>CM041529.1:3525000-13384157 GCA_023091065.1 Dianthus caryophyllus | reverse complement strand
CGTTTATAACTTTTCCGTAAAAAACAGTGATTAATAGCCACGAAATGTTTCTTAGTGGCATAAAAATTTTCTCAGTGGCCAGAGTAAAATAATTTTCATTGGCTACATGAAGAAATTTGCCACGATTCTTAATTCTGTGGCATAAATCATTATTTAGTGATCGATTATTGTAGTGATGGGTGAATGAAGATTGGTGGATACTATACACTACTCCACCTATAAATTGTTGGGGATACTAGGTGTCAGTCAACAATTTGTGCATTGATTAAGTAAAGTCGTAGATAAAAATATGAGATTATGATAATGGGATAAATTGGGTGGTTATATTAATAGCTTGCTGAAGTACATTTATGTCCCCGAGTATTTAGAATATTCTACGAATTTAGTCGAGGTCGAATTAGGTCACACTGTGATAGCCACCATAGCAAGATTTGTTTATGGTTAATTGTATAATTAGATTAGTGCATTAACCTTCCGGGTTAGACCCGAGAACTTGTATTTATACCATAATCTATAGTAGATCGGGAAGGGTCTGCGTAATGTGTGTGGCGTGACAAGTGGCACACAAGTGTGCATGCACGTGTCCCATGTGTTTGGTGACCATGCATTGTGCTCTTTATTTAGTGAGTTTTTATTGGCCTTAGTATTGGACTTAATGTCATATCTTGCAAATTAATAATTTATATCACTTAATTCCTATTACTAAACAAATAGCAAGTGGAAGTAAAGGTCGAACCCCTGAGGAGAATAAGACTAACTATAATGCGTGTAAAAGAAGTGTAATTCAAAGGCAGTAGTAACTAAGATTGAGGGGTTTTGATTTAGAATCTACTAAAACTACTAATATCAACTATACTAAAACTAATAAAACAACTAATTAAGATGAACTCAAATGTGAGAAAAAGTCTCGACTCGAGCAAACATCCACGGTTTAAAGGTGATTGATCGTAGTTAATAGAGTTCGAGCTCGTATTCTTGATTACCTTACTCGTGAATCATGTAATTCTAATCCTCCCTTATGTTTAGCAGTTAATTAAAACGCATCCCGTTCTTTAACTAACTACTAACTAAAAGATAATCCTGATCCAGTTAAAGATTTGTCGATTACTTGGCTTTGCGAGGAAATCGATAAGGAATAAATAGCACATACGATCCGGTTGTACTTTAGGTATTATGAGAAATTCCTTCTAAGAATAATTATCACGAACCCGAGATAAAATGCGATAATTAGAAACCTAGTTTGTTACTAGCGTTACGTTAATCATGATCACGTTAAATCAGCGAAAGTATGAATTACGCGATTAATAAGGCGACTAGTTGCGGCATTTAGAAATCACAAAATCCAATCTCATGCAAATAATAATTATAGCCAAGCAATAATCAATAATCAAGAATAAAGATTAGAACTTTCAAACTCGCGATTATAAATCAGCCAACGGCTTAGTTGCCAGATAAAAGATGAGAGGTTAGCCAGTGGCTTTGTGGAGCAAAATCTTAAAACTAGGTCTAAAACTAAATAATGAAAAGAAAGCATTAGAAAAGTTGTGGTAGAAGTCTCCTAATAAAACTAAAGCAAACCCTATATATAGAGATTTTCCTAAAACTAATTAATTACAATAAAATAAATTACAAGTATTCTCTTATTTCCAAAGCAGCTTCCTTGGCTGAGTCTTTTATTCTTTTTTGACTTTCTCTACACTTAAATTGTCCTCTATTTGCAAATCCAGAACTCAAATAAGAAATTTGCAATATATCGACTGTTGATCAATAAAACTATCTAAAAGTGATAATTTACCAATTATTCAACTTAACATGAAATACACCAAAAGCACTAATTAATCAACCTCCGTAGTAATCATCGAAAAATAATATAAAGCCCAGAGCATGATTAAAGCTCTCCTACTAAGCATCAGCTCTATCAAGTCCCCGCGCTTGCCAGACCGTGCTCGTCCTCGAGTAAACTCAAGAGACGCCCATTACAAACCAAACCTACACTTAGCTCAAAAAGGAAATGCGGCGGATACAAGTCAAAACAAGTCATACCTCTCGGCTCCAACCTCTAACTCTCTCCCGAATGGCTTGAGTAGTAGCCATTTGCACTGTCTCGCATTTATAATGACAAAAATCCTCCCGAGCAGTCTGGGAAATGCGCCACCCATCCGACCTGCGACAATCGTGTATAGAGATGATGACAAGTCTAGCTCACGCCCTTATTTCTCCATCCTAGCTCGGTTTTACTGTCTTGGCTGCTGCCGGATCTGTGACAAAAGGCATTATGTCACACCCGCGCCACAGCCGCGCAACCCAGCTCCTAGCTTTGCGACTCGGGTGCACCGCATGATTACTTCTCACCGTACCCACCGCCTACCCTTAGTCCTTGCTTTGTCACCCTTCTTATGTTGCCACCTTGGTTGGGACAAAATTGGAAATATTAGAACATTTTTTCCTAAATCTCTCATTTTGCCTAGAGTGCGCCGCCTTGCAGAGTTTCAGCTCTGGTGATTTCCTCACTTCTACGCTGCGTGGCTGCATAACTCGATTCTTCATTTTACTCAGGTGCCCACCCTTGTGAGTTTTCCCTCAGCCCTCGACCACCATATCTGAATTTTGCCTAAGCGCCCTTTAGGGTTTTCACCTGGCAAGGTTCACTTTATTTTTTCTTTTCTCGTATTTTTGTTTTTTTCTTTTGAATTTTTTTCACTTTTGTTTTTTTGGAATATAAGCAAAAGCGCACTTTACTGATAGCTGTACAATCGAAAGCAATTCTCTCCCCCACGCCCAGCAAATGAAACATTGTTGTCCTCAATGTTGCAAAGGACACTAGAAAAGAGGGAGGGACCGAGCGTGCCTTCACTTGCATCCGGCAACTTGTCTGCAAGACTTTTCGTCTCATCCAGAGCATGCGGCGATCTGTAGACATATACTCTAACCCACAGCTCCTCACCTCCTCCCCCACGCTTGAATAAAGAAAAGTATAATGGAAACACGCTTACACATTACAATGTAAACCGAAGGCCATACAAACTCCTAACTCATGTAGCAGTAATGGCGTTAGCTCCTCCGAATTCCAAACCGCCCGGCAACTTTCCGATACCATGGAGCAGGGGTGTCCCTGGCGATCTCACCGCCACCATGCCGCCACTTATGACGCCTGCTCCTGCGGGCTTGGAGCAGGATGTTGGAAGTGATCTTTTTTTTTTTTTTTTTTTTTTTTTTTTGTGTTTTCTTTTCCGACAAGACGGCCGGGTTCGCGTCCGGCATGCCCAACTTTGTTTAATGTAGATTGGCTCGACATCGCGGCGGAGTGATTGATCACCCATCTCTGGATTGAGGGATAGAATCTTTACCTTACCTTACAAGTAGTAATACGCAGTACAAGAACCTTAAGGTTTGACATGGACAATTAGTGCGTAAACTTCTAGGACCACTTTCAGATTGATCGACTTGTCGAGCAACACTTTAGGTTTGTCCTTGGATGCTTTTTCTCATATCCTCGGCGTCGATCCCATAAGAGGACAACTCTTACGGCTCTAGAGGAGATTCTGCAAAACTTTAGACACCTTCCTAGGAAGGGGGCTCCGACATCTAGATAATGAGCGATTAGTAGAAGTGTCTGCCTTGCATGATAAGTGAGCTATGGGTGAATGTGAGAGATGGTTTATTAATCTCAAAAGCTAACTACCATCCCATCAAACTCCATAGTAGAGGACCCGCCTTAGGAACATCAATCTTAGCATTCCACTGCGAGTTTTCAAAAAGGGTCTCACTAACAACCGCAGGGGATGGCGTTCTCCTGTTTGCATATGCAAAACATAAAAGTCGGCGGGGGAGACCAACTTATCGCATGAGTCATGACATTCTCACTACCCTTTAGGATGAACGCCCGACCTATCATTCAGCGCACCACCACGCTAGTCTTCTTAAGAGGTCAAGCTTAGGCGTTGATACGGGTAGGGGATAAGCATTAATGAGATGCCACCAGGTCTATATAGGGATCGGCAATTTCACGCACCAGCTTTATACTTAGATCCACTTTGCGATACAAATGGATCGAGCCCGAAAATGGTCGAATTAAATGGATCAAAAAGCCGGGTGATGGATGGATCGGGTGAAGAACAGGTCGGAATGGATCGGGTGGAGGAGTCCCATCCGATCCGTCATTGCGTTTCCGTTAATCATCAGTTTTGAAAATCTACCAACATATTATACAAATATATTTATAATATATAAATTTTTGTAAATATTTATAAAAATAGGTTATTAAATAAAGGGAGGAAAAAATTTGGTCACGGATTTATTAACTTCCCAGATCCATCCAGTTTAAGCGCGGGTAGCAGGATGGATGGATCTGAGTGATGTCAAAGCGAGGTGGAAGCGGATGCTGGTGGAAGCCGGATGAAAGCAGGGTGGCGGATGCGGGTGAGGCTTCACCCGATCCGCATCCGATTCGTTGCCATCTCTAGTCTAGCATGGCCTTCTCCAAAAACTAAGGTCTCCAATAGTGCACCGAGGAATAGAGAACATCCAAGGGTCCAACTACGTTTAGGGGGTAATTTTTCTACGAAACAGCGGCGGAAACATACTCACTCACTTTACCCATGGGCCCGCTGCCCCTTAGAGTTCACTCTTCTTTTCTCTTAAAGAGTACACAAATCTCCTTCAAAAAATTTAGCATAACGTAGTCTGCGATTTAAGCAAATTAAAAAAGTGGAATGTTTACCTCGCGATGTGAAATGTCTCGTAGATATGCACTATCGCTTCTCGATCTTCCGCGTGGACTTGAGAGCATTAGGAAAAGGAACTTCCGGTTCATACACCGACAGTGGACGCTTCATTGACTTACCGCATCTTCCATCGGCCTCGATTTCCAACTCTCGCTACCATGCGCGCATCTTGGCTTATCTTATTCTTCGTTTTCTTACCGACCTCCTCTAATTGTCTCCGGTTCCTCCAATGACACGGCACTTTCCCACATTTTCTCTAGGAGGTATAGTTTTGACTTGGCGGGCGCATTAAGGTCTACAGCTTCCGAGCGACTAATAGCGATGGCCATTTGACCCGATTTGAGTCTCACAAATTCTTAATGCTATTCTTAGTCTCGAGTTGATTTTGAGCCACGCTTCAGCTTTAAAGTTGCTTTGATTAGCTTCTAAAAGCGAATCATCTCATCGGTGGACGTTGATGAGCTTGGAGAAGGTTGTGAGCTAGGAGGTGGAGTTCTGCGGACCGGGAAGGCAGTATTGACCACGAGGTGGACCGAGGGTAGTTGCGCTTGAGGCATGTTATGGGTTATTCTGATT
Source organism: Dianthus caryophyllus (assembly GCA_023091065.1). NCBI lineage: Eukaryota > Viridiplantae > Streptophyta > Magnoliopsida > Caryophyllales > Caryophyllaceae > Dianthus > Dianthus caryophyllus. The sequence goes on along the minus strand of CM041529.1, from coordinate 13,378,857 downwards.
GTCACCCCCGTAGAAAAGCGGGATTAGCCTTCGAACGAGGATTGAAAGTATTAGAAGTCTGGCGGATCCCGACTTACGTTGAGACTGACTCCATGTATGGCAAGTCGCGTTGCATCCGTCTGGCGCCTGCTCTTGCATTTCGCAGGACAATTCTCAACTATAGTGCGCACTCGGAGGAGCAAAAATGCCACACAAGCCATCACGCCCCGATTTTCGATCCACCACCAAATCGCTTGACTAGATTGTCGGCAAGCCATCAACCTTCTCTCTCGGCAAAGCGTTACTCGCAGGCAATGCATTAGCCCCTGAAGTGAAGTGACATGCTGTCCAAAGTCTCTCGGCGAGCTTTCGGCCATTTCGATGATCAAGCTGTATGGCAGCCTCATCCAGGGTTTTTATTAGCAACCTACCTCCTCCACTAGCATGGAGCATACGAGCATCGTCTTTACTCAAGCCACGGTTGAAGTACATGGCGAGAATCATGGTTCTTTATGCATGATAAGGACAAGTGCCGCCGCGTAACTTCATGCGGCGTTCCCCGATACTTTCGTACATACTTTCCACCAGTCTCGATTTGTTCAGGCGTTGCTTAACTCTTTCTTCTTCAAGCGTGAGAGCGAAAAGCGGGGAAAGTACTTCTCTAGAAAGCATTACCTATTCAATAACTTTATCCCACGTGTCGATGCTTGCAGTGGGTAAGAAATAGAAACCGATCCCTCATGGCCGTCGCTTCGATGAAGCAGGAAGGCCACACGAGCTTGATTGCTCATCGGTGAAATTCCGGTGGTTTAAGCTGATGGAGCAGACAATGTGAAAATCAGTGGCAATGATGCTTGTTCGGATCCTCATGAATTTAACCCGTGGAATGTGGGTAGCGAGATGAATGGTGTTGATTTGACTCAAAGTTAACACGGTTGCCAAGAGGTGGGATGGTGATACACAATGGTTGACTCAGTGAGATCCAGAGTTGTGAGTTCCTTTGTGCGTTTGGCTGACCATTTAAGTAACGTCATTTTCGTCAGTGTCCAGAAAAATCCGAAGGCGTATTGGGGTTCGTTTACCTCAGGGGATCACCTTGCAGCTGACGGCGACTTGAAGAAGCCACTTGCGTTCCTCCTAAACCTGAAAAGTGTTATTTCCAATCCCTACGAGTCAAAGCTCGAGAGATTGAGTTAATAGAAACGAAGTATTATGCATATCACACTGCACTAAAGCAGTGAAAGCGATAAAAAGCCCTAAAATTGCAAACAGCGTGCCTCAGAATTGGCGGACTTAATGTAGTATACCGCGCAAATTATTAATTTATCGGCATAATTAACATTACTAAACAAATAGCAGAAGTGGAAGTAAGAATTGAACCTGCAGAGAATAAGACTAATTAACTATAATGCAGTGTAAGAAAAGTGTAATTAAGTAAGCTCAGTAACTATTTAGATTGGGGGAGTTTTGATTGGAAATCTACTAAAACTACTAATATCGCTATACTAAAACTAATAAAACAACTAATTAAGATATGAACTCAAATAATAAGAAAAGAAAGTCTCAAACTCAATGCAAACATCCACGGTTTTAAAGACAATTGAGTCACTTAGTTACTCAGGTTGAGCTAGTATTGCTTGACTTTCACTACCTTATACGTGAAGTCGTAGATGTCAATTCTAATCACTCTCTTATGTTTAGTTAGTCACAGCGTGTCCCGTTCTTTTAACTTGTAACCTAACTAAAAGATAATCTACAATCCAGTTAAGGAAGAATTAATCGATTAGCGGCTTTAATAACTTGAAGGGAGAGATCGATTAAAGGAATAAATAACACTTACAATCCTGATCAGTTGTACTTTAGGTATTATGAAATTTAGCCACAAGAATAATTATCAAAGATCACGGAAATACAATAATTAAACCTAGTTTGTTACTAGACGTTACGTTAATCACAATCCAGTTAAATCAACTTGAAACCTTTAATTCTGCCTTAGATTAATAAGGCGACTAGTTGCTTTACAAAATCAAAAATCAATGCTACTTAAATAATAATTATAGCGAAGCAATAATCAATAATCTTGAATGAAGATTAAGAAGCTTTCAAACTCACAATTATTAAGTCAAGCTACCGCTTAGTTGCTTGAATCAAGATGATGAGAAAGTGGCCTTCCATGGCTTTATTGAAGCAAAATCTTAAAACTAGGTCAAAAACTAAATAATGAAAAGAAGCGATAGAAAAGTTGTTGGTAGAAGTCTCTTTAATAAAAACTAAAGCGAGCCCTATATATAGAGGTATTTTCCTAAAACTAATTAGTTACAATAAAATAAATTACAAGTCTTCTTATTTAAAGCAGACTCACTTGGCTCAGTCTTTTATTCTTTTTTTTGACTTTTCTACAGACTTCGTGTCCTCTTGCGATCCCAGAGCTGAAATAAAGAAATTTGCAATATATCGACACGATCAATAATATTGTCTAAAAGTGATAATTTACCAGTTATTCAACTTAACATAGAAATACACAAAAAAGCACTGAGTAATCAACCTCCATGTGTCTCGAAATAATACATAAGCAGCGAGCAATTAAACTCTCCTACTAATAACTAGCAGGTGCTCCTCAGTCATATTTCACACATGCAGCGATATAAACAATAATACAACATATATATCATCGCCCTTGTCTGCATGGCTTATTAGAGTATAAATAACCATCAACATACAACCCCGAGTCGCCGAAACCAAACTAACCTATTTTTTAAGTGATTTAAGCTCAGCTGTCAACAGCTTGAGGTGATTAACGACATCAACAGCAACAAGCAATCGCAAGAGTAAGCCTACGAGCACTCGGTAAAGCCACAGAATCATCTTGACCTTGTAAGCGAAATAACTTAGCAAGAAGTTCCAAAATATTTGCATCTACATTTGGCCCGTTCAATTCCAGAGGAACAACAAGAGCGGTGGCGACATAATAATCAATATAACCATAGTTTGGCAGCGAGCAGCAAGAGCGGATTTGATAACCCAATAATAGTATAGCCTAATCAAGAAGAGATGAGTCGAGCAGGGGTGTAGGCGAGTGTCCCGAGTCCCAAAATAGGGCGTTGTAACTCCTCACGTAGGTGCGAGAAGCGATACTGTCACAATGGCACTTTTTTCGTCTCGAAGCATACAAACAAGTCGATTTTAAGCGTGAAATAACTACGTAATCAACATCATAACAATCATCCTCTTTAACCACCCTTTACTTTCAAACAACACACCATGAGCAAACCAAGCTTATATCCACTCTCGACTTTATTATAGTCCACGATGCAATAACAAACTTAATACGAGTAATCATCACTATAACCCCTATTAACCATAATAAATCATCATATCAACCCCAAAGTTACCCACTTTTGGCTGACCTAAGTAACATTATAACCGGTTTTCAGTGAAGAACCAATGATATCCTATACATGTTCACTACACCCAATAGTGTGAGGCCGACACCAATTCAACCCAAAGATTGCAACTTTACAACACAAACAAACCAAAGATCACTTAACTTTACAAGCATACAATCAGAAACAACACATCCTCTCGACAAATTTTAGGGATCTACACGCATGTCGAAATATGGCTAGAGGCTGCAGGTGTTTTGCTTGATTTTTATCCACAATTTTAAGTGAATTTGAGCTAAAAAGAGATTATGATGGAATCCCAAAAGCGGAGCGAGGATCGAACTTCGGGAATGAAGTAAAGCGGAAGAACTTGTGTCGAGGGTGGGATGAAAAAGAAGGAAGAATGGCCCACAAATGCACTTGCCAAGAGCCAGGGAAGGAATTTGGTCAGGTCCAAAATAGAGTACCTGCAGCCCAGGTCAAAGCGTGACCAGCGACTGTGAGCCAACCCGCCGCCTTACGGTTTACCAGACTTCCTCTGAGATTTTTGAGCTTTGAGGAAGTGAGGCTGTATTCGAGCCGTGGCCAGAGAGCTCTAAAAATCGGCGTGCTTTGGATTTTATCTTCAGTTTAATTATGTTTAGAATTTGGAAAGTTTTCCACGATAGATATTATTTAGAGGGCGAAATAAGGAGCGCAGCATGATCTATCTTTTCATTGTTGATTCTCTTGCTTTTTAGAAACTAATTAGCCTTTCTCTCTAGAAAGCCCTAAAAACTCAAAGTTAGGAATTCGGATTAAACTTTATGTAACAAGATAAATTTTCTGCAGGATTAATTTCAAGACATCTTGTTCTTCGTTATTTATGTTCATTGCTTTTTATTACTTTTATTTCTTGATTAAATTGATGTTTGCCCTAGTTATGAGACCTAGCTAATTCCACTTTTTCTAAGTTTGAGGGAATTTGTGACTTTAATCAGAGTAATATTATGCACCCCAGAGCTCATTGCATATTTAAATAAATCATTTTGTCCAAAATATATATATTCCTTCATATTGAATTTATCATTCTTAGCTCCGAGAAAAATCATACCCTAAACTACGTCTTGTTTGAAGCTTAGTACGTAGTTGCGCTTGCTAATCGAAGGTTGGTTCAGAGCTTGAGGTGTGTGAGTGAGTGTTGAGGTGTTTAGGAGGCCTTGGGCAGAAGAATTTGGTCGAGAGGGTGTTTTGGCGACCAGAGTGGCGACCAAAGGCGCGGCCGTGGAAGAAAAGAGAGGCCATCAGGGGAAAAGCGAGGCCAAAGTGGCGGTCGGAGGCTGAGTCAAGGTGTGGTCGGAGCTTCAGATCGGACCATTGTATGAGGTCGAAGCGCTTGATCGACCCGCGAACAGCTTCTGCGTTTAGCGGAGTTGCTTGTTTTTACGATCAAGTGACTTATTATAACTTATCTTATCTGTGTGTTTAACCTCTTTTTAAAGCCTAATAACCTCATTAATCTCATAATTCATCTTCCTAAATATTAAAACCCTCTCTTCTCTCTCCCCAAACTCCATTAATATTCTCAAAAACTCCATTGAGATCCAGTTTCCAGTCTCTTCCTTGCATAGAGCCCCTAATTCATTTCCTAATCAATCTTAGATGAGTATCCTTTTAATCTCTCATCCAATTTAGAGTTTAGTTTATATAGTTTTCTTATTATTTTATGTGTTATACTTCATTATGCTTACTTTTGTATGTAATTTATGTGTGTTATAATCGAAGGAGAGAAGAAGTCTTGAGCAGGGAGGATCTGAGTGTTATGCACGTAGAGGGACGGCGAGGAATAAGCACTTCTACTCAGTGAAAAAAGGTAACTAGGTGTATTACTAGTAGTATTTTAGCATGTATGAGGCCACTAGGATTTGTGTTAGGATTGTTCTTATTGTTTGTATTGATGTAAATTTCTACCCAGAACTTTACTATGTGTGTCTTGGTTGTGAATTTTGACTAGTATGACTAATTTGGAGTCGGCCTCATACTTTGTGGAGTCTAGAAGCATGTCTAGGCTGCTATGTGACCAATATGAGTATTAATTAGTGCCAAATGTTTTGATCACTAAAGTTGGTATCTTGAATTAGTAAAGTAGCCTAAAATGATCATTGGTTTGGCTTTAGTGTTGATTACTCAGGTATATTGCTGAGTATTTTTGTCGTTTGTTAAGCTTTGTATGGTGATGCATTTGATGTTAATGATGGATTGGTTTGCTTTATTGTTGGATGATGGATGATGTTGAGATTGAGTATTGAGCTCACGTTATTGGGGTTAATTATTGTAACGCTTGAGACTGGTAGTGTGCGTGCAGGAATGCGGTTATAAGCTACCGGTGTGTGAGGAAGTTCTGACGTCTGTGGATTTGGAGCCGGGATGCCTTTGCCACGGGTGGATTCTCGGCCAGGTTATGGTTAGAGGCCCATGATGATAAGTTGTATGTAAAATCACCGGTTTATGAGTGAGGTTTGTGCCAAATCAAGACAAGTTGGCCCGATTTCCACGGTTATGTGGGTCCATTGAGAAAGGGGAATTCACGGTTATGTGATTCCGCCATAAGGTTTGGAAGTATCAAGGTTAGGGTGAGGTCGGTGGGTAGTTCACGGTTATTGTGGCTTATCGGATTATAAAATTAACTGCTCTTGCATTAACGCATGTTGATTATTTGTTGGTGCGTATTGAGTATTGTTAGGATTGAGCTTGTATTATGGTTTTGCATTGTTAAAGCTTTATTGTTGTCTCTTTTGTACTCTAATCTTATGCACCATAGGCGATTGAGAGTGATTGTTGTCATTGTTGGTTATGTCTTACAGTAGGGAGAGCACCTATAGTTACTCCCCAACGATTGTGATAATTGTTTTCTTCATTCTACGATGAGTTCAGTGATAAATTACTATTTATATATATTATATGCCCCTGGTTTAGTCGCATTTAGCTTGCATTTATTCAATTCATTATTATATTAGGAGTTATTTGCTTTATCATTGCGATGCACTTGCTATTCTTCTGTTTCATCATTTTGTGAGAGGACGCTTTTGGCAACCCTAAATGAGCCCAAGACAGTCGAAAGTGGAGCACGCGTCTGAGTCAGGATGGACCTCACTGAGGACCAGGAGGTCAAATGAGCTTATCTGGAAACCCTGGAGATAAGGAATAAGTAAGCCTTCAGCCAAACCTGGCGTGTGCATTTCAGGAGCCTAAAAATCAGTTCACTCAAATTGTGGTTGTCGAAATGCATTGCAAAGCGCCCGGGCTGAGCGGAAGAAAACTCTATCAGAGCAAATATCTAAGTGAAAAAGCGCCAGGCTGTTGGACTTTCATCTTTCGAGCGAGTGAAGCCATTGTGCACAGAAATGAGGATGGTAGAATCGTATTTTAATTCTGGATTTGTAGAAAGGCTAGAGTTTTGAGAGGGTCTGGATTGGAATAATAAGAAATTAGAAACGATATAATTGTTTTTGGAAAGTTGTTATACTCTAAATAACTACAGGAGGGCCCAATTACTTTAGGGAGAGAGCTTTTATTTTACATCATCTTTATTTTCTAGGTTTAGTTTTCATTGTTGAGTTTTATTCTGCTCTCTTTTACAAACCTGCTCGGCTCAGATTCAGTTAGTTTCGAAGATCGATCCTTTCGAGTCCAAGATTAGAATTCCAGGTTTATTTCAATTGCTTTTATTTACTTTCATCATGTTTACATTATTATTGATTGTTTTGTTTGCCACTTTATGAATTCTTATGAGTAGCTAATTGGATCTCCAGATTCAGGGTTTGAGGGAATTTGTGCCTTTAGTTCAGAACATGTTTTGGATTAAATTGGTTGAATATTTTGTGCAGATGAATTTCTTTCTACAGCGTGTTTATGCAAGTTGGAATTAGGATTATTTACTTTGATCAGCAGAATTCATCTGAGTTCTAATTGAACCTGAAGGTAAGTTTTGATTTAAGAGTAGAGCGGGAGTTAAAAGCCTAGGACTTACCTTGAGATTGATAAGTTGAATTTAGTGCAAGTAGCGAGCACTTCAGGAATCCATTAGCTTAAGGCTAAAATTGACTCGAGAGGCGTTTACAAACCTAATCAATTTGCACAATTTATTGTTTCCTTCCTATGAACTTGAGTTCCTGAATCGCTGTCATAATGAACCCGATACCCTAATTCTTCCCCCTTATTGATTTCTATTCTTTTCCTTTATTGCTCTAGTTATAGTTCTTTTCATCCAACCCTTTTTCACACCCTTGAGTCAGACCTGTTTTACTCCGGCTTTACTAATAACTACACTGTTTCCCTGTGGATTCGACCACCTTACCACTAGCTTGTCACATTGGTTGTTTGTCTAGGTTTATTTTGATTAGGCGTGACGACTTTAGCCTCATCAGTTAGCGCGGGTTTGGGTATGACAAGTGAGGATGCAGTGAGGATTGACCTTAGCTAGCCTATGCTTGAGGATTTGGTTCTATTTTTGCTAGACTTGTTTAGACTTTATCATTTTGGTTTATTCCTATGTTTGATTGGATTTGTAAGGGGTATTTATTCCCCATTTTGCTAGGCCTCAAGGCCTACTTTGTCATTTTGGTTTGATTAGATTGTTTGTGTGGTGGCGGCTCAGTTCACGGTGTTTAAAGCCCTTAGTGGCTTTCATTTATTCATTTTCTTCTATAAAACCTTTTTTAAAAGCTTATTTTATATTGTTAAATAATCCGGGTTGTTACAGTTTGTGTCAGAGCGAACACGCTCCCAACTCTCCTAGATGAGTGAGTAGAATTTGACTTAGAACCTTGAGTGGAGTGTTGGGTAGACACAATAGCGGGTTACGTTGCTTTTGTATGCGTTTGAGTAGTTGTTTGGAAGTGGCATGTATAGTAAGTGCTACTATTAACTATGCTTTTATGTTGCAGATGTCTAGGAATGGAAATCTTTGGTGCAGAGCAACATGACACATCCGGTCATTGGAGGATGCTATACTTGCCTTGACTGAGGCACTAGCTAACAACCGGGCAATCTTTGACCGCTTTGATCGTCACCATTCACCCACTTATGATAGGAAGGCCGATCTGGCCGTGCTTGAGTCATGGATAAGAGAGATTGAGAAGCTATTCGGAGCTACTGGGTGCCCGGAGGCACAGAAAGTGGATATTGCCACCTATTATTTGAAAGTGGAGGCAGATAACTGGTGGGCTTTGTCGAGAGCTACCCTCCAAGCTCAAGCTGGGTTCAATTGGACCATGTTCTGCATAGCGTTGAAGAAACGCTTTTACCCAGACGAGCTCCGCTGGCAGAAGGAGCAGGAGGTTATAAACCTGGTCCAGGGTTCTATGTCGGTGCGAGTATGGCAGAGCAAGTTCGTGGCTTTCTACTACTTTCCAGCAGGCCTCGTTTCGCGCCAACCATCGTTCCCGACGAAGCTGCTCGCGTTCGTCGATTCGAGAAGAACCTAACCTCAAGGGTTAGGACCGTGCTAGCTGGAATGCCTTCTACTACTTTTCAGCAGGCTTATGATCGAGCCTTGAGTGTGTTTGAGTCGGTTAAGGCCAAAGATGTTGAAGCTGCAGCGAGGAACCGCTTTGTGAAGCGACCATTTGTTCCATCTCAGCTCTTCCATGCTGAGAAGAAGGGGAGATTCGAGGCCCGACCCTTTGGGAACCGTGCTTAGGTTCCAGGGAGGTCGAACATGCTACGTTACAAGTGCAAGAAGGCTTACCACCCGGGTAAGTCTTGTGACGGGACGCCGATCGTGTGCTTTAACAGTAGGGAGCCGGGATACATGGCAAATGCATAGCCCAAGGCCGAGAAACCGGCCGTTGCTGCTGTTGCTGGATCATCCTCTGCCGTTGTTCCATCTACTGCGACTACGAATACTAATCATCCTGTTCAGAAAGGTCACATCTTCGTTATGAGCCGTGCTGAGGCTGAGGCTCATCCTGACGTCATTACGGGTACATTCCTTATCAACTCTGTCCATGCTCTTGTTCTATTTGATACGGGTGCGTCCATGTCTTTCATCTCCGCTTCCTTGATCGAGAAAGCGAAGCTTACTTCCTCTACTTCCGTGGATACTCTCATTTTCCTTCCCACGGGAGAGACCATTTCATGCTCTACTATCTATAAGGATGTTTCTATTTCCTTTGGGATGTCCATCTTGCTTGCTGAACTTTTTCGTTTTGTGCTATCTGAGTTCGACATTATCTTGGGTATGGATTGGTTAGAGAAGTTTGATGCTAGGTTCATTTGCAGTGGTCGAGAAAGGTCTTGTTAAAGGGGCCGTCATGCGGTTTGCAAGATTTCACATCACGTGCTCTACTTGAGGCCGGTGTTAGTTGGGTGTCTCGCGGCCTTATTTGAAAATGAGTAACATGAGGAGGAAGGGCATCGGTATATCTGTGTATGGTGAAGGATGTCTCAAGGAGTTGAAGTTGGAAGACATTCACATCGTTCATTGAGTTTAAGGATGTTTTCTGAAGAATTGCACGGAATTCCACCTGGCGTGGCGTGGAGTTCGTGATCGACTTAGTGCAGTGCAGGGGCCTTTCTCTAAGGCTCGTGTCGAATGGCGCTCTTTGAGCGCAAGAGCTCAAAAAGCAGCTAGAAGAGATGATTGAGAAGGGGTTCATTCGACCGAGTGTATCACCTTGGGGTGCTCCAGTGTTGTTTGTAAAGAAAAGGATGAGAGTCTGCGTATGTATATCGACTACCGTGAGCTGAACAAGGTGACTATCAAGAACAAGTATCCTTTGCCACGCATTCAGGACTTGTTCGATCAGTTGAAGGGTGCGAGTGTGTTTTGCAAGATTGATTTGAGATCGGGTTATTACCAGATTCCAGTTCGAGAACAGGATATACCAAAGACTGCATTTCGTTCGAGATACGGGCACTATGAGTTTGTGGTGATGCCGTTTAGTTTGACTAATTCATCGGCTGTGTTTATGGATCAGATGAATCGGACCTTGATGAGTATTTGGATCGATTGTGGTCGCACTACTACAAAAGTGGAATAGATAACGGTTAAGAGAAGCTGCTTAGTTGAGCAAGTGCTTTCTAAAATCAAAGAAGAGCATTTCATCTTCCACTAGCCGATATCTATACAAAAGAAAAGAGACCACCTTTCATGGTAAGTGATTTCTATTCTTAATTATAAAGTAAAAAATTAAATTAAAGCGTTCTCTAAAGCCCATTTAAACAGTTCTAAGCCTATTTTTGTAGTAGTGTCGTTGTCTTCATTGATGACATATTGATCTATTCCCGTGACGAGGTTGAGCATGAGAAGCACCTGCGTTTGATCTTGGAGGTGCTGAGGAAACAGAAGTGGTATGCAAAGTTCTCCAAATGTGAGTTTTGGTTGAAGGAGGTTGCATTCTTGGGTCATGTGATTTCTGGTGAAGGTGTAATGGTTGACCCATCGAAGGTAGAGGCCCAATTATATAAACCCTTATATTAATTCAAATCAATCTTAAACTAATTCCACACGAATTCAAAACTATCTATACTTTATAAAATAACATCTAACACATTAAAACCTAATAACACTTAAAATTACAACTAATCGTACAAAAATCACACATTATTAAGTAACAAAATTAACAATTTAAATCACCAAAAATAACATACCTTTTAATTGGTAAAATTAGAGCGGCGTAGCCATTACCCCCGGTGGAAATAGGTGTACCCTAAATTTAGTAGGGATAGAGGTATAAAGTATGAATGAAGGAAAAAGATTTTGATGGATTTAATAACAAAATTTTGGGGTGAAAATTTTTGCTACCAACGGTTTTTTTTTTTTTTTTTTAGTGAAGCAAGTATGAATGAACTGGAGAATAAAGAAGCGTCTTTTGTTTCTGTGTATTGGTCGATGGCGACCGAAATTCGGTCTCCCGCCTCTTGATTTTGGCGACCAATTTTAGTCTCCCACGCCTATTTCATTCGCCTTTTTTGGTTGCCTATGCTCAATTATTTTTGGCATGTCAACAGTAACTATTTTTCGGAAAGTTGTGATAGATAATAATTACTCTTTTTTTCATACTATGTATTATATTATTTAAACTTTCACCTTTTTTTTTTTTTTTTTTTACTCCGTAGTATAATTTATATAGCTATACTAAAATACTCCCTCCGTCTAGGTGAATTATTTACATATACTTTATGCACAGAATTTATGTGAGGAAAGAGGTAAGGTGAAAAGTGAAAAAAATAATATTAAAAATACGAAAAAGTATAAAAAAGGCCTCATGTCACAAAAGAAACTAACTTATACGTTTTCACATGAGTTCACCAATAATCAATTATGGAAAGTGTAAATAAATGACCCCTACACCATAATATGGAAAGTGTAACCAAATGACTGTGACAGAGGGACTACAAAATAATAAAATATCGGTAAACATTCTTTGATCAACCCATATTTTAACCTAAACTCGACATGTCATATATCGACTGAACCTGAAAACACCTTATCCGTATTTTATCCAACGACCCAGTTGAGAAGTTTACTAATAAAGATACAAAAATCATATACACACTGACGGGCTTAAAGTCGTATGCCGTCAAAGTAAATTTATAATCACTTACTCGACTAACTACTAAAATAGCAATATAGTGAAAGTAAGGGTCGAACCCACAGAGAAGGACTAAGCTAATTAATGTGTATGATAATGTAGAGTAAAAGTAACCAAATTAAGGGGGGATTTTAAATAAAGTTCCTAAACTAAACTACTATGACGTAAAAACAATTAATAAACTAAGCAATTCAATAAGGGAAAAACTCGACACGATACGAAATCCACGAACGATAAAATCACTGATCACTGAAACAATTAATCTACTAATCCTGAGCACTTTATTGTGAAAGCCGATACAGTTCAATTATATCAATTAACGTATTCTCTCTTAAGTCAGTAACTAGGTCAAAACGGATGCCCTAAATTACCCTTTCTAAAACTAACCTAAATCACGCGATATCAAGTTCAAGTCTATAGAAGAATCAGCACGAGAATCAATAAAGATAACTAATACTAACAACGCTGTTAATACTCGAGTCACAAATTCAATTACTTTTATGATTAATTTAAGACAAACGGAGTACAATAAATCAATCACAATCGCTACACATGATAAGATTAATAAAGCAACTGAGTCAATAATCAAATCTAGCATATGAATTAATAATAACCCTAATTAGTTGATCACTCTAATCAAGATTAAAATCAATAATTAAAACAAGCAATTGAATAATACTCAAGAGAAAGTAGAGAAATTGAAATCTCAGAGATTAATTACCGCCGCTTCAATCGATCGTATCAAGTTTGAGAATTTAGAAACTAGAAATTGGTAATACAAAAGTATGAAAACTAGGACTAGATGAAAAAGAAAAAGTAGCAGTAGATTTTATGTAGTAGTTCTCCTAATAAAACAAAGCCCTATATATATGCAATTTCCTAAAACCTAAATAATTACAATAAATTACAAGTCTTCTTATTTCCAAAAACAACTTATTTGACTTGGACTTGCACTCTTCACCACGGAAGTAACAACGGACCGTCTCGATCAATAAAAGTATCATAAAAGTGATAACTCACCAATTATTCAGCGTAATGCAAAATATATCAAAGTAGCTACTAATTAAACCTCCAAGTAACTCAAAATAATATAAAATCGTCTCCTAAACACCTACTAACAACGCTCCATCAAATTCACCCACACTTGAACCTTTACTCGTCCTCGAGTAAACTTGATAGGCTTAGTCGCACTCGCCTAGTCAAAGATAATCCAAACTCACTCTACTAGGTAGCAAGGGTAAGTCGGGTCGAATCCACAGGGAGAAAGTTGTAATGTTGGTTATTTTTAGCGATTCTAATCTCGGTTCGAGTATGGTTTAGTGAACTAAAGCTAGAGCGCAAAAAGAGGGTTTAAACTATAGGAGAAAGGTCTAGGGAATCGGGGTTAGCAAGGGCAAAGCTAGGATGAAGGATGGTGAAAGAAAAGAGTCGGGAATCGCATGCGCTAAGGAATAGGCTCGGCCTCTCGGTCCTAAGCGTCCTCTAGGTCTCAAGTGCGGGCTCTCGCAACTTACAAATGAGGGTCCTAATGGTTAGTCTCGTGCCTTACCTCAAACTAGGCTTTCGATCTTAAGTTTAAGGGTAGCAAAGGCTCACTAATCCTTGGCCAAAGGATCAACAAACGCAAACAAAACGAGATAATCAAAGACACAAGCGAAACCCTCATCAAAACATCACCAAACTCAAACTAGGCTACTCACCCATGATCACCCTTCACCCCTAGAATAAGAACTACTCACACATATTGAAATCAACAACAAAAGCAAGAACAATAGAGAAAGACATGATCAAGAACAATATATAATGAAAAGACAAACAAAAAGGGAGAAGGAATTTTTAATACCAATCAGAAAATAGCAAGGAGAAGAGGATGAATTCAACAACAAAACCCAAATAGACGATCAAACTAAGCAATCCAGGAGACGGAATTGAAAGTACAAAAGATCAAAAGCATAAACCCTAGGATATTTAGAGTATGTAGTTTAAAGTGTTAAGAAAACTATGTAAAAAGATGATCGCGAGAAAATGATGTCCTTGGCCTTCAAATAGACGAAGTAATTTAAGCACACGAGGCGTCACAGGGCCATCCCGACCGGGACCATGCTCATCCCGTCCGGGACACACCTGTCCCGTGGAGTTCAGTAAATTTCAGCTTTTGTACCTATTTTGTGCCTAGTTTATTTTGCATTGTTTGTACTTCTTTGTCGTCCCAAGGCTAAGGGATGAGGCTCATGAGTAGGGAAGAGTCTTAGGATGATAATGGGAGCTTCAAATCCCCAGCCAAGGTCTGAGGCACCTTCATTTAGTGAAAGCGAGGCTCAAATGCATAGTTTAGCATAGCGAAACCAACTCGAATCACCTCCAAACTTCACGAAACTTTACGAAACTTCACGAAACCTCTCGACAAGCATCCTAAACTCCAAATATGCGCTTGTACCTGCAAAATGGACACAAAAACGCAGCAGTGCCAAATCGGAGAGAAATAGGAGCTGAAACGCATATAAAAGCACTAGAATCGCAAAGAAACGCTAACGACAGGGGCTATAAATATAGGACACATCAAACTCCCCCAAACCAAACTGTTGCTTGTCCTCAAGCAACAAAGCATGACAGAAAACAGAGGACAAAGCGAGCAAAAGAATACTTCCCCAAACAATCACCAAACCGCAAGCAGCATGAGCAAATGGCAATCGATCCCGAAACAGCATGGGACGTATGGAAATACCAAGATAACGGATGAGAATTACAAGACGGCGCAGAATGAATAGCATGGCTTAAACAAGGGCTCTCTAGCAATCAAATCACGGACCTCTCGCGGTTTCCACTCTACTCAAATGATGAACAAGGCGAAGTATGTGATGACACTCACCTACTCGACTGGTGGAAGCACGCCCGCAATCTAATGTGGACCAAATCTCGCATTCCCGTACACAAATAATGTCACAAAACGAACCAAACATGAGGACTTACATAGGATATGAGGTATGTAAAGGCCATAGAGAGGATAAGGGTGATAAGGTGGAACAAATGATTATGGAATCGTGGAGCTAAGCCACTAGAAACCACTCGTGCTACTCAAGTGCTCGTCCAACCAACAAAGAACCCAACTCTCATGAAAAACGGACCGAAAGCAGCATATCGGTCTCCTTTACAAATCAACGCAACATGACAACAAATCAATCACAAGTGCTCACTCATGTAAAACAACAACAACTTCTTGCTTTTTTTTTGTGCACATACTTTCTTTCTTTTGCATTTTTGTGTTGTGGTTATTTTGATTTTGTTTGATTTTTCTTGAGCAAAGAGCACACTCACATAAAGTTGCGGAAAACCTCATCAAAGGTCGCGGAAACAGCAATCCCGACTCATATTCACCAACACTCTCCAAGCACACGACATCAGCAAGTCGTAGCATGATCAAAACCCAACGAACGAGCACAAGAGTAAGCAAAAGCGGTAACTAGCTTGGCTAGGGTAGGCTATATGGCAATGTAGCTAGCAAACTCATGTGGGTAAGGGGAATAGGATCATATATGAGAGGAGCAAGACAATGTATGAACAAGGTGAATCGTGTGAAAATCAACTAAAGCCTCATATGCATAAACAAGTGACAAAATCGTGGGAAACACGGGATAGGGGCCACACTTATGCTTGCGTTGATATGCATTACCCACACGAGGGAGAACTACTCTCAAAATAAGCACGGGGACCAGGATAGAGGAACCGGCCGCAGGAGGCTAAAAACCTCGCAATAAAAGTAGCTAAAGTCCATGAATGATAAAGCCAACAGTAAAAGCACGCCATCATCTGCATAAGCAGCGTCTAAACATCCCGAAAGCGCTTAAACCAACAATATAAAACATGCCATAGCTCAAAGCAAACAAGGGAAGGGATGTCGGGAAGAATAAGGTAAAAACAAGCTCGCAAACAACGATCGGGATACGTATTTTTGGTATTTTTTTGAGAATTTTTCTGATTTTGATTTTTTTGGATTTTGTGATTTTTTGAAAAAGCGAAAAACGAAAAAGAAAATGCAAAATGAAAAGCAAAGCGTTTCTCCCCCCAAACCACACAACACATCGTCCCCAATGTGTCCTACACAAGACATCAACCAGGGACACAGCAAAATAAGGGAGAAAAACGAGCAAAGTCTCAAAAGAAAATAAAGTACATACAATTTATTTACAAAAGAAATCGTCCCCCCAAACCAGCTTCAAACGGGGGGCGCAGCACGGTACGGGAAGTACCACCAACCGTGGGTCTCGTCATAAACGAACCCGCTTCCGTCATCCTCAACATCGTCATAACCATCGTCGTCCACACGCGTCCATCAAGGCCAAGAACGTCATCATGGCCTACTCGGCGACTTTGTCCTCCATATACGGCCCGGCAAGATGCACATCGTCTTTGATCACATCCTTACCGCATCCATCCTCACTGAAGTACTGCGACATAATCACGACAAAGAAAGCACGACCTCAAGAGGTCCTCTCGAGGACTTGCGGTAAGTACTCGTCAATACAATCATCAATGATATCTAAAGCAAAGACATGCTCCTCCAACATTGGGCGCTTTAAAGCGTTCGACAGGTTAAAAGTTATTGAATCACCTCCAACATCCAACGTTAACTTGCCGTTCTTGACGTCAATGACTGCACCAGCAGTGTGCAGGAAAGGCCGACCCAATATAATTGGAATTTGGGAGTCTTCGACCATATCAAGAACGACAAAATCGACAGGGATGAAAAATTTACCAACCTTGACAGGAACGTCCTCCAAAACACCGAGGGAGCGTTTGACAGAACGATCCGCCATTTGGAGCGTGATGTTTGTTACTTTCAAGGGTCCCATGTTGAGCTTCTCGCATACGGAGTAAGGCAGAACGCTGACACTTGCACCTAAATCACATAAAGCGTTATCAATAAAAGTGGTTCAGATGGTGCAAGGGATGGAGAAGCTACCGGATCCTTTAGTTTAGGTGGAGACTGGTTTTGTAAATGCACCGCATTCGCGATAAAAGCCACGATCTCGACCTCACTAAGCGATCTCTTGCAGTGAGGATGTCTTTCAAGAATTTAGCATCTGGCGGGATCTTGTGTGACAAGTTCAGTAAAGGGAACCGTTACCTTCAAGTCCTTCACGACTTCCATAAACTTACCAAATTGCGAGTTAAGCTTAGACTTTACCACTCGACTCGGGAATGGTAGTTTTATTTGAATGGGCGGCTTGACCGGCTTGCTCTGCGCTTGCTGCGTCTCCTTAGCCTTCACGTGCACACCACCACCTTGAGCACCATCACACCCCACGTGTGACCCTCCTCCATGACCCACGGCTGACCCACCTTGGCCACCACCATTCTCGGCCTGTCCTCCTTGCTTTGCTCCACTCGTGCTTGCTCCATTGCTCTTCGTACCTGCTCCTGCAAAACCATCACTAGAAACATGCATACCATTAGGAGAAAGAGGAGGGTCTACCTCACTTACCACCGTAGGCATTGGTGGACCATCATAGCTCGTTCCGCTCCTCAAAGAGATGGCATTGATCGACTCGTGTTGTTGCGGTGGAGTGCCTTGCGAAGGTAGAGCACCCGGCTTCCGTTGAGAGCTAGAGGAAGCAAGTTGAGCCATTTGCGTTTCAAGCATTTTGATGGCCGCATCCTTCGCTTGGTCACTCTTTTGCATTTGAGCCATCATCGTTTCTTGCGTTTTGGCCATTTGCATAATCATGGCTTGCATTGCACTCATAGGATAGGGGACCGGAGCGGCTTGCACCGGTGGCGGAGCATTTGGTTGTTGAAAATTGGGGCGATTAAAGCCCGGAGGGTTGTATGGTCGTGGAGCACTATTGTAGCTGAAATTTTGTTGTTGATTATTGTAAGGGCTGAAATTTTGTTGGGGATTGTGTTGTGGTTGTTGTGGTGAAGGATTCAAGATATTTTGGCTTTTGTAACTCAAATTCGGATGGTTCTTGTAGCCTTCATTGTAGTAGTTAGAGTACGGGCTGTTTTGTTGTGATTGAAAAGCGTGAACAGGGTACATACCTCGGCATTCTAAGGAAGAATGACCGGAAACGCCACATGACCCACAAGTCGGGTCATTGGAAGTATGCATAGCCGCTACCGTTTGTCCACTAGCGTTTGAGGAACTACCACTTGCTCGTATCTCGCTCATCATCATTGCGGTCATAGCGTCAATCTTAGCCGAAAGCATGGCCACCACATCACCATCATTCTTACCACCGCTTCTAGGAATGTTCCTAGAGCTCCCGTATTGAGCATTGTGGATAGCCATGGCCTCGATCGTTTCAATGGCCTCCTCCACATCGATGTTATCGAACCTCCCATTAGCGGCGGAGTCTAGCACTTGGCGGGACTCGTTGTATAGACCATTATAGAATTGCATCACTATAAACCACTTGTCCATGCCATGATGAGGGCATTGACGTTGTAAGTCCTTGTAACGCTCCCACGCATCAAACAAGGATTCATCTCCTCGTTGTCGGAAACTAGTAATTTGGCTCCTCAACATTGCGGTCTTCTCCGGAGGAAAGTACTTTTGATAGAACGCGAGCACAAGAGAGTTCGATCGGTGATCGCAAGAGCAACGCGATTCAAGGAGTTAAGCCACGACTTGGCTTTGTCTCGGAGGGAGAATGGGAAGAGCATCTCCCGGATTTGGTCTTGAGTGACACCCGTCTGCTTTATTGTTGAGCAATAATTGCAGAAATTTTGAATGTGTAGGTTAGGGTCCTCACCGGGACTCCCTCCAAATTTACTTCACTCGATCAAATTTATAAATGCGGGTTTGACCTCAAAGTTATTCGCCGCTATGGTTGGCATGGCATTGCCCCTTGGAACTTGAGCCGCGGTCGGCCTCGAGTGATCCGAAAGTTTAACCATCTCCTTTGCTTTGGGGGTGGGTTCAATGTGAGTGGATGAAGTAGGAGGAGAAGTAGCTTCCAAGTCCTTGAGCAAGTTCTTTCGCCTATGCAATGTACGCTCCGGCTCCGAGTCAAATGGAATTGCCAAGCCTTTTTGAGACGTACGTGATAACCTGGGCATGCACAACACTCGAGGAAGCTATAAGTAACGGCCTCAAGGAATTGAGGTTCTTTGAGACAAAGAGTAACAAAGAGAAAAGAACCAAATAAAAAACAAAAACAAAAGCCGTCTCCCCGGCAATGGCGCCAAATTTTGATAGGCTTAGTCGCACTCGCCTAGTCAAAGATAATCCAAACTCACTCTACTAGGTAGCAAGGGTAAGTCGGGTCGAATCCACAGGGAGAAAGTTGTAATGTTGGTTATTTTTAGCGATTCTAATCTCGGTTCGAGTATGGTTTAGTGAACTAAAGCTAGAGCGCAAAAAGAGGGTTTAAACTATAGGAGAAAGGTCTAGGGAATCGGGGTTAGCAAGGGCAAAGCTAGGATGAAGGATGGTGAAAGAAAAGAGTCGGGAATCGCATGCGCTAAGGAATAGGCTCGGCCTCTCGGTCCTAAGCGTCCTCTAGGTCTCAAGTGCGGGCTCTCGCAACTTACAAATGAGGGTCCTAATGGTTAGTCTCGTGCCTTACCTCAAACTAGGCTTTCGATCTTAAGTTTAAGGGTAGCAAAGGCTCACTAATCCTTGGCCAAAAAAAGGATCAACAAGCATAAACAAAACGAGATAATCAAAGACACAAGCGAAACCCTCATCAAAACATCACCAAACTCAAACTAGGCTACTCACCCATGATCACCCTTCACCCCTAGAATAAGAACTACTCACACATATTGAAATCAACAACAAAAGCAAGAACAATAGAGAAAGACATGATCAAGAACAATATATAATGAAAAGACAAACAAAAAGGGAGAAGGAATGTATAATAACAATCAGAAAATAGCAAGGAGAAGAGGATGAGTTCAACAACAAAACCCAAATAGACGATCAAACTAAGCAATCCGAGACGGGAATTGAAAGTACAAAAGATTAAAAGCATAAACCCTAGGATATTTAGAGTATGTAGTTTAAAGTGTTAAGAAAACTATGTAAAAAGATGATCGCGAGAAAATGATGTCCTTGGCCTTCAAATAGACGAAGTAATTTAAGCACACGAGGCGTCACGGGCCATCGGCCGGGACAACCCTCATCCCGACCGGGACCATGCTCATCCCGTCCGGGACACACCTGTCCCGTGGAGTTCAGTAAATTTCAGCTTTTGTACCTATTTTGTGCCTAGTTTATTTTGCATTGTTTGTACTTCTTTGTCGTCCCAAGGCTAAGGGATGAGGCTCATGAGTAGGGAAGAGTCTAAGGATGATAATGGGAGCTTCAAATCCCGAGCCAAGGTCGAGGCACCTTCATTTAGTGAAGCGAGGCTCAAATGCATAAGCGGCGAAACCAACTCGAATCACCTCCAAACTTCACGAAACTTTACGAAACTTCACGAAACCTCTCGACAAGCATCCTAAACTCCAAATATGCGCTTGTACCTGCAAAATGGACACAAAAGCAGCGATGCCAAATCGGAGAGAAATAGGAGCTGAAACGCATATAAAAGCACTAGAATCGCAAAGAAACGCTAACGACAGGGGCTATAAATATATATAAATATAGGACACATCAAACTCCCCCAAACCAAACTGTTGCTTGTCCTCAAGCAACAAAGCATGACAGAAAACAGAGGACAAAGCGAGCAAAAGAATACTTCCCAAACAATCACCAAACCGCCATAGGCGGCATGAGCAAATGGCAATCGATCCGAAACTTGACATGGGGCGTATGGAAATACCAAGATAACGGATGAGAATTACAAGACGGCGCAGAATGAATAGCATGGCTTAAACAAGGGCTCTCTAGCAATCAAATCACGGACCTCTCGCGGTTTCCACTCTACTCAAATGATGAACAAGGCGAAGTATGTGATGACACTCACCTACTCGACCGTGGAAGCACGCCTTAATCTAATGTGGACCAAATCTCGCATTCCCGTACACAAATAATGTCACAAAACGAACCAAACATGAGGACTTACATAGGATATGAGGTATGTAAAGGCCATAGAGAGGATAAGGGTGATAAGGTGGAACAAATGATTATGGAATCGTGGAGCTAAGCCACTAGAAACCACTCGTGCTACTCAAGTGCTCGTCCAACCAACAAAGAACCCAACTCTCATGAAAAACGGACCGAAAGCAGCATATCGGTCTCCTTTACAAATCAACGCAACATGACAACAAATCAATCACAAGTGCTCACTCATGTAAAACAACAACAACTTCTTGCTTTTTTTTTGTGCACATACTTTCTTTCTTTTGCATTTTTGTGTTGTGTTTATTTTTCAGATTTTTGTTTGATTTTTCTTGAGCAAAGAGCACACTCACATAAAGTTGCGGAAAACCTCATCAAAGGTCGCGGAAACAGCAATCCCGACTCATATTCACCAACACTCTCCAAGCACACGACATCAGCAAGTCGTAGCATGATCAAAACCCAACGAACGAGCACAAGAGTAAGCAAAAGCGGTAACTAGCTTGGCTAGGGTAGGCTATATGGCAATGTAGCTAGCAAACTCATGTGGGTAAGGGGAATAGGATCATATATGAGAGGAGCAAGACAATGTATGAACAAGGTGAATCGTGTGAAAATCAACTAAAGCCTCATATGCATAAACAAGTGACAAAATCGTGGGAAACACGGGATAGGGGCCACACTTATGCGCGTTGATATTACGTACCCCACGAGGAGAACTACTCTCAAAATAAGCACGGGGACCGGGATAGAGGAACCGGCCGCAGGAGGCTAAAAACCTCGCAATAAAAGTAGCTAAAGTCCATGAATGATAAAGCCAACAGTAAAAGCACGCCATCATCTGCAAACGCGTCTAAACATCCCCGAAAGCGCTAAACCAACAATATAAAACATGCCATAGCTCAAAGCAAACAAGGGAAGGGATGTCGGGGAAGAATAAGGTAAAAACAAGCTCGCAAACAACGATCGGGATACGTATTTTTGGTATTTTTTTGAGAATTTTTCTGATTTTGATTTTTTTGGATTTTGTGATTTTTTGAAAAAGCGAAAAACGAAAAAGAAAATGCAAAATGAAAAGCAAAGCGTTTCTCCCCCCAAACCAAACAACACATTGTCCCCAATGTGTCCTACAGCACATCAACCAGGGACCTGTAAAATAAGGGAGAAAAACGAGCAAAGTCTCAAAAGAAAATAAAGTACATACAATTTATTTACAAAAGAAATCGTCCCCCCAAACCAGCTTCAAACGGGGGGCGCAGCACGGTACGGGAAGTACCACCAACCGTGGGTCTCGTCATAAACGAACCCGCTTCCGTCATCCTCATCATCGTCATAACCATCGTCATCCACACGTCCATCAAGGCCAGCAACGTCATCATGGCCTACTCGGCCAGCTTTGTCCTCCATATACGCAGCAGCATGCACATCGTCTTTGATCACATCCTTACCCGCATCCATCCTCCCTGAAGTACCTGCGACATAATCACGACAGCAAAGCACGGCCTCAAGAGGGTCCCTCTCGAGGACTTGCGGTAAGTACTCATCAATACAATCATCAATGATATCTAAAGCAAAGACATGCTCCTCCAACATTGGGCGCTTTAAAGCGTTCGACAGGTTAAAAGTTATTGAATCACCTCCAACATCCAACGTTAACTTGCCGTTCTTGACGTCAATGACTGCACCAGCAGTGTGCAGGAAAGGCCGACCCAATATAATTGGAATTTGGGAGTCTTCGACCATATCAAGAACGACAAAATCGACAGGGATGAAAAATTTACCAACCTTAGCGAACGTCCTCCAAAACACCGAGGGAGCGTTTGACAGAACGATCCGCCATTTGGAGCGTGATGTTTGTTACTTTCAAGGGTCCCATGTTGAGCTTCTCGCATACGGAGTAAGGCAGAACGCTGACACTTGCACCTAAATCACATAAAGCGTTATCAATAAAAGTGGTTCCGATAGTGCAAGGGATGGAGAAGCTACCCGGATCCTTTAGTTTAGGTGGAGACTGGTTTTGTAAATGCACTGCATTCCGCAGTAAAAGCCACAGTCTCGACCTCACTAAACGATCTCTTGCGAGTGAGGATGTCTTTCAAGAATTTAGCATACGCGGGAACTTGTGTGACAAGTTCAGTAAAGGGAACCGTTACCTTCAAGTCCTTCACGACTTCCATAAACTTACCAAATTGCGAGTTAAGCTTAGACTTTACCACTCGACTCGGGAATGGTAGTTTTATTTGAATGGGCGGCTTGACCGGCTTGCTCTGCGCTTGCTGCGTCTCCTTAGCCTTCACGTGCACACCACCACCTTGAGCACCATCACACCCCACGTGTGACCCTCCTCCATGACCCACGGCTGACCCACCTTGGCCACCACCATTCTCGGCCTGTCCTCCTTGCTTTGCTCCACTCGTGCTTGCTCCATTGCTCTTCGTACCTGCTCCTGCAAAACCATCACTAGAAACATGCATACCATTAGGAGAAAGAGGAGGGTCTACCTCACTTACCACCGTAGGCATTGGTGGACCATCATAGCTCGTTCCGCTCCTCAAAGAGATGGCATTGATCGACTCGTGTTGTTGCGGTGGAGTGCCTTGCGAAGGTAGAGCACCCGGCTTCCGTTGAGAGCTAGAGGAAGCAAGTTGAGCCATTTGCGTTTCAAGCATTTTGATGGCCGCATCCTTCGCTTGGTCACTCTTTTGCATTTGAGCCATCATCGTTTCTTGCGTTTTGGCCATTTGCATAATCATGGCTTGCATTGCACTCATAGGATAGGGGACCGGAGCGGCTTGCACGGTGGCGGAGCATTTGGTTGTTGAAAATTGGGGCGATTAAAGCCCGGAGGGTTGTATGGTCGTGGAGCACTATTGTAGCTGAAATTTTGTTGTTGATTATTGTAAGGGCTGAAATTTTGTTGGGGATTGTGTTGTGGTTGTTGTGGTGAAGGATTCAAGACATTTTGGCTTTTGTAACTCAAATTCGGATGGTTCTTGTAGCCTTCATTGTAGTAGTTAGAGTACGGGCTGTTTTGTTGTGATTGAAAAGCGTGAACAGGGTACATACCTCGGCATTCTAAGGAAGAATGACCGGACACGCCACATGACCCACAAGTCGGGTCATTGGAAGTATGCATAGCCGCTACCGTTTGTCCACTAGCGTTTGAGGAACTACCACTTGCTCGTATCTCGCTCATCATCATTGCGGTCATAGCGTCAATCTTAGCCGAAAGCATGGCCACCACATCACCATCATTCTTACCACCGCTTCTAGGAATGTTCCTAGAGCTCCCGTATTGAGCATTGTGGATAGCCATGGCCTCGATCGTTTCAATGGCCTCCTCCACATCGTTGTTATCGAACCTCCCATTAGCGGCGTGAGTTCAGCACTTGGCGGGACTTCGTTGTATAGACCATTATAGAATTGCATCACTATAAACCACTTGTCCATGCCATGATGAGGGCATTGACGTTGTAAGTCCTTGTAACGCTCCCACGCATCAAACAAGGATTCATCTCCTCGTTGTCGGAAACTAGTAATTTGGCTCCTCAACATTGCGGTCTTCTCCGGAGGAAAGTACTTTTGATAGAACGCGAGCACAAGAGAGTTCCAATCGGTGATCGCAAGAGCAACGCGATTCAAGGAGTTAAGCCACAGCTTGGCTTTGTCTCGGAGGGAGAATGGGAAGAGCATCTCCCGGATTTGGTCTTGAGTGACACCCGTCTGCTTTATTGTTGAGCAATAATCGCAGAAATTTTGAATGTGTAGGTTAGGGTCCTCACCGGGACTCCCTCCAAATTGACTTCGCTCGATCAAATTTATAAATGCGGGTTTGACCTCAAAGTTATTCGCCGCTATGGTTGGCATGGCATTGCCCCTTGGAACTTGGGCGGCGGTCGGCCTCGAGTGAACCGAAAGTTTAACCATCTCCTTTGCTTTGGGGGTGGGTTCAATGTGAGTGGATGAAGTAGGAGGAGAAGTAGCTTCCAAGTCCTTGAGCAAGTTCTTTTCGCTTATGCAATATGCGCTCCGGCTCGAGTCAAATGGAATTGCCAAGCCTTTTTGAGGCGTGCGTGATAACCTGGGCATGCACAACACTCGAGGAAGCTATAAGTAACTTGACCTCGAGGAATTGAGGTTCTTTGAGACAAAGAGTAACAAAGAGAAAAGAACCAAATAAAAACAAAAACAAAAGCGTCTCCCTAAGCAATGGCGCCAAATTTTGATAGGCTTAGTCGCACTCGCCTAGTCAAAGATAATCCAAACTCACTCTACTAGGTAGCAAGGGTAAGTCGGGTCGAATCCACAGGGAGAAAGTTGTAATGTTGGTTATTTTTAGCGATTCTAATCTCGGTTCGAGTATGGTTTAGTGAACTAAAGCTAGAGCGCAAAAAGAGGGTTTAAACTATAGGAGAAAGGTCTAGGGAATCGGGGTTAGCAAGGGCAAAGCTAGGATGAAGGATGGTGAAAGAAAAGAGTCGGGAATCGCATGCGCTAAGGAATAGGCTCGGCCTCTCGGTCCTAAGCGTCCTCTAGGTCTCAAGTGCGGGCTCTCGCAACTTACAAATGAGGGTCCTAATGGTTAGTCTCGTGCCTTACCTCAAACTAGGCTTTCGATCTTAAGTTTAAGGGTAGCAAAGGCTCACTAATCCTTGGCCAAAGGATCAACAAACGCAAACAAAACGAGATAATCAAAGACACAAGCGAAACCCTCATCAAAACATCACCAAACTCAAACTAGGCTACTCACCCATGATCACCCTTCACCCCTAGAATAAGAACTACTCACACATATTGAAATCAACAACAAAAGCAAGAACAATAGAGAAAGACATGATCAAGAACAATATATAATGAAAAGACAAACAAAAAGGGAGAAGGAATTTATAATACCAATCAGAAAATAGCAAGGAGAAGAGGATGAATTCAACAACAAAACCCAAATAGACGATCAAACTAAGCAATCCGAGACGGGAATTGAAAGTACAAAAGATTAAAAGCATAAACCCTAGGATATTTAGAGTATGTAGTTTAAAGTGTTAAGAAAACTATGTAAAAAGATGATCGCGAGAAAATGATGTCCTTGGCCTTCAAATAGACGAAGTAATTTAAGCACACGAGGCGTCACAGGGCCATCCCGACCGGGACAACCCTCATCCCGACCGGGACCATGCTCATCCCGTCCGGGACACTCCTGTCCCGTGGAGTTCAGTAAATTTCAGCTTTTGTACCTATTTTGTACTTAGTTTATTTTGCATTGTTTGTACTTCTTTGTCGTCCCAAGGCTAAGGGATGAGGCTCATGAGTAGGGACGAGTCTTAGGATGATAATGGGAGCTTCAAATCCCGAGCCAAGGTCCCGAGGCACCTTCATTTAGTGAAACGAGGCTCGTGCATGGCGAAAGCATAGCGAAACCAACTCGAATCACCTCCAAACTTCACGAAACTTTACGAAATTTCACGAAACCTCTCGACAAGCATCCTAAACTCCAAATATGCGCTTGTACCTGCAAAATGGACACAAAAACGCAGCAGTGCCAAATCAGAGAGAAATAGGAGTGAAAGCATATAAAAGAACTAGAATCGCAAAGCAGCTAACAGGGGGCTATAAATATATATAAATATAGGACACATCAAAACTCAAGGGGCCTTGAATGCATAACGAAACATCACTAGTTCAAAAGTATGACGGATCAGAACAATGCAAGCCTCACATACACCAAACACCCTCTAGTGACTTAGAGATAGCCACTCATACACTCAACTCAATTCTCAAGCAACAACTCACTAGATTTAGGACTAAAATCTCTCTCGACTCGACGACTAACAATGAATACATGGTGACTCAAGACATGACTACGCCCCTTATCTCTCCAACCTAACTCGGCTCACTTGTGCTACAAATGTTCCCCAATGACAACAAGCAAATGTCACAAATACAATCCACACAAGCGAGCTCCTAACCTCCTCCACTCCGATAATCAACACAAACCCAATCGCAAGAGAGGTGCCTCCAACTCCGTGCACCGCGATTTCTTCTCACCGTAGCCACTAACCTTCCCTTCCGACCTTCTTTGTCACCCTTCTTATGTTGCCAAGCCGGTAATATGGAAGTATTAAAGCATTTTATTTTCCTAAATCTCTCATTTTGCCTAGAGTACCCACCCTTGCGGGTTTCACTCTAGCTTATTCACCTCACTTCTATTCTCGTGGCACGCAACTCGTTTCTTCATTTTACTCGGAGCGCCCACCCTTGTGGGTTTCACTCCGCCCTCGGCCACATATCCCAATTTTGCCTAGGCGCCCTTTCGGGTTTTCACCTAGCCGGGATTCACTTTTTCTCGTATTATTTGTTTTTTCTGTTTTTTTTTTGTTTTTTTTTTTTTGAAATTAAAGAAACACACAAGAATACAGATAAAAGTAGATACACATCGCAATATGCTCCCCCACACTTGAATGGCACATTGTCCTCAATGTGATGAATTGAGACAAAATAATAGGGGGCAAACTCACAGCAACACCTTCTTCGCACAATTCATGAAGCAAATCTTAGAAAAGCTCAAACTTACAATAATAACTCCCTCAACACGTAGTTACCGTCGTCAGCAAGACGGTATCCCAAACCAGAATCAAAGCCAACAGAAGAAAACATCCAGCACATCAATAGTCACTCAATCTGACCAGCAGCACCACGATGACACGTGGTATTTCAACGACAAAAGTAGTAACCCTTATGACTACCCTGCATCTCAGTCGGCAGGTAGCAATAATAAAAACTCGACAACAATTGATAGGCACCTGTTGTGCCATACAATCACAAATTCACTCTAAACACAGCTCCCTCGATCAGATAAAACCCGTTATCAGCAAAGACGGTGACAGAATTCAGAACCAAAACAGAACCAACAAACTCAGCTTCACTGTGCATTCAGTAACAACCCTCACTCTACAAGAACCAGCACCATAACGACACAAGAATAACAAACACACACTTGATCAACATGCAACCGTCAACAGCGAAGACGGAATTAGTATGATAACAGTAACAACCCAAAAACACCAGCCAACAATCAGGAGACGACTAGCATGACCTCGAACTGAACGAAATAGTCGAAGAGAGTACCGTAATGGGGGAGTAAACAGCTATGCAGCAAAGGAATTGCAGCAATATGACCCCAAGTGTTTGTTAGGACGAATCGAAACCCCCAATTCCGCAGCAAGGTCGAGAAAGGCTAACACACATCAAAAGTCAGTTGAAAATCTTCTTACCAACCACACTCGTTGTTGTAAACTCGAAGGTCCATCCTTCGACTCAATTAGCACCACAAATCCGACCCAAGTGCACAAAGAAATCGACCCGATAGCGTGTGAGAGCGAAAACCCCAAATTTAGAAAATTAGGGTTTCAAGAATTCGAATCAGAGAGTGCTGATAGTCGTGGTGGTTGCTCGGCCGGAGGTGGGGAGTCAGGTGGTGGCCCCACCTTCGTTGCTCTTCTGTTTATAGGATTATATCGGTATATAGTCCATTAAAAACACAGGATTATAATGAAAACTTTATATGATTTATAGTCATAAACTGAAATTGCATAACAAAGTATATAGATTTAAGAATTAACCTTTTAATCCTTGAAATATGGCCTAAGAACAATACTAAAAGGATGGTATCTCCTAATTATAACACCCAAGATGAGTCAAGAAATGCCCTTTAGATTTGCTAGATAAATTAGAGAAGAAAACTATTTTTCTCTCAAGGTTTTGTGTTGTAAAATTATGATGAGTAAATTAGGGTTAGATGAGAGAATTAGGTTAAAAAAATATCTTCCCCTCTTCCCTCCTACCTCACGGCTCCCTTGTATTATTTTGGGGAGAATATTTTCTCTCCAAAATAATCACTTGTTGACCAAGAAACAAAGTGTATCTGGACAGAATGAATCTGGATACTTTTCTTTTGGTCATTTTAGCTTTTAATATAATGCAATATATTATTAGTGTCATCTGTATGGACCAACATAATATATCATATAAATATCCATATATTTATAATTTGCCAATTAATTATAACGGTTTATGTTTAATTAGCTTGCATTATACACAACAATTAAATATAACATTTTATATTCAATTCACGAATTACATTTAATTCGTCTCAGCTAATATTATTTAATCCTTATTAAATAGCCGTATCATCATTACACTGACTAACATTTTAGTCAACAACACTGACTAACCGTTTAGTCATTAAGAAAGACATCGATATGATTATTTTCTCAAATAATCACATCTCTCAAACACATCCTTTAGGTGTGACTCTTAGGGACCAGTTGATCACCGCCATCTGTATGACAATAACGTCAAACTTATCTAGCAAGCCAACCGTTATTGATAAACGTTAATCAACTGATTAAATACAAAATGTACCCTGTGTACCTTTAGAGATTTATTCATGTTATTGCACTAACTGTGCAGGACACTAGCTCCAAAAATCTCCCACTTGTCCGTATAAGTGTATGTGCGATAACCGATTCTCATATCCATAATAAATTTCTCCCACTCAATGTAAACCAATTTGCAAAGTCCGTATTCACAAAGGTCGTAGTTCACAAGTGATCAGTATCAAGAGTGGTTTCCCCGACTAGAGAGTAACTTAACTGATAAACGAATCATTATTCGAGCATGGCCATGCATTTTCAGTTACAGCTCCTCGAGTGGCCCTGAGAGAAGTATTATAACTCGATAGAAGTCGGATAATTTCCTCAACTCGAATCCTGCAGATGTAAGCGCAGCATGAAATGACCCAGTGAAAATCTACTTGGCCTCTTGTTACGGTCGAGTGTGAGAAATAAACCAAAGTCACCCAAAATCTGCCATAATCTCAAGAGACAGTCGATAGTCAAAACAATCGACTCTAGGAACACTATGGATGTCCTATCCACGACCCGGCATCTAATGTTCTGAAACATTTAGGACTCCATGTTGTCGTCACAAAATTGTCCTGCGCGATTTCAGTAAACCCGCATCTGTGATCGATTAGTCAACAGTTTGACTTATGGCTCGTTGAACCCACCATCAATCGACGTCACAAAATAATTGCCTGAGTTATCAGCTCGTGTAGGCGATCACAGACCAAAACAAAATATAAAGCAATTCAGTTCACTTTGAGGTGTTCAACGTTGTCTGCACAACCCTCATGAAAAACAATATATAAAACAAAACGATGATTTTATTAGTAGTTTTAGGAAAAAATACACGTGTCTAATCCGTACAAACAACGAATACAACTCAGGAACACGCTTAATTCCCATGGAAATAACGTTCCCTTCATGCTTATCATATCTCAACGGTTTAGTGAGAGGATCTGCTACGTTATCATCTGTAGCAATCTTGTCAATCACTATCTCCTTCTGCTCCACGTAATCTCGGATCATGTGAGCCTTTCTTTGCACGTGCCGAGACTTGTTGCTGGACTTCGGCTCCTTCGCCTGGAAGATGGCACCACTATTGTCGCAATAGATGGCGATCGGGTCATTCGAACTAGGAACTACAGTTAGCCCTTGTAAGAACTGACGCATCCATATAGCTTCGCTGCGACCTCACGAGCGGATAGTACTCGGACTCAGTCGTTGAATCTGCTATAACAGTTTGTTTGGAGCTTTTCCAACTAACCGCAGCGCCATTAAGAGTAAAGACGAATCCAGATTGAGACTTCGAGTCATCTCGATCCGTTTGGAAACTAGCATCTGCGTAACCGATTGGGCATAGCTCAGTGTTTCCTCCATAAGTCAATACCCAATCTTTAGTCCTTCGTAGGTACTTAAGAATGTTCTTCACAGCCATCCAGTGTGCTTCACCTGGATTGCCTTGGTATCGGCTCGTCATACTAAATGCATATGCCACGTCCGGACGTGTGCATATCATGGCATACATGATCGATCCTATAGCTGATGCATAAGGAATCCGACTCATGCGCTCGACCTCTTCCGATGTCTTTGGTGCTTGAGCTTTACTCAATTGCACTCCAAAGATCATTGAAAGGTTCCCCTTCTTGGAGTTGGTCATGCTGAACCTCTCAAGAATCTTATCTATATAAGACTCCTGACTGAGGGATAACATCCGTCGTGATCTATCTCTATAGATACGGAGCCGCAAAGTTCGTTGTGCCTCGCCCAGATCTTTCATCTGGAAATGGTTCTTTAACCAAACTTTTACCGAAGTTAAGAGAGGTATGTCATTCCCAATCAAAAGTATGTCATCGACATACAGTATTAGGAAGACAATCTTGCTCCCACTCGACTTGATATATAGACATGGTTCCTCGACCGATCGAGTGAATCCATTCTCTTTAATCACTTGGTCGAAGCGATGATTCCAACTCCGTGAAGCTTGCTTAAGTCCATAGATGGAACGCTTAAACTTGCAAACCTTCTTAAGATTGTTAGGATCTGTGTAACCCTCGGGTTGTACCATGTACAACTCCTCCTCCAAATAACCGTTTAAGAAGGCGGTTTTCATGTCTATTTGCCAAATTTCATAGTCATGAAAGGCGGCAATCGCTAAGATAATCCGAATGGAACGAAGCATGACTACGGGTGCAAAGATCTCATCATAGTGCAACCCTTGCACTTGAGTGAAACCCTTTGCAACTAGTCGTGCCTTGTATATGTCTGGTTGTCCTTCTACAGATCGCTTTATCTTGTAAACCCATTTGCACTGAAGAGGCCTAGCCTTATCAGGTAAGTCAACCAGATCCCATACATGGTTCTCGTACATAGAGTCCATCTCGGATTGCATGTCTTCTTGCCAAAGCTTTGACTCGGAACATGTCATGGCACCTTTATAGGTTACGGGTTCGTTACTCTCAAGGAGTAAAACGTCGTCTCTCCCATTCTCCTCGACCATACTGATGTATCTATCTGGAGGAATGGAGAGTCTACCCGACCTCCTGGGTACCAAGGGAATATTAACCGCAGCAGACGAAGAAGGAACAGTTTCCTCCATTGGTTGCTCGGTTGTTGGTTCAGGAATGTCCGACAGATCGAAGGTTCTATTACTTCTCTTGTCTTCGAGAAACTCTTTCTCTAAGAACTTCGCACTAGCCGCAACAAAAACTCGGTGTTCGGTAGGCGAATAGAAGTAATGACCAAATATTCCTTTTGGATAACCAATAAAGTATGTCTTGACCGATCGCGGGCCGAGCTTATCCTCGTGTCTCCACTTGACATAAGCCTCGCACCCCCAAACCCGAATAAAGGACAAGTTAGGGACCGTTCCCTTCCATAACTCGTATGGAGTCTTGTCAACAGCTTTAGACGGATTTCGGTTAATTATAAGAGCAGCTGACAAAAGAGCATAGCCCCATAATAACTCAGGTACAACCGTGTGACTCATCATGGATCGAACCATATCAAGTAATGTTCGATTCCTGCGTTCGGACACACCATTCAGTTGTGGTGTTTCGGGTGGAGTTAACTGTAGTACTATCCCGCGGTCTTTCAAGTGTCGATCATACTCAGTTGAAAGATATTCGCCACCACGATCTGAACGTAGTGCTTTTATCTTTCTATCCAGTTGGTTCTCAACCTTATTCTGGAATTCCTTGAACTTGTCGAAGGACTCACTTTTATGCTTCATTAAGTAGACATGTCCATATCTACTCAAATCGTCCGTGAAAGTGATAAAATATCTATAGCCATCTCTAGCGTTGATTGACATAGGTCCACATACATCAGTATGTATGAGTCCTAATAGGTCAGTAGCGCGCATTCCAACACCTTTGAAGGAAATTCGAGACATTTTGCCTATGAGACATGATTCACATGTGCCAAAAGTTTCATATTCGAATGGGGCGATTGTCCCATTATCAATGAGCTTTTTCACGCGTTTCTCATTTATGTGTCCCATACGGCAATGCCATAGATAGGTTTGATCTTTGTCACCAACCTTTGCTTTCTTGTTACTCACATGCATTATATCTGTGGTTTGATCTAAAACATAAATTCCGTTCATGGAAACTGCTTTACCATAAATCATATCGTTCAAAGAGAAAATACAGCTATTATTCTTTATTAAAAACGAAAATCCGTCTTTATCAAGTACGGATACAGAAATAATGTTTTTGGATAAACTAGGTACATAGTAACAGTTATTCAGAAATAACTCAAATCCGCTCGGGAGTTGGATTACATATGTCCCCACTGAAACGGCAGCAACTTTTGCTCCATTCCCCACTCGCAGGTCTACATCGCCTCTTGCTAGAGTTTTGATGTTTCTTAGGCCCTGCAAATGATTACACAGATGAGAACCACAACCAGTATCAAGTACCCAAGTTCCGAAACTTGCATGGTTAATCTCAATCATATGAATAAAAGAAGACATACCAACAGGAATGACGCGGCCTGCTTTTATGTCCTCAGCATACACGGGACAGTTCCGGCTCCAATGCCCAGACTTGTGGCAATGGTGGCACTCCATGCTTTGCTTTCCTTTTGCCTTGCCTTGTAAGTTACCGCTAGACTCACCAGGCCCACTCTTTGCAATCACTGGCTTCTTAAATTTTGGCTTTCCTACAGTTAGGTTAGCCGGAGCCTTGCCCTTACCCTTGCTCTTGTTGCCGATCATGAGAACATCTTGTTTCATGCTCCCACTCAACTTTAGATCACTCTTCGTCTGCACAAGGAGTGAGTGAAGCTCATGCAGACTTTTCTGCATGTCATTCATGTAATAGTTTGCCCTAAAGAGGGCATACCCATCATGAAGGGAGTGGAGCACACGGTCAATGATGATCTTCTCATCGATCTTGCAACCAAGCTCATCCAGTTTTTCGACATTCTCGATCATGTCGAGAAGGTGTGGACCAACCGGTTGGCCCTTCTGGAGTTTCGCTTCAAAGAAGCGAGTGGTATACTCATAACTCACGATTCTCGGTGCTTTCGAGAATTCTTTAGTCAGAGTGGTGAAAATCTTGTTTCCATCCTGGGCTATGAACCGTCTTTGCAAATTTGATTCCATTGAATAGATGAGTACGTTCTTTATCGCACCCGCCTCCATCACGAAATCACTATAAGCAACGACTTCATTTGCTCCTGCATCAGGAGCTGGTTCAGTCGGTATTGGCTCAGTCAAGTACTTGAGCTTACCGTCAGCGATGGCGGCATTCCGTAATGCGGCCTCCCAATCAGTAAAGTTGGACCCATCATTCTTCAGTCGAGTTGACTGATTCATGGTGCCCATAAATATTCTCAGCCATGATTCGCGGTCTAGTGTGGCACTTGGCATTGGGCCGTCAATACGTCCAGCCATTTGTTTTAGCAGTTATATCTGTATATAACGATTTCGAAACTGTGAAAAGAAAGAAGAAGAGAGAAGATAAGAAAACATCGTTTTTAAAGGTTTAAGTCGTAAAGCAATAACGATTTAATGCAATGACTTGTGCACTCATATAATCGACTTCCCTCGAGAATTATATAAGTGATCCCAAGACTCAATTTCTTTAAATTGATAAGCCAACCTCTTGGCTAATTCTACTATTAGAATTCTTGGTCGATAGATTTCAGTAAATCCTATCTATTAGTCCATTATAACTACGAGATATTACTCGAACTATAATGTTGAGGTAAAATAGGTCAACACATACTATTTACCCAACGTAGAAGGGGTCATGTAGAGAGTAAGGTCCTACATGCCTACCGACGAAGAAGGGGCTTATAGCAGCTTTTCCTATAAAGACTAATATCAATTTTAGAATAGAGGAAGGTCCCATCATCTCATATTTAATTCATTTCAAGTGAACGAATATCTAGCATTACGTGAATGATTAAATTGAGGTGATAGCCCTAGAACGAGTGACATCCGTATGTCCATGATATATGATGCAACTACATGGTCCATATTCATGCAAATTAGGTGGTTTGGTTTAGGCGGAATATGATGCTGCTATCTAACGTGTGAATGCAATAAAAACGGAAAAAGAAACGCAAAAAGAAAGCACCTAGTGTGGCCTATCCCTATGAAAATAGAGACAAAGTACAAATTGGAATCCATTTATGGACCCTAAAACTTGTCTTCATTCTTCATCTTGGGCTTTAAGTGGGAGTTGGGCATCTCCATCTTGAATGTTTATCTTGAAACTTATTAAATTACATTTTGAATTACAAAATAAACCTATTTACATTCTAATTCAAAAATACCAAAAATAATAAAATTACAAGAGGGGAGATTCGAGATCTCAAAAATACAACCAACGATTATGTTTCCTTCATTACGAAAACACAATCTTCTAAGGCCACACTAGTAAATTACAACCTTCTGCACAAGATTAATGCGTAAAATTAAACCATTCAAACATTCATACACAAAATAAAGCATCAACTAAAAAATATAAAACCAATGCAAGCAATTGATTAAATATCCAAACCACCTTTTTTAAATGATTATAATTATGCAACAATTCCTTAATTGTTCATTAAACCTTATCAAAACATAATCCAAAAATAATTTTTATTATCAGTATAACATAAATTAGATCACAAAGAATATTTTAAACCTCTTTAAACTATTTGGTATCAATTATTATGAACTGTTTCACAATAACTTAATATTTATTATCTTTATAACAAATATAACAAAATTTTAATTTCCCAAAATTAAAAAATTTCGGCCAAAAATAAAACCAAACCGAAAAATTATTATTTTTTTTTTAAAGTTTCGGCCAAATAAAAAAAATAACAAAATTTTTTTAATTCGACCCTCGAAAAATTGAATTAAACAGTTTTAATTCGATTATGCTAATAATTAGATCGATACTAACTCAATTTTAATCCGTATAAAACATTGATTTATAAGAGATTCAAAATAACCTTTTAAATTAAACATCTTAAACTTATAGATCTAATGATTAACAAACTAATATGTTCATTAACATACAAAATTTGGTCCTTTTATGTTTTTAATTCAATCGGTATTAAATCAAAACTCATTCAAAAATCATATGTAATAGTTTTAACAACTTAAAACATTGATAATTATGAATCAAACGGACCAAAACAAGCCAAAAATGAATCGAAAATACACGGCTCAACATCAAAACAATACTCGGCCAAAATAAAAACAAACCATGGCCTTCACAAATTGTTTCAAAATTATACAAAATCGATTTTTTATGAAAACCATATAAAAATTCATAAGCCCTAAGGCTCTGATACCACTTGTAGGATTATATCGGTATATAGTCCATTAAAAACACAGAATTATAATGAAAACTTTATATGATTTATAGTCATAGACTGAAATTGCATAACAAAGTATATAGATTTAAGAATTAACCTTTTAATCCTTGAAATATGGCCTAAGAACAATACCAAAAGGATGGTATCTCCTAATAACACCCAAGATGAATCAAGAAATGCCCTTTAGATTTGCTAGAGAAATTAGAGAAGAAAACTATTTTTCTCTCAAGGTTTTGTATTGTAAAATTATGATGAGTAAATTAGGGTTAGATGAGAGAATTAGGTTAAAAAATATCCTCCCCTCTTCCCTCCTACCTCACGGCTCCCTTGTATTATTTTGGGGAGAATATTTTCTCTCCAAAATAATCACTTGTTGACCAAGAAACAAAGTGTATCTAGACAGAATGAATCTGGATACTTTTCTTTTGGTCATTTCAGCTTTTAATATAATGCAATATATTATTAGTGTCATCTGTATGGACCAACATAATATATCATATAAATATCCATATATTTATAATTTGCCAATTAATTATAACGGTTTATGTTTAATTAGCTTGCATTATACACAACAATTAAATATAACATTTTATATTCAATTCACGAATTACATTTAATTCGTCTCAGCTAATATTATTTAATCCTTATTAAATAGCCGTATCATCATTACACTGACTAACATTTTAGTCAACAACACTGACTAACCGTTTAGTCATTAAGTAAGGCATCGATATGATTATTTTCTCAAATAATCACATCTCTCAAACACATCCTTTAGGTGTGCCTCTTAGGGACCAGTTGATCACCGCCATCTATATGACAATAACATCAAACTTATCTAGCAAGCCAACCGTTATTGATAAACGTTAATCAACTGATTAAATACAAAATGTACCCTGTGTACCTTTAGAGATTTATTTATGTTATTGCACTAACTGTGGAGGACACTAGCTCCAACACTGTTCGTTCGCTTCTTCTCTGTTGTCTGTTTTCTGTGTTTGTGTTGTTGTAATTTTTTCTTTTTAGGGAGAAAAAGGACGGAGCCCGCGGGTCGCCCGCGGGTCGCCCGTGCCTGACCCGCTTATGGGTCGCGTATTGTGATCTGACTTTCTTTCACATTCCTCGTCGGTTTTTTTTTTTTTTTAAAAAAAAAAATTAAAAACTAAGTGCCGAGTCGGTCCTACTCCGTCTGCGCAAATGTTCTGAAACATGTAGCATACCGTTACAAGCACCCATTAAATAAAATAAAACTAAACTAATAATGTGAAAATAAAAACGAAAAATCAAGGGTTGCCTCCCCGATAGCACTTTTGTTTAACGTCGTTTGCTCGACGCATATTCTCTTTTTCAGACTTCTAATTCAAGTGTCGTCGCACAAGCGGAGCAAGTCAATGCTCGTAGTAACCTGTCAAACATGCTAGCAAATCCACCGTAAAACTGATAATAATTAATAAAAATCAAATTACAGCACGCATTGTCATATATATTACTAGCACATGACACATATCTCTCCGCAACTCCACGACAAGGCTCTTTATACAATGAATAGTACGCAAGATAGATCAGGTGATATAACAAAAACATCGAAACTCTACACTAAGACACAAAAATTAAACTATTGCCTTCCCCGGCAACGGCGCCAAATTTGACGGGCTTAAAGTCGTATGCCGTCAAAGTAAATTTATAATCACTTACTCGACTAACTACTAAAATAGCAATATAGTGAAAGTAAGGGTCGAACCCACAGAGAAGGACTAAGCTAATTAATGTGTATGATAATAATGTAGAGTAAAAGTAACCAAATTAAGGGGGGATTTTAAATAAAGTTCCTAACTAAACTACTATGACGTAAAAACAATTAATAAACTAAGAAATTCAATAGGGGAAATACTCGACACGATACGAAATTCACGAACGATAAAATCACTGATCACTGAAAACGATTAATCTACTAATCCTGAGCACTTTATTGTGAAAACCGATACAGTTCAATTATATCAATAAACGTATTCTCTCTTAAGTCAGTAACTAGGTCAAAACGGATGCCCTAAATTATCCTTTCTAAGACTAACCTAAATCACGCGATATCAAGTTCAAGTCTATAGAAGAATCAGCACGAGAATCAATAAAGATAACTAATACTAACAACGCTGTTAATACTCGAGTCACAAATTCAATTACTTTTATGATTAATTTAAGACAAACGGAGTACAATACACTACAAAATAATTTAAAACTAGCCATTTGCGACGGAATTTGCGACGAATAGTGCCCGTCGAGCTATTTTGTCGCAAATAATTCTCTGCGACGGAAGAGTAGGCCGTCGCTACATACTAAATACGTCGCAGACCATTACGGCGCTATCGGTCGCACAATCCGTCGCAAATGGAGATTTGCGACGGAAATTCCGTCGCAAATTGGCTGCGACGGACCAATTCCGTCGCAAAAAGCCAGGATATTTTGCGAGGGAAATCCGTCGCAAATGGAGATAAATTCGTCGCAAACCTTGCTGCATTTGCCGTAGCAATTTTTTTTCTGCTCCCCATGAAAACCTGCATTTACAATCCATTTACGGTGTTCAATACACCCAAAATACACCCAATCAGCCAACACACAACACACAGAACACCACCCATATAATAAACTTAACATATCATATAACTTAAACCGTTAATACAACGTCTAAAACTTAAACCGTTTAAATTTACAAAGTTTGACAACAAAACGTCATCCGTACAACAGTACATCTGCTCCACCAGTACTACTACCGCCGTCACCGTCAAACGGTCCACGCCTCAAAAAGTCAAAGTCTCCTTGGTTGCAAGTAGGAGGAGGCTGCGTACTTAGGCGTTGAGACTCGATAAACTCCTCAATTACAGCCAACCTTTGACTCATCGATCGGTTCTCGTCTGTAAGGCGGGTCAGCAGGCCGGGAGTATAGGAAGACTGTTCCCCAGCAGATGAGTGACGAAGGCGGGCTGACGTCAGAAACATAAAAGTCGCAGAACACATGTAGTAGACACGCCCTTTCTTATCGTGTCCGCCGACAACCTCGTAGTACAATCGCCTTCGCCGACGGAGTGTCCTAATTTGGGTATTCTGGACCTCCTCCACTCGTGGTCCGAAGCGGTCCTAATAATAAAATATAAAATATAATACTCGTTAATTTAAATAGATTGTAAATAACAATATAATCAAAAAATTATTACTTAAGTATAAATTAAGTCTTACAAATATACTCTTCACTTTGCGACTTATGAAACCGCCACTCTTTTTGGAGGTCTTTGACTTCTTTACGAGCCCGGGGACAGACAAGGGTGTCGACGTTCCTGCACACTGTACATAAAGAAATTAATTAACGGTTACTTATTAAATAAAAATACATACACACGTTCAAAATACACACATATATATATATATATACATAAATAAATAAAGTTAATAATACGAACCGCTTTGTCGACATATTGCATCATATCTTGTCGACCCATTGTGTGCGTCCCATGACTTTTCCATCCTCCCCACAATGTAGCGGTTTTCTTACGGATCTCAGAGCTTTTCTTCGTTTTCTAAATCAATAACATATTTAAAGATAAATTAGTAGACGTATATACATATAATATTTAGCGATAAATTAATTAAAGTTTTAAGTTTCATAATTACCCCGTCACTCTTCCATTTTAGATATCCCTCCAAAATGGTTTGATTGGTATCAATCCACGTTTTACCTTTAACTCGATCTGCGATTTATAATTAACAAAGTTTACGGCATCATAGATGAGGCGAAAAAATAATCTATCTAATAATACGTATATGAGTTTTTCATACCTTTTTGGTGGATGTAGTCGGGAAGCCTTTTCTTCACAAACGCAAAGAACTTCTTTTTTGATTTCGGCTTCATGTTTCTGCTTGTACTGATAGTTGAACTACGTTCATATTTTCATAAAAAAAAAATCCATCAACAATACTCATATATAATTTTCTAAGTTTAAAAATTAAATTAAATAAGGGAAAATTAAATATTATTACCCTGAAACCGTTCCACCACCTCTCTCTCTGCTCCTCTGAAGCCGAAGACCAATTCGGAACGAATTCGATCATCGTAGCAATTACGGCTTTGCGAACTTTATTCTTCACGGTGCTATCTTTAAACCTGCATCAACATATATAACATACGGAAATCATTAGTAGTATATGT
The DNA here is from genome assembly GCA_023091065.1 of Dianthus caryophyllus. NCBI lineage: Eukaryota > Viridiplantae > Streptophyta > Magnoliopsida > Caryophyllales > Caryophyllaceae > Dianthus > Dianthus caryophyllus. The sequence goes on along the minus strand of CM041529.1, from coordinate 13,338,493 downwards.
AACAATATTATATTAAAGTAATTAATTAAATTATATAATTAAGTATTAAACAAATTAAATTACAATTAAGCATTAAATTTACCATATGCCGTTAGGATCTAATATGGGTAGAAACTTCTCGGCGTTGACCATAATCTCACCTATCTCCTCTTCAGTCAACTGGCGGTTCTCATTAGCTTGATTATTTGGAGCTGCGCCGCTTCCGCTACCCCGGTATCTTGTATTCACCATGCTACACACACTTGAAACAAACGTGAACACATGTATATATATATATATAGTATGAGGTTCAATGAAGTCCTAAGATTGTTTTAAAGTCCAAAAGTTCTAATCCTAGCCGTTAGATGATAAAAACATCAATGGCTGAGATTTCCCCTTCATTTATTAACAAAAAAAAAAAAAAAAAAAAAAAAAAAAAAAAAAACAGTTTACACTTCCAACACAAATGTTACGTACATCAAACTCCATCATTAATTTTATTTTTCAATTTCAATTTTGTCTTCCTCTCTCTTCTTCAATTATTTTTCTGCTTTCTATTTCTTCTCTCTTCAAATTCTTCATCTTCTCCAAATACAAAACAATATCATTATTATCATTCATCCCGATTTCAAATTAAAAAGAAAATATTTACGTTGTTCAGGGTTGTCGTTTTCACTGATGTTGTTACACAAATCTCCAATCTCAAATTATCAGTTGTTCCTAATCTCTATTTCAGTAAGTTTTTTCCCCTTTAATTTTTTAGTCACTTTTTTTTTTTCTTTTTTGATACTTTTATTATTGTTACACGAAAATATCAGTACTGAAATTTTTGAAACCTCTATAGGTCACAAAAATATTACCATTGCGACGGGTTCGAAAAAATAATAAATTTAGGCTTTTATTTCGCCTAAATCGGAGTCCGAACGAAGATTTACGGAGTCGTTTACAAACACGATATAATTTTATGCGGAAAAATAATTTCTTTTTTAATTCACATATTTTGATAATTGAATTTAATCACAACAGACAATCATGAATGTGTGATTACTGTAAGTTTAGTAAGTCACAACAGACAATCATTTTCTAGAGAAATAGAAAAGACAATCATTTTCCAGAGAAATAGAAAGGAATTAGTTTATCAACTTCATTTATCCATTATTTTCCTTCATTGTTTGTTTGATTTGATATTGATTTGTTTTTCATAAATAAAGTTTCAATTTTTGTATATAAAGATCCGATTTTGAAAATATGAAATTCGAAATTGTGTGATATAAAATTGAATGCGTAATTTTGCTTCAAATTTTGAATCAAATATCGTTCTAAAATCAAAAAAAAAATTCATATTTGAAATATCATTCAATTAAAGATTGAGACTTTATTTTAATTAACTTTGAAATTTGATTTGATAATTTTGAATTATAGTTTTTTAGATATTGTTTGAATTCAACTTTTTCATTCAATTAGTATTAATGTGTGATTACTGTAAGTTTAGTAAATCAATTTCATTTCTAGAAGAAGAACAAAAACAAGAACAAGAAGAAGACGGCGGAAAACATGTTCACGTTGATATTTCAAATGAAACAGTTAAAATTTCAAATACTGCCGTTGAAGTTTCAAATTTTTTAGGTACGTCTTTTTAGTAGGCAGAGGTCTTTTTTTCGTTGTTTGTTGTGGTATTTTTTTTTTTTTTTTTTTTTGTGGTTGAGGATCCATTAAAGGTCAAAATTTGGTAGAAATAAAGAAGGTGAATTTTGTCGAACGGTTGACGAAAAACAAATTTTGGTAGAAATAATTGAAGGAGAAAACGTCAACAATGGAAAATTGTAAAGAGAACCCAATTTTGTGAAATTGGATGCAAAAAAAGAATGCGGCAATTTCCGTGAAAAATCTTTGTAGAAATATTGCTTAATAATTTTCCTTTTTGCGGTAGTTGAATATTGGAGCGACTAAGACGTACAGGATGATAGAAGAACATGCTGAGAAGGCTCCGGTTTCGTGTGAGACACCAAAAGGATCCGGCGACGTCGACGATGAAGTTTAGGGTGAAAGGGTTGTAATGAATTTGTAATGTGAATAGGTATCATGTTTTATTGATTCACTTTTTGGTAATGTTAGCTTTGTAAATAGATTGTCTAGCTTTGTTAAATGAGTATGAGAAGATTTTACTTCTTACGTTGACCAAGAGTTCGTAAGCATAGAGAAACCGACAACTTCTTAAAGCATATGGGCTCTAATTGTAAGTTTGTTGAAGTTTCAATTTATATCTTTAAAATTCCAAAAATAGTTGTTGAAATTCCAAATTTTTTAATTAAGTGATTATAGGTTGCTGTATTACCTGTTGAGTTGGTATTTCAAATTTTTGTGTTGCAATTTCAAATAATCATGATGAAGTTCCAATAATGTGTGGTTATAATTTAATGGATTAAGTGGGTGTGCTCTTTTGGAAAGACACAAGTATTGAAATTTAATTTGAATGTATTACAATTTCAATTAACTGAATTGGAATTTCACTTAAATGTATTGAGATTTCAATTAATATGTTCGTTTTTATATTGAAGATTCAAAGTTTTATTTCAAGTTTTATTTTGGAAAGACACATGTATTGGATTTTCAATTGACTATATTATAATTTCAATTAAATGTATTGGAATTTCACTTAAATGTAGTGAACGTCATGCTTGGTTAATAACTCTTCCATTTTTGAAGCGTAAAGCGCCACACACACCAAAAAGGTCACGCGGACTCAAGTTTTCGAATCCAACACTTAACAATATAATTAGAATCTCTAGGCTTCTCAATGTCGAAATCAACATCACTCAAAGACATCTGTGAACCCAAATGCACTGCGTTAAGGTCGTAGTAAAAAAAAAAATTCCTCTATTTTCTGCCATATCCTTAAAGCGATCAACAAATAGCTGACCGTCTATTTCATGTATAAAACACTTAATATCTCTCTGAAAAATCTTAAAATGGTTCAGGCTAGCATCGATATTTTCTTGATATATTCCTTGATAATCCTGTAAGTTCTCGTAGCCCCAATGTTCAACTGTTACAAAAAACAACAATTACAATTGTTTCGGGTACAAAGTTAGAAACTAAATACCAAAACTAAATACAAATGATTACAAGCTGATTATGGATTATAAGCTAAATGAACTAAGTCCTGGGCGGCCCTTAGCTCTCGGTTCTCCTCAACCTTCCTCTCGTCCTGAAATCACGTAACAAACCTAGCCCCGGGGCCTTCCGGGTGGTGGCCCTCCGACGCTCAAGTCAGTTACAAAGACAAATAAATCTAGAGAGAGAAAAGAGAGAAAAAACCTTTTTGTGTAGTGTATTTGTGTGTGTGTGAATAATAATATTTTAGGCTTTTGGGTTACCTTTTATACTTGCTCCTAGTTTGTCCTCTTGTGCTGCCGCTCCGTACGGTACGGCCCTGTGGGGACCATACCTGCCCCGGACCGGGTGCACCAATGGCTTTCTTTGGTATATGAGACTACCCGGTCAACGATCTTCCCGGCCTCGGGCTGCCCGACCCGGGAGACACAGATGGGTCAACGAGTGTAAGATCATCCTCCGGCCTAGAATCCTACCGGCCTGATAGCGTGGGACCCGGGAGAAGTCACCCCCAACAACTGCCCCCATACAGGGGAAGTCGCGGGCTTGCCCTGTATGATCTAATTTTCCGGGTGGGTGGCTTCCTCCCCCAGCCTGAATGAGTAAGCTCTCCTTGTACTCTTGCTTCCTGATCTTGCGTCTCTCTCGTCCCGCTCAGATGTGGTGTGCTGAGCAAGCTTCTACTTTTGGCGCAATTTTTGAATTCCAAACTTCAAAGTAGGCGACGTTCCGTCTTCCCAGCCCTACACGTGTCGTACATGGGGTGAGGGGGGTACTGCTCACAATTTTCTCTATAAATACCCCCTCATCTCATTTCATTTCCCCCTTTATTCATTCCAAAACACTCGAAATCCTTATAAAAATTCCACAGATTGCTTGCATTTCGTTCCCATTCCGCCTCCCTTTTGATTTCGTCTTCGTTCAAGTTCTTACAAAAGGTAATCTTCGTGTCTTGATTTTAGATTTCAGTTCAATCATCTAGTAGAGAACAATGAACGCGTCCGCCGACTCGTCTTCTAGAACTGCCTCAGATTATAATGTAGTCACGGACTCGGAAGTAGGGCCTGAAATTGAGGACTTGACCCATGGCCGGGAGGGAGAGACTGATATGGAGGCCCAGGCTGGGACCTCTGAGGCCGGACCCTCTCAGGCCGAACCTTCTCAGGCCGGCCCTTCGTACGTACGGATCTTGGAACAGGCGGTGTTCCAGATTCCCATGAACACTAGGATCCACCTAGGTTTTAGGGATTTTTTGAATGAGAAAAACTGCTCTGAGCGGGCGGCCGAACATTATAATTTACCCGAAAAGTGGGAGTTCGTCGTGCCGGGAACGCATCAACACGTAGTTCGTCCTCCGGACCTTCATACGGCCGTGTACTTAAAGAACCTGGAGCACGGGCTTCGGTTTCCCCTCCACCCCTTCATCGCTAAAGTGCTTGAGCGGGCTAATATAGCCATATGTCCGGCCATGCACCAACAAGTCGACGAAAGGGTGGTGGTCGTTAGTTACCGAGTCGGGCTTTTTGACTCACTATCCGCCTAATGACTCGATGAAAGGGTGGAACGAGAGGTGGTTCTTCCTTAAGTCCCCCGTGCCTTTTGACCACCCCCGTTGCTTTCACAACGATGTGAGGTGCCGTCTTGAGACCCGGGACGAGTGGATTCCGGGAAGCGTCCTTCCCTGGAAGAAGGTTCCCCTGACCAAGGAGGAGTCAGATGCCGCGGCCTACTTCAAGGCCTACAAAGTGGGGAAAGATTGGCTTCCCAAGAACTGGCTTCCTCCGGCGGATACGATTTCCGAGGATAAATTTCTGAGCATTGTCGGCCTGGTCTCGGCCCTTAAAGCAGGTAAGCAGGGGCCGGGTGGCCAGGAATCTGGCGTTGTTGTCATTTTTACTTGTGTTTATTTCACTTTCTTGTATCTTCCTGATCTAACTCAGTCTTGCCCCTCGCAGGCGACTTGGGATACCTGACTCCGGGAGATTTGGCATCTATCGGCCTGGACGAAAAGAATCATCCGCTTGACCAACCGACTGCCGTAGACTTGAAACGGCGCAAGCCAACGCTTAGAGAGCTGATAATGCAGGGAGAAGTTCCCGATAGACCCATGGGTAGGAAGCGCGTGGCTTACAAACCACAACGGGAAAGGGAAGTGGAGCAAGGGACAAAACCGGCTGGTTCTGTTTCATCCCCCCGCCCGGATCCGGTTGGTCTTGTGGTGGAGTCTGCCCCTACAGGGGGCACATCTGAGGCCACACCTGAGGTCCCTCTCCCTAGCCCGCCAAGGGAGGTCGGAGTTCGCCCGCCGTCTAAGGTTCCGGACGCCGTCATCATAGAGTCCGAGTCTCCTCATTCGGAGGATGTCCGGCCCTTTAAAAGGCGAAAGAAGGTTAGCTCTGCGCTCTCGTGGGGGAATCTATCTGAGGGGCGCCCCCTGGATGTCCCTTCAGACGGCCTTTCCTCCGTTTTCCCTATTAGTGAGCAGGACATTTACAATCTGCTATCTTTCTCAATCCAGGGCTCTTCTTCCAAGGCCAAAGCCGCCGGACAGGGTCAGGTTTCTGTTGCTGTCCCGGGCAGGGATGGTAAAGCGAGGCACTCAGCGGATCTCGTTGAAGAGACCCCACCTGTTGCTGGGGGCCTTGCCATTCAGGCCACCGAGATGGCCATGCAGATCCGCCGTTCTGTGGACTCCTTCTGTAAGTTCACAATGAACACTGCCGGCGAGCTTGACCGCTTGCGGCGTGAGGCGGCCTCTGGTGAGGCTAACAGAGAGATGCAGGAGGCGGCTGCTCGCCTAAAAAAGTCCATCAAGAATCGCGAGCGGGAGAACGCCGACCTGAAGGCGGAGGTGACGACCCTTCTGGGCAAGCTCAAGGAGCAGGAGGCTCAGCTGATGGAGCTTTCCCGGGAGAAAGAGAGCTTAGCCCATCAGCACCAAGAGCTCTTCCAAGCTCGAGATGCTGCGGTCGCCCGGTGGCCGAGGCGAAGGCAAGAGGTCGCAGAGGCGAGCTAAGGCGACCACCGGAGCTTGAGATGGAAGAAATGAAGGCGGCCCATCAGGTTGGGCTCGCCCAGGTTCGTGCCAACTCCTTTTATGACGGGGTTGACTTTGGGTCCAACGAGACGAAAGGGTTTATCGACAAGGACGATCCCAACTTCAACCGGCCTTTCGGCCCGAACTCGAGGAGGCCGCGACCAGGAGAGGAAGCCAAGAAGAAAGCGGCCGGCGATGTTTGCTGCTAGGAATTCGGGCCGCTGTCTTCCGAATCTTCCTGCTCGGGGTGATCTGATGAGTCTCCCCTTAGCCTACATTTTGTCTGTATTTTAGCTTCCAATAAGACTCAAACCTGTCTTCAGTAGGCGGGCCTTTTGGTGAGGACGGTTGCCGGTTCTGGTAGGTCATTTAGTCGTTTTTCTTTTTCTTCTGCTTATTTCAGTCTGTTCCCGACCCGACCTGTGGGTCCGGGGGCAGCGACTTTGTAATATACACTTCTTTAATTTATGCGTTTTCTTTTATCGGTGTTACCTTGCTCTTTTGTTTTTCCATACTTAGCTTATTTTGTCTTGTTGTCAATTGCGTTGTTTCGTTTTTCGTTGACTGGGCCGGGGCCGGACGATATTGTCTAGCCCCAACATCCTTCTGAACTTAGCTTATTTTACCTTGTTTTCAGTCGTATAGTTTTCAACCGAGACCGGGTGATTTTTCCACACTTAGCTTATTTTTTCTTTCCACGCTTATGTTTGTTTTTCACTACCCGCGACGGGGCCGGGTGATACTGTTTGGCCCCATTACCACGTTTATGCTTAGTCGGATTTCTAGCTTCCCGGTATACGTTATGTGCCTGCCTCTGTTGTCAGGCGATACGTAGGGCGCGAGCCGCCCAGGCCCCGGGCCTGGGCTCTCAAGGCGCGATGTTCATCCTAACGTAGGCATGGGAGGTCCGCAGCCGCCACCGGCTACAAGGCCGGCATCAGACACTGCGGTGAGAGCAGCCTAGGCACGTGGGCCATCATAGACATCCCGGCTCTTTTGCATAAAGGCACCCTCATCCGGGCCCGACGACCACGAATGAGCATTGTGCAAGGCCATACGCAGGGCGCGAGCCGTCCGGGCCCCGGGCCACAGACTCTCAAGGCGCGATGTTCATCCTTGCGCAGGCAACGTGCCATACGTAGGGCGCGAGCCGCCCAGGCCCCAGGCCTGGACTCTCAGGGCGCGGTGTTCATCCTACGTAGGCAATCTGTCATACGTAGGGCGCGAGCCGCCCAGGCCCCGGGCCATGGACTCTCAAGGCGCGATGTTCATCCATACGTAGACGTGGGAGGTCCGCAGCCGCCACCGGCTACAAGGCCGGCATCAGACACTGCGGTGAGAGCAGCCTAGGCACGTGGGCCATCATAGACATCCCGGCTCTTTTGCATAAAGGCACCCTCACCCGGGCCCGACGGCCACGGGTGAGCATTGTGCAAGGCCATACGCAGGGCGCGAGCCGTCCGGGCCCCGAGCCACGGACTCTCAAGGCGCGATGTTCATCCTTGCGCAGGCAATGTGCCATACGTAGGGCGCGAGCCGCCCAGGCCCCGGGCCTGGACTCTCAGGGCGCGGTGTTCATCCTATGTAGGCAATCTGTCATACGTAGGGCGCGAGCCGTCCGGGCCCCGGGCCACGGACTCTCAAGGCGCGGTGTTCATCCATACGTAGACATGCGTAGGGCGCGAGCCGCCCAGGCCCCAGGCCATGGACTCTCAAGGCGCGATGTTCATCCTACGCTGGAGTGGGGGCCTGCCAGGCGGTTGCCTAGGAGGTCCTACCCTTCTCCGGTCTTTTATGTCTCTTAGCTGTTCCGGGGTCTGTTCTTGCCCCCGTTCTGCTTCAGGCGGGACTTGTAGTTCTCATCCCTCTTTTCCTGAAAGTGTTAGTAAAAATTTTCAAAAATTCCTATTTTTGAATCAGACTATCGTTGATTAGCCGGGGTCGGGGGTAGTCCCCCCTCCTTGCCCCCTGGCCAGCTTTTGTGTGATGCAAATCTAAACAAATGCTGGGCAAAAATTCTAGCACAAGCTCTACTAAAAAATGTTACAAAAGCTCGCGGTGCCAACATTCCTGGTCACTCGCGTCACAGACATCTATACGTTGCCTCGTTAAAACCTTCCCGTGGAAAACCCAGTGGGACAAAACCACGGGTAAGGGAAAAGAGTACAACGTTTACACGTAATATTTCCTTAGTGTATCAGAGTTCCAATGGGACGGGAGGTCGTAGCCGTTCATATCTCTTAGCATGAAGGTCCTGGTTGCTTTATCTCGTTGATCCGGTAGGGTCCTTCCCAAGTGGTCGACAACTTTCCATGAATGTTCCTTCCGGTGGCGGGCTCTTCTTAGCACTAGGTCTCCAAGTTCAAAGCCTCGTGTTTCACCCTCAGGTTGTACATCCTTCTCATCCTGCTACGGTAGACCGCCAGGTTTTCCCTTGCTTGGTTCGGACCATCTAGCGAGGTCCAATGACTCCTTTCTCGCTTGTTCATTCTTTGGCGGGGTCATGCAAGCTCGCTAGGGTGGGAAGGATTGCTTGATTGGCAAGAAAGCCGGCCCCGTAAACCATGTTGAATGGGGTGTGGCCGGTAGATTCCTTGACTGTGGTTCTGATTGACCAGAGGACGCTTGGTAGTTCATCGGCCCATGCCCCCTTCAGCTCATCCAGTCGCTTTTTCATGCCGTTCAACATTTGCTTGTTGGCGGCCTCGGCTTGTCCGTTGCTCTGTGGATGACACACTGATGAGTAGGCGACAATTGTCCCGTTTCGCTTTAGCCAGTCCCTCATGTTGTCGTTATCGAATTGTTTCCCGTGATCAAATACCACCACCTTGGGCACTCCAAACCTTGTGATTACATTTCTCCAGATAAATTTTCTCACGGCCTGCTCAGTGATGGTGGGGATGGCTTCCGCTTCAATCCACTTAGTGAAATAATCAATGGCTGCCACCACATACTTCCTTCCCCCGGTCGCCGTTGCGAAGGGCCCCAGGATGTCCATCCCCCACTGGTCAAAAGGTATCGGGCTCAGGACTGGCCTGAGGTCTCTGGCGGGGAGATGGATATCCGGGGCGAAGATCTGACATCGCGCAAGACCGCTTGCTCAAATCCTTGGCATCCTTTAACATTGTGGGCCAAAAGTAGCCGGCCCTCAGTGCTTTGTGGGCCAGCGTGCGTCCGGTCACATGATGACCGCATACTCCCGAGTGTATGTCGTTCAGGATGAACTCAGCGTCCATGCCCCCTACACATTTTAGTAGCGGGGCTGAGAATGATCGTCTGTAAAGCTCTCCATCCACGATGACAAACCAGGGGGCCAGCCTCTTCAGTTTAGCAGCCTCGATTTTATCTTCCGGGATTTCTCCCTCCAACTTGTATTTCAATATCGGCCTCATCCAGCCGCTGTCTTCAGAGATTGCGTTGATTGTTAGCACTCCTTTTTGCCGGCGGATGTCGACCGTGACCGTTTTCGACTTGTTATCTGCTGTTGCGCTGGCGAGTTTGGCAAGCACATCTGCTTTGTTGTTTTCGGACCTGGGAATATGATGGACCTCAAAGGATTTCAGTCCGGAGGTCAAAGTTTTTGCTCTTTGGAGGTATAACGCCATTCCTTCTTCCCGGGCCTCGTACTCTCCCCTAAGTTGGCTCGCTACCAGCTGCGAGTCTGTTTTCAATTCGATCTCATCTGCCCCCATGGCCCTTGTCAGCTCTAGTCCCGCCAGTACTGCCTCGTATTCAGACTCGTTGTTTGTGGCCGGGAAGGCAAATTTCAGAGCATGCTCGAACTCATGTCCCTCGGGACTGATGATGACGACCCCTGCCCCGGAACCATGGATGGTGGCTGACCCGTCTGTATACACCCGCCACAAGCCTCTCGGTGCATCCCCCCTGACCGGGTGGGTACACTCGGCAATGAAGTCTGCCAGGGCCTGGGCCTTGATTGCTGTTCTTCCGGCGTAGGTTATGCCAAAGCCTGACAGTTCAATCGCCCACTTGAGGAGTCTGCCGGATTTTTCAAATTTCTCAAGTGCTTTCTCCAAGGGCTGGTCTGTGCGCACCTCCACCGGGTGAGCATCAAAGTACGGTCTCAGCTTCCGGGTTGCTATGACGACAGCATAAGCTGCCTTCTCGATGATCGGGTAGTTTCTTTCGGACTGGCCCAGTGCATGGCTGACGAAGTAGATTGGTTGTTGTTGTTTTTCTTCTTCCCGTAGGATGACTGCTGATATTGCGCCATGATCACGGCGATGTACAAGATTAAAGTTTCGCCCGTGACCGGTCTTGCCAAAGTAGGCAATGTCGTAAGGTGTCTTTTTAACTGCTCAAAAGCTTCATTCTGCTCCTTTCCCCATACGAATCTCTTATTCCCCTTCAGTACCTGGAAGAATGGTGTGGACTTATCGGCGGACCTGGAGATGAACCTGGAAAGTGCTGCCATTCTCCCGGTCAGAATTTGAATATCTTTAATTGTCTTTGGTGCCGGCAGGTCCAATATAGCCTTGACTTTCTCGGGGTTTGCGTCAATCCCTCTCGAGCTGACTAGGTACCCCAAAAACTTCCCCGACCGGACTCCAAAGGTACACTTCTTCGGATTCAACTTCATTTGGTATTCTCGGAGTGAGCCAAATGTCTCTCTCAGGTCTTCCAGGTGCTGCTCGTCGGATTTGCTTTTCACAATCGCATCATCCACATATACTTCCATATTCCTTCCCTTCTGTTTTGCGAACACGGCATCCACCAGTCGTTGGTACGTGGCCCCGGCGTTCTTGAGTCCAAACGGCATCATCTTGTACATGTAGACCCCGTGCCCTGTGATGAAGGCGCATCGGGGCCTGTCCTCTTCTGATAGGTAGACCTGGTGGTATCCTGAGAAGGCATCCAGGAAGCTCAGGGTGGAATGACCACTGGTGGAGTCTACCAGCTGGTCAATCCCTGGCAACGGGTAGCAGTCCTTGGGGCACGCCTTGTTTAGATTTGTAAAATCAACGCACATTCTCCATGCCCCGGACGCTTTTTTCACCATCACCACGTTGGCCAACCACTCGGGATAGTCACAACGCTCAATGAAACCTGCTTCCAACAACTTGTTTATTTCTTCGAGAATGGCCGCGTTCTTTTCCGCACTCATGGGCCGTAGCCTCTGCTTGATCGGTTTGTAGCTGGGGTTAACGTTCAGCTGGTGCACAATTACTTCCGGGCTTATCCCCGGCATCTCCGCCGCTGAGTAGGCAAACACGTCTTTGTTCTCCTCCAAGATACTAATCAGACTGTCTTGGAAGCCGGGGTCTAGCTCCGCCCCGATGATTACGCTTCTTCCTGGTGACAGCTCAATCTCTTTTGTCTCACTCTCCGGCCCCGGAGTCACTTCCAGACCTTTCTTCTCCTTTTGTTCCGGGAGCTTCACCTCCGCCACTGCTTTCTTTTTTATTCCCTGGACCGACAGGGAATTGCAAGATCTCCCGGCGCTCTGGTCCCCGTAGATCTTCCCTTCAGTCCAGTTGTCCGTGATGTAGGCCATGGCTAGGGCCCGTATCGATACGACGGCGTGAATGTGATCCAATGTGATCCGGCCGATGAGGGCGTTATATGCTGACGGGGCGTCCACGACTACGAAGCTTGCATCGACACTCCGGGCCATATCCTCCTCTCCTATCGTTACTGGCAAAGTTATCGTTCCCATTGGTCTTATACCGGCACCGGCGAAACCATAGAGTGACCCTATGTAAGGCGTCAGTTGTTCCTTCTTCAAACCCAGCTTCTCGAACACTTCCCGGTACAGGAGATTCGTACAGGCTCCGGTGTCTATCATGCACCTATGTACCAGATGAGGTCCTATGTCCAAGGAGACCACCAGCGGGTCACTGTGGGGGTAGGAGACCCGCTGGTAATCCTCGTCGCTGATGGTAAGGTCCGGGACTGGCTTTGGTGCTGTCCTCCCGGCTGAATAAATGCTCATGCTTGCTTGTTCGCGTTTCTCTGCTTTTCTTTTCCTCCCGGACAAGACCGATTCCTCCGTCCCGGAGATCATATGAATTTCACTTATTCTCTTTTGGTTCTTTTTCGGACCCGTTTGGGCTGGATCCCCACTACCTTCACCTCCATCTCTTTCTCGCTTGTCTTTAACAAAGCGCCGCAAGGTGCCTTGCTGTACCAATCGCTCGACCTCGTTCTTCAGGGATACACAGTTCTCCGTTGCATGGCCGGCTGTCTGGTGGTATTCGCAGAAAGCTGACTTATCATTCCCCGGATGTCTTTGCGGTCGAGGGGTGGCCCACTTGATTTCGTTCTTGGTCATCTCGAAAATTTCTGGCTGGGATCTTATGAGCGGTGTGTAGTGAGTCCATTGTTGGAACTGTTGATTACCTCCCTGCGGACCTCTGCTCTCTCGGTTGTCCCGGCCATCCCGGTTATCCCGGCGATTGTTGTAATTGCTGTTATTGCGGTTGTAACTGCTGCGGTTGTTGTTGTCACTCTGTCCCCGGGGCGGTCCCTTCCATTCTCGTTGGGTCCCGCCTTGGTCGTCTTTCTTGTCACTTCTCCTGCTGAATGTTTTATGGAGCGCTTTCTTCCGCACAAATCCTTCAGCCATCTCGCGGGCTGCCATCAGGCTGGCCGGCGGGTTTCTGATCAGGAGACTTTTCAGCTCTCCCTCCTTCAGGCCTACTGTCAAGGCATGGACCCCTATCTTGGAGTCCAGGTCTCTGATCTGCTGTGATTCTCTGTCAAACCGGGTCATATACTCCTTCAACCCTTCACTCTTCCCCTGCACCACGTTCAAGAGCTCTGTAGCCACCTTCTCTCTCCTCTTGTTTCCTGCGTACTGCTGGCGGAACACCCGACACATCTCCTCATATCCGTAGATAGAGCCAGTCGGGAGGTTACGGAACCAGGTTTGTGCAAGTCCCGTTAGGGTCGTAGGAAAAACTTTGCACCAAACATAGTCCGTAGGGTCGTACATCATCATGTGGCTCTCATAGGCCGCCAAATGTTCCTCCGGGTCCGTTTTCCCGTCGTATTGTATCGTTGGGATCTTCATCTTGGGTGGGAGAGGGTATTCCAGCACCGAGGGGGCCAAAGGCGATTTTACCGTAACTTTCCCTTGCGTTCTGTTTTCTTTGGGCTTGTTGCGCTTGGGCCTCTCGATGCGTGGAACCTCGGGCTTTGACACCTCTTGAACTGAAGGTGGTGACCGGGACGCTGAATGAGACTGCTCTGATTCTCTCCATGTGCTATCATTGCTTGATTCCTCGTTGTCCTCGTGGAAAAGGTTCTTCGGTGTCAGGGATGGGGTGGGATCCTTCTTTGGAGGAGACTTTTTCTGGCTTGGCTCGGGCGGTGGAGTGCCGGTAGGTGGTGTCTTCCTTAACTTTTCAAGGAAGGCGCTCATCATTCTTTTCTCCTCTGGAGTCAAGGGCGTTTGCAACTCGGTCTCCAGGGGAATGCCGCCAGCACCTCCCCCCGGGGAGGCTGTTTCTTCGACTGTTTTTCTCGGCTCTTGTGGAGGGTTTGACATGGCTTTTTGTAAGATTCTTGTGAAATTTTCCCCACAGACGGCGCCAATTGTTTCGGGTACAAAGTTAGAAACTAAATACCAAAACTAAATACAAATGATTACAAGCTGATTATGGATTATAAGCTAAATGAACTAAGTCCTGGGCGGCCCTTAGCTCTCGGTTCTCCTCAACCTTCCTCTCGTCCTGAAATCACGTAACAAACCTAGCCCCGGGGCCTTCCGGGTGGTGGCCCTCCGACGCTCAAGTCAGTTACAAAGACAAATAAATCTAGAGAGAGAAAAGAGAGAAAAAACCTTTTTGTGTAGTGTATTTGTGTGTGTGTGAATAATAATATTTTAGGCTTTTGGGTTACCTTTTATACTTGCTCCTAGTTTGTCCTCTTGTGCTGCCGCTCCGTACGGTACGGCCCTGTGGGGACCATACCTGCCCCGGACCGGGTGCACCAATGGCTTTCTTTGGTATATGAGACTACCCGGTCAACGATCTTCCGGCCTCAGTGCCAGGCAGGGAGACACAGATGGGTCAACGAGTGTAAGATCATCCTCCGGCCTAGAATCCTACCGGCCTGATAGCGTGGGACCCGGGAGAAGTCACCCCCAACAACTGCCCCCATACAGGGGAAGTCGCGGGCTTGCCCTGTATGATCTAATTTTCCGGGTGGGTGGCTTCCTCCCCCAGCCTGAATGAGTAAGCTCTCCTTGTACTCTTGCTTCCTGATCTTGCGTCTCTCTCGTCCCGCTCAGATGTGGTGTGCTGAGCAAGCTTCTACTTTTGGCGCAATTTTTGAATTCCAAACTTCAAAGTAGGCGACGTTCCGTCTTCCCAGCCCTACACGTGTCGTACATGGGGTGAGGGGGGTACTGCTCACAATTTTCTCTATAAATACCCCCTCATCTCATTTCATTTCCCCCTTTATTCATTCCAAAACACTCGAAATCCTTATAAAAATTCCACAGATTGCTTGCATTTCGTTCCCATTCCGCCTCGCTTTTGATTTCGTCTTCGTTCAAGTTCTTACAAAAGGTAATCTTCGTGTCTTGATTTTAGATTTCAGTTCAATCATCTAGTAGAGAACAATGAACGCGTCCGCCGACTCGTCTTCTAGAACTGCCTCAGATTATAATGTAGTCACGGACTCGGAAGTAGGGCCTGAAATTGAGGACTTGACCCATGGCGGGAGGAGAGGCGATATGGAGGCCAGTGGGACCTTCGAGTAGGACCCTCTCAGGCCGAACCTTCTCAGGCCGGCCCTTCGTACGTACGGATCTTGGAACAGGCGGTGTTCCAGATTCCCATGAACACTAGGATCCACCTAGGTTTTAGGGATTTTTTGAATGAGAAAAACTGCTCTGAGCGGGCGGCCGAACATTATAATTTACCCGAAAAGTGGGAGTTCGTCGTCGAACGCATCAACACGTAGTTCGTCCTCCGGACCTTCATACGGCCGTGTACTTAAAGAACCTGGAGCACGGGCTTCGGTTTCCCCTCCACCCCTTCATCGCTAAAGTGCTTGAGCGGGCTAATATAGCCATATGTCAGATGACGCCGTTTGGCATGAGAATTATCGTTGCTTTCGCCTGGACGTGTCTGTATATGGGCTTTCCCCTTTCGATAAACCTCTTCCGCCGTCTTCATCACTTCCGGCCATGCACCAACAAGTCGACGAAAGGGTGGTGGTCGTTAGTTACCGAGTCGGGCTTTTTGACTCACTATCCGCCTAATGACTCGATGAAAGGGTGGAACGAGAGGTGGTTCTTCCTTAAGTCCCCCGTGCCTTTTGACCACCCCCGTTGCTTTCACAACGATGTGAGGTGCCGTCTTGAGACCCGGGACGAGTGGATTCCGGGAAGCGTCCTTCCCTGGAAGAAGGTTCCCCTGACCAAGGAGGAGTCAGATGCCGCGGCCTACTTCAAGGCCTACAAAGTGGGGAAAGATTGGCTTCCCAAGAACTGGCTTCCTCCGGCGGATACGATTTCCGAGGATAAATTTCTGAGCATTGTCGGCCTGGTCTCGGCCCTTAAAGCAGGTAAGCAGGGGCCGGGTGGCCAGGAATCTGGCGTTGTTGTCATTTTTACTTGTGTTTATTTCACTTTCTTGTATCTTCCTGATCTAACTCAGTCTTGCCCCTCGCAGGCGACTTGGGATACCTGACTCCGGGAGATTTGGCATCTATCGGCCTGGACGAAAAGAATCATCCGCTTGACCAACCGACTGCCGTAGACTTGAAACGGCGCAAGCCAACGCTTAGAGAGCTGATAATGCAGGGAGAAGTTCCCGATAGACCCATGGGTAGGAAGCGCGTGGCTTACAAACCACAACGGGAAAGGGAAGTGGAGCAAGGGACAAAACCGGCTGGTTCTGTTTCATCCCCCCGCCCGGATCCGGTTGGTCTTGTGGTGGAGTCTGCCCCTACAGGGGGCACATCTGAGGCCACACCTGAGGTCCCTCTCCCTAGCCCGCCAAGGGAGGTCGGAGTTCGCCCGCCGTCTAAGGTTCCGGACGCCGTCATCATAGAGTCCGAGTCTCCTCATTCGGAGGATGTCCGGCCCTTTAAAAGGCGAAAGAAGGTTAGCACAAAAATATATATAGAGTTAAGATCTTTTAAGCCCAAGTAATGAGGGAAAGTCATTGAGTCCAGAATCCGCTTTGAGATTTTAACACAAAAATTTGAGATTTTAACACAAAAATTTGGAAATGCAAAATTCCAGAATATTTTAGATTTTAACATAGGGCTTGAAAGATCTTATATATATATATATATATATATATATATATATATATATATATATAGAGAGAGAGAGAGAGAGAGATAGGATCCGGTACATCCTTATATATATATATATATATATATATAAATCCTACATCCTAATTACAGCCGTTGGATTAAACAAATCTAAACGCTTGAGATTCAGCCACGTCGTCATTAATAAAAAGCACACTTCCCCTGCTAATTTTCTTTCTTTTTTCATGTTCAGTTTTTTCCTCACTCCTTTCTTTTACTTTCATCCTAAATTGATTACTCTAAATCGCAAATCAACAATATTCATCGATATATTCATCCAAATTGCTACTCATTCACTGATACTGTCGTACAAAATCGCTAATCATCAACTTTAATTACCAATTCAATCTTCATTCATTAGGTAAGAAAATTATTGAATTCAATTTTTCGACATTTCTTTCAATTATTGATGATTTTCGGCGTACTATAGTCAAATTTTATCTTTCCAAATCACTAATCATCCACTTTAACTGTTCAATCTCCATTCACTAGGTATGGAAATTACTGAATTTCATTCTTTTAATAATAATTTTAAGTTTTTGATGATTATATGCATAGTTTAGTCAAAATTAAGTTTTCAACTTACATGTTTATAATGTTTTCGCCATTATCATTATATTTTTGACATTTATTGTGTTGAAATTAGGGTTAAGATTAGTTTTAGTCAATTAAGTTGTTATGTTTTGTGTTTTTATGTGTTGCACACCAAGTGTTTGATAAAATACCTTAACGAAGAGCGATATTTGATTGTGTATAATTTTGACAGTTATTTTGTGTAGTTGTGATACTTTTGGTTATGAAAAGTGATACTTTTAATATAAGGATGTGATACTTTTATAAACTGTTATGTTACATGTAGTTTTGTTTGGTTATTCTTTGTCGAGTATTATGATACTTTTAGTAAGTGGTTGTGATACTTTTAATATAAGGTAGTGATACTTGCATATACTTAAACATGAGTGTAATTATGTTTTTTGTGGTAGTGATACTTTAATTTGCATGTTTATGATATTTTCGTTTTAGTCAATTAAATTGTTATGTTTTGTGTTTTTGTGTGTTGTCCACCTAGTGTTTGATGAAATATCTCAATGAAGTATGATTTTTAGTTGTGTATAACTTCGACAGTTATTTTGTGTAGTGGTGATACTTTTTGTTATGATAAGTGATACTTTAAATAGACGGCTGTGATATTTTTTCAAAATGTTATTTTACATTTAGTTTTGTTTGGTGATTCTTTGTAAAATGTAATGATACTTTTCGTTAATAGTTGTGATACTTTTAATATAAGGCAGTGATACTTTCATACCTAAACATGAGTGTAATTATGTTTTGTGTGGTGTACATTACAGAATTTTATTTCACGTAGTCCTCCAAAGAAGTAAACAAGTACAAAAAAGTCAAGAGGAAGAGCACAATGAATAGTGTGACATTTTTGTAATAGAAATAAAATTGGTGTGACGTTTTTGTAATAGTGTAGAACAATCAATTCATATCATACGATGTACGGAGTTGTAATACTTTTTGTATATAACATTTTGATACCTCATATATAACATTTTGATACTTTATATATTAACATGTGATACTTGTCACATCAAATTCGTATATTAAGTAATGAAACCTTGTAAAATCAAAATCGTTATGAATTCAACAACATCTAGATACTTCTAGTGTAATATTGTGATACTTTTAGTGTAAATTAGTGATACTTCTGTTTAAAATAATTATAAGCAATTCATTGAGTCATCATCAAACACCTAGTGTGCCAGACACAAGAACGCAAATATATAACTTAATTCACCAGAGTAGTTCCACCACACCATATGTTCAACCACATATATACATGATGAATTTAACGACAAATTCACAACGAGTAATGAAACATTGAAACTTCAAAATCATGACGAATTCTCAAATATACAAATTAATCAACTTTTTCAAATATAAGAAATCACTCCAGTCAACTCACACACTCAAAAAAGTCAAAACCAATGTTCGCAACATCTTCGAAAACACCTTCGCTTGAAAATGTCAACCCCGACCAACTTTTCCGACCTTGGACGATAATTCACTTGTCGAGTACGTCAAGTCAACGCCTTCTCTCTCTCCTCTGCAGACGGCACTTCCAACAATCTCGCCGTCAGTTGTGATACTTTTTGTATAAAATTGCGATACTTCTTATAAATAATTATGATACTTATTGTATATAGTTGTGATACTTTATGTTGAACATTGTAATACTTTTAATAAAAGATTATGATACTTTTTATAGATTGTTGCGATACTTTTAAATATGAATGATGATACTTTCAGTATCTACTGTGATTATGTAATACGTAGTACTTGTTATATAACATTTTGATATTTCTTATATTAACATGTGATACTTCTTACCTTAAATTCATATATTGAGTAACGAAACATTGTAAAATCAAATTGTAATGAATTTAACAGTATCGTGATACTTCTAGTGTAACAATGTGATACTTTCAGTGTAAATTAGTGATACCTCTGTTTAATGTAATTACAAACACATCATTGAGGCATTTCATCAAACACCTAGTGTGCGACATACGACATCTTTCGCCGGCGCCGACTGATTCATGTACGGAGGCGATCAAGTTCACCGACGACTCTTCCAACGATGGCGGAATCAACTGAGCGCGGAGGAAAAGGAGGTGGAGATTCCGACGAGTATGAAGCCGATGTACATGATCAATTAGACAACATCATAAATTTTTTATCAATAGAAGAGAATCAATAAACCTAGCAATTTTAAAACGACAACTAATGAATATGTGAAAAATAAGATGAATCAACAAAATACAATTTGAAAAGAATGAAGCAATTACATAAGACATAAATTACACAACTAAAAAAGCAAACTCGTAATATGCGTTATTAAAACTAGATCAAATATATACAGTTATAAATCAAATCATGATTTGTAGATAAAATTTGCTGGAAAAATTGAGGCGCGATTGAAATAGATCGAAATCAAGGATTTGATAAATATAAAACAAACGAAAATTGAACGACTACATACCTAACATGATGATGTATTGAAAATCGATTGAAGAAATTGAGTTTGATTTCAGATGAATTTGATGTTGAACTGAAGAAGATGATCGACGATAATTGATTAATCGTTGTTTAGAAGAGAAACTTAGATAGAGAGAAGATAGAGAGAGAAAAAAAAAAGTTACGTAATGAAGGGCAAAGCTTTGGGGGAAGGTTTATATAAACATGAATTATAAATTAATTAGTGAGATTTAATGAGAGCCATTAGATCTTCAAGATCCTACAGCTGAGATTTGGATGTAGGATTTACAAAGTTAGAGTGGATTTACAAGATCCTATTTCTATATATATATATATATATATATATATATATATATATATATATATATATATATATATATATATAGGGGAGGAATCCCATGAGACCCTCCAACTCAATGAGACCCGTGAGACCCCCCTAACAACCATCAGATTAAAACACATCTAATGGTGTAAAGAAAACACTCGCGCAAACAAAAAGCCCCCCTTTCAACCTTCTCTTTCTTCTTTACTGTATCAACAAAATATTAGGCCCCTATAATATTTCCTTGAACATTCTCTCTCCTCTTTCCACCTTTTCTTTTCTCTCTCATAACTCCACCTTTAATTTGGTTTCATTATTTTACCGATCAACATCAAAATACATAATTTAATGGCAAAATTAACGACAAGAATCAAGGAATACTTTTAATTAGGTGTCGTTGGTGCAAGGTAAAATGTTTATAGATTGTTGCTCAAATTTAATTATATTTCAATTTAGATTTTATATTTAAACATTAATTAGCAATAAATTGTTTAAATTTTATTTTTATGTTTTGTTCAAACATTATTGGATGTATGATTGAAGAAATTGTAAGTAGTGATTATGTTAAACCTAACTCATTTAACTGGGCAATTCATGTACGAGTTTATTCTTTTTTAATCCAAATCTGGGTGCTTTTATTTTATTTTTTTTATTTTTACAACATGTTTTATAATATTGTATTTGCTAAATTTATTGTTTTGATATCTTACTATTGTATAGTGTGATTTAAGTGGTTTGACTATTTAATTTTTCAATTGTCTTAATTAAGTGGTAATTTTAAAAAAACATATTTACAGTAGATACACTTTTATAGCACATTAGATACACTATCAGTATGTATAAGATACACTAATGTAATATTTCGATTTATAGTGAGTTGTAATTATATTTGAAAGTTATAATTTTATTTGCCTTTTTTTTTCCAGATTATAATGAAAATATTGAAGACAAAGGTGAAGACAATGTTGAAGAAAATAGAAATATCGTTTTAATTAGTTTATTGGGATTTCTGTATCTAGAAATTCTATATCAAGTAATAGTATATTGTTTTTAAGCATGAGATACATTTACATTAATAAATAGATACACTGTTTTTTAATAGTTGGTTATATTTGAGAAACAAACTGACTGTTTTTTGGCAGTTGATATATTTTATTTTTTGAAATAGATACATTGTTGTTAAGCGTTTGACATATTTGATTTCCTAGATTATGAGTATAAGATACACTATGACTATGTATAAGATACACTATTGTAAATTTCAAGTGTCTTAATTGATTTTGTAATTTTGAAAATTCATACTTACAGTAGATACACTTTTCTAACACATTAGATACACTATCAGCATGTATAAGATACACTATTGTAATATTTCGATTCATTGTGAGTTGTAATTATATTTGAAAGTTATTATTTTATTTGCCTTTTTTTTCCAAGATTATGATGAAAATATTGAAGACAAGATGAAGACAATGTTGAAGAAAATAGAAATATGGTTTTAATTTGTTTATGGGTTTTCTGTATCTATAAATTCTTTATCAAGCAATAGGTACATTGTTTTTAAGTATGAGATACATTTACATTAATAAATAGATACGCTGTTTTTAATTGTTGGTTATAGTTGAGAAACAAATTGAATGTTTTTACGCAGTTGATATATTTTATTTGAGAAATAGATACATTGTTGTTAAGCGTTTGACACATTTCCAATAAGAAATAGATACAATGTCTTAAAGCATTGACTACATGTCTTTGATGAGAAGTAAACATGTTTTTAAGATTGGCATACAATTTCACCGAGAAATAGATACATAATTTCATGGCGTTAGATACATTTTTTTTTTTGAGTAATAGAAACATTGTTTTAAAGCACCGAATATATTTTGTTTGATCAATAGACACATTTTCTTTGACCAATAAATACAATTTCATTGAGAAATAGATATGACAAAATCAACCAATACTCCAGCTACCACAACCTCCAGTCACCACCGACTCCGGCCACCACCATACGGATCGCCCCACCACGCCGGACTTCACCTACTTTATTAAATTGAGAAATTATACTCCCAATCTCCATTAGCTTTCAAGCCAATTTAATATTCCTTCGTTGACAAAACTATCGTCAAATATGTCATCAACAAAAGTGTTGCACAACAAAAATCAAACAATATAATCAAAAACTAAGAAAATGAAGAAGAAAAAAAAATTGATAAAACAAAAAAAGACTCCAGAAACCAAAAATGAAGTATTCATCATTATTCCACAAAATTGAACCAAATTGAAAAAAAAAAAAAAACACAAATACCAAATGAGGCAGAAAAAGTCAAATTAAAATGAATCATATGAATTGACGAAATTCAAAAGATATTAAAGAGGGTGAGCAGATGCAAGGAATTCAAATTTCATCCCTTGTGCAAATCAATGCAACTGACTCATCTGTGCTTTGCAGATGATTTAGTATTGTTTTGTAAAGGGCAACTTCCTTCTATGCAGTTATTGTTGGGGGGTTTTGACATATTCTCCATGGCATCTGGATTGGAAAGGAATAATAATAAGTCAGAGTTTTATGCTAATGGGATCAAGAAGGAGGTGATTGATGAGTTTCGAAGGTACACTGGTTTTGCTCTTGGAGATTTGCCTTTCAGATACTTGGGAGTCCCAGTTTCTCCAAAGAGACTCTCTGTTTTAGATTGTGATACACTCGTTGAAAGGATGGTGAGTAAGATAAGGGGATGGGGAGCTAGAAAATTGTCGTATATGGGGAGATTGACTTTGGTCAGAGCTGTACTGAACACACTTCATCTCTATTGGGCTCAGATTTTTATTTTACCAGTAGCAGTGATCAAAAGAGTGGATAGTATTTGTAGGAACTACTTGTGGGAAGGCCAGATACATCATAGTAAGGGGTGCCTAGTAGCTTGGGAAGAGGTTTGTCAAGATAAGGAGGCTGGTGGACTTGGGATTGTCTGCAACAAGTTATGGAATCAAGCTGCAATTGGTAAACTCGCATGGTGGATTCACACTAAAGCAGATCATGTTTGGGTGAGATGGGTGCACCATGTATATCTCAAGGGAAGTGACTGGCTTGAGTACAAGACCACCTTGAACTCGAGCTGGTGCTGGAGGAAAATATGCATGGTGAAAGACAAGATTAAGGATGGAATGGTCAGTGATGGGTGGCTGACTCAAGGGCAGCAGTACAAGGTAAAGAATGTCTACAAATGGCTGCAAGGGGAGAAGGAGAAGCAACGTTGGGCTGCTACAGTCTGGTCTAGGTATAATCTTCCACGACACATGATGATCTCTTGGTTGGCAGCCAGAAGAAGGCTTGTTACCATGGATAGGTTGGTCAGGTTTGGCATAGCAAGCGACAAGACGTGCTACCTATGTCAGGCTGCAGATGAGGATGATAAGCATTTATTTTTCGACTGTGAGGTTAGTAAATTGTGGCTTCATAGTGTTCATCAATTTGTTGGAATACGTGAAGGAAGAATAGCTGATTGGCGGCTGCTCCACAAACTAAGAAGAGGTTCGAGATTTCAACGACAGATTTATCTCGCTTTTATAGTGGGTGCGATTTATTACATATGGAAGAGTAGAAACGAGAGTAAATTTTATAATCGTATTACTAGACATGATGTACTGTTTAAGTGCCTCTGTGAGGAAATTCGTTGTCGAGCAAATAGTATAGCGATGAATCTAAAGCATAGCGATAGAACGTGGTTTGATAATCTGTATAGTAGATGAGCTACTAATATAGGTTGTACATAAAGAAGTTTTTGATATCAATATATTTACCTTTTACCAAAAAAAAAAAATTCAAAAGATAAAATTTGTAATAAAACTAATCAATAGAAGAAAATGGAAAATAATTGCAAGATCAAACCTGATTAGTGCAAAACAAAGATAAATGTTAAAATAATTAAAAAAAAAAAAAAAAAAAAAAAAAAAAAAAAAAAAAACTAATGGGTTTAAATGCAAACTTAACAAGAGGATGAAAAAAGGAAACGATATCCTGGGGAGTGTTTGTAATTATGAGAAGTTTAGTGGGGTAGGTTGATTTTAAGGGTTGAAATAAAGATCTGACCGTTAAACTACATAAGATCCAATGGTAGTAAAGGGGGTCTCATGGGTCTCATTGAGTTGAGGGATCTCACAAGATCCTATTTCTATATATATATATATATATATAGAGTAAGGTTCTTTCAAGTGAGAGGTATATGGGAGAGTCATTAAGTCGTAATTCTAGCCCTTGGATTCAATTTAATCAATGGCCAAGATCTACTCAACATTAATTACAATTCAGAAAAGAAAAAAAAAAGGAAAAATAAAACCTAAAAAAAATAAAAAAAAATTAAAAGGATCACATCCTCCCACGCTATTCCCCTTTCCCCAAATATAATTTTTATTTTCAGTTTTTAAAATTCACCCTTCAATTCACTCTCTGCCATTTCATCTCCCTCCATTGTCTTCTTCCATTTTCTCATCTTTTTTCATTTTCTCATCTTTTTGGTGTTAAGTTCTTATCCATATTTGCTTAAGTTTACTCCATCTTCGTTGTGATTTCAAGTAACTAATTTAATTCGTCTTTGTGTTCATCCTCGTTTTTCCTTTTGTCTCTTCAATAGCTGTAATTTTTCTCAGATATTCATCTATGTCAATTATTCATCTTCTCCATTGTATTTTCTGATTTTTTTTGTATTATTCATCCATATCAGATTTCTCTATCTTTACCTCTTCCTTGATTTGATTTTCTTCTACCAATGTTCAGTGAAAGACTTCATCTTTATTGGTAAGTTGATTTTTTTTATTTAAGTTATTTTAAAATTATAGATTTAAGTGTATTAATTTTCGTTTTTTGTTAGACTTTATACACGAAGATATTACCAACCAATACTTAAAATTTTGAATTTTTAATAGTTCAGAAAAATATTACCATTGCGATGAGCTCGAAAAAATAATAAATTTAGGCTTTTGTTTCGCCTAAATCGGAGTTCAAACGAAGATTTTACGGAGTCTTTTATAAACCTTTTCGTGTAATTTGTGGATAGTTAAAATCAATTTGTAGAACATTGAAATTCGTTTTTTTTCCGTTGAAATCTTCTATTTTATTGATATTATATGTGGCCAGTTAAAAGATTCAGATTTCAGTTTTTATTAAGTTTGAAATTTGATTTTTTTATTATCTAGCATTCCCGTCAACACAAGGTGTTACGTGTATTTGTTATTCAGATTTTGTCGATTTTGTCTTGTCTTTTGTTCATTTATGTTGTCTTCTCTATATATTGTTTTTTTTTTCACTTCTTTCTTTGTTTATTTTATTTATCACACACTTTGTTTTTGTATTCACAGATGTATTCGAGTAATGTCGATGTCGATGATGTTGAGAAACCCGAAGATTCTGGGTATATTGTCATATGTCGGACTCGAAAGGTTGTTAATTTGATCGGGGGTTTTAATCAATATCAATCAAACAATGGTGTCCCTTATTGAGGATTACGACGAATATTGTTAAAGGGAACCTTAACTCGAAAAGTATAAACGTTATTTCGTTGGCCAATTTGTAGCGACGCTTCTACTGTGTTAATTTAATACTTACATTTGTATTTCTATATCAAGACTCTTGTGCTAATTTTGTCGGATTCCTATTGTGTTGATTAATGATTATCTATTGACTCGAAAGTCGAAAAACATCAACGTTTTCGTTGGTCAATTTGTAGTGGCGCTTCTACTTTGTTAATTTAACATTTACATTTGTATTTCTATATGAAGACTCTTGTGCTAATTGTTTTGGACTCTTCTGATCAATGATTATAATTATCTATTACGAAACATATCATAAACAAAAAGAAGATTATAACGGACAAAAAACGAATTCCAATGTTAAAAAAATTGATTTTAACAACCCACATATAACACAAATAAAAAAGATTTTAGCCGAGAAAAAACGATTTTTAATGAACCAAAAGAGATTTTAAGGATGAAAAAAAAATTGTAACAACTTACTACCCACATGAGTTTGATATTTTATTGGGTTATTGTTAAGCTCAAATCGGTAACAGTAAAATTTAAATTTTTAAGTATTTTATATGAGATTTCAAGGAAAAAAAAATATCATTAATAATGTTGTATCAAACCGTTAACAAGGTTATATCAAATCTCAAGAATTTTGAAACTTTGAGTTACTTATTTGAGATTTCAAGGGAAAAAAAATATCAAAACAATGTTATATATCAAACTCGTACAAGTACAACTACAAATAATTTATATAAACATATTAAATTCACAAAATGCTTAAATAATATTACACAAGAACTACACTTCACCGCCTCTGTCACCATAGCCGTTAGTTGACTCAATTGATATCGAAGCGCTTTCTACATATGGGATTGAGCAATTTCTTTTGTCATGTTGTGCCATTTGTTTACAATTATTGCACAACTTTTTTTGGCTTACTTGAAAGTGCAATAGTTACGGTCTAACTTGATAACATGTTTTTCTCACTTTACAATCAAGCAACTTTTCCGCTTTGAAGAAAAGCAATCGTTTCATATGTTTATGTCGACGCCTTCATCATCTCCACTTGCCTTTCATCCGCATTTTATAGTTGCCTTACATCCGCACTTTACAGCTGCATTTTAACAACCCACAAGTATCATAAATAAAAAAGAAGATTCTAACGGAGAAAAAACGAATTTCAATGTTCTAAAAATTGTTTTTAACAACCCACAAATATCATAATTTAAAAAGAAGATTGTAAAAGAGAAAAAACGAATTTCAATGTTGTAATAATTGATTTTAACAAGCCACAAATATCATAAGTAAAAAGGTAGATTCTAACGGAGAACAAACGAATTTCAATGTTCTAATAAATGATTTAAACTACCCACAAATATCATAAATAAAAAAAAGATTCTAACGGAGAAAAAACGAATTTCAATGTTCTAATAATTGATTTTAACTAGCGACAAATATCATAAGTAAAAAAGAAGATTCTAACGGAGAAAAAACGAATTCTAATGTTCTAATAATTAATTTTAACTATCCGAAAATATCATAAATAAAAAAGACAATTCTGTCAAATTTTGACCTTCAATGGAACCTCAATAAAAAATAAATAAATAAACATTAATCAATATGAACAACGATAAAAACATCATTGTTGCCTAAAAACATACCACAAATCTGAAACTTTAATGAAATGTATCCACCGTCGTCTACTTCTCGTTTTGAATTTTACCACCATCTATTTTTCCACCACCACAAATCTGAAAATTAAAAAAGTAAAGATTTAGATTTTAAAATAATATAAAAACATATTAAAAATAATACCGATGAATGTTGACAATAGTTGTTGACGATTCTGTCGAATGGTTGACGAAAATGGCGGCGAAGAGTGACAACGACGATGGCGAGAAAGGTTGATCACAATCTTTTTTTTTTAATGAAATTTTTGATTGACAAAGAAAAGAGAGAAGAGAACCTGGAGATTAATTTGAAGATCAAAAATTTGTGAGGCTAAAACAATGATTCTGAGTAGAAAAATTCTGAAAAATAATGGGAGAAGAAGATGAAGAGCAGTAGAATACAAAATTGAAGAGGAAAAGATAAGGAGAATGGGAATAGACATTTGAAATGAGAATTAGAAACAACCTCAGCATGTTCCCTCGTTAAACCCCACTAATTTGTTATTGGCTGCTATTTTTTTTTTTTTAATCATTTAATTTGCTTAGATTAATCTCAGTCCTCCATCAAGTGTTAATCCAAGGGCTCTTATTACGACTTAATGACTCTCTCATGCTACTTGATTTGATAGAACTCTTCTCTATATATATAATGTTAAAATCTCAAATATTCTGGAATTTTGCAGTTCCAAATTTTTGTGTTAAAATCTCAAATTTTTGTGTTAAAATCTCAAAGCGGATTCTGGACTCAATGACTTTCCCTCATTACTTGGGCTTAAAAGATCTTAACTCTATATATATATATATATATATATATATATATGTATATATATATATATATGTATATATATATATGTATATATATATATATATATATATATATATATATATATATATATATATATATATAGGATCTTATACATCCTCCCAACAATTATACATCCTACATCCAAATCTCAGCCCTAGGATCTTGATGATCCAATGGCTCAAATTAATCTAAATAAAGAATACTATGTAAATAAACCCTCCCTCAATCCCTTCCCCCTTCATTACGTTTTTTTTCTCAAACTACCTTTCTCTTTCTAATTTTTCCAAAACCTCTTTAAATCAATTTCTGCAACCGAATTCAATTTCTTCAACGTAAATTTTGCCGAATCGAATTCAATTTCAACGTCAATTTCAGCAATTCAACGTCTAAATATGCCGAAATCCAATTCAACATTACTCGTTGAATTATGCCGAAATCCAATTCAATACAAGTTTATTTGAGATTTCATCATGATTATGAAATTTCAATGTTTCATTACTCGTTGTTGTGAATTTGTTGTTAAATTCATCATATATATGGGGATGAACATATGTTATGGTAGAACTACTCTATTCAACTAAGTTATTGTTGTGTTCTTGTGTGTCGCACACTATGTGTTTGATGAAATGCCTCAAAGAAGTGTTTGGAGTCGTTTTGAACAGAAGTATCAGTAATTTACACTGGAAGTATCATATTATTAAACTAAAAGTATCACGATGCTGTACATCCATAGCAAATATTTATGTCTTAATACGTCCTACAAAAAGTATCATTTACTATAACTAAAAGTATCACTGCGTAGAACTAAAAGTATAAAAAAAAAAATTGTAGTAACTGTATAACTATAAGTATCACTGAGTATAACTAAAAGTATCACTGCGTAGAACTAAAAGTATCAAAAAAAAAAATCATAGTAACTGTATAACTAAAAGTATCATTGAGTATAACTAAAAGTATCAGTGACAAGCTGAAAAGGCCGCGCGCTTTTTTTTTTGGGATATTTCCCACGGTACCCTCGAACTTTGGCAGATTACACATGGTACCCCATGTGTGAGGTTTGTTCACATGGTACCCCTAAACTTTGTAAATATGTGCCCAATATGCCCATTTTGTTACGGAAAACTTGACGACGTTAAGTTTAAAGAAAAATGCACCAATTATGAGTTTAGAGTACAATTAAAGCCACATTATTCCTCAATTAAATGCTATTATGTGTTGATTAATTAGTATAAATTTTGTTGATTAGAGTACAAATAAAAGCATTTAATCGGGGAATAATATGGGTCTAAATGTACCCTAAACTCATAATTGGTGCCTTCTTCCATAAAATTAACGTCGTCAAGTTTTCCGTCACAAAATGGGCATATTGGGCACATATTCACAAAGTTTAGGGGTACCATGTGAACAAACCTCACACATGGGGTATCATGTGTAATCTGCCAAAGTTCGAGGGTACCGTGGGAAATATCCCTTTTTTTTTTATTCTATTTGTTTGGCTGAATCTTGGCCCTCCATTATTTTGATCTAATGGCTTAGATTAGGATGTAGGATGTAAAAAGATGTTAGGATGTACCGGATCCTAACTCTTATAGTCAAGTTCAATTAAGTTGACAAATATTGGTACGCTGACTACGCTGGCGAAAGTGTTATTAATGTTTTGTGAAATTGTTGTTCTTTGTAAATGAAACTGTAAATTTAATACCAGACTAATAAAGAGAGAAATACAGTTTCATTTACAAAGAACAACAGTTTCACAAAATATTAATAACAGTTTCGCCAGCGTAGTCAGCGTACCAATATTTGTCAACTTAATTGATCTTGTTTCTATATATATATTTACAAATAAAATATATAAAATACATAGTGTTAATTAAATCAAACACGAACTAAAAATATTTTATTTTTAGTTCGTGTCTAATTTAAATATTTATTTTTATTTTTAGTTCGTGTTTGATTTAAAGAGAGAAATACAGTTTCATTTACAAAGAACAACAGTTTCACAAAATATTAATAACAGTTTCGCCAGCGTAGTCAGCGTACCAATATTTGTCAACTTAATTGATCTTGTTTGATATATATATCTTAGAAATGTCTTGTCAAACTGATTTAAAGTTAAATTAAATTAGACACGAACTAAAAATAAAATATATTAAATTGTTTGCAAATTGTAAAATTACATAATCAACACACGTTAAATATTTAAATCTAAGCTAATCACTGTCATCTGAACTATTAGCTTCACTATCATCGTCATCAGGAAACAGTTCCCCAACTTCTTCTTCATCCTCATCCGTGTCATCCTCAAACAGTTCGCCATTACGGTTGAAATCTGGCAAAAGTTTAGCATGTTCGATGAATGCGACAACACCATTAGCAAATCCCACTTTCACTCGTTTATTATCATCCAAACGCTCGTACATCCAACTACGTTCAATTCTCTTCATTGTCAATCCGTCTACAAAAATAAACTTGTTATAAATTATTAATTAAATTTCAAAAGCTTTGAAGTAATTTGTTTTTTTTTGAAAAAACGTGTAGTCATAGGTAACTTCTTATCTCTCCAACCTAAACCCATCTTTGAATGACCAATATCACTAACCAATAGTTACATTTATTTATGTAATGGTAAAAATTTCGGTAGCAATTCGCATCAGTTCTCCAGATACACAAATAAATTGAGTTTCCTCAAAATATATGTATCCGGGGAACATCTGCTTAAAAATTGCCACCGAAATTTTTACTATCACATAAACAAATATATCTATTTGTCACCTAAGTGATATTAATCATTCAAAGACAGTCCCAAAAATGGGGACTATTCGAGAATTACTCCTAATGAATAATTCTCGAATGGGTATACTACGGTCAACGCAAAAATTTTGAATTTAAATCATTTTAATAAAATACATAACTTTAACAAAATACACAATCACATTATGTCATGCATACTATACCCAACACACTAATAATTATCTACCAACGGCTCTAAAATCACCACAAATCAACCTATCAGTGGCTCTACAATTCTCTAAAATAGCCTAACAATGGCTCTACAGTTCTCTAAAATAACTTAACAATCACTTTATAACACTAATTCAACTTAAAAATGGCTCTACAATTCTCTAATTAAACATTAACACATAATCTAATCAAACTAATCAATTAAACTACTAATAAACTAAATTAATTAAACTACTAATCAATTAAACTAATCAATTAAAGTAAACTAAATTAATTAAACTAATTAATCAATAAAACTAATCAATAAATTAATTAATTAAACTAATCAATTAAACATCAACTTAAATCAAACTAATCAATTAAACTACTAAACTAAATTAATTAAACTACTAATCAATTAAACTAAACTAAATTAATTAAACTAATTAATCAATCAAACTAATCAATTAATTAATTAAACTAATCAATTAAACATCAACTTAAATCAAACTAATCAATTAAACTACTAAACTAAACTAATCTAATCAACTCTAAATCAAACTAATCAACTTAAATCAAACTACTAAAACAATTAAACTAAACTAAACTAAACTTAAATTAAACTAAACTAATCTAATCAAATTAAAACAATCAATCTAAACTAATCAAATCAAATTAAAAAAACATACCTTCTTCACCGGAGTATTACGTCGGAAGGGTGTAGAGGAGTAGGGCGTGATGGTAGCGGTGGTCTGGAGTAGGCGGCGTGGTGGGGCGTTTGGCGGCGAGGTCGGCAGACAAGGGGAAGCGGCGGCGGTGGTGGGAGCCGTGGTGGGGCGGCGGCGTGAAGAGGTGGCGGCGTGGTGGTCGGTGGCGTGGTGGGCGGCGGCGTGGTGGGCGTCGTCGTCTCGAATCGCCTTTTTTTTTTTTTTTTTTTTTTTTTTTTTTTAAACGGCAGAAATGATAATAAAAGGGGCGAGGGTTTTATTTTTTTAAGTTTTGCGACGGAATCTTTGCGAAGGACTTTAAATCCGTCGCAAACTCTGACATTTTCAAAGATGCCAGAGAATATTCCTTGGCATCTTTGACCTTTGCGACGGATATTTGGTCCGTCGCAAAATATCCGTCGCAAACCATTTCGCGCATAATATTATTTTAATGCAAATAATTCGCGGGATGCTCTGCGACGGAATTTGCGACGGATCCAAAAAATTCCGTCGCAAAGTCCGTCGCAAATGATTTGGCGCGTTCTCAGATTTGCCTCCAATAATTGGCGGGCCGTGTTGCGACGGAATTTGCGACGGAATTTAACTAGTCCGTCGCAAATAATATTTTCCGTCGCAAATAATTTTTTTGCGAGGAAGTTTTTTTGCCGTCGCAGATTCCGCGCAAATGGACTGTTATTTTGTAGTGATAAATCAATCACAATTGCTACTATACGGCGATAAGATTAATAAAGCAAACTGAGTCAATAATCAAATCTAGCATATGAATTAATAATAACCTTAATTAGTTGATCACTCTAATCAAGATTAAAATCAATAATTAAAACAAACAATTGAATAATACTCGAGAAAAAGTAGAGAAATTAAAATCTCACAGATTAATTATCGCCGCTTCAATTGATCGTATCAAGTTTGATAATTTAGAAACTAGAAATTGATAATACAAAAGTATGAAAACTAGGTCTAGATGAAAAAGAAAAAGTAGCAGTAGATTTTATGTAGTAGTTCTCCTAATAAAACAAAGCCCTATATATATGCAATTTCCTAAAACCTAAATCTATATTAATTATATAAAGCAAAAACCATCCCCACAAATTTTTCCCGCCAAACTATTCATGCCTAATTTAACATTTGTTATGTTTCCTAAATTGATCAATATTATATTATTTTACATAATATTTTGCATTTACTTGGTCTACAATTTTATAACTTATCTATATATATCTATTAAAAAGAAATCTCACTCCCAAAGCTTTCAAAAAATACAAACCAAATTCTTATCCTTCCTCCACGTCATATCTTGGTGCCACGTCAAAACTGAACTAAACACCTCAAATTCTTCTTCCTCACCTCACGGCACTTCGTCCTCAGTCATCACCTCAAAAATTCATTCAGTTTCTCCTAACCCCACGTAATAATATTTCGAGAAATCGAAAAGGCTGTCATTTAATCGTTGCAATCAATACCATGCTTCAAATTCAATTGTTCCTTTTATTCGACTCACACCTCAATATGGCTGTCATTCTTCACGGATTGCCCCATCACCGTTGCCTACGATCTCCGTAAGATGCTTGCGCTGGCCACGGCTCATAAAAATCCTACTCAGCTTTTTTTCCGTCAGGTACAAATTTAATTGGAATCTAATTGAATAAAATGATTTTAGATACTCATTAGACTAAATGATTTTACGAATTTAAATTTGAAGTGTAGTGAATAATTGAATACGGAGTAGAATTTATAATTTTATGAATTCATAGTTAATAGGAGATAAGAGATGTTGGCAAGGTTTTAGGCAAATTACTACTGTTGTTGGAGAATCTAATTTGATTGAGGGTCAATTTCAAGTGTCTAATGTGGAAACACAAGATACATTAATGTGGAAGAATTTAATTGTGATCTAATTGAATAGAATGATTTTATAACTCATTAGACTGAATGATTTTACGAATTGAAATTTGGAGTTTAGAATGATTTTATAACTCATGTGGAATGACAATATACATTGGATGAAACGGTCTAAAGTCATAGTAATAGATCCTTTACGACTGACAATGCAAGCCCTCGAGTCCTAAGACACCCTATCAAAATTGGATGCTGACATTTTGTTGTGAACGTTACTGATTAGTGTATACGATTTTATGAATTTAACGGTTGTTGTGAACGTTTCTTGTGGTTTTTCTTTCCGTTCAAAGACCGCTTACACAATGGATTAACAATACCCTACAGCGGATGTTGTTTGTCTATGACTTCAATAAATTGGAGGAATCTATGAAACCCTAGATGATTATGTGATACATCACATGCATTGAGGCTTAATTGTGCGCTGATCTCTTTTTGCTTGCTAGCGATTTCTTGAATTAATCAGCTGCCACCAAAGTAAAAGCATTAATTATTGAGTAATTTGTTGTATAAGTTGTTAGATATTATGAAAATCATTTGATTGAATTGATGGTAAATTGTGGCGAATTGTTAGCGGATTTGTGTTGCTTGCTTACAATTTATCGAATGAGTGATTGTCACTGAGAAAAATGTTTAAGTGGGTATTCAATATGATTTTTTGTATATCATGAATATTTATTTATTTTGGAGTATATTTTGGTAAATGTTATTGTTGTTTGCTAATTTTTGTTGAAGCACTTATGATTTTAGGTATGAGATGTTATAATGAAGTTCTAGCTCTAATGTGATCGATTCATGTTCTTCACCTAAAACAACAGCTTGCAACACATATTAAGCTTAGTCGTAACATTGAGTCATTGACAAACAAGTCTGACACTTGGCCATTCACTGATTTTTAATAAATCATTCAATATCGGCTATTATATGTCATTTGATTATTAATTAGTGATTCGTGGTTAATATTAGGAGGTTTACGTTGTATCACTTACGGCACAGTTTTTTACAAGGTTTGAGCTTGAAGAAGATTAATCCATCGGAAGGTTCAGGAAGCCCATATTTTGACATACGTCATCTCCAACTTCATTCACGATGTGCTTTAGTTTCATATCGTCTTTGAGCTATCTCATTTAGTTCCACCCCTGCTTTTGCAAGGACCTTGATGATGAACTTCAAAAGGTAAGTGGTTCCTCTCGATTCGTATCCGTTTCTATTTTTTTTTTTTTTTTTTAAAAAAAATAAAAATTCAAGGTCCCTCCAAATATTGATCCTGCTATTGTACAAACATGTACACTTATGTTGAGAATAATGGATAGTTCTAATGACCGGATAGTAGTTCATGACATATGTGAATATATTCTCATAAATTTTAGCACATCATTTCACTTAGTTCCACCAATTTGTAAGGTCAAAATATCAGCAAGCATAATATGGCCTTAAAGAATGGAAATAATGGTACTCCGTAGTTGTTTATAAACTAAGTATAGATTTATTAAAGTGAAATGTCTTATCATTTGATCTATGAGCTAAGTTAAATGAAATCTACTAATGATTAATTATTCTTAGCTTATTCATACGACACTATTTTGGTATGCATACTCCTCTAGATCAATAAATAAGAAAACAAGAAGTTGGAAGGCATACACTACTGGACCATCATTTGTCATTATCGGACTCGGCCGTCATCTCTTGTGTTTCTTGGGCATCTCCGCCTGAACCGAAGACACATCCTCAAGTGCTCTCAAATTCTTCTCCCTGTTCAACCACTCTTCTAAATCATAGCCTTGTAGTTGCTAATTATTCTATCAAACATACCAGATACATAAACAAGTAAATGAGTTAAAATGTTTTCCATAATATTAAAAGATCTGATTTAAAAAAATAAAATGGCACAAAAAAAAAAAAAAAAACACGAGGAAGGTGTTGGTGAGGCACAGTGACACTGTCTCAACACCAATCTGTCGAAAATTGGACGGGCGGCTCGAAGAAATGATAAAAATATTTTAATAAAACTAGATAAATTTAGAAGTTAACATGTAATAGAGGGATAAGAGCAGGCACTAATCTATACTAGCTTTATTTCTCTAAGGTTTGACTACACAATCCATTAGATGCATGTACTGTGTTCTTGTACTAAGACGCTGTCTACGATGGTTTTCTTTGTTTCAGTTAATGGCGAAAGAGGACACTAGAAGAGCAAGACCAATCATTACACAAACACGAATACAAGAATAAATTCAGCTATCGTTTCAGTATATCAGGCACTTGGTGATGACATAATATGAGCTCATTCACAAATTAATTATCGGTTAATGGACATTGTTGATAGAGGCAGTGACTTGCTTCATATATGTTTGGAAATTTTTTTCCAACGTATGTTCCTCTAAACTAATAATCAAGAAACTGCAGGGAAATAATAACGAAAAAAGAATTACATTATTTTCTGCATTGTACCACTACATCACGCATTTTCCCTCCAAATTTATCAAGGTAATTTAGTCACGATATTTTTCCTAATTACCCTTTGTTTTTAATTTTAATTATTTTATTTTTAAATACAAGCTACATCTTGTGAACTGTTTTGTCTACTCTTTATAATTGTTGGGCTTGATGTTCATTATTAGAAAGGAGTGTTGAATAGGATTAATACTATCTGAGGAATTTTTGTGGGATGGCGGAGTTGAGGGTCATCGAGTTCCCTATAGCGTGGACTACAATTTGTAGAAGAGATTAGGAGGTTTGGGCACGAAGACAGTAATCTTTGGAATGCATTTCTGTAGGGCAAACTCGCATGGTGGATTGTATCCCAAGGTCGATCGTCTCACGGGTACTTTGGGTGAATCATTTATATGAAAGAGGAGACTTTATCAATTATCATGCCGCCGGATACTGTGGTATTGGAGGAAAATCCGATCAAAAGAGATTCTTGTGACTGGCTATTTTGGTGAGTTAGGAGTTGTTGAAAACATTAACTATTCGATCAAGAAATGTTATCAGTGGCTAGCTGGACGAGAAAATCAGGTTAGTTGGTATAAAGCGGTATGGTCGAAAATGGTAATTCCTAAGCACGCTATATCGGATGGCTTATTTCCTCTGAAAAGTACAAACTTTTCTTAAACAATTCTTTTTATTTTTTGTCGTTTGAAAATTGAAGTACAATTTTTCAGTTAAGCAATTAAGTAGTGTAATGGTAGTGCATAAAATTGTTGTAATGTTGCTCATTTGAAAAGAGGAATTCTCGTGGAAGACCATCTTTAACATTTCAAATGGTAAAACTTGCAAATTTGGCAATAAAATGGAAATAATTGTACACAACTTGTGAAATTTTATTTTTCAAACTTGATCATTCAAATTGTTGTGGTTTTTTTTTTTTTTTTTGTTGACGAGGGGGTTGAGTCCCCTGATCACGTTCCACCACCACGTGTAAGCCACTCCCTATGGGGACTGCGGTGGTCAAGTGGTGTGCTTTTTTGGTTGATATTGTTGTGCTCCTTGATATTGTCAAAAGTTGAGGCATTTTTAAACCAATGTAAGGTTATGTCTTCAGGTTTCGATATTTTGGAAAATGAGTAGTCTGTGGCGATGTGAATGTTGGGAGTATTTTATATGGAGCTAAATTTAGTTTTCGACGTATTTTGGATACGGTGTTAGAAATGGGCAGGAGAGGATAAATTTTTGCTTGTCTTCTTTCGAAATGGAATGATAATTTTTGGCTTTGTAGGAAGGAAGTATCAAGACAATGCTTCATTTTTTTGGCCTGGAGTAGCTTGAGCTCTATCGTTCGTTGCTATGTTGTTCGTGTTCATGGTTCAACGACGTCCCTCAAAACTGAAACTCACGGTATGTACTTTATGTTGTCGTTTTGCTTTCTGAAACCCTATCATGATTCGTCGTCCTCTCCTACCGTAGCTTTAACGTGGCCATCTCGGAGTGCCTCACACCATTTTCTTTTAGCAAAGTAACTTGCATGAAGCCATGAAGCATTTAACCTTCTTATCTCGGTCATTATGCGTGTTGCTTGCTGGAACTATAATTATCACCTCGTGCGACTTAATTTTTGTCGTCCCTCGTAATTAACAATGCTCATTTGTAAAGTATTTGCACGACTCACTTTCACTATCCAAATTGCCAAATTGCATTTCCACCTAACATTTTTTGGGGGGGATTAATATGCTTACATAATATTTTATATTTCTGTGAGTTTTTTTTCTTTTTTTAAAAAAAAACTTTTTACTTATCATTGACTAACAAGTTAAATTTTTTGGCGAAGTTCTATTGCAAGGGGCTTGGGATTACAATCGGGATAATACTCAGAGACAAAAAAAAAAAAAAAAAAAAGGGGCAAAAAATAATGGTGGCAAATGTAGTTTCACATGTAAGTCTCGACAATATTGTTTGCCTTATGAACAATCAAGTGCTACTATAGATTTTAGTTCACAATATTTACGACATACTTATTTGTAACTTTGAACATTATTGTGAGTAAATAATGAGATTCCTACCACATTTGCGACACTAACTA
Source organism: Dianthus caryophyllus (assembly GCA_023091065.1). Classification (NCBI taxonomy): domain Eukaryota; kingdom Viridiplantae; phylum Streptophyta; class Magnoliopsida; order Caryophyllales; family Caryophyllaceae; genus Dianthus; species Dianthus caryophyllus. Next base: position 13,300,628 of record CM041529.1, on the reverse strand, counting down.
ACAACATTATTGTAGAAGAGCTTGCAACAAATATAAATGTGAGGTGCTTCCAACGAGGAGTGAAGCATGAGTGACAAGATAGAAAGTGACAAATTGTAACATTGTTGGCGAAGATAATAGTGTAACCAAGTCTTGACGATCGATTAAGAAGCGGATCTGCAGGCTCAGGAGTATGGGGTCAAAAAAAAAAATGCTACTTATAAAATATAGTTAAAGTCGATTTTCAAGTGGTAATAAAGACTTCATTTATGATGAAATACAATTTCATACAACATTTTAATGTTTAAGAGTATTGTTATATATACAAAAGAAATTTGTTAAAATAGTGGTGTGAAAAAGAAATCAACGATTAAAAACTTCTGATAGTTTCAACTTCACCATTCGTTCACATTTAATTAAGCTCAAACCAACAATAATGATTTTTATGTTTAAAAGCCTACAGTTTGTAAAGCTTTCAAAGGTCTGTCAACCCACAACACCCTTTGAATCGCCTCAAGTTACTTTGAAGTTATTACTTTCGATGAAGAAATTATTTGCTATAGTACAATTTTTGAAAAGCACACCTCCGTGTAATTTAAAAACATACATGTTTCGACTTAAATTTGGGAAAGAAATAAAAGATTGTTGATAGAATCTGCTAGATGACGAGGAATGCATCAGAAATGGAGAACTTATGACACCGAAATGATAGTGTCTTTAATTCATATTTTGTAAGCTACAATATTCAGGATCGTGTTTATTATCTTTAGTTGTGTGCGAGAATCCATTGTTGTTTATGCCTTTGTGTTACATTGTTAGTGAATGTCAAGTGGATTCAATAAATTTAGCGTGAAATCGTGTTATGTTTAGAACTCTGCTTGTGCAATCAACTAATAAATATCAAAACAGAAATTAGCGACATCCCGTGAATGTCACGGGTCGCATCACTAGTTATTACTTAAAATAAGTATATGAACCACATATATTTCTTATTTCTCTTTTAAAGTATTGACTCTAATTTCATTTTGCCTCCATATATAAAATTTAATTGTATTTCATTCTATTCATTTATTTTATAGCCTTTAACGTAATTAAATCAAAATTTTGACACGGGTTAGTTGAATTTAAAATTAAAAACTTTGAAAGTCTTTCTGTTTTCTATTTGATCAAGATTTCTGTAAATGTTAAAACTCATACATTAATTCATTTACTCCAACATTTATCATACATTTATTCAATATAATTCAAATTCATACTAAAATGATGTTGCCCAATTATACTATTTTAAGAAAAAAAAAAAATTACTATAGCTAGAGAAGAACACAAGACTAGCCTTTTGATACAGTATTTTAATCCTAAGACGGGTTGAACATTTTTATTAAATTCTGACTGTTGATCCATATAAACATATATGACTTGAACGGGTTAAATATAATAATTTGATTATGATAATATCCTTATTTTTAATTAAAAAATTTAATTAAATCACTAATTTATTTCAGTTCAACTAATAAATATGTCTATACATGCCCGTGCATTTATGCACGGGTATTGACCTAGTAATTACAATAAATACAAGTCTTCTTATTTCCAAAAAACAGCTTATTTGACTCAGTCTTGCACTCTTCACCACGGAAGTAACAACGGACCGTCTCGATCAATAAAAGTATCATAAAAGTGATAACTCACCAATTATTCAGCGCAATGCAAAATATATCAAAGTAGCTACTAATTAAACCTCCAAGTAACTCAAAATAATATAAAATCGTCTCCTAAACACCTATTAACAACGCTCCATCACACACCCTCATGCAAATTGATCTTACGATTTATTATTGTAAGACCATCTACTACAAAAATTTGTTTTCGTTAATTTAATTTAATTTTTTTGAGCTATTGTTAACTCATTCTTTTATACTCTCTCCATTCCAAATTACTTGTCCCTTTTTGGTTTTTTGAAAAATCCCAAATTAATTGTCCTATTTGAAAAAATTACTAAATTACCCTTAGGTTACTTATTGTGGGGATTGCAATTTCCTTGATTGTTACTCTTTTACTTTCTGTCAAGCTCTCCCACCCATATTAGTAGTATAAGGGTAAAATTGAAATTATAGGTAAATATTGTGAAAATTAAGAGATGATCGTGACTTTTTTCTAGATTTCTTAAATCTAGCATTTTGGTAAAAGTGAACAATTAATTTGGGATGGAGGAAGTATTACATGGTACAGTTTATAAAATTAAACATTGGAAATAATAATGTTATCCTTATCATAGTGATAAAGATAGACAAATAATGTCTATCTTAAATCTAAATATCTAAATATACTTTTTATGTTTATTTTATTTAATCAAGTCAATGTTATTGCTAATCTATTTCACCACTGTTAATCTTTCTTGTAAAACAGGTGCGCTCCAATAATTCACTACAAATATATTTAAAATTCATAAAAAAAAGTAAAAAAAAAAAAATAATACTCCGTAAATAATAATTCACCACAAACATTTTATTTTCAAAAAAAATAATAATATAAAAAACCCATGATCGATTCATATCTTGTCCAGCCAATCCAGCCAATGAAATTAAAGCGACAGGCTGGCCAATGGGCAAGAGCTACACTATCTGCCATCTATTATCACTCATACAAACCGGTAACCGGCAAACACCGGTTACCCCCTACCTAATCTTTTTTACTATAAAAACCTACTTTCTCCCATCTCTGTGAAGGGGAGAGTTGAGAAAGCCATACCCTATACACACACACTCACTCACTCATTTAAAAAAAAAAAAAAAACAGTTTTTTTGTATTTTTAAATTTCCCATTTTACCCCTTTCGACGATGCCGCTTGAAAGAATTTCAATTGGTCGCCCAGAGGAGGCGTACCACCCAAACACCTTGAAGGCGGGTCTGGCGGAGTTTATCTCCACCTTGATCTTCGTCTTCGCTGGCGAGGGTTCTGGCATGGCCTTCGCTAAATTGACCGATGGCGCTGCCGCAACCCCCGCTGGTCTCGTGGCGGCTGCTATTGCGCACGCCTTCGCTTTGTTCGTTGCCGTGTCTGTTGGTGCTAACATCTCTGGTGGACATGTTAACCCTGCTGTTACCTTTGGTGCTTTCATTGGTGGGAATATTTCTTTGTTGAATGGTCTTGTGTATTGGATTGCTCAACTTCTTGGGTCCATTGTTGCTTGCTTGTTGCTCAAGTTTGCCACTGGTGGTTTGGTATGTCTTCATTCCCGTCTTTTGTTTATTATTCTATTTTCAAATATTTTATATGTATCACAAATTACAATTCTATACATATGTATAATTATTTTTATTATATGTATACAACTGTCTTATTTTAAAGTTGTCAAATTAAATATTAAAGTGATCACATTTAACCTATTATATCGGTGAAATCATCATGTGTTGGGATTTGTCATCTTGCTTTTTATTCCAATGATTAGGGAGATTATTGCTTGATTTGCATGATTTTTTTTTTTTTATAATATTGCTTTACCTGTTTTGATGGATACAAATCTTTCTGACATGGTTCTGTAGTTTACGGATGGGGAAAGTATAAATCAATTGTTTATTACTTCGTATTTGATCAGATGGTTCGGGGAGGTCTGACAGTTTTGGCTTACATTTAAATATTGATGGAATGATGGGAAATTGATCGGTTACTTTTGTTAGATTTGTGAAATTTAGATTATCTTTGTCATTTATGTCTTGCAAAAATTAACTACCACCGAGGACGCAAGAAATCTTAATGATTGACTTTTTTTTTTTTTTTTTTTTTTTTTTTTATTTATTTTTTATTTTAATTTTCTCCTATTAAATAAGTTCAACTATGTATAATTAAGTATTTTTGTTAGGCGGCACACAATTTTTAAAAGTTTTGATAAAGAAACGCCAAATGTAAACCCTTTTAGAGAGAAATATTTTTTCAAAAGAAAAAAAAATAAAATATTTTAAGTATATAAAAATATAATTTCATTTAAGAAAATGATAGATGTATATTATGAGGAGTATGACATTGACACTTTTACATTTAAATGAACATCTTTTTTACATCATGTTAACAAATTTACATATTTTTTTTTATTTTGATTATTGATTGTATTTATCTTTGTATTGTGTTTGATATCAATTAAAATTTATAAGTATTTTTTTCACTATATTGACGATTGATCTTTATTTGTGGTATACGAGTAATACTTTAATATAATTAATACTCCGTATATCATTTGAACAATTGGCTATCCTGTTTTTTATAGGAGATATATTACTTCATTGGTAGTATTCATCTTAGTATTGTGTTGTATAAAATATAGTAAATGGTAAGATAGAATTAAATTGCTAATGTTCTGTAACAATATCTTCATCTTAATAATTACTCCCTCTGTTCCAATGAGATAGCCCCATGGACCCACTTTTTGTGAGGAGAAAAGTGGGGCCATAAGGCTATCTCATTGCAACAGAGGGAGTATATTATACTCTATATTATCTTTTGTTGTTATTATTATTATTATTATTATTATTAGTAAGTTTTTTTTTTAAAAAAATAAAATGAACATATATCGTGTAATCCAAAAATAAATATAAGTAGTTAATGGGACGTCATCTCCACCATATATATTAGTTGAGTTTAGCATAACAACTTTTAATAAATATTAATATATAAACAAAACTAAATAAAAGAAAAGAGTGCGAAGTATATATTTGTTAGCCTAAAAATTCAAAGTAAAAGGAAAAATAATGTGAAGTAATTTTTGTATTTATGTGTTTTTTTGCCCATAATGACGTAATTATAGGAAAAATAAAACCACAAATCAGTAGTTAAACACATTTTAGTAATTATATAATAAATTAACTATGTTAAATTGTCACTTTTTACTCGTTAATACTTTTTAGTATTTCATTTTGAATGGTATGAATACACATTTGAATGAATGAATGAAAAGGAATTAATTGATTGATAAAATGGAGAAAATTAAATGAACAGTAATGAAGTAAATCAAGTGACGATGAATACAATTAAGCAATATTTTCAAAATTAAGAATGTATTTAATGTGTGGAAAGAAATCAAGAATATTTTGTCATGGAGTGATAAATGATAATGGAACTGACTCATCACATGCTATGATACATACACGTCGCTCTCAATTATTTTGTGGACGAAAACAGTGAACATGGAATAATAATTGCTCGTACTATTATATTGACGTTATGGTTTTTCATAAGGGTATAGCTCTTTCGCGAAACAACAAAAGTAGTCGGATAAACTAAATAACATCCGACATTATTAGGTGAAACAACTACACCTGGATTCAACAACTTAGGGCTAATTAATTAAAGCATTATAATTAATTTAATGAGTATTTTAATTTATCTACATTATTGGATGAGTAATGCTTAATCATAGAGTACTAATTTATTGATTGAATGTGTATTTTAATTTATCTACACTATCGGTCGAGTTATGATTGATGGTAGAGTAATTGATAGAATGTGTAGCGGACGAATCTATGATTAATCATAGAGCGTCTCAAAAAAAAAAAAATTGCATATTGACAGTTTATATGTTAATTTATTTCTCAGGAAACCTCGGCTTTTGCATTGTCCGCCAACGTATCCCCATGGAATGCGCTCGTTTTGGAAATTGTATTGACTTTCGGTTTGGTATACACCGTCTACGCAACAGCCATAGACCCTAAGAAGGGTGACATTGGAATTATTGCTCCATTGGCCATCGGTCTCATTGTCGGAGCCAACATCTTGGTGGGTGGAGCCTTCTCCGGAGCATCCATGAACCCTGCAGTGTCGTTCGGCCCAGCTGTTGTCAGCTGGAGCTGGGAGAACCACTGGGTATACTGGGCCGGACCACTTATTGGTGCCGGAATTGCCGGTGTCATCTACGAGGTTGTGTTCATTGTTACCGAGCCCGCACCGGCTGACTACCAGAGGATCTCAGCTTAATTAAGCCCCCAAAAACATCTTTGATGAGGGGGTATGTGGGTGTTATGATGTTAAATTATCACGTCTTTGTGTTGTTTTTTTTTTTTTTTTTTTTTTTTTTTTTTTTTTTTTTAATTTCTTTGGGTAATTTGTAATTCATGACTTTTTTTTAAAAAATTATTTGAGAGTTGTTGTGGGTTTCTTTTTTAAATTTTGTGAATAAGATTCTTCAAATCATGTTTATTTCATTTGTCATCATCGGGCTGTGACACAACTATGCATGTTTTGGACGGTTTTGTTTTGGACTTTGGAGGATATTGTACGTATGATTATCAGTCGATTTCATTTAGTTAATTTCATACCTTTTTAATACAAAAAATAGGCACTAATGTTTTTTTTTATATTACATCATAGTCTCATACTTCAAAACCATTGAATGATTAGGCGAATAGTTTGTTTCGATTATTATTCCATACACATGGTAGTATCATACTATAAATACCCATTGCTATATAATTACGTTTTTACCCTAAGAGATTTTTTACCCTATACTATTTAAAAAAAAAAAAAAAAAAAAAAAAAAAAAAAAAACCGTAGCAGTTGCTTAGCACATTAACCCCAAACCTAACCTAATTATTCAATACATCTAATTTTCTTCTCTCAACTTCAAATTACACCCAAAAAAAAAAACTCTATTGAATCTTTAATTATTTGCACATATATTCTATAAAAATATATGTAAGAAGAAATCGGTAAGTTCTTATTTTGTTTTTCGGTTGTTTTAGTATTAATTTCGTTTTTTTATTTCAAAGTTCAAATTTATTTCTCTAAATTTTGTTATCGTTGTTTTTGGTTATGAATTTGAAGCATGTTTTTATTTAATAATTGTGAAAAATAGATGATTACTAAGTTAGAGTTTATAAATATGTTAGGTTTTATGTATATAATTGGGCAAAAATATGCATGTTTCAGAATTGAATATAGTGTTTTATGAAATGAATATGTATGTTCTAGAAATAAATATGGTATTTTGGAAATGATTATGTATGTTTTATAATTGAATATAGTGTTTTAGAAATGAATATGATGTTTTAAAAATGAATATGGTGTTTTATAAATGAATATGTATGGTTTAGAAATGAATATGGTGTTTTAAAAATGAATATGATGTTTTAAAAATGAATATGTATATTCTAAAAATGAATATGTAGATATAAAAATGAATATGTATATTTTAGAAATGTATATTTTAGAATTGAATATGTATGGTTTAGAAATGAATATACTGTTTTAAAAATGAATATGTATATTTTAAAAATGAATATGTTGATACAGAAATGTTTTTGAATTTGAGATGAACATGTTATTTTTTAGAAATGATTATGTCTAAATTAATTTTAATGACTGAGTTTTTGTAATTTTTTAAATATAATTATGAATAATCGTTTTGTAGAGTATTAACATCTTAGTTATAAAATGTATATTAATGAATATGTATTTTTTAGAAATGAATATATATGTTCTAGAAATAAACATGGTGTTTTAGAATTGAATATGTATATTTTAGAATAGAATATGGTGTTTTAGAAATGAATATGTATGGGTTAGAAATAATTATGGTGTTTTAGAAATGAATATGTATGTTTTAGCAATGAATATGGTGTTTTCGAAATGAATACTTTAGAAATGAATATGGTATTTTAGAAATGAATATGGTGTTTTAGTAATAAATATGTATGTTTTAGAAATTAATATGTATGTTCTTGAAAAAATATGCATGTTTTAGAAATAAATATGGTGTTTTAGAAATAAATATGTAAGGTTTAAAAATGAACATGGTGTTTTAGAAATGAATATGTATGGTTTAAAAATGAAAATGGTGTTTTAGAAATGAATATGTGTGTTTTAGAAATGAATATATATGATTGTATAAAAATAATGTATGTTGATGATTATGAATCCCTATTTGAGTAATTATTATTAATTATTGATTCTAATTATTGTTTTTTTTTAATGTTTTAAAATATAAATTTGAATATTATAGACGCTGAATTTTTGAAATATTTTACTTTTAATGCATATAAATTTGTTAATGTTCATTTTTTAAAGATTTGTAGCAGTGGTCGTAAGTGCATTGAAGGGGATTCAACAAATGATCACCGGCTCCAATAAAGCGTGAGAAGATATATTGCGAAAACATCTGGTGTTTTAGAAACATGTAATTGCATACTAGTAGCTGTTTAGAAATGAACATGGTGTTTTAGAAACATGTAATTCCATACTAGTACATGTATGTTTAGAAATGAATATGGTGTTTTAGAAACATGTATTTCCATACTAGTAGATGTTTCGCCAATCACCGTTAATGCTAATTCTTCTTCCATGTGCAGTGAAACCAAAAAATTGATCGAGGAAATTAAAAACTAGAATGATTTTGTGAGAATAGTAAAAATATTGATTTTAAAATGCCAATAGCAAAATATAGGCAGTTACAAAAAAATAAGACTAAAATTTAAAATAAAATAAAATAAACCCCTAAAAAAGAGTAACAGTTTAAGTAATATTGTATTTGGTGTGAGTTTTAAGGTTTTAGATAATAAATAACAAAATAGCAAATTTATAAGGATGAGTGTCTGGAGTAACATACACTAGGGTGTATGTTAACTAGTGTATGTTAAAATTTACCTAGTTTTTATGGAGATAATTTTGTCAAAGGATTAGATATTATCTTTTTAGTTTTATTATATTGATTTTTATAAATTGGTCAATAGAGTCTTATCTCCTTCTAAAGGTTTTTCTAATAAATAAATAAATAAGTTAATTGATAATAATTCCTCAATAAAAAGTACAATGTTTTTTTTTAAATTACCACTCTATACAAAAATCTTTAAAATTTATAACCCATAATGAGATTTTTTTTAAAAAAAAATTGGTACCTAAATATGATTCTGGCAAAACAAAAAGAATTTTACAAGTGATTTTCTCATATTCTTTTAAAATTTGATACTCAGTGATATACCTAGGGGTGTGATAGGCTTAGTCGCGTCACCTAATCAAAAGTAAATCCGAACAAACTCTAACGGGTAGCAAGGGTAAGTCGGGTATCGTATCCGCAGGGAGATGGTCGCAATGTTGGTTATTTTTAGTGATTCTAGTCTCGGTTCGAGTGTGGTTTGGTAAACTAAAGCTAGAGCGCAAGAAGAGGGTTTAAACTATAGGAGAAAGGTCTAGGGAATCGGGTTAGGCACGGGGCAAGTTAGGTCAAAGGATGGTGATCGGAATGAGTAGGAAATCGCTCTCGCTAAGGGTGAAGCTAGGCCTCTCGGTCTTAAGCTTCCTTTAGGTCTCAAGTGCGGGCTCTCGCAACTTACAAGTGAGGGTCCTAATGATTGGTCTCGTACCCTACCTTAAACTAGGCTTTCGGTCTTAAGTTTAAGGGTGGAAAACGCTTGCTAAACCTTGGCCAGGGGATCAACAAACACAATCAATCACAAGACAATCAAAACGAGCGCGAAAACCTAACTCAAACAATCATCAAAAACAACCCAAGCATGCACCCATGATTCACCCTTCTCCCTAGATAATAAACTACTCACTCATGGCGAAAACAACAACGAAAACAAAGGAGAAGAATGAAAACATGATCAAAAACGATAAATATTGAAATGATAATGAAAAGGGAGAAGAAATTGATAATACCAATCAGAAATTCAACAAACCAAAGGATGAATTCAACAACGAAAACCAAATAGATGATCAAAACCAAAGCAATCCGAGTCGGGAATTGAAATTACAAACGTTGAAAGCTATGAAACCTAAGAATTCTTGAGAATGAACTTTAAAGTGTTATAAAAGTGCTGTCAAAAGATGATCCGAAAATATGATGATTTAGGCCTTCAAATAGACGAAACAATTTAAGCACACGAGGAGTCGGAGGGCGTCCCAAGCCTCCGGGACAGGTGTCCCGTCCGGGACAGGGGTATCCCGACCGGGATGGGCTCAGGGAAGGTCGTCCCGTGTGATTCAGTTTTTGTTCTTGTTTTGGCACTTCTTTTACTTAGCTTTTTCCTTGCTTCTTGTCGTCCCAAGGTGTAGGGACAAGGCCTAGGTCGTCCCAAGGCATAGGGACGAGTTCCAAAAAGAGAATATGAGCTTCAAATTCAGTCCCGAGGTCCCGGAACACCTTCAAACATCAAAACGAGGCTCGTGCGCAAGCGAAACGCAACGAAACCAACTCGAAACATCACGAAACTTTACGAAACTTTACGAAACCTCCCGAATAGCATCCTAAACTCCAAATAGCTGCTTATACCTGAAAAATGGACACAAAAACGCAGCAGAGCCAAAACGGAGAGAAATAGGAAGCGAAACGCATGTAAAAGCACGGGAAACGCAAAGTAAAGCTCGTGAACAAGGGGCTATATATATGTAAATATATGACACATCAAACTCCCCCAAACCGAACCGTTGCTTGTCCTCAAGCAACAAAGCATGACAGAAAATAGAGGACAAAGCGAGCAAAAGGAAACTCCCCAACAATCACCAAACCGCAAGCAGCTTAAGCAAATGACAATGAATCCCGAAGCAACATGGGACGTATGGAAATAGCAAGCTAACGGATGAGAATTACAAGACGGCGCAGAATGAATAGCATGGCTTAAACATAGGCTCTCTAGCAATCAAATCACGGACCTCTCGCGGTTTTCACTCTACTCAAATGATGAACAAGGCGAAGTATATAGATAGTGACACTCACCTACTCGACTAGTGGAAGCACGCCCGCAATCTAATGTGGACCAAATCTCGCATTCCCGTACACAAATTGTAGGTTTATATCCGTATATAGACCATTAAAAACACAAGATTATAATGAAAACTTTTATAAGATTTAAAGTCATGAATTGAAATTGCATAATAAAACAATAAGATTTAGAATTAACCTTTAATCCTAATGAAATTGGCCTAAGATCAATACCAAAAGTATGGTATCTCCTAATAATCTCACCCAAGATTGTTCTTGATATGCCTTTGAGTTTGCTAGAATAATTAGAGAGAAAAGAACAGTTTCTTTTTCTTTAAGTTTTTGTGTTGTTTTGGAGATGAATGATTAATCAATTAATTAGGTAGGAATTAGGAAACTAAATCCCCTAATTATACTGATAGGGGCCGGCTTCTTTAGGTTATTGTGAGGAGATATAATTCTCCTCAAAATCTATCTTATTGACCAAGAAAACATTATGTATCTGGACACTTCTGTTCTGGTCAATTTAGCTTATAATATAATGCAATTTATTAATAGAGTCATCTGTATGGACCGACTATAATATGTTATAAATATCCTTATATTTATAATTTACTAATTAATTATAACGGTTTATATTTAATTAGCTTGCATTATACATAACAATTAAATATAACTTTTATATTCAATTCACGAATTACATTTAATTCGTTTCAGCTAAAAATATTTAATCAGTATTAAATAGCCGGTTCAATATTATACTGACTAACATTTTAGTCAGTAACATCATCACATTGACTAACATTTTAGTCACATTTGACTAACCTTTTAGTCAACAACACTAACTAACTGTTTAGTCATTAAATAAGGCATCAATATGATCATTTTCTCAAATAATCATATTTCTCAAACACATCCTTTAGGTGTGACTCTTAGGGACCAGTTGATCACCGCCATCTGTATGACAATAACGTCAAACTTATCTAGCAAGCCAACCGTTATTGATAAACGTTAATCAACTGATTAAATACAAAATGTAGCCTGTGTACCTTTAGAGATTTATTTATGTTATTGCACTAGCGTGGAGGACACTAACTGACAATCTCCCACTTGTCCGTACAAGTGTAGGTGCGATAACCGATTCTCATATCCATAATAAATTTCTCCCACTCAATGTAAACCAATTTGCAAAGTCCGGTACTTTCAAAGGTCGTAGTTCACTGGCGATCAATATCAAGAGTGGTTTCCGACTAGAGTAACTTAAGCGATAAACGAATCAATATTCGAGCATGGCCATGCATTTTCGATTCTGACTCCTCGAGTGGCCATGAGAATAAATATTATAACTCGATAGAAGTTTGGATATTTCCCTCAACTCGAATCCTGCAGATGTAAGCGCAGCATGAAATGACCCAGTGAAAATGCGCTTGGCCTCCTCGTTACTGATCGGCCGTAGTGAGAAAGAAACCAAAGTCACCCAAAATCTGCCTTAATCTCAAGAGACAGTCGATAGTCAAAAGAATCGACTCTAAGAACACTATGGATGTCCTATCCACGACCAGGCACCTGATGTTCTGAAACATTTAGGACTCCATGTTGTCGTCACAAAAAAAATCCTGCGCGATTTCAGTAAACCCGCATCTGTGATCGATCAGTCAACAGTTTGACTTATGGCTCGTTGAACCCACCATCAATCGACGTCACAAAATGATTGCCAGAGTTATCAGCTCATGTAGGCGATCACGGACCAAAACAAAATATATAGCAATTCAGTTCACTTTGAGGTGTTCAACGTTGTCTGCACAACCCTCATGAAAAACAATATATATAACAAAACGATGATTTTATTAGAAGTTTTAGGAAATACAAGTGTCAAATCCATACAAAACAACTAATACAACTCAGGAACACGCTTAATTCCCATGGATTTAACGTGCCCTTCATGCTTATCTTGTCTCAACGGCTTAGTGAGAGGATCTGCTATGTTGTCATCCGTAGCAATCTTGTCAATCACTATCTCCTTCTGCTCCACGTAATCCCGGATCATGTGAGCCTTCCTTTGCTCGTCTGAGACTTGTTCTTTGGACTTAGGCTCCTTGGCTTGGAAGATGGCACCACTATTGTCACAATAAATGGTGATCGGGTCATTGAACTAGGAACTCTGATTAGTCCTTGTAAGAACTGACGCATCCATATAGCTTCCTTCGCAGCCTCTGAAGCAGCATAGTACTCGGACTCAGTCGTTGAATCTGCTATAACAGTTTGTTTGGAGCTTTTCCAGCTGACCGCAGCGCCATTAAGAGTAAAAACGAATCCAGATTGAGATTTCGAGTCATCTCGATCCGTTTGGAAACTAGCGTCTGCGTAACCGGTTGCGCATAGTTCAGTGTCTCCACCATAAGTCAATACCCAATCTTTAGTCCTCCGTAGGTACTTAAGAATGTTCTTTATGGCCATCCAGTGTGCTTCACCTGGATTGCCTTGGTATCGGCTCGTCATACTCAATGCATATGCCACGTCCGGACGTGTGCATATCATGGCATACATGATCGATCCTATTGCCGAAGCATATGGAATCCGACTCATGCGCTCGACCTCTTCCGATGTCTTTGGTGCTTGAGCTTTACTCAAATGCACCCCAGAGATCATTGGAAGGTTCCCCTTCTTGGAGTTGGCCATGCTGAACCTCTCAAGAATCTTATCTATATAAGACTCTGGTGAGGGATAGCATCCGTCGTGATCTATCTCTATAGATACTGAGCCCCAAAATCTGTTGTGCCTCACCCGGATCTTTCATCAGGAAATGGTTCTTTAACCATACTTTTACCGAAGTTAAGAGAGGTATGTCATTCCCAATCAAGAGTATGTCATCGACGTCTGATTAGGAAGACAATCTTGCTCCCACTCGACTTGATATATAGGCATGGTTCCTCGACCGATCGAGTGAATCCATTCTCCTTTATCACTTGGTCGAAGCGATGATTCCAACTCCGTGAAGCTTGCTTAAGTCCATAAATGGAACGCTTAAGCTTGCAAACTTTCTTAGGATTTTCAGGATCGATGTAACCTTCGGGTTGTACCATGTACAACTCCTCCTCCAAATAACCGTTTAAGAAGGCGGTTTTCACATCCATTTGCCAAATTTCATAGTCATGAAATGCGGCAATCGCTAAGAGAATCCGAATGGAACGAAGCATGACTACGGGTGCAAAAATCTCAACATAGTGCAACCCTTGCACTTGAGTGAAACCCTTTGCAACTAGTCGTGCCTTGTATATATCTGGTTGTCCTTCTACAGATCGCTTTATTTTGTAAAGCCATTTGCACTGAAGAGGCCTAGCCTTATCAGGTAAGTCAACCAGATCCCATACATCGTTCTCGTACATCGAGTCCATCTCGGATTGCATGGCTTCTTGCCAAAGCTTTGAGTCAGAACATGTCAGGGCAGCTTTATAGGTTACGGGTTCGTTACTCTCAAGGAGTAAAACGTTGTCTCTCCCATTCTCCTCGATTATACCGATATATCGATCTGGAGGAATGGAGAGTCTACCCGACCTTCTGGGTTCCAAAGGGACATTAACCGGCCAGACGTAGAAGGAGCGACTTCCTCCATTGGTTGCTCGGTTGTTGGTTCCGAATCTCCGACATCGAAGGTTCTATTACCTCTCTTGTCTTCGAGAAACTCTTTCTCTAAGAACGCCGCACTAGCCGCAACAAAAACTTCGGTGTTCGGTGGCGAATAGAAGTAATGACCAAACATTCCTTTTGGATAACCAATAAAGTATGTCTTGACCGATCGCGGGTCGAGCTTATCCTCGTGTCTCCACTTGACATAAGCCTCGCACCCCCAAACCCGAATAAAGGACAAGTTAGGGACCGTTCCCTTCCATAACTCGTATGGAGTCTTGTCTACAGCTTTAGACGGACTTCGGTTAAGTATAAGAGCAGCTGACAAAAGAGCATAGCCCCACAATGAGTCAGGTACTACCGTGTGACTCATCATGGATCGAACCATATCAAGTAATGTTCGATTCCTGCGTTCGGACACACCATTCAGTTGTGGTGTTCCAGGTGGAGTTAACTGTAATACTATTCCGCGGTCTTTCAGGTGTTGATCAAACTCTGTTGAAAGATATTCGCCACCACGATCTGAACGTAGTGCTTTTATCTTTCTATCCAGTTGGTTCCCAACCTTATTCTGGAATTCCTTGAACTTGTCAAAGGACTCACTTTTATGCTTCATTAAGTAGACATGTCCATATCTACTCAAATCGTCCGTGAAAGTGATAAAATACCTATAGCCATCTCTAGCGTTGATTGACATAGGTCCACACACATCAGTATGTATGAGTCCTAATAGGTCGTGTACGCATTTCAACACCTTTGAAGGAAATTGAGACATTTTGCCTATAAGACATGATTCACACGTGCCAAAAGTTTCATAGTCAAATGGGGCGATAGTCCCATTATCAATGAGCTTTTTCACGGCGTTTCTCATTTATGTGTCCCATTCGGAATGCCATAAATACGTTTGATCTTTGTCACCAACCTTTGCTTTCTTGTTACTCACATGCATGATTTACGTGGTTTGATCTAAAACATAAATTAGTTCATGGAAACGACTTTTACCATAAATCATTTCATTTAAAGAGAAAATACAGCTATTATCCTTTATTAAAAATGAAAATCCTTCTTTATCAAGAACGGATCTGAAATAATGTTTTTGATAAACTAGGTACATAATGTTGATTATTGAAATAACTCAAATCCACTAGGGAGTTGGATTACATATGTCCTCTTGAAGCAGCGTGACTCTTGCTCCATTCCCCACTCGCAGTCCACATCACCTCTTGCCAGGAGTTACGATGCTTCTTAAGCCCTCGCAAATGATTGCCTGAGATGAGAACCACAACCAAGATCTAGTACCCAAGTTCAAACTTGCATGGTTAATCTCAATCATATGAATAAAAGAAGACATACCAACAGAGCGGACGCGGCTGCTTTAATGTCCTCAAAGATACACGGACGATTACGCCTCCAATGCCCAGGACTTGTGGTATTGGTGGCACTCCATGCTCGCTTAGCTTTTGCCTTGCCTTGTGAGCTACCGCTAGACTCACCAGGCCCACTCTTAGCAACCAGGCTTCTTGAATTTTGGCTTACCTACTGACTAGGTTAGCGGAGCCTTACCCTTACCCTTCTTGTTCCCAATCATGAGAACATCTTGCTTCGTGCTCCCACTCAACTTGGATCACTCGCCTGCATGCGAGGAGTGAATGCGATTCATGCGGACTTTTACGCATGTCATTCATGTAATAGTTTGCCCTAAAGAGGCATACCCATCATGAAGAGAGTGAAGCACTCGATCAATGATGATCTTCTCATCGATCGTGCAACCAAGCTCCTCCATTTCTCAACGTTCTCGATCATGGCGAGAAGGTGTGGACCAACCGGTTGGCCCTTTTTGGAGTCTAGCTTCAAAGAAACGAGTAGTATACTCGTAACTCAATTCTCTGAGCTTTCGAGAATTCCTTAGTAAGTGGTGAAAATCTTGTTTGCACCCTGGGTAATGAATCGTCTTTGCAAATTGGATTCCATTGCATAGATGAGCACGTTCCGTAACGCACCCGCCTCCATCATGAAATCATTATAAACTACGACTTCATTTCCTCCTGCATCGGAGGTGGTTCGTGGCATTGGCTCGATCAAGTACTTGAGCTTGCCGTCACTATGGCGGCATTCCGTAATGCGGCCTCCCAATCAAAGAAAATTGGACCCATCATTCTTGATCAGTGGGTGATTCATGTCATCCATAAAAATTCTCAGCCATGATTCACGTTCAAGTGTGACACTTGGCATTGGTCCTTCAATACGAACAGCCATTTGTTATAGTAGTTATATCTGTATATAACGTATTCGAAACTGTGAAAAGAAAGAAGAAGAAGAGAATAGATAAGAAATCATGGTTTTAAAATTTAAGTCAAAAACAATAACATTTTAATGTAATGACTCGTGCACTCATATAATCGACCTCCCTCGAGAATTATATAAATGATTCCAAGACTCAATTTCTTTAAATTGATAAGCCAACCTCTTGGCTAATTCTACTGTTAGAATTCTTGGTCGATAGATTTCAGTAAATCCTATCTATTTAGTCCACCATACCTTCGAGATATTACTCGAACCATAATGTTGAGATAAACTAAGTCGACAGCCACTACTTACCCAACGTAGAAGGGGTCATATTATGCCTACCGACGAAGAAGGGATTCATAGTGGTTCGACTTATAAAGACTAATTCTCAATTTCAGTTTTAGAGGAAGATCCCATCAACTCATTTTAATTCATTTTAAGTGAACTAATATCTAGCATTATCGTGAATGATTAAATTGAGGTGATAGCTCTAAACAAATGACATCCGTATGTCTATAATCTAGGATGCAACTATATGATCCATTTTCATGCATATTAGGTGGTTTGGTTTAGTTTAGGCGGAATATGATGCTACTATCTATCGAGAATGCAATAAAACGGTAAAGAAAAACGCAAAAATGAAAAACACCTAGTGTGGCCTATCCCTACGAAAATAAAGACAATATAAAGTGGAATCCATCCATGGACCCTAAGCTGTCTTCATTCTTCATCTTGGGCTTTAAGTGGAAGTCCATCTTGAATCTTCAACTTGAATCTTTCAAAATTACATATTTGAATTACAAAAATAAACCTATTTACATTCTAATTCAAAATATGCCAAAATTAAAATTATTACAAAATTGGAGATTCGAGATCTCAGAAATATAACCAAAATTGTGTTTCCTTCATTACGAAAACACAATTTTCTAAGGCCACACTAGTAAATTACAACCGTTTGTACAATAATTAATGCGTAAACTTAAACCATTCAAACCATTCAATCACAATATAGAGCATCATCTAAACAAAATTAAAACAATGCATACGAATTGATTTTAATCCAAACCACCCTTTTAATTGATTATATTATGCAACAATTCCTTAATTGTTCATAACATCTTAATCAAAACATAATCCAAAAGAAATAATTTATATTATCAGTATAATACAAATTAGATCACAAAATTATTTTAAACCCTTTTAAAATATTAGGTATCATATTTATTATGAACTGCTTCACAATAACATAAAATTATATTATCTTTATAATATATTAAAATATTTAATTTCCAAAAATCAAATTACCAAAAATAACATAACTTTCGGCCAACATTAAAATAAAATCTGAATTTTTTTTTTTTTTTATTAAAACTACACGGCCACACATAAAAAAAAAAACAAAAAAAAATTTCCAAAAATAATTTAATTCGGCCATATTAAAAAAAAATGAATTAAACTGTTTTAATTCGTTTATGGTAATAATTAGATCGATACTAACTCAATTTTAATCCGTATTAAACATTGACTTAAGAGATTCAATTTAACTTTTTAAATTAAACATGTTAAAACTGAAAGATCTAATGATTAACAACAAGACATGTTCATAATATACACAAATTTGGTCTTTTATAGTTTAATTCAATCAGTATTAAATCAAAACCTATACAAAATCATATATTATAGTTTTAACATCTTAAAACATTGATAAATATGAATCAAATTAGACCAAATTAATCCAAAAACAAACAAAAAATACACGGCCATACAAAATCAATTCAACTAAAGTTGATTTAAAGTTGACTTAATCAATTCAAAAATACACGGCCATACAAAACATACACGGCCATACAAAATCAATTCAATTAAAGTTGATTTAAAGTTGACTTAATCAATTCAAGCATACGGCCAAAATCCAAATTTGTTTGATATTTATACAAAATCGATTTTATGAAAACCTTATAAAAATTTCATGTGCCCTAAGTCTCTGATACTACTTGTAGGTTTATATCCGTATATAGACCATTAAAAACACAAGATTATAATGAAAACTTTTATAAGATTTAAAGTCATGAATTGAAATTGCATAATAAAACAATAAGATTTAGAATTAACCTTTAATCCTAATGAAATTGGCCTAAGATCAATACCAAAAGTATGGTATCTCCTAATAATCTCACCCAAGATTGTTCTTGATATGCCTTTGAGTTTGCTAGAATAATTAGAGAGAAAAGAACAGTTTCTTTTTCTTTAAGTTTTTGTGTTGTTTTGGAGATGAATGATTAATCAATTAATTAGGTAGGAATTAGGAAACTAAATCCCCTAATTATACTGATAGGGGCCGGCTTCTTTAGGTTATTGTGAGGAGATATAATTCTCCTCAAAATCTATCTTATTGACCAAGAAAACATTATGTATCTGGACACTTCTGTTCTGGTCAATTTAGCTTATAATATAATGCAATTTATTAATAGAGTCATCTGTATGGACCGACTATAATATGTTATAAATATCCTTATATTTATAATTTACTAATTAATTATAACGGTTTATATTTAATTAGCTTGCATTATACATAACAATTAAATATAACTTTTATATTCAATTCACGAATTACATTTAATTCGTTTCAGCTAAAAATATTTAATCAGTATTAAATAGCCGGTTCAATATTATACTGACTAACATTTTAGTCAGTAACATCATCACATTGACTAACATTTTAGTCACATTTGACTAACCTTTTAGTCAACAACACTAACTAACTGTTTAGTCATTAAATAAGGCATCAATATGATCATTTTCTCAAATAATCATATTTCTCAAACACATCCTTTAGGTGTGACTCTTAGGGACCAGTTGATCACCGCCATCTGTATGACAATAACGTCAAACTTATCTAGCAAGCCAACCGTTATTGATAAACGTTAATCAACTGATTAAATACAAAATGTACCCTGTGTACCTTTAGAGATTTATTTATGTTATTGCACTAACTGTGGAGGACACTAACCCCAACACAAATAATGTCACAAAAACGAAGCAAACATGAGGGCTTACATAGGATATGAGGGTGTAAAGGCCAAAGAGAGGATAAGGGTGATAAAGTGGAACAAATGATTATGGAATCGTGGAGCTAAGCCACTAGAAACCACCAATACTACTCAAGTGCTCATCCAACCAAAACGAACCCAACTCTCATGGAAAACAAAACTGTAGATACCCGTATCTGTCGATATGGAAATTTATAGAAAACCCGACAAATACCCTATGATGATAGGACAACGTGTTTTCGAATCATTTATTTGAGTTCGTATTACGATGTAAGCAGGGCGCTGTCGACACAATGTTTGTTAATTCAAAAGATATTTGATTTAGTAAGCTCTGTCAAAATTTTATTTGTCGCAAGTTTTGTTTTATTGAAAATAAAATGTTTTGATTTGAAAAATCATTTTAAGTATTTCGATTTGAAAAGTCGCTTTTACAAATTCATATATTTGACTTGAAAAGTCGTTTCTCGTGCTTTTAAAACAGTTTATTAAATCGTTTTCGACGAATTCGTTTTCTTAACAGCAGGTTTTATAACTCGTTTTAAGCTCGATTTTAAGAACGATTTTGAGCCCGTTTCAACACGAATTTCAAAGCCTTTTCCCTATCCATTCTCCCCTTCGAATAACCAGCCCAGAATACACCAAAACACACTCAAGAGCTCGTCTAAAGCAACCCAAAATTCCCCACCCTGCACTCGCTTTAATGTACCTCAAAAACGACCCAAAACCCGACTCCTAACTACCTGTCCATGACCCATACCCATCTCCCAACTATCCTACCCATTTGTTCTTGCTTAACCTTCAAGAAAACACCTTGCAAAACCCTAAGATCAGCCGTGGACAGCAGCTCTCTTGAAAACGAGAAAGCTGCTCTTTTCCCTCTAAAAACCCTACTTTTTAACCTTATATATACACACCCTCCACAAGCCTTCAGGGGACACGAATTATACAGCTCACACACATAACTTCCAGTCACAAAAAGCCTCAAGAAAGCCCCTAGAGAAGACGAGATAGACACACGAAAAACAGAGCGCCCTTTTCTGATTTTCGTGCAGCTATCCCTGTTCTCCCTCATTTTTCGTGTCATAAACTTCTCAATCTTTCTGATTTCTTTACCTAATATTTAAGTTCACTTTACCACGATTCCAAAACATCTTTCGGTTCGAAATTTCGTTGAGAAACGAATAAGTTACAAGCTTTTGAAAATCGCTGTCAGCATTGTTTCAAAGTTACGGTTTTTTGCAATTGTCTCGTCGACGACGGCCCCTCGGGATAAAATCTTACATTCGATTACGACTCGGATATTTGGTCAACGATACATGTAAGTTGAGGGTGCAAAATATTCACTTTACTTTATTTAAATCATTGTTTTTATCGCTTGTTATTGCTCTCTGTCGATTTTTATTGCTCTCTGTCGCTTCATTGTTTGTCTTTGTATTTGTTACGTTCCTTGTTCGTTTTAGATTTATGTTCCTCGCATACTTCCACGTATATGTATGGATAGATTGTGTCCCTTGTTTGTTTAGCATTCATGCTCGATTTCTTTGTGTAAAATGATCGTAGTTTCCTCGTTAGTTTGATTAGTTCGTTAACTTATTATATGGTCAGATTTTACTCGTGTTTAGTTACGTTAGTTGTCTAAAATTTAATCTCTCACGTTTTTACAAGAATGTTGTTTATCTCAGATCTGATTTGTCATGCTTTCCTTTAAATTGATAATTCACGTTTGCGTGTCGACTTTGTTGTTGTGATTTTATTTAGTGTTTGTATGATGATTAATTTCGCACAATTGAGTGTGGCGTCTTCTTCTTTGGTTGTTAGTTTTGTTTACTTTGTCGATTTTAGGTTGCATAAGGTCGGGTAATGTGAGTTTTCATACGCTGCGGTATATTCGTTATTTGCTGTGTTATTATTAGTCGTACTTAAAAACCAGTTCACACGCTCGTTTGTATGTTTATTCATGAATGTTTGCTGCGATTTGCACATGTCCGCCTTCGCTTTGTTGGTACGCTTATCACCGATCTGTAGGGTAGCATGCCTGTTAGTTATGTTGAATTAATGGCCTGTATGTGTATTTGTGTTGTCTGTTATTATGTGTGTGTGTGTCAACATGTCCATTAGACGTTTTAGTTTATGCATCCATTTGCTTTCACGCGTGTCCTGCTACTTCTTTGTATTTATGCGTAGAGTTTAATTATTCACGTTAGTCGGATTTTGTTTGCCCAAGCATTTGTTGATGTATGTTTTTAATTGATTATTAATATGAATTATTTAGTTGGTATATTTATTTATGTTCACCTGTTGCAAATTGCTTATGTCCACGTCCCCTTTCAATTGTGTTTAATTTTGTGACTTATACATGCGTTTTTTTTATTTGCTTACTGCTACTTGCGTAGACTTGCTCATATATTAGTCTTATTTATTATTTTCGTCTGCCGCTAACGTTTGTTAATCTATCTTATGCCGTCGGTGAGTATTTCTGCTCCTTTTCTTTGTTTGCTAGAATAGTAAATGAACCCCTGTTAAGCAACTACGACGAAATTTTGTGTGCATTAAAACGACCTAGAATGGATATATTTTGTTTAGGGTTAAAACGCTGTTTGCATATCCGCATGTGTACTCGTAATAGCCATGGTTTTACTTAGTAGAGACCGTTACTGTAACGGGCGGGGTTAGGCGTTAAATTAATGAAATTATTTTAAACTTCCTAACACGTAAATTCATACGAACTCATTTTCTCTAAAATTGGTTTCTAAATTCCACCTAAAAATTTAGTGGCGACTCTTTTCGAATAAAAATGTTTTTGAAATAAAACATCGCGTGGATCAAAATCCCTTGTCCACAATTTGGCGACTCCGCTGGGGAGAGTGAAACTTGAAAAGTAAAACGATGGCTATTTAGAGTACCCTTTCTTTTTTATGTTATTTACGCATCATACTGTTAGGATTCGAACCATTTCTCCCTTTGGGTCGACCTCAAAGTAGGGAAATGACGTTCACTGTGTCTGGTTTAAATACCAAGGTGGTTCCGCCGAGGTTAGCAACTGCTACTCACCATTTCGTTCCTGACTTATGGTGGGGGTGTAAGTTCCCTAACAACGTGGAATCATTGGCATGGACCCTTTTTGAGACTTAGAATAGTCTAGTTCATGCATTGCATCCTTGAACTGTGTGTGACTAATTGCTCTGTGACTTCTGAAGCCATGTTTTCAATCCTTTTTAGCCAAAACTGTCATCTTTCAAATCGAATGTTTTCCAAAAGTGTCCTTTTTAGCTGAAATGCTGTCTTTTAGGATTAGAATAATCTTAAATTTAAATCAAACACTGTCTCTTTTTTAACTTGAGCTGAAATGCTTTCCATTGTTTCAAAAAATCGTTTTTTTAGCTGAAATGCTACTCGTTTAGGATTAGAACAATCTTAAATAACTTCCGTTTCTAGCTCTTTTGAAAAAAGACCCACTCCAAGCCGAAATACTGTTTTTTCTTTTAGGATTAGAATAATCTTAAATTATTTCCGATCTTAGCTCTTTTGAAAAAAGATCTCTCCCTAGCTGAAATGCTATCCGTATTCTTTTTTTTTTAACTCTTAAAAGTTTTTTTTTTTAAATGTCGCCTTCCTTTAGTCGTCCTCGATTTCAAATTTCAAATCACATTCCGAGTCTAACCCAAGTCTAGAGTAGGAGGTTCGAGTCAATCCGCTTTAGAATCCGTGTTTAGGCTAGATGAGTGAGAATGAGTCGAGCTAGCTCTCTTTGGTCGAGTCTAAGTACAGAGGGTTTAGCTCTCTTTTGTCGAGTCTCGTGTTTCACGTGTGTGTCAGTCATAAGTGTGCAGAGGGTTGGTAATTCAATGACTGAATTCTGTTCGGGGTTTTATTGTAGAAAGGCCGGTCGAAACAAGAAATATGACTACCGCAGAACAGTTAAGCAAGCTCAATGATACACTAGCTGCAATGATGAGTCGTTTGGAGTCCGTAGAAAAAAAGCTGACGGTGGAAAACCCACCTCCTCCACCACCAACTGAACTTGAGAAGCGCTTCAAATTAATAGAGGAGCAACTGAAATTGTCTCATGGGGAAAGCATTCACTTCGAGAATGCTCGTGGCTACACGCCTGTCCAAGATAAGCTACCGACCAACTTTGTGCTTACTGACATCCCTAAGTTTAAGGGAACTGAAGACCCATTGCAACATATCCGATCTTACAAAGAATACCTTGCTTTGAAAGGGGTACCCGCTGAAATGTTGTCTCACGTTTTTGCTCAATCTCTAGGGGAACATCCAAGGAAATGGTTTTATGGTCTCGAGCTCAAAAATTTTCCGACTTTTGAGGATATCACCGTGGAATTTTGTAAGCATTTTGCCGATAATGCTGAAATTCAGACTACTATGAGAACATTGGAAGTAATGACCCAAAAGGAGAAGGAGGGATTCACGGAATTCCTTAATCGATGGCGCGCAGAAAGCGTGAAATTGCCAAAAAGGCCCGAAGAGGTTGAAATGGTAGATAAGTTCGTTAAGAATCTTCGTCCTGTCTACCGAGATGCTATCAAATACCAAAATTTCAGCTCGTTCAAGGACCTTAGCCGAGTAGGGAGGAAAATAGAGGACGATGTCCGAACTGCAGAGGCCGAAAAACCTAAGGGGTATCAAGGGCCTTCTTCCTCTAAATCTAGGGCATCCACTTCGGCTAATCATGTGCAAGCAATCAGTTTTGGGGGCCCTCGTGAACAACAACGTCGAGCACCTAGAACATTTACTGATCTCGGGTGCACATACACCTCTGCTCTTCAAAGGCTCACGGCCCAAGGGAAACTAAGCCCAATTGGTCCGACTCCGGACCCACCTGTCGACCGAGGAGGTAAATGGTACAAGCCAAATGCGTATTGTGCATTCCATCAAGGGAGAGGACACGACACTGAAAATTGCTTTCGCCTTAAGCACGAGATCCAAGACATGATCGAAAATGGATCTTTGCCAATCCCTACGGTTAAGCCAAATAATGTGACTAATCCCTTCGGCAACCACTCCAATGCCGTGTTCATTGGAAGCAATGATGATATGTCTCACTTAATCCGACCCGTTAATTATCTCACCGGGTTTTTCGTGGGAAAGGTCTACATAGATTGTGCCGACCTCTTTCCCAAGGCAAAAAATGATGTTCGCATTGGAGATTTCAACATTGATTGTACACCATACCTTGCTCAAAGTAGGAATGAAATTAATGGTGTTTGGGCCGACGACGAAGATGATATTTATCTCACCGAAGGTGCGATCATCCCACGTACCCAAGCAGAAATCATGCAATTACGAAAAGATGTCCTTGAATCTGATCACCTAACTCGGTCCGGACGTCTTATCGAGTAGAAAAGTCGAGGAACATTTCTACTTTCGAGGACACCCAAAACGCAGCGCAAGCAAGTACGCCTACTGTAACAAAGGCACTCGAAGAAGTGTCAACCGCACAGGATCCTCTTATCAAGCAACTACAGAAAACTAAGGCGGATGTCTCTATATGGGAGCTTATTCTAAGCTCGTTCGAACATCGACAAGCTCTGCTACAATCTTTGATGAACATGACTATGTCTCCCACCACCACGCCCAACGATATGATCTCGTTGGTCTCATCAAATCAACCACGGCTTACAAATGTCGTGACCTTCTCGGATGAGGACTTGCCTTCTTTTGGACCTCAACATTGTTTAGCCATGTATATAACGGTAGAATGCCGTCACAAGAGGCTTCCAATGACGCTAGTGGATGATGGGTCCGCCGTTAATGTGCTCCCGTTAAAGACCGCGTATATTCTGGGCCTAGAAAAGAATGATCTAATTCCAACGACGCAAACGGTCCGAGCTTTCGATGGTACAATACGTCGTGTGGCTGGGCTCGTCACCTTGAGCGTGAATACTGGTGCGGTAGAAAAGACGGTCAATTTCCAGGTTATAGACCTTGTTTCGTCTTTTAATATGTTGCTTGGAAGACCTTGGATCCACGCCGCAAGAGCTGTGTCTTCAACCCTTCACCGAAAGATTAAAATCCCATTCAATGGAGGAGTGGTAACCATTAACGCTACTCCAATGGTCGTAACGGGTGGAGATGTGACTTTCGAGGTACAAAATGAGGTCACCATTGAGACGGGCGGCTTTGAGGTCGTCAATGCGATCGAATCCCAAGTCAACGAATCAAACATGGAGTTATACACCGGAAGCCGTGCGTGTGAAACAGTGCTAAGGACCGGAAAGTACTTTGGCTTGTCTTTATATCCTAGGAAGGGGAGTACCTTCACTCCCCCTCCAACGATCCCGAAAGGAATCACGTTTGGCCTTGGGTACGATCCAACAAAGGATGAAGATGGTCTAAGCAAGGGTAAGGGTCAAGATGCGAAGCTGAAACCGTACCCACTAACACTTAATGGACAATTTGTGAGAGCTGGAGAAGACACGCCATGTTTGGACTTTCCCGAACCTATCTATGACCATAAAGTACACCGTTGGGTCCCAGGAATTGAAATATTCCAAGATTGTTACTACATTCCGGACGACATCATGGCAACAATTACGACAAGGAAGGAGTGCGGCCCAGTCGAAGACGGGAAAGCCATGGGCCTTCTTTTTGGGGAAGAGAGGAAAATCGAAGCATCAAGCGAAGCTTTGGTGAGTATGATCCTCAAGAGTGACCGATTCGATCCATCCACCCTCATTACAGATGTTAATCCGCAAGGGGCTACGTCCGGATGGAGGAAGACCATCAAATGGACCGACAACAAAGGACTGCTGTTCAAGATGACCGTAGGAGAAGGAGAAATGTCCGAGCCGGAAGAAAATTCCGAGTCTGATTCTGAGTCTGAACCTGATGATGATAGGAGTCTTAGTGTTAAGTCCAAGGAGCTAGGTGTCGAAGATACCCCCTCCCCAGTCTTTCCTTTTCATGTACCTTCTTCTAGTTCCGGTATTCCAAGGCCTGTCTTGGATACCACATCTATCCAGCCACTGACCCCTGATCAGTTGGCCCAAATGTTAGCACAATTCGCACAATTTCAAATTAATAATAAAATGAACCAGTTTGCTTACGACTTGTCTCTTTTACATTGCAATTCAATTTTTGAAAATGATTGTTTTAATAATGACATTGAGAATGAGGACCAAGGTGAACAGGTAGAAATTGAGGAGATAGAACCGTCTCCTCAGTTGCTAAAAGGGATTCAGGAATATGATGAGAAAAACTCGGTAGTCGAAGATACCGAAACAATCAACGTGGGAACCACTCTCGAGCCACAAGAGCTCAAAATAGGAACAACTCTCGACCCTGTCGAAAAACAAGGGTTTATGAATCTGCTAAACGAGTTCAAAGACGTATTTGCATGGTCTTACAAAGACATGCCAGGTATTGACAGGGAAATCGCAGAACACAGAATCCCGATTAAACCAGGTTTCAAGCCAGTAAAACAAAAACTCACTAACGCGACCAGAATGGTCCCTAAAAGTCAAGGAAGAAATTGACAAGCAATTCAAAGCCGGGTTCATCAAAGTTTCAGAATACTCAGATTGGGTAGCTAACGTGGTACCCGTACCAAAGAAAGATGGGAAGGTGCGTGTCTGCGTTGATTTTCGTGATCTAAATAGGGCAAGTCCGAAGGACGATTTCCCATTACCTCACATCGATATCTTGGTTGACAACACCGCCAACCACGCATTATTGTCCTTCATGGACGGTTACGCGGGTTACAATCAGATAAAAATGGCCGAGGAAGATATGCACAAGACCGCATTCACAACGCAGTGGGGAACTTATTGTTATACAGTGATGCCGTTTGGGCTGATCAATGCAGGGGCCACATATCAACGAACCGCGACGACATTGCTACATGATATGATGCATAGAGAAGTGGAGGTTTATGTCGATGACATGATTGTGAAATCCAAGGAGCGCAATGGTCATTTAAGTGCATTAAAGAAATTCTTCGAGAGATTAAGAAAGTACAACATGAGGCTAAATCCGCAGAAGTGTGCATTCGGAGTCACTTCGGGTAAGCTACTCGGCCACATCGTTAGTCATCGTGGCATTGAAGTCGATCCCTCAAAGATCAAAGCCATATTGGAAATGCCCCACCCGAAGACCGAGAAAGAAATTCGAGGTTTTTTGGGTCGAGTACAGTACATTAGCCGTTTCGTCGCTAAGTTAACCATGATCTGCGAACCTATATTCAAAAAGCTCAAAGTAGGAGAACACGTTACATGGGACCAACAATGTCAAGCTGCGTTTGACAAAATAAAAGAGGTGTTGTCTTCTCCACCTGTTTTAAGCCCACCAGTGGCTGGGTTGCCATTATCATTGTACCTAACAGTGACGAATACCGCGATGGGAGCAATGTTAGCTCAAACTGTTGACAAAGAAGAAAGGGCGATTTACTATATCAGTAAAAAATTCTTGGAGTATGAGATAAAGTACACAGTGCTAGAAAAGACATGCCTCGCTCTGGTTTGGGCCACAAAGAAGTTAAGACATTACATGCTTAGCTACAGTGTGAGCATCTACTCCAAAATGGACCCGATCAAGTACTTGTTTGAAAAACCGGTACTAAATGGCAGAATGTCAAGATGGACTCTCATGCTAGCAGAATTTGACCTTAAGTATAAACCACTGAAGGTAATAAAAGGAAGAGCTGTCGCCGATTTCCTTGCCGACAATCCAATTGACGAAACTGAAATCACAGATACATGGTCATTTCCAGATGAAAATGTCGCGAACGTCGAAGACGATACGTGGGATTTGTACTTCGATGGAGCATCGAATTACATGGGTTACGGGATTGGAATCCTCCTTATTTCACCAAAAGGAGAACATATACCCGTATCCATTAAATTGGACTTTGCTGTTACTAACAACGCGGCGGATCTGAAGCATGCATCTTTGGTCCGCGATCTTTGTCAATTTAGGCGTAAAAAGGCTACTAGTGCACGGGGATTCATCCTTGGTAATAAATCAAGTGAGTGGAGCATGGAAAATTAAGAGTAGCAGTTTGGCACCTTACCAAACCAAGATAGAAGAGCTTGAAAAGTTGTTCGACGAGGTACGATACGTCCACCTCCCGAGGGAGGAAAACCAGTTCGCTGATGCTCTGTCAAAATTAGCAGCCCTAATTAACATTCCCGACAGCATAGATAGTATGCCGTTATGTGTTCAACGCAGATCATCACCCGCATATATTAATGTGATTGACAATGCTGAGGAAAACGAGACAGAACCCTGGTACGCATCAATCTTAAGGTACAAAAACGCAGGAGAATACCCCACAGACCTGGACACACGTGGGAAGCGGGCATTACGGCTGCTGTCAGCCCAATTTGTTACAACTAACGATGGGCAATTATACAAAAAAACGGCACAAGGAGTGCTTCTGCGGTGTGTTGACAAGGCCACGGCAGAAAAAGTCATGGAAGAAGTCCATGACGGAGAATGTGGGCCACACATGAATGCTCACATGCTAGTCCGTAAAATCATGAGGCTTGGTTATTATTGGACGACAATGGAGATGGATTGTCGAAGATATGTCCGCCATCCGCTACAATCACAAATATTCGCAAACGTCCAACACGTTCCACCCTCTATGCTATACACAATGACATCGCCTTGGCCTTTCTCAACGTGGGGCATCGATATCATTGGGAAAGTTAACTCCTCAGGAACTGGAGGGCACTGTTTCATTTTAGTGGCAATCGACTACTTCACGAAGTGGGTAGAAGCCAAGTCTTACAAAGTGCTAAATGCGAAGCAAGTAGCAAAATTCATTCAAAATGACATCATCTGTCGATACGGAGTGCCTCATGAAATGATCAGTGACCACGGCACCCACTTCCAAGCCGAGACAGCGCAGCTACTCGAAAAGTATAAAATAAAGCTTCACAAGTCGTCACCCTATCGTCCTCAGACAAATGGCGCAGTAGAGGCGGCTAATAAAACGGTTACAGTCATTCTTAAGAAAATGACAGACAACTACCGTGAGTGGCCCGATAAGATACCCTTCGCGTTATGGGGGTACAGAACGTCGATCAGAACTGCGACCGGAGCAACACCATATTACTTAACTTACGGGATGGAGGCAGTCCAACCCGTTGAATTAGAAATACCGTCTCTGCGAATCCTGCTAGAAAGCAAAGTCCCAGAAGCGGACTGGGTCCAGGCTAGGTATGACTCACTTGTGATGCTCGATGAACGACGTTTGAATGCACTATACAATGTGCAGCTCTATCAGAAAAGGATAGAGCGCTCTTTTAATAAAAAGGTGAAGCCTCGAGGAATTATGGAGGGTGATCTCGTGTTAAAATTCCAGACGCTGACATTACTACGTGAGACCCGAGAGGAAAATTTAAGCCGAATTGGGCGGGTCCTTACTTGGTAAAGAAAATCTTGACAGGAGGTGCAGTTAGAATAACTGATCTAGACGGCAATGATTTTTCCAATCCAACGAATTTGGATCAACTGAAGCGATATTATCCTTAGTCCTCATTCTCAAATGTTATGAAATAATATTTGAATTGCGATGTATTAGAATAAGTTTAAAGCTTGGCATTTGCCACCACACGAATGTTTAACATACGAACTACGGATTCGATTTGATTCTGTGTAAAAAGCAGATACGTAGGCAACTCTTTACAAGAGTACAATCGAAATAATGTTGACTTGATGAATGTGGAAACGGGAATTTTTCTAATAAATAGTATTTGTTTTTTATTTTCATTTCTTTTATTCATTACGGGCGAAGCCCATCACGCACAACTCGAAAAGGAAAGCACACATAATAATAATCCTAACTAATACGTAGTAAATAATAATAATAGGTCCTAATGCGTAGTCGTAAGCAAAGAATAATAATAAGTTCTAATTAATAGTCCTAACAACCAAATAATACGTGGGTATGAATAATCCCCACAAAACTAACAGCCAACAATACGTGAACCCAGCTACCCACGGCCAACAGCACCCACGGCCTTGCCCCTGCTCCTTAGGCTAATCACGAAGCTCCTTGTTACGGGACGATGTCCTACCCATAATCATCCTGGCTCGTTTTTTAGGAGGAACCTCACTGTCTTCTCGCGGCCCCAAACGGTCCTTCACGTTTAAACGCGGGCCCAATCGATCGGCAACGCTTGGACGAGTTTCTTCCCTTGCATCTAACCTCTGCCAAACGTTTGAACGTCTCGCACTAGTTCCTTGCGTCGCATCAGGCTTGTTCAACCTCGCGTAGAATCTTCGGTTTTTTAGCGCCTCACCACGCGCTTTCCAATCTGCTGCGTCGTCTTCAATTAATGCTCGTCGCACCTCGACAGAAGCTTCCTTAGTCCATTTCAAATACGACGGAGATACCCATGTCGACGCACATGGCTCAAGGAGATGCCAAACAGTCCTGCAATTCCAAGAGTGAAGCCAAGTTTGACATGTAGCTCGAGTAATGTCGAATTCGAGACCTTGGCTAGCCTCAATCGTAGGCACGGTTTGTTGAAGACCAAACTGACGACGCACACGATCCGGATAAATATACACGGGTTGTGCTAAACCCAAAAGCATTACGTATCTCGAACGATCACCATCCGGAAGCCCTGTAAATGAGGACAGGCGTAACCAAGGCAAAAACCAGTGAATGTGAGACCCGACACCTACGGTCAACATGTGATTCCAGTAGCGAGCCCCTTTTCCCAAAGCATACCGCGGCACACGACCACCAAAGCTCCTCACTCGATAGGTATGAGGGTTTTTTGGTGGTTCCACTAGTCCAAGCCTCTCCATGAGCCAAACCTGAAACGACGAAAGTGTTACGGGATCATAAAAAATCTGGAAAAGAAAAAAAACAGAAAAAACGAGTCACACAAGCAAAACGGAAAAAACGAGTAAAAACGAGTGAAAAACCGAGTTCTCCAACTTTTCAACAGCAAAACCGAGTGAAAAACCGAGAAAACGAGTCACAAAAACAAACAGAAACAGCAAGCCTACGGAAAAGTCAGAAAAATCAGAAAACGTTTTTTTTGTCAAGGCATAAATACGGGAGCCCCCCTATGGTTGTTGAAGGTTTGACGCTTTTTGTTGTCTGTAGTATAGAGGAGTCTGGTGGGCATATTATCGCTGGTGTTGGTAAGCTCCATCTTGAAGTCTGTTCGAGGAATTTGCAAGATGATTTCACGGGTGGTGCTGAAATCATCAAGTCTGACCCTGCCATCTCCTTCCGTGAAACTGTCGTGGACCGTTCTATCCGTACCATTATGAGCAAGCCCCCCACCGAGTGAAAAATCAGAAAAACTCAGAAGGAAGAGCCTCCCCAACCGAGTGAAAATCAGAAAAAACTCAGCTCGGGATGCTTCTCGAAATACTCATCAGCAGTCATTGTCGTCAGCTTTTGCCTCAACTCCCGAACATCTGCTATTTCTTTTTCTAGTCTTTCAGACTCTTTCAACGACTGTGGATACGCTTCTCTCAGTTCCACTTTCAGGGCCTCGAATTTTGGAATGTATTCAGCAAAAAAAAAAAAGAGTTCCCCTACCTTTTCAACGTGAAGCTTACAAGAAAAAAGAAACAGAAAAACGCGAGCCTACAGAAAACAGCAGAAGCGAATCGAATTCAACTCAAGTTACCTGTAAGATACGGGACGAGCCTGTAAAAGAGGCACACGAGTGAGCTTTGAACGCATCCAAACCACGTATAGTCTCAGCCAAAATAATTGAAGCCGGATTACAATTCCCCTCCATTTGCTCTACGATGCGGATAAACCTCGCTTGCCCATGACAGGACGGGACTTCCATGTACCCCTCGAGACAATAAAGGTGCACCATGATGAGACCGAACGCTCGCCGACGATAAACAGTAGCCCTAGTAGGGTCGTACGCGTGTCGGAAAAGATGGGCCAGACCACACAAGTCCACCTTTTCTCCTTCAACTATATTGTGAGCTTCCTTGAACGATAAACCAAGAAAGTCACGGTATTTTTCGACCCATCCAGGATTGAAATCTGGAATAACAGGCTGCTGCGTTAGTTTCCAACCACCAAGAACGGTAAAATCCTCGGGCCAAGGACATATCTCGCCTTCAGGGAAGGCAAATACGTGGTGAATGGGGTCCCAAAATTGGACACATTCGGCCAGAAATCCCCTTTGGGGAATGATGTGCATAAGCGGGAGAATTTGCTGCAAACCCGCGTCGGTCAGATTTTGAGTTTCTCGGCCCCCGAAGTCCTTGGACCAAGACTTCATGGCTCCTACCAGAGAATTCATGGTTGCAAGCCGATGTTTCCACGACGAATTCTCTGAACAACCGAGATGTAAGCTGGAAAAATATGTTATGTGACATCGGGGCCTCTCGCTTTCTTTTATAGGGAGATATAAGGAGACGATATGGAAAATTTACCAAGCTCGGATTAAGGAAACTACAATTTTGAAAGATATTTGGTGCAAGGGATTAAGGAAACTCTAAGACGGGAAACTATGCCTTGATTTTCCTTTCCTTTTTCGTGGGTTTTGATTTGCACACTTATACCCTGTTTTTCTTTTTTATTTCGTGGGTAGTAGGTTGATGACTCATGTTTGATTTAAGTGAGACACAAACAAATTCTTGCTGCTGTCAATTTGTCCTTCCTTTGCACACTTATGGCTTATAAAGTGCACAGGTCACACGTTTTCGTTTGATTTTTTATTTTGTCATTCCTTTTCTTTGGTTTTTTTTACAACACATGTCTAAGTAACACGTGTGACACTTATCTCGGTGACACATGTCCGACCCTTGCAAGAATATGTGGGTCTAATCACGGGCCAAACGTGTGTCCGTAGGCGCGAGTCGATGATCTGTCATTTCCAAAAACGAGTCAAGTTTCTTGAATAAGCCAAGGTCACAGAAATTTTGAAATACGAGTCGAGGACGCAAATTTTGATTTTAGCTTGGGTCGATGGAATTTTTAGTTCGGGTCAACGATCTTTCATTTTAATAAAATGCAGGGCGATGACCCATTTTCAAATTAAAACAGGGTGATGACCCATTTCGATTAAAACAGGGCGAAGACCCATTTTCAAATTAGAATTCTCAGTTTGGATAGATGATCCATCCCTTTTAAAAGCGGGTCGAGGACCCATTTTCAAATTAAACTCGCAGCTCGGATCGATGATCCATTCTTTTCAAAAGTCGCAGATTTCACTATGTGTGTTATGTGTTTGGATTTGTTTTTAAGTTTGAGCAGGAACGCTCTAACAGGGGGCTCTAAAGTTATCCACCTTAGACCCCGACAGCAGGATGACATCCTCAAGATGAAGAAATATTAGCAGAAGCTAAACAAAGTGACACTTCCAAAAAGAATGCAGATATTGGCTTTACTTAATCAAAGTAAACAAATATCATTTTGGACCGAAGCAGCAGAAAGCTACAGGCCAGCGAGCTCGAACTACGATACGGGTTTGATTCCGTCACAACGGATACGTAGGCGCCTAAGGATAAGGCTCAACCCACGCCTTCAGGAAAATAAAGGCATTCGTAATCAAGTTTCAGGTATGATTTCTTCTTATGGCTGGTGAGCTTATATACACAGGTCTAAGGGACCATAAACGACCCGTGAGGCTCTCAAGTTATGATCAACTCGAGAGTCTACTTTGACTTTCGCCAGTCCAAGCCTTAGTCAAAGTGGGGGCTCTGTAGATACCCGTATCTGTCGATATGGAAATTTATAGAAAACCCGACAAATACCCTATGATGATAGGACAACGTGTTTTCGAATCATTTATTTGAGCTCGTATGCGCTGTCGACACAATGTTTGTTAATTCAAAAGATATTTGATTTGGTAAGCTCTGTCAAAATTTTATTTGTCGCAAGTTTTGTTTTATTGAAAATAAAATGTTTTGATTTGAAAAATCATTTTAAGTATTTCGATTTGAAAAGTCGCTTTTACAAATTCATATATTTGACTTGAAAAGTCGTTTCTCGTGCTTTTAAAACAGTTTATTAAATCGTTTTCGACGAATTCGTTTTCTTAACAGCAGGTTTTATAACTCGTTCTAAGCTCGATTTTAAGAACGATTTTGAGCCCGTTTCAACACGAATTTCAAAGCCTTTTCCCTATCCATTCTCCCCTTCGAATAACCAGCCCAGAATACACCAAAACACACTCAAGAGCTCGTCCAAAGCAACCCAAAATTCCCCACCCCCGTACCCTGTTTTAACAGCCCAAAAACGACCCAAAACCCGACTCCTAACTACCTGTCCATAACCCATACCCATCTCCCAACTATCCTACCCATTTGTTCTTGCTTAACCTTCAAGAAAACACCTTGCAAAACCCTAAGATCAGCCGTGGACAGCAGCTCTCTTGAAAACGAGAAAGCTGCTCTTTTCCCTCTAAAAACCCTACCTTTTAACCTTATATATACACACCCTCCACAAGCCTTCAGGGGACACGAATTATACAGCTCACACACATAACTTCCAGTCACAAAAAGCCTCAAGAAAGCCCCTAGAGAAGACGAGATAGACACACGAAAAACAGAGCGCCCTTTTCTGATTTTCGTGCAGCTATCCCTGTTCTCCCTCATTTTTCGTGTCATAAACTTCTCAATCTTTCTGATTTCTTTACCTAATATTTAAGTTCACTTTACCACGATTCCAAAACATCTTTCGGTTCGAAATTTCGTTGAGAAACGAATAAGTTACAAGCTTTTGAAAATCGCTGTCAGCATTGTTTCAAAGTTACGGTTTTTTGCAATTGTCTCGTCGACGACGGCCCCTCGGGATAAAATCTTACATTCGATTACGACTCGGATATTTGGTCAACGATACATGTAAGTTGAGGGTGCAAAATATTCACTTTACTTTATTTAAAACATTGTTTTTATCGCTTGTTATTGCTCTCTGTCGATTTTTATTGCTCTCTGTCGCTTCATTGTTTGTCTTTGTATTTGTTACGTTCCTTGTTCGTTTTAGATTTATGTTCCTCGCATACTTCCAATGTATATGTATGGATAGATTGTGTCCCTTGTTTGTTTAGCATTCATGCTCGATTTCTTTGTGTAAAATGATCGTAGTTTCCTCGTTAGTTTGATTAGTTCGTTAACTTATTATATGGTCAGATTTTACTCGTGTTTAGTTACGTTAGTTGTCTAAAATTTAATCTCTCACGTTTTTACAAGAATGTTGTTTATCTCGGATCCGATTTGTCATGCTTTCCTTTAAATTGATAATTCACGTTTGCGTGTCGACTTTGTTGTTGTGATTTTATTTAGTGTTTGTATGATGATTAATTTCGCAGAATTGTGTGTGGCGTCTTGCTGCTGGTTGTTAGTTTTGTTTCGCCTGTCAGATTTTAGGTTGCATAAGGTCGGGTAATGTGAGTTTTCATACGCTGCGGTATATTCGTTATTTGCTGTGTTATTATTAGTCGTACTTAAAAACCAGTTCACACGCTCGTTTGTATGTTTATTCATGAATGTTTGCTGCGATTTGCACATGTCTGCCCCTTCGTTTGTTGGTACGTTTATCAGTCGATCTGTAGGGTAGCATGCCTGTTAGTTATGTTGAATTAATGGCCTGTATGTGTATTTGTGTTGTCTGTTATTATGTGTGTGTGTGTCAACATGTCCATTAGACGTTTTAGTTTATGCATCCATTTGCTTTCACGCGTGTCCTGCTACTTCTTTGTATTTATGCGTAGAGTTTAATTATTCACGTTAGTCGGATTTTGTTTGCCCAAGCATTTGTTGATGTATGTTTTTAATTGATTATTAATATGAATTATTTAGTTGGTATATTTATTTATGTTCACCTGTTGCAAATTGCTTATGTCCACGTCCCCTTTCAATTGTGTTTGATTTTGTGACTTATACATGCGTTTTTTTTATTTGCTTACTGCTACTTGCGTAGACTTGCTCATATATTAGTCTTATTTATTATTTTAAATGCCGCTAACGTTTGTTAATCTATCTTATGCCGTCGGTGAGTATTTCTGCTCCTTTTCTTTGTTTGCTAGAATAGTAAATGAACCCCTGTTAAGCAACTACGAAGAAATTTTGTGTGCATTAAAACGACCTAGAATGGATATATTTTGTTTAGGGTTAAAACGCTGTTTGCATATCCGCATGTGTACTCGTAATAGCCATGGTTTTACTTAGTAGAGACCGTTACTGTAACGGGCGGGGTTAGGCGTTAAATTAATGAAATTATTTTAAACTTCCTAACACGTAAATTCATACGAACTCATTTTCTCTAAAATTGGTTTCTAAATTTCACCTAAAAATTTAGTGGCGACTCTTTTCGAATAAAAATGTTTTTGAAATAAAACATCGCGTGGATCAAAATCCCTTGTCCACAGGAACGAAAATAGCATATCGGTCTCCTTTACACATCAACGCAACATAGCAACAAATTTCAAGTGCTCACTCATCAACAACAACAACTTGAATTTTTGTGCACACATTTCTCTTTCTTGTATTTTTGTGTTGTGTTTATTTTTTCAGATTTTTGTTTCTTTTTTCTTGAGCAAAAGAGCACACTCACAAGTTGCGGTAAATACCTCATAAAAGGTCGGGGAAACAGCAATCCCGACTCAAATTCACCATCACTCTCCAAGCAAACGACATCAGCAAGTCGAAGCAAAATCAAAACCCGAAGGACAAGCACAAGAGTAAGCAAAGCGGTCACTAGCTAGGCTAGGGTAGGCTATTTGGCAATGTAGCTAGCAAACTCATGTGTATAAGGGTAAGAGGTTCATATATGAGAGGATAAAAGCAATGTATGAACATGGTGAATGAAATGAAAATCAACTAAAGCCTCATATGCAATACAAGTGACAAAATCGCGGGGAACACGGGATAGGGGCCACACTTATGCGCGTTAAGATTACGTACCCCACGAGGAGAACTACTCACAATATAGCACGGGGACCGGGATAGATGAACCGGCCTCTGGAGGCTAGAAACCTCACAATAAAAGTAGCTATAGTCCGTGAATGATAAAGCCAACAAGGTAAAAGCACATGCCATCATCTACAAGCGTCTCAACATCCCCGAAAGCGCTAATCCAAACAATATAAACCATGCCAAAGCCCAAAAGCACACAAGGGAAGGGATGTCGGGAAAGAATAAGGTAAAAACAAGCTCGCAAACAACGATCGGGATACGTATTTTTGGTATTTTTGAGATTTTTTTGGAATTTTTCGAAATTTTCAGTTTTTTTTTTTTTGGGTTTTGTGGTTTTTGAAAAAGCGAAAAACGAAAAAGAAAATGCAAAAATAAAGTGAAACGGAAAGCAAAGCGTTTCTCCCCCCAAACCAAACAACACATTGTCCCCAATGTGTCCTAAAGCACATCAACCAGGGACCATAATATAAAGGGAGAAAAACGAGCAAAAAGTCTCAAAAGAAATAAAGTACATACATGATATATACAATGAAAAACGTCCCCCCAAACCGGCTTCAAACGGGGGGTTAAGCAACGGGTACTAGAAGTACCACCATCCATGGGTCTCGTCGTAGACGAACCCGCTTCCATCATCCTCATACTCGCCATCATCGTCACATCCATCTCCATCATCAACAGCTCGGCCAACATGAGCATCATCACCATGGCCTACTCGGCCATCCTTGTCATCCATTCGACCAACAAATGCAACACCACGCACATCGTCTTTGAGCACGTCTCTACCCTCGTCCATCCTCCCTAGAGTACCTGCAACAACATCATGACAGCAAAGCACGGCCTCAAGAGGGTCCCTCTCGAGGACTTGCGGTAAGTACTCGTCCACACAATCATCTATAACGTCTAAAGCAAAGACATGCTCCTCCATCATTGGGCGTTTTAAAGCATTAGAAAGGTTAAAAGTAACTTTATCACCTCCTATATCCAACGTCAATTTACCGTTCTTGACGTCTATGATAGCACCAGCAGTGTGCAAGAAAGGCTGACCCAATATGATAGGAATTTGGGAGTCCTCGGCCATGTCAAGAACGATGAAATCGACGGGAATGAAAAACTTACCCACTTTGACGGGAACGTCCTCCAAAACACCTAGAAGGCGTTTGACAGAACGATCCGCCATCTGGAGCGTGATATTAGTTACTTTTAACGGCCCCATGTTGAGCTTCTCGCACACCGAGTACGGCATGACGCTTACACTTGCACCTAAATCGCATAAAGCGTTAGAAATAGAAACAGTACCAATTGTGCAAGGTATGGAGAAACTACCTGGATCCTTTAGCTTAGGAGGAGACTGGTTTTGTAAAAGTGCGCTGCATTCAGCATTAAAAGCCACAGTCTCCACCTCGCTAAACGATCTCTTACGAGTAAGGATGTCTTTCAAAAATTTAGCGTACGCAGGGACGTGAGTAACGAGTTCAGTAAAGGGTACAGTTACCTTCAAGTCCTTCACTACCTCCATGAACTTACCAAATTGACTATCGAGCTTTGACTTTACCACTCGGCTCGGGAATGGTAACTTGATTTGAATTGGAGGCTCGACAGGCTTGCTCTGCGTTTGCTGCGTTTCCTTGGCTTTCGTGGGCTGCTCACCTACGGTCACTCCTCCTCCTTGAGGACCACCATCCACGGCCTGCTCCACCTGAGGGGTCACGGCCCCACCTTGATCGTGTGTTCCACTCGTGCGTGCTCCATTGCTCTCCGTACCTGCTCCTGCAAAACCATCACTAGAAGCATGCATATCATTAGGAGAAAGGGGAGGGTCTACCTCACTTACCACCGTAGGCATTGGTGGACCATCATAGCTCGTTCCGCTCCTCAAAGAGATGGCATTGATCGACTCGTGTTGTTGCGGTTGAGTGCCTTGCGATGGTAAAGCACCGGGCTTCCGTTGAGAGCTAGAGGAAGCAAGTTGAGCCATTTGAGTCTCGAGCATTTTGATGGCCGCATCCTTTGCTTGATCGCTCTTTTGTATGTGAGCCATCATAGTCTCTTGAGTTTTGGCCATTTGCATCATCATGGCCCTCATTTCACTCATCGGGTCGGGGACCGGAGCGGGAACAACGGGTGGTGGAGCATTTGGTTGTTGAAAATTGGGGCGATTAAAGCCCGGGGGGATGTAGGGTCGTGGAGGATTGTATGAGCTAAAATTTTGTGAAGTATTGTGTTGTGGTTGTTGTGGGCTGAAATTTTGTTGTTGTGGAGGTGGATTCAAAACGTTGTTGCTTTTGTAGCTCAAGTTAGGGTGATTTTTGTAACCCTCGTTGTAATAGTTTGAATAAGGATTATTTTGTTGAGATTGAAAGGCAAGAACGGGGGCATACATACCTCGGCATTCATGAGAAGAATGACCGGAAACGCCACAAGAATTGCAAGGCGCGTCGTGAGAAGTGTGCATAGCCGCTACCGTGTGTCCACTAGCATTTGAGGAACTACTACCCGCTTGCATTTGACTCATTATCATCGCGGTCATAGCATCCATCTTGGCATTAAGCATGGCCACCGCGTCACTGTCGTTCTTGCCACCGCTCCTAGGGACATTCCTAGAGCTCCCGTATTGAGCATTGTGGATGGCCATAGCTTCTATCGTGTCAATCGCCTCCTCCACATCAATGTTATCAAACCTCCCATTGGCGGCGGAGTCAAGGACTTGGCGAGACTCATTGTACAACCCATTATAGAATTGCATGACGATAAACCATTTGTCCATGCCATGGTGAGGGCATTGACGTTGGAGCTCCTTATATCGTTCCCACGCATCAAACAAACTCTCATCTCCTCTTTGTCGGAAGCTAGTGATTTGGCTTCTTAGCATGGCGGTCTTCTCCGGTGGGAAGTATTTTTGATAGAATGCCAAGACCAAAGAGTTCCAATCAACAATCGCAAGAGCAACGCGATTCAATGAGTTAAGCCACAACTTGGCTTTGTCTCGGAGGGAAAATGGGAAGAGCATCTCCCTAATTTGATCTTGAGTCACTCCGGTTTGCTTTATTGTAGAGCAATAGTCGCAAAAGTTTTGGATGTGGAGATTGGGGTCCTCACCGGGACTCCCTCCAAATTGAGTGCGCTCGATCAAGTTGATGAAAGCGGGTTTCACCTCAAAGTTATTAGCGGCAATGTTGGGCATAGCATTGCCCGTTGGAACTTGAGCCGCGGTAGGCCTCGAGTGATCCGAGAGCTTTACCATTTTCTTTGGCTCGGGTGTAGCTTGAGCTTCTTTATCGGATGAAGTAGAAGAGGAAGTAGCTTCCAAGTCCTTTAGCAAGTTCTTGCGCCTTAAAAATGTACGCTCTGGTTCCGGGTCAAACTGAATTGCCAAACCTTTTTGAGACGTACGCGTTTGCCTGGGCATACAAAAACACTAGAGGCAACGATAAGTAACGGCCTCAAGGAATTGAGGTTCCTTGAGACAAAGAGTAACAATGAGAAAAGAACCAAATAAACAACGAAAACAAAAGCCGTCTCCCCGGCAACGGCGCCAAATTTTGATAGGCTTAGTCGCGTCACCTAATCAAAAGTAAATCCGAACAAACTCTAACGGGTAGCAAGGGTAAGTCGGGCATCGTATCCGCAGGGAGATGGTCGCAATGTTGGTTATTTTTAGTGATTCTAGTCTCGGTTCGAGTGTGGTTTGGTAAACTAAAGCTAGAGCGCAAGAAGAGGGTTTAAACTATAGGAGAAAGGTCTAGGGAATCGGGTTAGGCACGGGGCAAGTTAGGTCAAAGGATGGTGATCGGAATGAGTAGGAAATCGCTCTCGCTAAGGGTGAAGCTAGGCCTCTCGGTCTTAAGCTTCCTTTAGGTCTCAAGTGCGGGCTCTCATAACTTACAAGTGAGGGTCCTATTGATTGGTCTCGTACCCTACCTTAAACTAGGCTTTCGGTCTTAAGTTTAAGGGTGGAAAACGCTTGCTAAACCTTGGCCAGGGGATCAATAAACACAATCAATCACAAGACAATCAAAACGAGCGCGAAAACCTAACTCAAACAATCATCAAAAACAACCCAAGCATGCGCCCATGATTCACCCTTCTCCCTAGATAATAAACTACTCACTCATGGCAAAAACAACAACGAAAACAAAGGAGAAGAATGAAAACATGATCAAAAACGATAAATATTGAAATGATAATGAAAAGGGAGAAGAAATTGATAATACCAATCAGAAATTCAACAAACCAAAGGATGAATTCAACAACGAAAACCAAATAGATGATCAAAACCAAAGCAATCCGAGTCGGGAATTGAAATTACAAAAGTTGAAAGCTATGAAACCTAAGAATTCTTGAGAATGAACTTTAAAGTGTTATAAAAGTGCTGTCAAAAGATGATCCGAAAATATGATGATTTAGGCCTTCAAATAGACGAAACAATTTAAGCACACGAGGAGTCGGAGGGCGTCCCAAGCCTCCGGGACAGGTGTCCCGTCCGGGACAGGGGTATCCCGACCGGGATGGGCTCAGGGAAGGTCGTCCCGTGTGATTCAGTTTTTGTTCTTGTTTTGGCACTTCTTTTACTTAGCTTTTTCCTTGCTTCTTGTCGTCCCAAGGTGTAGGGACAAGTCCTAGGTCGTCCCAAGGCATAGGGACGAGTTCCAAAAAGAGCATATGAGCTTTAAATTCAGTCCCGAGGTCCCGGAACACCTTCAAACATCAAAACGAGGCTCGTGCGCAAGCGAAACGCAACGAAACCAACTCGAAACATCACGAAACTTTACGAAACTTTACGAAACCTCTCGAATAGCATCCTAAACTCCAAATAGCTGCTTATACCTGCAAAATGGACACAAAAACACAGCAGAGCCAAAACGGAGAGAAATAGGAAGCGAAACGCATGTAAAAGCACGGGAAACGCAAAGTAAAGCTCGTGAACAAGGGGCTATATATATGTAAATATATGACACATCAGGGTGTAAATGATCAGAGCGGGGTCGACGAGCCCTCAGAGTCAATGATGTGTCGTTTATATATATACATATAGTCCCCTTGTTCACGAGCGATTCTATGCGATTCCCGTGCTTTATTTGCATTTTGCCTCCTATTTCTCTCCGTTTGGCACTGTTGCGTTTTTATGTCTATTTTGTAGGGAAACGCGCTTATTTGGAGGATTGGATGCTGGTCGGGAAGTTACTTTGAAGTCCCGGGTCGTTTCGTGAAGTTTCGTGGTGTTTCGAGTTGGTTTCGTGCCGCTTCGGTTGCGTACGAGCAATGTCTTGATGTTTGAAGGTGTCCCGAGACCATGGGACGGACTTAGAAGCTCACATAATCATTTTAGACCTCGTCCCTACCCCTTGGGACGAAGTAGGACTCGTCCCTATGCCTTGGGACGACATACAAGTGAAGATAAGTGATACATGTTATTTATATACGTTTTATGCCCCCGGTTCAGTCGCATTTAGCTTTTATTTACTCGTGATTATTGCTAGTTTACGAGCTATTTGTTATATTTCTCGATACTGCTGCCTTTTATTTACATTTTGCAGGTTTTGGTGGTTTTGAGCCAAAACCCGAGACATTGGAGCATTACGAGAACCGAGCCGAGAAGACCAAGCTCGAGTGCGCACAAGAGCGCGGGACACGAGCCAAAGACCAAAAAGGAAGAAAGGCCTACGAGTAAACTAAAGGCCCAAAAGCAAGAATAAAGAGAATTGGGCCAAGAATTGGATTGCACACGAGCCGGCCCAAGAAAGGGAGTCAGCCATTGGCAGACTTCACTACTACGGCCTGGGTGATTTAATTGACGGTTTTTGCTATAATTTGGAATTTAAGTTTTGGAAACTATATATAAGTCTCCTAGGTCGAAAATCACACTTATGCTTTATTTTAGTTTACTCCTTAGGTTTTTAGTTCACTGCTTTTAATTTCCTCTCCTTTAAAACTCACAAACTCAATTAGTTTACTTTCAAGATTGGTTCTTTTGTAATCGTCAGTACTCCGTATTTATTCCAGGTTTATTTTATTTGCTTTATTTATTTAATTATGTCTTCATATTATTATTGTTGTTTAGCCTTAATTATGTCTAGCTAATTTATAATTAGGGTTTAGGGTGATTTGTGATAGTTGATTCAGGACATGTTTTAATTGCTAAATTGATTGAACTTGTGCAAGTTGGTTTCTTCCTATGCGTTTTATTATCAATTGAATTTAGGGACGCCTTTATTGAATTGAATTTAGGTTGTTT
This sequence comes from Dianthus caryophyllus, assembly GCA_023091065.1. NCBI lineage: Eukaryota > Viridiplantae > Streptophyta > Magnoliopsida > Caryophyllales > Caryophyllaceae > Dianthus > Dianthus caryophyllus. The sequence continues at coordinate 13,256,895 of CM041529.1, read as the reverse complement.
CAGTTTAAGATCGAAAGCCTAATTGAAACTAGACTCACGCGTATTTGATAAGTTGAATTTAGTAAGTTGCGAGAGCCCGCTAAATTTGCTTAAGGTTAATATTGACTCGAGAGAGCGTATTCCTAAACCTAGCCACTTGCATAGCTTCAGTTGATTGTTATTTACTTTTGAGTTGAGTTCCTGAATTACTGTCATAATGATCCTGATGCCCTAATCCTTCTCCTTATTGATATTTGTTGATCTGCTTTATTACTGCCTTAGTTTTAGTCTTAAACAAACCCCTTCTTTCACACCTGAGTTAGACCTGTTTTCATCTGCGTTAACTTATAACTGCTACGTTTCCCTGTGGATTCGATCCTGCTTGCCACTAGCTGCTGTTAGTTGTTTGTTAGGTTTATTTTGATATTGGCGATACGACTTAGCCATGTCAATTTTGGCGCCGTTGCCGGGGAAACGGCTTTGCTAGTTTTAGTTATTGTTTAGTTACAGGTTTTTCTCTTTTGTCTCAGGGAACTCAAGTTCCTTGAGACCGTTCTCACCGTTTCCTTTGAGTTCTTTATGCGCAGGTCACCTACAGGTTTAGTCCCGTTTGATCCTGAACCTGAGCGTACCTTGCACCGTACGCGTAACTTCTTCAAGGAAATCGCCGAGGCCTACGCAACTGAGAGTGTGCAAAGTTCAGACGCGGAAACTCGCTCAGAACGATCGTCCTGCGAAGAGGACAATACACACATTATTATTGATTTAGAGGAGCCAGTGACCATGCCAAAACTCTATAGTCACTCGCTTCCTAAGACGGAGTCCATCCCGAATGGATTCACGATGCCCGCTACACTTACGGGCAACTTTGAGATTCGCCCCGCCTTCTTAACTTTGGTGGAGCGGAATCAGTTCGGAGGCTATCCTACGGAGGATCCTGGTCGACATATGCAGGTTTTTACGGACTATTGTTCGACTATAAAGCAGGCCGGGATTACGCAGGATCAAATAAGGGAAATGCTGTTCCCTTTTTCATTAAAAGATCGAGCTCGTGAGTGGATCACGGACCTCGACAAGCTAGCCGCCGGTATTACTGATTGGAGGAGTTTGGCCCTCGCGTTCTATTCAAAGTTCTATCCTCCAGAGCGCACAAATCAGATGCGCAGTCAGATTCAGGGCTTCAAGCAGACATACGATGAGACTTTAGCTGAAGCTTGGGAAAGGTATAAGAAGCTCATCCGGGATTGTCCTCACCATGGGCTGAACGACTGGCTCGTGATTATGACCTTTTATAACGGCTTATATGCTGAAAGCCGTGCTATTCTTGATTCTGCTGCGGAGGGACGTTTTGCTAACAACGTCGATGATGATAAAGCTTGGGCATTAATCGAGGAGATGGTGATACATTCGTCGCAATTTGGGAAGCCGAGGGGAAATTCACGGCCATGCATGTTGACCGTGATAAGGGGAGTATTAGTGCACCCACTAGTCAGGTTGCTACGCTGACTGCACAGATTAGTATGATGCAGGGTGGTGGTTCATCTGGTGCTCATGTAAATGCTATTGCAGGCACGACATGGGTTATTCTACTGGTATCTGCGCCAGAGCAGGCCCACGCTTATCAATCCTACAACCGTAACACGCCCTACCAAACCAACCCTGCATGATCGCTCGCTTCTCTCATATCGTAACCAGAACGTCCTAAACCCAACCACCCAACCACCTCAAAACGCCCCTTATCAACCTCCTCACAAAAACTTTCAATCACCTCCTCCTAACTACCAAAAACCCACCTATACACCACCTCCACCCACACAGGTGCCTGATCCTTTGGCCGAGACTAGGGCCATGATGTCGCAAATGCAACAGGTGATGATGGGTATGCAGAAGTCGCAGGAGACAATGATGCAATACGTGCAGAAAAGCGATCAGGCTAAAGACGCAGCAATTAAGAATTTGGAGAATCAAGTGGCTCAACTCGCCACTTCGCAAGCTGCGCGTCAACCAGGTTTCTTGCCATCGCAGGGCCAACCTCCTAACCCTCCTCCCGATACTGCGTGTGCGATTACGTTGAGGAGCGGTACGTTTTATGATGATCCGAGGCCAAAGGCGTATGACCGGTCGACCAAATGGCCGATCGGCAAATGGCCGTCCAACCTACCGAACTCCGCTGCGAGGAAAGATGATTTGGGTGTTAATTCGGTGTTCTGCTGCTACTCCAACGCCCCCGATTCAGATTAAGCTCCCATTTCCGGGTCGACAACGTGCAGAGTCCGAGACCAAGTTTAAGAAGTTCGTCAACGTCATTAAAACGCTTCAGGTGAATGTTCCCTTCCTTGACCTTGTTACTCAAGTCCCTGCGTATGCTAAGTTTTTGAAGGAAGTTTTAGCTCGCAAGCGTACGTTAGAGGATGTGTCGACCGTAGCATTCGTGGGGGAGGCTAGCACTAGGCTGCAGGGTAATAAGCCCCCTAAGCTTAGCGACCCAGGGACATTTTCTATCCCCTGCTCTATTGGTAAGTTTGTGGTTCGCAATGCCTTATGTGACCTTGGAGCAAGTGTAAGTGTCCTACCCTACTCTCTTTACCAAAAGATGAGCTTGTCAGCTTTGCAACCCACTCACATTACCTTACAAATGGCTGACCGTTCGATTAAGTGTCCCTTGGGAATCCTACAAGACGTCCCAGTACAGGTTGGAAAGTTCTTTATCCCTGTGGACTTTGTAGTGGTTGATATGCCCGAGGATGTCCACATTCCTATCATTTAGGGAAGACCCTTCCTGCACACTGCTGGTGCAGTTATTGACGTGGGCAATAAGACGATAGCCTTTACGGTGGGGGATGAAAAGTTGACCTTTACCCATTCTGATACCCCGCGGTCACCCATGCGTCTTGAGTCGGTTTGTTCTGCTAATGCTATACCTCCGTCTCACTCTACTGGAGACACTTTGGAGGTCGTTTCTGTTGTCTCCCCGTGTGCAGGTTCATTACAGGATAGCTGCAAGGTTGGTTTGGGGGAGAGGAAACTGCTTAAAGCCGATTTGTTTGACGCTAGTGATGGAGGAGGGCCTACGGTTCAGCCGCTTGGAGCACGAGGGAGGTATGGAGATCCATTTGGAGATCAAGGACCCACGCTAATGGAGTATGCTACTTTGCCTCAAGAGGGAGGAGTTCTTTGGCGATCAAATGCTGTTTCGCCGAGTGAAGCTGTCGCAAATGGCCAACGACCTTGGCCTAATTATCCTTGATCTTTGAAGCTTTGAAGAGTCGTGCGGGACTATAAACCAGCGCTTCTGGGAGGCAACCCGATGACGTTGTATTTTTATTTACACTTGTACTTTGGTTTGATGACATTTTATGGTTTTCTTCGAGCGCGTGAGACGAGGGTTTTATATGTGATTTTAGCGCCACAGTACTTTTGGACTTTGTCCTTAGTATTTTTGAAGAAGACGCTACGAGTAGACATCCCAATGGCCGATCGGCACCGCTCAGACCAAGACCGTAGTAAATTTGAAGCGTAAGAAAAAGCGTGAAAAATCAAGAAATGCATGGGAGCCGGCCACGGCCACGGCCTGGACCGGCCCCCATGTTCTGCTGGTTCGTTTTTCTTCTTCTTGTGTGCTCTGCTGAAGTACTTCAACGTTGGGTGATTTGGACGCATATATGTGGATTTTAGCCGCACTCCATGATTGACTCGGTTTGGGGGAGCTCCAACTTTATAATGTGAGCACTCTTTACCCCTTTTTACCCTCTTTCTCGCCTTTGTTTTTCTTCCCGTATGTTATGTGTCCTCCTCTCGCTTGTGTGGTTATCTTTGCTTTCCACATTGAGGACAATGTGTGATTTGGTTTGTGGGAGGAAGCACTTTCGCTTTGCATTTTCATTTTAGTGTTAGTGTGCATTTATATAAAAACCCAAAAAAATTGAAAAATTCAAAAAATCACAAAAATACGAGTCTTTTTGGTCTGCTTTGTCCAGTTTGGAGAATTGATTAGTGCATTAATTTTGATCTTTAGTATCTCCGAGTCGACTTTCTATCGTCTTAGCTTGCGCGATTGGTTTGTTTCCTATTAATAGATTGCGAGCCTCAACACTAACCCACTTGTATCTGCTTAATTCTTATCGCTTTTCGTTCGTTTACTTTCGACTTTGACATTCGAGCTTGGCAATGGTTTGTGGAATGATTGGTTTGTTGGTTAGTGGTTTGATTGGAAAGATTTATTTATGTTGGAGCAATGCTTCGATGCTCTCGGAGGGGACTCATTGACTTGAGTAACCACAGTGGCCATGAATTTGGTTGCGACCGAGAGTATGAGCAATGACGTAACCCTTAAGGAAATATGTTTACCCGAGCGCGATCTTTACCGAGTGAATGTCAAGCTAAACGGTATTGCATACGAGGGATGCTCCACATTTGCGAAAAAGAAAAAAAAGAAACAAAAGAAAAAGGAAAGAGAAAAAGGAAATGATGTGGAAAGATTTGGTTGATGGAAAGTGGTACGTTCGGTTGGCCTTGCTTGAATTGAAAATGTCGTCAGTTTTACTTTTGCGTAAGCGTTAGAGGCTAGTAATACGATGTGGTGTGAATGATTGAGACTTGTGCTCTATTCTCGGTGAAATAGGCTATGGCTGTATTGTTTATGTGCATAGGTCGTCCACTTCGAGATACTAACGTGATTAGTTCGTGTCACTTTGATTTTCTCCGACGCTGTTTGCTTGAGGACAAGCAAAGGTTTGGTTTGGGGGAATTTGATACATGTTATTTATATACGTTTTATGCCCCCGGTTCAGTCGCATTTAGCTTTTATTTACTCGTGATTATTGCTAGTTTACGAGCTATTTGTTATATTTCTCGATACTGCTGCCTTTTATTTACATTTTGTGTTTTGGTGGTTTTGAGCCAAAACCCGAGACATTGGAGCATTACGAGAACCGAGTCGAGAAGACCAAGCTCGAGCGCGCACAAGAGCGCGGGACACGAGCCAAAGACCAAAAAGGAAGAAAGGCCTACGAGTAAACTAAAGGCCCAAAAGCAAGAATAAAGAGAATTGGGCCAAGAATTGGATTGCACACGAGCCGGCCCAAGAAAGGGAGTCAGCCATTGGGCAGATTTGCCTTGGCCTGGGTGATTTAATTGACGGTTTTTGCTATAATTTGGGAATTAAGTTTTGGAAACTATATATAAGTCTCCTAGGTCGAAAATCACACTTATGCTTTATTTTAGTTTACTCCTTAGGTTTTTAGTTCACTGCTTTTAATTTCCTCTCCTTTAAAACTCACAAACTCAATTAGTTTACTTTCAAGATTGGTTCTTTTGTAATCGTCAGTACTCCGTATTTATTCCAGGTTTATTTTATTTGCTTTATTTATTTAATTATGTCTTCATATTATTATTGTTGTTTAGCCTTAATTATGTCTAGCTAATTTATAATTAGGGTTTAGGGTGATTTGTGATAGTTGATTCAGGACATGTTTTAATTGCTAAATTGATTGAACTTGTGCAAGTTGGTTTCTTCCTATGCGTTTTATTATCAATTGAATTTAGGGACGCCTTTATTGAATTGAATTTAGGTTGTTTCAGTTTAAGATCGAAAGCCTAATTGAAACTAGACTCACGCGTATTTGATAAGTTGAATTTAGTAAGTTGCGAGAGTCCGCTAAATTTGCTTAAGGTTAATATTGACTCGAGAGAGCGTATTCCTAAACCTAGCCACTTGCATAGCTTCAGTTGATTGTTATTTACTTTTGAGTTGAGTTCCTGAATTACTGTCATAATGATCCTGATGCCCTAATCCTTCTCCTTATTGATATTTATTGATCTGCTTTATTACTGCCTTAGTTTTAGTCTTAAACAAACCCCTTCTTTCACACCTGAGTTAGACCTGTTTTCATCTGCGTTAACTTATAACTGCTACATTTCCCTGTGGATTCGATCCTGCTTGCCACTAGCTGCTGTTAGTTGTTTGTTAGGTTTATTTTGATATTGGCGATACGACTTAGCCATGTCAATAAGTTAAGGAAAAATTGAAGACAAGAGCTGATCTACTCGGGATGCTCATCCCGTATGCTAGGGACTGAGCTGCTTGTGTGTCCCGGACGGGACAGGTGTCCCGGAGCCTAGGGACGGGCTCCGACTCCTCGTGTGCTTGATTACTTCGTCTATTTTAAAGGGGTTTCGTACATTATTTTTATCTGAACTTTTTACAGCATTTCAAACACTCTTCTAAACATTACTCTCTCAAAAACTTAGGGTTCATACTTTCCATAATTTGTACTTTCAATCTCCGACTCGAATTCGCTACTACGTTGATCTATTTGGTATTTGTTGTCCTTGTTCATCCATTTCTCTTTTGGAATTTCTGATTTGGTATTGATAATTCTTCTCTCTTTTGATCTCAATTTCATCTCCTATTGTTTGTGATCATGTTTTCATCCTTTTCCCTTGTTTTGATTATCGTTTTTATCATGTGTGAGTAGTTTTATCATCTAGGGAGAAGGGTGAAGCATGAGTGTTGGTTTTGGTTGTGTTTGATGATCATTTTGAGTTAGGTTTTGTGCTGGCTTTGATTAGTCTTTGCTTGATTGTGCTTGTTGATTGCTTGATCAAGTTTTAGCGAGTTTCTAGCGTCCTTGAACTTAAGAATGAAAGCCTAGTTCTAGGAGAGGCGCGAGACTAAACATTAGGACCCTCGATTGTAAGTTGCGAGAGCCCGCATTCGAGACCTAGAGGAAGCTTAAGACCGAGAGGACGAGTTATACCCATGGCATGTGCGATTCCTTACTCATCCCGATCATCATCTTTGACCTAGCTTACACGTTGTCTAACCCGACTTCCTAGACTTCTACATATAAGTTAAACCCTTACTTTTCACTCTAGCTATAGTAACCCTCAACAAACGAACCGGCCGAGAGTTGAAACACTCCATAAGTAACCTACAATTGCAACCATCTCCCTGTGGATTCGACCCTGACTTACCCTTGCTATTCGTTAGAGTTTGTCAGGATTATTTTTGATTAGGTGACGCGACTTTAGCCTATCAAATTTTGGCGCCGTTGCCGGGGAGACGACTTTGTTTTTGTTTCGTTACTCGTTTCTAGTCTTTTGTTTTTGTCTCAAGGAATCTCAATTCCTTGAGGCCGCTTCTCATAGTTGCTCTAGTGTTGTGTATGGTCAGGAAAACACGTACGTCTCAAGCTAGCAAGGACATACCATTTGACCCGGAGCCGGAGCGTACTTTCCTAGCACGAAAGAGTCTACTTAAGCAAATTGAAGCTCAATCCACCGTGGAAGCTCACATTGAACTTGAACCTCCACCGCCTAGAATCATGGTAAAGCTTTCCGATCATTCTAAGCCGACCGCAGCTCAAATTCCAACCGGAAATGCTATGCCGAATATAGCGGCCAACAACTTTGAGGTTAAACCCGCATTCATCAATCTCATCGAGCGTAGTCAATTTGGGGGATGCCCCGGTGAGACCCTAACCTTCACATACCAAACTTTTGTGACTATTGCTCCACGATCAAACAAACGGGTGTGACTCAAGATCAAATTAGAGAAATGCTTTTCCTGTTCTCACTTCGCGACAAAGCCAAGCTGTGGTTAAACTCTTTGAACCGCGTTGCGCTTGCCATTGTTGATTGAAACTCCTTGGTTTTGGCCTTCTACCAAAAGTATTTTTCGCCCGAGAAGACGGCCATGCTAAGGAGCCAGATTACGAGCTTCCGCCAACGGGGGGACGAGTCCTTGTTCGATGCGTGGGAGAGGTATAAAGATTTGCAACGCCAATGCCCGCACCATGGTATGGACAAATGGTTTATCATCATGCAATTGTACAACGGTCTCTACAATGAGTCACACCAAGTGCTTGAGACGTTGATGAGGCTATTGACACGATCGTGGCCATGGCGATTCATAATGCGCAATACGGTAGTTCTAGGAATGTTCCTAGGAGCGGAGGTAAGCATGATATGATGTTGATGCGGTAGCATTGCTTACGGCAAAAATGGATGCAATGACTGCCATGATGAGCGAGATGCGAGCAAGCGGTAGTTCCTCACAAGCTAGAGGACAAACGGTGGCGGCAATGCACACTTCCCATGATCCTCCTTGCGAATAATGTGGCGTTTCCGGTCATTCTTCCCATGAATGCCGAGGTATGTATGCTCCCGTCCTTGCTTTTCAATCTCAATCTCATTCACAAAACAATCCCTACTCCAATGTTTACAATGAAGGCTACAAGAACCACCCGAACTTGAGTTACAAAAGCCAAAACGTTTTGAATCCACCACAACAACACCAAAACAGCCCACAAAACTATCCTACATATAATGCTCCACGACCTTACAATCCACCGGGTTTTCAACGCCCGCCTTACCAAGCACCCGTTGTTCCTACTCCGGTCTCCGATCCCATGAGCGAAATGAGAGCCATGATGATGCAAATGGCTAAGACACAAGAGACAATGATGGCTCACATGCAAAAGAGTGATCAAACGAAGGATGCGACCATCAAAATGCTTGAGACACAAGTGGCTCAACTTGCTTCCACTAATCCTCAAAGGAAGCCGGGTTCTCTTCTGTCACAAGGGTCACAGCCTCATGAGACGGCAAACGCTATCTCCTTGCGTAGTGGCACAAGCTACGATGGTCTGCCGATGCCTACTTTTGATGCTCCACCCGCGAAGGTGGTAAGTGAGGTAGACCCTACTCTTTTCCCTAATGATATGCATGCTACACGTAATGGTTTTGAAGGTGCCATGAGCAAGGGGAGTGTCGTGGCCAGTGGTGATGCCGTGAGTGGGCCGCACGTGGTCAAGGGAGCCGTCGGTAATGGAGGGGCCGAGAATGACAAGGAGAAGGAGAAGGAGAAAGCAAAAGACAAGCCGGTGGAGCCACCAATTCAAATCCGATTGCCATTCCCGAGCCGAGTGGTAAAGCCTAAACTTGATGCTCAAGTTGGTAAGTTCATGGAGGTTGTTAAAGACCTAAAGGTAACCGTTCCTTTCACTGAATTAGTCACTCAAATTCCGGCATATGCTAAATTTCTCAAAGACATCCTCACTCGTAAACGATCATTTAGTGAGGTCGAGACTGTGCCATTTACTACGGAATGCAGTGCTCTTTTGCAAAACCAGTCTCCTTCTAAACTGAAGGATCCGGGTAGTTTCTCCATACCTTGCACTATTGGTACCGTTTCTATTGCTAACGCTTTATGTGATTTAGGTGCAAGTGTAAGTGTCATGCCTTACTCCGTATGCGAGAAACTCAACATGGGTGAGTTAAAGGTTACAAACATCACGCTCCAAATGGCGGATCGTTCTGTCAAACGCCCTCTCGGTGTTTTGGAGGACGTTCTTGTCAAAGTGGGTAAGTTTTTTATTCCCGTCGATTTCGTAGTTCTTGACATGGCCGAGGACTCCCAAATTCCTATCATTTTGGGTCAGCCCTTCTTGCACACTGCTGGTGCTATTATTGATGTTAAGAACGGGAAATTGACGTTGGATGTCGGAGGTGATAAAATCACTTTTAACCTTTCTAACGCTTTGAAACGCCCGATATTTGAGGAGTCTGTCTTTGCTATAGACATTGTTGATAATTGTGTGGACGAGAACTTACCTAAAGTCCTCGAGAGAGATCCTCTTGAGGCCGTGCTATGTTGTCATGCTGTTGTTGCAGGTGATCTAGGGAGGAAAGAAGCGGGTAAAGATGCGCTCAAGGACGTGTTGAGTGTCGATGACGTTGGTTTTGCTGCAGGCCAAGCGAGTGGATGTGCCAATGAGAGTGGAGGTCGTGCTGCTGGAGATGATGGCCGAGCTGCTGTTGATGATTATGGTTGTAATGATGAAGAGGACGATGGTAGTGGGTTTGTGTACGACGCGACCCACGGATAGTGGTACTTCTAGTACCCGTTGCTGAGCCCCCGTTTGAAGCCGGTTTGGGGGGGCGTTTCATTTTGTAAATATCTTGTATGTACACTTTTTCTTTAGACTTTTATCGTTTTTCTCCCATATTTTATGGTTCCTGTGTTGATATGCTTTAGGACACATTGGGGACAATGTGTTGTTTGGTTTGGGGGGAGGAATGCTTTGCTTTTCGCTTTGCTTTTCATTTTTGCGTTTTCTTTTTCGTTTTTCATTTTTCAAAAATTTCAAAATCACAAAAAAATCACAAAAATCCAAAAATACGTATCCCGACTGTTGTTTGCGAGCTTGTTTTTACCCTTATTCTTTCCCGACATCCCTTCCCCTGTTTGCTCTTAGCTTTGGCATGATTTTATTGTGTTGGATTAGCGCTACGGGGATGTTTAGACACTAGTAGATGATGTCATGCTTTTACTTTTTTGGCTTTATCATTTCTGGACTATAGCTTCTCTTTTCGTGAGGTTTTGAGCCTCCAGAGGCCGGTTCATCGTATCCCGGTCCCCGTACAATATTGTGAGTAGTTTTCCTCGTGGGGTACGTAACATTAACACGCATAAGTGTGGCCCCTATCCCGTTTTTCCCTACGATTTTGTCACATGTTTTGCATATGAGACTTTAGTTGATTACATATTATTCACCATGTTGTTACATTGTCTTTTTCCTCTCATATATGATCTTTTACCCTTATCCACATGAGTTTGCTAGCTACATTGCCAAATAGCCTACCCTAGCCTAGCTAGTGATCGCTTTTGCTTACTCTTGTGCTCGTTCTTTGGGTTGTGATCATTGCTAGGACTTGCTGATGTCGTTTGTTTGGAGAGTGTTGGTGAATATGTGTCGGGATTGCTGTTTCCCCGACCTTTGATGAGGTATTTCCGCAACTTGTGAGTGTGCTCTTAGCTCAAGAAAAAAGAAAAGAAAATCTGAAAAAAAAAAAAAAAGAAAAACAAAAAAAAAAAAACAACACAAATACAAAAGAAAGAAAAAATGTATGCACAAAATGAAGAGTTGTTGTTGTTGTTACATGAGTGAGCACTTGTAATCGATTATATTGTTGCGATGAGGTGTACAGGAGATCGATGTGCTGTTTTCGATCCTTTTACCATGACAGTTGGGTCCCTTGTTGGCTTGGACGAGCACTTGAGTAGTACTAGTGGTTTCTAGTGGCTTTAGTTCCACTATTCCATAATTTTTTTTTCCACCTTCCTACCCTCACCTCTCTTTGGCCTTTACACACCTCGTTTCCTATGTAAGTCCTTATTTATGTATCGTTTTTGTGACATTATTTGTGTATGGGAATGCGAGATTTGGTCCACATTAGATTGCGGGCGTGCTTCCATAAGTTGAGTAGGTGAGTGTCATCACTTATATCACCTTGTTCATCATTTGTGCTAGAGTGGAAACCGCGAGAGGTGCGTGATTTGATTGCTAGAGAGCGAAAGTTTAAGCCATGCTATTCATTCTACCGTCTTGTAATTCTCATCCGTTAGCTAGCTATTTCCTACATCCCATGCTGCTTCGGGACCGTTAGCCATTTGCTAGAGCTACGTGTGGTTTGGTATTTTTTGGGGAAGTATTCGTTTTCTCGCTTTGTCCTCTGTTTGCTTTGTTGCTTGAGGACAAGCAACGGTTCGGTTAGGGGGAGTTTGATGTGTCGTATATATATACTTATAGCCCTCTTGTTCACGAGCGATTCTATGCGATTTCCGTGCTTTTATTTGCATTTCACCTCCTATTTCTCTCCGCGTGGCTCTGCTGCATTTTTATGTCTATTTTGTAGGGAAACGCGCTTATTTGGAGGATTGGATGCTGGTCGGGAAGTTACTTTGAAGTTCCGGGTCGTTTCGTGAAGTTTCGTGGTGTTTCGAGTTGGTTTCGTGCCGTTTCGGTTGCGTACGAGCCATGTCTTAATGTTTGAAGGTGTCCCGAGACCATGGGACGGACTAAGAAGCTCACATAATCATTTTAGACCTCGTCCCTACCCCTTGGGACGAATTAGGTCTCGTCCCTATGCCTTGGGACGACATACAAGTGAAGATAAGTTAAGGAAAAATTGAAGACAAGAGCTGATCTACCCGGGATGCTCATCCCGTATGCTAGGGACTGAGCTGCTTGTGTGTCCTGGAGCCTAGGGACGGGCTCCGACTCCTCGTGTGCTTGATTACTTCGTCTATTTTAAAGGGGTTTCGTACATTATTTTTATCTGAACTTTTTACAGCATTTCAAGCACTCTTTTAAACATTACTCTCTCAAAAACTTAGGGTTCATACTTTTCATAATTTGTACTTTCAATTCCCGACTCGAATTCGCTACTACGTTGATCTATTTGGTATTTGTTGTCCTTGTTCATCGATTTCTCTTTTGGAATTTCTGATTTGGTATTGATAATTCTTCTCTCTTTTGATCTCAATTTCATCTCCTATTGTTTGTGATCATGTTTTCATCCTTTTCCCTTGTTTCAATTATCGTTTTTATCATGTGTGAGTAGTTTTATCATCTAGGGAGAAGGGTGAAGCATGGGTGTTGGTTTTGGTTGTGTTTGTTGATCATTTTGAGTTAGGTTTAGCGCTCGCTTTGTTTAGTCTTTGCTTGATTGTGCTTGTTGATTCCTTGATCAAGTTTTAGCGAGTTTATAGCGTCCTTGAACTTAAGAACGAAAGCCTAGTTCGAGGAGAGGCGCGAGACTAAACATTAGGACCCTCGATTGTAAGTTGCGAGAGCCCGCATTCGAGACCTAGAGGAAGCTTAAGACCGAGAGGACGAGTTATACCCTTGGCATGTGCGATTCCTTACTCATCCCGATCATCATCTTTGACCTAGCTTACCCGTTGTCTAACCCGACTTCCTAGACTTTCTCCATATAAGTTAAACCCTTACTTTTCACTCTAGCTATAGTAACCCTCAACAAACGAACCGACCGAGACTTGAAACACTCCATAAGTAACCTACAATTGCAACCATCTCCCTGTGGATTCGACCCCGACTTACCCTTGCTATTCGTTAGAGTTTGTCAGGATTATTTTTGATTAGGTGACGCGACTTTAGCCTATCAATCAAATCTGTCAAAGCACGGCTCGAGTTCGGTCAAACTGATCTCGAGCCGAATCAGAGCCGAGTTAGGCCAAATCTGAGCCGATTCCGAGTTTAGTAAAGCTCGGATCAGAAGCTCGGATTTGGGCTCGTTTTCATTTTCTATAATTTTGTATATGTATCTACATTATATTTTACTACAAGTATAAATTTTTTTTCTTTCTAATACCATTTGATCGATTATTTATAAAAACATTTTATATATAATAATTTTATATAATTTTTTGTTTCAATTGATATTTAAAAAAGGTTGGAAAAAAATATCCAACTATGCTCGAATTGAGCTCGAGTTGAGCTCGAGACTTCTTCCGACCCGATTCCGAGCTTTGAATTTTTGAGCTCGGTAAATTCCGAGCCAATTCCGAGCTCGATAATTTTTTTTTGAGCCGGTTCTGATCTCACCTGAGCTCGGTATTAGATCGGCTCGGTTACACCCCTTGATATACCCAAAATATGTTTAAAGTAGACCTCGCAAATGGGTCTGACAGGCTAAAGTCGTATCACTTGGTCAAAAATAATTCTACAAGACAACTAACTAGTAGCTAGTGGTAGTAGGGTATCGTATCCACAGAGAGATGGTTAAGTTTTGCTAAACCTGAAGGGATTATAGACTACTGCGGAGACTTATAAGTTGAAAGTAATACTAAACTAAAAGTACTAAAACTAAGGCTAAACTAAGACTAAGATTAAAAAGGGTCTACGACAGTAATAGAAAAATTCTAGGGTCTTAAGTTCACGATTATAAAAACGTAGTAAGCATAGAATCATGTAAGTTCACAGTTAATTATGCTATGGGAACGACTACTTTTCTCGGATGATAATCTACCCTAAGGTTCAACTAACAAGCTCTCGTAACTTATTAGTCTACCTTACCTATTGCAAGCAAGTCTAACCTAAACAAGACTCTCGATCTAAGGTGCAGATTTTCAAGGTTAATCAACTAATTGTGGCCACCAATTAATCAATTATCAATAAAAGCATGCAAGAAAGGCTAGCAATAATCAACAGCAATCAAACAATCATCTTATTATAACTACGCAATCACAACATCGATCCCCTAAACCCTAGATTGGGATTTAGCTACGCATGAAATTAGGCCAAAATAACTGATAGACAAACCTAAACTAGACGTGATTAACAATGTAATTAAACAAAGAATGATTGAAGAAAAATAAAATACCGTAGATGGAATTGCTGAATACTTTGTGATTAAAGTTGCAAGGAGTTATAAAGGCTCTCCCCAAACAGTAAGCAGTAAATTAAAACTAAACTAACTAATGATAAATTAAAAGGCAGATAAAGAGATCCATGAGAGTTATTCTCTCCTAGGTATATATATAGAAGAATTACCTAAAAGAATTTTCCTAACCTAAATAATTAAATAATTAAATTACAATTTCATCCGTCGAAAATATGCCGGCCGGTCGGTCGGCTGCCGGGCTCAGACCGGCACCGTAGCTCCAATTTATTCTTCAAGTTTTCAAGACAAATCAATCTTCTAGCTTCACCGGCCGGCTGACTTAATTGACCGGGCCGTCTTCACAAATCAACTTGGGCTCTTATTTTGGGCCTTCGCCTTCGAATTCACTTATTTTTCGACCCAATTAACTCGTCTTAGCTTTCGGCCCCGAGCTCGATCTTCACTCCGACTTTTGGGATTCTGTCATCCTTCTCTTTTCAGCTCAAACGCACGGAAAATATACAAATTCCTGCAAAATATGGAAAACACCAAAAGCGCCACTAGGACGAAATGTGAGAACAAAATTGTAACACCCCGGCCCCAACCAAAGGCTGAAATGTCACTCACGGTAGCTCGCCAGGTTGCGTACATCGCCCACAGACCAACACAAGTCCTTTCCAACGCACTTTGTCGTTATTCGTGCACATCCTGAGAACTTCCCAGGAGGTCACCCATCCTAAGATTGCTCTCCAACAAGCACGCTTAACTGAGGAGTTCTTAAGACGAGCCACCAGAAAAGAAGATGCATCTTGTTGATATGAGTAGTACTTACAATCCTTTTAAGCACTATGTCACTTGAGCTAACACATGAACCTCTTCAACGGGGTTACCGAGCCCGAATAACCTCGAACCCGGCCCGAATAACCTCGGACAACATCGGGTTTTACACACCCCCACTTGAAGCGACTAGGGGGCGACCTACAGGTGACCCACAGGCGACCCACATGCGACCTAGCCTGGCTTTTGCGGGTTGTTTGTGCAAAATTCTGTGTTTGATTATAACTTGACCTTTTAACTTTTTAACCTTAACTAAGCCCTAATTCTCTCATAATTCATCACCTTAAAACAAAACCCCTCTTTTCTCTCTCATATTTACTCATCAATTCACATACAAAACTCCATTAAAATCACTCAAGAATCATCCTTTCTAACCCTAATTTCATCCCTTTCATTCTTTTTCGGTAATTCTTTGTTCCTACATCATTCTTAGCATTGTTTTTATAGTTTGTTTATTATTTTATGTGTTAGGGTTGTTTGCTTATATTTTATGCTTGTTTTATGTTCCTAATCAAAGGAGAAGGCGATCTCAACGAGGAGGACACAATATACACTGACGAGGAAGAAGAGTAATTCGTTTGTGCTTTAAATAAGATAACTGGGTGTAGCCCTAGTTATATTTTGACTTGTATGAGACCCTAGTTATTGTTTAGGTTGTTGTTATTGATTGTATGTATGTGTTGACTCGACCACGTCGTTTAGTTTTGATGATGACTTTGATTTTTGTTTACTATGCGATAATGCGTTGTTAGTGTTTATGATACTTAGTAGGTGGTGACGCATTCAAGTAAGAATCAAGCTTTGTTATTGGGAAACGCGAATCAAATCAAGGCTATATAGCATCTCATGAAGCACTAGTATTTAATGTATACGTATAGTCCTTGTAATGACAAGGGTAATGGTAAAACAACAAGAGAATCCCACGTTTCCCTCCAAGGTTGTAGTGTCGTTGCTGGAAACGCACGTTTCCACAACAAGACACTGGAACCGTGGAGTACATGCTGCGTTTCCTGTGACTTTGCTAGAAACGCACAAAAATGCCATTTTCGAAAAACTGATTTGGAAAAGATATTTTCACGAAATATGCTCTTTATAATCCTTATCTTTTGAAATACCTTTTACAATATCTGTAAAATGATTTTATGCTTGATTAAGAAGTAAAAATATTTTGGGAATATTGCATTTATCTTTTTAGGAAACAAAACCTTATTAAACTATACTTCCTTCTTTTATTTGATTTTGGTTTTGGTAAATATCTTTTGCAATATACTTTACTTCTATTTAAGATCAGCTATTGGAAAATCATTCTTCACCTTTTCGAGCATTAAATTTTTAATCTAAGCATTTTGCAAATCTGTTTTAAGCATTCATTGTCTTCATTTGCGAAAACTTTTCAAAAGGCCTTTGAAACGAAATCTTGTGTTGTTTAATTGTTACTCAAGTCAATTGTGCTAGCACCGTCTCGTATCCATTCTCTTGTGAACAATTGTTGAGACACAACTAGCTTTCTTTTGCTTGAGAGAAAGAGTGCAACTTGAAAGAGTTGTAGAGTGATTAATATATTGTAATCCGGAGTAGGTACTACTATATTAATAAGAGAATAGTGGACGTAGGTCTCGGAGTGTGAGACTGAACCACTTAAAAACCCGCAGCGTACTTACTTTCGTTTTACATTTTCAAGTATTTTCATTTACGTTTCACGTTTGATTTACTGCGTTTGCACTACGTTTCCAAACAACTGTTCTACGTTTCCAACAGATTTCTCAGTAATCATTTTGTGTTTCCAGCAGACTTGAATTAAACGTAATTAATTCTAAGTCTTAGAAACGTTATAAATCATTTAGTCTTGAAAACTAGAAAAAGTTTTCAAGCACCCAATTCACCCCTCCCTCTTGGGTACTTTTCCCCTAAACTCGGATCCACAGACTTTTCAATTGGCATCAGAGCCTCGTGCTCTTGATTGCCAGACCGCAAAGAGGCTGATCCTTTTCGTCTTTTTGTTACTTTATTTTATATCTCTATAGATTCCAGATATCCAAAATGTCCCGTCTTTGACGGTTCTGACTACGGATCTTGGAAACAATTGGCTTCCCAATATATCCAAGCATATGATTGGGATTGTTGGAAAATTATCCTCGCCGGACCACATGTTATAACAACTACTGATAAAGAGGGTAAAACGATTGCAAAAAGTCCTTTAAATTATACTGAGGAAGAGGGTAGAAAAGCAGAAAAAATGCGAATGCCTTGTCTTTCCTTCAAAACTGCATTTCTCCCAATGAGTTCCACCGTTTTTCCGCTTACGTAAATGCCAAAGAACTTTGGGATTCCCTTGAACTTGCCTATGAGGGGAATTCCCAAGTTAAGAATCAACGAATAGACATGCTTACTCAACAATATGAGTCCGTTACCATGACTAAGGATGAGAGTATCAATAGCATGTCTGCGAGATTCTCTATATTGACAAATGAGTTGCGAAACTTGGGCAGCGAGATTGAAACTGAGAAAAGGATCCGTAAAGTCCTTAGGAGCCTAAGTGATAAGTGGCAACCTAAGGTAACTGCTATCGAGGAGGCTAAAGACTTGTCAACCCTAACTTACCAAGATTTGATGGGCTCACTCATGGCACATGAGGTAATCCTCAATAAACACACGAGTGAGCCTAGTAAAAACAAGGGCATAGTCTTGAAAGCCACCTCCAGTGATAGTGACGGTGATTCGGAAGAAATGGCTGCGTTTGCTCGTAGGTTTAAGAAATCTTTGAACAATCCAAAGCAAGATAAGCCCAGTTTTTCAAAGAAATCAAATAGCTCGAAAAACTCTTCTTCAAATAAAAATGGTTACAAGTGCGGGGCATCTGGTCACGTCATAAAGGATTGTCCCTCATGGAAGGACATCAAGTCTAAGAACCAACGGGAGAAGAAACAAGATAATCATAGAAAGGTCATGATGGCGTCTTGTTGAAGAGAACTTGATCTTTCGGATTTTGAAGATGAGGTGGAAGAAGAGGAGGCGAAGCCTCAGCATTGATATGATAAATCGCAAAGTTCCAGGAGGAACGACCCTCTGTCTTATGGGAAACGCTGGGTTTCCGACATTGAAGATCTAACTGGTGATGCTGAGGTAAGTTGTCTTGAACTTAAAAAGGATCTTCCTAGTCTTAAACGCAATGTTCTTATTAAGTACTTTGAACAAACTCTTGACACGTGTCATGAACAAGGTCTAGAGTTAACTGATGTTAAAGAACAAATCATGGAGATTGCCGAAGATAATGCGTTTCTAAAAGAAAAATTAGATAGAATTGCTAAATTTGAAAGTCAAAGGGAATCCAACGCTAAAGATTTAAGAACTGAAAATGAATCCTTAAAGACTGAAAATGAATCCTTAAGTGAAAGAATTGTCGCCTTAACGGATGAGTTACATGTCCTTAATGAACGAAATCTTGATGCTTGTGTGTTAGAAACGGTAAAAAATTCTGACGATTCCCTGGAAACGTGTGATTTAGATCACGAGTTGATTTTCAAACAACATTCGGATGAACTAGAACGACTAAAGATTAATCACAACATTGAAATCAGTAAACTCACTATGAAACTTCAGTCTTCTTTTAACAAAGTTAACATTGAGTTGGATAATTCGACCACAAATTGTGAAATTCTTTCAAAAGAAGTTGTGTCTTGGAATGAAAAGTTAAACCATGCCTTGAAATTCAGTAGCAAATGGGAAACTAGCTCCCATGTGAGTAAATTCTTGACTAAACAGACGGATAATAACTTAAAATTGGGTCTAGGTTACGATTTGTATAGTCGTAGGGATCACTCTAAATGCAATCCTAAACCTTGGGAACGAGACTTTAGGAAACGCAAGTATGTAGACCTTCCTGAATATATTATTTGTCATTATTGTGGAAAAACTGGTCATTTCAAACAGGCTTGTGAAAAATTCGATGAAGATATCACCAGAAACGTGAATTTTGTTAAGCAAATCGGTGAATCTTCAAATGAACTAAAAACTAACACCACCAGAAACGCAATACCTGTTAAAGAAACGTGTAGTTCTTCCACTAAAACTGTTAAGAAACACCAGGAAACACATGTTGCTGTCAAGAGTATGGTCAAAGGAAAAGTCACTAAAATGTTTTGGGTTCGAAAGGACCAAGTTTTTTGTGTGACTAACAAAAGAGGACCCAAGTTAGCTTGGGTACCTAAAACTCAAGAATAATGCGTTTACAGGTCAAGGTCAAAGGAAACAGCTATTGGTACTTAGACAGTGGCTGCTCGCGACATATGACAGTTGACAAGAACCAATTTCTTTCACTGAAGGCCTACGATGGAGGAAACGTGACCTTTGGAGACAACAAGACAGGTAAGGTCATTGGAATCGGCACAATTGATATGTCTCCCTCTTCTCCATCGAGAATGTGTATTTAGTCGACGAACTAAAACACAATCTTCTAAGTATATCCCAATTTTGTGTCCGTGGCAACAAAGTCGTTTTTCATGCAAATATTTGCCGGGTCATAATTGAGAGATCTAGTAAAGTTATCTTGGAAGGACATCGCCTTAAAAACGTGTATGTCCTTGATGTTAAGTCTTTATCTAAAGATTCTTTTACTTGTTTGAGCGTTACTCTTAATGACCCTGATCTTTGGCATAAAAGACTCGGACATGCTTGTAGTTCTTTGTTGAATATGTTGAGATCCAAGAATCTTGTGGAAGGATTACCCTCCATCAAGTTTGATCGTGAAAAGGTTTGTGATACATGCATTCGGTGCAAGCAAGTAAGAGCTTCGTTCAAACCAAAGAAAGTGGTAAGTACCAAACGACCTTTTGAGCTGATTCACATGGATCTTTGTGGTCCCATGAAGGTAAGAAGTAGAGGAGGTGCAAGGTACGTTTTTGTTATCGTTGATGATTATTCAAGATATGTTTGGCCAATCTTTTTGAGCACCAAAACTGAAACTTTTGATGAATTCGAGTGCTTAATAAAATTGGTTGAAAATAGGCTTGATGCTAAGCTCGTGTCCATAAGGACCGACCACGGTACTAAGTTCGACAACCATGCTTTTATAAACTATTGTAGAGGTAGAGGAGTGGGGCATAACTTCTCCGCTCCTAGGACACCTCAACAAAACGGTGTTGTCGAACGCATGAACCGTACTTTAGAGGACATGGCTCGCACCATGCTCTTATGTTGTGGACTTCCCCGTAGCTTTTGGGCCGAAGCCGTTAATACGGCATGCTATATCCATAACCGTGTTACGATTAGAGCTATTCTTAAGAAAACGCCATATGAATTACTTTGTGGTCGAAAACCTAACATTTCTCACTTACGCGTTTTTGGAAGCAAATGTTTTGTTCATAATAATGGAAAAAATCAGTTGTCAAAATTCGACCCAAGAAGTGATGAGGCTATTTTTCTTGGATACTCTAATCATAGCAAGGCATAAAAAGTCTACAACAAAAGAACTATGTGTGTCGAGGAAAGTGTCCATGTGATTTTTGACGAAACTGACATCTTTGAAAAGTATGTGCAGGATGATGAGAATGAAGAAGATCCAGATTTCAGCTTGACTCGTCGAGATCCACCAGAAATCATGGATGAAGAAGGCAATCTTGAAGGGATAGATGATGAGTTTATAGTTCACGAAAACGCAGAAGCTGCTGCGATTCCAGAGGTCAACAACCAGAATGATGCTGAAAACGTGCAAATTCCAGAAGAAAATGACCAGAATAAAGCTGATAACCATATGCCCTTAGATTTTGCTGAGCCAAATAACGAAGAAGCGCATCCAGAAACGCAGGAACTAGTAGTACAGACTACGATTCCACAGGAAACAGGTGACCCAGGGTCAGATTCAGGGGGAAACGTCGCTTCCGCATAATGTAAGCCACAACGGCGTAAACAGAAACTGCGGTTCCAGATGAAACCACGAAAGAGAATCAAAATACTCATGGATTACCTTTTGTTCCTAAGAAGTGGAAACACCAAAGCTCACATCCACTTGACTCGATTATTTCAGACATACAAAAGGGAGTACAAACTCGACGTTCTCTGAATAATTTTTGTTCGTTTCATTCGTTTATCTCGGCCATTGAGCCGAGTAATATCAAAGTTGCTCTTAGTGATGCAGATTGGATAGGTGCTATGCAAGAAGAACTAGAGCAGTTTGAGAGAAACAAAGTTTGGCATCTTGTGCCACGTCCAAATGACCGTACCGTCATTGGTACGCGATGGGTTTATAGGAATAAACTTGACGATTCCAGTGTCATAGTCAGAAACAAAGCAAGGTTGGTAGTGCAAGTATACAACCAACAAGAAGGAATCGACTATGAGGAAACATTTGCCCCCGTAGCACGCTTGGAAGCAATCAGGTAATTAATTGCTTTTGCTGCTCATAAAGGACTAAGGGTGTGTTTGGATAGCAAACTAGGAGGGAAAGGGAGGGGAGGGGAAATGAGGGAGGGGGAAGGAAGGGGAGGGGAGGGGAAATGGTGGTGTTTGGATACCATTTTCCCTCCAAATCTTGCCTATTTTGGAGGAATTTCAATTAGGCTTAGAGGAGGGAAAATGGATCCCTCCAAATCCCTTCCCCTCCATTTCCCTCCCCTCTTGATTGCTATCCAAACAAGGGATTATGAATCACTTACTTTCCCTCCCTTTCCTTTCCCTCCAAATCCCCCAATCCAAACACACTCTTAAACTGTTTCAAATGGATGTTAAGACCGCATTTCTTAATGGCTATTTGAAAGAGGAAATCTATGTAGAGCAACCTCCCGGTTTTTTAAATAAGGACTTTCCAAAACATGTTTTCAAACTTGACAAAGCTTTATATGTTTTGAAGCAAGCACCTCGTGCTTGGTATGATCGTTTGTCCACACATTTAATTGAAAATGGTTTTAAAAGGGGCTCAGTTGATAAAACCTTATTTTTAAAAAACGAGGGGGTTGATCTATTAATCGTACAAATTTATGTTGATGATATCATATTTGGATCCACTAACAATGATCTTTGTGTTTACTTTTCCGAGTTGATGACTTCGGCGTTCGAGATGCGCATGATGAGAGAATTGAAGTTCTTCTTGGGACTTCAAATCTAGCAAACACAAGAAGGGATCAAGATTCATCAACAAAAGTACGTTAAAGAGCTTCTTACGCGTTTCTCCATGATCAATGCCAAACCATTGGCTACCCCAATGTCCACAACCACGAAACCTGGGATAGATGAGGACGGTAAGTCAGTAGACGCTACTGTTTATCGAGGTATGATCGGTTCTCTACTCTATTTAACTGCTAGTAGGCTAGATATCATGTTTAGTGTGTAGCCAGGCGCTGCTTTCCAGTCTAACCCTAAGGAAACGCACCTTTCTGCCGTGAAACGCATATTACGCTACTTGGTTGGTACTCAAAACTTGTTTTTATGGTATCCTATGGAGTCTAACTTTGATCTCAAAGGATATTCAGATGCCGATTACGCAGGATGTATGATAGATAGAAAGAGTACCTCGGGAATCGCAACGTTCGTGGGTCCGTGCATAATTTCGTGGGCTTCAAAGAAGCAAAACACCGTCGCACTTTCCACCGCGGAGAGTGAGTACATTGCCGCTGCTCTTGCATGCTCACAACTACTACGATTGAAGCAACAACTACGTGATTATGGGGTAAGTTTCTCGTGTGTCCCAATTTTTTGTGATAATACGAGTGCAATTATTATTTCCAAAAACCCCACTCAACACTCCCGGACTAAACACATTGAAATTAGGCACCATTTTTTGAGGGATAACGTGGAAAAGGGGAACATAAAGTTGAAATTTTGTAAGACCGAGAACCAATGGGCCGATATTTTAACTAAACCGTTAGCTAGAGAACATTTTGAGATGCTACGGTTAGAAATTGGTTTGCTTGGTAGTATCTAAGTTGTGTTCGCACTTTCGTTATTATCTCATATGATTGACTAGAAAGGGATTCGTAGACTGTGTCCGCACCCTCGCTTGCACTATGACATTGTTTTTTATATTATGCATTATTTTGTGGGATTGATACTTAACATATTTTGGCATGCTTATGTTCATACTTTTCACACTTGGTAAATTTTTTCAACATTAATTAATACTTACCTTACTTAATCCACAAAAATCCTCTCACAAAATAAATTCCGTTCCCTTTCCCACACCTTCCCATAAAATCCACAAAATCCACAACACGCCACCCCTTTCACTTACCTAACACCGTGATTTATATCATTTTCCATATTCTACCCACAAATTTCTAAAACCATGGTTCCTATCTATAGCAAATCTTCTCATAACCATGTTGCATATAACCTTCCATAACTTATATGGCTCCACTTACCTTCTCCTTTTGTGTGTCAATCAAGGTCAGATTTAATATTCTCTTTTAGATGATGAATCAAGTGTCATTCAAGTTACCTCCTTTCCAAAAAAAAAAAATAAATAAATAAAAAATGTTCTGAGAAAAAAACAAAAAAGTTCTACTTCAACGTTAGAATCTCTTCTAAAAAAAAAAATTAAAGTGGTGACCAAACTTCCATTTTGGAGAAAATTATTCATCATTGTTCCCATGCTTTTTACCACAAAAGAGAGATTACGATTGACATACACTTGTGTGTGATTATGCCTTCAAGTTTCCCCTATAACTTCGTGTTTCTTGGCAGATTCTAGAAAACTCTTCAAAAACCATCTCCAGTTTCCCACACCAGCCCTCCCGTTTCCTCCCTATTTCCAGCCCAAAACAATCCTTCCCTCCGCTTACCTTATTAATGTTTTTTTAGTTTTATTTTGTGTGAATCGTCTGAACTTCTTATGCTTTTATCTGTTAACGAAGATGATGTCTCTTAATATCATGTAATTCTAAAGATGAATGTTTTGTCTTAAGGTATGCGATGGTGTTACCCTAGTCCTTTCCTTTTTAATGATGTCAAGAAGAGGAAAACGATATCGCGACACGCATTTACACCTACTTAACCCTTTGACGACTACGCTTATCATTGACCTTCTTCATGCTATTGTTTAGTCTTAATACCGACTATTGATTCTTCCTTTTACAAACGGCTAATCTTATGTTTCTCGGTTCTAGTTAAATCTTTATATGGTGACTAATGGGTTGAGGGGGAACTTCACATAGAAACAAAAATAGGAGACTTCCCATCATCAAAAAGGGGGAATTTGTTGACTCGACCACGTCGTTTAGTTTTGATGAGGACTTTGATTTTTGTTTACTATGCGATAATCCGTTGTTAGTGTTTATGATACTTAGTAGGTGGTGACGCATTCAAGTAAGAATCAAGCTTTGTTATTGGGAAACGCGAATCAAATCAAGGCTATATAGCATCTCATGAAGCACTAGTATTTAATGCATACGTATAGTCCTTGTAATGACAAGGGTAATGGTAAAACAACAAGAGAACCCCACGTTTCCCTCCAAGGTTGTAGTGTCGTTGCTGGAAACGCACGTTTCCACAACAAGACACTGGAACAGTGGAGTACATGCTGCGTTTCCTGTGACTTTGCTAGAAACGCACAAAAAGGCCATTTTCGAAAAACTGATTTGGAAAAGATATTTTCACGAAATATGCTCTTTATAATCCTTATCTTTTGAAATATCTTTTACAATATTTGAAAAATGATTTTATGCTTGATTAAGAAGTAAAAATATTTTGGGAATATTGCATTTATCTTTTTAGGAAACAAAACCTTATTAAACTATACTTCCTTCTTTTATTTGATTTTAGTTTTGGTAAATATCTTTTGCAATATACCTTACTTCTATTTTAGATCAGCTTTTGGAAAATCATTCCTCACCTTTTCGAGCATTAAAGTTTTTAATCTACGCATTTTGCAAATCTGTTTTAAGCGTTCATTGTCTTCATTTGCGAAAACTTTTCAAAAGGCCTTTGAAACGAAATCTCGTGTTGTTTAATTGTTACTCAAGTCAATTGTGCTAGGACCGTCTCGTATCCGTTCTCTTGCGAACAATTGTTGAGACACAACTAGCTTTCTTTTGCTTGAGAGAAAGAGTGCAACTTGAAAGAGTTGTAGAGTGATTAATATATTGTAATCCGGAGTAGGTACTAATATATTAATAAGAGAATAGTGGACGTAGGTCTCGGAGTGTGAGACTGAACCACTTCAAAACCCGCTGCGTACTTACTTTCGTTTTACATTTTTAAGTATTTTCATTTACGTTTCACGTTTGATTTACTGCGTTTCCACTACGTTTCCAAACAACTGTTCTACGTTTCCAACAGATTTCTCAGTAATCATTTTGTGTTTCCAGCAGACTTGAATTAAACGTAATTAATTCTATGTCTTAGAAACGTGATAAATCATTTAGTCTTGAAAAATAGAAAAAATTTTCAAGCACCCAATTCACCCCCCCTCTTGGGTACTTTTCCCCTAAACTCGGATCCATAGACTCTTCAGTATGTATATTTGCGATCTTTGGCTTGTTTGGATGTTGTATAATGGATTGTGACTAAATTTGGTGTCGGCCTCATACTATTGAGTCTAGAAGCATGTTTAGGTTGTGTGAACAATTGAATGGTGTTGGTTATGGTGTTATGATGCTTAAAGTTGGTATCTTGAGTTGCTTACCAGTCTTGTTTTGGTTGTTTATAAGTTATAATGTTATTTACTTCGTATTAAGCATGTTTTACATAAAGAATGTCCATAATAATGGTGAGAGTGAATGTTTAATGGATGGTTATGATGATGTTGAGTAAAGAAAGGTTAAATGACTGTTGGTTTATTTGAGTTCAGTTTACGTTAAACTGGCTTGTATGTATGCTTAAGTTAAGTTTGTGTACGAGTACTGTTTGGCACGTACGTGAGGATGAGCTACAGCGTCCTTGTTGGGTCAGATAACGCCCATAGTCCCCTTGGCTATTCTAGTTGTTTAGTTAGAGCTATTATGGGTTCTCAACCGTGGGGTAGCGGTTAGAGAGTTTGGTTATTATTATGTCGTCACCATTCCAACGGTTCGGTGGGATTTGGCCAAATTTAGACAGTTGTTGAGTAACTTCAAGTTGTGGTTCCGCCATAGGTGTGGTATGACACTAGTTGTTTCGTACATGGTGATTGTAGTTGTTACACCTAGTGCTCCGTGCTTACTCTTGCAATTGGTTGTTTGCTGTTTGAGTTGGTTGTTAAAATGAGATAGTAGTTGTTTGAGTTGGTTGTTTCGTACAGGGTGATTGTAGTTGTTTGAGTTAGTTGTTTATGTAGACTTAGGACCTGTTCTTTCCAGCTTATTTTCAGCACATTTAAGTTCGATTCATTCCACTGATTCGATTCGATTCATTCCATTCGATTCGATTCGATTCATTCCACTTTAGTTCGATTCGATTCATCACATGATATGTTATTTAATTGAACTTCATTCGATTCGATTCGATTCGATTCGATTCATTTCGATTCGATTCGATTCGATTCATTTCGATTCATTCGATTGATTCGATTCGATTCGATTCGGCTCTAAAAAGTCCGAAAGAACAGGTTCTTATGTTTTGATTTTGGATTGTAAGGGTATTTATTCCCGTATGTTTAGACCTCAAGGTCTAAACCCTTTTGTTTGTTTGTTTTAGTGAGTGACGATCCGGATTTCCACGGTGTTTCCGCCACCGTGGCTCGCTTTCATTTGATTTTCATTATAAAACCCTTTTTAATCGTATTTTATTATGTTTAAATAATTCGGGTTGTTACAAGTGTAGTAATTTCTTGCAGGGTAATCCTCCTTCTAAGCTTAAGAACCCCAGTAGTTTTCTATTCCTTGTGCTATAAGAACGCATGTGATTGATAATGCTCCATGTGACTTAGGGGCTAGTGTTTGTGTGATTCCATATTCTATTTGTCATAAGCTTAGCATGACATCCCTAGATTGCACCTCTATGACTATACAGATGGCTGACCGTTCAGTTAGGATGCCTTTAGGTATTTTGGAAGACGTCTTGGTACAGGTTGTAAAGTTCTTTATCCCCGTAGACTTTGTAGTGCTTGATATATTCCTGAGGATTCCCATATCCCGGTCATCTTAGGGAAACCCTTCTTACACACCGCGGGCGTAATTATATATGTGGGTAATAGTACATTGAGTTTCACGGTAGGAGGTGAGAAGTTAGTCTTTACTCAGTCAGATACTCCGCGGTCACCTATGAGGTTAGAGTCAGTTTGCGCTATTGATTTTACACCTCCGTCTCACATTCTTGGAGACACTTTGGAGGTTGTTTCTGTTGTTTCCCCTTTTGCAGGTTCTACGGTGAAAGACTGTAAGATAGGCTTGAGGGAGCGGAAACTTTTACAACCTGACTTATTTAATGCTAGCGACGGTTCAAAGAACATGAGAGGAGAGCCCGCACTATCAAAGATGAAGAATCCCAAGCTAGTAGACCACGGGGTTACATGCGTGCTACCGTCCGATCACCCTCCTGATCATGATAGAATTGTTGGGTGCCCCCGCAAATTTTTATGGAATAGTGAAGCAGTTGTGAGTAGTCAACGGTCTTGGCATGATCCTGCAGGTTGAGATGAGAAAGCATACTCGTGCGAGACTATAAATCAGCGGTTCCAGGAAGCAACCCCTGGGTTTTGTAATAATTATTGTATTATTTCATTTTCGTACTTTTTTTTTTAGGTGAGGCGAGAGTATGGGTCTAATATTTTACTCGAGTTATACACGATTTGATTTCCGTCTTTGATAAGAAATTTTCTTGTCGGAAAGTGAGGAGAGCCGAGACGGTCTACTGGAGGCCCGTCTTGGACCGACTAGCGAGGGGATAATCACGAAGTGGTTAAAGGAGAGTGAGCCAGTGTACCGGCCGGCCACTTAGCCAGGTGGTTGGTTTTTGTACGTGAATGGAATTTTCCCTCGTAGAGTACGTTTTTCTATCCCCTCCCGTCATTTCTTCCCCATTATTTATATGTCCTCATATTTGCTGCTTTGGATGTTGTTGAGTTGTTCGATGATTAGTTCACATTGAGGACAAGGTTTTGTTTAGGCTTGGGGGATAAATTTGGTACTATTTATTTTGTGTGCTTGTTTTTATTGCTTTTCTTACTCAAAAATCCAAAAAAAAAAAATTAAAAAATGTCAAAATCACATAAATAAAGTCAATTAGATGTTGAAACTCGCAAAACGACGATGATATTATTGCATAATGCTTTTCCTTTTCTATGCACTTAACTTGATTGAGTATGCACTTCATGCGGTTTTAAGTTGATCTTACGAGTCAGTTGCTAGATTGCATTTGTTGAACGAATAGACTTCACCGTAAATTGGTAAAGTTACATATATATATAGTGAGGATTAAAGCCTCCAAGGCACGAATTCATATATTTTTCGTGCATTTGAGCTTAAAAGAGAAGGATGACGGAATCCCAATAATCAGAGTGAAGATCGAGCTCGGGACCGAAAGTTAGACGAATTAGTTAAGTCGTAATTAGATGGAGAATTTGGCCCAAGAGAAAGACAAGAGCCCAATAATCAAGATGATCCAGTCAACTTCAGCCTGCCGACCGGTCTGACCAGACCGGCGGCCGGTTGACCGGATGGATGGCTAGATGTTGAATTTTGTGAAGAAAATGTTCTAGCTACGGGGCCAGTTATGGCCCGACGGCCGGCCGACCGGTCTGCTTGGTTATTTTAGACGGAGTATTTTGTATGGTATTATTTAATTATTTTAGAATTATGAAAGGTTTTTTAGGCAATAATAGTATTTAAACCTAGGAGAAGAAAACATTCAGATCTATCTTACATCTTTTCATTTATTAGCTTAGTTTACTTTTACTGCATATTCTATGGGGAGAACCTATACAGCTCCTTGCAATTCAATCACGAAGTATTCAGTTAATTTCGCCATTGGTAATTATTTGTCTTTCATTATTCTTAGTTTCAATTTCATTAATAATCATTTTTAGTCTAATTATTATTATTAATATTGCTTGCCCTAATTTCATGAGTTGCTAGACCCCCAATCTAGGGTTTAGCGGATTTAATGTTATGATTGCGTAGTCTTATTTAGATGATTGTGTGATTGTTGTTAATTATTTCTAGTCTCTCTTTCATGCTTTTATTGATTGACCTTGAAAACCTGAACCTAAGATCGAGAGCCTAGTTTAGGTTAGACTTGCTTGCAATAAGTTGTGAGAGCCTGTTAGTTGAACCTTAGGGTAGATTATCATACGAGAGGAGTAGTTGCTCCCATGGCATAATTAACTGCGAATTTATATGATTCTGTGCTTGCTAAGTTTTCTGACATCGTGAACTCAAGACCCTAAACTTTCCTTATTATTCTCTTACAGCCTTTTTAGTATTAGTCTCCGTCTTAGTTTCTAGTTTTAGCTATTTTAGTTTAGCCTTAAAACATACTTATAAACCTCTATAGTAATCTAGAAACCTTCAAGTTTAGTAGAACTTAGCCTTCTCTCTGTGTATTCGATATCCTACTTGCCAATAGCTACCTGTTACTAGTTTTGTACGATTATTTTTGACTAGGTGATACGACTTTAGCCTGTCCCTCGCAATGCAGTATACAGTATAATCGAGTGGAAGGGAATTGTCCACCCTTGTCAGGGTAAAACATCTTAGGGCCACTCGAGGAGTAGTCACTGGAAATGCGTGGCCACGCTCGGAAGGAATCTATGGTAGATCTTCCGGTCAGACAGCTACTCTCCATATCGAGGAAACCACTCATGATATAATATGAATGCAAGTACGACCTATAAGACACCTTGCATTGAGTTGGAGATGTGAAAAAAACAAGAAAATTGGTAACGCACAACTTGTCTCGGACAAATGGGAGATTGTTGGAGTATGTGTCCTCCACAAATTGTGCGATTACATAATAAATCTCGATTATGGAATACATGGGGATAATCCTATATTATTGTCAATTGATTAACGTAAATCAATAACGGTTGGCTGACTAGAGTTTGACGTTATTGTCGTGAGACGGCGGTAATCAATTGATCCCTTTGAGTCACACCTAAAGAAACGTACTCCAAATTAATAAGCTAGTTAATTGTATAAGATACAATTAGATTAGTAACTTGATAAATCGACTAATGGTTAGTCAGTGAGTTAATTTAGAGAGAAATCGAGTTAGGAACTCGGATGATTAATTTTATGTCGATAAAATTATTTAAAGAGATGGGAATTAGTGATTAATCGTTAATTC
This sequence comes from Dianthus caryophyllus, assembly GCA_023091065.1. Taxonomy (NCBI): domain Eukaryota; kingdom Viridiplantae; phylum Streptophyta; class Magnoliopsida; order Caryophyllales; family Caryophyllaceae; genus Dianthus; species Dianthus caryophyllus. The sequence goes on along the minus strand of CM041529.1, from coordinate 13,226,700 downwards.
ACTAATTGTGTACTAATTGACTAATGAGATTAGTAATATTACAATTCTAATATATATGTAAGTGTACATATATATTAAGGAAGAGTTAAGAGTTTAATTAAATGATTTATACTTTATCATGTTGGATGATTAAGTGATAAATTATAAGTATTTGTGGGAAAAATATTGAAAACAAATAAGACCCAAATAGGGTCCAAATCGTCCAAATTGAGGACAAGGGAAGAAGATTCCCTTTTTGTCCTACTTGTTTTGTTTGTTTTATTTTGTTTTGGATGCATGCTTGTTTAAACATAATTATGTTGTTTCAAAGCATTGTTCTAAACAAGAAAAAGGCACTAGCATGCAAAAAACTCTTCACTCTTCTTTTCTCCTCCCTAGGCCGGCCTACATGGGTCTTTTAGACTCATTTTAGGCTTTTGAATATTGTTCATAAAAAGGCTAAGAGAATAAGGAGGCATTCATTCATGCATGCAACTTATTATCTCTCCAAAACTTCTCTATAAAATAATAAGTTTCTAATACTAATATTACCAAAATATTGCTAAGTGTTAGTGATAGTAATATTACATATTATTAAGTGACTATTAGTGATTGCTAGCTCAAATCACTAGTAGTTTTTAGAGTTGTTCTTGGGTGCTACAAGAAGGAGGTTTCCTATTTTGGAAACTTGGGTTTTGGAGGATCATCCGATTAAATAGCTCAAGAAACAAATCGAGAATGGAGTTCTCGTATTTGTGCCCATTTTATTCCTTTAGTGAAGGTATAAATTTCTATAAACTAGATCTACAAAGTAAATTAGTAACTACATAGATCTTGCTCATCAAATTAGAGTAATTTGATTTAAACTAATAATGGATTAGTAGAGGTTATGGAACCCAACAATTCTCGCCACATTTTGAAATAACTTTTTTCAAAAAGCTTTTTCTTTAAACGGATTGATCCATACTTATGTTGGTTTGACTCTAACAAACACTCTTTTTCAAAACATCCAAGAATAATCACTACATTCTTGCAACTTTTCGAAAACGTAAATGGACTACATGACTCACGGTCATCATAACCCATTTATTTCAAAACTCTTTCCAAAACCCGAGAATGTGCAGATTCAATCTAGTGGACTTCTATGGTTGAACCAAGCGGCCTCTAGTCACTTCAATCCAACTTCTTCTTAAGCAAATGCATGAAAACGAGCGCAAACATTTACATCGCATTTTCAAGCATCCTCGATTCGGATAGCCCATCACTACTTCGGATCAACTTCCATTTTTCATCGTAATCCAACGACAAGCCCACAACGACCCACCGTTAGTACGGGCTTATTGGATTTGATCTCAAAACATCTTTTGCATCGGGTCGAAATGTGTCAACGCATTTCAGCTCAAAAAGCTTACTGACTTTTTATAGAAAACAAACTTTATCAGAGTTAGATTCGAGTCTAAGTGTGCGTGAATCGAGTCTCGACACAAAGGCATTAATGTGCACCCACGACACGTGCGTCACAAAGCAGCCAGCAAGGCATCCGCTCAAGCACCATCGACGATCTCGCGGATCTCATCAAGCAACTCGCGTCTTTTTAATACGGGTCGAGTTTAAGCATCGAGTCAACCTCTGTCAGTCTAGGACAATTGAGTTTTTGACGTACGACATTTTAACAAATCGATAAAGGAATAAGTTTGCCTATAACTTAGCTTTCTTTTTACTCACATTTCTTATACAAAATTCATTCTGCACCGACATAAATTGTATCCTAGGAGTAACAATCCAAAGGAGGTCTAAACCGGATACAAAGGTTCAAGACAACATCAATACAAGACACAAAAACAAGAGGGCTTCGGACAACTAAACACCTAAGGTTCGGTAGTCAGCCTGTGGTCTACTGCTCCGTTGCGTTTGAAGGATGATCCATTAATTTGGAGCTCCACAGTGATCATGAATTTGATCATGACCAGAAGTACGAGTATTCCTGGATCGCCCTCCGCGTACTCGAGCACCTGCTTAATAAGCAAACAAACTTATCAGAGGAGTCTGGCGTGATAGACTTACTATGACATGTGACCATCGAACTACTAGGTCTAGTAAAGTCGGACCTCAAGTCCAAGCCATAAAGGACGTGACATATTCTCAAATACAAACCAGAATACAAGAAAGGAAAAAGCAACAGCAAAAAAAAAAAAATAAAAAATAAAAAATAAAAAAGCCCTCAAGCAAAGGACAAAAAAATTCTCATTATTTATAAATAGTGTTAAAATACCAAATGTATATAAAGTAATGTAACAACGCAACTTGTAAAAAAGTACTCCCTCCGTTCCAGTGAATTGTTTACACTTTGACTTTTTTGTGAGGAAAATTTGAAAAAAGCGTAAACAAATGACCGAGACAGTGGGAGTACTCAAAATCTGCATACTAGAGAATGAACACTGGTAATGTGTTGCCTTGCTGTGGTAAGCCACGAGGCATTAATTGAATGATTGAGTTCCCACTTCCCACCATGACTTTGTGCCACTTTTCCGCCTACTTGAACGGAAGCCACAAATTTTACAAAGTGTACTGTTACAAGACCCACGCCACGTGAAAGTGGACCATCTAAATATAGTAAGATACAGCATAAATAGTGTAGGTAATTATAGAGATACCCGGCCAAATCATATAATGTGGTAAATTATTGACCAACTTTCTTCACTTTTTGTACATGATTGTTTACGGAGAATCATTCCAACAAGTGAGACAATTTGCTTTGCATTTCGAAAAGGCGTGACAATGGGTCCATGTCTTGTAGAAATAGTTTTGGAGATGTTTGTAACAGTATTGACAAAAACCGTTTGTCCATTATAGAAAAACTAGTCGTGTTTTTTCAGTAAAATATGCAGTGAGTCTGACATGATCTTACTTATCATAGATTTTGGGTTAGACTCGAGTAGTTTTGGGTTGATTGTATCGAATGCAAATCATATTAGGTTGTGACAGATTTTGGGTTGGGTTTACGTCATATACAGTCGCATTCGTCAGTTTCAGGTCGGATTCAAAACATATTGATTTGGTGGCTTAAAGTTTTTTGCGTCAAATGGAATCGGGTCAGGTTTTGGTTACTATCAACCTATTAAATCGGTAGAAATTTTGGTGTTAAAGTCAAATTTTGGATTTCAATATTTTTCAAAACCAATCTTCAAGTTTTTAACTATATTCTCTTGCATCAAACTTTCAATATTATGTCTGGCGTTGGTTTAATGTTGAAAAATATAAACAATCTCAAAAAAGTTCAAAATTTCTTTCAAAACCAAATAAAACTGTCTATATCCTTAAAAAATTTTACAATATCTATAAAAATAAGTTATTTAATATAAGATTTTGAAAATTAATTGTTATTTTAAATAAATGCGTCAAGATAAATTTTGGTCGATTCGGACCACAAGTCATGTCGAGTCGCATAAGCTTTTGGGCCGACTCAAGTTTAATCGGGTTACAACTCAGGCTGCGTTCATTTTCGCATTAGATTTTATTCAATCGCGTCAAGTTATGGGTCATCATAGGGCTGAATCAAGTCTATCGCCGCAGTAATTTTGTGTCTTATCTATTAGGATTTGCTCCGATTCGGGTTGGATCAAGATTCACAACTCTAGTTACCACCATTTTGCTAATTGACTGTAAACACATGCAATTAATTCAATTTATATTTTAATAATGGTATATCATACATTTTATAGGAAAATACTTTCTCTAATCCATTGAGTAATAGTATATATTTGAATTTTGCACAAGAATTAAGATGGGCGAAAAATCAAGTGGAGTGAGGGCATGTTATTACTTGAATACCCCTATAATATTCATCTAGAAGTGCAAATGTGAGGGTCATTTAATCTTTTTATTTGCTAAAATATGAACCAAAATAGAACGTCGTTAAATCCTAAATCATTTGAACAAAACGTTGCTTAAGTAATAACATGCTTAAGGCTAACTTAGACATTGTCACATTGTCTTATTATAAGGCTGTTTTACATGTGTTTCTGCTACGGACTTATGTGTACGATTAATGTGGAGCAAGATCATAAAACACCTGAAAGCTATAGCCTATAGGTTCTCTAATCAAGTAAATCGGAAAATATCTACACGGTTAAAGCAAAGAAACTGTGAGCCATATCCAGTTATCCACCAAGTGACAACAATCTCAATATTTCCTACACGAAGGCTACTGTAACTTCAACACATCACATTGATGTGTCATTCTAACACTCTCGACTCTTCAATGTACACCAAAAAAAAATTGGATTTTTTTTTTATTTTAGAAAAGGCCATATCCAATGATCCAAAGCTAATTTCTCGAAGTCATTACCTTTTTTGTATCCCAATATTACCTTTACTTTTTCGAAACTATTATCTTTTCATACCCAATATTACCTAAATTATGCATACAAAGACAAAAGCAATTAGACTTAAAGATCGATTTCGCTATTAAATAAAACCATAATTTGTACCCAAAAAATCAACCTCGTCATAAATCGATTGATACAATAAAATTACTCCAAAAACGTTGACCCCTGTTCAAATGATGAAGAAGAACCCTCAAAGTAATCATCCGAGGAAAAAAAAAAACATCACAAAAATTGCAACAACCAACATTCCATCATCATAAAGTCCTACACAATTATGATCATGAAGAGCATTTGACACCAGAATGAAGAACATATATTTGACACCGGGAAACCGAATACTCACAACGGTCTCATTGATTTCCCGATAATTTAAGTGACATTCCAATTTAAGATGCTTATGAAACCTAGTGCAAGTGGCACGTCGTCTTTGGGTGAACACACTCAAAACACCGCCACATGCCACTTACATACACAAAATTTCATGCAAATACAAGGCAGCTCCTGCAAACATCATATTTATACACAAATTAGATGTAGTCTGAGATAACAACCCAAGGTTTTCGCACAAATGTGTCGCCATAAAAATCGTAAAAGACGGTCTGACACAATAACCCTATCAATCTAGTTTTAAAAATGTCTTTTAATTCTTGCCTTATAAATAGCAAACTTTAGTATAAAAGCAGATTTACAGAAGACAAACTTTTTTTTTTTTTTTTTTTTTTTTTTTTTTTGCCGGCTGGAAAAGGAGTGTTTAGAGTCTAGGTGTACGGCACTCCCAACCGTACTTACAAACTAAAAATACAAATATAACATTATAATAAACGAAAAAACATAAAGAGCTCCGGTTAAAGAAAATTTGTCGTTGTTGGATAATGGCGGATTGGGCACGAGCCTCATCTTCATTCTCCTCTGCATAACGTGAAACAACCGAAGGCCAGAGAACCACCTGAAAAACCGAGCGACAAGAACAAGTTGCACTTACGCCTAGAAGACGTAGAAGGAAAGAGGTGAAAGCAAACTGAAACAATTTGCCTCGAGTGGAGAGAAATCTCCTACAACTTGGTGATCGAGCTCTGAAAGCACTAGTGTAACAACCCAGGATATTCAGTGAGCAGAAAGAGGGGATCAAAGGACGCCCCTCGACCAATCCCTTGGCCAAATAAACCGGAAACATAGATCCCAAAATACTAACAAAAAGAGTCCCCCACGAATTTAGGGACAGGACACCCAACTTCATGGTATGATTTATTGTAATATAAATAAGAACACAACAAAATAGAATGTAACTCGTAAAGGGACAAGACACCCTCGACGACCCTAGAGAATACTTTCCAAAGGGCACAAAAAAAATCCGTGAAGTTTGGGACAGGACACCCAACTTCCAAGGATCATAGATTTTCCAGAACTCAAAGTGCAAGGACATTAAAAGTGGGTAAAAACCACCACCACCAAACCAATCACAACCGCCAAACAACAAATACATCCCAGCCCAAGACAAACAAAGAAGCTTATAAAGCACAGAAAACAACATGCAACCACTAAAAAGGAACATAGAGAACACCCATCGCAATAACACCAAATCTCGGACCAAAGAAGACCACCCATTAGAACAACCCTAAAGACAGAAGACCGAGGACGTCACAACAGTCCAACAAAACCTTGAAAGCGAGCCGATAACCCACCCACCAACCAACAAAAGACACAACTTAAAAAATGGAGCACTAAGAAAAGCGGACATTAAAGACACCGAAGACCCATCAATTCACCAGAGAAAACGTAACTACCTTCGAAACCAAACCCCGACCCGCGAAAACCCCCGACCCACCCCAAGGCAAGATGAACATGGCAGATTCTGCCGTTTCTAAACACCCAATTTTAATTTTGTTTTTAAATTTTGTTGTGTTTCTTCCAAATTACTCTTTAAAACCTTTTATAATCAAACCAAATTAGGATTACCCCCTTTTTACTAATAGAGGAAGAAAAGATTTACACAACTTGAAACACAAGAACCAAATCTGGAAAAAACAGAATGGGTGGTGCTCATCAACTCATAAAACCAGAAAAAGTGCTCCAAAAAAGACCTCAACAAAACCTCCATAAATTATAAAAACTGCTATTAAAAAACCTGGTCTTCAACATACCTTCTACTACCCTTTACAAAACCAATGACCCACGGGTCACGGCAGGCCGAAGAGAGAGGTGAAAGAGAGCGAGGGCGTGGTGCATGCATGTACTCCCGTCCCCGAAACGGTGTTCATGAGTCTTTGTTTGCCGATCCGCCGGGGATAGACCAAATAGTGGTCAAATCTCCGGCGGAGAGGCTAAGATGTAGATGGTTTGGACAGGGATTGGAGGCGGCGGCGGTTTGCAAAAGGATGGAGTTTTAGGGTTTTTTTTAAAGAGAGAGAGAGTGTTTTTTGAGAGAGAGAGCGTTCACAGAAGACAAACTTAAAACCCGAAAGCTGGATCATGACCAATGTGGCCTAACTAAGCAAAAATGTCACTAGGTTTTACTTTGGGTGTTGTTCTTTCATGTACCACTTTTACTCATTTGTGTACACAACTTTCCATTTTATACCCTTACTCTTATTTTCACTTTTAGTTTTTCTCTCCTTTCTCTCACCTTTTTAAATTTACTCATTCATGTACTACTTTTGTACACTTTTTTTTTTACTCATTCTTTTTACACTTTTTTACTTTTTTTTGTACACTTTTTTTATTCAAAATATATATTAAAAAATAAATACTAAATTAAAAACATTAAATATTTTATTCAAAATATTGAAATATGTAATTTACAAAAAATAAGCACTATAGTAATTCACTAAAAAAAAATATTAAAAGTACCAAATTACAATATTAAATAAATAAAAATAACCAAATTAAAAAAAAAAAAAAACAAAAAAAAAAAAAAGAAAAAAAAAAAAGAAAGGGAAGGATACGTAGTACGCTGCAACAACGGAACAACCCCACCCCCCCACCCCCAAAACCCTAAGCACCATACATACATGGACACGATTGTCTTGACCAATACGCACTGCTATCTGGTCGACTTTATCTCGTACTTGTCTCTTCATCGTCATGTTTAAACAACATACTCCGTATTATATCACCTTTATCACCCAAAATAAAATCGTGTTTATTAATAAACCGTTTAAATAAATGATATTTCAGTTGAATTATTCGCAAAACCGTTAAAATAATTAGATTTACCTCATGAAAGGCTAAGATGTCCGTCATAATTGCTTGATTATAGTGAAAATATGCAACATAATTATCAATATAAAAGAGAGGAAAAACTGTAATTAAAAAGAGGTGAGGGGTATTGAATGGAAAAATTAGGGTAAAAAGTGTGCAGGAATGAGTAATTGTGTACATGAATGAGTAATACCGTTTACTTTTTGCAACAAAAGAAAAGTTCCCAAATGGACAAAATGTGTGCAATGTACTATGATAATTATAAGTGAAATTCAACTTTTGAGTATATAGTAAAGACTCGAAGCTATGGGCTAACGAAAACGGACCAATCAAACTTCTAATCTAAAAGAGACTAAATCGTGCATATATTAAAAATAATAGGAAAAAAAAAAAAAAAAAAACCAGCTTTAATATAGTTGTTGTACTCCTCTCCCGAGAACATAGGGAACACGCCCACCTTAGGGGGAACAATTTTGACGTTGTTTTTACCAACGTTGGTAGTTTCACGCCCTAACAGAAAACTAAAAATTAAGGATAACCAAGCACCACCACCATCATCGACCGTCAAAACATATTCCTGCTTGAGAACCCTCAAGTTCCTCTGGACCTATCCCTAACGGTCGAGCAAGTTTCACAAAGGTTCAACGTCAAATTTGGAAACCCTTAAAGTTCTTTGTTGACGTAGTTTACAATATCTGAAGCGTATCACCGCCCCTTGCAGTCTTGGATCGATTTGCCTCCGTTTCTTACAATAGTTTAAGTCAAATAATTTCATACAATCATACAATTGAAATAATTCAATCATTTACACATGGCCTTTTGTTATCCAAAATCCAAAACAAAGAAAACATATAGAGTATCAAGCCCAAAATACCAATCTGAAAAAACAAAGCACGACATGTCACAAATTGAAATGACAAAACCTCCCTACAATTACCCAGTAAACTCAGCAAGCGTTAATGAATTCTACGTCATCTTGTGAGCAAGCCAATTTATGCTGATTCACAGCAATCACTTGGCCCGTTGGCCGTAAGGCAAAACTACTCATTGAACCAGACCACACCTGTATTCTGCCAAAAAAATTTCGACAGAGTAAAGTCATGACCAAATCTGGTCAGAAACTCTGCAAAATTCGACTTCAATTACCTATCTAACTACTACCGCATCATAGAATAATCATGTCGAGCCACACTAACAGCACAATTATCAAATAAAACACAAGAAAACAATCACAAAAAGCGCAAACTTAACACAATAAAACACGCAAAGAAGATTAGAAACGCAAACCTAACCCAAACAAATTACTTAGCCAGATAGCCTTACTAACTGTTTATATGGAGTGTCGTTAGCCGATATATGCTACATTTCTGATGTTGCTTTGCAAGATTTCCGTGAAATGAATAAATGCCTTACGTGGATCATTGTTTAAAAGAAATAATATCAAAAAACAAATTCAAACTGTCAGGCCCTCACGATATAGGAGGTAGAAATACCTCTCTTTTCCTTCGTCAATATGCCCATTGGTGTTGCAAAATTTACCAATCTGGTAATTGAAGAAATCACAGTGTAGGCAAACAATTAATACAGGAAACAAATGTTTTCAATATGATTGAAAATATAGAAGTCATAATGGAGTATTAGATATATGGATCGTCTTAAGAACAACAGGATACAAATAGGCATGGGATTAGCATTTATATAACACACAGCATTACGTAATAGCTACGCTATACCAATTGGGCTTTACAGGGATTATCCCTGCAACGACAGACAGGTTTACCGGCAGCTTCCCATCCATTAAATCCGCGTTCTAGAACCAAGATATCTTTTATTCCTGCTTCTTGTGTTGTTTCTGCTAGATACTCTGCCAATCTCCGAGCACATTTGGGTCCACGAACCTAGAAAAACATATAAGAACAATTATCATCACGCCTTTTCCGCTGCAAGCCATCAGCTTAGGAAAAAAAGAATTAAGCTTTTCCATCATGTATACTAATTCAACTGTTTCGCAAGGGTAAATCAATGTAGTCACTTTTATTACTTTCCATCATGTTCCCATAAGGTTTTTCACGACTAAAGCTATGCAACTCAGATTGTGGCAGTGTCGAACACAACATGATGTGGGGAAGTCGTCACAGCTTTCCGAGAAACTTTCATGTTTGGCCACTAATGATTTGTGTCAATGCAATGATGGAAGTTGGACAGCGGTCTCAGCGGAGACGCAGCTAGAGTATATATTTGTCAATATACACGAAGGAATGAAGGGTTTTCCTTATCAGCTAATAATCTCTGTGGTACAAATGATGGTTCCATGGATTGCACATGAGGGACGGATCAGGGATGGAATTAACTTTCTACCCGTCCTCCATTATAGCTTGGATGATAAATTTGCAATTTCTCGGTTTCTCCCTTACAAAGGGTCCCGCAAAGCTATTCAGTGGAAAGTTTGAAGGTCCAATACAAAATTATGATACAGGACCGTGAGCCCAACCAAAGCCCGAGCAAGATGGTACAGAGTGAAGGAAAATTCAGTTCGAAACAAATTATATCTATTGCTTTATTCTATATTTCTATGTATTTTCCTTTTCAGTTGTATTCTTCAAATTAAGTGTAAGATATGCCATTCAATTATTAGAGATCTCGTCATCCACCATTGCTTTTCTAATTACAACAATTCACCCCAACAGGCCAAACACCACCTAAATTAGAAGTAACTACCATAAACTCACCTTACTATTAGCGACCAAACATCCTGAAGTCCTAAAGTATTCACTTTAGCTTCAACCAGGTCACTTACCATAGACACAACTGAACTTATCCACATCCCGTTGGGCCGTACTGGCGTACCATTCTATCACCCTCAAATTGATATTGTAACAGCCTAAACCACCATGCCTGTTAAATACCATACCCCTTTTTTGCACCTCTCTTCAGTAGTCATCCCCAGTTGCTCTCCCGACTTTGTCGTGTCCCACCTCCCTTCTTAACGATGGGCTAATGATAGTGCTGTGGTTGTGTTAATGGTGCTTTTCGGTGTATGGTTGGGTGCTTGCGCATTTTTGGTGGTCTGAGATAGTGAGGTTTTTTTTGGATGGTTAAGGTGGTGTGGTGGTGTGGTGGTGTGGTGTTTGTAGCAATAATAGATAGACACGGCACCACTAGCTCGACTGGAAGAACAACTTTTAACTCACTAAACCAAACCAACCCATATAGACCCAAAACTAATCCAAGGAACACACTTGTCAGTTGTCACTATAACTTGATAAGAATATAATTGACACATACCAAAACCTAATTAACCCGACACATCACGATTCAACTCAAGTTTGACCGACCACTTTACCATGCCAAGAAATACTGTAAGATGGTTATGTGGGATAGTTGTAAAGGACGTTTTCATAAGGGAAAAAATCAGAACTCCCACCTCATATATCACGTTTTGCATTAGGAAAATATATACGATTGCCTATAAACATAATCTCTTATGCATTATCTGCATGTATTAGTTTATTTGCATCCTAATATTGTGATCATCTTAGTTAGACCAAGTACATTTTTAGTCTAAAATTCTTAATGTTTGACGCATTATCACTACTTGCATTATAATGTTACGTATACAAGTTCAGTCAAGGATGTATATATTAACATTTCGACTAATATAAATCGCGTTTTCCGAATATAATTACCATTTTACTCACTAAAAATGATGTTTCACGTATGGTCAATGTTAATTATATGAAATGTCAATGCGAAAATTATATTTAGTGGCAATTGTATTTATTTTCCTGGTACATATGTAACTCATAACGAGACTAAAGTACTAAACTATACCTAAAAATTGCATAACTTCTCAAATCTATGTGTTTTAATAAGTTGCATCAAAACCTTGAGGAATTCTACCAACCTTCTTATTTTTACCTTCTCTTTTACCCTCTTTCTCTCACATTTAATCAAAATACTACTCCGTACTATATAATTTCTTCAATTTGTTAGACTTTTGTGAACAGAAAAAGAGTATTATTCAATGTGTTCTGAGAGGACAACGTAAGAGATAACATAAAGGAAAAGGCAGATAGCATTTTTCTAAGTCTTCTGATTAATGATTTAAAAAATGAGTTCATTAGAAGTAATTAGAAAACAATAATGATTGTCATGGAACATAATAGTACTCCACATTTGTTAGGACTGGATAGTTAAACCATAGGCTACGATAATTATAGTTGTGAGCAAGGTTGCTCAATATCACATGGTTGTCGAGGAGTGTCATTAATTTTAATGGAGTTATCTCAACGTCTCTTTGTAGATGATAATTTATTACTATCAGTTACACTGGCTAAGAGAAAAATCGTTCTTCCTTTGAAGAATGCTTTTCAGAGTTCATAGGCAATACAACGGTCGAAAACATCATTTTGTGAGAATTCCTACAATCGAAATTGAACCAAATATTCGGGTATCACAACATTTGACTCACCACAATCCTTTTGCTATCCGCCACCCATCACCTGCAACATCATCCAAAAACCCTTCAAAATCACACCAAACCCCATCCCTCACCTTCGACCAACAACTCCCAAAAGCTAAATTTGCCCAAACCCACGATCAGATCGATTAATCCACTTGCTTCCAAAAATTAAACTCCCAATCTAAACCCTAGTGTTTTTCCTTGCGCAACAGGGGAATTCAAATTGGGACCTATTGTCCACGATACCTCCATGCTAACCACTAGACCATAATACCTTCGGCACAATAACAGCTGATTCAACAATAATTAAAACAAAAGCTCATGGAATTGAAATCTACCATGGAAAAGAATATATCAAAATCCCAGTAAAATAAAATTAGATTGCTAATCAATTAACAAAAAGAAAAAAAAATCAGAAAAATTAATGAATAAACCTGGCTAAGAGCACAGTGAAAAACAAGGGTATCTTTGCCATGAAGTTGGAGAATAAGATTAGGGAGTTTATCCAAGAAAGTAGCGCTAGCAAAGTGAAGTGATCCAGCAATATGACCATCGTAATTCCTCTCATCATCCCTAAAACCAACAGAAGAATTCAAAATAAAAAATGTTGACCGAGTTTCGAAAGTCGGAAATAAAAGAATACAAAGGGAAGGTTGGTGAGAGTTTATTTGTACCGGACGTCAACGATGGCGAAGTTGGGGTGTCGAGTTTTGAGGGAGATGAGTTGAGAGGCGGAGATGTATGATATGCTGCGCGCCATTGCCGACGATGTTGTTTCTGTTTGGGGTGTTGTTGTTGATGGATTCTTTGGATTCACTTCTTTCTTCTTATTATGTTTGCCTTGTGCTGACCCCATTTCATTAGCCAACGACCGGGCGGAGAGTATTAAAGTCGTAGAATATTAAAAAATAAAAAATTATTGATACCAAATTATATACTCCTTATCATGCATAAAAAAATAAAAAATAAATAAATAAAAGAAATAATTGTCAAGAATAATCTGAACTGATCCTCTTATTCGATAAATAATTCGAACTCGAATTAATAGACGAATAATCTCAAGTATTGAAAAATAATTTATTAATATACTTTGGCTAATTTCAATCGACTTTAACACGTAAAAAAAATGTGAAATCGACTCTAACTTTACCTCACTCTAATTTTAAGTAAAATTCAAACCGGTTTCACCTCTTTTTTTATCGATTAAAGCAGTTTAAAATTGGTCAAAGTACATTATTGGAATGATATTTCAATAATTGGAATTATTCGTATGGGCGGACCCACCCTTTGAATTGGTATTGCACTTGCAACACCAAAAAATCAAAACTACTTTAATAACTTATGAAATGTGCAACACCAAAAAATTGTAGTGGCTAAGTTGGTAGAATTGCATTCATAAGTATATTTAGTGTAGGAAGTTATGAGTTCAATTTTTAGCATGCTCATTTTTATTTTTAAGCATTTTCATTAAAGATTTACATTTATTTGACATTTTTTTTCATGACATTCAATTAATTTACACAGTAACTTTTTTACAATATCATGTATATTCAACCAATCATGACATTCAATTACAGAAAATTAAATACTACGGAGTACATCAATTGTTCGCGGGTACATATTTTACAATCAAATTGTAAATTTTTGACGATTATTTTGTAAATATAACATAATCAAAAGGTAAAAAAAGTTAAATAGGACATGATACTCGTACTGGTTTTCATATTATACACTTGTGTAATAAGATTCGAAAATCAAATGGTATCATATCTTAGTCACACTAGGCGTCGGTCGGGAAAAAAATAGGAATACATGAAATTAGACCTGTCAAATGGGTCGGGTTCGGGTTTATGGGTCGGGTCAATACGGGTTCGGCTTAAATACGGGTCGGTTTCGAGTCGAAATACGAGTCAAAAATACGTTTTTTGCGCCTTTTTATTTATTATTTTTTTAATTAAAAATAATTATTTTATTGCTATTTTACATTGTCTACATATTTTATTTGTACATATGTAATACTAAAGTTGATATTTATTTATTCTTGCGATTTAGAAAATTAAAATAGTCTGTTTATGAATATAATCATAATATTTCAATCTTAATTTTCAATATCATTTTGATATTCCAACTTATAATATTGAGGTTTTAATAATTATTAATATTAAATTATTTTTTTCATGAAATATTAATTTATAGGTTCAAAAAGTCTTTTTACACGAAATTACACTTGACCCATCAGGTCGAACGGGTCGAGTCGGGTCTTGACTCTAAATTAATGGGTCATTTCGGGTTCAGGTCATTTCGGGTCACGGGTCAAAATTTACGGGTCTTGACCCTAAAAAAAGGGTCGGGTTTACGGGTCGGGTCGAATTTTGACAGGTCTACATGAAATAGTGCAACATCAAAACAATATTTCTGGATCCGCCCCTGATTATTCGTGGATTAATTCGACTACGGATTATTTATGGAATAAGAGTACCAGTTTGGATTATTCCTAACAATTAATCCAAAAAAAAAAAACAGAATACCAAAAATAATAATAATAATAATTACCAAAAATAATCCGACTCTGACACTCATCTTCCATGATTAATCCCAACTGAAAATAATTCACAAATAATCTCAACTATTGAAAAATCATTTCAATAACATACTTTGACCAATTTTAATCGACTCTAACATGTAAAAAATAATGGTGAAACTGATTCTAACTTTATTCCACTCTTATTTTAAATAAAATTCAAATTGGTTTGGCCTTCTTTTTCACTTATTAAAGCAGGTTAAAAATGGTGAAAGTATTTTATTTGAATGATTGTTTGATAGTTGAGATTATTCGCGGATTATTTGTGTAATAGAGGTGTCAGTTCGGATTATTCTTGACAATTATTCCAAGAAAAAAAAAGTATAAAAAATAAAAAACAAATTCAAATGATCCCTACTAATTTCCTTATATGAGCAGAAAACGAAATAACCTTCAACACCAAAGTAAAATTGCCTTAAATCGCCTTCCAAGCTTCACACACTGCAAATAATGTAAACACTATCGATTGCAATCTAATTCGACCCTAATTAAAGCATAAAACTACTAAAAAGAATAGAAATCCCGAATTCTCAAAAACTAGGGTTAGACCCCTACGAATTTCCTCACAATCAAAGAGAAATAGCGCTCACTTAGGAGGATTGAGGTTATAAATAGGAAAAGAATGACGAGACGGAACGATCGCCACAAAAACGGGAGAAAACCGTCAAGAGATAGTCGCGACCCGACCAAAATGATGGTCGGAGGTGAGCTCGGTGATTTCGCCGAGATATAATAGAGAGGTTGAGTGAGAGAGTGTTTTATCTGTTTTAAATGATTTTAGTGAGATAAAGTTAAAATGAAAAAGTGTGGAAAGGTTTACTCTTATCTCTTATAAATAAAACTTGCTTAAAAGAACTAAGAAAGGTCAAACTAAGTCAAAACCGACTTACCGTAGCTTATTAAATTAGAACTCGAGCTACAAGTATGGATTTCCAAAACCAACTATGAATAATAATTATTTAAGTTATTACAAGCTCAACGAATATAAATACATCCATATCCCTAAATAATTTTATTTTACGATTATTATTATTATTATTATTATTATTATTATTATTATTATTATTATTATTATTATTATTATTATTATTATTATTATTATTATTATTATTATTATTATTATTATTATTATTATTATTATTATTATTATTATTATTATTATTATTATTATTATTATTATTATTATTATTATTAATTTTTTATTTATTTATTTATTTATTATTATTTTTTTTTTTTATAAACCGCAACCTTTATTATAAATAAAGAAATTTACACATCGGTTACACAAAATTGGTGGGGAGCCGAGATACAATCTGGGCCCCCACCCCCTTTGCTATCGCAAAGCTAAGCCGAATAAAAATGTAAGCGAACACCCGAGCCCCTGCGTCATGGGAGGCAGAGAAGTTCTGGACCCGCTTGAGTAAAGCAATGGTCACTAATCCAAATTTCTCCCAACGTAGATGAGAACGGAGAAATCAGAATCTCACCGCCGCACATGAATCCATGTACTTAACACATTTGCGTTGAGCTGCATCAGCAACAACCCTACCAGACACGAAGTCGGCCAACCCAGTCTGAGTCAAGGGGGAGGAACCTGTGAGGTCCACACAAACATCCCGCCCCCTGTCCCAAGAGTATAGAAGCAAATCCGCAGGACGAAGGGATCCGCCGTGCCCATCAACCAGACCAATGTCGACCTCCTTCCCCGCCAAGATGCCAGCCCTGTAGCAGATATCCAGTATGGTGTCGCGGACAAGGTTATGCCGATGCTTAACCCCAACAGTCCCAGTACACGAGACCGCATGATCATCGTACACATCACCAGCGTACACCCGAGAACAGGCAGAGCAGGGCCTAGTCGCCATAAATAACGGAACACCAAGCCGGTAACCAAGCACACTACGGTAAGTCCTCCCATTCATAGTCTGCCCTAGCCCGGAAATAGGCACCGCGCGCAACCAGTCCGATGAATGGGCACCCTGTTGAGACCTCCATAAGGCGATCTGCCGCGGGGAGAGTGAGAAAACAGATTCCGCAGAACCAGCAACCCTCGTAAAATATATTTCTGCCAATTTCTTCATATGTCTAGTGGCAGCGACTTCACTTGGATCACGTGGGAAAGCAAAACCCGTAGTCTCGGTAAACCCCTGTAAAGCGACGTCAAAAGCAAGGTCAGAAGCCCTGACTCCTGAAGACCGTAGTAGCGTAGCCTGCAACTCTGCAGTCTGCAAACGGGAAGCCAGGAAAGCATAATGGATAACGTCCCTCAGATAGACCCCAAGCCCCGAGGCGGTGCGGAGCGTGGCAAGGCGTCACTGCCAGTCCCCAAACCCAGGTCCGCCCGCCGTGACAATACGTTCCAAGCTAGAACGTAGCGCCGCATCAAACACAAGGTGGGCCACCCCGAAAACACGCGGAGAACAAGTGCGGAGGGTGAAATAAAGCTTCGAAACACCTGTACAAGCACGAAGCAAAAGCAACTCACACTGTGGGTCATCGATCCTCGCAACTAAATCCATAAGAGCGATGGTCTTAGTCACTCTCTTCGCCACAAGCTCACTGCAAAAAGTAGGGCAAGTGCTGACCGGGCCACCTAAAACAGAGACACCGCGCACCGGCCGTGCAATAGAAGAAGGAAAGACACCAGGATGCCGACTCCGGGGATCCTCTATAGGCCAAAAAACCTCCGTCTTATCGACATTAAGATGGAGTCCAAAACCCGGGCCCTCCGCCATGATCAAGTCGAGGACCTCCCCCACAACCAAAGTGTCCTCCACTATAGTGCCATCATCCAAGTACCACGCATGCAAGTAGAGATCATACGTGTCCCGAATCTTGCACACCAGCGGATGTAAAACCAAGGCAAACAGCAAAGGACCAAGGGGGTCACCCTGTTGAACACCCTGACACGAAAACAAGCTATGTGCCCCATACAAAAGACGGGCGGGGCTCGAGTAACAAAACTCCACCCATCGGGAAAGGACAGGGCAATGACGACGAACCTCAAGCAACATGGTCGTACGATCAACTAGGTTAAAAGCATTCTGGAAGTCAACAAGCAACATAGTCAGCCCCGCCTCACCACCACGAGCCTCAATGAGCCGGTTCAAGGCATGCAAGATAGCCTCTCCTCCACCTGACACTCCAACTGTGGATACCCAAATCCGTACCTCCCACCAAAAACCCAGTGATGTAACAATGGACTTTTTATTGCATGCTTTTACGTTGACTTAAGTTGTTCTAACTATGACGAATTCAAGTTAAATGTTTTGAAATGCAAATGAGGTTTCTTTATGGGTCATCACTCTTAGTGTCCTTAGGTCTAGAGTCTAGCTTGTCTCAATTTCAGGTCCTAATCGGCATGCGCACACCCTTTTTCAAACACGTATTCTAATTGATCCTCTTACCTTAACAAGGTTTGATTCGATTCTCCTAAATCCCTAAATTTAGGCCCAGTCGCTAAAACCACCTTTTGGCGTTAGCAAACCCTTAGGATAGCCTTACGGAATGTCCTATTTCACAAAACACTACAAAATACACCCTTTTTACATTTTCAGGGCTCGGGCCCGAAACCGAGCCCAAACCCATGCCTGGCCCGCTTCCCAAGGTCTAGGATAATCTAATCAAAACCCTAAAACACAGCCACAACAACGTATCTTAGAGTTCAAGTAAGATTATACTGTATATCCTAAAATATAATTTGGAAATATACGGAATAAGAGGATAGCGCCCGCCCTACCAATCGCTAGAGGCCTTGCGATTAGGGCAGGCAGACGCAAGGTGTCTTGCGATTGCCCCTAGCTATCGCAAGGCTCCTTACGATTCCTATGTCCGGTTTTATCCTCTAGGGTTTCCTAAATCTTGACGAGCTCTACACTATAAATACGACCCTCCACATACGTTTCAACATACAATTTCACATCAGAAAACACCTTCAATTCACAACTCAAACCTCTCAAAGCCTCACGCATAAACATCCTTAGAATTCTTCATTTTCTCGTGTTGAATTCTTTCCTTTGAAGCGAAGCGCTGCCGGTTTCCTAATCTGAGACAGGTAATACTTAATCCTAGCATAGATTAAGGTTTTCTTTACTTCTTTGACTAGCAAGGGCCTACATTAGGCTCACCTCGACTTTGGTACGCAAGTCTGCTTTTCATAAGGTGGCCATGCACCTCGAATACACACTCTATTCGTAACACCTTTCCAAAGTCGTATAAACAACTGACCTCTCTAAAATAAACCAATGGATAATTGAACTTTATTTTATTGCATGCATTTTAGCAAATCCTCTTATTGCATCTAAATCACTTAAAATGAATTCGTCATTAAACTGAACTGTTTTCGTTAACAAGTTAAGCATGCTTAACTGAGGGTTTTAAACAATCTCTTTTGCATTATTTACAACTTTTATTGCACTTGTACGTAGCGAATTACTTAGGCTCATGTATCATTCTTTGCATTGTTCTCAAGTCTAGTAGAGGCTATCTTTTGATAGACTTTTCCAAAAGATCTTTCATAAAAACATTATTTTGATTTATACTTTAGAAAAGTACCCTCACCCGAATCCGAATCTGGTTTCACAATAACCTTAGACGGATAGGTGTCGACGTGCCTTGAACTCTAAGACGTGTCTTTGAGCATGAGGACACGGAGGCGGGTTCTAAATTTCCCTCATAATTTAGTGGCGGCTCCAAAATAGTTTTGAAAGGTTTTTCTTACTTAATCTTTTTAACTTTACGCCCTTAGCAAGACGTCGAGTGGTTCCATGTCTAATCCCGGTACCTACAGTTGGCGACTCCGCTGGGGACAGGTTTTATTTTTGAAAACTAAAACTAGCTTTTTCTTTTAAAAATAAAAATGAGACTTGAACAACTTGAGAACAATCAACATACATGAGCTAAGCATATCCGTTAGAGTCGAATCTAGTCGGATTCACACACAAACACCCCGAGAGGTGGTTCCAAACGCAGGCATTGTCCATTGGACAAAGCACGTTCTGGACTAACCTTCCTCTCACCCCTCCACGGCTTGCCGTAGCAGACTGATTTGACCGCCCCAGGGCTTCCTTTGTATCCTACACGTTATACTGTGTGGGCAAAGGGCCAAAAACACCTGCCAAAGCGTACTCAAATCAGTTGGAGGCGTACAAGACTTGACCAAACGACCAAGAGTCATACGTACGAGTGCGAGGCTATACAATATAGTCTTTTTCAAAAATCATTTGCATATTTTCGAAAATTCGCTTTAAGTTTTCAAAAATAATCAATCTAACAAACTAACAAGCTAACTTTTTCAAACAAAATAATCACGAGCTTTTGAAATAGACATTTTTCAAATTTTCCTTTCGCACAAAACTAGCAAAACCTGAGTCGAGGTTTTTCAGCCCCAACTCGTGGATTTCATTCTTTAAACCTCACGGTTTAAATCCTTTTTAACATCCTCGACTTGTCTAAACCCAAGTCGATTCCTTTTACGTATCCGTTCTTAGCCCACGACGACATACCGTCATTCGGGCTAAGTAGATACAAAGCAAAATCTTTTAACATCGAGATGAGCTGCGCACACGCATTCTCGTCTCAAAAACACTCCTAGCTTATTTTCAAAAACTTCCTCTTTTTCAAAACTTAAGAGAGTCCTTTTTCAAACGAAATGAGCTAAGAACGAACATACGAATGAATGTGTCGGTCGGGTCTGTCATGTAGCTGATGCACTCCATGCAAATGTAGGGGAACTTCAACTGGATACCCGCCGCACCAAGAACCGAGTTGTCCTCCCTTACAAAAAACGAACCTACAAGCGATAAATGGCCGGCAACGAAGATGTTAACGCACTCCGCGAACAAGTTACCAAACTGACCAATGACCTTGAACACCTACTGACCCATCATGAAACTGAAGTTACTCGGATGGAGCTGAGAATCAAGGACGAGGCGGATAAGCACGCCAAGAAGCTCCAAGCTATGGAGGAACGTCTCGGTACCCCGGGAGGTTACTCCATACACAAGGAAAACGAGAACATCCCCCAAAATATCAGGGATGCACTACCAAGCAGGGTCGCCCTCAGTGACCTCCCTATCTTTCAAGGCCACGAAAGTCCGATCACCCATATCAGGGCTTTCAAATCACAAATGGGTATTAAAGGGGTTGATCCGGAGCACTGGCCATCATTGTTCCCATACTCCCTCGCAGCCATACCAAAGACCTGGTTCTACACTCTAAACCCCGAACGGGTTTCCTCATTCGAATAAATCACCGTCGAGTTTGATCATCAATACAAGGACAACGACGATACTCAGGTCTCCATCCGTACCCTGGAGGTCCTATCACAAAGGGACAACGAAGGATTCACCGAGTACCTTACTAGGTGGAAGAAGCTCAGTGCACAAATTCCGAATCGTCCGAGAGAGGACGAGCTTGTGCCCAAATTCGTCAACAACTTGCGACCCGTGTACCAATTTTACATGCGGTACAGCAACATTCAAACCTTCAAACAACTTACCAAGGTCGGCACCCAGATAGAAGACGACCTTAGAACCGGAACGATGGCCAAATACACTGGTCACGCATATCAAGGGAGTTCATCTAAGTCAGCACGTACAACCAAGGGTGACGAAAATCGTACTGTTGCCAACCTAGAATCGCTTGGCGACCCAGAGTCATTCGCCACTACTACCTCTTCTCCCTTCAAACCTAGGAGGAGTTTCGACACACTTTACATGTCTTACACTAAGGCATTTAAGCGATTGGTCGAAAAAAACTATCTACAACCTATCGGGCCTACCACTGAACCGCCCGAAGACAAGAAACACAAGTCATGGGATTCTAACGCTTACTGTGCATACCACAGGGGCAAGGGTCACGATACCGAGAATTGCTTCAAACTGAAGCACGCTATCCAAGACCTTATCGACCAAGGAAAGCTCGATAAGCCAACTGCAAATGGTAAGCCATCCAATAAAGACAACCCTTTGGCTAACCATGCAATCTTTGTGGGCTCTGTACCCGTCATTGATTGCTCTTACCTCATCACACCCTCCGATGACCAAGTCAATGCAGTTTGTCCACTGATGATGAAGACGAGAATTGGCTACCTACCGACGAAGTAATAACCCGCGTCAACCAACTTGCCAAAGACATCAACAATTTGATGGCTTCGTATCAAATCGAAGTCAAACATCTAGAACGGCGTATTAAGAACAAGGCCAATGATCATGCCTCGCTCGACACCCTTAACGCCCTACGACAAAAGGATAACGAAAACTTTGTCGAATATCTCGCCCGATGGAGAAAGCTACTCGCTCAAGTCCCAAACCATCCACACGAGGATCAACTTATATGTACGTTCCTCTATAGTCTGCAACCCACATGGCGATATTACTTTCATTTTTGCAAAGTTCAAAATTTCGAACACCTCACCGAGATTGGCATCCGAATCGAGAACGATATCACTGCCAATTACGACAATCCCACCTACCAAAATAATCTCTCAAAATGCCAAAAGATCTACACCACAGACCGCTCTACAAGGAACTTTGACAAACTATACATGCCTTATGCCAGGGCATTGCAGAAGCTAATCGAAAAGGGGTACCTTCAGCCGGTCGGTCCTATTAACGAGCCTCCCACGAGTAAGAAACCTAAGTCGTGGGACCCCAACGCCTTCTGTGCATACCACCGAGGCGTGGGGCATAGCACAAAAAGTTGCCTCAAACTCAAACACGCCATCCAGGATCTCATCGATCAAGGAAAAATCAAGAAGCCGAGGGCGGGAAACTCACAGCCCAACAAAGACAACTCCCCTACCACCCACGTCAAGCCTCAAGAACGCCACTTCGCCTTCATTAACATGACAAATAACCTCGCAAAATGGTGAAGACTCAAGCAAGGATACTTCAAGCAACAATGACACCGAAGACGACGAAGAGGAGGAAATTCTTCTAGGATCTAATTCTCTAAGTGTCGGGTCATTTGTCGACCCATCCTCTAGTTTTAGCTTAGACTTTTTATTTTCGGAGGCTAGCTCCAGCTCTTCTCCTAATTTGTCAAACAATTCTTCTTCTTCAATGAATAATACAAATAAGTTTGCTTATGTCTCGTCTCAAGCTAAAAACAAACAACTAAACAATAGACAACAAACAAAACTTGAACAAACGAACAAAACAACACAACACATAAATCCGTGCGATAAAAATGATCCAACGAATGAACAATCGTTAACTAAATACATTGCAAACATCGTAAGCAACCCGACGCAAAACCCAATCATCGAGGAAACCATAACTATTAACGTGGGAACCCCTGAGGAACCCAGGGAACTACAACTAGGCGCCTCACTCAGTGAGGACGAACGCACAAACTTTACCCAACTCTTAACCGAGTTCAAGGACGTCTTTGCGTGGTCATATAAGGACATGCCCGACATCGACAAAAGCATAGCCGAACACCACATCCCCATCAAACCTGGTTTCAAACCCATCAAACAAAAACTAAGGAGACTACGACACGAATGGTCCCTTATGGTCAAAGAAGAAATCGAGAAGCAATTACAAGCCGGCTTCATTCAAGTCGTCGAGTACTCGGAATGGGTCTCAAATATGGTCCCAGTTCTAAAGAAAAACGGCAAGATACGAGTATGTGTCGACTTCCGCGATCTAAACAAAGCAAGCCCAAAGGACGACTTCCCATTACCACACGTAGAAGTTCTAGTTGACAACACCGCCGATCATGCCCTTCTATCCTTCATGGACGGGTATGCAGGATACAACCAAATCAAAATGGCCCGTGAGGACATGGCCAAGACCACATTCATCACGCCATGGGGCACGTACTGCTACACAGTCATGCCTTTTGGCCTAATCAACGCAGGTGCAACCTACCAACGCACCACAACCACACTTCTACACGACATGATGCACAAGGAGGTCGAAGTGTACGTGGACGATATGATCGTCAAATCTAAGGAAAGAGAAGATCACATAACCAACCTTCGCAAGTTCTTCACACGTCTCCGTCAATACAAAATGCGTCTCAATCCCCAAAAATGCACATTTGGAGTGAAATCCGGCAAACTACAAGGACACGTAGTAAGCCAAAGAGGCATCGAGGTCGATCCCTCGAAGATAAAAGCAATAATGGCGATGCAACCCCCCAAGAACCTGGACGAAATTCGAAGTTTCCTGGGTCAAGTCCAATACATCTCGCGCTTCATAGGCAAATTAACCATGATATGCGAACCAATCTTTAAGAAGCTGAAGAAAACTGACCACGTGGAATAGGACGAAGCGTGTCAGCAAGCGTTTGATAAGGTTAAGGAGTTATTATTCAACCCCCCAGTCCTAAGACCACCACAAAAGGACCTACCCTTGTCACTCTACCTCACAACAACATCAACCGCAATGGGCGCCATGCTCGCCCAAGAAGTCAACGGTGAAGAACACCCAATATACTACATCAGCAAGAAGTTTCTCGACTACGAAACTCGATACGCGCCCGTCGAGAAAAGTTGCTTAGCATTAGTATGGGCATCCAAAAAGCTCCGTCACTATATGCTGGCACATCAAACGAAGGTCTACTAAAAAAATGGACCCCATTAAGTACCTTTTCGAGAAACCCGTGCCAAACGGACGCATGGCACCCTACTTTTAGCCGAGTTCGATATTGTCTACGTTCCCCTTAAATCCATCAAGGGACGAGCAGTCTCAGACTTTCTCGCCGATCACGCGATTGACGAAGAACCCATCACCGACACTACATCATTCCCCGACGAAGGGATATACAACATAAACGAAGAACAATGGGAAATGTACTTCGACGGTTCATCAAATTACCGAGGATGCGGAGTAGGAATACTACTCATTTCCCCAAACGGTGAACATATACCCCTTTCCATCAAATTGGACTTTGATGTGACAAATAACGCCGCAGAATATGAGGCATGCCTGCATGGATTACAGGCCGCACTCATATTGAACGTAAGGAATCTACGAGTATATGGGGATTCCTCGCTAATCATCAACCAAGTATCTGGAGCATGGAAGATACTCAACGAAAACCTCGCATTATACCAAAGCAAAATTCAAGAACTTATCGCCAGATTCCACCGCGTAGAGTTCTTGCATTTACCTCGCGAAGAAAATCAATTTGCAGACGCCTTATCCAAACTAGCGTCACTACTAAACATCCCCCCAGGAATGCAAACCATTCCCATCGTCGTGGAACGAAGCCACGAGCCCGCATACATATGTGACATCGAAGCCGAGGAAGAAGAAACTGAACCTTGGTACCACGCGATAATCAACTTCAAACGAAACGGAGAATATCCGCCAAATACTGACAAACGCGGCAGAAGAGCTCTCCGACTTCTAGCATCACAATTCGTGCTGGAAGTGGACAAATTACTCAAGAAAACACCCCAGGGTACGCTACTCTTATGCGTTGACCAAAACAAAGGACGAGAGATTATATCTCAAGTCCATGACGGTGAATGCGGACCACACATGAATGCCCGAGCCCTATGCAAACAAATCCTTAGGCTAGGATGGTATTGGACCGCCATGGAAGCCGACTGCGCAAAATATGTCAAACATTGTCACAACTGCCAAATCTTCGCAAATGTGCAACACGTACCCCCTTCACCTTTATACAGCCTCACATCTCCATGGCCATTTTCGACATGGGGAATCGACGTCATAGGCAAAGTACACCCAGTTGGAGCAGGAGGACACTGCTTCATCCTCGTGGCCATCGACTATTTCACAAAATGGGTCGAAGCCGCATCATACCGTAAGCTTGACACAAAGGAAGTCGCCCATTTTATACAAAACAATATCATATCCAGATACGGCATACCTCACGAGCTGATCAGCGACCAAGGCTCACATTTCCGAAGAGAAGTCGAACCCATCCTCACCAAGTACAACATCCAAATACACAAATCATCACCATACCGACCCCAAACCAACGGAGCGGTAGAAGCTGCAAATAAAACCGTAGTCACCATCCTCAAAAAGATGATTGACACCTGCCACGACTGGCCACACAAGATTCCCTTCGCCCTATGGGGATATCGAACCACAATACGCACACCAACAGGGATGACACCCTACTTCCTGACCTACGGCATGGAAGCTGTACAGCCTGTAGAAATCGAAATAAAATCACTTCGAATTCTAATGGAAGCAGACATACCAGAAGCAGAATGGGCACGCGAACGATATGAACAACTCATCCTCCAAGACGTAAGCACTCACTAAGCACCGTTCGCATGTACCAGTCAAGGCTACAACGTGCATACAACAAACGAATCAAACCACGCAATATCAAAGTGGGTGACCTAATCCTCAAATCAGTAAGGGCCCCGCTACCGGCCGATCCAAGAGGGAAATTCAAACCTAATTGGGCCGGACCGTACTTGGTTAAGGAAATCCTTCCCGGAGGAGCTGCAAGGCTAACCGACCTCGACGGTGAAGAATTCAACTTGCCCACCAACCTCGACCAGCTTAAGAAATACTACCCTTAGGCCTCAAATAACTTTGCAATGTATTTCACAATAAACACAACATAACGCACGGACGAACTACGCTGGTTTGATTCCACGAAAGTGGATACGTAGGCAGTTTCGCAAGAAACCCAACCAAACTCACGAACTACGCCGGTTTGATTCTGTGTAAAACATAGATACGTAGGCAGCTTTTCAAAGCACAACCGAACTTCTTTGCACGCACGCCCAAAGCTTAAAAAGGTCGAGGGTAGTGCACTCACAAAAATGACACGCTGAAAGCTTAAAAAGGTCGAGAGCACAATCAACACAAAAGTACGAGTCTAAAACTTAAAAAGGTCGAAGACTTAAAACAACAACATGTATCCGAAGCTTAAAAAGGTCGAGGATAAACTAAACAAAGAGACGCGACAATAGGCGAACATTTTCTTTATTAGTCATTGATTTTGAAAATGTTTACATTTTAAGTAAAGAGTTTAAAACTAGCTTTCAAACTTCTTTTATTCATAGAACAAATAAGCGGAAATTCTTTGAATAAAACATCTATAGTCTAAACCTAAGTGTTCTTCCTACGACGCTTTGGAGAATCCTCTTCATCTTCGTCCTTTGAAGCATCCGCACGAACAACCACAGAAGCAATCACCGGATTCGGAATACTCCTCTCGAATCCTGGGGGCTCGACAGGTGTTGATACCCGTATTTGTCGATATGGAAATTTATAGAAAACCCGACAAACACCCAATGATGATAGGACAATGTGTACTTCGTGTCATTTTTGAGTTCGTTTTACGATGTAAGCCGGGCGCCGTCGACAAAATGATTTATTAATTTAAATGATATTTAAATTAGTGTGTTGACAGGGTAAGTGTATTCTGTCAAAAAGTTTGTTTTATTGAAAATAAAATATTTCGATTTAAAAAATCATTTTAAGTAACTCGATTTGAAAAATCATTTTTACAAATTCAATATTTGACTTGAAAAGTCGTTTCTCATGCTTTTAAAACAGTTTATTAAATCGTATTCGACGAATTCGTTTTCGTAACAACAAGTTTTAAAGCTCGTTTTAAGCCCACTTTTAAGAGCGATTTTGAGCCCGTTTCAACACGAATTTCGAGGCCCTTTTCTCCCATTTCCTTCCCCACATACCCGAGCTTAAGCTAGCCCAAAACCATGACCAAAACCCACCTTAACCAGCCAAAACGAAGCCATTAACAGGGCTGATCCGTAACAGTTCGTAGGCCCTAAAATCAGCCCTTATTTGACCCAAACCCGACTCCTAATACGCCTACCCATGACCCAAACTCGTACCCTTTCTCTACCCATCCTTCCCCTCGAATACCCAGACCAAAACCAAGCCAAAAAGGCTCGAAATACAGCAGCCCACAAGCCTTCACCGTGCTCTGTTTTCAGGCAGCCCAACGTTGGGCTAAAACCCGGCTTTTCTGACCACCAAACCCATACCCACAATAGAAACCCTATATCTGATTCACATACCCATTTACCATTGCTTAACCCTCAAGAAAACCCCCACTAAAACCCTAAGACGAGCTTCCAACAGCAGCTCTCGAAGAGAGGGGCATAGCTGCTCATTTCTTCCCTCAAAAACCCTACTTTCGACCCTATAAATACACCCTAACCTCAAGCATTCAAGACGGACGAAATAGACAGCATACATACTCCACATCAAGTCACAAGAGAGCCCTAAAAACTCAAAGAAAGTCGTGATAGTCGCATGAAAAACAGAGCACAACTTTTCTGATTTTTGTGCAACTATCACCTCTTCTGCTTCGTTTTGCGTGTTGAAAACATCATAGTCACTTTGATTTCTTTACTTAGTCTTAAAGTTCATGTTACCACGATTCTAAAACATCTTTTGGTTCGAAATTTCGTTGAGAAACGAAGGAGATACAAGCTTTTGAAAATCGCTGTCAGTTTTGGTACGGCACTGATTTATTATTGGTTTTCGTCGACGACGCCCTCGGGATAAAATCTTACAATCGACACTGACTCGGATATTTGGTCAACGATACATGTAAGTTGAGGGTGCAAAAATACTCTTTCATTTTGGTAATTTATCGTTTTTCTATTGTCTTTTATAGCCTCTGTCGTTTTTTTATTACTCTCTGTCGCTCTTTTGTTTATCATCATAGTTATTGTTTCTTTTATCGTTCGTTTTAGGCTTATATTCTTAGCAGAGTTGTGATGTGTATGTGTGTGTTTCGTGCCCCTTTGTTCATCTAGTATGCATGTGTAGCTCTCTTGCGTAATACGACTTGAAATTTCTCGTTAGATTGATCTGCTCGTTAACCCGTGACGTAAGTAGACCTTGTTCATATTTAGTTTCATTATTGCCCAGAACTGGCTTGTCATGATCTTCAATCGTGTAATTCATGTCTTATGTACCAATTCGTTTATCGTGCTTTTACTTCATCATTTAGCGTTTGTATAGTCTTTAGTTCGTTGGTCATGTAAGTCTGATATTGCGTGGTTCTGTTGTTGGCTGATTCTACACCGTCTATTGAGTCTTGAGTTGTGTAGGTTTGTATAATGTTGGTCTGTCATGCTCTTTTAAATTGGTAACTCCCGTCTGTACCTCAATTTTGGTAATCATATATTTATCTCATCGTTTAGCGTTTGTGTAATACTTAGCGTCGTCGATCGTGTGAAGTCGTGTATTGCATGACTTTTGTTTACTGGTTTTGTTTCGTCTATTAAAACTTGGGTGGCGTTTGTGTTGTAATTTTGGCTCATGTACGTCGTGCTTAAGTACCCGTTTTATTTCATTTGTTAAAAGCTTAAGCCTCGTGTTTATTTGCTTAGAATGGATTTGTGTGATTTAGGCTTTCACGTTGTATCTCTCGTTGTTGTTGATATTTGTGTGTATTGATTAGATTTGTTTATTTAAGCCCTTCTTTGATTATTTTAGTGGATTAGAAGTTGTATTACTTGAGTATTAGTTGGTACGGTTGTTTTGTTTGCTACAACAATTTGCATATGACAGCATGCTTATTTAATTATACTTGATTATTAGCCTACACGTTTGGATATGATTATCTATTACTTCATTGTATTCGCCTGCAGAGCCTGGCTATGTTAGTCGTTTATGCTTATCCACGTATTAGTCATGCTCGTTTATTTTTTATTCGTCTGCCGCTAACGTTTGTTAATCTATCTTATGCTGTCGGTGAGTATTTCTGCTTCTTTTCTTTGTTTGCTAGAATAGTAAATGAACCTCTGTTAAATAACTCCGACGAAGTTATATGTGCATTTAAAATGACGTAGAATGGATATATTTTTATTTAGGATTAAAACGCTGTTTGCATATCTGCATGAGTACTCGTAATAGCCATGGTTTTACTTAGTAGAGACCGTTTTTATAACGGGCGGGGTTAGGCGTTAAATTAATGAAATTATTTTAATCTTCCTAACACGTAAACTCACACGAACTCATTTTCTCTAAAACTGGTTTCTAAATTCCACCTAAAAATTTAGTGGCGACTCTTTTCAAATGAAAATGTTTTTTGAAGTAAAACATCGCGTGGATCAAATTCCCTTGTCCACAATTTGGCGACTCCGCTGGGGACAGTGAAACTTGAAAAGTAAAATGATGGCTATTTAGAGTACCCTTTCTTTTTTACGTTGTTTATGCATCATACTGTTAGGATTCGAACCATTTCTCCCTTTGGGTCGATCTCAAAGTAGGGAAATGACGTTCACTGTGTCTGGTTTAAATACCAAGGTGGTTCCGCCGAGGTTAGCAACTGCTGCTCACCATTTCGTTCCTGACTTATGGTGGGGGTGTAAGTTCCCTAACAACGTGGAATCATTGGCATGGACCCTTTTCGAGACTTAGAATAGTCTAGCTCATGCATTGCATCCTTGAACTGCGTGTGACTAATTGCTCTGTGAATTCCAAAGCCTTGTTTTAATCTTTTTTTAATCAAAACTGTCATCTTTTTAATCGAATATTTTCCAAAAATCTTATTTGAAATCTTTGTCTTTTAGGATTAGAATAATCTTAAATATCTCTTTTGAAACGATTTTTGACTTAAGCTGAAATGCTTTCCTTCTAAAAAAAATCATTCTTTAAGCTGAAATGCTGTCTTTTTAGGATTAGAATAATCTTAAATATTTTCCAACCCTACCTCATTTGAAAAAGATTTTTGATTCGAGCTGAAATGCTTTCCTTCAAAAAAAAAAAAATCATTTCTTAAGCTGAAATGCTGTCTTTTTAGGATTACAATAATCTTAAATATTTTCCAATACTTTCTTTTCCGAAAAAAACAAAGATTTTTGTCCAAGCTGAAACGCTTTCCTTTTAGGATTAGAATAATCTTAAATTATTTCCGATTTTTAGCTCTTTTGGAAAAAAGATTCATTCCTAGCTGAAACGCTCTCTTTTTTAGGATTAGAATAATCTTAAATATTTTCCCACACTATCTCCTTCGAAAAACAAAGATTCTTTTTAAGCTGAAATGCTTTCCTTCTAAAATTAGAATAATTTTAGATATCTTCTGAATATTAGCTCTTTTGAAAAAGATCTTTTCTTGGCTGAAATGCCATCCTTTTAGGATTAGATTAATCTTAAATAATTTTCTGAATTTTAGCTCTTTTGAAAAAAGATCTCCTCCAGGCTAAAAAGTTATTCGTTTAGGGTTAGAATAATCTTAAACATTTTTTTCCAACGTTAGCTCTTTTGAAAAAAGATCTCCTCCAAGCTAAAAGTTATTCGTTTAGGATTAGAATAATCTTAAAATAATTCCCGATTTTAGCTCTTTTGAAAAAAGATTTCTTCCTTGGCTGAAATGCCATCCCTTTTAGGTTTAGAATAATCTTAAATAATTCCCGATTTTAGATCTTTTGAAAAAAGATACATTCCTAGCTGAAATGCTATTCGTTTAGGATTAGAATAATCATAAATAATTTCTGATTCTAGCTCTTTTGAAAAAAGATGTTTTCTAAGCTGAAATGCTATTCTTTTAGTTTTAGAATAATCTTAAACAATTTTCGATATTAGCTCTTTTGAAAAAAGATCTTTTCTAAGTTGAAATGTTCCCCGTTAGGATTAGAATAATCTTACATAATTTTCGATATTTGCTCTTCATAAGAAAAAAAAATCTCTTCTTAGCTGAAATGCTATTCGTTTAGGATTAGAATAATCTTAACCAATTTTCGACATTAGCTCTTTTGAAAAAAGATCTCTTCTTAGCTGAAATGCTATCCGTTTAGGGTTAGAATAATCTTAAACAATTTTCGATGTTAGCTCTTTTGAAAAAAGATCTTTTCCAAGCTGAAACGCTATTCGTTTAGGATTAGAACAATCTTAAATAACTTTCCTTTTAGGATTAGAATAATCTTAAATAATTTCCGGGTTTAGCTCTTTTGAAAAAAGATCTCTTCTTAGCTGAAATGCTATTCGTTCAGGATTAGAATAATCTTAACCAATTTTCGACATTAGCTCTTTTGAAAAAAGATCTTTTCTAAGCTGAAATGCTCCTCGTTAGGATTAGAACAATCTTAAATAATCTTCGATTTTTGCTCTTTATATAAAAAAAAAAATCGCTTCTAAGCTGAAATGCTCCTCGTTAGGATTAGAAAATCCTAAATTTTTTTTCTTTAAAAGAAAATTATCTTTTGAAAAAAAAAGATCCTTTTATAAGTCGAAATGCTATCCGTTTAAGATTAGAATAATCTCGAACAGTTCTTTACACTAACTCTTTTGAAAAAAGATCCTTTTATAGCTGAAATGCTATCCGTCTAAGATTAGAATAATCTCGAACAGTCTTAACACTAACTCTTTTGAAAAAAGATCCCTTTTACAAGCTGAAATGCTATCCATTTAAGATTAGAATAATCTCGAACAATTCTCAACACTAAGTCTTTTGAAAAAAGATCCTTTTTAAGCTGAAATGCCGCCCGTTTAAGATTAGAGTAATCTCGAACAGTTCCCAACACTAACTCTTTTGAAAAACGTTCTTTCAAGTTGAAATGCTACCCGTTTAGGATTAGATTAATCCCGAACGATTTTTAACACTACGTCTTTTGAAAAAAGAATAGTTTTAAGCGGAAATGCCATACGTTTAGGATTAGAATAATCTCGAACGCTTTTGAAATGCTACCCATTCGGGAATAGATTTTTTCCAACCAAAACGAAGTTTTTTCAAAACTAAAATCTAGCCCAAGTTAAACTGAAATTTCGAACCACAAAGCTTTTCTTGTAGTCGAAGTACTGCTCATTTCAAACCTCAACTTCAAAAATAGGTTTCTTTTTCAAGTCCCGAGTAAGCATGAAATGCATCGAGTCGAGTCTAGTTGGAATCTAAGTCGTGTATAGTAAGTCTAGTCCATATAAAAGTCTTAGAGGATTTACCTAGTTGGGTCATCTAGGCCTACTCTTGGGCCCAGGTCATGCATGTCAATTTTTAGTTTTGACTCAGGGCACAACAACGTCTCGTCCGAGCTATTTTTGAAAGTTTTGCATAAGCCTTAGGAACTTATTGGTCCAAACACGAGCTAATTACTTCAAGTCCATATCTAGTTAGGTCTAAGTGCCATACTGTGAGTCTGTCTTCAAGTCCATATGTCGCATGCATTTGCATAATTAGGTCGTAGACCATGTCGTTAAGCTCTGAGTCTTTTCATGTTTAGTCTGGTCCAGTCCATTTGCATCCCGAGTTGTTAAATAGAATGAAACCTCTACCAATTTACAAATAGTGTCGAAACCATGTCGATTTCTGAACCTGAGTCGCATATTCTCCTTCTTAAGCCAAAATCAAGTTGAAAAAGTGGGATAACTTTTAAACCAAGCATCTGAATCAATTCCTGAAAGGAGAAAAGTTCAAAGCCGAGGTTGGTGATTATAAGTCAGAATTCATATTCAAGTCTTATGTCTGAGCTGAGTCTAAGATTCGTTTTTTCACAATTATTTCTAAATCCTTCTCAAAATCAATGAAATTGATCTTGTCACTAATTTGCTTCCATAATCCAACTGATGAAAATGCACAACGCACTCGAAGGGTGTCCCTGGGGTAGAAATACGTGTTCAATTCTAAATGGTGAGGTGCAACACCAACTCAAGACAAAAATAAAGACCAAAGGGGTTTCAATTCCATTAGTCAACTTGTGGTATACTATTCCTCTGCCTTTGGAGGAGGATCCATTAATTTAGAGCTCCACAGTGGTCATGAATTTGATCGCGACCAAAAGTACGAATACTCATGGATCGCCCTCCGTGTACTCGATCGCGTGCCTAATAAGCAAACGAACTTGTCAGAGGAGTCCGGCGTGATATACATATGACCACATGCGACCGCCTATCGCAAGATCTAGGAAAGTTGGAACAAGCCCAAGCCACAAAGGCGCGGCATATTCTCAAAAACGCAAACAAGAATACAAAAATACAAAAAATTGAGTGGCAACACGTCGGAGATCGAAGATCAAAGTCAAAATTAAAGGCGAAGCCAAAACGGTCAGAAAATACCGTCATTTCTTTTTTAAGTCGTTCTTAAAACGGTAACGGAGACATAGTCTTGAGTTCTGAGAATCTTTGGTTTATGTAGTCGTACCCAAGCGTTTAGGGTCCAGAAGGGATCCTACAACATGATACCTTAGGTGAAACCTTCGAGTGTTACACACAAGAAAAATTGCCATGTTTATGCACCTAGATCGAACTACATCGGATTTGATTTCGCCCCACGCGAATATGTAGGCAACCCTTTAGAATATGGGATACAATCCACCACCATCCATCATCTAATTTGTCATCTGGTTAATTTTTTTACGGGTCTTTACAAAGTCCAAATGAAGCAACTTCTGTTGAGTCTGTCTTAGTGCTTAATTTAGATGGAGATGAGAATCAATATTCAGATAAGTAATTGTCCAGTCTTGGAATGATCTTTTTCTTAATGGGGAATTGGCAAAGAGGCTTACTTTGACAGTTAGTTCGCATCTCGACAAAGAATTTGCCTAGGGGGAGAACACGATACTATTAACCCACATCTATTTCAAACCACGCGTCAATCATCCTAAAGGACCCTGCACAGTTACTAGTCTACTCGTCTTTGAAACGTTGTCTTAGGTCAAGTCGGTCATGGTCGAACGTTCAAATGTCAGTTGCTCGTGCCACGTTCTCGTCACATTCATGTCACATTCGTGTCGTATTTCATGCTAACTTGGCCATGCTTCGATTTTAAAATATCTGGCATTTAAAGAACCTTTTTGCAAAATCTGGGACGATGATCCGAGGTCAAATTTCAAATGTGGGTTGATGACCCACTTCAATTTTCAAAATGATGCTTGCAGGCCGATGGCCCATTTCAATTTCTAAATGATGTCTACATTCAGAGTCTATGACTCTTCTTGATTTTTTAAAATGATGTTTACAATGCGGGTCGAGGACCGAATTCGATTTGATACATGCTAACCAATACCCCGTGTCAATTTTCAAGTAAATTTTGTAGTCTAGGTGGGGCCCACAATCTAACTTTAAAAAAATGATGTTTTTAAACTTGGTTA
The DNA here is from genome assembly GCA_023091065.1 of Dianthus caryophyllus. Taxonomy (NCBI): domain Eukaryota; kingdom Viridiplantae; phylum Streptophyta; class Magnoliopsida; order Caryophyllales; family Caryophyllaceae; genus Dianthus; species Dianthus caryophyllus. The sequence goes on along the minus strand of CM041529.1, from coordinate 13,192,081 downwards.
ATGGCTCAATTATTCGATGACCTCTTTCGATTTTCAAATAAAATTTGCTATGCGGGTCAATGACCTATCCATTTTCCAAAATAGGGGTCGATGACCTATTTTCAGATGATGTCTTGCGCTCGGGTTGATGACCCATCCACCTTTTCCTTCAAAATCAAGGTCGATGGCCTCAATTTTCAATGACAATTATCGCTCGGGTCGATGACCCATCCACCTTTTCCTTCAAAATCAAGGTCGATGGCCCCAATTTTCAAATGATGAACATAGTTCGGGTTGATGACCCATCCACTTTTCAAGTTGCGGGTTGAAGACCCATTTTCAAATGATGTTTATAGCTCGAGTCGATGACTCATCCACTTTTCAAGTTGCGGGTTGAAGACCCATTTTCAAATGATGTTTATAGCTCGAGTCGATGACTCATCCACTTTTCAAGATGCGGGTTGAAGACCCATTTTCAAATGATGTTTATAGCTCGAGTCGATGACTCATCCACTTTTCAAGATGCGGGTTGAAGACCCATTTTCAAATGATATTTATGGTTCGAGTCGATGACTCATCCACTTTCCAAGATGCGGGTCGACGACCCATTTTCAAAAGATGTTTACGGTTTTCGGTCGACGACTCATTTTCAAAAGATATTTACGGTTTCCGGTCGACGACCCATTCTCAAGAGATGTTTACAGTTTTCGGTCGAAGACCCACCATTCTTTAATCTAAAAATATAGGTCGAGGACACAAAATTTTGAATAGGTCGAGGACACAAAAATTTTGAAATGCGAATCAAGGACGCAGATGTTGGTTTTAGCTCGGGTCGAAGACCCATTTCCAAATTAAAGCGCTCAGTTCGGATCGATGATCCATCCTTTTTGTTTAAAAAAATAGGTCGTAGACCCATTTCCAAAGTAAAAGTCTCAGTTCGGATCAATGATCCATCCTTTCTGTTTAAAAAGCAGGTCGAAGACCCATTTTCAAATTGAAATTCTCAGTTCGGATCGATGATCCATCCCCTTTAAAAGCAGGTCGATGACCCCTTTCAAAATTAAATTCGCAGCTCGGATCGATGATCCATCCTTTTTGTTTCAAAAGTCGCAGATTTCACTATGTGAGTCATGTGCTATGATTTGTTAAGATTGAGCAGGAACGCTCCAACCGGGGGCTCTAAGGTCATCAACTTTAGACCTCGACGACAGGATGACATCCTCAAAATGAAGAAGTGCTAGCGGAAGCTAAAAGAAGTGGCACTTCCAAAAAGAATGCAGATATAGGCTTTACTCAATCGAGTAATCAAATATCATTTGTTTTGGGCCGAAGCAGCAGAAAGCTACAGGCCAGCGAGCTCGAACTACGATACGGGTTTGATTCTGTCACAACGGATACGTAGGCGCCTAAGGATAAGGCTCAACCCATATTTCGATGAAAATGAAGGCATCCAGAATCATGTTGCAGGTATGATTTCTTCTTATGGCTGGTGAGCTTATATACACAGGTCTAAGGGACCATAAACGACCCGTGAGGCTCTCAAGTTGTGATCTACGATCGACTCGAGAGTCTACTTTGACTTTCGCCTGTCCAAGCCTTAGTCAAAGTGGGGGCTCTGTTGATACCCGTATCTGTCGATATGGAAATTTATAGAAAACCCGACAAACACCCAATGATGATAGGACAATGTGTACTTCGTGTCATTTTTGAGTTCGTTTTACGATGTAAGCCGGGCGCCGTCGAAAAATGATTTATTAATTTAAATGATATTTAAATTAGTGTGTTGACAGGGTAAGTGTATTCTGTCAAAAAGTTTGTTTTATTGAAAATAAAATATTTCGATTTGAAAAATCATTTTAAGTAACTCGATTTGAAAAATCATTTTTACAAATTCAATATTTGACTTGAAAAGTCGTTTCTCATGCTTTTAAAACAGTTTATTAAATCGTATTCGATTTAATTCGTTGTGAATAACAAGTTTTAAAGCTCGTTTTAAGCCCACTTTTAAGAGCGATTTTGAGCCCGTTTCAACACGAATTTCGAGGCCCTTTTCTCCCATTTCCTTCCCCACATACCCGAGCTTAAGCTAGCCCAAAACCATGACCAAAACCCACCTTAACCAGCCAAAACGAAGCCATTAACAGGGCTGATCCGTAACAGTTCGTAGGCCCTAAAATCAGCCCTTATTTGACCCAAACCCGACTCCTAATACGCCTACCCATGACCCAAACTCGTACCCTTTCTCTACCCATCCTTCCCCTCGAATACCCCGACCAAAACCAAGCCAAAAAGGCTCGAAATACAGCAGCCCACAAGCCTTCACCGTGCTCTGTTTTCAGGCAGCCCAACGTTGGGCTAAAACCCGGCTTTTCTGACCACCAAACCCATACCCACAACAGAAACCCTATACCTGATTCACATACCCATTTACCATTGCTTAACCCTCAAGAAAACCCCCACTAAAACCCTAAGACGAGCTTCCAACAGCAGCTCTCGAAGAGAGGGGCATAGCTGCTCATTTCTTCCCTCAAAAACCCTACTTTCGACCCTATAAATACACCCTAACCTCAAGCATTCAAGACGGACGAAATAGACAGCATACATACTCCACATCAAGTCACAAGAGAGCCCTAAAAACTCAAAGAAAGTCGTGATAGTCGCATGAAAAACAGAGCACAACTTTTCTGATTTTTGTGCAACTATCACCTCTTCTGCTTCGTTTTGCGTGTTGAAAACATCATAGTCACTTTGATTTCTTTACTTAGTCTTAAAGTTCATGTTACCACGATTCTAAAACATCTTTTGGTTCGAAATTTCGTTGAGAAACGAAGGAGATACAAGCTTTTGAAAATCGCTGTCGCTTTGGTAATGGCACGGATTTATTATTGGTTTTCGTCGACGACGGCCCCTCGGGATAAAATCTTACAATCGATTACGACTCGGATATTTGGTCAACGATACATGTAAGTTGAGGGTGCAAAAATACTCTTTCATTTTGGTAATTTATCGTTTTTCTATTGTCTTTTATAGCCTCTGTCGTTTTTTTTATTACTCTCTGTCGCTCTTTTGTTTATCATCATAGTTATTGTTTCTTTTATCGTTCGTTTTAGGCTTATATTCTTAGCAGAGTTGTGATGTGTATGTGTGTGTTTCGTGCCCCTTTGTTCATCTAGTATGCATGTGTAGCTCTCTTGCGTAATACGACTTGAAATTTCTCGTTAGATTGATCTGCTCGTTAACCCGTGACGTAAGTAGACCTTGTTCATATTTAGTTTCATTATTGCCCAGAACTGGCTTGTCATGATCTTCAATCGTGTAATTCATGTCTTATGTACCAATTCGTTTATCGTGCTTTTACTTCATCATTTAGCGTTTGTATAGTCTTTAGTTCGTTGGTCATGTAAGTCTGATATTGCGTGGTTCTGTTGTTGGCTGATTCTACACCGTCTATTGAGTCTTGAGTTGTGTAGGTTTGTATAATGTTGGTCTGTCATGCTCTTTTAAATTGGTAACTCCCGTCTGTACCTCAATTTTGGTAATCATATATTTATCTCATCGTTTAGCGTTTGTGTAATACTTAGCGTCGTCGATCGTGTGAAGTCGTGTATTGCATGACTTTTGTTTACTGGTTTTGTTTCGTCTATTAAAACTTGGGTGGCGTTTGTGTTGTAATTTTGGCTCATGTACGTCGTGCTTAAGTACCCGTTTTATTTCATTTGTTAAAAGCATAAGCCTCGTGTTTATTTGCCGAATGGATTTGTGTGATTTAGGCTTTCACGTTGTATCTCTGTTGACTGTTGATATTTGTGTGTATTGATTAGATTTGTTTATTTAAGCCCTTCTTTGATTATTTTAGTGGATTAGAAGTTGTATTACTTGAGTATTAGTTGGTACGGTTGTTTTGTTTGCTACAACAATTTGCATATGACAGCATGCTTATTTAATTATACTTGATTATTAGCCTACACGTTTGGATATGATTATCTATTACTTCATTGTATTCGCCTGCAGAGCCTGGCTATGTTAGTCGTTTATGCTTATCCACGTATTAGTCATGCTCGTTTATTTTTTATTCGTCTGCCGCTAACGTTTGTTAATCTATCTTATGCTGTCGGTGAGTATTTCTGCTTCTTTTCTTTGTTTGCTAGAATAGTAAATGAACCTCTGTTAAATAACTCCGACGAAGTTATATGTGCATTTAAAATGACGTAGAATGGATATATTTTTATTTAGGATTAAAACGCTGTTTGCATATCTGCATGAGTACTCGTAATAGCCATGGTTTTACTTAGTAGAGACCGTTTTTATAACGGGCGGGGTTAGGCGTTAAATTAATGAAATTATTTTAATCTTCCTAACACGTAAACTCACACGAACTCATTTTCTCTAAAACTGGTTTCTAAATTCCACCTAAAAATTTAGTGGCGACTCTTTTCAAATGAAAATGTTTTTTGAAGTAAAACATCGCGTGGATCAAATTCCCTTGTCCACAACAGGGCCTCCTTCATCTTCAACCTTTTCACCCAGACGGTTCTTCACAATCAACTTAGGCCCAAGCCTTTCTCCAAGTGGCTTGGACGAAGGCACTCCTGAACTTGAACTCGCCAGGTCACTATAGTCCCGCCTTCCACGCACCGCCGCATGCGCCAACGACGGCCTTGGACCCGTCTGCTCGCGCGTTCGCATGTTCTCCCTATCCCGAGCATCCAGAGAAATGCACCACCTCCGATAGAAGTCCGAGACACGAGTAGTCTCGGAACCGGCTGGTCTAGTCCAAGTCACCCGATCAGACCATCCCCGCACCCAAGCATCAATAATTTGGTTGTTCAGAACAACCGACTCGCTTATACGAGTATCCTGAGCCGGAATAACCTGAGCTAAACCAATCTGCCTCCTTAGCCGATGAGGATGAATCCATACACCTCGCTCAAACCCACACAACATTATCCCGCTAACCGCGTCCGCAACCGACGGTGCCGTGATGTGTCGAATGGACCACAACGACACGACCCACCTTATCGTCCTCTCCCGAACAAACCCTTGGAAGTAGTTCACCGACCGCTCCCGAGGCATACAACATTTTGAGCAAAACAACTGAAGACAAGAACAACGTACCTCCAACAACAAGCCAGGAGACACGATGGGAATCCTAGACCCCCCATCCATCTTCCGTGGCCTCACCGCATCCATGCAGAAACAGATGCACAAACCCAAGGCCGGGGATACCTAATCGTACACCCCGATCGCACTCCAGTCCAGAAGATACATAAGCACCGACGTAGCAGCCCGCTCCCCCTTCTCACCGAAGTAAGCAGAGCTAACAAACCACCAGAGCCACATACGAGCATTCTGCTCGTCGCTCCAAGCACCAGGCCCATTCTGAGTCTTCCCCTCGAAGTACTCCATGATGTAGCTCGTCTTAACAGAATTAGGCGCCTTTCCCTCATAAGGCACCTCCAAACCAGCCCCAACAGCATCAAGCACCGCCTTATCATCAATAGACGGCACGAAAGCAAAGTCCATATCACGGTCGCCAAAGGGCAGACCCGTAATGATAGCATACGCAGACAAAGTAATGCCTGCCTCGAACCCCGGCAAATTGAACGTCGTGGTCGTATCCCAATACCGATCAAGAAACGCCCGGATGACCCTCAAATTCGCCGTAGTCCGACTATCTATAATCCCGACCCAATGTTTAACCAGTGGGCCCAAAGCACACCTATCGACCCTCTCCCTCGCCCCGGGAGTCAAGACATTCTTATACGCCCAAATGACAGACGAAATGCCAGAAAACGTCCTCATATACCCTACTGGAAGCCCAGTAAGAGCCCGATGAGACAAGTGACGCTCACGATCCGCTAACAGGGTGTGACCATCCCAATTTTTCGCAAAAGGACGGTCGACACGCGAACCATGACTCGCACGGCCCCTAGCACGAGACCCTGAAGCCTGTGAAGACTCACCCTCCTCCATGGCCTCTACCTCTCTCTCCTCCTCGCCTATAGCACCCCCGCGATGACCACGAGCACCCATGCCACGTCCACGACCCCTCCGGGTCGGAAAGTCAATAGACCCGGGAGAAGGATCCCTCGCACTAAAAGCACGACGCAAACTCGAGCCACCAGGAGTAGTGGGCTCCTCAGTCCTGGAACTTGTACTCCGACGAGACTGAGCCCTCGTCATAGGAGGCCCAGACCAATCCTCCCCTGCGACATTTCAAGAACATGAACATTTGCAAGACACAAGACGAAGACACAAACCACAGAAATAGCAACGAGAACACCCTATACAGGGCCCTTTCACAATTCGCTGAAAGCCGCTCTATACACGTCAAAATTTCAACTTGATGATTTTTACACCCTACATTAACCTTCAATTATACCCCATAACAATTAATTGCGTTTTGGAGACCCCGATCAAAAACCCCTAATTTTGACCTAAGTTTTCCGTTTTAATCGACTTTAAACCTGAATGTGAAGGCCGATTACTAGCATTTTTCAAAAAATAACACCATACACATACTATACTAGCCAAGGGGAACCCATGGCGAAGTTTAATTGCAATTCCGAGACCGAAAATCCGGGTCCGATTTTTGGGTCGGGACCATTTCATACGAAGTTGGTCCAAAAACGTCTCAAACGATGAACATTTCACACATACATTCAAGAATAGCATAATACAAGGGAATGACATTGTTCTCTAGTGATCAAGCGGCAAATTTCAAGCAAAAAGACGGTTTTTCACCAAAAACGTCTTTTCTACATTTCAAGAGCGATCTAACAATTTACAACGTCAAAATGCATAAAAACAAGTTAAATGGAGTGTTACCTTGATCCATTTTGAAGCAAAGCAAGAAAAACGAGCGAAAACGGTCTTGAAAATCGCAAGGAACGGTTTTTAGAGAGAAAGAGTCGAGTTTGGGAAATGAAGTATTGAACTCGGTATTTCCGTGTTTATAATGAGCAAAAAGCCCAAGACCCTAATTGCAAGGACGCTTGCGATTTGGGGAAAGAGCCGCAAGGACGCTTGCGTTTCCAGCTTTGGGCATTTTCGTGTTTTTCCTACTTTTAGGTCTAATTTGGGTTTCTAACCCACTTGTAGCCCTTGTAGACACTTTCTCACGTTACGTCGCTCGGTTAAGGCGTCACCTAAAGTCCGCCACACTCTTGAACGAGTTTGAAGCATTATACACAACCATTGCGTATACACTAAGCATAAGCATTTTCCTCGGACGATAATTCCCGGCGGACATTAGCACCCTTTACGAGATAAGCACCAGCACCAGCGCTAGCACGAAGCAATAAGCATCTACGCTCTTTACGAGACCAAGCATCTGCACTCTTTAACGAGACCAAGCAACAGCAACAGCACGCAAAGGCATTCGGCAGGCAGGCATGCCCTTCCAAGTATGCAAGGACAGTCATGTCCCTAAACATGTTTGTCCCTCCCTGGATAAGCCCGGTTCGGAGTCCTCGTCTCACCCTTGGACACATACTCCGCGCCGCTGATAGCATCGAGACTGTAACGATCCGAATGTTGTCGTGTAGTTTGACTTTCGCTTTAGTCCTAAGCTCGGTCAAACTGGGGGCTCTGTGGATACCCAAATCCGTACCTCCCACCAAAAACTCAGTGATGTAACAATGGACTTTTTATTGCATGCTTTTATGTTGACTTAAGTTGTTCCAACGATGACGAATTCAAGTTAAATGTTTTGAAATGCAAATGAGGTTTCTTTATGGGTCATCACTCTTAGTGTCCTTAGGTCTAGAGTCTAGCTTGTCTCAATTTCAGGTCCTAATCGGCATGCGCACACCCTTTTTCAAACACATATTCTAATTGATCCTCTTACCTTAACAAGGTTCGATTCGATTCTCCTAAATCCCTAAATTTAGGCCCAGTCGCTAAAACCACCTTTTAGCGTTAGCAAACCCTTAGGATAGCCTTACGGAATGTCCTATTTCACAAAACACTACAAAATACACCTTTTTTTACATTTTCAGGGCTCGGGCCCGAAATCGAGCCCAAACCCATGCCTGGCCCACTTCCCAAGGTCTAGGATAATCTACTCAAAACCCTAAAACACAGCCACAACAACGTATCTTAGAGTTCAAGTAAGATTATACCGTATATCCTAAAATATAATTTGGAAATATACGGAATAAGAGGATAGCGCCCGCCTTACCAATCGCAGGAGGCCTTGCGATTAGGGCAGGCAGCCGCAAGGTGTCTTGCGATTGCCCCTAGCTATCGCAAGGCTCCTTGCGATTCCTACGTCCGGTTTTATCCTCTAGGGTTTCCTAAATCTTGACGAGCTCTACACTATAAATACGACCCTCCACATACGTTTCAACATACAATTTCACATCAGAAAACACCTTCAATTCACAACTCAAACCTCTCAAAGCCTCACGCATAAACGTCCTTAGAATTCTTCATTTTCTCGTGTTGAATTCTTTCCTTTGAAGCGAAGCGCTGCCGGTTTCCTAATCTGAGACAGGTAATACTTAATCCTAGCATGGATTAAGGTTTTCTTTACTTCTTTGACTAGAAAGGGCCTACATTAGGCTCACCTCGACTTTGGTACGCAAGTCTGCTTTTCATAAGGCGGCCATGCACCTCGAATACACACCCTATTCGTAACACATTTCCAAAGTCGCATAAACAACTGACCTCTCTAAAATAAACCAATGGATAATTGAACTTTATTTTATTGCATGCATTTTAGCAAATCCTCTTATTGCATCTAAATCACTTAAAATGAATTCGTCATTAAACTGAACTGTTTTCGTTAACAAGTTAAGCATGCTTAACTAAGGGTTTTAAACAATCTCTTTTGCATTATTTACAACTTTTATTGCACTTGTACGTAGCGAATTACTTAGGCTCATGTATCATTCTTTGCATTGTTCTCAAGTCTAGTAGAGGCTATCTTTTGATAGGCTTTTCCAAAAGATCTTTCATAAAAACATTATTTTGATTTATACTTTAGAAAAGTACCCTCACCCGAATCCGAATCTGGTTTCACAATAACCTTAGACGGATAGGTGTCGACGTGCCTTGAACTCTAAGACGTGTCTTTGAGCATGAGGACACGGAGGCGGGTTTTAAATTTCTCTCATAATTTAGCGGCGGCTCCAAAACAGTTTTGAAAGGTTTTTCTTACTTAATCTTTTTAACTTTACGCCCTTAGCAAGACGTCGAATGGTTCCATGTCTAATCCCGGTACCTACACCAACCCCAAACTGAAGACCCGCAAAATAACCAGACAAAGAAGGTCCAACCAAACAAGCACCAACTTTAGAGACCAAACGTCTCCAAACGGTGCCCACGGCTATCGGCCGAATACCTCCTCCGGGCTTAACTAGAGGGGTGAGGGGGGCGCTAGCAATGTACTCACCAAGGGAATGCGGACAACGTCCCTCAAGGAAAAGGTTAACCACCCTAGTCAAAGAGGCGATTAACTCATCAGAAACAGCTACCGCAGCCCCACTCAAACAATCCATAAGGTGCTGTGCGCGAAGCCCATCCCTCCCACAAGACGTGCCACGCGGGAAACTCCGAATCATGTCCAAAACAACCGCCGAAGAGGCAACAAGCGAAGGATGATCCCCGGGCAAAAACGGCAAAGAAGGAGACGGGGCTACAGGATGCTTCCCCCGCAAGGCCGCAAGAGTGTCAACAGAGTACGGAGCAACCCCAGAGGACGAAAGTACCCGAACAGCAGCGGTGTAGTGCCCATCACAAACCTTCCGCCGACACTGACGGAGGCCAAGGTCACCCGAGCCAAGACCCTCCTCTCCAAAAGAAGGAGCCACGCTGCTCAAACGGTCCTGCAAAAGCTGCAAACTCCCCCCTGGCGCTCCCCAAGCCAGAATAGCCCTGGAAATACTCTCCTCCTGCCACTGCCGCCGAACAGCCGCACGACACTCAAGATTACTCCGCGGAGCAAAGGTCTGAAGGAGACAAAGAGGTAACTCAACCAAATGAATCCAACAGCAGGGGTCACTAGGACACCCAGCCACCTCATCCAGAGCCCCTTTCAGAGCCCGAGCAAACCCAAGACGACACTTGGGAGGAATGGACTTCACAAAGGCGCAAATTTCAACGACAAAGAAACGATCAAGTGACGATATAGACCACTGTAACTGCTCAACCTCATCGCCAGACGTAGAAACCGACGGAGATAAAGCTGCAGGTCACTGGATACCGTGAATAACAAAGGTAACAAGGTCATCCCCAGAGTCCGGTGGCTCCACGACATCCTCACTACTATGCCGACATCTAGAGCGGACGGTATGTGTTTTAAAACACACCCCACCCAACCACAGACCCATTGTAAGGATCGGATCCCATTCACTAATCAAATATTAGTGTAAATCAAATTACTCTAATTTGATTTAGCAAGATCTATGTAGTACAAATTTACATTGTTATCAAGATTAGAAATTTAGACCTTTCTCTTAAAGGAAAATTAGGGCACAAAACTAGAACTCCTTTCTAGTTTTGTTTGTTGAATATAAGCTTAGGATGATCCTCCAAAACCGAGTTTCCAAACAAGGAAACCTCCTTTGAGATACACCCAAGAACACTCCAAAAATACTAAGTGTTTTGATCTAGAAAATAACTTAGTATAAACTTGATAATATATGATATTATTATTATTACTAACTCTTAGTAATGTTGGTATAATATGAGAAAATGATTTAGAGAGAATATGAGAGAAAAGAAGAGAATGCTTGAATGAATACTCATTCACACATGGCCTTGTATTTTATAACAAAAATAAAAGCAATGGAAGTGTGTTGGGTACTCAAGGGGGCCGGCCACTTTGGCATGCAAGAGGGGAAGAGCTTTTTCACATTGTAAAGAACAATAGCTAGTATTGTAATCATTGTGTTGGAGCATGCATGTGAAGTACAAGAGCTAAAGATAAAAGAGAATCTTATTCTTCCTCTTCCCTCTCTTTGCACGGTTTTAGGGCCCTTAATATGGGTCCAATTTGTTTTCAATATTTGTCCCACAAATACTTATAATTTATCACTTAATCATCTAATATGATAAAGTACAAATTATCAAATTGAACTCACAACTCTTCTTTAACATATACGTACACTACGCATATATTTAAGAATCGTACTTTTACTAATCTCATTAGTAAAATATATATGATTAGTGAATTAACAGTTAATCACTAATTCCCATCTCCTCAAATAATTTTATCGATATAAAATTAAAGCACTTGAGTTCACAACTCGATTTCTCTCTAAATTAATCCACCGACTAACCGTTAGTCAAATTATCAAGTCACTAATCTAATCGTATCTCATACAATTAATTAGCTTTAATATTTGGAGTACGTTCCTATAGGTGTGACTTAAAGGGATCAATTGATTACCGCCGTTCTCACGACAATAACGTCAAACTCTTGTCAGCCAACCGTTATTGATTTACGTTAATCAATTGACAATAATACAGGATTATCCCCACGTATTCCTTAATTGAGATTTATTAAGTAATCGCACTATTGTGGAGGACACTTACTCCAACAATCTCCCACTTGTCCGAGACAAGTTGTGCATTACCAATTCTCATGTCCGTTTCACATCTCCCACTCAATGCAAGGTGTCTTACAGGTCGTACTTGCATCCTGAGATATATATCATGAGTGGTTTCCTCGATAGGGAGAGTAGCTGTCTGACCGGGGAATCTACCGTAGATTCTTACCGAGCGTGGCCACGCATTTTCAGCGTCTTCTCCTCGAGTGGCCCAAAGATGTTTTACCCCGACTAGGGTGGACATTTCCCTTCCACTCGATTGTACTGTATAATGCAGATCACCATGACCCCAAAGATGCCCTTATAACCCCCTTTCACGGCATGGTTTAGGACAAAAATGAAAGTCACTCGGAAACTGCACTGACTCAGACAATCAGTTTCCAGTCAAAGAATTGACTCAAAGGAATACTATAGAAATTCCCACCACGACCAGGTTTCAATCGCATTGAAAAGGAATTCTATAAGCGTCACCGCCCGGCAGAGTGTTTTTCACAGTCTGTCTATGCAAACGATCAGTCATCTCATATGACCCTATGTGTTGAACCCACCATCGATCGACTTGCAATCTAGTCTCTCCGAGACGTCACCTCATGTGAGAGACTAGGGACCAAATACTTAGTTTATGCCGTTCACTTGAATACGTTCAAAGTTGTTACACAAATATTTGGATAAACAAAGTATGCATTCATAAAGACTTTAGATAAAAACACTGAATGTTATTTTCATATATGTAATAAGATATATCGTTCAATTACATATTACGAAACTAAGGGAAATCTGGCATACGCCGCAACCTCATGGAGGCGGTGTGCGCGTCATGCTTAGCCCTCGAAAGAGGTTTGGTTAAAGGATCAGCGATGTTATCGTCTGTCCCAACCTTACAAATATCTATTTCCTTCCTCTCTACATTATCTCTAATAACGTGGTATTTCCTTAAAACGTGTCTAGACTTGTTACTAGACTTGGGCTCCTTTGCTTGGAAAATAGCCCCACTGTTATCACAATAAACAGTGACAGGATCCACGGCACTAGGGACTACTCTTAGTCCATCCAAGAATTGCCGAATCCATACAGCTTCTTTAGCAGCTTCAGATGCCGCCAAATATTCAGCTTCCGTTGTAGAATCCGCAGTGACACTCTGTTTGAAGCTCTTCCAACAAACAGCTCCTCCATTCAACATAAAGACATAGCCGGATTGGGATTTCAGATCATCCCCATCGGTTTGGAAACTTGCATCCGTGTAACCCTTTACACGTAGCTCAAGTTCTCCTCCAAACACTAGAAACGAATCCTTAGTTCTTCTCAAGTACTTAAGGATGTTCTTTAAAGCTATCCAGTGACTCTCACCGGGATTAGCTTGATACCGGCTCGTCATGCTCAAAGCGAAAGCGACGTCAGGACGAGTGCACATCATAGCATACATGATTGATCCTACAGCCGAAGCATAAGGGATCAATTTCATGCGTTCAATTTCCGCAGGAGTCGTAGGACATTGAGATTTCTTCAATGTTATTCCTACACTCATCGGAAGAAAGCCTCTCTTGGAGTCTTTCATATTGAACCTATCAAGAATCTTATCAATATAAGTTTCTTGACTTAATGCTAGTATCCTTTTGGATCTATCTCTATAGATCCGGATACCCAAGATGCGTTGTGCCTCTCCCAAGTCCTTCATTTGGAAATGGTTTCCCAATTCCACCTTTACCGAGTTCAGGCTTGGAATATCATTTCCAATCAATAGTATGTCATCCACATACAAAACAAGGAAAGTCACCTTGCTCCCACTAAACTTCATGTACAAACAAGGTTCCTCGGCACTTCGAGCGAATCCATGTTGTTTGATAACATGATCGAATCTGTGATTCCAACTCCTCGATGCTTGCTTAAGACCATAAATGGATCTTTTAAGCTTGCATACTTTCTTAGGGTTGGATGTATCTATAAAACCTTCAGGTTGTGTCATAAACACTTCCTCTTCTAGAATCCCATTCAAGAAGGCGGTTTTTACATCCATTTGCCATATTTCATAGTCATGAAATGCGGCAACCGCTAAGATTATCCTTATGGATCGAAGCATAGCTACTGGTGCAAAGGTTTCATCATAATGAATACCTTGGACTTGTGAAAAGCCCTTTGCCACCAATCTAGCTTTGTAAACATCAATATGTTTATCTATGCCGAGTTTGATTTTGAATATCCATTTACACTGAAGAGGTTTCACTCCTTCAGGTAAATCTACCAAGTCCCAAACTTGGTTCTCGTACATAGAATCCATTTCGGATTTCATGGCCTCAAGCCATTGTTCGGAGTTGGGGCTACTTATAGCTGCCTTGTAGGTTGAGGGTTCGTTGCTTTCGAATAACAACAAATCACCCTCCTCCTCGATGTTACCGAGGTAGCGGTCAGGTTGATGACTAATTCTTCCTGACCTCCTAGGGATTATAACCGTGTCAGAAGACGAGGGAACAGTTTCCTCATTTTCTGTCTCGATTTGTGGCTCTTGAACTTCATCAAGTTCAAATTTTCTCCCACTCTGTTCTTTAGTAATGAATTCATTTTCTAGAAAAACAGCATCACGTGCCACAAACACTTTGTTCTTGTGAGGGTTGTAGAAGTAATAACCACAGGTGTCCTTAGGATAACCTACAAATAGACATTTGTCAGACCTTGGAGCGAGTTTATCGTCAGTTTTATTCTTGACGAATGCTTCACAACCCCAGATTCTCATGAATGACAAATAGGGAACGGTTCCCGTCCATATCCCATATCTCATATGGAGTCTTATTGGCCGCTTTAGTCGGACTTCGATTTAGTGAGAAAACAGCAGATAACAATGCAAAGCCCCAAAATGAACCAGGAAGCTCAGTTTGACTCATCATAGACCGAACCATGTCAAGCAAAGTTCGGTTTCTCCTTTCTGCAACACCGTTCAACTGTGGTGTGCCCGGAGGAGTTCATTGTGATATTATACCACAATTCTTAAGATGTGAATCAAACTCATTACTTAGATATTCGCCACCACGATCGGATCGTAGCGCTTTTATCCTTTTGTTTAATTGGTTCTCAACCTCATTTTGAAATTCTTTAAATTTCTCAAAAGCATCACTTTTATGCCTTATTAAATAGACATAACCATATCTACTTAAGTCATCGGTAAAAGTAATGAAGTAATGATATCCTCCTCTAGCGGTGATGTTTAATGGACCACACACATCGGTATGTATGAGTCCTAAAACCTCACTAGCTCGTGTCCCTTTACCGCTAAAGGGTTGACGAGTCATCTTGCCTAAGAGGCAAGACTCGCATGTACCATATGATTCGCAATCAAATGGTTTGAGAACCTTGGTCTCAACAAGTCTCTTTATGCGTCTTTCGTTTATGTGACCTAAACGACAATGCCAAAGGTAGGATTTGTTTGATTCATTTGTTTTGAGCCTCTTGTTCTCGACATGATAAACATCATTAACATCATTTAAAACATAAATACCTCCAATTGAAATAGCTTCACCATAAACTACTTCATTAAATGAAAAAGTACAACGGTTGTTCTTAATCATAAAAGAAAAGCCTTCCGCATCTAAAACGGAGACGAAGATAATGTTTTTAGTTAGAGTTGGTACAAAATAACAGTTATTCAAAAGCAACTCTAATCCACTAGCAAGAGCGAGTACAAAAGTTCCCACGGAAACGGCCGCTACTCTAGCTCCATTGCCCATGCAGAGATCTACATCACCCTTGGCTAGAGCTCGCACGTTTCTCATCCCCTGCAAATGATTACAAAGGTGAGATCCACATCCGGTATCCAATACCCATGTAGAAATGCAAGCATGATTGATGTCTATCATATAGAGATTAGAAGGAAGAATACCTTTGGATGTCGCACATCCATCTTTCAAGTCCTTCTTGTACTTGGGATAATTGCGCTTCCAATGACCCACTTCATTGCAATACTTGCAAGTGTCATTGAGAGGTTTCCCCTTGTTGATCTTGGGCTTAGGCTTATGTGGAACACCTTTCACAATAGCCTTGCCCTTACCCTTGCCTTTGACGGATGGCGTTTTCTTAGCCACCTTCCCCTTCTAAACTCCAAGAGACATGTTCTTCATTTTCATGGAGAGAACATCTTTCCTCTCCACCTCATTCACTTCCATATCCCTCTCGGCTTGGACCAAGAGAGCATGAAGTTCATGGTAACTCTTATCCATGTTGTTCATGTTATAGTTTACTCGAAAATGAGCAAACTTATTAGGAAGAGAGTGAAGAATGCGGTTAATCGCAAGAGCTTTGGGTATAGCACACTCTTGACGCTCAAGAGTGTCTATTTGCTCAATCATTTTGAGCACATGAGGACCAACTTTTTGGTTCCTCTCAAGCTTTGCATCGAAAAACCGTACCGCGGCTTCATAAAGCCTTATTTGCGGTGCTTTTGAGAACATGGTTGTCACTCGAGTGAATATCGCATATGCACTTTTTTGAGTGACGAATCGGAGTTTGAGAGCGGGTGCCATGGACCAAATTAAGACGTTTTTCACGTCATTGTCCACTTTCACATACTCATCATAGGCGGCGCGAGCCGCGCCGGTTCGAGAAGTGGGTTCGGCGGGTGGTTGATCGGTAAGGTGCTTGAGCACATTGTCGGATGTAGCGGCGCCCCTCATAGTCGAATCCCATTCGACGAAGTTGCTACCGTCATCCTTGAGGATACACTTATCCATCACGGTTCGCAACCATGAATCTTTGCCCAAAATGGGCGCGGGAGTTGATGATGATGATGCCATTGCGATAAAAGATTCTACAATAAATATGAGGAAATATATATAAGCATTCAATGTTCATTAATGACATTTGCTAAAACACTTTTAAAACAAACGTCCATTTATATAATGATCTCCCACGAAATTATATAAATGATTCCAAGACTCGTTTTCATATAAAATTAGACATCTCATGTTTCCTTTTATATAAAAACGATAAGTCAACACTTGACTAATTCTACACTAGAATGCTTGGTTGATGATTTTCTGTAAAATGCATCGATATAGATTAGCCCCAAATAACTCTTGTTCGGTTGAGTCCAAACCAAATTAGCAAGGGACTTCCTCCCACTACTTACCCATGGTAACAAGGTTCCACGTCGCGGAGGTCCTCACGAACATGGGGTTCATAGTCGCTATATTTGGAAAGGCTTAATCTCAATTCATTTTGATAAAAATTGTGGGTGATCTTGTCAATTTTAGTCATAAAATTCTTTATAAGTGAACTAATTTAGGAATCGTGACTTAAATCGACAATCATAGTGGGATATCGTGGCATGCATGGCGATTTTGGCATGTGTGCGGAAAATAAGCAAACAAACAAGCATGAAACAAACATAAACCTAGTATGGCCACCTAAAGAAATTAAAATACAAGGAGTTACAAATTGGAAACCAACTCCTTTGGTCCCTCTTCATATGGATCTCATCCAAGACTTCTCCTTGCAAGCTTTAAAACACTTCTAAGGCTCCATCTCGATTCATCGCCGGTCTTCGATTTACAAATAGTTACAAGTATAAATTTACAAATGAATACATAGCAATCCTATTATACATTTATAAATGAAATAAACTATTAAATTACAAACCGGCGATACGAGATCGCATTTAATTACAAACCACACGATATTCCCTTTCATTACGGGCAATATCGGTAAAAATATAACAAACTATGGCCATACTAGTAAGAACAAACATTCATCCAATAATAAACATTCATCCAAACATGCATAAAGTAAAGCTTATAAATAAAAACATGTCATAATCGCCTTAAACAATAATCGCATTAATTCGTTTCAAACCGATCTCATTTTTTAATCGATTAATCTCATATTAATCAATAATGCTTAAAACACCTTTTAAGCTTGAACCAAAACTTCTAAACTGATTTTAGAACACCCAACATTAGTTTATACTAACTTAAGGTGATATTAGTTCATAAACATGGTCATTTGCTAATTAGAAGTACTTTAATCATAACTATTTATGAATAAAGCTTTATAAAATCAAAATAAAATAAAATAAAATCATTTTTATTTTGACAAAATTTTGTATATTCTGGAACACTTCCAAAATATCAGAAATGAAAAGTTTGGTCAGAAAAATTTACGAATTATTTTATATAAAATAACATACGATTTCATCGATTTTATCTCATAAAATCAAGAAAACGTCTAAAACAGTGAGGAAAAATCCCAAATTTATACGAGAGCATCCTCATAATGTATAAAAATATTGGTATAAATTTCATGTCCAGAAAATAACGTTTACTATATTTTGGGACATAAAATGCACAATATACCGATTTTAATCAAATAAATGAATAAATATTCAAAACTCAAAATCTGACTTTGAAAATTTACATGCAGAATGTATAAATATGAAATATCACTGTGTAAACATTGCGTGACCAGATTCGAACTATAACTATTTATAGTAATTATTTTAGCCAAAAACACACTTTTTGACTCGGTTTTGTATAAAAATCATTTAAATTAGCAAACAAATTTCAAAAATTACGAAATTTGACCAGTAACTTCATGAGACCAGAAACTTCGCATGCAATAAAAATCTCGTGTTAAAACAACTTTTAACACCATTTTCGGATTTTATCATATTTATTCTCAATAAATATATAAAACTCCAAAAATAACAAAATAAATTTGTAACTACAAGCCTTGGCTCTGATACCACTTGTAAGGATCGGATCCCATTCACTAATCAAATATTAGTGTAAATCAAATTACTCTAATTTGATTTAGCAAGATCTATGTAGTACAAATTTACATTGTTATCAAGATTAGAAATTTATACCTTTCTCTTAAAGGAAAATTAGGGCACAAAACTAGAACTCCTTTCTAGTTTTGTTTGTTGAATATAAGCTTAGGATGATCCTCCAAAACCGAGTTTCCAAACAAGGAAACCTCCTTTGAGATACACCCAAGAACACTCCAAAAATACTAAGTGTTTTGATCTAGAAAATAACTTAGTATAAACTTGATAATATATGATATTATTATTATTATTAACTCTTAGTAATGTTGGTATAATATGAGAATATGATTTAGAGAGAATATGAGAGAAAAGAAGAGAATGCTTGAATGAATACTCATTCACACATGGCCTTGTATTTTATAACAAAAATAAAAGCAATGGAAGTGTGTTGGGTACTCAAGGGGGCCGGCCACTTTGGCATGCAAGAGGGGAAGAGCTTTTTCACATTGTAAAGAACAATAGCTAGTATTGTAATCATTGTGTTGGAGCATGCATGTGAAGTACAAGAGCTAAAGACAAAAGAGAATCTTATTCTCCCTCTTCCCTCTCTTTGCACGGTTTTAGGGCCCTTAATATGGGTCCAATTTGTTTTCAATATTTGTCCCACAAATACTTATAATTTATCACTTAATCATCTAATATGATAAAGTACAAATTATCAAATTGAACTCACAACTCTTCTTTAACATATACGTACACTACGTATATATTTAAGAATCGTACTTTTACTAATCTCATTAGTAAAATATATATGATTAGTGAATTAACAGTTAATCACTAATTCCCATCTCCTCAAATAATTTTATCGATATAAAATTAAAGCACTTGAGTTCACAACTCGATTTCTCTCTAAATTAATCCACCGACTAACCGTTAGTCAAATTATCAAGTCACTAATCTAATCGTATCTCATACAATTAATTAGCTTTAATATTTGGAGTACGTTCCTATAGGTGTGACTTAAAGGGATCAATTGATTACCGCCGTTCTCACGACAATAACGTCAAACTCTAGTCAGCCAACCGTTATTGATTTACGTTAATCAATTGCCAATAATACAGGATTATCCCCACGTATTCCTTAATTGAGATTTATTAAGTAATCGCACTATTGTGGAGGACACTTACTCCAACACCCATCTGCCTCAACACAACTTCGGTATCGGTGAAAGCCGTCAAACTATGAGCAAGAGTATGACGCGTAAGCTCTAAAGCTGCAGGAGTACAATGTCTCTCCTTAAAATGTCGCTGCCACGAAGCCCTAACAAGTCCACGTCCGCCACCATCGTGGCATTCATGTATACCCAAGAAGGGACAATGAAAGCGGACCAGCTCAAACATGACACAGCAGAAGAAATGAAGAACAACCAACAAAAACAAAACAAACCCAACCAAGACCACTCAAAACAACCAAAATAAAGCAGAGAAGCACAAAACACAACCAAAACAAAAACAGAGTACCACAAAGCAGCCCAAAAAACGACCCACCCGCACCGACCCCTACTCCGAGACCGACTGGAACAGAGCCCAGACGACACAGCCCCCTGGCCCACAAAAACGGCACCGCAAACCGGCCCGAAAAACAGAGCAAAACCAGGGCAACCGATGGGCTGGTCGAAGAGGATGATCGTGATCGATGAACAATGGGAAAGGCGTTGAAATCAACCCAAAGCTCGATCAATGATCAAAGAGGCTGATCATTGAACAGCAAGGCAGCCCACACGTCGGTGTCGGTCCCTGATGATGATGCCGATGATGATGATGATGATGATGATGATGATGATGAAACCGACTGGAAGGTGATGGCCGCTGATGAAGATGATGGTGATGGTGACGATCCCGGAGATGAAGCCGGTGATGATGATGATCCCGACGTCGAAGAAGATGATGACCTAACATCGCCCTTTCTCTCTCTCAAAATATTATACCTATTATTAGCATTAGTATTATTAGGAAAAATATTAATGTAGGTGATGACCGGTGGTGTTGGAATGGTGCTTTATGGTGGTGGCAGGCCGGAATCACGGCCGTAGAAGACGACAGGATGGCTAGGGCAAAACGCCTCCCCTGATCGCCTCTTTCTCTCTCATTATTATTATTATTATTTATTTATTTATTTTTTTTATTATTATTATAACCGCAATTATTATTGATATATAAACACAGTTTACATGAAATTGGTGGGGAGCCGAGAAACAATCTGGGCCCCCACCCCCTTCGCTACAGCAAAGCCAATTCGAACAAAAATGTAAGCGGACATCCGAGCCCCTGCTTCATGGGAGGCAGAGAAGTTCTGAATCCGCTTGAGCAAAGCTACGGCCTCCGAATCCAGCTCCCCCAACGTAGAGAAAGAGAACGGTAGGAAACCATACCCAGCTGCTGCACACGTATCCCTGTACTTAGCACACTTTCGCCGAGCCACATCAGCGACAACCCGCCCGGACACGTTGCCACAGGAGTAAAGCAGCAGATCCGCAGGACGAAGAGATCCGCCGTGGTCATCAACAAGACCAATGTCAACCTCCTTCCCAGCCGAGATGCCAGACCTGTAGCAGATGTCCAGCAAAGTGTCACGGATAAGGTTATGCCGATGCTTAACACCCACAGTATCAGTACACGAGACCGCATGATCCCCATAAACGTCCTCAGCGGACACCCGAGAGCAGGCAGAACAAGGCCTAGACATCAAGAATAACGGAATACCCAACCGGTAACCGAGCACACACCGGTAAGTTCTTCCATTCATTGTCTGCCCAAGCCCTGTGATAGGCACCGCTCGCAACCAGTCCGAAGAATGGGTCCCCTGCTGAGACCTCCTTAAAGCGATCTGCCTCGGGGAAAGCGAGAAGATAGAATCCGCGGAACCAGCAACCTTCGCGAAATATATATCTGCCAGTTTCCTCATAAGTTTAGTGGCAGCGGTCTCGCGAAATATTATTATTATTATTATTTGGGTTCTTTGTATACTTGACTTAACTACAATATATAACTTTGTATAAGCTAACTTTGTATATGCTCAATCCAAACATATATATAGGAATAAAAAAAAAAAAAAACATTACGAGGTATATTTTTTTGTCTCATGCAAAAGTTTAAATTACTTAGATCAATTCAAAAGTTACCATCATACATGTTGCCGAGATTTCTTTGTTGTACAAACTTACCATCACACATGTGGCCCACTTAGAGAATTCTACAAAGTTACCATCATACTACGTATTGATTGTGTTCAATTTTGTCTCTACTCATCTTACGTAAACCTATGTCTCATTAATTCTATTTCATTAATATTAGTCAAGAAATACATTTTTGCATTCATACATGTAAGAAATCTATGAAAATTAATAGTTATATTATAATTTTACTTATTATGTGAGAAATATTTGTGATTAATTAGTTTTTTTAGCAACTCTTTTATAAGACAGTCCACAACATAGGACATATTTAATAGGAGAAAAGCCTAAAAATACATTTTAGTTTTCTTTTAGTTTTATTTTAATTTGAAAAAATTGACTTTATAATGATTAACCATAGTTTTTATATGTAACTGTTCAACATATATTTGTCAATTGTCATAGTAAAAAATTTAGAGGGCCAAATAAAATTTTACATACAACATAATTACTCCCTCCTTTCAAATTCATTCCCGTTATAACACTATTTGACGCTATTTGCAAAGGTGGATAATTTTCGAGATGTGTGAAATATATAAGCGACAATATAGTCATAAGTGATTTTGTTTGACTTATCTTATTAAATGCAATATTAATCCTTGGGGGAGTAGTCTTCAATGGAAGGAGTATCATTTTATTGGACTCTTCTTTTCATTATTTGTTTAAAAACCGTCCTGTATATCAATTTATCTTTGATTATTTACTCCATTACAATTCATCACAAAATTTGTAATTTAGTTATTGAGGGGGATAATCTTTGTGTTATTAATTTGCAATCTAGTTATTGAGGGGGATAATCTCTGTGGACCAATCAATCCCTTATGTATGTAATGAATGTTTTTCGTATCCCGACAACTTTCTATGATGACCTAAGGTCGATTATTGCTAGCTTTTGGTGAGGTTCAGACAGGGAAAAGCGGAAAATTTCATGGATATCCTAGAAGGACTGTGTTAGCCAAAGTGTTTGGGTGGGCTCGAGTTTTCCAGATTATCATAACTTTAATATGGCGCTTTTGGGGAAACAAGCTTGGAGGCTTATGACATAGGGAAGAAACTTGTTCTCTTATCAGGCGAAATATTTTCGAGGGAGATCTTTCTTGCATGCGAAGTTAGGAAAGAACCCGAGTTTTATATGGAGGGGAATTTGGGAAGCAAAACGAGTCATGGAGTGTGGGATACGAAAGCGGGTTGGGAATGACTTGGGTACACGTGTGTGGGATGATCATTGGGTGGTTGGATCCAACACGCGTAGGATTATTTCCGCGAGAGCTGCAGGCGGTAGTGATTTTGGTGGTGGCAGACCTGCGCACTCATGATGGGCTTGGCTGGAATTCAGGAAAAATTCGGTCGCTTTTCTTACCCTTCGAGCAAGAGTTAATCCTGAATATGAACATTCACGGTGTAGAGGCAGATGACACTTGGTATTGGGAGCTCGGGAAAGATGAGATGTACAGCGTCAGGTCAGCCTATAGAGCGCTTATGGGTGAGTGGAGGGACGAAGAAGAGACCTCGGATAGAGCAGCAGACATGAGACTGTGGCGTGCTATTTGGAGAACGGATGCGCTTCCTCGGATTAAGGTGTTTTTTTGGCAGCTTTGCAACAAGGCTATCCCTACTAAAGGTAATATCGTTAATCGTATTAACGGGTATGATTCGACGTGCCCTATGTGCGGTTGCAAGGTGGAATCTTGTCTTCATCTTATCAAAGGGTGTGGATGGTTGGGTGGGTTTTGAGATGGGATGGGGGTGGAATATAAGAAGGAAGTGGGGCATGGGAAGGTGAGGGAGTGAGTGGAGGATGTGTGGTGCAAGACGGAGGCTGAGGAGAGGGTGAGGGTGATGTTGGGTTGTTGGGTTGTTGGGAGATTTGGGAAGATAGGAACAAGATGGTGTTTGATGGATCGATAATCAAATGGTATGAGGTTGTGCGTCGTGCCACTGACATGCTTCAGGAGATGGAGGGCGATACGTATGTAGATGATGGTGGGTGTGATGGCAAGGTCTGTACTACCAAGGGGAAAGGGGAAGGAGGGAGGCGGTGGAGGAAACCATCACAGGGATGGGTGAAACTAATCTATGATGCCGGGGTGGGGGGGGGGGGGGGGGGGGGGTGGGTAGGGGCAGGGCGCGGGGATAGGTGTCATCTGTAGGGGAGAGATAGTTGAGGTACGATGGGCTTTGGTAGCAAGTGTACGATCTGGCGGGTGCATGCAGGAGGCCGAAGCTACTGCAATTCTCGAAGGGGTTAGGGAGGCGCTTGACAAGGACACGGACGTCAAGATCGAGAGTGATTGCAAGGAAGTTATCGACATCCTTAGGAGCGAAAGGGATGGGAGAAGTCCCTTATTTCTCATCATCGTAGAGATACTCCGTGCCGCGATAAATTTCAGGAGCGTTGTTTGGTCTTTTACAAGTCGTCAATTTAATATGCTACGCACGACTTAGCCCGAATGTCGTTGTTTTCTTTGTCCCGTTTTTTTCTGTAATGGCTTTGTGCCAAGCCACATTGATATTGTTGTTTGTCTTGATATTGCTAATGAAGTAATTTAACACGGTCGAGTTTTCAAAAAGAATTGAGCTTTCTTATTTTAAGAATTTCAGTATTAATCATTGTTTACGTGATGCCAATAAAGTAGCTAACTTTATGGCTTCATCGAGGTGGGCGGAAAGCATTTGACTCCCGCTTTTCACCCTCATTCGAAAGGATGAGATATGTTGGTTCTATTTTATAAGACCAATATAATTTTCTTTCAAAAAAAAAAAGGGTACTCCGTATTCAACATTAAGCAAAATTGAAACCTTGGCATTAATATGACACACAAAATCAGGGACGGAGCTGCCGGGTTGGTCTCGAGAAAATTTTCCAATAATAATAATAATAATAATAATATTATGAAAGCAATTATGTGGATGTCCATTGGGTTTTGAGGCCCATTATACAAGTTGTGTAAATAGGTTTTCACCCATTTGATGTACTATATATATGGCTTATAGGTGATTAATAACAGAACAACCATTCCGTATATTCTCTCCTTTCTCTTTCTTGTGTCTTTTTTTTCTACTTTTATAACACGTTATCAGCACGTTGCTCTAACTCATTCAACGGTAATTATTCATCAATATATTTTTTTTCTTTCTCACCATATATATTTTTGTTAAAAAAAAAAAAAAAATTAAAAAATAATCGTTTAGTTATTATATGTAGTGGACGTTTTGACGGTGGTGTTACCTTTACGTTGTACATGCTGTGCACCAAACAATTCTCTTATTTTGTCTTTTCTTATACCTTAACAAAGCCTCATAAATGATTTAATTTTTTTTGATGACCCGTTTTTTTTTTGGTGTACTTGATTATTATTATTTATTATTATTATTAACACACATGTTTACATATTTATTGCAATTACCAATTAGTAATAATTTTTGATTGACTATATAAGCCATATTTATTCATTGGCTAATTAATTTTATAGTCATTAATTTATTGACCAAATTATTTTTAGTGACTAAATAGTCATATTTATTTATTGGTTAATCATCTCTTGGTCATATTAATTCATTGACCTAATCAACTTTTACCATATTACTTCATTGGCTAATTATTCTTTTGGTCATATCGATTAATTGACCAATTATTATTAATGATTATAAATCTATTGTCATATTCTATCATTTGCTAATTATTCAAAACCCTTATTATTTTGATCATATTAATTCATTGATCAAACTAGCTAAGTATTGTCATATCACTTTAATGACGAAACTATTCTTAATGACTACGTAGTCATTCATTGATAAATTATTCTCTTGGTCATATTAATTCAATGACCAAATTACCTTTTTGTCGTATTAATTAATTGGTTATATATTAAATTCATATCACTCTATTGATTAATTATTATTTTAGGCTATATAATTGCATTCATTAACCATGTCAATTGATTGTGATATAAATTCATGGAATTTTAACATCAATTTTGTTTTTAATTAATAAATTTATTAAGTTTTGGCTATATAATCACATTAGTCATGTTTATTCAATCGTGATATAAACTCATTGACCATATGATCGAAACAAGTGTTCATTTATTTATTTGTTTATAAATATTTTTTTTTTCCTATGATCATATCATCTAAACTGACAATTAAATAATTTTACACTATGTTAACATATTAATTTTTCATTACACAGATGTCGAATCTTTCAAAGTTAGAGTTTTTGGCCCTCGACATATAAGGAAAAAATTATTTGTCGTGGATTTTGGATGCTGAAGTGCATCTCAATGCTGCCTCTCTTGGGAACACTATTGTTGAGGGAAACAAGGAATCCCTCGAGGACCGTTCTAAGGCTCTGATTTTTCTTCGTCGTCACCTTGACGAATCCTTAAAAGCTCAATACTTAACCGTGAAAGATCCGTGCACTCTTTGGACAGAATTAAAAGGTCGTTTTGACCATCAAAAATCAGTTATTCTCCCACGTGCGCGATATGAATGGATGCATCTTCGCTTACAGGATTTCAAAAGTGTCACCGAATACAACTCAGCACTTTTTCTGATTGTTTCTAGCTTAAAATTATGCGGGAAAAAAGCTACTGAATCTGATCTTTTAGAGAAAACTTTCTCTACTTTTCATGCTTCAAATTTGGTTCTTCAACAGCAATATAGAGAACGCCAATTCAAAAAATATTCAGAACTTATATCTTGTCTACTAGTTGCTGAACAAAACAATGAATTGTTAATGCATAATCATCAAACCCATCCCACAGGGTCATCACCTATCCCAATTACTGAAGCAAATGCTGTTATTTCTGAAAGAGGTAGGAAAAAGCATGAACATGGGTTAGGTCCTAAAAAATCCTTTAACAACAAGAAAGCTCATCCGAACTCTTATCAAAAGAAAGGGAAGAAAATTGAGACAATATGTCATCGATGTGGCTCACATAGGCATTGGGCAAATGTTTGTCGTACGCCTAAACATCTTGTTGATTTCTACAAGGCTTCAATTCAAGCGAAAAAGGTTGAAACAAACTTTGCTCAATATGAAGTACCAAATAATAGCATCCATCTTGATCTTCCTGATTTCAAGGTTGCTAATGGTAATGAGTTTGATGACGTTGACACTTTCATTGCTGATGTTTGAATTTAATTATTAGTTTTTAATACAAGTTTTTTTTTGTTCTTGAATAAAAGACACTATTAGTGGTAGTTTCGGAACTTCTTTTGGAATAATTCTTGTGTTATTTTATTTGGCAATAAAATTATTTTATTTGGTTTTACAAAATCATATTTCCAATTTGTACCTCATATTCATCAAGTGCACATTTTACGATCTAAACAATGAAATTGCATATTACTTGAGGTTAAACATCCTAAATTCAATTGTATGGATTGATATCTTTAGTGGTTTAAAACCAAATAATACATATTCGTATACCTTGTGTTTCATTCACAGTTTACATTATGTGAACAATTTGATATTTTTAAGTCAGCTTCTTTTATCTTTTCGCAATTTGATAATCAATTGCATACTCCCTATTTATATTATAAAATCCCACGATAATGGTCACTAATGAAATCTCATTAGTATTTGATATGGGGAAATTAAAATCGCATTCTAATATGGTTATATAAATGATTGCAATCTACCTTGGATATAATTTTTACCACCTTAGGGGAGAAAAATAAGTGAAAAGTTGGTAAAATAAAAGAAGTTTTATAAACTTAAATTATACCTATGGTGTAATATATGTGGAATAGCGATTCCAGAAATTCAAGTACATGATCATGAAACAATATTCGTATGAAACGGATATATTTGCGCATTATTCAATTGCCTATTTAATACGAAATTTATAAGTCCATTTGATAGTCGACATATATGGTTATTTATGAGCTCATAAACTTGAAATCCATTCAAATCATGGATGTTGAAAATAAAATTGTACAGTTTGCATTATCGAGTCATCAATTGCATTAGTTAAGCACTTTCATTTCCATATTTCTTTCTTTACATCATTGCATCACTTCACATTCTACATTTTTTTAAACCTAATCACATACTATATGCATTATTGTTGATGATGTGACCATTCAAGTAAAAATGCGGCATTACAAAAGTGATAGGTTATAAGTGAAGATGTGAAAATGGTTATGTATTACTATTTTTATAATGAAATTCGAAGCAATGGAGGACTCCTATTAATTGAAGTCACCTATATAAAGTTGGTCAGAATGTAAAGACAATTATTCAAGATCAAGAAACTTGGCTACATCATGAGTTGTTTTGACAATAAATTCAAGTGATGTAACCATCAGGGGGAGAATGCACGCGCTGTACTCTTTTTTCTTATCTGTGGTTTTGTCTCATTGGGTTTTCCATGGAAAGGTTTTAATGAGGCAGCTGATTATGCATATTTGAAGATTATTGTACTCTTTTCCTTTACTAGTGTTTTTCCCACCGGGTTTTTCTAGAAATGTTTTTAACGAGGCATGATCTTCAGTAATGTACATCCAAAGGGGAGTGTTATGAAACCAATTATGTGGATGTCCATTGGGCTTTGAGGCCCATTATACTAGTTGTATAAATAGGTTTTCACCCATATGATGTACTATATATATGGCTTATAGGTGATTAATAACAGAACAACCATTTCATATATTCTCTCATTTCTCTTTCTTATGTCTCTCTTTTCTACTTTTATAACAAATAATAATTTTTTTCTAGTTAAACTAATTAATATTGTTACCAAAAATATATATAACTGTAGGTACCGGGATCTGTCCATGGAACCACTCGACGTCTTGCTAGGGCCGTAAAGTTAAAAAGATTAAATAAGAAAACCTTTAAAAACTGTTTTGGAGCCGCCACTAAATTATGAGGGAAATTTAGAACCCGCCTCCGTGTCCTCATGCTCAAAGACACGTCTTAGAGTTCAAGGCACGTCGACACCTATCCGTCTAAGGTTATTGTGAAACCAGATTCGGATTCGGGTGAGGGTACTTTTCTAAAGTATAAATCAAAATAATGTTTCTATGAAAGATCTTTTGGAAAAGCCTATCAAAAGATAGCCTCTACTAGACTTGAGAACGATGCAAATAATGATACATGAGCCTAAGTAATACGCTACGTACAAGTGCGATAAAGATGTAAAATAATGCAAAAAGAGATTGTTTAAAACCCTCAGTTAAGCATGCTTAACTTGTTAACAAAATGATTGATTTAATGACGAATTCATTTTAAGTGATTTAGATGCAATAAGAGGATTTGCTAAATGCATGCAATAAAATAAAATTCAATTAGCCATTGATTTATTTTAGAGAGGTCAGTTGTTTATGCGACTTTGGAAAGGTGTTACGAATAGGGTGTGTATTCGAGGTGCATGGCCGCCTTATGAAAAGCAGACTCGCGTACCAAAGTCGGGGTGAGCCTAATGTAGGCCCTTGCTAGTCAAAGAAGTAAAGAAAGACCTTAATCCATGGTAGGATTAAGTATTACTGTCTCGAGTTAGAAACCTAGCCCGCTTCAAAGGAGGAGAATTCAACACTAGGAAGGTGAAGAATTCAAGGATGTTTATGCGTGAGGCTTTTGTGTGTGTATATGTGAGTGTGCTAAAACCTAGGAATAAAGGTTGAGAGGAGAGGTGTTTATCTTGTGTGGAAAACCTATGTTCAAGGGTCGAGCAAAGGGGGGGTATTTATAGTAGAGTTGTCGTAGAGAACATGGAAAAACTGGGAGAATACAGTGAGCAAACAAAGAAGGGGTCTTGCGATTTGCTAGGGTAATCGCAGGGCTCTTGCGGCTTGCCCTATGAGCCGCAAGGCCTATTTCGGATACTTAGGCGGGCAAAGTCTCCAGATTTCGTATTTCCTTAATCCGATTTACAATATCTTCGAAATATCCTTTGCTATCTCTTTGCTTGTACTACAAGTAGACCTTGTATGACCTTCTAGGGTTTATGTGGGTGAATTCTAGGGCCTAGGAAAGCGGGCCAAGGACGGGACTGGGCTCGGTTCTGGGCCCGAGCCCTGAAAATGTAAAAGGGGTGCATCTTATGGCATTTTGTGAAATAAGACATTCCGTGAGGTTGTCTCGGGTGTTTGCTAGTCCTAAAAGGTGGTTTTAGTGACTGGGCCTAAATTTAGGTATTTAGGAGAATCGAATTGAACCTCGTTAATGTAAAAGGATCAATTAGACTATGTGTTTGTAAAAGGGGTGTGCGCATGCCGATTAGGACCTAAACTTGAGACAAGCTAGACTCTAGACCTAAGGACACTAAGAGTGATGACCCATAAGGAAACCTCATTTGCATTTAAAAACATTTAAACTTGAATTCGTCATAATTAGAACCATTTAAGTCAACATAAAAGCATGCAATAAAAGTCCATTGTTACATCACTGGGTTTTTGGTGGGAGGTGCGGATTTGGGTATCTACAGAGCCCCCAGTTTGACTGAGCTTAGGACTAAAGCGAAAGTCAAACTACACGACAACATCCGGACCATTACAGTCTCGATGCTATCAGCGGCGCGGAGTATGTGTCCATGGGTGAGACTAGGACTCCGAACCGGGCTTATCCGGGGAGGGACAAACATGTTTAGGGACATGACGGTCCTTGCATACTTGAAAGGGCATGCACACTGCGCTTGCTAAATACCTTTGCGTGCTATTGCTGTTGCTTGTCTCGTAAAAGAGCGTGCGTGCTTAGTCTCGTAAAAGAGCGTATATGCTTCATGCTTCGTGCTAGTGCTTTTGCTGGTGCTCATCTCGTAAAAGAGTGCTTATGTCCGCCGGGAATTATCGTCCGAGGAAAATGCTTATGTTTAGTGTATACGCAAAGGTTGTGTATAGTGCTTCAAACTCGTTTAAGAGTGTGGCGGACTTTAGGTGACGCCTTAACCGAAAAGCTTGCGATTCCGAAGAAAATACTTAGGCACGGAAATTAATCGAGCCCAAGGTGGAGAGTAAACGTGGAATAAAACATGCTCTGGAAATTGCCTTGTCCACTAGTGACTCTTCCGGGAAATCTCTTATCAACTGGCGACTTCAAGCTTGAACTCACTCGCACATGTCGCGGTTTTAAATCCGGAAAAATTCGAATCTGCGATTTGCTCTTCTAAAGATCTTCAGTCTTCGCTTGCTTCTTGTTGGATTGTTGTTACTTCTGTGTCTTCGTCTTGTGTCTTGTAAATGTTCTTGCTTTGGCCATGAAACGTGGTATCATTACGATTCCTTTGGGTTCACTTGATACTGTAGATACCCGTATCCGTACCCCCCAAAAACAAACCCGATGATGAAAAGGACTTTCATGCATGCTTTTAAAAGAGTCGAAACGGTACAAAAGTGTCTAAAACGTATTAGTCATTTTTAGCGTATTAATTTGGATTTGCATAATCATGAAAATGAATGTCAATTTTAGTCATCATGAGCGTAACACGAGCACAATATAGGAACGTTTTATTAAGCCAAGCCACAAAACAAATTTCAACTAGCTACAAAGCGGCCCAAACTTACAAAACCGACCCAAAAACCGCACCCTAACACAACACTCAAAACGGGGCCAAAGTGCGTCCGTGTCACTTTCTCACAAAGTTAGGTTTTATGAAACCATAAAATAATATAACCTAATATTATTTTATTTCAAGCCAAAACCGAAAAACACGACAAAAACCGAAACACGAAAACCGAAATTCGGACCAAAACTGAACAAATACTTAACCCCTAAGTTAACAAAAACATAATCATTACTTAATCAAAACATCCAAAAACCAAAAGGCGGCTAAAAAACGGCACACCAAAATAAAATAAAATCCCCAGTAGGCAGGCGGTTAAAAATACAAACGCCAGCCACCTGGCGATTTACTTTTTGTTTTGTTGTGCAGCCTTTTTAAGTTTCCTCCACAAAATATCTTCGGTTGAAAACTAATTCGCCAAGACACAGCGATTAAGTTTTCCTCACGCTCAAACCACCATTTTCTATAAATACCAACCCCTTCATTCATTTTCAATACCCGCTTTTAGCACTTATACACTATTCACAAAATCCACTCAAAAATACCGTCTTTACATTTTCGAAAGGTAAACATTTTACCTACGGGCTAGACGTTTGAGACTTCGGCCAATGGGGTTACATTAACCCCAAACCCGATATTGGCACTAGCGAAGCCGTATTCGTAATACGGTTGTAGCAATTCGGATTCATAATCCGTCTAAACCCCGCCAATATCGCATAAATAAACGACTCATTATCACTAAAGCAAACCGACGTCACTTTTATAATTATGCAAGTCCTCATTCATGCATTAAATAACGACTAGAATCACGGATCCAACACTAAATTGTACCGTTTCATGGAGTCTTTTAGCATGTCAAAACTGAGGGTTTTTCACAAATTCTAATACGAGGTCGGAAAATAACGTCTATAGTAATAATTTAGTCAATAAATTATTATTTAACGTACATTTCCTATAGCAATATGTCATTATTTTGACAATTTACATTATTTATGCATTTTAATCGAGTCATGTTTATTCGCACTTGTACGTAGCGTGACTTTTAGCCCAAATATCGAAATTAAGCAAGTGTTTTCAAATTAGTAGAGACTACTCTTATGTAGGCTTTTTGATTACTGTTTTCAAAACTCATTTTGTCAAAACTTTCGAAAAGTAACCTCACTCCGAACCCCTTCTCTGGTTTCAAACCTCAGATTGATAGGTATCGACGCACCTTGAAATCTGAGACACTCGTGTCTTGTATTTCAAGACGCGTTGAATAGGTTCCAAATTCCTTTAATATTTGGTGGCGACTCCGAAAATACACTTTCAAAAAGGATTTTCTACTTTTCTTTTTGGTCACAAATTCATGCAATGATCTCCCCCATTTTTCTCAAAACTTCGCACCCCCTTTTCCTGCGAGGCGCATTCCGCTTCCCGGCGCCAAGACGGCGAGGGCGGCGCAAGCAGGCGTCGATAGGTCTATCACTTTCCCGGTACCTTCAGCTGGCGACTCCGCTGGGGACGAGCATGATTTTTATTATTTTTGAAAAACTAGTTTTTCTTTTATTTTAAAATCATAAAGAAGTGAAGCTTGAAACTTTGAAAACACTTACGCTTTCGATATTTGGGCAAAAATACGTTGAGTCGAATCCTCCTGATTCAAACCACACCCTTTGAGGAACGGCCCCCAGTAACTCTCGCTTCATAAGCGAGGGAACTCCGACACACCGTTCTCTCACCCTCCACGATTACAAGTACGGCATCCGTACAAACGATCGTAACTACCAAACTCGAACGCTCTAGGGCCCGTCTTGAATTCACACCTAAGACGTGTGTAGTCTTGCGGGTGCCCCTACCTAAACGTCACGGGAATGACCGGAGGGAACCTTACCCTATAAACCAAAAACCTGTGTTTATATGTACAAGTGTGAAGCTATAGTACCCTCACTATAGTAGTCTTTCAAAAACTTTCTGCATGTAAAAACTTTTCCTAGGCATTATACTTTTAAAATACGTCCATCTTTGAAATTGCTTTTTCAAACTTTTTTCAAAAAAGGTCATACTTTTAAAAACACGCCGTTAGGCTCTTTGACCTATAGTCATTTGAGTTTAATAAATAAAATGCCGCTACATTTAAAACCGACCTAGGATAACCACTATATCCCAGGTCTTTTTCAAAACGTAAATGAATTATGCGACTGACGTATCGTCATAATACATTTATTGCTAAAAGGTCTTTCACAAAGCAAAAACCCGAATATGTCAATTCATTTCGGAGATTTTAAATGAAATTAACTTTTAGAACATTAGAATTAGCTCTAAATCGAGTGACTCTTTAGTCATCCCGATTTTAATCCTTTTCTCTCAAAAACGAAAAACGCGGGCTCGTTCAGATGCGGACCCGTTGATTTACTCTTTGAATCAAGTGACTTATCGTCATTTTTGATTTAAAACCCTGAGTCACACGTAGAAGGCGAACAATTGATCACCTTTTACCCAATTTTAACATCCTCAGGTCGGTTAGCCTATCGCTACTTCGGTCTGATCCTTTTTATCGTAATCCAATGATAAACCCCTGGCAACATACCGCCAAATTGGGTTAATCTGATTATGATCATGCAAATTTTTCCTACCTCGAGAACAGGGACGTGTTAACGCGCCTCTATCTCAAAAGCTTTCCGTTGTAGGTACCGGGATCAGACCATGGAACCACTCGACGTCTTGCTAGGGCCGTAAAGTTAAAAAGGATTAAATAAGAAAAACCTTTTAAAACTGTTTTGGAGCCGCCACTAAATTATGAGGGAAATTTAGAACCCGCCTCCGTGTCCTCATGCTCAAAGACACGTCTTAGAGTTCAAGGCACGTCGACACCTATCCGTCTAAGGTTATTGTGAAACCAGATTCGGATTCGGGTGAGGGTACTTTTCTAAAGCATAAATCAAAATAATGTTTTTATGAAAGATCTTTTGGAAAAGCCTATCAAAAGATAGCCTCTACTAGACTTGAGAATAATGCAAAGAATGATACATGAGCCTAAGTAATACGCTACGTACAATTGCGATAAAGATGTAAAAAAGAATGCAAAAGAGATTGATTAAAACCCTCAGTTAAGCATGCTTAACTTATTAACGAAAACAGTTCAGTTTAATGACGAATTCGTTTTAAGTGATTTAGATGCAAGATGAGGATTTGCCAAAATGCATGCAGTAAAATAAAGTTCAATTAGCCGTTGATTTATTTTAAGGAGGTCAGTTGTTTATGCGACTTTGGAAAGGTGTTACGAATAGGGTGTGTATTCGAGGTGCATGGCCGCCTTATGAAAAGCAGACTTGCGTACCAAAGCCGAGGTGAGCCTAATGTAGGCCCTTGCTAGTCTAAGAAGTAAAGAAAGACCTTAATCCATGGTAGGATTAAGTATTACCTGTCTCGAATTAGGAAACCGGCAGCGCTTCGCTTCAAAGGGAGGAATTCAACACTAGGAAAATGAGGAATTCTAAGGATGTTTATGCGTGAGGCTTTTTGAGAGAGTGTTTTTGGGGTGAGAATTGTATTCTGAAATTGTGTCTTGAATGAATGACCGAAGGGTCGTATTTATAGTGTAGAGTTCGGTAGATTTTAGGAAATCTAGGGATAAAACCGGACGTAGGAGCCGCAAGGCCTCTTGCGGCTGCCTGGGGCAATCGCAAGAAGTCTTGCGATAGCCCCTACCAATCGCAATGCCTCTTGCGATTGGTAGGGAGGGTTCTATCCTATATATTCCGTATATTTCTAAATTATCTTTTAGGATATACGAGATAACCTTGCGTGAGCTCTAAGTTAGGGGTTGCTAGGGTTTGTTTTAGGGTTTGACTTGGTCAATCCTGATCCTTGGAATGCGGGCCAGGTATGGGTTTGGGCTCGGTTCTGGGCCCGAGCCCTGAAAATGTAAAAAGGGTGCATTTTGTGTAATTTTGTGAAATAGGACATTCCGTGAGACTATCCTGGGTATTTGCTAATGCTAAAGGGTAGTTTTAACAGGTAGGCCTAAATTTAGGTATTTAGGTGGATCGATGTGTTATATGTGTTTGAAAAGGGGTGTGCGCATGCCGATTAGGACCTGAACTCGAGACAAGCTAGACTCTAGACCTAAAGACACTAAAGGTGATGACCCATAAAGAAACCTCATTTGCATTTAAAAACATTTAACTTGAATTCGTCACAGTTAGAACCATTTAAGTCAACGTAAAAGCACGCAATAAAAGTCCATTGTTACATCACTGGGTTTTTGGCGGGAGGTGCGGATTTGGGTATCTACAGAGGCCCCGCTTGGTGAGCTTAGGACTAAAGCGAAAGTCAAACTACACGACAACATCCTGACCGCCTCGACATCATCACGACACGGAGTATGTGTCCATGGGTGAGACTAGGACTCGAACCGGCTTATCAGGGAGGGACGAACATGTTTAGGGACATGACGGTCCTTGCACACCTGTACGGGGAGTGCCTTCCTGTGCTTGCTAAATACCTTTGCGTGTTATTGCTGTTGCTTGTCTCGTAAAAGAGCGCGCGTGCTTGGTCTCGTAAAAGAGCGTATGTGTTTCATGCTTCGTGCTAGTGCTCGTGTTGGTGCTCATCTCGTAAAAGAGTGCTTACGTCCGCCGGGAATTATCGTCCGAGGAAAATGCTCGTGTTTAGTGCTTACGCAAAGGTTGTGTATAGTGTTTCAACTCGTCTAAGAGTGTGGCGGACTTTAGGTGACGCCTTAACCGAGCGACGTAACGTGAGAAAGTGTCTAAAAGGCCTATACATAGACTAGAAGTCCAAATCAGCACGAAAATAGGAAAAATACGAAAATGCCCAAAGCTGGAATCGCAAGCGTCCTTGCGGCTCTTCCCATAAATCGCAAGCGTCCTTGCGATTAGGGTCTTGGGCTCTTTCTCCTTATAAAACACGGAAATACCGAGTTCTAAACTCATTTCACCATTTTCGACTCCTTCTCTCTTAAAACCGTTTCCTTGCGATTTCAAGACCGTTTTCGCTCGTTTTTCTTGCTTTACTCTAAAATGGATCAAGGTACTACTCCATCTTACTTGTTTTTATGCATTTTGATGTTGTAAATTGCTAGATCGTTCTTGAAATGTAGAAAAGGCGTTTTTTGGTGAAAAACCGTCTTTTAGCTTGAAATTCGCCGCTTGATTACTAGAGAACTATACCATTCCCTTGTATGATGCTATTTTTGAATGTATGTGTGAAAAGTTCATGGTTTGACGTGTTTTCGGACCAATTTCGTGTGAAATAGTCCCGACCCAAAAATCGGACCCGGATTTTCGGTTTCGGAATTGCAATTAAACTTCGCCATAGGTTCCCCTTGGCTAGTATAGCACGTGTATGGCATTAGTTTTTGAAAAATGTTAATAATCGTCCCTTAAATTGAGGTTTAAGGTCGATTAAAACGGAGGACTTAGGTCAAAATTAGGGGTTTTTGACTGACAAGTCCAAAATGCAATTAATTATTCTGGGGTGTAATTGGAGGTTAATATAATCCATAGAAACCGTCAAGTTGAAATTTTGAGGGGTATAGAGCGGCTTTTGGTGAATTAAACCAAAGAGGGCTCTGTACGGGGTGTTCCTGTAGAATTGTTGCTTTCTTCATCTTCGTCTTGCGTCTTGTAAATGTTCGTCTTCTTGAAAATGTTTGTCTTCTTGAAAATGTTTGTCTTCTTGAAAATGTCACAGGTGATTGGTCTGGACCTTCTACGAGATCTCAGTCTCGCCGGAGTACGGGCTCTAGGGGTGAGGAGCCTACTACTCCTGGTGGTACAGGTTTGCGTCGTACTTTTAGCGCGAGGGATCCTTCTCCTGGGGTTGTCGAGTTTCCGACCCGGAGGGGTCGTGGACGCGGCATGGGTGTTCGTGGTCATCGTGGGGGTGCTATAGGTGAGGAGGAGAGAGAGGTAGAGGCCATGGAGGAGGGTGAGTCTTCACAGGCTTCAGGGTCTCGTGCTAGGGGTCGTGCTAGTCATGGTCCGCGTGTTGACCGTCCCTGGGCGAAGAATTGGGACGGTCACACCCTGTTGGCGGACCGTGAGCGTCACTTGTCTCGTAGAGCTCTTACCGGGCTTGAGATAGGATATATGAGAACGTTCTCGGGCATTACGTGCATTGTTTGGGCGTATAAGAATGTCTTGACTCTAGGGCACAGGAGTTGATTGATAGGTGTACTGGAGTGCATTGGTTAAACATCGGATCGGATCGTGGATAATCGGACTACGGCGAACTTGAGGGTCATCCGGGCGTTCCTTGACCGGTATTGGGATACGACCACGACGTTCCATTTGCCGGGGTTCGAGGCGGGTATTACCTTGTCTTCGTACGCTATTATCACGGGTCTACCCTTCGGTGACCGTGATATGGACTTTGCTTTTGCGCCACCTATCGATGATAAGGCGGAGCTTGATGCTGTAGGTGCTGGTTTGGAGGTGCCGTATCAAGGAAAAACACCTAACTCTGTGAAGACGAGTTATATCATGGAGTACTTCGAGGGGAAGACTCAACATGGGCCCGAATCTTGGAGTGACGAGCAGAATGCTCGTATGTGGCTTTGGTGGTTTGTTAGCTCTGTCTACTTCGGCGAGAAGGGCGAGAGGGCTGCTACTTCGGTGTTGATGTGTCTTCGGGATTGGAGTGCGATCGGGGCGTACGATTGGGTATCCCCGGCCTTGGGTTTATGCATCCGTTTCTGCATGGATGCTGTGAGGCCACGGAAGATGGATGGGGGGTCTAGGATTCCCATCGTATCTCCTGGCTTGTTGTTGGAGGTATGTTGTTCCTTTGTCT
Source organism: Dianthus caryophyllus (assembly GCA_023091065.1). Lineage (NCBI taxonomy): Eukaryota > Viridiplantae > Streptophyta > Magnoliopsida > Caryophyllales > Caryophyllaceae > Dianthus > Dianthus caryophyllus. The sequence continues at coordinate 13,154,260 of CM041529.1, read as the reverse complement.
TCTGTTTGGCTTGCTCAAAATGTTGTTTATCTGAGCTAACTTCGTTCGTGTCTCTTGTGTAGTGCTGGATCTATAGTCATTTCCCTTTCTTTCTGCCCGAAGGGGCAATAGCGATGGAGAAGAGATATCCTGCGGTCTTGACATGGGGTACGTGTAGCCGTATCGGGTATGACTGGTCGTACGACTTCGTTCGAAACGATTGAACGATTGAGAGGTGGTCAGGTATGTATTGAAACCTTCTAAATAGCATGTATTTAAATGATTTTGCTTGAAATGGCGTTTAACGTGTTTCTTCTTTTGGTTACTGATTGGCCCACGTCAGTGGGAAGCGACACGGCGTTCCTGAGGGGTTATGGCAGCGTTTTCGGGAGCGTGACTCCCAACGGTTGTACTTGACTACGCCGTATGGGTATGTTTGGTACTTGGGTGAGCGTCTGGCGATCCAGACGAGGTATCCTGACTTCGTCGTGCCTCTCGATCCACCTAAGGTTCTTTTCGAGACGCGAGTCTTGAGTCGGCAGCAGAGACAGCTGCATCTTGAGGGAGAGTCTGATAATCTTCTTCTTCATCAGCTGGATTACGCGGATTTTGCGAGGGGTAGGTTGGCTAGTGGACCCATCGAGGTATGTCTTGCTCCTTTGTGTAGGGTGAAAATCTTTTTGAAAAATGTGAAAAATTTTCCCTAATTTTGTTGTATTTCATGTGTTTCTTGTTGTAGGTGCCTGACGCTGACTTGGCGTTTCAGCCCCCAGATTTCCCTACGACGGCGGAGTGGGACAATGCCGGGACACGGGAGACCTTCCACGTGCGTGAGTATCTGCCGGTGGTTACGGATGCTGGCATGGAGGGTTGGGGTGATAGGGTGAAGAAGGTATGTGTTTGTATATCTATGTTAGCCCCCAGTTTGACCGAGGTAGGAATAACGAAGGGCAAACTTAGAGTGTATGCCATTTTTGTGTTTAGCCCCCTGAGTTTGACTGTAGTTTGGAGAAACTGTAGTCAAAATGGAGAATATGGGTCAGTTTGAGGTTGAGCCCCCATAGTTTGGCTTAATTGGACCTTAAATTAAGTCAAAATGGAGTAGGTTTCAATTTGACCCCCGTAGTTTGGCTTAAATTAGTGTATATTTAAGGCAAAATGGAGTAAAAATGTCTTGTGCAGGTTGCGAAGGATGTCCACAAGAAATTGTGGCGAACGGCCCATTTGGAGGATGGCTTAGGCGAAACGGCGGCGGAGTGTCGAGGCCGAGGCGGAGGTGGCTCGTCTTAGAGGCGGAGAACGAGGAGCTTAAATCGTCGTCATCCTTAGTCGCTTCATCTCTTGTTGTAGCTTGAACTTGTGATAGTTGTAGTTGTGTCCGTACTTTCTATTTCTTCTCGTACCTGTTTGGTTAGTAGCTAGAAAAAAAATGAAAACGATTCCCGAGTGGGAGACTCTGCTTTGGAAGTGTTTTGTTGAAAAGGTGTTTTAAAATGTTCATTTTTAAAAAGAATTCGAAATGAGCTTTAACGAACCATAAAATGAAATGTGTTGTGATCGGATCAATCAGGACTTCTGATGGATCCATGTTTGATTGGTTGTAATTTAGGCTCGGATTGGAGAGCCCGACTAGGTTGGTACGTCGTAACTTCGTGCATGCTAGGATTAGGAAAGTCGAAAATATGGAAATTAAGGGATAACGCCGTCCCTAGGAGTCGCAACACTTGTTGCGGCTGGTAGAGGTAATCGCAAGGGGTCTTGCGATTGGCACTTCCAATCGCAAGCCTTCTTGCGGCTGGGACTGCCGGTTCTATCGTCGAATTTTCCTAATTCACGATTTCGGTTTCCTATATAAAGAGGGGAGGTACGAGGCATAATCCTCATTCAATCACAACTCTTTTCTTTGCTTATTTTGTATTCTCTTAAATAGCTTAGTATTTTTAGGAATATTTTTTGTATTTTTGAAGGATGGACCATTTTGATGGTCTTTTGAAGCGGTGGACGTCTTCTCTTAGTGAATCGGAGAAAAGGCGTTGTCTTATTTGGAGGCGGGTGTTTTCATTGGTTTTAGGCAGATGCGCGTCGAGATGGATTTTCTTGATGCTTGTCTTGATTATTGGGATCCTAGGGTGCATGTCTTCAGGTTCCCGGGAGGTGAGATATGTCCGTTGTTAGAGGAATTCTCGGCTATTGCAGGATGGTCTAATCGTACTACCCCAGTAGTGGTTAGGAGTGAATTTGGCTATAATGGGAGATTGAGACAATATCTCTCAATGACCAATGCTCGAGCTGATGGCTTGTTTGAAGGAGGCGTAGTGAACATGCGACGGTTGTGCGAGCGTTACATGAACTTGAGTGATGTGAGCATTTCCGCTCGTTCTAGGAGGAGAGCTTTAGGGTTTTGCTTATTACACCGGTACTGTTTTGCGGGATCGATGGGAGATGGTGTGCCGCGGCCATGCTAGGTATGCACGGGTCATGGAGGAGATGGGCGGGTCATGATCCTTGACTTTGATCTTGGCCGAGACTATCTTAGGCTTGGGCGGCCGTCATGCAAATAAATGTGAGCTCGTATCGTGGCTGTGTTAGGATTCTGCAGTTTTGGTTGATGGAGCGTATTCGTGTTCTTACTCCACCTGGGGGTGACACGTATGTTCCTGCCGGGTTGACTCCGCGTACCCTTCATTGGGCTATGCCTCGGGAGCGGTCGGTGAACTACTTCCAAGTGTTTGTTCGGGAGAAGATGATTAGGTGGACCGTGTCGTGGTGGTCCATTCGACACATCACGGCACCGTCGGAGGCGGATCTGGTGGTGGGATATTGTTGTGTGGAGTTCGGCGAGGTGTATGGATTCACCCCCATCGGTTGAGGAGGCGATTGGCTTAGCACAGGTTATTAGGCACACGATACTCGGATATGCGAGTCGGTTGTTACGAACAACGGATGGTTGATGCTTGGGTACGAGGTGGTGGTACGATCGGGTCACTTGGACTCGACCGGTGGTTACGAGACCAACCGTGTCTCTGATTTCTCCGGAGGTGGTGTATTTCCTTGGATCCTCGGGATAGGGAGAATATGCGGGCCTTGGCCAGCGGGTCCAAGGCGAGTCATTGGCGCATCTTTGCGATGCGAGGAGGCGGGACTACAATGACTTAGCGAGGTTCGAGTGAGGCGTCTTCATCTAGGCCACTAGAAGAACGGCCAGGACCTAGGTTGGCCGTGCGGGGACCGTCTGGGCGAGAAGGTTGATGGTGAAACCGGAGAGGATCCTGTTGAGCCCCCAGGATTCGAGAGGAGTATTGCCTCTGTGGTTGTTCGTGTGGATGCTTCAAAGGATGCGGAGGAGGAGGATTCTTCAAAGCGTCGTAGGAAGAACGTTTAGATTTAGACTTTAAATGTTTTACTCAAAGAATTTTGCGTTTAATTGTTCAATGAATAAAGTGAGTTTGGTAGCTAGTATTAAACTCATCACTTAAAATGTAAACATTTTCAAATTCAATGGTTAAATAAAGAAAGTGTTTGCCTATTGTCTCGTCTCTTTGCTTATTTTATTCATCCTCGACCTTTTTAAGCTTTGGATTTATTTTAATTTAATTTAAGTCTTTAACCTTTTTGAGCTTTAGACTTGTGTTTTGTGTGACTATGCCTTCGACCTTTTTAAGCTTCGAGCGTGTCATTTTGTGTGAACTGTGCTCTTGACTTTTTTAAGCTTTGAGCGTGTCCTTTTGTGAGTGCATTGCCCTTGACCTTTTTAAGCTTTGGGCGTGCGTGCGGGGAAGGTCGGTTGCGCTTTGAGAAGCTGCCTACGTATCTATGTTTTTCATAGAATCAAACCGGCGTAGTTCGTGGTTTTGGTTGAGCCTCTTACGAAACTGCCTACGTATCCATAGTGCATGGAATCAAACCAAGCGTAGTTCATCCGTGCGTTGTTTATTTGAAATACATTGCAAAGTCGTGTGGAGCTTAAGGGTAGTATTTCTTAAGCTGGTCGAGATTGGTGGGTAAGTTGAATTCTTCGCCGTCGAGATCGGTTAGTCTCATGACTCCTCCTGGAAGGATTTCTTTGACTAAGTATGGTCCGGCCCAATTAGGTTTGAATTTCCCCCTTGGGTCAACTGGTAAGGGTGCCCTTACTGATTTGAGGACCAAGTCACCCACTTTAACATTGCGTGGTCTGACCCGTTTGTTGTATGCGCGTTGTAGCCTTGATTGATACATGCGAACGGTGCTTAGTGAGTGTAAGCGCCTTTCGTCTAGGAGAATGAAATTTGCTCGTGTCGTTCCCTTGCCCATTCAGCTCGGTATGTGCGCTTCCATCGAATTGAAGTGATTTCATTTCGATTTCTACGGGTTATCTGGCTTCCATGCCGTATGTTAGGAAGTAGGGTGTCATCCCTGTTGGTGTCACGTATTGTGGTTCGATATCCCCATAGGCGAAGGGAATCTTGTGTGGCTAATCGTGACATGTGTCAATCATCTTTTGAGGATGGTGACGACGGTTTTGTTTGCGACCTACCGCTCAGTTGGTTTGGGGTCGATATGGTGATGACTTGTGTACCTGGATATTGTATTTGGTGAGGATGGGTTCAACTTCTCCTCGAAAATCACGAGCCTTGATCATTGATCGGCTCGTGAGGTATGCCATATCTGCATATGATATTGTTTTGTATAAAGCGGGCGACTTCCTTTGTGTCTAACTACGGTATGGCGCGGCCGACCCATTTTGTGAAGTAGTCGATGGCCACGAGGATGAAGCGGTGTCCTCTGCTCAACCGGGTGTACTTTGCCTATGGCGTCTATTCCCCATGTGGAGAATGGCCCCGGCGATGTGGTGTATAAAGGTGAAGGGGTAGGTGTTATGCGTTTGCGAAGATTTGTGATTGTGGCAATGCTTGACATATTTCTTGTGATCGGCTTCCATGGTGGTCCAATACCATCCTAGCCTAAGTATTTGTTTACATAAGGCTCGGCGTTCATGTGCGGTCGCATTCACCGTCATGAATTTGGGATATTATTTCTCGTCCTTTGTTGTGATCAACGCACAAGAGTAATGTACCCTGGGCGTTTTCTTGAGTAGCTTATCTACTTCGATGCAATTGTGATGCTAGAAGCGGAGAGCTCTTTTGCCACGTTTGTCGGTATTTGGCGGATATTCTCCGTCTCGTTTGAAGTTGATTATTGCTTGGTACCAAGGTTCGGTTTGTTCTTCCTCGCCTTCGATGTCACAGATGTAGGCGGGTTCACCTGCCGTTCTACGGCGATGGGAATGGTGCGTATTCAGGGGATGTTTAGTAGTGACGCTAGTTTTGATAAGGCGTCTGCGGGTGGTTTCCCTCGCGAGGTAGGTGCAAAAACTCTACGCGGTGGAATTTAGCGATGAGTTCTTGAATCTTGCTCTGGTATAGTGCGAGGTTTTCGTTAAGTATCTTCCATGCTCCAAACACTTGGTTGATGACTAGCGAAGAATCTCCGGACACGCGTAGATTCCTTGCGTTTAGTATCTGCGCGGCCTGTAGCCCGTGCAGGCATGCCTCATATTCTGCGGCGTTGTTTGTTACATCAAAGTCAATTTGATGGATAGGGTGTATGTTCACCGTTCGGAAATGAGTAGTATTCTATTCCACGGCCTCGGTAATTTGTGAGCAGGTCGAAGTACATTTCCCATTGTTCGTCGTTGATGTTGTAAATTCCTTCGTCGGGAAATGAGGTGGTGTCGGTGATGGTTTCTTCGTCGATTGCGTGGTCGGCGAGGAAGTCTGAGACTGCCCGTCCTTTGATGGCTTTGAGAGGAACGTAGACAATATCAAACTCGGCTAGAAGTAGGGTCCATCGTGCCATGCGTCCATTTGGCACTGGTTTCTCGAAGAGGTACTTGACGGGGTCCATTTTTGAGTAGACCTTCGTTTGATGTGCTAGCATATAGTGACGGAGCTTTTTGGATGCCCATACTAATGCTAAGCAGCTCTTCTCGACGGGCTTGTATCGAGTTTCATAGTCGAGAAACTTCTTGCTGATGTTGTATATCGGATGTTCTTCGCCATTGACTTCTTGGGCTAGCATGGCGCCCATTGCGGTTGTCGTTGTTGTGAGGTAGAGTGACAAGGGTAGGTCCTTCTGTGGCGGTCGTAGGACTGGGGGGTTGGATAACAACTCCTTAACCTTATCAAACGCTTTCTGACACGCTTCGTCCCATTCGACGTGGTCGATTTTCTTCAGCTTCTTGAAGATTGGTTCACATACCATGGTTAGTTTGCTTATGAAGCGAGAGATGTATTGGACTTGACCCAGGAAACTTCGAATTTCATCCAGGTTCTTGGGTGGTTGCATTGCCATGATTGCTTTTATTTTCGAGGGGTCGACCTCGATACCTCTTTGGCTTACTACGTGTCCTAGTAGTTTGCCGGATTTTACTCCAAATGTACATTTTTGGGGATTGAGGCGCATCTTGTCTTGGCGAGTCGCGTGAAGAACTTGCGGAGGTTCGTGATGTGATCATTTCTTTCCTTGGATTTGACGATCATGTCGTCTACGTATACTTCGACCTCCTTGTGCATCATATCGTGTAAGAGTGTAGTCGCGGTACGTTGGTAGGTCGCACCCGCGTTAATTAGACCAAAGGGCATGACGGTGTAGCAATACGTCCCCCATGGTGTGATGAATGTTGTCTTGGCCATGTCTTCACGGGCCATCTTGATTTGGTTGTATCCTGCATACCCGTCCATAAAGGATAGAAGGGCATGGTCAGCGGTGTTGTCTACTAGGACGTCTACGTGCGGCAGCGGGAAGTCGTCCTTTGGGCTTGCCTTGTTTAGATCGCGGAAGTCAACACATACTCGTATCTTGCCGTTTTTCTTCAATACTGCGACCATATTTGAGACCCAATCAGAGTACTCGACGACTTGAATGAAGCCGGCTTGTAATTGCTTCTCGATTTCTTCCTTGACCATAAGGGACCATTCGGGTCGTAGTCTCCTTAGTTTTTGCTTGATGGGTTTGAAACCGGGTTTGATGGGGATGTGGTGTTCGGCTATGCTCCTGTCGATGCCGGGCATGTCCTTATATGACCATGCAAAGACGTCTTTGAACTCGGTTAAGAGTTGGGTGAAGTTGGCGCGTTCATCCTCACTTAGTGAGGCGCCTAGTTGCAGTTCCCTTGGTTCTTCGGGGGTTCCTATGTTGATGGTTAGGGTATCCTCGATGATCGGGTTTTGTGTTGGGTTGTTTACGATGTTTGCAATGTATTTAAGTAACGATTGTTCGTTTGTTAGTTCATTTTTATCGCACGGATTTATGTGTTGTGTTGTCTTAAATTTTGTTTGTTGTTCATTATTTGTTTGTTTGTTTTTAGCTTGAGACGAGACGTAAGCAAACTTATCTGTATTATTCATTAAAGAAGAATTGTTTGACAAACTAGGAGAAGAGCTGGAGCTAGCCTCCGAAAATAAAAAGTCTAAGCTAAAACTAGAAGATGGGTCGACAGGTGACCCGACACTTAGAGAATTAGATCCTAAAAGAATTTCCTCTTCTTCGTCGTCTTCGGTGTTATCGTTGCTTGAAGTATCTTTGCTTGAGTCTACACCATTTTGTGAGGTTATCTTGTCAAAGAGGGGTCCTTCCCCTGTGACGAGCTGATATTTGTGGCCTTGGGAGTCGGTCCACTTGGTAATCTTGTACCAACCATTTAAGGTCTTTTCGGCGACATCAGTGATGAGGTCGTCGGGATTGAAGCGGCGGTCCCGGATAATGGATGAGACCAGGTCTTCATTGGTTTTGTTGGTGAAAGGCAGTCCACTGTCGTTGGCGAAACAGTGTTCCTGAGATTTGGCGTGGTGGTCTTCGTTGTACTTTCCCCCTGGAGTGAAGTACTTGCCCATGTCGAATGAGTATTTTGGGAGGTTGAATTTGCGCGCAAATTTACGCTTTCTAACCTCCTTAGTCATTTGTTCGAAATCGCCTTCCTTTGGCTTGTAGCCTAGTCCCATGGTGGGCCAGAGGCTATGGTTGTCTTTGGTTTCAAAAGGTTTGTAGGTTCGGATAGGTGTGTTTGTGATAGTGCCTATTTCAAAGTCGAAACCGCAGGGTTCTTGATTTTCCTCAATTGTGATTTCTGCGGTGTTACGCTCCTTGGGTGAATCAAGAAGGGCACGGAAATTGGAGGCGTTGATGGTTATGACCTCGTCGTTGAGGGGTAGCTTTACCTTCGGGTGTAGTGTGGATGTCACGGCTCTGACGGCGTGAATCCATGGGCGTCCCAGAAGCATATTGTAGGATGGTGTCATGTCGATTACTTGAAAATCGACCTCTCGTTCTATAGGGCCTGTGCGGACGTGAAGGGAGATTGTCCCTTTCACGCTACGTTTGGTTCCGTCGAAGGCTTTCACGCCTTCATTGCTGGGTTGAAAGTCTTTGTCGTCAAGCTCTAGACAACGGGCGGTTGATAGGGGTAGAACATTTACTGCAGACCCATTGTCGATCAAGGTTACGGGTAAAGTTCGTTTTCTGCATTCGGCGCTAATGTATAGGGCCAAGTTGTGGTTAGCGCCAAATGTTGGGAACTCATTATTGGAGAAGGTGATGGCTCCGGCAAGCCAATCTCTCGTGACGTGGCTGACCATCTGGTCAGGTGAGATGTCTGCATCCGCACTCGCTATTTGTAGCGCACGGATGAATGCTTTTCTGTGATCGGCAGAGTCTCGTAGAAGAGCCCAGATTGAGATGTCGGCTTTGGTGCGAACGAGTTGCTTCTGAAGCGTCTCGCTCGTGTTTGGTGGTAGTATTACTGGGGTAGTAGGTGCATCTTCGGAGGGAACGTCCTCCTGGGCTATGGTTTTGCCCTTGTCGGGGGCGGCGGCTTCTTTGGCGTGAGCATCTGTGAAGATATTTTGATAGGGTCTCCCGGAGCGGGTAAGGTGTGAAACTTCATCTTTGGTCTTGGGTTGAATGGTGTTAAATTTGGTTTGAGGTTTGTTGCCTTTCTTCTTCCCTTTCTTGTTTCTGCCCTTTTTAGAGGAGGAAGAATTGCTGGTGTTATTGATTTGGGCCATGGCCTTGTTAGGTGGCGGCCATTCGCCTTCGCTCTCGCTGCTAGAATACCAAACTCCATTGATTTGTCCGGATGCGTTCAAACCTTCTTCGATTAGTATAGCCAAGTTGACAAGATGTTGAAAATTGCGTACGTTGGCATCCCGAATGTAAACCTGGTATGTCGGATGTAGGTCTTTGACGAGGTGAGGTACGAGCTCGTCAGGGTGTAATATACTCACAAGGCGCTCATTGAGTTCCTCCCATCTAGATAGGAAAGCAGTAAAACTTTCATCGTCCCTTTGGACATTAGCTCCCATGATCGGTTGGTCGAGGGAGATGGTGTTGATCTGATCGTCAGTAGGTGTGATAAGGTAAGAGCAGTCAATGATGGGTACGGAGCCCACAAAGATTGCATGGTTAGCCAAGGGGTTGTCTTTATTGGATGGCTTACCATTGGCCGTCGGCTTGTCAAGCTTTCCCTGGTCGATAAGGTCTTGGATAGCGTGCTTCAGTTTGAAGCAATTCTCAGTGTCGTGACCTTTGCCCCTGTGGTATGCACAGTAAGCATTTGAATCCCACAGTTTAGGCTTCTTATCTTGGTGGTTCGGGGTAGGCAGATGGGTTGCAGGTAGTTCTTGTCGACCAGTCTTTTAAATGCCTTGGTGTAAGACATGTAAAGCTGATCAAAGTTCCTCCTAGGTTTGAAGGGAGAAGGGGTAAAGGTTGCATATGATTCTGGATCGCCAAGTGACTCCAGTTAGCGGCGGCACGGTTATAAATCGCCCTTTGTCGTTCGTGTTGGCTTAGACGAACTTCCTTGATATGCATGACCGGTATACTTGGCCATGGTCCCAGTTCTAAGGTCGTCTTCGATCTGGGTGCCGACCTTAGTAAGTTGCTTGAAGGTTTGTATGTTGCTATACCGCATGTAGAACTGGTACACGGGTCGCAAGTTGTTGACAAATTTTGGCACAAGTTCGTCTTCTCTCGGACGATTTGGGATTTGTGCACTGAGTTTCTTCCACCTAGTAAGGTACTCGGTGAATCCTTCGTTGTCTCTTTGTGATAGGACCTCCAGGGTACCTGATGGAGACACTGGTGTCGTCGTTGTCCTTGTATTGATGATCGAACTCTACGGTGATTTGTTCAAATGAGGAGACTCGTTCCGGGTTTAGAGAGTAGAACCAGGTCTTGGGTATGGCTGCGAGGGAATGTGGGAACAATGATGGCCAGTGCTCCGGGTCGACCCCTTTTATTCCCATTTGTGATTTGAAGGCCCTGATGTGGGTAATCGGGCTTTCATGGCCTTGAAAGATCGGGAGATCACTGAGGGCGAGCTTGCTTGGTAGTGCATCCCTAATATTTTGAGGGATGTTCTCGTTTTCTTTGTGTATGGAGTAACCTCCCGGAGTACCGAGACGTTCCTCCATAGCCTGGAGTTTCTTGGCGTGTCTATCCGCCTCATCCTTGATTTTCAGTTCCATTCGATCGACTTCGGTTTGGTGATGGGTGAGTAGCTGTTCAAGGTCGTTGGTTAGCTTGGCGACTTGTTCGCGAAGCTCGGTTACATCCTGATTGCCGGCCATTTTTCGCTTGTAGGTTCGTTTCTTGTAAGGGAGGATAACTCGGTTCTTAGTGCGGCGGGTATCCAGTTGAGGTTCTCCTACATGTGCATAAGATGCATCAGCTATATGACAGACCCGACTGACACGTTCATTTACATGTTCGTTTTTAGCTCATTTCATTTTGAAAAGGACTCTTTTTAAAAGAAGGAAGTTTTCGAAAGACAAGCTAGGAGTGTTTTTGAGATGAGGATGCGTACGCGCAGCTTATCTCGATGTTAAAAGGTTTTGCTTCGCATCTGCCTAACCCGAGTGACGGTATGTCGTCATGGGTTAGCGATGGATGCGTAAAAAGGAATCGACTCGAACTAGCCAAGCCGAAGATGTTAAAAGGGATTTGAGCCGTGAGGCTCGAAGAAAGAAATCCGCGAATTGAGGTTGGAAACCTTGACTCGGGTTTTGCTAATTTTGTAAACGGAAGTTTGAGAAGTGTCTATTTCAAAAACTTGTGATTGTTTTGTTTGAGAAAGTGTTAGTTTGTTAGTTGTTAGGTTGATTGTTTTTGAAAACTTTAAGGCGAATTTTCGAAAATATGCAAATGAATTTTGAAAAAGACTATATGGTATAGCCTCGCACTCGTACGTATGACTCTTGGTCGATTCGGTCGGTCTCGTCGCCTCATGATTTGAGTACGCTTTGGCAGGTGCTTTTGGCCCTTCGCCTACATAGTATAACATGTAGGATACGAAGGAAGCCCTGGGGCGGTCAAATCAGTTCGCTACGGCAAGCCGTGGTGGGGTGCGAGGAAGGTTAGTCGAGCGTGCTTTATCGAATGGACAAGCCTGCGTTTGGAACCACCTCTCAAGGTATTGGTGTGTGAATCCGACTAGATTCGACTCTAAACGGATATGCTTAGCTCATGTATGTTGATTGTTCTCAAGTCGTTCAAGTCTCATTTTTATTTTTAAAAGGAAAAAGCTAGTTTTAGTTTTAAAAATAAAACCTGTCCCCAGCGGAGTCGCCAACTGTAGGTACCGGGATCAGACCATGGAACCACTCGACGTCTTGCTAGGGCCGTAAAGTTAAAAAGGATTAAATAAGAAAAACCTTTTAAAACTGTTTTGGAGCCGCCACTAAATTATGAGGGAAATTTAGAACCCGCCTGCCTGTCCTCATGCTCAAAGACACGTCTTAGAGTTCAAGGCACGTCGACACCTATCCGTCTAAGGTTATTGTGAAACCAGATTCGGATTCGGGTGAGGGTACTTTTCTAAAGCATAAATCAAAATAATGTTTTTATGAAAGATCTTTTGGAAAAGCCTATCAAAAGATAGCCTCTACTAGACTTGAGAATAATGCAAAGAATGATACATGAGCCTAAGTAATACGCTACGTACAATTGCGATAAAGATGTAAAAAAGAATGCAAAAGAGATTGATTAAAACCCTCAGTTAAGCATGCTTAACTTATTAACGAAAACAGTTCAGTTTAATGACGAATTCATTTTAAGTGATTTAGATGCAGGATGAGGATTTGCCAAAATGCATGCAGTAAAATAAAGTTCAATTAGCCGTTGATTTATTTTAAGGAGGTCAGTTGTTTATGCGACTTTGGAAAGGTGTTACGAATAGGGTGTGTATTCGAGGTGCATGGCCGCCTTATGAAAAGCAGACTTGCGTACCAAAGCCGAGGTGAGCCTAATGTAGGCCCTTGCTAGTCTAAGAAGTAAAGAAAGACCTTAATCCATGGTAGGATTAAGTATTACCTGTCTCGAATTAGGAAACCAGCGTGCTTCAAAGGAGGAGGAATTCAACACTAGGAAAATGAGGAATTCTAAGGATGTTTATGCGTGAGGCTTTTTGAGAGAGTGTTTTTGGGGTGAGATTTGTATTCGAAATTGTGTCTTGAATGAAATGACCGAAGGGTCGTATTTATAGTGTAGAGTTCGGTAGATTTTAGGAAATCTAGGGATAAACCGGACGTAGGAGCCGCAAGGCCTCTTGCTTGTTGCACAGCAATGTCATGAAGAAGTCTTGCGATAGCCCCTACCAATCGCAATGCCTCTTGCGATTGGTAGGGAGGTTCTATCCTATATATTAGTATATTTCTAAATTATCTTTTAGGATATCTGAGATAACCTTGCGTGAGCTCTAAGTTAGGGGTTGCTAGGGTTTGTTTTAGGGTTTGACTTGGTCAATCCTGATCCTTGGAATGCGGGTCGTATGGGTTTGGGCTCGGTTACGGGCAGAGCCACGAAAATGTAAAAAGGGTGCATTTTGTGTAATTTTGTGAAATAGGACATTAGTGAGACTATCACAGGTATTTGCTAATGCTAAAGGGTAGTTTTAGCAGTGAGCCTAAATTTAGGTATTTAGGTGGATCGATGTGTTATATGTGTTTGAAAAGGGGTGTGCGCATGCCGATTAGGACCTGAACTCGAGACAAGCTAGACTCTAGACCTAAAGACACTAAAGGTGATGACCCATAAAGAAACCTCATTTGCATTTAAAAACATTTAACTTGAATTCGTCACAGTTAGAACCATTTAAGTCAACGTAAAAGCACGCAATAAAAGTCCATTGTTACATCACTGGGTTTTTGGCGGGAGGTGCGGATTTGGGTATCTACACCCGTGTCCTTTTAAAAGCTAAAAACACGAGTCAAGTCGAGTCACCCACTTTTTACGCTTTTGTGTCTTCCTTTGGTCGTGAATGTGATTTTTCATTCGAGTCTTTTCCTTCTATTTTAGAATCACTAAAGATTTGAAAAACTTTGTCAGGTCCGCTCATTGAAAAACCCTGGATACGCGACGAACTAAGAACCGTCACTTAAACCCACCTCCGCCTCCAAAGAAGCGCTCCTACAACAGATCAAAACCAAAACCTGTCATGGCCTTTCAACACGACGAAGGTTTCGGAGGACCACCACCACCGGAGGTAACTGCCGAACAAGTCCGACAGCTCAATGATAGGATAGCTAGCCTCACTACGACGATCGAGCAAATGGCTATCATGCAAAAGTTTGAAGCAGAGAAAAACGCCGTGCGCCTGGCCGAGGAATCCGAACGGAACGCAAAAAGGATTCGAACCATGGAAGAGCGTCTCACAAACTCAAGGGGTTACTCCATACACCAAGAAAACGAGCACATCCCAAAGAACGTCAGATCCATGCTACCAGATAAGTTAGCACTGTAGGTTTATATCCGTATATAGACCTTTTATTCCACAGGATTATAATGAAAAACTTTATAAGATTTTAAAGTCATAAATCAAAATTGCATAACAAATTAAAAGAATAAGAATTAACCTTTTAATCCTCAAGAATTTGGCCTAAGATCAATACCAAAAGTATGGTATCTCCTAATTATCTCACCCAAGATGTGTTCTTGATATGCCCTTGTATTGCTAGAAAATTAAGAGAGAAAACTGATTTTCTTTTCTTTGAGATTTTGTGTTGTGTGAATTATGATCAAAATTAATCAATCAATTAGTCCATTAAGTTGAGCAAAAACTCCCCTTAATATACTCATTATTTCGGCCCTCTCAATTAATTATGGGGAGTAATTTTTCTTTCCAAAAATCACTTTCCAAAACCAATCCCTTGTTGACCAAGGAGTCAAAGACCAATTAGGCTCTTTCTTGGAGGTTTCCTTTAGCTTTTAATATAATATAATATTACTAGTGTCATATAAATATGATCTACTATAATATATCATTAAATTATTAATATCCTTATATTTATAATTTACTAATTAATTATAACAGTTTATGATTAATTAGCTTATATTATATTCAATAATTAAATATAACATTTTATATTCAATTTACGAATTACATTTAATTCGTTTTAGCTAATATCATTTAATCCTTATTAAATGGCCATATTATTATCACACACTTGACTAACATTTTAGTCAAAAACACCGACTAACCTTTTAGTCTTTTAGTAGGGCATCAATATGGTCATTTTCTCAAATAATCATATTTCTCAAACACATCCTTTAGGTGTGACTCTTAGGGACCAGTTGATCACCGCCATCTGTATGACAATAACGTCAAACTTATCTAGCAAGCCAACCGTTATCGATAAACGTTAATCAACTGATTAAATACAAAATGTACCCTGTGTACCTTTTAGAGATTTAATTATGTTATTGCACTAACTGTGGAGGACACTAACTCCAACAATCTCCCACTTGTCCGTACAAGTGTAGGTGCGATAACCGATTCTCATATCCATAATAAATTTCTCCCACTCAATGTAAACCAATTTGCAAAGTCTGTACTTTCAAAGGTCGTAGTTCATGGCGATCGATTATCATGAGTGGTTTCCCGACTAGAGAGTAACTTAAGCGATAAGCGAATCAATATTCGAGCATGGCCATGCATTTTCGATTCTGACTCCTCAGTGGCCACGAGAATAAATATTATAACTTCGATAGAAGTTTGGATATTTCCCTCAACTCGAATCCTGCAGATGTAAGCGCAGCATGAAATGACCAGTGAAAACACCTTGGCGCTGTTACGATCGACCGTGAGAAAGAAACCAAAGTCACCCAAAATCTGCCTTAATCTCAAGAGACAGTCGATAGTCAAAAGAATCGACTCTAGGAACACTATGGATGTCCTATCCACGACCAGGCACCTAATGTTCTGAAACATTTAGGACTCCATGTAGTCGTCACAAAAATTGTCCTGCGCAATTTCAGTAAACCCGCATCTGTGATCGATCAGTCAACAGTTTGACTTATGGCTCGTTGAACCCACCATCAATCGACGTCACAAAATAATCGCCAGAGTTATCAGCTCATGTAGGTGATTACGGACCAACACAAATATAATGTTTTCCAGTTCACTTTGTGGTGTTCAAAGTTGTCCGTACAATCCACATGGAAAAACAAAATATATAAAACAAAACGATGATGTTATAAATAGTATATGAAAAAGATACATTTATCCAATCCACGTCAAGTACTACTATAACCAGGAGCACGTTTATTTCTCATGAAGATAACGTGCCCTTCAAGCTTATCATATACCGACGTACATATCTGGACTAGTTGCTAGACTTTAGGCTTTGCAGCCTGGAAGATGGCACCTCTATTATCATAATAGATGGTAATAGTGTCATTCGAACTAGGAACTACAGTTAGTCCTTGTAAGAACTGACGCATCCATACAGCTTCCCTTGCAACTAAATAGCATAGTACTCGGACACAGTCGTAAAATCTACTATGACACTATATTTTGGAACTTTGCAGCTGACCGCATCGCCATAAAGAGTAAAGACGAATCCGAGCTGAGATATCGAGTCATCTCGATTCGTGTGGAAGTTTAGCGTCTGTGCAACTGATTGCGCATAGCCTTATAGCACCTCCATAAGTCAATACCCATTTCAGATGCCACGTCTGCACGTGAGCACATTATGGCATACATGATCGATCCTACTGCCGAAGCATAAGGAACACGACTTGGTCATACTGAATCTCTCAAGAATCTTATCCATACAAGACTCCTGACTGAGGGATAACATCCGTCGTGATCTATCTCTATAGATACGGATCTCCAAAATACGTTGTGCCTCACCCAGATCTTTCATCAGGAATTGGTTCTGTAACCAAACTTTTACCGAAGTTAAGAGAGGTATGTCATTCCCAATCAAGAGTATGTCATCGACGTACAGTATTAGGAAGACAATCTTGCTCCCACTCGACTTGATATATAGACATGGTTCCTCGACCGATCGAGTGAATCCATTCTCCTTTATCACTTGGTCGGAGCGATGATTCCAACTCCATGAAGCTTGCTTAAGTCCATAGATCGAACGCTTAAGCTTGCAAACTTTCTTAGGATTTTTAGGATCAGTGTAACCTTCGGGTTGTACCATGTACAACTCCTCCTCCAAATAACCGTTTAAGAAGGCGGTTTTCACATCCATTTGCCAAATTTCATAGTCATGAAATGCGGCAATCGCTAAGAGTATCCGAATGGAACGAAGCATGACTACGGGTGCAAAGATCTCATCATAGTGCAACCCTTGCACTTGAGTGAAACCCTTTGCCACTAGTCGTGCCTTGTATATATCTGGTTGTCCTTCTACAGATCGCTTTATCTTGTAAAGCCATTTGCACTGAAGAGGCCTAGCCTTATCAGGTAAGTCAACTAGATTCCATACATGGTTCTCGTACATCGAGTCCATCTCGGATTGCATGGCTTCTTGCCAAAACTTTGAGTCAGAACACGTCATGGCACCTTTATAGGTTACGGGTTTGTTGCTCTCAAGGAGTAAAACGTCGTTTCTCCCATTCTCCTCGACTATACCGATATATCGATCTGGAGGAATGGAGGGTCTACCCGACCTTCTGGGTTCCAAAGGGACATCAACCGCAGCAGACGTAGAAGGAACATTTTCCTCCATTGGTTGCTCGGTTGTTGGTTCAGGAATCTCCGACAGATCGAAGGTTCTATTACCTCTCTTGTCTTGGAGAAACTCTTTCTCGAAGAACGTCGCACTAGCCGTAACAAAAACTCGGTGTTCGGTAGGCGAATAGAAGTAATGACCAAACATTCCTTTTGGATAACCAATAAAGTATGTCTTGACCGATCGCGGGCCGAGCTTATCCACGTGTCAACTACTTGACATAAGCCTCGCACCCCAAACCCGAATAAAGGACAAGTTAGGGACTGTTCCCTTCCATAACTCGTATGGAGTCTTGTCAACAGCTTTAGTCGGACTTCGGTTAAGTATAAGAGCAGCTGACAAAAGAGCATAGCCCCACAATGAGTCAGGTACAACTGTGTGACTCATCATGGATCGAACCATATCAAGTAATGTTCGATTCCTGCGTTCGGACACACCATTCAGTTGTGGTGTTCCGGGTGGAGTTAACTGTAGTACTATCATGTTTCTTTTTATAATAAAAACAATTAATCCTAAACCATTGAGTAAAAAGGAAGAGGTGAAGAAATTGAGATGGAAAAATAATAACAACAAAAAAAAAAAAAAAAAAAAAAAATTAAGTATAAAACCTAAAACCTCTCTCTTTCCCATGGCGAAAAAGAAGGGGAATGGTAAATTTACTAAAAATCCTACTAAATACATTTACTAAGTCTTAAATACCTTGATCAAGCTTCTTACATCAGCTACGGGTAAACACAAATCGATTGCTTCTTCTCAAGTGGTGGATATACACCTCGATGATGAATCCTCGACTGAATCTGTTGGAGAATTGGATCTTGATGCGGAACTTGGGACGATTCCTGAGGAGCCTACTAACACTGGATGGTGGGAAGGTTGGTGAGTCTTATCTTTGAAATTGTCTCATGATGATGTATCTGATGAAATTGCGTACTGGTCCACTGCGATCTATGGGTATATCCTTGGTGCTAACCCTCCGGGGGAAGTGATTAAGGGTTTTGTCAACAGAGTGTGGGGTCAGTATAAGTATGAAAAAGTCTCTTTCCTGAACAATGGGGTTTTTGTTGTGAAATTTCCCTCTCTTGATCAGGTCAATGCTGTACTAAATGGTGGTTGTTATCTATTTGATAACAAGGCCAGGTGATTAATGAAAGCATGGTCCTGATCTGAAAACTTGAGAAAGAAAGTGTGGATTATGTGCACATTTGGGTTAAAATTCATATTGGACTGAAGTTACAGGGTGCTCGATGTTTGGAGAAGATTACCGTCGATTGGCACTTTCAACAAAGTGGATATGTCTCTGAGCAGAGAAAACTAGGCGGGCTATGCTCGAGTCTTTGGTTGAATTGAAATTGGGGAAGGAATGTGTCAACAATTCCAATTCTGGATGAAAATGGAGTGTTGGTATCATGCTTGGTTGAATCTGAATGGCTACACGTGCAATGCTCTTCTTGTAAAGGGTATGGGCATAGAGGTGAGTTTGTCGAAGAGAAGGATAAGAAAGTGTGGAGGCCTAAGGTGCAGGAGAAGGTTGTATGCGGCCCTCTTGTCCCAGATCATTCTTGTCCCGGTCATTCTTGCCATTGAAAAGAGCTCTTTGTGAATCCAGGATTGATAGCTACCCTGCTAAAATTCTCGAGTGATATGAGTGCATCTAGTAGTGTGATGAGGTCACCTCCAGAATGCGTTTGTAGAGGTTTGACATCTGTGGTGCAAGCTCTAAAGGCTGTATTGGGAACTATTCCAACTGATATAGGTAATGGATAAGCTTGGATTTTTGGAATGTGAGAGGTCTTAATAGACCTAATAAGCGGTCGAGAGATCAACCGGTTTTTGACTCATAATAATGTTAGTATTTTTGGTCTTCTAGAAACTAAGATTTCTCGCAAATTCTCTAAAGTAAAGTAATGTCGAGTTTTTACTTAAAGTGGTCTTTATGCACCAATACTAGTACTCATAAAGGTGGAAGGATATGGCTTTCATGGGATCCTCATGTTGTTGAGGTGGACATTAAGATGATTGATGATGCACAATGTATTGTGGTAGAAGTGTGGGATAAAGTGCTACTACACAAGCTATGCAGATCACTATGGTATATGCCCCAATACTATCCAGGAGAGAACCAGGGTTGTGGAGTGCCTTGACTTTTAGTCATTATCTTTGGTGCTTGGCTTGTTTGTGGAGACTTGAATAATGTTTTAAGGGCTAATGAGAGGTTGGGAGTGAGGTCTCGATCCGGGAGATTGCTCCTTTTACGAATTGTCTAAGCTCTAGTGGTTTGAATGAATTACCCACTCAAGGGCGTTTCACTTGGTCCAACAAACAAGTTGGAGCGGTAGGAATCTGTGCGGGATAGATAGAGTCCTGGTCAATGATAAGTTCATTCTTGATTATTCATGCACTTGCTACGTTTACCAGGAAGGTCTATATGACCCACTTTGCCCTTGTTTGATCACTTTGGTGAAGGAAGATATGTCTAGGGCTCCAAGATTTAGATATTTTAACATGTGGAGTATGGATGCTGATTTTACAGCCGGTGTGCGGGATGTTTGGAAGCGATTTGTGTTTGGAACACCAATGTTTAGGGTGGTTACTAAGCTTCAATGATGTAAACGGATGTTGAGAGCCTTGAACAAGAATACCTTCTCTAATATTGAGAGTTCGGTGAGGTTGCTATGAAAGCCTAGCGATATTCAAGTTCACCGGCAAAGAAATCCTTTGAATTCGGCTCTTGTAGATATGGAGAAACTTGATTGAGACTAGATGCCTGACCTCTTAAGGAATGCGAAGGAGTCTTTCTCGTGACAAAAAGCAAAAGCACATTGGATGGCTCAGGAGATAGGAACTCCTCTTATTTCCATAAGCGGATCAAGGCAAGAAGAGAGTACATAACCAGGGTTCATGACTTAATGGATATGCATGGGAGACTTGAGGATACTAGAGATGGTATTCGAAGGCATTCAACTACTTCGAGTCCATTGGCAAGCAGTAAAGGGTGAAACCCATTCATGTTGGGACGATAAAGGTGGTCCTCTTGTGCTTGAAGAGGATTGGCCTCGATTGATTCTGATTCTAATAATGATGAGATTAGAAAGAAATTTATTCTTAGTATTCGGATGATAAAGCGCTGGCGAGATGGCTACACAAGTAAGTTCTTCAAAGATGCTTGGGAAGTGATAGGATGATGTTTGCTTAGCTATCAATCCTTTTTCAAGTCTGGGAAGTTACTTAAGCAGAGACCAATGCAACTTTGATTACTTTGATACCTAAAGTGGCATGTCCAAAATCGAGTCTCAGAAATGTGAGCCTATTGCACATTGCAATCGAAATGCATCTCCAAGCTTCTTTGTAATAGAGTTGGTCTGGTTCTTCTGAAATTATCCAGTCCCAACTTTCGGAGTGCTTTGTGAAAGGAAGGCAAATAGTTGAAAATGTGTTGATCTGTCGAGACCTTGTCATTTACACAAGGAAATCTTGTTCCCTAGATGTTTGCTCAAAATTGACCTCGAGAAAGCATACGATTGATTGAATGGCGGTTTGTAGAAGACATGTTGAGGGCTCTCGACTTCCCACCTTTCATCTGAGTTACTCGATAATGGCTTGTCGGGGAGTCCTTGGTACTCTTTCTGATCAATAGGGATTACTTTGGTTTCTTTAAAGGGGAGAGGGCTGAGACAAGGGGACCTCTTTCCCCTTATTGTTTACCATTTGTATGGAATATCTATCTAGAATCATGGTGGTTGTGTCCAACAAAGAAGGGTTTCGTCATCATTCGTTGTGTGCAAAACTTAGCGACACACTTATGTTTCTTTGACGATTTACTTATGTTTTCAAGGAGATGCATATTCTGTTAAAGTAATGCTCAGTGGTTTTGCAACCTTTTCTAAGGCATCGAGAGTGGTCATGAACACGGCTAAATCGACCTATATTGTAATGGCATTCCTCAGCGCATCCTTGACAAAGATATTGAAGTTTTCTCGGATTCAAGAAAGGAGAGCTTCCTTTTAAATACTTGGGAGTTCGATCGGCTCCAAGAGGCTTTCAAGTAGGGATTGCTATTTCTTGAGTGAAAGGATTTGCCTATTTAGAATCTGTGATTGGTCTGAGGAAGGTGTCTTATCTGAGTAGGCTCGCTTGTTAACTTCTGTTCTTAATAGTCTTAATGCATCGTATTGGGCTTGATTTTTACATTTGCCATCTTGTCATGGCCAAGGTGATCTCCATTTGCGAAACTACTTATGGGATGGAAGTGAGGAATATCACAAGGCGCCTTCGTATCTTGGGATAATGTTTGTCGAGAAAAAAATGTCATGGTGGTCTAGATATTATACTGCTTGCAAATGGAATATCTACGG
This sequence comes from Dianthus caryophyllus, assembly GCA_023091065.1. NCBI lineage: Eukaryota > Viridiplantae > Streptophyta > Magnoliopsida > Caryophyllales > Caryophyllaceae > Dianthus > Dianthus caryophyllus. Next base: position 13,132,923 of record CM041529.1, on the reverse strand, counting down.
CCCTTGGGAAGTATGTTTGGTGGTTAGCAGAGAAGAAAGACCACCTTTGGGTCAAGTGGATAAACCATCTATACGAAGGGGGAGATGGTTGGAGTACGGCCACCAATCAACTAGTTGGAGCTGGGCGTGATTTGTAAAGTTAAAACTTGGCTCAAGCCAGGTTACGTTGGAGGGAGATGGAATAGTCTTTGATGGTGTCTACACTATCAAGCATGGTTATACATGGTGATTGGAGAAAAAGCAAAGGTGAGTTGGGCTCACATTGTTTGGCATCGCTTTAATGTGCCAAAATGGTCCTTTATTGTGTGGTTAATGAGGCAAAATCATTTGCTAACTTTAAAATGGACTTGCTTTGTTTGGTGTTTCTACAACTGAGCTCTGTTTTTACGTGGGAATTCTCGTAAACTTGCGCACATCTATTCTTTGATTGTGCTTTTAGCTCTCTATGCTTATTGTTGGCATTGGAAGGTTGGCTTGGTGGAAGTTAACTCAAGGCAAATGGGAAGAACTTACGTAGAAGCGTGGATGCTCTAATTTCAGGCCAATGTATGTGAAATTTCGCTTAGTGAATGGATGGCGTATGCGATCCGGCATAGTCGAAATGTTTGTCGCTTGGAATCACAGTGCCTCATCCCTTGGTGTTGGTGCAACAAGTGAAGACTCTACTCTTACTCCGACTTAATAGCTTGGAATTAGGGAAATTACCTAGAAAAGATGATGTATGGTTTCAATCTTTAAGTCGAGTATGAGTTAGTTGCTAATTCCTCCTTTATGAGTATGTTTTGTATTACACTATAATGTAATGGTTATTGGTATCAATATATCTTACCTTTTACCAAAAAAAAAACTGTAGTACTATCCCGCGATCTTTCAGGTGTCGATCAAACTCAGTTGAAAGATATTCGCCACCACGATCTGAACGTAGTGCTTTTAGCTTTCTAACCAGTTGGTTCTCAACCTTATTCTGGAACTCCTTGAACTTGTCAAAGGACTCACTTTTATGCTTCATTAAGTAGACATATCCATATCTACTCAAATCGTCCGTGAAAGTGATAAAATACCTATAGCCATCTCTAGCGTTGATCGACATAGGTCCACACACATCAGTATGTATGAGTCCTAATAGGTCAGCAGCGCGCATTCCAACACCTTTGAAGGAAATTCGAGACATTTTGCCATAGATAGGTTTGATCTTTGTCACCAACCTTTGCTTTCTTGTTATTCACATGCATTATTTCTGTGGTTTGATCTAAAACATATATTCCGTTCATGGAAACTGCTTTACCATAAATCACATCGTTTAAAGAGAAAATACATCTATTATTATTTAAAACGAAAATCCGTCTTTATCAAGTACGGATACAGAAATAATGTTTTAGATAAACTAGGTACATAGTAACAGTTATTCAGAAATAACTCAAATCCGCTCGAGAGTTTGGATTACATATGTTCCCACTGAAACGGCAGCAACTCTTGCTCCATTCCCCACTTGCACAGATGAGAACCACAACCAGTACCAAGTACCCAAGTTCCGAAACTTGCATGGTTAATCTCAATCATGTGAATAAAAGAAGACATACCAACTGGAATAACGTGGCCAGCTTTTATGTCCTCAGCATACACGGGACAGTTCCACCTCCAATGCCCAGACTTGTGGCAATGGTGGCACTCCATACTTTGCTTTGCTTTTGCCTTGCCTTGTGAGCTACCGCTAGACTCACCAGGCCCACTCTTCGCAATCACTGGCTTTTAAACTTTGGCTTTCCTACAGTTAGGTTAGCCGGAGCCTTACCCTTGCCCTTGTGCTTGTTGCCTATCATGAGAATATCTTGTTTCATGCTCCCACTCAACTTCAGATCACTCTCCGTCTGTACGAGGAGTGAGCGAAGCTCATGCAGACTTTTCTACATGTCATTCATGTAATAGTTTGCCCTAAAGAGGGCATACCCATCATCAAGAGAGTGGAGCACTCGATCAATGACGATCTTCTCATCGATCTTGCAACCAAGCTCCTCCAGTTTCTCAACGTTCTCGATCATGTTGAGAAGGTGTGGACCAACCGGTTGGCCCTTCTGGAGTCTAGCCTCAAAGAAATGAGTAGTGTACTCGTAACTTTTAATTCTCGGTGCTTTCGAGAATTCTTTGGTGAGGGTGGTGAAAATCTTGTTTGCACCCTGGGTAATGAATCGTCTTTGCAAATTGGATTCCATTGCATAGATGAGTACATTCCGTAACGCACCCGCCTCCATGATGAAATCACTATAAGCTACGACTTCATTTGCTCCTGCATCGGGAGCTGGTTTTGTCGGCAGTGGCTCAGTCAAGTACTTGAGCTTACCATCAGCGATGGCGGCATTCCGTAATGCGGCCTCCCAATCAGAAAATTGGACCCATCACTCTTCAGTCGAGTAGACTGATTCATGCTGTCCATAAAAATTCTAAGCCATGATTCGCGTGTTAGTGTGACACTTGGCATTGGTTCGTCAATACGTACAGCCATTTGTTATAGTAGTTATATTTGTATATAACGAATTCGATACTGTGAAAAGAAAGAGAAGAGAACATCGTTTTATAGGTTTAAGTCGTAAAGTAATAACGGTTTAAAGCAATGACTCGTGCACTCATATAATCGACCTCCCTCGAGAATTATATAAGCTATCCCAAGATTCAATTTCTTTAAATTGATAAGCCAACCTCTTGGCTAATTCTACTGTTAGAATTCTTGGTCGATAGATTTCAGTAAATCCTATCTAATAGTCCACTATAACTACGAGATATTACTCGAACTATAGTGTTGAGGTAAAATAGGTCTACACATACTACTTACCCAACGTAGAAGGGGTCATGTGGAGAGTAAGGTCCTACATGCCTACCGACGAAGAAGGGGCTCATAGCATGTTATTCCTATAAAGACTAATCTCAATTTTAGATTTAGAGGAAGATCCCATCAACTCATTTTAATTCATTTTAAGTGAACTAATATCTAGCATTATCGTGAATGATTAAATTGAGATGATAGCTCTAAACAAATGACATCCGTATGTCTATGAAAAAGAATGCAACTATATGATCCATTTTCATGCATATTAGGTGGTTTGGTTTAGTTTAGGCGGAATATGATGCTACTAACTAAACATGAATGCAATAAGAGCAGTAAAGTAAAGCATAAAAGAAAAACACCTAGTGTGGCTAACCCTATGAAAATAAAGACAATTACAAATTGGAATCCATCCATGGACCCTAAGTTGTCTTCATTCTTCATCTTGGGCTTCAGTGGAGTCCATCTTGAATCTTCATCTTGAATCTTCTCAAAATTACATATTTGAATTACAAAATAAACCTATTTACATTCTAATTCAAAATATGCCCAAAATTAAAAATATTACAAGATTGGAGATTCGAGATCTCAAAATACAACCAACAATTATGTTTCCTTTCATTACGAAAACATAATCTTCTAAGGCCACACTAGTAAATTACAACCTTTTGTACATAATTAATGCGTATAATTAAACCATTCATCCAAACATTCATTCACAAAAAAATAAAGCATCAACTAAACATAAAAACAATGCATACGAATTGATTTTAATCCAAACCACCCTTTTAAAATTGATTATCATTATGCAACAATTCCTTAACTGTTCATAATATCCTAATCAAAAGAATAATCCAAATTAATTTATATTATCGGTATAACATAAATTAAATCTCAAAATATCTTAAACCTTTTTAAAAAATTAGGTATCATAATTATTATGAACTGCTTCATAATAACACAAAATATTATCTTTATAATATCACTAAATTTTGGTAAAATCAATAATTTCCAAAAATTAAAATTACCAAAAAAAAAACTCGGCCATTTAAAAAAACGAAATTAATTTTTTTTTTTATTTTGAAAACTCACGGTCTATTAAACAAAAAAAAAAAAAAATTTACTAAAATTAAAATTTTAAATCGGCCAACATAAAGAAAAATGAACTAAACTGTTTTAATTCGATTATGCTAATAATTAGATCGATACTAACTCAATTTTAATCCATATTAAACATTGATTTAAGGTATTCAAACTAACTTTTTAGATTAAACATCTTAAACTGATAGATCTAATGATTAACATCAAGATATGTTCATTAACATACACAAATTTGGTCCTTTTATGTTTTAATTCAATCAGTATTAAATCAAAACTAATACAAATTCATATGTGATCGATTTAACAACTTAAAACATCAATAATTATGAATCAAACGGACCAAAACCAACCAAAATATGCAAGAAACGACACGGCCAAACACAACAAAACTTTTGGCCATATCAAAATTTTAATGAAAATTTACACAAAATCGATTTTTATGAAAACCTTATAAAAATTCATGTGCCCTAAGGCTCTGATACCACTTGTAGGTTTATATCCGTATATAGACCTTTTATTCCACAGGATTATAATGAAAAACTTTATAAGATTTTAAAGTCATAAATCAAAATTGCATAACAAATTAAAAGAATAAGAATTAACCTTTTAATCCTCAAGAATTTGGCCTAAGATCAATACCAAAAGTATGGTATCTCCTAATTATCTCACCCAAGATGTGTTCTTGATATGCCCTTGTATTGCTAGAAAATTAAGAGAGAAAGCGATTTTCTTTTCTTTGAGATTTTGTGTTGTGTGAATTATGATCAAAATTAATCAATCAATTAGTCCATTAAGTTGAGCAAAAACTCCCTTAATATACTCATTATTTGACCCTCTCAATTAATTATGGGGAGTAATTTTTCTTTCCAAAAATCACTTTCCAAAACCAATCCCTTGTTGACCAAGGAGTCAAAGACCAATTAGGCTCTTTCTTGGAGGTTTCCTTTAGCTTTTAATATAATATAATATTACTAGTGTCATATAAATATGATCTACTATAATATATCATTAAATTATTAATATCCTTATATTTATAATTTACTAATTAATTATAACAGTTTATGATTAATTAGCTTATATTATATTCAATAATTAAATATAACATTTTATATTCAATTTACGAATTACATTTAATTCGTTTTAGCTAATATCATTTAATCCTTATTAAATGGCCATATTATTATCACACACTTGACTAACATTTTAGTCAAAAACACCGACTAACCTTTTAGTCTTTTAGTAGGGCATCAATATGGTCATTTTCTCAAATAATCATATTTCTCAAACACATCCTTTAGGTGTGACTCTTAGGGACCAGTTGATCACCGCCATCTGTATGACAATAACGTCAAACTTATCTAGCAAGCCAACCGTTATCGATAAACGTTAATCAACTGATTAAATACAAAATGTACCCTGTGTACCTTTTAGAGATTTAATTATGTTATTGCACTAACTGTGGAGGACACTAACTCCAACAAGCACTTAGCGATCTTCCCGTCTTCAAAGGTCACGAAAGCCCGCTCGTTCACGTCAAGGCTTTCAAAGCTAAAATGGCCATCATGGGTGTCGAACCCCCTGCATGGGCTACCTTATTCCCTCACTCATTGGACGCCAAGACCAGGGCATGGTTCTACGCTCTAGAACCACATAAAGCGGGTAGTTTCGAGGACATAATCGGTTGCGTTCGATCTACGATGTCGGGACAACAATGACATCCAAGCCTCGCTACGTACCTTGGAGGTCCTGACTCAGAGGGACAATGAGGGGTTTACCGAGTACCTGACGCTATTTGGAAGAAAGCGTATTGCCCAAATACCTAACCGTCAAGGGACACCGACTTAATCACTAAGTTCATCAACAACCTCACCCCGCGATACCAACAACACCTACGATGCGGAAATTTTGACAACTTCTCAACCCTCGGCGTCGTCGGCGAGCTCATCGAGGGCGACCTCCGCAAAGAAAACAGAATAAGAGCACGCCGCGGTATCAAGGAAGCTCATCTCGAACCCTTTGCCAAAGTCGAGCCCATCCATGCCATCAACGCCTTTGGGCGGCGTTAGAGGCACCACCGGTTTTTACAACACCGCCAAGGCCTGCCATGCCTCCGCCAAAAGCATCATACTCACCTCCTGGTCCCAGTTCGATGAAAGCACGACGAAATTTTGACCCAATATACATGACTTACTCAAAGGCGCTACAGAAGCTTGTGAGCCGCGATGTACTTCAACTCATAGGACCTACTAGCGAGCCTCCCCCGGACAAGAAGCCGAAGTCATGGGATCAGAACGCATACTTGTAGATACCCAAATCCGCACCTCCCGCCAAAAACCCAGTGATGTAACAATGGACTTTTATTGCGTGCTTTTACGTTGACTTAAATGGTTCTAACTATGACGAATTCAAGTTAAATGTTTTTAAATGCAAATGAGGTTTCTTTATGGGTCATCACCTTTAGTGTCTTTAGGTCTAGAGTCTAGCTTGTCTCGAGTTCAGGTCCTAATCGGCATGCGCACACCCCTTTTCAAACACATATAACACATCGATCCACCTAAATACCTAAATTTAGGCCTAGCTGCTAAAACTACCCTTTAGCATTAGCAAATACCCAGGATAGTCTCACGGAATGTTCTATCTCACAAAAAGGCACAAAATGCACCCTTTTTACATTTTCAGGGCCCGGGCCCAGAACCGAGCCCGAACCCATGCCTGGCCCGCTTCTCAAGGACTAGGATGACCAAGTCAAACCCTAGTCAAACCCTAACATCAGCCAACAATCCGTAACTTAGAGCTCAAGCAAGGATATACCGTATATCTCCTAAAAGATATTTGGAAATATACGAAATCTGGAGGTTCTACGACGTCTGGCGCATGAGGGCCTTGCGGCTCATTGGGGCAGCCGCAAGAGGTCATGCGATTTGCCCCTCTGGTCGCATGGGTCCTTGCGACTCCTACGTCCGGTTCTATCCTCTAGGGTTTCCTAAATTCCCTCGACTACTCCACTATAAATACAACCCCTCCCTCGACCATTCAACATAAGTTTTTCACACAAGATAAACACCTCTCCTCTCAACCTTTCTTCCTAGGTTTTAGCACACTCACATATACACACACAAAAGCCTCACGCATAAACATCCTTGAATTCCTCATTTTCCTAGTGTTGAATTCCTCCCTTTGAAGCGAAGCGCTGCCGGTTTCCTAATTCGAGACAGGTAATACTTAATCCTACCATGGATTAAGGTCTTTCTTTACTTCTTAGACTAGCAAGGGCCTACATTAGGCTCACCTCGGCTTTGGTACGCAAGTCTGCTTTTCATAAGGCGGCCATGCACCTTGAATACACACCCTATTCGTAACACCTTTCCAAAGTCGCATAAACAACTGACCTCCTTAAAATAAATCAATGGCTAATTGAACTTTATTTTACTGCATGCATTTTAGCAAATCCTCTTATTGCATCTAAATCACTTAAAATGAATTCGTCATTAAACTGAACTGTTTTCGTTAATAAGTTAAGCATGCTTAACTGAGGGTTTTAAACAATCTCTTTTTGCATTATTTTACATCCTTATCGCAATTGTACGTAGCGTATTACTTAGGCTCCTGTATCATTCTTTGCATTGTTCTCAAGTCTAGTAGAGGCTATCTTTTGATAGGCTTTTCCAAAAGATCTTTCATAAAAACATTATTTTGATTTATGCTTTAGAAAAGTACCCTCACCCGAATCCGAATCTGGTTTCACAATAACCTTAGACGGATAGGTGTCGACGTGCCTTGAACTCTAAGACGTGTCTTTGAGCATGAGGACACGGAGGCGGGTTCTAAATTTCCCTCATAATTTAGTGGCGGCTCCAAAACAGTTTTAAAAGGTTTTTCTTAATTAGTCTTTTTTAACTTTACGGCCCTAGCAAGACGTCGAGTGGTTCCATGGTCTGATCCCGGTACCTACAGTTGGCGACTCCGCTGGGGACAGGTTTTATTTTTAAAACTAAAACTAGCTTTTTCCTTTTAAAAATAAAAATGAGACTTGAACGACTTGAGAACAATCAACATACATGAGTTAAGCATATCCGTTAGAGTCGAATCTAGTCGGATTCACACACCAACACCCCGAGAGGTGGTTCCAAACGCAGGCATCGTCCATTCGACGAGGCACGTTCTGGACTAACCTTCCTCTCACCCCTTCACGGCTTGCCGTAGCGAACTGATTCGACCGCCCCAGGGCTTCCTTTGTATCCTACATGTTATACTATGTAGGCGAAGGGCTAAAAGCACCTGCCAAAGCGTACTCAAATCAGTTGGAGGCGTACGAGACTTGACCAAACGACCAAGAGTCATACGTACGAGTGCGAGGCTATACAATATAGTCTTTTTCAAAATTCATTTGCATTGCATATCTTCGAAAACTCACTCAAAATTTTCAAGGTATAAATGAACCTAACAACTAACATCTAACAATTAACATCTAACATTTTACAACTAACGTCTAACTTTTTACAAACAAAACTCTCGCGAAATTTTTGAAATAAACCTTTTCTCAAATTTTCCTTTTTACAAAACTAGCAAAACCCGAGTTGGGGCTTTCCAACCCCAACTCGTGGATTTCATTCACCAACCTTCACGGCTTAAATCCTTTTTAACATCCTCGACTTGGCTAAACCCGAGTCAATTCCTTTTTACGCATCCACCTTTAGCCCACGACAACATACCGTCATTCGGGCTAAGTGGATGCAAAACAAAGCCTTTTAACATCGAGACAAGCTGTGTGTACGCAGTCTTGCCTCAAAAACACTCCTAGCTTAATTTCGAAAACTTACTTCTTTTTCAAAACTTAGAAGAGTCTTTTTCAAACGAAATGAGCTAAAAACAAATGTATAATTGGATGTGTTAAGTTGGGTCTATCATAGAGCTGATGCACTCCATCCAAATGTAGGTTTCAACTAGATACCCGCTGCACCAAAAACCGAGTTGTTATACCCCACAAGAAACGAACCTATACCCGAAGAATGGCCGGCAATGATGATGTTAACGCACTCCGTGAACAAGTCACCAAGCTGACTGACGACCTCGAACGCCTGCTGAACCACCACAAGACCGAGATAAAGCGTTTGGAACAACGTATCAAGGACAAGACCGACGAACATGTCTCGATCCACACTCTCGAGGCCCTTAACCAACAAGACAACGAAGGCTTCACCGAGTACCTCTCTCGATGGGAAAAGCTAAGCGCACAAATTCCAAATCGTCCGCATGAGGACGAACTTGTGCCTAAGTTCATAAACAATCTGCGACCCGTGTATCAATTATACATGCGGTACAGCAACATCCAAGACTTCAAACAACTCATCAGAGTCGGCACTCAAATTGATGACGACTTTAAGACCAGTGCCATGGCCAGATACACCGGCAATACCTACCAAGATAACTCACCGAAATCTCCTCACGCGACCAAGAGTAAGGAAAACTGCACTATGGATAGCCTTGACGCATTCGCAACCAAAAGCTACAGGAGCTTCATGCCTTACACTAGGGCATTCCATAGGTTGGTTGAAAATAACTACCTACAACCAATCGGGCCTACCGACGAGCCACCCGAAGACAAGAAGCCAAAGCTTTGGAACCCAAATGCTTACTGTGCATACCACAGAGGCAGAGGCCATGACACAGAAGACTGCTTCAAGCTGAAGCACGCCATCCAAGATCTCATCGACCAAGGAAAGCTCGACAGACCGTCTCAACCGTCCAAGCCGCCCAACGACGACAACCCTTTCGCCGACCGCACAACCTTCGTGGGACCACCCCCCATTATGAACTGCTTCAAGAATGTCAAACCGAGCGACAATCAAACCATTGGCGCTTCGTTCAACGATAAAGGGGATGAATGGCCTATGACCAACCAAGCCACGATCCAAGGCGACGAAAAGATTAACTCTTTTACCATACAAACCAAACCATCCAACAGAGATTACCCTCCATACAACCACACGATCTTCACAGGATCACTTCCTCCCATAGACCACTCAGACTTTGTCACGCCCGAAAACAACCCAACTCCTAATACAGACATTGAGAGTAAACTGACAAGCAAAGATGCACCCATAAAACGCAAGCCATCACAACCTAAGAGGAAGATGGCGGGAACGGAGGCGTTGGCGAACGCAAAGAAGAAGAAATCCTCTTAGGATCTAATCCTTTAGGTGTCGGGTCACCTGTCGACCCACCTTCTAGTTTTAGCTTAGACTTTCTTTTTCTCGGAGACTAGCTCCGGCTTTTCTCCTAATTTGTCAAACAATTCTTCTTCTTTAATGAATAATACAGATAGGTTTGCTTATGTGTAGTCTCAAGCTAAAAATAAACAAATAAACAATGAACAACAAACAAATCTAAACAAAACTCTTTCAAAGACAAGACGAATCAAAGTATGCGTTAATCGAGTCTCGACACCAAGGGCATCGACGTGTACCCATGACACGTGCATCACGAAGCAACCGACAAGGCGTCCACTCAAGTACCATCGACGATTTGGCGGATCTCCTCAAGCAATTCGAGTCTTTTAAATACGGGTCGAGTTTTTTTTAAGCATCGAGTCAATCTCCGTCAGTCTAGGATAATCGAGTCTTCGACGTACGACATTTTAACAAATCAATAAGGGAATAAGTTTGCCTATAACCCAGTTTCCTTTTACCCATTTTACTCACATTTCATATACAAAAAAAAAACATTTTGTACCGACATACATTGCATCCTAGGAGTAGCTATCCGAAGGAGGTCTAGGCCGGGTACGAAGGTCCAAGTCAACATCAAGTACAAGATAAAACAAGTAGGTTTTTCGACGACTAGACACTTAAGGTTCGGTAGTCTGCTTGTGATCTACTACTCCGCTACTTTTGGAGGAGGATCCATTGATTTGGGGCTCCACAGTGGTCATGAATTTGATCGCGACCAAAATCATGAGTACTCCTGGATCGCCCTCCGCGTACTCGATCGCGTGCCTAATAAGCAAACGAACTTGTCATAGGAGTTCGGCGTGATAGACACATGATCACATACAAACCTCCCCACCGTAGGGTCTAGCAAAGTCGAAACTCGAGCCCAAGCCACAAAGGGCCCGACGAATTCTCAAGGGGAATACAATCAAAAGTGAAAACAACGGCAAAAAGAGCGAAGTCAAAAGGAAACAAATCTCAAAGTTTCCAAGAAGTCAAAAGGAAACAAATCTCAAAGTTTTCAAGAAATCAAGAAGGAAACAAGTCTCAAAGTTTCCAAGAAATCAAAAAAGGAAACAAGTCTCAAAGTCTTTAAGAAAAGAGATAAAACAACAACAAAAAAAAAAAAGCCCGAAAGTCAAGTGGCTAAGTGAACAAAGGTCTACTCAAAAATGGACCCAGTCTAACACCTCTTCAAGGAACCCGTGCCAAAAGGACGTATGGCACGGTGGACATTGCTCTGAGCCGAATTTGACACCAAAGACGAAATTTACAATATCAATGAAGAAGCGACATACTTCGATGGTTCATCCAATTATTGAGGTTGGGGAATGGAACCCCTCTCCATCAAATTGGACTTTGATGTGACAAACAAGCGGCCAAGATCAACTAAGGAGAACCTACCTTTAAGATGCAATGTATCAAGGTCAATCACATAAACACCCCTTTTGGACCGGCGGATCCTTAAACACGCACCTTTCCACAAAAATACCCTTTTGGACCGGCGGGTCCCTAAACACACACTTTTCCACATAGACACCTACTTACCAAAATAAATACATTTCACAAACGGATTCCCTTTGGAACTACGCTAGGTTTGATTCCGTACCCACGGATACGTAGGCCGCTCACCCGAACTCAACCAACCCTTTTACAAATTTATGTCTAAAGCTTCCAAAGTCAAGGACATCCTCACAAAAATCCACAAAAATCATGGGCAAACTGTTTCTTTATCGAGGCGTTAAAACGACTACGTCGAGACAAAGTTGTGCTAGACCTAGGAGTAGTACTCTGCTTTTTCATCTAACCTTGTTCATTTTGCAGGAATAACAACATGCCACTGAAGCAACCATGCGCCACCAAGCCGGGGGCTTTACCGATGCACGTGTCACAGTCACTTACACCCCTATCATTGTCGAGTCTCGAGTCACGCATACGATTCACCTTCGTCTTTGAAACACTTCAAACACTCGTTTCATCATTTCATAGAGCACCTTTCAAAAATTAACTCAGTACTCAAGTTAACGCACCTTAGCACCCGAGTCAATGCACTTTAGGAAGCACTTCCCGAGTTAGTACACATTAGGAAGCACTCTCTAAAAATTAGCTCAACGCCCGAGTCAATACCTTTCAAACAAAAAACACGTCTTTAAGCACTTTTCGAAAACAACATTTTCAAGATCTTCTTTTGAAAAAACAGCATTTTCAAACTCTTCTTTTGAAAAAAAAAGCATTTTCAAAATCTTCCTTTGCAAAAACAGCATTTTCAAAATCTCCTTTACGAAAACGACATTTTCAAAAACTTCGTTCGAACAAAAGGCATTTCAAAAAAAAAAACGCGAGAGCATTTTCAAAAACTTTCTTTTCTTGAGTACTAACTATGCAGGTACAAATAAGAGACGAAGGAGACATTAAGCACGACATAAGCAGGCATTCATGCAGTCAAGCCCATGGAGTACGCCCGACGACACTGGATGCACGCTACCCCAAGATGCCCAATCGCACAAGACACGCTCTATCCAACGGCATTGGATACAGCCTATCCAACGACATTGGATACACCACGGATCCAACAGTTCATGACACAACCTATTCAAAGACGTTGATATCCCTTACCTGACGGTACAAGATACATTGTACCCAAGCCAAACAACAAAAGAACAGCCGTCGTTCACCCTTTACATCAACAACCATACCCGGTGGAAATGACCCGTCCCGAAGTACCAAACCTCAAGACTGGGGGCTTATCTACGATATCCCCTAAATATCGATGGATAACGTATTCACCTCCTTAGACTAAGAAGCCACACAAGCGTTATGGTCGACTCATGCACCATGAGTGCGATATACATTACACATCTACAACGAAGACTGGGGGCTGACACTCCATTTTAGGATCATACTCCTATACAAAGTACAACAAAATAGATATCCTTCACGGACGTCCCAAAACCCTACAACCATAAACCGAAGCAGAAGTTCTACCTTACTAAGCCCACAAGCCGAAGCGAAGACCCTACCTTGATAAGAGACACCCTCAAGACAATTACACCCTAGAAGCAAAAGCGAGTCAAATTCACAATTTGACTTAACTCACGCATTACCGAACTACGCTGGTCTGATTCCACACACCGTGGATACGTAGGCAGCTTTGCAAAAGGCACGACCAACACCCGACACCAAAACATAATTTCGTTCAAGGACGGAAGTAACATTTCCAGTTTGACTTAGTTTCTACACCAAAACTTAGCCAAACAAAGGGGGCAAAATTAAAAGCATAGTCACAATCCTGACTTTACTTTTACGTCAAACCATGGTCCTAATTACAAACAAGACTTTGATTTAGCTCTACACTAAAGCTTCGTTAACGAATGCCAATAGCCAACACCACTTTGCCTTAATACCAACCAAATTAAGACAAGCTCGAGGAGGGTAATCCAAAAACACTTTCTCCCAACATAACTAATACCAAGCACATGCTCTTCATTTTGACTCAGTTATCATATCAAACTCAGTCAAACTCGAGGGGGTAATTCAAAAACACTTACACTCGGACAACCTTATCACCAAGTTTGACCATCGTTATACACTTTAACTCGGTCAAACTGGGGGCTCACACCATACACGCCCTCAAGTTTCCGTCAACGAAAAATAAGGTAATTTTTCGTTGAAATGACGCCTCAAGAAGAACAAATCACGCCCTCAAGTTTCCGTCAACGAAAAATAAGGTAATTTTTCGCATGGCGCCCGAAGACATCACGAATCACGGTTGGCGACACCTCCAGAATCGCCTCAAGAACGAATCACGGTTGGCGACACCTCCAGAATCGCCTCAAGAACGAATCACGGTTGGCGACACCTCCAGAATCGCCTCAAGAACGAATCACGGTTAGCGACACCTCCAGAATCGCCTCAAGACACAAGCATGCGCACTAAGAGCATAACACTTTCACGTGTGCACAAACATTCAGACACCCGAACACAGACCCAGACATCCAAGCACTAAACATCCCAAGTCCGAGACGAGTATCAAGTGAACCCAAAGGAATCGAAATGATACCACGTTTCATGGCCAAGACAAGAACATTTACAAGACACAAGACGAAGACACAGAAGTAACAACAATCCAACAAGAGGCAAGCGAAGTCTGAAGATCTTTAGAAGAGCAAATCGCAGATTCGAATTTTTCCGGATTTGAAACCGCGACATGTGCGAGTGAGTTCAAGCTTGAAGTCGCCAGTCGATAAGAGATTTCCCGGAAGAGTCACTAGTCGACAAGGCAATTTCCAGAGCATGTTTTATTCCACGTTTACTCTCCACCTTGGGCTCGATTAATTTTCAGGCCTAAGTATTTTCTTCGGAATCGCAAGCTTTTCGGTTAAGGCGTCACCTAAAGTCCGCCACACTCTTAGACAAGTTGAAACACTATACACAACCTTTGCGTAAACACTAAACACGAGCATTTTCCTCGGACGATAATTCCCGGCGGACGTAAGCACTCTTTTACGAGATGAGCACCAACACGAGCACTAGCACGAAGCATGAAACACATACGCTCTTTTACGAGACCAAGCACGCGCGCTCTTTTACGAGACAAGCAACAGCAATAACACGCAAAGGTATTTAGCAAGCACAGGAAGGCATCCCCCGTACAGGTATGCAAGGACCGTCATGTCCCTAAACATGTTCGTCCCTCCCCGGATAAGCCGGTCGAGTCCTAGTCTCACCCATGGACACATACTCCGTGTCTGATGATATCGAGATCAGAAGCGGTCAGGATGTTGTCGTGTAGTTTGACTTTCGCTTTAGTCCTAAGCTCACCAAACTGGGGCTCAGATACCCAACCGCACCTCCCGCCAAAAACCCAGTGATGTAACAATGGACTTTTATTGCGTGCTTTTACGTTGACTTAAATGGTTCTAACTATGACGAATTCAAGTTAAATGTTTTTAAATGCAAATGAGGTTTCTTTATGGGTCATCACCTTTAGTGTCTTTAGGTCTAGAGTCTAGCTTGTCTCGAGTTCAGGTCCTAATCGGCATGCGCACACCCCTTTTCAAACACATATAACACATCGATCCACCTAAATACCTAAATTTAGGCCTAGCTGCTAAAACTACCCTTTAGCATTAGCAAATACCCAGGATAGTCTCACGGAATGTTCTATCTCACAAAAAGGCACAAAATGCACCCTTTTTACATTTTCAGGGCCCGGGCCCAGAACCGAGCCCGAACCCATGCCTGGCCCGCTTCTCAAGGACTAGGATGACCAAGTCAAACCCTAGTCAAACCCTAACATCAGCCAACAATCCGTAACTTAGAGCTCAAGCAAGGATATACCGTATATCTCCTAAAAGATATTTGGAAATATACGAAATCTGGAGGTTCTACCCGACGTACAAGCCGCAAGGGGCCTTGCGGCTCATTGGGGCAGCCGCAAGAGGTCATGCGATTTGCCCCTCTGGTCGCATGGGTCCTTGCGACTCCTACGTCCGGTTCTATCCTCTAGGGTTTCCTAAATTCCCTCGACTACTCCACTATAAATACAACCCCTCCCTCGACCATTCAACATAAGTTTTTCACACAAGATAAACACCTCTCCTCTCAACCTTTCTTCCTAGGTTTTAGCACACTCACATATACACACACAAAAGCCTCACGCATAAACATCCTTGAATTCCTCATTTTCCTAGTGTTGAATTCCTCCCTTTGAAGCGAAGCGCTGCCGGTTTCCTAATTCGAGACAGGTAATACTTAATCCTACCATGGATTAAGGTCTTTCTTTACTTCTTAGACTAGCAAGGGCCTACATTAGGCTCACCTCGGCTTTGGTACGCAAGTCTGCTTTTCATAAGGCGGCCATGCACCTCGAATACACACCCTATTCGTAACACCTTTCCAAAGTCGCATAAACAACTGACCTCCTTAAAATAAATCAATGGCTAATTGAACTTTATTTTACTGCATGCATTTTAGCAAATCCTCTTATTGCATCTAAATCACTTAAAATGAATTCGTCATTAAATTGAACTGTTTTCGTTAATAAGTTAAGCATGCTTAACTGAGGGTTTTAAACAATCTCTTTTTGCATTATTTTACATCCTTATCGCAATTGTACGTAGCGTATTACTTAGGCTCCTGTATCATTCTTTGCATTGTTCTCAAGTCTAGTAGAGGCTATCTTTTGATAGGCTTTTCCAAAAGATCTTTCATAAAAACATTATTTTGATTTATGCTTTAGAAAAGTACCCTCACCCGAATCCGAATCTGGTTTCACAATAACCTTAGACGGATAGGTGTCGACGTGCCTTGAACTCTAAGACGTGTCTTTGAGCATGAGGACACGGAGGCGGGTTCTAAATTTCCCTCATAATTTAGTGGCGGCTCCAAAACAGTTTTAAAAGGTTTTTCTTAATTAGTCTTTTTTAACTTTACGGCCCTAGCAAGACGTCGAGTGGTTCCATGGTCTGATCCCGGTACCTACAATACTGCGAATTTCACAGAGGAAAAGGGCACGACACCGAGCAATGTTTTCGCCTAAAGAACATAGTTCAAGACTTAATCGACGACAATACTATTGTGAAGCCCAGCCCAAGTCCTAAGCCTTCGAACCAACTGAACCCTCTGCATAACCATGCTATATTTACAGAAGCACACCCTATCATCGACTGCTCTAAAATGATAATCTCAGATGATCACGAAATCAACGGCATCTGGAATACTTCTGATGATGAAGCCGATAATGATGACACCCGCATATATCTCCAAGATGAGCCCTACAAAGAAGAGACTCAACCCCGTCGTCCGCCAGGCAAGTACGGAGAGCTATGTCACAAGTACCCTTTTAGGCTATCGGACAGTGATGACGAAGTAGCCTACTTAACACGTTCTGGACGTCCGTACCAAGCTTCTCTAAAGTTACTCGAACCTCAAAGCCACCCACCAAAATTGACTGCTCAAGAGAAGAACAAGGGAATAATCATAGACGAGGATACACCGCCTACTTCGCCCACCTCCGCAACCTCACCTACAAGCATCGCTCCTACGCCGCCAGCCAGCAAAGTGTCATTACCTGACACTAATCCTGTACCTATCTTGCCAGTTAACAAGGTAGCATCACCAAGTGCTACCCAAACACCTCTACCCACACCTGAAATCGGAGATACGCTCCATAAGCAGCTCAACAAGACGAAAGCGGATATTTCAATCTGGCAGCTCTTAAGGGACTCAATGGGACACCGTGAAGCCCTCTACCAAGCATTACAGGTCACCCCAATGACATCAGAAATGTCTCCAGAGAAACTTATCAGTAACATTACGCGCGAATGGCAAGCCAACGCCGTCACCTTTTCGGATACGGACCTCCTCCGCTCGGTGGCACGCACAATCTACCTCTACATCAACGTGGAATGCCACGGCATGACGTTGCCGGTCGTCCTCATCGATAATGGATCTGCAGTCAATGTTTTGCCCCTTGAGACAGCTAGGAAATTGGGAATTAAGGAAAACGACTTTATCCGGGTATGCGGACGGCGTCAGGGCCTACGATGGAACACGGCGCAGTATAAAGGGAACCATCTCCTTCCCCATCATGACAGGACCCGTCATGAGAGAAACCGAATTCCAAATCATCGACATACCCCCAACTTATAACATGCTACTAGGTAGACCTTGGATCCACGCTACCAAAGCCGTCACCTCAACCCTACATCAAAAGGTCAGGATACCTCTTGATGACGAAATCGTCACCATCGACGCCTCGAACTTCCGGGCTACCCTCAAGCAGCAAAGGACCAATGATAGTACTGCAGAGATAAACGCCGATCCAGCCGATGACATGTGTGGTTTCGACTTCGACTTCAACATCTGCACTCTGACTCGTAAAGAAGAAATCGCTACGCTCTACGCCAAGGACGACGATAACAAATGGCCTACCATGGGCCTATCTTACGTGCCATGGTCGTACGAAGTCTCTCAAGGTTGGGAAGCATACAATGATCGCAAAAAATATCATGACTTCCACATACAACCATACCACATCCTCCCCAGCCACTACTTCGTCAAAGGGGGCACTAGCAAGATTCCTAAGAACACAACCACGTACACCATTGCCGGGATTGAGCTCATTTCCGACATCGTGCGCAACAACAACTTCAACCCTACCAACCTGATCATCCCTCACGAAGAAAAAACACACGACGGATGGTCAAAAACCCTCGAATGGACCGACGAACGAGGCCGCGCTTTCAAGATCACCACGGGTCAAGGTTACGCCTTCGAAGATTCCGACTCCGACGAAGATGAAGACAACATCCCCAAGACCGTCTTAAAGTTTAAACTCCCCCGTCGTCATTTCAAGTCTCTTACCCCAACTAAGCCCCCGGGCTACTTCCCTGACATAGTCAATTTAGCTGCAGAACTAGAGTCATTAAGGTTGTCCAAAGCTCCCTCGTCTGAGCTATCTTCAAATGTAACCGCTTTTGATAACATTAATAACATGAAAGTTTTTGGTTACTCTCTACCTCATTTAAATCCTACTTTTTCTAATAATTGCGATAAATTTAAACTAAATAACATTGCATTATATAGATACATTGCAAGTATTGTCTCAAAACCCGAACAGGACCCCATTATTGAAGACACAACGACCATCAACATAGGAACACCCGAAGAGCCTCAAGAACTGCAGCTGGGGGCTTCCCTAAGCACAGAAGAAAGGGCCACATATACCAAGCTCCTCGCAGAGTTTAAGGACGTCTTTGCCTGGTCATATAAGGACATGCCCGGCATAGACCGCGAGATAGCCGAACACCGCATCCCGATCAAGCAGGGTAGCAAACCAGTCAAGCAGAAACTCCGACGCATCAAACCAGAATGGTCTCTCATGGTCAAAGAAGAGATCGAAAAGCAGCTGCAAGCTGGGTTCATCCAAGTCATCGAATACTCAGACTGGGTCTCCAATATGGTACCAGTTATGAAGAAAAACGGCAAGATACGAGTGTGCCGACTTAGGGACCTAAACAAAGCCTGCCCAAAAGATGACTTCCCACTACCTCACATGGACATCCTGATCGATAACACAGCAGACCACGCCTTACTGTCATTCATGGATGGATATGCAGGATACAACCAAATCAAAATGGCACCAGACGACATGCCAAAAACCACTTTCAGAACCCCTGGGGAACATACTGCTACACAGTCATGCCATTTGGGCTCATAAATGCCGGCGCTACCTACCAACGCACTGCCACTACCTTGCTCCACGACATGATGCATAAGGAGGTTGAGGTATACGTCGACAACATGATCGTAAAATCAAAAGAAAGGAATGACCACATCACAAATCTTCGGAAATTCTTCACCCGAATCAGGCGATATAAGATGCGATTAAACCCACAGAAGTGCACCTTTGGGGTCACATCAGGCAAGTTGCTGGGTCACATAGTAAGCCAGCGCGGGATCGAAATAGACCCGACCAAAATCAAAGCAATAATGGACATGAAGACGCCAAGCAACATCGACGAAGTAAGGAGTTTCTTGGGACAAGTCCAATATATCTCCCGGTTCATCAGTAAGCTCACCATGATCTGCGAGCCAATCTTCAAAAAGTTGAAAAAAGAAGAGCATACGAAATGGGACGATGACTGCCAACAAGCATTCAACAAAGTCAAAAGCCTGCTCACAAACCCACCCGTTCTGGTACCCCGCTTAAAGGTCTTGCCACTAACGCTATACTAACCGACTACGCCAGACGCCATGGGAGCCATGCTTGCCCAAGAAGTCAACAACGAAGAACGGGCCATCTACTACATTAGCAAAAAGTTCCACGATTACGAAACTCGGTATGAACCGGGCCGAGAAAAGTCGCCTCGCTAGTCCGGGCAACCAAAAGCTCAAACACTACCTACTCACCAAAGACTACAAGAGTCTACTCCTAATGGACCCTCAAATACCTATTTGAAAAACCACCCTAAACGGACGTATGGCCAGGTGGACTCTGCTTCTCGCCGAGTACGAACTCAAGTACCTCCCTCTGAAAGTAATCAAAGGAAGAGCGGTTTCAGACTTCCTCGCAGAAAATGCTATCATCGAACAACCCATGATCGATACAATGTCGTTTCCGGACGACGGGATATTCGCCATAGAAAGCGGTAGATCGGGCAATTATACTTCGACGGAGCGACAAATTACCGCGGCTATGGAGTCGGAATACTCCTAATATCCCCAAACGGCGACCACACTCCACTCTCGATCAAGCTTGACTTTAGCATTACAAACAACGCCGCGGAATACGAAGCCTGCATTTATGGTCTGCAGGCAGCCATCACCCTCAAGATAAAGAACCTACGGGTACATGGAGATTCATTCCTCATCATAAATCAAGTGACGGGCATGGAAGATCATGAGCGAAACCTCACCAAATACCAAGCTAAAGTACAAAACTCCTAGCCACTTCGACCGCATTGAAGTTCTACCACCTCCCAAGGGAAGAAACCGGTCACGACGCGACCGGCCAAAACTCTCATCCCTCCTAAACATGCCACGGACATGAAATTACTACCCATCATCGTTGAGAGACGTGGCGAACCACCCTACATCCACACCCTTGACCTAGACGGCCGAGCAAACAGAGCCTTGGTACCAAGCCATAATCAACTACAAAGCAGACAACACCTACCCACCCGACAATCGATAAACGCGGCGGAGGGCTATCGACTCTAGCTTCCCAATTTGTGCTAGAGATGGGACAACTACTCAAGAAGACACCACAAGGGACACCGCCATATGTGTCGACTACAAGAAGGGCAGAAATCGCCACGCAAGTCCATGATGGCGAATGCGGACCCCACATGAACGCCGAGCACTCTGCAAACAAATCCTACGGCTAGGATGGTATTGGACAACCATGGCAGCCGACTGTATCCAATACGTCAAGCACTGCCACAACCGCCAAATTTTCACCAACGTCCAACATGTACCACCTTCACCACTATACAAATTCTAACCTCACCTCGCCCTTTTCAACCTGGGGCATCGACGTGATAGGAAAAGTCCACCCCATCTGAGCAGAGGTCACCGTTTGCGTCGGTGGCCATCGACTACTTCACTAAATGGGTAGAAGCAGCGTCTTTTCGGACCCTTGGCTCCAAGGAAGTCGCCAAGTTCATCCAGACGAACATCATATGCCGATATGGCATACCCCACGAGTTCATCAGCGATCAAGGTTCGCACTTTCAACGCGAGACCGAAGCCATACTCACAAAACACAACATCCAGCATCACAAATCCTCACCCTATCGACCCCAAACCAATGGAGCCGTTGAAGCAGCAAACAAAACAGTCGTCACCATACTCGAAAAAATGATCGACAGCTGCAAAGATTGGCCTAACAAAATACCATATGCACTCTGGGGATACCGTACTACCATCCGAACCCCTACGGGCATGACCCCCTATTTCCTCACCTACGGCATGGAAGCCGTCCAACCAGTGGAAATAGAAATACAATCTCTACGCATACTAATGGAAAGTAGCATCCCAGAAGCAGAATGGGCCCGTGAACGGTACGAACAACTCATGCTCCTGGATGAACGCCACGCATTCCCCGAGCACCGCATTTAATGTACCAAGCCTGACTACAACGAGCAGTGAACAAGCGAGTTAAACCACGAGAGATAAAAGTAGGTGATCTCAGATTAAAATCACTCCGGGCACCACTTCCAGTCGACCCACGAGGAAAATTCAAGCCTAACTGGGCTGGACCCTACCTCGTCAAGGAAATCTTCACGGGCGGAGCAGTCAAACTAACCGACCTCGACGGCCAAGAGTTCAACCTCGCCACAAACCTCGATCAACTCAAGAAATACTACCCCTAAAACCCCTTGCAATGTATCTGTAAAATACAATTTTATAAAAACAATTCATGGACCGGCAGGTCCTTAAACATGCTCATGGGCCGGCATGCCCCTAAACCTGCTCTTTCTCTCCACAAAAATCAAAAGCAATTCATGGACCGGCAGGTCCTTAAACATGCTCATGGGCCGGCATGCCCTTAAACGTGCACATTCCATAAGCAAACACAATTCATGGGCCGGCATGCCCCTAAACATGCATCCACCAAACACAATTCATGGACCTACAGTCCTTAAACATGCTCATGGGCGGCATGCCCCTAAACGTGCATATTCACCACAAAAAGCAAACACAACTCTTGGGCGGTATGCCCTTAAACATACATTCTCGAACTACGGGTTTGATTCCACTTTTCGTGGATACGAGGCGACTTTGTAAAAAGCACAACCGATATTCAACACAAAAATGACACGCCCAAAGCTTAAAAAGGCCGAGGATATAGTCAACACAAAACCGCCTCATAACCTAATGGGTTAACATAAGGCGATATTCAACACAAAAATGACGCGTCTAAAGCTTAAAAAGGCCAAGGACATAGTCAACACAAAAATTCGTTTTTTAACCTAAGGGTGAAAAGAACGACATTCAACACAAAACGACAAACCCAAAGCTTAAAAAAGTCGAGGGAATAGTCAACAAAAATTTCCTAAAAACAACAAAAACCATGCTTGCGTTCTAAACCTTTGAAAAAAGATTAGAGCCAAGGAATTTCACACAAAATAACAAGCAAAATGAGGCAGAGTCGTAAATAAAAACCTGATTTTTATTAATCTTAAAAAGAACGGTTACATTTTGGATTTTTCAAACATAGGAGCATAACTACGACCTTAGAAATACACTAACAAACACTATATATTACAATACGAGTCCCGGCATGTACATCGGGTTTAGGATAGGTAATATATTACATAATACAACATAATATGAACATAATACTAACAAAGCACACATAAACTAAAATCAGGTTACTCTCCGAAGCCGACTCGAGACCTCTCCAGCTGGATAAAGGGAGCACCAACCCTCAACCCCTACGGCGACCCCCAACATTACCATGACGATCCGGAGCACCTGGCCCTGGAATACGGCGACGACCGAACACGCATTCAGCCGCCGAGAGAGGCACCGAGCTCGAAGCGCCACCCCTACCACTATTGCGTCCAAAGCGGATCGGTCGTGGCGGACGTCGGCGGAGGCTCGTTAAGCTCTATGGCACTGAGACGAGCCCTCTCCACAAAGACTTTCAAAGAACGGTCCATTTGGAGTAAGCCCTCGACACCCGGATCGTCCCAGGGGTACCAGCCACAAGCCACTTAGGACGCATGATCCAACCACTGACCCACTCGTCGGTCACCTGGTTATTTAACACAACCATGTCCTGTACCTTCGTGTCCTGGCCAGGAATGAACTGTGCATACCCTATCTGTCGCCTCACCCGCAGGAATTGATGTAAACCCCCATCTCGAACCCACACAATAGGACCCCAGAGGGGCCATCACTCATCGCGCCGCCACACCGACCACTCCCACCAGGATACCGACCAACGGATGGCACATGACCTCACAAACTTCGGGAAATAGTCATTAGGGCGCTGCCTGACCCGACCATGGCATGTAACGATTGGTAACGCCTCCTGCGACATATTCGCCATCGAAGCCAAGGTCGTTCAACACACTTAGACGCTCCATCAGCCACACCTGGAGGATCAATGGACACCCTCGATACGCATGTTCCCTATTACATGCCCGGTCGTCCAATCCAAGGATCGTCTCAGCCAGAATTAAAGCAGAAGGATTGCAACCTATCTCCATTTGCTCCACAACAGCAATTAAACGCGGATCTCCCAACAACCCCTCGGACACAGAGTCCGGGAACATATAGCAATGAACCAAGCAAAAAGCCAAAGCCCTTCTCCTAGCCACAGCAGAGATATGCCCGTTTGCATTATTCCTAAACCATTGACACAAACGATAGAGGTTGATACGGTTCCCAACAAATAACTCTTCCACCTCATCACGGGTCATCTGGAGATAATTCTGAACCTGCCTCTTGTAGCCAAGTTCCCGCCGACATACAAAGTGTGCCAATCCGCGCCCACCCGCCAATGGCCCCAATCTCCTCGACAAAGGGACAAACCTCTCCGCAAGGAAAGCGGAACACGTGAAGGCTTGGATCCCAATACTCAAGACAAGCGTCCAGGAACTCGTACTCCATTCGAACCTCGCTTTAGCCCACGAAATACGCCAACTCCGCAATCTTTCAAGAGCTTCTTCTCAAGACCCGACAAGGACGCACACCAACGACGCAAGTTTCCTTCAAAACTCTCCATAACTCGATTTAATGTTCCGTAAATATTCTGAATATTTTTGGAAAATCGAGAATAGAAGACGAGAGGATGAGTGAAATGAACTAACTTAGCCCTCCTTTTATAGCCGAGATTTGCAAGACGAAATACTACACAAAATCTTAAACGCTAGTGAACAAGCGATTAAAATAAATCAAACAAAAACCACAAAACAAAAATCTAATCGTCAGAACAAAGCGACAAATGAAATCGCCTGTTTACAGGCGAATTTCTTTTTCTTTTCTGTCAAAATTATTCGATTTCTTACACTTCTTACACACCTACACCCAAAATTGATTAACTTAATACCCCTACACTATTTTTACCGACCTCTAACTGACGCGTTTACGATCCCGTCGCGTCGTCTCGATTTGCGTAATTGACTCCCGTCTTTCGTATTTTTCATTTTCACAAAACACAATAATCACACAAAAATTTAACCCAACACAAAATATGATTTTCGCATTCACAATTTTCGTCTCAAAACGTCGTTTTAGCTCGCATTTTTACTATGTCAAAAACGTCTTTTTACGAGTCTAAAATATGTCCTAACCAGCATTTTTCAAAAAACTCTTCATTTTGCATTTAATTTAGTCATTAGCGAGTCAGTCTCAATCGAGACGTATATATATGCTTTTACGACTAACAATGTTTTGCAGGTACGCTCGGCAAGCAAATACGCAAGGATTTCAGACCCGGCTACGACGCAGGAATGCATTTTTCGCAACAAGACAAAATAACCAAATTATACCCATAAACACCCACAAAACCAAAAAAAATCAACCATACACAAATCCAAAAACCAACCACACAAAACAAATACTAATACTCATAATACAAGTCTGAAATATACAAGTCCAAGCCTACTACGACTGGTCACGACGCTGCAAGACAGCACGCAGGGAATCAATCTCAAAGACGCGTTCTATCCAGCTCCCTCAGATATCGACCCTCCAGCTCTGCCGGACCGCTTGACTCCTAAGATGCGCAGCCTCCACTTTCGCCCGCGATCTCGCCTCCTCACCACGACCCTGGCTAACTCAAGTCGCGCCTCGTAGTCTCGCCTGCGCCTGCAGCGCCAACAACCTTCTCGCTCACAACCGCCGCCATCGGTTGGCGCCCGCCACGACCTCCTGTGGACCTCACCACACCGCAACAATGCGAGAAATCAACTTAGCTTTCTGGGGGCTATACTCAAAAACCTGCTTCGACAGAGTTTGACTAATGATTTTACACTAAAATCTAACTCAAACTGGGGGCTATAATCAAAAACCTGCTTCGACAGAGTTTGACTAATGATTTTACCCCAAAATCTTACTCAAACTGGGGGCTATAATCAAAAACCTGCTTCGACAGAGTTTGAATAATGATTTTAAAATAAAATCTAATTCAAACTGGGGGCTATATACTACATAACACTCATCTTTGTACAAAGAAGAAAGTGAATACCTTTCTCACGCCGCTGATCCCACCTCTCAAGACCCGCATCGCTGACCACGCAGGAAGGCGGCAAAGACGATCGAACGAGAGCGACCCTGCGTGAACAACGGCCAGGTCCTCAACGAACGGAGGAGGCTGGAACTCAAGGTCAGGGTCACGTCGCTACAAAACAAAAATAGGATAAATTTTTGCTTCCTAAAACCAAAACACATACAAGCAAAAGGGATAAACAAGCATACCTCGATCACAGCGTCAGCAAGGGCATGCTGTGCCCAAGTCACGTAATCCTCATCCCGCCGCAAAGAAGCGAGTCGGACTCACCCTCGTGATACACGCCACGACGCCATTAGCGTCGCGCCTCCACTAACAAAACCGAGGGCGGAGGAGCAGTACGATGAAGCCGCCGCGAATTCGCTCGCGCAGACAGACGTCACCAAGAACCAAGACGATCCGCATCGGGTCTCAATGTACAGCCGCCGCCTGTCAAGGGGACCAAAGCGAGCTGCAATCGTCGGAGGGACGCCGGTAAAATTCCTCCAAGGGTCGCGAACAAACTACAAAACAAAACCAAATTATAAACCACAAAAACAAACCCAAAAACAAGCTACAAAAACCAAAATACATAACACGATCACCCTTACCTTATCCATCGCCATCCCGCTGAAACGCACACGAGCCGCGCCATAGTTCAGGCCAATACCCCTCCGATCGCCGCATACGCATGGAAAGCGGGTATGTAGCCGCCACCCTGGAACGTGTCCGGAGCAGAGAGGGAAGTGAGCATAGCACCAAGCACGCAAGCAAACAAAACACACGCATGTAAGAAAAGCGTAAACAAAACAACAAAAACTACAAAATCGAACCTTACCTCCATCAAGACCAGGGGCCCACAAGCGACACATCCGAATCCTCGTCAATCCGATCAGGGCGATCAAGGCCCTCGTAACGGATCGGCGACCCAGAGCGTGAGTCACCCACCAAAGTCACCTAGGCGTGACATGTCCGACAGCGCCATCAACACGGTTGCCGACGCCGCTCCCCTTGTCGCCAAAGTGGGTGGCCGTCAGGAACCACCACAACCACAAATGCCCTACGCTCGGCGCCGCCGAGTAGACCCTTTCTTCTTCCTCCTCCCCTCGAAGAAGTCAAGAAACCATATCGCACGAGGTGAAAACGTGTGCTCCTCGTCCTTCCCGCACTTAACCCCGCCGCTAATCAGCGCACGACTGTGGGCTATCGATAGGAGGTCGCCACGCCCCGATCAAGTACACCCTCGCCATGAGGCGGCCATGCTGTTGCCCACGAAGAAAGAGTCACGCCAACCTCGTAACCAGGCATGTGGAAGGTGTTGGTCGTATCCCAAAACCTATCCAACAACGCCCTAAGTACAGTGAGGCGCGAGTTCACCCGCTTGCCCCGCACCTCCCTCCACTTCTGCACCAAGGGACCGAAAGCCGTCCCAAGCACTATGTCCCGCTCCTCCTGGGTGAGCCTACCCTCAAAAACGTCAAACACTATCCGGAACCCAGAGAAGGTCCTCATCGAGCCTAACGGGAAGCCGAACCAAAGTCACGCCATCCCAGTCCAAGGCCACCTGTGACCACAAGCGCGGACCGTGAGGATAGTCAGGCCTCGCGCCCAACTCGTCAACCATCCCCATGAAAACCTCGGTCGCGGCCTCAAGACTTGCCGCACCTGCATCCTGGGCCTCGCCCTCAGCCTCGCCCTCAGCCTCACCCTCAGCCTCTGCCTCAGCCTCAGCCTCATCCTGAACCTGCTCCTGAGCATGGCCCTGAACCTGACCCCCGGCCACAAAGGCAGCCCTTCAGAAGAATAAAGAAGAAAGCGGCGGCGTCGGCGGCGGCTGGCGGCGGCGGCCGGCGGCCTCAGCAGTCTCAACCTCGACAGCCACCTCAGCCACAGTCTCGTCAAGATCCTCCTCCTCGTCGCTCGAAGACTCCTCAGGCTTCGGGAGAATCCTCATGCGGCTCCGGACCGAGCACGACCACGCCTCGCGTGACCTCGCGAGGTCTCCTCGCTCCACCCTCCTCAACAACACCGGCGACCTCAGCCTCGTCCCGGTCACCACCCTCGGCGAAGAACACGAGCTCGACGCCTCGGCTGCTGCGCCTCACTGGCCACATCCACCTTGCGCTGCCCGGCCTCGGGTTCCTCGGCCGCGACCACGGCCTCTAACCTGGCCCTCCAGAGCCGCGGCGCCTGGCAACGCTGCGGGCCACGCCCTGCGAAGCCCTGCAAAGAAGACCACGACCTCTGCCTCGGCCCCCTCTCGGAGCCACAGGCGTCCCTCCAGCACCGCCACGGCCACGCCCCTGCATTGACCCTGCAGCTACGCCCCGACCTCCGCCACGGCCTCCCCCAGGAGCCTCAGACGTCTCCACAGCAGCGCCACGTCCACGCCCCTGCAAAGACTCTGGGACGACACCCTGAGCCTGACCTCGACCACCAACAGGAGACCTCGACGGCCCAGCAGCAGCTCCACTACCGCTAGCATCACCAGAAGACCGCGTCCGCTCAACGACGGTCTCCTCACGTACCACATTAGCTGAAAAGCGGCGACAAGAAGAACGCCACGACCGCAAAGACTAACTGACGGCTCGGGACCACCGGGAATAGCACCATGTCCAAAGCCACTCGCAGAAAGCCCAGGCGACGCACCAACAGCACTAGCACCACTAGCAGAAAAGGCCGGAGACTCCGCAGCGGCACCCTGGAACTCACTCCCTGGCGTCGTAGAAACCCCTGGCGTCGGAGGAAAAGCTCTCAGCAAGTCCGACTGAGACGGACCATCGGAAACCTCCAAGGGCGCAGGCATCCCCGAAGTAGGAGTGTGCTCGCCCCCCGGAACAGTAAAGTCAACGCCGGCCAAAACCCGATCCATGTCACTGGAAGTAGGTACTGAAGGCCTAGGATCACCTGCACAAGATTCAAAGGCATACTCGAGCAGCAGCAATGAAATCATTCTAGAAAGATCAAGACAAAGCAAAGAAAGCAAGCCATAGGCCCATTTTTGACAGATAAGGCCAAAACGGAA
The DNA here is from genome assembly GCA_023091065.1 of Dianthus caryophyllus. Lineage (NCBI taxonomy): Eukaryota > Viridiplantae > Streptophyta > Magnoliopsida > Caryophyllales > Caryophyllaceae > Dianthus > Dianthus caryophyllus. The sequence continues at coordinate 13,104,043 of CM041529.1, read as the reverse complement.
CAGAAGCACAGCGAACCGAAATCCATGAGACGGATACGATATATACGTCCTACGCAGTCAAGTTAAGAGCAAGCACGGCCAAAAACAGCAGAGAATTGGCCAAAACAAGCAGAAGCGTGCCTTTTTAAACCAAAAATAGCAGAAGAGGGAAAAACGCTACAGAAAGCCAGAAACCCATATTTGCTGACACAAACCCAACCCATAAATCACAATACGCTTATGCAAAAAATTTCATGCGAAAACGATGTCCCGAACACCTCGACTGAATAGCTTTTACAAAACACCTCCAAACTACAAAAACGACCTTTACTTGACCATAACTCAACCCAAAAAGCCCCCACTTCTCACAAAACAACCCCCTAGCCAACACAGACAACATACATTACCATACATTCCATTAACGGGGCACGAAAAGCGAGGAAAAGCGACTTTTGGAAACCTAGCCTAAACTACAAAAAAACGCTCCAAAACACCTCCAAACAACACGTTTCCTGCAAAACAAGACCAAAAGTGTACCATACTAGCCATGAAAACACAATACAGAGAATTCGGGCAAGTTTCGGAACCGAAAAATTTCGACCAAAATCGGCCCCTATACCAAAACGCACGAAAATGACGTTTTTTCGAGCCGTTCTTCGCATACAAGCCACCCAAACCTTCACACTAGCATACTACAACATTTTCAAAATAACCAAGCCACTCGGGATCGCCTTACGCTACAAAAACAGAGCACAAGCCCCGACTTTACCCCCTTTCATACGGTTTCACCCCAAACGAACCGTTTTTCGCATGAATTTCAACAAACCAAACTCACCAACACGTTATACTACTAATGGGTAAGCTACACTGGAGTTTTGAGCCATTTTCGAGACGTTTTCAAAAATGACCAAAATGCCCTCCGAGTCAAAACGTACGAAAATCGAGACCACAAGCCGGGTTTTCACACAACGACAGCAAGACAAGCAATGCAAGCACAATACCAACCATGGCTAACGTTTTCAAGCAAGGACGAGAGCTAAACTAGAATCAAACCGACATTTTCGACCCAAACCCTAGAAAACGGTATTTCGAGTTAAAACCGACTCAAACAAACTTCAAAACCCGAAAAACCAAGCGAGTTGGATACGTACCTTGGTCCATGATGAATTGTAGGAGTCGGAAAATCGATTTTTGATCAAGAAAATCGCCAAGACGAGTTTTAGAGGTTTTCGATTTAGTTTTTATTTTTTCGGGTAAAATGAATCAACCTCCCTCTCTCTCCCGTGTTTTAACCAAAAACACCAAAACAAAAACCTAATCGCCAGTACACTGGCGATTATGTTTTTGTTTCTGGGTTTCAGTTTTTGTTTTGGGCTGTTTTCCCTCGGCCCAATACGCTTCCAACCCATTTTTAAACACGATTTCAACCCAACCAACAAAAACGCGTAGCCTCCTTAAGAGACGTTCATAAAAACCTAACTTTTTATGAGAAAAACACGTAACCTCCTCACGAGACGTTCATAAAAACCTAACTTTTTATGAGAAAAACACGTAGCCTCCTCACGAGACGTTCATAAAAACCTAGCCCTTTTTATGAGAACCAAAAACACGTAACCTCCTCACGAGACGTTCATAAAAACCTAACCCTTTTTATGAGAAATACAAAAACACGTAGCCTCCTTAAGAGACGTTCATAAAAACCTAGCCCTTTTATGAGAAATTCAAAAAACACGTAGCCTCCTCACGAGACGTTCACAAAAATCTAAACCACTCTTATAAACCAAACCCCAAAAACGCGTAACCTCTTCTACGAGACGTCCAGCAAGGAAAGCAAAGCAAAGGAGCGCAAGCCAGAAGCGCAAGCAAAGCAAAGGAGCGCAAGCCAGAAGCGCAAGCAAAGCAAAGGAGCGCAAGCCAGAAGCGCAAGCAAAGCAAAGGAGCGCAAGCCAGAAGCGCAAGCAAAGCAAGGAGCACAAACGGAAACACAAGCAAGGCGCCAGCTGGGAGTACTCAGGCCACATGCAGGCTGACATGCCCTTAAACATGTAGGACCGTCATGTCCTTAAAAACATGTCGTCCCTCCCCGCATTTTCCGACGCTAAGTCCTCGTCTCTCCCATAAGACACATGCTTAGCGCCGCCAGGTAGTATCGAGACTGTAATGGTCCGGATACTATCTTTAAGTTTGACTAACGCTTTGTCCAAGCTCAGTCAAACTGGGGGCTCTGTAGATACCGTATCCGCACCCCCAAAAACCAAACCCGATGATGAAAAGGAGTTTCATGCATCCTTTTAAAAGACTCGACGCGGTACAAAAGTGTCTAAAACGTATTAGTCATTTTTAGCGTATTAATTGGGATTTGCATAATCATGAAAATGAATGTCAATTTTAGTCATCATGAGCGTAACACGAGCACAATATAGGAGCGTTTTATTAAGCCAAGCCACAAAACAAATTTCAACTAGCTACAAAACGGCCCAAACTTACAAAAACGACCCAAAAACGCACACTAACACAACACTCAAAACGGGCCAAAGTGCGTCCCGTGTCACATTTTCACAAAGTTAGGTTTTATGAAACCATAAAATAATATAACCTAATATTATTTTATTTCAAGCCAAAACCTAAAAACACGACAAAAACCGAAACACGAAAACCGAAATTCGGACCAAAACTGAACAAATACTTAACCCCTAAGTTAACAAAAACATAATCATTACTTAATCAAAACATCCAAAAACCAAAAGGCGGCTAAAAAACGGCACACCAAAATAAAATAAAATCGCCAGTTGACAGGCGATTAAAAATTCAATCGCCAGTCAACTGGCGATTTACTTTTTGTTTTGTTGTGCAGCCTTTTTAAGTTTCCTCCACAAAATATCTTTCAGTTGAAAACTAATTCGCCAGTACACAGGCGATTAAGTTTTCCCCTACGCTCAAACCAGCCATTTTCTATAAATACCAACCCCCTTCATTCATTTTCAATACCCGGTTTTTAGCACTTATACACTATTCACAAAATCCACTCAAAAATACCGTCTTTACATTTTCGAAAGGTAAACATTTTACCTACGGGCTAGACGTTTGAGACTCGGACAATGGGGTTACATTAACCCCAAACCCGATATTGGCACTAGCGAAGCCGTATTCGTAATACGGTTGTAGCAATTCGGATTCATAATCCGTCTAAACCCCGCCAATATCGCATAAATAAACGACTCATTATCACTAAAGCAAACCGACGTCACTTTTATAATTATGCAAGTCCTCATTCATGCATTAAATAACGACTAGAATCACGGATCCAACACTAAATTGTACCGTTTCATAGAGTCTTTTAGCATGTCAAAACTGAGGGTTTTTTCACAAATTCTAATACGAGGTCGGAAAATAACGTCTATAGTAATAATTTAGTCAATAAATTATTATTTAACGTACATTTCCTATAGCAATATGTCATTATTTTGACAATTTACATTATTTATGCATTTTAATCGAGTCATGTTTATTCGCACTTGTGCGTAGCGTGACTTTTAGCCCAAATATCGAAATTAAGCAAATGTTTTCAAATTAGTAGAGACTACTCTTATGTAGGCTTTTTGATTCTTGTTTTCAAAACTCATTTTGTCAAAACTTTGAAAAGTAACCTCACTCCGAACCCTTCTGCGGTTTCAAACCTCAGATTGATAGGTATCGACGCACCTTGAAATCTGAGACACTCGTGTCTTGTATTTCAAGACGCGTTGAATAGGTTCCAAATTCCTTTAATATTTGGTGGCGACTCCGAAAATACACTTTCAAAAAGGATTTTCTACTTTTCTTTTTGGTCACAAATTCATGCAATGATCTCCCCCATTTTTCTCAAAACTTCGCACCCCTTTTCCTGCGAGGCGCATTCCGCTTCCCGGCGCCCCCGCACGGGGCGAGGGCGGGCGCGCGCAGGGCGTCGATAGGTCTATCACTTTCCCGATACCTTCAGATACTCGTCTCTCGGACTTGGGATGTTTGGTGCTTGGACTTATGTTTGGGTGTTTGAATGTTTGTATCTGTGTTCGGGTGTCTGATCTTGGGACTTATGTTTGGGTGTCTGATGCTTTGTGAACACGTGAAAGTATTATGCTTTTAGTGTGCATGCTTGTGTTCATAGCAGTTCTGGAGGTGTCGCTAAACCGTAGATGCGTGATTTCTTCGGGCGTCGGGGCGAAAAATTACCTTATTTTTCGTTGACGGAAACTTGAGGGCGTGATTTGTTCTTCTTCAGGCGTCATTTCAACGAAAAATTACCTTATTTTTCGTTGACGGAAGCTTGAGGGGTGTATGGTGTGAGCCCCCAGTTTGACCGAGTTATAGTGTAGAACGATGGTCAAACTTGGTGATAAGGTTGTTCGAGCGTAAGTGTTTTTGGGTTACCCCCTCGAGTTTGACTAAGTTTGATATGAAACTAAGTCAAAATGAAGAGCATGTGCTTGGTATTAGTTATGTTGGGAGAAAGTGTTTTTGGATTACCCCCCTCGAGTTTGTCTTAATTTGGTTGGTATTAAGGCAAAGTAGTGTTGGCTATTGGCTTTCGTTGACGAAGCTGTAGAGCTAAATCAAAGTCTTGTTTGTAATTAGGACCATGGTTTGGCGTAAAAGTAAAGTCAGGATTGTGACTATGCTTTTGATTTTGCCCCCTTAGTTTGGTTAAGTTTTGGTGTAAAAGTTAAGGCAAACTGGAAATGTTACTTCTGTCCTTGAATGAAATGGTGTCTTGGTGTGGGGTGTTGGTCGTACCTTTTGCAAAGCTGCCTACGTATCCACGGTGTGTGGAATCAGACCAGCGTAGTTCGGTATTGCACGTTTAAGGGCATGCCGGCCCGGGGGGTGTTTGAGCTAAGTCGAATTGTGAATTTGACTCGCTTTTGCTTCTGGGGTGTAATTGTCTTGAGGGTGTCTCTTATCAAGGTAGGGTCTTTACTTCGGCTTGTGGGCTTAGTAGGACTTTTGCTTCGACTTTTTCTTTTTTCCTTTTTTTTTGTAGAGTTTTGGGACGTCCGTGAAGGATATCTATTTTGTTGTATAGGAGTACGATCCTAAAATGGAGTGTCAGCCAGTCTTGGTTGTAGATGTATATCGCACTCATGGTGCATGAGTCGACCATAACGCTTGTGTGGCTTCCTAGTCTAAGGAGGTGAATGTATGGCTTCCTAGTCTGTGGTTTCCTAGTCTAAGCAGGTGAATGTGTTATCTGTAGATCGTAGGAATATCGTAGGTAAGCCCCCAGTCTTGAGGTTTGGTACTTCGGGATGGGTTATTTCCATCGGGTATGGCTGTTGTTGTAACGGGTGAACGACAGTTGCTCATTTGTCGTTTGGCTTGGGTACAATGTATCTTGTACCATCAGGTGAGGGGTACCAACGTCTTTGGATAGGTTGTGTCTTGAACGGGTTGGATCCAGTTTCGTAGAGTGTGGTGTACCCAATGTCGTTGGATGTTTGTATCCAATCTTAGTTGGATAGAGCGTGTCTTGGACATCTTGGGGTTTAGCGCATCCAGTGTCGTCGGGCGTACTCCATGAACGCCTGCTTATGTTGTGTTTGATGTCTCCTTCGTCTCTTATTTGTACCTGCATAGTTAGTACTCAAAGAAAGAAAGTTTTTTTTTTTTTTTTTTTTTTTTTTGAAAATGCTCTCGCGTTTTTGGAAATGCCTTTTGTTCGAAAGAAGTTTTTGAAAATGTCGTTTTCGTAAAAGAGATTTTGAAAATGCTGTTTTTGAAAATGCTGTTTTTTCAAAAGAAGGTCTTGAAAATGCTGTTTTTGAAAAATGCTTAAAGACGTGTTTTTGTTTGAAAAATATTGACTCGGGCGTTGAGCTAATTTTTAGAAAGTGCTTCCTAATGTGTACTAACTCGGGAAGTGCTTCCTAAAGTGCATTGACTCGGATGCTAAAGTGCGTTAACTTGAGTACTGAGTTAATTTTTGAAAGGTGCTCTATGAAATGTTTCAAAGACAACGATGAAACGTGTTAAGAAAACGAGTGTTTGAAGACGAGTGTTTCAAAGACGAAGGTGAATCGTATGCGTGACTCGAGACTCGACAATGATAGGGGTGTAAGTGACTGTGACACGTGCATCGGCAAAGCCCCCGGCTTGGTGGCGTATGGTTGCTTCAGCGGCATGTTGTTATTCCTGCAAAACGAACAAGGTTAGATGAAAAGCAGAGTACTATCTCCTAGGTCTAGCACAACTTTGTCTCGACGTAGTCGTTTTAACGCCTCGATGAAGAAACGGTTTGCCTTTGATTTTTGTGGATTTTTGTGGATTTTTGTGAGGATGTCCTTGACTTTGGAAGCTTTACACATAAATTTTTAAAAGGGTTGGTTGAGCTCGGGTGAGCGGCCTACGTATCCGTGGGTACGGAATCAAACCTAGCGTAGTTCCAAAGGGTGACTTTTGTAAAATGTGTTTGTTTATGTGAAAAGGTGTTTATGTGGAAGGGGGCGTGTTTATGGACCCGCCGGTCCATTGAGGGTATTTTTGTGGAAAGGTGCGTGTTTAAGGACCCGCCGGTCCAAAAGGGGTGTTTATGTGATTGACCTTGATATATTGCATCTTAAAGGTAGGTTCTCCTTAGTTGATCTTTGCCGCATCAAAGTCCAATTTGATGTAGAGGGGTCCTATTCCCCAACCTCGATAATTGGATGAACCATCGAAGTATGTTGCTTCTTCATTGATGTTGTAAATTTCGTCTTTGGTGTCAAATTCGGCTCAGAGTAATGTTCATCGTGCCATATGTCCTTTTGGCACGGGTTCCTTGAAGAGGTGTTAGACTGGGTCCATTTTTGAGTAGACCTTTGTTTACTTAGCCACTTGACTTTCGGGCTTTCTTTTTGTTGTTTTGTCCCTTTCTTTTGAGACTTTTTTGCTTCTTGACTTTGTCCCTTTCTTAAAGACTTTGGGACTTGTTTGCTTCTTGATTTCTTGGAAACTTTGAGACTTGTTTCCTTTTTTGATTTCTTGGAAACTTTGAGACTTGTTTCCCCTTTTGACTTCTTGGAAACTTTGAGACTTGTTTCCTTTTGGCTTTGCTCTTTTGCCCTTGTTTTCATTTTTGATTGTATTCCCCTTGAGAATTCATCGGGCCCTTTGTGGCTTGGGCTCGAGCTTCGACTTTGCTAGACCCTACGGTGGGGAGGTTTGTATGTGATCATGTGTCTATCACGCTGGACTCCTATGACAAGTTCGTTTGCTTATTAGGCACGCAATCGAGTACACGGAGGGCGATCCAGGAGTACTCATACTTTTGGTCGCGGTCAAATTCATGACCACTGTGGAGCTCCAAATTAATGGATCCTCCTCCAAAAGCAGCGGAGTAGTAGACCACAAGCAGACTATCGAACCGTAAGTGTCTAGTCGTCGAAAACCTTTTGGTTTTTCTCTTGTACTTGATATTGACTTGGACCTTCGTATCCGGCCTAGATCTCCTTCGGATAGCTACTCCTAGGATGCAATGTATGTCGGTGCAAAATGGTTTTGTATAAGAAATGTAAGTAAAATGGGTAAAAGGAAACAGGGTTGTAGGCAAACTTATTCCCTTATCGATTTGTTAAAATGTCGTAAGTCGAAGACTCGATTATCCTAGACTGACGGAGATTGACTCGATGCTTAAAAACACGACCCGTATTTAAAAGACTCGAATTGCTTGAGGAGATCCGCCAGATCGTCGATGGTACTTGAGTGGACGCCTTGGTTGGTTGCTTCGTGATGCACGTGCCGTGGGTACACGTCGATGCCCTTGGTGTCGAGACTCGATTAACGCATACTTTGATTCGATTTTGTCTTTGAAAAACGGTTTCGTTTGGAGGGTGTTTTGAGTTGAAATGTGTTGTCACATTTCGACTCTGTGCAAGGGATAATTCAAGGCAGTGATGAGCTACTTGAATCAAGGGTGCTTCGAAAATGCGATGGAAACGGTAGTGCCCGTTTTCATGCACGTGCTTAAGGAAGAGTTTGACCGAAGCGAGTATGAGTCACTGGGTCCAACATCAAAAGTCCTTGGGATTGAGTTTACAATTCTCGGGTTTGTGCTTTTGCGAAAAGAGGAATGCCTGATCCTAGAAGGTTTTGGGCTAGTGAAAACTTTCGAAAGACGCTTATATTAGAAGGGGTATAAAAAGGAAAAGACCTTGAGCCGTTCGATTTGTTTTGTGAAATTCCTCGAGAATGGGCTGACATTCTCAGGTTTGAAAAGAGTTTTGTGATAAAGAGGGTTGTAATGACCGCGAGCCATGCGGCCGATTCTGAGCTAGAGACGTTTTAAAACGTTTCATGCTCGACGATGTTTGGTGATGGGAAGCTAGAAGTCTATGTTAAAGGTGTGTTGCTAAGATCCTATTGGTCGATGCTCGAAATGGCGTTTAAGCTATTTGAGTCGAAGGTGTCAAAATGAGATAAGGACGAGCTTGCTCGTCCACATGGATTTTGTCCAAGGAGAAATGGATCGAGGTGGTTTGAGCCATTCGATCCGATGTTAGAATCTACAAGATTGGGCTTGGCCATTCTTGGGTATGGCGAGGGATGCTACCTATTGGACTGGTTTGGCAATGGGTCGTTTTGTTTAGAAAGGTTCGAAGAAGCCTAGGGTCGTGAGTTCGCTTTGAAAGACTCACCAAGAATGTGTCCTCATTCTTGGGTTATGCTTTGTGAAAAAGCATGCGATAAATGGGTTAGGATAACCGTAGGTTATTTAATCCATTTATGTTTTCAAAGGCTTAGGAAAAGCGGGTTTTGTGTTGGGTTGCTCACGATGTTTTTAATTAACGATTGTTCATTCGTTCATTTTATCGCACGTTTTTTTAATTGATTTGTTTAATTTTTGTTTGTTGTTCGTTGTTTGTTTTTAGCTCATTTCGTTTTAGAAGACTCTTTTAAGTTTTTTTTTTTTTAAAAAAAAAGAAGGAAGTTTTTTTCGAAAATGGGCTAGGAGTGTTTTTGAGACAAGACTGCGTGCGCACAGCTCGTCTCGATGTTAAAAGGCTTCGTTTTGCATCCACTTAGCCCGAGTGACAGTATTTTGTCGTGGGCTAAAGTTGGGTGCGTAAAAAGGGAATCAACTTAGGTTTAGCCAAGTCGAGGATGTTAAAAAGGATTTAAGCTGTGAAGCTGAAATCCACGAGTTGGGGTTAGAAAGCCTCGACTCGGGTTTTGCTAGTTTTGTAAAAAGGGAAATTTGAAAAATGTTTATTTTAAAAATTTCGCGAGAGTTTTGTTTGTAAAAAGTTAGACGTTAGGTAAAATGTTAGTTGTTAGTTGTTAGGTTGATTATTTTCGTAAATTTTAGGTGAGTTTTCGAAGATATGCAGATTTTGAAAAGGACTATATTGTATAGCCTCGCACTTGTACGTATGACTCTTGGTCGTTTGGTCAAGTCTCGTACGCCTCCAACTGATTTGAGTACGCTTTGGCAGGTGCTTTCTGCCCTTCGCCTACATAGTATAACATGTAGGATACGAAGGAAGCCCTGGGGCGGTCAAATCAGTTTGCTACGGCAAGCCGTGGAGGGGTGAGAGGAAGGTTAGTCCAGAACGTGCTTTATCGAGTGGACAAGCCTGCGTTTGGAACCACCTCTCAAGGTATTTGTGTGTGAATCCGACTAGATTCGACTCTAAACGGATATGCTTAGCTCATGTATGTTGATTGTTCTCAAGTCGTTCAAGTCTCATTTTTATTCTTAAAAAGAAAAAGCTAGTTTTAGTTTTAAAAATAAAACCTATCCCCAGCGGAGTCGCCAACTGTAGGTACCGGGATCTGTCCATGGAACCACTCGACGTCTTGCTAGGGCCGTAAAGTTAAAAAGATTAAATAAGAAAACCTTTAAAAACTGTTTTGGAGCCGCCACTAAATTATGAGGGAAATTTAGAACCCGCCTCCGTGTCCTCATGCTCAAAGACACGTCTTAGAGTTCAAGGCACCTCGACACCTATCCGTCTAAGGTTATTGTGAAACCAGATTCGGATTCGGGTGAGGGTACTTTTCTAAAGTATAAATCAAAATAATGTTTTTATGAAAGATCTTTTGGAAAAGCCTATCAAAAGATAGCCTCTACTAGACTTGAGAACGATGCAAATAATGATACATGAGCCTAAGTAATACGCTACGTACAAGTGCGATAAAGATGTAAAATAATGCAAAAAGAGATTGTTTAAAACCCTCAGTTAAGCATGCTTAACTTGTTAACGAAAACAGTTCAGTTTAATGATGAATTCATTTTAAGTGATTTAGATGCAATAAGAGGATTTGCTAAATGCATGCAATAAAATAAAGTTCAATTAGCCATTGATTTATTTTAGAGAGGTCAGTTGTTTATGCGACTTTGGAAAGGTGTTACGAATAGGGTGTGTATTCGAGGTGCATGGCCGCCTTATGAAAAGCAGACTCGCGTACCAAAGTCGGGGTGAGCCTAATGTAGGCCCTTGCTAGTCAAAGAAGTAAAGAAAGACCTTAATCCATGGTAGGATTAAGTATTACCTGTCTCGAGTTAGGAAACCGGCAGCGCTTCGCTTCAAAGGAGGAGAATTCAACACTAGGAAGGTGAAGAATTCAAGGATGTTTATGCGTGAGGCTTTTGTGTGTGTATATGTGAGTGTGCTAAAACCTAGGAATAAAGGTTGAGAGGAGAGGTGTTTATCTTGTGTGGAAAACCTATGTTCAAGGGTCGAGCAAAGGGGGGGTATTTATAGTAGAGTTGTCGTAGAGAACAAGGAAAAACTGGGAAAATACCCGCTGAGCAAACAGCAAGGGGTCTTGCGATTTGCTAGGGTAATCGCAAGGGCTCTTGCGGCTTGCCCTATGAGCCGCAAGGCCTATTTCGGATACTTAGGCGGGCAAAGTCTCCAGATTTCGTATTTCCTTAATCCGATTTACAATATCTTCGAAATATCCTTTGCTATCTCTTTGCTTGTACTACAAGTAGACCTTGTATGACCTTCTAGGGTTTATGTGGGTGAATTCTAGGGCCTAGGAAAGCGGGCCAAGGACGGGACTGGGCTCGGTTCTGGGCCCGAGCCCTGAAAATGTAAAAGGAGTGCATCTTATGGCATTTTGTGAAATAAGACATTCCGTGAGGTTGTCTCGGGTGTTTGCTAGTCCTAAAAGGTGGTTTTAGTGACTGGGCCTAAATTTAGGTATTTAGGAGAATCGAATTGAACCTCGTTAATGTAAAAGGATCAATTAGACTATGTGTTTGTAAAAGGGGTGTGCGCATGCCGATTAGGACCTGAACTTGAGACAAGCTAGACTCTAGACCTAAGGACACTAAGAGTGATGACCCATAAGGAAACCTCATTTGCATTTAAAAACATTTAAACTTGAATTCGTCATAATTAGAACCATTTAAGTCAACATAAAAGCATGCAATAAAAGTCCATTGTTACATCACTGGGTTTTTGGTGGGAGGTGCGGATTTGGGTATCTACAATAACTAAAACTTAATTTTTTTTGGAATTTTTTTTTATTTAAATTTTCTTAAATATTACTATTCAAAACACAAACTCTACTGCTATACAAATTTATAACTGAAAAATCAAAGATTTTAGTAGTACTCATAAAATATTGGGGACTGATTCATTGATTTCTCATCAAAATTATTCATTTATTTATCAAAGATTAAACTGTGAAAGCCCTTAAGCCCCTTAAAGGTAATTTCTAAACTTAAAAATAATTTCTAATTGCTATTTTCAATAAATTTCCTTTTTCATATTGGTTGTTAAAATTTGGTTTTGGTATAGTATGATTAAAAATAAATAAATTATAAAATAAATTACCTTATTAGTTATTACCTTGAAATTACTTGAATTCTCAAGCATTAAGTGTAGACCTGAAATTATTGTGAATATAAAAATAAATTACATTGTGTGATGTGAAATTAAGAATGTTGAAATGTATGAATTAAATAATGTATGAAAATAATGAATGAAAGAGAGTGAGGTTTAGGGACAACAAATTAATTTTTGTGTTTGTGAAATTGTGGTGTTTATAAAGTGATCGATATTGCACATTAGATTTGGACGAGGTTTAGTATATTAGAGAATGTATAATGTTTTAGACTTATAGTGTTATTGACTTGAATATTAATGAGTTGTTGTGCACTTGAAGACTTGTTATGCAATTGTGCAGTGTGCAATTGTTGAGTACTAGAGTACCTTTTAGGCTTTTACATAGTGTATACTCCCTCCCTTCATATCCAAAGCCTACATTTGCGTTTTCACATTTGTCGAGGCAAATGTCGAAACGAAAATATCTATAATTTCACTCGATAAAAAAATCTAAAAATTGGATATAATATTGTACCCATAAAGACGAATCAAACAAGATCACACACGACTATATTTTCACTTATAGATTGTCGGGAATTTCAAAGATTCCCGACGTAGATGAATAGTGTCAAAAAGGTAAATGTAGTGTTTGGATTTGAAGGGAGGGAGTAATATTTTTAGGAATTAGGATAATAATTATTTTTATTTTGTGAATAAATATTTTATCTACTTTATGTGATTTGTTATAATGTTGAAATATTATATTTTCGTATGAATAAATTGTTTCTATCAATTATTTTGTCGTGTTTGCTTTTATTAAAGTAAACGTTTACTCGAGAGAATTATGTGTGAATTTTATGTGCTTTCATGCTCTGTTACAACCTCTGTTTATATACAGTCTATCGACTCCTATAATATCTTCTAAAAGAGATTTTATCCTCAATTAGAGTCGTAAGTTATGTAACAAAAATATATGGTACAAAAAAAATATTGACAGAATAATGGATACAACCGTATCGTCCTATACCCCTTCTTAAGTTGGAGCGTGGAGATTCGAAACGCCCAACCTGTGTAGCAAAGCTTAAAAGGGCCCGCGTCTAGAGCTGTCAAAATCTGACCCGACCCGATAAACCGCCCGAAACCGACCTGTAAATGGCCCGAAGTAAACCTGCCTTTTTCGACCCGAACCCAAAATCTACCCGAAACCGAAATGACCCGAAAACAATGGGTCAAAACCCGACCCGTAGCGGGTTAACCCGTTGAGTAAAAAAACTTACGTTCTTATATATAAAATGTCTTTATCAGTTTCAATTTACATGTAAAATTTCTCTACACACTAATTTTAAACATTTCACACCTAATAAATTTTTCATAATTGAAAATTTTCACTTAAATAATAATCTTTATTATTCAATAATTATAGAATCAATCATTTTAATAGTGTTTGTTAGTTACATTTGACATTATGAATTTGAGGCATCTGAATCATTATTATTAAATTTTGAAACAAAATATATGTGGAGAATAAATGAGAAAAAGAAAAATGATATATTTTTAAGTCGGTAGTTCGAGGTAAGATTTTAAATTTGAATATACAACTTGGAAACTACATATATGGATCTAATATTATAAATATCGATTTAATAGACACACACGCATCTATAAACTTATTTTAAAGTTTTTAGTTATGGAACTTATAATTAAAAAAAAAAAAAAAATTAATTTTTCAATAATATATCAATTAGAGTTGGTTTTTTGGAGGCACCATATATATGACTTTTTTTTTTTTTTTGTTAAAGCACCCTAAAAGTGTAAATAGTACATTTGAAGGGAAACTAAAAAGTTTAAATTTTTTGATTCGGTGGGATGTAAAATCAAGGAATAAATTTGGGGAGAAGACAAGTGCTTCTACATTCTAAATTTGGGAGGGAAATAGTGAAAACGTATCAGTACCACCCAAAGTTTTCACATTAGTAATTCACCCACTTGTCAGTAATGATTAATGAATACAGTTATAAGGGACAACTTCCACTAATCTTAATATTTGTGTTTTGGCATCAGGTAAAGTTTGACTATAAAGGAAGAGAGTAGTTTTTTTTACTGAAAATTAATCCGTTATAAAATAAAAAAAAAAAAAAAAAAAAAGTGTTTTTCTATAAGGTAACCCTGAACTTTTTCAAATCCCACAAGGTAACCCTGCAAATTAAAAAACATCTTTGGTAACCCTGTACTTAATTAATACCTATCAGCGTGACCCTGAACTTGTATTCCGTCAATTTTTCCGTTAAATAGTTAACGGAAAGTGTTATGCTGGATTTAATTTTGTGTTTTTTCTATATGGTAACCCTGTGATTTAAAAAAATTCTACATAATAACCTTATATTTGTACATAACGTGGTCATCAAAACTTATGGGTCCGCAAGTAACCCCAGAAAAGCAAAAAAAATTGTAACTTTCATAAATTAAACCATAAAAAACACAAAATCATAAGTTTTGATGACCATGTTATGGTTTTGTTAAAATATCGGCAAGTTGCGAATGAGTCGGAATATACCGTGGGGAGATGACACCCCGTTGAAGGTACCTGGATCGGGACCCATCTCGACGCCTCGCGCGAGCCTGCTTGAATAGGAGCAAGGCGCTACACGAGAAAAATGCCAAGTGCGTAGAATGCAAAATGTAAAATGCGTAAAGCGTGTACGAATTTGCTATGGAGGATATCATTGCTTGATTGCTTGAAAATCATTTTGAAATTGCTTTTGGAGTCGCCACCAAATATTTAAAGGAATTTGGAACCTTTTTCGCGCGTCTTAAATAATAAGACACGAGTCTTAGAATTCAAGGCGCGTCGATACCTATCCTTCTAAGGTTATTGTGAAATCAGAGTGGATTCGGGGCAAGGTTACTTTTTGAAAGTTTTATCAAAATGTTTTGTGAAAAACTGAAATAAAAAAGCCTACGTAAAGTAGTCTCTACTAGCTTGGAAACGAGTGCTCAATTTCGATGTTTGAGCAGATAAAACGCTACGTATAAGTGCGAATATGACTCGATAAAAATGCAAAGTAATGCATGTGAGTCGTTAAAGTTAACGACGTTTTGCTTTAGGAAATATACGAGAAATAATAATTCATTGATTTGAATTAATATAAAACGTTATTTTCCGATTTTTGTCTAATTCTAGTATTTTGAAAACCCTAAGTTTTGCATGTTTTAAAAGACTAGTTGAAACGGTACAAGTTAATGTCGAATCCGTGTTTTAGTCGTAATTTAATGCATGCATGAGAATTTGCTTAAGTGTAAAATGTGAAGTCGGTTTGCTTTAGTGACAGTGAGTCGTTTGTTTATGCAATATTGGCGAGGTTTAGACGGATTAGAAATCCGAATTACTACAACCGTATTACGAATACGGGTTCATTAAACCAATATTGAGTTGGGTTAGTGTAACCCTTGTCCGAGTCTAAAAAGTCTAGTCCGAAGGTAAAATGTTTACCTTAAAACGTAAAGACGGTTTTTAGAAAAATGCTAAGTGAATTAGAGTAGTGTAAGAGAGGAGTGAAATTGTTGTGTCCATGTATGTTGTGTTGCGTGGGTATATATATGGAAACATGGGCTGGGTCGAAAGAACAAGGAAACAAGTCGTCAGAGCAAGATTCAGGCCCAAAACAAATCGTCAGAGGCAAAAATAAGGCCCAAAGTAATCGTAAGTTGAAAGACGACTACAATACAAGTCGCCTGTCAACTTCCGATTAGTATTGGTGTGTGTTTTTGTTTTTGGGCTGAAAATAAAAGGCGGCTGATGATGTATTGTGACTTGATTTTTGGGCTGACATTTGGTCGTGGATCATGCTTTGATCCAAGGGTCTCTTGTGAGGGGTGTATTGCTTTGGTCCATTGGACCAAAGCCTTGTGTCTTGGGTTTTGTTTTCGTTTTCGTGTTTCGTGTTTCGGTTTTTGTCGTGTTTTTCGATTTTGGCTCGAAATAAAAATGTTTCATGTTGTATTATTTTGTAATATCGTAAAATTTGGTTTTACGAAAATGTGACTCGTGAGGTGAGTTGGCTCGTTTTGGGTGCGTGTTTTTGTAGGTTGGTTTTTGTGAGGCCGTTTTTGTGGGCTGCTTTTTATGGGCTTGAATAATCGTGTCGTATTTTAGCTTAAAATAGGCGGCAAAATTAATGTTCATTTTACGAAATATGCAAATTCTAAAATAATACGTTAAAAACGACTAAAATGTTTTAGACACTTTGTACCGTTTCGTCTATTTATAAAACATGCATAAAAGTCCATTTTCATCATCGGGTTGCTTTTTGGGGGGTACGGATACGGGTATCTACAGAGCCTCCAGTTTGACTGAGCTTGGACTAAAGCGCTGGTCAAACTTAAAAGATAGTATCTGGACCACTACAGTCTCGATACTACCTGGCGGCGCTAAGTATGTGTCTCGGGGAGAGACGAGGACTTAGTGCCGGGAAACGCGGGGAGGGACGGTACATGTTTAAGGACATGACGGTCCTGCATATTTAGGGGTCTGCCAGCCTGTGTGTTGCTTGGATGCTTCTGGATGGTGCTTTGCATGAGATGGTTGCTGATGTTGAATGCTTCTTGATGGCGTTTTGTAGTCTAGCCGGACTTTGTGTGTTGAATGCTTACTGTGTGTTTAATCTGGTGTTCGTGCTTCAAAGTCATTCTCGTAAAAAGTGTATGACTCGTGTAAGGAGCTGTGTGTTTATGTGTTTTGACTCGTAGAAGAGGCTCGGTGCTTTTGTAGGGCTCGTAAAAGAAGCTTGATGCTGTGTTTGACCCGTAAGAGAATTTTGGTGCTGTGTTTGACTCGTAAAAGAGGTCTGGTACTTTTGTGGGACTCGTAAGGAGGTTTGGTGCTTTGCTTGACTCGTAAAGAGGTTTAAGTGTTTTTGTGAGACTCGTAAAAGAGTGTATGTGTTTGGTTGTTTGACTTTTGCGGAAAAAACAAAAATTGATCCTGATTTTTGTGAAAAAGCAAAAATTGATCCTGATTTTTGTGTATTATATGGTATAGCCCCCAGTTTGACTTAGGTTTTAGTGTAAAACGTTAGTCAAACTCGTTGTAGCTGCTTTTGAGTTTAGCCCCCAGTTTGACTTAGTTTTTAGCGCAAAACGTTAGTCAAACACGTTGTAGCTGCTTTCGATTTTAGCCCCAGTTTGACTTAGTTTTTAGCGTAAAACGTTAGTCAAACTCGTTGTAGCTGCTTTTGATTTTAGCCCCTAGTTTGACTTAGGTTTTAGTGTAAAACGTTAGTCAAACTTGTTGAAGCTGCTTTTGATTTTAACCCCCAGTTTGACTTAGTTTTTAGCGTAAAACGTTAGTCAAACTCGTTGTAGCTGCTTTTGATTTTAGCCCCCAGTTTGACTTAGGTTTTAGTGTAAAACGTTAGTCAAACTCGTTGTAGCTGCTTTTGATTTTAGCCCCCAGTTTGACTTAGTTTTTAGCGTAAAACGTTAGTCAAACTCGTTGTAGCTGCTTTCGATTTTAGCCCCCCAGTTTGACTTAGTTTTTAGCGTAAAACGTTAGTCAAACTCGTTGTAGCTGCTTTCGATTTTAGCCCCCAGTTTGACTTAGTTTTTAGCGTAAAACGTTAGTCAAACTCGTTGTAGATGCTTTTGATTTTAGCCCCCTGTTTGACTTAGGTTTTAGTGTAAAACGTTAGTCAAACTCGTTGAAGCTGCTTTTGATTTTAGCCCCCAGTTAGCTGGTCTTTCGCTTTGTAAGTGGCGGCCGAGGTGCGGGCTGAGACGGAGGCCAGGTGATTACCGGGCCCACCTTGACACGTTGCGTGAGGAGCTGCGTCGTATGATTTTGATGAACACAGTACAGGAAATGTCATGTGTTAGCGTCTTTGCATGGATGCCGTTAAGCGGTTGTGGTCGTTGGATGACCCTGCTTGCGGCGGTATTTCGAAACCTGCAATGTATCGTTAGTCGTGCGAGGATACGAGTCTCGAGTGACACTACGTGCCTCGAAATGCGTGAAAATGCAGTTTTAAGAAAATGCATCGTGCTTTATGTGAAAACATGCGTGAAACCTGTTTTGACAAGAACTGATGTATGAAGTTTGCAAAAGGTGTTTTGATGAAAACGCAATGTAAAAAATGTGCTTTTTGAAGAATGAGTTGCGAAATGCGAGGATTGTAATTAGCGTAAAGCTGAAAGTGTGTTTGAGGATGACGGGTTTTTTGAATGTGAAAAACAAAAAAACGTAAAGTTGGGATGTAAAACGAGGCGATGTGATACACGGTTGCGTTCTTTTGAGTAAATGGAGGTGTTTTTAGTGCAAAAAGGGGTGTAACTGCCGTGTTGGCGAGGATTTGCGGTCGGGCGGTGCGTTGTCTGAGAGGGTGGTGTTTGGTGTTTTGGTGGTGAAAAGTTGTTGCCTCCTTCAGTGATCCGCGATCCATGGAATTGATGAGATGTCGAGATTAACACGTGCAGCTGATGGATATGGTGTCGAAGGAACCTTGTCGTAGTTCGTCGTTAACTCTAAACCCTGGTGGCATTGTAGTTTCCTTTCTCATTCCTAAGACCTAAGAAGACGTTAGATGTTGTAATTTTGTCTTTTACTCTAGAGACGGAAAATCCAAAATGTAACTGCTCTTGACTATCATTAATGAAATGAAAGTTGTCGTTTACGTTTGCCTCGTTTGCTGTTTTATAAGAAAAGTTGTATCCTCGACTTTTTTAAGCTTCGGAACATGACCTTGTGTTTGTGTTGACTGTGCCCTCGACCTTTTTGAGCTTTGGGCGTGTCGTTTTTGTGTCGAATGTCGTCTTTTTAACCCTTTGGGTTTTCAGACGGATGTTTTGTGTGGACTATGCCCTCGAGCTTTTTAAGCTTTGGGCGCGTCGTTTTTGTGACGAGTGGTGTCTTTTTAACCGTTTGAGTTTTTAGACGAATGTTTTGTGTCGACTATGTTCTCAACTTTTTTTAAGCGTTGAACGCGTCGTTTTTGTGTTGAATGGTGGTCGCGCTTTTTGCAAAGCTGCCTACGTATCCACGTGAGTGGAATCAGACCGGCGTAGTTCGGAATTGTATTTTTGTGCGGTGCATGTTTAGGGGCATGCCGGCCCATGAAATGTTTTTTCTTTTTGTGGAGAGAGTGCACGTTTAAGGGCATGCCGGCCTATGAATTGCGTTTGTAAAGAGGTGCACGTTTAAGGACATGCCGGTCCATGAAATGCTTTTTTTTTTTGTAGAGAGTTTGAAGGTGCATGTTTAGGGGCATGTCGGCCCATGAGTTGTGTTTGTGAAAGGGGTGCATGTTTAGGGACATGCCGGTCCATGAGATGCATTGTGGGAGGTGCATGTTTAAGGGCATGCCGGCCCGTGAAATGTTTTTGCTTTTTCGTGAGAGAGTGCACGTTTAAGGGCATGTCGGCCCGTAGAATTGTGTTTGTACACGTTTAAGGACATGTCGGTCCGTTGAATTACGATTTTTAACATTTTGTCTGTTTACATCTTATAAATACATTGCAGAATGTTTCGTGGGTGTTGGTTGTTTTGTAGTTGAGGATGGTTCGAGGCTAGGGCCTTGTTTGTTCAGCCCCCAGTGTCGTTGAGTGTGTACGGGTGGGCTATGTCGTTCTGCGGCAGTGGGTTGTATCTCGAGGTGCGAAGGTTTGTTTAGCAGGGATGAAAGGTTAGGTAATGTGTCTGTGGATCCTTGTAGGTCGTAGACATGTGCTTCGTACGTTGTGGTGTTGGTGGTGACTTTGAAATCTTGAGAGAGGGGTGCGTGGTTGTCTTTTGTGATTAGTAGGAGTATTCCTGTATTATGATCGTGGTGGTTGGACACCTGACTGGTTGTGGAGTCTTTGGTGATTGTGTTTTCTGCGGTGTTTTCGGCGAGAATGTCGGTGTTTCTTGGATATGTTTTGTTTGGGTTGTGGCAGTCAGTGTATACTGGAACTTTGCCCTTTTTTTTTTTTTTCTTGTAGCTGGGATTTGTGTTTGATATCCAGTCAGCGTTTTTATGCGCCGCGGCCTTTGTTTGATGGGCTTGATGCCCGGCTTTTGTTGAGGTGTGGCTTTTGTTTGGCGAGCTTGATGCCCGGCTTTTGTTGAGGTGCGGCGTTTTTGGTCAAAGTACGTCCTTGTGAGACCAGGTGGGGGTGTCGTTGATTTTTGTAAGTAGCTTGGAGGCTGCATATTTTTGTCTGTGCTTGGGGAAGGCCACAGTGGTAATTCTCTGGGTTCCTGGGGTGTTTTGGTATTGATGGTTGTTATACGTTCAGGGACGGAAGGCTGCTTGGGTCTAGAAACAGTGCCTGCAATGTATTTATATGATGCAATGTTGTTTTGTTTAATGTTATCGCAAACGTTAGAATGTGCAAGAGAGAACGTGCAAAAGTAACGAGGCAAAACGAGGCAAAGTGTAACCGAAAACATTCTTGTCATTAATGTTGTTAACAGCCGTTACATTTTGAAAATTGCTCAGACTATAGAGCTTAGGACAACCCTACAAACTCTAATATCCTAAACTAGGTCTACTATTTAGGAATGTAGTTGCGCGTCCTGGTTGGTTTAGAAGACCTGGCGCCATGATAACGTGGGACCCTAAACCCTAGGCGTAGATGCTTGAATTGAAACCACCTGTGTCATTGGTGGATTCGTCGATGCTTTCTTAGATGTAGCAGGGTTGCTCGGAAGTTCGAGGCTTTGACAGTGATGACTTTGTCGTCCAGAGGTAGTTTAACCTTTTGGTGCAGAGTTGATGTAACGGCCCTGGTAGCGTGAATCCAGGGTCTGCCCAGCAACATATTGTATGTCGGGGGAATGTCCATAACCTGGAATTCCGTTTTCGTCACGACATGTTCTGTCATGACGGATAGTGAGATGATGCCTTTTACACTACGGAGTGTACCGTCGTATGCTGCCATGTTGTCGGAACAGGGTGTGAAGTCGTTTTCCTCCAACCCCAGTTTAATGGCGGTCGCAAGAGGCAGGACGTTGACTGAAGAACCGTTATCGACGAGGGTAACGAGTAATGTCATGCCTCGACAATCTACAGTTATGTGGAGTGCCAGATTGTGTGCAGATCCGAAGGATGGCAGGTCCGCGTTAGAGAAAGTTATAGCACCCTGCTTGATTCCGGATGATGTGGCTAACAAACTGTGCCGGAGGTGTATGTATTGCCACCGGAGTGACCTGTAGGGCTCGGCGAAGGGCCTTGCGGTGCCTTGGCGAATCCTGCAAGAGTTGCCAGGCAGAAGTGCTTGATTTTGCTTCGGGGAGTTGCTTTGCAAGTATATCCTTTGCGCTAGGCCGGGCTGACGGAGCAGGGGGAGTAGTCTCGTCCATGAGTATACCCTCGTCCCTGTTGTTGTTTGTGAGCCTGGATGGGAATCCTGGCGGTTCCAATGGAGCCAGGTACGGGTATTGGAGGTATGAAACCTCGTCGTCGCTGTCGGACAGCTTGATGGGATGTTGATAAGGGATCTGTACGAAGACCCTTCTCTTGTCCGCGTGCCTTGTTTTTGTTTTCGTTTTTGTCTTGCGAATGCGCTTAGTGCTGTCGTTGTAGTCGTTGGTATCGCTGCTAACGACATTGACCTCATGGTTGTTTGTGGTAACCGGATGAGAGCAGTCGAGAATGGGAAATGTTCCCACGAAGATAGTGCTAGCACGGGGCGTGCTACGCCGGTGTGACGGCTTAGGAGCCGCGTTTGGTTTTTCGATCGTCTTATTATCGATCATGTCTTGGATTGCATTCTTCAGACGGAAGCAATCATCGGTGTCATGTCCATTACCCCTGTGGAATTCACAGTAGGCGTTTTGGTTCCATGACTTTATTTTCTTGCTTTTAGGAGGTGTGCTGGCAGGGCTGGGAAGCCGCAGAAGGTTCCTCTTTAAGAGCTTTTTCAATGCCTTGGAGTAAGGCATGTAGAGGGGGTCAAAGTGTCGTTGCTGTTTCGACGAGGATGACCTAGCAAATGCTGCCTTGGGTGTAGCAAGCGTAGGCTGTGTTGTGAACACAGGTGATGCCGCTAGTGCATCTAAGTTGACAGTGCTAGCTGGTTTAGCTGTTGCGACGGTGCGAGATGCGTTGCCTTTGTGACCACGGCCGGTAGTTTTGGCCGGCTTGTTTTTGCGAATTTTGTCTTCCAGGGACTGGATTCTTTCAGCGTGTTGAGCAGACGCCTTGGCGAGGAGTCTAGCGCTCCTCTCGGTTTCGAACTTTTGCATGACGGCTAAATGTTCGAGCTGAGCTATGAGATTGGTGACTTTGTCGTTGAGTAGCTTGATGTGTTCAGCAGTTACGAGCGGTTGTGGAGGCGATTGATGGATTACTTTGTCATCTGCGGGGTTGAAATGGGAATCCATGTTTCTTCTGCGAGCCGTGTATCCGGGGCTTTTAGTGGGTAAACCTGCAAAGCGTTAGACTTTAGTGACTCGAAAATGAAAGAAAAGACTCAATCTCGCATTTGCAACCCAAATAAAGTAGATAAAGAAATGTGCAGGACTCGACTCGTGTTTTTTTTTTT
Source organism: Dianthus caryophyllus (assembly GCA_023091065.1). Lineage (NCBI taxonomy): Eukaryota > Viridiplantae > Streptophyta > Magnoliopsida > Caryophyllales > Caryophyllaceae > Dianthus > Dianthus caryophyllus. The sequence goes on along the minus strand of CM041529.1, from coordinate 13,081,754 downwards.
TAGCTGAAAAGACACGGGAGGCTTTTGAGGTAGAGATAGGTCAACATATCTCTAGTCTCGATGTAAAAAGGTTTTGTATGATCACATCTGATTAGCCCTGGTTAGCAGTACGTCGCTTGGGGCTTATCGTTAGATTGTGAAATGAAAAGGAGTCAAAACGAAATAGCGATAGGCTACTCGATTTTGAGGATGTTAAAACGGGTAAAAAGCAAATATTGATTGCCTTTTATGTGCACGTGTGCTATAGAAAAGTCGAACCAAAATGACGATAAGTCAGCTGATTTGACATGTAAAATGACGGGTTCGTGTTTGAACGACGCCGTGTTTTGTTTGTTTTTGAAAGGGTGTTTGTTTAAGTCGAAATGACTAGAGAGTCATTCGGCCTAGAATTGTTTCAGATGCATAGCGTAAAATGTGTTGCGTAAAAGTGGTTGTTTTAAATGAAATACCCAACATGAGTTGACATTTTGGGTTTTGCTTTGTGAAATGCTTTGCGATAAATGAATTATGACGATACGTCAGTCGTATAACTCATTTATGTTTTGTAAAGGATCGGAAATGTAGTGATTATTTCTGATCGAGTTTGAATGTCGCGGCGTGTTGTTTGTCTGGTTCGTTTGACGATAGGTCAGTAAACCTGACGTTAGTGTTTTTTGAAAGCATGACTTTTCAAAAAATTTTGAAAGTGTATTTTGAAAAGACGTCTATGAATGCATATGCTTTGAAATTATTTTGCATGAGTTTGTTTGAAAGACGACTATAGTGAGGGTACTATAGCTTCGCATTTGTACGTATATGACACGGGGTTTTTGGCTTGTGGGTAAGGTTCCCTTCGGTCATTCCCGCAACGTTTGTGTAGGGTTATCCGCAACATTGCACACGTTTAAGTGTGAATTCAATACGGGTCCTAGAGCGTCCAAGTTTGACTGTTACGATCGTTTGTACGGATGCCGTACTTGTAATCGTGAAGGGGTGAGAACTTGGTTTGTCCAGAATAGTCTCGCTTATGAAGCGAGCGCTATTAGGGGCCGATTCTCGAGGGTGTATGGCTCAAAAATCTCGGAGGATGTGACTCAACGTCATATTTGCTCAAACATCGAAAGCGTACTTGTTTTCAAGTTTTCAAGTTTTGCCTCAAGCGTTTTTAAATAAAAGAAAAAGAGTTTATTTTTCTTAAAAATAAAAAACGTGCTAATCCCCAGCGGAGTCGCCAACTGAAGGTACCTGGATTGGGACCCATCTCGACGCCTCGCGCGAGCCTGCTCGAATAGGAGCAAGGCGCTACACGAGAAAAATGCCAAGTGCGTAGAATGCAAAATGTAAAATGCGTAAAGCGTGTACGAATTTGCTATGGGGGATATCATTGCTTGATTGCTTGAAAATCATTTTGAAATTGCTTTTGGAGTCGCCACCAAATATTTAAAGGAATTTGGAACTTTTTTCGCGCGTCTTAAATAATAAGACACGAGTCTTAGAATTCAAGGCGCGTCGATACCTATCCTTCTAAGGTTATTGTGAAACCAGAGTGGATTCGGGGCAAGGTTACTTTTTGAAAGTTTTATCAAAATGTTTTATGAAAAACTGAAATCAAAAAGCCTACGTAAAGTAGTCTCTACTAGCTTGGAAACGAGTGCTTAATTTCGATGTTTGAGCAGATAAAACACTACGTATAAGTGCGAATATGACTCGATAAAAATGCAAAGTAATGCATGTGAGTCGTTAAAGTTAACGACGTTTTGCTTTAGGAAATATACGAGAAATAATAATTCATTGATTTGAATTAATATAAAACGTTATTTTCCGATTTTTGTCTAATTCTAGTATTTTGAAAACCCTCAGTTTTGCATGTTTTAAAAGACTAGTTGAAACGGTACAAGTTAATGTCGAATCCGTGTTTTAGTCGTAATTTAATGCATGCATGAGAATTTGCTTAAGTGTAAAATGTGAAGTCGGTTTGCTTTAGTGACAGTGAGTCGTTTGTTTATGCTATATTGGCGAGGTTTAGACGGATTAGGAATCCGAATTACTACAACCGTATTACGAATACGGGTTCATTAAACCAATATTGAATTGGGTTAGTGTAACCCTTGTCCGAGTCTAAAAAGTCTAGTCCGAAGGTAAAATGTTTACCTTAAAACGTAAAGACGGTTTTTAGAAAAATGCTAACTGAATTAGAGTAGTGTAAGAGAGGAGTGAAATTGTTGTGTCCATGTATGTTGTGTTGCGTGGGTATATATAAGGAAACATGGGCTGGGTCGAATGAACAAGGAAACAAGTCGTCAGAGCAAGATTCAGGCCCAAAACAAATCGTTAGAGGCAAAAATAAGGCCCAAAGTAATCGTAAGTTGACAGACGACAACAATACAAGTCGCATGTCAACTTCCGATTAGTATTGGTGTGTGTTTTTGTTTTTGGGCTGAAAATAGAAGGCGGCTGATGATGTATTGTGACTTGATTTTTGGGCTGACATTTGGTCGTGGATCATGCTTTGATCCAAGGGTCTCTTGTGAGGGGTGTATTGCTTTGGTCCATTGGACCAAAGCCTTGTGTCTTGGGTTTTGTTTTCGTTTTCGTGTTTCGTGTTTCGGTTTTTGTCGTGTTTTTCGATTTTGGCTCGAAATAAAAATGTTTCGTGTTGTATTATTTTGTAATATCGTAAAATTTGGTTTTACGAAAATGTGACCCGTGAGGTGAGTTGGCTCGTTTTGGGTGCGTGTTTTTGTAGGTTGGTTTTTGTGAGGCCGTTTTTGTGGGCTGCTTTTTGTGGGCTTGAATAATCGTGTCGTATTTTAGCTTAAAATAGGCGGCAAAATTAATGTTCATTTTACGAAATATGCAAATTCTAAAATAATACGTTAAAAACGACTAAAATGTTTTAGACACTTTGTACCGTTTCGTCTATTTATAAAACATGCATAAAAGTCCATTTTCATCATCGGGTTGCTTTTTGGGGGGTACGGATACGGGTATCTACACCCGTTTGACCTCATCACGGATGAAATGAACATCAATCTCGATATGTTTCGTGCGTTCATGGCAAACAGGATTGCTAGCGATATGTATAGCACTTTGATTGTCAACCTTTAAAGGGACGTTGTCGTTAATGTGAACACTGAGCCCTTTTAACCAAAGAACCTCACAGGTGGCAGTGGCCATGGCACGATACTCAGCTTCCGTCGAGGAGCGAGAGACAGTAGGTTGTTTCTTCGTCTTCCAAGAAATGAGTGACCCTCCGAGACAGATAACATAAGAAGTAATCGAACGACGAGGGAGGGGACAACTCGCATAAGCGGCATCACAATACGCCTCAAAAGACAGCATACCGTGAGCCTTGAACAAGAGTCCTTGACCCGGACTGCTTTTTAAATATCGAACCACACATAAAGCCGCTTCTCACTGTGATTGAGTCGGGTGCTGCATGAATTGAGTTAACACATGAACGGGATAGCTAAGCTCGGGACATGTAAGAGTCAAATAAATAAGCCTCCCGACGAGGCGACGATACTTAGTGCTATCTTCGAAGGGTGCGTCAGTAGCTTCGGCGAGACAGTGGTTCTCGTTCATAGGGACGCTACATGGTTTACACCCGAGTAGCCCTGCTTCCGAGAGGATGTCGAGTGTGTATTTTCGTTGGCAAATGAACAGACCCGCGAAACTATGAGCTACCTCAAGCCAAAGGAAGTAGCGTAATTTGCCTAAGTCTTTCATCTTAAAACAAGTACTCAAGTAGAGTTTGAAATCGGACATAGCAGAGGAGTCACTCCTGGCTATTATCGGATCATCAACGTAGACAAGTAAATGAAGTTCAACAGCACCCTTGCGAAACGTGAAGAGACAGTTATCGGAGGAGCTCATAACAAAACCGTATTTATGCAAAGCATAAGAAAGCTTCGCGTACCAACAACGAGGAGCCTGACGTAGGCCGTATAGGGATTTACGCAGACGACACACCTTTCCAGTCAACCCATATAGACTTCTTCCGACAAATCACCGTGGAGAAAAGCATTGTGAACGTTCATCTGATGCATCTCCCAATTCCGAATAGTAGCGACAACGACAAAGGTTCGGATCATGACCATCTTAACCGTAGGAGAAAAGGTTTCACTATAATCAACACCCGTTTCTTGATGATTGCCGAGGACCACAAGGCGCGCTTTGAAGCGCTCAACATTGTCATCGGATTTGTGTTTGATTTTAAAGACCCACATACATCCAATAGCGGACTTACCGGTTGGCAAATCCTCGATAGTCCACGTATGATTTGATTCTAATGCATCTATTTCGTCTTCCATGGCGGACTGCCAACGAGAATCAGCCATGGCATCCTTAAAGGACTTGGGTTCAACCTCCCGAGTAAGCGCTGCGAGAAAGCGACGATGTGTGGGAGAAAAGGAAGCACAACTCACGTAACGAGTTAAAGGAAATAAACTGCCTGACACGGGAGTGGATGTGTTGGAACACGGCGTGGTCATGTTAACGTGATTTCAGCGAACAAAGTCAGAGTGTCGAGTATTAGGAATTTTGACACGGTGCCCTCGACCAAAAACTTGTTCGACATCGTCTGTGGCAGGTTCGTTGCTAGCCGCATCAGAGACAGGAGCAGCAGCGCTCTGCCCCACGACAGTGACAGGACTTGTAGCAGGTGTTGCCTGGAGGTCGGTGGTGACAGAGGAAGATACACCCTCAGGAGCTGCGGCCAACTCTGCCGTGGTAGAGACAGGGGCTGAGGCGTGCTTTATGTTGTCGAGATTGTGTGCAGCAGCTGAGGAGTCATGTTCAGCGGAAACGAGGACGTCGTCAACAAACTCAGTAGCGGTTGACTCGACCAAAGTAGACGAAGAGAGAAAGGGAAAAACCGTCTCATGAAAGTGCACATCACGAGATTTATTGAAGTCGCCGGTGTCGAGATTATATAAAGTCCAACTCTTCTTGGTAGGAGGATACCTGACAAAAATACAACGATGGCTCCGACTATCAAACTTATCAGTTGGAGTCAAGTTCTTCGAATAAGCCAAGCAACCGAACACCCGTAAAAGAGAGAAATCTGGCGCCTTATTATATAAAAGTTCGTAGGGGGTTTTACCTTCGAGAATGCATGTAGGAGTGCGATTAATAAGATGAGTAGCGGTTAGGACACATTCACCTCAAACATCGATAGGTAAGCACTCTGAAAACGCAAGGCGCGAGCTACATTAAGGATGTGACGGTGCTTGCGTTCAACCCGAGCATTTTGCTGAGGAGTGCGTACCATGGAAGTCTCATTGATAATTCCAACAGTCCGAAAGTACTCAAATAACGGTTTTAGTTCAGTCCCGTTATCGCTTCGTATGACTTTTACATTACGATCATACTGATGTTTGATTAAAGCGAAGTAATCCCGCATTAAAGTAGGAACGTCGTCTTTTGTTTTCATTAAATAGACCCAAACACAACTAGAATAATCGTCCACAATTTACACAAAAAAACGGGAATCACAGGCACGATTGGGCTGATACGGACCCCACACGTCAACATGAATTAAATCAAACAACATCGTAGCTTTATTATTACTCAAAGGAAAAAACGGAACGTGTCTGTTTTGCACGAGAACAAAGATCACACGACTGAATTTGTAAAACATCTTTGCTATGTTTAACATTAGAAAAATACTCCATTACTTGCAAGGATGGATGTCCGAGACGCTTGTGCCAAATATCGAGACTGCCACTAGTGAGCACATTGACACGCTGCGGGACGTCCATAGGCAATTGATAGAGGCCGTCCAACAACTCACCCACACCAATCCTCATCTTCAAGATAGGGCCCTATATAACACAACCATAGTTAGTGAATTGAAACTCCAATGTTCAAGATGCGAGAAGCTGGGAAACGGACAATAGGTTACAGGTGAAGTTTGGAACATAAAACACGTTCTCCAAAGTGAGCTGGTCGTTTAGAATGACGCGACCAACATGGGTAACTCGTAATTGATCACCGTTGGGCAAGCCGACCGATAGAGGAGAGACAATCTTAAAGGAAACGAATAAAATAAATCCCCTGTGACATGGGTGGAAGCACCCGTGTCGATAATCCATATGAAGCGATGGTTACCAGTCAAACGAACATTGTGGACAACACTTGTTGGCTCACCAAGGACCGCGTGCACCCGAATCGGTAGAGGGGCAAAGTGTGAAGGCTCTGAGGCAGCAGTGCTCCTCAGTATGACCCAAACGCTTGTAAAAGGTGCAGGTTTTACGACCCGACTTAGGGTCTGTGACGTAGAAGACCCGCTGTTGCGAACCGGAAACGCTACTGATGAGCCGTAGACTTGGGACGCCCATCTTCCTCCTGTATGATGTGAGAGTAAGCATCCTCAAGTGACGGGAGAGGTTTGGTCCTCAGAATTTGTGAGCGAACCGACTGGTAATAAGGATTGTGGCCCATTAAAAAGGAGCGAACTTGGGCCTTGTCACGTTTTTTTTTTCCAGTTTGTCGGTGAGACCACACTTACAACCCGAGCATTCACAGGATTCTACGAGATCAAAATCGTTTATTTCATCCAATAGCTGCTTGATGCGGCCAAAATAATGCATAACAGTTTCTCCAAATTGTTGGGTACACAATGCAATCTCGGAATATAAATTGTATATTTTGACCTCATTACCAACAGAAAAACGATGTTGAATGGCGTCCCATAATTCAAACGCAGTATCACAATAGGAGATCGTGGAACGAAGCGTGGGTTCGATAGTATTGAAAATCCACGCGATTATAGTGCAATTCACAATAAGCCAATCATCGTAGTCAGCCAAACTTGACGCTGGGGGTTTGACTGACCCGTTCATGAAGCCGAGCTTGCGCTTGGCCGCCAACACGCATTTCGAAACCCTTGGCCCACTCGGTATAATTAGAACCATTGAACTCGACATGAGTAATTTTGGAACCGAGCGCATCCTGATTGGAAAGGACATAAAGGTTTACAACGTGAGGAGACGGGGGCTTACCACCGTCTACCATTAGAAAGAGGAGGGAGCACAGTATCAAAACCTAGAACCTGATACCATAAAGTAAACGTTAACTCAAGAGAATTATGTGTGAATTTTACGTGCTTTCATGCTCTGTTACAACCTCTGTTTATATACTGTTTATCGACTCTTATAATATCTTCTAAAAGAGATTTTATCCTCGATTAGAGCCGTAAGTTAAGTAACTAAAATATATGGTACAAAAAAATAATATTGACAGAATAATGGATACAACCGTATCGTCCTATATTTATACTCCCTCTATTCAATTCCATTGGCATCCTTCAATTTTTCACGTTTGCCAACGCAAATGTTAGGACGCTTATATCTATAATTCTACTTGATTAAAAATTATGAAAATTTGATATAATATTGTACTCATTAAAACGTATCAAACAAGATCACACATGACTATATTTTCTCGGTTGCATTGAAAGAAAATTGAAAAACTATCGACTTTAATGAATAGTGTCAAAATGGTGTTGGATGCCAATGGAAATGAATGGAGGGAGTAGTATTTTTTAGTATAATTTTAGTCAAATAAGTGTTAAAATTTTATACGTATGGACGTCCTTAAAATTTGAGCTTGTGTTGCTTGACCAATATCCAATTATTAACTCTTAGGGAGGTATTTAACAGTTCTATAATTTTCCCGTGAAACACATGTTTATAGTGCCAAAGAGGTAGCCAACTAAACGTGTCCGCCTGGCCCATCCAAGCAACGGGGATGACATATCCACCATACTTTTTTATATCAACCATGGTAAGTATAATTTTGATATTCATCCTTGTTCCACTATACCTTGCCCCACTATACGTCAAACATATACTCATATCCATCTCAACCGAAACGAGTGCGATATTGTACCCATTCGTACCTGCCCATTGGCATTTCTAGAGTTTATGTATGTTCTCATACTAAATATTCCCCAAAATTAAGAAATAATATTAAAATATGGAATACAATTGGGAATTGAAACATGTCTCAATGTAGTTTTCCATTCATTCAAATCCAATGACATCTTTTTTTTTTTTTTTTTTTTTACACTATTCATGTAAGCGAAAAATCTTCGAAATAACTCGTAATGTATAAATAAAAATATAATCATGTGAAATCTTGTTTTATTTGTCTTGAAAAGTAAAACTTTAATATCAAATGTTTATATTTTTATACAATTTAAGACTATAGATATTGTCTTTACAAATGCGTCTCGACAAGTGTGAAAAAAGAATGAATGTCATTGGATTCGAATGCAGGGACTAATTTGTAGCAATAACTACTAAAGTGACAGCATGCTTTCAAACTACATATTTCCGGGGGATAAACAAAAAAAAACTGAAAAAGAAAAGGGTTTTTCTATTTGGTGCCCTTGTGTTTTTAAGATTTCTATGCGGTACCCTTATACTTTTAAGAAGTCTCAATGATACCCCTGAGTTCTAATTTAAGAAATTTCGTGACTTTCAACTATATTTTCAGTCAAATATTCCGTTAGATGCATTTGTTTGTTCTTTAACGTCTAAAAACTCAACATTTATAATTTATTTTTAATGATAATCTCCAAATTCACACTATAGCCACTACCAATAACTTAGCCATCATAAAAAAAATAAAAAAATCATATTATACGTTTCACAATTAAACAAATACAATCAATAAGAGATATAAATAATTCATCTTCAATTCAAATTATCTAATATTTTATACATAAATTTGAGATTTCATTCGTAATCATTTCACTTCAATGGTAGAATTTAAAAGAGATAAACAAACCTTATAAAAAGTTTAGAAACATAATTAATAAATAAGATGATACTATGATTTTACTTTCATTTTTTTATGGATAGATTTCTTAATTGGAAGATATGGAAGACAAAGATATATGCAGGAAAATTATATAGGTTATTAAGGAAAAAAAAAAAAAAATGAGAATTAAACAAATAATTGAATAATATGAAAATAGAGAAAATATGTGTACAAAAATTAAGATTTGAGAAAAATAATGAAGATTGATAAGAATGAAGATGAAGGTTGATAAGGAGAATGATGAAGATTGTTGGATGAAAAAGGTGGGTTAGATTTAACGGAATATTTGACGGAAATCTCAACTTTGGTTATGGTGTAGAATAAGAAAAGCACCTCAAGGGTACCATTGATGTTTTTGAAAATAGAGGGGTACCATGTAGAAACTAAAAAAAAAAAAACACTGAGATATCATATAGAAAAACCCAAAAAATAAAAATTTAACGAAGATAACCAAATATTTAGAAATCCCTATAGCTAAAACAAACTTGAGCTATGATGCGGGTTAATTTAATTCCTCAACTGACATTTCATATTGCTCTCCGGTTGAAAGTATCTTGACGGCAACCATTCTTTTTTCCCACTCGGATTTGCCAACCAAAATCAAGCGACGAGCATTTATCCGTGTTGCTCGTTTAAATACCCTGGTGAACGACTCTCATTAGCAACATCATACAAAGCTCACAAACCTAGGGAATCATTTCTGTTTATAATTCACAGAAGAAACAAATCTTTTCATGAATTTAATAGGAAGACAGCGCATACCATTTTAGTGGCTTGTTTTCCAAGACCAGATCAACGCTTTGACCTTTCGCTCTAAGGGAGGAGGCAACCAAAGCGGCAGCACCTTGAAGTTCAGGATCAAGCGAGCAAACTATATTCTCTATGTTAAGGTCTAGTTCAGGAAGAAGGCTCTTTTCCTTCAGCAGCTGAACATATAAAACAGAGGGTAAGACAGAGTGGATGAAATGAAAGGCATACTACCGCGATGACAGTATGGTATGACTGTCAGTAAAAAAACCTTTGCTCTCGAGTTCACATAATGTACTAATTTCAGTTATTTCACAGTGGATCTTTAATATAAGATGAATGCCAAATAAGAAGGCATGAAATCATAAGTTTCAATTTGGGAAGCCAATTTCACCCTTGCGTGGTAGGAGTATATATTTACGCCAACATGGTGCACTATATAAGTCCAAAAGTATTAACCATGTTAAACTTACTTCAATTATGACTGCATCACCAAATCCGAAACCACATGCTGGGATATCATCACCTCCAAACGTAGATAGCAAGCGATCGTACCGCCCACCACCACAAATGGCCCGTAATTTCCTTTCCCTATCAAAACCCTGTATTATATAAGAGGTTTAGAAGATATAGATTACGACAATAACATTGACGTTGAAGTTAGATTAAGAGCAGAAACCAGTAGAACAACAAACAAATAACTTAACGATAAGAGATAACATGGTTTAAACAAAACCCAATCACTTGTTAACTGTTAGAATAAAATGTCATCAGTCATCACAGTTGATAAACCTAAGAAGGGTGAGTTGCGTCTTATCAAAATATGATGAGTGGATATACTTGGGCTATCTGTATCTAGGAGACACAAGCGCGATTAAGGCATTTAGTAATTCATATTAATCCATGCTTAGCTACACATCAGCTATTGAGACCCAAATTACCAAACTTGAAAAATGGGGAAGCGCTAAAGTAATTGAAAACCCAAGAGAAAATTATATACAAACAAAACAACTTGAATATCCTTAGGCAATTGTGATGAGAGAAAAAAAATCATGCAGATGATACGGAATATCCTATCCTGCGTCTCACTTTCTTGCTAAATCTCGAGCTGTTTCTAGAGAACTTCCAACATTTTCCAAATTTTATGTCTCGTTTGAATTTTATTTTGTAAGAGTGCATGGGTGAGAGAGAGCAAGATCAATCAATTCATAAAAGGCCATAAGAAATCTACAAAGGATTACATAACAGTACACAAATCTATAAAAACTGAGCCACATAAATCCTTCCTAAAACAAATATAAGTATGAAAACACGACCAATAAGCGAAACGTTTATTATACAGTTCTTAACTTTACAAATCTAAGACGATGACTATGTATCCTGCAGATCCTTCTTAAGAAAACTCTTTAATTTGACACTGTTTATTTCTTGTCAGTACACAGTTTACATTCTTTATTTGAGGAGAACCATGGTGGATGTCAGCCAGCAAAGCATATATATGTGACCAAGCCTCTATATACGAAATCGTTCTGTTCCCACTTGCAGCAAAGAAGTTTATACACTCTGATTCTTATCATTCCGTAATGACGAGTACTATACGAACAGTTGATTCAGAACCATTGTAGAAAAGTACAAATAGCATGCAAAATAAATTCATTCCAGATTCTACTTCTGTACAGCGCCCAGAAACTGGGACACCTGACAAGCCCTTTAGTTTCAGAACCTAACATTGCTAAGATTTCTGTCAAACTAGTTTTGGCTAAAATATCACAAATTGTTCTCCCTGTAACACTCAATAGCACTGCTAGCACCAAACAAGCCACTTCAACAAATTTGATCGTGGCAGTCAATAGTTCCCATCATACAATATACCTGACTCAACCCAAGCAAAACTCACACGAACTGGTACACCCAGCAAAAGGAAGCATTGTAAAACGAATAAGACATACCTCAAACACTATTCCGGTATAATACGCCAGGCCGCGGACAACAGACGCATCAAACTGAATCCACTCTGAGTAACCAAACTTTTCAGCAAACGAAAACAACTGTTTAAGTTCAGAAACAGCTTGACCGGCATTTCCAAGTCTCTCTGCAGTTTATAATAAATCAGCTGATTGAGATACGATTGGAATAAATAATAGATGACATCCATAAAATCATCCCAGAACACGCCAAACATCTTTGTAGGACACTAAGATACAGTAACAATGTTCATTAAAATCTTAATCATCATATCCACTTCAATGTCCACTCGAGGAAAGGGTTAATCCGAAATTGTGACATCTCCATATGCTTTCCTTTCAAATTCCTAACTGTAACAACCAATAAGAATATCAGCAACTTTATGAAGTTGCTTGCTTATTTGGCGGCAAGCCGGCAATTACAAATTGTTGTTATGCATTTGAGAACATCACAAGATAATTTCATTCCATTCTCATACAAGAACACCACTCTATTAGAACAGAACTTGTTTTAAAAGTGTTCTGACATGCTCACTAGACGAGATGAAAATTAACGTGCGTTGCTAAAATAGCAATAAAAACTTGGCTTGAAAAAAGAAAAAAGATTTTCGGCTCATTGTAACTATTTTTTCGTTAAGCAAAGAGCTTGTGACATAGCAAACACGCTAACATTTGACTAATGCATCCAACATTATGCTAGTATATCACTTATACCTAGCTAGCGCAAAATAAAGCCTGAAAAACCACAACATTGCATGTGCTACTACTACAGTTTGTATTATTTTATCCTATTTTCTTAACTTCTTCAGTATCCAAATCTTTTTTCTCAACATACTTTCCCTGGTTTGGTAAAAGGCGATGCCTAGGGGTACCACTCACTACCAAAGCGCCATCAATCCTCTTGTCAATACCAGTTCTAACATTTGCAGCACTGGTCTATTGTTTCTTCTCCTATGCAAGCTATCTTTCGTACCCTACTGTATTGGTGCTCTATTTTCTTGCGCCCTACGAAAGTCATTGGTGCTAAACGATGGTCACCAGACAGCTTCATTAGATTAGCTTGGACAAACTGCTTGCCCATTCATAGTGGTGGAATGAGCAATAGAGCGTAGGCACACATGATCATCGAGTTTCTCTAGCTAGCCTATCACAAAAGCTTCGCTACTGACCATAACATGCAACAAAGGAGCTTCTGCTTCTATAAGGCAAACCACTTGGGCAAGTGTTTTTCCAAGTCTGAAAGTCGTGAGCATATTCTCTTCTGTAGTTGTGGCACATATGGAAAAATATCCTCCACCAACTCATATTAATCAAATACAATGATGCCTACAAAGCCAAAAAAACTGAACCATAGAAAATTTAGCACAAAGAAAGCTTTTCTTTAAGGGTGTGTTTGGATAACAAAATAGGAAGGAAAGGGAGGGAAGGAAAATGAGGGAAGGGGAAGGAAGGAAGGGAAGGGGGGGAGATTGGGATGTTGGTGTTTGGATAGATTTTCCCTCCAAATCTTTCCAATTATGGAGAGATTTTGATTACACTTGAAGGAGGGAAAATGGATCCCTCCAAATCCCTCCCCCTCCATTTCCCTCCCTCCATTTTTTGTAACCAAACGATGAAAACTCAATCCCTCCCTTTCCCTTCATTGCCCTCAATCCAAACACACCCTAAGTTCTTCAAGATTGGTCTCCTAGCCTTATATACTCTTGTTGACAAGAATGATAACAGTGGAATAATATTTATTGGTGGTAGAACATCTTACATCGCACCCCCTCTTACACAGCCACGCGCATAGAATTTAAATCGCTCCCATTCTCTCTAAAAGTGTGCAAATATTTTAGTGGAACAAAATTTAAGGGATGCCATATAAAAAGCTGTGGAAAAGCAATGTCAGGTCAATTGCTTTTGATCAATATTAAAAGAAAGAAATGAAGTATTGTATAGATGAATCTTTAACAGGAGATTATTTCACACAAGGTTCATTCCCCTTTTACTGTCATATCCTATAAGGAACAGGGCCATCATTTGTGGCATATGCTTGCACAAGACAACAAACAGAATAATTCAGCTGCACTAATGTATAAAAAAAGCGAAGAGAGAATCAAGGGAGACTTCAACAAACCAAATAAAGTCAAAGGTTAGACTGTCGTGAACTGCTAAAAATATTAAGATCACATCAACATATTTTATTGATGTATTTAAGAATTTGAGCAATGGCTTGATGACTTGATTCTTAGCCCAGAAATTAATTTAGAATGTAGATGTCAAACCTTCCAACTCAGTCAAGGACTTCAAAGAGAGAACCTCAAGTAGTTCGTCAATTGACTGGTCAGACATTCCAGTAGAAGACAAGTCTTTTTTAATATCTTCCACTGGAATTTTTCCCATCTGCAAAGATCAATATAAAAGGGAATCATGAAATATTTCCACAATCTAATCAATGACAGAAGCAGACTTAATAACCACACAAGAAGAGTCAATTAACCACAATAACTAAGGTTGATATCAATAGCCAATTCTATGCAGTAAGAACGGTATGAGCTTTATGTCAGACCAGATAACCTGGTTGAGTGAGTTCATCTTTACCATAACAATTGTACTATCCCAAAAATCTTAAGAGAATTTAGTGACACGAGAACAAGAAGGAATCAACACATCCATGTACCTTCATAAGTAGCCAAATTCTGTAAATAATAATGCAAAAGTAGCCATGCTAAAGAAAAAAGCCAATTTGTGAGAACTGACCTTATCAATGATTACACAAACTCTAGCAAACATATCGTCAGGCACATTGTGGTTTCTCAAAACATCCTGCAATACCTGATTGAAGAAAATAGTTTTGACATAAAAATCATGTTCACATGTAAGAGCCCGAAGTTATGCATGCCTGTCTATGCTAACAAAATAATTAAAAGTGACCAATCACAAATCCAGAATGAGTTTATGCTGTACTTGCAAAAGACAGACTTGAGACTTGGTGAGGCTAAGATGTTTACTGTGCAACTAGTCATGGAGAAAAACAACTATATACTTATATTCAAACGTAATCACTATAAAAGGAAAATACACTGGCTACATTTAATGCATTGCAACATCAGACTCGTATCTATGATTCATTATCTGCTACTAAATCATACGTCAGATAGCCGTTTCCATTCTCTATACCCTACCCAGCCCTAAATATTTGTCTTGCTCAACAATTTAGCGGTTCTTAGTCTCCAATTAACATTTGGCAAAACTTAGTCACGGGCAGCCACAAACAATTGACCATTATACAATGCATCACTAACAGAGACCTGCAACTACGGGAAGGCGGTTTCCAATATAACCATAACGACCTGGCTCCTAGGGGTTACAGCAAAAGAACCAAAAAACTTGACTTCCATACACAGTGTCTAATTATGATTATTAATTATGCCATTTCTCAAAATTCTTTGGAGGTTTCCCTCAAACCTTCTTTATTTTACAGACACCCGCCACTGGGATTTAATCTTACATTTTAATGGCAATGTCACATCAATACCACCATTCCTCACCTATCACTTCAAGGTCTTCAACACATTTCCCGGTACATCTCAAGTCACCAAATGCCAACAAACCCTCAACGCATAGCCCCGTACATCCCAAGTCACCAAATGCCAACAAACCCTCAACGGATAGCCCCCATTGCCCAATTTCCCTACAGTTGCTACCAAAAACCAACTTTCACCAATCATCACCATACACCTACCAAATTATACCAACTAACATACTGTGATAAATAATTGCAGAAAAGAAAAGGAGGGTGGAATATGTCGATCTGACTTTTTCTTTATATTAATTTGTACCTCATTGATATTATAGCTATAATCGACGATTCAGTTTATCGACCCTTAAGATTCAAGTTCAGTTGCCACATGATGTTATGTGCTTTAATATAAGTTTGCTATAAATATTGTATTTAAGAAGATGAATAAAACAAGATCACACATGACTATTTTTACTTATATATCGCTCATAATTTCAAATATTCTTTAAGCCCATGAATATAGTCAAATAGTAAAATATGGCAAATGAACTTGAATGGAGGGAGTAAGAATTAAGGGTTTGTGACTTTGCATAAATATTGGCTGTGACATCAAAGCGCAACTGACTTATCTATGTTTTAGAGTCTAATGTGAAATTTTGAGGCTATATAACCTGAGACTAGAACACGATGACCAAGATCAGGGCTTCATGACCGGTTCCAAAATAAAGCATCTACCTAGATATATTACTATGGTGATTGTTGTTAACACTACTACACAGAATATTGAAGAAGATCAATTTAAGAACCCTAACTCATGTCAACACAAAAGAAACAAACACAAGAGCTCATCCTATTATTCTTCAGATCCTTTACAGAAATGAAGGGTTGGAAAGGGACAACTTCGAACATTAACATCCACATCATAGAAACAAATCCGCACCTTTCTGCTTGAAACCTTGAACCCTACATCAGCTGCTGTGATCCCCACTCTCTTGAAGAAAGTGATGATGGCAGAAAGCAGCTCTGCTTCAGCCTATAACATGTAAACAAACTCATTTAGAATTTTCTGTCTTTTCAGGTTTCAACATGTCTACAATGTAGCTTGAGCAAGTGGACTCCTCCATCACATGTCTACGAGTTGATTGACAGCTCACCAGAGGAAACAAATAAAAGCAGCAGCAGGATGTTGTTAGAATTGTATAAGCATTACTCCACAATAAGACGATGATGCATTACTGTTATTGACCTCAGATGTTTTGACCTCAGATGCAATCAGTCATCAGTCATAGTATAACTGTTATTGACCTCAGATGTTTTGATGATGCATTACTCCACAATAAGACGATGTGAAATCATATGATGAGAAGGCCCTCATAGCTCACGAAGTCACAACCTCAAACAAAGAACTATGACAAAGTTACAAGTTGATATGCACCATGCAAAGTACTTAGCAGCATGCGCAGTTCGCAGTTGTATATCTCCAACTTTTTTAATGAATCTACAGAACTTATAAAAGTATTTCAGCTTTTGTCTTAATATAACAACACATAATTGACCCAATTTAAACACTACAATGGGTAAATCATACATCAACACCAAACCTTTAAGGTAGTAAAGCTTTGGAAAACATACGATAAGTAGCAACTATCTCACCATTACTTCAGGCACACCAATAATATCCATATTCCATTGGTAGTGTTCACGACGCCGTCCTCGCGTCATTCTTTCATACCGCCAACACTGTCCGATTGCAAACCATTTTATTGGTAGGGATACGGATTTTCTGAACAGAAAAAAAATACGGGAATCAAATTCTGGATGGGTGTACCTGAATACAAAAGCAGTAATCAATAATCCAAATGATAGAATGGATAAAACACGCGCTCTTAGCATGTCTCCTTTTTACTACCCAAAGACTACCTACTGGCCAAAACATCGGCAAGGAACTAAAAGATGAATAACTGCAAAAGACTGTCCTCAAGAAATGAAACATAAAGCAACAAAAATCAAGCTTTACCCTTTTTGTATCACCAATCTCGCCAACGATGGAGTAAGTTCAGGCCTTAATGCAACTCGACGATTCCCACGATCCTCAAAACAATATATCTGCAGAACGTAGACTTCAATAGGGCTTTAGCTTTATACTTCGTCTCCTAAACCAATGGAGTCAGTGTCTTACACGTTGCTTAATCTGATTCTCTTAATTCTTATATCATGTTCACAATCATCCCGCAAATAATGGGAAATGGCAAGAAATTCGTTGATCGGAGAGAGTATATTTTCAAATGGATACATTGTCATGAGGCCTACAAGCTAAAAAAAAGCAACGCTCCATGTCATCATTTGTTTAGCTTTTTGCTGTTGATTTTACGACAAAGATCAATGCGGTAGGAAAGAATTGATTTTGCTAATTAATTTTGGGTACTAAGTAGACCATATTATATTTTCACGCGACAAAAAAGGTCGAATTTCACTAATTTTCCCAACTAAATAACAATAAAACATATAACTAAGGTCTGATGGAGAATTTCACAACATTGTCTCTAAATAAATTATAAATCAAGATTTACATTTTCTTTGTCACCGCTCTATATACGAATCCAAAAAACACAACAAGTTAACCAATGATTTTGGACTGAAAATCAATAGGATTATATTTGTGTGCAAAGATAACTATCAATTTACGTCAATGTAGCTGAAAACAGCTCATGAACTTTATCAACTAAGCTGGTTGACATGTGATTATGGACTTATGGTCAACAATTGAAACGGCGAATGCAAAACCTGGTCTTTGATTTCCTCCCCAGCTTTACGAACAAACAACGCCTCCGACTCAAGCACCGGATAATCAACCTCCTCAAAACCAAACAATTCCGACACCTAACAAAAAAACAATTCAAATTTCAACGACAAATTGCGACGCAAAAACAATCTTGGTATGCGCACTATACAGAGTTGTAATGCTGCAGTTGATAATCATCGGCAACTTCTCACATTGTTTTCCTCAAAATCGTAAATCATAAAAAACCTGTCTGAAGTGATTGAAGAGCCAGGTCCTCAATCGCATGTCCTCAGGCGGGAAATCGCGAGTTCCTTTCGGCGGATTGACATCGATTTTCGACGGAGTTTCGACAATCGGCGGTGGCGAAGAACGAGCGGAAATTGAATTGGGGGAAAAATTAGGGTTAGCAATGGTAGAGGAAGAGAAGAAAGAGACGGGTTTAAGGAGAGAGAAAGAGGGAAAAGGAGAAAAATAAATTAGGGTTTTAGGAGATGATGGGCGGAAGATAAGGCGGGAAGGATAAGCTGCTGCCATTGTTGATTTGAGTGAGAGACTGGAAGAAACTCATAAATTCAACACAAGTGGAGTGTATGTTGACAAATTTTTGGAACGCCTATTCAGAGTCAGCATATTATTAGTGGGTTAGGATCCTCTAGAGTTAATTTTTAGTAGAGTTTATAGAGTTTACCATAATTAAATAAAAGCATAAGATATGAGTATATTTGTAATTGCAATCAAAGTGAATAAAATACAATCTTTACTAATTTAGGGAGGATCTCAACTCATTATTAGTACACATAGTCGTCATTTATGTTTACTACTCGTAATTATATTTAGGATTTTCTATGGTATACCTTGTGGTTTTTCATTTTCGATGTTGTATCATCATGTTTTTTACTCCGTATATTTTATGATGTGTCTCTAAACTTTAAAATTTGTCTATGTTATGAACAAATTATTAGTTATCATTGACTTGGTCGTTTATTTAAGCTACTAAACGACTCTTTAATCCAACCGTTTACTTATTGATCAATTCATTTGCTTATAATAGCATTCAATTACACGTTAACATATCTAATTATATATTAGGTGACTAGAAAATCACGCATAAAGTTATTTAATGATTTATGAAACAAACTTATTTTTCATGTTAAAAAAGCGTTATTAAGATTGGCTTTCGAAAACTTCTATTTAATAGGGTCATTTAGCGTTATTTGGTAAGAAAAGACGTTAAACGAAGGACACTCGGAAGAAAAATAACTAAAGAGGGTTTAATGATGGTTAATTTGGAGAATAAATATGAAGTTTAGGGGTATATTATAGCTAAATTTTAAGTTTTAGGGGCATATCATGAAATATCAAAAATGTAAGGGTAAAACATAGAAAATGAAAAACTTCGGGGGTTCACCATAGAAAAACCCTTATATTTAACACTAGTGTTTTAGGCTTGTGATTTGCACAGATCTTGTATAAAACTTAGTTGTGGGGTTCGGTTCCGCTCGGGTCACCTACATTTTCATTATAAATTTAAATTTTAAATAAAATATAATTATATTAGCTACTTATACAGTTTATACATTTACTTTTTTGTGATAGGGTTGATTGTGGTTTTAAAATTATGATGAAATAACATTATTAACCATTAAATTATCAATTAAATGGTACTCCGTAAGACATTAATTTCCACTATATTTCCACTATTCCTATTATTGTTCTTGTTGTTCTTTTAACCTTATTTTTGTCAATGGAGTATCCAATCAAATAAATCTAAGCTAAACTGAATTTTGTGGACCTAAAAATACGTTAGACGTTTGTTATCACAATTAATTTTAGTATTTGTTTAATTTCACCAATTCTATTTCTACTGCTATTATTATTACTTTCACCATTATTCACGTATACTTAATTTGTTATTCACTACTACCTTTAATTTATTATATATATATATACAATTATGATTTCTTTTTGTCGCATATTAGATGTAATTCCTTACATAATTATTGCAGAAACATTCTGAGGTCCTCCTAGTGAAAAAAAGTTCTTATGTCCTAGTGAACCAAATTCTTGTACACCCTAAACAATAAAAAATCTCTATTTTTATTTGAGACATGAGAATATAGAATACTCCAAAATTATGTTGAATGAAGGATTTTATTTATAGCACATTATTCTTTCCTAATACAGTTGGCAAAAAATTATTTCCTAATTGTACTCTATGTAGATACCTGTATCCGCACCCCCCAAAAACGAGCCCGATGACGAAAATGACTTTTATGCATGTTTTATAAATAAGACGAAACGGTACAAGAGTGTCTAAAACATTTTAGTAATTTTTAACGTATTAATTTTAATTTGCATATATCGTAAAAATGAGTATACAATACAAGCACAATACAAAAACGTCTCACAAACACGTCTCACAAAAACAACCCAACTACCTACAAAACGGCCCAAATTTACAAAAGCGGCCCAAAACACACAAAAAGCCCAACATCCAAAACGGACCAAAACGCGTCCCGAGTCACATTTTCGCGAAATTAGACTCTACGACTGTAACGCCCCCACTTTTAAATAACAGGAAAATCAGAGTAATTCTTTTCCTTTATTAATTTTACAGCGGAAGCTATAGAAAACATACTTATTACAGGGCGCTACCGCCGTATTTCCCCTTTCTTCTAGCAGGAAATGTAAGGCTTACATTATTACATACTAGTTTTAAAGCCCGTGCGATGCACGGGTTTTAATAATGTGTGGTTAATAATTAATTTATGATTTATCTTTTTTAATTTGGGTCGGTACAAATATTAAAAAATAAATAAAATAAAATAAAATAAAATAAAATATGAAAATAGGGTTAATAATATCATGTTTATTGTAATATATAACAAAATATTGAGAAATATAGAATTATATATGTAAGAATATTTATATAAATTTATACAGTTTTTAGCTAATTTATAATAGTATATTGTCGTTATTATTTTATTAGTATTTGTATTTCATTGCTAATTGTACCTAAATTTTCTTACTAACCTTGTTTGTGACTTTATTTGATTAATTTTATATTTTTATATCCCTTAAACTATGATTTGTTATCTTAGATGCACGATAAATTAGTTTGAGACCGTCTTAAAGAAGACTTAGCTTTGAATTTTATTATTTTTTTTTTAAAGAGAGTTTTATTTATTTATTTGTATCTTATAGAAAAAAAATTAATTGCTTCGAATTTTATTAGATTATAAAAATATTATTTTTATTAGATTATCAAATAATTAAGGTAAATGTTACCTATGAGCTTTTCAATTTATATGAAGAGGTAAATATATATTATTAAAAATAATATTAAAATCTAAACTTAATTTCCACAATATTGGTCTTAATATTTTTGGGTAAGTTTTTATTGAAATTTTATAGAGAATTATTTACTTTGAATAATATATGGAAAAAGGATAATGGGTAGTCATATGAATTTAAGGACAATGTTATTCTTTATATTCTTTTTTATCTTTGTTTTCTTTCTTTAAATTTTGTAGAAAGCTTATTACTCTTAATAAAATTTATTAGCTTAATTTGAAATTTATTAGATTATCAAATGATTATTTTTATTTGACTATCAAATATATAATTATGACTATTTTTCTTTTCAATTTAAAATTAAAACTAACGGATTTTGACTAAATCCAATTAAATTTGTTGATAATTCATTTGTCATCTAATTTGAAGCTCTACATATTTGATTCTGATATTTGCATGTGTGCTCAAGTGCATTGTTCGATGAAAGTTGTCATACATGACTAATTTTTATATGATTTTTTCTTTATCTCGGGATATGAATATTAGCTTATGACTCACGTGTAACCATTTCACATGTGATATCTAAAATAAAGTAACTAAAATATATTATAATATATGATAATTAATGACTTTATTTGAAAATATGATAATCAATAAATCTTATATATCTCATTTACCTTTCATGTTATATATATTCATTAGTTTTGTTATTGGTTTTGTAATCAAGTTTACTCAATGAGAATACAAAATCTTGAAGTTAAAATATACATCTGCATTATATACAAAGGAAAAAAAAAGGATCATTACCAACTCAATCAAGCTATGTTAAAATAACAAACATGGTAATTAAAAAATAAAACTGTTCAAAATTAAATACTTTTATTAAATCAAATACACCGTAAAAAAATAGAAATAACATAAATCGTAATCATAATTAGAACATACTAAATTTAAACTATTAACGTAATACTCAGGAAGATCAAGCTAATGGTTATATTTTAATGAGATTTGGTTGAGCCATTGGACTTAAAAAGATAGGGTGAACTTACATGATCCTATTTCTATATATAAAAATGGTTTAAGACATACCTAAAAATGTATGATAACTAAATAAGGAAATTTGTAGATTACTTTTTTAGTCTTATAAAATTAGGAAAAAGGTTAGTCTTAATATCTTTTTAGCTGAGTTTTTTTTTTTCCTAGTCTTAATTTTTTTAGGTAAGTTTTGAGAATATTTTGAGTTGGGATTATCTATGGAAGATGAATATTAGTTGAGATTATTCTTGTGAATTTTACATAAGTTATATAGAAAGATAATTACTTTAAATTAAATTTCTTTTGTAGGAGAGATTTTCTTTTAATTTTATTGAAAACTAATTTCTTTGAATTTTATTAGATTATCAAGATATTATTTTAATTAAATTATCAAATAAGTATGGTAAGTGTTACTCAAGAGCTCTACAATTTATATGAAAATGTAAGTTTATCTTATGGAAATTAAAATAAAATACTATTTTTCCTTATGTGAGTCTTAATATTTTTTAAGTAAGTTTTTATTTAAATTTTATAGAGAACTAAAATATTTTGAAAAATATTAGGAAAAAGGCTAAAGGTTAGTATTATAAGAAAGATGTTGGTCTTAGTACTTTTTAGCTTAATTTTTTTTTGTTCTTTAAATTTTAGTAAAAGTTAATTGCTCTTAATTGAACTTACTTCTAGAAGAGTTTTTCTTTTAATTTTATACAAACCTAATTGTTTTGAATTTATTAAATTATCAAATAATTATTTTTAACTCCGTATTAGATTATCAAATAATCATGGTAAATGTTGTTCACTTTATTAATAAGTAATTAAAAAATAATATACAAATTTAATAAATTATGATGTGGGCACTCTAGAAACACTTAACAAAACTTTCTTTTATGTAGTTGTGTATAGATATGAAATATATAGTTTGATTTCTAATTTATAAAGGAACTAAAAGAAGTATTTTAAAACGGGATAGTAAAAATTTGAAATTTTTTCATCAAAGTAGACTTTACCTTATTATTGTAATACACATGCATATTGATTCTTTTATACCTAATTTTCAGATATTCTAATACAAAATTGACATGAACAATTAAATCAAAATTTAATAGGATGAAACTAACTAAAAGATCAAGTATGATGAATAATAAATATTATTATACAACAATAAATAATGATTTGTTATGAAAATAAGATAATCAATAGATCATGTATATCTCTTTTACCTGCCATGTTACATATTTGATTGATTTTGTAATCAAGTTTCTTCAATGAGTACCTCAAATCTTGAACTTAAAATATAAATCTGTAACATACAAAGGGAAAAAGATCATTATTAATTCAATCAAGCTATGTTTAAATAACAAACATGATAATTAAGAAATAAAACTTTTCAAATTTAAATACACTTATCAAATCAAATACACGTAAAAAATAAAAATAGCACAAACAGTAATCATAATTAAAACATAATAAACTAAAACTATTTAACCCGATACCTTAGAAGACCAAGCTAAAGTTTTTGATATATATACATAAAAAAGGTTTGAAGACTTACCTAAAAATTATCTAATGTATCATAATTAAATAACTAAATTATGTGTCATATAATTGTTTCTTTCCAATTTTTTTTCGATATAAATTATTTAATTAATTGTTTCTTTCCAATTTTTATTTTTTCGATATAAATTATTTAATCTATTTTTCAAATGAATTTTTTTTATTGGATGAAATACTTTGATATTTATACTCATTTGATAGCATTTTTCGTTTCGAAACTAATGATGTTATTCTTATATTTTTTCGACAGATACATTTTATGAAACATAATAATCAAAGACTTCGCTAAAAGTTTTCTAATGTATCATAATTAAATAAGGGAATTATTTCTCATAAAATTATTTCTTTCCAAATTCTTCTTTCCAAATTACTATTTTTTCACAATTTAA
The DNA here is from genome assembly GCA_023091065.1 of Dianthus caryophyllus. Classification (NCBI taxonomy): domain Eukaryota; kingdom Viridiplantae; phylum Streptophyta; class Magnoliopsida; order Caryophyllales; family Caryophyllaceae; genus Dianthus; species Dianthus caryophyllus. The sequence goes on along the minus strand of CM041529.1, from coordinate 13,057,676 downwards.
TTTATTTTCTTAATGTAATGTAATTTAATTTATTTTCTTAATGTAATTTTATGATTGGTCTAAATCTCCTTGAATTAAGGAGAGCGCTCGAAAAAACTCTCTTTTATATATATATATTGATTCACAATCTACTATTATTTTTGCATTTATTTTGACTTGTTGTACTTCTTCCTTAGTCCCTGTTATTAGTACCTGAAAAAAATGTAACTTAACAGGATCAGCCAACCACTGGCTGAGTATGTCTCCATTACCTTTGACAGCCATTATTATCATTTATATATATATAATAGCATTCATTTTATTCTATATTCTTTCATATTAATTCCAAAATCCTCAATAATTTCCCACAATATTACAAATTACCTATCATTTTAGGGTTTAGCTCATTATTAGAATAAGACACATTATATGGAGTTCATACTCCCACAGGCTAATGTTGGAGTATGTGTCCTCCACAATAGTGCAATTATTTAATAAATCTCAATTAAGGAATACATGGGGATAATCCTGAATTATTGTCAATTGATTAACGTAAATCAATAACGGTTGGCTGACTAGAGTTTGACGTTATTGTCGTGAGAGCGGCGGTGATCAATTGATCCCTTTAAGTCACACCTATAGGAACGTACTCCAAATATTTAAGCTAATTAATTGTATGAGATACAATTATATTGGTAACTTGATAAATCGACTAACGGTTAGTCAGTGTATTAATTTAGAGAGAAATCGAGTTGTGAACTCGGATGATTTAATTTTATATCGATAAAATTATTAGAGGAGATGGGAATTAGTGATTAAACGTTAATTCACTAATTATGTATATTTTACTAATGAGATTAGTAAAAGTACAATTTTAATATATGTGTAAGTGTACGTGTATATTAAGGAAGAGTTTAATTAATTTATACTTTATTATATTAGATAATTAAGTGATAAATTATATCTTTTTGTGGGACAAATATTGAAAATAAAATGGACCCATATAGGGGCTCATGGACCGTCCAAATAGAGCAAGTGGGAGATGCTTCCATTTGTTTTTATTTGTTTTGTTTTCTTGTATTTGTAAATGCATGTAAAAACATAATCATGATAATGCATGCTATTTTTCTACCCAAGACAAAACTCTTCCTCTCCTCTCCTCTACCTAGGTGGCCGGCCGCCCCCTTCAAGTGTGCCCAACACACTTCTTTTTGTGTTTTGCCTATAAAACACAAGGCTTTGAGAGATAAGATTATTCATGCAATTCATGCAATTCATGCAATTCTTTTACATCTCTCACCATTTCTCTCTAATACTAAAACACTAATATTATCCCACATATTACTAAGAGTTAGTAATAATAATATTACATATTATCAAGTGATACTAAGTGATTTCTAGTCCAAAATCTTTAGTATCCTTTGGAGTAAGTTCTTGGGTGCATCTTTTAGGAGGTTTCCTTGTTTGGAAACTCGGGTTTTGGAGGATCATCCTAAGCTTAAACTCAAGAAACAAAACTAGAAAGGAGTTCTAGTTTTGTGCCCATATTTCCTTTAAGAGAAAGGTATAACATTTCTAAACTTGTTAACGATGTAAATTTGTACTACATAGATCTTGCTAAATCAAATTAGAGTAATTTGATTTACACTAATATTTGATTAGTGAATGGGATCCGATCCCTACAAGTGGTATCAGAGCCAAGGCTTGTAGTTACAAATTTATTTTGTTGTTTTTTGAGTTTTATATATTTATTGAGAATAAATATGATAAAATCCGAAAATAGTGTTAAAAATGGTTTTAACACGAGATTTTTATTGCATGCAAATTTTCTGGTCTCATGAAGTTACTGGTCAAATTTCGTAATTTTTGAAATTAGTTTGCTAATTTAAATGATTTTTATACAAATCCGAGTCAAAAAGTGTGTTTTTGGCTAAAATAATTACTATAAATAGTTATAGTTGGAATCTGGTCACGAAATTTTTACACAGTGATATTTAATATTTATACATTCTGTATGTAAATTTGCAAAGTCAGATTTTGAGTTTTGAATATTTATTCATATTTTTGTTTAAAATCGGTATGATTTGCATTTTATGTCCAAAAATATAGTAAACGTTGTTTTCTGGACATGACATTTATACCAATATTTTTATACATTATGTGGATGCTCTCGTATAAATTTGGGATTTTTCCTCACTGTTTTAGACGTTTTCTTGATTTTATGAGATAAAATCGATGAAATTGTATGTTATTTTATATAAAATAATTCGTAAATATTTTCTGACCAAACTTTTCTTTTCTGATATTTTGGAAGTGTTCCAGAATATACAAAATTTTTTCAAAATAAAAATGATCTTATTTTATTTTATTTTGATTTTATAAAGCTTTATTCATAAAGAGTTATGATTAAAGTATATCTAATTAGCAAATGACCAAGTTTTTGAACTAAAATCACCATGAATTAGTGAAAACTAATTTTGAGTGTTTTAAATCAGTTTAGAAATTATGGTTCAAGCTTAAAAGGTGTTTTAAGCATTATTGATTAATATGAGATTAATCGATTAAAAATGAGATCGGTTTGAAACGAATTAATGCGATTATTGTTTAAGGCGATTTTGGCATGTTTTTATTTATAAGCTTTACATTATGCATGTTTGGATGAATGTTTATTATTGAATGAATGTTTATTCTTACTAGTATGGCCATAGTTTGTTATATTTTTACCGATATTGCCCGTAATGAAAGGGAATATCGTGTGGTTTGTAATTAAATGCGATCTCGTATCGCCGGTTTGTAATTTTTTTTTAATAGTTTATTTCATTTATAAATGTATAATAGGATTGCTATGTATTCATTTGTAAATCATTCTTGTAACTATTTGTAAATCAAAGACCGACGATGGATCGAGATGGAGCCTTAGAAGAGTTCTAAAACTTGCAAGGAGGAGCCTTGGATGAAGCTCATATGAAGAGGGACCAAAGGAGTTGGTTTCCAATTTGTAACTCCTTGTAATTTTTAATTACCTTTAGGTGGCCATACTAGGTTTATGCTTTTGCTTGCTTTGCTTATTTATTCCGCACACATGCCAAAATCGCCATGCATGCCACGATATCCCACTCCGATTGTCGTTTTTAGGTCGCCATTCTTAAATTAGTTCACTTATAAAGATTTTAAATGACTAAAAATTGACAAAATCACCCACATTTTAACAAAAATGAATTGAGATTAAGCCTTTCCAAATGTAGCGACTATGAACCCCATGTTCGTGAGGACCTCCGCGACGTGGAACCTTGTTACCATGGGTAAGTAGTGGGAGGAAGTCCCATGCTAATTTGGTTTGGACTCAACCAAATAAGAGTTATTTGGGGCTAAATGGATGCATTTTAAAGAAAATCATCAACCAAGCATTCTAGTGTAGAATTAGTCAAGTGTTGACTTATCGTTTTTATATAAAAGGAAACATGAGATGTCTAATTCTATATGAAAAACGAGTCTTGGAATCATTTATATAATTTCGTGGGAGATCATTAAATAAATGGACATTTGTTTTAAAATGAGTTTTAGAAAATGTTATAAATGAACATTGAATGCTTATATATATTTCCTCATATTTATTGTAGAATCTTTTATCGCAATGGCATCATCATCATCAACTCCCGCGCCCATTTTGGGTAAAGATTCACGGTTGCGAACCGTGATGGATAAGTGTATCCTCAAGGATGACGGTAGCAACTTCGTCGAATGGGATTCGACTATGAGGGGCGCCGCTACATCCGACAATGTGCTCAAGCACCTTACCGATCAACCACCCGCCGAACCCACTTCTCGAACCGGCGCGGCTCGTGCCACCTATGATGAGTATGTGAAAGTGGACAATGACGTGAAAAACGTCTTAATTTGGTCCATGGTACCCGCTCTCAAACTCCGATTCGTCACTCAAAAAAGTGCATATGCGATATTCACTCGAGTGACAACCATGTTCTCCAAAGCACCGCAAATAAGGCTTTATGAAGCCGCGGTGCGGTTTTTCGATGCAAAGCTTGAGAGGAACCAAAAAGTTGGTCCTCATGTGCTCAAAATGATTGAGCAAATAGACACTCTTGAGCGTCAAGAGTGTGCTATACCCAAGGCTCTTGCGATCAACCGCATCCTTCATTCTCTTTCTAACAAGTTTGCTCACTTTCGAGTAAACTATAACATGAATAACATGGATAAGAGTTACCATGAACTTCATGCACTCTTGGTTCAAGCCGAGAGAGATATGGAAGTGAATGAGGTGGAGAAGAAAGATGTTCTCTCCATGAAAATGATCTCGAAGTTGCCCTGTAACGTTGCGGGCATCTGGAATCCATTAGGAATGGACTCCGTCTTAGGAAGCGAGTGACTATAAAGCTTTGGCATAGTCACTAGCTGATGAAAAACCGGAGTAACTGGAGGTGTGTCCTCTTCGTAGGACGATTGCGTTGCACTAGACTCCGCCTGCGACGCTTCCTCGATATCAAGATCAACAATTTTAATCGCTTCTCTGCGTAGTCTATGTAACGCTCGCTCAGGTTCGGGCTCAAAGTGAACTAGAGTCCGAGGTGACCTGTGCATAAACAAGACTACAAGGAAACGATGAGAAACGACCTCAAGGAACTAGGTTCCTTGAGACAAGAGAGAAAAACCTGTAACAAGACAAAAACTACAACTAACAAAGCCGTTTCCCCGGCAACGGCGCCAAAATTGATGAGGCTAAATCGTCACGCCTAATCAAAATAAACCTAAACAAACGACTAACAGAAGCTAGCGGTAAGCAGGGTCGAATCCACAGAGAAACGGTGTAGTTATTAGTAAAGTCGGAGTAAAACAGGTCTGACTCTAGGGTATGAAAAGGGGTTGATTTGAGCTATAAACTAAAGCAATAAAGGAAATGCGTAGAAATCAAATAGGGGGAAGATTAGGGTATCGGGTTCATTATGACAATGATTCAGGAACTCAAGTTCATAAGAAGGAAACAATAAACTGTGCAAATTGAGTAGGTTTGGAAAACGCTCTCTCGAGTCAATTTTAGCCTTAAGCAAATTTAGCGGGCTCTCGCTACGTACTAAATTCAACTTATCAATCTCGCGTAAGTCTAGTTTTAACTCGGCTCTCGATCTTAAATTAAAACTTACTCAGGTTCAATTAAACTCAGATGAATTCGTTGATCAGGCGAAAAAATCCTAATTCAATTGGCATAAAACGCGTTGAAAGAAATCAATTGCACAATATATTCAACCAATTTAATCCAAAAACATGTTCCTGAACCAAAGGCACAAATTCCCCTCAAACCCTAATTGGAGAATTAGCTAGACATAATCGAAATTGAAATAAAACAATGATAGTAATAAGACATGATAAAAGAATAACAATTGAATTAAACCTGGAGAAATCCTGAATTGCAATGAAAAGATCGAGTCTTGCGAAGTAATTAAATCTAGACTAAGTGTTTTTGAGAGAGTTAAAAGAGAGAAAACTAAGTCTAAACCTAAAGCAGTAAAGTATAATGAAAGATGTGTAAAAAGGATCCCCTTTCGAGCCTCAGTACAAGTATATATATAGGCCTCAACTTAATGAGCCTCAAACCAACAATCCTAACTGTCGGAATACCTGGGCCGGATTATTCACAAATCTGGCCGGATTTGGTACAAATCCGACCCAGGCTATTTGGCGAGTTTCTTCGTTTCTTGGCTTATATGCTTCGTTCGTCGCTTGTAGCTCGAATCCTCTACGTCGCCACTAGTATCCCGAGCTCCCGTGATGGCTCGAGCTTGGTCTTTCGGCCTCGATTCATGCAATGCTCTCTTTGACTTCAAACTTGGCTCAGGACCGCCAAATTCTGCAAAACGTAAATAAAGAGCAGCAGTACCAACATTCACAACAAATAGCTCATAAAATACATACATACTCAACTAAACGTGAGCTAGAATGCGACTAACCGGGGGCATAAAAGCTATATAAAATGCACATATCAGTGGCCCTGAGAAAAAGTATTATAACTCGATGGAAGTTGGATATTTTCCTCAACTCGAATCCTGCAGATGTAAGCGCAGCATGAAATGACCCAGTGAAAATCTACTTGGTCTCCTGTTACGGTCGACCGTGAGAAAGAAACCAAAGTCACCCAAAATCTGCCTTAATCTCAAGAGACAGTCGATAGTCAAAAGAATCGACTCTAGGAACACTATGGATGTCCTATCCACGACCCGGCACCTAATGTTCTGAAACATTTAGGACTCCATGTAGTCGTCACAAAATTGTCTGCGCGATTTCAAGAAACCCGCATCTGTGATCGATCGCCAACGCTTGACTTATGGCTCGTTGAACCCACCATCAATCGACGTCACAAAATAATCGCCAGAGTTATCAGCTCATGTAGGCGATCACGGACCAAAACACAATATAAAGCAATTCTATTCACTTTGAGGTGTTCAACGTTGTCTGCACAACCCTCATGAAAAACAATATATTAAAACAAAACGATGATTTTATTAGAAGTTTTAGGAAAAATACACGTGTTTAATCCATACAAACAACTAATACAACTCAGGAACACGCTTAATTCCCATGGATTTAACGTGCCCTTCATGCTTATCTTGTCTCAACGGCTTAGTGAGAGGATCTGCTATGTTATCATCCGTAGCAATCTTGTCAACCACTATCTCCTTCTGCTCCACGTAATCCCGGATCATGTGAGCCTTCCTTTGCACGTGCCGAGACTTGTTGCTGGACTTCGTCTCCTTTGCTTGGAAGATGGCACCACTATTGTCGCAATAGATGGTGATCGGGTCATTCGAACTTGGAACTACAGTTAGTCCTTGTAAGAACTGACGCATCCATATAGCTTCCTTCGCAGCCTCTGAAGCAGCATAGTACTCGTACTCAGTCGTTGAATCTGCTATAACTGTTTGTTTGGAGGTTTTCCAGCTGACCGCAGCGCCATTTAGAGTAAAAACGAATCCTGATTGAGACTTTGAGTCATCTCGATCCGTCTGGAAACTAGCATCTGCGTAACCGATTGCGCATAGCTCATTGTCTCCTCCATAAGTCAATACCCAATCTTTAGTCCTCCGTAGGTACTTAAGAATGTTCTTTACGGCCATCCAGTGTGCTTCACCTGGATTGCCTTGGTATCGACTCGTCATACTCAATGCATATGCCACGTCCGGACGTGTGCATATCATGGCATACATGATCGATCCTATAGCTGATGCATAAGGAATCCGACTCATGCGCTCGACCTCTTCCGATGTCTTTGGTGCTTGAGCTTCACTCAAATGCACTCCAGAGATCATTGGAAGGTTCCCCTTCTTGGAGTTGGTTATGCTGAACCTCTCAAAAATCTTATCTATATAAGACTCCTGACTGAGGGATAACATCCGTCGTGATCTATCTCTATAGATACGGAGCCCCAAAATTCGCTGTGCCTCACCCAGATCTTTCATCTGGAAATGGTTCTTTAACCATACTTTTACCGAAGTTAAGAGAGGTATGTCATTCCCAATCAAGAGTATGTCATCGACGTACAGTATTAGGAAGACAATCTTGCTCCCACTCGACTTGATATATAGGCATGGTTCCTCGACTGATCGAGCGAATCCATTCTCCTTTATCACTTGGTCGAAGCGATGAATCCAACTCCGTGAAGCTTGCTTAAGTCCATAGATGGAACGCTTAAGCTTGCAAACCTTCTTAGGATTTTTAGGATCCATGTAACCTTCGGGTCCTCCTCCAAATAACCGTTTAAGAAGGCGGTTTTCACGTCCATTTGCCAAATTTCATAGTCATGAAAGGCGGCAATCGCTAAGAGTATCCGAATGGAACGAAGCATGACTACGGGTGCAAAAATCTCATCATAGTGCAACCCTTGCACTTGAGTGAAACCCTTTGCCACTAGTCGTGCCTTGTATATATCTGGTTGTCCTTCTACAGATCGCTTTATCATGTAAAGCCATGTAAAACCAGATCCCATACATCGTTCTCGTACATCGAGTCCATCTCGGATTGCTTGGCTTCTTGCCATAGCTTTGAGTCAGAACACGTCATGGCACCTTTATAGGTCACGGGTTCGTTACTCTTAAGGAGTAAAACGTCGTCTCTCCCATTCTCCTCAACCATACCGATGTATCTATCTGGAGGAATGGAGAGTCTACCCGACCTTCTGGGTTCCAAGGGAATATTAACCGTAGCAGACGAAGAAGGAACAGTTTCCTCCATTGGTTGCTCGGTTGTTGGTTCGGGAATCTCCGACAGATCGAAGGTTCTATTACTTCTCTTGTCTTCGAGAAACTCTTTCTCTAAGAACTTCGCACTAGCCGCAACAAAAACTCGTTGTTCGGTTGACGAATAGAAGTAATGACCAAACATTCCTTTTGGATAACCAATAAAGTATGTCTTGACCGATCGCGGGCCGAGCTTATCCTCGTGTCTCCACTTGGCATAAGCCTCGCACCCCCAAACCCGAATAAAGGACAAGTTAGGGACCATTCCCTTCCATAACTCGTATGGAGTCTTGTCTACAGCTTTAGACGGACTTTGCTAAGTATAAGAGCGGTGACAAAGAGCATAGCCCCATAATGAGTCGGTACAACCGTGACTCATCATGGATCGAACTATATCAAGTAATGTTCGATTCTCGCTCGGACACACCATTGATTGTGGTGTTAGGGTGGAGTTAATGTAGTACTATCCCGCGGTCTTTCAGATTTCGATCAAACTCAGTTGAAAGATATTCGCCACCACGATCTGAACGTAGTGCTTTTATCTTTCTATCCAGTTGGTTCTCAACCTTATTCTGGAATTCCTTGAACTTGTCAAAGGACTCACTTTTATGCTTCATTAAGTAGACATAACCATATCTACTCAAATCGTCCGTGAAAGTGATAAAATACCTATAGCCATCTCTAGCGTTGATTGACATAGGTCCGCATACATCAGTATGTATGAGTCCTAATAGGTCAGCAGTGCGCATTCCAACACCTTTGAAGGAAATTCGAGACATTTTGCCTATAAGACATGATTCACACGTGCCAAAAGTTTCATAGTCAAATGGGGCTATTGTCCCACTATCAATGAGCTTTTTCACGCGTTTCTCATTTATGTGTCCCATACGGCAATGCCATAGATAGGTTTGATCTTTGTCACCAACCTTTGCTTTCTTGTTACTCACATGCATGATTTCTGTGGTTTGATCTAAAACATAAATTCCGTTCATGGAAACAGCTTTACCATAAATCATTTCATTCAAAGAGAAAATACAGCTATTATCCTTTATTAAAAATGAAAATCCTTCTTTATCAATAACGGATCTGTAAATAATGTTTTTAGATAAACTAGGTACATAGTAATGCTTATTCGAAATAACTCAAATCCGTGGGAGTTGGATTACATATGTTCCTCCGAAACGGCAAAGAACTCTTGCTCCATTCCCCACTCGCAGGTCTACACCACCTCTTGCCAGAGTTTTGATGCTTCTTAGGCCCTGCAAATGATTGCACAGATGAGAACCACAACCAGTATCAAGTACCCAAGTTCCGAAACTTGCATGGTTAATCTCAATCATATGAATAAAAGAAGACATACCAACAGGAACGACGCGGCCTGCCTTAATGTCCTCAGCATACACGGGACAGTTACGCCTCCAATGCCCAGACTTGTGGCAATGGTGGCACTCCATGGTCTGCTTCGCTTTTGCCTTGCCTTGTGAGCTACCGCTAGACTCACCAGGCCCACTCTTCGCAACCATTGGCTTTTTAAACTTTGGCTTACCTACAGCTAGGTTAGCCGGAGCCTTACCCTTACCCTTCTTGTTGCCGATTATAAGAACATCTTGTTTCATGCTCCCACTCAACTGCAGATCACTCTCCGTCTGTACGAGGAGTAAGTGAAGCTCATGCAGACTTTTCTGCATGTCATTCATGTAATAGTTTGCCATAAAGAGGGCATACCCATCATGAAGAGAGTGCAGCACTCGATCAATGATGATCTTCTCATCGATCTTGCAACCAAGCTCCTCCAATTTCTCAACGTTCTCGATCATGACGAGAAGGTGTGGACCAACCGGTTGGCCCTTTTGGAGTTTAGCTTCAAAGAAACGAGTGGTATACTCGTAACTCTTGATTCTCGGAGCTTTCGAGAACTCTTTGGTTAGGGTGGTGAAAATCTTGTTTGCACCCTGGGTTATGAACCTTCTTTGCAAATTGGATTCCATTGAATAGATGAGTACGTTCTGTATCGCACCCGCCTCCATCATGAAATCATTGTAAAGATAGAGTTCATTTGCTCCTGCATCGGAGTCGGTTTAGCCGGCGATGGCTCGCCAAGTACTTGAGCTTACCGTCAGCGATGGCGGCATTCCGTAATGCGGCCTCCCAATCAGAAAAATTGGACCCATCATGCTTCAGTCGAGTAGACTGATTCATGCTGCCCATAAAAATTCTAAGCCATGATTCGCGATCTAGTGTAGCACTTGGCATTGGTTCGTCAATACGTACAGCCATTTGTTATAGTAGTTATATCTGTATATAACGTATTCGAACTGTGAAAAGAAAGAAGAAGAAGAGAGAAGATGAGAAATCATTGTTTTAAAGGTTTAAGTCATAAAGAAATAACATTTTAATGCAATGACTCGTGCACTCATATAATTGACCTCCCTCGAGAATTATATAAGTGATCCCAAGACTCAATTTCTTTAAATTGATAAGCCAACCTCTTGGCTAATTCTACCGTTAGAATTCTTGGTCGATAGATTTCAGTAAATCCTATCTATTAGTCCACCGTAACTACGAGATATTACTCGAACTATAGTGTTGAGGTAAAATAGGTCAATACATACTACTTACCCAACGTAGAAGGGGTCATGTGGAGAGTAAGGTCCAACATGCCTACCGACGAAGAAGGGGCTCAGAGTATGCTTTTCCTATAAAGACTAATCTTAATTTTAGAATTTAGAGGAAGGTCCCATCATCTCATTTTAATTCATTTTAAGTGAACAAATATCTAGCATTTACGTGAATGATTAATTTGAGGTGATAGCCCTAAACGAATGACATCCGTATGTCTATGAAAAAGAATGCAACTATATGATCTATTTTCATGCATATTAGGTGGTTTGGTTTAGTTTAGGCGGAATATGATGCTACTATCTAACGTGAATGCAATGAAAAACGGTAAAGAAAAACGCAAAAAAGGAAAAACACCTAGTGTGGCCTAACCCTATGAAAATAAAGACAAATACAAATTGGAATCCATCCATGGACCCTAAGCAAGTCTTCATTCTTCATCTTGGGCTTTAAGTGGGAGTCCATCTTGAATCTTCATCTTGAATCTTCTCAAAATTACAAATTTGAATTACAAAAATAAACCTATTTACATTCTAATTCAAAATATGCCCAAAATTAAAAATATTACAAGATGGGAGATTCGAGATCTCAAAATACAACCAAAATTGTGTTTCCTTCATTACGAAAACACAATCTTCTAAGGCCACACTAGTAAATTACAACCGTTTGTACAAAAATTAATGCGTAAAATAAACCATTCATCCAAACATTCATTCACAAAATATATAAATAGCATCAACTAAACATAATAAAATCAATGCATACAAATTGATTTAAAGCCAAACCACCTCTTTTAAATGATTATCATTATGCAACAATTCCTTAATTGTTCATAATATCTTAATCAAAACAATAATCCAAAATCAATTTATATTATCATCATAACATAAATTAGATCTCATACAATATTTTAAACCTTTTTAAAATATTAGGTATCATAATTATTATGAACTGCTTCACAATAACATAAAATATATTATCTTTATAATATAACAAAAATTTTAATTTCCAAAAATTAAAAAAACATCTCGGCCAAAGATACACAAACCGAATTAAATTTTATTTTTAATCAAATTTTCGGCCCTTTTTTTTTTTTTTTTTTTAATAAAACGTGATAATATTGTTTTCAAAAAAAAAAAAAATTTAAATCGGCCAAAATTAAAAAAAAAACAAAATTTAAAATCTAATTCGGCCAACAATAGAACATTGAATTAAACAGCTTTAATTCTATTAGATTAATAATTAGATCAATACAAACTCAATTTTAATCCGTATTAAACATTGATTTAAGAGATTCAATTTAACCTTTTAAATTTAAACATCTTAAAATTGTAGATCTAATGAGTAACAACATGATATGTTCATTAACATACATTAATTTGGTCTTTTAAGTTTTAATTCAATCGGTATTAAATCAAAACCTATACAAAATCATGAATTATAGTTTTAACATCTTAAAACATTGATAAATATGAATCAAATAGACCAAATTAAGCCAAAAACATAACCAGAAACACACGGCCAAGATAAAAAACATTCGGCCATTATCAAAATTTTGTTTAAAATTATACAAAATCGATTTTTATGAAAACCTTATAAAACTTTCATGTGCCCTAAGGCTCTGATACCACTTGTAGGTTTATATCGGTATATAGACCATTAAAATCACAGGATTATAATGAAAACTTTTATAAGATTTAAAGTCATAAATTGAAATTGCATAATAAAACAATAAGATTTAGAAATAACCTTTGATAACCTTGTAATCGGCCTAAGATCAATACCAAAAATATGGTATCTCCTAATCAAAACACCCAAGATATGTGTGAGATATGCCTTTTGAATTTGCTAGAAAAGTTGAAGAGGAAAACTATTTTTCTCTCTAGGATTTTATGTTGTAGAAGTGATGAATGATTAGAGTAGAATTAGAAGAGAATTAGGAAACCAAATATACTCCTAATCCCTCCAAAGTGGCCCGCCAAATTAGGGTATTTGTCAAATATCTATCTTATTGACCAAGAAATTGTATCTAGACTAAAAATGTATCTAGACACTTTTCTTTTGATCATTTAGCTATTAATATAATGCACCTCATATTACTAGTGTCATCTGCATGGACCGACTATAATATATTATAAATATCCTTATATTTATAATTTACTAATTAATTATAACGGTTTATATTTAATTAGCTTGCATTATACATGACAATTAAATATAACATATTATATTCAATTCACGAATTACATTTAACTCGTCTCAGCTAATATTATTTAATCAGTATTAAATTGCCGTGCCAACATTACACTGACCAACATTTTAGTCAGTAACATCATCACACTTGACTAACATTTTAGTCACATTTGACTAACCTTTTAGTCAACAACACTAACTAACTGTTTAGTCATTAAGTTAGGCATCAATATGATCATTTTCTCAAATAATCATATTTCTCAAACACATCCTTTAAGTGTGACTCTTAGGGACCAGTTGATCACCGCCATCTGTATGACAATAACGTCAAACTTATCTAGCAAGCCGACCGTTATTGATAAACGTTAATCAACTGATTAAATACGAAAAGTACCCTGTGTACCTTTAGAGATTTATTCATGTTATTGCACTAACTGTGGAGGACACTAACTCCAACATATAGCCCCCAGTTTGAGTATGATTTTAGTGTAAAATCGTTAGTCAAATTTTGTTGAAGCTGCTTTTGATTATAGCCCCCAGTTTAAGTATGATTTTAGTGTAAAATCGTTAGTCAGACTCTGTTGACGCTGCTTTTGATTATAGCCCCCAGTTTGAGTATGATTTTAGTGTAAAATCGTTAGTCAAACTTTTGTTGAAGCTGCTTTTGATTATAGCCCCCAGTTTGAGTATGATTTTAGTGTAAAACTTTTAGTCAGACTCTGTTGAACCTGCTTTTGATTATAGCCCCCTAGTTTTCGAGCTAAGTGTAATTTTGTCATTTTTGCAGGTGATGGCCGACGTGCATAAGCGGTTGTGGCGGACGGCGAATCGTTGGCGGGCGGCCCTGAACGAGAAAGCGATTGAGTAGTGTACGAGCCAGAGGGAGGTGACCGAGCTGCGTCGTGCTTTGACCCAGAGTCGGCAGGAACTTGGGCGGGTCAAGGCTGAGGAGGCGGCGAGGGTGCGAGCTGAGCTCGACGCCCAACATGCACAGGAGTTGGCCGGCTATCGCTCCCAGATTGACTCGTTGCATGCAGAGCTCGATCGTCGCGATCAGTCTTAGTGGTTTCGTTGTGATACGAACTCGTTGGCTTGTATTTTGTTGTATATTCGCGGTTGTATTTTGAGACTTCGTATGTGGTCGTTTTATGTATGTTTTGTTGTATGTTGTTGTTTATGTATTTTGGACTTCGTATGTGGTTGTAGTATGTGTGTTTTGCTGTATGTGGTTGTTTATGTATTTTGGACTTGTGTATTTTGGCTTTTGTAGTGTATGTAATGCTTTGTGAGCGTATGAATACGGATGTGTTTTGACTTGGTTGTAGCCGAGGGTCTTGCGTATGGCGCATTAAGCCTGTTTGATCATTTCGTCTTTTTACGAAAACGCCTGCTTGTGTCGTCATTGTATCTAAAATCCTTGCGATTTTCGCTCGTCACGTGTTCCTGAAATGCGTTGTCAGTCGCGGAAGTACACATAAATATCGATTGAGATAGACTTGCTTAGGGTGAAAAAAAATGCATAGGTAAAGCGTTTGAATAAAGCATGACGTTCAGAAAATATTTCAGATTTGTAAACGACGCTTTTGACGTTGTAAAATGCGAACTGAAAACGTCGTTTTGAGAAGAAAATTGCGAAATGCGAAAGTCGTTTTTTGTGGAGTGTTTAAATTTTGTGAGATTGTCGGGTTTTGTAAATGTCAAAAATGAAAGACGGGAATCGATTACGAAAATAGAGACGATGCGATGGGGCTGTAAAAACTGACCCAAAAACGGTCAAAAATTGTAGTAAAAGTTAAAATGTGTAAGAAGTAAGTGTATAAGAGTGTGAAGGGGCCGCATCAAGATGTCAGTAAAACAAAATAAAATCGATGGTAAACCAGCGATTTAAATAATAATCGCCGGTTTACCAACGATTTTTATTTAAATTGTCGGTTTTCTGGCGATTTTTATTTTTTTTTCTGGCTTTTGCTTTGATTTTTATTTAATCGCTGGTTCACTAGCGGTTATATTTTTGCGTAGCTGCTATTTGCAAATGACGGCTATAAAAGGGTAGCCGTGTTAGTTCATTTCACTCATCTTTTCGACTTTCTACGCTCGGCATTCCAACAATATTCAGAATATTTACGGAACGCTCGTTGAGTTATGGAAAATTTTGAAGGGAATTTGCGGAATTGGTGTGCATCTTTGTCGGGTTCCGAAAAGAAGAGTTTGAAAGATTGCGGCGTTGACGTCGTTGTCTAGCTAAGGCAAATTCGGGAGGAGCCCGAATTCCTGGACGCGTGCCTTGACTTTTAGGATTTGAGCTTCTATGCGTTTCGCTTTCCTGGCGGGGAGGTTTTGTCCTTTAGTCGAGGAGTTTGCGGCGATCGGCGGTTGGATGCGTAGTACTATCCCTGTGTGCGTCAGGCAAGAGCTGGGGTATCGGAGGAATGTTCAAATTTCCTCCAGATGACTCGCGACCAGACTGACGAGTTGTTTTTGGGTGGACGTCTGAACATCCATCTTCTCTGCCAACGATTCATGAATCGAGGTAATGAGACCATTTCTGTCATTGCTCGAAAAAGGGCGCTGGCCTTCCGTTTGGTGCACCGCTATATGTTTGCCGACTCGGTAGAAGGCGGCGTATATGGGGAGGCGCGCTTAATCTGCGTCGTCCAACAGATGGAGCAGGGTTATAATCTTTTTGCCTTGCTCTTGGCCGAGACAATCCTTGGGTTGGATGACCGTGCATGTGACAGGGTACACGCTTACCGAGGATGTCCTCTTATGCTGCAGCTGTGGTTGATGGAGCGCCTTAGCGTGCTAAGCGTTGTTCACTTTGGGGGGGGGGGGGGGGGTCATACATCGCAGGAGGCGTGACTAATCGTGGCATGAGATGGATGGGTCTGAATGGTCGTCCGGACAACTATTTCCCCGAGTTTGTAAGGTCATCTGCCATCCGTTGGATGGTGACATGGTGGGAAATAGTTTCTATGACGGGGAGCGCGGTTGGTGATGGCCCCTCTGGAGTTTTGCTTTGCGGGTTTGAAATGGGTGTTTACATCCATCCTCTGTGAGTGAGGCGGCAGTTGGGATACGCGCAGTTCATCCCTAGTCAGGATACTACGGTCATGGACATGGTTGTTTTGAACAACCAGGTGACAGATGCTTGGACAAGTGGTTGGATCATGCGCCGTAGGTGGGCTGTGGCTGGCATTCCTGCAACGGTTCGGGTGACAAAGGCCTATACTAAGTGGGTCGGTTCTCAGAGTGTTCATTAGAGGGCCCGCCTCCGCGCCATAGTGCACAACGAGCCTCCACCGACATACGCTTTTCACCCTGTTCACTTCGGTCGTGGTAGCCGCAGTGGTGAGGGTTTGAGCTCGGGTGGCGCCTCAGCAACTGAGCCAGTCTTTGGTCGTCTTGGTTTGTTTAGGCCTGTGGCTCTGTCGCGTGACAACCGTGACAGGGATTGTAACACCCCGACTTTTCCCCTTTTATTTAAATAATTCATTTCGTTAAATTCGTATTTCATTCCTCTTAATTTTGTTATTTTTGGCTCGTGGAATAAGCGAGACTGTAGTCAGAACTTAAAAACGGAGTAATTAGCTTAAAAACGGTGTAATTTCCTCATACGGACTCCGATTCAGGCGATTCAAAAGGCTACACTGTGTATTTTTTCGACGCCGTCGCAACTGCCAAACTTTCAACAGACAAAAACCGCGGACTACCCGCGAGCGACCCGCGAGCGACCCGCGGGCAACACTGCTTTATGCGGGCTGTTTATTTTTCGATCCGTAACTTGTCCTAACCTATATTATACGTATTATAACTTCTCCTAAGCCCTAATTACCTCATTATTTTCATCATTCAACATTCTAAACATCAAAGCCCTCTCTTCTCTCTCCTTGTTCCTCATCAATTCTCACACACAACTTGATTCATGGAAACTCATCAAGATTCATCCTTTTCAACCCTAATTCAATTCCTATCATTCTTCCTTCGGTAATCTTTCGTTCTTTCTTTGTTCTTAGTATAATTTTGATAGTTTAGTGATCATTCCTTATTGTTAGGGTTTAATTTCTTATATTTTGTGTATGAATTATGTGTGTGGTCAAAGGAGGAGGTGAATTCATGGAGGAAGCCACCATCCACATCGAGGAGGAAGGCTATGCTTGATTTTTTTGTGCTTCAATAAGGTAACTAGGTGTAGCCCTAGTGATATTTTGACATGTATGAGGCCCTAGATGTTGTCTAGGATGTTTTGAATGATTGTATGATGATAAAGTTGCATGCTTTGGTTGTTTGGTTGTGCCCTAATCGTTGTACTTGAACTTGTGAGTCGGCCTCATACTTGTGTGAGTCTAGAAGCATGTCTAGGCTTGCTTGATCATTGAATATCGTTGAGTGTGTGGTTATAATGATTAAAGATGTTAACTTGATATGTTAAAAGGCTAGGTTATGAGTTTATGTTGATCACCTTGATTATTACTCCGTTTATAACTATGTTAAGTATGCTAAATTGTATTGTAATGAGTTTGAATATGGAAATGGCTTGCTATGATAATGTTTGACAATGAGATGATAAGTTATGAGTATGTTTATGAGTTGAGAATGGTTTGGCATTGTTGGGTAACGTTGTAGTATTGATTATGCTAGTATTGATCTTGACTTTGTATTGATTTGATTGAGCTTGAGTTGAGTGTGCGTACGTGCCTTTGTTGAGACGCGGCGTGAGGAGATACAACGTCCATTGTAGGACGGATGCCGCTTTAAGGGGTTCCCATCCGCTTTTGTCACGGATAGGGACTATGGTTTGATTATATGTCGACACCGCTTTTGTCGCGGTGACACCGTCTTTGTTCATGTGGGTTTGGCCAAATTTAGACTGCTTGAGGAGCTTTTGTCGTTCCGCCATAGGGTTGGGACTTTTGTCGTTCCGGGTGATTCTTGTTGCTTCACCCACCCTCCGTCTTACTCTTGCTTTGGTTTGATTGATGATCGGATTGACTATTGATTATTTGACTTGAGGTTGTTATATTAATGCTAATGTTTATGTTTGAGCACGCTATTGTTGTTGCATTTGTTGTTGTACTTGAACATAGGCCGTAGGCCAGGTAAGGTACTTGTTGGGTTGTCGGTTATATTTTATATGTTGAAATATGACTGGGGAGCACCTAGTTACTCCCCACTGATTGTGGCTGTTACTTTCTTTTGTGGCAGGTTTGTGCGGGGACGGGTTTGTGTGAGAAACCGTGAGGATTGTTGACCCCGTAGCTAGCTTTGAGGAGAACTTTGTTTAGACTTTGGATTTAGACTTGTTGTTATTTATTATTTTCATACTTATGTCTTTTGGAGTTGGATTGTAAGGGGTATTTGCTCCCCACTTCTAGGCCTCAAGGCCTACCTTTTTATCGTTGTTTAGTTGGTTTAGTGAGTAATGATCCGGATTCCACGGTGTTTCCGCCACCGTGGCTCGCTTTTATTTTCTTTTATTTATAAATCCTTTTTATTTCTTTATTTTATTGTGTTTGAAAATCCGGGTTGTTACAGTTGGTATCAGAGCGAATACGCTCCCAACTCTCTTAGTCGAGTGAGTAGGATTTCACTTAGAACACCGAGTGAGAGCGTTGGGTAGACACACTAGGAGGTTTACGTTGTTTTGTATGCGTTTGAGTAGTTTCTTGAAGTGGCATGCTTAGTAAAATGCCGCTATCACCTATGCTTTTGTTTTGCAGATGACCAGGAACGGAGGGGAGCTAACAACAACTTGCAATGCATCCGCCGACTCAAGGATGCTATAGTGATACTGGTGCCTCTTTGTCATTCATTTCCCCATCATTGATCGAGAAAGCATAACTCACTTCCTCTAATTTCGTGGATACTCTTATTACTCTTCCACGAGAAAACATTGTTCCTTGTTCATTCCTATTTTTGGATGTCCCTACTTCTTTTGGGGAAATCCGTCCTAGTTGCTTACCTTGTGCGTACTAGTGGTCTGAGTGTGCACATGTCTTGGAGGTGCGTGTGGTTTGGTGGAGTCGAACGGTGAGTAGAGTTAGTCGTCCTTAGAATAGGAATCGTTAGGAGTAGTCTTTTCCTCATTTGTTTTGGGTGTCGTTTTGATCTCAAGTTTCGAGGACGAAACTTCTTTTTAGCTGGTGAGATTGTAACACCCCGACTTTTCCCCTTTTATTTAAATAATTCATTTCGTTAAATTCGTATTTCATTCCTCTTAATTTTGTTATTTTTGGCTCGTGGAATAAGCGAGACTGTAGTCAGAACTTAAAAACGGAGTAATTAGCTTAAAAACGGTGTAATTTCCTCATACGGACTCCGATTCAGGCGATTCAAAAGGCTAAACTGCGTATTTTTTCGGCGCCGTCGCAACTGCCAAACTTTCAACAGACAAAAACCGCGGACGACCCGCGAGCGACCCGCGAGCGACCCGCGGGCAACACTGCTTTATGCGGGCTGTTTATTTTTCGATCCGTAACTTGTCCTAACCTATATTATACGTATTATAACTTCTCCTAAGCCCTAATTACCTCATTATTTTCATCATTCAACATTCTAAACATCAAAGCTCTCTCTTCTCTCTCCTTGTTCCTCATCAATTCTCACACACAACTTGATTCATGGAAACTCATCAAGATTCATCCTTTTCAACCCTAATTCAATTCCTATCATTCTTCCTTCGGTAATCTTTCGTTCTTTCTTTGTTCTTAGTATAATTTTGATAGTTTAGTGATCATTCCTTATTGTTAGGGTTTAATTTCTTATATTTTGTGTATGAATTATGTGTGTGGTCAAAGGAGGAGGTGAATTCATGGAGGAAGCCACCATCCACATCGAGGAGGAAGGCTATGCTTGATTTTTTTGTGCTTCAATAAGGTAACTAGGTGTAGCCCTAGTGATATTTTGACATGTATGAGGCCCTAGATGTTGTCTAGGATGTTTTGAATGATTGTATGATGATAAAGTTGCATGCTTTGGTTGTTTGGTTGTGCCCTAATCGTTGTACTTGAACTTGTGAGTCGGCCTCATACTTGTGTGAGTCTAGAAGCATGTCTAGGCTTGCTTGATCATTGAATATCGTTGAGTGTGTGGTTATAATGATTAAAGATGTTAACTTGATATGTTAAAAGGCTAGGTTATGAGTTTATGTTGATCACCTTGATTATTACTCCGTTTATAACTATGTTAAGTATGCTAAATTGTATTGTAATGAGTTTGAGTATGGAAATGGCTTGCTATGATAATGTTTGACAATGAGATGATAAGTTATGAGTATGTTTATGAGTTGAGAATGGTTTGGCATTGTTGGGTAACGTTGTAGTATTGATTATGCTAGTATTGATCTTGACTTTGTATTGATTTGATTGAGCTTGAGTTGAGTGTGCGTACGTGCACTGTTGGGCACGTGCGTGAGGAGATACAACGTCCATTGTAGGACGGATGCCGCCCTTAAGGGGTTCCCATCCGCTTTTGTCACGGATAGGGACTATGGTTTGATTATATGTCGACACCGTTTTTGTCGCGGTGACACCGTCTTTGTTCGCGGTGGGTTTGGCCAAATTTAGACTGTTTGAGGAGCTTTTGTCGTTCCGCCATAGGGTTGGGACTTTTGTCGTTCCGGGGTGATTCTTGTTGCTTCACCCAGTCCTCCGTGCTTACTCTTGCTTTGGTTTGATTGATGATCGGATTGACTATTGATTATTTGACTTGAGGTTGTTATATTAATGCTAATGTTTATGTTTGAGCACGCTATTGTTGTTGCATTTGTTGTTGTACTTGAACATAGGCCGTAGGCCAGGTAAGGTACTTGTTGGGTTGTCGGTTATATTTTATATGTTGAAATATGACTGGGGAGCACCTAGTTACTCCCCACTGATTGTGGCTGTTACTTTCTTTTGTGGCAGGTTTGTGCGGGGACGGGTTTGTGTGAGAAACCGTGAGGATTGTTGACCCCGTAGCTAGCTTTGAGGAGAACTTTGTTTAGACTTTGGATTTAGACTTGTTGTTATTTATTATTTTCATACTTATGTCTTTTGGAGTTGGATTGTAAGGGGTATTTGCTCCCCACTTCTAGGCCTCAAGGCCTACCTTTTTATCGTTGTTTAGTTGGTTTAGTGAGTAATGATCCGGATTCCACGGTGTTTCCGCCACCGTGGCTCGCTTTTATTTTCTTTTATTTATAAATCCTTTTTATTTCTTTATTTTATTGTGTTTGAAAATCCGGGTTGTTACAGTTGGTATCAGAGCGAATACGCTCCCAACTCTCTTAGTCGAGTGAGTAGGATTTCACTTAGAACACCGAGTGAGAGCGTTGGGTAGACACACTAGGAGGTTTACGTTGTTTTGTATGCGTTTGAGTAGTTTCTTGAAGTGGCATGCTTAGTAAAATGCCGCTATCACCTATGCTTTTGTTTTGCAGATGACCAGGAACGGAGGGGAGCTAACAACAACTTGCAATGCATCCGCCGACTCAAGGATGCTATAGTGATACTGGTGCCTCTTTGTCATTCATTTCCCCATCATTGATCGAGAAAGCATAACTCACTTCCTCTAATTTCGTGGATACTCTTATTACTCTTCCACGAGAAAACATTGTTCCTTGTTCATTCCTATTTTTGGATGTCCCTACTTCTTTTGGGGAAATCCGTCCTAGTTGCTTACCTTGTGCGTACTAGTGGTCTGAGTGTGCACATGTCTTGGAGGTGCGTGTGGTTTGGTGGAGTCGAACGGTGAGTAGAGTTAGTCGTCCTTAGAATAGGAATCGTTAGGAGTAGTCTTTTCCTCATTTGTTTTGGGTGTCGTTTTGATCTCAAGTTTCGAGGACGAAACTTCTTTTTAGCTGGTGAGATTGTAACACCCCGACTTTTCCCCTTTTATTTAAATAATTCATTTCGTTAAATTCGTATTTCATTCCTCTTAATTTTGTTATTTTTGGCTCGTGGAATAAGCGAGACTGTAGTCAGAACTTAAAAACGGAGTAATTAGCTTAAAAACGGTGTAATTTCCTCATACGGACTCCGATTCACCGATTCAAAAGGCTAAACTGCGTATTTTTCGGCGCCGTCGCAACTGCCAAACTTTCAACAGACAAAAACCGCGGACGACCCGCGAGCGACCCGCGAGCGACCCGCGGGCAACACTGCTTTATGCGGGCTGTTTATTTTTCGATCCGTAACTTGTCCTAACCTATATTATACGTATTATAACTTCTCCTAAGCCCTAATTACCTCATTATTTTCATCATTCAACATTCTAAACATCAAAGCTCTCTCTTCTCTCTCCTTGTTCCTCATCAATTCTCACACACAACTTGATTCATGGAAACTCATCAAGATTCATCCTTTTCAACCCTAATTCAATTCCTATCATTCTTCCTTCGTAATCTTTCGTTCTTTCTTTGTTCTTAGTATAATTTTGATAGTTTAGTGATCATTCCTTATTGTTAGGGTTTAATTTCTTATATTTTGTGTATGAATTATGTGTGTGGTCAAAGGAGGAGGTGAATTCATGGAGGAAGCCACCATCCACATCGAGGAGGAAGGCTATGCTTGATTTTTTTGTGCTTCAATAAGGTAACTAGGTGTAGCCCTAGTGATATTTTGACATGTATGAGGCCCTAGATGTTGTCTAGGATGTTTTGAATGATTGTATGATGATAAAGTTGCATGCTTTGGTTGTTTGGTTGTGCCCTAATCGTTGTACTTGAACTTGTGAGTCGGCCTCATACTTGTGTGAGTCTAGAAGCATGTCTAGGCTTGCTTGATCATTGAATATCGTTGAGTGTGTGGTTATAATGATTAAAGATGTTAACTTGATATGTTAAAAGGCTAGGTTATGAGTTTATGTTGATCACCTTGATTATTACTCCGTTTATAACTATGTTAAGTATGCTAAATTGTATTGTAATGAGTTTGAGTATGGAAATGGCTTGCTATGATAATGTTTGACAATGAGATGATAAGTTATGAGTATGTTTATGAGTTGAGAATGGTTTGGCATTGTTGGGTAACGTTGTAGTATTGATTATGCTAGTATTGATCTTGACTTTGTATTGATTTGATTGAGCTTGAGTTGAGTGTGCGTACGTGCACTGTTGGGCACGTGCGTGAGGAGATACAACGTCCATTGTAGGACGGATGCCGCCCTTAAGGGGTTCCCATCCGCTTTTGTCACGGATAGGGACTATGGTTTGATTATATGTCGACACCGTTTTTGTCGCGGTGACACCGTCTTTGTTCGCGGTGGGTTTGGCCAAATTTAGACTGTTTGAGGAGCTTTTGTCGTTCCGCCATAGGGTTGGGACTTTTGTCGCCCGGGTGATTCTTGTTGCTTCACCCACCCTCCGTGCTTACTCTTGCTTTGGTTTGATTGATGATCGGATTGACTATTGATTATTTGACTTGAGGTTGTTATATTAATGCTAATGTTTATGTTTGAGCACGCTATTGTTGTTGCATTTGTTGTTGTACTTGAACATAGGCCGTAGGCCAGGTAAGGTACTTGTTGGGTTGTTTGCTATATTTTATATGTTGAAATATGACTGGGAGCACCTAGTTACTCCCCACCGATTGTGGGTACATTTTCTTTTGTGGCAGGTTTGTGCGGGGACGGGTTTGTGTGAGAAACCGTGAGGATTGTTGACCCCGTAGCTAGCTTTGAGGAGAACTTTGTTTAGACTTTGGATTTAGACTTGTTGTTAATTATTATTTTCATACTTATGTCTTTTGGAGTTGGATTGTAAGGGGTATTTGCTCCCCACTTCTAGGCCTCAAGGCCTACCTTTTTATCGTTGTTTAGTTGGTTTAGTGAGTAATGATCCGGATTCCACGGTGTTTCCGCCACCGTGGCTCGCTTTTATTTTCTTTTATTTATAAATCCTTTTTATTTCTTTATTTTATTGTGTTTGAAAATCCGGGTTGTTACAGTTGTAACACCCGGTGTTGTCCGAGGTTATTCGGGCCGGGTTCCCCCTTGAAGTGGTCCATGTGATGAGCTCAAGTGACCTAGTGCTTAAAAAGGATTGTAAGTACTACTCATATCAACAAGATGCATCTTCTTTTCTGGTGGCTCATCTTAAGAACTCTTCAGTTAAGCGTGCTTGCTGGAGAGTAGTCTTAGGATGGGTGACCTCCTGGGAAGTTCTCAGGATGCGCACGAGTGAGGACAAAGTGCGCTGGAAAGGGCCCGTGTTGGTCTGTGGGCGATGTACGCAGCCTGGCGAGCTACCGTGAATGACATTCCGGCCTTTGGTTGGGGCCGGGGTGTTACAAATGGTATCAGAGCAACCCGGCGACCGTGTGGTCGAATCCTAGGTACGCACCTAGCCGTGTGGTCGAATCCTAGGTACGCACCAAGCTGGGGAGGATTCTGGAATGCTATATTGTTAGTAGCTACCAGGCGCAACGAGGATGTTGCGTTCTTCAAGTGGGGGTGTGTAACACCCGGTGTTGTCCGAGGTTATTCGGGCCGGGTTCCCCCTTGAAGTGGTCCATGTGATGAGCTCAAGTGACCTAGTGCTTAAAAAGGATTGTAAGTACTACTCATATCAACAAGATGCATCTTCTTTTCTGGTGGCTCATCTTAAGAACTCTTCAGTTAAGCGTGCTTGCTGGAGAGTAGTCTTAGGATGGGTGACCTCCTGGGAAGTTCTCAGGATGCGCACGAGTGAGGACAAAGTGTGCTGGAAAGGGCCCGTGTTGGTCTGTGGGCGATGTACGCAGCCTGGCGAGCTACCGTGAATGACATTCCGGCCTTTGGTTGGGGCCGGGGTGTTACAGGGATCCTCGCGGGAGTAGAGACTGATCTTCCCCTTTCAACCGAAACTTGACTTTGTCGATGATGTGTCCTATATATATATATATATATATATATATATATGCTTATAGCCCCCTTGTTCGCGAGCTTTTCTTTGCGTTTCCCGTGATTTTACTTGCATTTCGCTTCCTATTTCTCTCCGTTTTGGCTCTGCTGCGTTTTTGTGTCTATTTAGTAGGGAAACGCGCTAATTTGGAGTTTAGGATGCTGGTCGGGAAGTTTCATGAAGTTTCATAAAGTTTCGTGATGTTTCGAGTTGGTTTCGTGCCGTTTCGGTTGCGCACGAGCCTCGTTTTAGTGTTTGAAGGTGTCCCGGGACCTTGGTACGGAGTTTGAAGCTCATATACTCAATTTTGATCTCGTCCCTATGCCTTGTGACGACCTAGGCCTTGTCCCTACACCTTGGGACGACAAAGAAGTGAAAATAAGCTAAGTATACAAAGTGCAAAAAAGAGAGTGAAGGCTGAACTCCACGGGATAGGTGTCCCGTAGCCTTGGGACCCTGAAGCACCCCAATACCGGACGGGAAGGCAGTCCCGGAGCCTAGGGATGGGCTTCGACTTCTCGTGTGCTTAAATTACTTCGTCATTTGAAGGGGTTTTACATTATATTTTCGTCTGAAACTTTTACATTGTTTTTAGGACACTTTAAACTACTTTCTCACAAAAACTTAGGGCTTGAATAATTTTGCATCTTGTACTTTGAATTCCCGACTCGGATACGTTGTTTGATCATCCTATTTGGTAATTGTTGTCTTTGTTCTTGCACTTTCTCTTTGAATTTCTGATTAGGTATTGTTTTATACTTCACCCTTTTTTATTATCATTTCATTATATATCATTGTTGATCATGTTTTCATCTTTCTCCCTCGCTTTTGTTGTTGTGTTCGCTATGTGTGAGTAGTTCTTTTTCTAGGGAGGAAGGGTGATCATGGGTGAGTAGTCTAGGATGTTTTTGGTGATGTTTTGACTAGGGTTTTACATGTGTCTCTGGTTATTTTGTTTTGTATGTGTTTGTTGATCCTTTAGCCAAGGTTTAGCAAGCGTTTAGCGCCCTTAAACTTAAGACCGAAAGCCTAGTTTAAGGTAGGGCACGAGACTAACCATTATGACCCTCGGTAGTAAGTAGCGAGAGCCCGTTACCGAGACCTAGAGGACGTTTAGGACCGAGAGGCCGAGCCTATTCCTTAGCACATGTGATTCACGACTCATTTCTGTCACCATTCCTTGTCCTAGCTTTACCTGTGCTATCCCCGACTCCCTAGACCTTCCACTTATCGTTTTAAACCCTTATCTTTCGCTATAGCTTTAGTAAACCAAACCTTTACTCGAACCGAGACTAGAATCACTCAAAGTAACCAACATTGCGACCATCTCCCTGTGGATACGATCCCGACTTACCCTAGCTACCCTAGTGTTTTGTCCGGTATTATTTTTGTTAGGTGACGCGACTAAGCCTATCAAATTTTGGCGCCGTTGCCGGGGAGACGGCTTTGTTTTTGTTGTTTATTTGGTGCTTGTCTTATTTTTCTCTTGTCTCAAGGAACCTCAATTCCTTGAGGCCGCTTCTTACGTCTATCGAGTGTTGTTTTATGCCCAGGCAATCACGTACGTCTCAAAAAGGTTTGACAATTCTATTTGACCCGAAGCCGGAGCGTACTTTCCTAGCACGAAAGAACTTGTTAAGGGACTTGGAAGCTACTTTCCCTTCTACTTCATCCACTAAAGAAGTTCACATACCCGAGCCAAAGAAAATGGTGAAGCTTTCCGATCATTCGAAGCCGACCGCGGCTCACATTCCAACGGGCAATGCCATGCCAACCATAGCGGCCAACAATTTTGAGGTGAAACCCGCGTTCATCAACCTCATAGAGCGTAGTCAATTCGAAGGGAGCCCCGGTGAGGACCCTAATCTCCACATACAAAATTTTTGTGACTATTGCTCTACGATCAAACAAACCGGAGTGACCCAAGATCAAATACGAGAGATGCTTTTCCCGTTCTCACTTCGGGACAAAGCAAAGCTATGGTTGAACTCACTGAATCGGGTAGCGCTTGCGATCGTTGATTGGAACTCTCTTGTGCTTGCATTCTACCAAAAGCACTTCCCGCCCGATTAGACCGCCATGCTAAGGAGTCAAATCACTAGCTTTAGGCAAAGGGGAGACGAGTCTCTCTTTGATGCGTGGGAGAGGTACAAGAACTTACAACGCCAATGCCCACATCATGGCATGGACAAGTGGTTCATAGTCATGCAATTCTACAACGGTCTATACAATGAGTCACGCCAAGTGCTAGATTCAGCGGCAAATGGTAGGTTTGACAACATTGACGTGAATGAGGCGATTGATACGATCGAGGCCATGGCGATTCACAATGCGCGATATGGTAGTTCAAGGAATATCCCTCGGAGCGGAGGTAAGCATGATGGGGATGCGGTAGCCGTGCTTACGGCGAAAAGGGATGCTATGACCGCCATGATAATGGAAATGAGAGCAGGTGGTAGTTCTTCACACACTAATGGACAAACGGTAGCGGCGATACACACTTCCCATGATCCGACTTGTGGTTCATGCGGCGTTTCCGGTCATTCTTCCTTAGAATGCCGAGGTATGTATCCCGTCCAAGCTTTTCAATCTCGAAACAATCCTTACTCCAACTACTATAATGAAGGGTACAAAAATCACCCTAACTTGAGCTACAAAAGTAACAATGTTTTGAACCCTCCACAACAACAACCCCAACACAATCCCCCACAAAATTTCAGCTCATACAACAACCCAAGACCTTACCACCCTCCGGGCTTTAATCGCCCCAATTTTCAATCTCAAAATGCTCCGCCACCGGTGCAAGCCGCTCCGGTCCCCGATCCCATGAGTGAAATGCGGGCCATGATGATGCTAAAGAGCGACCAAGCGAAGGATGCAGCTATCAAAATGCTTGAGACGCAAGTGGCTCAACTTGCTTCCTCTAATCCTCAAAGGAAGTCGGGCTCTCTTCCGTCGCAAGGATCACAACCGCAACAACATGAGTCGATCAATGCCATTTCCTTGCGTAGTGGCACAAGCTACGATGGTCCACCTATGCCTACTTATGATGCTCCACCCGCTAAGGTGGTAAGTGAGGTAGACCCTTCTCTTTCACCTAATGGTTTTAGTGCTTCTAGTGGTAATGTTGCAGGTACGAATGGAGCCGAAAAAGGAGGAGTGGCCGTGGGCCATAGTGGAGCTGATGGTGGTGGTGTGGCCGTGAGCCAAGGAGGGAAGGTCGTGGGAGGTGAGGCCGAGAATGCCAAGGAGACGCAGCAAGTTAAGGACAAGCCGGTGGAGCCGCCAATTCAAATCAAATTACCATTCCCGAGTCGAGTGGTAAAGTCTAAGCTTGACTCACAATTCGGTAAGTTTATGGAGGTCGTCAAGGACTTAAAGGTAACCGTTCCCTTCACTGAGCTTGTCACACAAGTCCCTGCTTACGCTAAATTTTTGAAAGACATCCTCACCCGTAAAAGATCATTTAGTGAGGTCGAGACTGTGGCTTTTACCGCGGAATGTAGCGCTCTTTTACAAAACCAGTCTCCTCCTAAACTAAAGGATCCGGGTAGCTTCTCTATCCCTTGCACTATAGGCACTACTTTTATTGATAATGCTTTATGCGACTTAGGTGCAAGTGTGAGTATCATACCCTACTCGGTATGCGAGAAGCTCAACATGGGGCCTTTGAAAGTGACTAATATCACGCTCCAAATGGCGGATCGTTCTGTCAAACGCCCTCTAGGTGTTTTGGAGGACGTTCCTGTCAAGGTTGGTAAGTTTTTCATTCCGGTCGACTTTGTCGTTCTTGACATGGCCGAGGACTCCCAAATTCCTATCATTTTGGGTCGTCCTTTCTTGCACACTGCTGGTGCTATTATAGACGTCAAGAACGGAAAGTTAACGTTGGATGTTGGAGGTGATCGAATTACTTTTAACTTGTCTAACGCTTTAAAGCGTCCCATGTTGGAGGAGCATGTCTTTGCCATAGATATCATTGATGATTGTGTGGACGAGCACTTACCTAGAGTCCTCGAGAGGGACCCTCTTGAGGCCGTGCTTTGTTGTGATTTGCATGCAGGTGAGCTAGGGAGGACGGACGCGGGTAGAGCTGTGATCAAAGACGATGTACGTGGTGTTGCATGTGTTGATGGCCGAGATGATGGTGATGGCCGAGCTAATGATGGAGATGGACTTGATGACGAGAACGACGATGGTAGTGGGTTCGTGTACGATGCGACCCATGGATGGTGGTACTTCTAGTACCCTTTGCTGAACCCCCCAGTTTGTTGCTGGTTTGGGGGGCGTTTCTCATGTATATAATTGTATGTACTTTGTTTTTTTTTTGAGACTTTATCGTTTTTCTCCCTTATTTTAAGGTCCCCGTGTTGATGTGCTTTAGGACACATTGGAGACAATGTGTTGTTTGGTTTGGGGGAAGGAACGCTTTACTTTTCATTTTGCGTTTTATTTTTCGTTTTTCATTTTCCAAAAACTCTCAAAATCTAAATAATTTGAAAAATCTCAAAAATCACAAAAAAATCAGAAAATTTCAAAAAAAATACCAAAAATACGTATCCCGTTCTGTTGTTGCGAGCTTGTTTTTACCTTATGCCTTCCCGACATCCCTTCCCTTGTATGTTTTTAGCTTGGCATGATTTTACATTGTTGGATTAGCGCTACGGGGATGTTTTGACATAGTAGATGATGGCATGCTTGACGTTTTGGCTTTATCATTCGCGGACTATAGTTACTCTTATCGTGAGGTTTCTAGCCTCCAGTGGCCGGTTCCTCTATCCCGGTCCCCGTGCTTTTATTGTGAGTAGTCCTCCTCGTGGGGTACGTAACATTAACACGCATAAGTGTGGCCCCTATCCCGTGTTCCCCGCGATTTTGTCACTTGTTTTGCATATGAAGCTTTAGTCGATTTCCATTTTATTCACCTTGTTCTTGCATGGTTTTTATCCTCTCATATATGATCTTTACCCTTTACCCACTTGAGTTAGCTAGCTACATTGCCAAATGCCTACCCTAGCCTAGCTAGTTACCGCTTTTGCTTACTCTTGTGCTCGTTCGTTGGGTTGTGATCATTGCTACGACTTGCTGATGTCGTTTGCTTGGAGAGTTGGTAATATGCGTCGGGATTGCTGTTTCCCCGAACTTCTATGAGGCATTTCCGCAACATGTGAGTGTGCTCTTTTTCTCAAGAAAAAGAAACAAAAATCTGAAAAAAAAAAACAAATCTAACACACAAAATACAAAAGAAAAGAAAGAGAGTGTGTGCATAAAATGAAGAGTTGTTGTTGTTGTTACATGAGTGAGCACTTGTTTTCGATGCTATGTTGCGATGATGTGTAGAGGAGACCGATTTGCTGCTTTCGGTCCGTTTTTTCATGAGAGTTGGGTTTTGCTTTGGTTGGATGAGCACTTGAGTAGTACTAGTGGTTTCTAGTGGCTTAGCTCCACGATTCCATAATCATTTGTCCACCTTCTTGCTCTTAGCCTCTCTTTGGCCTTTACACACCTCATTTCCTACCTAAGCTCTCATGTTTGGTTCGTTTTTAATACATTATTTGTGTACGGGAATGCGAGATTTGGTCCACATTAGATTGCGGGCGTGCTTCCACAAGTCGAGTAGGTGAGTGTCATCACATATATCACCTTGTTCATCATTTGTGCTAGAGTGGAAACCGCGAGAGGTCCGTGATTTGATTGCTAGAGAGCCAAGGTCTAAGCCATGCTATTCATTCTACGCCGTCTTGTAATTCTCATCCGTTAGCTAGCTATTTCCATACGTCCCATGCTGCTTCGGGATTGATTGCCATTTGCTAAAGCTACTTGCGGTTTGGTGATTGTTGGGGAAGTCTACTTTGTCTCGCTTTGTCCTCTATTTTCTGTCATGCTTTGTTGCTTGAGGACAAGCAACAGTTCGGTTTGGGCGAGTTTAATGTGTCCTATATATATATATATATGCTTATAGTTCGCGAGCTTTTCTTTGCGTTTCCCGTGCTTTTACTTGCATTTCGCTTCCTATTTCTCTCCGTTTTGGCTCTGCTGCGTTTTTGTGTCTATTTTTTAGGGAAACGCGCTAATTTGGAGTTTAGGATGCTGGTCGGGAAGTTTCATGAAGTTTCATAAAGTTTCGTGATGTTTCGAGTTGGTTTTGTGATGTTTCGAGTTGGTTTCGTGCCGTTTCGATTGCGCACGAGCCTCGTTTTAGTGTTTGAAGGTGTCCCGGGACCTTGGGACGGAGTTTGAAGCTCATATACTCAATTTTGATCTCGTCCCTATGCCTTGGGACAACCTAGGCCTTGTCCCTACACCTTGGGACGACAAAGAAGTGAAAATAAGCTAAGTATACAAAGTACAGTGCAAAAAAGAGAGTGAAGGCTGAACTCCACGGGATAGGTGTCCCGTAGCCTTGGGACCCTGAAGCACCCCCATCCCGGACGGGAAGGCGGTTCCGGAGCCTAGGGACGGGATCCGACTTCTCGTGTGCTTAAATTACTTCGTCTATTTGAAGGGGTTTTACATTATATTTTCGTCTGAAACTTTTACATTGTTTTTAGGACACCTTAAACTACTTTCTCACAAAAACTTAGGGATTGAATAATTTTGCATCTTGTACTTTGAATTTCCGACTCGGATACGTTGTTTGATCATCCTATTTGGTAATTGTTGTCTTTGTTCTTGCACTTTCTCTTTGAATTTCTGATTAGGTATAATTTTGTACTTCACCCTCTTTTATTATCATTTCATTATATATCATTGTTGATCATGTTTTCATCTTTCTCCCTTGCTTTTGTTGTTGTTTTCGCTATGTGTGAGTAGTTCTTTATCTAGGGAGGAAGGGTGATCATGGGTGAGTAGTCTAGGATGTTTTTGGTGATGTTTTGACCAGGGTTTTACATGTGTCTCTGGTTATCTTGTTTGGTTGTGTTTGTTGATCCTTTAGCCAAGGCTTAGCAAGCGTTTAGCGCCCTTAAACTTAAGACCGAAAGCCTAGTTTAAGGTAGGGCACGAGACAAACCATTAGGACCCTCGGTAGTAAGTAGCGAGAGCCTGTTACCGAGACCTAGAGGACGCTTAGGACCGAGAGGCCGAGCCTATTCCTTAGCACATGTGATTCCCGACTCTTTTCTGTCACCATACCTTGTCCTAGCTTTACCTATGCTATCCCCGACTCCCTAGACCTTCCTCTTATCGTTTTAAACCCTTATCTTTCACTATAGCTTTAGTAAACCAAACCTTTACTCGAACCGAGACTAGAATCACTCAAAGTAACCAACATTGCGACCATCTCCCTGTGGATACGATCCCGACTTACCCTAACTACCCTAGTGTTTTGTCCGGTATTGTTTTTGTTAGGTGACGCGACTAAGCCTATCAGTCGATCGAGAGAATCTGCCGTAGTTGTATTGGTTGTGTTTTATTATATGGTGTTGTAACATATTTCTATTTGTGTTGTATTTCCTTTCTCCCAAACCCGATGTATGTGCCGGGGTTTGTTTGTAGTTCTGTAGTATTGTAGTATTTGTAGTGTTTGTATTGTAGTGTTGTAGCCATGCTCCCATAGAAAAATTCAAATATATAACCGCTACCTTTTAAGATCAATAAAATGCAGGTTTTCGTTTACAAGTTTGCCTCATTTGCTTATTTTTGTGAAATACCGCATCCGTGTCTTTTTCAAAAAATTTGGGTGCAAGTATGATTTTTGTTTTGGAAATTTTTGTATTGACTGTTCCCTCAACTTTTTTAAGCTTTGGGTTTGTCGTCTTTTGTTGAATGTTGTTTCTTTTACCCTTCGGGTTGTAAAATGATTTTTGTGATGACTGTGTCTTTAGCCCTTTTTAAGCTTCAGACGTGTCGTTTTGTGTTGAATATCGGTTGTGATTTTTGCAAAGCTGCCTACGTATCCATGTAAATGGAATCAAACTGGCGTAGTTCGGGGTTGTATTTTGCGAGTGCACGTTTAGGGGCATGACGGCCCATGAAATGCTTTTGCTTTTTGTGAAGGATGTGCATGTTAAAGGGCATGCCGGCCCGATTTGCGATCTTTAGGAAATTTTAATTGCATTTTATAGATAAATTGCAGAGTGTTTTTAGGGGTAGTATTTCTTGAGTTGTTCGAGGTTGGGGCCGAGG
Organism: Dianthus caryophyllus; assembly: GCA_023091065.1. Classification (NCBI taxonomy): domain Eukaryota; kingdom Viridiplantae; phylum Streptophyta; class Magnoliopsida; order Caryophyllales; family Caryophyllaceae; genus Dianthus; species Dianthus caryophyllus. Next base: position 13,024,658 of record CM041529.1, on the reverse strand, counting down.
CTAAACTCTTGACCGTCGAGGTTGGTTAGTTTGACTGCTCCGCTGGTGTAGATTTCTTTGACGAGGTAGGGTCCAGCCCAGTTAGGTTTGAACTTTCCTTGTGGGTCGACTGGAAGTGGTGCTCGAACTGACTTTAGTACAAGGTCACCTACTTTTATGTTCCGCGGCTTAACTCGTTTGTTGAATGCTCTCTGTAATCGTGCTTGATACATCCGTACGATGCGTAGGGAATTTAGTCGACGTTCATCCAAGAGCATGAGCTGTTCATAGCATTTGCGGGCCCATTCTGCTTCTGGGATGCTGCTTTCCATTAGAATGCGTAGTGATTATATTTCTATTTCTACTGGTTGTACGCCTTCCATGTCGTAAGTGAGGAAGTAAGGCGTCATGCCCGTAGGTGTACGGATGGTGGTACGGTACCCCCATAGTGCGTATGGTATTTTGTTGGGCCAGTCCCGTTTTTTCGAGGATGGTGACGACTGTTTTGTTTGCTGCCTCGATGGTGCCATTGGTCTGAGGCCGATAAGGCGAGGATTTGTGATGTTGTATGTTGTATTTTGTAAGTATAGCTTCTGCTTCGCCCTGAAAGTGCGAGCCTTGATCACTGATAAACTCATGTAGTATGCCGTATCGACATATGATGTTTGTCTGTATGAACTTAGCGACCTCTTTCGAGCCGAGGGTGCGGAAAGACGCTGCTTCTACCCATTTGGTAAAATAGTCGATTGTTACTAGTACGAAGCAATGACCTCCTGCTCCGATGGGGTGTACTTTGCCTATCACGTCGATGCCCCAAGTTGAAAAGGGCCATGGCGAGGTCAGGCTGTAAAGAGGTGAAGGTGGTACGTGCTGTACGTTGCTGAAAATTTGGCAGTTGTGACAGTGCTTGACCTATTGGATGCAGTAAGCTTCCATGGTCGTCCAGTACCACCCTAGTCGTAGGATTTGCTTGCATAGTGCTCAAGCATTCATGTGAGGGCCGTATTCGCCGTCATGAACTTACGCAAAAATCTCTTGCTTTTTTTTGTAGTCGACACACATGAGTAGCGTACCTTGTGGTGTTTTTTTGAGTAATTGTCCCATTTCTAGTATGAATTGGGATGCTAAAAGTCTGATGGCTCTTTTTCCGCGTTTATCGGTATCAGGCGGTTAAGTATTGCTTGTTTTGTAGTTGATGATGGCTTGATACCATGGTTCTGTTTGTTCGGCCTCGTCAATGTCGATGGCGTGAATGTATGCGGGCTCGTCACGTTTTTCGACGATGATGGGCAGTGTTTCTATGTTTGGACGCATGTTTAGAAGGGATGAGAGTTTCGACAGTGCGTCGGCAAACTGGTTTTCCTCCCTTGGGAGGTGACAGAATTCTACGCAGTCAAACTTGGTTAGGAGTTTTTGTACTTTCGTTTGGTATTTTGTGAGGGTTTTACTCATGATTTTCCATGCCCCAGTCACTTGATTTATGATAAGAAAGGAATCTCCGTGTACACGAAGGTTCTTTATGTTGAGGGCAATAGCTGCTTGTAGGCTGTAAATACATGCTTCGTATTCTGCGGCGTTGTTTGTGACGCTAAAGTCAAGTTTGATCGAGAGTGGCGTATGGTCGCCGCTTGGGGATATTAGGAGTATTCCTATCTCGTAGCCGCGGTAGTTTGATGCTCCGTCGAAGTATAATTGTCAGTATTCTGTTTCTACGGCAAAGATTCCGTCATCGGGAAATGACATTGTATCGATCGTAGGTTGTTCGATGATAGCATTGTCCGCAAGAAAATCTGAAACCGCTCTTCCCTTAATGACTTTCAAAAGGAGGTACTTGAGTTCGTACTCGGCGAGAAGCAAAGTCCATCTGGCCATGTGCCCGTTTAGGATTGGTTTTTCGAACAGGTATTTGAGAGGATCCATTAAGGAGTATACTGTCGTTGTGTGGGCGAGTAGGTGATGTCTGAGTTTTTTTGTTGCCCAGACCAGTGCGAGACAGCTTTTCTCGACTGGTTCGTATCGAGTCTCGTAGTCGTGGAACTTTTTACTAATGTAATAAATTGCTCGTTTTTCTTTGTTGACTTCCTGGGCGAGCATGGCACCGATAGCGTTTGGCGTAGTTCTTAAGTACAATGTAACAACCCGGGTTTTTGAAATAAAATAAAATAAAGTAGAATAAGATAAACTATGATTTAAAAAGGTTTTAAAACTGAAATCACGGTGGCGGAAACACCGTAGCCCGGATTATTACTCAAACGACTACTAAAACAAAACAGAAAGGAAAGAGTAGGCCTTGAGGCCTAACAAAGTGGGGAATAAATACCCCTTACAACCAAATCCAAACAAAGTCCAAAGTCCAAAAAAATAAAGTCCAAAACGAAAACAAAATACAAATCCAAATAGTCCAACAAAACACATCTCTTCTAAGGTACACGGTCATGTTCTCGCATTCTTCTCACTCAAATCCCGTCACGCGCATACCTATAAAAAGAGAAGCAACAACCACAATCAGTGGGGAGTAACTAGGTGCTCCCCAGTCACATTTTAACATAACAAAATGCAACAACAACAATGCAACTAGCTCACCTGGCCTAAGGCCTAAACCAAAGCACAAATACATGATCAACAATACAAACAACGATGAAACAACATAAACAATTACAAGCACAAACACACGGCACACACTTGTGTGACCAACCAATCGAACCCATGTGGCGATCCATCTTCAATCCAATCAAGTAGAGTAAGCGAGAACTGGGTGGAGCAACAAGAACCACCGGGTGAAGCAACAAGAATCACCCAAACCCTATGGCGAACAAAGAACAAGAAGTTCCTCAATAATCACAAGTCTAAATTTGGCCAAATTCCACCGAGCAACAAGAATCGGTGATTTACATAAATATAACCATAGTCTCAACCCTTCTGGTTGAGAACCCATAGTCGCTCTAGCTAAGCAACAAGAATAGCCGAGGGGATCATGGGCGGTATCCGTCCATCCTAGGACGTTGTATCTCCTCACACATGTGCCAGAACAGTACCCATGTGCAAACTTAACCCAAGCATGAACCTGTTAACCTGTTAACCTGTCTCCAACACTTCCAACGCAACCATATACCACACAACCATACTCATATATACTCAATCATCAACACAACCACAACCAATCATACATACGGAGTACAATATGATCAACATGCTTTACAAGCCATATATCCAATTAACATGCTCATAACTCATTGTTTAGTGATCGAACAACGCATAACATGAATTAATAAAGCATAGTTAACATCTTAATACATGCCAAGACTCAAACAAGAGACAAACAAACCCACACATGCACACCAACCTCTCGGCCAGCCTGCACCCACACGACATACACCCACACAAACCCGTCTTTATGCCCTAAACTCAATTCCCATGTAACCAATGATCGATTTACATGTTAACTCATCAAAACATACATACAATCATTCCTAGATTTGATTTAATCAACAATAATTCATAGTTTAACTTAAGGTGATTAATACAAACATCATAATACAACATGATTAAGCCAAAACAAGGAAGAAAAACAAGGAGAACAAGGAGCAAGGGCTTCGGCCCTCACCCCAACCATTCTACCACCCTACAACATCACACCAATTTGATTTTCTCAACATTCACCAACATGATTAGCACTCAAATATGATAGTTATGCAATTAATGATGATAACATGAATGATATTTGACAACCCTAGTATGAGGCCAATGAAACTAACGTGGAATTTATGATCACAACATCAACCATCATCACAACAACAATGTAAACAACAACAACATGACAAACAAGGCCTCATACATGCTAAAACATGACTAGATCACACCTAGTTACCTTTGTAGAGTCTCAAACTTGTGCTACTCGTCCTCTTCTTCAATAAGGATGGTATCACCTTCTTCAAATCCTTCTTCTCCTTTGATAAACCAAGCCAAAACAAGCATACAATGAATACAAAGCAAGCAAACACATAAAATAATACAATAACAGAAAAATAAAGATGCTAAAGGAGATCCTTTACCAAGGATAAGGTCTAGAAAAGGTTGAGAATGAAAGGATTGAGAGCTTGAAAGTATAACAATGGTGGTAAAAGAGTTTTGGAGAGATATAATTTGAGAGATGGAGAGGATGAATGTGGATGGAAAAGAGAGGGAAGGAGTGAATGAGGGTTTTAGGACAGATAATCAGAGATTAAGATGCCTTGAATAACAATATACGAGATTATAATTAGCTTGAGCCAAAAGAAAAACACGGAAAAACCCTAAAAATCAATCCCGCGCTGTGGAGCGGCTCGCTCTGAAGACCAGAGCGGCTCGCTCTGTAGGAGCGGCTCGCTCCCCAGGGTGGAGCGGCTCGCTCTTCCCTGCTCTGACCCCTGAAACTTTGGCAGTTGCGACGGCGTCGAAAAAATACGCAGTTTAGCCTTTTGAATCACCTGAATCGGAGTTCGTATGAGGGAGATACACCGTTTTAAGCTAATTACCTAAAACATGTTTTAAGCTAACTGCTAAAAATAGAAAGTTACCCGATTAGGAAACTTACTAAATAAGGAAAGCTAATAAAAATGAATTAGAAAAAGCCGGGGTGTTACAATCCTACCCCCTAAAAAGAAGTTTCGTCCTCGAAACTTGAGAACATAGAATTACCTGAAGCAAAAAGGAAAGGATACTTCTCGAGCATGGAAGCCTCGGTCTCCCAAGTAGCTTCCTCGCATTTGACTCCTCCAAAGTACTTTCACAAGTGGAACCACCTTGTTTCGAGTCTCTTCTCCTTACGGTCAAGGATACGAACTGGTTTCTCTTCATAGGTCGTTCGGTTCAACCTCCACCCCAACATCCTCGATCACATGGGAGGATCACTACTGCATTCTCCTCAGCTGGGACACATGAAACACATCATGTACCCTCTCTAGGTTTGGTGGTAGAGCCAACCTATAAGCCACCTCACCTATCCTCTCAAGCACCTCGTATGGTCCCACGAACTTAGGACTCAGCTTGCCTTTCAACCCAAACCGCTTCACGCCTTTCATTGGTGACACTTTAAGGAACACTTTGTCACCTACCCCAAACTCGATCGGTCTTCGTTTCAGGTCAGCATAAGACTTTTGTCGATCTTGCGCGGCTTTCAGCTTCTCCCGTATGACCCTCACCTGTTCAATAGATTCCTGTATCATCTCGGGTCCAACCACAGCAGCTTCAGAAATGTCATCCCAACACATAGGACTCCGACACTTCCTCCCATACAAAGCCTCGAACGGTGCCATCTTGATACTAGCCTGGTAACTGTTGTTGTAGGAAAATTCGACCAACGGTAGACTCTTTTCCCAACCAACGTGAAACTCTAACGCACAAGCCCGTAGCATATCCTCCAAGGTCTGGATGGTTCTCTCGCCGACCATCCAGAGCAAAGATGGAACGCAGTGACTCATCTTCATCTCACTACCCAACGCCTCCTCAAGCTTCTTCCAATCGTGAGCAAAATCGGGGATCACGATCCGAAACAATATCCTTAGGTAACCCATGTAGACGTACAATCTCGCGCTGGTATGCATTCGCTAGCTCCTCCATGCTCCAAGTCTCCTTCATCGGAATGAAGTGTGCTACCTTAGTCAATCGATCCACTACAACCCACACCGCATTCTTACCCGTAGGTGTCCTAGGTAAGGCCATCACAAAATCCATGGAAATGGAATCCCACTTCCACATAGGAATCTCCAAAGGTTGCAGCAAACCTCCAGGTCTCTGATGCTCAAACTTCACCTTCTGGCACACAAGACACCTCGACACGTACTCAGCCACTTCTCTCTTCATATTCGGCCACCAGAAATGCAGCCTCAAATCCTTGTACATCTTATCGCCTCCAGGATGTACAGAGTATGGAGAACTATGAGCTTCCCTCAATATCTTTCCCTTAAGAACCTCGCAATTCGGAACGCACCATCTACCCTTGAACCTTAAACCACCATCAGCACCAATCTCGAAATTCTCGGCACCACCACCAGCCTTAGTCTCACGGATAGCCTCCAGAACAGGGTCCTCATGTTGCCTTACCCGAATCTCGTGATACAACTCAGGTTCAGCCACCATAGCACCCAAATCCACACCACGATGCACAACCTCCAACTCAAGCTTCTGGAAGTCACGGCATAACTCGTCCGGAAGTACCCATGCAGCATTCAACTCGTGTCTCACTTTCCTGCTCAATGCATCTGCAACCACATTCGCCTTCCCCTCGTGGTAGTGTAGCTCGATGTTATAATCCTTGATCAGCTCCAACCAACGTCTCTGCCTCATGTTCAAGTCTCTCTGCGTGAAGATGTACTTCAAACTCTTATGATCGGTGTAGATCTTGCACGAAGCCCCATAAAGATAATGTCTCCACAGCTTCAAGGCGAAAACCACAGCAGCAAGCTCCAAATCATGCGTAGGATAATTCTCGCCAGGCACCAGAATCGCCTCGGCGCGTAAGCAATCACCTTACCCTTCTGCATTAGCACACAACCCAAACCCAGCTTCGAAGCGTCGCTGTAAACGTCAAACTCAACCCCATCTTCTGGCAACGTCAACACTGGTGCGGTCGTTAACCTCTTCTTCAACTCTTGGAACGCAGCTTCACACGCCTCACTCCATACATACTTCGACTCTTTACGCAAGAAGAATCGAGTCAAAGGTCTAGCTACCTTTGAGAAGTCCTGAACGAACCTCCTGTAATAGCCAGCAAGTCCAAGGAAACTTCGTATCTCATTAACATTCTTCGGACTCTCCCAATTCAGCACAGCTTCAACCTTAGACGGATCTACCTTCACACCCTCACCAGAGATCACATGCCCCAAGAAGGCAACTTCCTTCAACCAGAACTCGCACTTGGAGAACTTTGCGTACCACTTCTGTTTCTGCAACACTCCCAAGATTAAACGTAGATGTTTCTCGTGCTCAGCTTTATCTCGAGAGTAAATCAATATGTCGTCAATGAAAACAACAACACACTGATCCAAGTACTCGCCAAACGTCCTGTTCATCTGATCCATAAACACCGCAGGAGCATTAGTCAAACCAAACGGCATCACCACGAATTCATAGTGCCCATACCTCGATCGAAACGCGGTCTTGGGAATATCCTGTTCACGAACTGGAATCTGGTGATAACCCGATCTCAAGTCTATCTTCGAGAATACACTCGCACCCTTCAGCTGGTCGAACAAGTCCTCGATGCGTGGCAAAGGATACTTGTTCTTGATCGTTACCTTGTTCAGTTCTCGATAGTCGATACACAACCTCATGCTCCCATCTTTCTTCTTCACGAACGATCGAGCACCCCACTACGACACACTCGGCCTAATGAACCCTTTCTCGATCATCTCCTCGTCGCTTCTTTAACTCTTGTAACTCTGTCGGAGCCATACGATACGGAGCCTTAGAGATAGGCCCTGTACCAGGTACCAGCTCAATAGCGAACTCCACATCACGTTCAGGTGGAATCCCAGGAAGTTCCTCAGGAAAGACGTCCTCGAACTCCCGAACAATAGGAATGTCCTCCAGCTTCAGCTCCTTGGAGACATCCTTAACCATACACAGATACACCTGATGCCCTTTTCTCCTCATGTTGTTCATCTTCAAAGCAGATACCCATCTCACATTCGGCTTCGAAGTAACACACGTGTGAGATATCTTACAACCAGACGGACCCTTCAGCAGAATCTTCTGATCCCGGCACACAAAGCGAGCGTCGTACTTAGCCAGCCAATCCATACCCAAGATGATGTCGAACTCCGAAAGCTCAAAACGAACCAGATCAGCCAGCAGGATGGAAGTCCCAAAAGAAATAGGAACATCCTTGAAAAGCAACGAACAAGCAATAGTTTCTCCCGTGGGAAGAGATATAAGAGTGTCCACGGTAGAGGATGGAGTAAGCTTTGTCTTCGCGATCAAGGAAGACGATATGAAGGACATAGAAGCACCCGTGTCAAACAGAATATAAGCAGGTATAGAGTTAACAAGGAATGTACCCGTGATCACATCAGGATGTAGTTCAGCTTCAGCTCGACTCATAACAAAGATTCGCCCCTTCTGAGCAGGCGGGTTAGCCTTCGCAGGAACCACAGCAGATGAAGACCCAGCAGCAGCAGAAGAACCCGAAGCCTTAGGACACTGATTAGATTTGTGCCCCGGCTCCTTGCAGACGTAGCATGTAATCGGCGTCCCATCACAATTCTTACCCGGATGGTAAGGCTTCTTGCACTTGTAGCACAGCATGTTCGGCCTAGCAGTGGCCTGGTTCCGGTTCACAAATGGTCGTGGCTCGAACTTACCCTTCTTCGCTACCTGGAAAGACTGCTGAGGAACAAACGGCCTCTTCACAAACCTGTTCTTCTTAGCAGCTTCGGCCTCTTCAGCCTGAATTGATGCATACACACTCAGAGCTCGATCATAAGCCTGCTGGAATGTAGTGGAAGACATCCCGGCTAGCACAGTCCTAACCCCAAAGGACAAGTTCTTCTCATATCGACGAATGCGAGCAGCCTCGTTGGGAATAATGTGTGGCGCAAAACGAGCCAGAGCCGTGAACTTGCTGTACTCAGACCGACATGGTACCCTGCACAAGATTAATAAACTCCTGCTCCTTCTTCCAGCGAAGCTCATCAGGATAAAAGCGCTTCTTCAACGCTTCGCAAAACACAGCCCAGTTGAACCCAGCCTGGGCCTGGAGAGCAGCTCTAGATAAGGCCCACCAGTTGTCGGCCTCCATCTTCAGATAGTAGGTGGCGATATCCACCTTCTGCGCCTCGGGACATCGTGTTGCCACGAACAGCTTCTCGATCTCCCTAATCCAGCTCTCGAGCACGACTGGATCTGCCTTGCCATCATACGTAGGTGGATGATGGCGGTCAAAGCGATCAAAGACGGACTGGTTGTTCTCACGTGCCTCCGTCAAAGCTAAGATTGCGTCCTCAATTCGGCGCATGCGTTGAAGATCTTGTTGTGCGGCATTTCCGTTTCTAGCCATCTGAAATACAATTGCATAATTAACAGCAGCAACAACTATACATGCCGCTACAAACAACTACTCAAAGACAAACAACGCAGCCCCCTAATATGTCTACCCCACACTCCACTCGGTGTTCTAAGTCAAATCCTACTCACTCACCTAGTAGAGTTGGGAGCGTATTCGCTCTGATACCAACTGTAACAACCCGGGTTTTTGAAATAAAATAAAATAAAGTAGAATAAGATAAACTATGATTTAAAAAGGTTTTAAAACTGAAATCACGGTGGCGGAAACACCGTAGCCCGGATTATTACTCAAACGACTACTAAAACAAAACAGAAAGGAAAGAGTAGGCCTTGAGGCCTAACAAAGTGGGGAATAAATACCCCTTACAACCAAATCCAAACAAAGTCCAAAGTCCAAAAATAAAGTCCAAAACGAAAACAAAATACAAATCCAAATAGTCCAACAAAACACATCTCTTCTAAGGTACACGGTCATGTTCTCGCATTCTTCTCACTCAAATCCCGTCACGCGCATACCTATAAAAAGAGAAGCAACAACCACAATCAGTGGGGAGTAACTAGGTGCTCCCCAGTCACATTTTAACATAACAAAATGCAACAACAACAATGCAACTAGCTCACCTGGCCTAAGGCCTAAACCAAAGCACAAATACATGATCAACAATACAAACAACGATGAAACAACATAAACAATTACAAGCACAAACACACGGCACACACTTGTGTGACCAACCAATCGAACCCATGTGGCGATCCATCTTCAATCCAATCATGAGTAAGCGCGAGAATCGGGTGGAGCAACAAGAACCACCCCGGTGAAGCAACAAGAATCACCCAAACCCTATGGCGAACAAAGAACAAGAAGTTCCTCAATAATCACAAGTCTAAATTTGGCCAAATTCCACCGAGCAACAAGAACGGTGACGACATAAATATAACCATAGTCTCAACCCTTCTGGTTGAGAACCCATAGTCGCTCTAGCTAAGCAACAAGAATAGCCGAGGGGATCATGGGCGGTATCCGTCCATCCTAGGACGTTGTATCTCCTCACACCTGTGCCGTATCAGCACTATGTGCAAACTTAACCCAAGCATGAACCTGTTAACCTGTTAACCTGTCTCCAACACTTCCAACGCAACCATATACCACACAACCATACTCATATATACTCAATCATCAACACAACCACAACCAATCATACATACGGAGTACAATATGATCAACATGCTTTACAAGCCATATATCCAATTAACATGCTCATAACTCATTGTTTAGTGATCGAACAACGCATAACATGAATTAATAAAGCATAGTTAACATCTTAATACATGCCAAGACTCAAACAAGAGACAAACAAACCCACACATGCACACCAACCTCTCGGCCAGCCTGCACCCACACGACATACACCCACACAAACCCGTCTTTATGCCCTAAACTCAATTCCCATGTAACCAATGATCGATTTACATGTTAACTCATCAAAACATACATACAATCATTCCTAGATTTGATTTAATCAACAATAATTCATAGTTTAACTTAAGGTGATTAATACAAACATCATAATACAACATGATTAAGCCAAAACAAGGAAGAAAAACAAGGAGAACAAGGAGCAAGGGCTTCGGCCCTCACCCCAACCATTCGGCCAACCTACAACATCACACCAATTTGATTTTCTCAACATTCACCAACATGATTAGCACTCAAATATGATAGTTATGCAATTAATGATGATAACATGAATGATATTTGACAACCCTAGTATGAGGCCAATGAAACTAACGTGAATTTATGATCACAACATCAACCATCATCACAACAACAATGTAAACAACAACAACATGACAAACAAGGCCTCATACATGCTAAAACATGACTAGATCACACCTAGTTACCTTTGTAGAGTCTCAAACTTGTGCTACTCGTCCTCTTCTTCAATAAGGATGGTATCACCTTCTTCAAATCCTTCTTCTCCTTTGATAAACCAAGCCAAAACAAGCATACAATGAATACAAAGCAAGCAAACACATAAAATAATACAATAATGTAAAAATAAAGATGCTAAAGGAGATCCTTTACCAAGGATAAGGTCTAGAAAAGGTTGAGAATGAAAGGATTGAGAGCTTGAAAGTATAACAATGGTGGTAAAAGAGTTTTGGAGAGATATAATTTGAGAGATGGAGAGGATGAATGTGGATGGAAAAGAGAGGGAAGGAGTGAATGAGGGTTTTAGGACAGATAATCAGAGATTAAGATGCCTTGAATAACAATATACGAGATTATAATTAGCTTGAGCCAAAAGAAAAACACGGAAAAACCCTAAAAATCAATCCCGCGCTGTGGAGCGGCTCGCTCTGAAGACCAGAGCGGCTCGCTCTGTAGGAGCGGCTCGCTCCCCAGGGTGGAGCGGCTCGCTCTTCCCTGCTCTGACCCCTGAAACTTTGGCAGTTGCGACGGCGTCGAAAAAATACGCAGTTTAGCCTTTTGAATCACCTGAATCGGAGTTCGTATGAGGGAGATACACCGTTTTAAGCTAATTACCTAAAACAGGTTTTAAGCTAACTGCTAAAAATAGAAAGTTACCCGATTAGGAAACTTACTAAATAAGGAAAGCTAATAAAAATGAATTAGAAAAAGCCGGGGTGTTACATACAATGATAGTGGCAGGTCCTTTTGTGGAGGTACCAGAACGGGTGGATTTGTGAGCAGGCTTTTGACTTTGTCGAATGCTTGTTGACAGTCGTCGTCCCATTTTGTATGTTCTTGTTTCTTTAGTTTCTTGAAGATTGGCTCGCAAACCATGGTGAGTTTACTGATGAACCGGGAGATATATTGGACTTGTCCCAAGAAGCTCCTTATTTCATCGATGTTGTTTGGAGGTTTCATATCCACTATTGCTTTTATTTTGATTGGATCTATCTCGATCCCGCGTTGGCTCACTATGTGACCTAGCAATTTGCCTCATGTGACCCCGAAGGTGCATTTTTGTGGGTTTAATCGTATTTTGTATTGCCTGATTCGGGTGAAGAACTTCCGGAGGTTGATGACGTGGTCATCCCTTTCCTTTGATTTCACGATCATGTCATTTACATATACTTCAACCTCTTTGTGCATCATGTCGTGCAGCAAGGTGGTGGCAGTGCATTGGTAGGTGGCTCTGGCGTTGATGAGTCCGAAAGGCATAACAGTGTAACAGTACGTACCCCATGGTGTCCCGAAAGTTGTTTTTGGCATGTCGTCTGTTGCCATTTTGATCTGGTTGTACCCCACATACCCGTCCATGAATGACAGTAGAGCGTGGTCGGCTGTGTTGTCAACTAGAATGTCCATGTGAGGTAGTGGGAAGTCGTCTTTTGGGCATGCTTTGTTTAGATCACGAAAGTCGGCGCACACCCGTATTTTGCCGTTTTTCTTCATAACCGGGACCATGTTCGAGACCCAATCAGAGTATTCGATAACTCGGATGAACCCACCTTGTAGTTTTTTCTCGATCTCCTCTTTGACCATGTCAGGTTTGATGCGTCAGAGTTTTTGCTTAACAGGCTTGACACCTGTCTTGATTGGGATGCGGTGTTCGGCGATCTCGCGGTCAATGCCGGGCATGTCCTTGTATGACCATGCGAAGACATCTTTGAATTCCGTGAGGAGCTCGATGTATGTGATTCTTTCTTCTGTGCTTAAGGAAGCCCCTAGCTGTAGTTCTCGAGGCTCTTCAGGTGTACCTACATTCATGGTAGTTGTGTCCTCAATGAGGGGATCCTGCTCGGGTTTTGAAACAATGCTTGCAATGTATCTATATAATGCAATGTTATTTTGTTTAATGTTATCGCAATCATTAAAATATGCAGAAGTTAAAGGAAAACGAGGCGAAGAGTAGCCGAAAACGTTCATGTCATTAATGTTATCAAAAGCGGTTACATTTGAAGATAGCTCAGACGAGGGAGCTTTGGACAACCTTAACGACTCTAATTCCTTAGCTAAATTGATTACATCAGGGAAATAGCCCGGGGGCTTGGTTGGGGTGAAAGACTTGACATGACGACGCGGGAGCCTAAACTCTATGACAGACTTATTGTTGGGGTCGCTGTCTTCATCTTCTTCGGAGTCGGAATCCTCGAAAGTATAGCCTTCCCCAGTAGTGATCTTGAAAGTGCGACCTTGTTCATCGGTCCACTTGAGAGTTTTTGACCATCCGTCGTGTGTTTTCTCTTCGTAAGGAATGATCAAGTCCGTGGGGTTAAAGTTTTGGTTGCGTATGATGTCGGAGATGAGTTCGATCCCGGCGACGGTGTGTAAGGATATGTCTTTAGGGACTTTGCCGACGCCCTCTTTGACGAAGTAGTTGTTGGGGAAAATGTGGTACGGCTGCATGTGAAAGTTGTGGTATTTCTTGCGGTCGTGGAATGATTCCCAACCACGAGTAACTTCATAAGACCACGGTACGTAAGCTAGACCCATGGTGGGCCACTTATTATCGTTGTCTTTGGCATAGAGTGCCGCGATCACTTCTTCACGAGTCAGGGTGCAGATGTTGAAGTCGAAATCAAAACCACATATGTCACCTGCTGCCTCAGCATTTATTTCTGCAGTATTGTTATCAGTCTTTTGTTGTTTAAGAGTAGCCCGAAAGTTTGAGGCGTTGATAGTAACGAACTCGTCGTCCAAAGGTAGCCTGACCTTTTGGTGTAGGGTTGAGGTGGCAGCTTTAGTAGCGTGGATCCATTGTTTACCCAATAGCATATTGTATGTTGGGGGTATGTCGATGATCTAAAACTCGGTTTCTCTCATGATATGTCCCGTCATGATGGGGAAGAAGATGGTCCTTTTTATGCTACGGCGTGTCCCGTTGTAGGCTCTGACACCGTCTGTGCACGGGATGAAGTCGTTTTCTTTAATCCCTAGCTTTTTAGCTGTTTCGAGGGGTAGAACATTGACTGCAGACCCGTTGTCGATGAGGATGACAGGTTTTGGGACCAGAAAACCAGGCTGGTCCAGAGGCCTTAGTCAGGTCCAGACAAGGTCAGGACCTACGGCCAGAACCAAGGCTTGCAGCCAGTACCAGACTGGACAGACAAAACAAAGGTGCAGGTCAGGAGAGGAAAAGGTCGAGGATGGGCCAAGCCCAACAAAAAGAAGCACACTCTGTGAACAAGCCCAAAGATACAATAGCAACCCTAAAAGGAGACGTTGGAGAGACTTGGTCAAGGAGCAGAAACAGGGCCTTGAAGATAGGAACTGCTGGAGAAATCGTTGGGGAAGTTGGCTACAAAGAAGGAGACGAACGTTGGACCCAAAGGCACTATAAAAGGAGGAGAATTCAGAAGAAGAAGCCATAAGAAGACACACCACTCAACTACTCTACACCCTACGAAATTCTCTATCAATCAAACACCTTACAAATTTTACGCCTTTATTGTATCCTGTACCAGTTGGTCCAGAATCTGTACCTGTTATTCCTGAACTAGTGAAGATCCTCTCCTGACTTGGCGCCCGTGGTTTTTCCCTTAACATTTAAGGGTTTTTCCCACGTAACATATCGTGTGTCTTGTGTCGTTTTTATTATCTTTTCATACGTTTAAGCTCGATTACATCAAATACCATAAAAAACAACCTAAAGGATAGTACTAGTAAACCTACAATCTCTTAATCGAACCGTGTGAGAAAATCACCCCGAACAGATTGGCGTCGTCTGTGGGGATACTAGTTTATTAATCCTACGAAACATTCCAAGTCAGCACAAGTGCAACCAGCGTGAAAGATGGCAGATCCCAGTGCAGAGGCCATGCTCAAACTCCAGGAGGAATTGCAGCAGGCCAAGAAAGCAGCAGAGGACGCCAAGCCTGAGGCAGCAAGATTGAAAGAGGCTGAGGCTGTCCTGAAGAAACAGCTAGAGACCTCTGCTCAGAAGAAAGCCTCAGGATCCAGGATCCCACCAGGTACACCATTCTCTGACGTAATCAAGCAACTTGACTTTTCCACTTTCTCTTCTGCAGGGTCAAAAGGAACAAAAGTCGACCCACTCAATGTGGAGGAAGATCAAGAGAACAACGGTGCAGGTGGAGGCGGTGAACCAAAGACACCAGAAGGAGTTAGTGCAGGCCAGGTCATGCAATACATGATGATGAAAATGCAGAAACTCTCAGAGTTGGTACGAAAGGTTCCAGGACTCCCACCACCCATTGAAGAAGCAGCACCAGGGAGTTATGCTGATTCACCCTTTGATGACTGCATTGCAATGGTGGAGATGCCAAAGAAGTACTCAGCGCCCAACCTAAAGCTCTATGATGGGACAGCTGATCCTCTGGAACACGTTGCTCAGTACAGGCAGAGGATGTTCAACGTTCCTATCCCAGCAGAGAAGAGGGAGGCCTGCATGTCCAAAAGCTTTGGTTCAACCTTAATCGTCCAAATTTCTACAAAGGGTATATCAACCTGCCAATCAAGACCATCAAATCCTTTGCGGAGCTGATCAACCTTTTCAACATCCAGTTCGCCAGTAGCAGATTGTTGGAGAAGCAAACCAATGACCTGTACCGAGTCATCCAGAACGAGAACGAGTCTCTGAGGGACTTCTTGCACCGCTTTAACAAGGAGAAAGTGTCCATCCCCAGATGTGACATCGGCACGGCCATTGAGGCCTTCAGGCAAGGTTTGGTTAGAGACTCTGATCTTTATATTGAACTAACTCGCTACCCCTGTTCTACCTTTGAGGATGTGCAGTAAGGCTCGCCCGGATCAGGGCAGAGGAGGACCAGCAGCTCAGTGGAACGATATCGTGACCGTAAGGTGGCGAACGAAAGGTCACCACCCAAGCAAGACAAAGAACAACAGCCTGGTCCATATCAGAGGCCAAACAAGAGGGAGGCAAACGCCGTGGATGAACAGCCGATGCACCAGTGGTTCCACCTCCAGAGTTTGATCGCTTTTTGTAGATCCGCCAGCCCGATCAACAAGTTGGACAAGTTGGGCTCAAGAATGATGGCCAAAAGCGAGTGAAGCCAAATTCAAGGCGAGACACGACCAAGTGGTGTGAGTACCATTCTGATATTGGACACACCACAGAGGACTGCATAGCCCTTAGGAGGGAAGTAGCTCATCTGCTAAAGAATGGTCACTTGAAGGATATCCTGCCCAAGAACAGGAGGAACAGAGATGAACGAGATGAGCCCAGAGATCTTCCTCCACTACCACCAACCCATGAGGTAAAATTCATTTCTGGTGGTTCAGATATTTGCGGACTAACATATTCAGCCGCTGGCGTGTGGTCGTGGAGAACAGTGCACCACCACCGCCAGGACAACCAGGTTCACCCGTGAGATTGTGTTCGATGAGTCGATCTTCGTGGAGTACATGGGCCTCACCATGATGGGTGGTGATCAAGATCCAGATTGGGACCTGCATGGTCAGACGAGTCCTGGTAGATGGTGGCAGTTCAGTCAACATCATAATGATGGAGGCGCTGGAAGCTATGGGACTGAAAGATTCAGATGTGACGAAGAAGTCCAGCGTCCTGGTAGGATTCAGTGGAGAGACAAAGCACAGCTTGGGAGAGATCACCCTACCAACCTATGTGGAAGGAGTCACCTCTTTCGAGAAGTTCTGCGTAATAGATTGCCTGTCCTCGTACAACGTGATCCTAGGGCGACCCTGGATCCACAACCTCAAGGCTGTACCTTCAACGTACCACCAGTGCATAAAGATTCCAACGAAGTGGGGGACAAATGACAAATGAGGTGAGCAAGAGATCAAGACAGAGTGTTACAGACACTCAAACCTCCTAGCCCAGGTAAGTCCCTCGCATAGCAATTAAAGCAGCCTGTCAGGTCTGTTGAGAATTCTGTCCCACGCATGGAGACAGAGGAAGTTGTTTTGGCAAAAGAAAGACCTGACAGGAAGGTTCTGGTTGGTTCTGACGCTCAGAGGTAATCAGACCTGCTCTAATTGACTTTCTGAGGAAAAAAGAGCATTGTTTTACTTGGTCCCATTTTGATATGACTGGTATAAGTTCTGACGTTATTACGCATAAGTTAAATATTGACCCAAGTTTTAAGCCTGTGAAACAGAAGCGCAGGAAGTTTGCACGAGAGCGTAATGAAATTGTGAACCAGGAGGTACAAAATTGCTGGACATGGACATGATTACAGAAGTGATGTACCCAGACTGGCTGGCAAACGTAGTTGTGGTCCAGAAAAAGAATGGCAGATGGAGGGTATGCGTGGACTATACAGACCTGAACAAGGCGTGGCCAAAGGATTCATTTCCACTACCACATATAGATGCCATGGTGGATGCCACTGCAGGACATGAGGTGCTGACATTCATGGATGCAGCTAGTGGATTCAACCAGATCAGGATGCACCCCCCAGACCAGGAGCATACAGCGTTCATGACCAGCAGGGGAATCTATTGCTACAAGGCACTGCCTTTTGGGCTAAAGAATGCAGGTGCAACATATCAAAGGCTGGTGAACATGATGTTCAAAGACCAGATTGGAGATACAATGGAAGTCTACATCGATGATATGGTGGTGAAGTCAAAGAAAGCTGAAGACCACATCCTGGACCTGGAAAAGGCGTTCGAGATTCTAGAAAAGTATAATATGAAATTAAACCCTACTAAATGCACCTTTGGTGTCACTGCAGGAAAGTTCTTAGGCTATATAGTGACAAAAAGAGGCATAGAGGCTAGTCCAGAGCAGATCTCAGCAATAATCAACTTGCAGTCCCCCCAGAACTCGAAGGACGTCCAGAAACTGACTGGAAGAGTAGCAGCGCTGAATAGATTCATCTCCAGGTCTTCTGAAAGGTGCAAGCCATTCTATGATCTTCTGAGAAAGAACAAGCAGTTCAACTGGGGGACAGAGCATGAGAAAGCATTCCAGGACCTGAAAGCGTATTTGTCATCAGCCCCACTTTTATCTAAACCAGAACCAGGGGAGTCACTGGTCCCAGACTGCCTATAACGAAGCCTCGCAGTGCGATCCTGGTGAGAGAGCCAGATGGACAGCAACACCCTGTGTATTATGTAAGTAAGAGTCTTCTGGATGCTGAGACCAGGTATTCTGTATTGGAAAAATTCGTTTTGGCTTTAACAGTTGCTTGTACCAAGTTGCGCCCGTATTTTGAGGCGCATCATGTTATCATTCGTACTAATGTTCCTGTGAGATCGATCTTGTGTAGACCAGAACTTTCAGGTCGTATGTCAAAGTGGTCAGTCAAATTAAGCACCTATGACTTATCCTATGAGCCCAGAACAGCAATCAAATCTCAAGCATTAGCAGACTTTGTGGCTGACTTCACTCCCACACTAGAGGAGCAAGTGACAAAGGAGATCTTCCATCTGGACCAGAAACAGCAGACCTGGGAACTCTGGACAGATGGTTCAGCCAATATCAGGGATACTGGACTAGGTGTGGTCCTGAAGTCACCACAGGGGGACAAGATAGTACAGGCTGTATCCTGTGAATTCAGGACTACCAACAATGAAGCTGAGTATGAGGCACTGATAGCAGGACTAAACGTATGTCTGGACATGAGGATCCAAAATCTGAAGGTAAAGATAGACTCTTTGCTAGTAGCAAACCAAATCAATGGTACGTACGCTGCTAAAGATTCTAAAATGATTGCATATCTTGATTTAGTTAAAAATCTTTTTCAAAAGTTTACTAACATTGAGGTTGAGCAAGTCCCTAGAGATCAGAATGTACAGGCAGATGCTCTGGCCAACATCGGATCAGCATTTGAACCTCGTGCTTTGGACAGTATACCAATTGTATACATCCTGGAACCAAAGATTCCGTAAAGTTCACCGATCTGCAGAACACGGTCCAAGCTACCCGTGAGTCGACCAAACCATATTATGAATGGTGGTCCAGTGGCAAACTACCACAGATGTAATTGATGCAAGAGCATTTAGAATCAAGGCGTCCAGATATACAATCATTCAAGGCATACTATTCAGAAGGCCCTTCAACTGGCCAGATCATACGCTTAACTCCGACTGTGCTCGACAAGATTATCGTAAATACATGATGGACATTGTGGAAATCACACAGGAGGTAGAAGCATGGTTAACAAAATCCTACGAATGGGCTACTACTGGCCCACAAATAAAACAGAAAGCATCCACTATGCCACAAAGAGTGACGCCGCCAAAGGCATGGTCCGTAGATACATCAACCGCACGTAACCTCGTGACTCAATATCAGCACCATGGCCATTCATGAAATGGGGCATGGACTTAGTTGGCAAACTACCAATGGCTCCAGGGCAGAAGGTGTTTATGCTAGCAATGACGGACTACTTCTCCAAGTGGATAGAGGCAGATGCTTACAAAAATGTCACAGAAAAAGAAGTAATCGCTTTCATAAAGAAGAACATCATCAACAGGTATGGGATCCCTCGGAAATAGTGTGTGACAATGGGCTTGCATTCGTGGGAAACAAGACCAGAGAATTCTGCACAAGGTGGAACATCAAGTTGGTAACATCTGCACCAAGATATCCTCAAGCAAATGGACAAGCTGAGTCCAGCAACAAGATTGTGATCAGTTGCATCAAGAAGAAGCTGATGGAAAAACAAGGAAGATGGGTTGAAGAATTGCCACTAGTGCTGTGGGCAGACAGGACTACGCCAAAGAGAGCAACAGGACAAACTCCATACTCAATGGTTTATGGATGCAAAGCTGTACTCCCAGTAGAAGTGCACGTTCCAACAATCAGGTATGGACTGAACACAATTTCTGAAAATAACGAATTATTGCATGATGACCGGATACAAATTTCAGAGCTCAGAGATTTAGCAGCAGTAAGGTTAGCAGCATACCAACAATCTGTGGCCAGAACCTACAACAAAAACGTGAAGATACGAATGTTCAGGACTGGAGATCTGGTCCTGAGAAAGGTATTTCAGAACACAAGGGACAAGACTGCAGGCAAGTTGGCCCCAACCTGGGAAGGCCCATACCTTATTGATTCAGCAGTAGGGAAGGGCTCCTACAGACTACAGACTCTGGAAGGAGACATGATCCCAAGACCCTGGAATACACTCCACCTTAAGCTCTATCACATGTAGAGTGTCCTGCACCAAGACATCTGGTAACCCACGAAACTCAAAACTTTTCCTTTACAGATTATCCTATATAGCTATACTGACTTGATCGTCGGAGGGCCGTTGGCTAACGCTAACGGTCAGTCCTGACCCTCTTCCTGTGCAGACAAGGCAGTACAGACGTCTGGACCAGACCAGAACCAAAAACAAAAACGAAAACAAAAACAAAGCAAAGAAGGGCCCCAGCCCCAGTACGACTGCAACAACGGGACAGGGAGTAATGTCCGTTAAGGGAGCCCCAAAGTGTAAGTCGCCTAAACTATCAAACGCATGCATGCTACTTTACAAAATTCATAACAAATTATATGCGCATCATAACAAAGACAAAACTTAACATAATATAGCATAACTTAGATAACAAAAGGATGTCAGAAGTCAGGACCTAAAAAGTCAACCCATGCCTGTGCATGGGCACAGGAATCAAAACCAAAGTTCAAAACAGAAAACAAGTCTAAATAATTACAGGCCAAATATCTACAGGGGACATTCCCCCTGGCAAATTCAAAGATTGTTCAAAAAACACCAACAAATTCAGTTCATTCATCAGACTCACCCGTACGCTCAGCATGTTCACCTGCAGGATCAGCATTGGAGGGACCAGCAACCTCAGCCCTAGCACCTGGACCAGCAGTATCCCTTGCACTTGGTCGCGCTGACCGGTTACTTCACCGCCTCGAACAGGCTCCCAGAAATTTGCTTGAAAGTGGCAATCTCAGCAGAGAGGTCCCAGGCAGCACGGGCTTCAGGACTGGCGTTCATCATTTCAATCCTGGCGCGAAGCGTGTAAAACACACTCAGGTCTGCCAGAGCTGCATTATGCTGACTAACATCAGCCCTCAGTCCTTCAATCTCCTGGGTCAACTTCGCAATAACGGTATCCTGCTGCTGGATCCTCTCAAAGTTGGTCTTATTCAATTTGGCCATCCTCTCGCAACGGTAGCTGACACTCTCAAGCTCCTTCTTAGCGGCCTCGAGGGAAGAATGAAGCGCTTCATTTTCAGCCTCAGCCCTGCCCCTACCACTCTCCAGAATTGGCACCGTAGAACCAAGACTGGCAGACATGAGTAGCAACTACAAACAACAGAACAGAAAGTCAGAACCATACCAAAGGAAACTCTGGACAAAACCAAGACCATAAGAAGAGGTACAGACCTGGGCACAACAGCCCACCATTTTGTGCGCCAGGCGCATAGGCTCCAGGGCAGCAGGTGCAGTGGACAGAGTAGCAAAGTTTTCACTCAGGGATTTTCCCAAGGAAACATACTCAGATTGCCTTTGAGAGTGCAGAGGGATTGAAAGCACAGGATTCATTTGGGGTAACTTCCCTTTCTTCCTCTTTTTCTGGTCAGGCGAAGGTTCAGAGGACTCAGCAGCCATTTTAGTAGACCTGGTTTGGACCCCTTCTGGAGCCTTCCTCTTGGAAGACTCAGAAAGGGGGGCCACTAGACTAGCAGCTGGAGTAGAGCTACCACCAGATTTCATAGCTTCACGAGCTTGTGCAATCCGAGCTGCGATAGCATCCATGGGCAGGAAGAATTTCTTGCTGGGTCCAGAGGCTGGGAACATAGCAGGAAACAGATTACGCAGGAAGGGCAAATGTATCAATTCATGAGTCAGGGAAAATATGTCGCATCAAGATAGCCGCAGTACGTAACTCCTGGCCTGAACCAGGGATTCTCAGAGGGGGTAAGGTGAAATGGCCAGCAGTACCAGCGGGTATAGAGCTCAAGGGGGTCACGTGGATAGGCACCTGGTCAAGCATGCCTGCACCACTCCCACCAGCAACTTTGCTCACGGATTTATCGCCTTCTTCAGGCACAAACTCCTCCTCAGCATCATCTTCTGTTCCCTCTTCGTCCTCTTCACTCTCACCACCATCGCCATCATGCTGCTCCGCTTCAGGAACAGGAACAACTTCAACAACATCATCATCACCATCGGGATTCATGCACTTGGGCCACGCCCTCTTATCAGCAGGCAACCGTAGGAACGCCTCAATCCTCCTCCTCGACTCAAGGTCATCAGGAGTAGGGATCCAGTCATAAACTACAAATGATCCAAAGCAAAACAGAGTAAACAAACAAAGAGGCACATGCAAGAACAAAACGGACAGAAATTCAAAAGCTCAAGGCACATACCAGTCCCCTTCAAAGAGAACTCAGGCGCCCAGACAGTGGGGCCCAACGACTTGCTCCTGATAAACATGTAGTTGCTGGCCCAGTTTCTTTCGTCACCCACGTCTAGGCGGCTCAAGAGAGGCTGGCACCTATCCCTCAAACGAAAATGAACCCTACTTTTCTAATGCATACGCAAGCGGTAAGTGTTCCTTATGTCAGCCAACTGAATTTCGACCCCATACCTCCGACAAAGGGAATCGATTCCGTGGATCAATCGCTAGACAGAAGGCATGACCTGACAGGGCGGTACTTGCACAGTACCCAGAAAAGCGCTCATCAATGGACAAAGCGGAAAGGAAGCTCCAAACCTGAAAGAAGACTCAAAGATTGAAAACCAACCGGGACTGACCCAGTCCACCCTGACATCTTTAGTGTCAGGGGCCCAAACCTCGGTGCTTTCTGGAATTTTTCCCTCAACTTTGAGCCTCGCCTCTGTTGGAGCTAGTGTCCTCCACAGTTAGTGTGATTAATTTATTAAATCTCTTACAGGATCACAAAGGATACTTGTATTTAAAATCAGCTGATTAACGTATATCAGTAACGGTTGGCTTGCTAGAAAGTTTGACGTTACTGTCATATAGATGGCGGTGATCAGCTGGTCCTTATCGGTCACACCTATAAGACGATTTTATGAAATGTAATGTGATTACATTGATGCCTTAAATATATCTAAACAGTTAGAAAGTTGGAAATGTATTCGAATAATTATTTAATGTGATTAAATAGATTATTGTTATTAATTAGTGGGTGAGCTGAATTAAATGTTAATTCAGCTAGATGAGCTGAATTAAGTGTTAATTCACATGTGTATAATAGTTATGAGCTACATTTATATTATAAATATATTTGATATTTATAGTTAAAATGATGCTATAAGTTATGTTATTTAATCTATTGTATTATAAGATAGTCAATTAATTAAATACATATTATACATATTATTTTACATGTAATGTACATTTGAAATATAATGAAAACAAAATACACACAATACACACACACTTGTGTCGTGTGGTATGTATGTATGTATAATGTTTTTATTTGTTTATTTAAGTAAGTAATGGGTAGTTAATACTTGATTAACCACCATTTACCATTACTTAATTAAACTTCCCCACTAACTATTTAACCTCTCCACTAAATACACTTAAAGACCAACTTCTAGATTCATAAGATGATTATAGAATAATTGGTGTTGTGAGAGTGTGTGTGAGCCGAGAAAAAGAAGAGAAAAAAAGTGTTTAATTCTCATTTTTCACTCATCAAATTTCCAAGTTTACTTCATATATTATTTGTAATATATACCTTGTTTTCTAGCATAAACACAAGGCATTTCATAAGGCGTTTTGGGTGCAATTGATAAGAGATATTCTACGTTGAATATTGTTCTTATAAACGTAATTCGGGTACGTTTTTAGGAAGTTCTTAGGCCTTTCGTCGAAGTTAAGAAAGGTTATTTCTATGATCTTGTAATTCATATTACTATCGTTTTGTATAATCTTGGGCATGTTAATACGATTAACATTTTAGTAGCAATATCGTGTTTCATATTTCTACAAGTGGTATCAGAGCATTAGGCTCAAAACGATTTTAATATGGATTAAAATTGAAAATATAAAATCGTTTATATTTAAATTCATCTCGGCATTTTCAAAATTTCTTTTATTTTCGAAATTTTTGGGTTTAATTTAATTGTTTTAAGTTGTTAGGATGATTAAATTAAATTGATATGCAAATTTGTTATATGTAAATATTTTGATAAGATCATTATTTAAGATGTATAACACTCAATTTTGGTTTAAATATGATTAAAATCAAAATAATATGATTATATGATAATTATAAAGTTTGTTATATGATAATAAAATTTGTGACGTAATATATGAAATTATATCATTGTCAATTTATTTTGCATATATTAAAAGTTTCAAAATTTTTATATATATATATATATATACATGTCGAATTTTTTTTGTTAAATATGATTTAATAAAAATAATTGTTTATATATATGTGTATAATATTATTTTGGCCGAAACAATTGAATAAAAATTTGTTTTATTTTTTTTTGGCCGAAATGTTTTATTTTTGAATTAATATGATTGATTCATTTTGTTTTTAATTTGAAAGTCAAATTGATATTGTTTTGAAATGCCTTATTGAATTGTCATAAAAGTGTTTATGATATATGATGCCAATTATTTTAAAATAGTTTAAAATGATTATTGAATTGATTCATTATATGTGATATGTTGAATTAATTCTTATTTCTCAATTTATGTATGACATGATTGATTTTATGTTAATAGGTGAATTTTTATGAAATTTTCACTTAAACATATTTTTAGTAGGTGGTTTGTGTTTTTCATACATTTGGATGTATGAAATTTTTTGTTTTAGTAGATGAATGCGTTTATATTTGATTGCGTTTTATATCTAGTGTGGCCTAAGTTTTTGTTTTAATTGCATTTTCGTAATGATGAAAATGTGATTTTGGGATTTTTCACGTCTCCAACTTGTAATCTTCTTTTATCCTAGATTATATGTAAATAGGTTTTTACATTGTAATAGTTAGTGGTAAAAGAAGAGGAGATTGAAGTTTTGCCAATCCTTTTGGTGATCCAAGACGGAGTTTTTGGAGCCTTGCTTTTGGAGATAGGGTCCTTTTGAAGGATTCCAATTTGTATTTTATAGGGTCCAATTTGATTGGATTCCGCCTTGTAATGTTTTTGTTAGGCCACACTAGGTTTTATGTGCTTGTTTTATTTATGTGTTTCGTGTTTTTCCGCCTAAAACAAACCACCTATATCGATGAATATTGATTCATTCCCACGTGTTAGTTAGAATAGTTATTACATATGATGTTTTAACCCTTTTTAAACATATGATGTTTTAACAAGTCATCGTTCACTTAGACTCACCTAAATTGTTCACTTAAATGAGTTTTTAATGGATGATGAGATCTCACTCTTTTAAAATTGAGATATAGTCTTTCTAAATCGAATCATTATGAATCCCTTGTTCGTCGGTGGGCATATAGGACCTGTTGTTAAATCCATGTGTACCCCTTCTACCTTGGGTAAGTAGTTGATGTCGATGTTAGTTGAACTCAACATTTGGTTTTCACTAATATGTGAGAATTGAAATGGACTGTTAATAAATTTGAGAAATTTATGAACCAAGAGTTTTTAAAAGGTTAAAAATTAGTCAAATGGTTGACTTATCGATTTATTGAAATTTGAGTCTTGGAATCATTTATATAATTCTTGAGTGGGATCAATTATATGAATGCTTTTTAGTTTATTTACATGTTTTAAATAGACGCTTTATTTTGATGATTGCTCATGTTTGCTTTATCTTCTTATATTGTAGATATATTTGTTGCTATTTTTGCTTTATTATGGCTGATAATACTGCTACCCCCGGCCCTAGTGCCGTCTTGACTAGGGAGTCATGGTTACGTTCCTTTATGGACCATGTCTCCTACAACCAAAACTATCGTCTCAAGTCAGATGGTAGTAACTTCACCGAATGGGAGGCGGCATTAAAGAATGCTGCCATCGCAGACGGAAAATTGAAGTATCTCATGGAGCCAATAGGTGAACCCATCGCTCGATCAGGAGCTCAACCAACTGCATACGATGAGTTTGTTAAAGAAGCGGGTGCGATTAAGAACGTACTCATATATGCAATGGATTCCCATTTGCAACGTCGCTTCATTTCCCAAGGTGCAAATCGCATTTTCACCTCGCTGACTAATGAATTCTCGCAAGCTCCGAGAATTGTTAGGTATGATGCAGCTGTACGCTTCTTTGAGGCTGTCGCAAAGGGGCCAACTCGTTAGCGCCACATGCTTAATATGATTGAGAATGTGGAGAAGTTAGACGCTCTTGGTTGCAAGATTGAAGAGTCAATCATTGTTGATCGTATCCTACACTCACTTCATGATGGATTCACTCAGTTTAGGGTGAATTACAACATGAATGACATGAAGAAGAGTCTTCATGAACTTCATTCTCTTCTTGTGCAAGCTGAGAAAGATCTTAATTTGAGTGGGAGTCACAAGAAAGATGTTCTTGTGATGCAGTCTAAGGGAAAGGGAAAGGCACCTGCTGCCTCGAATGCTAAGCGACCTCAGTTCAAGAAGAAAGGTCAGCCTAAACCCAAGAGTGGTCCTGGGGAGTCAAGTCACTCAAAAGGCAAGAAGAGCAAAGAAAAGGAGGGAAAATGTCACCATTGCCAACAGTCTGGGCATTGGCGAAGGAATTGTCCTAAGTACCTTGAGGACATAAAAGCTGGACGTGCGACAGCTCAAGGTATGTCATCTAATATTCACATGATAGAAATTAATCATGCGAGTTCCTCTGTTTGGGTATTTGATACTGGATGTGGTTCTCACATTTGTAATCACTTACAGGGCCTCCGGGACGTAAGACGTCTGGCTAAAGGCGATGTTGATTTACGTGTTGGGAATGGAGCAAAGGTTCTTCTTTGTTTCTGTAGGAACTTACATCTTGTTATTACCTAGTGGTTTGGAACTTTGTTTGAGTAATTGTTATTATGTTCCTAGTTTGTCAAAGAACATTATTTCCGTTAACATGTTGGATGTTTATGGTTTTTCATTTATTATTAAGAACAATTGTTGTACTTTTTCTTTAAATGATGTTATTTATGGTCAAGCGTTTTCCATGAATGGCATTTATGTTCTAGATCAAACGCAAGAAATATTTCATGTGAATAATAAAAAGGCAAAATTAGGTGATAAAGATCAAACGTATTTATGGCATTGTCGAATGGGACACATAAATGAAAGACGAGTAAAGAAACTCATTAAGAATGGGATTATTTCACCATTTGGCTATGAATCATTTGGTACTTGTGAATCATGTCTCATTGGAAAGATGACTCGTATATCCTTTAAAGGTATTGGAATGCGAGCCAGTGACTTACTAGGACTAATACATACCGATGTATGTGGACCAATGTCTGTCACAGCACGAGATGGCTATAGATATTTCATCACTTTTACTGATGATTTAAGTAGATATGGGTATGTCTATTTAATGAAACATAAAAGTGAATCTTTTGAGAAATTCAAGGAATTTCAAAATAAGGTTGAGAACCAATTAGATAGAAAAATAAAAGCATTACGATCAGATCGTGGTGGTGAATATTTATCTAATGAATTTGATCAACACCTAAAGGATTGTGGTATTGTATCACAATTAACTCCACCTGGAACACCACAATTGAATGGTGTGTCCGAACGGAGAAATCGGACCTTGTTAGACATGGTTCGCTCCATGATGAGTCACACGGTTTTACCGGATTCATTGTGGGGGTTTGCTCTAAATTCTGCTGCACTCATTCTAAACCGAAGTCCGACTAAAGCGACAGACAAAACTCCATATGAGATGTGGAAAGGAAAAGTTCCTGATTTGTCTTTTATTCGGGTTTGGGGATGTGAGGCTTACGTTAAGTGGAGACCTGACGATAAGCTAGGCCCAAGATCGGTCAAAACATACTTTGTGGGATATCCAAAAGGAATGTTTGGTCATTACTTTTATTCACCTACTGAACAACGAGTTTTTGTTGCAGCTAGTGCTAAATTCTTAGAGAAAGAGTTTATCACGAATAACCAAAGTAAGAGGGTTTTTGAGTTGTCAGAAATCTCGTAACCGCATTAATCGCACAAGTGATGGAGGAAGATATTCCTTCAACCTCCACTGCAGTAGCTATTCCTGCGGAACCTAGGAGGTCAAGTCGAATCTCTTATCCTCCGGATCGATACATCGGTATCGTTGAAGAAGGAAATGGAGATGATTTATTACTTCTTGAAAGTAATGAACCGACTACCTACAAAGGTGCAATGACTAGTTCTGACTCGAAGCTATGGCTTGAAGCCATGCATTCCGAGATAGACTCCATGTACGAGAACGAAGTATGGGATCTGGTTGATTTACCTGAAAAGGTTAGACCTCTTCAGTGCAAATGGATTTATAAGATAAAACGTTCACTAGGTGGACAACCAGATATCTATAAAGCACGACTTGTTGAAAAAGGTTTCACCCAAGTGCAAGGTTTACACTACGATGATATCTTTGCACCTGTCGTCATGCTTCGATCTATCCGGATTATCTTAGCGATTGCTGCATTTCATGATTATGAAATATGGCAAATGGATGTGAAGACCGCCTTCTTAAATGGTTATTTAGACGAGGAATTGTACATGGTACAACCCGAAGGCTTCACGGATCCAAAATATCCTAAGAAAGTTTGCAAACTTAAGCGTTCCATTTATGGACTTAAGCAAGCATCGAGGAGTTGGAATCATCGATTTGACCAAGTGATTAAACAATATGGTTTTAAACGATCAGTCGAGGAACCATGTTTATATGTCAAATCAAGTGGGAGCTATATTGTTTTCCTAGTTTTGTATGTAGATGACATACTGTTAATAGGGAATCACATTCCTATGCTTTCTTCTGTAAAAGAATGGTTAAAGAATCATTTTCAGATGAAAGACTTAGGTGAGGCACAGAGAATACTCGGTATTCAAATCTATAGAGATAGATCCAAGAGAATATTGGCGTTAAGTCAAGAATCTTATATAGATAAAATTCTTGAGAGGTTCAGTATGACGAACTCAAAAAGGGGTAATCTTCCGATGGTTCATGGGGTGCATTTAAGTAAGACTCAATCACCTAAATCACCAGAAGAAATAGAGCGCATGAATCGAATTCCGTACGCCTACCGTAGGATCGATTATGTATGCTATGATGTGTACACGCCCAGGCGTGGCATTCGTGACTTAGTATGACGAGTCGTTACCAAAAGGATCGGTGAGAGTCAGCTGGATTCTTTGTTAAGAACATCCTTAAGTACTTGAGAAGAACTAAGGGTTGGATGTTAGTATATGGTGGAGACGAAGAGTTATGTGCAAAAGGTTTCACAGATGCTAGTTTCCAAACGGATAGAGATGATTCTAAGTCTCAATCCGGATTCGTTTTTACACTTAATGGTGCGGCAGTGAGTTGGAAAAGTTCCAAACAATCAGTCACAGCAGATTCCACAACAGAATCTGAGTATATTGCAGCTTCCGAGGCGGCTAAAAAGGCAATATGGATGCGTCAGTTCTTGCAAGGACTAATGGTAGTTCCTAGTGTGAATGACCCGATCACTGTTTATTGTGATAACAGTGGTGCCATATTCCAAGCTAAAGAGCCTAAATCTAGCAATAAGTCTAGACATGTGTTGCGGAAAGCTCATATGATACGAGATTACGTGGAGCAAAAGGAGATAGAGATTTGCAAGGTTGTCACGGATGACAACATAGCGGACCCTCTCACGAAGCCATTGTCGTACAATAAACATGTTGAACATGTTGTATCAATGTGATCAAGAGTGTTCACGATTTTCATTAGTTTGTTTTTAGATATCAGATTCATTAAAACTACTACTTTGTAATCATCAAATTATTATTTCATATATGGTATTTCATGTGGATTGTGTGACAATGTTGAACGCCACTGAGTGAACTGATTTACTTTATATATGTTTTGTCCATAATCACCAACATGAGCTGATAACTCTAGGTGATTAGATTGTGGGTTGATTGATGGTAGGTTCAATAACCATAAGGACATGTGATGTCTGATCAAACACATATGCGAGGTATAGAGGATACTGCGTAGGACATAGTGGCCACTTAAAATGAAGTCCTAAATGTACAGACATTTTGCCTGGTCGTGGATAGGACGTTCATTGTGTTCCTAGAGTCGATTCTTTTGACTGTCGACTGTTTCTTGAGATAAGGGCAGTTTTGGGTGACTTTGGTTTCTTTCTCGTGGTCGCACCGTAAAAGGAGGCCGAGTAGATTTTTTCTGGGTCATTTCATACTGTGCTTTAATCTGCAAGATTCGAGTCAAGGAAAATATCCAATCTTATCGTTTTTAATCTCAGGGCCACTCGAGGAGTAGTAACTGAAATGCATGGCCATGCTCGAATGTTGTGAATACATTCGTATATCAGTTAGTTGCTCTCTAGTCGAGGAAACCACTCTTGATACGATCACTTGATAGATACGACCTTGCGGAAGTGCGACTTTGCAAATTGTCTACCATTGAGTGGGAGATTTATATGGATATGAGAATCGTTAATCACACAGTTAAGCACTTGTAGGACAAGTGGGAGATTGTTGGAGCTAGTGTCCTCCACAGTTAGTGTGATTAATTTATTAAATCTCTTACAGGATCACAAAGGATACTTGTATTTAAAATCAGCTGATTAACGTATATCAGTAACGGTTGGCTTGCTAGAAAGTTTGACGTTACTGTCATATAGATGGCGGTGATCAGCTGGTCCTTATCGGTCACACCTATAAGACGATTTTATGAAATGTAATGTGATTACATTGATGCCTTAAATATATCTAAACAGTTAGAAAGTTGGAAATGTATTCGAATAATTATTTAATGTGATTAAATAGATTATTGTTATTAATTAGTGGGTGAGCTGAATTAAATGTTAATTCAGCTAGATGAGCTGAATTAAGTGTTAATTCACATGTGTATAATAGTTATGAGCTACATTTATATTATAAATATATTTGATATTTATAGTTAAAATGATGCTATAAGTTATGTTATTTAATCTATTGTATTATAAGATAGTCAATTAATTAAATACATATTATACATATTATTTTACATGTAATGTACATTTGAAATATAATGAAAACAAAATACACACAATACACACACACTTGTGTCGTGTGGTATGTATGTATGTATAATGTTTTTATTTGTTTATTTAAGTAAGTAATGGGTAGTTAATACTTGATTAACCACCATTTACCATTACTTAATTAAACTTCCCCACTAACTATTTAACCTCTCCACTAAATACACTTAAAGACCAACTTCTAGATTCATAAGATGATTATAGAATAATTGGTGTTGTGAGAGTGTGTGTGAGCCGAGAAAAAGAAGAGAAAAAAAGTGTTTAATTCTCATTTTTCACTCATCAAATTTCCAAGTTTACTTCATATATTATTTGTAATATATACCTTGTTTTCTAGCATAAACACAAGGCATTTCATAAGGCGTTTTGGGTGCAATTGATAAGAGATATTCTACGTTGAATATTGTTCTTATAAACGTAATTCGGGTACGTTTTTAGGAAGTTCTTAGGCCTTTCGTCGAAGTTAAGAAAGGTTATTTCTATGATCTTGTAATTCATATTACTATCGTTTTGTATAATCTTGGGCATGTTAATACGATTAACATTTTAGTAGCAATATCGTGTTTCATATTTCTACAGCCTCGACCCCTTGGGCGAGCAAGTTTAGGTAGATATTGATGTCTTTAATCAAGTCTGTTGCTTGAAATATAGAATCGCCATGGGAGTAAGAGACCGCTGTGGAAGGACCAGTATCGTTACGAGCAATGATCGGAGTTGAAGAAAGAAAGCTGGGGTTCTTATGAATTAATTTGGGGATTTTTGTTTGGGTTTTTGGTTACAAAACAAATAAAATCGGTAGAAATGAGATAGAGAAAGAGAGAAACAAAAGTGAGGGTATATATAGAGGAACAAAAAGAAGTTAGATGGTTTTTACAAAAATAAGCGTGCGAAAAGACGTGATGTGACCCATGACAGGACGTGCGCAGTACATTGAGCGCCAAAATAGGGCGCAATTCCCCACGAAAAGGCAACTACCTCATTAATTACAAAGTGCAGGTCCCAGGACCAAACGCACAGCAGAACAAAAAGAGCCTGGACCAGGCTCAGCCCTGGGACAGGACAAAGAACAGAAGCATCTCCTTACCCCCCAGTTCAGGACTAAAGGGCAAGGAGATGGGGGACAAACTGTTGGGACCAGAAAACCAGGCTAGTCCAGAGGCCTCAGTCAGGTCCAGACAAGGTCAGGACCTATGGCCAGAACCAAGGCTTGCAGCCAGTACCAAACTGGACAGACAAAACAAAGGTGCAGGTCAGGAGAGGAAAAGGTCGAGGATGGGCCAAGCCCAACAAAAAGAAGCACACTCTGTGAACAAGCCCAAAGATACAATAGCAACCCTAAAAGGATACGTTGGAGAGACTTGGTTAAGGAGCAGAAACAGGGCCTTGAAGATAGGAACTGCTGGAGAAATCATTGGGGAAGTTGGCTACAAAGAAGGAGACGAACGTTGGACCCAAATGCACTATAAAAGGAGGAGAATTCAGAAGAAGAAGCCATAAGAAGACACACCACTCAACTACTCTACACTCTACAAAATTCTCTATCAATCAAACACCTTACAAATTTTACGCCTTTATTGTATCCTGTACCAGTTGGTCCAGAATCTGTACCTGTTATTCCTGAACTAGTGAAGATCTTCTCCTGGCTTGGCGCCCGTGGTTTTTCCCTTAACATTTAAGGGTTTTTCCCACGTAACATATCGTGTGTCTTGTGTCGTTTTTATTATCTTTTCATACGTTTAAGCTCGATTACATCAAATACCATAAAACACAACCTAAAGGATAGTACTAGTAAACCTACAATCTCTTAATCGAACCGTGTGAGAAAATCACCCCGAACAACAGGTAATGTCATGCCGTGACATTCTACGTTGATATAGAGTGGTAAGTTGTGTGTACCCCCGAATGGAGGAAGGTCTTTGTCAGAGAAAGTAACAGCATTAGCTTGTCATTCTCGCGTGAAGTGGTTGATGAGCTTGTTTGGAGACATTTCTGACGTCATCGGGGTGATCTGCAGTGCTCGGTAAAGGGCTTCACGGTGTCCTAGTGAATCCTTTAATAGCTGCCAGATCAAGATATCTGCCTTTGTTTTGTTGAGTTTCTTATGAAGCGTGTCTCCAATCTCAGGTGTGGGTGTGAGCGTTGGAGTTGTACTTGATGACGCTACATTATTAGTTGGTGGTGCGGGTGCAATAGGCGAGGTAGGCGGCGTATCTTCGTCTTTGATTATACCCTTGTTCTTTTCTTGACTGGTCAACTTTGGTGGGAAGCCCGGAGTCTCGAGTGACTTTAGTGAGGCTAGGTATGGGCGTCCGGAACGCGTTAAATAAGCAACCTCGTTATCATTGTCCGATAGCCTGATCGGGTACTTGTGAGGTAATTCTCCATATTTGCCTAGTGGGCGATGAGGTTTGGTTTCTTCTGGAAGAAATTCCTGAAGGCACATTCGGATGTCGTCGTTGTCGTTGGTTTCATCGTCAGAAATATTCCAAATGCCGTTAATTTCGTGGTCATTTGAGATAATCAGATGAGAGCAACCGAT
The DNA here is from genome assembly GCA_023091065.1 of Dianthus caryophyllus. NCBI lineage: Eukaryota > Viridiplantae > Streptophyta > Magnoliopsida > Caryophyllales > Caryophyllaceae > Dianthus > Dianthus caryophyllus. The sequence continues at coordinate 12,991,064 of CM041529.1, read as the reverse complement.
GATGGGGTGTGTCCCTACGAATATAGCATGAGTGTGCAGAGGGTTGAGTTGATTTGAAGGTTTGGGGCTTGGACTGGGTTTCACTATAGTCTTGTCGTTGATCAGGTCCTGAACTATGTTTTTCAGGCAGAAGCATTATTCAGTGTCGTGCCCTTTTCCTCTGTGAAACTCGCAGTATGCGTTTTGATCCCATGACTTTTGTTTCTTGTCTTGGGGAGGCTCGCTAGTAGGCCCCAAGAGTTGAAGTACATTGCGACTTACGAGCTTCTGCAGTGCTTTTGAGTAAGTCATGTATATCGGGTCGAAATTTCGTCGTGGTTTTGACGAATTAGGACTCGGGATGAGCTGCCTTGGTATCCGCGACCCGTAATTTTAGTCGACTTTTCTTTGCGGAGGTCGTCTTCGATGAGTTCACCCACGGCGCTGAGTGTCGAGAAGCTTTCAAAGTTCCCGTACCGTAGGTGTTGTTGATATGCAGGGGTGAGGTTGTTGATGAACTTAGTGATTAAATCGGTGTCCCTAGGGCGGTTAGGTATTTGAGCACAGAGTTTCTTCCAGCGTGTGAGGTACTCGGTAAAACCTTCGTTGTCCCTTTGAGCTTGGACCTCTAAGGTACGCAGTGAGATCTGAATGTCGTTGTTGTCTCGGTATTGTTGATCGAATTCAACTGTTATGTCCTCGAAAGTAGTTATTTTGTGTGAGTCCAGGGCGTAGACCCATGCTCTGGGTTGTGCTTCCAGAGAGTGTGGAAACAATGTAGCCCAAGCGGAGGGATCAACATCCATGATGGCCATTTTTAATTTGAAAGCCTTGACGTGTAGGAGCGGGCTTTCGTGGCCTTTGAAGATGGGAAGATAACTGAGTGAGAGTTTAGCCGGTAGTATGGACTTGACGCTTTTCAGGATATGTTCATTCTCCTTGTGTATAGAGTAGCCTTTTGAGTTTGTAAGGCGTTCTTACATCGATCGAATTCTTTGGGCGTTTCGCTCAGATTCTTCGGCGAGGCACATGGCGTTTTTCTCGGCCTCGAATTTCTGCATTATGGCCATTTGTTCGATTACCGTGGTAAGGCTGGTAATCTTGTCACTGAGTTGTCAGACTTGCTCGGCGGTCACCTCCTTCGGCGGAGGAGGTGGCGGCGGAGGACGCGGCGGTCCGCCGATGTTTTCGTCGTGGTGAAATTCCATGACGTTCCTTTCTTTCTGTGGTGGAGTATTGAAAAGACCGTAGGTTAAGTAAGGACCGTTGTAAGGACGTTGCTTCGGGAGGACAGGAAGGTTGAAATGGCGATTCTTAGTGAGTCGTGCATCCAGGGCTTTCAGCGGGTGAACCTGCCAGAGTTTCCAACCTTAGTGACTCGAAAAGGAAGAAAATGACTCAACGAAATTCGCATTTGCAACTGAAGAAAGAAAAGCAAAAATGTGAAAAAGTGTGTGTGGGACTCAACTCGTGTTTTTAGTTTGAAAGACACAGGAAGTTTTTGAGGTAGAGGCGTAATGACACGTCCCTAGTCTCAATGTAATAAAAATTGTATGATCATAATCCGATTAACCCAGGTTAGCGGTACGTTGCTAGGGGTTTATCGTCAGACTATGATATGAAAATGGGTCAAACCGAAGTAGCGATAGAGTAGTTGATCTGAAGACGTTAAATTGGGTAAAAAGCGATTGCTTGTTCGCTCTTTATGTGTGACACAGGATATCAATTCAAAATGACGATAGGCCACTTGTCCTGACTTGTAAATTGATGGGTTCGCGTCTGAACGAGCCCGTGCTTCTGCTTATTTTTGAGAGAAAAAGTTTGTTTAAGTCAAGGTGACTAGTGAGTCACTTGGCTTTAGAGTTATCTCAAATGTAAAAGTGTTTGTTTTGTTAAAGTATCTGAAATGAGTTGACATTTTCGGGCTTTGCTTTGTGAAATGTTTTGCGATAAATGTACTATGACGATACGTCCGTCGTATAATCCATTTATGTTTTGTAAAGGATCGGAGATGTACTGATTATCCCCGACCGGTTTTGAATGTCGTGGTGTATTGTTTGTCAGGTTCAGTTGACTATAGGTCAGTGATCCTGACAGTATGCTTTGAAATTAAAGTATGTCTTTTTTTAAAAATGTTTGAAAATATTTTTTCGAAATAGACGTTTTTTGAATATGTAATGCCTTCGAAATGTCTTTGCATGCATTTGTTTAGAAGACGACTATAGTGAGGGTACTATAGCTTCGCATTTGTACGTATAGATACGGGTTTTTGGCTTTTCGGGTAAGGTTCCCTCCGGTCATTCCTGCAACGTTTGTGTAGGGTTATCCGCAAGATTGCACACATTTGAGTGTGAATTCAATACGGGTCCTAGAGCGTCCGAGTTTGACTGTTACGATCGTTTGTACGGATGCCGTACTTGTAATCGTGGAGGGGTGAGAGATCGGCATGTCCAGAGTAATCTCGCTTAAGAAGCAAGCGTTACTAGGGGTCGTCCCTCGAGGGTTGTGGTTATGAATCAGGAGGATTCGACTCAATCGTACTTTTGCCCAAATATCGAAAGCTAAAATGTTTTCAAAGTTTCAAGTATCACTTCTTTATGTTTTAAAAAAAAAAAAAAAAAAAAAAGCTAGTTTTTAAAATAAATAAAAACATGCTCGTCCCCAGCGGAGTCGCCAACTGAAGGTACCGGGAAGCGGTGCCACCCCCTCGACGCCCCGTGCGCGCCCGCCCTCGTGTGAACATTGGGGCGGAATGCGCGACGCGGGAAAAATGCGGTCGCAAAAAGGCACGCGGGTGGATCTGCGGCTTGCAGTCGAGAAGTCGAATGCCGTGTGATCGACTGTTTGCTATGTGGGATATCCTTGCTAAAGTTTAGATAAAAGAAATGTAGAAAATCCTTTTGCAATTTGTTTTCGGAGTCGCCACCAAATATTTAAGGAATTTGGAACCTTTTCAGCGCGTCTTTAAATCATAAGACGCGGGGTCTCAGATTTCAAGGTGCGTCGATACCTATCCTTCTGAGGTTATTGTGAAACCAGAGAGGATTCGGAGTGAGGTTACTTTTCGAAAGTTTTGACAAGGTGTATTCCGAAATTTGCAATCAAAAGGCCTACGTAAAAGTAATCTTTACTAATTTGAAAACAAATGCTTAATTTCGATATTTGGGCTAAAAGGACGCTACGTACAAGTGCGAATGTATGACTCGGTAAATATGTAAATAAATGATTGTAGACCGTCAAAGCTATGATGTTTTGCTATAGGAAATGTACGTAAAGATAATAATTCATTGCATTTGAATTTCTAAAATAAACGTTATTTTCTGACTTATACTTGATAGGGCTTAGTCGTATCACCTCAATCAAAAATAAACCTACAGAACAACTAACTAGTAGCTAGTAGCAAGTAGGGTCGAATCCATAGAGAAACGGAGTAGCTATAAGATCACTTAGCTAAACTTAGGTTATCTCAAGGGTAATAATCAATGTAAGGAATAAGAACTAAATCAAGAGCGAATAATAAAAAGGAGTAAAAGTATATGTGAGAAAGATTAGGGCATCGGGTTCATTGTGACATCAATTCAGGAACTCAACTCAATAAGAAATAATAATCAAATGAAGCTATGCAGGTGACTAGGCATAAAATACGCTCTCTCAAGTCAATATTAACCTTAAGCAGATTTAGCGGGCTCTCGCAACTTACTAAACCTAACTTATCAAATGCGTGTAAGTCTAGTCTCAATTAGGCTTTCGATTTTAAACCAAAACAACCAAGATTCAATTCAATTTAGGCGTCCCTATATTCAATTGATAATAAAAACGCGTAGGAAGAAATCAACTTGCACAAGTTCAATCAATTAAAGCAATTAAAACATGTTCCCAAATCAATAATCACAAATCACCCTAAACCCTAACAAGAATTTAGCTACTCATAATTAAAGGGCAAACAAAGCAATAATAATAATAAAGCATGATGAAAGAAATAAAAGCAATTGAAATAAACCAGAGACGAATCTTGCAAATTAAAGCGGTCACCGACGGTTACAAGAAATTAAATCTCAACTTAATTCTAAAGTTTTTGAGAGAAAATAGAAAGAGCAATCTAAATAAAACTAAAACTCGTGAAAATAAAGCATCCCCCTTTCCAAATCTCGTTCTAGGTTTATATATACAAAACTACCAAAACAACTCGGAGTAAAGTCGAAAACCACGGAACTGGGCCTCCCAGCCGGCCGGTCAGCCCAGATCGGCCGGTCCCAAGTCTTGGGTCGGGCTTACTCAATTTGCTTGGGCTTCAATTCTTTGTTTAGAGCTTGATCCATCTCGACTTTATTCGTAACCTCTTGCACTCTTATTCGTATCCCGAGCTCCCGTATGAGCTCGAGCTTGGTCTTCAGGTCCGGTACTCGTACGTGCTCCACTCGACTTGGGTTTTGGCTCGGGACCGCCAAAACCTGCAAAATATAAACAGGAACAGTAGTACCGCAATATAAAGCAAATAGCTCATAAAACAATAATGATCTCAAATAAAAGTAAGCTAAATACAACTGAACCGGGGGCATATAATCTATATAAAATGCACTCATCAATACTTAATTCTAAGATTTTGTGAAAAACCCTCGGTTTTGCACGTTTAAAAAGACTAATTGAAACAGTATAATTTAATGTCGTATCCGCGTTTTAGTTGTAATTTAATGCATGGATGAGAATTTGCATAATGTAAAAGTGACGTCGGTTTGTTTAGTGATTTTGAGTGGTTGTTTATGCGGGATTGACAGGGTTTAGACGGATTCTGAATCCGAATTACTACAACCGTATTACGAATACTTGTTCGTTAACGTCAATACCGAGGTGGGTTAAGGTAACCCTTTGTCTGAGTCTCGAACGTCTAATCCGCGAGTAAAATGTTTACTTTTGAAATGCAAAGACGGTATTTTGAGTGATTTTTGTAAGTGTGAGTGAGTGATGATAATAATAATGATAAGTGTTGATGAATATGATTGAATATGAATCAATAAAAATGAAAGGAAAGGGTTGCTATTTATAGGCTTTGGCTCGTTTTGGTGCATATTGATAGAAATAATCGCCATTGAACAGGCGGTTTAAATATAAACTGCCTGTAAACTGGTGAAAGAAACCAGTCATCACCAGAACAAAAGAAAATCGCTAGTGCACTGGTGATTTAAAATTTAATCGCTCTGTGCACTGGCGATTGTAAGTTTGTCTGGCAGACTGTTGATTGGACTTGGGCCGCCTTAGTCATGCATGACGGGTTGTACTTTGTGATGAGTGTGTTTTGGGGTGTTTGTTGCGTGTTTTTGGGCCAAAATGATTTTTGGCTCAAATTTCGTATTTCGTGTTTCGGTTTTTGTCGTGTTTTTCGGTTTTTGCTCGAAATAAAATAATATTGTAATGTATTATTTTGCGTTGTCGTTGTAATAACCGTAAAAAAATTTATAGATTAAATAGATACATAAATATGTAAATACTAAACAATATATATTAATAAATAATAATATTAATACAAAATAATATATTATGATAATAATAGTTAATTATGATAATAAGACAAAAGAAAAAAAAAAAAATGAAAGTCAACTATGAAAATATGGTAGCCTTGCACTCAAAGTAATCTAATGGGGAGGTAAATGTTAATTGCTTCAATCACTTATACACGCTTAAACCAGCCTAACATTCACCAACGCTTCTACATACACCGCCTTACTAAACTATAAATAGGCTATTCGATTTCCATTCAAAGGATGGTAAATAATAATAATCAAAATAACAACAATACATATTATAGTAATAAATGGTAGTAAAAATATTAATAATTTTAATAATAAGTTCAATAAGGTGGAAGAACTTATAAAGGATTAGGGATTATACTATTTATACAGGGGGTTTATAAGTCTAGTCTAATACATTCGTATAAGGTATGTTTTCAGACCCTTTTTCAGTAGTAATAACTTATATAATAAAATGTAGCTAGTTATATAAGTCAGATTATAGCGATAAAATAAAATGTTATTAAAAGGAGATAAGGTTATAAATTAAGCTAGGCCTACAGAATTGAGGTTCTATATGTATATAATTAAGATACTCGTACTTTGTAAAAGTATTAAAGAAAATTCAAAGAAATGAAATAATGTTAATACAATAATATTGTACCTATGTTCTAAATATATTTGATACATATATGTAAAATGAAATAATAGAGGGGAGACTCTACTAAAAGTAATTATATAATTAGAATTATTATACTGTATAAGGATTGTGGACAAGGGATTTTGATCCACGCGATGTTTTATTTCAAAAACATTTTTGATTCGAAAAGAGTCGCCACTAAATTTTTAGGTGGAATTTAGAAACCAATTTTAGAGAAAATGAGTTCGTGTGAGTTTACGTGTTAGGAAGTTTAAAAGAATTTCATTAATTTAACGCCTAACCCCGCCCGTTATAAAAACGGTCTCTACTAAATAAAACCATGGCTATTATGAGTACACATGCAGATATGCAAACAACGTTTTTAACCCTAAATAAAATACATCCATTCTATGCCGTTTAATGCACACAAAAATTCGTCGAAGTTGTTCAACATGGGTTCATTTACTATTCTAGCAAACAAAGAAAAGAAGCAGAAATACTTACCGACAGCATAAGATAGATTAACAAACGTTAGCGGCAGACGGATAGAAATAACCACACGGCAAACATATGAACCAGTATGAACGACTAACGTAAATAATTAAATACCACACACAAATATGAAGAAGTGACAAACAAAGACAAACAGACGTATAAACTAATGATCACATACAACTAAATAAATATGCAAACGTATACAAATTACACGGACACGAATAACAATCAACTAACAATCAACTAACTAATAAATACAAAAAAGTAAGCAACTAACGTGGGCACCAAAACACGGAGTACACAAGCCTAAGTTGTACAACTCTACACATGATTAGTCTAACATGCAGCAACATGGATTAATCTAACAAAACGAGACCAGCAACATGGATTAATCTAACATACAGTATGAAGTAATCTAACATGAATAACTAAACGCTGCGTACTAACGTAAGGAAATAGCCCACATACGCACGAATACAAACGACTGCACGAGGATCTAAAATAATCAAAAGCGATTAGCAAATATATAAACATAAGCAGATAGCATGAGCACTTAAACACGGTATATGAGGACCTAAACTATACAATTCAACAAGTCTAATAATTACGCAACAGATTTAACGAACAAGACAAAACAGCGGCCAACGGAACTATGCCGTGCACAGCTTCTACATGATTAACGAGGCAAATTACGAGATCAATACAAGATGACAGAGTAAAATCATGAAAACTAACCTAGTATACAAACGTGAATTACAAATCTGGGACGAAAAACATGATAAACCAGTTTTCAGACATAATTAAACATGAGCAAAATCTACTTGTATAATAAGCTAACGAGCAAACTAAACTGACGAGGGATTTTCAAGTCACACGACGCAGGGAAGCCAAACGTGCATATCAAGTAGATGAGGGACACGATACATCAACACATACATATTAATATCAGGCGAAAAATAGGAATCCAAAACGAATGATAAATGTGACAACTATGATGGTAAATAACAAAGCGACAGAGAGCGATAAAAAAAAGCGACAGAAGGCGATAAAAATAATAAAAAACGATAATTTAACAAAGTAAAAATAGTATTTTTGCACCCTCAACTTACATGTATCGTTGACCAAATCTTCGAGTCGTAATCGATTGTAAGATTTTATCCCAAGGGGCCGTCGTCGACGAAAACAATTTGTAAATCCGTAGCTTTATACCAAACTGACAGTGATTTTCAAAAGCTTGTAACTTCTTCGTTTCTCAACGAAATTTTGAACCGAAAGATGTTTTGTAATCGTGACAAAGTGAACTTTAAGATTATGTAAAGAAATCAGAGAGACTATGGTGTTTTCAACACGAAAAACGAAGTAGAAGAAGTGATAGTTGCACGAAAACCAGAAAATTTGTGCTCTGTTTTTCATACGACTATCTCGACTCCTTTTTGAGTTTTTAGGGCTTTCTTGTGACTTGTTATGGTGTATGTATGCTGTATATTTCGTCCCCCCTTGAATGCTTGAGGTTAGTGTGTATTTATAAGGTCAAAAAGTAGGGTTTCTTGTGGGAAAAGAGCAGCTCCACTCTTACCTCGAGAGCTGCTGTCCACGGCCCTCTTGGTGGGGGTTCTTAGGGTTTTTTTGAGTTGTGTTTCTTGTGGGTTAAGCAAGGATGAACGGGTAGGATAGTTAGGAGTCGGGTTTGGGTCATGGGTAGGTGATCAGGAATCGGGTTTGGGTCAAATAGGGGTTGACTTTGGGCTGCTCAAAACAGAGTACGGCATGGGGATCTTGGGCTGTGGTTGGACGAGCTTCTTGGCTGCTTTCTGGCCTGATTAGTCGAAGGGGAGAATGGGTAGAAAAGGCTTTGAAATTCGTGTTGAAACGGGCTCAAAATCGCTCTTAAAATTGAGCTTAAAACGAGCTTTAAAACTTGCTGTTAAGAAAACGAATTCATCGAATACGATTTAATAAAATGTTTTAAAAGCACGAGAAACGACTTTTCAAGTCAAATATCAAATTTGTAAAAGCGATTTTTCAAATCGAATAACTTAAAATGATTTTTCAAATCGAAATATTTTATTTTCAATAAAATAAACTTGAGGCAAATAAATTTTGACAGAAATAAATTTACCCTGTTAAACATTAATTCAAGTATCATTTAAATTAATAAAACATTATGCCGACGGCGCCCGGCTTACATCGTAAAACGAACTCGAATAAATGACACGAAAACAAGTTGTCCTATCATCATAGGGTGTTTGTCGGGTTTTCTATAAATTTCCATATCGACAGATACAGGTATCTACAGAGCCCCCACTTTGACTAAGGCTTGGACAGGCGAAAGTCAAAGTAGACACTGAAGTTGATCGATGATCACAACTTGAGAGCCTTACGGGTCGTTTATGGTCCCTTAGACCTGTGTATAAAAGCTCACCAGCCATAAGAAGAAATCATACCTGACTCACGGTTCTAGATGCCTCCTCTTTCATTAAAATATGGGTTGAGCCTTATCCTTAGGCGCCTACCTATCCGTTGTGACAGAATCAAACCCGTATCGTAGTTCATTTCTCATTGGCTGTAGCTTTCTGCTGCTTCGGCCCAAAACAAATGATATTTGTTTACTCGATTGAGTAAAGCCTATATCTGCATTCTTTTTGGAAGTGTCACTTCTTTTAGCTTTTGCTAGTACTTCTTCATTTCGAGGATGTCATCCTGTCGTCGGGGTCTAAGGTCGGTGACTTTAGAGCCCCCGGTTGGAGCGTTCATGCTCAACCTTAACAAATCATAGCACATGACTCACATAGTGAAATCTGCGACTTTGGAAACAAAAAGGATGGATCATCGATCCGAGCTGCGAATTTTATTCGAAAATGGGTCATCGACCTACTTTTTAAACAAAAGGGATGGATCATCGATCCGAACTGAGAATATTAATTTGGAAATGGGTCTTCGACCTGATTTTTAATCAAAAGGGATGGATCATCGATCCGAACTGAGAATTTTAATTCGAAAAAGGGTCTTCGACCTGCTTTTTAAATAAAAGGATGGATCATCGATCCGAAACCGTAAACATCTTTTGAAAATGGGTCGTCGACCGGAAACCGTAAACATCTTTTAAAAATGGGTCGTCGACCGGAAACATTTTTTGAAAATGGGTCTTCGACCCGCATCTTGAAAAGTGGATGAGTCATCGACTCGAACAACTATAAACATCTTTTGAAAAATGGGTCATTAACCCGCATCTTGAAAAGTGAATGAGTCATCGACTCGAACTATAAACATCTTTTGAAAAAATGGGTCTTTAACCCGCATTTTGAAAAGTGGAAGAGTCATCGACTCGAACTATAACATCATTTGAAAATGGGTCTTCAACCCGCATTTTGAAAAGTGGAAGAGTCATCGACTCGAACTATAACATCATTTGAAAATGGGTCTTCAACTCGTATTTTGAGGAAAAGGCGGATTGGTCGTCGACCCGAACTATAATGGTCATTTGAAAATTGGGGCCATCGACCCATAATTTGAAGGAAAAGGTGGATGGGTCATCGACCCGAGCGGAAGACATCATTTGAAAATGGGTCATCGACCCGCATTTTGGAGAATGAGTAGGTCATTGACCCGTATAGCAAATTTCATTTGCAAATCGAAAGAGGTCATCGACATGAACTTTGGATTTTGAGCACTTCGAATAATTCGGCCATTAACCTAGTTTTAAAACATCGTTTTTTTTAAAGTTAGATTGCGGGTCCAACCTAGACTACAAAAATTACTTGAAAATTGACACGGGGTATTGGTTAGCATGCATCAAATCGAATTGGGTCCTCGACCCGCATTGTAAACATCATTTTAACAATCAAGAAGAGTCATCGACTGTGAATGTAATCATCATTTAGAAATTGAAATGGGCCGTCGGCTCACAAGCATCATTTTGAAAATTAAAGTGGGTCATCAACCCGTATTTGAAATTTGACCTCGGATCATCGACCCAGACTTTGCAAAAAAGGTTCTTGAAATGCCTGATATTTTAAAATAGAAGCATGGCCAAGTTAGCATGAAATACGACACGAATGTGACATGAATGCGACAAGAACGTGACACGAGCAACTGACATTTGAACGTTCGACCATGATCGACTCAACCTAAGACAACGTTTCACTGACGGGTAGACTAGTAACTGTGCAAGATCTTTTAAGATGATTGACACGTGGTTTGAAATAGAGTGGGTTAATAGTATCATGTTCTCTCCCTAAGCAAATTCTTTGTCGAGATACGAACTAACTGTCAAAGTAAACATCTTTGCCAATTCCCGTTAAGAAAATGATCATTCGAAGACTGGACAATTACTTATCAGAACATTGATTCTCATCTCAATCTAAATTGAGCACTAAGACAGACTCAACAAAAGTTGCTTCATTTGGACTTCGTAAAGACCCGTAAAAAATTGACAAGATGACAAATTAGATGATGGGTGGTGGTGGATTGTATCCCATATTCTAAAGGATTGCCTACATATTCGCGTGGAGCGAAATCAAATCCGATGTAGTTCGATCTAGGTGCATAAACATGGTATTTTTTTTTTTTTTTTTTTTTTTTGTGTAGCACTCGAAGGTTTCACCTAAGGTATCATGTTGTAAGGTACTGGCGGATTCCTTGTGGACCTTAAACGCTTGGGTACAACCACACAGGCCAATGATTCTCGGAATTCTAGACTACGTCTCCATCACCGTTTTGAGAACGACTTAAAAAAGAATTGATGGTACTTTCTGACCGTTTTGGCTTCGCCTTTAATTTCGACTTTGATCTTCGATCTCCGACGTGTTGCCACTCAATTTCTTGTATTTTTGTATTCTTGTTTGCGTTTTTGAGAATGTGCCGCGCCCTTTGTGGCTTGGGCTTGTTCCAACTTTACTAGATGTCGCGGTGAGCGGTCGCATGTGGTCGTATGTATATCACGCCAGACTCCTCTGACAAGTTCGTTTGCTTATTAGGCACGCGATCGAGTACACGGAGGGCGATCCATGAATATTCGTACTTTTGGTCGCGATCAAATTCATGACCACTGTGGAGCTCCAAATTAATGGATCCTCCTCCAAAGGCAGAGGAGTAGTATACCACAAGTTGACTACCGGACCTTAGCTTTTTAGTTGTCGGAAACCCTTAAGTCTTTGTTTTTGTCTTGAGTTGGTGTTGCACCTTAGAATTGAATACATATTTCTACCCCAGGGACACCCTTCGAGTGTGTTGTGCATTTTCATCAGTTGGATTATGGAAACAAAATAGAGACAAATCAATTTCATTGATTTTGAGAAGGGGTTAGAAATAATTGTGGAAAAACGAATCTTAGACTCAACTCAGACATAAGACTTGAATACGAGTTCTGACTTATAACCACCAACCTCGGCTTTGAACTTTTCTTATTTCAAGAGTTTATTCAGATGCTTGGTTTGAAAGTTACCCCACTTTTGCAACTTGATTTTGACTTAGGGAGGAGAATATGCAACGCAGGTTCAGAAATCGACACGGCTTCGGCACTATTTGTAACAACTCGGGAAGCGAATGAACTGGACCAGATTAATCATGAAAAGACTCAGAGCTTAACGACATGGTCCTAACTATGCAAATGCATGCGACATATGAACTTGAAGACAGACTCACAGTACGGGACTTAGACCCAACTAGACATCGACTTGAAGTAGTTAGCTCGTTTGAACCAATAAGCTTCTAAGGTTTATACAAAACTTCCAAATAGCTTAGCTGAGACGTTGTTGTGCCCTGACTCAAAACTAAAAAATGACATGCATGACTTGGGCCCAAGAATAGGCCTAGGTGACCCAACTAGGTAAATCGTCTAAGACTTTTAGATGGACTAGACTTACTATACACGGCTTAGATTCTAACTAGACTCGACTCGGTGCATTTCATGCTTCCTCATGACTCGAGAATGAAACTTGTTTTTTTTTTTTAAAAGTCGATGTTTAAAATGGGCAGCACTTCGACTACCAAAAGGGCTTATTTGGTTCGAAAATTCTAGTCCAACTGGGGTTAGATTTTACCTTCGAAAAAACTTCGTTTTGGTTGGAAAAAAAAATTCTATTCCTAAATGGGTAACATTTCAAAAGCGTTCGAGATTATTCTAATCCTAAACTTAAAGCATTTCAGCTTAAAAACTATTCTTTTTTCAAAAGACGTAGTGTTGAGAATTGTTCGAGATTATTCAAATCCTAAACGGGTAGCATTTCAGTTTAAAAAGGATCTTTTTTTTCAAAAGACTGCGTGTCGAAGACTGTTCGAGATTATTCTAATCGTAAATGGATAGCATTTCGGTTTATAAAAGGATCTTTTTTCAAAAGAATTTTTTTTTAAAAGAAAAAAAATGTTCTAGGATTCTCTAATCCTAACGAGGAGCATTTCAGCTAACAAAAGGATCTTTTTTCTAAAGACTTAGCGTCGGAGACTGTTCGAGATTATTCTAATCTTAAATGGATAGCATTTCGGCTTATAAAAGGATCTTTTTTCAAAAGATATATTTTTTTTTAAGGTTTTAGGATTTTCTAATCCTAACGAGGAGCATTTCAGCTTAAAAAGGATTTTTTTTTTTAAAAGATAATTTTCTTTTAAAGAAAAAAAAGTTTTAGGATTTTCTAATCCTAACGAGAAGCATTTCAGCTTAGAAACGACCCTTTTTTTTTTATAGAGAGCAAATATCGAAAATTATTTAAGGTTGTTCTAATCCTAACGAGGAGCATTTCAGCTTAAAAAAGATCTTTTTTCAAAAGAGCTAATATCGAAATTTATTTAAGATTGTTCTAATCCTAAACGAATAGCATTTCAGCTAGGAATAAATCTTTTTTCAAAAGAGCTAATATCAGAAATTTGATTATTCTAATCTTAAACGAATAGCACTTCAGCTAGGAATAAATCTTTTTTCAAAAGAGCTAATACCGGAAATCTTTTAAGATTATTCTAATCCTAAATGAATAGCATTTCAGCTAGGAATGGATCTTTTTTCAAAAGAGCTATTATCGGAAATCTTTTAAGATTATTCTAATCCTAAACGAATAGCATTTCATCTTAGAAAATATCTTTAAAAAGAGCTAATATCGAAAATTATTTAAGATTTATTCTAATCCTAAACGAGTAGCATTTCAGCTAGGAGTGGATCTTTTTTCAAAAGAGCTAGAATCGGAAATTATTTAAGATTATTCTAATCCTAAGAGGATGGCATTTCAGCCAAGAAAAGATCCTTTTTCAAAAGAGCTAATGTCGAAAATTGGTTAAGATTATTCTAACCCTAAAAGAATAGCATTTCAGCTTAGAAAAGATCTTTTTGTCAACAGAGGCAATGTCGAAAATTGTTTAAGATTATTCTAACCCTAAACGAATAGCATTTCAGCTTAGGAAGAGATCTTTTTTCAAAAGAGCTAGAATCGGAAATTATTTAAGATTATTCTAATCCTAAACGAATAGCATTTCAGCTAGGAAGAGATCTTTATTCAAAAGAGCTAAAAATCGGAAATAATATAAGATTATTCTAATCCTAAGAGGATGACATTTCAGTCAAGAAAAGATCTTTTTTCAAAAGAGAAAATATTCAGAAAATATCTAAGATTATTCTAATTTTAGAAGGAAAGCATTTCAGCTTAAACAAAAATCTTTGTTTTCCGAAGGAGATAGTGTGGGAAAATTTTAAGATTATTCTAATCCTAAAAAAGAGAGCGTTTCAGCTAGGAATGAATCTTTTTTCAAAAGAGCTAATATCGGAAATCTTTTAAGATTATTCTGATCCTAAAAGAATAGCATTTCTGCTAGGAAAAGATCTTTTTTCAAAAGAGCTAAAATCGGAAATAATATAAGATTATTCTAATCCTAAAAGGAAAACGTTTCAGCTTGGACAAAAATCTTTGTTTTTTCGGAAAAGAAAGTGTCGGAAAATATTTAAGATTATTTTAATCCTAAAAAGACAGCATTTCAGCTTAAAGAATGATTTTTTTAGAAGGAAAGCATTTCAGCTTAAGTCAAAAATCGTTTCAAAAGAGATATCGAAGATTATTCTAATCCTAAAAAGACAGCATTTCAGCTAAAAGAAATTTTTGGAAAATATTCGATTGAAAAGATGACGGTTTTGACTAAAAAGGATTAAAAACATGGCTTTGGAATTCATAGAGCAATTATTCATACGCAGTTCAAGGATGCAATGCATGAGCTAGACTATTCTAAGTCTCGAAAAGGGTCCATGCCAATGATCCCACGTTGTTAGGTAACCTACGCAACCACCATAAGTTTGTAACTATATGGCGAGAGTGCGGTTGCTAACCTCGGCGGAACCACCTTGGTATTTAAACCAGACACAGTGAACGTCATTTCCCTACTTTGGGGTCGACCCAAAGGGAGAAATGGTTCGAATCCTAACAGTATGATGCATAAAACAACATAAAGAAAAAAAGGTACTCTAAATAGCCATCGTTTTACTTTTCAAGTTTAACGTCCCCAGCGGAGTCGCCAAATTGTGGACAAGGGATTTTGATCCACGCGATGTTTTATTTCAAAAACATTTTTGATTCGAAAAGAGTCGCCACTAAATTTTTAGGTGGAATTTAGAAACCAATTTTAGAGAAAATGAGTTCGTGTGAGTTTACGTGTTAGGAAGTTTAAAAGAATTTCATTAATTTAACGCCTAACCCCGTAGATTATAAGCGGTCTCTACTAAATAAAACCATGGCTATTATGAGTACACATGCAGATATGCAAACAACGTTTTTAACCCTAAATAAAATACATCCATTCTATGCCGTTTAATGCACACAAAAATTCGTCGAAGTTGTTCAACATGGGTTCATTTACTATTCTAGCAAACAAAGAAAAGTAGCAGAAATACTTACCGACAGCATAAGATAGATTAACAAACGTTAGCGGCAGACGGATAGAAATAACCACACGGCAAACATATGAACCAGTATGAACGACTAACGTAAATAATTAAATACCACACACAAATATGAAGAAGTGACAACAAACACAAACAGACGTATAAACTAATGATCACATACAACTAAATAAATATGCAAACGTATACAAATTACACTATTACCTAATAACAATCAACTAACAATCAACTAACTAATAAATACAAAAAAGTAAGCAACTAACGTGGGCACCAAAACACGGAGTACACAAGCCTAAGTTGTACAACTCTACACATGATTAGTCTAACATGCAGCAACATGGATTAATCTAACAAAACGAGACCAGCAACATGGATTAATCTAACATACAGTATGAAGTAATCTAACATGAATAACTAAACGCTGCGTACTAACGTAAGGAAATAGCCCACATACGCACGAATACAAACGACTGCACGAGGATCTAAAATAATCAAAAGCGATTAGCAAATATATAAACATAAGCAGATAGCATGAGCACTTAAACACGGTATATGAGGACCTAAACTATACAATTCAACAAGTCTAATAATTACGCAACAGATTTAACGAACAAGACAAAACAGCGGCCAACGGAACTATGCCGTGCACAGCTTCTACATGATTAACGAGGCAAATTACGAGATCAATACAAGATGACAGAGTAAAATCATGAAAACTAACCTAGTATACAAACGTGAATTACAAATCTGGGACGAAGAACATGATAAACCAGTTTTCAGACATAATTAAACATGAGCAAAATCTACTTGTATAATAAGCTAACGAGCAAACTAAGCGGCGAGGATTTTCAAGTCACACGACGCAGGGAAGCCAAACGTGCATATCAAGTAGATGAGGGACACGATACATCAACACATACATATTAATATCAGGCGAAAATAGGAATCCAAAACGAATGATAAATGTGACAACTATGATGGTAAATAACAAAGCGACAGAGAGCGATAAAAAAAGCGACAGAAGGCGATAAAAATAATATAAAACGATAATTTAACAAAGTAAAAGTAGTATTTTTGCACCCTCAACTTACATGTATCGTTGACCAAATCTTCGAGTAGTAATCGATTTTAAGATTTTATCCCAAGGAGCCGTCGTCGACGAAAACAATTTGTAAATCCGTAGCTTTATACCAAACTGACAGCGATTTTCAAAAGCTTGTAACTTCTTCGTTTCTCAACGAAATTTTGAACCGAAAGATGTTTTGGAATCGTGACAAAGTGAACTTTAAGATTATGTAAAGAAATCAGAGAGACTATGGTGTTTTCAACACGAAAAATGAAGTAGAAGAAGTGATAGTTGCACGAAAACCAGAAAATTTGTGCTCTGTTTTTCATACGACTATCTCGACTCCTTTTTGAGTTTTTAGGGCTTTCTTGTGACTTGTTATGGTGTATGTATGCTGTATATTTCGTCCCCCCTTGAATGCTTGAGGTTAGTGTGTATTTATAAGGTCAAAAAGTAGGGTTTCTTGTGGGAAAAGAGCAGCTCCACTCTTACCTCGAGAGCTGCTGTCCACGGCCCTCTTGGTGGGGGTTCTTACGGTTTTTTTGAGTTGTGTTTCTTGTGGGTTAAGCAAGGATGAACGGGTAGGATTGTTAGGAGTCGGGTTTGGGTCATGGGTAGGTGATCAGGAATCGGGTTTGGGTCAAATAGGGGCTGACTTTGGGCTGCTCAAAACAGAGTACGGCATGGGGATCTTGGGCTGTGGTTGGACGAGCTTCATGGCTGCTTTCTGGCCTGATTAGTCGAAGGGGAGAATGGGTAGAAAAGGCTTTGAAATTCGTGTTGAAACGGGCTCAAAATCGCTCTTAAAATTGAGGTTAAAACGAGCTTTAAAACTTGCTGTTAAGAAAACGAATTCATCGAATACGATTTAATAAAATGTTTTAAAAGCACGAGAAACGACTTTTCAAGTCAAATATCAAATTTGTAAAAGCGATTTTTCAAATCGAATAACTTAAAATGATTTTTCAAATCGAAATATTTTATTTTCAATAAAATAAACTTGAGGCAAATAAATTTTGACAGAAATAAATTTACCCTGTTAAACATTAATTCAAGTATCATTTAAATTAATAAAACATTATGCCGACGGCGCCCGGCTTACATCGTAAAATGAACTCGAATAAATGACACGAAAACAAGTTGTCCTATCATCATAGGGTGTTTGTCGGGTTTTCTATAAATTTCCATATCGACAGATACGGGTATCTACAAGGATAAAGTTATAAAGAATAAATTTGTATAATTTTATGGAAGGTCAACTGTAAAGAAAATTCTAAGGTCAGAGGATAATGTACCTGTGTTGGATAAAAGTCCTAATAAGCTAGTTTACGTAAAATCTGGTACCAGAATTATTGGAATAAGACTACATTACTGTTACTATCCTGTGTACATGGAGGTGGGGCATAGCCCTGGGGAACATGTGTTCCAAGGTTACAAACGATTTTATCACAGAGGATCTCGGATCCAGTTTTATTGTCCTGTGTACATGGAGGGGGGCTTAGCTGTAGGGATCGGATCCCATTCACTAATCAAATATTAGTGTAAATCAAATTACTCTAATTTGATTTAGCAAGATCTATGTAGTACAAATTTACATTGTTAACAAGTTTAGAAATGTTATACCTTTCTCTTAAAGGAAATATGGGCACAAAACTAGAATTCCTTTCTAGTTTTGTTTCTTGAGTTTAAGCTTAGGATGATCCTCCAAAACCCGAGTTTCCAAACAAGGAAACCTCCTAAAAGATGCACCCAAGAACTTACTCCAAAGGATACTAAAGATTTTGGACAAGAAATCACTTAGTATCACTTGATAATATGTAATATTATTATTACTAACTCTTATTAATATGTGGGATAATATTAGTGTTTTAGTATTAGAGAGAAATGGTGAGAGATGTAAAAGAATTGCATGAATTGCATGAATAATCTTATCTCTCAAAGCCTTGTGTTTTATAAGCAAAACACAAAAAGAAGTGTGTTGGGCACACTTGAAGGGGGGGGGGGGGGGGGGGGGGGGGGGCACCTAGGTAGAGGAGAGGAGAGGAAGAGTTTTGTCTTGGGTAGAAAAATAGCATGCATTATCATGATTATGTTTTTACATGCATTTACAAATACAAGAAAACAAAACAAATAAAAACAAATGGAAGCATCTCCCACTTGCTCTATTTGGACGGTCCATGAGCCCCTATATGGGTCCATTTTGTTTTCAATATTTGTCCCACAAAAAGATATAATTTATCACTTAATTATCTAATATAATAAAGTGTAAATTAATTAAACTCTTCCTTAATATACACGTACACTTACACATATATTAAAATTGTACTTTTACTAATCTCATTAGTAAAATATACATAATTAGTGAATTAACGTTTAATCACTAATTCCCATCTCCTCTAATAATTTTATCGATATAAAATTAAATCATCCGAGTTCACAACTCGATTTCTCTCTAAATTAATACACTGACTAACCGTTAGTCGATTTATCAAGTTACCAATATAATTGTATCTCATACAATTAATTAGCTTAAATATTTGGAGAACGTTCCTATAGGTGTGACTTAAAGGGATCAATTGATCACCGCCGCTCTCACGACAATAACGTCAAACTCTAGTCAGCCAACCGTTATTGATTTACGTTAATCAATTGACAATAATTCAGGATTATCCCCATGTATTCCTTAATTGAGATTTATTAAGTAATTGCACTATTGTGGAGGACACATACTCCAACAATCTCCCACTTGTCCGAGACAAGTTGTGCATTACCAATTCTCATGTCCGTTTCACATCTCCCACTCGATGCAAGGTGTCTTACAGGTCGTACTTTGATACACGCTATTTATATACATTATTTGCCCCCGGTTCAGTCGCATTTAGCTTGCATTTATTCGTATTCGTTATGATTTTATGAGCTATTTGTTATATTTCTCGATACTGCTGCCTTTTATTTATATTATGCAGGTTTTGGTGGTTTTGAGCCAAAACCCGAGGCAAGTGGAGCATTACGAGAATCGAGTCGACAAGACCAAGCTCGAGTGCGCATAGGAGCTCGAGAACAAGAGAAAAAGGACAAAAGACAAAAGGCCAAACGAATGAACAAGGCCCCAAAAGAAGGATTGGGCCTAGAATCAAGAGAAAGTGAGCCAGCCCAAGTGAGTCAGGCCGGTAGTGCAGACTGACGGCGGCCGGCTCTGGTGTTTATTCTGACGGTTTTTGTTTTATTTCGGGATTTAACTTTAGGAAACTATATAAGGGCTTTTTAGGTCGAACATTAAACGTATGCTTTATTTTTCCTTAGTTCTCCTAGTTTTAGTTTACTGTTATTTACTTTCTCTCCTCTTAAAAACTCAAATTTTTAGTTTAGTTTAAGATTGAATCGTTTGTAACCGTCGGTACTCCGTAAAACTCCAGGTTTAATTTAATTGCAATTATTTCTTTTATCATGTCTTCTTCTTACTATTGCTTTGTTTTAATTTCCATTATGCGTAGCTAATTGCTTGTTAGGGTTTAAGGTGATTTGTGATAATTGATTCAGGACATGTTTTAATTGCTTATATTGATTGAACTTGTGCAAGTTGGTTTCTTCCTGCGCGTTTTATTATCAATTGAATTTAGGGACGCCTTTATTGAATTGAACTTAGGTTGTTTCAGTTTAAGATCGAAAGCCTAATTGAAACTAGACTCACGCGTATTTGATAAGTTGAATTTAGTAAGTTGCGAGAGCCCGCTAAATTTGCTTAAGGTTAATATTGACTCGAGAGAGCGTATTCCTAAACCTAGCCACTTGCATAGCTTCAATTGATCGTTATTTACTTTTGAGTTGAGTTCCTGTATCATTGTCACAATGAACCCGATGCCCTAATCCTTCCCCTTATATATTCCTGCTGTCTTTATTATTTGTTTAGTTTATAGTTTAAACCAAACCCCTTTTTCACACCTTTGAGTTAGACCTGTTTACTCCGTCTTTAGCTTAAAACTACACCGTTTCTCTGTGGATACGATCCTGCTTGCCGCTAGCTACTTGTTAGTGTTTTTGTAGGTTTATTTTGACAGGGTGATACGACTTAGCGGTGTCAATTTTGGCGCCGTTGCCGGGGAAACGGCTTTGTTAGTTTTAGTTTTTGTCAGTTGTTACAGGTTTTTCTCTCTTGTCTCAAGGAACCTAGTTCCTTGAGACCGTTTCTTATCGTTTGCTTGTAGTTTTGTTTATGCACAGGTCACCGACAGGTTTAGTTCCATTTGAGCCTGAACCTGAGCGAGCACTTCACAGGCTACGTAAGGAAGCACGTAAATTAATCGATCTTGATTTTGAGGAAGCGTCGCATTCGGAGTCTAGTGCCGCGTAATCGTCCTACGAAGAGGACACACCACCTATTACTCCAGTTTCTTCTCCGCCGCGCGTGACTATGCCTAAACTAGCTGATCACTCGCTTCCTAAGACGGAATCCATACCAAATGGATTCACGATGCCCGCTACCTTGCAGGGCAACTTTGAGATCCGCCCCGCCTTTCTCACTTTGGTGGAGCGGAATCAGTTCAGAGGCTATCCTACGGAGGATCCTGGTCGACATATGCAGGTTTTTACGGATTATTGTTTGACTATCAAGCAGGACGGGATTACGCAGGATCAAATAAGGGAAATGCTGTTCCCTTTTTCATTGAAAGATCGGGCTCGCGAGTGGATTACTGATCTAAACAAGGAGGCCGCTGGTATTACTGATTGGAGGAGTTTGGCCCTCGCATTCTACTCGAAGTTTTATCCTCCCGAGCGCACTAATCAAATGCGCAGTCAGATTCAGGGGTTCAAACAAACTTTTGACGAGTCGCTTGCTGAGGCGTGGGAAAGGTATAAGAAGCTGACTAGAGACTGTCCGCACCATGGGCTGAACGACTGGCTCGTGATTATGACCTTCTATAACGGCTTGTATGCTGAAAGCCGTGCGATTCTCGATTCTGCTGCAGAGGGTCGCTTTGCCAACAATGTAGATGATGATAAAGCTTGGGCATTAATTGAGGAGATGGCGATACATTCGTCACAGTTTGGAAAGCCGCGAGGTAATTCACGGTCTGCGCATGATGACCGTAATAAGGGGAGTATTAGTGCGCTCACTAGTCAGGTTGCTACGCTGACTGCGCAGATTAGTATGATGACTGGTGGTGGTTCTTCTGGTGCCCATGTAAATGCTATTGCAGGGCACGACTTGGGTTATACTACGGGGTATGCTACGCCCCAAGAGCAGGTTTACGCTTATCAATCTTACAACCAAAACCTGCCCTACCAAAACCAACCCGGTTACGATCGCTCGCTTCTCTCATATCGTAACCAGAACGTCCTAAACCCAACCACCCAACCACCTCAAAACGCCCCTTATCAACCTCCTCACAAAAACTTTCAACCACCTCCTCCTAACTACCAAAAACCCGCCTATACACCACCTCCACCCACACAGGTACCTGATCCTTTGGCCGAGACTAGGGCCATGATGTCGCAAATGCAACAGGTGATGATAGGTATGCAGAAGTCGCAGGAGACAATGATGCAATACGTGCAGAAGAGCGATCAGGCTAAAGACGCAGCAATTAAGAATTTGGAGAATCAAGTGGCTCAACTCGCCACTTCACAAGCTGCGCGTCAACCAGGTTTCTTGCCATCGCAAGGTAATCCTCCTAACCCTCCTCCCGATACAGCATGTGCTATTACATTGAGGAGCGGTACATTTTACGATGAACCGAGATTACAGTGCAACAAGCAGCCTGGCCGATCGGCAAATGGTCAGTCTAACCTACCGGACTCGCCATGGCGAGGAAAGATGATTTGGGTGTTACTTCGGGTGTTCATGTCGCTACTCCAACGCCCCCGATTCAGATTAAGCTACCTTTTCCGGGTCGAGTGCAAGCTGCAGGGGAGGCCAAGTTCAAGAGGTTCGTGGACGTCATAAAAGCTCTTCAGGTAAATGTCCCTTTTCTTGATCTCGTGACTCAAATCCCTGCGTACGCTAAGTTTTTGAAGGAAGTCTTAGCTCGTAAGCGTACGCTGGATGATGTCTCGACCGTAGCATTCGTGGGGGAGGCTAGCACTAGGCTGCAGGGTAATAAGCCCCCTAAGCTCAGTGACCCAGGGACATTTTCTATCCCCTGCTCTATTGGTAAGTTTGTGGTTCGCAATGCCTTATGTGACCTTGGAGCAAGTGTAAGTGTCCTACCCTACTCTCTTTACCAAAAGATGAGCTTGTCAGCTTTGCAACCCACTCACATTACCTTACAAATGGCTGACCGTTCGATTAAGCGTCCCTTGGGAATCCTACAAGACGTCCCAGTA
Source organism: Dianthus caryophyllus (assembly GCA_023091065.1). NCBI lineage: Eukaryota > Viridiplantae > Streptophyta > Magnoliopsida > Caryophyllales > Caryophyllaceae > Dianthus > Dianthus caryophyllus. The sequence goes on along the minus strand of CM041529.1, from coordinate 12,968,184 downwards.
CAGGTTGGAAAGTTCTTTATCCCTGTCGACTTTGTAGTGGTTGATATGCCCGAGGATGTCCACATTCCTATCATTTTGGGGAGACCCTTCTTGCACACTGCTGGTGCAGTTATTGACGTGGGCAATAAGACGATAGCCTTTACGGTGGGGGGTGAAAAGTTGACCTTTACCCATTTTGATACCCCGCGGTCACCCATGCATCTTGAGTCGGTTTGTTCTGTTAATGCTATACCTCCGTCTCACTCTACTGGAGACACTTTGGAGGTCGCTTCTGTTGTCTCCCCGTGTGCAGGTTCATTACAGGATAGCTGCAAGGTTGGTTTGGGGGAGAGGAAGCGCTAAAAGCGAGCTTGTTTGACGCTAGTGATGGAGGAGGGCCTACAGTTCAGCCGCTTGGAGCACGAGGGAGGTATGGAGATCCATTTGGGGATCAAGGACCCACGTTAATGGAGTATGCTGCTTTGCCTCAAGAGGGAGGAGTTCTTTGGCGATCAAATGCTGTTTCGCCGAGTGAAGGCATCATGAAATGGCCAACGACCTTGGCCTAATTATACTTGATCTTTGAAGCCTTGAAGAGTCGTGCGGGACTATAAACCAGCGCTTCCGGGAGGCAACCCGATGACGTTGTATTTTTATTTACACTTGTACTTTGGTTTGATGACATTTTATGGTTTTCTTTTGAGCGCGTGAGGACGAGGGTTTTATATGTGATTTTAGTGCGCAGGTACTTTTGGACTTTGTCCTTAGTATTTTTGAAGAAGACGCTACGAGTAGACATCCCAGCCGGTCGGCCGTGAAGACTCAGGCAAGCGCAGTAGTGAAATTTGAAGCAGAAGAAAAAGCGTGAAAAAATTGAAAAAATGCATGGGAGCCGGCCGCCGGTCTGGACCGGCCCCCATGTTCTGCTGGTTCGTTTTTGTTCCTTCTCGCGTGCTATGCCGAAGTACTTCGTCGTTGGACTGAATTGGACGCATATACGTGGAATATTAGCCGCACTCCATGTTTGACTTCGGTTTGGGGGAGCTCCAACTTTATAATGTGAGCCCTTTTTCCCCCTTTTACCCTCCTTTCTCGTCTTTGTTTTCCGTACCCCGTATGTTATATGTCCTCCTCTGCTTCTGTGGTTGTGCTGTTTTTCACATTGAGGACACTGTGTGATTTGGTTTGGGGGAGGGAAGCACGTTCGCGCTTTGCATTTTCATTTTGTGTGTGCATTTATTTGAATTGAAAACCCTGCATTTATTTGAATTGAAAACCCAAAAAAATTGAAAAAATCAAAAAAAATCTCAAAAATACGAGTCTTTTTGGTCTGCTTTGTCACGTTTGGAGACTTGATTAGTGCGCTTACTTTGATCTTTAGCATCTCCGAGTCGACTTTCTATCGTCGTAGCTGCTCTATATGTTTGTTTCCTATTAATAGATTGCGAGTCTCAAACACTAGCCCACTTGTATTTGCTTAATTCTTATCGCTTTTCGTTTGTTTACTTTCGACTTTGACATTCGAGCTTGGCAATGGTTTGTGGAATGTTTGGTTTGTTGGTTTGCGGTATGATTGGAAAGATTTATATATGTTGGAGCAATGCTTCGATGCTTTCGAAGGGGACTCATTGATTTGAGTAACCACAGTGGCCATGAATTTGGTTGCGACCGAGAGTATGAGCAATAATGTAACCCTTAAGGAAATATGTGTACCCGAGCGCGATCTTTACCGAGTGAATGTCAAGCTAAACGGTACTACATACGAGGGATGCTCCACATTTGCGAAAAGAAAGAAAAAAGAGAAAAAAGAAGAATGAAAAGGAAAAAATGGATTGTGGTAAGATTTGATTGATGGAAAATGGTACGTTCGGTTGGCCTTGCTTGAATTGAAAATGTCGTCAGTTTTACTTTTGCGAAAGCGTTAGAGGCTAGCGGTATAATGTGGTGTGAATGGTTGAGACTTGTGCTCTATTTCCGGTGAAATAGGCTATGGTTGCTTAGTTTATGTGCATAGGTCGTCCATTTCGAGATACTAACGTGATGGGTTCGTGTCACATTGATTATCTCCGACGCTGTTTGCTTGAGGACAAGCAAAGGTTTGGTTTGGGGGAGTTTGATACACGCTATTTATATACATTATTTGCCCCCGGTTCAGTCGCATTTAGCTTGCATTTATTCGTATTCGTTATGATTTTATGAGCTATTTGTTATATTTCTCGATACTGCTGCCTTTTATTTATATTATGCAGGTTTTGGTGGTTTTGAGCCAAAACCCGAGGCAAGTGGAGTATTACGAGAATCGAGTCGACAAGACCAAGCTCGAGTGCGCATAGGAGCTCGAGAACAAGAGCAAAAGGCCAAAAGACAAAAGGCCAAATGAATGAACAAGGCCCCAAAAGAAGGATTGGGCCTAGAATCAAGAGAAAGTGAGCCAGCCCAAGTGAGTCAGGCCGGCCGGTCTGGACCGGCTGCCGGCCGGCCGGCTCTGGTGTTTATTCTGACGGTTTTTGTTTTATTTCGGGATTTAACTTTAGGAAACTATATAAGGGCTTTTTAGGTCGAACATTAAACGTATGCTTTATTTTTCCTTAATTCTCCTAGTTTTAGTTTACTGCTTTTTACTTTCTCTCCTCTTAAAAACTCAAATTTTTAGTTTAGTTTAAGATTGAATCGTTTGTAACCGTCGGTACTCCGTAAAACTCCAGGTTTAATTTAATTGCAATTATTTCTTTTATCATGTCTTCTTCTTACTATTGCTTTGTTTTAATTTCCATTATGCGTAGCTAATTGCTTGTTAGGGTTTAGGGTGATTTGTGATAATTGATTCAGGACATGTTTTAATTGCTTATATTGATTGAACTTGTGCAAGTTGGTTTCTTCCTGCGCGTTTTATTATCAATTGAATTTAGGGACGCCTTTATTGAATTGAACTTAGGTTGTTTCAATTTAAGATCGAAAGCCTAATTGAAACTAGACTCACGCGTATTTGATAAGTTGAATTTAGTAAGTTGCGAGAGCCCGCTAAATTTGCTTAAGGTTAATATTGACTCGAGAGAGCGTATTCCTAAACCTAGCCACTTGCATAGCTTCAATTGATCGTTATTTACTTTTGAGTTGAGTTCCTGTATCATTGTCACAATGAACCCGATGCCCTAATCCTTCCCCCTATATATTCCTGCTATCTTTATTATTTGTTTAGTTTATAGTTTAAACCAAACCCCTTTTTCACACCTTTGAGTTAGACCTGTTTACTCCGTCTTTAGCTTAAAACTACACCGTTTCTCTGTGGATACGATCCTGCTTGCCGCTAGCTACTTGTTAGTGTTTTTGTAGGTTTATTTTGACAGGGTGATACGACTTAGCTGTGTCATACTTGCATCCTGAGATAAATATCATGAGTGGTTTCCTCGATATGGAGAGTAGCTGTCTGACCGGGGAATCTACCGTAGATTCTTACCGAGCGTGGCCACGCATTTTCAGCGACTACTCCTCGAGTGGCCCAAAGATGTTTTACCCCGACAAGGGTGGACATTTCCCTTCCACTCGATTGTACTGTATAATGCAGATCACCATGACCCCAAAGATGCCCTTATAACCCCCTTTCACGGCATGGCTTAGGACAAAAATGAAAGTCACTCGGAAACTGCACCGACTCAGACAATCAGTTCCAGTCAAAGAATCGACTCAAAGGAATACTATAGAAATTCCCACCACGACCAGGTTTCAATCGCATTGAAAAGGAATTCTATAAGCGTCACTGCCCGACAGAGTGTTTTCACAGTCTGTCTATGCAAACGATCAGTCATCATATATGACCCTATGGTGTTGAACCCACCATCGATCGACTTGCAATCCAGTCTCTACGAGACGTCACCTCTTATAAGAGACCAGGGACCAAATACTTAGTTTATGCCGTTCACTTGAATACGTTCAAAGTTGTCACACAAATATTCGGATAAACAAAGTATGCATTCATAATGACTTAAGATAAAAACAATGAATGTTATTTTCATATATGTAATAAGATACATCATTCTACTACATATTACAAAACTAAAGGAAATCTGGCATACGCCGCAACCCCATGGAGGCGGTGTGCGCGTCATGCTTAGCCCTCGAAAGAGGCTTGGTTAAAGGATCAGCGATGTTATCGTCTGTCCCAACCTTACAAATATCAATTTCCTTCCTTTCCACATTATCTCTAATAACGTGGTATTTCCTCAAAACATGTCTAGACTTGTTACTAGACTTGGGCTCCTTCGCTTGGAAAATAGCCCCACTGTTATCACAATAAACAGTGACAGGATCCACGGCACTAGGGACTACTCTTAGTCCATCCAAGAATTGCCGAATCCACACAGCTTCTTTAGCGACTTGAGATCTTTGCCAAGTACTCAGCTTCCGTCGTAGAATCCGCAGTGACACTCTGTTTGAAGCTCTTCCAACAAACAGCTCCTCCATTCAACATAAAGACATAGCCGGATTGGGACTTTAAATCATCCCCATCGGTTTGGAAACTTGCATCGGTGTAACCCTTTACACGTAGCTCAAGTTCACCTCCAAACACTAGAAACGAATCCTTAGTTCTTCTCAAGTACTTAAGGATGTTCTTCACAGCTATCCAGTGATTCTCACCGGGATTAGCTTGATACCGGCTCGTCATGCTCAAAGCGAAAGTGACATCGGGATGAGTGCACATCATAGCATACATGATTGATCCTACAGCGGAAGCATAAGGGATCAATTTCATGCGTTCAATTTCCGCAGGAGTCGTAGGACATTGAGATTTCTTCAATGTTATTCCTACACTCATCGGAAGAAAGCCTCTCTTGGAGTCTTTCATATTGAACCTATCAAGAATCTTATCGATATAAGTTTCTTGACTTAATGCTAGTATCCTTTTGGATCTATCTCTATAGATCCGGATACCCAAGATGCGTTGTGCCTCTCCCAAGTCCTTCATTTGGAAATGGTTTCCTAATTCCACCTTTATCGAGTTCAGGCTTGGAATATCATTTCCAATCAATAGTATGTCATCCACATACAAAACAAGGAAAGTCACGTTGCTCCCACTAAACTTCATGTACAAACAAGGTTCCTCGGCACTTCGAGCGAATCCATGTTGTTTGATAACATGATCGAATCTGTGATTCCAACTCCTCGATGCTTGCTTAAGACCATAAATGGATCTTTTAAGCGTGCATACTTTCTTAGGGTTGGATGTATCTATAAAACCTTCAGGTTGTGTCATAAACACTTCCTCTTCTAGAATCCCATTCAAGAAGGCGGTTTTTACATCCATTTGCCATATTTCATAGTCATGAAATGCGGCACCGCTAAGATTATCCTTATGGATCGAAGCATTGCAACCGGTGCAAAGGTTTCATCATAATGAATACCTTGGACTTGTGAAAAGCCCTTTGCCACCAATCTAGCTTTGTAAACATCTATATGTTTATCTATGCCGAGTTTGATTTTGAATATCCATTTACACTGAAGGGGTCTTACTCCTTCAGGTAAATCTACCAAGTCCCAAACTTGGTTCTCGTACATAGAATCCATTTCGGATTTCATGGCCTCAAGCCATTGTTCGGAGTTGGGGCTACTTATAGCCGCCTTGTAGGTTGAGGGTTCGTTGCTTTCGAATAACAACAAATCACCCTCCTCCTCGATGTTACCGAGGTAGCGGTCAGGTTGATGACTAATTCTTCCTGACCTCCTAGGGATTATAACCGTGTCAGAAGACGAGGGAACAGTTTCCTCATTTTCTGTCTCGGTTTGTGGCTCTTGAACTTCATCAAGTTCAAATTTTCTCCCACTCTGTTTTTTAGAAATAAATTCATTTTCTAGAAAAACAGCATCACGAGCCACAAACACTTTGTTCTCGTGAGAGTTGTAGAAGTAATAACCACAAGTTTCCTTAGGATAACCTACAAATAGACATTTGTCAGACCTTGGAGCGAGTTTATCGTCAGTTTTATTCTTGACGAATGCCTCACATCCCCAAATTCTCATGAATGACAAATAGGTAACCGTTCCCGTCCATATCTCATATGGAGTCTTATTGGCCGCTTTAGTCGGACTTCGATTTAGTGAGAAAACAGCAGATAACAATGCAAAGCCCCAAAAAGATCCAGGAAGCTCAGTTTGACTCATCATAGACCGAACCATGTCTAGGAAGGTTCGGTTTCTCCTTTCTGCAACACCATTCAACTGTGGTGTGTCCGGAGGAGTCCATTGTGATATTATACCACAATTCTTAAGATGTGAATCAAACTCATTACTTAGATATTCGCCACCACGATCCGATCGTAGTGCTTTTATCCTTTTGTTTAATTGGTTCTCAACCTCATCTTGAAATTCTTTAAATTTCTCAAAAGCATCACTTTTATGCCTTATTAAGTAGACATAACCATATCTACTTAAGTCATCGGTAAAAGTAATGAAGTAATGATATCCTCCTCTAGCGGTGATGTTTAATGGACCACACACATCGGTATGTATGAGTCCTAAAACCTCACTTGCTCGTGTCCCTTTACCGCTAAAGGGTTGACGAGTCATCTTGCCTAAAAGGCAAGCTTCGCATGTACCATATGATTCGCAATCAAATGGTTTGAGAACCTTGGTCTCAACAAGTCTCTTTATGCGTCTATCGTTTATGTGACCTAAACGACAATGCCAAAGGTAGGATTTGTTTGATTCATTCGTTTTGAGCCTCTTGTTCTCGACATGATAAACATCATTAACATCATTTAAAACATAAATACCTCCAATTGAAATAGCTTCACCATAAACTATTTCATTAAATGAAAAAGTACAACGGTTGTTCTTAATCACAAAAGAAAAGCCTTCTGCATCTAAAACGGAGACGGAGATAATGTTTTTCGTTAGAGTTGGTACAAAATAACAGTTATTCAAAAGCAACTCTAATCCACTAGCAAGAGCGAGTACAAAAGTTCCCACGGAAACGGCCGCTACTCTAGCTCCATTGCCCATGCGGAGATCTACATCACCCTTGGCTAGAGCTCGCACGTTTCTCATCCCCTGCAAATGATTACAAAGGTGAGATCCACATCCGGTATCCAATACCCATGTAGAAATGCAAGCATGATTGATGTCAATCATATAGAGATAAGAAGGAATACCTTTGGATGTCGCACATCCATTTTTCAGATCCTTCTTATACTTGGGACAATTGCGCATCCACTTCATTGCAATATTTGCAAGTGTCTTTGAGGGGTCTTCCCTTGTTGATCTTGGGCTTAGGCTTATGTGGAACACCTTCCACAATGGCCTTACCCTTACCCATGCCTTTGTTAGATGGCCCCTTCTTGGCCACCTTCCCCTTCTTCACACCGGCTGCTCCCCTTAAATTATAGCTTGTCGGAACCAAGCGGCTGAGAATGTCATTGATGATAAGGAGATGAGAGTGCGCCGATCCATCTAAGTTAATTCAGTTTCAGATAAACAAGCTCTAAGAGTTTGAAATGAAGTCGACGAAGCGGGGTTTTCGAACAGAACTTATATATAGGTATAGTAGGTATAGGCGAGGTGTGAGTCGCCTTGTGCGCTATGTTATGGAGAAACTAGCATTCTTTCCCTTACTGACTCTGCAAACCCTGCCATAGCATTTGGATCTTCGTCTGCAGCGGGTGCCCGCAGGCTCATAGGTCATAAGGAAATCCTTAGCTCCAGGCGTATTCTCCAATCCAGTGCCAATGGGGGGGCGTAGGTCTAAGGTGCCTTGGTTAAGGGGCATCATTCTCTTACATAGAGAAAAGACATTTCATCCCTCTCCCTAAGCCCTGTTAGTTTCATAACCTGCGTTTCAGATCTTTCACATTCTGCTTAATAAGGCTTTGTTTCAATCAAAGAGCTGTAAACAGTCTCTTAATGGTCATTTGCCCTACTAGCAAACGAAGTTGCATGGTTTTTTGCGTATAGCCGGCATCAAAATTCTCATTTGAAATTAGGCTTTATTCCTGAAAATAGCTTGCATGGCTTTCTACGTATAGGGAAAGATTCCTTTTTTCATTTTCAAACAATGTCTATGAGAGAAAAGTCGAAGGTTTTAAGGGATAATTGCACCCGACTACCTCAAAGTAGAGCAACTCATTTGAAGGCTTCCTTACAGTGATCAACGGTTGTTACCTTAAGGCTAAGGCTAGTCATTGTGGAAGAGCTTTTTGTGCCTTAAATGGTGCTTAAATTGCCGATTAGATGCATTTCATTTCAAATATGTACTAAGAGAATAAACTTTAGATTCCTCGGTTCGCTCTCTGGCAAGAAATCCAGAATTGGGAAATCTGTCTGTGGTTTTGCAATCAGAGGTTTGATCCGGGGCCAAATAGTCGGCATTAGTCTTAGATCCGCGATCCGCGGTTAGAAGCTTTGAGTACTATGCGCTAGTTCGATGCTGACGTTAGAAGCGCTTTGCTTGGCCTTTCCCTTGGGAACTTTACCCGGCATTGGTATCTGAGCGATAAATAATAAATATAGAATTAATTCAAGCATCTAATTCTCTGAATTTCATGTTAGAATGTGAAAAAGAAATTGGTGCTGGAGCTTATTAGACTATTGCGCTTTGTGGCCTTGCTAATGTCTTTTGTTCACTGATCCACTTAATGGCAATCAATCCCACATTGGGAAATCCAGCTTTGGCTATTCCTAGAAGAGTGCGCCGATCTCATAACTTTGAAAAGGACTTTTTGTGCACAACTTTGACCATTTTCAGCGAGATTTGCTTGGTCCTTAGAAAGGTGCTAAGCTAAAGACAAGAGCGGAGTTCAGGTAGAACCTCAATAAGACAAGACTTAGTAGAATAGATCCCCGTGGGACAAGCTTAAACTCTCCTTTGGCAGATAGACTGATAACCTAGTTACTAGTTATAGGGCTCAGTATTCAACCGCAGCAAAGTACTCACTCGACCAGTCATACATAGCGCTAAATATTGACTTAACTATTGGAAGCGGTTCCATCAACCGGGTATACCGCCAAACATTAACCAATATCAGCGGCACCATACCAAGAATCAGTGGTTCCTGGACAAAAGTACTCCACCAAGGATACGTAGCGGTAAATATTTAACCATTATCAAGAATCAGTGTTTAACTTACTTATAGCGAAGCACGCTAAGATAAGACAAGGTATTCTCTTCTTAGTCTTACTTAAGACAAGGTATTCAACTACATATCAGAAAAGGACTTATACATCCTTTAAAATTAAAAAGATATTAAGCCCTATCTTCCCTCTTCCTTAACCACGGCTTACTTTTTTCCCACGGTAAGTAAGAAAAGGAACCCTTGTCTTGAATGGTTGAGGCCAACGGTCTATGCTTCTTATAGATCCTCCAAAACATAGATCCTACAGGCTCCCCAAACTCCTAGGCCCGGCTATATTTGATCATAAACCACCTTCTGTCTTGTCTTCAAGGACAGGGTTCTTCCCCCTCCCATCTAGTAGCTAGGGCTTCAGTCGAGTGCCTTTCAGGCTTGCTCCCTATTGGTCGCAGTGAAAATATCACCCTCTCCCTAACGCTCGAGTCAGTAAACTACCCAACGCTATATACATTTCATACCTCTTACCTTAAGCTAATGGTCGAGTACCTCTCGCATACTATAGACTTCTTTCAGCCGAGTACCTAAAGGTACTTTGGTTCTTTCACTGGAGCAAGGGATTACTTGTTTCACACAATCCACTCTCCCCCAATTGGGATTGTTCTTTCATACTGGGACCTTCTAGTCGATCTATGACATTCTTCTCCTTTCAGTTGACTTCTTTTCCCTAAAGCATTAGTTCGGGTCACTGCCTACCCTTAAGGTCCGTCAACCCGCCTTGCGGCACTCGACCAATATACAATAGGGGATGAGAAGCCATATAATGACATTCCATATAACGACATTAGAGTTAACTGCGCACCTAGGAACATGTCATGCTTATAAGGCTATAAGGCTACAAGGTAAGGATCTGTCTGACTCCGCTAATAAGGAAAACTTATTGCTCTATCGACTTCCTCTTAATTAGTGACTAATTCCCCTTCTTATATGTGGGGCTTACGAAATCCTTATTTCCTTTCGGATGGAACAACCAAAGTTGTTTACTAAGAAGCCTAAAGCAAGAATCAGAAAGAAAAGCAGGATCATACGGGGAACCCTCCACCACAAATGCATTTATATGATAGAACGGGTCCGCAAGCAAGCGGTAACATAAGATACGCATATCTCGTCTCGTATTAATGAATCTTACCTAAGATCCCTATCCTTTTCTTTGCTTATGAACAATCCGAGATTGAGATTGAAGCCTATACTTTTGTGTTTTTTGCAATACACGATTGAAGCCTCTACTTTTGTATTGTATATTGAAGCCCCTACTTTTACTTATGCTTCTGAACCAGAAGAGATTTAACAGAAGCCCTTTTCTTCTGAACAAGAAGATATCAAAGCCCCAACTTTGTGCCTGGGGAATACAAGATTGAAGAGATGGTCAATGGACTTAAACATAAACTATCTATTGCTACCTATTGGTAGATAGACTCCAATAATCTGGTATACCGGCCAAAAGGACTCAATCAACGTCAATTTGTAACTTAAGGACTCAATCCATCATACGTAGCGCTAAAAAGAGATTAAGCATTATCCGCGGTTCCACACCCCACACCAATAAGAATAATCGGTGTTTAACTTAGTCTTGTTTAACTTAAGTATACTCTTACCTCAAGGTACGTACCTAAGTATGGAGAACTCACATCTTCGAAAGGGAGATGTGGCACCTCTTATCTTTGACTTTTAATAGTACGCAATATTGTAAGTAGCCGTAAGGTACGAACTAAGTTCGACTAGAGGGGGGAGGAAACCCAGCTACTGGAAAGGAGATCCTTAGTAATTAGTAAACAGGCTAAGATCGACGTATCAATACGAATAAGGATATAAGTTAAGAATCTTTTGTTCTTTCTGTCGGAGGGCAAACCCGGACACCTGCAGCTCGCGCTCGGGGGGGCGGCTCATACGCCATTGTAAGAAAGCTAGCCTTATGTTGTTTACGAGGGCAAGGTTGTTCCCAAGGGCTAATTCCCACGATTAAGGGATGGTTAAGTAATCAAATCAAAAACTAAGATTATCTTGTCTTGGATGCAAAAACTAATCTTATGTTGACTAAGATTGTGTTGAATTCCATGTTCCTTAGTCTAGTGCTTTCATTAATGGGGAATCCACTCTTATTTGTTTATTTTAGTTTTCCTCTGCTAAAAAGGGGATTTCTGGCAACATACTGTCTCACCGCACAAAAAAAGATTCCCATTCCCAACGCCTATTGCCGCTCCTTTGGCGCACTCTCCATCCTAGGCAGGGTCACGCCTTATTAGACCAAGCACTGCGGATAAGTCAAGCATTGAAGTCTCACTACCTTGCTTAAGCGCTTACGTTTTTAAGTAAAACTGAACCGTAAGAAGAAGAATCCTTATTCCCAATAGGTCGAGTATTAAAGACCCTCTCCATCAGTCCTTCGTAGAAGAAAGATTCGGCGGATTTCAGCGCCTTAAGCATATGATTCAGCTTTGATATAAGAAATTCCCCTTTATATTAAGATGTTTATCACTACCTTTTGGTAAGCCTTCTTATTATATATAATAATATAATATATTAGATAGATTCAACCCCGGAAATGTGAATGTGCGTTGGCATTGGACTGCCGCTTAAGGCTTGGAAAAGATCGCCCCCTAGCATCTGTCACTGGCTAAAGGCACTGAACGCCCTGGAAAGGAGATCCTTATTCCCTCTCCTCTCCCTCTCGCATACGCTCGAGTGCAGAATGACCTCTCATTCTAGTCGAGCAAGATGGCGCTTATGATCGACTACCTTTAAAACTTGCTCCCTATTGGTCGCAGTGATATCGCCCTTTCGGTTGGAAAATAGGTAAAGGCTTAAGAAGGTTGTCTGTAACGCCCAACTTGACCTATTACAGCCCTATAAGAATAACTAACTGACTGAAGAAAGCTCTCTCGCCAGGGTCAACAAGTACCATCAAATACCAAGGGGCCCTAGCCCAAGGGTCAAATACCAATAGCAATACCACAAGTATCAAGGGGGCAAGTACCGGCCGTTGGATCCTCTTGGCCGAGTACCGGTTGAACATGGACCATCAGAGATCAAAGCCCCTACTTTTGCTTATGCACAAGAAGAGCCTAAACTTAACTTTTGTATGTGGAAAATCATAGATTTAACGCGGATGCCCTATTGCTTATGCTTATGAGCAATCACTATACTTTTGCTTAAGAACTATCAGATTCAGATATTGAAGCCTAAACTTTTGTATCTTGTGCCGGGGGAATACCGGATTTAACAATTGAACATTAACCATACTTAGTGTCCAACTGCAAAATGGAACATCAGAGATTTAACCCAGATGCCCGGCGGTATTTAATATCAGCAGAGTACTCGCTCCATTAATCAGGTATACCGCTAAAGATTAACCATTAGAGGTGTGTTCCACGCTAATAAGATGTGTTTAACTGACTTATACTTATTAACTGACTTATAAGCTCACGTAAAAAGTCTCTGTCCCTTACGACATATTCTATCAAAGCGATTTTTACTTCGTAGACGTTCTTTTCGAATTCAAAAAGTATGATTCCCTGTCGGCAAAACAAAGGAAAAGTGCAAAAAGCATGCAATTTGATCGCCCGATAAGCACACGCGCTCTCCGCGCACGAACCCCGTAATTCAGTTCCGCCGCGATTTCATTTTCAGAAAAGAAAGGACTAAAACTAGATAATTAGTAATTAGAACTACAAGGACAATCAGTCCCTTATCAACACAAGAGGGGAGGACAGCATAAGATGCAGTCGAATAAGAATAAGGGGAAAGCACCTCCATAATATGAGAGGCCAGCATAAGAGGAAACCTCCGGCATAAATAGAATAGACAAGTGCGCAAGCGCTAACATAGGCATATCTCGTATTAATGAATCTTAGCCAAGCTTAGTAGCAGACTGAGAACTCGTTAGCTAGGGCTAGGTACGCTATAACTCACCCATTCTCATAAGAGTTGACTGCACTGCCTTAGTAAACCCTATACTTCAGCTTATGCTTCTGAACAATACGAGATTAAACAAATGCCCTTTGCCTATGAACAATCGGGGATTGAAGAGCCTATATTTCAAATGCAAAAAGTAGGATTCCCCTGTCGGCAAAAGCCTTTAAAGGTTGATTTCAGGAAAGAAAGCCTAATTACAAGTTGGAAAAATGGGTCAGCCCTCTCCTTTAGCTAACGCTCAAGTCAGTAAACTGCCTTATGGCAAATTCCACTAAATCTACTTTGAGACTTCCTAGAGTGCCTTTTCAAATTGGATTTTTGATCTGTCCTTAGTGACAAAAGCATGCAAAAGTGCTCAAAGTTGTGCCACTCTTCCTAAACTTGGTGGAGCGGAACCAATTTGGTGGATATCCCACCGAGGATCCTGGCCGGCATATGCAGATGTTTACTGACTATTGCTCTACGATTAAGCAGGCTGGGATTACTCAGGATCAAATAAGGGAGATGTTGTTCCCTTTCTCTTTAAAAGATCGGGCCCGTGAGTGGATCACGGACCTCAACAAGGAGGCTGCAGGTATTACAGATTGGAGGGGTTTGGCTCTGGCTTTCTATTCGAAGTTCTATCCTCCAGAGCGCACCAATCAAATGCTTGATCAGTTGAGGCTTCAAGCAGACATACGATGAGACTTTAGCTGAAGCTTGGGAGAGGTATAAGAAGCTGATTCGGGATTGTCCTCATCATGGGCTGAACGAGTGGCTCGTGATTATGACCTTTTATAACGGCCTATATGCTGAGAGCCGTTCTATTCTTGATTCTGCTGCGGAGGGACGTTTCGCTAATAACGTCGACGATGATAAGGCCTGGGGATTGATTGAAGAGATGGCGATACATTCGTCACAATTCGGGAAGCCGAGGGGAAATTCGCGGTCTGCACACCAGGACCGTGATAAGGAGAGCATTAGCGCGCTCACTAGTCAGGTTGCTGCGCTGACTGCGCAGATTAGTATGATGAATTGTGGTGGTTCTTCTAGTGCTCATGTGAACGCTGTTGCAGGGCACGATCAGGGTTATTCTTCGGGGTATGCTGCACCCCACGAGCAGGTTTACGCTTACCAATCTTATTCTCAAAACCTGCCCTATCAAAACCAGCCAGGTTACGACCGATCACTCTTATCTTACCGTAACCAAAATGTCCTTAACCCGACCACCCAACCACCCCAAAATGCTCCCTACATCCCTCCTCACAAAAATTTCCAAGCACCTACACCCAACTGCCAAAAACCAGCTTATACTCCAACACCTCCTACCCCGGGACCCGATCCTCTGGCCGAGACTAAGGCCATGATGTTGCAAATGGGACAAATGATGGTGGGTATGCAGAAGTCGCAAGAAATGATGCTGCAGCAGATGCAAAAGGATGGGCAAGCTAAGGATGCGGCGATCAAGCTATTAGAAAATCAAGTTGCCCAATTAGCTACTTCGCGAGCGTCCCGACAACCTGGAACACTCCCGTCCCAAGGTAATCCTCCTCCCGACACTGCATGTGCGATCACGTTATGGTGGTGCGATACGGTGGCCCAAAGCACCCGAACGAACTTGAAACTGCGGCGAGAAATGCAAATACGGCCAAAACACCTGGGCAGGATTCTCAGAGAATCCGGCCGGATTCACCAGAAATCCGACCCAGGTCAAAAAATTTTACTACGGAGCCTTTGGCTGCTTCTCAAGATTCAAATCCTATGGTTCTTGACTCTGATAATACTAATGCTTCTAAAAAGGATTCTACGGTAACTACTCCACCACCGTACCAAGTCAAGCTTCCATTTCCGGGCCGACAACGAGGTGCAGAGCCCGAGGCTAAGTTTAAGAAGTTCGTGGACGTCGTCAAAGCTCTACAGGTAAATGTTCTATTCATTGACCTTGTGACTCAAATTCCCGCGTACGCTAAGTTCTTAAAGGAAGTCTTAGCTAGGAAGCGTACGTTAGACGATGTTTCCACTGTTGCTTTTGTAGGGGAGGCTAGTACTAGGTTGCAGGGTAGTAAACCCCCTAAACTTAGTGACCCCGGGACCTTTTCCATCCCTTGCTCCATAGGTAGGTTTGAGGTTAAGAACGCTTTATGTGACCTAGGAGCGAGTGTTAGTGTCATCCCGTATTCCATGTGTCAAAAGATAAACATGACCAATTTGGGACCCACTAGCATTACCTTGCAAATGGCCGACCGTTCCGTTAAGCGTCCTTTAGGTATCCTACAAGATGTCCCTGTGCAGGTTGGAAAGTTCTTTATCCCTGTCGACTTTGTAGTTTTGGATATGCCTGAGGATGTCCACGTCCCGATCATTTTAGGGAGACCTTTCCTGCATACTGCAGGTGCTGTAATCGACGTGGGTAATAAGACCTTAACATTCACGGTGGGGGGTGAGAAGCTTACTTTTACTCAGTCTAATACCCCACGGTCACCTATGCGTCTAGAATCGGTTAATGCAATTAATGTTATACCTCCGTCTCACTCTACTGGAGACACTTTGGAGGTTTTGCATGTCTCTTCTCCTTGTGCAGGTTTGTCAAAGAATAGCTGCAAGGATGGTTTGGGGGGAGAGAAAGCTGCTTAAAGCCGACGTCTGTGGTGCGAGCAATGGAGATGGAGGACCGACGGTCGAGCCGCTTGGAGCACGCGGGAGATATGGTGAGCCGCTTAGAGATGGAGACCCAGTCTGTACGGGTTTTGCTGGGCTACCTCGAGGAGGTGATTTACTACGACACTCCGATGGTGTCACATTGAGTGAGGGTGTCGCGAATGGCCAAAGACCTTGGCGAGATTATATGTTTTGATTGGATCATTGAAGAGTCGTGCGGGACTATAAACCAGCGCTTTCCGGGAGGCAACCCGATGACATTTTGTAATCAGTTGTACTTTATTTTGGTTTGTTTTTGACTTTAACATTATTAGTTTGCTTGTGAGCGCGCGAGGATGAGGGCTTTTATGATTTCCGTTGAGTTTGAACAGGTTTTACTAATTCGTCACGAACGAATCACGCGAAAAACGGACGAGCCAACCACCATTGGCCCTAATACAGATGGCCGGCTCTTAGGGGTTGTTGAGCCTTGACTCCGTTTTTCTTGCTTCCTTCAGCCAGCGGGCGCTTATACCGCAGGTCTTTTGGATGCGTATTTGTGGATGTTTAGCCACGACCCTTGCTTTGATTCGGTTTGGGGGAGCTCCTTCACGAGCATGTGAGTCCTCTTTACCCTCTACCCTCTTACTTTCTTGCTTTTATCTCCACCCCATTTGCTTTGTGTCCTCTGGTTTGCTTGCTTATCTGTGCATTTCGATTGATTGAGGACAATGTGTAGTCTGGTTTGGGGAGGAAAGCACTTTCGCGCTTATTCATTTGCATTTTTCATTTTGTGTGCATTTATTAAAAAAATCCAAAAAATTAAAAAAATTCAAAATCCCAAAAATACGAGTCTTTTTGTCGTCTTAGTAACCTTTTGTGCAGGATTAGCTTTAGTGTCTTTTGAGATACGCTCTTAGTCGCTATGTTGAGTCTCTTGATTGTGTTGATTTGATTTACCTTGCTTACCCTTTCCGTTCATCCTTAAGATGATTTGAGTAGACTTGCTTATATTTGACATAGGACATGTGACGTAGACGGGGTGCGTTTCTTAGACTACCCATCCACTTGACATTGTAAATGCTCGTACTTGTGAAATGAAAACTAGAATCTATGTCATTGTTTGAGCTTGTTTGTTCTTAAATGATCGAGCATTGCACGAAGAGGTACTTAATTTTTGGTTATGATTTTATATTAACTCCACATTAGCCAAATGGCCTACTTTTCTGTCCCTTTAGACTTAGGTCCCGCATTTGTAGCCCGTTCTAGCCTTTGTAGCCTGTTTTTGAGCCACATTATATACACTTTGAGCTACATTCCAGAATTACCTTACCCAGGCTGATCAGTTGCATTAGAGATTTTGAGTTATCACGGAGTATTCGGTTGGGAAGGAAGTGGGTTAAGTCCGTGATTTGCTTATCTTTTGAGTGGAGTTGTGGGTTGATGTTTTGCGAGTATTCCCGCTAATATTGCGCTTCCCTACATGTTTTACAGTTTTATCCGATCTCGTTTCATTTTATTCAAAGAGAAAAAAAAAAAGAGAAAAAGCAAAAATCCAAAAAGAAAAAAAAAAAGAAAAAGAAAAGAAAACAGAAAGAAAGACTTGGTTGTAAATACGTTGTTGTTTAATTCAATAAAAAGATCGGAAGTGTTGAATAGGAAGCGATGTTTTATCATGTTTATACGGGAGTTTGGGTTCATTTTGAATGGTGAGTTGATGGTGAGTTGTGTTTGGAGGAGTTTGTTGATTTAGATGCAGCTGTTAAGCCGTTGAGCTCCACATTTTCAAATACATTTTCCACCTTTTTACCCCTTTGACCCGAGCCTAACATTACAACCCTTGGAAACCTCGCTCGACGTGATTTTGAGACATTTTGGGTGATTACGTGCTTAGTTCGAGTAGTTTTCCTTGTATCGATGTTTGTGAGATTATTTATAGTCTCAGCGTTATTGTGGATGCATACGGTCGAAAGTCTTTGCATGGAGTTTGCGCCATTTTGTTCCGCCGTCTTATGTTTGTTAAGTTTGCACCCTAACTCTTCAATTTATTGAAGAGGAAGCTAGTATTGATTTGATTCACTTTTGTATGAGGCGACGATACTTGAGATTCTGAGTTGCATTGTCCTGTACTAGTTTGTCCTCGTGATTATTTGCTATGTTTGGGTAGTTTACTTGAGGACAAGCAAAGGTTTGGTTTGGGGAAGTTTGATATGTGCATTTTATATAGCTTTTATGCCCCCGGTTAGTCGCATTCTAGCTCACGTTTAGTTGAGTATGTATGTATTTTATGAGCTATTTGTTGTGAATGTTGGTACTGCTGCTCTTTATTTACGTTTTGCAGAATTTGGCGGTCCTGAGCCAAGTTTGAAGTCAAAGAGAGCATTGCATGAATCGAGGCCGAAAGACCAAGCTCGAGCCATCACGGGAGCTCGGGATACTAGTGGCGACGTAGAGGATTCGAGCTACAAGCGACGAACGAAGCATATAAGCCAAGAAACGAAGAAACTCGCCAAATAGCCTGGGTCGGATTTGTACCAAATCCGGCCAGATTTGTGAATAATCCGGCCTAGGTATTCCGACAGTTAGGATTGTTGGTTTGAGGCCCATTAAGTTGAGGCCTATATATATACTTGTACTGAGGCTCGAAAGGGGATCCTTTTTACACATCTTTCATTATACTTTACTGCTTTAGGTTTAGACTTAGTTTTCTCTCTTTTAACTCTCTCAAAAACACTTAGTCTAGATTTAATTACTTCGCAAGACTCGATCTTTTCATTGCAATTCAGGATTTCTCCAGGTTTAATTCAATTGTTATTCTTTTATCATGTCTTATTACTATCATTGTTTTATTTCAATTTCGATTATGTCTAGCTAATTCTCCAATTAGGGTTTGAGGGGAATTTGTGCCTTTGGTTCAGGAACATGTTTTTGGATTAAATTGGTTGAATATATTGTGCAATTGATTTCTTTCAACGCGTTTTATGCCAATTGAATTAGGATTTTTTCGCCTGATCAACAAATTCATCTGAGTTTAATTGAACCTGAGTAAGTTTTAATTTAAGATCGAGAGCCGAGTTAAAACTAGACTTACGCGAGATTGATAAGTTGAATTTAGTACGTAGCGAGAGCCCGCTAAATTTGCTTAAGGCTAAAATTGACTCGAGAGAGCGTTTTCCAAACCTACTCAATTTGCACAGTTTATTGTTTCCTTCTTATGAACTTGAGTTCCTGAATCATTGTCATAATGAACCCGATACCCTAATCTTCCCCCTATTTGATTTCTACGCATTTCCTTTATTGCTTTAGTTTATAGCTCAAATCAACCCCTTTTCATACCCTAGAGTCAGACCTGTTTTACTCCGACTTTACTAATAACTACACCGTTTCTCTGTGGATTCGACCCTGCTTACCGCTAAATTCTGTTAGTCGTTTGTTTAGGTTTATTTTGATTAGGCGTGACGATTTAGCCTCATCAGCCACTCGAGGAGCTGTAACTGAAAATGCATGGCCATGCTCGAATATTGATTCGTTTATCAGTTAAGTTACTCTCTAGTCGGGGAAACCACTCTTGATTCCGATCGCTTGTGAACTACGACCTTTGAAAGTACGGACTTTGCAAATTGGTTTACATTGAGTGGGTGAAATTTATTATGGATATGAGAATCGGTTATCGCACCTACACTTGTACGGACAAGTGGGAGATTGTTGGAGTTAGTGTCCTCCACAGTTAGTGCAATAACATGAATAAATCTCTAAAGGTACACAGGGTACTTTTCGTATTTAATCAGTTGATTAACGTTTATCAATAACGGTTGGCTTGCTAGATAAGTTTGACGTTATTGTCATACAGATGACGGTGATCAACTGGTCCCTAAGAGTCACACCTAAAGGATGTGTTTGAGAAATATGATTATTTGAGAAAATGATCATATTGATGCCTAACTTAATGACGAAACAGTTAGTTAGTGTTGTTGACTAGAAGGTTAGTCAAATGTGACTAAAATGTTAGTCAAGTGTGATGATGTTACTGACTAAAATGTTGGTCAGTGTAATGTTGGCACGGCAATTTAATACTGATTAAATAATATTAGCTGAGACGAGTTAAATGTAATTCGTGAATTGAATATAAAATGTTATATTTAATTGTCATGTATAATGCAAGCTAATTAAATATAAACCGTTATAATTAATTAGTAAATTATAAATATAAGGATATTTATAATATATTATAGTCGGTCCATGCAGATGACACTAGTAATATGAGGTGCATTATATTAATAGCTAAATGATCAAAAGAAAAGTGTCTAGATACATTTTTAGTCTAGATACAATTTCTTGGTCAATAAGATAGATATTTGAGGAGATTATAATCTCCCCAAATACCCTAATTTGGCCGGCCACTTTGGAGGGATTAGGAGTATATTTGGTTTCCTAATTCTCTTCTAATACTACTCTAATCATTCATCACTTCTACAACATAAAATCCTAGAGAGAAAAATAGTTTTCCTCTTCAACTTTTCTAGCAAATTCAAAAGGCATATCTCACACATATCTTGGGTGTTTTGATTAGGAGATACCATATTTTTGGTATTGATCTTAGGCCGATTACAAGGTTATCAAAGGTTATTACTAAATCTTATTGTTTTATTATGCAATTTCAATTTATGACTTTAAATCTTATAAAAATTTTCATTATAATCCTGTGATTTTAATGGTCTATATACCGATGTAAACCTATACTATAATCAAAAGCAGCTTCAACAGAGTCTGACTAACGATTTTACACTAAAATCATACTCAAACTTGGGGCTATAATCAAAAGCAGCTTCAACAAAAGCTTGACTAACGATTTTACACTAAAATCATACTCAAACTGGGGGCTATAATCCAAAGCAGCTTTAACAAAGTTTGACTAACGATTTTACACTAAAATCTAACTCAAACTGGGGGCTATACCACATAATATACGCTACACATATTACGTCATATAATAAATAACGAAAAACAAAATACGAAAGAATACCTTCTTCACACGAGAGCCCCAACTCTCCATGCCCGCGTCAGTCACCACAGACAAACGCGACGGCAGCACAATCGAATGCTGGCAGCCATCGTGCTCAAAGTGCAGATCCTCGACGAACGAAGGAGGCTGGAACTCAAGCTCAGGGTCACGAGGCTAAAAAAACAAAAAAACAGGGTAAGTTTTTGCTTTCATAACCAAAACACATACACACAAGCAAAAACGACGACGAAGCATACCTCGATCACAGCAGGAGCAAGGGTACGCTGCGCCCACGTCACGTAGTCCTCAGTCGGCCGCAGCAAAGAGTCGGACTCGCCCTCACGGTACACCTCGCGACGCTTGTCAGCGTCAGAGGTCTGCACGAACAGGACCGCAAGCGGAGACACAGGTACTATGAAGCCGCCGCAACTCGTCTGCGCAGACAGGCGCTCACCCAAGTACCAGTACGAGTCGTACTGGGTCGCGATGTATAGCCGCTGCCTGTCACGATGGGCAAAACGACCCGCAATCGACTCTGGAACGTCAGCGTAGTCCCTCAAAGGGTCGCGAACGAACTACAAAATAGAACGAAGTTAGAATTTCAAAACCACAAACACAAACACGAACTACAAAACCCAAACAACAGACAAAATACAAGCTCTTTTTACCTTATCTACGGTCATCCCGTTGAACGCCACCCGTGCCGCATCATAGCTCAGACGAATACCCTTTCGATCTGCCATCGCGTAAGCGTGGAAAGTCGGGTACTTCGCCTTGACGGTAAACTTGTCAGGCAGCAGCGAGGGGAAGTGAGCGTAACACTAAACCTACAAAGAAACAGAATACACATTACAAGAAGAAAAACAAAACAAAACAACAAAAACAAAACGACAAAACGTTACAAGAACCAACCATACCTCCATCAGCAAGCCAGGGCCAACCAGAGACGGTCGAGACGCGCTGTCGATCTGATCGGGACGGACTGCGTCCCTCAAAAATTGAATCAGTAGACCCATAGCAGGGGTAACCCAGTCATGGTCACCGAGTCGTGATAGGTCCTTCAAGGCCATCAACACGGCCGTCGAAACTCGCTCACCTTTGTCGCCAAAGTGAGTAGCCGACAGGAACCACCACAACCACAACCGAGCACTCTGCTCATGGCTCACCGGCCTGACCCGCTTCTTCCCTCGACCCTTGAAGAAGTCGTCAAACCACGACGTCCGGGGCTGAAACGTGTGCTCCTCCCCCTTCGCACACGTAATCCCGCCGCCAATCAACTGTACGACGACGGGACTGTCAATGGAAGGACGCTCCTGGCCCCAGTCAATCACATCACCCCCGTGGGGCAGCCTCGAAACAACCGCGAGCGAAGAAAAAGTGATGCCGGCCTCGTACTCGGGCGTATGGAACGTGTTCATCGTATCCGAAAATCTGTCCAACAACGCCCGGATCAAATAGAGGTGCGAGTTCACACCCTTTTCCCGCACCTCCTTTCACTTCTCCACCAACGGGCCGAAGGCGGTACCAAGCACTATACCCTGCACCTCGGGCGACAACCACCGGTCAAACGCGTCGAAGACCGTCTGGAAGCCAGAGAAGGTCCTCATCGCACCCAACTCGAAGCCGACTTTCACTCGAAGTGACAAGTGCTCCAGAGGGTTCTAGACTAAACTCACGCCATCCCAGTCCTTGGCCGCTTGGGCCCACAAACGCGGTCCCCGGGGGTACGACGGTCTCAGGCCCAACTCCTCGACCACCCCCATAAACCGACCTCTCGCAGCCTCGCTGGCTGGTGCAACTCCACCCTCTACCTCAGCCTCAACACAGCGGTGCGGCTGAGCCCGTCACAGCTGACCTCGGCCTGCGTCACCGGCGGTGCGGCCTCAGCCTCGTCACCATCCTGCTCCTCATCACCCTGCGGCTCCTCGGGCTCGGGGTCACTCTCAAAACCACTCTCAAGACGACGAGCAGGACCGCGCCTCGGTCTCTTCAGAGCAGGACCTCCCCCTGCTCGATCCTTGAACGCGGCAACCTCGGCTGGTCACGACTACTACCCTCATGGCGGCACTAGCTCGACCGACCTGCGTCCTCGGCCACCGCTACCACCACCAGCGGCTCGCGACCTTGCGCTTCATACCCGCCCTCTCATTCTTGCGGCCACGGCCCTTACCACAACCTCTCCCGGAGGCCACGGGAGAATCTACAGCAACACCTCGGCCTCGTCCTCGGCCACCAGTTGAAGGCCCTGACGACCAATGACCCCCTCGTCCTCGCCGCGGCGAGAGCCTGGCAACTTCGATGGTAGCTCGCGTCTGCCGCTAGTTGAAAACCCTGGCGGCTCGATATGACCCATGCCCCCTGCCGTCGGCGAAGGCCTGGCGACTTCAACAGCTGACTCGCGTCTGCCGCTGGCGAAGACCCTGGCGGCTCGAATGACCCATGCCCCCTGCCGTCAGCAGAAGGCCCTGGCGACTCAACACCAGCTCCGTGTCCTGCGCCTCTAGCTGAAGACCCTAGCAGCTCAGTAACAGCCCCATGCCCCCTGCCGCCAGTAGAAGGCCCTGACGACTCAGTAGCACCTCTAGCACCACGTCCTGCGCCACTAGCAAAAGGCCCAGGAGACTCCACGGCAGCACCCCGCAATCACTCCTTGGTGTCTGGTGACGGAAAGCACTTAACAGGTCCGACTGAGACGGACCCTTAGAAACCTCCAGAGTCGGGCGCAACTCCGACATAAGGGTACGCTCTTCCCCCATAATACTAAAGTCAAGGCTCTTTGATGAGGTTCAACATGCCACCTGACGACGGCAGCACAGGTTCAAAATCACCTGCACGGATTCAAAAAGCATTTTCAGACGACGACGGCAACACGTCACGATTAAAATACATCTTATTAAAACTAATACATAATTATTTACAAAAGTTAAAGCACACAGAAGCAACAGAGAGTCAACCAAAATGACAGAAAATAGGCTATAGGTCTATTTTTGACATATAAGACAAGAACAAAGCAAAAACGTAGAGACTCATATTCTATGACACATATGCAACATATAAGTCATACACAACTAGTTCAAGAGCAAGGATGCGCAAAGACAGCAAAAAGCCAAGCGAAATAGCAACAAGCAAGCTATAGGCTTAAATTTAGACAGATAAGGCCAGAATGACGCAGAAACACATAAATTCATATTTTCTGAGATAGATGCAATATATAAAACACAATGAGCGCGTACAAAAAATTTCACGCAAAAATTCCACACCGAACACCTTAATTGACATGCTTTTACAAAACGCTTACAAACTACAAAAACGGCATTTTCTTGACCTTTTCTTAGCCAAAAAAGCCCTAACTTCCCACAAAACAACACCCTGATCAACACATACAGCAGACATGGCAATACATTCAAGACTCAGGGCACGAAAAGTGAAGGAAGCGGTTTCAAGAAACCAAGCCCAACTACACAAAAAAAGGCTCCAAAATGCCTCCAAATGACGCATTCTCTGCAAAATAAGGCAAACCATACACCATACTAGCCATGACAACCCAAGACGGAAGTTTTTAACAAGCAAAGTTTTGGAATCGAAAATTTTCGACCCGAAACCAACCCCTACACAAAAACCCTCGAAAATCACAATTTTCAACCCGTTTTTCCCACACAAATCACCCAAACCTTCGCATTAGTGTACGACAACATTTCCAAAACAGCCGGTCCACTTGTGAACAATTTTTCACGACAAAAACATTTTCAAGCAATAACAATGGTGAATTTCGAAACAAAAAAGATGGTTTGACATAAACCCTAGAAAACAGATTTTCAAGCCAAAACCGACTCAAACAAACTTCAAAACACGAAAAAGCAAGTGGGTGGAGGACGTACCTTGGTCCATGACGAATTGTAGGAGTCGGAATAACGAATTTTGGTGAAGAAAATCGCCGGGTCAAGTTTTTGGTTTTGGGGGTTTTTGTAATTCCTTACATAATTATTGCAGAAACATTCTGAGGTCCTCCTAGTGGAAAAAAAAGTTCTTATGTCCTAGTGAACCAAATTCTTGTACACCCTAAACAATAAAAAAATCTCTATTTTTAGTTGAGACATGAGAATATAGAATACTCCAAAATTATGTTGAATGAAGGAATTTATTTATAGCACATTATTCTTTCCTAATATAGTTGGCAAAAAATTATTTCCTAATTGTACTCTATGTAGATACCCGTATCTGCACCCCCCAAAAACGAGCCTGATGACGAAAAGGACTTTTATGCATGTTTTATAAATAAGACGTAACGGTACAAAAGTCTCTAAAACATTTTACTCATTTTTAACGTATTAATTTGAATTTGCATATATCGTAAAAATGAGTATTAAGTTAGTCATTTCAGACACAATACAAGCACAATACAAAAACGTCTCACAAACACGACTCACAAAAACAACCCAACTACCTACAAAAAGGCCCAAATTTACAAAAGCGGCCCAAAACACACAAAAAGCCCAACATCCAAAACGGACCAAAACGCTTCCCAAGTCACATTTTCGCGAAACTAGACTCTACGACACCGCAAAATAATACATTACAATATTATTTGATTACGAGCAAAAACCGAAAAATACGACAAAAACCGAAATACGAAATTTGAGCCAAAAATCATTTTGGCCCAAAAACACGCAACAAACACCCCAAAACACACTCATCACAAAGTACAACCCGTCATGCATGACTGAGGCGGCCCAAGTCCAATCAACAGTCTGCCAGTCAAACTTATAATCGCCAGTGCACAGGCGATTAAATTTTAAATCGCCAATGCACTGGCGATTTTCTTTTGTTCTGGTGATGACTGGTTTCTTTCACCAGTTTACAGGCAGTTTATATTTAAACCGCCTGTTCAATGGCGATTATTTCTTTCAATATGCACCAAAACGAGCCAAAGCCTATAAATAGCAACCCTTTCCTTTCATTTTTATTGATTCATATTCAATCATATTCATCAACACTTATCATTATTATTATCATCACTCACTCACACTTACAAAAATCACTCAAAATACCGTCTTTGCATTTCAAAGGTAAACATTTTACCTGCGGATTAGACGTTCGAGAGTCAGACAAAGGATAACCTTAACCCACCTCGGTATTGACGTTAACGAACCCGTATTCGTAATACGGTTGTGGTAATTCGGATTCAGAATCCGTTTAAACCCTATCAATACCGCATAAACAACGACTCAAAATCACTAAACAAACCGACGTCACTTTTACATTATGCAAATTCTCTTCCATGCATTAAATTACGACTAAAACGCGTATTCGACATTAAATTGTACCGTTTCAACTAGTCTTTTTAAACATGCAAAACCGAGGGTTTTGCACAAAATCTTAGAAATAAGTATAAGACGGAAAATAACGTTTATTTTTGTAATTCAAATGCAATGAATTATTATTTTTACGTACATTTCCTATAGCAAAACGTCATAGGTTTGACGGTATACATTCATTTATTTACATATTTACCGAGTCATACATTCGCACTTGTACGTAGCGTCCTTTTAGCCCAAATATCGAAATTAAGTATTTGTTTTTAAATTAGTAAAGACTACTTTTACATAGGCCTTTTGATTGCAGTTTTTGTAGTACACTTTGTCAAAACTTTCGAAAAGTAACCTCACTCCGAATCCTCTCTGCTTTCACAATAACCTCAGAATGATAGGTATCGACGCACCTTAAAATCTGAGACCCCGCGTTTTATGATTTAAAGACGCGCTGAAAAAGTTCCAAATTCCTTAAATATTTGTTGGCGACTCCGAAAACAAATTGCAAAAGGATTTTCTACATTTCTTTTATCAAAACATTAGCAAGGATATCCCACATAGCAAACAGTCGATCACACGACATTCGACTTCTCGACGGCAAGCCGCGGGTCCGCCCGCGCGCCTTTTTGCGATCGTATTTTTCCCGCGTCGAGCATTCTACCTCAATGTTCATACGAGGGCGGGCGCGCACGGGGCGTCGAGGGGGTGGCACCGCTTCCCGGTACCTTCACTCTAACATGAACGTTATTTATTATTCCATGTTTTATGAATGAAACTAAATCGTATATACTCCGTATTTGAGTAGGAGATTATGTACGTATATTTTACACCACAGTCGCTAACTCCAAATCATGGGTCGGAGAATTCTGCTCATGCACCCTCAACTGTCTTGACGCGTAAACAATCACCTTACCCTTCTGCATCAAGACACACTCTAGTCCAAGCTTAAAAGCATCGCTGTAGACATCAAAAACTACCGCTACTTCAAGTAACGTTAGCATAGGAGTCGTAGTCAACCTCTTTTTCAGCTCCACGAACGCAGCCTCGCAAGCTTCGCTCCACACGAACTTTGACTCCTTCCTCAACAGTTTAGTCAAAGGCCTAGCTATCTTTGACAAGTCCAACATGAACCTCCTATAATAGCCAGCTAACCCGAGAAAACTTCGAATCTCATTCATATTCGTCGGGATTTTCTAACCAAGAACCGCTTCAACCTTCGATGGGTCCACCTTAACACCTTCACTTGAAATTACATGACCCAAGAAAGTCACTTCCTTCAACCAAAACTCGCACTTCGAGAACTTCGCATACCACTTCTATTTGCGTAGCACCCCCAAAATATGACGCAAGTGACTCTCGTGCTCGGCCTCATCTCGAGAATAGACCAAAATGTCATCTATGAACACAACGACACGTCGGTCCAAGTACTCATTAAAGTTATGATCATCTGATCCATAAACACCGCAGGAGCATTCATTAACCCAAACGACATCACCACGAACTCATAATGCCCATAACTTGTCCGAAACGCTGTCTTCAGGATGTCTTGCTCTCGAATTGGAATCTGATGATACGATAAGGAGCCTTAGATATAGGTCATGTACCGGGCACTAGATCGATCGCAAACTCCTCTCTCTAAGGTGGAATTCCGGGTAGCTCCTCAGGAAATACGTTAGCAAACTCACGCACCATAGGAATATCCTCTAACTTCAACTCCTTGGAAACGTCCTTCACCATACATAAGTACACTTGATACCCCTTCCTTCACAACCTGCTCATCTTCAAAGTTGATATCCACCTAACACTCGGCCTCGACGCCACACCCTTATAAGACATCTTGCTCCCAGGTGGCCCTTTCAACAAAATCTTCTGATCGCAACAGACAAAACACGCATCGTACCTCGCCAACCAATCCATACCCAAAATGACATCGCACTCGGAGAGATCAAACTGAACAAGATCAGCATAAAAGATAGATCCCCCAATAGAAATAGCGACATCCTTGAAAATGATAGAACAAGGTACAGTTTCTCCCGTGGGAAGGGAAATGATGGTATCCATGGAAGCAGGAGAAGTAAGCTGAGCTTTATCAACTAGGGAAGCAGATACGAATGACTTTGACGCACCAGTATCAAATAGAACGAAAGCAGGAACATAGTTGTTGAGCCCTAAATTTAGGCTCACTATCTTGGGCCCAGTTAATGGGCAGCAGAGCACGAGCTTCTGGACGCAGATTCCTGGACGCAAGTTCTGGACCCAGGATCCCGGACCCAGGGATATTTAGATACCATTAGCCAACGGCTAGCATGTAACACCCCGTGTTATTTTAACACAATTTTATAAAAGAATTTAATTCCTTAAATTAAATTCATCCTTTTTCCTTATAATAAAAATGCGTCTGAATTTTTTTCGCCAAATAATACTAAAATTTCTTAAGTCCAAATTTAAAAATTTTGAAAAATAAAATTTGTTGTATTATCTTTAGAATTGAAAAAGAAACACATTTCAAAATTTTATAAAAATCAACACAAAACTAATATCGCCTTTCAAATTTCAAAAAGGTTAAGTTATGTTTACTATTCATAAAGATAAAAGTAAAACCTTTTATTCATAAAATTCAATTTCGGACATTTTTGATTTTCAAAATAAAAATGGACCCTTATACATTTCTCCGCTTTGAAATTCAAATCAACGACAAAAGTTTCCGATCAAAAAAGTGATGACTAATTCATCTTATCCTCTTCCATTATTTTTTAAAGTAAACTTAACATCAAAGACTTTTATTTAAATTATAATCATTTTGAGGACTTTATTAAATCATTTATCTTAATATCCAATTTACTATTTCATTTCTATTAAACTAACTTTTTTCTAAATTATCGAAATTATAAGTCACACCTAATTTAAACTGATAAACTTTTTGACGTTTGAATATAATTCTTTAAATCTATAACATTCAACGAAAAAAATAAGTATTTCGACCTAGGAAATTTTTATTCAAAATTTAGAGGATTAAAACTCAATTTTTGTTTTTAGTACCTTTCGAAAATTATTTTAATTTTTATTTCCGATTTTATTTCAAAACACTCTTTTAAGATCATATCTTTTATTTCGAAACCTTTCGCAATCGCGCAAATCGAAAATTTCGAGAAATGAAAATCGAGCCCGAAAAATAGACTTTTGACTTTTGGATACCTTAGTCAAAGTTCTATCTTCTTCCATTTTACTTACACAAAACCAATTTTTCTTACAACTTTAAAGTTGTCATCATCATTTTTATTTTTTTTTATTATTTAAATTTAAAGTTTATACACAATAATAATAATACGTACAAAATACATTATTAATACAAATGTTACTACCATTTTCATTTCCATCACTTTTAAAAATTTTCTAAAGTAATAAATAAAATATTTTAGTCTTAAAATTTTAAAGTAGAGATATTTCGAAAAATCGTCAAACGCGCACACATTAACTTTTACAGTCTTTGACGCCCGACTTTTTAAACCCGATTTATTTCGTAAAAACATTGTAAAACATCGAGGGGACCATTTCTTAACCAAATAGTAATGAAGACTTTTTGGCCCAAAAATGATGATTAGTTTTATTTTCTTTTAATTAAACTTTATTTAAATACAACCTAACTTAATATCTAATTTTTGTGCACCTTATTTCACAAGATTCATTTGTGCAAAAATCAACACTACTTGTCCTCCATTTTGGACGTAGCATTGCTCTTCTTTTTCTCCCTTTATTTTCTTTCTTTTTTCTTACAAAAACCATTAATAAAAATCTTAATATTATTCTAATAAATCCTAAGTATTACTAGTTAATTAGTGGGTTTAGGTGCTAACTTACATGGATTTATTTGGGTGAAAAACTTGGGTATTTTGGGTGAAGAAATTTTCGATCAAAAATTTATTTTAGATCCTCGACGACTAACATTCAATTTAAGGTGACTAGTTATATCTCATTTTAACCTCTTTTGTAAATTAATTTGATTTGTTAGTATAATTTTATGAGTATGATTTTTATGTTAAAATATGTTAAACATCATTTATGTGTGTGTGTATGTTATGTGAAGTATAAAAAAATGATAATAAATATGTCATATTGATAATAGACAAATTGTATTGATATGATATAATGTTTAGTTAAATTAATTTTGAGCATTTTAATTATTGTTCATATGATTTTGATGTTTATTTAAGTTTTGATTATGTAGTAATCATATATAAAAATTATGTTAAATATTAACAATGAGTTTAAAGTGAGTAAAAATCGAAAACAAAATTTATGTGAACATACACCTGGCTCACGGCATTTACCCTATTTTTATTTAAATTTTCACTTTTAATTTTTGTAAATAATATGTTGTGTTAAGTTGTATTAAAATGGATGTTAACATGTTAAAAAAATTAATTTAGAAAAATATATTATAAGTTGTTAAATATGCAAATTGTGTTATTGATGAAATTATGTGTTCTTGAAATGTTCATGTGTGTTCATCATTTTTGTACACTTTGATCTTGTTTTATTTTATGTTTGTTATTAATTTTTGTTTATGTTTAATTATTAGTTTATATATTGTTAGTAATATGTTATAAATCAACTTAAACATTTAGAAAAGCATTTAGAAAATTTTACTTTATATTTTAGCTCAAAATCTTAGGCTAATGAAAATTTTAGTAAAATTTCATTTTAGTTTAATTCATTTTAGTATAATTAAAATAATTAGAATATAAAAACTTTAAGCTAAAAACCGATAAAAATTGAAAAATGAAATTTGGACCAAAACCATTAAACCCCATGGCATTTCTATATATTTTGGGTCAAAAATTGTTTTTATCACTTTTTAGTTTATTGTTAATATAATTTAATTAATAGTTAATAAGTTGAATTAAGAAAATTAAAAGAAATAAATGAATTTCGACATATATTGAAACCACACGACATTCCTAATTAAATGGACTAAATTTGATCAAAATGAAAATATCACTAAGTCACTAAAGTTTAATATTTAGTAGAATTGAAATTGTGTATAAATCGATTTAGTTATAAATGAAATATATAAACCGATAAAAAAAATGTTAACCGTTAGAAAAATGAACTGAATCGTGTGCTACTGCCTTTGCAAATTGGACTGTTGGACTTGGACATACGGACTAAATGAATCATCCACAATACTATTATTATTAAAAATGAAAATCGCTAAATTTAGTAAATAGATGACTAAATTTGTAACATCCCGTGTTATTATAACATAAATTTATAAAAGAATTTAATTCCTTCAATTAAATTCATCCTTTTTCCTTTTAATAAAAATGCGTCTGAATTTTTTTCGCCAAATAATACAAAACTTCCTAAGTTCAAATATAAAAATTTTGAAAAATGAAGTATGTTGTATTATATTCAGAATTCAAAAAGAAACACATTTCAAAATTTTATAAAAAGTCAACACAAAACTTATACCGTCTTTCAAATTTTAAAATGGTCAAGCCTAGTTTACTATTCACAAAGATAAAAGTAAAACCTTTTATTCATAAAATTCAATTTCGAACACTTTTGATTTTCGAATAAAAATAGACCCTTGTATTTTCTCGTCTTTAAAATTTAAGTCAACGATTTTAATACACTACAATCTCTCTCGCAGCTAAACTAAAGTGTGGATACCCATATCCGTACCCTCTCGCACAAAACCCTGTGATGTATTACGGACTTTTATTACGCATGTTTAACGTTGACTTATACGGTTCTAACTAATGTCGAATTCATTCTGAGTCGTTTGAAATGTAAAATGATTTAGGTCGCTTTACATCGCTTTAAATAACGTTCATTTTGTCCATTTGGAGTCTAGCTAGGTCCTTGTCCTGCTTCATTTGGCATGAGCTTCGCATTTGCACTACAATTAGTCCTTTTACATTAACAAGGTCTAATTCAGCATTCCTAAATTCCTAAATTTAGGCCCGGTAGCTAAACCCGCTATTTAGCCCCCTCTTACACAAAATACGGCTTCACGTCTTACCTTATTTCACAAAAACTATGCAAATACACCCTTTTCATTTTTCCGGGTCTCGGCAAACTGAGCCCAAACCCAGCCTTTGGCCCGCACTCCAAAGCCCTAAGCATCACAAAATATTTCAGAAATATCCTAGGGGTTTTCTTGAGCTTCACGTTTGAGATTATCTCGAAATCTTTCAAAGACACAATTCAACCGAAACTAGGAAACTACACAAAAAACCCGACCCTCGAACCGCATAAGCTTATGCGGTTTGGGGAGGCAACCGCATAAGCCTATGCGGTTTTCCCAGGCAACCGCATAAGGCTATGCGGTTCCTAGGCCTGTTTTTATCCCTGATTTCCTAATTTCTCCGAGGTTTTTAGTATATATACACCCATATACCCTCGACCAGAAAAGACAATTCTCACAGCAATTCACAACCAAAATACATCTTTTACCCCCCAAATTCTCATCTTACACCCTTTCACATTCACAAAGCCTCAAGCACCCAAATCCTTGAGTTCAGCACACCATCCCGTGTTGAATTCATCCTCCTTTTTAGTTCAAGAAGCGAAGCTCTGCCCAGATCTGAAGCGCCAGGACAAGGTAGGTACCGATCCACTTGGATCAAAGCTTTTTCTTATTTTCTATGGACTAACAAAGGGGTCTACACTTTAGCGCCCCCCCCCCCCCCCCCCTCCGCCCGGCTTTGGCATCCAGCGCGCTTGCACTCCAAGTGTTCTATTTACTTCGGGTACACTCCATATCCGATGACACGCCAAAGTCGCATAAACAACCGACCTTATAAAATAAACCAATGGACAATTGAACTTTATTTTATTTGCATGCATCTTGCACCCTTCTTATTTTGCATTAAATCAACTTAAACAATGAATTCGACCTTTAACTGAACCGTATTCGTTAACAAGTTAAACATGCTAAACTGAGGGTGTTAATCAATCTTTTTGCATCTGCATCTGCATTCTTTTACAAACTTATCGCACTTGTACGTAGCAATAACATTAGCTCAAATATCATCTTACAAGGATTGTTCTAGGTCAGTAGAGGCTATTTTACATAGACTTTTCTAAAAGGTTTTCATAAATCATTATTTGAATTAACTCTTTTTCTAAAGTACCCTCACCCCGAATTCAATCTGGTTTCACAAGCCTTAGATCTAGGGGTGTCGGCGTGCTCCAAAATCTAGGACATGTTTTTAGCTTAGAACATGGTAGCAGGTTCCTATTTTCCGCGATAAATAGGTGGCGACTCCATAACAGTTCTTAAAGGTTTTTCCAACTTAATCTTTTTTAACTTTAAAATCCGCCCTTAAGCAAGACGCCGAGTTGGGTCCCCCGAACGCGGTTCCCGGGTTCCACAGTTTGGCGACTCCGCTGGGGAGATCTTATTTTTAAAACTAAAAACTAGCTTTTTCTTTTTAAAAATAAAGAGGTGAAACTTGAAAGCCTTGAACAATCCAAGTATACATATTTGAGCTATGCACATTCGTTTAGAGTCCATTCCTTTTGGAATCTTGGCACCTTTAGCACCCTTGAGAGGTGGTTCCAACACGCAGGCTTGTCCACTCGATAAAGCACGTGCAGGACTAACTTTCTCTCTTCCCTCCACGGCTTGCCGTAAACGACTATCTCGACCGCCCCAGTGCTCCCTCTAGAAAACCTATCGCTCCGGAGTAAGGAAATAGAGGGGTTAAGTATCTGCCAAAGCGTACTCGAGGTAGTTGGAGGTGTACCCGACTGACTCATTTTTCACCCTTTTTTGTGTCATACGTACAAGTTCGAGGCTATGCACTCCATGGTCTTTTTCAAAACGAGCATTTGCATTCATATCTTAGAAAACTCCCTTAAACGTTTCAAAGATAAATGAACCTAACATCTAACAAACTAACACTTTTCAAACAAAACTATCGCGAATTTTTGAAATAAACTTTTTCAAAATTTCCTTTTTCACTAACAAGCAAAAACCCGAGCAAGGAATAAAACCCGAGCTCGCGGATTTCAATCCTCTAGGTCACACGGCCTAGACTCCACTTTTAACATCCTCGACTCGACTTGTTAACCACTCTCGAGTCGAATCCATTCTCTTTTACACATCCGAACTCGAGCTCACCTCGGCAAATCACCGATATCAGCTCGATGGGTGCAAAGCAAAACCTTTTAACATCGAGACGAGATGTGCGCACACATCCTCGTCTCAAAAGCTTTCCTTTACCTAAAACTTTTTCGAAAACCTCCTTTTTCATGCTTAAAAAGAGTTTTTCTTAACAAAGAAATGAGCTAGAATGAACACTTAAAATGAACGTTGGTCTAGTCACGTCACTAACGTGCAAATTTAACCCACACAACCTAATCCATTCTCAACACGCTCGACTCGCCTAGCTAATCGCTCTCGAGTCGAATCCTTCTCGCCCATCTAGGCTTGAGCTCTTAACGATGAACCGTTAGGTGGGCTCGACAAAGCTAACACCTTTTAACATCGAGACGAGATGTGCACACGCATCCTCGTCTCAAAAGCTTCCTATTAGCCAAACCTTGTCTAAAATCTCCTTTTTCAAGCTTAAAAGGTCTTCCTAAACAAAAATGAGCTAAAAATGAACGCTTAAAACGAACGTTGAATCTAATAGGACTAACCAGATACATGTCACACAAACCAATCCATTCTCAACATCCTCGACTCGACTAGCTAACCGTTCACGAGTCGAATCCTTTCCATGCATCTAGGCTCGAGCCCTTAACGATGAACCGTTAACATGGGCTCGACGAATGCAAATCAAACACATTTCAACGTCGAGACAAGATCCGCACACGCGTTCTTGCCTCAAAGACTTCTTAGGCACAACATTGCTCCTAAAGCAATACACTCTCATTTTTGAAACAAGCTCTCTTCAAAAATCTCCTCACTTTTACAAAACAAGCAACACACTCTCATTTTTGAAATAATTTCTTTTCAAAATCTTCTTATTTTTATAAACCAAGCAAAACACACCCGTTTTTGAAATGAGCTCTTTTCAAAAATCTCCTCACTTCTGCAAAACAAATAACGACATTCTCTTTACAAATCTCTTTGGGCCAAACGGCTCAAAGTCGACTCGTTTCAGCAAAAATTGCCTTTTTCAAGCAAACAAAACCCGAGAATGGCCAAGCCCAATCTCGCGGACTTTTCATCAGACCAAATGATTCATAACCATTTTGGCCCAAATCCTCTTACAAACTACTTTCACAAAATCCTCATCACGTTTTTGAAATAACCTTTTTCAAAAATCCTTCCTTCGAACCGAATGACCCATAGTCAGGACGGTTTGATCTAGACAAACAGTCTCCTCAAAACACCCGAGAATAATCACTTTATTCTCGTGACATTCCAAAACATAAATGAACTACATGACCCGAACTCATTGTAACCCATTTAATGGACCTTTTCTTGAAAACAAATCTAGCAAAATAAACATTTTCGAAATCCATGATTCAAAATGGCCTACCGCCATTTTAATCCAAACATCTCTTTTCACAAGACAACAAAACCTAGGAATGAACTAGCATCATCCCGCAAATCCTTCACGGTTAGACCAAGTGGCTCATAGTCGCTTTAATCTAACCCTCTTTCAAACCGAATGTATGAAAACGAGTATAACCGTCTTCATCACATCTTCAAACACCCTTGATTCGGATAGCCTATCGCCACTCCGAATCGATTCACACTTTC
Source organism: Dianthus caryophyllus (assembly GCA_023091065.1). Lineage (NCBI taxonomy): Eukaryota > Viridiplantae > Streptophyta > Magnoliopsida > Caryophyllales > Caryophyllaceae > Dianthus > Dianthus caryophyllus. Next base: position 12,932,526 of record CM041529.1, on the reverse strand, counting down.
ACCGACAAGCCACTAACACGAGCTTATCGGATTTGATTTCGAGACGCTTTTTTACATCGAGCCAAAATGTGACAACACATTTTGCTCAACAAAACATCCTGCTTTTCGCCGAAAACAAAACTTTTGCAAAATCAAACACAAATCTAAGTATGCATGAGCCAAGTCCCGACGCGAGCATCAACCCCATCCGAGACATGTGCGTCTCGAGCACCCAGCGAAGAATCCATCAAGGCGCCACCGACGATCTCACGGATCTCCTCAAGAAATTCGAGTCTTTTCAATACGGGTCGAGTTTTTAAACATTGAGTCAATCTCTGACAGTCTAGGGCAATCGAGTCTCCGACGTATGACATTTTTTAACAAATCGATAAAGGAATAAGTTTGCCTACAACCCAGCTTCCTTTTTACACACTTTTCCCATAAAAAACACAATTCTACACCAACATACATTGCATCCCAGGAACAACTATCCTAGGGAGATCTAGGCCGGGTACGAAGGTCCAAGTCAACAACTAAATCAAGGACACAAAGACAAGAAAGCTTCCGACGACTAAACACCTAAGGTTCACTAGTCTGCTTGTGGTCTACTACTCCGCTGCTTTTGGAGGAGGATCCATTAATTTGGAGCTCCACAGTGGTCATGAATTTGATCGCGACCAAAAGTACGAGTATTCCTGGATCGTCCTCCGCGTACTCGATCGCGTGCCTAATAAGCAAACGAACTTGTCAGAGGAGCCCGCGTGATAGACACACGATCACGAGTGACCACCGAGCCGCAAAGTTTAGCAAGGTCCGAGCTCAAGCCCAAGCTACATAGGGCGTGGGATATTCTCAAACCAAACGGGAATACAAGGTACAAAGGTCAAAAAACCAAAGTCACCAAAAAGCAAAAGTCTCAAAAGCTCCAGAACAAGGGGCAAAACAACTAAGCAAAAAGCTTAACAAGTCAAAAGCTTAAGAAGTCAACAAGCTTAGAAATCAATAAGCGAGGGGCCGAAACCCCAAAGGCAAGAAGTACCGAAGCCCAGAAACGAGTGGCCAGGTCTTTGAAATTCCAAATTGAAGACACAACAGAAGTAGCAAGCAACCAGCCTAGATCAACCAAGGAGAACTAACCCTTAGGGTGCAACGTATCAAGGTCAAACACATAAACACCCCTTGGACCGGCGAGTCCTTAAACACGCACCTTTTTACAAAAACACCCCCTGGACCGGCGGGTCCCTAAACACGCACCTTTCCACAAAAACAAACCCACCTCCCAGACCGGTGGATCCTTAAACACGCACCTTTCCACATAAACACCTCATGCACGCCCTTAAACACCCCTTTCGGAACTACGCTAGGTTTGATTCCGTAACCACGGATACGTAGGCCGCTCTCCCGAGCTCAACCAACCTTTTACAAAAATCCACAAAATATTCCTCGTCTAAAGCTTTCCATGCTAAGGATGTGTCCACAAAAATTCACAAAGTTCAAAGGCAAACTATTTCTTTATCGAGGCGACTAAAACGAATTCGTCAAGGCAAAGTTGTCATAGACTTAGGAGTAGTACTCTGCTTTTTGGTCTAACACTGTTTTGCAGGAACAACAGCATCCCACCGCAGACAAGCAAGCACCACTGGGGGCTCCACCAACGCACGTGTTCCCGAATATGGCAACCATGCAACCGTCGAGTCTCAAATCACGCATACGATTCGTCTCTATTTTGCAAACTTTTCGGCATTTTAAGCATCGAGTCACACGTCGAGTCAATCCTCTTCCAATCAAACAATTTAGCGACATTTAAACCGCTCCTTTCAAAAACTCTCCAGTCTTCAAAACGCTCCCACGGAACGACGCGCTTTTTCAAACTTACACGAGGCAATGCACCCTCAAATTAGCTAATCACCTTTCAAAATTAACCCAATACTCGAGTTAATATGAAAGCACTTTGCAATTCACTTTTTGCAAACACACCCTTTCGCAAACAAAATGTACCTTTCGAAAATGCATCTCAAATCCTTGAAATGCATCTCGAATCTTCGAAGTCTAAACTTTTCCAAAAATTTAACTCGGCACTCGAGTTAATACATTTTGAGAAACAGCATTCTTCGAATTTAACTCACTCGAGTTAACACATTTTAAGCAAAAGCTCTTTCGAACTACGCCGGTTTGATTCCACGTTCGTGGATACGTAGGCAGCTTACGCAAAGCACAACCGAACCTAGCACTACACCCCACTCCGTGTTGGGATTCTACCGAATTCTCATCCTCGACAACTGGGGGCTTTTCAACCTTTGCACTCAAATGACCCTCCACGGTCTTCACAACTCTAGCTTAAGCTCACAACGTCAAAACGCTTTTTCATCTTGCATGAAGCCTTACAACCGACATTTCAAATGTTCATTTTAAAGCTCATTTCGACAACTAAAATGAATCTTTAACAAAAAGATTTTTCAACAAAAACATTTTCATCCAAACATCCCAATCGGGAATCATTTCGTTTTTCAAACCTAGCTTACTAACACTACAGGACCAGCATACGAAATGTAAACAAGGGTTCACACAATCCTTATTACACAAGCATACTAATACAACTAATGGTGAAGACGGCGGTACTCGTCAAAGTCTACTGAACCCAAGCCACCTCAAGACGACCACGACAATTTGAATCGCTTTGCTCATACGCTACGTTCTTCTCCATTTTGCCTTAATTTCAATCAAATTAAGCCAAACTACGGGGGAAATTTCAAAACCAAACACCATACTCTTCACTTTGACTCAGTTTTCATTCAAAACTTAGTCAAACTCGAGGGGGTAATCCAAAAAATCCTCCTCCTGATACACGCCCTATACTTTGACTTAGTTTTCATGCAAAACTTAGTCAAACTCGAGGGGGTAATCCAAAAACACCTTTATCCTACTGCAACCCATAGCCTTTTACATAGTTTGACTATCGTTATATACCATAACTCAGTCAAACTGGGGGCTCACACACACCAACACCATAACTCAGTCAAACTGGGGGCTGACGCTTCCTATCAAGAATTAAACCTTTACAACGAAAAATGGGATAAATTTTCGCATTTTTGAAGACACCCTTGCTATGAATACCCACATCAACATAAGCATCTACGGTTGAGTGACACCTCCAGAACCGCTACAAACATGAACATGTACACTAAAAGCATAACACTTTCATGTGTGCATCAGACAAGCAACACCTGAACGTAGGTCCAAGCACCAACCACTCGAATATGCATCCCAAGCACCACGCATCCAGAGTCCAAGAGACATGTATCATACGAATCCAAACGAATCGCAATGATACCACGTTTCATGGTCGAAGCAAGCGAAATTGAAGATCTCGAAAGGAAAATCGCGAGTTCGAATATTTCCGGATTTGAAACCGCAACATGTGCGAATGAGTTCACGCTTGAAGTCGCCAATTGATAAGGGATTCCCCGGAAGAGTCACTAGTCTACAGGCAATTTCCAGAGCATGTTTTGTTCCACGTTTTCCCCTCATTTTTCTTCATACACGCAATCTTTCATGGTTAAGGCGTCACCTACAGTCCGCCACAAGCGCTAGCACACACATTATGCGCTATGCCTTGGTTAAGGCGTCACCTACAGTCCGCCATACGCGTGTACTAAGCATTTAATACACGGTATAGAAGCAGAAACACGAACACTCTTCACGAGTCCTTACACCCTCTTACACGTCCCTGTGGAGTATTACTTCCTCCCCATGGAACCCACACACCTATACAGACATTTCCCACGGAGTCCAAGACATATCCTTCGACTTCCCCATCAAATCACTAACCTACGCCGTAGCAGATACACCTCTACAAAGCATCCTGAACGAGTCACCCATCAGCTTCGGAGCATAGACACCAAGCGTCTGCATCAACACATCCAACAAATCCAAGCATCTAACTACAAGACACAAACACATACACCTCGGACCATAATCCCCGGCGAATATACACCTACACCTACGCTCCTCGGCGAGACCATACATATACACCCTTCCCCAGCAAACTAGTACTTCTCCAGCAAATACTACACTAAGCACCTGCACTCTCTACGAGACCCAAGACAACATCAAAGAATGGCATCAACATCAACAACAAAGATCAAAGATAAGCAGCGGCATCGATCAAAGAATAAGGCATCAAAGAACGACAACGGCACTACACGACAACGAGCATTTACATCACCTTCTCCTCAACGAAAGGCAATCAACTGCAGTAACAACTACACAGACACTCCTCGGCGAGTACAAGCACTCTGCAATATACACCTAACTCCAAGCATTTCACTCTACATAGACGCTCCTCGGCAAGTTCAAGCACAAGCATTACACGGACGCTCTCTCACGAGACCTACACCTATACCTACACAAGCACCCCTACTCAATTATACACCTCACGCATACCCAAACATCTTACAAGCACCTGCACCCCTGCACTTTAGCCCCTTATACACATGCAATACGAAGACATTACAAGCAGCAGCACCAGGCATCCGACGATACCAAGCATATACAAAGGCACCATCAACGATAGTACAACAAGCACGCATTTAAGGCATTCAAAGATGGCAGTTCTTATAGCATGCACTGACCGCCAAGTCCTTAAAATGCACACGCCTCCCCTGCTTAGGGTTCAAGTCCTCGTCTCACCCATGGACACATGCTTCGTTCACCGATCAGATCGAGACTGTAATGGTCCGGATATGGTCGTGGAGTTTGACTAGCGCTCTAGTCCGAGCTCAGTCAAACTGGGGGCTCTGTGGATACCCATATCCGTACCCTCCCGCACAAAACCCTGTGATGTATTACGGACTTTTATTACGCATGTTTAACGTTGACTTATACGGTTCTAACTAATGTCGAATTCATTCTGAGTCGTTTGAAATGTAAAATGATTTAGGTCGCTTTACATCGCTTTAAATAACGTTCATTTTGTCCATTTGGAGTCTAGCTAGGTCCTTGTCCTGCTTCATTTGGCATGAGCTTCGCATTTGCACTACAATTAGTCCTTTTACATTAACAAGGTCTAATTCAGCATTCCTAAATTCCTAAATTTAGGCCCGGTAGCTAAAACCGCTATTTAGCCCCCTCTTACACAAAATACGGCTTCACGTCTTACCTTATTTCACAAAAACTATGCAAATACACCCTTTTCATTTTTCCGGGTCTCGGGCCCGAAACCGAGCCCAAACCCAGCCTTTGGCCCGCACTCCAAAGCCCTAAGCATCACAAAATATTTCAGAAATATCCTAGGGGTTTTCTTGAGCTTCACGTTTGAGATTATCTCGAAATCTTTCAAAGACACAATTCAACCGAAACTAGGAAACTACACAAAAACTTGAGCCCTCGAACCGCATAAGCTTATGCGGTTTGGAGGCAACCGCATAAGCCTATGCGGTTTTCTGTGCAACCGCATAAGGCTATGCGGTTCCTAGGCCTGTTTTTATCCCTGATTTCCTAATTTCTCCGAGGTTTTTAGTATATATACACCCATATACCCTCGACCAGAAAAGACAATTCTCACAGCAATTCACAACCAAAATACATCTTTTACACCCCAAATTCTCATCTTACACCCTTTCACATTCACAAAGCCTCAAGCACCCAAATCCTTGGGTTCAAAGACACCATCCCGTGTTGAATTCATCCTCCTTTAGTTCAAGAAGCGAAGCTCGCCTGCATCTGAAGCGCCAGGACAAGGTTGGTACCGATCCACTTGGATCAAAGCTTTTTCTTATTTTCTATGGACTAACAAAGGGGCCTACACTTTTGCGCCGGCTTTGGCACCCAGCGCGCTTGCACTCCAAGTGTTCTATTTACTTCGGGTACACTCCATATCCGATGACACGCCAAAGTCGCATAAGCAACCGACCTTATAAAATAAACCAATGGACAATTGAACTTTATTTTATTTGCATGCATCTTGCACCCTTCTTATTTTGCATTAAATCAACTTAAACAATGAATTCGACCTTTAACTGAACCGTATTCGTTAACAAGTTAAACATGCTAAACTGAGGGTTTTAATCAATCTTTTTGCATCTGCATCTGCATTCTTTTACAAACTTATCGCACTTGTACGTAGCGATAACATTAGCTCAAATATCATCTTACAAGGATTGTTCTAGGTCAGTAGAGGCTATTTTTACATAGGCTTTTCTAAAAGGTTTTCATAAATCATTATTTGAATTAACTCTTTTTCTAAAGTACCCTCACCCCGAATTCAATCTGGTTTCACAAGCCTTAGATCTAGGGGTGTCGGCGTGCTCCAAAATCTAGGACATGTTTTTAGCTTAGAACATGGTAGCAGGTTCCTATTTTCCGCGATAAATAGGTGGCGACTCCATAACAGTTCTTAAAGGTTTTTCCAACTTAATCTTTTTTAACTTTAAAATCCGCTCTTAAGCAAGACGCCGAGTTGGGTCCCCCGAACGCGGTTCCCGGGTTCCACATTAAGCTATTTTTATTATATCGAATTCGAACTTTATTTTTATATATTTGAACTCGATAAATAAAATGACACATCGACGACAAATTTTGCAACGACAAATTTCGGCACGCAAAACGAGGCCAAATAGGGCCCACTTAACCGAATTGTAGGGTGACTAAGTCACTAAGCATCCTCATCCAAATTCAATGACACATAATGTAAAAACTTAATATGAAACTAAATTAGTTAAAGAATAACTTCAAATAAACTAATTTGGTTAAAAACATAATCATTTTGTTTATTTCTTAATAAATCATATTTGCTTTTTGTCTAGCTACTATTCCATTCTATTTAACTAGCACTTTTTGAAAACTATCGAAATTTCGAGCCAAACTTAATTTAAACTGATAAACGTTTTGACGATTGATTTTAATTATTTAAATCGTTAACTTCCGACCAAAAAAATATGCATTTCGGCCTAGTAAATTTTTAATCAAAATTTCGAGGACTTTGAACCCAATTTTTGTTTTGATCACCTTTCGAAGATTATTTTCATTTTTATTTTCGATCTTATTTCGAAACACTATTTTAGGATCATATATTTTATTTCGAGACTTTTCGCGTGCGCGCAAATCGAAAATTTCAAAAACGAAAATCGGGCCACTTGTTTTGCTAGATGGCCGAATTACTTAGCTCACTACTACAAACATTGTCTCTTCCATTCTTGCCTTACTTCTCTTACACACACCTTACTTCTCTTACACACATCATTCTTCACTTAACAAGCATGCTCTTCCACTCTTACACACATGCTTTCCTCTTTACACAAGCATGCTCTTCATACTTACACACCTACATTTATACTCATCATCACTTAGTTTAGTTAGTTAACTTTAATTGTAAATGCTTGGTTCATACTTAAATACACTCTATTTACTAAGGCCCTATTCTTTTCAGCTTAATTTCAGCTCTTATAAGTTCAACTCAGCTCCTATAAGTTCAGCTCAGCTCCTATAAGCTCAGCTCAGCTTTTTCAGCTCCTATAAGTTCATTTCAGAACACATAAGTTCAAATTTCAGCTCTATAAGTTCAGCTCCTATAAGTTCAGCTCTTATAAGTTCAGCTCCTATAAATTCTATTATGTTTTATTTTTATATAACTATTATTATTGCATAATAATAATAACAATAATAATAATAATAATAATAATAATAATAATAATAATAATAATAATAATAATAATAATAATAATAATAATAATAATAATAATAAAAAAAAAATATAGTATATTAAAATATTTAACCGAGCCAACTTATTTATAATCAACTATATATTGAGATATTTAACAATACTAGACCGCAAAATCGATTTTGAACACTATTGTTTATTATTAGTAAAATTAATCATTTTGAATAAATTAAAAGATTTTAATTATTGTAATCATCATCATCATTACTATAAATATCATTGTTATTATTGTTATTAATTTAATAAATTTTTTCATATTATATTAATATTAATATTAATATTATTATTATTATTATTATTATTATTATTATTATTATTATTATTATTATTATTATTATTATTATTATTATTATTATTATTATTATTATTATTATTATTATTATTATTATTATTATTATTATTATTATTATTATTATTATTATTATTATTATTATTATTATTATTATTCAATAAGTTTTAAATTCTAATAAATTTAACTCCAATAAGTTTCAGCTCCTATAAATTCAGCTCCTATAAGTTCAGCTCCTATAAATTCAGCTCCTATAAGTTCAGCTCAGCTCCTATAAGTTCAGCTCAGCTCTTATAAGTTCAGCTCAGCTCCTATAAGTTCAGCTCAGCTCCTATAAGTTCAGCTCAGCTCCTATAAGTTCAGCTCCTATAAGCCGAAAAGAACAGGGCCTAAACACACACACCATACATTACTAAGTATACAATTACTACTACTCTCATTTTCCACTCTAACTTACACATATACTACATCCACTACTACTACATTCACTACTACTACACTCATTATATTACTACTACTACTACCTTACTAGTATGCACTTCATTTGTACAACTAATACTACTTTTACTTAGCCATTTTCTCTCCAAAAACAAAATCTATTTTTCTACCTTACTAGTAAGGTGTTCACATATTCATCATGCTCTTCATTGTTCTTCATTCACTCATCCTCACCTTCATCTTCTTCCTCTTTATTTTCCTTCTTAAACTTTTATTTTCTTGTTTTAAATTCACTAGAATACTTGTATTAATTCTCCACTAATAATTTTAGTAATCATCTCCTCTTTTAACTAAGTAAATAAACATGAACATAAATCGAATTCATAAAATTTTAAACATCATTAAACCTAAAAACAATACTACACTTAAAATCTTTATTATAGTTAGTCTAGCTTAAATAAATTACTAACTTGTTATTTTCATTTTTATGTACTACTTCCAACCAAAGACGAGGAGCAAGGTGGAGCCATCGATCTAAGTGTCTTCGACCATATTATCGATCCCGATAATTGCTAGGATTTTCTTTTCCTAACCAACTAAGGTGCTCCCGCACACTATATTTGCTAAGCACCTACACCTATTTGATTATATGTTATTTTTCCTAAATGATGTTTTGAGTGTGTGTATGAATTAGTGTATCACTTAAGTATTGCATGACAAATTACAAGGTAAAAATCGAAAAATAAAATTTGTGTAGAACATATAAAACTCACGGCCAACCCTTCATTTTTGGTTTAATTTTTCGTTTTAATTTTTGTTAATTGCATGCTTAAAATACTATGATCAAGATGTATATGAAAATATAAATGGTTTATGTTTTGGACTTAAGATGAAATTGTTGTGTTATTGAAATGTTTTAAAGTATTTTTGGTGCATGAAACTATTGTTGTTATTTGTGTGTTTGAAATGAATTACTTTTGTTGGTTAATGTTTTATTATGAACTTTACTTATGTTAAATACATATATAGTATAAAGGAAAATAGTTATTGAATTAGAAGTATAAAGAAATAAAAAAAAAAAAAAAATTGTGAAGTGTATATTGAAGGCCACGGTTTTCTTGTGATTTTTGGACCAATTTTTAGTTTTAATTTTTCTAAGGCGAAATTGCAAATAACTACCTTTTAAAATCATTTTTTTTCAAATAACTACCTTTTATAATTTTGTTTTCAAATCACTACCTTAAAACGTATTTTTGTTTTCAAATCAATACCAGTTCCCCGAAAAACGTCATATTTTATCAAATTCCGACCACTTTGAAAATTTTTGTTGCCTTTTATTTGAAACACCCATGTCAAATACCCATTCTACCCTTCTACCCTTTTCTAACCCTTCTTCCTCTATTTAACTTAACCTCTTCATTTCCTCCTCTTTACCTCTTTACCTAAATTTCTTCCATTATTTTTAATTTTTTCTCTCATATTATTCAATCAAACAATGATTCTTTCACTTTTCAGCACTTTCCATCCTTATTTTTTTGAGTTAAATGAGATTTTCGGGGAACTGGTATTGATTTGAAAACAAAAGTACGTTTTAAGGTAGTGATTTGAAAAAAAAATTATAAAAGGTAGTTATTTGAAAAAAAATGGTTTTAAAAGGTAGTTATTTGTAATTTCGCCTTTTTCTAAATAACATATTATGATTAGTCTAGTTTAATTAGACTTGCTATAAAAATTTGAGAAAATAAAACGATAATATAAAAATTTGAGTTAAAAGTGTTCTTTAGAAAACCATAAGAATTCTTGAAAAATTCATAAGTGTTCTTCAATTTTAGCTAGTTTTGATTTATGATTTTTATAAGTTTTATTAAATTGTTGTTTAGTGCACTAGTGAATAAATTCAATACTAAAACACATAAGTTAAATAAGCTAAATCTTAATAATGAAAAAGTTATAAATTTAAAGTGAGTAAAATCACTATTCATAAATGAAATAAAATGTTTAGTGAAAATTACAAACTAGTTAAATCACTTTAGTATAATTTAAATAATTAGTATATAAAAACTTTAAGTCAAAAACCGATAAAATTAGAAAACGAAAATAAGTGGTACAAGTATAGGGGGTCACGGCCTTGGGGCTATTTTTGGACCAAAATTGATTTTGTCACTTTTTATTTTTATCACTTAAGTAATTTAATTTGTTAAAGTAATGAATTATTTATAAAAACAAAAAAAAAGAAATAAATAGCTATATGTAATAGAGGCCACGGTTTTATCACTTAAAGTGGGTCAATTTTGATCAAAATGAATTTGTCACTTAGTCACTAAATTTGATTAGTGATTAGGATTATATTAGATTGTAAAATGAATCGTTAATAAAAAGAATCAACGAAACCGATTAAAATAAACGTTACACGTATTAAAATGAACCATCTCGAGTGTTACTACCTATGCTTAAATTTGGATATGGACATACGGACTATTTAAAATGAACTACGACGACCTCGCTAAAAATGGAAACCGCTAAAATGTTAGTTAAGTATATGACTAAACGTAACCGACTTTTACTTTCAAAATATTATTTCAAATCACTAAGTACGAAACGAACTTAACGACTTTGAAATTAGAATTCTATACTTAGGAAATAAACTTGATTTTGTACCTAAATAAAATATCTTAAGGTATAAAAATACTAAGTATAAAAATATAATAATAAATACTAAGTATAGAAAATATACTAAGTATAAGAATACACGTACGTATAAAATACGAATAAAATACGAAGTATAAAAATATGCATACGTATAAAGATACGTACAAATACGAAATACTAAAATACGAATACGTATAAAAATACGGTGAATAGTAAATACGATGAATAGTAAATACGATGAATAGTAAATACGATGAATAGTAAAATAATGAATAGTGAAAATATTTAAAATTCTGACGGACTCAAAATAAATATTTAAGTCTTTCTATGTATTACGCTTGCTCGAAGAACTGCTAGAACTAAAATTTCATTATACGAAGTTAGACGATATATTTAAGTTACAGAATTGTCACCTATTTTGAATGAACGAGGAAATAAGAATTGGAGAAAATAAACTACTTGAATAAAATACTTGGATTGTTCGCCATGTCGCGACTCTTGAATTCGAAGTTAATGAGGTAGCCGTCTATGGGGACTTTGTCTCCCTCCCAGAGTTGCTAAAGGCGATCTAATAATTTTTAAAATTATTATTTCGGTGCGGGATATACAACCTCAGGGATGGGGCATAATTGATATCTCCGTGAGCCCATACTACGGTAATTGGAAACTCGGCCCTTTGGAGTGCAGTCTAAGGTGATAGTCGAATTATTAGGTGACTACTTACTCGAGGGCGAGTATGATACGAACCTATCTATAGTGGTGTATGCATACATTAGACTCGGGATTTGGCTGTCCTTATCACTTTAGGTATCTCTAGCCTGTCAGACACGTCCGCTTTGTCGGCCCTGATCGCTTCTGCGCGGACGTCTAGTATGTTAGCCACGTCCGCTTTGTTCGGCCCTGTCTACTATAGCGCGTTTTGCGTCTGCATGCTTCCGCCTCGCTAACGAACATTCATTAGTTAACGTATGTTGAATGTATTTCCTTGTTTTGATTGGTTATTGTCTGAATGGCATGATTTCCTGTGTCTTGAGATACGATTTGCTTGAGAATGATTTTGTGTGAGTATTTGTACGTTATGCGATTTGATTTATACTCGTGCCTGAATCATCATGATTTCCTTATGTGTTTTAATTGCCTACCTGTTAATTGTTTTATTTTATCTACTTCCTATATTGCATATGTTTTAGAATTACATGTGTCGAAAGAGTGTTGCGGGAAAATGATAATTGGTTAAATGCAGGTACCCCGAGGACTATTATTATTTCGAATGCTGGGGAGAGTTACCTTACTTATTTTGTACGCTTTTGAGAGAATGTAATCGAATAACTCTGCTTTATCTTAAACTCGTATTATGTATACAGAGTTTTATGACGATAACAGCTGGTTTTGTAATATATAGACTTAATTAATTTTCCGCCTTAGTTTAATTAAAGTCACGAAAAACCAGGTTGTTATAAAATTTAACTAAGTCTCATTTTTAAAATAAATATCATTTATCACTTTTTATAAACCGAACTTAACGTTTTTAAAACTAGATTTTTAAACTTAGTAATTAAGTTTAGGATGTGAATAGTGACCGATGTGAATAATGACGTAGATGAATAGTGACTGAGATGAATAGTGACTGAGATGAATAGTGACAAGTGAATAGTGATTGATGAATAGTAACCTAGGTGAATAGTGTCGATGAATAGTAAATCGGGATGAAACTTGTTAAGCATGTAACGTCCCAAATTTCAAGACGGTGAATAGTATCCGGGACGAAACTTGTTGAACAAGTAATGTCCCAAACCCTATTTTAAGGGAATTTGAGGTAACTTGTTGAACAAGTTATCTTTTCAAAATTCCGAGACGTGAATAGTGAAAATTTCACGAAACTTGTAAAACAAGTTACGTCTCAAAATTCAAAGATATTTCAAATTTCAAAATTTAAAATATTGTAAATCATTGAAAATTTACTAAGTATAAAAAATTGAAAATGAATAAGTAAAATGACTTAAGGTGTTTTGAAAAACACTTAAATAAAATTGGACATATTAATAAACGTTAATAATTAACAACACTTCAAATAATAAACGAATATGTTATGTGATAATATGAAACCTACATTACCAATTAAACGTTTGACGATGAGACTAGGAGAGTCTAGTAGCATGTGATATGTAATATCAAATAAATAATGAATATTGAGTAAGTTAAATAAACGGTCAAACGCTTGAGCCTCGGATATGAAAACGTCAATCGTGAGTGAAGTGGGGTTAAGATAGTCTTGATACGGACGCCACTATCTCGACCTTATTGCGATTGTCATCTCGAATAGTGTGGTTTCAGCCGGCAGCATTATATGCTTAGCGCATACTGCCCATGCCTTTACGCCTTAAGTCGTACTGCCTAAACCGTACAAGATAATGAATATGCCAACTCTTTTGGGTCAGGCATTAGGAAATAGTCGTTTTATTCAGAGTTAAGGTGCTCTATGAATAGCATAGCCCACTCTTAAAGTGAATATTAGTATATGCATATTAGACTTGGGTTTTATTCCCCTATTTCGCTAATGTTACAAGGGCCACCGCGACCTTATTGCGATTGTCATCTCGCGGTTCTGTCTCCTTGTCGCGTTTCGTTCTTAGTGGGCGTGACGCTAGCATTCACTCTTACCGCATGTACAGATCACTTGACGAGATTGTATCTGAAGTTCGAATCATTTCGAACACTAGAAGATGAGATGCAAGTACTATAGTATTCGGCGTGGTTTACGAGTTGAGTAAGTCGCTGCACTATGGTGGTGAGATGCAAGCGACTAGAGTACAATGGCCTACTCAGTGGTCAGGCTCGTAAGCAGTATGTGTTGTTTGATTAAATGAGAATGAGTGCCACTACAAAAAAAGGTCCAGATGCGAGGGAGTTTGCGACGGAAACAAAATTCCGTCGCAAACAGCATAAATTTGCGACGGACAAAGTCATTTGCGGCGGAATTTATGTTTGCGACGGAGACGTCGTCGCAAACCACTCCCGCCAAAATTTCGAGCGAAAAAATCTAACACTATACGACGGATTTTGCGACGGATTTAAATAACCGTCGCAAAACTTGCGACGGACCAATTGGTCCGTCGCAAATCATAAAAGATGCCAGCGAATATTCGCTGGCATATTCTTTGTGTCAGACGTTGGCGACGGATAAAGCAGTCCGTCGCAAATTTTGCGACGGATAAAGCAGTCCGTCGCAAACGTCCGTCGCAAGTTACAATAAATACTTCGCGAGCCTTCCTCCTTCCTCATAAGTTTCAGACATTAAAAAAAAAAAAACAAAACCGCCGAAATCGCCCCAAATTCGTCCGTCGTGTTAACCAACCCCTAAACTCCGGCGACCTTCCGAACTCCGGCGGCCCTATATTTCTCCGGCGACCTTCTAAACTCCGGCGACTTTTCTCCAAATTAATTAGTGTATAGTTTTTTATAATTTTTTTTGTAATTAAGTAGTTTAGTGTGAAAATGAGTTGATTTAATTAGTTTATTATGTTAATTTAGGTTAATTTAAGTTTATTATGTTAAGTTTTCATTTAATTAGTTTGAGTTAATTTGATTAAGTTTGATATTAGGGTTAATATATGTTAAGTTGATTAGTTTATTATGTTTGAGTTGATTAGTTTTGTTAAGTTAATTTGATTGAGTTTATGATGTTAATGTATGTTTAGTTGATTAATTTGAGTTGATTATGTTAAGTTTAAGTTATTATAAATAATTGAATTAGTTATAAATAATGAGTTAAGTTGATTAGTTTATTATGTTTGAGTTGATTAGTTTAAGTTTAAGTTTTGTAAAGTTAATTTGATTAGTTTATGATGTTAATATATGTTAAGTTGATTAGTTTGAGTTGATTATGTTAAGTTTTAAGTTGATTATAAATAATTGAATTAGTTATAAATAATGAGTTAATTGAATTTGTTTATTATGTTTGAGTTGATTAGTTTAAAGTTTTGTTAAGTTAATTGAATTAGTTATAAATAATGAGTTGATTATGTTAATTAAAATTGAATTACTTTGAGTTTATGTGTTTAAAATTGTTTATGTTAATTGAATCACTTTAATATTTATGTTCAAGTGATTTAGAGAATCACTTTAATATTTATGTATGATATATGTTTGTTTTTGTTAAAATTAGTTAACATTTGCTTATTTAGAGAATTGTAGAGCCTTTGTTAGGTGGTTAATGATAAGAATTATAGAGCCATTATTGTTAGGTTAATGTAGAGAATTGTAGAGCCATTGTTAGGTTAATTTAGAGAATAATAGAGCTATTATTCGGTTATTTTAGAGAATTGTAGAGCCATTATTAGTAGGTTGATTGTGTGTTTTGTTAGAATTAAGTATTTTATTGAAATGATGTAAAATGAATAAATTTTTGCGTTGACCGTAGTATACCCATTCGAGAATTATTCATTAGGAATAATTTTTGAATAGTCCCCATTTTTGGGACTGTCTTTGAATGATTAATATCACTTAGGTGACAACTAGTTATATTTGTTTATGTAATAGTATAAACTAGCAGTGCGACCTGTGGAATCCACAGGCCGTTTTTTTTTTTATTGTTAGAGTAGCAGTTGTTTATTGATCCTGTAAATGAATTGGAGTTTAATATTTAAAAATGCATTGTACAATCTTGATTAGGTGCTACAATTTATTGTTGTAAGTGCTCTTCCTTAATTCAGTGTTCTAAAGACACTCTATAATTCCGTCGTTTTCAAGCATATAAGTGTCGTACAGGCTTTGCAAGATGATGGCAAGTTTGTAGACTACATTGGCTTGATTTTCCGCAGAATGATTTGATATCATGAATCAAGGCAGCCTGTGAATCATCAGCATACGCAAGGGGAACAATGAGCATTCAATATAGCAGACAACATTAGATGACTTAATACAAAGAATATAATATCAGGGATAACTAATTGATATAATCTACACTTTCAACGTGAAGTGTTGGCAGCATGGTGAAAGCCACGCTTAGTGACAGTACAATCGTGATTTCTGCATAGGCTGACAGCAGCAACGGGACAACTTCATTTCACATGTGTATATATATTCAAAGTGGGTTATTTCACATGTGTAACCCAAATTAATTTTTGCGAAATCATGTACGGAGTATGTAAAACTGTCACGGTATAATGCTATTGAAGTTCTGTAATAATCCTCTTCGATGTATTTTGTTGCTGTTTTTATAAGACGTACCTGTTGTTGCAAACCCCCATCGAGAACTAAAGAACTGCGATTTAATTTTTTAAATGTCGATAATTGGTATTTTTAGAGTTCCACAAATGGAAGCTAATCTAGAGTGAGAACTCGATTTAAATTACTTGGAAATATGTGTGTAGCCGAATTTGCGATATAAATTACTCGTAGTATATCACAGAAGATTGTTCAAACCACAATCATAAAATAGTTCACAAGTTATAAAATATTCCACAAGTTCAAATAGATAGGAGTAAAACTCCAATTTGCTGCAAATGCAACACAACTACAGACAATTGCATGTCTAGGGATGCTTCATCATCTACCAGCCCCTGCACAAATACATGCGGAACAAAAGACGGTGTGTTAGTTACCGAATTTATGGAGCCGTACTACTTTCATACTTCAAAATTTTCGACATTCCGAGACCTATTTTCACCGAATAAACAGTGCTCGTCATGTATACCATGTTGAATCAAATACTTGTACCCGAGAAAGTATAAACATAGTTAGGCGGCGATTAGCAGTGAGGTTCATAATGCACCGAGAAGCCTCATCCATACCAAATCTTAACGCTCGTACGTTAATCATTTTGAGAGACTACAGGAGAATTAGTGAGCCGAGAACAATGCAGCGATGTTAAATAAGGGAGGATACCTTGCTGGGTTCATCCAAGCTGAAACCTTCCGAAATGAAAGTAAACTCTGCACATGATCAGAAGTAGGGGTGTGCATAAATAACCGAACCGAAATAACCGAACCGTTTAACCGATAACCGTGACTTTTATTGGTTCGGTTAGCGTCAGATTAAAAATTAGCAGATGCGGTTAGCATCTGCTAGATTACAAATAGCGGTTAGCAGTGCGATAACGATTAGCATTTTTAGTGATAACGGTTAGCAGGTGCTTAGTTAAGAAATTTTAAAAAATTAAAAAATTAAAAAAAAAATAGAAAAAAAGAGGGAGTGAGTAACTTGTATAGCGTATTGCTTTTGTGCACCACGAAACCTAGATCTAAAATTTCACATTCATCCTCTTCAATTTTTTGGAACACAATGTTAATTTGTCACAAGTTACAATCAAGCATTCAGAAATCAATAAATTCGATAATAGTTGGACTTTGGTTATTTTATGGTTTTTTATTATATAATCGGGACTTTTTTATGTAAATGTTTGGGTAATGCTAAATGCTTGGTTGTTAAATTGTACTCGATGAAACATGGACATCTTAAATTTGGCCAGTTTATTAAACCGTTCAATATTTTGTCGTGTTTTTACGTAGCTAGTATTTTTTTGAGAACTGTAGAATTAAAAGAAAAATGTAACATAGTGGTTAACGGTTAACCGGTTAACCGTACCGTTATAATGGTTAACCGAACCGTTAATAACCGTTTCTTAACGGTAGGTAATGATTACGGTTTTGGCATAACCGTTATCCTTAACGGTTCGGTTACCGTAACCGTTAATGCACACCCCTAATCAGAAGTCGATTACTGGTAAACAAGTCAAGGGAAGGTCTTATTGAACTTTTCTTTGATGAAATAACAAAAGACGGTGTATGAGGTCAAAACTCAAAACACTTCATCATGTCCTTTCAGTTGAATCTTGTTCGTCAATCCCTAGAAAACAAAACTGTTTTGCTTCTACATTTTGTATTTTGAAATAAATCTCTCAAGATTATACTCCGTAGTAAATATTACAGCAACACCTGAAGATTACTTTAGTGCCTCAAATTTCACAAATAATGCCGTGTAATCAAGATAAAACGTACACAGTCGTACAAATCGTGTAGCATAACCAACAAAAAGGAAAGAAATAAGTACCTGCAATGCACCAGCAAAAGAAGTAGCGAGCAAAAGTGGAGCAACATATCTCGTCGTATAGGTTACAGGGTCAATAATTATCTATCATATAAGTTATAACAAACTTATATGCAAAATATTTAGCGGAGAGCTCATTTTAAAACTGTGGTAAAGGACTTGGTACCTGAGATTGACGGTCACAACTTGAAATGAATAGTCACGGACATCATCTTAGCTGCAAACAAATATGAATTGTTAAAAGAAGTCTGATAAATTTTCATATACTTACCAACCAATAATCTTCTCCTGTTTCTTTCTTTAATTTCTGAAACTCAAGTCCACTGAATGCAGTAGCGAGCTTGAAAATAAGTGACTATTTGGGAAATTTTTTTCATGCAGTTCCAAATGGTATTTCATATTGGCCGACCCCAGATTATTTTGGGACATAAGCTTTGATGATGTTAATGTTTTTTTTGTTGTAACTTACGTGTGGTACCCGAAACCTATTAATAGGCAGGTGGCAATTTCTCTAGGAGCATGCATATACTTTCTAAATGACAAGACAAAGAGCTAAGGAAGAGCTGCTGTTATTGAGTGAGTAGAAACTCGACACGATCAAAACCGTCTCTATCTATTACTTTACTCGTACTGATAAACACTCTGTCTCGCTTCCCGACAGATTTGGATCCCTGGTCGCTAGTTGGCTCTGTGGTTCGATTTTGGGGCCATTAGTACCAGCAGCTATTCTGCTGGCTACCTGGACTTTAGAACTCCTTACTTCATTGTTTGCGTTTCTGTTTTTGTTCATAGGTTGTACCTTCCTTAAGTAAGCGTTAATATATAATGTCGAGATTGTTCCCCGGACCGTTGATAAAATAACAAAATGAACAATATGATATTCACATGTTGGGAGGATCATACCTTAGGTGCTCCACTAACCGTCCTGTTAGGTAATGCAGGACGTAAAGCATCCAGACTCATAAATTATCAACTACTTTCCAGGTTACCTAGAAATCTGCAATAGTAAGCGTTGAAAATAATTTGAGCACTTTACCGGATTATTCATTAAATACATAGAATTTGAAAACTACATGAAAATATAACTACTTTAATGTTAGTTCACAAAAGTCGGCCAATTGTATATAGGGAAACTGTTGTTTGCTTATTGTAGCAAGAGAGGAAGCGAGCGAGGCCACGAAAAATGATGTACAGTTGACAATCATCAAACTCTTACTTTAAAATAATATTAACCCGGACAAATGATACATACAAAGGCTGGTTAGTTTACATGACGAAGTGGAGAAATACAAACTCAACTTAATAATTTTAGCAATGGTTACACCAAAATGTAACATAAAATCACTTCATAAACAGATATGTAAATCAACCTATATCAAATCCACCACAAAAAGGCACATGAAAATGTTTACAAGCTACAATTAGCTGTGCACTTTTGCTAATTAGCAGGACTTCGCTACAAGAAACTGTGGCATCCATTTCATAAGCACAAAGCTGTATCAACTACTATCAAATCCGCCACCAATAAAAGGCGAACAAAGAAGTTTACAAGCTACAATAAGCTGCGCACTTTCGCTAATAGTACAACATTGTTACAAGAAAATGCAGCATAAACACTTCATAAGCACCATATTGAATAAATTAATACCAATTCACCACAATATTGCAAATAAAAACGCATACATGCAACAATAAGCTGTGAACTTTTCAGTCTAAGGCCAATAAGAAATTGCCACATGACGCTATAGATGTCTTAATTTTCATACATGGCACGTCGAGAGACATTCAACCTTTCAACAAACATGTCAACTTGCTTTTCGTAACAAAAACTAATGATCAATCAAAAAACATAGTAGAATATTGCAATTGATACACTTGCGATTTCCAGGCAGCTTAAGAAGAATTCATATGATCCTCTCATTTCTCTCATCTGCTTTAATGTTACTCGTCATTCCTTAATCAATCGCTACAAATTATCAACAATAACACACTTGAATTTAACTAAGGCTTCACGAACAAAGCAACACGGTATGAAGAATATAGTGCTAATAAGAAGAGAGATGAAGATGTAGCGCCAAATGTTACAAACCTTTTATTGGACGACTTCCTTGTGCGCTTTAAAGGATAGGACCACATTCCGCACTAAATCAACAAAATTAGAAGCAAGAACCTGAAATGCATAAAGTTACAAAAAAACATTGCAAAATACTAAAAACGAACCAAACACATACTTTACAATTTCAAGGTTCACGTGTATCAATGATACCATCGGGCATGCAAGTTTAAAGCTACAATATAATGGGTATATAGCCCCGGGAAAAAAATGAATTTGGGATTTCATAGGCAAAATAAATAAAATGAAACAGATTGAGAGTGATTTTAAAAAACTTTAAATGTTGTCACATATCCTCATTTCAGCTCACTCACCATGACCGTGGCATGTAGGGTACGACACATGGATGTATACCCCATTACGAGTTGCATTGGATCGTCATAAGGGGCAAATCATTCACATCGTGAACACATAATGGTTTGAATACGATGCAGACGGTCATGAGTTTGTGGCCATATTGAATCAAGATTGCTTGACACTATCACTCGTCTTTATTATGTTATAGTGGCAAATTGATAACCTTAAATTTGTAACAAGATATCATTTCAAGTCACTACTCCGTAATTAATAAGAGGAAATCTGGAAATGCTAAGAAATTACATAACACTAATCAATACAGAATTCAAAATTTCAGAAATATAACAAAAATTCATATGAAATTGCGTGAGAATTGAAGCGCAGTAATCAGACCTGAATGTAATAAGCTTTTTTGATTTCTGCAGCTGAAGCATCAACATCAACTCCTAATAATTCATAGTATTCTGTCTCCTTCACCATTTTCTGCGGAAAATTCAACCTATGTTCATACAATTGAAGCACAAATCAATCATTTTTCAATTCAATTTCAGCAATCACAACTCAAAAAGCAGCAAAACGACAGAATAACAGCAAAAAAATATATAAAAATTTGTGTAAATTTCTTCAATCAATTGAAAATTAAAAGAAAAAAGACGAAACAAAATACATGAACTTACCAGAAATCTCTGAGGAAGTAGAATAATTAAAGAATCTAGCTTATGATGATCGAAATTCGAAATTTGATCATGCAAATTAAATTTTGCAATTAAAAATGTGTATTAAGGTAGATTGGATCGAAATTTTTTGATCTGTTCTTAAGCGCGTAGAAGACGATCCACCGCTCCACGCAATTCTCTTTCTCAAACAGTTCGCGATGGAGGAGGTCGAGGTTGTTGCGGCGGCGGAGATCGTTTTGGTGTGAGTCGGAGTATGACGGAGCCATAACGACGACGATACAAACGAAATAGATGAGGGCCTTTTCGTTTTCTCCATCAATGGAAGGCAGGAGGTGAGAAACGCGGGAGTATTAGATGAAGTTAGAAGGAAGTTGAATGAATTTTTGATGCCAGGAGGAAGTTGAATGAATTTTTCTCCATTAAGTTTTGACGTGGCAGCAAAGATGACGTGGAAGCATGAGAAGCAATTTAGTTTGTTTTTTTCAAGTTTTTTAGGGGGATATTTTGTTTTAATAGTATATATAGATTTTGGTAGCAATTATTAAGCTGATGTTCTCTGGATACATATATTTTGAGGAAACTCGATTTATTTGTGTATCTGGAGAACTGATGCGAATTGCTGCCGAAATTTTTACTATTACATAAACAATTGTAACTATTTGTTAGTGATATTGATCATTCAAAGATGGGTTTAGGTTGGAGAGATAAGAAGTTACCTATAACTACACGTTTTTTTTTCCAAAAAAAAAACAAATCACTACAAATTTAACTATGTTGCTGAAACTCTATTTTTGTAGACTGATTGACCATGAAGAGAGTAGAACGTAGTTGGATGTACGACCGTTTGGATGATAATAAGCGAGTGAAAGTTGGATATGCTAATGGGGTGATCTCATTTATCGAACATGCTAAACTTTTGCCGGATTTCAACAGTAATGGTGAAAAGATTAGGTGTCCATGTGTGAATTGTTGCAACTCAGAATGGTTGAATGAGTCTGATGTCAGAACTCATTTGATTAAAAGAGGTTTTATGAAAAATTACTTCAGTTGGTTTGGTCACGGAGAGGATTTTCCCGTAGATGATAGACCTAGATACACGGTGGTACCGGTTCATGATAATCCTTATCGAGAAATGATAAATGACGCTTTACGAGATGAAGTAGACACAATTAGGGAGGAAGCGTTGAATGCAGATGAAATAAACGAGGCCCCAAACCCTCAAGTGAAAGCTTTTTTTGACATGTTAAACAAGGCCGATGAACCTTTGTATGAAGGAAGCCCCATGTCAGTGTTGGAAGCTGCATCCAGAATAGTCACGTTAAAGTGTGACCATAATCTGTCTCATAGGGTTGTTGACTCGATTAGTAGTTTGCTTGGAGACGCTTTCCCTAAAAATAACAAAATGACCAAAGATTTTTATCTTTGCTAAAAATTGCTAAAAGGTCTTCAATTACCAGTCGAGAAGATAGATGCATGTGATGATGGCTGTATGTTGTTTTGGGAGGAAGACGAGAATTTAGACGCATGCCGAAAATGTGGTCTTCAAAGATATAAACCAAACACAGATGAACGGGGAAACGTGTGGCACAACAGTCGCTCCTCTACTTTCCACTTGGACCTCGTCTTCAAAGGTTGTATGCTACTAAACATATAGCCGAACAAATGCGATGACATGCGGAGAACCCTCGAGTAGGTGGTACTATGGTTCATCCGGCTGACTGTGAGTCTTGGAAACATTTAGATGCTACATATCCCGATTTTGCAAGCGAGACTAGAAATGTTCGATTAGGCCTTTGTACGGATGGATTTGCACCATTTAATCAATTCGGTAAACCCTATTCGACTTGGCCAGTAATGTTAACACCATACAATCTTCCTCCTTCACTTTGTTTGAAAAGACAATTCATTTTTCTTTCTTTAATTGTTCCCGGTCCAAACAATCCAAAGAAAAATTTAGATGTATACCTGCAGCCGTTGGTGAAAGAATTAAAAGAGTTGTGGGAAAATGGAGTATTTACCTACGATGTTTCGAGGAAAGAGAACTTCCAACTTAGAGCTGCACTATTATGGACGATTAACGACTTTCCCGCCTATGGCATGCTCTCTGGTTGGTCAACTCAAGGAGGAAAGGCCTGTCCTTATTGTGGTGATAAAAATAAGTGTTTCTGGCTTAAGCATAGTGGGAAGTGGAGTTGGTTCGATTGTCATAGAAAGTTTTTGAAAGCCGACCACCCGTATCGTAGGGATAAAAGTTTTTTGAAGAAAAAACCCGTGGAACTTGATGCCCGACCACAATTGTTGTCTGGAGACGAAGTCTGGAAAATTGTGGAACCTCTACCCACTGTTGTTGATGCTAGTGAAGCTGAATTGAAGGCTTTGAAAGCTAGAAAGTTGGGATGGTGGAAACGGAGTATATTGTGGGACCTTCCTTATTGGAAAACGTTGTTAATTCGTCATAACTTAGATGTCATGCACATTGAGAAGAACTTCTTTGAGCAGACAATTAACACAATTATGGACGACAAGAGAAAGACGTGTTATGGTCCTAAAGCAAAGGCAGATTTGACCACTCATTGTCGAAAGCGCTCCGATCCTAAGTTTGTCCTAGATAAGCAGCGGAGAAAGGTTCTTTGCGAGTGGCTTATGAAGCTAAAGTTTCCAGACGATTATGCATCGGATCTAAGTAGATGTGTTGACAATAAAAACTGGAGTCTCCGTGGAATGAAAAGTCATGACTGTCACGTCTTTATGGAGCGGTTGTTGCCGGTTGCTCTAAAAGAATTAATTCCAAAGAACGACTGAAAAGCTTTCACGGAGATAAGTCAATTTTTTCGCGACTTGTGTGCCACTACTGTTTCAATCTCTGATGTAAATCGTCTTGAGAATAATATACCGGAGATATTATGCAAGTTGGAGAAAGTATTACCGCCATCGTTTTTCAACTCGATGGAACATCTCCCGGTTCATTTGCCTTACGAGCTTAGAGTGGGCGGTCCAGTCCAGTATCGATGGATGTATCCATTTGAAAGGTATTTAATCTAAATATTTGAAATAATAACTATTTATTAGAACATATGTGTTATATATATTTATCTGACATAAGATATTCTCTAATAGATTTCTTAATCACCTGAAACGGAAAATTGGCAATAAGGCGTATGTTGAAGCATCTATATGCAATGCGTTCTTGTTGGAAGAAATTTCAAACTTCTGTTCCGTTTATTATAAAGAGCATGTCGACACCAAAGGGCCAGATCTTGACATCGGACCAAATGAATCGAGCGATATTAACGAACAATTACAGGAGATGTTTATCGACCATGGTGGAAGAACAAGCTGGAAAGTTTACTTTTCGATCGCTAGATGACAAAGAATACAATTGTGCACACAAATACGTGTTGTCTAATTGTGAGATCCTTAAGCCTTATGAGCTGTAAGTGTATAACTTGATTAATTCTTGATTAGATTTTTTAATTGATTAACATACACGTATTATTAAGTACTGTTATTATGTAGGATATTCGAGACTTTTATCCTTTCGCAATACCCTGAAACTCCAATTGGTGATATTTGGAGTAAGTTCGGCGAGGAATATCCTAAGTGGTTTAAGGGGCAAGTAAGTAATATAAATATTAACATTATAACTATAAAATGGTTTAATTGTAAAGTGTATAAAATTATTTAACAAATTTCGCGTAATCATTTTTTCATTAGGAGTCTTTATTGAAAGACGATCTTCATAAGGCGTTAGCAATTGGACCGTCAACTGAAGTCCAAACCTGGAAACGATACTCAATCAATGGCTACAACTTCAGAACATTTAATGGTCGCACTGATATAGAGAAAAGAACAATAAACAATGGAGTATGTGTGAACTCTGTTGATGGTGCTGACTATTATGGAACTCTTCAGGAGGTGATTGAGTTGAAATACGTTGGTCGTAAACAACTCTATAAGACGGTCTTGTTCAAATGTGATTGGCTTGACAACTCTCAACGTGGTATGAATATACACAAGGAGTACAAAATAGTTGAAGTTCATCGTGGTAGAAAATACCCAACGTATGACCCTTTTGTCTTATCGTATCAAGTTGAGCAAGTGTGTTATGCACCATATCCAAGTCTTAAGAGAGATAAAGGCCAGTGGAGAGTTGTGTTCAAAGCGAAAGCGAAAGCTATCATTGATGCCTCTGCGGAGGATAATGCTTATCAGGAGGCCGTTGTTACAGACCCACCACAATTATCAGCCCCTTCTGTCGATGAAGAAGATGAGGGGATTAGTATTCCTATTATTCATAATCAAGATGATGAGATCGAGAATGAACAAGGTGACGATTTCATTGTAGAAGACAATGAGAGCATTGAGGAAGAGTCAACAGAAGATGAGCAAAGTGATGAGTTCGAAGATGATTCGGATGAGGATGGGGAAGAAGTCGGGGAACTCTTTCCTGATGATGATAGTGTAGAGGCTAATAGTTCAGACGATAGTGATTAGCTTAGATTTAAATATTTTGATATGTGATGTTTATGTATAAATATTAATCGCAAACAATTTACGTATTTGATTTCTACATCTTATGTAATATAATTTAATTTACTATTCAATCAGGTTATGAAGTCATTAATTGTTTGTCTTATATATACATGTTCTAACATTTCATTTAAGTGTATTTGTAGTATGGTGAATACAAGATTTCAGGGTAGCGGGAGTAACTCAGCCCGAAATAATCAAGAGGGGGAAAACCGTCAGCTGACCGAGGAGGAGATTGGGGAGATAATGGTAAATGCGGATCAGGGTCTTACGACATTAGATCCAGATCCTAGTGTAGGCATATGGTACGTTATATATACTATTAATTAATTCAATATAAATAAACGCATTTTTATTTACTTAAATTAATTAGTTCAGTATAATATTGTACGTTACATATACTATTAAAAATTTGGTATATTATGTCGATGCAGGTTCACGAAGGACAAAGTGAAGAACACGCTTCGAAGGTCGATAACTTCTATGATGAACCCATTTGTTCCGAATTGGTCGGACGCTTCAGACGCGCAAAAAGAGCTTTGGTGGAACACTTTCAGGGTACTTATTTTTTAACTTAAGCATATTTGATTTAACGGTTTTTAAAATTGTCTAGCTATGCAATGGATTGATGCAATCTATTTTTTAAAATGTAATTGCAGTTCAACTACTAGTACAAACAGAAGAATGAAGCACTAATTAGAGAGACCTTCAACGAGATGGCCAAAAAAAGGATTCCGGACTACGTCTATCAAAAAGGTGTAAACAATTAATATATGTAGTATTAGTTTTTATTTATTTTCATTTATTAGTCGTAAATATAATTTGTTGCCATGATAAAACTAAGGTGATTATAATACAAATTACAGGTCGGGTGAAAAAATCATGGATAGACAAAACTGAAGCGCTGAGGAAGGGCTATGATGAGTGGAAGGCATCGGACGTAATTAACATACTAGTTATAACTTATTAAACGATACTTATTATATTTTTAAATATATAGAAACTAATAAATTATTGTTTACTTTGTTTTGTTTAAAGAATTACAAAAAAAAAGCAGAGATTCAGAAGAAGAATCGTTATTCTCAAGGCGAAGACGGAATGGCGGCGGGGACGCACACCATGGGTCGCAAAGATATGATGCAATATATCGACAAATTGGTTAGTACTCTTAACTTCTTTTTTTTTTAATACGTGAATCTTTTATAATCTTTTAATATGTGAATCTTTTATAAATAAAAACGTTAATAATCAACTCTTTTTTTGTATGTAAAGTCTGTAGGATCGCCGACACCACCTTCGGTCCCCGAGCTCATGAGGAAATCAAAAACCTCAAACAAGAAAGGCGGTTTTATTACCAACAAAGTCAAGAATTTATTTGTAAGAATCCATTTATATATACTACAACATTAATTTTATGATTTTAATTTACTTTCTATGATTTTAATTTATTTTCTATCTTAAAATTAGGACCGCTTCAATCCACGAGTTGAGGAGCACGAGCAAACCCAACCAGACACTCCTATTGACGAGAACCGGCTGTATTATGAGATAGTGGGAGGACACGACAAGAAAGGTCGTGTTTACGGCACGGGTTCAGCCTCGTCTATGTATTACGACCGTCCGCCGCCTCGTCACTCATCCGTCGGGGAGCAGTCTTCGTACAGTCCCGGGATTCTGACACACCTGACACAAGAGAACCGGTCGATGAATCAGAGGTTGTCGACAATTGAGGAGTTGATTGCGTCTCAACGCCTCAGTACTCAGCCTCCTCCGACATGCAACCTTTTCGCCGACTTCGACCAATTTAGGCGTGGGCCGTTTGACGGTGATGGTGGTAGTGGAAGTGGCGGCGCCGATGTCCCCACATATTGAACTTTGACGGTGGTAGTGGTAGTTGAACTTTGATAAATGTTAACTTGTTAACTTTGACGATGAATGTTAACTTTGACGGTGGTAGTGGTAATATATATATATGCTATGTTTGGTTTATGTGTTGTGTGTTTGGTGTGTTTGATTTTTCGGTGTATTAACACCGAAAACGAATTTCATTGCAGGTTTTTGAGGTGTAAAAAACAGGCTGTTTTGGGGCGTTAAAAACAGGCAGAACGCGCTGGAAAATACCAGTTTCCTGCGACGGAATGTACAACTTGCGACGGATTTTTCCGTCGCAATTTACAACGTTTGCGACGGATTAATTGTCCGTCGCAAGTTCTGCGACGGATTATCCATCGCAAACTGTAAATCTTGCGACGGACTTAATTGCGACTGATTTGGCCGTCGCAAATTATTTGCGACCGAAAAATCCTTCGCAAACTTATTTTTTGCGACCAGTATTTGCGACGGGTCTATTCAGTCGCAGAAACTGTCGCAAATGACCATTTTGCGACGGATATGGGTCTTTTGCGTACCATCTTTGAAAACTAAAGACCACAAATTTCTAAAGTGAATCGAGTCTGCATGATGTGAATGATACAATATGTATGTTTGTTGGCGACCTGATATCGCTTCGTAATCCTGCTGATATGCTGTGACACTATTGATATGATATTATCTGTTAATTGCTTTCATAACTGAATATCATGCTTATATGATTTATCGCTTAAAACCGCATGCTTATTATGACTTATATGTCTTTATATGCTATATGTAATAAGCATGTTTATGTTTTTATCATAATGTTATAATTTTAAAGCGATAATAATAAACCAAAGTAATTGAATTCGAGGGTAAGTATGAGCATAGCTAGTCACTGTCCGCTCAGCGGGCACCCACCATCAGTTTATTGTGCAGGATAACCGTGGACTAGAAGCTGGATTTTGGACGGGGCCACGAGACGTTTTTATGCTTTCTTTTAAGTTGTTTTTCGAGAGAGATGTAATATATACAACGATACTCTTTAAAATTCCGTACTTAGAGTTGTTTTATTCAACTCTTGAACGATGTGGTAACATTTGGGTTTATATGTATAATTAATGACGCTGGTTTAAGCCTGAATTAATTTCCGCCTTAGTAATTAAAGTCGACTAAAAACCAGGTTGTTACATAGCAGGCGGGGTCAAATGAAGTGGAGGCATTTCCAGATATTGTTATTTTGCAACGTTACTCTACTGCGTTTAAGGAGAGAAGGCAGGAAGTCAAAGGGGACTGAGAAAAAAGTGCAACAATAGGAAAGAATCAAGGGGGCTCCAAGATATAAAAGAAGCTAAGGTTTTCCTGGAGGAAATTCATTCAGCAATCAACCACCAGTATCCACTACTGAACGTACACTACACTGGCTCTCAAACAACAGTCCATCTCCTACTTCTAGAATACCTGAATTAATTCCCAAAATACGCATCCAAACATGATACTCATTGTAATTGTAATCTCAATTCGATTATAGTGGAGAGTTGGTGGGACTATAGCTTCCCCCCGCGATCGTTTCCCACATCGGGTTTTTCCGCGTAACAAAAAAACCTTGTGTTCTTCTTTTTTGCGTTTCTCGTTTTCATTTCACTGTCGTTTCACGTTGAGTATTTGATAAATTATATCGCTTTAACCCCGCAATCACTAAATCAACCCTTAGGTAAATTTTTACCAAAACATTTTGGCGCCCACCGTGGGGCATAGTGATTATTTTTTGTAGCCAAACCACATTCAAATCGTCACGCAGTCATGTCATCAAGCGCCAGTCAAGGATCCAGCAGTGCACAAAGAGCGACCGCCGCTGGATCATCCAATACTGCGTCCATAGGATCCACAATGGCCCCTGCCAATTCCACGCGCATGACACCAGTTGCTACGACGTCAGCCTAGGTGGCCCCCGTGACGGTAACGGCCACCAAGGCTGCACCAACGCAAGGTGTCACAAAGCTAGCTCCCGCAAGCGCAAGGGGATCCTCGCGGTGCGTCTCTAAGGAATCGCTTGGAATGCCCGCAGGATGGCTACCTGAAGGCTGAAGCCACATCCGGAGCCCAAGGGTCCGCCAGCCTCCACCCACCAAATGTACTTCAAACTTTGATAAGAGGAATGAAGGCCATGTCCTGAGCGGTGGAGGAGGTACGCAAGGAGGACATGACATGTGCAGGCGGATGGAAGCATTGGAAGCCAGATCTCAGTAAGATGGAAGGATCCCAGCCCTCGCAAGAGCCATATCCGAAGTTGTAACATCCCGACCCATTTCACATTTTATGTTGTACATATCGTTTATTTCGTCCTGCATTTCTCTTGATCTTTCTCATTTTTGGCTCGAGAAAGTCATTTAGTTTGATCACGTGTCGTTTTGTCAAGTCTTGATGGCTCTAACCTTGGTGGTTTCCGAAGTGAGGGTGTGTGGGTAGCTAAGGAGGAGTTAGGAGTAGTTGATTTACAAAGCTCAGAATTTCTGACGACGTTTGAACCTCCAAACCGCCCGGTTTAGCTTGAACCGACCGGTTCACTGTCCCAACCGACGGACGCCCACCCGAACCGGCCGGTTCTGCTTACTTTCGGATTTCAGATTTTTGTTTTGCTCGGGACTTAACTCCTACGAATGCTTTATAATTCTAACTTCTCCCTAACCCTAATATCATTCTAAAAGCTGTTTTTCATCCTATACATCATAATTCTCTCTTCTCTCTCATCAATTCCTCTTTAATTCTCTCTTAAACATCATTCAATTCAATCTCAATCAAACCCTAATCAGCCCTACTATCATTCCGTGCTAATTCCTTCGGTAATCCTTATCATTTATTATAGTTTTCTGATTGTTTTATTATCATATGTGAATTGTATTGTGTTCTTACGCTCATATGTATTATTTGTGCCCTAATCGAAGGAGAAGAAGAGCTAGGAGAAGAGGACACCATCTTGGTTGAAGAAGAAGAAGACTAGGGCTCTTTTCACCGTTTGAACAAGGTAACTAGGTGTAGCCTTGGTTGTATTTTGACAAGTGTGAGGCCTTATTGTTGTATGAGTCTTTGGTTATGATTGTATGATGTAAAGTTGTGACCTTTGCATTGTTTGGTTGAATTATGATCATATGTATTCAGTTAAGGGTCGGCCTCATACTAAATTGAGTCTAATATCATGTTAGGTTGTTATTTCACTTAAAATGATGACTTAAAGGTTAAACTATGATTAAAGTTGATGTCTTGGTTGTAACACCCCGTGTTAATTTAATTCATTAATTAACCATCAATTTCTAATTTCAAAGCTTAAATCAAATCCTAAGCCTTTTAGCCTTCAAAATCACAATTTTTGCAAAACTTTCGTTTTGTAAAATTTATCGACTTCTTTAAAACTTTTTAAAATTTTTGAATAATGAAATAAATATTTTAGTCTTAGAATTTAAAAGTAGAAATATTTCGAAAAATCGTCAAACGCGCACACATTAACTTTTATCGCTTTTGACGCCCGACTTTTTAAAACTGACTAAATTCGTGAAAAACATTTTTTGACACACTTTAGACAATTACTAACACAAATAGTAATGTGGACTTTAGTAGTCTAGTTTGATCATTTTGTTTCCTATTTTTATTTCATTAAAACATTATTTACATAATAAAAAAGACTAAAGCATATCTAATTCATTTAACCTAATTTGCTTCCTATCTTTTTCTCATTATTTCACAAGTCAAAAACTCACCTTTGGACTCCATTTTGGCCGGCCACTTTGCTCTCTTTTTCTCTCTTTATTTTCTTTCATTTTTCACTTAAAACTTCCTAAATAAAAACCCTAAATATTACCCTAATATTACACTAGTGTTCTTAGACATCTTTGGGTATTTGGAGCTTATATTTTACGGGTTTATTTGAAGGTGAAGACGGGTTTGAGGGTGAAGACTTAGACTTGGATAATATAGTCGATCCGGACAACCAATAAAC
Source organism: Dianthus caryophyllus (assembly GCA_023091065.1). Taxonomy (NCBI): domain Eukaryota; kingdom Viridiplantae; phylum Streptophyta; class Magnoliopsida; order Caryophyllales; family Caryophyllaceae; genus Dianthus; species Dianthus caryophyllus. The sequence continues at coordinate 12,900,945 of CM041529.1, read as the reverse complement.
TTACCGATCAAAGGTGACTAACTATGTCTTGTATTATCTTTTTAGTAAATTAATTTGTTTTGTTATTCTAATTTTATAATTATGATTTTTATGTTAAATATGTTAAACATCATGTTTATATGCTTGTATGTTTATGTGTTGAATAAATAATGATAATAACTAAATATATAGTTTACTAGTAATGTTATAGTAAAATGATATCATGTTTAGCTAAATTGATTTTGATCATTTTTAATTATGTTTCATATGATTTTTATGTTTAGTTATGTTTTATTTAAGTAGTAATGTTATATAAAAATTATGTGAAATATTAAAAATGAGTTTAAAGTGATTAAAATCGAAAATGAAAATTTATATAAAAACATACATATACTCGGCATTTTCAATTTTTTTTAATATATTTTCACTTTTAATTTTTGTAAATAATATGTTAGATTAAGTTAGTTAAAATGGATGTTACCATGCAAAAATAATTAATTTAGGAAAATAAATTATAAGTTATTAAAATCAAAAATGGTGTTCTTGAACTTTAATATGATCTTCATGTGTGTTCTTGAAATGTTCATGTTGATGTTCATCATTCTTACTCATTTTGATCTTATTTTATTTTATGTTTGTTAATAACTTGTGTTTATGTTTAGTTATTGTTTATATATATTGTTAGTATTATGTATTAAATCAACTTAAACATTATAAATCATTTAGATTAAAAAGTTAGAAAATTAAAGTGTTGAAAAACACTATTCATAATTATAAATAAAATTTTTAGTAAATTTCATTTTAGTTTAAATCGTTTTAGTATAATTAGAATAATTAAAATATAAAGACTTTAAACTAAAAACCGTTAAAATCGAAAAATGAAAATTTGGACACCACCCTAGCTTAGCCACGGCATTAGCATCACTTATGGGTCAAATTTGTATTTTATCACTTTTTAGTTTAATTGTTAAAATAATTTAATTAGTAGTTAATAAATGAAATTAAGGAATTAAAAGAAATAAACCAATTTGTGACATATAAATATACCACACGACTTTTCTATTTTAATTTGACTAAATTTGACTAAAATGATATTTTCACTAAGTCACTAAAGTTAAATAGTAATTAGAATTGAATTTTTGTATAAATTGTTTTAGTTATAAATGAAATACGATAAACCGATAAAAATGTTTAACCGTTATAAAAATGAATTATATCGTGTGCTACTACCTTTGCAAATATTGGACTGTTGATCTTGGACTTACGGACTTAAATGAATCATCCACGATACTATTATTTTTAAAATGAAAATCGCTAAATTTAGTTAATAGACGACTAAATTTAACTAAGTCTCATTTTAAAATGAATATCATTATTACTTTTTACAAATTGAACTTAACATTTTTAGAACTAGTATTTTAAAATGAAAATCATTGTCACCTTTTATAAAACGAACTTAACGTTTTTAAAACTAGACTATTAGATATTTTTCAAAAATCACTAAGTACAAAACGAACTTAACGTTTTTGAAACTAAACTGTTAAAATATTTACAAAAATCACTAAGTACAAAACGAACCTAACGACTTTGAAACTAAAAATTTGTACTTAGAAAATAAAAACAAGTTTAGTATTATACTAAAATACCTTAAGTATAAAAATACGTACAAATATAAAAATACGTACAAGTATAAGAATACGTATAAGTATAAAAATACAATTAGAATACGAAGTATAAAAATACGAATACGTATAAAAATACGTCTAAAATACGGTGAATAGTGACAAGGCTAAAGTCGTATCACCTAAGTCAAAATAACCTAAAGTCAACTAACAAGGTAGCTAGTGGCAGTAGGGTCGAATCCACAGAGAAACGTATACTCGCAGGTTTACTAAGTCTAGGCTATTCCTAAGGTGTGAAAAGGGTTTGCTTTGTAAGGTCTATAAAACTAAAAGAACAAACTAAAGCAATAATAAGAGGGTTTAAACAATAGGTAAAAGACCAGGGTTTCGGGTTCCTTATGTCAATAATCCGGATAATAAACTTTCACCAAAATAGCAATCAATCAGAATGAGCAAGGCGATTAGGATAAAACAAGCTCTCTCGAGTCAATGTTACCTTAAGTTCAATTTAGCGGGCTCTCGCGACTTACTAAATCAACTTATCAATTACGCGTAGTGGTCTAATACTGATTAGGCTTTCGATCTTAAATCAATATAACCCTAAGTTCAATTAAATCAAGGCGTCCCTAAATTCAATTGTCAATTAATCACAGAAGAAATCGCACAAGCATAAACTAATCAATCACAGCAATTTAAACAAAACACCGGATTAAAGGCATAATTCCCCCTCAACCCTAGCGAGGGGATTAGCTACTCATATCTAGGGCAAACGATAAAATAACAAAGGAATAAAATAGAGACATGATTACCAGAATTGAATGCTTGAATTGAAATTAAGAAGTACCGACGGTTACAAAGTTCCAGGATGAAATCCAACTTAAAATCCAACGTTGAAGATGAAAGCAGTAAATAAACTAGGAGAGAGAACTAAGCAAACTGTATTTCGTAGCTAGGTCTAATAATAACATAAGATGATAATTAAACTAAAGTTTCTGCTTAATATATCACAAATTAGCAGCTTCCGAAAATAATATTACGTCACGGCCGGTCGACCGGCCGCCGGTCCGTATCTGGACCGGCTCCGGTGCATAGTCCATCGAGCCCAACGTTTTGGGCTCAAACTCCAAATTCTTCTTGGGCCATTGCTAGCTCTTGCAATATTCCGGCCCCTTAACTTTAATTCTCGGCTTTCGGTCCCGAGCTCAACTTCACGTCGTCTTTTGGATTCCCGTGTATCCACTTTTCAGCTCAAATGCCTAGGAAATGAATAAAATCCTGCAAAATACGGAAATACAACAAAAGCGCCTCTAGGACGTAATGTGAGAACAAAATGGCCCCGAAGGACGCATTTTGACAATAAAAAGCAGCTCGGGACGGGGGTAAAAACATATAAAAATAACCGCTATCAAATTCCCCCAAGCCAGACTCTTGCTCGTCCTCGAGCAAGCAACTCATCTAACAACTAAACACACCATACAAACTAATACAAAAGATGAGAAACAGCGACTCAGAGCTAAACATGCGATAGTCACTAAAACATATACAACCTAACGATCATGAGCAATCAAATGTGTTAGGAATAAATTCCCAACTGCGGAAATAAGCACGATACAAACTAATCAAGCTGCAGGAAGCTAATACGTTGAACCGTCGACCTTGCAAGACCGTTGAATTAGTATCCTCACGGGTTTCACTCTACACTCATAAGAGAACAGGGTGAGTATATGTGAATATTCTGTAAAGATGCAAGAAAACACACTCACCTACTCGACTCGTGAAACACGCCTGCAATCTAATGTGAAAACGATCTCTACAACCAAAGTACATGTCCAACCAAACAAATGACCAGAATACATGCCAAGGACTTACGCGGGAAGGCCAGGGTGAAGGGTGAAAGGTGGTTGCGCCAAGCGCGTTTAGGATAAGAGGAGCTAAGATCGGTAGTTGCATATAACTACTAAACCAACTCGCCACAACAATCAACCCAACTCAATCGACTAAGAGGCAAAAACTGAACTCAAGCTCAAATAACAACCTCCGTAAGAGTAGTCGAATAATCACGTCATACAACCGCATTATGTACAAAACCCCAAATGAAACAACATATTTTTGTGTTTTTTTTTCTTTTTTTTTTTTTTTTTTTGCTTTTTTTTGCTTTTTTTTTTTTTTTTTTTTTTTTTGAAATAAAATGCAACAAGATTAAAAGGGGTAACGGTTGACGACAGAAGACAATAAATCCTTCCAACTTGCGACTCTTTTCTGCGACCTCAACTTAACGCCTCAAGCAATAACCAACAAACCAAAATCAATATGCAACTGTCCCGTAAGGGTAGGTAAACTGAAAAGGTAAGTGGGTAATCAAAATGTGGTACGGAAACAAGCTTTAAGGCTAGGACGGGGTGCAAAAAGCGGTAACCTATAATCTAAAGGGTAAGAAAAATAGGCCATTTGGCTAATGTGGAGTTCATAAAAACAAGTATAATGCTGCCTTTCCTCATGTAATACCGCTAGCCACCAACCCGACACGACTCAGTATTAAGCAGATCGAATTCACACTTATGCATGTTAATATTACGCCCTGCACGAGGAGAAACTACAGACACCCTAACAAACAAGGAGACCAGTCATAGATGTCACTGGCCTTGGAGGCTCTAATCCTCGCTATATATATGTAGTTTCACTAAAACACGGTCAAGTCTAGGTTCAACAACAGCATACCAAACAACTGACTCGTAAGACCGACTCAAGACCGCATGAAAAGCGCATGCTCAATCACGTCAAGTGCATAGAAAAAGGACAAGCATTAAGCAAATGAAATCATCGTCGCTTTGCACGTTTCTACATCTAGACTGACTCTATTTTTTGAAAAAGAAAGCAGGAAAACTAGCAAACTAACACACAAATACAAAAATGAAAATAAAACCTAACTCCTCCCCCAAGCCTAAACATCACAATGTCCTCAGTGTGATCAGCAGCAAACAATAACCAACATCCAGAAAAACACAACTGAAGGACCTAAAAATAAATGGGGCATGAACGTAAAAAGTAGAGAAGAGAAGACGTACTGTACATAGGAATTCCCCCAAGCCAGCAGATGCTCAGGGGTGAGTGGCCAGCATGCCACTAAGAGGAATCGTCCTCGTACTCATCAATAGCCGCCTCATCATCATCCTCCTCATCGTCGACGTCAATAGGCATCCCAGAGGCCCCAGCACCCGATCCAGACGCGCCCGCGTCACCAAAACCAGTATAGGGTTGCTGCGGGACTCCATATCCATACCCACCATCTGGCCAAGTGTATGGTGTAGAGTAATAATCAGGTTGAAGGGTAAACCCTCCATGGACGCTCGGGTCAGTGTACCCGCCGTCGGGCCAAGTGAAGTAGGACGGGTGAGGTCCCTCAGGTGGGACGGAGCCCTGCCTCGCATAGGCATCATATGCAGGGTACTGACTCAACGCCTGGTCGGTGTACACCCTGTCGATACGCGCGTGCGTCGCGCGTAAGTCATCGTCGTAGCGATGGCGAAAGTCATCAAAATCGAGCGAGCCCGGTCGACCAAATCCATACGACCCATCATCGATACAATGTCGGGGTGCAGGTCAAAATACTGGGAACCACCTGCAGCAGTATGTGGTGGAACCAGTAAACCGCCGCTACGGCCTCAACGGCAAAGATAAGAGGAAGAAGAGGCACCCTGCGTGGAGCGTCGCCCATATGTCTGGACGGGAACAGAGGGGGTAGGAGTGTCCTCAAAAGGAAGCAGATATGTAGCCTGGTCTGCACGAAGTTCAGTATGTGTAGGTGCAGGAAGGCGAACGCTCTCCTTACAGCTGATCATCCAAATACGTCTACCGTCAGACGCAGGGCGAAGCCAATTTAATGGCACAGTCAAGTAAGATGTATCCAAAAGGACACCACCCGGTACCGCTTTTGCCGGGTTTTCAGTGAAACCCGCGACCTTAATAGCAATGCGAGTAATAAGGCCACCCACATGGATTCCGACGTTAGAATTCGGGTACTGGGCTAACTTCCTCAAGTGAAGAGCAAGGTGGTAAGCGAGATCAATATGATACCGCTTCGGTTGCGTGCGCAAGTACTGTCCAAGGATAGCCATCTCCTCGGTCCGAACATTGTGGGGCTCATTACGCCCAAAAATCGTCCACCCCATGAACCGCTGCCAAATGCGAATGGCAGGCTGATGAATGTAGGGGGCACTCATATGCTTCCCGGGCTCTGGTCGTTGGCCCGAGATCGCTCCCCACAACTCTCCCACGTTAAACGAATCGGGAGCATTATACTCCTTATGGTGGGTGAACCCAAAAATCGTACCAAGTTGTTTGACCGTCAATTTGCAATCATTATTCATGAGACGGAAAGTTAACACGATACTATCCGCCGGACGCCCCCGGTCAACCTTAAGTGAGCTCAAAAATTCCCAAGTAAGACGTGAATACGTCAAGTGCATCATACCGAACATTTTTTCCATACCAACACCCTTGAACAACTTTTCGGTAACACCGTCTATACCTAAGGCTCGCAAGGTATTCCGGCAAATAAACCGGGTAGGGTGGAGGGGACGATTCTTAAAAGATTGAAAATTTGACTTTTGTTGTTCGGTAGCGAATATTACCTCGGAGAAATCGACGTCGGGCTCGACGTCGGGAAGAGATGCTTGGTGACGGGTGACTCGTCCACGCTTGCGTTGATGCCCTTGATCCGCCATTGAAATGGGTAGTAACTTGAGGTGGTGTGTTGAAAGAGATGAAGTTAGGGTTTGGGGTTTTAGAGAGGAAGTAGGTTCGAAATTATAGAGAGAAGTTAGAGAGTGGGAGTGAAAAAAGAATTATGAGGGAGATTTGGGGGCCGGCGAGTATTTAAAGGCAAGCAAAAATGCGGGACGGCCGGTCGGGACCGGCGGCCGGTCGACCGGCTCCCGTGTTTTTTCAATTTTTTTCTAAGTCCTTTTTTTGCCTTAAAATATATGCTTCGGCGCCGGTCCAAGCCCGGCCGCCGGTCGGCCGGCTTCGACGCCCTCTATTCGTGAAAACCACAAAAATTCTAAGTGTCGAATGCCTCTAAATCCTGCACAGCTCAATGGAATTATTAGTACCCTCACTCTCACCTCACCGAAAGAACGAAATGAAATGCAAAAAGAAAAATGCTACAATAAATACAAAATACGCGGGTTGCCTCCCGGAAGCGCTGGTTTAAAGTCCCGCACGACTATGTTACCTCATCAGCAAGAGGAATTCGGGGGCGCAAGGTAGAGTACCTCGACTACGCCCACAACAGCGGATGGATGATAGAGCTTAAGCCGTTGACCATTGGCCTGAAATCGTTCTCCCGAGTCCGTCTCTAATTCGCAATAGCCAAACTTGCTGACCTTCGTTACGGTATATGGTCCAGACCATTTGGACCTCAGCTTCCCGGGAAACAGTTTCAGACGAGAGTTAAAGAGTAATACCTTATCGCCAACAGTGAACTCCCTAGGCAAAATCTTTGCGTCGTGCCAACGCTTAGTGCGCTCCTTGTAGAGACGCGCATTCTCGTACGACTGCAACCGAAATTCTTCAAGCTCGTGCAGCTGCAGCAGTCTCTTCTCCCCACACAGAGTCGGGTCGAGATTAAGCTCCTTAATCGCCCAGTAAGCTTTATACTCGAGCTCGACGGGAAGATGACACGACTTACCGTAGACCAACCTATAAGGCGAGGTGCCTATAGGTGTCTTAAATGCCGTTCGATAGGCCCAAAGAGTGTCATCAAGCTTCAAACTCCAATCTTTCCGGGACTTCGCCACCACCTTCTCCAGGATCGATTTAATCTCCCGATTAGAGATCTCCACTTGCCCACTAGTTTGTGGGTGGTAAGCTAGTCCAGTACGGTGAGTGACACCGTATTTAACCAGTAGAGCAGTGAGCTGTCGTTCGTGGAAATGAGTTCCACCGTCACTAATCAAAGCCCGAGGTACACCGAAACGAGGAAATATAGTTTTCTTCAATAGACGAACGACTGTCTTGGCGTCATTAGTAGGAGAAGCGACCGCCTCAACCCACTTTGAAACATAATCAACTGCAACCAAAATGTAACGGTTCCCTTTAGATGAAGGAAACGGTCCTTGGTAATCTACGCCCCAAACGTCGAATATCTCAACCTCAAGTATCGGATTTTGAGGCATCTCATGCCTCCTAGAAATACCCCCGGTGCGCTGACACGCATCACAACTCACAACAAAGTCCTTCGTATCGCGAAACATAGTCGGCCAATAGAAACCCGACTGCAGCACCTTAGCAACTGTACGCGAAGGACCGTGGTGTCCTCCATAAGGCGAGGAATGACACCGCTCTAGAATACCGGCAACCTCCCACTGAGGGACGCATCGCCGATACAACCCATCTGCACACACCTTAAACAGGTGCGGATCATCCCAAAAGTAGCTCTTAACATCATGCAAGAACTTTTTCTTCTGTTGGGAACTCAAATCATCATTCATGTGACGACCAACCAGAAAGTTGGCAAAGTTAGCATACCACGGCTCAGGTTGAGTGCCCGAACCTACACTCCCGACGCACATCAGCGAGTCGTCGGGAAAAGAATCATCAATAGGCAACGAAATGCCTCCTCCATCAAATCGTAACCGGGACAAATGATCAGCAACCACATTCTCTGCCCCTTTCTTATCGCGAATCTCAAGGTCAAATTCCTGCAACAATAATATCCAACGACCAACCGCGGCCGCCTCCTTCTTCGCTAGCAAATACTTCAAAGCCGCGTGATCGGTGTAGACTATGACCTTTGATCCAACCAAGTAGGTCCGAAATTTCTCCAATGCAAAGACCACTGCAAGAAGTTCCTTCTCTGTCGTCGCGTAGTTAACCTGGGCCTCGTCTAGTGTCTTGCTTGCATAATAGATAGCATGCAAAGCTTTGTCGCGTCTTTGACCCAAAACGGCGCCCAATGCGTAATCACTCGCATCGCACATCACCTCGAACGGAAGATTCCAATCCGGAGGTTGCATAATCGGTAGCGAAATCAAAGCCTGTTTAATCCTGTCAAAAGACTCGACACACTCATCAGTAAACGCGAAAGGGGCATCCTTCAAAAGCAACTGTGTAAGTGGTTTAGCGATTTTAGAAAAATCCTTTATAAACCGCCGATAAAAACCGGCGTGACCAAGAAAACTACGCACCCCCTTAACAGAGACGGGAGGTGGTAGTTGCTCAACCACTTGCACTTTTGCCTTATCAACTTGGATGCCCTTTTCGGACACTATATGACCTAATACCACTCCTTCATTGACCATGAAGTGACATTTTTCCCAATTCAAAACAAGGTTAACTTCAACACAACGTTTCAAAACCTTTTCCAAATTAACCAGACAAGATGAAAAGTTAGTGCCATAGACACTAAAGTCATCCATAAACACCTCCATAATAGATTCAAGGAATTAGAAAATCCCCATCATGCATCTACGAAAAGTAGCGGTGCGTTACGGTCGAATGGCATCCTGCGATAAGCAAAGGTGCCGTAGGGACATGTGAAGGTAGTCTTCTCCTGATCATCAGGATGAATAGGGATCTGAAAGAACCCAGAGTACCCGTCCAAATAGCAAAAGAACGAGTGAGAAGCTAACCTTTCAAGCATCTGATCAATAAATGGAAGAGGAAAATGATCTTTGCGGGTGGCCGCATTCAGCATCCTATAATCAATGCACATTCGCCACCCCGTAACAACTCTAGTGGGGACAAGCTCGTTCTTGTCGTTACGAACCACCGTAGTTCCACCTTTCTTAGGAACCACAATGCATCGCTCACCCACTTGCTGTCGGAGATCGAATAGATAATACCTGCATCTAGCAATTTCATGACCTCCTTCTTCACAACTTCCTGCATGTTAGGATTAAGCCTGCGTTGCCCACACGAATCTGGGGCGATGACCATCCTCAAGGTTAATCCTATGCATACGTAAATCGTGGACTAATACCTTTCAAGTCATCCAAACAATAACCAAGCGCCTTCTTATTACGACGTAATACAACAAGCAGTTCAGACAACTGACTTTCAGATAAAGACGCACTAACAATAACAGGAAAAGAGTTCGTATCATCAAGAAAAGCATATTTCAAATGAGCTCAAGAACGGCTTGACTCGGTGTCGCTACCTGCAAAGATAGGTAGGCTGAACCAACTCACTCACTAACACGCTCTCCTTACGGCTCAGCTGCCGTCCTTCCAAAGCTGCCTCCAGCACATCCACGACAGCACCATAACCTGTGTCACCTGCACAAGCATCTAAAACCATAACGCCTCAAGGGGGTCCCGTAAATGGGACGGAGGCCAATTCCCCTCAACAATAGTATCGACGACGTCGATCATGCAACAAGACTCCTCAATCATGGGACTACGCATAGCATTAGTGAGGTTGAAGGTAACCTTATCCTCACCGACCTCTAAAGTCAACTTCCCATTCTTAACGTCTATCACCGCCCCCGCCGTGTGTAGGAATGGTCGCCCTAAGATGATAGGAATGTGGGTGTCCTCAGCTATATCAAGCACAATAAAGTCAACCGGAAAGAAAAACTTCCCAATTCTCACAGGGACATCCTCTAAGACACCTAAGGGGTGCTTAACCGACCTATCTGCCATCTGTAGGGTCACATTAGTGCACTTCAACCCCCCCATGTTCAACTTCTCACAAACGGAATAGGGCATGACACTAACGCTCGCTCCTAAGTCACACAATGCCTTATCAATGACCTGGGTTCCTATAGTACAAGGAATAGAGAAACTACCCGGGTCCTTAAGCTTAGGAGGGGCTTTACCTAATAAAAGGGAATTGCTCTCTCCCGTAAAGGCTACGGTCTCAACATCACCTATAGAACGCTTCCTAGTCAAAATATCTTTCATAAACTTAGCATAGGAAGGTACCTGCATGATGAGCTCGGTGAAAGGAACAGTGACTTGAAGATTTTTCACAACATCCATAAACTTACCGAATTGTTGATCAACCTTTTTGCTGCGGGCGCTGTTCGGAAATGGGAGCTTAATCTGTATTTCAGGAGAAGAAGAATCCATACCTTTAATCCCCTTACCTTTGGAATCATTTGAGGTTTTATCAAAAACTCCCGAAGACGTCAGAACATTGGAGCCGGTCCGGCTGACCGGCTGCCGGGCGACTCGGTGCCTGGTGACTTCGTTTCAATTTGGTTCAAGACGTTTTCAAAGATCCATACCCTCAGTTTCAGCCTTTTCTGCCTCTTCATTCTCAATATCCTCAACAACAAGCTCATCGGATCCGGGCATTTTCGGACCATCGTACGTCGTGCCGCTACGTAGCTGAATAGCATTCGCTTGCTCATGCTTTTGCGGCGGGTTACCTTGTGGAGGTAAATGTCCCGGTTGACGAGTCGATTGAGATGTAGCGAGTTGCGCCACTTGCGTTTCCAAATGCTTGACGGCTTGATTAGTTTCCAACTGCATCTTTTGAGTTTCCATCTGCATTTTCTGCATCGACATCATCATCGTACGCATCTCGGCCACAGGATCGTTAGCCGGTTGTGCTTGAGGCTGATAGCTTTGTTGCGACTGACTGTTGTTGTATTGTTGCGGCGGATTGTACGGCGGCCTTTGGTAACTCTGCTGAAAGTTCTTATGCGGCGGAACGTACGTCGATTGTTGCTGTTGTTGCGGTTGCGGGGTAGGATTGAGAACGTTCTGACTCCGATAGGATAGTAAAGAACGATCATAACCCGGTTGGTTCTGATACGGCAAGTTAGAACGATAGGTGTTAAAAGCATGTACTTGCTCCGGCGAACCCGTGCACTCGTATGCATAATGACCTGAAGCCCCGCAATTGTTGCAACCTGCATCGTGACCCGTAACGACATTAACCTGCTGCGCATTAGACGAACCCGCACCACTCATCTTGTCGACCTTCATTGTTAGAACCGAAATTTGGCTCGTTAAAGCATTCAAAGAATCTTTCTCGCGATCACTATGAGCTGCGCGAGAATTTCCCCTAGGTCGATCGTACTGTGAGGTATGGATCGCCATTTTCTCGATCAATGCCCATGCCTCGTTGTCATCGACGTTGTCGGCGAACCGCCCATTTGCAGCTGAATCCAAGATAGCCCGACTTTCCGAATACAACCCGTTGTAAAACGTCATGATCACGAGCCAATCGTTCAACCCGTGGTGAGGACAATCACGGATGAGTTTCTTATAACGTTCCCAAGCTTCAGAAAGTGATTCGTCGTAAGTTTGCTTAAAGCTTTGGATTTGGCTTCGCATTTGATTCGTCCGTTCTGGAGGATAATACTTTTTGTAAAATGCAAGAGCCAACCCATCCCAATCTGTAATACCCGCGGCTTCCTTATTTAAATCGGTGATCCACTCACGAGCGCGATCACGTAGTGAGAAAGGGAACAGCATTTCCCTAATCTGATTCTGAGTAATACCGTTCTGTTTTATCGTAGAACAGTAATCCGTGAAAACCTGCATATGACGACCAGGATCCTCCGTAGGATTGCCGCCAAACTGATTACGCTCCACCAAGGTAAGGAAGGCGGGTTTAATCTCGAAGTTGCCCTGCAAAGTGTCGGGCATCTGGAATCCATTAGGAATGGACTCCGTCTTGGGCAAGGAGTGACTTGAAAGTCTCGGCATAGTCACAAACGCCTCAGAAACAACACTGGAAGTAGAAGGTGGAGTAGTGTCCTCTTCGTAGGACGATGCTTCTGAACTAGATTCCGCTTCAGAAACTTCCACAACCTCTTTTGCGTAGGTTTCAGCAATCTCCTTAAAGAAGTTACGCGTTCGGCGAAAAGTCCGCTCCGGTTCAGGATCGAATGGAACTAAACCTGAAGGTGACCTGCGCATAAACAAAAACTACAAGGAGAAGTGAGAAACGGTCTCAAGGAACTGGAGTTCCCTGAGACAAGAGAAATAACCTACTAAGTAAATGCGAAATAAAACCGTCTCCCCGGCAACGGCGCCAAAATTGACAAGGCTAAAGTCGTATCACCTAAGTCAAAATAACCTAAAGTCAACTAACAAGGTAGCTAGTGGCAGTAGGGTCGAATCCACAGAGAAACGTATACTCGCAGGTTTACTAAGTCTAGGCTATTCCTAAGGTGTGAAAAGGGTTTGCTTTGTAAGGTCTATAAAACTAAAAGAACAAACTAAAGCAATAATAAGAGGGTTTAAACAATAGGTAAAAGACCAGGGTTTCGGGTTCCTTATGTCAATAATCCGGATAATAAACTTTCACCAAAATAGCAATCAATCAGAATGAGCAAGGCGATTAGGATAAAACAAGCTCTCTCGAGTCAATGTTACCTTAAGTTCAATTTAGCGGGCTCTCGCGACTTACTAAATCAACTTATCAATTACGCGTAGTGGTCTAATACTGATTAGGCTTTCGATCTTAAATCAATATAACCCTAAGTTCAATTAAATCAAGGCGTCCCTAAATTCAATTGTCAATTAATCGCGCAGGAAGAAATCGCACAAGCATAAACTAATCAATCACAGCAATTTAAACAAAACACCGGATTAAAGGCATAATTCCCCCTCAACCCTAGCGAGGGGATTAGCTACTCATATCTAGGGCAAACGATAAAATAACAAAGGAATAAAATAGAGACATGATTACCAGAATTGAATGCTTGAATTGAAATTAAGAAGTACCGACGGTTACAAAGTTCCAGGATGAAATCCAACTTAAAATCCAACGTTGAAGATGAAAGCAGTAAATAAACTAGGAGAGAGAACTAAGCAAACTGTATTTCGTAGCTAGGTCTAATAATAACATAAGATGATAATTAAACTAAAGTTTCTGCTTAATATATCACAAATTAGCAGCTTCCGAAAATAATATTACGTCACGGCCGGTCGATGGCCACGGCCCCAGATCCGACCTGGCCCGGCAGATAGTCCATCGAGCCCAACGTTTTGGGCTCAAACTCCAAATTCTTCTTGGGCCATTGCTAGCTCTTGCAATATTCCGGCCCCTTAACTTTAATTCTCGGCTTTCGGTCCCGAGCTCAACTTCACGTCGTCTTTTGGATTCCCGTGTATCCACTTTTCAGCTCAAATGCCTAGGAAATGAATAAAATCCTGCAAAATACGGAAATACAACAAAAGCGCCTCTAGGACGTAATGTGAGAACAAAATGGCCCCGAAGGACGCATTTTGACAATAAAAAGCAGCTCGGGACAGGGGTAAAAACATATAAAAATAACCGCTATCAAATAGTAAATACGATGAATAGTAAATACAATGAATAGCAAATACGATGAATAGTAAATACAATGAATAGTAAATACGATGAATAGTAAAATACGATGAATAGTGAAAAGTGAATAGTGAAATACTGAAAATAATTGAAAATTTTACTAAGTATAGAAAATTTAAAATGAAGAAGTAAATGACCTAAAGTGTTTGAAAAACACATAAATAAAATTGGACATACTAATAAACGTTTCAATTTAGAAACTTGAAAACATTAATAATTAACAACACTTCAAATAATAAACGAATGTGTTATGTGATCATATGAAACCTACCATTCAAATAAAACGTTTGACGCTGAGACTAGGAGAGTCTAGTAACATGTGATATGGAATATCAAATAAATAATAAATATTGAGTAAGTTAAATAAAAGGTCAAGCTTGGGCCTCCGATATGAAAACGTCAATCGTAAGTGAAGTGGGGTTAAGATAGTCTTGTAGCGGATACCACTATCTCGGTCTCTGACATGGGTCATCCCGGTTAGTGTGGTTGAGCCGGCAGCTTTATTGCTTAGCATCCTGCCCATGCCTTACGCCTTAAGTCGTATTGCCTACGCCAGTACAAGATAATGAAAAATTCAACTCTTAGTGGGTGGGGCTTTAGGAAATAGTCATTTTATCCCGAGTTAAGGTGCTCTATGAATAGCATAGCCTACTCTTAAATTGGATATTAGTGTATGCATACTAGACTAGGTTTTATTCCTATTTCGCTAAAGTTATCGTGGCATCCGTGGCCGATTTGGGCGATTATAGCGGTGGTCTCCTTGCCGTGTTTCGTTCTTAGTGGGCGCGACACTAGCATTCGTTCTTACCTGCGTAAAGATTACTTGACGAGATTGTATCGAAGTTCAATCATTTCGAACACTAGAGGATGAGATGCAAGTATTATAGTATTCGGCGTGGTTTACGAGTCGAGTAAGCCTCTGCACTATGGAAGTGAGATGCAATCGATCAGAGTACAAAGGCCTACTCGGTGGTCGTGCTCGTAGCGTATGTGTTGTTTGTTGTTTGAATTAAATGAGAATGAGTGTGTACCATCTTCAAAACTAAAGACCACAAATTTCAAGTGAATCGAGTGCATGTTGAGAATGATATCAGATGTACGTTTGTTGCGATCCGATATCGCTTTGTAATCTCTTTGTGTATCTATGATACAAACGATATCATATTATCTGTTATCTGCTTTCCTAATTGAATAGCATGCCTATATGATTTATCGTTTTAAATCGCATGTTTATTATGACTAATATGTCTTTACATGCTATATGTTTTAAGCATGTTTATCGTTTTATCATACTATTATAGTTATAAAGCGATAGTAATAAACCAAAGAAATTGAAATCGAGGGTAAGTATGAGCATAGCTAGTCACTGTCCGCTCAGCGGGCATCCCCCCAATAGTTTATTGTGCAGGAAGATCGTGGACCGAGAGCTGGATTTTGGACGGGGCCACAAGACGTGTTTATACTTTACTTTTGTTGTATTTCGAGAGATATGTAATATATAACACCATGCTCTTTTAAATTCCGTATTTAGAGTTGTTTTATTCAACTCTTGGACGATGTGGTAATACTTTGGGTTGATGTATAATTAATGACGCTGGTTTAAGACTTAATTAATTTCCGCCTTAGTAATTAAAGTCGACTAAAAATCAGGTTGTTACATTGGTTGAATGTATGATCATTGATTGCATGCCCTAATGATGGTTACTACAATTTGTGTTGTTTAAGCATGCTTTGGTGAGCTTGGTTACATTGTGATGATCGTTGAGGTAATATTGGTTGATTATAAGGTTGTAATGGCTTGTATTGACGGTATTGGAGTTGGTTTGTATGGTTAGTTTGACATTATGCTTATGCTTGAGTTAAGTTTGCATGCGTGTACTGTTTGGCACGTATGTGAGGAGCTACGACGTCCTTGTAAGGATCTCATCCCATTCACTAATCAAATATTAGTGTAAATCAAATTACTCTAATTTGATGAGCAAGATCTATGTGGTTACATAGATACTTTGTTATAAGTTTATAGAAATTTATACCTTTCTATACGAAGAAATATGGGCACAAAACTAGAACTCCTTTCTAGTTTTGTTTCTTGAGCTATGAGTTAGGATGATCCTCCAAAACCCGAGTTTCCAAAATAGGAAACCTCCTTCTAGTTGCACCCAAAAACAACTCCAAATACTACTAGTGATTTAGACTAGAAATCACTAATAGTTACTTGATAATATGTGAATAATATTATTACTAACACTTAGTAATATAGTTGATAATATGAGAACTAGTCTCTTATGTTTATAGAGAGTTTTGAGAGATAGTGTAGGAAAAATGCATACATCCTCTCATTTTTATTTTCCTTTGTTTTATAGGAAAAACAAGACAAATCAAGGGCCTTAGAAGCCAATGCATGGCTGGCCAAAAGGAGAAGAAAAGAGTGGAAGAGTTTTCTTGTGAAGAGTAATTGTTAGCATGCTAATGATGATGTTGGTGCATGCTTTATCTACAGTAAAAAGAACAAACGAATAAGACAAACCAAATTAGACAAGGGAATCTTCTATTCCTTCTAATTTGGATGGTCCAAAGTGGACCTATTTGGGTCTATTTTGTTCTTCAATATTTGTCCCACAAATACTTATAATTTATCACTTAATCATCTAATATGATAAAATATAAATTATAAAATTTAACTCTTTACTCTCCCTTAATATACATGTACACTTAAGTACACATATATTAAAATTGTACTTTTACTAATCTCATTAGTAAAATATACATGATTAGTGAATTAACGGTTAATCACTAATTCCCATCTCCTCTAATAATTTTATCGACATAAAATTCAATCATTCGAGTTCACAACTCGATTTCTCTCTAAATTAATTCACTGACTAACCGTTAGTCAAATTATCAAGTTACTAATTTAATTGTATCTCATACAACAAATTAGCTTTATTATTTGGAGTACGTTCCTATAGGTGTGACTTAAAGGGATCAATTGATTACCGCCATTCTCACGACAATAACGTCAAACTCTAGTCAGCCAACCGTTATTGATTTACGTTAATCAATAGACAATAATACAGGATTATCCCCATGTATTCCTTAATTGAGATTTATTAAGTAATCACACTATTGTGGAGGACACTTACTCCAACAATCTCCCACTACTTGTCCGAGACAAGTTGTGCATTACCAATTCTCATGTCCGTTTCACATCTCCCACTCAAAAGATATATATCATGAGTGGTTTCCTCGATAAGGAGAGTAGCTGTCTGACCGGGGAATCTACCGTAGATTCTTACCGAGCGTGGCCACGCATTTTCAGCGACTACTCCTCGAGTGGCCCAAAGATGTTTTACCCCGACGAGGGTGGACATTTCCTTTCCACTCGATTGTACTGTATGATGCAGAGCACCATGACCCCAAAGATGCCCTTATAACCCCCTTTCACGGCATGGCTTAGGACAAAAATGAAAGTCACTCGGAAACTGCACCGACTCAGGCAATCATTTTCCAGTCAAAGAATCGACTCAAAGGAATACTATAGAAATTCCCGCCACAACCAGGCTTCAATCGCATTGAAAAGGAATTCTATAAGCGTCACTGCCCGACAGAGTGTTTCACAGTCTGTCTATGCAAACGATCAGTCATCACTTATGACCCCATGGTTTTGAACCCACCATCGATTGACTTGCAATCTAGTCTCTACGAGACGTCACCTCTTATACCATTTACTTGAATACGTTCAAAGTTGTCACACAAATATTCGGATAAACAAAGTATACATTCATAATGACTTAAGATAAAAACAATGAATGTTATTTTCATATATGTAATAGGATACATCATTCAATTACATATTACGAAACTAAAGGAAATATGGCATACGCCGCAACCCCATAGAGGCGGTGTGCGCGTCATGCTTAGCCCTCGAAAGAGGCTTGGTTAAAGGATCAGCAACATTATCGTCTGTCCCAACCATACAAAGATCAATTTCCTTCCTTTCCACATTATCTCTAATAACGTGGTATTTCCTCAAAACATGTCTAGACTAATTACTAGACTTGGGCTCTTTTGCATGAAAAAGGCCCCACTATTATCACAATAAATAGTGATTGGATTTGCGGCACTAGGGACTACTCTTAGTCCATCCAAGAACTGCCGAATCCATACAGCTTCTTTAGCAGCTTCCCAAGCTGCTAAATGTTCAGCTTCTGTTGTAGAATCCGCAGTGACACTTTGTTTGAAGCTTTTTCAACAAACAGCTCCTCCATTTACCAAAAAGACATAGCGGGATTGGGATTTCAGATCATCCCCATCGGTTTGGAAACTTGCTTCCGTGTAACCCTTTACACGCAGCTCAAGTTCTCCTCCAAACACTAGAAACGAATCCTTAGTTCTTCTCAAGTACTTAAGGATGTTCTTTACGGCTATCCAGTGACTCTCACCGGGGTTGGCTTGATACCGACTCGTCATGATCAAGGCGAACGCGACATCAGGACGAGTGCACATCATAGCATACATGATTGATCCTACAGCGGAAGCATAAGGGATCAATTTCATGCGTTCAATTTCCGCAGGAGTCGTAGGACATTGAGATTTCTTCAAAGTTATTCCTACACTCATCGGAAGAAATCCTCTCTTGGAGTCTTTCATATTGAACCTATCAAGAATCTTATCTATATAAGTTTCTTGACTTAATGCTAGTATCATTTTAGATCTATCTCTATAGATCCGGATACCCAAGATGCGTTGTGCCTCTCCCAAGTCCTTCATTTGGAAATGGTTTCCCAATTCCACCTTTACCGAATTCAAACTTGGAACATCATTTCCAATTAGAAGTATGTCATCCACATACAAAACAAGGAAGGTTACTTTACTCCCACTAAACTTCATGTATAAACAAGGTTCCTCGGCACTTCGAGCGAATCCATTTTGTTTGATAACATGATCGAATCTATGATTCCAACTCCTTGATGCTTGCTTAAGACCATAAATGGATCTCTTAAGCTTCCATACTTTCTTAGGGTTGGATGTATCTATAAAACCTTCAGGTTGTATCATGTACACTTCCTCTTCTAGAATCTCATTCAAGAAGGCGGTTTTTACATCCATTTGCCATATTTCATAGTCATGAAATGCGGCAACCGCTAAGATTATCCTTATGGATCGAAGCATTGCAACCGATGCAAAGGTTTCATCATAATGAATACCTTGGACTTGTGAAAAGCCCTTTGCCACCAATCTAACTTTGTAAACATCTATATGTTTATCTATGCCGAGTTTGATTTTAAAGATCCATTTACACTGAAGGGGTCTCACTCCTTCAGGTAAATCCACCAAGTCCCATACTTGGTTCTCGTACATAGAATCCATTTCGGATTTCATGGCCTCAAGCCATTGTTCGGAGTTGGGACTACTAATAGCCGCCTTGTAGGTTTAGGGTTCGTTGTTTTCGAATAACAACAAATCACCCTCCTCCTCGATGTTACCGAGGTTACGGTCAGGTTGATGACTACTTCTTCCTGACCTTCTAGAAATTACAACCGTTTCGGAAGACGAAGGAACTGATTCCTCATTTTCCACTTCGGTTTGTGGCTCTTGAACTTCATCAAGTTTAAATTTTCTCCCACTCTGTCTTTTAGAAATATATACATTTTCTAGAAAAACAGCATCACGAGCCACAAACACTTTGTTCTCGTGAGGGTTGTAGAAGTAATAACCACACGTTTCCTTTGGATAACCTACAAATAGGGAACCTTTCCCGTCCATATCTCATATGGAGTCTTGTTGGCCGCTTTAGTCAGACTTCGATTTAGTGAGAATACAGCAGACGATAGCGCAAAGCCCCAAAACGATCCAGGAATATCACTTTGACTCATCATAGACCGAACCATATCTAGGAAGGTTCGGTTTCTCCTTTCTGCAACACCATTCAACTGTGGTGTGCCCGGAGGAGTCCATTGTGATACTCTACCACAATTCTTAAGATGTGAATCAAACTCATTACTTAGATATTCGCCACCACGATCCGATCGTAGTGCTTTTATCTTCTTATTCAATTTGTTTTCAACCTCATTGTGAAATTCTTTAAATTTCTCAAAAGCATCACTCTTATGCCTTATTAAGTAGACATAACCATATCTACTTAAGTCATCGGTAAAAGTATTGAAGTAATGATATCCTCCTCTAGCGGTGATGTTTAATGGACCACACACATCGGTATGTATGAGTCCTAAAACCTCACTTGCTCGTGTCCCTTTACCACTAAAGGGTGCACGAGTCATCTTGCCTAAAAGGCAAGCCTCGCACGTACCATATGATTCGCAATCAAATGGTTTGAGAACCTTGGTCTCAACAAGTCTCTTTATGCGTCTATCGTTTAGATGACCTAAACAACAATGCCAAAGGTAGGATTTGTTTGATTCATTCGTTTTGAGCCTCTTGTTCTCTACATGATAAACATCATTGACATCATTTAAAACATAAATACCTCCAATTGAAATGGCTTCACCATTAAATGAAAAAGTACACCGATTGTTCTTAATCATTAAACAAAAGCCTTCCGCATCTAACAAGGAGACGGAGATAATGTTTTTGGTTAGAGTTGGTACAAAATAACAGTTATTTAAATACAACTCTAAACCACTTGCTAGAGCGAGTACATAGGTTCCCACGGAAACGGCCGCTACTCTAGCTCCATTGCCCATGCGAAGATCTACATCACCCTTGGCTAGTGCTCGCACGTTTCTCATTCCTTGCAAGTGATTGCAAAGGTGAGATCCACATCCGGTATCCAATACCCATATAGAAATGCAAGCATGATTTATGTCAATCATATAAAGACTAGAAGGAACAATATATTTGGATGTCGCACATCCATCTTTCTTTTCCTTCAAGAATTTGGGACAATCGCGCTTCCAACGACCGGGTTTGGGCTTGCTATTCTCAATAGCCTTCCCCTTACCCTTATCTTCCTTGAACCGAGCTTTATTAGCTCTCTTCCCTTTCTTGACCCCAATGTTTATGTTCTTCAATCTCATTGAAAGAACATCTTTTCTCTCAATCTCATTCACTTTGATGTTCTCTTGGTTGAAACACATCGTCGTCACTCTAGTGAATATCTCATATGCACTTTTGTGAGTAAACGAAGCGAAGTTTGAGAGTAGGTGACATTGACCAAATCAACACATTTTTCATGTCTTTGTCCACCTTTAGGTGCTCATCGTAGACGGCTCGTGCCGCCGCGGTGGTCCTAAGTCCGGGTTCGGCGGGAGGTTGTTCGGTAAGGTACTTAAGCACATTGTCGGATTGAGCGGCGCCCCTTATAGTCGAATCCCATTCGACAAAGTTGCTACCGTCATCTTTTAGGATACATTTATCCATCACGGTTCTCAACCATGAATATTTACCCAAAATGGGTGCGAGAGTTGATGTTGTCATTGCGATTTTAAATAAATAATTCTACAACAAATATGAGGAAATATATTAACATTCATTGTATATTAATAACATTTGCTAAAACACTTTTAAAACAAATGTTCATTTATATAATGGTCTCCCACGAAATTATATAAATGATTCCAAGACTCGTTCTCATATAAAATTAGACATCTCATGTTTCCTTTTATATAAAAACGATAAGTCAACACTTGACTAATTCTACACTAGAATGCTTGGTTGATGATTTTCTTTAAAATGCATCCTTAAGCCCCAAATAACTCTTATTTGGTTGAGTCCAAACCAAATTAGCATGGGACTTCCTCCCACTACTTACCCATGGTAACGAGGTTCCACTCATAGTGGGATGACTTAGCATGCATGGCGATTTTGGCATGTAAGCGGAAAAATAAGCAATCAAACAAGCATCAAACAAGTATAAGCATAAACCTAGTATGGCCACCTAAAAGTAATTAAAATTACAAGGAGTTACAAATTGGAAACCAACTCCTTTGGTCCCTCTTCATATGGACTTCATCCAAGCTCCTCCTTGCAAGCTTTAGAACACTTCTAAGGCTCCATCTCGATCCATCGCCGGTCTTCGGTTTACAAATAGTTACAAGTAAAAATTTACAAATGAATACATAGCAATCCTATTATACATTTATAAATGAAATAAACTATTAAAATTACAAACCGGCGATACGAGATCACATTTAATTACAAAACCACACGATATTCCCTTTCATTACGGGCAATATCGGTAAATATATAACAAACTATGGCCATACTAGTAAGAACAAACATTCATTCAAAAATAAACATTCATTCAAACATGCATAATGAAAAGCTTATAAATAAAAACATGCCAAAATCGCCCTAAACAATAATCGCATTAAATCGTTTAAAAAAACCGATCTCATATTTAATCGATTAATCTTATATTAATCAATAATGCTTAAAACTTCTTTTAATCATGAACTAAAACTTCTAAACTGATTTAGAACACTCAAAATTAGTTTTCACTAATTCATGGTGATTTTAGTTCATAATAGTGGTCATTTGCTAATATTTTAACTTTAATCATAACCTTCTATGAATAAAGCTTTATAAAATCATTATAACAAACGATTTCATCGGTTTTATCTCATAAAATCAACAAAACGTCCAAAACAGTGACGAAAAATCCAAAATTTATACGCTAGCATCCAAAATTTCATGTCCAGAAAACAACGTTTACTATATTTTGGACATTAAAATGCATAATATACCGATTTTAAACAAATAAATGAATAAATATTCAAAACTCAAAATCTGATTCTGAAAATTTCGTGACCAGATTCCAACTATAACTATTTATAGTAATTATTTTAGCCAAAAACACACTTTTTGACTCGGTTTTGTATAAAAATCATTTTAATTAGGAAACAAATTCCAAAAATTACAAAATTTGACCAGTGACAACATGAGACCAGAAAATTTGCATGCTATAAAAATCTCGTGTTAAAACCATTTTTAACACTATTTTTGGATTTTATCATATTTATTCTCAATAAATATAAAAAACTCCAAAAACAACAAAATAAATTTGTAACCACAAGCCTAAGCTCTGATAACACTTGTAAGGATCTTATCTCATTCACTAATCAAATATTAGTGTAAATCAAATTACTCTAATTTGATGAGCAAGATCTATGTGGTTACATAGATACTTTGTTATAAGTTTATAGAAATTTATATCTTTCTATAAGAGGAAATATGGGCACAAAACTAGAACTCCTTTCTTGTTTTGTTTCTTGAGCTATGAGTTAGGATGATCCTCCAAAACCCGAGTTTCCAAAATCGGAAACCTCCTTCAAGTTGCACCCAAAAACAACTCCAAATACTACTAGTGATTTAGACTAGAAATCACTAATAGTTACTTGATAATATGTGAATAATATTATTACTAACACTTAGTAATATAGTTGATAATATGAGAACTAGTCTCTTATATATGTTTAGAGAGAGTTTTGAGAGATAGTGTAGGAAAAACACATACATCCTCTCATTTTTATTTTGCTTTGTTTTATAGGAAAAACAAGACAAATCAAGGGCCTTAGAAGCTAATGCATGGCTGGCCAAAAGGAGAAGAAAAGAGTGGAAGAGTTTTCTTGTGACGAGTAATTGTTAGCATGCTAATGATGATGTTGGTGCATGCTTTATCTAAAGTAAAAAGAACAAACAAATAAGACAAACCAAATTAGACAAGGGAATCTTCTATTCCTTCCAATTTGGACGGTCCAATGTGGACCTATTTGTGTCTATTTTGTTCTTCAATATTTGTCCCACAAATACTTATAATATGATAAAATATAAATTATAAAATTTAACTCTTCACTTTCCCTTAATATACATGTACACTTACGTACACATATATTAAAATTGTACTTTTACTAATCTCATTAGTAAAATATACATGATTAGTGAATTAACGGTTAATCACTAATTCCCATCTCCTCTAATAATTTTATCGATATAAAATTCAATCATTCGAGTTCACAACTCGATTTCTCTCTAAATTAATTCACTGACTAACCGTTAGTCAAATTATCAAGTTACTAATTTAATTGTATCTCATACAATAAATTAGCTTTATTATTTGGAATACGTTCCTATAGGTGTGACTTAAAGGGATCAATTGATTACCGCCGTTCTCACGACAATAACGTCAAACTCTAGTCAGCCAACCGTTATTGATTTACGTTAATCAATTGACAATAATACAGGATTATCCCCATGTATTCCTTAATTGAGATTTATTAAGTAATCGCACTATTGTGGAGGACACTTACTCCAACAGTCCTAGTTTGGACGGATACCGCCCATAGTCCCCTCGGCTATTCTTGTTGCTTAGTTAGAGTTATTATGGGTTCTCAACCATGTCGGTTAGAGACTATGGTTTTTATAATGTCGTCACTGTTCTTGTTGCTCGGTGGGATTTGGCCAAATTTAGATTATGAGATTGAGGAACTTCTTGTTGCTGTTCCGCCATATGGTTGAGTGATTCTTGTTGCTTCACTCGAGGTGATTCTTGTTGCTTCACCTAGTGCTCTGCGCTTACTCTCGCGCTTGTGTTGATTGGTTACGAGGTTGAATGGTTCGAGGAGTGTTGGATGTTGAGCCGTGTGGTTGTTGTTGTTGTGCCGTGTTGTGTTGTTATTGCCCCTTATTTTGACGCTTGTTTTGGTACTCTGATTATAGGCCGTAGGCCAGGTAAGCTTGTACACGCTGTTTATTACGTTTATGATGTTGAAATATGACTGGGGAGCACCTAATTGCTCCCCACTGATTGTGGTTGTTGCTTCCTTTATATAGGTACGCGCAGGACGGGATAATGTGTGAGGATACCGTGAGGATGTGACCCGTAGCTTGCCTTGGATGAGATGACTAGTTAGCTTTGGAGTTGTTAGATTGGATTAGTTTCATTTCATTTATATTTGTTTTCGTTGTACTTTGGTTTGGATTTGTATGGGGTATTTATTCCCCGATGTTAGACATTGAGGTCTACTCTACTTTACTTTTGGTTTGATTTGTTTAGTCGATTGTGAGTGAAAATTTCGGATCCACGGTGTTTCCGCCACCGTGGTTTTCATTTTCATTTACATTTTCTCTTTGAAAACCTTTTTAAAGCCTGTTTTATTTTGATAAATAATCCGGCTTGTTACAGTCCTAGGAGCTAGCAGGAATATCCCGTAGGAGGTGGTCACCAGAATGGACTTTGGAGGGATGACTCCACCCTTTGTCCCCCCTCTAGGTTCAGGAAATCATGTCATCAGCCCAGCGCTCGATTCTGCAGCCTCACACCCCCATTCAGGTAACCTCATCTCCCGCAATTTGTACGGATCTAACTCCTCCCTTTTGACAGGTACTCCAGGACTGAATGCAGCGGCAGGAGCATTGGGATCGATAGTAACAGCAACTCCATTGTCAAGCGGAGGTTACGTTCCTGAAAGCAACAACGTCTCAGCCACGACAATGCCGGGATCCCACATGACATCCCTGGGTGCTGGGACAGGAGTGAATAGCTTGGTGGAACATCAACTCCAGAAGCTCAGGAGCCTAATCAACAAAATTACAGGCATGCCCAGGCCGTTGGAGAAGGCAGCAGTAGACAGCTACCCAGATTTGCCCTTTGTGGACAACATCTCCCAAACGAGCGTCCCAAAAGGTTTCAATCCTCCCACCATGACACTGTACGATGGGACCACTGACCCGAATGATCACATCAACCAGTACAAGCAGAAAATGATGGTGGTGACGGCTACGGGTTCCCTAAAGGCGGCTAGCATGTGCAAAGGTTTTGGGTCCACCCTCACTAGAGCAGCGCTGGAATGGTTTGTGAACCTCCCAAACAGGTCCTTAACCACGTTTGTGGAGCTGATCAACGCCTTCAATCAGCAGTTTACAAGTAGCAGACCAACGACCTGTACCGACTGGTGCAGGGAACCAGGGAGCCAACTAGGGACTACCTCAACTGGTTCAACAAAGAAAAGATCTCGATCCCGCGTTTTGATGTGGCTATAGCAATAGAAGCCTTTCGTCAGGGCCTGCACCAGGACTTAGACCTCTACAGGGACCTGACCAAGTACCCGTGCCTAACCTTTGAAGACGTACAAGCAAAAGCGATGGCCGCAATCAGACTAGAGAAAGATGCAGCATCCAGAAGGAGCACCTATGACAGCACCACTAGGGAGGCTCCGTCTGACAGCAGAAATAAAAGGGCAAGGCCGTATGGCAAGCCTTCAGTCAAACAAAGATTTTGGGGGCATGGATTGGAGGAGCAGCCCGAACTTGCCCCCCAAGGTAAGTGAGTACGGGTTTACCACCAACACTGATGGTTTGCTTAAATTTATGCAGGGTCTAGGAGACAAGATAAGGTGGTCTAGAAGTAGCTCCAGCAACGGAGACTTAAACAAAAAAGACCCCAGCAGACGTTGCGCAATCTGTTCGGGGTGATTTTCTCACACGGTTCGATTATGTATTCGTGGATCTACTAGTACTATCCTTTAGGTTTAGTTATACGTTTTATGTGGTTCAGGAATTTAGGACGTATGAAAGACAACTAAAATTGAACAAGACACACGATATGTTACGTGGGAAAAACCCTTAAATGTTAAGGGAAAAACCACGGGCGCCAAGCCAGGAGAGGATCTTCACTAGTTCAGAAATAGAGGGTACAGACTCTGGACCAAGTGGTACAGGATACAAAAAATGGCGAGAAAAATATAAAGTGCTTGAGAGCTTGTGAATCGCGTAAAGTATAGTGTGCTTGAGTTGTATGATAATGAATGTCCTCCTCTTCTGAAAATGTACTCCTTTTATAGTGTCTTTGGCTCCAACGGACTCTTCCCTCGGTTGTAGGCAACTTCCTCCCCTTTCTTCTCCAGCAGTTCCTATTTCTTAGGCTTCAGTTCAGCTTGCTTGACTTAGTCTTCCAACGGTTCTCTCTAGGGTTGCTGCCTAGTCTTTGGGCTTTCTTCCTTGGTATGACTTCTTTTGTTGGGCCTGGCCCATCTTGGGTTTTCCTCTCCTGACCTGCACCTTTGTTTTGTCTCAGACTGGCCGGGTACTGCCTGCACGCCCTGCCGACTATGGATCTCAGATTCGTCTTGGCCTGGCCCAGGGTTCTGGACCAGACTGGGTTTTTGGTACCAACAGTTTGTCCCCCATCTCCTTGCCCTACAGTCCTGAACTGGGGGGTAAGGAGATGCTTCTGTCCTTGATCCTGGTCCAGGGCCGGGCCTGGCCCAGGCTCCTCCTGTTTTCTTTGTGCCTTTGGTCTGAGACCTGAACTTTGTAATTAATGAGGTAGTTGGTTTTTGTGGGGAAGTGCGCCCTATTTTGGCGCTCAAGGTACAGCGCACGTCATATCATGGGTCTTGTCACATCTCTTCGCGCGCTTATTTTTGTAAAACTACTCAACTTCTTTTTGTCTCACTATAAATACCCTAATTTTTGTTTTGTTTCTTATTTTGCCTTGATTTTCTTTGTTTTGCATCTGAAAACTCACGAAAAACCCCCAAATCAATTTGCAAAAACAAAACCCTAGCTTTCTCTTTCTTCCATCCAATCATGGCTCGAAACGACGTCGGTCCTTCCCCTGCCACCACCTTCTCTCATGGCGGCTCCGTTTTCCACGCGACGGACATAATTAAAGATGTCAATATCTACCCCAATCTGCTCGCCCAAGGAGTTGAGGCGCGGCTCAAAACGGAGGGGAAAATCCCGGAGAGCACCGAAGTCTGGGCTCCAGACACCACCGATGTCAGGGTGGACTGGGTCAGTCCTGGCTGGTTCTCAATCTTCGAATCTTCTTTTAGGTTTGGAGCAACTTTCCCTCTTTGTCCTTTGATGAATTCATTTTTGAACACTGTTCAGGTTCCACCCTGTCAAATTATGCCGTCTGTCTGGCGCTTGATTCATGGGGTTGATTCTCTGTGTCGGAAATACGGGGTTGAGATTCAGTTATCTGATATAAGGAACACTTATCATCTGCGCATGCATAAGAAGAAAAGGGTTCTGTTTCGTCTGAGGGATAAGTGCCAGCCTCTTATCACTCGTTTGGATGCGGGCGATGAGAGGAATTGGACTAGTTACTATATGTTCATCAAGAGCAACACATTGGGTCCCAATGTCTGGGTGCCTGAATTCTCTTTGAAGGGGACTGGTATGTGCCCTGAACTTTTGAATTCCTGTCCATCTCGTTCTTGCATGCACTTCTTCGTTTAAATTTGTTGTGTCTTTGTTTTGTAGTTTCTGATTGGGTCCCTACTCCCGATGATCCTGAGTCAAGGAGGAGGACTGAGGCATTTCTAAGGCTACCTTCTTCGAAGAGGGCTTGGCCCAGGTGTATGCGTCCGATGAAGACGAAGATAGCGTTGTTGAGGTGGTTCACCTTTGAGGAGCATCTTTGGTGATGATGAAGAGTCCGAGGAGGAAGAAGAGAGTGCAGGGATGAAGAAGAGGCTGTACCCGAGGAGGGTGAAAAGTCTGTGAGTACAGGTCACTTTGACCAAACTCCCATTCATGTGACCCCGTTGACTTCTATACTTGCTGGGGCCAGTGGCCACTCAACTCTGCCCCCACTGAAAATACCTAGGTCCAGCCTGAGTTCTGCGCCCAGTGTTGCTACTGGTACTGATATTTTCCCTTTACTTTGCGGGGATCCTTACTTACCATTCCTTCGTAACTTATTCCCTGTGATGTCCCCAGCGTCTGGATCCAGCAAGAGGAACTTTCTGTCCATGGAGGATATTACTGCTGCGATTACCCAGGCACGCGTGGCTACGACGTCTGGTGGTGGGCTTACCCCTGCTGTGAATCTGGTGGCCCCTGCTTCTGAGTCTTCCAAGAGGAAGGCACCAGAGGGGGTCCAGACTAGGTCCACCAAGGTGGTCGTTGAATCTCCTGACCCTGCCCCAGACCAAAAGAAGAGAAAGAAAGGGAAGTTACCTCAGATGAATCCTGTGCTGTCCATACCTCTGCATTCTCAAAGTCAGTCTGAGTATGTCTCCTTGGGGAAGTCCCTGAGCGAAAGCTTTGCTACTCTGTCCCCTGCACCTGCTGTTCTTGATCCTGCTCGCCTGGCGCACAAGATGGTGGGTTGCTGTGCTCAGGTTTGTATCTCTTCTTATGCTTTTCCTTTTGCCCAGGATTGCCTTTGGTATGGCTTTGATTTTTTGTTTTGTTTTGTACCTGTAGCTGCTGGTCATGTCTGCCAATCTTGGTTCCATGGTGCCAGTTTTGGAGAGTGGTAGGAACAAAGCTGAGGCTGAAAATGAGGTGCTGCGCTCTTCTCTCGAAATTGCCAATAAGGAACTTGAGAGTGCGAATCTTCGCTGCGAAAAGATGGCTGCCCTGGACAAGGCGAACTTCAAAAGGATCAAGCAGCAGGATAAGCAGATTGGTGAGTTGACCAAAGTTTGGAGGACTGAGGAGGCGGTCAAAGGACATGATGCGGTGGTGAGGACACGAGTATCTTCCACACGCCGCATCAGGATCGAGATGATGAATGCCACTCGAAGCTCGCGCGGCCGGGACCTTTCGCGGAGATTGCCACCTTCAAACAAGCTGTTCACGATGAAGGTGTCCCGAGCAAGCCGAGGTCACTTTATCTGACCGGGCTGGAGCAATTCTTTGGTCCAAGTGTTGGGCCAGCGGTGTGGATTCTGGTGCTGATGGGACTGGGCCTTCCAATGCTGACCCTGTGGAGGAACATGCTGAAAAGACTGGTGAGTCTGACGAATGAATCAATCAATTGAACTTTGGCCTTGTTATTGGTTTTTTGAACAAACTATGAATTTGCCGGGGGGGGAATGTCCCCTGTGATATTTGGTCTGTAATTATTTTAGACTTTGCTTTGGGTTGAACCGTTCGAACTCATTATCCATGCATAGGCATGGTTTGACCTTTGTCAATTTTTTGATGGTTATGCTAGGCTATGTTATGCTATGTTTTGTTATGTTATTTGTTATGATGCGCATATAATTTGTTATGAATCTGTAAAGTAGCATGCATGCGTTTGATAATTTAGGCGACTTACACTTTGGGGCTCCCTTAACGGACATTACTCCCTGTCCCGTTGGTGCAGTCGTTCGGGGGCTGGAGCCTTAGATTTTGTCTTTGTTTTTGCATTTGTCTTTGGTTCTGGTCTGGTCTGGTCTGGTCCAGATGTTTGTACCGCTTTGTCTGCACAGAAAGGAGGGTCAGGACTGACCGTTGGCGTTAGCCAACGGCCCTCCGACGCTCAAGTCAGTACAATTGTATAGGATAAATTGTTAAGGAAGAGACTTGGGTTTTGTATGTTACCAGATGTGCTAGTCCAGGACACTTTACATGTGATAGAGCTTGAGGTGGAGTGTGTTCCAAGGTCTTGGGATCATGTCTCCTTCCAGGGTCTGTAGTCTGTAAGAGCCTTTCCCAGTTGAACTTTACGGGCGGTGGTTCCAAGATGTGCACAATAGGTATCTTGTCCCAGGCGTACCAGGTTGAATCTCGATCCTATGTTAGCCAAAGCATCTGCTTGCACATTCTGAGCTCTAGGGACTTGGTCAACCTCAACGTTAGTAAACTTTTGAAAAAGATTTTTGACCAAATCAAGATATGCAATCATCTTAGAATCTTTAGCAACAGACGTACCATTGATTTGGTTTGCGACCAACAAAGAGTCTATCTTTACCTTTAGATTACGAACCTTCATGTCCGGACACACATTCGATCCCGCTATCGATTGCCTCATACTCGGCTTCATTGTTGGTAGTCACGAACTCACGAGGATACGGCTGTACTATCTTGTCCCCTTGTGGCGACTTGAGGACCACACCTAGTCCAAGACCCACGATGTTGGGTGAACCATCATCCCGAGTTCCCAGTGCATTGTTTACGGTCGGATGGAAGATTTCTTTGTTACTGCTCTTCTAGCGTGGGAGTGAAGTCGACCACAAAGTCCGCTAATGCTTGAGATTTGATTCTTTGCTCGGGCTCATAGGATAGATCATAGGTGCTCGGCTTCGCGACCATTTTGACATACGACACGAAAGTTACGGTCTAGACAACACCGATCTTACGGGAACATTAGTACGAATGATAATATGGTGCGCCTCAAAATAAGGGCGTAACTTGGTACAAGCAACTGTTAAAGCCAAAGCGAATTTTTCCAATAGAGAATACCTGGTCTCGGCATCCGTAAGACTTTTACTTACATAATACGAGGATGTTCTTTGTCCCATCTGGTTCTCTTATTAGATCGCACTTACAGAGGCTTCATTGCAGGCAGTACAAGACCGGTGACTCCCTGGTTCAGCTTGGATAAAAGTGGGTGATGATAGGTATGCTTTCAGGTCTGGAATGCTTTCTCATGCTCTGTCCCCAGGTTGAATTGTTTGTTCTTTCTCGGAGATCATAAAATGGTTTGCACCTTTCGGAAGACACGGAGATAAATACATTCGTATTGCTACTCTTCGATCAGTTCTGGACATCTTTCGGGTTCTGAGGACTGCAAGTTGATTATTCTTGAGATCTGCTCTGGACTAGCCTCTATGCCTCTTTTTGTCACCATATAGCCTAAGAACTTTCTGCGGTGACACCAAAGGTGCATTTAGTAGGGTTTAACTTCATATTATACTTTTCCGTAATCTCAAACGCCTTTTCCAGGTCCAGGATGTGATCTTGACTTTCTTTGACTTCACCACCATATCATCAATGTAGACCTCCATTGTATCTCAATCTGGTCCTTGAACATCATGTTCCACGAGCCTTTGATACGTTGCACTGCATTCTTGATCAAGCGGCATTGCCTTGTAGCAATATATTCCTCTGCTTGGTCATGAACGGCTGTATCTTTGATGCAGTGGGTGCATCTGATCTGGTTGAATCCACTTGCTGCATCCATGAATGTCAGCACCTCATGTCCTGCAGTGGCATCTACCATAGCATCTATGTGTGGTAGTGGAAATGAATCTTTTGGACACGCCTTGTTCAGGTCTGTATAATCCACGCAAACTCTCCACTTGCCATTCTTTTTCTGGACCACAACTACATTTGCCAACCAATCTGGGTACATCACTTCTTTGATCATGTCCATGTCCAGTAATTTCTGTACCTCTTGGTTCACAATCTCATTACGTTCTGGTGCAAACTTCCTGCGCTTCTGTTTCACAGGCTTAAAAGTTGGGTCAATATTTAACTTGTGCGTAATAACATCAGAACTTATACCAGTCATATCAAAATGGGACCAAGCAAAACAATGCTCTTTTTTCCTCAGAAAGTCAATTAGAGCAGGTCTGATTACCTCTGGAGCGTCAGAACCAACCAGAACCTTCCTGTCAGGTCTCTCCTTTGCCAAAACGATTTCATCTGTCTCCATGCGTGGGACAGGATTCTCAACAGATCTGACAGGCTGCTTTAATTGCTATGCGAGGGACTTACCTGGGCCAGAAGGTTTGGTGTCTGTAACATTCTGTGCGATCCGCTTCTCCTCTCGATTCTTTGTCCCCCCATTTCGTTGGGATCTTGATGCACTGGTGGTACGTTGAAGGTACAGCCTTGAGGTTGTGGATCCAGGGTCGCCCTAGGATCACGTTGTACGAGGATAGGCAGTCTATTACGCAGAACTTTTCGAAAGAGGTGACTCCTTCTACATAGGTTGGCAGGGTGATCTCTCCCAAGCTGTGCTTTGTCTCTCCACTGAACCCTACCAGGACGCTGGATTTCTTCGTTACATCTGACTCTTTCAGCCCCATAGCTTCCAGCGCCTCCATCATGATGATGTTGACTGAACTGCCTCCATCTACCAGGACCCTTCTGACCATGCAGGTTCCAATCTGGATCTTGATCACCAGACCATCGTGGTGCGGCCCATGCACTCCCTGTAGGTCTGACTCATCAAACACAATTTCCTGGGCTGGACCTGCTTGTCCTGCTGGACCTGTTTGTCCTGCTGGTGGCTGTTGCCTATTCTCCAGAGCCACACGCTTTGCAGCAGAATATGTTAGTCCACAAATATCTGAACCACCAGAAATAAATTTTACCTCATGTGTTGGCGGTGGTGGTGGAAGATCCCTGGGCTCATCTCTCTCATCTTTGTTCCTCCTGTTCCTGGGCAGGATATCCTTCAGGTGACCATTCTTTAGTAGATGAGCTATCTCCCTCCTGAGAGCTATGCAATCCTCTGTGGTATGTCCAATATCATAATGGTACTCACACCACTTGGTCGTGTCCCGCCTTGGATTAGGCTTTTCACTTGCTTTTGGCCATCTGACTGCTGAGCCCAACTTGTCTAGTTTGTTGATCAGGCCTGGCAGGTCTACAGAAAAGCAATACTCTGAAACTGGAGGTGGAACCCTGGGTGCATCAGTCCGTTCATCCACGGCGTTGGCCTCCCTCCTGTTTGGCCCCTGGTATGGACCAGGCCTGTTGTTGCTGTGCCTCTGGGTGGTGACTTTTCGTTCAGGCCTGCCCTGGTCCTGATACCTTGCCCTGAACTGCTGGTCCTCTTCTACTCGACCGGGCGGAGCCTTAGCCTGCACATCCTCAAAGGTAGAACAAGGGTAGCGAGTTAGTTCAACATATAAATCAGAATCTCTAACCAAACCTTGCCTGAAGGCCTCAATGGCCGTGCCGATGTCACATCTGGGGATGGACACTTTCTCTTTGTTGAAGCGGTGCAGGAAGTCCCTCAGAGACTCGTTCTCGTTCTGGACCACCCGGTATAGATCACTGGTCTGCTTCTCCAACAATCTGCTACTGGCGAACTGGACGTTGAAAAGGTTGATCAGCTCCGCAAAGGACTTGATGGTCTTGATTGGCAGGTTGATGTACCACTGGAGGGCTGGACCAGTCAAGGTTGAACCAAAGCTTTTGCACATGCATGCCTCCCTCTTCTCTGCTGGGATAGGGACGTTGAACATCCTCTGCCTGTATTGAGCAACGTGTTCCAGAGGATCTGCTGTCCCATCATAGAGTTTTAGGTTGGGCACTGTGTACTTCTTTGGCATCTCGACCATTGCAATGCAATCATCGAAGGGTGAATCAGAGTAGCATCCTGGGGTTGCCTCCTCTATAGGTGGTGGAAGCCCTGGAACCTTGCGCACCAAATCCGAGAGTTTCTGCATCTCCATCATCATGTACTGCATGACTTCGCCTGCACCAACTCCCTCTGGTGTCTTTGGGTCTCCACCTCCTCCTGCAGCATTGTTCTCTGGATTCTCCTCCACATTGAGTGGGTCGCCTTTTGTACCTTTTGATCCTACAGAAGAAAAAGCAGAAAAGTCAAGTTGCTTGATCACATCAGAAAATGGTGTACCTGGTGGGATTCTGGATCCTGAGGCTTTCTGGTGGACTGAGGTCTCCAGTTGTTTCTTCAGGGCAGCCTCAGTCTCCTTCAATCTTGCTGCCTCGGCCTTGGCATCCTCTGCAGCTTTCTTGGCCTGTTGCAACTCCTCCTGGAGCTTGAGCATGGCTTCTGAACTTGGATCCGCCATCTTTCACGTTGGTTGGACTTGTTGATTTGGAAAACTTTGTAGGATTAATAAACTAGTATCCCCACAGACGGCGCCAAACTGTTCGGGGTGATTTTCTCACACGGTTCGATTATGTATTCGTGGATCTACTAGTACTATCCTTTAGGTTTAGTTATACGTTTTATGTGGTTCAGGAATTTAGGACGTATGAAAGACAACTAAAATTGAACAAGACACACGATATGTTACGTGGGAAAAACCCTTAAATGTTAAGGGAAAAACCACGGGCGCCAAGCCAGGAGAGGATCTTCACTAGTTCAGAAATAGAGGGTACAGACTCTGGACCAAGTGGTACAGGATACAAAAAATGGCGAGAAAAATATAAAGTGCTTGAGAGCTTGTGAATCGCGTAAAGTATAGTGTGCTTGAGTTGTATGATAATGAATGTCCTCCTCTTCTGAAAATGTACTCCTTTTATAGTGTCTTTGGCTCCAACGGACTCTTCCCTCGGTTGTAGGCAACTTCCTCCCCTTTCTTCTCCAGCAGTTCCTATTTCTTAGGCTTCAGTTCAGCTTGCTTGACTTAGTCTTCCAACGGTTCTCTCTAGGGTTGCTGCCTAGTCTTTGGGCTTTCTTCCTTGGTATGACTTCTTTTGTTGGGCCTGGCCCATCTTGGGTTTTCCTCTCCTGACCTGCACCTTTGTTTTGTCTGCACTGGCTGGTACTGTCTGCACGTCCTGGTGCTGACTATGGATCCTGTACCCGTCTTGGCCTGGCCCAGGGTTCTGGACCAGACTGGGTTTTTGGTACCAACACAATCCATGATGACATTGGGCACAACACTGATGACTGCGTGGCCCTGAGAAAATAGGTCAAATATCTGCACGGGAAAGGCTACCTCGACCACCTTCTACCCAAATGCGCTAAGTCCGCAAAAATAGATACCACCGAGCAGGTTCTGCCCTCACCCCCTCCTCTATATACAAAGGTTGTTAATGTGATCACAGGAGGCTCCGAGCTATGCGGATTGACGTATTCAACAGCCAAGAGGCGAGCCAGAGCCAGCAAGGATGAGAGGCCCGAGTCTGCACTCAGGGTGACCAGATGACACATGTCATTTATATAGCTTATATGCCCCCGATACAGTCGCATTTAGCTCGCACTTACTTGATTTCATTAGTATTTTAGTAGCTATTTGCTTTATATTGCGATACTGTCGTTCCTCGTGTGTATTTTGCAGGTTTTGGCGGTCCTGAGCTAAAACTTGAAGTTAATGGAGCAATATCGAGTATCGTGACATCATGACGAAGCCCGAGAGTCGATTCGGGAGTCATACTATGTGTTGGGACGTCAAACCTATAGGTTCAGAGCAAACCTATAGGTTCCGGATACATGAATCAAGGCTTGAAGTTGCTGTAGATGCTGAAACTGCTTAAAACCGCTCGGTTTGCACAAGAACCGATCGGTTCCCCCCTGAACCGATCGGTTCACCCCCCGAACCGCTCGGTTCTGCTGACTTAAACTCCGGATTTTCGTTGGCCTATAAATAGAGTTCGAGTTAGGGTTTATCATTCATGCTTTACATTATATTTTCAGTTTTAGAATAGCTTTTAGTTTCTCTCTTTTAAACTCTCAAAAACTCTTAGGTTTAGCTTTTAATTACTTGCAAGATTCGATCTTTTGCATTGCAATCTCCGATTATTCCAGGTTTAATTCATTTGTTCTTGTTCTATCTCATCATGTCTTTATTTATCAATTGCTTTGTTCTTATTCCCTCCATGTCTAGCTAATTTCTCAATTAGGGTTAGGGTGATTGTGAATTGATTCAGAACATGTTTTAATTGCTTTTATCGATTGAATTTGTGCAAGTTGATTTCTTCCTACGCGTTTCATTATCAATTGAATTTAGGGACGCCTTTATTGAATTGAATTTAGGTTGTTTCAGTTTAAGATCGAAAGCCGAATTGAAACTAGACTTACGCGTATTTGATAAGTTGAATTTAGTACGTAGCGAGAGCCCGCTAAGTTTGCTTAAGGTTAAAATTGACTCGAGAGAGCGTTTTTCCTAAACCTAATCGCTTGCATGACTTCAATCGATTGATAATCCCTTTTGAATTAGTTCTTGAATCGATGTCACATGACCCCGATGCCCTAATCTCCCTCTCATTCATATTCTATTCCTTTTGCTTATCGCATTCTAGTTTAGTTTACACTTATCAACCCCTTTTCATACCCTTTGAGACCGACCTAGTTTAGCTGAGCATCCCTTTGACTACACCATCTCCTTGTGGATTCGACCCTGCTTACCACTAGCTTCTGTTAGTTGTTTGTTAGGTTTATTTTGATTAGGCTTGACGACTTTAGCCTCATCAATTTTGGCGCCGTTGCCGGGGAGACGGTTAGCTAGTTAGTGTTTGCTTAGTTTTTGTTAGGTTTTTCTCTCTTGTCTCAAGGACCTAGTTCCTTGAGACCGTTTCTCATTGTTTTGTGTAGTTTCGTTTATTCGCAGGTCACCTACAGGTTTAGTTCCTTTTGAACCTGAACCTGAGCGAGCGTTACATCGTCTACGCAGACAAGTAATCCGAATTATTGATCTTGAGGAAGCGTCGCATTCGGAGTCAAGTGCTACGCAATCGTCCTACGAAGAGGACTCACCTCCGGTTACTCCATTATCTCCACCGCCTGTGACTATGCCTAAACTTTCTAGTCACTCGGTGCCTAGGCCGGAATCCATTCCTAATGGATTCACGATGCCCGCTACTCTGCAGGGCAACTTTGAAATCCGCCCCGCCTTTCTTACTTTGGTGAAGCGGAACCAGTTCGGTGGCTATCCCACCGAGGATCCCGGTCGGCATATGCAAGTGTTTACCGATTACTGCTCCACAATAAAGCAAGCCGGGATCACCCAAGAACAAATAAGGGAAATCTTTGTTCCTTTCTCATTTGAAAGATCGAGCACGTGAGTGGATCACGGACCTCGGCAGGTTAGTCCGGCATCACCGATCGAGCGGGTTGGCCCTTGCTTTTTACTCTAAGTTCTACCCTCCCGAACGTACTAATCACATGAGGAGCCAGATCCAAGGCTTTAAACAAACATTTGATGAATCACTAGCTGAAGCTTGGGAGCGGTATAAGAAGCTCATCCGCGATTGTCCTCATCATGGGTTGAATACTTGGTTGGTCATCATGACGTTCTATAACGGTCTATATGCGGAGAGTCGTGCTATTTTGGATTCTGCTGCAGAGGGTCGTTTTGCCAACAATGTGGATGATGATAAAGCTTGGGCATTGATTGAGGAGATGGCGATCCACTCGTCTCAGTTCGGTAAACCGCGAGGTAATTCACGGTCCGCACATGATGACCGTGATAAGGGGAGTATTTCTGCGCTCACTAGTCAGGTTGCTGCGCTGACTGCGCAGATTAGCATGATGCAGGGAGGTGGTTCTTCTAGTGCTCATGCGAATGCTGTCACAGGGCACGATATGGGTTATTCTACGGGGTATGCTATTCCCCACGAGCAAATTCATGCTTACCAATCCTACCCACAGAACTTGCCTTACCAGAACCAGCTGGGTTACGACCGATCACTTCTATCCTACCGCAACCAAAATGTGCTAAACCCAACCACCCCACCTCCACAAAACCAACCCTACATCCCTCCCCACAAGAACTACCAACCACCACCCAACTACCAAAAACCACCCTACACACCACCACCTCAACCTACTACTCCGGGACCCGATCCTATGGCCGAAATGAAGGCCATGATGATGCAGATGTCGCAGGTGACGATGGACGTGCAGAAATCACAACAAATGATGTTGCAGCAGATGCAAAAGGATGGTCAAGCTAAGGACGCTGCGATTAAATTGTTGGAGAATCAAGTGGCGCAGCTCGCCGCATGGCGTCTCGTCAGCCGGGTACCCTGCCACCCCAAGGTAATCCTCCTCATCCTCCCCCTGATACCGCCTGTGCTATAACTTTGAGAAGCGGTACATCCTATAATGGTCCTAAGCAACCCGAAGTGGAGAAGGAGGGGGAGAAACACGTGGATAGGTCTGCTGCTGCGGGGAAGAATGATTCAGATGCTGGTCGGGTGCTCTGTTGCTACTCCATCGCCGCCGTCTGAGATCAGACTACCTTTTTCGGGCCGTGTACGTCCGGCTACTGTGGACCCCAAGCTCGATAGGTTCTTCGAGATCCTCAAGACTCTGCAGGTAAATCTTCCCTTCATTGAATTGGTTAAGCAAATTCCTGCGTATGCTAAGTTTCTTAAGGAGGTCATCTCTAGGAAGCGTTCAATAGACGGGGTAGAGTCTGTGTCTTTCGTGGGGGAGGGTAGTGCTCTTTTACAAGGTAATTCACCCCCAAAGCTGAGTGACCCCGGGACTTTTTCCATCCCTTGTTCTATAGGGAAATACGTGGTCCAGAACGCGTTATGTGACTTGGGGGCTAGTGTGAGCATCATTCCCTACTCCATCTGCAAGAAACTGAACATGACTAAGCTAGGAGTTACCTCCATGACTTTGCAGATGGCCGACCGTACCGTTCAGAGACCTTTAGGTATCCTAGAGGACATCCCGGTTAAGGTAGGGAAGTTCTACATCCCTGTTGACTTTGTGGTCTTGGACATACCCAAAGACCCCCACATCCCGATCATTCTAGGGAGACCTTTCTTGCACACTGCAGGAGCTGTAATCGATGTGGGGAATAAGACCTTGTCGTTCTCGGTGGGAGGGGAGAAGCTCACATACACTAAGTCTAGTCTTCCCCGTGCCCCTATGCAGCCTGAGTCTGTAGCTGCTATTGACCTTGCCCCTCCGTCTCACTCTATTGGAGACTCTTTGGAGGATGTTTCTTCTGCTGTTTCTTGTGCAGGTCTTACGCAGGTTGCTGTCATCCTGGTTTGGGGGAACGGAGGGTCACAAAGGCGGATGTCTATGATCCGGGTGATGGAGGAGGAGACCCACGGTTTGCGGTGCGTGGCGCACGCAGTTGTTATGGAGAGCCATTTCGCGACGGCGTACCTTGCGTGATGGATTATGCTGCTCTTCCTCGTGGAGATCGAGTTTTATGGCGAACGGATGCTATTTCGCCAAGTGAAACTGCTGCTAGTGGACAACGTCCTTGGCCCAATTTGACTTGATGATGAGTTTGACGACGGTCGTGCGGGACCATTATAAACCAGCGCTTTCCGGGAGGCAACCCGTTGACATTTTGTAATTTGTTGTACTTTACTTTGCTTTGGTTTGTTTGTTTTGGACGACATTTTAGACCTTTCTTTTGTTGAGCGCGTGAGGATGAGGGATTTATTTTTGTTTTAGCATGCAGGTACTTGAGGACTCTGCGTCCTTAGTATTTATGAGACAGGCCTCACTGATGGCCTTGGCCGGACCCTGCTGATTCGGCCTACTTTTTCTCGCGTGCTATTCCGAAACACTTTATAGCTGGACTGAAATGGATGCATATTCGTGGGTCATAAGCCGCACTCCATGCTTCGCTTCGGTTTGGGGGAGCTCCAACTTGACAAAATGTGAGCTTTCCTACTCTTTTTCCCTCACTTTCTCGCTTTTATTTCCCCCGTATGCTTAGTGTCCTTTGCTTTGCTTGCTTATTTGTGCTCTTAGCTCACATAGAGGACAATGTGTAGTTCTGGTTTGGGGGAGGAAAGTACTTGCGCGCTTATTTTTTTGCATTTTCCATTTTGTGTGCTTATTTTAAAAATTTTTTGCGCTTCCAACCCTTTTTCGCTTTGAATTGTCAAGTTTGGAGAATTGATTAGTGTGCTGTTTTGATCTTTAGTATCTCCAAGTCGACTTTCTATCGTCGTAGCTTGCACTATATGTTTGTTTCCTGTTCATAGATTGCGAGTCTCAAACACTAGCCCACTTGTATTTGCTTAATTCTTATCGCTTTTCGTTTCTTTTACTTTCGATATTGGTATTCTTGCGAGGCAATTGGCTTGTGGAAAGTTTGGAATGTTGGAATGTGGTTTGTTTGGACCGATCATTTAATGATGGAGCAATGCTTCGATGCTCTCGGAGGGGACTCATTGATTTGAGTAACCACAGTGGCCATGAATTTGGTTGCGACCGAGAGTATGAGCAATGATGTAACCCTTAAGGAAATATGTGTACCCGAGCTCGATTTTTACCGAGTGAACGTCAAGCTAAACGGTATAACATACGAGGGATGCTCCACATTTGCGCGAAAAAAAAAAGAAATGAAAAGAAAAGAAAAGAGAAAAATGGTATGATGTGGTAAGAATGGTATGATGGAAAGTGGTATGCTCGGTTGGCCTTGCTCGAATCCAATTGTCGTTAGTTTAATTTTTGCGAAAGCGTTAGAGGCTAGCATTATAATGTGTTGTGAATGGTTGAGATTTGTGCTCTATTTTCCGTGAAATAGACTATGGTCGTAGGTTTATGTGCATAGGTCGTCCACTTCGAGATGCTAACGTGATTAACTAGCTATGCTTTGATTTTCTCCGACGCTGTTTGCTTGAGGACAAGCAAAGGTTTGGTTTGGGGGAGTTTGACACATGTCATTTATATAGCTTATATGCCCCCGATACAGTCGCATTTAGCTCGCACTTACTTGATTTCATTAGTATTTTAGTAGCTATTTGCTTTATATTGCGATACTGTCGTTCCTCGTGTGTATTTTGCAGGTTTTGGCGGTCCTGAGCTAAAACCTGAAGTTAATGGAGCAATATCGAGTATCGTGACATCATGACGGCTTAGAGAGTCGATTCGGGAGTCATACTATGTGTTGGGACGTCAAACCTATAGGTTCAGAGCAAACCTATAGGTTCCGGATACATGAATCAAGGCTTGAAGTTGCTGTAGATGCTGAAACTGCTTAAAACCGCTCGGTTTGCACAAGAACCGATCGGTTCCCCCCCTGAACCGATCGGTTCACCCCCCGAACCGCTCGGTTCTGCTGACTTAAACTCCGGATTTTCGTTGGCCTATAAATAGAGTTCGAGTTAGGGTTTATCATTCATGCTTTACATTATATTTTCAGTTTTAGAATAGCTTTTAGTTTCTCTCTTTTAAACTCTCAAAAACTCTTAGGTTTAGCTTTTAATTACTTGCAAGATTCGATCTTTTGCATTGCAATCTCCGATTATTCCAGGTTTAATTCATTTGTTCTTGTTCTATCTCATCATGTCTTTATTTATCAATTGCTTTGTTCTTATTCCCTCCATGTCTAGCTAATTTCTCAATTAGGGTTAGGGTGATTGTGAATTGATTCAGAACATGTTTTAATTGCTTTTATCGATTGAATTTGTGCAAGTTGATTTCTTCCTACGCGTTTCATTATCAATTGAATTTAGGGACGCCTTTATTAAATTGAATTTAGGTTGTTTCAGTTTAAGATCGAAAGCCGAATTGAAACTAGACTCACGCGTAATTGATAAGTTGAATTTAGTAAGTTGCGAGAGCCCGCTAAATTTGCTTAAGGTTAAAATTGACTCGAGAGAGCGTTTTCCAAAACCTAATCACTTGCATGATTTCAATTGATTGATAATCCCTTTTGAGTTAGTTCTTGAATCGATATCATATGACCCCGATGCCCTAATCTCCCTCTCATTCATATTCAATTCCTTTTGCCTATCGTATTCTAGTTTAGTTTACACTTTTCAACCCCTTTTCACACCCTTTGAGACTGACCTAGATAGCTAAGCAACCCATTTGACTACACCATCTCCTTGTGGATTCGACCCTGCTTACCGCTAGCTTCTGTTAGTTGTTTGTTAGGTTTATTTTGATTAGGCTTGACGACTTTAGCCTCATCACCAGCGCAATCTGCCTACAGTGACGTTCGATGAAGAGGATGTAGGGGAGGTTCCTGAAGAACACCACGATGCCCTGCTCATAACACTCTTCATTGGGAACTGCCTGGTCTGGA
Organism: Dianthus caryophyllus; assembly: GCA_023091065.1. Taxonomy (NCBI): domain Eukaryota; kingdom Viridiplantae; phylum Streptophyta; class Magnoliopsida; order Caryophyllales; family Caryophyllaceae; genus Dianthus; species Dianthus caryophyllus. The sequence goes on along the minus strand of CM041529.1, from coordinate 12,858,704 downwards.
GAATCTTGGTCGACACAGGAAGCTCGATTAATCTGATCATACTGCACTCCCTCAAAGATATGGGCTTCAGCGAAAAGGACCAAATGAAGAAAACGGTGCCGCTGGTAGGATTCAGTAGGGAAACCACGCATTCCCTTGGAAAGATCATCATCCCCACATTCGCTGGTGGCATCAACAAACAGGTAAAATATATGGTTATTGACTGTCTGTCATCTTACAATGTGATCCTTGGCAGACCCTGGATCCACGAAATGAAGGCCATCCCTTCAACATACCATCAATGCTTGAAGTTCCTAACCCCTTGGGGCGTGCAAGAGATACGTAGAGAGCACGAAGCGGCGATGGATTGCCACATAGACAATCAGAAGTCAACCGTAGTGCTTCCGGAAGCATAGCAATTACAGAAACGGCGTGTCCAGAAAGTATATCTGGAGCCAAAACAGCCGGAGTTAAATGAAGTAAACTTGGACCCACTACACCCAGAACGAACTATCTTCATGGGATATGACTGCACAGGTAATATCAGAACGGAACTCATTCAATTGCTTAAAGCTAACTGATGAGGCTAAGTCGTAGTTGCCTATCAAAAATAAACCTACGAGAACTACTAACTAGAAGCTAGTGGTAAGTAGGGTCGAGATCCACAGAGAGATGGTGCAGTCAAGGTTTACTTAGCTAAACTAGGCTATTCCTAAGGTAACAATCCGGGTTTATAAAAGTAGGCTAAACTAAAAACTAGTAAATAAAAGAGTAAAAGTATATGAGAAGGAGATTAGGGCATCGGGATCAATGTGACATTGGTTCAGGAACTCAATACAAAAGGAAATAACGATCAATTGAGGCTATGCAAGTGACTAGGTATGAAAATACGCTCGCTCGAGTCAATATTAACCTTAAGCAAATTTAGCGGGCTCTCGCAACTTACTAAACTCAACTTATCAAATACGCGTAAGTCTAGTTTTAACTCAGCTTTCGATCTTAAATTAAAACTACCAAAGTTCAATTCAATTAAGGCGTCCCTAAATTCAATTGATAATAAAAACACGTAGGAAGAAATCAACTTGTAGAAGTTCAATCAATCAAGCAGTTAAAACATGTTCCCAAATCAATTGTCACAACTCACCCTAAACCCTAATAAGGAAATTAGCTACTCATAATTAAAGGGGAAACAAAACAATCAATAATAATAAACATGATGAAAGGAATAATAGCAATCGAAATAAACCTGAATTAAATCGAAGTACCGACGGTTACAATCACCCAAAATCTCAACTTAATTCTAAAGTTTAGGAGTAAAAGAGAGAAAACTAAAACTAAAGTTGTAAACTTAAAACCTAAAATAAAGCTGTAAAATAAAGCATAAGTCAAGAGTAATTCGTCCTAGGAGTATTTATACACAATTACCATAAACCATTCGGATTAAAATCAAACCCGACAAAATAAAGCTCTCAGTCGGCTGGCCGGCTGCCGGCCTGGCTTGGACCGGCCGGTCCCGTCAATTCTGGGCCGGCTCTCCTAACTTTGTCTTAGGCTTCGATTATTAACTTGCGCTCCATTCTTTTGGTCTTTTATTCGTATTCCCGAGCTTCCGTATAAGCCCGAGCTTGGTCTCGTAGTCCTGGTACTTGAAATGCTCCACTTAACTCAGGTTTCAGCTCAGGACCGCCAAAACCTGCAAAATATAAACGAGGAACAGCAGTACCGCAATATAAAGCAAATAGCTCTTAAAATAATAATGAACTCGAATAAATGCAAGCTAAATGTGACTAAACCTGGGGCACATAATCTATATAAATAGCACGTATCACTAACATCGATTGTTTTGCTTGGTCCCATGATGATATGGTAGGAATAGACCCAAGTATCATAACACACAAGCTCAATGTGGATCCAAAGTACCCACCAGTTCAACAAAAAAGGTGAACGTACGCACCTGAGCGCCACCAAGTGATCAACCAGGAGGTGGATAACCTGCTGGCTGCAGGAAAGATACGAGAAGCAAAATACCCGGAATGGCTCTTGAATGTGGTAGTAGTACTCAAAAAGAACGGCAAATGGAGGGTGTGCATAGACTTCACGGACTTGAACAAAGCACGCCCCAAGGATCCATTCCCACTCCCACACATAGACGCGATGGTAGATGCAACAACAGGCCACGAGATGGTAACTTTCCTGGATGCATGGAGCGGTTCCAACCAGATCAAGATGCACCCCAGTGATAAGGAAAAGACAGCGTTCAGAACCGAGAGAGGAATATATTGTTACAATATTATGCCTTTTGGACTAAAGAATGCAGGTTCCACGTACCAGAGGCTGTTAAACATGATGTTCAAGGAGCAAATAGGAAAGACCATGGAAGTATACATAGATGACATGGTGGCCAAGTCCTAGAAGGCTCATCTGCACACAGAACACCTTGCAAGCACATTCCTAAAGCTTAGAGAGTACCAGATGAGGCTCAACCCACAGAAGTGCACATTCGATGTATCCTCGGGAAAATTTCTGGGGTACGTCGTGACCCAGAGAGGCATAGAGGCCAACACAGAACATGTTAAAGCCATGCTGCAGCTGGAATCCCCCAGGAGCCCCAAAGACGTGCAGAAGCTAACGGGAAGAGTGGCTGCACTCAGCAGGTTCATTTCCAGATCGTCAGAAAGGTGCAGGCTGTTTTATGATTTGCTGAGGAGAAGCCAGGGATTTGAATAGACTATAGAGCACGAGGCAACATTCCAGGAGCCAAAGAAGTACATGGCGACACCTCCACTCCTGGCGAAGCCTGAGTCCAAAGAACCCTTATACATATACTTGTCTGTAACCGAGGTAGCGGTGAGCGCTGTACTCGTCAGAGAACATGAAGGAGCACAACAGCCGGTATACTATGTCAGTTCTGCTGCCTTCAGAGACCAGGTACAATGAACTTGAAAATCTTGTCTTAGCTTTGGTTACCGCATCTTATAAGTTACGCCCTTATTTTGAGTCACATCCTATTACTGTTGTTACTAACTACCCTATCAAGAATGTCTTGCGTAAACCTGAACTTTATGGAAGAATGGTAAAGTGGTCCGTCCACTTAAGCGGCTACGACTTGAAATACGAACCAAGAAAAGCTATAAAATCGCAAGCCCTTGCGGACTTTGTTTCGGAATTCAGCCCTGCACTAGAAGACCAGGTACAATAGGAGACTCTTAGTCTCAACAGGGAGGATACAGCAGGAACCTGAACATTTCACGTAGATGGAGCATCCAACATGAGAGGAACGGGAGTAGGTCTGATGTTGCATTCACCACAGGGAGAAAGGATTGTACAAGCAGTAAGATGTGAATCTCATGCAACCAATAATGAAGCAGCATACGAAGCACTAGTGTCGGGATTGAAGTTGGCATTAGATATGAGGATAAACGACGTGGAGGTATTCAGCGATTCACAACTAATAGTGAATCACATGGATGACTCCTACGTAGCAAGAGACTCCAAGATGACAGAGTACCTGAAAGTATCAAAGGGAAGAGCTGCTACATTCAGAAAAATCAAACTAGAACAGATACCCAGGGACCAGAACGTTGAAGCTGACGCTCTAGCCGCGCTAGGGGCAACATTCAAACCTGGAGAGGTCTCGAACATATTGATAATTGCGTTCTCTATCCCGCCATTGGCAGGATAACACCACCACTGGAGGGTGAAAAAGACGATTTCATGGATCAATGCAGAACATGGCTCAAGGAAGCAGAGGTAACGTCTGCAGTAGAATCCTCGCATTTGGGCGCAGATTGGAGGAAACCTTATATAGAGTGGTTGCAGGAGGGAATTCTACCAGAAGATAATCAAGTAGCCAGAAGCCTTAGAATGAAAGCCGCAAGATTCGTGCTGATCGACGGGGTCCTCTTCAGGAAGTCGTTGGCAGGCCCTTACTTAAGGTGCCTAGGGGTTAATGAAGCAGACACGGTATTGTATGATCTCCACACTGGTGAGTGCGGAAATCATACAGGGGGAAGTGGCCTGTCCAATAAGGCTCTACGTTTTAGGTACTATTGACCAACCATGCGCAAGGATGCTGTAGAATATGCCAAGAAGTGTGACACGTGCCAAAGACACGCACCGGTAAAGCACCAGTGATGAGGCTAAGTCGTAGTCGCCTATCAAAAATAAACCTACAGGAACTACTAACTAGAAGCTAGTGGTAAGTAGGGTCAAATCCACAGAGAGACAGTGCAGTTAAAAGGTTTGCTCAGCTAAACTAGGCTATTTCTAAGGGTAATAAATCAGGGTTTATAAGATGAAACTAAACTAAAGCAAATAATAAAAAGGATGTAAAAGTATATGAGAGAGAGATTAGGGCATCGGGTTCAATGTGACATCGATTCAGGAACTCAACTCAAAAGGAAATAACGATCAATTGAAGCTATGCAAGTGATTAGGTATAAAAATACGCTCTCTCGAGTCAATATTAACCTTAAGCAAATTTAACGGGCTCTCACAACTTACTAAACTCAACTTATCAAATACGCGTAAGCCTAGTTTTAATTCGGCTTTTGATCTTAAATTAAAACTACCAAAGTTCAATTCAATTAAGGCGTCCCTAAATTCAATTGATAATAAAAACGCGTAGGAAGAAATCAACTTGCACAAGTTCAATCAATCAAGCAATTAAAACATGTTCCCAAATCAATTGTCACAAATCACCCTAAATCCTAATAGAGAAATTAGCTACTCATAATTAAAACTAAAGCAATGCAATAATAATTAAACATGATAAGAGAAATAATAGCAATTGAAATAAACCTGAAATCAATCTTGAATTATGAAAGCGGAGTACCGACGGTCACAAGCAATCAATCACGAGTCTAACTAATAAAGTTTGAGAGTTTATGTGAAAGAGAACTAAGAATATCAATACTAAGTGCAAAAGCAAAAAATAAAGCATAGCCTTTCCAAAATCACGCCATAAAGTATATATACACAATTACCAAAAACTATCCGGATTAAAAATCAAAACCCGATGAAATAAGTGCCTCAGTCGGTCAGCCGGTCTGCTGGACCGGCCTGACCCTCAGTTTTGGGCCGGCTCTTCTAACCTCAATTCCGGCCCGAAATTCATTTGGGCCTTTATCTTTCTCTTAGGCTTTTGATCTTTTTCGTCTTTTATTTGTATTCCCGAGCTTCCGTATAAGCTCGAGCTTGGTCTCAAAGTCCCAGTACTCGTAATGCTCCACTCAACTCAGGTTTCGGCTTAGGACCGCCAAAACTTGCAAAATATAAACGAGGAGATCCAGTATAGCAATATAAAGCAAATAGCTCCTAAAATAATAATAAACTCGACTAAATGCAAGCTAAATGCGACTAAACCGGGGGCATATAATCTATATAAATAACACGTATCAAACTCCCCCAAACCAAACCTTTGCTTGTCCTCAAGCAAACTACCCAAACATAGCACATAATCACGCGGACAAACTAGCACAGGAAATCGCAACTCAAAGTCACATGCATCGTCGCCTCATACAAAAATGAATTTGATCAATACTTGCTTCCTCTTCAATAAAGTGAAGAGTTAGGGAGCGAACTAAACAAATCAAAGACGGCATAAAATTATAACGTAAACTCCATGCAAAGACTTTTGACCGTATGCATCCACTAAAACGCTGAGACTATAAATAATCTCACAAACATCGATAGCTAGGAAAACTACTAGAACTAAGCATGTCGTCACCCAAAATGTCTCAAAATCACATCGAGCGAGGTTTCCAAGGGTTGTAATGTTAGGCTCGGGTTAAGAGGGTAAGAAGGTGGTAAACGCATTTGAAAATGTGGAGCTCATTGCATCAAAAATCTACACTCACATCCCAACAAAAATACCTCTTAACCGCACATCAAAATCAATCTCAATTCCCGCATAAGAATGATAAAACTTACCTTCCTACTTAATACTTCCGATCTTTTTATTGAGATAAACAACATATTTACAAACCTACTCTTTCTTTTGTTTTCTGTTCTTTTCTTCTTTTTTTTGAATTTTTTTCTTTTGGATTTTTGTTTTTTTTTTCCTTTTTTTTTTTTCTTGAAATGAAATAAGATCGAGTGAAACTTTGAAACACGTAGGAAAGCGCATAATTAGCGGGAATACGCACATAACAACAACCCATAACTCCAACTCACAAAATAAACAATCACGGACTGGACCTGCTTCCTTCCCAACCAAATACTCCGTGATAACTCAAGATCCCTAATGCAACTTATCAGCCCGGGTAGGATAAATTCTGGAATGTTGCTGAATATATATAATATGGCTCAAAAACAGGCTACAAAGGCTAGGACGGGCTACAAATGAAGGACCTAAGTCTAAAGGGACAGAAAAGTAGGCCTTTTGGCTAATGTGGAGTTCAAATAATATAGTAACCAAAATCAAGTACCTCTTCGTGCAATGCTCGATCATTTAAGAACAAGTAAGCTCAAACAATGACATAAATTCAAGTTTTCATTTCACTAGTACGAGTATATACAATGTCAAGTGGATGGGTATCTAAGAACGCGCCCCGTCTACGTCACATGTCCCTATGTCAAATTATAAGTCAGTCTACTCAAATCACCTCAAGGATGAAAGGAAAGGGTAGGCAAAGCATATCAAATCAACACAATCAAGAGACTCAACAAAGCGACTAAAGCGTATCTCAAAAGACACTAAAGCTAATCCTGCACAAAAGGTTTCTAAGACGACAAAAAGACTCCTATTTTTGGATTTTTTAAATTTTTAATTTTTTGGGTTTTTCTACGGTATAGCCCTGAGGTTTTTTGTTTTCTATGTTATACCCTTACATTTTCTATATTTCATGGTGTGCCTCTAAACTTTAAAATTTATCTACGTTATGACCAAATTATTAGTCATCATTGACTTGATCGTTTATTTAAGCTACTAAACGACTCTTTAATCAAACCGTTTGCTTATTGTTTAATTCATTTGCTTATAATAGCATTCCATTACACGTTAACATGTCTAATTATATATTAGATGACTAGAAAATCATGCATAAAGTTATTTAATGATTTATGAAACAAACTTATTCTTCATGCTAAAAAAAACATTATTAAGAGTGACCTTCGAAAACTTCTATTTAATAGGGTCATTTGACATTAATTGGTAAGAAAATATGTTTAACAAAGGACACTTAAAAGAAAAATAGCTAAAGCGGGTTTATGGATAGGTATTTTGGAGAATAAATATGAAGTTTAGTGATATATTATAGTCAAATTTTAAAGTTTAGGGGTATATCATGAAATACCGAAAATGTAAGGGTATAACATAGAAAACGGAAAACCTCGGGGGTATACCATAGAAAAACCCTAATTTTTTTAAATAAATGCACACGAAAAATAAAAATGCACTAAAGAGCGCGAAAGTCGCTTCCCTCCCCCAAACCAGAACCGCACAATGTCGTCAATGTGGAAAACAACACAACCACAAGTAGCAGAACGAGGACACATAACATACGGGGTAGGAATAAAAGCGAAGAAAAGAGGGAAAGAGGGTCGAGAATACTCACAATGTAGCGAAAGAGCTACCCCAAACCAAAGCGAAGCATGGAGTGTGGTTAGCAAATCCACGAATACGTGCAATATAAACCATACTATGAAGTACTTCGGGAGAACACGCGAAAACATCACAAAATACGAACGTCAATGAGCAGGGGGGATCGGCAGCCGGCCGGCCGGCTGAGACCCCTTTTTCAAAAAATTTGCGATTTTTCTCGTGTTTTCAATTTTGGGCTACGGCCTCGGTTGGGGCCCGGCTTCCTGGGGCCCGGTTGAGAACCCCCCCCCCCCCCCCCCCCTCTTTGTGAGGACTTCTCAAAAACACGAAGGGTAAGAAGTCATAAAGTACCTGCATGCTAAAACAGTTTCTGAGACCCTCATCCTCACGCGCTCAAAAAAACCATAAATGTCATCAAAACCAAACAAACCAAAGTACAACAAAATACAATCGTCATCGGGTTGCCTCACGGAAGCGCTGGTTTTTACGGTCCCGCACGACCGTCTTCAAAGCTCGTCTCAAATCAAAGGATCATGCCACGGCCGCTAACTACTCGCGACCCCTTCACTTGCCGTCATTGCATCCAATCGCCATAAAACTCTACCTTCTCGAGGTAGATCATCAAAACTCAGCACATGTAACACCCCGACCCATTTCACATTTTATGTTGTACATATCGTTTATTTCGTCTTGTATTTCTCTTGATCTTTTTCATTTTTGGCTCGAGAAAGTCATTTAGTTTGATCACGTGTCATTTTGTCGAGTCTTGATGGCTCAAAACTTGGTGGTTTCCGAAGTGAGGGTGTGTGGGTAGCTAAGGAGGAGTTAGGAGGAGTTTGGAGAGGAGTATGTGTGAAAAACTAAGTTAGAAAGTTGATTTACAAAGCTTAGAATTTCTGACGAGGTTTGAACCTCCAAACCACCCGGTTTAGCTTGAACCGACCGGTTCACTGTCCCAACCGACGGACGCCCACCCGAACCGGCCGATTCTGCTTACTTTCGGATTTCATATTTTTGTTTTGCTCGGGACTTAACTCCTACGAATGCTTTATAATTCTAACTTCTCCCTAACCCTAATATCATTCTAAAAGCTGTTTTTCATCCTATACATCATAATTTGCTCTTCTCTCTCATAAATTCCTCTTTAATTCTCTCTTAAACATCATTCAATTCAAACTCAATCAAACCCTAATCAGCCCTACTATCATTCCTTGCTAATTCCTTCGGTAATCCTTATCATTTATTATAGTTTTCTGATTGTTTTATTATCATATGTGAATTGTATTGTGTTCTTATGCTCGTATGTATTATTTGTGCCCTAATCAAAGGAGAAGAACAGCTAGGAGAAGAGGACACCATCTTGGTTGAAGAAGAAGAGGACTAGGGCTCTTTTCACCGTTTGAACAAGGTAACTAGGTGTAGCCTTAGTTTTATTTTTACAAGTGTGAGGCCTTATTGTTGTATGAGTCTTTGGTTATGATTGTATGATGTAAAGTTGTGACCTTTGCATTGTTTTGTTGAATTATGATCATATGTATTCAATTAGGGTCGGCCTCATACTAAATTGAGTCTAGTATCATGTTAGGTTGTTATTTCACATAAAATGATGACTTAAAGGTTGAACTATGATTAAAGTTAATGTCTTGGTTGAATGTATGATCATTGACTGCATGCCCTAATGATGGTTAGTACAATTTGTGTTGTTTAAGCATGCTATGGTGAGCTTGGTTACATTGTGATGATCGTTAAGGTAATGTTGGTTGATTATAAGGTTGTAATGGCTTGTATTGACGGTATTGGAGTTGGTTTGTATGGTTGGTTTGACATTATGCTTATGCTTGAGTTAAGTTTGCATGCGTGTACTGTTTGGCACGTATGTGAGGAGCTACGACGTCCTAGGTTGGACGGATACCACCCATAGTCCCCTCGGCTATTCTTGTTGCTTAGTTAAAGCTATTATGGGTTCTCAACCATGTTGGTTAGAGACTATAGTTTATATAATGTCGTCACCGTTCTTGTTGCTCAGTGGGATTTGGCCAAATTTAGACTATGAGATTGAAGAACTTCTTGTTGCTGTTCCGCCATAGGGTTGAGTGATTCTTCTTGCTTCACTCGAGATGATTCTTGTTGCTTCACCTAGTGCTCTGCGCTTACTCTCGCGCTTGTGTTGATTGGTTACGAAGTTGAATGGTTCGAGGAGTGTTGGATGTTGACCCGTGTGGTTGTTGTTGTTGTGCGTGTTGTGTTGTTGTTATTGCCCCTTGTTTTGACGCTTGTTCTGGTACTCTGATTATAGGCCGTAGGCCAAGTAAGCTTGTATACGTTGTTTATTACGTTTATGATGTTGAAATATGACTGGGGAGCACCTAGTTACTCCCCACTGATTGTGGTTGTTGCTTCCTTTATATAGGTACGCGCGGGACGGGATAATGTGTGAGGATACCGTGAGGATATGACCTGTAGCTTGCCTTGGATGAGATGACTAGCTAGCTTTGGAGTTGTTAGATTGGATTAGTTTTATTTCATTTATATTTGTTTTCGTTGTACTTTGGTTTGGATTTATATGGTGTATTTATTCCCCGATGTTAGACCTTGAGGTCTACTCTACTTTACTTTTGGTTTGATTTGTTTAGTCGATTGTGAGTGACAATTCCGGATTCACAGTGTTTCCGCCACCGTGGTTTTCATTTTCATTTACATTTTCTCTTTTAAAACCTTTTTAAAGCCTATTTTACTTTGTTAAATAATCCGGGTTGTTACAGCACACATGGGATTCCATCACGAAATGGCTCACCATAACGACCTCGTGCTTCGGGCGACTCATCCGTAGGATAAACTCCTACATCGTTAGCATTAAACAGGTCAGCTTTCAGCAGCTTTCTCTCCCCCAAACTAATCTTGCAGCTATCCGTCAAAGAACCTGCACATAGAGAGACAACAGAAACGACCTCCAAAGTGTCTCCAATAGAGTGAGACGGAGGTATAGCATTAATCGAACAAACCAACTCGATCTGCATAGGTGACCGTGGGGTACTAGATTGTGTGTACATAAGCTTCTCACCGCCAACCGAGAACGTCAAAGCCTTGTTCCCCACATCTATAACAGCACCTGCAGTGTGCAGGAAAGGTCTCCCTAGAATGATCGGGATGTGAGTGTCCTCGGGAATATCAAGCACCACAAAGTCTACGGGGATAAAGAATTTTCCAACCCGCACAGGGACGTCTTCTAGGATACCTAAAGGGTGCTGAATCGGTTTGCCATCTGTAAGGCAATGGAGATACAACTCAAAGAGGTCATATTAAGTTTCTGGCAAACGGAATAAGGAATAATGCTGACACTAGCCCCAAGATCACACAACGAATTCTAAACCACATATTTCCCTATAGAGCAAGGGATGGAAAAGATCCAGGAGTCACTCAACTTAGGGGGCGAACTACCCTGCAAAAGAGCACTACTCTCCCCCACAAATGCAATATTCTCGACATCGTCAATGGTAGACTTCCTTTAAAAACTTAGCGTATGCAGGAATTTGTTTAATTAAATCAATGAAAGGAACATTTACCTGCAAGGTCTTAAGGACGTCCATGAACTTACGCAGCTGAGCTGCATTTCCCAAATTGCGATGTCGACCCGGAAAGGGGAGCTTCGGTACGTATGGGGGCAGAGAAGTAGTAGTAGCCTCAATACTCGCTGAAGAACCTTGACCCTTAGCAGCAGGATCACTCAAACCATCACCCGAAACCAAATTAGGTGACCCGAGAGTACCAGCCGGTTAGCCAACCGGCGGCCGGTGGACTGGCCCTGGCCACTGATCTCTCGGGTTTGCCGTTTTTTCGGCCCTTTCCTTCTTCTAGACATCCGGATGCTTGGGGCCATCAAAAGACACTCCACTTCTCAAAGTAATAGCACATGTCGTGTCATGTGGAGGATTAGGAGGATTACCTTGAGGTGGAAGGGCACTCGGTTGACGTGACACTTGCGAAGCGGCGAGCTGCGCCACATGATTCTCCAACATTTTAATCGCCGCGTCCTTAGCTTGCCCATCCTTCTGCATTTGGAGCATCATCGTCTTCTGCGACTTTCGCATGGCCAGCGTAGCTTGCTGCATTAGCAACATTATCGACTTCATCTCGGCCATAGGATCGGGTCCCGGGTTAGTTGGTGGTGGTTGATGTACGGGGGCTTTTGGTAGTTGGGTGGTTGTTGTTGGAAAGTTTTGTGGGGCGGCATATATGGTGGGTTTTGTGGTGGTTGCGGGCTCGGGTTCAGGATGTTTTGGTTACGAAAAGATAGGAGTGACCGATCATAACCAGGTTGGTTTTGGTAGGGCAAGTTCGATTGATAGGATTGATACGCATGAACTTGCTCGTGAGGTGCTGTGGATACCCATATCCGTACCCTCCCGCACAAAGCCCTGTGATGTATCACGGACTTTTATTACGCATGTTTAACGTTGACTTATACGGTTCTAACTAATGTCGAATTCATTTTGAGTCGTTTTAAATGTTAAAATGTTTAAGGTCGCTTCACATCACTTTAAATAAACGTTCATTTTGTCCATTTGAAGTCTAGCTAGGTCCTTGTCCTGCTTCATTTGGCATGAGCTTCGCATTTGCACTCCAATTAGTCCTTTTACATTAACAAGGTCTAATTCAGCATTCCTAAATTCCTAAATTTAGGCCCGGTAGCTAAAACCGCTATTTAGCCCCCCTCTTACACAAAATATGGCTTCACGTCTTACCTTAGTTCACAAAAACTATGCAAATACACCCTTTTCATTTTTCCGGGTCTCGGGCCCGAAACCGAGCCCAAACCCAGCCTTGGCCTGCACTCCAAAGCCCTGAGCATCACAAAATATCTCAGAAATATCCTAGGGGTTTTCTTGAGCTTCACGTTTGAGATTATCTCGAAATCTTTCAAAGATACAATTCAACCGAAACTAGGAAACTACACAAAAACCACACTCTCGAACCGCATAAGCTTATGCGGTTTGGGGAGGCAACCGCATAAGCCTATGCGGTTTGCCCTGGCAACCGCATAAGGCTATGCGGTTCCTAGGCCTGTTTTTATCCCCGATTTCCTAATTTCTCCGAGGTTTTTAGTATATATACACCCATATACCCTCGACCAGAATAGACAATTCTCACAGCAATTCACAACCAGAATACATCTTTTACACCCCAAATTCTCATCTTACACCCTTTCACATTCACAAAGCCTCAAGCACTCAAATCCTTGAGTTCAACACACCATCCCGTGTTGAATTCACCCTCCTTTTTAGTTCAAGAAGCGAAGCTCTGCCCAGATCTGAAGCGTCAGGACAAGGTAGGTACCGATCCACTTGGATCAAAGCTTTTTCTTATTTTCTATGGACTAACAAAGGGGTCTACACTTTAGCGCCTCCCGGCTTTGGCACCCAAAGACGCTTGCAATCCAAGTGTTCTATTTACTTCGGGTACACTCCATATCCGATGACACGCCAAAGTCGCATAAGCAACCGACCTTATAAAATAAACCAATGGACAATTGAACTTTATTTTATTTGCATGCATCTTGCACCTTCTTATTTTGCATTAAAATCAACTTAAACAATGAGTTCGACCTTTAACTGAATCGTATTCGTTAACAAGTTAAACATGCTAAACTGAGGGTTTTAATCAATCTTTTTGCATCTGCATCTGCATTCTTTTACAAACTTTTCGCACTTGTACGTAGCGATAACTTTAGCTCAAATATCATCTTACAAGGATTGTTCTAGGTCAGTAGAGGCTATTTTTACATAGGCTTTTCTAAAAGGTTTTCATAAATCATTATTTGAATTAACTCTTTTTCTAAAGTACCCTCACCCCGAATCCAATCTGGTTTCACAACCTTAGATCTAGGGGTGTCGGCGTGCTCCAAAATCTAGGACATGTTTTTAACTTAGAACATGGTAGCAGGTTCCTAATTTCCGCGATAATTAGGTGGCGACTCCATAACAGTCCTTAAAGGTTTTTCCAACTTAATCTTTTTTAACTTTAAAATCCGCCCTTAAGCAAGACGCCGAGTTGGGTCCCCCGAACGCGGTTCCCGGGTTCCACAGTTTGGCGACTCCGCTGGGGAGATCTTATTTTTAAAATTAAAAACTAGCTTTTTCTTTTTAAAAATAAAGAGGTGAAACTTGAAAGCCTTGAACAATCCAAGTACACATATTTGAGCTATGCACATTCGTTTAGAGTCCATTCCTTTTGGAATCTAGGCACCCTTTGCACCCTCGAGAGGGGGTTCCCACATGCAGGCTTGTCCACTCGATAAAGCACATGCCGGACTAGCTTTCCTCTCGCCCCTCCACGGCTTGCCGTAAACGGCTATCTCGACCGCCCCAGTGCTCCCTTCAGAAAACCTATCGCCCCGGCGTAAGGAAATGAAGGGGTTAAGTATCTGCCAAAGCGTACTCGAGGTAGTTGGAGGTGTACCCGACTGACTCATTTTTCACCCTTTTTGAGTCATACGTACAAGTTCGAGGCTATGCACTCCATGGTCTTTTTCAAAACAAGCATTTGCATTCATATCTTTGAAAACTCGCTTAAACGTTTCAAAGATAAATGAACCTAACATCTAACAAACTAACACTTTTCAAACAAAACTCTCACGAATTTTTGAAATAAACTTTTTCAAAATTTCCTTTTTCACTAACAAGCAAAAACCCGAGCAAGGACTAAAACCCGAGCTCGTGGATTTCGATCCTCTAGGTCACACGGCCTAGACTCCGTTTTAACATCCTCGACTCGACTTGCTCGAGCCGAATCCTCCTCCTTTTACACATCCGACTCGAGCTCACCTCGGCGAATCACTGATATCAGTTCGACGGATGCAAAACAAAATCTTTTAACATCGAGACGAGATGTGCGCACGCATCCTCGCCTCAAAAGCTTCCCTTAGCAAAACCTTTTCGAAAATCTCCTTTTTCAAGCTTAAAAGGTCTTTCAAAACAACGAAATGAGCTAAAATGAATTCCTAGAATGAATGTGAGTCTAGTGGGTCGAGTCGTGTCGCTAATATGCAAAGTGAAATGCAGGCCTCAGCTGGATACTCGTCGTACTAAGAACCGCCTAGTAATCCCATACAAGAAACGAACCTACACCCGTAAAATGGCCGGCAATGACGAAATTACCGCACTCCGTGACCAAGTCACAAAGCTGACCGCTGACCTTGAGAGACTTTTGGCCACCCACACCACCGAAGTGGAACGCATGGAAACCAAGATCAAGGAAGAGGCCGATAGGCACGCCAAGAAACTCCAAGCCATGGAGGAAAGGCTCTACGTCTCGAGCACCTACTCCATCCACAAGGAGAATAAAAACGTGCCTACTAGCATCAAGGACGAGCTCCCTAACAAGCTCGCCCTTAGTGACCTTCCTGTCTTCCTAGGACATGAGAGCCCGATCATCCACATCCGAGCTTTCAAGTCCCAAATGGCCATCAAAGGGGTCGACGCTAAGCATTGGCTAACTCTCTTCCCGCACTCTCTAGCAGCAGTGCCCAAGACATGGTTCTACTCACTTGACCCACAACGGGTCCCCACCTTCGAAGAACTCACAGTCGAGTTCGACCGACAGTATCGAGACAATGAAGACACTCAAGTCTCAATTCGCACCTTAGAAGTCCTATCTCAAAAGGACAATGAAGGCTTTACCGACTATCTTACTCGTTGGAAAATGCTGAGCGCACAAATCCCTAACCGTCCCCGCGAGGACGAGCTCGTACCGAAGTTCATAAATAACCTGCGACCCGTGTATCAATTTTACATGAGGTACAGCAACATTCAGAACTTCAAAGAACTAACTAAGGTCGGCACTCAAATCGAAGATGACCTTAGGACTGGCACCATGGCTAAATACACCGGCCATGCATATCAGGGGAGCTCCTCTAAGTCCTCCCGCGTGGTCAAGAACGCATTTAAAATCGCATCGCTTGTGAACCTTGATGATGACACCCTTGACGCTTTTGCAACTACCTTCTCGCCGCCTCCTAAGGCCAAGAGAAACTTCGACCCTCTCTTTATGTCTTACTCCAAGGCATTTCAAAGGTTGGTCGAGAAGAACTACCTACAACCGATCGGGCCTACTAGCGAGCCGCCCGAAGACAAGAAGCCTAAATCTTGGAACCCCAATGCCTTCTGTGCATACCACCGGGGCATGGGGCATAGCACTGAGAGTTGTCTCAAACTCAAACATGCCATCCAAGATCTTATCGATCAAGGAAGGATCAAGAAACCTCGGAGGAAAACCACACCTTCCTCCAGCAACGACGCAATTTACATCACAACTCAAGCAACTCAAGCAGCTCAAGCAGCTCCAGCGGCACAGAAGACGATGAAGAAGAAGAAGAAATTCTTTTAGATTCTAATGCTCTTAGTGTCGGGTCATCTGTCGACCCATCTATCCTAGACTCTAGCTTTAGTTTAGATTTTCTCTTTACGGAGGCTAGCTCCAAGCAATTTTCTGATTTGTCGAATAATTCTCTTCAAAATAATGAAATAAATAAATTTGCTTACGCCTTGTCTCAAGCTAAAACAAATAACAAAATACAAACAAACAAAAATCAACAAGCAACAAACAACACACAAAATACAAAAGACACTAACACATGCGAAAATGAACAAACAAATCAATCATTAAACAAATACATTGCAAACATTGTGCACCCAAAAACACAAGACCCTATCATCGAGGAAACCATAACCATAAACGTGGGAACCCCCGAAGAACCAAGGGAACTACAACTGGGAGCCTCACTAGACGAACACGAACGCACCCTTTTCACACAACTCCTGAGCGAATTCAAGGACGTATTCGCTTGGTCATACAAAGACATGCCCGGAATCGAACGAAGCATCGCCGAGCATCGCATCCCCATTAAACCCTAAGCATACAAACCCATCAAACAAAAGCTAAGAAGACTACGTCCCGAATGGTCACTTATGGTCAAGGAAGAAATCGAAAAACAACTACAAGCCGGTTTCATCCAAGTCATCGAGTATCCTGAATGGGTCTCAAACATGGTCCCAGTCCTGAAAAAGAATGGCAAAATTCGAGTATGCGTTGACTTTCGCGACTTGAACAAAGCTAGTCCCAAAGATGACTTTCCATTACCCCATGTGGACATCCTAGTCGACAACACCGCCGACCACGCCCTCCTATCCTTCATGGACGGCTACGCAGGCTACAATCAAATCAAAATGTCACTCGAAGACATGGCAAAGACGGCCTTCATTACACCGTAGGGGACATACTGCTACACAGTCATGCCTTTCGGCCTAATCAATGCTGGCGCAACATACTAACGCACCGCTACAACCCTTTTACACGACATGATGCACAAAGAAGTCGAAGTTTACGTCGACGATATGATCGTAAAGTCAAAGGAGAGAAGTGGTCACATCACTAACCTCCGCAAGTTCTTCACTCGCCTACGACAATACAAAATGCGCCTCAACCCCCAAAAATGTACTTTTGGAGTTAAATCCGGTAAACTACTACGACACGTAGTGAGCCAAAGAGGCATCGAGGTCGACCCCTCGAAAGTCAAAGCAATCCTTGAAATGCGACCCCCGGAGAACCTCGACGAAATTCGAAGTTTCTTGGGCCAAATCCAATACATCTCGCGCTTCATTAGCAAACTCACCATGATATGTGAACCAGTTTTCAAGAAACTCAAGAAAACCGACCACGTTGAATGGGACGAAGAATGTCAAAAAGCATTTGACAAGGTCAAGGAATTGCTAACTAACCCACCTGTCCTACGACCACCCCAAGCGGATCTACCGCTATCCTTATACCTTACAACAACATCTACCGCCATGGGCGCCATGCTCACTCAAGAAATAAACGGCGAAGAACATGCAATCTATTACATCAGCAAGAAATTTCTCGATTACGAAACTCGATATTCACCCGTCGAGAAGAGGTGTCTAGCTTTAGTATGGTCATCCAAGAAACTCCGTCACTATATGCTAGCACACCAGACAAGGGTCTATTCCAAAATGGACCCCGTAAAGTACCTTTTCGAGAAACCTGTGCTTAACGGACGAATGGCCAGATGGACATTGCTCCTAGCCGAATTCGATCTTAAGTACGTACCCCTCAAAGCAATCAAGGGACGAGCAGTCTCCGACTTCCTAGCCGAAAATGCAATCAACGAACAACCAATCATCGACACAACATCCCTTCCAGACGATGGGATTTACAACATCGACCAAGAACAATGGGAGTTATACTTCGATGGCTCCTCCAACTATCGAGGATGTGGGGTAGGAATACTTCTCATATCCCCAAATGGCGAACACACCCCCGTATCAATCAAGCTAGATTTCGACGTAACAAACAACGCCGCAGAATACGAAGCATGCTTGCACGGTCTCCAAGCAGCGCTTGTACTCAACGCCCGCAATATAAGAGTCTATGGGGACTCCTCCCTCATAATCAACCAAGTATCCGGAGCATGGAAGATACTTAATGAAAACCTGGCATTATACCAAAACAAAATACAAGAGCTCATAAACGAATTCTATCACGTAGAATTCATACACCTCCCACGCGAAGAAAACCAATTCGCCGACGCGTTATCCAAACTCGCATCACTAATCAACATACCCCCGGGAATGGAAACGCTCCCCATTGTCGTGGAACGACGGAATGAACCCGCCTACATCTGTGACATTGAAACCGAGGAAGAACAAACCGACCCTTGGTACCAAGCAATCATCAACTACAAAACAAACGGTGAATACCCACCAAACATTGACAAACGAGCCAAGCGCGCCCTACGCCTGTTATCATCACAATTCGTGATGGAGATGGGCAAACTACTCAAAAAGACACCGCAAGGCACACTACTCCTGTGTGTCGATCACAAAAAGGGACACGAGATTATGTCCCAAGTACACGATGGCGAGTGCGGGCCACACATGAACGCACGAGCCATGTGCAAACAAATCATAAGGCTAGGATGGTACTGGACAACCATGGAAGCCGACTGCGCAAAATATGTCAAACATTGCCATAATTGCCAAATCTTTGCAAACGTACAACACATCCCTCCTTCACCACTATACAGTTTAACCTCGCCATGGCCTTTCTCCACATGGGGGATTGACGTCATTGGCAAAGTACAACCCGTGGGAGCAGGAGGACACTGCTTCATCCTCGTGGCCATCGACTATTTCACCAAATGGGTCGAAGCCGCATCATACCGTACGCTAGGCACAAAGGAAGTTGCGAAATTCATACAAAACAACATCATTTGTCGCTACGGCATACCCCACGAATTCATAAGTGACCAAGGCACACACTTCCAAGGAGAGGTGGAACCACTCCTCCTCAAATACAAGATACAACGACACAAGTCATCACCCTACCGACCACAAACTAACGGCGCGGTCGAGGCAGCAAACAAAACCGTCGTATCAATCCTCAAAAAGATGATCGACACCAGCCACCCGGCCCAACAAAATCCCATTTGCATTATGGGGATACGGCACCACCATCCGCACTCCCACAGGCATGACACCCTATTTCCTAACCTACGGGATGGAAGCCGTTCAACCTGTAGAAATCGAAATGCAATCCCTTCGAATTCTCATGGAAGCAGACATTCCTGAGGCCGAATGGGCACGCGAACGATACGAACAACTCATCCTGTTAGACGAAAGACGGTTACATTCACTAAGTGCGGTCGAATGTATCAATCTCGCCTACAACGCGCCTACAACAAGCGGGTCAAGCCACGAAACATCAAAGTGGGTGACCTAGTACTCAAATCGGTCAGAGCACCATTACGGTCGACCCAAGAGGGAAATTCAAACCCAATTGGGCCGGACCGTACTTGGTCAAAGAAATCCTTCCCGGAGGAGCCGTGAAACTAACTGACCTTGACGGTCAGGACTTCCGTTTACCAACGAATCTTGATCAACTCAAGAAATACTACCCTTGAACACAAACACTTTTGCAATATATTTCAAAAACAAAACTCACTCTCGCATGGGTGAACTACGCTCGGTTTGATTCCACGCACTGTGGATACGTAGGCAGCTTATCAAAAGCACAACCGAACTTTTTAGCACGCATGCCCAAAGCTTAAAAAGGTCAAGGGCGTTGCACTCACAAAAAGACACGCTCAAAGCTTAAAAAAGTCGAGAGCACAGTCAACACAAAACAAAACAAAAATCCAAGTCCAAAGCTTAAAAAGGTCGAGGACTTAAAGACGGAACAAGTCAAACAAACAAATCCAAAGCTTAAAAAGGTCGAGGATTTTAAGACAAAGTATGAATGTTCAAAGCTTAAAAAGGTCGAGAACATTTAAAAACAAACAAAAGAAAGCAACGAGACAAGGCAGAAGCAGATTAATTCTATCTTATTACTTTATTTAGAATTTTTCGTAATTTAGAAATGAGCTAGAAACAAGTCTCCTTAGCCCTTTATTTGAATCTAAAAACATGTATTTAAATAAAGGAAATCTTCTAAACAAAACAAAGCAAACTACTCAAGTCATCTTCTGACGCTTCGGATTAGCCTCTTCATCTTCAAGGGGCCGCTCCGCCACGCCTTGAACTCAAAGACAGGATGATCTCTCAAAACCTGGGGGCTCGATCGGATCCTCGTCCTGCTCGACTGGGGGCTCCTCGATCCTTGACCCTAGACGATCCCTAATGGTCACCTTCGGTCCAAGCCTCTCCCGCGCCGGTCTCGAAGAAGAAGCATCTGCACTAGCCGCACAAAGATCACCATAGTCCCTCCTTTCGCGCACCACCTCATACGCCAAGGAGGGCCTTGGCCCATTCTTTTCCCTCCTCCTTTGATTCTCCCGTTCCTGAGGATCATTGGAGCGATACCACCGTGTATAGAAGTCGGTAACACGACTAGACTCTATATGCTCCGGAACAGCCCAAGTAACACGGTCCGACCATCCTCGGATCCAAGCATCAATCATTTGGTTGCTTAGCACAACAACCCCTCCAACCTGAGTATCCTGCTCAGGTATGGTCTGAGCAAGCCCGATTTGCCTCTTCAAGCGAAGGGGATGAATCCACACTCCTCGTTCAAACCCACACAACATCAACCCACGAGCCGCACTCACAACAGACGGCGCCGTAATCGCCGTAATACCCCATCATGACACATACCAACGAATGGTGCTCTCCTTCACGAACCCCCGGTAGTAGTTTAGCGAACGCTCCCGAAGGTCAGCCCACTCCATCTTTCGCGACGTCGTGGCCGCAGCCTTGAAAACACTCCCAAGGGGAAGAGCCTTATACACACTAAGCCTCTCCATGAGCCAAACGTTGAGAATCCTAGCGCAACCCCTGTACGAGCTCAGACGATTAGCACAACGGTCGTCTAAACCCAGTATGGTCTCCGCTAAGATCAACGCAGAAGGATCATATCCCCTTTCCATCTCTTCGACAACACGAGCATACCTCGCGTTTCCGAACACTCCATCTGGCATGGACCCCGCAAAAGCATACCGATGAACCAAACAAAAAGCAAGGGCCCTCCGCCTAGAACGGTCCGAAATACTAGTATCAGCTTTATTCATGTATCGCTGACACAAAAGAAGCATGTTTACCTTGCCTCCCTCAAACAAACCTGCAGCATGAGCATTCGTCATCCCAAGGAAGTTTCGCAACATCCCGTTGTAACAAAGCTCACTCCTTACAACCACAGGAGTAGTCCGTTTCGACCACCCCGCAATGGCCGAGAACTCCTCAACTAAAGGACACACTTCTCCCCCGGGAAACCTAAACACGTGCAAACTAGGATCCCAATAATCTAAGCACACATCAAGGAAGTCTAGATCGACTTTCATTCGGCGAAAGCCAATAAAAACACCCGCCCCATCATCATACACCGCCTTCTTCATTGCCGAGCTTAGTGAAGAAGTCCACCTCTTCAAAAGAGCATCAAAATGCTCCACCATTTTCTTGAATACAAAAAACTTTTATAAATATACCTAATATATTTATGAGAGCAAAAATCTAAAGCAAAAGAAAAGAAGAGAAGTGTTTGTGAGTGAAGATTATGGCACGCACCCCCTCTCCTTATATAGGAAAACAATGTCCGAAATATGGAAATACAATACTACAGACAGGACCAAAGAACCGCATGGCTCTATGCGGTTTAGAACCCAAACCGCATAGGCTTATGCGGTTTGAAGCTTGAACCGCATAAGGCTATGCGGTTTCAGGGGCTGGTTTTTCTCAACGTTTCCTAATTTCGTCTTTCCTAAAACACCACAAACTACACCACCCTACGACATCCTCTTGTTGTTCCCCACAACGCAGCATTACACTTCACTTTAGCATATACGATTCATACCACGAGTCAAAACACAAACATTTTCGACATTCATGCAGGCTCATTTCGCATTTAAAATGGACTTTTCACAAAAACATTTTCACAATCTAAAATCAAACATCAAATGCATCCCACTCGGGAATCATATCATTTTTCAAACAAGCCTACCAAACAGGTTTATCGACGACAATCAAGTTCAAGCTACAACAAGTTAAAAAGTTCAAGCTACAACGACATGTACATAAAGGTTCATACAATCTTTATTACACAAATTCACTCGGGATGACGACGACGATACTCGTCAAACTCACGCCGAATGAGCTGCCTCACCGGCTCGACACAACTGAGCAGCCTGCTCAGCCCAAGCCATCCTCCACCTGTTGGCTATCCGCCATAGCTTCTTATGCGCCTCCTTAGCCACCTGTGATACACAACACAAAAACACTTCACATTTCTCTCCATTTTGCCTTAATTTCACTCAAATTAAGCCAAACTCGAGGGGGGAAATTTCAAATTAACAGCGCTCATCCCCACTTTGCCTTAATTTCACTCAAATTAAGCCAAACTCGAGGGGGTAACACAAAAACACGCATCTCACTAGTTTGATCATCGCTATATTTCATACCTCGATCAAACTGGGGGCTCACTCACATATACAACAAAAATACATACCTTCTTCACCCTCGCCGTCCCAAATTGGCCCATGCGCGTCAGTGGTCACCGGCAAGTACGTCGGCAAAGTGAAAGTACGACGCACACCCGACTCGTCGTACTCAACGGTGGTAGGGAAATCACCAGGCTGCTCCGCCATCTCCGGATCAAATTCCTACAAAACAAATACAAAACGCACACGTCAGGGAAATTTTTTCGCAAAAATTACCTTACGCACCCTCAAAGAAGCAAGCATACCTCAATCGGCCCACAAGCAAGCCGAGACTCCGCAAAGTGGCTGTAGTCTTCCCCAGGACAGAGAAGACTCACCGACTCTCCTTCCCCGTACAGCGCCACCCGATCCTGAGCAGAAACCCCACGCTCAAACAGGACCCATACGGATCTCAGCACCATCTGAGCCGCCATCCCGCTCGAAAGACCAAACGCTTCCAAGGTACCAAATCGCCCATACGGCGGCCGCCAGCACAAAGCGCTGGTCTCTCGTGACCGCAAACCTAGCTCCAATGCCCTCAGGAAAATCCCTGTACTGGCCCCACGGGAACGGCACGAACTACAAACGAAGACAAGACAAACACTCACAAACACAAATACAATACAATACAATCATTTTAAGTACACTCTATCTAAAATGGTTCAAGCACAAACTCGATCAACCGCAGACCGGTTCAAGCACCCGAACTTCGCCATACGACAGCTAAACGCAAAGACGGCCAGACGTGTTCTGGCATCGCATCACGGATACTCCTTCACGATCGTCAGAGCATGCGGGGGAAGCAGAAAAGGAAAATGGCTAAGAATCCATGACTGCACACATAAGAAACAAAAACACGTTACAAAGACAAAGACAACGAAAACAAACAACAATGCACCCGAAACAAATACAGAATTAACACGTACCTCCATCAAGAATCCAGGCGAGACTAAGGACAGTCTCGACCCTCGATCCATGACCCGCGGTCTCACGGCATCCATGCAGAAACGAATGCACAAACCCAAAGACGGCGTCACCCAGTCGAACGTCCCAATTGCATTCCAATCCAGGAGATGCATAAGGACCGATGTCGACGCCCGCTCGCCTTTATCGCCGAAGTACACGGCGCTGACGAACCACCACAGCCACATACGAGCATTCTGCTCGTCACTCCACTCCGAGGGGCCATACTCGGTCTTCCCCTCAAAGTACTCCAAGATATAACTCGTCTTGAAAGTGTAAGGTGGAGCACCCTCGCAAATCACCTCCAAACCACCGCCGATCGCATCAGTCACAACCTCGTCCACAACGGACGGCGCAAACTCAAAGCTCATGTCACGGTCCCCGAACGGCAGCCCCGTTATGACTGCATACTCAGACAAGGTAATGCCGGCCTCAAAACCGGGCATATGGAACGTCGTCGTGGTGTCCCAGTACCTGTCTAGGAAGGCCCTGATCAACATCAGGTTCGCCGTCTGCTTCTTCCTTGCAATCTCCCTCCAATGGCCGACCAACGGGCCAAAAGCACTACGCAGCACCCAAGCTTGCGCTCTCGGCGAAAGCTTCTCCTCAAAAGCACACATCACGGATGAGACGCCCGAGAAGGTCCTCATCGAGCCTTTCGGCCAACCCATCGTCGCTCGATAGGAAACGTGTCTCTCCGGAGCAAGTATAAGGTTACGGCCATCCCAACCCTTGGCAAAGGCCCTATTCACGCGTGATTTTCACGGCCTAGAGCTACTCGCTCTAGGCGCAGCCTCCTCAGCCTCCTCCTCGACATCCATCCCAGCCTCTATCTCGTCAACTAAAGCAAACGCATCCGCCTCCTCCTCCTCAGGATCAGGCACAGGGACATGCCTCCCACGACCCCTACCTCGTGACTGCCCACGTCTCGTGGACAAATCACGAGGGTCGGCTTCCCTCTCGCTACGTGTACGCCTCAAACCACTCGAGCTAGAGGCTCCCTCGGTCCTCGAGCTAGCACTCCTACGGGATTTTGACCTCGTAACACGACTAGAATCTTCCCCTGCAACCAAACACAACCAATACATACAGCTATAATACATGCAAGCATACAACTTGGCATACACATACACAAATACACAAATAATACACACATAATACATATACATCCTTTTAACACATTACACTATACGCCCTGCAGAGCATTTTTAGGCCTAGTTCATAATTAAGCCGAAAACCGTTCTCTACACCTCAAAATTGCAACTTTATGGTTTCTACGCGCCATAATAGCCCCCAACAACAACCCATTACAAGCAATTGCATTTTGGTCACTCCGATCAAAAACCCCCAATTCGCCTTAATTACTCCGTATAACTACGACTTAAGACGGCGATTTGAAAGCCCTAACTCGACTTTTTCGCAAAACTAACGCTATAGGCATGCTATACTCGCTATGGGCATCCTACACCGAAGTTTAATTGAAATTACGGGTCGGAAAATTCGGGTTCGTTTTCGGGCCCGAAACCTAATTTGGACGTTTTTTACACAAAGACGGTCTAAATCACAATCAATTCACACATACACGTTCGCATGGCATAATGCAACACAATGACGTCAATTTCAAGCATTCAAACGGCAAATTTCAAGCAAAACTCGGGTTTTCATTCAAAACCCGTCTTTTCAACATTTCAAGGCAAAACTAGCTAATTACAACAACAAATAACGTAAAAGCAAGTTAAAATGGAGCAATACCTCGTTCCATAGCAAGGCAACGCAAGAAAAACGAGCAAAAACGGTTGAGAAATCGAAAAATGGCGTTTTTATAGATAAGAAACCGTAAATGAGTTATTAGCATCACTCACGACATCCTCGAGCCTTATATAGCCCCTACAGCCAACAAAGGAAACCGCATAGGCTTATGCGGTTTGTCCCCTGAACCGCATAAGCTTATGCGGTTCCTGCCCTTGGCTTTTCTCGGTTTTTCCTCGTTTTACGCCTACTTTTCGATTCCTAATTCATCCTAGCTCTAATGCAACTCCAAGTACGTCCCATGCTTGGGTCAAGGCGTCACCTACAGTCCGCCATACGCGTATATTAAGCATTTAATGTACGATGTAAGGTAAGCACGAACGCTCTTTACGAGCATTACATCATTTTCTCCTCAACGGAAGGCAATCATATGCAACCACAACTACATAGACACTCCTCGGCGAGCCCAAGCACAAGCACTCTGCAATATACACCTAACTCCAAGCATTTCACTCTACATAGACGCTCCTCGACGAGTTCAAGCATTACACGGACGCTCTTTCACGAGACCTACACCTACACCTACATAAGCACCCCTACTCAATTATACACCTCACGCATACCCAAACACCTTACAAGCACAAGCACCCCTGCACTTCAGCCCCTTGTACACATGCAATACGAAGACATTACAAGCACCAGCACCAGGCATCCGATGATACCAAGCATATACAAAGGCACCAACAACGACAGTACGACAAGCACGACGCAGACACCCAGCACGCCGGCAGGCCCTTATAGCATGCACGGACCGCCAAGTCCTTAAAATGCGCACGCCCCTCCCCGTTTAGCCCGGTTCGAAGTCCTCGTCTCACCCATGGACACATGCTTCGCTCACGATCAGATCGAGACCGTAATGGTCCTGGATATGGTCGTGGAGTTTGACTAGTGCTCTAGTCCGAGCTCGATCAAGCGGGGGCTCTGTGGATACCCATATCCGCATTCCTCAAGACAAAGCCCTGTGATGTATCACGGACTTTTATTACGCATGTTTAACGTTGACTTATACGGTTCTAACTAATGTCGAATTCATTTTGAGTCGTTTTAAATGTTAAAATGTTTAAGGTCGCTTCACATCGCTTTAAATAAACGTTCATTTTGTCCATTTGGAGTCTAGCTAGGTCCTTGTCCTGCTTCATTTGGCATGAGCTTCGCATTTGCACTCCAATTAGTCCTTTTACATTAACAAGGTCTAATTCAGCATTCCTAAATTCCTAAATTTAGGCCCGGTAGCTAAAACCGCTATTTAGCCCCCTCTTACACAAAATACGGCTTCACGTCTTACCTTATTTCACAAAACTATGCAAATACACCCTTTTCATTTTTCCGGGTCTCGGGCCCGAAACCGAGCCCAAACGCAGCCTTGGCCCGCACTCCAAAGCCCTGAGCATCACAAAATATCTCAGAAATATCCTAGGGGTTTTCTTGAGCTTCACGTTTGAGATTATCTCGAAATCTTTCAAAGATACAATTCAACCGAAACTAGGAAACTACACAAAAACCACACTCTCGAACCGCATAAGCTTATGCGGTTTGGGGAGGCAACCGCATAAGCCTATGCGGTTTGCCCTGGCAACCGCATAAGGCTATGCGGTTCCTAGGCCTGTTTTTATCCCCGATTTCCTAATTTCTCCGAGGTTTTTAGTATATATACACCCATATACCCTCGACCAGAATAGACAATTCTCACAGCAATTCACAACCAGAATACATCTTTTACACCCCAAATTCTCATCTTACACCCTTTCACATTCACAAAGCCTCAAGCACTCAAATCCTTGAGTTCAACACACCATCCCGTGTTGAATTCACCCTCCTTTTTAGTTCAAGAAGCGAAGCTCGCCCATCTCAAGCGCCAGGACAAGGTAGGTCCCGATCCCCTTGGATCAAAGCTTTTTCTTATTTTCTATGGACTAACAAAGGGGTCTACACTTTAGCGCCTCCCCCCCCCCCCCCCCCCGGCTTTGGCACCCAGCACGCTTGCAATCCAAGTGTTCTATTTACTTCGGGTACACTCCATATCCGATGACACGCCAAAGTCGCATAAGCAACCGACCTTATAAAATAAACCAATGGACAATTGAACTTTATTTTATTTGCATGCATCTTGCACCTTCTTATTTTGCATTAAAATCAACTTAAACAATGAGTTCGACCTTTAACTGAACCGTATTCGTTAACAAGTTAAACATGCTAAATTGAGGGTTTTAATCAATCTTTTGCAACTGCATCTGCATTCTTTTACAAACTTTTCGCACTTGTACGTAGCGATAACTTTAGCTCAAATATCATCTTACAAGGATTGTTCTAGGTCAGTAGAGGCTATTTTTACATAGGCTTTTCTAAAAGGTTTTCATAAATCATTATTTGAATTAACTCTTTTTCTAAAGTACCCTCACCCCGAATCCAATCTGGTTTCACAACCTTAGATCTAGGGGTGTCGGCGTGCTCCAAAATCTAGGACATGTTTTTAACTTAGAACATGGTAGCAGGTTCCTAATTTCCGCGATAATTAGGTGGCGACTCCATAACAGTTCTTAAAGGTTTTTCCAACTTAATCTTTTTTAACTTTAAAATCCGCCCTTAAGCAAGACGCCGAGTTGGGTCCCCCGAACGCGGTTCCCGGGTTCCACAGGTGCCATATAACTCGCCGAATAGTGTCCCGAATAACCTGCGTCGTGACCCACAACCGCATTCACGTGCGCACTATAAGAATGATACACTTTATTTATATTCATTTTAGGCCCCCGGTTCAGTCTCATTTAGCTCGTATTTATTCGTATTTATTATGATTTTAGGAGCTATTTGCTATACTTCTCGATACTGCTGCCTTTTATTTACATTTTGCAGGTTTTGGTGGTTTTGAGCCAAAACCCGGGATGTTAGGAGCATTACGAAAGTCGAGACGACAGGACCTAGCTCGAGCTCACGAAGGAGCTCGGGATGACGAACCAAAACCAAGGACCAGAGACAAAAGACTAAGGCCACGATGTATAGGGCCTAAGAAGCAAAGGAGTCAAGCCCAAGAACGAATGATGGGCTAAGCATGGAAGAAGAGTAGAGCCGGCCCAAGATTGAAGGGCAGTTGGCCCAGCCTAGTGAAAGATCACTACGGCCACAAAGGCAATTTCTGGCGGTTTTTGTTATATTTCGAGATTTAATTGTTTTGGAACATTATAAATAGACCCTTAGGTCGAAAACATAACTTATGCTTTATTTTTTAGTTCTTCCTTAGGTTTAAGTTTACTGTTATTTTACTTTCTCTCTTCAACTCAAAACTTTAGTTTAGCTTTTCAAGATTGCTCTACTTTGTAACCGTCAGTACTCCGTAAGAATTCCAGGTTTAAATTTCAATTGCTTTTCATTCATTATGTTTACTCCTTATTATTATTTTGCTTTGATCTTTATTATGTCTAGCTAATTTCATAATTAGGGTTTAGGGGAATTTGTGATATTTGGTTCAGGAACATGTTTTAGGATTAAACTGGTTGAATAGATTGTGCACTTGATTTCTTTCTACGCGTTTTATGCCAATTGAATTAGGATTAGTTCGCCTGATCAACGACTTGTCTAAGTTTAATTGAACCTGAGTAAGTTTTAATTTAAGATCGAAAGCCGAGTTAAAACTAGACTTACGTGAGATTGATAAGTTAAATTTAGTAAGTTGCGAGAGCCCGCTAAATTTGCTTAAGGCTAAAATTGACTCGAGAGAGCGTTTTATAAACCTAGTCATTTGCACAGTTTATCTTTTCCTTCTTATAAATTTGAGTTCCTGAATCGTTGTCGCATTGAACCCGATGCCCTAATCTTTCCTCTTATATATTTCTATTTATCTTTGCTTTTGCTTTAGTTTAGCTTAAAACAAACCTTTTTCACACCTTGAGTTGAACCTGTTTTCGCCTGCTTTAACTTAAAACTACTCCGTTTCTCTGTGGATACGATCCTGCTTGCCGCTAGCTGCTGTTAGTTGTTTGTTAGGTTTATTTTGATTTCAGCGATACGACTTAGTCAGATCAATTTTGGCCGCTGTCGGAAACGGCTTTGTTAGTTATAGTTATTGTTTAGTTGCGTGTTTTTCTCCTTAGTCTCAAGGAACCTAGTTCCTCGAGGCCGCTTTCATCGCTTTCTTGTAGTTTATTTATGCAGTGTCACCTTCAGGTTTAATACCATTTGATCTGAACTCAACGCATTTCTTCCGCCGGACGCGTAATTTCTTCAAAGAGATCGCTGAGACTTACCAACGTGAGATAGAGGAAGCGTCGCATTCGGAGTCTAGTGCAGCGCAATCGTCCTACGAAGAGGACACACCTCCTATTACTCCAGTTTCTTCTCCACCACGAGCGACTATGCCTAAACTATATAGTCACTCATTGCCCAAGCCCGAGGCGATCCCGCAAGGTTTCACAATACCAAATACGGTCCAGGGTAATTTTGAGATTCGCCCCGCCTTTCTTACTTTGGTGGAGCGTAATCAATTCGGCGGCAATCCTACGGAGGATCCCGGGAAACACATGCAGGTTTTTACGGACTACTGCTCAACGATTAAGCAGAATGGGATCACTCAAAACCAGATTAGGGAAATGCTATTCCCTTTTTCTTTACGTGATCGAGCGCGGGATTGGATCACGGATTTGGATAAGATTGCTGCGGGAATTACGGATTGGCCAAGTCTAGCTCTTGCTTTTTATCGCAAGTTCTATCCTCCGTGAGCGACTAACCAACTCCGTAGTCAAATTCAAGGATTTCAACAGCATTTTGATGAAACATTTGCTGAAGCGTGGGACCGTTACAAACGGTTGATCCGTAAATGTCCGCATCACGGACTTGGTGATTGGTTGATAATTATGACCTTTTATAATGGGTTGTATGCTGAGAGTCGCGCTATTCTTGACTCGGCCGCGGGAGGTCGATTTGCTAATAACACGGATGATGATAAAGCGTGGCAAACGATTGAGGAAATGGCTGTCCATTCGGCCCAGTTTGGAAAGCCTAGGGGTAATTCACGGTCCGCACACAACGACCGTGGAAGTGAGAGCATAAGTGCAGTTATGAGTCAACTTTCTGAGCTGAATAGGAAGTTTGATGCTATGCAGGGGAGTGGTTCGTCGAGTGCCCAAGTTAATGCTATTGCGGGGCACGATTCAGGTTATTCTACGGGTATCCGCGCCCAGAGCGAGTTTACGCTACCAATCTTATAATCAAAACTCGCCAGATCGTAATCAACCGGGTTATGATCGGTCGCTTTTGTCCTACCGTAACCAGAATGTCCTCAACCCAACCACCCAACCCCCACAAAATGCCCCTTATCAACCACCCTACAAAAATCAACCAACTCCACCTAACTATCAAAAACCACCCTTCATTCCACCTCAAACTGCACAGGTACCCGATCCTATGGCCGAGATGAAGGCCATGATGATGCAGATGTCGCAGGTAACGTTGTCCGTGCAAAAGTCGCAAGAAATGATGCTGCAGCAGATGCAAAAGGATGGGCAGGCTAAGGACGCTGCAATTAAATTGTTGGAGAATCAAGTGGCGCAGCTCGCCGCTTCACAAGCAGCACGCCAACCGGGTACCCTTCCGCCTCAAGGTAATCCTCCTAGATCTCCGCACGACACGGCTTGTGCGATTACATTGAGAAGTGGGTCAATGTACGGTGACCCTATGAACTTGGAGGAAGAGGAGAAGGAGGGGGATGAAAACGTGGCTGATCCGAGGGGAAAAACGTCTAAGCCGGTCGACCGGCAAATGGCCGTCCAACCTACCGGACTCAGAGTCGCGGGAAGGATGATTTGGGTGATAATTTTGGTATTCCTGCTGCTTCAACACCCCCGATTCAGATCAAGCTCCCATTTCCTGGTCGCCAACGAGGTGCGGAGCCCGAGGCTAAGTTCAGGAAGTTCGTCGACGTCATCAAGGCCCTTCAGGTAAACGTTCCCTTTATTGACCTTGTTACCCAAATTCCTGCGTACGCTAAGTTTTTGAAAGATGTTTTAGCTCGTAAGCGTACGTTAGACGACGTGTCGACCGTAGCCTTTGTGGGGGAAGCTAGTACTAGGCTGCAGGGTAGTAAGACTCCTAAGCTTAGTGACCCTGCTACATTCTCTATCCCGTGCTCTATAGGTAGGTTTCAGGTTAAGAACGCCTTATGCGACCTTGGAGCGAGTGTGAGTGTCCTACCCTACTCTTTATACCAAAAGATGAGTTTGTCAGCTTTAGAACCAACTAGCATCACTTTGCAGATGGCTGACCGCTCAGTTAAGCGTCCCTTGGGTATCTTACACGACGTCCCTGTACAGGTAGGAAAGTTCTTTATCCCTGTCGACTTCGTAGTGGTTGATATGCCCGAGGATGCCCACATTCCCATTATATTGGGGAGACCCTTCCTGCACACTGCTGGTGCAGTCATCGACGTGGGAAATAGGACGATAGCCTTTAAGGTGGGGGGTGAGAAGTTGACCTTCACTCATTCTGATACCCCACGATCGCCTATGCGTCTAGAGTCAGTTTATTCTATTGATTCTGTCCCTCCGTCTCACTCTACTGGAGACACTTTGGAGGTTTTGCATGTCTCTTCTCTTTTTGCAGGTTCTTCACAGGATGGCTGCAAGGATGGTTTGGGGGAGAGGAAGTTGCTGAAGGCTGACGTCTACGACGCTAGTGATGGGGACAGAGGGCCCACAGTCGAGCCATTTTGTGATCGAGAACCTACGATAATGGACTATGCTGCGCTGCCTCGAGTTGGAGAAGTACTATGGCGATCATCTGTTGTTTCGCCAAGTGAAGCTGTCGCGAATGGCCAACGACCTTGGCCTGCTTATACATGATTTTCTGGAGCTGTGAGGAGTCGTGCGGGACTATAAACCAGCGCTTCCGGGAGGCAACCCGATGACGTTGTATTTTGATTTAGCACTTGTACTTTGTTTGGTTTGTTTTTCATGACATTTGGTTTTGGTTTTGAGCGCGTGAGGACGAGGGTTTTTATGTGATTTTTAGCGCTCAGGTACTTATGGACTTTTGTCCTTAGTATTCTTGAGAAACGCTCACGAGGAAGGCCCTTAGTCGCCATCTGCCGTGCCAGACCTGAGTCAGAGTCGAAATTTGAAACAGAGGAAAAAACGCAAAAAAATCGAAAAAAATGGGGTCCAGCCGGCCGGCCGGCTGCCGGTCCCAGACCGGCTGGTCACCCCTGTACCATTTTATTGCTTCGTTTCTTGTTTCCTCGCGTGCTATGCCGAAATACTTCATTGTTGGACTGAATTGGACGCATATTTGTGGATTTTAGCCGCACTCCACGCTCTACTTCGGTTTGGGGGAGCTCCGACTTTATAATGTGAGCACTCTTTACCCCTTTACCCTTTTTCCTCGCTTTTATTTTCTTTCTCCCGTATGTTATATGTCCTCCTCTGCTTTTGTGGTTGTGCTGTTTTCCACATTGAGGACAATGTGTGATTTGGTTTGGGGGAGGGAAGCTCTTTCGCGCTTATTTAGTTCATTTGCTTTTTATTCTTGTGTATCCAAAAAAAAAAAACCCAACAAAAATTGAAAAATTCAAAAAATTTGCAAAAATACGAGTCTTTTTGGTCTACTTTGTCACGTTTGGAGATTTGATTAGTGCATTAACTTTGATCTTTAGTATCTCCGAGTCGACTTTCTATCGTCGTAGCTACGCTATATGTTTGTTTCCTGTTACTAGATTGCGAGCCTTAACACTAGCCCACTTGTATCTACTTAATTCTTATCGCTCTTCGCTTGTTTACTTTCGACTTTGACATTCGAGCTTGGCAATGGTTTGTGGAATGTTGGTATGTTGGTTTGCGGTTTGATTGGAATGATCTCATATATGTTGGAGCAATGCTTCGATGCTCTCGGAGGGGACTCATTGATTTGAGTAACCACAGTGGCCATGAATTTGGTTGCGACCGTGAGTATGAGCAATAATGTAACCCTTAAGGAAATATGTGTACCCGAGCGCGATTTTTACCGAGTGAACGTCAAGCTAAACGGTACTACATACGAGGGATGCTCCACATTTGCGCAAAAGAAGAATACAGAAAAGAATGCAAAGAAAGAGAACTAATGGTAATGATGTGGTAAGATTGGTTGTTTGGGAAGTGGTTTGTACGGCTGGCCTTGCTTGAATTGATTTGTTGTTAGTTTTACTTTGCGAAAGCGTTAGAGGCTAGTGATATAATGTGGTGTGAATGGTTGAGACTTGTTGCTCTATTCTCGGTGAAATAGACTATGGTTGTATGTTTATGTGCATAGGTCGTCCACTTTGAGATACTAGCGTGATAGGTTCGTGCCACTTTGATTTTCTCCGACACTGTTTGCTTGAGGACAAGCAAAGGTTTGGTTTGGGGGAGTTTGATACACTTTATTTATATTCATTTTAGGCCCCCGGTTCAGTCTCATTTAGCTCGTATTTATTCGTATTTATTATGATTTTAGGAGCTATTTGCTATACTTCTCGATACTGCTGCCTTTTATTTACATTTTGCAGGTTTTGGTGGTTTTGAGCCAAAACCCGGGACGTTAGGAGCATTACGAAAGTCGAGACGACAGGACCTAGCTCAAGCTCACGAAGGAGCTCGGGATGACGAACCAAAACCAAGGACCAGAGACAAAAGACTAAGGCCACGATGTATAGGGCCTAAGAAGCAAAGGAGTCAAGCCCAAGAACGAATGATGGGCTAAGCATGGAAGAAGAGTAGAGCCGGCCCAAGATTGAAGGGCAGGCCGGTCCAGCCAGGCCGGCAGCCGGCCGGCCGGCTACAGTGCAATTTCTGGCGGTTTTTGTTATATTTCGAGATTTAATTGTTTTGGAACATTATAAATAGACCCTTAGGTCGAAAACATAACTTATGCTTTATTTTTTAGTTCTTCCTTAGGTTTAAGTTTACTGTTATTTTACTTTCTCTCTTCAACTCAAAACTTTAGTTTAGCTTTTCAAGATTGCTCTACTTTGTAACCGTCAGTACTCCGTAAGAATTCCAGGTTTAAATTTCAATTGCTTTTCATTCATTATGTTTACTCCTTATTATTATTTTGCTTTGATCTTTATTATGTCTAGCTAATTTCATAATTAGGGTTTAGGGGAATTTGTGATATTTGGTTCAGGAACATGTTTTAGGATTAAACTGGTTGAATAGATTGTGCACTTGATTTCTTTCTACGCGTTTTATGCCAATTGAATTAGGATTAGTTCGCCTGATCAACGACTTGTCTAAGTTTAATTGAACCTGAGTAAGTTTTAATTTAAGATCGAAAGCCGAGTTAAAACTAGACTTACGTGAGATTGATAAGTTAAATTTAGTAAGTTGCGAGAGCCCGCTAAATTTGCTTAAGGCTAAAATTGACTCGAGAGAGCGTTTTATAAACCTAGTCATTTGCACAGTTTATCTTTTCCTTCTTATAAATTTGAGTTCCTGAATCGTTGTCGCATTGAACCCGATGCCCTAATCTTTCCTCTTATATATTTCTATTTATCTTTGCTTTTGCTTTAGTTTAGCTTAAAACAAACCTTTTTCACACCTTGAGTTGAACCTGTTTTCGCCTGCTTTAACTTAAAACTACTCCGTTTCTCTGTGGATACGATCCTGTTTGCCGCTAGCTGCTGTTAGTTGTTTGTTAGGTTTATTTTGATTTCAGCAATACGACTTAGCTGTATCAAAGAACCACCCTGCATAGTATCGAGCTTCATCGTCAACGCGGAAAGTTGAGTCGCGATCGCACTCAAACTCTTCTTATCACGGTCTTGATGTGCAAACCGTGAATTACCCCGTGGCGTTCCGAACTGTGAGCAATGCATCGCCATCTCCTCAATTAGAACCCACGCATTAATATCATCCACATTATTAGCAAAGCGACCATCCATGGCAGAATCCAAAATAGCACGGCTCTCAGCATATAACCCATTATAAAAAGTCATGATCACCAACCAATCATTCAAACCATGATGAGGACAATCCCGAATGAGCTTTTTGTACCTTTCCCACGCCTCCGCTAAAGACTCGTCATAAGTTTGCTTGAAACTTTGAATTTGACTCCGCATTTGATTAGTCCGCTCCGGAGGACAGAACTTTTGATAAAACGCAAGAGCTAGACCATTTCAATCTATAATACCCGCGGCTTCCTTGTCCAAGTCCGTGATCCACTCTCGCGCGCGATCACGTAAAGAAAAAAGGAATAGCATCTCCCTAATCTGAGCCTGAGTAATCCCGACCTGTTTGATCATCGAGTAGCAATCAGTGAAAAGCTAAATATGCCGACCTGGATCCTCGGTAGGATTGCCACCAAACTGATTACACTCCACCAAATTAAGAAAGGCGGGGCGAATCTCGAAGTTGCCCTGAACAGTGGCGGGCATCTGCAATCCATTAGGAATGGACTCCGTCTTGGGCAAAGAGTGACTATAAAGTTTCGGCATCGTCACAGGCGCCTCAGTAGTAATAGTAGCAGTAACTGGTAGGGTGTCCTATTCGTAGGATTCTTGCTCTGCGCAAAATTCTTCGCACAAAAACTCTACCATATCAGGATCGTTCGCTTCTGCAAGCTCCTTGAAAAATTTGCGTGTCTTGGGGAAGGTGCGCTCAGGTTCAGGATCAAAAGGTAGTAATCCCTGAGATGACTTGCGCATAAACAAAAACTACAAGAAAACGATGAGAAACAATCACAAGGAACTAGAGTTCCTGAGACAAGAGAAATAAACCTAAACTAAGCAAAAACAATAACTAGCTAAACCGTCTCCCCGGCAACGGCGCCAAAATTTGATGAGGCTAAGTCGTAGTCGCCTATCAAAAATAAACCTACAGGAACTACTAACTAAAAGCTAGTGGTAAGTAGGGTCGAATCCATAGAGAGACAGTGCAGTTAAAAGGTTTGCTCAGCTAAACTAGGCTATTTCTAAGGGTAACAAATCAGGGTTTATAAGATGAAACTAAACTAAAGCAAATAAATAATAAAAAGGACGTAAAAGTATATGAGAGAGAGATTAGGGCCTCGGGTTCAATGTGACATCAATTCAGGAACTTGATGTGTCGTTTATATATATGCTTATAGCCCCCTTGTTCACTAGCGGTACTTTGCGTTTCCAGTGCTTTTACTTGCATTTCGCTTCCTATTTCCCTCCGTTTTGGCTCTGCTGCGTTTTTATGTCCATTTTATAGGGAAACGCGCTTATATGGAGGATAGGATGCTGGTCGGGAAGTTTCGTGAAGTTTCGTTGTGTTTCGTGATGTTTCGAGTTGGTCTCGTACCGTTACCGTTGCGTACGAGCCACGTTTCAATGTTTGAAGGTGTCCCGGGACCTTGGGACGGAGTGTGAAGCTCACATGATCATTATAGACCTCGTCCCTACCCCTAGGCCTCGTCCCTATGCCTTGGGACGACATACAAGTGAAAAGAAGCTAAGTAAACAAAGTGCCAAAAGCTGGAAAAAATCTGAACTCAACGGGATGGCCTTCCCCTGTGCTTGGGACCAGATTTGTGTGTGTCCCGGTCGGGACACCTGTCCCGAACCCTAGGGACGGCTTCCGACTCCTCGTGTGCTTAAAATACTTCGTCTATTTGAGGGGGTTTGGGGCCATATTCGTACACCATCTTTTTACAGCATTTTAGGAACACTTTAAACTTCATTCTCTAAAAAACTTAGGGTTCATACTTTTCAACTTTTGTACTTTCAATTCCTGACTCGGATTACGTTGTTTGATCATCCTATTTGGTTTTTGTTGCTTGAATTCTTCTACTTCTCCTTGGAATTTCAGATTGGTATATGTTTTCTACTCTTCTCTTTTGTTGTTAATTTCATTTTCAATCATTGTTGATCATGTTTTCATCTTTCTCCCTTGCTTTTGTTATCGTTTCCGCTATGTGTGAGTAGTTCCTTATCTAGGGAGAAAGGGTGACCATGGGTGACTAGTTTAGGATGCTTTTGTGTGATGTTTGATGAGGGTTTTGCTTGTGTCTCTGGTTATCTTGTTTGATTGCGTTTGTTGATCCTTTGGCCAAGGATTAGTGAGCGTTTAGCACCCTTAAACTTAAGAACGAAAGCCTAGTTTAAGGTAGGGCACGAGACTAACTATTAGGACCCTCGGTAGTAAGTAGCGAGAGCCCGTTACCGAGACCTAGAGGACGCTTAAGACCGAGAGACCGAGCTTATTCCTTAGCACATGTGATTCCCGAATCTTTTCTGTCACCATCCTTTATCCTAGCTAAACCTATGCTATCCCCGACTTCCTAGACCTTTCTCTTATTGTTTTAACCCTCATCTTTCGCTCTAGTTTTAGTAAACCTCAATCACTCGAACCGAGACTAGAATCACTCCAAAGTAACCAACATTGCGACCATCTCCCTGTGGATACGATCCCGACTTGCCCTAGCTACCCTAGTTTTTTGTCCGGTATTATTTTTTATTAGGTGACGCGACTGAGCCTATCAAATTTTGGCGCCGTTGCCGGGGAGACGGCTTTGTTTTTTGTTTGTTACCTGATTCTAGTCTTTTGTTTTTCCATAGTTCACATTCTTTCTCCCCCATGATATGACAATTTTTGATTTCCCGCAATACGATGACGAATCATTTCATAAGTGCATTGTTCGATTTAATAGTTATATTGGTTCGTTTGGTTTATATTGTTGTGGATACCCATATCCGTACCCTCCCAAACAAAACCCTGTGATGTATCACGGACTTTTATTACGCATGCTTTAACGTTGACTTAAACGGTTCTAACTAATGTCGAATTCATTCTGAGTCGTTTTAAATGTTAAAATGTTTAAGGTCGCTTTACATCGCACATAAATAACGTTCATTTTGTCCATTTGGAGTCTAGCTAGGTCCTTGTCCTGCTTCATTTGGCATGAGCTTCGCATTTGCACTACAATTAGCCCTTTTACATTAACAAGGTCTAATTCAGCATTCCTAAATTCCTAAATTTAGGCCCGGTAGCTAAAGCGCTATTTAGCCCTCTTACACAAAAATACGGCTTCACGCCTTACCTTATTTCACAAAAACTATGCAAATATACCTTTTTCATTTTTCTGGTCTCGTTCAAACTGAAGCCTAAACCCACCTTTTGGCCCGCACTCCAAAGCCCTAAGCATCACAAAATATCTCGTAAATATCCCAAAGCACTTTTCTTGAGCTACACGTTCGAGATTATCTCGTAATCTTTCAAAGATACAATTCAACCGAAACTAGGAAACTACACAAAAACCACACCCTCGAACCGCATAAGCTTATGCGGTTTGGGGAGGCAACCGCATAAGCCTATGCGGTTTGTCCAGGCAACCGCATAAGGGTATGCGGTTCCTAGGCCTGTTTTATCCCCGATTTCCTAATTTCTCCGAGGTTTTTAGTATATATACAGCCCTATACCTCGACTTCAACACACACTTTCAGATCACAATCCACAACCAGAATACATCATTCACACACAATTCTCTCATCTTACACTTCTGCATCCACAAAAGCCTCACGCACTCAAATCTTTGAGTTCAACACACCATCCCGTGTTGAATTCATCCTCCTTTTAAGTTCAAGAAGCGAAGCTCTGCCCAGATCTGAAGCGTCAGGACAAGGTAGGTACCGATCCACTTGGATCAAAGCTTTTTCTTATTTTCTATGGACTAACAAAGGGGTCTACACTTTAGCGCCCCCCCCGGCTTTGGCACCCAGCGCGCTTGCACTCCAAGTGTTCTATTTACTTCGGGTACACTCCATATCCGATGACACGCCAAAGTCGCATAAGCAACCGACCTTATAAAATAAACCAATGGACAATTGAACTTTATTTTATTTGCATGCATCTTGCACCTTCTTATTTTGCATTAAAATCAACTTAAACAATGAATTCGACCTTTAACTGAACCGTATTCGTTAACAAGTTAAACATGCTAAACTGAGGGTTTTAATCAATCTTTTTGCATCTCCATCTGCATTCTTTTACAAACTTATCGCACTTGTACGTAGCGATAACATTAGCTCAATTATCATCTTACAAGGATTGTTCTAGGTCAGTAGAGGCTATTTTTACATAGGCTTTTCTAAAAGGTTTTCATAAATCATTATTTGAATTAACTCTTTTTCTAAAGTACCCTCACCCCGAATCCAATCTGGTTTCACAAGTCTTAGATCTAGGGGTGTCGGCGTGCTCCAAAATCTAGGACATGTTTTTAACTTAGAACATGGTAGCAGGTTCCTATTTTCCGCGATAAATAGGTGGCGACTCCATAACAGTTCTTAAAGGTTTTTCCAACTTAATCTTTTTTAACTTTAAAATCCGCCCTTAAGCAAGACGCCGAGTTGGGTCCGATCCCGGGTTCCACAGTTTGGCGACTCCGCTGGGGACGTCTTATTTTTAAAAACTAAAAACTAGCTTTTTCTTTTTAAAAATAAAGAGGTGAAACTTGAAAGCCTTGAACAATCCTTGTAAACATATTTGGGCTATGCACATTCGTTTAGAGTCCATTCCTTTTGGAATCTAGGCACCCTTTGCACCCTCGAGAGGTGGTTCCCACATGCAGGCTTGTCCACTCGATAAAGCACATGCCGGACTAGCTTTCCGCTCGCCCCTCCACGGCATGCCGTAAACGGCTATCTCGACCGCCCCAGTGCTCCCTTCAGAAAACCTATCGCCCCGGCGTAAGGAAATGAAGGGGTTAAGTATCTGCCAAAGCGTACTCGAGGTAGTTGGAGGTGTACCCGACTGACTCATTTGTCACCCCTTTTTGAGTCATACGTACAAGTTCGAGGCTATGCACCCCATGGTCTTTTCCAAAACGAGCATTTGCATTCATATCTTCGAAAACTCGCTTAAACCTTTCAAAGATAAACGAACCTAACACCTAACAAACTAACACTTTTCAAACAAAACTCTCGCGAATTTTTGAAATAAACCTTTCCAAAATTTCCTTTTCACTAACAAGCAAAAACCCGAGCAAGGACTAAAACCCGAGCTCGTGGCTTTCAATCCTCTAGGTCACACGGCCTAGACTCCGTTTTAACATCCTCGACTCGGTCGAGCCGAATCCTTTTTCTTTTACACATCCGACTCGAGCTCACCTCGGCAAATCACCGATATCAGTTCGATGGATGCAAAACAAAATCTTTCAACATCGAGACGAGATGTGCGCACGCATCCTCGCCTCAAAAGCTTCCCTTAGCAAAACCTTTTCGAAAATCTCCTTTTTCAAGCTTAAAAGGTCTTTCAAAACAATGAAATGAGCTAAAATGAATGCCTAAAATGAATGTGAGTCTAGTGGGTCGAGTCGTGTCGCTAATATACAAAGTGAAATGCAGGCCTCAGCTGGATACTCGTCGTACTAAGAATCGCCTAGTAATCCCATACAAGAAACGAACCTACACCCGCAAAATGGCCGGCAATGACGGTTATCAGACCGTGACCAAGTCACAAAGTCGATCACGACCTTGAGAGGCTTCTGGCCACCCACACCACTGAGGTGGAACGTATGGAAACCAAGATCAAGGAAGAGGCCGATAGACACGCCAAGAAACTCCAAGCCATGGAGGAAAGGCTCTACGTCTCGAGCACCTACTCCATCCACAAGGAAAATTAAAACGTGCCTACTAGCATCAAGGACGAACTCCCTAACAAGCTCGCCCTTAGTGACCTTCCTGTCTTCCAAGGACATGAGAGCCCGATCATCCACATTCGAGCTTTCAAGTCCCAAATGGCCATCAAAGGAGTCGACGCTAAGCATTGGCTAACTCTCTTCCCGCACTCTCTAGCAGCAGTGCCCAAGACATGGTTTTACTCACTCGACCCGCAACGGGTCCCCACCTTTGAAGAACTCACAGTCGAGTTCGACCGACAGTATCGAGACAATGAAGACACTCAAGTTTCAATTCGCACCTTAGAAGTCCTATCCCAAAAGGACAATGAAGGCTTTACCGACTATCTTACTCGTTGGAAGAAGCTGAGCGCACAAATCCCCAACCGTCCCCGCGAGGACGAGCTCGTACCAAAGTTCATAAATAACCTGCGACCCGTGTATCAATTTTACTTGAGGTACAGCAACATTCAGAACTTCAAAGAACTAACTAAGGTCGGCACTCAAATCGAAGATGACCTTAGGACTGGCACCATGGCTAAATACACCGGCCATGCATATCAAGGGAGCTCCTCTAAGTCCTCCCGCGCGGTCAAGAACGACGAAAATCGTACCGTCGGTAACCTTGATGATGACACCCTTGATGCTTTCGCAACTACCTGAAGGTTTATATCCGTATATAGACCTTTAAAATCCACAGGATTATAATGTAAAACTTTATAAGATTTAAAGGTCATAAAAGAAATTGCATAAAAGTTTATGATTTAAGGAAAAAAACAACCTTTTGTCCTTGCTTAATGGCCTAAGATCAAATATCAAGAAGCTTGATATCTCCTAAAAGTTGCACCCAAGATTGCTTAAGATATGCCCTTAGTTCTTGCTAGAAAACTTTAGAGAGAAGAAAACTGATTTTCTAATTTTGTGTGTGTGAATTATAATGAATGAATTAGTAAATTAAGTTGAGTCAAAACTCTCCCTAATATACTCTAATTTTCGGCCCTCTTAATTAATTATGGGGAGTAATTTTTCTTTCCAAAAATCACTTTCCAAAAATCAATTCCTTGTTGACCAAGGAGTCAAAG
The DNA here is from genome assembly GCA_023091065.1 of Dianthus caryophyllus. Lineage (NCBI taxonomy): Eukaryota > Viridiplantae > Streptophyta > Magnoliopsida > Caryophyllales > Caryophyllaceae > Dianthus > Dianthus caryophyllus. The sequence continues at coordinate 12,816,781 of CM041529.1, read as the reverse complement.
AACAATAAGGCTCTTTCCTAGAGGTTTCCTTTAGCTTTATAATATAATATAATATTATTAGTGTCATAAATATGATCCACTATAATATATCATTAAATTATTAATATCCATATATTTATAATTTTCTAATTAATTATAACAGTTTATAACCAATTAGCTTATATTATATTCAATAATTAAATATAACATTTTATATTCAATTTACGAATTACTTTTAATTCGTCTTAGCTAATATCATTTAATCATTATTAAATGACCGTATCATTATCACACTTGACTAACATTTTAGTCAAAAACACCGACTAACCTTTTAGTCTTTTAGTAAGGCATCAATATGATTAATTTCTCAAATAATCACATTTCTTAAACACATCCTTTAGGTGTGACTTTTTAGGGACCAGTTGATCACCGCCATCTGTATGACAATAACGTCAAACTTATCTAGCAAGCCAACCGTTATCGATAAACGTTAATCAACTGATTAAATACAAAATGTACCCTGTGTACCTTTAGAGATTTATTTATGTTATTGCACTAACTGTGGAGGACACTAACTCCAACAATCTCCCACTTGTCCGTACAAGTGTATGTGCGATAACCGATTCTCATATCCATAATAAATTTCTCCCACTCAATGTAAACCAATTTGCAAAGTCCGTACTTTCAAAGGTCGTAGTTCACAAGTGATCAGAATCAAGAGTGGTTTCCCCGACTAGAGTGTAACTTAACTGATAAACGAATCAATATTCGAGCATGGCCATGCATTTTCAGTTACAGCTCCTCGAGTGGCCCTGAGAATAAATATTATAACTCGATAGAAGTTTGGATATTTCCCTCAACTCGAATCCTGCAGATGTAAGCGCAGCATGAAATGACCCAGTGAAAATCTGCTTGGCCTCCTGTTACGGTCGACCGTGAGAAAGAAACCAAAGTCACCCAAAATCTGCCTTAATCTCAAGAGACAGTCGATAGTCAAAAGAATCGACTCTAGGAACACTATGGATGTCCTATCCACGACCAGGCACCTAATGTTCTGAAACATTTAGGACTCCATGTTGTCGTCACAAAATTGTCCTGCGCGATTTCAGTAAACCCGCATCTGTGATCGATCAGTCAACAGTTTGACTTATGGCTCGTTGAACCCACCATCAATCGACGTCACAAAATAATTGCCAGAGTTATCAGCTCATGTAGGCGATTACGGACCAATACAAATATAATGTTATCCAGTTCACTTTGTGGTGTTCAAAGTTGTCCGTACAATCCACATGGAAAAACAAAATATATAAAACAAAACGATGATGTTATAAATAGTATATGAAAAAGATACATTTATCTCATCCACGTCAAGTACTAGTATAACCAGGAACACGTTTAATTCTCATTAATATAACATGCCCGTCATGCTTATCATATACCGACGTACAAATCTAGACTAGTTGCCGGACTTGAGGCTCTTCAGCCTGGAAGATGGCACCTCTATTAACATAACAGACGGTGATAGTGTCATTCGAACTAGGAGCTACAGATAGTCCTTGTAAGAACTGACGCATCCATACAGCTTCCCTTACAACTAAATAGCATAGTACTCGGACACAGTTGTAGAATCTACTATAACACTATATTTTGGAACTTTTCAGCTGACCGTATCACCATAAAGAGTAAAGACGAATCCGAGTTGAAATATCGAGTCATCTCGATTCATGTAGAAGTTAGCGTCTGCGCAACTGATTGCGCATAGCCTTATAGCACCTCCATAAGTCAATACCCATTTCAGATGCCACGTCTGCACGTGAGCATATTATGGCATACATGATCGATCCTACTGCCGAAGCATAAGGAACACGACTTGGTCATACTGAATCTCTCAAGAATCTTATCTATATAAGACTCCTGACTGAGGGATAACATCCGTCGTGATCTATCTCTATAGATACGGAGCCCCAAAATCCGTTGTGCCTCACCCAGATCTTTCATCTGGAAATGGTTCTTTAACCATACTTTTACCGAAGTTAAGAGAGGTATGTCATTCCCAATCAAGAGTATGTTATCTACATACAGTATTAGGAAGACAATCTTGCTCCCACTCGACTTGATATATAGATATGGTTCCTCGACCGATCGAGTGAATCCATTCTCCTTTATCACATGGTCGAAGCGATGATTCCAACTCCGTGAAGCTTGCTTAAGTCCATATATGGAAAGCTTAAGCTTGCAAACCTTCTTAGGATTTTCAGGATCTGTATAACCTTCGGGTTGTACCATGTACAACTCCTCCTCCAAATAACCGTTTAAGAAGGCGGTTTTCACATCCATTTGCCAAATTTCATAGTCATGAAATGCGGCAATCGCTAAGAGAATCCGAATGGAACGAAGCATGACTACGGGTGCAAAGATCTCATCATAGTGCAACCCTTACACTTGAGTGAAACCCTTTGCCACTAGTTGTGCCTTGTATATATCTGGTTGTCCTTCTACAAATCGCTTTATCTCATAAAGCCATCTGCACTGATGAGGCCGAGCCTTATCAGGTAAGTCAACCAGATCCTATACATCGTTCTCGCACATAGAGTCCATCTCGGATTGCATGGCTTCTTGCCAAAGCTTTGAGTCAGAACACGTCATGGCACCTTTATAGGTTACGGGTTCGTTACTCTCAAGGAGTAAAACGTCGTCTCTCCCATTCTCCTCGACTATACCGATATATCGATTTGGAGGAATGGAGAGTCTACCCGACCTTCTGGGTTCCAAAGGGACATTAACCGCAGCAGACGTGGAAGGAACAGCTTCCTCCATTGGTTGCTCGGTTGTTGGTTCAGGAATCTCCGACAGATCGAAGGTTCTATTACCTCTCTTGTCTTCGAGAAACTCTTTCTCTAAGAACTTCGCACTAGCCGCAACAAAACTCGGTGTTCGGTTGGCGAATAGAAGTAATGACCAAACATTCCTTTTGGATAACCAATAAAGTATGTCTTGACCGATCGCGGGCCGAGCTTATCCACGTGTCAACTACTTGACATAAGCCTCGCACCCCAAACCCGAATAAAGGACAAGTTAGGGACCGTTCCCTTCCATAACTCGTATGGAGTCTTGCCAACAGCTTTAGACGGACTTCGGTTAAGTATAAGAGCAGCTGACAAAAGTGCATAGCCCCATAATGAGTCAGGTATAACCGTGTGACTCATCATGGATCGAACCATATCATGTAATTTTCGATTCCTGCGTTCGGACACACCATTCAGTTGTGGTGTTCCGGGTGGAGTTAACTGTAGTACTATCCCGCGGTTTTTTCAGGTGTTGATCAAACTCAGTTGAAAGATATTCGCCACCACGATCTGAACGTAGTGCTTTTATCTTTCTATCCAGTTGGTTCTCAACCTTATTCTGGAATTCCTTGAATTTGTCAAAGGACTCACTTTTATGCTTCATTAAGTAGACATGTCCATATCTACTCAAATCGTCCGTGAAAGTGATAAAATACCTATAGCCATCTCTAGCATTGATTGACATTGGTCCACACACATCAGTATGCATGAGTCCTAATAGGTCAGCAGCGCGCATTCCAACACCTTTGAAGGAAATTCGAGACATTTTGCCATAGATATGTTTGATCTTGTTACAAACCTTTGCTTTCTTGTTACTCACATGCATTATATCTGTGGTTTGATCTAAAACATAAATTCCGTTCATGGAAACTGCTTTACCATAAATCATATCGTTTAAAGAGAAAATACAGCTATTATTCTTTAAAACGAAAATCCGTGTTTATCAAGTACGGATACAGAAATAATGTTTTGGATAAACTAGGTACATAGTAACAGTTATTCAGTAACAACTCAAATCCGCTCGGGATAGGATTACATATGTTCCTACTGAAACGGCAGCAACTCTTGCTCCATTCCTAACTCGCACAGATGAGAACCATAACCAGTATCAAGTACCCAAGTTCCGAAACTTGCATGGTTAAACTCAATCATATGAATAAAAGAAGACATACCAACAGGAATGACGTGGCCTGCTTTTATGTCCTCAGCATACACGGGACAGTTCTGCCTCCAATGCCCAGACTTGTGGCAATGGTTGCACTCTATGCTTTGCTTCGCTTTTGCCTTGCCTTGTGAGCTACCGCTAGACTCACCAGGCCCACTCTTCGCAATCACTGGCTTCTTAAACTTTGGCTTTCCTACAGTTAGGTTAGCCGGAGCCTTACCCTTACCCTTATGCTTGTTGCCTATCATGAGAACATCTTGTTTCATGCTCCCACTCAACTTCAGATCACTCCGCCTGCATGCGAGGAGTGAGTGAAGCTCATGCAGACTTCTATGCATGTCATTCATGTAATAGTTTGCCCTAAAGAGGTCATACCTATCATGAAGGGAGTGAAGCACTCGAACAATGATGATTTTCTCATCGATCTTGCAACCAAGCTCCTCCAGTTTTTCAACATTCTCGATCATGTCGAGAAGGTGTGGACCAACCGGTTTGCCCTTCTGGAGTCTAGCTTCAAAGAAACGAGTGGTATACTCAGAACTTTTGATTCTCTGAGCTTTCGAGAACTCTTTTATTAGGGTGGTGAAAACCTTGTTTGCACTTTGGGTTATGAACCTTCTTTGCAAATTGGATTCCATTGCATAGATGAGTACGTTCTGTATCGCACCCGCCTCCATCATGAAATCATTATAAAGATAGAGTTCATCTGCTCCTGCATCGGGAGCTGGTTTAGTCGGCAATGGCTCAGTCAAGTACTTGAGCTTACCGTCAGCTATGGCGGCATTCAGTAATGCGGCCTCCCAATCAAAAATTGGACCCATCACTCTTCAGTCGAGTGGACTGATTCATGATGTCCATGAAAAATTATAAGCCATGATTCGCGTTCTAGTGTGACACTTGGCATTGGGTCGTCAGTACGTCCAGCCATAGTAGTTATATCTGTATATAACGAATTCGAAACTGTGAAAAGAAAGAAGAAGAAGAGAGAGAACATCGTTTTTAAAGGTTTAAGTCGAAAAACAATAACGATTTAATGCAATGACTCGTGCACTCATATAATCGACCTCCCTCGAGAATTACATAAGCGATCCCAAGACTCAATTTCTTTAAATTGATAAGCCAACCTCTTGGCTAATTCTACTGTTAGAATTCTCGGTCGATAGATTTCAGTAAATCCTATCTAATAGTCCACTATAACTACGAGATATTACTCGAACTATAGTGTTGAGGTAAAATAGGTCTACACATACTACTTACCCAACGTAGAAGGGGTCATGTGGAGAGTAAGGTCCTACATGCCTACCGACGAAGAAGGGGCTCATAGCATGTTATTCCTATAAAGACTAATCTCAATTTGAGAATAGAGGAAGGTCCCATCAACTCATTTTAATTCATTTTAAGTGAACAAATATCTAGCATTTACGAGAATGATTAAATAGAGGTGATAGCCCTAAAACGAATGACATCCGTATGTCAATGAAAAAAGCAACTATATGATCCATTTTCATGCATATTAGGTGGTTTGGTTTAGTTTAGGCGGAATATGATGCTACTATCTAACGTGAATGCAATAAAACGGGAAAGTAAAACGCAAAAAGAAAACACCTAGTGTGGCCTATCCCTATGAAAATAAAGACAAATACAAAGTCGAATCCATCCATGGACCCTAAGCTTGTCTTCATTCTTCATCTTGGGCTTTAAGCGGGAGTCCATCTTGAATCTTCATCTTGGATCTTCTCAAAATTACATTATTGAATTACAAAATAAACCTATTTACATTCTAATTCAAAATATGCCAAAATTAAAAATATTACAAGATGGGAGATTCGAGATCTCAAAAATACAACCAATAATTATGTTTCCTTTCATTACGAAAACATAATCTTCTAAGGCCACACTAGTAAATTACAACCTTTTGTACATAATAAATGCGTAATAATAAACCATTCAAAACATTCATTCACAAAAATAAAGCATCAACTAAACATAATAAAACCAATGCATACATATTGATTAAATCCAAACCACCTCTTTTAAAAGATTATCATTATGCAACAATTCCTTAATTGTTCATAATATCTAATAATCAAAAGAATAATCCAAAATTAATTTATATTATCAGTATAACATAAATTAGATCACAAAAATATTTTAAACTGCTTTAAATATTTGGTATCAAATATTATGAACCTTTTCATAATAACATAATATTCATTATCTTTATAACAAATATTACCAAAAACATTGTAAAAACAATAATTTCCAAAAAAAATAAAACTTTCGGCCAAATTCTTAAAAAAACCGAAATTAAATTTTTTTTTTTTTTTTTTTTTTAATTTTTATTTTTAAATAGAAATATACGGCCAAAAAAAAAAAAAAAAATTTACCAAAAACATAATAAAAATGAATTAAACTGATTTAATTCAATTATGCTAATTAGATCGATACTAACTCAATTTTAATCCGTATTAAACATTGATTTAAGAGGTTCAAATTAACTTTTTAAGTTAAACATCTTAAACTGATAGATCTAATGATTAGCAAAACAATATGTTCATTAACATACAAGAATTGATCCTTTTATGTTTTAATTCAATCGGTATTAAATCAAAACTAATGCAAATTCATATGAGATAATTTTAACATCTTAAAACATCGATAAATATGAATCAAAAAGACCAAAAACAAGCCAAAAAACAACACAAAACACACGGCCAACTAAAAACAATTCGGCCATCATTAAACTTTGTTTAAAAATTTATACAAAATTGATTTTTATGAAAACCTTATAAAAATTTCATGTGCCCTAAGTCTCTGATACCAATTGAAGGTTTATATCCGTATATAGACCTTTAAAATCCACAGGATTATAATGTAAAACTTTATAAGATTTAAAGGTCATAAAAGAAATTGCATAAAAGTTTAAGATTTAAGGAAAAAAACAACCTTTTGTCCTTGCTTAATGGCCTAAGATCAAATATCAAGAAGCTTGATATCTCCTAAAAGTTGCACCCAAGATTGCTTAAGATATGCCCTTAGTTCTTGCTAGAAAACTTTAGAGAGAAGAAAACTGATTTTCTAATTTTGTGTGTGTGAATTATAATGAATGAATTAGTAAATTAAGTTGAGTCAAAACTCTCCCTAATATACTCTAATTTTCGGCCCTCTTAATTAATTATGGGGAGTAATTTTTCTTTCCAAAAATCACTTTCCAAAAATCAATTCCTTGTTGACCAAGGAGTCAAAGAACAATAAGGCTCTTTCCTAGAGGTTTCCTTTAGCTTTATAATATAATATAATATTATTAGTGTCATAAATATGATCCACTATAATATATCATTAAATTATTAATATCCATATATTTATAATTTTCTAATTAATTATAACAGTTTATAACCAATTAGCTTATATTATATTCAATAATTAAATATAACATTTTATATTCAATTTACGAATTACTTTTAATTCGTCTTAGCTAATATCATTTAATCATTATTAAATGACCGTATCATTATCACACTTGACTAACATTTTAGTCAAAAACACCGACTAACCTTTTAGTCTTTTAGTAAGGCATCAATATGATTAATTTCTCAAATAATCACATTTCTTAAACACATCCTTTAGGTGTGACTTTTTAGGGACCAGTTGATCACCGCCATCTGTATGACAATAACGTCAAACTTATCTAGCAAGCCAACCGTTATCGATAAACGTTAATCAACTGATTAAATACAAAATGTACCCTGTGTACCTTTAGAGATTTATTTATGTTATTGCACTAACTGTGGAGGACACTAACTCCAACACTACCTTCTCGCCGCCTCCCAAGGCCAAGAGAAACTTCGACCCTCTTTTTATGTCCTACTCCAAGGCATTTCAAAGGTTGGTCGAGAAAAACTACCTACAACCGATCGGGCCTACAAGCGAGCCGCCCGAAGACAAGAAGCCTAAATCTTGGAACCCCAATGCCTTCTGTGCATACCACCGAGGCAAGGGGCATGACACCGAGAACTGCTTTAGGCTCAAGAACGCCATCCAAGATCTGATCGATCAAGGAAAGCTCAGCAAACCATCTCAACCCACCAAGCCTTCAAACAACGAAAACCCGCTTGGAAACCATGCAATCTTCGTGGGGTCAATCCCTATACTAGATTGTTCCTACCTAATCACACCCTCTGACGACCAAGTTAACGCAGTCTACTGGTCTGATGACGAAGACGACGAATACTGGCTACCTACCGACGAAGTGATAAGTCACATCAATCAACTCGCAAAAGACATCGATCACCTAAAAGATCTGCATCGCATCGCAGTCGAACGTTTGGAACATCGCGTCCAAAAAGAACTTAGCAACCCAGTCTCGCTCGACACCCTCGAAGCTTTTCGTCAGAAAGACAACGAAGGCTTCGTCAAACATCTTATACAGTGGAGGAAATTACTTTCCCGAGTACCGAATCACCCACACGAAGATGAACTCATATCCACTTTCCTCTTCAGCCTACGACCTGCCTGGCGATACTACTTTCACTTCTGCCACGCTCAGAACTTCGAACATCTCATCGAAATTGGCACTCGCATCGAAAAGGATCTCACATCTAGCTATGAGGATCCCACCTACCGAAGTACCCTTCGAGGACACACTCTTAAAGGGCGAAAAATACACAACTCGCATGGCTCCGCAAGGAACTTTGACAAACTCTATATGCCCTACGCTGTGGCGTTACAGAAACTAATCGAAAAGGACTACCTCACACCCATCGGACCAATTAACGAGCCACCCATGAATAAGAAATCAAAATCATGGGATCCCAACGCCTTCTGTGCATACCACCGGGGCATGGGACATAGCACTGAGAGATGTCTTAAACTCAAACATGCCATTCAAGATCTTATCTATCAAGGAAGGATCAAGAAACCTCGGAGGAAAACCACACCTTCCTCCAGCAACGACGCAATTTACATCACAACTCAAGCAACTCAAGCAACCCAAGCAACTCAAGCAACTCAAGCAGCTCCAGCGGCACAGAAGACGATGAAGAAGAAGAAGAAGAAGTTCTTTTAGATTCTAATGCTCTTAGTGTTGGGTCATCTGTCGACCCATCTATCTTAGACTCTAGCTTTAGTTTAGATTTTCTACTTACGGAGGCTAGCTCCAAGCAATTTTCTGATTTGTCGAATAATTCTCTTCAAAATAATGAAATGAATAAATTTGCTTACGTCTTGTCTCAAAATAACAAAATACAAACAAACAAAAATCAACAAGCAACAAACAACACACAAAATACAAAAGACACTAACTCATGCGAAAATGAACAAACAAGTGAATCATTAAACAAATACATTGCAAACCTTGTACACCCAAAAACACAAGACCCAATCATCGAGGAAACCATAACCATAAACGTGGGAACCCCCGAAGAACCAAGGGAACTACAACTAGGAGCCTCACTAGACGAACACGAGCGCACCCAATTTACACAACTCCTAAGCGAATTCAAGGACGTATTCGCTTGGTCATACAAAGACATGCCCGGCATCGAACGAAGCATCGCCGAGCACCGCATCCCCATCAAACCCGGTTACAAATCCATCAAGGAAAAGCTAAGAAGACTACGTCCCGAATGGTCCCTTATGGTCAAGGAAGAAATCGAAAAACAACTACAAGCCGGTTTCATCCAAGTCATCGAGTATCCTGAATGGGTCTCAAACATGGTCCCCGTCCTGAAAAAGAATGGCAAAATTCGAGTATGCGTTGACTTTCGCGACTTGAACAAAGCTAGTCCTAAAGATGACTTTCCATTACCCCATGTGGACGTCCTAGTCGACAACACCGCCGACCACGCCCTCCTATCCTTCATGGACGGCTACGCAGGCTATAACCAAATCAAAATGTCACTCGAAGACATGGCAAAAACGGCCTTCATCACACCGTGGGGCACATACTGCTACACGGTCATGCCTTTCGGCCTAATCAATGCTGGCGCAACATACCAACGCACCGCTACAACCCTTTTACACGACATGATGCACAAAGAGGTCGAAGTTTACGTCGACGAGTCAAAGGAGAGAAGTGGTCACATCACTAACCTCCGCAAGTTCTTCATTCGCCTACGACAATACAAAATGCGCCTCAACCCCCAAAAATGTACTTTTGGAGTTAAATCCGGTAAACTACTAGGACATGTAGTGAGCCAAAGAGGCATCGAGGTCGACCCCTCGAAAGTCAAAGCAATCCTTGAAATGCGACCCCCGGAGAACCTCGACGAAATTCGAAGTTTCTTGGGCCAAATCCAATACATCTCGCGCTTCATTAGCAAACTCACCATGATATGTGGCCCTGGTTTCAAGAGACTCAAGTAAACCGACCACGTTGAATGGGACGAAGAATGTCAAAAGCATTTGACAAGGTCAAAGAATTACTAACTAACCCACTGCTCGCGATCGCCTGGCCGGATCTACCGCTATCCCTATACCTTACGACAACATCTACCGCCATGGGCGCCATGCTCGCTCAAGAAATAAACGGTGAAGAACACGCAATCTACTACATAAGCAAGAAATTTCTCGATTACGAAACTCGATATTCACCCGTCGAGAAGAGTTGTCTAGCCTTAGTGTGGTCATCCAAGAAACTCCGTCATTACATGCTAGCACACCAAACGAAGGTCTATTCCAAAATGGACCCCGTAAAGTACCTCTTCGAGAAACCTGTGCTTAACGGACGAATGGCCAGATGGACATTGCTCCTAGCCGAATTCGATCTTAAGTACGTACCCCTCAAAGCAATCAAGGGACGAGCAGTCTCCGATTTCCTAGCCGAAAATGCAATCAACGAAGAACCAATCATCGACACAACATCCCTTCCAGACGATGGGATCTACAACATCAACCAAGAACAATGGGAGTTATACTTCGATGGCTCCTCCAACTATCGAGGATGTGGAGTAGGAATACTTCTCATATCCCCGAATGGCGAACACACACCTTTATCAATCAAACTGGACTTTGACGTTACAAACAACGCCGCGGAATACGAAGCATACTTGCACGGTCTCCAAGCAGCGCTTGTACTCAACGCCCGCAATATAAGAGTCTATGGGGACTCCTCCCTCATAATCAACCAAGTATCCGGAGCATGGAAGATACTTAATGAAAACCTGGCACTATACCAAAGCAAAATACAAGAGCTCATAAACGAATTCTATCACGTAGAATTCATACACCTCCCACGCGAAGAAAAACCAATTCGCCGACGCGTTATCCAAACTCGCGTCACTAATCAACATACCCCCGGGGATGGAAACGCTCTCCATTGTCGTGGAACGACGGAACGAACCCGCCTACATCTGTGACATTGAAACCGAAGAAGAGCAAACCGACCCTTGGTACCAAGCAATCATCAACTACAAAACAAACGGTGAATACCCACCAAACATTGACAAACGAGCCAAACGCGCCCTACGCCTGTTATCATCACAGTTCGTGATGGAAATGGGCAAACTACTCAAAAAGACACCCCAAGGCACACTACTCTTATGTGTCGATCACAAAAAGGGACACGATATCATGTCCCAAGTACACGATGGCGAGTGCGGATCACACATGAACGCACGAGCCATGTGCAAATAAATCATAAGGCTAGGATGGTACTGGACAACCATGGAAGCCGACTGCGCAAAATATGTCAAACATTGCCATAATTGTCAAATCTTTGCAAACGTGCAACACATCCCTCCTTCACCAGTATACAGTTTAACCTCGCCATGGCCTTTCTCCACATGGGGAATTGACGTCATTGGCAAAGTACAACCCGTGGGAGCAGGAGGACACTGCTTCATCCTCGTGGCCATCGACTATTTCACCAAATGGGTCGAAGCCGCATCATACCGTACGCTAGGCACGAAAGAAGTTGCGAAATTCATACAAAACAACATCATCTGTCGCTACGGCATACCCCACGAATTCATCAGCGACCAAGGCACACACTTCCAAGGAGAGGTGGAACCACTCCTCCTCAAATACAAGATACAACGACACAAATCATCACCCTACCGACCACAAACTAACGGCGCGGTCGAGGCAGCAAACAAAACCGTCGTATCAATCCTCAAAAAGATGATCGACACCTGCCACGATCGCCCAACAAAATCCCATTTGCATTATGGGGATACCGCACAACCATCCGCACACCCACAGGCATGACACCCTATTTCCTAACCTACGGGATGGAAGCCGTTCAACCTGTAGAAATCGAGATGCAATCCCTTCGAATTCTCATGGAAGCAGACATTCCTGAGGCCGAATGGGCACGCGAACGATACGAACAACTCATCCTCTTGGATGAAAGACGGTTACATTCACTAAGTACAGTCCGAATGTATCAATCTCGCCTACAACGCGCCTACAACAAACGGGTCAAGCCACGAAACATCAAAGTGGGTGACCTAGTACTCAAATCAGTCCGAGCACCATTACCCGTCGACCCAAGAGGAAAATTCAAACCCAATTGGGCCGGACCGTACTTGGTCAAGGAAATCCTTCCCGGAGGAGCCGTGAAACTAACTGACCTTGACGGTCAGGACTTCCGTTTACCAACGAATCTTGATCAACTTAAGAAATACTACCCTTAAACAAAAACACTTTTACAATGTATTTCAAAAACAAAACTCACTCTCGCATGGGTGAACTACGCTCGGTTTGATTCCACGCACTGTGGATACGTAGGCAGCTTTGCAAAGAGCTCAACCGAATCACACGAACTACGCCGGTTTGATTCTGTATTCAAAAAACAGATACGTAGGCAGCTTGTCAAAAGTACAACCGAACCTTTCTAACACGCATGCCCAAAGCTTAAAAAGGTCAAGGGCGTTGCACTCACAAAAAGACACGCTCAAAGCTTAAAAAGGTCAAGAGCACAGTCAACACAAAAACAAAACACAAATCCAAGTCCAAAGCTTAAAAAGGTCGAGGATTTAAAAACGGAACAAGTCAAACAGGCGAATCCAAAGCTTAAAAAAGTCGAGGATTTAATGCGAATGTTCGAAGCTTAAAAAGGTCGAGAACATTTAAAAACAAACAAGAGAAAGCAACGAGACAAGACAAAAGCAAATTAATTCTATTTTATTACTTTATTTAGAATTTTTCGCAATTTAGAAAGGAGCTAGGAACAAGCCTCCTTAGCCCTTTATTCAAATCTAAAAACATGCATTTAAATAAAGGATTTTTTTCTAAACTAAACAAAACAAACTACTCAAGTCATTTTCTGACGCTTTGGGTTGACCTCTTCATCCTCAAGAGGCCGATCCGCCACAACTTTCGACCTAAGGACGGGAATAGATCTCTCAAAACCTGGGGGCTCGATCGGATCCTCATCCTGCTCAACTGGGGGCTCCTCGATCCTTGACCCTAGACGATCTTTAATGGTCACCTTCGGTCCAAGCCTTTCCCGCGCCGGTCTCGAAGTAGAAACACCGCACTAACAAAGACAAAGATCACCATAGTCCCTCCTTTCGCAAGACCGCCTCATACGCCAAGGAGGGCCTTGGCCCATTCTTTCCCTCCTCCTTTGATTCTCACGTTCCTTAGGATCATTGAACTGCACCACCGTGTATAGAAGTCCGTAACACGGCTAGACTCTATATGCTCCGGAACAGCCCAAGTAACACGGTCCGACCATCCTCGGATCCAAGTATCAATCGTTTGGTTGTTTAGGACAACAACCCCTCCAACCTGAGTATCCTGCTCGGGTATGGTTTGAGCAAGCCCGATTTGCCTCTTCAAGCGAAGAGGATGAATCCACACTCCTCGTTCAAACCCGCACAACATCAACCCACGAGACGCATTCGCAATAGACGGCGCCGTAACCGCCGTAATACCCCACCAAGACACGTACCAACGAATGGTGCTCTCCTTCACGAACCACCGGTAGTAGTTTAGCGAACGCTCCCGAGGATCAGCCCACTCCATCTTCCGCGACGTCGTCCCCGCCGCCTTGAAGACACTTCCAAGGGGAAGAGCTTTATACACACTCAGCCTCTCCATGAGCCAAACGTTGAGAATCCTAGCGCAACCCTCGTACAAGCTCCGACGACTAGCATAACGGTCGGCTAAGCCCAGGATGGTCTCCCCCAGGATCAACGCAGAAGGATCAAGTCCTCTCCATCTCTTCGACAACACGAGCATACCTCGCGTTCCCGAACACTCCATCTGGCATGGACCCCGCAAAAGCATAACGATGAACCAAACAAAAAGCAAGGGCCCTCCGCCTAGAACGGTCCGAAATACTAGTATCAGCCTTATTCATATATCGTTGACACAAGAGAAGCATGTTTACCTTGCCTCCCTCAAACAAACCTGCAGCATGAGCGTTTGTCATCCCAAGGAAGTTTCGCAACATCCCGTTGTAACAAAGCTCACTCCTTACAACCACAGGAGTGGTCCGTTTCGACCATCCGGCAATAGCCGAGAACTCCTCCATCAAAGGGCACACCTCTCCCCCGGGAAACCTAAAAACATGCAAGCTAGGATCCCAATAATCTAAGCACGAATCAAGGAAGTCAAGATCGACTTTCATTTGGCGAAAGCCAATAAAAACACCCGCGCCATCATCATACACCGCCTTCTTCATTGCCGAACTTAAGGAGGAAGTCCACTTCTTCAAAAGAGCGTCAAAATGCTCCTCCATTTTCTTGGATACAAAACTTTTATAAATATACCTAATATGTTTACGAGAGCAAAAGCTTGTATTAAGAGAGAAGAAGAGAAGTAATTGTGAATGAGAATTATAGCACGCACCCCCCCTCCTTATATACGAAACACCTTACGGAATATGGAAACTCAGCATTAAAAGCCAAGCCGTCAAACCGCATAGCCCTATGCGGTTTGCCCACCAAACCGCATAAGCTTATGCGGTTTGAAGCTTGAACCGCATAAGGCTATGCGGTTCAAGGGACGGATTTTTCTCACAACTTTCCTAAATTCGTTTTTCCTAAAACACTACGACCTACATTGGGCTACGACATTCTGTTGTTGTTCCCGTGTACCGGCATTACATTTCGCTTTGGCAACAACGGTTCTTACCACGAGTCAAAACACAAACATTTCCGACATTCATGCAAGCTCATCTCGCATTCAAAATGAACTTTTCGCAAAACACTTTTTCACAATCTAAAATAAACATCAATGCATCCCACTCGGGAATCATATCACTTTTTCAAAACAAGCCTACCAAACAGGTTTATCGACGACAATCAAATTCAAGCTACAACGTTCAAGCAACAACAACCAAGTTCACAGATCAAGCTACAACGGCATGTACATAAAGGTTAATACAATCTCTGCTACACAAATTCACTCGGGGTGACGGCGCCGATACTCGTCAAACTCACGCCGAATTTGAGCCGTCTCCGCCCGGCTCTGACACAACTGAGCAGCCTGCTCAGCCCAAGCCATCCTCCACCTGTTGGCTATCCGCCATAGCTTCTTATGAGCCTCCTTAGCCACCTGTGATACACAACACAAAAACACTTCACATTTCTCTCCATTTTGCCTTAATTTCACTCAAATCAAGTCAAACTTAGGGGGGAAATTTCAAATTAACAACGCTCATCCCCACTTTGCCTTAATTTCATTCAAATTAAGCCAAACTTGAGGGGGTAACACAAAAACATGCATCTCACTAGTTTGATCATCGCTATATTCCATACCTCGATCAAACTGGGGGCTCACTCACATATACAAGACAAGTACAAACCTTCTTCACCCTGCCCGTCCAGCTGTCCATGCCCGCGTCAGTGGTCACCGGCAAGTACGATGGCAAAGTGAAAGTACGACGCACACCTGACTCGTCGTACTCAACGGTGGTAGGGAAGTCACCAGGCTGCTCCGCCATCTCCGGATCAAATTCCTACAAAACAATTTCAGAACGCACATACACGTCAGGGAAATTTTTCGCAAAAATTACCTTACGCACCTCAAAAGACACAAGCATACCTCAATCGGCCCACAAGCAAGCCGAGACTCCGCAAACTGGCCATAGTCTTCCTCAGGACAGAGAAGACTCACTGACTCTCCTTCCCCGTACAACGCCACCCGATCCTGAGCGGAAACCCTCGCTTCAAACAGACCCTCGGCGGATCTCAGCACCATCTGAGCCGCCACCCTACCGAAAGACCAAACGCTCTCCAAGGTACCAAACCGGCCCATACGGCGTCGCCAGGTACAAGCGCTGGGTCTCTCGCACTGCAAACCTAGCTCCAATGCCCTCAGGAATATCCCTGTACTGGCCCCACGGGAACGGCACGAACTACAAACAAAGACAAGACAAACACTCATAAATACCAATACAATCATTTTAAGTACACTTTATTTAAAATGGTTCAAGCACAAACCTCATCAAACCGCATCCGGTTCAGACGATCCCGAACCTCGTCATACGACCAGTTAAACGCAGCACGATTACACGTACCCCAAGTACGTACCGCCGGGTACTCCCTCACGATCCTCACAGCATGTGGGGGAAGCAGAAAAGGGAAGTGGCTAAGAATCCACGACTGCGCACACAAGAAACAAAAACACGTCATAAAGACAAAGACAACAAAAATGAACAACAAGACAAAAACAAAACCAACACTTACCTCCATCAAGAAGCCAGGCGCGACCAAGGACAGTCTCGACCCTCGATCCATGACCCGCGGCCTCACGGCATCCATGCAGAAACGAATGCACAAACCCAGAGGCGGCGTCACCCAGTCAAACGTCCCAATTGCATTCCAGTCCAGGAGATGCATAAGGACCGACGTCGATGCCCGTTCACCCTTATCGCCGAAGTACACGGCGCTCACAAACCACCACAACCACATACGAGCATTCTGCTCGTCGCTCCACTCCGAGGGGCCATACTCGGTCTTCCCCTCAAAATACTCCAAGATATAGCTCGTCTTGAAAGTATAAGGGGGCGCGCCCTCACAAATCACCTCCAAACCACCGCCAACCGCGGCGGTCACAACCTCGTCCACAACGGACGGCGCAAACTCAAAATCCATGTCGCGGTCCCCAAACGGCAGCCCCGTTATGACCGCGTACTCAGACAAGGTAATGCCGGCCTCAAAGCCGGGCATATGGAACGTCGTCGTGGTGTCCCAATACCTATCCAAGAAGGCCCTGATCAACATCAGGTTCGCCGTCTGCTTCTTCCTCGCAATCTCCCTCCAATGGCCAACCAACGGGCCAAAAGCACTACGCAACACCCAAGCTTGCGCCTCGGCGAAGCCTCTCTCAGCACACACATTGCGGACGAGACGCCCGAGAAAGTCCTCATCGGGCCCTTATCCCAACCCATCGTCGCTCGATAGGAAACATGTCTCTCCGGAGCAAGCAGAAGGTTGTGGCCATCCCAACCCTTCGCGAAAGCCCTGTTCGCGCGTGATTTTCGCGGCCTAGAGCTACTCGCCCTAGGCGCGACCTCCTCGACCTCCTCAGCCTGCTCCTCAGCAACATCCATCTCAGCCTCCAGCTCATCCACAAGCTCCTGAGCAAACGCATCCGCCTCCTCCTCCTCAGGATCGCGCACAGGAACATTTCTCCCACGGCCCCTACCTCGTGACTGACCACGTCTCGTGGGCAGATCACGAGGGTCAGCATCCCTCTCACTACGAGTACGCCTCAAGCCACTCGAGCTAGAGGCTCCCTCGGTCCTCGAGCTAGCACTCCTGCGGGATTTCGACCTCGTAACGCGACTAGAATCTTCCCCTGCAACCAAACACAACCAATACATACAGCTATAATACAACATGGCATACACATACACAAATACACACAAATAATATACACATAATACATATACATTCCCTAAACACATTGCACTATACACTTCACAGGGCATTTTTAGGCCTAATTCATAATTAAGCCGAAAACCGTTCTCTACGCTTCAAAATCACAACTTTATGGTTTCTATAAGCCATAATAGTCCCCAACAACAACCCATTACAAGCAATTGCATTTTGGTCATCCCGATCAAAAACCCCTAATTCGCCTTAATTACTCCGTAAAACTGCGACTTAAGACGGCGATTTGAAAGCCTTAACTCGACTTTTTCGCAAAACTAACGTTATAGGCATGCTATACTCGCTATGGGCATCCTACACCGAAGTTTAATTGAAATTCCGGGTCGGAAAATCCGGGTTCGTTTTCGGGCCCGAAACCTAATTTGGACGTTTTTCACACAAAGACGATCTAAA
The DNA here is from genome assembly GCA_023091065.1 of Dianthus caryophyllus. Classification (NCBI taxonomy): domain Eukaryota; kingdom Viridiplantae; phylum Streptophyta; class Magnoliopsida; order Caryophyllales; family Caryophyllaceae; genus Dianthus; species Dianthus caryophyllus. The sequence goes on along the minus strand of CM041529.1, from coordinate 12,798,551 downwards.
TCACAATCAATTCACACATACACGTTCACATGGCATGATACAACACAATGACGTCAATTTCAAGCATTCAAACGACAAATTTCAAGCAAAACTCGGGTTTTCATTCAAAACCCGTCTTTTCAACATTTCAAGGAAAAACTAGCTAATTACAACAACAAATAACGTAAAAGCAAGTTAAAATGGAGCATTACCTCGTTCCATAGCAAGGCAACGCAACGAAAATGAGCAAAATCGGTTGAGAAATCGAAAAATGGTGTTTTTAGAGTTAGAAAATCGAAAATGAAGTGTAATGGCAAACATACGGTGCACTCGAGCCTCATATAGCACCTACAGCCAACAGGGGAAACCGCATAGGCTTATGCGGTTTGTCCCCTGAACCGCATAAGCTTATGCGGTTCCCGCCCTTGGCTTTTCTCGGTTTTTTCTCGTTTTACGCCTACTTTTCGATTCCTAATTCATCCTAGCTCTAATACAACTCCAAGTACGTCTCGTGCTTGGGTTAAGGCATCACCTACAGTCCGCCATACGCGTATATTAAGCATTCAATGTACGGTACAGAAGCAGGAGCACGAACGCTCTTCACGAGCACTACATCATATTATCCTCAACGGAAGGCAATCATATGCAACCACAACTACATAGACACTCCTCGGCGAGCCCAAGCACAAGCACTCTGCAATATACACTTAACTCCAAGCATTTCACTCTACATAGACGCTCCTCGGCGAGTTCAAGCACAAGCATTACATGGACGCTCTTTCACGAGACCTACATCTACATAAGCACCCCTACTCAATTATACACCTCACGCATACCCAAACACCTTACAAGCACATGCACCCCTGCACTTTAGCCCCTTGTACACATGCAATACGAAGACATTACAAGCACCAGCACCAGGCATCCGATGATACCAAGCATATACAAAGACACCAACAACGACAGTACAACAAACACGACGAAGACATCCAGCAGGCCGACAGGCCCTTATAGCATGCACGGACCGCCAAGTCCTTAAAATGCGCACGCCCCTCCCCGTTTAGCCCGGCTCGAAGTCCTCGTCTCACCCATGGACACATGCTTCGTTCCGCTGACTATATCGAGACTGTAATGGTCCGGATATGGTCGTGGAGTTTGACTAGCGCTCTAGTCCGAGCTCAGTCAAACTGGGGGCTCTGTGGATACTCATATCCGTACCCTCCCAAACAAAACCCTGTGATGTATCACGGACTTTTATTACGCATGCTTTAACGTTGACTTAAACGGTTCTAACTAATGTCGAATTCATTCTGAGTCGTTTTAAATGTTAAAATGTTTAAGGTCGCTTTACATCGCACATAAATAACGTTCATTTTGTCCATTTGGAGTCTAGCTAGGTCCTTGTCCTGCTTCATTTGGCATGAGCTTCGCATTTGCACTACAATTAGCCCTTTTACATTAACAAGGTCTAATTCAGCATTCCTAAATTCCTAAATTTAGGCCCGGTAGCTAAAACTGCTATTTAGCCCCCTCTTACACAAAATACGGCTTCACGTCTTACCTTATTTCACAAAAACTATGCAAATACACCTTTTTCATTTTTCCGGGTCTCGGGCCCGAAACCGAGCCCAAACCCAGCCTTTGGCCCGCACTCCAAAGCCCTAAGCATCACAAAATATCTCAGAAATATCCCAGCACTTTTCTTGAGCTACACGTTCGAGATTATCTCGTAATCTTTCAAAGATACAATTCAACCGAAACTAGGAAACTACACAAAAACCACACCCTCGAACCGCATAAGCTTATGCGGTTTGGGGAGGCAACCGCATAAGCCTATGCGGTTTGTCCAGGCAACCGCATAAGGGTATGCGGTTCCTAGGCCTGTTTTTATCCCCGATTTCCTAATTTCTCCGAGGTTTTTAGTATATATACAGCCCTATACCTCGACTTCAACACACACTTTCAGATCACAATCCACAACCAGAATACATCATTCACACACAATTCTCTCATCTTACACTTCTGCATCCACAAAAGCCTCACGCACTCAAATCTTTGAGTTCAACACACCATCCCGTGTTGAATTCATCCTCCTTTTAAGTTCAAGAAGCGAAGCTCGCCAGATCTGAAGCGTCGGGACAAGGTAGGTACCGATCCACTTGGATCAAAGCTTTTCTTATTTTCTATGGACTAACAAAGGGTCTACACTTTAGCGCCGGCTTTGGCACCCAGCACGCTTGCACTCCAAGTGTTCTATTTACTTCGGGTACACTCCATATCCGATGACACGCCAAAGTCGCATAAGCAACCGACCTTATAAAATAAACCAATGGACAATTGAACTTTATTTTATTTGCATGCATCTTGCACCTTCTTATTTTGCATTAAAATCAACTTAAACAATGAATTCGACCTTTAACTGAACCGTATTCGTTAACAAGTTAAACATGCTAAACTGAGGGTTTTAATCAATCTTTTTGCATCTGCATCTGCATTCTTTTACAAACTTATCGCACTTGTACGTAGCGATAACATTAGCTCAATTATCATCTTACAAGGATTGTTCTAGGTCAGTAGAGGCTATTTTTACATAGGCTTTTCTAAAAGGTTTTCATAAATCATTATTTGAATTAACTCTTTTTCTAAAGTACCCTCACCCCGAATCCAATCTGGTTTCACAAGCCTTAGATCTAGGGGTGTCGGCGTGCTCCAAAATCTAGGACATGTTTTTAACTTAGAACATGGTAGCAGGTTCCTATTTTCCGCGATAAATAGGTGGCGACTCCATAACAGTTCTTAAAGGTTTTTCCAACTTAATCTTTTTTAACTTTAAAATCCGCCCTTAAGCAAGACGCCGAGTTGGGTCCGATCCCGGGTTCCACAATTGTTGTGATTGGAGAAAGTTTATATTATTAGCACGGGCATGAACTTTGAGTCTCACAACTTAATTGACTACGTGAGCAATGGTAGAATTCCCTACATGCCCGACTATGAGATTTGGGATCTCTTTTGGGGTATCACGCGTCAAAACCTTTTTTCCGAGATTGAGGCTGACTTCCAAGACGTTCTTGTTATGTTCAAGAAATTAATCGAGGATTTAAAAGGTAATTGTGAGTCTTATGAATGTTCCCCAGCTCCTTGTGATAGGACCTTTCCGTCTCAAACTTGTGCTTTAACTAGTCCATATAGCTCTTTGTGTGATGAGAATTTGTTTGATGACGATTGTTATGAGCCTGTGCATGATTGTGATTTGTCAAATCCGCTTGAGGTAATTGTGAATGACACTCCTGAACCTGAACCGACTTGTCCCCTTATTGAAGCGTCTGTTGAGTTTGTTTCCATTAGATCCTTGTCCGAGGATCCTTTGGCGGTCTTACCGTGTATTGAGATTGACGCAGGTGACTCAATGTCGTGGAGCGCTAAAGTGGATGAATTGGAAGCCCTACTATATGCAGATGAAGAAAAGGCTTTCGTTCCCACGGACACAACAAGTCAGGGGAAAAACTCGTATGCTCCCGAGGTTCACCATTCCGATGTCACGCCGTTGTCCCATTCTAACGGCATCGATGAGTTTTTGAGTCCCTATGTTGCAAGCGGATGTATTTTTAATGTTGCCAAAGTGCTCCAGAACAGTTTTCATAGATTCATTCATATGTTGAGTCGATCATTAGCCGCAGTTTTATTTACATGTATTTCATTTTGGTGCTACATTTGCTTTTGTTTAGCACATGAGTAGGTTTTTGATAAACTTCTACGAGCTTTGGTCGCAGTACTGGTAGGCTTTGCTGCAAGGCAATCGATTGGTGATAGCCGATTGGATGACGTTGGTGATGGTGGCGGGTTCGTGTCTGAAACGGCCCATGCTCGGTGGTACTTTTAGTACCGACTGCTGCGCCCCCATTTTGATGCTGGTTTGGGGGGGTGCTTCTCTTGTGAATATTGTAAGTACGTTTTTCTTTTCACTAGTCTATGTTTTTCTCCCCATGTTTTTAGGTCCCCGTGTTGACGTGCTTTAGGACACATTGGGGACAATGTGTCGTGTAACAACCCGGATTTTCCAATAAAATAAAATAAAGAAGTAAAAGGTTCATAAAAGAAAATGAATAAAAATGAAGGCCACGATGGCGGAAACACCGTGTAATCCGAGTCGTCACTCACTAAACAACTAAACAACGATAAAGAGGTAGGCCTTGAAGCCTAATAGTGGGGAGTAAATACCCCTTACAATCCTTAACCAAAACGAGAAAGAAACAAAATAATAACAAGTCTAAACCAACAAGACTAATCCAAGTTCCTCAACATAAGCTAGCTACGGGGTCAATCCTCACGGCTTCTCACACTTCAAAACCCGAACCCGCGCTAACCTGCCACAAAAGAAACCAACAGCCACAATCAGTGGGGAGTAACTAGGTGCTTCCCAGTCATATTTTAACATAATCAACACAAACAACAATACAACCCAAATGCACAACCAACATAGGTCATCCTCAAGCTAACCCAATAATCAACTAACTCAACTTGCGACCTATAATCAAAGTATAAACAAATCAACCATCGTACAAACCATACAACCCCAAATACAATTAGTTCAATATAGTTAATCAAGCTCAACTTAAGTAATCCAAGTTCAACCTGTCATCAACAAAGTGACAGTCAATAATCAACAACCTGAATGTCATCAACAAAGTGACAAACAATAACAACAATCAACAATCAATCGCAAGAGTAAACACGGAGTACTGGGCGCTACAAAACACCCCGGACCCTACAAAAGATCATGACCCTATGGTGGCACTACAAAATGCCTCGAACAATAGTCTAAACTTGGCCAAGCACACCCCTACAAAAGAGTGTGGACATACAATAACCACCCCTACAAAAGAGTGGCGCCCCTACAAAAGGACTTTCGATAACCATAGTCTCAGAGCCACTACAAAATGGATGAGAACCCACGACAGGCGGCACCGTCCTACAAAAGACGTTGTAACTCCTCACGTACGTGCCAAAACAGTACCCGTACGCACACTCAACTCAAGCATACAAACAATTCAATTCAATAACAATGCCAACACAATCATCCTTTAGCTCAAAGTCATCTCAACCTCCATCATAAACTCTTTAACAGCATAACCAACCCTTTTATAACCATTCTCAACACTAACCATAATCAACATGTTAAATACGGAGTAATAATCATAAGAACTCAAGAATAGCCATAATAAACCATTATAATTCCCAAAATTATCATCTTTAAATCAACTTAATAACAACATAACCCAAATTCAATATAACAATCACCCCAAATCATTCCATAGACATATTAGTGTGAGACCAACACAAATAAGACCAAAGAACATGATTTCATAGCACAATCAACCCAAAGTTCATAACTTTACATACATAACAACAATCAAATCATCCTCAATCAATCATATGGTCTCACACGAGTCAAAATATCACTAAGGCTACACCTAGTTACCTTTTCCAAACAAGCCCAAGAAAAGCACAGTTTTCACCCCTTCTGTCCAGACGCGATAACAGACGATCCAGAGCTCCAAATGAAAAACTGAACGGTAAAAAGGTAGCCCCAAGAGTCAGGAACATGCTCACAAAATATCAGCAAAATCGGACGGTCGGATCTCCGGCGATCTTCAGTTTAGTTCACCTGGGTCAGAGAAATCCGAACTTGTGGTTTTCTCTCCAATCCTCTCCTATTGATTAGGGCACACATAAATCATACAATAAATAAGCACACCACAATAAACACATATAATAACAAAATTTACAGAAAGCTATACCAAGAGTAGAGGATTACCAAAGGATTAAGCAAGGAAGAGATTAGAATCAATTAGGGTTTGATTAGGAGATGAATTGAATGAATTTTATGAGATGTTTTGATGAGAACTAATGAGAGAATGAAGAGAGAGAAGAGAGGCTAGGATTTAATGAGAAACATCAGAAATAATAAAAGAGGAATTAGGGTTTAAAAAGCCTTATAAGTATAAAGAGTTTCGTGTATAAAACAAACAAGAAAAGCGATTCAGTAAATGCAGTAACCGAGCAGTCGGTTCGGTCCTGAACCGGTCGGTTCACATCGTAAATTTGGAAGTTGCGACGACGTCGAAAAAATACGCAGTTTAGCCTTTTGAATCGCCTGAATCGGAGTCCGTATGAGGAAATTACACCGTTTTTAAGCTAATTACTCCGTTTTTAAGTTCTTACTACAGTCTCGCTTATTCCACGAGCCAAAAATAACAAAATTAAGAGAAATGAAATACGAATTTAACGAAATAAATTATTTAAATAAAAGGGAAAAGTCGGGGTGTTACATGTCGTCTGGTTTGGGGGGAGGAACGCTTTGCTTTTCATTTTTACGTTTTCTTTTTCGTTTTTCATTTTCCAAAAACTCAAAATCCAAAAAAAAATCAGAAATTTCTCAAAAATACCAAAAATACGTATCCCGAATCGTTGTTGCAAGCTTGTTTTTACCTTATTCTTTCCCGACATCCCTTCCCTTGTTTGCTTTTGGCTTTGGCATGATTTTACTTCACGGATTAGCGCTGCGGGGATGTTTAGACGTGCTAGTAGATGATGGCATGCTTTTACTTGTTGGCTTTATCATTTTGCAGACTTTAGCTACTCTTTTTGTGAGGTTTTGAGCCTCCTGAGGCCGGTTCATCTATCCCCGTCCCCGTGCTTATATTGTGAGTAGTTCTCCTCGTGGGGTACGTAACATTAACACGCATAAGTGTGGCCCCTATCCCGTCTTTCCCCGCGATTTTGTCACATGTTTTGCATATGAGGCGTTAGTCGATTTTCATATTATTCACCTTGTTCTTACATTGTCTTTATCCTCTCATATATGATCCTAATTGCCCTTTACCAACTTGAGTTTGCTAGCTACATTGCCATATAGCCTACCCTAGCCTTGCTAGTTACCGCTTTTGCTTACTCTTGTGCTCGTTCCTTGGGTTGTGATCATTGCTATGACTTGCTGATGTCGTTTGCTTGGAGAGTTTGGTGAATATGTGTCGGGATTGCTGTTTTCCCGACCTTTGATGAGGTATTTCCGCAACTAGTGTGCTCTTTGCTCAAGAAAAAAATGAAACAAAAATCTGAATAAAACCAAACACAACACAAAAATGCAAAAGAAAAGAAATTGTGTGCACCAAATGAAGGAGTTGTTGTTGTTGTTACATGAGTGAGCACTTGTAATAGATTTCTATGTTGCGATGATGTGTAGAGGAGACCGATATGCTGCTTTCGGTCCATTTTTTTCATGAGAGTTGGGTTCCGTTTTGGTTGGACGAGCACTTGAGTAGTACTAGTGGCTTAGCTCCACGATTCCATAACTATTTGTCCACCTTCTTACCCTTACCTCTCTTTGGCCTTTACACACCTCATTTCCTATGTAAGCCCTCATGTTTGTATCGTTTTTGTGACATTATTTGTGTACGAGAATGCGAGATTTGGTCCACATTAGATTGCGGGCGTGCTTCCACAAGTCGAGTAGGTGAGTGTCATCACATATATCACCTTGTTCATCATTTGTGCTAGAGTGAAAACCGCGAGAGGTCCGTGATTTGATTGCTAGAGAGCCTAAGTCTAAGCCATGCTATTCATTCTGCGCCGTCTTGTAATTCTCATCCGTTAGCTAGCTATTTCCTACGTCCCATGCTGTTTCGGGATTGATTGCCATTTGCTAAAGCTGCTTGTGGTTTGGTGATTGTTCGGGGGAGTCATCTTTTTCTCACTTTGTCCTCTATTTTCTGTCATGCTTTGTTGCTTGAGGACAAGCAACGGTTCGGTTTGGGGGAGTTTGATGTGTCGTTTATATATATGCTTATAGCCCCCTTGTTCACTAGCGATTCTTTGCGTTTCCCGTGCTTTTACTTGCATTTCGCTTCCTATTTCTCTCCGTTTTGGCTCTGCTGCGTTTTTATGTCCATTTTGTAGGGAAACGCGCTAATTTGGAGGATAGGATGCTGGTCGGGAAGTTTCGTGAAATTTCGTTGAGTTTCGTGATGTTTCGAGTTGGTCTCGGGCCGTTTCGGTTGCGTACGAGCCACGTTTCAATGTTTGATGGTGACCCGGGACCTTGGGACGGAGTGTGAAGCTCACATGATCATTATAGACCTCGTCCCTACCCCTAGGCCTCGTCCCTATGCCTTGGGACGACATACAAGTGAAAAGAAGCTAAGTAAACAAAGTGCCAAAAGCTGGAAAAAATCTGAACTCAACGGGATGGCCTTCCCGTGTGCTTGGGACTTGATTTGTGTGTGTGCCGGTCGGGACACCTGTCCCGGACCCCAGGGACGGCTTCCGACTCCTCGTGCGCTTAAAATACTTCGTCTATTTGAGGGGGTTTGGGCCCTTATTCGTACACCATCTTTTTACAGCATTTTAGGAACACTTTAAACTTCATTCTCTAAAAAACTTAGGGTTCATACTTTTCAACTTTTGTACTTTCAATTCCCGACTCGGATTACGTTGTTTGATCATCCTATTTGGTTTTTGTTGCTTGAATTCTTCTACTTCTCCTTGGAATTTCTGATTGGTATATGTTTTCTACTCTTCTCTTTTGTTGTTAATTTCATTTTCAATCATTGTTGATCATGTTTTCATCTTTCTCCCTTGCTTTTGTTATCATTTCCGCTATGTGTGAGTACTTCCTTATCTAGGGAGAAAGGGTGACCATGGGTAACTAGTTTAGGATGCTTTTATGTGATGTTTGATGAGGGTTTTGCATGTGTCTCTGGTTATCTTGTTTGATTGCATTTGTTGATCCTTTAGCCAAGGATTATTGAGCGTTTAGCACCCTTAAACTTAAGAACGAAAGCTTAGTTTAAGGTAGGGCACGGGACTAACCATTAGGACCCTCGGTAGTAAGTAGCGAGAGCCCGTTACCGAGACCAAGAGGACGCTTAAGACCGAGAGGCCGAGCTTATTCCTTAGCACATGTGATTCCCGACTCTTTTCTGTCACCATCCTTTAATTATCCTAGCTAAATCTATGTTATCCCCGACTTCCTAGACCTTTCTCTTATTGTTTTAACCCTCATCTTTTGCTCTAGTTTTAGTAAACCTCAATCACTCGAACCGAGACTAGAATCACTCCAAAGTAACCAAGATTGCGACCATCTCCCTGTGGATACGATTCCGACTTGCCCTAGCGACCCTAGTGTTTTGTCCGGTATTATTTTTGATTAGGTGACGCGACTGAGCCTATCAGAACTTAACTCAAAAGGAAATAACGATCAATTGAAGCTATGCAAGTGATTAGGTATAAGAATACGCTCTCTCGAGTCAATATTAACCTTAAGCAAATATAGCGGGCTCTCGCAACTTACTAAACTCAACTTATCAAATACGCATAAGTCTAGTTTTAATTCGGCTTTCGATCTTAAATTAAAACTACCAAAGTTCAATTCAATTAAAGCGTCCCAAAATTCAATTAATAATAAAAACGCGTAGGAAGAAATCAACTTGCACAAGTTCAATCAATCAAGCAATTAAAACATGTTCCCAAATCAATTGTCACAAATCACCCTAAACCCTAATAGAGAAATTAGCTACTCATGATTAAAACTATAGCAATGCAATAATAATTAAACATGATAAGAGAAATAATAGCAATTGAAATAAACCTGAAATTAATCTTGAATTATGAAAGCAGAGTACCGATGGTTACAAGCAATCAATCTTGAGTCTAACTAATAAAGTTTGAGAGTTTATGTGAAAGAGAACTAAGAGTATCAGATCAAAACTAAGTTCAAAAGCAGAAAATAAAGCATAGCTTTTCCAAAATCACGCCCTAAAGTATATATACACAATTACCAAAAACTATCCGGATTAAAAATCAAAACCCGATGAAATAAGTGCCTCAGTCGGCCGGCTGGTTGTCGTCCTGCTGGACCGGCCTGACCCTCAGTTTTGGGCCGGCTCTTCTAACTTCAATTCAGGCTAGAAATTCCTTTGGACCTTTTATCTTTCTCTTGGGCTTTTGATCTTTTTCGTCTTTTATTTGTATTCCCGAGCTTCCGTATAAGCTCGAGCTTGGTCTCGAAGTCCCGGTACTCGTAATGCTCCACTCAACTCAGGTTTCAGCTCAGGACTGCCAAAACCTGCAAAATATAAACGAGGAACAGCAGTACCGCAATATAAAGCAAATAGCTCCTAAAATAATAATAAACTCGACCAAATGCAAGCTAAATGCGACTAAACCGGGGGCATATAATTTATATAAAGAACACGTATCAACCAGCCAGGGGAGCCCCTCCACTCTATCATATCCCCATGGCCCTTCATGATATGGGAAATCGATATAGTGGGGAAGCTGTCTAGAGCACCAGGGAACAGGGTATTCTTGCTAGCAATGACAGACTATTTCTCCAAATGGATTGAAGTAGAAGCCTACACCCAAGTTACAGAACAGCAGGTGATATCATTCATCAAGCGCAACATTATCTGTAGGTTTGGCATCCCCTCCAAGATAATATGCGACAACGGGTCCCAGTTCATAAGAGGGAAAACAAGAGCATTCTGTGCCCGCTGGAACATCACGCTGAGAAATCTACAACCAGAAACCCCCAGTCCACTGGTCAAGCTGAGTCCAGCAATAAAATCGTAGTGGACAACCTCAAGAAGAGACTCGAAGAGATTGGGGACAAGTGGGCTGATGAACTCCCTTTGGTCCTATGGTCTGATAGGACAACACCTAAGGTAACCACAGGCCAGACACCTTTCAGCTTGGTATTTGGGGTCGAAGCAGTGATTCCAGCAGAAGTCATGGTTCCTACGCTAAGATATGGGTGCCCGACAGAAGAAGAAAACTAGGCCGCTATGACCAGCAACTTGGATACAATGGACGAACTAAGAGAAGACGCCAAGATTAGAATGGCTGCATACAGGCAGTCTGTCGCCAGAAGTTACAACAGGAATGTACGGATCAGGACCCTTCAAATGGGAGACCTAGTCCTCAGAAAGGTTTTCTAAAACACAAAGAATCAGCGAGCAGGGAAATTCGCCTACAATTGGGAAGGACCATACGAGGTGGAAAGTGTTGTAGGCAGAGGAGCATACAGGTTGATGACTATGGAAGGAAAATTTATAGAAAAGCCATGGAACATCCTGCACCTCAAAAAGTACTACATGTAACGGCCTCGAAGACCCCAGGAGTCCTAGACTCAAAAAGCGCCACCCAGGTTTTTCTACATCATGTTCCATTTCTAACAAATCGTTTGCAAGCCTTTCTGAGTTTTCCACGATTAAGCTATCTTATGACCATTTTAATCGATTTGCAAACCCTTTCAAGTTTATCCATGTGAAGCTATTTCGTAAAATTTGCCAATTTAGTGGACCTTTTGGGCCTTTTCCACATTTGAGTCACTTGGAAAAACTTTTCCTATGATTTTGCTGAGCCCTACATTTCTAGTCAGTGGACATTTGTCTTGAGGTCAGAAAAGTACTTCTTCTGTGGGCCGTGAGTTTTAAAAAAAAAAAAATTGACTTTACCAAACTTGCAAAACGAACAGGAACCTGGGAATGGCCACTTCTAAATCCGACTTCAAGAAAGACGGACTATTCGTGTGTGTGGCATCTGATACGACCGGGATAAAACATGACCCAGACTCGGACTTCTACGCACCACTGCCACCAAGACACCACTACGAGGCATGGCACTCAGACATATTGGGCAACAAGACCCCAAGCCACCAATGTCAGTCGACTATAAATGCATGCACACTTCTAAACAAAAACCGCGTGCGTAAACACAAAAGGCTAGCCAATAAATTACAGACGATAAACTAAATTACGGACCTCCTCCATGAGGATCTTGAACAAAATGTACACAAAATAAAGGCACAAGTTATTCAAACTTGCAAAGGTGGCTACAGAAGCCACCATCACAAAACAATGTCAGAACAATTCATGAGTCAGAATACTTAAACAATTGGGTTGTCTTGTGCAGATGTCCCCCCCGATCGCCAACGTTAACCCCAGGAGCTTCATCGTCCTCAATAGCTGTTGTAGCTCATGAGTCCTCAGCAAACCCAACATCCTCAACTTCATCTCCAGCAGCCTCCTGCGCACCTTCAGTTGGGTCATCATTCTCCATGTTCGAGTCCACAAAACCGTCCAGCACGCTGAGATCTAAGGGGACGGGATAAGCTTCCTTGAAATTTTTTCCCTCTTCCTCAACATCAAAGCTGGGGGACTCTTCCGCCTGAAAGACCTTGTAGCACTTGATCTTGGTATCCCAGGCAGCATACACCAGGGCCTTCGAAAGAATCTTCTTCATGTTGTTCACAGACTCCTGGAGGTCGAGACCTCGGCACCCAACCGCCACACGTCCTTCTCAAAGAACTTGCCCACTACAAGACAAATTTCATCCAACTCTTTTCAACAAGTTCTCCTTTTCTCTTACAAAGAACATCTCTACCCTGAGCGATGGCGTCCCATCGAATTCTACAGCAGCGACGTCAGACTTCATCTTGTTTATCATCGCCAGAGCTCCTAAGTTGGAGGCCCAAAGAGACTCCACCTTCTTGCGTGTGAACAGGGAAGTCTGAAACGCCTGCAAGGGATACAAGAACCGTAGTGAGACAGGGGCAACGATAGAGTCAGGAACCACGAGCGTCGGCATAGGAGAATGATACCTCGAAAGCCACTTCACAAAGTCTGTTCATTATGGCCGGGAAACTACTCTCCTTACACTCAGCCTCGGAACCAGGGAGCAGCAACTTCTCCATCTCAGGCTACACCTGATGTTGCTACCTATACCCAAACCCAGCAGGGTGCTAAAGCACGTGAGTACCATCAGGGACAGTCATTGGGTCCTTTTTGAGTACTCGACGTGCTGGACATTGGATTGGACGCAGACCTTTTGACATTTTTCAACACGGGCACAGGTGGCTCCTTTTTGACCACGGTCTTCTGAATAGGGTTGGTCGCGGTCTTTCTTTTCTTTCTTGCTTGCAATAGGTTCTCGATAACATCAATAGCTTCAGAAACAAGAGATGAACATGTGAGTATACAATTATACAAAGCATTGACAAGGCATGCCTTACCAAAATTCGAATGGGGGAAACATAACAGGATCCATAGTTTGACCAGTCTAGAGGTAAGATGTGTAATTAATCTATCAGCAGGTGGGGGTAGGGGCGTTGCTTAGCAGAAATGGCGAGCAACTTCTCCACAGTGTCCTTGTGTCCCAAAGACCGCTCAGGATACACAAAATCTGTGAAAACACACGAATTAAATGGGGTAAGCTATAAGGATGTTACCACACGCAGTCGACGAGAGAAATACCTTCCAAACCGCGTCATTCACAAAAAAGGTATTTTGGGCATGGGACAAGTGAATCGGCCTTCTAAAAGACAAACTAACGCCACCACCCTTCGTCAGATGGGCGTGACTTAAAGTAAACGAAGGAATCAACCCCGGTATGTGATAGGCTTAATCGCGTCACCTAATCAAAAATAAACGAAACTCAACACTAGGGTAGCTAGGGTAAGTCGGGATCGTATCCACAGGGAGATGGTCGCAATGTTGGTTACTTTAGATGATTCTAGTCTCGGTTCGAGTGATTAAGGTTTACTAAAACTAGAGCGAAAGGATAAAGGGTTAAACGATAAGAGAAAGGTCTAGGGAGTCGGGGATAGCATAGGTATAGCTAGGATAAAGGATGGTGACAGAAAAGAGTCGGGAATCACATGTGCTAAGGAATAGGCTCGGCCTCTCGGTCCGAAGCGTCCTCTAGGTCTCGGTAACGGGCTCTCGCTACTTACTACTGAGGGTCCTAATGGTTAGTCTCGTGCTCTACCTTAAACTAGGCTTTCGGTCTTAAGTTTAAGGGCGCTAAACGCTTGCTAAGCCCTGGCCAAAGGATCAACAAACACAACCAAACAAGATAACCAGAGACACATGTAAAACCCTCATCGATACATCACCAAAAACATCCTAGACTACTCACCCATGATCACCCTCTCTCCCTAGATAAAGAACTACTCACACATAGCAAATTCAACAACAAAAGCGAAAGCAATATATGAAAACATGATCAACAATGATATATAATGAAATGATAATCAAAAGAGAGAAGTATGAAACAAATACCAATCAGAAATTCCAAGGAGAACAACATAAATTCAAGCAACAAAACCGAAATAGATGATCAAACTAGCGTAAACCGAGTAAAGAATTAAAATTACAAAATATGAAAAGTATGAACCCTAAGTTTTCTTGAGAATGAACTTTAAAATGTTATAAAAACAATGTAAAAAGATAGTGTACGAATAAGGCCTCAAACTCCTTCAAATAGACGAAATATTTTAAGCACACGAAGAGTCGAGACCCGTCCCTGGGCTCCGGGACAGGTGTCCCATCCGGGACCAAGTAGCAATCAGCTCCCACAGCTACGGGAAGGCTGTCCCGACAAGTTCAGCCTATTTCCTCTTTTTTGCACTTCCTTTACTTAGCTTATTTTCACTTGTATGTCGTCCCTAGGTGTAGGGACAAGGCCTAGGTCATCTCAAGGCATAGGGACGAGATCAAAATTGAGTATATGAGCTTCACACTCCGTCCCAAGGTCCCGGGACACCTTCAAACACTAAAACGTGGCTCGTACGCAACCGAAACGGCACGAAACCAACTCGAAACACTTCAAAACTTCACGAAACTTTACGAAACTTCCCGACCAGCATCCTATACTCCAAGTAAGCGCGGTTACCTACAAAATAGACATAAAAACGCAGCAGAGCCAAAACGGAGAGAAATAGGAAGCGAAATGCAAGTAAAAGCACGGGAAACGCAAAGAATCGCTCGTGAACAAGGGGGCTATAAGCATATATAAAAACGACACATCAGTATGCGCTCGGAGAGTCACCTGACCCCAATCAAGGGACCAGATATATAGCCAAAGTAAGCAAAGTCATGGATACTTAAGTCAATGTCATGCATCTCCCCCAACACATGCATAAGGAACAACATACGCCACAAGCGAGGGATAATTTGGTCAGGAGAGACACGGTGCCACTGAAGAAAGGATTGAATTAGTTTGGGAAACGGAAATTTCAGACCCAGGGAGAAGGGGAGCTGGTACAGTGTAACCCAACCAGGGCGAAAAGCGTCGGCTCGCTCGCCAGGGAGTGCGACGCGAATGGTCGCCCCCTTGTCTATCCCCATTAACCGACGCCATGCCGGCAAAACCGCCGGAGTAACCTCAGAGTCACATGAATGGTGAGCATCGAGGACCCCGGTGGAGGGAAACTCCACGAGAGGGGCAATATTTTCGCTAGAATCGGAGCTAGATGACATAACAAGAAAAGAGAAAGAGAAAGATTTACCTGGAAAAAGTTCTTAAGGAAAAAACGGAAGGCAAAAGGTTTTGGGAAAGGAAATAAAAAGAAAAAAAGGGGATTGAAGTAATTAAGGAGGGAAGTTATGACAGCATAAGAAAGTGTGTTGATGGGGCATGAGGAGTTGCATCATGGGGAAGCGCAAAAAGCAGGAAAAATTCTCGCCCAAGTGCACGGATGTTGGGAGCGAATTTTTGGGCCCTAAACTTAGGCCCACTATCTTGAGGGCAGCAGAGCACGAGCTTCTGGACGCAGATTCCTGGACGCAGAGTTCTGGACCCAGAATCCTGGACCCAGGGATATTCAGATACCATCAGCCAACGGCTAGCAGGCGGGGTCAAATGAAGTGGAGGCATTTCCGGAGATTGTTATTTTGCAACGTTACTCTACTGTGTTTAAGAAGAGAAGACAGGGAGTCAAAGGGGACTGAGAAAAAAGTGCAACAATAGGAGAGAATCAAGGGGGCTCCAAGATATAAAAGAAGCTAGGGTTTTCCTGGAGGCAATTCATTTAGCAATCAACCACCAGCATCCACTACTGCACGTACACTACAATTGCTCTCAAACAACAGTCCATCTCCTACTTCTAGCTTACCTGAATTAATTCCCAAAATACGAATCCAAACACGATACTCATTCTAATTGTAATCTCAATTCGATTATAGTGGAGAGTTGGTGGGACTGTAGTTTCCCCCCGCGGTCGTTCTCCATATCGGGTTTTTCCGCGTAACAAAAAAACCTTGTGTTCTTCTTCTTTGTGTTTCTCGTTTTCATTTCACTCTCATTTCATGTTGAGTATTTGGCATACAATTATATTGCTTTAACCCCGCAATCACTAAATCAACCCTTAGGTAAATTTTTACCAAAATAATAGTTAACAAGAAAGGTACCAGTAATGACATCTGGATGAGTCTCTACCTCGGCGCGACGTATTTGGCATACAATTATATTGCTTTACACCCTTAGGGCACTCAAAAGCCTTGTGCCCCGGGTCCTTGCAGACGTAGCAAATGATAGGAGCACCATCAGAAGTCTTACCGGGATGGTAAGCCTTCCTACACCGATAGCACAACATGTTTCCCCTCGTAGAAACCTGAACATGGTTTCCCGTAGGGCGAGCCTCGAACCTAGACTTCTTCACCGATTGAAAGGTTTGCTGTGGAATGAACGACCACTTCACAAACCGATTCTTAGTAGCCGCTTCAGCCTCCTCAGCCTTCATCGAGTCGTACACACTAAGCGCACGATCATAAGTCAGCTGTAAGGTAGTAGAAGGAATCCCAGCAAGCACAGTTCTAACTTTAGGAATTAGGTTCAGCTCAAATCGACGAACCCATGTAGCTTTATCCGGTACAATGTTAGTGGCAAAGTGCGTCAACTACACAAACTTATCAGCATATTCTTGAACTGACATAGAGCCCTGCTCCAACCGGATGAACTCTTGCTCTTAATGACAACGAAGCTCCTCAGGACAAAACATCTTCTTCAGAGCCTCGCCAAACCTTGCCCAGTTAAACCCATTCTGAGTTTGGAGAGTGGCCTTCGATAGGGACCACCAGTTGCCAGCCTCGTTCTTTAGATAATACGTGGTGATATCCACCTTTTGATCCTCGGTACAGCGTGTAGCAATGAATAGCTTCTCCATTTCCCGGATCCAAGACTCTAGTAGTTTAGGATCAACCGTACCGTCGCATGTAGGAGGACGGCAACGATTGAAGCGGTCAAACACGGATTGGTTATTCGCATGGAGGTTAGCCATAGCAGTAACTGCATCCATTGTCGGCCATCTGCAACACAATAATCGAGTCACTTGTGTTGTGGCACTTTCCTAGGTATGCCACTGCAAAGAACTATGCAAGCAAAAGTAACTCAGAACAGTTAACGATAAACCCCCTATTGGTGACTACCCAACTCGCTCTCGCTCGGTGTGCTAGGTCCATCCTAAGACACTCACCTAAGGAGAGTTGGGACGTTCGCTCTGATACCAATTGTAATAACCTGGATTGTTTTATTAAAATAAAATACGAAATAAACTATATTTAAAGAAAAGAACGATAACAAAATGCCACGATGGCGGAAAAACCGTGGAATCCAAGTCATTAGGGAACTCAAACGGTACGGGTACAAGGTTTATAATGACCGGGAATAAATACCCGTAAAAGACAAGTCTACGAAAGTCTAACTAAAACAAATGGGTCAAACAAAGAGGTCGATCTCACGGTATCCTCAATCATCCTTGATCCCCGCGCACATACCCGAAAATATTTTCAGAAAATCCACAATCAATGGGGAGTAACTAGGTGCTCCCCAGTCATACTTTTAACATAACGGTCATAACCGTAACCACACAACCAACTCATGCATACAAACTTACCTTTCCTACGGCCTATAATACGGAGAAACAACGAATAGAATAACCATACAACACAAGCCAACATCTCCACCATTGTCAACTTACTAACAACAACTTAATACCAACAATCAAAGGATCACAAGAGTAAGAAGAGCGCTGGATGAAACAACTAGAATCACCCTGGATGAAACAACTAGAATCATCTAAACCCTATGGTAGGACGACAACTAGAAGTCCTATAACAAGTCTAAATTTGGCCAAACTCCACCGAACAACTGGAACGGTTAGGACATTTAACAAACCATAGACTCTAACAGAACAACTAGAACGGTTGAGTACTCGTAATGGCTCTAACCGAACAATTAGAACGACCGAGGGCTCTACAAGCGGTATACGTCCAAACTAGGATGGCGTAACTCATCACACACAGACTAGAACAACATCCATACGCATACTTAACTCAAGCACCCAACATCCAAAGTCATCCAACATCATAAGTATATCTCATCATATTAGTAAAGCAAATCCTTTTAGTGTAGAAGCATACTCAACCTCCTACAATATCAAATTAACCATTCACCCCTATTATTTTCATGTTATCATGCATATTTTAACTTACATACAACAATACCATATGCCAAGACTCAACCTTTAACAACCCTAAGCTAAGACTTAACTGTGTGAGACCGACTCAACCAAAATCAAACACATTCAACCATAACAAACATCATAAACACGACCAAAATCACAACTTTCATGTTTACAAAGCTTCACACAAGCTCCAAAACTCGACATGGTCTCACACAAGTTAAAATATGAGTAGGGCTACACCTAGTTACCTTTTAGGGCAAAATTCTCGTGCTAGTCTTCTTCTTCCTCCACAAGGATAGTGTCTTCCTCCTTGACGTTGCCTTCTCCTTCGATGATGATAAAAGGAAATAAGAGACGGCACAAAAATAAACCCTAAGGGGGCGTTTGGTTTGTATTTGGAAAAGGGAATAGAATCAAGATAGAGAAATAGTGGAAAATGAATGAGATTACCCCAAATTTAGTTTGTTGTTTGATTGTTTTATCAAAAGGAATACCAAAACTCAAGTATTGACCCATTTACCCGACCCGACCAACCACTGAGAGGTGACAGGGTGGCAACGTGGTGGTTGTTATGGTGGCGGTCATAATCACGTAGGTTGGTGGTCGTGAGTGGTGGTGAGTGGTGGTTGTGGGTTAGAAAGTGAGTTGGAGGGGAAAGGGAATCTCATTCTCTTGGAGGTTGGGGGATAAAAATTAGAGGGGTTCGAAGGTAAGGGAGGAAATTTGATTCCCTTTATTTTGTCATAAACAAACACTAACAAAGGAAATCATTAACTTTGATTCTCTTTACCTTTGTTATAGACCCCCAACCAAACGCCCCTAATTACTATAGCATAACTAAAATTATGATATAAACAAGAACTAGAACAAAAAAAAAAAAAAAAATCTTTACCGATCTTAAGAAGAGAACACGATGTTTGAGCGATCTTAAACGAAAAATTGAAGGTTTATGATGAGTTTTGAGGGAGAGTTTGAGTGTTTCGATGAGGAATAGGGTTTGAGTAGAGGGAAAACTGATAAAAACAAGCATACGAAAAGAATCACAAAGCTTTAAATAAAAAGCTAAAAGAAATTGGGATTTTTCCAAAAACCGCAGACCTCCGCGAGCTGCGCTTGCACCCCGGTCGCGCCCTGGTCGCCAAGGGCCCGCGCCCTAGTAACCACTTTCGACCTGCTCGCCTCGTCATGCGAGCTTGGGTCGCGTATTCCCCGCCATGACCCTCAAACCTACTTTTAAAAGACCCTACTTCTGACATACTAACATCCATATGACCCGACTCTCTTCGTAACAACGGTAACACCCGACACAACTAACTTGACTAAGCTCAAAGAACGATTTTCTCGGAATAAAATGAGAAAATCCAATCAAAACACATTATATTTTAGAATAAAAGAGTCGGGGCGTTACATTGCCCCCATAGTTCGACTAAGTTTTAGAGTAAAACCTGAATCAAACTAGGGGCTTTTCTTTCGTCTTTGCTTTTGCGTGGTGATTTGTGGCGTATATCCGATGGGGATGTATTGTCTTTACGTGCTGTAAATCCGTTGGGAATATGGCCGTTGGATTATGTTGCATTATGAATGTTCTAACGCTGTTGGCAAAGGCGTTTCTTGACGAGGTACAGCCAGAAGCGTGATGCTTTGAGACCGTTCACGCAAATGGGGGAAGCATGTTGATGTTTTAGTGCTCATTGTTTTATGTTTGTATATACGAAAAAGCATGTTTTGTACCAAAATGAATTAGGAATCCAAATTTAGGCCCGAACCAAAACAAAATGTATCAGACCAAAGCGAAAAACACCGCCTAGAGACACGGTGCTTGGTCGTTAATTCGCATGCAGTCTTGCGGTTCTCAGCCCAAGCCTAGAATCTGCTGCACTCTCGACCTTTTGGCTTTGGGCGTGTCATTTTGTGTTGAAATGTCGGTTGTGCCTTTTGCAAAGCTGCCTACGTATCCATGTATATAGAATCAAACAGGCGTAGTTTGGTAATTGCATATTTACGGGCATGTCCACCTGTTGAATGCTTGAGCCAAGTCTAATTGAATTGGAATACCTTTTAGAGTGTTGTTTCTTTGAGGGTTGTTTGGTGTTATCATGTGTGGATTACGAGGCATCTTGTAAACAGTCGTATTTGCACGTTTAGAGGCAAGTCGGCCCGCTGAGTGCTTGAGCTAAATTGAATTTTAAATTGGACTTAGCTTGCTTGGCTTTGTGCTATCTTGTTTGGATTACGGGAACTTTTGTGAAAAGTGACATGTGCATGTTTAGGGGCAGGCTGGCTCGTTGACTTACGTGTAAGGATGCTGACTGCAAGGCATTCGTTTGAGGATGTCTGGTTAGTGGTCCTATCGTGGTAGGGCTATTGCTTTGATTTTTGTTGTTGTAGAGTTATAAGACGTTAGTGAGAAACATCCGTTGTTGTGTTGGAGTATAATCCTAAAATCGAGTGCTAGCCTCCAGTTTTCCTTGTCGTGAGCGTGGGAATGTATACTGTACTTTGACGCGTCATATGACCGTTATGTTTGTAGGTTAGGAAGGCGTGGTTGCCTAGTTTTGAAAGGTACGTGTGTTATCTTTAGATATTGTGAATATCGTAGATAAGCCCCCAGTTTCGCTTCTTTGTTTATTTTACAACTGCAAGTAGATGGGTTCCATCATGGATGTCAATATTGAACGGTAGTTGTTGTATTTTTTGTTGTGTGTGGACACGGTGCATCTAGCGCCATTGGATAGAGTGTACCCAATGCCGTTGAATTGAGTGTATCCAATGCCGTTGTATAGAATGTATATGATACGTTGGATGAGGTGTATCCAATGTCGTTGGAAAAGGTGTATCCGGTGCGTTGGATAAGGTGAATTTGCTTGACTGCATTTTAGGCATTATGAATGCTTACTCATGTCGTGCGTATTGCTCGCCTTTACCCGCTGCCTTGTATCTGCATGGTTAGTACTCGGGAAAAGATGGATTTTACTTTTAGAAATTCTTTTTGCTTGAAGGAAAAACTGTTTCGAGTAAAAAGTTAAAAGAGCAGATCATATAAGCTGATACACACAATAACAATAGTAGTTGTGATAACAATTGTAGTTATGTTTTATTATACTCCAATTGTTGTATAAAAATTGTCACTATACCAACAACTTATTAAAAAGTAAATCAATTATAGTAACATACTCTAATTTAGAAAAAAAAAATTAAAAAAAAAATAATAATATGAAGTACTTCGTAGTAAGCTACCAACATTTTGAGTACCTAGTTAACGTAAATTTCTAAAGTAACAAAAGTCTAGTTACTTTTCTGTAATGTAATTAAATAACATACTCAACCTTAAATTTATAATTTACACTAGCTTCAAAATTCTGCATACTAAAGATATGACTGTCGTATAAAATTTCACATAACAGAACAAGCATTAGGATTTTCATCGCTGAACATCTGTGGTGGATGAGAGTAATCAGGCGCATTCCAGTGTTCCATAACTTGGTGACTGTATCCTTGCCCTTGTTGTCTCGGGTCATAAATTGGAGCATAACCGTAATCATAGCTAAACGGGTTATACTCCATTTTAGACACCTCGATTCGAGCAGTATTTTCCTTTGTATCACCACCACCAGCATCACCTTTTTTCTTTTCGTCACCAGCGTCTTTTTTATCTCCACCACTGTCCTTTTTCTCTCCACCCGACTCTTTACTCTTTTCCGACTTGCCACCGCCTTCATTTGGCTTTTTATCGTTTGGAGCGAGTTCAACGGTTCTCTTAAGCTTTGAATTCAAGTATGGTAAGAGGTCTTTCATGTTCATAGTTCCCTTAGCTATGATCAAATCTTTTTGTAGGTCAACATTTACGTCTTGTACACCTACATAAAAGTAATCATATAAGACCATTTGTTTTTATGTAAAACCGTCGGATCACACATTAAAATAATTGGTCAGTACAAGTCAAATAACTCACCATTACATTTGCCGACGATTCTTTTAATCTTATTAGCGCATCCTTCACAGTGTACATTTGTCTTTAATTGCACAGTAGATACCGTAGGCTGCACAAGCAAATCATTATGCAATTAGAAAACTAACTAAAGTATTTTCTATTTGTAAATGATGACGATTATCATGCATCTGAAGCACAAAAATAATGATTATCACCATAATAGTTATGAAAATTATAAGTTTTCTCTACTACATGATTAGATTTTTAGATCAATGGATAAATTTTGGAAATGATATCCATGTTACGTCAGCAACACCTACGGAGACAATTCCGAGTATTAATTTTATACTCGTATTAAGTATTCACACTACATCTTAAAACAAAAACCAAGATTTTTATAAAATTGTCGAACTCAGCGCTTACACTTGAAACCATGTCAAAAATTTAAAATACAGTACAAGAAATATAAAAACCGTGTGTAATATTATGCTCACGATTTAACTATAGACGTTGACATGACTTACGTCCACACCTCTACTAGTTCCTTCATTACAAACTTTATACTCCGTATGAATTATAAAAGTCAATAATACACAAATATTAATACAGAGTTTCTATGTGATCCTCTTAACACGTTTAATAATAATGTCACCGTACATAACAATTTATTTATTTCTCTTTAAAAATAGTACCCCGAAGATAAGTTAACAACCTAAAATTTAAAAATGGTCCCAAAAATTTAAGAAAATAGCTAAACTACCACACAAAAAGAGAGTTACGCACTCAATTATTAATTCAGACGATGCCTAGACCACAAGATCTCGTGGACAAGCACGACATAGAGATAAGTTAATTTGCTGTACCAAATGATACACAACAAAAATTTATGATTGAAGTGATTACATAGGCAATCATTTCAAAAATGAGTAAAACAAAATGACAATAACAAAAAGCCACCAAACCAATTGTTTTTCTTAGATTACAAAAACACATCACAAACACTACTACGAAGGTCGAACTTAGATGTTCTGTCTCAATTTTGTCTTTTCAAATCTTACATAAAAGATTTTTATTCCATATTTATGGCTATGATACACTATTAAATTACTAATAAACTTTCATGGTCGACAAAATATCGGTTGGTAATATACATTTGTAATTGTAATGTTGCTCTTTTTTTAGTGGGCTACAAGATCGTATTTATTTAAAATGTTACAAGGAGTTAGCAAATAAATGTACCCCAATTCGACTTGATCAAGCTAATCTTCAAAAAGTATATTTTTTTTTAATTTAAATTGTATTTTTTTCATTAAAGATCAATTAACATATGACATGATGACACAATATTATTAATTACAATAATTAATGGGCTAGCTAGTTCGACCTTAAATAATTCATGAGTAATAAATGGGTAGACTAGAATAGAGAGTTTCAATTAGATTTAAAGTTGTTAAAAAAAAATTATGTCACTTGATCTCCTATGAAAAAGGTACTCCATAATTAATTATTACTTAATTTAAATTTTAATTGGTGCATACTTAATTGCATTATTTGTATTTATGTTTTGCCTATTTTTTTTATTTAAGGTGTTGTTTGGTTACACCAATAATAATGGAGGAATTAAATTTTCCCATGAATCTAGAAAAATATGTTTGTTTACCCTTACAAAATGACGGGAATTTAACTTTCCTTTGGTTTCTAAATTCCTACAAAATGGTGGAATTTAATTACCTAGGTCCCCTAGGTAATTGTAGTTTCCCACATGAAATATTTTCCTATATGCCAACTAAACGTCTTTTAAGCAAATCACGTGAATTTTCTAATTCCCGTGTTATTACAATACATGGGAATTTAATTCCTATAGGCAACCAAACGACACCTAAAAGTAGAAGACTTCTTTTTGAGAATTACAGAGTATTATTATTTTCCTAATATCCCACACGTGAAAGACTAAACAATTGAAATTTATGAAGAAATATTTACGGAGTTATAGTTTGAACATTTCCGTATTCTAAAGACTTGGTGCATGCCCTTTGACTAGTAGAAATAGTTTGGAAGAATTGAAAAGGGAATGGTCAAGTTCACAATATTACCTACCACTAGTCGTCCAATTACTCTCAAAGTCTCAAGTATTGCCTCACTAACTATTTTCAGAGTGAACGTTTATATTCAAGGTATTAATAGTAGAAATGAATTACTCGTTTTAATTCTTTTGTTTAATACGAGTGGTACCAACTAAATAGTACACATTTGAAAATTATTACGCGTTACAAAAATTCTAAATTTGAACCGCTAGACATTCATAACATAATTAGTTAATTACTATATATAGTTATATGATTTAAATTTTTTACGGTTATAACTTAACTGAGGTAAATCAACTTTAAATATATACAAGATGAATTATGATTTTACTTGAATTCTATAAGATATATGCATTTTGAGTACTCTCTATAAAGATTATAAATAAATCATTGAAACGGAGTATAAAACGAGTCATGTAAATTAAAAAGGACAACTGTAATACCTAAATATTACTCTGTATTAAATAGTTTGTATTATCATATCTAAAATACCTGACTTTTTCACACATTTTGAACTTGAAACGAACAACATATTTTAATTTAAACCTAACCCATGACTATATATCCCGTATATTAGTACTCATACTCCGTAGTTTTGTAGTTCGAAAGTAAAAATTATGAATGTATTATGAATGTACAACAATAAGATTTCGTTATTGTTAATATGACTTTTACTCTTTTTGCCATGATTTATATGAAAATAACACCAAAAAATTGCCAACACAAAATTATACCATAATTATTCTAAAAGGTAGAGTAGCATATATGAAGTACGTATTTGAGTAGTACGGAGTAGTATATACCTCCTTCGGTTTCTCCTTCGCTTTCTCCTTTTCCTCTGACTTTTTCTCCTCTACTTTTACATCCGATTTCTTATCCTCCGGCTTCTTTTCGCCGGATTTCTTTTCAGCACCGTCACCGCCACCACCATTTCCGCCCTCCTTAGCGGCCTTAGTTGGTTGAGGAGACACCAATTCCACCGTCTTCTTCGTCTTCTCCTCGACTCTTTCCTTAATTTTCGCCGGGTCCACTTTCCCGGTCACCACCATTTTGTTGGTTGCGCAATCTGTTTTCACGCTTTCGACTCCTGCATTTCCACCCAACAAAGTTGTCAAATTACCATACAAAATGATCATATATTTTAGGGTTTTTCCCAGCTGTACCCCTGTACTATTGGGTTTTCCCAACTGTACCCCTGCGTATATCGTATTTCCAATTGTACCCCTGAGTTTTTTAATTACAGGGCTTCCTCCGTTCATTGAATTTTATACGTTCGTTTATTACTCCGTAGTCTGTACATATTATTAAAAATTATAATGTACTCGGTAAAATAATTTAGATATGAATGTAACACAATTGAGTTGTGTTGAAAAATGAACTCCCATATGTAGAATTCAATAAAACGAATAAAATTAAAAAAATAAAATAAAAGTAATTTACCTGGGAAATTTCTAATAGATTTTTTGATTTTCTTGGCACAACCCTCACAATGCATATCAAACTTTAGAACTACGGTAATAGCATCACCACCGTCACTTTTCTTTTGTCCTTCACCATTCTTCTTATTATCTTTCTCTTGTTTCTGCTTAACAAATAAAAATTAACACAAAACAAATAAGTAAAAAAGAGAAAAAAAAAATCCGTAAAAAATAAAATAAATATCGATGAAAATAAGTCTCGCAAGTGAAAGAAGTAAAACTAACCTCACCCATAATTACTACTCTGTATAAGAAAATAAGAAATTAAGAAATGAAATATTAATATTTGTATAATATTTAAGAATGAATGTAACAAAAAAAAGTAGAAGTGTGCGTTAAATAAGGGAGTGGAAATTCTAGACGTTGTGAAAACGAAGAGGATTTGTTTGGAGAAGAAGATATGAAACGTAAGGCAGGCGCTGGATTTTATAGTGACGAATCGAGGTGGAATTTTCCTAATTACTCCGTATTTATTTAGCACGCATTTACTAGTTTTTTAATTTTGTCTTCTCTATTTCTTTTTACATTCAATGTTGATGTGACACTCATGCTTCGAGTACTATTACTATGATTTAAAATACCAAGTTATACCGAAATGACCGTATATATATACCGATACATACGATTTAAAATACAAAGTTATACCGAAATGACCGTATAGATATACCGATACATGAAGACCGAGTGATGGCTACGGATGTAGGATCTGTTAGAGATGGCTTGGTCAAAGACGGTTGTGCTAGTCAAAGTTTGTTACAGCCGTAACAAACTTTCTATTGAGTTTGTTACACATAACAAACTCTCCAACAAATCTTGTATAAATATAACATATTGTACAGCTTGTAACTGATTCATTCATTCATTCATCAATCAATACAAACACAGTTTATTTACTCCTTGTTTTCTCTGATATTGTTTTGCTCTGTTTTCTTCAAGCCACATCAATGGCGTTCTTGAGCTTGTTCATCATCAATAGAGGTTTCTTTTATGGTATCAGAGCAGGAAACTGCTTCTGATTACCTCCTCCATCATCGTCGTTCAATTTTGCATCAAATCAATTACAAAATCAAAAATTCCTCTTTCGATTTCACGAAACCCTAATTTTCCAGAAAATACCTAATTTTCCAGAAAAATGTCAGGCGATAGTTCAACTACTGACGAATCACTCACCATCACTTCTTCTGATTTAGTAGTGACGAAGCTCGTTACTACACCTTTTGATGGAAGAACTTACAGCGCGTGGAAACGAGGAATGCTAATTGCGTTATCCACGAAGAACAAATTAGGTTTCGTCGACGGCACCATAGCCAAACCTTCGTCTACAAATTCGACTCAATTGAAGGCGTGGCAACGTTGTAATGATCTCGTTTTCTCCTGGATTTTGAATTCAGTTAGTGAAGAAATTGCTAGCTCAATCCTCTACAATCAAACTGCAAAAGAAGCCTGGGATGAATTGAAGGAGAGGTTTGGTAAGACGAACGGCGCTCAATTGTTCGCGCTACAGCAGAAATTGAGTGCGATTTCTCAAGGAAATGACAGCATTAGCACTTATTTCACGAAGATCAAGCAGATTTGGGACGAAATTGATGCCTCACATGAGATCCCCAACTGTACTTGCAGTGCTGCTGATGAACACAAGGAATTGAAACAAAATCAGCAACTCATGCAGCTTTTGATGGGGCTAAATGAGTCCTACAGTGCTGTGAGAGGCACAATTCTAATGCAGAAACCTTTACCATCACTCAGCACAGTTTACAATGACCTTTTGCAGGAAGAAGAACAACGAAGTCATCGTAAACCTGTTGATTTTCAGACAAATTCTGCTTCCTTTTATGCTAATCAAGGGAGATTTGTTCAGAACAACTTTAAAGCTCCTTATTCTCAGAAATCTCAGCAAAATTATCAGCAGCAGAATTATCAGCAGAATTACCAGCAAAACACTCAGCAGTCTTCTTCAACCTACAGAAATACACCTAATTCTCAGACCTTTGGTCAATCCAAGGGAGTTATTTCTTGTAATTACTGCAAGTTACCTGGTCACACTATTGATAGATGCAGGAGACTTCAGTACAACAACAACAAGAGACGGTTTGCCAACAGTTCTCAGGTTCAATCTTCTGCTGAAGGAGTTTTGATGGACGCTTTTAATGAGATGGAGGATGGTAATGCAGTTAATATGGATGAACAAGCTCTTTTCACGAAATTCATGCACTTCATGAAGGATAATCAGCATTCTGCAGACATGCCTGGACCTTCCACTGCTAACTTTGCTGGTAATTCCTTGCAATCTCCCCCTTCTACTTTCTCTTATGGCATTTGGATTATTGACAGTGGAGCTAGTGATCATATGTGTGCAACTCTGAGCTTGTTTTCTGACATTAGACCTGTGCACAAACCATATTCAGTTTCACTACCTAATGGCCACGTTGTAAGCATAAAATCCATAGGTTCAGTGCAGATAACACCTGATATAAAACTCACAGATGTCCTCTTTGTCCCTACTTTCAAATTCAACCTTTTATCTGTTTCTAAACTTGTCAAACAACTCAAAACCACTCTCACCTTCTCAGCTAACACCTGTGTCTTGCAGGACTCTTCTATGAAGACTCCTCTACACCTTGGTAGCGAACACAAAGACTTATACATCCTACATCAGCATCCTCTTAGCCATAGCTTATCTACATCAGTTGTTAATGATTCACCTGCTCATGTTTGGCATTCTAGGTTAGGCCATCTTCCTTTGTATAAACTCAAAAAATTACCTTTCTGTAACACCTCTGAAATTAATGAAAAAGAGTTTCTTTCTTGTTCAATTTGTGCAAAAGCCAGACAACACAGGTTGCCTTTTTCTTTGAGTGAAATTCAGACCACAGAGCCCTTCCAATTGATACACATTGACCTCTGGGGTCCCTACCCTATTCAGACTTACAATGGCTACAAACACTTCTTGACCATTGTAGATGATTATACCAGAACTACATGGACTCATCTGTTATCTTGCAAAAGCAATGCTTTTACCTTTATCCAATCTTTTGTTGCTCTTGTCAAAACACAATTTCAAAAAAGCATCAAAATAATTAGGTCAGATAATGCTCTTGAACTTGGCACAAGTCATGCTACTCAACAGTTTCTTGATACTCATGGCATCATACATCAGACCTCTTGTGTTTACACACCCCAACAAAATGGTGTGGTTGAAAGAAAACACAAACATCTCTTAGAAACCACAAGAGCTTTGATTTTTCAGTCCAAACTTCCCAGAAAATACTGGGGAGAATGTGTCCTCACTGCTACCTACATCATAAATAGATTACCTACAAAAATACTCTCCTTTAAATCTCCCTATGAAATGTTGTTTCACAAAGTTCCTGATCTGTCACACATGAAATCCTTTGGGTGTCTATGCTATGCCACTTCTCCCAAACCAGGAAGAGACAAGCTAGCCCCTAGAGCCATTCCTTCTGTTTTCATAGGGTACCCCTTTGGAAAAAAGGCCTACAAATTGTTAAGTCTGGATAATCACTCAGTTTTTTCTTCTAGAGATGTGGTGTTTCATGAATCCATCTTCCCATATGAGCCACACAAACCTACAAGCCTTCACCCTAGCCCATCTCTTCATGATTTTCTTTCATTTGACCCTGGTCCTTCTCCTAGTAATGTCACACCTGAGCAGGTTGAATCTGCACCCAATCCCTCTAACCAACCTGACCTACATCTTAGTCCTTCCTGCACTGAACCACCTAACCCTAGCCCACCAAGTCAGCCTTACAGACCTTCACCTCAGCCTGTTAGACAGTCTACCAGACCTGTTAAACCTCCCTCATATCTCAATACCTACAACTGTACCTTGCCTACCCTCAAAGCTTCCCCTTTTGCATCCTGTTCTCACACTCTCACTTCTCTTTGCATACCTGACCCTTCCACTCCCATCACAGTCTTTTGTCACCAAGCTAGCTCAGCAGAGCACCATGTTTCACTGCTTCCTGTGCAGGATCCATTGTCATATGAGGAGGCCATTGCTTATCCTGAGTGGAAGTCAGCTATAGCAGCAGAGTTTGCTGCTCTTGAAGCCAACCATACCTGGGATCTTGTCCCTTTACCAAAAGGGAAGAAACCTATTAATTGCAAATGGGTCTTCAAGGTCAAACACAAATCTGATGGTTCTATTGAGAGATATAAGGCACGTTTGGTGGTGAAAGGCTACACTCAGAAAGAAGGTGTGGATTATACTGAAACATTCTCACCTGTTGTGAAGATCACCACTGTCAGAAGCTTGGTTACTATTGCAGTCAAAAAAGGCTGGGGTTTGCATCAGTTGGATGTGAACAACGCATTTCTTCATGGTGACTTGGATGAAGAGGTGTTCATGAGGCCACCACCTGGTTTGATTGTTCCAGGGTCTGATCAGGTTTGCAAATTGGTGAAGTCTCTCTATGGTCTTAAACAAGCCTCTCGACAGTGGTTTGCCAAGTTAAGCACTTCCCTCAAGAGTAGAGGTTACACTCAATCCCTCAATGATTACTCTTTATTCTTCAAAACTAATGATTGCAGAAGAACTTACATAGCTGTTTACGTTGATGATATCATTCTCACTGGGAATGATCCTTCTGAAATAGCCTCTCTCAAAGCTTTCCTTGATTCTACTTTCAAAATCAAGGACCTTGGTTCTCTGCACTACTTCCTTGGGATTGAGTTCACCCCAGTTTCTGATGGGATGGCTATGACACAGAGGAAATTCACCACTGAGTTGTTAACTGAGTATGACTGTGCTTCAAGTTCATCTGTCATCTGCCCCTTGGATGCCTCAGTCAAATTACATGCCACCTCTGGTGAACCCCTTTCTGATCCATCAGACTACAGAAAGTTAGTGGGGAAACTGAACTTTCTTACTCATACTAGACCTGATATTTGTTATGCTGTTCAACATCTCAGTCAGTTTCTCAGCTCTCCTCACACTTTGCATTGGTCAGCAGCTTTACATGTCCTTAGATATCTCTCTGGTAATCCTGGACAAGGTATTCTCCTCAATGATTCTCCTAATTTTGCTCTCCAAGGCTTCTGTGATGCTGACTGGGCCTCTTGTGTTGATACAAGACGTTCTGTTACTGGTTTTGTGGTTTTTCTGGGTGATACTCTCATTTCCTGGAAATCCAAGAAGCAGCCTACTATTTCCCTTTCTTCTGCTGAGGCTGAATATCGCTCTCTCAGGAAAATCACAGCAGAATTGGCCTGGTTATCTAGGCTCCTCTCTGAACTTTCTGTTGATGATATCACTCCAATTCCTGTGAAATGTGACAGTCAATCTGCCATTTATATAGCCAAGAATCCTGTCTTTCATGAGAGGACCAAGCATATAGAACTTGACTGTCACTTTGTTCGACAGAAATTGTTGGATGGTTTAATCAGTTTGTCATATGTTCTCTCCTCTGCTCAGCCAGCTGATTTGCTCACCAAGCCATTATTTGGGCCTCATCATCATTCTATTCTCTCCAAGTTGGGGGTGTCCTTACCACCCTCCACCTTGAGGGGGGGTGTTAGAGATGGCTTGGTCAAAGACGGTTGTGCTAGTCAAAGTTTGTTACAGCCGTAACAAACTTTCTATTGAGTTTGTTACACATAACAAACTCTCCAACAAATCTTGTATAAATATAACATATTGTACAGCTTGTAACTGATTCATTCATTCATTCATCAATCAATACAAACACAGTTTATTTACTCCTTGTTTTCTCTGATATTGTTTTGCTCTGTTTTCTTCAAGCCACATCAATGGCGTTCTTGAGCTTGTTCATCATCAATGGAGGTTTCTTTTAGGATCCGATCTAAAATTATCGCACTAAATGAATCGTCTTGGTTCGGTTTGGATGTAATTAGGTTTGATTTTTTATATTTAGACTATATTTATAGATAAATTCTCCTCTTTTTTTTTTCTCTTATGTTACTTTCTCTTTGGAATAAAGATTAAGAAAAAAATAGATAAAAGGGCTATTCTATTATAAGTCCGTTATATTTATACAATAAGCAATAGAATTACGCAATACCATAATTATGAATATTACTACTCCAAAAGAGATGTGAATATATATACTTGCTTTTGTACAGATATAACGATCTTATCTTAGACTTTGTCAACACAAAATTATTTTGGAGTATTCTTTAGTAAATGTAGTGAGCATGTTTATATGTGAGAAAAGATCATGGTGGTGGTAAGTCATGTTTTCTACTCATGCGTCTCAATTTAAGTGACCAAATTTCATCTTGATTTTTCTCAAGTTAAATATTTTAGGGTTTTTCTACGGTGTACCCTCCAACTTTTTTGTTTTCTATCGTATACCCCTATTTTTTTCACTTATACGGTGTACCCTCAAACTTCATTATCCATTCTCAACCGTGACCTAAAGTTACTTAACCGTTAATTAAACACTAACACCGTTACATTAAGCTCTCATTTCTCCCTCTTTTTAATATTTCCTTCTAAATTTATGAATTTCAAATATTCATGATTATTTTACGATAAAGTAAATCAATAAAGTTTATGACTTTTAACAACAATTTAAAAAAAAAATTATATACTATAGAAAAAAAATGAATAAGGATGAAAAATAGTGGAAAATTAAAAAAAAAAAAAAAAAAAAAAAAAAAAAAAAAAAAAAAAAAGGGATATTTCATAATTTTGAAGGAAAAACATAAAAAAAATAGAAAATAGGAGTTTATTCTAACGGTGTTAGTATTTAGTTAACAGTTTAGTGACTTTAGGTCATCTTATAGAATGAGTAATGAAGTTCAAGGGTACACGGTAGAAGGAAAAAAAAAAATAGGGGTACACGATAGAAAACCCAAAACTTGGAGGGTACACCGTAGAAAAACCCAATATTTTATCTTAACGAAAAAAAATTAATATTATCCATTGTGATCTGTATATCATTTTCCTATCACCACACCGATGACCCACGCACGTCATATCTGCTATTGGCCGACCACCCTTTTTTTTTTTTTATAACGAGGGGTTTAGTCCCCCCGGGCCCAGGCATTTCGGCGTCACCACCTGGACCATGTAAACTACCCCAAAGGGGTCGCCGAGATACCGTATGTATTTCTACATCCGTGGGTTCCGAACTTGGGACCTCGCAATTCATGTCATTGCAACCTGGGACCTCGCAATTCTTGCCAGCGCCGCTTTCTGACGTTTCCGGCATCGCTCGCCATTACAAGCCAGTGAAGCCACCAATCCCACCACCTATTCAAATCCTAATTAATTAGAGTTTTAATTAAATCTATATATCAAAAATCATTAAAAATTGATAATTGAATATCAAAATTGAAATTGAATATCAAAATTGAAATTGAAATAGTTTATAACGTGATTGAATCGGTTATTGCATTTTGTAATTGAATTATTGAGAAATTGGTTGAACTTCGATTAAGAAAAGTTGAAAAAAAAAAAAACTTGTATACTGTGGGAGTAAGAAAATGGTAGCTGTTATGACCAGATTTTACACCACCCAGAACTGGCAGTTCTGGACAGACGACATAAATATGGTACAGAGCAGAATAAATGAGCAACAGCAGTTATAACCCAGAGTAGGTCAGAAGAGGCATGGCAGTTATGGTCAGCAAGGGTCAACTATGACGGTTACAAAAGTTGTGGGATAATGGAGCTATGGTCAGCTGAGCAGAAGTGGAAGTCATGGAAGTTATTTAACCGCCGAAGATAATGGGAATCATGGAGAACGTGCCCTAGAAAATAGGAAGTGATCTTCAGCTTGATTTGCCTATATATAGAGGCTCATTTGTACATTTTCATTGATCTTTTTACTCTCATTAGCATACTTAAGCACTAGAAAATACACTACAACATACTACGGTAATTTACAGTCAGTTCTGTACGAGTAACTACAGAAGTGGTCACTTTCACAGTTGTATTCTGTAACCCCAACTCTGGTATTAATAAAAGTACTCCTGGCTTGGTAGCCCGCAGTTTTCCCCATCTTCTTCTCGGGCTACTGCGTCATCAAATCTCTGTGTCCTTAGTTCTGTCCCATATAGCTCAGTTCTGATCAATTCTGTTCTGTTCCGCAAATAGTACTAGTTGATCCACTTTTTTCCATTTTTCTATCTTGTGAAGTTTTTACCAAAACAAATTGGCGCCCATCGTGGGGCAACTAGTTTATTAATTTGCGTAACTTTTCTCACAAAAATCTCACAAAAATCACCCTTTCTATACTCAAAATGGTGATAGAACTTTGGAGGAATTGTCCAAGGAGTTACAAGATGCACAATCTAAGATTCAACAAATCTCGTAAGAGAATGCAAGACTCAAGGAAACAGAGTCTGCTCAAGACTAAGTTGGATTGCTAAGGGCGATACATCAAAGATCGGACCTGGGCATCCTTGAGTTCTATAATCAAGAGAATAGACTTCTCTAACTGGACGAAGATGAGGATCTCGAGGACCAACTCCTGGGTGGTGAAGAAGAGGAAGAATCATCCGAGAACGCCGACAAGAGGAAGGGCAAGAAGAAGTTCAACTTCACCCTCATGATGATGCAAGAACTCCGTGGTTACATGACAAGGTTGCAAAGATCCCAGGAGTTCCAAAGACCAATTGAGGAGGCTTCCCAAGAGTGTTATGCGATTCACCATTCAATGAGGCCATAACTATGCAGACATCCCAAAGAAGTTGATGTTCCAGGGATGAAGCGTATGATGGTACAGAGATCCACAGGACCACGTTGCTCAAGACAAGCAAAGGATGTACACGGTCCCAGCCCAAAAGAGTACAGAGAAGCCTTTGCATGTGCAAAGGCTTTGGTTCTACTCTGGCTGGACCAGCTCTGCAATGGTTTGTCAATATACCTAATGGTACTATTAAATCGTTTGCTAATCTTGTGAATGTCTTTGTTGCCCGGTTGCTAGCGGCAGGAAGTTAGAGAAGCAAACAAGTGATGCATGCACTGTGCGAGAAGAAAGATGAGTCCCTACGAGATTATCTCCAGAGATTCAACAAGGAGAAGATCTCTATCCCCAACCGTGACGCTGCAAATCGCTATCCAGGCTTATAGGCAAGGTTTGGTGGTCAATTCGAGCTTTATCGTGAACTAACCAAGTATCCTTGTGTTACTTTTGAAGATGTGCGGCAAAGACCTTGGCCCAGATTAGACTTGAAGAAGATGCTTTCAAAGAGGCGTGATAGTTCTGCGTGCGAGAAGGTGAACAGAAGTCCGATAGTGGACGCATCCAGAGCAGGCCAGCACCATACAAAGAGCCACCCAGAACACAAGTACATGCTGTCGATTACGAGACAGTCAATTCGATGACTCCTCGATATCGCCAGCCTTGGCGTTGAGGTTCCACGATTGATAGCAAAGTTGGAGAGCTTTGGGAATGCCGCAAGATGGCCCAAGAGGAATGACAATCCAAATCCAAACAGTAAATCCAAACAAGTATTGTGAGTACCATGGAGACATTGGCCACAAAGACGTAAGACTGCTATGCCTTCAAAAAGGAGATATCCTACCAGCTCGAGAACTGGACGTCTGAAGGATATCATCAGGCCAGTCCAGAGGAACCAGCCCAGAACTGAAAGCGCCAGATCCCAGGACTCCAGGGGACAAGAGTCGAAAAGCCGCCAAATCCTCCACCCTATACACACGAGGTAAAATTTATTAATGGTGGTTCTGATATCCGTGGCTTGACTTATTCTGCAGCCCAAGAGGATAGCAAAGCAAGAAAAGATGCAGCCTCCAACCAGGGTAGAGAAGAATTGGGAAGTTGTCACTTTGATCATGAAGATTGTGAAGGCATCCCGATTACGCATCATGACAAATTAGTGATCAAGTTGCGCATTGGAAGCACCCTTATGCGTCGAGTTACGATTGATGGGGCGATTACGTGAACCTCGATCATCCGGACGCATTGAAGGAGATGGGTATAGGCCAGGACAAGTCGACCAAGAACTCTAATGTTACGGTAGGATTGATGGCGAGACCAAGCACACCTTGGGAGAGATCTCACTTCCAACCTATGCCCAGGAGTCTCTTCTTTGAGAAGTTTAATGTTATTGATTCTATGACCTCGTATAATGTTTTGTTAAGCGGGCCTTGGATCCACAATCTTAAGGTGTGGCGCCTACTTACCATCAATGTGTGAAGGTCCCAACTCAATGGGGAGTTACGGTGATCAAGGGAGAAAGGCAGATCGCACAGAGTGCTACAGAGCAGCCTTGAAGCCCCCAAATACCAACAAGTCGCTCGCATAGCAATTACGAAAACCATCAAGTCGAGTGGAACCAGAAAAGTCGGGATTGGAGATGGACCAGATCAGTGTAGACCAGACCTGCCCAGAAAAGAAAGTGTTAGTGGCGGTGATGTACCATCCAAAGATCGATCCGATCCGATCCGCTTTCAAGTCTAAGAAATCAAGTTTTGCATGGAGCCACTTTGACATGATCGAATCGATCCTGACGTTATCACGCACAAGCTCAACGCGTTGATCCTCGATGCATCAAAGGCACCGTAAACGCAGGAAGTTTGCGCCAGAGAGAAATGCTATAATCAACGAGGAAGTCCGAAGTCGCTAGACATGAACATGGTAAGAGAGGTAATGTATCCCGACCGGTTGGCTAATGTTGTTGTTGTGCGTAAGAAGAATGGAAAGTGGAGAGTCCGTGTAGACTACATGATCCGAACAAGGCATGTCCCAAGGATCCTTTCCCTCTTCCTCACATTGATGCCATGGTGGACAAGATCGGCCGCCATGAAGTTCGACCTTCATGGACGCCTCAAGTGGTTTTAACCAGATCAAGATGTATCCTCCGGACCAGGAAGGAACCTCCTTCATGACGGATCGTGGAATCTATCGCTACACCGCCATGCCCTTTGGACTCGTAAATGCCGGAGCCACCTACCAAAGGCTAGTCAACATGATGTTCAAGGATCTAATTGGGGACACAATGGAGGTTTATATCGATGATATGGTGGTAAAGTCTAAAGATGCCAAAGATCATGTGAAGCACCTAGAGCAAGCGTTTGCAATCGGACAAGTTCAATATGAAGTCAATCCGACAAAGTGCAACTTTGGAGTGTCTTCTGGGAAGTTCCTAGGCTACTTGGTGACCAGAAGAGGAATTGAAGCAAGTCGAGCAGATAAAGGCGATCCTAGATCCGGAGCCCCCGGATCTGTGGAAAGACATCCGTAAATTGACAGGAGAGTTGCAGCTCAATGGGTTCATTTCTAGGTCCTCGAGAAAGGTGCAAGCCCTTCTACGATATGTCAAGAAGAACAAAGAATTCCAAAGTGGAGTGAGAAGCACGAGGAAGCATTCCAGGATCTCAAGAGTTACCTGTCAACTCCGCCACTACTATCCAGACCAGAAGAGGGAGAGCCCCTAAGTCTGCACCTATCACCACGGAGCATTCTGTAAGTGCAGTTCTGGTCAGGGAAGAAGATGGTCTGCGGCGTCAATATATTACGTGAGTAAAAGCTTGCTAGAATCTTTGAAACTAGGTATTCTCTTACGGAGAGGTATGTTCTTGCTTTAATTATGTCAACTACTAAGCTTCGACCTTATTTTGAGAGTCATCATATACGTGTTAGAACTAACCTTCCAGCTTAAGTCAGTCTTGAGAAAGCCTCGAATGCCTGGGAGAATGGCTAAGTGGTGCGTGCATTTCGAAGACGTGCGACATCGATTATGAACCCGAGCAAAGAATAAAGTCGCAAGCCTTGGCGATTTTGTGGTCGATTTCACCGACCCTGGAAGAAAGTGGTGCTATGGAAGTGTTGAAACTCACACAGGCGTAAAAGGAGAAACCTGGGTCTTTGTATCGATGGAGCGGCTAATGTCGAGGTTCTGGTCTGGCATTGTCCCGAAATCGCCACAAGGGGACATACTAGCCCAGTCAGTTGGGCCAGAATTTCAGACAACCAACAATGAGGCGGAATATGAAGCGTTAATTGCAGGTTTGATGGTACGTATTGGTCTTGGTGTCAAGAATTTGGAGGTAAGCGACTCTTTACTTATTGTTAATCAGTTAATGGTTCTTTGCGGCCAAAGATTCTAAGATGTTGCTATACAGAGAAGGTTAGATCCTTGGTTTTGAAGTTTGACAGTTTAGGATTGACGGATCCCCAGAGACTGTAATTCACAGTGCACTCTTTAGCTAGTCTTGGCTCTAGTTTCAAACCTGCAGACTGGACAGGATTCCCATAAGACACCTCCTCGGACCTTCTATAGAGAAGTCGATCCTGCTTCAACCTCGTCTACCCCCACTGCCTCTTGATCGCACCTTTTTATTCTTTTCTTAGAGATGGTGTTTTATCCCCGCATGCACTTGAGGCCGTGAGCTTTTCGGCAAAGCCTCGAGGTATGTCTTGATTGATGATGTTACGTTCAAGAAATCTATGTCGAGTCCATATCTGCTACGCTCGAACCTACCGGGCTTGAACTGCTCGGAAGAGTTACACGAAGGAGATTGTGGCAACCACAAAGGTCGGAAGAAGTTTGGCCGCCAGAGCTCTCAGATTTGGTTACTTCGCCAACTATGAGAAAGGAGGCTCGAGTACGCAAGCAAATGTGAAGCATGTCAAAAGCATTCTCCAATGATCCACCACCACCGAGGTTACGCACCCTATTTCTCGCACCGTGGCCCTTCATGAAATGGGGCATGGACACGATTGGAAAGCTTCCAATGGCTCCGTGACGTAAAGTGTTTATGTTGGCAATGACAGATTACTTCAAGTGGATTGAGGCCGAGGCATTGAAGTGTAACGAGAAAGGAAGTCATCTCATTTATCAAGAGGAACATCATTTGCAGATTTGGAATTCCAAGCCGATTGTGTGTGACAATGGTACACGATTCGTAGGGAAACAAGACCAGGGAATTCTGTACACCTGGAATATTGAATCGCTTACTTCGCACCGAGATATCCCCAATGTAATGGTCAGCGTAATCTAGCAACAAGATTATCATCAAAACCTCAAGAAAAGTCAAGAGAAGGCGAGGGAGATGGGCGGAAGAGCTACCCTTAGTTACGTGGCGACAGAACTACACCAAAGAATTCCACAGACAGACTCCATTCTCTTTGGTGTATGGTTGTGAAGCGGTGATTCCAAAGAAGTGTCTGCTCCAACAAAGAAGGTATGGTCTCGAGCAGTTTAGAAACTAACCCAGAGCTGTTGTCCTCCAGCCTTGATTTTGCAGAGGAACTAAGGGATGCAACAGATAAGGTTAGCGACTTACGGCGAGAATGTGGCGGGACTTTCAACAAGCATGTCAAGGCGAGTCTTCAGAGAAGGAGATTTAGTCCTGAGGAAAGTATTCGAGAATACAAAAGAGAAGTCTGCAGGAAGCTAGCCCGATGCAGGAAGGACCATACTTGATTGATTGATTGTAGGCCAAGGAGCCTATAGACTGGTAACTCCTGGAGGGAGAGTTGATTCCCGAGCATGGAAAGCAACCAACCTCAAACTCTATCTTTGTTAATACGGTATTTTCAATTCTGTACTTTCAATTCTGTAATTTCAGTTCTGCACTCTTTAATTGTTTTTCGTAAATATTGCAATCTTCATTCAATAAAAACCATTGAACTTCAATGGTGTAGTTTAACTTTATTTCCAAGTTTTGCAGATTACATCTTTGGTTCAAAAGTAAATATTTTCTATCACAAATAAAAACAAAGTAAATATAAGACGCTACATAATACAAATAAAGGAGTTTATCCTCCAGATTTGTTTAGGAGTTCATCCTCCGATTCTACTCAGGGAGTTCAACCTCCAGTTCTGGGCCTGGTCCCCGCCTCTCGGAACTTGTCTTCCAGACTTGAGCTTAGTCCTCGGCCTTGAGCGGCAAATCTGCAGTGGAGATCTTCCTCCGATCCACAGTGCGGCCCGATCTGCAGAGCGGCCAGTCTGCTTGTGAGGATGCGTCCTCTGATTGACGGACCAGGGCTTGACCGCCAGTTAAGAGAGTCCTATAATATCCCTTAAGGTGAGCCATGATCATGCATACGTAAATGCAGGGTGTACACTGCGAGGTTAGTACATTCACGAGAACAATAGCAGAAGAATAGAAGCAACGTAACGATAGTAGTTAAGTCCTTGGACCACCAAGGCCGACTAAATACTAAGCAACCGAGTCCGTCGAGCAGACTAGAAAAATGTCATGCTCTGCAGACCAAACAAAAGTTTCACAAGAGCAAATGCATGTAAGTTCACAGAATAATTACAGACCTGGACATACAAGTCCAGGCCAGACCACGAATAGCAAATTGTTTGAATTTACACAAAATGTTCACGAAGTAATTGTTTTTCATTCTTCTTCTTCTTGAAGGGTTGTCATCGCCTTGGGCATCTTCGCCAAGACCACCATCTCCAGACGCAGAAGGTTCTTCCGAGCAGTGCAAGACTCTCCTCTCCTGGAACCGCACACCCGGGAAGAGCTGTTTGAATTTCTCCACAAAGAAGATCTAAGTCCCACTCACTACGCTCGGACTACGGAGCACGCATCATTTGAATTCTGGTCTGGGCTGTGTAAAACAGCGCCGATCGCCTCTTGGTTACGGACTTGGCTTTCAAGCTCCTGGACACGCAGCGCCGAGACCCTCGCTCGACCTCAATGAGGCCAGGCTCTCCTCAGACTTAGCGGCAGCAGCTTTTGGCTTTTTCACCACCTCCTTCATGTTGTCCAAAGCCTTCTCCAGTTCTGGCAAGCCCGCTTCTTTCGTGAGCAAGCTTGTCCTCCAAATACAGCCACACTGCCTCGTAAGTGGATAAAATGTGCCCCAAACTTGCTATACCCAAGAGTCTGCGAATTTTATGGTGTAAGGTACAATAGTGGTAGAATTATCATGAGCATTTGTACTAGAAGTAAGTCGGACTAATACGAAAGGCAGAGTGAGTGGCTCAACGCCCGATTACGTGGTATCGATCCCAATCAGATCTGGGTCGAACCTTTTACCGCTTGTTGGATAATGTTCTCCACGCCGTTGATGGCGTCTTTGGATGAGATGTTCCTGGTAATGACAAACCTTCAATTTCTTCTATCTTCCTCTTCTTTGTTTTCTTGTCCGGTGTACTCTTCTCTGCTCAACCTGAACCTTCACCTTAGGTTCTTCAACTTTCAACGCCTTGAACCCTGGAGTAGGAATACTGGTAGGAACAAACAGTGGCTTCACATCTGGACTCACCAAGATAGCATCCATCTTCTCTTGCAGAAGAGTAGGATTCACCGCCTCTAGTATGTGGCCAGCAGGTTTCACCCAGCATAAGACCACACTTGATTTAGAATCACCGATCCAGACCAGACTTGACCAATCTTGAAACAAGAGAGAAACTTACCCTTGATGGCGTAAACCATAGGCACGTGAACCTTTACACCGCTTGGTGGCCCTCAAAGTAGGAAAACACGTCTTGTTATCCCCCTCGGACCAAGTCCTCTCTAGAAGGCGCAAAGCCATAAAAGCAAAGATCCTGGCCTTAGACTCCTCGTGCTCAGGGGAGCCAGGAATCCGCTAGAGAGATAAACATAGAAAACCATCAGCCCAAAGGCAGAATAGGAAGACTAGAAAACAACAAAGTTGAAACTAAGTAGCTTACCCTCTCGTGAATAGGGTAGTCCAAACAACCGTCATTCAAGAGTGTCACTCTTGAAACAGAAACCAGTCTTCCAGTCTTTATCATCTCCAATGTCCAGGTGCTCCACTAAGTTGTTCGGCCCTTCG
Organism: Dianthus caryophyllus; assembly: GCA_023091065.1. Lineage (NCBI taxonomy): Eukaryota > Viridiplantae > Streptophyta > Magnoliopsida > Caryophyllales > Caryophyllaceae > Dianthus > Dianthus caryophyllus. Next base: position 12,757,059 of record CM041529.1, on the reverse strand, counting down.
ATCCAGGAAGATAAATCTCCCACGACCTTGGGCCCTCACGGAATAAACGTTTTAGGATCCTGCCTTTGCCAAGATCGGCTGTGCTTGGTGCAAAGTTTGTCGACTAAACAGATAATCTTCCACATGCTTGGCATTATTTGACAAGGCGCAAGCTTCATCGAAGAGAGTACCCCACTCATCCAGGAGTTGCGGGGATCCTCGGACCATACGAAAGGGAACTCATATATGCACTCCATCCTGGCGGGTCCAAGAAGCTGTGACATAGTCATCACAGGGAACAAAGATAACAGCCGATGAAGGCACAATTTCATGATCTTTTAAGTGTTTGATTATTGATTGAGAAAGAGTATTCTTGGTTTCATCATCAAAGGAATCACCTTTGATGAATTTACAATCGCCAAACATGATCTCATTGATCTCAGGTTTCTCAAGATCTATCACTTGTTCAGCCATGATTTACAGATGATTTTGATTTGATTTGATGATTGAAATAACGAAGAAGGAAGATGATGAACAGTAGAGGGTAAAAGCAAAAGTTTGGCAAGGTAAGTGCTCGAAATTACTGGAGGCCCCTATTTATAATCGAGGTAAAAGAGTTTGAATGGGATTGGGATTTTACCGTTGGTAAAATTCAAAACAACCCCAGAAAAATCCGTTGCTACAGTACAGGAAGTCAAATCAGGTTTTAACTCTCACCTAACTTCTGATTTTTACGTTATCCCTTTGAATGTTGTGCATAAGTCTGGCCAAGTATATGATTTTTGTTCAGAATTTTATAGCCGTTTTATCTGCTCTAGTCTGTTCTGTATAGAAGTGTTTGTACAGGGTTGTTTCCTCACGATTCTTTGAGCAGCGCACTTGAGAAAACAAGGGGCATTTGTTATGACCAGATATTACCCCCCCCAGAACTGGCAGTTCTGGACAGACGACATAAATATGGTACAGAGCAGAATAAATGAGCAACAGCAGTTATAACCCAGAGTAGGTCAGAAGAGGCATGGCAGTTATGGTCAGCAAGGGTCAACTATGACGGTTACAAAAGTTGTGGGATAATGGAGCTATGGTCAGCTGAGCAGAAGTGGAAGTCATGGAAGTTATTTAACCGCCGAAGATAATGGGAATCATGGAGAACGTGCCCTAGAAAATAGGAAGTGATCTTCAGCTTGATTTGCCTATATATAGAGGCTCATTTGTACATTTTCATTGATCTTTTTACTCTCATTAGCATACTTAAGCACTAGAAAATACACTACAACATACTACGGTAATTTACAGTCAGTTCTGTACGAGTAACTACAGAAGTGGTCACTTTCACAGTTGTATTCTGTAACCCCAACTCTGGTATTAATAAAAGTACTCCTGGCTTGGTAGCCCGCAGTTTTCCCCATCTTCTTCTCGGGGCTTCTGCGTCATCAAATCTCTGTGTCCTTAGTTCTGTCCCATATAGCTCAGTTCTGATCAATTCTGTTCTGTTCCGCAAATAGTACTAGTTGATCCACTTTTTTCCATTTTTCTATCTTGTGAAGTTTTTACCAAAACAGTAGCCATGAAAAACTAAATGAAAAAAGTATACCACGAGAGTACAACTCATATATGAAAAAACAATCATGTAAAAAAAACACTCATAGAGAATGAAGTAAGTCGTACGGAGTATTAAATACTCCCTCCAATTTTTCCATTTGGCCCCACTTTCTTTTTTATAGAATTTTTTTCCAATTAGCCTCATTTTCTTTTGTAGTAACAATTTCTCTCACATACTCTACTTTTTCTCACAATAATCTACTTTCTCACGCATAATCAATTTTATAATTAAAATATTCTACCTTTTCTTTCTCTTAACCCACTTTTTTTAATTTTTCTTAAAAATGATGAGAATTTCTATGGGGCTAATTCAATAATATGGAGGGAGTAGCTTATGAAGAAATAAGAAGATATTCTATAATGTACCCTTAAATATGGTTACTTTTTATGCTTTTGGAGGTGGTCTTTTACTTTCTTAGTGAAAGACCGCTTTTCTTCAGACTTACTCATATTTATTTGGTTACCTTTTTTTTTTTTTTCTTTACCTATTAGGCTATTAACTTGTTAATACAATTGATTAGCCATACGAAGCTACGGAGAAACTTTCAACCTGTTCTTTCGGACTTTTCAGTGAATTGAATCAATCAACTAAAATAAGTCGAATCGAATCGAATCAATCGAAATAATCGAATCGAATCGAATCGAATCAAACGAAATGAAATGAACAAAAAACTGAACAGTATTATTATTATTATTATTATTATTATTATTATTATTATTATTATTATTATTATTATTATTATTATTATTATTATTATTATTATTATTATTATTATTATTATTATTATATTTTATTATTATTATTATTATATTTTATTATTATTATTATTATTAGTATTATTATATTTTATTATTATTATTATTATTATTATATATTATTATTATATATTATTTATTATTATTATTATTATTATTATTATTATTATTATTATTATTATTATTATATTTATTATAATTATAATTATTATTATTATTATTATTATTATTATTATTATTATTATTATTATTATTATTATTATTATTATTATTATTATTATTATTATTAAAAACCAACAAAGTTGCAACCAACAAATTTTTATCTAACAATAGCATGAGGATATGTATTTAACCATAAAATATTGACAAATACCAATTCAATAGTTCCTACAAGTTTTAAGAGAAGATCAATTGATATATTCAATAAGCTAAGGTTACAATCCTATTTGTATTTATAATGACCATGATGATGACCATGATAATGAAACACATCAAGATGGTGTGGAAGTCGATAGCGAATAAACATAGATGATATCTTTTGAGTTTATGATATCTTTGTTTTCAAGATTATGATTTTCAATTGTATTAACAGTTATTATTATTTCAATGCTACCAAGTTTTTTTTTTTCTTACGTACTTTTTTTTTCACTACTTTCACATGTTTTACTAGTAGTAGTACTAGTTATCGTAGTAGTAGTGGTGATAGTAGCAACAACAACAACAACAACAACAACAACAACAACAACAACAACAATATTATTTAATAATAATAATAATAATAATAATAATAATAATAATAATAATAATAATAATAATAATAATAATAATAATAATAATAATAATAATAATAATAATTATTATTATTATTATTATTATTATTATTATTATTATAATTATAATAATAATTATTATAATAATAATTATAATAATAATAATAATAATAATAATAATAATAATAATAATAATAATAATAATAATAATAATAATAATAATAATAATAATAATAATAATAATAATAATAATAATAATAATAATAATAATAATAATAATAATAATAATAATAATAATAATAATGTGAATCAATTGAAATGAAATCGAATCAATCGAATCAATGGAGCTGAATCAATCGAATCAATCGAATCAGGCTGAGTGAATCAATCAAATGTCTTTGAAAATAAGTCCGAAAGAACAGGTTCTTTGTGTGTGCTTGCTACTCCGTACATTGGTATGATTTACGCCATTTGGAATGCATGGAACAAGGCTAGGTCATCTTTATCAATGGAGAGGTTTTATGTCCATTGTGTAACCAAACACCAATTCTCCATTGTAATTTCTCTATTACAAATTAAAATAGGATCAATTATTGCAAACTACTTTATAAATACACTCTTTTGCAAAACACTACCTTCTAATCAACTTTTCTTTTGCGAAACACTACCTTTTAATCAATTTTTTTGTGGAATACTAACTTAAACATATGTTTTTTTTTGTCGAACACTACCAAATAACAATTTCTGGCAAAAAGGGTCAAAACTACTCAGCGTTAATTTCTTCTCAAAGAGTACTTCAAGGTTTTGGCTCGCAATAAAGCTAGGGTCCTGATCGAGCAACTAGTAGTCCTATCTATCCACGTCTCCAGACAAGATAATGTTTAAGACGCTTCCCATGGGTAGAGTCTTAAGAACGAAAGCCCTCTGACTGAACGGGACATGAAGTAATTCAGTTGTTTCCGGAGGTCAATACCGGGTTTACCTTTTTTTTTGTCGGAAACTGTTATTTGGTAGTGTTCAACAAAAACATACTCCCTCCATTCCACTATCTTCTTCCCACTTTTCTTATAAGGAAATTACACTATCTTCTTCCCATCTCTATTTTTTATCAATTTTTCATCAATTTCAACCACACAATCTACTTTATTATTTTTCAACTTTAATCTCACCCACACAATTTACCCATCTAAATATTTGAGCCATACTAATATGGGAAGAACATTGTGGAATAGAGGAGGTATATATTTAAGGTAGTGTTCTACAAAAAATTGATGAAACGGTAGTGTTTGCAAAAAGCTGTATTTATAAGGTAGTTTTCAACAATTGATCCTACAGAATATGCATAAATCAATGGAAGAATAAATCTCTCCATACTTGGACCCACCAATTCATACTTTTCCTTCTAAATTATATTTTTCCGGAGGTCAACACCGGGTTTACCTTTTTTTTTGCCGGAAACTGTTATTTGGTAGTGTTCAACAAAAACATACGGAGTATATGTTTAAGGTAGTGTTCTAAAAAAAATTGATTAAAAAGTAGTATTCGCTAAAAGCTGTATTTATAAGGTAGTTCAACAATTGATCCTACAGAATATGCATAAATCAATGGAAGAATAAATCTCCCCATACATGGACCCACCAATTCATACTTTTCCTTCTAAATTATATTTTTGCTCCAAAATGTTCCCACCACACTCTCCATCAATCTCTCCATGCATATGAATTTTTTTCAATTCTCCATCACAATGGAGAGATTCTCCATGAATTCAAACAACTAAATTAATTTATTTTTTCTCCATATATACATAACATGGAGAGATTTTTCTCCATGGATATAAATGCTCTTAGACTTTTTTGTTATACTTCCTCATTTGCTTGTTCATCAGAGTGTTGTTATCGTTCCAACTTCTAACTCTTGGGTACCAACACTTGATATGAACCAATGCAAAAATTCAAATTTGACTAGCCTATGACCAGGTCATGATGACAAGCTTTAAAACACATTTATTGGAGTTAAACTTAAAGAATTGAGCTAAACTTGTTAAAGATGAAACATATAAGCTTTGCTTTTATTATAAAACTTATCTTATGCGAGCTAAACTTATTAAAACTAAACTTCTAGGTGTTGAATTTATTATAACTGAATTTATAGGAGTTGGGTTGAACTTAGAGAAACTCGACATAACTTATAGGAGTTGAACTTGACTTATAATAGCTAGCTATAATCAAGGGAAAAAAAAAAGGTCTAAGAGCAGGGCCAGTGGGAGAGGAGGCTCAAGGGGTACGATTGAACCCCCTTAAATCAATCCCGAAATAAATATTTTTAATGATAATAATTATTACTTGTCGTTTTTCACGTATAAAAGGTGTTCGTAATAATGAGTGCCTCAAATGCTAATTTAACCTGTTTTATTTAATTAATTAACCATTTAATAGTCTAGTGGTTAAAGATTTAATTTGTGTATTAAAGGTTATAGGTTCAACATTTTTAATTTTAGCAACAATTTCTATTTTTAGTGAAACCTAATGAATCAAAAATGGTGTGAATATTTTTCTATTCGTGTTAATATGTTATATATGTAATATCTATTTTTCTATTCATGTTAATCTAATATTATCACACATTTTCACATATTAAAAAAACTAGGTCAATGCCCGTGCATTTGCACGGGCATGTATAGAAATATTTATTAGTTAACTGAAATAAATTAATGATTTAATTAAATTTTTTAATTAAAAATAAGGATAATGATAATATAATTCTCATAATCAAATTACTATATTTAACCCGTTCAAGCCATATATGTTTATATGGATCAACAGTCAGAATCCAATAAAAATGTTCAACCCGTTTTATGATTAAAATACTGTATCAAAATATAGGCTAGTCTTATGTTATTTTCTAGCTACACTAATTTTTTTTAAATAGTATAATTGGGCAACATCATTTTAGTATGAATTGGAATTATATTGAATAAATGTATCATAAATGTTGGAGCATGTGTTGAGCTTAATGTAGTTATTAGTCATAGAACATATTTATATTATTATAATATTATGTATGAGTTTTAACATTTATAAAAATCTTGATCAAATAGAGAACATAAAGACTTTCAAATTTTTTAATTTTAAATTCTACTACCCGTGTCAAAATTTTGATTTAATTACGTTAAAGGCTACAAAATAAATCAATAGAATGAAATACAATTAAATGTTTATATATGGAGGCAAAATGAAATTAAAGTAAATACTTTAAAAGATAAATAAGAAATATATGTGGTTCATATACTTATTTTAAGTAACAATAACTTATAAAATTGTAGACCAAATAATGCAAAATATTAAGTAAAATAATATAATATTGATCAATTTAGGAAACATAACAAATGTTAAATTAGGCATGAATAGTTTGGCGGGAAAATTTTGTGGGGATGGTTTTTGCTTTATATAATTAATATAGATTCAATACTCCTACAACAAAAATAAGTCTTGGTGCAATTTTTTCTTTTATTTTTTTTTTTCTGCAAACTCAAACCCCCTTACGCAAAACTCTAGTTTCGCCAGTGTCTAAAACATGACAAATATCATCTCACTTTACATGCATTGTGTTTAAGTCGTGTATATATGTCTTAAATGGAGATTATATTCGGTAAAACGCCGATGTATATATGTAACATGTAGACTCGTAGGATTTAACCACAGCTAAAACTTTTTTGTCCTTAGAACAGGAGGTTGGTTGACCTCTGAGTAAAGGACTACTCTCTCTGCTCAATGCTATATATTTCATGAATTTCACTATCTAAAACTACTCCCTCCGTTTCGCTGATTTGTTTACGTTAGTTTACTTTATACACGTTTATTAATGTGATGAGAGAGTTAAAGAAAAAACTAATAAAATAATAATAAAAGTACAATGGAGGACCCACTTTACCAAAATTAATAGATGTAATTGGTTAAAGTAGTACTAGCTTAGATCCCGTGCATAAATGCACGGTTATTATAGATATTATATTACTTCTAATCAATAAAAATATTAGTAATAAATTAATTGAAAAATAATACAATAATTAATTTAATGATATTCATATAACAATGGAAAAAAAAAAATATTCTCTAAAAAAAAACTAAAATATATAAAGTGATTATATTTTATATTTATGGACTTTATAGGTAAAATATATGCCCAACACTTATTTTTGATTGAAAAAAAAGAATTTTTTTTTTCTTTTTATATGGGTATTAATTTTTCATATACGAATTTTACTCAAGTTATATACTTTTTTCATTATTTTTCCTCCCTTACCCTTTTTTTACTCCAAGAATATACAAAATTTTCTCTTTTTAATTTTCTAACAAATCTCAAATCAAATTCATTCAATTTCTAACTTTCAATCATAAATTTCAATAATAAATTCAATTAAGTAATAATTGTCTTTTAATTTCAATTTTGTGTTTAAACTATTAAATTTTATTAATTTTTAATAAATTTAATTATAATTAATAATTAGGGTTTGTGAAATGGGTGATTATGGCGGTGACAGGTTGTTGCCGGCGGCGGTATTGGGGGGCCCTACCGTAAGTTAAGTCGGAATTCAAGAAAAATTTATTTAAAAGAATTTAAGAAATAAAAAAAATAAATGAAAAACAATTAAAAAATAAAAAAAATTGAATAAAAAAAAACAAATTAAAAAAAAGGGAAACCCACGTACGTACGAAGTACCCAGCAAAACAAGGAAAAAAAAATTGTTCAACCCACCCTGCCCTTTCCCACCGCCTACTGCCGGCCACCGTCTTCCATCGCCGCCGACAACCACCTGTCGCCGTCATAATCACTCATTCACAAACCCTAATTATAAATTATAATTAAATTTATTAAAAATTAATAAAATTCAATAGTTTAAACACAAAATTGAAATTAAAAGACAATTATTACTTAATTGAATTTATTATTGAAATTCATGATTGAAAGTTAGAAACTTGAATGAATTTGATTTGAGATTTGTTAGAAAATTAAAAAGAGAGAATTTTGTATATTCTTGGAGTAAAAAAGGGTAGATTGAGAAAAATAATGGAAAAAGTATATAACTTGACTAAAATCCGTATATGAAAAATCAATTACGTTTTATATAGTGTATAGATTTAATATTTCATAATATAGTTTAAATTTTATATATTACTTATTTAGAATATTTAGAGATGACGTTAGAAACAAAATAATAAGGTTAACTTACTTAATTGTCTACTTCGTATTTTATTGTAAAAGTAAACAAAAATTAAAATACTAAAATAAGTAAATAATTAATTTAGTATAAATATATTCTTGATATAGTTAACAATTTATTTTTCAAGCAAAATATAAGTGTGAACATAATTATTAAAAAGTAATAATCGTAAATAATGAATTTAGACCTAAAAACATATAATATGAAGGATGATGTAAGCATTATGTTTTGGCGGGAAAATAATGCACAGAATCGTGACATGTGGCATCGATGATGTCAGCGAAAACTGTCATTTAGTAGAATAAAGATGGGCCCACGATTATTTATGAAAATGTAAACAAATGACCGTACACCCTAAAATAAAAAGTGTAAACAAATAACCGTGACGGAAGGAGTATGTAAAATGTTAGATAATTTTAGAAAACAAGTGGTAACTCTAGTGATAAAAACATCTTATGCGCTCATTTGAAAAGTGGTTAGATAATTTTTAAAATTTTTAATAAGGCCTTATTCAATCCTAATGGACTTAACTTTAATCTACTTTAATTCAGTTTAGTTCAAATAAATCTAATTTCAAAGATATTAAATAACGAAGACTGTTGGTTTGACAATGTTAAGTGATATTTTTGCGAGGATAAAAAGAAAAAAGAGAACGTGGACATAAATAGAATGATTTCTGCACCTTAAAAAAGTGGATAGAGACAACAAGGTGCTGACGATGTCAATGACGATAGACAATGAAAAGGAATGTTCAAGAGAGGCATGAAGTGATAATAAAGGCAAACGCCCACGCCATTCAACAAACCCACACAACAATGGGGGCTAAAAGGTGGCTTGACTCCCCCCTTAAAAACTGAATCATCACCTTACCCTTTACATACGTAACTAGTTACGGAGTATATTATTATCACAAATTCTTGTTTGCGACGGCCCTTTTTGGTCGCAAGTTGCGACGGAAAAAATGTTACTATTTTATTGTAAAATGTTACCATTTTATTGCAAAATGTTTTTATTAGTAATAAAACATTTTGCAATAAAATGGTAACATTTTACAATAAAATGGTAAAATTTTACAATAAAATGATAACATTTTCCCGTCGCAACTTGCGACAAAAAAGGGTCGTCGCGAGGGAGACGAGCTGTATTATTATTGCGTATATACGGAGTACCTGCCAAAACAAGTACGAGCATCAATATAGTGTACTACCATCACACTAATTATTGCCTTCCATCACACTGCTACGTACAACAAAGTATCGGTTTCATTTAGCTGATTGATCTTTTGCTCGGTTGTATATTCTCCGTAAATGAGCACTATTTTTTTTTTTTTTTTTTTTTTTTATAAGAAAAGTGACTCGCCAATAAAAATATTAGATGATTTTTTATGACGAACAAGTTAAATGGGAAAGAAATTTATTACGAATTAAAATATAAAATAATTTTCATTTAAAATAAATGTTAGATTCATCCATCTGATCTGAGTCGAGCTCATTGAGAGAGGAAAACACTTAGGTGTCGTTTGGTTGCCTATAGAAATTAAATTGGAAAGAAATTTATTACGAATTAAAATATAAAATAATTTTCATTTAAAATAAATGTTAGATTCATCCATCTGATCTGAGTCGAGCTCATTGATAGAGGAAAACACTTAGGTGTCGTTTGGTTGCCTATAGGAATTAAATTCCCATGAATTATAATAATACGAGAATTAAAAAATTCACATGATTTGCTCAAAAGACGTTTGGTTGGCATACAGGAAAGTATTTCATTACATCGCTTATTCTAATCATGTGCAAGTACACCATTCTTTTTTAATCCATCACACTGTTGAACCCATCGATCAATAAGTTGACTAAGTTTTATTTCATCCGGCTAATTTACATAATCATTGACTCTAATAATACCATTTGTTAGATTCATGCACAAGGTCTAGATTACACCCGTCGAGACACTATATTAACCGAAGGAAGTTTCATCCTAAATCAATAATTTGTACTCTCCCCGTCCAAATTATTTACTTACCTTTATTTTGACCCAAAAATCAAGACAACCTCATAAAAAACAGTTATACACTTATACTCATGTCCTATTGGATATTACTTACCAATGAGAATCTAATTTATAACAAAAAATGGATAATATTTCCAATTAGTCATCCTAAAATAAAAAGGTTAACAAATTAATTATACATCCTAAAAATAGAATAGGTAAACAAATAATTTGAACGGAAGGAATGGTAGATAAATAGCGCTTGCCTTATATATAAACCCAATTACTAAAAATCGTCGACGTTTTACTACGAATCGTCGACGTTTTTTCAAAAAAAGACCAACACTACCCTTCTACTCTCTCTCTTTCATCCGTTTTCTTTGTTAACAAAAAAACAACCTCATTGACCCCTCTTTTCCTTACCACTCTTTTCCCTAATCCAACATAACCTCACCCACTCTTTTACCACCACCGGCGCGTCGACGACCTCACCACCGCCGGAGCAAGCCGCCGCCTCCACCACTTCCGTGCTCCTCAGTTTTTGTTCCACCACCGTCGTTTATTTCAGTTTATTTCAAAAGTAAAGGTATGTTTTCAAAAGTAGATCTAGGAAATAAAAAGTAGATCTAGGTTTAATTTTATTGATTTTTACCCTTTTTTGATTCGTTTATTTTAGTTTTGTAAGTTAATTAGTTGTTATTAAGCCTTATTTTTCTTTTTTTTGTGATTTGGGGTTGTTTGAATTTCGTTTTTAGGGTTATTGTTTAGGTTAAATTATTTCGACTTTTACCCTATTTTGTTTCGTTTTTTTCAGATTTTTGAAGTGATTTAGTTGTGTTTAAGCCTTATTTTTCGATTATTTGTGATTTGGGGTTGTTTTAATTTCGTTATTAGAGTATTTCGTTTCGTTTTTTTTCTTTTTCAGATTTCGTGGCTTTTTCAGATTTTTTGGTCGATTTTTTCAGATTTTTTGGTCGATTTTTTCAGATTTCGGTTTTCAGATTTTGGTTTTCATGTGTTTTTTTTATCTTGATTTCGTTATTTACATTGTTATTTGGTCGATTTGTTGTTGTTTATATGTTATTGGTTATTGGTTGGATGATTTTGTGTTCATGGGAAAGGGTGAAATGGTGTGAAATGGATGATTTGGTCGATGAATGTCGACGTTTGAAATGGATTGGACGACGAATATTGTCGTGTGAAATGGTGGGGATGATGAACTTTGACGTCTAAATTGGTTGTTGGTGATGAATGTAGACGTCTGTGATGGTGTGAGTTGATGAATGTGCTCGTCCACTCCATGGTAGGACAGCCCAGAATTTTGTCCTACCATAATTGGACTTTGAATGTTAAGATTTGTCCATGGTAAGACAGCCCAGAATTTTGTCTGACCATGGAAAAGACAATTTTCTGGGCTGTCCTACCATGGACAGACCTTAACATTCAAAGTCCAACCATGGTAGGACAAAAATCTGGACCATTCAAAGTCCAACCATTCAAAGCCCAGATATAATGTTTGTATTTGTTGTGTTTGTTATTAGATGTCGCTCAATAGTGGTGTCAACTCTTGCAACAGCATTGATAAGTGTTTTTGTGGCGATCCGGTGTCCGTGGAGACGTCGTGGACGTATCGCAACCCTGGACGCAAATTCGAGTGTTGCAAGACATACGATAGATTAATAGACAAGAGAGGTTGTCGATATTTCAAATGGTTAGACGAAATTCAAACGGATTGGCAAAGGGAAGTGATCAACAAAGTGAACGCTGATAAACGAATGATGGTAGTCGAGAAGGAGTTTTGGAGTTTAGAAAAGAGCTTGTGGGAACGACGACTTGATGGTATGTCTAAACTCAACGACAGGTACAAGGCAGAAATCAAGGTGTTGGAGACGCACAAGGTGTATTGGAGAAACGCGTTTATTGTATCGTTTGTGTTTGTCGTAGTCGTAGCAATATTTGTAAATATGTAATTCGGTCATTGTTTGGCCGATTTTGGTCATAGTTTGGACTAAGGTAGTTTGGTCATAGTTTAGACTAATTTAGTCGGTCGTAATTCGAAAACTTAACGGACTAAGGTAGTTTGGTCGATTTTGTATGTAAGCGGATTTAGTGTGTAATATGGTCATATTTTGACCTGTTTTCTATTATATCGGTATTAACGTTTTCTCTACATTTATGAGTTTCAAAATGTGAAGTAAATATTACGTTTTGCCTACTTGACGTAGTCTCTAATATGGTCACATTTACGCTCGTCGTGGCTGTGAGGTAGTAGCACGGTTTCCGTCATTCACACTTTCTTGTGATAGCGTCGAGTATTTTCTCCTAAGTGCTTTCGACGGAAAATATCCCTCACTTGCACGCTTAGTAAAAGAAATAAAACCCTAGGTTAAAGGAATTTACTACATCACAAAACAACAACAGTAAAAAAAATATATGGGAGACTTAAGAAACAAAACAAAATGAAGGTAATATGAGGGTAAGAAACACTCTTGCTTGTCGGTTTTTTCTTAGGCTTGTCGGGATCATATACACTCTTGCTTCGACCATGCCTAGAACATCGAAAGTAAGAAGCCAACAACTCCGGTTGTTTTCTATTTTTCTGCCCGTTCGTCGCCTTAACCAAAGAAAAACCATTTTCAAAAGCTACATTGTTAGCCCAATCAAAGGCTTCATCTTGATCCTTAAAACACACTTTAGTGACGAATAAAGGGTTATAATCAACGTCGTCACCACGAAAATCCTCAAATGAATCCTGTAAAAAGTAAAAAAAAAAAAGCAAATATAACGCTTTAAAACTACGAATTATGCAAATAGAAATACGATTAATATCTAACCATGGACAGGCCAAAATACTGGGCTGTCCTCCCATGGTAAGACGATGAAATGTTTCGTCCATAGCCATAAATGACTCAATTCTGGACGTCCATCCACGGGTAGAAAAAAATCTGGGCTGTCCACCCATGGACACACGTATATATTCATAAGCGTTTCCCATGCTAGACGTTAAAATTCAAAGTCGTTACTAGTTTAGACGTCCACATTCAAAAGGCTACCATGGATGGACAAATGGATTCAAAGTCCATCCATGGTTGGACGATGAGTTTCGTCCTTTTTTTTTTTTTTTCAAAACGAAATATTTTTTTCCCGACTTTTCAACCAAAATGCAAGGATTTCTACTTTTCAACAATGCACTATATCAAATGTGTTCTAACAACCATAAACCGTTCATATTAAACGATTATGTACCGTTCTTACATCAAAATAATTCTAAATTACAAGATTACATTTATTCAAAAACATAAACAATGAAAAGTTTAAAAAGGTAAGCTAACATACCACCGAATCGGCATCCGACATTGTGTTTCAACTTTGAGTTATCGTGTTCTACTAATCTTTAACTTTTAGTGTAAAAACCATGTTGTTTGGAAATTTAGAGATTTTTGGGAAAATTTTAAGTGGAAAAAGAGAGAAAAAGAGAGAAAAAAAGAGAAGAGAGAGAGTGACCTAAAAAAAATGAAAGGGCATTTTGGTAATTTCCATAAAAAAACGTCGACGATTCGTAGTAAAACGTCGACGATTTTAAGTAACCCCCTATATAAAGGTGTGAGACCTTGCATGTTGGGCTTTTTTTCTTCATAATCAAAATAATCAAAATATCAAAGTAACCCTAATTTAAAAATTTGGCACAACTTATTACTATCATATCACTATCTTTAGTTTAATGGACAACCGCAAGTATCTATATCTATATCTATATCTATATCTATATCTATATCTATATCTATATCTATATCTATATTATATATTAAAAGAGAATTCTTAAAACAATAACTTTCAAAGTCAACTTACTTTTGACGTCTCGTGATGCCACGTCAGCTTACCTTGCCACGTCAACAAAGCACAAAACCGCCTTCTTTAGAGAAAACGAAAAGCCCCTCTATTCAAATTTTTTGCAATCAATTCTCATTATTCAATTCAGTTAATGGTTTCATTTAAATCGCATATCACAAAAAGCCCCTCCATCTTCATTGTCGCGGCCCCATGATACTCGCACTTGCACCGAAACGGCCTCTGTCATTGGCTCGTGCTTGCCCCTTTGAACAAATTCCAGCCCACCATTGCTTAGGTACGCTTTTGTTTTAACTCGGTAGAGAAGTAATGCATGTGTTGTTCGATTATCTAATTAGATTACTTTGGTTTCAAATGTATGTTGTTAGTTTACTAATTTACCATGTATAATGTTGATTTCTATTTCAATGGTTTTGTTTTGATTTTGTTTATTAGTTACACTCAAGTATAAGTTATTACACAATCACTCTACAAATCAGAGTTCAAACCATAATCTTCATCCCAGTCCTTGCACTTCGTGGTTTGTTTTACGGTCTGTAAGATCAATTTCTAAAATATTCGATTGTTGCAGTCAATTAAGCCCCAAATCAATCGGTTTCCGATATCAATTGAGAATCCCATGTTGCGGGTAATAGTTATTATTTTTGCGTCGAAGGATAGTAATTTTATATCATATTTTATCTGATCTAATGTTAGTTCAATTGACAGCTGGGCCTTAAGACCAATGAAGGCTGGCTGCTGTTGCACAAACGTAGAGGAGGATCTAAATTCCAACGACAGATTGGTTTTGCTTACATTGTTGAAATGATATATCATATATGGCATGCTCGGAATGAATGTCGTCTATATGGTCATGTTAGATGTCCTGGGGTAGTCTATAAACAAGTACGTGATGAGATTAAGACGAGGGTATATAGCTTAGCTACGAACTTAAAAATGAGTGACAGTACATGGTTTCGAAAGGTTTGTAATTAGTGATATGTCCTTGGGGACGTGATTTGTACATAAACAGTTTTGATATTAATGATATTTACCCTTTACCAAAAAAAAAAAAATAATGTTAGTTCAATTACCGTGCAGATTGTTTTGGCTTGTACTGTTAATTTAACATAAGCTGGTTAGTAATTTACTCAACTTAGTCAATGACACTATGTTTTTTTTTTTTTTTTTTTTTTTTTTTTTTTTTTTTTTCACTTTTATTTGAGTTGTGAAAATCACCACGTATTTTGTCGAATTTGGGGTTCACTTTTGTTCACTAATTTTGACAGCGTTTGTCGATAGGCGATGCCGACAGTGGTTGGGATAGTGGTGAATCTGGGTTCGGGAAACATGTCACTGAGGCCGATGTTTGATTTTTGACAAAATTATCGTCGTTTCTGCTTTGTAATCTCATGAAATTTTATTGATTTTACGTTGCATTTTGAGTAATAGTTGCCATTAACCTCTTTTGATTGTTTATTTTTAGTAGATTCTGGTGTTCGTTGAACTATTTTTCATCAATTTCAATTCAATGAGATATTACCTTGCTAATTTTATATTCCGAATATTTACCAGTTCTCAAACTTTTTTCCGTTATGTGTCAGAGTTGTCTCAATTTAGATTTTATGATTCTTTTTTTAATTTGGGCCTGAATTGTAGATGCAAACATTATCCAACAAGATCTTGATTTTTCAGTGGTTTAGTGAGCATTTGAGACAGGAGTTTCCTTTAATTTGAAAAGGAAATGTTACGCCTCATGCGACTATTACAGTAGACCATAGTATGTCACTCTAAAAGATTAATCTCGCACACTGCACTATTATATAATTACACATTGTATGATCTATATCTATATTATATATTAAAAGAGAATTCTTAAAACAATAACTTTCAAAATCAACTTACTTTTGACGTCTCGTGATGCCACGTCAGCTTACCTTGCCACGTCAACAAAGCACAAAACCGCCTTCTTTAGAGAAAACGAAAAGCCCCTCTATTCAAATTTTTTGCATATGAATTGAGAGGATATATTTAAAAGCCTTTATATTTAGTCATTTAAAATTAAAAGCATAGTTATATAATTTGAAAATGCAATAGGAAAGGAAGTGTGAAACATTGTTTTTTTTATCTTTTTGCCATTGATTGAACCCTTGAGATTATTATTATTATTATTATTATATTCTCTCAAATTAATTGGTTTAGACGATTAGTTTGTGAGCTATTCAAAATTATGATTGCTTTAGTTTTTCAATAGGAAATTTTAATATTTATTTGATTACATGTCTTTTTATGGATTTAATATTGTAAGTCATTTAATCTAAAGTTGCATTTGAGAACTTGTAGTGAGTTGAGGTCAAATACCCCTCCAAATCCTTCATCTTTATTGTGTTTGCGAATTTGGAAAGATTATCATTGAAAACGAGCATTAATCACCAATATTCAATTGGTCGCAATTAATTTTCGCCACCAAATCCTTATCTTTATTGTTTTGAGAACTTGCAAAAACCATCATTGAAGACCAGCATTGATCACCATCATTCAATCGCTCGCAATTAATTTCCGCTAAGCCGTACGAGACCCGGCGTATGTAACATTTTGATGTTTTTCGCCTAAAACTCATATTATGTCTATCCATTTAACATATTATTTTGAAATTTTAGATGGAAATAAATAATTATTAGTGATTATAATATTTACACGTACAAACACAATTGACAACCCACAAGGAATGCAAACGAAAATCCCCCATAAGTGTTTTCATGGAAAACTCTCAAAAACAAACACTTTTTTCCTCCTTATTCCGCCATGTCATCTCCTGCGCACCACGGCATCAATGACCTCCCGGGTCAAATACCCCTCCAAATCCTTCATCTTTATTGTGTTTGCGAATTTGAAAAGGTCATCATTGAAAACGAGCATTGATCACCAATATTCAATTGCTCGCAATTAATTTTCGCCACCAAATCCTTATCTTTATTGTTTTGAGAACTTGAAAAGGCCATGTTTGAAGACCAGCATTGATCACTATCATTCAATCGCTCGCAATTAATTTTCACTAAGCCATACGAGACCCGGCGTATGTAACATTTAGATGTTTTTCGCCTAGAACTCATATTATGTCTATCCATTTAACAGATTATTTTGAAGTTTTAGATGGAAATAAATAATTATTAGTGATTATGATATTTACACGCACAAACACAATTGACAACCCACAAGGAATGTGTATTAAAATGTGTCCGACCCGGCACACTAATTGCATCCTTATTCCAACACGTCATTCATTGTGTTCCACGTCAAACTTGACTTCTCAAGTCAAATTTCGCTCCAAATCGTCTTACCTTTGTTTTTTCAACTTTCTCGTCTTTTCATCTTTCACCTATAATTATTTTGAGGATTTAAAATGAGCCTCATTGAAGACCAACATTCAAACTCGCAATCAATTGTCCGTGTTAAACAACTCTTATCTCAACATGGTCGTTTTTGTTCTCCGACTTTCATTTTCACCGTTCACGACGTACAACATTTAGAGTGCCCGACAAACAGATGAAACTAAAAAATAGACCACTTAATTGGTATGTACTTACTAACATAAAATGCAAAGTTGAAACAATACAAATGAAACTAAAAAAATATTCATCAAACAGATGTAATAGCACAAAAATTTTAATAGTTATAAACAAAGAGTGAAAAGTTTTCAACTACATCTATCATCTTTTATTTCTCATTACATTCTAATTTTTTGAATTAATTATTTTCTGTCCACCAATTAATATAAAGAAAACCAAAAGACATAAGCTGTTACCTTATAAAATCATGCATCATTTATATTATTGTAGAAATTCCAAAACTTTTAAAGTCATGCACAAATTATTTTAATAATTTTATAAATTTATATTTAGACACATTTGACTTTTGATTTTGTAGCTTTATTTTTTTTGTCCTCCCATAATGTTGTTTTATAGTACAATGTTAACTATTTTTTATATTTGTAGTTATGAATCGGGAAATAACAAAGCTCACAATAATTATCAAGGTATAATCTATGTGTTGATTATTCTATTATTTTATTTTTACTTTATTTTATTTTTGAGGAAAATTTTGATAGTTATTTTTTAATGAGGGGATAAATACAAGATGGATCAAATTTATTATTTTAGAGTTTTCAAAATTTTATAAGTCATGCATCATTTGTTTCCATAATGTTTAAAATTTTATATTTAGATACATTTTGCTTTTGATTTTGTGGCTTTGATTTTTTTTTTTTCCTTCTAACGTTAATAATACTACAATGTTCACTAATTTTTATCTTTGGAGGAACAAATCGTAAAATAAAAAAATACTCACTTACCAAGGTATAATTGATGTGTTGCTAATTTTTGGTTAATTATTTTTTAATGAAGGGATATATATAAGGAGGATTATTTGATATTTGTTTCATTTATCTTTGACTTTAATTATTAACTTTTAATATATCAAGATGATGTTTAATTATTGATGTGTTGCTAACTTTTATTATGAACTTTCAACAAAGTGGATATGTCTACAGAACAGAAAACTAGGCTGGGCTATGCTCGAGTACTGGTTGAATTGAAATTGGGGAAGGAATGTGTCAACAGAATTCAATTCTTGGATGAAAATGGAGTGTTGGTGTCATGCTTGGTTGAATGTGAATGGCTACCTGTGCAATGCTCTTCTTGTAAAGGGTATGGGCATAGAGGTGAGTTTTGTCGAAAGAAGGATGATCATAAGAAAACGTGGAGACCTAAGGTACATGAAAAGGTTGTAAAGCCTACTGTCCCAGTCATTACGGCCATGGAAAAGAGACCTGCTGTGAATCCAAGATTGATAGCTACCCCTGCTAAAATTCTGAGTGATATGAGTGCATCTAGTAGTGTGATGAGATCACCTCCTAGGGGTACGTTTGTAGAGGTTTTGACGTCTGTGGTGCAAGCTCCTAAAAGCTGTATTGGGGGAACTATTCCACCTGATATAGGTAACGGATAAGCTTGGATTTTGGAATGTGAGAGGTCTTAATAGACCTAATAAGCAGTCAGAGATCAACTGGTTTTTGAATCATAATAATGTTAGTATTTTTGGTCTACTAGAAACTAAGATTTCTACAAGTTCTCTAAGTAAAGTAATGTCAGTTTTTACTTCAAAATGGTCTTTATGCACCAATACTAGTACTCATAAAGGTGGAAGGATATGGCTTCTATGAGATCCTCATGTTGTTGATGTGGACATTAAGATGATTGATGCACAATGTATTGTGGTTGAAGTGTGGGATAAAGTGCTACACAAAGCTATGCAGATTACTATGGTATATGCCTTCAATACTATCCAGGAGAGAACCAGGTTGTGGAGTCTACTTCAACATTTCAGCCACTATGCTGGTGCTTGGCTTGTTTGTGGAGACTTCAATAATGTTTTAAGGGCCAATGAGAGGCTGGGAGCAGAGGTCTCAGTCCAGGAGATTGTTCCTTTTCTGAATTGCCTAAGCTCTAGTGGTTTGAATGAATTACCCACTCAAGGGGCGTTTTTCACTTGGTCCAACAAACAAGTTGGAGCAGCTAGGGTCTGTAGCAGGATAGATAGAGTCCTGGTCAATGATAAGTTCATTATTGATTACTCATCTGCATCTGCTACGTTTCTGCCAGAAGGTCTATATGACCACTGCCCTTGTTTGATCACTTTGGTGAAGGAAGATGTGTCTAGGGCTCCAAGATTTAGATATTTTAACATGTGGAGTATGGATGCTGACTTTCTGAAAGGTGTGCAGAATGTTTGGAGCAGATTTGTGTTTGGAACACCAATGTTTAGGGTGGTTACCAAGCTTCAATGTATGAAATAGATGTTGAGAGCCTTGAATAAGAACACCTTCTCTAATATTGAGAGTTCAGCTGAGGTTGCTATAAAAGCCCTAACTGATGTTCAAGTTCAGCTTCAGCAAAATCCATTGAATCCCTCTCTTGTAGATATGGAGAAACAGTTGAGACTAGATGCCAGCCTCTTAAGGAATGTGAAGGAGTCTTTTCTCAGACAAAAAGCAAAAGCACATTGGATGGCTCAGGGAGATAGGAATTCCTCTTATTTCCATAAACAGATCAAAGCAAGGAGAGTACATAATAGGGTTCACAACTTAATGGATATGCATGGGAGACTTCAGGATACTAGAGATGGTATTCAGAAGGCATTCACTGAATACTTTCATTCCATTTTGGGCAGCAGTAAAATGGTGCAGCCCATTCATGTTGGGACAGTAAGGCAGGGTCCTCTTGTGCTTGAAGCGGATTGGCCTCAATTGATTGCAGTTCCTAATAATGATGAGATTAGAAAGGCTATTTTTAGTATTCCAGATGATAAAGCACCTAGCCCAGATGGCTACACAAGTAAGTTCTTCAAAGATGCTTGGGAAGTGATAGGGGATGATGTTTGCTTAGCTATCCAATCCTTTTTCAAGTCTGGGAAGTTACTTAAACAGACCAATGCAACATTGATTACTTTGATACCTAAAGTGGCATGTCCAAAATCAGTCTCCGAGTACAGGCCTATTGCATGTTGCAACATTCTGTCGAAATGCATCTCCAAGCTCCTTTGTAATAGAGTTGGTCTGGTTCTTCCTGAGATTATCAGTCCAACTCAGAGTGCTTTTGTGAAATGAAGGCAAATAGTTGAAAATGTGTTGATCTGTCAAGACCTTGTCAAGCTTTATACAAGGAAATCCTGTTCCCCTAGATGTTTGCTCAAAATTGACCTCAGGAAAGCATACGATTCAGTAGAATGGCAATTTGTAGAAGACATGTTGAGGGCTCTCAATTTCCCACCTCATCTGGTTACTTTGATGATGGCTACTGTTAGGAGTCCTTGGTACTCTTTGACAGTTAATGGGGATTGCTTTGGTTTCTATAAAGGGGAGAGGGGCTTGAGACAAGGGGACCCTCTATCCCCCTTATTGTTTACCATTTGTATGGAATATCGATCCAGAATCATGGTGGTTGTGTCCAACAAAAAGGGTTTCCGTCATCACTCATTGTGTACAAAACTTAAACTAACACATCTATGCTTTGCTGACGATTTACTTATGTTTTCAAGGGGAGATGCATATTCTGTTAAAGTAATGCTCAGTGGTTTTGCAACCTTTTCTAAGGCGTCTGGGCTGGTCATGAACACAGCTAAATCTGATCTATATTGTAATGGCATTCCTCAGTACATTCTTGACAGCATGCTGAAGTTCTCTGGCTTCAAGAAAGGAGAACTTCCTT
Source organism: Dianthus caryophyllus (assembly GCA_023091065.1). Classification (NCBI taxonomy): domain Eukaryota; kingdom Viridiplantae; phylum Streptophyta; class Magnoliopsida; order Caryophyllales; family Caryophyllaceae; genus Dianthus; species Dianthus caryophyllus. Next base: position 12,735,649 of record CM041529.1, on the reverse strand, counting down.
TTAAATACTTGGGAGTCCCAATCAGCTCCAAGAGACTCTCAAGTAGGGATTGCTACCTACTGAGTGAAAGGATTTGCACAAGAATTCGCAGTTGGGGTGCAAGGAAGCTATCTTATGCAGGTAGGCTCACACTTGTTAACTCTGTACTTAACAATCTTCATACGTATTGGGCTTCAATTTTTCTGTTGCCATCTACTGTCATGGCCAAGGTGATCTCCATTTGCAGAAACTATCTATGGGATGGAAGTGAAGAATACCACAAGGCTCCTCTCGTATCTTGGGATAATGTATGTCAGAAGAAATGTCATGGTGGTCTAGATGTTATACATTGTCAGAAATGGAATATCTCAGCCCTCGGGAAGTATGTCTGGTGGTTAGCAGAGAAGAAAGACCACCTTTGGGTCAAGTGGGTAAATCACCTATACCTGAAAGGGGGAGATTGGTTGGAGTACCAGCCAACAATCACAGCTAGCTGGGCCTGGCGACAGATTTGTAAAGTTAAAACTTGGCTCAAGCCAGGTTATGTTGGAGGGAGATGGAATAGTGCTGATGGTGCCTACACTATCAAGCATGGTTATACATGGTTGATTGGAGAAAAAGCAAAGGTGAGTTGGGCTCACATTGTTTGGCATCGCTTCAATGTGCCAAAATGGTCCTTTATTGTGTGGTTAATGAGGCAAAATCGGCTGCTTACTTTAGACAGACTTGCTTTGTTTGGTGTTCCTACAAATGGGCTCTGTTTTTTCTGTGGAACTGTTGCAGAAACTTGCGCACATCTATTCTTTGATTGTGCTTTTAGCTCTATGTGTTTGATGGCAATGGAAGGTTGGCTTGGCTGGAAGTTAACACAAGGCAAATGGAAGAATTTAAGTAGAAGACGTGGATGCTCTAAATTTCAGGCCAATGTATGTGGGGCTGCTGTGAATGGACTGGTGTATATGAGCTGGCATAGTCGAAATGTTTGTCGGTTGGAGATACAGGTACCTCATCCCTTGGTGTTGGTACAACAAGTGAAGACTCTACTCTTACTCCGACTTAATAGCTTGGAACTAGGGAAATTACCTAGAAAAGATGATGTATGGTTTCATTCTTTAAGTCGAGTTTGAGTTAGTTGCTATTCTCTCCTTTATGAGTATGAGTAAGTATTACACTATAATGTAATGGTTATTGGTTATCAATATAACTTACCTTTTACCAAAAAAAAAAAAAAAAAAGATGTTTGAGAAGGGTGTAAAAATATAATTGTGATGTTTTTTTTTTTTTTTTTTTTTTTTTTTTTTTTTTTTTTTATCAATGTTTTATAGGATGAAAGGAGATAAATAACGTAAATACATTCATTTAATTTGTTATTTCTGCACAGTCAAAAATTTATGAGAAATGTGACTTTTATAGTAATTGTTTTAAAATTATATATTTACAACATCATAAATGTACACTTGAACCAAAAAAGAATATTGTCGTTATTTTTAATTTAATTACCTTTCTTATAACTAAAATGTAAGTCATCATCTAAAAATATTTTATTTTTTCCCTTAATTTCATTTTTATTTATTTTATTTTAACAAATTAATTAAAATAAAATAACCAAAATATAAGAATCATTCATTCAGAAAATTGATGCATTAATTTAGTTGGTGTGAGAATTAAAATTTTTCAAAGGTTATGAAAAAATAAAATCATCATTTCTTATCCCTTTAATTTTTAAATGTTTTTGTGTTGTTAATTTCATGTTTTTATTTTGTTTCGAGAATTTATATTAAGTTACAATAGTAACTATTTATTTTCTATGTGTTCAAAATTATTCTCAAAATTACAAAACTTGAGGATGATTATGATGAAATAAGTTTCTCCACATAGTAGTAACATTCCTCCACATTTTTAGGACACAATATTAGTTTCTTCTTATTTAATAAAACATGTCTTCAGTACATAAACAATTTCGTAATTGTCATTGGGAGTAAAAGTCCATGAAATTTGAGCTCTAACTCTTGGCGTCACGATTTGCGCTCATCTTAGCCTCAAAGGCGGCGCAGTTGCACCGTTTCACGCAATTGTGCTCATTTTCTTTGAGCAAGTTTCGCATAAAACCGTTTCACGCATGCGACGGAGTTCTTATGAGTAAAATGTGACTATTTTAATACTTAAATTGACCACTTTAACGCTAAATGTGACCACTTCAAAACTCAATAAATTGGTCACTTTAAACGTTAAAATAGTCACTTTAAACCTTAAAGTAGACACATTTTAGTTACAAATCTCCCCCATGATGCTTTTTTTTGTACTGTTTTGGACTTCATGATCACAAATTCACAATGTTTGGTTCTAAATATTTCTGCTAGGATAAATAAAAATGAAAATGTATATATACGTATTTTCTAGTTTGTATTATGTGAGAGTGTTCTTCTCTAAATAGTGTGAGCCAGAGTGAAATTTTACTTGATGTGAATAAAATGAAAAAGAAACTATAAATTTCAAAGGCTATTAATTTGTTAAATAACATATTTTATGTAAATTTATTGTAATATATTTTTTAATAAAAATGTATTCGCTTTTTATTAATCATTTGTTTACGTTTCGATTTTAGCAAGTGATGCGAATTGACGGTTTAATTTATATTGTTGGGGTAGCAACCTAAGTCCCACATTGGAGAAGAAGATTGATTATCTTCTCTTTATAAGAAGATCCACCACTTTATTAGTATGAGGCCTTTTGAGAAGGAGCCCAAGAGTAAATCCGTGAGGGGTTGGTACAAAGCGGACAATATCATACTATTATGGACCATAGACATCGATATAGCAGGAGCACAATATCAGTCGTTAGCTCGAGATTGCTGTATTCTAGGACTTCTGAAGTGGCGGACCTGGTTCAGGGTATATTGGATGCAGAGGAGTTGGATATATACCGTTAAGAGGAGGCTACCAAGTCTTGGTTATGTAAAAAGGTGCCTAGAAGGCTAGAATTGGGGCTGCAAAGTGTGGGGAGGTTCTCCGTATAATTCAAGGTCCGAGTCATGGTGATATGGTTCTTGATTTGAGCGGAGGATTGTTGGGGTAGCAACCCAAGTCCCACATTGAAGAAGAAGAGTGGTCTTCTTCGCTTTATAAGAAGACCCACCACTTTATTATTATGAGGCCTTTGGGAATGAGTTCAAGAGTAAATCCGTGAGGGTTTGACCTATATTAAAGCGGACAATATCATACAATTATTGACCATAGACACTGATGCAGTAGAGACCCAATATCTCAGCCCTTCCGTTATAACATATGTTACTCCCCCTATGCAAATATTTAGTCGCACTTCACTTTTACGTGTCTTCCCCACTAACTAAGTGACTCCTATTATGACTCTAAGGCTCTGTTCTTTTCGGCTTTTTAGAGCTGAACTTATAGGAGCTGTATTTATTGGAACTGAACTGAACTTCTAAAAGCTGAACTTATATGAGCTGAAGTTAGTGTAAATTAAAGTTTAGTGGGACGACTTATAAGAGCAGAACTTATTAGAGATGAATTTATAGGAACTGGGCTGAACTTATAATAGCTCAGTTGAATTTTAAGAGGTGAAATTAAGTTGAAAAGGCAGTAATAAGATCATAATTCATTAATACCACTAATACCATATAATGCAAAATAATAGTGTTAAATTTTAAATCAATTCTCAACATTCAATGCTCCTCTTTAATCATATTTTTCCTTGTTTATATACACGATGTTTTGGTCAATAATATAATTTTTAAGAATTGTTTGATATCAAACGTAAATATCTTATTAACATATAATAATTATTTATGTATTTTAAGTTATATATGGTTACAGTTAGAAAGTTAAGTTTTTAAAAAGTGAAATGAGACTAATATTGTGGAATGAAGGGACTATAATATAAGTTAATCCAAAAAAATAATAAATTGGAAGGATATCGGTTTAAGCTAAATGACTTTATGGTGTGTTTGGGAACCTGGAATTGAAATTCAATTCCAGAATTGGGCCAATTCCCATGTTTGGGAAGTTTTAGGAATTAGAATTGGAATTGGCTCAATTCTATCCCAATTCCAAGCTAGTTCATTTTAGGACTTTCTTAAATTCTAGGTAGGAGGTAGTCATTTGAATTCCTCATTCAATATTTTTTTTTTTTTACACTTACGACTAAAAATATAAAAATCTCAAAATATTTTTTTAGAAGTTGGCACAATATTTATTAAATTTCATTTTTTCAAACTTTTTAACAAAATTTTATATATAAGTTGTCAATTTATATATAAAATATTTAAAAATTTAAATTCTATGGAATATTTAAAATTTTTTAAATATATTTTAATTTTATATATAAGTTGTCAATTTATATATAAAATATATAAGTTGTCAATTTATAAGTTGTCAATTTTTAAATATTTAAAAATATTTAAAAAATTTTAAAAATTTTATATATAAGTTGTCAATTTATATATAAGTTGGCACAATTTATATACAAAATTTTATATATAAGTTGTCAAGTTAACAAAATTTTATATATAAGTTGTCAATTTAGAAATTTTTTTTTTAGGAGGTAGTCATTTGAATTCCTCATTCAATATTTAGAAGTTTGTCAAACATCATTATGGAATTGGATTTGGAATTGAAATATAACATTTCAATTCTACAATTCAATTCTAATATTTCAAATCAATTCCAAGTTCCCAAACGCAGCCTTAGTGGATATTTAACGATTACATTTTAGCTTTGTACAAAGAAAATTGTCTATTTATATTGCTTTACATGGATAAATAAATGACTGAAATGAAAAAAGTTAAGATAGTTATCCGTGATTTAGACTATACCCATTCAAGGGTCATGACTTAGGTCATGGAGTACTTGGGTCAAGTTAATGACAATTAAGTATAAAATTAGCATGACTTTCTCCCACACTAGGTCAAGTGATGACTTAGGTCATGACTTGGATCATATATTTAATTTTATTATTTAATTAGTTTGGCACAAAGATAATTGTAAATATAATAATTGATTGAATATAAAAATATAAAATATAAATGGAAAAGTGTAAAAATAATTAATAATGATTTTGGTGATTTAGGTGGTGACTTTTTTGGGTGGGAGTAAAAAGTGGGTCAAATAAAAATAGTGAAATTAAGAGTTAATAGATTGGTGACTTAGTTATTGGATGGGGATGGTCTTATGAAGGTGTGGTTGTGAGTGTTGGACCAGCCAACTAAGGATTTTGACTTATTTGCTCATCACAAATGGACTATATGCTTGGCCATGATATAAATGAATGATTGTGGCTTGCGGGTACAAAATAGGGCAATTTCCTTTTGGATTTTGTATGCAATTTCTAGCTTGTACGGTTGTATTGCTCTTTATATCAAGGGGCAAGATTGATTAGGCCTTTGAGAGATCTTGAGACGCTAATGATTGAACAATTATCGATAGAGTGGCCTAATCAAACCAATTAGTAAAATACTCTATGAGTTGAGGAGTACCATAGAAGTAAGCTATATTGAATTATCCCTATTTCAATGTACTCCGTAAGAGCAAGTACAATGGTGAGTTTTTGCATTGGGTTCTTCAATAAGAACTTTATAAATAAAGTTCTTTCCATTGTGATGATTATTGGGTTTGTTGAAGAAAGAACTAGGTTCTTATTTAAGAACTAAGTTTTTTCAATTTACAATGTAAAGTAAAATAATTTATTGATGAATAAAAATAGGAGTGGGGCCAATTAAGAACAAATTAAAAAGTTTTTTCATTGTGTTAAAAAGTCTTTAAATTTTAAATTCTATAAAAATGTGTTGGAAAAAGGAAGAACTATATATATAGTTCTTCCATTGTACTTGCTCTAATATATTTTTACTAATTTATTGAAAAGTTAACCTTTACTTGTGAATCAAATATATAAATATGTGAAGTTTAAATATTAGAATTACCTAAATATTCCTTAAATTGTGTGAAGCGATATGTATGATAGAAAAAGTAAGAGTATAAATGACTTTTATAGTTTAAATATTAGAATAGTGGAGAATTAGAGATTTGTCATAACACTAGGATTTTTGTATTTTTTGGTCTTTTGTAAATCGTAAACTGAATAGAGTAGCCAATGGGTTAGGTCATTGGAACTTAGGGTCACTTCATAGGACGCTCTAGAAAGACAATGTTATGAACTATGTCAGTCCTCTTGCTACAATTGATTTGAATAAAATTATTTAACCTCTCGATTGATGTTCAAAAAGAAAATATATACAAAAATGTTTAATATCAAATGAATTATCCGAAAAATAAAAACGGTAACTACATGAATCAAAGGGAGTACATGATTTTTCATTTTACATCTTAATATTCTAATCCTGTCGTTTCACTCTTCTTTTTTTTCCTACTCCGTATTAAGTTTTGACACCAAAGTTAATGAATATTAGTGAAAGAAAATAAATAAGAAATGAGCTTTAATAAACAAACTAAACCGAAGATGTTCTGGCCTAATGGTTAGGACGGAGGTACCCTGAGCATTGGGTATCAGGTTCGAATCTTTCTCTTCTGTTGTAATGGCCTTGTACCTCTCTCTAAAAAAAAAAAAATGCAACTGGACAAATAAGAAAAAAGGTGAGTGAATGTAGACAAATGAATGAAAAGAATGCAATTTTCTTTCAAGGGAAACGAAAAAAAAGGGTAAAATGAACGGAGTAATTTACAAAATAATTTATAAATTCACAACTTTGTATTTGTAGAGATCGTAATTTGTAAACGTCGGATTATAAAATCGATCTTCAGCCTGTAACCATCAGTTTAGGGTTTTATTGAGCGGTCTTCTAATATTGTTTCAGAGACAGGGTATGGAGATGAGGTCCGTCGTGGTATCGACACTTCAAGCCCAAAGGGTGTTCGTATGAGAGGCGTGTTACAATATAAAATCGATTTTGGCCCTCCAATAACCATCAACTTAAGCTTTTTGTTGCGTTGGTTTCCGACATGGTATTAGAGCTTTGTGATTAGAAGTCATGGCTTCGAATCTCACCACTCACCACCACTCCCTAATCTTAAACCTTCAACCATCAGCTTAAGTTGATTCATTACACTCAAACCTTCAACCATCAGCTTAAGTTGATTCATTACAGTATCATCCTATAATATGTTATCATCATTGTTAGGCCCAAAATACCCTCATGGGCCCAAAGTACAAAACAAAGGCCCAAGTCAAGGAGAGGAAAGGCGGTCAACAAAAGTCAAGGCCCAAGGACGGTGGTCAAGGAAAGTCAAGCTCCAAATAGTCAAAGTCAAGCGAAGCCCAAAATGGTGGAAGCCCATGAAAGGAAGATCAAATAGACGTTAGGAACTCAGACTAAGTCAATACCAGCTCAGCTACAATAAAGGCAGCAGTTACATTCAGCACAGGCGTTACAGAGAAAAAGGAGGAAATGGTTTGATGAGCAGCGAGAATCAAGGAGCATTAACAACCAAATGTAGCCGTTGTTTGAAGCTTATAAAAGAGGAAGGAAATCATAATTCAGGGGACTAATCAACAACTGCATAATTCACTCTGATTACTCTAAAATCACTGATAACACTCTCGAATTGTATACTCGTAGTCTGGAAGTTCTGTACGTTCTGCACGAATCATAGTACAAATCCTCTCCTGGCTTGGTGCCCGTGGTTTTTCTCTTACTTCTAAGGGTTTTTCCCATGTAAACAATTTCGTGTGTCTTTTCTTTGTTTGCATTATTTTATCTTTCGTCATTCCCAACATATAATCAATCACGATAATAGTTAATCACATATTAAGGATAATACTAATAAACCCAAAATTACTAAATACGAATAGAGTAAGAAAATCACCCCGAACAGTTTGCCGCCGTCTATGGGGATATTAGTTTATTAATCCACAAAAAACCTTCTCTATATTCCCAAAACAACCCTCACACACTCAGAAAAATCAGAGATGGCAGATCAGAACAACGAGGTTCTCTTGAAACTCCAAGCAGAATTGGAGCAAGCCAAGCAGGCAGCGTTGGAAGCCCAGCAGGCTGCGGCGAATGCTCAGGCAGAAGCTGCACTCTCAAAGGAAGCCGAGGCAGAACTCAAGAAGCAATTGGACATAATCTCCAAGACAAAAGCTTCAAGATCTCGGATCCAACCAGGTACACCCATCTCTGATGTGATCAAGCGAATTGACTTTTCTATCTTCTCTTCTGGTGCAGGTTCGTCCAAGTCTACTCATGCGAATACTGCTGGAGGCGTTCCTGAGGAAAATGCTGCTGGAGGTGGTCCACCGCCAGAGCAACCAAAACAGCCAGAGCAGCCCGAGGATCCCGAGGCGATCACAGCTGCACAGGTGATGCAGTACATGATGCACGAGATGGGAAAACTTTCAGAGTTGGTGCGCAAAGTTCCAGGACTTCCACCACCGATAGAGACGGCAACGCCCGAGAGCTATGCAGACTCCCCCTTTCATGACTGCATAGCAATGGTGTAAATGCCAAAGAAGTACACTCCGCCAAATCTGAAGCTCTATGATGGGACCTCAGACCCTCAGGAGCACGTGGCTCAGTACAGGCGGCGCATGTTCAATGCTGCCATACCCATGGAGAAGCGTGAGGCGTGCATGTGTAAGAGTTTTGGTTCAACGCTGACTGGACCAGCCCTGCAGTGGTATATCAACCTACCCGTCAGAAGCATCAGGACCTTCGCAGAGTTGATCAACCTCTTCAACGTTCAGTTCGCGAGCAGTAGAATGCTGGAGAAGCAGACCAGCGATCTGTACAGAATCATCCAGGAAGAGGGCGAGTCGCTCAGAGACTTCCTTCACCGTTTCAACAAGGAGAAAGTGTCTATACCACAATGCAATATCGGAACAGCGATCGAGGCCTTTAGGCAAGGTCTGGTAAGAGATTCTACCCTTTATATAGAACTAACCCGTTATCCCTGTTCTACCTTTGAGGATGTGCAGGCCAAGACGTTAGCCTAGATCAGGGTAGAAGAGGACCAGCAGTTCAGGTCACGCTATCAGGACAGCGAAAGAGCCTCACGCAAAGCCCCAGCTCAGCGTGGAAAAAACAGGTCAGCTCCGTACCAGAAACCAGTCAGGAAAGAGACTAATGCTGTGGAGGAGCAGATAGAGCAGCCCAGGATACCTCCACCAATATCAGAGTACTGCTTCTCGGTAGACTCTTCAGGACTCCTTTGCCAGCTGGACAAGCTAGGAGCAGCAGTCAGATGGCCTAAGGCAAACGAGAAACCAAACCCCAGGAGGGACACGACCAAGTGGTGCGAGTATCACGCCGATATCGGCCATACAACCGAGGAGTGCATAGCTCTGAGGAGAGAGGTGGCTCATCTGCTCAAGAATGGGTATCTAAAGGATATTCTGCCCGAAAATAGACGGTCAAAAGAAGAGCGCGAACAGCCAAAGGATCAACCACCCCCTGTAACACACGAGGTAAAATTTATTTCTGGTGGTTCTGATATTTGTGGACTGACCTATTCTGCTGCCAAGCGTGTAGCTGTGGAGAACAGGCAGAGACCCCCAGTAGGCCAGCCAGAGTCCATCCAACCTGTTACCTTCGACGAGTCAGATCTGGAAGGAGTGCATGGTCCACACCATGATGGGCTAGTGATCAAGTTGCAGATTAAGACCTGTCTGGTCAGGCGAGTTCTGGTGGATGGTGGCAGTTCTGTCAATATCATTATGATGAGTGTGCTGGAAGGTATGGGGCTGAAGGAGTCAGATGTTACGAAGAGGTCCAGCGTCCTGGTTGGCTTCAGTGGAGAAACAAAGCATAGCTTGGGAGAGATCACTTTGCCAACGTATGTCGAAGGGGTGACCTCGTTCGAGAAATATTGTGTGATCGACTCATTGTCCTCATACAACGTCATATTGGGTCGCCCGTGGATCCACAACCTAAAGGCGGTACCTTCAACATATCATCAATGTGTCAAGATCCCAACCAAGTGGGGGACAGCAACGGTAAGGGGTGAGCAACAGACCGCCCAGGAGTGTTACAGGACAGCCCTGAAACCCTCCAGCCCAGGTAAGTCCCTTGCATAGCAATTAAAGCAGCCTGTCAGGAATGTCGAAAATCCTGTCCCCTGCATGGAGACAGAAGAAGTGGTTTTAACGCAGGACAGACCTGACAGGAAAGTTCTGATTGGCTCTGATGCTCCAGAGATAATCAGGCCTGCCTTGATTGACTTCCTAAAGAGTAAGGAGCACTGTTTTGCCTGGTCCCATCGTGATATGACTGGGATCAGCCCTGATGTTATTTCTCATAAGTTAAATATTGACCCTCGTATCAAGCCTGTTAAGCAGAAACGCAGGAAATTCGCTCCAGAACCGAATAAGATCGTGAACGAAGAAGTGCAGAAACTGCTAGACATGGACATGATAAAGGAAGTGATGTATCCTGAGTGGCTGGCGAATGTGGTCATGGTACAGAAAAAGAACGGAAAGTGGAGAGTCTGTGTGAACTACACGGATTTGAACAAAGCGTGTCCGAAATATTGTTTTCCTCTGCCCCACATAGATGCCATGGTGGATGCAACTGCAGGACACGAAGTCCTGACCTTTATGGACGCAGCAAGTAGATTCAATCAGATCAGGATGCACCCTCCAGACCAGGAGAACACAGCGTTCATGACCACCAGAGGAACCTACTGTTACAAAGCTATGCCCTTTGGTCTGAAGAATGCAGGTGCTACTTACCAAAGGCTCGTATGTAACACCCCGACTTTTCCTAATACTAATTATTTCGTCTCAATAATATTCGTAATTCATTTCTCTTGATTTTCTCATTCTTAGCTCGAGAAAATCAGTTCAATTGTCGCGTGGGTTAAGCTACACTGTAGTCAGAACTTAAAAACGGAGTAATTAACTAAAAAACAGTGTAATTTCCTCATACGAACTCCGATTCAGGTGATTCAAAAGGCTAAACTGCGTATTTTTCCGACGCCGTCGCAACTGCCAAATTTTCAGGAGCCATAGTGAACCGCTCCATCCGGGCCGAGCTGCTCCCTTAACTCGGGTTGAGTTTTAGGGCTTCCTTGGGCTTGCTTCTTGCCTAAGACATTATAGTATTTCATTCCCTCTTTACCCTAGCTCCCAAATCAGTTTTGTATCTTCCTAATCTCATCCTCATTCATCCCTCATAATTCTCCCACAAAAACTCTCTCAAACTCATCAAACTCCATTGTTAATCATCCTTTCTTTCATCTCTTTAGCCCTAAACCTTTCCTAGTCAATTCCCTCGGTATATGATCTCTTTTAACTCTTTTATTTTTTTGATTTTGCATTATTTTATATGTGTTTATGGTGTTGTTCTTATGTATTGTATGATTTATGTGTGCCCTAATCAATAGGAGAGAATTGGAGATAAAACCCCAAGTTCGGATTTCTCTGACCCAGGTTCACTAAACCGAAGATCGCCGGAGATCCCACCGTCCGATTTTGCCGACATTTTTACAGCATATTCCTGACTCTTGGGGCTACCTTTTCACCGTTCAGAATTGCATTTGGAGCTCTAGATCATCTGTTATCGCGTCTGGACAGAAGGGTTGAAAACTGTGCTTTTCTTTGGCTTGTTTGGAAAAGGTAACTAGGTGTAGCCCTAGACATATTTTAACTTGTGTGGGACCATATGATTGATTGAGGATGAATTGGTTGTTGTTATGTATGCAAAGCTATGATCTTTGGGTTGGTTGTTGATACATGTCTTTTATATAGCTTTTGTGCCCCCGATACAGTTGCATTTAGCTTGCATTTGCTCGATTACTTTATTGTTTTAGTAGCTATTTGCTTTATATTGCGATACTGTCGTTCCTCGTGTGTATTTTGCAGGTTTTGGCGGTCCTGAGCTAAAACCTGAGTCAAATGGAGCATTTACAAGTATCGTGACGTCAAGACGAGGCTCGAGAGCGAGTACGGAAGTCAATACGACAATATGGGACGTCAAACCTATAGGTTCAGAGCAAACCTATAGGTTCAAGATGAGTAAATTGGGCCAAAGTTGCTGGAACTCCTTAGAACCTATAGGTTCAGAGCAAACCTGTAGGTTCCGGATAGTTGAGACAAGAACAAAACTCGCTGGAAGTTGCTGACTGCCTTAGAACCGATCGGTTTGGGCTCAAACCGATCGGTTTGGCCCCCTGAACCGATCGGTTTGCTCCCGAACCGCTCGGTTCTGCTGCCCTGTTTCACGTATTTTCGTTGGCCTATAAATACAACTCGAGTTAGGGTTTTGGATTATCTTTTGATTCTATTATTTCTGCTTTAAATTAGAAGTTTAGTTTTCTCTCTTAAACTCTCAAAAACATTTAGATTAGCTTTAATTACTTTTGCAAGATCGATACTTTGAATTCAACAATTTCTCCCAGGTTTAATTTAATCGTTCTCATTCATCTAGTCATGTTTATTGCTATTGTTTTCATTGCTTTTTCTTTAATCATGCATAGCTAATTTCCAATTAGGGTTTAGGGTGATTGTGATATTGATTCAGAACATGTTTTAATCGTTTATATTGATTGAATTTGTGCAATTGATTTCTTCCTGCGCGTTTTAATTATCAATTGAATTTAGGGACGCCTTTATTGAATTGAATTTAGGTTGTTTCAGTTTAAGATCGAAAGCCTAATTGAAACTAGACTCACGCGTAATTGATAAGTCGAATTTAGTACGTAGCGAGAGCCCGCTAAATTTGCTTAAGGTTGAATTTGACTCGAGAGAGCGTTTTCCCAAAACCTAATCATTTGCATGCTTTCAATTGATTGAATTTCCTTCCGAGTTGAGTTCTGAATCGTTGTCACATGAACCCAATGCCCTAACCTTTTTGCTACTTTTGAGACTTACCTTGACTAGCTAAGCAACCCTTTGACTACCTGTCTCTCTGAGGATTCGACCCTACTGCCACTAGCTACCTAGTTAGTGGACCTTAGGTTTATTTTGACTGAGGTGACGCGACTTTAGCCTCATCAGTTGTGCTATGAAATTATGATCTTTGGTCTTAATTGTGATGGTCTCACACTATTGTGTCTAATGGAATGAATTGGGATGTTTGTCATATTGAATTTGAGTTATATTGTTATTAAGTTGATTAAAGATGATCACTTTGGGAATTATAATGGTTTATTATGGTTACTCTTGAGTTCTTATGGTTATTAGTCCGTATTAAGCTTGTTATTGTATGGTTGATCATAGGTCATGTTGAGGATGAGTATAAATTGGATAACTACGTTGTAATGAGTTTAAGATGGATATTATATTGGGGTGGCGAGTAAAGGATGATTGATATGATATGGATTATGAGTTGGTATATTGTTAAGCATGTTTACCTAGTTATAATTATGTTTTGTTGAGATATGTTACGAATTGGGGTTACTTGGTTTGCTTTAATGGTTGCAATTGTTGTATTGTTGGTATTGGAGATGGGGTTACGATGCATTGTTGGAGTTGGTTGATTGTGTTGCTTATGCTTGAGTTAAGTTTGCATGCGTGTACTGTTCTGGCACGTATGTGAGGAGCTACGACGTCCTAGTTTGGACGGATACCGCCCATGATCCCCTCGACTATTCTTGTTGCTTAGTTAGAGCGACTATGGGTTCTCAGCCATGTTGGTTAGAGACTATGGTTTGATATATGTCGTCACCGTTCTTGTTGCTCGGTGGAATTTGGCCAAATTTAGACTAATGAGTTTGAGGAACTTCTTGTTGCTGTTCCGCCATAGGGTTTGGATGATTCTTGTTGCTTCATCCGGGGTGATTCTTGTTGCTTCACCCCGGTTGCTCAGGCTTACCCTTGCAGGTTGTTGATTGTTGTCTGTCATCTTGTTGTTGACAGTTTGAGTTTGTACGTCAGTGGACTAGTTATTGTCGAGTTGTATTGGTTATATATGGTTACAGGTTATTGAGTGACAGTTGGTTGAGTTTGGTAGCTAATGAGTTGGCTTGAGGTTGCTTTGTGGTTACTATACCTTTGGGTTGTTTGTTGTATTGTTGTCTATTTTGGTTATGTTGAAATATGACTGGGGAGCACCTAGTTACTCCCCACTGATTGTGGTCATTTACATGTTTTTGGCGGTATCTGGCGGGGCGGGTATTTGTGTGAGGAAGCCGTGAGGAATGACCTCGTAGCTAGCCTTAGATGCTTGGATTGATTTTATTAGACTTGTGTTTAGACTTTATCGTTTTCTTATGGTTGTATATTGGAATTTTGGATGTACGGGGTATTTACTCCCCACTTTTAGACCTTGAGGTCTACTTTATTTTTGGTTTGGTTCGTTTTAGACGGTTTGTGAGTGACGATCCGGATTCACGGTGTTTCCGCCACCGTGGTTTTCATCTTTATTTTCATTTTCTCTTTTAAAACCCTTTTTAAATCGTATTTTAATTTGTTGAAAAATCCGGGTTGTTACATCGTAAACATGATGTTCAAGGATCAGATTGGAGACATCATGGAGGTCTACATCGACGACATGGTGGTCAAGTCAAAGAAAGCTGAGGATCATATCCGTGACCTGACCGTGGCGTTTGAGATCCTTGAAAAGTATAATATGAAATTACAACCTACTAAATGTACTTTTGGTGTGACCGCAGGCAAATTCCTAGGGTACATGGTGACGAAAAGAGGGATAGAAGCGAGTCCTGAGCAGATTAAAGCTGTCATGAACTTGGCGTCCCCTCAGAACCCAAAGGATGTACAGAAATTAACGGGCAGAGTTGCAGCTCTGAACAGGTTCATATCTAGATCTTCAGAGAGATGCAGACCATTCTATGATATGCTAAGGAAGAATAAGCAGTTTGCATGGAAAGACGAGCATGAAAAAGCATTCCAAGAGTTGAAAAGTTACTTGTCGTCTGCTCCACTACTGTCGAAACCTGAACCAGGAGAGCCGCTGGTTGTGTATCTGTCTGTGACGGAATTTTTGTAAGTGTTGTCCTGGTCCGAGAGCCTGAAGGGGAGCAGCATCCTGTGTATTATGTAAGTAAAAGTCTGTTGGATGCTGAAACCAGGTACACAGTTCTGGAAAAATTTGTTTTAGCATTAACGGTAGCTTGTACAAAGTTACGTCCTTATTTTGAATCTCATCATATTATTGTACGCACTAATGTTCCTGTCAAGTCTGTGTTATGTAAGCCGGAACTTTCAGGAAGGATGTCTAAGTGGTCCGTCAAGTTGAGTACGTATGATATATCCTATGAGCCCAGGACAGCAATCAAGTCCCAGGCCCTAGCAGATTTTGTGGCTGATTTCACTCCCACACTGAGTGAGCTGGCTGCCAAGGAAGTATTGCAACTGACAAAGACCCAAGGTGTGTGGGAACTCTGGACAGACGGTTCAGCCAACGTTAGGGGGACAGGACTGGGAGTTGTCCTGAAATCGCCACAGGGGGACAAGATAGTCCAGGCCATGTCATGTGAGTTCAGAACAACCAACAACGAGGCTGAGTATGAAGCCTTGATTGCAGGTCTGAACGTGTGCTTAGATATGGGTGTAAGAGACGTGAAGGTAAAGATAGATTCTTTGCTGGTAACCAACCAGATCAACGGTATGTATGCGGCTAAGGATTCTAAGATGGTGGCTTACCTTGATTTGGTAAAATCTCTTTTTGAAAAATTTAATAGTGCAACTGTTGAGCAAGTGCCCAGGGACCAGAATGTACAGGCTGACGCTCTGGCCAACCTCGGTTCAGCTTTTGAACCCCAAACGCTGGACAACGTTCCTATCATACATATTCTAGAACCAGCTATCCATAAGGTGCAGCCAGTCTGCCAGAACACAGTACAAGCAGCTCAGAGCTGGACGAAACCGTATTATGAATGGTTACTTCACGACAAATTACCTAATGACAAAGTTGAAGCTAGAGCATTCAAAATCAAAGCCTCTAGATACACGATTATTCAAGGCGTATTGTTCAAAAGATCTTTCAATGGACTATATCTTCGTTGCTTGGAGCCTGACCAGGTCAGGACTGTCATGTCAGAGATTCATGATGGACAATGTGGAAATCACACAGGTGGCAGAAATTTGGCTAACAAAGTCTTACGAATGGGTTACTATTGGCCGACCTTGAAGTTGGATTGTGGACAGTACACGCTGAAGTGTGATGCCTACCAGAAACATGCTCCAGTCATCCATCAGCCCTCACAGGAGTTACACTTCATCTCAGCTCCGTGGCCATTCATGAAGTGGGGCACGGACATAGTTGGAAAGCCCAGGCCAGAAAGTCTACATGCTAGCCATGACTGACTATTTCTCTAAGTGGATAGAAGCGGATTCATACAAAAACGTGACTGAAAAGGAAGTAATGGCTTTCATCAAGAAGAACATCATCAGTAGATATGGGATTCCCTCAGAAATCGTGTGCGATAATGGACTTCAGTTCGTGGGAAACAAGACTAGGGACTATTGCAAACAATGGAACATAAACCTGGTGACCTCGGCGCCAAGATATCCACAAGCAAACGGCCAGGCTAAGTCTAGCAACAAGGTGGTGATGAACTGCATAAAGAAGAAGCTGATGGGAAAGCAAGGAAGATGGGCTGAGGAGTTACCTCTAGTGCTGTGGGCTGACAGGACCACGCCAAAGAGAGCTACAAGACAGACACCATACTCTATGGGCTACGGCTGTGAGGCAGTTCTGCCAGTTGAAGTGCAAGTATCAACTACCAGGTATGGTCTGAACACAACTGCTGAAAATTCAGACTTAATGTGTGATAATCTTGACACAGTTCAAGAGCTGAGAGATCTGGCGGCAATAAGGATGGCTGCGTACCAGCAGTCAGTGGCTAAGAGTTACAACAAGAACGTCAGGCTTCGAATGTTCAGGACAGGAGACCTTGTTCTGAGGAAAGTGTTCCAGAACACACGGGACAGAGCTGCAGGGAAGCTAGCCCCTACATGGGAAGGACCTTATCTGATCGATTCAGTGGTATGTAAGGGTTCGTACAGGCTGCAGACCCTGGATGGAAAGATGATCCCAAGAGCATGGAACGCGCTACATCTTAAGTTATACCACATGTGAGACTTATTATACACAACAAAGAAAACCTGGTAAGACACTCATTTTCTAACTTCAAGTAATTTCTTACCCTTGTCAAAATCATTACTGACTTGAGCGTCGGAGGGCCGCTATTAAACGCCAATCTGGCCGCCTCGACCCACATCCAGGCCGACAAAGCTAGGCAGAGACTTCCGTATCAGACAGCAGAGGCATCAAAGACCAGATCAAAGAATATACAAAGGCAAATCAAATACAAACAGAAGGGCAGCAGCCCTAGCACGACTGCAAAAACGGGACAAGGATGTAATGTCCGAAAATAGAACTCCAAGGTGTGGTCGCCTAAACTTCTATACGCATGCATGCTACATAACAAAATCAGAACAAAATTGTGCGCACCAAAACAAACACAAATAAGCATAAGTAGTCATAGCATAACTAAAACATAAAAAGTTCACCCACCATGGCTACCCATGGTGAATATTACGTCGTAAGTCTAAAACAAAACGAAGGTTAAATATTTACAGTCCAGAAAACGAGGGGCATACCCCCCGGCAAATTGTCTTTCAAAACATACCCAAAATAAGTTCAAATGGACGAAACACAATTTTAATTTTCAGCCCCAAAGGCTGTCTCACCTTTCTCTTCTTCTGTTGTTGCCTCCACAGTGCCACGCTGTATCACGCTATTGCCGTCCCTGGACCTCCTACTGGCCTTGTCTTTGAGGAAGCTTCTCCCTCGTCCATGAACTCCCCAGGAAACAGCCCTTTGAATGTCTCCAGCTCGGTCTCCAGATCCCACTTAGCTCGCTCCTCTGGGGATGCGCTCATCATGTCAATTCTGGTCCTGAGGGTCCAGTAGGCACTCAGGTCATTTACCTCCTGGGCATGCTTGACCTGTTGTTCCCTCAGCGCCTTCACTTCAGTGGTCAGCTTCGTGTGGATGGTTTCCAGATCAAGACATCTGTTCATGTTGTTCTCCTTCAAGCGTCTGTATTTCTCCATAGCCTTCCTGAGTGTTTCCACCTCACCTCTGAAGGACTCCATTGTTTCATGGGCCATCTTATGCTGGCTTTCAGCGTTCTGGCGACGAGCTTCAAGGCTGGGAACACGGCAGCCCAAGTTAGCCGCCAGATTCACCAACTGTGGGGTAAAGAAATCGAGGGTTAACACGAGGAACGTACGAAATTGGTAAGTTTGGCAGCGTAAAAAAGTATCCTGTACCTGAACAGCACAAGTGGAAAGCTGGCGAGAAAGTGTGATGGGATCAGAGTGGTCAAGTTCCGCCGGGTGTTGAAAGGCGAAGTTTTCCATCAGATCCTTCGCGATGGAAGCATCAGGATCCAGGTACTCAGACAGCAGAGGAATACGCAGCTCACCGGTGGAAGAGGTTGTTCTCTCCATTTTCATCTTCTTCTTCACATCGGGTGAGGCGGCGTGGGGCAGCCTACTCTCGCCACTTCCTTTTGTCAAGGCGTGATAACCCTCGACTGCAGAGCTTCACGTCAGCTCGCGCCCTGGCGATCCTGGCCTGCACCTCGTCCAGGGCAGGACGAGTGCTACCAGCAAGCCAAGGGACTGCAGATAAAAAGACAAAGTGATGTAAAGAATAGTCGAATTCAAAACAAATGTTCATGTAAAATCCAAAGATTGAATGAAGTTACAATTTTGCTTACCCTTGGAGGACCCAGAGCTTCCACCGGGCACAGGCTTTGTGAACCTGATCTAGGGGCGAGCCCTGGTCGCCCTCATCTCAGGCAGTGGGGGTGCAGAACTAACAGAAGGAATGTTCAAAGGCTCACTATCGGTGACCTCTACACTGTCTTCCGCCTCAGATCCTTGGTCATCACCACCCGCCACCGGAGCCGGTACAGGGTCCTGGCCCAGACAAGCAGGCCACGCCCTCTCTTCCTCCGCCAGGCTCAAAAAGGCCTCAATCCTCTTTGAAGAAGCAGCATCGTCGGGATGAGAGATCCAGTCAGAAACTAGGCACAGAAACAAAGAAACAAATCAGAAAATGAGAACAGATAACAAAGATACAGATCTGAGAAGGAAAAGCAAAACAAAGACTTACTTGCTCCCTTAACGACGAATTCTGGGGCCTCAAACCCAGATCCAATGCTGTCACTCTTCACAAACATGAAGAATGACGCCCAGCCTTTGTCATCCCCAGTGTCCATTCGGGTAATTAGGGGAGGACAACCGTCTCTTACTCTCATAAGTATCCTATTCTTTTTATGGGTACGAAGGTGATAACAGTTACGCAAATCACGAAGGAGGAACTCGATATGGTGTTTCTTGCAAACAGCATCAATGGCGTGAATTAGCTTCCACGTTGATGGCATGACCTGACAAGGAGGAACTTGCAAAGTTTTCAAAAATTCTGTCATTAGTGGACAGAAGGGGAGAGTGGCTCCAAATCGGAACGCGACTTCATACATCACGAACCAACCAGGACAAGTCCAGTCAGCCATGACCTCGTCGTTGGCAGGGATCCAAACGACGGCGGTTGTCGGATGCTTTCATTCCGCCTTTAGACGATCGCCGATTAGGTTATCTAGTTGATTTCGTTTCCCAACAGCATCAGGGATCAGATTTGTGGCGACAAAAGTGTGACCATCATGAGTGATAGAGGATTGAGCCATGAGAAAGCTAGGGTTTTTGACGGTTTTTTGGAGAAGATCAGAGGAGAGAGGTTGGGAGGTTTTTGGAAAGATTTTCTAAATTTTAAAATGTGCAAATGTAGTAAAATTGGAAGTTGGGCTTAATTATGGCGCGAATAAATAGGGGACAATAGGGCGACTCAAACGTCCCATCCATCCGAAAATGCTGCAGCCCACGTCATTATGACTGGCGACGCTACAACTTCCCATAAGGGCTGACTTTCAGCCCAGAACATAGAGAACACCGGGTTTTGTCCGCTCAGCCAGTCCTGGACAGACGAAGCCTGGACCTCTGAACACAGAAAAGCATTTCCTCGACTTCAGCCTGAGCCTGGCAGTTGAGGAAATGGGGGGCAAATGTTAGGCCCAAAATACCCTCATGGGCCCAAAGTACAAAACAAAGGCCCAAGTCAAGGAGAGGAAAGGCGGTCAACAAAAGTCAAGGCCCAAGGACGGTGGTCAAGGAAAGTCAAGCTCCAAATAGTCAAAGTCAAGCGAAGCCCAAAATGGTGGAAGCCCATGAAAGGAAGATCAAATAGACGTTAGGAACTCAGACTAAGTCAATACCAGCTCATTCTGATAAAGCGTGATTACATTCAAAGACAAAGCGTTCTGAGGAGAAAAAGGAGGAAATGATTTGATGAGCAGCGAGAATCAAGGAGCATTAACAACCAAATGTAGCAGTTGTTTGAAGCTTATAAAAGAGGAAGGAAATCATAATTCAAGGGACTAATCAACAACTGCATAATTCACTCTGATTACTCTAAAATCACTGATAATACTCTCGAATTGTATACTCGTAGTCTGGAAGTTCTGTACGTTCTGCACGAATCATAGTACAAATCCTCTCCTGGCTTGGTGCCCGTGGTTTTTCCCTTACTTCCAAGGGTTTTTCCCACGTAAACTATTTCGTGTGTCTTTTCTTTGTTTGCATTATTTTATCTTTCGTCATTCCCAACATATAATCAATCACGATAATAGTTAATCACATATTAAGGATAATACTAATAAACCCAAAATTACTAAATACGAATAGAGTGAGAAAATCACCCCGAACAATCATTATGGTTGAAATCTCATTTGATTTTCAAAATGGCCGGAAATCATCCTATAAATAATATACGTGTATATGTTTGCATATCGATCTGTTGAATTGTTAAATTTAAATTTTAGTTCTTGACAGTACCACTATATAATACGTTATCATCATTGTGTTGCAATCTCATTGATTTTCAAAATGAAAATCATCCAAAAAATATTGTATGTGTATATGTTTGCATATCGGTTGGATTGTTGCTAAATTCTAAATTGATGTTGCCATGCAAGGTACATGAACGTAATGTGACGCCTTTATAACATTCATATAGGTTAGTTTCCATGCAGTCTTTTCGCATCGTGATTAAGCCACACTTACATGTCATTAATCCACCTTTGACATATTCGATTGTGCCAACAACAAAACCAATTGTTTTTGGTGTTATTTGCAGAATATAAGGTCTTTCATGTTTAAATTATATACTCCGTATTACGGAGTTCTTTATTATGTTGTTTCTCACTTAATACATTCATTCATTCTTTCATACATTCATTAATTAATTATTAATTCATTCATTATTACTTTATGTACTACTCCTTATATTTCATTAGACAATAATTGGGGTAATTTTTTTTAATTGTCCCCAAAGATAATAAGTACTCCGTAATTATTAATCACAAATACTCATAACGGTCACACATGTCAATAGTTTATTTGTATTTTAATGCATAGAGTAATTATTTCAAAGCTCAATGTGACTATTTAGTGTTTTTTCTAAATGTTTTAAAGTCGTCAGTTTAAACGATAATAAAGAACGGAATAATCACTTTAAATATTAAATTAATCATATTTCTTCTAGGGAGATAGAATAAAATAGAAAATTAATCATATCTTTCTTCCTCTTCCCCGTTTGGCCGTTTCCCTTCTTTCCTCTCCACTCTCCTCCCTATCTCTTCTTTTTTGTTATCCAAATAAAATATTAATCATAAAAAACCTATCACACGTGTGAAATAGTTTTACATAAAACTTACTTAAAGGAAAAAAAAAAAACGCACACAAAATTGCCAACATGGACACTGTGAGTGCAGTTGATGTAGAGGATTTAGTTGACAAAAAAGATAATGTAATCTAAAATTACATGTAGTGTACATTCCAACTAACGAATTGGTAATGAGTCAACATCTAGTATTCATTACGAGAAATGAGAAAAACGAATCGGATACAAATTGTCAATATTACTGACTCAGCCCTGACTTGGATTCACCTGTGTTGGCATTTTTCTCTAATTAATTTCGTCATAAACCATTATCATAATTTTCCCTAAATCACTCTAACGCTCGTGTTTAAGACCGTCATAATTACATCAATATTGTCATTTACAAACATAATTCTCTGTATGACATATTTAATTCTCTACTCTTTTTTTTTTTCATCCTAAATAATTGAAATTAATTTAGAATATTATTCGTGCTTATTTATTATTGAGACTTTTAATCTAATTTGTTAAGTTGTTCAATAAATATCTTACTCACTCTGTTTTGATAGGGGCATGCCGTAGACCCAAGCAAAGGGCATTTGAACTATGACATAAGTCCATAAGTCATTTTTATAAAAGAGCGCAAAAATTAAAACTAAGGCAGCATGCGGCCGAAATCATGAGGAAATTGACAACCTAAAAATCACGAAAAATATAACCAAATTGGTTTAAATAGTTACAATTGATAGGGGTAGAGGTATTTATATATAAGAGAATGTGTTGAATATTAATTAGGCAAAATTACAAAAAAGTACCTTATAAAACCAACTTTTTGCAAGTAACTACCTTATATACTTTTTTTTGCAAATAACTACCTTTTTTTTTCATAATGGCCCATTTTTAAATCCCTAATTTCCCTTCTATTTTCCTAAATCCCCAAATTAATTTGTTATTCTTCATTCATTGCTACTCTTTTCATCTTCATCCATCAACTCAATCACTATTCTCATCTTCTTCCATCATCTTCTTATTCTCATTCTTAATTTCTCATAGACAATACAAATTAAAACTTAGTAAACAACTAATATAATTTGATTCTTCTTATTCTCTTTCTTCAATTGAATCAATTCTTCTAAAACTTTCTTTCTTCTTATTCTCCTTCTTCAATTGAATCAATTCTTCTAAAACTTCTTTAACTGTTTCCACACCATCTGCATTCAAAGTATTTTCATGATCTTCGGTAGCTTGATAAACTTTACTTTTGAGGCTTCTTATTTCGCTGAACAAATCGTCGATTACATTCATTTGTCAAGCTGTACTATCTTCATCAACCCATATGAAAAACCCACCTCCACGCTTATTCAAATCGGAGTTGTAATTTACAAGTTACAAGTTACAAACTTTTTCCCTCGATTTTGCGAAATCCAAGAAGTTCGATGCGCACAAGGTAAGCCACATTTGCATTATATTTCTGTAAAAAATGTGTTTGACGATGACGATTTTTTTGAGGAATACATGACAATGAAATTTAAGAGAAAACGAGACAAGTGCAATTGTCCTAAAAATTTAAAGATTCTAGCTTTAATAGAATTTGGGAGGGAAAGTTGGAGGGAGAATTAGAGGGAAATTTTGGAGGAAGTGTGGAGTAGGTTTACCTAAGTTGATTAAGCAAAATAAGGTAGCTTTTAACAAATAATCATAACCATATTTACATTACACGTGCTAACCAAGTCAACTCGCCGGAATCTTGACTTTTTTCACCGGATTTCTCAGTTTGGTAGGTTTTAACAAATTTTGGAAATAAAAGGTACCATTTAACAAGAAAAAAAAATTAAAGCTGCTATCTCACAAAACACCCTAAATAAAAGGTACTATCTGACAAAAAACCCTAACAATTATTATAATCATTTAAAGAATTTAATGACTGTAGAATCATTTTCAGCATTTATTGACACATAATAATGATTATTACGGAGTATAAATTTACTAAGAATTTATGTGCTTTATTTAACATTTAATAAACATTATTACTTTCATGAATAACTAAAAATTGAACTCGTAATTTATTTCTGAAGTATTATTCTCAAAAGTATATAAAGTAAATGGAGTATAAAAAAATAAACTACTCCATAGTATTTTCAATATTATTAAGGGTTAATTGAATATAATCCCCTTTTATAACATTTTTTTTTCAAAATAACCCCCTTATATGTTATTTTTATAATATAACCTCCTTTTAAGACACTTTTTTTTTTTTTTTTCTAAATCACCCCCAATATTGAAATATGCTACTTAAAAATGGTATATTCATACTCTTAAATAAGGATTTCTCAAGAGGTGTCGACATATTTTAGACATTGGTAGTTGTAACTTGAAAATGGCTTACCTTATAATGTCTTTAATTGCGATTATTAAGTTAAAAAATTCGACGTTGGAGGTGATTTAGAAAGAAAGGTGTCTTAAAAGGGGATTATGTCATAAAAATAACATATAAGGGGATTATTTAAAAAAAAAGTGTTATAAAAAGGGGTTATATTTAATTAATCCTATTATTAATGTACAGCTTTACATGGTACTCCGTAGTATTTTTTAAATCTGAAAAATATAGTCAAGAAAACAAATTAAGTAACGAGTGGAAGATCTCCGAGTGACTATACACAGTACACACTAAAAAGGGAGTAGAAGTGGGGTAATTTAAAGCAAGGTAAATCAAGTTTTGAATAAGGCACATGTGGGAAACGAGTTTTGGATAATGATTTGTATAAAGGTTGAATACAACAAAATAAACAAGCAGCACGCAGCAGCCACAAGTAAAGACTCTTATGGCGTCATTCAAATTCAAGCAGCCAACGGTTTCCCCCCTATCCGCCTTTTACGACTCCCATCATTTACTACTCAGCCTGTTGTCCACGTTATTGACCCGCTCTGAATATTTGAAGTTGAAGGATATTAATTTTAAATCAACTTGCTGTTTTACTAAATTATCACCTCTTATAAAACCCAACTACTCCCTCTGTTTCGGTGATTTGTTTACTGTTTTGGTAAAAACTTCACAAGATAGAAAAATGGAAAAAAGTGGATCAACTAGTACTATTTGCGGAACAGAACAGAATTGATCAGAACTGAGCTATATGGGACAGAACTAAGGACACAGAGATTTGATGACGCAGAAGCCCCGAGAAGAAGATGGGGAAAACTGCGGGCTACCAAGCCAGGAGTACTTTTATTAATACCAGAGTTGGGGTTACAGAATACAACTGTGAGAGTGACCACTTCTGTAGTTACTCATACAGAACTGACTGTAAATTACCGTAGTATGTTGTAGTGTATTTTCTAGTGCTTAAGTATGCTAATGAGAGTAAAAAGATCAATGAAAATGTACAAATGAGCCTCTATATATAGGCAAATCAAGCTGAAGATCACTTCCTATTTTCTAGGGCACGTTCTCCATGATTCCCATTATCTTCGGCGGTTAAATAACTTCCATGACTTCCACTTCTGCTCAGCTGACCATAGCTCCATTATCCCACAACTTTTGTAACCGTCATAGTTGACCCTTGCTGACCATAACTGCCATGCCTCTTCTGACCTACTCTGGGTTATAACTGCTGTTGCTCATTTATTCTGCTCTGTACCATATTTATGTCGTCTGTCCAGAACTGCCAGTTCTGGGTGGTGTAAAATCTGGTCATAACAAATGCCCCTTGTTTTCTCAAGTGCAGCGTTCAGCAATCGTGAGGAAACAACCTTGTACAAACACTTCTATACAGAACAGACTAGAGCAGAAACAACGGCTATAAATTCGAATAACAACTATGTACTTACCCAGACTTGCGCACAATATTCAAAGAGATAATGAGAGAATCAGAAGTTAGGTGAGAATTAAAACCTGATTTGGCCAATTTGAGCAGTAACGGCTAACTCTGGGCTGTTTCGAATTTTACCAACGGTAAAATCCTAAACCCACTTAAACTCTTTTACCTTTGCATATAAATAGGGGCCTCCAGTAATTTCGAGCACTTACCTTGCCAAACTTTTGCTTTTACCCTCTACTGTTCATCATCTTCCTTCTTCGTTATTTCAATCATCAAATCAAATCAAAATCATCTGTAAATCATGGCTGAACAAGTGATAGATCTTGAGAAACCTGAGATCAATGAGATCATGTTTGGCGATTGTAAATTCATCAAAGGTGATTCCTTTGATGATGAAACCAAGAATACTCTTTCTCAATCAATAATCAAACACTTAAAAGATCATGAAATTGTGCCTTCATCTATTTGTTATCTTTGTTCCCTGTGATGACTATGTCACAGCCTTCTTGGACCTCGCCAGGATGGGTGCATATATGAGTTCCCTTCGTATCGGGTCCGAGGATCCCCTGCAACTCCTGGATGAGTGGGGTACTCTCTTCGATGAAGCTTGCGCCTTGTCAAATAATGCCAAGCATGTGGAAGATTATCCGCTTAGTCGACAAACTTTGCACCAAGCACAGCCGATGGCCGATAAAGCAAGGTGATCCGAAAAACGCTTATTCCGTGAGGGCCCAAGGTCGTGGGAGATTTATCTTCCTGATCGAAAGGGCCGTAACAACTTAGTGGAGCACCCGACATTGGAGATGATAAAGACTGGAAGATCGGTTTCTGTTTCAAGAGTGACACTCTTGAGAATGACGGTTGTTTGGACTACCCTATTCTTGAGAGGGTAAGCTACTTAGTTTCAACTTTGTTGTTTTCTAGTCTTCCTATTCTGCACTTTGGGCTGATGGTTTTCTATGTTTATCTCTCTAGCAGTTCCTGGCTCCTGAGCACAAATGAGGAGTCTAAGGCCAGATTGCCGCTTTTATGGCTTTGCCCCTTCAGAGAGGACTTGGTCCGAGGGGGATAACAAGACGTGTTTTCCTACTTTACGTAGGCCACCGCTGTGTAGAAGGTTCACGTGCTATGGTTTACGCCATCAAGGGTAAGTTTCTCAACCGCTCTTTTGATTAGGTCCGGTCTAGTATGATTTGGATCTGTAGTTCTAAGATGCATGTGGTTCTATGATAGGTGAATCTTCTAGGCCGTTCACTAGGCGGAGACTCAATCCTACCCTTCTCGAGGAGAAGATGAATGCTATCTTGGTGGGGGTCAGGATGTGAAACCATTGTTTGTTCCTACAGGTATTCCTACTCCAGGATCTAAGGAGTTGAAGGTTGAGGAGCCTAGCAAGGAAAAGGCTCAAGTCAAGCAAAGAAAGCACACACCGCATGTAAAAATCAAAGAAGAGAAAAGTTGAGGAGGTTGAAGGGTTGTCATTACCAGGTGACATTTTCGCCCAAAGACGCCATCAACAAAGGCGTAGAAAAAATAATCCAACAAGCGCCTAAGAGGGTCAACCCAGAACTGATCAGGGTTGGCACCACAGAACTGGCGTTTAGAGCCACTCACTCGCCTTTCTGCAGGTAATAACTGATATACTTCTAGTACAAATTCTCATGATAATTCTACCACTATTGTACCTTACACCATTACATTTGCGGACTCTTGATCGTATCTCGAGTTTGGGGCACATAATTTCCACTACGGGGATCGCATGGCTGTATTTGGAGGACCAGGTTGCTCGAAAGAGCAAGCCTGCATGAACTTGGAGAAAGCTCGGGACGGTATGAAGGCGTGGTGAAAAAGCCAAAAGCTTCGCCGCTAAGTTCAAGAGAGTCCGGCCTCATTGAGGTCGAGAGAATGAGAATCTCGGCGGCGTGTTCGGGAGCTTGAGGGCCAACTCCGTAACCAAGAGACTGATCTGGCGCTGTTTACACAGCCTGGACCAGAATTCGAATGATGCGTGCCTCTCGAGTCCGAGCGTGAGGAGTGGGATATTGATCTTCTTTGTGGAGAAATTTAGACAGCTCTTCCCGGGTGTGCGGTTCAGGAGAGGAGGCTGGCACCGATCAGGAAGAACCCTCTGCGTCTGGTGATGGTGGTGTTTGGCGAAGATGCCCAAGGCGATGACAATCCTTCAAGAAGAAGAAGAATGAAAAACAATTACTCTTGTGAACATTTTGTGTAAATTCAAACAATTTACTATCGTGGTCCGGCCTGGACTTGTATGTCCAGGTCTGTAAATATTCTCGTGAACTTCTATCATTTGCTCTTGTGGAGCTCTTGCTTAGTCTGCAGAGCAAGACATTTTTCAAGTCCGCTCTGCCGATTCGGATGCCTAGTATTTAGTCACCTTGGTGATCCAAGGACTTAACTACTATCGATTCCGCTTTCTATCGCTTCTATTGTTACGCGTGAATGTACTAACCTCGCAGTGTACACCCTGCACTTACGTATGCATGATCATGGCTCACCTTAAGGGATATTATAGGACTCTCTTAACGGCGGTCAAGCCCTGGTCCGTCAATCCGAGGACGCATCCTCACAAATAGACTGGCCGCTTCGCAGACTGGCCGTGACCGTGGACTGGAGGAAGATCTCCACCGCAGATTTGCGCCAAGGCCGAGGACTAAGCTCAAGTCCGGAAGACAAGTTCCAAGAGACCGGGACCAGGCCCGAGCTGGAGGTTGAACTCCTTGAGTAGAACTGGAGGATGAACTCCTAAACAAATCTGGAGGATAAACTCCTTTATTTGTATTATGTAGCGTACTATATTTACTTTGTTTTTATTTGTGATAGAAAATATTTACTTTTGAGCCAAAGATGTAATCTGCAAAACTTGGAAATAAAGTTAAACTATACCATTGAAGTTCAATGGTTTTTATTGAATGAAGATTGCAATATTTACGAAAAACAATTAAAGAGTGCAGAACTGAAATTACAGAATTGAAAGTACAGAATTGAAAATACCGTATTAACAAAGATAGAGTTTGAGGTTGGTTGCATTCCATGCTCTGGGAATCAACTCTCCCTCCAGAGTTACCAGTCTATAGGCTCCTTGGCCTACAATCAATCAATCAAGTATGGTCCTTCCTGCATCGGGCTAGCTTCCCTGCAGACTTTTCTTTTGTATTCTCGAATACTTTCCTCAGGACTAAATCTCCTTCTCTCAAGACTCGGCCTTGACATGCTTGTTGAAAGTCCTGGCCACATTCTGCCGGGTAAGTCGCTAACCTTATCCTGGTGCATCCCTTAGTTCCTCTGCAAAATCAAGACTGGAGGACAACGGCTCTGGGTTAGTTTCTAAACTGCTGAGACCATACCTTCTTTGTTGGAGCAGACACTTCTTTGGAATCACCGCTTCACAACCATACACCAAAGAGAATGGAGTCCGCCTCTGTGGAATTCTTTGGTGTAGTTCACGTCACCACGTAACTAAGGGTAGCTCTTCCGCCCATCTCCCTCGCCTTCTCTTGACTTTTTCTTGAGGTTTTGATGATAATCTTGTTGCTAGATTCTGCCGACCATTACATTGGGGATATCTCGGTGCGAAGTAAGCGGTTCAATATTCCAGGTGTACAGAATTCCCTGGTCTTGTTCCCTACGAATCGCGGTACCATTGTCACACACAATCGGCTTGGAATTCCAAATCGCAAATGATGTTCCTCTTGATAAATGAGATGACTTCCTTTTCGTTACACTTCGAATGCCTCACCTCAATCCACTTCGAGAAGTAATCTGTCATTGCCAACATAAACACTTTACGTCCCGGAGCCATTGGAAGCTTTCCAACTATGTCCATGCCCCATTTCATGAAGGGCCACGGTGCGTAAATAGGGTCTGCGTAACCTCACCGGGCCGTGGTGGATCATTGGAGAATGCTTTTGACATGCTTCACATTTGCTTGCGTGCTCGAGCCTCCTTTCTCATAGTTGGCGAAGTAACCAAATCGAGAGCTCTGGCGGCCAAACTTCTTCCAAAGACCGTGGTTGCCACAATCTCCTTCGTGTAACTCTTCCGTATCAGCTCGCTTCAAATTCTGCTCCAGCAAATACAGATATGGACTGACATAGATTTCTTGAACGTAACATCATCAATCAAGACATACCTCGAGGCTTTGCCGAAAAGCTCGGGCCTCAAGTGCATGCGGGGTAAAACACCATCTCTAAGAAAAGAATAAAGGTGCTACCCAAGAGACAGGAGTGGGGGTAGACAGGTTGAACAGGATCGGACTTCTCTATAGAAGGTCCGAGGAGGTGTCTTATGGGAATCTGCCCAGTCTGCAGTTTGAAACTAGAGCCAAGACTAGCTAAAGAGTCTCGCACTCGTGAGTTACGGTCTCTGGGGATCCGATCAATTCTAAACTGGTCAAACTTCACAACCAAGGATCTAACCTTTTCTAGTGCAAAGAACATCTTAGAATCTTTGGCGCCAAAAAGAACCATTAACTGATTAACAATAAGTAAAGAGTCGCTACCTCCAAATTCTTGACACCAAGACCAATACACCATCAAACACGCAATTAACGCTTCATATTCCGCCTCATTGTTGGTTGTACGAAATTCTGGCCCAGCGGCTGGGCTAGTATGTCCCCTTGTGGCGATTTCAGGACAATGCCCAGACCAGAACCTCGACATTATTTGCTCCATCAAGATACTGACACCAGGTTTCTCCTTTTACGCCTGTGTGAGTTTCAACACTTCCATAGCACCACTTTCTTCCAGGGTCGGGTGAAATCGACCACAAAATCGCCAAGGCTTGCGACTTTATTCTTTGCTACGGGTTCATAAGCGATGTAAATGCGTCTTGCATTGCCGCAGACCACTTAGCCATTCTCCCGCAGATTCAGGCTTTCTCAAGACTGACTTAAGCTGGAAGGTTAGTTCTAACACAGATATGATGACTCTCAAAATAAGGTCGAAGCTTAGTAGTTGACATAATTAAAGCAAGAACATACCTCTCGAGAAGAGAATACCTAGTTTCAAAGATTCAGCAAGCTTTTACTCACGTAATATATTGACGCCTGCAGGACCATCTTCTTCCCTGACCAGAACTGCACTTACAGAATGCTCGTGGATCGATAGGTACAGGCTTAGGGGCTCTCCCTCTTCTGGTCTGGATAGTAGTGGCGGAGTTGACGGGTAACTCTTGAGATCCTGGAATGCTTCCTCGTGCTTCTCACTCCTTTGGAATTCTTTGTTCTTCTTCAAAGATATCGTAGAAGGGCTTGCACCTTTAGAGGACCTAGAAATGAACCCGCTCGTGAGCCGCAACTCTCCTGTCAATTTACGGATGTCTTTCACAGATCCGGGGGCTCCCGGATCTAGGATCGCCTTTATACATTACGGACTTGCTTCAATTCCTCTTCTGGTCACCAAGTAGCCTAGGAACTTCCCGGAAGACACTCCAAAGTTGCACTTTGCCGGATTGACTTCATATTGAACTTGTCCGTAATTGCAAACGCTTGCTCTAGGTGCTTCACATGATCTTTGGCATCTTTAGACTTTACCACCATATCATCGATATAAACCTCCATTGTGTCCCCAATTAGATCCTTGAACATCATGTTGACTAGCCTTTGGTAGGTGGCTCCAAAGCATTTACGAGTCCAAAGGGCATGGCGGTGTAGCAATAGATTCCACGATCCGTCATGAAGGAGGTTCCTTCCTGGTCCGGAGGATACATCTTGATCTGGTTAAAACCACTTGAGGCGTCCATGAAGGTCGAACTTCATGGCGGCGTGATCTTGTCCACCATGGCATCAATGTGAGGAAGAGGGAAAGGATCCTTGGGACATGCCTTGTTCGGATCTGTGTAGTCTACACGGACTCTCCACTTTCCATTCTTCTTACGCACAACAACCACATTAGCTAACCACCAGGATACATTACCTCTCTTACCATGTTCATGTCCAAAGACTTGGACTTCCTCATTGATTATAACATTTCTTTACGGCCCAAACTTCCTGCGTTTCGATGCAATCGGTGCATGCGAGGATCAACGTTGAGCTTGTGCGTGATAACGTCAGATCGATTCGATCATGTCAAAGTGGCTCCATGCAAAACTTGATTTCTTAGACTTCAGAAACCGATCGATCGTGATTCGAGCATCGATGGTACATCACCGCCCACTAACACTTTCTTTTCTGGGCAGGTCTGGTCTACACTGATCTGGTCCATCTCCAATCCCGACTTTTCTCGGTTCCACTCATCGACTTGGTGGTTTACGTAATTGCTATGCGAGCGACTTGTTGGTGATTTGGGGGCTTCAAGGTCGCTCAGAGCACTCTGTGCGATCTGCCTTTCTCCCTTGATCACCGTAACTCCCCATTGAGTTGGGACCTTCACACATTGATGGTAAGTAGACGCCACACGGCCTTAAGATTGTGGATCCAAGGCCCGCTAACAAAACATTATACGAGGTCATAGAATCAATAACATTAAACTTCTCAAAAGAAGAAACTCCTGGGCATAGGTTGGAAGTGAGATCTCTCCCAAGGTGTGCTTGGTCTCGCCATCGAATCCTACCGTAACATTAGAGTTCTTGGTCACTTGTCACGACCTATACCCATCTCCTTCAATGCGTCCAAAGATGATCAGGTTCACGTAATCGCCCCATCAATCGAACTCGACGCACAAGGGTGCTTCCATGCGCAACTTGATCACTAGTTTGTCATGATGCGTAATCGGGATGCCTTCACAATCTTCATGATCAAAAGTGACAACTTCCCAATTCTTCTCTACCCTGGTTGGAGGCTGCATCTTTTCTTGCTTTGCTATCCTCTTGGCTGCAGAATAAGTCAAGCCACGTATATCGTAACCACCATTAATAAATTTTACCTCGTGTGTAGGGTGGAGGATTTGGCGGCTTTTCGACTCTTGTCCCCTGGAGTCCTGGGATCTGGCGCTTTCAGTTCTGGGCTGGTTCCTCTGGACTGGCCTGATGATATCCTTCAGACGTCCAGTTCTGAGCTGGTAGGATATCTCCTTCTTGAAGGCATAGCAGTCTTACGTCTTTGTGGCCAATGTCTCCATGGTACTCACAATACTTGTTTGGATTGCTGTTTGGATTTGGATTGTCATTCCTCTTGGGCCATCTTGCAAAGCATTCCCAAAGCTCTCCAACTTTGCTATCAACTGTGGAACCTCAACGCCAAGGCTGGCGATATCGAGGAGTCATCAGAATTGACTGTCTCGTAATCGACAGCATGTACTTGTGTTCTGGGTGGCCTTTTGTATGGTGCTGGCCTGCTCTGGATGCGTCCACTATCGGACTTCCTGCTCACCTTCTCGTACCCAGAACTATCCCGCCATCTGAAAGCATCTTCTTCAAGTCTAATCTGGGCCAAGGTCTTTGCCGCACATCTTCAAAAGTAACACAAGGATACTTGGTTAGTTCACGATAAAGCTCGAATTGACCACCAAACCTTGCCTATAAGCCTGGATAGCAGCTTGCAACGTCACGGTTGGGGATAGAGATCTTCTCCTTGTTGAATCTTTGGAGATAGTCTCGTAGAGACTCATCTTTCTTCTCGCACAACTCGCATGCAGATCACTTGTTCGCTTCTCTAATTTCCTGCCGCTAGCAACCGGGCAACAAAGACATTCACAAGATTAGCAAACGATTTAATAGTACCATTAGGTATATTGACAAACCATTGCAGAGCTGGTCCAAACAGAGTAGAACCAAAGCCTTTGCACATGCAAAGCTTCTCGTACTCTTTCGAACTGGGACCGTGTACATCCTTTGCTTGTCTTGGGCAACGTGGTCCTGTGGATCTCTGTACCATCATACGCTTTCATCCTGGAACACCGAACTTCTTTGGGATGTCTGCATAGTTATGGCCTCATTGAATGGTGAATCGCATAACACTCTTGGGAAGCCTCCTCGATTGGTCTTTGGAACTCCTGGGATCTTTGCAACCTTGTCATGTAACTTCCGGAGTTCGTGCAGCATCATGAGGGTGAAGTTGAACTCCTTCTTGCCCTTCCTCTTGTCAGCGTTCTCGGATGATTCTTCCTCTTCTTCACCACCCAGGAGTTGGTCCTCGAGATCCTCATCTTCGTCCAGATTAGAGAAGTCTATTCTCTTGATTATAGAACTCAAGGATGCCCCGGGTCTGATCTTTGATGTACTGCCCTTAGCAGAATCCAACTTAGTCTTGTAGCATGCACTGTTTCCTTGATCTTGCATTCTCTTACGAGATTTGTTGAATCTTAGATTGTGCATCTTGTAACTCCTTGGACAATTCCTCCAAAGTTCTATCACCATTTTGAGTATAGAAAGGGTGATTTTTGTGAGATTTTGTGAGAAAAGTTACGCAAATTAATAAACTAGTTGCCCCACGGTGGGCGCCAATTTGTTTTGGTAAAAACTTCACAAGATAGAAAAATGGAAAAAAGTGGATCAACTAGTACTATTTGCGGAACAGAACAGAATTGATCAGAACTGAGCTATATGGGACAGAACTAAGGACACAGAGATTTGATGACGCAGAAGCCCGAGAAGAAGATGGGGAAAGCTGCGGGCTACCAAGCCAGGAGTACTTTTATTAATACCAGAGTTGGGGTTACAGAATACAACTGTGAGAGTGACCACTTCTGTAGTTACTCATACAGAACTGACTGTAAATTACCGTAGTATGTTGTAGTGTATTTTCTAGTGCTTAAGTATGCTAATGAGAGTAAAAAGATCAATGAAAATGTACAAATGAGCCTCTATATATAGGCAAATCAAGCTGAAGATCACTTCCTATTTTCTAGGGCACGTTCTCCATGATTCCCATTATCTTCGGCGGTTAAATAACTTCCATGACTTCCACTTCTGCTCAGCTGACCATAGCTCCATTATCCCACAACTTTTGTAACCGTCATAGTTGACCCTTGCTGACCATAACTGCCATGCCTCTTCTGACCTACTCTGGGTTATAACTGCTGTTGCTCATTTATTCTGCTCTGTACCATATTTATGTCGTCTGTCCAGAACTGCCAGTTCTGGGTGGTGTAAAATCTGGTCATAACATTTACATTTACTTTATACACATTTATCGATGTGAGGAGAGAGGTAAATAAAAAAAACTATAAAAATAATAATATAAGTACAAAGTGGGTAAAATAAAACAATGTGATTGGTTAAGGTAGTTGGGTTCACCTCCACAAGTGGGTCACCATAGACATTTATGGAAAGTGTAAACAAATGACCCGTACACCTGTTGGGACCAAAAACCCAGGCTGGTCCAGAACCCTGGGCCAGGCCAAGACGGATGCAGGGTCCATAGTCAGCACCAGAATATGCACGGTCGATTACCCGGCCGGTCTGAGACAAAACAAAGGTGCAGGTCAGGAGAGGAAAACCCAAGATGGGCCAAGCCCAACGAAAGAAGTAAACAATCAAAGAAGAAAGCCCAACAGCCGCAGCAACAACCCTAAAAGAATCGTTGGAAGACTTGGTCAAGAAGCTGAACTGAAGCCTAAGAAATAGGAGCTGCTGGAGAAGAAAGGGGAAGAGGTTACCTATAAGCATGGAGTTGAACGTTGGTGCTAAAGACACTATATAAGGAGTAGAATTCAGAAGAGGAAGGCATTCATTATCATACAACGCAAGCACACAATACTCTACGCAATTCTCAAGCATTCAAACACTTCATAATTATTTTACGCCTTTATTGTAACCTGTACCAGTTGGTCCAGACTCTGTACCTAATATTCCTGAACTAGTGAAGATCCTCTCCTGGCTTGGCGCCCGTGGTTTTTCCCTTAACATTTAAGGGTTTTTCCCACGTAACCATATCGTGTGTCTTGTTCCATTTTTGTCATTTTCTTTTACGTTACAACTCAATAATCGCAATTACAACCTAAAGGATAGTACTAGTAGATCCACAATTACATAATCGAACCGTGTGAGAAAATCACCCCGAACAGTTTGGCGCCGTCTGTGGGGATACTAGTTTATTAATCCTACAAAGTTCTCCATATCAACAAGATCAACCAGCGTGAAAGATGGCAGACCCAAGTGCAAGCACAGAAGCCATGCTCAAGCTCCAGGAGGAATTGCAACAAGCCAAGCAGATTGCAGCGCAGGCCCAGAAAGCGGCAGAGGATGCCAAAGCTGAGGCAGCAAAACTGAAGGAGACAGAGACTGCCCTAAAGAAGCAGCTGGAGTCCTCAGTCCAGAAAAAAGCCTCAGGATCCAGGATCCCACCAGGTACACCATTCTCTGATGTGATCAAACAACTTGACTTCTCTACTTTCTCTTCTGCAGGGTCAAAAGGTACAAAAGGTGATCCACTCCATGTGGAGGAAGATCAAGAGAACAATGGTACAGGAGGAAGCGGTGAACCAAAGACACCAGAGGGAGTAAGTGCAGGCCAGGTCATGGAATACATGATGATGGAGATGCAGAAACTCTCAGAGTTGGTACGAAAGGTTCCAGGACTTCCACCACCCATTGAAGAGGCAAAGACCGGAGTTATGCCGATTCCCCTTCGACGATCAGATTGCAATGGTGGAGATGCCAAAGAAGTACTCAGCACCCAACCTGAAGCTCTATGATGGGACAACAGATCCTCTGGAACATGTTGCACAGTACAGGCAGAGGATGTTCAACGTTCCTATCCCAAAGAGAAGAGGAGGCTTGCATGTGCAAAGCTTTGGATCAACCTTGACCGTCCACCTCCAAAGTGGTATATCAACCGCCCATCAAGACCATCAAGTCTGCATGAGTCGATCAACCTTTCAACATCCAGCACAAGAGAGTGCATTGTTGGAAAAGGCACCGCTGATCTGCATCGGTCATCCGTAATCCAGAACGAGTCTCTAAGGGACTTCTTGCACCGCTTCAACAAGGAGAAAGTGTCCATCCCCAGATGTGACATTGGCACGGCCATTGAGGCCTTCAGGCAAGGTTTGGTTAGAGATTCTGATCTTTATGTTGAACTAACTCGCTACCCTTGTTCTACCTTTGAGGATGTGCAGGCTAAGGCTCTGGCCCAGATCAGGGTAGAAGAGGACCAGCAGTTCAGGGCACGTTACCAGGACCAGGGCAGGGCTGAACGTAAAGTCACCACCCAGAGACACAGCAACAGCAGGCCTGGTCCATATCAGAGGCCAAACAGGAGGGAGGCAAACGCCGTGGATGAACAGACTGATGCACCCAGGGTTCCACCTCCAGTTTCAGAGTACTGCTTTTCTGTAGATCTGCCAGGCCTGATCAACAAGTTGGACAAGTTGGGCTCAGCAGTCAAATGGCCAAAAGCAAGCGAGAAGCCCAACCCGAGGAGAGACACAACCAAGTGGTGTGAGTACCATTCTGATATTGGACACACCACAGAGGATTGCATAGCTCTCAGGAGGGAAGTAGCTCATCTACTAAAGAATGGCCACCTGAAGGATATCCTGCCCAGAAACAGAAGGAACAGAGATGAACGAGATGAGCCCAGAGATCTTCCACCACCACCACCAACCCATGAGGTAAAATTCATCTCTGGTGGATCAGATATTTGTGGACTAACATATTCTGCTGCAAAGCGTGTAGCTCTGGAGAGAGCAGGCGACCACGGCAGGACAAGCAGGTCCAGTCCAGGAGATCGTGTTTGATGAGTCAGACCTACAAG
Organism: Dianthus caryophyllus; assembly: GCA_023091065.1. Taxonomy (NCBI): domain Eukaryota; kingdom Viridiplantae; phylum Streptophyta; class Magnoliopsida; order Caryophyllales; family Caryophyllaceae; genus Dianthus; species Dianthus caryophyllus. The sequence continues at coordinate 12,698,541 of CM041529.1, read as the reverse complement.
GAGTGCATGGGCCACACCACGATGGACTGGTAATCAAGGTCCAGATTGGAACCTGCATGGTCAGAAGAGTCCTGGTAGATGGAGGCAGTTCAGTCAACATCATCATGATGGAGGCGCTGGAAGCAATGGGGCTGAAAGAGTCTGATGTAACGAAGAGGTCCAGCGTCCTGGTAGGGTTCAGTGGAGAGACAAAGCACAGCTTGGGAGAGATCACCCTACCAACCTATGTGGAAGGAGTCACCTCTTTCGAGAAGTTTTGCGTGATAGACTGCCTGTCCTCATACAACGTAATCCTAGGGCGACCCTGGATCCACAACCTCAAGGCTGTACCTTCAACGTACTCACGGTGCATAAAGATACCAACAAAGTGGGGAACAAAGCGGTCGGAGGGCGGAACAAACAAAGACAGAGTGTTACAGGGCTGACCACGAAACCTCCTAGTCCGTAAGTCCTCGCATAGCAATTAAAGCGACTGTCAGTTCTGTTGAGAATCTGTCCCACGCATGGAGACGGATGAAATTGTTTTGGTGAAGAAAGACCTGGCGGGAAGGTTACGGTTGGTTCGACGCTCCGAAGTAATCGGACTGCTCTAATTGACTTTACGAGGAAGAAAGAGCATTGTTTTGCCTGGTCCCATTTTGATATGACTGGAATAAGTTCTGATGTTATTACGCACAAGTTAAATATTGACCCAACTTTTAAGCCTGTGAAAGCGAGCGGGAAGTTTGCACCGTAACGTAATGAGATTGTGAACCAGGAGGTCTGAGCGCTGAACATGGACATGATAAAAGAAGTAATGTACCCAGATTGGTTGGCAAATGTAGTTGTGGTCCAGAAAAAGAATGGCAAGTGGAGAGTATGCGTGGACTATACAGACCTGAACAAGGCGTGCCCAAAAGATTCATTTCCACTACCACACATAGATGCCATGGTGGACGCCACCGCAGGACATGAGGTGCTGACATTCATGGACGCAGCTAGCGGATTCAACCAGATCAGGATGCACCCCCCAGACCAAGAGCATACAGCGTTCATGACCAGCAGGGGAATCTATTGCTACAAAGCTATGCCTTTTGGACTAAAGAATGCAGGTGCAACATATCAAAGGCTAGTAAACATGATGTTCAAGGATCAGATTGGAGATACAATGGAGGTCTACATTGATGATATGGTGGTGAAGTCAAAGAAAGCCGAGGATCACATCCAGAACCTGGAAAAAGCGTTTGAGATTCTGGAAAAGTATAACATGAAGTTAAATCCTACTAAATGCACTTTTGGCGTCACTGCAGGAAAATTCTTAGGTTACATGGTGACAAAAAGAGGCATAGAGGCTAGTCCAGAACAGATCTCAGCAATAATCAATTTACAATCTCCCCAGAACTCAAAAGATGTCCGTGTCGACCGAAGAGTAGCGGCACAGCAGATTCATCTCCAGATCTTCTGAAAGATGCAAGCCATTCTATGATCTTCTGAGGAAAAACAAGCAGTTCAACTGGGGGACAGAGCACGAGAAAGCATTCCAGGACCTGAAAGTATACCTATCATCACCCACTCTGCCCAAGCCTCGAACCAGGAGAGTCACCGGTCCTGCACATGGGTAACGAAGCCTCTGTAAGTGCGATCCTGGTAAGAGAACGGATGGACAAAGAACATCCCGTGTATTATGTAAGTAAAAGTCTTACGGATGCTTTGAGACCAGGTATTACGTATTGGAAAAATTCGTTTTGGCTTTATGATTGCTTGTACCAAGTTGCGGCCATATTTTGAGGCGCATCATATTATCATTCGTACTAATGTTCCTGTGAGATCAGTGTTGTCTAGACCAGAACTTTCAGGTCGTATGTCAAAATGGTCAGTCAAATTGAGCACCTATGACTTGTCTTATGAGCCCAGAACAGCAATCAAATCTCAAGCATTAGCAGACTTTGTGGCTGACTTCACTCCCACACTAGAATAGCAGGTAACAAAAGAAATCTTCCATCTGGACCGTAAACAAGCAGACTGGGAACTCGGGATGGATGGTTCACCAACATCGTGGGTATCGACTAGGTGTGGTCCTGAAGTCGCCACAGGGGGACAAGATAGTACAGGCTGTATCCTGTGAGTTCAGGACTACCAACAATGAAGCTGAGTATGAGGCACTGATAGCAGGACTGAATATGTGTCTGGACATGAAGGTTCAGAATCTAAAGGTAAAGATAGACTCTTTGTTGGTTGCAAACCAAATCAATGGTACGTACGCTGCTAAAGATTCTAAAATGATTGCATATCTTGATTTGGTTAAAAATCTTTTTCAAAAGTTTACTAACGTTGAGGTTGAGCAAGTCCACAGAGATCGAATGTGCGTGCAGATGCTTTGGCTAACACAGGATCGCGATTTGAACCTGGTACGGCTGGACAAGATACCTATTGTACACATCTTGGAACCAAGAAATTCGTAAAGTTCAACCACCCTACGTAACGCAAATTGTTATTCGCACTGACCAAACCATATTACGAATGGTCGGGTCCAGGCAAATTACCACAAGACAAGGTTGAGGCAAGAGCGTTCGTAATCAAGGCATCCAGATACACAATCATACAGTATGCATTATTCGAAGGTCCTTTAACGGATCAGACTGGCCGCTTAGAACCTGACCAGGTCGTGACAAGATCGCCGTAAATACACGATGGACATTGTGGAAATCACACAGGTGGTAGAAGCATGGTTAACAAAATTCTACGCATGGGCTACTACTGGCCCACAATGAAAACAGTTAGCATCCAGGATGCCACAAAATGTGACGCCTGTCATAGGCATGGTCCAGAGATACATCAGCCTGCACAGAACCTGCACTCGATATCTGCACCATGGCCATTCATGAAATGGGGTATGGGCTTAGTTGGCAAATTACCAATGGCTCCAGGCGTAAGGTGTTTATGCTGGCAATGACAGACTACTTCTCTAAGTGGATAGAGGCAGATGCATACAAAAACGTCACAGAAAAAGAAGTTATAGCCTTCATAAAGAGGAACATCATCAGCAGGTATGGGATCCCCTCAGAAATCATATGTGACAATGGACTTGCATTCGTGGGAAACAAGACCAGAGATTTCTGTACAAAGTGGAACATCAACTTGGTCACTTCTGCACCAAGATATCCTCAAGCAAATGGACAGGCTGAGTCCAGTAACAAGATTGTAATCAATTGCATCAAGAAGAAGCTGATGGAGAAACAAGGGAGATGGGTTGAAGAGCTGCCACTGGCACTATGGGCAGACAGGACCACGCCAAAGAGAGCAACACGACAAACTCCATACTCAATGGTTTATGGATGTGGTCGTACTACCAATAAGTGCACGTTCGGCCGGTATGGACTCAATACATTTTCTGAGAATAATGAACTACTGCGGATGTACCGACACACCTCAGAGCTCAGGGACTTAGCAGCAGTAAGGTTGGCAGCATACCAACAATCAGTGGCCAGAAGTTACAACAAGAATGTGAGAGTACGAATGTTCAGGACAGGAGATCTGGTCCTGAGAAAGGTATTTCAGAACACAAAAGACAAGGCTGCAGGCAAGTTAGCCCCAACCTGGGAAGGCCCATACCTTATTGATTCAGCAACTGGGAAAGGCTCTTACAGACTACAAACTCTGGAAGGAGACATGATCCCAAGACCTTGGAATACACTCCACCTCAAGCTCTATCACATGTAAAGTGTCCTGGACCAAGACATCTGGTAATACACAAAACTCAAAACTTTCCCTTTACAAATTATCCAATGCAATCAGCATCGACTTGGCGTGAGGGCCGTTGGCTACCGCCAACGGTCAAGCCCTGACCCTCTTTCTGTGCAGACAAAAGCAGAACAGAAATCTGGTCCAGCCCAGAACCAAAGACAAAGACAAAACCTTGGGCTCCGGCCCGATCTGGCTCGCAACAACGGGACAGGGAGTAATGTCCGTTAAGGGAGCCCCAAAGTGTAAGTCGCCTAAATTATCAAACGCATGCATGCTACTAGACAGATTCACAACAAATTATATGCGCATCATAACAAAAAACATAACAAAACATAACATAAGCAAAACATAACCTAATGTTTTGGTAAAAACTTAACAAGTATGAAAAAAGTGAAAAGTGGATCAACTAGTACTAATTGCGGAACAGAACAGAACTGAGCTATATGGGACAGAACTAAGGACACAGGATTTGATGACGCAGAAGCCCCGAGAAGAAGATGGGGAAAACTGCGGGCTACCAAGCCAGGAGTACTTTTATTAATATCAGAGTTGAGGTTACAGAATACAACCGTGAAAGGGATCACTTCTGTAGCAATTCGTACAGAACTGACTGTAGTTTACCGTAGTATTTTGTAGTATATTTTCTAGTGCTTAAGTATGCTAATGAGAGTAAAAAGATGAATGAAAATGTACAAATGAGCCTCTATATATAGGCAAAGCTAGCTGCAAAATTGGTTCCTATTTTCTAGGGCATGTTCTCCATGTCTTCCATTACTCTTGGCGGTTAAATAACTTCCATTGACTCCACTTCTGCTCAGCTATAACTTCTTCCATTATCCCATGACTTTTGTAACCGTCATAGTTGACCTTTCTGACCATAACTGCCATGCCTCTTCTAACCTGTTCTGGGTTATAACTGCTGTTGCTCTTTTATCCTGCTCTGTACCATATTTATGTCGTCTGTCCAGAACTGCCAGTTCTGGGTGGTGTAAAATTTGGTCATAACAAATGCCCCTTGTTTTCTCAAGTGCAGTGTTCAGCAAGCTTGAGGAAACAATCCTGTACCAAACAGATCTATACAGAATAGACTAGAGCAGATATAACGGCTATAAAATTTGAACAAAAATCAAGCACCTGGCCAGACTTATGCACAACATTCAAAGAGATAACGTAAGAATCAGAAGTTAGGTGAGAATTAAAACCTGATTTGACGGCTGAACAGTAGCAACGGCTAACTACAAATTTGTTGAATTTTACCAACGGTAAAATCCTAAACCCACCTAAACTCTTTTACCTTTGCATATAAATAGGGGTCTCCAGTAATTTCTCGAGAACTTACCTTGCCAAACTTTTGCTTTTACCCTCTACTGTTCATCATCTTCCTCCTTTGTTATTTCAATCATCAAATCAAATCAAAATCATCTGTAAATCATGGCTGAACAAGTGATAGATCTTGAGAAACCTGAGATCAATGAGATCATGTTTGGCGATTGTAAATTCATCAAAGGTGATTCCTTTGATGATGAAACCAAGAATACTCTTTCTCAATCAATAATCAAACACTTAAAAGATCACGAAATTGTGCCTTCATCTACCGTTATCTTTGTTCCTGTGATGACTATGTCACGACTTCTTGGACCTCGCCAGGATGGGTGCATATATGAGTTCCCTTCGTAATTTGGTTTGAGGATCCCCGCAACTCCTGGATGAGTGGGGTACTCTCTTCGATGAAGCTTGCGCCTTGTCAAATAATGCCAAGCATGTGGAAGATTATCTGTTTAGTCGACAAACTTTGCACCAAGCACGTGCCGATCCGATGCGGCAGGATCCGAAAAACGTTTATTCCGTGAGGGCCCAAGGTCGTGGGAGATTTATCTTAGGATCGGGAAGGGCGAGAACAACTTAGTGGAGCACCCGGACATTGGAGATGATAAAGACTGGAAGGCGGTTTCTGTTTACGAAGAGTGACACTCTTGAGAATGGCGGTTGTTTGGACTACCCTATTCTTTGAGAGGGTAAGCTACTGCTTTCAACTTTGTTGTTTTCTAGTCTTTCTATTCTGTGCTGGGTTGACGGTTTTCTATGTTTATCTCTCTAGCGGATTCCTGGCTCCCTGAGCACAGCGAGGAGTCTAAGGCCAGGATTGCTGCTTTTATGGCTTTGCCCCTTCTAGAGAGGACTTGGTCTGAGGGGGATAACAAGACGTGTTTTCCTACTTTCTGTAGGCCACCAAGCAGGGCTGTAAAGGTTCATGTGCCTATGGTTTCTGCCATCAAGGGTAAGTTTCTCAATTGCTCTTCTGATTAGGTCAGGTCTAGTATGATTTGGATCTGTAGTTCTAAGATGCATGTGGTTCTATGCTAGGTGAATCTTCTAGGCCAATTACCAGGGGTAGGCTGAATCCTGCCTTCCTACAAGAGAAAATGGATGCTATACTGGCTGGGGGTCCGGATGTAAAACCCCAATTCATTCCCACAGGTATCGCTATTCCTACTCCAGGATCTAAGGAGTTGAAGATTGAGGAGCCTAGCAAGGAAAAGGCTCAGTCAAGCGATAAAGCACACACCGGACAAAAAATCAAAGAAGAGAAAAGTTGAGGAGGTTGAAGGTTTGTCATTACCAGGGACATTTTCGGCCCAAAGACGCCATCAACAAAGCGTAGAAAAAATAATCCAACAAGCGGCTAAGAGGGTCAACCCAGAACTGATCAGGGTTGGCACCACAGAACTGGCGTTTAGAGCCACTCACTCTGCTCTGCGGTAATAACTGATATACTTCTAGTACAAATTCTCATGATAATTCTACCACTATTGTACCTTACACCATTACATTTGCGGACTCTTGTTCGTATCTCGAGTTTGGGGCACATAATTTCCATACGGGGATCGCATGATTGTATTTGGAGGACCAGGTTGCTCACGAAAGAGCAAGCCTGTCTGAACTTGGAGAAAGCTCTGGATGGCATGAAGCGGAAAAAGCCAAAAGCCGGGCCGCTAAGTTCGAGGAGAGTCCGGCCTCGTTGAGGTCGGAGAATGAGAATCTTCAGCGCGTGTTCGGGAGCTTGAGGCCAACTCGAGAACCGTGAGACTGACCGGCGCTGTTTTACACAGCCCAGACCAGAATTCAGATGATGCGTGCCTCTCGAGTCCGAGCGTGAGGAGTGGGATATTGATCTTCTTTGTGGAGAAATTTAAACAGCTCTTCCCGGGTGTGCGGTTCAGGAGGAGGCTGGCTTGATCGGGAAGAACCCTCTGCGTCTGGTGATGGTGGTCTTTGGCGAAGATGCCCAAGTCGATGACAATCCTTACGAAGAAGAAGAAGAATGAAAAACAATTACCTTTGTGAACATTTTGTGTAAATTCGAACAATTTGCTATTCAGTGCTGGCCTGGACTTGTATGTCCAGGTCTGTAAATATTCTGTGAACTTCGCATGCTGCTCTTTGTGGAACTTTGGCTTAGTCTGCAGAGCAAGACATTTTTCAAGTCCGCTCTGTCGATTCGGATGCTTAGTATTTAGTCGGCCTTGGTGATCCAAGGACTTAACTACTATCGTATCTGTTGCTATTGCTTCTATTGTTACGTGAATGTACTAACCTCGCAGTGTACACCAGGACTTATGTATGCATGATCATGGCTTACCTTAAGGGATATTATAGGACTCTCTAAACGGCGGTCAAGCCCTGGTCCGTCAATCCGAGGACACATCCTCACAGCGGGGCCGCTCTGCAGAGGCTGTCATTTGAGGCCAGGCTGCGTGGGTGGAGAGGAAGATCTCCACCGCAGTTTGCTCAAGGCTGAGGACTAAGCTCAAGTCTGGAAGACAAGTTCCTTAGAAGCTGGGGACCAAGCCCAGAACTGGAGGTTTCACTCCTGAGTAGAACTGGAGGATGAACTCCTAAACAAGTCTGGAGGATAAACTCCTTTATTTGTATTATGTAGCGTACTATATTTACTTTGTTTTTATTTGTGATAGAAAATATTTACTTTTGAACCAAAGATGTAATCTGCAAAACTAGAAATAAAGTTAAACTACACCATTGGAGTTCAATGGTTTTTATTGAATAGAAAGTGCAATATTTACAAAAAACATTTAAGGAATGCAGAATTGAAATTACAGAATTGAAAGTTCAGAACTGAAAATACCGTATTAACAAAGATAGAGTTTGAGGTTAGTTGCATTCCATGCTCTAGGAATCAACTCTCCCTCCAGAGTTACCAATCTATAAGCTCCTTGGCCTACAACTGAATCAATCAAGTATGGTCCTTCCTGCATCGGGCTAGCTTTCTGGAGACTTTTCCTTTGTGTTTTCAAATACTTTCCTCAGAACTAAATCTCCTTCTCTGAAAACTCTGGCCTTGACATGCTTGTTGAAAGTCCTGGCCACATTCTCTGGGTAAGTCGCTAACCTTACCCTGTTGCATCCCTTAGTTCCTCTGCAAAATCAAGACTGGAAGACAACAACTGGGTTAGCTTCTAAAGCTGTTGAGACCATACCTTCTTTGTTGGAGCAGACACTTCTTTGGAATCACCGCTTCACAACCATACACCAAAGAGAACTGAGTGCATCTGTAGAAGTCTTTGGTGTAGTTCTGTCAGCCCACAGAACTAATGGTAGCTCTTCTGCCCATCTTCCTCGCCTCTCTTTCAGCTTCTTCTTTAGGACTTTTATGACAATCTTGTTGCTAGACTCTGCCTGACCATTGCATTGAGGATACCTTGGTGCAGAAGTAAGCAGTTCAATATTCCAGGCTGCACAGAATTCTCTAGTCTTGTTCCCTACGAACTGTGTACCATTGTCACATACAATCTGGCTTGGAATTCCAAATCTGCAAATGATGTTCCTTTTGATAAATGAGATGACTTCCTTTTCTGTTACACTTCTGAATGCTTCAGCCTCAATCCACTTCGAAAAGTAGTCTGTCATTGCCAACATAAACACCTTCTGTCCTGGAGCCATTGGAAGCTTTCCAACTATGTCCATGCCCCACTTCATGAAAGGACATGGTGCAGAAATAGGGTGTAGGACCTCAACTGGTTGGTGAATCATTGGAGAATGCTTTTGACATGCTTCACATTTGCTTGCGTACTCCACAGCCTCCTTTCTCATAGTTGGCCAGAAGTAACCAAATCTGAGAGCTTTGCTGGCCAAACTTCTTCCAGCACTGTGGTTGCCACAATCTCCTTCGTGTAGCTCTTCCAGAACAGTTAAACCTGCTTTGGTTCTAAGCGGCGCAAATATGGACTGACATAGACTTCTTATGCAGAACATCATTAATCAAGACATACCTCGAGGCTTTAAGCCGAAAAGCTCTAGCCTCAAGTGCATGCGGGGTAAAACACCATCTCTAAGAAAAGCATAAAAAGGTGCGATCGAGGCGAGGAGTGGGGGTAGACGAGGTTGAGCAGGATCGGACTTCTCTATAGAAGGTCCGAGGAGGTGTCTTATGGGAATCTGTCCAGTCTGCGAGTTTGAAACTAGAGCCAAGACTAGCTAGAGAGTGCACTGTGAGTTACGGTCTCTGGGGATCTGGTCAATCCTAAAGCGGTCAAACTTCAAAACCAAGGACCTAACCTTCTCAGGTATAGCAACATCTTAGAATCTTTGGCGCAAAGAACCATTAATCTGATTAACAATAAGTAAAGAATCGCTTTTACCTCCAAATTCTTGACACCAAGACGTCTGAGACCATCAAACACGCAATTAACGCTTCATATTCGCCTCGTTGTTGGTTGTACGAAATTCTGGCCCAGCGGCTGGGCTAGTATGTCCCCTTGTGGCGATTTCAGGACAATGCCCAGACCAGAACCTCGACATTATTGCTCCATCGATTATCTGACACCCAGGTTTCTCCTTTTACGCCTGTGTGAGTTTCAACACTTCCATAGCACCACTCTCTTCCGTTTGGGTGAAATCGACCACAAAATCGCGCCAAGGCTTGTGACTTTATTCTTTCGGGTTCATAAGCGATGTCGTACGTCTTGGTGCCGCAGACCACTTAGCCATTCTCCCAGGCAGTTCAGGCTTTCTCAAGATCGACTTAACTAGAAGGTTAGTTCTAACACGGATATGATGACTCTCAAAATAAGGTCGAAGCTTAGTAGTTGACATAATCAATGCAAGAACATACCTTTCCGAGAAGAGAATACCTGGTTTGACATCTAGCAAGCTTTTACTCACGTAGTATATTGGATCTGCAAACCATCTTCTTCCACTGACCAGGCGCACTTCTTGAATGCTCCGTGGTAGCGGTACATACTTAACGGTTCTTTCTCTTCTGGTCTGGACAGCAACGGTGGAGTTGACGGTAACTCTTGAGATCCTGGAATGCTTCCTCGTGCTTCACACTCCATTGGAACTCTTTGTTCTTCTTCAAAGATATCGTAGAAGGGCTTGCACCTTTACGAGGATCTAGAAATGAATCTGTTCGAGCTGCTACTCTTCCCGTCAACTTACGGATGTCTTTCACGCAGATCTGGGGGCTCCCGGATCTAGGATCGCTTTTATACATTACGGACTTGCTTCAATTCCTCTTACGGTGACCAAGTAACCCAAGAACTTACCAGAAGATACTCCAAAGTTGCACTTTGTGGGATTGACTTCATATTGAACTTATCCAGGAATTGCAAACGCTTGCTCTAGGTGCTTCACATGATCTTTGGGATCTTTAGACTTTACCACCATATCATCGATATAAACCTCCATTGTGTCCCCAATTAGATCTTTGAACATCATATTGACCAGCCTTTGGTAGGTGGCACCAAAGCATTTACGAGTCCAAAGGGCATGGCGGTGTAGAAATAGATACCACGATGCATCATGAAGGAGGTTCCCTCCTGGTGCGGAGGATACATCTTGATCGATTAAAACCACTTGAGGCATCCATGAAAGTCGAACTTCATGGCGGCGGTCTTGTCCACCATAGCATCAATGTGAGGAAGAGGGAAAGGATCCTTGGGACATGCCTTGTTCGGATCTGTGTAGTCTACACGGACTCTCCACTTTCCATTCTTCTTACGTACAACAACCACATTAGCTAACGGTCGGGATACATTACCTCTCTTACCATATTCATGTCCAAAGAACTTACGGACTTCCTCATTGATGATAACATTTCTCTACGGCACAAACTTCCTGCGTTTACGGTGCCTTTGAGTGCATCGAGGATCAACGTTGAGCTTGTGCGTGATAACGTCGGGGTGATTCGATCATGTCAAAGTGGCTCCATGCAAAACTTGATTTCTTAGACTTGAAGCTGATCGGATCGGATCGATCTTTGGAAGGCACATCGCTGCCCACCAATACTTTCTTTTACGGGCAAGGCGGTCTACACTGATCTGGTCCATCTCCAATCCCGACTTCTCTGGCTCCACTCATCGACTTGGTGGTTTACGTAATTGCTATGCGGCGATTTGTTGGTATTTGGGGGCTTCAAGGTCGCTCAGAGCACTCTGCCTTGATCGCCTCTCTCCCTTGATCACCGTAACTCCCCATTGAGTTGGGACCTTCACACATTGATGGTAAGTAGGCGCTGACCTTTAGATTGTGGATCCAAGGCCTACCTAAAAAAACATTATACGAGGTCATAGAATCTATAACATTAAACTTCTCAAAAGAAGATACTCCCTGGGCATAGGTGGGAAGTGAGATCTCTCCCAAGGTGTGCTTGGTCTCGCCACTGAATCCTACCAGAACATTGGAGTTCTTGGTCAGCTTGTCCTGGCCTATACCCATCTCCTTCAATGCGTCCAAAGATGATCAGGTTCACGTAATCGCCCCCATCAATCAGAACTCGACGTACAAGGGTGCTTCCAATCTGCAACTTGATCACTAAGCTGTCATGATGCAGTACTGGGATGCCCTCGCAATCTTCATGATCAAAAGTGACAACTTCCCAATCCTTCTCTACCCTGGTTGGAGGCTGCATCTTTTCTTGCTTTGCTATCCTCTTGGCTGCAGAATAAGTCAAGCCACAGATATCAGAGCCACCATTAATAAATTTTACCTCGTGTGTGTAGGGTGGAGGATTTGGCGGCTTTTCTGACTCTTGTCCCCTGGAACCCTGGGACTTGGCGCTTTCAGTTCTGGTCTGACTCCTCTGGACTGGTCTGATGATGTCCTTCAGACGTCCAGTTCTGAGCTGGTAAGATATCTCCTTCTTGAAGGCATAGCAGTCTTACGTCTTTGTGGCGATGTCTCCATGGTACTCGCAATACTTGTTTGGATTCTGTTTGGATTTGGATTATCATTCCTCTTGGGCCATCTTGCGGCATTCCCAAAGCTCTCCAACTTTGCTATCAGCTGTGGAACCTCAACACCAAGGCTGGCGATATCGAGGAGTCATCAGAATTGACTGTCTCAGAACTGACAGCATGCACTTGTGTTCTGGGTGGCTGCTTGTATGGTGCTGGTCTGCTCTGGGTGCGTCCACTATCGGACTTCCTGTTCACCTTCTCGTACCCAGAACTATCACGCCTCTTTGAAAGCATCTTCTTCAAGTCTAATCTGGGCCAAGGTCTTTGCACGCACATCTTCAAAAGTAACACAAGGATACTTGGTTAGTTCACGATAAAGCTCGAAATTGACCACCAAACCTTGTCTATAAGCCTGGATAGCGATTTGCAACGTCACGGTTGGGGATAGAGATCTTCTCCTTGTTGAATCTCACGGAGATAATCTCGTAGGGACTCATCTTTCTTACGTACAGTGCATGCAGATCACTTGTTCTTTTCTAACTTCCTGCCGCTAGCAACCGGGCAACAAAGACATTCACAAGATTAGCAAACGATTTAATAGTACCATTAGGAATATTGACAAACCATTGCAGAGCTGGTCCAGCCAGTAGAACCAAAGCCCTTGCACATGCAAAGCTTCTGCGTACTCCTTTGGGCTGGGACTGTGTACATCCTTTGCTTGTCTTGGGCAACGTGGTCTGTGGATCTCCTGTGCCATCATACGGTTTCATCCCTGGAACACTGAACTTCTTTGGGATGTCCTGCATAGTTATGGCCTCGCTGAATGGTGAATCTGCATAACACTCTTGGGAAGCCTCCTCAATTGGTGCTGGAACTCCTGGGATCTTTGCAACCTTGTCATGTAACTTCTGGAGTTCTTGCATCATCATGAGGGTGAAGTTGAACTTTTTCTTGCCCTTCCTCTTGTCAGCATTCTCGGATGATTCTTCCTCATCTTCACCACCCAGGAGTTGGTCTTCGAGATCCTCATCTTCGTCCAAATTAGAGAAGTCTATTCTCTTGATTATAGAACTCAAGGATGCCCCAGGTCTGATCTTTGAGGTACTGCCCTTAGCAGAATCCAACTTAGTCTTCAGAACAGACTCTGTCTCCTTCAGTCTTGCATTCTCTTCTGAGATCTGCTGAATCTTAGATTGCGCATCTTGTAACTCCTTGGACAATTCCTCCAAAGTTCTATCAGCCATTTGAGTATAGAAAAGGTGATTTTTGTGAGATTTTTTGTGAGGAAAGTTACGCAAATTAATAAACTAGTTGCCCCACGGTGGGCGCCAATTTGTTTTGGTAAAAACTTAACAAGTATGAAAAAAGTGAAAAGTGGATCAACTAGTACTAATTGCGGAACAGAACAGAACTGAGCTATATGGGACAGAACTAAGGACATAGGATTTGATGACGCAGAAGCCCCGAGAAGAAGATGGGGAAAACTGCGGGCTACCAAGCCAGGAGTACTTTTATTAATATCAGAGTTGAGGTTCTGAGAATACAGCAGTGAAAGGGATCACTACGTAGCAATTCGTACAGAAGCCATTTGTAGTTTACCGTAGTATTTTGTAGTATATTTTCTAGTGCTTAAGTATGCTAATGAGAGTAAAAAGATGAATGAAAATGTACAAATGAGCCTCTATATATAGGCAAAGCTAGCTGCAAAATCGGTTCCTATTTTCTAGGGCATGTTCTCCATGTCTTCCATTACTCTTGGCGGTTAAATAACTTCCATTGACTCCACTTCTGCTCAGCTATAACTTCTTCCATTATCCCATGACTTTTGTAACCGTCATAGTTGACCTTTCTGACCATAACTGCCATGCCTCTTCTGACCTGTTCTGGGTTATAACTGCTGTTGCTCTTTTATCCTGCTCTGTACCATATTTATGTCGTCTGTCCAGAACTGCCAGTTCTGGGTGGTGTAAAATTTGGTCATAACACCTAACATAGCTTAGCATATAGCAAAAGAGTCAGAACCAAGCAACCCATGCCAGCACATGGATGCAAATGTCAGAACAAAATCCAGTAACGAAGTTCAAACCAAAAAGGCAAAGTTTAAATACTTACAGACCAAATAAACACAGGGGACATTCCCCCCCTGGCAAATTTAAAGTTCGTTCAAAAACCAACAACAAAATCAGAGTTTAATTGATTCATTCATTCGCTTGACTCACTCGTCTTTTTCAAAGATGTTCCTCTCAGGTCGGCGTGGGAAGGACCAATCTCATCAGCACCAGTACCATAATCTCCACCAACAGCCTCAATGCTTGGACCAGAAGTTACTCGATGCAGGTCATGCAGTAGAAGTGACCTCACCGCTGCTGGGGCGACCATCAGGAACAATTGTTTGAAGGTGGTAATCTCCGCGGAAAGATCGGCCGGTAGCGAGCTTGATCGGCACTCATCATCTCGATCCTGGTACGAAGCGTGTGGAAGATACTCAGGTCCCTCACCACTGCATTATGTCCTTTGACCGCCTCCCTCAGGTCCTCCAGCTCCTTGGTCAACTCACCAATCTGCTTATCCTGCTGCTTGATCCTTTTGAAGTTCGCCTTGTCGAGCGACCATCTTTCGCAGCGATGGTTCACACTCTCAAGCTCCTTCTTGGCAATCTCGAGGGAAGAGCGCAGCACCTCGTTCTCAGCCTCAGCTTTGTTCCTGCCACTCTCCAAAACTGGCACCGTGGAACCAAGACTGGCAGACATGACCAGCAGCTACAGGTACAAAACAAAACAAGAAATCAAAACCATACCAAAGGCAACTCTGGGCAAAAACAAAAGCATAAGAAGAGATCTGAGCACGAGCACAATGACCCACCATCTTGTGCGCCCGGTAGCGCGGGATCTAGGGCGGCGAGTGCGAGGGACAGAGTAGCAAAGCCTTCACTCAGGGACTTCCCCAAAGAGACATACTCAGACTGACTCTGAGAACGCAAAGGCACAGATAGCACAGGATTCACTTGAGCTAACTTCCCTTTCTTCCTTTTCTTCTGGTCTGGAGCAGGTTCAGGAGATTCAGGAACCACTTTGGTGGACCTGGTCTGAACCCCCTCTGGCGCCTTCCTCTTGGAAGACTCAGAGGCAGGGGCCACCAGATTCACAGCAGGGACAAGGCTACCACCAGACTTTGTGGACTCGCGTGCCTGGGTGATCGCAGCAGTGATATCCTCCATAGACAGGAAGCCCTTCTTACTGGACCCAGACGCTGCAGACAACAGTAGAAGCAAGTTACGAAAGGTTGACAAATAGATGAACTCATGAACCAGAGAGAAGGAGTCAATACCGATGGCGGTCTTTGAGCACAGATCTCAGGCTGTCGGGAATTTTCAATGGGCAGACTCGAATGGCCAATGGCCCCAAAGAATCTGAGATCGGAGTCACATGGATGGGAGTTTGGTCCAGGTGACCTATACCACTCTCACCAGCCACCCCACTCACAGACTTCTCACCCACCTCGGGCACAGCTTCCTCCTCATTTTCAGACTCCTCCTCATCTTCCTCAGATTCTCCACCATCACTAGCATGCTCAGGGGTAGGCGACACTTCGACAACGTCATCATCATCATCAGGATTCATACATTTGGGCCAGGCCCTCTTATCAGCTGGTAACTTTAGAAACGCCTCAATCCTCCTCCTTGACTCAGGGTCGTCAGGAGTAGGAACCCAATCAGAAACTGCAAAGCCAAATCCACAACAAAACCTAAACAAAAGACACATGCAAGTACAAAGCAGATGGAAATTCGAAAGTTCAAAAGACATACCAGTCCCCTTCAAAGAGAATTCAGGCGCCCGGACGTTTGGACCCAAAGTCTTACTCCGGATGAACATGTAGTAACTGGTCCAGTTACTATCATCACCCACATCTGAGCGGGTCAAGAGATGCGAGCATCTGTCCCTCAAACGAAAATGAACCCTCTTTTGCTTATACATACGCAAACGGTAAGTATTCCTAATATCAGCCAGCTGAATATCAACCCCATACCTCCGGCAAAGGGAATCGATCCCGTGGATCAATCGCCAGACGGAAGGCATGACTTGACAAGGCGGCACTTGAACAGTGCCCAAGAAAGCACTCATTAGTGGGCAAAGCGGAAAAGTTGCACCGAATTTGAAGGAAGATTCAAAAATTGAGAACCAACCAGGGCTAACCCAATCTACTCTGACGTCTCTCGTCTCTGGGGCCCAAACCTCAGTACTTTCTGGGATTTTTCCTTCCCTTTTGAGCCTTGCCACAGCCCCTTGGGCAAGCAGGTTAGGGTAGATGTTGACATCCTTGATCAAGTCAGTCGCTTCGAAAACGGAGTCACCATGGGTGTAAGAAACAGCAGTGGATGGGCCAACATCGTTGCGTGCCATGATTGAAGTTGGAGAAGGAGGAAGAAGAAAGCTAGGGTTTTAAGCAAATCAATTTGGGGGTTTTTCGTGGGTTGTCAGATACAAAACAAAAGAAATCAAGAAGAATGAGTTAGAGAGAGAAGCAAAACAAAAAACTAGGGTATATATAATGGGACAAAAAAGAAGTTGGATGGTTTTTACAAAAATAAGCGCGCGAAGAGATGTGACAAGACCCATGATGGGACGTGCTCAGCGCATTGAGCGCCAAAATAGGGCGCACTCCCCCACGAAAAACCAACTACCTCATTAATTACAAAGTTCAGGTCTCAGGACCAAAGGCACAGCAAAACAGAAGGAGCCTGGGCCAGGTTCAGCCCTGGACCAGGATGAAGGACAGAAGCATCTCTTTACCCCCCTAGTTCAGGACTGTAGGGCAAGGAGATGGGGGACAAACTGTTGGGACCAAAAACCCAGGCTGGTCCAGAACCCTGGGCCAGGCCAAGACGGATCTGAGGTCCATAGTCGGCACTGAATATGCAATCGATTACCGGCCCGATGCAGACAAAACAAAGGTGCAGGTCAGGAGAGAAAAACCCAAGATGGGCCAAGCCCAACGAAAGAAGTAAACAATCAAAGAAGAAAGCCCAACAGCCGCAGCAACAACCCTAAATGAATCGTTGGAAGACTTGGTCAAGAAGCTGAACTGAAGCCTAAGAAATAGGAGCTGCTGGAGAAGAAAGGGGAAGAGGTTACCTATAAGCATGGAGTTGAACGTTGGTGCTAAAGACACTATATAAGGAGTAGAATTCAGAAGAGGAAGGCATTCATTATCATACAACGCAAGCACACAATACTCTACGCAATTCTCAAGCATTCAAACACTTCATAATTATTTTACGCCTTTATTGTATCCTGTACCAGTTGGTCCAGACTCTGTACCTAATATTCCTGAACTAGTGAAGATCCTCTCCTGGCTTGGCGCCCGTGGTTTTTCCCTTAACATTTAAGGGTTTTTCCCACGTAACCATATCGTGTGTCTTGTTCCATTTTTGTCATTTTCTTTTACGTTACAACTCAATAATCGCAATTACAACCTAAAGGATAGTACTAGTAGATCCACAATTACATAATCGAACCGTGTGAGAAAATCACCCCGAACAACACCCATAATAGAAAGTGTAAACAAATGACCGGGACGGAGGGAGTAGTTTAGTTGTTTTAGGCCATTTTAACAGTCCATTTGATGATATCAACATTTTGGTTCAAAGTTTGCTCTATAATGCCATTTTATTATCTTATTATTATTTGAACAAAACTTAAATAGGATCATCTAATAATTTTGTTAGTGTTAGACGGCCTAAATTTGATCAAAGTGTTAGTTATTTGCATTGTGTACCGCGTGCAACTCAATCACACAAGCTTCATCATTTTTATTTTCATTCTCCAACTACTAGGGTTTTTTAGGAAAATTTAACAGGAATAATCCAAACTATGTCGCTTCTTCTCCCAATAATCTAAACTATCATTAATCCCGCAATAATCCTAACTATTATACTTATCTTCTCATAATGATCTAGTTAAAACTTAAGCGGATGTTTACCTAAAACTTCTGGTAAAAATTGTGGAACCCTTATGTTTTATTATTAATAATAATGATGATGATAATAATAATAATAATAATAATAATAATAATAATAATAATAATAATAATAATAATAATAATAATAGTGGTAAATTCATACTCGGTACTTCGTATGTTCTTTTTCTCTTGGTTTTGCGATTTGAGATTGAAAATGAACCTTTATGAAAAAATTTATCCACTACTTTGATGTAATATTAGAGGAAAGGGCATTTTCGTCTCTTCACATGAAATTTGGGCTTTAATTTTGAATTTCTGAGTTTTTAATTCATTTAAGTGTGTCGGAGCTCCTTTTTGGCTGCAAATTCTAAACGGAGCTCCGATTGTGGCTGTAAAATATTAAAAAACTTTAATGTGGCTGTAATTTCAAAATTTGGGTTTTTAACAGGCTGTTATTGATAATTATTCCTAATAATAATGATAATAATAATAATAATAATAATTAATAAATAAATTTAAATTTAAATTTTGTTGATTTTAATTATTATTATTATTATTGTTGGGGGTGATATCTCCCGGGCCTGGCTACCTCGGGTCCGAGAGGTCATGGGCCGGGAGCATCCCATGTACCCAGGGACCCAATGGTCCCTCCCGGGTCCGGATCAAGTGTGGTCCACCCGGGGCCGTACTGTACGGACCAGTAGCACAAGAGGACAAATTGATAATAAGTATAAAAAGTAACCTAACCCTAATAATCATTCATTCACACATAACACAAAATACTACACAAAAGGTTTTTCTCTCTTTTCTCTCTCTAAATTCATTTGTTTTCATGTAACTGACTTGAGCGTCGGAGGGCCGTCACCCGGAAGGCCCCGGGGCTGGTTTGTTGCGTGATTTCAGGCCGAGAGAAGAACCGAGACAGTCAAGGAGCTAAGCACCGCCCAGGACTTAGCTTATTCAGTTTATAATCCATATTCAACTTGTAATCTTCGGTATTTAGTTATTGTACTTAGTTCTCAACTTTGTACCCGAAGCAATTGGCGTCGTCTGTGGTGAAAAATCTTACAAAAAGCCATGTCAAACCCTCCACAAGAGCCAAGGAAAACAGTCGAGGAAACCTCCTCCCCGGGAGGAGGTGCAGGCGGCATTCCTCTAGAGACCGAGCTGCAAATGCCCTTGACTCCAGAAGAAAAAAGGATGATGAGTGCCTTCCTCGAGCAGATGAGGAAGACACCACCAACTGGAAACCCGCCACCCGAGACGAGTCAGCGAAAATCACCCCCAAAGAGGGATCCCATCCCATCCGTGACACCCAAGAACCTCTTTCACGAGGAAAACAAAGAATCAAGCAGTGACAGTTCATGGTGAGACTCAGAGCAGGCGTACTCTACGCCCCAACCAACACAATCAGTCGAAGAAGTATCCAAGCCCGAGATCCCACGCACCGAGAGACCCAGGCGTAACAAACCTAAGTAAAACAAAGCACAAGGAAAAGTTACGGTAAAGTCGCCCCTGGCCCCATCGGTGCTGGAATACCCATTGCCGCCCAAGTTGAAGATACCAACGGTTCAATATGACGGGAAGACAGACCCTGAGGAACATTTGGCGGCCTACGAGAGCCACATGATGATGTATGATCCAACGGACTACGTTTGGTGCAAGGTCTTCCCGACGACCCTAACGGGCCTAGCACAAACGTGGTTCCGTAATCTCCCAACCGGCTCTATCTGTGGATACGAGGATATGTGCCAGGTGTTCAGACAGCAGTACGCGGGAAATAAGAGGCGGGAGAAGGTAGCTACGGAGCTTTTGAACGTGATACAAGGAAAGAGCGAAGGACTAAAGGAGTATATGACGAGATTTGACCGGGAGTCGCAGCAGATCAGAGATCTGGAGCCCAAGATAGGCATTCATGCCTTGACGGTGGGACTGAAAGAAGGGGAGCTAAAAAGTCTCCTGATCAGAAACCCACCCACCAGTTTGATGTCAGCCCGTGAGATGGCTGAGGGATTCGTGAGAGAAGAGCAGTTTCACAGGACGTTTAGTAAGTGGAATGAAAAGAAGGAGGACCAGGGCGGGGCCCAACAAGAATGGAGAGGCCCGCCCCGGAAGCAGAACAATAACAACAATCACAACAACAATTACAACCGCATCAACAATAACAGTCACAACAATCGCCGTGACAACCGGGAAGGCCGTGGCCGGGGACGCGGCCAAAGGTTTGAAAACTGGACTCACAACACACCACTCATCAGATCACAGTCAGAGATTTTCGAGATAACGAAGAATGAGATCAAATGGGCTGTCCCGCGACCAGTGAGACACCCGGGGAATGACAAGTCAGCGTTCTGTGGATACCACCAAATAGCCGGCCACGCAACGGAGGATTGTGTATCCCCGAAAAACGAGGTTGAGCGGTTGGTGCAGCAGGGTACCCTCCGATGCTTTGTCAAGGACAAACGGGAAAGAGACGGAGGTGAAGGAAGTAAGGATCCGGCTCAAACGGGTCCGAAAAAGAACAAACAGAGGATAAGTGAAATTCATATGATTGCCGGGACAGAAGAATCAGTCTTGTCCGGGAGAAAAAGAAAGGCACAGAAGCGTGAACAATCTAAGATGAGCATATACGCAGCAGGAAGGACGGCACCAAGGCCTGTCCCAGACCTAACCATCAGCGACGAGGACTATCAGCGGGTCTCCTACCCGCACAGTGACCCGTTGGTGGTATCCCTGGATATCGGACCCCATCTGGTTCATAGGTGCATGATAGACACCGGAGCCTGCACCAACCTTCTGTACCGGGAGGTATTCGAGAAATTGGGACTGAAGAAAGAATAGCTGACCCCTTATATAGGGTCACTTTACGGTTTCGCCGGGGCCGGTATAAAGCCGATGGGAACAATAACTTTGCCAGTCACGATAGGGGAATAGGACATGGCCTGAAGCGTGGACGCAAGCTTTGTAGTCGTGGACGCCCCATCAGCATACAACGCCCTCATCGGCCGGGTCACCTTGGATGACATTCATCTTTGTTGTGTCGATCGCAGATCGGCCATGGCCTACATTGCGAC
Organism: Dianthus caryophyllus; assembly: GCA_023091065.1. Classification (NCBI taxonomy): domain Eukaryota; kingdom Viridiplantae; phylum Streptophyta; class Magnoliopsida; order Caryophyllales; family Caryophyllaceae; genus Dianthus; species Dianthus caryophyllus. The sequence goes on along the minus strand of CM041529.1, from coordinate 12,677,591 downwards.
AAGCTGGGTGAGGGGAAGATCTACGGCGACCAAAGCGCCGGGAGATCTTGCAACTCCCTATCAGCCCAGGGAGCGAAAGGGAAAGCGTATGCGAGGTAAAACTCCCCGAGCAGAAGCAGAAGAAAGGTCTGAACCCGACCCCGGGACCGGAGAGCGAGACGAAGGAGGTTGAGTTGTCACCAGGAAGGAGTGTGATCATAGGGGCAGAGCTAGACCCTAACTTTCAAGATAGTCTGATTAGCATCTTGGAGGAAAACAAAGACGTGTTTGCTTACTCAGCTGCCGAGATGCCGGGCATAAGTCCGGAAGTGATTGTGCACCAGCTGAACGTGAACCCCAGCTACAGGCCGATCAAACAGAGGCTGCGGCCCATGAATGCAGAGAAGGACGCGGCCATCCTGGAGGAGATAAACAAGTTACTAGACGCGAGATTTATCGAGCGCTGCGACTACCCCGAGTGGCTGGCGAATGTGGTAATGGTGAAAAAGGCGTCCGGGGCATGGAGAATGTGTGTGGACTTTACAAACCTGAACAAGGCATGCCCCAAAGACTGTTACCCGCTGCCGAGGATTGATCAGCTGGTAGATTCCACCAGCGGCCATAGTACTCTGAGCTTCCTGGATGCTTTCTCGGGGTACCATCAGGTCTATCTGTCGGAGGAGGATAGACCACGGTGTGCTTTCATCACCGGCCATGGGGTTTACATGTATAAAATGATGCCGTTTGGACTCAAGAATGCCGGGGCTACCTACCAGCGCCTGGTGGACGCCGTGTTTGCAAAACAGAAGGGAAGGAATATGGAAGTATATGTAGATGACGCAATTGTAAAAAGCAGATCTGACGAACAACACCTGGAAGACTTGAGAGAAACGTTCAATTCGCTGAGAGAATACCGTATGAAACTGAACCCAAAGAAATGCACTTTTGGAGTTCGCTCGGGAAAATTTCTGGGTTACCTGGTCAGCTCAAGGGGGATTGACGCCAACCTCGAGAAGGTCAAGGCTATACTGGAGTTGCCGGCACCAAAGACAATTAAAGACATTCAAATCCTGACCGGGAGAATGGCAGCACTCTCCAGGTTCATCTCCAGGTCGGCCGACAAGTCCACGCCGTTCTTCCAGGTACTAGAAAGGAACAAGAAGTTTGTATGGGGAAGGGAACAAGACGAAGCTTTTGTACAATTAAAGAAACACCTTATAACATTGTCTACCTTGGCAAGACCGGCCACGGGCGAAACATTAATCCTATACATCGCCGTGACCGTGAGCGCAGTATCCGCAGTTATCCTGCGAGAAGAAGAAAAACAACAACAACTAATCTATTTCATCAGTCATGCTTTGGGCCAGTCAGAACGAAATTATCCAATCATTGAGAAGGCCGCATACGCCGTTGTCATAGCCACCCGGAAGTTAAGACCATACTTCGATGCTCATCCCGTGGAAGTACGCACTGATCAGCCCCTGGAGAAAGCACCTGAAAAATTCGAAAAATCCGGGAGGCTACTCAAGTGGGCAATCGAGCTGTCAGGCTTTGGCATAACCTACACCGGGAGAACGACAATCAAGGCACAAGCCTTGGCAGATTTCATTGTAGAGTGTACTCACCCGGCCAGGGGAGATGTGCCGAGAGGAGTGTGGCAGGTGTACACTGACGGGTCGGCCACCATCCATGGCTCGGGAGCTGGAGTAGTGATCATCAGTCCCGAGGGACATGAGTTTGAACATGCTTTGAAGTTTGCCTTCCCGGCCACAAATAATGAATCTGAATATGAGACGGTGCTAGCGCGGCTGGAGCTGGCAAAGGCTATGGGGGCCGAGGAAATTGAACTAAGGACAAACTCACAGCTAGTAGCGAGCCAGCTCAAATGAGAGTATGAAGCCCGGGAGGAAGGAATGGCCCTGTACCTCCAGAGGGCAAAAAGTTTGACATCGGGGTTAAGATCTTTCGAGGCCCGTCATATCCCCAGGTCCGAGAACAACAAAGTTGATGCACTAGCCAAACTAGCTAGCGCAACGGCAGACAACAAGTCAAAAACAGTCACTGTCGACATCCGGCGGCAGAAAGGGGTATTGACAGTCAACGCTATCTCTGAGGACAACTGCTGATGAGGCCGATACTAAAGTATAAGTTGGAAGGAGAGACCCCGGGAGATAAAACCGAAGCAGCCAAGCTGAAGAGGCTAGCCCCCTGGTTCATTATTGTGGACGGGGAGCTTTACAGACGATCATTCTCAGCCCCGTTGCTAAAGTGTGTAGGGGGCATGGACGCCGAATTCATCTTGAACGATATACACTCCGTAGTCTGCGGCCACCATGTAACCGGCCGTACACTGGCCCACAAAGCATTGAGGGCTAGCTACTTCTGGCTCACCATGTTGAAAGACGCCAAAGAGCTAAGCAAGCGGTGCCGTCAATGCCAGATCTTCGCCCCAGACATCCACCTCCCTGCCAGGGACCTCAGACCAGTCCTGAGCCCGGTACTTTTCGACCAGTGGGGAATGGATATTCTGGGACCGTTTGCAACTGCGACCGGGGGCAGAAAATATGTGGTAGCAGCCATTGACTACTTCACCAAGTGGATCGAAGCAGAGGCCATCCCTACCATCACTGAACAGGCCGTGAGAAAGTTTATTTGGAGAAATGTAATCACAAGGTTTGGAGTGCCCAAAGTAGTGGTGTTTGATCATGGGAGACAATTCGACAATGACAACATGCGGGACTGGTTGAATCGAAACGGGACAATCATTGCATATTCGTCAGTCAGCCATCCGCAAAGAAATGGACAAGCTGAGGCCGCCAACAAGCAAATGTTGAACGGTATGAAAAAACGCCTGGATGAACTAAAAGGAGCATGGGCTGATGAGCTACCCAGCGTCCTGTGGTCAATCAGAACAACAGTCAAGGAGTCTACTGGCCACACACCGTTCAACATGGTCTACGGGGCCGAAGCCTTACTCCCGATTGAAGCAATCCTGCCCAGCCCTCGAGCGAGCTTACATGACCCCGCCAGCAACGAACAGACAAGAAGAGAGTCACTGGACCTTCTAGATGAGGTCCGGGACCAGGCTCGGGAGAATCTGGCGGTCTATCAGAACAGGATGAGAAGGATGTACAATCGAAGGGTAAAGCACAGAGACTTTGAACTTGGAGATTTAGTGCTGAGAAGAGCATCTGCAATCGGGAAGGGAAACATCCACGGGAAGTTGTCAACCACTTGGGAAGGGCCCTATCAAATCACAGAAGTTAAACAGCCGGGGACCTTCATGCTGAGAGATATGAACGGCCACGATCTCCCGTCCCATTGGAACTCTGATACATTAAAGAAATACTATGTGTAAACGCTGTACTCTTTTTCCTTACTCGTGGTTTTGTCCCACTGGGTTTTCCATGAGAAGGTTTTAACGCGGCAGCGTGTAGGCATTTTTAACGCGAGTGATCAGGGATGTTGACACCGCGAACTTTTGCTTGTAATTTTTTGGTAGAATTCCGAGTAGAATTTTTGCCCAGCATTTGTTTAGATTTGTATCATACAAAAGCTGGCCAGGGGGAGGGGGGGACTACCCCCGACCCCGGCTAATCACGATAGTCAGATTCAAAAAATAGGAATGTTTGAAAATTTTACTAACATTTTTCAGGAATGGGGGCAAAAACATCATAACACCCGCCTGGAATGAAAGGGGGGCAAGAGAACCCTAGAGCAGCTAAAGGAGCAAAAGGCCGGAGAAGGATAAGACCTTTCAGGCACCCGCTTGAAAGGCTCCCACCTGCACAATGCTCATCCGTGGTCCTCGTACCCGGGTGAGGGTGCCTTATGCAAAAGAGCCGGGATGTCTATGATGGCCCTTGTGCCTAGGCTGCTCTCACCGCAGCGGCTGATCACCGGCACTCGTGCCGGGAAGACGGCTGCGGACCTCCCATGAATATAACACTCGTCTACGGATCATGAACCTAAAAATCCGTGAAGTGCGTACTAAAATCGTGAAATAACCTAAGTGCAATTACTCGGCAACTGGGAGCATGAACATAAATGTATGCGGGAAGAAAGGCACAAGATAACCAGTAATCTGACTAAACGCTAAATAAGCATGCGGTCCCGGGATAAGTAACATACGAAGAAAAAGTTCGAAATTTGGCTAAGTATAAACAAAATGGTATGGCTAAACAACATCGCCCAGCCTCGGGACAAGTAAGATAAAAACTGCATAAAATTGAGTGGAAAGGCGACAGTGTTGGCTAATTATGAACACCCGTTCACGGGACGAAATAACATGGGGCAGAATAATACTAGTCAACGGTAACATCAAACGGTCTCGAGACCGGGAGCGAAATACAACTAGAATAAAAATGCAAGTTTGGCAAAGTATAAAAGAGCGAGACAACATTGATGAAAGAAAGAACGCTTGAAATAAAGAGAGTATTTTACAAACTAAGTCACTGCCCCTGGACCCACAGACCGGGCAGGAGACAGATGGATGATGAAAAGGAAAAGCTACTACTGACCTACCAGAGCCGGCGGCCGTCTACCACAAAAGGCCCGCCTACTGCAGACTAGGGTGAGTCTTATTGAAATAAAAACAGACAAAATGTAGGCTAAAGGGAGACCACTCAGGTCATCCCGAGCAGGAAGATTTGGAAGACAGCAGCCCGAATTCCTAGCAACCGGCATCACCGCAGACTGCCGCCTCTTCTGTCCGCGGGACTGCTTCATTCCCCTCCGCACGAGCCTTATCCCTCTCCGCCTCTAGCTCGGCCAGGCGGGCGAAGTTGAATGCGGGGTAGACCTTCTCAACAAGCTCCTTGGTCTCGTTCGCCCCAGTCCGCCCCGTCGTAGAAGGAGTTGGCCCGAACCTTCTCCAACTCCTTCTGATGAGCCTCCTTCAATTCACCCATATCCATGGCGAATCGAGTGGCTTTAACCGCCTCAGTCGCCTACTCGGCTGACCTCGCCTCGCCAGCGGCAAAGATCCGAGCTGGGCGACCTCAGCGTCTTTGGAGGACCAAAGCCTCTTTCTCATTGGCCAAGGCAGAAAGCTGATCCTCCTTCTCCCGTAGTTGGGCAGAGAGGTGCTTGACCTCGGCCCTGAGGCCGAAAATGTCCCTGTCCCGGCTCGCCCTCTCCTTTCTCAGGCGGGCTAAGTCCCGCTGTAGACCCTGCAGGGAGGAGGCATCGGATGAGCGGCACTGGCTGTCGAGCTCACGAGCAGTATGATCCGTGAATGTAGAGAGATCATTGAGCGCACGATTGGCCTTCACGATCAGCTCCACGGCGTTGAGCGGCGGCCGCCGAGAGCGAGGTGGCCTCGGCCTGATATCACTGCGGCTCAGTTGTGCCGCCGACGCTGGGAGTCCCCTTGGCCGGGATGGCCACGGAGACCTTCAGCTTCTCTGCTGGGGCCTGGGAGAAGGAGCCTTGAATAGAAAAAGGCAGCAGGTCAAACACGTCCTGCTCGCTGATAGGGAACACTAAAGAGAGGCCGTCTGAAGGAACGTCCAGGGAACGCCCTTCAGAAAGACTTCCCCACGAGAGAACGGAACTAACCTGATGCACTTTTTGCTTCTTGTGAAGCCTCTGCTCCTCCTCTAAGGGCTCAGACTCTATGGTCAGCACCTCGATCGTCGGTTTCGGAGGTGCAGACTGGGGCTGCTGGGAAGTCCCAGCTTCCCGAGGAGGGCTAGGGGGCATGAAGGGTTTTGCTGCCTCCCGGATAACCTCCTCCACATTAGGACCGGGAGAGGAGACAGAGGCAGCTTGCTCAGGTTTCCTCTCCCGATGAGGTTTGTAGGCTGGTCTCTTCTTCCCCTTCGGTCTTTTAGGAATTTCCCCCTGCATCGTCGTTACCAGCTCCTTTAACGTGGGTTTACGGCGCTCTAGGTCTACGGTAACGGGCTCGTCGACTGGTTTGTTGTCTTTGTCGAGGCCGATGGTTGCTAAGTCCTCAGGGGTCAAGTAGCCCAGGGAACCTGCAAAAGGTAATATCATTGTGTTCAGGCCCGGAAAGAATAAGAAATAACAAATCAAGCGCGGGTCTCGAAATAGGTCACGGCATCTGACTCCTCCTTGGATAATGGAACGTCCTTCCAAGGAAGGATGCTCCCCGGGACCCATTCCTCCCGGGTCTCCAGACGACCCCTTACGTCATTGTGAAAGCAGCGGGGATGGTTGAAGGGTTCCGAAGACTTGAGGAAGAACCACCTCTCGTTCCACCCCTTCATCGAGGTCTTCACTGGAAAGTGAGTCAGGTAGCCGGTCTCGGTGTGTAAAGACCACCACCCTTTCATTGTACGGGTAGTACAAGGCCGGAAGTGATGCAGGCGGCGAAACAGGTTCACCGTGAGAGGAAACCCTAGATATAGACATGTCCAAGCAAAGGCAACCATAATCCTAATACCAAAAGCTGTCATTTGACATATTGCGATGTTTGCCCGGGAGAGCACTTCCTCAATAAAGGGGTGAAGTGGAAACCGTAGCCCGTGCTCTAAATTCTTGATATATACAGCCGTGTGTAGGTCCGGGGGTTGGACCACATGCTGATGTCGTCCCGGTACAACGAATTCCCAACCTTTGGGCAAATAATAATGTTCGGCCGCAAGCCCGGGGCAGTTATGCTCGTTTAGAAAATCTCTATAGCCTATATGTATCCTAGTGTCCATAGGAATCTGGAATACCGCCGGCTCCAAGATTCGCACGTGAGAGGGCCCGACCTGAGAAGGTCCAGCCTGAGAAGGCCCAGCCTAGGCCTCTACATCCGTCTCACCTTCCCGGCCCAGGTCAAATCATCTATTTCAGGCTCTACCTCAGAATCCGTAACTACATCATAATCCGAGGCGGTTCTAGAAGACGAATCGGCTGAGGCACTCATTGTTCTCTAAATAATTAAAATGAAATCGAAAATCGAACGCAAAAATTAGCAAGGATGAAGTTCAAGGCGGGATGAGACAAAAGCGAAGAGCAAGCAAGATTTAGCGATATTTGATGAGTTTTTGTGAAGATTTGATGTGTTTTATGGGGTTGTAAAGGGAAGAATGAATCGAAATAGGGGGGGTATTTATAGAAAAAGGCGTGAATAGTGCACCCCTGCCCATCGTACGACACGTGTCAGTCGAGGAAGGCGAAACGTCGACTCCTTTGGGATATGAAATTCAAAAATTGCGCCAAAACTAAAGTGTACTCAACACACCACCTTCAAGCAGGAGGGAGAAGAGTACGAGGTCAGAAAGCAAGAATGCAAGGGAGGTTGGCATAATTCAGAGCACCAGGGAAGGTAACCAGTCCAGAAGGGTCAAAACATCCAGGGCAAGCCTAAGGCTTCCCCTGCATGGGGGCAGTTGTTGGGGGTGATATCTCCCGGGCCTGGCTACCTCGGGTCCGAGAGGTCATGGGCCGGGAGCATCCCATGTACCCAGGGACCCAATGGTCCCTTCCGGGTCCGGATTAAGTGTGGTTCACCCGGGGCCGTACTGTACGGACCAGTAGCACAAGAGAACAAATTGATAATAAGTATAAAAAGTAACCTAACCCTAATAATCATTCATTCACACATAACACAAAATACTACACAAAAGGTTTTTCTCTCTTTTCTCTCTCTAAATTAATTTGTTTTCGTAACTGACTTGAGCGTCGGAGGGCCATCACCCGGAAGGCCCCGGGGCTAGGTTTGTTGCGTGATTTCAGTAGAGAAGAGCGAGGGCAGTCAAGGAGCTAGGGCCGCCAGGACTTAGCTTATTTAGTTTATAATCCATATTCGACTTGTAATCTTCGGTATTTAGTTTTTGTACTTAGTTCTCAACTTTGTACCCAAAACAATTATTATTATTATTATTATTATTATTATTATTATTATTATTATTATTATTATTATTATTATTATTATTATTATTATTATTATTATTATTATTATTATTATTATTGTTATTACTATTGTTATATTTATTAGTATTATTAATAATAATAATATTATTATTATTATTATTATTATAATAATAATAATAATAATAATAATAATAATAATAATAATAATAATAATAATAATAATAATAATAATAATAATAATAATAATAATAATAATAATATTAATTGTTTCGGGTATAAACTCGGGGCCTCCGGATGACGTAGTAGTATGCCTAGGTCGGCTAGGCTAGCTCCGTGGGTGGACCTACAAAACAACTCCGAGCCCGAGGGTTTGCCCTCGGGGAGAGCCTCCGACGCCCAAATTAGTACCGATACAAGGGTTTATATGTATAAGTATGTGTGTGTGTGTATGTACGTATGTATGTATATAGAGAGGGAGTAGTATAGTGTAGAGAGTGGGAGATTGTGAGGGAGAAGTCTCATTACCTTTACCCTTGTGAGGGTATTTATAGGGTCCTTTGGCTCTTGGGCCTTTTGGGCCTTAAATTCCTGTATTCGTCGTATTATTCTCTTGAGCGTAGTCGGGTATTCGACCCCCAACAATTATTATTATTATTATTATTATTATTATTATTATTATTATTATTATTATTATTATTATTATTATTATTATTATTATTATTATTGGTTACTACATTTTAAATCCGTTCACAATATTTCACAAAAACTTATCTTCCAACATTTTTAAGGGGGTTACTTTAGATCGACGACGTTTTACTACGAATCGACGACGTTTTTCATAAAAATTACCTTCATTACCCCTACTCTCTCTCTAACCCAACTTTTTTTCTCTTTTTTTTTTTTTTTTTTTTTTTTTTTTCTGAAAACCAAAATCAAAAAAAAAAAAAAAAAAAATTGATTTGAATGAATTGTATGAAATCAATTGTATGTTTTCAAACTACAAATCTAATGAAGCATTAAATAAATCCAACCTCACAAAAATCTCACACAAGCATTAAATAGTAAAATCAAATATATTGAACCACTATTAAATCTGAAATCCCAAAATTCTCACAAAAACCTAACATTGAAAGCTCAGAAACTACGACAAACAATATACTTGCTCCGCCACCACAACCGTACGTGCTCCACCACCACCGTACGTGCTCCACCTCCACCGTTGAGTCGTTTTGAGTCGTGCTCCACCACCACCGTCGATTTGCGCTCCACCAGCAACTGTCATCAGAACCGCCTTCGTCGTTTCGCCCACCACCACAACCGGACATTCGACCACCGTCGACCACCAACACTATCCATGTATGTTCAAGTTTAATTTTTGGGACTTTTTTTAGATTTAATCGGGATTTTTTTTAAAAAAACCCCTTTATTTTTTGTTTGTTATTTTTAAAAAAACCTTCAGATCTGTTTGTTGTTCCTGTTTTGATTTATTTTTTTGTTTGTTGTTCATGTGTTTGTTGTTTGTAATTGTTAGATGCTTTGTTGTATGTTGTTCATTTGTGTGTTGGTAAATTTTTTGTCGTTTTTGGTAAAATATGGTTGTAAAAGTTGTATATTGTTCATGAAAAAACTTAAATTAGGGATGATTTTTTTTTGTATTTTTGGGTAAAAATTGCTTGTAAAAGTAGTATATTGTATATTGTTCATGTGTTGTTGTTGAATTTGGGATGAATTTTTTGTCGTAGTTGGTAAAAACTGTTGAATTTTTCGGCCTTTTATTGGTAGAACGTCCAGTATTTTGTCCTTCCATCGACGTGTTTCCAGTATTTTGTCCTTCAATCGATGTGTTTCCAGAATTTCGTCCATCTGTGGACGTGTTTCCAGAATTTTGTCCCTCCATGGATGTGTTTCCAGTTTTTTGTCATACCATGGATGTATTTCCAGATTTTTGTCTTACCACGGATATGACAACGAATTTCATTGTCTATCCATGGTTGGTTTTCCAGATTTTTGTCATACCATGGTGTTGACAGTGAACGTTTATATTTTCTGACTTGCTACTGTTGTTTATGTTGTTTTCATTTAGCTAATCATATTTAATTTTATTTTTGCAGATGACAGATAGAGGAAAAAACATTATGGTTCCCCCCAAGAGTCGTACGAGTAGTCGTGCTGTCACGGCGTCGAAACGGAAAGAAAAGCTTGCGAAAGCTCAGCCTTCCCCTCCAGTTCGTCGCTCTAAAAGGGTGGCGAAAGCTCCCCCTTCGCCCTGCAGTGTTGTTGAGTGCGACAACCCGGAGAAAGAGTTGGACAGAGAAATTGAAGCCGGGTTTCAAGAGAACTTTGATGATGAATATCGAGGGGAGGAGGAGGAGGTGGAGGTTGCTAGGGAGGAGGACGAGATTGCGAGGGAGGAGGAGGTTGAGGACGAAGAGGATGAGGACGAGGAGGACGAGGAGGACGAGGAGGAGGAGGAGGTTGCGAGGGCGGAGGAGGAGGGAGACAGTTTGTTTGTGCAGAACCAGAATTCTGAGTCCCGTATGACTAAAATTGCGACTCGGGATTCTTGAGGCCGCTTTCTTAGGTGTACCTCGGTGTCGTCTGTTGGTGGTCGGTCGAAGACCAAGACGAAGACCAAGAAGGATTTTTCTTGGCGTCTGACGGGTGCTGTTGAGGGTGGTCCTACTCAGTGTTACGTGTTGCGTAGTTTTGGTGGGCACGTTGCATTTAGTAGTTGGAGGGCACCGGAGAGCTTGCGATCGTGTATTAAAATTTATGACAGGTCAGGTTTAGCCGAGGAGTTTAGTAAGCTGAAGTTAAGTGACGAGGTTGCCGATCGAGTTCGAGATACTGGACTTGGTCATTTGAGACTTTGTAATAGCACGAACATCGATGAGAACTTGGTTAGTGCTTTTATAGAAAGTTGGCAACCGGATACTAATACTTTCCATATGCCTTTTGGAGAGATTACTATCTTGTTGCATGATGTTTGGTGTATTCTTAATATTCCAGTTGACGGTGAGTTGGTTCGTTTGAAGGGCGATGTTGTGGTGGATGACGAGGTCGACAGTTCTACTGTTGACGATGTGACCGTGAAGGCGAAGTTGGCTGCCTTTTTTGGTGTAGACATGAACACCATTCGGCCACCCGTTTACAAGGGTGGTGGCGTGTCGGTTGACAGTTTGAAAGATATTGTCGAGAAGGGTAATCCGAATGACGCGTTCAGAGTGTACATGATGATGTTGTTGGGTCAGACTTTATTTGTGGATAAGTCTGGCGATAAGGTGATTGCCCGGATGTTGGGCTTGTTTGATGATTTAGATGTTGTCGGTGAATACCCTTGGGGTGCTGCGACTTTGGCCTATTTGTATAGGCAGTTGGGTATGGCCTCGCGAGGCGGTGCTAAGGGTGTTGCTGGGTGCTTGACGTTGTTGCAGGCGTGGATATACGAGTACTTTCCCGATTTCCGACCTCACGGGGGGTGCTATGTTGAGGGTAGGCCTCGTGCCGAGGCTTGGTCGCAGCTTCCTAGGTGTAAAGGAAGCCGCAAGTTGTTGGAGCAATGTTGACAGATGTTGGACGGGTTGACACCTGAGAGGGTGGATTGGACTCCTTTTGGTAGTCGTCCTGAGAGGCATTGTCGTAAGACTCAGTATTTCGGACTGATTCGGTTTCTTAATATTTTGGAGCCGTATCAACCCGATAGATGTATGCGTCAGTTTGGCCTAGTGCAGACTCAACCATCGGCGATGATCACGCCTGCCAGTGACTACCGACCGTCCGACCTAGCTAAACTTGGTTATCGAGTTCAATACGGGGATGATGCGGATTCTCAATGGACGGACGATGAGTTCAGTGTCATCAGGTTGGTTGACCGAACGACCCACGCATTCCTTCCCTATAAGGTAAACTCACATTACTTTGTAATTTTTTTTTTCTGTACTCCGTATTTAATTTTTCTGTACTCCGTAATTAATTTTTCTGTACTCCGTATTAATTTATTAAAGTTCGTTTTTTCTGTACTCCGTAATTAATTCAGTGTAATTCGCTGTACTCCGTATTTTCTGGTTTGTGAGTGTGCTTGATTTGTACTCTTTACGACTCCGTATTTAGCTGATTACTCCGTATTTGTAATGATATGTACTGATCACTCCGTATTTAGCTGATTACTCCGTTTTTGTAATGATTTTACTCCGTATTCACTTTTCTCCGTATTTTCTGGACTCCGTATTCACTGTACTCCTACTGACCTGCCAACGTTGTCACTGTACTCCATATTTTCTGTACTCCGTAGTTTCTGTACTCCGTATTTTCTGTACTCCGTAGTTTCTGTACTCCGTAGCTTTTCAGGTTTTCAGTAGCTTTTCTGCCTCTGCTTTTGGTATCACTTTTGCTGTCAAATTTTCTGCCTTGTGCTGCTTTATTCAAGATGCCCTTAGTTTTTCATGAGCTTTTCTTTGCATTTTGACTGAAAATCAATTGAGTAGGTTGAATTGAATTAAATTGTTTTTGACTGAATTTTGGCCTCACTCACTTCTGCCCGTGTTTTCAATTTTGTTTTGCACTAATTTGTACTCATTTGTACTTCTGCTCGTGTTTTAGATTGTATTCTGACTGTACTTCGTATGTTTGCAAGGTGGATGCAAAGTACATGGCGTGGTTTGAGACTATTTCCCATCGCTTCTTATATCCCCCGTCTCATCGTCTCAAATTAGCTCGTAGGGGCCCCATTTGGGAGGAGCCACAGGTAAGTCGAGCTATAGCTCGGAAGTTTGCCCTTGTGTACAACCAACCGACGGTGGAGGCGGAAAAGAAATATGTTAGGAGATTAATTAAGAAGTTGGAGCCAATATACAAGGTCGAGGATGAAACCGAAGACAATGATATTGAGGTTGATTAGATGGGTACTTGGTTGGTATTGACTCCGTATTTTGGACTTGTAATCCGGATATGTATTTCGGCTACGTATTTTGAACGTGTATTTCGGCTACGTATTTTGAACATGTATTTCAGCTACGTATTTTGAACATTTAATTCGGCTACGTATTTAGTACTTCGTTATATATGTAGGACATGTGTTTCGGCTACGTATTTTGAACATGTATGTTACGTATGTTTTCGGATATGTGTTTTGGACATGTATGTTTTGGACATGTATATTAGGAGGAAACCCAAAATGTTCCTCATCTTCTACCTCTATTTAAAGAGGTCATTTTCAGTAGCTTTTCATTCATTCACAAATTTCTACCTCTTCTTACTTCCTCTATATATCATTATTTTTACAAAATGGCTCCTATGTCCAATGTTGAATGGGTTAACCACTATCAAGCCGAAATTGATGTAATTGTCACCGAATTCCCGTTGTTGTTTGAACGCCTCCAAATGTTGTTGAATACGAATATTATTTGGGATCTTATCAATCGTGATGAATATCTACAGTTATTTGCAAATATAATGGGAAGAGTCTACACTCTTAATCGTCCACACATTCCTATTGAAAACATAACAACAGGTATTTACGACTTTATCATTTAAATCATTGTTCAAGTTTCATTACATAATTACAAGATCATAACTAACTATTTCGACTTTCTTATACTAGAAACTGTGATTTCGAAGATAAATGAATTAGAAACCTTAAAGAATGAGGTCGTTCAAATGTTCAAAAGATGTGAGACAATAGTCCCTCCTAGGACTTTATTCAATTTGTGCATGGGAGATGGTGAAATTTTCATGGGTCCTCTTGAAAAACTTCACATCTACGAGATTTTCATCAGTCATGAAGAGGAAAAGCTAGATATGCCTAGAGATTCGTCATCGGAAGGGTACGCAACAGATTAGTGATGTACTTGTGTCGGTTGTATGCAATTTATGGAGGAGTTTGTTATGAACTAGTAATATGTGTTAGTGTGGTAATGTTAGTTGTAATGTCTAAGTAGTAGTTTGTTTTGTGTAATATCTATGTCTAAGTAGTACTTTCTTATGTGTAACATCTATCTACTGTGAAATGAATTAAATTCCTATGTGTAACATCTATGTGTTAATGTGGTCGTATTGTATTTCAATGTATTGGTCGTATTACCGTATATGTAGGAATAAATACTGGACGTCAGTCCACAGGTAAGACGTAAATCTGGAAACCAGTCCATTGAAGGACTAAATACTGGACGTCAGTCCATAGGTACAACGTAAATCTGGAAACCAGTCCATTGAAGGACAGTAACCTGGACGTCAAGCCATGTTACAGACGTCCAGTATTTTGTCCTTCTGTGGATTGGTTTCCAGAACTACGTTCTACCAGTGGTTTGACGTCCAGGTTATTGTCCTTCAATGGACTGGTTTCCAGATTTACGTTGTACCTGTGGACAGTATTTAGTCCTTCAATGGATTGGTTTCCAGATTTACGTCTTACCTGTGGACTGACGTCTAGTATTTAGTCCTACATATACGGTAATTTACTTAAAAACGATACGTCACATAAGATATAAACATGAAACATCCATAAGATGTAAACATGAAACGTAAGAATTAATTATAACCGATACGTCACATAAGATATAAATTCGTAGTACATAACAAGAACGTAATCGTCGACATAAACATGAAACATCCATTGGCTCGCTCTACTCATCGTCCGACACACTTTCAAATACTAATTTTCGGGACGCTTGTGATTCATGTGCGGTGGTAGATCTAGATCGAGGCGCTCTAGGTGTCGTTCCCATAATTGTATGCCAATTATCGATATTTGTTTGGTAGAACGACTTAAGATGAGCTACGCTAGGATCTCTAAAAGTTTCCCACCCGGGATCTATGGGAGGCATCGGAACTTCAAAGGGTGGACCCTTACAATGCAACCTCATCCAATGCAAGTTGTGGTTTAAAATCCACAATACACCATATGGGTGTGCGCGGGCAGAACAACGCCTTAACGGTAATATCGTAGAACACTGCCATACATAGTCACCCTTCGCGGTGCGTTGACGAGCAATCACACATATGGTCCAATTAAACATTGACGCAAAAACTTTCAAATGATCCGAACACATCCCATGATCTTGTCCGCAACTTGATTTCTTGTAGAAACCAATGCGCCTCAATGTTTGTACGTAATGTGTGAACCCGTCGACAAACTTATAGGTCGCATTAAACAAGGACTTGTAGATGTCGTGTGTCATAATCTCGTTCACTACCACTCTCTCATGACGATGTAGTCCTCCTGTTGACCGCGTTGAGCATGCGAAATAACTCTGAAGCCACAATGACCGTCGTCTCCGACATCCACCCATCTGTCGAAAAAACACCAAAGACATTCCGGGACGCCAAATCTTTTCTTCCAACTTGAGAAAACACCGATAGTGTAGTTTTTCTCCAATGGCGCACCAACTTCTCCCGCGTGGAAATCACAAATTCGATGTTGTACGTTCGTTGAAGCATCCGTGCTGGGTATCCCGTACTGGTTTTGAGAATGCTCAAAACTTGATTTACTCCTAGTTGTAGAACCTCTCGGTCTACCCTTAGGATTATCTCTAACCACGGGAGGCTTCACATCTTCGTCCTCCGGATGTAGAATGTCTCGCAACCTCTCGATAAATATCTTCCGATATGCCGGGTCACTTTTACTCGCTTTCTCGACAAGCTCGTCTAGCATGTCGTTATCGTTCTTGGGCATAGCATCGTTCTTATCATACACTAACGTTTTCCGAAAATCGTGAATATCACCTAAATGAACTCTCCTACAGTTGTCTCTTAAGCGAATCAATTGACAAGAACAAGGTAGACCATGTGTACTTCGCAATGCACAACCACAACGTTGTTCTAATCCGACTCCCAAAGCATCGCCTCTCTTAATTTCCTCCTCCATAATCTCAATAGCTTTGATGGACACACTTCCATGCAACAAAGAAAACATCCGATGAGTTATTCGAGGCTTACTCATTGACTGCTCAAGCTCCTTACGAATCTTGGAATGTTGACCTTCAAGCATGGAATGGATACGAGACCACATCGTATCAAGTGTAAGATGTGCACTTTTTAACCACGTTTTCAAAAGGGAATGAGCTGACTCTACACGAGATGTAGCCGTGTTTTCGAGATGGAAGTAGTCATTCGTATAACATAATACGTATTTAGAGGCATGCTCACCCCAAGTCTTTGAGACTTAAGACGCTAATTGAATCCACTTCGTACTAAAAGCGTTCCACGCCTCCTTGAATTCTTCTTCGGTCGTTGCATTTATAACATTATACCAACAGGTCTCGGGATTGTGGAGGACATGATTTTTGTACCACTCTTTTTTAAAAATCAATAAAGCTCGGTTCTCTACCGCACGATTCACGTGCTATCGACAAAAGTGGTGAGGAGTGTCGGGATAAAGGTTCCGAAGTGCACCAATTAAACCCAACTCGCGATCCGTAACGAATGCCGACGGAGAAACACCGGTACACTTAAGAATCTCCATCAACTTCCGCAACAACCACATGTACCCTTCCTCAGATTCCATCGGAATTAGCACACACGCAATCAGAAAAGACGACCCAACCGGTGTGACACCGACAACCTCAACGAGGGTCATCTTGTAGATGTTCGTCTTGTATGTCGAATCCATGAGAACTACGTGTGGGTATGCTCGAAAACGTTTTACGGCTTCCGGATGAGACATGAACACGTGAGTGAGTTCGAGCGTCAAAGGGTTTGTCTCGTGCCAATGAACATAGTTAGCTTCTACGGCTAGAGCTAACATTTGTTGTGCGGGATTTCGATCGCCTTTTAATTCCCTCCGAATCTTAGATGTCACGTTGTAAATTTGTTTACTTGACGGTTGAGGTTTATCGGGACTTTTTTGGTGAAGACCGGTTTTGATGTCTCTAGGTAAAACCGCGGAACTATATTCTTGTCTAACAAACGCTTTCTCATCTTCATCCAAACCCGCATACCCACGATGTCCATCTTTGTACTTTGTCAACGCATGGTTGTGATATCCAAAAGTGTCCGACGTGACAATATTCCAACGCACCACTCGCTTATTATGAACAAAATGGTAATTTTGCACGGCTCTAGTACGAAATCGGCAATCACACTTTTGCGTTTTTGGCTTCTTCTTTGGCTTTTCGGGATCATACACACCCTTACTTCGTCCGTACCTACTACATCGAAAGTAGGAAGCCAATAATTCGGGTTGTCGGCGATTTTTAGACCCATTATTCGTATTCACCAAAACGAAGCCATTATCCCGAGCGATTTCATTAGCCCAATCAAAAGCTTTATCCCGATCCTCAAAACATACTTCTGTTACGATTAAATAGTTATAATCAACGTTGTCGCCACCTAAGTTCTCAAACGAATCCTGTAGAAATCATTAAACAAATCGTTTAAACTCTTTAATTTACACAATGCGTACAGAATATGTCACAATGGTCTATCCAGGGAAGGACCTTAACCTGGACGTTCGTCCATAGGAGGGACCTTAACCTGGACTTTCGTCCATACGAGGGACCTAAACCTGGACGTTCGTCCATAAGAGGGACATAAACCTGGACGTTCGTCCATACGAGGGATGTTCATATTCATACTTTTTACCGTCCACGACGTTCATATTCATACTATTTACCATCTAAGACGTTCATATTCATACTATTTACCGTCTAGGACGTTCATATTCATACTTTTTACCGTCTTAGACAATGAATTTCTATGTCCATGTTCACGTGTATCTGTTTTTCGGGAGCTCCAAATACAAAACGAAATCTTATTTTTCAACATTATTATGACTTTAGCATTACATCTTTAGCTTAAACTCATTGAAACTCAACTATTGTTCAACAAAATTAGGTCTTCAACATTGTTCAAGCAAAAAACATCTAATCTTATAATGTATGAAATGTTATAAGTTTTAGTTAACTTACCACCGATTCGGCATCCGGCATTGATTTTAATCTTAAAGTTCAAGTCTTTTACTATTGTTGATTTCTTAGTTAGATTTTACATGTAAAAGTTTAGAATATTTTTTTGGGAGTTTTTTGGATGAATAGGTTGAATTTGGAGAGAGAAGAGAGGATTTGGGAGAAGGAAAAGAGAAGAGAGAGAGAGGCCAAGGGCAAGATGGTAATTTTTTTGAAAAAACGTCGTCGATTCGTAGTAAAACGTCGTCGATCTAAAGTAATTGGGATTTTTAACAATCTTAACGTGTATATATATATATATATATATTTTTATTTACAATAGACTTCTAGGATGATGCTTGTAATACCATGAAAATTTCAATCTTTATTTATATATTATTATTATTATTATTATTATTATTATTATTATTATTATTATTATTATTATTATTATTATTATTATTATTATTATTATTATTATTATTGGTTACTACATTTTAAATCCGTTCACAATATTTCACAAAAACTTATCTTCCAATATTTTTAACAATCTTAACAATCTTAACGTATATATATTTTTTTATTTACAATAGACTTTTAGGATGATGCTTGTAATACCATGAAAATTTCAATCCCGTGCGCACTAAGTTACGGTGCGCACCGTACGCACCCAGCTAGATACACAAATCTGTGAATTAGGTACACAAATCTGACACTTAGATACACTAACTGAAAAATTCAAAAAGTGCGGCCGGTTGACCGTGGTCAGAAACTTTCGAGGTTGGTGGCGTAGGTCGGCCCGCGCCCTTCTTTCTTTTTGTGTATCTAGGCTTTCGATTTGTGTACCTAATTTATAAATTTGTGTATCTAGCTGGGGTGCGTACGGTGCGCACCGTAAGGGTAGTGCGCACGGGATCCTAAGGATCCGGTGAGACCACCCCTTAAAATAAGACCGACTCGCAAATCTGGACCGTTAGATCTAAACATCAACGGCCTAGATCTGTCGCGACTGTTATAATAACACCCTATGTTTATTATAGTAACACATCTAAAATTATGTTATTATAACATAAATGAATATTTGTTATTATAACATAGTTTCAACATTGAGCTAATTTTCCATGTGTTATAATAAAGAAGATACATTGTTACAGTAATAAGATACTCCCTCCATCCCACCTTTTTTCTCCCATTTCATTTTGGACCAAATATTAAGAAATATTAATAAACAATTGATAAAGTATTTTGAGTGGAAAAAGTATTAATAAAAAATTGTAGAAGTTGAAAAAGTGGAATAAATATTAGAGAAAATTGTTCATTACACCCTTATAAAAATCACTTTTTAAAAATTACACCCTTATATAATTTTTTTTGAAACTTACATACAGTATTTCACTTTTCTTCTAAAATTACCCCAAAATGAGGTTTTCGATAAACTAAAACACTCTTTCGGATCGATTAAATTATTTTATTACACAAGCCGTTGATTAATATTAATTTAATTATTCAAATATAAGCAAATAATCGAAAAAAAGGAACATTAAAATACTATTAAAATTTCATTTTGGAGCAATTTTAGAAGAAAAGTAAAATTTTGTATGTAAGTTTCAAAAAAAATTATACAAGGGTGTAATTTTCAAAAAGTGATTTTTATAAGGGTGTAATGAACAATTTTCTCTAAATATTAATAAAAAATGGGAGAAGGATGATGCAAGTGGGTAAAATAATAATAAACAATGGATGAAAAAGGAAAGTTTGTAAATGGGTAGAAAAAGATGGGATTTCCTTTTTGGGTAAATGGGAGAAAAAAGGTAGGATGGAGGGAGTATTATGTTATTATAACAGAGTGGTCTCATTTAAAGGGGTGGCCTCATTTTAAGGGGGTGGTCTCACCTGATTCAATTCCTATATATATATATATATATATATATATATATATATATATATATATATATACATATATATATATAAATACATATATATATATATATACATATATATATATATACATATATATATATATACATATATATACATATATATATATATACATATATATATATATATATATATATATATATATATATATATATGTATATATATGTATAAATATATATAAGTATATATATACATATATGGACATATTTATACATATATATACTTATATATATATGCATATATAAAGTGGGATGCAGTGAGACCTCGTGAGACCCCATAAAAATCACATAGTATGATTAAACCGAAAGCATAGGTTCGTCACTATCCATTATTTTAATTTGTTTTCACCATTAGTTGGGTTAAAAATACAAATTACATATTAAAAATTTTAATAAAATATTTATGTCTCGGGTGAATAATATACTAGATACACAAAATTGATACTGCAGATACATTAAATGACGTAGTAGATACATCAAAAAAGATTAGATACACAAATAAATGTCGTAGGTACACCAAAGTTATAAAATGCATTTAACGACGATATAACGTGACATGATAAGGTAGTTATGAACCCCAAATATTTTCCTTAGACCATAAATTAGATAATAAAGACAATTATGCCGAACTTTCGAAATAAAAACTTTTTAAGAAGGGGTCTCACGAGGCCTCACCGAGTTGAGGGGTCTCACCGGATCCTAAATCTATACATATATATATAAATATATGAATAAAAACTAAAAAGTCTTAGCAAGTTATCGTAAAAGTAGGAGTAATAATAATAATAATAATAATAATAATAATAATAATAATAATAATAATAATAATAATAATAATAATAATAATAATAATAATAATAATAATAATAATAATAATAATAATAATAATAATAATAATAATAATAATAATAATAATAATAATAATAATAATAATAATAATAATAATAATAATAATAATAATAATAATAATAATAATAATAATAATAATAATAATAATAATAATAATAATAATAATAATAATAATAATAATAATAATAATAATAATAATAATAATAATAATAATAATAATAATAATAATAATAATATTAATAATGGTAAAAAATAATATTAATAATAATAGTAATAATAATAATAATAATAATAATAATAATAATAATAATAATAATAATAATAATAATAATAATAAAAATAATAATAATAATAATAATAATAATAATAATAATAATAATAATAATAATAATAATAATAATAATAATAATAATAATAATAATAATAATAATAATAATAATAGTAAAAAAATAATAATAATAATTCAATGAAGTATGAGTTTTAGAATGAAAAACAAAATGAGTGATAAAACTTCCCTTTTATTGAATTTGTTTTATTGATTAAAAAAATACTCCCTCCATCCCATCTTTTTCCTCCCATTTCACTTTTCACACTTGTCGAGACACATTTTATAACGCTAATATATTTTGTTATATGTAAAAATAAATTATAAAAATTTGATATTCTTATTGTACTCATAAAGACGTATTAAACAAGATCTATTATGACTATATTTCTTCTTGTACATTGACGAGAAAATCATAGTCAAAGTGAGTTGATGAATAGTGCTAAAGTCAAAGTGGGAGGAAAAAGGAGAAACGGAGGGAGTAATATTTTAACCAGTTTTCCGGTAATAGGTTACCATGGACTATTTTGAGAAGATGGGTATAATAGTTTGGATTATTGCGGGATTAATAATAGTTTGGATTATTGGGAGAAGAAGAGGCATAGTTTGGATTAAACCTTTTATTGATTTTTTTTTTTTATTTTTTTTTTTCTATTATCATATCTAAGCTTCTTCATTATTCTATTGCATGTGACTCGTCATTAGGGATGGCAATGGGTCCAAGACCCGTCCCGGATCCGCTAGACCCGACCTGAATGGGTCGGGTTTGGGTCTTAACTTTTTTTTGGACCCGATGGATCCGGGTCGAATCCGGGTCTTCTATATGTAGATCCGGGGTTCATAAATAAGACCCGAATCCGACCCGTTGACCCGGATAAAAATAAAATATAATAAAAATTAGAATGAAAAATACTAAAATATACAATGCACATTATTAAACTTCATGGCACATAAAAAAAACCTTAATTAGAAACAAGTAAACAACGCACAATGTCATTACTTCCTCTAAACCTTCATCGTTCTTCGACTTTTTTCGGCTATTCGACAATCTTGTCGGCTCTTTTTCTTTACTTTTCGTTTACTTATTTAATCTTTCATGTAAATATTTAATCACTAACTTATGGTTGATTATTTTTTTAGAACCAAGATTGAATATAATAGTATTTTATTAGTTTTTTTGTCGTCATTACGTTGGATTTTTATTATGTAGTATGAAACAATGATTAATTTTCTAAAAAAAAAAATACATGTTGGACCCGGATCCGACCCGGACCCGAATTGGACCCGACGGGTCTGGATCTAGGTCTAAAATTTCTAGACCCGACGGGTCCGTGTCGGATCTGGATCTAACATTAGGGATGCGGGTCCGGGTCCGGATCCCCTCGGACCCGACCCGGACTCGACCCATTGTCATCCCTACTATTTATATACCTATCCACCTATTAAGGGTACGTAATCTTCTCCTTCATTTTATCTGTTATCCTATCCAATTGTAATATTCTCTGTTATCTTCTGTCAATATTGTTTCCATAGTTATAGGACTAGAATTAGCTGCAAATATTTTCATTTCTCTTGTACTGCTCTTCCTCTTGTATATATTAACGTATATACTCATCTCATTAATTAAGAAATACAATTGCTCCCTCCGTCCCGGTCATTTGTTTACACTTTTCATTTCGGGGTATACGGTTCTTTTGTTTACATTTCCATAAAAGTCTATGTTGAGCCATGTGGGAAGTAGCCCCTTCCCTCTTTTACCCAATCACATTGATTTATTTCTATCATTTGTACTTATATTATTATTTTTGTTCTTTTTTTTTTCCTCCTATCTCTCTCCTAACATCGATAAATGTGTATAAAAATAAACGTAAACAAATTACCGAAACGGAGGGAGTATAAAGTATCATATTCTCTTATATTGTACAGAGCCTAAGATCATCATCTCCCTCAAATTTTTCCGACACCTCGTCAATGGCAAGCACTACTATTCCTGACTCCGTTAAACCCAACTCTCCCTTCCTTGTTCTCAATCTCGCTCAATGTATCAAACTCACCCCCTTAACTTATCTCTCGTGGACTACTCTTCTTGAGGACATCCTGTTTGGCTTTGATCTGCTCAAATTCGTTGACGGATCTCATCCTTGCCCTGCCTCAACTTTCACTGATAAGGAGAACAAGGAGACTTCTAATCCGGAATATTACACGTGGGTTCGCCAGGACCGTCTTCTTAAAGGTGCCCTGCTGGGCACGATTGACCCGACTATCACACCCTTGCTCCACGATGCCAAAACATCTCTCGCCGTGTGGGAAACTCTTCGCACTACATACGGCAACCCATCCCATACTTATATCCTCCAAGTTAAGGATCATCTTAAATCAATCACAGAAGGTGATCGCTCCGCCACTAACTATATGCAAGCGATGCGTTCTTGCACTAATGAACTTGCTTATCTCGGTAGACCCATGGATGCTGAGGACATAATTGCCTAGGTAATTGACGGCGTCGATTACGATACCTACAAACCTGTAATAGACGCGGTACGTGCTCGTGACACTCTGAAGGTACCGGGAAGCGGTGCCACCCCCTCGACGCCTCGTGCGCGCCCGCCCTCGTGGTGGGACGGAATGCGCGACGCGGGAAAAAATGCGTGAGACTTTGCAAAGAGGCGCGCGGGCTGGGGCCAGCGGCTTGCCGTCGAGGTGTCGAGCTGCGTTCGTTCGACTGCTTGCTATGTGGGAGATCAGCGCTAATATTTAAAAGAAATGTAGAAAAATCCTTTTGAAATTTGTTTTCGGAGTCGCCACAAAATATTTAAGGAATTTGGAACCTTTTCGGCGCGTCTTAAATCATGAGACGCGGGGTCTCAGATTTTAAGGTACGTCGATACCTATCCTTCTGAGGTTAATGTGAAACCAGAGAGGATTCAGAGTGAGGTTACTTTTCGAAAGTTTTGACAAAATGTGTTATGAAAGCTGTAATAAAAAAGCCTACGTAAAAGTAGTCTTTACTAATTTGAAAACAAATGCTTAATTTCGATATTTGGGCTAATTAAACGCTACGTGCAAATGCGAATTTTGACAAAAGAAATGTGGAAAATCCTTTTGAAATTTGTTTTTGGAGTCGCCACCAAATATTTAAGGAATTTGGAACCTTTTTCGACGCGTCTTAAATCACAAGACGCGGGGGTCTCAGATTTCAAGGTGCATCGATACCTATCCTTCTGAGGTTATTGTGAAACCAGAGAGGATTCGGAGTGAGGTTACTTTTTGAAAGTTTTGACAAAATGTATTATGAAAACTGCAATCAAAAAGCCTACGTAAAAGTAGTCTTTACTAATTTGAAAACAAATTCTTAATTTCGATATTTGGGCTAATAGGACGCTACGTGCAAATACGAATGTATGACACGGTAAATACGTAAAATATGTTGGAGTATGTGTCCTCCACAATAGTGCGATTACTTAATAAATCTCAATTAAGGAATACAAGGGGATAATCCTGTATTATTGTCAATTGATTAACGTAAATCAATAACGGTTGGCTGACTAGAGTTTGACGTTATTGTCGTGAGAGCGGCGGTGATCAATTGATCCCTTTAAGTCACACCTATAGAACGCATCTAAATATTTAAGCTAATATATTGTATGAGATACGATTATATTAGTAACTTGATAAATCGACTAACGGTTAGTCAATGTATTAATTTAGAGAGAAATCGAGTTGTGAACTCGGGTGATTGAATTTTATATCGATAAAATTAGTAGAGGAGATGAGAATTAGTGATTAACTGTTAATTCACTAATTATGTATATTTTACTAATGAGATTGGTAAAAGTACATTTTTAATATATGTGTAAGGTACATGTATATTAAGGAAGAGTTTAATTAATTTACACTTTATTATATTAGATAATTAAGTGATAAATTATATCTTTTTGTGGGACAAATATTGAAAACAAAATGGACCCATATAAGGTCTCATGGACCGCCCAAAATAGAGCAAGTGGGAGATGCTTCCATTTGTTTTATTTGTTTTGTTTTATTATATTTGGAAATGCGTGTGTAACATTATCATTACAATGCATGAGATTTTTCTACCCAAGACAAAACTCTTTCTCTCCTCTCTTGGACCCTTTTGGCCGACCCCCTTCAAGTGTGCTCAACACACTTCTTTTGTGTTTTGCTTATAAAACACAAGGCTTTTGAGAGATAAAATTTTTCATGCATTTTCTCTCCTTTCTCTCATATTCTCTCTAAATCAAATACTCATATTATTCTAATATTACTAAGAGTTAGTAATAGTAATAATATCACATATTATCAAGTTAGTACTAAGTTATTTCTAGATCAAAATACTTAGTATTTTTTGGAGTGTTCTTGGGTGTATCTCAAAGGAGGTTTCCTTGTTTGGAAACTCGGTTTTGGAGGATCATCCTAAGCTTATATTCAACAAACAAAACTAGAAAGGAGTTCTAGTTTTGTGCCCTAATTTTCTTTTAAGAGAAAGGTATAAATTTCTAATCTTGATAACAATGTAAATTTGTACTACATAGATCTTGCTAAATCAAATTAGAGTAATTTGATTTACACTAATATTTGATTAGTGAATGGGATCCGATCCCTTCAAGTGGTATCAGAGCCAAGGCTTGTAGTTACAATTTTATTTTGTTATTTTTGGAGTTTTATATATTTATTGAGAATAAATATGATAAAATCCGAAAATGGTGTTAAAAGTTGTTTTAACACGAGATTTTTATTGCATGCAAAGTTTCTGGTCTCTTGAAGTTACTGGTCAAATTTCGTAATTTTTGAAATTTGTTTGCTAATTTAAATGATTTTTATACAAAACCGAGTCAAAAAGTGTGTTTTTGGCTAAAATAATTACTATAAATAGTTATAGTTCGAATCTGGTCACGAAAGTTTTACACAGTGATATTTCATATTTATACATTCTGCATGTAAATTTTCAAAGTAAGATTTTGAGTTTTGAATATTTATTCATTTATTTGTTGAAAATCGGTATATAATGCATTTTATGTCCAAAAATATAGTAGACTTTGTTTTCTGGACATGAAATTTATACCAATATTTTTATACATTATGAGGATGCTCTCGTATAAATTTGGGATTTTTCCTCACTGTTTTAGACGTTTTCTTGATTTTATGAGATAAAATCGATGAAATCGTATGTTATTTTATATAAAATAATTCGTAAATTGTTTCTGACCAAACTTTTCATTTCTGATATTTTGGAAGTGTTCCAGAATATACATAATTTTGTCAAAATTAAAATGTGTAACAACCTGGTTTTTCGTGACTTTAATTAAACTAAGGCGGAAAATTAATTAAGTCTATATATTACAAAACCAGCTGTTATCGTCATAAAACTCTGTATACATAATACGAGTTTAAGATAAAGCAGAGTATTCGATTACATTCTCTCAAAAGCGTACAAAATAAATAAGGTAAACTCTCCCCAGCATTCAATAGCGTTGGTCTCGGGGTACCTGCATTAAACTCTCATCATTTTCCCGCACACTCTTTCGATACATGCAATTTCTAAAGCAATATGCAATATAATCAATGAATAATAAATAAGTAAAAACAATTAGCAAATAGTCAGGCAAGGCACAATAAGAAGTCAAGATTATTCAGGCATGAGTATAAATCCAATCACATATTGTACAACACTCTCAAATAATCATTCTCAGCAGTCGTATTCCAACACTCATAAATTCAAATCATCAAACAACAATCAATCAAACAAGACAAGGAAATACATTCTTCATCGTGCTAACTAATGATTGTTCATTAGCGAGGCGGAATCATGCAGGCGTAAATTCGCAAAAGTAGACAGGGCCAAGCAGTTGGGCGTGTCGACACACTATTCATCGATGGGCCAGGGCCAACCAGATTGGCCGTGGCTGACATACTAGACGTCCGCGCAATAGCGGTCAGGGCCGAACAAAGCGGACGTGTCTGAACAAGCTAAGGATACCTAAAGCGATAAGGACAGCCAAATCCTGAGTCTAATGTATGCATACACCACTATAAATAGGTTCAGATCATACTCGCCCTCGAGTAAGTAGTCACCTAATAATACGACTATCACCTTAGACGGGTACCCCCGGGTGGGGCTGGAGTTTCCAATTACTATCTATGGGCCCACGGAAATATCAAGACCGCCTCATCCCTGAGGTTGATACCACGTGTCAAATAACGATTCAGATCGATTAGATAGCCTTGGGCAACTCTGGTAGGGAGCCCAAGTCCCCATAGACAGCTACCTCGTTTAACTTCAAATTCAAGAGTCGCGACATGGCGAACAATCCAAGTATTTTATTCAAGTATTTCATTTTCTCCAATTCTTATTTCCTCGTTCATTCAAAATGGGTGACAATTCTATAATTTAAATATATCGTCTAACTTTGTATAATGAAATTTTAGTTCTAGCAGTTCTTCAAATAAACAAAACACATAGAAAGACTTAAAGATTTATTTTGAGTCCGTTCGTAAATTTTAAATATTTTCACTATTCATTATTTTACTATTCATCGTATTTACTATTCATCGCATTTACTATTCATCGTATTTACTATTCCTCGTATTTATACGTATTCGTATTTTCGTATTTCGTATTTGTACGTATTTTTATACTTCGTATTTTATTCGTATTTTATACGTACTTGTATTCTTATACTTAATATTATTATTATATTTTCTTTATACTTAGTATTTTTATTATATACCTTAAGATATTTTATTTTGGTACAAAATCAAGTTTATTTTCTAAGTATAGAATTCTAATTTCAAAGTCGTTAGGTTCGTTTTGTATTTAGTGATTTGAGAATTTATTTTAAAAGTAAAAGTCGGTTACGTTTAGTCATATACTTAACTAACATTTTAGCGGTTCCCACTTTTAGCGAGGTTGTCGTAGTTCATTTTAAAATAGTCCGTATGTCCACATCCAAATTTAAGCATAGGTAGTATCACACGAAATGGTTCATTTTAATACGTGTAATGTTTATTTTAATCGGTTTCGTTGATTCTTTTTATTAACGATTCATTTTACGATCTAATATAATCCTAATTAGTCATCAAATTTAGTGATTAAGTGACAAATTCATTTTTACCAAAATTAGGTCCATTTTTAGTGTAAATGCCGTGGCCTTTATTTATTTAGCTATTTATTTCTTCTTTTTTTTGTTTTTATTAATAAATCATTACTTTAACTTATGAAATTATTTAAGTGATAAAAATAAAAAGTGACAAAAATCATTTTTGGTCTAAAAATCAACCCAAAACCGTGGCCCTTGTACATTAGTGTAATTTATTTTCGTTTTCTAATTTTATCGGTTTTCGACTTAAAGTTTTTATAATCTATTTATTTAGTTTATACTAAAGTGATTTAAACTAAGTTGAAATTTCACTAAATATTTTATTAAGTTTATGAATAGTGTTTTTACTTACTTTAAATTTCTAACTTTTATATTTTAAAGATTTAGCTTATTTAACTTATAGTTTTAGTTATGTATTTATTTACTAATGGATTTAAACAACATTTAACCTTAACTTTATAAAAATTATGGATCAAACTAGTCATATATGTGAAGAACACATGAATAAATGAAGAACTCTAATATTTTTCATATGAACATTAATTAGTCAAATTTTTATATATTTATATAATTTTCTCAAATTTTCCATACAAGTCTAATTTAACTAAACTAATCATAATATGTTATTTAGAAAAATTAAAACTAAAAATTGGTCCATTAAAATAAAAATGGCCGTGTATAAGTATGTATATGTTCTAATTTTTATTTTTGATTTTTATACTTCTAATTCATCAACTAATTTACCTTATATTATTTATATACTTAACATATGTGAAAATCATATACAAAACATTAACACACATGAATAAAAATCATTCAAACACATGAATCACAACAAAATTTCAAGAACACACATAAATGCATTAAAACATTTAAAATTCATAACATATTCATTTTAAGTCCTAAACATAAACTAATTATATTTTCATGTTCATTTTATTACAAGTATTTTAAGCATGCAATTTACAAAAATTAAAACAAAAAATTAAGCAAAAATAAAGGGTTAGGCCGTGTATATGGTGATGTTACTCTAATATTATTTTTCGATTTTTGTCTCCTAATTTAACATGTGAAATACTAGGTGATATAAAACATCATACAAACAAATCAAAAACAATAAAATCAAGTACGAGGCGCTTATCACTTAAGTGTGCGGGAAGCACCTTAGTTAGGTTATGAGTGAAATAGCTTAGCAGTTGTCGGGATCAATGATATGATCGAATTGGCTAAGATCGACTCCACCACCTTGCTCCTCGTCTTTGGTTAGGATTGGTACATAAAATGAAGATAAGAGAATTAGTAAATCATTTTAACTAGTTAAACTATACTAATAAATTTTAAGTGTAGTATTGTTTTTAGTTTAGGTGAAGTAAATCTTTTAAATGATTTTTGATTTATGTTCATATTTTAATTGTATGTAAAAAGAGTTAAGTGAGCACTTAATATAAGTGGTGAGGAGTTTATTTAAGTGTACTAATTAATTTAAGCAAATAAATGGAAGATTAAGGAAGGAAAAAGAATTAAAGGGGATGAATATTAGATGTGTTCTTGAGCTTGCATGAAGAACAAGCTTACTTGTTCTTGGTTTGAGTTTATTTAGAGAGAAAACAAGTTGAAGTTTTTGTTGTGTGTGTGTTTGTTTGTGCGTGTGATTGTAATGTATGTAGTAGTAGTTTGTGTTTTATTTTTGTAAGCATTAAAGACTTAACTTGCATTCACATTAAAAACTAGAAGAAGCTAGTATGTGATGATGAATTAGTATAGGTGTAAGATGGATTAGACATGGTACAAAAGGAGTCATGGTGTGTAAGAGTAAGGAAGAAAATGGAAGAAGCAAAGTTGGACCAAAGGTCCTTGAATATCTCGGCCAAATCACCACCACTTGTCCCGATTTTCGTTTTTGAAATTTTCGATTTGCGCGCACGTGAGAAGTCTCGAAATGAAATATATAGTCTTAAAATGATGGTTCGAAGTAA
The DNA here is from genome assembly GCA_023091065.1 of Dianthus caryophyllus. NCBI lineage: Eukaryota > Viridiplantae > Streptophyta > Magnoliopsida > Caryophyllales > Caryophyllaceae > Dianthus > Dianthus caryophyllus. The sequence continues at coordinate 12,647,699 of CM041529.1, read as the reverse complement.
GGTCAAAAATTAAAATGAAGAAAAACGTAGAAGAGTAATAAAAATGAAAAATGGCCTTAGGATCCTCGAAACTTTGAAATAAAATCTTGTTGGATCGAAATATATATTTTTTTCGTGGAATGTTACTGAATTAAATCATTATGCTTAAACGTCAAAAATTTTATCAGTTTAGGCTTAGTGTAACTCAATATATCGAGTTTTAGTGAATGTGTTAGTTAAACCAAAATGAAATAGTGATTTGTTAACAATATAATATGTTTTGTTAGTATTAATCAAAATAATTGAATTCTAACTAACTTAATTAGATTTGGATTATGAGTAAGTGTAATTGAAAAAGGAATTAGGTGATTTAATCACACTTAGGTGGCTTGGCCATTTAGTCAACGTTTGACCTCGATTTGCGTGCCAAAATTTGTCGTTGAGAAATTTGTCGTAGGTGCTTCCTTTGATTTATCAAGTTTGAATATGTAAAAATAAAGTTCAAATTTGAAGCATATCAAAATGGTTTTAATTCAGGTGCGAGAAAAGTTGTAGCGCATTGTTTTAGAAAAATCTTGAGCGAGATTGTTTAATTAATGATTTGCGCAATCATAAATAGGCTTAACTTGACATGGAGTGTTACAAGTTTAGCGAAAAAAAATTCAGTCGCATTTTTATTATAAGGAAAAAGGTTGAATTTAATTTAAAGAATTAAATTCTTTCATAATATTTTGCTATAAAAACACGGGGTGTTACAATCCTACCCCCTTAAGAAAAGTTTCGTCCCCGAAACTTGGAAAGAGTGGATAACTGCTCGAGGTTAAACAAGGTAGTTAGAGAGAATATTGAGATTTTACGAATTTGGGTAATAACATTTAGCTTTGGTGGAATAAAACCTTTTTGAAAAGTTTGAGTTTCCTAATTAATATACGGACGTCGGATAGAGTGAAAATATTGGAGAACAAAATCACGTTTGTTTTATTAATGAGGTATTTAAATAAATATGGGAATGTTTCTAGAATGTTATTTCTGGAAATGACGCGAAGGAGGTCCACCGAAAAGGTAGGGCCTAGAAGTTTTGTACGGATTTAAATGAAATCAAAATACTAAGAGTCTTAGGAACAAAAAATAATTTATTTAGTTTTGAGAATACAAGTTAACCATAAAATAGTTTGAAAATAAGGAATTTCAGATTTTAGTAGGACCTTAATATAGTCAAAATATAGGCCTACCCCCTTAAGAAATTTTAAGCGTATATATCTAATATTATTATTGTTACTTTTAATGACCACTAAATCAAGTTACAAAGCCTTTAGGATTTAGGAAAAACAACGGCAATTAGGGAAAATGGATAAATGTTGCAGTGATCATTAAGAGAATATGAGCTTTAATAAATTTAAGGAAATATAGGTTATCGTTGGATGATTAAATAAAACGTTTAGGGGATTTTGGATAACCTTGTTGATTTAGTTCATTTTCTTAAAATCGTTATTATAATGTTAATAGATGAAACGGGGATGTTAAAATCATGTTTCGGTTGAGATTGAAATTTACAATAATGGATGACGTAGGGATCTAAAATTTCTGTATATATATATTTCTGAAATAGAGGAAATAGTAGAAAACAATTTCAAGGATTTTAGAAATAAAGGAATAAAAATTTTGAACCATGAAGTTTCAAAAATGTTTCAAATTACGTTACAAAGATTTGACGGAACAAGTAAAAATTGTCAAGGGTATTTTTATAGAGAATGTATGAAAACAAATTTTAGAAGTTGATAAGAATCTTAAATATAGGGGATCGTAAAGGGAATTTGTGTGATGGATTGTAATTTGTACATTATTGTACTTTGAAGGACAAGGTATATTTTTGCCTCTTGGTAGCGATAGATGAGTTTTGATTCGCTCGGAACTTGTGAGTTTGGATTATTCGATAAAAATTAAAGGAAACAAAATATAGTGAAGTTCCTGAATCGAATAAAATAAAAGTAAGTATAGAGTTAACTAGGAACTTTACCGGTGATGCTGTCAACATCGAAAATGTCTTCAGCACCCTCTTCCGATTCTGTCAGGACGTACACGCGTCCCTGAACCTTTACTGCGGGCAGTGGTCCCGCATTTGCTTTACTACCGGTACTCCTATTTGGGCATTCATTTGACTTATGCCCCGGTATATTGCAGGAAAAGCATACTACTGGTTCTCCATTACATTGTCTCCCTGGGTGACTCGGTTGTCGGCATCTACGACACTGGCCTGGTTGAAAAGGCGGAGTCACAGGAACTTGTTGATTTTTCCTTGCGACGTATGAGGTGGGATTTCGATTGGGGTTTTGGGTTCTGCCCTGGTTTCTGTTACGGTTGTCTGAACCTTGATAACTCTGAAGATCATAAAGTGGTTTCTGAATGAAACTAGCATTTGTCACAGGAGGTGTAAAAACCTTCTTTTTCCTTTTCTCTTCGGCTTCTCCCTTCTGGATCGAGGCCCAGATACTTGTTGCCTTTTCGTATGCCTCAGCAAAGTTCTTGCAGTTGAACCCGCTCATGTTAATCCTCAGCTCATTAGTCATGCCCCTTACATAACGAGTTGCGAGTTCCTCCTCGTTAGTTAATATTCTAGGAGCAAACTTAGATAGCTCCTGATACTTTTCGGTGTATGCCTGCAGAGACATATCACCTTGATCTAAGTTCCTGAATTTCTCTTCCATCTCCCATTTCAATTCTTCCCCAAAGTACTTGTTCTCTAACAGGGTCTTGAACTCGCTCCAATTATAGATCCTTAGGGGGAACGTGGATCTGATTAGGCGCCACCAGCTATTGGCCTCCCCTTTCAAGAAGTACGCTACTACATTCACCTTTTCATTAGGTGGCGTCTTGCTTAGTTCCAAAAGCTTCTCCATTTCCTCGATCCATTCCACAAGACAAGAGGATCGATTTGAGCTCGAGTATGGTTGAGGTCTATGTTTTGAGAACCTCTCAAATGCGGATTGGTTGTTTCCGCCACCCTGATGTTGGTACATGCCTTGAGCAATCTTTGTGATTGCATCCTCGAAGCCTTTTCTTCTTGCCTCTTCTTCGAGAAATTGTTGGTCGAGGTTGTTGTCGGGAATACCGTTCGCGGCCATTCTGAAAAATATTAAACCGTATGAATTTGAGTAATTCTCAAAAGAGACATTTTATAGAATACAAGATAAAACAGGTTACATTGACTTGAGTAGCAAAGTGCATCTGGCACATTTTCTAGGAAGATAACTGAAAGTAGAAGTTAGGGACAACGACTCCTAATAGTGTCATACAGAATCTCTAAGGTTAGGTAGTTAAAAACTAGAGATTTTACAAAAAGTTGTCCGAACTAGTAGTTAATAGGGCTAACTGGATCTAGAGCCCATTTGAAGACTCCGCATCGCTGACTTCCTGCTCATCATCATCAAAGGTGTGTCCCTCAGTAATGGCACGGCATGCGAGTATGAAGCCGCATTTGAAGGGAATCCACCCGTGAAACTTTCCTTTTCCAACTGTAGATGTGTGGCGCACCGTAAGCCACCAATAAAGAGCTTCGCCTCTGAGGAATCTCTCGGTCAGACGTACTTTCCACTCTTCATGAACTCCTGCGTCAACGAACTCCGCTTCCATCTCATGTATCCAACTCACGCAAGTGTCGCGGTCTCCTGCGAATTTGCGCGGAGCATTTCCCAAGACTTTCCTGTAGGCCACAACTCTGTCATGGTTATTTCGTCCAAGCTCAGGGGTAACAGAACGCACAGGGATGGCACGTAGAGCGCTCTTCTTCCAGTTGATCGAACGGTGATTCCTTCCGTCTCCACAAGCTGGTGCATCGCCGGTTGATGACATCTACGAGGGATTTTAAGGAAAGGAGTCAAACAACAAAAATATTGTTTGAACGAAATAAAATGGCTATTAAGAGAATATAAACTTTGATCGAACAAAAATAGGATCAAAAGGTTTAAGAATTTCATTAGTGAAATTGGTTAAGGATTTAGTAGATGCCCTCACTTCGTATAGTTTGGTACTCCTTCAGCATTTCACTTCTCGAGAGTTAAGTTTATTATTTCGATTTTTATATCCGAGGATAGTTGTTAGTTTTAGTCAGTCCACATCGAAGTAGCAAGTATACGATAGTTAGTGTATTTTATTTTAGGTCGGTAATTCGTTTATTTACAAGAGTTGGTTCTTAATGTTTCTACCCATTCTCACACTTTAAAATGATCTAAGTTATTTATTTTAGCGATCTAAGATTCCTAATTCATTATTTGATCCTATAAGTCTATGCCTGACATACGATATGAATGTCTGGCCCAGGTGTCGTCTCGCTATGTGAGATAACTTTAAGTCATTCACGGTCGCAAGACAGCTTTGATACCAACTGTAACAACCTGGTTTTTCGTGACTTTAATTAAACTAAGGCGGAAAATTAATTAAGTCTATATATTACAAAACCAGCTGTTATCGTCATAAAACTCTGTATACATAATACGAGTTTAAGATAAAGCAGAGTATTCGATTACATTCTCTCAAAAGCGTACAAAATAAATAAGGTAAACTCTCCCCAGCATTCAATAGCGTTGGTCTCGGGGTACCTGCATTAAACTCTCATCATTTTCCCGCACACTCTTTCGATACATGCAATTTCTAAAGCAATATGCAATATAATCAATGAATAATAAATAAGTAAAAACAATTAGCAAATAGTCGTGCAAGGCACAATAAGAAGTCAAGATTATTCGGGCATGAGTATAAATCCAATCACATATTGTACAACACTCTCAAATAATCATTCTCAGCAGTCGTATTCCAACACTCATAAATTCAAATCATCAAACAACAATCAATCAAACAAGACAAGGAAATACATTCTTCATACGTTAACTAATGATTGTTCATTAGCGAGGCGGAATCATGCAGACGTAAATTCGCAATAGTAGACAGGGCCAAACAGATTGGACGTGTCTGACACACTATTCATCAGTGGACAGGGCCAAACAGATTGGACGTGGCTGACATACTAGACGTCCGCGCAATAGCGGTCAGGGCCGAACAAAGCGGACGTGTCTGAACAAGCTAAGGATACCTAAAGCGATAAGGACAGCCAAATCCTGAGTCTAATGTATGCATACACCACTATAAATAGGTTCAGATCATACTCGCCCTCGAGTAAGTAGTCACCTAATAATACGACTATCACCTTAGACGGGTACCCCCGGGTGGGGCTGGAGTTTCCAATTACTATCTATGGGCCCACGGAAATATCAAGACCGCCTCATCCCTGAGGTTGATACCACGTGTCAAATAACGATTCAGATCGATTAGATAGCCTTGGGCAACTCTGGTAGGGAGCCCAAGTCCCCATAGACAGCTACCTCGTTTAACTTCAAATTCAAGAGTCGCGACATGGCGAACAATCCAAGTATTTTATTCAAGTATTTCATTTTCTCCAATTCTTATTTCCTCGTTCATTCAAAATGGGTGACAATTCTATAATTTAAATATATCGTCTAACTTTGTATAATGAAATTTTAGTTCTAGCAGTTCTTCAAATAAACAAAACACATAGAAAGACTTAAAGATTTATTTTGAGTCCGTTCGTAAATTTTAAATATTTTCACTATTCATTATTTTACTATTCACCGTATTTACTATTCATCGTATTTACTATTCATCGCATTTACTATTCATCGTATTTACTATTCCTCGTATTTATACATATTCGTATTTTCGTATTTCGTATTTGTACGTATTTTTATACTTCGTATTTTATTCGTATTTTATACGTACTTGTATTCTTATACTTAATATTATTATTATATTTTCTTTATACTTAGTATTTTTATTATATACCTTAAGATATTTTATTTTGGTACAAAATCAAGTTTATTTTCTAAGTATAGAATTCTAATTTCAAAGTCGTTAGGTTCGTTTTGTATTTAGTGATTTGAGAATTTATTTTAAAAGTAAAAGTCGGTTACGTTTAGTCATATACTTAACTAACATTTTAGCGGTTCCCACTTTTAGCGAGGTTGTCGTAGTTCATTTTAAAATAGTCCGTATGTCCACATCCAAATTTAAGCATAGGTAGTATCACACGAAATGGTTCATTTTAATACGTGTAATGTTTATTTTAATCGGTTTCGTTGATTCTTTTTATTAACGATTCATTTTACGATCTAATATAATCCTAATTAGTCATCAAATTTAGTGATTAAGTGACAAATTCATTTTTACCAAAATTAGGTCCATTTTTAGTGTAAATGCCGTGGCCTTTATTTATTTAGCTATTTATTTCTTTTTTTTTTTTTTTGTTTTTATTAATAAATCATTACTTTAACTTATGAAATTATTTAAGTGATAAAAATAAAAAGTGACAAAAATCATTTTTGGTCTAAAAATCAACCCAAAACCGTGGCCCTTGTACATTAGTGTAATTTATTTTCGTTTTCTAATTTTATCGGTTTTCGACTTAAAGTTTTTATAATCTATTTATTTAGTTTATACTAAAGTGATTTAAACTAAGTTGAAATTTCACTAAATATTTTATTAAGTTTATGAATAGTGTTTTTACTTACTTTAAATTTCTAACTTTTATATTTTAAAGATTTAGCTTATTTAACTTATAGTTTTAGTTATGTATTTATTTACTAATGGATTTAAACAACATTTAACCTTAACTTTATAAAAATTATGGATCAAACTAGTCATATATGTGAAGAACACATGAATAAATGAAGAACTCTAATATTTTTCATATGAACATTAATTAGTCAAATTTTTATATGTTTATATAATTTTCTCAAATTTTCCATCCAAGTCTAATTTAACTAAACTAATCATAATATGTTATTTAGAAAAATTAAAACTAAAAATTGGTCCATTAAAATAAAAATGGCCGTGTATAAGTATGTATATGTTCTAATTTTTATTTTTGATTTTTATACTTCTAATTCATCAACTAATTTACCTTATATTATTTATATACTTAACATATGTGAAAATCATATACAAAACATTAACACACATGAATAAAAATCATTCAAACACATGAATCACAACAAAATTTCAAGAACACACATAAATGCATTAAAACATTTAAAATTCATAACATATTCATTTTAAGTCCTAAACATAAACTAATTATATTTTCATGTTCATTTTATTACAAGTATTTTAAGCATGCAATTTACAAAAATTAAAACAAAAAATTAAGCAAAAATAAAGGGTTAGGCCGTGTATATGGTGATGTTACTCTAATATTATTTTTCGATTTTTGTCTCCTAATTTAACATGTGAAATACTAGGTGATATAAAACATCATACAAACAAATCAAAAACAATAAAATCAAGTACGAGGCGCTTATCACTTAAGTGTGCGGGAAGCACCTTAGTTAGGTTATGAGTGAAATAGCTTAGCAGTTGTCGGGATCAATGATATGATCGAATTGGCTAAGATCGACTCCACCACCTTGCTCCTCGTCTTTGGTTAGGATTGGTACATAAAATGAAGATAAGAGAATTAGTAAATCATTTTAACTAGTTAAACTATACTAATAAATTTTAAGTGTAGTATTGTTTTTAGTTTAGGTGAAGTAAATCTTTTAAATGATTTTTGATTTATGTTCATATTTTAATTGTATGTAAAAAGAGTTAAGTGAGCACTTAATATAAGTGGTGAGGAGTTTATTTAAGTGTACTAATTAATTTAAGCAAATAAATGGAAGATTAAGGAAGGAAAAAGAATTAAAGGGGATGAATATTAGATGTGTTCTTGAGCTTGCATGAAGAACAAGCTTACTTGTTCTTGGTTTGAGTTTATTTAGAGAGAAAACAAGTTGAAGTTTTTGTTGTGTGTGTGTTTGTTTGTGCGTGTGATTGTAATGTATGTAGTAGTAGTTTGTGTTTTATTTTTGTAAGCATTAAAGACTTAACTTGCATTCACATTAAAAACTAGAAGAAGCTAGTATGTGATGATGAATTAGTATAGGTGTAAGATGGATTAGACATGGTACAAAAGGAGTCATGGTGTGTAAGAGTAAGGAAGAAAATGGAAGAAGCAAAGTTGGACCAAAGGTCCTTGAATATCTCGGCCAAATCACCACCACTTGTCCCGATTTTCGTTTTTGAAATTTTCGATTTGCGCGCACGTGAGAAGTCTCGAAATGAAATATATAGTCTTAAAATGATGGTTCGAAGTAAGGTCAAAAATTAAAATGAAGAAAAACGTAGAAGAGTAATAAAAATGAAAAATGGCCTTAGGATCCTCGAAACTTTGAAATAAAATCTTGTTGGATCGAAATATATATTTTTTTCGTGGAATGTTACTGAATTAAATCATTATGCTTAAACGTCAAAAAGTTTATCAGTTTAGGCTTAGTGTAACTCAATATATCGAGTTTTAGTGAATGTGTTAGTTAAACCAAAATGAAATAGTGATTTGTTAACAATATAATATGTTTTGTTAGTATTAATCAAAATAATTGAATTCTAACTAACTTAATTAGATTTGGATTATGAGTAAGTGTAATTGAAAAAGGAATTAGGTGATTTAATCACACTTAGGTGGCTTGGCCATTTAGTCAACGTTTGACCTCGATTTGCGTGCCAAAATTTGTCGTTGAGAAATTTGTCGTAGGTGCTTCCTTTGATTTATCAAGTTTGAATATGTAAAAATAAAGTTCAAATTTGAAGCATATCAAAATGGTTTTAATTCAGGTGCGAGAAAAGTTGTAGCGCATTGTTTTAGAAAAATCTTGAGCGAGATAGTTTAATTAATGATTTGCGCAATCATAAATAGGCTTAACTTGACATGGAGTGTTACAAGTTTAGCGAAAAAAAATTCAGTCGCATTTTTATTATAAGGAAAAAGGTTGAATTTAATTTAAAGAATTAAATTCTTTCATAATATTTTGCTATAAAAACACGGGGTGTTACAAAATGATTTTATTTTATTTTATTTTGATTTTATAAAGCTTTATTCATAAATAGTTATGATTAAAGTACTTCTAATTAGCAAATGACCATGTTTATGAACTAAAATCACCTTAAGTTAGTATAAACTAATGTTGGGTGTTCTAAAATGAGTTTAGAAGTTTTGGTTCAAGCTTAAAAGGTGTTTTAAGCATTATTGATTAATATGAGATTAATCGATTAAAAATGAGATCGGTTTAAAACGTATTAATGCGATTATTGTTTAAGGCGATTTTGGCATGTTTTTATTTATAAGCTTTACTTTATGCATGTTTGGATGAATGTTTATTATTGAATGAATGTTTGTTCTTACTAGTATGGCCATAGTTTGTTATATTTTTACCGATATTGCCCGTAATGAAAGGGAATATCGTGTGGTTTGTAATTAAATGCGATCTCGTATCGCCGGTTTGTAATCTAATAGTTTATTTCATTTATAAATGTATAATAGGATTGCTATGTATTCATTTGTAAATTTATACATGTAACTATTTGTAAATCGAAGACCGGCGATGGATCGAGATGGAGCCTTAGAAGTGTTCTAAAGCTTGCAAGGAGAAGTCTTGGATGAGATCCATATGAAGAGGGACCAAAGGAGTTGGTTTCCAATTTGTAACTCCTTGTATTTTAATTTCTTTGGGTGGCCATACTAGGTTTATGTTTGTTTCATGCTTGTTTGTTTGCTTATTTTCCGCACACATGCCAAAATCGCCATGCATGCCACGATATCCCACTATGATTGTCGATTTAAGTCACGATTCCTAAATTAGTTCACTTATAAAGAATTTTATGACTAAAATTGACAAGATCACCCACATTTTTATCAAAATGAATTGAGATTAAGCCTTTCCAAATATAGCGACTATGAACCCCATGTTCGTGAGGACCTCCGCGACGTGGAACCTTGTTACCATGGGTAAGTAGTGGGAGGAAGTCCCTTGCTAATTTGGTTTGGACTCAACCGAATAAGAGTTATTTGGGGCTAATCGATGCATTTTATAGAAAATCATCAACCAAGCATTCTAGTGTAGAATTAGTCAAGTGTTGACTTATCGTTTTTATATAAAAGGAAACATGAGATGTCTAATTTTATATGGAAAACGAGTCTTGGAATCATTTATATAATTTCGTGGGAGATCATTATATAAATGGACGTTTGTTTTAAAAGTGTTTTAGCAAATGTCATTAATGAACAATGAATGCTTATATATTTCCTCGTATTTGTTGTAGAACCGTTTATTTCAAATCGCAATGGCTTCATCATCATCAACTCCCGCACCCATTTTGGGCAAAGATTCATGGTTGCGAACCGTGATGGATAAGTGTATCCTCAAGGATGACGGTAGCAACTTCGTCGAATGGGATTCGACTATGAGGGGCGCCGCTACATCCGACAATGTGCTCAAGCACCTTACCGATCAACCACCCGCCGAACCCACTTCTCGAACCGGCGCGGCTCGTGCCGCCTATGATGAGTATGTGAAAGTGGACAATGACGTGAAAAACGTCTTAATTTGGTCCATGGCACCCGCTCTCAAACTCCGATTTGTCACTCAAAAAAGTGCATATGCGATATTCACTCGAGTGACAACCATGTTCTCCAAAGCACCGCAAATAAGGCTTTATGAAGCCGCGGTACGGTTTTTCGATGCAAAGCTTGAGAGGAACCAAAAAGTTGGTCCTCATGTGCTCAAAATGATTGAGCAAATAGACACTCTTGAGCGTCAAGAGTGTGCTATACCCAAAGCTCTTGCGATTAACCGCATTCTTCACTCTCTTCCTAATAAGTTTGCTCATTTTCGAGTAAACTATAACATGAACAACATGGATAAGAGTTATCATGAACTTCATGCTCTCTTGGTCCAAGCCGAGAGGGATATGGAAGTGAATGAGGTGGAGAGGAAAGATGTTCTCTCCGTGAAAATGAAGAACATGTCTCTTGGAGTTAAGAAGGGGAAGGTGGCTAAGAAAACGCCATCCGTCAAAGGCAAGGGTAAGGGCAAGGCTATTGTGGAAGGTGTTCCACGTAAGCCTAAGCCCAAGATCAACAAGGGTAAACCTCTCAATGACACTTGCAAGTATTGCAATGAAGTGGGTCATTGGAAGCGCAATTGTCCCAAGTACAAGAAGGACTTGAAAGATGGATGTGCGACATCCAAAGGTATTCTTCCTTCTAATCTCTATATGATAGACATCAATCATGCTTGCATTTCTACATGGGTATTGGATACTGGATGTGGATCTCACCTTTGTAATCATTTGAAGGGGATGAGAAACGTGCGGGCTCTAGCCAAGGGTGATGTAGATCTCCGCATGGGCAATGGAGCTAGAGTAGCGGCCGTTTCCGTGGGAACTTTTGTACTCGCTCTTGCTAGTGGATTAGAGTTGCTTTTGAATAACTGTTATTTTGTACCAACTCTAACTAAAAACATTATCTCCGTCTCCGTGTTAGATGCGGAAGGCTTTTGTTTTATGATTAAGAACAACCGTTGTACTTTTTCGTTTAATGAAATGGTTTATGGTGAAGCTATTTCAATTGGAGGTATTTATGTTTTAAATGATGTTAATGATGTTTATCATGTCGAGAACAAGAGGCTCAAAACGAATGAATCAAACAAATCGTACCTTTGGCATTGTCGTTTAGGTCACATAAATGACAAACGCATAAAGAGACTTGTTGCGACCAAGGTTCTCAAACCATTTGATTACGAATCATATGGTACATGCGAATCTTGCCTCTTAGGCAAGATGACTCGTCAACCCTTTAGTGGTAAAGAGACACGAGCTAGTGAAGTTTTAGGACTCATACATACCGATGTGTGTGGTCCATTAAACGTCACCGCTAGAGGAGGATATCATTACTTCATTACTTTTACCGATGACTTAAGTAGATATGGTTATGTCTACTTAATAAGGCATAAAATTGATGTTTTTGAGAAATTTAAAGAATTTCAAAATGAGGTTGAGAACCAATTAAACAAAAGGATAAAAGCACTACGATTCGATCGTGGTGGCGAATATCTAAGTAATGAGTTTGATTCACATCTTAAGAATTGTGGTATAATATCACAATGGACTCCTCCGGGCACACCACAATTAAATGGTGTTGCAGAAAGGAGAAACCGAACTTTGCTTGACATGGTTCGGTCTATGATGAGTCAAACTGAGCTTCCTGGTTCATTTTGGGGCTTTGCATTGTTATCTGCTGTTTTCTCACTAAATCGAAGTCCGACTAAAGCGGCCAATAAGACTCCATATGAGATATGGACGGGAACCGTTCCCTATTTGTCATTCATGAGAATTTGGGGATGTGAGGCATTCGTCAAGAATAAAACTGACGATAAACTCGCTCCAAGGTCTGACAAATGTCTATTTGTAGGTTATCCTAAGGAAACCTGTGGTTATTACTTCTACAACCCTCACGAGAACAAAGTGTTTGTGGCTCGTGATGCTGTTTTTCTAGAAAATGAATTTATTTCTAAAGAACAGAGTGGGAGAAAATTTGAACTTGATGAAGTTCAAGAGCCACAAACCGAGACAGAAAATGAGGAAACTGTTCCCTCGTCTTCTGACACGGTTATAATCCCTAGGAGGTCAGGAAGAATTAGTCATCAACCTGACCGCTACCTCGGTAACATCGAGGAGGAGGGTGATTTGTTGTTATTCGAAAGCAACGAACCCTCAACCTACAAGGCGGCTATAAGTAGCCCCAACTCCGAACAATGGCTTGAGGCCATGAAATCCGAAATGGATTCTATGTACGAGAACCAAGTTTGGGACTTGGTAGATTTACCTGAAGGAGTGAAACCTCTTCAGTGTAAATGGATATTCAAAATCAAACTCGGCATAGATAAACATATTGATGTTTACAAAGCTAGATTGGTGGCAAAGGGCTTTTCACAAGTCCAAGGTATTCATTATGATGAAACCTTTGCACCAGTTGCTATGCTTCGATCCATAAGGATAATCTTAGCGGTTGCCGCATTTCATGACTATGAAATATGGCAAATGGATGTAAAAACCGCCTTCTTGAATGGGATTCTAGAAGAGGAAGTGTTTATGACACAACCTGAAGGTTTTATAGATACATCCAACCCTAAGAAAGTATGCAAGCTTAAAAGATCCATTTATGGTCTTAAGCAAGCATCGAGGAGTTGGAATCACAGATTCGATCATGTTATCAAACAACATGGATTCGCTCAAGCCGAGGAACCTTGTTTGTACATGAAGTTTAGTGGGAGCAAGGTGACTTTCCTTGTTTTGTATGTGGATGACATACTATTGATTGGAAATGATATTCCAAGCCTGAACTTCGGTAAAGGTGGAATTGGGAAACCATTTCCAAACGAAGGGCTTGGGAGAGGCACACCGCATCTTGGGTATCGGGATCTATAGAGATAGATCCAAAAGGATACTAGCATTAAGCCAAGAAGCTTATATTGATAAGATTCTTGATAGGTTCAATATGTAAGACTCCAAGAGAGGCTTTCTTAGATGAGTGTAGGAATAACATTGAAGAAATCTCAATGTCCTACGACTCCTGCGAAATTGAACGCATGAAATTGATCCCTTATGCTTCATTGTAGGATCAATCATGTATGCTATGATGTGCACTTGTCCCGACGCCGCTTTCGCTTTGAGCATGACGAGCGTATCAAGCTAATCCGGTGAGAGTCACTTTGGATAACAGAAAGAACATCCTTAAGTACTTGAGAAGAACTAAGGATTCGTTTCTAGTGTTTGGAGGAGAACTTGAGCTACGTGTAAAGGGTTACACGAATGCAAGTTTCCAAACCGATGGGGATGATCCAAATCCCAATCCGGCTATGTCTTTATGTTGAAGGGGGGTGCTGTTTGTTGGAAGAGCTTCAAACAGAGTGTCACTGCGGATTCTACAACGGAAGCTGAATATTTGGCGGCATCTGAAGCTGCTAAAGAAGCTGTATGGATTCGGCAATTCTTGGATGGACTAAGAGTAGTCCCTAGTGCCGCGGATCCTGTCACTGTTTATTGTGATAACAGTGGGGCTATTTTCCAAGCAAAGGAGCCCAAGTCTAGTAACAAGTCTAGACACGTTTTGAGGAAATACCACGTTATTAGAGATAATGTGGAGAGGAAGGAAATAGATATTTGTAAGGTTGGGACAGACGATAACATCGCTGATCCTTTAACCAAGCCTCTTTCGAGGGCTAAGCATGACGCGCACACCGCCTCCATGGGGTTGCGGCGTATGCCAGATTTCCTTTAGTTTCGTAATATGTAATTGAACGATGTATCTTATTACATATATGAAAATAACATTCAGTGTTTTTTTTATCTAAAGTCATTATGAATGCATACTTTGTTTATCCGAATATTTGTGTAACAACTTTGAACGTATTCAAGTGAACGGCATAAACTAAGTATTAGGTCCTTAGTCTCTCACATGAGGTGACGTCTCGGAGAGACTAGATTGCAAGTCGATCGATGGTGGGTTCAACACCATAGGGTCATATGAGATGACTGATCGTTTGCATAGACAGACTGTGAAAACACTCTGTCGGGCAGTGACGCTTATAGAATTCCTTTTCAATACGATTGAAACCTGGTCGTGGTGGGAATTTCTATAGTATTCCTTTGAGTCAATTCTTTGACTGGAAACTGATTGTCTGAGTCGGTGCAATTTCCGAGTGACTTTCATTTTTTTCCTAAACCATGCCGTGAAAGGGGGTTATAAGGGCATCTTTGGGGTCATGGTGATCTGCATCATACAGTACAATCGAGTGGAAGGAAAATGTCCACCCTTGTCGGGGTAAAACATCTTTGGGCCACTCGAGGAGTAGTCGCTGAAAATGCGTGGCCACGCTCGGTAAGAATCTACGGTAGATTCCCCGGTCAGACAGCTACTCTCCATATCGAGGAAACCACTCACGATATATATCTCAGGATGCAAGTACGACCTGTAAGACACCTTGCATTGAGTGGGAGATGTGAAACGGACATGAGAATTGGTAATGCACAACTTGTCTCGGACAAGTGGGAGATTGTTGGAGTATGTGTCCTCCACAATAGTGCGATTACTTAATAAATCTCAATTAAGGAATACAAGGGGATAATCCTGTATTATTGTCAATTGATTAACGTAAATCAATAACGGTTGGCTGACTAGAGTTTGACGTTATTGTCGTGAGAGCGGCGGTGATCAATTGATCCCTTTAAGTCACACCTATAGGAACGTACTCCAAATATTTAAGCTAATATATTGTATGAGATACGATTATATTAGTAACTTGATAAATCGACTAACGGTTAGTCAATGTATTAATTTAGAGAGAAATCGAGTTGTGAACTCGGGTGATTGAATTTTATATCGATAAAATTATTAGAGGAGATGAGAATTAGTGATTAACTGTTAATTCACTAATTATGTATATTTTACTAATGAGATTGGTAAAAGTACATTTTTAATATATGTGTAAGGTACGTGTATATTAAGGAAGAGTTTAATTAATTTACACTTTATTATATTAGATAATTAAGTGATAAATTATATCTTTTTGTGGGACAAATATTGAAAACAAAATGGACCCATATAAGGTCTCATGGACCGTCCAAAATAGAGCAAGTGGGAGATGCTTCCATTTGTTTTATTTGTTTTGTTTTATTATATTTGGAAATGCATGTGTAACATTATCATTACAATGCATGAGATTTTTCTACCCAAGACAAAACTCTTTCTCTCCTCTCTTGGACCCTTTTGGCCGGCCCCCTTCAAGTGTGCTCAACACACTTCTTTTGTGTTTTGCTTATAAAACACAAGGCTTTTGAGAGATAAAATTTTTCATGCATTTTCTCTCCTTTCTCTCATATTCTCTCTAAATCAAATACTCATATTATTCTAATATTACTAAGAGTTAGTAATAGTAATAATATCACATATTATCAAGTTAGTACTAAGTTATTTCTAGATCAAAATACTTAGTAATTTTTGGAGTGTTCTTGGGTGTATCTCAAAGGAGGTTTCCTTGTTTGGAAACTCGGTTTTGGAGGATCATCCTAAGCTTATATTCAACAAACAAAACTAGAAAGGAGTTCTAGTTTTGTGCCCTAATTTTCTTTTAAGAGAAAGGTATAAATTTCTAATCTTGATAACAATGTAAATTTGTACTACATAGATCTTGCTAAATCAAATTAGAGTAATTTGATTTACACTAATATTTGATTAGTGAATGGGATCCGATCCCTTCAAAATAAATGTAGGTCGTCAAAGGTATGACGTTTTGCTATTGGAAATATACATAAAAATAATAATTCATTGTATTTGAATTACTAAATAAACGTTATTTTCCGACTCGTATTCAATTCTAAGATTTTATAAAAACCCTCGGTGTTGCATGTTTAAAAAGACTAGTTGAAACGGTACAATTTAATGTCGAATCCGTGTTTTAGCCGTGATTTAATGCATGAATCGAGAATTTTCATAATGTAAAAGTGGTGTTTAATTTAGTGATTTTGAGTCGTTTATTTATGCGATACTGGCGAGGTTTAGACGAATTTTGAATTCGAATTACTACAACCGTATTGCTAATACGGGTTCGTTAAAGCCAATATCGAGTTGGGTTAAAGTAACCCTTTTGTCCGAGTCTCAAACGTCTAATCCGAAGGTAAAGTTTTTACCTTAAAATACAAAGACGGTTTTTAGAGTGGAAACTTATAAGTGTGAGAGTGATGATACGTGAATGAGATGTGTGTATATTGATGATAATTGTTGATAATATGTTTTTTTTGAATGAATTGATTATTATGAGTGCGTATAAGGGCTGCTATTGCTTCGTGTTTTATGTATGGTTGCTCAGAAAATCGCCAGTTAACCAGCAATTAAGCAGAAAATCGCCAGTGTGTAACTGGCAGGGAAGAAAATCGCCTGTGCACAGGCGATTTTATTTTAAATCGCCTGTGCACAGGCAATTTAAGTTTTGTTCTGGTGTGTTATTAATTGGATTTGGGCCGCCGTATTTGTATGACACACGTTATAGGGGCAATCAAGTGTTTTTGCTGCTGTTGTTGTTGTCTTTGCCGTTGAATCATGTTGTTGTTGTTGTCTTTGCCGAGGAATCAACTTGGGTCAAGTTGATTTCTCGGCTCCGTTTTCGCGTTTCGTGGTTCGGTTTTTGTCGTGTTTTTCGGTTTTGGTTCGAAATAAAATAATATTGTAATATATTATTTTACGACGTTGTGGAGTTTTGTTTTATGAAAATGTGACCCGGGACGTGTTTTGGTCAGTTTCGGGTGCTTTGGCTTTTGTAAGTGTCCTGGGCCGTTTTTGTGATTTTGGGCCGTTTTTGTATTTTGGGCCGTTTTGTGTTTTGGGCCTTTTTTGTGAGGCGTTTTTGTGTTGTGTTAGTGTGTATTGTGTCGACTTAAGTCTAAAAATGACTAACTTAATACTCATTTTTACGAAGTATGCAAATTTAAATTAATACGTTAAAAATGACTAAAATGTTTTAGACACTTTTGTACCGTTTATGAAAATTAAAGAGTCACATAGAAGTTGTGATTAAGGCTATGCAAATATGAATAATTGAGCGTAAAACAAGGGTCAATATAAACCCCAGTTTACCAACAAAATTGAATCATACGTAACTTTCAAGTTTCAATGTCAATGATAACATTAATTATAAATACAATTCTTAAAGAGTAAAGAAATGAAAGTTACTAAAAGTTTCTGTATATCTTGATTACTCTAAACTTCTAACAAACCTAATAACATTAAAATAAGAAAAACAACAATACTTTGAAATAAGTCTAATCCTACATAAATCCGAATATTTAAAGACCTTGAAGAAACATGTATTTGGTGAGAACAAAAGTTAAATTTATAGTAAAACTCTGAATAAGGTTGTGAAAATTCAAAGATTGAATGAGATCAAATAATGAGTAGATTTTTTAGGGGTGAAAAACTGAATAAGGTTATGGAGTAACGAAAATATAGAATAATGAATAAGTGATTGAGTGGAAGACTTCAACCGAACAAACATGGAAGTTATTTTTTGTTTTTGAGGAAATTGGGAAGTTAAGGCAATTAGATTTTTATTTTTTTTTCCAGATCCACTGTAACTTAAACTACTAACCGGGTGAAATTAAGAATTGTTGGAGTAAGTGTCCTCCACAAATAGTGAGATTACATAATAAATCTCAATTAAGGAATACAATGGGGATAATCCTGAATTATTGTCAATTGATTAACGTAAATCAATAACGGTTGGCTGACTAGAGTTTGACGTTATTGTCGTGTGACGGCGGTAATCAATTGATCCCTTTGAGTCACACCTAAAGGAATCTACTCCAAATAAATAAGCTAATTAATTGTATGAGATACAATTAGATTAGTAACTTGATAAATCGACTAATAGTTTGTCAGTG
Organism: Dianthus caryophyllus; assembly: GCA_023091065.1. NCBI lineage: Eukaryota > Viridiplantae > Streptophyta > Magnoliopsida > Caryophyllales > Caryophyllaceae > Dianthus > Dianthus caryophyllus. Next base: position 12,629,345 of record CM041529.1, on the reverse strand, counting down.
AATTAATTTAGAGAGAAATCGAGTTGGGAACTCGGATGAATAAATTTTATATCGATAAAATTATTTGAAGAGATGGGAATTAGTGATTCATTGTTAATTCACTAATTGTGTACTAATTAACTAATGAGATTAGTAATAGTGCAATTTTAATATATACATGTAAGTGTACATATATATTAAAGAAGAGTTAAGAGTTTAATTAAATGATTTATACTTTATCATATTGGATGATTAAGTGATAAATTATAAGTATTTGTGAAACAAATATTGAAAACAAAATAGACCCAGTAGGACCATTTGGACCGTCCAAATGAAGGGCAAAGAGGATTGATTCCTTTTTGTCTTATTTGTTTTGTTTTCTTGTCTATTGTTATTGCATGCCAAACATATATTCTATAATTATAGCATTGCATGTAATTGTTCTAATCCATAAAAAGCAAACTCTTCACTCTCCTCTCCCTCTCTCCTTGGCCGGCCACTTAGTGTGTCCAACACACTAGTTTTATCTTTCTTTTTACTTATAAAATAAGGTCATAGATAAAGGTTTTAGGAGGCATGCATTCTCCTCTCCATGTAACACCCCGTGTTATTTTAACACAAATATAGCAATAGAATTTAATTCCTTAAATTAAATTCATCCTTTTTCCTTATAATAAAAATGCGTCTAAATTTTTTTCGTCAAATAATACTATATTTCTTAAGTCCAGATTTAAAATTTTTGAAATATAAAATAAAATATATTATCCTTAGAATTAAAAAAGAAACACATTTCAAATTTTTATGAAAATCAACCACAAGACTAATATCGTCTTTCAAATTTAAAAAAGGTTAAGTCATGTTAACTATTCATAAAAATAAAAGTAAAACCTTTTATTCGTAAAATTCAATTTCGAACATTTTTCATTTTCGAATAAAAATGGACCCTTATACTTTTTTCGTCTTTGAAATTTAAGTCAACGATTCCAAACACGCAAACCAAGGTGAAGTGTGTTGAAGAAGACTCACTATCTTATGTGTAACAACCTGGTTTTTAGTCGACTTTAATTACTAAGGCGGAAATTAATTAAGTCTTAAACCAGCGTTATTAATTATACAATAACCCAAAATATTACATCATCGTTTAAGAGTTGAATAAAACAACTCTAAATACGGAAATTCAAAAGAGTAGCGTTATATATATTACATCTCTCTCGAAACAACTAAGGAAAAGCAATAAAAACGTCTCGTGGCTCCATCCAAAACCTAGCTCCTGGTCCACGGTTATCCTGCACAATAAACCGATGGGGGGATGCCCGCTGAGCGGACAGTGACTAGCTATGCTCATACTTACCCTCGATTTCAATTACTTTGGTTTAATATTATCGCTTTATAAACATAACATTTTGATAAAAACATAAACATGCTTAATACATATAGCATATAAAGACATATAAGTCATAATAAGCATGCGGTTTAAAGCGATAAATCATATAAGCATGATATTCAATTAGGAAGGCAAATAGCATATAATAGCATAGCAATAGTATCACAAAAATTCAATAACATTACAAGGCGATATCGGATCGCAAACAAACAGACACATCGTATCCTCATGCAGACTCGATTCAATTCAGAAAGTTGTGGTCTTTAGTTTTCGAAGATGGTACACACTCATTCTCATTTAATCATGCAACAGACAACACATACTGCTTACGAGGCACGACCAATCGAGTAGGCCTTTGTACTCTGATCGATTGCATCTCACTTCCATAGTGCAGAGACTTACTCGACTCGTAAACCACGCCGAATACTATAATACTTGCATCTCATCCTCTAGTGTTCGAAATGATTCGAACTTCAGATACAATCTCGTCAAGTAATCTTTACGCAGGGTAAGAACGAATGCTAGTGTCGCGCCCACTAAGAACGAAACACGGCAAGGAGACCACCGCTATAATCGCCCAAATCGGCACGGATGCCCTGATAACTTTAGCGAAATAGGATAATAAAACCCTAGTCTAGTATGCATACACTAATATCCAATTTAAGAGTAGGCTATGCTATTCATAGAGCACCTTAACTCAGGATAAAACGACTATTTCCTAAAGCCTGACCCACTAAGAGTTGAATTTTTCATTATCTTGTACGGCATAGGCAATACGACTTAAGGCGTAAGGCATGGGCAGGATGCTAAGCAATAAAGTCAGCTACCAACCACACTAACCGGGATGACCCATGTCAGAGACCGAGATAGTGGTATCCGCTACAAGACTATCTTAACCCCACTTCACTTACGATTGACGTTTTCATATCGGAGGCCCAAGCTTGACCTTTTATTTAAACTTACTCAAGATTTATTATTTATTTGATATTACATATCACATGTTACTAGACTCTCCTAGTCTCAGCGTCAAACGTTTTATTTGAATGGTAGGTTTCATATGATCACATAACACATTCGTTTATTATTTGAAGTGCTGTTAATTATTAACGTTTTCAAGATTTTAAATTGAATCGTTTATTAGTATGTCCAAATTTTATTTATGTGTTTTTCAAACACTTTAGGTCATTTACTTCTTCAATTTTAATTTTCTATATTTAGTAAAATTTTCAATTATTTTCAGTATTTTACTATTCACTTTTCACTATTCATGAATCACTATTCATTACTCACTATTCACTATTCACCGTATTTTATACGTATTTTTATTCAGATCCAGTATTTTTATACTGTATTCTATCGTATTTTTTTTCTTGTACGTATTCCTATACTTGTACGTATTCTTATACTTGTACGTATTTCTACATTTATACGTATTTTTATACTTAAGATATTTTGGGTATTTATACTTAAGATATTTTAGAAAATAAACTAAACCCTTTTTATTTTCTAAGTGTAAATTTCTAGTTTCAAAGTCGTTAGGTTCGTTTTGTACTTAGGCGATTTTTGAAAATATTTTAAAGTCTAGTTTTAAAAATGTTAAGTTCGGTTTGTAAAAAGTGATAATGATATTTATTTTAAAATAAGACTAGTTAAATTTAGTCGCCTATTTATTTAAGTTAGTGATAGTATCGTGGATGATTCATTTATAGTCCGTATATTCAAATCCAATAATCCAATAGCAAAGGTAGTATCACACGATTTAATTCATTTTTATAACGGTTACATATTTTTATCGGTTTATAATATTTCATTTATAACTAAATCGATTTATACTAAAATTCAATTCTAATTACTATTTAACTTTAGTGACTTAGTGATAATTTCATTTTGGTCAAATTTAGTCAATTTTAAGTGATGATGTCGTGTGACTTAATATATATGTCAAAATTGATTTATTTCTTTTAATTTCTTGAATCTAACTTATTAACTAATAATTAAATTATATTAACAATAAACTAAAAAGTGATAAAAGATAAAATTTAACCAAAATAATGGCCTAATGCCGTGAGCAAGAGCTAGGTGGTTCTAAATTTTCATTTTTCGATTTTATCGGTTTTTAGCTTAAAGTCTTTATATTTTAATTATTCTAATTATACTAAAATGATTTGAAATAAAATGAAATCTACTAAAATTTTCATTTATAATTATGAATAGTGTTTTCAACACTTTAAATTTCTAACTTTTTATTTTAAATGATTTATAAAGTTTAAGTTGATTTATAGTATAATACTAAGTAATATATAAAACAATAACTAAACATAAACACAAATTATTAACAAACATAAACTAAAACAAAATCAAAGAGAGCCAAAAATGAAGAACACCCATGAAGATCACAAGAACACATATGAACATCAAAAACAAGCTCAAGAACACCATTTTTAATTTTAACAACTTATAAGTTATTTTCCTAATTTAATTTTTTTAACATGAACACATCTATTTTAACTAACTTATTCTAACATATTATTTACAAAAATTAAAAATGAAAATATATTAAAAAAAATAAGAAATGCCGTGTATATGTAATATATATGTATAAATTTTCATTTTCGATTTTAACCACTTTAAACTCATTGTTAATATTTCACATAATTTTTATATGGTACTACTACTTAATTAAAACATAACTAAACATAAGAATCATATGAAACATAATTAAAAATGCTCAAAATTAATTTAACTAAACATAGTATCATTTTACTACAACTAATCTATTATCAATATAACTTATTTATTATCATTTTATTATACTCCACATAACATACAAACACACATATTTGATGTTTAACATATTTTAACATAATTTTCATACTCATAAAATTATAATAACAAAGCAACTTAATTTACTAAAAAGATAATATAAGACAAGGCTAGTCACCTTAATTAGGAAGTTAATCGTCGGGGATCTAAAATAAATTTTAGATCGGATAATCTTCACCCGTAACACCCAAGTTACTCACCCAAATAATCCATGGAATTAGCTTCTAATATACCCACTAATTACTTAGAACTATTATGAATTATTAGAATATTATTAAGGGTTTTATTTTAGAGGATTTTGGAAAGAAATGGAAGAAAAATAAATGGGAGAGAATGGAGCAAAGGCACGACATACATGGAGGATAACAAATTTATTTTTGCTCTTGAGAAGTTGTGTACAAGTTGTACAATTTTAGATGTTAAGTAATATGTAATTTAATTATATAAAGTTTAAATAAAAAGGATATTAAGGAACATCTTTGTTCTTATTGGTTAAATAAGTCTCCATCACTATTTGATGAATAGTTTGTCCCCCCGATACTTTAAAATATCTCGTTTTCGAAAAACGCGTTACGAAATAATTCGGGTAAGAAAAACGGTAAAAGTTAAAATGTGCTGTTTTGACGATTTTCTGAAAAGTATTCATTTAATAAATTTAAGACTAAAATATTTTATTTACTATTGAAGAAAATATTTAAAAGTGACGGAAATGAAAATTGTAGTATTAAAGTAGTAGTATTGAATTTGTATTTATATTTATTAAAAGTATAAACTTTTAATTTAAAATATATAATAAAAGAAAATGATGATGAGTAAATTAAAGGTGTAAGAAAATGGAAGAGGATATAATTTGACTAAGGAAAGTCAAAAGTCAAAAGTCAAATTTTCGGGCTCGATTATCGTTTTTGAAATTTTCGATTTTCGCGATCGCAGAAAGTCTCAAAATAAAAGATATGATCTTAAAATAGTGTTTTAAAATAAAATCGGAGATAAAAATAAAACTAATTTTCAAAAGGTACTAAAAATAAAAATCGGATCTTAACCCTTGAAATTTTGAAATAAAAGTCCTAGGTCGAAATATTTATTTTTTTGGTTGAATGTTATAGATTTAAAGATTCATATTCAAACGTCAAAAATTTAAGTGATTTAAAATAGGCGTGACTTCAAATTTCGACAATATTCAAAAATGTTAGTTTAAAAGAAAAGGAATAGTAATTAGTTATTATATAATATGATTTATTAAAAATAAATCAAAATGATTATATTTTCATTAATGTGATGTTAAGTTTGCTTTTTAAAATAAAAGAAAGTGGAAGATGATAAGATGGTTTGATTTTTAATTTGCGTGTTTGAAATTGTTGACCCGAATTTCAGAGACGGGAAAAGTATAAGGGTTCATTTTTATTTGAAAATGAAAAATATTTGAAATTAAATTTTATGAATAAAAGGTTTTACATTTATTTTTATGAATAGTAAATATAACTTAACCTTTTTGAAATTTGAAAGGCGATATAAATTTTGTATTGATTTTTATAAAATTTTGAAATGTACTTCTTTTTCAATTCTGAAGATGATAGAACAAACTTTATTTTTCAAAATTTTTAAATTTGTACTTAGGAAAATTTATTATTATTTGGCGAAAAATTTTCAGTCGCTTTTTATTATATGGAGAAAGGATGAATTTAATTTGAGGAATTAAATTCTTTTATCATATTGTGTTAAAATAACACGGGGTGTTACAAACCTACCCCCTTAAGAAAAGTTTCGTCCCGAAACTTGAATAGAGTGGATAACTACTTGCAGTCAAGCAATGCAGTTGGAGAGAATATCATGATTTTACAAGTTTCGATAAAGGCATTTGATTTTGGTTGAATAAGACTTTTCCAAATGTTTGAATTTTTGCATTATTATAAAGAATGTTAGATAGAGTGGAAAGTTTGAAAGATTTAATCGTTGTATATTTACAAATGGGATATTTTGAATAAATATAGAGATATTGTTAGGTTGTCATTTCTGAAATCGATTTCAAAGAGATTTTCAAAAAGGTGGGGCCTAGAAGTTTTGTACGGAATTAATTTAAATTAAAATTATAAGGGTTTTAAAATAAAACAAATTTTAATTTTATTTGAAGTTAAAGATATAGTTAAAAGTTGACTGAAATAATGATTTTAATTAATTTTATTCAACGATTTTTAAATCATCATATTTTGTCCTACCCCCTTAAGAAAATTTTAAACATATTTATCAAATTTAAGTAGAAAAGATAAAGATTCATTTTGAAGGTTGAGAATTCAGAAGTAGGTATTGATAAGTTTAAAATTTTGAACATAATCAACTTCGTCGGTATAATAGGCAAAGAATATACGATTTGAAACAAAATAATTTCGACGGTATTTGAAATTACGAAATAAAATTTTAAGAATTCATTGAATAAGATTCAAAGATGTTTTAAAAGGGAAACTTGAAAGTTATTTTTAGAAGATAATTTGAAATTATAAATTACAAAGATTTACAAATTTTGGAAGAATAGTAAGCTTAATAGTTTGAAAAAAATAGTAAAGTTTCAAGGGTCTTTGAGAATAATTTAAAAGAAATTTACGAAATTGAGAAGGAAAAGTGAAAGCATTTTGCGAGACTAAGGAATAGGAATCAAAATTCATTTGAGAAGTAGTTATTAGGAATTATAGGTTTAGGAAATTAGAAACTTAGAAGTAAAGGTTTAAGAGGTTGAAATTTTCAAAAGAGGACGAAATAAGAATTTTAGTTAAAGAGGATAATTAGATGGAGTTATTGAAATCCTTTCTGCAATAGAAATCTTCGAGATCTTAAACGTCTCATCAGTAGTAAGGTCCTTGATGCGTCCATTTGCAGCGTTTGAGGTCTTGTCGTCATGTATTTGATTAATGGCTTCGTTCTTCGAGAATTAAATTTATTACTTAGATTTTATATCCGAGGATAGTTGTTAGTTTTAGTTAGTCACATCAGCAAGTAGCAAGTATACGATAGTTAGTGTATTTTATTTTGAGGGAAGTAGTTCGTTATTCAAAAGTCCTTAACTTACGGTCGGTGCTTAAGGTTTCTACCCATCCTCACACTTTAAAGCGTTCTATGTTATTATTTTAGTGATCTAATAAAAGAAAATCTAATTTATTATTTGATCCTATAAGTCTATGCCTGACATACAATATGAATGTCCGGCCCAGGTGTCTCTCGTTAGGTAAGCATAAATCGCATTAGGCAATTCATGTTACGGTCACAAGACAGCTTTGATACCAACTGTAACAACCTGGTTTTTAGTCGACTTTAATTACTAAGGCGGAAATTAATTAAGTCTTAAACCAGCGTTATTAATTATACAATAACCCAAAATATTACATCATCGTTTAAGAGTTGAATAAAACAACTCTAAATACGGAAATTCAAAAGAGTAGCGTTATATATATTACATCTCTCTCGAAACAACTAAGGAAAAGCAATAAAAACGTCTCGTGGCTCCATCCAAAACCTAGCTCCTGGTCCACGGTTATCCTGCACAATAAACTGATGGGGGGATGCCCGCTGAGCGGACAGTGACTAGCTATGCTCATACTTACCCTCGATTTCAATTACTTTGGTTTAATATTATCGCTTTATAAACATAACATTATGATAAAAACATAAACATGCTTAATACATATAGCATATAAAGACATATAAGTCATAATAAGCATGCGGTTTAAAGCGATAAATCATATAAGCATGATATTCAATTAGGAAGGCAAATAGCATATAATAGCATAGCAATAGTATCACAAAAATTCAATAACATTACAAGGCGATATCGGATCGCAAACAAACAGACACATCGTATCCTCATGCAGACTCGATTCAATTCAGAAAGTTGTGGTCTTTAGTTTTCGAAGATGGTACACACTCATTCTCATTTAATCATGCAACAGACAACACATACTGCTTACGAGCCTGACCACTGAGTAGGCCTTTGTACTCTAATCGATTGCATCTCACTTCCATAGTGCAGAGACTTATTCGACTCGTAAACCACGCCGAATACTATAATACTTGCATCTCATCCTCTAGTGTTCGAAATGATTCGAACTTCAGATACAATCTCGTCAAGTAATCTTTACGCAGGGTAAGAACGAATGCTAGTGTCGCGCCCACTAAGAACGAAACACGGCAAGGAGACCACCGCTATAATCGCCCAAATCGGCACGGATGCCCTGATAACTTTAGCGAAATAGGAGAATAAAACCCTAGTCTAGTATGCATACACTAATATCCAATTTAAGAGTAGGCTATGCTATTCATAGAGCACCTTAACTCAGGATAAAACGACTATTTCCTAAAACCTGACCCACTAAGAGTTGAATTTTTCATTATCTTGTACGGCATAGGCAATACGACTTAAGGCGTAAGGCATGGGCAGGATGCTAAGCAATAAAGCTGCCGGCTCAACCACACTAACCGGGATGACCCATGTCAGAGACCGAGATAGTGGTATCCGCTACAAGACTATCTTAACCCCACTTCACTTACGATTGACGTTTTCATATCGGAGGCCCAAGCTTGACCTTTTATTTAAACTTACTCAAGATTTATTATTTATTTGATATTACATATCACATGTTACTAGACTCTCCTAGTATCAGCGTCAAACGTTTTATTTGAATGGTAGGTTTCATATGATCACATGACACATTCGTTTATTATTTGAAGTGCTGTTAATTATTAACGTTTTCAAGATTTTAAATTGAATCGTTTATTAGTATGTCCAAATTTTATTTATGTGTTTTTCAAACACTTTAGGTCATTTACTTCTTCAATTTTAATTTTCTATATTTAGTAAAATTTTCAATTATTTTCAGTATTTTACTATTCACTTTTCACTATTCATGAATCACTATTCATTACTCACTATTCACTATTCACCGTATTTTATACGTATTTTTATTCGTATCCGTATTTTTTTATACTTCGTATTCTATACGTATTTTTATACTTATACGTATTCCTATACTTGTACGTATTCTTATACTTGTACGTATTTCTACATTTATACGTATTTTTATACTTAAGATATTTTGGGTATTTATACTTAAGATATTTTAGAAAATAAACTAAACCCTTTTTATTTTCTAAGTGTAAATTTCTAGTTTCAAAGTCGTTAGGTTCGTTTTGTACTTAGGCGATTTTTGAAAATATTTTAAAGTCTAGTTTTAAAAATGTTAAGTTCGGTTTGTAAAAAGTGATAATGATATTTATTTTAAAATAAGACTCGGTTAAATTTAGTCGCCTATTTATTTAAGTTAGTGATAGTATCGTGGATGATTCATTTATAGTCCGTATATTCAAATCCAATAATCCAATAGCAAAGGTAGTATCACACGATTTAATTCATTTTTATAACGGTTACATATTTTTATCGGTTTATAATATTTCATTTATAACTAAATCGATTTATACTAAAATTCAATTCTAATTACTATTTAACTTTAGTGACTTAGTGATAATTTCATTTTGGTCAAATTTAGTCAATTTTAAGTGATGATGTCGTGTGACTTAATATATATGTCAAAATTGATTTATTTCTTTTAATTTCTTGAATCTAACTTATTAACTAATAATTAAATTATATTAACAATAAACTAAAAAGTGATAAAAGATAAAATTTAACCAAAATAATGGCCTAATGCCGTGAGCAAGAGCTAGGTGGTTCTAAATTTTCATTTTTCGATTTTATCGGTTTTTAGCTTAAAGTCTTTATATTTTAATTATTCTAATTATACTAAAATGATTTAAAATAAAATGAAATCTACTAAAATTTTCATTTATAATTATGAATAGTGTTTTCAACACTTTAAATTTCTAACTTTTTATTTTAAATGATTTATAAAGTTTAAGTTGATTTATAGTATAATACTAAGTAATATATAAAACAATAACTAAACATAAACACAAATTATTAACAAACATAAACTAAAACAAAATCAAAGAGAGCCAAAAATGAAGAACACCCATGAAGATCACAAGAACACATATGAACATCAAAAACAAGCTCAAGAACACCATTTTTAATTTTAACAACTTATAAGTTATTTTCCTAATTTAATTTTTTTAACATGAACACATCTATTTTAACTTACTTATTCTAACATATTATTTACAAAAATTAAAAATGAAAATATATTAAAAAAAATAAGAAATGCCGTGTATATGTAATATATATGTATAAATTTTCATTTTCGATTTTAACCACTTTAAACTCATTGTTAATATTTCACATAATTTTTATATGGTACTACTACTTAATTAAAACATAACTAAACATAAGAATCATATGAAACATAATTAAAAATGCTCAAAATTAATTTAACTAAACATAGTATCATTTTACTACAACTAATCTATTATCAATATAACTTATTTATTACTCCCTCCGTTTCTCCTTTTTCCTCCCACTTTGACTTTAGCACTATTCATCAACTCACTTTGACTATGATTTTCTCGTCAATGTACAAGAAGAAATATAGTCATAATAGATCTTGTTTGATACGTCTTTATGAGTACAATAAGAATATCAAATTTTTATAATTTATTTTTACATATAACAAAATATATTAGCGTTGTAAAATGTGTCTCGACAAGTGTGAAAAGTGAAATGGGAGGAAAAAGATGGGATGGAGGGAGTATCATTTTATTATACTCCACATAACATACAAACACACATATTTGATGTTTAACATATTTTAACATAATTTTCATACTCATAAAATTATAATAACAAAACAACTTAATTTACTAAAAAGATAATATAAGACAAGGCTAGTCACCTTAATTAGGAAGTTAATCGTCGGGGATCTAAAATAAATTTTAGATCGGATAATCTTCACCCATAACACCCAAGTTACTCACCCAAATAATCCATGGAATTAGCTTCTAATATACCCACTAATTAATTAGAACTATTATGAATTATTAGAATATTATTAAGGGTTTTATTTTAGAGGATTTTGGAAAGAAATGGAAGAAAAATAAATGGGAGAGAATGGAGCAAAGGCACGACATACATGGAGGATAACAAATTTATTTTTGCTCTTGAGAAGTTGTGTACAAGTTGTTCAATTTTAGATGTTAAGTAATATGTAATTTAATTACATAAAGTTTAAATAAAAAGGATATTAAGGAACATCTTTGTTCTTATTGGTTAAATAAGTCTCCATCACTATTTGATGAATAGTTTGTCCCCCCGATACTTTAAAATATCTCGTTTTCGAAAAACGCGTTACGAAATAATTCGGGTAAGAAAAACGGTAAAAGTTAAAATGTCTTTGTTTGACGATTTTAAAGAAAAGTATTCATTTAATAAATTTAAGACTAAAATATTTTATTTACTATTGAAGAAAATATTTAAAAGTGACGGAAATGAAAATTGTAGTATTAAAGTAGTAGTATTGAATTTGTATTTATATTTATTAAAAGTATAAACTTTTAATTTAAAATATATAATAAAAGAAAATGATGATGAGTAAATTAAAGGTGTAAGAAAATGGAAGAGGATATAATTTGACTAAGGAAAGTCAAAAGTCAAAAGTCAAATTTTCGGGCTCGATTATCGTTTTTGAAATTTTCGATTTTCGCGATCGCAGAAAGTCTCAAAATAAAAGATATGATCTTAAAATAGTGTTTTAAAATAAAATCGGAGATAAAAATAAAACTAATTTTCAAAAGGTACTAAAAATAAAAATCGGATCTTAACCCTTGAAATTTTGAAATAAAAGTCCTAGGTCGAAATATTTATTTTTTTGGTTGAATGTTATAGATTTAAAGATTCATATTCAAACGTCAAAAATTTAAGTGATTTAAAATAGGCGTGACTTCAAATTTCGACAATATTCAAAAATGTTAGTTTAAAAGAAAAGGAATAGTAATTAGTTATTATATAATATGATTTATTAAAAATAAATCAAAATGATTATATTTTCATTAATGTGATGTTAAGTTTGCTTTTTAAAATAAAAGAAAGTGGAAGATGATAAGATGGTTTGATTTTTAATTTGCGTGTTTGAAATTGTTGACCCGAATTTCAGAGACGGGAAAAGTATAAGGGTTCATTTTTATTTGAAAATGAAAAATATTTGAAATTAAATTTTATGAATAAAAGGTTTTACATTTATTTTTATGAATAGTAAATATAACTTAACCTTTTTGAAATTTGAAAGGCGATATAAATTTTGTATTGATTTTTATAAAATTTTGAAATGTACTTCTTTTTCAATTCTGAAGATGATAGAACAAACTTTATTTTTCAAAATTTTTAAATTTGTACTTAGGAAAATTTATTATTATTTGGCGAAAAATTTTCAGTCGCATTTTATTATATGGAGAAAGGATGAATTTAATTTGAGGAATTAAATTCTTTTATCATATTGTGTTAAAATAACACGGGGTGTTACATTATGTCATCGTTTATGTCATTCCAACATAATTGATTTTCATCATTATGTTTCTTTTATTTAAAATGAATGTTTAATCCTTATTAATTCAACGTAATTGATCAACTGTATCCGAATTTTACTCAGTTATGCCCTTTTTCGCCATAAAATTTCCCTCTCTTACCCTTGTATAACCCAACTTTTCTCTCTTTTCTCGGTGGAATTAAATTTGACAAAAAATCACTTCAAATCAATCTATTTCTTTTGGAAATCATCAAACAATTGAATTATGGATACAATTTGGATTAAAAACTTGTAATTTTCTTAAATTCTATACATCAGTTTATATAGTTTTGTTATTTAAACTAAAATAAATTGGATGATGGTGATGGACTGATGGTATTGTGGGGCAAAAGGATTAGGGGAAGGGCCGACCATGGCGGCATGGGTAGAGTAGGGCTGCGTCGGCCGTCGTGGTGGGCGGCGTTGAAGGCCAGGGAAGTGTAGATACCCGTATCCTTACCCCCCAAAAACAAACCCGATGACGAAAAGGACTTTCATGCATGCTTTTAAATAAGACGAAACGGTACAAAAGTGTCTAAAACATTTTAGTCATTGTTTAGTGTATTAATTTGAAATTTGCATAATCGTAAAAATGAATGTCGTTTTTAGTCATTACAAGCACAACACGAGCCAATATAGGAACCTCTTACCAAAACGACTCACAAAAACAACCCAACAAGCTACAAAACGGCCGAAACTTACAAAACGGCCCAAAACGCACACTAACGCAACATGCAAAACGGGCCAAAGTGCGTCCCGTGTCACATTTTCACAAGATTAGGCTCTATAATACCACAAAATAATATATTTCAATATTATTTTATTCCGAGCCAAAACCGAAAAACACGACAAAAACCGAAGCACGAAAATCGAAATTTGTACCAAAATCAATTTGGCCCAAATTACCTTAACCCACACGCATAATACATCACTAAACACCATCATTACCTACAAAACACTTCACATGACCAAAGGCGGCAAAATAGCCCACCAAAACAAATAAAAAATCGCCCGTAAACAGGCGATTTAATTTTTAATCGCCTGTTAACAGGCGATTTTGTTTTTGTTTCTGACCCGCAGCCTTTTTGTTTTTCTTACAAAATTTCAGCCAAACAAAATAACAATCGCCTGTGCACAGGCGATTTATATTTTAGTCATGCACAAACACGAGCCTTTCCTATAAATACCACCCTTTACAATCAAACAATAGACCTCTGAAAAACAATTAATCACTCTCATTACTCACACTTACAAAATCTCACTCAAAATACCGTCTTTGCATTTTCAAAAGGTAAACACTTTACCTTCGGATTAGACGTTTGAGACTCGGACAAAAGGGGTTACATTAACCCCAACCCGATATTGGCATTAGCGAACCCGTATTCGTAATACGGTTGTAGCAATTCGGATTCAGAATTCGTCTAAACCTCGCCAATATCGCATAAATAACGACTCGATCAATATCACTAAAGCAAACCGACGTCACTTTTACAATTATGCAAATTCTCATTCATGCATTAAATTACGACTAAAATCACGGATTCGACATTAAATTGTACCGTTTCAATCAGTCTTTTAGCATGCAAAACCGAGGGTTTTTTACAAATTCTTAGAGTCTAATACAAAGTCGGAGAATAACGTTTATTTTAATAATTCAATCAATGAATTATTATTTAACGTACATTTCCTATAGCAGAATGTCATAGCTTTGACAATATACATTATTTACATATTTTAACGAGTCATACATGTTCGCACTTGTACGTAGCGTGACTTTTAGCCCAAATATCGAAATTAAGCACTTGTTCGCACTTGTACGTAGCGTGACTTTTAACGAGTCTTTGTTGCAGCTAGTGCTAAATTCTTAGAGAAAGAGTTTATCACGAATAATCAAAGTAATAGGGTTTTTGAGTTGTCAGAAATCTCAGAACCAGACACTGCACATGTGATGGAGGAAGATATTCCTTCAACCTCCACTGCAGTAGCTATTCCTGTGGAACCTAGGAGGTCTAGCCGGATCTCTTATCCTCCGGATCGATACATTGGTATCGTTGAAGAAGGAAATAGAGATGATTTATTACTTCTTGAAAGTAATGAACCGACTACCTACAAAGGTGCAATGACTAGTTCTGATTCGAAGCTATGGCTTAAAGCCATGCATTCCGAGATAGACTCCATGTACGAGAACGAAGTATGGGATCTGGTTGATTTGCCTGAAAAGGTTAGACCTCTTCAGTGCAAATGGATTTATAAGATAAAACATTCACTAGGTGGACAACCAGATATCTATAAAGCACGACTTGTTGCAAAAAGTTTCACCCAAGTGCCAGGTTTACACTACGATGATATCTTTGCACCTGTCGTCATGCTTCGATCTATCCGGATTATCTTAGCGATTCTTTGCATTTCATGATTATGAAATATGGCAAATGGATGTGAAGACCGCCTTCTTAAATGGTTATTTAGACGAGGAATTGTACATGGTACAACCCGAAGGCTTCACGGATCCAAAATATCCTAAGAAAGTATGCAAACTTAAGCGTTCCATTTATGGACTTAAGCAAGCATCGAGGAGTTGGAATCATCGATTTGACCAAGTGATTAAACAATATGGTTTTAAACGATCAGTCGAGGAACCATGTTTATATGTCAAATCAAGTGGGAGCTATATTGCATTCATAGTTTTGTATGTAGATGACATACTGTTAATAGGGAATCACATTCCTATGCTTTCTTCTGTAAAAGAATGGTTAAAGAATCATTTTCAGATGAAATACTTAGGTGAGGCACAGAGAATACTCGGTATTCAAATCTATAGAGATAGATCCAAGAGAATGTTGGCGTTAAGTCAAGAATCTTATAT
This sequence comes from Dianthus caryophyllus, assembly GCA_023091065.1. Lineage (NCBI taxonomy): Eukaryota > Viridiplantae > Streptophyta > Magnoliopsida > Caryophyllales > Caryophyllaceae > Dianthus > Dianthus caryophyllus. The sequence continues at coordinate 12,613,801 of CM041529.1, read as the reverse complement.
AGATAAAATTCTTGAGAGGTTCAGTATGACGAACTCAAAAAGGGGTAATCTTCCGATGGTTCATGGGGTGCATTTAAGTAAGACTCAATCACCTAAATCACCAGAAGAAATAGAGCGCATGAATCGAATCGTACGCTTCGTGTAGGATCGATTATGTATGCTATGATGTGTACACGTCCAGACGTGGCATACGCACTTAGTATGACGCGTCGGTACAAAAGGATCCAGGTGAAAGTCACCTGGATTCTTTATTAAGAACATCCTAAAGTACTTGAGAAGAACTAAGGGTTGGATGTTAGTATATGGTGGAGACAAAGAGTTATGTGCAAAGGTTTCACAGATGCTAGTTTCCAAGCGGATAGAGATGATTCTAAGTCTCAATCCGGATTCGTTTTACACTTAATGGTGCGGCGGTGAGTTGGAAAAGTTCCAAGCAATCACAACAGATTCCACAATGAATCCGAGTATATTGCGACTTAGTGGCAGCTAAAGAGGCAATATGGATGCGTCAGTTCTTACAAGGACTAATGGTAGTTCCTAGTGCGAATGACCCAATCACTGTTTATTGTGATAACAGTGGTGCCATATTCCAAGCTAAAGAGCCTAAATCTAGCAATAAGTCTAGACATGTGTTGCGGAAGGCTCATATGATACGAGATTACGTGGAGCAAAAGGAGATAGAGATTTGCAAGGTTGTCACGGATGACAACATAGCGGACCCTCTCACGAAGCCATTGTCGTACAATAAACATGTTGAACATGTTGTATCAATGGGACTAAAGAGTGTTCCTGATTTTCATTAGTTTGTTTTTAGATAATGTATCTGTTAAAACTACTACTTTGTAATCATCAAATTTTTTTTTTTATATATCGTATTTCATGTGGATTGTGTGACAATTTTGAACGCCACTGAGTGAACTGATTTACTTTATATATGTTTTGTCCATAATCACCAAAGTGAGCTGATAACTCTAGGTGATTACATTGTGGGTTGATTGATGGTAGGTTCAATAACCATAAGGACATGTGATGTCTGATCAAACACATATGCGAGGTATAGAGGATACTGCGTAGGACATAGTGACCACTTAAATGAAGTCCTAAATGTACAGACATTTTGCCTGGTCGTGGATAGGACGTTCATTGTGTTCCTAGAGTCGATTCTTTTGACTGTCGACTGTTTCTTGAGATAAGGGCAGTTTTGGGTGACTTTGGTTTCTTTCTCGTGGTCGCACCGTAAAAGGAGGCCGAGTAGATTTTTTCTGGGTCATTTCATGCTGTGCTTTAATCTGCAAGTTTCGAGTCAAGGAAAATATCCAATCTTATCGTTTTTTAAATCTCAGGGCCACTCGAGGAGTAGTAACTGAAATGCATGGCCATGCTCGAATGTTGTGAATACATTTGTATATCAGTTAGTTGCTCTCTAGTCGAGGAAACCACTCTTGATACGATCACTTGATAGATACGACCTTGTGGAAGTGCGACTTTGCAAATATGTCTACCATTGAGTGGGAGATTTATATGGATATGAGAATCGTTAATCACACACACGAGCACTTGTAGGACAAGTGGGAGATTGTTGGAGCTAGTGTCCTCCACAGTTAGTGTGATTAATCTGTTAAATCTCTTACAGGATCACAAAGGATACTTGTATTTAAATCAGCTGATTAACGTATATCGGTAACGGTTGGCTTGCTAGAAAGTTTGACGTTACTGTCATATAGATGGCGGTGATCAGCTGGTCCTTATCGGTCACACCTATAGGACGATTTTATGAAATGTAATGTGATTACATTGATGCCTTAAATATATCTAAACAGTTAGAAAGTTGGAAATAAATTAGTGGGTGAGCTGAATTAAATGTTAAATCAGCTAGATGAGCTGAATTAAGTGTTAATTCACATGTGTATAATAGTTATGAGCTACATTTATATTATAAATATATTTGATATTTATAGTTAAAGTGATGCTATAAGTTGTGATATTTAATTTATTGTATTATACGATAATCAATTAATTAAATACGTATTATACATATGATTTTAAATGTAATGTACATTTAAATACTAAAAAAACTAAATACACACACACACATAAGTGTGTCGTGTGATGTGTGTGTTTGTATGTTGTTTTTTAGTTTGTTTATTTAGTGATGATGGGTAGTTAATCACCATTACTTCATAACCTCCCCACTAACATGTAACTTCTCCACTAAACATACTAATAAACTAACTATTCTACTCATAAGATGAGAGATAGAAAATTGGTGTTGAGTATGTGTGTGTGTCGTGTATATTGAGAGAAAAAAGAGAGAATTTGTCTCATATTTTTTTTTTTTTCCACTCACCATATTTCCTAAACACTTCATATATTAATCGTAATATAAACTTTGTTTTCTAGCATAAACTCAAGGCATTTCATATAACGTTTTGGGTGCAATTGATAAGAGATATTCTACGTTGAATATTGGTTTTATAAACGTAATTTGGGTACGTTTTTAGGAGGTTCTTAGGCCTTCCATCGAAGTTTAGAAAGGTTATTTCTATTCTTTTGTAATTCATATTATTATCATTTTGTATAATCTTGGGCATGTTAATACGATTAACATTTTAGTAGCAATATCGTGTTTCATATTTTTACATAGCTTGCTCACTCTTCTGCATCTGCTGCATCATGGTCTCCTGATTCTTGGCTATTTGCAGCATCATGGCCTTCATCTCGGCCATAGGATCGGGTCTCGCAGGATGGGGTGTGTAGGTGGGTCTTTGGTAATTAGGAGGGGGTGGTTGGTAATTTTTGTGGGGAGGGATGTAGGTTTGGTTTTGTGGAGGTGGTGGAGTCGGGTTCAGCACGTTTTGGTTACGATATGATAAGAGCAAACGTTCGAAACCCGGCTGGTTTTGATAGGGCAAGTTCTGCGAATAAGATTGGTAAGCATGAACTTGCACGTGCAAAGATACCAGTAGAATAAAACCAAAGATCGTGCCCTGCAATAGCATTTACATGAGCACTAGAAGAACCAACACCGTGCAGCATATCAATTTTCGCAGTCAGCGCAGCAAGCTGACTAGTGACCGCACTCATGCTCTCCTTATCACGGTCTTGATGAGCAGACCGTGAATTACCCCTTGGCTTCCCAAATTGAGATGAATGCATTGCCATCTCCTCAATTAATCCCCAAGCCTTGTCATCGTCGACGTTATTAGCAAAACGTCCCTCCGCAGCAGAGTCAAGAATGGCACGCGGCTCAAAGATATAAGCCGTTGTAGAATGTCATGATCACCAACCAATCGTTCAACCCGTGGTGAGGACAATCCCTTATCAGTTTCTTGTACCGCTCCCAAGATTCAGCTAAAGACTCATCAAACGTTTGCTTGAAGCCTTGAATTTGACTCCTCATTTGATTAGTGCGTTCCGGAGGATAAAACTTTGAATAGAACGCGAGAGCCAAACCCCTCCAATCGGTAATACCAGCGGCAGTTTTGTCGAGGTCCGTGATCCACTCACGAGCAAGATCTTTCAACGAGAAAGGGAACAACATCTCCCTTATTTGCTCTTGAGTAATCCCGGCCTGCTTGATCGTAGAACAATAGTCGGTAAACATCTGCATATGCCGATGTAGATACCGTATCCGTACCCCCCTAAAGCAACCCGATGATGAAAATGGACATTTATGCATGTTTTATAATTAGACGAAACGGTACAAAGTGTCTAAAACATTTTAGTCGTTTTTAACGTATTAATTTAAAATTGCATATTTCGTAAAATGAACATTAATTTTGTCGTTCTATTTCAAGCCGAGAAGCACGACACGATTATTCAGCCCACAAAAGTAACCCACAAAAAGCAACCCACAAAAGCAACCTACAAAAAGCAACCCACAAAAAAACCCACAAAAACGACCCACAAAAGCAGCCCACAAAAGCGGCCTCACAAAAACCAACCCGAAAACCACAAAATACGCACTCAAGACGAGTCAACGCGACTCCGAGTCACATTTTCGTAAAACCAAATTTTACGATATTGCAAAATAATACAAAACGAGACGGTTATATTTCGAGCCAAAATCGAAAAACACGACAAAAAGCGAAACACGAAACACGAAAAACGAAAACCAAAATCAGCCCAAAATAAGGGGTAAAACCCTTTGGACTAAAGTATGCACACACACAAAAGGCTTACGGACAAAAGCAAGGCCCAAATCACATCAGCCGTCAAAACACAAAAAACGGCCCTAAACACCCACAAAAACAAGTCGTAAGTCAACTTACGACTTGAATACAAGTCGTCTGTTGACAGGCGACTTGAATACAAGTCGTCTGTCAACTTACGCCTTGTATTCAAGTCGTAAGTTCACTTAAGACTTGTTTTGATGCTGGGCCTGCTGTTTTAGACCTTGCGCGAGCCCAATCCATCCTCTATATATACACAACCTCAACACACAATTTTCACACAACAATTCACACTCTCATCTCCTCTCTAAACCACACTTAGCACTCTAAAAACCGTCTTTGCGTTTTAAGGTAAACATTTTACCTTCGGACTAGACTTTTTAGACTCGGACAAGGGTTACCTTAACCCGACCCAATATTGGTTTAACGAACCCGTATTCGTAATACGGTTGTAGTAATTCGGATTCCTAATCCGTCTAAACCTCGCCAATATTGCATAAACAAACGACACACTTTCACTAAAGCAAACCGACGTCACATTTTACATTATGCAAATTCTCATGCATGCATTAAATTACGACTAAAACACGGATTCGACATTAACTTGTACCGTTTCAACTAGTCTTTTAAACATGCAAAACTGAGGGTTTTCAAAATACTAGAATTAGACAAAAGTCGGAAAATAACGTTTTATAATAATTCAAATCAATGAATTAATTATTTTACGTATATTTCCAATAGCAAAACGTCATGACTTGACGTTTTACATCCATTATTTTGCATTATTATCGAGTCATTATTCGCACTTGTACGTAGCGTTTTATTAGCTCAAACATCGAAATTAAATACTTGTTCTCAAATTAGTAGAGACTACTTTACGTAGGCTTTTTGATTTCAGTTTTTCATTAAACGCTTTGATAAACTTTCGAAAAGTAATCTTGCCCCGAATCCTCTCTGGTTTCACAATAACCTTAGAAGGATAGGTATCGACGCGCCTTGAATTCTAAGACTCGTGTCTTGTAATTCAAGACATGTTAAAAAGGTTCCAAATTCCTTTAAATATTTGGTGGCGACTCCAAATGCGATTTCAAAACGATTTTCAAACACTTAAGCAATGATATCCCCCATAGCAAACGCTAGCACTTTACGAGCTTGGCACATTTCTCGCGTAGCGCCTTGCCCCCCTAATCGGGCAGGCCCGCGCGAGGCGTCGAGGAGGTTCCCGGTACCTTCAGCCGACCAGGATCCTCGGTGGGATAACCACCAAATTGATTCCGCTCCACCAAGTTTAGGAAGGCGGGGCGAATCTCGAAATTGCCCGTTAGAGTAGCGGGCATCGTGAATCCATTCGGAATGGATTCCGGCTTAGGGACCGAGTGACTATATAGCTTCGGCATAGTCACAGGCGGTGAAGTAGAAACTGGAGTAACTGGAGGTGTGTCTTCTTCGTAGGACGATTGCGCTGCACTAGACTCCGCTTGCGACGCTTCCTCAAAATCAAGATTAGCTATTTGAATTGCTTCCTTACGTAGCCTATGTAATGCTCGCTCAGGTTCGGGCTTAAAAGGAACTAGAGTCCGAGGTGACCTGCGCATAAACAAAACTACGCGAAACAATGAGAAACGGTCTCAAGGAACTAGGTTCCTTGAGACAAGAGAGAAAAACTTAGCTAACTAATAAGCAAAACGAAAACTAGCTAACCGTCTCCCCGGCAACGGCGCCAAAATTGATGAGGCTAAATCGTCACGCCTAATCAAAGTAAACCTAAGGACAACTAACTAGGTAGCTAGTGGCAGTAGGGTCGAATCCACAGAGAGAAGGAGTAGTCAAAGGGATGCTCAGCTAATCTAGGTCGATCTCAAAGTAACAAAAAACGGTGTGTTATGAGATTAAACTAAGAACGATAAGCAAAGAGGTATGAAAATTGTATGAGAGGGAGATTAGGGCATCGGGATCAATGTGACATCGATTCAGGAACTCAACTCAGAAGGAAATACAATCAATTGAAGTCATGCAAGTGATTAGGTTTGGGAAAACGCTCTCTCGAGTCAATTTTAACCTTAAGCAAATTTAGCGGGCTCTCGCTACGTACTAAATTCAACTTATCAATTACGCGTGAGTCTATTTTCAATTAGGCTTTCGATCTTAAACTGAAACATCCTAAATTCAATTCAATAAAGGCGTCCCTAAATTCAATTGATAATAAAACGCGTAGGAAGAAAACAACTTGCACAAATTCAATCGATATAAGCAATTAAAACATGTCCTCAATCAATCTCACAATCACCCTAAACCCTAATTGAGAATTAGCTAGACATGAAACGAGTAAAAGCAAAGCAATTGATAAATATAAACATGATGAAAGAAATAAGAACGATCGAATTAAACCTGGAGTAAATCCTGAATTGTAATGTAAAGATCGAGACTTGCAAGAATAATTAAAGCTAAACTAAGAGTTTTTGAGAGTTTAAGAGAGAGAACTAAAAACTAATCTAAAGCGATCAAAAAGTAGAATGAAAGATCCACTAAACCCTAACTTCGAGTTGTATTTATAGGCCCGCGAAAAAACGTGAAACAGGGCAAGTAAACCGACCGGTTTAGGGCTGAACCGATCGGTTTGGTGGTGTTAAGCGATCGGTTCACCCTTGAACCGATAGGTTCTAAGCTTCTCAGAATTTTCCAGCAACTTTGGCTCTTATTCATGCATCCTGAACCTATAGGTTTGCTCTGAACCTATAGGTTTGACGTCCCAAATCATCGTATTGCTTCCATATTCGCTCTCGAGCTTCGTCTTGACGTCACGATACTCGTAAATGCTCCAATTGACTCAGGTTTTAGCTCAGGACCGCCAAAACCTGCAAAATACACACGAGGAACGACAGTATCGCAATATAAAGCAAATAGCTCCTAAAATAATAGTGAAATCGAACAAATGCGAGCTAAATGCAGCTATATCGGGGGCATATAATCAATATAAATGACATACATCAGCAGGTCACCCCAATGACATCAGAAATCTCTCCAGAAAAACTTATCAGTAACATCACGCGTGAATGGCAAGCTAACGCCGTCACCTTCTCTGACAAAGACCTCCTTCCATTCGGAGGCACGCACAACCTACCTCTCTACATCAACGTAGAATGCCACGGCATGACGTTACCGGTCGTCCTCATCGACAACGGATCTGCAGTCAACGTCCTACCCCTTGAAACAGCCAAAAAGCTAGGGATTGAGGAAAATGACTTTATTCCATGTACAGACGGCGTCAGGGCCTACGACGGAACACGTCGTTGTATAAAGGGAACCATCTCCTTTCCCATCATGACAGGACCTGTCATGAGAAACCGAGTTCCAGATCATCGACATACCCCCAACTTATAACATGCTACCAAGGCAATCCCCTCGACCCTACACCAGAAGGTCAGGCTACCTTTAGACGACGAGATCGTCACCATCAACGCCTCGAACTTTCGGGCTACTCTTAAACAACACCAAGCTAACAACAGTACCGCAGAGATAAACGCTGATCCAGCCGACGACATGTGTGGATTCGACTTCGACTTCGACATCTACACCATGACTCGCGAAGAAGAAATCGCTACACTCTACGCCAAGGACAACGACAATAAATGGCCCACCATGGGTCTATCTTATGTGCCATGGTCATATGAAATCTCTCGCGGTTGGGAAGCATACAACGATCGCAAGAAATATCACGACTTCCACATGCAGCCGTACCACATCTTCCCCAGCAACTACTTCGTCAAAGAGGGCACTAGCAAAGTCCCTAAAGACGTATCCTCATACACCGTCGCCGGGATTGAGCTCATCTCCGACATCATACGCAATCACAACTTCAACCCCACAGACCTAATCGTTCCCTTCGAAGAGAAGACACACGACGGATGGTCAAAAACTCTCTAGTGGACCGACGTACAAGGTCGCACTTTCAAAATCACCACGGGTCAAGGCTATACCTTCGAGGATTCTGACTCCGACTCCGACAAAGACAACGACCCCAACAACAAGTCTGCCATAGAGTTTAGGCTCCCGCGTCGTCACTTTAAGTCGTACACCCCAACTAAGCCCCCGGGCTATCTCCCTGATGTAATCAATTTAGCTCAGGAACTAGAGTCATTAAGGTTATCCAAAGCTCCCTCGTCTGAGCTATCTTCAAATGTAACCGCTTTTGATAACATTAATAACATGAACGTTTTCGGCTACTCTTTGCCTCGTTTTCCTTCAAATTCTGCATTTTCTAATGATTGCGATAGATTTAAACAAAATGACATTGCATTATATAGATACATTGCAAACATTGTTTCAAAACCCGAACAGGATCCCATTATTGAAGACACAACAACCATCAACGTAGGCACGCCCGAAGAACCTCGAGAGCTACAGCTGGGGGCTTCTTTAAGCACAGAAGAGAGAATCGCATACACCGAGCTCCTCACGGAATTCAGGGACGTCTTCGCATGGTCATACAAAGACATGCCCGGCATTGACCGCGAAATAGCCGAACACCGCATCCCAATTAAGCAAGGTATCAAACCAGTTAAGCAAAAATTACGACGCATCAAGCTTGAATGGTCTCTCATGGTAAAAGACGTGATCGAAAAGCAACTACAAGCTGGATTCATCCAAGTTATCGAATACTCTGACTGGGTCTCAAACATGGTCCCAGTTATGAAGAAAAACGGTAAAATACAGGTATGCGCCGACTTTCGGGACCTAAACAAAGCATGCCCAAAAGACGACTTCCTACTGCCTCACATGGACATTCTAATTGACAATACAGCCGACCACGCCCTACAGTCATTCATGGACGGGTATGCAGGCTACAACCAGATCAAAATGGCGACAGACGACATGTCAAAAATAACCTTCGTAACCCCCTGGGGAACATACTGCTACACGGTTATGCCATTCGGACTCATAAACGCCGGCGCTACCTACCAACGCACTGGTACCACCTTACTTCACGACATGATGCATAAGGAGGTTGAGGTATACGTCGACGACATGATTGTGAAGTCAAAAAAAAAGGATGACCACGTCACAAACCTTCGGAAATTCTTTACCCGAATCAGGCAATACCAAATGCGATTAAACCCACAGAAATGCACCTTTGGGGTCACATCCGGCAAACTGTTAGGCCACATTGTAAGCCAGCGCGGGATCGAAATAGACCCAACTAAAATCAAAGCAATTATGAGCATGAAGACGCCAAGCAACATTGACGAAATAAGAAGCTTCTTGGGACAAGTCCAATATATCTCCCGATTCATCAGCAAACTCACCATGATTTGCGAGCCAATTTTCAAAAAACTGAAGAAAGAAGAGCATACGAAATGGGACGACGACTGTTAACAAGCATTCAACAAAGTCAAAAGCCTGCTTACAAATCCACCCGTTCTGGTACCTCCGCAAAAGGGCTTACCACTATCGCTATACTTAACGACTACGCCAAACGCTATAGGTGCCATGCTCGCCCAAGAAGTTAATAACGAAGAACGAGCGATTTACTACATAAGCAAAACATTTCGCGACTATGAGACACTGCATTTAACCGGCCGAGAAAAGTTGTCTCGCCAGTCCGGGCAACCAAAAAGCTCAGACACTACCTACTCGCCAGCACAACAAGAGTATACTCCTTGATGGACCCTCTCAAATACCTATTTGAAAAACCGGTCCTAAACGGGCGCATGGCAAGGTGGACTCTGCTTCTTGCCGAGTACGAACTCAAATACCTCCCTCTGAAAGTCATTAAGGGAAGAGCGGTCTCGGACTTCCTTGCAGAAAATGCTATCATCGAACAACCCGGGATTGATACTATGTCATTTCCCGACGACGGAATCTTCGCCGTAGAAAATGAGTATTGGCAATTATACTTTGACGGACCATCAAACTACCGCGGCTACGGGGTAGGAATACTCCTAATATCCCCAAGTGGCGACCACACGCCACTCTCAATCAAGCTCGACTTCAGTGTCACAAACAACGCCGCAGAATACGAAGCGTGTATTTACGACCTGCAGGCAGCCATAGCCCTCAACATAAAGAACCTTCGTGTACGTCATCATCCTAAGACTCATCAATTTGATAGGCTTAGTCGCGTCACCTAGTCAAAAATAAAACCAAACTCAATGCTAGGGTAGCTAGGGTAAGTCGGGTATCGTATCCGCAGGGAGAAGGTCGGATTGTTGGTTATTTTGAATGATTCTAGTCTCGGTTCGAGGAGGTTGGTTTACTAAACACTAAAGCGGAAAAGTAGGGGTTTAAACTTAGGGAAAAAGGTTTAGGGAATCCGGGATAGCAAGGGTGAAGCTAGGACAAAGGATGGTGACAGAAATGAGTCGGGAATTGCGTGTGCTAAGGAATAGGCTCGGCCTCTCGGTCCTAAGCGTCCTCTAGGTCTCAAATGCGGGCTCTCGCAACTTACAAGTGACTGTCCTAATGGTTAGTCTTGTACCCTACCTTAAACTATGCTTTCGGTCTTAAGTTTAAGGGTGGAAAACGCTTGCTAAACCTCGGCCAAGGGATCAACAAACACAATCAAACACAAGACAACCAAAACACAAGCAAGACCCTAATCAAATCATCACCAAAAGCATCCTAGACTACTCACCCATGATCACCCTTCATCCCTAGATAGAGGACTACTCACACATAGCGAAAACGAAAGCAAAAGAAAGGGAAATAACGAAAGACATGATCAACATCGATATATAATGAATTAACAATCAAAGGAGAGAAGAAATTAACAATACCAATCAGAAAATCCAATAGAAAAGGGATGAATTCAAGCAACAAAACCGAAATAGATGATCAAACGAACATAAACCGAGTCGGAATTGAAATTAAAAATTATAAAAGTATCAAACCTAAGATTTTTAGAGAATGTAGTTTAAAGTGCTTAGAAAACAATGTAAAAAATGGGAACGAAATAATGCCTCTAACTCATTGAAATAGACGAATTATTTCAAGCACACGAAAAGTCAGAAGCGTCCCAGGGCTCCGGGACAGCCCTTCCCGACCGGGACAACACAGCAGCTCATCCCTTGGCTACGGGACAGCCTTCCCGGATGGTTCAGCTTTGATCCTCTTTCTTGCTCCTTCTTGTACTTAGTTTTATTTGCTATAATTGTTGTCCCAAGGCTTAGGGGACGAGGCTCACGAGTAGGGACGAGTCTTAGGATGATGATGCAAGCTTCAAATCCCGTCCCAAGGTCCCGAGACACCTTCATTGGTTGAAACGAGGCTCGTGCGCAACCGAAACGCAACGAAACCAACTCGAATCACCTCGAAACTTCACGAAACTTTACGAAACTTCACGAAACCTCCCGAACACCATCCTAAACTCCAAATAGCTGCTTTAACCTACAAAATAAACACAAAAACGCAGCATAGCCAAAACGGAGCGAAATAGGAGCTGAAACGCAAGTAAAAGCTCGGGAAACGCGAAGTAAAGCTCGTGAACAAGGGCTATATATAAGTAAATATATGACACATCAAACTGCCCCAAACCGAACCGTTGCTTGTCCTCAAGCAACAAAGCATGACAGAAAATAGAGGACAAAGCGAGCAAAAGAATACTTCCCCAAACAATCACCAAACCGCAAGTAGCTTAAGCAAATGACAATCAATCCCGAAGCAACATGGGACGTATGGAAATAGCAAGCTAACGGATGAGAATTACAAGACGGCGCAGAATGAATAGCATGGCTTAAACAAAGGCTCTCTAGCAATCAAATCACGGACCTCTCGCGGTTTCCACTCTAGCACAAATGATGATCAAGGTGATATATGTGATGACACTCACCTACTCAACTGGTGGAAGCACGCCCACAATCTAATGTGGACCAAATCTCGCATTCCCGTACACAAATAATGTCACAAAAACGAACCAAACATGAGGGCTTACATAGGATATGAGGTGTGTATAGGCTAAAGAGAGGGTAAGGGCATAAAGGTGGACATATGATTATGGAATCGTGGAGCTAAGCCACTAGAAACCACTAATACTACTCAAGTGCTCATCCAACCAAAACGGAACCCAACTCTCATGAAAACGGATCGAAAACAGCACATCGATCTCCTTACACATCATCGCAACATAGCAACAAATTTCAAGTGCTCACTCATGTAACAACAACAACTTCATTTTGTGCACACATTTTCTATCTTTTGTATTTTGTGTGTTGTGTTTGTATTTTTTTCAGATTTTTGTTTGTTTTTTTTTTTTTTTTCTTGAGCAAAGAGCACCCAAGTTGCGGAAAAACCTCATAAAAGGTCGGGGAAACAGCAATCCCGACTCATAATCACCAACACTCTCAAGCTCACGACATCAGCAAGTCGCAGCCATGATCACAACCCAACGAACGAGCACAAGAGTAAGCAAAAGCGATAACTAGCAAGGTTAGGGTAGGCTATTTGGCAATGTAGCTAGCAAACTCATGTGGGTAAGGGGTGTAGGATCAAAAGGGAGAGGGTAAATCAATGAAATAAAAAGGTGAATAAAATGTAAATCAACTAAAGCCTCATATGCATAAACAAGTGACAAAATTGTGGGAAACACGGGATAGGGGCCACACTTATGCGTGTTAATGTTACGTACCCCACGAGGAGAACTACTCACAATAAAAGCACGGGGACCGGGATAGATGAACCGGCCTCTGGAGGCTAAAAACCTCACAATAAGAGTAGCTAAAGTCCGCGAATGATAAAGCCAACAAAGTAAAAGCACATGCCATCATCCATAGCGTCTAAACATCCCGTAGCGCTAAATCAACAATATAAATCATGCCAAAGCTCAAAGCATACAAGGAAGGGATGGGGAAAGAATAAGGTCAAAACAAGCTCGCTGCGGAGCGGGATACGTGTTTTTGGTGTTTTTGTGAAATTTTCTGATTTTTTGTGATTTTGTGAATTTTCAGATTTTTGAATTTTTGATGTTTTTGGAAAATGAAAAGCGAAAAAGCATAAAATAAAAAGCAAAGCAAAGCAAAGCGTTTCTTCCCCAAACCGAACGACACATTGTCCCCAATGTGTCCTAAAGCACAGTAACTAAGGACCTTAAGATAAGGGAGAAAAACGATAAAAGTCTCAAAAGAAATAAAAAGTACATACATGATATATTTACAATGAAAACGCTCCCCAAACCAGTCGAGCGGGGGCTCAAAGACGGTACTAGAAGTACCACCAACCATGGGTCTCGTCGTAGACGAACCCACTACCATCGTCGTTCTCATCATCATACCCATCATCATCATCCACTCGAGCATCACCATTTCGGCTCACAACAGCAACAGCTCCAACACTCTCCACAACTTGCACGTCGGCTTTGATCACACTACTACCCGCATCCATCCTCCCTAAGGTACCTGCAACAACGTCATGACAGCAAAGCACGGCCTCAAGAGGATCCCTCTCGAGGACTTGAGGTAAGTACTCGTCCACACAATCGTCTATGACATCAACAGAAAAGACCGACTCCTCTAACATGGGACGCTTCAAAGCATTTGACAAGTTAAAATTGATTTTTTCACCTCCAACATCCAATGTCAACTTTCCGTTCTTGACGTCAATGATTGCACCAGCAGTGTGCAAGAAAGGCCGACCCAATATAATAGGAATTTGGGAGTCCTCGGCCATGTCAAGAACGACAAAGTCAACAGGGATGAAAAATTTACCGACCTTGACGGGAACGTCCTCCAAAACACCTAGAGGGCGTTTGACAGAACGGTCCGCCATCTGGAGAGTGATGTTCTTTACTTTCAAAGGTCCCATGTTAAGCTTCTCGCATACCGAGTAGGGCATGACGCTCACACTTGCACCTAGATCACATAAAGCGTTAGAAATAGAAGTGGTGCCTATAGTGCAAGGAATAGAGAAGCTACCCGGATCTTTTAACTTAGGAGGAGACTGGTTTTGTAAAAGTGCGCTGCATTCAGCAGTGAAAGCCACAGTCTCGACCTCGTTGAAAGATCGTTTACGAGTAAGGATGTCTTTTAAAAACTTTGCGTATGCAGGGACTTGAGTAACAAGTTCAGTGAAAGGGACGGTTACCTTTAAATCCTTGACGACTTCCATAAACTTACCAAATTGACTATCAAGCTTTGATTTTACCACTCGGCTCGGGAATGATAATTTGATTTGAATCGGTGGCTCGACAGGTTTGCTCTTCTCCTTCTCATTTTCTTTGTCCACGGCAGCCCCACTCCCTTGATCTTGCTCGGCCTTCTTTGGCTCAACACCCACGTGACCATGACCATGGGGCACGACTGACCCATCTTGGGGTCCCACGGCCAGCCCACCTTGCCTAGCTCCACTCATGCTCGCTCCATTGCTCTTTGTACCTGCACCATTATCACTAGGCACACTAAAATCGTTAGCAAAAAGAGAAGGATCTACCTCACTTACCACCTTAGTGGGTGGAGCATCGTAAGTAGGCATGGGTGGACCGTCATAGCTCGTGCCACTTCGCAAGGAGATGGCATTGACGGTATCATGGGGTTGTGACCCTTGCGAAGGAAGACTACCCGGCTTCCGTTGAGAGCTAGAAGAAGCAAGTTGAGCCTCTTGCGTTTCAAGCATCTTGATGGCCGAGTCCTTTGCTTGGTCACTCTTTTGCATTTGAGCCATCATCGTCTCTTGTGTTTTGGCCATTTGCATCATCATTGCTCGCATTTCGTTCATCATTGGATCACCACTCGAAGAAGGAGCGGCTTGCATCGGTGGTGGGGCATTTTGTGGTTGAAAATTGGGGCGATTAAAGCCCGGAGGGTTGTAGGGTCGTGGATTATTGTAGCTGAAATTTTGTGGGCTGTTTTGATATTGTGTTTGTTGTGGTGAAGGATTTAAGACATTTTGGCTTTTGTATGAAAGGTTTGGATGGTTCCGATAGCCTTCATTGTAGTAGTTTGAGTAGGGGTTGTTTTGAGTATGTAAAGCATGCACATGATGAGATTGTGTGTTCATACCTCGGCATTTCATGGAAGTGTGACCAACCGTACCGCAAAAATCACATGGGACATCGTAGGAGGAGTGCATAGCAGCTACCGTTTGCGGCCTAGCACTTGAGGAACTACCGCAAGCTCTCATTTCTCTCATCATCATTGCGGTCATGGCATCCAACTTAGCATTAAGCATGGCCACCGCGTCGCCATCATTCTTACCTCCACTTCTAGGCACGCTTTCTAGAGCTACCATATTGCGCATTATGGTTGGCCATAGCTTCAACCGTGTCAATGGCCTCCTCCACATCAATATTATCGAATCTCCCATTAGCGGCGGAGTCAAGGACTTGGCGTGACTCGTTGTATAGACCATTATAGAATTGCATCACAATGAACCATTTGTCCATGCCGTGATGAGGGCATTGACTCCGTAGCATTGCGGTCTTTTAGGAGGGAAGTATTTTTGATAGAGCATAAGCACAAGAGAGTTCCAATCCACAATAGCAAGCGCAACCCGATTCAAGGAGTTAAGCCACAACTTGGCTTTGTCTCGGAGGAAAGCGGAAGAGCATCTCCCTAATTTGGTCTTGGGTGACACCCGTTTGCTTTATGGTAGAGCAATAGTCGCAAACGTTCTGAATGTGGAGGTTAGGGTCCTCACCGGGGCTCCCTCCAAACTGGCTACGCTCAAGCAAGTTGATGAACGCGGGCTTGACTTCAAAATTATTCGCTGCTATGGTGGGCATAACATTTCCCGTTGGAACTTGAGCCGCGGTCGGCCTTGAATGATCGGAAAGCTTCACCATTATTCTAGGAATAGGAGGTTCGAGTTCGGTGTGAGCTTCTTTGGAGGATGAAGCCTCAAGTTGCTTTAGTAGACTTTTGCGCGCAAGGAAAGTACGCTCCGGCTCCGGATCAAATTGCACGTCCTTATTAGCTTGAGACCTGCGCGTTTGCCTGACAATGCACAACACTAGAGCAACTATAAGTAGCGGCCTCAAGGAATTGAGGTTCCTTGAGACAAGAGTAACAATGAGAAAAGAACCAAATAAACAACAAAAAACAAAGCCGTCTCCCCGGCAACGGCGCCAAAATTTGATAGGCTTAGTCGCGTCACCTAGTCAAAAATAAAACCAAACTCAATGCTAGGGTAGCCAGGGTAAGTCAGGTATCGTATCCGCAGGGAGAAGGTCGGATTGTTGGTTATTTTGAATGATTCTTGTCTCGGTTCGAGTAGGTTGGTTTACTAAACACTAAAGCGGAAAAGTAGGGGTTTAAACTTAGGGAAAAAGGTCTAGGGAATCCGGGATAGCAAGGGTGAAGCTAGGATAAAGGATGGTGACAGAAATGAGTCGGGAATCGCGTGTGCTAAGGAATAGGCTAGGCCTCTCGGTCCTAAGCGTCCTCTAGGTCTCAAATGCGGGCTCTCGTAACTTACAAGTGAGGGTCCTAATGGTTAGTCTCGTACCCTACCTTAAACTAGGCTTTCGGTCTTAATTTTAAGGGTGGAAAATGCTTGCTAAACCTCGGCCAAGGGATCAAGAAACACAATCAAACACAAGACAACCAAAACACACAGGCAAGACCCTAATCAAATCATCACCAAAAGCATCCTAGATTACTCACCCATGATCACCCTTCATCCCTAGATAGAGGACTACTCACACATAGCGAAAACGAAAGCTAAAGCAAGGGAAATAACGAAAGACATGATCAACAACGATATATAATGAATTAACAATCAAAGGAGAGAAGAAATTAACAATACCAATCAGAAAATCCAATAGCAAAGGGATGAATTCAAGCAAAAAAACGAAATAGATGATCAAACGAACATAAACCGAGTCGGGAATTGAAATTACAAAATTATAAAAGTATCAAACCTAAGATTTTTAGAGAATATAGTTTAAAGTGCTTAGAAAACTGGGAAATTGTTGAGACAAGTTAATGCTACTACTCTCACTCTTATTCCAAAGGTTGAAGTCCCACACTCTGTGACACAATTCAGACCCATAGCTTGTTGTAACATCCTATCCAAATGCATATCCAAGATCCTGTGTTCCAGACTTGGATTAGTCTTACCCAACATTATCAGTCATACCCAGAGTGCCTTTATCAAAGCGAGGCAAATTGTTGATAATGTCCTGATTTGTCAGGATCTTGTCAGATTATATAATAGGAAAGCATGCTCCCCTAGATGCTTGATCAAAATGGACCTCAAAAAAGCTTATGATTCTATTGAGTGGGTGTTTGTTGAACAAATGCTCACTTATCTAAATTTTCCAGCCAAGTTGATCATGTGGATTATGACTTGCCTTAAAAGCCCTTGGTATAGTTTGTCTTTGAATGGAAATATTTTTGGTTTCTTCAAAGGAGAGAGGGGCTTGAGACAAGGGGATCCTTTATCTCCCTTGCTCTTTACTATCTGTATGGAGTATTTCAGCAGAATCCAGAATGTTGTGTCTAAAATGGAGGGGTTCCATCACCACCCTTTATGCAGGAAAATTGGTTTGAACCACCTTTGCTTTGCTGATGACTTATTGTTGTTTTGCAAAGGTGATGTTGGGTCGATTAGGAGATTAATTGGGGGCTTTATTACCTTTTCAGAAGCCTCTGGGCTGAGAATGAATGTTGAGAAGACTGAAATGTATTGTAATGGTATCAAAGGGCATGTGTTACAGGAGATTCTGACATGTACTGGGTTTAAGTTGGGATCATTACCATTTAAGTACCTTGGAGTTCCCATAAGCTCAAAGAAGTTGTCCAAGAAGGACTGTTTTGTGCTATGTGAAAGGATATGTGATAGAATTAGAAGTTGGGGAGCAAAAAGACTGAGCTATGCAGGGAGGCTGGTGTTAGTGAAGGCTGTACTAACAAGTCTTCACTCATATTGGGCTTCCATCTTTCTTCTTCCTTGTGGGTTATGAGCAGAATAATGGCTATTTGTAGAAACTATTTGTGGGATGGACATGAGGAGTATCACAGGGCTCCTCTAGTTTCATGGGACCAAGTTTGCACAAGTAAGAAAACTGGAGGCTTAGGAATACAACATTGTCAGAAGTGGAATTTGGCTGCTATTGCAAAGTATGTTTGGTGGATATCTGAGAAGAAAGATCACCTTTGGGTTAAGTGGATTAACCACATTTACCTGAAAGGTGCTGATTGGATGGAATACATCCCCCCTCTCTACTCTAGCTGGTCTTGGAGACAAATATGCAAAGTGAAGGAGGTTGTTAAGATTGGGTATGTTGCTGGGAAGTGGTTGAATCAGGGTTAGTATACGGTTAAGTCTGGGTATAACTGGCTGTTGGGTGAAGCTCCAAAGGTTAAATGGAATGTAGGAGTTTGGAACAAATTCAATATTCCAAAAGTCTCATTCATAGCTTGGTTGATGTATCATAACAGACTTTGGACTAAAGATTGGTTGTTGGCTCTTGCGATTTGCAAGGACAACAACTGTTTTTTGTGTGATACTCAACCTGAGTCTTGTGCTCATTTATTCTTTGACTGTGTGTATAGTCGGAGATGCTTGCAGGGGCTAACAGATTGGATGGGTCTGAAGATTACAGTACATTCCCCGGCTGTTTTTCAGAAGAAATATAGGCAGGTCAGCAAGCTACAGGTTCTTCTTGGCAATAGTGTGTTAAATTGTCTAGTGTATGTAATTTGGTGGCAAAGGAATGTGTGTAGGCTGGAAGGGGTGCTGCTGCATCCTACGCAAGTCCAAGTTCAGGTCAAGCAACTAATTCTACGGAAGCTAGATTGTATTGGTGACTTGAATGTAGGGGAGAAAGATAGTAGATGGCTCCGGCAATTGAAGTGCTAAGTTCTCCTTTTCTTTGATGTATGATGAGTGTGTGTTTATAAACACAAAATGATGTATGTTTTGGTTTTCACGATTAATGAAATGACTTACCTTTCTACCAAAAAAAAAAAAGTGCTTAGAAAACAATGTAAAAAATGGGAACGAAATAAGGCCTCTAACTCATTGAAATAGACGAATTATTTCAGGCACACGAAAAGTCAGAAGCGTCCCAGGGCTCCGGGACAGCACTTCCCGACCGGGACAACACAGCAGCTCATCCATTGGCTACGGGACAGCCTTCCCGGATGGTTCAGCTTTGATCCTCTTTCTTGCTCCTTCTTGTACTTAGTTTTATTTGCTATAATTGTTGTCCCAAGGCTTAGGGACGAGGCTCACGAGTAGGGACGAGTCTTAGGATGATAATGCAAGCTTCAAATCCCGTCCCAAGGTCCCGAGACACCTTCATTGATTGAAACGAGGCTCGTGCGCAACCGAAACGCAACGAAACCAACTCGAATCACCTCGAAACTTCACGAAGCCTCCCGAACACTATCCTAAACTCCAAATAGGTGCTTTAACCTACAAAATAAACACAAAAACGCAGCAGAGCCAAAACGGGGCGAAACAGGAGCTGAAACGCAAGTAAAAGCACGGGAAACGCGAAGTAAAGCTCGTCAACAAGGGGCTATATATAAGTAAATATATGACACATCAACATGGAGATTCATTCCTTATCATAAATCAAGTAACAGGAGCATGGAAAATCATGAGTGAAACCCTCACAAAATACCAAGCAAAAGTACAAAAACTCCTAACCAACTTCGACTGCGTCGAATTCTATCACCTCCCAAGGGAAGAAAACCAATTTGCCGATGCACTGTCAAAGCTGTCATCCCTCCTCAACATGCCTCCCAACATGAAGACGCTACCCATCTTTGTTGAAAGACGTGACGAACCGGCATATATTCAGACTATTGACATGGACGAAGCCGAGCAAACAGAGCCTTGGTATCAAGCCATCATCAACTACAAGACAAACAACACTTACCCACCTGACACCGATAAACGTGGCCAGCGAGCCATTAGACTCCTAGCATCCCAGTTCGTGCTAGAAATGGGACAATTACTCAAGAAGACATCACAGGGCACACTACACATATGTGTCGCCTACAAAAAAGGGCAAGAAATCATCGCGCAAGTTCATGACGGCGAATGCGGTCCCCACATGAACGCTCGGGCACTCTGCAAACAAATCCCACGGCTAGGATGGTATTGGACGACCATGGAAGCAGACTGCATCCACTACGTCAAGCACTGTCACAACTGCCAAATTTTCAAAGAACGCACAAAGACGTACCGCCTTCACCCCTTTACAGCCTGACCTCACCATGGCCCTTTTCAACTTGGGGCATCGACGCGATAGGCAAAATACACCCTATTGGAGCAGGAGGTCTCTGTTTCCTACTAGTAGCAATCGACTATTTCACAAAATGGGTAGAAGCAGCGTCTTTTCGCACCCTCTGTTCAAAAGAAGTCGCCAAGTTCATACAAACAAACATCATATGCCGATACGGCATACCACATGAGTTTATCAGTGACCAAGGCTCACACTTTCAAGGCGAAACTGAAGCTATCCTCACAAAATATAACATACAACATCACAAATCCTCACCTTATCGACCCCAAACCAATGGCGCCGTTGAAGCAGCAAACAAAACAGCCATCACCATACTCGAGAAGATGATCGACAGCTGCCGAGACTGGCCCAGCAAAATACCATATGCACTCTGGGGTACCGCACTACCATCTGCACATCTGCAGGCATGACACCTTATTTCCTCAATTACGGCATGGAAGCTGTCCAACCAGTGGAAATAGAAATACAATCACTACGCATACTAATGGAAAGTAGCATCCCTGAAGCAGAATGGGCCCGTGAACGCTACGAGCAACTCATGCTTTTAGACGAACGCCGACTTCATTCCCTGAGTACCGTACGAATGTACCAAGCGCGATTACAATGAGCGTTCAACAAACGAGTTAAGCCACGGAACATAAGAGTGGGTGACCTCGTACTAAAGTCAGTTCGAGCACCACTTCCAGTAGACCCACGAGGAAAGTTCAAGCCTAACTGGGCTGGGCCCTACCTCGTCAAAGAAATCTACGCAAGCGGAGCAGTCAAACTAACCGACCTGCACGGTCAAGAGTTTAACCTCGCAACTAACCTTGATCAACTCAAGAAATACTATCCTTAAAAACACCCTGCAATGTATCTATAAAATACAATTTTCAAAAAATCGCATTCACGGGCCGGCATGCCCTTAAACGTGCACTCCCTCTACAAAAATCAAAAGCATTTCCTGGGCCGGCATGCCCCTAAACGTGCATTCTCTACGACAATTCCATGGGCCGGCGTGCTCTTAAACGTGCACATTCCCCACAAAAAGCAATTCCGAACTACGCCGGTTTGATTCCATTTTACATGGATATGGTAGGCAGCTTTGCAAAAAGTACAACCGATATTCAACACAAAACGACACTTCTAAAGCTTAAAAAAGCTGAGGATATAGTCATCACAAAAGCGTTCCACAGCCCAAGAGGTAAAAGGAACAACATTCAACAATACATGACAAACCCAAAACTTAAAAAAGTTGAGGGAATAGTCAGTACAAAAAATTCCTAAAAACAAGAATCGTACTTGCATCCTAAAAACTTTGAAAACAAGATTAGGGCCAAGGAATTTTACACAGAATAATAAGCAAAATGAGGCAAAGTCATAAATGAAAACCTGAGTTTTATTAATCTTAAAAGAACGATTACATTTTGGATTTTTCAAAACAGGAGCATAACTACGGCATTACAAATGCACTACAACACTACAATATATTACAATACAAGCCCCGGCATGTACCTCGGGTTTAGGATACACAGAAATGAAATACAACACAAATATTAACATAATACAAACAAAACAAACAAGCATACATAAACTACACCAGGTGGAGCACCAATCCTCAACCCCTACGACGATCCCCAACACTGCCATGACGAGCTGAAGCACCCGGCCTTGGTATACGGCGCCGACCAAACACACATTCTACAGCCGATAGGGGCTCTGAGCTCGAAGCATCACCACCACCCCTGTTGCGACCAAAGCGGACCGGGTCATAAGCGGACGTTGGTGGAGGCTCGTTCAATTCTATGGCACGGAGGCGGGCCCTTCTATGGACACTCTGAGCAACGGTCCACTTAGTATAGGCCGTTGACACCCGGATCGTCCCAGGAATACCAGCTACGGGCCACCTAGTGCGCATAATCCAACCACCCGCCCAGTCGTCAGTCACCTGGTTATTTAACATAACCGTGTCCTGCAGCGCAGTGTCCCGACCAGGGATGAACTACGCACACCCTATCTGTCGCCTCACTCGCAAGGGATGAATGTGAACACCCATCTCAAAACCGAAAAGAAGACCTCCAGAGGGACCATCACCTACTGCGCTCCCCGTCACATCAACTATCTCCCACCATGGTACCGTCCAACGAATGGCAGACGACCTCACAAACTCGGGGAAATAATCGTTAGGACGGTCATTTGGGCCCATCCACCTCAGATAACGGCTGGTCACGCCTCCTGCAGCATGCGTTCCGTTAAAACCAACATCGCCCAACACACTCAAACGCTCCATCAGCCACACGTGAAGGATCAGGGGGCTTCCTCGATACGCATGTTCCCTGTTGCATTCGCGGTCGTCCAGACCAAGGATCGTCTCAGCCAACATCACGGCAGAGGGATTGTGGCCCAGCTCCATCTGCTGAACAACGGTGAAAAGACGCGGATCTCCGAACGATTCCCTCGGACACAGAGTCCGGAAACATGTAACGGTGTACCAAGCAGAAGGCCAACGCCCTCTTCCTGGCCACGGCAGAAATATTCCCGTTCTCACGGTTCCTAAACCACTGGCACAAACGATAAAGGTTGATACGGCTCCCAGCAAATAGCTCTTCCACCTCGTCACAGGTCATCTGGAGGTAGTTCTGCACATGCCTCTTATAACCCAGCTCCTGCCTAACGCATACATGCATGTTAGTACGCAGCCAACCGCCAATGGCCCCAAACTCCTCGACCAAGGGACAAACCTCTCCGCCAGGAAAGCGGAACACGTGGAAGCTCGGGTCCCAGTAGTCGAGACAAGCATCCAGGAATTCAAGCTCCGGTCGGACCTGCCTCAGGCCAAGGAATACGCCAACGTCGCAATCCTTCAAATTCTTCTTCTCTACACCCGACAAAGACGCACACCAACTACGCAAATTTCCGCCAAAATTCTCCATAATTCGACAAACGTTCCGTAAATATTTTGAATATTTTTGGAATATAGAGAATGGGAAATTGAAAGGATGAGTAATTTGAGCCAACGTACCCCTCCTTTTATAGCCGTCATTTGCAAACAGCATACAAACAAAAACATAATCGCTAGTGAGCAAGCGATTGAAAATAAATCAAACAAAAACCACAAAACAAAATAATAATCGCCTGTTTACAGGCGATTTTAATTTTGTTTTCTGACAGTTTGATTCGATTTCTTACACTCTTAGACACCTACACCCTACATTTTAACTTTTATTACCATACATTAATGTTACCGACCTTGGGTCGATTTTACGGTCCCGTCGCGTCGTCTCGATTTACGTGATCGACTCCCGACTTTCATATTTTACACATTTACAAAACAAAACAATCACACAAAAATTAAACACTACACAAAATACGACTTTCGCATTCGCAATTTTCGTTTCAAAACGTCGTTTTTAACCAACATTTTTACAATGTCAAAGGTGTCTTTTTACAAGTCTAAAATATTTACTGAACGGCATTTTTCAAACGCTTTGCATACGCATTTATTTTTACTCTGAGCAAGTCAGTCTCAATCGAGACGCATATATATGTTTATGACTAACTACATTTTGCAGGTATGCATGGCAACAAATACGCAAAGACTTCAGATACGATGACGACGCAAACCCGCGTTCTTCGCAACAAGACAAAATAACCGAAGTTAGGACGCTATACGCAGAACCTTTGGCTATAAGCAAAATCGAAACACATTTCGCACTTATAAACACCCACAAAACAAAACACATAAAACAACTATATACACATCCAAGTACACAAACAAAATACAAATTCAAATACGTACCCATAAACACCCACAAGTCCAAACACATAAAACAACCATATACAAGTCCTAATACATAAACCGTCACATACGAATACATATACTACATACAAAGTCACAAGTACACCGTGCATGTACAACAAGTCCAACATGCATAAGTTCGCAATAAAGACAAATACAAGGGTACAACAAAATACAAAATCAACAAGTCCAGGGCTATCAGGATCGTGGTCACGACGCCGAGCGCAGACGCAACGACTTCGATCTCGGTGCGATAACGACCACCTCTGCCACGCTCGACCCCTAGCTCGCCAGAACTCGCCAACTCCTCTGCGTATGCGGCCTCGGCTCGGCGCGCCTCGCGCCTCCTCATTACGACCACAGCTAAGTCCCGACGAGCGTCCGTCGCCTCCGTCTGACTCCTGCAGGCCTCTACTACCTTCTCATTCAAGACCGTCCGCCACTGGTTCGCCGTCCGCCACAACCTCTTGTGCACGTCGACTGTCACCTGCAAACGACAAATTCACACTTAGCTTTCAAACTAGGGGGCTATAATCAAAAGCAGCTTCAGCAGAGTTTGACTAAGGATTTTATTCTAAAAATCTAACTCAAACTGGGGGCTATAATCAAAAGCAAATCCAACAAAGTTTGAAATATGATTTTATTTTAAAATCTAACGCAAACTGGGGGCTATAATCAAAAGCAAATCCAACAAAGTTTGAAATATGATTTTATTTTAAAATCTAATTCAAACTGGGGGCTATACTACATAATACACATGCTTTACGAAAAACAAAAAATACCTTTGATGTGTCATATATTTACTTATTTTTAGCCCCTGCTTCACGAGCTTTTCTCTGCGTTTCTTGCGCTTTTACTTGCGTTTCAGCTCCTATTTCTCCCCGTTTTGGCACTGCTGCGTTTTTGTGTCCATTCTGCAGGTACACGCGCATATTTGGAGTATAGGATGCTTGTTGAGAGGTTTCGTGAAGTTTCATAAAGTTTCGTGAAGATCCGAGTTGGTTTCATGCCGATTCGCTCGCGTACGAGCCGCGTTTTGACGTTTGAAGGCGTCCCGGGACCATGGGACGGAGCACGGAGCTCAATTATTCACTTTAGACCCCGTCCCTACCCTTTGGGATGATCCACGCCTTGTCCCTAGGCCTTGGGTCAACATACGACAAGTTAGGACCAAGATCAAGGTCAAAGTCAAGTCAAGGTGAACTAAAGCCGACGCAAGGTCAACTTCAAATGGTTATATCTCAAGTTTTAGACCTCCAATGGATGCAAGACCAAGTGGAGATGATAGTTCGTCTCGATAGCTTTCCAACGGCAGGTCACACGCTTAATTCCGCCAAGAAACGAGTGAGTTACGAAGCTGAAAAAGACTGAACCCTCCGGGATGACCCTGTCCCGGACGGGATGACTATGTCCCGGACGGGACCACCCTTGTCCCGGTCGGGACGGCCCTGTGACTCCTCGTTGGCTCAAAATACTTCGTCTATTTGTAGGCCTAAACATTATAATTTCGTCCCACACTTTCTACAGCACTTTTACAACACTTTTAAGTTTATTCTCAAGAAAACTTAGGTTTAAATAATTTGATCTCTTGTACTTTCAATTCGCCACCCGGATTGCTCTAGTTTTATCGTCTATTTGGTTTTTGTTGTCGAATTCATCCTTTGTTTCATCAAATTTCTGATTGGTATTATCAATTTCTTCTCCTATTTTCATTGTGATTTCATTTTATATTTTTCGTAATCATGTCTTCGTCTTTCTCTATTGCTTTTGTTATCATTTCCGCTATGCTTGAGTAGTTCTTATTCTAGGGAAGAAGGGTGAATCATGGGTGCATGCTTGGGTTGTTTTTGATGATGTTTTGAGTTAGGTTTTCGCGCTCGTTTTGATTGTCTCGTTTTGTATGCGTTTGTTGATCCTTTGGCCAAGGATTTGTGAGCGTTTGCCACCCTTAAACTTAAGACCGAAAGCCTAGTTTAGGGTAGGACACGAGACCAATCATTAGGACCCTCACTTGTAAGTTGCGAGAGCCCGCATTTGAGACCTAAAGGAGCTTAAGACCGAGAGGCCTAGCTTACCCTTAGCGAGAGCGTTTTCCTACTCATTTCTGTCACCATCCTTTGACCTAGCATTCCCCGTGCCTAACCCGATTCCCTAGACCTTTTTCCTCTAAGTTTTAAACCCTTATCCTCCGCTATAGCTTTAGTAACCTCAACCCCTCGAACCGAGACCAGAATCACTAAAAATAACCAACTTAAGCGACCATCTCCCTGTGGATATCGACCCGACTTACCCTTGCTACCTAGTAGAGTGAGTTTGGATTATTTTTGATTAGGAGACGCGACTAAATCCTATCAAATTTTGGCGCCGTTGCCGGGGAGACGGCTTTTGTTTTTTGTTGATTATTTGGTTCTTTTCTCATTGTTACTCTTTTGTCTCAAGGAACCTCAATTCCTTGAGGCCGTTACTTATCGTTGCCTCTAGTGTTTTTGTATGCCCAGGCAAACGCGTACGTCTCAAAAAGGTTTGTCAATCGAATTTGACCCGGAACCGGAGCGTACATCTCTGAGGCGCAAGAACTTATTGAAAGACTTGGAGGCCACTTTCTCCTCCATCACCTAAGGAAGTTCACATTGAACTTGAACCCGAGCCAAAGAAAATGGTGAAGCTTTCCGATCACTCGAGGCCGACCGCGGCTCAAGTTCCAACGGGAAACGCTATGCCAACCATAGCGGCCAACAATTTCGAGGTTAAGCCCGCGTTTATCAATCTCATTGAGCGTACTCAATTCGGTGGGAGTCCCGGCGAGGACCCTAACTTGCACATCCAAAACTTTTGTGATTATTGCTCCACTATTAAGCAAACGGGGGTCACTCAAGACCAAATTAGGGAGATGCTCTTCCCTTTTTCACTCCGAGACAAAGCCAAGCTGTGGCTTAATTCATTGAACCGGGTTGCACTAGCCATCACCGATTGGAACTCCTTAGTCTTGGCATTCTATCAAAAATATTTTCCGCCTGAAAAGACCGCCATGCTAAGAAGCTAAAAAGAGAGAATTTTGTCTCATATTTTTTTTTTTTTTCCACTCACCATATTTCCTAAACACTTCATATATTAATCGTAATATAAACTTTGTTTTCTAGCATAAACTCAAGGCATTTCATATAACGTTTTGGGTGCAATTGATAAGAGATATTCTACGTTGAATATTGGTTTTATAAACGTAATTTGGGTACGTTTTTAGGAGGTTCTTAGGCCTTCCATCGAAGTTTAGAAAGGTTATTTCTATTCTTTTGTAATTCATATTATTATCATTTTGTATAATCTTGGGCATGTTAATACGATTAACATTTTAGTAGCAATATCGTGTTTCATATTTTTACATAGCTTGCTCACTCTTCTGCATCTGCTGCATCATGGTCTCCTGATTCTTGGCTATTTGCAGCATCATGGCCTTCATCTCGGCCATAGGATCGGGTCTCGCAGGATGGGGTGTGTAGGTGGGTCTTTGGTAATTAGGAGGGGGTGGTTGGTAATTTTTGTGGGGAGGGATGTAGGTTTGGTTTTGTGGAGGTGGTGGAGTCGGGTTCAGCACGTTTTGGTTACGATATGATAAGAGCAAACGTTCGAAACCCGGCTGGTTTTGATAGGGCAAGTTCTGCGAATAAGATTGGTAAGCATGAACTTGCTCGTGGGGCGCAGCATACCCCGTAGAATAAAAACCAGCATCGTGCCCTGCAATAGCATTTACATGAGCACTAGAAGAACCAACACCGTGCAGCATATCAATTTTCGCAGTCAGCGCAGCAAGCTGACTAGTGACCGCACTCATGCTCTCCTTATCACGGTCTTGATGAGCAGACCGTGAATTACCCCTTGGCTTCCCAAATTGAGATGAATGCATTGCCATCTCCTCAATTAATCCCCAAGCCTTGTCATCGTCGACGTTATTAGCAAAACGTCCCTCCGCAGCAGAGTCAAGAATGGCACGGCTCTCAGCATATAAGCCGTTGTAGAATGTCATGATCACCAACCAATCGTTCAACCCGTGGTGAGGACAATCCCTTATCAGTTTCTTGTACCGCTCCCAAGATTCAGCTAAAGACTCATCAAACGTTTGCTTGAAGCCTTGAATTTGACTCCTCATTTGATTAGTGCGTTCCGGAGGATAAAACTTTGAATAGAACGCGAGAGCCAAACCCCTCCAATCGGTAATACCAGCGGCAGTTTTGTCGAGGTCCGTGATCCACTCACGAGCAAGATCTTTCAACGAGAAAGGGAACAACATCTCCCTTATTTGCTCTTGAGTAATCCCGGCCTGCTTGATCGTAGAACAATAGTCGGTAAACATCTGCATATGCCGATGTAGATACCCGTATCCGTACCCCCCTAAAGCAACCCGATGATGAAAATGGACATTTATGCATGTTTTATAATTAGACGAAACGGTACAAAGTGTCTAAAACATTTTAGTCGTTTTTAACGTATTAATTTAAAATTGCATATTTCGTAAAATGAACATTAATTTTGTCGTTCTATTTCAAGCCGAGAAGCACGACACGATTATTCAGCCCACAAAAGTAACCCACAAAAAGCAACCCACAAAAGCAACCTACAAAAAGCAACCCACAAAAAAACCCACAAAAACGACCCACAAAAGCAGCCCACAAAAGCGGCCTCACAAAAACCAACCCGAAAACCACAAAATACGCACTCAAGACGAGTCAACGCGACTCCCGAGTCACATTTTCGTAAAACCAAATTTTACGATATTACAAAATAATACAACACGAAACAATTTTATTTCGAGCCAAAATCGAAAAACACGACAAAAACCGAAACACGAAACACGAAAAACGAAAACCAAAATCAGCCCAAAATAAGGGGTAAAACCCTTTGGACTAAAGTATGCACACACACAAAAGGCTTACGGACAAAAGCAAGGCCCAAATCACATCAGCCGTCAAAACACAAAAAACGGCCCTAAACACCCACAAAAACAAGTCGTAAGTCAACTTACGACTTGAATACAAGTCGTCTGTTGACAGACGACTTGAATACAAGTCGCCTGTCAACTTACGACTTGTATTCAAGTCGTAAGTTCACTTACGACTTGTTTTGATGCTGGGCCTGCTGTTTTAGACCTTGCGCGAGCCCAATCCATCCTCTATATATACACAACCTCAACACACAATTTTCACACAACAATTCACACTCTCATCTCCTCTCTAAACCACACTTAGCACTCTAAAAACCGTCTTTGCGTTTTAAGGTAAACATTTTACCTTCGGACTAGACTTTTTAGACTCGGACAAGGGTTACCTTAACCCGACCCAATATTGGTTTAACGAACCCGTATTCGTAATACGGTTGTAGTAATTCGGATTCCTAATCCGTCTAAACCTCGCCAATATTGCATAAACAAACGACACACTTTCACTAAAGCAAACCGACGTCACATTTTACATTATGCAAATTCTCATGCATGCATTAAATTACGACTAAAACACGGATTCGACATTAACTTGTACCGTTTCAACTAGTCTTTTAAACATGCAAAACTGAGGGTTTTCAAAATACTAGAATTAGACAAAAGTCGGAAAATAACGTTTTATAATAATTCAAATCAATGAATTAATTATTTTACGTATATTTCCAATAGCAAAACGTCATGACTTGACGTTTTACATCCATTATTTTGCATTATTATCGAGTCATTATTCGCACTTGTACGTAGCGTTTTATTAGCTCAAACATCGAAATTAAATACTTGTTCTCAAATTAGTAGAGACTACTTTACGTAGGCTTTTTGATTTCAGTTTTTCATTAAACGCTTTGATAAACTTTCGAAAAGTAATCTTGCCCCGAATCCTCTCTGGTTTCACAATAACCTTAGAAGGATAGGTATCGACGCGCCTTGAATTCTAAGACTCGTGTCTTGTAATTCAAGACATGTTAAAAAGGTTCCAAATTCCTTTAAATATTTGGTGGCGACTCCAAATGCGATTTCAAAACGATTTTCAAACACTTAAGCAATGATATCCCCCATAGCAAACGCTAGCACTTTACGAGCTTGGCACATTTCTCGCGTAGCGCCTTGCCCCCCTAATCGGGCAGGCCCGCGCGAGGCGTCGAGGAGGTTCCCGGTACCTTCAGCCGACCAGGATCCTCGGTGGGATAACCACCAAATTGATTCCGCTCCACCAAGTTTAGGAAGGCGGGGCGAATCTCGAAATTGCCCGTTAGAGTAGCGGGCATCGTGGAATCCATTCGGAATGGATTCCGGCTTAGGGACCGAGTGACTATATAGTCGGCAGAGTCACAGGCGGTGAAGTAGAAACTGGAGTAACTGGAGGTGTGTCTTCTTCGTAGGACGATTGCGCTGCACTAGACTCCGCTTGCGACGCTTCCTCAAAATCAAGATTAGCTATTTGAATTGCTTCCTTACGTAGCCTATGTAATGCTCGCTCAGGTTCGGGCTTAAAAGGAACTAGAGTCCGAGGTGACCTGCGCATAAACAAAACTACGCGAAACAATGAGAAACGGTCTCAAGGAACTAGGTTCCTTGAGACAAGAGAGAAAAACTTAGCTAACTAATAAGCAAAACGAAAACTAGCTAACCGTCTCCCCGGCAACGGCGCCAAAATTGATGAGGCTAAATCGTCACGCCTAATCAAAGTAAACCTAAGGACAACTAACTAGGTAGCTAGTGGCAGTAGGGTCGAATCCACAGAGAGAAGGAGTAGTCAAAGGGATGCTCAGCTAATCTAGGTCGATCTCAAAGTAACAAAAAACGGTGTGTTATGAGATTAAACTAAGAACGATAAGCAAAGAGGTATGAAAATTGTATGAGAGGGAGATTAGGGCATCGGGATCAATGTGACATCGATTCAGGAACTCAACTCAGAAGGAAATACAATCAATTGAAGTCATGCAAGTGATTAGGTTTGGGAAAACGCTCTCTCGAGTCAATTTTAACCTTAAGCAAATTTAGCGGGCTCTCGCTACGTACTAAATTCAACTTATCAATTACGCGTGAGTCTATTTTCAATTAGGCTTTCGATCTTAAACTGAAACATCCTAAATTCAATTCAATAAAGGCGTCCCTAAATTCAATTGATAATAAAACGCGTAGGAAGAAAACAACTTGCACAAATTCAATCGATATAAGCAATTAAAACATGTCCTCAATCAATCTCACAATCACCCTAAACCCTAATTGAGAATTAGCTAGACATGAAACGAGTAAAAGCAAAGCAATTGATAAATATAAACATGATGAAAGAAATAAGAACGATCGAATTAAACCTGGAGTAAATCCTCAATTGTAATGTAAAGATTGAGACTTGCAAGAATAATCAAAGCTAAACTAAGAGTTTTTGAGAGTTTAAAAGAGAGAAAACTAAAAACTAATCTAAAGCAGTCAAAAAGTAGAATGAAAGATCCACTAAACCCTAACTTCGAGTTGTATTTATAGGCCCGCGAAAAAACGTGAAACAGGGCAAGTAAACCGACCGGTTTAGGGCTGAACCGATCGGTTTGGTGGTGTGAAGCGATCGGTTCACCCTTGAACCGATAGGTTCTAAGCTTCTCAGAATTTTCCAGCAACTTTGGCTCTTATTCATGCATCCTGAACCTATAGGTTTGCTCTGAACCTATAGGTTTGACGTCCCAAATCATCGTATTGCTTCCATATTCGCTCTCGAGCTTCGTCTTGACGTCACGATACTCGTAAATGCTCCAATTGACTCAGGTTTTAGCTCAGGACCGCCAAAACCTGCAAAATACACACGAGGAACGACAGTATCGCAATATAAAGCAAATAGCTCCTAAAATAATAGTGAAATCGAACAAATGCGAGCTAAATGCAGCTATATCGGGGTCATATAATCAATATAAATGACATACATCAGCAGGTCACCCCAATGACATCAGAAATCTCTCCAGAAAAACTTATCAGTAACATCACGCGTGAATGGCAAGCTAACGCCGTCACCTTCTCTGACAAAGACCTCCTTCCATTCGGAGGCACGCACAACCTACCTCTCTACATCAACGTAGAATGCCACGGCATGACGTTACCGGTCGTCCTCATCGACAACGGATCTGCAGTCAACGTCCTACCCCTTGAAACAGCCAAAAAGCTAGGGATTGAGGAAAATGACTTTATTCCATGTACAGACGGCGTCAGGGCCTACGACGGAACACGTCGTTGTATAAAGGGAACCATCTCCTTTCCCATCATGACAGGACCTGTCATGAGAGAAACCGAGTTCCAGATCATCGACATACCCCCAACTTATAACATGCTACCAAGGCAATCCCCTCGACCCTACACCAGAAGGTCAGGCTACCTTTAGACGACGAGATCGTCACCATCAACGCCTCGAACTTTCGGGCTACTCTTAAACAACACCAAGCTAACAACAGTACCGCAGAGATAAACGCTGATCCAGCCGACGACATGTGTGGATTCGACTTCGACTTCGACATCTACACCATGACTCGCGAAGAAGAAATCGCTACACTCTACGCCAAGGACAACGACAATAAATGGCCCACCATGGGTCTATCTTATGTGCCATGGTCATATGAAATCTCTCGCGGTTGGGAAGCATACAACGATCGCAAGAAATATCACGACTTCCACATGCAGCCGTACCACATCTTCCCCAGCAACTACTTCGTCAAAGAGGGCACTAGCAAAGTCCCTAAAGACGTATCCTCATACACCGTCGGCGGGATTGGGACCATCTCCGACATCATACGCAATCACAACTACAAACCCAGCACCTAATCGCTCCTTGAAGAGAAGACACACGATGGATGGTCAAAAACTCTCTAGTGGACCGACGGGAAAGGTCGCACTTTCAAGATCACCACGGGTCAAGGCTATACCTTCGAGGATTCTGACTCCGACTCCGACAAAGACAACGACCCCAACAACAAGTCTGCCATAGAGTTTAGGCTCCCGCGTCGTCACTTTAAGTCGTACACCCCAACTAAGCCCCCGGGCTATCTCCCTGATGTAATCAATTTAGCTCAGGAACTAGAGTCATTAAGGTTATCCAAAGCTCCCTCGTCTGAGCTATCTTCAAATGTAACCGCTTTTGATAACATTAATAACATGAACGTTTTCGGCTACTCTTTGCCTCGTTTTCCTTCAAATTCTGCATTTTCTAATGATTGCGATAGATTTAAACAAAATGACATTGCATTATATAGATACATTGCAAACATTGTTTCAAAACCCGAACAGGATCCCATTATTGAAGACACAACAACCATCAACGTAGGCACGCCCGAAGAACCTCGAGAGCTACAGCTGGGGGCTTCTTTAAGCACAGAAGAGAGAATCGCATACACCGAGCTCCTCACGGAATTCAGGGACGTCTTCGCATGGTCATACAAAGACATGCCCGGCATTGACCGCGAAATAGCCGAACACCGCATCCCAATTAAGCAAGGTATCAAACCAGTTAAGCAAAAATTACGACGCATCAAGCTTGAATGGTCTCTCATGGTAAAAGACGTGATCGAAAAGCAACTACAAGCTGGATTCATCCAAGTTATCGAATACTCTGACTGGGTCTCAAACATGGTCCCAGTTATGAAGAAAAACGGTAAAATACAGGTATGCGCCGACTTTCGGGACCTAAACAAAGCATGCCCAAAAGACGACTTCCTACTGCCTCACATGGACATTCTAATTGACAATACAGCCGACCACGCCCTACAGTCATTCATGGACGGGTATGCAGGCTACAACCAGATCAAAATGGCGACAGACGACATGTCAAAAATAACCTTCGTAACCCCCTGGGGAACATACTGCTACACGGTTATGCCATTCGGACTCATAAACGCCGGCGCTACCTACCAACGCACTGGTACCACCTTACTTCACGACATGATGCATAAGGAGGTTGAGGTATACGTCGACGACATGATTGTGAAGTCAAAAAAAAAGGATGACCACGTCACAAACCTTCGGAAATTCTTTACCCGAATCAGGCAATACCAAATGCGATTAAACCCACAGAAATGCACCTTTGGGGTCACATCCGGCAAACTGTTAGGCCACATTGTAAGCCAGCGCGGGATCGAAATAGACCCAACTAAAATCAAAGCAATTATGAGCATGAAGACGCCAAGCAACATTGACGAAATAAGAAGCTTCTTGGGACAAGTCCAATATATCTCCCGATTCATCAGCAAACTCACCATGATTTGCGAGCCAATTTTCAAAAAACTGAAGAAAGAAGAGCATACGAAATGGGACGACGACTGTTAACAAGCATTCAACAAAGTCAAAAGCCTGCTTACAAATCCACCCGTTCTGGTACCTCCGCAAAAGGGCTTACCACTATCGCTATACTTAACGACTACGCCAAACGCTATAGGTGCCATGCTCGCCCAAGAAGTTAATAACGAAGAACGAGCGATTTACTACATAAGCAAAACATTTCGCGACTATGAGACACGGTACGAACCGGTCGAGAAAAGTTGTCTCGCACTGGTCTGGGCAACCAAAAAGCTCAGACACTACCTACTCGCCAGCACAACAAGAGTATACTCCTTGATGGACCCTCTCAAATACCTATTTGAAAAACCGGTCCTAAACGGGCGCATGGCAAGGTGGACTCTGCTTCTTGCCGAGTACGAACTCAAATACCTCCCTCTGAAAGTCATTAAGGGAAGAGCGGTCTCGGACTTCCTTGCAGAAAATGCTATCATCGAACAACCCGTGATTGATACTATGTCATTTCCCGACGACGGAATCTTCGCCGTAGAAAATGAGTATTGGCAATTATACTTTGACGGACCATCAAACTACCGCGGCTACGGGGTAGGAATACTCCTAATATCCCCAAGTGGCGACCACACGCCACTCTCAATCAAGCTCGACTTCAGTGTCACAAACAACGCCGCAGAATACGAAGCGTGTATTTACGACCTGCAGGCAGCCATAGCCCTCAACATAAAGAACCTTCGTGTACGTCATCATCCTAAGACTCATCAATTTGATAGGCTTAGTCGCGTCACCTAGTCAAAAATAAAACCAAACTCAATGCTAGGGTAGCTAGGGTAAGTCGGGTATCGTATCCGCAGGGAGAAGGTCGGATTGTTGGTTATTTTGAATGATTCTAGTCTCGGTTCGAGGAGGTTGGTTTACTAAACACTAAAGCGGAAAAGTAGGGGTTTAAACTTAGGGAAAAAGGTTTAGGGAATCCGGGATAGCAAGGGTGAAGCTAGGACAAAGGATGGTGACAGAAATGAGTCGGGAATCGCGTGTGCTAAGGAATAGGCTCGGCCTCTCGGTCCTAAGCGTCCTCTAGGTCTCAAATGCGGGCTCTCGCAACTTACAAGTGACTGTCCTAATGGTTAGTCTTGTACCCTACCTTAAACTATGCTTTCGGTCTTAAGTTTAAGGGTGGAAAACGCTTGCTAAACCTCGGCCAAGGGATCAACAAACACAATCAAACACAAGACAACCAAAACACAAGCAAGACCCTAATCAAATCATCACCAAAAGCATCCTAGACTACTCACCCATGATCACCCTTCATCCCTAGATAGAGGACTACTCACACATAGCGAAAACGAAAGCAAAAGAAAGGGAAATAACGAAAGACATGATCAACATCGATATATAATGAATTAACAATCAAAGGAGAGAAGAAATTAACAATACCAATCAGAAAATCCAATAGAAAAGGGATGAATTCAAGCAACAAAACCGAAATAGATGATCAAACGAACATAAACCGAGTCGGGAATTGAAATTAAAAAATTATAAAAGTATCAAACCTAAGATTTTTAGAGAATGTAGTTTAAAGTGCTTAGAAAACAATGTAAAAAGATGGGAACGAAATAATGCCTCTAACTCATTGAAATAGACGAATTATTTCAAGCACACGAAAAGTCAGAAGCGTCCCAGGGCTCCGGGACAGCCCTTCCCGACCGGGACAACACAGCAGCTCATCCCTTGGCTACGGGACAGCCTTCCCGGATGGTTCAGCTTTGATCCTCTTTCTTGCTCCTTCTTGTACTTAGTTTTATTTGCTATAATTGTTGTCCCAAGGCTTAGGGACGAGGCTCACGAGTAGGGACGAGTCTTAGGATGATGATGCAAGCTTCAAATCCCGTCCCAAGGTCCCGAGACACCTTCATTGGTTGAAACGAGGCTCGTGCGCAACCGAAACGCAACGAAACCAACTCGAATCACCTCGAAACTTCACGAAACTTTACGAAACTTCACGAAACCTCCCGAACACCATCCTAAACTCCAAATAGCTGCTTTAACCTACAAAATAAACACAAAAACGCAGCATAGCCAAAACGGAGCGAAATAGGAGCTGGAACGCAAGTAAAAGCTCGGGAAACGCGAAGTAAAGCTCGTGAACAAGGGGCTATATATAAGTAAATATATGACACATCAAACTCCCCCAAACCGAACCGTTGCTTGTCCTCAAGCAACAAAGCATGACAGAAAATAGAGGACAAAGCGAGCAAAAGAATACTTCCCCAAACAATCACCAAACCGCAAGTAGCTTAAGCAAATGACAATCAATCCCGAAGCAACATGGGACGTATGGAAATAGCAAGCTAACGGATGAGAATTACAAGACGGCGCAGAATGAATAGCATGGCTTAAACAAAGGCTCTCTAGCAATCAAATCACGGACCTCTCGCGGTTTCCACTCTAGCACAAATGATGATCAAGGTGATATATGTGATGACACTCACCTACTCAACTGGTGGAAGCACGCCCACAATCTAATGTGGACCAAATCTCGCATTCCCGTACACAAATAATGTCACAAAAACGAACCAAACATGAGGGCTTACATAGGATATGAGGTGTGTATAGGCTAAAGAGAGGGTAAGGGCATAAAGGTGGACATATGATTATGGAATCGTGGAGCTAAGCCACTAGATACCACTAATACTACTCAAGTGCTCATCCAACCAAAACGGAACCCAACTCTCATGAAAACGGATCGAAAACAGCACATCGATCTCCTTACACATCATCGCAACATAGCAACAAATTTCAAGTGCTCACTCATGTAACAACAACAACTTCATTTTGTGCACACATTTTCTATCTTTTGTATTTTGTGTGTTGTGTTTGTATTTTTTTCAGATTTTTGTTTGTTTTTTTTTTTTTTTTCTTGAGCAAAGAGCACCCAAGTTGCGGAAAAACCTCATAAAAGGTCGGGGAAACAGCAATCCCGACTCATAATCACCAACACTCTCAAGCTCACGACATCAGCAAGTCGCAGCCATGATCACAACCCAACGAACGAGCACAAGAGTAAGCAAAAGCGATAACTAGCAAGGTTAGGGTAGGCTATTTGGCAATGTAGCTAGCAAACTCATGTGGGTAAGGGGTGTAGGATCAAAAGGGAGAGGGTAAATCAATGAAATAAAAAGGTGAATAAAATGTAAATCAACTAAAGCCTCATATGCATAAACAAGTGACAAAATTGTGGGAAACACGGGATAGGGGCCACACTTATGCGTGTTAATGTTACGTACCCCACGAGGAGAACTACTCACAATAAAAGCACGGGGACCGGGATAGATGAACCGGCCTCTGGAGGCTAAAAACCTCACAATAAGAGTAGCTAAAGTCCGCGAATGATAAAGCCAACAAAGTAAAAGCACATGCCATCATCCGCAAGCGTCTAAACATCCCGTAGCGCTAAATCAACAATATAAATCATGCCAAAGCTCAAAGCATACAAGGGAAGGGATGCCGGGAAAGAATAAGGTCAAAACAAGCTCGCACAACGGAACGGGATACGTGTTTTTGGTGTTTTTGTGAAATTTTCTGATTTTTTTGTGATTTTGTGAATTTTCAGATTTTTTTGAATTTTTGATGTTTTTGGAAAATGAAAAACGAAAAAGAAAACGCAAAAATAAAAAGCAAAGCAAAGCAAAGCGTTTCTTCCCCCAAACCGAACGACACATTGTCCCCAATGTGTCCTAAAGCACAGTAACTAAGGACCTTAAGATAAGGGAGAAAAACGATAAAAGTCTCAAAAGAAATAAAAAGTACATACATGATATATTTACAATGAAAACGCTCCCCCAAACCAGCGTCGAACGGGGAGCTCAGCACGGGTACTAGAAGTACCACCAACCATGGGTCTCGTCGTAGACGAACCCACTACCATCGTCGTTCTCATCATCATACCCATCATCATCATCCACTCGAGCATCACCATTTCGGCTCACAACAGCAACAGCTCCAACACTCTCCACAACTTGCACGTCGGCTTTGATCACACTACTACCCGCATCCATCCTCCCTAAGGTACCTGCAACAACGTCATGACAGCAAAGCACGGCCTCAAGAGGATCCCTCTCGAGGACTTGAGGTAAGTACTCGTCCACACAATCGTCTATGACATCAACAGAAAAGACCGACTCCTCTAACATGGGACGCTTCAAAGCATTTGACAAGTTAAAATTGATTTTTTCACCTCCAACATCCAATGTCAACTTTCCGTTCTTGACGTCAATGATTGCACCAGCAGTGTGCAAGAAAGGCCGACCCAATATAATAGGAATTTGGGAGTCCTCGGCCATGTCAAGAACGACAAAGTCAACAGGGATGAAAAATTTACCGACCTTGACGGGAACGTCCTCCAAAACACCTAGAGGGCGTTTGACAGAACGGTCCGCCATCTGGAGAGTGATGTTCTTTACTTTCAAAGGTCCCATGTTAAGCTTCTCGCATACCGAGTAGGGCATGACGCTCACACTTGCACCTAGATCACATAAAGCGTTAGAAATAGAAGTGGTGCCTATAGTGCAAGGAATAGAGAAGCTACCCGGATCTTTTAACTTAGGAGGAGACTGGTTTTGTAAAAGTGCGCTGCATTCAGCAGTGAAAGCCACAGTCTCGACCTCGTTGAAAGATCGTTTACGAGTAAGGATGTCTTTTAAAAACTTTGCGTATGCAGGGACTTGAGTAACAAGTTCAGTGAAAGGGACGGTTACCTTTAAATCCTTGACGACTTCCATAAACTTACCAAATTGACTATCAAGCTTTGATTTTACCACTCGGCTCGGGAATGATAATTTGATTTGAATCGGTGGCTCGACAGGTTTGCTCTTCTCCTTCTCATTTTCTTTGTCCACAGCGGCCCACTCCCTTGATCTTGCTCGGCCTTCTTTGGCTCAACACCCACGTGACCATGACCATGGGGCACGGCCGACCCATC
Organism: Dianthus caryophyllus; assembly: GCA_023091065.1. Classification (NCBI taxonomy): domain Eukaryota; kingdom Viridiplantae; phylum Streptophyta; class Magnoliopsida; order Caryophyllales; family Caryophyllaceae; genus Dianthus; species Dianthus caryophyllus. The sequence continues at coordinate 12,574,432 of CM041529.1, read as the reverse complement.
TTGGGGTCCCACGGCCACCCACCTTGCCTAGCTCCACTCATGCTCGCTCCATTGCTCTTTGTACCTGCACCATTATCACTAGGCACACTAAAATCGTTAGCAAAAAGAGAAGGATCTACCTCACTTACCACCTTAGTGGGTGGAGCATCGTAAGTAGGCATGGGTGGACCGTCATAGATCGTGCCACTTCGCAAGGAGATGGCATTGACGGTATCATGGGGTTGTGACCCTTGCGAAGGAAGACTACCCGGCTTCCGTTGAGAGCTAGAAGAAGCAAGTTGAGCCTCTTGCGTTTCAAGCATCTTGATGGCCGAGTCCTTTGCTTGGTCACTCTTTTGCATTTGAGCCATCATCGTCTCTTGTGTTTTGGCCATTTGCATCATCATTGCTCGCATTTCGTTCATCATTGGATCACCACTCGAAGAAGGAGCGGCTTGCATCGGTGGTGGGGCATTTTGTGGTTGAAAATTGGGGCGATTAAAGCCCGGAGGGTTGTAGGGTCGTGGATTATTGTAGCTGAAATTTTGTGGGCTGTTTTGATATTGTGTTTGTTGTGGTGAAGGATTTAAGACATTTTGGCTTTTGTATGAAAGGTTTGGATGGTTCCGATAGCCTTCATTGTAGTAGTTTGAGTAGGGGTTGTTTTGAGTATGTAAAGCATGCACATGATGAGATTGTGTGTTCATACCTCGGCATTTCATGGAAGTGTGACCAACCGTACCGCAAAAATCACATGGGACATCGTAGGAGGAGTGCATAGCAGCTACCGTTTGCGGCCTAGCACTTGAGGAACTACCGCAAGCTCTCATTTCTCTCATCATCATTGCGGTCATGGCATCCAACTTAGCATTAAGCATGGCCACCGCGTCGCCATCATTCTTACCTCCACTTCTAGGCACGTTTCTAGAGCTACCATATTGCGCATTATGGATGGCCATAGCTTCAATCGTGTCAATGGCCTCCTCCACATCAATATTATCGAATCTCCCATTAGCGGCGGAGTCAAGGACTTGGCGTGACTCGTTGTATAGACCATTATAGAATTGCATCACAATGAACCATTTGTCCATGCCGTGATGAGGGCATTGACTCCGTAGCATTGCGGTCTTTTCCGGAGGGAAGTATTTTTGATAGAACGCAAGCACAAGAGAGTTCCAATCCACAATAGCAAGCGCAACCCGATTCAAGGAGTTAAGCCACAACTTGGCTTTGTCTCGGAGGGAAAACGGGAAGAGCATCTCCCTAATTTGGTCTTGGGTGACACCCGTTTGCTTTATGGTAGAGCAATAGTCGCAAACGTTCTGAATGTGGAGGTTAGGGTCCTCACCGGGGCTCCCTCCAAACTGGCTACGCTCAAGCAAGTTGATGAACGCGGGCTTGACTTCAAAATTATTCGCTGCTATGGTGGGCATAGCATTTCCCGTTGGAACTTGAGCCGCGGTCGGCCTTGAATGATCGGAAAGCTTCACCATTATTCTAGGAATAGGAGGTTCGAGTTCGGTGTGAGCTTCTTTGGAGGATGAAGCCTCAAGTTGCTTTAGTAGACTTTTGCGCGCAAGGAAGAAATGCGCTCGACTCGGATCAAATTGCACGTCCTTATTAGCTTGAGACCTGCGCGTTTGCCTGACAATGCACAACACTAGAGCAACTATAAGTAGCGGCCTCAAGGAATTGAGGTTCCTTGAGACAAGAGTAACAATGAGAAAAGAACCAAATAAACAACAAAAAACAAAGCCGTCTCCCCGGCAACGGCGCCAAAATTTGATAGGCTTAGTCGCGTCACCTAGTCAAAAATAAAACCAAACTCAATGCTAGGGTAGCCAGGGTAAGTCAGGTATCGTATCCGCAGGGAGAAGGTCGGATTGTTGGTTATTTTGAATGATTCTTGTCTCGGTTCGAGTAGGTTGGTTTACTAAACACTAAAGCGGAAAAGTAGGGGTTTAAACTTAGGGAAAAAGGTCTAGGGAATCCGGGATAGCAAGGGTGAAGCTAGGATAAAGGATGGTGACAGAAATGAGTCGGGAATCGCGTGTGCTAAGGAATAGGCTAGGCCTCTCGGTCCTAAGCGTCCTCTAGGTCTCAAATGCGGGCTCTCGTAACTTACAAGTGAGGGTCCTAATGGTTAGTCTCGTACCCTACCTTAAACTAGGCTTTCGGTCTTAATTTTAAGGGTGGAAAATGCTTGCTAAACCTCGGCCAAGGGATCAAGAAACACAATCAAACACAAGACAACCAAAACACACAGGCAAGACCCTAATCAAATCATCACCAAAAGCATCCTAGATTACTCACCCATGATCACCCTTCATCCCTAGATAGAGGACTACTCACACATAGCGAAAACGAAAGCTAAAGCAAGGGAAATAACGAAAGACATGATCAACAACGATATATAATGAATTAACAATCAAAGGAGAGAAGAAATTAACAATACCAATCAGAAAATCCAATAGCAAAGGGATGAATTCAAGCAAAAAAAACGAAATAGATGATCAAACGAACATAAACCGAGTCGGGAATTGAAATTACAAAATTATAAAAGTATCAAACCTAAGATTTTTAGAGAATATAGTTTAAAGTGCTTAGAAAACTGGGAAATTGTTGAGACAAGTTAATGCTACTACTCTCACTCTTATTCCAAAGGTTGAAGTCCCACACTCTGTGACACAATTCAGACCCATAGCTTGTTGTAACATCCTATCCAAATGCATATCCAAGATCCTGTGTTCCAGACTTGGATTAGTCTTACCCAACATTATCAGTCATACCCAGAGTGCCTTTATCAAAGCGAGGCAAATTGTTGATAATGTCCTGATTTGTCAGGATCTTGTCAGATTATATAATAGGAAAGCATGCTCCCCTAGATGCTTGATCAAAATGGACCTCAAAAAAGCTTATGATTCTATTGAGTGGGTGTTTGTTGAACAAATGCTCACTTATCTAAATTTTCCAGCCAAGTTGATCATGTGGATTATGACTTGCCTTAAAAGCCCTTGGTATAGTTTGTCTTTGAATGGAAATATTTTTGGTTTCTTCAAAGGAGAGAGGGGCTTGAGACAAGGGGATCCTTTATCTCCCTTGCTCTTTACTATCTGTATGGAGTATTTCAGCAGAATCCAGAATGTTGTGTCTAAAATGGAGGGGTTCCATCACCACCCTTTATGCAGGAAAATTGGTTTGAACCACCTTTGCTTTGCTGATGACTTATTGTTGTTTTGCAAAGGTGATGTTGGGTCGATTAGGAGATTAATTGGGGGCTTTATTACCTTTTCAGAAGCCTCTGGGCTGAGAATGAATGTTGAGAAGACTGAAATGTATTGTAATGGTATCAAAGGGCATGTGTTCAGGTGAGATTCGACATGTCTTGGGTTTAAGTTGGGATCATTACCATTTAAGTACCTTGGAGTTCCCATAAGCTCAAAGAAGTTGTCCAAGAAGAATTTGTTTTGTGCTATGTGAAAGGATATGTGATAGAATTAGAAGTTGGGGAGCAAAAGAGTGAGCTATGCAGGGAGGCTGGTGTTAGTGAAGGCTGTACTAACAAGTCTTCACTCATATTGGGCTTCCATCTTTCTTCTTCCTTGTGGGTTATGAGCAGAATAATGGCTATTTGTAGAAACTATTTGTGGGATGGACATGAGGAGTATCACAGGGCTCCTCTAGTTTCATGGGACCAAGTTTGCACAAGTAAGAAAACTGGAGGCTTAGGAATACAACATTGTCAGAAGTGGAATTTGGCTGCTATTGCAAAGTATGTTTGGTGGATATCTGAGAAGAAAGATCACCTTTGGGTTAAGTGGATTAACCACATTTACCTGAAAGGTGCTGATTGGATGGAATACATCCCCCCTCTCTACTCTAGCTGGTCTTGGAGACAAATATGCAAAGTGAAGGAGGTTGTTAAGATTGGGTATGTTGCTGGGAAGTGGTTGAATCAGGGTTAGTATACGGTTAAGTCTGGGTATAACTGGCTGTTGGGTGAAGCTCCAAAGGTTAAATGGAATGTAGGAGTTTGGAACAGATTCAATATTCCAAAAGTCTCACTCATACCTTGGTTGATGTATCATAACAGACTTTGGACTAAAGATTGGTTGCTGGCTCTTGCGATTTGCAAGGACAACAACTGTTTTTTGTGTGATACTCAACCTGAGTCTTGTGCTCATTTATTCTTTGACTGTGTGTATAGTCGGAGATGCTTGCAGGGGCTAACAGATTGGATGGGTCTGAAGATTACAGTACATTCCCCGGCTGTTTTTCAGAAGAAATATAGGCAGGTCAGCAAGCTACAGGTTCTTCTTGGCAATAGTGTGTTAAATTGTCTAGTGTATGTAATTTGGTGGCAAAGGAATGTGTGTAGGCTGGAAGGGGTGCTGCTGCATCCTACGCAAGTCCAAGTTCAGGTCAAGCAACTAATTCTACGGAAGCTAGATTGTATTGGTGACTTGAATGTAGGGGAGAAAGATAGTAGATGGCTCCGGCAATTGAAGTGCTAAGTTCTCCTTTTCTTTGATGTATGATGAGTGTGTGTTTATAAACACAAAATGATGTATGTTTTGGTTTTCACGATTAATGAAATGACTTACCTTTCTACCAAAAAAAAAAAGTGCTTAGAAAACAATGTAAAAAATGGGAACGAAATAAGGCCTCTAACTCATTGAAATAGACGAATTATTTCAAGCACACGAAAAGTCAGAAGCGTCCCAGGGCTCCGGGACAGCCCTTCCCGACCGGGACAACACAGCAGCTCATCCATTGGCTACGGGACAGCCTTCCCGGATGGTTCAGCTTTGATCCTCTTTCTTGCTCCTTCTTGTACTTAGTTTTATTTGCTATAATTGTTGTCCCAAGGCTTAGGGACGAGGCTCACGAGTAGGGACGAGTCTTAGGATGATAATGCAAGCTTCAAATCCCGTCCCAAGGTCCCGAGACACCTTCATTGATTGAAACGAGGCTCGTGCGCAACCGAAACGCAACGAAACCAACTCGAATCACCTCGAAACTTCACGAAGCCTCCCGAACACTATCCTAAACTCCAAATAGGTGCTTTAACCTACAAAATAAACACAAAAACGCAGCAGAGCCAAAACGGGGCGAAACAGGAGCTGAAACGCAAGTAAAAGCACGGGAAACGCGAAGTAAAGCTCGTCAACAAGGGGCTATATATAAGTAAATATATGACACATCAACATGGAGATTCATTCCTTATCATAAATCAAGTAACAGGAGCATGGAAAATCATGAGTGAAACCCTCACAAAATACCAAGCAAAAGTACAAAAACTCCTAACCAACTTCGACTGCGTCGAATTCTATCACCTCCCAAGGGAAGAAAACCAATTTGCCGATGCACTGTCAAAGCTGTCATCCCTCCTCAACATGCCTCCCAACATGAAGACGCTACCCATCTTTGTTGAAAGACGTGACGAACCGGCATATATTCAGACTATTGACATGGACGAAGCCGAGCAAACAGAGCCTTGGTATCAAGCCATCATCAACTACAAGACAAACAACACTTACCCACCTGACACCGATAAACGTGGCCAGCGAGCCATTAGACTCCTAGCATCCCAGTTCGTGCTAGAAATGGGACAATTACTCAAGAAGACATCACAGGGCACACTACACATATGTGTCGCCTACAAAAAAGGGCAAGAAATCATCGCGCAAGTTCATGACGGCCGAATCACGGTCCCCACATGAACGCTCGGGCACTCTGCAAACAAATCCCACGGCTAGGATGGTATTGGACGACCATGGAAGCAGACTGCATCCACTACGTCAAGCACTGTCACAACTGCCAAATTTTCAGCAACGTACAGCACGTACCGCCTTCACCCCTTTACAGCCTGACCTCACCATGGCCCTTTTCAACTTGGGGCATCGACGCGATAGGCAAAATACACCCTATTGGAGCAGGAGGTCTCTGTTTCCTACTAGTAGCAATCGACTATTTCACAAAATGGGTAGAAGCAGCGTCTTTTCGCACCCTCTGCTCAAAAGAAGTCGCCAAGTTCATACAAACAAACATCATATGCCGATACGGCATACCACATGAGTTTATCAGTGACCAAGGCTCACACTTTCAAGGCGAAACTGAAGCTATCCTCACAAAATACAACATACAACATCACAAATTCTCACCTTATCGACCCCAAACCAATGGCGCCGTTGAAGCAGCAAACAAAACAGCCATCACCATACTCGAGAAGATGATCGACAGCTGCCGAGACTGGCCCAGCAAAATACCATATGCACTCTGGGGTACCGCACTACCATCTGCACATCTGCAGGCATGACACCTTATTTCCTCAATTACGGCATGGAAGCTGTCCAACCAGTGGAAATAGAAATACAATCACTACGCATACTAATGGAAAGTAGCATCCCTGAAGCAGAATGGGCCCGTGAACGCTACGAGCAACTCATGCTTTTAGACGAACGCCGACTTCATTCCCTGAGTACCGTACGAATGTACCAAGCGCGATTACAATGAGCGTTCAACAAACGAGTTAAGCCACGGAACATAAGAGTGGGTGACCTCGTACTAAAGTCAGTTCGAGCACCACTTCCAGTAGACCCACGAGGAAAGTTCAAGCCTAACTGGGCTGGGCCCTACCTCGTCAAAGAAATCTCATAGCGGGCGATCAAACTAACCGAGCACCTTGCGGTCAAGAGTTTAACCTCGCAACTAACCTTGATCAACTCAAGAAATACTATCCTTAAAAACACCCTGCAATGTATCTATAAAATACAATTTTCAAAAAATCGCATTCACGGGCCGGCATGCCCTTAAACGTGCACTCCCTCTACAAAAATCAAAAGCATTTCCTGGGCCGGCATGCCCCTAAACGTGCATTCTCTACGACAATTCCATGGGCCGGCGTGCTCTTAAACGTGCACATTCCCCACAAAAAGCAATTCCGAACTACGCCGGTTTGATTCCATTTTACATGGATATGGTAGGCAGCTTTGCAAAAAGTACAACCGATATTCAACACAAAACGACACTTCTAAAGCTTAAAAAAGCTGAGGATATAGTCATCACAAAAGCGTTCCACAGCCCAAGAGGTAAAAGGAACAACATTCAACAATACATGACAAACCCAAAACTTAAAAAAGTTGAGGGAATAGTCAGTACAAAAAATTCCTAAAAACAAGAATCGTACTTGCATCCTAAAAACTTTGAAAACAAGATTAGGGCCAAGGAATTTTACACAGAATAATAAGCAAAATGAGGCAAAGTCATAAATGAAAACCTGAGTTTTATTAATCTTAAAAGAACGATTACATTTTGGATTTTTCAAAACAGGAGCATAACTACGGCATTACAAATGCACTACAACACTACAATATATTACAATACAAGCCCCGGCATGTACCTCGGGTTTAGGATACACAGAAATGAAATACAACACAAATATTAACATAATACAAACAAAACAAACAAGCATACATAAACTACACCAGGTGGAGCACCAATCCTCAACCCCTACGGCGATCCCCAACATCGCCATGACGAGTGAAGCACCGGCCTTGGTATCTGGCGCCGACCAAACACACATTCTACGGTAGATAGGGCTCACGAGCTCAAGCATCACCACCACCTATTGCGACCAAAGCGGACCGGGTCATAAGCGGGCGTTGGTGGAGGCTCGTTCAATTCTATGGCGCAGGCGGGCCCTTCTATGGACACTCTGAGCAACGGTCCACTCAGTATAGGCCGTTGACACCCGGATCGTCCCAGGAATACCAGCTACGGGCCACCTAGTGCGCATAATCCAACCACCCGCCCAGTCGTCAGTCACCTGGTTATTTAACATAACCGTGTCCTGCAGCGCAGTGTCCCGACCAGGGATGAACTACGCACACCCTATCTGTCGCCTCACTCGCAAGGGATGAATGTGAACACCCATCTCAAAACCGAAAAGAAGACCTCCAGAGGGACCATCACCTACTGCGCTCCCCGTCACATCAACTATCTCCCACCATGGTACCGTCCAACGAATGGCAGACGACCTCACAAACTCGGGGAAATAATCGTTAGGACGGTCATTTGGGCCCATCCACCTCAGATAACGGCTGGTCACGCCTCCTGCAGCATGCGTTCCGTTAAAACCAACATCGCCCAACACACTCAAACGCTCCATCAGCCACACGTGAAGGATCAGGGGGCTTCCTCGATACGCATGTTCCCTGTTGCATTCGCGGTCGTCCAGACCAAGGATCGTCTCAGCCAACATCACGGCAGAGGGATTGTGGCCCAGCTCCATCTGCTAAACAACGGTGAAAAGACGCGGATCTCCGAACGATTCCCTCGGACACAGAGTCCGGAAACATGTAACGGTGTACCAAGCAGAAGGCCAACGCCCTCTTCCTGGCCACGGCAGAAATATTCCCGTTCTCACGGTTCCTAAACCACTGGCACAAACGATAAAGGTTGATACGGCTCCCAGAAAATAGCTCTTCCACCTCGTCAAAGGTCATCTGGAGGTAGTTCTGCACATGCCTCTTATAACCCAGCTCCTGCCTAACGCATACATGCATGTTAGTACGCAGCCAACCGCCAATGGCCCCAAACTCCTCGACCAAGGGACAAACCTCTCCGCCAGGAAAGCGGAACACGTGGAAGCTCGGGTCCCAGTAGTCGAGACAAGCATCCAGGAATTCAAGCTCCGGTCGGACCTGCCTCAGGCCAAGGAATACGCCAACGTCGCAATCCTTCAAATTCTTCTTCTCTACACCCGACAAAGACGCACACCAACTACGCAAATTTCCGCCAAAATTCTCCATAATTCGACAAACGTTCCGTAAATATTTTGAATATTTTTGGAATATAGAGAATGGGAAATTGAAAGGATGAGTAATTTGAGCCAACGTACCCCTCCTTTTATAGCCGTCATTTGCAAACAGCATACAAACAAAAACATAATCGCTAGTGAGCAAGCGATTGAAAATAAATCAAACAAAAACCACAAAACAAAATAATAATCGCCTGTTTACAGGCGATTTTAATTTTGTTTTCTGACAGTTTGATTCGATTTCTTACACTCTTAGACACCTACACCCTACATTTTAACTTTTATTACCATACATTAATGTTACCGACCTTGGGTCGATTTTACGGTCCCGTCGCGTCGTCTCGATTTACGTGATCGACTCCCGACTTTCATATTTTACACATTTACAAAACAAAACAATCACACAAAAATTAAACACTACACAAAATACGACTTTCGCATTCGCAATTTTCGTTTCAAAACGTCGTTTTTAACCAACATTTTTACAATGTCAAAGGTGTCTTTTTACAAGTCTAAAATATTTACTGAACGGCATTTTTCAAACGCTTTGCATACGCATTTATTTTTACTCTGAGCAAGTCAGTCTCAATCGAGACGCATATATATGTTTATGACTAACTACATTTTGCAGGTATGCATGGCAACAAATACGCAAAGACTTCAGATACGATGACGACGCAAACCCGCGTTCTTCGCAACAAGACAAAATAACCGAAGTTAGGACGCTATACGCAGAACCTTTGGCTATAAGCAAAATCGAAACACATTTCGCACTTATAAACACCCACAAAACAAAACACATAAAACAACTATATACACATCCAAGTACACAAACAAAATACAAATTCAAATACGTACCCATAAACACCCACAAGTCCAAACACATAAAACAACCATATACAAGTCCTAATACATAAACCGTCACATACGAATACATATACTACATACAAAGTCACAAGTACAACTGTGCATGTACAACAAGTCCAACATGCATAAGTTCGCAATAGCACAAATACAAGGGTACAACAAAATACAAAATCAACAAGTCCAGGGCTACTGTGACTGGTCACGACGCTCGAGCGCAGCACGCAACGACTCGATCTCAGCGCGATAACCAGCCACCTCCTGCTCACGCTCAGCCCCTAGCTCCGCCCGAACTCTCGCCAACTCCTCTGCATGTGCGGCCTCCAGCTCGGCCCGCGCCCTCGCACCCTCCTCAGCCCTGACCCTAGCTAAGTCCCGACGAGCGTCCGTCGCCTCCGTCTGACTCCTGCAGGCCTCTACTACCTTCTCATTCAAGACCGTCCGCCACTGGTTCGTTGTCCGCCACAACCTCTTGTGCACGTCGACTGTCACCTGCAAACGACAAATTCACACTTAGCTTTCAAACTAGGGGGCTATAATCAAAAGCAGCTTCAGCAGAGTTTGACTAAGGATTTTATTCTAAAAATCTAACTCAAACTGGGGGCTATAATCAAAAGCAAATCCAACAAAGTTTGAAATATGATTTTATTTTAAAATCTAACGCAAACTGGGGGCTATAATCAAAAGCAAATCCAACAAAGTTTGAAATATGATTTTATTTTAAAATCTAATTCAAACTGGGGGCTATACTACATAATACACATGCTTTACGAAAAACAAAAAATACCTTTGATGTGTCATATATTTACTTATTTTTAGCCCCTGCTTCACGAGCTTTTCTCTGCGTTTCTTGCGCTTTTACTTGCGTTTCAGCTCCTATTTCTCCCCGTTTTGGCACTGCTGCGTTTTTGTGTCCATTCTGCAGGTACACGCGCATATTTGGAGTATAGGATGCTTGTTGAGAGGTGTTGGTACCAAAAACCCAGGCTGGTCCAGAACCCTGGGCCAGGCCTGGCAGTGCGAGGATCCATAGTCGGCACCGGGGCGTGCACAGCGATGCCGGCCGGTCTGAGACAAAACAAAGGTGCAGTCGGAGAGGAAAACCCAAGATGGGCCAGGGCCAACAAAAGAAGTCATAGCGAGGAAGAAAGCCCAAAGACTAGGCAGCAACCCTAGAGAACAGTTGGAAGACTAAGTCAAGCAAAATTTGAACTGAAGCCTAAGAAATAGGAACTGCTGGAGAAGAAAGGGGAGGAAGTTGCCTACAACCGAGGGAAGAGTCCGTTGGAGCCAAAGACACTATAAAAGGAGTACATTTTCAGAAGAGGAGGACATACATGATCATACAACTCAAGCACACAATCTTTTGCGCAATTGACAAGCTCTCAAAGCACTTTATATTTTTCTCGCCATTTTTTGTATCCTGTACCACTTGGTCCAGAGTCTGTACCCCCTATTTCTGAACTAGTGAAGATCCTCTCCTGGCTTGGCGCCCGTGGTTTTTCCCTTAAACATTTAAGGGTTTTTCCCACGTAACATATCGTGTGTCTTGTTTAATTTTTGTTGTCTTTCATACGTTCTAAATTCCTAAACCACATAAAACGTACAACTAAACCTAAAGGATAGTACTAGTAGATCCACGAATACATAATCGAACCGAGTGAGAAAATCACCGAGCAGGTTTGGCGTAAATGCTGTGGGGATACTAGTTTATTAATCCTACAAAATTTTCAAAACCAACGAGATCAACCAAACGTGGGAGATGGAAGGCACAAGTGCAGAAGCCATGCTCAAGCTCCAGGAGGAACTGCAACAAGCCAAGAAAGCTGCAGAGGATGCCAAGGCCGAGGCAGCAAGACTGAAGGAGACTGAGGCTGCCCTAAAGAAACAACTGGAGACCTCAGTCCAGCAGAAAGCCTCAGGATCCAGAATCCCACCAGGTACACCATTTTCTGATGTGATCAAGCAACTTGACTTTTCTGCTTTTTCTTCTGTAGGATCAAAAGGCACAAAAGGCGACCCACTCAATGTGGAGGAGAATCCAGAGAACAGTGCTGCGGGAGGAAGTGGAGACCCAAAGACACCAGAGGGAATTGGTGCAGGCGAAGTCATGCAATACATGATGATGGAGATGCAGAAACTCTCGGATCTGGTGCGCAAGGTTCCAGGGCTTCCACCACCCATAGAGGAGGCAACCCCAGGATGCTACTCTGATTCACCGCCGATGATTGCATTGCAATGGTCGAGATGCCAAAGAAGTACTCAGTACCCAACCTTAAGCTCTATGACGGGACAGCAGATCCTCTGGAACATGTTGCACAATACAGGCAAAGGATGTTCAACGTTCCTATCCCAGCAGAGAAGAGGGAGGCATGCATGTGCAAGAGCTTTGGTTCAACCTTGACTGGGCCAGCCCTCCAGTGGTACATCAACCTGCCAATCAAGACCATCAAGTCCTTTGCAGAGCTGATCAACCTTTTCAACGTCCAGTTCGCCAGTAGCAGATTGTTGGAGAAGCAGACCAGTGATCTGTACCGAGTGGTCCAGAACGAGAACGAGTCTCTGAGGGACTTCTTGCATCGTTTCAACAAGGAGAAAGTGTCCATCCCCAGATGTGACATCGGCACGGCCATAGAGGCCTTCAGGCAAGGTTTGGTTAGAGATTCCGATCTTTATGTTGAACTAACTCGCTACCCTTGTTCTACTTTTGAGGATGTGCAGGCTAAGGCTCTGGCCCAGATCAGGGTAGAAGAGGACCAGCAGTTCAGGGCAAGGTATCAGGACCAGGGCAGGGCTGAACGAAAAGTCACCACCCAGAGGCACAACAGCAACAGGCCTAGTCCATACCAGAGGCCAAACAGGAGGGAAGCAAACGCCGTGGATGAACAGACTGATGCACCCAGGGTTCCACCTCGGTTTGAATCGCTCAGCCAGATCTGCCAGGCCTGATCAACAAGCTGGACAAGTTGGGTTCAGCAGTTAGATGGCCAAAAGCAAGTGAGAAGCCTAATCCAGCGGGACCACGACGAAGTGGTGTGAATACCATTACGATATGGGGCTTACCACAGAGGACTGCATAGCCCTCAGGAGGGAGATAGCTCATCTGCTAAAGAATGGTCACCTGAAGGATATTCTGCCCAGAAACAGGAGGAACAAAGATGAAAGAGATGAGCCCAGAGATCTTCCACCACCACCACCAACACATGAGGTAATATATATTTCTGGTGGTTCAGATAGTTGTGGACTAACATATTCTGCTGCAAAGCGTGTGGCTCTGGAGAAACGACAGCGACCACCGGCCGGGACAAGCGAGTCGGCAGACAAGCGAGTCGGCCAGAAATTGTGTTTGATGAGTCGACCTACAAGGAGTGCACGGGCCACACCACGATGGTGCGGTGATCAAGGTCGGTGATTGGAACTGCATGGTCGAAGAGTCCTGGTAGATGGAGGCGATTGATCAACATCATCATGATGGAAACCTTTGGAAGCTATGGGGCTAAAAGAATGCGATGTAACGAAGAAGTCCGGCGTCTGGTAGGGTTGATGGAGAAACAAAGCACGACCTGGGAGAGATCACCACCGCCAACCTATGTAGAAGGAGTCACCTCTTTCGAAAAGTTCTGCGTAATAGGCGCTCGTCCTCGTACAGCGTGATCCTAGGGCGACCCTGGATCCACAACCTGGTCAGTACCTTCAACGTACCACCAAGCATCAAGATTCCAACAAAGTGGGGGCGACAAAGATCGAGAGAGAGCAACAAGCGACAGAGTGTTACAGGGACTGACCACGAAACCTTACGGCCCAGGTAAGTCCTCGCATAGCAACTAAAGCGACTGTCAGTCTGTTGAGAATCTGTCCCACGCATGGAGACAGATGAAATCGTTTTGGCTAAAGAAAGACCTGACAGAAGGTTACGGTTGGTTACGACGCTCAGAGGTAATCGGACTGCTCTAATTGACTTCTTTGGCGAAAGAGCATTGTTTTGCCTGGTCCCATTTTGATATGGTGGTATAAGTTACGATGTTATTACGCACAAGTTAAATATTGACCCAACTTTTAAGCCCGTGAAGCGAAGCGCGGGAAGTTTGCACGAGCGTAATGAGATTGTGAACCAAGAGGTACGAAATTATCGGACATGGACATGATCAAAGAAGTGATGTACCCAGTTGGTTGGCAAATGTAGTTGTGGTCGAGAAAAAGAATGGCAAGTGGAGAGTTTGCGTGGATTATCTGACTGAACAAGGCGTGTCCAAAAGACTCATTTCCACTACCACACATAGATGCTATGGTAGATGCCAGCTGCGGGACATGAGGTCTTGACATTCATGGATGCACAAGTGGATTCAACGGTCGAGGATGCACCCACGGACCAGGAGCATCTGGCGTTCATGACCGTGAGAGGAATATATTGCTACAAGGCAATGCCGTTTGGACTAAAGAATGCAGGTGCAACGTATCAAAGGCTCGTGAACATGATGTTCAAGGACCAGATTGGAGATACAATGGAGGTCTACATTGATGATATGGTGGTGAAGTCAAAGAAAGCTGAAGATCACATCCTGGACCTGGAAAAGGCGTTTGAGATTCTGGAAAAGTATAATATGAAGTTAAACCCTACTAAATGCACCTTTGGTGTCACCGCAGGAAAGTTCTTAGGCTATATGGTGACAAAAAGAGGCATAGAGGCTAGTCCAGAGCAGATCTCAGCAATAATCAACTTGCAGTCCCCTCAGAACCCGAAAGATGTCCAGAAACTGACTGGAAGAGTAGCAGCGCTGAACAGATTTATCTCCAGGTCTTCTGAAAGGTGCAAACCATTTTATGATCTCCTGAGAAAGAACAAACAATTCAACTGGGGGACAGAGCATGAGAAAGCATTCCAGGACCTGAAAGCATACCTATCATCAGCCCCACTTTTATCCAAGCCTGAACCAGGGGAGTCAGTCGGTCTGCACATGCCTGTAATGAAGCCTCTGTAAGTGCAGTCCTAATAAGAGAACCAGATGGACAGCAACATCCTGTGTATTATGTAAGTAAAAGTCTTACGGATCTTTGAGACCAGGTATTCTGTATTGGAAAAATTCGTTTTGGCTTTAACAGTTGCTTGTACCAAGTTACGCCCTTATTTTGAGGCGCATCATATTATCATTCGTACTAATGTTCCTGTAAGATCAGTGTTGTCTAGACCAGAACTTTCAGGTCGTATGTCAAAATGGTCAGTAAAGTTGAGCACCTATGATCTATCCTATGAGCCCAGAACAGCAATCAAATCTCAAGCATTAGCAGACTTTGTGGCTGACTTCACTCCCACACTAGAAGAGCAGGTTACAAAAGAAATCTTCCATCTGGACCAGAAACAGCAGACCTGGGAACTCTGGACAGATGGTTCAGCCAACATCAGGGGTACTGGACTAGGTGTGGTCCTGAAGTCGCCACAGGGGGACAAGATAGTACAGGCTGTATCCTGTGAGTTCAGGACTACCAACAATGAAGCTGAGTATGAGGCACTGATAGCAGGGCTGAATGTGTGTCTGGACATGAAGGTTCAGAATCTAAAGGTAAAGATAGACTCTTTGTTGGTTGCAAACCAAATCAATGGTACGTACGCTGCTAAAGATTCTAAGATGATTGCATATCTTGATTTGGTCAAAAATCTTTTTCAAAAGTTTACTAACGTTGAGGTTGAGCAAGTCCCAAGAGATCAGAATGTGCAGGCAGATGCTTTAGCTAACATAGGATCAGCATTTGAACCTGCATTTGGACAAGATACCTATTGTGCACATCTTGGAACCAGCAGTCCAGAAAGTTCAACCAGTCCTACAGAACGCAGTCCAAGCTACCCAGACCTGGACCAAACCATATTACGAATGGCTGGTCCAGGGCAAATTACCACAAGACAAGGTTGAGGCAAGGGCGTTCAGAATCAAGGCATCCAGATACACAATTATACAGGGTATACTATTCAAAAGGTCCTTTATGGTTTGTACTGGCCGCTAGAGCTGACCAGTCGGAGCGATCTTGTCGAAATACACGATGGACATTGTGGAAATCACACAGGTGGTAGAAGCATGGTTAACAAAATTCTACGCATGGGCTATTACTGGCCCACAATGAAAAGCAGATAGCATCGGTATGCCACAAAATGTCTCGCCTGTCAAAGGCATGGTCCAGAGATACATCAGCCTGCACAGAACCTGCACTCGATATCTGCACCATGGCCATTCATGAAATGGGGCATGGATTTAGTTGGTAAACTACCAATGGCTCCAGGACAGAAGGTGTTTATGCTAGCAATGACAGACTACTTCTCTAAGTGGATAGAGGCAGATGCCTACAAAAACGTTACAGAAAAGGAAGTAATTGCTTTCATAAAGAAGAACATCATCAGCAGGTATGGAATCCCCTCAGAGATAGTATGTGACAATGGACTTGCATTCGTGGGAAACAAGACCAGAGATTTCTGTACAAGGTGGAACATCAACTTGGTGACCTCTCCACCAAGATATCCTCAAGCAAATGGACAAGCTGAATCCAGCAACAAAATTGTGATCAATTGCATCAAGAAGAAGCTGATGAGAAAACAAGGGAGATGGGTTGAAGAGCTGCCACTGGTACTATGGGCAGACAGGACCACGCCAAAGAGAGCAACAGGACAAACTCCATACTCAATGGTTTATGGATGTGAAGCTGTACTACCGGTAGAAGTGCACGTACCAACGGTCAGGTATGAACTCAATACGTTTTCTGAGAATAGTGAACTACTCTGTGACAGCCTGGACACAGCCCAGGAGTTTAGAGACTTAGCAGCAGTAAGGTTGGCAGCATACCAACAATCGGTGGCCAGAAGCTACAACAAGAATGTGAGAGTACGAATGTTCAGGACAGGAGACCTGGTCCTGAGGAAAGTATTTCAGAACACGAAAGACAAAGCTGCAGGCAAGCTAGCCCCAACCTGGGAAGGCCCATACCTTATTGATTCAGCAACTGGGAAAGGCTCTTACAGACTACAAACCCTGGAAGGAGACATGATCCCAAGACCTTGGAATACACTCCACCTCAAGCTCTATCACATGTAAAGTGTCCTGGACCAAGACATGCAGTAATACACAAAACTCAAAACTTTTCCTTTACAAATTATCCTATACAATCAGATGCGACTTGGCGTCGGAGGGCCGCTATTAACGCCAACGGTCAAGCCCTGACCCTCCTTTCTATGCAGACAAAGCGATTGCAAAAATCTGGCCCAGCCCAGAACCAAAAACAAATGCAAAAACAAAGACAAAATCTAAGGCTCTAGCCCCCGAACGACTGCACCAACGGGACAGGGAGTAATGTCCGTTAAGGGAGCCCCAAAGTGTAAGTCGCCTAAATTTTCAAACGCATGCATGCTACTAGACAGATTCACAACAAATTATATGCGCATCATAACAAATAACATAACAAAACATAACATAAGCGAAACATAGCATAACTAAGAAAAAGTTGACAAAAGTCAAACCATGCCTATGCATGGATAACAAAGTTTAGAGCAAAGTTCAAACCCAAAGCAAAGTCTAAATATTTACAGGCCAAATAAACACAGGGGACATTCCCCCCCTGGCAAATTCAAAGATCGTTCAAAACAAAAAACCAATAACAGAGCCAAAGTTCAAGCTAATGTATTCATTCAATCAGACTCACCGGTCTCTTCAGCATGTTACTCTGCAGGGTCAGCGTGGGAAGGACCAGTCTTATCATCATCAGCACTAGAATCTCCACCTACAGCCTTAACACCTAGACCGACAGTAACACCAGTAACAGGTTGCGCATCCGGAGTAACTTCTGCTTGCCCCAAGATGGGCTGCTCAGGAACTAGCCGCCTCGAATCTGCCAAGGCTATATTGTGCTGTTCAGCTTCTACCCTCAGCCTCTCAATCTCCTGACATAGTTTCGCAATAAAGGTGTCCTGCTCCAGGACCCTCTCAGAATTGGTCTTGTTCAAGATGATCAACCTCTCACAATAACGCCTAACAGTCTCAAGCTCCTTCTTGGCAGCCTCTAGAGAAGAACGAAGTACGTCATTCTCAGTCTCGGCGTTACCTCTACCACTTTCCAGGATTGGCGCCGTAGAACCAAGACTGGCGGACAGAAGTAGCAACTACAGGTACAGAACAAGACAGAAAATCAAGACCATACCAAAAATGACCCTGAGCAAAAACAAAAAGCCATAAAAAAAATATACAAACCTGAGCACAACAACCCACCACCTTGTGCACCAGGCGCGTAGGCCCTAAGGCAGCAGGCGCAGAGGACAGAATGGCAAACTTCTCGCTTAGAGACTTCCCCAGGGACTCACACTCTGATTGATCCACGAGAATCTGAGAGGGACAAAGACAGGACTCATCTGAGGTAGCTCCATGTTCTTCTTCTTTTTCTGGTCAGGGGCCTGTACAGGAGATTCAGAAACCACTCTGGTAGACCTAACCTGAACCCCTCCAGACGTTTTCATCCTGGAAGACTCAGAGAAGGGGGCCACCATACTCCCAGCAGGAGCAGAGCTGCCATCGGATTTCGCAGCCTCACAAGCCTGAGCAAACTGTGCAGCAATGACGTCCATAGGCAAGAAAGCTTGCTTATTGGACCCAGAAGCTGGAGACACCACAGGGAACAGTTTATGAAGGTACGGGAGGTGAATCAATTCATGAACCAGGGAAAATACGTTGGTACCAGTAGCGGCACTAGGAGCGAGTCGCCCTACGGCAGGAGATCTGCGAAGGGGACAAAGTGGAATGGCCGCCAGTCCCAGGCAGTATGGAACTGAATGGAGTCATATGAATAGACACCTGGTCGAGTGCACCAATACCACTCCCACCGGGAACCCTGGAAACAGATTTCTCGCCTTCTCCAAGCATAGCCTCATGGTCAACCTCCTCATCCTCGGTTCCCCCTCCACCATCACTCTCACCATTTTCGTCACTGTCATTTCCTTCCTCCTCAGGGGGAGGAATAATTTCAACATCGTCGTTATCTTCGATCAGGTCAGTCGCCTGAAATATGGAGTCACCATGGGTGTAAGAAGCAGCAGCGGAAGGGCCAACATCATTGCGTGCCATAGTTGAAGATTGAGAAGTGGAAGGAGAAAGCTAGGGTTTGATGCAAATTAATTTGGGAATTTTTTTTTTTTTTTTTTTTTTTTTTTTTTTTTTTTTTTTGTTAGGGTTTCTTGATTACAAAACAAAAGAGATCAGAAGAAAGGAATGAGTTAGAGAGAGAAACAAAACAAAAATTAGGGTATATATAGTGGCACGAAAAAGAGATTGGATGGTTTTTTACAAAAATAAACGCGCGAAGAGACGTGATGTGACCCACGACTGACGTGCGCAGTACATTGAGCGCCAAAATAGGGCGCACTTCCCCACGCAAGGCCAACTACCTCATTAATTACAAAGTTCAGGTCTCAGGACCAAAGGCACAGCAAAACAGGAGGAGCCTGGGCCAGGCCCAGCCCTGGACCAGGATCAAGGACAGAAGCATCTCCTTACCCCCCAGTTCAGGACTGTAGGGCAAGGAGATGGGGGACAAACTGTTGGTACCAAAAACCCAGGCTGGTCCAGAACCCTGGGCCAGGCCTAGACGGGTGCAGGATCCATAGTCAGCACCAGGACGTGCAGACAGTACCAGCCAGTGCAGACAAAACAAAGGTGCAGGTCAGGAGAGGAAAACCCAAGATGGGCCAGGCCCAACAAAAGAAGTCATACCGAGGAAGAAAGCCCAAAGACTAGGCAGCAACCCTAGAGAGAACCGTTGGAAGACTAAGTCAAGCAAGCTGAACTGAAGCCTAAGAAATAGGAACTGCTGGAGAAGAAAGGGGAGGAAGTTGCCTACAACCGAGGGAAGAGTCCGTTGGAGCCAAAGACACTATAAAAGGAGTACATTTTCAGAAGAGGAGGACATACATGATCATACAACTCAAGCACACAATCTTTTGCGCAATTGACAAGCTCTCAAAGCACTTTATATTTTTCTCGCCATTTTTTGTATCCTGTACCACTTGGTCCAGAGTCTGTACCCCCTATTTCTGAACTAGTGAAGATCCTCTCCTGGCTTGGCGCCCGTGGTTTTTCCCTTAAACATTTAAGGGTTTTTCCCACGTAACATATCGTGTGTCTTGTTTAATTTTTGTTGTCTTTCATACGTTCTAAATTCCTAAACCACATAAAACGTACAACTAAACCTAAAGGATAGTACTAGTAGATCCACGAATACATAATCGAACCGAGTGAGAAAATCACCCCGAACAAGAGGTTTCGTGAAGTTTCATAAAGTTTCGTGAAGATCCGAGTTGGTTTCATGCCGATTCGCTCGCGTACGAGCCGCGTTTTGACGTTTGAAGGCGTCCCGGGACCATGGGACGGAGCACGGAGCTCAATTATTCACTTTAGACCCCGTCCCTACCCTTTGGGATGATCCACGCCTTGTCCCTAGGCCTTGGGTCAACATACGACAAGTTAGGACCAAGATCAAGGTCAAAGTCAAGTCAAGGTGAACTAAAGCCGACGCAAGGTCAACTTCAAATGGTTATATCTCAAGTTTTAGACCTCCAATGGATGCAAGACCAAGTGGAGATGATAGTTCGTCTCGATAGCTTTCCAACGGCAGGTCACACGCTTAATTCCGCCAAGAAACGAGTGAGTTCTGGTGAAAAAGACTGAACCCTCCGGGATGACCCTGTCCCGGACGGGATGACTATGTCCCGGACGGGACCACCCTTGTCCCGGTCGGGACGGCCCTGTGACTCCTCGTTGGCTCAAAATACTTCGTCTATTTGTAGGCCTAAACATTATAATTTCGTCCCACACTTTCTACAGCACTTTTACAACACTTTTAAGTTTATTCTCAAGAAAACTTAGGTTTAAATAATTTGATCTCTTGTACTTTCAATTCCCGACTCGGATTGCTCTAGTTTTATCGTCTATTTGGTTTTTGTTGTCGAATTCATCCTTTGTTTCATCAAATTTCTGATTGGTATTATCAATTTCTTCTCCTATTTTCATTGTGATTTCATTTTATATTTTTTGTAATCATGTCTTCGTCTTTCTCTATTGCTTTTGTTATCATTTCCGCTATGCTTGAGTAGTTCTTATTCTAGGGAAGAAGGGTGAATCATGGGTGCATGCTTGGGTTGTTTTTGATGATGTTTTGAGTTAGGTTTTCGCGCTCGTTTTGATTGTCTCGTTTTGTATCGTTTGTTGATCCTTTGGCCAAGGATTTGTGAGCGTTTGTCACCCTTAAACTTAAGACCGAAAGCCTAGTTTAGGGTAGGACACGAGACCAATCATTAGGACCCTCACTTGTAAGTTGCGGGAGGCCGCATTTGTGGCCTAAAGGAGCTTAAGACCGAGAGGCCTAGCTTACCCTTAGCGAGAGCGTTTTCCTACTCATTCTGTCACCATCCTTTGACCTAGCATTCCCGTGCCTAACCCGATTCCCTAGACCTTTTTCCTCTAAGTTTTAAACCCTTATCCTCCGCTATAGCTTTAGTAACCTCAACCCCTCGAACCGAGACCAGAATCACTAAAAATAACCAACTTAAGCGACCATCTCCCTGTGGATATCGACCCGACTTACCCTTGCTACCTAGTAGAGTGAGTTTGGATTATTTTTGATTAGGAGACGCGACTAAATCCTATCAAATTTTGGCGCCGTTGCCGGGGAGACGGCTTTTGTTTTTTGTTGATTATTTGGTTCTTTTCTCATTGTTACTCTTTTGTCTCAAGGAACCTCAATTCCTTGAGGCCGTTACTTATCGTTGCCTCTAGTGTTTTTGTATGCCCAGGCAAACGCGTACGTCTCAAAAAGGTTTGTCAATCGAATTTGACCCGGAACCGGAGCGTACATTTTTGAGGCGCAAGAACTTATTGAAAGACTTGGAGGCTACTTCCTCTTCTACTCCATCACCTAAGGAAGTTCACATTGAACTTGAACCCGAGCCAAAGAAAATGGTGAAGCTTTCCGATCACTCGAGGCCGACCGCGGCTCAAGTTCCAACGGGAAACGCTATGCCAACCATAGCGGCCAACAATTTCGAGGTTAAGCCCGCGTTTATCAATCTCATTGAGCGTACTCAATTCGGTGGGAGTCCCGGCGAGGACCCTAACTTGCACATCCAAAACTTTTGTGATTATTGCTCCACTATTAAGCAAACGGGGGTCACTCAAGACCAAATTAGGGAGATGCTCTTCCCTTTTTCACTCCGAGACAAAGCCAAGCTGTGGCTTAATTCATTGAACCGGGTTGCACTAGCCATCACCGATTGGAACTCCTTAGTCTTGGCATTCTATCAAAAATATTTTCCGCCTGAAAAGACCGCCATGCTAAGAAGCCAAATCACGAGCTTCCGCCAACGAGGGGATGAGACGTTGTATGATGCGTGGGAGCGATACAAAGACCTTCAACGTCAATGCCCTCACCACGGTATGGATAAATGGTTTATTGTCATGCAGTTTTATAACGGTCTTTACAACGAGTCACGCCAAGTGCTTGACTCCGCGGCGAATGGACGCTTTGACAATATTGATGTGGAGGAGGCCATCGACACGATCGAGGCAGTGGCGATTCACAACGCGCAATATGGGAGCTCTAGGAATGTGCCTAGGATTGGAGGTAAGACCGATGGTGATATGGTAGCCATGCTTTCCGCAAAAATGGATGCTATGACCGCGATGATTATGAGTCAAATGCAAGCGGGTAGTAGTTCCTCGAGTGCTAGTGGACAAACGGTAGCGGCTTTGCACACTTCTTATGATGTACCTTGCAATACATGTGGCGTTTCCGGTCACACTTCAATGGAATGCCGTGGTATGAACACACAATCTCATCATGTGCATGCTTTACATTCTCAAAACAGCCCCTACTCGAACTATTACAACGAGGGCTACAAGAACCATCCGAATTTGTCTTACAAGAGCCAAAATGTCTTGAATCCACCTCCCCAACAACAAAACTTCAGCCCACAACTACCACAATACCAAAACAGTCCACAAAATTTCAGCTACAACAATGCTCCTCGACCTTATAACCCTCCGGGCTTCAATCGCCCCAATTTTCAACAACAAAATGCCCCACCACCCGTTGTTCCCGCTCCGGTTCCCGATCGAATGGATGCCATGCAAGCCATGATGATGCAAATGGCTAAAAATCAAGAAACAATGATGGCTCAAATGCAAAAGAGCGATCAAGCTAAAGACGCCGCCATCAAGATGCTTGAAACGCAAATGGCTCAACTTGCTTCTTCAAGATCTCAACGGAAACCGGGTAACCTCCCATCGCAAGGCACTCAACCTCAACAACATGAGTCGATCAACGCCATCTCTTTAAGGAGTGGTACGAGCTATGATGGTCCACCCATGCCTACGGTGGTAAGTGAGGTAAACCCTCCCCTTTCTCCTACCGTTATGCATGCTTCTAGTGATAGTTTTGCAGGAGCAGGTACGAAGAGCAATGGAGCAAGCACGAGTGGCGCGGGAAAGGGAAATGGGGCAGCCGTGCCCCAAGGAGAACAGGCCGTGGATGGTGGTGGTGTGCAGGTGGCCGAGAACGTGGAGCCCAAGGAAGCGGAGAAAGCTAAGCCTGTCGAGCCGCCAATTCAGATTAAATTACCATTCCCGAGCCGAGTGGTAAAATCTAAGCTCGATAGTCAATTTGGTAAGTTCATGGAGGTCGTCAAGGACTTGAAGGTAACCGTCCCCTTTACTGAACTAGTCACTCAAGTCCCCGCATATGCTAAATTCCTCAAAGACATACTTACTCGTAAACGATCGTTCAGTGAGGTTGAGACTGTGGCTTTCACTGCCGAGTGTAGTGCACTTTTACAAAACCAGTCTCCTCCTAAATTGAAAGATCCGGGTAGCTTCTCGATCCCTTGCACTATTGGAACTACTTTCATTGATAAAGCCTTGTGTGATTTAGGTGCAAGCGTGAGTGTCATGCCTTACTCGGTGTGCGAGAAGCTCCACATGGGCGAGTTGAAAGTAACTAATATCACTCTTCAGATGGCGGATCGTTCTGTCAAACGCCCACTCCGTGTTTAGGAGGACGTTCCGCCAAGGTTGGTAAGTTCTTCATTCCCGTCGATTTCATTGTTCTTGACATGGCCGAGGACTCCCAAATTCCAATCATATTGGGTCGGCCTTTCTTGCACACTGCTGGTGCAATCATTGACGTCAAGAACGGGAAATTGACGTTGGATATAGGAGGTGATAAAGTTACTTTCAACCTTTCTAACGCTTTAAAGCGTCCCATGTTAGAGGAGACTGTCTTTTCTGTTGACGTTATAGATGATTGTGTGGATGAGTACTTACCGCAAGTCCTCGAGAGGGACCCTCTTGAGGCCGTGCTTTGTTGTGACATGATTGCAGGTACGCTAGGGAGGTTGGATGCGGGTAGAAGTGTAATCAAAGACGATGTGCGCGGTGGTGTTCTTCTTTGTTGGCGAATTGATCTTTGGTTTTGGCCGAGATGATGGTGCTGTGGATGATGACGTTGGATACGATGATGAAGAAGACGATGGTAGTGGGGTCGTTTATGACGAGGCCCATGGTTGGTGGTACTTCCCGTACCCTGCTGCGCCCCCCGTTTGAAGCTGGTTTGGGGGGGACGATTTCATTTGTATATAAATTGTATGTACTTTGCTTTCTTTTAAGACTTTCTTTTTATCGTTTTTCTCCCTTATTTTACGGGTCCCTGGTTGATGTGCTTTAGGACACATTGGGGACAATGTGTCGTTCGGTTTGGGGGGAGAAACGCTTTGCTTTCCGCTTTGCTTTATTTTTGCGTTTTCTTTTTCGTTTTTCATTTTTCAAAAAATCACAAAAATCAAAAAAATCTGAAAAATTACAAAAAAAATCAGAAAATTTCACAAAAATACCAAAAATACGTATCCCGTTCCGTTGCTTTAAGCATGTTTTTACCTTTATTCTTTCCCGACATCCCTTCCCTTGTGTGCTTTGAGCTTTGGCATGATTTTTCATTGTTGGATTAGCGCTTTCGGGGATGTTGAGACGTGTTGCAGATGATGGCGTGCTTTTACTGTTGGCTTTATTATTTCATGGACTTGAGCTACTATTTTGTGAGGTTTTTAGCCTCCTGCGGCAGTACATCTATCCGGTCCGTGCTTTATTGAGAGTAGTTCTCCTCGTGGGGTGCGTAATATCAACGCGCATAAGTGTGGCCCCTATCCCGTGCTTCCCATGATTCTGTCACTTGTTTTTGGTATATGAGGCTTTAGTTGATTGCTTATGATTCACCATGTTCATGCATTGCTTTTATCCTCTCTTATACGATCCCTTTACCCTTTACCCACATGAGTTTGCTAGCTGCTTGCCTAAATAGCCTACCCTAGCCTTGCTAGTTACCGCTTTGCTTACTCTTGTGCTCGTTCGTTGGGTTGTGATCATTATTATGCTACGACTTGCTGACGTCGTTTGCTTGAGAGTGTTGGTGAATATGTGTCGGGATTGCTGTTTCCCCGACCTTTTATGAGGTAGTTCCGCAACATTTGTGCTCTTTGCTCAAGAAAGAAAAAATCAGAAATACAAACACAACACAAAATACAAGAAAAGGAAGAAAATGTGTGCACAAAAATGATAAGTTGTTGTTGTTTTACATGAGTGAGCACTTGTACTTGATTCTTATGTTGCGTTGATGCGTAAAGGAGACCGTTATGCTGTTTTCGGTCCGTTTATTATGAGAGTTGGGTTACGTTTTGGTTGGACGAGCACTTGAGTAGTACGAGTGGTTTCTAGTGGCTTAGCTCCACGATTCCATAATCATTTGTTCCACCTTATCACCCTTAACCTCTCTTTGGCCTTTACACCCTCATTACCTATGTAAGCCCTCATGTTTGGTTCGTTTTTGTGACATTATTGTGTACGGGAATGCGAGATTTGGTCCACATTAGATTGCGGGCGTGCTTCCACTAGTCGAGTAGGTGAGTGTCATCACATATATCGCTCTGTTCATCATGTGTGCTAGAGTGGAAACCGCGAGAGGTCCATGATTTGATTGCTAGAGAGCCTATGTTTAAGCCATGCTATTCATCCTGCGCCGTCTTGTAATTCTCAGCCGTTAGCTTGCTATTTCCTTGCGTCCCATGCTGCTTCGGGATTGATTGCCTTTCGCTTGAGCTACTTGCGGTTTGGCGTTTGTTTGGGAAGTATTCTTTTGCTCGCTTTGTCCTCTATTTTCTGTCATGCTTGGTTGCTTGAGGACAAGCAACGGTTCGGTTTGGGGGAGTTTGATGTGTCATATATTTACTTATTTTTAGCCCCTGCTTCACGAGCTTTTCTCTGCGTTTCTTGCGCTTTTACTTGCGTTTCAGCTCCTATTTCTCCCCGTTTTGGCACTGCTGCGTTTTTGTGTCCATTCTGCAGGTACACGCGCATATTTGGAGTATAGGATGCTTGTTGAGAGGTTTCGTGAAGTTTCATAAAGTTTCGTGAAGATCCGAGTTGGTTTCATGCCGATTCGCTCGCGTACGAGCCGCGTTTTGACGTTTGAAGGCGTCCCGGGACCATGGGACGGAGCACGGAGCTCAATTATTCACTTTAGACCCCGTCCCTACCCTTTGGGATGATCCACGCCTTGTCCCTAGGCCTTGGGTTAACATACGACAAGTTAGGACCAAGATCAAGGTCAAAGTCAAGTCAAGGTGAACTAAAGCCGACGCAAGGTCAACTTCAAATGGTTATATCTCAAGTTTTAGACCTCCAATGGATGCAAGACCAAGTGGAGATGATAGTTCGTCTCGATAGCTTTCCAACGGCAGGTCACACGCTTAATTCCGCCAAGAAACGAGTGAGTTACGAAGCTGAAAAAGACTGAACCCTCCGGGATGACCCTGTCCCGGACGGGATGACTATGTCCCGGACGGGACCACCCTTGTCCCGGTCGGGACGGCCCTGTGACTCCTCGTTGGCTCAAAATACTTCGTCTATTTGTAGGCCTAAACATTATAATTTCGTCCCACACTTTCTACA
This sequence comes from Dianthus caryophyllus, assembly GCA_023091065.1. NCBI lineage: Eukaryota > Viridiplantae > Streptophyta > Magnoliopsida > Caryophyllales > Caryophyllaceae > Dianthus > Dianthus caryophyllus. The sequence continues at coordinate 12,547,753 of CM041529.1, read as the reverse complement.
GCACTTTTACAACACTTTTAAGTTTATTCTCAAGAAAACTTAGGTTTAAATAATTTGATCTCTTGTACTTTCAATTCCCGACTCGGATTGCTCTAGTTTTATCGTCTATTTGGTTTTTGTTGTCGAATTCATCCTTTGTTTCATCAAATTTCTGATTGGTATTATCAATTTCTTCTCCTATTTTCATTGAGATTTCATTTTATATTGTTTGTAATCATGTCTTCGTCTTTCTCTATTGCTTTTGTTATCATTTCCGCTATGCTTGAGTAGTTCTTATTCTAGGGAAGAAGGGTGAATCATGGGTGCATGCTTGGGTTGTTTTTGATGATGTTTTGAGTTAGGGTTTATTTCGTTTTGATTGTCTCGTTTTGTATGCGTTTGTTGATCCTTTGGCCAAGGATTTTTGAGCGTTTGTCACCCTTAAACTTAAGACCGAAAGCCTAGTTTAGGGTAGGACACGAGACCAATCATTAGGACCCTCACTTGTAAGTTGCGAGAGCCCGCATTTGAGACCTAAAGGAGCTTAAGACCGAGAGGCCTAGCTTACCCTTAGCGAGAGCGTTTTCCTACTCATTTCTGTCACCATCCTTTGACCTAGCATTCCCCGTGCCTAACCCGATTCCCTAGACCTTTTTCCTCTAAGTTTTAAACCCTTATCCTCCGCTATAGCTTTAGTAACCTCAACCCCTCGAACCGAGACCAGAATCACTAAAAATAACCAACTTAAGCGACCATCTCCCTGTGGATATCGACCCGACTTACCCTTGCTACCTAGTAGAGTGAGTTTGGATTATTTTTGATTAGGAGACGCGACTAAATCCTATCAACCTTTTTCACACGCGGATCCCAACTCTCCAGGCCCGCATCGGCTACCACAGACAGACACGCCGGTAACACGATCTAATGCTGGCAGCCCTCATGCTCAAGCTGCAGAACCTCGACGAACGGAGGAGGCTGGAACTCAAGATCAGGGTCACGTCGCTACAAACAAAAGCAGGGTAAATTTTTGCTTTTTAAAACCAAAACATATACACACAAGCGAAAAACACAACAAAGCATACCTCGATCACAGCATCAGCAAGGGCATGCTGTGCCCACGTCACGTAATCCTCAGCCGGCCGCAGCAAAGAGTCGGACTCACCCTCTCGATACACGTCACGACGCTCGTCAGCGTCGGGCGTCTCCACAAACAAAACCGAGGGCGGAGGCGCAGGTACGATAAAGCCGCCGCGACCGTGCTACGCAGACAGCGCCGCCAAACTCCGATGAAGAGCCGTACTGAGTCGCAACGTACAGCCGTCGTCCGTCAAGGGGGGCAAAGCGGGCTGCAATCGACTCAGGGACGTTGGCGAAGTTCCTCCAAGGGTCACGAACGAACTACAAAACAGAATCAAGTTATAACTACAAAAACACATACGCAAGCTCAAACATAAGCTACAAAAGACCAGAGTACAAAACACAAAACACTTTTAACTTATCCATGGTCATTCCGTTGAAGAGCACTCGAGCCGCGTCATAGCTCAAGCCGATACCCTTCCGGTCCGCCACCGCATACGCATGGAAAGCCGGGTACTTCGCCGTGACCTTGAACTTGTCCGGGAGCAGAGAGGGGAAGTGAGCATAGCACCAAGCCTGCAAGCAATCAGAATACGCGTTACAAAAAGAAAAGCAGAAACGAAACAACAAAACATTACAAAATCAACCTTACCTCCATCAGGAGACCAGGACCCACAAGCGACGGCTGCGAATCGCTATTAATCCGGTCAGGACGTATCGCATCCCTCAAGAATCAGATCAACAGCCCCAAGGCAGGGGTGACCCAATCGAAGTCGCCTAGATGCGACATGTCCTTCAACGCCATCAGCACGGCCGTCGAAGCTCTCTCCCCGCTATCGCCAAAATGGGTAGCCGTCAGAAACCACCACAACCACAACCGGGCTCTCTACTCAGCACTCGCAGGAGCAGTGCGCTTCTTCTTCTTCCCCTTGAAGAAGTCATCCATCCACATAGTCCGGGGCTGGAACGTATGCTCCTCCTCATGTCCACACCTAACTCCGCCGCCGATCAACTGCTTTACGACGGGACTATCAATAGCAGGACGCTCACGTCCCCAGTCAAGCATACCCTCGCCGTAAGGCAGCCCCGAGACAACGGCCAGCGAAGAAAAGGTAACACCATTCTCGTACCCAGGCATGTGGAAGGTGTTGGTCGTATCCCAAAACCTATCCAACAACGCCCGGATCACAGCAAGGTGCGAGTTCACACGCTTAGCCCGCACCTCTCTCCACTTTTGCACCAACGGACCAAAGGCTGTCCCAAGCACTATGCGCCGCTCCTCCTCCGTGAGCCTCCGCTCAAAAGCATCGAATACCGTCCGGAACCCAGAGAAGGTCCTCATCGTACCAACCGGGAAGCCGACTTTCACTCGAATCGACAAGTGCTCCAATGGGCTCCAAACCAGACTCACACCGTCCCAATCCTTGGCCACCTGCGACCATAAGCGCGGACCCTGGGGATAAGCAGGCCTCATGCCCAACTCGTCAACCATCCCCATAAACCGGTCCCTCGCAGCCTCAGTAGCTGCCGCACCTCCGTCATCCCCCTCGGCCTCGGCCTGAACCTTGGTCTCAGCCTGAACCTGAACCTGGGCCTGAGCCTGACCCTCAACCTCTAAACTCGCCGCAGCAGCAGTAGCAGCAGCAGTAGTCGCAGCCGCAGCCTCAGCCTCCGCAGCCCCACTACAACTAGCACCACCAGAAGACCCTGGCAGCTCAGCACCAGTCCCCTCGCGTGCATCACTAGTTGAAAAATCAGAGGACCCCTCAACAGCACTGCGCCCAACTCCGCTAGCAGAAGGCCCAGAGGTGGCAAAGACGGTGTCACTCTCTCGCGGGATCTGGCTGGGGGCAAGAGGCTCTACTCCCTCGATTCTGGCACGACTAGCACCAGCAGAAGGTCCGGACGACGCACTAACAACACCTGCGCCACTAGCAGAAAAGGCAGGAGACTCCACAGCAGCACCCTGAAACTCACTCCTGGGCGTCGGGGGAGCTCCTGGTGTCTGCGGGGGAAAAGCCATCAGCAGGTCTGACTGAGACGGATCATCGGAAACCTCAAAAGGCGGGGGCATACCCGAAGTAGGGGTACGCTCGTCCCCCGGAACGGTGAAGTCAACACCGGCCAAGACCTGGTCCATAGAGCTCGAAGTGGGTACAGAAAACCCAGGATCACCTGCACAAAATTCAAAAAGCGTACTCAGACAACGGCAACAACAAATTGCTTAGAAAAGCAAAAGCACACAAAAACGACAAAAAGCATGCATTAGGCCCAAATACTAGACAAATGAAGCCAAAACGAAGCAGAACCACAGAAAAACATATCTCATGACACATATACAGCGCATATGTCATACACAGCTAGTCCGAGGAGCAGGGATACAAAAAAACAACAGCAAATCAAAACGAGACAGCAAAAAGCAAGCTGTAGGCCTGTTTTTGACAGACAAGGCCAGAATCAAGCAGAAGCACATTAATGCATTTTTAGGGCACATGTACAATATATACGTCGCACACAATCAACACAAAGAGCAAGATCACACAAAAGCAGCAGAAAACCAGCAAAAACAGCACAAGACAGGCCTTTTAGCCTAGAAATGACAGAAATGACAAAAATGCTACAGGAAACCATAAATTCATATTTTCTGAGACAGAAGCAACCCATAAATCACAATAAGCACGTACAAAAATTTTCACGCGAAAATAGTACTCCGAACACCTCGACTGAATAGCTTTTACAAAACGCTTACAAACTACAAAAACGGCCTTTTCTTGGCCATAACTTAGCCAAAAAAGCCCTAACTTCCCACGAAACAACCCCCTAGTCAACACATACGACATACATTACGATATACTCAGCCGTTGAGGCACGAAAAGCGAGAAAAAACGGTTTTAAGAAACCTAACCTAAACTACACAAAAACGCCTCAAAACACCTCCAAACGACGCGTTCTCTACAAAACAAGACCAATTACGCACCATGCTAGCCATGACAACGCAATACGGAAAATTTGGGCAAGTTTCGGGACCGAAAATTTCGAGCCAAAAATCAGCCCCTATACGAAACCACACGAAAATCACGGTTTTTCGAGCCGTTTTTCGTACACAAATCACCCAAGCCTCCGCACTAGCATACTAAAACACTTTCGAATCAACCAAGCCAATCGGGATCATTTTAAGCAACGAAAACAGAGCAAAACCCCGACTAAACCCCCCTTTTACACGATTTTCACCCAAACGAACCGTTTTTCGCGTACATTTCAACAAAACGAACTCACCCACGCATTATACTACTCATGGGAAAGCTATACTGAAGTTTTTGAGCCATTTTCGAGACGATTTCAAAAATGACCAAAATGCCCCTCACATACAAAACGCACGAAAATCGAGACGGCAAGTCGGGTTTTCACATACAATCAACAATGGCAGCAATACAGGCCTCATACGGCTCCCAAGCATCAAGTTCAAGCAAAGACGAGGGCTAAATTCGAATCAAACCGACAAAATTCGATCTAAAACCCTAGAACACGGTTTTTTAAGCTAAAACCGATTCAAACCAAATTCAAAACACGAAAAACCAAGTGAGTTGAGTACGTACCTTGGTCCATGACGAACTATAGGAGTCGGAAAATCGAAACTTGGTCAAGAAAATCGCCGGATTGAAATTTTGGTGTTTTTGATTTTGTTTTTTTTTTTTTTTTTTTTGAAACGAAGTAACTCTCTCTCTCCTTCACCCGTGGTTTTAAGCAGAGTCACCAAACAAAATTTAAATCGCCTGTAAAAAGGTGATTGAATTTTAAATCGCCTTTTTACAGGCGATTTTATTTTTATTTCTGGGTTTCTGTTTTTGTTTTGGGCTGTTTCCTCGGCCCAATACACCTTCTACCCTATTTCAAACACAATTTCATCCCAACACAGAACACGTACCTCTTTTACGAATCAAAAACAAAACACGTACCTCTTTTACGAGTCAAAAACAAAAACACGTACTTCTTTTACGAGTCAAAAACAAAACACGTACCTCTTTTACGAGCCAAACACAAAACACGTACCTCTTTTTACGAGTCATTCACAAAAACATGTAACCTCTTTTACGAGTCGTTCACAAAAACACATAACCTCTTTTACGAGTCAAAAACAAAACACGTACCTCTTTTATGAGTCAAACACAAAACACGTGCCTCTCTCACGAGTCAAAACACAAAAACACAAACCTCCTTTACAAGACGGGCAGCTGCGCTCTCTACGAGGAATACATTAAAGCAAGAACAACCACAGGCACGCTCACAAAAACGCAGAGTTTGGCTAGACCGCAAAGCGCCATCAAGAAACATTCGAGCAAAACGCAGGCTGGCATGCCCTTAAACATGTAGGACCTTCATGTCCTTAAAAACATGTCGTCCTTCCCCGCATTTCCCGGCACTAAGTCCTCGTCTCTCCCATAAGACACATACTTAGCGCCGCCAAGTAGTATCGAGACTGTAATGGTCCGGATACTATCTTTAAGTTTGACTAACGCTTTGTCCAAGCTCAGCCAAACTGGGGGCTTTGTAGATACCTGTATCCGTACCCCCCAAAAACAAACCCGATGACGAAAAGGACTTTCATGCATGCTTTTAAATAAGACGAAACGGTACAAAAGTGTCTAAAACATTTTAGTCATTGTTTAGCGTATTAATTTGAAATTTGCATAATCGTAAAAATGAATGTCGTTTTTAGTCATTTCAAGCACAACACGAGCACAATACAAGAACGTCTTACCAAAACGACTCACAAAAACTACCCAACAAGCTACAAAACGGCCCAAACTTACAAAACGGCCCAAAACGCACACTAACACAACACGCAAAACGGGCCAAAGTGCGTCCCGTGTCACATTTTCACAAGATTAGGCTCTATAATACCACAAAATAATATATTTCAATATTATTTTATTCCGAGCCAAAACCAAAAAACACGACAAAAACCGAAGCACGAAAATCGAAATTTGGACCAAAATCAATTTGGCCCAAATTACCTTAACCCACACCCGTAATACATCACTAAACACCATCATTACCTACAAAACACGTCACATGACCAAAGGCGGCAAAATAGCCCACCAAAACAAATAAAAAATCGGTGAACAAAGGATGATTTTTAATCGCGCATAATGTGCGATTTTGTTTTTTTTTTTCACGACCGCAAATTTTTTTTTTTTCTTACAAAATTTCAGCCAAACAAAATAATAATCGCCTGTGTACAGGCGATTTATATTTTAGTCATGCACAAACACGAGCCTTTCCCTATAAATACCACCCTTTACAATCAAACAATAGACATCTAAAAAACAATTAATCACTCTCATTACTCACACTTACAAAATCTCACTCAAAATACCGTCTTTGCATTTTCACAAGGTAAACACTTTACCTTCGGATTAGACGTTTGAGACTCGGACAAAAGGGGTTGCATTAACCCCAACCCGATATTGGCATTAGCGAACCCGTATTCGTAATACGGTTGTAGCAATTCGGATTCAGAATTCGTCTAAACCTCGCCAATATCGCATAAATAACGACTCAATATCACTAAAGCAAACCGACGTCACTTTTACAATTATGCAAATTCTCATTCATGCATTAAATTACGACTAAAATCACGGATTCGACATTAAATTGTACCGTTTCAATCAGTCTTTTAGCATGCAAAACCGAGGGTTTTTTACAAATTCTTAGAGTCTAATACGAAGTCGGAGAATAACATTTATTTTAATAATTCAATCAATGAATTATTATTTAACGTACATTTCCTATAGCAGAATGTCATAGCTTTGACAATATACATTATTTACATATTTTAACGAGTCATACATGTTCGCACTTGTACGTAGCGTGACTTTTAGCCCAAATATCGAAATTAAGCACTTGTTTTCGAATTAGTAAAGACTACTTTTACGTAGGCTTTTTGATTTCAGTTTTCAAAGTACATTTTGTCAAGACTTTCGAAAAGTAACCTCACTCCGAATCCTCTCTTTGGTTTCACAATAACCTTAGGCGGATAGGTATCGACGCACCTTGAAATCTGAGACACTCGTGTCTTATATTTTAAGACGCGTTGAATAGGTTTCAAATTCCTTTAATATTTGGTGGCGACTCCGAAAATACATTTCAAAATGATTTTTTCTATATATCTTTTTGATCACAAAACCACATGCAATGATCTCCCCCATTTTTTCACCACACACGCACTTTTTCCCGCGAGGCGCATTCCGCACCCAGCGCCCCCACGCGGGGCGAAGGCGGGCGCACGCGGGGCGTCGATAGGTAGACATCCCACGATATCCACTTCCCCGGTACCTTCAGGAAGGCGTAGCAGGCGGCGTGGAAGGGCGGGCAAGTGGCAGGGAGCACCGTTAGGAAAAGGAGGGGTTGCCGGGAGAAGACGGTCGGCGATAGAGAAGATGGCCGGCGACAGATAAGTTGGCGGCCGGCGACGGAGGAGGTTGCTTCTAGTGGCCAGATGGTGGTGTAAAGTTAGGGTTTTGTTTTAATTTTAATTTCTGTCTGTTTTTTTTTCTTTGGTATTATTATCACTAATTGATAAACAAGGGTTGCAAACTTACAATTGAGATTTGAGTATGAATTATTGTAGCATGCTATTGTAGTTGATAAAGAGTTTACAATTGAGATTTGAGAATGAGTAATTGTTGTTGTTGATTTGGAGAAAGAAGAGAGAAAGAGTAGAGATGATTAATTGAGAGGAGAAAATGACAAGGTGTTTTGGTAAAAACTCTACAAGGGTGAAAAAGAGCTAAGATGGGCCAACTAGTACTGTTTGTGAAACAGAACAGAACATAGTCTACTCCGAACAGAACTGAGGGGACAACGAGATTGATGACGCAGAAACCCCGAGAAGAAGATGGGGAAAACTGCGGGCTACCAAGCCAGGACTTCTTTTATTAATCTCATGATGATTACAAGGCTTTTGATTACAATTGAATGATTTTCGTAGGAAGAGCTAGCGAATAATGCTAATACATCGATTATGTGTACTTCTATGTGAAAGTATAAGAAAAACCTATGAGAGAACATATGAGAGACCTCCCGAAAAATGACTAAGTGAGCCTCTATATATAGGTAGAATGCTCACAATACAACTCCTAAAATCTAGGGCCACTATCTCATGAACTTAGGTAGTTGGATAACTACCCACTATGCATGACTTGTAACTTCCCATTATGACTTCTATTCTGATCCGCAGAACTGCATGCCAATAACTACCCATGATCTTAGGTAGTTAAATAACTTCCATTGACTCCACTTCTGCTCAGCTATGATATCTTCCATTATCCCATGATCTTTGTAACCGCTATAGTTGACCTCTGCTGACCACAACTGCCATGCCTCTTCTGACCTGTTCTGGGCTATAGCTGCCATACCTCTTCTGACCTGTTCTGGGCTATAACTGCCATTGTTCTTCTGTCCTGCTCTGTACCATATTCGCAACGTCTATCCAGAACTGCCAATTCTGGGTAGTGTAAAATCTGGTCATAACAAATGCCCCTTGTTTTCTCAAGTGCAGCGTTCACAATCTTGAGGAAACAATCTGCTCTAAACACTTCTATACAGAACAGACTAGAGTAGAAACAACGGCTATAAAATTTTGAACAACTATGCATCCGGCAAGACTTGTGTACCACATTCAAAGAGACAACGTTTAAATCGAAGTAGGAGAGAATTAAAACCTGATTGATTGCTTCACGGTAGCGATGACTAGTAAATCGTAAGTTGAACTTGAACATACCACGAATAGATTATCGAGGGGTTACCTAGGGCTTATACCTTGCTTTGAAACACTAGAGTTTGAACCTTGATATGGCTTGTTGGACAAGAGATGTTTCCTTAGTATACACGAGCTTTGGACTTTCCTTAACCTTAAAAAAGGAAGGCTAGCCGTATGTTGGGCAATCTGGGGATAGTTGAGACCCATTAGATTGTGCAACACTTGCGATGACTTGATCTGTAGAATACTTCATTTGACTTTTGATAATGCGTCGCATTTAACTATTATTTCACCTTCTCGAGGATGGTTAAATACTTTGTGCCTTGTCTTTCAAAGGGCTTACTGGCGTGTATGCCTTATCTTTCAAAGGGCTTCTTCGTATGTGTGCCTTATGTCTTTCCAAAGGGCTTAACTTTTGCTCTGTGGATCTTTTGCTTAGTCTGCAGAGCAAGACATTTTTCTAGTCTGCTCTGGCGACCGGTTGCTAAGTAATTAGCCTTGGTGGTCCAAGGACTTAATCACTATTGTCGCTATCGCCTTCCATTGCTTCTATTGTTACGTGAATGTACTAACCTCGCAGTGTACACCCCGGACTTATGTACGCATGATCATGGCTTACCTTGAGGGATATTATAGGACTCTCTTAATTGGCGCTAAGCCCTGGTCCGTCAATCCGAGGACGCATCCTCTACGCAGATGTTTGCCGCCGCCAGGATCGGCCGCACTGCGTGGTCCGGAGGAAGATCTCCACCGCAGACTGTTTGCTCAAGGTGAGGACTAAGCTCAAATCTGGAAGACAAATTCCATCCTTCTGAGGCTGGAGGGGTAAGTCCAAAAATGTTGAGGACAAAGCTCAGAATCGGAGGTTAAGCTCCGTGCAGGCTGGAAGATAAACTCCTGAGTAGAATTGAAGGATAAACTCTTGATTAGATGTGGAAGATAGACTTGACTAGAATTTGGAGGATAGACTCCTTTATTTGTAATATGTGGCATACTAGATTTTTAGTGGATTATTTGTTATAATAAAAATATTTACTCTTGTAATTAAGCGTAATCCGCAAAACAAGAAATAAAAATTAGACTATACCATTGGACATTGGCTCTACTTTTACAAGACTGGAGGTCTAGGCTCCAAGACTGACGATATGCTCGAGACCAAGGACTAGGTTCAATCTTGGAGGGCAAGCTCCAAAGATGCCGAGGACGAGCTCAAAACTATAGATATGCTCAAGATTGAGAAATATACTCAAGATTAGAAAACCACTCAAGAGTCTTTGAAGATCCGCTCATGGTGAAGGGTAAGACTCCAATATCAAGATTGCATAGAATAAGCTCCAAAAATAGTAGAATAAGATATATGATAGAACTTGATGCAATTAGGATCAAAATAAGATGCTTAGTATTCATATAATCCAAGGGCTGACAAGATAAGGTCGTAAGAGCGCTAGGATGAACTCCAAGGTTGGCAACATAGTGCAAGACTGTAATAAATAGAAAATATTCTTCAAGGTTTGTAGCGCAAGACCGCAAAAATAAGATAATATGCTCCGAGATAATATATGCTCCAAGATCGGCAACGTGACCATAAACACAAGATAATATGCTCCAAGACTCTTGGTATAATATTACGAAGAAACATTTGATATATAATAAACAAGATTGAGAATACTTTGAGACTTTGAAAAAATGCTGTAAAATGTAAAAACTTGGTTAGTATTAACCATTGATGTGTTCAATGGTTTTTCTCATAATAAAATAATATAAAGTAAAGCGATTATGAAAAATAAATTAATTGAAAATAAATAAATAGAGTTTGAGTTTGGTTGATTTCCAAGCTTTGGAATCAACTTTCCCTCAAGAGTTACCAATTCATGCGCCCCTTGACCGATAATAGAGTCAACGAGGTAAGGACTTTTCCAACTTGACCAAACTTGTTTGATGCTACATCTCTTGCATTCTTGAATCTATTTCTCTAAAATAATTCTCCTTTACCAAGGGCTCTCGCTTTGACATTCTTGTTGAATCTTCTCACCATAACACCTTGATACGAGGTCGACGTAATCTTTACTGCATTTCTCACTTGTTCAAAGTTTTCAAGGTTAGTGAGCAAAGAATAATTTTAGAATCAAGAGTACATAGGACATACCTGGGTGTGTGAATAACCAATTCTGGAAGGATAACTCTCCACAAACATAAACAAGTTAGAAAGAAAGAAAGAAAGAAATATGTCTTATAAAAAGCTATAAACCTGTAGAGGTTGATGCAGCTAACTTAACGTCCAACTTATCATTATAAACAAACTATAGATGAATTGCATACCTTTAGATTTTGCTTTCCTTAATAATGAAATTACCTCTTTCACTGTTTCAAATATGTACAGCTTCTATTCTGGAGCAAACAACATCTTCTGTCCTAGGGCGAATGACAACTTCTGCTCTAGGGCGAACGAAAACGTCTGTTCTGGGGCGAACGACAATGTCTCTTCTGGAGCGAACGACAACTTCTGTTCTTGAGCGAACCACAACGTCTGTTCTGGAGCGAACGACAACGTCTCTTACGGAGCGAACGACAACGCCTGTTGCGGAGTGATGACAACGTCTCTTCTAGAAGCGACGACAATGTGCATTATGGAGTGAATGCCACCTTTCTAGTGACATCAGTGCCCCACTTTGCAGTTAGAAAACAAGGACAACAATGTTCTCCATAAAGCTCTATCTTGCCATTCTTTCGTCATCTTTAACACCATGAATTTTCACCTGCCACATACTTCTCAAAAAACATGTGAGCTCGTAAAAATTATAACCTTCACCCTTTCTTAAAACAACTCGTCAACCTTGAGCAATAAGAATATGAGACCGCTCAGAAGTTCGATCACGTTGGTATAAGGTTGAAAACATTCTGCAAAAATAAACTCAAAAGCAGCGGCTACAAAGACAACATAAAAATTACGCAAGACACGTGATCGGGATTAAAATTCGGGATCGAATCGAACGAAAATTCAAACCTGTTACGACAATCACTTCGTGAATGTCTTGCCGACCACGTACCAATGAATCCATCACCCTCATACTACTTGTTGGGTTGACTTGCTTTGACCACCGACTTGCGAATCTTGACTTTGTCAAGACTAGTGACTTGCTAAAACTTCAGAGTCGACAGTCTTGAAAGAAGAGAATTCAAGACACAAAAGATGCCCCTAGTTTTCTCAAGGGAAACGTTTAGCAAACTCAAGGAAACAATTCTGAAAAGATAATTCAGAACACAACGAGCAGAAGAGAAACAACCAGAAAATATAACAGGTAGGAAATGAAAAGGGTCAAGATTCAAGAGATAAGCATCAAGACTTATATATAGACGTCAGACCAGAATTGGTAAAAATTCAAACCTGATCTGGCTGCTCATTGTAACAATGATAAACTTCTGTAAAGTTTGAAATTCTTCCAACGGTAGAGTCCTGAAGACTATAGGATTGATTCTTGCTCAAAGCCGTTAGCAAGCAAATTTGAAAAAATACCTCATGCAAAATCAATCATCTTCAAACGTTAGAAAAACTCAGATTTGTAAAAATAATTAATCACTTACAAAATTTAAAAAGATAATCGAAAGAAAGCAACGACACGTGAGAAAACTAATCACAAGATCAAGACAAGGCTGAAAATCGGATCTGTAACAAGTTTCACAACTTACAACCTTGGCTATTCTGTCCCCTTGTGGTGATTTCAGGACTGCGTCAATCCTGGTCCTTTAACATTAGCAACTCTATCAATATAGATGGTCCAAGCTTTTAATATTCTTTCTTGATCAGAACTTCAAGGTCGAAGTTTTCTTCCAGAGCTGGACTGAAATTCGCCACAAAATCTGCCAAGGATTCTGACTTGATGGCAGTCTTGGCCTGCAACTGATGTTATACATAATTATCTGCACAAAACCATTTAACCATTCTCCTGACTGATTCGGACTTTCTCAAGACTGACTTGACTGAAAAGTTAGTCCCGACAATAACATGATAATTCTTAAAATAAGATTAAACTTAGTAATATACATTAATTAAGTAAAAATGTATATTTCTCGAAGAGTGTACCTTATTCCGGCATCCAAGAGGTTCTTACTTGCACAATATATGGGATAATCAGATTATCCTCTTCATCGAACAAGAGTACAAGACTGAAAAATTGGTATGATCTGCACAGAACTGGATAACAGTTCTGACCTGCACAGCAATGGATAATATGATCAGCACATCACTAGAGAGTATGATCCGCATGTAATCGACTTGAGATCCACTCTTGCCAACAATGTGCCCTTAGAACTGTCTTGGTGAAACGCCAAATGAGTGCTTGACATGATTGAACTCCATGTTATATCTCTCCAAGAATACAAAGGATGCTTGCACGCCACAAATGTGATTTTTGACACTCTTGGACTTCATCACCAAATCATACGTGTACACCTTCGTTGTGTCCCCAATAAAAATACTCCAACATTGTGCTAATTACCACCTTGGTAGGTTGCCCTACATCTCTCAAAGCGTAAGGCGTAACAAATTAAAAATATATTATGCAAAAATAAAATTCATCTTTTGATGAGTAGGATACACTTCGATTCGATTGGACTTGATAAAAGCATCCACAATTGTAAGCTACTTGTATCCTGAAATCTTGGCAAGCACAACATTAGTATTGGTAGATGAAAAGAATCTATGTGCAAACTTTATCTTAAATAAACATAATCAACACTTGAAACATACCATGTTTTTGTCGGATGATTACTACGATGGTTAACCAATCAAGATACATTACCTCTCTTACCATTTTATGTCTAGAAACTTTTGAACCTCGTCGTTAATTATTTCCTTTCTAGAGGAAATCTCTTGCACCTCCACTGTACAGACTTGAACTATCGGCCAACGTCAGACTTGTGAGCGATCAGACCAGGACATGACTTATGCCAGTCCTGTCAAAGCGAGTCCACGCAGAACAGGATACTCTGGATTGTAAAAAGATTAACTACCAAGGTCATACCTGATTCTGGTCGATACATCACCTACCAGTAATTTCTCACCAGAACAGGAGTGGTTGAGGATGTCTTTGTTCTGTCTTGTCTGACATTTAAGGAGACTTGTTTCTTTGATTTTTACATGTTGGATTTGTCTTGAATGATGACTCCAAGGTCGCTCCATAGCACTCTTATGTATTCTGCCACTTTCCGTTGATCACCATTATTCCCTACTTGATTGACATTTTGACGTATTAGTGGTACGTCGAAGGCACAAGCATGATATTATGAATTAAAACATACCAAACAAGATATACAACGTCATCAAATTAAATCAATAAAATAATTAAGAGAAGAGACTCCCTTTGTAGGTAGAGAAATTTTGCCCAAAGTATGTTGGCCTAGGTCTCTCCGTAGAATCCCACAAGCAAAGTTGAAATTCTTAGTGAGTTTATCATGGTTGATCCTCATCTCTTCCAAGACACCAAGCATGATCATTGAATCGCCTTGACAATCTCCATGATTAAGAGTCACTAGTTCCAACTCGCTCGCTGGGGACGACATCATATCTTCTTAAGCTATCATTTCGCAATCAGAAACAAGTCAAACCACAAATATCAGAACCGCCATTAACATAATCAACTTTATGAGTGTAAGGAGAAAAAGGTGGAGATTGATTTGGCTCTTGTGATTGTGGTTGTTCAGTCTTGCTCGTATTCCTCCGTGCAGGACTGGTTGTGTCCTTCAAGCGTCCAGAACTGAAACATCTATAACAAGACTCTCAAGCTTGGAAATCAATCCTGAAAAATCTATAAGAAGACTGTTAATATCAAAATTGTCAATCCAGAATTGAAAACAAAACTATTAATATCGAGACTATCAGTCCAGAACAAGACTGTTAATATCGAGATTATCAGTCCAGAACTGAATACAAGACTGCTAATTTCGAGATTATCAGTACAGAACATAAAACAAGAGAGTATTCAAAATCTCTTATCTTGGGGCTGGATGAGTGGACATGTGTTCAGTCTTGTCTCGGTATGAACCAATTCTATTCTGCTGACGACCACTTCCAGCTTTCTTGTTAGGCCTGTTCTGACACAAACTCCGCTGTTCTGTTTGTTGAAGGCATCTTCTTCAAATATGACGACCCTTGCTTGTAAGTACGAACTGTCCCAGAACTGTCACAGTTCAGAATTGCGATCTTTTCTTTGTTCAACTCTGCACTACTCCAGCAAACGACGGAAGCTATTCTGGCTGGTAGTTCTAACGTGGAACCTCCACCCATTCCAAGTGGAGTTATCACACCTACTCCAGGGTTCCAAGAGTTGAAAGCTGAGGAGCAGAACAAACCGGAGGTCCTACCCAGGACATCACTGTCTAACATGCCATCTACAGGCGTGGAGAAAATTGTCCAGAACACGACGGAAAAGATTAGCCCAGAATTGCTCAGGACTGACATTACAGAAGTGGAGCCTTTGCACATGCAATTCTTCCTTAGATCTTTGGGAATAAGAACTATGAGCGTCCTCTATGTGTATTAGCAACGTGGTCTTGAGGATGTTACGTACTATAGCACAACTTCAATTGATGGAACGTTGAATTTTTTCGGAACATCCTTCAAAACCGCAAAATTGTCGAAAGGGGAGGATCCTTCTTTTTCTTAGGAGAAGCTTCTGGTTCCTAGGATCGAGTCCTCTTTGAATTGATCTTCAAAGCCTTTGTCCCCATCATGATAGGAAAAAACTTTTCTTTTTATGATGAAAGACAAGGACAATTCTGGCCTGATTCTTGTGTTGTAACCACTAGTATCATTTGGAGTTGTTCGATTCAAGAATGACTCAATTCTCTTTGAATCTTGTAACTTTTTTTCGTAGAATTGAAGCAATCCTTGAGCAAGATTTCTCCAAATATTGTGCTAGTTGTTCAAGGGTCTTGTCAACCATGTGGTCGTGACAAGAGTGTGTTTTTTGTGGATTTTTGAGAAGAGAGTTTCACAAACTAATAAACTAGATGCCCCACGGTGGGCGCCAATTTGTTTTGGTAAAAACTCTACAAGGGTGAAAAAGAGCTAAGATGGGCCAACTAGTACTGTTTGTGAAACAGAACAGAACATAGTCTACTCCGAACAGAACTGAGGGGACAACGAGATTGATGACGCAGAAACCCCGAGAAGAAGATGGGGAAAACTGCGGGCTACCAAGCCAGGACTTCTTTTATTAATCTCATGATGATTACAAGGCTTTTGATTACAATTGAATGATTTTCGTAGGAAGAGCTAGCGAATAATGCTAATACATCGATTATGTGTACTTCTATGTGAAAGTATAAGAAAAACCTATGAGAGAACATATGAGAGACCTCCCGAAAAATGACTAAGTGAGCCTCTATATATAGGTAGAATGCTCACAATACAACTCCTAAAATCTAGGGCCACTATCTCATGAACTTAGGTAGTTGGATAACTACCCACTATGCATGACTTGTAACTTCCCATTATGACTTCTATTCTGATCCGCAGAACTGCATGCCAATAACTACCCATGATCTTAGGTAGTTAAATAACTTCCATTGACTCCACTTCTGCTCAGCTATGATATCTTCCATTATCCCATGATCTTTGTAACCGCTATAGTTGACCTCTGCTGACCACAACTGCCATGCCTCTTCTGACCTGTTCTGGGCTATAACTGCCATACCTCTTCTGACCTGTTCTGGGCTATAACTGCCATTGTTCTTCTGTCCTGCTCTGTACCATATTCGCAACGTCTATCCAGAACTGCCAATTCTGGGTAGTGTAAAATCTGGTCATAACACAAGGGTATTATCGTCAAAGTTGGGTACAGTTGAGTAAAATTCGGGTACAGTTGAACAATACCCTAATTCAATTATCAAATTTCTCAATATTGGTCCTTTAACTTTTCTTATCTTTCTCGAGTTTCTTTTCTAGCTAAATATTTCTGAAAAACAATTAGTTTCAAGTATTCAGTTTTATAAACCATTATCAAATTCCAAATCGATTGATTTCATTAACTATTCGATTTTATGAAATCTTTAGCCTAACATTTATTTTAAGAAAAGTTTTTTTTAACTATCCCTACTTTAATACTTATGAATGTTTCATAAAATCATTCTAAACTTTATATCTAATACAAAATATAATTAAATCGTATAATTCAATTTCTATACGATTAAACTTACATTGTACCTTTCAGCCATTTAAAATCACTTTTAGCCAAAACTCCGTTTTGAAAATTTTATCGACGTTCCGTCACTTTTAAAAATTTTCTTGAATAGTAAATAAAATATTTTAGTCTTAAAATTCTAAAGTAGAGATATTTCGAAAAATCGTCAAAAGCGCACACCTTAACTTTTACCGTCTTTCTTACCCGATTTATTTCGTAACACGTTTTTCGAGAACGAGATATTTAAAAACATCGAGGGGACCATTTCTTAACCAAGTAGTATTGTGGACTTTTTTGGCCAAAGCTGATGATTAAGTTTAATTTCTTTTTAATTAAACTTTATGTAATTAAATTAATTACTTAACACCTAAACTTTTCAAACTTATCTTACCAGTTTTATTAGAGCAAAAATCATAATTTGCTCCCTCCAAAATGCCGTGAGTTTACATCCCATTTCTCCCATTATTTTTCTTCCATTTTTCTTCCAAAAACAAATCAAATAAAAACCTTAATATTATTCTAATAATTCCTAAGTGTTCTAAGTTCTTTAGTGGGTCTTTGAAGCTAACATTCATGGGTTATTTTGGGTGAAGAACATGAGTTTTCGGGTGAAGAAATTTCGGGTCTAAAATTTCGGGTGAAGAACATGAGTTTTTGGGTGAAGAACACTAGTTTATTTTCTCGTATTATGATTTTTATTATATGTTTGTAAAAAAATAATATGTTCATATAAAATATGTATTTTGATTGTATGCTAAATTATTATTTTTGTTCTTATGTGCTTATGTGATGTTAATAAAATGATAATAGATAATAACATGATAATAACTAATAATAATGCCAGTAAACTTAATATGTGTCATTTTTGCATCATATTGTTTTTTATTTTATTTATACACTTTAAATTATTGTTTATATGTTTTTTTTTTTTTTTTTTTTTTTTTTTTTTTTTATGTTTTATGAGTTTTAAATATATATAAGTTTATATGTAAAATTATGTTAAATATTAACTATGAGTTTAAAATGAAGAAAAATCGAAAATATAAATTTTGTGAAAAATATTAAAAGGCCACGACATTTCCAATTATTTTTGTTCAATTTTCATTTTTAATTTTTGTAAATAATATGTTAAGTTAAGTTATGTTAAAATGGTTGTTATCATGTTAGTAAAATTTGATTAGGAAATCAAAATGTTTAATTGTTAAAAATGCAAATTGTGTTCTTGACTTTAATATGATGTTCTTGATGTTCTTGAGTTTTTTCATGTGTTCTTCATTTTTGTGCACTTTTCGATTCATAATGTTTTTATGTTTGTTGTTATTTATTGTTTTAATTCACTAATAAGTAATTATATTAGTAAGTATATAAATTAAACAAGCTAAATTTTTAAGATTTAAAAGTTAGAAATTTAAAGTGTTATAAAAAACTATTCATAATTATAATAAAACTTTTATTGAAATTTTACAACTTAGCTTAAATCATTTAGTTTAGTTAAAACAATTAGAATAATTAGAATATAAAAACTTTAAGCTAAAAACCGATAAAAATCGAAAAATAAAATTTGACCACCCATCATAGAAGGCCACGACATTTTGGGTGTTTTAGGGTCAAAATAGTTTTTATCACTTTTTAGTTTATCACTAAAATAACTAAATTAGTTAGTTATCGAATTTGAAATTAAAAGTTAAAAGAAATAAATGAATTATAATATATATAAACATCACACGATATTAGTAATAAAAATAGATCTATTTTGATCAAAATGAATTTAACACTAAGTCACTAAATTTGAATAGTTAATAGGATGAAAATTAATTGTAAAACGGGTCGATAATAAAAAGAATTGACGTAACCAATTAAAATTTGTTAGCGATATAAAAATGAATGAAATCGTGAGCTACTGCCTTTGCATAATATTGGACTGTTTGACTTGGACGATACGGACTTAATGAATCAACCACGACACTATCTTCTAAAATGAAAATCGCTAAATTTAGTTAAGTAGATGACTAAATTTAACTGAGTATCACTTTTAAATAAATATCTTATATCACTTTTTAAAAACCGCACCTAACGACTTTGAAACTAGAAATTTACTTAGCGATTAAGTTTACGATTTTTGACATAAAAAATATCTAGATATTTTATTAACTTAGTGACTAAGCTCAATCATGAACATTGACCGATGAATAGTAACTGATGTGAATAGTGACCTAGGTGAATAGTGTCGATGAATAGTAACCCGGGACGAAACTTGTTAAACAAGTAACGTCCCAAAAGTTTAAGAACTTATTTTAAGGAGAATTAGAGGTAACTTGTTGAACAAGTTATCTTTTAAAATCCCGAGACGTGAATAGTGAAATATTCATGAAACTGGTTCAACAAGTTACGTCTCAAAATTCAAAGATACTTCAAATTTCAAAATTTAAAATATTGTAAATAATTGAAAATTTACCTAAGTATAGAAAATTGAAAATGAATAATTTAAATAACTAAAGTGTTTCGAAAACACTTAAATAAAATTTGACATACTAATAAACGTAACAACTTAGAGA
This sequence comes from Dianthus caryophyllus, assembly GCA_023091065.1. Lineage (NCBI taxonomy): Eukaryota > Viridiplantae > Streptophyta > Magnoliopsida > Caryophyllales > Caryophyllaceae > Dianthus > Dianthus caryophyllus. The sequence goes on along the minus strand of CM041529.1, from coordinate 12,528,200 downwards.
CTTAAAAGCGTAAATAATCAACAACACTTCAAATAATAAACGAATATGTTATGTGAGCATATGAAACCAAATATACATTTAAACGTTCGACGATGAGACTAGGAGAGTCTAGTAACATGTGATATTAAATATCAAATAAAATAATAAATTGTAAGTAAGTTAAAGAAAAGGTCAAAAGCTTTGGCCGCTGTTATGAAAACGCCAATCGTGAGTGAAATGGGGTTAAGATAGTCTTGTTACGGACACCACTATCTCGGTTTCTGACGTTGGTCATCCCGAATAGTGTGGTTTTCAAGCCGGCAGCCTTATTGCTTTGTCATCCTGCCCATGCCTTTGCGCCTTAAGTCGCACTGCCTAAGCCATACAAGATAATGAATACGCCAACTCTTTTGGGTGGAGTCTCAGCAAGCGAGTCGCTTTATTCAGAGTTAAGGTGCTCTATGAATAGCATAGCCCATTCTTAAAGTGAATATTAGAATATGCATTTTAGACTAGGGTTAATTCCCCTATTTCGCTAGAGATATCTTGGCCACCGCGACCTTCTGGATTTGGGTCTTGTATGCGGTTCTGTCTCCTTGCCGCGTTTCGTTCTTAGTGGGCGCGATGCTAGCACTCACTCTTGCCACATGTAAAGATCACTTGACGGGATTGTAACAGAAGTTCGAATCATTTCGAACACTAGAAGATGAGATGCAAGTACTATAGTATTCAGCGTGGTTTACGAGTCGAGTAAGTCGCTGCACTATTTTAGTGAGATGCAAGCAATCAGAGTACAAAGTCCTACTCAGTGGCCAGGCTCGTAAGCAGTATGTGTTGTTTGAATTATGTGGAAGTGAGTCGGAACATCTTTAAAAATTATAGACCACAAATTTCTGAAGTGAATCGAGTCAGCATGATGTGAATGATATAGTATGTCTAATAGTTTTGCGATCTGATATCGCCTCGTAATTCTTTTGAATGCTTATGATATTGTTGTTAGGAATTTACTTGTTTATTGTATTATAACTGTATATCATGTTTTAATTGTTTTATAACTGTATATCATGCTTTATATGATTTATCGCTTTAAATCGCATGTTTATTGAAGACTTTTTAAGTCTTTAAATGCTATATGTTTACCGCTATGGGTTTATATGGCTTATGTAACAACCTGGTTTTTAGTCGACTTTAATTACTAAGGCGGAAATTAATTAAGTCTCAAACCAGCGTTATTAATTATACAAATAACCCAAATATTACATCACCGTTTGAGAGTTGAATGGAACAACTCTAAATACGGAAGTTAAAAGAGTAAAGTGTTATATATATTACATATCTCTCAAAAGCAACAAAAGTAAAGCGTAAAAACGTCTCGTGGCCCCATCCAAAATCCAGCTCCTGGTCCACGATCGTCCTGCACAATAAACTATTGGGGGGATGCCCGGTGAGCGGACAGTGACTAGCTATGCTCATACTTACCCTCGATTTCAATTACTTTGGTTTAAAATTATCGCTTTATAAACATAACATTATGATAAAAACATAAACATGCTTAATACATATAGCATATAAAGACATATAAGTCATAATAAGCATGCGGTTTAAAGCGATAAATCATATAAGCATGATATTCAATTATGAAGGCAAATAACACATAATAGCATAGCAATAGTATCACAATAATTCAATGGCATTACAAGGCGATATCGGATCGCATACATACATACGTATCGTATTGCTCTCATCATGCAGACTCGATTCACTTCAGAAACTTGTGGTCTTTAATTTTCGAAGATGGTACACACTCGTTCTCATTTAATCAAACAACAGACAACACATAACGCTACGAGCCTGACCACTGAGTAGGCCTTTGTACTCTGATCGATTGCATCTCACTTCCATAGTGCAGAGGCTTACTCGACTCGTAAACCACGCCGAATACTATAATACTTGCATGTCATCCTCTAGTGTTCGAAATGATTCGAACTTCAGATACAATCTCGTCAAGTAATCTTTACGCAGGGTAAGAACGAATGCAAGTGTCGCGTCCAATAAAGACGAAACACGGCAAGGAGACAGAACCGTAAAGCGCATATGCACATAATGTTACGGTGGCCCTGATAACTTTAGCGAAATAGAGTGAATTAAACCCTAGTCTAGTACATGTACATTAGTATCCACGTTAAGAATGGGCCACGCTATTCGTAGAGCACCTTAACTCCAGATAAAACGACCATTTCCTAAAGCCTGTGGCAAAAACCATGGCATATTCAATTATCTTGTCCGGCAATGGCGACCGCCACAAAACTATCTTAAACCCCACTTCACGCACGATTGACGTTTTCATAACTGAGGCCCAAGCTTGACCTTTTATTTAAACTTACTCAAGATTTATTATTTATTTGATATTACATATCACATGTTACTAGACTCTCCTAGTTTCAGCGTCAAACGTTTTATTTGAATGGTAGGTTTCATATGATCACATAACACATTCGTTTATTATTGGAAGTGTTGTTAATTATTAACGTTTTCAAGATTTTAAATTGAATCGTTTATTAGTATGTCCAAATTTTATTTAAGTGTTTTTCAAAGCACTTTAAGTCATTTACTTATTTATTTTAAATTTTCCTATGCTTAGTAAAAATTTTAATTATTTTTAATATTTCACTATTCACTATTCACTATTCATCGTATTTTACTATTCATCGTATTTACTATTCATCGTATTTTACTATTCATCGTATTTAACTATTCATCGTATTTAACTATTCATCGTATTTAACTATTCATCGTATTTAACTATTCATCGTATTTATACGCATTTCTATACTTAGATATTTTAGGTATAAAACTAAATCTTTTATTTCCTAAGTATAGATTTCTAGTTTTAAAGTCGTTAAGTTCGTTTTGTACTTAGGCGATTTTTGAAAATATTTTAAAGTCTAGTCTTAAAAACGTTAAGTTCGGTTTGTAAAAAGTGATAATGATTTTCATTTTAAAATTCTAGGTTTAAAAATGTTAAGTTCAATTTGTAAAAAGTGATAATGATATTTATTTTAAAATGAGACTTAGTTAAATTTAGTCGTCTATTAACTAAATTTAGCGATTTTCATTTTTAAAAATAATAGTATCGTGGATGATTCATTTTAGTCCTGTATGTCCAATATCAACAAATTCCAAAATAGCAAAGCGAATAACACGATTTAGTTCATTTTTATACTTGATTTACATATTCTTATCGGTTTACAATATTTCATTTATAACTAAATCGGTTTATACTAAAATTCAATTCGAATTACTATTTAACTTTAGTGACTTAGTGATAATTTCATTTTGGTCAAATTTAGTCAATTTTAATAAGAATGTCGTGTGGTTTCATTTAACATCAAAATTAATTTATTTCTTTTAATTTCTTAATTCTAACTTATTAACTATTAATTAAATTATATTAACAATAAACTAAAAAGTGATAAAAACATAAATTAACCCTAAAATGGCAAGGATGCCGTGAGCAAGGTAGTAGTGTTCTAAAATTTCATTTTTCGATTTTATCGGTTTTTTGCTTAAAGTCTTTATATTTTAATTATTCTAATTATACTAAAATGATTTAAACTAAAATGAAATTTACTAACAATTTCATTTATATTTATGAATAGTGTTTTTCAAAACTTTAATTTTCTAACTTTTTAATCTAAATGATTTATAATGTTCTAGTTGATTTATAGTATAATAATAAGTAATACATAAAACAATAACTAAACATAAACACAAATTATTAACAAACATAAATTAAAATGAAATCAAAATGAGTAACAAGGATGAACATCAACATGAATAAATCAAGAACACACATGAAGAACTCAAGAACAACTCAAGAACACTTATTTCGATTTTAATAATTTATAATTCGTTTTCCTAATTTAGTTTTTTTTTTCATAGGAACATCCATTTTATACTAACTTAACACTACATATAATTTACAAAAATTAAAAGTGAAAATATATAAAAAAATAGGGAAATGCCGAGTATATTACATATGAACATATAATTTCTATTTTCGATTTTTAATCACTTTAAACTCATTGTTAATACTTCACATAATTTTTATATATGACTAATACTTAAATAAAACATAACTAAATATAAAAATCATATGAACACAAATTAAAAGTGCTCAAATTAATTTAACTAAACATAGTATTATTTTACTACAATTAATCTATTATCAATATAACTTATTTATTATCATTTTATTATACAACACCTAAACACACAAGTACATATAGGTGATGTTTAACATATTTAACATAATTTTCATACTCATAAAATCATAATAACAAAACAAATTAATTTACTAAAAAGGATAATACAAGACATAGTTAGTCACCTCGGTTTGGCAAGCTAGAGGTTTTCCGGGTCTACAATATTATTTAGGTTAAGTTCTTCACCCAAGTATTCGTCTTCACCTTCAAAAATATACCCAAGATAATAAGCTTTAATACCCACTAATTAGCTAAATAAACTAGTAAGTATTAGAGTAATATTTAGGGTTTTATTTAGGATGTTTTAGAGTAAAAATGAAAGAAAACCAAAGGGAGAAATGGGGCAAAGGGGGCTCGGCAATTTGGAGGCAAGAAGTGTATTTTTGACTTGTGAAAATAATGAAACAAAAGGTAGTATGATTTTAGGTTAAATGAATTAGGTTAGTTTAGGTTATTTAGTAAATAATGTTTAATTATAATGAAAATAATGAGTCATAACACCACTTGACATACTAGTGTCAAAAATAAGAAGCTTCCTAAGGATATTTGATGTTAAAAAGTTTTTCACGAAATTTATCAGTTTAAAAAAAAATCGGGTGTCAAAAGCGATAAAGTCAAAGTGTGCACGTTTGACTATTTTTCGAAATATTTCTACTTTTGAATTTTAAGACTAAAATATTTATTTCATTATTCAAAAATTTTCAAAAGTTTTAAAGAAGTCGATAAATTTTGCAAAGTGAAAGTTTTACAAAAATAGTGATTTCGGAAGGTTAAAAGGTTAGGATTTGATTTAAGGTTTGAAATTAGAAATTTATGGCTAATTAATGAATTAAATGAACACGGGGTGTTACAAATGTAACACCCCGTGTTATTTTAACACAATTTGATAAAAGAATTTAATTCCTTAAATTAAATTCATCCTTTTTCCATATAATAAAAATGCGACTGAATTTTTTTCGCCAAATAATAATAAATTTTCCTAAGTACAAATTTAAAAATTTTGAAAAATAAAGTTTGTCCTATTATCTTCAGAATTGAAAAAGAAACACATTTCAAAATTTTATAAAAATGAACACTTATACTTTTCCCGTCTCTGAAATTCGGGTCAACAATTTCAAACACGCAAATCAAAAATCAAATATCTTATCCTCTTCCATTTTGGAAAAGCAAACTTCACATCTAACTTTTAATAAAAATATAATCATTTTGATTAATTTTTAATAAATCATATTATATTAAAAATCTAATTACTATTTCAATTCTATTAAACTAGCTTTTTCCTAAATTGTCTAAATATGAAGTTATACTTAATTTAAACTGATAAACTTTTTGACGTTTGATCCTAATTATTTAAATCTTTAACTTTCATCCAAAAAAATAAGTATTTCGACCTAGTAAAATTTTAATCACAATTTCAAGGATTAAAACCCGATATTTATATTTAGTACCTTTTAAAAATTTGTTTTATTTTTAATTCCAATTTTATTTTAAAACACTATTTTAAGATCATATCTTTTATTTCGAGACCTTTCGCGTGCCAAGAAATCTAAAATTTCAAAACGAAAATCGAGCAGATTTTTCTAAAATGAGCCGACCTACTTGGATCTTTTCCAAGCTTATCCTCTTCCATAATTTCTTACACAAAATCAATTTTTCTTACAACTTTAATTTTGTCATCATCATTTTTATTTTGTATTAAAATTTAAAGTTTATACTTAATAATAATACATAAATACAAATACAATACTACTACTTTAATACTACAATTTTCATTTCCGTCACTTTTAAAATTTTTCTAAAGTAATAAATAAAATATTTTAGTCTTAAAATATTAAAGTAGAGATATTTCAGAAAAATTGTCAAACGCGCAACCTTTAACTTTTATCGCTTTTAACGTCCCTCTTTTTAAAACTGACGATTTTCGTGAAAAACATTTTAAAACACAAATTAAACATTTTCTACACTAAATAGTGATGTTGACATTAGTAAGCTAGTATGATCATTTTGTTTCCTATTTTTCTTTAATTAAAACATTATTTCTAATTAAAACAAACTTACATCATACACTTTACTTAACCTATTTTTATTCTAACACTTCCTCATTTATTTTCAAGGAGCAAAACTCACCTCATTTGCTCTCTCTTTGCCGCCCCTCCTTCCTCCATTTTCTCTCTTTTGTTTTCTTTATTTTTCTTCCAAAAACCATTAAATAAAAACCCTTAATATTATTCTAATAAATCCTTAAGTGTTCTAAGTTCTTTAGTGGGTATTTAGAGCTAACTTGGATGGTTTATTTTGGGTAAATAACATGGGTTTTGGGTGAAGACCAATCCGATCTAAAATTTATTTTAGATCCCCGACGTTTAACATCCTAATTAAGGTGACTAGCCTTGTCTTGTATTATCTTTTAGTAAATTAATTTGATTTTTATTATAAGTTTTATGAGTATGATTTTTATGTTGAAAAATGTTAAACATCATTTTTGTGCACTTATATGTTATGTGTTGTATAAATAATGATAATAGATAAATATGGTTTAAAATAGTTAAGTTGTAGTTTTATGAATTCATGTTTAGTTTAATTATTTTTGAGTACTTTAAATTATTGTTCATGTTGTTTTTAAGCTTATATGAGTTTTAGTTATGTTATAATCATATATAAAAATATTGTGAAATATTAACTATGAATTTAAAGTGATTAAAAATCAAAAATAAAAATTGTATGTTCATGTTTATTTCACTCGACATTTCCCATTTTTTTTATGTAATTTTCACTTTTAATTTTTGTAAATAATATGTTAGAATAAGTTAGTTAAAATAGATGTGTTCATGTGAAAAAATTAAATTAGGAAAATAAAATATCAGTTGTTAAAAATGAAAAGTGTGTTCTTGAGCTTTAAATATGGTGTTCTTATGTTCATGAGTATCTTCATATGTGTTCTTCATTTTAGCTTACTTTGATTTTGTTTTATGTTATGTTTGTTAATATTTTGTGTTTATGTTTAGTTATTGTTTTATATATTATTAGTAATATGATATAAAACAACTTAAAATATTATAAATCATTTAGATTAAAAAGTTAGAAAATTAAAGTGTTGAAAAACACTATTCATAAATATAAATGAAATTTTTAGTAAATTTCATTTTAGTTTAAATCGTTTTAGTATAATTAGAATAATTAAAATATAAAGACTTTAAGCTAAAAACCGATAAAAACGAAAAATGAAATTTTAGGAACACCACATGCTTGCTCACGGCATTCCCTTTATTTTTAGGCTAAAAATTGTTTTTATCACTTTTTAGTTTATTGTTAATATAATTTAAATATTAGTTAATAAGTTAGAATTAATAAATTAAAAGAAATAAATCGATTTTGTTAAGTATATAAACCACACGACATTTTTAGATTAAATTGACTAAATTTGACTAAAATGAAATTATCACTAAGTCACTAAAGCTAAATAGTAATTAGAATTGAATTTTTGTATAAATCGTTTTAATTATAAATGAATTATGATAAACCGATAAAATTATGTAACCGTTATGAAAATGAACTAAATCGTGTGATACTACCTTTGCTATTGGATTATTGAATTTGGACGTACGGACTATAAATGAATCATCCACGATACTATCACTAGCTTAAATGAATAGACGACTAAATTTAACCGAGTCTTACATTTTAAAATATTTTCACAAATCACTAAATACAAAATGAACTTAACGTTTTTAAAACTAGACTTTTAGATATTTTCATAAATGACTAAATACAAACCGAACTTAACATTTTTAAAAAACTAGACTTTAGAATATTTTCAAAAATCGCCTAAGTACAAAACGAACTTAACGTTTTTGAAACTAGAATTTATACTTAGGAAATAAAAAGATTTAGTATAAACACACAAAATATCTTAAGTATAAATACCTAAAATATCTTAAGTATAAAAATACGAATACGTATAAAAATACGTATAAAATACGATGAATAGTGAAATACTGAAAATAATTGAAAATTTTACTAAGTATAGAAAAATTTAAAATGAAGAAGTAAATGACCTAAAGTGTTTGAAAAACACATAAATAAAATTGGACATACTAATAAACGTTTCAATTTAGAAACTTGAAAACGTTAATAATTAACAACACTTCAAATAATAAACGAACGTGTTATGTGATCATATGAAACCTACAAATACTTAAACGTTTGACGCTGAGACTAGGAGAGTCTAGTAACATGTGATATGTAATATCAAATAAATAATAAATCTTGAGTAAGTTTAAATAAAAGGTCAAGCTTGGGCCTCAGATATGAAAACGTCAATCGTAAGTGAAGTGGGTTTAAGATAGTCTTGTCGCGGTCGCCATTGCCGGACAAGATAATTGAATATGCCAAGGCTTTTGTCTCAGGCTTTAGGAAATAGTCGTTTTATCTGGAGTTAAGGTGCTCTACGAATAGCGTGGCCCATTCTTAACGTGGATACTAATGTACATGTACTAGACTAGGGTTTAATTCACTCTATTTCGCTAAAGTTACCAGGGCCACCGTAACATTATGTGCATATGCGCTTTACGGTTCTGTCTCCTTGCCGTGTTTCGTGTTTATTGCACGCGACACTAGCATTCGTTCTTACCTCGCTGAAAGATTACTTGACGAGATTGTATCACGAAGTTGAATCATTTCGAACACTAGAGGATGAGATGCAAGTATTATAGTATTCGGCGTGGTTTACGAGTCGAGTAAGCCTCTGCACTATGGAAGTGAGATGCAATCGATCGTGAGTACAAGGGCCTACTCGGTGGTCGGGCTCGTAGCGGTATGTGTTGTTTGTTGTCCGATTAAATGAGAACGAGTGTGTACCATCTTGAAAATTAAAGACCACAACTTTACGAAATGAATCAGTCTGTATGATGATTATGATACATTATATATGTTTGTATGCGATCGATATCGCTTTGTAATCTGTTGTATATTGTGACACTATTGCTATGCTATTATACATTAGTTGCCTTCCTAATTGAATATCATGCTTATATGATTTATCGCTTTAAACCGCATGCTCATTATGACTTATATGTCTTTATATGCTATTTGAATAAGCATGATTACATTTTTATCATAATGTTGTATTTATGAAGCGATAATATTAAATCAAAGTAATTGAAACCGAGGGTAAGTATGAGCATAGCTAGTCCTTTGTCAGCTCAGTGAGGCACCCCCATCGATTTATTGTGCAGGATAACCGTGGACCGGGAGCTGGATTTTGGACGGGGCCACGAGACGCTTTATGCTTTATTTCATTTGCTTTTGAGAGATATGTAATATAATTAACGCTACTCTTTTAAACTTCCGTACTTAGAGTCGTTTAATTCGACTCTTGAACGATGGTGTAATATTTTGGGATTTTATTGTATAATTAATAACGCTGGTTTTAGACTTAATTAATTTCCGCCTTAGTAATTAAAGTCGACTAAAAACCAGGTTATTCTGATTGGTATCGAGTGTCTTCTTGCGTAGTGAGTAACTTAATAGTTATTTCATCTAGCGAGAGACACCTGGGCCGGACATTCATATTGTATGTCAGGCAAAGACTACTAGGATCAAATAATAAATTAGATTTTTCTTTTAATAGATCACTTAAATAGTAACATTAAATCGCTTTAAAGTGTGAGGATGGGTAGAAACCTTAAGGACCGACCATAGGCTAAGGAGTTTTTAATAACGAACTACTTCCCTCAAAATAAAATACGCTAACTATCGTATGCTTGCTACTTGCTGATGTGACTAACTAAAACTAACAACTATCCTCGGATATAAAATTCTAAGTAACAAATTTAATTCTCGAAGAAAGAAGCCTTTAATCAAATACATGACGACAAGATCTCAAGCGCAACAAATGGACGCATCAAGAACCCTACTACTGATGAGACGTTCAAGATCTCGAAGATTCCTATCACAGAAAGGAAATTCTACTACTCCATCTAATTATCCTCTTTAACTCAAATTTTTATTTCGTTCTCTTTTAAAAAAATTAACCTCTATAACCTTTCCCTTCTAACTCTCTAATTTCCTAAACCTATAATTTCTAATAACTATTTCTCAAATGAACTTTCATTCTTCTTCCTTAATCTCGCAAAATGATTTTATTTTTGCATGTCAATTCCTTAAACTTCTTTTGATTGATTCTCAAAAACCTTCAAATTTTATTACATTTTAAACCTCTTAAACTTACCATCTCTTTTAAAATTTATAAGATCTTGAAAATTTATAAGTTCTAATTATACTCTAAAATGAACTTTCATGTTTTCCCTTTTAACACATATTTGAAACTTATTCAATTGGTTCTTAAAATTTATTTCTCAATTTTCAGTATCTTTGAAAATGTTTTGTTTTAAATCGTATATTCTTTACCTCATTTACAATCGAATTTGATTATTTTCAAATTTTTGAACTTATCAATACCTTTTTCAAATTCTCAACCTTTAAAATGAATCTTTAGCCTTTCTCCTGAATTTGATAAATGTGTTTAAAATTTTCTTAAGGGGGTAGGACAAAATATGATGTTTTAAAAATCATTGATTAAACTTTAAAATTCAAAATCATTATTTTCAACCAATTTTAAACTATATCTTTAACTTCAAATAAAATTAAAATTTGTTTTATTTTTAAAACCCTTATAATTTTAATTTAAAGTAATTCCGTACAAAAACTTCTAGGCCCCACCTTTTTGAAAATCCCTTTGAAATCGATTTCAGAAATAACAATCTAGCAATATTTCTATATTAATTCAAAATATTCTATTTATAAATATAAAATGTTTATATCCTTCAAATCTTGCCACTCCATCTAACATCTTTATAATAATTCAAAAATTCAAACATTTTGAATAATGTTATTCTACCAAAATAAATTGTTATTATCGAAACTTATAAAATCTTGATATTCTCTCTAACTGCATTGCCTAACTGCGAGCAGTTATCCATTCTATTCAAGTTTCGGGACGAAACTTTTCTTAAGGGGGTAGGTTTGTAACACCCCGTGTTATTTTAACACAATTTGATAAAAGAATTTAATTCCTTAAATTAAATTCATCCTTTTTCCATATAATAAAAATGCGACTGAATTTTTTTCGCCAAATAATAATAAATTTTCCTAAGTACAAATTTAAAAATTTTGAAAAATAAAGTTTGTCCTATTATCTTCAGAATTGAAAAAGAAACACATTTCAAAATTTTATAAAAATGAACACTTATACTTTTCCCGTCTCTGAAATTCGGGTCAACAATTTCAAACACGCAAATCAAAAATCAAATATCTTATCCTCTTCCATTTTGGAAAAGCAAACTTCACATCTAACTTTTAATAAAAATATAATCATTTTGATTAATTTTTAATAAATCATATTATATTAAAAATCTAATTACTATTTCAATTCTATTAAACTAGCTTTTGCCTAAATTGTCTATATATGAAGTAATACTTAATTTAAACTGATAAACTTTTTGACGTTTGATCCTAATTATTTAAATCTTTAACTTTCATCCAAAAAAATAAGTATTTCGACCTAGTAAAATTTTAATCACAATTTCAAGGATTAAAACCCGATATTTATATTTAGTACCTTTTAAAAATTTGTTTTATTTTTAATTCCAATTTTATTTTAAAACACTATTTTAAGATCATATCTTTTATTTCGAGACCTTTCATGAGCACAAGAAATCGAAAATTTCGAAAACGAAAATCGAGCCCGATTTTTCTAAAATGAGCCGACCTACTTGGATCTTTTCCAAGCTTATCCTCTTCCATAATTTCTTACACAAAATCAATTTTTCTTACAACTTTAATTTTGTCATCATCATTTTTATTTTGTATTAAAATTTAAAGTTTATACTTAATAATAATACATAAATACAAATACAATACTACTACTTTAATACTACAATATTCATTTAGTCACTTTTAAAATTTTTCTAAAGTAATAAATAAAATATTTTAGTCTTAAAATATTAAAGTAGAGATATTTCAGAAAAATTGTCAAACGCGCAACCTTTAACTTTTATCGCTTTTAACGCCCGACTTTTTAAAACTGACGATTTTCGTGAAAAACATTTTAAAACACAAATTAAACATTTTCTACACTAAATAGTGATGTTGACATTAGTAAGCTAGTATGATCATTTTGTTTCCTATTTTTCTTTAATTAAAACATTATTTCTAATTAAAACAAACTTACATCATACACTTTACTTAACCTATTTTTATTCTAACACTTCCTCATTTATTTTCAAGGAGCAAAACTCACCTCATTTGCTCTCTCTTTGCCGCCCCTCCTTCCTCCATTTTCTCTCTTTTGTTTTCTTTATTTTTCTTCCAAAAACCATTAAATAAAAACCCTTAATATTATTCTAATAAATCCTTAAGTGTTCTAAGTTCTTTAGTGGGTATTTAGAGCTAACTTGGATGGTTTATTTTGGGTAAATAACATGGGTTTTGGGTGAAGACCAATCCGATCTAAAATTTATTTTAGATCCCCGACGTTTAACATCCTAATTAAGGTGACTAGCCTTGTCTTGTATTATCTTTTTAGTAAATTAATTTGATTTTTATTATAAGTTTTATGAGTATGATTTTTATGTTGAAAAATGTTAAACATCATTTTTGTGCACTTATATGTTATGTGTTGTATAAATAATGATAATAGATAAATATGGTTTAAAATAGTTAAGTTGTAGTTTTATGAATTCATGTTTAGTTTAATTATTTTTGAGTACTTTAAATTATTGTTCATGTTGTTTTTAAGCTTATATGAGTTTTAGTTATGTTATAATCATATATAAAAATATTGTGAAATATTAACTATGAATTTAAAGTGATTAAAAATCAAAAATAAAAATTGTATGTTCATGTTTATTTCACTCGACATTTCCCATTTTTTTTATGTAATTTTCACTTTTAATTTTTGTAAATAATATGTTAGAATAAGTTAGTTAAAATAGATGTGTTCATGTGAAAAAAATTAAATTAGGAAAATAAAATATCAGTTGTTAAAAATGAAAAGTGTGTTCTTGAGCTTTAAATATGGTGTTCTTATGTTCATGAGTATCTTCATATGTGTTCTTCATTTTAGCTTACTTTGATTTTGTTTTATGTTATGTTTGTTAATATTTTGTGTTTATGTTTAGTTATTGTTTTATATATTATTAGTAATATGATATAAAACAACTTAAAATATTATAAATCATTTAGATTAAAAAGTTAGAAAATTAAAGTGTTGAAAAACACTATTCATAAATATAAATGAAATTTTTAGTAAATTTCATTTTAGTTTAAATCGTTTTAGTATAATTAGAATAATTAAAATATAAAGACTTTAAGCTAAAAACCGATAAAAACGAAAAATGAAATTTTAGGAACACCACATGCTTGCTCACGGCATTCCCTTTATTTTTAGGCTAAAAATTGTTTTTATCACTTTTTAGTTTATTGTTAATATAATTTAAATATTAGTTAATAAGTTAGAATTAATAAATTAAAAGAAATAAATCGATTTTGTTAAGTATATAAACCACACGACATTTTTAGATTAAATTGACTAAATTTGACTAAAATGAAATTATCACTAAGTCACTAAAGCTAAATAGTAATTAGAATTGAATTTTTGTATAAATCGTTTTAATTATAAATGAATTATGATAAACCGATAAAATTATGTAACCGTTATGAAAATGAACTAAATCGTGTGATACTACCTTTGCTATTGGATTATTGAATTTGGACGTACGGACTATAAATGAATCATCCACGATACTATCACTAGCTTAAATGAATAGACGACTAAATTTAACCGAGTCTTACATTTTAAAATATTTTCACAAATCACTAAATACAAAATGAACTTAACGTTTTTTTTAACTAGACTTTTAGATATTTTCATAAATGACTAAATACAAACCGAACTTAACATTTTTAAAAAACTAGACTTTAGAATATTTTCAAAAATCGCCTAAGTACAAAACGAACTTAACGTTTTTGAAACTAGAATTTATACTTAGGAAATAAAAAGATTTAGTATAAACACACAAAATATCTTAAGTATAAATACCTAAAATATCTTAAGTATAAAAATACGAATACGTATAAAAATACGTATAAAATACGATGAATAGTGAAATACTGAAAATAATTGAAAATTTTACTAAGTATAGAAAAATTTAAAATGAAGAAGTAAATGACCTAAAGTGTTTGAAAAACACATAAATAAAATTGGACATACTAATAAACGTTTCAATTTAGAAACTTGAAAACGTTAATAATTAACAACACTTCAAATAATAAACGAACGTGTTATGTGATCATATGAAACCTACAAATACTTAAACGTTTGACGCTGAGACTAGGAGAGTCTAGTAACATGTGATATGTAATATCAAATAAATAATAAATCTTGAGTAAGTTTAAATAAAAGGTCAAGCTTGGGCCTCGGATATGAAAACGTCAATCGTAAGTGAAGTGGGTTTAAGATAGTCTTGTCGTACGCCATTCTTGGGACAAGATAATTGAATATGCCAAGGCTTTTGTCTCAGGCTTTAGGAAATAGTCGTTTTATCTGGAGTTAAGGTGCTCTACGAATAGCGTGGCCCATTCTTAACGTGGATACTAATGTACATGTACTAGACTAGGGTTTAATTCACTCTATTTCGCTAAAGTTACCAGGGCCACCGTAACATTATGTGCATATGCGCTTTACGGTTCTGTCTCCTTGCCGTGTTTCGTGTTTATTGCACGCGACACTAGCATTCGTTCTTACCCTGCGTAAAGATTACTTGACGAGATTGTATCTGAAGTTCGAATCATTTCGAACACTAGAGGATGAGATGCAAGTATTATAGTATTCGGCGTGGTTTACGAGTCGAGTAAGCCTCTGCACTATGGAAGTGAGATGCAATCGATCAGAGTACAAGGGCCTACTCAGTGGTCAGGCTCGTAAGCAGTATGTGTTGTTTGTTGTCTGATTAAATGAGAACGAGTGTGTACCATCTTCGAAAATTAAAGACCACAACTTTACGAAATGAATCAGTACGTATGATGATTATGATACATTATATATGTTTGTATGCGATCCGATATCGCTTTGTAATCTGTTGTATATTGTGACACTATTGCTATGCTATTATACATTAGTTGCCTTCCTAATTGAATATCATGCTTATATGATTTATCGCTTTAAACCGCATGCTCATTATGACTTATATGTCTTTATATGCTATTTGAATAAGCATGATTACATTTTTATCATAATGTTGTATTTATGAAGCGATAATATTAAATCAAAGTAATTGAAACCGAGGGTAAGTATGAGCATAGCTAGTCCTTTGTCAGCTCAGTGAGCACCCCCATCGATTTATTGTGCGGGATACTTGAGTGGGCCAAGGTGGATTTTGGACGGGGCCACGAGACGCTTTATGCTTTATTTCATTTGCTTTTGAGAGATATGTAATATAATTAACGCTACTCTTTTAAACTTCCGTACTTAGAGTCGTTTAATTCGACTCTTGAACGATGGTGTAATATTTTGGGATTTTATTGTATAATTAATAACGCTGGTTTTAGACTTAATTAATTTCCGCCTTAGTAATTAAAGTCGACTAAAAACCAGGTTGTTACAACAAACCTCCCCCCTTAGAAAAGTTTCGTCCCGAAACTTGAATGAAGAATAGGATTTTCACCTGAGGTAAACAGCTCGGGGTATTTCTCCTTCATAGAGGCTTCGGTCTCCCAAGTTGCTTGTTCAGTCAATTGACCCTTCCATAGCACCTTCACCAAGGGAACCGTCTTCCGCCTCAACCTCTTGGTTTCTCGTGCTAGAATCTTGACAGGTCTCTCGGAGTATAGTAAATTAGGCTCAACTGCGATCACGTCAGGAGTAATGATATGACTTGGGTCACTCCTGTATCGCCTCAGTTGGGAAACGTGAAACACGTTGTGAACCTTCGACAAATTGGGTGGTAATGCTAGGCGATAGGCTACCTCACCAATTCTGTCGGTTATCTCATATGGTCCCACATATTTAGGACTCAATTTTCCTTTCAAACCGAAACGTCGGACCCCCTTCATGGGTGATACTTTCAAGAACACATGATCGCCGACTTCGAACTCAATAGGTCGGCGATGTTTGTTGGCGTACATCTTCTGACGGTCTTGGGCCGCTTGTAGCCGTTCACGAATGATTTTGATGTGTTCAATCTGGTCTTGAATAACCTCTGGTCCTGTACCCACGTTATCACTAGCATCGTCCCAACAGACTGGGCTACGACACTTCCTCCCGTAGAGTGCCTCGAATGGGGCACAACCTAAGCTTGCATGGAAGCTATTGTTGTAGGAGAATTCAATCAAAGGTAGACTTTTCTCCCAATTCTCGTTGAATTCTAAGGCACAAGCCCTGAGCATGTCTTCGACCGTTTGGATAGTTCGTTCAGTTTGACCATCGGTCGCAGGATGGAAAGCGGTGCTCATTTTCAATTGGCTTCCCAAGGCTGCTTGTAGTTTCTCCTAAATGAGAGGTGAATCTTGGATCCCTATCCGAAATAATGTCCAGTGGTACGCCGTGTAATCGGATCACCTCCTTCTCATAAGCCTTAGCTAGTTCTTCAAGACTCCAAGTGTCTTTGATTGGTAGAAAATGGGCCGTCTTGGTCAAACGGTCCACTATTACCCAAATCGCATTATTTCCCTTGTGAGTCCTTGGCAATCCCGTTATGAAATCCATGGAAATGGAGTCCCACTTTCCCAATGGGATGTCCAAGGGTTGTAGTAGTCCCCCAGGGCGTTGATGCTCGAATTTCACCTTCTGGCAGATTAGGCACTTTGCAACGTACTCGGCAATCTCTGCTTTCATTCCTACCCACCAGAACCTCAGCTTTAAATCTTGGTACATCTTATCAGAACCTGGATGTATGGAGTATCATGTACTATGTGCCTCGTCGAGGATCCTTCTCTTTAAAACTGGTACGTCAGGCACACACCACCTTTCTTTGAATCTCAAACTCCCGTCAGGTTTAATCTCAAACCCTACTCGGTTTCCTGAAGGAATTTCCCTTCTGATTTTCACGAGTTCTTCATCCTCCCATTGTAGAGCTCTAATCTCGTGATATAACTCCGGCTCTGCGATCATTGCGTTCAAATCAACATCGTCAGACTGAACCAACTCTAAGTTCATCCTCTTGAAGTCTCTGACAATACCAGCCGGAATCTCCCAAATGTTATTAAGGGTATGCGTAGTTTTTCTACTCAGAGCGTCAGCAACAACGTTCGCCTTACCCTCATGGTACAATAGTTCAATCTTATAGTCCTTGATCAGTTCTAACCACCGACGTTGTCTCATGTTGAGTTCATACGTGTGAAGATGTATTTCGTGCTCTTGTGGTGTGTGTAGAACTTGATACTCACTCCGTAGAGGTAATGACGCCAGATTTTCAAAGCAAACACCACAGCTGCTAATTCTAGGTCATGAGTTGGGTAGTTTCGTTCATGAACCTTTAACTGCCTTGACGCATAAGCAATGACCTTCCCTTGTTGCATCAGTACGCAACCTAGGCCATTCAGTGAGGCGTCACTGTAGACTTCATACTCGTCTCCATCCGTAGGTAGAGCTAAGACGGGTGCTGTGGTAAGCCTTGTCTTGAGTTCCTGGAACGCATTCTCGCACTCTTCACTCCATATGAACTTAGATTCTTTCTGTAATAACTTGGTCATAGGTCGTGCTACTTTGGAGAAATCTGGAACAAATCTTCTGTAGTATCCTGCCAAACCTAGGAAGCTGCGTATCTCAGTTATATTTGTGGGAGCCTTCCATTCTTTTACTGCGTCGATCTTTGCAGGATCTACCATCACTCCGTCCTTCGAGATGACGTGACCTAGGAATGCTACTTTCTCGAGCCAAAACTCGCATTTGGATAGCTTAGCATACCACTTATACTCCCTCAGTATTCCCAAAATGATACGGAGATGTTCCTCGTGTTCTGCTCCAGTCTTTGAGTAGATTAGGATATCGTCAATGAATACAACCACGCATACGTCCAAGTACTTGTGGAAAGTTCTGTTCATTTGATCCATGAATACTGCTGGTGCATTTGTCAACCCGAAAGGCATAACCTTGAATTCATAATGGCCGTATCTGCTTCTGAAAGCAGTCTTTTGGATATCCTGTTCTCTCACCGCAATTTGATGGTAACCTGACCTCAGATCGATCTTAGAAAACACTCCTGCGCCTTTTAGTTGGTCAAAAAGGTCGTCGATTCTGGGCAAAGGGTAGCGGTTCTTAATGGTCACCTTGTTCAATTCCCTGTAGTCAATGCACAGCCTCATACTGCCATCCTTCTTCTTCACAAAGAGAACCGGTGCTCCCCAGGGTGAGACACTCGGTCTTATGAAACCCTTTTCAAACATTTCTTCTAGTTGTTTCTTTAATTCCTGCAGTTCTACTGGTGCCATCCTATAGGGTGCCTTTGAGATTGGGGCCGTGCCTGGCGCAAGGTCGATAGAGAACTCAACATCACGCGCAGGTGGCAAGCCTGGCAAATCGTCTGGAAAGACGTCAGGGAATTCCCGTACTACGTGAATAGCTCCAATGTTCACGCTTTCCTTGACCTCGTTAACGCTGCATAAATACACTTGGTGCCCTTTTCTTTCTAGCCGTTGTAGTTGAAGCACAGAGATGATTTTCGCCCCCTTAACTGGCGAAGTCTTCTGATACGTGACTCTAGTCCCCGTAGGATGCTTCAAGCGAATTTTCCGGTCTCGGCACTCGAACGTGGCATTGTACTTAGTCAACCAGTCGATACCTAGTATGACGTCGAACTCCGGCATGTCAAAAAGAATAAGGTCGGAAGGAAAGATTGTTTTATGAATTGTGATTGGAGTTTCTTTGAAAATTTTTGAGCATTTGAGAATTTTACCGTTTGGTAGGGAAATATTTGCTTCTATTGATTCAAATTTTGTGAGATTAGCTTTATGAATAAATTTAGATGATATAAAGGACAATGATGCCCCAGTGTCAAACAATATAACCGCATTCACAGAATTAACAGGAAAAATACCAGTGATGACGTCGGCCTCAGGTGATTCCTCTGCCTCAGCTTCCGTGAGCACATAAACTCGCCCCTGTACCACCACAGATTGTGGTACCCCAGCAACAGGAGCCGTGTTCGGGTTGTTGGGACATACATTTGACTTATGTCCTACCATCTTGCATTTGAAACAGGTAATTGGTAGGCCATTGCACTGCCTCCCCTCATGTAGTGCCTTGCGGCATATACGACAATTCCCCGGCGCAGCCCTTGGTTGAGGAGCCCTTCCTGCAACCATGGCTCTCTCGTTGTTCCCGGCAGGAAGCCTGTTTTGGAACGCAGGCCTCTGAAAATTCTGCCTCTGTTGGATCGGGCGTTGATAGTTCGGCTTCTGAATGAAGCTCGACTGTGACACGGAAGGCACAAACACCTTCTTCTTCTTTTCAGCCTTTTCTAACTCCAGAGAAGCCCATAGGCTACATGCGCATTCATACGCTGCAGCAACGGTATTGTAGGTGTTGGTACTCATGTGGGTACGCATAGTGTTGGACATATTGCGCAGATACCTCTGGGTCATGGCCCTTTCGTTGGGAGCGATCGCAGCCCCAAATTTGGCCAGCTGTTGAAATTTTGCGGTGTATTCTTGGAGTGTCATGTCCCCCATCTTAAGAGCTATGAATTCCTCTTCCTTCTGACAACGGAGCTCATACCCAAAGTACTTCTCCTTGATTTTCGTTGTGAACTCGTACCATGTGAACGTGGCGTCAGGCTCGTTGGTCCTGACCACGTTCCACCAATCATTCGCCTCGCCTTTCAAGTAGTAGGCGGCGATGTTTACCCTATCCTCTGGAGGTGTCCTGCTTAGGTCCATCAGCTTTTTCATCTCTTCTAGCCAATTCGTGAGATCGATAGGGTTACTTGAACCCGAGTATTCTTGTGGTCGATGACGTGAGACACGATCAAACGCGCTTGGATGATGTTGGCGGTTTGCGTTGTCCGTGGCTATTTCTGCCAAACGGATCAAAGATTCTTCTGCCAGGAGGTGTCTTTCCTCGTCTGTCATTGGAGGTGCAGCCATTCTGAAAGAATTAAGACGTGAAAGAATTTATTAGTATTGCGAGAGGTTAGAAGACATGCTTATCATTGATAGCTTTTACTTGAAAGTAAATGCAATAACGGCAGTTATGCAAGTAAGCACAGAAGTTAGGTATTTTATTTCATTGAGATGTAATTTTTGGTTACATCGGTTTTAGGATTTTAAAATGTATCTAGTACATTTTCTTAGGAAGGATATAAAAGTAGGAGAGAGGGAGAATGTATTTTTGTGGAATTGGTTACGAATTTAACAGATGTCTTCACTCCGTGCCGTCTGGTACTCCTTTGACGCTTCAATCCTCGGAAGTTGAATTATTATTCAAATTTTATATCCGTGGATAGTTGTTAGTTTTAGTCAGTCACTTCAGCAAGTAGCAAGCATACGATAGTTAGTGTATTTTATTTTGAGGGAAGTAGTTAGTTATTTAAAAATCCATAGCCTATGGTCGGTCCTTAAGGTTTCTACCCATCCTCACACTTTAAAGCGATTTTAAGTTTATTATTTAAGTGATCTAATAAAGAAAAATCTAATTTATTATTTGATCCTAGTAGTCTTGCAGTTTAACATATTAATATGTTTGTACTGCCCAGGTGTCTCTCGTTAGGTAAGCATAAATCGCATTAGGCAATTCATGTTACGGTCACGAGTCACTTCGATACTAATCAGAATAACCTGGTTTTTAGTCGACTTTAATTACTAAGGCGGAAATTAATTAAGTCTCAAACCAGCGTTATTAATTATACAAATAACCCAAATATTACATCACCGTTTGAGAGTTGAATGGAACAACTCTAAATACGGAAGTTAAAAGAGTAAAGTGTTATATATATTACATATCTCTCAAAAGCAACAAAAGTAAAGCGTAAAAACGTCTCGTGGCCCCATCCAAAATCCAGCTCCTGGTCCACGATCGTCCTGCACAATAAACTATTGGGGGGATGCCCGCTGAGCGGACAGTGACTAGCTATGCTCATACTTACCCTCGATTTCAATTACTTTGGTTTAAAATTATCGCTTTATAAACATAACATTATGATAAAAACATAAACATGCTTAATACATATAGCATATAAAGACATATAAGTCATAATAAGCATGCGGTTTAAAGCGATAAATCATATAAGCATGATATTCAATTATGAAGGCAAATAACACATAATAGCATAGCAATAGTATCACAATAATTCAATGGCATTACAAGGCGATATCGGATCGCATACATACATACGTATCGTATTGTTCTCATCATGCAGACTCGATTCACTTCAGAAACTTGTGGTCTTTAATTTTCGAAGATGGTACACACTCGTTCTCATTTAATCAAACAACAGACAACACATACTGCTTACGAGCCTGACCACTGAGTAGGCCTTTGTACTCTGATCGATTGCATCTCACTTCCATAGTGCAGAGGCTTACTCGACTCGTAAACCACGCCGAATACTATAATACTTGCATGTCATCCTCTAGTGTTCGAAATGATTCGAACTTCAGATACAATCTCGTCAAGTAATCTTTACGCAGGGTAAGAACGAATGCAAGTGTCGCGTCCAATAAAGACGAAACACGGCAAGGAGACAGAACCGTAAAGCGCATATGCACATAATGTTACGGTGGCCCAGATAACTTTAGCGAAATAGAGTGAATTAAACCCTAGTCTAGTACATGTACATTAGTATCCACGTTAAGAATGGGCACGCTATTCGTAGAGCACCTTAACTCCAGATAAAACGACCATTTCCTAAAGCCTGTGGCAAAAACCATGGCATATTCAATTATCTTGTCCGGCAATGGCGACCGCCACAAGACTATCTTAAACCCCACTTCACTCACGATTGACGTTTTCATAACTGAGGCCCAAGCTTGACCTTTTATTTAAACTTACTCAAGATTTATTATTTATTTGATATTACATATCACATGTTACTAGACTCTCCTAGTCTCAGCGTCAAACGTTTTATTTGAATGGTAGGTTTCATATGATCACATAACACATTCGTTTATTATTGGAAGTGTTGTTAATTATTAACGTTTTCAAGATTTTAAATTGAATCGTTTATTAGTATGTCCAAATTTTATTTAAGTGTTTTTCAAAGCACTTTAAGTCATTTACTTATTTATTTTAAATTTTCCTATGCTTAGTAAAAATTTTAATTATTTTTAATATTTCACTATTCACTATTCACTATTCATCGTATTTTACTATTCATCGTATTTACTATTCATCGTATTTTACTATTCATCGTATTTAACTATTCATCGTATTTAACTATTCATCGTATTTATACGCATTTCTATACTTAGATATTTTAGGTATAAAACTAAATCTTTTATTTCCTAAGTATAGATTTCTAGTTTTAAAGTCGTTAAGTTCGTTTTGTACTTAGGCGATTTTTGAAAATATTTTAAAGTCTAGTCTTAAAAACGTTAAGTTCGGTTTGTAAAAAGTGATAATGATTTTCATTTTAAAATTCTAGTTTTAAAAATGTTAAGTTCAATTTGTAAAAAGTGATAATGATATTTATTTTAAAATGAGACTTAGTTAAATTTAGTCGTCTATTAACTAAATTTAGCGATTTTCATTTTTAAAAATAATAGTATCGTGGATGATTCATTTTAGTCCGTATGTCCAATATCAACAGTCCAAAATAGCAAAGGCAGTAACACACGATTTAGTTCATTTTTATAACGGTTACATATTCTTATCGGTTTACAATATTTCATTTATAACTAAATCGGTTTATACTAAAATTCAATTCTAATTACTATTTAACTTTAGTGACTTAGTGATAATTTCATTTTGGTCAAATTTAGTCAATTTTAATAAGAATGTCGTGTGGTTTCATTTAACATCAAAATTAATTTATTTCTTTTAATTTCTTAATTCTAACTTATTAACTATTAATTAAATTATATTAACAATAAACTAAAAAGTGATAAAAACATAAATTAACCCTAAAATGGCAAGGATGCCGTGAGCAAGGTAGTAGTGTTCTAAAATTTCATTTTTCGATTTTATCGGTTTTTTGCTTAAAGTCTTTATATTTTAATTATTCTAATTATACTAAAATGATTTAAAGTAAAATGAAATTTACTAACAATTTCATTTATATTTATGAATAGTGTTTTTCAACACTTTAATTTTCTAACTTTTTAATCTAAATGATTTATAATGTTCTAGTTGATTTATAGTATAATAATAAGTAATACATAAAACAATAACTAAACATAAACACAAATTATTAACAAACATAAATTAAAATGAAATCAAAATGAGTAACAAGGATGAACATCAACATGAATAAATCAAGAACACACATGAAGAACTCAAGAACAACTCAAGAACACTTATTTCGATTTTAATAATTTATAATTCGTTTTCCTAATTTAGTTTTTTTTTCATAGGAACATCCATTTTATACTAACTTAACACTACATATAATTTACAAAAATTAAAAGTGAAAATATATAAAAAAAATAGGGAAATGCCGAGTATATTACATATGAACATATAATTTCTATTTTCGATTTTTAATCACTTTAAACTCATTGTTAATACTTCACATAATTTTTATATATGATTAATACTTAAATAAAACATAACTAAATATAAAAATCATATGAACACAAATTAAAAGTGCTCAAATTAATTTAACTAAACATAGTATTATTTTACTACAACTAATCTATTATCAATATAACTTATTTATTATCATTTTATTATACAACACCTAAACACACAAGTACATATAGGTGATGTTTAACATATTTAACATAATTTTCATACTCATAAAATCATAATAACAAAACAAATTAATTTACTAAAAAGGATAATACAAGACATAGTTAGTCACCTCGGTTTGGCAAGCTAGAGGTTTTCCGGGTCTACAATATTATCTAGGTTAAGTTCTTCACCCAAGTATTCGTCTTCACCTTCAAAAATATACCCAAGATAATAAGCTTTAATACCCACTAATTAGCTAAATAAACTAGTAAGTATTAGAGTAATATTTAGGGTTTTATTTAGGATGTTTTAGAGTAAAAATAAAAGAAAACCAAAGGGAGAAATGGGGCAAAGGGGGCTCGGCAATTTGGAGGCAAGAAGTGTATTTTTGACTTGTGAAAATAATGAAACAAAAGGTAGTATGATTTTAGGTTAAATGAATTAGGTTAGTTTAGGTTATTTAGTAAATAATGTTTAATTATAATGAAAATAATGAGTCATAACACCACTTGACATACTAGTGTCAAAAATAAGAAGCTTCCTAAGGATATTTGATGTTAAAAAGTTTTTCACGAAATTTATCAGTTTAAAAAAAATCGGGTGTCAAAAGCGATAAAGTCAAAGTGTGCACGTTTGACTATTTTTCGAAATATTTCTACTTTTGAATTTTAAGACTAAAATATTTATTTCATTATTCAAAAATTTTCAAAAGTTTTAAAGAAGTCGATAAATTTTGCAAAGTGAAAGTTTTGCAAAAATAGTGATTTCGGAAGGTTAAAAGGTTAGGATTTGATTTAAGGTTTGAAATTAGAAATTTATGGCTAACTAATGAATTAAATTAACACGGAGTGTTACAGCTTAGCATGTGCGGGGTGAAATCGAGTCTGACGGAAAGTTACCGTAGGTTCCCCGAGGTTAATTGACGATGAGCATCAGGGGATTGAAGGTCTACTTTTGTATTTCGAGAGATTGTAAATTAATGACCATGTTTATCTATAACTCTGATTATGTATTTTGAGTTGTAATACGATAACATCCGGTTTTGTAATATAAAGTACTTAATTAATTTTCCGCCTTGTTTAATTAAGTCACGAAAAGCCGGGTTGTTACAGTTGGTATCAGAGTTGTCTTGCGACTGTGAGTAACTTAAAGTTATCTCAGCTAGCGAGAGACACCTGGGCCAGACATTCATATCGAATGTCAGGCATAGACTTTTAGGATTAAATAATAAATTAGAATTTTAGCTCGCTAAAATAATAACTTAGATCTCTTTAAATGTGAGGAAGGGTAGAATCTTAAGGATAGACCGACTGACCTAGATTTTAGAATTTTCGACCGTTATTCAGTCTCGAGTAGTTTATTCTCTCTTGAATGTTTGTATTTGCTTGCTAAGTGCTCTCTATGACTAACTCTCTATGACTAATTCCTAGCTAACAAGTATCATAAGACGTTATTATACTAATACTCGATGATCGAAGCCATTAATCGAATACATGACGACAAGACCTCAAACGCAACAAATGGACGCGTCAAGACTCGTACAACTTGAAGAGACATCAAAGACATGGAAGACTTTCATTGCATTGAAGGATTCTACAAAGACTTGGTCAAATCAATCTCTCTAGTTAACGTTGTCATTCCGTCTCTTCAAATTTTTCGACCTTTCGAAAAATTTATGAACTCCTTCTAAACTTCTAACTTTCTAAATCTATGATTCCTTATATTGACTTCTTAAAGTTTAATTTTCATCCTTTATCCTTAATCTCGCAAAAATGATTTCATTTTTGCTTTTAATTTCGAAAAATCCTTTTAATTTATTCTGAAAACCTTTGAATTTTATAACTTTTCAACCTCTTAAACTTACTATCTCTTTCAAATTTTATAATTATTCTTAAATTATACTCCCTCTATTCAAATCCATTAGCATCCCTTCTTTTTTCACATTTGCCGAGACGCATTTTGTAACGACAATATCTATAGTTCTAAATTGTATAAAAATGTAAAAATTTGATATTAATGTTGTACTTACGAAAACGAATAAAACAATATCTCACATGACTATATTTTTATTTATACATTACTAGGTATACTGAATATTCTTCACCTATGTGAATAGTGTCAAAAAAGAAGGAATGCTAATGGATATGAATGGAGGGAGTAGTTTCTAATTATCTTCTAAAATTAACTTTCATGTTTCCCCTTTAAAACATATCAGAAACTTATTTAATTAATTCTCAAAATTTTATTTCGTAATTTCAAATATCTTCGAAATTATCTTGTTTCAAATCGTATATTCTTTACCTTAAATACTATCGAAGTTGATTATTTTCAAATTTTTGAACTTATCAATACCTTTTTCAAATTCTCAACCTTTAAAATGAATTTTTACCTTTTCTACTTGAACTTGATAAATATGTTTAAAACTTTTCTTAAGGGGGTAGGACAAATCTACGATGGTTTTAAAATCATCGATTAAAGTTTAAAATCTTTATTTCAACCTACTTTAAACTTTATATCTAATTCTAAATTTAAATGAATTTGCTTTTATTTTTAAAATAATTCTAATTTTAATTTAATTTAATTCCGTACAAAACTTCTAGGCCCCACCTTTTTGAAAATCCTTTTAAAGTCGATTTCAGAAATGGCAATCTAGTAATATTTCTATATTAATTCAAAATATCCCATTTGTAAATATAAAACGATTATTATATCCATCAATCTTTCCACTTTATCTAACATCTTTATAATAATTCAAAAATTAAAAGTTTTGGAAAAGTCTTATTCCAACAAATTCAAATGGCGTTATCAAAATTTTTAATATCTAAATTTTATCTCTAATTTCCTTGTTTAACCTTGAGCAGTTATCTACTATATTCAAATTTCGGGGACGAAACTTTTCTTAAGGGGGTAGGTTTGTAACTAGAGGTGGCAATTGGGTCGTTTCGATCAGTTTCGGATCAGTTTGTTTCTGATCGATTTCATTTGGTTTATATGTGATTTCGATTTCATTTAAGTTCAATTCGGTTTTGTTTCGATAACAGGTCTCAATCGATTATAGATAATTTCGGTTCAATATGGGTTCAAGTCAGGCTAATGGCAGATCAGTTAATAATCAGGTCGAGTTAAATTCAAATCAGATATTATTCAAATCGAGTCATGTTCGAAAAAAATATGAAATAGTTGTATCCTTAGTTTAATTTCATTTTGAATCTACTATACGTGCTTCTAAATTTTTCGCATATAAAAATTATATGAAATAATAATTAAGTTGCAAAATAGAGAAAAGAAGTTTAAAAGTTTTACATTTTATATTATTATACAAAATTCGTGTTTGAATGATTTTACCCGTCTCTTATTAAATTATAATATTGCTTTTAAAATGCAATGTATACTTGGAATACTTTTGTATTATTGTTTATCCCACATTGAAGGAATAGTGCAAATTGGGTGAAAGTTATTTGTATAAAGAGTTACAATATCCCACATCGAAAGATTAGCAAGAGTTGAAGTAATCTTATGATTATAAATAGGAGTCATTTTCATTATTTTCAATTATCAGAATACTCTTAGACACTTAAGTTAAAGAGTTAACAAGTTACTATTAAAATTTGTATGACTTTTGTCATATAAAGTAACCATTAATATTTTTATTTTATTTTTTTTTTTTTTTTTTGGTTTAGGTCAAATCAACTATTTTTCGGTTCAATTGTCTTCGGGTTCGAGTAAAATAAATTCGGGTTTAAAGTAGTTCAAGTTTATTCGACTACGGGTTTTTTCAGACATGAGTGAATTTTAATTCAGTTTCAGTTCAGTTCAAGTCATATCAGGCTACGGATTAAGTTTAAGATAAACTTTTCAGATGTTCGATTAGATGTCAATTCCAACAATTTCAGTCGGTTTTTCGGATTCGGTTTCATTTTGTCAGCTCTATTCGTAACACCCCGTGTTATTTTAACACAAATATAGCAATAGAATTTAATTCCTTAAATTAAATTCATCCTGTTTCCTTATAATAAAAATGCGTCTAAATTTTTTTCGTCAAATAATACTATAATTCTTAAGTCCAGATTTAAATTTTTTGAAATATAAAATAAAATATATTATCCTTAGAATTAAAAAAGAAACACATTTCAAACTTTTATGAAAATCAACCACAAGACTAATATCGTCTTTCAAATTTCAAAAAGGTTCAGTCATGTTAACTATTCATAAAAATAAAAGTAAAACCTTTTATTCATAAAATTCAATTTCGAACATTTTTCATTTTCAAATAAAAATGGGCCCTTATACTTTTTTCGTCTTTGAAATTCAAGTCAACGATTCCAAACACGCAAACCAAGGTGAAGTGTGTTGAAGAAGACTCACTACCTTATGTCATTCCAACATAATTGATTTTCATCATTATTTTTCTTTTATTTAAAATTAATGTTTAATCCTTATTAATTCAATTGTCAAATTTCTCAATATTGATCCTTTAACTTTTCTTATCTTTCTCGAGTTTCTTTTCTCGCTAAATATTTCTGAAAAACAATACGTTTCATGTATTCAGTTTTATAAACCATTATCAAATTCCAAATCGATTGATTTCATTAACTATTCGATTTTATGAAATCTTTAGCCTAACATTTATTTTAAGAAAATTTTATTTAACTATCCCTACTTTAATACTTATGAATGTTTCATAAAATCATTCTAAACTTTATATCTAATACAAAATATAATTAAATCGTATAATTCAATTTCTATACGATTAAACTTAAATTGTACCTTTCAGCCATTTAAAATCACTTTTAGCCAAAACTTCGTTTTGAAAATTTGATCGACGTTCCGTCACTTTTAAAAATTTTCTTGAATAGTAAATAAAATATTTTAGTCTTAAAATTCTAAAGTAGAGATATTTCGAAAAATCGTCAAAAGCGCACACCTTAACTTTTACCGTTTTTCTTACCCGATTTATTTCGTAACACGTTTTTCGAGAACGAGATATTTAAAAACATCGAGGAGACCATTTCTTAACCAAGTAGTATTGTGGACTTTTTTGGCCAAAGGTGATGATTAAGTTTAATTTCCTTTTAATTAAACTTTATTTAATTAAATTAATTACTTAACACCTAAACTTTTCATACTTATCTTACCAGTTTTATTAGAGAAAAAATCACAATTTGCTCCCTCCAAAATGCCGCGAGTTTACATCCCATTTCTCCCATTATTTTTCTTCCATTTTTCTTCCAAAAACAAATCAAATAAAAACCTTAATATTATTCTAATAATTCCTAAGTGTTCTAAGTTCTTTAGTGGGTCTTTGAAGCTAACATTTGTGGATACCCATATCCGTACCCTCCCAAACGAAACCCTGTGATATAACTCGGACTTTTGTTACGCATGTTTTAATGTTGACTTAAACGGTTCTAATAATGTCGAATTCATTTTTGAGTCGTTTTGAAATGTTAAATGATTTAGGTCGTTTCACATCACGCTTAAATAAATGTTCGTTTGTCCATTTAGAGTCTAGCCTGGTCTGCGTCCTCCTTCGTCTGGCATCAGCTTCGCATATGCATTACAATTAGCCCTTCTACATTAACAAGGTCTAATTCAGCATTCCTAAATTCTTAAATTTAGGCCCGGTGGCTAAATCCCCCTTTTAGCTCCTCTTACACAAAATATAGCCTCACGGGTTACCTTATTTCAGAAAATGCTACAAAATACACCTTTATCACATTTTCAGGTCTCGGGCCCAGAACCGAGCCCAAACCCGCCTTTGGCCCTCACTCCAAAGCCCTCAACCTTCAAAATATCTTAGGAATCCCTCAGCTGTATTCTTGACGTGCAAGTCAAGGATTACACTGTATCTTTTCGAGATATAATCAAACCGGAATTAGGAAACTGGACTTAAAACCATACCCTCAAACCGCATGACCTTATGCGGTTTAGGGCCCAAACCGCATAAGCTTATGCGGTTTACCTGGCCAACCGCATAGGTCTATGCGGTTCCCCTGCCTGGTTCTATCCCGATTTTTCTTATTTTCTCCGAGGTTTCTAGTATATATACCCCCCTATACCCGACCTCATAGGACACAATTTACAATCAGAAATCACCAGCAACTCTCTCAAAGCCTCACGCACTCAAAATCCTTGAGTTCAACACACCATCCCGTGTTGAATTCATCCTCCTTTTAAGTTCAAGAAGCGAAGCTCTGCCCAGATCTGAAGCGCCAGGACCAGGTAGGTACCGATCCACTTGGATCAAAGCTTTTTCTTATTTTCTATGGACTAACAAAGGGGATTACACTTTAGCGCCCCCCCGGCTTTGGCAACCGAGCGCGCTTGCCTTCCAAGTGTTCTTATTACTTCGGGTACACACCATATCCGATGACACGCCAAAGTGTAGATACCCGTATCCGTACCCACCAAAAACAAACCCGATGATGAAAAGGACTTTCATGCATGCTTTTAAAAGAGTCGAAACGGTACAAAAGTGTCTAAAACGTATTTAGTCATTTTTAGCGTATTAATTTGGATTTGCATAATCATAAAAATGAATGTCACTCTTAGTCATTATAGGCATAACACGAGCACGATACAGGAATGTCTTATTAAGCCAAGCCACAAAAACAGCCCAACTAGCTACAAAACGGCCCAAACTTACAAAAACGACCCAAAACGCACACTAACACAACACTCAAAACGGGCCAAAGTGCGTCCCGTGTCACATTTTCACAAAACAAGACTCCACGATACCATAAAATAATATAACCTAATATTATTTTATTTCGAGCCAAAACCGAAAAACACGACAAAAACCGAAGCACGAAAATCAAAATTGAGCCAAAAACTAATTTGGCCCAAAATATCCAAATAAAACATAATCATTACCCCTAATACGTCATTTACCAAAGGCGGCATAAAACAGCCCACCAAAACAAAAATAAAATCGCCAGTTGACAGGCGATTAAAAATTTAAACGCCTGTCAACAGGCGATTTTCTTTTTGTTTTGTACCAGCCGCCTTTTTGATTTTTCTTTAAAAATATCCTACTCAAACAAAATTAAACGCCTGTACACAGGCGATTTAATTTTGTTCACCCACAAAAACCACCCAAACTCTATAAATACCAACCCACTTCATTCATTTCAAAACATCGGTTTTTCAACACACATACACTATTCACAAAATCCACTCAAAAATACCGTCTTTACATTTTCGAAAGGTAAACATTTTACCTACGGGCTGAACGTTTGAGACTCGGACAATGGGGTTACATTAACCCCAAACCCGATATTGGCACTAGCGGCCGTATTAAATGTCTGATTGTAGCAATTCGGATTCATAATCCGTCAAAACCTCGCCAATATCGCATAAATAAACGACCCCATATCACTAAAGCAAACCGACGTCACTTTTATAATTATGCAAGTCCTCATTCATGCATTAAATAACGACTAGAATCACGGATCCAACACTAAATTGTACCGTTTCATAGAGTCTTTTAGCATGTCAAAACTGAGGGTTTTTCACAAATTCTAATACAAGGTCAGGAAAATAACGTCTATAGTAATAATTTAGTCAATAAATTATTATTTAACGTACATTTTCTATAGCAATACGTCATTATTTTGACCATTTACATTATTTATGCATTTTAATCGAGCCATGTTTATTCGCACTTGTACGTAGCGTGACTTTTTAGCCCAAATATCGAAATTAACTAAATGTTTTCAAATTAGTAGAGACTACTCTTACGTAGGCTTTTTAATTTCAGTTTTCAAAAACACATTTTTGTCAAAACTTTTGAAAAGTAACCTCACTCCGAACCCCTTCTCTGGTTTCAAACCTCAGATTGATAGGTATCGACGCACCTTGAAATCTGAGACACTCGTGTCTTGTATTTCAAGACGCGTTGAATAGGTTCCAAATTCCTTTAATATTTGGTGGCGACTCCGAAAACACATTTTCAAAAAGGATTTTTCTACTTCTCTTTTTTGATCGCAAATTCATGCAATGATCTCCCCATTTTTACAAAACTTTGCACTTTTTCCTGCGAGGAGCATTCGCTTGCGCCAAGACGTGGCGAGGTCAGCGGCAGTGGCGTCGATAGGTTTCATCCGAGATACCCTACCTCTTCACCGGCGACTACTGGGACGAGCATGATTTTTATTATTTTTGAAAAACTTGTTTTTCTTTTATTTTAAAAACATAAAGAAGTGAAGCTTGAAACATTGAAAACATTTACGCTTTCGATATTTGGGCAAAAGTACGTTGAGTCGAATCCTCCTGATTCAAACCACACCCTTTGAGGAACGGCCCCCAGTAACTCTCGCTTCATAAGCGGGGTAACTCCGGACACTGCTTGTTCTCGCCCCTCCACGATTACAAGTACGGCATCCGTACAAACGATCGTAACCAGTCAAACTCGAACGCTCTAGGGCCCGTCTTGAATCCACACCTAAGACGTGTGTAGTCTTGCGGGTGCCCCTACCTAAACGTTACGGGAATGGCCGGAGGGAACCTTACCCTATAAGCCAAAAACCTGTGTTTATATGTACAAGTGTGAAGCTATAGTACCCTCACTATAGTCGTCTTTCAAAACTTTCTGCATACGAAAACTTTTCCTAGGCATTATACTTTTAAAATACGTCCATTTTTGAAATTACTTTTTCAAACTTTATTAAAAAAAGGTCATACTTTTTAAAACACGCCGTTAGGCTCATTGACCTATGGTCATTTAAGTTTGATAAATAAAATGCCACTACATTTAAAACCGACCTAGGATAACCACTATATCCCAGGTCTTTTTCAAAACGTAAATGAATTATGCGACTGACGTATCGTCATAATACATTTATTGCTAAAGGTTTTTCACAAAGCAAAAACCCGAATGTGTCAATTCATTTCGGAGATTTTAAACGAAATTAACTTTTAGAACATTAGAATTAACTCTAAATCGAGTGACTCTTTAGTCATCCCGATTTAATCTTTTTCTCTCAAAAACAAAAAACGCGGGCTCGTTCAGATGCGAATCCGTTGATTTACTCTTTAAATCGAGTGACTTGTCGTCATTTTTGATTTAAATCCCTGAGTCACACGTAAAGGGCGAACAATTGATCGCTTTTTACCCAATTTTAACATCCTCAGATCGGTTAGCCTATCGCTATTTCAGTCTGATCCTTTTTATCGTAATCCAATGATAAACCCCTGGCAACATACCGCCAAACTGGGTTAATCAGATTATGATCATACAAATCTTCCTTACCTCGAGAATAAGGACGTGTCAACACGCCTCTATCTCAAAAGCTTCCCGTGTCCTTTTCAAAAGCTAAAAACACGAGTCAAGTCTTGCACCCACTTTTTACGCTTTTGTGTCTTTCTTTGGTCGTGGATGCGATTTTTCATTGAGTCTTTTCTTCCCTTTTAGAATCACTAAAGGTTTGAAAACTTTGTCAGGTCCACTCATTGAAAAACCCCGAACACCCGGCTCGCAAGCACAGGATGAATTTCCGTTTCAACCTCGCAAATGATGAAACTGCCCTTCCACCGCCTCCTCTGCTAATGACGATCACCGAACACGTAAGGCTGCTCGACCACAAGGTAGCCAATCTCACCGCTTTGTTCGAACATCTGGCCGCCATGCAAAAGATCGAAATCGAGAAAAACGCAAGACTGTTCGCCGAAGAGTCTGCTCAACACATCAAGAGAATCCGATCCCTGGAGGATGAAATTCACAAATACAAACTGGCCAAAACTTCAGACCATGGCCGCCAGGTCAATACTTCTCCCACCACAACAACGACTGGACCATTTAACGCTTGAAACTCAAAGGCACTAGAAGCACAACCAGTATTCCTAGCACAGGCCACTCCTACTGCACCCAGGTCATCATCAGTTGGACCATTTCCGTTGCAACAGCGACGAAGGTTCGACCCCCTCTTCATGTCCTACTCAAAGGCGTTGGGAAAGCTCGTGAAGAAGAACTTCCTCCATCTTCCCAAACCCACTAGCGTACCACCTGAGGATAAGAAACCATTATCATGGCACGAGGACTCGTACTGCGAGTTCCACAGGGGAAAGGGACATGACACGGAGAACTGTTTCCGCCTAAAGAACGTGATCCAAAACATGATCGACAATGAAACAATCGATAAGCCAAGCATAGCCCCTAAACCACCGGCCCAGCATGACACCTCCCATTATCGCCCCATTTTCGTAGGAGCTCATCCCATTCTCAATCACCCCCTCCTGGCTCCCTCAAGCGATCATGAGGTCAACGTCCTTTTCGACAGCATCAACGGTAGCAACATTGATCACATTCGCCAGGCTAGGACAAGAACGAAACCAAGGCACGAGGACAGGAATCTTCACCCAGATCCCTCATCAACATCCCCTCAGACAGTCCGACGACCAAGATAAAGCTCCACGCTCCCAACGTCCGCATCAGTCCCCTTTGGATCTACAAATACCACCGGGATTCCCTCCTAAACGCACAAGCAAAAGCAAAAACAAGGACACAATCGAAAGTATGACGACCCTACCCACAACGAACGATCCTTCATATAACACAACATGGCGAGATACCAAGGAAGTCCCCCCAGCACAACTCATTGACCGCATTATCCGGGATTGGCTACCAGGTGCCATAACTTTCTCCCACGCAGATCTTCCATCCTTTCAAGATCCACACAACCCAGTACTCTACATAACCGTAGAGTGTCGTAATATGGTGCTACCTGTCACCCTCATCGACAACGGTTCCGCAATCAACATCCTGCCCCTAACAACTGCCCTCAAGCTAGGACTAAAGGAAAGTGATGTCACCCCTTGCTCCAACAGCATAAGAGCGTACGACGGCACATCCCGCAGCATAGAAGGAATCATATCATTACTCATCATGACAGGTTCTGTTGAAACACGAACCGAGTTCCAGCTCATGAATATCCCTCCCAAGATATAACATGTTGTTAGGAAGGACCTGGATTCACGCTACCGGAGCCATCACATCAACTCTGCACCAGAAAGTGAAGCTTCCCTTTTACAACGAAGTCATTACTATAAAGGCCTCAGACTTTCGAGTCGCTCTCCATCAGCTGAAGCTTCAGGAAAATACCACCCAATCTACCGACGACTCGGGAGGTCCCAATTCAAGCGTCTACACCTAGAGTCTAGGATTCTGCGTCGTCATGACGCCATTTTCTCTAAAAACGGCTATTATAGTAAGTCTCAATAAGTAACTAGAGTCATTAAGGTTGTCCAAAGCTCCCTCGTCTGAGCTATCTTCAAATGTAACCGCTTTTGATAACATTAATAACATGAAAGTTTTTGATTACTCTTTGCCTCATTTAAAAACTACATTCTCTAATGAATGCGATAATTTTAAACTAAATAACATTGCATTATATAGATACATTGCAAGCATTGTCTCAAAACCCGAACAGGAACCCATTATTGAAGACACAACAACCATCGACATAGGCACACCCGAAGAACCTTGAGAACTACAGCTGGGGGCTTCTCTAAGCACAGAAGAAAGGGCCACATACACCAAGCTCCTCGCAGAGTTTAAGGACGTCTTTCCCTGGTCATATAAGGACATGCCCGGCATAGACCGCGAGATAGCTGAACACCGCATCCCGATCAAACAAGGTAGCAGACCGATCAAGCAAAAGCTCCGACGCATCAAACCATAATGGTCCCTCATGGTCAAGGAAGAGATTGAGAAGCAGCTACAAGCCGGGTTCATCCAAGTCATCGAATACTCAGACTGGGTCTCCAATATGGTACCAGTTATGAAGAAAAACGGTAAAATACGAGTATGTGCCGACTTCCGGGACCTGAACAAAGCCTGCCCAAAAGATGATTTCCCACTACCTCACATGGACATCCTAATCGACAACACAGCAGACCACGCCTTACTGTCATTCATGGATGGATATGCAGGATACAACCAAATCAAGATGGCAGCAGACGATATGCCAAAAACAACTTTTGTAACCCCCTGGGGAACGTACTGCTACACAGTCATGCCATTCGGGCTCATAAATGCCGGCGCTACCTACCAACGCACTGCTACCACCTTGCTCCACGACATGATGCATAAGGAGGTTGAGGTATACGTCGACGACATGATCGTAAAATCAAAAGAAAGGGATGACCACGTCACAAACCTTCGGAAATTCTTCACCCGAATCAGGCAGTATAAGATGCGACTAAACCCACAGAAATGCACTTTTGGGGTCACGTCAGGCAAGTTGTTAGGCCACATAGTAAGCCAACGCGGGATCGAAATAGACCCGACCAAAATCAAAGCAATAATGGATATGAAACCGCCAAACAACATCGACGAAATAAGGAGCTTTTTGGGACAAGTCCAATATATCTCCCGATTTATCAGCAAACTCACCATGATTTGCGAGCCAATCTTCAAGAAGCTGAAGAAAGAAGAGCACACGAAATGGGACGACGACTGTCAACAAGCATTCGACAAAGTCAAGAGCCTGCTTACAAACCCACCTGTTCTGGTACCCCCGCTAAAGGACTTGCCACTGTCGCTATACTTAACAACCACGCCAGACGCTATGGGTGCCATGCTCGCCCAAGAAGTCAACAACGAAGAACGGGCCATCTACTACATCAGCAAAAAGTTCCACGATTACGAAACTCGGTATGAACCAATCGAGAAAAGCTGCCTCTCGCTTGTCTAGGCAACCAAAAAACTCAGACACTACCTACTCACTAGCACAACAAGAGTCTACTCCCTAATGGACCCCCTCAAATACCTGTTTGAAAAACCAGTCCTAAATGGACGTATGGCCAGGTGGACTCTACTCCTCGCCGAGTATGAACTCAAATACCTCCCTCTGAAAGTGATCAAGGGAAGAGCAGTTTCGGACTTCCTCGCAGAAAATGCTATCATCGAACAACCCATGATCGATACAATGTCATTTCCGGACGATGGGATCTTCGCCATAGAAAGGGAGTACTGGCAATTGTACTTCGACGGAGCGTCAAACTACCGCGGCTATGGAGTCGGAATACTCTTAATATCCCCAAACGGCGATCATACTCCGCTCTCAATCAAGCTCGACTTTAGCGTTACAAACAACGCCGCAGAATCTGGCTTTGCATTTACGGCCTGCAAGCCGCCATCGCCCTCAAAATAAAGAACCTACGAGTGCATGGAGATTCATTCCTCATCATAAATCAAGTGACCGGGGCATGGAAGATCATGAGCGAAACCCTCACCAAATACCAAACAAAAGTACAAAAACTCCTAACCAACTTCGACTACATCGAATTCTACCACCTCCCAAGGGAAGAAAACCAGTTTGCCGACGCACTGTCAAAACTCTCATCCCTCCTCAACATGCCACCAGACATGAAGTTACTACCCATCATCGTCGAAGAGCGTGACGAACCAAAGATACATCCATACCATTGACCTGGACGGCCGAGCGCATGCAGCCTTGGTATCAAGCCATAATCAACTACAAAATGCATAATACTTACCCACCCGACACCGATAAACGTGGACAGAGAGCTATCAGACTCCTAGCTTCCAAATTTGTGCTAGAAATGGGACAATTACTCAAGAAAACACCACAAGGGACGCTGCTCATATGTGTCGACTACAAGAAGGGGCAGGAAATCGTCACGCAAGTCCATGATGGCGAATGCGGACCCCACATGAACGCTCGAGCACTCAAAGAAACAAATTCTACTGGCTAGGATGGTATTGGGCGACCATGGAAGCGGCATCAGATCCAATACGTCAAACACTGCCACAACTGCCAAATTTTCAGCAACGTCCAACATATACCACCTTCACCATTATACAGCCTAACCTCACCCTGGCCCTTTTCAACTTGGGGCATCGACGTAATAGGAAAGGTCCACCCCATCGGAGCAGGAGGTCACTGCTTTGTTCTGGTGGCCATTGACTACTTTACTAAATGGGTAGAAGCAGCATCTTTTCGAACCCTCGGCCCCAAAGAAGTCGCCAAATTCATACAGACGAACATTATATGCCGATATGGCATACCCCATGAGTTCATCAGCGATCAAGGCTCGCACTTTCAGCGCGAGACGGAAGCTATACTCACAAAATACAACATCCAACATCACAAATCCTCGCCATATCGACCCTAAACCAATGGAGCCGTTGAAGCAGCAAACAAGACAGTCGTCACCATACTCGAGAAAATGATCGACAGCTGCAAAGATTGGCCCAACAAGATACCATATGCACTCTGGGGATATCGTACTACCATCCGAACCCCTACAGGCATGACCCCCTATTTCCTCACCTATGGCATGGAAGCCGTCCAACCAGTGGAAATAGAAATACGATCTCTACGATACTAATGGAAAGTAGCATCCGGAGCGAGAATGGGCCCGTGAGCAGTGCATTTAACAACTCATGCTCCTGGATGAACGCCGATTGCATTCCTCGAGCACCGCATTTAATGTACCAAGCCCGACTACAACGAGCATTCAACAAACGAGTTAAGCCACGACACATAAAAGTAGGTGATCTCGTACTAAAGTCAGTCCGAGCACCACTTCCAGTCGACCCACGAGGAAAATTCAAGCCTAACTGGGCTGGACCCTACCTCGTCAAAGAAATCTTCACAGGCGGAGCAGTAAAACTAACCGACTTGGACGGTCAAGAGTTTAACCTAGCAACAAACCTCGACCAGCTCAAGAAGTACTACCCTTAAAAATGCCTTGCAATGTATCTATAAAATGCGAATTTTTCTAAAAAGCAATTCATGGACCGGCAGGTCCTTAAACATGCTCATGGACCGGCAGGTCCTTAAACATGCTCATGGGCCGGCATGCCCCTAAACATGCATCCATCAAACACAATTCATGGGCCGGCATGCCCCTAAACGTGCACATTCACCACAAA
Organism: Dianthus caryophyllus; assembly: GCA_023091065.1. Taxonomy (NCBI): domain Eukaryota; kingdom Viridiplantae; phylum Streptophyta; class Magnoliopsida; order Caryophyllales; family Caryophyllaceae; genus Dianthus; species Dianthus caryophyllus. Next base: position 12,489,175 of record CM041529.1, on the reverse strand, counting down.
AAAAGCAAACACAATTCATGGGCCGGTATGCCCCTAAACGTACATTTCCCGAACTACGCCGGTTTGATTCCATTTTCCATGGATACGTAGGCAGCTTTGCAAAAAGCGCAACCGATATTCAACACAAAAATGACACGTCTAAAGCTTAAAAAGGCCAAGGACATAGTCAGCATAAAAACGTTCCACAACCCAAAGGGTAAAGGGAACGATATTCAACACAAAAATGACACGTCTAAAGCTTAAAAAAGGCCAAGGACATAGTCAACACAAAAATTCGTCTCTTAAACCTAAGGGTAAAAAGAATGACATTCAACACAAAACGACAAACCCAAAGCTTAAAAAGGTCGAGGGAATAGTCAATACAAAAATTTCCTAAGAACAAAAAACCACGCTTGCATTCTAAACTTTGAAAAAGAGATTAGAGCCAAGGAATTTCACACAGAATAATAAGCAAAATGAGGCAAAGTCGTAAATAAAAACCTGATTTTTATTAATCTTAAAAAGAACGGTTACATTTTGGATTTTCCAGACGTAGGAGCATAAACTGCACTAACAAACACTACAATATATTACAATACAGATCCCGGCATGTACATCGGGTTTAGGATAGGTAATATATTACATAGTACAGCACATAATACGACATAATATGAACATAATACTAACAAAACACACATAAGCTAAAACCAGGTTATCACCATCAAAACAGACTTGAAACCTTTCAGCTGAATAGGGGGACGTCAACCCTCAACCCCAATGGCGATCCCCAACATTGCCATAACAACCTTGATCACCTGACCCCGGAATATGCCGACGGCCGAACACACTTTCAGCGGCCGAGAGTAGCTCCGGACTCGAACCCTCACCATCACCACTGATACGTCCAAGGCCGGCCGGGTCGTGAGCAAACATCTGAGAAAGCCCGTTGAGCTCTAGGGCACGAAGGCGTGACCTCTTGTGGGAGCTCTGCGCAACAGTCCACCTAGCGTAGGCTTGTGATACCTGAGTCGTCCTAGGAGTGCCCGCCACAGGCCACCTGGGGCGCATATTCCATCCGCTCGCCCAGGCGTCGGTTATACCGCTAGTCAACATAATCATGCCCTACACCTTAATTTCCTGACCAGGGATGAACTGTGCCCACCCTATCTGTCGCCTCACTCGCAAAGGATGGATGTAGACACCCATGTCAAACCCGCAGCGAAGACTCGGAGGAACAATCGCCACCACACCGCCGTCACGTCAACTATCCCCCACCATGGTACCGACCAGCGAATGGCCGACGACCTCACAAACTCGGGAAAGTAATCATCAGGACGCTGGTTTGGGTCCAACCACCTAATATAACGATCAGCCATGCCCCTAGCATAATCTGACCCGTCAAGACCGATATCGCCCAGCACACTAAGACGCTCCATCAGCCATACCTGAAGAATAAGGGGACATCCTCGGTACGGGCGCTCCTTATTACAAGCACGATCATCCAGGCCCAGGATCGTCTCGGCCAAGATCACAGCAGAGGGGTTGCAACCATACTCCATCTGTTGGACGACAGTGATCAAGCGAGGGTCACCAAGCGCTCCCTCATACAAGGAGTCTGGGAACATGTAGCGGTGGACTAAGCAAAATGCCAGCGCTCTTTTCCTAGCACCAAAAGAGATCGTCTCATTCCCACGGTTCATGAACCGATGGCACAGGCGGTTAAGGTTGATACGACTTCCAACAAATAGGTCCTCCGTCTCCACCCGGGTCATCTGGAGGTAGTTCTGTACGTGCCTTTTATACCCAGACTCCGGTCTGACGCATACAGGCATGTTAGTTCGCAACCAACCACCAATGGCTCCAAACTCCTCGACCAATGGGCAGACCTCCCCGCCAGGAAAGCGAAACACGTGGAAGCTCAAGTCCCAGTAGTCGAGACACGCATCCAGGAACTCAGGCTCCATTTGAACCTGCCTCAACCAAAGGAATGCCCCTATACCGCAATCTTTCAAGTCCTTCTCCTCGATACCCGACAAGGACGCGCACCAACGACGCAAGTTTCCTTCAAAATTCTCCATAACTCGACGAATGTTCCGTAAATATTCTGAATATTCTTGGAATATCGAGAACGGGAAATGAAAGGATGAGTAAAATGAGTTAACCTAGCCCTCCTTTTATAGCCGAGATTTGCAAAAATACAACACAAAAACTTAAACGCTAGTGAACAAGCGATTAAAATAAATCAAACAAAAACCACAAAACAAAATTCTAATCGCCTGTAAACAGGCGATTAAAAATGAAATCGCCTGTTTACAGGCGATTTTCTTTTTCTTTTCTGACAAAATTATTCGATTTCTTACACTTCTTACACACCTACACCCTAAAATTTTTTAACTTATTACCCCTACACTATTTTTACCGACCTCCTAAGCCGACGTTTACGATCCCGTCGCGTCGTCTCGATTTGCGTAATCGACTCCCGTCTTTCGTATTTTTCGTCTTTCACAAAACACAATAATCACACAAAAATTAAACCCAACACAAAATACGATTTTCGCATTCATAATTTTCGTCTCAAAACGTCGTTTTAGCTCACATTTTTAAATGTCAAAAACGTCTTTTTACAAAGTCTAAAATATTTTTCAAAACAGCATTTTTCAAAACTCCATATTTTGCCTTTAGTCTGGTCATTAGCGAGTCAGTCTCAATCGAGACGTATATATGTGCTTTTACGACTAACACTGTTTTGCAGGTACGCTCGTCACGCAAATACGCGAGGATTTCAGACCCTACTACGACGCAGGAATACATTTTTCGCAACAAGACAAAATAACCAAATAAAAACCATAAACACCCACAAAACCAAAAAAATCAACCATACACAAATCCAAAAACCAACCACACAAAACAAATACTAATATTCATAATACAAGTCCGAAATATACAAGTCCAAGCCCTACTGCGACTAGTCACGACGCTGCAAGACAGCACGCAGGGAATCAATCTCAGCACGTGCCCTATCCAGCTCCTCTGCAGAGCCCTCTAGCTCTGCCGGACTCGCCAGCCTCCTAAGATGCGCGACCTCCATTTCGACGCGATCTCCCTCCTCCTCACCCGACCGCTAGCTCCAAATCGGTCGGCCACCTCCTCTCGAGCCCCCGCAAGCGTCGACCACCTTCTCATTCACGACAGCCCGCCACCGATTTGCCGCCCGCCACAGCCTCCTGTGCCCCTCGGCCGTCATCTGCCACAAACACGCATAACACATTTAGCTTTCTAACCTGGGGGCTCCAATCAAAAACGTGCTTCAACAGAGTTTGACTAACGATTTTACAATAAAATCTTACTCAACCTGGGGGCTATAATCAAAAACCGCTTCAACAGAGTTTGACTAATGATTTTACAATAAAATCTTACTCAAACTGGGGGCTACAATCAAAAACCTACTTCAACAGAGTTTGACTAATGATTTTAAAATAAAATCTAATTCAAACTGGGGGCTATACTACATAATACTCATGCTGTACAAAGAAGAAAGTGAATACCTTTCTCACGCGCGGATCCCACCTCTCAAGACCCGCATCAGTGACCACAGACAGGGAAGGCGGCAGCACGATCGAATGAGAGCAGCCCTCGTGAACAACCAACAGATCCTCAACGAACGGAGGAGGCTGGAACTCAAGGTCAGGATCACGTCGCTACAAAACAAAAATAGGGTAAATTTTTGCTTCCTGGAACCAAAACATATACAAGCGAAAAGGGTAATCAGGCATACCTCGATCACAGCGTCAGCAAGGGCATGCTGTGCCCAAGTCACGTAATCCTCAGCCGGCCGCAACAAGGAGTCGGACTCACCCTCGTGATACACGTCACGACGCTCATTAGCGTCGGGCGTCTCCACGAACAAAACCGAGGGCGGAGCAGCAGGTACGATGAAGCCGCCGCGACTGTCACGCAGACAGACGCCACCCAAGTACCACTACGAGTCAGATCGGGTCTCGATGTACTGACCGGCCGTCCGTCAAGGGGACCAAAGCGAGCCGCAATCGCTTGAGGGACGCCAGAACTTACTGCAGGGGTCACGAACGAACTACAAAACAAAACCAAATTAAAAACAAACACAAACCCAAAAACAAGCTACAAAAGACCAAAGTACAAAACACAAATGCCCTTACCTTATCCACGGTCATCCCGTTGAAGCGCACACGAGCCGCGTCGTAGTTGAGGCCAATACCTTCTCCGTCCATTGCCGTCGTAAGCATGGAAAGCGGACATCGCGCCTCAACCTTGAACGTGTCCCAAGGCAGAGGAAGTGAGCATAGCACCAAGCCGCAGCAATCGTAACACACGCGTTAAGAAAAGCAGAAACAAGACAACAAAAAACTACAAAAATTGAACCTTACCTCAATCAGAAGACCAGGGCCCACGAGCGACACATCTGATTTCTCGTCAATCCGGTCAGGACGCACCGCATCCCTCAAGTATCGGATCAACAGACCCAGAGCAGGAGTGACCCAGTCAAAGTCACCTAGACGCGTCATGTCCGACAGCGCCATCAACACAGCCGTCGACGCTCGCTCCCCCTTGTCGCCAAAGTGGGTGGCCGTCAGGAACCACCACAACCACAGCCGGGCCCTCTGCTCAGCGCTCGCTCGAGTAGACCCCTTCTTCTTCCTCCTCCCCTCGAAGAAGTCAGCAAACCAAATAGTCCGGGGCTGAAACGTATGCTCCTCACCTACCCCACACTTAACCCCGTCGCCAATCAGGCGCACGACTCGTGGGCTATCGATAGGAGGTCGCTCACGCCCCCAGTCAAGTACGCCCTCGCCATGAGGCGACCAGTGATACCGCCCACGAAGAAGGGGTCACGCCAACCTCGTAACCAGGCATGTGGAAGGTGTTGGTCGTATCCCAAAACCTATCCAACAACGCCCGAAGTACATTGAGGCGCGAGTTCACCCGCTTGCCCCGCACCTCCCTCCATTTCTGAACCAAGGGACCAAAAGCTGTCCCAAGCACTATATCTCGCTCCTCCTGGGTGAGCCTACCTTCAAAGACGTCAAACACTGTCCGGAACCCAGAGAAGGTCCTCTTCGAGCCTAACGGAAAGCCGACCTTCACTCGGATCGACAAGTGCTCCAAGGGACTCCAAACCAGAGTCACGCCATCCCAGTCCATGGCCACCTGCGACCACAAACGCGGACCATGAGGATAGTCAGGCCTCGCGCCCAACTCGTCGACCATCCCCATGAAAACCTCTGTCGCGGCCTCAAGACCTGCCGCACCTCCATCCTGGGCCTCGCCCTCAGCCTCACCCTCAGCCTCACCCTCAGCCTCTACCTCAGCCTCAGCCTCATCCTGAGCCTGCTCCGGAACCTGGCCCAGACACCGCCCCGACCACAAAAGCGGCCCCGCAAAGAATAACAAGAAGAATGGCCAAGCGGCGGCGTCGGCGGCTCGCGGCGACCTCAAGAATCTCAACCTCGACAGCTGACCTCGGTAGCGATCTCGTCGAAACCCCTCCTCGCCACTCGAAGACTCCTCTGGCTCGAAGGGTCCTCGTAACGGCTCCGGACCGAGCACGACCACGCCTCGCGGGACCTCGCGAGAGCTCCTCGCCCAACCTCTCAACAACTCCGGCGACCTCAACCTCGTCCCGGCCACCACCCTCTGCAGCAACACGAGCTCGCCGTCTCGGCCTGCTGCTGCCCTCACCAGAAGCCACATCCACCTTGCGCTTCGGCCTCGGGTTCCTCCGCCCGCGCCCACGGCCTCTAACCTGGCCCTCCAGAGCCGCAGGCGCCTGGCAACGCGTCGTGGCCACGTCCTGCGGCGCCGCCGCAGACCACGACCTCTGCCTCGCCGCTTCTCTCGGAGCCGCAGCGCCCTCCAAAGATCGCCACGGCCACGCTCCTGCGAAGACCCCGCAGCTACGCTCCGACCTCTACCACGGCCTCCCCCAGGAGCCTCAGACGTCTCCACAGCAGCGCCACGTCCGCGCCCCTGCAAAGACTCTGAGACGACACCCTGGGCCTGACCTCGGCCACCAACAGGAGACCTCGACGACCCAATGGCGGCCAGCTACCGTTAGTACCACCAGAAGACCGCGTCGCTTCGGCCGACGCCTCCTCAGCACTACATTACCGAAAAGCGGTGACTTCGGCAAAGAACGTCACGACCCACACCACTAACTGACGGCTCAGGGCCACCAGGAACAGCACCACGCCCCAGGCCACTCGCAGAAGGCCCAGACGACGCACTAACGGCACTAGCACCACTAGCAGAAAAGGCAGGAGACTCCACAGCAGCGCCCTGGAACTCACTCCCTGGCGTCGTAGAAGCCCCTGGCGTAGGAGCAAAGGCTCTCAGTACATCCGACTGAGACGGACCGTCGGAAACCTCCAAGGGCGCGGGCATACCTGAAGTAGGAGTATGCTCGCCCCCCGGAACAGCAAAGTCAACTCCAGCCAATACCCGATCCATGTCACTGGAAGTAGGCGCTGGAGGCGTAGGATCACCTGCACAAGATTCAAAGGCATACTCAGACAACGGCAACAACAAATCACTTAGGAAAGCAGAAGCACTCGGAAATAACAGAAAACAAGCACTAAGGCCTACGTTATCTGCAGATAAAGCCAAAACTGGGCGAAAGCACAGAAAATCAAAGTCCATGAGACGTATACGATATATACGTCCTACTCAGTCAAGTTAAAGAGCAAGCACGCCGCAAGCAAAGCAGAGAATTGGCCAAAACAAAGAAAGCGTGCCTTTTTAACCCAAAAATAGCGTAAAAGGGAAAACGCTCGTAAAGCCGAAACCCATATTTGGCGAATACTGCACTCCAACCCATAAATCACAATAAACACGTGCAAAAAATTCCATGCGAAAATAACGTCCCAAACCCCCCGAATGAACAACTTTTACAAAACGCTTACAAGCTACAAAAACGGCCTTTTCTTGACCATAACTCAATCCAAAAAGCCCCCACTTCCCACAAAACAACCCCCTAGCCAACACACATTACCATACATTCCATGAACGGGGCACGAAAAGCGAGGAAAAGCGATTTTTGGAAACCTAGCCTAAACTACAAAAACGCTCCAAATACACCTCCAAACCATACACACTCTACAAAACAAGACCAAAAGTGTACCATACTAGCCATGAAAACACAAGACAGAGAATTCGGGCAAGTTTCGAAACCGAAAAATTTCGACCAAAATTGGCCCCTATACCAAAACGCACGAAAATGACGTTTTTTCGAGCCGTTCTTCGCATACAAGCCACCCAAACCTTCACACTAGCATACTACAACATTTTCAAAATAACCAAGCCACTCGGGATCGCCTTACGCTACAAAAACAGAGCACAAGCCCCGACTTTACCCCTTCTACACGGTTTTCTACCCAAACGAACCGCTTTTCGCGCCCATTTCAACAAACCAAGCTCACCAACGTATTATACTACCAACGGGTAAGCTCCACTGAAGTTTTGAGCCAATTCCGAGACATTTTCGAAAATGACCAAAATACCCCTCACACACGAAACGCACGAAAATCGAGACCACGAGCCGGATTTTCACACAACGACAGCAAGACAAGCAAGCCAAGCACTATACTAGCCATGGCGAACGTTTTCAAGCAAAGACGAGAGCTAAACTCGAATCAAACCAACAGAAATCGACCCTAAACCCTAGAAAACGGTATTTCAAGTTAAAACCGACTCAAACAAACTTCAAAACCCGAAAAACCAAGTGAGTTGACTACATACCTTGGTCCATGATGAATTGTAGGAGTCGGAAAATTGAATTTTGGTCTAGAAAATCGCCGGATTGAATTTTAGGGTTATCGATTTAGTTTTTATTTTAGAAACGAAATAAACTCTCCCCCTTTCTCTTCCCCGATTTTTATACAAATTCACAAAACAAAAACAAAATCGCCAGTTTACTGGCGATTTTACTTTTGTTTCTGGGTTTCTGTTTCTGTTTTGGGCTGTTTTCCTCGGCCCAATACACTTTCAACCCATCTCAAAAACAATTTCAACCCTTTTTACGGAAAATACAAAAACGCGTAGCCTCCTTAAGAGACGCTCATAAAAACCTAACCTTTTATGAGAAAAACACGTAGCCTCCTCACGAGACGTTAAAATACAAAAACGCGTAGCCTCCTTAAGAGACGTTCATAAAAACCTAACCTTTTATGAGAAAAACACGTAGCCTCCTCACGAGACGTTAAAATACAAAAACGCGTAGCCTCCTTAAGAGACGTTCATAAAAACCTAACCTTTTATGAGAAAAACACGTAGCCTCCTCACGAGACGTTAAAATACCAAAACGCGTAGCCTCCTTAAGAGACGTTCATAAAAACCTAACCTTTTATGAGAAAAACACGTATCCTCCTCACGAGACGTTAAAATACAAAAACACATAGCCTCCTTAAGAGACGTTCATAAAAACCTAACCTTTTATGAGAAAAACACGTAGCCTCCTCACGAGACGTTCATAAAAACCTAACCTTTTATGAGAAAAACACGTAGCCTCCTGACGAGACGTTAAAATACAAAAACACATAACCTCCTCACGAGACGTTCATAAAAACCTAACCTTTTATGAGAAAAACACGTAGCCTCCTCACGAGACGTTAAAATACAAAAACACATAACCTCCTCACAAGACGTTCATAAAAACCTAACCTTTTATGAGAAAAACACGTAGCCTCCTCACGAGACGTTAAAATACAAAAACACATAACCTCCTCAGGAGACGTTCATAAAAACCAAACCTTTTATGAGAAATACAAAAACACGTAACCTCCTCACGAGACGTTCATAAAAACCTAACCTTTTATGAGAAAAACACGTAGCCTCCTCACGAGACGTTCACCAAAACACCAACCATTCTTATAAACCAAACACGAGAGCACGTAACCTCCTTTACGAGACGTCCGTACCAGCACAAGCCAGAAGTGCAAGCAAAGCACAGCCAAGAGCGCAAGCCAGAAGCGCAAGCAAAGCATAGCCAAGAGCGCAAGCCAGAAGCGCAAGCAAAGCACAGCCAAGAGCGCAAGCCAGAAGCGCAAGCAAAGCAAAGCAAGGAGCACAAGCGGAAACACAAGCAAGGCGCCAGCTGGGAATACTCAGGCCACATGCAGGCCGACATGCCCTTAAAAATGTAGGACCGTCATGTCCTTAAAAACATGTCGTCCCTCCCCGCATTTCCCGACGCTAAGCCCTCGTCTCTCCCATAAGACACATGCTTAGCGCCGCCAGGTAGTATCGAGACTGTAATGGTCCGGATACTATCTTTAAGTTTGACTAACGCTTAGTCCAAGCTCAGTCAAACTGGGGGCTCTGTAGATACCCGTATCCGTACCCCCCAAAAACAAACCCGATGATGAAAAGGACTTTCATGCATGCTTTTAAAAGAGTCGAAACGGTACAAAAGTGTCTAAAACGTATTTAGTCATTTTTAGCGTATTAATTTGGATTTGCATAATCATAAAAATGAATGTCACTCTTAGTCATTATAGGCATAACACGAGCACGATACAGAACGTCTTATTAAGCCAAGCCACAAAACAAATTTCAACTAGCTACAAAGCGGCCCAACTTACAAAAGCGACCCAAAACGCACTCTAACACAACACTCAAAGCGGGCCAAAGTCGTCCGTGTCACATTTTCACAAAACAAGACTCCACGATACCATAAAATAATATAACCTAATATTATTTTATTTCGAGCCAAAAGCAGAAAAACACGACAAAACCGAAGCACGAAAATCAAAATTGAGCCAAAAACTAATTTGGCCCAAAATATCCAAATAAAACATAATCATTACCCCTAATACGTCATTTACCAAAGGCGGCATAAAACAGCCCACCTAAACAAAAATAAAATCGCCAGGAGACAGGCGAATAAAAATTCGCGCTTTGTCAACAGGCGAATTTCTTTTTGTTTTGTACCAGCCGCCTTTTTGATTTTTCTTTAAAAATATCCTACTCAAACAAAATTAAACGCCTGTACACAGGCGATTTAATTTTGTTCACCCACAAAAACCACCCAAACTCTATAAATACCAACCCACTTCATTCATTTCAAAACATCGGTTTTTCAACACGCATACACTATTCACAAAATCCACTCAAAAATACCGTCTTTACATTTTCGAAAGGTAAACATTTTACCTACGGGCTGGACGTTTGAGACTCGGACAATGGGGTTACATTAACCCCAAACCCGATATTGGCACTAGCGAAGCCGTATTCGTAATACGGTTGTAGCAATTCGGATTCATAATCCGTTTAAACCTCGCCAATATCGCATAAATAAACGACCCCATATCACTAAAGCAAACCGACGTCACTTTTATAATTATGCAAGTCCTCATTCATGCATTAAATAACGACTAGAATCACGGATCCAACACTAAATTGTACCGTTTCATGGAGTCTTTTAGCATGTCAAAACTGAGGGTTTTTCACAAATTCTAATACAAGGTCAGGAAAATAACGTCTATAGTAATAATTTAGTCAATAAATTATTATTTAACGTACATTTCCTATAGCAATACGTCATTATTTTGACCATTTACATTATTTATGCATTTTAATCGAGTCATGTTTATTCGCACTTGTACGTAGCGTGACTTTTTAGCCCAAATATCGAAATTAACTAATTGTTTTCAAATTAGTAGAGACTACTCTTACGTAGGCTTTTTAATTTCAGTTTTCAAAAACACATTTTTGTCAAAACTTTTGAAAAGTAACCTCACTCCGAACCCCTTCTCTGGTTTCAAACCTCAGATTGATAGGTATCGACGCACCTTGAAATCTGAGACACTCGTGTCTTGTATTTCAAGACGCGTTGAATAGGTTCCAAATTCCTTTAATATTTGGTGGCGACTCCGAAAACACATTTTCAAAAAGGATTTTTCTACTTCTCTTTTTTGATCGCAAATTCATGCAATGATCTCCCCATTTTTACAAAACTTCGCACTTTTTCCTGCGAGGCGCATTCCGCCCCGGCGCCACAAGACGGGCGAGGCTCGGTGTAGGCGTCGATAGGTTTCATCCGAGATACCCGGTACCTTCACAAAGTCGCATAAGCAACCGACCCTTCTAAAATGAACCAATGGACAATTGAACGTTTATTTTATTTGCATGTATTTTGCACCTTCTTCTTTGCATTAAAATCAACTTAAACAATGAATTCGACCTTTAACTGAACCGTTTTCGTTAACAAGTTAAACATGCTAAACTGAGGGTTTTAAACTATCTTTTTGCATTTGCATTTGCATTCTTTTACATCTTTATCGAACTTGAACGTAGCGATAACATTAGCTCAAATATCATTTTCCATGGATTGCTCTAGGTCAGTAGAGGCTATTTTTACATAGGCTTTTCTAAAAGGTTTTCATAAATCATTATTTGAATTAATCTTTAGTTAAGTACCCTCACCCCGAATCCATTTTGGTTTCACAGCCTTAGATCTAGGGGTGTCGGCGTGCTCCAAAATCTAGGACATGTCTTTAGCTTAGGACATGATAGCAGGTTCCTAATTTCCGCGATAATTAGGTGGCGACTTCAAAACAGTTTTAAAGGTTTTTCTAAATTAGTCTTTTTAACTTTGCACGCCCTTATGCAAGACGCCGAGTTGGGTCCCCCTAGATCCCGGGTTCCACAGTTTGGCGACTCCGCTGGGGAGATTTTATTTTTAAAACTTAAAACTAGCTTTTTTCTTTTTAAAAATAAAGAGGTGAAACTTGAAAGCCTTGAACAATCCATGTATACATATTTGAGCTATGCACATTCGTTTAGAGTCCATTCCTTTTGGAATCTAGGCACCCTTTGCACCCTCGAGAGGTGGTTCCAACACGCAGGCTTGTCCACTCGATAAAGCACGTGCAGGACTAACTTTCCTCTCGCCCCTCCACGGCTTGCCGTAAACGACTATCTTGACCGCCCCAGTGCTCCCTTTAGAAAACCTATCGCCCCTGCGTAAGGAAATAAAGGGGTTAAGTATCTACCAAAGCGTACTCAAGATAGTTGGAGGCGTACCCGACTTGACCCTACCCTTTGAGTCGAGTCATACGTACAAGTTCGAGGCTATGCACTCCATGGTCTTTTTCAAATGAGCATTTGCATTCATATCTTCGAAAACTCGCTCAAACTTTTCAAAGATAAATGAACCTAACATCTAACAAAACTAACACTTTCTAAACAAAACTATCGCAAATTTTTGAAATAAACGTTTTTCAAAATTCCCTTTTACAAACAAGCAAAAACCCGAGCAAGGAATAATAGCCAAGCTCGTGATTTCAATCCTCTAGGTCACACGACCTAGCTCCATTTTTAACATCTTCGACTCGACTTGCTAACCACTCTCGAGTTGAATCCTTTATCTTTTACACATCCGAACTCGAGCTCACCTCGGCAAATCGCCGATACTAGGTCGACGGGTGCAAACAAACTTTTAACATAGAGACGAGATGTGCGCACGCATCCTCGTCTCAAGAGCTTCCCTTTAGCCAAAATTCTTTCAAAAATCTCCTTTTTTCAAGCATAAATGGTCTTTCTAAAACAAGGAAATGAGCTAGAAATGAACGCTTAGAATGAACGTGAGTCTAGTGGGTCGAGTCGTGTCACTAATATACGAAGTGAAATGCAGGTCTCAGCTGGATACTCGTCGTACTAAGAATCGCATAGTCATCCCATACGAAAAACGAACCTACACCCGCAGAATGGCCGGCAATGACGAAGTTAATGCACTCCGTGACCAAGTCACAAAGCTGACCGCTGACCTCGAACGCCTTTTGACCCACCATGCAACTGAGGTGGAACGTATGGAACAAAAGATCAAGGAAGAAGCGGATAGGCACGCTAAGAAACTCCAAGCCATGGAGGAAAGGCTCTATGTCTCGAGCACTTACTCTATACACAAGGAGAATGAAAATGTACCCGCTAGCATCAAGGACGAGCTCCCTAACAAGCTCGCCCTTAGTGATCTCCCTATATTCCAAGGACATGAAAGCCCGATCATTCACATCCGAGCTTTCAAGTCTCAAATGGCCATAAAGGGGGTCGATTCCAAACATTGGCTAACTCTCTTCTCGCACTCTCTAGCAGTAGTGCCGAAGACATGGTTCTACTCACTCGACCCACAACAGGTCCCTACTTTTGAGGAACTCACAGTGGAGTTCGATCGACAGTATCGAGACAATGAAGACACTCAAGTCTCGATCCGCACTTTGGAAGTCCTTGCTTAAAAGGACAGCGAATTCCGAATCGCCCTCGCGAAGACGAACTTGTGCCGAAGTTCATAAATAATCTACGACCCGTGTATCATTTTTACATGAGGTACAACAATATCCAGAACTTCAAGGAGCTAACCAAGGTCGGTACCCAAATTGAAGACGATCTTAGGACCGGCACAATGGCCAAATACACTGGCCATGCTTATCAAGGCAGCTCATCCAAGTCCTCCCGCGCGGTCAAAAGCGAGGAAAATCGTACCGTAGGCAATCTTGACGATGATAGCCTTGACGCTTTCGCAACTACCTTCTCGCCGCCTCCCAAGGCCAAGAGAAACTTTGACCCTCTCCTCATGTCTTACTCCAAGGCATTCCAAAGGCTGGTCGAAAAGAACTACCTACAACCAATTGGGCCTACTAGCGAGCCGCCCGAAGACAAGAAGCCCAAATCTTGGAACCCCAACGCCTTCTGTGCATACCACCGAGGCAAGGGGCATGACACCGAGAATTGCTTTAGGCTCAAGAACGCTATCCAGGATCTCATCGATCAAGAAAAGCTCAACAAGCCATCTCAACCACCAAGCCGTCGAACAACGATAACCCGCTTGGTAACCACGCAATCTTCGTAGGATCGATCCCTATATTAGATTGCTCTTATCTCATCACACCCTCTAATGACCAAATCAATGGCGTTTGGCTTAGTGATGACGAAGGAGAAGATTGGCTACCCACCAACAAAATGGCAGCCCAACTCAATCGACTCACCAAAGACATCGACAACCTGAAGGCCTTGCATCAGATCGAAGTCGAACGTTTAGAACAACGTACTAAGAACAAGGCCGGCAAGCATGTCTCGCTCGATACCCTCGACGCCCTACGTCAGAGAGACAACGAAGACTTCATTGAATATCTCGCCCAATGGAGGAAACTGCTCGGCCGAGTCCCAGACCATCCGCATGAGGACGAACTTATACCTATGTTCCTCTACAGCCTGCAACCCGTCTGGCGATACTACTTTCATTTCTGCAACGTTCGAAATTTCGAACATCTCGTCCAGATTGGCACTCGAATCGAGAACGAACTTACAGCTAGCTACAACGATCCCACCTACCGAGACAGTTCTTCAAAGTGTCCTCGTACGGACAAAGGCCAGAACGGCTCTATAAGGAATTTCGACAAACTCTACATGCCTTACGCAAGAGCATTACAGAAGTTAATCGAAAAGGACTACCTGAAACCAGTCGGTCCTATTAGCGAGCCACCCATGAGTAAGAAACCAAAGTCATGGGACCCCAACGCTTTCTGTGCACACCACCGGGGCATGGGGCACAGCACTGAAGGTTGCCTCAAACTTAAACACGCTATCCAAGATCTCATCGATCAAGGAAAATGTAGGTTTATATCGGTATATAGACCTTTAAAATCACAGGATTATAATGAAAACTTTATATGATTAATGGTCATAAATTGAAATTGCATAACATAATAAATAGATTAAGAATTAACCTTTTCATCCTTGAAAATTGGCCTATGAACAATACCAAAATTATGGTATCTCCTAATAATCACACCCAAGATGTTTCAAGAAATGCCTATGAGATTGCTAGAAAAATTAGAGAGAAAACTGATTTTCTTTTCTCAAGTATTTGTGTTGTAAAAGGATGAGTGAATTAAGGAATGAATTAGAGAATTATATGAGAACCAAATCTCCTCTTCTTATCCTAAAGTGGCCGGCCTTCCTATTGTATTTGGGGAGATATATTTCTCCTCAAATACTTCACTTGTTGACCAAGAAACAAAGTGTATCGGGACAGAATGTATCTGGACACTTTTCTCTTGGTCATTTTAGCTTATAATATAACGCAATATATTACTAGTGTCATCTGTATGGACCGACTATAATATACTATGAATATCCTTATATTTATAATTTGCTAATTAATTATAACGGTTTATATTTAATTAGCTTGCATTATTGTGGAACCCGGGATCGGACCCAACTCGGCGTCTTGCTTAAGGGCGGATTTTAAAGTTAAAAAGATTAAGTTGGAAAAACCTTTAAGAACTGTTATGGAGTCGCCACCTAATTATCGCGGAAATTAGGAACCTGCTACCATGTTCTAAGCTAAAAACATGTCCTACATTTTGGAGCACGCCGACACCCCTAGATCTAAGGCTTGTGAAACCAGATTGGATTCGGGGTGAGGGTACTTTAGAAAAAGAGTTAATTCAAATAATGATTTATGAAAACCTTTTAGAAAAGCCTATGTAAAAATAGCCTCTACTGACCTAGAACAATCCTTGTAAGATGATATTTGAGCCAATGTTATCGCTACGTACAAGTGCGATAAGTTTGTAAAAGAATGCAGATGCAGATGCAAAAAGATTGATTAAAACCCTCAGTTTGGCATGTTTAACTTGTTAACGAATACGGTTCAGTTAAAGGTCGAATTCATTGTTTAAGTTGATTTTAATGCAAAATAAGAAGGTGCAAGATGCATGCAAATAAAATAAAGTTCAATTGTCCATTGGTTTATTTTATAAGGGTCGGTTGCTTATGCGACTTTGGCGTGTCATCGGATATGGAGTGTACCCGAAGTAAATAGAACACTTGGAGTCTGTTACTGGGTGCCAAAGCCGAGGCGCTAAAGTGTAGACCCCTTTGTTAGTCCATAGAAAATAAGAAAAAGCTTTGATCCAAGTGGATCGGTACCTACCTTGTCCTGACGCTTCAGATCTGGGCAGAGATTCGCTTCTTGAACTTAAAAGGAGGATGAATTCAACACGGGATGGTGTGTTGAACTCAAGGATTTGAGTGCGTGAGGCTTTTGTGAATGTATTTATGTGTGTATACCGTGCTAGACGGTATATTTTGTGGGACCCAAGTGGGCACTAAACCTAGGAAGAGAGGTTGTGAGAAGAGAGGTTTTCTTGTGTGGAAAAGTTATGAGAATAGGTCATGCATAGGGGGGTTTATATAGGAGAATAGCCGAGAAAAATTAGGAAAGACAGGGTTAAAAGCCACACCAGGGAGCCGCATAGGCTTATGCGGTTTGTGGGGCAAACCGCATAGCCTTATGCGGTTTGTGGGGCAAACCGCATAGCCTTATGCGGTTTGTACCCTGAGCCGCATAAGCTGTTTCGGCTTGCTGGTGTGGTTTTAATTCCGTGATTTCGTATTTCCTTAATCCGGCTTGCCAAATCTTGGGGATATTCGACAATATCTCCTTACTTGTGCTCCAAGAAGACCTAGTATGATCTTCTAGAGAGTTGAGGGCTTTGGAGTGAGGGCCAAAGGCTGGGCTTGGGCTCGGTTTTGGGCCCGAGACCCGGAAAAATGAAAAATGTGTATTTTGTAGTGTTTTGTGAAATAAGGTAAGACGTGAGGTTGTATTTTGTGTGAGAGGGGCTAAATAGCGGTTTTAGCTACCGGGCCTAAATTTAGGAATTTAGGAATGCTGAATTAGACCTTGTTAATGTAAAAGGGCTAATTATAGTGCGAATGCGAAGCTCATGCCAAATGAAGCAGGACGAGGACCTAGCTATACTCCAAATGGACAAAATGAACGTTTATTTAAAGCGATGTGAAGCGACCTTAAACATTTTAACATTTCAAACGACTCAAAATGAATTCGACATTAGTTAGAACCGTTTAAGTCAACGTTAAAGCATGCGTAATAAAAGTCCGTGTTACATCACAGGGTTTTGTTTAAGAGGGTACGGATATGGGTATCCACAGAGCCCCCAGTTTGACTGAGCTCGGACTAGAGCGCTAGTCAAACTCCTACGACCATATCCGGACCATTACAGTCTCGATACAGTCAGCGGAACGAAGTGTGTGTCCATGGGTGTGACGAGGACTTCGAACCGGGCTAAGCGGGGAGGGACGTGCGCATTTTAAGGACGTGGCGGTCCGTGCATGCTATAAGGGCCTGCCGGCCTGGTGGATGCCTTTGTTGTGTTGTCGTTGTTGGTGCCTTTGTCGTTGTTGATGTCGTTGCTGATGCTGATGCCGTTGCTGATGTTGATGCCGTTGCTGATGTTGATGCCGTTGTTGTTGTTGATGTCGTTGCTGATGCTGGGTCTCGCCGAGGAGCGCAGGTGCTTGGTGTAGTATCCGTTGGAGAAGTAGTAGTCTGCCGGGAAGGGTGTATATGTATGGTCTCGCCGAGGAGCGTAGGTGTATATTCGCCTGGAATTATGGTCCGAGGAGGGTGTATGTGCTCATGTATACTGCGTTCGTGTAATTGTAGTAGACGCTTGGACTTGCTGGATGTGCTGATGCAGATGCTTGGTGTTTATGCTCCGAAGTTGAAGGGTGACTCGTAGGTTAGTGATTTGCTGAGGAAGTCGAAGGATATGTCTTGGACTCCGTGGGAAATGTCTGTGTAGGTGCGTGGACTCCATGGGATGTGATACTCCATGGAGACGTATAAGCGAGTGTAAGGGCTTCTGAAGGGTGTTCGTGCTTCTGCTTCTGTACCGTGTATCAAATGCTTAATACACGAGTATGGCGGACTGTAGGTGACGCCTTAACCAAGGCATAGCGCATAATGCATGTGCTAGCGCTTGTGGCGGACTATAGGTGACGCCTTAACCATGAAAGCTTGCGTGTGTGAAGAAAAATACTTAGGCTTGACGAGCCCAATATGGAGAGACAACGTGGAATAAAACACGCCTTAAAAATTGCCTTGTTGACTAGTGATTCTTCCGGGGAATCTCTTATCAATTGGCGACTTCGAGCGCGAACTCATTCGCACATGTCGCGGCTTCAAATCCGGAATAATTCGAATTCTGCGATTGTCTTCTGAAATCTTCATCTTTGCCTGCCATGACCATGAGACGTGGTATCTGGTGATTCGTTTGGATTCACGTGATACTTATCTCTCGGACTCAGCGTGGTGCTTGGGATGCATATTCGAGTGGTTGGTGCTTGGATGCTTGGACTTATGCTCGGGTGGTTGTTGTTTGATGCATACTTGAAAGTGTTATGCTTTTAGCGTGCATGCTCCTGTTTGTAGCGGTTCTAGAGGTATCGCTCAACCAGAGGTGTGTGTGTTTATGGCAAGGGTGTCTTCAGAAATGCAAAAATGCGAAAAATTATCCCATTTTTCGTTGTGAAGGTTTGAATCTTGATAGGAAGCGTCAGCCCCCAGTTGTCTTGGTCATGGTGCCATTTTTCGTTGTGAAGGTTTGAATCTTGATAGGAAGCGTCAGCCCCCAGTTGTCTTGGTCATGGTGCCGGTGTATATGAGAGCCCCCAGTTTGACTGAGTTATGGTGTATAACGATAGTCAAACTATGTAAAAGGCTATGGGTTGCATTAGGATAGAGGTGTTTTTGGATACCCCCTCGAGTTTAACTATGTTTTGAATGAAAACTAAGTCAAAGTGAGGTGCATGATGTACTTGGAGAAGGAGTTTTTGGGTTACCCCCTCGAGTTTGACTAAGTTTTGAGTGAAAACTGAGTCAAAGTGGAGAGTATGGTGTTTGGTTCTGAGATGGCTCGGGTTCAGTGTGACTTTAATGAGTACCGTCGTCTTCACCCTTAGTTGTATTAGTATGCTTGTGTAATAAGGATTGTGTGAACCCTTGTTTACGTGACAGTTTGTTGTAGCTTGGCTTGAGCTTGTAGTTGCTTTCGTCGTCTTTCGCTTCCGTGCTGTGTTGTGCTTCCATGTACCTGCGTAGTTAGTAGGCTTGGATTTGAAAGTGAAATGATTCCCGATTGGGATGTTTGGATTAAAAAGCTTTTTGTTGAAAAATCATTTTTGTAAAAGATTCATTTTGGTTGTCAAAATGAGCTTTTAAAAATGAACGCTAGAAATGTCGGTTGTAAGGCTTCATGCAAGATGAAGGGGTGTTAGACGTTGTAGGTTCAAGCTAGAGTTGTGAAGACCGTGGAGGGTTACTTGGGTGCGAAGGTTGAAAAGCCCCCAGTTGTCGGTGGAATCTCATGACAACACGGAGTGGGATGTAGTGCGTGATTCGGTTGTGCTTTGCGTAAGCTGCCTACGTATCCACGAATGTGGAATCAAACCGGCGTAGTTCGATAGAGCTTTCGCTCAAAATGTGTTAACTCGAGTGAGTTAAATTCGAAGAATGCTTTTTATCAAAGTATGTTAACTCGAATGGTGAGTCAAATTTTTGGGAGAAGCTTGGACTTCGAAGATTCGAGATGCGTTTCAATGACTTGAGATGCATTTTCGAAAGGCACATTTTGCTTCTGCGACAGCATGTGTTTAGAAAAGTGAAGTTTTGAGTGTTGGGTTACTTTTGAAAGGTGGTTAGCTATTTTGAGGACGCATTAGTGTATCGGCTCGTGGGAGCGTTTTCAGAACTGAAAAGTTTTGAAAGGAGCGGTTTAAATGTCGCTAAATTGTTTGATTGGAAGAGGGTTGACTCGATATCCGAGTCAATGTTTATGGGGTGTTTAAAATGCCGAAAAGTTTGAAAAACAAAGACGAATCGTGTGCGTGACTCGAGACTCGACATTGATAGGGATGTAAGTGACTGTGACACGTGCATCGGTAAAGCCCCCGGCTTGGTGACTCATGGTTGCTTGATGGCATCTTTGTTATTCCTGCAAGATGAACAAGGTTAGACGAAAAAGCAGAGTACTACTCCTAGGTCTAGCACAACTTTGTCTGGACGTAGTCGTTTTAACGCCTCGATAAAGAAACAGTTTGCCTTGGATTTTTGTGGATTCTTGTGGATTTTTGTGAGGATGTCCTTGGCTTTGGAAGCTTTAGACATAGGGATGCTTTGTGTAAAAGGGTTGGTTGAGCTCAAGTGAGCGGCCTACGTATCCATGGGTACGGAATCAAACCTAGCGTAGTTCGAAAGGGATGTGTTTGTTTTGGTAAGGAGGTGTTTATGTGGAAAGGTGCGTGTTTGGGGACCCGCCGGTCCATAAAGGGTGTTTATGTGTTTGACCTTGATACATTGCATCCTAAGGTAGGTTCTCCTTAGTTGATCTTGGCCGCTTGTTTGTCGCATCAAAGTCCAATTTGATGGAGGGAGGTGTTCGTGTTTGCCGTTTGGGAAAAGAGGAGTATTGCTATTCTCCAGCATCGATAATTGGATGAACCATCGAAGTATGTTGCTTCTTCATTGATGTTGTAAATTCTGTCGTCGGGAAATGATGTAGTGTCGATGAGGGGCTCCTTGGTGTCAAATTCGGCTCAGAGCAATGTTCACCGTGCCATATGTCCCTTTGGCACGGGTTCCTTGAAAAGGTTTTAGACTGGGTCCATTTTTGTAGTAGACCTTTGTTCACTTAGCCACTTTGACTTTCGGGCTTTCTTTTTGTTGTTTTTGTCCCTTTCTTAAAGACCTTGAGACTTGTTTCTTTTTTGATTTCTTGGAAACTTTGAGATTTGTTTCCTTTTGACTTTGCCCTTTTTGCCGTTGTTTTCACCTTTGATTGTATTCCCTTTTTATGTTTGAGAATTCGTCGGGCCCTTTGTGGCTTGGGCTCGAGTTTCGACTTTGCTAGACCCTATGGTGGGAAGGTTGCATGTGATCATGTGTCTATCACGCCGGACTCCTCTGACAAGTTTGTTTGCTTATTAGGCACGCGATCGAGTACACGGAGGGCGATCCAGGAATACTCATACTTTTGGTCGCGATCAAATTCATGACCACTGTGGAGCTCCAAATTAATGGATCCTCCTCCAAACGCAGCGGAGTAGTAGACCACAAGCAGACTATCGAACCGTAGGTGTTTAGTCGTCGAAAACCTTCTTGTTTTTGTCTTGTACTTGATATTGACTTGGACCTTCGTACCCGGCCTAGACCTCCTTCAGATAGCTACTCCTAGGATGCAATGTATGTCGGTGCAAAATGTCTTTTTGTTTTTTTTTTTTTTTGTGAGTAGAAATGGTAAAAGGAAACTGGTTGTAGGCAAACTTATTCCCTTATCGATTTGTTAAAATGTCGTACGTCGGAGACTCGATTATCCTAGACTGACAGAGATTGACTCGATGCTTAAAAACTCGACCCGTATTTAAAAGACTCGAGATGCTTGAGGAGATTCGCCAGATCGTCGATGGTGTTTGAGTGGACGCCTTGCCAGTTGACTCGTGATGTACGTGCCGTGGGTACACGTTGATGCCCTTGGTGTCGAGACTCGATTAACGCATACTTTGGTTCGTCTTGTCTTTGAAATGATTTTGTTTTGATGAAAGTGAAAGGGCGTTTCGAGTTGAAATATGTTGTCACATTTCGACTTTGTGCAAGAGATGATTCAAGGTGGTGATGAGCTACTTGAATCGAGGGTGCTTTGAAAATGCGATGGAGACGGTAGTGCCCGTTTTCATGCATTTACTTAAGAAAGAGTTAGACCGAAGCGGCTAGAGCCACTTGGTCCGACATCAAAAGTCCTTGGGATTGGGTTTGCACAGTCTCGGGTTTTGTGCTTTTGCGAAAGGAGGAATGCCTGATCCTGGAAGGTTTTGGGCTAGTGAAAACCTTCGAAAAAAATGCTTATATTGAAAGAGGTAAAGGCCTTGAGCCGTGAAACTCCTCGAGAATGGGCTGACATCCTCGGGTTTGAAAAGAGTTTTGCGATAAAAGGGTTGTGATGACCGCGAGTCATGCGGCCGATTTTGAGCTAGAAATGTTTTAAAACGTTTCATGCTCGACGATATTTGGTGATAGAAAGCTAGAAGTTTATGTTAGCGGTGTGTTGCTAAGATCCTACTGGCGGATGCTCGAAATGGCGTTTAAGCTATTTGAGTCGAAGGTGTCAAAATGTGATGAGGACGAGCTTGCTCGTCCACATGGATTTTGTCAAAGGAGAAATGGATCGAGGTGGTTTGAGCCATTCGATCCGATGCTAGGATCCACAAGATTGGGCCTGGCCATTCTTGGGTGTGGCGAGGGATGCTACTTACTGGGCTGGTTTGACAATGAGTCGTTTGAAAAGATTTTGCTTAGAAAGGTTCGAAAAGGCCAAGAGCCGTGAGTTTGCTTTGAAAGACTCACCAAGAACGTGTCCTCATTCTTTGGGTTATGCTTTGTGAAAAAGCATGCGATAAATGGGTTAGGATAACCGTGGGTTATTTAGTCCATTTATGTTTTCAAAGGCTTAGGGAAAATGGGTTTGCGTTGGGTTGCCCACGATGTTTGCAATGTATTTAATTAACGATTGTTCATTCATTAGTTCATTTTTATCGCACGGATTTTTATGTTGTGTTGTTTTATTGTTTTGTTTAATTTTTGTCTGTTGTTCATTGTTTATTTGTTTGTTTTTAGCTTGAGACTAGAAGTAAGCAAACTTATTCGTATTATTCATTAAAGAAGAATTGTTTGACAAATCAGGAGAAGAGCTGGAGCTAGCCTCCAAAGATGAAAAGTCTAAGCTAAAACTAGAAGGTGGGTCGACAGATGACCCGACACCTAAAGGATTAGATCCTAAGAGGATTTATTCTTCTTTGCGTTTGCCGACGCCTCCGTTCTCGCCATCTTCCTTTTAAGTCGTGATGGTTTGCATTTTATGGGTGTATCTTCGTATGTCAGTTCATCCCCAATGTCTGCGTTAGGGGTTGGATTGTTTTCGGGCATGACAAAGTCTGAGTGATCTTTGGGAGGAAGTGATCCTGTGAAGATCGTGTGGTTGTATGGAGGGTGATCTTTGTTGGATGGTTTGGGTTGCATGGTAAAAGAGTTAATCTTTTCGTCACCTTGGATCGTGGCTTGGTTGGACATAGGCCATTCGTCCCCTTTATCGTTGAACGAAGCGCCAATGATTTGATTGTCGCTTGGTTTGATATTGTTGGAGCAGTTCATAATGGGAGGTGATCCCACGAAGATTGTGTGGTCGGCGAAAGGGTTGGCGTCGTTGAACGTTTGAGACGGTTTGTCGAGCTTTCCTTGGTCGATGAGATCTTGGATGGCGTGCTTCAGTTTGAAGCAGTTTTCTGTGTCGTGGCCTTTGCCTCTGTGGTATGCACAGTAAACATTTGGGTTCCAAAGTTTTGGCTTTTTGTCTTCGGGCGGCTCGCTAGTAGGCCCGATTGGTTGTAGGTAGTTGTTTTCAACCAACCTATGGAATGCCCTAGTGTAAGGCATGAAGCTCCTGTAGCTTTTGGTTGCAGATGCGTCCAGGCTGTCCACAGTGTAGTTTTCCTCACTCTTGGTCGCGCGAGGAGATTTTGGTGAGTTATCTTGGTAGGTATGGCCGGTGTATCTGGCCATCGTGCCGGTCCTAAGATCGTCTTCAATCTGAGCGCCGACCCTGATGAGTTGTTCGAAGTCTTGGATGTTGCTGTACCGCATGTATAATTGATACACGGGTCGCAGGTTGTTTATGAACTTAGGCACAAGCTCGTCCTCATGCGGACGATCTGGAATTCGTGCGCTTAGCTTTTTCCATCGAGAGAGATACTCGGTGAAGCCTTCATTGTCCTGTTGGTTAAGGGCCTCGAGAGTGTGGATGGAGACGTGCTTGTCGGTCTTGTCCTTGATACGTTGCTCCAAACGCCTTATCTCGGTCTTATGGTGGTTCAAGAGGCGTTCGAGGTCATCGGTCAGCTTTGTGACTTGGTTACGGAGTGCGTTAACTTCGTCATTGCCGGCCATTTTCCGGGTGTAGGTTCGTTTTTTTTGTAAGGGATTACTAAGCGGTTCTTAGTACGACGAGTATCCAGTAGGTACCTATAATTCACTGCGTATATTAGTGACAAGACTCGACCCACTAGACTTACATTCATTCTAAGCATTCATTTTAGCTCATTCCTTCGTTTAGAAAGACCTTTTATGTTTTGAAAAAGGAGGTTTTCGAAAAGGTTTTAGCTAACGGAAGATTTTGAGGCGAGGACGCGTGCGCACGTCTCGTCTCGAAGTTGAAAGGTGTTAGCTTTGTCGAGCCCATTTAACGGTTCATCGTTAAGGGATGGATGAAAGGGGTTTGACTTGAGAGCGGTTAGCTAGTTGAGTTGAGGATGTTGAAGTGGGTTGGTTTGTGTGAGGTGCATTCGGTTAGACCTACTAGGTTCAATGTTCATTTTAGGCGTTCATTTTTAGCTCATTTCATTGTTTTGAAAGACCTTTTAAGCTTGAAAAAGGATATTTTCGAAGAGCTTTGGCTAAAGGGAAGCTTTTGAGACGAGGATGTGTGCGCACATCTCGTCTCGATGTTAAAAATTTTGCTTTGCACCCGTCGAACTAGTATCGGTGATTTGCCGAGGTGAGCTCGAGTTCGGATGTGTAAAAGAGAATGGATTCGACTCGAGAGCGGTTAGCAAGTCGAGTCGAGGATGTTAAAAGTGGAGTCTAGGCCGTGTGACCTAGAGGATTGAAATCCGCGAGCTCGGGTTTTAGTCCTTGCTCGGGTTTTTGCTTGTTAGTGAAAGAGGGAATTTTGGGAAAGCTTGTTTTAAAAATTCGCGATAGTTTTGTTTGAAAAGCGTTAGCTTGTTAGATGTTAGGTTCATTTATCTTTGAAACGTTTAAGCGAGTTTTCGAAGATATGAATGCAAATGCTTATTTTGAAAAAAGACTATGGAGTGCATAGCCTCGAACTTGTACGTATGACTCAAAAAGGGTGAAAATGAGTCAGTCGGGTACACCTCCAACTACCTCGAGTACGCTTTGGCAGATACTTAACCCCTTCATTTCCTTACGCCGGGGCGATAGGTTTTCTGAAGGGAGCACTGGGGCGGTCGAGATAGCCGTTTACGGCAAGCCGTGGAGGGGCGAGAGGAAAGTTAGTCCGGCATGTGCTTTATCGAGTGGACAAGCCTGCATGTGGGAACCACTTCTCAAGGGTGCAAAGGGTGCCTAGATTGCAAAAGGAATGGACTCTAAACGAATGTGCATAGCTCAATTATGTATACATGGATTGTTCAAGGCTTTCAAGTTTCACCTCTTTGTTTTTTAAAAACAAAAAGCTAGTTTTAAGTTTTAAAAATAAAATCTCCCCAGCGGAGTCGCCAAACTGTGGAACCCGGGATCGGACCCAACTCGGCGTCTTGCTTAAGGGCGGATTTTAAAGTTAAAAAAGATTAAGTTGGAAAAACCTTTAAGAACTGTTATGGAGTCGCCACCTAATTATCGCGGAAATTAGGAACCTGCTACCATGTTCTAAGCTAAAAACATGTCCTAGATTTTGGAGCACGCCGACACCCCTAGATCTAAGGCTTGTGAAACCAGATTGGATTCGGGGTGAGGGTACTTTAGAAAAAGAGTTAATTCAAATAATGATTTATGAAAACCTTTTAGAAAAGCCTATGTAAAAATAGCCTCTACTGACCTAGAACAATCCTTGTAAGATGATATTTGAGCCAATGTTATCGCTACGTACAAGTGCGATAAGTTTGTAAAAGAATGCAGATGCAGATGCAAAAAGATTGATTAAAACCCTCAGTTTGGCATGTTTAACTTGTTAACGAATACGGTTCAGTTAAAGGTCGAATTCATTGTTTAAGTTGATTTTAATGCAAAATAAGAAGGTGCAAGATGCATGCAAATAAAATAAAGTTCAATTGTCCATTGGTTTATTTTATAAGGGTCGGTTGCTTATGCGACTTTGGCGTGTCATCGGATATGGAGTGTGCAGAAGTAAATAGAACACTTGGAGTGCAAGCGCTACTGGGTGCCAAAGCCGTGGCGGCGCTAAAGTGTAGACCCCTTTGTTAGTCCATAGAAAATAAGAAAAAGCTTTGATCCAAGTGGATCGGTACCTACCTTGTCCTGACGCTTCAGATCTGGGCAGAGATTCGCTTCTTGAGCTTAAAAGGAGGATGAATTCAACACGGGATGGTGTGTTGAACTCAAGGATTTGAGTGCGTGAGGCTTTTGTGAATGTATTTATGTGTGTATACCGTGCTAGACGGTATATTTTGTGGGACCCAAGTGGGCACTAAACCTAGGAAGAGAGGTTGTGAGAAGAGAGGTTTTCTTGTGTGGAAAAGTTATGAGAATAGGTCGTGCATAGGGGGGTTTATATCGGAGAATAGCCGAGAGAAATTAGGAAAGACAGGGTTAAAAGCCACACCAGGGAGCCGCATAGGCTTATGCGGTTTGTGGGGCAAACCGCATAGCCTTATGCGGTTTGTACCCTGAGCCGCATAAGCTGTTTCGGCTTGCTGGTGTGGTTTTAATTCCGTGATTTCGTATTTCCTTAATCCGGCTTGCCAAATCTTGGGGATATTCGACAATATCTCCTTACTTGTGCTCCAAGAAGACCTAGTATGATCTTCTAGAGAGTTGAGGGCTTTGGAGTGAGGGCCAAAGGCTGGGCTTGGGCTCGGTTTTGGGCCCGAGACCCGGAAAAATGAAAAATGTGTATTTTGTAGTGTTTTGTGAAATAAGGTAAGACGTGAGGTTGTATTTTGTGTGAGAGGGGCTAAATAGCGGTTTTAGCTACCGGGCCTAAATTTAGGAATTTAGGAATGCTGAATTAGACCTTGTTAATGTAAAAGGGCTAATTATAGTGCGAATGCGAAACTCATGCCAAATGAAGCAGGACGAGGACCTAGCTATACTCCAAATGGACAAAATGAACGTTTATTTAAAGCGATGTGAAGCGACCTTAAACATTTTAACATTTCAAACGACTCAAAATGAATTCGACATTAGTTAGAACCGTTTAAGTCAACGTTAAAGCATGCGTAATAAAAGTCCGTGTTACATCACAGGGTTTTGTTTGGGAGGGTACGGATATGGGTATCCACAATTATACATAACAATTAAATATAACATTTTATATTCAATTCACCAATTACATTTAATTCGTCTCAGCTAAAATTATTTAATCTGTATTAAATAGCCGTATCACCATTATACTGACTAACATTTTAGTCAGTAACATCGTCACACTGACTAACATTTTAGTCAACAACACTGACTAACATTTTAGTCATTAAGTAAGGCATCGATATGATCATTTTCTCAAATAATCACATCTCTCAAACACATCCGATAGGTGTGACTCTTAGGGACCAGTTGTTCACCGCCATCTGTATGACAATAACGTCAAACTTATCTAGCAAGCCAACCGTTATCGATAAACGTTAATCAACAGATTAAATACAAAAAGTACCCTGTGTACCTTTAGAGATTTATTTATGTTATTGCACTAACTGTGGAGGACACTAACTCCAACAATCTCCCACTTGTCCGTACAAGGGTAGGTGCGATAACCGATTCTCATATCCATAATAAATTTCTCCCACTCAATGTAAACCAATTTGCAAAATCTGTATTCTCAAAGGTCGTAGTTTAAAAGTGATCAGTATCAAGAGTGGTTTCCCCGACTAGAGAGTAACTTAACTGATAAACGAATCAATATTCGAGCATGGCCATGCATTTTCAGTTACAGCTCCTCGAGTGGCCCTGAGAAAAAGTATTATAACTCGATGGAAGTTGGATATTTTCCTCAACTCGGATCCTGCAGATGTAAGCGCAGCATGAAATGACCCAGTGAAAATCTACTTGGCCTCCTGTTACGGTCGACCGTGAGAAAGAAACCAAAGTCACCCAAAATCTGCCTTAATCTCAAGAGACAGACGATAGTCAAAAGAATCGACTCTAGGAACACTATGGATGTCCTATCCACGACCCGGCACCTAATGTTCTGAAACATTTAGGACTCCATGTAGTCGTCACAAAAATTGTCCTGCGCGATTTCAGTAAACCCGCATCTGTGATCGATCAGTCAACGGTTTGACTTATGGCTCGTTGGACCCACCATCAATCGACGTCACAAAATGATTGCCAGAGTTATCAGCTCATGTAGGCGATCACGGACCAAAAACACAATATAAAGCAATTTAGTTCACATTGAGGTGTTCAACGTTGTCTGCACAACCCCCATGAAAAACAATATATAAAACAAAACGATGATTTTATTAGAAGTTTTAGGAAAAACAAGTGTCAAATCCATACAAACAACTAATACAACTCAGGAACACGCTTAATTCCCATGGATTTAACGTGCCCTTCATGCTTATCATATCTCAATGGCTTAGTGAGAGGATCTGCTACATTATCATCCGTAGCAATCTTGTCAATCACTATCTCCTTCTGCTCCACGTAATCTCGGATCATGTGAGCCTTCCTTTGCACGTGCCGAGACTTGTTGCTGGACTTCGGCTCCTTTGCCTGGAAGATGGCACCACTATTGTCGCAATAGATGGTGATCGGGTCATTCGAACTAGGAACTACAGTTAGTCCTTGTAAGAACTGACGCATCCATATAGCTTCCTTCGCAGCCTCTGAAGCAGCATAGTACTTGGACTCAGTCGTGGAATCTGCTATAACTGTTTGTTTGGAGCTTTTCCAGCTGACCGCAGCGCCATTTAGAGTAAAAACGAATCCTGATTGAGACTTCGAGTCATCTCGATCCGTTTGGAAACTAGCATCTGCGTAACCGATTTCGCATAGCTCAATGTCTCCTCCATAAGTCAATACCCAATCTTTAGTCCTCCGTAGGTACTTAAGAATGTTCTTTACGGCTATCCAGTGTGCTTCACCTAGATTGCCTTGGTATCGGCTCGTCATACTCAATGCATATGCCACGTCCGGACATGTGCATATCATGGCATACATGATCGATCCTATAGCTGATGTATAAGGAATCCGACTCATGCGCTCGACCTCTTCCGATGTCTTTGGTGCTTGAGCTTTACTCAAATGCACTCCAGAGATCATTGGAAGGTTCCCCTTCTTGGAGTTGGTCATGCTGAACCTCTCAAGAATCTTATCTATATAAGACTCCTGACTGAGGGATAACATCCGTCGTGATCTATCTCTATACATACGGAGCCCCAAAATGCGTTGTGCCTCACCCAGATCCTTCATCTGGAAGTGGTTCTTTAACCATACTTTTACCGAAGTTAAGAGAGGTATGTCATTCCCAATCAAGAGTATGTCATCTACATACAGTATTAGGAATACAATGTTGCTCCCACTCGACTTGATATATAGACATGGTTCCTCGACCGATCGAGTGAATCCATTCTTCTTTATCACTTGGTCGAAGCGATGATTCCAACTCCGTGAAGCTTGCTTAAGTCCATAGATGGAACGCTTAAGCTTGCAAACCTTCTTAGGATTTTCAGGATCAGTGTAACCTTCGGGTTGTACCATGTACAACTCCTCCTCCAAATAACAGTTTAAGAAGGCGGTTCTCACATCCATTTGCCAAATTTCATAATCATGAAAAGCGGTAATCGCTAAGAGTATCCGAATGGAACGAAGCATGACTACGGGTGCAAAAATCTCATCATAGTGCAACCCTTGCACTTGAGTGAAACCCTTAGCCACTAGTCGAGCCTTGTATATATCTGGTTGTCCTTCTACAGATCGCTTTATCTTGTAAAGCCATTTGCACTAAAGAGGCCTAGCCTTATCAGGTAAGTCAACCAGATCCCATACATCGTTCTCGTACATAGAGTCCATCTCGGATTGCATGGCTTCTGGCCATTGCTTTAAGTCCGAAAATGTCATGGAACCTTTATAGGTTACGGGTTCGTTACTCTCAAGGAGTAAAACGTCGTCTTTCCCATTCTCCTCAACCATACCGATGTATCTATCTGGAGGAATGGAGAGTCTACCCGACCTTCTGGGTTCCAAGGGAATATTGACCGCAGCAGACGAAGAAGGAACTGTTTCCTCCATTGGTTGCTCGGTTGTTGGTTCT
Organism: Dianthus caryophyllus; assembly: GCA_023091065.1. Lineage (NCBI taxonomy): Eukaryota > Viridiplantae > Streptophyta > Magnoliopsida > Caryophyllales > Caryophyllaceae > Dianthus > Dianthus caryophyllus. The sequence goes on along the minus strand of CM041529.1, from coordinate 12,459,302 downwards.
AGAATCTCCGACAGATAGAAGGTTCTATTACTTCTCTTGTCTTTGAGAAACTCTTTCTCTAAGAACTTCGCACTAGCCGCAACAAAAACTCGGTGTTCGGTAGGCGAATAGAAGTAATGACCAAACATTCCTTTTGGATAACCAATAAAGTATGTCTTGACCGATCGCGGGCCGAGCTTATCCTCGTGTCTCCACTTGACATAAGCCTCGCACCCCCAAACCTGAATAAAGGACAAGTAAGGGACCGTTCCCTTCCATAACTCGTATGGAGTCTTGTCAACAGCTTTAGTCGGACTTCGGTTAAGTATAAGAGCAGCTGACAAAAGAGCATAGCCCCATAATGAGTCAGGTACAACCGTGTGACTCATCATGGATCGAACCATATCAAGTAATGTTCGATTCCTGCGTTCGGACACACCATTCAGTTGTGGTGTTCCGGGTGGAGTTAACTGTAGTACTATCCCGCGGTCTTTCAGGTGTCGATCAAACTCAGTTGAAAGATATTCGCCACCACGATCTGAACGTAGTGCTTTTATCTTTCTATCCAGTTGGTTCTCAACCTTATTCTGGAATCCCTTGAACTTGTCGAAGGACTCACTTTTATGCTTCATTAAGTAGACATAACCATATCTACTCAAGTCGTCCGTGAAAGTGATAAAATACCTATAGCCATCTCTAGCGTTGATTGACATAGGGCCACACACATCAGTATGTATGAGTCCTAATAGGTCAGCAGCGCGCATTCCAACACCTTTGAAGGAAATTCGAGACATTTTGCCTATAAGACATGATTCACACGTGCCAAAAGTTTCATAGTCAAAAGGGGCGATTGTCCCATTATCAATGAGCATTTTCACGCGTTTCTCATTTATGTGTCCCATACGGCAATGCCATAGATAGGTTTGATCTTTGTCACCAACCTTTGCTTTCTTGTTACTCACATGCATGATTTCTGTGGTTTGATCTAAAACATAAATTCCGTTCATGGAAACAGCTTTACCATAAATCATTTCATTCAAAGAGAAAATACAGCTATTATTCTTTATTAAAAATGAAAATCCTTCTTTATCAAGAACGGATACAGAAATAATATTTTTCGATAAACTAGGTACATAGTAACAGTTATTCAGAAATAACTCAAATCCACTCGGGAGTTGGATTACATATGTTCCTACTGAAACGGCAGCAACTCTTGCTCCATTCCCCACTCGCAGGTCTACATCACCTCTTGCCAGAGTTTTGATGTTTCTTTGGCCCTGCAAATGATTACACAGATGAGAACCACAACCAGTATCAAGTACCCATGTTTCGAAACTTGCATGGTTAATCTCAATCAAATGAATAAAAGAAGACATACCAACAGGAACGACGCGGCCTGCTTTAATGTCCTCAGCATACACGGAACAGTTACGCCTCCAATGCCCAGACTTGTGGCAATGGTGGCACTCCATGCTCGGCTTTGCTTTTGCCTTGCCTTGTGAGCTACCTCTAGACTCACCAGGCCCACTCTTTGCAACCACTGGCTTTTTAAACTTTGGCTTACCTACTGTTAGGTTAGCTGGAGCCTTACCCTTACCCTTATGCTTGTTGTCTATCATGAGAACATCTTGTTTCATGCTCCCACTCAACTTCAGATCACTCTCCGTCTGTACGAGGAGTGAATGAAGTTCATGCAGACTTTTCTGCATGTCATTCATGTTATAGTTTGCCCTAAAGAGAACATACCCATCATGAAGAGAGTGGAGCACTCGATCAATGACGATCTTCTTATCGATCTTGCAACCAAGCTCCTCCAGCTTCTCAACATTCTCGATCATGTCGAGAAGGTGTGGACCAACCGGTTGGCCCTTCTGGAGTCTCGCTTCAAAGCAGCGAGTGGTATACTCGTAACTTTTGATTCTCGGTGCTTTCGAGAACTCTTTAGTTAGGGTGGTGAAAATCTTGTTTGCACCCTGGGTAATGAATCGTCTCTGCAAATTGGATTCCATTGCATAGATGAGTACGTTCCTTAACGCACCCGCCTCCATCATGAAATCACTATAAGCAACGACTTCATTCGCTCCTGCCTCGGGAGCTGGTTCAGCCGGCAGTGGCTCAGTCAAGTACTTGAGCTTACCGTCAGCTATGGCAGCATTCCGTAATGCGGCCTCCCAATCAGCAAAGTTGGATCCATCATTCTCCAGTCGAGTGGACTGATTCATGCTGTTGATAAATATTCTTAGCCATGATTCACGTTCAAGTGTGACACTTGGCATTGGGCCTTCAATACGACCAGCCATTTTGTTTTAGCAGTTATATCTGTATATAACGTATTCGAAACTGTGAAAAGAAAGAAGAAGAAGAGAAAAGATAAGAAAACATTGTTTATAGGTTTAAGTCGTAAAGCAATAACGTTTTAATGCAACGACTCATGCACTCATATAATCGACCTCCCTCGAGAATTACATAAGTGATCCCAAGACTCAATTTCCTTAAATTGATAAGCCAACCTCTTGGCTAATTCTACTGTTAGAATTCTTGGTTGATAGATTTCAGTAAATCCTATCTATTAGTCCATTATAACTACGAGATATTACTCGAACTATAATGTTGAGGTAAACTAGGTCAACACATACTACTTACCCAACGTAGAAGGGGTCATGTGGAGAGTAAGGTCCTACATGCCTACCGACGAAGAAGGGGCTCATAGCATGTTTTTCCTATAAAGACTAATCTCAATTTTAGAATAGAGGAAGGTCCCATCATCTCATTTTAATTCATTTTAAGTGAACAAATATCTAGCATTTTTGAGAATGATTAAATAGAGGTGATAGCCCTAAAACGAGTGACATCCGTATGTCTATGATCTAGGATGCAACTAAATGATCCATTTTCATGCATATTAGGTGGTTTGATTTAGTTTAGGCGGAATATGATGCTACTATCTAACGTGAATGCAATAAAAAACGGTAAAGTAAACGCAAAAATGAAAAACACCTAGTGTGGCCTATCCCTATGAAAATAAAGACAAATACAAATTGGAATCCATCCACGGACCCTAACCTTGTCTTCATTCTTCATCTTGGGCTTTAAGTGGGAGTCCATCTTGAATCTTCAATCTTGAATCTTCTCAAAATTACATTTTTGAATTTCAAAATAAACCTATTTACATTCTAATTCAAAATATGCCAAAAAAAATAAAATTACAAGATGGGAGATTCGAGATCTCAAAAAAAATACAACCTAAATTGTGTTTCCTTCATTACGAAAACACAATCTTCTAAGGCCACACTAGTAAAATACAACCTTTTGTACAAAAATAGTGCGTAAAATAAACCAATCAAAACATTCATTCACAAAAACATATATAGCATCAACTAAACAAAATAAAACCAATGCAAAACGAATTGATTAAATCCAAACCACCTCTTTTAAAAGATTATAATTATGCAACAATTTCTTAATTGCTCATAATATCTAACCAAAACATAATCCAAAAGAAATAATTTATATTATCAGTATAATATAAATTAGATCACAAAATTATTTTAAACCTTTTTAAAATATTTGGTATCAAATTTTATGAACTTTTTCATAAAAACATAATATTCATTATCTTTATAACAAATATTACCAAAAATTGTAAAAACAACAATTTCCAAAAATAAATAAAATATCCGGCCAAAATAAGAAAATCCGAATTATTTTTTTTTTTTAAATTTGAGACTCACGGCCAACTTAAAAAAAAAATATCAAAAATGAAGATTTAATTCGGCCAACAAACAAAATGAATTAAATCGTTTTAATTCGATTATGCTAATAATTAGATCGATACTAACTCAATTTTAATCCGTATTAAACATTGATTTAAGATATTCAAATTAACTTTTTAATCTAAACATCATGAACTGATAGATCTAATGAATAGCAAAACAATATGTTCATTAACATACAAGAATTGATCTTTTTATGTTTTAATTCAATCGGTATTAAATCAAAACTAGTGCAAATTCATATGAGATAATTTTAACATCTTAAAACATCGATAATTATGAATCAAAAAGACCAAAACAAGCCAAAAGAGAACAGCAAACTCACGGCCAACTACAAAAACAATTCGGCCAATCCAAATTTCTGTTTAAAATTATACAAAATCGATATGTTTATGAAAACCATATAAAAAATTTCATATGCCCTAAGGCTCTGATACCATTTGTAGGTTTATATCGGTATATAGACCTTTAAAATCACAGGATTATAATGAAAACTTTATATGATTAATGGTCATAAATTGAAATTGCATAACATAATAAATAGATTAAGAATTAACCTTTTAATCCTTGAAAATTGGCCTAAGAACAATACCAAAATTATGGTATCTCCTAATAATCACACCCAAGATGTTTCAAGAAATGCCTATGAGATTGCTAGAAAAATTAGAGAGAAAACTGATTTTCTTTTCTCAAGTATTTGTGTTGTAAAAGGATGAGTGAATTAAGGAATGAATTAGAGAATTATATGAGAACCAAATCTCCTCTTCTTATCCTAAAGTGGCCGGCCTTCCTATTGTATTTGGGGAGATATATTTCTCCTCAAATACTTCACTTGTTGACCAAGAAACAAAGTGTATCAGGACCGAATGTATCTGGACACTTTTCTCTTGGTCATTTTAGCTTATAATATATTGCAATATATTACTAGTGTCATCTGTATGGACCGACTATAATATACTATGAATATCCTTATATTTATAATTTGCTAATTAATTATAACGGTTTATATTTAATTAGCTTGCATTATACATAATAATTAAATATAACATTTTATATTCAATTCACGAATTACATTTAATTCGTCTCAGCTAAAATTATTTAATCTGTATTAAATAGCCGTATCACCATTATACTGACTAACATTTTAGTCAGTAACATCATCACACTGACTAACATTTTAGTCGTTAAGTAAGGCATCGATATGATCATTTTCTCAAATAATCACATCTCTCAAACACATCCTTTAGGTGTGACTCTTAGGGACCAGTTGATCACCGCCATCTGTATGACAATAACGTCAAACTTATCTAGCAAGCCAACCGTTAACGATAAACGTTAATCAACTGATTAAATACAAAAAGTACCCTGTGTACCTTTAGAGATTTATTTATGTTATTGCACTAACTGTGGAGGACACTAACTCCAACAGAAAAATCGAGAAAACTAAGGCGAAAAATGTACTGCCCAACAAAGACAATTCCTCAGCAAAGCATACAGTCTCCACCGAACCAGGGGATAGTCAAGACAATAATTTCTCCTTCAGCAACGAGGAAAAAGAGTGGCTTTGGCCTAAGCAAGACCAAAGCAACGATACAATCTACCTTACCGTCTCATCACCATCCAACAAGGATGATCCCCAATACAATCAAGCAACCATTACACAATCACCTCCTCTAAACAGCTCAACATCAGACGAGGAGGACGAAAACAAGTCAATGCGCCTCCATGCACCCCTAAAGTGGAGGTCAAAGAGGATGATCGCCAGAGTCGAAGAATGGGCAAATGGAAAGAAGACAAAATTCTAATGCTCTTAGTATCGGGTCATCTGCCGACCCATCTAGCTTAGACTCTTACTTTAGCTTAAATTTTCTTTTTACGGAGGCTAGCTCCAAACAATTTTCTGAGTTGTCGAATAATTCTTCTCAAATTAATGAAATGAACAAGTTTGCTTACGTCTTGTCTCAAACTAAAACAAACAACAAAGAACAAACAATTAAAAATCAACAAACAACAAACAATACAAAAGACACTAACTCATGCGATGAAAATGAACAAACTAATGAATAATTAAACAAATACATTGCAAACATTGTCTCTCCAAAACCCCAAGACCTGATCATCGAGGAAACCATAACCATAAACGTGGGAATCCCCGAAGAGCCAAGGGAATTACAACTAGGCGCCTCACTAGACGAAGACGAGCGTGCCCAATTCACACAACTCCTAACCGAATTCAAGGATGTATTCGCATGGTCGTACAAGGATATGCCCGGAATCGAACGAAGCATCGCCGAACATCGCATCCCCATTAAACCCGGTTACAAACCAATCAAACAGAAGCTAAGGAGACTACGTCCCGAATGGTCCCTTATGGTAAAGGAAGAAATCGAGAAGCAGCTACAAGCCGGTTACATCCAGGTCATCGAGTATCCAGAATGTGTCTCAAACATGGTCCCAGTCTTGAAGAAGAATGGCAAAATTCGAGTGTGCGTCGACTTCCGTGACTTGAACAAAGCTAGTCCCAAAGATGATTTCCCATTACCCCATGCGGACGTCCTAGTCGACAATACCGCCGACCACGCCCTCCTATCCTTCATGGACGGCTACGCAGGCTATAACCAAATCAAAATGGCCTGCGAAGACATGGCAAAGACGGCCTTCATTACACCGTGGGGCACATACTGCTACACGTTCATGCCTTTTGGCCTCATCACCGCCGGTGCAACATACCAACGCCCCGCCACAACCCTTTTACATGACATGATGCATAAAGAAGTCGAAGTCTACGTCGACGACATGATTGTGAAGTCAAAGAAGAGAAGTGGTCATCACTACAAAAAAACAAGAGTTTAGCGACGGAACAATCCGTTGTAACACCCCGTATTTTCATAATTAAATTAAAATATATTTTTCAGTTATAATTTTGTTAAACTATATTTATTTTTCATAATATTTTATATAATAGTCTTAAATAATATTTGTTATATTTTAAATAATAATTTTAATACTATTTTATAGTAAAAGTTAATAATATTACTTTTAAAATGTTTACCCTCATTTAATAATATAATTATTTTCTAATTAAAAATAGTCAAATAATAATTTTAAACCTGTTGTTTGTAGAAGTACCATTTAATTTTTATATATATTCACAATTTATTAAAAAATACTACTTTTAATCTATCAAATATTTACAAACTAATTTCCTTAAATAATTTCTAATTGATTTCTAAACTTAGACGACAAGCTAACAAATTTGACTTTAGATGGAAGCTACCTAAAATTTATAGGAAACCGATTTTTTATTAAGAATAAAACACCTATGCCTATCCTATTAATTCTATAATTACTTATAAAACCTAAACCTAAATAATAAATCATGTACTCCGTATAGTTGTCTTCTTCTTCTTCGTATAAACCCTCCATTAACACCTCCTTTATCCTTCCTTTTCTCCTTCGTTTCTTAACCGTTTTACTCCGTTCTTGCGCCATAATTATCCTCTCTTCATCCTCTTCACATTAAGGTAAGCTATACTCCGTTTCGTCTCAGTCGCTCGGACCGCCGTTGATATCGTAACTCGTTTTTATACTCGTTTTTCTCCCTAATCGATCGTAGGATTGAACCGGAACGACCCTGACGTTGATTCGTACGTCGTGGACGACTCAATTGAAGACTAGCGCGAAAAGGTAACGGTGATGACGTTACTCGGTATTACATTACTTTAGGGTTTATGTGTTATGACGTGTGACGATATGTGTGTAATAAGTAACGGGTCTGTGCGTGCGTATGTTTTGAGTGTCGCCACGGCTGCTAGATTCGTAGACGTATCGTGTGCTAAATTCATCTATTGGTCGTATGTGCTCATCCGATGTTCTGTGGTATGGTGTTGTTTTAGGCCAAGATGGTGTATAAGCTACTTTGGTTGGTTTACTCGTTGCATTTTAGTGAATGAAATGGTGTATAAGCTACTTTGGTTGGTTTACTTGATGCATTTTTGGTGAATGATGTGCGTACACATATATGGGTATATTATATGTTAGTTATTAATGATAGAGTAATGGTTGGTTTTACAAACTTAGTGTATCAGTGGCTTTCGTTGATTAGCATTCTTATTGTTTGCGTAATTAGTTAATTAGTTGGTGATTATTTGTCGTGGGTTCTATAAGGCTTTAAGTATTAATTTAATAAGTTGATCGTTTTGATTTAGTAAGTATGAAACAATTATATTTTTATCCGCTTTCGGACTGGTTTAGTGTCCAAGGTCCTATTGTTGGCCTAAACTAGTTTACTGAGGTCCTATTGTCAGTATTGCCGGGAGTATCTTGAGGTCCTATTGTCAAGTCTACGGGACTAGCTAGTTGAGGTCCTATTGTCAGCTGGTTAGTAGTCGACCCCGTGGGGATATGCGTATAAACGTTTCAGCTTACTAAATCGTATTAGAAATTAAGAGTATTGTGTCGAGTAAGGTTAAGATGGATGAGAATGATCGGAGTAGTCTGCTTGCTTGTATGATTGAGTTGTATGGAGTTGTTGTTATTGTTATTGTTATTGTTGTTGTTGTTGTTGTTGTTCTTATTATTATTATTATTATTATTATTATTATTATTATTATTATTATTATTATTATTATTATTATTATTATTATTATTATTATTATTATTATTATTATTATTATTATTATTATTATTATTATTATTATTATTATTATTATTATTATTATTATTAATATTATTATTATGAGCTGTTTTATTTACTTGTTAACCTTATTGTGATGTAATATGGCTGGGAGAACGTCTGAGTTACTCCCCATCGATCATCGCTATTTTTCTTGTAAAATGGCAGGTTGATGATCTGCTTTCTGCTTTTGGGGGTTTTTGGAGTGAGCTAGCGAGCGTCACGATTTATTTAGAAGAATTCTTTTAATAAATTATTTTATTTCAGTATTTCAGTTCTTATTTTTAGGGGTATTTATTCCCTGATTTTGTAAACTCTTAAATTATATTTCTTTTAAACCTTTTCAGTTTTTATTAATTACGCTGTTTTCAAGGTGTTTCCGCCACCTTGGACTTATTTAACGTATATTTTGTATATTATCCATTTGGAAAAATCCGGGTTGTTACAGTTGGTATCAGAGCTCTACGCTCCCGATGCACACTTTAAACCCCTTTTTAAAATTTATTTTTGAAACTTTGGTTAAAATTTGAGAGATGGGTAGATCTTAAGGACTTTGTATGAGTAGTCTGTTTGTGTATGTAAAAACCCAAATTTGGTGGCTAGCATCAATGGGTTCTAACTAAACTTCTTTGTTGCAGGAATGACAAGAAAACCAGAAGAAAGTCGAAGGTCTAAAAAAACATCATTTTTATCTCTTTTCGTTTTAAATTTTACTAACCTCTTCTTTCACTCGTCCTTTCTTTTCAAGTTTCAAGGACGAAACTTTTTAAAGTAGGGGAGATTGTAACACCCCGTATTTTCATAATTAAATTAAAATATATTTTTCAGTTATAATTTTGTTAAACTATATTTATTTTTCATAATATTTTATATAATAGTCTTAAATAATATTTGTTATATTTTAAATAATAATTTTAATACTATTTTATAGTAAAAGTTAATAATATTACTTTTAAAATGTTTACCCTCATTTAATAATATAATTATTTTCTAATTAAAAATAGTCAAATAATAATTTTAAACCTGTTGTTTGTAGAAGTACCATTTTATTTTTATATATATTCACAATTTATTAAAAAATACTACTTTTAATCTATCAAATATTTACAAACTAATTTCCTTAAATAATTTCTAATTGATTTCTAAACTTAGACGACAAGCTAACAAATTTGACTTTAGATGGAAGCTACCTAAAATTTATAGGAAACCGATTTTTTATTAAGAATAAAACACCTATGCCTATCCTATTAATTCTATAATTACTTATAAAACCTAAACCTAAATAATAAATCATGTACTCCGTATAGTTGTCTTCTTCTTCTTCGTATAAACCCTCCATTAACACCTCCTTTATCCTTCCTTTTCTCCTTCGTTTCTTAACCGTTTTACTCCGTTCTTGCGCCATAATTATCCTCTCTTCATCCTCTTCACATTAAGGTAAGCTATACTCCGTTTCTTCTCAGTCGCTCGGACCAAGTTGATATCGTGAACTCGTTTTTATACTCGTTTTCTCCCTCATCGATCGTAGGATTGAACCGGAACGACCCTGACGTTGATTCGTACGTCGTGGACGACTCAATTGAAGACTAGCGCGAAAAGGTAACGGTGATGACGTTACTCGGTATTACATTACTTTAGGGTTTATGTGTTATGACGTGTGACGATATGTGTGTAATAAGTAACGGGTCTGTGCGTGCGTATGTTTTGAGTGTCGCCACGGCTGCTAGATTCGTAGACGTATCGTGTGCTAAATTCATCTATTGGTCGTATGTGCTCATCCGATGTTCTGTGGTATGGTGTTGTTTTAGGCCAAGATGGTGTATAAGCTACTTTGGTTGGTTTACTCGTTGCATTTTAGTGAATGAAATGGTGTATAAGCTACTTTTGTTGGTTTACTTGATGCATTTTTGGTGAATGATGTGCGTACACATATATGGGTATATTATATGTTAGTTATTAATGATAGAGTAATGGTTGGTTTTACAAACTTAGTGTATCAGTGGCTTTCGTTGATTAGCATTCTTATTGTTTGCGTAATTAGTTAATTAGTTGGTGATTATTTGTCGTGGGTTCTATAAGGCTTTAAGTATTAATTTAATAAGTTGATCGTTTTGATTTAGTAAGTATGAAACAATTATATTTTTATCCGCTTTCGGACTGGTTTAGTGTCCAAGGTCCTATTGTTGGCCTAAACTAGTTTACTGAGGTCCTATTGTCAGTATTGCCGGGAGTATCTTGAGGTCCTATTGTCAAGTCTACGGGACTAGCTAGTTGAGGTCCTATTGTCAGCTGGTTAGTAGTCGACCCCGTGGGGATATGCGTATAAACGTTTCAGCTTACTAAATCGTATTAGAAATTAAGAGTATTGTGTCGAGTAAGGTTAAGATGGATGAGAATGATCGGAGTAGTCTGCTTGCTTGTATGATTGAGTTGTATGGAGTTGTTGTTATTGTTATTGTTATTGTTGTTGTTGTTGTTGTTGTTGTTATTATTATTATTATTATTATTATTATTATTATTATTATTATTATTATTATTATTATTATTATTATTATTATTATTATTATTATTATTATTATTATTATTATTATTATTATTAGCTGTTTTATTTACTTGTTAACTTTATTGTGATGTAATATGGCTGGGAGAACGTCTGAGTTACTCCCCACTGACTGTGGCTGTCATTTTTCTTGTAAAATGGCAGGTTAATGATCTGCTTTCTGCTTTTGGGGGTTTTTGGAGTGAGCTAGCGAGCGTCACGATTTATTTAGAAGAATTCTTTTAATAAATTATTTTATTTCAGTATTTCAGTTCTTATTTTTAGGGGTATTTATTCCCTGATTTTGTAAACTCTTAAATTATACTCCCTCCTACCCAACTCTAATGTCCCTTTTGGGAAAAAGGTGGAAATTTATGGAGTGAAATAGAATAAGAAAAAGTAATGGGTAGGGGTAAGAAAATAGGAGAGAGGGTGTATGAAATTGAATAGAATAATAAAAAGTAATGTATAGTTGGGTGAGTGGGGGTTAGTTTAATCCAAAAAATTCATGGGGAAAAGCAAAAGGGACATTTTGATGGGTAAGAATTTGGGGAAAAAGGGACATTAGATGTGGGTAGGAGGGAGTATTTCTTTTAAACCTTTTCAGTTTTTATTAATTACGCTGTTTTCAAGGTGTTTCCGCCACCTTGGACTTATTTAACGTATATTTTGTATATTATCCATTTGGAAAAATCCGGGTTGTTACATCCGTCGCCAAAATGCACTTTCCGTCGCAAAAACGACTTTGGCGACGGACTTTCCGACGCTACTGGTCCGTCGCTATAACTCGTCGCAAAAGGTGAATTGCGACGGACTTTCCGTCGCAAAAATGTTTATGCGACGGTCTTCCGTCGCAACATCCGTCGCGACTTAGGTGACTAAAGAACTAAACCCGTGACCGTCGCCGTGATCGTCGGAGAAGTCGTCACGACGAAAAGCGCTCATGCCGGGATTGCAAGTACTCGTCGAAGTTTGCAGGCCGAAGTTTTGTTTCATGAATTCCATCATCATCTTTTGGTTCTCGTCAAGCTCGTGCACTTTGGCCATAAGCACTTTATTTTGGGCTGCGGTTTGACTTACGACGCCGGGAGTATAACTTGGAGCCCCTCTTGACGAGCTGCGGTTGTGCGCTTTAGGCGGTGTGAAGAAATTTGGAGCCTCTTCGCAGGTACCATAAACCCGACCCTTTCTATCAAAACCACCCGCCGACTGTAGGTAGAGTTCGTTCGGGTCGTAGTTATCGTCCTCGTGCTCGGCCGTCCTCTCCAAGTAATTTTTCTGAAAATCAATTGAAAATCATTAAATATTGAAAATCAATGTGAAATTAATTGAAAACCATTAAATATTGAATAAACTAAATATATTAACGACGAGTATATTACCGCAATTTCCTCGGCCCGTGGAGTAATCCATTTTCCTTCTTTGTTTTTCTTCGACATCTCCAACATCTTAAACGGAGTAAAATCTTGGATGCCTTGCTGAAAATCATTGAAGTGTTAAAATATAAATAATTAAATATAAATTGTTGGTAATATTAAACGATAAATTTAAAATTGAATAGATAATAAAGACATACCGCACAGCCTTCCAATGCCGCACCACCACTTGCGACCCAACACGCAAGGCGTCGGAAGGGCTTTTCCATCTTTTCCCCCTTCCACCTATTCTCCGTCGCCTTTTTGACCTCTCGGCGAATTAGGGTCTTTTCCTTCCTTGTCTTTAAGAAATTAAAGCAAGATTAGCATCCCTTTAGGCGGTTTCTTCTTCCTTGCCGCTCGGAAACGAAATCCGGGCAGCTTCTTCACGGCAAGGTCATATCCTTCTTCAAGCGCCGCGGCATCGTCGAACTTCACTCGAGCCTATTCCAAAATTAAATAAAACATATAAGTTGTATATTTAATTTGTGTAATTACAACAAAATTAAATAAAACATATAAGTTGTATATTTAATTAGATGTAAATTTAAACATTAACCTTGAAATAATTGAACATATGTTCCATCGCTCACGAGGCATGCTCGTCCAGTTAGGGAAGTAGGCATTGTAGTTCGCCGCGATCGAATCTCTTACGATTGCCCTCACACCGTCATTATTGAACTTGAAAATTGTCAGTTTCAGAAACTTATCAACACATAAATTAATATAGCTAAATAAAAACAAATTACAATATAAAAACGCGTCCAGTACACGCCTCGCCTCTACGCGACACATTCAACATCCGATCTTGGGGTTGTATCGGTTTAGACGTCCTCGTTCTCGTCGGTATGTATGGCCGCTTACTGATCCCTTTTTCCGATTCTGTTTTTTGCCACCTGCCATTGCAAACTAAAAAAAAAAACAACATATTAGAAAATTTAATGTAAACAATAAAATATAATAATATTTCTAATTTCTAACACCTTACAGTTCAATAGTCATCATTATCGTCACTATTATCCTCATTGTAGTCTCGGTCAGGAAAAAGTGTCTCAACGCCATCTTCTTCATCATCCTCATCTTCTTCCTCGTCTTCCTCTTCATCTTCTTCTTCCCCATCATCTTCTTCTTCCTCATCATCTTCCTCCTCCTCATGTTCCTCCTCTACCTCATCCTGACCCAGTTCTTGTATTTCCCTTTCATTAAGCTCCACAATGTTGTCTGGTATTTCATACCCAAGCTCCGCATTTTCATTATCATTGGTTTGTACTTCATCCTCTCCTGTAGACGATAATGTTTGCGGAAGATCGACATTTACCTCTTCTTGAAAAACAGTATCTTCAACTGGAATATCAAAATTCGATCTTGATTTGATTTTAAACACCGCCGACCATTGGTTGTCTTTCCTAGTTTTAGGATATGAAGTGTAACAAACTTGTTCCGCTTGGTATGCAAATACGAACGGGTCATATGTTGGATACTTTCTACTACGGTTGACGTCTACAAGATTGTACTTCTTATGCACATTCAACCCTTTAGAAGAATTGTCTATCCAATCGCATTTGAATAAAATCGTGTTATAACACCTTTCCGATGAGGTATACACAACTTCAATCACTTCATCGAGGGTTCCATAAGGGTCCACCCCTTCTGTTGAACTAACGTAGACTCCGTTACTCACTGTAGCTTTGGGTACATCGACCCCTTGTTTGAAAGCTCGAAAACGATATCCATTGATCGAATAACGTCTACAAGTTTTAACTATACGAGAAGGACCTAGTGCTAAAGCTTTGAGTAGAGGATCCTTCAATATGTGGACCTATAATATAATGATATAATTAAATAAATAATAATTTTTCATTTGGTTTAGTGTTTATTAACTGACATTAATAAAGTGACACTTACTTGTTGCTCAAACCATTTCGGAAATTCTTTTTCATGTTTGCTCCAAATTTCGTCAGTGCAAGTGATTTGAGGACACTTATTGAAGACGTACTTCTCAAACTCACTGCACAATAATCAATTTTATTACTTATTGAACATACTAAAGATGTTATATTAATTTAAAAGAAGCGATGTATTCAAAGTTGACTTACATTTCATAAGGTCTTAATAGCTCACAATTAGACAAAACATAGAAATGAGCTTGTTTATACTCTTCATCAGTCAAATATCTTCGGACACATTTTCCTGTCGTACTACCCATATGATCTCTAAACATCTCGGGTAATGTCTCATCTTCTTGGTTAGTCGGTATCTTGACATCCAAATCTTTTGTTCTTGTGTTCACTTTGTCCTCAAAATAGAATGAGCAAAAATTTGATATCTCTTCAAGCAAATGCGCGTTGGCTATAGACCCTTCAACCCGTGCTTTATTTCCTATTTTTTGCTTGATATGGTTAAGAAACCTAAAATGAAGTTATATCAACATCTGATTTCCAATCGTGTTTATTTATAAGTTTTTGTATTGAAAAAAATTGGAGTAAGGTTAATATTAAATATACCTTTCATAAGGGTACATCCATCGATAATGAACAGGTCCACCAACTTTCGCCTCATAAGGCAAATGAACAGGTAAATGTTCCATACAATTGAAGAATGATGGAGGAAATATCTTCTCAAGTTTGCAAATAATCTCAGCAATATTTTTCTCTAAGATCAGTATACCATCAACAGTAAGATTGGAGGCACACAAATCTCTAAAGAACTGGCTCAACTCAGTTAATACGCTCCACACATTGATTGGCAGTAGCTCCTTTAGGGCGACAGGTAGTAAACGCTCCATGAATACATGACAGTCATGACTTTTCATCCCATGCAATTTCAAGCTTACGTTGTCTACACACCTACTCAAATCCGAAGCGTAACCATCGGGAAACTTAAGTTGAGAAATCCAGTCACACAAAGCTGTTTTCTGGACCTTATCGAGAACGAACCTCGTTGAGTCGGGTCTTCGCTTGCAATATTTCATGAAATCTAATCTGCCCTTAGGTCCAAATGATGTTTTGTTTGGAACTTCCATAACCGTGTTGATTAGTTGCTCAAAAAAAATTTTCTCAATGTGCATGACATCCAAATTATGTCGAATCAACAAAGTTTTCCAGTAAGGAAGCTCCCAAAAAATGCTTTGCTTCCACCAACCCTCCTTCTTATCTTTCAACTTTTTCAACTCAAGATCAGAAGAGTTAACAATCGTTGGCATATACTTGACAATTTCCCACAATTCTTCTCCAGACAACCGTGGCGGAGGTCCATCTTTTTCATTTGGTCGATCTTTCCTGAAATCGGAGCAATTCCTTCGAAAAGGATGATCCGTTGGCAAAAACTGTCGATGACAATCAAACCAACATACTTTCCGACTATGTTCAAGATAAAAAGACTTAGGTGGCACTCGGTGACAGTATGGACAAGCGAGATGCCCTTGTGTGCTCCATCCAGAAAGCATCCCATATGCTGGAAAATCGTTTATTGTCCACATCACAGCTGCTCGTAATTGGAAATTTTGTTTCTTTGATACGTCATAAGTGTACAACCCCGTACTCCAAAGTTGTTTTAACTCTTTGATTAACGGTTGCAAGTACACATCCATTTTTGACTTGGGATTCTTAGGACCAGGAATTATCAATGATAAAAAGATGAATTGTTTCTCTCATGCATAACCAAGGAGGAAGGTTATATGGAGTGACCATTACAGGCCATGTGGAATAAGATTTTCCAAGCCCGACCATAAGGAGAAAAACCATCATTTGCATAGACCAAGGCGAACATTGCGAGGCTCACTGGCAAAATCAGGGTGTTCATTGTCAAAATGTTTCCAGGCCTCACCGTCACTAGGATGCGACATAGTCCCACTTGCACGCCGACTGTCAAAATGCCATGTCATATGCCTAGCAACACTTTTGGTAGCAAAAATTCTTTGCAACCTTGGTCCAAGCGGAAAGTAAGTTAAAGTTTTTTTGCCCACTCTCTTTTTGGTCGATTTTAGATTAGCCTTATATCTATCTCGACCACATTTATCGTGACTTGTCAAGATTTGAATTCTCTTCCCAGAACAACATACATCCAATGGGACAAGCGTCAATCTTTTCATGTGGCAGTTGAAGAGCTTTAAGCACATTCTTAATTTCATAGAAGTTGCGTGACATAACATTACGCTTCGGAATCAGATCCCCAATCAACGACGTGATACGGTCTAGAACTTGGTGAGCTAAGTTAAACTCACACTTAAGTGATAACAATCTCGACGCCACTTGTAGCACTGACATCTCACACCCTTCAAACACTGGCAATTCGGATTTACGAAGCATTTCAAAGAAGGCTTTGACTTCTGGGTTTGGGGTTTCTTCAATCACCTCATCTTCAACAGTATTTAACTCCTCTTCACGAATCTCATTAATCTTATCACGTAATGCATCCTCTACCATCTCTCGATACGGATTTTGCTTAATCGGTGCATTATCTTCTTCTTCTTCGTTGGATGTTGGAAAAGACTCTCCATGTGAAGTCCAATAGTAATAATTACTATCAAACCCTCTAACACCGAGATGATCTTTAACTTCAGACTCACATAAGTATGCTAGGTTTCTACATTTCGAACATGGGCACCTAAGTTTCTCTATTCTCTTATACTCTTCTTTCTCCTTTGCTTATATATAAATATATAAAATTTTAAGTGAATTTCGGTCATGGGGTCCTTATCACTCCAACCTAAACCCATCTTTAAACGTCTGCTATCACTAGTAAACACAACTCTTGAATGTGTTAGAACAGAAAAAATTCGGCAGCATTTCCCTTCAGTTCTCCAAATACATTATATAAACGATATGAAACAAATCGTTTATATATGTATTCAGAGAACATTAAAGGAAAATGACACCAAATTTCTTCCGTTCTAACACAAACAAAAATTGTATTTACCACCTAAGTGATAGAAAACGTTTAAAGACAGTTCCAAAATGGGGACTATTCAAAGGTTATTCCTAATGAATAACTTTTGAACGGGTACTAAGTCATGAATGATTTAAAAAATTTAACAATTAACATTACTATTATGTATGATACTACCAACAAACAACACTTAATACTTACAAATATCATCAAATACAACAAATACTAGTAATATATTATACTACTACTAATTACTACTTATTAATCATAATATACTTTCACTATTATACAAATACTACTAATACTCCAAATTAGACTACTAATAATACAAATACTCCATTTTATATTACTACTAATTACTACTATATTAGTTATACTATAATTCCACTAGTATTTCTAATAATCACATTACGTATTTAACTAACAACACTAACAACAACAATAACAATGCAACAACAACAACAATCACAATGCAACAACAACAACAATCACAATGCAACAACAACAACAACAACAACTACTAACAACAACAACAACTAACAACAACAACAACAACAACAACTACTAAAAACAACAACAACAATCACAATGCAACAACAACAACAACAACTACTAACAACAACAACAACAACAACAACAACTAACAACAACAACAACAACAACAACAACAACAACAACAACAACAACAACAACAACAACAACAACAACAACAACAACAACAACAACAATTATTAAATCAAAACCCTCAAACTTCAAATTAATACCAATCGAAAATCAAATCTCACACATAGCTTCTATCCTAGGTCATAATTGTACTCTAAAAATATCTAATTAACATATAACTTTAATATTAATTGAAAAAAAACCGAAATAATTAAAAAAATTAGTGTTTTACCTATTTTTGAAGGTTGCCGGTGGTGGACACAGTCGTGGCCGGAGGTTGTATGGCGGCGGCACCGTGGCGAGGAAGGTAACGGCGGTGGTGGGAATAGTGGTTGTAACGGCGGTGGTGGTTGTAACGGCGTGGTCGCCTCTCTCTCTCTTTTTTTTTTTTTTTTTGGTTTTTCGATCTGCAGAACTGCGGCTGTAAAGTTGGTTTTAATTTTTTTTTTTTGCGACGGAAATTCCGTCGCAGAAGCTGACAAATCCGTCGCACATATAACATTATTATATATTTTAATATTAAATATGTGACGGTTTTCACTAAGTTGCGACCGAAAATCCGTCGCAACTATATTATTATTATTTTTTTTAATATTAATTTTTCGACGCGGAAAATTTAATTTCATGTGACGGTGTGTCACTTATTTGCGACGGATTTTCCGTCGCAAATATGTTATTTATTTGGCGGGTTGTTAATTTTTTTTGGCGCCCAGTTTTGTGACGGCTTTTTAAAATTTTGCGACGGAATATCCGTCGCAATTATTTTTTTACATCTGGCGGGCTTTTAATTTTTTGGCGCCTCAAATAGTGACGGGTTTTACACTTTTTGCGACGGAATGACCGTCGCTAAAAAATTTGTTGCGACGGATAAATTTCCGTCGCAAATTCCGTCGCAGTGACGCAGTTTTTTTTGTAGTGCATATTACTAACCTCCGCAAGTTCTTCACACGCCTACGGCAATACAAAATGCGTCTCAATCCCCAAAAGTGTACCTTTGGAGTGAAATCTGACAAACTACTAGGACACGTAGTGAGCCAGAGAGGCATCGAGGTCGACCCCTCGAAAGTCAAGGCAATCCTCGAAATGCAACCCCCGAAGAATCTCGACGAAATCCGAAGTTTCCTAGGACAAATCCAGTACATTTCCCGTTTCATCAGCAAGCTTACCATGATATGTGAACTAGTTTTCAAGAAATTCAAGAAAACCGACCACGTCGAATGGGATGAAGAATGTCAAAATGCATTTGACAAGGTTAAGGAACTACTGTCCAGCCCACCGGTTCTACGATCGCCTCAAAAGGATTTGCCGCTGTCCTTATACCTAACATCAACCCCTACCGCAATGGGAGCCATGCTCGCGCAAGAGGTCAATGGCGAAGAACATGCCATCTACTACATAAGCAAGAAATTCCTCGATTACGAAACTCGATACTCACCTGTCGAGAAAAGTTATCTAGCCCTAGTGTGGTCATCCAAGAAGCTCCGCCACAATATGCTAGCACACCAAACGAAGGTCTATTCCAAAATGGACCCCGTTAAGTACCTATTCGAGAAACCTGTGCTTAACGGACGAATGGCCAGATGGACACTGCTCCTAGCCGAGTTCGACCTTAAGTACGTACACCTCAAGGCAATCAAGGGACGAGCAGTCTCTGATTTTCTAGCCGAAATTGCAATTACTGAAGAACCAATCATCGACACGACATCCCTTCCCGACGACGGAATTTACAACATCGACCAAGAACAATGGGAATTATACTTCGATGGTTCATCCAACTATCGAGACTGCGGAGTAGGAATACTTCTCATATCCCCAAATGGCGAACACACACCCTTATCCATCAAGCTAGATTTCGACGTAACAAACAACGCCGCCGAATACGAAGCATGCTTGCACGGTCTCCAAGCAGCGCTTGTATTAAACGCCCGCAACGTACGGGTCTATGGGGACTCCTCCCTTATCATCAACCAAGTGTCCGGGGCGTGGAAGATGCTTAATGAAAATCTAGCACTATACCAAAACAAGATACAAGAGCTCATTAACGATTTCTATCGCGTGGAATTTATATATCTCCCACGTGAAGAAAACCAATTCGCCGATGCGTTGTCCAAACTCGCATCACTAATCAACATACCCCCGGGAATGGAAAGGCTGCCCATTGTCGTGGAAAGACGAAACGAACCCGCATACATTTGTGACATCGAATCCGGGGAAGAACAGACCGACCCTTGGTACCAAGCCATCATCAACTATAAAACAAACGGCGAATACCCACCGAACACCGATAAACGTGCTAAACGAGCCCTACGTCTATTATCGTCACAATTCGTGATGGAAATGGGCAAGCTACTCAAGAAGACGCCTCAAGGTACACTACTCTTGTGCGTCGACCACAAAAAGGGACAAGAAATCATGTCCCAAGTACACGATGGCGAGTGCGGACCCCACATGAACGCACGAGCCATGTACAAACAAATCATAAGGCTAGGATGGTACTGGACCACCATGGAAGCCGACTGCACCAAGTACGTCAAGAATTGCCACAATTGCCAAATTTTTGCAAACGTACAACACATACCTCCTTCACCATTATGCAGTTTAACCTCGCCATGGCCATTCTCGACATGGGGAATCGACGTCATCGGCAAGGTACAACCCGTAGGAGTAGGAGGACACTGCTTTATCCTCGTAGCTATCGACTATTTTACCAAATGGGTCGAAGCTGCGTCATACCGTAAGCTGGGCACAAAAGAAGTTGCAAAATTCATACAAAACAACATCATTTGTCGCTACGCATACCTCCTGAGTTCATAAGCGATCAAGGCACACATTTTCGAGGAGAAGTTGAACCGCTTCTTCTCAAGTACAAGATATAACGACATAAGTCATCACCCTATCGACCACAGACCAACGGCGCAGTCGAGGCAGCAAACAAAACCGTCGTATCAATCCTTAAAAAGATGATCGACACCTGCCACGACTGGCCCAACAAAATCCCATTCGCGTTATGGGGATATCGCACCACTATTCGCACTCCCACGGGTATGACACCCTATTTCCTAACCTATGGGATGAAAGTCGTCCAGCCTGTAGAAATTGAGATGCAATCCCTTCGAATTCTCATGGAAGCAGACATTCCTGAAGCCGAATGGGCACGTGAACGATATGAACAACTCATCCTTTTAGACGAAAGACGTTTACATTCACTAAGTACAGTCCGAATGTACCAATCTCTCCTACAACGCGCCTACAACAAACGGGTCAAGCCACGAAATATCAAAGTGGGTGATCTTGTACTCAAATCAGTCCGAGCACCATTACCAGTCGATCCAAGAGGGAAATTCAAACCCAATTGGGCCGGACCGTACTTGGTCAAAGACATCCTTCCCGGAGGAGCCGTGAAGTTAACCGACCTTGACGGTCAGGAATTTAGCTTGCCCACAAATCTTGATCAACTCAAGAAGTACGACCCTTAAGCTCAAACAAATTTGCAATGTATTTCGCAAAAGAAATATAAACTCACTCTTGCATGAGTGAACTACGCTCGGTTTGATTCCACGCACCGTAGATACGTAGGCAGCTTTACAAAGAGCTCAACCGAATTACACGAACTACGCCGGTTTAAATCTGTAATGAAACACAGATACGTAGGCAGCTTTTCAAAGCGCAACCGAACTTCTTTAAATACGCCCAAAGCTTAAAAAGGTCGAGGGCGTTGCACTCACAAAATGACACGCTCAAAGCTTAAAAAGGTCGAGAGTATAGTGAACACAAAAATTTAAGTCCAAAGCTTAAAAAGGTCGAGGACTTAAGGCAAAACAAATCAAACAAACGAATCCAAAGCTTAAAAAGGTCCAGGATTTAAGACAAAATACAAATGTTCGAATCTTAAAAAGGTCAAGAACATTTCAAAGCAAACATAAGAGAAACAATGAGACAAGACAAAAGCATATAAATTCTATTTTATTACTTTAACTTAGAATCATCGAACAATTTAGAAATGAGTTAGGAACAAGCCTCCTTAACCCTTTATTCGAAATTAAATACATTGAATAAGGAAAAACTCTACGCATAAAGCAAACTATTCGGTCTTCTTTTATCGCTTCGGATTAGCCTCTTCATCTTCTAGAGGTCGATCTGCAACAATCTTCGAGCTAATAACGGGAACACTCCTCTCAAACCCTGGGGGCTCGATGGGACCCTCGTCCTGCTCGACTGGGGGCTCCTCGATCCTTGGCCCTAGACGATCCCTAACGGTCACCCTCGGTCCAAGCCTCTCCCGCGCCGGCCTCGAAGAAGAAGCATCTGAACTAGAAGCACCAAGATCACCATAGTCCCTCCTTCCGCGCACCGCATCGTGCGCCAAAGAGGGTCTTGGCCCACTCTTTTCCCTCCTTCTCTGGTTCTCCCGCTCACGAGAATCATTTGAGAGATACCATCGCTTATAGAAATCCGAGATACGAGTAGACTCTATATGCGACGGCACAACCCAAGTGACACGATCCGACCACCCCCGGATCCAAGCATCCATCGTTTGGTTGTTTAGTACAACAACCCCTCCTACTTGAGTATCCTGCTCAGAGATGGTTTGAGCAAGCCCGATTTGTCTCTTCAAACGAAGAGGATGAATCCATACCCCTCATTCGAACCCACACAACATCAATCCATGAGCCGCGTTCGCCACGGACGGCGCCGTAATAGCCGTAATGCGCCACCATGGAACAAACCAACGGATGCTGCTTTCCTTCAAAAACCCCCGGAAGTAGTTAAGTAAACGCTCCCGAGGATCAACCCACTCCGTCTTCCGTGACGTAGCCGCCGCCGCCTTGAAGACACCGTCATGGGGAAGAGCAACATACACACTCAGCCTCTCCATAAGCCAAATATGGAGAATCCTAGCGCAACCTCGGTACGAGCTCAGACGATTGACACAACGGTCGTCTAAGCCCAGTATGGTATCCGCCAAAATTAAAGTAGAAGGATCGTGTCCTCGCTCCATCTCTTCCACAATGCGAGCATACCTTGCGTTCCCGAACACCCCGTCCGGCATCGACCCCGCAAAAGCATAACGGTGAATTAGGCAAAAGGCAAGGGCCCTTCGCCTAGAGCGGTCCGAAATACTAGTATCGGCCCGATTCATGTATCGTTGACACAAGTTTAACATGTTCGCCTAGAGCGGTCCGAAATACCCGCAGCATGAGCATTCGACATCTCAAGGAAGTTTCGCAAATCCTGTTGAAGCACAACTCACTTCGCACCACCACAGGAGTAGTACGTTTCGACCATCCCGCAATGGCCGCGAATTCCTGCATCAAAGGACACACCTCTCCTCCAGAAAACCGAAAGACGTGCAAGCTAGGATCCCAGTAGTCCAAGCATGCATCCAGGAAGTCCAACTCGACTTTCATTTGGCGAAAGCCAATAAAGACACTCGCGCCATCATCGTAGATCGCCTTCTTCTCCGCCGGACGTAGCGAAGAAGTCCACCTCTTCAAGAGAGCATCAAAATGCTCAACCATTTTTCTTGAATAAAAAAAACTTTTGTAAATATACCTAATATGTTTATGAGAGCAAAAGAGAAAAGAAGAGAAGTGTTTTGAATGAGGATTATAGCACGCACCCCCCCTCCTTATATAGGAAAACATATTCGAAATTTGGAAACTCAGCGCTGTCAGCCAGGATATGAAACTGCAGCACCCTATGCGGTTTGCCACCCAAACCGCATAGGCCTATGCGATTTCGCCCACAAACCGTATAGGGCTTTGCGGTTTCAGGGGCTGTCTTTCCATACAATTTTCCTAATTTCGTCTTTCCTAAAACACGACATCCAATACTACGACGATTACTTTGTTGTTCCCCATGCAGCAACATTATATTCCGTTTTAGCAGACACGATTCATACCACGAATCGACTCATGACATTTCGAACGTTCATTTAGCCTCATTTCGACTTTTTAAATGAACATTTTACGAAATCATTTTCTAACAAACTATTTCAATCCTAAACATCCCACTCGGGAATCATTTCGTTTTCAAACCAAGCCTGCTAACATTACAGGTCTAAAATACGCGAAATGACAAATAAGTTCAAGCTACAATGCATAAAGCCATGTAACGAAGGGTTCATACAATCCTTATTACACAAATTCACTGAGGATAACGACGACGATACTCGTCGAAGTCACGCCGAAGCTGAGCCGTTTCAGCACGACTCTGACAAAATTGGGCTGCCTGCTCAGCCCAAGCCATCCTCCACCTGTTAGCTGTTCTCCACAGTTTCTTATGCACATCCTTGGCAACCTTCAATAAACAAAACAAATCACATTTTCCTCCATTTTGCCTTAATTTCACTCAAATTAAGTCAAACTTAGGGGGGAATTTTCAAAACAAATCACATTCTTCTCCATTTTTGCTTTAATTTCACTCAAATTAAGTCAAACTTAGGGGGGAAATTTCAAAACAAATCACATTTTTCTCCATTTTGCCTTAATTTCACTCAAATTAAGACAAACTTAGGGGGAAAATTTCAAAACAAACACCTCATTTTTCTCTATTTTGCCTTAATTTCACTCAAATTAAGCCAAACTTGGGGGGGAAATTTCAAAACCTACCGCAGTTTACTCCACTTTGCCCTAATTTCATTCAAATTACGACAAACTCGAGGGGTAAATCCAAACCAGACATCTCACTAGTTTGATCATCGTTATATTTCATACCTCGATCAAACTGGGGGCTCACAAATATACCAAAAAAAAGGATCCATACCTTCTTCACCTTGCCGCCCCATCTGTCCATGCCCGCGTCAGTGATCACCGGCAAGTACGACGGACCTCAAAAGTGCGACGGACACCTGAGTCATCCCACTCAACCGTAGTCGGGAAATCACTAGGCTGCTCCGCCGTATCAGGATCGAACAGCTGCAAAACAAGACAAATATACACACATGAGGGGAATTTTTCGCCTAAATTTACCCTACGCATTTTCAAAACCAAGACGAACTTACCTCAACCGGCCCACAAGCAAGCCGAGACCAAGCAAACTGGCCGTAGTCTTCCCTAGGACAAAGAAGGCTCCCAGACTCTCCATCTTCGTACAGCGTCACGCGCTGCTGTGCAGAAACTCCCCTCTCGAAAAGGACCCGTGGCGGGTCCCTAGGCACCACCGGAGCTGGCCACCTTCCCTGGTAAACTAAACGCTCCCCAAGATACCAAACCGTTCCGTACGGCGTCGCCAAGTACAGACGCTGGGTATCACGCTCCGCGAACCGTGCCCCAACGCTCTCAGGAACGCCTGTGTACTGCCCCCACGGACATGGCACAAACTGCAAAAGCACAACATTCTCAAACATACAATCTTTTTTTAAGTACACTCTATTTAAAATTGTTCAAATACAAACCTGTCCAAATTCCATGGTGTTCAGGCGCACTCGAACCTCATCGTACGACCAGTCAAAAGCCGCACGGTTGCAGGTGCCCCAAGTACGCACTGCCGGGTACCCTCTCATAATCTTCCTAGCATGCTCAGGCAGCAGGAAGGGGAAGTGACGGAAGATCCATGACTGCATACACAAGAAGACGTTACAAAGACAACGAAATCCAAATAAACAATATACACTCAAGATAAACAAAACAATACGTACCTCCATCACAAACCCAAGCGAGACTAAGGACAGTCTCGACCTTCGCTCCATGACCCGCGGTCTCACCGCGTCCATGCAAAAGCGAATACACAAGCCCAAAGACGGGGATACCCAGTCAAGTGTCCCAATTGCACCCCAGTCTATGAGATGCATGAGGACCGACGTCGCCGCCCGCTCACCCTTGTCGCCGAAGTACACGGCACTGATGAACCACCACAACCACATACGAGCATTCTGCTCGTCACTCCAATCCTGGGAACCCCGCTCCGTCTTCCCCTCGAAGTACTCTAGGATATAGCTCGTCTTAATGACGTAAGGCGGCCTACCCTTGTACTCCACCTCAAGACCACCGCCGATCGCGGTAGTCACCACGTCGTCCACGATCGATGGCGCAAAACCGAAGCTCATATCACGGTCACCAAACGGCAGTCCCGTCATGACCGCATACCTAGACAAAGTAATACCGGCTTCAAAGCCCGGCATGTGAAACGTCGTGGTGGTATCCCAGTACCGATCAAGGAAAGCCCGGATCAACATGAGGTTCACCGTCAATTTCCTCCTCGCAATCTCCCTCCAGTGCTCGACCAAGGGACCGAAAGCACAGCTAAGCACCCAAGCTTTCGCTCCTTGCGAAAGCTTCTCCTCAAAAGCACACATAACAGACGAGATACCCGAGAAATTCCTCATCGAACCCTTCGCCAAACCCGTCTTCGCCCGATATGAAATATGCCTCTCTGGAGCCAACAGAAGGTCATGGCCGTCCCAACCCTTGGCGAACGACCTATCCACTCGTGACCCACGTGGCCTAGAGCTGCTCGCTCTAGGCGCAGCCTCAGCCTCCTCAGGTTCCTCCTCCTCACCTAACTCGGCCTCTAGCTCGGCCACCAACTCAAGAGCAAGCTCATCCTCCGCAACAGCGTCATTCCTCGCACGACCCCTACCCCGTGGAGTACCGCGCCTCGTGGGCAAGTCACGAGGGTCGGCATCCCTCTCGCTATACGAACGTCTCATCCGACTCGTACTGGGGGGGCTCCTTCAGTCCTCGAACCTGTACTTTTACGAGACGACTTTGATCTCGTAACGCGCGAAGATCCTTCTCCTGCAACAAACACGACAAATACATACAACTATAACACATGCAAGCACACAAACGTGACGCATTCACATTCATACACAAACAAATATTAGCATTACACACCCCACAGAGCATTTTTAGGCCTAATTCACAATTAAGCCAAAAACCGTTCTCTAAACATCAAAATTACAACTTGATGGTTTTTATGCGCTACATTAACCTTCAATTGCACCCCCTAGCATCTAATTGCATTTTGGTCACCCCGATCAAAAGCCGCCAATTTACGAAGAACACTCCTTATTCAATTAAGGAAAATTGTCGAATTGAAAGCCTTAGCTCGATATTTTCGCAAAATTGAAGCTAGATACGTGCTATACACACTATGGGCATCCTACACCAAAATTTAATTGAAATTCCGGGTCGGGAAATCCGGACTCGTTTTCGGGTCGAAAACCTAATTTGGACGTTTTTCACACAAAGACGGTCTAAATCACAATCAATTCACACATACATGCTAGCATAACACAATGCAACACGATGACGTCAATTTCAAGCATTCAAACGGCAAATTTCAAGCAAAAATCGGGTTTTCATCCAAAACCCGTCTTTTCAACATTTCAAGCTAAAACTAGCTAATTACAACGACAAATAACATAAAAACAAGTTAAAATGGAACATTACCTGATTCCATAGCAAAGCAACGCAAAAGAAATGATCAAAAATGGTTGAGAAATCGAATTTTAGTTTTTTTAGGAGTAAGAAACCGAAAACATGAAGAATGAGCTAAGTCACGGCATGCTCAAGCTTTTATACAGGTTTTCTGCCAACAGGGGAAACCGCATAGGCCTATGCGGTTTGCACCCAAAACCGCATAAGGCCGTGCGGTTTGCTCCCTTGGTTTTTCTCTGATTTTTCTCGTTTTGGACCTACTTTTGGATTCTTAATTCATCATGACCTAAATGCAACTCTAAGTACGTCCTGTGCTTGGGTTAAGGCGTCACCTACAGTCCGCCATACGCGTATATTAAGCATTTAATATACGAGACAGAAGCAGAAGCACGAACACTCTTGATCACGAGTCTTTACATCATTTTCTCCTGAACGAAAAGCAATCATATACAATGGCAACTACATAGACACTCCTCGACGAGTTCAAGCATAAATACTCTGCAATACATACCCAAACTACAAGAATTTTACACTTGCACTACATCTGCACTCCTCGGCGAGTTTAAACATAAGTATTGTATAAAGCACATTTAAACATAAGCATTGCAACATTTACAACATTCTACGCCTGCGCTCCTTTACGAGACCGACATTTACAACTACATGAACACTCCTATACAATCACACATTGGCACATACGCACCTCGGCGAGATCATACACTTAAACACTTGCGCTCCATGGCGAGACTAGACATAATCACATCAACAACAAGCAATAACATAACATTATACATAGCACTACAATAAGCAACGAGCATAACGAAAGCACTCGACAGGCCGATAGGCCATCACAGTATGCACGGACCGTCATGTCTTTAAACATGTACGCCCCTCCCCGTTTAGCCCGGTTCGAAGTCCTCGTCTCACACATGGACACATGCTTCGTTCCGCTGACGATATCGAGACTGTAATGGTCCAGATATGGTCGTAGAGTTTGACAAAAACGCTCTAGTCCGAGCTCAGTCAAACTGGGGGCTCTGTGGATACCCATATCCGTACCCTCCCAAACCAAACCCTGTGATGTAACTCGGACTTTTATTACGCATGTTTTAACGTTGACTTAAACGGTTCTACTAATGTCGAATTCATTTTTGAGTCGTTTTGAAATGTTAAATGGTTTAGGTCGCTTCACGTCACGCTTAAATAAATTTTCTTTTGTCCATTTAGAGTCTAGCCTGGTCTGCGTCCTCCTTCGTCTGGCATCAGCTTCGCATATGCATTACAATTTGCCCTTCTACATTAACAAGATCTAATTCAGCATTCCTAAATTCCTAAATTTAGGCCCGGTGGCTAAATCCCCCTTTTAGCTCCTCTTACACAAAATATAGCCTCACGGGTTACTTTATTTCACAAAATGCTACAAAATACACCTTTTTCACATTTTCGGGTCTCGGGCCCAGAACCGAGCCCAAACCCGCCTTTGGCCCTCACTCCAAAGCCCTCAACCTTCAAAATATCTTAGGAATCCCTCAGCTGTATTCTTGACGTGCAAGTCAAGGATTATATCGTATCTTTTCGAGATATAATCAAACCGGAATTAGGAAACTGGACTTAAAACCATACCCTCAAACCGCATGACCTTATGCGGTTTAGGGCCCAAACCGCAAAAGCCTATGCGGTTTACCTAACCAACCGCATAGGTCTATGCGGTTCCCCTGCCTGGTTCTATCCCGAGATTTCCTATTTTCTCCGAGGTTACTAGTATATATACCCCCTATACCCGACCTCATAGGACACTATTTACAATCAGAAATCACCAGCAACTCTCTCAAAGCCTCACGCACTCAAAATCCTTGAGTTCAACACACCATCCCGTGTTCAATTCATCCTCCTTTTAAGTTCAAGAAACGAAGCTCTGCCCAGATCTGAAGCGCCAGGACCAGGTAGCTACCGATCCACTTGGATCAAAGCTTTTTCTTATTTTCTATGGACTAACAAAGGGGACTACACATTAGCCCGGCTTTGGTAACCGAGCGCGCTTGCTTTCCAAGTGTTCTTATTACTTCGGGTACACATGAAGGTACCGGGTATCTCGGATGAAACCTATCGACGCATACTGCTTGAGCCTCGCCGTCTTGGCGCCGGCGAATGCGCCTCGCAGGAAAAAGTGCGAAGTTTTGTAAAAATGGGGAGATCATTGCATGAATTTGCGATCAAAAAAGAGAAGTAGAAAAATCCTTTTTGAAAATGTGTTTTCGGAGTCGCCACCAAATATTAAAGGAATTTGGAACCTATTCAACGCGTCTTGAAATACAAGACACGAGTGTCTCAGATTTCAAGGTGCGTCGATACCTATCAATCTGAGGTTTGAAACCAGAGAAGGCGTTCGGAGTGAGGTTACTTTTCAAAAGTTTTGACAAAAATGTGTTTTTGAAAACTGAAATTAAAAAGCCTACGTAAGAGTAGTCTCTACTAATTTGAAAACATTTAGTTAATTTTGATATTTGGGCTAAAAAGTCACGCTACGTACAAGTGCGAATAAACATGACTCGATTAAAATGCATAAATAATGTAAATGGTCAAAATAATGACGTATTGCTATAGGAAATGTACGTTAAATAATAATTTATTGACTAAATTATTACTATAGACGTTATTTTCCTGACCTTGTATTAGAATTTGTGAAAAACCCTCAGTTTTGACATGCTAAAAGACTCTATGAAACGGTACAATTTAGTGTTGGATCCGTGATTCTAGTCGTTATTTAATGCATGAATGAGGACTTGCATAATTATAAAAGTGACGTCGGTTTGCTTTAGTGATATGGGGTCGTTTATTTATGCGATATTGGCGAGGTTTAGACGGATTATGAATCCGAATTGCTACAACCGTATTACGAATACGGCTTCGCTAGTGCCAATATCGGGTTTGGGGTTAATGTAACCCCATTGTCCGAGTCTCAAACGTCCAGCCCGTAGGTAAAATGTTTACCTTTCGAAAATGTAAAGACGGTATTTTTGAGTGGATTTTGTGAATAGTGTATGTGTGTTGAAAAACCGATGTTTTGAAATGAATGAAGTGGGTTGGTATTTATAGAGTTTGGGTGGTTTTTGTGGGTGAACAAAATTAAATCGCCTGTGTACAGGCGTTTAATTTTGTTTGAGTAGGATATTTTTAAAGAAAAATCAAAAAGGCGGCTGGTACAAAACAAAAAGAAAATCGCCTGTTGACAGGCGTTTAAATTTTTAATCGCCTGTCAACTGGCGATTTTATTTTTGTTTTGGTGGGCTGTTTTATGCCGCCTTTGGTAAATGACGTATTAGGGGTAATGATTATGTTTTATTTGGATATTTTGGGCCAAATTAGTTTTTGGCTCAATTTTGATTTTCGTGCTTCGGTTTTTGTCGTGTTTTTCGGTTTTGGCTCGAAATAAAATAATATTAGGTTATATTATTTTATGGTATCGTGGAGTCTTGTTTTGTGAAAATGTGACACGGGACGCACTTTGGCCCGTTTTGAGTGTTGTGTTAGTGTGCGTTTTGGGTCGTTTTTGTAAGTTTGGGCCGTTTTGTAGCTAGTTGGGCTGTTTTTGTGGCTTGGCTTAATAAGACGTTCCTGTATCGTGCTCGTGTTATGCCTATAATGACTAAGAGTGACATTCATTTTTATGATTATGCAAATCCAAATTAATACGCTAAAAATGACTAAATACGTTTTAGACACTTTTGTACCGTTTCGACTCTTTTAAAAGCATGCATGAAAGTCCTTTTCATCATCGGGTTTGTTTTTGGGGGGTACGGATACGGGTATCTACAGAGCCCCCAGTTTGACTGAGCTTGGACTAAGCGTTAGTCAAACTTAAAGATAGTATCCGGACCATTACAGTCTCGATACTACCTGGCGGCGCTAAGCATGTGTCTTATGGGAGAGACGAGGACTTAGCGTCGGGAAATGCGGGGAGGGACGACATGTTTTTAAGGACATGACGGTCCTACATTTTTAAGGGCATGTCGGCCTGCATGTGGCCTGAGTATTCCCAGCTGGCGCCTTGCTTGTGTTTCCGCTTGTGCTCGCTTTGCTTTGCTTTGCGCCGGCTTGCGCTCTTGGCTGTGCTTTGCTTGAGCTTCTGACTTGCGCTCTTGGCTGTGCTTTGCTTGCGCTTCTGGCTTGCGCTCTTGGCTGTGCTTTGCTTGCACTTCTGGCTTGTGCTGGTACGGACGTCTCGTAAAGGAGGTTACGTGCTCTCGTGTTTGGTTTATAAGAATGGTTGGTGTTTTGGTGAACGTCTCGTGAGGAGGCTACGTGTTTTTCTCATAAAAGGTTAGGTTTTTATGAACGTCTCGTGAGGAGGTTACGTGTTTTTGTATTTCTCATAAAAGGTTTGGTTTTTATGAACGTCTCGTGAGGAGGTTATGTGTTTTTGTATTTTAACGTCTCGTGAGGAGGCTACGTGTTTTTCTCATAAAAGGTTAGGTTTTTATGAACGTCTCTTAAGGAGGCTACGCGTTTTTGTATTTTAACGTCTCGTGAGGAGGCTACGTGTTTTTCTCATAAAAGGTTAGGTTTTTATGAACGTCTCTTAAGGAGGCTACGCGTTTTTGTATTTTAACGTCTCGTGAGGAGGCTACGTGTTTTTCTCATAAAAGGTTAGGTTTTTATGAACGTCTCGTGAGGAGTCTACGCGTTTTTGTATTTTCCGTAAAAAGGGTTGAAATTGTTTTTGAGATGGGTTGAAAGTGTATTGGGCCGAGGAAAACAGCCCAAAACAGAAACAGAAACCCAGAAACAAAAATAAAATCGCCAGTAAACTGGCGATTTTGTTTTTGTTTTGTGAATTTGTATAAAAATCGGGGAAGAGAAAGGGGGAGAGTTTATTTCGTTTCTAAAATACAAACTAAATCGATAACCCTAAAATTCAATCCGGCGATTTTCTAGACCAAAATTCAATTTTCCGACTCCTACAATTCATCATGGACCAAGGTATGTAGTCAACTCACTTGGTTTTTCGGGTTTTGAAGTTTGTTTGAGTCGGTTTTAACTTGAAATACCGTTTTCTAGGGTTTAGGGTCGATTTTTGTTGGTTTGATTCGAGTTTAGCTCTCGTCTTTACTTGAAAACGTTCGCCATGGCTAGTATAGTGCTTGGCTTGCTTGTCTTGCTGTCGTTGTGTGAAAATCCGGCTCGTGGTCTCGATTTTCGTGCGTTTCGTGTGTGAGGGGTATTTTGGTCATTTTCAAAAATGTCTCGGAATTGGCTCAAAACTTCAGTGGAGCTTACCCGTTGGTAGTATAATACGTTGGTGAGCTTGGTTTGTTGAAATGGGCGCGAAAAGCGGTTCGTTTGGGTAGAAAACCGTGTAGAAGGGGTAAAGTCGGGGCTTGTGCTCTGTTTTTGTAGCGTAAGGCGATCCCGAGTGGCTTGGTTATTTTGAAAATGTTGTAGTATGCTAGTGTGAAGGTTTGGGTGGCTTGTATGCGAAGAACGGCTCGAAAAACGTCATTTTCGTATGCGTTTTAGTATAGGGTGATTTTGGTCGAAATTTTAGGTTTCGAAACTTCCCCGAATTCTCTGTATTGTGTTTTCATGGCTAGTATGGTACACTTTTGGTCTTGTTTTGTAGAGTGTGTATGGTTTGGAGGTGTATTTGGAGCGTTTTTGTAGTTTAGGCTAGGTTTCCAAAAATCGCCTTTCCTCGCTGCGTGCCAGTTCATGGAATGTATGGTAATGTGTGTTGTCTGTGTCGGCTAGGGGGTTGTTTTGTGGGAAGTGGAGGCTTTTTGGTTTGCGTTATGGTCAAGAAAAGGCCGTTTTTGTAGCTTGTAAGCGTTTTGTAAAAGTTGTTCATTCGGGGTTTGGGACGTTATTTTCGCATGGAATTTTTGCACGTGTTTATTGTGATTTATGGGTTGGAGTGCGTGTCGGCAAATATGGGTTTACGGCTTTACGTAGCGTTTTTCCCTTTTCTGCTATTTTTGGGTTAAAAAGGCCTGCTTTCTGCTGTTTTGGCCAATTCTCTGCTGCTTTTGCGCGTGCTTGCTCTTTAACTTGATTGAGTAGGACGTATATATCGTATACGTCTCATGGACTTTGATTTTCTGTGCTTTCGCCCTGTTTTGGCTTTATCTGCAGATAACGTAGGCCTTAGTGCTTGTTTTCTGTTATTTCCGAGTGCTTCTGCTTTCCTAAGTGATTTGTTGTTGCCGTTGTCTGAGTATGCCTTTGAATCTGGTGCAGGTGATCCTACTGTTGGAGTATGTGTCCTCCACAATAGTGCGATTACTTAATAAATCTCAATTAAGGAATACGTGGGGATAATCCTAGATTATTGTCAATTG
The DNA here is from genome assembly GCA_023091065.1 of Dianthus caryophyllus. Taxonomy (NCBI): domain Eukaryota; kingdom Viridiplantae; phylum Streptophyta; class Magnoliopsida; order Caryophyllales; family Caryophyllaceae; genus Dianthus; species Dianthus caryophyllus. The sequence goes on along the minus strand of CM041529.1, from coordinate 12,425,653 downwards.
ATTAACGTAAATCGATAACGGTTGGCTGACTAGAGTTTGACGTTATTGTCATGAGAACGGCGGTGATCAATTGATCCCTTTAAGTCACACCTAAAGGAACATACTCCAAATATTAAAGCTAATTAATTGTATGTGATACAATTATATTAGTAACTTGATAAATCGACTAACGGTTAGTCAGTGTATTAATTTAGAGAGAAATCGAGTTGTGAACTCGAATGTTTTAATTTTATATCGATAAAATTATTAGAGGAGATGAGAATTAGTGATTAAGCGTTAATTCACTAATTATGTATATTTTACTAATGAGATTAGTGAAAGTATAGTTTTAATATATGTGTAAGTGTACATGTATATTAAAGAAGAGTTTAATTGATTTACACTTTATTATATTAGATAATTAAGTGATAAATTATAAATATTTGTGGGACAAATATTGAAAACAAAATAGACCCATTTATGGGTCCTATGGACTGTACAAAATGGTGAGAAAGGAGGAGAAGTTTCCTCTTTGTCTTATTCTATTTGGAAGTCTACTTTTTGCATGTGTGGAACATCATCATTATAATGCATGCAATTGTGCTAATCAAGAGCGCAACTCTTCCCTTCTCCTCTCCTTTTGGCCGGCCCAAGTAGTGTGTCACACACACTACTTTTGCTCCTCTTCCTTGTTAAATACAAGACTAAGTTGAGAGAAAAATAATTCATTCTTTTTCTCTCCATCTTTCTCTCTTGTTTTCTCTCTAAATAAAATACTACTATACATTATATTACTAAGAGTTAGTAATAATAATATTACATATTATCAAGTGACACTAAGTGATTTCTAGCTCAAGATCCTTAGTGTTTTTGGAGTAGTTCTTGGGTGTATCTCAAAGGAGGTTTCCTTGTTTGGAAACTCGGTTTTGGAGGATCATCCTAAGCTTGTATTCAACAAACAAAACTAGAAAGGAGTTCTAGTTTTGTGCCCCATTTTTCCTTTAAGAGAAAGCTATAAATTACTAAACTTGTAACAAAATGCTTTTGTTAACTACATAGATCTTGCTAAATCAAATTAGAGTAATTTGATTTACACTAATATTTGATTAGTGAATGGGATCCGATCCCTACAAGTGGTATCAAAGCCAAGGCTTGTAGTTACAAATTTATTTTGTTGTTTTTGGAGTTTTATGTATTTATTGAGAATAAATAACATAAAATCCGAAAATAGTGTTAAAAATGGTTTTAACACGAGATTTTTATTGCATGCAAAGTTTCTGGTCTCATGAAGTTACTGGTCAAATTTCGTAATTTTTGGAATTTGTTTGCTAATTAAAATGATTTTTATACAAAACCGAGTCAAAAAGGGTGTTTTTGGCTAAAATAATTACTATAAATAGTTATAGTTCGAATCTGGTCACGAAATTTTTACACAGTGATATTTCATATTTATACATTCTTCATGTAAATTTTCAAAGTCAGATTTTGAGTTTTGAATATTTATTCATATTTTTGTTTAAAATCGGTATGGTTTGCATTTTATGTCCAAAAATATAGTAAATGTTGTTTTCTGGACATGAAATTTATACCAATATTTTTACACATTATGAGGATGCTCTCGTATAAATTTGGGATTTTTCCTCACTGTTTTAGACGTTTTTTTGATTTTATGAGATAAAATCGATGAAATCGTATGTTATTTATTATAAAATAAATTCGTAAATTTTTCTGACCAAACTTTTATTTTCTGATATTTTGGAAGTGTTCCAGAATATACAAAATTTTTTCAAAATAAAAATAATTTTATTTTATTTTATTTTATTTTGATTTTATAAAGCTTTATTCATAAAAGGGTTATGATTAAAGTACTTCTAATTAGCAAATGACCAAGTTTATGAACTAAAATCACCTTAAGTTAGTATAAACTAATGTTGGGTGTTCTAAAATCAGTTTAGAAGTTTTAGTTCAAGCTTAAAAGGTGTTTTAAGCATTATTGGTTAATATAAGATTAATCGATTAAAAATGAGATCGGTTTGAAACGTATTAATGCGATTATTGTTTAGGGCGATTTTGGCATGTTTTTATTTATAAGCTTTACATTATGCATGTTTGGATGAATGTTTATTATTGAATGAATGTTTGTTCTTACTAGTATGGCCATAGTTGTTATATTTTTACCGATATTGCCCGTAATGAAAGGGAATATCGTGTGGGTTTGTAATTAAATGCGATCTCGTATCGCCGGTTTGTAATTTAATAGTTTATTTCATTTATAAATGTATAATAGGATTGCTATGTATTCATTTGTAAATCATACTTGTAACTATTTGTAAATCGAAGACCGGTGATGGAGATCGACTTTGAGCCTTAGAAGTGTTCTAAAGCTTGCAAGGAGGAGCTTGGATGAGATCCATATGAAGAGGGACCAAAGAAGTTGGTTTCCAATTTGTAACTCCTTGTATTTTAATTACTTTAGGTGGCCATACTAGGTTTATGTTTGTTTGATGCTTGTGTGTTTGCTTATTTTCCGCTCACATGCCAAAATCGCCATGCATGCCACGATATCCCACGTTGATTGTCGTTTTTAGGTCACTATTCTTAAATTAGTTCACTTATAAAGAATTTAAATGACTAAAAATTGACAAGATCACCCACATTTTAACAAAAATGAATTGAGATTAAGCCTTTCCAAATGTAGCGACTATGAACCCCATGTTCGTGAGGACCTCATGACGTGGAACCTTGTTACCATGGGTAAGTAGTGGGAGGAAGTCAGTGCTAATTTGGTTTGGACTCAACCAAATAAGAGTTATTTGGGGCTAAAAGATGCATTTTAAAGAAAATCATCAACCAAGCATTCTAGTGTAGAATTAGTCAAGTGTTGACTTATCGCTTTTATATAAAAGGAAACATGAGATGTCTAATTTTATATGAAAAACGAGTCTTGGAATCATTTATATAATTTCGTGGGAGATCATTATATAAATGGACATTTGTTTAAAAATGAGTTTTAGCAAGTGTTATAAATGAACAATGAATGCTTATATATTTCCTCATATTTATTGTAGAATCGTTTATCGCAATGGCATCATCATCATCAACTCCCGCGCCCATTTTGGGCAAAGATTCATGGTTGCGAACCGTGATGGATAAGTGTATCCACAAGGATGACGGTAGCAACTTCGTCGAATGGGATTCGACAATGAAGGGCGCCGCGACATCCGACAATGTGCTCAAGCACCTTACCGATCAACCACCAGAACCCACTTCTCGATCGAGGCGGCACGAGCCGCTATGATGAGTTTATGAAAGTGGACAATGGCGTGAAAACGTCTTAATTTGGTCCATGGCACCCGCTCTCAAACTCCGATTTGTCGGTCAAAAAGTGCATATGTGATATTCACTGAGTGACAACTATGTTCTCCAAAGCACCGCAAATTAGGCTTTATGAAGCGGCGGTGCGTGTTTTCGATGCAAAGCTTGAGAGGAACCAAAAGTTGGTCCTCATGTGCTCAAAATGATTGAGCAAATAGACACTCTTGAGCGTCAAGAGTGTGCTATACCCAAGGCTCTTGCGATCAATGCGAACCTTCATTCTCTTCCTAACAAGTTTGCTCACTTTCGAGTAAACTATAACATGAACAACATGGATAAGAGTTACCATGAACTTCATGCTCTCTTGGTCCAAGCCGAGAGGGATATGGAAGTGAATGAGGTGGAGAAGAAAGATGTTCTCTCCATGAAAATGAAGAACATGAACTTGGGAGTGAAGAAGGGGAAGGTGGCCAAGAAGGGGCCATCTAACATTGGCAAGGGTAAGGGAAAGGCTATTGTGGAAGGTGTTCCACATAAGCCTAAGCCCAAGATCAACAAGGGAAGACCCCTCAAAGACACTTGCAAATATTGCAATGAAGTGGGTCATTAGATGCGCAATTGTCCCAAGTACAAGAAGGATTTGAAAGATGGATGTGCGACATCCAAAGGTATTCTTCCTTCTAATCTCTATATGATATACATCAATCATGCTTGCATTTCTACATGGGTATTGGATACCGGATGTGGATCTCACCTTTGTAATCATTTGCAGGGGATGAGAAACGTGCGGGCCCTAGCCAAGGGTGATGTAGATCTCCGCATGGGCAATGGAGCTAGAGTAGCGGCCGTTTCCGTAGGAACTTTTGTACTCGCTCTTGCTAGTGGATTAGAGTTGCTTTTGAATAACTGTTATTTTGTACCAACTCTAACGAAAAACATTATCTCCGTCTCCGTTTTAGATTCGGAAGGCTTTTCTTTTGAGATTAAGAACAACCGTTGTACTTTTTCTTTTAATGAAATGGTTTATGGTGAAGCTATTTCAATTGGAGGTATTTATGTTTTAAATGATGTTAATGATGTTTATCATGTCGAGAACAAGAGGCTCAAAACGAATGAGTCAAACAAATCCTACCTTTGGCATTGTCGTTTAGGTCACATAAACGATAGACGCATAAAGAGACTTGTTGAGACCAAGGTTCTCAAACCATTTGATTGCGAATCATATGGTACATGCGAAGCTTGCCTTTTAGGCAAGATGACTCGTCAACCCTTTAGCGGTAAAGGGACACGAGCAAGTGAGGTTTTAGGACTCATACATACCGATGTGTGTGGTCCATTAAACATCACCTCTAGAGGAGGATATCATTACTTCATTACTTTTACCGATGATTTAAATAGATATGGTTATGTCTACTTAATAAGGCATAAAAGTGATGCTTTTGAGAAATTTAAAGAATTTCAAAATGAGGTTGAGAACCAATTAAACAAAAGGATAAAAGCACTACGATCGGATCGTGGTGGCGAATATCTAAGTAATGAATTTGATTCACATCTTAAGAATTGTGGTATAATATCACAATGGACTCCTCCGGGCACACCACAATTGAATGGTGTTGCGAGAAAGGAGAAACCGAACTTTGCTTGACATGGTTCGGTCTATGATGAGTCAAACCGAGCTTCTGGATCTTTTTGGGGCTTTGCCTCATTATCTGCTTTGTTTTCTCACTAAATCAAGTCCGACTAAAGCGGCCAATAAGACTCCATATGAGATATGGGCGGGAGCAGTTCCCTATTTGTCATTCATGAGAATTTGGGGATGTGAGGCATTCGTCAAGAATAAAGCGACGATAAACTCGCTCAAGGTGCGACAAATGTCTATTTGTAGGTTATCCTAAGGAAACCTGTGGCTATTACTTCTACAACCCTCACGAGAACAAAGTGTTTGTGGCTCGTGATCTTTGTTTTTCTAGAAAATGAATTTATTTCTAAGAAGCAGTGGGAGAAAATTTGAACTTGATGAAGTTCAAGAGCCTGGCAAACCGACGCAGAAGATGAGGAAACCGGTTCCCTCATCTTCTCACACTGATTATAGTCCCTAGGAGGTCGGGAAGAGTTAGTCAACAACCTGGCCAGTTACCTCGGTAACATCGAGGAGGAGGGTGATTTGTTGTTATTCAAAAGCAACGAACCCTCAACCTACAAGGCGGCTATTGGTAGCTGACTCAGAACAATGGCTAGAGGCCATAAAATCCGAAATGGATTCTATGTACGAGAACCAAGTTTGGGACTTGGTAGATTTGCTGAAGGAGTGAGACCCCTTGGTGTAAATGGATATTCAAAATCAAACTCGGCATAGATAAACATATTGATGTTTACAAAGCTAGATTGGTGGCAAAGGGCTTTTCACAAGTCCAAGGTATTCATTATGATGAAACCTTTGCACCGGGTGCTATGATTCGATCCATAAGGATAATCTTAGCGGTTCCGCGTTTCATGACTATGAGATATGGCAAATGGATGTAAAGCAGCCTTCTTGAATGGGATTCTAGAAGAGGAAGTGTTTATGACACAACCTGAAGGTTTTATAGATACATCCAACCCTAAGAAAGTATGCAAGCTTAAGAGATCCATTTATGGTCTTAAGCAAGCATCGAGGAGTTGGAACCACAAAATCGATCATGTTATCAATCAACATGGATTAAGCTCGAAGTCTTAGATGAACCTTGTTTGTACATGAAGTTTAGTGGGAGTAAAGTAACCTTCCTTGTTTTGTATGTGGATGACATACTACTGATTGGAAATGATATTCCAAGTCTGAACTCGGTAAAGGTGGAATTGGGAAACCATTTCCAAATGAAGGACTTGGGAGAAGTACTGTAACACCCCGGCCCCAACTAAAGGCCGAAATGTCATTCACGGTAGCTCGCCAGGCTGCGTACATCGCCCACAGACCAACACAGGCCCTTTCCAGCGCACTTTGTCCTCACTCGTGCGCATCCTGAGAACTTCCCAGGAGGTCACCCATCCTAAGACTACTCTCCAGCAAGCACGCTTAACTGAAGAGTTCTTAATATGAGCCACCAGAAAAGAAGATGCATCTTGTTGATATGAGTAGTACTTACAATCCTTTTAAGCACTAGGTCACTTGAGCTCATACATGGACCACTTCAACGGGGAACCCGGCCCGAATAACCTCGGACAACACCGGGTGTTACACACCCCCACTTGAAGAACGCAACGTCCTCGTTGCGCTGGTAACTACTTACAATATAGCATTCGAGAATCCTCCCGACTAGGTGCGTGCCTGGCCAACAAGACGAGGATTCGACCACACGGTCGTGGGTTGCTCGATACCATTTGTAACACCCGGCTGACTAAAGGCGAAATGTCATTCACGGTAGCTCGCCAGGTGCGTACATCGCCCAGACCAACAGGCCCTTTCCGGTGCACTTTGTCCTCACTCGTGCGCATCCACGAGAACTTCCCAGGAGGTCACCCATCCTAAGACTACTCTCCAGCAAGCACGCTTAACTGAAGAGTTCTTAATATGAGCCACCAGAAAAGAAGATGCATCTTGTTGATATGAGTAGTACTTACAATCCTTTTAAGCACTAGGTCACTTGAGCTCATACATGGACCACTTCAGCGGGAACGGCGAATAACCTCGGACAACAGATTGTTACAAGTACAACGCATCTTGGGTATCCGGATCTATAGAGATAGATCCAAGAGGATACTAGCATTAAGTCAAGAAACTTATATCGATAAGATTCTTGATAGGTTCAATATGAAAGACTCCAAGAGAGGCTTTCTTAGATGAGTGTAGGAATAACATTGAAGAAATCTCAATGTCCTAAGACTCCTGCGGAAATTGAACGCATGAAATTGATCCCTTATGCTTCCGCTGTAGGATCAATCATGTATGCTATGATGTGCACTCGTCCCGATGTCGCTTTCGCCTTGAGCATGACGAGCCGGTATCAAGTTAATCCCGGTGAGAATCACTGGATAGCTGTGAAGAACATCCTTAAGTACTTGAGAAGAACTCAGGATTCGTTTCTAGTGTTTGGAGGAGAACTTGAGCTACGTGTAAAGGGTTACACGGATGCAAGTTTCCAAACTGATGGGGATGATCTGAAATCCCAATCCGGCTATGTCTTTATGTTGAATGGAGGAGCTGTTTGTTGGAAGAGCTTCAAACAGAGTCACCGCGATTCTACGACTAAGTGAGTATTTGGCAGCATCTGAAGCTGCTAAAGAAGCTGTGTGGATTCGGCAATTCTTGGATGGACTAAGAGTAGTCCCTAGTGCCGTGGATCCTGTCACTGTTTATTGTGATAACAGTGGGGCTATCTTTCAAGCAAAGGAGCCCAAGTCTAGTAACAAGTCTAGACACGTTTTGAGGAAATACCACGTTATTAGAGATAATGTGGAAAGGAAGGAAATTGATATTTGTAAGGTTGGGACAGACGATAATATCGCTGATCCTTTAACCAAGCCTCTTTCGAGGGCTAAGCATGGCCTTACACCGCCTCCATGGGGTTGCGGCGTATGCCAGATTTCCTTTAGTTTCGTAATATGTAATTGAATGATGTATCCTATTACATATATGAAAATAACATTCATTGTTTTATCTTAAGTCATTATTGAATGCATACTTTGTTTATCCGAATATTTGTGTGACAACTTTGACCGTATTCAAGTGAGCGGCATAAACTAAGTATTTGGTCCCTAGTCTCTCATATGAGGTGGCGTCTCAGAGACTAGATTGCAAGTCGATCGATGGTGGGTTCAACACCATAGGGTCATAAGAGATGACCGATCGTTTGCATAGGCAACGGTGTGAGACACTCTGTCGAGGCGGTGGCGCTTATAAATTCCTTTTCAATGAGATTGAAACACAGTCGTGGTGGGAATTCTATAGTATTCCTTTAGTCGATTCTTTGGCTGGGCTGATTATGCAGTCGGTGCGGTTTAGAGTGACTTTCATTGTTGTCTAAGCCATGCCGTGAAAGGGGTTATAAGGGCATCTTTGGGGTCATGGTGATGCATTATCTGATCTGTCAGTGGAAGGAAATGTCCACCCTCGTCGAGGTAAAACATCTTTGGGCCACTCGAGGAGTAGTCATTTGAAAATGCGTGGCCACGCTCGGTAAGAATCTACGGTAGATTCCCGGTCAGGACTACTCTCCTTATCGAGGAAACCACTCACGATATATATCTCAGGATGCAAGTACGACCTGTAAGACACCTTGCATCGAGTGGGAGATGTGAAACGGACATGAGAATTGGTAATGCAAAACTTGTCTCGGACAAGTGGGAGATTGTTGGAGTATGTGTCCTCCACAATAGTGCGATTACTTAATAAATCTCAATTAAGGAATACGTGGGGATAATCCTAGATTATTGTCAATTGATTAACGTAAATCGATAACGGTTGGCTGACTAGAGTTTGACGTTATTGTCGTGAGAACGGCGGTGATCAATTGATCCCTTTAAGTCACACCTAAAGGAACATACTCCAAATATTAAAGCTAATTAATTGTATGAGATACAATTATATTAGTAACTTGATAAATCGACTAACGGTTAGTCAGTGTATTAATTTAGAGAGAAATCGAGTTGTGAACTCGAATATTTTAATTTTATATCGATAAAATTATTAGAGGAGATGAGAATTAGTGATTAAGCGTTAATTCACTAATTATGTATATTTTACTAATGAGATTAGTGAAACTATAGTTTTAATATATGTGTAAGTGTACATGTATATTAAAGAAGAGTTTAATTGATTTACACTTTATTATATTAGATAATTAAGTGATAAATTATAAATCTTTGTGGGACAAATATTGAAAACAAAATAGACCCATTTAAGGGTCCTATGGACCGTACAAAATGGTGAGAAAGGAGGAGAAGTTTCCTCTTTGTCTTAATCTATTTGGAAGTCTACTTTTTGCATGTGTGGAACATCATCATTATAATGCATGCAATTGTGCTAATCAAGAGCGCAACTCTTCCCTTCTCCTCTCCTTTTGGCCGGCCCAAGTAGTGTGTCACACACACTACTTTTGCTCCTCTTCCTTGTTAAATACAAGACTAAGTTGAGAGAAAAATAATTCATTCTTTTTCTCTCCATCTTTCTCTCTTGTTTTCTCTCTAAATAAAATACTACTATACATTATATTACTAAGAGTTAGTAATAATAATATTACATATTATCAAGTGACACTAAGTGATTTCTAGCTCAAGATCCTTAGTGTTTTTGGAGTAGTTCTTGGGTGTATCTCAAAGGAGGTTTCCTTGTTTGGAAACTCGGTTTTGGAGGATCATCCTAAGCTTGTATTCAACAAACAAAACTAGAAAGGAGTTCTAGTTTTGTGCCCCATTTTTCCTTTAAGAGAAAGGTATAAATTACTAAACTTGTAACAAAATGCTTTTGTTAACTACATAGATCTTGCTAAATCAAATTAGAGTAATTTGATTTACACTAATATTTGATTAGTGAATGGGATCCGATCCCTACACCTACGCCTCCAGCGCCTACTTCCAGTGACATGGATCGGGTATTGGCTGGAGTTGACTTTGCTGTTCCGGGGGGCGAGCACACTCCTACTTCGGGGATGCCTGCGCCCTTGGAGGTTTCCGATGGTCCGTCTCAGTCGGATGTACTGAGAGCCTTTGCTCCGACACCAGGGGCTTCTACGACGCCAGGGAGTGAGTTCCAGGGCGCTGTTGTGGAGTCTCCTGCCTTTTCTGCTAGTGGTGCTAGTGTCGTCAGTGCGTCGTCTGGGCCTTCTGCGGGTGGCCTGGGGTGTGGTGCTGTTCCTGGTGGCCCTGAGCCGTCAGTTAGTGGTGCGGGTCGTGGCGTTCTTCGAGTCACCGCTTTTCGGTAATGTAGTGCGAGAGGCCGTCATTGGCGGACACGGTCTTACGGTGGTACTAAGCGGTAGTGAAATTTGCTGCGGGGTCGTCGAGGTCTCCTGTTGGTGGCCGAGGTCAGGCTCAGGGTGTCGTCTCAGACTCTTTGCAGGGGCGTGGACGTGGCGCTGCTGTGGAGACGTCTGAGGCTCCTGGGGGAGGCCGTGGTGGAGGTCGGGGCGGAGCTGCAGGGTCTTCGCAGGGGCGTGGCCGTGGCAGTCTTTGGAAGGGCGCTGCGGCTCGAGGAGAAGCGGCGAGAGGTCGTGGTCTTTGCGGCGAGGCCGAGGGCGTGGCCCGCAGCGTTGCCGAGGCGCTGCGGCTCTGGAGGAGCCAGGTTAGAGGCCGTGGTCGCGGTCGGAGGAACTTCGAGGCGAAGAAGCGCAAGGTGGATGTAACCACGGTGAGGCGGCCGGCCGAGACGTCGAGCTCGTGTTCTTTGCGAGAGGTGGTGGCCGGGGCGAGGTGAGGTCGCCGGTGTTGTTGAGAGGTTGGGCGGGGAGCTCTATGGAGGTCCCGCGGGCGTGGTCGTGCTCGGTCAGGGAGCCGTTCACGAGGACCGCCGAGTCGGAGTCTTGAGTGGCGAGGAGGGCTCTGGCGAGGCTATGGTGAGGCTGTCGAGTTGAGATCTTGAGGCTGCTGCAGTGCTTCTTCTTCGAGTTCTTCTTGTATTTGCTCGATTTCTTCTTTGTTATTCTTTGCGAAATTGCTTTGTGGCCGGGGGTGAGTCGAGGCGGTTAAAGCGAGCTCGGGATGGTGGCGAGGCGGTGAGGTGAGTGGCGAGGTGAGGTGAGGCGAGGCCAGGATGCAGTCTGGCGAGTCTTGAGGCGCGGCAGAGGTTTCATGGGGATGGTCGGCGAGTTGGCGCGAGGCTGACTATCCTCATGGTCGCGTTGTGGTCGCGGTGGCCATGGGTGGGATGGCGTGACTACGGTTTGGAGTCCTTGGAGCACTTGTCGATCCGAGTGAAGGTCGGCTTTCCGTTAGGCTCGATGAGGACCTTCTTTGGGTTCCGGACGGTGTTTGTCGTCTTTGAGGGTAGGCTCACCCAGGAGGAGCGAGATATAGTGCTTGGGACAGCTTTTGGTCCCTTGGTGCAGAAATGGAGGGAGGTGCGGGGCAAGCGGGTGAACTCGCGCCTCAATGTACTTCGGGCGTTGTTGGATAGGTTTTGGGATACGACCAACACCTTCCACATGCACAATTCTGAGGTTAGCGTGACCCGCTTCTTCGTGGGCGGTATCCGCGGTACGCCTCATGGCGGCGTGCCATTTGGGGGCGTGGCGACCTCCTATCGATAGCCCACAGTCGTGCGCTGATTGGCGGCGGGGTTAAGTGTGGGGTAGGTGAGAGCATACGTTTGACCGGACTATTTGGCTTCTTGACTTCTTCGAGGAGGAGGAAGAAGAAGGGTCTACTCGGCGGCCCGAGCGAGGGCATTTGTGGTTGTGGTGGTTCCTGGCGGCCACCCACTTTGGCGACAAGGGAAGCGGCGTCGGCAATTTGTGTTGATGGCGTATTGTCGGACATGACGCGTCTAGGTGACTTTGGAGGTCACTCTGCTCTGGGTCTGTTGATCAGATACTTGAGGATGCGGTGCGTCTGGCCGGATTGACGAAATCGGATGTGTCGCTCGTGGGACTGGTCTTGATGGAGGTAAGGTTCGATTTTGTAGTTTTGTTGTCTTGTTTACGCTTTTCTTACGTAGCGTGTGTTACGATTGCTGCGAGGCTTGGTGCTATGCTCACTTCCCTGCCTTAGGACACGTTCAAGGTTGAAGCGCGATGTCAAACTTTCCATGCTTCTGTGACGGCGGATCGGAGAGGTATTGGCCTCAACTACGACGCGGCTCGTGTGCGCTTCAACGGGATGACCGTGGATAAGGTAAGGGCATTTGTGTTTTGTACTTTGGTCTTTTGTAGCTTGTTTTTGGGTTTGTGTTTGTTTTTAATTTGGTTTTGTTTTGTAGTTCGTTCGTGACCCCTGGAGTAAGTTTACCGGCGTCCCTCCGACGATTGCAGCTCGCTTTGGTCCCCTTGACGGACGGCGGCTGTACATCGAGACCCATTACGGCTCGTACTGGTACTTGGGTGAGCGTCTGTCTGCGCAGACGGGTCGTGGCGGCTTCATCGTACCTGCTGCTCCGCCCTCGGTTTTGTTCGTGGAGACGCCCGACGCTAATGAGCGTCGTGACGTGTATCACGAGGGTGAGTCCGACTCCTTGTTGCGGCCGGCTGAGGATTACGTGACTTGGGCACAGCGATGCCGTACCCTTGCGTATTTGTGATCGAGGTATGCTGATTACCGCACCGGCTTGTATATGTTTTGGTTCGGGAAGCAAAAATTTACCTATTTTTGTTTTGTAGCGACGTGATCGACCTTGAGTTCGGCCTCCTCGGATTCGTTGAGGATCATTGGTTGTTCACGAAATTTGCTCTCGTTCGATCGTCTTTGCCGCCTTCACATGCGTAGTCAGCGATCACGGGTCTTGAGAGGTGGGATCGTAGCGTGAGAAAGGTATTCACTTTCTTCTTTGTACAGCATGAGTATTATGTAGTATAGCCCCCAGTTTGAATTAGATTTTATTTTAAAATCATTAGTCAAACTCTGTTGAAGTAGGTTTTTGATTGTAGCCCCCAGTTTGAGTAAGATTTTATTGTAAAATCATTAGTCAAACTCTGTTGAAGCGGTTTTTGATTATAGCCCCCAGTTTGAGTAAGATTTTATTGTAAAATCGTTAGTCAAACTCTGTTGAATCACGTTTTTGATTGGAGCCCCCAGGTTAGAAAGCTAAATGTGTTATGCGTGTTTGTGGCAGGTGACGGCCGAGGGGCACAGGAGGCTGTGGCAAGCGGCAAACCGGTGGCGGGCTGTCGTGAATGAGAAGGTGGTCGACGCTTGCAGGGCTCAGAGGGAGGTGGCGGCTCATTGGAGCTAGCGGTCGGTGAGGAGGAGGAGATCGCGGGCGAGTGGAGGCTGCGCATCTTAGGAGAGTGGCGAGTCCGAGGCGAGCTAGAGGGTCGGTCTGTGAAGGAGGCTGGATAGAACACGTCTTTGAGATTGATTCCTGCGTCTTTGTCTTGCGGCGTCGTGACTAATCATGATAGGGCTTGGTCTTGTATATTTCGGACTTGTATTATGAATACTAGTATTTGTTGTGTGTGGTTGGTTTTTGGATTTGTGTATGGTTGATTTTTTTTTGTTTTGTGGGTGTGTATGGTTTTTATTTGGTTATTTTGTCTTGTTGCGAAAAATGTATTCCTGCGCCGTAGTAGGGTCTGAAATCCTCGCGTATTTGCGTGGCGGCGTGCAAAAGCGGTGTTAGTCGTAAAAGCACATATATCGTCTCGATTGAGGCCCGACTCGCTAATGACGGACTAAAGGCAAAATATGGAGTTTTGAAAAATCTTTGTTTTGAAAAATATTTTAGACTTTGTAAAGAGCGTTTTGACATTTAAAAATGTGAGCTAAAGCGGCGTTTTGAGGCGAAAATTATGAATCACGAAAATCGTATTTTGTGTTGGGTTTAATTTTTGTGTGATTATTGTGTTTTGTGAAAGGCGAAAAATACGAAAGGCGAGTCGATTCACATAAATCGAGGGCAGCCTTGACGGGATCAAATGCTTGTCGGCTTAGGAGGTCGGTAAAAATAGTGTAGGGGTAATAAGTTAAAAAATTTTAGGGTGTAGGTGTGTAAGAAGTGTAAGAAATCGAATAATTTTGTCAGAAAAGAAAAAGAAAATCGCTGTAAGCAGTGATTTCATTTGTCCTTTGTTCTGGCGATTAGAATTTTGTTTTGTGGTTTTTGTTTGATTTATTTTAATCGCTTGTTCACTAGCGTTTAAGTTTTTGTGTTGTATTTTTGCAAATCTCGGCTATAAAAGGAGGGCTAGGTTAACTCATTTCACTCATCCTTTCATTTCCCGTTCTCGATATTCCAAGAATATTCAGAATATTTACGGAACATTCGTCGAGTTATGGAGAATTTTGAAGGAAACTTGCGTCGTTGGTGTGCGTCCTTGTCGGGTGTCGAGAAGAAGCTCTTGAAAGATTGCGCGGGTTGGCGTATTTCGTGGGCTAAGGCAGGTTCGAATGGAGTACGAGTTCCTGGACGCTTGTCTTGAGTATTGGGACCCAAGCCTTCATGTGTTCCGCTTTCCTTGCGGAGAGGTTTGCCCTTTAGTCGAGGAGTTTGGGGCCATTGGCGGGTGGACGCATATTGGCCTGCCTGTATGTGTCGGCGGGAACTTGGCTATAAGAAGCGAGTTGAATTATCTCGGATGACCCGTGATGAGGTAGAAGAGTTATTTGTTGGGAACCGTGTCAACCTCTACCGTTTGTGTCAATGGTTTAGGAATAATGCGAACGGGCATATCTCTGCTGTGGCTAGGAGAAGGGCTTTGGCCTTTTGCTTGGTACACTGCTATATGTTCCCAGACTCTGTGTCCGAGGAGTCTTTGGGAGATCCGCGTTTAATTGCTGTTGTGGAGCAGATGGAAATAGGTTGCAATCATACGCTTTAATTACATTGAGACGATCCTTGGATTGGACGGCCAGGGCATGTAATAGGGAACATGCATCACAGGGTGTCCATTGATCCTCCAGTGTGGTGATGGAGCGTCTAAGTGTCTTTGAACGACCTTGGCCGATGGCGAATATATCGCGGGAGGCATTACCAGCAGATTACATGCGATGGTCGGGTCCAGACGGCGTCTAACGACTATTTCCCAGAGTTTGTGAGGTCATGTGCTATCAGGTTGGTCGGTATCATGGTGGGGGTGGTCGGTGTGACGGCCGAGTGCGATGAGTGATGGTCCTCTGGAGTCTATTGTGTGGGTTTGAGATGGGAGTTTACATCCATCCCGTGCGGGTGAGGCGACAGATAGGGTATGCCTGATTTATTCTGGCGGACACGAAAATGCAGGACATGCTCGTGTTAAATAACCAGGTGGCCAAGCGAGTGGGTCGATGGTTGGATCATCGCCCTAAGTGGCTTGTATTTGGTACTCTGGGGCGATCCAGTGTCGAGGTCTTCACGCTAAATGGGCCAGTGGCTCAAAGTGTTCGGGGAGAGGGCTCGTCTCAGTGCCATAGAGCTTAACGAGCCTCCGCCAAGCGTCTGCCTATGACCCGATCCGCTTTGGGCCTTGAGTGGTAGGGGTGGTGCTTCGAGCTCGGTGCCTCTCTCGGCGGCTGAATGTGTGTTCGGTCGTCGCCGTATCCCAGGGCAGTGCTCAGGATCGTCATGGTAGCTTGAGGGTCTCTTGAGGGTTGAGTGTTAGTGCTCCCTGACCAATTTGAAAGGTTTCAAGTCTGTTTTGATGGTGATAACCTGGTTTTAGTTTATGTGTGTTTTGTTAGTATTATGTTCATATTATGTCGTATTATGTGCTGTACTATGTAATATATTACCTATCCTAAACCCGATGTACATGCCGGGATCTGTATTGTAATATATTGTAGTGTTCGTTAGTGTAGTTTATGCTCCTACGTCTGGAAAATCCAAAATGTAACCGTTCTTTTTAAGATTAATAAAAATCAGGTTTCTATTTACGACTTTGCCTCATTTTGCTTATTGTGTGAAATTCCTTGGCTTTAATCTCTTTTCAAAGTTTAGAATGCAAGCATGGTTTTTGTTCTCAGGAAATTTTTGTATTGACTATTCCCTCGACCTTTTTAAGCTTTGGGTTTGTCGTTTTGTGTTGAATGTCATTCTTTTTACCCTTAGGTTTAAGGGACGAATTTTTGTGTTGACTATGTCCTTGGCCTTTTTTAAGCTTTAGACGTGTCATTTTTGTGTTGAATATCGTTCCCTTTACCCTTTGGGTTGTGGAATGTTTTTATGCTGACTATGTCCTTGGCCTTTTTAAGCTTTAGACGTGTCATTTTTGTGTTGTTGCGCTTTTTGCAAAGCTGCCTACGTATCCATGGAAAATGGAATCAAACCGGCGTAGTTCGGGAAATGTACGTTTAGGGGCATACCGGCCCATGAATTGTGTTTGCTTTTTTTGTTATGAATGTGCACGTTTAGGGGCATAAGCCCATGAATTGTGTTTGATGGATGCATGTTTAGGGGCATCCGGCCATGAGCATGTTTAAGGACCTGTAGGTCCATGAGCATGTTTAAGGACTGTGTAGGTCCATGAATTGCTTGATTTATGTGGAGAGAGAGCATGTTTAGGGGCATGCCGGCCCATGAGCATGTTTAAGGACCTGTTAGGTCCATGAGCATGTTTAAGGACCTGTAGGTCCATGAGCATGTTTAAGGACTCTTAGGTCCATGAATTGCTTTTTAGAAAAATTCGCATTTTATAGATACATTGCAAGGCATTTTTAAGGGTAGTACTTCTTGGTGGGTCGAGGTTTGTTGCTAGGTTAAACTCTTGGCCGTCGGATCGGTTAGTTTCTTGCTCACTTTGTGAAGATTTCTTTGACGAGGTAGGGTCCGGCCAGTTAGGCTTGAATTTTCCTCGTGGGTCATTTGGAAGTGGTGCTCGGGTGACTTTAGTGCGAGATCACCTACTTTATGTGTCGTGGCTTAACTTCGTTTGTTGAATGCTCGTTGTAGTCGGGCTTGGTACATTAAATGCGGTGCTCGGGGAATGCGATCGGCGTTCATCCAGGAGCATGAGTTGTTAAATGCAGTTCACGGGCCCATTCGCCAGGGATGCTACTTTCCATTAGTATGCGTAGAGGCGTATTTCTATTTCCCTTTGGTTGGGCGGCTTCCATGCCATAGGTGAGGAAATAGGGGGTCATGCCTGTAGGGGTTCGGATGGTAGTACGATATCCCCAGAGTGCATATGGTATCTTGTTGGGCCAATCTTTGCAGCTGTCGATCATTTTCTCGAGTATGGTGACGACTGTCTTGTTTCTTTGTAGCGGCTCCTTTGGTTTGGGGCCGATATGGCGAGGATTTGTGATGTTGGATGTTGTATTTTGTGAGTATAGCTTCTGTCTCGCGCTGAAAGTGCGAGACTTGATCGCTGATGAACTCATGGGGTATGCCATATCGGCATATAATGTTTGTCTGTATGAATTTGGCGACTTCTTTGGGCGGCGTTCGAAAAGATCTTGCTTCTACCCATTTAGTAAAGTAGTCAATGGCTACCCGGCCTGAAGCGGTGACCTCACTGCTCAGATGGGGTGGACCTTTCCTATTACGTCGATGCCCCAAGTTGAAAAAGGGCGAGGTGAGGTTAGGTTTGTATAATGGTGAAGGTGGTATATGTTGGACGTTGCTGAAAATTTGGCAGTTGTGGCAGTGTTTGACGTATTGGATACAGTCTGCTTCCATGGTCGTCCAATACCATCCTAGCCGTAGAATTTGTTTGCAGAGTGCTCGAGCGTTCATGTGGGGTCCGCATTCGCCATCATGGACTTACGTGACGATTTCCTGCCCCTTCTTGTAGTCGACACATATGAGCAGCGTCCCTTGTGGTGTTTTCTTGAGTAATTGTCCCATTTCTAGCACAAATTGGGAAGGTAGGAGTCTGATAGCTCT
Source organism: Dianthus caryophyllus (assembly GCA_023091065.1). NCBI lineage: Eukaryota > Viridiplantae > Streptophyta > Magnoliopsida > Caryophyllales > Caryophyllaceae > Dianthus > Dianthus caryophyllus. Next base: position 12,407,937 of record CM041529.1, on the reverse strand, counting down.
CTGTCCACGTTTATCGGTGTCGGGTGGGTAAGTATTGTCTGTTTTGTAGTTGATTATGGCTTGATACCAAGGCTCTGTTTGCTCGGCTTCGTCCAGGTCAATGGTATGGATGTATGCTGGTTCGTCACGTCTTTCGACGATGATGGGTAGTAACTTCATGTCTGGTGGCATGTTGAGGAGGGATGAGAGTTTTGACAGTGCGTCGGCAAACTGGTTTTCTTCCCTTGGGAGGTGGTAGAATTCGATGTAGTCGAAGTTGGTTAGGAGTTTTTGTACTTTTGTTTGGTATTTGGTGAGGGTTTCGCTCATGATCTTCCATGCCCCGGTCACTTGATTTATGATGAGGAATGAATCTCCATGCACTCGTAGGTTCTTTATTTTGAGGGCGATGGCGGCTTGCAGGCCGTAAATGCAGGCTTCGTATTCTGCGGCGTTGTTTGTAACGCTAAAGTCGAGCTTGATTGAGAGCGGAGTATGATCGCCGTTTGGGGATATTAAGAGTATTGACTCCATAGCGCGGTAGTTTGGCGCTCGTCGAAGTACAATTGCCGATTACTCCTTTCTATGGCGAAGATCCCATCGTCCGGAAATGACATTGTATCGATCATGGGTTGTTCGATGATAGCATTTTCTGAGGAAGTCAAAGCGCTCTTCCCTTGATCACTTTCAGAGGGAGGTATTTGAGTTCATACTCGGCGAGGAGTAGAGTCCACCTGGCCATACGTCCTGTAACACCCCGTGTTATTTTAACACAATATGATAAAAGAATTTAATTCCTCAAATTAAATTCATCCTTTTTCCATATAATAAAATCATTGAAATTTTTAGCCAAATAATACTAAAATTTGTTAAGTACAAATTTAAGAATTTTGAAAAATAAAGTTTGTTCTATTATCTTTAGAATTGAAAAAGAAACACATTTCAAATTTTTATAAAAATGAACCCTTATACTTTCCGTCTCTGAAATTCGGGTCAACAATTTCAAACACGCAAATCAAAAATCAAACAATCAACATCAACATTTTGAAAATCAAACTCAACGTCATTTTTAATGAAAATGTATCCATTTTGATTATTATTTAATAAATAATATTATATTAATATATAATTACTATTCCTTTTCTATTAAACTAGCTTTTTTCTAAAATGTCGAAATTCTAAGTTATACTTAATTTAAACTGATTAACTTTTGACGTTTGAATATAAATCTTTAAATCTATAACATTCAACCAAAAAATAAATATTTCGATCTAGTAAAATTTTAATCAAAATTTCAAGGATTAAGATCAGATTTTTGTTTTTATTACCTTTTGAAAATTAGTTTTATTTTTATTTCGATTTTATTTCAAAATACTATTTTAAGATCATATCTTTTATTTCGAGACTTTTCATGGCCAAGAAAGCGAAAATTTCAAAAGCGATAATCGAGCGAAAATTTGACTTTTGACTTTTGACTTTCCTTAGTCAAATTTTATCACCTTCCATGTTCTTACACATTTTCTTACACATTTAATTTTTCATCATCACTTTTATTTTATTTTATATTTAAATTTAAAGTTTATACTTTTAATAAAAACATAAATACAATTTCAATACTACTACCTTAATATTACCATTTTCATTCCGTCACTTTTAAAATTTTTCTAAAGTAGTAAATAAAATATTTTAGTCTTAAATTTATAAAATGAATACTTTTAGGAAAATCGTCAAACAAAGACTTTTAACTTTTATCGCTTTTGATGCAGAGCTTTTAAAACTGACCAAATTCGAGGAAAACATTTTTAAACATCAAAAAGACATTTTTAATGCCAAATAGTGTCAAAGACTTTTTAAACCAATGAGAAATTAGATGTTCCCTAATTTCATTATAATTAAACATTATTTATTAAATAAAACCAACTTTATCAAATTCATTTAACCTAAAAATTCATACTAACATCCTCATTATTTTTGAGAGCCAAACTCATCTCTTCCTTCTCATTTTGACCGTAGGTTTCTCCTCCATATGCTCCCTTTTATTTTTTTTCTTTTTATTCTAAAAACATTAAATAAAAACCTTAATATTATTTCTAATAAATTCCTAAGTGTTCTAGTATAATTAGTGGGTGTTTAGAGCTAACTTGCATGGATTATTTGGGTGAATAACATGGGTTATGGGTGAAGAAAAATCCGATCTAAAATTTATTTTAGATCCCCGACGATTAACTTCCTAATTAAGGTGACTAACTATGTCTTGTATTATTCTTTTTAGTAAATTAATTTGTTTTGTTATTATAATTTTATGAGTATGATTTTTATGTTAAATATGTTAAACACCATGATTGTATGCTTGTATGTTTAGGTGAAGTATAATAAAATGATAATAAATAAGTTATATTGATAATAGCTTACTTGTATTAAAATGATACCATGTGTAGTTAATTTATTTTTGAGCATTTTTAATTTATGTTCATATGATTTTTATGTTTAGTTATGTTTTAATTGAGTAGTAGTTATATATAAAAATTATGTGAAATATTAAAAATGAGTTTAAAGTGATTAAAATCGAAAATAAAAATATATATGTTCATATGTTTTCACTCGGCATTTTTAATTTATTTTAATATATTTTCACTTTTAATTTTTGTAAATAATATGTTAGAATAAGTTAGTTGAAATAGATGTATTCATGTTAAAAAATTAAATTAGGAAAACAAATTATAAGTTATTAAAATCAAAAATGGTGTTCTTGAGTTGTTCTTGAGTTCTTCATGTGTGTTCTTATCATCTTCATGTTATGTTCATCATTTATGCTCATTTTGATCTTGTTTTAATTTATGTTTGTTATTATTTTGTGTTTATGTTTAGTTGTTGTTTTAGGTATTGTTATTACTATATATTAAATCAACTTAAAACATTATAAATCATTTAGATTAAAAAGTTAGAAAATTAAAGTGTTGAAAAACACTATTCATAAATATAAATGAAAAGTTTAGTAAATTTCATTTTAGTTTAAATCGTTTTAGTATAATTAGAATAAATAAAATATAAAGACTTTAAGCTAAAAACCGATAAAATCGAAAAAATGAAATTTTAACCACCACCATCATTTGCCACGGCATTTAGGCCAATTTTAGAGTTAAAATTGTTTTTATCACTTTTTAGTTATTGTTAATATAATTTAATTATTAGCTAATAAGTTAGATTTAAGAAATTAAAAGAAATAAATCAATTTTGATATATATATTAAGTCACCCGACATATGCATTTTAAATTGACTAAATTTGACTAAAATGAAATTATCACTAAGTCACTAAAGTTAAATAGTAATTAGAATTGAATTTTTGTATAAATCGTTTTAATTATAAATGAATTATTATAAGCCAGAGTGAAAATATGTTACTTAGTTATAAAAATGAATTAAATCGTGTGATACTACCTTTGCTATTGGATTGATGATCTTGGACATACGGACTATAAATGAATCATCCACGATACTATCACTAACTTAAATAAATAGGCGACTAAATTTAGCTTAGAGTCTCGTTTTAAAATAAATATCATTGATCACCTTTTATAAAGAACTTAACGTTTTTAAAACTATGAGTTTGAATATTTTCATAAGCGACTAAATACAAACCTAACTTAACATTTTTAAAACTAGACTTTAGAATATTTTCAAAAATCGCCTAAGTACAAAACGAACCTAACGACTTTAAAACTAGAAATCTATACTTAGGAAATAAAAGATTTAGTTTTATAACTAAAATACCTTAAGTATAAAAAATTAATAAGTATAAGTATAAAAATACATATAAAATACGAATACGTTATAAAAATACGTATAGAATACGATGAATAGTAAATACAATGAATAGTAAATCGATGAATAGTAAATACAATGAATAGTAAATCGATGAATAGTAAAATCCGATGAATAGTGAAAAGTGAATAGTGAAATACTGAAAATAATTGAAAATTTTACTAAGTATAGAAAATTTAAAATAAAGAAGTAAATAACCTAAAGTGTTTGAAAAACACATAAATAAAATTGGACATACTAATAAACGTTTCAATTTAGAAACTTGAAAACGTTAATAATTAACAACACTTCAAATAATAAACGAACGTGTTATGTGGTCATATGAAACCTACCATTCAAATAAACCGTTTGACGCTGAGACTAGGAGAGTCTAGTAACATGTGATATGGAATATCAAATAAATAATAAATCATGAGTATGTTTAAATAAAAGGTCAAGCTTGGGCCTCAAATATGAAAACGTCAATCGTAAGTGAAGTGGGGTTAAGATAGTCTTGTAGCGGATACCACTATCTCGGTCTCGACATGGTCATCCGGTTAGTGTGGTTGGTAGTGACTTTATTGCTTAGCATCACGCCCATGCCTTGCGCCTTAAGTCGTATTGCCTATGCCGTACAAGATAATGAAAAATTCAACTCTTAGTGGGTGGGGCTTTAGGAAATAGTCGTTTTATCCTGAGTTAAGGTGCTTTCTATGAATAGCATAGCCTACTCTTAAATTGGATATTAGTGTATGCATACTAGACTAGGGTTTTATTCCCTATTTCGCTAAAGTTATCGGGCATCCGTGCGATTTGGGGCGATTATAGCGGTGGTCTCCTTGCAGTGTTTAGTTCTTAGTGGGCGCGACACTAGCATTCGTTCTTACCTGCGTAAAGATTACTTGGCGAGATTGTATCTGAAGTTGAATCATTTCGAACACTAGAGGATGAGATGCAAGTATTATAGTATTCGGCGTGGTTTACGAGTCGAGTAAGCCTCTGCACTATGGAAGTGAGATGCAATCGATCAGTACAAAGGCCTACTCGGTGGTGGGGCTCGTAGCGGTATGTGTTGTTTGTTGTATGATTAAATGAGAGCGAGTGTGTACCATCTTGAAAATTAAAGACCACAAGTTTACGAAGTGAATCAGTGCATGATGAGAACAATACGATATGTATGTATGTATGCGATCGATATCGCTTTGTAATCTTCTTTGATATGTTGTGATACTATGGCTATGATATTATATGTTATTTGCTTTCATAATGAATATCATGCTTATATGATTTATCGCTTTAACCGCATGCTTATTATGACATATATGTCTTTACATGCTAATTGTATTCAGCATGTTTATGGTTTATCATAATGTTATGTTGATAAAGCGATAATATTAAACCAAAGTAATTGAAATCGAGGGTAAGTATGAGCATAGCTAGTCCTTTGTCAGCTCAGTGAGCATCCCCATCGATTTATTGTGCAGACGTCGTGGACCAGGGAGCTGGATTTTGGATGGGGCCACGAGACATTTTTATGTTTTACTTTTCTTGTTTTTGAGAGATATGTAATATATATAACACTTACTCTTTAAACTTAGTACTTTGAGTTGTTTTATTCAACTCTTGAGCGATGTGATAACATTTTGGGTTTTATGTATAATTAATACTTATTTGGTTTAAGACTTAATTAATTTCGCCTTAGTAATTAAAGTCGACGAAAAATCGAGGTTATTCTGATTGGTATCATTTGTCTTGCGTAGTGAATAACTTAATAGTTATCTCATCTAGCGAGAGACACCTGGGCCGGACATTCATATCGTATGTCAGGCATAGACTTATAGGATCAAATAATAAATTAGAAATCTTAGATCGCTTAAATAATAACTTTAAATCGCTTTAAAGTGTGAGGATGGGTAGAAACCTTAAGGACCGACCATAGGCTAAGGACTTTTAAATAACGAACTACTTCCCTCAAAATAAAATACACTAACTATCGCATGCTTGCTACTTGCTGATGTGACTAACTAAAACTAACAACTATCCTCGGATATAAAATTCTAAGTAACAAATTTAATTCTCGAAGAAAGAAGCCTTTAATCAAATACATGACGACAAGATCTCAAGCGCAACAAATGGACGCATCAAGAACCCTACTATCGATGAGGCGTTCAAGATCTCAAGATTCCTATCGCAAAAGGAAATTCTACTACTCCATCTAATTATCCTCTTTAACTCAAATTTTTATTTCGTTCTCTCTTAAAAGATTTTCAACCTCTCAAACCTTTACTTCTAAATTTCTAACTTCCAAAACCTATAATTCTTACTAATTAACCACTTCTTAAAAATGAACTTTCATTCCTTGTCTTAAATTCGCAAAATGATTTCATTTTTCTTAACAATTTTGTGAACTTCTTTTTATTTATTCTCAGAAACCTTCGAACCTTGTTATTTTCCAATCTCTTAAACATAGTATCTCTTTCAAAATTTAAAGATCTTTGAAAATTTTATAATTCCTAATTATCTTCTCAAATTAACTTTCAAGTTTCCCTTTCAAAATTTATAATTATTCTTAAATTTATAAATTCTAAATACCTTCTAAAATTAACATTCATGTTTCCCTTTTAAAATATATTTGATACTTATTCAATGATTTCTTAACACTTTAATTAAGTAATCTCAAATATCTTGAAATTATTTTGTTTTAGTTCGTATATTCTCTACCACGTTATCACTCGAATTTGATTATTTTCAAATTTTTGAACTTATCAATACCTTTTTCAAATTCTCAACCTTTAAAATGAATCTTTAGCTTTTCTCTTGAATTTGATAAATGTGTTTAAAATTTTCTTAAGGGGTAGGACAAAATTTGATGATTTAAAATCATTGATTAAAATTATTTAAAATCCTTATTTCAACAAATTTTAAACTATGTATTAAATTTCAAATAAAATTATAATTTGTTTTATTTTAAAACCCTTATAATTTTAATTTAAATTAATTCCGTACAAAACTTCTAGGCCCCTTCTCTTTGAAAATCCTTTTGAAATCGATTTCAGAAATAACAATCTAGCAACATTTATATATTAATTCAAAATATTCCATTTGTAAATATAAAACAATTATATCCTACAATCTTCTCACTCTATCTAACACCTGTATAGTAATTCAAAAATTCAGACATTTAGAAATGTCTTATACTACCCAAAATAAAATGTCATTATCGAAACTTGTAAAATCTTGTTTTTCTCTCTAACTGTCTTGTTTAACCTCGAGCAGTTATCCACTCTATTCAAGTTTCGGGACGAAACTTTTCTTAAGGGGGTAGGTTTGTAACACCCCGTGTTATTTTAACACAATATGATAAAAGAATTTAATTCCTCAAATTAAATTCATTCTTTTTCCATATAATAAAATGCGACTGAAATTTTTTCGCCAAATAATAATAAATTTTCCTAAGTACAAATTTAAAAATTTTGAAAAATAAAGTTTGTCCTATTATCTTTAGAATTGAAAACGAAACACATTTCAAATTTTTATAAAAATAAACCCTTATACTCTTCCCGTCTTTGAAATTCGGGTCAACAATTTCAAACACGCAAATCAAAAATCAAACAATCAACATCAACATTTTGAAAATCAAACCTCACGTCATTTTTAATCAAAATGTAGTCATTTTGATTATTTTCAATAAATGATTATATATTAATATATAATTACTATTCCTTTTCTATTAAACTAGCTTTTTTCTAAAATGTCGAAATTCTAAGTTATACTTAATTTAAACTGATAAACTTTTTGACGTTTGATTTTAATTATTTAAATCTTTAACATTCAACCAAAAAAATAAATATTTCGATCTAGTAAAATTTTAATCAAAATTTCAAGGATTAAGATCCGATTTTTGTTTTTATTACCTTTTTGAAAATTAGTTTTATTTTTATTTCCGATTTTATTTCAAAATACTATTTTAAGATCATATCTTTTATTTCGAGACTTTTCGCGAGCGCGCAAAATGAAAATTTCAAAAACGATAATCGAGCCCGAAAATTTGACTTTTGACTTTTGACTTTCCTTAGTCAAATTTTATCACCTTCCATGTTCTTACACATTTTCTTACACATTTAATTTTTCATCATCACTTTTATTTTATTTTATATTTAAATTTAAAGTTTATACTTTTAATAAAAATATAAATACAATTTCAATACTACTACTTTAATATTACCATTTTCATTCCCGTCACTTTTAAAATTTTTCTAAAGTAGTAAATAAAATATTTTAGTCTTAAATTTATAAAATGAATACTTTTCAGAAAATCGTCAAAACAGCACTTTTTAACTTTTATCGCTTTTGATGCCCGACTTTTTAAAACTGACCAAATTCGAGGAAAACATTTTTAAACATCAAAAAGACATTTTTAATGCCAAATAGTGTCAAAGACTTTTTAAACCAATGAGAAATTAGATGTTCCCTAATTTCATTATAATTAAACATTATTTATTAAATAAAACCAACTTTATCAAATTCATTTAACCTAAAAATTCATACTAACATCCTCATTATTTTTGAGAGCCAAACTCATCTCTTCCTTCTCATTTTGACCGTAGGTTTCTCCTCCATATGCTCCCTTTTATTTTTTTCTTTTTATTCTAAAAACATTAAATAAAAACCTTAATATTATTTCTAATAAATTCCTAAGTGTTCTAGTATAATTAGTGGGTGTTTAGAGCTAACTTGCATGGATTATTTGGGTGAATAACATGGGTTATGGGTGAAGAAAAATCCGATCTAAAATTTATTTTAGATCCCCGACGATTAACTTCCTAATTAAGGTGACTAACTATGTCTTGTATTATTCTTTTTAGTAAATTAATTTGTTTTGTTATTATAATTTTATGAGTATGATTTTTATGTTAAATATGTTAAACACCATGATTGTATGCTTGTATGTTTAGGTGAAGTATAATAAAATGATAATAAATAAGTTATATTGATAATAGCTTACTTGTATTAAAATGATACCATGTGTAGTTAATTTATTTTTGAGCATTTTTAATTTATGTTCATATGATTTTTATGTTTAGTTATGTTTTAATTGAGTAGTAGTTATATATAAAAATTATGTGAAATATTAAAAATGAGTTTAAAGTGATTAAAATCGAAAATAAAAATATATATGTTCATATGTTTTCACTCGGCATTTTTAATTTATTTTAATATATTTTCACTTTTAATTTTTGTAAATAATATGTTAGAATAAGTTAGTTGAAATAGATGTATTCATGTTAAAAAAATTAAATTAGGAAAACAAATTATAAGTTATTAAAATCAAAAATGGTGTTCTTGAGTTGTTCTTGAGTTCTTCATGTGTGTTCTTATCATCTTCATGTTATGTTCATCATTTATGCTCATTTTGATCTCGTTTTAATTTATGTTTGTTATTATTTTGTGTTTATGTTTAGTTGTTGTTTTAGGTATTGTTATTACTATATATTAAATCAACTTAAAACATTATAAATCATTTAGATTAAAAAGTTAGAAAATTAAAGTGTTGAAAAACACTATTCATAAATATAAATGAAAAGTTTAGTAAATTTCATTTTAGTTTAAATCGTTTTAGTATAATTAGAATAAATAAAATATAAAGACTTTAAGCTAAAAACCGATAAAATCGAAAAAATGAAATTTTAACCACCACCATCATTTGCCACGGCATTTAGGCCAATTTTAGAGTTAAAATTGTTTTTATCACTTTTTAGTTATTGTTAATATAATTTAATTATTAGCTAATAAGTTAGATTTAAGAAATTAAAAGAAATAAATCAATTTTGATATATATATTAAGTCACACGACATATGCATTTTAAATTGACTAAATTTGACTAAAATGAAATTATCACTAAGTCACTAAAGTTAAATAGTAATTAGAATTGAATTTTTGTATAAATCGTTTTAATTATAAATGAATTATTATAAACCGATGAAAATATGTTAGCTTAGATTATAAAAATGAATTAAATCGTGTGATACTACCTTTGCTATTGGATTGATGATCTTGGACATACGGACTATAAATGAATCATCCACGATACTATCACTAACTTAAATAAATAGACGACTAAATTTAACCGAGTCTCGTTTTAAAATAAATATCATTGATCACCTTTTATAAACCGAACTTAACGTTTTTAAAACTATGAGTTTCGAATATTTTCATAAACGACTAAATACAAACCGAACTTAACATTTTTAAAACTAGACTTTAGAATATTTTCAAAAATCGCCTAAGTACAAAACGAACCTAACGACTTTAAAACTAGAAATCTATACTTAGGAAATAAAAGATTTAGTTTTATAACTAAAATACCTTAAGTATAAAAAATTAATAAGTATAAGTATAAAAATACATATAAAATACGAATACGTATAAAAATACGTATAGAATACGATGAATAGTAAATACAATGAATAGTAAATACGATGAATAGTAAATACAATGAATAGTAAATACGATGAATAGTAAAATACGATGAATAGTGAAAAGTGAATAGTGAAATACTGAAAATAATTGAAAATTTTACTAAGTATAGAAAATTTAAAATAAAGAAGTAAATAACCTAAAGTGTTTGAAAAACACATAAATAAAATTGGACATACTAATAAACGTTTCAATTTAGAAACTTGAAAACGTTAATAATTAACAACACTTCAAATAATAATCGAGCGTGTTATGTGGTCATATGAAACCTACCATTCAAATAAAACGTTTGACGCTGAGACTAGGAGAGTCTAGTAACATGTGATATGGAATATCAAATAAATAATAAATCATGAGTATGTTTAAATAAAAGGTCAAGCTTGGGCCTCAAATATGAAAACGTCAATCGTAAGTGAAGTGGGGTTAAGATAGTCTTGTAGCGGATACCACTATCTCGGTCTCTGACATGGTCATCCCGGTTAGTGTGGTTGGTAGAGCGACTTTATTGCTTAGCATCCTGCCCATGCCTTGCGCCTTAAGTCGTATTGCCTATGCCGTACAAGATAATGAAAAATTCAACTCTTAGTGGGTCAGGCTTTAGGAAATAGTCGTTTTATCCTGAGTTAAGGTGCTCTATGAATAGCATAGCCTACTCTTAAATTGGATATTAGTGTATGCATACTAGACTAGGGTTTTATTCCCCTATTTCGCTAAAGTTATCAGGGCATCCGTGCCGATTTGGCGATTATAGCGGTGGTCTCCTGCAGTGTTTAGTTCTTAGTGGGCGCGACACTAGCATTCGTTCTTACCTGCGTAAAGATTACTTGACGAGATTGTATCGAAGTTGAATCATTTCGAACACTAGAGGATGAGATGCAAGTATTATAGTATTGGCGTGGTTTACGAGTCGAGTAAGCCTGCACTATGGAAGTGAGATGCAATCGATCAGTACAAAGGCCTACTCGGTGTCAGGGCTCGTAGCGGTATGTGTTGTTTGTTGTATGATTAAATGAGAACGAGTGTGTACCATCTTGAAAATTAAAGACCACAAGTTTACGAAGTGAATCAGTGCATGATGAGAACAATACGATATGTATGTATGTATGCGATCGATATCGCTTTGTAATCTTGCTGCTATGGTGTGATACTATGGCTATGATATTATATGTTATTTGCTTTCATAACTGAATATCATGCTTATATGATTTATCGCTTTAACCGCATGCTTATTATGACATATATGTCTTTACATGCTAATTGTATTAAGCATGTTTATGTTTTATCATAATGTTATGTTTATAAAGCGATAATATTAAACCAAAGTAATTGAAATCGAGGGTAAGTATGAGCATAGCTAGTCACTGTCCGCTCAGCGGGCATCCCCCCATCAGTTTATTGTGCAGGACGTACGTGGACCAGGAGCTGGATTTTGGATGGGGCCACGAGACATTTTTATGTTTTACTTTTACTGTTTTTGAGAGATATGTAATATATATAACACTTACTCTTTAAACTTCCGTACTTTGAGTTGTTTTATTCAACTCTTGAACGATGTGATAACATTTTGGGTTTTATGTATAATTAATAACGCTGGTTTAAGACTTAATTAATTTCCGCCTTAGTAATTAAAGTCGACGAAAAATCAGGTTGTTACACGTCCATTTAGGACTGGTTTTTCAAACAGGTATTTGAGGGGGTCCATTAGGGAGTAGACTCTTGTTGTGCTAGTGAGTAGGTAGTGTCTGAGTTTTTTGGTTGCCCAGACAAGCGAGAGGCAGCTTTTCTCGACTGGTTCATACCGAGTTTCGTAATCGTGGAACTTTTTGCTGATGTAGTAGATGGCCCGTTCTTCGTTGTTGACTTCTTGGGCGAGCATGGCACCCATAGCGTCTGGCGTGGTTGTTAAGTATAGCAACAGTGGCAAGTCCTTTAGCGGGGGTACCAGAATAGGTGGGTTTGTAAGCAGGCTCTTGACTTTGTCGAATGCTTGTTGACAGTCGTCGTCCTATTTCGTGTGCTCTTCTTTCTTCAGCTTCTTGAAGATTGGCTCGCAAATCATGGTGAGTTTGCTGATAAATCGGGAGATATATTGGACTTGTCCCAAAAAGCTCTTTATTTCGTCGATGTTGCTTGGCGGTTTCATATCCATTATTGCTTTGATTTTGGTCGGGTCTATTTCGATCCCGCGTTGGCTTACTATGTGGCCTAACAACTTGCCTGACGTGACCCCAAAGGTGCATTTCTGTGGGTTTAGTCGCATCTTATACTGCCTGATTCGGGTGAAGAATTTCCGAAGGTTTGTAACGTGGTCATCCCTTTCTTTTGATTTTACGATCATGTCGTCGACGTATACCTCAACCTCCTTATGCATCATGTCGTGGAGCAAGGTGGCAGCAGTGCGTTGGTAGGTAGCGCCGGCATTTATGAGCCCGAATGGCATGACTGTGTAGCAGTACGTTCCCCATGGGGTTACAAAAGTTGTTTTTGGCATGTCGTCTGCTGCCATCTTGATTTGGTTGTATCCTGCATATCCATCCATGAATGACAGTAAGGCGTAGTCTGCTGTGTTGTCGATTAGGATGTCCATGTGAGGTAGTGGGAAATCATCTTTTGGGCAGGCTTTGTTCAGGTCCCGGAAGTCGGCACATACTCGTATTTTACCGTTTTTCTTCATAACTGGTACCATATTGGAGACCCAGTCTGAGTATTCGATGACTTGGATGAACCCGGCTTGTAGCTGCTTCTCAATCTCTTCCTTGACCATGAGGGACCATTCTGGTTTGATGCGTCGGAGCTTCTGCTTGATCGGTCTGCTACCTTGTTTGATCGGGATGCGGTGTTCAGCTATCTCGCGGTCTATGCCGGGCATGTCCTTATATGACCAGGCAAAGACGTCCTTAAACTCTGCGAGGAGCTTGGTGTATGTGGCCCTTTCTTCTATTCTTAGAGAAGCCCCATCTGTAGTTCTCTAGGTTCTTCGGGTGTGCCTATGTCGATGGTTGTTGTGTCTTCAATAATAGGTTCCTGTTCGGGTTTTGAGACAATGCTTGCAATGTATCTATATAATGCAATGTTATTTAGTTTAAAATTAGCGCATTCATTAGAGGATGTAGTTTTTAAATGAGGCAAAGAGTAATCAAAAACTTTCATGTTATTAATGTTATCAAAAGCGGTTACATTTGAAGACAGCCCAGACGAGGGAGCTTTGGACAACCTTAATGACTCTAGTTACTTATTAAGACTTACTATAATAGCCGTTTTTAGAGAAAATGGCGTCATGACGACGCAGAATCCTAGACTCTAGGTGTAGACGCTTGAATTGGGACCTCCCGAGTCGTCGGTAGATTGGGTGGCATTTTCACGAAGCTTCACCGGTGATGGAGAGCGACTTCGAAAGTCACGAGGCCTTTATAGTAATGACTTCGTTGTAAAAGGGAAGCTTCACTTTCTGGTGCAGAGTTGATGTGATGGCTCCGGTAGCGTGAATCCAGGTCCTTCCTAACAACATGTTATATGCCGGAGGGATATTCATGAGCTGGAACTCGGTTCGTGTTTCAACAGAACCTGTCATGATGAGTAATGATATGATTCCTTCTATGCTGCGGGATGTGCCGTCGTACTCTCTTATGCTGTTGGAGCAAGGGGTGACATCACTTTCCTTTAGTCCTAGCTTGAGGGCAGTTGTTAGGGGCAGGATGTTGATTGCGGAACCGTTGTCGATGAGGGTGACAGGTAGCACCATATTACGACACTCTACGGTTATGTAGAGTGCTGGGTTGTGTGGATCTTGAAAGGATGGAAGATCTGCATGGGAGAAAGTTATGGCACCTGGTAGCCAATCCCGGATAATGCGGTCAATGAGTTGTGCTGGGGGGACTTCCTTGGTATCTCGCCATGTTGTGTTATATGAAGGATCGTTCGTTGTGGGTAGGGTCGTCATACTTTCAATTGTGTCCTTGTTTTTACTTTTGCTTGTGCGTTTAGGAGGGAATCCCGGTGGTATTTGTAGATCCAAAGGGGACTGATGCGGACGTTGGGAGCGTGGAGCTTTATCGTGGTCGTCGGACTGTCTGAGGGGATGTTGATGAGGGATCTGGGTGAAGATTCCTTTCCTGTCCTCGTGCCTTGGTTTCGTTCTTATCCTAGCCTGGCGAATGTGATCAATGTTGCTACCGTTGATGCTGTCGAAAAGGACGTTGACCTCGTGATCGCTTGAGGGAGTCAGGAGGGGGTGATTGAGAATTGGATGAGCTCCTACGAAAATGGGGTGAGAATGGGAGGTGTCATGCTGGGCCGGTGGTTTAGGGGCTATGCTTGGCTTATCGATTGTTTCATTGTCGATCATGTCTTGGATCACGTTCTTTAGGCGGAAACAGTTCTCCGTGTCATGTCCCTTTCCCCTGTGGGACTCGCAGACTGCAGTCCTCGTGCCATGATAATGGTTTCTTATCCTCAGGCGGTACGCTAGTGGGTTTGGGAATATGGAGGATGTTCTTCTTCACGAGCTTTCCCAACGCCTTTGAGTAGGACATGAAGAGGGGGTCGAACCTTCGTCGCTGTTGCAACGGAAATGGTCCAACTGATGATGACCTGGGTGCAGTAGGAGTGGGCTGTGCTAGGAATACTGGTTGTGCTGCTAGTGCCTTTGAGTTTACAGCGTTAAATGGTCCAGTCGTTGTTGTGGTGGGAGAAGTATTGACCTGGCGGCCATGGTCTGAAGTTTTGGCCAGTTTGTATTTGTGAATTTCATCCTCCAGGGATCGGATTCTCTTGATGTGTTGAGCAGACTCTTCGGCGAACAGTCTTGCGTTTTTCTCGATTTCGATCTTTTGCATGGCGGCCAGATGTTCGAACAAAGCGGTGAGATTGGCTACCTTGTGGTCGAGCAGCCTTACGTGTTCGGTGATCGTCATTAGCGGAGGAGGCGGTGGAAGGGCAGTTTCATCATTTGCGAGGTTGAAACGGAAATTCATCCTGTGCTTGCGAGCCGGGTGTTCGGGGTTTTTCAATGAGGGGACCTGACAAAGTTTTCAAACCTTTAGTGATTCTAAAAGGGAAGAAAAGACTCAATGAAAAATCGCATTCACGACCAAAGAAAGACACAAAAGCGTAAAAAGTGGGTGCAAGACTTGACTCGTGTTTTTAGCTTTTGAAAAGGACACGGGAAGCTTTTGAGATAGAGGCGTGTTGACACGTCCTTATTCTCGAGGTAAGGAAGATTTGTATGATCATAATCTGATTAACCCAGTTCGGCGGTATGTTGCCAGGGGTTTATCATTGGATTACGATAAAAAGGATCAGACTGAAATAGCGATAGGCTAACCGATCTGAGGATGTTAAAATTGGGTAAAAGGCGATCAATTGTTCGCCCTTTACGTGTGACTCAGGGATTTAAATCAAAAATGACGACAAGTCACTCGATTTAAAGAGTAAATCAACGGGTTTGCATATGAGCGAGCCCGCGTTTTTTGTTTTTGAGAGAAAAAGATTAAATCGGGATGACTAAAGAGTCACTCGATTTAGAGTTAATTCTAATGTTCTAAAAGTTAATTTCGTTTAAAATCTCCGAAATGAATTGACACATTCGGGTTTTTGCTTTGTGAAAAACCATTAGCAATAAATGTATTATGACGATACGTCAGTCGCATAATTCATTTATGTTTTGAAAAAGACCTGGGATATAGTGGTTATCCTGGGTCGGTTTTAAATGTAGTGGCATTTTATTTATCAAACTTAAATGACCATAGGTCAATGAGCCTAACGGCGTGTTATAAAAAGTATGACCTTTTTTGAAAAAAGTTTGAAAAAGTAATTTCAAAAATGGACGTATTTTAAAAGTATAATGCCTAGGAAAGGTTTTCGTATGCAGAAAGTTTTGAAAGACGACTATAGTGAGGGTACTATAGCTTCACACTTGTACATATAAACACAGGTTTTTGGCTTATAGGGTAAGGTTCCCTCCGGCCATTCCCGTAACGTTCAGGTAGGGGCACCCGCAAGACTACACACGTCTTAGGTGTGGATTCAAGACGGGCCCTAGAGCGTTCGAGTTTGACTGGTTACGATCGTTTGTACGGATGCCGTACTTGTAATCGTGGAGGGGCGAGAGAACAGTGTGTCCGGAGTTACCCCGCTTATGAAGCGAGAGTTACTGGGGGCCGTTCCTCAAAGGGTGTGGTTTGAATCAGGAGGATTCGACTCAACGTGCTTTTGCCCAAATATCGAAAGCGTAAATGTTTTCAAAGTTTCAAGCTTCACTTCTTTATGTTTTTAAAATAAAAGAAAAACAAGTTTTTCAAAAATAATAAAAATCATGCTCGTCCCCAGCGGAGTCGCCAGCTGAAGGTACCGGGTATCTCGGATGAAACCTATCGACGCCCTGCGCGCGCCCGCCCTCGCCCCGTGCGGGGGCGCCGGGGCGGAATGCGCCTCGCAGGAAAAAGTGCGAAGTTTTGTAAAAATGGGGAGATCATTGCATGAATTTGCGATCAAAAAAGAAAAGTAGAAAAATCCTTTTTGAAAATGTGTTTTCGGAGTCGCCACCAAATATTAAAGGAATTTGGAACCTATTCAACGCGTCTTGAAATACAAGACACGAGTGTCTCAGATTTCAAGGTGCGTCGATACCTATCAATCTGAGGTCTCAAAACCGCAGAAGGGGTTCGGAGTGAGGTTACTTTTCAAAAGTTTTGACAAAAATGTGTTTTTGAAAACTGAAATTAAAAAGCCTACGTAAGAGTAGTCTCTACTAATTTGAAAACATTTAGTTAATTTCGATATTTGGGCTAAAAAGTCACGCTACGTACAAGTGCGAATAAACATGACTCGATTAAAATGCATAAATAATGTAAATGGTCAAAATAATGACGTATTGCTATAGGAAATGTACGTTAAATAATAATTTATTGACTAAATTATTACTATAGACGTTATTTTCCTGACCTTGTATTAGAATTTGTGAAAAACCCTCAGTTTTGACATGCTAAAAGACTCTATGAAACGGTACAATTTAGTGTTGGATCCGTGATTCTAGTCGTTATTTAATGCATGAATGAGGACTTGCATAATTATAAAAGTGACGTCGGTTTGCTTTAGTGATATGGGGTCGTTTATTTATGCGATATTGGCGAGGTTTAGACGGATTATGAATCCGAATTGCTACAACCGTATTTAATACGGCCGCTAGTGCCAATATCGGGTTTGGGGTTAATGTAACCCCATTGTCCGAGTCTCAAACGTCCAGCCCGTAGGTAAAATGTTTACCTTTCGAAAATGTAAAGACGGTATTTTTGAGTGGATTTTGTGAATAGTGTATGTGTGTTGAAAAACCGATGTTTTGAAATGAATGAAGTGGGTTGGTATTTATAGAGTTTGGGTGGTTTTTGTGGGTGAACAAAATTAAATCGCCTGTGTACAGGCGTTTAATTTTGTTTGAGTAGGATATTTTTAAAGAAAAATCAAAAAGGCGGCTGGTACAAAACAAAAAGAAAATCGCCTGTTGACAAAGAATTTTTAATCGCCTGTCAACTGGCGATTTTATTTTTGTTTTGGTGGGCTGTTTTATGCCGCCTTTGGTAAATGACGTATTAGGGGTAATGATTATGTTTTATTTGGATATTTTGGGCCAAATTAGTTTTTGGCTCAATTTTGATTTTCGTGCTTCGCTTTTGTCGAGTTTTTCGGTTTTGGCTCGAAATAAAATAATATTAGGTTATATTATTTTATGGTATCGTGGAGTCTTGTTTTGTGAAAATGTGACACGGGACGCACTTTGGCCCGTTTTGAGTGTTGTGTTAGTGTGCGTTTTGGGTCGTTTTTGTAAGTTTGGGCCGTTTTGTAGCTAGTTGGGCTGTTTTTGTGGCTTGGCTTAATAAGACGTTCCTGTATCGTGCTCGTGTTATGCCTATAATGACTAAGAGTGACATTCATTTTTATGATTATGCAAATCCAAATTAATACGCTAAAAATGACTAAATACGTTTTAGACACTTTTGTACCGTTTCGACTCTTTTAAAAGCATGCATGAAAGTCCTTTTCATCATCGGGTTTGTTTTTGGGGGGTACGGATACGGGTATCTACAGAGCCCCCAGTTTGACTGAGCTTGGACTAAGCGTTAGTCAAACTTAAAGATAGTATCCGGACCATTACAGTCTCGATACTACCTGGCGGCGCTAAGCATGTGTCTTATGGGAGAGACGAGGACTTAGCGTCGGGAAATGCGGGGAGGGACGACATGTTTTTAAGGACATGACGGTCCTACATTTTTAAGGGCATGTCGGCCTGCATGTGGCCTGAGTATTCCCAGCTGGCGCCTTGCTTGTGTTTCCGCTTGTGCTCCTTGCTTTGCTTTGCTTGCGCTTCTGGCTTGCGCTCTTGGCTGTGCTTTGCTTGAGCTTCTGACTTGCGCTCTTGGCTGTGCTTTGCTTGCGCTTCTGGCTTGCGCTCTTGGCTGTGCTTTGCTTGCACTTCTGGCTTGTGCTGGTACGGACGTCTCGTAAAGGAGGTTACGTGCTCTCGTGTTTGGTTTATAAGAATGGTTGGTGTTTTGGTGAACGTCTCGTGAGGAGGCTACGTGTTTTTCTCATAAAAGGTTAGGTTTTTATGAACGTCTCGTGAGGAGGTTACGTGTTTTTGTATTTCTCATAAAAGGTTTGGTTTTTATGAACGTCTCGTGAGGAGGTTATGTGTTTTTGTATTTTAACGTCTCGTGAGGAGGCTACGTGTTTTTCTCATAAAAGGTTAGGTTTTTATGAACGTCTCTTAAGGAGGCTACGCGTTTTTGTATTTTAACGTCTCGTGAGGAGGCTACGTGTTTTTCTCATAAAAGGTTAGGTTTTTATGAACGTCTCTTAAGGGGGCTACGGGTTTTTGTATGTTAACGTCTCGTGAGGAGGCTGCGTGTTTTTCTCATAAAAGGTTAGGGTTTTATGAAGGTCTGGTGAGGAGTCTACGCCTTTTTGTATTTTCCGTAAAAAGGGTTGAAATTGTTTTTGAGATGGGTTGAAAGTGTATTGGGCCGAGGAAAACAGCCCAAAACAGAAACAGAAACCCAGAAACAAAAATAAAATCGCCAGTAAACTGGCGATTTTGTTTTTGTTTTGTGAATTTGTATAAAAATCGGGGAAGAGAAAGGGGGAGAGTTTATTTCGTTTCTAAAATACAAACTAAATCGATAACCCTAAAATTCAATCCGGCGATTTTCTAGACCAAAATTCAATTTTCCGACTCCTACAATTCATCATGGACCAAGGTATGTAGTCAACTCACTTGGTTTTCCGGGTTTTGAAGTTTGTTTGAGTCGGTTTTAACTTGAAATACCGTTTTCTAGGGTTTAGGGTCGATTTTTGTTGGTTTGATTCGAGTTTAGCTCTCGTCTTTGCTTGAAAACGTTCGCCATGGCTAGTATAGTGCTTGGCTTGCTTGTCTTGCTGTCGTTGTGTGAAAATCCGGCTCGTGGTCTCGATTTTCGTGCGTTTCGTGTGTGAGGGGTATTTTGGTCATTTTCGAAAATGTCTCGGAATTGGCTCAAAACTTCAGTGGAGCTTACCCGTTGGTAGTATAATACGTTGGTGAGCTTGGTTTGTTGAAATGGGCGCGAAAAGCGGTTCGTTTGGGTAGAAAACCGTGTAGAAGGGGTAAAGTCGGGGCTTGTGCTCTGTTTTTGTAGCGTAAGGCGATCCCGAGTGGCTTGGTTATTTTGAAAATGTTGTAGTATGCTAGTGTGAAGGTTTGGGTGGCTTGTATGCGAAGAACGGCTCGAAAAAACGTCATTTTCGTGCGTTTTAGTATAGGGGCTGATTTTGGTCGAAATTTTTCGGTTTCGAAACTTGCCCGAATTCTCTGTATTGTGTTTTCATGGCTAGTATGGTACACTTTTGGTCTTGTTTTGTAGAGTGTGTATGGTTTGGAGGTGTATTTGGAGCGTTTTTGTAGTTTAGGCTAGGTTTCCAAAAATCGCTTTTCCTCGCTTTTCGTGCCCCGTTCATGGAATGTATGGTAATGTGTGTTGTCTGTGTTGGCTAGGGGGTTGTTTTGTGGGAAGTGGAGGCTTTTTGGATTGCGTTATGGTCAAGAAAAGGCCGTTTTTGTAGCTTGTAAGCGTTTTGTAAAAGTTGTTCATTCGGGGGGTTTGGGACGTTATTTTCGCATGGAATTTTTTGCACGTGTTTATTGTGATTTATGGGTTGGGTCTGTGTCAGCAAATATGGGTTTCTGGCTTTCTGTAGCGTTTTTCCCTTTTCTGCTATTTTTGGGTTAAAAAGGCCTGCTTTCTGCTGTTTTGGCCAATTCTCTGCTGCTTTTGCGCGTGCTTGCTCTTTAACTTGACTGAGTAGGACGTATATATCGTATACGTCTCATGGACTTTGATTTTCTGTGCTTTCGCCCTGTTTTGGCTTTATCTGCAGATAACGTAGGCCTTAGTGCTTGTTTTCTGTTATTTCCGAGTGCTTCTGCTTTCCTAAGTGATTTGTTGTTGCCGTTGTCTGAGTATGCCTTTGAATCTGGTGCAGGTGATCCTACTGTTGGAGTATGTGTCCTCCACAATAGTGCGATTACTTAATAAATCTCAATTAAGGAATACGTGGGGATAATCCTAGATTATTGTCAATTGATTAACGTAAATCGATAACGGTTGGCTGACTAGAGTTTGACGTTATTGTCATGAGAACGGCGGTGATCAATTGATCCCTTTAAGTCACACCTAAAGGAACATACTCCAAATATTAAAGCTAATTAATTGTATGTGATACAATTATATTAGTAACTTGATAAATCGACTAACGGTTAGTCAGTGTATTAATTTAGAGAGAAATCGAGTTGTGAACTCGAATGTTTTAATTTTATATCGATAAAATTATTAGAGGAGATGAGAATTAGTGATTAAGCGTTAATTCACTAATTTTGTATATTTTACTAATGAGATTAGTGAAAGTATAGTTTTAATATATGTGTAAGTGTACATGTATATTAAAGAAGAGTTTAATTGATTTACACTTTATTATATTAGATAATTAAGTGATAAATTATAAATATTTGTGGGACAAATATTGAAAACAAAATAGACCCATTTATGGGTCCTATGGACTGTACAAAATGGTGAGAAAGGAGGAGAAGTTTCCTCTTTGTCTTATTCTATTTGGAAGTCTACTTTTTGCATGTGTGGAACATCATCATTATAATGCATGCAATTGTGCTAATCAAGAGCGCAACTCTTCCCTTCTCCTCTCCTTTTGTCGCCCAAGTAGTGTGTCACACACACTACTTTTGCTCCTCTTCCTTGTTAAATACAAGACTAAGTTGAGAGAAAAATAATTCATTCTTTTTCTCTCCATCTTTCTCTCTTGTTTTCTCTCTAAATAAAATACTACTATACATTATATTACTAAGAGTTAGTAATAATAATATTACATATTATCAAGTGACACTAAGTGATTTCTAGCTCAAGATCCTTAGTGTTTTTGGAGTAGTTCTTGGGTGTATCTCAAAGGAGGTTTCCTTGTTTGGAAACTCGGTTTTGGAGGATCATCCTAAGCTTAGAGTATTCACCAAACAAAACTAGAAAGGAGTTCTAGTTTTGTGCCCAAATTTCCTTTTGAGAAAGGTATAAATTACTAAACTTGTAACAAAATCTATTTGTTAACTACATAGATCTTGCTAAATCAAATTAGAGTAATTTGATTTACACTAATATTTGATTAGTGAATGGGATCCGATCCCTACAAGTGGTATCAAAGCCAAGGCTTGTAGTTACAAATTTATTTTGTTGTTTTTGGAGTTTTATGTATTTATTGAGAATAAATAACATAAAATCCGAAAATAGTGTTAAAAATGGTTTTAACACGAGATTTTTATTGCATGCAAAGTTTCTGGTCTCATGAAGTTACTGGTCAAATTTCGTAATTTTTGGAATTTGTTTGCTAATTAAAATGATTTTTATACAAAACCGAGTCAAAAAGGGTGTTTTTGGCTAAAATAATTACTATAAATAGTTATAGTTTGAATCTGGTCACGAAATTTTTACACAGTGATATTTCATATTTATACATTCTACATGTAAATTTTCAAAGTCAGATTTTGAGTTTTGAATATTTATTCATATTTTTGTTTAAAATCGGTATGGTTTGCATTTTATGTCCAAAAATATAGTAAATGTTGTTTTCTGGACATGAAATTTATACCAATATTTTTACACATTATGAGGATGCTCTCGTATAAATTTGGGATTTTTCCTCACTGTTTTAGACGTTTTCTTGATTTTATGAGATAAAATCGATGAAATCGTATGTTATTTATTATAAAATAAATTCGTAAATTTTTCTGACCAAACTTTTATTTTCTGATATTTTGGAAGTGTTCCAGAATATACAAAATTTTTTCAAAATAAAAATAATTTTATTTTATTTTATTTTATTTTGATTTTATAAAGCTTTATTCATAAAAGGGTTATGATTAAAGTACTTCTAATTAGCAAATGACCAAGTTTATGAACTAAAATCACCTTAAGTTAGTATAAACTAAAGTTGGGTGTTCTAAAATCAGTTTAGAAGTTTTAGTTCAAGCTTAAAAGGTGTTTTAAGCATTATTGGTTAATATAAGATTAATCGATTAAAAATGAGATCGGTTTGAAACGTATTAATGCGATTATTGTTTAGGGCGATTTTGGCATGTTTTTATTTATAAGCTTTACATTATGCATGTTTGGATGAATGTTTATTATTGAATGAATGTTTGTTCTTACTAGTATGGCCATAGTTGTTATATTTTTACCGATATTGCCGTGAATGAAAGTGGAATATCGTGTGGGTTTGTAATTAAATGCGATCTCGTATC
Source organism: Dianthus caryophyllus (assembly GCA_023091065.1). Lineage (NCBI taxonomy): Eukaryota > Viridiplantae > Streptophyta > Magnoliopsida > Caryophyllales > Caryophyllaceae > Dianthus > Dianthus caryophyllus. The sequence continues at coordinate 12,384,846 of CM041529.1, read as the reverse complement.
GCGGTTTGTAATTTAATAGTTTATTTCATTTATAAATGTATAATAGGATTGCTATGTATTCATTTGTAAATCATACTTGTAACTATTTGTAAATCGAAGACCGGTGATGGAGATCGACTTTGAGCCTTAGAAGTGTTCTAAAGCTTGCAAGGAGGAGCTTGGATGAGATCCATATGAAGAGGGACCAAAGAAGTTGGTTTCCAATTTGTAACTCCTTGTATTTTAATTACTTTAGGTGGCCATACTAGGTTTATGTTTGTTTGATGCTTGTGTGTTTGCTTATTTTCCGCTCACATGCCAAAATCGCCATGCATGCCACGATATCCCACGTTGATTGTCGTTTTTAGGTCACTATTCTTAAATTAGTTCACTTATAAAGAATTTAAATGACTAAAAATTGACAAGATCACCCACATTTTAACAAAAATGAATTGAGATTAAGCCTTTCCAAATGTAGCGACTATGAACCCCATGTTCGTGAGGACCTCCGCGACGTGGAACCTTGTTACCATGGGTAAGTAGTGGGAGGAAGTCCCGTGCTAATTTGGTTTGGACTCAACCAAATAAGAGTTATTTGGGGCTAAAAGATGCATTTTAAAGAAAATCATCAACCAAGCATTCTAGTGTAGAATTAGTCAAGTGTTGACTTATCGCTTTTATATAAAAGGAAACATGAGATGTCTAATTTTATATGAAAAACGAGTCTTGGAATCATTTATATAATTTCGTGGGAGATCATTATATAAATGGACATTTGTTTTAAAAATGAGTTTTAGCAAGTGTTATAAATGAACAATGAATGCTTATATATTTCCTCATATTTATTGTAGAATCGTTTATCGCAATGGCATCATCATCATCAACTCCCGCGCCCATTTTGGGCAAAGATTCATGGTTGCGAACCGTGATGGATAAGTGTATCCTCAAGGATGACGGTAGCAACTTCGTCGAATGGGATTCGACAATGAAGGGCGCCGCGACATCCGACAATGTGCTCAAGCACCTTACCGATCAACCACCCGCCGAACCCACTTCTCGATCCGGCGCACGAGCCGCCTATGATGAGTTTATGAAAGTGGACAATGACGTGAAAAACGTCTTAATTTGGTCCATGGCACCCGCTCTCAAACTCCGATTTGTCAGTCAAAAAAGTGCATATGTGATATTCACTCGAGTGACAACTATGTTCTCCAAAGCACCGCAAATTAGGCTTTATGAAGCCGCGGTGCGGTTTTTCGATGCAAAGCTTGAGAGGAACCAAAAAGTTGGTCCTCATGTGCTCAAAATGATTGAGCAAATAGACACTCTTGAGCGTCAAGAGTGTGCTATACCCAAGGCTCTTGCGATCAACCGCAACCTTCATTCTCTTCCTAACAAGTTTGCTCACTTTCGAGTAAACTATAATATGAACAACATGGATAAGAGTTACCATGAACTTCATGCTCTCTTGGTCCAAGCCGAGAGGGATATGGAAGTGAATGAGGTGGAGAAGAAAGATGTTCTCTCCATGAAAATGAAGAACATGAACTTGGGAGTGAAGAAGGGAAGGTGGCTGAAGGGGCCATCTAACATTGGCAAGGGTAAGGGAAAGGCTATTGTGGAAGGTGTTCCACATAAGCCTAAGCCCAAGATCAACAAGGGAAGACCCCTCAAAGACACTTGCAAATATTGCAATGAAGTGGGTCATTAGATGCGCAATTGTCCCAAGTACAAGAAGGATTTGAAAGATGGATGTGCGACATCCAAAGGTATTCTTCCTTCTAATCTCTATATGATATACATCAATCATGCTTGCATTTCTACATGGGTATTGGATACCGGATGTGGATCTCACCTTTGTAATCATTTGCGGGGATGAGAAACGCGGGGCCCTAGCCAAGGGTGATGTAGATCTCCGCATGGGCAATGGAGCTAGAGTAGCGGCCGTTTCCGTAGGAACTTTTGTACTCGCTCTTGCTAGTGGATTAGAGTTGCTTTTGAATAACTGTTATTTTGTACCAACTCTAACGAAAAACATTATCTCCGTCTCGCTTTAGATTCTAAGGCTTTTCTTTTGAGATTAAGAACAACCGTTGTACTTTTTCTTTTAATGAAATGGTTTATGGTGAAGCTATTTCAATTGGAGGTATTTATGTTTTAAATGATGTTAATGATGTTTATCATGTCGAGAACAAGAGGCTCAAAACGAATGAGTCAAACAAATCCTACCTTTGGCATTGTCGTTTAGGTCACATAAACGATAGACGCATAAAGAGACTTGTTGAGACCAAGGTTCTCAAACCATTTGATTGCGAATCATATGGTACATGCGAAGCTTGCCTTTTAGGCAAGATGACTCGTCAACCCTTTAGCGGTAAAGGGACACGAGCAAGTGAGGTTTTAGGACTCATACATACCGATGTGTGTGGTCCATTAAACATCACCTCTAGAGGAGGATATCATTACTTCATTACTTTTACCGATGATTTAAATAGATATGGTTATGTCTACTTAATAAGGCATAAAAGTGATGCTTTTGAGAAATTTAAAGAATTTCAAAATGAGGTTGAGAACCAATTAAACAAAAGGATAAAAGCACTACGATCGGATCGTGGTGGCGAATATCTAAGTAATGAATTTGATTCACATCTTAAGAATTGTGGTATAATATCACAATGGACTCCTCCGGGCACACCACAATTGAATGGTGTTGCAGAAAGGAGAAACCGAACTTTGCTTGACATGGTTCGGTCTATGATGAGTCAAACTGAGCTTCCTGGATCTTTTTGGGGCTTTGCACTGTTATCTGCTGTTTTCTCACTAAATCGAAGTCCGACTAAAGCGGCCAATAAGACTCCATATGAGATATGGACGGGAACGGTTCCCTATTTGTCATTCATGAGAATTTGGGGATGTGAGGCATTCGTCAAGAATAAAACTGACGATAAACTCGCTCCAAGGTCTGACAAATGTCTATTTGTAGGTTATCCTAAGGAAACCTGTGGCTATTACTTCTACAACCCTCACGAGAACAAAGTGTTTGTGGCTCGTGATGCTGTTTTTCTAGAAAATGAATTTATTTCTAAAAAACAGAGTGGGAGAAAATTTGAACTTGATGAAGTTCAAGAGCCACAAACCGACGCAGAAGATGAGGAAACCGTTCCCTCATCTTCTCACACGGTTATAGTCCCTAGGAGGTCAGGAAGAGTTAGTCAACAACCTGACCGTTACCTCGGTAACATCGAGGAGGAGGGTGATTTGTTGTTATTCGAAAGCAACGAACCCTCAACCTACAAGGCGGCTATTGGTAGCCTCAACTCCGAACAATGGCTAGAGGCCATGAAATCCGAAATGGATTCTATGTACGAGAACCAAGTTTGGGACTTGGTAGATTTGCCTGAAGGAGTGAGACCCCTTCAGTGTAAATGGATATTCAAAATCAAACTCGGCATAGATAAACATATTGATGTTTACAAAGCTAGATTGGTGGCAAAGGGCTTTTCACAAGTCCAAGGTATTCATTATGATGAAACCTTTGCACCAGTTGCTATGCTTCGATCCATAAGGATAATCTTAGCGGTTGCCGCATTTCATGACTATGAGATATGGCAAATGGATGTAAAAACCGCCTTCTTGAATGGGATTCTAGAAGAGGAAGTGTTTATGACACAACCTGAAGGTTTTATAGATACATCCAACCCTAAGAAAGTATGCAAGCTTAAGAGATCCATTTATGGTCTTAAGCAAGCATCGAGGAGTTGGAACCACAGATTCGATCATGTTATCAAACAACATGGATTCGCTCGAAGTGCCGATGAACCTTGTTTGTACATGAAGTTTAGTGGGAGTAAAGTAACCTTCCTTGTTTTGTATGTGGATGACATACTACTGATTGGAAATGATATTCCAAGTCTGAACTCGGTAAAGGTGGAATTGGGAAACCATTTCCAAATGAAGGACTTGGGAGAAGTACTGTAACACCCCGGCCCCAACTAAAGGCCGAAATGTCATTCACGGTAGCTCGCCAGGCTGCGTACATCGCCATGCATCAACACAGCCCTTTCCAAATAAGACTTTGTCCCCACTCGTGCGCATCCTGAGAACTTCCCAGGAGGCCACCCATCCTAAGACTACTCTCCAGCAAGCACGCTTAACTGAAGAGTTCTTAATATGAGCCACCAGAAAAGAAGATGCATCTTGTTGATATGAGTAGTACTTACAATCCTTTTAAGCACTAGGTCACTTGAGCTCATACATGGACCACTTCAACGGGGAACCCTACCAATAACCTCGGACAACACCGGTGTTACACACCCCACTTGAAGAACGCAACGCCCTCGTTGCGCTGGTAGCTACTTACAATATAGCATTCCGTAATCCTCCCCACTAGGTGCGTGCACTGGCCAACAAGACACAGGATTCGACCACACGCGGCCGTGGGTTGCTCGATACCATTTGTAACACCCCGCCCCAACTAAAGGCCGAAATGTCATTCACTAGAGCTCGCCAGTGGCAGACATCGCCCACGCACCAACACAAAGCCCTTTCCAACAAGACTTTGTCCTCACTCGTGCGCATCCTGAGAACTTCCCAGGAGGTCACCCATCCTAAGACTACTCTCCAGCAAGCACGCTTAACTGAAGAGTTCTTAATATGAGCCACCAGAAAAGAAGATGCATCTTGTTGATATGAGTAGTACTTACAATCCTTTTAAGCACTAGGTCACTTGAGCTCATACATGGACCACTTCAACGGGGAACCCGGCCCGAATAACCTCGGACAACACCGGGTGTTACAAGTACAACGCATCTTGGGTATCCGGATCTATAGAGATAGATCCAAGAGGATACTAGCATTAAGTCAAGAAACTTATATCGATAAGATTCTTGATAGGTTCAATATGAAAGACTCCAAGAGAGGCTTTCTTCCGATGAGTGTAGGAATAACATTGAAGAAATCTCAATGTCCTAAGACTCCTGCGGAAATTGAACGCATGAAATTGATCCCTTATGCTTCCGCTGTAGGATCAATCATGTATGCTATGATGTGCACTCGTCCCGATGTCGCTTTCGCCTTGAGCATGACGAGCCGGTATCAAGCTAATCCCGGTGAGAATCACTGGATAGCTGTGAAGAACATCCTTAAGTACTTGAGAAGAACTAAGGATTCGTTTCTAGTGTTTGGAGGAGAACTTGAGCTACGTGTAAAGGGTTACACGGATGCAAGTTTCCAAACTGATGGGGATGATCTGAAATCCCAATCCGGCTATGTCTTTATGTTGAATGGAGAAGTCGCTTTGTTGGAAGAGCTTCAAACAGAGTGTCACCGCGATTCTACGACTAAGTCGAGTATTTGGCAAAGATCTCAAGTCGCTAAAGAAGCTGTGTGGATTCGGCAATTCTTGGATGGACTAAGAGTAGTCCCTAGTGCCGTGGATCCTGTCACTGTTTATTGTGATAACAGTGGGGCTATCTTTCAAGCAAAGGAGCCCAAGTCTAGTAACAAGTCTAGACACGTTTTGAGGAAATACCACGTTATTAGAGATAATGTGGAAAGGAAGGAAATTGATATTTGTAAGGTTGGGACAGACGATAATATCGCTGATCCTTTAACCAAGCCTCTTTCGAGGGCTAAGCATGACGCGCACACCGCCTCCATGGGGTTGCGGCGTATGCCAGATTTCCTTTAGTTTCGTAATATGTAATTGAATGATGTATCCTATTACATATATGAAAATAACATTCATTGTTTTATCTTAAGTCATTATTGAATGCATACTTTGTTTATCCGAATATTTGTGTGACAACTTTGAACGTATTCAAGTGAACGGCATAAACTAAGTATTTGGTCCCTAGTCTCTCATATGAGGTGACGTCTCCGAGAGACTAGATTGCAAGTCGATCGATGGTGGGTTCAACACCATAGGGTCATAAGAGATGACCGATCGTTTGCATAGACAGACTGTGAGACACTCTGTCGGGCAGTGACGCTTATAGAATTCCTTTTCAATGAGATTGAAACCTGGTCGTGGTGGGAATTCTATAGTATTCCTTTGAGTCGATTCTTTGACTGGAACTGATTGTCTGAGTCGGTGCAGTTTCCGAGTGACTTTCATTGTTGTCCTAAGCCATGCCGTGAAAGGGGGTTATAAGGGCATCTTTGGGGTCATGGTGATCTGCATTATACAGTACAATCGAGTGGAAGGGAAATGTCCACCCTCGTCTGGGTAAAACATCTTTGGGCCACTCGAGGAGTAGTCGCTGAAAATGCGTGGCCACGCTCGGTAAGAATCTACGGTAGATTCCCCGGCCGACGTACTACTCTCCTTATCGAGGAAACCACTCACGATATATATCTCAGGATGCAAGTACGACCTGTAAGACACCTTGCATCGAGTGGGAGATGTGAAACGGACATGAGAATTGGTAATGCAAAACTTGTCTCGGACAAGTGGGAGATTGTTGGAGTATGTGTCCTCCACAATAGTGCGATTACTTAATAAATCTCAATTAAGGAATACGTGGGGATAATCCTAGATTATTGTCAATTGATTAACGTAAATCGATAACGGTTGGCTGACTAGAGTTTGACGTTATTGTCGTGAGAACGGCGGTGATCAATTGATCCCTTTAAGTCACACCTAAAGGAACATACTCCAAATATTAAAGCTAATTAATTGTATGAGATACAATTATATTAGTAACTTGATAAATCGACTAACGGTTAGTCAGTGTATTAATTTAGAGAGAAATCGAGTTGTGAACTCGAATGTTTTAATTTTATATCGATAAAATTATTAGAGGAGATGAGAATTAGTGATTAAGCGTTAATTCACTAATTATGTATATTTTACTAATGAGATTAGTGAAACTATAGTTTTAATATATGTGTAAGTGTACATGTATATTAAAGAAGAGTTTAATTGATTTACACTTTATTATATTAGATAATTAAGTGATAAATTATAAATCTTTGTGGGACAAATATTGAAAAGAAAATAGACCCATTTAAGGGTCCTATGGACCGCATAAAATGGTGAGAAAGGAGGAGAAGTTTCCTCTTTGTCTTAATCTATTTGGAAGTCTACTTTTTGCATGTGTGGAACATCATCATTATAATGCATGCAATTGTGCTAATCAAGAGCGCAACTCTTCCCTTCTCCTCTCCTTTTGGCCGGCCCAAGTAGTGTGTCACACACACTACTTTTGCTCCTCTTCCTTGTTAAATACAAGACTAAGTTGAGAGAAAAATAATTCATTCTTTTTCTCTCCATCTTTCTCTCTTGTTTTCTCTCTAAATAAAATACTACTATACATTATATTACTAAGAGTTAGTAATAATAATATTACATATTATCAAGTGACACTAAGTGATTTCTAGCTCAAGATCCTTAGTGTGTTTGGAGTAGTTCTTGGGTGTATCTCAAAGGAGGTTTCCTTGTTTGGAAACTCGGTTTTGGAGGATCATCCTAAGCTTGTATTCAACAAACAAAACTAGAAAGGAGTTCTAGTTTTGTGCCCCATTTTTCCTTTAAGAGAAAGGTATAAATTACTAAACTTGTAACAAAATGCTTTTGTTAACTACATAGATCTTGCTAAATCAAATTAGAGTAATTTGATTTACACTAATATTTGATTAGTGAATGGGATCCGATCCCTACACCTACGCCTCCAGCGCCTACTTCCAGTGACATGGATCGGGTATTGGCTGGAGTTGACTTTGCTGTTCCGGGGGGCGAGCATACTCCTACTTCAGGTATGCCCGCGCCCTTGGAGGTTTCCGACGGTCCGTCTCAGTCGGATGTACTGAGAGCCTTTGCTCCGACGCCAGGGGCTTCTACGACGCCAGGGAGTGAGTTCCAGGGCGCTGCTGTGGAGTCTCCTGCCTTTTCTGCTAGTGGTGCTAGTGCCGTTAGTGCGTCGTCTGGGCCTTCTGCGAGTGGCCTGGGGCGTGGTGCTGTTCCTGGTGGCCCTGAGCCGTCAGTTAGTGGTGTGGGTCGTGACGTTGCTGCCGAGTCACCTGCTTTTTCAGCTAATGTAGTACGCGAGGAGACCGTCGCTGAGCGGACGCGGTCTTCTGGTGGTACTAGCGGTAGTGGGGCTGCTGCTGGGTCGTCGAGGTCTCCTGCTGGTGGCCGAGGTCAGGCTCAGGGTGTCGTCTCGCACTTTGCGGGCGTGGACGTGGCGCTGCTGTGGAGACGTCCGAGGCTACCGGGAGGCCGTGGTGGAGGCCGGAGCGTAGCTGCAGGGTCTTCGCAGGGGCGTGGCCGTGGCGGCCGGAGGGACGCCTGCGGCTCCAGGAGGGGGGCGAGGCAGAGGTCGTGGTGCCGCGCGCAGGGCTTCGCAGGACGCACACTGCTACAGCCAGGGCGCCGCGGCTCTGGAGGGGGCCAGGATAGAGGCCGTGGTCGCGGTCGGAGGAACTCGAGGCCGAAGAAGGGCAAGGTGGATGTGGCTTGGTGAGGCGCAGAAGCAGTCGAGACGCCGAGCTCGTGCCGCCGCAGAGGTGGTGACCGGGCGGAGGCTGAGGTCGCCGGTGTTGTTGAGGAGGTTGGAGCAGGGGGAGCTCCTATGGAGGCCCCGCGGAGGCGTGGTCGTGCTCGGGTCCGGAGCCGCGACGAGGACCCTTCGAAGCCTGGAGGAGTCTTCGAGCGACGGCGAGTGGGTTTCGACGACCGCTACCGAGGCGCTGCCGAGGCCGAGATTGCCGAGGCCGCCGCGGCCGCCGCCGCCAGTTGCCGCCGACGCCGCCGCTTTGTTGCTGTTGTCGCGGGGCCGCCAGGGTTTGGGGCGAGGTCCAGGCCAGATTCGGCAGAGCTCGTGATGAGGCTGAGGCTGAGGCAGAGGCTGAGGGTGAGGCTGAGGGCGAGGCCCAGGATGCAGGTGCGGCAGGTCTTGAGGCCGCGACAGAGGTTTTCATGGGGATGGTCGACGAGTTGGGCGCGAGGCCTGACTATCCTCATGGTCCGCGTTTGTGGTCGCAGGTGGCCATGGACTGGGATGGCGTGACTCTGGTTTGGAGTCCCTTGGAGCACTTGTCGATCCGAGTGAAGGTCGGCTTTCCGTTAGGCTCGATGAGGACCTTCTTTGGGTTCCGGACGGTGTTTGACGTCTTTGAGGGTAGGCTCACCCAGGAGGAGCGAGATATAGTGCTTGGGACAGCTTTTGGTCCCTTGGTGCAGAAATGGAGGGAGGTGCGGGGCAAGCGGGTGAACTCGCGCCTCAATGTACTTCGGGCGTTGTTGGATAGGTTTTGGGATACGACCAACACCTTCCACATGCCTGGTTACGAGGTTGGCGTGACCCCTTCTTCGTGGGCAGCTGTCACGGGGCTGCCTCATGGCGAGGGCGTACTTGACTGGGGGCGTGAGCGACCTCCTATCGATAGCCCACGAGTCGTGCGCCTGATTGGCGACGGGGTTAAGTGTGGGGTAGGTGAGGAGCATACGTTTCAGCCCCGGACTATTTGGCTTGCTGACTTCTTCGAGGGGAGGAGGAAGAAGAAGGGGTCTACTCGAGCGAGCGCTGAGCAGAGGGCCCGGCTGTGGTTGTGGTGGTTCCTGACGGCCACCCACTTTGGCGACAAGGGGGAGCGAGCGTCGACGGCTGTGTTGATGGCGCTGTCGGACATGACGCGTCTAGGTGACTTTGACTGGGTCACTCCTGCTCTGGGTCTGTTGATCCGATACTTGAGGGATGCGGTGCGTCCTGACCGGATTGACGAGAAATCAGATGTGTCGCTCGTGGGACCTGGTCTTCTGATGGAGGTAAGGTTCGATTTTTGTAGTTTTTTGTTGTCTTGTTTCTGCTTTTCTTCTGTAACGTGTGTTCTGATTGCCTGCAGGCTTGGTGCTATGCTCACTTCCCCTCTCTGCTTCCGGACACGTTCAAGGTTGAGGCGCAGTATCCGGCTTTCCATGCTTACGCGACAGCGGATCGGAGAGGTATTGGCCTCAACTACGACGCGGCTCGTGTGCGCTTCAACGGGATGACCGTGGATAAGGTAAGGGCATTTGTGTTTTGTACTTTGGTCTTTTGTAGCTTGTTTTTGGGTTTGTGTTTGTTTTTAATTTGGTTTTGTTTTGTAGTTCGTTCGTGACCCCTGGAGTAAGTTTACCGGCGTCCCTCCGACGATTGCAGCTCGCTTTGGTCCCCTTGACGGACGGCGGCTGTACATCGAGACCCATTACGGCTGCATCGGTATTGGGTGAGCGCCTGTGTCGCAGACGGTCGTGGGCGCTTCATCGCACTGCCGCCCGCCTCGCTTTGTTCAGGAGACGCCCGACGCTAATGAGCGTCGTGACGTGTATCACGAGGGTGAGTCCGACTCCTTGTTGCGGCCGGCTGAGGATTACGTGACTTGGGCACAGCATGCCCTTGCTGACGCTGTGATCGAGGTATGCCTGATTACCCTTTTCGCTTGTATATGTTTTGGTTCCAGGAAGCAAAAATTTACCCTATTTTTGTTTTGTAGCGACGTGATCCTGACCTTGAGTTCCAGCCTCCTCCGTTCGGTGAGGATCTGTTGGTTGTTCACGAGGGTCGCCTCATTCGATCGTACGCCGCTTTCCTCGCTCTGCGGGTCACTGATGCGGGTCTTGAGAGGTGGGATCCGCGCGTGAGAAAGGTATTCACTTTCTTCTTTGTACAGCATGAGTATTATGTAGTATAGCCCCCAGTTTGAATTAGATTTTATTTTAAAATCATTAGTCAAACTCTGTTGAAGTAGGTTTTTGATTGTAGCCCCCAGTTTGAGTAAGATTTTATTGTAAAATCATTAGTCAAACTCTGTTGAAGCGGTTTTTGATTATAGCCCCCAGTTTGAGTAAGATTTTATTGTAAAATCGTTAGTCAAACTCTGTTGAATCACGTTTTTGATTGGAGCCCCCAGGTTAGAAAGCTAAATGTGTTATGCGTGTTTGTGGCAGGTGACGGCCGAGGGGCACAGGAGGCTGTGGCAAGCGGCAAACCGGTGGCGGGCTGTCGTGAATGAGAAGGTGGTCGACGCTTGCAGGGCTCAGAGGGAGGTGGCCGACGCTCGACTGGAGCTAGCGAGGGTCAGGGCTGAGGAGGGAGGGAGATCGCGGGCCGAGCTGGAGGCTGCGCATGCCGAGGAGCTGGCGAGAGTCCGGGCAGAGCTAGAGGGCTCAGACGCAGGGAGCCGGATAGTGGCACGGCCGAGATTGATTCCTGCGTACCGTCTTGCAAATGGCCGTGACTAGTCGCAGTAGGGCTTGGACTTGTATATTTCGGACTTGTATTATGAATATTAGTATTTGTTTTGTGTGGTTGGTTTTTGGATTTGTGTATGGTTGATTTTTTTTGGTTTTGTGGGTGTTTATGGTTTTTATTTGGTTATTTTGTCTTGTTGCGAAAAATGTATTCCTGCGTCGTAGTAGGGTCTGAAATCCTCGCCAGATTTGCGTGACGAGCGCATTCGCAAAAGCTGTTAGTCGTAAAGACATATATACGTCTCGATTGAGACTGACTCGCTAATGACCAGACTAAAGGCAAAATATGGAGTTTTGAAAAATGCTGTTTTGAAAAATATTTTAGACTTTGTAAAAAGACGTTTTTGACATTTAAAAATGTGAGCTAAAACGACGTTTTGAGACGAAAATTGTGAATGCGAAAATCGTATTTTGTGTTGGGTTTAATTTTTGTGTGATTATTGTGTTTTGTGAAAGACGAAAAATACGAAAGACGGGAGTCGATTACGCAAATCGAGACGACGCGACGGGATCGTAAACGTCGGCTTAGGAGGTCGGAAAAAAAAGAGTAGGGGTAATAAGATAAAAAATTTTAGGATGTAGGTGTGTAAGAAGAGTAAGAAATCGAATAATTTTGTCGAAAAGAAGAAAATCGCCTGTAAACAGGCGATTTCATTTTTAATCGCCTGTTTACAGGCGATTAGAATTTTGTTTTGTGGTTTTTGTTTGATTTATTTTAATCGCTTGTTCACTAGCGTTTAAGTTTTTGTGTTGTATTTTTGCAAATCTCGGCTATAAAAGGAGGGCTAGGTTAACTCATTTCACTCATCCTTTCATTTCCCGTTCTCGATATTCCAAGAATATTCAGAATATTTACGGAACATTCGTCGAGTTATGGAGAATTTTGAAGGAAACTTGCGTCGTTGGTGTGCGTCCTTGTCGGGTGTCGAGAAGAAGCTCTTGAAAGATTGCGCGGGTTGGCGTATTTCGTGGGCTAAGGCAGGTTCGAATGGAGTACGAGTTCCTGGACGCTTGTCTTGAGTATTGGGACCCAAGCCTTCATGTGTTCCGCTTTCCTTGCGGAGAGGTTTGCCCTTTAGTCGAGGAGTTTGGGGCCATTGGCGGGTGGACGCATATTGGCCTGCCTGTATGTGTCAGGCAGGAACTTGGCTATAAGAGGCAGGTTCAGAATTATCTCCAGATGACCCGTGATGAGGTAGAAGAGTTATTTGTTGGGAACCGTGTCAACCTCTACCGTTTGTGTCAATGGTTTAGGAATAATGCGAACGGGCATATCTCTGCTGTGGCTAGGAGAAGGGCTTTGGCCTTTTGCTTGGTACACTGCTATATGTTCCTGCACTGCGTGTCCGAGGAGTCTTTGGGAGATCCGCGTTTAATTGCCGCCAGGAGCAGATGGAAATAGGTTGCAATCCTTCTGCTTTAATTCTGGCTGAGACGATCCTTGGATTGGACGACCGGGCATGTAATAGGGAACATGCATACCGAGGGTGTCCATTGATCCTCCAGGTGTGGCTGATGGAGCGTCTAAGTGTGCTGAACGACCTTGGCTTCGATGGCGAATATATCGCAGGAGGCATTACCAACCGTTACATGCGATGGTCGGTCCGCACGAGCCCCAACGACTATTTCCCCGAGTTTGTGAGGTCATGTGCTATCCGTTGGTCGGTATCATGGTGGGGGGTGGTCAGTGTGACGGCGAGTGCAGTAGGTGATGGTCCCTCTGGAGTCCTATTGTGTGGGTTTGAGATGGGAGTTTACATCCATCCCATGCGGGTGAGGCGACAGATAGGGTATGCACAGTTTATTCCTGGCCAGGACACGAAAGTACAGGACATGCTCGTGTTAAATAACCAGGTGACCGACGAGTGGGTCAGTGGTTGGATCATGCGCCCTAAGTGGCTTGTAGCTGGTACTCCTGGGACGATCCAGGTGTCGAGGTCTTACGCTAAATGGACCGTGGCTCAAAGTGTTCAGGAGAGGGCTCGTCTCCGTGCCATAGAGCTTAACGAGCCTCCGCCGACGTCTGCCTATGACCCGATCCGCTTTGGACGCCAGAGTGGTAGGGGTGGTGCTTCGAGCTCGGTGCCTCTCTCGGCGGCTGAATGTGTGTTCGGTCGTCGCCGTATCCCAGGGCCAGGTGCTCCGGATCGTCATGGTAACGCTGGGGGTCTCCGCAGGGGTTGAGTGTTGGTGCTCCCCTATTCAGCTGAAAGGTTTCAAGTCTGTTTTGATGGTGATAACCTGGTTTTAGTTTATGTGTGTTTTGTTAGTATTATGTTCATATTATGTCGTATTATGTGCTGTACTATGTAATATATTACCTATCCTAAACCCGATGTACATGCCGGGATCTGTATTGTAATATATTGTAGTGTTCGTTAGTGTAGTTTATGCTCCTACGTCTGGAAAATCCAAAATGTAACCGTTCTTTTTAAGATTAATAAAAATCAGGTTTCTATTTACGACTTTGCCTCATTTTGCTTATTGTGTGAAATTCCTTGGCTTTAATCTCTTTTCAAAGTTTAGAATGCAAGCATGGTTTTTGTTCTCAGGAAATTTTTGTATTGACTATTCCCTCGACCTTTTTAAGCTTTGGGTTTGTCGTTTTGTGTTGAATGTCATTCTTTTTACCCTTAGGTTTAAGGGACGAATTTTTGTGTTGACTATGTCCTTGGCCTTTTTTAAGCTTTAGACGTGTCATTTTTGTGTTGAATATCGTTCCCTTTACCCTTTGGGTTGTGGAATGTTTTTATGCTGACTATGTCCTTGGCCTTTTTAAGCTTTAGACGTGTCATTTTTGTGTTGTTGCGCTTTTTGCAAAGCTGCCTACGTATCCATGGAAAATGGAATCAAACCGGCGTAGTTCGGGAAATGTACGTTTAGGGGCATACCGGCCCATGAATTGTGTTTGCTTTTTTTGTGGTGAATGTGCACGTTTAGGGGCATGCCGGCCCATGAATTGTGTTTGATGGATGCATGTTTAGGGGCATGCCGGCCCATGAGCATGTTTAAGGACCTGCCGGTCCATGAGCATGTTTAAGGACCTGCCGGTCCATGAATTGCTTTTTGATTTATGTGGAGAGAGAGAGCATGTTTAGGGGCATGCCGGCCCATGAGCATGTTTAAGGACCTGCCGGTCCATGAGCATGTTTAAGGACCTGCCGGTCCATGAGCATGTTTAAGGACCTGCCGGTCCATGAATTGCTTTTTAGAAAAATTCGCATTTTATAGATACATTGCAAGGCATTTTTAAGGGTAGTACTTCTTGAGCTGGTCGAGGTTTGTTGCTAGGTTAAACTCTTGACCGTTCAGATCGGTTAGTTTTACTGCTCCGCCTGTGAAGATTTCTTTGACGAGGTAGGGTCCAGCCCAGTTAGGCTTGAATTTTCCTCGTGGGTCGACTGGAAGTGGTGCTCGGACTGACTTTAGTACGAGATCACCTACTTTTATGTGTCGTGGCTTAACTCGTTTGTTGAATGCTCGTTGTAGTCGGGCTTGGTACATTCGTACGGTGCTCAGGGGATGCAATCGGCTCATCCAGAGCATGAGTTGTTAAATGCAGTTCACGGGCCCATTCTCGCCTCGGATGCTACTTTCCATTAGTATGCGTAGAGATCGTATTTCTATTTCCACCGGTTGGACGCCCATGCCATAGGTGAGGAAATAGGGGGTCATGCCTGTAGGGGTTCGGATGGTAGTACGATATCCCCAGAGTGCATATGGTATCTTGTTGGGCCAATCTTTGCAGCTGTCGATCATTTTCTCGAGTATGGTGACGACTGTCTTGTTTGCTGCTTCAACGGCTCCATTGGTTTGGGGTTGATATGGCGAGGATTTGTGATGTTGGATGTTGTATTTTGTGAGTATAGCTTCTGTCTCGCGCTGATAGTGCGAGCCTTGATCGCTGATGAACTCATGGGGTATGCCATATCGGCATATAATGTTTGTCTGTATGAATTTGGCGACTTCTTTGGAGCCGAGGGTTCGAAAAGATGCTGCTTCTACCCATTTAGTAAAGTAGTCAATGGCTACCAGCACAAAGCAGTGACCTCCTGCTCCGATGGGGTGGACCTTTCCTATTACGTCGATGCCCCAAGTTGAAAAGGGCCAGGGTGAGGTTAGGCTGTATAATGGTGAAGGTGGTATATGTTGGACGTTGCTGAAAATTTGGCAGTTGTGGCAGTGTTTGACGTATTGGATACAGTCTGCTTCCATGGTCGTCCAATACCATCCTAGCCGTAGAATTTGTTTGCAGAGTGCTCGAGCGTTCATGTGGGGTCCGCATTCGCCATCATGGACTTACGTGACGATTTCCTGCCCCTTCTTGTAGTCGACACATATGAGCAGCGTCCCTTGTGGTGTTTTCTTGAGTAATTGTCCCATTTCTAGCACAAATTGGGAAGGTAGAAGTCTGATAGCTCTCTGTCCACGTTTATCGGTGTCGGGTGGGTAAGTATTGTCTGTTTTGTAGTTGATTATGGCTTGATACCAAGGCTCTGTTTGCTCGGCTTCGTCCAGGTCAATGGTATGGATGTATGCTGGTTCGTCACGTCTTTCGACGATGATGGGTAGTAACTTCATGTCTGGTGGCATGTTGAGGAGGGATGAGAGTTTTGACAGTGCGTCGGCAAACTGGTTTTCTTCCCTTGGGAGGTGGTAGAATTCGATGTAGTCGAAGTTGGTTAGGAGTTTTTGTACTTTTGTTTGGTATTTGGTGAGGGTTTCGCTCATGATCTTCCATGCCCCGGTCACTTGATTTATGATGAGGAATGAATCTCCATGCACTCGTAGGTTCTTTATTTTGAGGGCGATGGCGGCTTGCAGGCCGTAAATGCAGGCTTCGTATTCTGCGGCGTTGTTTGTAACGCTAAAGTCGAGCTTGATTGAGAGCGGAGTATGATCGCCGTTTGGGGATATTAAGAGTATTCCGACTCCATAGCCGCGGTAGTTTGACGCTCCGTCGAAGTACAATTGCCGCATTCTTTCTATGGCGAAGATCCCATCGTCCGGAAATGACATTGTATCGATCATGGGTTGTTCGATGATAGCATTTTCTGCGAGGAAGTCCGAAACTGCTCTTCCCTTGATCACTTTCAGAGGGAGGTATTTGAGTTCATACTCGGCGAGGAGTAGAGTCCACCTGGCCATACGTCCTGTAACACCCCGTGTTATTTTAACACAATATGATAAAAGAATTTAATTCCTCAAATTAAATTCATCCTTTTTCCATATAATAAAATGCGACTGAAATTTTTTCGCCAAATAATAATAAATTTTCCTAAGTACAAATTTAAAAATTTTGAAAAATAAAGTTTGTCCTATTATCTTTAGAATTGAAAACGAAACACATTTCAAATTTTTATAAAAATAAACCCTTATACTCTTCCCGTCTTTGAAATTCGGGTCAACAATTTCAAACACGCAAATCAAAAATCAAACAATCAACATCAACATTTTGAAAATCAAACCTCACGTCATTTTTAATCAAAATGTAGTCATTTTGATTATTTTCAATAAATGATTATATATTAATATATAATTACTATTCCTTTTCTATTAAACTAGCTTTTTTCTAAAATGTCGAAATTCTAAGTTATACTTAATTTAAACTGATAAACTTTTTGACGTTTGATTTTAATTATTTAAATCTTTAACATTCAACCAAAAAAATAAATATTTCGATCTAGTAAAATTTTAATCAAAATTTCAAGGATTAAGATCCGATTTTTGTTTTTATTACCTTTTTGAAAATTAGTTTTATTTTTATTTCCGATTTTATTTCAAAATACTATTTTAAGATCATATCTTTTATTTCGAGACTTTTCATGAAATACAAGAAACTAAAAATTTCAAAAACGATAATCGAGCCCGAAAATTTGACTTTTGACTTTTGACTTTTGACTTTCCTTAGTCAAATTTTATCACCTTCCATGTTCTTACACATTTTCTTACACATTTAATTTTTCATCATCACTTTTATTTTATTTTATATTTAAATTTAAAGTTTATACTTTTAATAAAAATATAAATACAATTTCAATACTACTACTTTAATATTACCATTTTCATTCCCGTCACTTTTAAAATTTTTCTAAAGTAGTAAATAAAATATTTTAGTCTTAAATTTATAAAATGAATACTTTTCAGAAAATCGTCAAAACAGCACTTTTTAACTTTTATCGCTTTTGATGCCCGACTTTTTAAAACTGACCAAATTCGAGGAAAACATTTTTAAACATCAAAAAGACATTTTTAATGCCAAATAGTGTCAAAGACTTTTTAAACCAATGAGAAATTAGATGTTCCCTAATTTCATTATAATTAAACATTATTTATTAAATAAAACCAACTTTATCAAATTCATTTAACCTAAAAATTCATACTAACATCCTCATTATTTTTGAGAGCCAAACTCATCTCTTCCTTCTCATTTTGACCGTAGGTTTCTCCTCCATATGCTCCCTTTTATTTTTTTCTTTTTATTCTAAAAACATTAAATAAAAACCTTAATATTATTTCTAATAAATTCCTAAGTGTTCTAGTATAATTAGTGGGTGTTTAGAGCTAACTTGCATGGATTATTTGGGTGAATAACATGGGTTATGGGTGAAGAAAAATCCGATCTAAAATTTATTTTAGATCCCCGACGATTAACTTCCTAATTAAGGTGACTAACTATGTCTTGTATTATTCTTTTTAGTAAATTAATTTGTTTTGTTATTATAATTTTATGAGTATGATTTTTATGTTAAATATGTTAAACACCATGATTGTATGCTTGTATGTTTAGGTGAAGTATAATAAAATGATAATAAATAAGTTATATTGATAATAGCTTACTTGTATTAAAATGATACCATGTGTAGTTAATTTATTTTTGAGCATTTTTAATTTACGTTCATATGATTTTTATGTTTAGTTATGTTTTAATTGAGTAGTAGTTATATATAAAAATTATGTGAAATATTAAAAATGAGTTTAAAGTGATTAAAATCGAAAATAAAAATATATATGTTCATATGTTTTCACTCGGCATTTTTAATTTATTTTAATATATTTTCACTTTTAATTTTTGTAAATAATATGTTAGAATAAGTTAGTTGAAATAGATGTATTCATGTTAAAAAAATTAAATTAGGAAAACAAATTATAAGTTATTAAAATCAAAAATGGTGTTCTTGAGTTGTTCTTGAGTTCTTCATGTGTGTTCTTATCATCTTCATGTTATGTTCATCATTTATGCTCATTTTGATCTTGTTTTAATTTATGTTTGTTATTATTTTGTGTTTATGTTTAGTTGTTGTTTTAGGTATTGTTATTACTATATATTAAATCAACTTAAAACATTATAAATCATTTAGATTAAAAAGTTAGAAAATTAAAGTGTTGAAAAACACTATTCATAAATATAAATGAAAAGTTTAGTAAATTTCATTTTAGTTTAAATCGTTTTAGTATAATTAGAATAAATAAAATATAAAGACTTTAAGCTAAAAACCGATAAAATCGAAAAAATGAAATTTTAACCACCACCATCATTTGCCACGGCATTTAGGCCAATTTTAGAGTTAAAATTGTTTTTATCACTTTTTAGTTATTGTTAATATAATTTAATTATTAACTAATAAGTTAGATTTAAGAAATTAAAAGAAATAAATCAATTTTGATATATATATTAAGTCACACGACATATGCATTTTAAATTGACTAAATTTGACTAAAATGAAATTATCACTAAGTCACTAAAGTTAAATAGTAATTAGAATTGAATTTTTGTATAAATCGTTTTAATTATAAATGAATTATTATAAACCGATGAAAATATGTTAACCGTTATAAAAATGAATTAAATCGTGTGATACTACCTTTGCTATTGGATTGATGATCTTGGACATACGGACTATAAATGAATCATCCACGATACTATCACTAACTTAAATAAATAGACGACTAAATTTAACCGAGTCTCGTTTTAAAATAAATATCATTGATCACCTTTTATAAACCTAACTTAACGCTTTTTAAAACTATGAGTTTCAATATTTTCATAAACGACTAAATACAAACCTAACTTAACATTTTTAAAGCTAGACTTTAGAATATTTTCAAAAATCGCCTAAGTACAAGACGAACCTAACGACTTTAAAACTAGAAATCTATACTTAGGAAATAAAAGATTTAGTTTTATAACTAAAATACCTTAAGTATAAAAAATAATAAGTATAAGTATAAAAATACATATAAAATACGAATACGTATAAAAATACGTATAGAATACGATGAATAGTAAATACAATGAATAGTAAATACGATGAATAGTAAATACAATGAATAGTAAATACGATGAATAGTAAAATACGATGAATAGTGAAAAGTGAATAGTGAAATACTGAAAATAATTGAAAATTTTACTAAGTATAGAAAATTTAAAATAAAGAAGTAAATAACCTAAAGTGTTTGAAAAACACATAAATAAAATTGGACATACTAATAAACGTTTCAATTTAGAAACTTGAAAACGTTAATAATTAACAACACTTCAAATAATAAACGAACGTGTTATGTGGTCATATGAAACCTACCATTCAAATAAAACGTTTGACGCTGAGACTAGGAGAGTCTAGTAACATGTGATATGGAATATCAAATAAATAATAAATCATGAGTATGTTTAAATAAAAGGTCAAGCTTGGGCCTCAAATATGAAAACGTCAATCGTAAGTGAAGTGGGGTTAAGATAGTCTTGTAGCGGATACCACTATCTCGGTCTCTGACATGGTCATCCCGGTTAGTGTGGTTGAGCCGGCAGCTTTATTGCTTAGCATCCTGCCCATGCCTTGCGCCTTAAGTCGTATTGCCTATGCCGTACAAGATAATGAAAAATTCAACTCTTAGTGGGTCAGGCTTTAGGAAATAGTCGTTTTATCCTGAGTTAAGGTGCTCTATGAATAGCATAGCCTACTCTTAAATTGGATATTAGTGTATGCATACTAGACTAGGGTTTTATTCCCCTATTTCGCTAAAGTTATCAGGGCATCCGTGCCGATTTGGGCGATTATAGCGGTGGTCTCCTTGCCGTGTTTCGTTCTTAGTGGGCGCGACACTAGCATTCGTTCTTACCCTGCGTAAAGATTACTTGACGAGATTGTATCTGAAGTTCGAATCATTTCGAACACTAGAGGATGAGATGCAAGTATTATAGTATTCGGCGTGGTTTACGAGTCGAGTAAGCCTCTGCACTATGGAAGTGAGATGCAATCGATCAGAGTACAAAGGCCTACTCAGTGGTCAGGCTCGTAAGCAGTATGTGTTGTTTGTTGTATGATTAAATGAGAACGAGTGTGTACCATCTTCGAAAATTAAAGACCACAAGTTTCTGAAGTGAATCGAGTCTGCATGATGAGAACAATACGATATGTATGTATGTATGCGATCTGATATCGCTTTGTAATCTTGCTGATATGTTGTGATACTATGGCTATGATATTATATGTTATTTGCTTTCATAACTGAATATCATGCTTATATGATTTATCGCTTTAACCGCATGCTTATTATGACATATATGTCTTTACATGCTAATTGTATTAAGCATGTTTATGTTTTATCATAATGTTATGTTTATAAAGCGATAATATTAAACCAAAGTAATTGAAATCGAGGGTAAGTATGAGCATAGCTAGTCACTGTCCGCTCAGCGGGCATCCCCCCATCAGTTTATTGTGCAGGACGTACGTGGACCAGGAGCTGGATTTTGGATGGGGCCACGAGACATTTTTATGTTTTACTTTTACTGTTTTTGAGAGATATGTAATATATATAACACTTACTCTTTAAACTTCCGTACTTTGAGTTGTTTTATTCAACTCTTGAACGATGTGATAACATTTTGGGTTTTATGTATAATTAATACTTATTTGGTTTAAGACTTAATTAATTTCGCCTTAGTAATTAAAGTCGATTTAAAAATCAGGTTATTCAGTTGGTATCGTGAGTCTCTTGCGTAGTGAATAACTTAATAGTTATCTCATCTAGCGAGAGACACCTGGGCCGGACATTCATATCGTATGTCAGGCATAGACTTATAGGATCAAATAATAAATTAGAAATCTTAGATCGCTTAAATAATAACTTTAAATCGCTTTAAAGTGTGAGGATGGGTAGAAACCTTAAGGACCGACCATAGGCTAAGGACTTTTAAATAACGAACTACTTCCCTCAAAATAAAATACACTAACTATCGCATGCTTGCTACTTGCTGATGTGACTAACTAAAACTAATAACTATCCTCGGATATAAAATTCTAAGTAACAAATTTAATTCTCGAAGAAAGAAGCCTTTAATCAAATACATGACGACAAGATCTCAAGCGCAACAAATGGACGCATCAAGAACCCTACTACTGATGAGACGTTCAAGATCTCGAAGATTCCTATCGCAAAAAGGAAATTCTACTACTCCATCTAATTATCCTCTTTAACTCAAATTTTTATTTCGTTCTCTCTTAAAAGATTTTCAACCTCTCAAACCTTTACTTCTAAATTTCTAACTTCCAAAACCTATAATTCTTACTAATTAACCACTTCTTAAAAATGAACTTTCATTCCTTGTCTTAAATTCGCAAAATGATTTCATTTTTCTTAACAATTTTGTGAACTTCTTTTTATTTATTCTCAAAAACCTTCGAACCTTGTTATTTTTCAATCTCTTAAACATAGTATCTCTTTCAAAATTTAAAGATCTTTGAAAATTTTATAATTCCTAATTATCTTCTCAAATTAACTTTCAAGTTTCCCTTTCAAAATTTATAATTATTCTTAAATTTATAAATTCTAAATACCTTCTAAAATTAACATTCATGTTTCCCTTTTAAAATATATTTGATACTTATTCAATGATTTCTTAAAACTTTAATTCGTAATCTCAAATATCTTCGAAATTATTTTGTTTTAAATCGTATATTCTTTACCACGTTTACAATCGAATTTGATTATTTTCAAATTTTTGAACTTATCAATACCTTTTTCAAATTCTCAACCTTTAAAATGAATCTTTAGCTTTTCTCTTGAATTTGATAAATGTGTTTAAAATTTTCTTAAGGGGTAGGACAAAATTTGATGATTTAAAATCATTGATTAAAATTATTTAAAATCCTTATTTCAACAAATTTTAAACTATGTATTAAATTTCAAATAAAATTATAATTTGTTTTATTTTAAAACCCTTATAATTTTAATTTAAATTAATTCCGTACAAAACTTCTAGGCCCCTTCTCTTTGAAAATCCTTTTGAAATCGATTTCAGAAATCACAATCTAGCAACATTTATATATTAATTCAAAATATTCCATTTGTAAATATAAAACAATTATATCCTACAATCTTCTCACTCTATCTAACACCTGTATAGTAATTCAAAAATTCAGACATTTAGAAATGTCTTATACTACCCAAAATAAAATGTCATTATCGAAACTTGTAAAATCTTGTTTTTCTCTCTAACTGTCTTGTTTAACCTCGAGCAGTTATCCACTCTATTCAAGTTTCGGGACGAAACTTTTCTTAAGGGGGTAGGTTTGTAACACCCCGTGTTATTTTAACACAATATGATAAAAGAATTTAATTCCTCAAATTAAATTCATCCTTTTTCCATATAATAAAATGCGACTGAAATTTTTTCGCCAAATAATAATAAATTTTCCTAAGTACAAATTTAAAAATTTTGAAAAATAAAGTTTGTCCTATTATCTTTAGAATTGAAAACGAAACACATTTCAAATTTTTATAAAAATAAACCCTTATACTCTTCCCGTCTTTGAAATTCGGGTCAACAATTTCAAACACGCAAATCAAAAATCAAACAATCAACATCAACATTTTGAAAATCAAACCTCACGTCATTTTTAATCAAAATGTAGTCATTTTGATTATTTTCAATAAATGATTATATATTAATATATAATTACTATTCCTTTTCTATTAAACTAGCTTTTTTCTAAAATGTCGAAATTCGAAGTTATACTTAATTTAAACTGATAAACTTTTTGACGTTTGATTTTAATTATTTAAATCTTTAACATTCAACCAAAAAAATAAATATTTCGATCTAGTAAAATTTTAATCAAAATTTCAAGGATTAAGATCCGATTTTTGTTTTTATTACCTTTTTGAAAATTAGTTTTATTTTTATTTCCGATTTTATTTCAAAATACTATTTTAAGATCATATCTTTTATTTCGAGACTTTTCGCGAGCGCGCAAAACGAAAATTTCAAAAACGATAATCGAGCCCGAAAATTTGACTTTTGACTTTTGACTTTCCTTAGTCAAATTTTATCACCTTCCATGTTCTTACACATTTTCTTACACATTTAATTTTTCATCATCACTTTTATTTTATTTTATATTTAAATTTAAAGTTTATACTTTTAATAAAAATATAAATACAATTTCAATACTACTACTTTAATATTACCATTTTCATTCCCGTCACTTTTAAAATTTTTCTAAAGTAGTAAATAAAATATTTTAGTCTTAAATTTATAAAATGAATACTTTTCAGAAAATCGTCAAAACAGCACTTTTTAACTTTTATCGCTTTTGATGCCCGACTTTTTAAAACTGACCAAATTCGAGGAAAACATTTTTAAACATCAAAAAGACATTTTTAATGCCAAATAGTGTCAAAGACTTTTTAAACCAATGAGAAATTAGATGTTCCCTAATTTCATTATAATTAAACATTATTTATTAAATAAAACCAACTTTATCAAATTCATTTAACCTAAAAATTCATACTAACATCCTCATTATTTTTGAGAGCCAAACTCATCTCTTCCTTCTCATTTTGACCGTAGGTTTCTCCTCCATATGCTCCCTTTTATTTTTTTCTTTTTATTCTAAAAACATTAAATAAAAACCTTAATATTATTTCTAATAAATTCCTAAGTGTTCTAGTATAATTAGTGGGTGTTTAGAGCTAACTTGCATGGATTATTTGGGTGAATAACATGGGTTATGGGTGAAGAAAAATCCGATCTAAAATTTATTTTAGATCTGACGATTAACTTCCTAATTAAGGTGACTAACTATGTCTTGTATTATTCTTTTTAGTAAATTAATTTGTTTTGTTATTATAATTTTATGAGTATGATTTTTATGTTAAATATGTTAAACACCATGATTGTATGCTTGTATGTTTAGGTGAAGTATAATAAAATGATAATAAATAAGTTATATTGATAATAGCTTACTTGTATTAAAATGATACCATGTGTAGTTAATTTATTTTTGAGCATTTTTAATTTATGTTCATATGATTTTTATGTTTAGTTATGTTTTAATTGAGTAGTAGTTATATATAAAAATTATGTGAAATATTAAAAATGAGTTTAAAGTGATTAAAATCGAAAATAAAAATATATATGTTCATATGTTTTCACTCGGCATTTTTAATTTATTTTAATATATTTTCACTTTTAATTTTTGTAAATAATATGTTAGAATAAGTTAGTTGAAATAGATGTATTCAAGTTAAAAATTAAATTAGGAAAACAAATTATAAGTTATTAAAATCAAAAATGGTGTTCTTGAGTTGTTCTTGAGTTCTTCATGTGTGTTCTTATCATCTTCATGTTATGTTCATCATTTATGCTCATTTTGATCTTGTTTTAATTTATGTTTGTTATTATTTTGTGTTTATGTTTAGTTGTTGTTTTAGGTATTGTTATTACTATATATTAAATCAACTTAAAACATTATAAATCATTTAGATTAAAAAGTTAGAAAATTAAAGTGTTGAAAAACACTATTCATAAATATAAATGAAAAGTTTAGTAAATTTCATTTTAGTTTAAATCGTTTTAGTATAATTAGAATAAATAAAATATAAAGACTTTAAGCTAAAAACCGATAAAATCGAAAAAATGAAATTTTAACCACCACCATCATTTGCCACGGCATTTAGGCCAATTTTAGAGTTAAAATTGTTTTTATCACTTTTTAGTTATTGTTAATATAATTTAATTATTAGCTAATAAGTTAGATTTAAGAAATTAAAAGAAATAAATCAATTTTGATATATATATTAAGTCACACGACATATGCATTTTAAATTGACTAAATTTGACTAAAATGAAATTATCACTAAGTCACTAAAGTTAAATAGTAATTAGAATTGAATTTTTGTATAAATCGTTTTAATTATAAATGAATTATTATAAACCGATGAAAATATGTTAACCGTTATAAAAATGAATTAAATCGTGTGATACTACCTTTGCTATTGGATTGATGATCTTGGACATACGGACTATAAATGAATCTTCCACGATACTATCACTAACTTAAATAAATAGACGACTAAATTTAACCGAGTCTCGTTTTAAAATAAATATCATTGATCACCTTTTATAAACCGAACTTAACGTTTTTAAAACTATGAGTTTCGAATATTTTCATAAACGACTAAATACAAACCGAACTTAACATTTTTAAAACTAGACTTTAGAATATTTTCAAAAATCGCCTAAGTACAAAACGAACCTAACGACTTTAAAACTAGAAATCTATACTTAGGAAATAAAAGATTTAGTTTTATAACTAAAATACCTTAAGTATAAAAAATTAATAAGTATAAGTATAAAAATACATATAAAATACGAATACGTATAAAAATACGTATAGAATACGATGAATAGTAAATACAATGAATAGTAAATACGATGAATAGTAAATACAATGAATAGTAAATACGATGAATAGTAAAATACGATGAATAGTGAAAAGTGAATAGTGAAATACTGAAAATAATTGAAAATTTTACTAAGTATAGAAAATTTAAAATAAAGAAGTAAATAACCTAAAGTGTTTGAAAAACACATAAATAAAATTGGACATACTAATAAACGTTTCAATTTAGAAACTTGAAAACGTTAATAATTAACAACACTTCAAATAATAAACGAACGTGTTATGTGATCATATGAAACCTACCATTCAAATAAAACGTTTGACGCTGAGACTAGGAGAGTCTAGTAACATGTGATATGGAATATCAAATAAATAATAAATCATGAGTATGTTTAAATAAAAGGTCAAGCTTGGGCCTCAAATATGAAAACGTCAATCGTAAGTGAAGTGGGGTTAAGATAGTCTTGTAGCGGATACCACTATCTCGGTCTCTGACATGGTCATCCCGGTTAGTGTGGTTGAGCCGGCAGCTTTATTGCTTAGCATCCTGCCCATGCCTTGCGCCTTAAGTCGTATTGCCTATGCCGTACAAGATAATGAAAAATTCAACTCTTAGTGGGTCAGGCTTTAGGAAATAGTCGTTTTATCCTGAGTTAAGGTGCTCTATGAATAGCATAGCCTACTCTTAAATTGGATATTAGTGTATGCATACTAGACTAGGTTTTATTCCCTATTTCGCTAAAGTTATCGTGGCATCCGTGTTTATTTGGGGCGATTATAGCGGTGGTCTCCTTGCCGTGTTTCGTTCTTAGTGGGCGCGACACTAGCATTCGTTCTTACCCTGCGTAAAGATTACTTGACGAGATTGTATCTGAAGTTCGAATCATTTCGAACACTAGAGGATGAGATGCAAGTATTATAGTATTCGGCGTGGTTTACGAGTCGAGTAAGCCTCTGCACTATGGAAGTGAGATGCAATCGATCAGAGTACAAAGGCCTACTCAGTGGTCAGGCTCGTAAGCAGTATGTGTTGTTTGTTGTATGATTAAATGAGAACGAGTGTGTACCATCTTCGAAAATTAAAGACCACAAGATTCAAGTGAATCAGTGCATGATGAGAACAATACGATATGTATGTATGTATGCGATCTGATATCGCTTTGTAATCTTGCTGATATGTTGTGATACTATGGCTATGATATTATATGTTATTTGCTTTCATAACTGAATATCATGCTTATATGATTTATCGCTTTAACCGCATGCTTATTATGACATATATGTCTTTACATGCTAATTGTATTAAGCATGTTTATGTTTTATCATAATGTTATGTTTATAAAGCGATAATATTAAACCAAAGTAATTGAAATCGAGGGTAAGTATGAGCATAGCTAGTCACTGTCCGCTCAGCGGGCAACCCCCCATCAGTTTATTGTGCAGGACGTACGTGGACCAGGAGCTGGATTTTGGATGGGGCCACGAGACATTTTTATGTTTTACTTTTACTGTTTTTGAGAGATATGTAATATATATAACACTTACTCTTTAAACTTCCGTACTTTGAGTTGTTTTATTCAACTCTTGAACGATGTGATAACATTTTGGGTTTTATGTATAATTAATAACGCTGGTTTAAGACTTAATTAATTTCCGCCTTAGTAATTAAAGTCGACGAAAAATCAGGTTGTTACACGTCCATTTAGGACTGGTTTTTCAAACAGGTATTTGAGGGGGTCCATTAGGGAGTAGACTCTTGTTGTGCTAGTGAGTAGGTAGTGTCTGAGTTTTTTGGTTGCCCAGACAAGCGAGAGGCAGCTTTTCTCGACTGGTTCATACCGAGTTTCGTAATCGTGGAACTTTTTGCTGATGTAGTAGATGGCCCGTTCTTCGTTGTTGACTTCTTGGGCGAGCATGGCACCCATAGCGTCTGGCGTGGTTGTTAAGTATAGCAACAGTGGCAAGTCCTTTAGCGGGGGTACCAGAATAGGTGGGTTTGTAAGCAGGCTCTTGACTTTGTCGAATGCTTGTTGACAGTCGTCGTCCTATTTCGTGTGCTCTTCTTTCTTCAGCTTCTTGAAGATTGGCTCGCAAATCATGGTGAGTTTGCTGATAAATCGGGAGATATATTGGACTTGTCCCAAAAAGCTCTTTATTTCGTCGATGTTGCTTGGCGGTTTCATATCCATTATTGCTTTGATTTTGGTCGGGTCTATTTCGATCCTGTAATACTCCATCTTTTGTTAACTTGGGTAGTTTGAAATATTTTGGAAAAAAAAAAAAAATAATAAATAATAATAATTATCTTAAATTTTAATGTATTGTTAAATTGTATTATGTATGGTTCGAATGGTATAAATATTTGACCTACATATAAAATTCTATACATTAGTTACGTTTTTATAATAATACATACTAGTAAGGGTAAATGATATATGATATTTAATATTTATATTTATGCTTATATTTATATTTATACTTAAATCACTTCCTCCAACATAATAGTATTATATTATATTCTTATTTGTTAGCTGAAGAAGGAAAAAAAAAATACAACAAAATTCAAAGCCCTCTTAGGATAAGTGAAGCACTATCTCGTTTGACGGTTATCGTCTCCTAACCCTACCCAAATTCTTATCTTTGACCAATTCAATAGTTCAGTTTCTAAACCTATATACTCATTCACTATATATATATACACATATATAGGGGTCCCTTTATTTTAGTTTCAAAAGATCACACACCGTAACAATTCGCTTTCTCCTTTCCACGCTCACGCCAGTATTTCGAGTCTGTATTGATTGACGTTATCCTGACCTCAAATCTTTATCGTCCCTTTTTCGTGCCCTTTGAGGTAAGTTTCATGTTCGTCTCTTTGTAAAGCATGACATAGATATATATATATATCGATACATATGAATAAACTGAGTCAGGCCGGGGTTTATTAGCTAGTACGAATACCGTGTCAGTGGGGTCGTAAAGGGTTGTTTAAGGGCGTTATCAATTTGGAGTAGAGGTTCTTTTACTAAAGAAACGGGGCTGGACATTAGCGGTAATAGCTACGATGTTTTATGACGATGTCGGTAGATACTCATTGATGTGTTGTACTTCCGTCTTAATATCTTTTGGTATGATAATTTATGGGTCTACTGGTGTATAGGAATAAGACAAGGTAGATGGTCTTGGTGGAGGATGTGTGTTACTGGAGTTTTTTTTTTGGTATGTAAGTCATACGTGGGAAATTTATAGGACTTTAGTGAGCTTAATGAATTGTTTTTATAAAATACGAGTCATTAAGAATTGAAAGTCGAGCCCTTATTATCTACAACACAAACCCACTTTTATATATGATGAGTTTTAATATGATGTCTAATGAGGCAGATCTTCTACACGGGGCTAGGTAGTTTAGTTTTAACAGAGTAATCGAGTCGTAAAGTATTGAGTTCATGTTAGCTTGGTATGATTTAGTGTATATGTTACATGGAATTTATGTAGGTTGTTATGGGTGTGTAAGTTGGTGTAAATAAATGCATAGTATTTCAGTGGGTTACTTAATTGAGTTAAGGATATGTAAGCTAGAGTCCTTATTATTTAACGAAAACTCATTTTCATAGCAACAGGTTGCAATGTAATCATTAATAAGACGGACAGATTACACGGGGTCGGTAGCTAAATTGTTAGTGGAGTAATGGAGTTGTATAGTATAGAGTTCTTAGTGGCTAGTTATTGATTATTACCTTAATAATTATTGTAGAGTTTGAGTTCGTCGAAGAGCCGTTTTAGCTTCTTTTCCTTACGTGACAAATACTTGCTTGTTGATTCGAGGTAAGTACGATTGCGAATCTCTTTTAAATTATTTTATACTAACTTCCGCTTGTGCATCTTAAATTACTACTCTTGAAACAATTATACTATCTTAATTAAACTACTATACTTTTAAATTGTTTTGTTACAACTGCTTCTGTTAACTACTCTACCCTACTCTTTTATTTATATTGATGATCCAATTTAACTATTTGATAGTAGGACTTGCTGCTACTACTACTACTACAAACACTTATACTATCGTGGGTAGTTGATCGAACCCTCCCCTCTGATCTTCCCTTTGCTGTACACATTGGGGGTATGCATACTAATAGACTTTGGGCTCCTGAGCAATTAAGTTATGCTCCATACTACTGAGCAATTAAGTTATGCTCCTTACTTGGTTCATATGTGTGGTTTACCTAAGGTGGGTGACCCATGTATGTACTTCTACTATCATGTATTATTTGGACATCGTAAGGAATTGAAATTATTTATACTGTTATAATCTTTCTATTTTTGTCAAAACTAATCCCTTTATACTTTATTTGTATTTTGAAATGATTTATACTTGACTTATTATTATGAATTCAAAAACCAGCAAGTAATAAACTACTTTAAAAGAGTTTTTAAAATTATTTTACTAGTTTCGGGTTGTACTTACTCAACGTTTTGTTGATGGTTTGCTTTGTTTTAAATAACTTGCTGCAGGTAAGCACAGTTGACGCGGGATTTGGGGTGTGAGATGAGTTTAGCTAGCTTCGGACTTTTGAAGTAAATAATTTGGATTTAGTACTTTGAGTTTCTAAGACTCATGATTTTATTTGTTTTATTTTATTAGTTGGGATTTTTAATAAATGTCATTCGGATGACAAGTGATGTAAACTTTATAATTCCGTTTTTTTTTTTAATACTTTGCGTTTTCTGGTTCAAGAATGACTTCTTTGGTTACTATTGATTAACGTCTCCGAGTTTTGGCATCTTACTTGCAATATAAAAGGTTTTTTTTAATAGCCAAAATTTGGGGGTGTTACAGTTGGTATCAGAGCGGTTCTTTCCAAACTATGCAAAATGTTTTCACTGATAATTTTTTATTAATCGATTTAAAGTTAAAAAAAAAAAACAATTTTCTTTCTAAAATCATTTTCTAGATTATTTACACATTTATATAAAAATATTTTACCGAAGTGAGAGTGAGTGACTCTGGGCTAAGGGGTATCGTTGTATGATATTTATTATTTTTATTAGTTTCTTGTTTGTACGATGTGGTTGTTATTATTACTATGATTAGAAATAAGTACGGTAGAGAACGGTTGAACTAGGATAGTAGTCTTACTCTTTTATTGTATGTTCTGCGCTTTGGTCATGTACTTCTTATAAGTTTAGAATAACCATATGTCCTTACTTGTTTAGATAATGTCTGCAAGAGGAAGAGGAAGAGGCAGAGGAAGAGGAAACCCTAATTTTGACAATGATAACAATAACAATATGGATAATAATAACAACAATGGGTTGGCTGCTGCTGTCCAACAACTAGTTGTCTTGAACCAAAATTTAATCCAAGCTGTTACTCAACTGACCCAGGCTAGAAACCCGAATGTTGCATCGGATATGACTAAGGCTGTTAGTTTACAAAGACCTGAATCTTTTGATGGAAAAGGGGATCCTGTTAAGCTAGAGGCATGGGTTAGATCATTTGACAAGATTTTTACTACACTAAATTGTCCTAATGACTTAAGAATCGCGCAAGCCACCCATTACCTCGTAGAAAATGCTGATATTTGGTGGACTGAAAACAAAGACAGACTGATGGCACCTGCGCCACGAAATGATAATGGAGTAGATGTTGTGAGAGCCATGAACTGGGAAGAGTTTAAGAGTTCCTTAAGGAGTGAGTTTTTCCCCGAGCACATTAAGAGAGTTAAAAAGACTGAATTTAATAATTTGAGACAAGGGGACCTTACCGTGCAAGAGTATTATAATCAATTTCAGGAACTTGCACGATTTGCTTCGGAGCTAGTGCCTACACCTGAATCTCGAGCTTCAAGATTTGAACAGGGGTTAAATATTAATATTAGGGCTGCTCTAGGAGGATGGGACTATGCTACCATACTAGATGTCTACACTAAGGCTAGTAACGTGGAGAGAATTTTCAATGAGCGAGATGTGACTGTTGGTGATAAGAGGAAAAGTTTATCAGGAACAAGTGAGTTGAACCAAAGTAAGAAACCCTACAACACTCGATCTAACACTGTCAATCGAACTACACACACCTCAAACACCTATATCTGTAAAAGTTGTAACCGTGATCACCATGGTTTTTATTGTGATGGAAATGCTTGGAAGTGTGCGTTTTGTGGTCGCTTCGGTCATAGGACGTCGGAGTGTAGGTTGAAGATGAGTGAGCAAAATAATCAGTTCCAAAATAATAACTACCGGCAAACTCAGTCAACTGGAGTAGGAAGTTCAGTTACCAGAACTCAAAATAAGGGTTTCCGAGGAGGAAATAGTCACAACAACTCTACCCAGAATAACAATGTTAGACAAACTACCAGTACTGCTACTACTGGGGCTAAAAACACAGGTCAGATTAATGCTATGAATGTAGCACAACCAGCTCAGGACCAGCGCGATAGAGCGGGTAATTTAACATTTTAAGTTTACTTTATATCTTTTATTTATTCATGAAGTCTTATATAAATAACTTGGTGAGATATCAATTGTATGCCCATTTGTATGATAAATGTCCCCTGTAAGTTACGAGTAGATTTTAGTCATGTGAGTGGTAGTATGAGATGAAATCTTTGTGGTTGACGTCTATTCATAAGTGGGATTTTAATTTTGTTTTGTTCTTTTCCTTTAGCTAGTCAAATAATGTGTATTACGTGGGTTTAATATAATCTTAACGAGGGTAAACTACAATAGTATGTAGTATGGTTTATATTTTAACTAACTTCGAGGACGAAGTTTATTTTAACGGGAGAAGATTGTAATACTCCATCTTTTGTTAACTTGGGTAGTTTGAAATATTTTGGAAAAAAAAATAAAATAATAAATAATAATAATTATCTTAAATTTTAATGTATTGTTAAATTGTATTATGTATGGTTCGAATGGTATAAATATTTGACCTACATATAAAATTCTATACATTAGTTACGTTTTTATAATAATACATACTAGTAAGGGTAAATGATATATGATATTTAATATTTATATTTATGTTTATATTTATATTTATACTTAAATCACTTCCTCCAACATAATAGTATTATATTATATTCTTATTTGTTAGCTGAAGAAGGAAAAAAAAAATACAACAAAATTCAAAGCCCTCTTAGGATAAGTGAAGCACTATCTCGTTTGACGGTTATCGTCTCCTAACCCTACCCAAATTCTTATCTTTGACCAATTCAATAGTTCCCGTTCTAAACCTATATACTCATTCACTATATATATATACACATATATAGGGGTCCCTTTATTTTAGTTTCAAAAGATCACACACCAGAACAATTCGTTTTCTCCTTTCCACGTTCACGCCGTATTTCGAGTCTGTATTGATTGACGTTATCCTGACCTCAAATCTTTATCGTCCCTTTTTCGTGCCCTTTGAGGTAAGTTTCATGTTCGTCTCTTTGTAAAGCATGACATAGATATATATATATATCGATACATATGAATAAACTGAGTCAGGCCGGGGTTTATTAGCTAGTACGAATACCGTGTCAGTGGGGTCGTAAAGGGTTGTTTAAGGGCGTTATCAATTTGGAGTAGAGGTTCTTTTACTAAAGAAACGGGGCTGGACATTAGCGGTAATAGCTACGATGTTTTATGACGATGTCGGTAGATACTCATTGATGTGTTGTACTTCCGTCTTAATATCTTTTGGTATGATAATTTATGGGTCTACTGGTGTATAGGAATAAGACAAGGTAGATGGTCTTGGTGGAGGATGTGTGTTACTGGAGTTTTTTTTTTGGTATGTAAGTCATACGTGGGAAATTTATAGGACTTTAGTGAGCTTAATGAATTGTTTTTATAAAATACGAGTCATTAAGAATTGAAAGTCGAGCCCTTATTATCTACAACACAAACCCACTTTTATATATGATGAGTTTTAATATGATGTCTAATGAGGCAGATCTTCTACACGGGGCTAGGTAGTTTAGTTTTAACAGAGTAATCGAGTCGTAAAGTATTGAGTTCATGTTAGCTTGGTATGATTTAGTGTATATGTTACATGGAATTTATGTAGGTTGTTATGGGTGTGTAAGTTGGTGTAAATAAATGCATAGTATTTCAGTGGGTTACTTAATTGAGTTAAGGATATGTAAGCTAGAGTCCTTATTATTTAACGAAAACTCATTTTCATAGCAACAGGTTGCAATGTAATCATTAATAAGACGGACAGATTACACGGGGTCGGTAGCTAAATTGTTAGTGGAGTAATGGAGTTGTATAGTATAGAGTTCTTAGTGGCTAGTTATTGATTATTACCTTAATAATTATTGTAGAGTTTGAGTTCGTCGAAGAGCCGTTTTAGCTTCTTTTCCTTACGTGACAAATACTTGCTTGTTGATTCGAGGTAAGTACGATTGCGAATCTCTTTTAAATTATTTTATACTAACTTCCGCTTGTGCATCTTAAATTACTACTCTTGAAACAATTATACTATCTTAATTAAACTACTATACTTTTAAATTGTTTTGTTACAACTGCTTCTGTTAACTACTCTACCCTACTCTTTTATTTATATTGATGATCCAATTTAACTATTTGATAGTAGGACTTGCTACTACTACTACTACAAACACTTATACTATCGTGGGTAGTTGATCGAACCCTCCCCTCTGATCTTCCCTTTGCTGTACACATTGGGGGTATGCATACTAATAGACTTTGGGCTCCTGAGCAATTAAGTTATGCTCCATACTACTGAGCAATTAAGTTATGCTCCTTACTTGGTTCATATGTGTGGTTTACCTAAGGTGGGTGACCCATGTATGTACTTCTACTATCATGTATTATTTGGACATCGTAAGGAATTGAAATTATTTATACTGTTATAATCTTTCTATTTTTGTCAAAACTAATCCCTTTATACTTTATTTGTATTTTGAAATGATTTATACTTGACTTATTATTATGAATTCAAAAACCAGCAAGTAATAAACTACTTTAAAAGAGTTTTTAAAATTATTTTACTAGTTTCGGGTTGTACTTACTCAACGTTTTGTTGATGGTTTGCTTTGTTTTAAATAACTTGCTGCAGGTAAGCACAGTTGACGCGGGATTTGGGGTGTGAGATGAGTTTAGCTAGCTTCGGACTTTTGAAGTAAATAATTTGGATTTAGTACTTTGAGTTTCTAAGACTCATGATTTTATTTGTTTTATTTTATTAGTTGGGATTTTTAATAAATGTCATTCGGATGACAAGTGATGTAAACTTTATAATTCCGTTTTTTTTTTAATACTTTGCGTTTTCTGGTTCAAGAATGACTTCTTTGGTTACTATTGATTAACGTCTCCGAGTTTTGGCATCTTACTTGCAATATAAAAGGTTTTTTTTAATAGCCAAAATTTGGGGGTGTTACAGATCCCGCGTTGGCTTACTATGTGGCCTAACAACTTGCCTGACGTGACCCCAAAGGTGCATTTCTGTGGGTTT
The DNA here is from genome assembly GCA_023091065.1 of Dianthus caryophyllus. Taxonomy (NCBI): domain Eukaryota; kingdom Viridiplantae; phylum Streptophyta; class Magnoliopsida; order Caryophyllales; family Caryophyllaceae; genus Dianthus; species Dianthus caryophyllus. Next base: position 12,349,472 of record CM041529.1, on the reverse strand, counting down.
AGTCGCATCTTATACTGCCTGATTCGGGTGAAGAATTTCCGAAGGTTTGTAACGTGGTCATCCCTTTCTTTTGATTTTACGATCATGTCGTCGACGTATACCTCAACCTCCTTATGCATCATGTCGTGGAGCAAGGTGGTAGCAGTGCGTTGGTAGGTAGCGCCGGCATTTATGAGCCCGAATGGCATGACTGTGTAGCAGTACGTTCCCCATGGGGTTACAAAAGTTGTTTTTGGCATGTCGTCTGCTGCCATCTTGATTTGGTTGTATCCTGCATATCCATCCATGAATAGCGATGAAGGCGAGTCTGTTTGTGTTGTCGATTAGGATGTCCATGTGAGGTAGTGAAATCATCTTTGGGCAAGCTTTGTTCAGTCCCTAAGTCGGCACATACTCGTATTTTACCGCTTTTTCTTCATAATCGGTACCATATTGGAGACCCGTCCCGAGTATTCGATGACTTGGATGAACCCGGCTTGTAGCTGCTTCTCAATCTCTTCCTTGACCATGAGGGACCATTCTGGTTTGATGCGTCGGAGTTTCTGCTTGATCGGTCTGCTACCTTGTTTGATCGGGATGCGGTGTTCAGCTATCTCGCGGTCTATGCCGGGCATGTCCTTATATGACCAGGCAAAGACGTCCTTAAACTCTGCGAGGAGCTTGGTGTATGTGGCCCTTTCTTCTATTCTTAGAGAAGCCCCCATCTGTAGTTCTCTAGGTTCTTCGGGTGTGCCTATGTCGATGGTTGTTGTGTCTTCAATAATAGGTTCCTGTTCGGGTTTTGAGACAATGCTTGCAATGTATCTATATAATGCAATGTTATTTAGTTTAAAATTATCGCATTCATTAGAGGATGTAGTTTTTAAATGAGGCAAAGAGTAATCAAAAACTTTCATGTTATTAATGTTATCAAAAGCGGTTACATTTGAAGACAGCCCAGACGAGGGAGCTTTGGACAACCTTAATGACTCTAGTTACTTATTAAGACTTACTATAATAGCCGTTTTTAGAGAAAATGGCGTCATGACGACGCAGAATCCTAGACTCTAGGTGTAGACGCTTGAATTGGGACCTCCCGAGTCGTCGGTAGATTGGGTGGCATTTTCCTGAAGCTTCAGCTGATGGAGAGCGACTCGAAAGTCTGAGGCCTTTATAGTAATGACTTCGTTGTAAAAGGGAAGCTTCACTTTCTGGTGCAGAGTTGATGTGATGGCTCCGGTAGCGTGAATCCAGGTCCTTCCTAACAACATGTTATATGCCGGAGGGATATTCATGAGCTGGAACTCGGTTCGTGTTTCAACAGAACCTGTCATGATGAGTAATGATATGATTCCTTCTATGCTGCGGGATGTGCCGTCGTACGCTCTTATGCTGTTGGAGCAAGGGGTGACATCACTTTCCTTTAGTCCTAGCTTGAGGGCAGTTGTTAGGGGCAGGATGTTGATTGCGGAACCGTTGTCGATGAGGGTGACAGGTAGCACCATATTACGACACTCTACGGTTATGTAGAGTGCTGGGTTGTATGGATCTTGAAAGGATGGAAGATCTGCATGGGAGAAAGTTATGGCACCTGGTAGCCAATCCCGGATAATGCGGTCAATGAGTTGTGCTGGGGGGACTTCCTTGGTATCTCGCCATGTTGTGTTATATGAAGGATCGTTCGTTGTGGGTAGGGTCGTCATACTTTCAATTGTGTCCTTGTTTTTGCTTTTGCTTGTGCGTTTAGGAGGGAATCCCGGTGGTATTTGTAGATCCAAAGGGGACTGATGCGGACGTTGGGAGCGTGGAGCTTTATCGTGGTCGTCGGACTGTCTGAGGGGATGTTGATGAGGGATCTGGGTGAAGATTCCTTTCCTGTCCTCGTGCCTTGGTTTCGTTCTTATCCTAGCCTGGCGAATGTGATCAATGTTGCTACCATTGATGCTGTCGAAAAGGACGTTGACCTCGTGATCGCTTGAGGGAGTCAGGAGGGGGTGATTGAGAATGGGATGAGCTCCTACGAAAATGGGGTGAGAATGGGAGGTGTCATGCTGGGCCGGTGGTTTAGGGGCTATGCTTGGCTTATCGATTGTTTCATTGTCGATCATGTCTTGGATCACGTTCTTTAGGCGGAAACAGTTCTCCGTGTCATGTCCCTTTCCCCTGTGGAACTCGCAGTACGAGTCCTCGTGCCATGATAATGGTTTCTTATCCTCAGGCGGTACGCTAGTGGGTTTGGGAATATGGAGGATGTTCTTCTTCACGAGCTTTCCCAACGCCTTTGAGTAGGACATGAAGAGGGGGTCGAACCTTCGTCGCTGTTGCAACGGAAATGGTCCAACTGATGATGACCTGGGTGCAGTAGGAGTGGGCTGTGCTAGGAATACTGGTTGTGCTGCTAGTGCCTTTGAGTTTACAGCGTTAAATGGTCCAGTCGTTGTTGTGGTGGGAGAAGTATTGACCTGGCGGCCATGGTCTGAAGTTTTGGCCAGTTTGTATTTGTGAATTTCATCCTCCAGGGATCGGATTCTCTTGATGTGTTGAGCAGACTCTTCACAAGCAGTCTTGCGTTTTCTCGATTTCGATCTTTTGTATGGCGGCGGATGTTCGAACAAAGCGGTGAGATTGGCTACCTTGTGGTCGAGCAGCCTTACGTGTTCGGTGATCGTCATTAGCGGAGGAGGCGGTGGAAGGGCAGTTTCATCATTTGCGAGGTTGAAACGGAAATTCATCCTGTGCTTGCGAGCCGGGTGTTCGGGGTTTTTCAATGAGGGGACCTGACAAAGTTTTCAAACCTTTAGTGATTCTAAAAGGGAAGAAAAGACTCAATGAAAAATCGCATTCACGACCAAAGAAAGACACAAAAGCGTAAAAAGTGGGTGCAAGACTTGACTCGTGTTTTTAGCTTTTGAAAAGGACACGGGAAGCTTTTGAGATAGAGGCGTGTTGACACGTCCTTATTCTCGAGGTAAGGAAGATTTGTATGATCATAATCTGATTAACCCAGTTCGGCGGTATGTTGCCAGGGGTTTATCATTGGATTACGATAAAAAGGATCAGACTGAAATAGCGATAGGCTAACCGATCTGAGGATGTTAAAATTGGGTAAAAGGCGATCAATTGTTCGCCCTTTACGTGTGACTCAGGGATTTAAATCAAAAATGACGACAAGTCACTCGATTTAAAGAGTAAATCATCGGGTTTGCATATGAGCGAGCCCGCGTTTTTTGTTTTTGAGAGAAAAAGATTAAATCGGGATGACTAAAGAGTCACTCGATTTAGAGTTAATTCTAATGTTCTAAAAGTTAATTTCGTTTAAAATCTCCGAAATGAATTGACACATTCGGGTTTTTGCTTTGTGAAAAACCATTAGCAATAAATGTATTATGACGATACGTCAGTCGCATAATTCATTTACGTTTTGAAAAAGACCTGGGATATAGTGGTTATCCTGGGTCGGTTTTAAATGTAGTGGCATTTTATTTATCAAACTTAAATGACCATAGGTCAATGAGCCTAACGGCGTGTTATAAAAAGTATGACCTTTTTTGAAAAAAGTTTGAAAAAGTAATTTCAAAAATGGACGTATTTTAAAAGTATAATGCCTAGGAAAGGTTTTCGTATGCAGAAAGTTTTGAAAGACGACTATAGTGAGGGTACTATAGCTTCACACTTGTACTTATAAACACAGGTTTTTGGCTTATAGGGTAAGGTTCCCTCCGGCCATTCCCGTAACGTTTAGGTAGGGGCACCCGCAAGACTACACACGTCTTAGGTGTGGATTCAAGACGGGCCCTAGAGCGTTCGAGTTTGGTAGTTCACGATCGTTTGTACGGATGCCGTACTTGTAATCGTGGAGGGGCGAGAGAACAGTGTGTCCGGAGTTACCCCGCTTATGAAGCGAGAGTTACTGGGGGCCGTTCCTCAAAGGGTGTGGTTTGAATCAGGAGGATTCGACTCAACGTGCTTTTGCCCAAATATCGAAAGCGTAAATGTTTTCAAAGTTTCAAGCTTCACTTCTTTATGTTTTTAAAATAAAAGAAAAACAAGTTTTTCAAAAATAATAAAAATCATGCTCGTCCCCAGCGGAGTCGCCAGCTGAAGGTACCGGGTATCTCGGATGAAACCTATCGACGCCCTGCGCTTTGAGCCTCGCCGTCTTGGGCGCCGGGGCGGAATGCGCCTCGCAGGAAAAAGTGCGAAGTTTTGTAAAAATGGGGAGATCATTGCATGAATTTGCGATCAAAAAAGAGAAGTAGAAAAATCCTTTTTGAAAATGTGTTTTCGGAGTCGCCACCAAATATTAAAGGAATTTGGAACCTATTCAACGCGTCTTGAAATACAAGACACGAGTGTCTCAGATTTCAAGGTGCGTCGATACCTATCAATCTGAGGTTTGAAACCAGAGAAGGGGTTCGGAGTGAGGTTACTTTTCAAAAGTTTTGACAAAAATGTGTTTTTGAAAACTGAAATTAAAAAGCCTACGTAAGAGTAGTCTCTACTAATTTGAAAACATTTAGTTAATTTCGATATTTGGGCTAAAAAGTCACGCTACGTACAAGTGCGAATAAACATGACTCGATTAAAATGCATAAATAATGTAAATGGTCAAAATAATGACGTATTGCTATAGGAAATGTACGTTAAATAATAATTTATTGACTAAATTATTACTATAGACGTTATTTTCCTGACCTTGTATTAGAATTTGTGAAAAACCCTCAGTTTTGACATGCTAAAAGACTCTATGAAACGGTACAATTTAGTGTTGGATCCGTGATTCTAGTCGTTATTTAATGCATGAATGAGGACTTGCATAATTATAAAAGTGACGTCGGTTTGCTTTAGTGATATGGGGTCGTTTATTTATGCGATATTGGCGAGGTTTAGACGGATTATGAACTGACCGCTACAACCAGAGTATTTAATACGGCCGCTAGTGCCAATATCGGGTTTGGGGTTAATGTAACCCCATTGTCCGAGTCTCAAACGTCCAGCCCGTAGGTAAAATGTTTACCTTTCGAAAATGTAAAGACGGTATTTTTGAGTGGATTTTGTGAATAGTGTATGTGTGTTGAAAAACCGATGTTTTGAAATGAATGAAGTGGGTTGGTATTTATAGAGTTTGGGTGGTTTTTGTGGGTGAACAAAATTAAATCGCCTGTGTACAGGCGTTTAATTTTGTTTGAGTAGGATATTTTTAAAGAAAAATCAAAAAGGCGGCTGGTACAAAACAAAAAGAAAATCGCCTGTTGACAGGCGTTTAAATTTTTAATCGCCTGTCAACTGGCGATTTTATTTTTGTTTTGGTGGGCTGTTTTATGCCGCCTTTGGTAAATGACGTATTAGGGGTAATGATTATGTTTTATTTGGATATTTTGGGCCAAATTAGTTTTTGGCTCAATTTTGATTTTCGTGCTTCGGTTTTTGTCGTGTTTTTCGGTTTTGGCTCGAAATAAAATAATATTAGGTTATATTATTTTATGGTATCGTGGAGTCTTGTTTTGTGAAAATGTGACACGGGACGCACTTTGGCCCGTTTTGAGTGTTGTGTTAGTGTGCGTTTTGGGTCGTTTTTGTAAGTTTGGGCCGTTTTGTAGCTAGTTGGGCTGTTTTTGTGGCTTGGCTTAATAAGACGTTCCTGTATCGTGCTCGTGTTATGCCTATAATGACTAAGAGTGACATTCATTTTTATGATTATGCAAATCCAAATTAATACGGTAAAAATGACAAAATACGTTTTAGACACTTTTGTACCGTTTCGACTCTTTTAAAAGCATGCATGAAAGTCCTTTTCATCATCGGGTTTGTTTTTGGGGGGTCGGATACGGGTATCTACAACACACCATATTCGATGACACGCCAAAGTCGCATAAGCAACCGACCCTTCTAAAATGAACCAATGGACAATTGAACGTTTATTTTATTTGCATGCATCATGCACCTTCTTCTTTGCATTAAAATCAACTTAAACAATGAATTCGACCTTTAATTGAACCGTTTTCGTTAACAAGTTAAACATACTAAACTAAGGGTTTTAAACTATCTTTTTGCATTTGCATTTGCATTCTTTTACATCTTTATCGCACTTGTACGTAGCGATAACATTAGCTCAAATATCATTTTCCATGGATTGTTCTAGGTCAGTAGAGGCTATTTTTACGTAGGCTTTTCTAAAAGGTTTTCATAAATCATTATTTGAATTAATCTTTAGTTAAGTACCCTCACCCCGAATCCATTCTGGTTTCACAGCCTTAGATCTAGGGGTGTCGGCGTGCTCCAAAATCTAGGACATGTCTTTAGCTTAGGACATGATAGCAGGTTCCTAATTTCCGCGATAATTAGGTGGCGATTCCAAAACAGTTTTAAAGGTTTTTCTAAATTAGTCTTTTTAACTTAGCACGCCCTTATGCAAGACGCCGAGTTGGGTCCCCCTCGATCCCGGGTTCCACAACATTCATGGGTTACTTTGGGTGAAGAACATGAGTTTTTGGGTGAAGAAATTTCGGGCCTAAAATTTATTTTAGATCCCACGACGATTAACCATCTAATTTAAGGTGCCCCCGCACACTAGTTTATTTTCTCGTATTATGATTTTTATTATGTGTTTCTAGAAAATAATATGTTCATATAAAATATGTGTTTTGATTGTATGCTAAATTATTATTTTTGTTCTAATGTGCTTATGTGATGTTAATAAAATGATCACAGATAATAACAAGATAATAACTAATAATAATGCTAGTAAACTTAATATGTGTCATTTTTGCATCATATTGTTTTTCATTTTATTTATACACTTTAAATTATTCTTTATATGTTTTGTTTATGTTTTATGAGTTTTAAATATATATAAGTTTATATGTAAAATTATGTTAAATATTAACTATGAGTTTAAAGTGAAGAAAAATCAAAAATATAAATTTTGTGAAAAATATTAAAAGGCCACGACATTTCCAATTATTTTTGTTCAATTTTCATTTTTAATTTTTGTAAATAATATGTTATGTTAAGTTATGTTAAAATGGGTGTTATCATGTTAGTAAAATTTGATTAGGAAAAGAAATGTTTAATAGTTAAAAATGCAAATTGTGTTCTTGACTTTAATATGATGTTCTTGATGTTCTTGAGTTTCTTCATGTGTTCTTCATTTTTGTGCACTTTTTGATTCATAATGTTTTTATGTTTGTTGTTATTTATTGTTTTAATTCACTAATAAGTAATTATATTAGTAAGTATATAAATTAAACAAGCTAAATCTTTAACATTTAAAAGTTAGAAATTTAAAGTGTTATAAAACACTATTCATAATTATAATAAAACTTTTATTGAAATTTTACAACTTAGCTTAAATCATTTTAGTTTAGTTAAAACAATTAGAATATAAAAACTTTAAGCTAAAAACTAAAATTTGACCACCCAACATAGAAGGCCACGGCATTTTGGGTGTTTTAGGGTCAAAATAGTTTTTTTCACTTTTTAGTTTATCACTAAAATAATTAAATTAGTTAGTTATCGAATTTGAAATTAAAAGATAAAAGAAATAAATGAATTATAATATATATAAACATCACACGACATTAGTAATAAAAATAGATCTATTTTGATCAAAATGAATTTAACACTAAGTCACTAAATTTGAATAGTTAATAGGATTAAAATTAATTGTAAAACGGATCGATAATAAAAAGAATTGACGTAACCGATAAAAATTTGTTAGCGATATAAAAATGAGTGAAATCGTGTGCTACTGCCTTTGCATAATATTCGACTGTTTGACTTGGACGATACGGACTTAATGAATCAACCACGACACTACCTTCTAAAATGAAAATCGCTAAATTTAGTTAAGTTGATGACTAAATTTATCTGAGTATAACTTTTAAATAAATATCTTATATCACTTTTTAAAAACCGAACCTAACGACTTTGAAACTAGAAATTTACTTAGCGATTAAGTTGACGATTTTTGACATAAAAAATATCTAGATATTTTATTAACTTAGTGATTAAGCTCAATCATGAACAGTGACCGATGAATAGTAACTGATGTGAATAGTGACTTAGGTGAATAGTGTCGATGAATAGTAACCCGGGACGAAACTTGTTAAACAAGTAACGTCCCAAAAGTTTAAGAACTTATTTTAAGGAGAATTAGAGGTAACTTGTTGAACAAGTTATCTTTTAAAATCCCGAGACGTGAGTAGTGAAAAATTCACGAAACTTGTTCAACAAGTTACGTCTCAAAATTTAAAGATACTTCAAATTTCAAAATTTGAAATATTGTAAATAATTGAAAATTTACCTAAGTATAGAAAATTGAAAATGAATAATTTAAATAACTAAAGTGTTTCGAAAACACTTAAATAAAACTTGACATAGTAATAAACGTAACAACTTAGAGACTTAAAAGCATTAATAATCAATACTTCAAATAATAAATGAATATGTTATGTGAGCATATGAAACCAAATATACATTTAAACGTTTGACGATGAGACTAGGAGAGTCTAGTAACATGTGATATTAAATATCAAATAAAATAATAAATCGTAAGTAAGTTAAAGAAAAGGTCAAAAGCTTGGGCCTCTATTATGAAAACGTCAATCGTGAGTGAAGTGGGGTTAAGATAGTCTTGTTACGGACACCACTATCTCGGTTTCTGACGTTGGTCATCCCGAATAGTGTGGTTTTCAAGCCGGCAGCCTTATTGCTTTGTCATCCTGCCCATGCCTTTGCGCCTAAAGTCGCACTGCCTAAGCCGTACAAAATAATGAATACGCCAACTCTTTTGGGTCAGTCTCTAGGAAGTAGTCGCTTTATTCAGAGTTAAGGTGCTCTATGAATAGCATAGCCCATTCTTAAAGTGAATATTAGAATATGCATATTAGACTAGGGTTAATTCCCCTATTTCGCTAGAGGTATCAGGGCCACCGCGACCTTATGGATTTGGGTCTTGTATGCGGTTCTGTCTCCTTGCCGCGTTTCATTCTTAGTGGGTGCGACGCTATCATTCACTTTTGCCACATGTAAAGATCACTTGACGAGATTGTAACAGATATTCGAATCATTTCGAACACTAGAAGATGAGAAGCAAGTACTATAGTATTCGGCGTGGTTTACGAGTCGAGTACGTCGCTGCACTATTTTAGTGAGATGCCAGCGATCAGAGTACAAAGGCCTACGCAGTAGTCAGGCTCGTAAGAAGTATGTGTTGATTGAATTATGTGGAAGTGAGTCGGAACATTTTTAAAAATTAAAGGCCACAAATTTCTGAAGTGAATCGAGTCAGCATGATGTGAATGATATAGTATGTCTAATAGTTTTGCGGTCTGATATCGCCTCGTAATTCTTTTGAATGCTTATGATATTGTTGTTATGAATTTACTTGTTAATTGCATTATAACTGTATATCATGTTTGAATTGTTTTCTAATTGTATATCTTTATATGATTTATCGCTTTAAATCGCATGTTTATTGAAGACTTTTTATGTCTTTAAATGCTATATGTTTACCGCTATGGGTTTATATGGCTTAGCGTGTGCGGGGTGAAATCGAGTCTGACGGAAAGTAACCGTGGGTACCCCGAGGTTAATTGACGATGAGCAACAGGGAATTGAAGGTCTACTTTTGTATTTCGAGAGATTGTAATTTAATGACCATGTTTATCTATAACTCTGATTATGTATTTTGAGTTGTAATACGATAACATCCGGTTTTGTAATATAAAGTACTTAATTAATTTTCCGCCTTGTTTAACTAAGTCACGAAAAGTCGGGTTGTTACACTCCATCTCTCTAAAACTCTCTCTAAAATAATAAGAAACAAGTTATTTTTTTTTTTACTTAGTGTAGTAATAATAACATTACATATTATCAAGTTACTATTAGTGATTTCTAGCTCAAAATCACTAATAGTTTTGGAGTAGTTCTTGGGTGCAACAAGAAGAAGGTTTCCTCTTTTGGAAACTCGGGTTTTGGAGGATCATCCTAAGCTTTAGCTCAAGAAACAAAAGAGAAAGGAGTTCTCTTTTAATTTGTGCCCATTTAATCCCTTTGGAAGGTATAATTTTTATAAACTACATCTACAAAGTAAATTCGTTACTACATATATCTTGCTAATCAAATTAGAGTAATTTGATTTATACTAATAGTAGATTAGCAAAGGTCTCATCACCTTCAAGTGGTATCAGAGCTAGCTTGTAGTAATAAATTTATTTTGTTTTTTTTTTTTGGAAGTTTTTATGTATTTATTGAGAATAAAATTGTAAAAATCCGGAAATAGTGTTAAAGTTAGTTTTAGCAGGAAATTTATATAGCATGCATAGGTACTGGATTCAGTTAGCTACTGGTCAAATTTCGTAATTTTTGGATTTATTTTGCTAATTATAATGATATTTATACAAAACTGAGTCAAAAAGGTGTGTTTTTGGCTAAAATAATTACTATAAACAGTTATAATTTAAATCTGGTCACGAAAGTTTTACACAATGAAATATGCAATTTATACTTTTCGCATGTAAATTTTCAAAATTTGATTTTGAGTTTTGCATATCTATATTTTTATTTCATAAAAATCGATAAGTAATGAATTTTAATGTGCAAAATATAGTAAACATTGCTTTCTGGATATGAAATTTTTACCAATATTCTTATATTTGGAGGATGCTAAGATATAAATTTGGCATTTTTTCGTACTGTTTTGGAAGTTTTATTGATTTTATGAGATAAAATCGATGAAACCGTATGATTATTGTTCCAAAATTAATTTTTAAACATTTTTTTTAATCAAACTTTACATTTTAGACATTTTGGAAGTGTTCCAAAATATACAAATTTTTTCCAAAATAAAAATGATTTTATTTTATTTTATTATGCATTTTATGCTTTATTTATAAATGGTTATGATTAAAGGTAATGATATTAGCAAATGACTATAATAATGAACTAAAATCACCATAAATTAGTGAGACTAATTTTTGAGTGTTCTAAATCAGTTTAGAAGTTCTATTTTTATTTAAAAGTGTTTTAAGAATTATTTATTGATTATTATGGCAATAATCGATAAATTGTGAAACCGAGATTTAAGCCGTTAAATCAATAAATAAGTTTGGGCGATTTTGGCATGAATTTATACATAAGCATTTTGTTTTGTTTGTTTGAATGGATGAATGTCATTTGAATGAATGTTTATTTTACCTAGTATGGCCATAGTTTGCTTTTATTTTTACCAATATTACCCGTAATGAAAGGGAATATTGATTGGAATGTAATTAATTGCGATTTCGTATCGCCGGCATGTAATTTAATTAGTGTATTTCATTTATAAATAATAATAGGTTTGCTATGTATTCATCTGTAAATTAAAATTGTAACTATTTGTAAATCGAAGACCGGCGATTGATCGTGATGGTGCCTTGGAAGAGTTCTAAAGCACACAAGGAGGAGCCATGGAAGAAGTCCATTTGAAGAGGGATCAAAGGAGCTGGTTTCCAATTTGTAACTCCTTGTAATTTTGTTTCTTTTCTTAGGTGGCCATACTAGGATTTATGCTTGTGTGTGTGTTTACTTGTTTGCTTGATTGCTTGTTTTCATGCCAAAATCGCCATGCATGCTACGTACCTCCCACTTTGATTGTCGATTTAAGTCACATTTCTTAAATTAGTTCACTTATAAAGAATTTTATGACTAAATTGATAAGATCACCCACATTATTAATATGAATTGAGGTTAAGCCTTTCCAATTGTAGCAACTATGAACCCCATGTCCATGAGGAACTCCACAACGTGGAACCTCGTTACCATGGGTAAGTAGTGAGAGGTTGTCTCATGCTAAATTGGTTTGAACTCAACCAAATAAGAGTTATTTGGGGCTAAAAGATGCATTTTTTGGAAAATCATTAACCGAGAGTCCTAGTGTAGAATTAGTCAAGTGTTGACTTATCTTTTTTACATAAAAGGAAACATGAGATGTCTAATTTTATCTAAAAATGAGTGTCAAAATCATTTATATAATTTCGTGGGAGATCATTATATAAATCGGCATTTGTTTAAAAGAGTTTTAACAAATGTTTTTGAATGCAATGAATGCTTATATATTTCCTCTTATTTGTGGTAGAATTATTTTTGAAATCGCAAAGTCAACATCCATTCTCGCACCCATTTTGGGTAAAGATTCATGGTTGAGAACCGTGATGGATAAATGTATCCTAAAAGATGACGGTAGCAACTTTGTCGAATGAGATTCGACTATAAGGGGCTCCGCTCAATCCGGCAATGTGCTTAAGTACCTTACCGAACAACCTCCCGACGAACCCGGGGCTAGGGCCTCCGCGACGGCACGAACCGCCTATGAGGACCACCTAAAGTTTGACAATGACATGAAAAATGTGTTGATTTGGTTAATGTCACCCACTCTCAAACTCCGTTTCATCACTCACAAAAGTGCATATGAGATATTCACTAGAGTGACGATAATGTTCTCTAAAGCACCGCAAAATAAGGCTTTATGAAGCCGCGGTGCGGTTTTTCGATGCTAAGCTTGAAAAGGGTCAAAAATTTGGTCCTCATGTGCTCAAAATGATTGAGTACATTGACACTTTTGAGCGTCAAGAATGTGCAAATAGATAAGAAGATAAAAGCACTACGATCAGATCGTGGTGGTGAATATCTAAGTAATGAGTTTGATTCTCATCTTAAAAATTGTGGCATAGTGTCACAATGGATTCCTTCGGGCACACCACAATTGAATGGTGTTGCAGAAAAGGAGAAACCGAACTTTATCAGATATGGTTCGGTCTATGATGAGTCAAAGTGAGCTTCCTGGATCATTTTAGGGCTTTGCATTATTGTCTGTTGTTTTCTCACTAAATCGAAGTCCGACTAAAGCGGCCAATAAGACTCCATATGAGATATGGACAGGGAAAGTCCCCTATTTGTCATTCATGAGAATTTGGGGTTGTGAGGCATTTGTTCAGAATAAGTCTGACGATAAACTCGCACCAAGGTCTGACAAATGTCTTTTTGTAGGTTATCCTAAGAAAACATGTCGTTATTACTTCTACAATCCTCATGAGAATAAAGTGTTTGTGGCTCGTGATGCTGTCTTTCTAGAAAATGAATACATTTCAAAGAGACAGAGTGGAAGAAAATTTGAACTTGATGAAGTTCAAGAGCCACAAACCGAGAAGGAAAATGAGGAAATTGTTCCCCCATCTTCTGAAACGGTTGTTCCTAGGAGGTCAAGAAGAATAAGTCATCAACCTGACCGTTACCTCGGTAACATCGAGGAAGAGGGTAATTTGTTACTTTTAGAAAGCGATGAACCCACAACCTACAAGGAGGCTGTTAGTAGTCCCAACTCCAAGCAATGGTTTGAGGCCATGAAATCCGAAATGGATTCTATGTAAGAGAACCAAGTATGGGACTTGGTGGATTTACCCGAAGGAGTGAGACCCCTTCAATGTAAATGGATTTTTAAAATCAAAGTCGGCATAAATAAACACGTAGATGTTTACAAAGCTAGAGTGGTGGCAAAGAGCTTTACACAAGCCCAAGGTATTCATTATGATGAAACCTTTGCCCCAGTTGCAATGCTTCGATCCATAAGGATAGTCTTAGCGGTTGTCGCATTTCATGATTATGAAATATGGCAAATGGATGTCAAAACCGCCTTCTTAAATGGGATTCTAGAAGAGGAAGTGTATATGACACAACCTGAAGGTTTTGTGGATACATCCAACCCTAAGAAAGTATGCAAGCTTAAAAGATCCATTTATGGTCTTAAGCAAGCATCAAGGAGTTGGAATCATAGATTCGATCATGTTATAAAACAAAATGGTTTTGCTCGAAGTGCCGAGCAACCTTGTTTATACATGAAATTTAGTGGGAGCAAGGTAACCTTTCTTGTCTTGTATGTGGATGACATACTACTCATTGGGAATGATATTCCAAGTTTAAACTCGATGAAGGAGAAATTAGGGAATCACTTCCAAATGAAGGACTTGGGAGAGGCACAACGCATCTTGGGTATCCGGATCTATAGAGATAGATCCAAAAGGATATTAGCATTAAGTCAAGAAGCTTATATTGATAAGATCCTTGATAGGTTCAATATGAACGACTCTAAGAGAGGCTTTCTACCGATGGGTGTACGAATAACGTTGAGGAAATCTCAATGTCCCACGACACCCGAGGACATTGAACGCATGAAGATGATCCCTTATGCTTCCGCTGTGGGATCAATCATGTATGCTATGATGCGCACTCCTCCCGATGTCGCATTTGCTTTAAGCATGACGAGTCGGTATCAAGCCAACCCCGGTGAGAGTCACTGGATAGCCGTCAAGAACATCCTTAAGTACTTGAGAAAAACTAAGGATTCGTTTCTTGTGTTTGGAGGAGAACCTTAGTTGCGTGTAAAGGATTACACGGACGCAAGTTTCCAAACCGATGGGGATGATCTGAAATCCCAATCCGGCTATGTCTTTTTATTGAATCGTTGAGCTGTTTGCTGGAAAAGCTTCAAGCAAAGTGTCACTGCGGATTCTACAACGGAAGTTGAATATTTGGCAGCGTCGGAGGCTGCTAAGGAAGCTGTGTGGATTCGGCAGTTCTTAGATGGACTAAGAGTAGTTCCTAGCGCCGCAGATCCAGTCACTATTTATTGTGATAATAGTGGGGCCATATTTCAAGCTAATGAGCCCAAGTCTAGTAATAAGTCTAGACACGTTTTGAGGAAATACCATATTATTAGAGATAATGTGGAAAGAAAGGAAATAGATCTTTGTAAGGTTGAGACAGACGATAATCTCGCTGATCCTCTAACCAAGCCTCTTTCGAGGGCTAAGCATGACGCACACACCGCCTCCATGGGGTTAAGGCGTATGCCTGATTTCCTTTAGATTTTGTGATATGTAATTGGATGATGTATCTTATTACAAATATGAAAATAACATTCATTGTTTATTTACTCTTTTAAGTCATTTTGAATGCACACTTTGTTTATCCGAATAGTTGTGTGACAACATTGAACGTATTCAAGTGAACGGTATGAACTAAGTATTTGGTCCCTAGTCTTTCAAAGAGGTGACGTCTCGAGATGACTAGACTGCAAGTCGATCGATGGTGGGTTCAACACCATAGGGTCATAGTGATGACTGGTCGTTTGCATGGACAGACCGTGAGACACTCTGTCCGGCAGTGACGCTTGTAGAGTTCCTTTTCAATGTGATTGAAGCCTGGTCGTGGCGGGAATTTCTATAGTATTCCTATGAGTCGATTCTTTTGACTGGAAACTGATTATCTGAGTCGGTGCAGTTTCCAAGTGACTTTCATTTTTGTCCTAAGCCATGCCGTGAAAGGGGGCTATAAGGGCATCTTTGGGGTCATGGTGATCTGCATTATACAGTATAATCGAGTGGAAGAGAATTGTCCACCCTCGTCAGGGTAAAACATCTTTGGGCCACTCGAGGAGTAGTCGTTGGAAATGCGTGACCACGCTCGGAAAGGATCTATGGTAGATTTTCCAGTCAGACAGCTACTCTCCATATGGACGAAACCACTCATGATATAACTTGGATGCAAGTACGACCTGTAAGACACCTTGCACTAAGTGGGAGATATGAACCGGACAAGAGAATTGGTAACGCACAACTTGTCTCGGACAAGTAGGAGATTGTTGGAGTAAGTGACTTCCAGAAATAGTGCGATTACATAATAAATCTCAATTAAGGAATACAATGGGGATAATCATGAATTATTGTCAATTGATTAACGTAAATAAAATAACGGTTGGCTGACTAGAGTTTGACGTTATTGTCATGTGACAGCGGTAATCAATTGATCCCTTTGAGTCACACCTAAAGGAATCTACTCCAAATAAATAAGCTAATTAATTGTATGAGATACAATTAGATTAGTAACTTGATAAATCGACTAATAGTTAGTCAGTGAATTAATTTAGAGAGAAATCGAGTTGGGAACTCGGATGATTAAATTTTATATCGATAAAATTATTTGAAGAGATGTGAATTAGTGATTAATTGTTAATTCACTAATTGTGTACTAATTGACTAATGAGATTAGTAATAGTGCAATTTTAATATATACATGTAAGTGTACATATATATTAAAGAAGAGTTAAGAGTTTAATTAAATGATTTATACTTTATCATATTGGATGATTAAATGATAAATTATAAGTATTTTGGGTTTATTTTGAGAAAAAAAAACTTTTAGAAGTATAGATTATTTTGAGAAGATAACTATCAAAGTTGGGTTTATTGTAAGATAAACAATAGTTCGGATTATTTTGAGAAAATCAACAATAGTATGGATTATTCTTGTAAAATAATCCTTTATCTTAAGTCATTTTTGAATGAATACTTTGTTTATCCGAATTATTGTGTACCAACTTTGAACGTATTTAAGTGAACGGTATAAACTAAGTATTTGGTCCCTAGTCTCTCAAATGAGGTGACGTCTTGAAGAGACTAGATTGCAAGTCGATCAATGGTGGATTCAACACCATGGAGTCATAGTCATGACTGGTCGTTTGCATAGACAGACTGTGAGACACTCTGTCGGGCAGTGATGCTTATAGAATTCCTTTTCAATGCGATTGAAGCCTGGTCGTGGCGGGAATTTCTGTAGTATTCCTTTGAGTCGATTCTTTGACTGAAGCGATTATGCAGTCGGTGCAGTTTCCGAGTGACTTTCATTTTTTGTCCTATGCCATGCCGTGAAAGGGGGTTATAAGGGCATCTTTGGGGTCATAGTGATCTGCATCATACAGTACAATCGAGTGGCAGGGAAATGTCCGCCCTCGTCAGGGTAAAACATCTTTGGGCCACTCGAGGACTAGTCGCTAAAAATGCGTGGCCACGCTCGGTAAGAATCTACGGTAGATTCTGCGGTCAGACAGCTACTCTCCATATCGAGGAAACCACTCATGATATATTTTGGATGCAAGTACGACCTGTAAGACACCTTGCATTGAGTGGGAAATGTGAAACGGACATGAGAATTGGTAATGCACAACTTGTCTCGGACAAGTAGGAGATTGTTGGAGTAAGTATCCTCCACAAATAGTGCGATTACTTACTAAACCTCAATTAAGGAATACATGGGGATAATCCTGATTATTGTCAATTGATTAACGTAAATCAATAACGGTTGGTTGACTAGAGTTTGACGTTATTGTCGTGCGACAACGGTAATCAATTGATCCCTGTAAGTCACACCTAAAGGAACGTACTCCAAATGATAAAGCTAATTAATTGTATGAGATACGATTAGGTTAGTAACTTGATAAATCGACTAACGGTTAGTCAGTGAATTAATTTAGAGAGAAATCGAGTTGGGAACTCGAATGAATATATTTTATATCGATAAAATTATTAGAGGAGATGGGAATTAGTGATTAACCGTTAATTCACTAATCATGTGTATTTTTACTAATGAGATTAGTAAAAGTACAATTTTAATATATGTGTAAATGTACATGTATATTAGAGAGGAATTTAATTAATTTACACTTTATTATATTAGATAATTAAGTGATAAATTATAAGTATTTGTGGGACAAATATTGAAAACAGATATAGACCCATTAAGCCTCATTTGGACCGTCCAAAATGAGGATAAATGGAGGAACATTCCTTCCTTGTCTTATTCTATTTGTTTGCGCGCCACAAGTTGCTTTAAACATAATGATTGTTGTGCATGCAATTGTTCTTAACAATGCAAAAACTCTTCTCTCCTCTTCTCTCCCCATTAGGCCGGCCAAAAGTGTGTCCAACACACTATTGATTTGGCTCATTTTCTTATTAAAAGGAGAAGGCCTTGAGAGAGAAGGTACTAATGCATGCAACTTTCATTACTCTTTCTCTCACAAAACTCTCTCTAATACTAAGAAATAAGTTCTTATTTTTCATAAACATTACTAGTGTAGTAATAATATTATTCACATAATATCAAGTGTTTATTAGTGATTTTTAGATCAAAATCACTAGTAAATTTGGAGTACTTCTTGGGTGCAACAAGAAGGAGGTTTCCTTGTTTGGAAACTTGGGTTGGAGGATCATCCTACATATTAGCTCAAGAAACAAAATAAGAAAGGAGTTCTTATTTTGTGCCCATTTTCCTTTAAAAGAAAGGTATAAATTAATATAAACTTGTTTAACAAAGTATGTTTGTAACTACATAGATATTGCTCATCAAATTAGAGTAATTTGATTTAACTAATATTAGATTAGTGACGGTATGAGATCCCTACAGAGGAAACTTTAGACCGAGAGGACAAGCTACATCCTTAGCAAGTGTGATTCCCTACTCAACTCGATTATCATCCTTTAGGCTAGCTTATCCCATGCCTAACCCGACTTCCTAGACCTTCTCTTTTTAAGTTTAAACCATTCCATTACGCTCTACCTATAGCAAACCTTCAACACTCGAACCGACCGAGACTAGAATCGCTCCATAGGTAACCTACAAATTCAACCATCTCCCTGTGGACTCGACCCCGACTTACCCTAACTACCTTAGTGTTTGTCAGGTTTATCTTTGATTAGGTGAGTGCGACTTAGCCTATCAAATTTTGGCGCCGTTGCCGGGGAGACGGCTTTGTTTTTTGTTTGTTACTTGATTCTAGTCTTTTGTTTTTCCATAGTTCACTTTCTTTTTCTCCCATGACATGACAATCTTTGATTTCCCTCAATACGATGGCGAACCATTTCAAGAGTATATTGTTCGGTTTAATAGTTATATTGGTTCGTTTGGTCTATATTGTTGTGATTGGGAGAAAGTTTACATTATTAGCACGTGCATGAATTATGAGTCTCACAACTTAATTGACTACGTGAGCAATGGTAGAATTTCCTACATGCCCGACAATGAGATTTAGGACCTGTTTTGGGATATCACGGGTCAGACCCTTTTATCCGAGATTAAAGCTGAATTCAAAGAGTTTGTTGTTGAGTTCCAGAAGTATTTGGATGTCGCGAGAGTTAATTTCGAGACTTATGAATGTTCCACAGCTCCTTATGCTAATACTTTTCCGTCTCAAACTTGTGCGTTAACTAGTTCGTATAAATCTTTGTGTGATGATAATTTGTTTAATGACGATGGTTATGAGCATGCGAATGATTGTGAATCACCTAATCCGCCTTCTAATGAGATTAAGACCTCTTTTGAGGTGCTTGTGAATGACACTTCTGAACCTGAATCGGTAAGTACAATTTCTCCACTTATTGATGAGTCTGTTGAGTATGTTTCCCGTTGGATCCTTACCCGAGGATCCTTTGGAGGTTTAATGTGTGCTGAGAATAGCGCAGGTGACTCAAATTTGTAGAGTGATGAGGTCGACGAATTGGAAGCTCTATTGTATGCCAATGAATGGAAGAAATCTTATCCCACGGACACAACGAGCTTCGTGAAAACCTCGTCTGCTATTGAAGTTCATTATTCTGATGTCGAAGCATTGTACCCTTCTACTGACTCCGATAATTTAGTGCGTAATTATGTTGCTGAAGGAGATATTGTTAATGTTAACAAAGATGATGACACGCATACCCTTTCTAAGCTCACGCAATTAGGGAGGTCAACTCCTTTGAAAGTGCTCCTACAAAGTTATTGTAGTCCGATTATTGAGTTGAGACGATCTTTAAACGTGATTTTATATAAGTGTATTTCATTTTGGTGCTACATATGCTTTTGTTTAGCTCATGAGCAGATTTTTGATCGACTTCTAAGGGCTTTGGTCACATTACTGGTTGGCTTTGCTGCAAGCCAAACGTTTGTTCGAATTGGTGATGATGTTGGCGGAATTGGTGATGATGGCGGGTCCACGTCTGATGCTGCCCGTGGATGGTGGTACTTTTAGTACCGGTTGCTGCGCCCCCTAGTTTATTGCTGGTTTGGGGGGGGCGACTCTACTGTAGATATTGTATGTACGCTCTTTCTCTTTACTAGTTTCTGCGTTTTTCCCCTTATTATTTTTGAGATCCCCTTGGTTTGATGTGCTGCTGGACACATTGGGGATAATGTGTCGTTTGGTTTGGAGCGAGAGCGCTTTGCTTTTTATTTTTGTTTTTCATTTTACAAAAAATCCAAAATCCAAAAAAATCAGAAAATTTCAAAAATACGTGTCTCGAACCGTTGTGCGAGCTTGTTTTTATCTTATCTTTCCCGACATCCCTTCCCTAGTATGCTTTTAGCTTTGACATGATTTTATTTTGATGGATTAGCACTAACGGGGATGTTTTGACATAGTAGATGATGGCATGCTTTTTCGATTAGGCTTTATCACTTCCGGACTATAGCTACTTATTTTGTGAGGTTTTGAGCCTCCAGTGGCCGGTTCATCTATCCCGGTCCCCGTCCTATATTGTGAGTAGTTCTCCTCGTTGGGTACGTAATATTAACACGCATAAGTGTGGCCCCTATCCCGTTTTTCCCCGCGATTTTGTCACATGTTTTGCATATGAGGCTTTATCTGATTTCATGTTTTCACCATGAGCTTATATTGTTTTTATCCTCTCATATATGATCCATTACCCCCCTTATCCACTTGAGTTTTCTAGCTATATTGCCAAATAGCCTACCCTAGCCTAGCTAGTGACCGCTTTTGCTTACTCTTGTGCTCGTTCTTCGGGTTTTGATCATTGCCACGACTTGCTGATGTCGTGTGCTTGAGAGTGTTGGTGATAATTAGTCGGGATTGCTGTTTCCCCGACGTTTGATGAGGTATTTCCGCAACTAGCGTGCTCTTTTTTCAAGAAAGAAAAAAAGAAAACAAAAAATCTGAAAAAAAAAAACACAACACAAAAACAAAACACAAAGAAAAGAAAAAAAAAAGAATTGTGTGAAAATAAGAGAGTAGTTGTTGATGTTGCATGAGTTGAGCAATTGTATTCGATTGCTTATGTTGCGATGTGTGGACAAGGGATTTTGATCCACGCGATGTTTTATTTCAAAAACATTTTTAATTTGAAAAGAGTCGCCACTAAATTTTTAGGTGGAATTTAGAAACCAATTTTAGAGAAAATGAGTTCGTGTGAGTTTACGTGTTAGGAAGTTTAAAATAATTTCATTAATTTAACGCCTAACCCCGCCCGTTACAGTAACGGTCTTTACTAAGTAAAATCATGGCTATTACGAGTACAAATGCGGATATGCAAACAGCGTTTTAATCCTAAGCAGAAATACATCCATTCTACGTCATTTAATGCACATATAGCTTCGTCGAAGTTATTTAACATGGGTTCATTTACTATTCTAGCAAACAAAGAAAAAGAAACAGAAATACTTACCGACAGCATAAGATAGATTAACAAACGTTAGCGGTGACGAATAAAATAATCAAACAAGACTAACACGCGAGCAGATATAGGCGACTAACACGAACAAACATACTAACTAGTAAACAATTAAATACAACCATTAATCAAATAACCAAACAAGAGCTTAAATAAACTAATCCAACTAATATACACAAATAAAAGCAGACACACAAGCTAATAATTAAAATAAAGCTAACGAGTACGCAAACACACGAAAAGAAGATGTCCAGCAAACATAAACAAATATGCAAGCTGCTAAGCAATTAATAAGAAACACCAAACGCATTAATCATACATAAACAACACAGACGCAGTAGAGAATCGACTAATAAAAATGCAAACTGGTGCCTAGCAGACGTAGCGAATAACATAAGTACACACGAATGAATAAATACGCAGGGGCATGGATGATCGAGAACGACTAAAACACAAACAATCATAAACGCATAACACGACTAAATGAGCACGACGGCGCGCGAGATCCTAAGCCATACGAGTTCATATGTCAACATACTATCACGATTAAGGATTAGCGAGTGAAACAGAAAGAAAAGACAAAGCAGATGTGTTCATGCAATACACGGATTTTACACAATCGACGAGACTAACTAAGAAGCAAATACAAGACAATGAAACAAGGATCACAAGAACGAAACTACAACATAAACATGAGTCATAAATCTGAAAGAAAGACACCCTAAATCAATTTTTGATAGAGAAGACAGATAAACGTCAATCAGGCCCCAAACGTATACAAGCAAACCAAATCGAAACCAAATGGACGCAGAGCACACAAGTCGTGACATATAAGGAAATTTGAACATGCGTACTAAGTAGATAAGAACATGACACATCCACACATGCATATCAACATCACGAAAAATATGAATCTAAAGCGAATAGCGGAAGTAGCGATTCACGAGGGTAAATAATAAAGCGACAGAGAGTAATAAAAAGCAGCGAGGCTATGAAAAACAATAAAATACGATAAATTAACAAAATAAAAAGAGTATTTTGCACCCTCAACTTACATGTATCGTTGCCCATATATCCAGTCGTGTCGATTGTAAGATTTTATCCCGAGGGGCCGTCGTCGACGAAAACCAATAATAAATCCGTAGCTTAAAACCAAAACTGACAGCGATTTTCAAAAGCTTGTATCTCCTTCGTTTCTCAACGAAATTTCGAACCAAAAGATGTTTTAGAATCGTGGTAAGGTGAACTTTAAGATTAGGTAAACAAATCAGAGAGATTGAGAAGTTTACAACACGAAAAACGAAGCAAAAGACGTAACAGCAGAAGGAAAACGAAAGGGATGCTCTGTTTTCTGACCGCTTATTTTGACTTCTTTTGAGGCTTTTTTGAGACTTTGTATTATGTATGAGAACTGTGTAATTCGTGTGTGATAAAGGCTTGGGGATGGTGAGTATTTATAGGGGTCAAAAAGTAGGGTTTTCTCGAGGAAATCAGCAGCTTATCCTCCTCTTTGAGAGCTGCTGTTTCGTGGGTCTTGGTAGGGTTTTGGAGGGGTTTTCTTGAGGGTTAAGCAAAGGTATATCAGTAGGATAGCTAGGGTTTTGATTTGGGTCATGGGTAGGTGATTTGGAGTTGGGTTTTGGGTCAAATTAATTGGTGTCGAGCAGGGTGCGAGAATGGGAGCTGGGCTGTTGTACTTCGAGCTTCCTTGGGCTATCTATGGCTGTTTTCGGCCAAGTAAGGAGGGAGTATGGCTGGGTTTCTGGGTTGGTTATTCAAAGGGGAGAATGGGTAGGGAAAAGGCTTTGAAATTCGTGTTGAAACGGGCTCAAAATCGTCCTCAAAATCGAGCTTAAAACGAGTTATAAAACTTGCTGTTAAGAAAACGAATTCGTCGAATACGATTTAATAAACTGTTTTAAAAGCACGAGAAACGACTTTTCAAGTCAAATATAAGAATTTGTAAAGCGATTTTTCAAGTCGAAAAACTTTAAAATGATTTTTCAAATCAAAATATTTTATTTTCAATAAAATACATACTTGCGTCAAGTACCTTTAAATTTGACAGAGCTTACTAAATCAAATACCTTTTGAATTAATAAATATTGTGTCGACAGCGCCCTGCTTACATCGCAATACGAACTCAAATAAATGGTACGAAAACACGTTGTCCTATCATCATGGGGTATTTGTCGGGTTTTCTATAAATTTCCATATCGACAGATACGGGTATCTACAGAGCCCCCACTTTGACTAAGGCTTGGACAGGCGAAAGTCAAAGTAGACCTTCGAGTCGATCGTAAATCACAACTTGAGAGCCTTACGGGTCGTTTATGGTCCCTTAGACCTGTGTATATAAGCTCACCAGCCATAAGAAGAAATCATACCTGAAACTTGATTGCGAATCCCTTTATTTTCCTGAAGGCGTGGGTTGAGCCGTATCCTTAGGCGCCTACGTATCTGTTGTGACAGAATCAAACCCGTATCGTAGTTCAAGCTCACTGGCCTGTAGCTTTCTGCTGCTTCGGCTCATACATAAATGATATTTGCTTACTTGATTAAGTAAAGCCAGTATTTGTATTCTTTTTGGAAGTGTCACTTCTTTTAGCTTCTGCTAGTATTTCTTCATTTCGAGGATGTCATCCTGTCGTCGGGGTCTAAGGTTGATTACTTTAGAGCCCCCTGCTGGAGCGTTCCTGCTCAAATAATTTAATAACAGATCCTAACACATGACTCACATAGTGACTCTGCGACTTTTGAAATGAAAAGGATGGATCATCGATCCGAGCTGCGTATTTTATTTGAAAATTGGTCATCGACCTGCTTTAAAAGGGGATGGATCATCGATCCGAACTGAGAATTTTAATTTGAAAGTGGGTCCTCACCCTGTTTTCAAATTTTTAATTTGAAAATGGGTCTTCGCCCTGTTTTTTAAATTTTAATTTGAAAATGGGTCTTCGCCCTGTTTTTTAATCACAATTGATGGATCGTCGATCCGAACTAAAATCAACATTTGCGTCCTCGATTCGTATTTCAAAATTTAAATGACTTTGGCTCATTCAAGAATTTTAATCAGTTTTTGTCCACGACTTATGAGAGTTATGGGTATTCGACTCGTTTTTGGAAATGACAGATCATCGACCCGTACTTTGCGGACACATGGCTGACCCGTAACTAGACACACACATATTTTCGTATGGCACATGTCATCCTAATTAGACATGTGTTTCTCCACATGTTTGACCTCAAAATTGTTTGACCTCTAATCAAACGTGTTTGACCCTTAACTAAACTTGTGCTACAGCCTGCCTTTGCTTGTGCTTGATTTAAATCAGGCGTGGGTCATCAACCCCATACCCACAAAATAAAAAGACCAAAAAATCCGTAAGTTTGCCGGGGGAGAATCCAAACTCCCTTGTATGCTTTCCGTATCGTAACATAGCAAATTTCATGAGAAGACTCAAGTGTCCATAAGTCCACGTAGCAAATATCTTGAGGAATTGTGCAAGGGCAGAACAGGGCGTAAGTGTGCAAGGGTCTCAACCCAAAACCCACGAAAAAAAGAAAGATGGAAATCAAAGCATAATCTCTCATCTTGGAGTTTCCTTAATCCCTCGCCTCAGATATCTTTTAAACTTGTAGTTTCCTTAACCCGAGCTTGGTAATTTTCCATATCGTCTCCTTGGGTTTCCCTATAAAAAAAAACGCAGCAGCCCCCGATGACATACAACATATTTTTCAGCTTTCTTCTCGATTATTTAGAGGGCTCGTTGTGGAAACATCGGCTTGCAACCATGAATTCTCTGGTAGGAGCCATGAAGTCTTGGTCTAAGGACTTCGGGGGCCGAGAAACTCAAAATCTGACCGACGCGGGTTTACAGCAAATTCTCCCGCTTATGCACATCATTCCCTAAAGGGGATTTCTGGCCGAATGTGTCCAATTTTGGGACCCCATTCACCACGTATTTGCCTTCCCTGAAGGCGAGATATGTCCTTGGCCCGAGGATTTTACCGTTCTTGGTGGTTGGAAATTAACGCAGCAGCCCGTTATTCCAGATTTCAGTCCCGGGTGGGTCGAAAAATACCGTGACTTTCTTGGCTTGTCGTTCGAGGAAGCTCACAGTATACTTGAAGGAGAAAAGGTGGACTTGTGTGGTTTGGCTCATCTTTTTCGACACGCGTACGACCCTACTAGGGCTACTGTTTATCGCCGGCGAGCGTTTGGTCTCATCATGGTGCACCTTTACTGTCTCGAAGGGTATATGGAAGTCCCGTCCTGTCATGGACAAGCTAGGTTTATCCGCATCGTAGAGCAAATGGAGGGGAATTGTAATCCGGCTTCAATTATTTTGGCTGAGACTATACGTGGTTTGGACTCGTTCAAAGCTCGTTCGTGTGCCTCTTTTACAGGCTCGTCCCGTATCTTGCAGGTAATTTGAGCTGAATTCGTTTTGCTCCTGCTGTTTTCTGTGGGCTCGTTGTTTTTCTGCTGTTTTTCCTTGTGAGCTCGAAATTGTGGATCCGTTTTTTCTGATTTTTTCTTTCTTGTAGGCTCGTTTTTCTGATTTTTTCTTCTTTCACTCGTTTTTTCTGATTTGTTCCACTCGGTTTGTTTTTCACTTGGTATTGGGGGCTTTGTTTTATACTTGGTTGGATTTGTACATCAACCGAATTAAAAAAAAGCCACGAACAAATAGTAGAATTATTAGATTTCCGGGCCAAAAACTCTGCACTTTTCTCATCTTTAGGACGCTTGAATTCATCCGTATTTTGCCTCAATAAGAACGTTTTCGTGGGGCTCTTTTTTCTGAACTTTTCTGAGTTTTCCGTAGGCTGCTGTGTCTGCTTGCTTTGTGACTCAGTTGCTCGGTTTTTAGGTGTGCCTTGAATTCGTTTCTGCTGTTTCTGGTCTTTTTCTTCTCCCTCCTTTTTGTGACCCCGTAACACTCTCGTCGTTTCAGGTTTGGCTCATGGAGAGGCTTGGACTAGTGGAACCACCAAAAAATCCTCATACCTATCGAGTGAGGAGTTTTGGAGGTCGTATGCCGCGGTATGCATTGGGAAAAGGGGCTCGCTACTGGAACCGCATGCTGACTGAAGGTGTCGGGTCTCACATTCACTGGTCTTTGCCTTGGTTACGCCTGTCCTCATTTACAGGGCTTCCGGATGGAGATCGTTCAAGATACGTAATGCTTTTGGGTTTAGCACAACCCGTATATATTTATCCGGATCGTGTGCGCCGTCAGTTTGGTCTTCAACAAACCGTGCCTACGATTGAGGCTAGCCAAGGTCTCGAATTTGACATTACTCGAGCTACATGTCAAACTTGGCGTCATTCTTGGAATTGCAGGACTGTTTGGCATCTCCTTGAGCCGTGTGCGTCGACATGGGTATCTCCGTCGTATTTGAAATGGACTAAGGAAGCTTCTGTCGAGGTGCGACGAACATTAATTGAAGGCAGCCTTGGCCCAGTTGGAAAGCGCGTGGTGAGGCGTTAAAAAATCGAAGATTCTACGCGAGGTTGAACAAGCCTGACGCGACGCAGGGGACTAGTGCGAGACGTTCAAATGTTTGGCAGAGGTTGGATGCAAGGGAAGAAGTACGTCCAAGCGTTGTCGATCGATTGGGCCCGCGCTTAAATGTGAAGGACCGTTTGGGGCCGCGAGAGGACAATGAGGTTCCTCCTAAAAAACGAGCCAGGATGATTATGGGTAGGACATCGTCCCGTAGCAGGGAGCTTCGTGATTAGCCTAAGGAGCAGGGTGGAGCCGTGATTTTCGTGGAGGCTAAAATTAGTGTTGTGTGTTACACGTGATTTTCGTGGAAGCTAAGTCTAAGGAGTTAGGATTTTGTGCTTATTTTAGTGTTATTATTATAATGGTGATTAGGTTTTATTATTATAACGGTTCTATTATTACAACTACGTATTAGTTAGGGTTATTATTGTTATTTACAACTACGTATTAAGACTTATTATTACTATTTACAACTACGTAATAGTTAGGATTATTATTATTGTGATTTACTAGGATTGATTATTATTATTATTTACGACTATGTATTAGTTAGAATTATTATTATGCGTGCTTTCCTCTTCGAGTTGTGTGAATAAAAAAAATAATAATAAATAAAAAAGACTTACTATTTATTAGAAAAATTCCCGTTTCCACATTCATTAAGTCAACATTATTTCGATTGTACTCTTGTAAAGAGTTGCCTACGTATCTGCTTTTTACACAGAATCAAATCGAATTCGTAGTTCGTATGTTAAACATTCGTGTGGTGGCAAATGCCAAGCTGTAAACTTATTCTAATACATCGCAATTCAAATATTATATCATAACATTTGAGAATGAGGACTAAGGATAATATCGCTTCAGTTGATCCAAATTCGTTGGATGGGAAAAATCATTGCCGTCTAGATCAGTTATTCTAACTGCACCTCCTGTCAAGATTTTCTTTACCAAGTAAGGACCCGCCCAATTCGGCTTAAATTTTCCTCTCGGGTCTACCGGTAGTAATGCGCGTACCGATTTTAACACGAGATCACCCTCCATAATTCCTCGAGGCTTCACCTTTTTATTAAAAGAGCGCTCTATCCTTTTCTGATAGAGCTGCACATTGTATAGTGCATTCAAACGTCGTTCGTCGAGCATCACAAGTGAGTCATACCTAGCCTGGACCCAGTCCGCTTCTGGGACTTTGCTTTCTAGCAAGATACGCAGGGACGGTATTTCTAATTCAACGGGTTGGACTGCCTCCATCCCGTAAGTTAGATAATATGGTGTTGCTCCGGTCGCAGTTCTGATTGACGTTTTATACCCCTATAATGCGAAGGGTATCTTATCGGGCCACTCACGGTAGTTGTCTGTCATTTTCTTAAGAATGACTGTAACTGTTTTATTTGCCGCCTCTACTGCGCCATTTGTCTGAGGACGGTAGGGTGACGATTTGTGAAGCTTTATCTTATATTTATCGAGTAACTGAGCCGTCTCGGCTTGGAAATGGGTGCCATGGTCACTGATCATTTCATGAGGCACTCCATATCGACAGATAATGTCATTTTGAATGAATTTTGCTACTTGCTTCGCATTTAGCACTTTATAAGACTTGGCTTCTACCCACTTCGTGAAGTAGTCGATTGCCACCAAAATGAAACAGTGCCCTCCAGTTCCTGAGGGGTTAACCTTCCCAATAATATCGATACCCCACGTTGAGAAGGGCCAAGGCGATGTCATTGTGTACAGCATAGAGGGTGGAACATGTTGGACGTTTGCGAATATTTGACAGTTATGACAATGACGGACATATCTTCGACAATCCATCTCCATTGTCGTCCAATAATAACCAAGCCTCATGATCTTTCGGACTAGCATGTGAGCATTCATGTGTGGCCCGCATTCTCCGTCATGGACTTCTTCCATGACTCTTTCTGCCGTGGCCTTGTCTACACACCGCAAGAGCACACCCTGTGCCGTTCGTTTGTATAGTTGACCATCATCTGTTGTGACAAACTGGGTTGACAGAAGTCGCAATGCTCGTTTCCCACGTGTGTCTAGGTCGGCGGGGTATTCTCCCGCGTTTTTGTATTTCAAGATTGACGCGTACCAGGGTTCTGTCTCGTTTTCCTCCGCATTGTCAATCACATTAATATATGCGGGTGATGATCTGCGTTGAACACATAACGGCATACTGTCTATGCTATCGGGAATGTTAATTAGGGCTGCTAATTTTGACAGAGCATCAGCGAACTGGTTTTCCTCCCTCGGGAGGTGGACGTATCTTATTTCGTCGAACAACTTTTCAAGCTCTTCTATCTTGGTTTGGTAAGGTGCCAAACTGCTACTCTTAATTTTCCATGCTCCACTCACTTGATTTATTACCAAGGATGAATCCCCGTGCACTAGTAGCCTTTTTACGCCTAAATTGACAGCGCTGTGCAGACCCAACAGGCATGCTTCGTACTCTGCTGCGTTGTTAGTGACAGCGAAGTCTAATTTAATGGATACGGGTATATGTTCTCCTTTTGGCGAAATAAGGAGAATACCAATCCCGTAACCCATGTAATTCGATGCTCCATCAAAGTACAAGTCCCACGTATCGTCTTCGACGTTCGCGACATTTTCATCTGGAAACGACCATGTATCCGTGACTTCAGTTTCGTCAATTGGATTATCGGCAAGGAAATCAGCGACAGCTCTTCCTTTTATTACCTTCAACGGCTTATACTTAAGGTCAAATTCTGCTAGCATGAGAGTCCATCTTGACATTCTGCCATTTAGTACCGGTTTTTCAAACAAGTACTTGATCGGGTCCATTTTGGAGTAGATGGTTACACTGTAGCTAAGCATGTAGTGTCTTAACTTCTTTGTGGCCCAAACCAAAGCGAGGCATGTTTTTTCTAGCAGCGTGTACTTCACTTCGTACTCCAAGAATTTCTTACTGATATAGTAGATCGCCCTTTCTTCTTTGTCGGCGGTTTGGTGACATTGCACCCATTGCGGTATTCGTCCTTTGTTAGGTATAACGACAACGGTAGCCCAGCTACTGGTGGGCCTAAAAGAGGTGGGGTGGACAAAACCTCTTTTATTATGTCGCACGCAGCGTGACATTGTTGATCCCATGTAACGTGCTCTCCTACTTTGAGCTTTTTAAATATAGGATCGCAGAGCATGGTTAACTTAGCGGCAAGCGGCTAATGTCTTTGTACTCGACCTAGAAAACCTCGAATTTCTTTCTCGGTTTTTGGGTGAGGCATCTCCAAAATGGCTTTGATTTTTGAGGGGTCGACTTCAATGCCACGATGGCTAACGATGTGGCCGAGTAGTTTACCCGAAGTGACTCCGAATGCACATTTCTGTGGATTTAGCCTCATGTTGTACTTTCTTAATCTCTCGAAGAATTTCTTTAATGCACTTAAATGGCCACTGCGTTCCTTGGATTTCACAATCATGTCGTCGACATAAACCTCTACCTCTCTATGCATCATATCATGTAGCAATGTCGTTGCGGTTCGTTGATATGTGGCCCCAGCATTAATCAATCCAAACGGCATCACTGTGTAACAATAAGTTCCCCACTGCGTTGTGAACGCGGTTTTGTGCATGTCTTCCTCGGCCATTTTTATCTGATTGTAACCCGCGTAACCGTCCATGAAGGACAATAAGGCGTGGTTGGCGGTGTTGTCAACCAAGATATCGATGTGAGGCAATGGAAAATCGTCCTTCGGACTTGCTCTATTTAAATCACGAAAATCAACGCAGACACGCACCTTCCCATCTTTCTTTGGTACGGGTACCACATTAGCTACCCAATCTGAGTATTCTGAAACTTTGATAAACCCGGCTTTGAATTGCTTGTCAATTTCTTCTTTGACTTTTAGGGACCATTCCGGTCGCATTCGGCGGAGTTTTTGCTTTACTGGTTTGAAACCTGGTTTGATCGGGATTCTGTGTTCTGCGATTTCCCTGTCAATACCCGGCATGTCTTTGTAAGACCATGCAAATACGTCTTTGAACTCGTTCAGCAGATTGATAAACCCTTGTTTTTCGGCAGGGTCGAGAGTTGTCCCTATTTTCAGCTCCTGTGGCTCGAGAGTGGTTCCCACATTAATTGTTTCGGTATCTTCGACTACCGAGTTTTTCTCATCATATTCCTGTATCCCTTTTAACAACTGAGGAGGTGGTTCCATCTCCTCAATTTCTACCTGTTCCTCTTGGTCCTCATTCTCAATGTCATTATTAAAACAATCATTTTCAAAAATTGAATTGCAATGTAAAAGAGACAAGTCGTAAGCAAACTGGTTCATTTTATTATTAATTTGAAATTGTGCGAATTGTGCTAACATTTGGGCCAACTGATCAGGGGTCAGTGGCTGGATAGATGTGGTATCCAAGACAGGCCTTGGAATACCGGAACTAGAAGAAGGTACATGAAAAGGAAAGACTGGGGAGGGGGTATCTTCGACACCTAGCTCCTTAGACTTAACACTAAGACTCCTATCATCATCAGGTTCAGACTCAGAATCCGACTCGGAATTTTCTTCTGGCTCGGGCATTTCTCCTTCTCCTACGGTCATCTTGAACAGCAGCCCTTTGTTGTCGGTCCATTTGATGGTCTTTCTCCATCCGGACGTAGTCCCTTGCGAGTTAACATCTGTAATGAGGGTAGATGGATCGAATCGGTCGCTCTTGAGGATCATACTTACCAAGGCTTCGCTCGACGCTTCTACTTTCTTCTCCTCTCCAAAAAGAAGACCCATAGCTTTCCCGTCTTCGACTGGGCTACATTCCTTCCTAGCCGCGATTGTTGTCATAATGTCATCGGGAATATAGTAACAATCCTGGAATATTTCAATTCCGGGGACCCAACGATTTGCCTTACGGTTATAGATAGGTTCGGGAAAGTCCAAACATGGCGTGTCTTCTCCAGCTCTCACAAATTGTCCATTAAGTGTTAGTGGGTACGGTTTCAGCTTCGCGTCTTGACCCTTACCCTTGCTTAGACAATCTTCATCCCTTGCTGGATCGTACCCAAGGCCAAACGTGATTCCTTTCGGGATCGTTGGAGGGGGAGTGAAGGTACTCCCCTTCCTAGGATATAAAGACAAGCCAAAGTACTTTCCGGTCCTTAGCGCTTTGCTTTCACGCACGGCTTCCGGTGTATAACTCCATGTTTGATTCGTTGACTTGGGATTCGATCGCATTGACGACCTCAAAGCCACCCGTCTCAATGGTGACCTCATTTTGTACCTCGAAAGTCACATCTCCACCCGTTACGATCATTGGAGTAGCGTTAATGGTTACCACTCCTCCATTGAATGGGATTTTAATCTTTCGGTGAAGGGTTGAAGACACAGCTCTTGCGGCGTGGATCCAAGGTCTTCCAAGCAACATATTAAAAGACGAAACAAGGTCTATAACCTGGAAATTGACCGTCTTTTCTACCGCACCGGTATTCACGCTCAAGGTGACGAGCCAGCCACACGACGTATTGTACCATCGAAAGCTCGGACCGTTTGCGTCGTTGGAATTAGATCATTCTTTTCTAGGCCCAGAATGTACGCGGTCTTTAACGGGAGCACATTAACGGCGGACCCATCATCCACTAGCGTCATTGGAAGCCTCTTGTGACGGCATTCTACCGTGATATACATGGCTAAACAATGTTGAGGTCCAAAAGAAGGCAAGTCCTCATCCGAGAAGGTCACGACATTTGTAAGCCGTGGTTGATTTGATGAGACCAACGAGATCATATCGTTGGGTGTGGTGGTGGGAGACACAGTCATGTTCATCAAAGATTGTAGCAGAGCTTGTCGATGTTCGAACGAGCTTAGAATAAGCTCCCATATAGAGACATCCGCCTTAGTTTTCTGTAGTTGCTTGATAAGAGGATCTTTTGTGGTCGACACTTCTTCGAGTGCCTTTGTTACCGTAGGCGTACTTGCTTGCGTTGCTTTTTGGGTGTCCTCGAAAGTAGAAGTGTTCCTCGACTTTTCTACTCGATAAGGACGTCCGGACCGAGTTAGGTGATCAGATTCAAGGACATCTTTTCGTAATTGCATGATTTCTGCTTGAGTACGTGGAATGATCGCACCTTCGGTGAGATAAATATCATCTTCGTCGTCGGCCCAAACACCATTAATTTCATTCCCACTTTGAGCAAGGTATGGTGTACAATCAATGTTGAAATCTCCAATGCGAACATCATTTCTTGCCTTGGGAAAGAGGTCGGCACAATCTATGTAGACCTTTCCCACGAAAAACCCGGTGAGATAGTTAACGGGTCGGATTAAGTGGGACATATCATTATTGCTTCCAATGAACACGGCATTGGAGTGGTTGCCGAAGGGATTAGTCACATTATTTGGCTTAACCGTAGGGATTGACAAAGATCCATTTTCGATCATGTCTTGGATCTCGTGCTTAAGGCGAAAGCAATTTTCAGTATCGTGTCCTCTCCCTTGATGGAATGCACAATACGCATTTGGCTTGTACCATTTACCTTGTCGGTCGACAGGTGGGTCCGGAGTCGGACCAATTGGGCTTAGTTTTCCTTGGGCCGTGAGCCTTTGAAGAGCAGAGGTGTATGTGCACCCGAGATCAGTAAATGTTCTTGGTGCTCGACGTTGTTGTTCGCGAGGGCCCCCAAAACTGATTGCTTGCACATGATTAGCCGAAGTGGATGCCCTTGATTTAGAGGAAGAGGGCCCTTGATACCCCTTAGGTTTTTCGGCCTCTGCAGTTCGGACATTGTCCTCTATTTTCCTCCCTACTCGACTAAGATCCTTGAACGAGCTGAAATTTTGGTATTTGATAGCATCTCGGTAGACAGGACGAAGATTCTTAACGAACTTATCTACCATCTCAACCTCTTCGGGCCTTTTTGGCAATTTCACGCTTTCTGCGCGCCATCGATTAAGGAATTCCGTGAATCCCTCCTTCTCCTTTTGGGTCATTACTTCCAATGTTCTCATAGTAGTCTGAATTTCAGCATTATCAGCAAAATGCTTACAAAATTCCACGGTGATATCCTCAAAAGTCGGAAAATTTTTGAGCTCGAGACCATAAAACCATTTCCTTGGATGTTCCCCCAAAGATTGAGCAAAAATGTGAGACAACATTTCAGCCGGTACCCCTTTCAAAGCGAGGTATTCTTTGTAAGATCGAATATGTTGCAATGGGTCTTCAGTTCCCTTAAACTTAGGGATGTCAGTGAGCACGAAATTAGTTGGTAGCTTATCTTGAACCGGCGTATACCCACGAGCATTCTCGAAGTGAATGCTTTCCCCATGAGACAATTTCAGTTGTTCCTCTATTAGTTTGAAGCGCTTCTCAAGTTCAGTTGGTGGTGGAGGCGGTGGAGTTTCTATTGTCAGCTTCTTTTCTACGGACTCCAAACGACTCATCATTGCGGCTAGAGTATCATTGAGTTTGCTTAACTGTTCCGCGGTAGTCATATTTCTTGTTTCGACCGGCCTTTCTACAATAAAACCGACGAAAATTGGTCATTGAATTACCAACCCTCTGCACACTTATGACTTGACTGACACACACGTGACACACCTAAACGTGACCCACCCTTGTACTTAAACTCGACAGAAAAGAGCTAGTTCGACTCATTCTTACTCGTCTAGCCTAAACGTGGACTCTAAAGTGGATTGACTCGAACACCCTACTCTAGACTTGGGTCGGACTCGGAATGTGACTTGGAATTTGAAATCGAGGACGACTAAAAGAAGGTGACATTTGATTTTTTTTAAAAAAAACAGAGATCTTTTTTCAAAAGAGTTAAACAAAAATTCGGAATTAAGATTATTCTAATCCTAAGAGAATAGCATTTCTGCTAGGAAAGGGTCTTTTTTCAAAAGAGCTAAAATCGTGGATATCTAAGATTATTCTAATTTTTAGAAAGAAAGCGTTTGACTTGAATGAAAACCGTTTTCCTTTTTAGGAAAAGATAGTGTTTGAAAAAAAATAAGATTATTCTAATCCTAAAAAGACAGCATTTCAGCTAAAACGGACACTTTTGGAAAACATTCGATTTGAAAGATGACAGTTTTGACTAAAAAGGTTTGAAAACATGGCTTCGGAAGGCACAGAGCAATTAGTCACACGCAGTTCAAGGATGCAATGCATGACCTAGACTATTCTAAGTCTCGAAAAGGGTCCATGCCAATGATTCCACGTTGTTAGGGAACCTACACCCCCACCATAAGTCAGGAACGAAATGGTGAGTAGCAGTTGCTAACCTCGGCGGAACCACCTTGGTATTTAAACCAGACACAGTGAACGTCATTTCCCTACTTTGAGATCGACCCAAAGGGAGAAATGGTTCGAATCCTAACAGTATGATGCATAAACAACGTAAAAAAGAAAGGGTACTCTAAATAGCCATCATTTTACTTTTCAAGTTTCACTTTGTCCCAATGAGTCGCCAAATTGTGGACAAGGGATTTTGATCCACGCGATGTTTTATTTCAAAAACATTTTTAATTTGAAAAGAGTCGCCACTAAATTTTTAGGTGGAATTTAGAAACCAATTTTAGAGAAAATGAGTTCGTGTGAGTTTACGTGTTAGGAAGTTTAAAATAATTTCATTAATTTAACGCTAACCCCACTTCTTCTGATAACGGTCTTTACTAAGTAAAATCATGGCTATTCACAGTACAAATGCGGATATGCAAGCAGCGTTTTAATCCTAAGCGAAATACATCCATTCTACGTCATTTAATGCACATATAGCTTAAATCGAAGTTATTTAAAATGGGTTCATTTACTATTCTAGCAAACAAAGAAAAAGAAACAGAAATACTTACCGACAGCATAAGATAGATTAACAAACGTTAGCGGTGACGAATAAAATAATCAAACAAGACTAACACGCGAGCAAATATAGGCGACTAACACGAACAAACATACTAACTAGTAAACAATTAAATACAACCATTAATCAAATAACCAAACAAGAGCTTAAATAAACTAATCCAACTAATATACACAAATAAAAGCAGACACACAAGCTAATAATTAAAATAAAGCTAACGAGTACGCAAACACACGAAAAGAAGATGTCCAGCAAACATAAACAAGTATGCAAGCTGCTAAGCAATTAATAAGAAACACCAAACGCATTAATCATACATAAACAACACAGACGCAGTAGAGAATCGACTAATAAAAATGCAAACTGGTGCCTAGCAGACGTAGCGAATAACATAAGTACACACGAATGAATAAATACGCAGGGGAATGGATGATCGAGAACGACTAAAACACAAACAATCATAAACGCATAACACGACTAAATGAGCACGACGCATGAGATCCTAAGCCATACGAGTTCATATGTCAACATACTATACGATTAAGGATTAAGCGAGTGAAACAGAAAGAAAAGACAGCAGACAGGTTCATGCAATACACGGATTTTACACAATCGACGAGACTAACTAAGAAGCAAATACTAGACAATGAAACAAGGATCACAAGAACGAAACTACAACATAAACATGAGTCATAAATCTGAAAGAAAGACACCCTAAATCAATTTTTGATAGAGAAGACAGTTAAACGTGAATCAGGCCCCAAACGTATACTAGCAAACCAAATCGAAACCAAATGGACGCAGAGCACTCAAGTCGTGACATATAAGGAAATTTGAACATGCGTACTAAGTAGATAAGAACATGACACATCCACACATGCATATCAACATCACGCGAAAAATATGAATCTAAAACGAATGACGGAAGTGACAGTTACGAGGGTAAATAATAAAG
This sequence comes from Dianthus caryophyllus, assembly GCA_023091065.1. Taxonomy (NCBI): domain Eukaryota; kingdom Viridiplantae; phylum Streptophyta; class Magnoliopsida; order Caryophyllales; family Caryophyllaceae; genus Dianthus; species Dianthus caryophyllus. Next base: position 12,312,896 of record CM041529.1, on the reverse strand, counting down.
CGACAGAGAGTAATAAAAAACGACAGAGGCTATGAAAAACAATAAAAAAAACGATAAATTAACAAAATAAAAAGAGTATTTTGCACCCTCAACTTACATGTATCGTTGACCAAATATCCGAGTCGTAATCGATTGTAAGATTTTATCCCGAGGGGCCGTCGTCGACGAAAACCAATAATAAATCCGTAGCTTAAAACCAAAACTGACAGCGATTTTCAAAAGCTTGTATCTCCTTCGTTTCTCAACGAAATTTCGAACCAAAAGATGTTTTAGAATCGTGGTAAGGTGAACTTTAAGATTAGGTAAACAAATCAGAGAGATTGAGAAGTTTACAACACGAAAAACGAAGCAAAAGACGTAACAGCAGAAGGAAAACGAAAGGGATGCTCTGTTTTCTGACCGCTTATTTTGACTTCTTTTGAGGCTTTTTTGAGACTTTGTATTATGTATGAGAACTGTGTAATTCGTGTGTGATAAAGGCTTGGGGATGGTGAGTATTTATAGGGGTCAAAAAGTAGGGTTTTCTCGAGGAAATCGTGACTTATCCTCCTCTTTGAGAGGCTTTGTTTCGTGGGTCTTGGTAGGGTTTTGGAGGGGTTTTCTTGAGGGTTAAGCAAAGGTATATCAGTAGGATAGCTAGGGTTTTGATTTGGGTCATGGGTAGGTGATTTGGAGTTGGGTTTTGGGTCAAATTGAGCTGTCAGAACAGGGTGCGAGAATGGGAGCTGGGCTGTTGTACTTCGAGCTTCCTTGGGCTATCTATGGCTGTTTTCGGCCAAGTAAGGAGGGAGTATGGCTGGGTTTCTGGGTTGGTTATTCAAAGGGGAGAATGGGTAGGGAAAAGGCTTTGAAATTCGTGTTGAAACGGGCTCAAAATCGTCCTTAAAATCGAGCTTAAAACGAGTTATAAAACTTGCTGTTAAGAAAACGAATTCGTCGAATACGATTTAATAAACTGTTTTAAAAGCACGAGAAACGACTTTTCAAGTCAAATATAAGAATTTGTAAAGCGATTTTTCAAGTCGAAAAACTTTAAAATGATTTTTCAAATCAAAATATTTTATTTTCAATAAAATACATACTTGCGTCAAGTACCTTTAAATTTGACAGAGCTTACTAAATCAAATACCTTTTGAATTAATAAATATTGTGTCGACAGCGCCCTGCTTACATCGCAATACGAACTCAAATAAATGGTACGAAAACACGTTGTCCTATCATCATGGGGTATTTGTCGGGTTTTCTATAAATTTCCATATCGACAGATACGGGTATCTACACGATGTTGTGTAGAGGAGATCGTTCTGCTGTTTTCGATCCGTTTATTGGGTTCCTTTTTGGTCGGACAAGCAGTTGAGTAGAATTAGTGGTTTCTAGTGGCTTTAGCTCCACGATTCCATAATCATATGTCCACCTTTTCACCCTTACCTCTCTTTGGCCTATACACACCTCATTCCTATGTAAGTCCCCATGTTTGTTTCGTTTATTGTGACATTATTTGTGTACGGGAATGCGAGATTTGGTCCACATTCGATTGCGGGCGTGCTTCCATGATTCCAGTAGGTGAGTGTCACTACATTCATCACCTGGTTCATCATTTGCGTACAATGGAAACCGCGAGGAGTCCATGATTTGATTGCTAGAGAGCCGAAAGTCTAAGCCATGCTATTCATTCTACGCCGTCTTGTAATTCTCAGCCGTTAGCTAGCTATTTCCTATGTCTCATGCTGTTTCGGGAACGATTGTCATTTGCTAAAGCTGCTAGTGGTTTGGTGATTATTTGGGGAAGTCTCCTTGTCTCGCTTTGTCCTCTTCTTTGTTTTGATCATGCTTTGTTGCTTGAGGACAAGCAACGGTTCGGTTTGGGGGAGTTTGATGAGTCGTATTTGTATGTACTTTTAGCCCCCGAGTCACTAGCGATTTATGCCGTTTCTAGCGCTTTTTCATGCTTTATTCTATCATTTTCCCTCCGCGTGTCTCTGGTTTGTGTTTTGGTTCTATTTTGTAGGTACACGCTTATTTGAGGAGGATGGATGCTAGCGGGACGATCTTTGAAGTCCCGAGTTCACTATGTTGCATTTCGTGTTGATTTTTCATGGTTTTGGTTGAGTACGAGCTATGTATGCATGTTTGAAGGATTCCTGGGACGCTACGTGACGATTAGAGTCGAGTTTACATTATCAAGGATGAGCACGAGTCATTTCAAACTGTTTTGGAGTCGTCCCTAGCCTCTAGGACGAAGTATAAAGCTCATTTCCTCGTTTTTGGTTCCGTCCCTACGTTTTGGGACGAAACACTCTCCGTCCCTACTACTTGGGATACATTAGAAACTTATATCCTCATTTTAGACCTCATCCCAAGCCATAGGGACGAGCCATGCCTTGTCCCAAGCCATAGGGACGACATACAAGAAGTTGGAAGCAAGAATAATGCAGGAGGAAGCGGCTGGAGCTCTCGGGATGGCCATCCCGACTACTTGGGATGTGGTCCCGACCGGGACACTTGTCCCTACCCCTTGGGACGGCTTTAGACTCTTCGTATACTTCATTTGATCGAATATTTGTTTGGGGGTTTGGGCATATTTCGACCTAGGCTTTTTCATACACATAAAACACCTCTATAAAAAACATAATTTGATAGTTCTTGGATTTTGGCTCTTTGAATTTGATTGTATTTTCATTCCCGACTCGAGAATTGTTCTTTGAATTCATCTTTGTCATCTTTACTCAAGTTATCATCCATTTCCCCTTTTGTTGGTATTGATTTTCTCCTCATTTTCATTTCAATTTCAATTATATTGTTTGAGGATCATGAGTTTCACTTATTCTCTTGCTTTAGTTTTGTCTTTGATCAAGTTTGAGTAGTCATTTAATCTAGGGAGAAGGGTGAAGCATGGGTGATTGTTTTGGTTGAATTTGATGATCTTTTTGAGTTAGGTTTTGCACTTGTTTTGATTGTCTTTGCTTGATTGTGTTTGTTAATCCTTTGGCCAAGTTTTAGCAAGCTTTCAACACCCTTGAACCTAAGATCGAAAGCCTAGTTCGAGGAGAGGCGCGAGACAATCATTAGGACCCTCGTTAGTAAGTTGCGAGAGCCCGTTAACGAGACCTAGAGAAAGCTTTAGACCGAGAGGACGAGCTACATCCATAGCAATTGTGATTCCCTACTCAACACGATTATCATCCTTTAGCCTAGCTTATCCCATGCCTAACCCGACTTCCTAGACCTTTTGTTTATATGTTTAAACCCTTCCATTACACTCTAGCTATGGTAAACCTTCAACACTCGAACCGACCGAGACTAGAATCGCTCCATAGGTAACCTACAAATTCAACGATCTCCCTGTGGACTCGACCCCGACTTACCCTAGCTACCTTAGTGTTTGTCAGGTTTATCTTTGATTAGGTGAGTGCGACTTAGCCTATCAAGAGTAGATAAAAGCAAGGACGACAATAATCACTTGATAAGTACGAGATTTCGTTAGCTGATCGTTATTAGGTGGGTATAAGATCGAAAGAACGTACCAATACCTTGGCAAAGTGACCGTTTGAGACATTCTAAGCCCACGGCAGACGTGATTCCTCAGGGCTATGTTATGCCCCGAATTGCCGCCAATAATTTCGAAAACCACAACTCCTCACAACCTCCTTCCTAGGTTTAGCACCCACAAACGGGTTCCACAGTTTGGCGACTCCTCTGGGGAAGTTTTATTTTTAAAAAACTAAAAACTAGCTGTGGATACCCACATCCGTACCTCCCACCAAAAACCCAGTGATGTAACAATGGAATTTTACATGCATGCTTTTACGTTGACTTAAACGGTACAAACTGTGTCGAATTCATGTTGAGTCGTTTTTAAATGCGAAATGAGGTCCCTAGGTGTCATCACTCTTAGTAAATGTCTTTTGGTTCGCTTAGAGTCTAGCTTGTCTCGAGTCCAGGTTCAAATCGGCATGCGCGCACCCCTTCTACAAACACACAAGACAATTGGCCCTTTTACATTAATAAGGCCCGATTCAATTCTCCTAAATTCCTAAATTTAGGCCCGGTTTTGATTAATCAAGCACAAAGCCACTAATCAATCACTCACACTCTCTTACACTTAGTTAGGAGAATACAAGTTAGAACTCTCAAATTTAGGGTTTCTTTTCATTTCATCAAATCTGAAAAATACATTGTGAGAGAGAGGGTTTATATAATACCCAATCTCTAATCTACACCCTACAATTCAAGTTTGATCTAAGGGCTCATAGAGGCCCCTTGAATGCTACAAAATAACGGCTCATATGAGCTAGAAATGCTGAAAATTTTGAAGGTAAAAACAAACTACAAAAGCATAAAGTTTGATGGTGACAAGTGACTCAATCCTATCCTTGATCTTTAGGTGATCATGCAAGGGTCTTGATAGAGCCTTGGGGTTCAAGGGGGACGGTCCACCCTCCCAACAAATCTGAAATTTAAAGACTAAAAAACAATAAAGCATAAAGCATGAAAGCGACATGAATGAAAGGGACTTAAAGCACAAAATAATGTGGGACTTGTTGACTTGTTGGAGCCGGCTCCTAGGGCCTCCATGAGCTGACTTTTCAAGCCATGTGGGTCATGATTATTAGAGGACTTAACCCACATGGGCGCACCCAAAGTTCACACTTCAAAAATTGCACATGTATTGACTTTTTGGTTGCTCTCCATCTTGACTTTCCCTTGACTCACTAAGTTTGGCTAAATTGACCATTAGATTGACTTGACTTAGCACTTAGTGGTCCCTAAGTCCAAGACCTAGGCTAGGGTTTGAGCCCATGGACCCAACCCATGGTCTAACTCCTCTCCATCCTTGATCGCCTTGACCATTCTTGGTCCAATCTCCTCTCCTTGGAAAAGATTTGCCCTCAAATCCTTGGAGATCCTTTTGCTTCCCCCTTGGCTCGATTTCATGCTTGATTCTCGACTTAACCCTCGGCAAACCTTGGCTCTCACGACCCTAGGCTTCCAAGGACACCACTTGATCAAAGTTTGGAGAAGGGGATGGACCCCTTTGGCTTGTCTCGTGTGATTGACCACGTTGTCATCCTTGATCACGGCTTGCTTGTCTACACATTCGTCCTCGAGCATTTCTTTGAGCCCACGACTCATAGCCATGCCATCCATCCATTCTTGCTCATGATCGAGCCCATCAATGATTCTTCATCTCAAAGATCCACTTGATCTTTCCTTGCCATCAATTTTTGCTCTTTCTTTGACTACATTCTTGTTGTAGTCGGTTGTTTCATTGTTGGTTGATGCATCACCCTCATATTGCTCCTCTCCTAGAATCCTCCTTGTTGCTCTAGGGTTTCCCTCAAGCTCTAGGCTCACCATTTCCTCTTCCATGCTCATACTCGGCTCCTCTTTCATTTCTTTGCTAGAGTTCTCCTCATTGATTGATTCAAACAAGCAGGAGTTAGTCTTCTATCCCATCATAGGAGGTAAAGGTGTGAGTACAATGAGTTTCTCCTTGTATTTGAATGAGTAAGTGTTACTCCTTCCATGATGAGAAGAGTCCCTCTCATACTCCCATGGCCTCCCAAGCAACAAGTGACATGCATCCATGTCGAGAATTTCACAAGTAACCTCATCTTTGTAATCTTGACCAATTGAAAATGGCACCTTGCATTGTTTGTTGACCTTCACTTCGGCTCCCTTGTTGAGCCACCTTAGTTTGTAGGGGCTAGGGTGCTCTAAAGTGAGTAGACTTAGCTTCTCCACAAGCACTTTTGAAGCCACATTGGTACCACTTCCACCATCGATGATTAGGTTGCACACTTTCCCCATGATTGTACACTTAGACCGAAATATTTGTTGTCTTTGGTCTCTGCTCTCACTTGATTCTTGAGTGTGCATCACTCGCCATATGACTAAGCTTAACCCCGAGTCCGGGGGAACTAAGGTTTCGGCCTCCTTCAACTCCACTACTCCCTCTTTTTTTTTCTTCCTCACAAACTAAGACCTCATCGTCCCCCCAATGCACCACCTCACATGTGTTCAAGGCCCTCTTGCTAGGGCACTCCTTAGCAAAATGATCATATCCTTGACATTGGTAGCACTTCTTAAGAGGAATCGTTTTTTTAGGGCCAAAGTCAATTCCCTTCCTCTTGTCAACACTTGATGGCTTGGTGGTAGGGCTAGGCTCGACTATCTTGACCCCTCCTTGGATCGTGTTAGGAGTGGCCTTGGTGGTGTGTTTGGCCGAGTCTCCTCTTCCCTTCTCTAGCCTCTCAACTCTCACGGCCATAGTGACGGCCTCATCGAATGACCATAAATTTTGCATCTTTACCCGGTTTGCTATCCTAGGGTTTAGGGCCTCGACAAATCTTGCAATCTTTTGCTCGGGTTTTTCACTCATCTCACATTGTAGGGTGAGTTGTTCAAAGTCCCTAAGGTAGGATTCGATGGGTTGTGTTTCTTGTTTTAGTTGAGCCAACCTAAGAAACATGTCTTGGGTGTAATCCTTGGGAACGAACTTATCTTTAAGCTTTTTCTTGAGTTTGAGCCATGACCTAATGGGTTCCTTTCCCTCTCGATTTCTTTGGTTCTTAAGGTTCTCATACCAAAGTGAAGCATATCCTTTGAATTTCATGATGGCCACCTTAAAACACTTTCTATCGGGGTATTCCTTAAATTCAAAGATTCTTTCAGCCGACCTAAGCCAATCTAGTAAATCCTCGGGATTCAAACTACCATAAAAGTCGGGAATATCTACCTTGATGTCTCGGTCATGATCTCTTGGGTGGACTTCAATGGATTCCTCCGAATCCGAGTAGTGATCTTCCATGTGAGGAGGTGGTTGCCCCCTTCCTCGGCCACCAAACCCACGGCCTCTTCCCCCACCCCTTGGTGGTGGTCTTGGTTCATGAAGGTTTTGGTCCAAGAGAGTGTTTAAAGCATTCATCATTGTATTACAACTACCGGCGAGTTGATTCAACTTTTCTTCTGAATCCGAAATTCTCTTATCCTCATCCATTTTGTGAAAATTTTGTGAGAGTTTTGTGAAAGTTTTGTGGAATAACAAGTAAAAAGAAAGAAAGGAAAAAAAACGAAAAAATTTAAAAGAAAACAAGAGTAAAACCGAGAAAAACAAAGATCAAACCGAAACAAAGAACAAACCTAGGCTTTGATGACCAATTTGGAGTGAAACCTATGGGGTTTGATTTCACTCAAGAGAACAACAAAAAACAAACTTGTAAACCCTTGAATATACTCGGCCAAGTGATGTTTTTTGTGATAAATTTTCTGAATTTTTGTAAGACAAAGGAAAACATAAAAGGATAGGCTAAATCTAAGCACAAAGCAATAGATTTAGGTTTTGATTAATCAAGCACAAAGCCACTAATTAATCACTCACACTCTCTTACACTTAGTTAGGAGAATACAAGTTAGAACTCTCAAATTTAGGGTTTCTTTTCATTTCATCAAATCTGAAAAATACATTGTGAGAGAGAGGGTTTATATAATACCCAATCTCTAATCTACACCCTACAATTCAAGTTTGATCTAAGGGCTCATAGAGGCCCCTTGAATGCTACAAAATAACGGCTCATATGAGCTACAAATGCTGAAAATTTTGAAGGTAAAAACAAACTACAAAAGCATAAAGTTTGATGGTGACAAGTGACTCAATCCTATCCTTGATCTTTAGGTGATCATCCAAGGGTCTTGATAGAGCCTTGGGGTTCAAGGGGGACGGTCCACCCTCCCAACAAATCTGAAATTTAAAGACTAAAAAACAATAAAGCATAAAGCATGAAAGCGACATGAATGAAAGGGACTTAAAGCACAAAATAATGTGGGACTTGCTGACTTGTTGGAGCCGGCTCCTAGGGCCTCCATGAGCTGACTTTTCAAGCCATGTGGGTCATGATTATTAGAGGACTTAACCCACATGGGTGCACCCAAAGTTCACACTTCAAAAATAGCACATGTATTGACTTTTTGGTTGCCCTCCATCTTGACTTTCCCTTGACTCACTAAGTTTGGCTAAATTGACCATTAGATTGACTTGACTTAGTACTTAGTGGTCCCTAAGTCCAAGACCTAGGCTAGGGTTTGAGCCCATGGACCCAACCCATGGTCTAACTCCTCTCCATCCTTGATCGCCTTGACCATTCTTGGTCCAATCTCCTCTTCTTGGAAAGGATTTGCCCTCAAATCCTTGGAGATCCTTTTGCTTCCCCCTTGGCTCGATTTCATGCTTGATTCTCGACTTAACCCTCGGCTAACCTTGGCTCTCACGACCCTAGGCTTCCAAGGACACCACTTGATCAAAGTTTGGAGAAGGGGATGGACCCCTTTGGCTTGGCTCGTGTGATTGACCACGTTGTCATCCTTGATCACGGCTTGCTTGTCTACACATTCTTCCTCGAGCATTTCTTTGAGCCCACGACTCATAGCCATGCCATCCATCCATTCTTGCTCATGATCGAGCCCATCAATGATTCTCCATCTCAAAGATCCACTTGATCTTTCCTTGCCATCGATTTTTGCTCTTTCTTTGACTACATTCTTGTTGTAGTCGGTTGTTTCATTGTTGGTTGATGCATCACCCTCATATTGCTCCTCTCCTAGAATCCTACTTGTTACTCTAGGGTTTCCCTCAAGCTCTAGGCTCACCATTTCCTCTTCCATGCTCATACTCGGCTCCTCTTTCATTTCTTTGCTAGAGTTCTCCTCATTGATTGATTCAAACAAGCAGGAGTTAGTCTTGTATCCCATCATAGGAGGTAAAGGTGTGAGTACAATGAGTTTCTCCTTGTATTTGAAGGAGTAAGTGTTACTCCTTTCATGATGAGAATAGTCCCTCTCATACTCCCATGGCCTCCCAAGCAACAAGTGACATGCATCCATGTCGAGAATTTCACAAGTAACCTCATATTTGTAATCTTGACAAATTGAAAATGGCACCTTGCATTGTTTGTTGACCTTCACATCGGCTCCCTTGTTGAGCCACCTTAGTTTGTAGGGGCTAGGGTGATCTAAAGTGGGTAGACTTAGCTTCTCCACAAGCACTTTTGAAGCCACATTGGTACAACTTCCACCATCGATGATTAGGTTGCACACTTTCCCCATGATTGTACACTTAGACCGAAATATTTGTTGTCTTTGGTCTATGCTCTCACTTGATTCTTGAGTGTGCATCACTCGCCATATGACTAAGCTCAACCCCGAGTCCGGGGGAACTAAGGTTTCGGCCTCCTTCAACTCCACTACTCCCTCTTTTTTTTCTTCCTCACTAACTAAGACCTCGTCGTCTCCCCAATGCACTTCCTCACATGTGTTCAAGGCCCTCTTGCTAGGGCACTCCTTAGCAAAATGACCATATCCTTGACATTGGTAGCACTTCTTGAGAGGAATCGTTTTTTTAGGGCCAAAGTCAATTCCCTTCCCCTTGTCAACACTTGATGGCTTGGTAGTAGGGCTAGGCTCGACTATCTTGATCCCTCCTTGGCTCGTGTTAGGAGTGGCCTTGGTGGTGTGTTTGGCCGAGTCTCCTCTTCCCTTCTCTAGCCTCTTAACTCTCATGGCCATAGTGACGGCCTCATCGAATGACCATAAATTTTGCATCTTTACCCGGTTTGCTATCCTAGGGTTTAGGCCCTCAACAAATCTTGCAATCTTTTGCTCGGGTTTTTCACTCATCTCACATTGTAGGGTGAGTTGTTCAAAGTCCCTAAGGTAGGATTCGATGGGTTGTGTTTCTTGTTTGAGTTGAGCCAACCTAAGAAACATGTCTTGGGTGTAATCCTTGGGAACGAACTTATCTTTGAGCTTTTTCTTGAGTTTGAGCCATGACCTAATGGGTTCCTTTCCCTCTCGATTTCTTTGGTTCTTAAGGTTTTCATACCAAAGTGAAGCATATCCTTTGAATTTCATGATGACCACCTTAAAACACTTTCTATCAGGGTATTCCTTAAATTCAAAGATTCTTTCAACCGACCTAAGCCAATCTAGTAAATCCTCGGGATTCAAACTACCATAAAAGTCGGGAATATCTACCTTGATGTCTCGGTCATGATCTCTTGGGTGGACTTCAATGGATTCCTCCGAATCCGAGTAGTGATCTTCCATGTGAGGAGGTGGTTGCCCCCTTCCTCGGCCACCAAACCCACGGCCTCTTCCCCCACCCCTTGGTGGCGGTCTTGGTTCATGAAGGTTTTGGTCCAAGAGAGTGTTTAGAGCATTCATCATTGTATTACAACTACCGGCGAGTTGATTCAACTTTTCTTCTAAATCCGAAATTCTCTTATCCTCATCCATTTTGTGAAAATTTTGTGAGAGTTTTGTGAAAGTTTTGTGGAATAACAAGTAAAAAGAAAGAAAGGAAAAAAAACGAAAAAATTTAAAAGAAAACAAGAGTGAAACCGAGAAAAACAAAGATCAAACCGAAACAAAGAACAAACCTAGGCTTTGATGACCAATTTGGAGTGAAACCTATGGGGTTTGATTTCACTCAAGAGAACAACAAAAAACAAACTTGTAAACCCTTGAATATACTCGGCCAAGTGATGTTTTTTGTGATAAATTTTCTGAACTTTTGTAAGACAAAGGAAAACATAAAAGGATAGGCTAAATCTAAGCACAAAGCAATAGATTTAGGTTTTGATTAATCAAGCACAAAGCCACTAATTAATCACTCACACTCTCTTACACTTAGTTAGGAGAATACAAGTTAGAACTCTCAAATTTAGGGTTTCTTTTCATTTCATCAAATCTGAAAAATACATTGTGAGAGAGAGGGTTTATATAATACCCAATCTCTAATCTACACCCTACAATTCAAGTTTGATCTAAGGGCTCATAGAGGCCCCTTGAATGCTACAAAATAACGGCTCATATGAGCTATAAATGCTGAAAATTTTGAAGGTAAAAACAAACTACAAAAGCATAATGTTTGATGGTGACAAGTGACTCAATCCTATCCTTGATCTTTAGGTGATCATCCAAGGGTCTTGATAGAGCCTTGGGGTTCAAGGGGGACGGTCCACCCTCCCAACAAATCTGAAATTTGAAGACTAAAAAACAATAAAGCATAAAGCATGAAAGCGACATGAATGAAAGGGACTTAAAGCACAAAATAATGTGGGACTTGTTGACTTGTTGGAGCCGGCTCCTAGGGCCTCCATGAGCTGACTTTTCAAGCCATGTGGGTCATGATTATTAGAGGACTTAACCCACATGGGCGCACCCAAAGTTCACACTTCAAAAATAGCACATGTATTGACTTTTTGGTTGCTCTCCATCTTGACTTTCCCTTGACTCACTATGTTTGGCTAAATTGACCATTAGATTGACTTGACTTAGCACTTAGTGGTCCGTAAGTCCAAGACCTAGGCTAGGGTTTGAGCCCATGGACCCAACCCATGGTCTAACTCCTCTCCATCCTTGATCGCCTTACCATTCTTGGTCCAGCAAGCAACCTTGCGATTAGGGGAGGAATTCGCATGACCCCTTGCGATTACCTCAGACATTCGCAAGGCGTCTTGTGATTCCTACTTTTGGTTTTATCCTCTATGTTTCCTAAATCTTGACGAGCTCTCTACTATAAATACAACCCCCCTACATACGTTTCAAACTCAATTTACACAGCTTTGAACACCAGCAATTCACAGCAAACTCTCTCTCACAAGCCTCACGCACAAATCCTTGAATTCTTCATTTCCTCGTGTTGAATTCTTCCCCTTTGAAGCGAAGCGCTGCCGGTTTCCTGATCTGAGACAGGTAGGTCTTAATCCTAGCATGGATTAAGGTTTTCTTTACTTCTTTTGACTTGCAAAGGTCTACATTAGGCTCGCCCCGACTTTGGTACGCAAGTCTGCTTTTCATAAGGCGGCCATGCACCTCGAATACACACCCTATTCGTAACACCTTTCCAAAGTCGCATAAACAACTGACCCCCTATAAAATAAACCAAATGGACTTTATTTTATGTTTACATCTACCAAATCCTCTTCTTACATTTAATCACTTAACAATGAATTCGACCTTTAACTGAACCGTTTTCGTTAACAAGTTTTAGCATGCTTAACTGAGGGTTTTAAACAATCTCTTTTGCATTTGCATTTGCATTCTTTTTACAACCTGAATCGCACTTGTACGTAGCGAATTACTTAAGCTCAGGTATCACTCCTAGCATTGTTCTCAAGCTTAGTAGAGGCTATCTTTGATAGGCTTTTCCAAAAGATCTTTCATAAAACATTATTTGAACTATTCCTTAGAAAGTACCCTCACTCGAATCCGAATCTGGTTTCACAATAGCCTTAGACGGATGGGTGTCGACGTGCCTTGAACTCTAAGACGTGTATTTGAGCATAAGGACACTGAGGCGGGTTCTAAATTTCCCTCATAATTTAGTGCCACTTCCAAAGCAGTTTTTAAAGGTTTTTCCTACTTAATAATCTTTTTCAACTTTTTGCCCCTTTAGCAAGACGTCGAGTGGTCCCATTTAACCCCGGTACCTACACTAGCGTTTTCTTTTTAAAAATAAAGAGGTGAAACTTGAAAGCCTAAGAACAATCCATTTTACATATTTCAGCTATGCACATTCGTTTGTTTAAGTCGGATCCAGCTGGAATCCAAACACCCACGCACCCTCGAGAGGTGGTTCCAATACGTAGGCTTGTCCATTCGATAAAGCACGTACAAGACTAACTTTCCTCTCTCTCCTCCACAGCTTGCCGTAAACGACTATCTCGACCGCCCCAGTGCTCCCTTTAGAAAACCGCACGCTACGGCGTGAGGAAATAAAGGGGTTTAGTATCTGCCAATGCGTACTCGAGATAGTTGGAGGTGTACCTGACTTGACCCAATATCCCTTGAGTCATACGTACAAGTGCGAGGCTGTACACACTATGGTCTTTTTCAAACAAGCATGTGCATCCATATCTTCGAAAACTCGCTAAACTTTTCAAAGATATAAACGAACCTAACAACTAACAACTAACACTTTTCAAACAAAACTATCGCAGATTTTTGAAATAAATGTTTTTTTTTTTTTTAAATCTCCTTTTACAAAATAAGCAAAAATCCGAGCAAGGATTAAAACCCGAGCTCGTGGATTTCAATCCCCTAGGTCACACGGCCTAGGCTCTACATTTAACATCCTCGACTCTACTTGTTTACCGCTCTCGAGTCGAATCCTTCTCTTTTACACATCCGAACTCGAGCCCACCTCGGTACACTACCGACATCGGTTCGACGGATGCAAAGCCAAAACATTTTAACATCGAGACAAGATGCGCGCACGCATTCTCGTCTCAAAATTTTTCCTTTAGCTTAAAACCTTTCGAAAACCTCCTTTTTCAAGCTTAAAAAGAGTTTTCTTAAATGAAATGAGCTAAAACTGTAACACCCCGACCCCAACCAAAGGCCGAAATGTCATTCACGGTAGCTCGCCAGGCTGCGTACATCGCCCACAGACCAACACGGGCCCTTTCCAGCGCACTTTGTCCTCACTCGTGCGCATCCTAAGAACTTCCCAGGAGGTCACCCATCCTAAGACTACTCTCCAGCAAGCACGCTTAACTGAAGAGTTCTTAAGATGAGCCACTAGAAAAGAAGATGCATCTTGTTGATATGAGTAGTACTTACAATCCTTTTAAGCACTATGTCACTTGAGCCAACACATAAACCTCTTCAACGAGGTAGCCGGCCCGAATAACCTCGGACAACACCGGGTGTTACACACCCCCACTTGAAAAACGCAACGTCCTCGTTGCGCCTGGTCGCTACTTACAATATAGCATTCCAGAATCCTCCCCAGCTAGGGGCGTACCTGGCCAACAAGACACAGGATTCGACCACACGGTCGCCGGGTTGCTCTGATACCATTTGTAACACCCCGACCCCAACCAAAGGCCGAAATGTCATGCACGGTAGCTCGCCAGGCTGCGTACATCGCCCACAGACAAACACGGGCCCTTTCCAGCACACTTTGTCCTCACTCGTGCGCATCCTGAGAACTTCCCAGGAGGTCACCCTTCCTAAGACTACTCTCCAGCAAGTACTCTTAACTAAAGAGTTCTTAAGATGAGCCACCAGAAAAAAAAAGATGCATCTTGTTGATATGAGTAGTACTTACAATCCTTTTAAGCACTATGTCACTTGAGCCAACACATGAACCTCTTCAACGGGGTACCCGGCCCGAATAACCTCGGACAACACCGGGTGTTACAAAAACGAACCCCTGAAATGAATGCATCCTCGACTCAACTAGCTAACCGCTCTCAAGTCGAATCTTTTCATGCATCTAGGCTCAAGCCCTCAACGATGAACCGTTAACATGGGCTCAACAGATGCAAAGCAATGATACGCGCACGCATTCTTGCCTCAAAAGTCTTCCTAGGCACAACATCGTTCCTCAAGCAGCACACTCTCAATTTTTGAAATAAGCTCTTTTCAAAAATCTACTCACTTTTACAAAAGAAGCAAGACACTCTCATTTTTGAAATAAGCTCTTTTCAAAAATCTCCATGTTTTTACAAAACAAGCAAAACTCTTTCATTTTGAAATAATTGCGTTTCAAAATTCCCTCAACTTCGAAATAAACACTTTTCGAAATTCTGGGTCAAACCAAATAGTCTTGCACTATTTCGATTTGACCCACTAAGCATTCTTTACTAATCACTCGGGAATAATCATTACATTTCCAAATCTTTTCAAAGAACAAATGGACTACATGGCCCTTGGCCATCGTAACCTATTTATCTCAAAGCATTTTCATAAAGCAAAACCCGAGAATCTCGTCGCATTCTTGGAGACGTTTCATTCTAAGCGGCCCATGGCCCTTCACACTTTGAAATAGCATTTTTCAAAATTTCAGTGTCAAATCAACTAGTCTATACCTAATTCGATTCGACCCAATCGCGAATCTCTTTAACCGTCCGGGAATAATCACTACAACCCGAGACCTTTCAAAAACGTCAATGGACTACATGACTCGCGTCATCGTATGCCAATTTCTAGCAAAACGCTTTCACAACCCCAAACCCAAGAATTACAATATTCTTGTTGGACTTTATGCGGCCCCCGACCTTCTCAACTTTGTGAATAAAGCACTTTGCAAATCTCTTTGGGCCAACCGACCAAAGTCGACCCGATTCAATAAACATCATGTTTTACAAGCAAGCAAAACCCGAGAATGGCCAAGCCCAATCTCGTGGACTTTTCATCGGACCAAATGATTCATAATCATCTTGACCCGATTCCTTTTAAGCAAAAAGCATGTGGACGTGTAAACCCGTCCATATCCCACCTTAAAGTCTTCGACCCAACTAGCTTGTCGCTATCACGGGTCCACTCCAAGCAATTCTATCGCAATCTACAACCGGCCCACAACGACATACCGTTAACTCGGGCCAATCAGTGAGTCGGAAACGTGTCAACGCGTCTCTAGCACAAACAGCTCCCAAACATTTTGTCAAAGCACGACAAGTTGTTTTCACAAAATCCTCATCACATTTTTGAAATAACATTTTTTTAAAATCCTTCATTCGAACCAAATGACCCATAGTCATGTTGGTCTGACCCACACAAGTAGTCTCTTCAAAACATCCAAGAATAATCATTTCATTTTTGTGACATTTCGAAAACATAAATGAACTACATGACTCGCGGTCATTGTAACCAATTTATTACAAAGCGAAATCAAGCGGCTCACAGCCTTTTTAACATCTCTTTCGAAATAAGCATCTTTCGAAATCTACAGTTCAAATGGCCTATCGCCATTTTAATCCAAACATCTCTTTTTCACAAAACCACAAAACATGGGAATGAACTAGCATCATCCCGCGAATTCTTCACGGTCAGATTAAGTGGCTCATAGCCGCTTCGATCTAACCCTTCTACAACAAAATGCATGAAAATGAGCATAACCGTCTTCATCACGTTTTCAAACATCCTCGATTCGATAGCCTATCGCTACTCCGAATCGACTCACGTTTTCATCGCAAATCCAACGACAAGCCCATAAAAACACACCGTTAACATGGGCTTATCGGATTCGATCTCAAAACACCTTTTGCATCGAGCCAAAATGTGACAACGCATTTCTGCTCAACAAAACATCCCGCTTTTGTCGAAAACAAAACTTTTGCAAAAATCAAAGTCGAATCTACGTATGCGTGAAACGAGTATCGACACAAGCATCAACCACATCTGAGACACGTGCGTCTCGAGCATCCAGTAAAGCATCCATCAAGACACCAACAACGGTCTCCCGGACCACATCAAGCAGCTTGCAATGTTTTCAATAAGGGTCGAGTTTTAAGCATCGAGTCAACCTCTGTCAGTCTAGGGCAATCGAGTCTTCGACGTACGATACTTTAACTAATCGATAAAGGAATAAGTTTGCTTACATCTTAGCTTCCTCTCAAACTCTCAGCTCTTATATACCGAAATACATTGCATCCTAGGAGTAGCTATCCGAAGGAGGTCTAGACCGAATACAAGGTCAAAGACAACGTCTGCAACGGGAGTTGAGAGTTCGCAATCCATTGACCTAGGGCCCGCTTCCAACCTTAGGTCCAAAGGTCAACCACAAGTCAATTGAATCATCAAGAACAAAAAAACATGTGGGAGAAGGTCCCAAATCAGCCGAAAAAAGGATTCAAATAAGACTCACATGTTGTTCCACAATATGTCCCTTTCCCACATGTCACTATCCCCCTTTATGCTTTATACTTTAGTTGTTGTTGTTTTCCTCCAACATTTTCAGATTTGTGTAAGGCCTTGTGGCCGTTTTTTTTGATGTTTTTCAAGGCTCATGTGAGCCCTTAGATGGTCTTTGAAATGTAAGGCTAGGATGTAAAGACTTGGTCTATATAAACCAAGCCTCACCACATCATAATTTTCAGATTTTGATGAATGAAAAAAACCCTAGTTTTATTTGAGTGTTCTTCCTTTTCTCATTACTTTGTGTTTGAGATTTGTGAACAATTAGTTAGTGGCTTAGTGCTTAACTAATTACAACCTAGATCTATTACTTTGTGTGTAGATTTAGTGACTATCTTTTATGCTTTTATTGTTTTTACAAAATTTCAGAAAAAATACTTCACAAAAATAGCACTTGGCCGAGATTTTTCAAGCACCTTCACAAGTCGATTTTAGTTCATCCTTTGAGTGAAACTTGATCCACTTAGTTTCACTCCAACGTCAGTACAAGACACAAGAACAAGAAGGCTTCCGACAACAAAACATCTAAGGTCCGGTAGTCAGGTTGTGGTCTACTACTCCGCTGCTTTTGGAGGAGGATCCATTGATTTGGAGCTCCACAGTGATCATGAATTTGATCATGACCAGAAGTACGAGTATTCCTGGATCGCCCTCTGCGTACTCGATCGCGTGCCTAAGAACCAAACGAACTTGTCAGAGGAGCCCGGCGTGAAAGACTCACGATCACAAGCGACCACTGAACTGCAGAGTTTAGCAAAGTCCAAGCTCAAGCCCAAGCCACAAAGGGCGTGACATATTCTCAAATACAAACGAGAATACAAGAAAACAAAAAAGCAGAAGCAAAAAAAACACAAAAAGCAAAAGCAAAAAGCAAGAAAGTCTCAAAGCTCTGAAGCAAGGGACAAAGCAAAACAAAAAAGCAAAAAAGCAAAATCCTAAAAAGCCCTCTAGTAAGTGGCAAAGCAAGCAAAAGGCAAGAAGCATTGAAACCCACAAGCAAGTGGCAAAGTCTTTGAAAGTCCAAATCGAAGACTCGGCAGAAGTAACAAGCGGCCTAGATCAACTAAGGAGAACCTACCCTTAGGATGCAATGTATCGAGGTCAAACACATAACACACTTCATGGGCCGGCATGCCCTTAAACGTGCACCTTCTACAAATACATTCTACAGGCCGGCATACCCTTAAACGTGCACATTCGTCAAAAAAAAAAGCAAACACAATTCATGGGCCGGCATGCCCTTAAACGTGCACCTTTTACAAATACACATCCCACGGACCGGCATGCCCTTAAACGTGCACCATTGGAACTACGCTCGGTTTGATTCCGTACCCACGGATACGTAGGCCGCTCTCCCGAGCTCAACCAACCCTTCTACAAAAATCCACAAAACATTCTTCCGTCTAAAGCTCACTAAGCTAAGGACGCGTCCACATCAAAATCACAACTCAAAAGCAAATTGTACCTTTATCACGGCGTCTAAAACGACTATGTCAAAGACAAAGTTGTCCTAGACCTAGGAGTAGTACTCTGAATTTTAATCTAACTCTGTTTTGCAGGAACAACAGCATCCTATCAAAGACAAGTAAACACCACTAAGGGCTCTAACAACGCACGTGTTCCGAAATGTGACATTCATGCAACCGTGGAATCTCGGGTCACGCATACGATCCGTCTTTTTCTTTCAAAGTTTTTGACATTTTATGCATTCCATAAACACCGACTCACATATCGAGTCGATTCTCTTCCAATCAAAAAGCATTTTTGGCATCAAAAACAATTTGGCGACGTTTAAACCGCCCCTTTTCAAAACTTTTCAGTTTCCAAAACACTTCCTAAATGCTATCACGGCCCGGCATGCCCCTAAACGTGCAAAGATGGCTTTTCACAAGACGTCTCGTGATCCACGCAGGATAACACCAAACAACCCTCAAAGAAACAGCACCCTACAAGCAAAAGCTAGTCTAATTCAAAATAGGTCTTAGCTCACACATTCAAACGGGCCGGCAAGCCCTTAAACGTGCTCTATACAACTAAGCCGGTTTGATTCCACATACGTGGATACGTAGGAAGCTTACACAAAGCACAACTGAATCAATCATTGCATACCACTCCGTGGTGTCATTCGAAACAACCACGATCAAAGCAACATTTTGCAAACGAGAGCATTCCTCTCAAAAAAGAGGATTCCACCGAATTCTCGTCCTCGACAACTGGGGGCTTTTCAGCCTTCACACCCAAGCAACCTTTCACGGTCTATGCAACTCTAGCTTGAGTTGACGACGTCAAAACACTTTTTCATCTCGCATGAAGCCTGATGACACATCTTACGACACACATTTTCAACAAAATTTCGCACACATTTTGGCTCATCTCATTTTCTACAAAAATGATTTTCTAATACATTTTTAAACGTTTTCTTCAAAAGCATCCCACTCGGGAATCATTTTGTTTTCAAAGCTCAAGCCGCCTAACTTAACAGGTACATGGTTCGCTAACGCAAGACAACAAGATCACAAGTGCATTTCGCTCCATTTTGCCTTAATTTCACACAAATTAAGACAAACTACAGGGGAAAATTTTGCATTTCACTCCATTTTGCCTTAATATCAATCAAATTAAGACAAAATCGAGGGGCACAACCAAAAGCAAGTACATTCCACTTAACTTTGACCTAGTTTCATACTAAACTTAGTCAAACTACAGGGGGTGAACTTCAAACCAAGCACATTGTTCACTATGTGGGAAAATATCTGTATACATCCCCTTTAATCATCCAGGATTATAATGAAATTCATACTATATGATTAATAGTCATAAAAGAAATTGCATAATTAAACAAGAGATTAGAAATAACCTTGAGTCCTTGCTTTAATGGCTAAAGAATGAATATCAAAAGTATGATATCTCCTAATTGTAACACCCAAGATTGAATAAGATATGCCTTCGTTTTTGCTAGAAAACTTTTAGGAAAGAAACTGCTTCTTTCTAAAATTTATGTTGTGAATTATGATGAGTGAATTAGAGAATTAGGTTAAGTCAATTACTCTTTTTTCTCACCTCTATCTCACGGCATATATATATATTGGGGAGAAAATTTTCTTTCCAAAATATAACAACTTGTTGACCAAGAAATCAAAGTGTGTTTAGACTCTTTTCTTAAAACACATCCTTTAGGTGTGACTTTTAGGGACC
Organism: Dianthus caryophyllus; assembly: GCA_023091065.1. NCBI lineage: Eukaryota > Viridiplantae > Streptophyta > Magnoliopsida > Caryophyllales > Caryophyllaceae > Dianthus > Dianthus caryophyllus. The sequence goes on along the minus strand of CM041529.1, from coordinate 12,293,000 downwards.
AGTTGATCACCATCATCTGTATGACAATAACGTCAAACTTATCTAGCCAGCCAACCATTATCGATAAACGTTAATCAACTGACTACAATACAAAATGTACCCTGTGAACCTATAGAGGTTTATTTATGTTATTGCACTAACTGTGGAGGACACTACCTCCAACAATCTCCCACTTGTCCGTACAAGTGTATGTGCGATAACCGATTCTCATATCCCATAAATTTCTCCCACTCAATGTAAAACAATTTGCAAAGTTTGTATTCACAAATGTCGTATTTTACAAGTGACCAGTATTAAGAGTGGTTTTCCCGACTAGAGAGTAACTTAACTGATAAACGAATCATTATTCGAGCATGGCCATGCATTTCAGTAACAGCTCCTTTGAGTGGCCCTGAGAAATAACATAATCTGATAAAGGTTGGACATTTTATTCAACTCGAATCTTGCAGATACAAGCGCAGTATGAAATGACCCAGTGAAAATCTGCTTAGCCTCCTGTTACGATCGACCATGAGAAAGAAACCAAAGTCACCCAAAAGCTGCCTTAATCTCAAGAGACAGTCGATAGTCAAAAGAATCGACTCTAGGAAGACTATGGATGTCCTATCCACGACCTGGCACCTAATGTTCTGAAACATTTAGGACTCCATAACGGTGTCACAAAAATGTCCTGCGCGGTATCATTATAACCCGCATCTGTGATCGATCAGTCAACAGTTTGACTTATGGCTCGTTGAACCCACCATCAATCGACTTCACAATATAATTGTCAGAGTTATCAGCTCATGTAGGCGATTACGGACCAAAACAAATATAATGTAATTCAGTTCACTTTGTGGTGTTCAATGTTGTTTATACAACCCACATGAAAAACAAAATATGAAAACAATACGATGATTTTATTAATAGTTTTATGGAAGAAGATACATATATCTAATCCATATACAAAACAACTAATACAACTCAGGAACACGCTTAATTCCCATGGAAATAACATGCCCTTCATGCTTATCATATCTCAACGGTTTAGTGAGAGGATCTGCGACGTTATCATCCGTAGCAATCTTGTCTATCACTATCTCCTTTTTGCTCCACGTAATCTCTGATCATGTGAGCCTTCCGATGTACATGCCTAGATTTGTTGCTGGACTTAGGCTCCTTAGCCTGGAAGATGGCACCACTATTATCACAATAGATGGTGATCGGGTCATCCGAACTAGGAACTACGGTTAGTCCTTGTAAGAACTGACGCATCCATATAGCTTCCTTAGCAGCCTCTGAAGCAGCATAGTACTCGGACTCAGTTGTAGAATCTGCTATAACACTTTGTTTGGAGCTTTTCCAGCTGACCGCAGCGCCATTAAGAGTAAATACGAATCCAGACTGAGATTTCGAGTCATCTCGATCCGTTTGGAAGCTGGTATCTGCGTAACCGATTGCGCATAGCTTAGTGTCTCCTCCAATAGTCAATACCCAATCCTTAGTCCTCCGTAGGTACTTAAGGATATTCTTAACAGCTATCCAGTGTGCTTCACCTGGATTGCCTTGGTAACGACTCGTCATACTCAATGCATATGCCACGTCTGGACGTGTGCATATCATGTCATACATGATCGATCCTATCGCTGATGCATAAGGAATCCGACTCATGCGCTGCACCTCTTCCGATGTCTTTGGTGCCTGAGCTTTACTCAAATGCATCCCAGAAATCATAGGAAGGTTCCCCTTCTAGGAGTTGGTCATGTTGAACTTCTCAAGAATCTTATCTATATAAGACTCCTGAATGAGGGATAACATCCGTCGTGATCTTTCTCTACAGATACGGATCCCCAAAATTCTTTGTGCCTCTCCCAGATCTTTCATCTAGAAATGGTTCTTTAACCAAACTTTTACCGAAGTTAAGAGAGGTATGTCATTCCCAATCAAGAGTATGTCATCGACGTACAATATTAGGAATGCAATCTTGCTCCCACTCGACTTGATATATAAGCATGGTTCCTCGACCGATCGAGTGAATCCGTTCTCTTTTATCACCTGGTCGAAACGATGATTTCAACTCCAAGAAGCTTGCTTAAGTCCATATATGGAACGCTTAAGCTTGCATACCTTCTTAGGATTTTTAGGATCAATGAAACCTTCGGGTTGCACCATGTACAACTCCTCCTCCAAATAACCGTTTAAGAAGGCAGTTTTCACATCCATTTGCCAAATTTCGTAATCATGAAAAGCGGCAATCGCTAAGATTATCCGAATGGAACGCTGCATGACTACAGGTGCAGAAATCTCATCATAGTGCAACCCTTGCACTTGAGTGAAACCTTTTGCCACTAGTCGTGCCTTGTATATATCTGGTTGTCCTTCTACAGAATGCTTTATCTTAAACAGCCATTTGCACTGAAGAGGCCGAACCTTATCAGGTAAGTCAACCAGATCCCATACATGATTCTCATACATAGAGTCCATCTCGGATTGCATGGCTTCAAGCCATAGCTTAGAGTCGGAACATGTCTTGGCACCTTTATAGGTAGCGGGTTCGTACTCTCTAGGAGTAAAACGTCATCTCTCTCATTCTCCTCGACCATACCATTGTATATGTCTGGAGGAATAGAGACTCTACCCGACCTCCTGGGTTCCAAAGGAATTGTAACTTCGCACTAGGCGCAACAAAAACTCGGTGTTCGGTAGGCGAATAAAAGTAGTGACCAAACATCCCTTTTGGATAACCAATAAAGTATGTCTTGACCGATCGCGGGCCGAGCTTATCCTCGTGTCTCCACTTGACATAAGCCCCGCAGCCCCAAACCCGAATAAAGGACAAGTTAGGGACCGATCCCTTCCATAATTCATATGGAGTCTTGTCTACAGCTTTAGACGGACTTCGGTTAAGTATTAGAGCAGCTGACAAAAGAGCATAACCCCACAATGAGTCAGGTACAACCGTGTAACTCATCATGGATCGAACCATATCAAGTAATGTTCGATTTCTCCGTTCGGACACACCATTCAATTGTGGTGTTCCAGGTGGAGTTAACTGTAGTACTATACCACAGTCTTTAAGGTGCTGATCAAACTCATTCGAGAGATACTCGCCACCACGATCTGAACGTAGTGCTTTAATCTTTCTATCCAGTTGGTTTTCAACCTTCTTCTGGAATTCCTTGAACTTGTCCAAGGACTCACTTTTATGCTTCATTAAGTAACATAACCATATCTACTCAAATCGTCCGTGAAAGTGATAAAATACCTATAGACATCTCTAGCGTTGATTGACATAGGTCCACATACATTAGTATGTATGAGTCCTAATAAGTCATCAGCGTGCATTCTAACACCTTTGAAGGAAATTCGAGTCATTTTGTCTATTAGACATGATTCACACGTGCCAAAAGATTCATAGTCAAATAGGGAGATAGTTCCATTATCAATGAGCTTTTTCACGCGTTTTTCATTTATGTGTCCCATACGGCAATGCCATAGATAGGTTTGATCTTTGTCCCCAACCTTTGCTTTCTTATTATTCACATGCAATATATTTGTGGTTTGATCTAAAACATAAATCCCATTTATAGAAACTGCTTTGCCATAAATCATATCGTTTAAAGAGAAAATACAACTATTATCCTTTATTGTAAACGAAAATCCGTCTTTATCAAGTACGGAAACAGAAATAATGTTTTTAGATAAACTGGGAACATAGTAACAATTATTCAGAAATAACTCAAATCCACTCGGGAGTTGGATTACATATGTTCCCACTGAAACGGCAGCAACTCTTGCTCCATTCCCCACACGCAGGTCTACATCACCCCTTGCGAGAGTTGTGATGTTTCTTAGGCCCTGCAAATGATTACACAGATGAGAACCACAACCAGTATCAAGTACCCAAGTTCCGAAACTTGCATGGTTAATCTCAATCATATGAATAAAAGATGACATACCAACAGGAGTGACGCGGCCTGATTTTATGTCTTCAGCATACACGGGATAGTTCCGCCTCCATTGCCCAGTCCTGTGGCAATGGTGGCACTCCATGCTTTCTTTGCTCTTTGTCTTGCCTTGTGAGCTACCGCTAGACTCACTAGGCCCACTCTTGACATTTCCTGGCTTCTTGAACTTTGGCTTCCCTACAGCTAGGTTGGCCTGAGCCTTGCCCTTACCCTTGCCCTTGTTCGCAACCATGAGAACATCCTGCTTCAACCTCCCACTCAATTTCAGATCATTCTCGGTCTGTACGAGAAGCGAGTGGAGCTCATGAAGACTTCTTCATGTCATTCATATAGTAATTTGCCCTAATAAGGGCAAGGCCATCATGAAGCGAATGAAGCACACGATCAATGGTGATCTTCTCATCGATTTTGCAACCAAGTGCCTCCAGTCTCTCGACATTCTCGATCATATCAAGAAGGTGTGGGCTAACTGGTTGGCCCTTCTGGAGTTTTGCCTCAAAGAAGCGACAGGTATACTCATAACTAATGATTCTCGGTGCTTTCGAGAATTCCTTAGAAAGAGTGGTGAAAATATTGTTTGCACCTTGGGCAATGAACCGCTTTTGCAAATTGGATTCCATTGAATAGATGAGTACGTTCTTTATCGCACCCGCCTCCATCACGAAATCACTATAAGCAAGCGTTGCATGGACTCCTGCATCCGGGGGTTAGGCGGTAGTGGCTCCGTCAAGTACTTGAGCTTACCGTCAGCAATGGCAGCATTCCGTAATGCCACCTCCCAATTGTAGATACCTGTATCCGTACCCCCCAAATACAAACCCTGTGATGAAATGGACTTTTTACAAAAAACATGTTTTTAACGTAATGTCAAAACGGTACATTTTGTCAAAAATAACGCATAAATGATTTATTTGCATGTCGTTTAAATGAGTATTCGTTTAGTCATTTTATTTAAGCCGACCCAACAAAAAAAAAAACCTTTTTCCACACAAGAAAAGCCCACAAAAGCACCTAAGCACGCCTCCCGAGGCGTCAGACGCTCAAACGGAGCACACGTCTAAACACATTTCACAAAAACAATTTAATACAAGACAAAAACACTATTCGGCCCGAGACCCGAAAAAGCCCACAAAAGCACCCGAGCACGCCTCCCGAGGCGTCAGACGCTCAAGCCGAGCTCACGTCTACACACATTTCACAAGAACAATTCAATACAAGACAAAAACATTTTTCGGCCCGAGACTCGAAAAAAGCACGAAACACGAAACACGAAACAGACCAAAAGAATCTCGGCCAAAATAGTCAACAAACACCATCATTACCCATGTACGTAAGCGCATACGCAAGCACAAAATACGTCACAAAAATGGCCCGAAGAATCGCTTGTCAACAGGCGATTTTCAGCATAATCGCCTGTTGACAGGCGATTTTCCCTATCCCTGTCACTTTGGCGGCTCAAAATCCCTATATATACACCCCCTTATTCAACCATTTCAAATCATGAATTATCATCACTCCTTCTCTCTCTACTCCTCACTTGCACTGGCTCAGACTTACGGGTTCCTGACCCGACTCGGTATTGGCATTGCGAACCCATATTCGTAATACGGTTGTAGCGATTCGGATTTCTAATCCGTCTTAAACCTCGCCAATATCGCATAAGCAACGACACAATTAACAATGAACAAACGGATACCACTTTACATTATGCAAATTCTCATTTACGCATTAAACGACTAAACATAATTTTGACAAAACTTATACTGTCTTCATTAGTCTTAAAGCATGCAAAACTGAGGGTTTTAAACAAAATTTTACACACACACATGAGTCGGAAAATAGCATTTAAATGATAATTCAAACAATGAATTATCGTTTTGTGCACATTTCCTATAGCAACCCGTCATAGCTTTGACGTATACATTTGCTTTTACGCATATTTATCGAGTCACATATCGCACTTGTACGTAGCGGTCTACATTTGCTCAAACATCGAATTATACACTGTTTTCAAGCTAGTAATGGCTACTTTTACGTAGGCTTTTCGATTACAGTTTTTCATAACGCATTTTGACAAACTTTCGGAGAGTACCCTCACCCCGAATCTGCTCTGGTTTCACAATTGCCTTAGACGGATAGGTATCGACGCACCTTGAACTCTAAGATTCGCGTCTTCGAGTCCAAGACGCGCTGAACGGGTCCAAATTCCCTCATAATTTGGTGGCGACTCCGAAAACAGCTTTTAAATGATTTTTCAATATTTCTTTAAAATGCTTTAAACAAATTACGCAATGACATCCCCCATAGCAAATCGAGCACCCCACAGAGCGCACTTGTACGCACCGCTCTTTTACATTATTTTCCCGCGTCGTGCATTCCGCCCCATCACGAGGGCGGGCGCGCGCGGGGCGTCGAGAAGGGATCCCGATCCGGTATCCTCAGTTGGCGACTCCGCTGGGGACGAGTTATTTTTATTTATTAAGAAAATTAGGTTTTTCTTTTATTTAAAAACACAAGAGGTGAAACTTGAAAACTTGAAAACAGTTTTAAATTCGATGTTTGAGCACATGCAACCGTTTGAGTCGAATCCTCCAGATTCATAACCACACCTCTCGAGGAACGGCCCCAAGTAAAAACTTGCTTCATAAGCAAGAATACTCTGGACACGTCGATCTTTCACCCTTCCACGATCACAAGTACGGCATCCGTACAAGTGATCATAGCAGTCAAACTCGGACGCTCTAGGCCCCGTATTGAATTCACACTCAAATGTGTGCAATCTTGCGGATAACCCTGTAGGTTTATATCTATATTCACAGGATTATAATGAAAACTTTTACAAGATTTAAAGTCATAAATCAAAATTGCATAACATAATAAAAGAATAAGAATTAACCTTTTAATCCTTAAGAATTGGCCTAAGATCAATACCAAAAGTATGGTACCTCCTAATCGAAACACCCAAGATGATATTAAGATATGCCCTTGAATTGCTAGAAAAGTTAGAGGAGAAAACTGATTTTCTCTTCTCAAGTTTTGTGTTGTAGTTATGTTGTAATTCTTGTGTGTGAATTATGAGAGTTCTCCTAAAATAAGGATAGGTGAATTAGGTTAAGTAGAGAGGAAGAAATCAACTCCCTCCCCACTACCTATCACACGTCCAAAATAGGTGAGGAAGTGGACTTTTCCACTTCTAAATTTCCAAGCCCAAATCTAATAATAGGTTTAACCCATTTAATTAGTTTTCTTAAACTTTTAATATATAATGTAATTATAACATCCTTATATTATAATAAATCATAAATATCTTTATATTTACAATTTACTAATTAATTATAACTGATTACTGATTAAAATTAATTAGCCTACATTATACATAATAATTAAATATAACCTTTTATATTCAATTTCCGAATTACAGCTAATTCCTCTCATCTGACATTATTTAATCATTATTAAATAATATTCATTATCACATTTGACTAACCTCTTAGTCATATTGGACTAACCTTTTAGTCACATTTGACTAACCTTTTAGTCAACAACACTGACTAACCTTTTAGTCATTAAATAAGGCATCGATATGATTATTTTCTCAAATAATCACATCTCTCAAACACATCCTTTAGGTGTGACTCTTAGGGACCAGTTGATCACCGCCATCTGTATGACAATAACGTCAAACTTATCTAGCAAGCCAACCGTTATTGATAAACGTTAATCGACTGATTAAATACAAAATGTACCCTGTGTACCTTTAGAGATTTATTTATGTTATTGCACTAACTGTGGAGGACACTAACCCCAACAAACCCTACACAAACGTTGCGGGAATCACCAGAAGGAACCTTACCCTGAAAGCCAAAAACCCGTGTCATATACGTACAAATGCGAGGCTATAGTACCCTCACTACAGTTGCCTTTCAAAATACATCATACATAGGCACTTTACAACATTACATTTTGTTTTAAAAAAAAAAAAAAACGAACGAACGGTTCTTTTTGCAACTTTTGAAATAACATTTTTCAAAACCTTTCGTATAAGCCGGCTGACCTACAGTCATTTCGGCTTAGCACGACAATACAGTCTTTCAAAACGCCCGCGAATAATTACTACATTCGCAAGGCCTTTCAAAAACATAAATGGATTACCCGACTCACGGTCACTGTAATTCATTTATAGCAAAACATTTTCACATTGCAAAACCCGAGAATATGATCAACATATTCCGGCAGCATTTACTCAAAACAAATGGCTTCGCCCTTTTGCAAACATTTTCGCAAAACTCACGTCGAGCCGAACGACTCTCTAGTCACTTCGACTTGACAAACATCCCTTACCAACAAACAAAACTCGGGAATGGTCATACCCAATCCTCTCATTCGCGCTGAATCAACTGACCTGTAATCATTTGACTCAGTTCATTTTACACAAAACACGTGAAAACGAGCAGTACCGTTTTTACGCGCTTTAACATTCCCGACTCGACTAGCCTATAGCTATCTCGGGTCGGATCCAAAACTTTTCATTGCAATCTAACGATGAGCCCACGACGACATACTGTTCATACGGGCCCATAGGATTCAACCACAAAGCATCTTTTACATCGAGATTGGAAATGCGTCAACGCGTCTCTAACTCAAAACCTTTCCAAACATTTTGTCAAAACATGACGAGCTGTTTTAATAATACTCACAACACATTTTTGAAATAAACGTTTTTCAGAAATCTTGCAAACTGACTAAGCAATAGCCTTTTTGGTTTTAACTAAAACAAACAATCTTTTCACAACAAAACCCGGGAATAATCATAAAATTCCCGTCGACATTTCAAAAGAATGAGCAGACTACATGACTCCTCGTCGTCGTAGTCCTTTTAATACAAACGTTTTTCTGCAAAGCAAACTCGAGGATGACAACATGTCCTCGATGATTTTTCACGACACATCGAACGATCCATGCCCGTTTTAAGCACTTTTGAAATAACATTTTTCAAAATTCTTCAAACAAATCGGCTCACGGCTATTTCACCCAATCACACTTTTACAACTAAGCAAACACGAGAATGCCCAAAAGCAGTCACTAGGCAAACACGGGAATGCCCAAAAGCAGTCCCTAAGCAAACACGGGAATGCCCAAAAGCAATCCCTGAGCAAAAACGGGAATGCCCAAAAACAATCCCTAAGCAAACACGGGAATGCCCAAACGCACTCCCGCAGGCTTTTTCTTCGGTCATCTCGACCAAAGCATCACTTTTAAAACCAAGCAAGACCCGGGAATGCCCAAAAGCACTCCCGCGGACTTTTCCCACGGTCATTTCGGCCCAAGCATCATTTCTACAACCAAGCAAGACCCGGGAATGCCCAAAAGCACTCCCTCGGACTTTTTCCACGGCCATTTCAGGCCCAAGCATCACTTTTACAACCAAGCAAGACCCGGGAATACACAAAAGCACTCCCGCGGACTTTTCCCACGGTCATTTCGGCCCAAGCACCATTTTTACAACCAAGCAAGACCCAGGAATGCCCAAACGCACCCCCGCGGACTTTTTCTTCGGTCATCTCGACCAAAGCGTCACTTTTACAACCAAGCAAGACCCAGGAATGCCCAAGCGCAGGCCCGCGGGCTTTTTCATTTTAGTTGAACGACCCATAGTCGTGCCAACTAAGCTTTTTCAAAACCAAAAATGACAGAACGTGCAGGACCATTTTCATCACATTTCAAGCATCTCCGACTTAACTAGCTAAACGCTCTCGAGTCGATTCCTTTTTCATGCATATAGGCTCAAGCCCTCAACGATGAACCGTTAACATGGGCTCGACGGATACAAAGCAAACACGTTTTAAAATCGAGACGAGATGCGCGCACGCATTCTCGCCTCAAAAGGGCTTCCTAGGCACAACATCATTCCTAAAGCAATACACTCTCATTTTTTAAATAAGCTCTTTTCAAAAATCTTTTCACTTTTACAAAACAAGCAACACACTCTCATTTTTTGAAATAAGCTCTTTTCAAAAATATCCGTGTTTTTACAAAACAAGCAAAACTTTTGCATTTTGAAATAGTCACGTTTCAAAATTCCCTCAACTTTGAAATAAACACTTTTCGAAGTTCCGGGTCAAACCAAATAGTCTTTCACTATTTCGATTTGATCCACTAAGCACTCTTTACAAGTCACTCGGGAATAATCATCACATTCCCGAATCTTGTCAAAGCACAAATGGACTACATGGCCCTTGGCCATCGTAACCTGTTTATCTCAAAACACTTTCGTAAAGCAAAACCCAAGAATCTCGTCGCATTCTTGGAGACTTTTCATTCTAAGCGGACCACGGTTCTTCACATTTTGAAATAACATTTTTCAAATTTCTGTGTCAAGTCAACTAGTCTATACCTAGTTCGATTCGATCCAATCACAAATCTCTGCAAACGTCTGCGACTAATCAATACATTTCCGAGACCTTTCAAAAACGTCAATGGAATACATGACTCGCGGTCATCGTATGCCTATTTCTAGCAAAACGGTCTCACAAGCCCGAACCCAAGAATTACACAATATTCTTGTTGGACTTTATGCGGCCCCTGACCTTCTCAACTTTTCAAATAAAGCACTTTGAAAATCACATTGGGCCAAACGACCCAAAATCGGCCCGATTCAACAAACATCATCTTTCACAAGCAAGCAAAACCCGAGAATGGCCAAGCCCAATCTCGTAGTCTTCTCATTGGTTCAAATGGCTCATAACCATCTCGACCCAATTCCTCTTAAGCAAAAAGCACATGGACAAACACACCTGTCCCCATCCCACCTTAACATCTTCGACCCAACTAGCTTATCGCTAACACGGGTTCACTCCAAGCAATTCTACCGCAATCCTACGATAGGCCCACGACGACATGCCGTTAACTTGGTCCAATCGGATTCAATGAAAGCTCTTTAAACATCGAGTCAGAAACGTGTCAATGCGTCTCTAGCTCAAACACCTTCCAAAGATTTTGTCAAAGCACGACAAACTGTTTTCACAAGATCCTCATCATATTTTTGGAATAACATTTTTTCAAGAATCCCTCCTTCGAACCAAATGACCACTAGTCATGATGGTTTGATCCAGACAAGCAGTCCTTTCAAAACACCCAAGAGTAATCACTTTATTCTTGTGACATTTCCAAAACATAAATGAGCTACATGACTCGCGGTCATAGTAACCCATTTATTACAAAGCATTTTCAAACCCGAGAGTGGTAACCCATTCTTGTGGACCTCTTCTCAAAAGAAAATCAAGCGGCTCACGACCACTTAACATCTCTTTCGAAATAAGCATTTTCGAAATCTACGGTTCAAATGGCCTACTGCCATTTTAATCCAAACATCTCTCTTTCACGAAACAGCACAACCCGGGAATGGACTAGCGTCATCCCACGGTTTCTTCACGGTTAGACCAAGTGGCTCATAGTCGCTTCAATCTAACCCTTCTTCAAATAAAATGCATGAAAACGAGCATAACCGTCTTCATCGCATTTTCAAACATCTTCGATTCAATAGCCTATCGCTACTCCGAATCGACTCACGTTTTCAACGTAATCCAACAACAAGCCCATAACGACACACCGTTAACACGAGCTTATCGGATTCGATCTCAAAACATCTTTTGCATCGAGCCAAAATGTGACCACGCATTTGATAGGCTTAGTCGCGTCACCTAATCAAAAATAAAACCAAACTCAATGCTAGGGTAGCTAGGGTAAGTCGGGTATCGTATCCACAGGGAGAAGGTCGAATTATTGGTTATTTTGAATGATTCTAGTCTCGGTTCGAGTAGGTTGGTTTACTAAACACTAAAGCGGAAAAGTAGGGGTTTAAACTTAGGGAAAAAGGTCTAGGGAATCCGGGATAGCAAGGGTGAAGCTAGGACAAAGGATGGTGACAGAAATGAGTCGGGAATCGCGTGTGCTAAGGAATAGGCTCGGCCTCTCGGTCCTAAGCGTCCTCTAGGTCTCAAATGCGGGCTCTCGCAACTTACAAGTGAGGGTCCTAATGGTTAGTCTAGGCTTTCGGTCTTAAGTTTAAGGGTGGAAAACGCTTGCTAAACCTCGGCCAAGGGATCAACAAACACAATCAAACACAAGACAACCAAAACACAAGCAGGACCCTAATCAAATCATCACCAAAAGCATCCTAGACTACTCACCCATGATCACCCTTCATCCCTAGATAGAGGACTACTCACACATAGCGAAAACGAAAGCAAAAGCAAGGGAAATAACGAAAGACATGATCAACAACGATATATAATGAATTAACAATCAAAGGAGAGAAGAAATTAACAATACCAATCAGAAAATCCAATAGCAAAGGGATGAATTCAAGCAACAAAACCGAAATAGATGATCAAACGAACATAAACCGAGTCGGGAATTGAAATTACAAAATTATAAAAGTATCAAACCTAAGATTTTTAGAGAATGTAGTTTAAAGTGCTTAGAAAACAATGTAAAAAGATGGGAACGAAATAAGGCCTCTAACTCATTGAAATAGACGAATTATTTCAAGCACACGAAAAGTCAGAAGCGTCCCAGGGCTCCAGGACAGTCCTTCCCGACCGGAACAACACAGCAGCTCATCCCTTGGCTACGGGACAGCCTTCCCGGATGGTTCAGCTTTGATCCTCTTTCTTGCTCCTTCTTGTACTTAGTTTTATTTGCTATATTTGTTGTCCCAAGGCTTAGGGACGAGGCTCACGAGTAGGGACGAGTCTTAGGATGATGATGCAAGCTTCAAATCCCGTCTTCATTGGTTGAAACGAGGCTCGTGCGCAACCGAAACGCAACGAAACGAACTCGAATCACCTCTAAACTTCACGAAACTTTACGAAACTTCACGAAACCTTCCGAACACCATCCTAAACTTCAAATAGCTGCTTTAACCTACAAAATAAACACAAAAACGCAGCAGAGCCAAAACGGAGCGAAATAGGAGCTGAAACGCAAGTAAAAGCACGGGAAACGCGAAGTAAAGCTCGTGAACAAGGGGCTATATATAAGTAAATATATGACACATCAAACTCCCCCAAACCGAACCGTTGCTTGTCCTCAAGCAACAAAGCATGACAAAAAATAGAGGACAAAGCGAGCAAAAGAATACTTCCCCAAACAATCACCAAACCGCATGTAGCTTAAGCAAATGGCAATCAATCCCGAAGCAACATGGGACGTATGGAAATAGCAAGCTAACGGATGAGAATTACAAGACGACGCAGAATGAATAGCATGGCTTAAACAAAGGCTCTCTAGAAATCAAATCACGGACCTCTCGCGGTTTTCACTCTAGCACAAATGATGATCAAGGTGATATATGTGATGACACTCACCTACTCAACTGGTGGAAGCACGCCCGCAATCTAATGTGGACCAAATCTCGCATTCCCGTACACAAATAATGTCACAAAAACGAACTAAACATGAGGGCTTACATAGGATATGAGGTGTGTATAGGCTAAAGAGAAGGTAAGGGCATAAAGGTGGACATTGTAGATACCCAAATCCGCACCTCCCGCCAAAAACCCAGTGATGTAACAATGGACTTTTATTGCGTGCTTTTACGTTGACTTAAATGGTTCTAACTATGACGAATTCAAGTTAAATGTTTTTAAATGCAAATGAGGTTTCTTTATGGGTCATCACCTTTAGTGTCCTTAGGTCTAGAGTCTAGCTTGTCTCGAGTTCAGGTCCTAACCGGCATGCGCACATCCCTTTTTTAAACACATATAACACATCAATCCACCTCAATACCTAAATTTAGGCCTAACTGCTAAAACTATCTTTTAGCATTAGCAAATACCCAGGATAGTCTCACGGAATGTCCTATTTCACAAAATTACACAAAATGCACCCTTTTTACATTTTGGGGCTCGGCCTGAGCGAGCCCAAACCCATACCTGGCCCGCATTCCAAGGATCAGGATTGACCAAGTCAAACCCTAAAACAAACCCTAACATCAGCCAAACAACCGTAACTTAGAGCTCAAGCAAGATTATTTCGTATATCCTAAAATATAATTTGGAAATATACGAAAAAGGAGTATCTTGCCCGCCCTATCAATCGCAAGGAGCATTGCGATTGGTAGGGGCTATCGCAAGACCCCTTGCGATTGCCCCAGGCAGCCGCAAGAGGCCTTGCGGCTCCTACGTCCGGTTTTATCCCCTAGATTTCCTAAAATCTTCCGAACTCTACACTATAAATACAACCCTTCGGTCATTCATCCAACACACAATTTCAGAATACAATTCTCACCCCAAAACACTCTAAAAGCCTCACACATAAACATCCTTAGAATTCCTCATTTTCCTAGTGTTGAATTCCCTCCTTTGAAGCGAAGCGCTGCCGGTTTCCTAAACTTGAAGACAGGTAGTTTTTCTTTACTTCTTAGACTAGCAAGGGCCTACATTAGGCTCACCCCGACTTTGGTACGCAAGTCTGCTTTTCATAAGGCGGCCATGCACCTCGAATACACACCCTATTCGTAAGACCTTTCCAAAGTCGCATAAACAACTGACCTCCTTAAAATAAATCAATGGCTAATTGAACTTTATTTTACTGCATGCATCTTAGCAAATCCTCATCTTGCATCTAAATCACTTAAAATGAATTCGTCATTAAACTGAACTGTTTTCGTTAATAAGTTAAGCATGCTTAACTGAGGGTTTAAACAATCTCTTTTTGCATTATTTTACATTTATATCGCACTTGTACGTAGCGTATTACTTAGGCTCATGTATCATTCTTTGCATTGTTCTCAAGTCTAGTAGAGGCTATCTTTTGATAGGCTTTTCCAAAAGATCTTTCATAAAAACATTATTTTGATTTATGCTTTAGAAAAGTACCCTCACCCGAATCCGAATCTGGTTTCACAATAACCTTAGACGGATAGGTGTCGACGTGCCTTGAACTCTAAGACGTGTCTTTGAGCATGAGGACACGGAGGCGGGTTCTAAATTTCCCTCATAATTTAGTGGCGGCTCCAAAACAGTTTTAAAAGGTTTTTTGTACTTAATCTTTTTAACTTTACGGCCTTAGCAAGACGTCGAGTGGTTCCATGGTCTGATCCCGGTACCTACAGTTGGCGACTCATGAGGGCGAGTTTTATTTTTAAAACTAAAACTAGCTTTTTCCTTTTAAAAATAAAAATGAGACTTGAACGACTTGAGAACAATCAACATACATGAGCTAAGCATATCCGTTTAGAGTCGAATCTAGTCGGATTCACACACAAATACCTTGAGAGGTGGTTCCAAACGCAGGCTTGTCCATTCGATAAAGCACGTTCTGGACTAACCTTCCTCTCACCCCTCCACGGCTTGCCGTAGCGAACTGATTTGACCGCCCCAGGGCTTCCTTCGTATCCTACATGTTATACTATGTAGGCGAAGGGCCAAAAGCACCTGCCAAAGCGTACTCAAATCAGTTGGAGGCGTACGAGACCTGACCAAACGACCAAGAGTCATATGTGCGAGTGCGAGGCTATACCATATAGTCTTTTTCAAAATTCATGTGCATATTTTCGAAAATTCGCCTTAAAAGTTTTCAAAAATAATCAACCTAACAAACTAACAAACTAACACTTTTCAAACAAAATAATCGCAAGTTTTTAAAATAAACACTTTTCAAACTTCCGTTTACAAAATTAGCAAAACCCGAGTCAAGGTTTCCAACCTCAATTCGCGGATTTCCTCCTTTGAGCCTCATGGCTCGAATCTCTTTTAACATCTTCGGCTTGGCTAGTTCGAGTCGATTCCTTTTTACGCATCCATCTCTAACCCATGACAACATACCGTCACTCGGGTTAGGCGGGTCAACAAAACCTTTTAACATCGAAATGAGCTGCGCGCACGCATTCTCATCTCAAAAACACTCCTAGCTTGTCTTTCGAAAACTTCCTTCTTTTAAAAAGAGTCCTTTTCAAAATGAAATGAGCTAAAACGAACATGTAAATGAACCGTGTCAGTCGGGTCTGTCATATAGCTGATGCATCTTATGCACATGTAGGGGAACTTTAACTGGATACCCGCTACACCTAGGAGATGTCCAGTCGAAACGGATTAGAAGCACTCCGCACCCGGATTAACCAGCTCACCAAGGACATTGACGACTTGAAGGCCTTGCATCAAGTTGAGGCCGAGCGTTTGAGACAAAACACCAAAAACAAGGCCGACAAGCATGTCTCCCTCTATACCCTCGCAACCCAACGTCAGAAAGACAATGAAGACTTCATTTACTACCTGGCTCGATGGAGGAAATTGCTCTCACAGATTCCTAACCATCCACACGAAGACGAACTAGTGTTCACATTCATCAACAGTCTACGACCCTCATGCCAATCTTACTTCAAAGAAATCGACATCTGAGCTTGAGCAAATCGCTAAGTTTGGTACCGAAATGGAGGAGGACCTTACATTCTGCGCCATGTCCACTTATGGCGACTTGATGACTCAGGGACTACATTCCTAGAACCGAAACTACTCTCACATTCCATTACTATCGAGACAACACCTCCTAAAACTAGGACGAGCTTTGACCCTTTGTACATGTCTTATCACGGAAGCATTTTGGAAATTGGTTGAAAGAAGTGCTTGCAACGATGGGACCCACAAGTGAACCGCCCAATCACAAGAAGCCAAAGTCCTGGAACCCCACGCCTTACATTGCATATCATCGGGGTAAAGGGCACTACACCGAACAACTTTGTATCAAGCTCAAGCATGCTATTCAAGATCTCCTTGATCAAGGAAAGATAGAGGTACCTCATGCAGGCGGATGGTGTCCAGTAAAGATGGTCCAGCAAACAATACAACTACCGTAAGAACGCCTCTCACCAAGAATCACCCAGATCTCTCCGATTCAAGCGACAGTCAAACCGTTAATTTCTCGTTCAGCGACGAGGAAAAAGAATGGCTTTGGCCAAAGCAGGCTCAAGATGATGGAACTATATACCTCACTGTCCCCCAACCACCCAACGGGGACAGTCCTCAGCACAACCAAGCGGAACCACTTCATCCGATCGGTAACCCGATAATTAATCCAGCAAATGAAGGCGATCCCTTACACCTCCCTACGCCTCCAAAACCAAGATGCAGAAGAACTACAATCACGCCAAAATCAAGGGAAAGCACGAAGAGGAGGAAATTCTTTTAGGATCTAATTCTCTAAGTGTCGGGTCACCTGTCGACCCATCTTCTAGTTTTAGCTTAGACTTTTTATTTTCGGAGGCTAGCTCCAGCTCTTCTCCTAGTTTGTCAAACAATTCTTCTTTAATGAATAATACAGATAAGTTTGCTTACGTCTCGTCTCAAGCTAAAGACAAACAAATAAATAACAAACAACAAACAAAACTTAAGACAACACAACACATAAATCCGTGCGATAAAAATGAACTAACAAACGAACAATCGTTATTTAAATACATTGCAAACATCATAAACAACCCAACACAAAACCCGATCATCGAGGATACCCTAACCATCAACATAGGAACCCCCGAAGAACCAAGGGAACTGCAACTAGGCGCCTCACTAAGTGAAGATGAACGCGCCAACTTCACCCAACTCTTAACCGAGTTCAAAGACGTCTTTGCATGGTCATACAAGGACATGCCCGGCATCGACAGGAGCATAGCCGAACACCACATCCCCATCAAACCCGGTTTCAAACCCATCAAGCAAAAACTAAGGAGACTACGACCCGAATGGTCCCTTATGGTCAAGGAAGAAATCGAGAAGCAATTACAAGCCGGCTTCATTCAAGTCGTCGAGTACTCGGATTGGGTCTCAAATATGGTCCCGATATTGAAGAAAAGCGGCAAGATACGAGTATGTGTTGACTTCTGTGATCTAAACAGGGCAAGCCCAAAGGACGACTTCCGTCTGCCTCACGTAGACGTCCTAGTAGACAACACCGCTGACCATGCCCTTCTATCTTTCATGGACGGGTATGCAGGATTCAATCAAATCAAGATGGCCCGAGAAGACATGGCCAAGACAACATTCATCACACCATGGGGACGTCTTTGCTACCTTTGTCATGCCCTTTGGTCTAATCAGCGCGGGTGCGACCTACCAGCGTCTGCGACTACGCTCTTACACGATATGATGCACAAAGAGGTCGAAGTATCGTGAGGCGACATGATCGTCAAATCCAAGGAAAGAGATGATCACATCACGAACCACCGCAAGTCCTTCACGCGACTCCGCCAGTACAAGATGCGCCTCAATCCCCAATAATGTACATTTGGAGTAAAATCCGGAAAACTACTAGGACACGTAGTAAGCCAAAGAGGGATCGAGGTCGACCCCTCGAAAATAAAAGCAATCATGGCAATGCAACCACCCAAGAACCTGGATGAAATTGAAGCTTCACGGGTCAAGGCCAATACATGTCTGGGTGCATAAGCGAACTAACGATGGTATGTGAGCCGATGTTCAAGAAGCTGAAGAAAATCGACCACGTAGAATGGGACGAGCGTGTCGTAAAGCGCTTTGATAAGGTTAAGGAGTTGTTATCCAACCCCGATCCCACGACCGCAGAAGGACCTACCCTTGTCACTCTACCCCACATCAACGACAACCGCAATGGGCGCCATGCTAGCCCAAGAAGTCGATGGCGAAGAACATCCGATATACCACATCGGTTAAGTTTCGACTATGAAACTCGATCTGGCGCCGTCGAGAAGAGTTGCTTAGCATTAGTATGGGCATCCAAAAAGCTCCGTCACTATATGCTAGCACATCAAACAAAGGTCTACTCAAAAATGGACCGTCAAGTACCTCTTGAGAAACCGATTGCCAAATGGGCGCATGGCACGATGGACCACTAACAGCCGAGTTTGATATTGTCTACGTTCCTCAAAGCTATCAAAGGGCGGGCGGTCTCGGACTTCCTCGCCGACCACGCAATCGACGAAGAAACCATCACCGACACCACCTCATTTCCGCGAAGGAATTTACAACATCAACGACGAACAATGGGAAATGTACTTGACGATTCGTCAAACTACCGAGGTGTGGAATAGGAATACTACTCATTTCCCGAGCGGTGAACATACACCCTATCCATCAAATTAGACTTTGATGTAACAAACAACGCCGCGGAATATGAGGCATGCACCTTGCAGACTCTGAGGCGCTCATACTAAACGCAAGGAACCTACTGGCGTGTCACGGAGATTCCTCGCTAATCATCAACCAAGTGTGCGGAGCATGGAAAATACTTAACGAAAACCTCGCACTATACCGAGCAAGATCCAAGAACTCATCGCCAAATTCCACCGCGTAGAGTTTTTGCACACCTCGCGAGGAAAACCACCCGCAGACGCCTTATCAAAACTAGCGTCACTACTAAACATCCCAGAATACGGACCATTCCCATCGTCATAGAACGAAGCGGTGAACCCGCCACGCCTGCGTGACATCGAAGTGAGGAAGAACAAACCGAACCTTGGTACCAAGCAATAATCAACTTCAAGCGAGGCGGAGAATATCCGCTAAATACCGAACAAACGTGGCAAAAGAGCTCTCCGGCTTCTAGCATCACAATTCGTACTAGAAGTAGATAAGCTACTCAAGAAAACGCCCCAGGGTACATTACTCTTGTGCGTTGATCACAACAAAGGACGAGAAATAATATCCCAAGTTCATGATGGTGAGTGCGGACCGCACATGAACGCTCGAGCCTTATGTAAACAAATACTTAGGCTAGGATGGTATTGGACCACCATGGAAGCCGACTGCGCAAAATATGTCAAGCATTGCCACAACTGTCAAATCTTCGCAAACGTACAACACCTACCCTTCACCTTTATCTGACCTCACCGGCGTGGCCATTTTCTACATGGGGAATAGGCGTCATAGGCAAAGTACACCGGTTGGAGCAGGAGGACACCGCTTCATCCTCGTGGCCATCGACTACTTCACAAAATGGGTCAAGCGCGTCATACCGTAAGTTGAACACAAAGGAGGTTGCCGTTTTATACAAAACAATATCATATCACGGATATGGCATACCTCACGGTGATCGGCGACCAAGGCTCGCATTCAGGAGAAGTTGAACCCATCCTCACCAAATACAATATCCAAGTACACAAATCATCACCATATCGACCCCAAACCAACGGAGCGGTAGAAGCTGCACACAAAACCGTCGGCACCATCCTCAAGAAGATGATTGACACCTGTCACGCTTGGCCACGCAAGATCCCCTTCGCCCTATGGGGATATAGAACCACAATCATTACACAGCGGGGATGACACCTACTTCTAACATACGGCATGGAAGTCTGACAACCCGTAGAAATCGAAATGAAATCACTTCGAATTCTGATGGAAGCAGACATACCAGAAGCAGAATGGGCAAGGGAACGATACGAGCAGCTCATTCTCCTAGGCGAAAGGCGCTTACACTCGCTAAGCACCGTTCGCATGTATCAATCAAGGCTACAACGCGCATACAACAAGCGGGTCAGACCTCGCAATGTTAAAGTGGGTGATCTGGTCCTCAAATCCGTAAGGGCACCCTTCCCGGTCGACCCAAGGGGGAAATTCAAACCTAATTGGGCCGGACCATACTTAGTCAAAGAAATCCTTCCAGGAGGAGGGCGAGGCTAACCGATCTCGACGGCGAAGAATTCAACTTACCCACCAATCTCGACCCGACCTTAAGAAATACTACCCTTAAGCCCCACACGACTTTGCAATGTATTTCAAATGAACAACGCCGCGGATGAACTACGCTTGGTTTGATTCCACGCCTTTGTGGATCGTGGCGATTTCATAAGAGACTCAACCAAAACCACGAACTACGGCGGTTTGATTCTATGGAAAACATAGATACGTGGCGACTTTAAGCGCAACCGACCTTCCTCGCACGCACGCCCAAAGCTTAAAAAGGTCAAGGGCAATGCACTCACAAAAGGACACGCTCAAAGCTTAAAAAGGTCAAGAGCACAGTCCTCACAAAACGACACGCTCAAAGCTTTAAAAGGTCGAGAGCATAGTCAACACAAAAAAAAAAAATCAATCCAAAGCTTAAAAAAGTCGAGGATGAATAAAGTAAGCAAAGAGACGAGACAATAGGCAAACACTTTCTTTATTTAGTCATTGATTTTGAAAATGTTTACATTTTAAGTGATGAGTTTAAAACTAGCCACCAAACTCACTTTATTCATTGAACAACTAAACACAAATTCTTTGAGTAAAACATTTAAAGTCTAAATCTAAACGTTCTTCCTACGACGCTTTGGAGAATCTTCTTCATCCGCTTCCTTTGAAGCATCCGCACGAACAACCACAGAAGCAATATTCCTCTCGAATCCTGGGGGCTCAACAGGGTTCTCTCCGGCTTCACCATCAACCTTCTCGCCCAGACGGTCCTGCACGGTCACCCTAGGTCCCAGTCGCTCTCCTAGTGGCCTAGATGAAGACGCTCCTGTACTTGAACCTGCTAAGTCGTTGTAGTCCGTCTCCCTCGTCTGCGCAAAGACATGCGCCAACGACGGTCTTGGACCGTCGATTCGGCGCCTCGCATATTCTCCCTATCCCGAGGATCCAAGGAAATACACCACCTCAGATAGAAATCAGAGACACGGTTGGTCTCGTAACCGGTGGTCGAGTCCAAGTCACCCGTCGGACCTTCCTCGCACCCAAGCATCAATCATCTGGTTGTTCAGAACAACCGACTCGCATATCCGAGTATCATGTGCCGGAATAACCTGCGCTAAGCCAATCTGCCTCCTCAACCGATGGGGGTGAATCCATACACCTCGCTCGAACCCACACAACAATATCCCACCAGCCGCATCCGCCTCCGACGGTGCCGTGATGTGTCGAATGGACCACCACGACACAGTCCACCTAATCGTCCTCTCCCGAACAAACACTTGGAAGTAGTTCACCGACCGCTCCCGAGGCACAGCCCAATGAAGAGTACGAGTAGTCAAACCGGCAGGAACATACACCTCGCCACCAGGTGGAGCAAGAACACGAAGGCGCTCCATCAACCAAATCTGCAGAATCCTAGCACATCCACGATACGAGCTCAGACGATTTGCATGACGGTCGTCCAAGCCTAAGATAGTCTCGGCCAAGATCAAAGCTGAAGGATCATGACCCAGTTCCATCTCCTCCATGACCCGTGCATACCTAGCATGGCCATGCACACCATCTTCCATCGATCCCGCAGCGATGCAGGTGTAATAAGCAAAATCCTAAAGCTCTCCTCCTAGAGCGGCGAAATGCTCACATCACTCAAGTTCATGTAACGCCGCGACAACCGTCGCATGTTCACTACGCCTCCTTCAAACAAGCCATCGGCTTGAGCATTGGTCATCGAGAGATATTGTCTCAATCTCCCATTATAGCCGAATTCACTCCTGCAGCTCTTTGGGGTAGTACGATTAGACCATCCTGCAATAGCGAGAATTCCTCTAACAACGGACATATCTCACCTCAGGGAACCTGAAGACATGCACCCTAGGATCCCGATAATCAAGACAAGCGTCAAGAAAATCCATCTCGACGCGCATCTGCCTAAAACCAATAAAAACACCCGCTCCAGTCAAAGACAACGCCCTTTTCTCCGATTCACTAAGAGAAGACGTCCATTGCTTCAAAAGACCATCGAAATGGTCCATCCTTCAAAAATACAAAAATATTCCTAAAAATACTAAGCTATTTAAGAGAATACAAAATAAGCAAAGAAAAGAGATGAGATTGAATGAGGATTATGCCTCGTACCTCCCCTCTTTATATAGGAAACCGAAATCATGAATTAGGAAAATTCAGCGATAAGACCAGCGATCCCGGCCAGTAGAAGGCTTGCGATTGGAAGTGCGATCGCGAAACCCTTGCGATTACCTCTACCACCATAGCGGTGTTGCGACTCCCCAGAGACGGCGTTATCCTCTAATTTAGTATTTTCGACTTTCCTAATCCTAGCATGCATGTAATTACGTCGTACCAACCTAATTGGGCCCCCAATCCGAGCCCAAATTACAACCAATCAAACATGGATCCATCAAAAATCATGATTGATCCGATCACAACACGCTTCATTTTAATAGTTCGTTCTAAAGCTCATCCCGAATTTTAAAAATGAATGTTTTCAAACACATTTTCAACGAAACATTTTCAAAGCAAAGTCTCCCACTCGGGAATCATTTTCAAATTTTTTCTAGCTACTAACCAAACAGGTACGAGAAGAAATAGAAAGTACGGACACAACTACAACCATCACAAGTTCAAACTACAGCAAGAGATGAAGCGACTAAGGATGACGACGACGAAGCTCCTCGTTCTCCGCCCTAAGACGAGCCACCTCCGCCCGGCTCTGACACAACTCCGCCGCCTGTTCTGCCCAAGCCATCCTCCAGCGATGGGCCGTTC
This sequence comes from Dianthus caryophyllus, assembly GCA_023091065.1. Lineage (NCBI taxonomy): Eukaryota > Viridiplantae > Streptophyta > Magnoliopsida > Caryophyllales > Caryophyllaceae > Dianthus > Dianthus caryophyllus. The sequence goes on along the minus strand of CM041529.1, from coordinate 12,269,626 downwards.
GCCACAATTTCTTGTGGACATCCTTCGCAACCTGCACAAGACATTTTTACTCCATTTTGCCTTAAATATACACTAATTTAAGCCAAACTACGGGGGTAAAATTGAAACCTACTCCATTTTGACTTAATTTAAGGCCCAATTAAGCCAAACTATGGGGGCTAAACCTCAAACTGACCCAGGTCCTCCATTTTGACTACAGTTTCTCTAAACTACAGTCAAACTCAGGGGGCTAAACACAAAAGCTCGCCTACACTCTAAGTTTGCCCTTCGTTATTCATACCTCGGTCAAACTGGGGGCTAACATAGATATACAAATGGCAAACACATACCTTCTTCACCCTATCACTGACCCTCCATGCCGGCGTCGTAACCACCGGCAGATACTCACGCACGTGGAAGGTCTCCGTGTCCGGCATTGTCCCACTCCGTCAGTCGTGGAAATCAAATTTGAAACGCCAAGTCAGCATCAGGCACCTACAACAAGAAACACATGGAATACAACAAAATTAGGGAAAATTTTGTTCAAAAAGATTTTTACCCTACACAAAGGAGCAAGACATACCTCGATGGGTCCACTAGCCAACCTACCCCTCGCAAAATCCGCGTAATCCAGCTGATGAAGAAGAAGATTATCAGACTCTCCCTCAAGATGCAGCTGTCTCTGCTGCCGACTCAAGACTCGCGCCTCGAAAAGAACCTTAGGTGGATCAAGAGGCACGACGAAGTCAGGATACCTCGTCTGGATCGCCAGACGCTCACCTAAGTACCAAACATACCCATACGGCGTAGCTAAGTACAACCGTTGGGAGTCACGCTCCCGAAAACGCTGCCATAACCCCTCAGGAACGCCCGTGTACTGCTCCCATGGACGTGGGCGGAACTGTAACCAAAAGAAGAAACACGTTAGACGACATCTCAAGAAAAATCATTTAAATACATGCTATTTAGAAGGTTTCAACACATACCTGACCACCTCTCAGCTGGTCCAACTGTTCCCGAGCGAAGTCGTACGACCAGTCGTACCCAATCCGGCTGCGCGTGCCCCGTGTCAAGACCGCAGGATATCTCTTCTCCATCGTAATTGCCGCCGGGCGAAAAGAAAGGAAATGACTATAGATCCAAAGACTACACAAGAGACATGAACAAAGTTAGCTCAAATAAACAACATTTTGGGCAAGCGAGCAGGAAGACAAAGAACAACATACCTCTAACAACAAGCCAGGAGATACGATGGGAATCCTGGTTCCCCCATCCATCTTCCGTGGCCTCACAGCATCCATGCAGAAACGGATGCACAAGCCCAAGGCCGGGGATACCCGATAAATGCGCCCGATCGCACTCGATCTGAAGACACATCAACATCAAGTAGCAGCCTCTCACCCTTCTCGCCAAGTAGACAGAGCTAACAAACCACCAAAGCCACATACGAGCATTACGCCGTCACTCAAGATCCAGGCCCATGCTTTGGTCTTCCCTCAAGTACTCCATGATATAACTCGTCTTCCGCGAGTTAGGTGCTTTTCCTTGATACGGCACCTCTAAACCAGCACCTACAGCATCAAGCACCGCCTTATCATCGATAGGTGGCGCAAAAGCAAAGTCCATATCACGGTCGCCGAAGGGTAGACCCGTGATAATAGCGTTTAAGACAAGGTAATACCCGCCTCGTACCCCGGCAAATGGAACGTCGTGGTCGTATCCCAATACCGGTCAAGGAACGCCCGGATGACCCTCAAGTTCGCCGTAGTCCGATTATCCACGATCCGGATCCAATGTCTAACCAACGGACCCAGAGTACACCTATCAATCAACTCCTGTGCCCTAGGAGTCAAGACATTCTTATACGCCCAAACAACAGACGTAATGCCCGCGTTCTCATATATCCTATCTCAAGCCGGTAAGAGCCCTATGAGACAAGTGGCGCTCACGATGCGCCAGCGAGTGTGGCCGTCCCACTTCTTCGCCAAGGGCGGTCAACACGCGGACCATGACTAGCACGACCCCTAGCACGAGACCCTGAAGCCTGCGAAGACTCACCCTCCTCCATGGCCTCTACCTCTCTCTCCTCCTCACCAATAACACCCCCACGATGACCACGAACACCCATGCCGCGTCCACGACCCCTCCGGGTCGGAAACTCGACAACCCCAGGAGAAGGATCCCTCGCGCTAAAAGTACGACGCAAACTTGTACCACCAGGAGTAGTAGGCTCCTCACCCCTAGAGCCGTACTCGACGAGGCGAGATCTCGTAGAAGGTTGGACCAATCACCGCAACATTTTCAAGAAGACAAACATTCACAAGACGCAAGGCGAAGGCGAAGAAAGCAACAATTCTACAAGAACACCCTATCTGAGCCCTTCTTGGCTTAATTCACAATTTGGCCAAAAGCGCTCTATTCACCTAAAAATTTCAACTTGACGGTTTCTATGGATTATATTAACCTTCAATTACGCCCCAGAACAATCAATTACATTTTGGACTTGTCAGTCAAAAACCCCTAATTTTGACCTAAGTTCTCCGTTTTAATCAACCTTAAACCTCAATTTAAGGGATGATTATTAACATTTTTCAAAAACCAACGCCATACACATACTATACTAGCCAAGGGGAACCTATGGCGAAGTTTAATTGCACTCGAGGCCAGAAAATCCGGGCCCGATTTTTGGGTCGGGACCATTTCATACGAAATTGGTCTAAAAACGTTCCAAACAACGAGTATTTCACACATACATTCAAGAATAGCATCATACAAGGGATGATATAGTTCTCTAGTAATCAAGCGGTGAATTTCAAGACTAAAAGACGGTTTCTCACCAAAAACGTCTTTTCTACATTTCAAGAACGATCTAACAATTTACAACATCAAAATGCATAAAAACAAGTAAGATGGAGTAATACCTTGGTCCATTTTGAAGTAAAGCAAGAAAACGAGCAAAACGGTCTTGAAATCGCAAGAAGCGGTTTTAAGAGAGAAGGAGTGAAAATGGTGAAATGAGTTTAGAACTCGGTTTTTCAGTGTTTTATAAGGAGAAAGAGCCCAAGACCCTAATCGCAAGGACGCTTGCGATTTAGGGAAGAGCCGCAAGGACGCTTGCGATTCCAGCTTTGGGCATTTTCGTGTTTTTCCTATTTTCAGGCCTGATTTGGACTTCTAGTCTATGAATAGGCCTTTTAGACACTTTCTCACGTTACGTCGCTCGGTTAAGGCGTCACCTAAAGTCCGCCACACTCTTAGACGAGTCGAAACACTATACACAACCTTTGCGTAAACACTAAACACGAGCATTTTCCTCGGACGATAATTCCGTGGACATAAGCACTCTTTGTGAGATGAGCACAACCACGAGCACTAGCACGAAGCATGAAGCACATACGCTCTTTTACGAGACCAAGCACGCGCGCTCTTTTACGAGACAAGCAACAGCAATAACACGCAAAGGTATTTAGCAAGCACAGGAAGGCATTCCCGTCTGGTATGCAAGGACCGTCATGTCCCTAAACATGTTCGTCCCTCCCTGATAAGCGGTTGAGTCCTAGTCGCCCCCATGGACACATCCTCCGTGCCGCTGATGATATCGAGACTGTAACGGTCCGGATGTTGTCGTGTAGTTTGACTTTCGCTTTAGTCCTAAGCTCAGTCAAGCTGGGGCTCTGTAGATACCCAAATCCGCACCTCCCGCCAAAACCCGGTGATGTAACAATGGACTTTTATTGCGTGCTTTTACGTTGACTTAAATGGTTCTAACTATGACGAATTCAAGTTAAATGTTTTTAAATGCAAATGAGGTTTCTTTATGGGTCATCACCTTTAGTGTCCTTAGGTCTAGAGTCTAGCTTGTCTCGAGTTCAGGTCCTAACCGGCATGCGCACATCCCTTTTTTAAACACATATAACACATCAATCCACCTCAATACCTAAATTTAGGCCTAGCTGCTAAAACTATCTTTTAGCATTAGCAAATACCCAGGATAGTCTCACGGAATGTCCTATTTCACAAAATTACACAAAATGCACCCTTTTTACATTTTCAGGGCTCGGGCCCAGAACCGAGCCCAAACCCATACCTGGCCCGCATTCCAAGGATCAGGATTGACCAAGTCAAACCCTAAAACAAACCCTAACATCAGCCAAACAACCGTAACTTAGAGCTCAAGCAAGATTATTTCGTATATCCTAAAATATAATTTGGAAATATACGAAAAAGGAGTATCTTGCCCGCCCTATCAATCGCAAGGAGCATTGCGATTGGTAGGCTATCATAAGACCCCTTGCGATTGCCCGACGGCCATAAGAGGCCTTGCGGCTCCTACGTCCGGTTTTATCCCCTAGATTTCCTAAAATCTTCCGAACTCTACACTATAAATACAACCCTTCGGTCATTCATCCAACACACAATTTCAGAATACAATTCTCACCCCAAAACACTCTAAAAGCCTCACACATAAACATCCTTAGAATTCCTCATTTTCCTAGTGTTGAATTCCCTCCTTTGAAGCGAAGCGGCTAGGTTTCTAAACTTGAAGGCAGGTAGTTTTCTTTACTTCTTAGACTAGCAAGGGCCTACATTAGGCTCACCGCGACTTTGGTACGCAAGTCTGCTTTTCATAAGGCGGCCATGCACCTCGAATACACACCCTATTCGTAAGACCTTTCCAAAGTCGCATAAACAACTGACCTCCTTAAAATAAATCAATGGCTAATTGAACTTTATTTTACTGCATGCATCTTAGCAAATCCTCATCTTGCATCTAAATCACTTAAAATGATTTCGTCATTAAAGCGAGCTGTTTTTCGTTAATAAGTTAAGCATGCTTAACTGAGGGTTTAAACAATCTCTTTTTGCATTATTTTACATTTATATCGCACTTGTACGTAGCGTATTACTTAGGCTCATGTATCATTCTTTGCATTGTTCTCAAGTCTAGTAGAGGCTATCTTTTGATAGGCTTTTCCAAAAGATCTTTCATAAAAACATTATTTTGATTTATGCTTTAGAAAAGTACCCTCACCCGAATCCGAATCTGGTTTCACAATAACCTTAGACGGATAGGTGTCGACGTGCCTTGAACTCTAAGACGTGTCTTTGAGCATGAGGACACGGAGGCGGGTTCTAAATTTCCCTCATAATTTAGTGGCGGCTCCAAAACAGTTTTAAAAGGTTTTTTGTACTTAATCTTTTTAACTTTACGGCCTTAGCAAGACGTCGAGTGGTTCCATGGTCTGATCCCGGTACTTACAGACATATGATTATGGAATCGTGGAGCTAAGCCACTAGAAACCACTAATACTACTCAAGTGCTCATCCAACCAAAACGGAACCCAACTCTCATGAAAACGGATCGAAAACAGCACATCGATCTCCTTACACATCATCGCAACATAGCAACAAATTTCAAGTGCTCACTCATGTAACAACAACAACAACTTCATTTTGTGCACACATTTTCTTTCTTTTGTATTTGTGTGTTGTGTTTGTATTTTTTTCAAATTTTTGTTTGTTTCTTTTTTTTTTCTTGAGCAAAGAGCACCCAAGTTGCGGAAAAACCTCATAAAAGGTCGGGAAAACAGCAATCCCGACTCATATTCACCAAAACTCTCCATGCAAACGACATCAGCAAGTCGTTGCGAAATAATGATCACAACCCAACGAACGAGCACAAGAGTAAGCAAAAGCGATAACTAGCTAGGCTAGGGTAGGCTATATGGCAATGTAGCTAGCAAACTCATGTGAATAAGGGTAAAAGGATCATATATGAGAGGAATAAAAGCAATGCAAGAACAAGGTGAATAGAAAGCAATCAACTAAAACCTCATATGCATAATAAGTGACAAAATCACGGGGAACACGGGATAGGGGCCACACTTATGCGCGTTAAGATTACGTACCCCACGAGGAGAACTACTCACAATATAAGCACGGGGACCGGGATAGATGAACCGTCCTCTGGAGGCTAAAAACCTCACACAAAGAGTAGCTAAAGTCCGCGAATGATAAAGCCAACAAAGTAAAAGCACATGCCATCATCCGCAAGCGTCTAAACATCCCCGTAGCGCTAAACCAACAATATAAATCATGCCAAAGCTCAAAGCATACAAGGGAAGGGATGCCGGGAAAGAATAAGGTCAAAACAAGCTCGCACAACGGAACGGGATACGTATTTTTGGTATTTTTGTGAAATTTTCTGATTTTTTTGTGATTTTGTGAATTTTCAGATTTTTTTGAATTTTTGATGTTTTTGGAAAATGAAAAACGAAAAAGAAAACGCAAAAATAAAAAGCAAAGCAAAGCAAAGTGTTTCTCCCCCCAAACCGAACGACACATTGTCCCCAATGTGTCCTAAAGCACATCAACCAGGGACCTTAAGATAAGGGAGAAAAACGATAAAAGTCTCAAAAGAAATAAAAAGTACATACATGATATATTTACAATGAAAACGCTCCCCCAAACCAGCGTCGAACGGGGAGCTCAGCACGGGTACTAGAAGTACCACCAACCATGGGTCTCGTCGTAAATGAACCCACTATCATCGTCGTTCTCATCATCATACCCATCATCATCATCCACTCGAGCATCACCAGTTCGGCTCACAACAGCAACAACTCCAACACTCTCCACAACATGCACGTCGGCTTTGATCACACTACTACCCGCATCCATCCTCCCTAAGGTACCTGCAACAACGTCATGACAGCAAAGCACGGCCTCAAGAGGATCCCTCTCGAGGACTTGAGGTAAGTACTCGTCCACACAATCGTCTATGACATCAACAGAAAAGACCGACTCCTCTAACATGGGACGCTTCAAAGCATTTGACAAGTTAAAATTGATTTTATCACCTCCAACATCCAATGTGAACTTTCCGTTCTTGACGTCAATGATTGCACCAGCAATGTGCAAGAAAGGCCGACCCAATATAATAGGAATTTGGGAGTCCTCGGCCATGTTAAGAACGACAAAGTCAACAGGGATGAAAAATTTACCGACCTTGACGGGAACGTCCTCCAAAACACCTAGAGGGCATTTGACAGAACGGTCCGCCATCTGGAAAGTGATGTTCGTTACTTTCAAAGGTCCCATGTTAAGCTTCTCGCATACCGAGTAGGGCATGACGCTCACACTTGCACCTAGATCACATAAAGCATTAGAAATAGAAGTGGTGCCTATAGTGCAAGGAATAGAGAAGCTACCCAGATCTTTTAACTTAGGAGGAGACTGGTTTTGTAAAAGTGCGCTGCATTCAGCAGTGAAAGCCACAGTCTCGACCTCGTTAAAAGATCGTTTACGAGTAAGGATGTCTTTTAAAAACTTTGCGTATGCAGGGACTTGAGTAACAAGTTCAGTGAAAGGGACGGTTACCTTTAAATCCTTGACGACTTCCATAAACTTACCAAATTGACTATCAAGCTTTGATTTTACCACTCGGCTCGGGAATGGTAATTTGATTTGAATCGGTGGCTCGACAGGTTTGCTCTTCTCCTTCTCCTTTTCTTTGTCCACGGCAGCCCCACTCCCTTGACCTTGCTCGGCCTTCTTTGGCTCAACACCCACGTGACCATGACCATGGGGCACGGCTGACCCATCTTGGGGTCCCACGGCCAGCCCACCTTGCCTAGCTCCACTCATGCTCGCTCCATTGCTCTTTGTACCTGCACCATTATCACTAGGCACACTAAAATTGTTAGCAAAAAGAGAAGGATCTACCTCACTGACCACCTTAGTGGGTGGAGCATCGTAAGTAGGCATGGGTGGACCGTCATAGCTCGTGCCACTTCGCAAGGAGATGGCATTGACGGTATCATGGGGTTGTGACCCTTGCGAAGGAAGATTACCCGGCTTCCGTTGAGAGCTAGAAGAAGCAAGTTGAGCCACTTGCGTTTCAAGCATCTTGATGGCCGAGTCCTTTGCTTGGTCACTCTTTTGCATTTGAGCCATCATCGTCTCTTGTGTTTTGGCCATTTGCATCATCATTGCTCGCATTTCGTTCATCATTGGATCACCAGTCGAAGAAGGAGCGGCTTGCATCGGTGGTGGGGCATTTTGTGGTTGAAAATTGGGGCGATTAAAGCCCGGAGGGTTGTAGGGTCGTGGATTATTGTAGCTGAAATTTTGTGGGCTGTTTTGATATTGTGTTTGTTGTGGTGAAGGATTCAAGACATTTTGGCTTTTGTATGAAAGGTTTGGATGGTTCCGATAGCCTTCATTGTAGTAGTTTGAGTAGGGGTTGTTTTGAGTATGTAAAGCATGCACATGATGAGATTGTGTGTTCATACCTCGGCATTTCATGGAAGTGTGACCAACCGTACCGCAAGAATCACATGGGACATCGTAGGAGGAGTGCATAGCAGCTACCGTTTGCGGCCTAGCACTTGAGGAACTACCGCAAGCTCTCATTTCGCTCATCATCATTGCGGTCATGGCATCCAACTTAGCATTAAGCATGGCCACCGCGTCGCCATCATTCTTACCTCCACTTCTAGGCACGTTTCTAGAGCTACCATATTGCGCATTATGGATGGCCATAGCTTCTATCGTGTCAATGGCCTCCTCCACATCAATATTATCGAATCTCCCATTAGCGGCGGAGTCAAGGACTTGGCGTGACTCGTTGTATAGACCATTATAGAATTGCATCACAATGAACCATTTGTCCATGCCGTGATGAGGGCATTGACGTTGGCGCTCCTTGTACCTCTCCCATGCATCAATGAGAGACTCGTCTCCCCTTTGGCGGAAGCTCGTGATTTGACTCCGTAGCATTGCGGTCTTTTCCGGAGGGAAGTATTTTTGATAGAACGCAAGCACAAGAGAGTTCCAATCCACAATAGCAAGCGCAACCCGATTCAAGGAGTAAAGCCACAACTTGGCTTTGTCTCGGAAGGAAAACGGGAAGAGCATCTCCCTAATTTGGTCTTGGGTGACACCCGTTTGCTTTATGGTAGAGCAATAGTCGCAAAAGTTCTGAATGTGGAGGTTAGGGTCCTCACCGGGGCTCCCTCCGAACTGGCTACGCTCAATCAAGTTGATGAACGTGGGCTTGACTTCAAAATTATTCGCTGCTATGGTGGGCATAGCATTTCCCGTTGGAACTTGAGTCGCGGTCGGCCTTGAATGATCGGAAAGCTTCACCATTATTCTAGGAATAGGAGGTTCAAGTTCGGTGTGAGCTTCTTTAGAGGATGAAGCCTCAAGTTGCTTTAGTAGACTTTTGCGCGCAAGGAAAGTACGCTCCGGCTCCGGATCAAATTGCACGTCCTTATTAGCTTGAGACCTGCGCGTTTGCCTGACCATGCACAACACTAGAGCAACTATAAGTAGCGGCCTCAAGGAATTGAGGTTCCTTGAGACAAGAGTAACAATGAGAAAAGAACCAAATAAACAACAAAAAACAAAGCCGTCTCCCCGGCAACGGCGCCAAAATTTGATAGGCTTAGTCGCGTCACCTAATCAAAAATAAAACCAAACTCAATGCTAGGGTAGCTAGGGTAAGTCGGGTATCGTATCCGCAGGGAGAAGGTCGAATTGTTGGTTATTTTGAATGATTCTAGTCTCGGTTCGAGTAGGTTGGTTTACTAAACACTAAAGCGGAAAAGTAGGGGTTTAAACTTAGGGAAAAAGGTCTAGGGAATCCGGGATAGCAAGGGTGAAGCTAGGACAAAGGATGGTGACAGAAATGAGTCGGGAATCGCGTGTGCTAAGGAATAGGCTCGGCCTCTCGGTCCTAAGCGTCCTCTAGGTCTCAAATGCGGGCTCTCGCAACTTACAAGTGAGGGTCCTAATGGTTAGTCTCGTACCCTACCTTAAACTAGGCTTTCGGTCTTAAGTTTAAGGGTGGAAAACGCTTGCTAAACCTCGGCCAAGGGATCAACAAACACAATCAAACACAAGACAACCAAAACACAAGCAAGACCCTAATCAAATCATCACCAAAAGCATCCTAGACTACTCACCCATGATCACCCTTCACCCCTAGATAGAGGACTACTCACACATAGCGAAAACGAAAGCAAAAGCAAGGGAAATAACGAAAGACATGATCAACAACGATATATAATGAATTAACAATCAAAGGAGAGAAGAAATTAACAATAACAATCAGAAAATCCAATAGCAAAGGGATGAATTCAAGCAACAAAACCGAAATAGATGATCAAACGAACATAAACCGAGTCGGGAATTGAAATTACAAAATTATAAAAGTATCAAACCTAAGATTTTTAGAGAATGTAGTTTAAAGTGCTTAGAAAACAATGTAAAAAGATGGGAACGAAATAAGGCCTCTAACTCTTTGAAATAGACGAATTATTTCAAGCACACAAAAGGTCAGAAGCGTCCCAGGGCTCCGGGACAGCCCTTCCCGACCGGGACAACACAGCAGCTCATCCCTTGGCTACGGGACAGCCTTCCCGGATGGTTCAGCTTTGATCCTCTTTCTTGCTCTTTCTTGTACTTAGTTTTATTTGCTATAATTGTTGTCCCAAGGCTTAGGGACGAGGCTCACGAGTAGGGACGAGTCTTAGGATGATGATGCAACCTTCAAATCCCGTCCCAAGGTCCCGAGACACCTTCATTGGTTGAAACGAGGCTCGTGCGCAACCGAAACGCAACGAAACCAACTCGAATCACCTCGAAACTTCACGAAACTTTACGAAACTTCACGAAACCTCCCGAACACCATCCTAAACTCCAAATAGCTGCTTTAACCTACAAAATAAACACAAAAACACAGCATAGCCAAAACGGAGCGAAATAGGAGCTGAAACGCAAGTAAAAGCACGGGAAACGCGAAGTAAAGCTCGTGAACAAGGGGCTATATATAAGTAAATATATGACACATCAGCATTTCCGCTCAACAAAGCATCCCACTTTTGTCGAAACCAAAACTTTTGCAAGATCAAAGTCGAATCTACGTATACGTGAACCGAGTATCGACGCAAGAATCAACCACATTTGAGACATGCGCGTCTCGAGCATCCAGCAAAGCATCCATCAAGGCACCAATGACGGTCACGCGGACCACATTAAGCGGTTTGCAATGTTTTCAATACGGGTCGAGTCTTAAGCATCGAGTCAATCTCTATCAGTCTAGGACAATCGAGTCTTTGACGTACGACATTTTAACGAATCGATAAAGGAACAAGTTTGCCCACAACTCAGCTTCTTTTTTCTTACACAAAATTCATTCTGCACCGACATACATTGCATCCTAGGAGTAGTCGTCCGAAGGAGGTCTGGACCGGATACAAAGGTCAAAGACAACAACAATACAAGACACAAAAACAAAAAGGCTTCCGACGACTAAACACCTAAGGTCCGGTAGTCAACTTGTGATCTACTACTCCACTGCTTTTGGAGGAGGATCCATTAATTTGGAGCTCCACAGTGATCATGAATTTGATCATGCCCAGAAGTACGAGTATTCCTGGATCGTCCTCCGCGTACTCGATCGCGTGCCTAATAAGCAAACGAACTTGTTAGAGGCATCTGGCGTGATAGACATACGATCACAAGCGACTACCGAACCGCAGGGTCTAGCAAAGACAAACCACAAGCCCAGGCCACAAAAGGTGTGACATATTCTCAAATACAGACGAGAAAGCAAAAAAAGCAAAAGCAAAAAAAAAAACAGAGCAAAAGCAAAAAGAAAAAAAAAAGTCTCAAAGCTCTGAAGCAAGTGACAAAGCAAAAGAGCCTAAAAAGCCCTCTGGTAAGTGGCGAAACAAGCAAAAGGCAAGAAGCATTGAAGCCCACAAAAAAGTGGCATTGTCTCTGAATTTCCAAATCGAAGACTCGGCAGAAACAACAAGCGGCCTAGATCAACTAAGGAGAACCTACCCTTAGGATGCAATGTATCGAGGTTAAACATATAACACACTTCACGGACCGGCATGTCCTTAAACATGCACCTTTTTACAAACACAATCACGGACCGGCATGTCCTTAAACATGCACCTTTGTTTTACAAACACATTTCACGGACCGGCATGTCCTTAAACATGCACCTTTTTACAAACATAATCACGGACCGGCATGTCCTTAAACATGCACCTTTTTTTACAAACATATTTCGCGGACTGGCATGTCCTTAAACATGCACCTTTTTACAAATACATTCTACGGGCCGGCATGCCCCTAAACATGCACTTTCAAACTCTTTACAAAAGCAAACACAACTCTGGACCGGCATGCCCTTAAACGTGCGCCTTCTACAAATACATTCTATGGGCCGGCATGCCCTTAAACGTGCACATTCTCCACAAAAAAGCAAACACATTTCGCAGACCGGCATGTCCTTAAACATGCACCTTTTTACAAACACATTTCATGGGCCGGCATGCCTTTAAACGTGCACCTTTTACAAATACATTCTACGGGCCGGCATGCCCCTAAACATGCACCTTCAAACTCTTTACAAAAGTAAACACGACTCTCGGGCTGGCATGCCCCTAAACATGCACTTTAAAATACAAAACAAAAACAAACACAATTCATGGGCCGGCATGCCCTTAAACATGCACCCCCCGAACTACGCTGGTTTGATTCCACCATCGTGGATACGTAGGCCGCTCACCCGAGCTCAACCAACCCTTTACAAAAATCCACAAAACATTCTTCTGTCTAAAGCTCACTAAGCTAAGGACGTGTCCACATCAAAATCACAACTCAAAAGCAAATTGTTCCTTTATCGAGACGTCTAAAATGAATACGTCGAGGCAAAGTTGTCCTAGATCTAGGAGTAATACTCTGCTTTTTAGTCTAACTCTTTTTTTGCAGGAATAACACTGGGGGCTCTAACAACGCACAGGTTCCCAAATGTGAGATTCATGCGACCGTCGAGTCTCGAGTCACGCATACGATTCGTCTTTGTCTTTCAAAGTTTTCGGCATCCCAAGCATTCCATAAACATCGACTCACACATCGAGTCAACTCTCTTCCAATCAACAAGCAATTTTGGCATCAAGAACAATTTGGCAACATTCAAACCGCCCTTTTTCAAAACTTTTCAGTTTTCAAAATGCTATCACAGGCCGGCATGCCCTTAAACATGCGTGATGAGGGTAAAGTCGCGTCACCTCAACCAAAATAAACCTAAAGACTACTAACCAGGTAGTTAGTGGCAGTAGGGTCGAGATCCACAGGGAGACAGACGAAGTCAAGGGTTGCTTAGTCAAACAAGGTCTAACTCAGAGTAACAAAAGTCGGTGTTTGAAAGGATTAAACTAAGAATGGCAAGCAAAAAGATATAAAAGATATAAGAGAGGGAGATTAGGGTGTCGGGATTCATGTGACATCGATTCAAGAACCAACTCAGGAGTAAATAATCAATCTGTTGAAATCATGCAAGTGATTAGGTTTAGGAAAAACGCTCTCTCGAGTCAATTTCAACCTTAAGCAAATTTAGCGGGCTCTCGCTACGTACTAAATTCAACTTATCAAATACGCGTGAGTCTAGTTTCAATTCGGCTTTCGATCTTAAACTGAAACAACCTAAATTCAATTCAATAAAGGCGTCCCTAAATTCAATTGATAATGAAACGCGTAGGAAGAAATCAACTTGCACAAATTCAATCGATAAAAGCAATTAAAACATGTTCTGAATCAACATCACAATCACCCTAAACCCTAATTGGAGGATTAGCTATGCATAGTTAAAGTCACAACAAAGCAATTGAAATAACGAGACATGATGAAAGGAAACAAGAACAATAAAATTAAACCTGGAGTAATTCAAGAATTGCAATGTAAAGATCGAATCTTGCAAGTAAAATCAAAGCTAAACTAAGAGTTTTTGAGAGTATGTGAAAAGTAGTAGAAACTAAAACTAAAACTAGGTAAAGATGTGTAAAAAAAAGATGTCCCGAAACAATAAGTACAAAAGTATATATAAGTCTCGAAATTGGGCCCAAAACCAACAACCCAAACTGTCGAAATACCTGGGCAGGATTCTTGAAATCCCACGGATTCATCGTAAATCCGACCTGTATATTTGGCTCGAGTTACTTCGTTTCTTTGCTTGTTTGGTTCATTCGTCGCTTGTAACTCGGATTCTCCACTTTTCTACTCGTATCTCAAGCTCCCGTAGTGGCTCGAGGTTGGTCTTGACGTCACGATACTCGATAATGCTCCACTAACCTCAGGTTTTAGCTCAGGACCGCCAAAACCTGCAAAATACACACGAGGAACAACAGTATCGCAATATAAAGCAAATAGCTACTAAAATACTAATGAAATCGAATAAGTGCGAGCTAAATGCAACTATAACGGGGGCATATAAACGATATAAATGACATGCATCAAACTCCCCCAAACCAAATCTTTGCTTGTCCTCAAGCAAATAGCGTCGGAGAAAATCAAAGCGTAGCTAGTTAATCACGTTAGCATCTCGAAGTGGACGACCTATGCACGTAGGCCTACAAACCATAGTCTATTTCACCAAAAATAGAGCACAAGTCTCAACCATTCACACCAACATCATAATGCTAGCCTCTAACGCTTTCGCAAAAATTAAACTTTACGACAATTGGATCCAAGCAAGGCCAACCACGCATACCACTTCCATTTAACCATTCTTTCCACATCATTTCATTTTTTTCTTTTCTTTTCTTTTTTTTTTTTTCTTTTGCAAATGTGGAGCATCCCTCGTATGTAGTACCGTTTAGCATGACGTTCACTCAGTAAAAATCGCGCTCGGGTACACATATTTCCTTAAGGGTTACATCATTGCTCATACTCTCGGTCGCAACCAAATTCATGGCCACTGTGGTTACTCAATTCAATGAGTCCCCTCCGAGAGCATCGAAGCATTGCTCCTACATTAAACGATCTTTCCAAACAAACCACATGCCAACATTCCAATCATTCCACAAACCAATGCCTTACTCAAATGCCAATATCGAAAGCAAACAAACGAAAAGCGATAAGAATTAAGCAAACGAGTGGGCTAGTGTTTGAGACTCGCAATCTAAGAACAGGAAACAAACGTATAGTGCAAGCTACGACGATAGATAATCGACTCGGAGATACTAAAGATCAAAACAGCACACTAATCTATTCTCCAAACTGGACAAGCCAAACAGAAATATTTTTGAAAATTTTCAGATTTTTTAATTTTTTTGGGTTTTTATAAAATAATGCACACAAAAACGAAAATGCAAACAAAAAAAACGCGCAAGTGCTCTCCTCCCCCAAACCAGAACTACACATTGTCCTCAATGTGAGCTAAATGCACAGATAAGCAAGCAAAGCAAAGGACACTATGCTCACATGCTCGTGAAGGAAAATAAAAGCGAGGAAGTGAGGGAAAAAGAGTAAGAAAGCTCACATGCTCGTGAAGGAGCTCCCCCAAACCGAAGTAAAGCGTGGAGTGCGGCTACCAATCCACAGATTCAAGGCCCAATTCACCCAAATTGTGAGGTACTTGAGCAAAGGTGAGAAAGGGTAGGCCGAATAGCAGGGGCCTGTTCTCAACAATACTAGGGACGCAGAGTCCGTAGGTACCTGCGTGCTAAATCAATCATAAAATCCCTCATCCTCACGCGCTCAAATAAAAGTAGACTAAAAAAAAAAAAAAAAAAAAAAAATGTCAATGTCAAAAGCAAACCAAAACCAAAAGAAAGTACAACAAATTACAAAAAGTCATCGGGTTGCCTCCCGGAAAGCGCTGGTTTATAATGGTCCCGCACGACCGTCGTCAAACTCATCATCAAGTCAAATTGGGCCAAGGACGTTGGCCACTAGCAACAGCTTCATTTGGCGAAAGAGCATCTGTTCGCCACAAAATTCTACCGTCTCGAGGAAGAGCAGCATAGTCCATCACGCAGGGGACTCCGTCGCAAAATGGCTCACCATAGCGCTCCCGTGCTCCAAGCATCGTAGACCTCGGGACTCCACCTCCATCGCCAGGATCATAGACATCCGCCCTCGTAGCCTTCCTTTCCCTTAAACCAATGTCGTAGCCAACCTGTGTAGGACCTGCACAAGACAAAACAGAAGAAACATCCTCCAAAGAATCTCCAGTAGAGTGAGACGGAGGGGCAAGGTCAATAGCAGCCACAGACTCAGGCTGCATAGGGGAACGAGGAAGACTCGACTTGGTGTAGGTAAGCTTTTCCCCCCCTACAGAAAAGGTTAGGGTCTTATTCCCCACATCGATTACAGCACCCGCAGTATGCAGGAAAGGTCTCCCTAAAATGATCGGGATGTGGGGGTCCTCGGGAATGTCTAAAACCACAAAGTCCACGGGGATGTAAAACTGCCCTACCTTAACCGGGACGTCCTCTAGGATACCTAGGGGTCTCTGCACAGCTGGCCACCATCTGCAATGTCATAGAGGTCACTCCTAACTTAGTCATATTAAGTTTCTTGCAAATGGAGTAGGGAAGGATACTCACACTAGCCCCAAGATCACACACAGCGTTTTGGACCACATATTTCCCTATAGAACAAGGGATGGAGAAAGTCCCGGGGTCACTCAGTTTCGGGGGTGAATTACCCTGCAATAAAGCACTACCCTCCCCCAAAAAGGCAATGGTCTCAACCCCGTCTATAGAACGCTTCCGAGAGATGACCTCCTTAAGAAACTTGGCATATGCAGGAATTTGCTTAACTAAATCAATAAAGGGAAGATTTACCTGCAAAGTTTTTAGGATCTCAAAGAACTTATCGAGCTTGGGGTCCACGGTAGCCGGACGTACACGACCCGGAAAAGGTAGCTTGACTTGGTACGGGGGTGGAGTAGTTGCCTTAGAATCCTTTTTAGAAGCATTAGCATTATCAGAGTCAAGAACCTTAGGATTTGAATATTGAGAAGCAACCAAAGGCTCCGTAGCAAAAAAAATTGACCTGGGTCGGATTTCAGATGAATCCGGCCGGATTCTCTGAGAATCCTGCCCAGGTGTTTCAGCCGTATTTGCTTTCCCCTTCTCAGTTTCATGTTCGTTTGGGTGCTTTGGGCCATCGTAATGCGTACCACTTCGCAACGTGATCGCACATGCAGTGTCGGGAGGTTGTTGGCCTTGAGGGGGGAGTGTTCCGGGTTGCCTTGACGCTTGAGAAGTGGCTAGTTGCGCCACTTGATTCTCCAGTAACTTGATCGCAGCATCCTTGGCTTGACTATCTTTTTGCATCTGCTGCAACATCATCTGTTGTGACTTCTGCACGGCCATCGTCACCTGCGACATCTGCATCATCATGGCCTTCATTTCGGCCATAGGATCGGGACCCTGTGTAGGTAGAGGTGGTGGTGTGTAGGGTGGTTTTTGGTAGTTGGGTGGAGGTGGTTGGTAGTTTTTGTGGGGAGGGATGTAGGGTTGGTTTTGTGGAGGTGGGGGAGTCGGGTTTAACACATTTTGGTTACGATAGGACAAGAGCGATCGGTCGTAACCAGGTTGGTTCTGATAGGGCAGGTTTTGAGGATAAGAGTGGTACGCGTAAACCTGCTCGTTGGGTGCAGCATACCCCGACGAATAACCCATGTCGTGCCCCGCGACAGCATTAACGTGAGCACCTGAAGAACCACCACCATGCATCCTATCGAACTTAGCATTTAGCGCGGCAATTTGACTAGTAAGTGCGCTAATGCTCTCCTTATCACGGTCCTGGTGTGCGGACTGTGAGTTACCCCGTGGTTTACCAAACTGAGATGAGTGGATCGCCATCTCCTCAATCAAACCCCACGCCTTATCATCGTCGACGTTATCAGCAAAACGTCCCTCTGCAGCAGAATCAAGGATAGCCCGGCTCTCCGCATATAACCCATTGTAAAATGTCATGATCACCAACCAGGTATTAAGCCCATGGTGAGGACAATCGCGGATGAGCTTCTTATATCGCTCCCAAGCTTCAGCCAACGACTCGTCGAATGTCTGCTTGAAGCCCTGAATTTGGCTTCTCATCTGATTAGTGCGTTCAGGAGGATAGAACTTCGAGTAGAACGCAAGGGCAAGTCCATTCCAATCAGTGATCCCCGCAGCTTCCTTGTCGAGGTCCGTGATCCATTCACGGGCTCGATCTTTCAATGAAAAAGGGAACAAAGATTTCTTATACGGTTTTGTGTAATCCCGGCTTGCTTAATCGTCGAACAGTAGTCCGTGAAAATTTGCATATGTCTACCGGGATCCTCGGTGGGATAACCACCAAACTGATTCCGCTCCACCAAGTTTAAGAAGGCGGGGCGAATCTCAAAGTTGCCCTGCAACGTAGCGGGCATCGTGAATCCATTAGGAATGGATTCCGGTTTAGGCACCGAGTGACTAGAGAGTTTAGGCATGGTCACTGGCGGTGGAGAATTTGGAGGAGTGTCCTCTTCGTAGGACGATTGCGTAGCACTAGACGACGCTTCCTCGATGTTAAGATCAACGATTTGAACAGCTTGCTTGCGTAACCTGTGTAATGCTCGTCGTGTTCAGTTCAAAGGGGACAAGAGTCCGAGGTGACCTGTGCATAAACACACCCACAAGCAAACGATAAAGACGGTCTCAAGGAACTAGGTTCCTTGAGACAAGAGAGAAAAACCTAAACAAAAACTAAGCAAAACACTAACTAGCTAACCGTCACTGCAAGAAGGCGCCAAAATTGATGAGGGTAAAGTCGCGTCACCTCAACCAAAATAAACCTAAAGACTACTAACCAGGTAGTTAGTGGCAGTAGGGTCGAGATCCACAGGGAGACAGACGAAGTCAAGGGTTGCTTAGTCAAACAAGGTCTAACTCAGAGTAACAAAAGTCGGTGTTTGAAAGGATTAAACTAAGAATGGCAAGCAAAAAGATATAAAAGATATAAGAGAGGGAGATTAGGGTGTCGGGATTCATGTGACATCGATTCAAGAACCAACTCAGGAGTAAATAATCAATCTGTTGAAATCATGCAAGTGATTAGGTTTAGGAAAAACGCTCTCTCGAGTCAATTTCAACCTTAAGCAAATTTAGCGGGCTCTCGCTACGTACTAAATTCAACTTATCAAATACGCGTGAGTCTAGTTTCAATTCGGCTTTCGATCTTAAATCAAAACAACCTAAATTCAATTCAATAAAGGCGTCCCTAAATTCAATTGATAATGAAACGCGTAGGAAGAAATCAACTTGCACAAATTCAATCGATAAAAGCAATTAAAACATGTTCTGAATCAACATCACAATCACCCTAAACCCTAATTGGAGGATTAGCTATGCATAGTTAAAGTCACAACAAAGCAATTGAAATAACGAGACATGATGAAAGGAAACAAGAACAATAAAATTAAACCTGGAGTAATTCAAGAATTGCAATGTAAAGATCGAATCTTGCAAGTAAAATCAAAGCTAAACTAAGAGTTTTTGAGAGTATGTGAAAAGTAGTAGAAACTAAAACTAAAACTAGGTAAAGATGTGTAAAAAAAAGATGTCCCGAAACAATAAGTACAAAAGTATATATAAGTCTCGAAATTGGGCCCAAAACCAACAACCCAAACTGTCGAAATACCTGGGCAGGATTCTTCAGAAATCCGGCCGGATTCATCAGAAATCCGACCCAGGTATATTTGGCTCGAGTTACTTCGTTTCTTTGCTTGTTTGGTTCATTCGTCGCTTGTAACTCGGATTCTCCACTTTTCTACTCGTATCTCAAGCTCCCGTAGTGGCTCGAGGTTGGTCTTGACGTCACGATACTCGATAATGCTCCACTAACCTCAGGTTTTAGCTCAGGACCGCCAAAACCTGCAAAATTCACACGAGGAACAACAGTATCGCAATATAAAGCAAATAGCTACTAAAATACTAATGAAATCGAATAAGTGCGAGCTAAATGCAACTATAACGGGGGCATATAAACGATATAAATGACATGCATCAATGCGCGAGGCAACACGTCCTTCAAACAGCTCGTCAGCATTTTCAAAAGCATTTTTCAAAGATTAACTCAACACTCGGGTTAACACATTTTGAACAAAAGCATTTTCAAAAACACTTTGCATTTTCGAACAACTCTTTTTGAAAAATACATTTCAGAAATAGTTTTTTCTTGAGCACTAACCATGCAGGTACAATGCAAAAGGCAAAGTTGACAAAGAGCATGACATAAGTAAGCATCCACGGCGCTCAAAACGCAGTCAAGTGCAACGACTACATACAACAGCACAAGACACACTCTACCCAGCGCTACTGAAAACGCCCTACTCAAAACACTACAAGATGCACCATATTAAACCACAAACGACTAATGCAACCGCGGTCACTCAAGCTTCACAAACACAACTGAACGCATTCTCCTTTCACCTACAAAGCAAATGCAAAATACAAATCGCCGTCAAACTGAAGCACACCTACGATATTCACGAGATTTAAATTAACACCCCTACTTGTCCGAGCCGAGAACCTCTTCCTAAACAGAAAGACACATCACAATAACTAACTACAAAAACAACAGTCAACCGAAGCACCATAATGCAACATAAAAACTCGCAGAACAGGGGGCTAGCACCTCGCCACAGATCACACGGAAACACAACAAAAACAAATGTTCTTCCCAAACACCGTACAACAACAAAAACAAAAGCCCTACCTCAATAGGCAAACAAAAACAAACGTTCCTCACGAACACAGGACAACAACAAAAACAAAAGTCCTACTTCAATAGGCAAACAAAAACAAATGTTCATCACGAACACCCTACAACTACAAAAGCAAAAGCAAAAGCCCTACCTCGATAGGCCCACAAACAAGCCGATATTTATTGCAAACACCATTCAACAACGAAAGCAAAAGCCCTACCTCGATAGGCCCACAAACAAATTTGCATTACTAACACCCTACAACAATAAAAACAAAAGCCCTACTTCAATAGGTCAACAAAAAGATGTTCTCACGAACATCCCAGAACTCCACAATAACAAGACACAAGCAAAAGTCCTATTTTAATAGGCCCGCAACCAGACATCTCTAAACAAAAATCTCGAAGTCATCATCCAAACAGGAGCTTGCACCACGGACAGACATGTCCCTAAACATGTATGACGGACCGACATGTCCTTAAACATGTACGATAGACCGACATGTCCTTAAACATGCACGACGGACATACATGTCCTCAAACATGGGCGGGGTAGCAAACCTCTAAAATACATCCAAAACCACGCCGGTTTGATTCCACAAACGTAGATACGTAGATGTGGAACCCGGGATCGGACCCCAACTCGGCGTCTTGCTTAAGGGCGGATTTTAAAGTTAAAAAAGATTAAGTTGGAAAAACCTTTAAGAACTGTTATGGAGTCGCCACCTAATTATCGCGGAAATTAGGAACCTGCTACCATGTTCTAAGTTAAAAACATGTCCTAGATTTTGGAGCACGCCGACACCCCTAGATCTAAGGCTTGTGAAACCAGATTGGATTCGGGGTGAGGGTACTTTAGAAAAAGAGTTAATTCAAATAATGATTTATGAAAACCTTTTAAAAAAGCCTATGTAAAAATAGCCTCTACTGACCTAGAACAATCCTTGTAAGATGATATTTGAGCCAATGTTATCGCTACGTACAAGTGCGATAAGTTTGTAAAAGAAAGCAGATGCAGATGCAAAAAGATTGATTAAAACCCTCAGTTTAGCATGTTTAACTTGTTAACGAAAACGGTTCAGTTAAAGGTCGAATTCATTGTTTAAGTTGATTTAATGCAAAATAAGAAGGGTGCAAGATGCATGCAAATAAAATAAAGTTCAATTGTCCATTGGTTTATTTTATAAGGTCGGTTGCTTATGCGACCTTGGCGTGTCATCGGATATGGAGTGTACCCGAAGTAAATAGAACAGTTGGAGTGCAAGCATACTGGGTGCCAAAGCCGGGAGGCGCTAAAGTGTAGACCCCTTTGTTAGTCCATAGAAAATAAGAAAAAGCTTTGATCCAAGTGGATCGGTACCTACCTTGTCCTGACGCTTCAGATCTGGGCAGAGCTTCGCTTCTTGAACTTGAAAGGAGGATGAATTCAACACGGGATGGGGTGTTGAACTCAAGGATTTGAGTGCTTGAGGCTTTTGTGGATGCAAAAGTGTATACCGTGCTAGACGGTATATTTTGTGGGACCCATGTGTGGGCACTAAAACTAAGAAGAGAGGTTGTGAGAAGAGAGGGTTTTCTTGTGTGGAAAACTTGTGAGAATAGGTCGTGCGAGGGGTTGTATATATAGGAGAATAGCCGAGAGAAAATAGGAAAGCAGGGGAAAAAGCCAGCCTAGGAAACCGCATAGCCTTATGCGGTTTGGTGGGCAAACCGCATAGGCTTATGCGGTTTGCACCATGAGCCGCATAAGCTTATGCGGTTTGCTGGTGTGGTTTTAACTCCGAGTTTTCGTATTTCCTTAATCCGAATTGCTAAATCTTGGGAATATTCGGCGTAATCTCCTTGCTTGTGCCCCAAGAAGGCGTAGTATGATCTTCTAGAGAGTTGTTGAGGGCTTTGGAGTACGGGCCAAAGGTGGGTTTGGGCTCGGTTCTGGGCCCGAGACCCGAAAATGTGAAATGGGTGTATTTGCATAGATTTTGTGAAATAAGGTAAGACGTGAAGCCGTATTTTGTGTGAGAGGGGGCTAAATAGCGGTTTTAGCTACCGGGCCTAAATTTAGGAATTTAGGAATGCTGAATTAGACCTTGTTAATGTAAAAGGACTAATTGTAGTGCAAATGCGAAGCTCATGCCAAATGAAGCAGGACAAGGACCTAGCTAGACTCCAAATGGACAAAATGAACGTTTATTTAAAGCGATGTGAAGCGACCTTAATTATTTTAACATTTCAAACGACTCAAAATGAATTCGACATTAGTTAGAACCGTTTAAGTCAACATTAAAGCATGCGTAATAAAAGTCCGTGATACATCACAGGGTTTTGTTTGGGAGGGTACGGATATGGGTATCCACAGAGCCCCCAGTTTGACTGAGCTCGGACTAGAGCGCTAGTCAAACTCCACGACCATATCCGGACCATTACAGTCTCGATCTGATCAATGGGCGAAGCATGTGTCCATGGGTGAGACGAGGACTTGAACAAGCTAAGCGGGGAGGGGCGTGCGCATTTTAAGGACTTGGCGGTCCGTGCATGCTATAAGGGCCTGCCGGCCTGCTGAATGTCTTCGTCGTGCTTGTCGTCGTTTGTTGGTGCCTTTGCGTATGCTTGCTATCGTCAGATGTTGATGCTGGTGCTTGTAATGTCTTCATATTGCGTGTGTAAAAGGGGCTGAAGTGCAGGGGTGCAGGTGCTTGTAAGATGTTTGGGTATGCGTGAGGTGTATAATTGAGTAGGGGTGCTTATGTAGGTGTAGGTCTCGTGAAAGAGCGTCCGTGTAATGCTTGAACTCGCCGAGGAGCGTCTATGTAGAGTGAGTGCTTGGAGTTAGGTGTATATTGCGGAGTGCTTGTGCTTGGGCTCGCCGAGGAGTGTCTATGTAGTCGTAATTGCATATGATTGCCTTTCGTTGAGGAGAAGGTAGTGCCGTTGTCGTTGCTGATGCCGTTGTTGATGTTGAACTGGGTCTCGCCGAGGAGCGCAGGTGCTTAGTGTAGTATTTGCTGGAGAAGTACTAGTTTGCTAGGGAAGGGTGTATATGTATGGTCTCGCCGAGGAGCGTAGGTTGTTTGGGAGAGTGATGGTGTGGGGTGCAGGTGTATATTTGCCGGGGATTATGGTCCGAGGAAGGTGTATGTGCTCATGTATACTGCTTCGTGTAATTGCTTGGATGTGCTGAATGTGCTGATGTAGACGCTTGGTGTTTATGCTCCGTTGTTTCAGGATGCTTCTTAGAGGTGTATTTGCTAGGGAAGTCGAAGGATATGTCTTGGACTCCGTGGGAAATGTCTGTATAGGTGCGTGGACTCCATGGGGAGGAAGTGATACTCCACAGGGACGTGTAAGAGGGTGTAAGGACTCGTGAAGAGTGTTCGTGTTTCTGCTTCTGTACCGTGTATTAAATGCTTAGTACACGCGTATGGCGGACTGTAGGTGACGCCTTAACCAAGGCATAGCGCATAATGCATGTGCTAGCGCTTGTGGCGGACTGTAGGTGACGCCTTAACCATGAAAGCTTGCGTGCACGAAAAAATGCTTAGGCTTGACGAGCCTAATATGGAGAGACAACGAGGAACAAAACACGCCTCTGAAATTGCCTTGTCGACTAGTGATTCTTCCGGGGAATCTCTTATCAATCGGCGACTTCAAGCGCGAACTCATTCACACATGTCGCGGCTTCAAATCCGGAATAATTCGAAGTCTGCGGTTGTCTTCCGAAATCTTCATTTTCGCCTGCTTTGACCATGAGACGTGGTATCTGGTGATTCGTTTGGATTCACGTGATACTCATCTCTCTCGGACTTGGAGTGTAGGTGCTTGGACTCATGTATGAGTGGCTTGATGTTTGGATGCTTGGACTTATGCTCGGGTGGTTTGTTGTTTGATGCATACTTGAAAGTGTTATGCTTTTAGCGTGCATGCTCGTGTTGGTAGCGGTTCTGGAGGTGTCGCTCAACCTGAAAAGCGAAAAATTATCCCATTTTTCGTTGTACAGATTTGATTCTTGATAGGAAGCGTCAGCCCCCAGTTGTAAAGGTCATGGTGCCGGTGTATGTAAGCCCCCAGTTTGATCGAGGTATGAAATATAGCGATGATCAAACTATGTAAAAGGCTATGGGTTGTATTAGGATGAGGGTGTTTTCGGATTACCCCCTTGAGTTTGACAAAGTTTTGAGTGAAAACTAAGTCAAAGTGTAATGGGATGTGTACTTGGAGAAGGAGTTTTTGGGTTACCCCCTCGAGTTTGACTAAGTTTTGAATGAAAACTGAGTCGAAGTGAAGAGTATGGTGTTTGGTTTTGAAATTTCTCCCGCAGTTTGGCTTAATTTGATTGAAATTAAGGTAAAAAGGAGAAAAATGTAGCGTGGGCGGAGCAGGCGATTCAAATTGTGTCGAGTCGTCTTTGAGGTGGCTCGGGTTGATGAGACTTTGACGAAATCTGCCGTCTTCACCATTAGTTGTATTAGTATGCTTGTGTAATAAGGATTGTGTGAACCCTTGTTTACATTTAGTATCTTTGGTCTGTAGTGTTAGTAAGCTAGGTTTGAAAAACGAAATGATTCCCGATTGGGATGTTTGGATGAAAATGTTTTTGTTGAAAAATCTTTTTGTGAAAGATTCATTTTAGTTGTCGAAATGAGCTTTAAAAATGAACGCTTGAAATGTCAGTTGTAAGGCTTCATGCAAGATGAAAGAGTGTTTGACGTTGTGAACTTAAGCTAGAGTTGTGAAGACCGTGGAGGGTCATTTGAGTGCAAAGGTTGAAAAGCCCCCAGTTGTCGAGGATGAGAATTCGGTAGAATCTCAACACGGAGTGGGGTGTAGTGCTAGGTTCGGTTGTGCTTTGCGTAAGCTGCCTACGTATCCACGAACGTGGAATCAAACCGGCGTAGTTCGATAGAGCTTTTGCTTAAAATGTGTTAACTCGAGTGAGTTAAATTCGAAGAATGCTGTTACTCAAAATGTATTAACTCGAGTGCCGAGTTAAATTTTTGGAAAAGTTTAGACTTCGAAGATTCGAGATGCATTTCAAGGATTTGAGATGCATTTTCGAAAGATACATTCTGATTGCGCGAATGGGTGTGTTTTTGCAAAAGGTGAATTGCAAAATTGAGTTAATTTTGAAGGGTGATTAGTTATTTTGAGGATGCATTGCCTCGTGTATGTTTGAAAAGTCGTGTTGCCCCGTGGGAGCGTTTTTAAAACTGAGAAGTTTTTGAAAGGAGCGGTTTAAATGTCGCTAAATTGTTTGATTGGAAGAGGATTGACTCGACATGTGAGTCGATGCTTAAAACGTCGAAAGGTTTGCAAAATAGAGACGAATCGTATGCGTGATTTGAGACTCGACGGTTGCATGGATGCCATATTCGGGAACACGTGCGTTGGTGGGGCCCCCAGTGGTGCTTGCTTGTCTGCGGTGGGATGCTGTTGTTCCTGCAAAACAGTGTTAGACCAAATAGCAGAGTACTACTCCTAAGTCTATGACAACTTTGCCTTGACGAATTCGTTTTAGTCGCCTCGATAAAGAAATAGTTTGCCATGGATTTTTGTGGATTTTTGTGAGGATGTCCTTGACTTGGGAAGCTTTAGACATAGGGGTGTTTTGTGTAAAAGGGTTGGTTGAGCTCAAGTGAGCTGCCTACGTATCCGTGGTTACGGAATCAAACCTAGCGTAGTTCCGAAGAGCACGTTTAAGGGCGTGTATGAGGTGTTTATGTGGAAAGGTGCGTGTTTAAGGACTCGCCGGTCCAGGAGGTGGGTTTGTTTTTGTGGAAAGGTGCGTGTTTAGGGACCCGCCGGTCCAAGGGGTGTTTATGTGTTTGACCTTGATACATTGCATCCTAAGGGTGGGTTCTCCTTAGTTGATCTAGGCTGGTTGCTTGCTACTTCTGCCTTGTCTTCAATTTGGAATTTCAAGGACCTGGCCACTCGTTTCTGGGCTTTGGTACTTCTTGCCTTTGGGGTTTTGGCCCCTTGCTTATTGATTTCTAAGCTTGTTGACTTCTTAAGCTTTCGACTTCTTGAGCTTTTGAAACTTCTTAAGCTTTTGACTTCTTAAGCTTTTGCTTAGTTGTTTCGCCCCTTGTTCCGGAGCTTTTGAGACTTTTGCTTTTTGGTGACTTTGGTTTTTGACCTTTGTACCTTGTATTCCCGTTTGGTTTGAGAATATCTCACGCCCTGTATGGCTTGGGCCTGAGCTCGGACCTTGCTAAACTCTGCGGCTCGGTGGTCACTTGTGATCGTGTGTCTATCACGCCGGGCTCCTCTGACAAGTTCGTTTGCTTATTAGGCACGCGATCGAGTACGCGGAGGGCGATCCAGGAGTACTCGTACTTTTGGTCGCGATCAAATTCATGACCACTGTGGAGCTCCAAATTAATGGATCCTCCTCCAAAAGCAGCGGAGTAGTAGACTACAAGCAGACTAGTGAACCTTAGGTGTTTAGTCGTCGGAAACTTCTTTGTCTTTGTGTTTGTCTTTGATTTTGTTGTTTACTTGGACCTTCGTACCCGGCCTAGACCTTCTTAGGATAGCTGTTCCTGGGATGCAATGTATGTCAGTGTATAATTGTGTCTTTCATGGGAAAAGTGTGTAAAAAGGAAGCTGGGTTGTAGGCAAACTTATTCCTTTATCGGTTTGTTAAAATGTCGTACGTCGAAGACTCGATTGCCATAGACTGACAGAGGTTGACTCAATGTTTAAAAACTCGACCCGTATTGAAAAGACTCGAATTTCTTGAGGAGATCCGTGAGATCGTCGGTGGCGCCTTGATGGATTCTTTGCTGGGTGCCCGAGACGCACATGTCTCGGATGGGGTTGATGCTCGCGTCGGGACTTAGCTCATGCATACTTAGATTTGTCTTTGATTTTGCAAAAGTTTTGTTTTCGGCGAAAAGCAGGATGTTTTGTTGAGCAAAATGTGTTGTCACATTTTGGCTCGATGTAAAAAGGCGTTTTAAAATCAAATCCGATAAGCTCGTGTTAGTGGCTTGTCGGTGAAAGGTGTGAATCGATTCGGAGTGGCGATAGGCTATCCGAATCAGGGGTGTTTGAAGATGTGATGAAGACGGTTATACTCGTTTTCATACATTCGGTTTGAAAGAGGGTTAGATTAAAGCGACTATGAGCCACTTGGTCTAACCGTGAAGGATTTGCGGGATGATGCTAGTTCATTCCTAGGTTTTGTTGTCTTGTGAAAAAAGATGTTTGGATTAAAATGGCGGTAGGCCATGGATTTCGAAAATGTTTGTTTTGCTAGATTTGTTTTCAAGAAAAGGTCCATTCTCGGGTTTGAAAATGTTTGGTAATAAATGGGTTACAATGAGTGCGGGTCATGTAGTTCATTTATATTTTGGAATGTCACGAGAATAAAGTGATTATTCTCGGGTGTTTTGAGGAGACTGTTTGTCTAGATCGACCGTCTTGACTATGGGCCATTCGGTTCGAATGAAGGATTTTTGAAAAAAAAAAGGTTATTTCAAAAACGTGATGAGGATTTTGTGAAAGTAGTTTGTAAGAGGATTTGGGCCAAGATGGTTATGAATCATTTGGTCTGATGAAATGTCCGCGAGATTGGGCTTGGCCATTCTCGGGTTTTGTTTGCTTGAAAAAGACGATTTTTCTTTGAAGCAGTCGACTTTGGGCCGTTTGGCCCAAAGAGATTTGTAAAGAGAATGTCGTTATTTGTTTTGCAGAAGTGAAGAGATTTTTGAAAAGAGCTCATTTCAAAAGCGGGTGTGTTTTGCTTGGTTTGTAAAAATAAGAAGATTTTGAAAAGAATTTATTTCAAAAATGAGAGTGTGTTGCTTGTTTTGTAAAGGTGAGGAGATTTTTGAAGAGAGCTTGTTTCAAAAATGAGAGTGTATTTCTTTAGGAGCAATGTTGTGCCTAAGAAATCTTTGAGGCAAGAACGCGTGTGCGGATCTTGTCTCGACGTTGAAATGTGTTTGATTTGCATTCGTCGAGCCCATGTTAACGGTTCATCGTTAAGGGCTCGAGCCTAGATGCATGACAAGGATTCGACTCGTGAACGGTTAGCTAGTCGAGTAGAGGATGTTAAGAATGGATTGGTTTGTGTGACGTGTATCTAGTTATTGCTATTAGATTTAACGTTCATTTTAAGCGTTCATTTTTAGCTCATTTCTTTGTTTAGGAAGACCTTTTAGGCTTGAAAAAGGAGATTTTAGACAAGGTTTGGATAATAGGAAGCTTTTGAGACGAGGATGCGTGTGCATATCTCGTCTCGATGTAAAAGGTGTTAGCTTTGTCGAGCCCACCTAACGGTTCATCGTTAAGGGCTCGAGCCTAGATGGACGAGAAGGATTCGACTCGAGAGCGATTAACTAGGTGAGTTGAACGTGTTGAGAATGGATTAGGTTGTGTGGGTTAAATTTGCACGTTAGTGACATGACTAGACCAACGTTCATTTTAAGCGTTCATTCTAGCTCATTTCTTTGTTAAGAAAACTCTTTTTAAGCTTGAAAAAGGAGGTTTTCGAAAAAGTTTTAGCTAAAGGAAAGCTTTTGACACGAGGATGTGTGCGCACATCTCGTCTCGATGTTAAAGATTTTGTTTTGCACCCGTCGAACTGATGTCGGTAATTTGCCGTGGTGAGCTCGAGTCGGATGTGTAAAAGAGAAAGGATTCGGCTCGAGAGCGGTTAGCAAGTCGAGTCGAGGATGTTAAAAGTGGAGTCTAGGCCGTGTGACCTAGAGGATTGAAATCCACGAGCTCGGGTTTTAGTCCTTACTCGGGTTTTTGCTTGTTAGTGAAAAAGGAAATTTTGAAAAAGCTTGTTTCAAAAATTCGCGAGAGTTTTGTTTAAAAAGTGTTAATTTCGTTAGGTGTTAGGTTCGTTTATCTTTGAAAAGTTTAAGCGAGTTTTCGAAGATATGAATGCAGATGCTCGTTTTGAAAAGGACCATGGGGTGCATGGCCTCGAACTTGTACGTATGACTCAAAAAGGGTGAAAATGAGTCAGTCGGGTACACCTCCAACTACCTCGAGTACGCTTTGGCAGATACTTAACCCCTTCATTTCCTTACGCCGGGGCGATAGGTTTTCTGAAGGGAGCGCTGGGGCGGTCGAGATAGCCGTTTACGGCAAGCCGTGGAGGGGCGAGAGGAAAGCTAGTCCGGCATGTGCTTTATCGAGTGGACGAGCCTGCATGTGGGAACCACCTCTCGAGGGTGCAAAGGGTGCCTAGATTCCAAAAGGAATGGACTCTAAACGAATGTGCATAGCTCAAATATGTATACTTGGATTGTTCAAGGCTTTCAAGTTTTACCTCTTTATTTTTAAAAAGAAAACGCTAGTTTTAAGTTTTAAAAATAAGAACTCCCCAGCGGAGTCGCCAAACTGTGGAACCCGGGATCGGACCCCAACTCGGCGTCTTGCTTAAGGGCGGATTTTAAAGTTAAAAAAGATTAAGTTGGAAAAACCTTTAAGAACTGTTATGGAGTCGCCACCTAATTATCGCGGAAATTAGGAACCTGCTACCATATTCTAAGTTAAAAACATGTCCTAGATTTTGGAGCACGCCGACACCCCTAGATCTAAGGCTTGTGAAACCAGATTGGATTCGGGGTGAGGGTACTTTAGAAAAAGAGTTAATTCAAATAATGATTTATGAAAACCTTTTAAAAAAGCCTATGTAAAAATAGCCTCTACTGACCTAGAACAATCCTTGTAAGATGATATTTGAGCCAATGTTATCGCTACGTACAAGTGCGATAAGTTTGTAAAAGAAAGCAGATGCAGATGCAAAAAGATTGATTAAAACCCTCAGTTTAGCATGTTTAACTTGTTAACGAAAACGGTTCAGTTAAAGGTCGAATTCATTGTTTAAGTTGATTTAATGCAAAATAAGAAGGGTGCAAGATGCATGCAAATAAAATAAAGTTCAATTGTCCATTGGTTTATTTTATAAGGTCGGTTGCTTATGCGACCTTGGCGTGTCATCGGATATGGAGTGTACCCGAAGTAAATAGAACACTTGGAGTGCAAGCGCGCTGGGTGCCAAAGCCGGGGGGGCGCTAAAGTGTAGACCCCTTTGTTAGTCCATAGAAAATAAGAAAAAGCTTTGATCCAAGTGGATCGGTACCTACCTTGTCCTGACGCTTCAGATCTGGGCAGAGCTTCGCTTCTTGAACTTGAAAGGAGGATGAATTCAACACGGGATGGGTGTTGAACTCAAGGATTTGAGTGCTTGAGGCTTTTGTGGATGCAAAAGTGTATACCGTGCTAGACGGTATATTTTGTGGGACCCATGTGTGGGCACTAAAACTAAGAAGAGAGGTTGTGAGAAGAGAGGGTTTTCTTGTGTGGAAAACTTGTGAGAATAGGTCGTGCGAGGGGTTGTATATATAGGAGAATAGCCAGAGAAAATAGGAAGCAGGGGAAAAAGCTTGACCTAGGAAACCGCATAGCCTTATGCGGTTTGGTGGGCAAACCGCATAGGCTTATGCGGTTTGCACCATGAGCCTTATAAGCTTATGCGGTTTCTTTGGTGTGGTTTTAACTCCGAGTTTTCGTATTTCCTTAATCCGAATTGCTAAATCTTGGGAATATTCGGCGTAATCTCCTTGCTTGTGCCCCAAGAAGGCCTAGTATGATCTTCTAGAGAGTTGTTGAGGGCTTTAGAGTACGGGCCAAAGGTGGGTTTGGGCTCGGTTCTGGGCCCGAGACCCGAAAATGTGAAAAGGGTGTATTTGCATAGATTTTGTGAAATAAGGTAAGACGTGAAGCCGTATTTTGTGTGAGAGGGGGCTAAATAGCGGTTTTAGCTACCGGGCCTAAATTTAGGAATTTAGGAATGCTGAATTAGACCTTGTTAATGTAAAAGGACTAATTGTAGTGCAAATGCGAAACTCATGCCAAATGAAGCAGGACAAGGACCTAGCTAGACTCCAAATGGACAAAATGAACGTTTATTTAAAGCGATGTGAAGCGACCTTAATTATTTTAACATTTCAAACGACTCAAAATGAATTCGACATTAGTTAGAACCGTTTAAGTCAACATTAAAGCATGCGTAATAAAAGTCCGTGATACATCACAGGGTTTTGTTTGGGAGGGTACGGATATGGGTATCCACAGTAGACATCTTTACAAAAACACAACCGACGTTCAACACAAAACGACACGCCTGAAACCTAGGAAAGGTCAAAGGCATAGTCAACACAAAAACGGCATGCCTGAAACTTAAAAGTCAAAGGCAGAGTCAACACAAAAAATGACACGCCCAAAGCCTACACAAGACGAAGGGTACAATCGACACAAAAGTTAATCCAAAGCTTTCAAGCAACGTTCAACGCAAAACAATACACAAAATACAACAAAACACAAAAGCAAAATCAAAAAGCAGGAATACAGCTCAATCCACGGGCTACATTCAAAAGCAAAGACACACACGCAGCTACTACAAGTTTGACTAACGTTTTAACATCAAAAACTAACTCAAACTGGGGGCTAACTTTTGAAGCAAACATCGCAAGTTTGACTAACGTTTTAACATCAAAAACTATTTCAAACTAGGGGCTAACTTTTGAAGCAAACATCGCAAGTTTGACTAACATTTTAACATCAAAAACTAACTCAAATTGGGGGCTAACTTTAAAAGCAAAACCACAAAGTTTTTCCTCCATGACAAAGACAAACATTCACGGTTGCTCAAAGGCCTCCTACTGCATAGTTAACCTTTTCACATACAAGCACACGAAATACAATCTAGATTCGAGCTTTCAAAATACAACACACAAAAGCATTCCCTTCTCATGAGGATGTGTCCTAGCATACATCCCAAGCGGATTTACAACACAAAACTCAGAACAAAAACACAAACAACTACCTTCCAAGCAGACATACGCCTACAAGACAATAAGCAACCACAACAAACACAAATCCCAAACATAAGCTTCGAGCAAACAAACAAGCTATCTCCACGACAAGACATCTGGCAAAAAGCACTAGCAGAACTAATTCAAAACTATGTTCAGCTCAAATTTTACACCTGATAGAACAAGCCAACAATAACATAAGCAAACTCACCAGATAATCACGCTACAACACAAACAAATCACCTCACACAAAAACGGTTTAGCAGCACCTCAAACTGCCTCACGCAAAAACGGTTTAGCAACACCTCAAAATTGCCTCACACAAAAACGGTTTAGCAACACCCAGAAATTGCCTCACGCAAAAACGGTTTAGCAACACCTCAAACTGCCTCATGCAAAAAACGGTTTAGCAACACCTTAAACTACCTCACGCAAAAACGGTTTAGCAACACCTTAAACTGCCTCACCCAAAAACGGTTTAGCAACACCTCAAACTACCTCACGCAAAAAAGGGGTTAGCAACGCCTCAAGCTACCTCACGCAAAACAGGTTCAGCAATACCTTAAAACCACCTCATGCAAAAAGGTTAGGCATCACCTTCAAAACCAGCGTAAGCACAGACACAAACACAAACACAAGCACTAGCATAATTGCAGAAACGACTGAACACTCCGACATGAGAAAAATACGCATCTCAAGACATAAACACAAGCACTCGACAACAGGATCAAGCACTAGACATTCAAACGTAAAGCATAATCAAGAACGCTCAAAAACATGAGCCAATCATATACACTCTTTATGAGTCAAGACAAAAGCACTCTTTACGAGTCAAAACACATACACTCTTTACGAGTCAAAACACATACACTTTTTACAAGTCAGGAAAAATAAACTCCCTACAAATTAAACAAAAACGCTCTTTCACGAGTGAAAACATATACACTCTTTCACGAGTTAAAACAAAAACACTCTTTACAAGTCAAGACAATACACTCTTTACGAGTCAAGACAAAAACGCTCTTTCACGAGTCATAACATATACACTCTTTACGAGTTAAAATAAAAACACTCTTTCACGAGTCAAAACATATACACTCTTTACAAGCCAAGACAAATATACACTCTTTACGAGTCAAAACAAAAATATTTTTTCACAAATCAAAACACATACACTCTTCACGAGTCAAGACAAAAATGCTCTTTACGAGTCAAACTACGTGCACTCTTTACGAGTCAAAAACACATACAATCTCTACGAGCCGAGAAAATTATACTCTTTACGAGTACAAAGCACACACACTCTTCTAAAACCAAGACCAAAAACACTCTTTACGGGTCAAAAACAAATACACTCGTTACGAGTCAAAATACAAACAATCTGTACAAACCGAAATCAAATACACTCTTTCACGAGTCAGAACAACATACACTCTTTACGAGTCAAGACGATAAACTCTCCACGACTCAAACCACATATACTCTTCACAAGTCAACACGTACCTCTTTTACGATTCAAACACCAAACACGTACCTCTTTTACGAGTCAAACACCAAACACGACCCTCTTTTACGAGTCAAACACCTTAAACACGTACCTCTTTTACGAGTCAGACACCTTAAACACGTGCCTCCTTTAAGAGTCAAACACCTTAAACACGTACCTCTTTTACGAGTCAAACACAAGCACATGCCTCTTTTACGAGTCAAACACAAGCACATGCCTCTTTTACGAGTCAAACACAAAAGCACATTAACACTCTTTATGAGTAAAAAACACCATACCTCTTTTACGAGTCAAACATCTAAACACATACAATCTTTTACAAGTCAAAAGCAATTACGCTCTTTTACGAGCCAAACATCGAGCACTTACACATGAGCACGAAGGCATAAACACTCTTTTACGAGTCAAACACATACACTCCCTTACGAGTTAAACACGTAAACACGCACCCTCTTTTGCAAATCATACATCCAAGCATTACACTCTTTACGAGATAATATCAAAACACAAGCACTCATACATGAACACAAGCACGCTTACATGAGCACAAGCACAAGCACGCGAGCGAGCGTTCACACAACACAAAGTTCTGCTAGACTACAAAGCGCCATCAAGAAGCATCCGACATCAGCAGACTGCTCAAAGACACCAGACGTCAACAGGCAGGTACGCCTTTAAGCATGCACGGACCGTCATGTCCTAAAACATGTTGTCTCGCCCCGCATTTCCCGGCTCTAAGTCCTCGTCTCTCCCTCGAGACACATGCTTAGCGCCGCCAGGTGGTATCGAGACTGTGAAGGTCCGGATACTATCATTAAGTTTGACTAGCGCTTTAGTCCAAGCTCAGTCAAACTGGGGGCTCTGTAGATACCCGTATCCGTACCCCCCAAATACAAACCCTGTGATGAAATGGACTTTTTACAAAAAGCATGTTTCTAACGTAATGTCAAAACGGTACATTATGTGGAAAACATTTTAAGTCGTTTAACGCATAAATGATTTATTTGCAAATCGTGTAAAATGAGTATTCGTTTAGTCATTTTATTTAAGCCGACCTGTGGATACCCATATCCGTACCCTCCCAAACAAAACCCTGTGATGTAACACAGACTTTTATTACGCATGTTTTAACGTTGACTTAAACGGTTCTAACTAATGTCGAATTCATTCTGAGTCGTTTTAAATGTTAAAATGTTTAAGGTCGCTTCACATCGCTTTAAATAAACGTTCATTGTGTCCATTTGGAGTCTAGCTAGGTCCTTGTCTTGCTTCATTTGGCATGAGCTTCGCATTTGCACTACAATTAGTCCTTTTACATTAACGAGGTCTAATTCAGCATTCCTAAATTCCTAAATTTAGGCCCGGTGGCTAAATCTTCCCTTTAGCCCCTTCTTACACTAAATACGGCTTCACGTCTTACCTTATCTCACCAAAACTACGCAAATACACCCTTTTCATTTTTCCGGGTCTCGGGCCCGAAACCGAGCCCAAACCCAGCCTTTGGCCCGCACTCCAAAGCCCTAAGCATCACAAAATATCTCAGAAATATCCTAGAGGTTTTCTTGAGCCGCACGTTTGAGATTATCACGAAATCTTTCCAAGATATAATTCAACCGAAACTAGGAAACTACACAAAAAACCCAACCTTCGAACCGCATAAGCTTATGCGGTTTGGTGGGGCAACCGCATAAGCCTATGCGGTTTGTCCAGGCAACCGCATAAGGCTATGCGGTTCCCAGGCCTGTTTTTATCCCCGATTTCCTAATTTCTCCGAGGTCTTTTAGTATATATACACCCCTATACCTCGACCTCAAACACACAATTCACAACCAGAATGCATCCTTTACACCACAAATTCTCTCATCTTGCACTCTTGCACTCACAAAGCCTCAAGCACTCAAATCCTTGAGTTCAACACACCATCCCGTGTTGAATTCACCCTCCTTTTAAGTTCAAGAAGCGAAGCTCTGCCCAGATCTGAAGCTCCAGGACAAGGTAGGTACCGATCCACTTGGATCAAAGCTTTGACTTGGTTGCTATGGACTAACAAAGGGGTCTACACTTTAGCGCGCCCCCCGGCTTTGGCACCCAGCGCGCTTGCACTCCAAGTGTTCTATTTTACTTCGGGTACACTCCATATCCAATGACACGCCAAAGTCGCATAAGCAACCGACCTTATAAAATAAACCAATGGACAATTGAACTTTATTTTATTTGCATGCATCTTGCACCCTTCTTATTTTGCATTAAAATCAACTTAAACAATGAATTCGACCTTTAACTGAACCGTTTTCGTTAACAAGTTAAACATGCTAAACTGAGGGTTTTAATCAATCTTTTTGCATTTGCATCTGCATTCCTTTACAAACTTATCGCACTTGTACGTAGCGATGACATTAGCTCAAATTTCATCTTACAAGGATTGTTCTAGGTCAGTAGAGGCTATTTTTACATAGGCTTTTCTAAAAGGTTTTCATAAATCATTATTTGAATTAACTCTTTTTCTAAAGTACCCTCACCCCGAATCCAATCTGGTTTCACAAGCCTTAGATCTAGGGGTGTCGGCGTGCTCCAAAATCTAGGACATGTTTTTAACTTAGAACATGGTAGCAGGTTCCTAATTTCCGCGATAATTAGGTGGCGACTCCATAACAGTTCTTAAAGGTTTTTCCAACTTAATCTTTTTTAACTTTAAAATCCGCCCTTAAGCAAGACGCCGAGTTGGGTCCGATCCCGGGTTCCACAGTTTGGCGACTTCACTGGGGACATCTTATTTTTAAAACTTAAAACTAGTTTTTTCTTCTTAAAAATAAAGAGGTGAAACTTGAAAGCCTTGAACAATCCAAGTATACATATTTGAGCTATGCACAATCGTTTAGAGTCCATTCCTTTTGGAATCTAGGCACCCTTTGCACCCTCGAGAGGTGGTTCCCACATGCAGGCTTGTCCACTCGATAAAGCACATGCCGGACTAGCTTTCCTCTCGCCCCTCCACGGCTTGCCGTAAACGGCTATCTCGACCGCCCCAGTGCTCCCTTCAGAAAACCTATCTCCCCGGCGTAAGGAAATGAAGGGGTTAAGTATCTGCCAAAGCGTACTCGAGGTAGTTGGAGGTGTACCCGACTGACTCATTTTTCACCCTTTTTGAGTCATACGTACAAGTTCGAGGCCATGCACTCCATGGTCTTTTTCAAAATAAGCATTTGCATTCATATCTTCGAAAACTCGCTCAAACGTTTCAAAGATAAATGAACCTAACATCTAACAAACTAGCACTTTTCAAACAAAACTATCGCGAATTTTTGAAACAAGCTTTCTCAAAACTCCCTTTTTCACTAACGAGCAAAAACCCGAGCAAGGATTAAAACCTGAGCTCGTGGATTTCAATCCTCTAGACCATACGGCCTAGACTCCGTTTTAACATCCTCGACTCGACTTGCTCGAGCCGAATCCTTCCTCTTTTACACATCCGACTCGAGCTCGCCTCGGCAAATCACCGATATCAGTTCGACGGATGCAAAGCAAAATCTTTTAACATCGAGACGAGATGTGCGCACGCATCCTCGCCTCAAAAGCTTCCCTTAGCAAAAACCTTTTCGAAAACCTCCTTTTTCAAGCTTAAAAGGTCCTTC
The DNA here is from genome assembly GCA_023091065.1 of Dianthus caryophyllus. Lineage (NCBI taxonomy): Eukaryota > Viridiplantae > Streptophyta > Magnoliopsida > Caryophyllales > Caryophyllaceae > Dianthus > Dianthus caryophyllus. The sequence goes on along the minus strand of CM041529.1, from coordinate 12,232,127 downwards.
TAAACAAAGAAATGAGCTAAAATGAATGCCTAAAATGAATGTGAGTCTAGTGGGTCGAGTCGTGTCGCTAATATGCAAAGTGAAATGCAGGCCTCAGCTGGATACTCGACGTACCAAACAACGTGTAATAATCCCTTACAAGAAACGAACCTACACCCGCAAAATGGCCGGCAACAACGAAGATGTCAACGCACTCCGTGATCAAGTTGCAAAGCTGACCGCTGACCTTGAGAACCTTTTGACCCACCATACCGTCGAGGTGGAACGAATGGAAACCAAGATCAAGGAAGAGGCCGATAGGCACGCCAAGAAACTCCAAGCCATGGAGGAAAGGCTCTACGTCTCGAGCACTTACTCCATCCACAAGGAAAATGAAAACGTGCCTGCTAGCATCAAGGACGAGCTCCCTAACAAGCTCGCCCTTAGTGACCTTCCTGTCTTTCAAGGACATGAGAGCCCGATCATTCACATCCGAGCTTTCAAATCCCAAATGGCCATCAAGGGGGTCGACGCTAAGCATTGGCTAACTCTCTTCCCGCACTCTCTAGCAGCAGTGCCCAAGACATGGTTCTACTCACTCGATCCACAACGGGTCCCTACTTTTGAAGAACTCACAGTCGAGTTCGATCGACAGTATCGAGACAATGAAGACACTCAAGTCTCCATTCGCACCCTAGAAGTCCTCTCTCAAAAGGACAATGAAGGCTTTACCGACTATCTTACTCGTTGGAAGAAGCCGAAGACAAATCCCCAACCGCCTCATGAGGACGAACTTCGTACCAAAGTTCATAAACAACCCGCGATCAGGTGTATCAATTTTACATGAGGTACAAAGAACATTGAACTACAAAGAACTAACTAAGGTCGGCACTCAAATCGAAGATGACCTTAGGGCCGGCACCATGGCTAAGTACACCGGCCATGCTTACCAGGGGAGCTCCTCTAAGTCCTCCGCGCGGTCATGAGCAGCATTTAAAATCGTACCGTCGGTAACCTTGATGATGACACCCTTGACGCTTTCACAACTACCTTCTCGCCGCCTCCTAAGGCCAAGAGAAACTTCGACCCTCTCTTTATGTCTTACTCCAAAGCATTTCAAAGGTTGGTCGAGAAAAACTACCTACAACCGATCGGGCCTACTAGCGAGCCGCCCGAAGACAAGAAGCCTAAATCTTGGAACCCCAATGCCTTTTGTGCATACCACCGAGGCAAGGGGCATGACACCGAGAACTGCTTTAGGCTCAAGAACGCTATCCAAGATCTGATCGATCAAGGAAAGCTCAGCAAACCATCTCAACCCACCAAGCCATCAAATAATGACAACCCACTCGGCAACCACGCTATCTTCGTAGGATCAATTCCCATATTGGATTGTTCTTACCTAATCACACCCTCCGACGACCAAGTCAACGCAGTCTACTGGTCCGATGACGAGGACGACGAATACTGGCTACCCACTGACGAGGTGATAAGCCACATCAATCAACTCGCAAAAGACATCGATCACCTAAAAGCTCTGCATCGCACCGCAATGAGCCGCTTTGAACGTCAAGGCCCAAAAAGAACTTAGCAACCCAGTCTCGCTCGACACCCTTGAAGCTTTTCGTCAGAAAGACAACGAAGGCTTCATCAAACACCTTGCACAATGGAGGAAACTACTTTCCCGAGTGCCGGATCACCCGCACGAAGATGAACTCATGTCCACTTTCCTCTTCAGCCTACGACCCGCTTGGCGATACTACTTTCACTTCTGCCACGCTCGGAACTTTGAACATCTCATCGAAATTGGCACTCGCATTGAAAAGGATCTCACATCCAGCTACGAAGATCCCGCTTACCGAAGTACCCTTCGAGAACGCACTCTTAAAGGGCGAAAAACACATAACTCGCACGGCCATACAAGGAATTTCGACAAGCTCTATATGCCCTACGCTGTGGCATTACAAAAGTTGGTTGAAAAAGACTACCTCACACCAATCGGACCTATTAACAAACCACCCATGAGAAAGAAATTAAAATCATGGGATCCTAACGCCTTCTGTGCATACCACCGGGGCATGGGACATAGCACCGAGAGTTGTCTTAAACTCAAGCATGCAATCCAAGATCTCATCGATCAAGGAAGAATCAAGAAACCTCAGAGGAAAACCACACCTTCCTCCAGCAACGACGCAATCTACATTGCAACTCAAGCAACTCACGCAACTCAAGCAGCTCAAGCAGCTCCAGCACCTCCAGCGGCACAGAAGACGATGAAGAAGAAGAAGAAATTCTTTTAGATTCTAATGCTCTTAGTGTCGGGTCATCTATCGACCCATCTATCCTAGACTCTAGCTTTAGTTTAGATTTTCTTTTTACGGAGGCTAGCTCCAAGCAATTTTCTGAATTGTCGAATAATTCTCTTCAAAATAATGAAATGAATAAATTTGCTTACGTCTTGTCTCAAGCTAATAACAAAACACAAACAAACAAAGATCAACAAACAATCAACAAAACACAAAATACAAAAGACACTAACTCATGCGAAAATGAACAAACAAACGAATCATTAAATAAATACATTGCAAACATCGTGCACCCAAAAACACAAGACCCAATCATCGAGGAAACCATAACCATAAACGTGGGAACCCCCGAAGAACCAAGGGAACTACAACTAGGGGCCTCGCTAGACGAACACGAGCGCATCCAATTCACACAACTCCTAAGCGAATTCAAGGACGTATTCGCTTGGTCATACAAAGACATGCCCGGCATCGAACGAAGCATCGCCGAGCACCGCATCCCCATCAAACCCTAAGCATAAACCCATCAAGCAAAAGCTAAGAAGACTACGTCCCGAATGGTCCCTTATGGTCAAGGAAGAAATCGAAAAACAACTACAAGCCGGTTTCATCCAAGTCATCGAGTATCCTGAATGGGTCTCAAACATGGTCCCAGTCCTGAAAAAGAATGGCAAAATTCGAGTATGCGTCGACTTTCGCGACTTGAACAAAGCTAGTCCCAAAGATGACTTTCCATTACCCCATGTGGACGTCCTAATCGACAACACCGCCGATCACGCCCTCCTATCCTTCATGGACGGCTACGCAGGCTACAATCAAATCAAAATGTCACTCGAAGACATGGCAAAGACGGCCTTCATTACGCCGTGGGGCACATACTGTTACACGGTTATGCCTTTCGGCCTAATCAACGCTGGCGCAACATACCAACGCACCGCTACAACCCTTTTACATGACATGATGCACAAAGAAGTCGAAGTCTACGTCGACGATATGATCGTGAAGTCAAAGGAAAGAAGTGGTCATATCACTAACCTCCGCAAGTTCTTCACTCTCCTACGACAATACAAAATGCGCCTTAACCTCCAAAAATGTACTTTTGGAGTTAAATCCGGCAAACTATTAGGACATGTAGTGAGCCAAAGAGGCATCGAGGTCGACCCCTCGAAAGTCAAAGCAATCCTCGAAATGCGACCCCCGGAGAACCTCGACGAAATTCGAAGTTTCTTGGGCCAAATCCAATACATCTCGCGCTTCATTAGCAAACTCACCATGATATGTGAACCGGTTTTCAAGAAACTCAAGAAAACCGATCACGTTGAATGGGACGAAGAATGTCAAAAAGCATTTGACAAGGTCAAGGAATTGCTAACTAACCCACCAGTTCTACGACCACCCCAAGCGGATTTACCACTATCCTTATACCTTACAACAACACCCACCGCCATGGGCGCCATGCTCGCTCAAGAAATAAACGGCGAAAAGCACGCAATCTACTACATCAGCAAAAAATTTCTCGATTACGAAACTCGATATTCACCTGTCGAGAAGAGCTGTCTAGCATTGGTATGGTCATCCAAGAAACTCCGCCACTATATGCTAGCACACCAAACAAGGGTTTATTCCACGATGGACCCCGTAAAATACCTTTTCGAGAAGCCTGTGCTTAACGGACGAATGGCCAGATGGACGTTGCTCCTAGCCGAATTCGATCTTAAGTACATACCCCTCAAAGCAATCAAGGGACGAGCAGTCTCCGATTTCCTAGCCGAAACCGCAATCAACGAACAACCAATCATCGACACAACATCCCTTCCAGACGATGGGATTTACAACATCAACCAAGAACAATGGGAGTTATACTTCGATGGCTCATCCAACTATCGAGGATGTGGAGTAGGAATACTTCTCATATCCCCGAATGGCGAACACACACCCTTATCCATCAAACTGGATTTTGACGTTACAAACAACGCCGCGGAATACGAAGCATGCTTGCACGGTCTCCAAGCAGCGCTTGTACTCAACGCCCGCAACATAAGAGTCTATGGGGACTCCTCCCTCATAATCAACCAAGTATCCGGGGCATGGAAGATACTTAATGAAAACCTAGCACTATACCAAAGCAAAATACCAGAGCTCATAAACGAATTCTATCACGTAGAATTCATACACCTCCCACGCGAAGAAAACCACCGGCCGACGCTGCTATCCAAACTCGCATCACTAATCAACATACCCCCGGGGATGGAAACACTACCCATTGTCGTGGAACGACGGAACGAACCCGCCTACATATGTGACATCGAAACCGAGGAAGAACAAACCGACCCTTGGTACCAAGCAATCATCAACTACAAAACAAACGGTGAATACCCACCAAACACCGCCAAACGGGCCAAACGAGCCCTACGCCTATTATCATCACAATTCGTGCTGGAAATGGGCAAACTACTCAAAAAGACGCCTCAAGGCATACTACTCTTGTGCGTCGACCACAAAAAGGGACACGAAATCATGTCCCAAGTACACGATGGCGAGTGTGGACCACACATGCACGCACGAGCCATGTGCAAACAAATCATAAGGCTAGGATGGTACTGGACAACCATGGAAGCCGACTGCGCGAAATATGTCAAGCATTGCCATAATTGCCAAATTTTCGCAAACGTACAACACATCCCTCCTTCACCACTATACAGTTTAACCTCGCCATGGCCTTTCTCAACCTGGGGAATCGACGTCATAGGCAAAGTTCAACCCGTAAGAGCAGGAGGACACTGCTTCATCCTCGTGGCCATCGACTATTTCACCAAATGGGTCGAAGCCGCATCATACCGCACACTAGGCACAAAAGAGGTTGCGAAATTCATACAAAACAACATCATTTGTCGCTACGGTATACCCCACGAATTCATCAGCGACCAAGGCACACACTTCCAAGGAGAGGTCGAACCACTTCTCCTCAAGTACAAGATACAACGACACAAATCATCACCCTACCGACCACAAACTAACGTAGCGGTCGAGGCAGCAAACAAAACCGTCGTATCAATCCTCAAAAAGATGATCGACACCTGCCACGACTGGCCCAACAAAATCCCATTTGCATTATGGGGATACCGCACAACCATCCGCACACCCACAGGCATGACACCCTATTTCCTAACCTACGGGATGGAAGCCGTTCAACCCGTAGAAATCGAGATGCAATCCCTTCGAATTCTCATGGAAGCAGACATTCCTGAAGCCGAATGGGCACGCGAACGATACGAGCAACTCATCCTCTTAGACGAAAGACGACTACATTCACTAAGTACAGTCCGAATGTACCAATCTCGCCTACAACGCGCCAACAACAAACGGGTCAAGCCACGAAACATCAAAGTGGGTGACCTAGTACTCAAATCAGTCCGAGCACCATTACCAGTCGACCCAAGAGGAAAATTCAAACCCAATTGGGCCGGACCGTACTTGGTCAAGGAGATCCTTCCCGGAGGAGCCGTGAAACTAACTGACCTTGACGGTCAGGACTTCCGATTACCAACAAATCTTGATCAACTCAATAAATACTACCCCTAAACACAAACAAATTTGCAATGTATTTCAAAAACAAAAAAAAAAACAAAACTCACTCCCGCGTGAGTGAACTACGCTTGGTTTGATTCCACGCACTGTGGATACGTAGGCAGCTTCGCAAAGAGCTCAACCGAATCACACGAACTACGCCGGTTTGATTCTGTATTTAAAAAGCAGATACGTAGGCAGCTTGTCAAAAGCACAACCGAACTTCCTAGCACGCATGCCCAAAGCTTAAAAAGGTCGAGGGCGTTGCACTCACAAAAGACACGCTCAAAGCTTAAAAAAGTCGAGAGCACAGTCAACACAAAACAAATCAACAATCCGGATCCAAAGCTTAAAAAGGTCGAGCATCTTAAACAAAACAAAAATCCAAGTCCGAAGCTTAAAAAGGTCGAGGATTTAAAAACAAATGCAAATGTTCGAAGCTTAAAAAGGTCGAGAACATTTTAAAACAAAAGAAAGCAACGAGACAAGACAAAAGCAAATTAATTCTATTTTATTAATTTATTTAGAATTTTTCGCAATTTAGAAATGAGCTAGGAACAAGCCTCCTTAGCCCTTTATTCAAAACATGCATTTAAATAAAGGAATTTCTCTAAATTAAACAAAGCAAACTACTCAAGTCATTTTCTGACGCTTCTGGTTGACCTCTTCATCCTCAAGAGGCCGATCCGCCACAACTTTCGACCTAAGGACGGGAGTAGATCTCTCAAAACCTGGGGGCTCCATCGGGTCCTCATCCTGCTCAACTGGGGGCTCCTCGACCCTTGACCCTAGACGATCTTTAACGGTCACCTTCGGTCCAAGCCTTTCCCGCGCCGCTCTCGAAGTAGAAGCACCTGCACTAACAGTACAAAGATCACCATAGTCCCTCCTTTCGCGCACCGCCTCATATGCCAAGGAGGGTCTTGGCCCATTCTTTTCTCTTCTCCTTTGGTTCTCCCGTTCCCGAGGATCATTGGAGCGGTACCACCGTGTATAGAAGTCCGTAACACGGCTAGACTCTATATGCTCCGGAACAGCCCAAGTAACACGGTCCGACCATCCTCGGATCCAAGCATCGATCATTTGGTTGTTTAGGACAACAACCCCTCCAACCTGAGTATCCTGCTCGGGTATGGTTTGAGCAAGCCCGATTTGCCTCTTCAAGCGAAGAGGATGAATCCACACTCCTCGTTCAAACCCGTACAACATCAAACCACACGACGCATTCGCAACAGACGGCGCCGTAACCGCCGTAATACCCCACCAAGACACATACCAACGAATAGTGCTCTCTTTCACAAACCATCGGTAGTAGTTTAGCGAACGCTCCCGAGGATCAGCCCACTCCATCTTCCGCGACGTCGTCCCCGCCGCCTTGAAGACACTTCCAAGGGGAAGAGCTTTATACACACTTAGCCTCTCCATGAGCCAAACGTTGAGAATCCTAGCGCAACCCCTGTACGAGCTCAGACGATTAGCATAACGGTCGTCTAAGCCCAGTATGGTCTCCGCCAGGATCAACGCAGAAGGATCATGTCCCCTCTCCATCTCTTCGACAACACGTGCATACCTCGCCTTTCCGAACACTCCATCTGGCATGGACCCCGCAAAAGCATAACGATGAACCAAACAAAAAGCAAGGGCCCTCCGCCTAGAACGGTCCGAAATACTAGTATCAACTTTATTCATGTATCGTTGACACAAGAGAAGCATGTTTACCTTGCCTCCCTCAAACAAACCTGCAGCATGAGCGTTCGTCATCCCAAGGAAGTTTCGCAACATCCCGTTATAGCAAAGCTCACTCCTTACAACCACAGGAGTAGTCCGTTTCGACCATCCAGCAATGGCCAAGAACTCCTCCATCAAAGGGCACACCTCTCCCCCGGGAAACCTAAAAACATGCAAGCTAGGATCCCAATAATCTAAGCACGAATCAAGGAAGTCAAGATCGACTTTCACTTGGCGAAAGCCAATAAAAACGCCCGCGCCGTCATCATACACCGCCTTCTTCATTGTCGAACTCAAGGAAGAAGTCCACCTCTTCAAAAGCGCATCAAAATGCTCCTCCATTTTCTTGGATAAAAACAAAAACAAAAACAAAACAAAAAAAAACTTTTATGAATATACCTAATATATTTATGAAAGCAAAACTCTAAAGCAAAAGAAGAGAAGAAAAGTAGTTGTGAATGAAGATTATGGCACGCACCCCATCTCCTTATATAGGAAAACAATGTCCGAAATATGGAAATACAGCGCTACCGGACAGACCAGCAAACCGCATGGGTCTATGCGGTTTACTATCCAAACCGCATAAGCTTATGCGGTTTAGCCCTCGAACCGCATAAGCCTATGCGGTTTCAGGGGCTGGTTTTTTCTCAAATTTTCCTAATTACGTCTTTCCTAAAACACTACAACCTACATTGGGCTACGACATTCTTTCGTTGTTCCCCATACACCAGCATTACACTTCACTTCAGCAACTACGATTCTTACCACGAGTCAACGCACAACATTTTCGACATTCATACAAGCTCATTTCGCATTTAAAATGAACTTTTCGCAAAAACATTTTCACAATCGAAAATAAACATCAATGCATCCCACTCGGGAATCATATCATTTCTTCAAACCAAGCCTACCAAACAGGTTTACCGACGAAGTTCACGCTACAACAAATCAAGTTCAAAGTTCAAGCTACAACGACATGTACATAAAGGTTCATACAATCTTTAATACACAAATTCACTCGGGGTGACGACGCCGATACTCGTCAAACTCACGCCGACCGAGCTGCCTCACCGGCTCGACACAACCGAAAGCAAATTCACCTCAAGCCATCCTCCACCTGTTGGCTATCCGCCATAGCTTCTTATGCGCCTCCTTAGCCACCTGTGATACACAACACAAAAACAGTTCACACTCTTCTCCATTTTGCCTTAATTTCACCCAAATTAAGTCAAACTTAGGGGGGAAATTTCAAAACAAACGCAGTCAACCCCACTTTGCCTTAATTTCACTCAAATTAAGCCAAACTCGAGGGGGTAACACAAAAGCACGACTCTCACAAGTTTGATCATCGCTATAAATCATATCTCGATCAAACTGAGGGCTCACTCACATATACAAAACTCCTACATACCTTCTTCACCCTGCTCGTCCAGCTGTCCATGCCCACGTCAGTAGTCACCGGCAAGTACGACGGTAAAGTGAATGTACGACGCACACCAGACTCGTCGTACTCAACGGTGGTAGGGAAGTCACCAGGCTGCTCCGCCATCTCAAGATCAAACTCCTACAAAACAAGTACAAAACGCACACGTCAGGGAAATTTTTCGCAAAAATTACCTTACGCACCCTCAAAAGAAGCAAGCATACCTCAATCGGCCCACAAGCAAGCCGAGACTCCGCAAACTGGCCATAGTCTTCCTCAGGACAGAGAAGACTCACTGACTCTCCTTCCCCGTACAACACCACCCGATCCTGAGCGGAAACCCCTCGCTCAAACAGGACCCTCGGCGGATCCCGAGGTACCACCGGAGCTGGCCATCCTGCCTGAAAGACCAAACGCTCTCCAAGGTACCAAACCGATCCATACGGCGTCGCTAGGTACAGGCGCCTGGTCTCTCGCTCTGCAAACCTAGCTCCAATGCCCTCAGGAATATCCCTGTACTGGCCCCACGGGAATGGCACGAACTACAAAGAAAACAGAACATAAATACAAATACAAATACAATACAATCATTTTAAATACACTCTATTTAAAATGGTTTAAGCACAAACCTCATCAAAACGCATCCGGTTCAGACGATCCCGAACATCATCATACGACCAGTTAAACGCAGCACGGTTACACGTACCCCAAGTACGTACCGCCGGGTACTCCCTCACGATCCTCACAGCATGTGGGGGGAGCAGAAAAGGAAAGTGGCTAAGAATCCACGACTGCACACACAAGAAACAAAAACATGTTACACGTTACAAAGACAACAAAAACAAACAACAATGCACCTAAGACAAAAACAAAATCAACACGTACCTCCATCAAGAACCCAGGCGAGACTAAGGACAGTCTCGACCCTCGATCCATGACCCGCGGTCTCACGGCATCCATGCAGAAACGAATGCACAAACCCAGAGACGGCGTCACCCAGTCAAACGTCCCAATTGCATTCCAGTCCAGGAGATGCATAAGGACCGACGTCGATGCCCGCTCGCCCTTATCGCCGAAGTACACGGCGCTCACAAACCACCACAACCACATACGAGCATTCTGCTCGTCACTCCACTCCGAGGGGCCATACTCGGTCTTCCCCTCAAAATACTCCAGGATATAGCTCGTCTTGAAGGTATAAGGTGGCGCACCCTCACAAATCACCTCCAAACCACCGCCAACCGCGGCAGTCACAACCTCGTCCACAACGGACGGCGCAAACTCGAAACTCATGTCGCGGTCTCCAAACGGCAACCCCGTCATGACAGCGTACTCAGACAAGGTAATGCCGGCCTCAAAGACGGGCATATGGAACGTCGTCGTGGTGTCCCAATACCTATCCAGGAAGGCCCTGATCAACATCAGGTTCGGCCCCGCTTCTTCCTCGCAATCTCCCTCCAATGGCCGACCAGCGGGCCAAAAGCACTACGCAACACCCAAGCTTGCGCCCTCGGCGAAAGCTTCTCCTCAAACACGCACATTACGGACGAAACGCCCGAGAAAGTCCTCATCGAGCCCTTATCCCAACCCATCGTCGCTCGATAGGAAACGTGTCTCTCCAGAGCAAGCAGAAGGTTGTGGCCATCCCAACCCTTCGCGAAGGCCCTGTTCACACGTGATCTTCGCGGCCTAGAGCTACTCGCCCTAGGCGCAACCTCCTCGACCTCCTCAGCCTCCTCCTCAGCAACCTCCATCTCAGCTTCCAGCTCATCCACCAGCTCCTGAGCAAGCTCGTCCTCAGGATCACGCACAGGGACATTTCTCCCACGGCCCCTACCTCGTGACTGACCACGTCTCGTGGGCAGGTCCCGAGGGTCAGCATCCCTCTCACTACGTGTACGCCTCAAGCCACTCGAGCTAGAGGCTCCCTCGGTCCTCGAGCTAGCACTCTTACGAGATCTCGATCTCGTAACACGACTAGAATCTTCCCCTGCAACCAAACATAACCAATACATACAACTATAATACATACACATACACAAATACACACAAATAATACGCACATAATACATATACATCCCTCAACACATTACACAATACGTCCTACAGAGCATTATTAGGCCTAATTCATAATTGAGCCGAAAACCGTTCTCTACACTTCAAAATTGCAACTTTATGGTTTCTACGCGCCATAATAGTCCCCAACAACAAAACATTACAAGCAATTGCATTTTGGTCATCCCGATCAAAAACCCTCAATTCGCCTTAATTACTCCGTATAACTACGACTTAAGACGGCGATTTGAAAGCCTTAACTCGACTTTTTCGCAAAACTAACATTATAGGCATGCTATACTCACTATGGGCATCCTACACCGAAGTTTAATTGAAATTCCGGGTCGGAAATTCCGGGTTCGTTTTCGGGCCCGAAACCTAATTTGGACGTTTTTCATACAAAGACGGTCTAAATCACAATCAATTCACACACACATGCTAGCATGGCATAATGCAACACAATGACATCAATTTCAAGCATTCAAACGGCAAATTTCAAGCAAAACTCGGGTTTTCATTCAAAACCCGTCTTTTCAACATTTCAAGGCAAAACTAGCTAATTACAACAACAAATAACGCAAAAGCAAGTTAAAATGGAGCATTACCTCGTTCCATGGCAAGGCAACGCAAGAAAAACGAGCAAAATCGGTTGAGAAATCGAAAAATGACGTTTTTTAAGTTGAAAAACCGAAATGATATAATGAGCTTCACTCACGGTTTACTCGAGCTTTATATAGCCCCTGCAGCCAACAGGGGAAACCGCATAGGCTTATGCGGTTTGTCCCCTGAACCGCATAAGCTTATGCGGTTCCTACCCCTGGCTTTTCTCGGTTTTTTCTCGTTTTACGCCTACTTTTCGATCCCTAAGTCATTTTAGCTCACATACAACTCCAAGTACGTCCTGTGCTTGGGTTAAGGCGTCACCTACAGTCCGCCATACGCGTATATTAAGCATTTAATGTACGGTACAGAAGCAGAAGCACGAACACTCTTCACGAGCATTACATCCTTTTCTCCTCAAACGGAGGGCGATCATATGCAATTACGACTGCAATAGACACTCCTCGGCGAGCCTAAGCACAAGCACCCTGCAATACACACCTAACTCCAAGCATTTCATTCTACATAGACGCTCCTCGGCGAGTTCAAGCACAAGCATTACACAGACGCTCTTTCACGAGACCTACACTAACACCTACACGAACACCCTTATTCACAAGCATACGCACCCTGCACTCTAGCCCCTTTTACATCCAACACATGCAATACAAAGACATTACAAATATAAGCACCAGCATCAACATCTGACGATACCAAGCACACGCAAAGGCACCAACAAACGACGACAAGCACGACGAAGACATTCAGCAGGCCGGCAGGCCCTTATAGCATGCACGGACTGCCAAGTCCTTAAAATGCGCACGCCCCTCCCCGTTTAGCCCGGTTTGAAGTCCTCGTCTCACCCATGGACACATGCTTGCTCACCGATCAGATCGAGGCCGTAATGGTCCTGATATGGTCGTGGAGTTTGACTAGCGCTCTAGTCCGAGCTCACCAAACCGGGGCTCTGTGGATACCCATATCCGTACCCTCCCAAACAAAACCCTGTGATGTAACACGGACTTTTATTACGCATGTTTTAACGTTGACTTAAACGGTTCTAACTAATGTCGAATTCATTCTGAGTCGTTTTAAATGTTAAAATGTTTAAGGTCGCTTCACATCGCTTTAAATAAACGTTCATTGTGTCCATTTGGAGTCTAGCTAGGTCCTTGTCTTGCTTCATTTGGCATGAGCTTCGCATTTGCACTACAATTAGTCCTTTTACATTAACGAGGTCTAATTCAGCATTCCTAAATTCCTAAATTTAGGCCCGGTGGCAAAATCTTCCCTTTAGCCCCTTCCTACACTAAATACAGCTTCACGTCTTACCTTATCTCACAAAAACTACGCAAATACACCCTTTTCATTTTTCCGGGTCTCGGGCCCGAAACCGAGCCCAAACCCAGCCTTTGACCCGCACTCCAAAGCCCTAAGCATCACAAAATATCTCAGAAATATCCTAGAGGTTTTCTTGAGCCGCACGTTTGAGATTATCACGAAATCTTTCCAAGATATAATTCAACCGAAACTAGGAAACTACACAAAAAACCCAACCTTCGAACCGCATAAGCTTATGCGGTTTGGTGGGGCAACCGCATAAGCCTATGCGGTTTGTCCAGGCAACCGCATAAGGCTATGCAGTTCCCAGGCCTGTTTTTATCCCCGATTTCCTAATTTCTCCGAGGTCTTTTAGTATATATACACCCCTATACCTCGACCTCAAACACACAATTCACAACCAGAATGCATCCTTTACACCACAAATTCTCTCATCTTGCACTCTTGCACTCACAAAGCCTCAAGCACTCAAATCCTTGAGTTCAACACACCATCCCGTGTTGAATTCACCCTCCTTTTAAGTTCAAGAAGCGAAGCTCTGCCCAGATCTGAAGCTCCAGGACAAGGTAGGTACCGATCCACTTGGATCAATGCTTTTTCTTATTTTCTATGGACTAACAAAGGGGTCTACACTTTAGCGCCCCGGCTTTGGCACCAGTAGCGCTTGCACTCCAAGTGTTCTATTTTACTTCGGGTACACTCCATATCCAATGACACGCCAAAGTCGCATAAGCAACCGACCTTATAAAATAAACCAATGGACAATTGAACTTTATTTTATTTGCACGCATCTTGCACCCTTCTTATTTTGCATTAAAATCAACTTAAACAATGAATTCGACCTTTAACTGAACCGTTTTCGTTAACAAGTTAAACATGCTAAACTGAGGGTTTTAATCAATCTTTTTGCATTTGCATCTGCATCTGCATTCCTTTACAAACTTATCGCACTTGTACGTAGCGATGACATTAGCTCAAATTTCATCTTACAAGGATTGTTCTAGGTCAATACAGGCTATTTTTACATAGGCTTTTCTAAAAGGTTTTCATAAATCATTATTTGAATTAACTCCTTTTCTAAAGTACCCTCACCCCGAATCCAATCTGGTTTCACAAGCCTTAGATCTAGGGGTGTCGGCGTGCTCCAAAATCTAGGACATGTTTTTAACTTAGAACATGGTAGCAGGTTCCTAATTTCCGCGATAATTAGGTGGCGACTCCATAACAGTTCTTAAAGGTTTTTCCAACTTAATCTTTTTTAACTTTAAAATCCGCCCTTAAGCAAGACGCCGAGTTGGGTCCGATCCCGGGTTCCACACGACCCAACACAAAAACAAACCTTTTTCCACACAAGAAAAGCCCACAAAAGCACCTAAGCACGCCTCCCGAGGCGTCAGGCGCTCAAACCGAGCACACGTCTAAACACATTTCATAAAAACAATTCAATACAAGATAAAAACACTTTTCGGCCCGAGACCCGAAAAAGCCCACAAAAGCACCCGAGCACGCCTCCCGAGGTGTCAGACGCTCAAGCCGAGCTCACGTCTACACACATTTCACCAGAACAAATCAATACAAGACAAAAACATTTTCTGGCCCGAGACTCGAAAAAAGCACGAAGCACGAAACACGAAACACGAAACAGACCAAAAGAATCTCGGCCAAAATAGTCAACAAACACCATCATTACCCATGCACGTAAGCGCATACGCAAGCACAAAATACGTCACAAAAATGGCCCAAAAAATCGCTTGTCAACAGGCGATTTCACTGAAAATCGCCAGTTGACTGGCGATTTTCAGCATAATCGCCTGTTGACAGGCGATTTTCCCTGTCCCTGTCACTTTGGCGGCTCGAAATCCCTATATATACACCCCCTTATTCAACCATTTCAAATCATGAATTATCATCACTCCTTCTTTCTCTACTCCTCACTTGCACTGGCTCAGACTTACAGGTTCCTGACCCGACTCGATATTGGCATTGCGAACCCATATTCGTAATACGGTTGTAGCGATTCGCATTTCTAATCCGTCTTAAACCTTGCCAATACCACATAAGCAACGACACAATTAACAATGAACAAACGGATACCACTTTACATTCTGCAAATTCTCATGTACGCATTAAACGACTAAATATGATTTCGACAAAACTTATACTGTCTTCATTAGTCTTAAAGCATGCAAAACTGAGGGTTTTAAACAAACTTTTACACACACATGAGTCGGAAAATAGCATTTAAATGATAATTCAAACAATGAATTATCGTTTTGTGCACATTTCCTATAGCAACCCGTCATAGCTTTGACGTATACATTTGCTTTTACGCATATTTATCGAGTCACATATCGCACTTGTACGTAGCGGTCTACATTTGCTCAAACATCGAATTATACACTGTTTTCAAGCTAGTAATGGCTACTTTTTCGTAGGCTTTTCGATTACAGTTTTTCATAACGCATTTTGACAAACTTTCAGAGAGTACCCTCACCCCGAATCCGCTCTGGTTTCACAATTGCCTTAGACGGATAGGTATCGACGCACCTTGAACTCTATGATTCGCGTCTTCGAGTCCAAGACGCGTTGAACGGGTCCAAATTCCCTCATAATTTGGTGGCGACTCCGAAAACAGCTTTTAAATGATTTTTGAATATTTCTTTAAAATTCTTTAAACAAATTACGCAATGACATCCCCCATAGCAAATCGAACACCCCACAGAGCGCGCTTGTACGCGCCGCTCTTTTACATTATTTTCCCGTGTCGTGCATTCCGCCCCATCACGAGGGCGGGCGCGCGCGGGGCGTCGAGAAGGGATCCCGATCCGGTATCCTCACCAATCCTTAAAGTTGGACCCATTATTCTTCAGTCGAGTAGATTGATTCATATTGTCCATAAATATCTTAAGCCAGGATTCACGTCCGAGCGTGGCACTTGGCATTGGGTCGTCTGTACTTCCAGCCATTTGTTATTTTAGCAGTTATATTTTTATATAACGAATTCAAATACTGTAAAAAGAAGAAATAAATATAATAAGAATTCATCGTTTCAAATTTAAGTCTTAATGCAAAACTGTTTAACGCGATGACTTATGCATTTATACAATTGACCTCCCTCAAGAATTATATAAATGATCCCAAGACTCAATTTCTGTAAATTGATAACCCAACCTCTTGGCTAATTCTACCTTTAGAATTCTCGGTCGATAAATTTCTGTAAATTCTATCTTTTAGTCCACTATAATCACGAGATATTACTCGGACTACAATGTTGAGGTAAAATAGGTCAACACTCACTACTTACCCAACGTAGAAGGGGTCATATGGAGAGTAAGGTCATATATGCCTACCGACGAAGAAGGGGTTCATAGTAGTTTTCCCTATAAAGACTAATCTCAATTTTAGTTTTAGAGGAAAATCCCATCATCCTTTTTAATTCATTTTAAGTGAACAAAAGTCTAGCAATACGAGAATGATTTAAACTAAGGTGATGGCCTTATAAACGAGTGACATCGGTATGTCCATAATGAAAATGCAAACTATATGAGTCATTTTTCATGCAATTTTAGGTGGTTTGGTTTAGGCGGAATATGATGCAACTACCTAATATGCAAACATAGCAACGAGAATAGAAAAATAAAACGCAAAATAAAAACACCTAGTGTGGCCTATCTACCAAAATAAACAAAAATACAAGTTGGAATCCATCCTTGGACCCTTGAAGCTTGTCTTGATGTTCCATCTTGGTCCATATAGCGGGAGTGAGCCATCCGATCTCCATCTTGAATCTTCTCAAATTACAATTAAAATTACAAATGCAAACCTATTTACATTCTAATTCAAAAATAATTCCAAAAACAAGAGGGGGGATACGAGATCTCAAAATACAACCAAGACTATGTTTCCATCATTACAAAAACATAATCTACTAAGGTCAAACTAGTAAATTACAACCTTTTGTACAAAATAATGCGAAAAATTAAACCATTCAAACAACATTCAACAAGATAAAAGCATCAACTAAGCAAAATTAATCATTATTAATTATCCAAACCACCTTTTAAAATGATCAAAATTATGTGACAATTCCTCAATTGCACACATCAATTTTAATCTATTATAATCCAATTTCATTCATATTATCAAGTATAACATAAATTAAATCCAACATTATTTTAAACCTTTTTAAAATAATAGGGTATCAAACAAGTGTGAACCTTTTCACAAACAACAATCAAACATTATCTTTATAATGCTCAAATTAAAAAACCCGGTTTAATCCAAAAAAAACCGAAACAATAATAATAAAAACAGCCGAATTTTTTTTTTCTTTTTATTTGATTAAACCAAAAAACAAAGAAAATAAATCTCAAATTAAACAGTTTTAATTCGATCATGCTTATATTAACTAGATTGGTACAAAACAAACAACATCTTAATTGTTTATTAAACATTGATGTAAAACTTAGATCATTCAAATTATCCTTTTAACATAAATATCTAAATCATATGATACCAAAAATATAAAAGCAACATGATGTTCATTAACATTCATCTCATAATCCATCTATGTCCTAATTCAATCAATATTGAATCATAACATTAACAAATTCATATATTATCATCTTAACCTTTTAAATTAACAACATATGAATTCAATGGAATCAATAATATATAAAAAAAAAATACACGGCAAAATAAAAAAATTAAATTGGCCGAAATTTTTTTTACAAACTGTAACACCCCGACTTCTCCTCTTATCTAAATAATTCATTTCATTCATGTTCATATTTTATTTCTAGCGAATTTCTCATTTTTAGCTCGAGGAAGTCTACTAGCTTGTTCACGCGTCGTTTTAGCGTGTCTCGGAGGCTCTAACCTAAGTGGTTTCGGTTGAGTGGGTGTATGAGTAGCTAAGGAGGTGTTAGAAGGAGTATGGAGAAGGGTAAGTGTAAAAAACTAAGTTAGGAGATGGATTTCCGGAGCCAAGAATTTCTGTCCAAAAACTTGCAGTTTAAACCTATAGGTTCAGCTGGAACCTACAGGTTCAGAGCCTGAACCGGCAGGTTCAGAAGCAAACCGATAGGTTCGGGTTCAAACCGCTCGGTTTGAGCTATTTTCAGCGAGCAGAGTTTCGTGTTCACTTGTAATTCTTTTTATACAACATCCTTTATATTTCTAAAACCTTCCTAACCCTAATTTCATTTTAAAGCTTCTGATATATTCATTCATTAAAAACTCTCTCTTCTCTCTCATTAATTCCCTCATAAACCATCTCAAAACTCTACACAATTCTTCTCTAAACAAACCCTAATCGTCTCCTCATCTTTTCACTTCAATCCTCTTTGGTAATTCTTCATCTTTAAGTTATTTTTGTAAGTTTTATTATTATTATTTTTTTTTTTTTTTGGATAACGTGGGGAACCCGCAGCCGCTACCTTTGGTGCGCACTGGATAAACCCCCCGAGCGTGCATGATAGCCTACAAACCATACACGCCAGGTTAGCCACCCTTTTTACCAGGGTGACAGGCTCGTTATCTGATTAGGCATAGCCTCAAATTTCTAACATTCCCCACAAGATTGCTCTTGGAGGGAATTGAACTTGAGACCCATGGGAATTTCACCCACGTTTTAACCACTAGACCACACCTTTTATTATTATATGTGCTTATTGTGTTGTTCTTATGTATTGTATGCTTTATGTGTGCCCTAATCATTAGGAGAGAATTGGAGAGAAAACCCCAAGTTCGGATTTCTCTAACCCAGGTTCACTAAACGGAAGATCGCCGGAGATCCGACCGTCCGATTTTGCCGAAATTTTGACAGCATGTTCCTGACTCTTGGGGCTACCTTTTAACCATTCTGAATTGCATTTGGAGCTCTGGATCGTCTGTTATCGCGTCTGGACAGATGGGTTGAAAACTGTGCTTTTCTTTGGCTTGTTAGGAAAAGGTAACTAGGTGTAGCCCTAGACATATTTTAACTCGTGTGAGACCATATGATTGATTGAGGATGAATTGTTTGTGTTGAGAATGTAAAGCCATGAACTTTGGGTTGATTGTGCTATGAAATTATGTTCTTTGGTCTTAATTGTGTTGGTCTCACACTATTGTGTTTAATGGAATGAATTGGGATGTTTGTCATATTGAATTTGGGTTATATTGTTATTAAGTTGATTAAAGATGATAACTTTGGGAATTATAATGGTTCATTATGGCTACTCTTGACTTCTTATGGTTATTACTCCGTATTTAATATGTTGAATATGGTTAGTGTTGAGATTGGTTACCAAAGGGGTCAATTATGTTGTAGTTGTGTATATGATGGACATTGTGATGATTTTGAGTAAAGGATTGATATGATATGGATTATGAGTTGGTATATTATTAAGCATGTTCACCTTTGTTATAATTATGTTTTGTTGTGATATGATGTGGTTGTTGTTAAGGTTGTGATTGGATGTAATGATGGTATTGGAGATGGGATGATGTAATGATGGAGATTGTGTTTATGCTTGAGTTAAGTTTGCATGCGTGTACTGTTTGGCACGTATGTGAGGAGCTACGACGTCCTAGTTTGGACGGATACCGCCAATGATCCCCTCGGCTTTTCTTGTTGCTTAGTTAGAGAGACTATGGGTTCTCAACCATGTTGGTTAGAGACTATGGTTTGTATAATGTTGTCACCGTTCTTGTTGCTCGGTGGGATTTGGCTAAATTTAGACTATGAGATTGAGGAACTTCTTGTTGCTGTTCCGCCATAGGATTTGAGTGATTCTTGTTGGTTCACTCGGGGTGATTCTTGTTGCTTCACCTAGTGCTCTGCGCTTACTCTTGCGCGTGTGTTGATTGGTTACGAGTTGGGTTGAGTAGGGAAGGATGTTGGTGACGCATGGTGAGTGTGTTGGATGTGCCGTGTGGTTGTGGTGGTTGTGCCGTGTTGTTTGATGTTATTGTTCTTTTTATTGTCGGTTGTTTTGTACTCTGATTATGTTGAAATATGACTGGGAGCACCTAGTTACTCCCCACTGATTGTGGCTGTTACATTTTTTGTGGCAGGTTAGCGCGGGATCGGGTTTGTCAAGTGAGGATGCCGTGAGGTTGACCTATAGCTAGCCTTAAAGTGATTTTGGATTAGACTTGTTAGGATGTTTAGATTTATTGTTGTTGTCTTACTTTCATTTTTGGAGCTGGATTTGTAAGGGGTATTTACTCCTCACTTCTAGGCCTCAAGGCCTACCTTTTTATTGTTGTTTAGTTGGTTTAGTGAGTGACGACTCGGATTACACGGTGTTTCCGCCACCGTGGTCTTCATTTTATTTTCATTTTCTCCTTAAAATCCTTTTATTTCTTTATTTTAATTTATTGGAAAATCTGGGTTGTTACAGTTGGTATCAGAGCGAATACGCTCCCAACTCTCTTAGGTGAGTGAGTAGGATTTGACTTAGAACACCGAGTGAGAGTGTTGGGGTAGACACATTAGGGGGTCTACGTTATTTGTGCATATGTAGGAGTAGTTATGTGAATGGTGGTCTTAGGATTCCCACCATTAGATCATATGTTTACTTTGGATGCAGGTACAGGGATGATGGAGTCATGCGAGGTTGGGTGTCGACACGATAAATCTCTACATTAAAAATTTACTAGTCCTGCCTCTAAAATAGTCTTTAAAAGCTTTTGGTTTGGTTTAATCGCCGTTTTTAAATGTATTTCTTTATTCAAAATGTTTCACTCTGACAATTGCTTTCTTATGTACTACTGGGTTTCTTTGCTTTCATCATACTCACCATTCTAAATTAAATACCCTATACTTCTATTTTCTTATCGAATGATAATACTCCTATTTTCCTTTCAAATGTGTTTTTGCATTTTCCTTTTTATTACTAATGACCCTTGCTTTTAACAATATTTGTTTGACTGCCCAATCCTTTTCGGAATTTTAAACTGTCTATTCCTTGATGATTTACTGTCTTAATTCTTTTTCGATTTATTGGTTTATCCGACTTTAATCATTTGATTACTCAGATTTAAAACCTTTCGAAACACCAAGAAATTTAACTCTTAAAGTCTTTGACTCGTCCCTATTGATAAGCTGGAGCAAGAAACTTGAAGCCGAATTGCGATTATGGTCCTACCATCAGAGCACGCAGCGAAGTTCTTAATCTATGTTACCTACCGTGTTCGTACGGACCCTTTTCAGCTTGCTAGCTACACTTATTCTTAGTATATCCTGCTGTGGATACCCATATCCGTACCCTCCCAAACAAAACCCTATGATGTAACACGGACTTTTATTACGCATGTTTTAACGTTAACTTAAACGGTTCTAACTATGTCGAATTCATATTAAGTCGTTTGAAATGATAAAATGAGTCGGGTCGCTTCACATCACGCTTAAATAAATGTTCAATTGTCCACTTAGAGTCTAGCTTGGTTCGCGTCCCGCTTCGCCTGGCAGGAGCTTCGCTTTCGCATTACAATTGGCCCTTTTACATTAACGAGGTCCAATTCAGCATTCCTAAATTCCTTACATTTAGGCCCGGTAGCTAAAACCGCTATTTAGCACCCTCCTTTGAGAAATACGACCTCACGGATCATCTTATTTCACAAAATCTATGCAAATACACCCTTTTCACATTTTCGGGTCTCGGGCCCAAAACCGAGCCCAAATACATTCTATGCCCGCTTCCCAAGGACCATGAAATCACACACAAACCTTCTAGTAGGTCATACTTGATCTACTTGGAGCACAAGCAAGGAGATATTGTCGAAATTTGGCAAGCCGAATTAAGGAAATACGAAATCACGGAACTAAAACCACACCAGCAAGCCGAAACAGCCTATGCGGCTCAGGGTACAAACCGCATAAGGCTATGCGGTTTGTCCCCCAAACCGCATAAGCCTACGCGGCTCCTTGGTGTGGCTTTTTCCCCTGTCTTTCCTAATTTCGCTCGGCTATTCTCCTATATATACCCCCCTATGCACGACCTATTCACACAAGTTCTCCACACAAATACACTCACAAAGTCTCACGCACTCAAATCCTTGAGTTCAACACACCATCCCGTGTTGAATTCATCCTCCTTTTAAGTTCAAGAAGCGAAGCTCTGCCCAGATCTGAAGCGTCAAGACAAGGTAGGTACCGATCCACTTGGATCAAAGCTTTTTCTTATTTTCTATGGACTAACAAAATGGACTACACTTTAGCGCCCTCCCCGGCTTTGGCACCGAGCGCGCTTGCATTCCAAGTGTTCTTATTACTTCGGGTACACTCCATATTCGATGACACGCCAAAGTCGCATAAGCAACCGACCCTTTTAAAAAAAAACCAATGGACAATTGAACTTTATTTTATTTGCATGCATCCTGCGCCTTCTTCTTTGCATTAAAATCAACTTAAACAATGAATTCGACGTTTAACTGAACCGTTTTCGTTAACAAGTTAAACATGATAAACTGAGGGTTTTAATCAATCTTTTTGCATCTGCATCTGCATTCTTTTACAAACATTTTCGCACTTGTATGTAGCGATAACATTAGCTCAATTATCATCTTATTTGGATTGTTCTAGGTCAGTAGAGGCTATTTTTACATAGGCTTTTCTAAAAGGTTTTCATAAATCATTAATTGAATTACTCTTTTTCTAAAGTACCCTCACCCCGAATCCATTCTAGTTTCACAGCCTTAGATCTAGGGGTGTCGGCGTGCTCCAAAATCTCGGACATGTCTTTAGCTTAGGACATGATAGCAGGTTCCTAATTTCCGCGATGATTAGGTGGCGACTCCAAAACAGTTTTAAAGGTTTTTCTAAATTAGTCTTTTTAACTTAATCCGCCCTTACGCAAGATGCCGAGTTGGGTCCCTCGTCCGATCCTGGGTTCCACAGTTTGGCGACTCCGCTGGGGAAATTTTATTTTTAAAAAAACTTAAAACTAGCTTTTTCTCTTAAAAATAAAGAGGTGAAACTTGAAAGCCTTGAACAATCTATGTATACATATTTGAGCTATGCACATTCGTTTAGAGTCCATTCATTTTGGAATCTAGGCACCCTTTGCACCCTCGAGAGGTGGTTTCCACATGCAGGCTTGTCCACTCGATAAAGCACATGCCGGATTAGCTTTCTTCTCGCCCCTCCACGGCTTGCCGTAAACGACTATCTTGACCGCCCCAGTGCTCCCTTCAGAAAACCTATCGCCCCGGCGTAAGGAAATGAAGGGGTTAAGTATCTGCCAAAGCGTACTCAAGATAGTTGGAGGTGTACCCGACTTGACCCTACCCTTTGAGTCGAGTCATACGTACAAGTTCGAGGCTATGCACTCCATGGTCTTTTTCAAATGAGCATTTGCATTCATATCTTCGAAAACTCGCTTAAACTTTTCAAAGATAAACGAACCTAACATCTAACAAAGCTAACACTTTTCAAACAAAACTATCGCGAATTTTTGAAACAAGCTTTCTCAAAATTTCCTTTTTCACTAACAAGCAAAAACCCGAGCAAGGATTTAAACCCAAGCTCGTGGATTCATTCCTCTAGGTCATACGGCCTAGACTCTACTTTTAACATCCTCGACTCGATTTGTTAACCACTCTCGAGTCGAATCCTTCTCTTTTACACATCTGAACTCGAGCTCACCTCGGCAAATTACCGATATCAGCTCGACGGGTGCAAAGCAAATCTTTTAACATCGAGACGAGATGTTGTAGATACCCGTATCCGTACCCCCCAAAAACAAACCCGATGATGAAAAGGACTTTCATGCATGCTTTTAAAAGAGTCGAAACGGTACAAAAGTGTCTAAAACGTATTAGTCATTTTTAGCGTATTAATTTGGATTTGCATAATCATGAAAATGAATGTAAATTTTTAGTCATCATGAGCGTAACACGAGCACAATATAGGAACGTCTTATTAAGCCAAGCCACAAAACAAATTTCAACTAGCTACAAAACGGCCCAAACTTACAAAAACGACCCAAAAACGCACACCAACACAACACATAAAACGGGCCAAAGTGCGTCCCGTGTCACATTTTCACAAAATTAAGCTTTACAAAACCATAAAATAATATACCTTAATATTATTTTATTTCGAGCCAAAACCGAAAAACACGACAAAAACCGAAACACGAAAACCGAAATTCGGACCAAAACTGAGCAAATACTTAGCCCATAAGTAAACAACAAAACATAATCATTACTTAATCAAAACATCCAAAAAACCAAATGGCGGCATAAAACAACCCACCAAAACAAAAAAAGAATCGCCTGTGGACAGGCGATTAAGTTTCTAATCGCCTGTTAACAGGCGATTATAAACTTCTCCCATACAGCCGCCTTTTTGATTTTTCTTTAAAAATATCCAACTCAAGCAAACTTAAACGCCTGTATACAGGCGATTAAGTTTTGTTATCCCACAGAAACCACCAAAACTCTATAAATACCAACCCACTTCATTCATTTTCAAGACCCGGTTTTTAGCACTTATACACTACTCACAAAATCCACTCAAAAATACCGTCTTTACATTTTCGAAAGGTAAACATTTTACCTACGGGCTAGACGTTTGAGACTCGGACAATGGGGTTACATTAACCCCAAACCCGATATTGGCACTAGCGAAGCCGTATTCGTAATACGGTTGTAGCAATTCGGATTCATAATCCGTCTAAACCCCGCCAATATCGCATAAATAAACGACTCATTATCACTAAAGCAAACCGACGTCACTTTTATAATTATGCAAGTCCTCATTCATGCATTAAATAACGACTAGAATCACGGATCCAACACTAAATTGTACCGTTTCATAGAGTCTTTTAGCATGTCAAAACTGAGGGTTTTTCACAAATTCTAATACGAGGTCGGAAAATAACGTCTATAGTAATAATTTAGTCAATAAATTATTATTTAACGTACATTTCCTATAGCAATATGTCATTATTTTGACAATTTACATTATTTATGCATTTTAATCGAGTCATGTTTATTCGCACTTGTACGTAGCGTGACTTTTAGCCCAAATATCGAAATTAAGCAAGTGTTTTCAAATTAGTAGAGACTACTCTTATGTAGGCTTTTTGATTTCTGGTTCCAAAACTCATTTTGTCAAAACTTTGAAAAGTAACCTCACTCAGAACCCCTTCTCTCGGTTTCAAACCTCAGATAGATAGGTATCGACGCACCTTGAAATCTGAGACACTCGTGTCTTGTATTTCAAGACGCGTTGAATAGGTTCCAAATTCCTTTAATATTTGGTGGCGACTCCGAAAATACATTCTCAAAAAGGATTTTCTACTTTTCTTTTTTGGTCACAAATTCATGCAATGATCTCCCCCATTTTTACAAAACTTCGCACCCTTTTCCTGCGAGGCGCATTCCGCTTCTACCCAAGACGGGCGAGGTCGGCACAGTAGCGTCGATAGGTTTTCCCAAAAGGAAAAGATTTTTCCCGGTACCTTCAGATGTGCGCACGCATTCTCGCCTCAAAAGCCTTCCTTTAGCTAAAACCTTTTCGAAAACCTCCTTTTTCAAGCTTAAAAGAGTTTTTCTTAACAAAGAAATGAGCTAGAATGAACACTTAAAATGAACGTTGGTCTAGTCATGTCATTAACGTGCAAATCTAACCCACACAACCTAATCCATTCTCAACATCCTCGACTCGACTAGCTAACCGCTCTCGAGTCGAATCCTTTTCATGCATCTAGACTCGAGCCCTTAACGACGAACCGTTAACATGGGCTCGACAAATGCAAAGCAAACACATTTCAACATCGAGACGAGATGCGCACACGCGTTCTCGCCTCAAAAGCTTCTTAGACACAATATCGCTCCTAAATCAATACACTCTTCATTTTTGAAATAAACTCCTTTTCAAAAATCTTTTCACTCTTTACAAAACAAGCAATACGCTCTCAATTTTGAAATAAACTCTTTTCAAAATCTCCTCATTTTTACAAAGCAAGCAAAATACTCTCGTTTTTTTAAATAAGCTCTTTTCAAAAATCTCACTTCTACAAAACGAATAACGACATTCTCATTTTTGAAACAAACTCTTTTCAAAAATACCCGTGTCTTCTAGAAAACAAACAAAATTCTTTCATTTTGAAATAATCGCGTTTCAAAATTCCTTCAATTTCGAAATAAATGCCTTTCGAAGTTCTGGGTCGAACCAAATAGTCCTCCACTATTTCCATTCAACCCATTAAGCATTCTTCACAAATCACTCGGGAATAATCATTACATTCCCGAATCGTTTCAAAGCACAAGTGGAATACGTGGCCCTCGGCCGTCGTAACCCATTCATCTCAAAGCATTTTCATAAGCAAAACCCAAGAATCTCATCGCATTCTTGGAGACTTTTTCATTCTGAGCGGCTCGCGGCCTTTCACATTTTTGAAATAACTTTTTTTTTCAAAATTTCCGTGTCAAATCAACTAGTCTATACCTAGTTCGATTCGACCCAATCGCAAATCTCTTCAACCGTCCGGGAATAATCACTACATTTCCGAGACCTTTCAAAACGTCAATGGCTACATGACTCATGGTCATCATACGCCAATTCCAAGCAAAACACTTTTCAAATAAAGCACTTTACAAATCTCTTTGGACCAAATGACCCAAAGTCGACTCAATTCAGCAAAAAATCATCTTTTACAAGCAAACAAAACCCGAGAATGGCCAAGCCCAATCTCGTGGACTTTTCATCGGACCAGATGATTCATAACCATCTTAGCCCAATTCTTCCTCTTAAGCAAAATGCGTGGACGTGTAAACCCATCCATATCTCACCTTCACATTTTTGACCCAACTAGCTTTTCAATATCGTAGGTTCACTCCAAGCAATTCTATCTCAATCTACAACCGGCCCACAACGACATACCGTTATATTGGGCCAATCACACTCTTCAAAGTCGAGCCAGAAACGTGTCAACGCGTCTCTAATTCAAACACTTTCCAAACTTTTTGTCAAAGCACGACGAAATATTTTCGCAAAATCTTCATTACATTTTGAAATAACCTTATTCAAAAATCCTTCCTTCGAACCGAATGGCCCATAGTCATGACGGTTTGATCTAGACAAACAGTCTCTTCAAAACACCCGAGAGTAATCACTTTATTCTCGTGACACTTCCAAGCATAAATGAATTACATGACTCACGGTCATTGTAACCCATTTATTACCAAGCACTTTCAAACCCGAGAATGGTAACCCATTCTCGCGGACCACTTCTCGAAAACAAATCTAGCGGCTCACGGTCGCTTAACACCTCTTTCAAAATAAACATTTTTGAAATCCACCGTTCAAATGGCCAACCGCCATTTTAATCCAAACATCTCTCCGGGAATGAACTAGCATCATCCCATGAATCCTTCACGGTTAGATCAAGTGGCTCAATAGTCGCTTCAATCTAACCCTCTTTCAAACCAAATGTATGAAAACGAACATAACCGTCTTCATCACATTTTCAAACAACCTCGATTCGGATAGCCTATCGCTACTCCGAATCGACTCACGATAAGCCTATAACGACATACTGTTAACACGAGCTTATCGGACTTGATTTCAAAACACCTTCTACATCGAGCCAAAATGTGACAACGCATTTTTGCTCAACAAAACATCCTGCTTTTCGCCGAAAACGAAACTTTTGCAAAATCAAAGTCAAATCTAAGTATACGTCAACCGAGTCCCGACGCGAACATCAACCGCATCCGAGACATGTGCGTCTCGAGCACCCAGCGAAGAATCCATCAAGGCGCCACCGACGATCTCACGGATCCCCTCAAGAAATTCGAGTCTTTTCAATACGGGTCGAGTTTTTAAGCTTTGAGTCAATCTCTGTCAGTCTAGGGCAATCGAGTCTCCGACGTACGACATTTTAACAATTCGATAAAGGAATAAGTTTGCCAACAACCCAGCTTCCTTTTTACCCACAAAATTCATTCTATACCGACATACATTGCATCCCAGGAACAACTATCCTAAGGAGATCTAGGCCAGGTACGAAGGTCCAAGTCAACAACAAAATCAAAGACAAAAAAACAAAGACAAGAAAGTTTCCGACGACTAAACACCTAAGGTTCACTAGTCTGCTTGTGGTCTACTACTCCGCTGCTTTTGGAGGAGGATCCATTAATTTGGAGCTCCACAGTGATCATGAATTTGATCGCGACCTGAAGTACGAGTATTCCTGGATCGCCCTCCGCGTACTCGATCGCGTGCCTAATAAGAAAACGAACTTGTCAGAGGAGCCCGACGTGATAGACACACGATCACAAGTGACCACTGAGCCACAAAGTTTAGCAAGGTCCGAGCTCAAGCCCAAGCCACATAGGGCGTGAGATATTCTCAAATCAAACGAGAATACAAGGAACAAAGATCAAAAAACCAAAATCACCTCAAAGCTCCGAAACAAGGGGCGAAACAACTAAGCAAAAAGCTTAGAAGTCAAAGCTTAGAAGTCAAAAGCTTAAGAAGTCAAAAAGCTTAGAAGTCAACAAGTTTAGAAATCAATAAGTGAGGGGCCGAAGCCACAAAGGCAAGAAGTACCGAAGCCCAGGAACAAGTGGCCAAGTCTGTGAAATTCCAAATTGAAGACTCGACAGAAGCAACAAGCAGCCTAGATCGACTGAGGAGAACCCACCCTTAGGATGCAATGTATCGAGGTTAAACACATAAACACACTTCATGGACCGGCGGGTCCTTAAACACGCACCTTTTTACAAAACACGCCTCATGGACCGGTGGGTCCTTAAACACGCACCTTTCCACAAAAACAAATACAACTTCCGGGCCGGCATGCCCTTAAACGTGCTCTTCGGAACTACGCTAGGCTTGATTCCGTACCCACGGATACGTAGGCCGCTCTCCCGAGCTCAACCAAGCTTTTACATAAATCCACAAAACATTCTTCCATCTAAAGCCTTCCATGCTAAGGATGTGTCCACAAAAATTCACAAAAATCGTACGCAAACTGTTTGTTCATCGAGGCGTCTAAAACGAATGCGTCGAGGCAAAGTCGTCCTAAACCTAGGAGTAGTACTCTGCTTTTTAGTCTAACTCTGTTTTGCAGGAATAACAGAATCCCACCGCAGACAAGCAAGCACCACTAGGGGCTCCAACAACGCACGTGTTCCCGAAAGTGACATCCATGCAACCGTCGAGTCTCAAGTCACGCATACGATTCGTCTCTGTCTTGCAAACTTTTCGGCATTTTAAGCATTCCATAAACACCGACTTACATATCGAGTCAATTCTCTTCCAATCAAACAATTTAGCGACATTTAAACCGCTCCTTTCAAAACTTCTCAGTTTTAAAAACGCTCCCACGGAACGACACGCTTTTCAAACATACACGAGGCAATGCATCCTCAAAATTAGCTAATCACCTTTCGATATTAACTCAACACTCGAGTTAATATAAAAGCACTTTTGCACTTCACTTTTCCAAACACACGCTTTCGCACAAACAAAATATATCTTTCAAAAATGTATCTCAAATCTTTAACTCACCACTCGAGTTAACGTACTTTGAGAAAAAGCATTCCTCGAATTTAACTCACTCGAGTTAACACATTTTGAGCGAAAGCACCATCGAACTACGCCGGTTTGATTCCACATTCGTAGATACGTAGGCAGCTTACATAAAGCACAACCGAATCAAGCACCACATCCCACTCCGTGTTGTGAGATTCCACCGAATTCCCATCCTCGACAACTGGGGGCTTTTCAACCTTTGCACTCAAATGACCCTCCACGGTCTTCACAACTCTAGCTCAAGCTCACAACGTCAAACACTTTTTCATCTTGCATGAAGCCTTACAACCCACATTTCAAGCGTTCATTTTTAAAGCTCATTTCGACAACTAAAATGAATCTTTCACTAAAAGGTTTTTTTAACAAAAGCATTTTAATCCAAACATCCCAATCGGGAATCATTTCACTTTCAAATCCAAGCCTACTAACTACGCAGGTCCACGGAAGCACAACGCAGCACGGAAGCAAAAGACGACAAAAAACAACTACAAAGTTCAAGCCAAGCTACAACAAACAGTCATGTAAGGAAGGGTTCACACAATCCTTATTACACAAGATCACCAAGACAACTAAGGGTGACGACGTCGATACTCGTCAAAATCACGCTGAACCCGAGCCGTCTCAACACGACTCTGACACAGCTGGGCCGTCTGCTCCACCCACGCCATCCTCCACCTATTAGCTGTCCTCCACAGCTTCTTGTGCACATCCTTGGCGACCTGCACCACACAACAGAATGACAACGTTCTTCTCCATTTTGCCTTAATTTCAATCAAATTAAACCAAACTACGGGGGAATTTCAAAACCGAACACCATACTCTTCATTTTGCCTCATGTTTCAACCAAACTGAGACAAATTTGAGGGGGTAATCCAAAAACACCCTCCCCTAAAGCGAGTACATTTCACTTCACTTTGACTCAGTTTTCATTCAAAACTTAGTCAAACTCGAGGGGGTAGTCCAAAAACTCCTCCCAATGCACATCCTGCACTTCACTTTGACTCAGTTTTCATTCAGAACTTAGTCAAACTCGAGGGGGTAACCCAAAAACTCCTTCTCCAAGTACATCATCCACTACACTTTGACTCAGTTTTCATACAAAACTTAGTCAAACTCGAGGGGGTAATCCAAAAACACCCTTATCCTAATGCAACCCATAGCCTTTTACATAGTTTGACTATCGTTATACATTATAACTCAGTCAAACTGGGGGCTCACATACACCGGCACCATGACCAAGACAGTTGGGGGCTGACGCTTCCTATCAAGAATCAAACCTTTACAACGAAAAATGGGATAATTTTTCGCATTTTTGAAGACACCCTTGCTATAAATACCCACATCAACATAAGCATCTACGGTTGAGCGACACCTCCAGAACCGCTACAAACAAGAGCATGCACGCTAAAAGCATAACACTTTCATGTGTGCATCAAACAACAAACCACCCGAACATAGGTCCAAACACACTAACATGTCCAAGAAGCATCCCAAGCACCATGCATTCCAAGTCCGAGAGGAATGTATCACGTGAATCCAAACGAATCACCAGATACCACGTCTCATGGTCAAAGCAGGCGAAAATGAAGATTTCGGAAGACAATCGCAGAATTCGAATTATTCCGGATTTGAAGCCGCGACATGTGTGAATGAGTTCGCGCTTGAAGTTGCCAATTGATAAGAGATTCCCCGGAAGAATCACTAGTCAACAAGGCAATTTCTGAGGCGTGTTTTGTTCCACGTTGTCTCTCCATATTGGGCTCGTCAAGCCTAAGTATTTTCCTTCGTACGTGCAAGCTTTCATGGTTAAGGCGTCACCTACAGTCCGCCACAAGCGCTAGCACATACATTATGCGCTACGCCTTTGGTTAAGGCGTCACCTACAGTCCGCCATACACGTGTACCAAGCACTTAATACACGGTACAGAAGCAGAAGCACGAACACTCTTGACGAGTCCTCACCTCTTTTACACATCCCTACGGAGTATTACTTCTTCCCCATGAAGTCCAAACACTTGTACAGGTATCCCCAAAGGAATCCTTAAAGCATCGACACTCCACAATAAGTCTCAAGGCAAAGTAATTACAAAAACGCGTACACTCCTCGCGAGTCCCCTCTAAACATCATATTCCCCAGCATAAAACCAACGCATACAATAACATTCACACATACACTCCCCAACGAATCCAAACACAAACATTCTACACGAACATCTTCACTAAACACACAACTACAATTACACCTACGCTCCTCGGCGAGACCATACTATACATTCTTCCCCGGCGGACTAGCACTCCCCTAGCGAATTACCCTTTAAGCAAACCTATAAAGCATCCTGAATGGATTATCCTTCTACTCCCCCAGCGGAACATAAACACAATACATCTACATCGGCACTATACGCGAGCACATACACTTAACACCTGCGCTCCTCGGCGAGACTCAACATCAGCAATGACATCAGCAACAGCACAAGCAACGGCATCAACAACAACATTAGCGATTTAAATTAGCAACTAAGAATAAAGACTACGCAAAGAAAGAACAAGCATAGCAATTCAGATTCGGCAGTGTGCACGCCCTTATAGCATGCACGGACCGTCATGTCCTTAAACATGTTTGTCCCGCCCCGGATAAGCCCGGTTCGGAGTCCTCGCCTCACCCATGGGCACATGCTTCGTTCCGCTGACGATATCGAGACTGTAATGGTCCGGATATGGTCGTGGAGTTTGACTAGCGCTCTAGTCCGAGCTCAGTCAAACTGGGGGCTCTGTGGATACCCATATTCGTACCCTCCCAAACAAAACCCTATGATGTAACACGGACTTTTATTACGCATGTTTTAACGTTAACTTAAATGGTTCTAACTATGTCGAATTCATATTAAGTCGTTTGAAATGTTAAAATGAGTCGGGTCGCTTCACATCACGCTTAAATAAATGTTCAATCGTCCATTTAGAGTCTAGCTTGGTTCGCGTCCCGCTTCGTCTGGCAGGAGCTTCGCATTCGCATTACAATTGGCCCTTTTACATTAACGAGGTCCAATTCAGCATTCCTAAATTCCTTACATTTAGGCCCGGTAGCTAAAACCGCTATTTAGCACCCTCCTTTGAGAAATACGACCTCACGGATCATCTTATTTCACAAAATCTATGCAAATACACCCTTTTCACAATTTCGGGTCTCAGGCCCAAAACCGAGCCCAAATACATTCTTGTCCCGCTTCCCAAGGACCATGAAATCACACACAAACCTTCTAGTAGGTCATACTTGATCTACTTGGAGCACAAGCAAGGAGATATTGTCGAAATTTGGCAAGCCGAATTAAGGAAATACGAAATCACGGAACTAAAACCACACCAGCAAGCCGAAACAGCTTATGCGGCTCAGGGTACAAACCGCATAAGGCTATGCGGTTTGTCCCCCAAACCGCATAAGCCTATGCGGCTCCCTGGTGTGGCTTTTTCCCCTGTCTTTTCTAATTTCGCTCGGCTATTCTCCTATATATACCCCCCTATGCACGACCTATTCACACAAGTTCTCCACACAAATACACTCACAAAGCCTCACGCACTCAAATCCTTGAGTTCAACACACCATCCCGTGTTGAATTCATCCTCCTTTTAAGTTCAAGAAGTGAAGCTCTGCCCAGATCTGAAGCGTCAGGACAAGGTAGGTACCGATCCACTTGGATCAAAGCTTTTTCTTATTTTCTATGGACTAACAAAGGGGACTACACTTTAGCGCCCTCCCCGGCTTTGGTACCAAGCGCGCTTGCATTCCAAGTGTTCTTATTACTTCGGGTACACTCCATATTCGATGACACGCCAAAGTCGCATAAGCAACCGACCCTTTTAAAATAAACCAATGGACAATTGAACTTTATTTTATTTGCATGCATCCTGCACCTTCTTCTTTGCATTAAAATCAACTTAAACAATGAATTCGACCTTTAACTGAACCGTTTTCGTTAACAAGTTAAACATGCTAAACTGAAGGTTTAATCAATCCTTTTGCATCTGCATCTGCATTCTTTTACAAACATTTTCGCACTTGTACGTAGCGATAACATTAGCTCAATTATCATCTTATTTGGATTGTTCTAGGTCAGTAGAGGCTATTTTTACATAGGCTTTTCTAAAAGGTTTTCATAAATCATTAATTGAATTACTCTTTTTCTAAAGTACCCTCACCCCGAATCCATTCTAGTTTCACAGCCTTAGATCTAGGGGTGTCGGCGTGCTCCAAAATTTAGGACATGTCTTTAGCTTAGGACATGATAGCAGGTTCCTAATTTCCGCGATAATTAGGTGGCGACTCCAAAACAGTTTTAAAGGTTTTTCTAAATTAGTCTTTTTAACATAATCCGCCCTTACGCAAGACGCCGAGTTGGGTCCCTCGTCCGATCCCGGGTTCCACACCTGTAGTTCTTGGATCTCACGAGGCAGCTATTTTAAAACCATTAGCCGAATTACAACTTGGGCTTCTTTTCCTCAATAAAATTTCTTATTATGTTCATCCTCATCTTTTTCAATTGATCGTACTGAAATAATTTCTAAACTCTTTTATTTCAAGAATGTTTTCTGTCAGTTCTATTAACAAAACCTATTTTTGTATATTTGTGCTATAATGGTTTGTTTATCCTTCTTGTACTTTCTTATTTTGTAACCATGTTGAGGAAAAATTTTAAACAGTATGGTTTTACTTTTCCATACATTTTTAAACGCGTCAATACATTTTGATGGCTTTTTACTCAATCAAATTTGAAATGACTGACACTTATCTATTGCATCCACTTTTGATCAAAACCTCTTTGTTATCCTAAACCTTCTTTTATTAAGTTTTCTAATTTGAGCATTTGGTTTATTTGAATATTATTTATTCTACTTGGTATTTTAGTAGCTTCATTTTTTCTAAAATCGCTGTCATTTTGAAACTCAACTTTAAGACTTCTCATTTCAATCGTATCTTCTGATCATATTCTATATCTGTCAAACTTTTTGGGAATTACCTTTTCGTCTCTCCTCCATAACGAAACCAATTTGAGTTCTTTGTTGGAAACGAGTCTTATGCCTTCATTTGTGAACTCTTAAAGAATATTTCCATTTTCCTTCATCGTTTCATATTAAGAATTTCTTTTGTCAAATTAGTGGTTGTTGAGCAGTTTCTTACAAAAGATTTATTATGTCATATTTTTACTTAATTCGTTTCATTCCTTCTTTTCTTTCTTATTCATCATAACTCATCACTTTTATATCATGACTCTATCGACCACTTGTCATTCGGGTCTTATGTTATTCTATTCCTTAGGTTTCCCTCTAGTGGCTACTTCTATTGCCTTTGAGCCGACTTTTAAGACGTCGATCTTCAATTATTCTCCATTCCTATCCATAGCTAATCACGTTCTCAATTTTGTAAAAGCTCTTGATTTAATAGCATCAATCGTGTCCTTGATAAATTTCTCTAATCATATTCCTTGGCATCTAGCTGTAAGGTGTTGCACCCTTATCTAGCTCAAGATCTTATCCTTAGGTTGTCACTAGTATTGGAGTCATAGATGGTAGAGTTTGGTTAGTTATTAGTTGATAGTATGGTGTTTGTTAGCTTATGCACACGGTTGGTTGTCATAACTTTTTAGAACTCTTAGTTTTGTGATTCATGGCTAGTGCAACCGGAGACTGCTTAACAATTATGTGTGAATGTTACTTGTGAGTCTTAGCCTTTGGGATTGGTGATTTAATTGACGGTGAGTGAACGTAAGGGAGATTATGATCTCTACATAGAGAGGACTTTTGGAACCTTAGGTATGTTGGTATATGGCTTATGATAATCATGGGATAGTGAGAATCGAGAAGTGTTATCGAGGTAAGTGATGGTTGAGTGAGGGAAAGCTAAAAGGTCATAATAAGCACGATAGAACTTTGGGATTATACTTTAAAGGATAGTGTAGGAATGCTAAGTGTGCATCTTGTGGTTTTGCGTATGTGATGAGTGTAGGGAAATTCGTTAATGGAAGGAAAGAATTCGAGGTCAGTAAGGTAGACGTTCGAGAAGGGTGTGGATAGACTTGTGTATGGTAATAATGGGCTGAGAGAGTAGTAAGTTGTTAACGATACATTTTGATAGCTACGTGATAATATACGTGAGACTTGAGGATGAGATGGTATGGTATGACATATTTATGGTTATTTCGTTGTGGAAAGTGTGGAACTATATGGGAAGCGATATAGACTTGAGCTTAGATCACCTTATGATTAAGGATATGAGGCTTGTCATAAGCATTGATTTGAGGAGTAGCTTACGCGCTAGTTTGTCTTTGTAACAGGGGTTGTGAGGCTTTTTGAGTTAAACCACGTCCGAGGTTTTGGTTAGACTTGGTGAGTAAAATGCTTGGTTGAGTGATATGATCTTGTGAGGTATGCCTAATTTGGGAATTGTCGAGCATAAGATGCACCTGTGGTATAAAAAGGTTATATGAAGGTGTCGAGCATCATTCTAGTGAGATGTGATATCAGGTTATTTTAAGCGTCGTTAAGCGTGTATATGCCCTTATTATCGAAGTGAGTAAAGTTAGGGATTCTTATCTTGATGACCGTAGGAGTATGTGGTTTCCTTAATCTTATGGGGTATTCTTTCGTTCTTAAGTTTCGAGGACGAAACTTTTTTTTTTAGGTGGTGAGATTGTAACACCCCGACTTCTCCTCTTATCTAAATAATTCATTTCATTCATGTCCATATTTTATTTCTAGCGAATTTCTCATTTTTAGCTCGAGGAAGTCTTCTAGCTTGTTCACGCGTCGTTTTAGCGTGTCTCGGAGGCTCTAACCTAAGTGGTTTCGGTTGAGTGGGTGTATGAGTAGCTAAGGAGGTGTTAGGAGGAGTATGGAGAAGGATAAGTGTGAAAAACTAAGTTAGGAGATGGATTTCCGGAGCCAAGAATTTATGTCCAAAAACTTGCAGTTTAAACCTATAGGTTCAGCTGGAACCTACAGGTTCAGAAGCAAACCGATAGGTTCGGGTTCAAACCGCTCGGTTTGAGCTATTTTCAGCGAGCAGAGTTCCGTGTTCACTTATAATTCTTTTTATACAACATCCTTTATATTTCTAAAACTTTCCTAACCCTAATTTCATTTTAAAGCTTCTGATATATTCATTCATTAAAAACTCTCTCTTCTCTCTCATTAATTCCCCATAAACCATCTCAAAACTCTACACAATTCTTCTCTAAACAAACCCTAATCGTTTCCTCATCTTTTCTCTTCCATCCTCTTTGGTAATTCTTCATCTTTAAGTTATTTTTGAAAGTTTTATTATTATATGTGTTTATTGTGTTGTTCTTATGTATTGTATGCTTTATGTGTGCCCTAATCATTAGGAGAGAATTGGAGAGAAAACCCCAAGTTCGGATTTCTCTGACCTAGGTTCACTAAACGGAAGATCGCCGGAGATCCGACCGTCCGATTTTGCCGACATTTTGACAGCATGTTCCTGCCTCTTGGGGCTCCTTTTCACCGTTCAGAATTTCATTAGAAGCTCTGGATCGTCTGTTATCGCGTCTGGACAGAAGGGTTGAAAACTGTGTTTTTCTTTGGCTTGTTTGGAAAAGGTAACTAGGTGTAGCCCTAGACATATTTTAACTCGTGTGAGACCATATGATTGATTGAGGATGAATTGTTTGTGTTGAGAATGTAAAGCCATGAACTTTGGGTTGATTGTGCTATGAAATTATGTTCTTTGGTCTTAATTGTGTTGGTCTCACACTATTGTGTCTAATGGAATGAATTGGGATGTTTGTCATATTGAATTTGGGTTATATTGTTATTAAGTTGATTAAAGATGATAACTTTGGGAATTATAATGGTTCATTATGGCTACTCTTGAGTTCTTATGGTTATTACTCCGTATTTAATATGTTGAAAATGGTTGGTGTTGAGATTGGTTACCAAAGGGGTCAATTATGTTGTAGTTGTGTATATGATGGACATTATGATGATTTTGAGTAAAGGATTGATATGATATGGATTATGAGTTGGTATATTGTTAAGCATGTTCACCTTTGTTATAATTATGTTTTGTTGTGATATGATGTGGTAGTTGTTAAGGTTGTGATTGGATGTAATGATGGTATTGGAGATGGGATGATGTAATGATGGAGATTGTGTTTATGCTTGAGTTAAGTTTGCATGCGTGTACTGTTTGGCACGTATGTGAGGAGCTACGACGTCCTAGTTTGGACGGATACCGCCCATGATCCCCTCGGCTATTCTTGTTGTTTAGTTAGAGCGACTATGGGTTCTCAACCATGTTGGTTAGAGACTATGGTTTGTATAATGTCGTCACCGTTCTTGTTGCTCGGTGGGATTTGGCCAAATTTAGACTATGAGATTGAGGAACTTCTTGTTGCTGTTCTGCCATAGGGTTTGAGTGATTCTTGTTGCTTCACTCTAGGTGATTCTTGTTGCTTCACCTAGTGCTCTGCGCTTACTCTTGCACTTGTGTTGATTGGTTACGAGTTGGGTTGAGTATGGAAAGATGTTGGTGACGCATGGTGAGTGTGTTGGATGTGCCGTGTGGTTGTGGTGGTTGTGCCGTGTTGTTTGATGTTATTGTTCTTTTTATTGTCGGTTGTTTTGTACTCTGATTATAGGTCGTAGGCCAGGTGAGCTTGTATACATTGTTTACTACGTATATTATGTTGAAATATGACTGGGGAGCACCTAGTTACTCCCCACTGATTGTGGCTGTTACATTTTTTGTGGCAGGTTAGCGCGGGATCGGGTTTGTCAAGTGAGGATGCCGTGAGGTTGGCCTATAGCTAGCCTTAAAGTGATTTTGGATTAGACTTGTTAGGATGTTTAGATTTATTGTTGTTGTTTTACTTTCATTTTTGGAGCTGGATTTGTATGGGGTATTTACTCCCCACTTCTAGGCCTCAAGGCCTACCTTTTTATCGTTGTTTTGTTGGTTTAGTGAGTGACGACTCGGATTACACGGTGTTTCCGCCACCGTGGTCTTCATTTTATTTTCATTTTCTCCATAAAATCCTTTTATTTCTTTATTTTAATTTATCGGAAAATCCGGGTTGTTACACACAACCCATCCTCGCGCATACCTGCCGCAAAAACATGCAACAGCCACAGTCAGTGGGGAGTAACTTGGTGCTTCCCAGTCACATTTCAACTTTATAAACGTAGCCAACAACACAACAAGTACTTTATCTGGCCTACAGCCTATGATCAGAGTACAACAATAATGGCAACAACATTATAAGCATACATCTCGTGCATACAATAAGAACATCATCAATCCAAGCCAACCTATGTTAACAATCAACTAAACCAACCATCGGATCATCAATCAAACAAACAATCGCAAGAGTAAGCACGGAAGACTAGATGAAATAACTAGAATCACCCCGAAACGACAAAAGTCCCAACCCTATGGCGGAACGACAAAAGCTCCTCAAACAGTCTAAATTTGGCCAAACCCACCGCGACAAAAACGGTGTCGACATAATAATCAAAAACCATAGTCCCTAACCGCGACAAAAACGGTTAAGAACCCCTAAGTGCGGTATCCGTCCTACAAAAGACGTTGTATCTCCTCACGTACGGACCCAACAGTGCACGCACGCAAACTTAACTCAAGCTTAACCAAACCAACTCAAAATAATATCAATACAATCGTCTCACAGTTCAACAATGTCCTAACGAACTAATATATAACCATACCCAACACAAATTATAGCAAATGATGCAACAACAAACTAAATACGAAGTAATTATCATTATCATTAACAAATAACCATAACTAAGCTACTAGGCAACTCAAGTAGTAACTTTAATCACCACAACATCACAACCAACAATACTCAAGTGAACAAGTGTAGATACCCGTATCCGTACCCCCCTAAAGCAACCCGATGATGAAAATGGACTTTTATGCATGTTTTATAAATAGACGAAACGGTACAAAGTGTCTAAAACATTTTAGTCGTTTTTAACGTATTTATTTAAGTTTGCATATTTCGTAAAATGAACATTTAATTTTGTCACCTATTTTAAGCTAAAATACGACACGATTATTTCACCCACAAAAGCAACCCACAAAAGCAGCCCACAAAAACGGCCTCACAAAAACAACCCACAACCTACAAAAATACGCGCTCGAAACGGGTCGACTCACCTCACGAGTCACACTTTCGTAAAATCAAATTTTACGACGTTACAAAATAATACAACACGAAATAATTTTATTTCAAGCCAAAACCGAAAAACACGACAAAAGCCGAGACGTGAAACAAAACAAAGTCAAACACGTCAAACTTTGGTCCAATGGACCAAAGCTTGAACACACACACACAAGAAACCTACGGTCCAAAGCAAGACATACAAACATAGCCCAACAACTTCAATCACAACACATCAACATACAACCGTCAAATTTCAGCCCAAAACTGAGCAACACACACAAAACAAATCGCCTGTTGACAGGCGACTTGTTTTGTAGTCGTCTGTCAACAGGCGACTACTTTGGCCTCCCTTTTGCTACTTCCGATTTGTTTTGGGCCTGGTTGGGCCACAGACGACTTGTTTTGTTGTCTTGCACGATCTCAGCCCACCTTTCTCCTTCTATATATATACCCACACGCATAACACCTAAAACAACAACTTAGACAACAACAATAACGTACAACACAAACACAAAAACACAAACACTATTCATTTAGCACTTTCTAAAAACCGTCTTTACGTTTTAAGGTAAACATTTTACCTTCGGACTAGACTTTTTTAGACTCGGACAAGGGTTACACTAACCCAACTCAATATTGGTTTAACGAACCCGTATTCGTAATACGGTTGTAGTAATTCGGATTCCTAATCCGTCTAAACCTCGCCAATATTGCATAAACAAACGACTCACTGTCACTAAAGCAAACCGACTTTACATTTTACACTTAAGCAAATTCTCATACATGCATTAAATTACGACTAAAACACGGATTCGACATTAACTTGTACCGTTTCAACTAGTCTTTTAAACATGCAAAACTGAGGGTTTTCAAAATACTAGAATTAGACAAAAGTCGGAAAATAACGTTTTATATTAATTCAAATCAATGAATTATTATTTCTCGTATATTTCCTAAAGCAAAACATCGTTAACTTTAACGACTCACATGCATTACTTTGCATTTTTATCGAGTCATATTCGCACTTGTACGTAGCGTTTTATCTGCTCACACATCGAAATTAAGCACTTGTTTTCAAAACAGTAAAGACTACTTTACGTAGGCTTTTGATTTCAGTTTTTCATAAAACGTTTTGATTAACTTTCAAAAGTAACCTTGCCCCGAATCCACTCTGGTTTCACAATAACCTTAGGAGGAGAGGTATCGACGCGCCTTGAATTCTAAGACACGCGTCTTATAATTTAAGACGCATCGAAAAGGTCCAAATTCCTTTAAAATTTGGTGGCGACTCCAAAAGCAATTTCAAATCGATTTTCAAGCATTTAAGCAATGATATCCCCCATAGCAATTCTCGCAAATTTGCACCCATGCAATTTTCTCGCGTAGCGTTTTGCTCCTAATTGGGCAAGCCCGCGCGAGGCGTCGAGGAGGATCCAGGTACCTTCAGTTGGCGACTCCGCTGGGGATTAGCACGTTTTTGTTTTTAAGAAAAATAAACTCTTTTTCTTTTATTTAAAAATGCTTGAGGCAAAACTTGAAAATTTGAAAACAATTACGCTTTCGATGTTTGAGCAAATGACACGCTGAGTCACATCCTCCGGGATTTGCGAGCCGTACACCCTCGAGAATCGGCCCCTAATAGCGCTCGCTTCATAAGCGAGACTATTCTGGACAAACCGAGTTCTCACCCCTTTCACGATTACAAGTACGGCATCCGTACAAACGATCGTAACAGTCAAACTTGGACGCTCTAGGACCCGTATTGAATTCACACTTAAACGTGTGCAATCTTGCGGATAACCCTACACAAACGTTGCGGGAATGACCGAAGGGAACCTTACCCAAAAGCCAAAAACCCCGTGTCTATACGTACAAATGCGAAGCTATAGTACCCTCACTATAGTCGTCTTTCAAAACAAAATCATACAAAACATTTTCAAAGCATATGCATTCATAGACGTCTTTTCAAAATACATTTTCAAACATTTCTGAAAAGTCATGCTTTCAAAAAACACTAACGTCAGGTTTATTGACCTATCGTCAAACGAACCAGACAAACAGCACGCCGCGACATTCAAACTCGATCAGAAATAATCACTACATTTCCGATCCTTTACAAAACATAAATGAGTTATACGACTGACGTATCGTCATAATTCATTTATCGCAAAGCATTTCATAAAGCAAAACCTCAAAATGTCAATTCATTTCGGGTATTTTAATCAAAACAATTACTTTTACACTATGCATCTGAAACACTTCGGGCCGAATGACTTTCTAGTCATCTCGATCCAAACAAACATCTTTTCAAAAACAAGATACGGAATCGTTCAGACACGAAACCGTCATTTTACACGTCAAAATCAGCTGACTCATCGTCATTTTGGTTTGACTTCTCCTGTCACACGTAAAAGGCGAGCAATACTTGCTTTTTACCCGTTTTAACATCCTCGAGACGATTAGCCTATCGCTATTTCGTTTCGACTCCTTTTCATATCACAATCTAACGATGAGCCCTTCAGCGACATACTGCTAACCAGAGCTAATCAGATGTGATCATACAAAACCTTTTTACATCGAGACTAGAGATATGTTGACCTATCTCTACCTCAAAAGCCTCCCGTGTCTTTTCAGCTAAAAAAACACGAGTCAAGTCCTGCACATTTCTTTATACACTTTATTTTGGGTTGCAAATGCGAGATCGAGTATTTTCTTTCACTTTCGAGTCACTAAAGTCTGAAGCTTTGCAGGTTTACCCACTAAAAGCCCCAGATACACAGCTCACAGAAGAAACATGGATCCCCATTTCAAACCCGCAAACAACGAAGCTGCCCCTCCTCAACCGCTCGTAACCGCTGAACACATCCAGTTACTCAACGACAAGGTCACCAATCTCACAGCTCAACTCGAACATTTAGCCGTTATGCAAAAGTTCGAAACCATGAAGAACGCTAAACTCTTTACCGCGGAGTCTGCTCGACATGCTGAAAGGATTCAATTCCTGGAAGACAAAATTCGCAAAAACGAGCCGGCCAAAACTATGGGCCGCGGCCACCAAGGCGGCAAAACTCGAATCGCAGCAAAGACTAAACCAGTCAGGTCTGTCAGCAGGAATGCACTAGCGGCATCACCTGTGTTCATAACACAGCCTACGCTTGCTACACCCAAGTCAACATCTGTCGGGCCATCCTCGTCGGAACAACGACGACGCTTTGACCCCCTCTACATGCCTTACTCCAAGGCATTGAAAAAGATCCTGAAGAGGAACATTCTGCGGCTTCCTAGCCCCACCAACATACCACCTAAGCACAAGAAGACAAAGTCATGGAACCAAAACGCCTACTGTGAATTCCATAGGGGTAATGGGCATGACACCGAGGATTGCTTCCGTCTGAAGAATGCAATCCAAGACATGATCGACAACAAGACGATCGAAAAGCCAAACGCGGCTCCCATGCCATCACGCCAGCATAGCACACTCCGTGCTCGCACTATCTTTGTGGGAACATTTCCCATTCTCGAGTGCTCTCATCCGGTTACCACAAACAACCATGAGGTCAATGTCGTTGGTAGCGATACCAACAACTGCAACGACAGCACTAAGCACAT
Source organism: Dianthus caryophyllus (assembly GCA_023091065.1). Taxonomy (NCBI): domain Eukaryota; kingdom Viridiplantae; phylum Streptophyta; class Magnoliopsida; order Caryophyllales; family Caryophyllaceae; genus Dianthus; species Dianthus caryophyllus. The sequence goes on along the minus strand of CM041529.1, from coordinate 12,188,789 downwards.
TCACAAGACAAAAACAAAAACAAAAGGAAGGCACACGAACGAGAGAAGGGTCTTCGTACAGATCCCTTATCAACACCCCATCAAGCTGTTTGACAACGACGACGAGGTTTCACACCTCCAACACCCATACCTAGCTCCGTTGGAACCGCCAGGGTTCCCATCCAGGCTCACAAACGACAACAGGGACGAGGGTATACTCTTAGACGAGACCGCTCCCCCTGCTCCATCAACCCGGCCTAGCGCCAAGGACATACTGCCAAAACAACTCCCTGAAGCAAAATCAAGCACTTCTGCCTGGCAACTCTTGCAGGATTCGCCAAGGCACCGCAAGGCCCTTCGCCGAGCCCTACAGGTCACTCCGGTGGCAATACATACACCTCCGGCACAGTTTGTTAGCCACATCATCCGGATCAAGCACGGGTGCTATAACTTTCTAACGCGGACTGCCATCGCCGGATCTGCACTGATCGGCACTCCACATAATCAGATTGTCGAGGCGTGACATTACCCGTTACCCTCGTCGATAACGGTTCTTCAGTCAACGTCCTGCCTCTTGCGACCGCCATTAAACTGGGGTTGGAGGAAAACGACTTCACACCCTGTTCAGACAATATGGCAGCGTACGACGGTACACTCCGTAGTCTAAAAGGCATCATCTCACTATCCGTCATGACCGAACAGGTCGTGACGAAAACTGAATTCCAGGTCATGGACGTTCCCCCAACATACAACATGTTGCTGGGCAGACCCTGGATTCACGCTACCCGAGCTGTCGCGTCAACTCTGCATCAGAAGGTTAAACTACCTCTGAACAACGAAATCATCATCGTCAAAGCCTCGAACTTCCAAGCAACCCTCCTACACTTGAGAAAGCATCGACGAATCCACCAATGACGCAGGTGGTTTCAAATCAAGCATCTACGCCTAGGCTTCAGGGTCCCGCGTCATCATGACGCCAGGTCTTCTAAGCCAACCAGGACGCGCAACTACATTCCTAAATAGTAGACCTAGTTTAGGATTTTAGAGTTTGTAGGGTTGTCCTAAGCTCTATAGTCTGAGCAATTTTCAAATGTAACTGCTTTTAACAACATTAATGACAAAGATGTTTTCGGTTACACTTTGCCTCGTTTTTCCTTTTTTACTTTTACACACTCTCTGTTGCACATTCTAACGTTTGCACTTTCGTATATTCCAACATTTGCGATAACATTAAACGACGTTGCATCATATAAATACATTGCAGGCACTGTTTCCAGACCTAAACAACCTCCCATCCCTGAACATGTAACAACCGTCAACACCAAAACACCCCAGGAACCCAGAGAATTACCACTGTGACCTTCCCCAAGCACAGACAAAAACATACATCCTCCAAGCTACTTACAAAAATCAACGGCACCCTCATTTGGTCTCGCAAAGACACACCCGCCTTTGACCAAACTGTGGACAAGGGATTTTGATCCACGCGATGTTTTATTTCAAAAAAACATGTTCATTTGAAAAGAGTCGCCACTAAATTTTTAAGTGGAATTTAGAAACCAATTTTAGAGAAAATGAGTTCGTGTGAGTTTACGTGTTAGGAAGATTAAAAGAATTTCATTAATTTAACGCCTAACCCCGCCCGTTACAGTAACGGTCTCTACTAAGTAAAATCATGGCTATTATGAGTACGTATGTGGATATGCAAACAACGTTTTAATCCTAAACAAAAATATATCCATTCTATGTCGTTTAATGCACATATAATTTCGTCGAAGTTATTTAACAGAGGTTCATTTACTATTCTAGCAAACAAAGAAAAGAAGCAGAAACACTCACCGACAGCATAAGAAAGATTAACAAACGTTAGCGGCAGACGAATAAAAATAATAATAATCGAATACGACTAAGACACGCGAACAAGCATGAAGGACAAGCAAATGGTGACAGACACAAATGGTGACAAACAAACACTGATAAACATGCCGACTACTAATCAATCAAAAAAACAACTATTAACACAAGCAAGCATGCCAACTATCAACACACATACATGACACAAATGCACTTAAAGGATCAGCTAATAAACATACAAGTCAAATTTCACTAAATAAAAAACGCAGACATACCCAAAACGTGATAGACAAACACGGACAAACATGCATAAAAAACGTGTAAACTAGTAATTAAACTCAACTACATAATCACACTAATCATGAGCAAATAATGTGGGTGCAACTAAAAACCAATTAATATTCACACAAGCAAGTGCTTAAGTAGTCAAATACGATTAAAATTCAAGCAAACGTAGACACCTAAATAAACACAGTACGTGAAATTCCAAATAACACAAGTTCATACACCGAGGAGTAACACGATTGAAGGTCGAACAAGCAAATCAGAAAAGACAATGACAAAGCCCTAAGATCGCACGATTCTTTCATGTTTATCACGACTAAATACAAAACCAATAAATGACAGAACAAGATCAATGGGAACTAAACTAAACGCGAGAACGTGAATCACAGAACTGGAACGATATGAAAGACCAAACTCAGACAACTAACATAATGAAACGTGAATATAACCTGGCTGTACACTAAGTTAATGAGCTAATCAAACTAACGAGGAAATTCCGATCATATTACACAAGGAAATCGAGCATGAATACTAAGCAAACCAGGGACACGACCTATCTATACATATATGCCGAAATCATGCGAGGAGTACAAATCTAAAACGAGCAACGAACATAACAACTACAACGACAGACAATGAAGCAACAGGGAGTAATAAAAAGCAACAGAAGACAATAAAAAAACGATAAAAAACAACAATTTAAACAAAATAAAGTGAGTATTTTGCACCCTCAACTTACATGTATCGTTGACCAAATATCCGAGTCGTAATCGATTGTAAGATTTTATCCCGAGGGGCCGTCGTCGACGAAAACCAATAACAATCCGTAACTTTGAACACAACTGACAGCGATTTTCAAAAGCTTGTAGTTTCTTCGTTTCTCAACGAAATTTCGAACCGAAAGATGTTTTGGAATCGTGCTAAAGTGAACTTTAAGATTGTGTAAAGAAATCAGAGTGACTATGGTGTTTTCAACACGAAAAATAGGGTAGAAGTCGCGGTAGTTGCACGAAAATCAGAAAATTCTGCTCTGTTTTTCATACGACTATCCCGACTCCTTTGAGGCTTTTTGGGGCTTTCTTGTGACTTGCTATGGTGTATGTATGCTGTGTATTTCGTCCCTCTTGAATGCTTGGGGATGGTGTGTATTTATAAGGTTGAAAGTAGGGTTTTAAGGAGGGAAAAGAGCAGCTTGTTCCCTCTCTTCGAGAGCTGCTGTTGGAGGCTCGCTTTAGGGTTTTTTTGAGTGTTTTCTTGAGGGTTAAGGCAAGGGTACATGGATATGTGGATCAGGTATCGGTTTTTGGTTGTGGGTATGGGTTTGGTGGCCAAAAACGTGTTTTGGGCTGCTCAGAAAAACAGAGTACGGTTGTGGGGCTAGGACGTGTTATTTGGGCCGTTTTCTGGCTTCTTTTGGTGAATTTAGGACGTGGTTCTAGGATGGATTAGGCTCGGGTACGTGAGGGAGAGTGTGGGTGAGGGAGCCGGGTTTTTGGGTCGCTTTTTGGGTTGTCAGAACAGGGCATGAAGAGGGGGTTTGGGACGTTTTTTGGACAGGTTTTTGGGCTGTATTTTGGTCGTGGCTCTTGGTTGGGTTTTGGCCTGGATACGAGCTTTGGTACGTGGGGTAGGAGGTGGGAGAAAAGGCCTTGAAATTCGTGTTGAAACGGGCTCAAAATCGTTCTTAAAATCGAGCTTAAAACGAGTTATAAAACTTGCTGTTAAGAAAACGAATTCGTCGAATACGATTTAATAAACTGTTTTAAAAGCACGAGAAACGACTTTTCAAGTCAAATATTGAATTTGTAAAAATGATTTTTCAAATCGAGTTACTTAAAATGATTTTTCAAATCGAAATATTTTATTTTCAATAAAACAAACTTTTTGACAGAAATAAATTTACCTTGTTAATCATTAATTTAAATATCATTTAAATTAACAAAACATTTTGTCGACGGCGTCCGGCTTACATCGTAAAACGAACTCAAATAAATGACACGAAATACAAGTTGTCCTATCATCATAGGGTGTTTGTCGGGTTCTCTAAAAATTTCCATATCGACAGATACGGGTATCAACAGAGCCCCCACTTTGACTAAGGCTTGGACAGGCGAAAGTCAAAGTAGACCCTCGAGTCGATCGAAGATCACAACTTGAGAGCCTCACGGGTCGTTTAGGGTCCCTTAGACCTGTGTATATAACCTCACCAGCCATAAGAAGAAATCGTACCTGAAACTTGATTATGGATGCCTTTATTTTCGTGAAAGTGTGGGTTGAGCCTTATCCTTAGGCGCCTACGTATCCGTTGTGACAGAATCAAACCCGTATCGTAGTTCGAGCTCGCTGGCCTGTAGCTTTCTGCTGCTTCGGCCCAAAACAATGATATTTGTCTACTCAATTGAGTAAAGCCTATATCTGTATTCTTTTTGGAAGTGTCACTTCTTTTAGCTTCTGCTAGTACTTCTTCATTTTGAGGATGTCATCCTGTCGTCGGGGTCTAAGGTTGATGACTTTAGAGCCCCCGGTTGGAGCGTTCCTGCTCAATCTTGACAACAAATCATAGCATACGACTCACATAGTGAAATTTGCGTTTTTTGACACAAAAGGATGGATCATCGATCCGAGCTGCGAATTTTATTCGAAAATGGGCCATCGACCTACTTTTTAAACCAAAAGGATGGATCATCGATCCGAATTGAGAATATTAATTTCAAGATGGGTCTTCGACCCGCTTTTTAAACAAAGGGATGGATCATCGATCCGAACCGAGGATTTTAAATCGAGAATGGGTCTTCGACCTGCTTTTTAAACGAAAGGGATGGATCATCGATCCGAACTGAGAATACTAATTTGGAGATGGGTCTTCGACCTGTTTTTTTTAACAAAAGGGATGGATCATCGATCCGAACTGAGAATACTAATTTGGAAATGGGTCTTCGACCTGCTTTTTAAACAAATACGATGGATCATCGATCCGAACTGAGAATACTAATTTGGAAATGGGTCTTCGACCTGCTTTTTAAACAAAAGGATGGATCATCGATCCGAACTTTAAGTAGTGAGCTAAAATAGATATCGCGCTGGAAATGGATCATCGACCCGAGCTAAAACCAACATTTGCGTCCTCGATTTGCATTTCAAAATAGATACATGACGGATGGATCATCGACCCCGACCTGAGAAGTTATTCAAAATTTTGTGTCCTCGACCTATATTTTGAGATTAAAGAGTGGTGGGTCTTCGACCGGAAACCGTAAACATCTTTTGAAAATGAGTCGTCGACCGAAAACCGTAAACATCTTTTGAAAATGGGTCGTCGACCCGCATCTTGGAAAGTGAATGAGTCATCGACTCGAACTATAAACATTATTTGAAAATGGGTCTTCAACCCGCATCTTGAAAAGTGGATGAGTCATCGACTCGAGCTATAAACATCATTTGAAAATGGGTCTTCAACCCGCATCTTGAAAAGTGGATGAGTCATCGACTCGGGCTATAAACATCATTTGAAAATGGGTCTTCAACCCGCATTTTGATTTAAGTGGATGGGTCATCGACCCGAACTATGTTCATCATTTGAAAACTGGGGCCATCGGCCCGTATTTTGAGGAAAAGGCGAATAGGTCATCGACCCAAACTATAATTGTCATTGAAAATTGGGGCCACCGACCTCGATTTTGAAGGAAAAGGTGGATAGGTCATCGACCCAAACTATAATTGTCATTGAAAAATTGCGGCCATCGACCTCGATTTTGAAGGAAAAGGTGGATAGGTCATCGACCTAAACGGAACACGGCTTTTGAAAATGGGTCATCGACCCACATTTTGGGAAGTGGGTAGGTCATTGACCCGTACAGCAAATTTCATTTGAAAATCGAAAGAGGTCATCGACCTGAAACTATGGATTTTGAGTGCTTCGAATAATTCGGCCATTAACCTATTTTAAAAACATCGTTTTTAAAGAGGGATTGCGGGTCCAACCTAGACTACAAAAATTACTTGGAAATTGACGTGGGGTATTGGTTAGCATGCATCAAATCGAATTGGGTCCTCGACCCGCATTGTAAACATCATTTTAAAAATCAAGAAGAGTCATCGACTCTGAATGTAGACATAATTTAGAAATAGAAATGGGCCATCGGCCCGCAAGCATCATTTTGAAAATTACAAAGAGTCATCGACTCTAAATGTAAACATCATTTAGAAATTAAAATGGGCCATCGGCCCGCAACCATCATTTTGAAAATTGAAGTGGGTCATCAACCCGTATTTCAAATTTGACCTCGGATCATTGACCCAAACTTTGCAAAAAGGTTCTTGAAATGTCTGATATTTTGAAATTGAAGCATGGCCAAGTGCGAATGTGACATGAATGCGACGGGGACGTGACCACGAGCAGCAAGCGTTTGAACGTTCAACCATGACCGACTCGACCTAAGATAACGTTCCAAAGACGAGTAGACTAGTAACCGTGCAGGGTCTACAATGAAATTTCTCCTCCACCACAAACTGTACAATTGATTAATTAAACCACCTTACAGATTTCAGACGCTTTTAAATCGAAATTATTAACGAACTTTTCATCCTTCACAACTTGTTTCACTTTCTTTCTCCCCACATATCAACCATTAGACTATGGGTTTCTGCCAAATATTAAGGTCCCAAGGGAAGGGGTTTACTTTCGGCACCTTGTATTACCACATTAGTGCGTGGATCGTTCTCCTGGTTACCTAAGGTGTACTCGATACCTCCTCACAATATTTATTTTTTCTTCTTTTTTCTTTTTTTCTTTTTTGATTTTTTTTTTTTTTTCAACATTCTCTTTTTCGAAATATCTGTCACGTGACCCATGTAGCAAGCCTCAACCGATGGATCCCGTCCAACTGGACAAGTCATCAGGCATTCTCCCAATAGCTAAAATTGGGTTCCCCTCGGGCTAAGAACTCGAATCACAAGACAGTCAATCACGCTCTTTTGAGGTCAAGTAATCTCCCTGTCGGTCCATTAAAGGAGTCACCACGAAAGTAAATAATTAAACACAAGACCGGCTTACACACCACACTATTAATTAGTCAACAATGGGGTTAAGATCGTTACACAAGTGCTATTCTTTATTATCCATTCATGATTCAAATTTAAAAGAGAACTAAAATATGTAATGTCATGAAATTAATCAACTCAAGTTTAAATAAGGAGGAGAAGTTCATGCATTTGCTACTTTAAATTATAAATTCTCAATTTATTCCGAAAAACAATTCGATTCGAGTTTGTCGTTGACTCATCTTAGTCTAAACATTAAACAGAAGGTTCAGGTGCTTGGTTCGAAAGTTACCCCACTTTGGCAACTTGACTTTGACTTAAGGAGAAGAATATGCAACTTAGGTTCAGAAATTGACACGGTTTCGACACTATTTGTAACGACTCGGGATGCAAATGGACTGGACCAGATTAATCATGAAAAGACTCGAAGCTTAACGACATGGTCTACAACCTAACTATACAAATGCATGCGACATATGGACTTAAAGACAGACTCACAGTATGGGACTTGGACTCAACTAGACATGGACCTGAAGTAATTAGCTCGTGTTTGGACCAATAAGCTTCTAAGACTTCTAAAAATAACCTGGACGTGACATTATTGTGCCTTGACTCAAAACTAAAAAATGACATGCATGATTTGGGCCTAAGAATAAGCTTAGGTGACCTAACTAGGTGAGACGCTTAAGTAACTAGGCTTACTATACAGGGCTTAGACTCCAACTAGACTCGACCCGGTGCATTTCATGCCTCCTCATGACTCGAGAATGAAACTTGTTTTTTTTTTTTTTTTTTTTAAAAAAAAGTCGATGTTTAAAATGGGCAGCACTTCGACTACCAAAAAGGCTTATTTGGTTCGAAAATTCTAGTCCAACTAGGGTTAGATTTTACCTTCGAAAAACTTCGTTTTGGTTGGAACAAATTCTATTCCTAAATGGGTAGCATTTCAAAAGTGCTCGAGATTATTCTAATCCTAAACGTATAGCATTTCAGCTTAAAACTATTCTTTTTTCAAAAGACGGACGTAGTGTTAAAAAATCGTTCGGGATTAATCTAATTCTAAACGGGAAGCATTTCAGCTTGAAAGGATTCTTTTTTCAAAAGAGTTATTGGGAACTGTTCGAGATTATTCTAATCTTAAACGGGTAGCATTTCAGCTTAGAAAGGATCTTTTTTAGGATTTTCTAATCCTAACGAGGAGCATTTCAGCATAGAAAAGATCTTTTTCAAAAGAGCTAATATTCAAAATTATTTAAGGTTGTTCTAACTCTAAACGAATAGCATTTCAGCTATGAAAATATCCTTTTTCAAAAGAGCTAATGTCGAAAATTGGTTAAGATTATTCTAACCCTAAAAGAATAGCATTTCAGCTTAGAAAAAGATCTTTTTTTTTTCAAAAGAGGCAATATCGAAAATTGTTTAAGATTATCCTAACCCTAAACGAAAAGCCTTTCAGCTTATAAAGGATCTTTTTTCAAAAGAGGCACTATCGAAAATTGTTTAAGATTATTCTAACCCTAAACGAAAAGCATTTCAGCTTAGAAAACATCTTTTTTCAAAAGAGCTAGAATCGGAAATTATTTACGATTATTCTAATCCTAAACGAATAGCATTTCAGCTAGGGAGATATCTTTTTTCAAAAGTGCTAACATTGGAAAAAAAATGTTTAAGATTATTCTAACCCTAAATGAATAGCATTTTAGCTAGGAAAGGATCTTTTTTCAAAAGAGCTAAAATCGGGAATTATTTTAAGATTATTCTAATCCTAAAAGGGATGGCATTTCAGCCAAGAAATGGATCTTTTTTCAAAAGAGCTAAAATCGAAAATTATTTAAGATTATTCTAATCCTAAACGAATAGCCTTTCAGCTAGGAAGAGATCTTTTTTCAAAAGAGCTAGAATTGAAAATTATTTAAGATTATTCTAATCCTAATCGAATAACTTTTAGCTTGGAAGAGATCTTTTTTCAAAGAGCTAATATCGGAAATTATTTAAGATTATTCTAATCCTAATATAAACGAATAGCATTTCAGCTAGGAAGAAATCTTTTTTCAAAAGAGCTAAAATCGGGAATTATTTTAAGATTATTCTAATCCTAAAAGGGATGGCATTTCAGCCAAGAAATGGATCTTTTTTCAAAAGAGCTAATATCGGAAATCTTTTAACATTATTCTAATCCTAAGCGAATAGCATTTCAGCTAGGAAGAAATCTTTTTTTTTCAAAAAAGAGCTAAAATCGAAGATTATACAAGATTATTCTAATCCTAAGAAGATGGCTTTTCAGCCAAGAAAAGATCTTTTTTCAAAAGAGCTAATATAGAAAAAAAATGTTTAAGATTATTCTAACCCTAAACGAATAACCTTTTAGCTTGGAGGAGATCTTTTTTCAAAAGAGCTAATATCGAAAATCTTTTAAGATTATTCTGATCCTAAAAGAGTAGCATTTCTGCAAGGAGAAGATCTTTTTTCAAAAGAGCTAAAAATCGGAAACAATTTAAGATTATTCTAATCCTAAAAGGAAAGCGTTTCAGCTTGGACAAAAATCTTTGTTTTTTCGGAAAAGAAAGTGTTGGAAAATATTTAAGATTACTCTAATCCTAAAAAGACAGCATTTCAGCTTAAAGAATGATTTTTTTTTTTAGAAGGAAAGCATTTCAGCTTAAGTCAAAAATCGTTTCGAAAAGATAGTGTCGAAAAAAATTTAAGATTATTCTAATCCTAAAAAGACAGCATTTCAGCTAAAAGGAAGCTTTTGGAAAAATATTTGACTGAAAGGATGACAGTTTTGATTAAAAAAAGACTAAAAACATGGCTTTAGATTTCACAGAGCATTTAGTCATACGCAGTTCAAGGATGCAATGCATGACCTAGACTATTCTAAGTCTCGAAAAGGGTCCATGCCAATGATCCCACGTTGTTAGGTAACCTACGCAACCACCATAAGTTTGTAACTATATGGCGAGAGTGCGGTTGCTAACCTCGGCGGAACCACCTTGGTATTTAAACCAGACACAGTGAACGTCATTTCCCTACTTTGAGATCGACCCAAGGGGAGAAATGGTTCGAAACCTAACAGTATGATGCATAAATAACATAAAAAAGAAAGGGTACTCTAAATAGCCATCATTTTACTTTTCAAGTTTCACTGTCCCCAGCGGAGTCGCCAAATTGTGGACAAGGGATTTTGATCCACGCGATGTTTTATTTCAAAAAAACATGTTCATTTGAAAAGAGTCGCCACTAAATTTTTAGGTGGAATTTAGAAACCAATTTTAGAGAAAATGAGTTCGTGTGAGTTTACGTGTTAGGAAGATTAAAAGAATTTCATTAATTTAACGCCTAACCCCGCCCGTTACAGTAACGGTCTCTACTAAGTAAAATCATGGCTTTTATGAGTACGTATGTGGATATGCAAACAACGTTTTAATCCTAAACAAAAATATATCCATTCTATGTCGTTTAATGCACATATAATTTCGTCGAAGTTATTTAACAGAGGTTCATTTACTATTCTAGCAAACAAAGAAAAGAAGCAGAAACACTCACCGACAGCATAAGAAAGATTAACAAATGTTAGCGGCAGACGAATAAAAATAATAATAATCGAATACGACTAAGACACGCGAACAAGCATGAAGGACAAGCAAATGGTGACAGACACAAATGGTGACAAACAAACACTGATAAACATGCCGACTACTAATCAATCAAAAAAACAACTATTAACACAAGCAAGCATGCCAACTATCAACACACATACACGACACAAATGCACTTAAAGGATCAGCTAATAAACATACAAGTCAAATTTCACTAAATAAAAAACGCAGACATACCCAAAACGTGATAGACAAACACGGACAAACATGCATAAAAAACGTGTAAACTAGTAATTAAACTCAACTACATAATCACACTAATCATGAGCAAATAATGTGGGTGCAACTAAAAACCAATTAATATTCACACAAGCAAGTGCTTAAGTAGTCAAATACGATTAAAATTCAAGCAAACGTAGACACCTAAATAAACACAGTACGTGAAATTCCAAATAACACAAGTTCATACACCGAGGAGTAACACGATTGAAGGTCGAACAAGCAAATCAGAAAAGACAACAGACAAAGCCCGGCACTGCACGATTCTTTCATGTTTATCACGACTAAATACGAAACCAATAAATGACAGAACAAGATCAATGGGAACTAAACTAAACGCGAGAACGTGAATCACAGAACTGGAACGATATGAAAGACCAAACTCAGACAACTAACATAATGAAACGTGAATATAACCTGGCTGTACACTAAGTTAATGAGCTAATCAAACTAACGAGGAAATTCCGATCATATTACACAAGGAAATCGAGCATGAATACTAAGCAAACCAGGGACACGACCTATCTATACATATATGCCGAAATCATGCGAGGAGTACAAATCTAAAACGAGCAACGAACATAACAACTACAACGACAGACAATGAAGCAACAGGGAGTAATAAAAAGCAACAGAAGACAATAAAAAAACGATAAAAAACAACAATTTAAACAAAATAAAGTGAGTATTTTGCACCCTCAACTTACATGTATCGTTGACCAAATATCCGAGTCGTAATCGATTGTAAGATTTTATCCCGAGGGGCCGTCGTCGACGAAAACCAATAAAAATCCGTAACTTTGAACACAACTGACAGCGATTTTCAAAAGCTTGTAGTTTCTTCGTTTCTCAACGAAATTTCGAACCGAAAGATGTTTTGGAATCGTGCTAAAGTGAACTTTAAGATTGTGTAAAGAAATCAGAGTGACTATGGTGTTTTCAACACGAAAAATAGGGTAGAAGTCGCGGTAGTTGCACGAAAATCAGAAAATTCTGCTCTGTTTTTCATACGACTATCCCGACTCCTTTGAGGCTTTTTGGGGCTTTCTTGTGACTTGTTATGGTGTATGTATGCTGTGTATTTCGTCCCTCTTGAATGCTTGGGGATGGTGTGTATTTATAAGGTTGAAAGTAGGGTTTTAAGGAGGGAAAAGAGCAGCTTGTTCCCTCTCTTCGAGAGGCTTTGTTGGAGGCTCGCTTTAGGGTTTTTTTGAGTGTTTTCTTGAGGGTTAAGGCAAGGGTACATGGATATGTGGATCAGGTATCGGTTTTTGGTTGTGGGTATGGGTTTGGTGGCCAAAAACGTGTTTTGGGCTGCTCAGAAAAACAGTGCGGTTGTGGGGCTAGGGCGTGTTATTTGGGCCGTTTAAGCTTCTTTGGTGAATTTAGGACGTGGTTCTAGGATGGATTAGGCTCGGGTACGTGAGGGAGAGTGTGGGTGAGGGAGCCGGGTTTTTGGGTCGCCTTTTGGGTTGTCAGAACAGGGCATGAAGAGGGGGTTTGGGACGTGTTTTGGACAGGTTTTTGGGCTGTATTTTGGTCGTGGCTCTTGGTTGGGTTTTGGCCTGGATACGAGCTTTGGTACGTGGGGTAGGAGGTGGGAGAAAAGGCCTTGAAATTCGTGTTGAAACGGGCTCAAAATCGTTCTTAAAATCGAGCTTAAAACGAGTTATAAAACTTGCTGTTAAGAAAACGAATTCGTCGAATACGATTTAATAAACTGTTTTAAAAGCACGAGAAACGACTTTTCAAGTCAAATATTGAATTTGTAAAAATGATTTTTCAAATCGAGTTACTTAAAATGATTTTTCAAATCGAAATATTTTATTTTCAATAAAACAAACTTTTTGACAGAAATAAATTTACCTTGTTAATCATTAATTTAAATATCATTTAAATTAACAAAACATTTTGTCGACGGCGTCCGGCTTACATCGTAAAACGAACTCAAATAAATGACACGAAATACAAGTTGTCCTATCATCATAGGGTGTTTGTCGGGTTCTCTAAAAATTTCCATATCGACAGATACGGGTATCAACACAAACACCACACAACAACAAAAGCAGGGCACCAAGCCCATTAAACAAAAAGCCACAACGCGTAATCTAAGCCAACAAAAACGCTGACTGAATATCAAACACAAATCCCAGCTACGAAGAAAAAACGGCAAAGGTCCAGTATACACTGACTGCCACAACCCAAACAAAGCATATCCAAAAAACACCGACATTCTCGTCAAAAACACCGCAGAAAACACAATCACTAAGGACTCCACAATCAGTCAAGTGTCCAAACACCACGACCATAATACAGGAATACTCCTACTAATCACAAAAGACAACCACGCACCCCTCTCTCAAGACTTCAAAGTCACCTCCAACCCCACAACGTACGAAGCACATGTCTACGACCTACAAGGATCCACAGACACATTACCTAACCTTTCATCCCTGCTAAACAAACCCCTACACATCCAAATACTGCCCATCGACGCAAAACAGCGCAACAAACCCGCGTGTACTCATGCTTCCAACCACACTGGGGGCTGAACATACCAAACCCTGATATCAAACCATTCCCAACTACAAAACAACCAACACCCACGAAGCATTCTGCAATGTATTTATAAGATACAAACAGACAAAATGTTAAGAATCGCAACTCACGGGCCGGCATGCCCTTAAACGTGCAACTCCATCAAAGCATTTCACGGACCGGCATGTCCTTAAACGTGTACAAACACAATTCCTGGGCCGGCATGCCCTTAAACGTGCACATTCTCCACAAAAATCAAAATAGCATTTCACGGACCGGCATGTCCTTAAACGTGCACCCCTTGTACAAAAATCAAAAACAAATTCCTGGACCGGCATGTCCTTAAACGTGCACCCCTTTTTCTACAAACACAATTCCCGGGCCGACATGCCCTTAAACGTGCACTCTCCCACGAAAAAGCAAAAGCATTCTCCGGACCGGCATGTCCTTAAACGTGCACCTTTAACAAACACACTTCTCGGGCCGGCATGCCCTTAAACGTGCATCCCTCACAAAAAAAGCATTTCACGGACCGACATGTCCTTAAACGTGCACCCATTTCTACAAAACACAATTCCTGGGCCGGCATGCCCCTAAACGTGCACATTCAACACAAAATACGACTCTGAACTACGCCGGTCTGATTCCACTCACGTGGATACGTAGGCAGCTTTGCGAAAAGCGCGACCACCATTCAACACAAAACGACGCGTTCAACGCTTAAAAAAGCTGAGAACATAGTCAACACAAAACACCCGACGCGCCCAAAGCTTAAAAAGGTCGAGGGCACATCCGGCACAAAACCTCCGTCTGAAAACCCAAAAAGGTTTAAAAGACGACATTCAACACAAAAATGACACGTCTGAAGCTTAAAAAGGTCAAAGACACAGTCAACACAAATGCAAGATCATGATCCAAAGCTTAAAAAAGTCGAGGATTTAACTCTTTTTACAAAACAGCAAACGAGGCAAACGTAAACGAAAACGTTCATTTCATTAACGATAGTCAAAAGTAGTTACGTTTTGGATTTTCCGTCTCTAGAGCAAAAGACAAAACTACGACCTCCGAGGTCCTCTTAGGTCTTAGGAATGGCAAAGCAAACTACAACGTCACCAGGATTTAGAGTTGACGACGAACTACAACACGGTTCCTTCGACGCTATACCCATCAGCTGCACATGTTAATCTCGGCATCCCTCGGCATCCCTTCAATCCCATGGACCACAGATCACAGGAGGAGGCAACCACTTTTCGACACCAAACACCACCCTCTCAGGCAACGCGACGCCCGGCCGCAAACCCTCGCTAAAACGGCAGTTACACCCCTTTTGCACCAATAACACCTTCCCCTACTCAACAAAACGCAGCCGTGTATCACACTATCCCGTTTTACACCCCTGCTTTACGTCTTTTTTGTTTTTCACATTCAAAAAACCCGACATCCTCAAACACACTTTCAGCTTTACGCAAATTACAATTCTCGCATTTCGCAACTCATATCTCAAAAAGCACGATTTTTACATTGCATTTTCATCAAAACACTTTTTGCGAATTGCATACGTCATTTTGTCAAAACACGTTTTACACATAAAGCACGATGCATTTTCTTGAAACAACAATTTCATGCATTTCGAAAACCGTGATCTCAATCGAGATTCGCGTTTTCGCACGACTAACAACACATTGCAGGTTTCAAAGCACAGCCGCAAGCAGGGTCAGCCAACGACCACAACCACCTAACGGCATCCATGCAAAGACGCTAACACAAGACATTTCCTGTACTGTACGACGCAACTCCTCACGCAACGTCTCAAGGCAGACCTGGTAGTCACCTGGCCTCCGTCTCAGCCTGCACCTCGGCCGCCACCTGCAAAGCGAAAGATCAGCTCGCTGGGGGCTAAAATCAAAAGCAGCTACAACAAGTTTGACTAACGGTTTACTCTAAAAACTAAGTCAAACTGGGGGCTAAAATCAAAAGCAGCCACAACAAGTTTGATTAACGTTTTACGCTAAAAACTAAGTCAAACTGGGGGCTAAAATCAAAAGCAGCTACAACAAGTTTGACTAACGTTTTACGCTAAAAACTAAGTCAAACTGGGGGCTAAAATCAAAAGCAGCTACAACAAGTTTGACTAACGTTTTACGCTAAAAACTAAGTCAAACTGGGGGCTAAAATCAAAAGCAGCTACAACAAGTTTGACTAACGTTTTACACTAAAACCTAAGTCAAACTGGGGGCTAAAATCAAAAACAGCTACAACAAGTTTGACCAACGTTTTACGCTAAAAACTAAGTCAAACTGGGGGCTAAAATCAAAAGCAGCTACAACAAGTTTGACTAACGTTTTACACTAAAACCTAAGTCAAACTGGGGACTAAAATCAAAAACAGCTACAACAAGTTTGACTAACGGTTTACACTAAAACCTAAGTCAAACTGGGGGCTAAAATCAAAAACAGCTACAACAAGTTTGACTAACGGTTTTGCACTAAAACCTAAGTCAAACTGGGGGCTAAAATCAAAAGCAGCTACAACGAGTTTGACTAACGTTTTACACTAAAACCTAAGTCAAACTGGGGGCTAAAATCAAAAGCAGCTACAACGAGTTTGACTAGCGTTTTACACTAAAACCTAAGTCAAACTGGGGGCTATACCATATAATACACAAAAATCAGGATCAATTTTTGCTTTTTCACAAAAATCAGGATCAATTTTTGCTTTTTCCGCAAAAGTCACACAACCAAACACGTATACTCTTTTACGAGTCCCACAAAAACACTACACTCTTTTACGAGTCAAGCAAGACACTAAGCCTCTTTACGAGTCAAACAAAAGCACTAAACCTCTTTACGAGTCAAACAAAAGCACTAAGCCTCTGTACGAGTCAAACAAAAGCATTAAGCCTCTTCTACGAGCCCAACAAAAGCACTGAGCCTCTTTTACGAGTCAAATACATAAACACAAAGCCTCCTTTAAGAGAATGACATTGAAGCACAAACACCAGATCAAGCATTCAACAAGCACTCAACATCAGCAACCATCTCAAGCACACAGCAAGCATTCAACGCGCAAAGTCGACTAGACCACAAAACGCCGTCAAGCATCGTTCAACATCAGCAAACGCCTCAAGCAAAACACCAGCAAGTAGCACAAGCAAAGCACCATCCAGAAGCATCCAAGCAACACGCAGGCTGGCAGGCCCCTAAATATGCAGGACCGTCATGTCCTTAAACATGTACCGTCCCTCCCCGCATTTCCCGGCACTAAGTCCTCGTCTCTCCCCGAGACACATACTTAGCGCCGCCAGGTAGTATCGAGACTGTAGTGGTCCGGATAATATCTTTTAAGTTTGACTAGCGCTTTAGTCCAAGCTCAGTCAAACTGGGGGCTCTGTAGATACCCGTATCCGTACCCCCCTAAAGCAACCCGATGATGAAAATGGACTTTTATGCATGTTTTATAAATAGACGAAACGGTACAAAGTGTCTAAAACATTTTAGTCGTTTTTAACGTATTTATTTAAGTTTGCATATTTCGTAAAATGAACATTTAATTTTGTCGCCTATTTTAAGCTAAAATACGACACGATTATTTCACCCACAAAAGCAACCCACAAAAGCAGCCCACAAAAACGGCCTCACAAAAACAACCCACAACCTACAAAAATACGCGCTCGAAACGGGTCGACTCACCTCACGAGTCACACTTTCGTAAAATCAAATTTTACGACGTTACAAAATAATACAACACGAAATAATTTTATTTCAAGCCAAAACCGAAAAACACGACAAAAGCCGAGACGTGAAACAAAACAAAGTCAAACACGTCAAACTTTGGTCCAATGGACCAAAGCTTGAACACACACACACAAGAAACCTACGGTCCAAAGCAAGACATACAAACATAGCCCAACAACTTCAATCACAACACATCAACATACAAATCACAAATTTCAAATTTCAAAATCGAGCAACACACACAAAACAAATCGCCTGTTGACAGGCGACTTGTTTTGTAGTCGTCTGTCAACAGGCGACTACTTTGGGCCTCCCTTTTGCTACTTCCGATTTGTTTTGGGCCTGGTTGGGCCACAGACGACTTGTTTTGTTGTCTTGCACGATCTCAGCCCACCTTTCTCCTTCTATATATATACCCACACGCATAACACCTAAAACAACAACTTAGACAACAACAATAACGTACAACACAAACACAAAAACACAAACACTATTCATTTAGCACTTTCTAAAAACCGTCTTTACGTTTTAAGGTAAACATTTTACCTTCGGACTAGACTTTTTTAGACTCGGACAAGGGTTACACTAACCCAACTCAATATTGGTTTAACGAACCCGTATTCGTAATACGGTTGTAGTAATTCGGATTCCTAATCCGTCTAAACCTCGCCAATATTGCATAAACAAACGACTCACTGTCACTAAAGCAAACCGACTTTACATTTTACACTTAAGCAAATTCTCATGCATGCATTAAATTACGACTAAAACACGGATTCGACATTAACTTATACCGTTTCAACTAGTCTTTTAAACATGCAAAACTGAGGGTTTTCAAAATACTAGAATTAGACAAAAGTCGGAAAATAACGTTTTATATTAATTCAAATCAATGAATTATTATTTCTCGTATATTTCCTAAAGCAAAACGTCGTTAACTTTAACGACTCACATGCATTACTTTGCATTTTTATCGAGTCATATTCGCACTTGTACGTAGCGTTTTATCTGCTCACACATCGAAATTAAGCACTTGTTTTCAAAACAGTAAAGACTACTTTACGTAGGCTTTTGATTTCAGTTTTTCATAAAACGTTTTGATTAACTTTCAAAAGTAACCTTGCCCCGAATCCACTCTGGTTTCACAATAACCTTAGGAGGAGAGGTATCGACGCGCCTTGAATTCTAAGACACGCGTCTTATAATTTAAGACGCATCGAAAAGGTCCAAATTCCTTTAAAATTTGGTGGCGACTCCAAAAGCAATTTCAAATCGATTTTCAAGCATTTAAGCAATGATATCCCCCATAGCAATTCTCGCAAATTTACACCCATGCAATTTTCTCGCGTAGCGTTTTGCTCCTAATTGGGCAAGCCCGCGCGAGGCGTCGAGGAGGATCCAGGTACCTTCAACAAGTAGCCTAAACATGCTTCTAGACTCAAAAAGGGTAAGAGGCCGACACCAAATACGATCACGATTGCACACAACACAATCCAACATGCCAAAGCTCACAACTTTAAGTCCAAACCATCAACAAAAACATCCTACACAAATACTAGGGCCTTATACTAGTCAAAATATAACTAGGGCTACACCCAGTTACCTTTTATGAGCAAAATCCAAACTATTTTTCGTCCTCGTCCACTTAAATGGTGTCCTCTTCGTTAAGCTCGCTTTCTCCTTTGATAATTGTAACAACCTGGTTTTTAGTCGACTTTAATTACTAAGGCGGAAATTAATTAAGTCTTAAACCAGCGTCATTAATTATACATAAACCCAAAATGTTACATCATCGTTCAAGAGTTGAATAAAACAACTCCAAGTACGGAAATTAAAAAGAGTAGAGTGTTATATATTACAAATCTCTCGAAAACAACTAAAAATAAAGCATTAAAACATCGCGTGGCCCCGTCCAAAATCCAGCTTCCGGTCCACGATTGTCCTGCACAATAAACTGATGGGGGGTGCTCGCTGAGCGGACAGTGACTAGCTATGTTCATACTTACCCTCGAATTCAATTACTTTGGTTTATTACTATCGCTTTATAATTATAACATTATGATAAAAAGATAAACATGCTTATTACATATGGCATATAAAGACATATAAGTCATAATAAGCATACGATTTAAAGCAATAAATCATATAAAGCATGATATTCAGTTATGAATGCAAATAACAGATAATATCATATCAATAGTATCATAGATAAACAGCAGGATTACGGTACGATATTAGATCGCAAACTATAAAACATATTGTATCATTCACATCATGCAGACTTGATTCACTTCAGAAATTAAATTTGTGGTCTTTAATTTTTAAAGATGTTCCGACTCACTTTCACACAATTCAAACAACACATACAGCTTACGAGCCTGACCACTGAGTAGGCCATTGTACTCTAGTCGTTTGCATCTCACTACCATAGTGCAGCGACTTACTCGACTCGTAAACCACGCCGAATACTATAGTACTTGCATCTCATCTTCTAGTGTTCGAAATGATTCGAACTTCAGATACAATCCCATCAAGTGATCTTTACGCAAGGTAGGAACGAATGCTAGCGTCGCGCCCACTAAGAACGAAACGCGGCAAGGAGACAGAACCGCGAGATGACAATCGCAATAAGGTCGCGGTGGCCCTGATAACATTAGCGAAATAGGGGGATCAACCCTAGTCTAATATGCATATTCTAATATTTACTTTAAGAATGGGCTATGCTATTCATAGAACATCTTAACTCTGAATAAAACGACTACTTCCTAATGCCTGACCCAAAAGAGTTGGCGTATTCATTATCTTGTACGGCTTAGGCAGTACGACTTAAGGCGTAAAGGCATGGGCAGGATGACTACGCAATAAAGCTGCCGGCTTAACCACACTATTCGAGATGACAATCGCAATAAGGTCGAGATAGTGGTATCCGCACAAGACTATCCTAAACCTCACTTCACTCACGATTGACGTTTTCATATCGGAGGCTCAAGCTTTTGACCCGTTCTTTAACTTACTTCGATTTATTATTTTATTTGATATTTATTATCACATGTTACTAGACTCTCCTAGTATCATCGTCAAACGTTTACGTATTTTATTTTCGGTTTCATATGATCACTTAACATGTTCGTTTATTATTTGAAGTGTTGTTGAGACTTAATGTTTTTAAGTTTCTATATAGATACGTTTATTAATATGTCCAATTTTATTTAAGTATTTTTCGAAACACTTTAGTTATTTAACTTATTAATTTTCAATTTTCTATACTTAGGAACTTTTCAATTATTTACAATATTTCAAATTTTGAAATTTGAAATATCTTTGAATTTTGAGACGTAACTTGTTTAACAAGTTTCGTGAATTTTTCACTATTCACGTCTCGGGATTTGAAAAGATAACTTCTTCAACAAGTTACCTCAAATTCTCCTTAAAATAAGTTTTGGGACGTTACTTGTTCAACAAGTTTCGTCCCGGGTACTATTCACCGTCTTTAAATTTGGGACGTTACTTGTGTAACAAGTTTCGTCCCGGTTTACTATTCATCGACACTATTCATCTAGGTTACTATTCATTAATCACTATTCATCGGTCACTATTCATCTCGGTCACTATTCATCTCGGTCACTATTCACTTCCTAACTTAGTTACTAAGTTTAAAAATCTAGTTTTAAAGTCGTTAAGTTCGGTTTGTGAAAAGTGATAAACGGTATTTATTTTAAGTTGACACTTAGTTAAATTTAGTCATCTATTTACTAAATTTAGCGATTTTCATTTTTAATAATAGTGTCGTGGATGGTTCATTTAGTCCGTATCGTCCAAGTCCAACAGTCCAATTTGCAAAGGCAGTAGCACACGATTTAATTCATTTTTATAACGGTTACACTTTTTATCGGTTTATTATATTTCTTTTATAACGAAATCAATTTATACAAAAATTCAATTCTACTAACTATTTAACTTTAGTGACTTAGTGATAAATTCATTTTGATTAAATTTGGTTCATTTTAAGTGGAAATGTCGTGTGATATGTGTATGTATTATAATTCTTTTATTTCTTTTAAATTCTTAATTCCAACTTATTAATCACTAATTAAATTATTTTGACAATAAACTAAAAAGTGATAAAAAAAAAAAAATATTTGACCCTAAAAGTCCCAAAATGCCGTGGCCATTAAAGGTGGTATTCAAATTTTCGTTTTTCAATTTTTATCGGTTTTTAGCTTAAAGTTTTAATATTCTAATTATTCTAATTATACTAAAACGATTTAAACTAAAATGAAATTTTTACTAAAAATTTCATTTGACTAAAATTTTGAGCTAAAATATAAAGTTTAATTTCCTAAAAGTTTTTCTAAGTGTTTAAGTTGTTTTAAATTATATTACTAACAAAATACATACAAACTAGTAGTTAAACAAAAACAAAAATTACTAACAAACATAAAATAAAACAAAATCAAAGTGTACCAAAATGATGAACATCAGATGAAGGAAATAAGAACATCAAGAACACAAAGATAAAGTCAAGAACACAATTTGCATTTTTAACAACTTATAATTTATTTTCCTAAATTAATTTTTATAACATAATAACATCCATTTTAACCTTACTTAACATTACATATTATTTACAAAAATTAAAAGTGAACATTTATTTAAAAAAATGGGGAATGTCGTGAGGATGCACATATGTAAATAAATTTTATTTTCGATTTTTTCTTCACTTTAAACTCATTGTCAATACTTAACATAATTTTTTTATATGATTACAACATAACTAAAACTTAAATAAACATAAAAACAACATGAAAAATAATTTAAAATGCTCAAAATTAATTAAACTAAACATGCTCTTTAAATACTACACAATTCTAGTAAAACAAATATTTAGCTATTATCATTTTATTAACATCACATAAACATATAAGAACTCATAGTTGATGTTTAACATAATTTTATCATAAGGTTCATACTCATAAAATTATAATAAAAATCAAATTAATTTACAAAGAGACTAATATAAGAAATAGCTAGTCACCTTGATCGGTATGACTATTGATTATCCGGATCGAAAATGTTATCAAGATCAAGCTCACCCACAAACCCGTCTTCACCTTCAAATAAAACCCGTAAATAGTAAGCTTCAATTACCCGCTAATAACTAAAGAATACAAGAGATTATTAGAATAATATTAGGGTTTTAATTTAGGAAGTTTTTGGAATGAAATGGAAGAAAAATAAAGGGAGAAAAATGGAGGAAGTAGGACGGCAATATGGAGGGAGTAATGGGTTGATTTTTGCACTTGTAATATTGTGAGGATAAGTTAGTAATGAATTAGGTTAAGTAATTTAGGATAAGGTTAAGTTTTTTTTTGTAAGTAATGTTTAATTAAAATTAAATAAAGAGACATAGAACCTGTTCTTTCGGACTTTTTAAGTGAATCGAATCGAATCGAAATGAGCTTAATCGAATCGAACTAAATCGAATCGAATCGAATCGAATGAATCGAATCGAATCGAATCGAATCGAAACGAAGTGAAATGAACAAAAATCGAACAAGATATTATTATTATTATTATTATTATTATTATTATTATTATTATTATTATTATTATTATTATTATTATTATTATTATTATTATTATTACTATTATTATTATTATTATTATTATTATTATTATTATTATTATTATTATTATTATTATTATTATTTTTAAAAACCGCAATTTTATTAAATAATTATAAACAAGGTTTACACAAAATTGGTGGGTAGCCGGATACAATCTGGGCCCCCACCCCCTTAGCAATAGCGAGGCTAAGCCTAGAAAAAATATAAGCGGACACACGAGCCCCCGCATCATGGGATGCAGAGAAAGTCTGGATCCGCTTCAATAACGCTATAGCATCCGAATCAAGCTCCCCAAGAGAAGAGAATGAGAACGGAAGGAAACCATAGCCAGCCGCCACGCATAAATCCCTGTACTTAGCACTCTTACACCGCGCAGCATCGACAACAACCCGTCCAGGCACGAACTCGGCCACCCCAGCCTGAGTTAGGGGGGAAGACCCTGTTAGGTCAACACAGACATCCTGCCCCCTATCCCATGAATAAAGCAGCAAATCCGCAGGACGAAGGGACCTGCCAAGCGAGTCGACCATCCCGATATCAACCTCCTTACCAGCCGAAATGCCAGCTCGAAAGCAGATGTCTAATAAGGTGTCACGGACAAGGTTATGTCGATGCTTAACACCCACAGTACCAGCACAAGAAACAGCACGGTCGCCAAAGACGTCATCAGCAGAAACTCTAGAACAGGCAGGACAAGGCCTGGGAACCGTGAATAACGAGACACCCAACCGATAGCCAAGCACACTACGGTAGGTTCTCCCATTCATGGTCTGACCTAACCCAGAGATAGGCACCACACGCAACCAATCAGACGAATGGGCACCCTGCTGAGACTTCCACAACGCAACCTGTCGCGGGTTCAACGAATAAACAGATTCTACGGAAGAAGCAATCGTCGCGAAATATATATCTGCCAGTTTCTTCATAAGTCTGGGGGCAGCGATTTCACTAGGATCACGAGAAAGAGCAGAATCTGTAATCTGCGTAAAAACCCGCAAGGCGTCACCAAAAGCAGGACCCTCAACCAAAACACCGTAAGGCGTAGGCGTATCCCGCAAGCTGCGATGCAAACGGGACGCCAGGAAAGCATAATTTATAACATCACCCGCGGCATAAACACCAAGCCCACCAAGCCGAAAGGGGAATGTGGCAAGGCGCCACTGCCAGTCCCCAAAACCAGGGCCAGACGCGGTAACAATACGTTCCATACTAGAACGAAGCGCCGCATCAAAGGAAAGATGAGCCGTGCCAAAAACACGCGGGGAACAAGTCCGGAGAGTAAAGTAGACCTTGGAGACACCCGTACAAGCCCGAAGAAGAAGCAACTCACACTGTGGGTCCTCATGTTGGAGCTGGTGTCCTCCACAGTTAGTGTGATTAATTTATTAAATCTCTTACAGGATCACAAAGGATACTTGTATTTAAAATCAGCTGATTAACGTATATCGGTAACGGTTGGCTTGCTAGAAAGTTTGACGTTACTGTCATATAGATGGCGGTGATCAGCTGGTCCTTATCGGTCACACCTATAGGACGATTTTATGAAATGTAATGTGATTACATTGATGCCTTAATTATATCTAAGCAGTTAGAAATTTGGAAATATATTTGAATAATTATTTAATGTGATTAAATAGATTATTGTTATATTAGTGGGTGAGCTGAATTAAATGTTAAATCAGCTAGATGAGCTGGATTAAGTGTTAATTCACGTGTGTATAATAGTTATGAGCTACATTTATATTATAAATATATTTGATATTTATAGTTAAAATGATGCTATAAGTTATGTTATTTAATTCATTGTATTATACGATAATCAATTAATTAAATACGTATTATACATATTATTTTACATGTAATGTACATTTGAAATATACTAAAAATATAATACACACAATACACACACACACTAGTAGTGTGTCGTGTGGTATATATGTATATGTAGTAATTTTAGTTTGTTTAATTAGTAGTAATGGGTAGTTAATATTTGTTTAACCACCTCTTGCCATTACTTAATTAAACCTCCCCACTAACACATAAAACTACCCACTAAAATATGTTATATACTAACTAGTTTACTCATAAGATGAGTGATTGATTTTGGTGTATTGTAGTGTGTGTGTGTCGTGTATGTTGGAGAGAAAAAGAGAGAATTTGTTCTCATATTTTCACTCATCAAATTTCCAAATTACTTCATATATTAACTTGTAATATATACCTTGTTTTCTAGTATAAACACAAGGCATTTCATAAGGCGTTTTGGGTGCAACTTATAAGAGATATTCTACGTTGAATATTGGTTTGTAAAACGTATTTTGGGTACGTTTTAGGAGGTTCTTAGGCCTTTCTTTGAAGATTAAGAAAGGTTATTTCTATATTCTTGTAATTCATATTATTATCGTTTTGTATAATCTTGGGCATGTTAATACGATTAACATTTTAGTAGTAATATCGAGTTTCATATTGCTACAAGTGGTATCAGAGCTTTAGGCTCAAAATGATTTTAATATGGATTAAAATTGAAAAATAAAATCGTTTATTTGTTTATATAACCTCACGGCATTTTTTAAATTTTTCGAAATTTTTTTGTTTTGTTTAATTTAATTATTTTAAGTTGTTAGAATAAGTTAAATTAAATTGATATGCAAATTTGTTATATGTTTGTATTTTGATATGATCATTTTTAAGATATATAACACTTAATTTTGATTTAAATGTGATTAAAATCAAAATAATATGATTATGTGATAATTATAAAGTTTATTATATGATAATAAAATTTGTGACATAATTTATGAAATTATAAGTGTCAATTTGTTTTGCATATACAATGTGTTTCGAAATTTTTATATATATATATATACATGTCAATTTTTGTTGTTAAATATGATTTAATAAAAATAATTGTTATATATATATGTATAAAATTTTAATGTTGGCCGAGATAATTGATTAAAAAAAATGTTTTTGTTTTTTTTATTTTGGCCGAATTTTTTTTTTTGAATTAATATGATTGATTCATTTTGTTTTTAATTTGAAAGTCAAATTGATATTGTTTTGAAATGCCTTATTGAATTGTCATAAAAGTGTTTATGATATATGATGCCATTTATTTTAAAATAGTTTAAAATAATTATTGAATTGATTCATTATATATGATATGTTGAATTAATTTTTGTTTATCAATTTATGTATGACATGATTGATTTTATGTTAATAGGTGAATTTTTATGAAATATTCACTTAAACATATTTTGTATGGTGGTTTGTGTTTTTCATGCATGTGGATGTATGAATTTTTTTTGTTTTAGTAGATGAATGCGTTTATATTTGATTGCGTTTTATATCTAGTGTGGCCTAAGTTTCTGTTTTAATTGCATTTTCGTAATGATGAAAATGTGATTTTGGGATTTTTCACGTCTCCAACTTGTAATCTTCTTTTATCCTAGATTATATGTAAATAGGTTTTACAATGTAATAGCTAGTGGTTCAAGAAGAGGAGATTGAAGTTTTGCCAATCCTTTTGGTGATCCAAGACGGAGTTTTTTTGGAGCCTTGCTTTTGGAGATAGGGTCCTTTTGAAGGATTCCAATTTGTATTTTATAGGGTCCAATTTGATTGGATTAGCCTTATCTGATTTTGTTAGGCCACACTAGGTTTTATGTGCTTGTTTTATTTATGCTTTTCGTCTTTTTCCGCCTAAAACAAACCACCTAAATCGATGAATATTGATTCATTCCCACGTGTTAGTTAACATATGATGTTTTAAAGTCATCGTTCTTTTAGACTCACCTATATTGTTCACTTAAATGAGTTTTTAATGGATGATGAGATCTCACTCTTTTAAAATTGAGATATAGTCTTTCTAAATCGAATCATTATGAATCCCTTGTTCGTCGGTGGGCATATAGGACCTGTTGTTAAATCCATGTGTACCCCTTCTACCTTGGGTAAGTAGTTGATGTCGATGTTAGTTGAACTCAACATTTGGTTTTCACTAATATGTGAGAATTGAATGGACTATCAATAAATTTGAGAAATTTATGAACCAAGAGTTTTTAAAAGGTTAAAAATTAGTCAAATGGTTGACTTATCGATTTATTGAAATTTGAGTCTTGGAATCATTTATATAATTCTTGAGTGGGATCAATTATATGAATGCTTTTAGTTTATTTACATGTTTTAAATAGACGCATTATATTTGGTGATTGCTTATGTTTGGTTTATCTTCTTATATTGTAGATATATTTGTTGCATTTTCTGCTGTATTATGGCTGATAATACTGCTACCCCCGGCCCTAGTGCCGTCTTGACTAGGGAGTCATGGTTACGTTCCTTTATGGACCATGTCTCCTACAACCAAAACTACCGTCTCAAGTCAGATGGTAGTAACTTCACCGAATGGGAGGCAGCATTAAAGAATCTTTGTCATCGCACGGAAAATCAAGTATCTCATGGAGCCAATTAAAATTTGAACCTCTTTGCTTCGATCTGGAGCTCAACGAACTGCATACGATGAGTTTGTGAAAGAGGCGGGTGCGATTAAGAACGTACTCATATATGCAATGGATTCCCATTTACAACGTCGCTTCATTTCCCAAGGTGCAAATCGCATTTTCACCACGCTGACTAATGAATTCTCGCAAGCTCCGAGAATTGTTAGGTATGATGCAGCTGTACGCTTCTTTGAGGCTAAGCTGCAAAGGGGCCAACCTGTTAGCGCCCACATGCTTAATATGATTGAGAATGTGGAGAAGCTAGAAGCTCTTGGCTGCAAGCTTGAAGACTCGATCATTGTTGATCGTATCCTACACTCACTTCATGATGGATTCACTCAGTTTAGGGTGAATTACAACATGAATGACATGAAGAAAAGTCTTCACGAACTTCATTCTCTGCTCGTGCAAGCTGAGAAAGATCTTAATTTGAGTGGGAGTCACAAGAAAGATGTTCTTGTGATACAGTCTAAGGGAAAGGGAAAGGCACCTGCTGCCTCGAATGCTAAGCGACCTCATTTCAAGAAGAAAGGTCAGCCTAAACCCAAGAGTGGTCCTGGGGAGTCAAGTCACTCAAAAGGCAAGAAGAGCAAAGAAAAGGAGGGAAAATGTCACCATTGCCAGCAGTCTGGGCATTGGCGAAGGAATTGTCCTAAGTACCTCGAGGACATAAAAGCTGGACGTGCGACAGCTCAAGGTATGTCATCTAATATTCACATGATAGAAATTAATCATGCGAGTTCCTCTGTTTGGGTATTTGATACTGGATGTGGTTCTCACATTTGTAATCACTTGCAGGGCCTCCGGGACGTAAGACGTCTGGCTAAAGGCGATGTTGATTTACGTGTTGGGAATGGAGCAAAGGTTGCTGCTGTTTCTGTAGGAACTTACATCTTGTTATTACCTAGTGGTTTGGAACTTTGTTTGAATAATTGTTATTATGTTCCTAGTTTGTCGAAGAACATTATTTCCGTTAACATGTTGGATGTTCATGGTTTTTCATTTATTATTAAGAACAATTGTTGTACTTTTTCTTTAAATGATGTTATTTATGGTCAAGCGTTTTCCATGAATGGCATTTATGTTCTTGATCAAACGCAAGAAATATTTCATGTGAATAATAAAAAGGCAAAATTAGGTGATAAAGATCAAACGTATTTATGGCATTGTCGAATGGGACACATAAATGAAAAACGAGTAAAGAAACTCATTAAGAATGGGATTATTTCACCTTTTGGCTATGAATCATTTGGTACTTGTGAATCATGTCTCATTGGAAAGATGGCTCGTATATCTTTTAAAGGTATTGGAATGCGAGCCAGTGACTTACTAGGACTAATACATACCGATGTATGTGGGCCAATGTCTGTCACAGCGCGAGATGGCTATAGATATTTCATCACTTTTACTGATGATTTAAGTAGATACGGGTATGTCTATTTAATGAAACATAAAAGTGAATCTTTTGAGAAATTCAAGGAATTTCAAAATAAGGTTGAGAACCAATTAGATAGAAAAATAAAGGCATTACGATCAGATCGTGGTGGTGAATATTTATCTAATGAATTTGATCAACACCTAAAGGATTGTGGCATTGTATCACAATTAACTCCACCTGGAACACCACAATTGAATGGTGTGTCCGAACGGAGAAATCGAACTTTATTAGATATGGTTCGCTCCATGATGAGTCACACGGTTTTACCAGATTCATTGTGGGGGTTTGCTCTAAATTCTGCTGCACTCATTCTAAACCGAAGTCCGACTAAAGCGGCAGACAAAACCCCATATGAGATGTGGAAAGGAAAAGTTCCTGATTTGTCCTTTATTCGGGTTTGGGGATGTGAGGCTTACGTTAAGTGGAGACCTGACGATAAGCTAGGCCCACGATCGGTCAAAACATACTTTGTGGGATATCCAAAAGGAATGTTTGGTCATTACTTTTATTCACCTACTGAAAAACGAGTTTTTGTTGCAGCTAGTGCTAAATTCTTAGAGAAAGAGTTTATCACGAATAACCAAAGTAATAGGGTTTTTGAGTTGTCAGAAATCTTAGAACCAGACACTGCACATGTGATGGAGGAAGATATTCCTTCAACCTCCATCGCAGTGAGCTATTCTCGCGAACGTAGGAGGTCAAGTCGAGTCTCTTATCCTCCGGATCGATACATTGGTATCGTTGAAGAAGGAAATGGAGACGATTTATTGCTTCTTGAAAGTAATGAACCGACTACCTACAAAGGTGCAATGACTAGTTCTGACTCGAAGCTATGGCTTGAAGCCATGCACTCCGAGATAGACTCCATGTACGAGAACGAAGTATGGGATCTGGTTGATTTGCCTGAAAAGGTAAGACCTCTTCAGTGCAAATGGATTTATAAGATAAAACGTTCACTAGGTGGACAACCAGATATCTATAAAGCACGACTTGTTGCAAAAGGTTTCACCCAAGTGCAAGGTTTACACTACGATGATATTTTTGCACCTGTCGTCATGCTTCGATCTATCCGGATTATCTTAGCGATTGGTGCATTTCATGATTATGAAATATGGCAATTGGATGTGAAGACCGCCTTCTTAAATGGTTATTTAGACGAGGAATTGTACATGGTACAACCCGAAGGCTTCACGGATCCAAGATATCCTAAGAAAGTATGCAAACTTAAGCGTTCCATTTATGGACTTAAGCAAGCATCGAGGAGTTGGAATCATCGATTTGACCAAGTGATTAAACAATATGGTTTTAAACGATCAGTCGAGGAACCATGTTTATATGTCAAATCAAGTGGGAGCTATATTGCTTTCCTAGTTTTGTATGTAGATGACATACTATTAATAGGGAATCACATTCCTATGCTTTCTTCTGTAAAAGAATGGTTAAAGAATCATTTTCAGATGAAAGACTTAGGTGAGGCACAGAGAATACTCGGTATTCAAATCTATAGAGATAGATCCAAGAGAATGTTGGCGTTAAGTCAAGAATCTTATATAGATAAAATTCTTGAGAGGTTCAGTATGACGAACTCAAAAAGGGGTAATCTTCCGATGGTTCATGGGGTGCATTTAAGTAAGACTCAATCACCTAAATCACCAGAAGAAATAGAGCGCATGAATCGAATTCGTGACGCTTGGTGTAGGATCGATTACGTATGCTAGGATGTGTCCACGCCCAGGCGTGGCATTCGCACTTAGTATGACGAGTCGTTACCAAAAGGATCCAGGTGAAAGTCACTGGATTGCTGTTAAGAACATCCTAAAGTACTTAAGAAGGACTAAGGATTGGATGTTAGTATATGGTGGAGACGAAGAGTTATGTGCAAAAGGTTTCACAGATGCTAGTTTCCAAACGGATAGAGATGATTCTAAATCTCAATCCGGATTCGTTTTTACACTTAATGGTGCGGCAGTGAGTTGGAAAAGTTCCAAGCAATCGATCGCAGATTCCACTACGAATCCGAGTATATTGCGACTTCCGAGGTCGCTAAAGAGGCAATATGGATGCGTCGGTTCTTACAAGGACTAATGGTAGTTCCTAGTGCGAATGACCCGATCCTTTGTTTATTGTGATAACGGTGGTGCCATATTCCAAGCTAAAGAGCCTAAATCTAGCAATAAGTCTAGACATGTGTTGCGGAAGGCTCATATGATACGAGATTACGTGGAGCAAAAGGAGATAGAGATTTGCAAGGTTGTCACGGATGACAACATAGCGGACCCTCTCACGAAGCCATTGTCGTACAATAAACATGTTGAACATGTTGTATCAATGGGCCTGAAGAGTGTTCCTGATTTTCATTAGTTTGTTTTTTAGATAATGTATCTGTTAAAACTACTACTTTGTAATCATCAAATTATTATTTTATATATCGTATTTCATGTGGATTGTGTGACAATTTTGAACGCCACTGAGTGAACTGATTTACTTTATATATGTTTTGTCCATAATCACCAAAGTGAGCTGATAACTCTAGGTGATTACATTGTGGGTTGATTGATGGTAGGTTCAATAACCATAAGGACATGTGATGTCTGATCAAACACATATCACGAGGTATAGAGGATCTGCGTAGGACATAGTGACCACTTAAAATGAAGTCCTAAATGTCTGAGACATTTTTGCCTGGTCGTGGATAGGACGTTCATTGTGTTCCTAGAGTCGATTCTTTTGTCGACTGTTTCTTGAGATAAGGGCAGTTTTGGGTGACTTTGGTTTCTTTCTCGTGGTCGCACCGTAAAAGGAGGCCGAGTAGATTTTTTCTGGGTCATTTCATACTGTGCTTTAATCTGCAAGTTTCGAGTCAAGGAAAATATCCAATCTTATCGTTTTTAATCTCAGGAACACTCGAGGAGTAATGGCGAAATGCATGGCCATGCTCGAATGTTGTGAATACATTCGTATATCAGTTAGTTGCTCTCTAGTCGAGGAAACCACTCTTGATACGATCACTTGTTAGATACGACCTTGCGGAAGTACGACTTTGCAAATTGTCTACCATTGAGTGGGAGATTTATATGGATATGAGAATCGTTAATCACACACAAACACTTGTAAGGACAAGTGGGAGATTGTTGGAGCTGGTGTCCTCCACAGTTAGTGTGATTAATTTATTAAATCTCTTACAGGATCACAAAGGATACTTGTATTTAAAATCAGCTGATTAACGTATATCGGTAACGGTTGGCTTGCTAGAAAGTTTGACGTTACTGTCATATAGATGGCGGTGATCAGCTGGTCCTTATCGGTCACACCTATAGGACGATTTTATGAAATGTAATGTGATTACATTGATGCCTTAATTATATCTAAGCAGTTAGAAATTTGGAAATATATTTGAATAATTATTTAATGTGATTAAATAGATTATTGTTATATTAGTGGGTGAGCTGAATTAAATGTTAAATCAGCTAGATGAGCTGGATTAAGTGTTAATTCACGTGTGTATAATAGTTATGAGCTACATTTATATTATAAATATATTTGATATTTATAGTTAAAATGATGCTATAAGTTATGTTATTTAATTCATTGTATTATACGATAATCAATTAATTAAATACGTATTATACATATTATTTTACATGTAATGTACATTTGAAATATACTAAAAATATAATACACACAATACACACACACACACTAGTAGTGTGTCGTGTGGTATATATGTATATGTAGTAATTTTAGTTTGTTTAATTAGTAGTAATGGGTAGTTAATATTTGTTTAACCACCTCTTGCCATTACTTAATTAAACCTCCCCACTAACACATAAAACTACCCACTAAAATATGTTATATACTAACTAGTTTACTCATAAGATGAGTGATTGATTTTGGTGTATTGTAGTGTGTGTGTGTCGTGTATGTTGGAGAGAAAAAGAGAGAATTTGTTCTCATATTTTCACTCATCAAATTTCCAAATTACTTCATATATTAACTTGTAATATATACCTTGTTTTCTAGTATAAACACAAGGCATTTCATAAGGCGTTTTGGGTGCAACTTATAAGAGATATTCTACGTTGAATATTGGTTTGTAAAACGTATTTTGGGTACGTTTTAGGAGGTTCTTAGGCCTTTCTTTGAAGATTAAGAAAGGTTATTTCTATATTCTTGTAATTCATATTATTATCGTTTTGTATAATCTTGGGCATGTTAATACGATTAACATTTTAGTAGTAATATCGAGTTTCATATTGCTACACCTCAATCTTTAAGTCTTTGTAACCTGAAACAGGTATTACTATCGAAATGTTTCTACAAAGGTTTTTGATAAAAGGTTTCAGAATGTTTCCCTATTTGGAAATGTTTAATCCATATGATATTTTCAGTCATATTGGAAAGTTGATTCCTTGCAGGTTGATTGATCTTCAGCGGGTTTAGAGGGAACGCGATCACGACAAAACACATATTCTAATTTATGTTTGACGCTTCCGCAACAATTTTTTTATGACACGTTTTAATTCTTGTTTCTTTTCAAATAAAGTACATTTTGAATTATTTAGTAATATCCCGTGCACGCTTAGTCGGGGTGTTACATCCGGTGGGGCTGGGCTTACACCGTGGTGGTTGTCGGCGGTGGTTGCATTTTTTATTACTATAATTAATGATTAATTAGAGAGAAAAAGGAGAAAAATGAAATAATAGAGAAATGTGTTGGGTAAATGACAAGTGCGAAACGTCTTTTGCGGTGTATAACTGAGAAAAAGTTAGATGCACTTGAACAATACCCTTAAAAATAGTGTAGGACGAAATTTATTTATGAAAAAAATAAATTGATTTTAAAGATTTTTAATTTGATTATTACATTTACTTTATTTATTAATTTTTTTTTAAGTATTATTAGGTTTTTTACTTTTATTGTGGAAAGTAAAGATTTTTAATTTGATTTTGGGTAGGTTATAAGGTTTAATTGGGGTTGTTAGTTCATGCATGGAGGTTTAAGGTTTAATGAGGAGCATTTTTACATTATTTCATTATGTCTTTTAGTAATTTATTATGTCGTATAACACTCCCTCAAATCAATTAATAATAAAAGGGTAGCAACAAATCCACGGAGACTGTCAACTACTCCAAGGGAAAACATTCATCATATCTCAAAGTGGCCCCATATTTCCTATGTAAATCCCGTGGCTGAGTACAAAAGCCCCGTGGCATCATCATTTCCCTTAATAAAATGTTGTTTATCTGTATAAGTGGAGGAAATAAAATGCAGAAAAAATAGAAACTAAATATATGTAACTTGGATAAATCGTTGATCACGAGATCAACGTTTTCCTTAAAGAGTATTTCTACCCTATTAGCCTCGGGTTTCAAGAAATCTCTCGCAGGATAATACAACGATTCCCTCTTGATCTTAGGCTAGAATCAAGAGAATACTAATGAAGTTCTCGAGTGTTTGTTCTTTCAAAGTTCAAAGAAAATTTCTGATTTTTGTTGTGTTGTTAATCACCATGTACATTGAGTATTTATAGACTCATGTACACACAATTTTAAAGAAATAAAATTTCTGAAAAAATTTCATTTGAGACGTCTTAAACATGACTTTTCAAGAAAACATCAAAATCCCGCCAAAAAAAAAAATCCGGGGAAAAATGGATCCGGGCCAGTCGGCCGGCCGCCGGGCCCAGACCGACACCGTAGCAAAATAAAATTTGGCGAAAAAATGAATTACAAGGATGAAATCAATAAGTCAAAAGAAACATGGTTTAGACAAGAATCGAACATGTGACCTTCAAGTCCCAATTGATGGGCTTTACCAACTGTGATACTTGGGAATTACTGATAGTTATATAACTTAATTAAATATATACAATTCCCACAGTCATTTATTTCGCCCAATTACATTCTTTCTCAACCGGATTTTATTTTTATTATTTTCCACTCGTCTCAAAACCGAAAATATGAAATATGTTTCTATATAAGCGTGTACTCCACACTCCCAAACTCATATTATAACATTTTAAATTTTACTCGACTTTGACAAATCCCGACTACACTCAAATAAACGGCGATTCACATAAATCACCAACATAAAATAATCCGTAAGACTTTAAAAGTCAACGTAGCAATTTAAAAGGAAGTTTAGTGACACTATTCAATAATGCACTATTCCACAAATCATTACAACGGCAAAAGAATAAATGAGTCGGAAGGCACTGTCCTTTTTCCGTACGTACGCGTTGCCATCTATCTCTGCGATTTTGATTAATTTTTGACGGCAACAATTTTAAATTAGGATTTTATATGAGTCATTCGATAGGTAGAATAATGCGGAGTACTCCATAGTATTCCCTTTGTCTTTGTTTCAGTGAAATATTTACAATTTTTTGAGTTTTGAGAGGAAAAATAAAGCAGAGATAAATAAATGACTACTACAAATGTGAGAGTAAGTTATGTTGGATTAAAGATTTTTATTTTACTCTTCTTTTTTACTTCATTACTTATGAATCAAGAAAAATCAGATGATCTTAGAGTAGTAATTAAAAAACATATAATTATACTAGATGTTAAAAATGAAAACTTATTTTCAGTGATGATAATTTTTGAACCGTTTCACCACAAAGTATAAACTCATCAAAATATTATTCCCTCCATTCATATCCAATAATTTGTCATCACTTTTTGACTTTATTTACATAGATGAAAAATTTTCGGTATAACTTATAATATATAAATAAAATATGGTCATGTGATATCTTATTTTATTTATTTTCATAAGTACAACATTAATATCAAATTTTTATATTTTTATACAATTTAAAACTATATATATTGTCGTTACAAAATGCGTCTCGCCAAATGTGAAAAAAGATAAGAAACCAATAAATTTGAATAGAGGGAATATTAATCACTAACCACAAACTCAAACCTAAGGGTTTTGCTCTCAATATGGTGGTAAAATTATTTTTATTTCACTAAATTTGTGAATTAATTACAAATTTTGATAAACACATAGTATGTTTTAAAAAGTAATTTTGAATACTTTTTTGTTAGAGTGTATAAAATCAATTTTGGGCCTCCAACCATCAGCTTAAGATTTTGGTTGAGTTAGTTCCTAACATGATATTAGAGTCTGGTGCCAAGAGGTCACAGGTTCAAATCTCACTACCCCTCCCTTTCAAAGTGGATTATCTCGCACTAGGTATGGCGGGTCTCTTATATCGGGTAAATTAAAACTATTTCAAATTTCATTAGATTTCTAACAAAATATATGAAATGATGAAACACTTAATAAAAATAAGTGATACGGAGTAGATCATAATGTGCATACTACTACGGAATATCATCTTGAGGATGCACCAAAAAAAAAAATATATATATTATTGTCAAAATCTAAAAATATTATGGTACTCGTAAGTCGTATGTATATATGAAGTATATTTTAGGTTCACTAATTCTTGTATGACACGGTAATTACTACTCCGTATTACATTATCGTAAGACTACCTTATTTGTAGTGATTTATATAGATTTTGTATCATTTTTAATGATATTTATGATATTATATTTTTGTAACCATTTTTATAACATTGGTATCGCTTTTATTGATAATTGTAACAATTTTTTTTTAGTACCTATATGCTAGTGAGTTTAGTAAATCTATTTTATGTTATTGTACTTATTTAACGGCAATTTGTATTATTGGACTCATGTAAATTATTGTAAGACCGTTTCAGAGGAAACTTACTTTTAAATTTACTCCGTTTTGTGTTTTTCTAAACATCTTTATTATACTAAATGACAGTTTTCGCTGACATCATTAATGCCACATGTCGCGATTCTATACATTTTTTTCCCGCCAAAATGTAATGCTGACGTCATTCATCATACTCTACATTTTTAAGTCTAAGTTCATTATCAATGATTATAATTTCTCAATAATCATATTCGCACTTATGTTATACATAAAATAATAAAAGTTTAGTTTTACTAACAATTTAGTACGGAGTAATATGTATTACTTCTTTTATTTTAATATTTTACTTCTCATTAAATAAATCTAAAATAAAATATAAAAATAAGTACTTAATCTATTATTTCATTTATAACTCATATTAAAGTTCCAAATATGTATTTGAAATAGCTAATTAACTTTTTTTAACAATATATTTATTCTCTATTCATTACTTACTTTTTAATATTCATTTCATTTAATATTTTCTAATCGAAAATAAATATTGTAAAGTCTATAAAATAAAAGTTATGCCGGTCATATATTTTAGCTATTTTATATAGATTCTTTATTTTTTCATTAATAAATATATATGTACGGTAAAATATCATTAAAGTAATTATTATATTATTTTCCTACTGATTTATTACTTATATTTTTATTAGTTAAAAATAATATAAATCTATAATAACCGTGCATCAATGCACGGGATCTAAACTAGTTTAATTTTAAAGTTAAGTTGAATTAAATCAAATGAAATGAAAAGTATACGAAGTACTTGAAATCAAATTTGAGGAAGACCTAACTTTGGTACGGAGTGCTTAAAATTAAATGAATCAACTTTGACATCAACTATCATCGTAACTCGTAAGTTCGCAACTCGCCCCGGTACCAACTTGGGTTTCAAGAAAAGCATATTCTAAGCGACTAATTTATTATTTCTTACGGAGTAATAATTATTAGTTAATCATCAACCTATTCAAATCTTCACACATTTATTATGCCGCATTATTTAGCCGCGTAGATAAGAATTAAGGAGTGTTGTTAGGCCTATACTCGTCGAACTAGCGGATAAGCATCGCAAGGGAGCAGAAAAAAGTACAATCATGTTCCGCCCATTTAGATGACAAATATATTTCTACCTAATTGATTTTTAATATACAGAATTGATTCAACTTGTATACTTTTTTTATTATTATTTTTAACCTTATTTTTTTTACTCAAAAAATATAAATAATTTTCTCTTTTTTTTTTTCTTTTTTTTTCCGTAACTAATCTTTAATTCAATTCATTCAATTTTTCAATTTCTTGATCATTAACCCAAATAATAAGTTCTAATTGTTTTTAATTTCAACTTTTATATTTAAATTATCGATTTTTATTAATTTTCAATAGATTTAAGTCTAATTTAAAATTAGAGTTTGTAAAAGGGGGTTATAGGGATTGTGAAAGAGTGGTTAGTAGCGACGGTCGGTGGCCGGCGGCGGAGAATGGCGGCGCCGACGTGGGTCAGGGCGGCGACGGCGTAGGGTGGAGGGCGGCCGATTGGCGGTTGGGGTTAGTGGTTTTTTTTTTGGTGGTTTGTATTGGTTTAAGGTGGAATGTTGGTGGTGTGTTGATGAGAGAATTGTGTGTATTTTTTGGTTAAAAAAGGGTAGTGCTAGAAATAATAATGAAAAAGTATATAATTTGAGTAAAATCCGTATATGAAAAATCAATAGCCTTTATCATCTAATTCCATTTGTTTCAATCAATTATTTACACTTATTTTAATTTCTCCTCATGAAATTAAAAAAGTATAAACAATTCATTGGAGAAAAATGAGTATTAATCGAAAAAAATGGCCGTACTTCAAAAACGAAAGACACACATTATTCAGCTTAACAGATCTACACTGTGTAGTTTTTAGTAGTAGTTTTGTAGTACGGAGTAAGATAGTTAGTTTTTATAGTATAGAAAACTAATAAAGTTATTAAATGATGTTGTCAAGACAATTGATAAATACCGCTCAAAATACTTCAATCTTGGTCACTAGTTCATGACATTTCAATAAGTGTTGGAGTATATAATCGATCGTAGGCCTTCAACCATCAGCTTAAACTTTTTTGTTGAGTTGCTTCTTAACATGGTATCAGAGCCTTGTGACCAGAGGTCACGGGCTCGAATCTCACCACTCCTCACTTCCAAAGTGGTATATATCGCACCAGATATGCGGGTTTGCAGTTGCATCCACGCTTCAAGCCTAATAGGCATTTGTGTGAGGGGGCGTATTAGAGTATATAATCGATCTTGGTCCTTCAGATGCCTTATTTTTCTATTCTAATAATTATTTACCATATCTCACTTATAATCACCTTTTTTATCTAAAAAAAACACCTCAGATTTATTTCTTTTACTCCGTCCGTTCAATTATTAGTTTATCTATTTCTTTTATGGGTGTATCACTCAAATGGCTACATTTCCTTTGAATACCATGCCCGTCTATGGGTCATGATTTAGTTTATAGAGTATTGAGTCAAATTAATAAATAATTAGTTATAGGATTAACATGACTCATTTTCAAAGTAGATTAGTACTTGATCTAGCTCATAACTTTTGTTGTTTTATCAGTGTCCTCATTTAATTGGTTGGGCACAAAAATATTACTCCCTCCGTCTCGGTGATTTGTTTACATTTACTTTATACACATTTATCGATGTGAGGAGAGAGGTCGAGAAAAAACTAATAAAATAATAATATAAGTACAAATGGGGTCCCGCTTGCTTAAAATTGTTAAATGTAATTGGTTAAGAGAGTGGGCTCCACCTCCCACATGGGTCAAGTATGAACATTAATGGAAAGTGTAAACAAATGATCCGTACACCCTAAAATGGAAAGTGTAAACAAATGACCGGGACGGAGGGAGTAGTAAAATGGGAGATGTATGTGATGGTATAAAAAAATAGGACTAATCAAATATAACCCCCTTTTATAATACCTTTTTTCTAAATAACTCCCTTATATGTTTTTGTTTTATAACATAACTCCATTTCAAGACACTTTTACTTCAAAATCACCCCCGACGTCGACTTTTCTTATTTTAAAACGGAAACCAAAGACATTTTAGGGTACACCTCTTTCACGTTACAACCATCAATGTCTAAAATATGTCGACAACTCTTGACAAATCCCTATTTAAGAGTATCAATATTTTTTATATAGCATATTTCGACGTTGGGGTGATTTTAAAACATAAGTGTCTTAAAAGAGGGTTATGTTAAAAAAAAAAAAAAAAAAAAAAAAAAAAAAGGTTACTTAGAAAAAAGAACGTTATAAAATGGGATTATATCTAATTAACCCTAAAAAAAAAATATAAAAAGACACTTGAAGATGTAAAAAAAGTGGGGTTGATCTAATCACTTCTGTTATTTTTGGTATGGAGAATTTTTGGTGTGGTGGTTTAATTATTCCGAAAGGTGTAGTGCGACGATTGAATCGGTTTTGTAAAAATTTTCTTTAGAATTCCAAACGAATGATTTTTATAAGCTAGAACAGTGTTTGTCATCCTCGTGTTGAAGGTGGTTTTGGGATAAAGGAGTTGTTATCTTGGAACAAGGCGGTTTTGGCTTGGCACCTCTATTGTCTTTTGTATTCATCACGCGACTCTATTTGGTTAACATGGTTGCGCACCTACCTGCTAAAAGAAAGAGATTTCTGGTCTATTATGCCTAGACATCCATATCCTCGTTGCTGGATAAGCCTTCTCAGAGTTCGTGACATTATGTTGCAGATATTAGGTGGGGTGAGTGAGTGTCAACAACTTCTGTCGTCATGGTGTGTGCAAGGACGGTTCAAGCTTACCTTAGCCTAGGATTTTTTTCCGGACAAAATCTCCGAAAATTTGTTGGATGAAGCAAATTTGGGACGTTGTTTGTGTCCCAAAACACTCCTTTATTGCTTCCCTAGCTAGTCAAAATCATCTTCCCACGGTGGATAATCTCCTGAAGCGGAGGTTTTACTTGGTGAATAGGTGTGCGCTTTGTCAGAAGGCAGCGGAGGATATTAATCATCTTTTCTTCTCTTGCGCATATTCGTCTAGTGTGTGGGCACACATTTTGTCGTGGTTGAATATTCGGCGAGGTGGTATGAGTCTTAGGCGTGAGCTGTGGTGGTTCAAACGGCATATTCACACGAGGCATTGGTGCTCGCAATGGGCTCGTTGTGCACTTACGACCACCATCTACTTTCTATGGCACGAACGCAATTGACGAATTTTCCGTGGTATTAAGCGTCACTGGAGACACCTCTGTGCTTGTATTAAGAACTGTATTAGTTTTCGAGTTTTAAGTTTTTTTTAAACACTCCTTAGAAGATGAGATAGTGGATGAATTGAATGGTTGATTAGTGGAGTTTATTTTTTGTAAGAAAATGTTTTTTTTCCCCTTCGAGTATGAACAAAGCTACTACTTTCTTGCCAAAAAAAAAGTGGGATTGATGATTTAGATGGTGACTTCTTTAGATGAGAGTAAAAAGTGAGTCAAATTAAATATATTGAAATTAAATGTAAAAATATTGCTCCCTCTGTCTCAGTCATTTATTTACATTTCACTCAAATCTCTCTTACAAAAAAGTTACAGGGTAAACAATTCACCGAAATGGAGGGAGTAGTTATTTAGTTAAGGTGATTTTTTGGATGGAGATGGTCTAAGGAAGATTTTATTCCTCTAATTTATTAACTTGTCACCATCCTATTTCAACACACCTCTAAAAAATTTTGACTAATATAGAATTCTAGGGACATTTGTGTATTTTAGGATTTTTTTTAAAATTTGTGTCAAATTAAAAGGTAAACAAATGATTTCAGCGAAAATATTATTTCTTTTCCCCCTCTTATTTTATTATACTTACACATTACACAGCGACATTCAATCAATCAAACAATTTAATTTATTATAAATAACTACTCCCTCCCATTTTTTAAGATCTTCCCACTTGAATATAATACTACACTCATATATTCAACAAGTGGGAAGATCTTAAAAAATGGGAGGGAGTACCTTATAAAATACGTTTTTCTAAAGTTACTACCTTTTAAAATAAAATTTTAAAATTACTACCTTTTAAAAACAGTTTCATCAAATTTTGCTACCAAAAGACGTTTTTGGCGATTAAAAAGTTAACATTTTTGCTATAGGAAACTTGTGTAGTACATCATTATCACCAAAAACGTTTTCAAAGTAAAGGAATTTGGTCGCAAAACATTCGAAACTTCGATTTTATTATCATTAAAAATGGACTTTGGTAGCAAATTTTAAACAAAATGCTTTTAAAAGGTAGTAATTTTTAAACTTTATTTTAAAAGGTAGTAATTTTAGAAAAACATATTTTATAAGGTAGTCATTTACAATAAACCCCAATTTCTATTAATTTGCATTTAATGATAAGATTGTCTAATAAGATAACTCATGACTATATTTTCACTTATTTTTAGTAGTACATTTATCTTATATTTTTCTTATTAATTTTTGACTCGAATATTTATTAATTTAAAAAAATATTATTTTTCAAATATTAATTGTATAGAGTAATATATAATAAAAAATAGTTATTGTGTTCACAACCGAAAGAAAAATATAAGATATTCAGATATTAAAGTTGGAGAAAGAGGAGTCGCAACATACTGAAAACGAGAAGAAAAAATTTGTAACTATCATTCCTGTAAAAAATTTATCCTCTTTCCCCTTTTTCATTTTTTTATTTAAATTTTTTTTTTCTAGAATGTAAGTTTCTCATTAATTACAAAATTAGTACATTAATGTTTTCTTGACCACCATCTCCGATCAGACTCCTTCTACTTAGCAAGTGGAAGTACATTTAAACGAGTTCTAATACATGATTTAATAGCACCTACCACAACTTCCGAAGCCATATTTCGTTGGAACCATACAAAGTACCAACATGTCAAAACTACCATACTAGCCACCCACTTCTGTGCTCGGAGCCATCGTCGTCTTAAAATCCGTTCCAGCCACTGATCATCCCCAAACTGTAATTGTAACCAATCACTCAATCCTCTCATCACCTTCAAAGTATAAACACAATGATACATCAAGTGAATATGTGTCTCAATCTGAAGTCCACAAATACAGCAGAAGCTATCCTTGCTAATACCAAATTTGTACAACCGATCCTTCAACACCATTCCTTGCCTCATAAACAGTCATCCAACAACCGAATGCTTCGGCACCTCCAAGTTGTTCCAAACGGCTTTATGCCACATAACCGCTTCACTAGGTTCACAGAGCCATTTATAACATCCTTTAACGGAAAAGCTAGGGTCGACCACCCAATAGCCGTCTGAAAAACCCCCTTTAATCCGTTCCTTAGCTTCACCGTATATATCTTTCTCCAATACCAACCAACATCCGCATAATGCAAAAATTATTTTAACATTTATTAGTGCTCTGTAAAATGAGACGTGATAATTAAATGCATGGAACCGACATAAGGAAGTAGGATGATTTCACTACATTGAAGCATTGTAATCAATGAGGTAGGGTGTGAAATGTGATGCGGTACGTCCTTGGTGACTAGAATTCCGTACAATGTAACATTAATTTAGAGAAGACTGAATAAGTAAGACTAGAACATCCAGCTCACGAAGATAGACAGGCACCGATTCGGCCTTCTATCGGGCAAGCAAAGATATAATATTTTATTCTTATTTATCAGGGATAAGTTTCAAAAAAATGGTCATTTTTTAATTAAGGAAGTGTAAGACGAGTTTCCTAGCGTATAAAAAGTGACCGTATATTATGAATTGGGTATTATTTTAATGGGATGAGTTTTTTATGTGATCACTATTAATGGTGTAAGAATGGTTACGTTTTAGTCAATAATGGTTACAATTCGTCTAAATGTCGTCATTTTTTATACATTAGAAAACTCGTCCTTTACTACAAAGTGAAAGACCGTTTTCATTAGAGTTGTTCATTTATTCAAATTGTACAGAATAACATTTTAAATAACAACTCATAATAATGTAATTTAACATTCATAAAAAGTACTCCTTAGATAGTATATTCACCATTTTTCTCTTGTCACATATATCAAACTATTTTCTCTTCTTTCTCCCAAAAAAAAATAAAAATATAAAAAAAAAAAAAAAAAAAAAAAATTTGCCTTTTAATAATTTGGGGCTACCATTAACATCCAATCGTCGATGATAAGCCCCAAAACTTAATTAATCTTTAATATTATACTCCGTATGTTTTTCTATTGTTGTCTTAGTAAATGTTTCTCTTTCGTTGAGAGTTTTTAGTTCCTCTTTGTAGGATTTTTTCAGTACCTCTTTATGTGGTGTTTTTATTTTGTTATTTATCAATATAATGGTTCTTTGATAACTCGTTGGATGATAGTTCAATGGATACACGTTAATCGTCAACAATCAACGGAGCAAGACGGTTTCTCTACCATGGTCATTCTAATTGAAGGATCCCCTCAAAGGCTATATAAAAATAGCGATATGAGATTGTGTCGAATTGTCAAATTAGGGTTTGAGATCTTTTATTCTGTAAGAGAAATTTGTACTTTGATTATCGTAGAATTGTTTCTCGATTTAACATATTCGTTGTTTTTATCGTTTGATGTTTGGTTAATGAATTATTATTATTATTATCAAAAATAAATAAATTAACCACTCTTATTATTGAATCACACAAATTAGAATTCCTACAAGGATCACATATACACATAATACCCATATTCTAGTGTATTTTAGGTGGAAAAATGTT
Source organism: Dianthus caryophyllus (assembly GCA_023091065.1). Lineage (NCBI taxonomy): Eukaryota > Viridiplantae > Streptophyta > Magnoliopsida > Caryophyllales > Caryophyllaceae > Dianthus > Dianthus caryophyllus. Next base: position 12,144,413 of record CM041529.1, on the reverse strand, counting down.
TTATTGATTATATAATAATCAATGAATTTAAAATTTATACACTAGTTTATGTTTTTTTTTTGCTTTATTTATGAATTTAGAGATTTTTTTAGAAATTGTGAGTGACGTAGTAATTAGTGACAATACAAAGGACCGTGCGATCTTGTTTAATTTGTCTTCTTTAATACTTTATTGATTCTTATCATATATTCATATTCCATATTTTGATGATTTTTCAGTTCTTATTATTTTCTTAATTTAACCTTTTTTACCCTCAAAAAACAAATTAAAAGTAGATCTTAACACTTACTCAACCACTCCTTAATAATTGTGTCATATGCAAATGATAAGAACTTATAATGCAATGGGGTAACAATATTACTATAATTTGGAAAAAAAATAAAGAGGGAACGATGTTATTCAAATTGGGATAGAGGGAGTATTTTAACAAATGATTTTTAATATTCTCATTTTCATAACAGATCCTTAAATCTACGCAAAATAGAAATTGAAAATTGAAATTGAAATGAAGGGAGTATCCCGTGTAGGGGTGTTCACCAGTCCAAACCCGAACTGGACCTACAAAGATCGGGGATTGGGCAACTCAAAAATCAAACCTGGAGACCAGACCAGTTAGAATTGGATCCGAGCTGGACCAAACCTTAACCCCTAAGGTTCGGGTTTGGATCAGACCAGACCACTTAATATAAGGGTTTTAAGGGGTTTTTTTCCGAGTTTGGACCGAACTGGACCGAATTCCAAAATTTTAAAGACCAGCGAACCGGACCTATTTGCATCTGGTCCAACTCGGATTGGGATGAAAGGTCCAGGTCGGTCCGATTTATCGCTCTGGACCACTTTTTGAACACCCTAAAATAAGGTATGGATACACTAAACTGAAGTGCAAATATACTAAGTTATGGTCCATATATGAGTAGATATATGGAGTACAAATTTTGTAAGGCGGTGTCTAAGTAATTATATTAAATAATATAAAATAGACAAATTACTACTGAGTATATTAGATTATCTTATAAAAGTTATTACTCTCTATAAAAATCAATATCTTGAAATCATTGTATTAGATGATCTTACAAATTATTGATTTCGTTTTATGAATATCTTTAGTTACATACTAATAATAGTTTTATATTCTTAATGAATTTGTAAAGACAAATCCAATGAATTCTCACGTATATATATTATAAGAACAACGTATGCGGCAAATCTGAGAAATTTTCATTACTCGTTTATATTGGTACTCATATATAGACTAAACGTGGAAAACAAAATGTCACCATTTGTGAACAACAATTTACTAAAATTGTCATAATCTAGTGATCATGATAACTGTATTATAAATAGTAAATATTGCGTTCAAATTTCTTTTTCGTTATTATAATGGTCTTGTGCTAAAAAAAAAAAAAAAAAAAAAAAAAAAAAATGAAATGAACGACAATGTCATAGTAATTGGTAGCATAATTAGTGAAGTCATAACACCTATGATAATACCGCGTGTGTTAATAGACCCTACTACGTCAGGGGAACCATTAAACCAAACAAATGTTTTTGCATTCAAGGGAATTCCAAATTACATCTCTCATAATATGCAATGATCCCACAACCACCCTCTTGGAACCTTCACTCTTCCCATATTAACTCCTTCCAAACTTCATTCTTTTCCTACACTATATAAACCTTCCAAATTACAACCAAAACTTTCCACTAATTACAAACATTTCTATATATCAATACCTCAATTCTCATTAATATCTTCATTCACCGAAATCCAACCCCGAAAAAAAGAAAAACACGAATATGACGCGGATTAGAAGTATGATTAGGTTTCGGAGGTGCATTGTTAAGCTAAAGAGTTGCATGAAATTCTTGCAGCCAGTCAGACCGATAACAAGCGATGATGAGCAGGAAAGTGTGGGGCTGACAGAAACAGCAGTGGTGCCGAAAGGGCATTTTACGGTTTTAGCTGGGAATGGCGAGAAGGATATGACGCGGTTTGTGGTTGAGTTGAGGCACTTGAGAAACCCGGCACTTCTTCAGTTGCTCAAGGAGGCCGAGGATATGTACGGATTTCAGCAGGAAGGCGCATTGGTTGTCCCATGCAGACCTGCAGAGCTTCAAAAGATACTTGCAGACGATATGTTTGATAATAATTGAAACTAGAGGATTGTTGACGGGAGTTAATTGATCAAGTTCAAGTTAGCTAGATTTTGAAAAAGACTAACTTAAATTCAATTGTATACGATAAAATGCTGCTATTAGTACCGAAAGATTCTTTTTAGATCATATTGCATTCTAAGAATGCTGTATTAGTATCGGAACATTCTTTTTAGAACATCGTCTGTAAGCTAAGACATTCTTTTCTTTTTCTGAACAGCACTGCATATTTGCCTATTTGAGATCAATGAAACAAAGTTTTATTCAGATTTCGTGTTCCGTGATTCAGATTTGATGTTTGCTAATTTCCTTTCCTTACATAGATGGCTGACGGCTGATGCTCAAGACAGCTGATACGATAATACACCTAATACATTGTATCGTGTTCGTTGGAGTGTATAAATCGATCTTGAGCCTTCAACCATCAGCTTAAGCTTTTAGTTGAGTTGATTCCTAACATGATATCAAAGCCTATTGAAAAGAGGTTACGGATTCGAATCTCACTAACCGGTATGGCGGGCTTGACTTTTGATTGAATTGGTTCCTAACATATCGCCATAGCTACCCGCTATTGTTGACAGTTACCAAAATCATGGTCGAAGCATTAATTCAACACCATAAATAAAAGAATATTATGTCAAGTGTACGGAACCTTCCCCTTGTCTTAACATGTAGAGAAGTTGTATCATAGTGCCTCATTATGAAAATTGCATGAAATCGCATCGAGTGACCGGTATCGCACAATAAAAACAAGTACCAACAATATTATTGCGAAGGGACAAATTCAATAAAATAAAGAGAGTAGTAATTTAGCTGAAATTGGTCTAAGATTTTCACAGGAATCAAATGGTTCTCACTCAAATGTTTATGATACATCTCCAACCTTCTCCACGAGTGTTGAGCGAGAAGCACCCTTTGGTAGAGCATCCGTTAAACATTGTCAAATAATAATCTAAATCTACGGCCAATATATTGGAAATGGCGTCTCAGTGATGTTAGCACAAGAGTAAGGTTACGCACAGATCCCCTTGCGCTGTTATATGTCATAATTCTTGAGGGACTAGGGTAATAACGTTATTGATAACGCTGTTGGTCAATTTTTAGGCACAGATGAACAATATTATCGACTATATTGTTGTGAATATTTGTACGCATTCACAATAAGAATACATTACATTTTACCTTAAATTTCCATGAACTCAGAATTTATTTTACCTCAGAGCAATTGGTTGGGCCGATTGGTTCTCTTAAGCAGTACGATATAGCATTAACAGCAGCTTCAACAGATGCGTCTTCTCCCTATGGAAAAAGAAAAGTCACGTAAGAGACACATCATTCATTCACACAGCTGATACTGACAGCAAAATAAATTGGGGTCAGCCGACATGAACATTAGTGATAACTGTGATTGTATAGGTAAAATATGCAGAAGACAAACAATGAGAAAGCCAAAAAACGTTATGCGAGAATCATCTACACGTATTTACAAAAGACAAAATGATCGACGCAGATAAGAATGCTAAGACTATGAATTTTGTGGTTGAAGGGTTCACCTTCTCTTTCCAGTAGAATATGTTTCCATATTTTCCAGCCAAACGACTCCAGAAACTACGTGGTATATCAAGATCTACTTGATCTCCCACATTAAAATTCAATATATTTCCTGCACAAATGAAATAGAATCAATAATCATAAAATGCACAACTCAAACCTTGGCAAACAGGCTCCTTTCCGATGACAATTGCTTACCAAATGTGGGATCAGCAACAAAGACAATGGTTCTATCATCTACTTGCCAGAAATCTTTGATTGCCAACCCTGTGAGGAGATATGTTATACTTTTAGAAATACAGAGTAAAAAATTTCGGATTGATTGGATTTTATCACAATATGTGAGTTTCAGGTTCTTCAGCTGTTGTCTATTGGTTCTTCATATGGTGCTCCGAGTGACATTTAATATTCGCTCACAATCCATCGAGTTATACATTTTCACACTTTCGGACTTGCAAGGCGTGTAGACCCTTTCATGGATGCATAAAGGTATGCACAAGCGTTTCATCTTAAGTTGATAGACTTTTTTGGATGAGTACTTGTTTTGTTTGATTCAAGAAATATGTACTGTCCCGTTTGACCTCAACCTATGAACTGATGGATGAATCCTCATGTAAAGAAAAAAAAAAAAACAGTAAACAAAAAAAAAAGAGAGAAGAAAAGAAAGGAGGACAAGATGGTACCAGGCGTGTCGGGATAATTCTGGGCTAATATCCTCAACTTGAAACCTGTATCTTTCTCCAGGTCAGCAATTGCCTCTGCAAGCCTCTTTTCCTGCAGCAGTGTCAAAACCATCTCGTGGCATCACTATATTTTCTGAGTATCTAGAAATAGCAATTTAAAATCAGGTAACCGATTAATGCCTGAGCATTGCATGAGATGAATGCTTTATAACAAGCTTCTCAGCAGAAGTAAGTTTTAAACCAGCTACCAAATAATGTCAGAGTCATCCTCATCCACCCCGAACAAAATCACACGTGGAGCAATTTCAAACAGATTCCTCAACCTTTGGAATAAGTTGACAAAGATGAAGAACAATGCTTAATCTAAATTAACCAACACAATTACGGCCCACACCTTACAAAGTTACAATATACATGAGGATCCACGATGGTAGTTGAAGGTGGTGTCGCTTATACAGCTTCTAGCGCCGAGACTAATATTTATCAGAAAATTCCGAATGTTGCCAAGTGTCCATATTTTTTACCAACTTCATGATGACGCAGATATTTGTACCAAAAAAAAAATGATGACGCAGATATAGGAAGCAAGAAATAGCTGAGAATTATACAGAGAAAAGGGCATTTGAGGTGCTGAATTTGATTCAGGAAAAAAATCAATGTCGGGATAGATTGACCGAAAGATTGAGTTTTGAATTGACTTTCTTGTAACAATGATGAGGTGATTACAACAATGAGCTCTGCAGCTATTTACTATAGCAATCCCTTTTGCAAGCTGTCACTTACTCTCTTGACTGTCAGTAATTAGCTCCTAGCAGAAAGCTTAACTATTGACTATTGTATCAGATTTTGGGCGCCAAAGTTTAACTATAATGCAATATCTTTCCGCTATTAAAGAGACCCGTCTTCAACCCTCAATAGTTTAGGGTACTGTCACTGCAATACTTCAGCGACCTCCCAAGTTACAACAGCCATAAAATTTTCATGCTATAGAACAAGATATTGGACTGTAGCGTCTATGATAAGAGGAGCTTTAGTAAATTGATCAGTGTCTCTTCTCTGCATTGATCTATCCACACTTTCCACAGCCGTTTCGTCAGGCAAATAGGGTAGTACTGGTGGAGGTTGATTATAAACACTTCATAGGGGGTGAATTGAGTAGCTGTATGATATGTAGTGATATACCACGATTCTGTTAGTGGATGCCATGAGAATTACTCTTTAGGTTTTTCAGCACACATAATCTTAGACAACCTTCAATTTATTTGTAAAGCACTTCCGCTTCGTCTTCGGTTAGGAGATGATAAGAAGATAATAAATGTAGACAGTCCCATGGATATGACACTCGCTATACTTACTGAGCACCTAAGAAGACTAGAAAGGAGTGTAACACTGAACCAATGACAAGAAAGATAACACCTTCTAATGCAAGATGACGAAGGATAACCGTACAAACTAATACGGTGTAACTTGTAAGTCTAAGCTATAATAACAAGTTTGGAAATCTATTCGCTCAATTACCCAGCACATAATAGTTTTAAAGTGTTACAGCTCAATTTTCTAAATTGACTAGAATGAATAACAATACCTGTCCAGCAGAGAGGAAGCCAGCAACATCAATCACTGTCGTGAATTCTTTCGGAAGTAATTCTGGCTTGTTAACACCCGTCTTGGCTTCAGCATATCCCACTCCTGTGAAGTTTAATTCAATACATAATGTTAGAGTATATAATCGATCTTGGGCCTCCAACCATCAGCTTAAGCTTTTGGTTGAGTTGGTTCTTGACATGGTATCAAAGTTGGTTCTTGACCTGGTATCAAAGTTGGTTCCTGACACATAACTTGAATTTCAGAAGAAACTGGTGTCCAGATTTTTTTTTTTTATTATCGAAGCCAAACTTGAATGCCGGTCATTCAGATTGTTCTTAGCACTTGATCTTAGCGAAACAGGAAATTATTTCAACTACGCCATGGCTTAAGGCATCTTACCATTAAAAGCTACTTCATCTGTCATTCATTAGGTTTTCTAATTTGGGAAATGCAAGGTTTTCTTTGTACAAAATTAAAATTTGAAACATTTATAATCGAAGATAATCAACCCAAAATCGACCTATTTCCGAATCACTGGTCACTGAGAATTTAGCTACACTTACATACAAAGAAAATGATCAATATATGTTCATTCCAAAAATCGAAAACTAAGCAAATTACTTCGCCAAAGTAAATACAGAGGAATGATACTCTCTTTTTGTTGGAATTTGCAATTGATGAGAATTTCCAATTCCGTTTTTTTACAAGAGCAATTTGGGAAAATGTCGAAAAATTGATATGCCGAATAACCGACATCATACACTATACATAGCCTGAAATTTAGTAATACCTGCAGTGGAAGAGAGAGTAAGAGCAAGAGAGGTAGAAAGAGTAAGGTTGATGGAGTTGGAGCAAAAATGAGAAAGCCAGTTTCTGAAGTGGGTCATTTTAGGAAGTGGAGTTGTTTTCGTGGGTACTCCGCCGTGTATAGGCGTATGCCATTGTAGATGATGGACAACCATGGTTGTGCCACGGAATTAGTTAAGGGATCTCCCCGAATTGGATAAGGGTACTATACTCAAGGGTAGTTTCTTGGTGGGACCAATTCACAGCTCTCCCTCCATTTTCATTTTCTACTAGTCTTATGAAATTCAAAGGTACCAATAACAACACAAATTCTCATATAAAACCGGTAACCCGTTTTAAGCTTAAAACGGGTCAAATAATTATGATAAGACAAAAGTAAATAGTGTAGGAAAAAGTAGAGTGTTTTGTTTTATGTGTGCAAGTGGATAGATAATTGACCCGTTTTAAGCTTAAGACGGATAACCCGTTTTAAGAGAGACTTATTGCAATAACAATAAAGTCGTTCTATAACATATACTCCCTTCATTTTATCCATTTGGCCCCCTTCAAATTTTCACAATTATTAAGAAAAAATGTAAAATATGGGGTATGATGGAGAAAAAGGAGGATAGTTTAATAATAAAAAAAAATTAGTTGTGACTTGTGAGTGAGAAAAAGTAGGATATGTGAGAGAAAAAGTGGGGTATGTGAGAGAAAAAGTCACTAAAAAGGAAGTAAATTTAAATGAAAAATTTCTAAAAAAAAAAAGGTATATGAAATTTAAATGGAAAGAATGGAGGGAGTATTTGATAAAGGTGTCTTTTAAAATGTTCTTTGAAAGGATTTCATAAGGGTGTAAGTGTGAAACGGATTTTATTGACCCAAATAGAATAAAGTTGGGTTTAATAGTACAATAAATAATCTACTTTATCTTGAAAAAAACAATGAAAAAGTAAGATAAGAGCAAACACAATGGTAAGTTCTTTTCTAGAGATTGTAAATAAGAACTTTATTTTTAAAGTTCTTGCATTGTGTGAAAAAGTTTTTGTTTATTTTTAAGAACTTGGTTCTAAAATAAGAACCTAGTTCTTATCTCAAAAATTGTGAGATTAATTTAATGAATGGTGATGATTTGACATTAACATATTGATAATTTCAACTTAGAACTTTTTAAAAACTTATTTCATTGGAAGAAAAAGTTTTTATACATGGAAAAAGATGAAATATGACATGGCATGAAAGAAGTTTATTTTTAATTTCACCCATTGTACATGCTCTAATAAACATTTTTCTAGAAAATAATGCATAATTGATTATTTGATTCAATATCCAATGTACTAATTTTATATTTTCAATTATTTACTCCTCAAATTTCCTCACTCTTATACCACAACGTATGCCCATTGTTCTTCGTTTCAAATTGCTTTCAATTCATATTCTCTCTTATTTCAGGCATAAGTAACTAATATTATGGAATAAGTGTCTATTTTTAAGGTTTATGTAAGTATTATAAAATGTACATGTAACTTATGTTTGTACATGTAACTTAAAAAAGCACATAATATTGTTGAACAAGTGTCTATTTTTGTTGTTAATGTGACCAGTATAATATGACCAGTATAATGTATGGAGTAATATATTCCACTAGTTTAGTTTTGTTATTGAGTTGGTTGGCTTCACCATTATTCCATGTCAAAAATATTTTTTCATTATTTTTCTACTCTTTATTCGCAAACAATAATTGAACCTATAAAAAAATCGATTAAAAATGATCACAAAAAAATGAAAAATGGTCTCGAAAAAAAAAAAATATTCACCAATAAAAAGAAAAAACTTTAACAATATATTCTATTTCATTTTCGTTAAAAAAAAAACTAATAATGAATTAAAAAAATAGCACTAATTATTAAAAGAAGGCTGAAAATAATTAAAATTAGAGGAAAAATGACAATACACGTAAATAAATTATGTAAAAAGTAGTTTCAAATGGTTAATGGGAAACACAAAAAGGACAAATGAAAAAGTAAAATTAACATAATAAAAAACTTACCTATTGTGGACAAGGAGAGCATGAAAGGAATGAAAAATGAAGAATAGTCATTCTTATTGAGGAGAATTAGAGGTATTCCATAAGTCTATGCAAAAAGTGGTGCTTTACTCGGGAAATACAACACACATATTAATAGGACAAAGTCTTAAATAAGACCGTCTAAAAGCAAGTACTCCGTACAATGGAAAAACTATATATATAGTTCTTCCTTTTTCCAACACTTTTTTATACAATTTAAAATTTAAAGAATTTTTAACACAATGAAAAAACTTCTTAATTTGTTCTTAATTGGCCCCACTCCTATTTTTATTCACCAATAAATTATTTTAGTTTATATTGTAACTTAAAAAAACTTAGTTCTTAAAGAAGAATCTATTTCTTTTTTCAACAAACCCAATAATCATTACAATGGAAAAAACTTTATTTATAAAGTTCTTATTGAAGAACTCAATGCAAAAACTTATCATTGTACTTGCTCTAACACTTTACTTAGTGTTAGACGACATTGATTCTAGCACCAAGTATATTAATGATGAACAAATCTTTAATCATTGTTTTTGAATTCCCTATACTTCCTAAACAAACCTTGATTACTTCACAATAAACAAAGAGTTTTTTGTTCTTTCAATAAGTTTTTTAATTTTCTTTTACTTTCCTTAACTGTAATTAATGTTTAAATTTCTTTCTACATTAATGTTACTTTAGTTGAAATTACCCATAAAGTCGATTTTTTTAATAATTTTCGTAAGATGGTTACGTTCCATCATTATACCGTTACTTTTTGTTATATAGTCACTCTTTGTAACAATGGTACCTAATGTGCAATAAATGCAGTTCATATTTTCCAAATAATATGTATTAAATGTGATTATTGTTTTTCAATGTTATATCTAGTAATTAAATCTGTTAGTTGTACAAATAAATCTAATCCATTAATATCAATTTAGTTAATTTGTTTTTCTTTTTTGGTATTTGGTATTTGAATATTGGGTCACCTCGTAACTAAGATTGTGACTTAGTACGAATATGTGGTGATTAAATATTATTAGATTGTATCTATTTCTAGTTAATTTGTGAGCATAAATTGTACTCCGTACTATGATAGTTTTTATTTATTTTTGTTTGTTAATGTTATTTTTTTGAAGAGATAAATGTACTTACGATTTTCATTGATAGTGTCACCATGATTGTTTTAATACTCACCACGTAAAATTGACAAAAATAATTAAGCTCATCCAATTCAATTGTAGTTACTAATCTATGATATTACATAACCAATAATACAAAATGTGGTGACCTTGTTTTTCTTATTCGTACCTAGACTTTGGTAAAAATACATTTGGGCATTGTGGTGACTATATATTAACAAATTGTATCCACAAACCACATTTAGAAAATTGGTCAAAAAAAGTCACAAAGTAATATACAATTTAATTGTATAATTGATATGGTTAGTTCTATAATTACTCATTATCAAATTTCAAGTATATCAACCTGTGGAACCCGGGATCGGACCCAACTCGGCGTCTTGCTTAAGGGCGGATTTTAAAGTTAAAAAAGATTAAGTTAAAAAAAACCTTTAAGAACTGTTATGGAGTCGCCACCTATTTATCGCGGAAAATAGGAACCTGCTACCATGTTCTAAGTTAAAAACATGTTCTAGACTTTGGAGCACGCCGACACCCCTAGATCTAAGGCTTGTGAAACCAGATTGGATTCGGGGTGAGGGTACTTTAGAAAAAGAGTTAATTCAAATAATGATTTATGAAAACCTTTTAGAAAAGCCTATGTAAAAATAGCCTCATCGACTAGAACAATCCTTGTAAGATGATATTTGAGCTAATGTTATCGCTACGCACAAGTGCGGTAAGGGAGTAGAAGAATGCAGATGCAGATGCAAAAAGATTGATTAAAACCCTCAGTTTAGCATGTTTAACTTGTTAACGAATACGGTTTAGTTAAAGGTCGAATTCATTGTTTAAGTTGATTTAAATGCAAAATAAGAAGGTGCAAGATGCATGCAAATAAAATAAAGTTCAATTGTCCATTGGTTTATTTTATAAGGTCGGTTGCTTATGCGACTTTGGCGTGTCATCGGATATGGAGTGTACCCGAAGTAATAAGAACACTTGGAAGGCAAGCGCGCTCGGGTGCCAAAGCCGGGGGGGGCGCTAAGGTGTAGACCCCTTTGTTAGTCCATAGAAAATAAGAAAAAGCTTTGATCCAAGTGGATCGCAGACTACCTTGTCCTGACGCTTCAGATCTGGGCAGAGCTTCGCTTCTTGAACTTGAAAGGAGGATGAATTCAACACGGGATGGTGTGTTGAACTCAAAGATTTGAGTGCTTGAGGCTTTTGTGGATGTGAAAGTGTAAGATGAGGGAATTCGTGGTGTAAGAGATGTATTCTGGTTGTGAATTGTGATCTGAAAGTGTGTCCGAATGTCGAGGTATAGGGCTGTATATATACTAAAAACCTCGGAGAAATTAGGAAATCGGGGATAAAAACAAGCCTAGGAACCGCATAGCCTTATGCGGTTGCCTGGGGAAACCGCATAAGCTTATGCGGTTCTCCCCTCAAACCGCATAAGGTTATGCGGTTTGGGGGGCTGGTTTTAGGTCTACTTTCCAAGTTTCGGTTGCATTGAATCTTTGAAAGATCATGAGATAATCTCGAACGTGAAGCTCAAGAAAAGTGCTGGGATATTTGTGAGATATTTTGTGATGCTTAGGGCTTTGGAGTGCGGGCCAAAGGTGGGTTTAGGCTCAGTTTGGCCCGAGACGGAAAAATGAAAAGGGTGTATTTGCATAGTTTTTGTGAAATAAGGTAAGGCGTGAAATTGTATTTTTGTGTAAGAGGGGCTAAATAGCAGTTTAGCTACAGGGCCTAAATTTAGGAATTTAGGAATCTTTGAATCGCACCTTGTTAATGTAAAGGACTAATTGTAGTGCAAATCTGAAGCTCATGCCAAATGAAGCGGGACAAGGACCTAGCTAAACTCCAAATGGACAAAATGAACGTTATTTAAGAGCGATGTAAAGCGACCTTAATCATTTTAACATTTAAAACGACTCAAAATGAATTCGACATTAGTTAGAACCGTATAAGTCAACGTTAAAGCATGCGTAATAAAAGTCCGTGATACATCACAGGGTTTTGTTTGGGAGGGTACGGATATGGGTATCCACAGAGCCCCGCTTGATCGAGCTCGGACTAGAGCGCTAGTCAAACTCCACGACCATATCCGGACCATTATAGTCTCGATATGATCAGCGGAACGAAGCATGTGTCCATGGGTGAGACGAGGACTTCGAACCGGGCTAAACGGGGAGGGGCGTGCGCATTTTAAGGACTTGGCGGTCCGTGCATGCTATAAGGGCCTGCCGGCCTGCTGGATGTCTTCGTCGTGCTTGTTGTACTGTCGTTGTTGGTGCCTTTGTATATGCTTGGTATCATCGGATGCACAGTCCGGTGCTTGTAATGTCTTCGTATTGCATGTGTACTTTGTAAGATGTTTGGGGTATGCGTGAGGTGTATAATTGAGTAGGGGTGTTCATGTAGATGTAGGTCTCGTGAAAGAGCGTCCGTGTAATGCTCGTGCTTGAACTCGCCGAGGAGTGTCTATGTAGAGTGAAGTGCTTGGAGTTAGGTGTATATAGAGTGCTTGTGCTTGGGCTCGCCGAGGAGTGTCTATGTAGTCGTAGTTGCATACGATTGCCTTTCGTTGAGGAGAAGGTAGTGCCGTTGTCGTTGCTGATGCCTTTGCTGACGTATTCTTTGATGCCGTCGCTTATGCTGATGCCGTTGTTGATGTTGAACTGGGTCTCGCCGAGGAGCGCAGGTGCTTAGCGTAGTATTTGCTGGAGAAGTACTAGTTTGCTAGGGAAGGGTGTATATGTATGATCTCGCCGAGGAGCGTAGGTGTATGTGCTCAAGTGTTTGTGTCTTGTAGTTAGATGCTTGGACTTGTTGGATGTGTTGATGCAGACGTTTGGTGTCTATGCTCCGAAGCTGATGGGTGACTCGTTCAGGACGCTTTGTAGAGGTGTATCTGCTACGGCGTAGGTTGGTGATTTGCTGGGGAAGTCGAAGGATATGTCTTGGACTCCGTGGGAAATGTCTGTAATACTCCACAGGGACGTGTAAGAGGGTGTAAAAGGGGGTGTAAGGACTCGTGGAGAGTGTTCGTGTTTCTGCTTCTGTACCGTGTATTAAAGGCTTAGTACACGCGTATGGCGGACTGTAGGTGACGCCTTAACTAAGGCATAGCGCATAATGTATGTGCTAGCGCTTGTGGCGGACTGTAGGTGACGCCTTAACCATGAAAGCTTGCGTGTATGAAGAAAAGTGGGGAGAAAACGTGGAACAGAACATGCTTTGGAAATTGCCTGTAGACTAGTGACTCTTCCGGGGAATCTCTTATCAATTGGCGACTTTAAGCGTGAACTCATTCGCACATGTCGCGGCTTCAAATCCGGAATAATTCGAATTCTGCGATTGTCTTCTGAAATCTTCATTTTCGCCTGCTTTGACCATGAGACGTGGTATCTGGTGATTCGTTTGGATTCATGTGATACTTGTCTCTTGGACTTAGAGTGCATGGTGCTTGGGATGTTTCTTGGACATGTTAGGGTGTTCATTGTTGTGGGCGTACGTTCGGGTGTTCGTTGTTTGATGCACACATGAAAGTGTTATGCTTTTAGTGTGCATGCTCTTGTTTGTAGCGGTTCTGAAGGTGTCGCTCAACCGTAGATGTTGATGTGGGTGTGTATAGCAAGGGTGTTTTCAAAAATGCGAAAAATTATCCCATTTTTCGTTGTAAAGGTTTGATTCTTGATAGGAAGCGTCAGCCCCCAGTTGTCTTGGTCATGGTGCCGGTGTATGTGAGCCCCCAGTTTGACTGAGTTATGGTGTATAACGATAGTCAAACTATGTAAAAGGCTATGGGTTGCATTAGGATGAGGGTGTATTTGGATTACCCCTCGAGTTTGACTATGTTTTGAATGAAAACTAAGTCAAAGTGGGGTGCGTGATGTACTTGGAGAAAGAGTTTTGGGTTACCTCGAGTTTGACTAAGTTTTGAGTGGCCGAGTCAAAGTGGAGAGTATGGTGTTTGGTTCTGAGATGGCTCGGGTTCAGTGTGACTTTGATGAATACCGTCGTCTTCACCCTTAGTTGTCTAGGTGATCTTGTGCAATAAGGATTGTGTGAACCCTACATTACATGACTGTTCGTTGTAGCTTGGCTTGAGCTTGTAGTTGCTTTCGTTGTCTTTCGCTTCCGTGCTGTATTGTGCTTCCGTGGACCTGCGTAGTTAGTAGGCTTGGGTTTGAAAGTGAAATGATTCCCGATTGGGATGCTTGGATTAAAAAGCTTTTTGTTGAAAAATCGTTTTTGTAAAAGATTCATTTTAGTTGTCGAAATGAGCTTTAAAAATGAACGCTTGAAATGTCGGTTGTGAGGATTCATGCGAGATGAAAGGGGTGTTAGACGTTGTAGGTTCAAGCTAGAGTTGTGAAGACCGTGGAGGGTTACTTGAGTGTAAAGGTTGAAAAGCCCCCAGTTGTCGGTGGAATCTCATGACAACACGGAGTGGGATGTAGTGCTAGGTTCGGTTGTGCTTTGCGCAAGCTGCCTACGTATCCACGAATGTGGAATCAAACCGGCGTAGTTCGATAGAGCTTTCGCTCAAAATGTGTTAACTCGAGTGAGTTAAATTCGAAGAATGCTGTTACTCAAAATCTATTAACTTGAGTGCCGAGTTAAATTTTTGGAAAAGTTTAGACTTCGAAGATTGAGATGCATTTCAAGGATTTGAGATGCATTTACGAAAGATACATTTTGTTTGCGAAAGGGTGTTTTTGCAAAAGGTGAATTGCAAAGTGCTTTCATAGTAACTCGAGTATTGAGTTAATTTTGAAAGGTGATTAGCTAATTTGAGGGTGCACTGCCTCGTGTAAGTTCGAAAAAGAGTGTCGTTCCGTGGGAGCGTTTTGAAAACTGGAGAGTTTTTGAAAGGAGCGGTTTAAATGTCGCTAAATTGTTTGATTGGAAGAGGATTGACTCGACGTGTGACTCGATGCTTAAAATGCCGAAAAGTTTGCAAAATAGAGACGAATCGTATGCGTGATTTGAGACTCGACAGTTGCATGGATGCCATATTCGGGAACATGTGCGTTGGTGGAGCCCCCAGTGGTGCTTGATTGTCTGCGGTGGGATGCTGTTGTTCCTGCAAAACAGTGTTAGACCAAAAAGCAGAGTACTACTCCTAAGTCTATGACAACTTTGCCTTGACGAATTCGTTTTAGTCGCCTCGATAAAGAAATAGTTTGCCTTTTGTGAATTTTTGTGGACACATCCTTAGCATGGAAAGCTTTGGACGGGGAATATTTTGTGGGTTTTTGTAAAAGGTTGGTTGAGCTCGGGAGAGCGGCCTACGTATCCGTGGGTACGGAATCAAACCTAGCGTAGTTCCGAAAGGGATGTGTTTGTTTTAGTAAAGAGGTGTTTATGTGGAAAGGTGCGTGTTTAAGGACTCGCCGGTCTAAGGGGTGTTTATGTGTTTGACCTTGATACATTGCATCCTAAGGTGGGTTCTCCTTAGTTGATCTAGGCTGGTTGCTTGCTACTTCTGTTGTGTCTTCAATTTGGAATTTCAAGGACCTGGCTACTCGTTTCTGGGCTTCGGTACTTCTTGCCTTTGGGGTTTCGGCCCCTCGCTTATTGATTTCTAAGCTTGTTGACTTCTTAAGCTTTTCGACCTCTTAAGCTTTTTGCTTCTTAAGCTTTTGACTTCTTAAGCTTTTGCTTAGTTGTTTTGCCCCTTTTTCCGGAGCTTTTGAGCCTTTTGCTTTTTGGTGACTTTGGTTTTTGATCTTTGTACCTTGTATTCCCGTTTGGTTTGAGAATATCGTACGCCCTATGTAGCTTGGGCTTGAGCTCGGACCTTGCTAAACCCTATGGCTCGGTGGTCACTCGTGGTCGTGTGTCTATCACGCGGGCTCCTCTGACAAGTTCGTTTGCTTATTAGGCACGCGATCGAGTACGGGGAGGGCGATCCAGGAATACTCGTACTTTTGGTCGCGATCAAATTCATGACCACTGTGGAGCTCCAAATTAATGGATCCTCCTCCAAAAGCAGCGGAGTAGTAGGCGACAAGCAGACTAGTGAACCTTAGGTGTTTAGTCGTCGGAAGCTTTCTTTGTCTTTGTGTCTTTGACTTAATTGTTACCTTGGACCTTCGTATCCGGCCTAGACCTCCTTCGGATAGCTACTCCTAGGATGCAATGTATGTCGGTGCAAAATGTTTTTTGTGAGTAAAAAGGGTAAAAGGAAACTGGATTGTTGGCAAACTTATTCCCTTATCGATTTGTTAAAATGTCGTACGTCGAAAACTCGATTATCCTAGACTGACGGAAATTGACTCGATGCTTAAAAACTCGACCCGTATTGAAAAGACTCGAATTTCTTGAGGAGATCCGTGAGATCATCGGTGGCGCCTTGATGGATTCTTCGCTGGGTGCTCGAGACGCACGTGTCTCGGATGGGGTTGATGCTCGCGTCGGGACTCGTTTCATGCATACTTAGATTTGTCTTTGATTTTGCAAAAGTTTTGTTTTCGGCGAAAAGCAGGATGTTGTGCTGAGCAAAACGTGGTGTCACAGTTTGGCTTGATGTAAAGGTGTTTCGAGTTGAAATGGGTTGTCACATTTCGACTACGTGCGAGATGATTCAAGGTAGTGATGAGCTACTTGAGCAGGGTGCTTTGAAAATGCGATGGAAGCGGTAGTGCGGTTTTCATGCATTCACTTAAGAAAGAGTTAGACCGGCGGTTAGAGCCACTTGGTCCGAGCATCAAAGTTCTCGGGATTGAGCTTGCTCATTCCCGGGTTTTGTTCTTTTGCGAAAAGAGGAATGTCTGATCCTAGAAGGTTTTGGGCTAGTGAAAACCTTCGAAAAGTGCTTATATTGAAAGAGGTAAAAGAAAAGGCTTTGAGCCGTTCAATTTGTTTTTGCGAAATTCTTCGATAATGGGCTGACACTCTCGGGTTTGAAAAGAGTTTTGTGCTAAAAAGAGTTGTGATGACCGCGAGCCATGCGGCCGATTTTGAGTTAGAAATGTATTAAAACGTTTCATGCTCGACGATGTTTGGTGATAGAAAGCTAGAAGTTTATGCTAACGGTGTGTTGCTAAGATCCTATTGGTGGATGCTCGAAATGGCGTTTAAGCCATTTGAGTCGAAGGTGTCAAAATGCGATGAGGACGAGCTTGCTAGTCCACATGGATTTTGTCAAAGGAGAAATGGATCGAGGTGGTTTGAGCCATTCGATCCAATGCTAGGGCCCACAAGACTGGGCTTGACCACTCTTGGGTATGGCGAGGATCTTCCATCGGGCCGGGTTCGACAATGAGTCGTTTGAAAAGGTTTTGTTTAAAAGGTTTGAAAAGGCGAAGAAGCGTGAGTTCGCTTTGAAAGACTCACCAAGAATGTGTCCTAATTCTTGGATTGTGCTTTGTGAAAAAGCATGCGATAAATGGGTTAGGATAACCGTGGGTTATTTAATCCATTTATGTTTTCAAAGGCTTAGGGAAAGTGAGTTTTGTGTTGGGTTGCTTACGATGTTTGCAATGTATTTAATTAACGATTGTTCATTCGTTAGTTCATTTTTATCGCACGGATTTTTATGTTGTGTTGTTTGATTGATTTGTTTGATTTTTGTTTGTTGTTCATTGTTTATTTGTTCGTTTTTAGCTTGAGACGAGACGTAAGCAAACTTATTCGTATTATTCATTAAAGAAGAATTGTTTGACAAATCAGGAGGAGAGCTGGAGCTAGCCTCCGAAAATAAAAAGTCTAAGCTAAAACTGGAAGGTGGGTCGACAGATGACCCGACACCTAAGGGATTAGATCCTAAGAGGGTTTCTTCTTCTTTGCGTTTGTCGACGCCTCCGTTCTCGCCATCTTCCTTTTGAGTCGTGATGGTTTGCATTTTATGGGCGCATCTTCGTATGTCAGTTCAACCTCAAAGTCTGCGTTAGGGGTTGGATTGCTTTCGGGCATGACAAAGTCTGAGTGATCTTTGGGAGGAAGTGATCCTGTGAAGATCGTGTGGTTGTATGGAGGGTGATCTTTGTTGGATGGTTTGGGTTGGATGGTAAAAGAGTTAATCTTTTCGTCCCCTTGGATCGCGGCTTGGTTGGACATAGGCCATTCGTCCCCTTTATCGTTGAGCAGCGCCAATGATTTGATTGTCGCTTGGTTTGATATTGTTGAGCGATTCATAATGGGAGGTGATCCCACAAAGATTGTGTGGTCGGCGAAAAGGTTGTCGTCGTTGGGCGACTTGGGCCGGTTGAGACGGTTTGTCGAGCTTTCCTTGGTCGATGAGATCTTGGATGGCGTGCTTGATTTGAAGCGATCTTGATGTCGTGGCCTTTGCCTGCGTGGTATGCACGATAAGCATTGGGGTTCCAAAGTTTTGGCTTTTTGTCTTGGGTGGCTCGCTAGTAGGCTGATTGGTTGCAGTAGTTGTTTTCAACCAACCTATAGAATGCCTTAGTGTAAGGTATGAAGTTCCGTAACTTTTGGTTGCAAATGCGTCAAACCGTCCATGATGTAGTTTTCACGACTCTTGGTCGCGCGAGTAGATTTTGGTGAGTTATCTTGGTAGGTATGGCGGCGATGTCGGCCATCGTGCTGGTCCTAAGATCGTCTTCAATTTGAGCGCCGACCCTGATGAGTTGTTCGAAGTCTTGGATGTTGCTGTACCGCATGTATAATTGATACACGGGTCGCAGGTTGTTTATGAACTTTGGCACAAGTTCGTCCTCATGCGGTTGATCTGGAATTTGTGCGCTTAGATTTTTCCATCGAGAGAGATATTCAGTGAAGCCTTCATTGTCCTGTTGGTTAAGGGCCTCGAGAGTGTGGATGGAGACGTGTTTGTCGGTCTTGTCCTTGATACGTTGTTCCAAACGTCTTATCTCGGCCTTATGGTGGTTCAAAAGGCGTTCGAGGTCATCGGTCAACTTTGTGACTTGGTCACGGAGTGCGTTAACTTCGTCATTGCCGGCCATTTTGCGGGTGTAGGTTCGTTTCTTGTAGGGGATGACTATGTGATTCTTAGTACGGCGAGTATGAGGCCTGTATTTCACTTCGTATATTAGTGACACGACTCGACCCACTAGACTCACGATCACTCTAAGCATTCATTTTTAGCTTATTTCTTTGTTTAGAAAGACCTTTTATGTTTTGAAAAAGGAGGTTCTCGAAAAGGTTTTAGCTAAAGGAAGTTTTTGAGGCGAGGACGTGTACGCACGTCTCGCCTCGATGATGTTAGCTTTGTCGAGCCCATTTAACGGTTCATCGTTAAGGGCTCGAGCCTAAGTGGGTGAAAGGGGTTTGACTTGAGAGCGGTTAGCCAGTTGAGTCGAGGATGTTGAAGAATGGATTAGGTTGTGTGGCGTGTATCTAGTTAGTCCTACTAGGTTCAATGTTCATTTTAGGCGTTCATTTTTGCTCATTTCATTGTTTTGAAAGACCTTTTAAGCTTGAAAAAGGAGATTTTCGAAAAGTTTTGGCTAAAGAAAGCTTTTGAGGCGAGGATGTGTGCGCACATCTCGCCTCGATGTTAAAAATTTTGCTTTGCACCCGTCGAACTAGTATCGGTGATTTGCCGAGGTGAGCTCGAGTTCGGATGTGTAAAAGAGAATGGATTCGATTCGAGAGTGGTTAACAAGTCGAGTCGAGGATGTTAAAAGTGGAGTCTAGGCCGTGTGACCTAGAGGATTGAAATCCACGAGCTCGGGTTTTAGTCCTTGCTCGGGTTTTTGCTTGTTAGTGAAAAAGGAGATTTTTCTGAAAGCTTGTTTCAAAAATTCGCGATAGTTTTGTTTGAAAAGTGTTAGCTTTGTTAGATGTTAGGTTCATTTATCTTTGAAACGTTTAAGCGAGTTTTCGAAGATATGAATGCAAATGCTCGTTTTGAAAAAGACCATGGAGTGCATAGCCTCGAACTTGTACGTATGACTCAAAAAGGGTGAAAAATGAGTCAGTCGGGTACACCTCCAACTACCTCGAGTACGCTTTGGCAGATACTTAACCCCTTCATTTCCTTACGCCGGGGCGATAGGTTTCCTGAAGGGAGCACTGGGGCGGTCGAGATAGCCGTTTACGGCAAGCCGTGGAGGGGCGAGAGGAAAGCTAGTCCGGCATGTGCTTTATCGAGTGGACAAGCCTGCATGTGGGAACCACCTCTCGAGGGTGCAAAGGGTGCCTAGATTCCAAAAGGAATGGACTCTAAACGAATGTGCATGGCTCAAATATGTTTACAAGGATTGTTCAAGGCTTTCAAGTTTCACCTCTTTATTTTTAAAAGAAAAAGCTAGTTTTTAGTTTTAAAAATAAGATCTCCCCAGCGGAGTCGCCAAACTGTGGAACCCGGGATCGGACCCAACTCGGCGTCTTGCTTAAGGGCGGATTTTAAAGTTAAAAAAGATTAAGTTAAAAAAAACCTTTAAGAACTGTTATGGAGTCGCCACCTATTTATCGCGGAAAATAGGAACCTGCTACCATGTTCTAAGTTAAAAACATGTTCTAGACTTTGGAGCACGCCGACACCCCTAGATCTAAGGCTTGTGAAACCAGATTGGATTCGGGGTGAGGGTACTTTAGAAAAAGAGTTAATTCAAATAATGATTTATGAAAACCTTTTAGAAAAGCCTATGTAAAAATAGCCTCTACTGACCTAGAACAATCCTTGTAAGATGATATTTGAGCTAATGTTATCGCTACGTACAAGTGCGATAAGGTTGTAAAAGAATGCAGATGCAGATGCAAAAAGATTGATTAAAACCCTCAGTTTAGCATGTTTAACTTGTTAACGAATACGGTTCAGTTAAAGGTCGAATTCATTGTTTAAGTTGATTTAAATGCAAAATAAGAAGGTGCAAGATGCATGCAAATAAAATAAAGTTCAATTGTCCATTGGTTTATTTTATAAGGTCGGTTGCTTATGCGACTTTGGCGTGTCATCGGATATGGAGTGTACCCGAAGTAATAAGAACACTTGGAAGGCAAGCGCGCTCGGGTGCCAAAGCCGGGGGGGGCGCTAAGGTGTAGACCCCTTTGTTAGTCCATAGAAAATAAGAAAAAGCTTTGATCCAAGTGGATCGGTACCTACCTTGTCCTGACGCTTCAGATCTGGGCAGAGCTTCGCTTCTTGAACTTGAAAGGAGGATGAATTCAACACGGGATGGTGTGTTGAACTCAAAGATTTGAGTGCTTGAGGCTTTTGTGGATGTGAAAGTGTAAGATGAGGGAATTCGTGGTGTAAGAGATGTATTCTGGTTGTGAATTGTGATCTGAAAGTGTGTCCGAATGTCGAGGTATAGGGCTGTATATATACTAAAAACCTCGGAGAAATTAGGAAATCGGGGATAAAAACAAGCCTAGGAACCGCATAGCCTTATGCGGTTGCCTGGGGAAACCGCATAAGCTTATGCGGTTCTCCCCTCAAACCGCATAAGGTTATGCGGTTTGAGGCTGATTTTAGTCTACTTTCCAAGTTTGGTTGCATTGAATCTTTGAAAGATCATGAGATAATCTCGAACGTGAAGCTCAAGAAAAGTCTTTGGGATATTTGTGAGATATTTTGTGATGCTTAGGGCTTTGGAGTGCGGGCCAAAGGGTTTGGGTTTGAGCTCGGTTTGAGACCGAGACAGAGAAAAATGAAAAGGGTGTATTTGCATAGTTTTTGTGAAATAAGGTAAGACGTGAAATTGTATTTTGTGTAAGAGGGGGCTAAATAGCAGTTTTAGCTACCGGGCCTAAATTTAGGAATTTAGGAATGCTGAATCAGACCTTGTTAATGTAAAAGGACTAATTGTAGTGCAAATGCGAAGCTCATGCCAAATGAAGCGGGACAAGGACCTAGCTAAACTCCAAATGGACAAAATGAACGTTATTTAAGAGCGATGTAAAGCGACCTTAATCATTTTAACATTTAAAACGACTCAAAATGAATTCGACATTAGTTAGAACCGTATAAGTCAACGTTAAAGCATGCGTAATAAAAGTCCGTGATACATCACAGGGTTTTGTTTGGGAGGGTACGGATATGGGTATCCACACAACCATTCTTCTCTCATAATTCTTGAACTCTTTCTTGCCAAAGAATAATGAAACCTATATATATATATATATATATATATATCAATTAAAATGATGTCAAAAAAAATAAAAATTATCACTAACAAAAACTTCATAAAAACATTTTAAAAAAAAATTGAAAAAAAAAAATGTAATACTCCGTGCGTAATGTATATATCGTCACAAATGACATTATTGTGGTTACAAGAACCAAATTTGCACTCACCATTATTATGGAAACTATTTGCCTCTTCATTGATGTAGTATTATCGTTCCTATGTTCACCACCATTGAAGATTCCAAGATTCTTATCTAACAACTAATATAATTTTGTTTCTTTGTTAAATATATATGATCACAAATAAGATCAATATCATCATTACAACAATTTATTTGTAAGCTTTATATTTTACTAGTTGTTGGACCCAGTGGCGGATCTTCAACGAAATTAGACGGGGGGCCAAAAGTAGATTTAGTTGCATACAAGTTAGTCAGTGTAATGTACGGAGTAGTACTCCTAATTGACTTGCGTGACAAAATTTAACCTTTGTAGTATTTTTTGTCACTTGCTATAGTTACTCCGTATTACTTATTATGTTCATAAATATTATCTTACCAAAATAAATGAGAAGCGATAACATTATTTTGGTCCGCAAAAGTGATAACATATTATGAATAGTAATATTTCCTTGAAAATCTAAAGTAGAAGTCATAATAAACAGTGGCGGACCCAGGATTTGCGCTTAGGGGGGGCACACCGTATAATTATGCGTATACGTATATATACGTATAAATTTTTGCGGTGTTAAGAAAATTTGTACTCGTAATATTTAAGAAATTCCGAATTAATTCAGTCACTCTAGATATAATTTTCTTTTTGTTTATTAAATTTTGTGTGTTTACCATATTTAAACAATACTAAGATATAGAAAATTTTAAAATCGTCGTTAAAAAAAAAAAATATGAGATCAAATACAACAAAAAGTTTAGTTTAAAACATATTTTGGTTCATTCATTTATAGAATGTCTTGACAACATAATTAATAACTCTGACTTTCATAAATTAATGTTAAAGCCTTAAAAAAAACAAAAAATAAATCACAAATCTTAGGTGTAATTTAATTATTATGCATATATATAAGTTATGCTAAGGTGTAAAATTTTAAAAAAGTATAATTAGGCAAAATATAGAAGAATTTTAATAGGCAAAATATAACAAATCTTTATGTTGAAGTATAAAACAAACAAAATAAAAAGATAAGGGTGTTGGGTCTCGAACTCCAAACCTCTTACTCATGTATTGACACCCTTACCATCTTAGCTACCACATTTATTTGACTACCAAATGCAGCATTTAATACTTTTTACATATTTTTATAAATGGGTAGGGGGGCACGGGCCCCCCGGCCCCCTGATAATAAAGGGACTTAGAAGAAAAATTAAAGAAGCATTAATTTAAAAAATAAATCCAAAATCAAAGTAGGCAGAAAAGAGTGTAGGGAGATTCGAACTCCCCACCTCCTATTGCAAAGTTAGAGTAATGACCACTGGGCCATAGAAATTTCACTGCTTATTTGCTGAGATGTTTTGTATTTATCTCAAAACTTAAGGGGGGCCTGGCCCACCCTCACCTACACTAAGATCCGCCGTTGGTTGGACCGCGCGCGCTCCAATGCGGATTATTTTGTTCGGGATTTTTGTTGCGCTAAAATTTATATGTCATTGAATTGTTGTTTGGCAAGCACTCCAAATAATGCACGATGAGTGATTTTGGTTGTTGAGTGGCTTGAGCATGTGAAGGACGTCTGATATTGGTGCGTATTGTTCGACTATTTATTAGATTTGTTAACATATATGGCTGTGAGTTTGGTAATTCGCATAGTTGTTTTTTTACGGTTTGTTTATAGATTCCGTATTGGTGGATGGTAGGCCAGTCTATTCGAATGCATAGGGGTGACTATTTCATGTTTGAGACATTGTTGCGTTTGACTATTTCTTGTCTTAAATATATGTTTATGCAATAATTCGCTTTGTACTACTCGTTGCTCTCTCAGTTCTCCTCTATCTTTCCTACCTTACCTCTCCTATAAGTGTTTTTTTTATTATTATTCACAACAATGTAGGTGGACGGTCAAGTTGATGTTGTTTTGAAAACATGTCAGTTAGTTGAGTATATTGCCTAAAAATTACACCAATTTTGATACTCAAGTGGACATATTTTCCGGCTGTACTTTTTTATGTTAACTATTATTTATTTTTCATTGTAAAAGCTGAAATTTGTCAGAATAGGTGCCCCCCCCCCCCCCCCCCCCAAACCCAACACGCACACACGGAGTTTTCGGATGTATTTTTAGGTCAAATTGTTTATTTCTTTATTGTTTTTGTTGAATTTTGTCAAAATACTTTTAACCCTTCATTCTTCCTCATCGTCATCCTCATCATCCTTATAACCATTATTCTTTCATTTTTCCGCCGCTTTGCTCGTTTATTACTTTTCATATTACTTTATTCATGCTCACTTCGTCGCCTCCATCTTCCTTCCTTACATCTCATAATACTCTTACGCTTTTAATTCTCCTGTTATTTTTCTCGTTATATTTTTCATCACACTCATTCCTCTCAATCCATGTTCCCTCATTTCCTTTACTTATCCTCTTCTTCCTCCTCCTCCCTCTACTACCTATTTCCCCACCAATCTTTTTCGCCTCTTCTGTCCTTACCCCTGACAATATATTTTTTTCTCTGCTATTCACCCGCCTTATTTTTTCCTAACCCCATATATTACTCATATTCCTCTTTTTTCATTTTTTTCGTTCCTCAACAAAATGTTCCTCGCCTACTCTCACTTCCCCTTCATTTTATTTTGATCCTCTCCTTATAACATATTTCCATCTCATTTAATTTCTCATCTGCCTCTTCTTTTCTTACCCGTTATAATATTATTCGTTTAATCCTCTTCATTTTATTCTTTTTTTTTTCCCGCCTACGTTTCTTCTTCGTTCGTTATCCTTCACTATCCTCTTATTCTCCTTATTTTATCAGTTTTTCTTTCTATGACTAATTTATAAGGAAAAAACAAATGGCTGCATAAAATGAATGTTATTCGTTACAGCAAACGATTATTGAAATAAGTTAAAATAAATTAGAAAAAGTCTAACTGAACTAAAATTAGGGAATTAAACAATCCTTCTGTTTCATGGTTTTCTTTACATTTGTCTTTGGCACGTGGATTTTTGGATTATACTCCTTTCTCATCACAATTTTTTGATAATTTATTTTATACGCAGTCTCCAATGTTACAGTTTGACCGAGTTTATTTTTGTTGGAAAAGATGTTTTGACGACGAATGTGAATATCCTATTATTATAATTTCATTATTTATATGTTATTAAAGTTTGACTCTCAGAAAAGTAAATGACAAGACGAAGTGATATCCAAAAAACTTCATCAAACTAATCGACAAAATCAACAATAAATGAACACAAAGTTTAACACCTGAAAGATTCGAACAACAAAATTAAATAATTTCTGAAAAATATAATAATATTGCCAACCATAATCAAATGCAAATTGCGAGAGTCCTCAAATTTTGATCACTTCTCAACGACAGTCAGAATCATGTTGCAAAATAAAATTCTACACAAAAATGATTATGATTACACGACATGACGATCTACAATAATTACAAACTCTCCTAATTAACCGATCCAAAAGCAAAGGTAAAGAAATTGGTGGCTCGTAGAAAATACCAATAATCGTAAATAATTTAGTAACAGAAAGCCAAGCACAATTCAAAACAGCTGTGGAACTTGGATACCTAAACAATCTTTGACGGTGAAGCAACGTTGCTATTCAAGTAATTGATGGCCTTTCTCAAGTAATTTGGCTATTCATTCTCGTCTTCCGTGTAATGGACCAACCCATTCAAAGTTGTCAATTGGTGAATGCCTCTAGCAAAGCATCCGATGCATCTTCCAAAATTTGCACCCTGTTCGAGGCAAAATATGGACTGAGTTGTGGACATTGTTGCAGTTCATAAAGATGATCAGATGTGGTTGGCGTCATGAAGCATGCAGGCACGCTCCAAAGACAGTTGAGACCTGCAAAAAATAAAAGAGAGTTGGTGATCAAACGACGAAGCAGTTATAATATATCCTTGATAAATTTGATGGTGAAAACAACTGGTTTTTTCACTCACTTGAGCTTATGCATTGCCGAAGCACCAGTTGCAATTTGCTACATGCGACAGATACATAGGCAATATATTTTTACCAGATCTGCCGATCAAAATCCCAAATCCTACACACAAGTAAGATAAAAAAAAAAAGTTAGATCTCAACAATTTCAACAATGAACAAAGAATAAAATATCTATAATCGAAACAATAACAAATTTGTAAAGATCAGTCGAATAAAATCACATTTAAGGAGTACATAACTCAATTAAGGTGGGTAGATCTGAAAATTTTGAAAGGTGGAAAAACGAAGAAAAGTAGTAAATATTCTGTTTAAATTAGTGGGCCATTAAACGAGGGCAACGCCTGCTTGCATGTTTTGAATCTTAGCTAGTCATGCTTTGGATCTTATCTAGTGATGAGGTAAGTTGTGTCTACCGATCATCTGTTGAAAATCTCAAGACCTTCTTGTAATAAACAGGCGTGGCTACACCAGTACAAAACATTTCTGAAAGTAATTTCGGTGGGTTGACAGTTGCTGTGAAGCATATCGTAGAAGGGCCTCACCGCTTTTTCACCATAACCGTTGATGCTTAGACCACCAATTATCGAATTCCAAGTACTAACATCCTTCTCTACAGTGTTATTGAAAATTTCGATACCCTTTTTTATTTCCCGCATTTGGAACACATATCGACGAGAGCAGTCGCTAAAAAACCTTTGATGGGGATACCGTTTTTCTCGATGTATAAATGAATCCATTCTCCTTGGTTTAAAGCTCTGAGATTTGCGTAGGCCTATAAAACGTTCACCAAAGTGTAATTATTATGCTTCATTGTCTCGAATAACATCCAAAAAATCAAGACTACTTCACTGAACCTACCGAATTATAAGACATGTCCTCCTATATTATCTAAAGTAATTTTATAAGAAATGAGACTATATTATTTAACTATGTAACAACCCGAATTATTTTAAATAACCAAAATACGAAAATAAGAATTAACAAAAGAAAAGTAAAATAAAAGCGAGCCATGGTTTATTATAAGGATTAACAATATTACAAAATAATATGTATTTTTCTATTTTAGTATCACAATATTATAAGTATTCAAATTATAGATTTAGTACTCCCTCCATTTCACAATGTTCTTCCCATTTTAATTTGGATCAAAAATTAAGGGGAGTGAATTGTGTGGATGAGATTAAAGTAGATAAATAATAAAGTAGATTGTGTGGATGTGATTAGTTAAAAATTGACAAAAATAGAAATGGGAAGAAAATTGTGGAATTTCCTTTTTGGGAAAGTGGGAAGAACATTGTGGAATGGAGGGAGTATTATATTTTTTTTATTACATATGTCATCTAAAATAGTATTAGTTTTGGAACAACTAATTGTTTCCAATTATATATATACTAGGTGAAATGCCCGTGTGTTGCACGGATCTCCGTTAACTGAAACTAAATATAGTTCACTTTGACCTATTATCTTCATTATTTTCCCAATAATTAACGAAATTATATGTACTCATGATTTAATATAAACATTTTGAAGATCTAAACATGTAACCTCTTATTTAGAATTACATAAATACTCAAATTTTACCAATTTCAGTTTAAACTTTTTTTTTTTTTTTTTTTACATGTTTAGATAGTCGTGACTAAATCACGAGTATTACTTTCCTTCAACCAAAGGCCAGATTCAATTGGGGACATCCACCAACAACAATCTCTGCACGTTGATTAGCATCACCGCAACATCAGTTTGATTTCGTTAGTTCACTTCTACACAAATTAGGTACAATACACTCGGTTCACGACTCCATCGTGTAGACCGAAGACTTATTATATTATTTATCAATATGGCTGACTAATATTATCAAACAAATACAATTAAATGTAGATGCATATTGCACTATTTAACTGAGGCCTAACAGTAATTATATTTCTAACTTCTTGGTCAAGATTCAAAATATATTTTTATGACAACATTTAGGATTACCATTGTACAATTCAATTTAATTAGAAAATAATATTTCCTATATAATCAATCGCTCTATATATATATATATATATATATAAGAGAGTTTTTTCGAGTGCTCTCCTTAATTAGAAAACAATATATATAATGACGTTAATTTTATAATATTTCGACAAATACATTTCATTATAAATAAAAATTAAACGTAATTGATTTTTCATATACGGATTTTACACAAGTTATATACTTTTTTCATTATTTTTTTCCATCTTACCCTTTTTTACTCCAAAAATATGCAGAATTCTCTCTTTTAATTTTCTAACAAATCTTAAATCAATTTCATTCAAGTTTTTACTTTTTCAATCATGAACTCCAATAATGAAGTAATAATTGTGTTTTAATTTTAATTTTGTGTTTAAATAATTGAATTTTATTAATTTCTAATAAATTTAATTATAATTTAATAATTAGGGTTCGTGAATGGGTGTGATTATGGCGGCGACAGGTGGTTGTTGGTGGTGATATGGGGCGGCCCCACCGTGAATTGGCGGTGGTAGACGGTGGCTGGCGTTGGGCGGTGGCAGGGGTGGCTGCAACACGTTTTTTTTCTTTCTTTTGTTTGCTGGGGTAACGTGAGTTCCCACAATTTTCTTTTTTTTTTTCCTTTAATTTTTTTATTCAATTTTATATTCTTTTCCTTTTTGTTTTTTTTTTTCTTACATTCTTTTCTATAATCACACTCATTCACAAACCCTAATTATAAATTAAAATTAAATTTATTAAAAATTAATAAAATTCAATAATTTAAACACAAAATTGAAATTAAAAGACAATTATTACTTAATTATTGGAGTTCATGACTGAAAAGTTAGAAACTTGAATAAATTTGATTTAAGATTTGTTAGAAAATTAAAAAGAGAGAATTTTGTATATTCTTGGAGTAAAAAAGGGTAATGTGGGAAAAATAATGAAAAAATGTATATAACTTGAGTAAAATTCGTATATGAAAAATTAATACCCAAATTAAAGACTTGCCTAAAATTATCTAATGTATCATCATTAAGTAAGGTAATTATGTCTCATATAATTATTGCTTTCCAAATTACTATCTTTTTCAATATCTTTTTCAATTTAAATTATTTAATTTATTTTCTAAAATGAATTTTTTTTATTGGTTAAAAGCTCCTTGAATTAAGGAGATCATTCGAAAAAATTCTCTTTTTATATATATATAGAGCGATTAGGTGAAATGCCCGTGCGATGCACGGACCACAATATATGTTCTTATATTAGTTATTTAAACCTGACTTTCACATTACAAACATCGATATTTTTTACTATAAGCTTTTCATATACTTAAAGTTCTAAAATTAGCTTGGTTCTAATTTAATAATCAGAAGATCAACTTACAATCTTAATCATTTACACAAACACTTATAAGATTATAGTTTTTATTTTATTTTTTTAATCTATAATAGTACCTAATTAATTTTAAGTTAAAGATGGTCCGAGAAAAAACTTTACATAAGAGATGTAGTTTATATTATCTTTTCAAGTTTATGTCATCATCACACTTTTAATAAAATTATTTATGAGTACATTCTTAGATTGATCTTCTTAATTAAAAACATGTTGTACAATTTTAAAATCTTAATATTACATCTAAACAATTAATTGTAATTAATTGTTTGCCTATGATTTACCAATTATAATCTTAAAAGATATTGGACTATGTAGGTAATTTAGGCATTACAATACTCTGTAATACACATCTCTTATAATTACATGGATTTGTCTCTATATAATTAAATAAAGAACAATAAAAATGAAAGGGAAAACATAGTAATAGAATTTAATCGTGAGAAAGATATTATCTCCTAGTCAATAAGTACCACATCCTCATACACTAAACTATTTGTATTTCTAAAGTTCAGTACTTCCCATAATCATGATACACTAACTTTGATCTTCCACTCGTTTTTAATTAGTTGAATTTAATTCACAAATGAATGAAAAGTTCTGAAAAAAGTGTTACAATAAAGACTATGCATAAATAAATAAATAAATGATTAGCTTTGAGCATGACACATAATTAAATTAACAATAAACGTGACACAAGTATGACATAGTAAAAATCTTGAGAATTGAATGTGTTTTCCTTCTTAATAGTCCTATAGTTGAATTTGTAAGTATAGGATGACTTTATTAAAAAAAGGTAATGCTAATTTGATTTAAATAGGAAAAAAAAAATTCTAATTGTGCAAAGATGATGTGTATAAAGTGAGGGTAAGATGATATTTTCATTGTTAAAGTTAACCATAAATAGAATTGTGGCCAAATGAGTGAAATTGAAGGAAAACTAGAAAAGGAAAATGTGGCTTAATGAGTGAAATGGAGGGAGTAATATTTACTATAAATTGAATAATTACAAAATTATCTATTAACTTGAAGTTTTGTAAAAGAAATTACTTTCGTTATTATTACCTTTTTTTAAATTTAAAGTTTCTGTTATAGCATCAACTTTCATAAATAAAGTTCGATTTTATACTTTTAAATTGGAGTTGAGAAGCCCACACATAAGAACACTACACTGACTCATATTATTAAAAAAGAATCATACAAAGATAGTAATCAAGAACTAAAAATGTTGAATATGGAACTAACAGTCTCCTCTAGGGTTTCTATGAGGATCATCAGTCTCCTCAAGGGTTTTTATGAGGATCATCAGTCTCCTCTAGGGTTTCCTACGAGGATTTTTGTTACGTACGTGTCTTTAGGCATTCCTTCTTTCTACGTTGACTTTTGAACAATTTGTTTGGAGTATAGTTTCTTCTGTTTGGCGTCACTTTTTAGCCCTAGGGTTTGCTATGGCTACGAATGGAGGACAATTGCGGGACAAAGGGAAGAACGTTTGTGGTCAACATGATGTTTACGTTTGGGATGATGGGGGAGAGGGTAATGCAGAGTCGAAGGATGCGTTACTATTGGTTGGAAAAATTTGGACGACGAAGCAGGTAAATACCAAGATCGCAATTGACTCGATGATTAGGATTTGGAATACGAGAGGACATGTTGACGGTAATGTCATTGATGCGAAGAATAAAGTTTTCATTTTCCGATTCTCGAATGCGGCGGATAAAGAGCGGATTCTGGAAGGGCAACCATGGCACTACGACAAGTTCATATGGTGTCTTAACGACCCGCTTCCTGATGGTAAGTTGTCTGATACGCCCCTGTTTCACGTTCCATTATGGTGTAGGGTTTATGATCTACCGTTGCAAGGTCGTGCGAATATAGAAAATATTCGTCATGTCGGAGAGCAGTTGGGCATGTTCATAGGGGCTGACATTGCCCCTGTCCCGGAGATGGAAAAAGCTGTTAGGCTACGTGTTATGCATGACGTCCGTCAGCCCCTGAAGCAGACGGTTGCGATAGGGATGCTGTAACACCCCGTGTTTTTATTAATACTAATTATTTATTTTAACAAAATTCTTAAATTAAAATTTATATAATTTAACTTTTATTCAATTACTTTAAAAACGCGGCTGAAAAATTTCGATTAAATAAACTTTCTCTTATACTTTTCTAATTAAACTTTCTTGATTTTATATTAACCTACATTATATTTTTATGTATAAAGTACTTGTCAAACTAAAACTTTGATTCAGTTGCTTTTATTAAACTTAATATATTTACATTTCATCTTAAAAATTATTATTAATGGAATAAAATATAATTTTATCGAAATGTATCTTGCAAATAAACAGACCGTTTGAAAATCTGTGAGACCGTAATAAAATTTATGGTTAACAACTTTTATACATTTTATATCTCAAAGTATAAATTTTATAATACTAATCATGGAACTAAAATTTAAAACGAATAATTTAAAGTATATTATATTTTATAAAATATAAAGATTTATAAATAAGAGCGAATGAAACAGAGCAAATCGGAAAAACAGACCCAATTATACTCTCTCTTATGTCGGCACACACTAACCATCCACTTGAATATTAGATATTTTGTTTTTATTATTATCTTCCCTCACACCCTATCTTTTACTGGTCTTCTTCTTCTTCTCTTCTTCTTCTTCTTTCTTTCTTTCTCTTTAAATAAAACAAGCTAAAACAACAGCAACAAATAACAAAACAACAACAACAGCAAACAACAATAACAACACGAGCAGCAACAACAACAACATCAACACAACAATAACGACAACAACAGCACGGTAGTCACCACCGAAGCCGGCTGTCACAGCCACCATGGCCACGGCCACCGGAGCAGCTCACCGGAGCCACCACCGTCCTCCTCTTCTCTTCTTTTCGGCCTCCCCTGCTTTCCCCTGTTTTCTATCCCTTTTCCTCGGCCAACACCACCACCTTACACCACCACCATGGCCGCCACTCTCTGCTCACCGGAGTATTTAAGAGCCACCATTAGAGGCGAGCTCAAGCTTGAGAACCATGACCACCGTCGCCGCCCTTGTTTGCTGCTACCGTGCTCTGTTTTCCCTCGCCTCTGCCCTCTCCTTTTCTGACCACCATGGCTGCCACCTCGATGCCTCACCACCGTGGCCCTTCTACTGACCTCACTCATTAGCCCACCTCTCTCTTTGTTCTACTCTAAATGGTTGATTTATCTCGCCGGAAATCGACTTCTGCCGAGCCTCCACCTGAGTCCTACGTGACTCAGCCCCTCGCCGGAGTCGGTCTTGTCGACTTGCTCACAGGAGAAACACCATGGCCAGCTCCGACCTTCGAGACCACCGTGCTCTGCCGCCTCCATTTGGTGAGCCCCCATTTCATTTCAAAGTTTCTATTTCACTTCGTTTTCCGTTTCGATTTGATTTCGTTGATTTAAGTAATTGTCGACTTAATTTACACTTATCGTTTTCTGTCGATAAATTTTATCGTCAATTGATTTCGCCGACTTTAATCCTTTTGGCCTCTCTCCCCTGCGTGTTTTGTTAATTTACCGAGGATGGAATCGACTCGAGTTTGACGCCCCTGCTCTTCCTCTCTACTCTCTTTTGCTCTCCTCTGTTGTTCTCCTCGATGTGTTCATCAGTCCAAAAGAGCCACCTTTCTATTTTTGGTGAGCCCTTTCTATTTTATTATAATCTATTCATTCTTACACTTTTAATTTAATTTCGCCCGATTTTAGTTCACTAAACTTCCTGTACGGTTAATGTTTCGCTCGTGTCACTGCTACCCTCAAAGACGTGACATTACACTCATACTTGGAAAACAATTCAAGTCGGGTTTTATTTGGAGGCCTCAGTTCGTGTGCCAAATTTAGGTGACTCGATTATTTCTCCAAAATCTCTAATTTTAACACTTTGGTTTTATTTTAATTTTGTGATTCAAAGTGAGCTAGTATGCATTAGGCACTTATACCTCCCGTACCAGTTTATTTAATAACTTTGTATGATTAGCTATAGTATGAAATTGAGTGTTAATTTTAGTTATAATATAATGTTGAATTGAATTGTGAAATATGATATTTATATGATTATGTGATAATATGTTTTGGTTAAAAATGTGTTGTTGAATTATTGTTGAATTTATTTGTAATATTGTCATGTTAAAATTATATGTTTTGTGTAAATTAAAATATATAAAATTTATGTATCACAAGTATAATATGTGACCAAAATATTATTAAATAACTTAAGTAAATAAATTAAAGTAATATAACTTATCTATCGTCACTAAAAAGTTAAATCGAAATATAACTAAAAATGAAGAATTAAGTTAAAAGAGTATTAAGTTTAAATTAATATTAAATCAAACTAAAAGTAAAAATATGAATTAAGTTACTCATATTAAAGTTTCTAAAATAAATAATTATATAAAAAGTCATATATCACATTTAATATAAAGATTACTTTATTAAAACTTTAAAGTTTACAATGAACTTAAAATATACTAAATAAGTATTTAGTTAAAATAATAATAAGAAATTGGGTACTTTAAGATTTAAAATGAATCTAAGTAAAACTATTACTAAATAAAGCTAAAAATTAGAATCACAAATAAAAATTAACTAAAAGGTAAATTGTTAATATCATAATAATATATAAAGGTTGACTAAAAATTTACTAAGTATAGTTATCTAAAAATTATGAATAATATATTTATATATATAAATGCAAAACCTAACTAAGATTTTGAATTATAAAGTTTTTGACATTTTTAAAAGTTATAAATAATTAAGTGAATTAAACTTAAGTGAATATTACTAAAATTTAAATATTAATAATCTCACGATCGAATTATTAAATCACCTAATACGACTACGTAAGAGTTACATAAATAAAATCAATTCAGAAATTAGGCCACCTAAACGAATAGTTCCTAAATGTCATTATATTAGATTTTATTAAAAACACTAAATTGTGCTAAGTATCATCAAGATATGTTTACAATTTAAAATGAATGTTAAAACTACTAAATCACTAAACAGTTTACAATTTAAATAAAACGAAGCCATAAATGTGAGTTATAATGAAATTCAATTATTTATATCACTAATCACTAATCTACTTTAAATTACTTATAGTTTAAATGAAACTTAATCAAGGTTATAAATAAAATGAACTATTATTATTTACTAAAATATAAACTAATAATACGTACAAGTATAAGAATACGCATACGTATAAAAATACGAGGAATAGTAAATACGATGAATAGTAAATACAATGAATAGTAAAATAATGAATAGTGAAAATATTTAAAATTCTGAAACGGACTCAAAATAAATATCTAAGTCTTTCTACATGTGTTCTCGCTTTACTCAAGAAGCTGCTAGAACTAATATTTCATTATACAAAGTTCGACGATATTATTTAAGTTTCAGAATTGTCACTTGATTTGAATAAACGAGGAAATAAGAAATTGAGAAAACGAACTACTTGATATAATACTTGGATTGTTCGCCATGTTGCGACTCTTGAATTCGAAGTTAATGAAGTAGCTGTATATGGGGACTTGGGCTCCCTCCCAGAGTTGCCCAAGGCGAATAACAATCTTGAGATTCTTATCGGCACGGTATATACAACCCTAGGGATAGGGCATACTTGATATTTCCGTGGGCCCATATATGGTAATTGGAAAATACCAGCCCCATCCGGGGGTACCCGTCTTTGGTGATAGTCGAACTTTTTCGTCGGTGATACCTTTTGAATAGCGAATACGTATGATCCTCGATAGGTAGTGTATGCATACATTAGACAAGGGATTTGGCTGTCCTTATTACCTTAGGTATCTCTAGTATTTCAGACTCGTCCGCTTTGTTCGGCCCTGATTACTCCTGCGCGGACGCTTATAAGGTCTGCATGATTCCGCTTCGCTAACGAACATTCACTAGTTAACGTATGATGAATGTATTTCCTTGTTTTGATTGGTTATAGTCTGAATGATGTTGTCCTTGAGTTGAGATTGCCTTGTTTAGTATGATTATCGAGAAATATTTTATGATTATATGATTTGACGTATGCTCATATTTGAATTATCATGATTCTTATATGTTTTTGCTTGTCTACTTGCAATGTGTTTTATTTATTTATTTTCTATATTGCATATGTTTAGAATTGCATGATTGTTCACGACTATGTATTTATTGAATTGATTACGGCTTATGCATATATCTTGATTGCCATAATTTAGGTTTTATATATATATTATATTAATTGAGATGATAGTCATGTTTATTTATTGTGATTCTATAAATTGAAATGTTTTAAGTTTTGTTTATCATGTTGTATGAGATTTAAATATCTATATGTGAGAACTGATATTATATGCTATTTGTCCAATTTTATTAACATAAGGTGGCTACGGTAGTTATACGCGTTTAGTGCTGCCAAGTTACTTTTAATCATAGGTTAAATAAACCAAAACTTTGGTTTAGAGGTTGTTGGTTAGAACAGTCACTTCCCGCCTCTGAGCGGGAGATCCTCCTATTTTTTTGTTTTTGTCTCCGTTGCAGGCAATTCTCGAGACTCAGGATTTATCGGGACGATTAGGATGTTTCGTTTGTTTTCTACGAGAGATTGTAATATATATTTGTATCCTATGCCATTTGAATGTAATTTAATTAACATCCGGCATGTATTAGACTTAATTAATTTTCCGCCTTAGTTTAATTAAGTCACGAAAAGCAGGGTTATTCTGATTGGTATCGAATTTGTCTTGCGACCGTGAATAACTTAAAGTTATCTCATCTAGCGAGAAGACACCTGGGCTAGACATACATATTAATATATATGTCCGGCATAGACTTATAGGATCAAATAATAAATTAGAAATCTTAGATCGCTAAAATAATAATCTTAGAACGCTTTAAAAGTGAGATGGGTAGAAATATTAAGGATTGACCGACTGACCTAGATTTAAGTTCCTCGACCGTCATTCAACCTCGTTAGTTTTTCTTTTATTTTATCTGTGCTTGCTTGCCTGCTAAATGCTCTATGACTAAACTTTTTGGCTAACAAGTCTCTTATACTAACGTTACCAAAAATCGAGGCGTATAAAGTGAAGACAAGACGACAAGAACTCAAGTACTTGTAAATGGACGCCTCAAGAGTCGAACAATCTCAAGCGACGCCCTAGACGTTGAAGATTTCTATAGCTTTGAAGATCTCTATAATTTTCTCAAACATCCTTTCTAACTATATTATTTTCCCCTCCAAAAATTTTTAAACCTATTAAACTTATTTTCTTCTTTTAAAATAAAACCTTCTTATTTTATACTCTTATAATAACTTCATAAATGTTGTAAATAAAGAGAGAATAAAGAAGATCAATAGAAGAGATAGATAAGAGAATAGAGATGTGTGTATTATTCATCCTTCATGGGTGTATATATATAGTACATAGAGAGTCTAGGGTTTGAGTCAAACCCTAATAGCATACGATAAGACTTTGGCTCATAGGCCCATTGGACATCCACACTACCATAATACATTATTCATAACACTCCCCCTTGGATGTCCATTATTAAAAACATGCCTCATTAAACCTTCCTAGAAAAAACCACATGGGAAAAACACTAGCGAAGGAAAAAGGGTACAACATTCTCGAAACACGCATAGGCGATAAGCTGCCTCGTTAAAACCTTTCCATAGAAAACCCAGTGGGTTAAAACCATGGTTAAGGAAAAAGAGTACAGCGCGTGTCTACTCCCCCTGACGATTGCATCCGTTGCTTGACTTGTCTTGGCTCATAATAATGAAACTTTTTGTATTCAAAAGAATAATTCTTCGTAGTAGATAAATTTGAAGTAATCTTTGATCAAATAAACTATGACTACCATTTTTCCTTTCAAAGCTCGCAATATGCAGAAGACCGTAATGTTCTCGACTTCATTTGAAATAATAATTTGATTTTCTTGCTTGAGAATAATTCCTTTTTCACCATTCATAGGCATACGTGCAATTCGCTATAACACTTGTCGTCCAAACAAAGTGATAATCACAAATATCGCCAATTTGTGTGTCGATCATGCTGCCTCATTAAAAACCTTGCTAGGAAAAACCCGTTGGGACAAAAACCTAGTCGAAGGGAAAAAGAGTGCAGCGACCATCCATACTCCGTTGAATAATATTATCTCTTTAGGAGATACCTTTTTAGAATTAGGATAAGAATCTGAAATCCGCAATAGGTATTTTAAGAAGATCGATCGCATGGATTAATAATCTCATCATAAATCGGATTTACCTGTCCAATATCATGGTTCTTCCAAACCGTGAGTTTTGTAACCATTCAAAACATTACATGGTCTCAATCTTCAGGTTGAGACAACAAGAAAGAATTTCAACTCTTCAAAAGTTTCAGAGTTTCTCTATTTGAATTCAAACCATAGAATTCAACTATACTACTCGGTAGTATTAAATTGATGCGTGCCGTAACCGCAATCATTATAGAGGTTCATGAGTTTCCCGTAAACTCAATTGATCTGTCATTTTCAATTTGACGGATCATCCACCATATACTCCAATACGGAGTACCAATCGTGGGAGCATATATCTCCTCATAAACATTTGTATAAATGAACGATAACATTGTCAATCATGAGTATGCATATGACATGAACTAGGAGTTAACATATATATGATCTAAAATATACATATACAATATTATATATACTGAAACCAAAAATGTAGATGCAAATGATGAACTTATTCTCTATATGCACATGATGACTCGATAATGCAAACTGTACAGTTTTCGAACCAATTACCATTATTTTAAGGGACTCCACGTCCTTTGATAGACTTCAAGTCTATGAGCTCTTTTCCAACCATATATTATGTCGACAATCAAAATGGACTTACGTATTAGATGCCCATCATCTAGTCCATTCGATCATGCGCGCAAATGCAAATGCATATCGGTTTCTTACACGTATCGATACCATTTTATCATCTCGTGATATAGTCAGTACTGATTAATGATATCTGAATATATGTGGTATCATACTTCCATTCACTTTCCAATATAGGCCATCTATTGTCATTCAGATATCTAAGTCACTTCCAGGACATCCCAATTTATATAGATGTACCAACTGCTTATTCTTGCCACCAAAATATGTAAACCGATATGACTTTCATGCTACACCCCGTGTGTAGATGTTGTTCAATTGGGCAAGAATTTTAATGTTCATTACAAATACTTTTCATGACTAATCTATAGCTCAATACGCCTTAGACCAGGTCATACATGTCTATAGTCAAATCATAAATTTCAATGAATGAACATACTGCATTTCGATAAGGTGATCGAGCCGGTATACTTTAGTACATCCTCATAACCAAATGAATTCCATCATTTTCATTTTTACGGACCTCTATTCGATGTACATTATAAATCACTGAACTTTTGGTTCAGTTGAGGATCAAAAACCAATTGTTCGTTTTTACCAACTTTCCTTATCATCCTCCCCCTAAGGTGGTAAAACTATCAACACCGGATAGATTTAATGGGCAACCGATCACTATAACCACCTTATATAACATCACATATCCTTTTTATGCCATAATCATAAATTTATTCAAAGGATAGAACATGGGGAGTCGAATCGTATTATGTAGTTGGCATAAGTGCTGAATTATAATGCCCAATTTAGGAGATCAAAAACTTTATGTCATAATTAAACTGTGATAATCTCCGATCACATGAATTACTCGTATGTGACTAAATGTCACTTAATATATTTTAATCCATACATGAACATTTAATTTCGAGTAATATATTCAAATCTCCAATATAATATCAATATACTCAATCCCAATGTACAGTCTTGCCAATAAAACCATTTATGATACATGAGAGAGTTTCAGCACTTTATTGTTTTACCTTTAAGATAAACTCCACGTTTATCAATACGGGTATAATTAGAACCCGGATGGCCTTTATCGTCACATCTTAAGTATTTCATGTCAACATTTCTTTGTCAAAACCGTGACAAATTTTCACAAAATTGGCTACGACCCAACCAATTCGCTTATTAAATAGCAAACTTGTTGACTGAAATTATAGTGCTAAACTTCCAGCTAGCAATAATTCATCGTGTAATTTTAACATTTGGCCAAATAAATCTATGATGTGACTTAAGACACTAACCAATGTGTCTCATTTATATTGGCAAGACTTATATGTCTCAATATTCCTTTTGTGAATATATCACATTACTCGTTTTGAGTACCAGATAAATCAGAACTGATTATTAGGATAATCTCAGCTCTTTTTAGTTAATTTATCCATCCTTCCAGTGGATGTAGTGATTGCA
This sequence comes from Dianthus caryophyllus, assembly GCA_023091065.1. Taxonomy (NCBI): domain Eukaryota; kingdom Viridiplantae; phylum Streptophyta; class Magnoliopsida; order Caryophyllales; family Caryophyllaceae; genus Dianthus; species Dianthus caryophyllus. The sequence continues at coordinate 12,104,494 of CM041529.1, read as the reverse complement.
ATGATTTTTAGTGATTATTCACTCACAATATATATTGATCACATATCGCTTGCATTTATCCCACACCATTGTTGGTGGATATATAAAATATCAAACAAGATCCATAGATCTTTGTGAATGTTTAGAACTAACCACTTAGTCCCTCAACCACATGAAGTGGTATAATATTTATCCATTTCAATTCATATGTAATGTCATATTCACTTCGGGGAATAATGACGACCATTTGTCAATCAAAAACATTCACATTTTCCATTAATAACTCATCATTTTCTTGATCTACTAAGAGATCAATTTCAATTCAGATAATTGTGGAACCCTTTTGTTCTCACAATGTATCGTCTCTAAGACAATATTATTTGCATATGAGAAAGAGTATGATTTTTTTTCTCCCATTTCTCAAATTGCATATCTCGCATAATGAGATTGACACGTCTTTTGTGTTATGTATCATTTTAATATACAATTTAGGCTCAAAACACCATGACATTAGGCTCAATTAAGGTCACATATTAGATTTAAGAAAACCACATTACTCATCCTCAGAAGAGGTTTCATTAATTCAATTGCGAATTTAGAAATTCATAAATTACACAAGTGGAACTCCGGCCACTGACATTTACATGTGGACTTCCGGCCACTAATTTTACATGTGAACTTCTAGCCACGAACAATATTATGTGATTTGAACAGTATTTCTCAAACTTTGAACTTCAGGCCAAAGTCTTACTTCACATGATAAATATTTGGAACTTCAGGTCCAAATTTATATATGTCATATTTTAAGCCTAAAACTCTTGATCACCCATGTCAAGAATTTTAATAGTGATATCATGGCAAATTTATTTGCTCGTTCATGGGATCTCCGGCCCAAAATTTTATTTAAATTAATTGTATTTCAAATAAAAATAGTCCATATGACTAAATTAAATAACACTCATGGGATCTCCGGCCCAAAAATTATATGAACATAACATATACAATCGGCATGACTGATTTGTGCTTTGAGCATTTTTCGTCATCCCACTTCCAGGGGAGAGAATTTTAAAGTTTATTTGCTCAATTTATGACCAACCTAAATGTCATATTATCCTTAGCCACTTCTGGTGGAAGGACAATTTTAGTTAATTAGTTGTCACTTTTGACCATAACTGTGGTCAAATTCTCAACGACCTTAACACTGATCACATTCTCAACCTCCCTCTATGGGAGAAAAAGTTTAACCAAAACTATTAGATCGTCTCCGCGATCATATTCTCAACTACTACACGTAGGAGAAAAGATTTACACAAAAATTTAATATGTAACCGTCTTTGTGGCCACATCCACGCCCACGTCCCGTACGTGGGGGAAAACTTTAAATTGTAAGTCAGATCTCGATAATGATCACTTCTGGTGGAAACAACGATATTAGATGAAATCTGATTTAGACCGTCTCCACGGTCATATTCTTAACCACGTCCCGTACGTGGAAGAAATTGTTACATTCATTTTCAAGAATATCATCGTATAATCTCATTATTTAATTTAATCATAATGACAAAATATAATTTGACCAAAATATCGAAACATATCAATAGAACACGCGAACCATGAGTTCAATTATAATCATACTATATGCATATAGATATAAATTCCAATTATATAATTCAATTCCATATATTCTAGAATATATTATCAAAAGATACTCCATCTTTTTATCACTTTAATATAATCTTGGACAATATATACATTACTTCAATCATAACCATGTACTATATTACCATATTTAACATGTATAATATGATTCATATATACATTACCATATTTAACTCTCTCTAAAATATGTACTCCGTATACTGAAATAATCTTTAATGTAAACTGTAAACTTTTAATCCCACATTATAATCTTTGATTCTACTCACATGCTATATTGCTAACATGCATAACACATTAAACATAATTTACCATTATTAATTATATGTTGTTGAAAATTAAAATAATACATGCGTAATAATATAAAGTTCATATAACAAAGGAGCATGTAAATTCATAGTGAATAACAAACATAATACGGATAGCATTACACGTCCAAATTAATTAATCAACACATTGATTAAATTGCAAATAAGTGTACATAAGAAAGATAAAATCACGTCATAAGGAACTAACGCAAGTCTACGACAATCAAACAATGACATGAATCAAATATGCCAAACAATTCAATTACTACTCCATTGATTTAAACAAGCTAGAAGTTACATATAAGCCAAACAATTACTATGCATGCATGTGCGTGAAACACAAAACACCATAAAAGTCTTATACAAAATTAATATCTAGTTAATGGTATAAATTAATCCGTATATTGTTAATGGAATAGATTGAATAGCAAAAATTAAACACTCTTTATGATATATGATAATTTTAATCTTATTTAGTTGAGCTTTAAACTTATGATTTAGCCGCAAAACCAATTCAAGATCGTATAGATATAGAGTACATGTCATTCTATAAAAATAATAAAGCATTATTTGAAAACTTTATTTGTCGTACCTGAATATACCAAATAATAAAATGAGATCTGATATGAACCTCCCGAATATCAGATCTGAATAATGATTAAAGTATAATTTGCCCAGTAATGTAGAGTATCGTGCTGATAACGTGTTGTAAATAAAGAGAGAATAAAGAAGATCAATAGAAGAGATAGATAAGAGAATAGAGATGTGTGTATTATTCATCCTTCATGGGTGTATATATATAGTACATAGAGAGTCTAGGGTTTGAGTCAAACCCTAATAGCATACGATAAGACTTTGGCTCATAGGCCCATTGGACATCCACACTACCATAATACATTATTCATAACAAGAAAATCATTTTTATCTCTTTTCATTTCTTACAAATATAAGACTTGAAGACAAGACTTGAAGCGCACGCAGAGAGACGTATCAAGAAACATTTTATGACAACTTCCAAGACGTCGAAGATTTCTACAACCATATCAAGTCGATCTTTAAATATCATCATCATTTCAATGCTTTTCATTCTTCAGAAATCCTTCATAAGATTCCTAATATTAAATTTCAAAAAAAAAATAATAAAAAAAAAAAAAAAAAAATGAATGAATGAATTTTAAATGTTTCCTTTTATATTTTAAACTCCTTACGTAAAAAGAATTCACTCGTTTATTTTTCAATCTCGTAAAATTTTATCTCCTTCGAAATTTTTGATTTACTAAATCAATAATTCCAAATAACTTGCGTCTTAAATCGATTTCCATCTTTTCTCCTTAATCTCATAAAATTTTATCACCTTTACTTTTGAATTTCGTAAACTCTTTAATTTTTATAGTCAAACTTTACTTCGTACTTTTGACCTCTTACAATTATTATTATTATCTTCAAAAATTCTAATCTCGAAATCTATAATACCTACTAATTGATTTCATAAAGTAAATTTTCATTTTGTTTTATTTAATCTCGAAAAATGACTTTATTTTTCCTTTGTAATTTCGTTAACTTTTTATTCAATCTCTAAAACTTTTTACCTTGTCTAAAATTTTGAACTCTCAAATTTTAAGTTCTACGAAATACGCATTAATTTCATACGATGAAATTTTGTCCGTTTTCTTCATTTTTGTAAACTCTTTATCTTTTTATTAAATATCTTTTGAACTTACCCTATCTATTACAATTATCTCTCTTCGATGTTTATATACATATATTATTTTCTTTTTTTCTTTTTATATAACCCCTTATTATAAATTTCAAAGCTTATCCTAAATATAATTTATAACATTTTCATTTCACCTAATAACATTATAATAATAAAATTTAAGAAAATGAGCTATATCAACGAGGTTATCCATAATTCTCGAAAATTCTATTTAATCATTCAACGATAACCTATATTCTCTTAATTTCATTAAAGCTCATATTTTCATTATGATCACTACGACTCTTACATATTTTTCCTAAATGCCGTTTTTCCTAAGGCTATATATCATATCCACGTGATCATTAAAAGTAACAATAATAATATTATGTATATACGTTTAAAATTTCTTAAGGGGGTAGGACAATAATTTAATTATATTAAAATCCTAACTAAATCATAAAACTTCTTATTTCAACCTATTTTATTTTAAGGTTAATATTTATTTCTAGATGTAAATAAATTGTTTTATTCTTAAAACGCTTATTATTTCTAATTTAATTTAATTCCGTACAAAACTTCTAGGCCCTACCTTTTTGAAAATCTCTTTCTCGCTGATTTTGAAAATGACAATGCAGCAACATTTAGATATTAATTCGAAAAAGAATTATTTGTATTTTGAAACTATTAAATTCATCAATCTTTCCTTTGTAGAAAATTCATACCCAATCAAGAGCAATGTTAATATCTTAATTCCAAAATCTCGATGTTTTCGCTAACTGTCTAGTTCTATCTCGACAATTATCCATCCTATTCAAGTTTCGGGGACGAAACTTTTCTTAAGGGGGTAGGATTGTAACACCCCGTGTTTTTATTAATACTAATTATTTATTTTAACAAAATTCTTAAATTAAAATTTATATAATTTAACTTTTATTCAATTACTTTAAAAACGCGGCTGAAAAATTTCGATTAAATAAACTTTCTCTTATACTTTTCTAATTAAACTTTCTTGATTTTATATTAACCTACATTATATTTTTATGTATAAAGTACTTGTCAAACTAAAACTTTGATTCAGTTGCTTTTATTAAACTTAATATATTAACATTTCATCTTAAAAATTATTATTAATGGAATAAAATATAATTTTATCGAAATGTATCTTGCAAATAAACAGACCGTTTGAAAATCTGTGAGACCGTAATAAAATTTATGGTTAACAACTTTTATACATTTTATATCTCAAAGTATAAATTTTATAATACTAATCATGGAACTAAAATTTAAAACGAAGAATTTAAAGTATATTATATTTTATAAAATATAAAGATTTATAAATAAGAGCGAATGAAACAGAGCAAATCGGAAAAACAGACCCAATTATACTCTCTCTTATGTCGGCACACACTAACCATCCACTTGAATATTAGATATTTTGTTTTTATTATTATCTTCCCTCACACCCTATCTTTTACTGGTCTTCTTCTTCTTCTCTTCTTCTTCTTCTTTCTTTCTTTCTCTTTAAATAAAACAAGCTAAAACAACAGCAACAAATAACAAAACAACAACAACAGCAAACAACAATAACAACACGAGCAGCAACAACAACAACATCAACACAACAATAACGACAACAACAGCACGGTAGTCACCACTGGGTTTACATCCACAGCCACCATGGCCACGGCCACCGGAGCAGCTCACCGGAGCCACCACCGTCCTCCTCTTCTCTTCTTTTCGGCCTCCCCTGCTTTCCCCTGTTTTCTTGTAACAACCTGGTTTTTCGTGACTTTAATTAAACTAAGGCGGAATATTAATTAAGTCTATTTATTACAAAACCAGCTGTCATCGTATTACAACTCATTATACATAATAAGAGTCATAGATAAAGCAGAGTTTAATCGATTACATTCTCTCAAAATATAGAATACAGCCTTCAATCCCCTCGTGTAGATCAACAATCAAGTCTCGGGGTACCTAAGACTGTTCTCAAAAATTAGCTTTTTCAAATTTCAAGACCTAATAAGCAACACATATATAGTTTATATACATACAATAATGCAGTTCATAAAGCATAACATAAAGCAGTTCATGCAACAAGGTAATTAAATCATCAGGTCTTATCAAATCATATAACACAACAATTTAATCATCAAATTATCACAATTCATAATCATGTAGGCAAATCATTATCATCTCATTCATATTCGGGGTAGTCGACCCTTTTCAATTATTCGTATAGCAACATATACTCGCGAGTCTTGACTACAGAGTGGCTTGTGTACTCTCATGGTAAATCACCCATATGATTCGCCATCAAAGTGCACTAGTTACTCAGACTCGTACATCAGATCAAACACTAAGTAGCATAAGATACAGCTACCCAACATCCAACACAACATGGATAATCTAAGACGAAACACGACCATAAGCCAACAAACTAGCAAGGATGGAAACATGCGTTAACACAAATAGCATGTTAACGCTACGACACAAGGCTTCTGGCCACATCAACGGACTTTAAATGCTGAAGATATCAAGCAGGTAATAAGGAGGATCAGTCCCTTGTCTTTTGTATGCACACACTACCCTATTGGTATGACTATTACACTACGACAGATCCCCCGGATGGGAATGGTCATTTTCCAATTACCTCATATGGGCCCGTGAACGAATCACTACCCAGGGCGAAAATCACGTTAAATAACGACTAGGAGAGTCATTAGATTACCACTAGCACCAAATAGCGATGATAGTGTCCCCATATGCGGCTACCTTACCAACCCTGACCCTATAGCGTTTAACATCGCAGACACCCGAGTACTAATCATACAACGTTATAATCGAGGGGTATGATCTCATGTCGGGCCGGGCCTTTTGATTCATTATCCTAAGTTGTCGAAGGAATATCGAGTATGAGGAATATATTCCTCACTGTCGGATTCAACCCAAACAACCGCGGAGATTCTTAGGGTTCCCAAGTTAGAGCGGACGGTCAAAGAGAAGTCATCGAAAGGGCAATTCAAAAGAGAGGTGCGTACTATTCTATACATGTGAGGAAAAACGGTAACGTCAAGTATTCAACACTTAAATCATTACTTATTTTATTATTCATAACACATGCTATAATTCTTATTAGTTATAACATCGTCGAACTTGTATAATGAAATTTTAGTTCTAGCAGTTCTAGCAGTAAACGGAAGCACATAGCAAACTTAAATATTTATTTTGTGTCCGTTCGTAAATTTTAAATATTTTCACTATTCATTATTTTACTATTCACCGTATTTACTATTCATCGTATTTACTATTCATCGTATTTACTATTCCTCGTATTTTTATACGTATTCGTATTTTCGTATTTCGTATCTGTACGTATTTTTATACGTATGCGTATTTTATTCGTATTTTTATACTTTGTATTTTATTCGTATTTTTATACTTTGTATTTTATTCGTATACTTAGTATTTATTGTTATATTTTCTTTATACTTAGTATTTTTTTTTATACTTTATACCAATTTTTATACTTAGGATATTTTATTTGATAAAGTTAAGTGATTTAGTTAATGTAACTTGATTTTCTAATTATTTAGTTTCTTTTTAATTTTTATACTTAGCTTTTTAAAACAAAACTAGATATTTTTCCTAAGTGTCAAAATGTAGTTTTATTTCTTAAGTATAATTCTAGTTTCAAAGTCGTTAGGTTCGTTTTGTATTTAGTGATTTGAAATATTATTTTTAAAAGTGAACTCGGTTATGTTTAGTCATATACTTAGCTAAATTTCTTTAACGGTTTCTATTTTTAGCAAGGTTGTCGAAGTTCATTTTAAATAGTCCTTAAGTCCACATCCAAATTAAAGCATAGGTAGTAACACTCGAAGTGGTTCATTTTAATACGTGTAACGTTTATTTTTATCGGTTTCGTTGATTCTTTTTATTAACGATTCATTATACAATCTAATATAATCCTAATTACAAATCAAATTTAGCGACTAAGTGATAAATCCATTTTGACCAAAATTGACCAAAAATTAAGGTGAAATGCCGTGGAGTTGTATATGTTAGTCTATTTATTTCTTTTTTTGTTTTTTTTATTAATAAATCATTACTTTAACTAATTAAATTACTTAAGTGATAAAAATAAAAAGTGACAAAAACATTTTTGGTCCAAAAATGACCCCAAGGCCGTGTACTTCTACACTAGTACCATTTATTTTTGTTTTCTAATTTTATCGGTTTTTGACTTAAAGTTTTTATATACTAATTATTTAAATTATACCATAGCGGTTTAACTAGTTTACGATTTTCACTAATTATTTTATTTCATTTATGAATAGTGATTTTGTGACACTTTATTTTTCTAACTTTTATAATTTAAGGATTTAGTCTATTTAACTTATATATTCATTATTTCAATTAATCACTAATGTATTTAAACAACAATTTAAATAAAACTTAAAAATATTGTAACAACCCGGTTTTTCGTGACTTAATTAAACTAAGGCGGAAATATTAATTAAGTACATATATTAAAAACCAGCTGTCAACGTCTTACAACTCAGTATACATAATACGAGTTACAGCTAAACAGAGTTATTCGATTACAATCTCTCAAAACAAACAAAGGTGAACCAATAAATATAAGCTGGTCCCGTCCCCAAATCCAAGCATCCAGTCCATGCTTTTCCTGCACAATAAACTGTTGGGGGGATGCCCGCTGAGCGGACAGTGACTAGCTATGCTCATACTTACCCTCGATTTCATTTACTTTGGTTTATTACTATCGCTTTATAATTATAACATTATGATAAAAACATAAACATGCTTATTACATATAGCATATAAAGACATATAAGTCATAAGAAGCACGCGGTTTAAAGCGATAAATCATATAAGCATGACATTCAATTATGAAAGCAATTAACATAAAACAGTTCATCTAACATGGCAAATAAATCCTCAAATCATCTCAATTCATATAACATCGTACTATATATATATAAGACTTAAATCATAGCAATCAAGATACTTCATAAGTCGAAATCAATTCAATAAACAGATGTGTGTGAACATTCATGCAATATCTCACGTAGCACGAGGGATAGTCGACCCTTCTCAAATCACAATATCAATAAAACTCACGAGTCTTAACTATAGAGCGGCTTGTGTACTCTCATGGTAATTCACCCATATGATTCGCCATCAAAGTGCACTAGCTACTCAGACTCGTACATCAGATCAAACACTAAGTAGCATACGTAATAGCTACCTAACATCCAACACAACATGGATAATCTAAGATGAAACACGACCATAAACCAACAAACCAGTAAGGATGGAAACATGCAGACCTAATAAGCGTCCGCGCGATAGCATGCCGGTCACATCAACGGACTTTAATTGCTAAAGATATCAAGCAGGTAATAAGGAGGATCAGTCCCTTGTCTTTTGTATGCATACACTACCCTATTGGTACGACTATTACACTCTGACTGCATTCTGGATGGGAATGGTTATTTTAGATTACCTCATATGGGCCCGTGAACGAATCGATACCCAGGGCGAAAATCACGTTAAATAACGACTAGGAGAGCCATTAAATTACCACTAGCACCTAATAAGCGTGATAGTGTCCCCATATGCGGCTACCTTACCAATCCTGACCCTATAGCGTTTAACATCACAGACACCCGAGTACTAATCATACAACGTTATAATCGAAGGGTATAACCTCATGTCAGGCCATGCCTTTTAATTCAAATCCTAAGTTGTCGAAGGAATATCGAGTATGAGGAATAAATTCCTCACTATCGGATTCAACCCAAACAACCGCAGAGAATCAAACGGGTTCCCAAGTTAGAGTGGATAGTCAAAGTGAAGTCATCGAAAGGGCAATTCAAATGAGAGGTGCGTATTATTCTATACATGTGAGGAAAAACAGTAACATCAAGTATTTAACACTTAACTCATTATTTCTTTTATTATTCATAACACATGTTGTAATTCTTATTAGTTATAAGATCGTCGAACTTGTATAATGGAATTTTAGTTCTAGCAGTTTTTCAGATAAGCAGTAGCAAAATAGAAAACTTAAATAATTTATTTTGAGTCCGTTCGTAAATTTTTAAATATTTTTACTATTCATTATTTTACTATTCACGTATTTTACTATTCATCGTATTTTACTATTCATCGTATTTACTATTCATCGTATTTACTATTCCTCGTATTTACTATTCCTCGTATTTTAGTATTTCGTATTTGTACGTATTTTTATACGTATGTGTATTTTTATACTTAGTATTTATTATTGTATTTTTATACTTAGTATTCTTTTTATACTTAGTATTTTTATACTTAGGATATTTTATTAAAGTATCAAAATCACTTTTATTTCCTAAGTACAAAATTCTAGTTTTAAAGTCGTTAGGTTCGTTTTGTATTTAGTGATTTGAGAATTTATTTTAAATGTAAAACTCGGTTAAATTTAGTCATATACTTAACTAAAATTTTAACGGTTTCAATTTTTAGCGACGTTGTCGTAGTTCATTTTAATTAGTCCGTATGTCCACATCCAACAGTCCAATATTGCAAAGGCAGTAGCACACGATTCAATTCATTTTTATAATTGTTATACTTTTTAATCGGTTTATGATATTTCATTTCTAACTAAATTGATTTGTACAAAAATTCATTTCTAACTACTATTTAACTTTAGTGACTTAGTGATAATTTCATTTTGGTCAAATTTAGTCAATTTAATTAAGGATATCGTGTGGTTCATATATATATCAAAATTGATTTATTTCTTTAAATTTCTAAATTCTAACTTATTAATTAATAATTAAATTATATTAACAATAAACTAAAAAGTGATAAAAGCAAATTTTTGACCTAAAATAATAGAAATGCCGTGAGGAACCATAGTGATGTTCAAATTTTCATTTTTCGATTTTATCGGTTTTTAGCTTAAAGTCTTTATAATTTAATTATTCTAATTATACTAAAATGATTTAAACTAAAATGAAATTTACTAAAAATTTCATTTACATTTATGAATAGTGTTTTTCAACACTTTAAATTTCTAACTTTTTATTCTTAAAGATTTAGTTAGTTTAATTTATATAGTTGTTAATATAATAACTTATTAGTTAATAAAAACAATAAATAACAACAAACATAAAATAATCAAAAATCAAAATAAGCTACTAATCAAGAACAACATGAACATCAAGAATACATGAAGACACCATACTTTATCAAGAACACAAATTTGCATTTTTAACAATTAAACAATTCTTTTTATAATCTAATTTTTTTCTAACATGATACTAATCATTTTAATACATCTTAACATAACATATTATTTACAAAAATTAAAAGTGAAAATTTATTAAAAATAATAGCTAAAACCGTGAGACATGTATATTGTACATAAATTTTATTTTCGATTTTTCTTTACTTAAACTCATTGTTAATATTTCACATAATTTTTATATATGATTACTACTAAACTAAAACATAAATAAATATAAAAATCATATGAACAAAAATTAAAAGTGCTCAAATTTAATTTAACTAAATATATTAACATGATACTACAATAATCTATTTAACATATTATTTAGTTATTATCATTTTATTATACAACACATAAACATACAAGTGCACTTAGGTGATGTTTAACATATTTAACATAATTTTCATACTCATAAAATTATAATAACAAAACAAATTAATTTACTAAGAGAATAATACAAGACAAAGCTAGTCACCTTAATATGGATGTTAATCGTCGGGGATCTAAAATAAATTTTAGATCGGAATTTCCTCACCCATACACCCCATAAACTTCACCCAAAAGTCTTTGCAAATTAGCTTCTAAAGACCCACTAATATGCTAGAACTACTAAGGAATTATTAAGGAAATATTATAGGTTTTATTTATGAGGTTTTTGTAAGAAAATGGGAGAAAAATAAAAGAGATAAAGGGAGTAAAACCTACGGTCAAATGGAGGACAATGAAGTTGGTTTTGCTCATAGAAAATATATGAGGATGTTAGTATGCATTTTAGGTAAGGTAGTGTATTAGATAAGTTTGATTTTTTTTTTAAAGAAAATAAAGTTTAATTATTTAGTAATTAGGGAACAAAAAATCAAGTGGCAAAACTAGAGTGTGCTAAACATTAATTGGCAAAGATATTGTCTCTTGGATGTTTAATATGCTTTTACGAAATTAATCAGTTATAAAAAGTCGGGCGATAAAAGTTAATGTGTGTGCATTTGACGATTTTTCAAAATATTCCTACTTTTAAATTCTAAGACTAAAATATTTTATTTACTATTGAAGAAAATATTTAAAAGTTAAGGAACGTCGATAAAATTTTATGAGCTGAGATGGCGTTAGAGTAGTCAGTTTCGAGGAATGAAATTTGACCTTTGAAAGAAAACAGAAAAATGAATTTAGTTCGGTCCGTCTAATAGTTATAAAAACTGTACCATTAAATCCGTCTCGAAAAATTAGGTGGTCTAGGCTTTTGTTTCGTTAAATTCCGAGTCCGTATGACCACTTTTCGGACCTCGTAAGTTAGGGTCTAAAAATTTATACGGGTAACATTAAATCAAATGGAAATTTGTTTTGTTTTAATTAGAATATAATGTTTTATTTAAAATCAAATGAATGTGATGATGTATTATTGTGTAAATGAAGAAGTGATGTTGTAGGTGAATATAGGGTGGCTTGACTAAGGAAAGGTGGGCTACAAAGTTGGTCATGGTGACCACAAGTAGCTCGGCTCACATGTGAGCTCATGTGGGCTCGATTTTCGTTTTCGGAAATTTTCGATTTACGCGTACGCGAAAAGTCTTGAAATAAAATATATGATTCTAAAATAATGTTTAAAAGTAAGATTGAAAATAAAAATGAAAATAAAACTCGAAGTGTGATTAAAATAAAAATTGGGTTTTGGCTCCTCGAATTTTGATTATAAATTTAGTAGTCCGAATATATATTTTTTTGGATGAAAGTTAATGATTTAAATAATTAGAATCAAACGTCAAAAAGTTTATCAGTTTAAGTTAAGTATAACTTAGAATTTCGACATTATGTGAAAATGTTAGTTAAATGAAATTGAAATAGTAATTATATATTAATATTTAATTATTTATATAAAAAAAAATCAAAATGGGTACATGCTCATTACAAATGACGTTGGGTTTGTTTTTCATAAAGTTGATGTTGATTGTTTGATTTTTGATTTGCGTGTTTGAAATTGTTGACCCGAATTTCAAAGACGGGAAAATCATAACGGTTCATTTTTATTTTGAAAACGAAAAATGTTTGAAATTGGATTTTATGAATAAAAGGTTTTACATTTATTTTTGTGAATAGTAAACATAATTTAACATTTTTGAAATTTGAAAGGCGATATTAATTTTATATTGATTTTTATAAAATTTTGAAATGTGTTTCTTTTTCAATTCTAAAGATAATACAACAAACTTTATTTTTCAAACTTTTTAAATTTGTACTTAGGAAGATTTAATATTATTTGGCGAAAAAAATTCAGTCGCATTTTTTTATTATGAAGAAAAAGGATGAATTTAATCTAAGGAATTAAATTCTTTTATAATATTGTGTTTCAAAAACACGGGGTGTTACAAATATTATGAATCAAAATAGGTATACAAATGATGAACACATGAATATGTGATGAGTTTCTAATATTTTTCATATGAACATAATTTAGTCAAATTTTCATATGTTTATATAATTTCCTCAAATTTTTCATACAAGTCTAATTTACCTAAACTAATCATAATATGTTATTTAGAAAAATTAAAACTAAAAATTGGTCCATTTTATTAAAGAAAACCGTGTATATATATATATATATTTGTTCAAATTTTTATTTTTGATTCTTATACTTCTAATTCAATAACTAACTTCCTTTATATTATTTATGTGTTTAACATGGGTGAAAAATCATATACAAACATTAACAAACAAAAGTAAAATCATTTTAAACACAAGAATAACAACATTTCAAGAACACACATAAACACTTTAAAACATTTAAATTTCATAACAAATTCATTTTAAGTCCTAAACATAAACTAATTATATTTTCATGTTCATTTCATTACAAGTATTTTAAGCATGCAATTTACAAAAATTAAAACGAAAAATTAAACCAAAATCAAAGGGGATGCCGTGTGGTTTTCCTATGTTACACAAATGTTATTTTTCGATTTTTGTCTCCTAATTTAACATATGATTACTAGGTGATCATAAGCACAATAAATATAACACATAACATTTAAAGCATGCGATTACAAAAATGAAAACTAGTGTGCGGGGACACCTTAAGTTAGGTTTAAGAGTGCAAAGGTTAACAGTTGTCGGGATCAATGATATGATCAAACTGGCTCAAATCGACACCACCACCTTGCTCCTCGTCTTTGATTAGGATTAGTACATAAAAATGAAATAAGCAAGTTAGTAATTTATTTTAAAACCAAACTAGCTAAACTAACTATTTAAAGTGTAGTTTCATTTTTATGTTTAGGTGATGTTTTAATTTTTTTATGATTTCGATTTATGTTCATATTTTAATTGTATGTAAAAAGGGTAAGTGAGTACTAAATATAAATGGTGAAGAGCTTATCTAAGAGTTCTAAGAAATTTAAAGCAAGAAAATAAAGTTTAAGGAAGAAAATTAAGGGAAAGAAAATGAAGATCATCTTGAAAATGAAGAACACCAAAGGTTGTATTCTTACTTGGAAATAAAATGGTTTTTTGTTTAGAGAGAAAATGAGAAGTGTATTTGTTGTTGTGTGTGTGTAATGTAACGTGTAGTAGTAGTAGTTTGTAGTAGTAATTGTAGTATGTTGTAAGTTGTATGTATTTGTGTAATAATAAAGTTTAATCTTTAAATAAAATAAGCTATAAGGTGATGATGAAATAATGTAGGTTGTAAGAGATTAGACTTGTTAGAAAAGGAGGCATGTATTGTGTAAGAGAAAAGAAGAATGGAAGAAGATAATGCTTGACCATTCAAGGTCAAAAATTTCGTCCTACATGCATGGACCATGGCTCGATTTTTCGTTTTTGAAATTTTCGATTTGCGCGTACGCGAAAAGTCTCAAAATAAAATATATAGTCTTAAAATGATGGTTCGAAGTAAGATCAAAAATAAAAATGAAGAAAAACGTTGAAGGGTGATCAAAACAAAAATTGGGTCTAGAATCCTCGAAACTTTGAAATAAAATCTTATTTGATCGAAACACTTATTTTTTTCGTTGAATGTTATCGAATTAAATCATTATACTCAAACGTCAAAAAGTTTATCAGTTTAGGCTTAGTGAAACTCATTATTTCGATTTTTAGTGAAAGTGTTAGTTAAATCAAAATGAAATAGTAATTTGATTTTAATATAATAAGATTTATAAATAAAAATCAAAAGTGCTCGAAATTGAATTTTATGAACAAAAGGTTTTACTTTTATTCTTGTGAATAGTAAATATGCCTTGACCATTTCAAAATTTGAAAGACGATATAAGTTTTGTGTTGACTTTTATAAAATTTTGAATTGTGTTTCTTTTTGAATTCTGAATATAATACAACATACTTTATTTTTCAAAATTTTTATATTTAGACTTAAGAAATTTAGTATTGTTTAGCGAAAAAAATTCAGTCGTATTTTTATTATAAGGAAAAAGGATGAATTTAATCTAAGGAATTAAATTCTTTTATAAAAATGTGTTTCAAAAACACGGGGTATTACAATCCTACCCCCTTAAGAAAAGTTTCGTCGCCGAAACTTGAAAAGAGTGGATAACTGCTCAAGGTTAAACAAGGCAGTTAGAGAGAATATTGAGATTTTACAAATTTGGATAATAATATTTGGTTTCGTTGGAATAAGACTTTTTGAAAGTTTGAGTTTCCTAATTAATATAGAAACGATCGGATAGAGTGAAAATATTGGAGAGCAAAATCGCGTTTGATTTATTAATGAGATATTTAAATAAATATAGGTTACTAGAATGTTATTTTTGAAAATGACGCGAAAGAGATTTATTAAAAGGTAGGGCCTAGAAGTTTTGTACGGAATTGACTGAAATTAAAATATCAAGCGTTTTAAGAATAAAACCGTTTATTTAAATTTCAGAAATAAAAGTTAACCCTAAAATAGGCCGAAATAAAACCTTTAAAATTTAATTAAGACGGAGATAAAATCAAATTATTATCCTACCCCCTTAACAAGTTTTAAACGTATATACCTAATATTATTACTGTTACTTTTATTGATCACATGTATATGAATATAGCCTTAGGAAAACGGCATTTAGGGAAGTTATGTAAAAAGTCACTGTGATCGTAATTGAAACATGAGCTTTAATGAATTTACGAGAATATAGGCTATCGTTGAATGATTAAGTAAAATTTTAGAGAATTATGGATAACCTTGTTGTTATGGCTCATTTTCTAAAATTTATTATTATAATGTTATTAGATAAAACAAAAATGTTAAAGATCATATTTAGGATATGATTCGAAATTTATAATAAGGGGTTTAGATACGATATATGCAAGAATATCTTGACGAGAGAAAATTGTAATAGATATGATAAGTTCGAAAGGTATTTAAAATTTAAAGAAATGAATGCTCCAGTGTCGAATAAAATCAAGGTAGGTACTGAGTTAACCAGAAATTTACCCGTAATGATGCCTACGTCAGGGCAATCCTCGGTGTCTTCGTCAATCTCCGACAAGACGTAAACACGTCCTTGTACCTTAACTGCGGGTAGTGGTCCCGTGTTCTTTCTTCCCATCGCTTCTTTCTTCGGGCATGCGTTAGATTTGTGCCCCGCTAGCTTCATTGCAGAAGA
Source organism: Dianthus caryophyllus (assembly GCA_023091065.1). Taxonomy (NCBI): domain Eukaryota; kingdom Viridiplantae; phylum Streptophyta; class Magnoliopsida; order Caryophyllales; family Caryophyllaceae; genus Dianthus; species Dianthus caryophyllus. Next base: position 12,087,958 of record CM041529.1, on the reverse strand, counting down.
AACAGACGATTGGGGATCCGTTGCACTGCTTTCCAGGGTGTAGAGCCTTGTGACAGAAATAGCAATTGTCCGATCGTACAATCGGCGGCGGGGTTTTTCCACCTTTTGTAGTCAGCCTCCCATTGTTCGAGTTGTTGTTGTTGCGGTTGTAAACCGGCTTGTTGAAATTGTTGTTTTGGGAGTTCGGCCTCTGGAAATTCCTTTGTTGGAAGGTCGGCACGGATGAAACTAGAACTTGCCACAAAGTGCGAAGAGTCCTATTCCTCTTTTTCTCCTCACCACTCCCTTACGGATGGAGGCCCAGGATACTTGTCGCTTTTGTAGGCCTCAGAAAGTTCTTCTGATTGAACCCGCTCATGTTTATCCTAAGATCGTTAGTCATGCCCCTTACATAACGGGTTGCAAGTTCCTCTTCGTTTGTTAATATTCTAGGAGCAAACTTAGATAGCTCCTGATATTTCTCGGTGTATGCCTGCAGAGACATATCACCTTGATCTAAGTTCCTGAATTTCTCTTCCATCTCCCATCTTAGCTCTTCTCCGAAGTACTTGTTCTCTAGCAGCAGTTTGAACTCGCTCCAATTGTATATCCTCAGGGGAAAAGTGGATCGGATTAAGCGCCACCAGCTGTTGGCCTCTCCCTTCAGGTAGTAAGCTACCACATTCACCTTCTCTGTAGGCGGTGTCTTACTGAGCTCCAACAGCTTCTCCATTTCTTCAATCCATTCAGTCAGAACGGTAGGGTGGACCGAGCCTGAGTACGGTTGAGGTCTGTGTTTTGAGAACCTCTCAAATGCGGACTGGTTGTTTCCGCCACCCTGGTGTTGGTACATGCCTTGAGCAATCTTGGTGATTGCATCTTCAAATCCCTTTCTCCTTGCCTCTTCCTCAAGAAATTGTTGGTTGAGGTCATTGTCAGGAATATCATTTGCAGCCATTCTGAAAAATACCAAAATCAAAAGTTACAAAGCTTCCTAATTCCTTCTCGATGAAGTGAACTATGACGGAGGGTTAGAAACCAAGCTCAGAAAATAACATAAGAGTTCAGGTATATGCTCGAGGGATATGGAGTTGAGTCTGAGAATTGACAAAAGTGAGGAAGAAGTTTATGAAATCGTAGAGTAAGGTTGAAACCATTCTACTAAATTGAGGGAAAAGAAGATCAGTTTACGAAGGGAATCACTGATTTAGAATATCAATCGTTTCTAAGAATTAAAAATTTTACGAGATTGATAAATCATTGAGTTGACTCTATCTTAAAATCATGGAAAGATTAGATGTCAGGAAATTTTTATGATTTAGAAAATGAGAATTGAAAAGCGTTGAAATGATGGTGACAATTCAAGAACGATTTGATATGGTTGTAGGAACACTTTTAGTTCAACAGAACTCTTCAAGTCTTGAATGTCTTCTCGTTCCACATAAATCTCGTTGCGTCCATTTGTTGCACTTGAATTCTCGTCGTCTTGACTTTGATTTATACGACTCGTTTTTGAAGTAACGTTAGCATAAGAGATTTGTTAGTCAAACAGGTTAGCCATAGAGCAATTAGCAAGTAAAAGAATTATAGCACGTTAAGAATCTATCGCTCATCTAACTAGTCTTTTATTATTAGGTCGATCCTTAAGTTTCTACCCTTTCTCACAATTTAAAGTGATCTAAGTTATTATTTTAGCGATCTAAGATTTCTAATTCATTATTTGATCCTATAAGTCTATACCTGACATATATATTAATATGTATGTCTAGCCCAGGTGTCTTCTCGCTAGATGAAATAACTATTAAGTTACTCACGGTCGCAAGACAGCTCTGATACCAACTGTAACAACCTGGTTTTTCGTGACTTTAATTAAACTAAGGCGGAATATTAATTAAGTCTATTTATTACAAAACCAGCTGTCATCGTATTACAACTCATTATACATAATAAGAGTCATAGATAAAGCAGAGTTTAATCGATTACATTCTCTCAAAATATAGAATACAGCCTTCAATCCCCTCGTGTAGATCAACAATCAAGTCTCGGGGTACCTAAGACTGTTCTCAAAAATTAGCTTTTTCAGCCCCGCACCTAATAAGCAACACATATATAGTTTATATACATACAATAATGCAGTTCATAAAGCATAACATAAAGCAGTTCATGCAACAAGGTAATTAAATCATCAGGTCTTATCAAATCATATAACACAACAATTTAATCATCAAATTATCACAATTCATAATCATGTAGGCAAATCATTATCATCTCATTCATATTCGGGGTAGTCGACCCTTTTCAATTATTCGTATAGCAACATATACTCGCGAGTCTTGACTACAGAGTGGCTTGTGTACTCTCATGGTAAATCACCCATATGATTCGCCATCAAAGTGCACTAGTTACTCAGACTCGTACATCAGATCAAACACTAAGTAGCATAAGATACAGCTACCCAACATCCAACACAACATGGATAATCTAAGACGAAACACGACCATAAGCCAACAAACTAGCAAGGATGGAAACATGCGTTAACACAAATAGCATGTTAACGCGCGACAGCGTCTGGCCACATCAAGCGGACTTTAAATCTTTGAAGATATCAAGCGGTAATAAGGAGGATCAGTCCCTTGTCTTTTGTATGCACACACTACCCTATTAGTACGACTATTACACTACTTACGGATCCGGGATGGGAATGGTCATTTTCCAATTACCTCATATGGGCCCGTGAGCGAATCACTACCCGGCGAAAATCACGTTAAATAACGACTAGGAGAGTCATTAGATTACCACTAGCACCAAATAGCGATGATAGTGTCCCGTATACGCGCTACCTTACCAACCCTGACCCTATAGCGTTTAACATCGCAGACACCCGAGTACTAATCATACAACGTTATAATCGAGGGGTATGATCTCATGTCGGTGTGGGCCTTTTGTTTCATTATCCTAAGTTGTCGAAGGAATATCGAGTATGAGGAATATATTCCTCATTTGTCGGATTCAACCCAAACAACCGCGGAGATTCTTAGGGTTCCCAAGTTAGAGCGGACGGTCAAAGAGAAGTCATCGAAAGGGCAATTCAAAAGAGAGGTGCGTACTATTCTATACATGTGAGGAAAAACGGTAACGTCAAGTATTCAACACTTAAATCATTACTTATTTTATTATTCATAACACATGCTATAATTCTTATTAGTTATAACATCGTCGAACTTGTATAATGAAATTTTAGTTCTAGCAGTTCTAGCAGTAAACGGAAGCACATAGCAAACTTAAATATTTATTTTGTGTCCGTTCGTAAATTTTAAATATTTTCACTATTCATTATTTTACTATTCACCGTATTTACTATTCATCGTATTTACTATTCATCGTATTTACTATTCCTCGTATTTTTATACGTATTCGTATTTTCGTATTTCGTATCTGTACGTATTTTTATACGTATGCGTATTTTATTCGTATTTTTATACTTTGTATTTTATTCGTATTTTTATACTTTGTATTTTATTCGTATACTTAGTATTTATTGTTATATTTTCTTTATACTTAGTATTTTTTTTTATACTTTATACCAATTTTTATACTTAGGATATTTTATTTGATAAAGTTAAGTGATTTAGTTAATGTAACTTGATTTTCTAATTATTTAGTTTCTTTTTAATTTTTATACTTAGCTTTTTAAAACAAAACTAGATATTTTTCCTAAGTGTCAAAATGTAGTTTTATTTCTTAAGTATAATTCTAGTTTCAAAGTCGTTAGGTTCGTTTTGTATTTAGTGATTTGAAATATTATTTTTAAAAGTGAACTCGGTTATGTTTAGTCATATACTTAGCTAAATTTCTTTAACGGTTTCTATTTTTAGCAAGGTTGTCGAAGTTCATTTTAAATAGTCCTTAAGTCCACATCCAAATTAAAGCATAGGTAGTAACACTCGAAGTGGTTCATTTTAATACGTGTAACGTTTATTTTTATCGGTTTCGTTGATTCTTTTTATTAACGATTCATTATACAATCTAATATAATCCTAATTACAAATCAAATTTAGCGACTAAGTGATAAATCCATTTTGACCAAAATTGACCAAAAATTAAGGTGAAATGCCGTGGAGTTGTATATGTTAGTCTATTTATTTCTTTTTTTGTTTTTTTTATTAATAAATCATTACTTTAACTAATTAAATTACTTAAGTGATAAAAATAAAAAGTGACAAAAACATTTTTGGTCCAAAAATGACCCCAAGGCCGTGTACTTCTACACTAGTACCATTTATTTTTGTTTTCTAATTTTATCGGTTTTTGACTTAAAGTTTTTATATACTAATTATTTAAATTATACCATAGCGGTTTAACTAGTTTACGATTTTCACTAATTATTTTATTTCATTTATGAATAGTGATTTTGTGACACTTTATTTTTCTAACTTTTATAATTTAAGGATTTAGTCTATTTAACTTATATATTCATTATTTCAATTAATCACTAATGTATTTAAACAACAATTTAAATAAAACTTAAAAATATTATGAATCAAAATAGGTATACAAATGATGAACACATGAATATGTGATGAGTTTCTAATATTTTTCATATGAACATAATTTAGTCAAATTTTCATATGTTTATATAATTTCCTCAAATTTTTCATACAAGTCTAATTTACCTAAACTAATCATAATATGTTATTTAGAAAAATTAAAACTAAAAATTGGTCCATTTTATTAAAGAAAACCGTGTATATATATATATATATATATATTTGTTCAAATTTTTATTTTTGATTCTTATACTTCTAATTCAATAACTAACTTCCTTTATATTATTTATGTGTTTAACATGGGTGAAAAATCATATACAAACATTAACAAACAAAAGTAAAATCATTTTAAACACAAGAATAACAACATTTCAAGAACACACATAAACACTTTAAAACATTTAAATTTCATAACAAATTCATTTTAAGTCCTAAACATAAACTAATTATATTTTCATGTTCATTTCATTACAAGTATTTTAAGCATGCAATTTACAAAAATTAAAACGAAAAATTAAACCAAAATCAAAGGGGATGCCGTGTGGTTTTCCTATGTTACACAAATGTTATTTTTCGATTTTTGTCTCCTAATTTAACATATGATTACTAGGTGATCATAAGCACAATAAATATAACACATAACATTTAAAGCATGCGATTACAAAAATGAAAACTAGTGTGCGGGGACACCTTAAGTTAGGTTTAAGAGTGCAAAGGTTAAGTTGATTAGGGATCAATGATATGATCAAAGCTGCTCAAATCGACACCACCACCTTGCTCCTCGTCTTTGATTAGGATTAGTACATAAAAATGAAATAAGCAAGTTAGTAATTTATTTTAAAACCAAACTAGCTAAACTAACTATTTAAAGTGTAGTTTCATTTTTATGTTTAGGTGATGTTTTAATTTTTTTATGATTTCGATTTATGTTCATATTTTAATTGTATGTAAAAAGGGTAAGTGAGTACTAAATATAAATGGTGAAGAGCTTATCTAAGAGTTCTAAGAAATTTAAAGCAAGAAAATAAAGTTTAAGGAAGAAAATTAAGGGAAAGAAAATGAAGATCATCTTGAAAATGAAGAACACCAAAGGTTGTATTCTTACTTGGAAATAAAATGGTTTTTTGTTTAGAGAGAAAATGAGAAGTGTATTTGTTGTTGTGTGTGTGTAATGTAACGTGTAGTAGTAGTAGTTTGTAGTAGTAATTGTAGTATGTTGTAAGTTGTATGTATTTGTGTAATAATAAAGTTTAATCTTTAAATAAAATAAGCTATAAGGTGATGATGAAATAATGTAGGTTGTAAGAGATTAGACTTGTTAGAAAAGGAGGCATGTATTGTGTAAGAGAAAAGAAGAATGGAAGAAGATAATGCTTGACCATTCAAGGTCAAAAATTTCGGCCTACATGCATGGACCATGGCTCGATTTTTCGTTTTTGAAATTTTCGATTTGCGCGTACGCGAAAAGTCTCAAAATAAAATATATAGTCTTAAAATGATGGTTCGAAGTAAGATCAAAAATAAAAATGAAGAAAAACGTTGAAGGGTGATCAAAACAAAAATTGGGTCTAGAATCCTCGAAACTTTGAAATAAAATCTTATTTGATCGAAACACTTATTTTTTTCGTTGAATGTTATCGAATTAAATCATTATACTCAAACGTCAAAAAGTTTATCAGTTTAGGCTTAGTGAAACTCATTATTTCGATTTTTAGTGAAAGTGTTAGTTAAATCAAAATGAAATAGTAATTTGATTTTAATATAATAAGATTTATAAATAAAAATCAAAAGTGCTCGAAATTGAATTTTATGAACAAAAGGTTTTACTTTTATTCTTGTGAATAGTAAATATGCCTTGACCATTTCAAAATTTGAAAGACGATATAAGTTTTGTGTTGACTTTTATAAAATTTTGAATTGTGTTTCTTTTTGAATTCTGAATATAATACAACATACTTTATTTTTCAAAATTTTTATATTTAGACTTAAGAAATTTAGTATTGTTTAGCGAAAAAAATTCAGTCGCATTTTTATTATAAGGAAAAAGGATGAATTTAATCTAAGGAATTAAATTCTTTTATAAAAATGTGTTTCAAAAACACGGGGTGTTACATTTCTATCCCTTTTCCTCGGCCAACACCACCACCTTACACCACCACCATGGCCGCCACTCTCTGCTCACCGGAGTATTTAAGAGCCACCATTAGAGGCGAGCTCAAGCTTGAGAACCATGACCACCGTCGCCGCCCTTGTTTGCTGCTACCGTGCTCTGTTTTCCCTCGCCTCTGCCCTCTCCTTTTCTGACCACCATGGCTGCCACCTCGATGCCTCACCACCGTGGCCCTTCTACTGACCTCACTCATTAGCCCACCTCTCTCTTTGTTCTACTCTAAATGGTTGATTTATCTCGCCGGAAATCGACTTCTTGCCGGAGCCTCCACCTGAGTCCTACGTGACTCAGCCCCTCGCCGGAGTCGGTCTTGTCGACTTGCTCACAGGAGAAACACCATGGCCAGCTCCGACCTTCGAGACCACCGTGCTCTGCCGCCTCCATTTGGTGAGCCCCCATTTCATTTCAAAGTTTCTATTTCACTTCGTTTTCCGTTTCGATTTGATTTCGTTGATTTAAGTAATTGTCGACTTAATTTACACTTATCGTTTTCTGTCGATAAATTTTATCGTCAATTGATTACGCCGACTTTAATCCTTTTGGCCTCTCTCCCCTGCGTGTTTTGTTAATTTACCGAGGATAGAATCGACTCGAGTTTGACGCCCCTGCTCTTCCTCTCTACTCTCTTTTGCTCTCCTCTGTTGTTCTCCTCGGTGTGTTCATCAGTCCAAAAGAGCCACCTTTCTATTTTTGGTGAGCCCTTTCTATTTTATTATAATCTATTCATTCTTACACTTTTAATTTAATTTCGCCCGATTTTAGTTCACTAAACTTCCTGTACGGTTAATGTTTCGCTCGTGTCACTGCTACCCTCAAAGACGTGACATTACACTCATACTTGGAAAACAATTCAAGTCGGGTTTTATTTGGAGGCCTCAGTTCGTGTGCCAAATTTAGGTGACTCGATTATTTCTCCAAAATCTCTAATTTTAACACTTTGGTTTTATTTTAATTTTGTGATTCAAAGTGAGCTAGTATGCATTAGGCACTTATACCTCCCGTACCAGTTTATTTAATAACTTTGTATGATTAGCTATAGTATGAAATTGAGTGTTAATTTTAGTTATAATATAATGTTGAATTGAATTGTGAAATATGATATTTATATGATTTTGTGATAATATGTTTTGGTTAAAAATGTGTTGTTGAATTATTGTTGAATTTATTTGTAATATTGTCATGTTAAAATTATATGTTTTGTGTAAATTAAAATATATAAAATTTATGTATCACAAGTATAATATGTGACCAAAATATTATTAAATAACTTAAGTAAATAAATTAAAGTAATATAACTTATCTATCGTCACTAAAAAGTTAAATCGAAATATAACTAAAAATGAAGAATTAAGTTAAAAGAGTATTAAGTTTAAATTAATATTAAATCAAACTAAAAGTAAAAATATGAATTAAGTTACTCATATTAAAGTTTCTAAAATAAATAATTATATAAAAAGTCATATATCACATTAAATATAAAGATTACTTTATTAAAACTTTAAAGTTTACAATGAACTTAAAATATACTAAATAAGTATTTAGTTAAAATAATAATAAGAAATTGGGTACTTTAAGATTTAAAATGAATCTAAGTAAAACTATTACTAAATAAAGCTAAAAATTAGAATCACAAATAAAAATTAACTAAAAGGTAAATTGTTAATATCATAATAATATATAAAGGTTGACTAAAAATTTACTAAGTATAGTTATCTAAAAATTATGAATAATATATTTATATATATAAATGCAAAACCTAACTAAGATTTTGAATTATAAAGTTTTTGACATTTTTAAAAGTTATAAATAATTAAGTGAATTAAACTTAAGTGAATATTACTAAAATTTAAATATTAATAATCTCACGATCGAATTATTAAATTACCTAATACGACTACGTAAGAGTCACATAAATAAAATCAATTCAGAAATTAGGCCACCTAAACGAATAGTTCCTAAATGTCATTATATTAGATTTTATTAAAAACACTAAATTGTGCTAAGTATCATCAAGATATGTTTACAATTTAAAATGAATGTTAAAACTACTAAATCACTAAACAGTTTACAATTTAAATAAAACGAAGACATAAATGTGAGTTATAATGAAATTCAATTATTTATATCACTAATCACTAATCTACTTTAAATTACTTATAGTTTAAATGAAACTTAATCAAGCTTATAAATAAAATGAACTATTATTATTTACTAAAATATAAACTAATAATACGTACAAGTATAAGAATACGCATACGTATAAAAATACGAGGAATAGTAAATACGATGAATAGTAAATACAATGAATAGTAAAATAATGAATAGTGAAAATATTTAAAATTTACGAACGGACTCAAAATAAATATCTAAGTCTTTCTATGTGTTCTGCTTACCTGAAGAACTGCTAGAACTAATATTTCATTATACAAAGTTCGACGATATTATTTAAGTTTCAGAATTGTCACTTGATTTGAATAAACGAGGAAATAAGAAATTGAGAAAACGAACTACTTGATATAATACTTGGATTGTTCGCCATGTTGCGACTCTTGAATTCGAAGTTAATGAAGTAGCTGTATATGGGGACTTGGGCTCCCTCCCAGAGTTGCCCAAGGCGAATAACGATCTTGAGATTCTTATCGGCACGGTATATACAACCCTAGGGATAGGGCATACTTGATATTTCCGTGGGCCCATATATGGTAATTGGAAAATACGGCCCATCAAAGTGCAGTCTTTGGTGATAGTCGAACTTTTTCGTCGGTGATACCTTTTGAATAGCGAATACGTATGATCCTCGATAGGTAGTGTATGCATACATTAGACAAGGGATTTGGCTGTCCTTATTACCTTAGGTATCTCTAGTATTTCAGACTCGTCCGCTTTGTTCGGCCCTGATTACTCCTGCGCGGACGCTTATAAGGTCTGCATGATTCCGCTTCGCTAACGAACATTCACTAGTTAACGTATGATGAATGTATTTCCTTGTTTTGATTGGTTATAGTCTGAATGATGTTGTCCTTGAGTTGAGATTGCCTTGTTTAGTATGATTATCGAGAAATATTTTATGATTATATGATTTGACGTATGCTCATATTTGAATTATCATGATTCTTATATGTTTTTGCTTGTCTACTTGCAATGTGTTTTATTTATTTATTTTCTATATTGCATATGTTTAGAATTGCATGATTGTTCACGACTATGTATTTATTGAATTGATTACGGCTTATGCATATATCTTGATTGCCATAATTTAGGTTATATATATATATTATATTAATTGAGATGATAGTCATGTTTATTTATTGTGATTCTATAAATTGAAATGTTTTAAGTTTTGTTTATCATGTTGTATGAGATTTAAATATCTATATGTGAGAACTGATATTTATATGCTATTTGTCCAATTTTATTAACATAAGGTGGCTACGGTAGCTATATGCGTTTAGTGCTGCCAAGTTACTTTTAATCATAGGTTAAATAAACCAAAACTTTGGTTTAGAGGTTGTTGGTTAGAACAGTCACTTCCCGCCTCTGAGCGGGAGATCCTCGTAACTTTTTGTTTTTGTCTCCGTTGCAGGCAATTCTCGAGACTCAGGATTTATCGGGACGATTAGGATGTTTCGTTTGTTTTCTACGAGAGATTGTAATATATATTTGTATCCTATGCCATTTGAATGTAATTTAATTAACATCCGGCATGTATTAGACTTAATTAATTTTCCGCCTTAGTTTAATTAAGTCACGAAAAAAACCGGGTTGTTACAGATGCGATATGGGAAAGTGGAGAAGTTTGATGTCAAGTATGAGAGGCTTCCAACCTTCTGCTATGGCTGCGGTGTGTTGGGGCATGGCGAGAAGGATTGTGAGGATGAGCCGTTTGATGAAGGGGAGCTGAGGTTTGGAGACACGATAAGAGCGTCGCCTTGGAAAGCTTTTAAGCGTAGTGGGGAAACCAAACCTCGACGCTCTAAATTGTTGATTGATGAGTTTGACTTGGAGTATCAACTGAGAGAACAGGAGGCTATCACATCTATTATTGAGAAATTGAAGTCGATTGCGCTTAAGGTCAATCTGCGGGTTAAGGTGGTTAACGAGAATGAGAGGTTGAAGGGGGACGGGCTGGTGGAGGTGAACCCCACAACGGGGAGGGGGGAGGTTGAGTTGAGCAGAGAAGTGGGTGTTCTTAATGTTGATGAGAGCCTGGCAGGGATTGCGATGGAGGGGGTTGTCGAGGTGGGAGGCTATAACTCTGTGGTGCATGGGGGGGTTGGGCAACCTGAAGAGGGGTTGGTGCACGATGGGAGTAGGGGAGGTAGGCGGTGGCGTAGAGTGGCGCGAAGTGTGAAGGCAGCTGCAGGAGAAGCTAGAGCAGATACGGGGCTTTTAATTCACTCACGCCCACTGTTGGAGGATTCAGATTCTGCGGTGGCGAAGAAGACGAAGGTGGTTGTGGGTAGTGGTTTATCCGAGGCGGAGGTTAAGCTCTCTCAACCCCGCCGGGCGTTATGAAAATATTGAGCCTTAACTGCAGGGGTTTGGGCAACCCGGCTGCTGTAGGCGGCTTGAAACATCTTGTCCGACGGGAGAACCCGACGTTTGTTTTTTTGTGTGAAACGAAGTTGAATGGTCATGAGATGCGTAGTCTAAGGTTGAGGATGGGTGGGTATGATGGGATGGAGGTTGATTGTGCGGGAAGGTCGGGAGGCTTGGCATGTTGGTGGGTCCCTGGTACGTCTGTTAGTTTCCGCTCGGCGTCTATGCACTATATGGATTTTGATATTAGTCATGACGATAAGCAGTGGAGATTGACGGGTTTCTATGGCTGGCCAGCGATACAGGATAGACACCTCTCTTGGAAGCTTTTACGGATCCTTGCGAGTCAGAATGGGGGGCCCTGGTTATGTATTGGGGACTTCAATGAGGTTCTTTGTGCGACAGAGATGAAGGAAGGTTCTAGAGCGCAGTGGCAGATGAATAACTTTAGGGAGGCTGTCGAGGAGTGCGGGTTATGTGATTTGCCTTTCGAGGGATACGAATTTACATACGATAATGGGCAACCCGAGAACGAGAATCGTCAAAGCCAAATTGATAGAGCTATGGTTAATCAAGAATGGTTGCAATGCTTCGAATACGTTAAAATGGTTCATTTGGACCATGTTTGGTCAGACCATGTACCTTTAGCGGTCACACTTGGGACTAGGCAGGAGGTGGGGTGTAGGGCGGCCCGTCCATTCAGGTTTGAACAATTCTGGATTGAAGAGGATGGGTGTGAGGATACAATCCGTATGGCGTGGGACCCGGGGGAAGCTGATACTTTAGCTAATATTCGGAAGTGCGCAGCTGATCTGAGTTCGTGGAAAGGGGCAAGTGTTGGGAAAATCCTTCGGGACCTAAATGCGAACAAACGGAGGCTAGCAAAAATAACCAAGGAGGAAAGGACGGTTACGAACATGATGGAAAAACGGAAACTCATGGCGAATATTGCAAAGCTGGTCAAGCAGGAAGAAGTGTTTTGGAAGCAGCGGTCTCGAGTTCTGTGGTTAAAAGAGGGGGACCGAAATACCAAATATTTCCACAGGAAGGCTCAACATCGAAAACGGAAGAACCATATCAGCTATCTGGTGGATGAGCAGGGACGCAGACGTGATGACGAAACAGGTATAAAGGAGGCAGTTGTTCAGTATTTTAGCAATGTTTACAGCACATCCGGAGGCCCTGTCACCTCTGAGTTGCTACAGGGCGTACAGGGGCGGGTTACGGCGGAGATGAATGAAGGGCTTCGAGCCCCTTACTCAGGCGAGGAGATTGTGGCAGCTCTTGTTAAAGGCCCCGGGTCCAGATGGTATGAATACGCTCTTTTTTCAGACTTACTGGCACATTGTGGGTCCGTCTGTTGTGCAAACGTGTAAAGCGATATTGAATGGAGGAGGACTGCCACCCGAGTTAAACGAAACTCACATTGTCCTGATCCCGAAGAAGCGAGATCCCCAAAGCGTAGCTGATTTTCGCCCGATTAGTCTGTGTAACGTGCTTTATAAAATTGTTTCCAAGGTCTTGGCGAACCGTTTGAAGGCTTTTCTAGGGGACATTGTATCGGAGAATCAGAGTGCGTTTACACCAGGGCGTCTTATTAGTGATAACATTATTGTAGCCTTCGAATGTTTTCACTACATGAAAAACTCGAGGAGTGGAGGTGGGCACATGGCGTTGAAATTAGACATGGCGAAAGCGTACGATAGGGTTGAGTGGCCTTTCCTACACGGAGTTCTGGCTAGCATGGGTTTCGATCAGGGATAGGTAAACCGAGTTATGGAATGTGTGACGACGGTGTCCTTTGCGGCTTCTATAAATGGGTCGCTATCGGATACTTTCTGCCCTCAGCGTGGCTTGCGTCAAGGGGACCCGTTATCCCCGTATTTATTTATTTTGTGTGCTGAAGTTTTGTCTAGCTTGTTTCGGAGAGGGGTTGAACGGGGAAGCCTACACGGTATTCGGGTGGCTCCTCAAGCGCCTATGGTGTCACATTTGCTCTTTGCGGACGACAGTATTATTTTTGTCAAGGCAGCGGAGAAAGAGGCGAGAGTGGTGAAGGCTTTGCTGGGTCAGTACGAGAAATCGTCGGGTTAGTTGGTCAGTTTGGATAAAACAACGGTGTCGTTTAGTAAAGGGACCAGCAGGGCCCGGATTGACAAGGTGAGGATGGTGCTGGGAGTTAAGGTCATGGAGGAACAAGGGTGTTACTTGGGTCTGCCCATGGTTTTAGGGAGGTCGAAGGGTGCTCTTACAAGGGTGATCAGAGATAAACTTTGCAAGCGGCTCCAAGGCTGGCGGGGCTTACTTCTCAGCAAAGTCGGCAAGGAAATTCTTGTTAAGGCAGTGGCGCAAGCTATACTAACGTACGCTGTGAGTGTATTTCGTCTCCCGAGTAATTTCTGTGATGAGTTGCGAAGGGTGGTTACGTGGTTCTAGTGGGGGTCACATAATGGGAAGAAGAAAATCCCGTGGGTGGCATGGGAGACCCTTTGTCACGGTAAGAGTAAGGGTGGCCTGGGTTTTCGGGACTACTCGAACTTTAACGAGGCGCTGTTAGGAAAGCAAGCTTGGCGGCTTTTGACGGAGGACTCGAGCTTGATGGTGCGTGTTTTGAAAGGGAAGTACTTTAGTGACCGGACGTTCTTGGAGGCGGAGCTTGGTACAAATCCGAGCTACACATGGCGGAGTATATGGGAGGCACGTAGGGTGGTCATGCTCGGAGCAAGGAAGCAGATTGGGGATGGATTGAGCACTTTTGTGTGGAATGATCCTTGGATCCCGAAAACCCAGACGCGGAGGATTTTATCCCCTTGCAACGGCAATGAACCGAACCTGAGAGTGGCTGACCTGATCCGGGTTGATAGAACGGGTTGGAAAGAGGATGTTCTGCGAGACCTTTTCATTCCCTTGAGCAGGTCCGTATTAAGTGTATCCGGGTTTGCGATGAGGTGGCGAGAGATGAATGGTGTTGGGACCTGTGGATACCCATATCCGTACCCTCCCGCACAAAACCCTGTGATGTATCACGGACTTTTATTACGCATGCTTTAACGTTGACTTAAACGGTTCTAACTAATGTCGAATTCATTCTGAGTCGTTTTAAATGTTAAAATGTTTAAGGTCGCTCCACATCGCTTTAAATAAACGTTCATTTTGTCCATTTGGAGTCTAGCTAGGTCCGTGTCCTGCTTCATTTGGCATGAGCTTCGCATTTGCACTACAATTGGTCCTTTTACATTAACAAGGTCTAATTCAGCATTCCTAAATTCCTAAATTTAGGCCCGGTGGTTAAATCTTCCCTTTAGCCCCCTCTTACACAAAATACGGCTTCACGTCTTACCTTATTTCACAAAAACTATGCAAATACACCCATTTCATTTTTTCGGGTCTCGGGCCCGAAACCGAGCCCAAACCCAGCCTTTGGCCCGCACTCCAAAGCCCTGAACACCACAAATATCTCAGAAATATCCTAGGAGTTTCTTGACGAGCAAGCTTAAGATTATCCCGTAATCTTTCTAAGATTTTATCAAACCGGAACTAGGAAACTACGCTAAAAACCCGACCTCCAAACCGCATAAGCTTATGCGGTTTAGGGGACAAACCGCATAAGCCTATGCGGTTTCCCTCACAAACCGCATAGTGCTATGCGGTTTCACAGCTTGGTTTTAACCCCGAGTTTCCTATTTTCTCTCGGCTATTCTCCTATATATACAACCCCTCGCACGACCTATTCTCACAAGTTTTCCACACAAGAAAACCTCTCTTCTCACAACCTCTCTTCCTAGGTTTAGCACCCACACTTGGGTCCCACAAAATATACCGTCTAGCACGGTATACACACATAAATATTCACAAAAGCCTCACGCACTCAAATCTTGAGTTCAACACACCATCCCGTGTTGAATTCATCCTCCTTTTAAGTTCAAGAAGCGAAGCTCTGCCCAGATCTGAGCGTCGGGACAAGGTAGGTACCGATCCACTTGGATCAAAGCTTTTTCTTATTTTCTATGGACTAACAAAGGGGTCTACACTTTAGCGCCGGCTTTGGCACCCAGCGCGCTTGCACTCCAAGTGTTCTATTTACTTCGGGTACACTCCATATCCGATGACACGCCAAGGTCGCATAAGCAACCGACCTTATAAAATAAACCAATGGACAATTGAACTTTATTTTATTTGCATGCATCTTGCACCTTCTTATGTTGCATTAAAATCAACTTAAACAATGAATTCGACCTTTTACTGAACCGTTTTCGTTAACAAGTTAAACATGCTAAACTGAGGGTTTTAATCAATCTTTTTGCATCTGCATCTGCATTCTTTTACAAACTTATCGCACTTGTACGTAGCGATAACATTAGCTCAAATATCATCTTACAAGGATTGTTCTAGGTCAATAGAGGCTATTTTTACATAGGCTTTTCTAAAAGGTTTTCATAAATCATTATTTGAATTAACTCTTTTTCTAAAGTACCCTCACCCCGAATCCAATCTGGTTTCACAAGTCTTAGATCTAGGGGTGTCGGCGTGCTCCAAAATCTAGGACATGTTTTAACTTAGAACATGGTAGCAGGTTCCTAATTTCCGCGATAATTAGGTGGCGACTCCATAACAGTTCTTAAAGGTTTTTCCAACTTAATTTTTTTTAACTTTAAAATCCGCCCTTAAGCAAGACGCCGAGTTGGGTCCCTCCCGGGTTCCACAGTTTGGCGACTCCGCTGGGGAGATCTTATTTTTAAAACTAAAACTAGCTTTTTCTTTTAAAAATAAAGAGGTGAAACTTGAAAGCCTTGAACAATCCAAGTATACATATTTGACTTATGCACATTCGTTTAGAGTCCATTCCTTTTGGAATCTAGGCACCCTTTGCACCCTCGAGAGGCGGTTCCCACATGCAGGCTTGTCCACTCGATAAAGCACATGCCGGACTAGCTTTCCTCTCGCCCCTCCACGGCTTGCCGTAAACGGCTATCTCGACCGCCCCAGTGCTCCCTCTAGAAAACCTATCGCTCCGGCGTAAGGAAATAGAGGGGTTAAGTATCTGCCAAAACGTACTCGAGGTAGTTGGAGGTGTACCCGACTGACTCATTTTCACCCTTTTTGAGTCATACGTACAAGTTCGAGGCTATGCACTCCATGGTCTTTTTCAAAACGAGCATTTGCATTCATATTTTCGAAAACTCGCTTAAACTTTTCAAAGATAAATGAACCTAACATCTAACAAACTAACACTTTTCAAACAAAACTATCGCGAATTTTTGAAATAAACTTTTTCAAAATTTCCTTTTTCACTAACAAGCAAAAACCCGAGCAAGGAATAAAACCCGAGCTCGCGGATTTCAATCCTCTAGGTCACACGGCCTAGACTCCACTTTTAACATCCTCGACTCGACTTGCTAATCGCTCTCGAGCCGAATCCTCTCTCTTTTACACATCCGAACTCGAGCTCACCTCGGCAAATCACCGATATCAGCTCGATGGGTGCAAAGCAAAACCTTTTAACATCGAGACGAGATGTGCGCACACATCCTCGTCTCAAAAGCTTTCCTTTAGCTAAAACTTTTTCGAAAACCTCCTTTTTCAAGCTTAAAAAGAGTTTTCTTAACAAAGAAATGAGCTAGAATGAACACTTAAAATGAACGTTGGTCTAGTCACGTCACTAACGTGCAAATTTAACCCACACAACCTAATCCATTCTCAACACGCTCGACTCGCCTAGCTAATCGCTCTCGAGTCGAATCCTTCTCGCCCATCTAGGCTCGAGCCCTTAGCAATGAACCGTTAGATGGGCTCGACCAAGCTAACACCTTTTAACATCGAGACGAGATGTGCACACGCATCCTCGTCTCAAAAGCTTCCTATTGGCCAAACCTTGTCTAAAATCTCCTTTTTCAAGCTTAAAAGGTCTTCCTAAACAAAAATGAGCTAAAAATGAACGCTTAAAACGAACGTTGAATCTAATAGGACTAACTAGATACATGTCACACAAACCAATCCATTCTCAACATCCTCGACTCGACTAGCTAACCGTTCACGAGTCGAATCCTTTCCATGCATCTAGGCTCGAGCCCTTAACGATGAACCGTTAACATGGGCTCGACGAATGCAAATCAAACACATTTCAACGTCGAGACAAGATCCGCACACGCGTTCTTGCCTCAAAGACTTCTTAGGCACAACATTGCTCCTAAAGCAATATACTCTCATTTTTGAAACAAGCTATCTTCAAAAATCTCCTCACTTTTACAAAACAAGCAACACACTCTCATTTTTGAAATAAATTCTTTTCAAAATCTTCTCATTTTTACAAACCAAGCAAAACACACCCGTTTTTGAAATGAGCTCTTTTCAAAAATCTCCTCACTTCTGCAAAACAAATAACGACATTCTCTTTACAAATCTCTTTGGGCCAAACGGCCCAAAGTCGACTCGTTTCAGCAAAAATCATCCTTTTCAAGCAAACAAAACCCGAGAATGGCCAAGCCCAATCTCGCAAACTTTTCATCGGACCAAATGATCTTGGCCCAATTCCTCTTAAGCAAAACACGTGGACATGCAAACCCGTCCATATCCCACCTTCACATTTTCGACCCAACTAGCTTTTCGCTATCATAGGTTCACTCCAAGCAATCTACAACCGGCCCACATTGACATACCGTTAACTTGGGCCAATCACACCCTTCAAGGTCAAGCCAGAAGCGTGTCAACACGTCTCTAGTTCAAACACTTTCCAAACCTTTTGTCAAAGCACGACGAGCTACTTTCACAAAATCCTCATCACGTTTTTGAAATAACCTTTTCAAAAATCCTTCCTTCGAACCTAATGGCCCATAGTCAGAACGGTTTGATCCAGACAAACAGTCTCCTCAAAAACACCCGAGAATAATCACTTTATTCTCATGACATTCCAAAACATAAATGAACTACATGACCCGCACTCATTTTAACCCATTTATTACCAAACACTTTCAAACCCGAGAATGGACCTTTTCTTGAAAACAAATCTAGCAAAACAAACATTTTCGAAATCCATGATTCAAAATGGCCTACCGCCATTTTAATCCAAACATCTCTTTTCACAAGACAACAAAACCTAGGAATGAACTAGCATCATCCCGCAAATCCTTCACGGTTAGACCAAGTGGCTCATAGTCGCTTTAATCTAACCCTCTTTCAAACCGAACGTATGAAAACGAGTATAACCGTCTTCATCACATTTTCAAACACCCTTGATTCGGATAGCCTATCGCCACTCCGACTCGATTCACACTTTCACCGACAAGCCACTAACACAAGCTTATCGGATTTGATTTTAAAACGCCTTTTACATCGAGCCAAAATGTGACAACACATTTTGCTCAACAAAACATCCTGCTTTTCGCCGAAAACAAAACTTTTGCAAAATCAAAGACAAATCTAAGTATGCATGAGCCAAGTCCCGACGCGAGCATCAACCCCATCCGAGACATGTGCGTCTCGGGCACCCAGCAAAGAATCCATCAAGGCGCCACCGACGATCTCACGGATCTCCTCAAGAAATTCGAGTCTTTTCAATACGGGTCGAGTTTTTAAGCATTGAGTCAACCTCTGTCAGTCTAGGGCAATCGAGTCTTCGACGTACGACATTTTAACAAACCGATAAAGGAATAAGTATGCCTACAACCCAGCTTCCTTTTTACACACTTTTCCCATGAAAGACACAATTATACACCGACATACACTGCATCCCAGGACAAGCTATCCTAAGAAGGTCTAGGCCGGGTACGAAGGTCCAAGTAAACAACAAAATCAAAGACAAACACAAAGACAAAGAAGGTTCCGACGACTAAACACCTAAGGTTCACTAGTCTGCTTGTAGTCTACTACTCACGCTTTTGGAGGAGGATCCATTAATTTGGAGCTCCACGGTGGTCATGAATTTGATCGCGACCAAAAGTACGAGTACTCTGGATCGCGCTCCGCATACTCGATCGCGTGCCTAATAAGCAAACGAACTTGTCAGAGGAGCCCGGCGTGATAGACACACGATCACAAGTGACCACCGAGCCGCAGAGTTTAGCAAGGTCCGAGCTCAAGCCCAAGCCATACAGTATGGGGATATTCTCAAACCAAACGGGAATACAAGGTACAAAGGTCAAAACCAAAGTCACCAAAAGCAAAAGTCTCAAAGCTCCTAACAAGGGGCAAAACAACTAAGCAAAAAGCTTAAGAAGTCAAAAGCTTAAGAAGTTTCAAAGCTCAAGAAGTCGAAAGCTTAAGAAGTCAACAAGCTTAGAAATCAATAAGCAAGGGGCCAAACCCCAAAGGCAAGAAGTACCAAGCCCGTAAGCAGTGGCCGTGTCCTTGAAATTCCAAATTGAAGACAAGGCGTATAGCAAGCAACCAAATTTAGATCAACTAAGGAGAACCCACCCTTAGGATGCAATGTATCAAGGTCAAACACATAAACACCCCTTGGACCGGCGGGTCCCTAAACACGCACCTTTCCACAAAAACAAACCCACCTCCTGGACCGGCGAGTCCTTAAACACGTACCTTTTTACAAAAACACCTCCTTACCAAAACAAACACATCCCTTTCGGAACTACGCTAGGTTTGATTCCGTACCCACGGATACGTAGGCCGCTCTCCCGAGCTCAACCAACCTTTTACAAAAACCCAGAAAATATTCCCCGTCCAAAGATTTCCATGCTAAGGATGTGTCCACAAAAATTCACAAAGTTCAAAGGCAAACTATTTCTTTATCGAGGCGACTAAAACGAATTCGTCAAGGCAAAGTTGTCATAGACTTAGGAGTAGTACTCTGCTATTTGGTCTAACACTGTTTTGCAGGAACAACAGCATCCCACCGCAGACAAGCAAGCACCACTGGGGGCTCCACCAACGCACGTGTTCCCGAATATGGCATCCATGCAACCGTCGAGTCTCAAATCACGCATACGATTCGTCTCTATTTTGCAAACCTTTCGACGTTTTAAGCATCGACTCACATGTCGAGTCAATCCTCTTCCAATCAAACAATTTAGCGACATTTAAACCGCTCCTTTCAAAAACTTCTCAGTTTTAAAAACGCTCCCACGGGGCGACACGCTTTTTCAAACATACACGAGGCAATGCATCCTCAAAATAGCTAATCACCCTTCAAAATTAACTCAATTTTGCAATTCACCTTTTGCAAAAACACACCCATTCGCGCAAGCAAAATGTGCCTTTCGAAAATGCATCTCAAGTCCTTGAAATGCATCTCGAATCTTCGAAATCTAAGCCTTTCCCAAAATTTAACTCACCATTCGAGTTAACATACATTTTGAGTAACAGCATTCTTCGAATTTAACTCACTCGAGTTAACACATTTTGAGCGAAAGCACTACCGAACTACGCCGGTTTGATTCCACATTCGTGGATACGTAGGCAGCTTACGCAAAGCACAACCGAAATTAGCACTACATCCCACTCCGTGTTTTCATGAGATTCCACCGACAACTGGGGGCTTTTCAACCTTCGCACCCAAGTAACCCTCCACGGTCTTCACAACTCTAGCTTGAACCTACAACGTCTAACACCCCTTCATCTTGCATGAAGCCTTACAACCGACATTTCTAGCATTCATTTTTAAAGCTCATTTCGACAACCAAAATGAATCTTTCACCAAAAATGATTTTTCAACAAAAAGCTTTTTAATCCAAACATCCCAATCGGGAATCATTTCACTTTCAAATCCAAGCCTACTAACTACGCAGGTACACGGAAGCACAACACAAAGACTAAGCGAAAGACGACGAAAGCAACTACAAAGTTCAAGCCAAGCTACAACAAACAGTCATGTAAACAAGGGTTCACACAATCCTTATTACACAAGCATACTAATACAACTAAGGGTGAAGACGATGGTACTCATTAAAGTCACACTGAACCCGAGCCATCTCAGAACCAAACACCATACTCTCCACTTTGACTCAGTTTTCACTCAAAACTTAGTCAAACTCGAGGGGGTAACCCAAAAACTCCTTCTCCAACTACATCATGCACCCCACTTTAACTTAGTTTTCATTCAAAACTTAGTCAAACTCGAGGGGGTAATCCGAAAACACCTCTATCCTAACGCAACCCATAGCCTTTTACATAGTTTGACTATCGTTACACACCATAACTCAGTCAAACTGGGGGCTCTCATATACACCGGCACCATGACCAAGACAACTGGGGGCTAACGCTTCCTATCAAGATTCAAACCTTCACAACGAAAAATGGGATAATTTTTCGCATTTTTGCATTTCTGAAGACACCCTAGCCATAAACACCCACATCAACATCTACGGTTGAGCGACACCTTCAGAACCGCTACAAACAGGAGCATGCACGCTAAAAGCATAACACTTTCAAGTATGCATCAAACAACAACCACCCGAGCATAAGTCCAAGCATCCAAGCACCAACCACTCGAATATGCATCCCAAGCACCACGCATCCAGAGTCCGAGAGATGAGTACCACGTGAATCCAAACGAATCACCAGATACCACGTCTCATGGTCAAGGCAGGCGAAGATGAAGATTTCGGAAGACAATCGCAGGATTCGAATTATTCCGGATTTGAAGCCGCGACATGTGTGAACGAGTTCACGTTTGAAGTCGCCAATTGATAAGAGATTCCCCGGAAGAATCACTAGTCAACAAGGCAATTTTTAAGGCGTGTTTTATTCCACGTTGTCTCTCCATATTGGGCTCGTCAAGCCTAAGTATTTTTCTTCACACACGCAAGCTTTCATGGTTAAGGCGTCACCTACAGTCCGCCACAAGCGCTAGCACATACATTATGCACTATGCCTTGGTTAAGGCGTCACCTACAGTCCGCCATACTCGTGTGCTAAGCATTTAATACACGGTACAGAAGCAGAAACACGAACACTCTTCACGAGTCCTTACACCCTCTTACACGTCCCTGTGGAGTATTACTTCCTCCCCATGGAGCCCACACACCTATACAGACATTTCCTACGGAGTCCAAGACATACCCTTCGACTTCCCCAGCAAATCACTAACATAAACACCAAGCGTCTGCATCAGCACATTCAACACATCCAAGCAATTACACGAAGCCGTACACTTGAAGCACATACACCTTCCTCGGACCATAATCCCGGCGAATATACACCTGCACCCCTAACAAGACGAAACACCATCACTCTCCCAAATAACCACAACTACACCTACGCTCCTCGGCGAGACCATACATATACACCCTTCCCTAGCAAACTAGTACTTCTCCAGCAAATACTACACTAAGCACCTTCGCTCCTCGGCGAGACCCAGTTCAACATCAACAGCGGCATCAAAGATAAGCGGCGGCATCAAAGAATAACACAAGAATAAACACAAGAAAGGCATCAACAACGACAACGACACTACCTTCTCCTCAACGAAAGGCAATCATATGCAACTACGACTACATAGACACTCCTCGGCGAGCCCAAGCACAAGCACTCTGCAATATACACCTAACTCCAAGCATTTCACTCTACATAGACACTCCCATGAAGTTCAAGCATTACACGGACGCTCTTTCACGAGACCTACACCTACACCTACATGGACACCCCTACTCAATTATACACCTCACGCATACCCAAACATCTCACGAGCACCTGCACCCCTGCACTTTAGCCCCTTATACACATGCAATACGAAGACATTACCAGCACCAGCACCAGCATCAACATCTGACGATACCAAGCACACGCAAAGGCACCAACAAACGACGACAAGCACGACGAAGACATTCAGCAGGCCGGCAGGCCCTTATAGCATGCACGGACCGCCAAGTCCTTAAAATGCGCACGCCCCTTCCCGCTTAGCCCGGTTCGAAGTCCTCGTCTCACCCATGGACACATGCTTCGTTCATTGATCAGTATCGAGACCGTAATGGTCCTGGATATGGTCGTGGAGTTTGACTAGCGCTCTAGTCCGAGCTCACCAAACCGGGGCTCTGTGGATACCCATATCCGTACCCTCCCGCACAAAACCCTGTGATGTATCACGGACTTTTATTACGCATGCTTTAACGTTGACTTAAACGGTTCTAACTAATGTCGAATTCATTCTGAGTCGTTTTAAATGTTAAAATGTTTAAGGTCGCTCCACATCGCTTTAAATAAACGTTCATTTTGTCCATTTGGAGTCTAGCTAGGTCCTTGTCCTGCTTCATTTGGCATGAGCTTCGGATTTGCACTACAATTGGTCCTTTTACATTAACAAGGTCTAATTCAGCATTCCTAAATTCCTAAATTTAGGCCCGGTGGTTAAATCTTCCCTTTAGCCCCCTCTTACACAAAATACGGCTTCACGTCTTACCTTATTTCACAAAAACTATGCAAATACACCCTTTTCATTTTTTCGGGTCTCGGGCCCGAAACCGAGCCCAAACCCAGCCTTTGGCCCGCACTCCAAAGCCCTGAACACCACAAATATCTCAGAAATATCCTAGGAATTTCTTGACGAGCAAGCTTAAGATTATCCCGTAATCTTTCTAAGATTTTATCAAACCGGAACTAGGAAACTACGCTAAAAACCCGACCTCCAAACCGCATAAGCTTATGCGGTTTAGGGGACAAACCGCATAAGCCTATGCGGTTTCCCTCACAAACCGCATAGTGCTATGCGGTTTCACAGCTTGGTTTTAACCCCGAGTTTCCTATTTTCTCTCGGCTATTCTCCTATATATACAACCCCTCGCACGACCTATTCTCACAAGTTTTCCACACAAGAAAACCTCTCTTCTCACAACCTCTCTTCCTAGGTTTAGCACCCACACTTGGGTCCCACAAAATATACCGTCTAGCACGGTATACACACATAAATATTCACAAAAGCCTCACGCACTCAAATCTTGAGTTCAACACACCATCCCGTGTTGAATTCATCCTCCTTTTAAGTTCAAGAAGCGAAGCTCTGCCCAGATCTGAAGCGTCAGGACAAGGTAGGTACCGATCCACTTGGATCAAAGCTTTTTCTTATTTTCTATGGACTAACAAAGGGGTCTACACTTTAGCGCCCCCCCGGCTTTGGCACCCAGCGCGCTTGCACTCCAAGTGTTCTATTTACTTCGGGTACACTCCATATCCGATGACACGCCAAAGTCGCATAAGCAACCGACCTTATAAAATAAACCAATGGACAATTGAACTTTATTTTATTTGCATGCATCTTGCACCTTCTTATTTTGCATTAAAATCAACTTAAACAATGAATTCGACCTTTAACTGAACCGTATTCGTTAACAAGTTAAACATGCTAAATCGAGGGCTTTAATCAATCTTTTTGCATCTGCATTCTTTTACAAACTTATCGCACTTGTACGTAGCGATAACATTAGCTCAAATATCATCTTACAAGGATTGTTCTAGGTCAGTAGAGGCTATTTTTACATAGGCTTTTCTAAAAGGTTTTCATAAATCATTATTTGAATTAACTCTTTTTCTAAAGTACCTCACTTGAATCCAATCTGGTTTCACAAGCCTTAGATCTAGGGGTGTCGGCGTGCTCCAAAATCTAGGACATGTTTTAACTTAGAACATGGTAGCAGGTTCCTAATTTCCGCGATAATTAGGTGGCGACTCCATAGCAGTTCTTAAAGGTTTTTCCAACTTAATCTTTTTTAACTTTAAAATCCGCCCTTAAGCAAGACGCCGAGTTGGGTCCCTCCCGGGTTCCACAGGACCCGACGACTGACGGCCAGTATATTGTTAGGTCTGCATATCACTTGTTGCAGGAGGGTGGACACGAAGCAGAGTAATCTGATTTTGAGCGGGAAAAATGGTTGTGGAATGTGATTTGGCAGGCGGATGTGTTGCCTCGAGTGAAGCTCTTCATGTGGCAGCTTTGTAACGACGCGTTGGCAACGAACGGGAACCTCGGTCGTCGAATAGCTGACGCAAGTACGGGCTGCCCCCTTTGTTTCTCTGGTATGGAATCTTGCATTCACGTTATACGGGATTGTGGGTGGGTGGATGGGATTTGGGAAGGGGTTGGGCTGGCGTATGTGGCTGAGATTGGGGGGCATGAGGGTGAGGGAGTGGGTGGAGGCAGGGTTGAGGGAGTCGGGGAAGGAGGAGAGGTGTGTGCTTATGACTACTTGTTGGGCTATGTGGGAGCGGAGAAATAAGAGGGTGATCGAGGGGGAGATGAGGGGTGCAGATAGGGTTGTGCAGCGAGTCACCGACCTGCTGGGTGAGATGAGGGAGGTGGAGCAGGCCGCAAATAAGAGGGAGGAGGGAAAGTCGACGGTCATGGGGCATGCTGGGGATATACGGAGGGATGATAGAGCTTGCTTGAACGGTGTGAGGTGGATCAGACCAAATGGGGGCTGGGTGAAGGTTAACGTGGATGCGGGGTGCATGTCGGGGGTAGGGACGTGCATGGGAGTGGTGTGCAGGGATGCGTTGGGGGGTATTTTGAAGGGGGTGATAGTCCAAATGGAGGGGGAACGTGATGCTAAGATGGCGGAAGCGGAGGCGATCTTGATAGGTCTCAAAGAAGCACGTGCTGAGGGGTTTACGCAGGTTGTGATCGAGAGTGATTGTCTAAGTGTGGTTCAAGACTTACAGCAGCGCAAATGCGGAATGTAACACCCCGTGTTTTTATTAATACTAATTAATTATTTTAACAAAATTCTTAAATTAAAATTTATATAAATTAACTTTTATTCAATTACTTCAAAACGCGGCTGAAAAATTTCGATTAAATAAACATTCTCAAGATATTTCTAATTAAACTTTCTTGATTTTATATTAACTTGTATTATATTTTTATTTCTAAAATACCTGTTGAACTAAAAACTTTATTTTGTTACCACTATTAGGTTTTTATAAAATTCGATTATATTTTAAAAATTATAACTTTCATAAAATTTAGTTTTTATAGAAATGTCCTTTCAAATAAGCATAGCGTTTGGAAATTGATACATGTCATTTATATAGCTTTTATGCCCCCGATATAGTTGCTTTTAGCCCGCATTCGCTCGACTTCATTATTGTTTTAGTAGCTATATGCTTTATATTGCGATACTGTTGTTCCTCGTGTGTATTTTGCAGGTTTTGGCGGTCCTGAGCTAAAACCTGAGGTTAGTGGAGCATTATCGAGTATCGTGACGTCAAGACGAAGTCCGAGAGCTGATTCAGAGTCAATACGACAATTTGGGACGTCAAACCAATAGGTTCAGAGCGAAACCTATAGGTTCAGGATGCGTGATCAAGGCTTAAAGTTGCTGGAATCTGCTGAGCTCCTTAGAACCGATCGGTTTAGGGTTGAACCGATCGGTTTGCCCCCAGAACCGATCGGTTTGGCCCCGAACCGATAGGTTCTGTCCCCTGTTTCACGAGTTTTTCGTTGGCCTATAAATATAAGTCGAGTTAGGGTTTTATCTTCATGCTTCGTTTTTATTTTTACTGCTTTAGGTTAGAGTTAGTTTCTGATGGACCACTATTAGTAGGGGTTTAGGAGTCGGTTTTATATCATTTGGAGACACTTGGAGGTTGATTTAGTAGTGATTTTAATATATTTCGGGTTGAGTTGAATAATTGGTGAATTATCACTTTTACGATGTTTTTACTGATTAGGTCGATTGGTGCCAACTTTATAATGATAAATATTCATTTGAGCCGGGATGTGAAGAATAAAGAAGATCGGGAAGAAGAATAAAGACCGAGCCAAAAATATTATTTTTGGAAATAAGAAGACTTGTAATTTATTTTATTGTAACTAATTAGTTTTAGTTTTAGGAAACTTCTTATAAATAGGGTTTGCTTTAGTTTTATTAAGAGACTTCTACCACAACTTTCTACTGCTTCTTTTTCATTATTTAGTTTAGATCTATTTTATACTTTGTTGAATAAAGCCATGGAAGGCTAACTTCTCATCTTGATTCAAGCAACTAAGCGGTTTGATTTATAATTGTGAGTTTGAAAGTTCTAATCTTTATTCTTGATTATTGATTATTGCTTGGTTATAATTATTATTTGCGAGATTGATTTTGATTCCTAGGTGCGCAACTAGTCGTCTTATTAATCGCGTAATTGTTAGTTTCGTTGATTTAACTGGATTGTGATTAACGTAACGCTAGTAACAAACTAGGTTTAATTATTGTACGGGATTCGTGATATTTATTCCTAGAAGCAATTTTCATAATATCTAAAGTACAACTGGATTGTATGTGCTATTTATTCCTTATCGATTCTCTTGTGATTAAAGCTGCTAACTGATTAAATCTTTAACTGGATTGTGAGATTGTCTTTTAGTTATGGTTAGTTAAAGAACGGGATACGTTTTAATTAACTAAACATAAGGAGAATTAGAATTTTATGATTCACGATAAGGTAGTCAAGAATACGAGTTTGAACCGGATTACTGTGATCAATTGTCTTTAAACCGTGGATGTTTGCTTGAGTTGAGACCTTTCTTATTATTTGAGTTCATCGTAGTTATTTATTTTATTTATCTTTTCATTAGTCTTTTTGGTAGTTTTAGTAGATTTCAATCAAAAACCCCCCAATCCTAGTTATTACGATCTTTAGTTACACTTTTACACGATTATAGTTAGTCCTATTCTCTGTGGGTTCGACCCTTACTTCCACTTGCTATTTGTTTAGTAATAGGAATTAAGTGATATAAATTATTAATTTGCGGCATACGACATTAAGACCGTCAAATTTTGGCGCCGTTGCCGGGGAGTAGGCGTTAATTGTGTTTTATAGTGTAGTGTACATAGTCCTTATTTTTATTTTTTTTAGTTTTAGTTTTGTTTTGGTTTTGGTTTAGGTTAGATGGCTTCCAAGTATTTTCCCCAATACGAGCATGAACTATTCTATAAATACTTTAATAGGCTCCATGAATACGTGATTCGTTGTCGTCATCCTTATCAAACTTGGGAGCTTTGTCATGTGATTTTTAACGGTTTGAATGGGGAAACTGAAGGTCATGTTTATACTATGACTGAAGGGAGGTTCCTTTATGAGATGAGCTATGACGAGAAGTGGGACTTTTTCCTTTACTTAGCTCACGATACTGAACAATGGGAGTTGTACAATTCATCTCTTAGGAGACCTCAACTGAGACCGAGAGAAATTATGAACACTCCACCTAGTTCATCTATGTCTACAGAAGAAATGATTAGAGCCCTTACGGTTAATGTGATGCATATCCAACAAGATACTCGGGCTAGTATCGAAAACCTTGAGTGTAAGGCTACGCAAATAGCGGAAGCTATAGCTAGACTTGAGGCGCGAGATAATCATGTTCTTAATTTTGATGAACCTGAATCGGAGTATGAGCTTGAATTTGATACCCCCTCTCCCGTTGAACCTGAGGTTAGTGATTCCCATAAGACTTGTGATGATGATAGTGATGATGGTTTTTGGGATGATGAGGAATGTTGTGACTCTAACTTTTGTATTCCCCCTCCCGTTTTGAGTGATAATGTGATTCTAGAGGACTCATCTAGTGCGATTGTGGAGGATGAGCAAGAGGGGGAGGAATGTGAGGAAAAAAAGGCAAGGAAAGAGACAACTGAGCCAATTGATGTTTTCTCACTGATGGATAAGCCAAAACACAATCCTCTAGGCGATTCATTGGTCCTGATACCTAATATTTCTTGTCGATTTTTATCTCGTCACCCGATTTCTTGTACACAGTACTCCACGTATAAAGAGCCATATCGTGATGTAGACTCAACGTTTAAAAGCTTGGAGAAGTGCGTGAGTTGTGCTAGCTATAATAATTTTGACCTTGCATGCTTGAGGTTAATATTTATTTGTTATTATCACTTTTCCGGTGTGTTTGCAAGCATGTTTGACAGGTTACTCCGAGCATTGAGTTGTTCCGCTCTTGAGATGACATTTGGATAATGGAGTATGAAAAAGGCGTCGAGCGAACGACGTTAAACCAAAGCGCTATCGGGGAGGCAACCCTTGAGTTACTGTTTTGTTTTATTTTTTTAGTTGAGTTTGCTTTTAATGGGTGCTCGTAACGGTTTGTGACATGTTTTAGGACACGCGCATAAGGAGTAAGACCGATACAAAAGCTCACCTTAGATTTTATTTCAAAAAAAAAAAAAAAAAAAAAAAACACTGCCGTGATTCACAGAGCAAAATACGCGACCCACATGCGGGTCATGCGCGGAAGAGCCGTGGGCCAACCCTCTTTTTCTCCCAGCCCTTGTTATTTCCATGAAAAAAAAAAAGAAGACAAACAAAAACAAAAAAAAAAAATGAAAAAGGGGAAGAGCAGAAGCACGAAGGAAGAGAGAGAAGAGGAGCCTCCCCACCACCACCGGACACCACCCGCCATGGCCAGCCACCTCCATCTCCACCGTGTTGCTGCTACATCACCATGACCACCGACCACCATGCTCTCTCCAATCAGAAACCCTAATTTCTACATTTGGGGTTTTCGTTCTCACACGCTTTCGGGTCGATTTGTCTGTGCAATAGGGTCGGATTTGTGATGCTAATTCAGTTATAACGGTGTACCTTCAAGTTTAACACATCCAGTATGATTGGTAAGTCGATTTTCAATTGATTGTTGGTGCGTTTTGGCCTTTCTTTACTCGACCGTTACTGCGAAAATTGGGGGTTTTCACGTTTCATGCCATTCATTCGAATTGGGGCAGCCATTGGGTCGAATTTAGGGTTCTTATTGGGTTTCTCAAGTGCGACACGAAGTTCTTGCATCGATTTTGCCCGGTGAGTCCTATATTCTTCGTTGTTATTATAAAACTTTGACTCACTGAAGCCATTGCTGCGTTTTGCTTGTTCTGAGTTGATTTCTGAGGAGTTTTGGGTGTGGGACGTCTTTGTCCACGTGACCTGTCAACACTCATCGTCTTTTCCAAATTGACGAGTGTTCTGCTTTGTTTGTAAGTGGTTGTCGACGCAGTTGAGTATACTATCGAAGTTTTCTTGCGTGAACAATCGGTTCGAGTCACATTCGGCGGGTTGGGTAGTTATTGCACAATATTTGACTGTGGCGACCAAACTTTTGGTCAATTTTGGCATGAATTTTACCTTGGAGACCACTGTGTGCTGCTAGTGTACTTGAATTTGGCGTTTAACAGGCTGAACTGTTGTTGGAATTGAATTGGGCCCTGCGCGTACCCTTTGTCGAATTACTATCAAGTGAGACGCAGCTTTGAAAACTTGGGTGATGTTTTGCTGTGTTGAGAGAGAGTTGAAGTAGCGAGTTAGTGTTTTCACGGTGTTGGTCGTCTTTGCTGCTGAAGATGACTTTGAGCGGAGGGGGTTGTAGGGACAAGTATGTGATTTCTTCCATCACATATCGTCATGTTACTGCTGATTGTCCTTATTGTGTGGGTATTGTTATGAAATGTGCTCGAATTTGGTTTTGTTGGGGCTGATTTGCATTGTCAGCCGTCTTTGCTGTTGTCGGTACTTCTTAGTAGACGGAGTTGGTTGTTGTGAGCTTGAGCTTGTGAATTCTACGATTTGCTTTGTGAATATGACCCGCGAAAATGCTGAGGAAAAGATATGATTCTATGTGTTTGCCCCCTATTATTTTGTCTCAATTCATCACATTGAGGACAATGTGTCATTCAAGTATGGGGGAGAGAAATAAGTTGTGATGTGTATATTTTTTATTTTTGTACTATCTTTTAATTTTTAAAAAAAAAAAACAGAAAAAAGAAAAGAAATAAATAAAGTGAATCCCGGCTAGGTGAAAACCCGAAAGGGCGCCTAGGCAAAATTGGGATATGTGGCCGAGGGCGGAGTAAAACCCACAAGGTTGGGCACTCCGAGTAAAATGAAGAATCGAGTTGCGTGCCACGAGAGTTAGAGTGAGGTGAAAAGCTAGAGTGAAACCCGCAAGGGCGGGCACTCTAGGCAAAATGAGAGATTTAGGAAATAAAAATGTGCTAATACTTCCTATTTTACCGGCGTGGCGACATAAGAAGGGTGACAAAGAAGGTCGTAAGGGTAGGTTAGAGGCTACGGTGTGGAGAAATCGCGGTGCACGGAGTAGTAGGCACCTCTCTTGCGATTGGGTTTGGATTGACTTGCGGAGTAGAGGAGGCTAGGGTGTTCACTAGTGTGGGTTGTGGAGTTATTTGGCGTACATCTCATCGCCATTGGAGACATTAGTAGCACTAGTGAACTTGATTAGGATGGAGAAATAAAGGGCGTAGCCAGTTTTGTCATCGTGTTTACACGATATGTCGTTGGTTCGATGGGTATGTATTTCCTAAATTTCGAGAGTTGTTGACTTTTGAGAGTGAGTTGAGTGCGAATGGCTATCGCGTAAGCCATTAGAGGGAGTTGGAGGTTAGAGTTGAGAGTATGACTTGTTTTGACTTGTATCCCCTGCATTTCTTGTTGAGCTAGTGTAGGTTTCAGTTTTTATGGCGTCCTTTGAGTTTACTCGAGGACGAGTAAAGGTTCAAGTGTGGGGGAATTTGATGGACCACTATTAGTAGGGGTTTAGGAGTCGGTTTTATATCATTTGGAGACACTTGGAGGTTGATTTAGTAGTGATTTTAATATATTTCGGGTTGAGTTGAATAATTGGTGAATTATCACTTTTACGATGTTTTTACTGATTAGGTCGATTGGTGCCAACTTTATAATGATAAATATTCATTTGAGCCGGGATGTGAAGAATAAAGAAGATCGGGAAGAAGAATAAAGACCGAGCCAAAAATATTATTTTTGGAAATAAGAAGACTTGTAATTTATTTTATTGTAACTAATTAGTTTTAGTTTTAGGAAACTTCTTATAAATAGGGTTTGCTTTAGTTTTATTAAGAGACTTCTACCACAACTTTCTACTGCTTCTTTTTCATTATTTAGTTTAGATCTATTTTATACTTTGTTGAATAAAGCCATGGAAGGCTAACTTCTCATCTTGATTCAAGCAACTAAGCGGTTTGATTTATAATTGTGAGTTTGAAAGTTCTAATCTTTATTCTTGATTATTGATTATTGCTTGGTTATAATTATTATTTGCGAGATTGATTTTGATTCCTAGGTGCGCAACTAGTCGTCTTATTAATCGCGTAATTGTTAGTTTCGTTGATTTAACTGGATTGTGATTAACGTAACGCTAGTAACAAACTAGGTTTAATTATTGTACGGGATTCGTGATATTTATTCCTAGAAGCAATTTTCATAATATCTAAAGTACAACTGGATTGTATGTGCTATTTATTCCTTATCGATTCTCTTGTGATTAAAGCTGCTAACTGATTAAATCTTTAACTGGATTGTGAGATTGTCTTTTAGTTATGGTTAGTTAAAGAACGGGATACGTTTTAATTAACTAAACATAAGGAGAATTAGAATTTTATGATTCACGATAAGGTAGTCAAGAATACGAGTTTGAACCGGATTACTGTGATCAATTGTCTTTAAACCGTGGATGTTTGCTTGAGTTGAGACCTTTCTTATTATTTGAGTTCATCGTAGTTATTTATTTTATTTATCTTTTCATTAGTCTTTTTGGTAGTTTTAGTAGATTTCAATCAAAAACCCCCCAATCCTAGTTATTACGATCTTTAGTTACACTTTTACACATTTATAGTTAGTCCTATTCTCTGTGGGTTCGACCCTTACTTCCACTTGCTATTTGTTTAGTAATAGGAATTAAGTGATATAAATTATTAATTTGCGGCATACGACATTAAGACCGTCAGTTTCTCTCCTTGAAAACTCTCAAAAACTCTTAGGTTTAGCTTTAATTTACTTGCAAGATTCGATCTTTTACATTGCAATTCAAGATTACTCCAGGTTTAATTCATTGTTATTTCTCTCATTATGTCTTCTATTATCAATTGCTTTGTTTTACTTTCGATCATGCATAGCTAATTCTCCAATTAGGGTTTGAGGGGAATTTGTACCATTGATTTGGGAACATGTTTTTAGATTAAATTGGTTGAATACTTTGTGCAATTGATTTCTTTTTACGCGTTTTATGCAATTGAATTAGGATTACTTCGCCAGCTCAACGAATTCATCTGAGTTTAATTGAACCTGAGTAAGTTTTGATTTAAGATCGAAAGCCGAGTTAAAACTAGACTTACGCGAGATTGATAAGTTGAATTTAGTACGTAACGAGAGCCCGCTAAATTTGCTTAAGGCTAAAATTGACTCGAGAGGGCGTTTTCTTAACCTAATCAATTTGCACAGTTTATTCCTTCCTTCTTATAAACTTGAGTTCCTGAATCATTGTTATAATGAACCCTATGCCCTAATCTTCTCCCTTATTGATCTTTATTCATCTTCTTTATTGCTTTAGTTTATAGCTCAAATCAACCCTTTTCACACCCCTTGAGACAGACCTGTTTCCAACTTAGCTTATAATTACACCGTTTCCCTGTGGATTCGACCCTGCTTACCGCTAGCTTTGTTAGTTGTTTGTCTAGGTTTATTTTGATTAGGCGTGACGACTTTAGCCTCATCAATTTTTGGCGCCGTTGCCGGGGAAACAGCTTTGTTAGTTTTAGTTTTGTTTGTTACAGGTTTTTCTCTCTTGTCTCAAGGAACCTAGTTCCTTGAGACCGTTTCTCAACGTTTGCTTGTAGTTTTGTTTATGCACAGGTCACCTCGGACTCTAGTTCCATTTGAGCCTGAACCTGAGCGAGCATTACATAGACTACGTCGGGAAGCAATTAAAATAGTCGATCTAGATATAGAGGAAGCGTCGCATTCGGAGTCTAGTGCAACACAATCGTCTTACGAAGAGGACACTCCACCAATTACTCCAGATTCTTCTCCACCACGTGTGACTATGCCTAAATTATATAGTCACTCGCTGCGCAAGACCGAGTCGATCCCACAAGGATTCACAATACCGGCTACGGTCCAAGGTAATTTCGAGATTCGCCCCGCCTTTCTTACTTTGGTGGAGCGCAATCAATTCGGCGGCAATCCTACGGAGGATCCCGGGAAACACATGCAGATTTTCACCAACTACTGCTCGACGATTAAGCAGAATGGGATCACTCAGAATCGGATTAGGGAGATGCTATTCCCTTTTTCTCTACGTGATCGCGCGCGGGATTGGATCACAGATCTTGACAAGATTGCTGCGGGAATTACGGATTGGCCAAGTCTCGCTCTTGCTTTCTATCGCAAATACTATCCTCCGGAGCGGACTAACCAACTCCGTAGTCAAATTCAAGGGTTCCAGCAGAACTTTGATGAGACATTAGCTGAGGCATGGGACCGTTACAAACGGTTGATTCGTGAATGTCCGCACCACGGACTTGGTGATTGGTTGGTTATTATGACGTTTTACAACGGGTTGTATGCTGAGAGTCGCGCTACTCTTGACTCGGCCGCGGGAGGTCGATTTGCTAATAATACCGATGACGATAAGGCGTGGGCGTTGATCGAGGAAATGGCTATCCATTCATCTCAGTTTGGTAAGCCTAGGGGAAATTCGCGGTCCGCGCATAATGACCGTGGAAATGAGAATATGAGTGCGGTTATGAGTCAACTTTCTGAATTAAATAGGAAGTTTGATGCTATGCAGGGGAGTGGTTCTACGGGTGCTCACGTCAACGCTATTGCGGGGCACGATTCGGGTTATTCTACGGGGTATACTGCACCCCACGAGCAGGTTCATGCGTATCAGTCTTACTCTCAGAACCTACCGTACCAGAATCAACCAGGTTATGATCGGTCACTCCTATCTTATCGTAACCAAAACGTACTTAACCCGACTCCCCCACATACTCAAAACGCACCCTACATCCCCCGCTACAAAAATCAACAACCACCCACTTACCAAAAACCACCCTTCACACCACCTCCTCAACCTACACCGGTGCCCGATCCTTTGGCCGAGACTAAGGCTATGATGTTGCAAATGCAACAAATGATGATGGGCATGCAGAAGTCGCAAGAAATGATGCTGCAGCAGATTCAAAAGGATGGGCAAGCTAAGGATGCGGCGATCAAGCTTTTGGAAAATCAAGTTGCCCAATTAGCTACTTCGCGAGCGTCCCGACAACCTGGAACACTCCCGTCCCAAGGTAATCCACCTCCCGATATAGCATGTGCGATTACATTGAGGAGCGGCACGTCTTATGATGCTCCGAGGGTGGACACGCCTAAGCCGGTTGCACGAGATACGGGTGCTAGTGATGGTGATGGTTTGGGTGATTCTCATGCTTCGGGGAAGGTAGGTTCGACAAGTGCTACTACTAAAACGCCCCCGATTCAGATCAAGCTTCCATTCCCGGGCCGACAACGAGGTGCAGAGCCCGATGCTAAGTTCAAGAAGTTCGTGGACGTCGTCAAAGCTCTACAGGTGAATGTTCCTTTCATTGACCTTGTTACTCAAATTCCCGCATACGCTAAGTTTTTAAAGGAAGTCTTAGCTAGGAAGCGTACGTTAGACGATGTATCCACTGTTGCTTTTGTAGGGGAGGCTAGCACTAGGTTGCAGGGTAGTAAACCCCCTAAACTTAGTGACCCCGGGACCTTTTCCATCCCATGCTCCATAGGTAAGTTTGAGGTTAAGAACGCTTTATGTGACCTAGGAGCGAGTGTTAGTGTCATTCCCTTTTCGATGTGTCAAAAGATAAACATGACTAATTTGGGACCCACTAGCATTACCTTGTAAATGGCCGACCGTTTAGTTTAGCGTCCCTTAGGTATACTACAAGATGTCCCCGTACAGGTTGGAAAGTTCTTTATCCCTGTCGACTTTGTAGTGTTAGACATGCCTGAGGATGTCCACATCCCGATTATTTTGGGGAGACCCTTTTTGCACACTGCTGGTGCACTTATTGATGTGGGTAAGAAGACCTTAACGTTCTCGGTGGGGGGTGAGCAACTTACTTTTACGCAGTCTAGTACCCCTCGGTCACCCATGCGTCTTGAGTCGGTTAATGCTATTAATGTTATACCTCCGTGTCACTCTACTGGAGACACCTTGGAGGTTTTGCATGTCTCTTCTCCTTGTGCAGGGTTGTCAAAGACTAGCTGCAAGGATGGTTTGGGGGAGAGAAAGCTGCTTAAAGCCGACATTTATGGCGCGAGCGATAGTGACAGAGAACCCCCGGTCGAGCCGCTTGGAGCGCGCGGGAGATATGGTGAGCCGTTTGGAGGTGGATACCCGGTTCTGACAAGTTTTGCTGAGCTACCTCGAGGAGGTGATTTACTACGACACTCCGATGGTGTTACTTTGAGTGAGGGTGTCGCGAATGGCCAAAGACCTTGGCGAGATTATATGTTTTGATTGGACCTTTGAAGAGTCGTGCGGGACTATAAACCAGCGCTTTCCGGGAGGCAATCCGATGACTTTTTGTAATCAGTTGTACTTTATTTTGGTTTTTTTTTGACTTTGACATTTTTAGTCTGCTTTTGCGCGCGCGAGGATGAGGGATTTTATGATGTTCGTTGAGTTTGAACAGGTTCTATTGATTCGGCACGATCGAATTACGTTAACAACGGAAGAGCCAACCACCATTGGCCCTAATACAGGTGGCCGGCCCCTAGGGGCTGTTGCACGCAGGCTTCACCTCGAGGAGCACTTATGCATGGGTCTTTTAAATGCGCATTTGTGGATATCTAGCCACGACCCCTGCTTCGTTTTGGATTGGGAGAGCTCCGACTTGATAATGTGAGCCTTCTTTACTCCTTTTCCCTCATTTCCTCGCTTTTATTTTCTTCCCCCGTCTTTTATGTGTCCTTCTCTACTTGTGGTTGTGCTGTTTTCCACATTGAGGGCAATGTGTGATTCTGGTTTGGGGGAGGAAAGCACTTTCGCGCTTATTTATTTGCATTTTCCTTTTTGTGTGCATTATTTTATAAAAATCCATAAAAATTAAAATTTTCTGGTTTGAATTGCCAAGTTTGGAGTTTGATTAGTGTCCTTATTTTGATCTTTGGCATCTCCGAGTTGAAAATCCATCGTCGTAGCTTGCACTATATGTTTGTTTCCTGTTAATAGATTGCGAGTCTCAAACACTAGCCCACTTGTATTTGCTTAATTCTTACCGCTTTTCGTTCTTTTACTTTCGATATTGGTATTGAAGTAAGGCAATGGTTTGTGGAATGTATGGAATGTCGGTTTGTGGAATGAAATGGATGGATGCTAATAATGATGGAGCAATGCTTCGATGCTTTCGGAGGGGACTCATTGATTTGAGTAACCACAATGGCCATGAATTTGGCTGTGACCGAGAGTATGAGCAATGATGTAACCCTTAAGGAAATATGTGTACCCGAGCACGATCTTTACCGAGTGAATGTCAAGCTAAACGGTATAACATACGAGGGATGCTCCACATTTGAAAAGAAAAAAAAAAAAAGAGAAAGAAAAAGAAAAGAAAAGGAAAAAAAAAGGAATGATGTAAAAAGAAAGGTGGAATGGGAAATGGTATGTTCGGTTGGCCTTGCTTGAATCCAATTATCGTTAGTCTAATTTTTGCGGCAGCGTGAGAAGCTAGTAATATGACGTTGGTGTGAATGGTTGAGACTTGTGCTCTATTTTCGGTGAAATAGACTATGGTTGTAAGTTCATGTGTATGGGTCGTCCACTTTGAGATGCCGGCGTGATAGGTTTGGATACTTTGATTTTCTCCGACGCTTTTTGCTTGAGGACAAGCAAAGGTTTGGTCTGGGTGAGTTTGATACATGTCATTTATATAGCTTTTATGCCCCCGATATAGTTGCTTTTAGCCCGCATTCGCTCGACTTCATTATTGTTTTAGTAGCTATATGCTTTATATTGCGATACTGTTGTTCCTCGTGTGTATTTTGCAGGTTTTGGCGGTCCTGAGCTAAAACCTGAGGTTAGTGGAGCATTATCGAGTATCGTGACGTCAAGACGAAGTCCGAGAGTTGATTCAGAGTCAATACGACAATTTGGGACGTCAAACCTATAGGTTCAGAGCAAAACCTATAAGTTCAGGATGCGTGATCAAGGCTTAAAGTTGCTGGAATCTGCTGAGCTCCTTAGAACCGATCGGTTTAGGGTTGAACCTGTTGGAGATGATGGCTACATTCATCGAACCTGCTGGTGTAATAATCAGTCAAATGCGACTGTTAATGCTGCAATTAAGGGGCCTTTTTAACACCCTTAATTAGTGTGATTTATGATGGTGATTTATTAGTGTGATTTATGACGGTGATTTATTACCACGATTATGAGGGTGATTTATTCTCTGTAACAGCTAGTTTTTCGAGTATAAATACAGCACCGTGCTGATTATTTTATACACACAAAAATCACTCATTCCTATCCTCTTCTCTCTTTCTCTCAAAACTCTTTTCTGCTACTATAATTTCCTGGGTACGTTATTGTTCCGGTCCAAGGCATTCATACACGAGTGGTCGTGTACGGGTGTCGCAGTGTTAACCTTGGGAAACTAACGGCGTGAGACGATTACCACCGCAGTCGTGCCGATATAGTTTTCAAGTCAGTGGCCTCCATACCACGGCACTGCCTATGCTCTGACATGTTTTATGTTAACTCCATTGTTACGTTTTCTCTACTCTACTAACAATTTGAAAACTATATCTTGTTAATTCGTAACAATGGCTGCTTCTTCCAATAAAATGGTTCCTGATCTGTCGAAATTCGAGCCTTTAGATGGTCAAAATTATAAAAGACAGCACCTTGGTATTTTTTATTAGAAACGAAATATTGTCACTAATGTCATTGGAATTATTTTTATTGGCAAAAACAATTTCTTCGGGTATGGAAATCAAGCCGCGGAGGAATAGACAGCACCTCAGTATTTTGGCCATAACTTGGTCTCTAGAGCTTTGTTTGAGGCGTGTAATATGGCGTTGGAAAGCTAAGAAGAAGGGCTACAACTTTGTAGTTGAAGCCGTAAGCAGATTCTGTCAATTAGCTTCCTTAAAATGGACAACAATGTCATGATAGTGTGCTGGAAATTTTATGAAGATTCATAAAAGAGCGGTATTATTTATAATTCTATTGCACATTTCATTCTTGCGATTAAGGTATGTTCTCGTGAATTTCCTCTGCAAATATTTATGATGGGTTTGGTTAAATATTATATAAGCCTTAACCATTTGTATGCATAAGCTACTGTTTATATGATACGACATATGCACATATCTATAATCTTGGTAAAGTTACGCTTGATAATTTCAAGAATATGTGAATGAAACTGTTCCAAGATTTTGATTGAATAGTAGCTAAAATGTTTAAGTTCCCAAGCTATTTTTTTTTGTGCGCATAATATGTATATCAAGCAAAATATTTCACACATTTGGATTGATTTTTAGTTTTGATAATGAGATGAACTAAAATTGATTCTTGGGTTATGAACCAAATGTGGGGGTTAAATTTGTTTTCAATTGGTATACATGTTATCTTGGATATATTTGTGAGTATGACAAATAAGGGAGATTAGAATTTGTCAATGCTTTATAAAAGTATATTATGAAATTATAAAATGTCATGTACGATTATATGATATCTAAATATTGAGATGATTAATGGATGAATAATGTGTACAGTTTGTTTGAACGTTTATGTTTGTCACTCATTTGTGTCATGACAACATGTGGGGGAAGACGTTAATCCTATTTGATAAAATTATTCATCAAGTTTAGAGTTGATATCTTATAATTTGTGAAAGGTATGTA
Source organism: Dianthus caryophyllus (assembly GCA_023091065.1). Lineage (NCBI taxonomy): Eukaryota > Viridiplantae > Streptophyta > Magnoliopsida > Caryophyllales > Caryophyllaceae > Dianthus > Dianthus caryophyllus. Next base: position 12,048,091 of record CM041529.1, on the reverse strand, counting down.
TATTCTCGATAAAGGCGGTGTATGGAAAATTTATGATCGTATGTTTTATACGTGACTAAATTGAACCAAATTAAGAAGTATTAATTTGTTGGCTAATGACTATGTCAATAATTAATAAGTTGCGTAAGGTTCAATTATTTATGTTATACATAAAATACTACACTATATGAGATTATGATGATTGATCTTGTGTATGTAAAATTCTTTTGTAAAATATGGATTTGAAGAGAAAGTACCACTGAAACAATCATCGAGATTCTTAACATGGTACCTCATAAGAAATCAGACAAGACGCCCTACGAGTTGTGGAAAGGTTATCCTCCTAACTTAAGTTACCTTAAAGTGTGGGGGTGTTTAGCTAAAGTAGGCTTGCCTAGTTTCAAGAGGCCTACTGTAGGACCTAAAACCTACGATTGTATGTTCATTGGTTATGCTCAAAACAGCTCTGCCTATAGATTCATGTCATTGAGTGACCGCTCTATTTCTGAGACCAGAGACGCTGAGTTCTTTGAGCATGTTTTTCCTCTAAAGAAAAATGTTGAATCTTCCCCTACTGAGCCTGTTGTGTCTGCTACTCCTGTTGATAGTTCGATGCATGCTAGTAGTAGTAGTACTCCTCTTGAGCATGCTTCTGAACCTAGAAGAAGTAAAAGGCCTAGGATTGAAAAGAACTTCGGGGATGATTTTGTAACATCTTTCTTGGCTGAAAACGTAAGTGAGGATTGTGCTTATGATGTACTAGTTTCTGCTCCTTTAATAGAAGATGATCCAAAACTTATGATGAGGCTATGCGGTCCATAGACTGTAATTTTTAGAAAGAAGCTATTAAAAGCGAACTAGACTCTATTGTTTCTAATCAGACATGGGAGTTGGCTGATTTGCCTAAAGGTTCTAAGCCCATTAGTAGTAAATGGATCTTTAAGAAGAAGATGAGACCTGATGGCACAATAGAGAGGTTTAAGGCTAGACTTGTGGTTAGAGGGTTTACACAAAAGAAAGATATTGATTATTTTGATACTTACTCACCTGTGACTAAGATTGCCACCATTAGAACTCTAATCGCTTTAGCTGCTATTCATGGTCTTGTGGTACATCAGATGGATGTAAAGACTGCTTTTCTGAATGGCGATCTAAAGGAAGAGATCTATATGTCACAACCCGAGGGGTTTGTGGTGAAGGGTCAAGAGAGTAAGGTGTGTAAACTAAGGAAGTCTTTATATGGTCTTAAACAAGCACCTAAACAGTGGTATGAGAAATTTCACAACACCTTGGTTGATGATGGTTATGTAAGTAACAACTCTGATTCGTGTGTTTACTCTAAACTTTTTGGATCAGATTGTGTTGTTATCTGCCTATACGTTGATGACATGTTGATATTTGGTAGTAATTTATCTGTTGTAGATAAAACCAAGCAATTCTTGTCTTCACGGTTTGAGATGAAGGACTTAAGAGAAGCTGATGTGATCCTTGGAGTTAGAGTTACTAAAAACTCTACTGGAATATCTCTAAGTCAATCTCATTATGTTGAGAAGGTGTTGAAGAAATTTAACTGTTTTGATGTCACTCCTGCTAGAACTCCTTATGATGCGAGTATACCTCTGTGTAAGAACTTAGGTATGAGTGTATCCCAAGAAGAGTATGCTAAAATCATAGGAAGTGTGATGTTTCTCATGAACTGCATTTCACGGATATTGCTTACGCAGTTAGTAGACTGAGTCGATATACACACAACCCTAGTGCAGAACATTAGGCAGCCCTTCGTCGTTTACTTAAGTATCTAAGAGGAACGATGGACTTGTGTTTGCATTATGGCAAGTTTCCTGCTGCGTTAGAAGGATTTTGCGATGCGAACTGGGTGTCTGGTAACGATGAGATTTGTTCTACTAGTGGTTATGTGTTCACCTTGGGTGGAGGCGCTATATCGTGGAAGTCTGCGAAACAGACTTGTATAGCTCGTTCCACCATGGAATCTGAGTTCATAGCTCTTGAACTAGCAGGTCAAGAGGCAGAATGGTTGAGAAACCTTCGAGCTGACCTGCTAGCTATGTGGGGGGGAGGGACAGGTAGCACCGGTCTCCTTACATTGTGATAGTCAGGCAGTCATCAGTGTTGCTAAGAATGATGTCTATAACGATAAGAAAAGACACATTCGGATTAGGCACGGTGTAGTTAAACAACTCCTGAAAAATGGAGTTATTGCGTTAGACTATGTGAAGTCTGAGCGCAACCTTGCTGATTCACTTACGAAGGGATTAACAAGGAGAGTTGTTCTCGATACGTCGAGGGGAATGGGGCTAAAGTCGTTGAGTCAAGTTTGAGTGTGATACTTGACAGACTGTTAGCTTATTCCTATGGCGTTTATCAGTTCATAGCCTTTATGGTGGTGCTTTTGAGACGCACTTGATGGACTGTGTTATTTCTGGTTGGACTTATGTCCTTAATGGCTCTTATGAGACGTGCTATTGAGAAGCACTTGAGCCACCAGATTGTGTTATTTCTGGTTGGACTTATGTCCTTAATGGCTCTTATGAGACGTGCTATTGAGAAGCACTTGAGCCACCGGATTGTGTTACTTCTGGTTGGACTTATGTCCTTAATGGCTCTTATGAGACGTGCTATTGAGAAGCACTTGGGCCACCAGATTGTGTTGTTTCAGGTTGGACTTTCGTCCTTAATGACTCTTGTGAGAAGTGCTATTGAGAAGCACTTGAGTCACCTATGGGGTGTGATGGTTTAAGCCGCCATCTATGTGAGAAGCCTAAACTTCTTGCTAGAGCACTTTCCTAAACCAGGGTAAACGCATGGCTCTAAAGCGTTGCACTTTGATATCGCGGAACGAAACAATATTTGAAGGTATGATATGTGTTGTGGGGGTCTCAACCGAAATTAACAAGGAATTCAAATCGAAAGATATTCACTTGTCGAAAGTAAGTTGTTGCCTCACCTCACTAATACGTCAATTCAAGTCGTAAGACATTGAACGTTTAAGTATTTAGTCCTTCCGTACCCAGGAAGTTTTCTTAGCATTTCTTCGCCATCAGTGGGGGATTGTTGGAGATGATGGCTACATTCATCGAACCTGCTGGTGTAATAATCAGTCAAATGCGACTGTTAATGCTGCAATTAAGGGGCCTTTTTAACACCCTTAATTAGTGTGTTTTATGATGGTGATTTATTAGTGTGATTTATGACGGTGATTTATTACCACGATTATGAGGGTGATTTATTATCTGTAACAGCTAGTTTTTCGAGTATAAATACAGCACCGTGCTGATTATTTTATACACACAAAAATCACTCATTCCTATCCTCTTCTCTCTTTCTCTCAAAACTCTTTTCTGCTACTATAATTTCCTGGGTACGTTATTGTTCCGGTCCAAGGCATTCATACACGAGTGGTCGTGTACGGGTGTCACAGTGTTAACCTTGGGAAACTAACGGCGTGAGACGATTACCACCGCAGTCGTGCCGATATAGTTTTCAAGTCAGTGGCCTCCATACCACGGCACTGCCTATGCTCTGACATGTTTTATGTTAACTCCATTGTTACGTTTTCTCTACTCTACTAACAGAACCGATTGGTTTGCCCCCCAGAACCGATCGGTTTGGCCCCGAACCGATAGGTTCTGTCCCCTGTTTCACGAGTTTTTCGTTGGCCTATAAATATAAGTCGAGTTAGGGTTTTATCTTCATGCTTTGTTTTTATTTTTACTGCTTTAGGTTAGAGTTAGTTTCTCTCATTGAAAACTCTCAAAATCTCTTAGGTTTAGCTTTAATTTACTTGCAAGATTCGATCTTTTACATTGCAATTCAAGATTACCCCAGGTTTAATTCATTGTTATTTCTCTCATTATGTCTTCTATTATCAATTGCTTTGTTTTACTTTCGATCATGCATAGCTAATTCTCCAATTAGGGTTTGAGGGGAATTTGTACCTTTGATTTGGGAACATGTTTTTAGATTAAATTGGTTGAATACTTTGTGCAATTGATTTCTTTCTACGCGTTTTATGCAATTGAATTAGGATTCCTCGCCTGATCAACGAACTCATCTGAGTTTAATTGAACCTGAGTAAGTTTTGATTTAAGATCGAAAGCCGAGTTAAAACTAGACTTACGCGAGATTGATAAGTTGAATTTAGTACGTAGCGAGAGCCCGCTAAATTTGCTTAAGGCTAAAATTGACTCGAGAGGGCGTTTTCTTAACCTAATCAATTTGCACAGTTTATTCCTTCCTTCTTATAAACTTGAGTTCCTGAATCATTGTTATAATGAACCCGATGCCCTAATCTTCTCCCTTATTGATCTTTATTCATCTTCTTTATTGCTTTAGTTTATAGCTCAAATCAACCCTTTTCACACCCCTTGAGACAGACCTGTTTTACTCCAACTTAGCTTATAATTACATCGTTTCCCTGTGGATTCGACCCTGCTTACCACTAGCTTTGTTAGTTGTTTGTCTAGGTTTATTTTGATTAGGCGTGATGACTTTAGCCTCATCAGAAATCTGGGAGACCGTAATAAAATTTGTTACTAATATTTTTATACACTATTTAAATTTTAAAATATAAGTTTAACGTTATAGAAAATAAAAATAGAATTACTACGAAATATATTATACTTAATATATTTTATAAAATATAAAGATTTATAAATAAGAGCAAATGAAACAGAGCAAAACGGAAAACTGACCCAAGTAGGCCCTTATTTATGTCGACATTCCCATCCCCCATATTTCCCTACTTATTTTTCAGATATTATTTTTGTTGGCTTCCTCAACACGTACTCCCCCTTTTAATTAGTACTCAAAGTCAAAAAGAGATCTGAAAACCCTATACTCTAACATCTTCCTCCCTCATTTTAACTCCTCCATTAAAATCAACAACAATCAACAACAACATCAAAACAACAACATCAAACACGACAACAACAATAACACCCAACACAACAACAAAACCGTCAACAACAACCAACAACGGACAACAACAGTAGCGGCCACCATGGTCGTGTAGGGATCGGATCCCATTCACTAATCAAATATTAGTGTAAATCAAATTACTCTAATTTGATTTAGCAAGATCTATGTAGTACAAATTTACATTGTTAACAAGTTTAGAAATTTATACCTTTCTTTAAAGGGAAATTTGGGCACAAAACTAGAACTCCTTTCTAGTTTTGTTTGTTGAATATAAGCTTAGGATGATCCTCCAAAACCGAGTTTCCAAATAAGGAAACCTCCTAAAAGATGCACCCAAGAACTTAACTCCAAAATATACTAGTGATTTTGATCTAGAAATCACTTAGTATATAAATGATAATATGTGAAATATTAGTACTAACTCTTAGTATAATATGAGAGTGAATGTTTAGAGAGAATATGTGAGAATGAAAGTGAAATTGCATGAATCAATATCACTCACTAGAGCCCTTTATTTTTATACAAAATAACAACCAAAATAGTGTGTTAAACACACTATTTGGCCGGCCATCTAGGGTCAAGAGAGAGGTGGAAGAGTTTCTACATAGTTTAGAACAATTGCATGCTTTGTAATAATTGTGCCTTACATGCATTGCCAAAACAAGAAGCATAAAACAAAACACATGAGACAAAAAGGAATCTTCCTTTTTCTTCCTCACTTGGACGGCCAACATGGGCCTATTTGGTCCATTTTGTTTTCTTAATATTTGTCATTAAATACTTATAATTTATCACTTAATTATCTAATATAATAAAGTGTAAATTAATTAAACTCTTCCTTAATATACATGTACTTTACACATATATTAAAAATGTACTTTTTACTAATCTCATTAGTAAAATATACATGATTAGTGAATTAACGTTTAATCACTAATTCCCATCTCCTCTAATAATTTTATCAATATAAAATTCAAACGTTCGAGTTCACAACTCGACTTCTCTCTAAAATAATTCACCGACTAACCGTTAGTCAAATTATCAAGTTACTAATATAATCGTATCTCATACAATTAATTAGCTTAAATATTTGGAGTATGTTCCTATAGGTGTGACTTAAAGGGATCAATTGATTACCGCCGTTCTCACGACAATAACGTCAAACTCTAGTCAGCCAACCGTTATTGATTTACGTTAATCAATTGACAATAATACAGGATTATCCCCATGTATTCCTTAATTGAGATTTATTAAGTAATCGCACTATTGTGGAGGACACATACTCCAACAGGTCGAACCACCATTAAAGGTGAGCTCGAGCTCGAGCTCAGTCACCCTGTACCACCACCGTCCTCCTTTTCTCTCCCTCTTCGTGGTCCCCTGTTCGCCCCTGCTCAGGCCACCGTCCTCACCATACATCACCACCACCAGAGCACCGTCAGTGGCCACCACCGCCACCTGCCCACTAGAAATCGTCGGCCACACAACAGCAGCTCCACCCTCGCCCTATTACGACCGTGAGACACCACCACCGTGTCCCTCCTCTGTTTTCTTCATCCTTTCTCCCGCCTGAAACCGCCTTGCTCGCCGGAGTTTAGTCCACCGTGAACCACCGGGGCCTTGCTCTGCTTGCCGTCGTATTCAATCGTCGGTAAGTGTCATTGATTAAATCGGTTTCTATCCATAAATTTATCACAATTGATTTCGCCGATTTTAATTCATTTTCTCTCTTTCTCCTGCATCTCCTCTTTTATGTCCCAAATTTTCGACCACCGGAGCTCAGCCCCTCGTCGGCCTTGATAAGAGCAGTACTCTCTGCTGCCGCCTCTGTCTATTCACGCCCCAACACCACGGTGAGCTTTTGTCTTTACGTTTCGATTTCATTTCAGCCGTCCATATGATTCAAGCCCTCTTTTACTTCATTTTTCTGATTGTAAATATTCAGTCAATTAAATTACCATTCAATCCACTTTCCGTCTACAATTTATTATATTGATTCATTGTGTTGAGTCTCACTCCGCTCTTTCACTATTCTTCGTGATGTTTTTGATGTTGCTGTGTGGACTCAAGGTGCTACTATTCTCTTTCGGCTTCATCGCTTTTCGGGTCTATGAGGAAACGGGTTAGTTATGGGTCTTGGGTCGACAACGTCATGGATCCAGACGAGCTAGGAAATTCGTACCGAGCTAACTTAAGGTGCCCCCGCACACTATAATTGCTTTGCACTATCTATATTCCTAAATGATGTTTTGAGTGTATGCATGTTTTAGTTTATCACCTAGCATTCATATGTTAAATTAGAAGAAAAAAAAAATCGAAAAATAAAATTGATTGTCCACCCTAAAAACCCACGGCTTCCCCCTTTATTTTTGATAAATCTTTCGTTTTAATTTTTGTAAATGGCATGCTTAAAATACTAAGAATAAGATGTATATGAAAATATAATTAGTTTATGTTTTGGACTTGAAATGAAATTGTTATGAAATTTAAATGTTTTAAAGTATTTATGTGCTTGAAACTATTGTTGTCATTTTTGTATGAAATGATTTACTTATGTGTGTTAATGTTGGTATATGATTTTCACCTATGTTAAATACATTAATGATATAAAGGAAATTAGTTATTGAATTAGAAGTATAAAAATCAAAAATAAAAATTTGAACATATATATATATATATATATATATATATATATATATATATATATATATATATATAGGAATAAGATCAAATAAGAACAGTCCTTTAGGTAAGAACGGTAAGAACATTCAAAATACATGATATATACACATAATGTACATTTTAAATTTATCATTTATATTACTAATGAAAATTATGTGACACGAAATTTAAATTTATATTGTATAATCTCTTTATATTGTAGATATATGACAAAATTTTAAGGTACATTTATGCTATACCAAAAGTACATTTTATTTTTAAACTTCGAATATACGTATAAATTTTGAATATATCTCATTATTTTGAAAAGTACATAACATATATTAACATATATTTATAATGTACCTTTGGAAATGTACTTTTTGTGTGTTAATTAAATGTACCTTACGTGTAATTATTATGTACTTTGACTGTTCTTACCGTTCTTACCAAAGCTAGTGTTCTTACCGGATCTTAACCCTATATATATATATATATATATATATATATATATATATATATATATATATATATATATAGATTTCGGATCTGGTGCGCACCTCTCTTCCCGTACGCACCCTACGCACCCCACTTAATACCACCCCACTTAAGGTTTGTTCCTTAAGACTTCACTTTACACTCCACTGAAACTGTAATTTTTTTCCTCAAATTCAATGGCAAATTCCTCAATCCCCATTTAATTCTTCCGTAATTCTTACTTTCATTTATTCCCAAATTCAGCAACAATCGTTTTCGTCCTTCTTCCTGGTAATTTTTTTCCCGTTATTTACTGTTCATAGATTTATCTTCTGTGTATCTGATTTTCTTATTTGTGTATCTCAATTGATAATGATTGTTTCCAAATCTCGTGCTCATGATTTTCGTTTTGATTTCGGCAATTTTTTGAATTTCCGTGCTATGTTTTCTGTTTCTGAGTTCATAATTAGGGTTTCCAATTTTGTGTATTTGATTTTGTCCAATTTGTGTATCTGATTTTTTTATTTGTGTATCTTAATTGATAATGATTGTTTCCAAATTTCGTGCGCATGATTTTTTTTTTTTTGATTTCTGGAATTTTTTGAATTTTCATGCTATGTTTTATGTTTCTGAGTTCATAATTAGGGTTTCTAATTTTGTGTATCTGATTTTGTCGAATTGTGTATCTGATTTTGTCGAATTCGTGTATCTGATTTTCTTATTTGTGTATCTTAATTGATAATGATTGTTTCTAATTGTTGTGCTATGATTTGCTTTTTGATTTTTGTTATTTTGTGCATTTCTGTGCTATGATTTGTCTTTCTGAGTTTATAATTAGGGTTTGCATTTTTGTTTAATTGATTTGTATATTTGTTTCTGTTTAGAAATTATGGACAAATCATTGACCGAACTTTCTACTAAAAGGAAAGGTCCAAATCTAGATAATGAAGGTAGAAGAAAAAAACCATCTACTCAATTACCTCCTCTCCCTTATTTACGTTCAAGGATGTCTCCTTCTGGTTTATATAAATTTTTGAAAGAAAAAGCTTCAGAAAAACAACTTTCTGATATTAAGGAAATGGGTTTTGGTAGTCTTTTGTATCTTCAAACTGATATGGTTCCTGGGACTTTATGTCACTGGTTAGTTTCTAATTTTGATCCATATAAATGTTCTTTGATGAATGGTGATCTTGAAATTGAAGATGTAGATATACATCTAGCAGTAGGTGTTCCAATGGGTAGTAAAGTTGTTGTAAAAGCTGGGTTTTCTGATAAGTCTCAAGAATATCGGGTTGTTGTTGAAAAGTGGATGTCTCAGTTTAATAAGAAGGGAAAAGAAAAAGTTGACACAAAAGATATTCTTGACAAAATGACAGAACAAATTCATGGTGGTGATGAATTTAAAAGAAACTTCATATTGTATGTTGTTTCTACATTTTTGGTGGAGTGAAGAGTAGTATTGCAAGTATTAAGGTTTTAAAGTCATTGTTCTCCTTCTTCAATAGCTTCGACATGATTCTTTGTGTGCATTAACATTGCTTTTATGTATCTAATATTCTTTTTTGTGTATCTAAGATTCTTTTTTGTGTATCTAACATGATTTTATATGTATTTTTATTTTTTTTGTGTATCTACGATTCTTTTTAGTTTTTAACATTTTATTATATGAATCTGATTTATTTATTAATTTTTATTATTTTTTTCCTTTGCAGTGAAATAATTACTGAAAATTTCTCCAAATCAGAAAATCCACCAGAAGAACATCTTGAAGATCTTGATGATGCACATGAATTTAAAAAATCAGCAAAAAAAAAAATGTTTATCTTGAAGACCTTGATGTGGATGAGCTGATAAATTTTGTTTTTGATGATTCAAAGGATAAAAAGTAATTTTCTTCTTTAATCTCTTTTTTTTTTTTTTTTTTATATTTATTTCTTTATTATCTAAGAGCTTTTGTATTAATTTTGCTTTTGTGTGTCCAAATTTATGTTTTGTGTATCTAATATGCTGTTTTGTGTATCTAACATGGTGTTATGTGTTTCTAACATGGTGTTATGTGTTACTAATAATATATTTTTTTTCTTCGCAGTGAAGTAATTATTGATACTAATTGGATTCAACTTACTCGAGGAGAACTCAGAACTTTGAAACCCAACCGACCCATTATTCAACCAGTGATTGATGTTGTTGGTATTTTTTTTACCTGTCATCTTCCAACTCTTTTGTACTTCCCAACAATAATTAAGGATCTTGCTGCAAAGAAGAGTTTGATTAACCAGTACATCAAGTTCGATTATATGCCAAAAACTCTGAAGAAAGTTCAAAAGGTTATCATATTATTTTATTGATTTTGTTATTTATGTTTGTTTTTATTTTTAATATTTTTAGAATATGGATCCGTAGCAACGGTAGTACAGTAGTGTTGTTGTTGATGTCTTTTTGGGATTGTGTTACCCTACCCAACTCTGTTCAAACGAATGCGTATGCACATTTATGTAATCAGACCAATTTATAATATTGCTTACTAAGAAAGTGATCGATTCAATCTCGACAGTGTGTAAGGTGAGAAAACTAGTATTGCAAGCTAAGTTATCAGATCAATTTATTATATTTATGTGTTTAAAATGAGAGCATTAAGGTGGTGGTTCAAAAATGGCTTCTTCGGTAGTTCTGGTAGATGCAATAGTGTATGTATATGTATTGTGTACATAAACTCATTTCTTGTGTATCCGAGTTATAGTTATGTGTATCCAATTTATTGTCGTCAGAGTTATGCAATAGTATATGTATAGAGATGTATTTAAATACCCAAATTTATGTATACAAAATATATATACCTGTGTATGTAATATAAAGATTTGTCTGCCCAGTAGACAAAATATATATACCTGTGTATGTAATATAAAGATGTGTGTATGTTTTTGTAGGTTTTTTTTCCAATGTTGAGAGATGATCATTGGTTTGCTGTGATTTCTAATTTTAAAGAGAAGAAAAATTTTATACTTGATTCTTTACTTCCAAGACGTAAGGATTCAAGAGTCAAGCCAGTTATTGAAATGGTTTGTTTATATTTGAATTTTTTTTCTTTTATTGCTTTTTGATATGTTTATTTAATTTTATTCTTTTTTTTGTTTTATAATATTTGAATTGAATTAGCAGATGTCTTCTATTATTCCTATTATTACAGCCGACAAGCAGTTCTCACGTCTATCGAGTATTCTTTCTTTTGAGTACTGTATTATTCCGATTGCTCGACAATCAGACAGGTAATATTTCTATTTTATTTATTTATTTTTAATAAATATATTTATAAATTTGTTAGTTAAATTAATTTATGTTTCTTTTAAGGCATTCTTGTGGAACTTATTTGATCAAGTGGTTACACTCATTTTCTGATAAAAGTAAATGGGCTCATGATGATTTTCTAGAGGTAGATTATCTCTTTTTTTTTTTTTAAACATATATATTTTTTTTTTTTTTTATATATTATACACTTTTATTTTTCTTTTTTGATTATTATTTTTTTTACTAGTTTTTTTTTTTATTTTTTTGCTTTTTATTTTTGCAGATTGAAAAAATGAATGATTATAGGTCAAATATGATGGTTGACTTAGTAAGATGGGAGCAGAATAAGATTGAAACTGTTACACTTTAGACATTGTATTATTTAATGTAATTTTCATTTTTAGTTTGTGAATTTGGAGTTTTATTTCTAGTTTATTCTTATTTCAACTTGGGTTTTTAGTTTTAAACATATGTAACTTGATGTTTATTGTCTTTTTATTAATCGTAAAACTATTTATTATGTTTATTATATTTCACACTCTAATTTTCCGTAAACAATAGGAGTATATATAGATTTTTTTTGTTTTACGTTAGTTTTTTACTAACATTTTATTAATGAAATATTAGCAAGAATTATTAGTACATTCTTTATATATTATATTTTTAATATCTTATTATACTATAAATGATTTTTGATATTTATAGTTTAAGATACACAAATCTTAAATTTAGGTCCATAAGATTATTTTGTCGAATATATGATTAAACTTTATTTTATTGACTTTCCATACTTTCATGCTCACTTAAAAATTTACCATCTTGCATTGGTTCATATCAATGCTTTAATATTACGTATATAGACGTTATATTTAGTTAGTTTATACGCTATATTTATAATTAGTAACATATGTTCTATGGTTAGTTACATAAAACGTAAGTATTTAAACTAAAATATTAAGTTTAAACTAAAATATAAATTAAAACAGTGGGTTTATTAGTAATTTGTGTACTTAACCTGTTTTTGTGTATCCAATATGTATATTTTGTGTACTTGTGTAGCTAAGATAATGATTTGTTTATCCAATCCACAAATTTGTGTATCCAATATATATATATATTTGTGTATCCAATATATATGTTTGTGTATACAATATTTTCTGTATTCAATATATATATTGTGTAGCTAAGACAATGCCCAAATTTGTGTATCCAATATATATATTGTGTAGCTAAGACAATCTTTTAGATACACAAATCTTCAGTTTACCTAAGACTTTTTATGTTTATAGTTTTAGATAAACAAATCTTCAATTTACGTAGGACTTTTTATGTTTATAGTTTAGATACACAAATAATGTTTTAGATACACAAATATGTAAATTAGGTACACAAATCAGACACTTAGATACACAAGTCTGATGCTTAGGTACACAAATCAGACACTTAGATAAACAAATCTTCAATTTACCTAGGACTTTTTATGTTTATAGTTTAGATACACAAATTTTCAATTTAGATCCATGAAATAATGTTTTAGATACAGAAATATGTAAATTAGGTACACAAATCAGACACTTAGATACACAAGTCTGATGCTTAGATATACAAATATGTAAATTAAGTACACAAGTCTGACGCTTAGATACACAAGTCTGATGCTTAGATACACAAATATGTAAATTAGGTACACAAGTCTGACGCTTAGATACACAAGTCTGATGCTTAGATACACAAATAAGTAAATTAGGTACACAAGTCTGACGTTTAGATACACAAGTCTGATGCTTAGATACACAAATATGTAAATTAGGTACACAAGTGTGACACTTAGATACACAAATCAGTTACTCAAATACACAACTTAAAATATTAGGTACACAAGTCTGACACTTAGATGCACAACCTAAAAAATTCAAAAAAGTTTGTACAAAAATTAAAAACAGTTTGTACATTACAAAAACATCTTCATACTTTAGATAATAGTAAACAATATTATCTAAATTCCAACACAAAAGTATTGTTCTTGATAAATTATTGCAATCCAAAAGTAAATCATCCTTCTGTCTAGTCAATCATCCTTGTGATTCCTTAACTGTAAGCCTCCATCTGTGTAGTAAATATAAAGAAAAAAAATAAATAATTATCAACTGTATGTTCATAAATAGAAATTTAGTTATAAAAATAAATAATTTAACTTAAAATTTAGTTACAAAATATAGAAATTGAATTACAAATACAACAAAATAGAAATTTACCTTATACAACCAAAAACTTATATTCTTGTTGGACAGTTTCTACTGTCATGGTTAGCCATTTCTCCACACGCACGACATTTCCTCAATGGTTTTGAATGTTCCTCGACTGCTTTTTCTTTATTTGACATCATTCTTCTACCAGATCCTTCTGAATTTAACATTAGCTTTGCATCCCATTCGACTAATTAATCTTCTTCTTTTAGAACCCTTAGTTTGGCTTTCTCCTTGTTTGTTGCAAACACATAGTTTATACTTTAAAACTCCTTTTTTAAAAGTTTCCCTATCTCTTCTCATTGTAAATCCACACTCTTTAGCATATTTCTCATAGAAACTTATACCTTCTTCCAATGTTTTGAATGTCATTCCCAAGCAAGGTTTCAACTCTACTGGACAATAAGATATTCGTTGACTAACATCTGTTTATTATATCCATACGCAGTAGAAAAAAAATTATTAGATTGATATACTAAAAATGGATACAGATAAAAAGGTATTAGATACACAAAATAAGATATCAGATACACATAAGAATATTTTGTTCAGAAGAAGTTACCTTCTATGTTGCTCAGTGGAGAATTTTGGTTTTCGTCTATAGGTGATTGTTCTCCTTCTTCAATAGCTTCAACTGAATTATATTAAAAAAAAAAATACATATTTGTAAATATTGTGTTACCCATAAGAAGATATATTAAAAATGGATACACATAACAATATATTAGATACACATAAGAAGATATCACATACATATAAGAATATATCGAGAAGAAGAAGTTACCTTCTATGTTGTGTGCTAGAGGATTTTGTGTTGCGTCTATATGTGATTGTTCTCGTTCTTCATTAGCTTCAACTGAATCATCAAGTTATTAAAGTTATTAAAAATAGATACACATAAAAAGTTATTAAATACACAAAAGAAGATATTATATACACATATGACTTTATCAAGAAGTAGTTACCTTCCATGTTACTCGGTAGAAAATATTGTGTTTTATCTATAAGTAATTGTTCTCCTTCTTGAATAGCTTCAACTGAATTATATCACGAAAACATATCAGATACACACAAAAACATATCAGATACACATAAGAAGTTAATATATACACACAAAAACATATCAGATACACATATCAGATACACAAGAAGTTACCTTCCATGTTGCTTGGTAGAGAATATTGTGTTTCATTTACAAGTGATTGTTCTCCTTCTTGAAAAGCTTGAACTGAATTATATTGAAAATGGATACACATAAGAAGATATTACATACACATATGAAGATATTAGATACACATAAGAATATATCAAGAAAAAGAAGTTACCTTCTTTGTTGTTTGCTGGAAGATTTTTGGTTGCGTCTATAATAGCTCCAATATAATACAAATTACAAAAAGATTGGAAATTACTTTCCTTTGATAGTAATGTACACAAATTTAATTAACAAATACACTAATTACTTGTCTATATACACAAATACAGAAACTTACCTGAACAATTGTTGTTTTGAAATTGAATACTGTTTTCATCCATATTTACAATTTTGCTATTTTCTTCATTCAATTCCATTTTTCTTCTGCTAAAAAGAACGAAGCTTGAATCAGAACTTTTTGCATTTCAGAAATACTAATTTTCCATTTCAAAAATCCTAATTCTCAATTTCAGAAATCCTATTTTTCGATTTCAGAAACCATAATTGAAAACGAATAGATAATTTAATTAATAAAATCATCTCTTTTTGGATTGAATTCGAGATTCAATAAGAGCTTTTTGGATTTCAGAAACCCTAATTTTCGATTTCCCAAAATCTAATTTTCGATTTCAGAAACCCTAATTGAAAACGAAAAGCGAATTTAATTAATATATATTACCTGTTTTTGGATTCAATTCGAGCTTTTTGGATTGAATTCGAGATTGAATCAGAGCCTTTTGGATTTAATTCGAGATTTGTTTGCTGTTTGAAGAAGAAGAGAATCAGAGCTTTTTCTATTTGTTTGCTGTTTGAGTTGTTTGCTACGTAGGTCTGTTGTTTTAATGGTGCGTAGGGTGCGCATGGTAAGGTGGTGCGCACCAGATCCCGAGCCTATATATATATATATATATATATATATATATATATATATATATATATATATATATATATATATATATATATATATATATATATTTATATATATATATATATATATATATATACACGGTTTATCTAAATAAATTGGACCAATTTTTAGTTTTAATTTTTCTAAATAACATATTATGATTAGTCTAGGTTAATTAGAATTGCTATAAAAATTTGAGAAAATAAAACGATAATATAAAAATTTGAGTTAAAAGTGCTCTTTAGAAAATCATAAGTGTTCTTGAAAGATTCATAAGTGTTCTTCATTTTTAGCTAGTTTTGATTTATAATTTTTATAAGTTTTATTAAATTGTTGTTTTAGTTCACTAGTGAATAAATACAATACTAAAACACATAAGTTAAATAAGCTAAATCTTTAAAATATAAAAGTTAGAAATATAAAGTGTCACAAATCACTATTCATAAATGAAATAAAATGTTTAGTGGAATTTCATTTTTAGTTTAAATCACTTTGGTATAATTTAAATAATTAGTATATAAAAACTTTAAGTCAAAAACCGATAAATTAGAAAACGAAAATAAAAAGCTAAGTGAATAGAGAGCCACGACCTGAGGTCAAATTTTGGTCCAAAATTGATTTTGTCACTTTTTATTTTTATCACTTAGATAAATTAATTAGTTAAAGTAATGAATTATTAATAAAAACAAAAAAAGAAATAAATAGCTAAACATAATGAACCTCACGGCATTTACACTTTAATTGGACCAATTTTGATCAAAATGAATTTGTCACTTAGTCACTAAAATTGAATAGTAATTAGGATTATATTAGATTGTATAATAAATTGTTAATAAAAAGAATCGACGAAACCGATAAAAATAAACGTTACACGTATTAAAATGAACCATTTCGAGTGTTACTACCTTTGCTTAAATTTGGATTTGGACATACGGACTATTTAAAATAAACTACGACAACCTCGCTAAAAATAGAAACCGTTAAAGAAATTTAGCTAAGTATATGTGTGGAACCCGGGAACCGCGTCGAGGGACCCAACTCGGCGTCTTGCTTAAGGGCGGATTTTAAAGTTAAAAAAGATTAAGTTGGAAAAACCTTTAAGAACTGTTATGGAGTCGCCACCTAATTATCGCGAAAATTAGGAACCTGCTACCATGTTCTAAGTTAAAAACATGCCGGGGGGGGGGGGGGGCGCCAGAGTGTAGTCCCCTTTGTTAGTCCAAAGAAAAAAAGAAAAAGCCTTGGTCCAAGTGGATCGGCACTACCTTGTCCCGACGTCAGATCTGGGCAGAGCTACGCTCCTTGAACTAAAAAGGAGGATGAATTCAACACGGGATGGTGTGTTGAACTTAGGAATTTGAGTGCTTGAGGCTTTTGTGAGTGTTGAAGGGTGTATGCTGTGAGAAATTATGTGTGAAAGATGTATTCTGGTTGTGAATTGTGTTTTTGAGGTCGGGGTATAGGGGTGTATATATACTAAAAATCTCGGAGAAATTAGGAAACCCGGGGATAAAAACAGGCCAGGAAACCGCATAGCTTTATGCGGTTGCCAGGGCAAACCGCATAGGCTTATGCGGTTGCCCACCCAAACCGCATAAGCGTATGCGGTTTGAAGGTGTGGCTTTTAGCGTAGTTTCCTAGTTTCGGTTGAATTATATCTTTGAAAGATTACGTGATAATCTCAAACGTGTAGCTCAAGAAAACAGCTGGGATATTTCTGAGATATTTCGATGTTTAGGGCTTTGGAGTGCGGGCCAAAGGCTGGGTTTGGGCTCGGTTTTGGGCCCGAGATCCGTGAAAATGAAAAGGGTGTATTTGCATAGTTTTTGTGAAATAAGGTAAGACGTGAAGCCGTATTTTGTGTAAGAGAGGGCTAAAGGGGAGATTTAGCCACCGGGCCTAAATTTAGGAATTTAGGAATGCTGAATTAGACCTTGTTAATGTAAAAGGGCTAATTGTAGTGTAAATGCGAAGCTCATGCCAAATGAAGCAGGACGAGGACCTAGCTAGACTCCAAATGGACAAAATGAACGTTATTTAAGTGTGATGTGAAGCGACCTAAATCATTTTAACATTTAAAACGACTCAAAATGAATTCGACATTAATTAGAACCGTTTAAGTCAGCGTTAAACATGCGTAATAAAAGTCCGTGTTACATCACAGGGTTTTGTTTGGGAGGGTACGGATATGGGTATCCACAGAGCCCCCAGTTTGACTGAGCTCGGACTAGAGCGTTAGTCAAACTCCACGACCATATCCGGACCATTACAGTCTCGATATGATCAGCGGAACGAAGCATGTGTCCATGGGTGAGACGAGGACTTCGAACCGGGCTATGCGGGGCGGGACGTGCGCATTTTAAGGACTTGGCGGTCCGTGCATGTTATAAGGGCCTGCCGGCCTGCTGAATGTCTTCGTCGTGCTTGTTGTCGTTTGTTGGTGCCTTTGTATATGCTTGGTATCGTCGGATGTCTGGTGCTGGTGCTTGTAACGTCTTCGTATTGCATGTGTAAAGGGGCTAAAGTGCAGGGGTGCATGTGCTTGTAAGATGTTTGGGTATGCGTGAGGTGTATAATTGAATAGGGGTGTTTATGTAGGTGTTGATGTAGGTCTTGTGAAAGAGCGTCCGTGTAATGCTTGTGCTTGAACTCGCCAGGGAGCGTCTATGTAGGGTGAAGTGCTTGGAGTTAGGTGTATATCGAGAGTGCTTGTGCTCAGGCTCGCCGAGGAGTGTCTATGTAGTCGTAATTGCATATGATTGCCTTCTGTTGAGGAGAAAATGATGTAATGCTCGTGAAGAGCGTTCGTGCTTCTGCTTCTGTACCGTACATTAAATGCTTAATATACGCGTATGGCGGACTGTAGGTGACGCCTTGACCCAAGCACGGGACGTACTTGGAGTTGTATTTGAGTTAGGATGAATTAGGAATCGAAAAGTAGGCGTAAAACGAGAAAAATCCGAGAAAAACCACAGGCTGAAACCGCATAAGCTTATGCGGTTCATGGGGCAAACCGCATAAGCTTATGCGGTTTCCCCTGAGGGCTGTAGGGGGTTATATAACACGAGTATACCGTGTTTGTTGCTCATTCACCCATTTTCGGTTTCTAACTCATAAAAACACCATTTTTCGATTTCTCAACCGTTTTTGCTCGTTTTTCTTGCGTTGCCTTGCTATGGAACCAGGTAATGCTCCATTTTAACTTGCTCTTACGTTATTTGTTGTTGTAATTAGCTAGTTTTGCCTTGAAATGTTGAAAAGACGGGTTTTGCATGAAAACCCGAGTTTTGCTTGAAATTTGCCGTTTGAATGCTTGAATTTGACGTCATTGTGTTGCATTATGCCATGTGAGCACGTATGTGTGAATTGATTGTGATTTGGACCGTCTTTGAGTGAAAAACGTCCAAATTAGGTTTCGGGCCCGAAAATGAACCCGGAATTTCCGACCCGGAATTTCAATTAAACTTCGGTGTAGGATACCCATAGTGTGTATAGCATGCCTATAGCGTTAGTTTTGCGAAAATGTCGAGCTAAGGCTTTCAAATCGCCATCTTAAGTCGTAGTTATACGGAGTAATTAAGGCGAATTGGGGGTTTTTGATCGGAGTGACCAAAATGCAATTGCTTGTAATGGGTTGTTGTTGGGGACTATTATGGCGCATAGAAACCATAAAGTTGTAATTTTGACGTGTAGAGAACGGTTTTCGGCTTAATTATGAATTAGGCCTAAAAATGCTCTGTAGGGCGTATAGTGTAATGTGTTAAGGGATGTATATGTATTATGTGCGTATTATTTGTGTGTATTTGTGTATGTGTATGCCAAGTTGTATGCTCGCATGTATTATAGCTGTATGTATTGGTTGTGTTTGGTTGCAGGGGAAGATTCTAGTCGTGTTACGAGATCGAAATCTCGTAGGAGTGCTAGCTCGAGGACTGAGGGAGCCTCTAGCTCGAGTGGTTTGAGGCGTACGCGTAGTGAGAGGGATGCTGACCCTCGTGACTTGCGCACAAGACGTGGTCAGTCACGAGGTAGAGGTCGCGGGAGGAATGTCCCTGTGCCTGATCCTGAGGATGAGCTTGCTCAAGAGCTGGACGCCGACATGGATATTGTTGAGGAGGAGGCTGAGGAGGCCGAGGAGGCCGAGGAGGCTGTGCCTAGAGCGAGTAGCTCTAGGCCGCGAAGATCGCGTGTGAACAGGGCCTTCGCCAAGGGTTGGGATGACCATAACCTTCTACTTGCTCCGGAGAAACACGTTTCCTATCGAGCGACGATGGGTTGGCAGAAAGGCTCGATGAGGACTTTCTCGGGCGTCTTGTCTGTGATGTGTGCCTTTGAGGAGAAGCTTTCGCCGAGAGCGCAAGCAGGTCTTCTTAGTGCTTTTGGCCCGTTAATTGGCCATCGAGGGAGATTGCAGGGAAGAAGCAGACGGCGAACCTGATGTTGATCAGGGCCTTCCTAGACAGGTACTGGGACACCACGACGACGTTCCATATGCTCGGCTTTGAGGCCGGCATTACCTTGTCTGAGTATGCGGTCATGACGGGGCTGCCGTTCGGAGACCGTGACATGAGTTTTGAGTTTGCGCCGTCCGTTGTGGACGAGGTTGTGACTGCCGCGATTGGCGGTGGTTTGGAGGTGATTTGTGAGGGTGCTCCACCTTACACTTTCAAGACGAGCTACATCTTGGAGTACTTTGAGGGGAAGACCGAGTATGGCCCCTCGGAGTGGAGTGACGAGCAGAATGCTCGTATGTGGCTGTGGTGGTTTGTCAGCGCCGTGTACTTCGGCGATAAGGGTGGCGAAGCGTCGACGTCGGTCCTTATGCATCTCCTGGATTGGAATGCAATTGGGACGTTTGACTGGGTGACGCCGTCTCTGGGTTTGTGCATTCGTTTCTGCATGGATGCCGTGAGACCACGGGTCATGGATCGAGGGTCGCGACTATCCTTAGTCTCGCCTGGATTCTTGATGGAGGTACGTGTTGATTCTGTTTTTGTTTTAGATGCATTGTTGTTTGTTTTTGTTGTCTTTGTAACGTGTTTTTGTTTCTTGTGTGTGCAGTCGTGGATTCTTAGCCATTTTCCTTTTCTGCTCCCCCCGCATGCTACGAGGATCGTGAGAGAGTACCCGGCGGTACGTACTTGGGGTACGTGTAACCGCGCTGCGTTTAACTGGCCGTATGATGTGGTTCGGGACTGTCTGAACCGGATGCGATTTGATGAGGTTTGTACTTGAACCATTTTAAATAGAGTGTACTTAAAATGATTGTATTGTATGAGTGTTTGTTTTTGTTTTCGTAGTTCGTGCCGTTCCCGTGGAGTCAGTATACGGGTATTCCTGAGGGTATTGGAGCTAGGTTTGCAGTGCGAGAGACCCAGCGCCTGTATTTGGCGACGCCGTACGGGCCGGTTTGGTACCTTGGGGAGCGCTTGGTTTATCAGGCCGGGTGGCCGGCTCCGGTGGTGCCTAGGGATCCGCCGAGGGTCCTGTTTGAGCGAGGGGTTTCCGCTCAGGATCGGATGGCGTTGTACGGGGAAGGAGAGTCGGTGAGTCTTCTCTGTCCTGGGGAAGACTATGGCCAGTTTGCTCAGTCTCGGCTTGCTTGTGGGCCGATTGAGGTATGCTTGCTTCGTTTGAGGGTGCGTAGGGTAAGTTTTGCAAAAAATTTCCCTGACGTTGCGCGTTTTGTACTTGTTTTGTAGGAATTTGACCCCGAGATGGCGGAGCAGCCTGGTGACTTTCCTACCACCGTTGAGTACGACGAGTCGGGTGTGCGTCGTACCTTCACTTTGCCGTCGTACTTGCCGGTGACCACTGACGCGGGTATGGACAGCTGGACGGGCAGGGTGAAGAAGGTATGTATCCTCGTCTTTGTACTTGTGAGTGAGCCCCCAGTTTGATCGAGGTATGAGTTATAGCGATGATCAAACTAGTGAGATGCGTGTTTTTGTGGTTATCCCCTCGAGTTTGTCTTAATTTGAGTGAAATTAAGGCGAAGTGGGGTTGACAGCTTTTGTTTTGAAATTTCCCCCCGAAGTTTGACTTAATTTGAGTGAAATTAAGGCAAAATGGAGAGAATGCGCTTTGTTTTTGAATTTCCCCCTAAGTTTGGCTTAATTTGAGTGAAATTAAGGCAAAATGGAGAAAAATGTGAAGCGTTTTTGTGTTGTGTATCACAGGTGGCTAAGGAGGCTCATAAGAAGCTATGGCGGATAGCCAACAGGTGGAGGATGGCTTGGGCTGAGCAGGCTGCTCAGTTGTGTCAGAGCCGGGCTGAGACGGCTCAGATTCGGCGCGAGTTTGACGAGTATCGTCGTCGTCATCCGGAGTGAATTTGTGTAACATAGATTGTGTGAACCTTTGTGTACATGTCGTTGTAGCTTGAACTTTGAACTTGATTGTTGTTGTGAACCTGTTTGGTAAGCTTGTTTGAAAAATGAAATGATTCCCGAGTGGGATGCATGTGACGTTGATTTTAGATTGTGAAAATGCGTTTGCAAAAAGTTCATTTTAAATGCGAAATGAGCTTGCATGAATGTCGAAAATGTTATGTGTTAACTCGTGGTATGAATCGTTATTGCTAAAGTGAAGTGTAATGTTGCTGCATGGGGAACAACAAGAGAATGTCGTAGGGTAGTGTAGATTGTGGTGTTTAGGAAAGACGAAATTAGGAAAGTTGCGAGAAAACCCGCCCCTTGAACCGCATAGCCTTATGCGGTTTGGGGTGCAAACCGCATAAGGCTATGCGGTTTGGCGGCGTGGCTGGTAGTGCTGAGTTTCCATATTCCGTAATATGTTTTGTATATAAGGAGGGGGGGTGCGTGTCATAATCCTCATTCACAATTACTTCTTTTCTTCTTTTCTAATACAAGTTTTTGCTCTCATAAATTTATTAGGTATATTTATTAAAGTTTTTTGTATTCAAGAAAAATGGTTGAGCATTTTGATGATCTTTTGAAGAGGTGGACTTCCTCATTAAGTCCGGCGATGAAGAGGGCGGTGTATGACGATGGTGCGGGCGTTTTTATTGGCTTTCGCCAAATGAAAGTCGATCTAGACTTCCTGGATGTGTGTTTAGATTATTGGGATCCTAGCTTGCATGTGTTTAGGTTTCCCGGGGGAGAGGTGTGTCCTTTGATGGAGGAGTTTGCGGCCATTGCGGGGTGGTCGAAACGGACTACTCCTGTGGTTGTAAGGAGTGAGCTTTGTTACAACGGGATGCTGCGGAACTTCCTTGGAATGACAAACGCTCATGCTGCGGGTTTGTTCGAGGGAGGCAAGGTAAACATGCTTCTCTTGTGTCAACGATACATGAATAAAGTTGATACTTGTATTTCGGACCGTTCTAGGCGGAGGGCCCTTACTTTTTGTTTGGTTCATCGTTATGCTTTTGCGGGGTCCATGCCGGATGGAGTGTTCGGAAACGCGAGGTATGCTCGTGTTGTCGAAGAGATGGAGAGGGGATATGATCCTTCTGCGTTGATCCTAGCGGAGACCATACTGGGCTTAGACGACCGTTGTGCTAATCGTGCGAGCTCGAGCTCGCACAGGGTTGCGCTAGGATTCTCAACATTTGGCTCATGGAGAGGCTAAGTGTGTATAAAGCTCTTCCCTGGAAGTGTCTTCATCGCGCGACGACGCCGCGCGAAAGATGGAGTGGTGACCTTCGAGCGGTCGCTAAACTACTACCGGGGTTCGTGAAGGAGAGCACCATTCGTTGGTATGTGTCTTGGTGGGGTATTACTGGCGATTACTGGCCGTCATGCAGCGAATGCGTCTCGTGGGTTGATGTTGTGCGGGTTTGAACGAGGAGTGTGGATTCATCCTCTTCGCTTGAAGAGGCAAATCGGGCTTGCTCATACCATACCCGAGCAGGATACTCAGGTTGGAGGGGTTGTTATGCTAAACAACCAAATGATCGATGCTTGGATCCGAGGATGGTCGGACCGTGTTACTTGGGCTGTTCCGGAGCATATAGAGTCTAGTCGTGTTACGGACTTCTATACACGATGGTACCGTTCCAATGATCCTCAGGAACGGGAGAATCAAAGGAGGAGGGAAAAGAATGGGCCAAGGCCCTCTTTGGCGTATGAGGTGGTGCGCGAAAGGAGGGACTATGGTGATCTTTGTGCTGTTAGTGTGGATGCTTCTACTTCGAGACCGGCACGGGAAAGGCTTGGACCGAAGGTGACTGTTAAAGATCGTCTAGGGTCAAGGATCGAGGAGCCCCCAGTCGAGCAGAACGAGGATCCGATCGAGCCCCCAGGTTTTGAGAGATCTATTCCCGTTCTTAGTTCGAAAATTGTGGCGGATCGGCCTCTTGAAGATGAAGGGGCTAATCCGAAGCGTCAGAAGATGACTTAGTTTTGTTTTGTTTTGTTTAGAAAATTTCCTTTATTTAAATACATGTTTTAGATTTGAATAAAGGGCTAAGGAGGCTTGTTCCTAGCTCATTTCTAAATTGCGAAAAATTCTAAATAAAGTAATAAAATAGAATTAATTTGCTTTTGTCTTGTCTCGTTGCTTTCTTTTGTTTTGCTTTGAAACGTTCTCGACCTTTTTAAGCTTCGAACATTCGTATTTGTTTTTAAATCCTCGACTTTTTTAAGCCTTGGATTTGTCTATTTGATTTGTCTTGTCCGGTCCTCGACCTTTTTAAGCTTTGGACTTGGATTTTTGTTTTGTTTTGTGTTGACTGTACTCTCGACTTTTTTAAACTTTGAGCGTGTCTTATTGTGAGTGCATCGCCCTTGACCTTTTTAAGCTTTGGGCGTGCGTGCTAGGAAGTTCGGTTGTGCTTTTGACAAGCTGCCTACGTATCCGCGTTTTACGGAATCAAACCAGCGTAGTTCGTGTGATTCGGTTGAGCTCTTTGCAAAGCTGCCTACGTATCCACAGTGCGTGGAATCAAACCGAGCGTAATTCACCCATGCGAGAGTGAGTTTTGTTTTTGAAATACATTGCAAAATTGTTTGTGTTTAGGGGTAGTATTTCTTGAGTTGATCAAGATTTGTTGGTAATCGGAAGTCCTAACCGTCGAGGTTAGTTAGTTTCACGGCTCCTCCGGGAAGGATTTCCTTGACCAAGTACGGTCCGGCCCAATTGGGTTTGAATTTTCCTCTTGGGTCGACTGGTAATGGTGCTCGGACTGATTTGAGTACTAGGTCACCCACTTTGATGTTTCGTGGCTTGACCCGTTTGTTGTAGGCGCGTTGTAGGCGAGATTGGTACATTCGGACTGTACTTAGTGAATGTAACCGTCTTTCGTCTAAGAGGATGAGTTGTTCGTATCGTTCGCGTGCTATTAAACCAGGAATGTCTGCTTCCATGAGAATTCGAAGGGATTGTATCTCGATTTCTACAGGTTGAACGGCTTCCATCCCGTAGGTTAGGAAATAGGGTGTCATGCCTGTGGGTGTGCGGATGGTTGTGGGTTTCCCCATAATGCAAATGGGATTTTGTTGGGCCAGTCGTGGCAGGTGTCGATCATCTTTCTGAGGATTGATACGATGGTTTTGTTTGCTGCCTCGACCGCGCCGTTAGTTTGTGGTCGGTAGGGTGATGATTTGTGTCGTTGTATCTTGTATTTGAGGAGAAGTGGTTCGACCTCTCCTTGGAAATGTGTGCCTTGGTCGCGTATGAATTCGTGGGGTATGCCATAGCGACAAATGATGTTGTTTTGTATGAATTTCGCAACCTCTTTTGTGCCTAGTTTGCGGTATGATGCGGCTTCGACCCATTTTGTGAAATAGTCGATGGCCACGAGGATGAAGCAGTGTCCTCCTGCTCCTACGGGTTGAACTTTGCCAATGACGTCTATTCCCCAGGTTGAGAAAGGCCATGGCGAGGTCAGACTGTATAGTGGTGAAGGAGGGATGTGTTGTACGTTTGCAAAAATTTGACAATTATGGCAATGTTTGACATACTTTTCGCAGTCGGCTTCCATGGTCGTCCAGTACCATCCTAGCCTTATGATTTGTTTGCACATGGCTCGTACGTTCATATGTGGTCCGCACTCGCCATCGTGTACTTGGGACACGATTTCGTGTCCCTTTTTGTGATCGACACACAAGAGTAGTATGCCTTGAGGCGTCTTTTTGAGTAGTTTGCCCATTTCCATCACGAATTGTGATGATAATAGGCGTAGGGCTCGCTTGGCCCGTTTGTCAATGTTTGGTGGGTATTCGCCGTTTGTTTTGTAGTTGATGATTGCTTGGTACCAAGGGTCGGTTTGTTCTTCCTCGGTTTCAATGTCACAGATGTAGGCGGGTTCATTCCGTCGTTCCACGACAATGGGTAGCGTTTCCATTCCCGGGGGTATGTTGATTAGTGACGCGAGTTTAGATAACGCGTCGGCGAATTGATTTTCTTCGCGTGGGAGGTGTATGAATTCTACGTGATAGAATTTGTTTATGAGCTCTTGTATTTTGTTTTGGTATAATGCCAGGTTTTCATTAAGTATCTTCCATGCTCCGGATACTTGGTTGATTATGAGGGAGGAGTCCTCATAGACTCTTATGTTGCGGGCGTTGAGTACAAGCGCTGCTTGGAGACCGTGCAAGCATGCTTCGTATTCTGCGGCGTTGTTTGTAACGTCAAAATCTAGTTTGATGGATAAGGGGGTGTGTTCGCCATTCGGGGATATGAGATGTATTCCTACTCCACATCCTCGATAGTTGGAGGAGCCGTCGAAATATAACTCCCATTATTCTTGGTTGATGTTGTAAATCCCATCGTCTGGAAGGGATGTTGTGTCGATAATTGGCTCTTCGTTGATTGCATTTTCAGCTAGGAAATCAGAGACTGCTCGTCCCTTGATTGCTTTGAGGGGTACGTACTTAAGGTCGAATTCGGCTAGGAGCAATGTCCATCTGGCCATTCGTCCGTTAAGCACAGGTTTCTCGAAAAGGTACTTTACGGGGTCCATTTTGGAATAGACCTTCGTCTGGTGTGCTAGCATATAGTGACGGAGTTTTTTGGATGACCATACCAATGCTAGACAGCTCTTCTCGACGGGTGAATATCGAGTTTCGTAATCGAGAAATTTCTTGCTAATGTAGTAGATTGCGTGTTCTTCGCCGTTTATTTCTTGAGCGAGCATGGCGCCCATGGCGGTAGGGGTTGTTGTAAGGTATAAGGATAATGGTAAATCCTTTTGGGGTGGTCGTAGAACTGGCGGGTTAGTTAGCAATTCCTTGACCTTGTCAAATGCTTTTTGACATTGTTCGTCCCATTCAACGTGGTCGGTTTTCTTGAGTTTCTTGAAAACTGGTTCACATATCATGGTGAGTTTGTGAAGGTACCGGGAATCTTTCCTTGGGAAAACCTATCGACGCCTACGCTTGAGCCTCGCCGTCTTGGCGTAGAAGCGAAATGCGCCTCGCAAGAAAAAGTGCGAAGTTTTGTAAAAAGGGGTGAAATGAAAAATGGGGAGATCATTGCATGAATTTGCGATCAAAAAAGAAAAGTATAAAAGTCTTTTTTGAAATGTATTTTCGGAGTCGCCACCAAATATTAAAGGAATTTGGAACCTATTCAACGCGTCTTGAAATACAAGACACGAGTGTCTCAGATTTCAAGGTGCGTCGATACCTATCAATCTGAGGTTTGAAACCAGAGAAGGGGTTCGGAGTTAGGTTACTTTTTGAAAGTTTTGACAAAATGAGTTTTGAAAACAGTAATCAAAAAGCCTACATAAGAGTAGTCTCTACTAATTTGAAAACATTTGCTTAATTTCGATATTTGGGCTAAAAAGTCACGCTACGTACAAGTGCGAATAAGTATGACTCGATTAAAATGCATAAATAATGTAAATTGTCAAAATAATGACATATTGCTATGGGAAATGTACGTTAAATAATAATTTATTGACTAAATTATTACCATAAACGTTATTTTCCGACCTCGTATTAGAATTTTGTGAAAAACCCTCAGTTTTGACATGCTAAAAGACTCTATGAAACGGTACAATTTAGTGTTGGATCTGTGATTCTAGTCGTTATTTAATGCATGAATGAGGACTTGCATAATTATAAAAGTGACGTCGGTTTGCTTTAGTGATAATGAGTCGTTTATTTATGCGATATTGGCGGGGTTTAGACGGATTATGAATCCGACTTGCTACAACCGTATTACGAATACGGCTTCGCTAGTGCCAATATCGGGTTTGGGGTTAATGTAACCCCATTGTCCGAGTCTCAAACGTCTAGCCCGTAGGTAAAGTGTTTACCTTTCGAAAATGTAAAGACGGTATTTTTGAGTGGATTTCGTGAATAGTGTATAAGTGTTAAAAAACCGGTGTTTGAAAATGAATGAAGTGGGTTGGTATTTATAGAGTTTTGGTGGTTTTTGTGGGATAACAAAATTAAATCGCCTGTATACAGGCGTTTAAGTTTGTTTGAGTTGGATATTTTTTAAAGAAAAATCAAAAAGGCGGCTGGTACAAAACAAAAACATAATCGCCTGTTGACAGGCGTTTAAATTTTTAATCGCCTGTCAACTGGCGATTTTATTTTTGTTTTGGTGGGCTGTTTTAAGCCGCCTTTGGTTAATGACGTATTTAGGGGGTAATGATTATGTTTTGTGATGTAATTATCTTAGTGGTTAAGTCATTGGTTTTTGTCCGAATTTCGGTTTTCGTGTTTCGGTTTTTGTCGTGTTTTTCGGTTTTGGCTTGAAATTAAATAATATTAGGTTATATTATTTAATGGTATCGTGGAGTTTTGTTTTGTGAAAATGTGACACGGGACGCACTTTGGCCCGTTTTGAGTGTTGTGTTAGTGTGCGTTTTTGGGTGGTTTTTGTAAGTTTGGGCCGTTTTGTAGCTAGTTGGGCTGTTTTTGTGGCTTGGCTTAATAAGGCGTTCCTATATTGTGCTCGTGTTACGCTCATGATGACTAAAATTGACATTCATTTTCATGATTATGCAAATCCAAATTAATACGCTAAAAATGACTAATACGTTTTAGACACGCACTTTTGTACCGTTTCGACTCTTTTAAAAGCATGCATGAAAGTCCTTTTCATCATTGGGTTTGTTTTTGGGGGGTACGGATACGGGTATCTACAGTTTGCTGATGAAGCGTGAGAT
Source organism: Dianthus caryophyllus (assembly GCA_023091065.1). NCBI lineage: Eukaryota > Viridiplantae > Streptophyta > Magnoliopsida > Caryophyllales > Caryophyllaceae > Dianthus > Dianthus caryophyllus. The sequence goes on along the minus strand of CM041529.1, from coordinate 12,019,316 downwards.
GTATTGAATTTGGCCCAAGAAACTTCGAATTTCGTCGAGGTTCTCCGGGGGTCGCATTTCGAGAATTGCTTTGACTTTCGAGGGGTCGACCTCGATGCCTCTTTGGCTCACTACATGTCCTAGTAGTTTACCGGACTTGACTCCAAAAGTACATTTTTGGGGATTGAGGCGCATTTTGTATTGTCGTAGGCGCGTGAAGAACTTGCGGAGGTTAGTGATATGACCACTTCTCTCCTTTGACTTCACGATCATGTCGTCGACGTAAACTTCGACTTCTTTGTGCATCATGTCATGTAAAAGGGTTGTGGCGGTCCGTTGGTATGTTGCACCAGCGTTGATTAGGCCGAAAGGCATGACCGTGTAGCAGTATGTGCCCCACGGTGTAATGAAGGCCGTCTTTGCCATGTCTTCGAGCGACATTTTAATTTGATTGTAGCCTGCGTAGCCGTCCATGAAAGATAGGAGGGCGTGATCGGCGGTGTTGTCGACTAGGACGTCCACATGGGGTAATGGAAAGTCATCTTTGGGACTAGCTTTGTTCAAGTCACGAAAGTCAACGCATACTCGAATTTTGCCATTCTTTTTCAAGACTGGGACCATGTTTGAGACCCATTCAGGATACTCGATGACTTGGATGAAACCGGCTTGTAGTTGTTTTTCGATTTCTTCCTTGACCATAAGGGACCATTCGGGACGTAGTCTTCTTAGCTTTTGCTTGATGGGTTTATGCTTAGGGTTTAATGGGGATGCGGTGCTCGGCGATGCTTCGTTCGATTCCGGGCATGTCTTTGTATGACCAAGCGAATACGTCCTTGAATTCGCTTAGGAGTTGTGTGAATTGGGCGCGCTCGTCTTCGTCTAGTGAGGCTCCTAGTTGTAGTTCCCTTGGTTCTTCGGGGGTTCCCACGTTTATGGTTATGGTTTCCTCGATGATAGGGTCCTGTGTTTTAGGGTGCATAATGTTTGCAATGTATTTGTTTAATGATTGATTTGTTTGTTCATTTTCGCATGAGTTAGTGTCTTTTGTATTTTGTGTTTTGTTTGTTGTTTGTTGATTTTTGATTGTTTGTATTTTGTTGTTCGTTTTAGCTTGAGACAAGACGTAAGCAAATTTATTCATTTCATTATTTTGAAGAGAATTATTTGACAAATCAGAAAATTGCTTGGAGCTAGCCTCCGTAAAAAGGAAATCTAAACTAAAGCTAGAGTCTAGGATAGATGGGTCGACAGATGACCCGACACTAAGAGCATTAGAATCTAAAAGAATTTCTTCTTCTTCTTCATCGTCCTCTGTGCCACTGGAGCTGCTTGAGCTGCTTGAGTTGCTTGAGTTTAAATCACTCTCGTCCTTGTCTTTGAGATTAGTGACATGGTCGAAGAGTGGTCCTTCACCGGTGATAAGCTGGAAGTGGTGACCTTGTGCATCGGTCCATTTCAGCGTTTTATACCATCCGTTGAGGGTTTTGTCCGTGGCGTCGGCTATGAGTAAGTTAGGATCGAAGTGACAGTCTCGCATGATTGTGGAGACAATCTCTTCGTTTTTGGTGCTCGGTGAGGCCTTGAGTGTGTTGGGCTCGGCCTCACTAGAGAAACAAGCTTCGGATGAATGGATAATGTCTCGAAGGGAGGTATTCCCGTCGACCGTTCCTCCGGGGGTGAAGTATGCGTTCAGGTCGAGGATGTAAGGTCGCAGAGTGACTTTGTGAGTTGACCTTCGTCTTTGGATTTCCTTAACCATCTTCTCCTGGTCGTCGTTTTTGGGCTTATAGCCTAGACCCATGGTGAGCCAAAGGCTGTTGTTGCTTTTTGTTTTAGGGGGTGTTTGGTTGGATAATTTAGAGTGGAATGGAATGGATTAATGCCATTCTAGTGTTTGTTTGACCTATTTTGGAATGGAGTTAGAATCCCTATGGATTCTAATTCCACCCCAACCCCCTAGAGTTAGAATCTCCCCCCTCACCCCAAGTTTCTAACTCCATTCCAAGTTTTTTGATTTTTTTTTTGTTTCACATCAAATCTAACTATTATTTATTATATTTATATTTATAATATTTTAAGGAGTATTAAAATTTTACTTGTGTTTTATAAATTATAATATTTTTCTTTTTTACAAAATATATTATTAATTTTTTTTTATTTCAGAATAATTTTTTTTGAGAAAAATCCCCAAGATTCATGAATTGCAAATTAAGACGATAATATATCAACAATACGTTTTGAGTTAAACTATACAATTCGAATCTCCGTCCTAGACTCTACGGTCTAACATGCTTATTTCGTGCACAACTTTATTTGCTATGTTACAAGCAAAAAACCATTTCATGACGTTTAAAATTAAATTACTGTTGCGTTATACTTTAGTAATGTAATAATGTTCGGATATATTTTGTCTATGTTTGAAATATTTAATATGACAATAATAATTAAAAATAAAATAAAATACGAAAAATATAAAAATAAATAATGGTGGTGATAGCAACCAATATATCTCATACCCAAGTAACCCAACCAAACACCTTTACGCATGTATGGGAATGAGAATCCATACCTCCTTGGTATCTCGTTCTAATCCATTCCATTCCCAACGCATCAACCAAACGGCCCCTTAAAGGGTTTGTAGGTTTTGATTGGTGTGCATGTGATAGCGCCGACTTCAAAGTCGAAACCACATAAGTCTTCTGCGGGTTCAGCCACAATTTCGGCAGAATTGGGCTCTTTTGGTGTATCGAAAAGGGCTCGGAATTTTGAGGCATTCAAGGTTATGATCTCCTCGTTGAGAGGGATCTTAACCTTTTGATGTAGAGTAGAAGTTACGGCTTTGGTGGAGTGAATCCACGGTCGCCCCAGGAGTATGTTATAGGAAGGGGTCATGTCGATGACTTGAAACTCGACTTTTCTTTCTATGGGACCACTGCGTATGTGAAGAGAAATGGTTCCTTTCACGTGACGTCGGGTTCTGTCGAAAGCTTTGACTCCGTCCATGCTCGGGGTGAAGTCTTTATCGGATAGGCCGAGGCGATGTGCGGTGGCCAATGGTAGAACATTGACTGCAGATCCGTTGTCAACAAGGGACACGGGCAAAGTTTTCTTCATACACTCTACGCTAATGTATAGAGCGAGGTTGTGGTTTGGTCCGAATGCGGGGAGATCATCATTTGAGAAGGTGATAGCTCCCGGTAACCAATCCCTTGTGACATGGCTGACCATTTGATCTGGAGAGATCTCAGCATCTGCGCATGCTATTTGTAGAGCGCGAATGAATGCGTTCCTATGTTCCGTCGAGTCTCGTAGAAGGGCCCAGATGGAAACATCGGCTTTTGTGCGAACGAGTTGCTTCTGAAGCACCTCATTCGTGTTAGGTGGTGTAATTATCGTAGAGGTGGAGGGTGTACTTGTAGAGGGGTTATCCTCTTGGGCTACGGCCTTGCCTTTCTCGGCCGCAGTTGCTTTTCTGGCATGTTCATATGTGAAGATATTTTGATAAGGACGACCAGAGCGTGTGAGATGTGAAACCTCGTCTTGGTCTTTCTTCTCGGGCTGTTCGCCCTTTTCTTTTGGATCTTTATTTTCGGGCTGCTTGCCCTTCTTCTTCTTCCCCTTCTTGTTCTTTTTGTTTTTATTCGAGGAAGGGGTAATTGAGAGTTGAGCTACCGTTTTGTTGGTGGGTGGCCACTCTTCGTCTTCGTCATCACTGAACCAAACCCCATTGATTTGGTTGTTGGTGGGTGTGACCAAGTAGGAGCAATCTATGACAGGTGCTGATCCGAGGAAGATTGCAGGGTTGTCATAAATTGTGGGGTTGCTTTGGGCTCCGATGCCGATTTCAATGAGTTCTTCGAAATTTTTGGCATCGCCGTAATCAAAGTGTCTTTGCCACTCGGGTCGTAAGCTACCAAGAAATGTGTACATGAGCTCGTCTTCTTGTGGAGGGTTCAGAACTTGGGCAAGTAGTCCTCTCCAACGGGCGAGACATTGGGTGAAATTTTCCTCGTCCCCTTGGAGTTGAGTGACGAGAGTATGGAGGGAGACATGCTTGTCGGCCTTGGAGCGTTGTTTTAAGCGTGCAACTTCAAGTTGATGCAAGGCCTTCAAGTTGTCAATGTCTTTGGTGAGCTGATTAACACGGTCACGGAGAGTTCTCAGTCTGTTGAGGTTAGCCATCTTTGAGGAGCGTTTGAAGCGAGGGGTGATGATGCGATTCATGGTGAGTATTCAACTGAGGCCTGCATTTCACTTTGCATATTAGTGACACGACTCGACCCACTAGACTCACATTCATTTTTAGGCATTCATTTTAGCTCATTTCTTTGTTTAGAAAGACCTTTTTTGTTTTGAAAAGGGGAGATTTTCGAAAAGGTTTTAGCTAAAGGAAGCTTTTGAGACGAGGATGTGTGCGCACATCTCGCCTCGATGTTAAAAGATTTTGTTTTGCATCCGTCGAACTAGTATCGGTGATTTGTCGAGGTGAGCTCGAGCCGGATGTGTAAAAGAAGAAGGATTCGGCTCGAGCAAAGTTGAGTCGAGGATGTTAAAACAGAGTCTAGGCCGTGTGACCTAGAGGATTGAAATCCACGAGCTCGGGTTTTAATCCTTGCTCGGGTTTTTGCTTGTTAGTGAAAAAGGAGAATTTCGAGAAAGCTTGTTTCAAAAATTCGCGATAGTTTTGTTTGAAAAGTGTTAGTTTGTTAGATGTTAGGTTCGTTTATCTTTGAAACGTTTAAGCGAGTTTTCGAAGATATGAATGCAAATGCTCGTTTTGAAAAAGACCATGGAGTGCATAGCCTCGAACTTGTACGTATGACTCAAAAGGGGTGAAAATGAGTCAGTCGGGTACACCTCCAACTACCTCAAGTACGCTTTGGCAGATACTTAACCCCTTCATTTTCTTACGCCGGGGCGATAGGTTTTCTGAAGGGAGCACTGGGGCGGTCGAGATAGCCGTTTACGGCAAGCCGTGGAGGGGCGAGAGGAAAGTTAATCCGGCATGTGCTTTATCGAGTGGACAAGCCTGCATGTGGGAACCACCTCTCGAGGGTGCAAAGGGTGCCTAGATTCCAAAAGAAATGGACTCTAAACGAATGTGCATAGCTCAAATATGTATACTTGGATTGTTCAAGGCTTTCAAGTTTCACCTCTTTATTTTTTAAAAAGAAAAAAGCTAGTTTTAAGTTTTAAAAATAAAATTGTCCCCAGCGGAGTCGCCAAACTGTGGAACCCGGGAACCGCGTCGAGGGACCCAACTCGGCGTCTTGCTTAAGGGCGGATTTTAAAGTTAAAAAAGATTAAGTTGGAAAAACCTTTAAGAACTGTTATGGAGTCGCCACCTAATTATCGCGGAAATTAGGAACCTGCTACCATGTTCTAAGTTAAAAACATGTCCTAGATTTTGGAGCACGCCGACACCCCTAGATCTAAGGTTGTGAAACCAGATTGGATTCTAAGGTGAGGTACTTTAGAAAAAGAGTTAATTCAAATAATGATTTATGAAAACCTTTTAGAAAAAGCCTATGTAAAAATAGCCTCTCTTGACCTAGAACAATCCTTGTAAGATGATATTTGAGCTAATGTTATCGCTACGCATAAGTGCGATAAGTTTGTAAAAGAATGCAGATGCAGATGCAAAAGATTGATTAAAACCCTCGCTTTAGCATGTTTAACTTGTTAACGAATACGGTTCAGTTAAAGGTCGAATTCATTGTTTAAGTTGATTTAATACAAAATAAGAAGGTGCAAGATGCATGCAAATAAAATAAAGTTCAATTGTCCATTGGTGTATTTTATAAGGTCGCTGTTTATCGCGACTTTGGCGTGTCATCGGATATGGAGCACTCAAGTAAATAGAAAACTTGAGTGCAAGCTACTGGGTGCCAAAGCCGCGAGGGGGCGCTAGAGTGTAGTCCCCTTTGTTAGTCCATAGAAAATAAGAAAAAGCTTTGATCCAAGTGGATCGGTACCTACCTTGTCCTGACGCTTCAGATCTGGGCAGAGCTTCGCTTCTTGAACTAAAAAGGAGGATGAATTCAACACGGGATGGTGTGTTGAACTTAGGAATTTGAGTGCTTGAGGCTTTTGTGAGTGTTGAAGGGTGTATGCTGTGAGAAATTATGTGTGAAAGATGTATTCTGGTTGTGAATTGTGTTTTTGAGGTCGGGGTATAGGGGTGTATATATACTAAAAATCTCGGAGAAATTAGGAAACCCGGGGATAAAAACAGGCCAGGAAACCGCATAGCTTTATGCGGTTGCCAGGGCAAACCGCATAGGCTTATGCGGTTGCCCACCCAAACCGCATAAGCTTATGCGGTTTGAAGGTGTGGCTTTTAGCGTAGTTTCCTAGTTTCGGTTGAATTATATCTTTGAAAGATTACGTGATAATCTCAAACGTGTAGCTCAAGAAAACAGCTGGGATATTTCTGAGATATTTCGATGTTTAGGGCTTTGGAGTGCGGGCCAAAGGCTGGGTTTGGGCTCGGTTTTGGGCCCGAGACCCGTGAAAATGAAAAGGGTATATTTGCATAGTTTTTGTGAAATAAGGTAAGACGTGAAACCGTATTTTGTGTAAGAGAGGGCTAAAGGAGAGATTTAGCCACCGGGCCTAAATTTAGGAATTTAGGAATGCTGAATTAGACCTTGTTAATGTAAAAGGGCTAATTGTAGTGCAAATGCGAAACTCATGCCAAATGAAGCAGGACGAGGACCTAGCTAGACTCCAAATGGACAAAATGAACGTTATTTAAGTGTGATGTGAAGCGACCTAAATCATTTTAACATTAAAAACGACTCAAAATGAATTCGACATTAATTAGAACCGTTTAAGTCAGCGTTAAACATGCGTAATAAAAGTCCGTGTTACATCACAGGGTTTTGTTTGGGAGGGTACGGATATGGGTATCCACAATATGACTAAATGTAACCGAGTTTTACTTTTAAAATAATTTTGCAAATCACTAAATACAAAACGAACTTAACGACTTTAAAACTAGAATTTTGTACTTAGAAAATAAAAGTTGGTTTTGTAACTAAATAAAATATCCTAAGTATAAAAAAAATGTATAAAGTATAGAAATACATACAAGTATAAAAATACATACGTATAAAAATACATATAAATACGAAGTATAAGAATACGCATACGTATAAAAATACGTACAAATACGAAATAAGAAAATACGAATACGTATAAAAATACGATGAATAGTAAATACGATGAATAGTAAATACAATGAATAGTAAAAATATTTAAAGTCTACGATCAAACTCAAAATAAATATTTAAGTCTTTCTATGTGTTCTGCTTACCTGAAGAACTGCTAGAACCAAAATTTCATTATACAAAGTTCGACGATATATTTAAGTTTCAGAGTTGTCATTTATTAAGATTGAACGAGGAAATAAGAATTTGAAGAAATGAACTACTTGAATAAAATACTTGGATTGCTCGCAATGTTGCGACTCTTGAAATTCGATGTTAATGAGGTAGCTGTCTATGGGGACTTGGGCTCCCTCCCAGAGTTGCCCAAGGCTATATAACGATCTTAAGATTGCTATTTGACACGGTATATACAACCTCAGGGATGGGAAACATTGATATTTCCGTGGGCCCATAGATGGTAATTAGAAAAACCAGCCCTAACCGGGGGTACCCGTCTAAGGTAATAGTCGAACTTTTTCGTCGGTGATACCTTTTGAATAGCGAATACGTATGATCCTCGATAGGTAGTGTATGCATACATTAGACAAGGGATTTGGCTGTCCTTATTACCTTAGGTATCTTTAGCCTGTCAGCCATGTCCAAGTTATGTTGGCCCTGTCGGCTATTGCGCGGACGTCTAGTATGTCAACCATGTCCAAGTTATGTTGGCCCTGTCTACTATAGCGCGATTTACGTCTGCATGCTTCCGCCTTACTAACGAAGACTCATTAGTTATCACATGTTGAATGTATTTCCTTGTTTTGGTTGGTTATTGCCTGAATGACGTTGTCCTTGAATTGAAATTTCCTTGTTGAGTATGATTATCGAGGAATGTCTTATGACTATATGATTTGACGTATGCTTATGTTTGAATCATCATGTTTCTTATATGTTTTTGCTTGCCTGCTTGCTATTTGTTTTATTCATTTATTATATATATCGCATATGTTTAGAATTGCATGTATAGAAAGAGTGATGCGGGATTTACGATTGCAGGTACCCCGAGGACTAATGTCATTGCTTTCTGGGGACGGTTTTTGTTGGGGTTAGTGTCCTCCACAGTGAGTGCAATAACATAAATAAATCTCTAAAGGTACACAGGGTACATTTTGTATTTAATCAGTTGATTAACGTTTATCAATAACGGTTGGCTTGCTAGATAAGTTTGACGTTATTGTCATATAGATGGCGGTGATCAACTGGTCCCTAAGAGTCACACCTAAAGGATGTGTTTGAGAGATGTGATTATTTGAGAAAATGATCATATCGATGCCGTACTTAATGACTAAACGGTTAGTCAGTGTTGTTGACTAAAAGGTTAGTCAAATGTGACTAAAATGTTAGTCAATGTGATGATGTTACTGACTAAAATGTTAGTCAGTGTTTTGGTAGTACGTCTATTTAATACTGATTAAATAATTGTAGCTAATGCGAATTAAATGTAATTCGTGAATTGAATATAAAATGTTATATTTAATTGTTGTGCATAATGCAAGCTAATTAAATATAAACCGTTATAATTAATTAGTAAATTATAAATATAAGGATATTTATAACATATTATAGTCGGTGCATACAGATGACACTAGTAATATGTTGCATTATATTATAAGCTAAAATGATCAAGACAAAAGTGTCCAGATACATTCTGTCCCGATACACTTTGTATCTTAATCAACAAGTGAAGTATTTGAGGAGAATTAGATCTCCCCAAACACTCCAAGAAGGCCGGCCATCATAGGGTTAGAGGGAGTATATTTAGTTTCCTAATTGCTCTTCTAATTTCACTCTAATTAATTCCTAATTATTCATCACAACTACAACACTAAAACCTTGAGAGAAAAATCAGTTTTTCCTCTCTAATTTCTAGCAAATTCAAGGGTATTTCTCAAAACATCTTGGGTGAGATTATTAGGAGATACCATATTTTTGGTATTGATCTTAGGCCAATTCATAAGGATTAAAAGGTTAATTCTTATTCTTTTATTATCTTATGCAGTTTTGATTTATGACTTTAAATCTTGTAAAAGTTTTCATTATAATCCTGTAATTTTAATGGTCTATATACGGATATAAACCTACAAGTGGTATCAGAGCCTTAGGGCACATGAATTTTTTATAAGGTTATCATAAAATCGAGTTTTGTATAATTTTGATAAAAATTTTGTATAGGCCGAATTGGTATTGTTTGGAGGCCGTGAGTCTTGTTCAATTTTTGGCTATGTTTTGGTCTCTTTGATTCATAATTATCGATGTTTTAAGATGTTAAAATTATCTCATATGAATTTGTAATAGTTTTGATTTAATACCGATTGAATTAAAACTTGAAAGGACCAAATTTGTGTATGTTGATGAACATATAATGTTGTTAATCATTAGATCTACTTATTTAAGATGTTTAATCTAAAAAGTTATTTTGATTATCTTAAGTCAATGTTTAATACGGATTAAAATTGAGTAAGTATCGATCTAATCATTAGCATAATCGAATTAAATCAGTTTAATTCATTAAAATATTGAGTTGGCCGAATTTTTTTTATTTTGGTAATTTTTTTTTACTTTGGCCGGATTTAAATTAAAATAAAAAAAAAATTTAGTTTTATTTTTTTTCTTTATTGGCCGAAACATTTTAAAACAAAAAAAAAAAAAAAATAAATAAATAAAAATAATTCGGCATATATGTTTACTTTGGCCGAAAGTTTTTGTCTTTTTGGGAAATTGTATATTTTGATATTTTATTATATTTTGTTATATTATAAGGATAATATATTTTGTGTTATTATGAAGCAGTTCATAATAAATATGATACCTGTTTTTTTTAAAGCAGTTTAAAATACTTTGAGATCGAATTTATGTTATACGGATAATATAAATTGATTTGGATTATTATTTTAATAAGATATTATGAACAATTAAGGAATTGTTGCATAATGATAATCATTTAAAAAGGGGTGGTTTGGATTAAAATCAATTCGTATGCATTGTTTTTATTTTGTTTAGTTGATGCTCTATTTTGTGTTTGAATGGTTTGAATGGTTTATTTTACGCATTAAAAATGTACAATCGGTTGTAATTTACTAGTGTGGCCTTAGAAAATTGTGTTTTCGTAATGAAGGAAACACAATTTGGGTTGTATTTTTGAGATCTCGAATCTCCCATTTTGTAATATTTTTAATTTTGGCATATTTTGAATTAGAATGTAAATAGGTTTATTTTGTAATTCAAAAATGTAATTTTGAGAAGATTCAAGATGAAGATTCAAGATGGACTCCCACTTAAAGCCCAAGATGAAGAATGAAGACAGTTTTAGGGTCCATAGATGGATTCCAATTTGTATATGTCTTTATTTTCATAGGGATAGGCCACACTAGGTGTTTTCATTTTTGCGTTTTTTCCTTTACCGTTTTTCATTGCATTCACGTTAGATAGTAGCATCATATTCCGCCTAAACTAAGCCAAACCACCTAATATGCATGAAAATGGATCATATAGTTGCATCCTAGATTATTGACATACGGATGTCATTTGTTTAGAGCTATCACCTCAATTTAATCATTCACGATAATGCTAGATATTAGTTCACTTAAAATGAATTAAAATGAGTTGAATTGATGGGATCTTCCTCTAAAACTGAAATTGAGAATTAGTCTTTATAAGTCGAACCACTATGAATCCCTTCTTCGTTGGTAGGCATAATATGACCCCTTCTACGTTGGGTATGTAGTGGCTGTCAACTTAGTTTATCTCAACATTATGGTTCGAGTAATATCTCGAAGGTATGGTGGACTAATAGATAGGATTTACTGAAATCTATCGACCAAGAATTCTAACAGTAGAATTAGCTAAGCAGTTAGCTTATCAATTTAAAGAAATTGAGTCTTGGGATCGCTTATATAATTCTCGAGGGAGGTCAATTATATGAGTGTATAAGTCATTGCATTAATATGTTATCGTTTTTGACTTAATTTTTAAAACAATGATTTCTTATCTTTTCTCTTCTTCTTCTTTCTTTTCACAGTTTCGAATACGTTATATACAGATATAACTACTATAACAAATGGCTGTACGTACTGACGAACCAATGCCAAGTGCCACACTAATGCGCGAATCATGGCTTAGAATTTTCATGGGCAAAGATGAATCAGTCTACTCGACTGAAGCATGATGGGTCCAACTTTTCTGATTGGGAGGCCGCATTACGGAATGCCGCCATCGCTGACGGTAAGCTCAAGTACTTGACTGAGCCAGTGCCGTCTATACCAGCTCCCGATGCAGAAGAAGCTGAAACCTTTGCTTATAACGATTTCATGATGGAAGCGGGTGCGTTACAGAACGTACTCATCTATGCAATGGAACCCAATTTGCAAAGACGTTTCATTACCCAAGGTGCAAACAAGATTTTCACCACCCTAACAAAAGAGTTCTCGAAAGCTCCGAGAATCAAAAGTTACGAGTACACCACTCGTTTCTTTGAAGCTAGACTCCAAAAGGGCCAACCGGTTGGTCCACACCTTCTCGCAATGATCGAGAACGTTGAGAAATTGGAGGAGCTTGGTTGCACGATCGATGAGAAGATCATCACTGATCGAGTGCTTCACTCTCTTCATGATGGGTATGCCCTCTTTAGGGCAAACTATTACATGAACGACATGCAGAAAAGTCTGCATGAACTTCATTCACTCCTCGTACAGACGGAGAGTGATCTGAAGTTGAGTGGGAGCATGAAACAAGATGTTCTCATGATAGGCAACAAGCAGAAGGGTAGGGGTAAGGCTCCGGCTAACCTAACTGTGGGAAAGCCGAAATTCAAGAAGCCAGTGGTTGCTAAGAGTGGGCCTGGTGAGTCTAGCGGTAGCTCACAAGGCAAGGCAAAAGCTAAGCAGAGCATGGAGTGCCACCATTGCCACAAGTCTGGGCATTGGAGGCGTAATCGTCCGTGTATGCTGAGGACATAAAATCAGGCCGCGTCGCTCCTGTTGGTATGTCTTCTTTTATTCATATGATTGAGATTAACCATGCAAGTTTCGGAACTTGGGTACTTGATACTGGATGTGGTTCTCATCTGTGCAATCATTTGCAGGGCCTAAGAAGCATCAGAACTCTGGCAAGAGGTGATGTAGACCTGCGAGTGGGGAATGGAGCAAGAGTTGCTGCCGTTTCAGTAGGGACATATGTAATCCAACTCCCAAGTGGATTTGAGTTATTTCTGAATAACTGTTACTATGTACCTAGTTTATCTAAAAACATTATTTCTGTATCCGTTCTTGATAAAGAAGGATTTTCATTTTCAATTAAGAATAATAGCTGTATTTTCTCACTGAACGATATGATTTATGGTAAAGCTGTTTCCATAAACTAATTTATGTTTTAGATCAAACCACGTAAAATCATGCATGTGAGTAACAAGAAAGCAAAGGTTGGTGACAAAGATCAAACGTATTTATGGCATTGCCGTATGGGACACATAAATGAGAAACGCGTGAAAAAGCTCATTGATAATGGGACAATTGCCCCATTTGACTATGAAACTTTTGGCACGTGTGAATCATGTCTCATAGGCAAAATGTCTCGAATTTCCTTCGAAGGTGTTGGAATGCGTGGCCTTGACCTATTAGGACTCATACATACTGATGTGTGCGGACCTATGTCAATCAACGCTAGAGATGGCTATAGGTATTTCATCACTTTCACGGACGATTTGAGTAGATATGGACATGTCTACTTAATGAAGCATAAAAGTGAGTCCTTTGACAAGTTCAAGGAATTCCAGAATAAGGTTGAGAACCAACTGGATAGAAAGATAAAAGCACTACGTTCAGATCGTGGTGGCGAATATCTTTCAAATGAGTTTGATCAGCACCTGAAAGACCGCGGGATAGTATTACAGTTAACTCCACCCGGAACACCACAATTGAATGGTGTGTCCGAACGCAGGAATCGAATATTACTTGATATGGTTCGATCCATGATGAGTCACATGGTTGTACCTGACTCATTGTGGGGCTATGCTCTTTTGTCAGCTGCTCTTATACTTAACCGAAGTCCGTCTAAAGCTGTCGACAAGACTCCATACGAGTTGTGGAAGGGCACGGTCCCTAACTTGTCCTTTATTCGGGTTTGGGGGTGCGAGGCTTATGTCAAGTGCAGACACGAGGATAAGCTCGGCCCGCGATCGGTCAAGACATACTTTATTGGTTATCCAAAAGGAATGTTTGGTCATTACTTCTATTCGCCAACCGAACAACGCGTTTTTGTTGCGGCTAGTGCGAAGTTCTTAGAGAAAGAGTTTCTCGAAGACAAGAGAGGTAATAGAACCTTCGATCTGTCGGAGATTCTTGAACCAACAACCGAGCAACCAATGGAGGAAGCTGTTCCTTCTACGTCTGCTGCGGTTAATGTCCCTTTGGAACCCAGGAGGTCGGGTAGAATCACCATTCCTCCAGATCGATATATCGGTATAGTCGAGGAGAATGGGAGAGACGACGTTTTACTCCTTGAGAGTAACGAACCCGTAACCTATAAAGGTGCCATGACATGTTCCGACTCAAAGTTATGGGAAGAAGCCATGCAATCCGAGATGGACTCGATGTACGAGAACAATGTATGGGATCTGGTTGACTTACCTGATAAGGCTAGGCCTCTTCAGTGCAAGTGGCTTTACAAGATAAAGCGATCTGTAGAAGGACAACCAGATATATACAAGGCACGACTAGTGGCAAAGGGTTTCACTTAAGTGCAAGGGTTGCACTATGATGAGATCTTTGCACCCGTAGTCATGCGTCGTTCCATTCGGATTCTCTTAGCGATCGCCGCATTTCATGACTATGAAATTTGGCAAATGGATGTGAAAACCGCCTTCTTAAACGGTTATTTGGAGGAGGAGTTGTACATGGTACAACCCGAAGGTTATATCGATCCTAAAGATCCTAAGAAGGTTTGCAAGCTTAAGCGTTCCATCTATGGACTTAAGCAAGCTTCACGGAGTTGGAATCATCGCTTCGACCAAGTGATAAAGGAGAATGGATTCGCTCGATCAGTCGAGGAACCATGCCTATATATCAAGTCGAGTGGGAGCAAGATTGTCTTCCTAATACTGTACGTCGATGACATACTCTTGATTGGGAATGACATACCTCTCTTAACTTCGGTAAAAGTATGGTTAAAGAACCATTTCCGGATGAAAGATCTGGGTGAGGCACAACGTATTTTGGGGCTCCGTATCTATAGAGATAGATCACGACGGATGTTATCCCTCAGTCAGGAGTCTTATATAGATAAGATTCTTGAGAGGTTCAGCATGACCAACTCCAAGAAAGTGAGGATACCGGATCGGGATCCCTTCTCGACGCCCCGCTCGCGCCCGCCCTCGAAAATGTGTCATGGGGCGGAATGCACGGCGCGGGAAAATAATGTAAAAGAGCGGCGCGTAAAAGCGCGCTCTGCGGGTCTTGCTCGAGTTGCTATGGGGGATGTCATTGCTTAATTTGTTTAAAGCATTTTAAAGGAATATTGAAAAATCATTTAAAAGCCGTTTTCGGAGTCGCCACCAAATTAGGAGGGAATTTGGACGTTCGTAGCGTCTTGGACTCGAAGACGCGAATCTTAGAGTTCAAGGTGCGTCGATACCTATCCGTCTAAGGCAATTGTGAAACCAGAGCGGGTTCGGGGTGAGGGTACTCTCCAAAAGTTTGTCAAAATGTTTTATGAAAAACTGTAATTGAAAAGCCTACGTAAAAGTAGCCATTACTAGCTTGAAAACAGTGTATAATTCGATGTTTGAGCAAATGCAAACCGCTACGTACAAGTGCGATATGTGACTCGATAAATATGCGTAAAAGCAAATGTATACGTCAAAGCTATGACGGGTTGCTATAGGAAATGTGCACAAAAACGATAATTCATTGTTTGAATTATCATTTAAATACTATTTTCCGACTCATGTGTATGTAAAAGTTTGTTTAAAACCCTCAGTTTTGCATGCTTTAAGACTAATGAAGACAGTACAAGTTTTGTCGAAATCATGTTTAGTCGTTTAATGCGTAAATGAGAATTTGCATAATGTAAAGTGGCATCCGTTTGTTCATTGTTAATTGTGTCGTTGCTTATGCGATATTGGCGAGGTTTAAGACGGATCAGAAGTCCGAATCGCTACAACCGTATTGCGAATACGGGTTCGCAATGCCAATACCGGGTCGGGTCAGGAACCCGTATGAGTCGAGTGTAAGTGAGGAGTAGATAGAGAAGAGAGTGATGATAATTCATGCTTTGAAATGAACGAATAAGGGGTGTATTTATAGGGATTTCGAGCCGCCAAAGTACCAGAACAACCAGAAAATCGCCTGATAACTGGCTATTTAATGGAAAATCGCCAGAATGTCAGAGGGGAAGGGGGAAAATCGCCAGAGGTCTGGCGATTTACCTGAAAATCGCCAGTATTCTGGCGATTTTCAGCCCCTTTTCTGACGTGTTTTGGCTTGCGTATGCGTATGCGTAGGTGTGTATGGGTGTGCAGGCTTTTGTCGAGGTTTGTGTTTGTTTTGTTGACTTTGGTACATCAATTTGATCAAGTTGGTTAATCAACTTGATTCCCTTGGCTCGATTTTCGTGTTTCGTGTTTCGTGTTTCGGTTTTTAAATCGTGTTTTCCGATCTTGGCTCGAAATAAAATAATATTGTGATATATTATTTTACGACTTTGTGAGATTTTGTTTCGTAAGAATGTGACCCGGGACGCATTTTGGTCCGTTTCGGGTGCTTGGGCCTTTTTACGTGTTTTGGGCCGTTTTTGTGTGTTTGGGTTGTTTGTGTGTAATGTGTTTAGACGTGTGCTCGGTTTGGCGTCAGCGCCTCGGGAGGCGTGCTTGGGTGCTTTGTGGGCTTTTCTTGTGTGGAAAAGGCTTCTTTGTGTTGGGTCGGCTAAAATAAAATGACTAAACTAATACTCATTTTACACGACATGCAAATAAATCATTTATGCGTTTAAACGACTTAAAATGTTTTCGACAAAATGTACCGTTTTGACATTACGTTAAAAACATGCTTTTTGTAAAAAGTCCATTTCATCACAGGGTTTGTATTGGGGGGGTACGGATACGGGTATCTACAGAGCCCCCAGTTTGACTGAGCTTGGACTAAAGCGCTAGTCAAACTTAATGATAGTATCCGGACCATTACAGTCTCGATACCACCTGGCGGTGCTAAGCATGTGTCTCGAGGGAGAGACGAGGACTTAGTGCCGGGAAATGCGGGGAGGGACGACATGTTTAAGGACATGACGGTCCTGCATGTTTCAGGGCTTGCCACCGCTGACGTCTGGTGTCTTTGAGCCGTCTGCTGATGTCGGATACTTCTTGTTGGCGTTTTGTAGTCTAGCCGAACTTTGTGTCGTGCGTGAGATGGTTGCTGATGTTGAATGTTTCGAGATGGCATTTTGTAGTCTAGTCGAACTTTGTGTCGTGTGAACGCTCGCTCGCGTGCTTGTGCTTATGTATGAGTGCTTGTGTTTTGATATTCTCTCGTAAAGAGTGTAATGCTTGGATGTATTATTTGCAAAAGAGGGTGCGTGTTTACGTGTTTAACTCGTAAAAGCGGTATGTGTTTGACTCGTAAAAGAGGCTTGTGTATAGTGCTTGACTCGTGAGAGGGGCTCGTGTACAGTGTTTGACTCGTAAAAGAGGTACGTGTTTAAGGTGTTTGACTCGTGAAGGAGGCTCGTGTTTGGTGTTTGGCTCGTAAAAGAGGCACGTATTTGGTGTTTGACTCGTAAAAGAGGCATGTGTTTAGATTGTTCGACTCGTGAAAGAGGCATGTGCTTATTTTTGACTCGTAAAAGAGGTACGTGTTTGACTCGTAAAAGAGGCTTGTGTATAGTGCTTGACTCGTGAGAGAGGCTCGTGTTTGGTGTTTGGCTCGTAAAAGAGGCACGTATTTGGTGTTTGACTCGTAAAAGAGGCATGTGTTTAGATTGTTCGACTCGTGAAAGAGGCATGTGCTTATTTTTGACTCGTAAAAGAGGTACGTGTTTAAGGTGTTTGACTCGTAAAAGAGGCTCGTGTTTGGTGTTTGGCTCGTAAAAGAGCCATGTGCTTGTGTTTGAGAAATATACGTATTCGACTCGCGAGGAGTATACGTATTTGTGATTTGTGACTCGTAAAGAGCGTATTTGTTTGAAAAATATACGTATTGACTTCGTGAGGAGTATACGTATTTGTGATTCGTAACTCGTAAAGAGCGTATTTGTTTTGAAAAATATACGTATTCAACTCGTGAGGAGCATACGTATTTTGATTTGTGACTCGTAAAGAGTGTATTTGTTTTGAAGAATATACGTATTGAACTCGTGAGGAGTATACGTATTTTGATTTGTAACTCGTAAAGAGTGTATTTGTTTTGAGGAATATACGTATTGAACTCGTGAGGAGCATACGTATTTGTGATTTGTAACTCGTAAAGAGTGTATTTGTTTTGAAGAATATACGTATTGAACTCGTGAGGAGTATACGTATTTTGATTTTTAACTCGTAAAGAGTGTATTTGTTTTGAGGAATATACGTATTGAACTCGTGTGGAGTATAATGATTTTGATTTGTAACTCGTAAAGAGTGTATTTGTTTTGAAAGATATACGTATTTAACTCGTGAGGAGCATACGTATTTGTGATTTGTAACTCGTAAAGAGTGTATTTGTTTTGAAGAATATACGTATTGAACTCGTGAGGAGCATACATATTTCGATTTGTAACTCGTAAAGAGTGCATTTGTTTTGAAAAATATACGCATTGAACTCGTGAGGAGTATACGTATTTTGATTTGTAACTCGTAAAGAGTGCATTTGTTTTGAAAAATATACGTATTGAACTCGTGAGGAGTATACGTATTTTGATTTGTAACTCGCAAAGAGTGTATTTGTTTTGACTCGTGAAGAGTGTATATTTGTCTCGACTTTGTCAAAGAGTGTATTTGATTTCGGTTTGTACAGAAGGTATGTGTTTTGATTTGTGAAGAGTATTTTTGTTTTGACTTGTGAAGAGTGTATATTTTTCTTGACTCGTGAAGAGTGTTGTGATTTGACTTGCAAAGAGTATATTGTCTTGACTCGTGGAGAGTGTATTGTCTTGACTTGTAAAGGGTGTTTTCGTCTTGACTCGTAAAGAGTGTATTGTCTTGACTCGTGAAGAGTGTTTTTGTTTTGACTCGTAAAGAGTGTTTTTGTCTTGACTCAGAAAGAGTGTATGTATGTTGACTCGTGAAGAGTATATGTGCTTTGACTTGTGAAGAATGTATATGATTGGCTCATGTTTTTGAACGCTCTTGATTATGCTTTATGTTTGAATGTCTAGTGCTTGATCCTGTTGTCAGTGTTTGTGTTTATGTCTTGAGATCGTGCTTTTCTCGTGCCTGAGTCTTGATTGTTCCTGCAATTATGCTAGTGCTTATGTATGTGTTTGTGTCTGTGCTTTACGCTGGTTTTGAAGGTGATGCCTAACCTTTTTTTTTGCATGAGGTGGTTTTAAGGTATTGCTAAAACATTTTTACGTGAGGCAGTTTTAGGTGTTGCAAAACCGTTTTTATGTGAGGCAGTTTGAGGTGTTGCTAAACCGTTTTTGCGTGAGGCAGTTTGAGGTGTTGCTAAACCGTTTTTGCGTGGGGCATTTTGAGGTGTTGCTAAACCGTTTTTTTGCGTGAGGCAATTTGAGGTGTTGCTAAACCGTTTTTGTGTGAGGCAATTTGAGGTGTTGCTAAACCGTTTTTGCGTGAGGCAATTTTGAGGTGTTGCTAAACCGTTTTTGCGTGAGGCGAATTGTTTGTGTTGTAGCGTGATTGTATGTTGCGTTTGTTTATGTTGTGTTGATTTGTGCTATCAGGTGTATAGTTTGTCTTGCTTTCGGGAGAAACTTGAGCTGAACCTAGTTTTGAATTAGCTCTGCTAGTGCTTTTTGTTAGATGTCTTGTCGTGGAGAGAGCTTGTTTCTCGTTTGAACCTCATGTTCGGGATTTGCCTTTTGGTGCTCGCGTTCTGTTGCATTTTAAAGTGCATGTGCTTATTTGTGTCTAATTGTGAAGTGTGCGTAACGAGCTTTGCTGAGGTTTGTTACTATGTTTGTCATGGGTGCTGCAGCTTGTGTTGTTGCTTCGTGCACGTTTGTTAGCGGTGTTATGTATGTGTGAGGTTGTGTATAATCGGACTTGGATGTATGTGTTGCTACATGTGATGTTTGGGACGTGTGATTTGTTGTGGTTGCTTATTGTTTTGTAGGCGTATGTCTGCTTGGGGGTAGTTGTTTGTGTTTTTGTTCTGAGTTTTGTGTTGTAGATCCGCTTGGGATGTATGCTAGGACGCATCCTCATGAGAAGGGAATGCTTTTGTGCGGTACATTATGAAAGCTCGTATCTTGCTTGTAGTTCGTGTGCTTGTATGTGAACAAGGTTATCTTGATGCGTGGGATACGCTTGAACCGTGAATGTTCGTGCTGTGTGGAGGGAACTTTGTGGTTTTGCTTCAAAAGTTAGCCCCCAGTTTGAGTTAGTCTTTGATGTGAAAACGTTAGTCAAACTTGTAGTAGCTGCGCGTGTGTCTTTGCTTTTGAATGTAACCCGTGGATTGAGCTGTATTCTTGCTTTTTGATTTTGCTTTTGCGTTTTGTTTTTGCTCGTGTATCGTTTCGTGTTGCAAGGTGTTTTTGATATCTTTTGAGAAAATGTTGTGTCGACTGTGCCCTTGACGAGCGTGTCGTTTTTGTGTTGACTCTGCCTTTGACCCTGATAGGTGTCGGGCGTGTCATTTTGTGTTGAATGTCGGTTGTGTTTTTGTAAGGATACCTGGGTATCTATGCTCATGAAATGAAACCGGTGTGGTTCTGGATGTATTTGAAAGGTTTCCTACCCTGCGCGTGTTTAAGGACATGTCTGTCCGTCTTGTATATTTAAGGACATGTTGGTCCGTCAGATATGTTTAAGGACATGTCATCCGTCAGACATGTTTAAGGACATGTCATCCGTCGTGCATGTTTAAGGACATGTCATCTGCGTGGTGCAAGCTTCGCTCGGATGATGATCATGAGATTTTTTTTTTTTTTTTTTTTTTTTTTTTTTAGAGATGTCTGGTTGCGGGCCTATTAAAATAGGGCTTCTGCTTGTGTGGAGTTTTTGGGATGTTCGTGAGAACATATTTTTGTTGGCCTATTGAAGTAGGGCTTTTGTTGTTGGGTGTTTGTAATGAAAATTTGTTTGTGGGCCCTATCTCGAGGTAGGGCTTTTCTTTGATCTGTTTGTTTGTGGGCTATCGAGGTAGGGCTTTTGCTTTTGTAGTTGTAGGGTGTTCGTGATGAACATCGGTTTGTTTGTGTGCCTATCGAGGTAGGGCTTTTTGTTTTTTGTTTGTTTAGGGTGTTCGTGAGGAACATTTATTTTGCAGCCCTATCGAGGTAGGGACAAGTTTTTGGATGTTTGCGAGGAACATCTATTTTGCAGGCCTATCGAGGTAGGCATCTTGTTTTTATTTTGGGATGTTTGCGAGGAACATCTATTTTGTAGGCCTATCGAGGTAGGCATCTTGTTTGTAAGTGATCTAAGGTGAGGCGCCAGCCCCCTGTTTTTGTGGGTGAGTAATCGCGTGTCGCGTTTATGGTGCATGGGCTAATTGTTGTTTTTTTTTTTTTTTTTTTTTTTTTTTTTTGTGGGTGAGTATGTGGTGATGTAGCTTTCCCGCTTATGAAGGGGTTCCTAGCTTAGGTAAATAGGGGTGTCAATTTAGATATCGTAGGTGTGCTTAGTTTGTGGGATTTGTGTTTTGCCTTCTGCTTTTGTAGGTGAGAGGAGAATGCGTTAGTTGTGTTTGTGAAGCTTGAATGGGCTGCTGATTGCGTTGGCGGTTGTGGTTGAAGAGGTGTATCTAGTTGTGTTTTGAGTAGGGTGCTTCCAAAGCGCTAGGTAGAGTGTGTCTTGTCTTTGTTGTGTGTAGTCGTTGCACTTGATTGCGTTTTGAGCGTCGTGGATGCTTCCTCATGTCATGCTCTTTGTCAATTTTGCCTTTTGCATTGTACCTGCAGGGTTAGTGCTCAAGAAAAGACTATATCTGAAATGTGTTTTTCAAAAAGAGTCGTTCGAAAATGCAAAGTGTTTTTGAAAATGCTTTTGTTCAAAATGTATTAACCCGAGTGTTGAGTTAATTTTTGAAAAATGCTTTTGAAAATGATGACGAGCTGTTTGAAAGACGTGTTGCCTCGTGCATGTTTAAGGGCATGCCGGCCCGTGATAGCGTTTTTGAAAACTGAAAAGTTTTGAAAGAGGGCGGTTTGAATGTCGCCAAATTGTTCTTGATGCCAAAATTGCTTGTTGATTGACAGAGAATCAACTCGATGTGTGAGTCGATGTTTATAGAATGCTTGCGATGCCGAAAACTTTGAAAGACCAAGACGAATCGTATGCGTGACTCGAGACTCGACGGTTGCATGAACCTCACATTTGGGAACACGTGTGTTGTTAGAGCCCCCAGTGGTGTTTGCTTGTCTTCGGTAGGATGCTGTTGTTCCTGCAAAACAGAGTTAGACTAAAAAGCAGAGTATTACTCCTAGGTCTAGGACAACTTTGTCTCGACGTATTCGTTTTAGATGCCTCGATAAAGGAACGACTTGCTTTTTTTGGGTTGTGATTTTAATGTGGACACGTCCTCAGCTTAATGAGCTTTAAACGGAAGAATGTTTTGTGGATTTTTGTAAAGGGTTGGTTGAGCTCGGGTGAGCGGCCTACGTATCCACAATGGTGGAATCAAACCAGCGTAGTTCGGGTGCTACATGTTTAAGGGCATGCCGGCCCATGAATTGTGTTTGCTTTTGTAAAGAGTTTGAAAGTGCATGTTTAGGGGCATGCCGGCCCGCAGAATGTATTTGTAAAAGGTGCACGTTTAAGGACGTGTTGGTCCGTAGAATTGTGTTTGTAAAGGGTGCATGTTTAAGGACATGCCGGTCCGTGAAATGTGTTTGCTTTTTTGTGGAGAATGTGCATGTTTAAGGACATGCCGGCCTGTAGAATGTATTTGTAAAAGGTGCAAGTTTAAGGGCATGCCGGCCCATGATTGTGTTTTGTAAAAGAAAGTGCAGTTTTAAGGACATGCTGGTCCGTGAAGTGTGTTTGTAAAAAGGTGCATGTTTAAGGACATGCCGGTCCGTGAAATGTGTTATGTGTTTAACCTCGATACATTGCATCCTAAGGGTAGGTTCTCCTTAGTTGATCTAGGCCGCTTGTTGCTACTGCTTGGTCTTCGATTTGGACTTTCAAAGACTTTGCCACTTGTTTGTGGGCTTCGATGCTTCTTGCCTTTTGCTCGCTTTGCCACTTGCTAGAGGGCTTTTTAGGCTTTTTAGCTTTGTCCCTTGCTGCAGAGCTTTGAGACTTTTTTGCTTTTTGTATCTTTGTCTCTTGCTTAAGAGCTTCGAGACATTTTTGCCTTTTGTTTTCTCATTTGTACTTGAGAATATGTCACGTCTTTATGGCTTGGGCTTGTGGTTTGACTTTGCTAGACCTTGCGGTTCGGTGGTCGCTTGTGATCGTATGTCTATCACGCCAGATGCCTCTGACAAGTTCGTTTGCTTATTAGGCACGCGATCGAGTACGCGGAGGGCGATCCAGGAATACTCGTACTTTTGGTCATGATCAAATTCATGATCACTGTGGAGCTCCAAATTAATGGATCCTCCTCCAAAAGCAGTGGAGTAGTAGATCAAAAGTTTACTACCGGACCTTAGGTGTTTAGTCGTCGGAAGCCTTCTTGTTTTTGTGTCTTGTATTGTTGTTGTCTTTGACCTTTGTATCCGGTCCAGACCTCCTTCGGATGACTACTCCTAGGATGCAATGTATGTCGGTGCAGAATGATTTTTGTGCAAGAAAAAGAAGCTGAGTTGTGGGCAAACTTGTTCCTTTATCGATCTGTTAAAATGTCGTACGTCAAAGACTCGATTGTCCTAGACTGACAGAGATTGACTCGATGCTTAAGAATCGACCCGTATTGAAAATATTGCAAGCCGCTTAATGGGGTCCGCGAGACCGTCGTTGGTGCCTTGATGGATGCTTTGCCGGATGCTCGAGACGCGCATGTCTCAAATGTGGTTGATGCTGGCGTCGATACTTGGTTCACGCATACGTAGATTCGACTTTGATTTTGTAAAAATTTTGTTTTCGACAAAAGCGGGATGTTTTGTTGAGCGGAAATGCGTTGTCACATTTTGGCTCAATGCAGAAGGTGTTTTGAGCTCGAATCCGATAAGCCCGTGTTAACAGTATGTTGTTGTGGGCTTGTCGTTGGATGTAAGTCGATTCGGAGTAGCGATAGGCTACCCGAATCAAGGGTGCTTGAAAATGTGATGAAGACGGTTATGCTCGTTTTCATGCATTTTGTTTGAAAAGGATTAGATTGAAGCGATTATGAGCCACTTGGTCTAACCGTGAAGAAATCGTGGGATGATGCTAGTTCATTCCCGGGTTTTGTTGTTTTGTGAAATAGAGATGTTTGGATTAAAATGGCGATAGGCCATTTGAACCGTAGATTTCGAAAAATGCTTATTTCAAAAGAGATGTTAAAAGGCCGTGAGCCGCTTGATTTTGCTTTCGAGAAGAGGTCCATGAGAATGGGTTACTACTCTCGGGTTTGAAAATGCTTTGTAATAAATGGGTTACAATGACCGCGAGTCATGTAGTTCATTTATGTTTTGGAAATGTCACAAGAATAAAGTGATTATTCTCGGATGCTTTGAAGAGATTGCTTGTGTGGGTCAAACCATCATGATTATGGGTCATTCGGTTTGAAGGAAGGATTTTTGAAAAAGGTTATTTCAAAAATGTGATGAGGATTTTGTGAAAACAATTTGTCGTGTTTTGACAAAATGTTTGGAACGTGTTTGAGCTAGAGACGCATTGACACGTTTCTGACTCGATGCTTAAAGAGTTTTCATTGAATCCGATTGGCCCATGTTAACGGCATGTCGTCGTGGGCCTATCGTAGGATTGCGATAGAATTTTTTGGAGTGAATCCGTGATAGCGATAAGCTAGTTGGGTAGGATGTGGGCAGGTTTGTACGTCCACGTGCTTTTTGCTTAAGAGAAATCGGGTCGAGATGGTTATGGGCCATTCGAACCAATGAAAAGACTGCGAGATTGAGTTTGGCCATTCTCGGGCTTTGCTTGCTTGTAAAAGATGATGTTTATTGAATCAGGCCGACTTTGGGTCGTTTGGCCCAATGAGATTTGCGAACTGCTTTATTTGAAAAGTTGAGAAGGCCCGGGGCCGCATAAAGTCCAACAAGAATATTGTGTAATTCTTGGGTTTGGGCTTGTGAAAGTGTTTTGCTAGAAATTGGCAGATGATGACCGCGAGTCATGCAGTCTATTGATGTTTTTGTAAAGTCTCGGGAATGTAGTGATTATTCCCGGACGGTTGCAGAGATTTGCGATTGGGTCGAATCGAACTAGGTATAGACTAGTTGACTTGACACAGAAATTTGAAAAATGTTATTTCAAAATTTGAAGGGCCGTGGGCCGTTTGGAATGAAAAGTCTCCAAGAATGCGACGAGATTCTTGGGTTTTGCTTTATGAAAACGCTTTGAGAAAAATAGGTTACGATGGCCAAGGGCCATGTAGTCCTATTTGTGCTTTGACAAGATTCGGGAATGTGATGATTATTCCCGAGTGACTTGTAAAGAGTGCTTAGTGGGTCAAATCGAAATAGTGAAAGACTATTTGGTTTGACCCGGAATTTCGAAAAGTGTTTATTTCGAAGTTGAGGGAGTTCTGAAACGTGATTATTTCAAAATGCAAAAGTTTTGCTTGTCTTGTAAAAACACGGATATTTTCGAAAAGAGCTTATTTCAAAAATGAGAGTGTGTTGTTTGTTTTGCAAAAGTGAAAAGATTTTTGAAAAGAGCTTATTTCAAAAATGAGAGTGTGTGGCTTTAGGAACGATGTTGTGCTTAGGGAGCCTTTTTGAGGCGAGAATGCGTGCGCGCATCTCGTCTCAATGTTAAAACGTGTTTGCTCTGTATCTGTCGAGCCCATGTTAACGGTTCATCGTTGAGGGCTCGAGCCTAGATGCATGGAAAAGGATTCGACTCGAGAACGTTTAGCTAGTTCAGTCGGAGATGCTTGAAATGCGATGAGAACGGTCCTGCACGTTCTGCCGTTTTTGCTTTGAAGGTGCTTAGTCGGCGCGACTATAGGTCGTTCATACTAGATGAAAAAGTCCGCAGGACTGCGCTTGGGCATTCCTGGGTTTGCTTGGTTGTAAAAATGATGCTTGGGCCGAAATGACAGTGGAAAAAGTCCGAGGGAGTGCTTTTGGGCATTCCCGGGCTTTGCTTGGCTGTAAAAGTGATGCTTGGGCCTGAAAGGGCTGTGGAAAAAGTCTGAGGGAGTGCTTTTGGGCATTCCCGGGCTTTGCTTGGCTGTAAAAGTCTGAGGGAGTGCTTTTGGACATTCCCAGACTTTGCTTGATTGTTAAAATGATGCTTGGGCCTGAAATGGCCGTGGAAAAAGTCCGAGGGAGTGCTTTTGGGCATTTTGGGCATTCCCGTGTTTGCTCAGGGACTGCTTTTGGGCATTCCCGTGTTTGCTTAGGGATTGCTTTTGGGCATTCCCGTGTTTGCTCAGGGATTGCTTTTGGGTATTCCCGTGTTTGCTTAGTTGTAAAAGTGTGATTGGGTGAAATGGCCGTGAGCTGATTTGTTTGAAGAATTTTGAAAAATGTCATTTCAAAAATGCTTAAAACGGGCATAGGTCGTTTAATGTGTCGTGAAAAATCATCGAGGACATGTTGTCATCCTCAAGTTTGCTTTGCATAAAAAGGTTTGTATTAAAAGGACTACGACGACGAGGAGTCATGTAGTCTGCTCATGCTTCTGAAATGTCGGCGGGAATTTTGTGATTATCCCTGGGTTTTGTTTTTGAAAAGATAGCTTATTTTGCTTAAAACCAAAACAGCTATTAGTTAGTCGGTTTGCAAAAATTTTGAAAAATGTTTATTACAAAAATGTGTTGTGAGTATTGTTAAAACAGCTCGTCGTGCTTTGACAAAATGTTTGGAAAGCTTTTGAGTTAGAAACGCGTTGACGCGTTTCCATTCTCGATGTAAAAAACGCTTTGTGCTTGAATCCTAGGGGCCCATATCAACAGCATGTCGTCGTGGGCTCATTGTTGGATTGCAATGAAAAGTTTTTGGATCCGACTCGAGACAGCTATAGGCTAGTCGAGCCGGGGATGTTAAAATGTGTAAAAACGGTTTTGATCGTTTTTACGTGTTTTGTGTAAAATGAACTGAGTCAAATGACTGTAGGTCAGTCGATTCAGCGTAAATGACGGGATTGGGTTTGACCATTCCCGAGTTTTGTTTGTTTGTAAGAGATGTTTGTCAAGTCGAAGTGACTAGAGGTCAATTGACTCGACGAGAGTTTTGCGAAAAAGTTTGTAAAAGGCCGAGGCCGTTTATTTTGAGTAAGTTCAGCAGGAATAAGTTGATAATCCCTGGTTTTGCAATGTGAAAATGTTTTGCTATAAATGAATTACAGTGACCATGAGTCGCGTAATCCGTTTACGTTTTTGAAAGGCCCTACGAATGTAGTGATTATTCGCGGACGTTTTGAAAGACTGTGTTGTCGTGCTAAGCCGAAATGACTATAGGTCAGCCGGCTTATACGGAAGGTTTTGAAAAATGTTATTTCAAAAGTTGCAAGAAGAACTGTTCGTTCGTTTTTTTAAATGCAATGTTGTAAAGTGCGTATGTTTGATGCATTTTGAAAGACGACTATAGTGAGGGTACTATAGCCTCGCATTTGTACGTATAGACACGGGTTTTTGGCTTTCAGGGTAAGGTTCTTTCCGGTCATTCCCGCAACGTTTGTGTAGAGTTATCCGCAAGATCACACACATCAGTGTGGATTCAATACGGGGTCTAGAGCGTTCGAGTTTGACCTGCTACGATTCACTTGTACGGATACCATACTTGTGATCGTGGAAGGGTGAGAGATCGACGTGTCCAGAGTATACACGCTTAGGAAGCGTGTTCTTACTTGGGGCCGTCCCTCGAAGGGTGTGGTTGTGAATCAGGAGGATTCGACTCAAACGGGTGCATTTGCTCAAACATCGAATTTAAAACTGTTTTCAAGTTTTCAAGTTTCACCTCTTTATGTTTTTAAAATAAAATGAAAAGCTAGTTTTCAAAATAATAAAAAAACATGTTCGTCCCCAGCGGAGTCGCCAACTGAGGATACCGGATCGGGATCCCTTCTCGACGCCCCGCTCGCGCCCGCCCTCGAAAATGTGTCATGGGGCGGAATGCACGGCGCGGGAAAATAATGTAAAAGAGCGTACAGAAAAGCGCTCTGAGTCTTGCTCGAGTTGCTATGGGGGATGTCATTGCTTAATTTGTTTAAAGCATTTTAAAGGAATATTGAAAAATCATTTAAAAGCCGTTTTCGGAGTCGCCACCAAATTAGGAGGGAATTTGGACCCGTTCAGCGCGTCTTGGACTCGAAGACGCGAATCTTAGAGTTCAAGGTGCGTCGATACCTATCCGTCTAAGGCAATTGTGAAACCAGAGCGGGTTTGGGTGAGGGTACTCTCCAAAAGTTTGTCAAAATGTTTTATGAAAAACTGTAATTGAAAAGCCTACGTAAAAGTAGCCATTACTAGCTTGAAAACAGTGTATAATTCGATGTTTGAGCAAATGCAAACCGCTACGTACAAGTGCGATATGTGACTCGATAAATATGCGTAAAAGCAAATGTATACGTCAAAGCTATGACGGGTTGCTATAGGAAATGTGCACAAAAACGATAATTCATTGTTTGAATTATCATTTAAATACTATTTTCCGACTCATGTGTATGTAAAAGTTTGTTTAAAACCCTCGGTTTTGCATGCTTTAAGACTAATGAAGACAGTACAAGTTTTGTCGAAATCATGTTTAGTCGTTTAATGCGTAAATGAGAATTTGCATAATGTAAAGTGGCATCCGTTTGTTCATTGTTAATTGTGTCGTTGCTTATGCGATATCAGCGAGGTTTAAGACGGATCAGAAGTCCGAATCGCTTCAACCGTATTGCGAATACGGGTTCGCAATGCCAATACCGGGTCGGGTCAGGAACCCGTATGAGTCGAGTGTAAGTGAGGAGTAGATAGAGAAGAGAGTGATGATAATTCATGCTTTGAAATGAACGAATAAGGGGTGTATTTATAGGGATTTCGAGCCGCCAAAGTACCAGAACAACCAGAAAATCGCCTGATAACTGGCTATTTAATGGAAAATCGCCAGAATGTTAGAGGGGAAGGGGGAAAATCGCCAGAGGTCTGGCGATTTACCTGAAAATCGCCGATGATACGGCGATTTTATTCCCTCGGCGTGTTTGGCTTGCGTATGCGTATGCGTAGGTGTGTATGGGTGTGCAGGCTTTTGTCGAGGTTTGTGTTTGTTTTGTTGACTTTGGTACATCAATTTGATCAAGTTGGTTAATCAACTTGATTCCCTTGGCTCGATTTTCGTGTTTCGTGTTTCGTATTTCGGTTTTTCATCGTGTTTTCCGATCTTGGCTCGAAATAAAATAATATTGTGATATATTATTTTACGACTTTGTGAGATTTTGTTTCGTAAGAATGTGACCCGGGACGCATTTTGGTCCGTTTCGGGTGCTTGGGCCTTTTTACGTGTTTTGGGCCGTTTTTGTGTGTTTGGGTTGTTTGTGTGAAATGTGTTTAGACGTGAGCTCGGTTTGAGCGTCTGACGCCTCGGGAGGCGTGCTTGGGTGCTTTTGTGGGCTTTTCTTGTGTGGAAAAGGCTTCTTTTTGTGTTGGGTCGGCTAAAATAAAATGACTAAACTAATACTCATTTTACACGACATGCAAATAAATCATTTATGCGTTTAAACGACTTAAAATGTTTTCGACAAAATGTACCGTTTTGACATTACGTTAAAAACATGCTTTTTGTAAAAAGTCCATTTCATCACAGGGTTTGTATTGGGGGGGTACGGATACGGGTATCTACAGAAAGGGAACCTTCCAATGATCTCAGGGGTGCATTTGAGTAAAGCTCAAGCACCAAAGACATCGGAAGAGGTCGAGCGCATGGGTCGGATTCCATATGCTTCGGCAATAGGATCGATCATGTATGCCATGATATGCACACGTCCGGACGTGGCATATGCATTGAGTATGACGAGTCGATACCAAGGCAATCCAGGTGAAGCACACTGGATGGCCGTAAAGAACATTCTTAAGTACCTACGGAGGACTAAAGATTGGGTATTGACTTATGGTGGAGACACTGAGCTATGCGCAACCGGTTACGCAGACGCTAGTTTCCAAACGGATCGAGATGACTCGAAATCTCAATCTGGATTCGTTTTTACTCTTAATGGCGCTGCGGTCAGCTGGAAAAGCTCCAAACAAACTGTTATAGCAGATTCAACGACTGAGTCCGAGTACTATGTCGCTCGTGAGGTCGCGAAGGAAGTTTATATGGATGCGTCAGTTCTTACAAGGACTAACTGTAGTTCCTAGTTCGAATGTCCTGGTCACCATCTATGGTGACAATAGTGGCGCTATCTTCCAAGCGAAGGAGCCTAAGTCCAGCAACAAGTCTCGGCACGTGCAAAGGAAGGCTCACATGATCCGGGATTACGTGGAGCAGAAGGAGATAGTGATTGACAAGATTGCTACGGATGATAACATAGCAGATCCTCTCACTAAGCCGTTGAGACAAGATAAGCATGAAGGGCACGTTAAATCCATGGGAATTAAGCGTGTTCCTGAGTTGTATTAGTTGTTTTGTATGGATTTGACACTTGTATTTCCTAAAACTTCTAATAAAATCATCGTTTTGTTATATATATTGTTTTTCATGAGGGTTGTGCAGACAACGTTGAACACCTCAAAGTGAACTGAATTGCTATATATTTTGTTTTGGTCCGTGATCGCCTACACGAGCTGATAACTCTGGCAATCATTTTGTGACGTCGATTGATGGTGGGTTCAACGAGCCATAAGTCAAACTGTTGACTGATCGATCACAGATGCGGGTTTACTGAAATCGCGCAGGACATGCTTGTGACGACAACATGGAGTCCTAAATGTTTCAGAACATTTGGTGCCTGGTCGTGGATAGGACATCCATAGTGTTCCTAGAGTCGATTCTTTTGACTATCGACTGTCTCTTGAGATTAAGGCAGATTTTGGGTGACTTTGGTTTCTTTCTCACGGTCGACCGTAACAGGAGGCCAAGCAGATTTTCACTGGGTCATTTCATGCTGCGCTTACATCTGCAGGATTCGACTCGTGTGAAATATCCAAACTTCTATCGAGTTATAATATTTATTCTCGGGGCCACTCGAGGAGTCAGAATCGAAAATGCATGGCCATGCTCGAATATTGATTCGTTTATCAGTTAAGTTACTCTCTAGTCGGGGAAACCACTCATGATACTGATCACTTGTGAACTACGACCTTTGAAAGTACAGACTTTGCAAATTGGTTTACATTGAGTGTGAGAAATTTATTATGGATATGAGAATCGGTTATCGCACCTACACTTGTACGGACAAGTGGGAGATTATTGGGGTTAGTGTCCTCCACAGTGAGTGCAATAACATAAATAAATCTCTAAAGGTACACAGGGTACATTTTGTATTTAATCAGTTGATTAACGTTTATCAATAACGGTTGGCTTGCTAGATAAGTTTGACGTTATTGTCATATAGATGGCGGTGATCAACTGGTCCCTAAGAGTCACACCTAAAGGATGTGTTTGAGAGATGTGATTATTTGAGAAAATGATCATATCGATGCCGTACTTAATGACTAAACGGTTAGTCAGTGTTGTTGACTAAAAGGTTAGTCAAATGTGACTAAAATGTTAGTCAATGTGATGATGTTACTGACTAAAATGTTAGTCAGTGTTTTGGTAGTACGGCTATTTAATACTGATTAAATAATTTTAGCTAATGCGAATTAAATGTAATTCGTGAATTGAATATAAAATGTTATATTTAATTGTTGTGTATAATGCAAGCTAATTAAATATAAACCGTTATAATTAATTAGTAAATTATAAATATAAGGATATTTATAACATATTATAGTCGGTCCATACAGATGACACTAGTAATATGTTGCATTATATTATAAGCTAAAATGATCAAGACAAAAGTGTCCAGATACATTCTGTCCCGATACACTTTGTATCTTAATCAACAAGTGAAGTATTTGAGGAGAATTAGATCTCCCCAAACACTCCAAGAAGGCCGGCCATCATAGGGTTAGAGGGAGTATATTTAGTTTCCTAATTGCTCTTCTAATTTCACTCTAATTAATTCCTAATTATTCATCACAACTACAACACTAAAACCTTGAGAGAAAAATCAGTTTTTCCTCTCTAATTTCTAGCAAATTCAAGGGTATTTCTCAAAACATCTTGGGTGAGATTATTAGGAGATACCATATTTTTGGTATTGATCTTAGGCCAATTCATAAGGATTAAAAGGTTAATTCTTATTCTTTTATTATCTTATGCAGTTTTGATTTATGACTTTAAATCTTGTAAAAGTTTTCATTATAATCCTGTAATTTTAATGGTCTATATACGGATATAAACCTACAGTTTTACCTTATTTTGCACTCCGTTGTTTTTGAGAGATTTGTAACCGAACATATACTCTGTTTTATCTCTAAACTCGTATTATGTATACTGAGTTTGTAAGACGATAATAGCTGGTTTGTAATATATAGACTTAATTAATTTTCCGCCTTAGTTTAATTAAAGTCACGAAAAACCAGGTTGTTACAGTTGGTATCAGAGCTGTCTTGCGACCGTGAATAACTTAAAGTTATCTCATCTAGCGAGAAGACACCTGGGCCAGACATACATATTAATATATATGTCCGGCATAGACTTATAGGATCAAATAATAAATTAGAAATCTTAGATCGCTAAAATAATAATCTTAGAACGCTTTAAATGTGAGAATGGGTAGAAATATTAAGGATTGACCGACTGACCTAGATTTTAGAATTTTCGACCGTCATTCATCTCGATAGATTTTTATTTCTCCTTTCTTGCCTGCTAAGTGTTCTATGACTAAACTTTTTGGCTAACAAGTCTCTCATACTAACGTTACCAAAAATCGAGACGTATGAAGTGAAGACAAGACGACAAGAAGTCAAGCACATGGAAATGGACGCATCAAGAGTCGAACGATTTGAAAAGACGTTCTAGACCTCGAAGAATTCTATTGCCTTGAAGACCTCTATAACTTTCTCAAAACATCCTTATTAACTAAATTATTATTCATCTCCTCCAAATTTTTAAATCTATTTATAACTTATCTTCTTCTTCTAAAATATAACTTTCCTAATTCATACTTCTATAATGACTTCATAAAATGAATTTTTACCTCTTTTCATTTTCTCGCAAATATAAGACTTGAAGACAAGACCGTAAGCATGCGAAGAGACGTATCAAGAATCACGCTATCCAAGACAATTTTCAAGACGTCGAAGATTTCTTTAGCATTGAAGATTTCTAAAGCTATATCAAAATCGATCTCTAATGATCACCATCATCTCAACGCTTTTCATTTTCAGATATCTTAATCAAATGATTCCTATATTAAATTTCAAAAAAAAAAAAAAAAAAAAATGTGTTTACTCTTATATTTTAAATTCCTTACGTAAAAAGAATTCACTCGATGATTTTTCAACCTCGTAAGCATTTTAACTCCTTTGAAATTGTTGAATTCCTAAATCAATAATTCCAAATAATTACCATCTTAAATTGATTTTCATCTCTTCTCCTTAATCTCATAAAATTTCATCATCCTTACTTTTGAATTTCGTAAACTTTTTAATTTTTTATAGTCAAACTTTACCTCGTACTTTTGACCTCTTACAAGTATTATTATCTTCAAAAATTTCTCATCTTGAAATCTATAATACCTACTAATTGATTTCATAAAGTTAATTCTCCTTTGTTCTATTTAATCTCAAAAAAATGAATTTCTATTTCTTTTGTAATTTCGTTAAATTTTTTTTTTATTCAACCTCTAAAACTTATTTTCCTTGTTGCAAAATTTTGAAACTCTTAAATTTTAACTTCTACAGAGTACTTGTTAATCTCATACGATTAAGTTCATTGTTTCCTTTCATTTTCGAAAACTCGTTATCTTTTAATAAAAAAATCTTTAAACTTGTAAACTTAATTGTCATAAAATCCTCATCCTATAATTTTAAATATTTTTAACTCGATTACCTTTCAAAATTTTTTTAGCTTTACTATCTCATTTTAAATATCTAACATCGTAAATTTATAAATCCTAACTACCTTCGAAAATTTACCTTCGTATTCCACATTTAAAAACATCTTCGAAAATTTTTCCTTTGTTTCGCAAGATTTTTATTTCGTAGTTTGAAATATCTTTGATAATTGTTTGTTTTAAAGTGTTTATTCTTTATTTCATACCCTTTTGAACTTTATTGTTTTTCAGCTTCAAAAATTTAATTTTACCTTCTAGTAAATTTTAATCCGTTTAAAACTTATAGTTTTCTACGTATTAATAATTAAATTGGATTTCGTTTCTTTCACTTCCCTTCATAATTCCTTATTTCTTAAATTTCGATACTTTTGAAACTTAGTTGTTTCGACCTTCTTTTCTATATATTTTAAATACCTTTCGAACTTGTCATATCTATTACAATTATCTCTCGTCAGAATATACTTACATATATCACATTTTCTTTTTATATAACCCCTTGTTATAAATTTCGAATCATATCCTAAATATGATTTATAACATTTCCGTTTTCACCTAATAACATTATAATAGTAATTTTAAGAAAATGAGCTATATCAACAAGGTTATCCATAATTCTCGAAAATTTTATTTAACCATTCAACGATAACCTATATTCTCTTAATTTCATTAAAGCTCATATTTTCATTATGATCACTACGACTTTTACATATTTTCCCTAAATGCCGTTTTCCCTAAGGCTATATATCTTATGTATGTGATCATTAAAAGTAACAATAATAATATTATATAGATACGCTTAAAACTTCTTAAGGGGGTAGGACAATAATTTGATTATATCACAATCCTAATTAAATATTAAAATTCTTTATTTCAACCTATTTTAAGGTTAACATTTATTTTCAAATTTAAATAAATTGTTTTAATTCTTAAAACGCTTATTATTTTTATTTAATTTAATTCCGTACAAAACTTCTAGGCCCTACCTTTTTGAAAACCTCTTTCTCACTGATTTTGGAAGTGACGATGCAACAACATTTTTATATTAATTCGAAAAGAATTATTTATACTTTGAAATTATTTAATTTCTTCAATAATTCCTTTTGATAAAATCTTACTCAATCAAGAGCAATGTTAATATCCTAATTCAAAAAAAAAATCTCGATGTTTTCACTAACTGTCTAGTTCTATCTCGACAGTTATCCATCCTATTCAAGTTTCGGGGACGAAACTTTTCTTAAGGGGGTAGGATCAGAATAATCGTGTTTTTATTAATACTAATTAATTATTTTAACAAAATTCTTAAATTAAAATTTATATAAATTAACTTTTATTCAATTACTTCAAAACGCGGCTGAAAAATTTCGATTAAATAAACATTCTCAAGATATTTCTAATTAAACTTTCTTGATTTTATATTAACTTGTATTATATTTTTATTTCTAAAATACCTGTTTAACTAAAAACTTTATTTTGTTACCACTATTAGGTTTTTATAAAATTCGATTATATTTTAAAAATTATAACTTTCATAAAATTTAGTTTTTATAGAAATGTCCTTTCAAATAAGCATAGCGTTTGGAAATCTGGGAGACCGTAATAAAATTTGTTACTAATATTTTTATACACTATTTAAATTTTAAAATATAAGTTTAACGTTATAGAAAATAAAAATAGAATTACTACGAAATATATTATACTTAATATATTTTATAAAATATAAAGATTTATAAATAAGAGCGAATGAAACAGAGCAAAACGGAAAACTGACCCAAGTAGGCCCTTATTTATGTCGACATTCCCATCCTCCATATTTCCCTACTTACTTTTCAGATATTATTTTTGTTGGCTTCCTCAACACTCCCCCTTTTAATTAGTACTCAAAGTCAAAAAGAGATCTGAAAACCCTATACTCTAACATCTTCCTCCCTCATTTTAACTCCTCCATTAAAATCAACAACAAGCAACAACAACATCAAAACAACAACAGCAAACACGACAACAACAATAACACCCAACACAACAACAAAACCGTCAACAACAACCAACAACGGACAACAACAGTAGCGGCCACCATGGCCATGGTGGTCGAACCACCATTAAAGGTGAGCTCGAGCTCGAGCTCAGTCACCCTGTACCACCACCGTCCTCCTTTTCTCTCCCTCTTCATGGTCCCCTGTTCGCCCCTGCTCAGGCCACCGTCCTCACCATACATCACCACCACCGGAGCACCGTCAGTGGCCACCACCGCCACCTGCCCACTAGAAATCGTCGGCCACACAACAGCAGCTCCACCCTCGCCCTATTACCACCGTGAGACACCACCACCGTGTCCCTCCTCTGTTTTCTTCATCCTTTCTCCCGCCTGAAACCGCCTTGCTCGCCGGAGTTTAGTCCACCATGAACCACCGGGGCCTTGCTCTGCTTGCCGTCGTATTCAATCGTCGGTAAGTGTCATTGATTAAATCGGTTTCTATCCATAAATTTATCACAATTGATTTCGCCGATTTTAATTCATTTTCTCTCTTTCTCCTGCATCTCCTCTTTTATGTCCCAAATTTTCGACCACCGGAGCTCAGCCTAAATCGGCCTTGATAAGAGCAAGACTCTGCTGCCGCCTCTGTCTATTCACGCCCCAACACCACGGTGAGCTTTTGTCTTTACGTTTCGATTTCATTTCAGCCGTCCATATGATTCAAGCCCTCTTTTACTTCATTTTTCTGATTGTAAATATTCAGTCAATTAAATTACCATTCAACCGCTTTCCGTCTACAATTTATTATATTGATTCATTGTGTTGAGTCTCACTCTGCTCTTTCACTATTCTTCGTGATGTTTTTGATGTTGCTGTGTGGACTCAAGGTGCAACTATTCTCTTTCGGCTTCATCGCTTTTCGGGTCTATGAGGAAACGGGTTAGTTATGGGTCTTGGGTCGACAACGTCATGGATCCGCATTTAGCTAGGAAATTGCATAGAGCTAACTTTAGGTGCCCCCGCACACTATAATTGCCTTGCACTATCTATATTCCTAAATGATGTTTTGAGTGTATGCATGTTTTAGTTTATCACCTAGCATTCATATGTTAAATTAGAAGAAAAAAAATATCGAAAAATAAAATTGATTGTCCACCCTAAAAACCCACGGCTTCCCCCTTTATTTTTGATAAATCTTTCGTTTTAATTTTTGTAAATGGCATGCTTAAAATACTAAGAATAAGATGTATATGAAAATATAATTAGTTTATGTTTTGGACTTGAAATGAAATTGTTATGAAATTTAAATGTTTTAAAGTATTTATGTGCTTGAAACTATTGTTGTCATTTTTGTATGAAATGATTTACTTATGGGTGTTAATGTTGGTATATGATTTTCACCTATGTTAAATACATTAATGATATAAAGGAAATTAGTTATTGAATTAGAAGTATAAAAATCAAAAATAAAAATTTGAACATATATATATACACGGTTTATCTAAATAAATTGGACCAATTTTTAGTTTTAATTTTTCTAAATAACATATTATGATTAGTCTAGGTTAATTAGACTTGCTATAAAAATTTGAGAAAATAAAACGATAATATAAAAATTTGAGTTAAAAGTGCTCTTTAGAAAATCATAAGTGTTCTTGAAAGATTCATAAGTGTTCTTCATTTTTAGCTAGTTTTGATTTATGATTTTTATAAGTTTTATTAAATTGTTGTTTTAGTTCACTAGTGAATATATACAATACTAAAACACATAAGTTAAATAAGCTAAATCTTTAAAATATAAAAGTTAGAAATATAAAGTGTCACAAATCACTATTCATAAATGAAATAAAATGTTTAGTGGAATTTCATTTTTAGTTTAAATCACTTTGGTATAATTTAAATAATTAGTATATAAAAACTTTAAGTCAAAAACCGATAAATTAGAAAACGAAAATAAAAAGCTAAGTGAATAGAGAGCCACGGCCTTAGGTCAAATTTTGGTCCAAAATTGATTTTGTCACTTTTTATTTTTATCACTTAGATAAATTAATTAGTTAAGTAATGAATTATTAATAAAAACAAAAAAAGAAATAAATAGCTAAACATAATGAACCTCACGGCATTTACATTTTAATTGGACCAATTTTGATCAAAATGAATTTGTCACTTAGTCACTAAAATTGAATAGTAATTAAGATTATATTAGATTGTATAATAAATTGTTAATAAAAAAGAATCGACGAAATTGATAAAAATAAACGTTACACGTATTAAAATGAACCATTTCGAGTGTTACTACCTTTGCTTAAATTTGGATTTGGACATACGGACTATTTAAAATGAACTACGACAACCTCGCTAAAAATAGAAACCATTAAAGAAATTTAGCTAAGTATATGACTAAATGTAACCGAGTTTTACTTTTAAAATAATTTTTCAAATCATTAAATACAAAACGAACTTAACGACTTTAAAACTAGAATTTTGTACTTAGAAAATAAAAGTTGGTTTTGTAACTAAATAAAATATCCTAAGTCTAAAAAAAATGTATAAAGTATAGAAATACATACAAGTATAAAAATACATACGTATAAAAATACGTATAAATACGAAGTATAAGAATACGCATACGTATAAAAATACGTACAAATACGAAATACGAAAATACGAATACGTATAAAAATACGATGAATATTAAATACGATGAATAGTAAAATAATGAATAGTAATAATATTTAAAGTCTACGAACAAACTCAAAATAAATATTTAAGTCTTTCTATGTATTCTGCTTACCTGAAGAACTGCTAGAACCAAAATTTCATTATACAAAGTTCGACGATATATTTAAGTTTCAGAGTTGTCATTTATTAAGATTGAACGAGGAAATAAGAATTTGAAGAAATGAACTACTTGAATAAAATACTTGGATTGTTCGCCATGTTGCGACTCTTGAAATTCGATGTTAATTAGGTAGCTGTCTATGAGGACTTGGGCTCCCTCCCAGAGTTGCCCAAGGCTATATAACGATCTTAAGATTGCTATTTGACACGGTATATACAACCTCAGGGATGGGGCAACATTGATATTTCCGTGGGCCCATAGATGGTAATTGGAAAAACCAGCCCTAACCGGGGGTACCCGTCTAAGGTGATAGTCGAACTTTTTCGTCGGTGATACCTTTTGAATAGCGAATACGTATGATCCTCGATAGGTAGTGTATGCATACATTAGACAAGGGATTTGGCTGTCCTTATTACCTTAGGTATCTTTAGCCTGTCAGCCATGTCCAAGTTATGTTGGCTCCGCTTGGCTATCATGCGGACGTCTAGTATGTCAGCCATGTCCAAGTTATGTCGGCCCTGTCTACTATAGCGCGATTTACGTCTGCATGCTTCCGCCTTACTAACGAAGACTCATTAGTTATCACATGTTGAATGTATTTCCTTGTTTTGGTTGGTTATTGCCTGAATGACGTTGTCCTTGAATTGAAATTTCCTTGTTGAGTATGATTATCGAGGAATGTCTTATGACTATATGATTTGACGTATGCTTATGTTTGAATCATCATGTTTCTTATATGTTTTTGCTTGCCTGCTTGCTATTTGTTTTATTTATTTATTATATATATCGCATATGTTTAGAATTGCATGTATAGAAAGAGTGATGTGGGATTTACGATTGCAGGTACCCCGAGGACTAATGTCATTCATTTCTGGGGACGGTTTTACCTTATTTTGCACTCCGTTGTTTTTGAGAGATTTGTAACCGAACATATACTCTGTTTTATCTCTAAACTCGTATTATGTATACTGAGTTTGTAAGACGATAACAGCTGGTTTGTAATATATAGACTTAATTAATTTTCCGCCTTAGTTTAATTAAAGTCACGAAAAACCAGGTTGTTACACGGAAGAACGGAGATTTTCCTAGTTTACAAAGACATTTTTCATTTATGCACGAATTTTGTTTCTGTTCAGTTTTCTTTTACTCGTAGAGACTCGAATGAGGTAGCGCATGCTCTAGCTCATGTTAGTCCTTGGAGCTGCGGTAGGCGTAACTGGGGTGATGTTCCTCCGCAACATGTTTGTGTTTTGGCTGCGAATGATTTGATTTAATTAAAGCCCTGTTGGGTTTTCCTCAAAAAAAAAAAAAAAAAAAAAAAAAATGTTCAATATGACATTATTAAATACTCTTATCAAATATACCTTAAAAATAGAAATAACACAATCTGTAATCGTAATCATAATTATAACATAATAAATAATAACTATTTAACTATTTAGCATAGTAAATTATATACAAAAAGGGTTCAAGACATACCTAAAAATAATCTAATGCGTCATAATTAAATAAGAAAATTATGTGTAATATATTATTTATTTCTCAATTTAAATTATTTAATTATTTTATAAATGGAGTTTTTTTTATTGGATGAAATACCTTGATATTTACAGTCATTTAATAACATTTTTTGATACAAAACTATTGATGTTAATTTTATATTATTTCGACAAATACATTTTATAAAACATAAAAATCAAAGACTTGCCTAAAAATTATCTAATGTATCATAATTAAATAAGGGAATTATCTCTCATATGTTATTTCCAAATTAGTATTTTTTCTCAATTTAAATTAATTTATCTATTTTCTAAGTGTTGTTTTCTTATTTGCTAAAATTCCCTTGAATTAAACTAATTTTGTATCATATAATTATTTATTTCCATATTATTTTTGTTCACAATTTAATTATTTCAATTATTTTACAAATAATTTTTTTTATTGGATGAAATACCTTGATATTTACACTCATTTGATAGCATTTTTCAATACGAGACTAATGATGTTAATTTTATATTATCGCAAAAAATACATTTTATAAAAAATTAAAACAAAAGATCTAACTAAATATTATCTAATGTATCATAATTAAATAAGTAAATTATGTCCATATAATTATTTATTTCCAAATTACTATTGTTCTTAATTTAAATGATTTAATCTATTTTTTAAGGTGTAATTTTCTTATTGGCTAGAACTCCTTGAATTAAGGAGAACACTTGAAAAAACCCTCTTATATATATATATATATATAGAGCGATTTAAAAATAATATTAATTTTTTTGGCCAATTATATTGTGACAATTATCGACTATAGAGGCTATAGTATCAACTTTATATATATATATATATATATATATATATATATATATATATATATATATATATATATATATATATATATAGAAATAGGATCATGTAAATCCTACCCATATTTGTAAATCCTACATCCAAATCTCAGCCGTAGGATGATATAGATCCAATGGATCAAATTAAATGTGACTAACTAATAAAATTAATACGTATTTAACATCCTCCCAAAAGCTCACCCCTTCATTACGTTATTTTGTTTTCTCTCTCTACCTTCTCTCTATCTACTTCTAAAACATCGATTAATCAATTCAGTTGAAATCGACTTCAATTTCATCAACTAATATTCAATAGATCGTCATATCAGGTACGCATTGATCAATTTGCATTTTTTTTACATTCATCATATCCTTGATTTTGATATAATTTTAATCACACCTCAAATTTTCCACTAAATTTATCTACAGATCATGATTGATTTCATCATAACTTCAATATTTCTTTATGTTCAATGATTTGTTATTAAGAATTCATTATGTTTTTGATTTTATAATGTTTAATAACTCGTTTTTTAGAATTTATTGTGTTCATCGTCATCAACTTTTTTAAGTTTTTGTGTTCATCGTCATTGTTCATCGTCATCGTTCATCGTCATCATTCAATTTTATGTTTCACGTCATCGTCATCGTCATCACAGGTTTTTGTGTTTTCTGGTCGATTAGTTTGTTACAGTTTGTGTACTTTTTCTGTTGTCCTCCAAGTGTTTGATGAAATGCCTCAATGAAATGCTTCTTGGTATTTTACGCAGAAGTTTCACCGATTCACACTGTAAGTATCACAATGTTATAAAAGAAGTATCAGCATATTATATAGAATATCACTGTCATAGTAAATACTTCAAATTTATAAGAGGTATCCAAATGTTGTGTAAGAAGTATCAAAATGTTATATTAGAAGTATCAAAAGTTAATATAAAAAATATCACAAAGTCTTAGTTACACAATGTTACATAGAATGTATTTTTTTATATGTAATCATATTTATAAAATATCTGTTGTTTTATGTTTTGCAGTCAGTTTCGGAGACTCATTGATTCATGGCGTCGAATTGAAGAGGAACGATAGAGTGTCATTTATGTCGCTTTGATGATGTTTTAAGCTAGTTTAGATTTAGATATAAAAACATTATTTTTCAAGAATTTAATTTTTTGTTAATTTCAACATATTTATTTGGTTGAACTAACTTTGCTTGTGTAATAACGTTGCATTCGAATTTCACGTTAAAAGTATCAAAACCTAATATAAGAAATAACGCAATGTTGTACAAGGTAAAGTATCACAATGCTTCATATAAAGTATAACAACATTTTATAAAAAGTATCGCAATGTTTTATAAGAAATATCATAATGTCTGTTAAAAGTACCGTCACTTTCTAAATAAAGTATCACAATGCTTTATATAAAGTATCACAACATGTCATAAAAAAGTCGCAATGTTCAATAAAAAGTATCGTAACCTTTCACAAGAAGTATCACAATACTTTATATGAAGTATCACAACATTTCAAATAAAGTATCACAATGTTCTATATAAAGTATC
Source organism: Dianthus caryophyllus (assembly GCA_023091065.1). Taxonomy (NCBI): domain Eukaryota; kingdom Viridiplantae; phylum Streptophyta; class Magnoliopsida; order Caryophyllales; family Caryophyllaceae; genus Dianthus; species Dianthus caryophyllus. The sequence goes on along the minus strand of CM041529.1, from coordinate 11,977,119 downwards.
ACAACCTTTATAAAAAAAAGTATTACTGCATTGTATTATGTAATTGATTGTCCTACTCTATTACAGAAATATCATACTAAATCCTACCTCAACTTCTAACATTTTCTTGTATTCTGCCTCTTGGCTTTTTAGCTCATGTTAGCTTCTTTGAATTAATACGTAAAATTGATATATTTGAAGTGACCTTCTTGCTCGTAGCAGCTACTTTTTCAACAACATAATTCAGTCTTCGACAATAACATCTTCCCGTGATAGTCATTAAAAGTTTGACCATCTTTCCGTGATAGTCAATAAAATACTATCCTGAAATATACACCACACAAAACATAATTATACACAAATTTAGGCATATAAGTATCACCACCTTATATTAGAAGTATCATACCAATATGTAAAAAGTTCACCATACATAACTATAAGTATCATAACATTTTATAAAAGTATTACCACCCTATCAAAAGTATCATCATTTCTAATTAAAAGTATCGCAACGATCTATATAAAGTATCACAATCTTACATTAAAATTATCAGTGCTATCAATCAAAAGTATCACCATTCATAACGAAAAGTAACACGTATTACTAAATAAAGTATCACAACATTCTATTAATAGCCACATCATACATTACACACAACTTTTGCCTTGTAAGTATCATATATTTATGTTAAAAGTATCACAATCATTTATCAAAGGTATCAACATACCATGACATACATAAAACTTTAATTGAAGTTACAACACTACAAACACTTCATTGAGACATTTTATCGAACACCTAGCGGGCAACATACGAGAACATAAAATATAGCAACTTAATCTACCAAGACAACAATTTCAACCGTGATATTTCTAAAATAGCACAAAATATGCATTTCAAAATTGAATAATCAACAAATTTCACATAAAAATCGTCAAACATTCTGAAAAAAAGCGAAAAGAGTAATACCTAATAACCATACATAATGAACGAACATTGAACAAAATTTTTGCACTTGATTTGATGATAAGTAATTTTGTTTAAAAATATCAACAATCTAATTCAATGAAATTCAGTGATGAATTTTGTGTTCTTTTTATATTTTTGAATTTGGATAAAGGAGGTGAAAGAAAGAGTCTGAATGAGTTGAAATGAAACCAATGAATTCAATGAGCGTGAGGTTTAATTTTGTTTTGACTACGTGGCTTTATCTCAGCTGTCCATTATCTCATAATCCAACGGTGCTTATTTGGATGTAGGATTTAAAAATATATAAGGATGTACCGGATCTTAACTATATATATATATATATATATATATATATATATATATAGAGAGAGAGAGAGAGAGAGAGAGATAGGATCCAGTATATCCTTATATATATATTTACATCCTACATCCTAATTACAGCCGTTGGATTAGATTAGATTGGGCGCTTGAGATTGAGCCACGTCGACAATTAAACAATCCCTCACTCAACCGCCAAAACAAACGTTCATTTCCCAAATTTCACTCCCTCTCTCCTCTTTCACTCTCTCTCTCTCTCTCTCTCTCTAATTTCAAACCCTAAAACCTTCAATCCTCAAGAATTTAGCGATACTTTCATCGATTTTCAAGCGTTTTTTTCAATCATTTACTGAAACATTCATCATTAATCGAGTATAATCAAATTTAATCACAAAAATCCTTCTATCTTCGTTTACTAGGTATGGTAATTTTCGTTAATTCAAGCGTTTTACTGATATTTTCGTTCATTCAAGCGTTTTTCAATCATTTACTTTTAGTACGTTTTACTGATGTTTTTGATATTTATTGTGTTAAAATTAGGGTTAAGATTAGTTTTAGTTAATTATGTGGTTATGTTTTGAATTTTTGTCTGTTGGACACCAAGTGTTTGACGAAATGCTTCAACGATTTGCGAAATTTGGTTATTTGCATGCATTAATCTAGGGTTCTTATTGTTTTGATACTTCAAGTAATAGTAAGTGGTACATATTTATGTCTGTAATGGTACTTTATAGACATATATATGATACTTTATAATCTAGGGTTCTTATGATTTTGATACTTCAAGTAATATTAAGTGGTACTTATTTATGTCTGTAATGGTACTTTATATACATATATATGATACTTTATAATCTAATATGTGAACGTGTATGTTGTTCAGTTGTAATAATTAAAGTGATACTTTTATTGTATTATTTTGATACTTCAAGTAATAGTAAGTGGTACTTATTTATGTCTGTAATGGTACTTAATATTGAAATATGTGAACTTGTATGTTGTTCAGTTGTATGTATTAAATGAATTGTTTTTGTAATTGTATGTGATATTTTTGTTATAATCACTGAAATTAATATGTGAACTTGTTTGTTGTTCAGTTCTAATTAAACATGGCACCGAAAAGCAAGGAAAATCCTAAGAAAAGAGCAAGCAAAGATTCATCTGAGCAAAAAGAGAAAAAAAAAAAAATGTCAAGAAGGAGGCTGTCAAGCAGCAGAAGGAGCAATTGGTTTCTAAATGTCGGCCAGGTCAACTAGTTGACATTATGAAAGATCTTAATGTCGCCCAGAAGGCAGCTATCAGAGAAACTGGTTTTGGTGGGATGTTGCATTTGAATGTGAGAACAATACCTACCACAATTATTGAATGGCTTCTTGATGCTTTTAACCCTTCAAGTCATTTGTTTGTGGCTAAAAAGCTTGAGTTCTTACTCACAAAAGAAGACATTCATGTCATTTTTGGAGTACCAAGAGTTGGTGAACCTGTTGAGAAGAAATCAATGAATCATATTGATGAAGAAGAATTTGAAGCTGTGCGTTCGAAATGGCGAAATATGTTTCAGGTGACGGACAAAAAGGAACCCGTCGATCGCAACATCTGACAATGATCAAAACCTCGCAAGCGGGGGAAGAGTTCAAGAGACTCTTCGTTCTTGTTTCCATGTCATGTTTTTTGGCACCAACATCGAACTACACATTGGATATGAAGATTCTCAGGGCTGTTGAAAATGTTGACGCCATTAAGAACCATGACTGGTGTTCGTATATCTTCCAGAAGTTGATCATGAGTCTGGAGAAGTTTAAAACAAACAAAACAAAAGGGGTTTCTGGGTGCATCATGGCACTAATTATAGCCTACTTTCATCGTATTGCTTTCAAAGGGATTGAATCACCACACTCTATCCCTCTTCTTCAGTATTGGGATGCTGAGACTTTTAAGGAAAGAGTGGCTGAGGAATTGAAGTGTGCTTCATTGGGGTGTGGTCCTGTGACTAAGATTTCATACCCTATCTGTGTCAATTATGAGGCTGAAGCAGTACGATACCTACAACTTGAACAAGCACCACACAAACAATCTGTTGCAGAAAAACAACAACAACCACAACCAGAACCACAAAAACAACCACCACAAAAACAACAACAACAACCACAAAAACAATCACACCCACAACCAGAACCAGGACCACAAATTCCAGAAGGATACATGCTGATAAAGTTACCAGCTGTAACTTTATCTGAACAAGAAATTAAGGAAAAGCAGTTGATGTAAGTACATGTTGATTTTATTCTGAAACTTTAGTTATATTTTTCTGGTACTTCATTTGTATTGAATTGATACTTTATGTTGTTTCATCTGATACTTGTTATATAAACTTTGTTAATAATATATTTTTATACTTGATATTATTCTGAAACTTTCGACATGTTTTTCTGATACTTTATGTTGTTTCATCTGATACTTTATGTTGTTTCAAATGAAACTTTAGACATATTTTTTTGATACTTTATGTTGTTTCATCTGATACTTCATGTTGTTTTATTTGACACTTTATCTGTATTGAATTGTTACAATTTTCTTGAATAGGATGTTCATGAAATTGTGTTGAGAATGAAGAATGATTTTGAGATATTCTACGCAAGATATGCGGAGAATATGGAACAATTCAAGCTGAAAATGGAAAAACTGAAGGCTGATCATGCTCAACCTCAGGAGAAACCAACTGAAACCAAGTCAAAAAGTCCTATCCTCTCACCAACTCAACCAATATTCAAAGATGGATTATTCTATAGTTATATTGATGGTTTAGTTGAAAGGGCAAAGGCAACTAAAGACTTTGCTCAAGGGATGCCTAGCTTTGACATTCTTTCTGAAATGTTAGATGCGCAATACTCAACTTTGAGTAAAAAGTATGGCGAAACAGAGTGTGAGCAGACCATCGAATATAATGAGGCTGTGAATATTGGTTCTGATAAAGAGGATGAGGACGTGAACCTTCAGAGCGTTATAACAAGAGTAGTTGATTCTGTAAATGAAGATCAAGCTGTTGTGGTAGCACCAGTGCCAATAATGATCAGTAACTACTTGCTGCACTCTAACATTGTTCCTTCTAGTGCACATTTAATAGCTGAGGAGCTTGGATGCACGTTAGACTGTGGGCAGCCTGATGTTGGGATGCCAATTGTTTCTGAGCTGTTGAAGTCCAACAAAATCCTGTTTGATCCAGTTTTGAAACTTCGAAAGCAAGTTATGGATTATTGTTTTTTTACGAATGCCAAAGTTGTGAAACCGTAAGTATTCATATGTTTAATGTTACATTTCAAACCGTATCTCAGATTAGTAATTTGTGATACTTTACATTTCAGACTGAAGTTTATTTAACTTTTTTTAAAATTGCAGAGAAAGACTTGCGTCATATGGTTTGGTGCACTTTCTAGGAGTTGAAGAAATAGAAACACTATTGCCAGATGTCAAGATTGACTCGGCGGTGATAGAGTGTTGGGCAATATTATTGAACAAGATAACTTCGTTGAGAAAAGACGCACCAACACCCAGACGACTTTTCTTCGGTTTAAACCATTCGGTATGTAATTTTGATACTTCTGCTGTATTCTTCTGATACTTAATGTCTTACAATGTGATACTTTTTGTATTTTATACTGATACTTTACATGTTAAAATAGTCACCTTTGGAGAAGTACATGGACTTAATGAATGAAGCTGAAGCTGAATCTGATGCAATTAGAATGGAGAAGCTGAACACGCTTACAGATGAAATTGACAGTTCATGGGAAGAATGGTTAGGTGTTTGTAACAAGAATATTGATGACTGGTTTGAGAAAGACAATGATGAAGCGGATGCAATGCCAGACTTGGTAAGATATGAAAATCAACATCATTTTGAAAAATATTATTTTTTGTAATGATGTACTCTAACAAATTTTTTTCATTAGGTGTTCTTGCCGTTATTTATTGATGTGCACTACTTTTGTGTGTGCATCAACTTCATCAACAACACTGTTGATTACCTTGACAACAGAACGTATGTTGATTTTGAAGACACAGACTATGCCAACCTTGCTAAACTCACAGTAAGTATTACACTATAGTATGAGTGATACTTTCAGTATTTTGTAGTGAAACTTTTAGAACTTTTTACTGATACTTATAGTATTTTTTAGTGAAACTTTTAGTACTTTTTACTGATACTTTTTTATATTTGTAGTGATACTTTCAGTACATTTTAGTGATACTTTTAGTACTTTTTACTGTTACTTTTAGTATTTTTTAGGTTATAAAATTTGGAAAGTTTTTGATTTCGAAGAATGTTGAAGCTGGTAGAATGTTGCTTGAATCAAAGCCAATGAGGATTCAAAACTTCAATTGGACCTCAAATGAAGGGAACCTGGACTGTGGAGTATTTATGATGTTCCACATGTTGTTTTATGATGGAAAAGTGTTTGATTCTGAGCTTCATGATGAGAGTAAAAGAATACTGTATAGAGCAGAAATAAGCGACCATTTGGTTTTGAGTGACTACAATGAGTGCAGAGCAGAGATGTTGGCAAGTACTGCACTATTCTCTGAGAAGAAAAATCCGAAAACACCAACATCTCAGAAAGGGAAAAAAATCAGCATGTGTAACCGTCTTGGGAAGCCCAAAAACTTCGAAATCAGATGGGCTTGGCAGCACATTGTATTTTGGGGAAGCTACTGAAACCGTGCTACTTATTTCGAAATTTTTGAGATCGAATCAACCAATGTTTTCGAAAATGTTGCCCCTACGGAAAAGAGTGGTTGATTAGTGTTTAGTAGATGATTGTGATTTGCCAGTCAGGTATTTCTATATTTTTTTTCCTTTAATTTGTTGGATGATTACGATATTTATGTGTAAATTGAAAATGTTTTATTTATACATGTATGCAATTTCTGAAAACTATATTTCAACGAGACTGTAGCATTCTATAACAAGGAAGACTTCCTGGAGCGGGAGGATATAATGTCATTAACACCAACAGTGAATGTTACAAGCCGAGTAATAGAATGCTGGGCACATCTGATGAATCAAATTGATCACAATGAGCCAGGGGAAACATCACTAATGTTTTTTGGTATTCGTCATGCGGTATGTTCTAAACTATATTTTCTATTTCCATTGATAATGCTGTTACTTTTCAATATGCTGTTCTAAACTTTAGTCATTTTTTTTTTATACTTTGTGTTGTTTCATCTGATACTTTATGTTGTTTTATTTGATACTTTGTCTGTATTGACACAAAATAATGAAACTTATCTGCTTAGTATACATATTGACATTCATGAAGCCTAAATTATGATGTTAAATAAATTATGTTGTGTTGTTTTATGTCACAGGATACAATTTGCAACGGGAGTTGAGAGCTTGCGATCCATTGACCTAGGGCCCGCTTCCAACCTTAGGTCCAAGGGTCAACCACAAGTCAATTAAATCATCAAGAGCAAAAGTCAAGTGGGAAAAGACCCCAAGTCAGCCGAAAAAATGATCAAAAGGAGGCATCACATGTGTTCCTCAATAAGTCCCTTTCAACACATGTCACTATCTACCTTTTATGCTTTATGCTTTATACTTTATGTATTTGTTTGTTTTCTCTTCAAATTTTCAGCAAATGTGAGCTCTTTGAACCGAGATTTATGTTGTTTTTGTGGGTTAATTGTAGCCCTTAGATTAGCTTTGAATTGTAAGGTCAAGATTAGAGCAAGGGTCCTATATAAACCCTCACTCTACCCTTGCATTTTTCATATTTGAATGAATTAAAAGCCCTAGTGTTTAAGTTGAGTGTTCTTCATTTATCTCATTGCTTTGTGCTTGAGATATGTGAGTAATTAGTTAGTGGCTTAGTGCTTAACTAATTAAAACCCTAAATCTATTACTTTGTGTTTAGATTTAGTTACTATCTTTTATGTTTTCTTTTTGTTTCACAAAAATCAGAAAAATTAACCCACAAAAACATCATACTTGGCCGAGATTTTTAAGTGTATTTCAAATCGATTTTTGTTGTCTCCTTGAGTGAAACTTAACCCATCAAGTTTCACTCCAAATTGGTAATCAAAGCTTTGGTTGGATTCAAGAGCACAAGATCCACCTTTTGTGCTTAGAAAACACGGTCCAAAGGAGTCCTCTTGGGGTACCCGAAATTTTCAGGTTTGTTCCTTTTGTTTTCTCAATGAGTATGCCTCTTTCTTATGATACTACTCTTGAGGAAACCATGTATGACTCTATGGAGAAATTGAGGAGGGAAATAGAGTCTAAGTTGAGCCGTATGAAATGGGGAGTTGGGACAAATCTTGGTCTTGTAACTTGGAGGGTTATGCATACCCAACCCCATTCCTTGGAAGAAAGTCAAAAAAATAAGATTTTTAGGTCTAAATGTACCATTGGGAAGAGGGTTTGTAACCTAATTATTGATGGAGGAAGTTGTGTTAATGTTGCTTCAAAAACCCTCATCGATAAACTTGCCTTATCCACACAAAAACATCCAAACCCTTACAAGTTGAGATGGTTGAACAAGGAGGCCGAAATTTTGGTTGATAAACGATGTTTGGTTTCTTTTTCTATGGGGAGAGAATACATGGATGAAGTTTGGTGTGATGTGATTCCCATGGATGCTTGTCACCTTTTATTGGGGAGACCTTGGGAATTTGATCGGAATGCGATTCATGAGGGAAGAGACAACACTTATACTTTCATGTTTGGAGACAAGAGGATCAAGCTCACACCCTTACCTCCAAATATGGGTGGCAGGGCTACTCATGCTATGACCAAGCCTCTTGAGGAAGTCCTATTGATTGGAGAGTAAGAAATGAAGCAAGAGCTTAATAAGGGCATGGTTGTTTATGCCCTCATCGCCAAAGAAAACCCTAAAGAGAGTGGGGAACCGATTCCTTGTGAGGTCCAAGAGCTATTGGAGTACTATAAAGACGTGTTCCCACAAGAGCTTCCACACGGCTTACCTCCTATACGTGGCATTGAGCATCAAATCGATCTTGTTCCGGGAGCTACACTACCTAATAAGGCCGCATATCGAAGTGATCCCAAGGCTACACAAGAACTTCAACAACAAATTGGGGAACTCATGGAAAAGGGGTTTGTAAGAGAATCACTTAGTCCTTGTGCCGTACCTACGCTTTTGGTACCTAAGAAGGATGGAACTTGGAGAATGTGTATGGATAGTCGAGCTATCAACAACATTACGGTCAAGTATAGGTTTCCTATACCTAGACTTGATGACATTCTTGACGAGCTTAGTGGGGCTCGATTGTTTTCCAAGATTGATCTACGACAAGGATACCATCAAGTGAGAATCAAGGAGGGTGATGAGTGGAAGACGGCTTTTAAAACAAAGCATGGATTGTATGAATGGTTAGTCATGCCTTTTGGGCTATCCAATGCTCCTAACACCTTCATGAGGTTGATGACCGAGGTTTTGAGACCTTACTTGGGGAGATTCATTGTGGTTTACTTTGACGATATCTTGGTGTATAGCCCTTCCAAGGAAGCCCATCTACATCACTTGCAAGTGTTGTTTGAGACACTTAGAGACCACAAGTTGTATGGTAAGCTAGAGAAATGTTCCTTCATGCAAAGCGAAGTCCAATTCTTGGGCTATATCATCTCTAGCTGAGGTATACTAGTGGACCAAGAGAAAGTGGAGGCTATCAAATCATGGCCGATTCCGAAGAACATAACCGAGGTGAGAAGTTTTCATGGTTTGGCTTCTTTTTATCGACGATTTATCAAGGATTTTAGCACCGTCATGGCACCCATCACCGAGTGTATGAAAAAAAGGGGAGTTCAAGTGGAATGAAGGGGCCGAGAATTCCTTCAAGAAAATCAAAGAGTTGTTGTGTGATTCACCTATTCTTACACCACCGGATTTCAATAAGCTCTTTGAGGTCGAATGTGATGCTAGTGGAGTTGGAATTGGGGCCGTTCTCTTGCAAGAACACAAGCCAATCGCTTACTTTAGTGAGAAATTGAATGGTGCCAAACTCAATTATTCCACCTACGACAAAGAATTCTATGCCATCGTTCGGGCTCTCGCTCATTGGAGCCATTACCTCAAACCCAAACCGTTTGTTCTTCATTCGGATCATGAGGCTCTCAAATACATCAACGGACAACACAAGTTGAATCATAGGCACGCCAAATGGGTAGAATTTCTTCAATCATTCTCCTTCTCAAGCAAGTTCATTGAAGGAAAGAACAACGTGGTGGCCGATGCTTTGTCTCGAAGGCACACCATGTTAAGCTACATGGAACAAAGAGTGTTGGGTTTTGAATTCATGAAAGAGCTCTACGTGGAGGATCCCGATTTCAAAGACGAGTGGAGCTCCATACGTGAAGGGCAAGGTAAGGTAGGAAGCAAGTACACACTTCAAGAGGGGTTCCTATTCTTAGGGAATCGGTTGTGCATTCCTAAAGGTTCCTACCGACTTCTCCTAGTACGGGAGGTACATTCTAATGGTTTAGCCGGGTATTTTGGGATTCAAAAGACCTACGACATCCTCCAAGATCAATTCTATTGGCCCAAAATGCTTGGAGATGTCCAAGATGTGATCAAGAGATGCGCTTCGTGCCAACAATCCAAGTCCTTCTTTCAAACGGGACCCTACACTCCTCTACCCGTCCCAATTCGGCCATGGGAGGATGTTAGCATGGATTTCATTGTCGCTTTGCCTAGAACTCAACGAGGTAAGGACTCCATCATGGTTGTGGTGGATCGATTTAGCAAGATGGCTCATTTCATTGCGTGCAAGAAAACCGAGGATGCCATGAGTGTGGCCGAGTTAAACTTCAAAGAAGTGGTCAAACTACACGGAGTTCCCAAGACCATTGTATCCGATCGAGACTCCAAGTTCATGAGCCACTTTTGGAAGACTTTGTGGAAATTGTTGAAAACGAGGCTCTTGTTTAGCACAAGTCACCACCCTCAAACGGATGGCCAAACCGAGGTCACTAATAAAACCTTGGGGAGGATCCTTAGGAGCATCGTTTCCAAGTCCTTGAAAGATTGGGATCTCAAACTTGCCCACGCCGAGTTTGCTTTTAACCGTGCCCCTTCTTCTAGCACGGGAAATTCACCGTTTGAAGTGGTCTATGGGACCAATCCCCTCATGCCCACGGACCTAGCCCCCATCAAGAGCAAGGAGATGAGTTACGATGCCAAGAAGCGGGTTGAGTTCATGATGAGCATCCACAACCAAGTCAAGAAGCAAATCGAGAAGTCAAACGAAGCCTACAAGGCTAAGTCCAAGAACCGTAAAACTCCAAGGGAGTTTGAAGCGGGAGATTTGGTGTGGTTGCACTTGAGGAAGGAAAGGTTTCCGGATAAGAGAAAGAACAAGCTCATGCCTAGGGCCGAGGGTCCCTTCGAGATACTTGAGAAAATTGGACTGAATGCTTACAAAGTTGATCTACCGGGAGAGTACGGAGTCCATGGCACGTTTAATGTGGGAGACCTTAGCCCGTATCATGAAGACTTGGAGGATGAAGAAGGAGAGGATTTGAGGGTAAATCCTTTTCAACCCGGGGAGATTGCAACGGGAGTTGAGAGCTTGCGATCCATTGACCTAGGGCCCGCTTCCAACCTTAGGTCCAAGGGTCAACCACAAGTCAATTAAATCATCAAGAGCAAAAGTCAAGTGGGAAAAGACCCCAAGTCAGCCGAAAAAATGATCAAAAGGAGGCATCACATGTGTTCCTCAATAAGTCCCTTTCAACACATGTCACTATCTACCTTTTATGCTTTATGCTTTATACTTTATGTATTTGTTTGTTTTCTCTTCAAATTTTCAGCAAATGTGAGCTCTTTGAACCGAGATTTATGTTGTTTTTGTGGGTTAATTGTAGCCCTTAGATTAGCTTTGAATTGTAAGGTCAAGATTAGAGCAAGGGTCCTATATAAACCCTCACTCTACCCTTGCATTTTTCAGATTTGAATGAATTAAAAACCCTAGTGTTTAAGTTGAGTGTTCTTCATTTTTCTCATTGCTTTGTGCTTGAGATTTGTGAGTAATTAGTTAGTGGCTTAGTGCTTAACTAATTAAAACCCTAAATCTATTACTTTGTGTTTAGATTTAGTTACTATCTTTTATGTTTTCCTTTTGTTTCACAAAAATCAGAAAAATTAACCCACAAAAACATCATACTTGGCCGAGATTTTTAAGTGTATTTCAAATCGATTTTTGTTGTCTCCTTGAGTGAAACTTAACCCATCAAGTTTCACTCCACAATTTTTTCAATTTATCAGAATGAATGATAAGGAAATCAAGTGTTTGATTCAAAGTTCAAGAGTGTTTGTCATGTTTGGGATAGATTTGTGGAAATCAATAATAGCCCTTGCAACTTGAAGGCACAATTGGTCTTTGTACCAATGGTATACGAGGATCATTATTTTTGCGTGTGCCTCAACTTCAAGAAGGGAAAGGTTGAAGTCCTTGACAACACACGCTCTAAGGATTGGGAAAGCACAACAACTTACAAGATGGCACAAATTATTATATGTTAGAATTCTTCTAAAACTGTGATAATTTTGAGTAGATAATATCGATACTAAACTAATTTTTCGCCTGTTATTTTATAGGTTAAATGCATGTCATTGTACTTAAATGAAAAGGGTGTGCCAAGTGCGAAAGAACTAGAGGCTGCTGATGTGGTAAACTTACCTTTGGAATGGCAAGAAGAGGAGCCAAACAATGAAGAATCTGGCTGTTTTCTTATGATTCACATGATAAGGTATGAAGGTGAATTGTTTGACGAACAACTAACGTAAAGTCTACCGACGCTACTACTGGGCAGAAATTGCTGCGTCATTGCTCCTAGCAGACATTAATGAATGGCGGGTTAAGTTGATTGAAAAAGTTTCAGAGTTTGAAAAGAAAAAGAAGGAAGTTTGGGAGCAATTGAAGGAGAAAAGACTGGTGAAGCCGAAAAAGGGAACTTCAAAAAGAAAGGAGATAAGTACAGAGGAACCGATTTTACGTACAGCTGCAAAGAAGCAACAGAAGGGGAAGAAGTAGAACGAGGTTTAATGCTAAAAAAAATAGTCTGATAGTCATTGTAAAAAATTAACGTACAGAAATGATACTTTTGTTAAAGTCCTGTGGTACTTTGTTAAGCAGTCAATGATACTTCATGCAGTAATCTTGTCATGCTTTCATTATTTTGATTTTGACTCATTTGTGATACTTATTTGTATTTCAAGTGACACTTTATATACTAATCTGTGGTACTTTATTTGTCATTGATACTTTTGTTAAAGTCTTGTGATACTTTGTTAAGCATCTAATCTATAAAGAAGGGTAGCTTAGAATTGGGTTAGCTGAAACTTGGTCCGACTCCAAAGTCCAAACCCTATAGATTAAAACAAAACTGAGTGACTGAGCTCGACCAACATTTTAAGTATGACTGGACTATAATGGTCGCTTAGTTCCATTTTAGTCCAATTTAATCGTCGTGGTTGGGTCATGCCGTATAGAGCCGACGCATCTAAGCCCAACCTGAGGTCGAGCTAAATCCGACCCAATAGAACCCAAAAATATTGCCACATGAATTATAGTATAGTACTCTGAAACTTCATTTGTATTAAAGTGATACTTTCTGTACAATTCAATGGTACTTTGTATAGGCAAATAAAAAACACAGAAAACTTGTTTAAAACTATGTAATGCTAAACTGAAAACATGATCTTCACAGAGATATGCCCTTCTGACTGAACACCTAAAATTGATCAAAAGTCCGAAGCAAGATCAGAATCCGAGGCAGCCTGCAACACACGGAAACAACAAAACCCCATTTTTAAAAGACGATGATATTAAAAAAAAAAAAGGAAAACGAAACTTCAAATACAGAAGGCGTAAAAAATACAAACCTCAGTAGTTGTGCTTTCTAACTCAGAAACTTCATTTGTATTAAAGTGATACTTTCTGTACAATTCAATGGTACTTTGTATTGGCAAATAAAAAACACAGAAAACTTGATTAAAACGATGTAATGTTGGTTCAGAAAACTTGATCTTCACAGAGATATGCAAACACCTAAAATTAATCAAAAGTCCGAAGCATGATCAGAATCCGAGGCAGCCTGTAACACACGGAAACAACAAAATTTTAAAAAGACGATGATATCAAGAAAAGGAAAACGAAACTTCAAATACACAAGGCGTAAAAATACAAACCTCAGTAGTTGTGCTTCCTAACACATCTCCACGATGAGGGCAATTACGCTTGTCGTGATGTGCCATTTGTTTGCAATTATTACAAAGCCGCTTTGGTTTTTCAGCCTTGACAATGCACTGTCGCTTATTCGAAATCAACCTTTTTCCACTGCCTTTATTTTTTGATTGTACAGGTGGTCGAATGGTGACATTTGTGGAAGAACTACAACCAAGAAGAGTCTCTAACTCTTGCTGTTTTGTCAAATTTAGAGGCTTCAGTTTACCTCTAAAAATCTTCAACAAATCAGCCAGTTCCGAAATATGATTCTTCGGCATGCTTTTCAAGACACCAATAGTCGCATAAAACTCTGACCAAACTTTAGAAATCTCCATATTAGTTAGATCTTTTGCATCAAAATCATCAATTAACTGCCCATGTGCATCATAAATTGGGATTCTCACAGAATTCTTCAACCACCTGCTCAAAACATATTTCTCGGGGATTTTATGGACTTGCTTCCCAGAGAGTACCCATATAATATGGCGACAAATAAATCCTTTCCTCTCAAATAATTTGCAAGAGCAGGTTATGTGAGAATCAGCTGCCGTATACTCAACAGTGTATACTTTATTCAGACAGCATCGACGACATTAATAGTCTCAGAACATGTATTCTTGGTGTAAGCACCAACTCTACATGAACACATGGAGGCTGATACCTCTAATTGGAACTCATAGAATATCGTGTGGGTGTAAACTCTAGTAGCATGAGACTCTAATTTCAGAGGGGTAGAAGTCTGTGGTAATGAGTAATCGCTGTCTCGATCAAGTGTTTTCTGAGTATATCGTTGTTGATCCATAGCACTTTCAAAACGCATCCAGAACTCAACAAGTGTTCCATGGTGGTTTTCAAAACGTTTGAAAAAACTATTTTCGCTTTCTGAACGTTGCGTGGTTCTTAAAAGACAACCAAAAGGGATATCACGATAATAAGCCGGAATCCAGCTTCTCCTGATTGAAACAAATATGACAACCAAGAATGATCCTCCATATTGAATTCAGCGATCACCTCATTCCACTTCTCTTCAAATTCCAAAGGTTCTAACTCCGTATTCCACACAACCGAACACAAACGACTGACAAAGTCAGTCTCCTTTATTCTGATCATCCTACTTTGTCGAGCGACTTACGCATAATATGCCACATACAAAAACGATGAATAGCAGACTTAAACACATTAGGGAACGCATTTTTAATGGCCGGATCCTGGTCAGTCAGTACACAATGAGGTTCTTTATTCCCCATAGCCTCTAAAAACTGCTTAAAAACCCAAGTAAATGATTGTTCATCCTCGTTTGACAAGAGTGCAGCAACAAAAGTGACTGATTTCTTATGATGATCAACACCCGTAAAAGGAGTGAAGACCATACTATATCTATTAGTAGAGTAAGTAGGGTCAAAACTCATTACATCACCAAATAAGAAGTAAGCCCTACGTGACTGCGAATCTGACCAAAATGCACGACACAAGTTTTGACTACTATCCACCTCAAACGCAAAATAGAAGCCTTTTTGAGTCTCAAGAATCTTCTGAAAACGATTTATAAACATCTGCGCATCTTTATCTCCTATAAAGCACTTGATGTCTCTTCCAAAATTCTTAAAATCAGTCAACGTTGCCCCGATGTTGGAATAACCATTAGCATATTCCTTACAAATTCTGAAACTCTTGGTTGAACCAATGTTAACCTTACAATGATCTATTATGGTTTGTTTATGGAAAAGGGAAAGATTTCTAGAGTTTTTCTGGAATTCTTTGTTTTTTAAAGAACAAAGCCGATGGTTATGGCCCTCATGGAACACAACAACAACATACAAATGATCCCTAAATTGAAACTTAATCTTAGCTTTACATCCAATTCTGGTTATTTTAGTTTTCTTAGGTTCGTAAGGTTTGGTTGATATTTCCTCCTTTTCTTCATCACCAATAAGTGAAACATTCTTCTTAGAAGGTTTAAATCCTTCCCTATTACAAACGATGAGCTTCGTATATATTACGCCATCATGAAACATTTTAGCCGTCTCTAATCTAGGAACAAAACCACAAGCAGAAGCATAAGAGTAATAAAACTCGATACCTTCCTCTAAAGTTGGAAAAGCTTGCCCGATATAAGGTTTTGAATCACTTGAAACAATCCTTCTCCAATCCTCACTACCACCAGGTGTAATATTTAACAAAAGTTTGTGTTCCTTATCAACAATGACAGGTTGCTGAACAACTGGAGTATAAGGAATGGAAGTGCTTCCAGTTGAACATAAAACCACATCAGCTTCTGCAATAAAAATTCAAATACATAATGATACTTTATTAGTAACAATTTGAAACTTATTTTAATAAATAATGATACTTTATTAGTTACATGTCAAACATTAAAATTGATCCTAAACAACTGTGAAACTTCTTATACAAAACTGTGAAACTTCTTGCAATACATAATGATACTTAATAAACATCAGCAATCAATGATAACATAACAACTAAAGAGGAGAATTACTAAATCAATTGATGAAATCATAAAACAAAATAAGATCAACTGATGAAAATCAATTGATGAAAATCGATATATTATAAACTGATGAAATTATTACTAAAACAGAGAGGATTTACTAAAACAATTAGCAATCACAAGATCGAAATTACAAATTGATTTTCATCAGAAAATTGATCTACAACATAAAATTGATCGAAAAATAGCAGTCACTGATTAATTCATTGAAAATAAACGTTTTAATGAAAATCAACATATTACAAAATTGATAAATCGAATTCAATTAACGAAAATATAAACTCAACGAATATAATTAAAATCAACGAATTCGCTGAAGTTGATGATGAATTGAAACAAATTTGAAGAAATTGAACGAAACACACCTGACATAATGAAATAATTTTGAATAAATTTGCAGAAATAGAACGAATGAATGAAGTTGATGATGAATTGATGTTGATGATGTCGCTGAATTGAAGTTGATGATGTCGCAGAAATAGAACGAAAGAATTGAAAAGAGAAGGTAGAGAGAGAAGTAAAATTTACGTGAATGAAGGAGAAAGGTAAGGGGGAACCTATTTATAAACATCCATTGTATTTTAATTAGAGGGGATTAATTTGAGCTATTGGATCATCAAGATCCTAGGGCTGAGATTCTCAAGGCACCAACATCGAACTACACATTGGATATGTTTTTTGGCACCAACATCGAACTACACATTGGATATGAAGATTCTCAGGGCTGTTGAAAATGTTGACGCCATTAAGAACCATGACTGGTGTTCGTATATCTTCCAGAAGTTGATCATGAGTCTGAAGAAGTTTAAAACAAACAAAACAAAAGGGGTTTCTGGGTGCATCATGGCACTAATTATAGCCTACTTTCATCGTATTGCTTTCAAAGGGATTGAATCACCACACTCTATCCCTCTTCTTCAGTATTGGGATGCTGAGACTTTTAAGGAAAGAGTGGCTGAGGAATTGAAGTGTGCTTCATTGGGGTGTGGTCCTGTGACTAAGATTTCATACCCTATCTGTGTCAATTATGAGGCTGAAACAGTACGATACCTACAACTTGAACAAGCACCACACAAACAATCTGTTGCAGAAAAACAACAACAACCACAACCAGAACCACAAAAACAACCACCACAAAAACAACAACAACAACCACAAAAACAATCACACCCACAACCAGAACCAGGACCACAAATTCCAGAAGGATACATGCTGATAAAGTTACCAGCTGGAACTTTATCTGAACAAGAAATTAAGGAAAAAGCAGTTGATGTAAGTACATGTTGATTTTATTCTGAAACTTTAGTTATATTTTTCTGGTACTTCATTTGTATTGAATTGATACTTTATGTTGTTTCATCTGATACTTGTTATATAAACTTTGTTAATAATACATTTTTATACTTGATATTATTCTGAAACTTTCGACATGTTTTTCTGATACTTTATGTTGTTTCATCTGATACTTTATGTTGTTTCAAATGAAACTTTAGACATATTTTTTTGATACTTTATGTTGTTTCATCTGATACTTCATGTTGTTTTATTTGATACTTTATCTGTATTGAATTGTTACAATTTTCTTGAATAGGATGTTCATGAAATTGTGTTGAGAATGAAGAATGATTCTGAGATATTCTACGCAAGATATGCGGAGAATATGGAACAATTCAAGCTGAAAATGGAAAAACTGAAGGCTGATCATGCTCAACCTCAGGAGAAACCAACTGAAACCAAGTCAAAAAGTCCTATCCTCTCACCAACTCAACCAATATTCAAAGATGGATTATTCTATAGCTATATTGATGGTTTAGTTGAAAGGACAAAGGCAACTAAAGACTTTGCTCAAGGGATGCCTAGCTTTGACATTCTTTCTGAAATGTTAGATGCGCAATACTCAACTTTGAGTAAAAAGTATGGCGAAACAGAGTGTGAGCAGACCATCGAATATAATGAAATTTGTGAATATTGGTTACGATAAAGAGGATGAGGACGTGAACCTTGAGCGTTATAACAAGAGTAGTTGATTACGTAAATGAAGATCAAGTCATTGTTGTGGTAGCACCAGTGCCAATAATGATCAGTAACTACTTGCTGCACTCTAACATTGTTCCTTCTAGTGCACATTTAATAGCTGAGGAGCTTGGATGCACGTTAGACTGTGGGCAGCCTGATGTTGGGATGCCAATTGTTTCTGAGCTGTTGAAGTCCAACAAAATCCTGTTTGATCCAGTTTTGAAACTTCGAAAGCAAGTTATGGATTATTGTTTTTTTACGAATGCCAAAGTTGTGAAACCGTAAGTATTCATATGTTTAATGTTACATTTCAAACCGTATCTCAGATTAGTAATTTGTGATACTTTACATTTCAGACTGAAGTTTATTTAACTTTTTTTAAAATTGCAGAGAAAGTGTAACACCCGGTGTTGTCCGAGGTTATTCGGGCCGGGTACCCCGTTGAAGAGGTTCATGTGTTGGCTCAAGTGACATAGTGCTTAAAAGGATTCAAAGTGCTACTCATATCAACAAGATGCATCTTCTTTTCTGGTGGCTCATCTTAAGAACTCTTTAGTTAAGCGTGCTTGCTGGAGAGTAGTTTTAGGATGGGTGACCTCCTGGGAAGTTCTCAGGATGCGCACGAGTGAGGACAAAGTGCGCTGGAAAGGGCCCGTGTTGGTCTGTGGGCGATGTCTGTGACTGGCGAGCTACAGTGAATGACATTTCGGCCTTTGGTCAGGGGTGTTACAAATGGTATCGAGCAACCCGGCGACCGTGGTGGTCGAATCCTAGGCACGCACTCAGCCGTGTGGTCGAATCCCAGGCACGCACCTAGTCGGGAGGATTCGGAATGCTATATTGTAAGTAGCTACCAGCGCAACGAGGACGTTGCGTTCTTCAAGTGGGGGTGTAATAATCGGTGTTGTCCGAGGTTATTCTGCCGCACCGTTGAAGAGGTTCATGTGTTGGCTCAAGTGACATAGTGCTTAAAAGGATTGAAAGTACTACTCATATCAACAAGATGCATCTTCTTTTCTGGTGGCTCATCTTAAGAACTCTTCAGTTAAGCGTGCTTGCTGGAGAGTAGTCTTAGGATGGGTGACCTCCTAGGAAGTTCTCAGGATGCGCACGAGTGAGGACAAAGTGCGCTGGAAAGGGCCCGTGTTGGTCTATGGGCGATGTACGCAGCCTGGCGAGCTACCGTGAATGACATTTCGGCCTTTGGTTGGGGCCGGGGTGTTACAGAAAGACTTGCGTCATATGGTTTGGTGCACTTTCTAGGAGTTGAAGAAATAGAAACACTATTGCCAGATGTCAAGATTGACTCGGCGGTGATAGAGTGTTGGGCAATATTATTGAACAAGATAACTTCGTTGAGAAAAGACGCACCAACACCCAGACGACTTTTCTTCGGTTTAAACCATTCGGTATGTAATTTTGATACTTCTGCTGTATTCTTCTGATACTTAATGTCTTACAATGTGATACTTTTTGTAGTTTATACTGATACTTTACATGTTAAAATAGTCACCTTTGGAGAAGTACATGGACTTAATGAATGAAACTGAAGCTGAAGCTGATGCAATTAGAATGGAGAAGCTGAACACGCTTACAGATGAAATTGACAGTTCATGGGAAGAATGGTTAGGTGTTTGTAACAAGAATATTGATGACTGGTTTGAGAAAGACAATGATGAAGCGAATGCAATGCCAGACTTGGTAAAATATGAAAATCAACATCATTTTGAAAAATATTATTTTTTGTAATGCTGTACTCTAACAAATTTTTTTCATTAGGTGTTCTTGCCGTTATTTATTGATGTGCACTACTTTTGTGTGTGCATCAACTTCATCAACAACACTGTTAATTACCTTGACAACAGAACGTATGTTGATTTTGAAGACACAGACTATGCCAACCTTGCTAAACTCACAGTAAGTATTACACTATAGTATGAGTGATACTTTCAGTATTTTGTAGTGAAACTTTTAGAACTTTTTACTGATACTTAGAGTATTTTTTAGTGAAACTTTTAGTACTTTTTACTGATACTTTTTTATATTTTTAGTGATACTTTCAGTACATTTTAGTGATACTTTTAGTACTTTTTACTGATACTTTTAGTATTTTTTAGGTTGTAAAATTTGGAAAGTTTTAGATTTCGAAGAATGTTGAAGCTGGTAGAATGTTGCTTGAATCAAAGCCAATGAGGATTCAAAACTTCAATTGGACCTCAAATGAAGGGAACCTGGACTGTGGAGTATTTATGATGTTCCACATGTTGTTTTATGATGGAAAAGTGTTTGATTCTGAGCTTCATGATGAGAGTAAAAGAATACTGTATAGAGCAGAAATAGCAGCCACGCTGGTTTTGAGTGACTACAATGAGTGCAGAGCAGAGATGTTGGCAAGTACTGCACTATTCTCTGAGAAGAAAAATCCGAAAACACCAACATCTCAGAAAGGGGAAAATCAAAGATGTGTAACCGTCTTGGGAAGCCCAAAAACTTCGAAATCAGATGGGCTTGGCAGCACATTGTATTTTGGGGAAGCTACTGAAACCGTGCTACTTATTTCGAAATTTTTGAGATCGAATCAACCAATGTTTTCGAAAATGTTGCCCCTACGGAAAAGAGTGGTTGATTACTGTTTAGTAGATGATTGTGATTTGCCAGTCAGGTATTTCTATATTTTTTTCCTTTAATTTGTTGGATGATTACGATATTTATGTGTAAATTAAAAATGTTTTATTTATACATGTATGCAATTTCTGAAAACTATATTTCAGCGAGATTGTAGCATTCTTTAACAAGGAAGACTTCCTGGAGCGGGAGGATATAATGTCATTAACACCAACAGTGAATGTTACAAGCCGAGTAATAGAATGCTGGGCATGAGCCAGGGGAAACATCACTAATGTTTTTTGGTATTCGTCATGCGGTATGTTCTAAACTATATTTTCTATTTCCATTGATAATGCTGTTACTTTTCAGTATGCTGTTCTAAACTTTAGTCATTTTTTTTTTGATACTTTGTGTTGTTTTATCTGATACTTTATGTTGTTTTATTTGATACTTTGTCTGTATTGACAGAAATAATGAAACTTATCTGCTTACTATACATATTGATATTCATGAAGCCTAAATTATGATGTTAAATAAATTATGTTGTGTTGTTTTATGTCACAGGATACAATTTATTCAATTTATCATAATGAATTATAAGGAAATCAAGTGTTTGATTCAAAGTTCAAGAGTGTTTGTCATGTTTGGGATAGATTTGTGGAAATCAACAATAGCCCTTGCAACTTGAAGGCACAATTGGTCTTTGTACCAATGGTATACGAAGATCATTATTTTTGCGTGTGCATCAACTTCAAGAAGGGAAAGGTTGAAGTCCTTGACAACACACGCTCTAAGGATTGGGAAAGCACAACAACTTACAAGATGGCACAAATTATTGTATGTTAGAATTCTTCTAAAACTGTGATAATTTTGAGTAGATAATATCGATACTAAACTAATTTTTCGCCTGTTATTTTATAGGTTAAATGCATGTCATTGTACTTAAATGAAAAGGGTGTGCCAAGTGCGAAAGAACTAGAGGCTGCTGATGTGGTAAACTTACCTTTGGAATGGCAAGAAGAGGAGCCAAACAATGAAGAATCTGGCTGTTTTCTTATGATTCACATGATAAGGTATGAAGGTGAATTGTTTGACGAACAACTGAAACGTAAAGTCTACCGACGCTACTACTGGGCAGAAATTGCTGCGTCATTGCTCCTAGCAGACATTAATGAATGGCGGGTTAAGTTGATTGAAAAAGTTTCAGAGTTTGAAAAGAAAAAGAAGGAAGTTTGGGAGCAATTGAAGGAGAAAAGACTGGTGAAGCCGAAAAAGGGAACTTCAAAAAGAAAGGAGATAAGTACAGAGGAACCGATTTTACGTACAGCTCCAAAGAAGCAACAGAAGGGGAAGAAGTAGAACGAGGTTTAATGCTAAAAAAAATAGTCTGATAGTCATTGTAAAAAATTAACGTACAGAAATGATACTTTTGTTAAAGTCCTATAGTACTTTGTTAAGCAGTCAATGTGTTGATACCCGTATCTGTCGATATGGAAATTTTTAGAGAACCCGACAAACACCCTATGATGATAGGACAACTTGTATTTCGTGTCATTTATTTGAGTTCGTTTTACGATGTAAGCCGGACGCCGTCGACAAAATGTTTTATTAATTTAAATGATATTTAAATTAATGATTAACAAGGTAAATTTATTTCTGTCAAAATTTATTTGCCGCAAGTATTTTATTGAAAATAAAGTATTTCGATTTGAAAAATCATTTTAAGTAATTCGATTTGAAAAATCGCTTTTATAAAATTGATATTTGACTTGAAAAGTCGTTTCTCGTGCTTTTAAAATAGTTTATTAAATCGTATTCGATTTAATCTGCTTTTCTTAACAAAGAAGTTTTAAAGCTCGTTTTAAGTCCAATTTAAAGAGCGATTTTGAGCCCGTTTGAACACGAATTTCGAGGCCTCTTTCACCCACACTCTCCCTCACACACCCAAGCATACCCAAGCCTAAAAACCACGACCTAAACCCACCACTAGAAGCCAAAACGAGTCCAAACGCAGAGCTAATATGCAACAGCTCGTAGGCCCCAAACCAACCCTTGATTAGCTCAAACCCGACTCCAATCAGCCCACATCTGACCCATACCCCCATCCTAACTATCCTACCCTTATCACCCCTTCCCCCTTCGACTGATCAGCCCAGAAACCCAGCCAAGTAGCTCGTCAAAAGCAGCCCAGAACCCCCCTACCGTGCTCTGTTTTGAGCAGCCCAAGACCCGACCTTTTAGCTCATCAAACTTACACCCACGACAAAAACCCTATACCTGATCCGCATACCCATGTACCCTTGCCTTAACCCTCAAGAAAACACTCAAAAAAACCCTAAAGCGAGCCTCCAACAGCAGCTCTCGAAGAGAGGGAACAAGCTGCTCTTTTCCCTTGAAAAACCCTACTTTCGACCCTATATATACACACCCACCTCAAGCCTTCATTACGGACGAAACATACAGCATACACACACAAGATTAAGTCACAAAAAAGCCCTAAAAAAGCCTCAAAGGGAGTCGAGATATCTGCTCTAAAAACAGAGCACGTTTTCCAGCTTTTCATTCTGCCCTCACCTGTTCTACCCCGTTTTTCGTGTTGAAAACACCATATTCTTTCTGATTTGTTTACCCAATCTTAAAGTTCATCTTACCACGATTCTAAAACATCTTTCGGTTCGAAATTTCGTTGAGAAACGAATAAGTTACAAGCTTTGAAAATCATTTGTCAGTATTGGTTCAAAGTTACGGTTTTTACAAATTGTTTCGTCGACGACGGCCCCTTGGGATAAAATCTTACAATCGATTACGACTCGGATATTTTGGTCAACGATACATGTAAGTTGAGGGTGCAAAAATACTCTTTTTATTTTGTTAAATTATTGTTTTTATCGTCTTTTACCGCTCTCTGTCGTTTTTTATTACTCTCTGTCGCTCAGTTGTTTATCATCGTAGTTATTGCTTTTTATCGTTCGTTTTGGCTTGTATTTTTAGCATGATTGTGATGCATATGTGTGAATGATTCGTGCCCCTTGTTCATCTAGTATGCATATTCGATTTCTTTGTGTAACGTGACTTGCGTGGTATGACTTGCCGTCGTTAGTTTGATTTTGATCTACTTGTTAGCCTGTATATGATTGGGTCTCACTCACGTTTAGTTAACCATCTGTAAATTGGTCCTGTTTGCTGTGGCTTTCATTCGAATGACATTTAATCTCGTTAATCATGTAACGATCGTGCAATTCATCTCGCTTCTGCCTGCTGTTTCTTTTTTTCTGTTTTACTCGTCCAAATCCTTAATCATGTAGTTCTTTCTTCTGTTTCGTAATCATGCGTAAGCTGAATATTTGTATGTTTTTTTTGGCCTGTTGATAGTTTTGTTTTAAATCTCGAGTTGCGTAGTGTAGGGGCTATGATTAGTTTCGATGATAGTTTTGTTTTGTTCTCTTATGGCTTTTCTTCGAGCTGAACGTTTGTATGCTTGTGTGTTTCTTTTTAGCTGCCATTATATTACTGAGAACATGTTACAGTTGTTTACTTTACGTCTTTATGTGATGATTATGTTTGTGTGTATTTGTTTGTTTAAACACTTGTCTGCGTGTATATGAAAGTTAGTGGATTATTAGTTAGTCTCATGTTATTTGCGCTTATCAGTATGTTTTAGTCGTATTTAATTTTCTTAGTTTACATGTTTGTTTGTACGTTCGTTCGTGATTGTTGCAGTTCGCGTATGTTTGCACGTCTTTTAGTTGCGCTTGATTATTAGTTTATACGTTTGGTTGTGCTTATCTGTCGCTTCTTTATATTCATATGGAATGCTTGCTCATGTTAGTTGCTTATTCGCGTTCATGTATTAGCCATGTCATACGTCTGTACTCGTGTGCTTATTTGTTGCAGTTGATTATTGTAGGCTCTTGAGTGTTTGCTTGCATTTGTGCGTTATTTGTTACTTTTTTTATTCGTGAGCAGTGTTTGATTATTCATGCTAGTCACTCATGGTCGTATGTAGTTTAGTCGAGTTAATTGTTTTTTATTCGTCTGCCGCTAACGTTTGTTAATCTATCTTATGCTGTCGGTGAGTATTTCTGCTCCTTTCTTTTGTTTGCTAGAATAGTAAATGAACCCATGTTAAATAACTTCGACGAAATTATATGTGCATTAAACGACATAGAATGAATATAATATGTTTAGGATTAAAACGTTGTTTGCATATCCACATACGTACTCATAATAGCCATGATTTTACCTAGTAGAGACCGTTACTGTAACGGGCGGGGTTAGGCGTTAAATTAATGAAATTCTTTTAAACTTCCTAACACGTAAACTCACACGAACTCATTTTCTCTAAAATTGGTTTCTAAATTCCACCTAAAAATTTAGTGGCGACTCTTTTCAAATTAAAAATGTTTTTTGAAATAAAACATCGCGTGGATCAAAATCCCTTGTCCACAATTTGGCGACTCCGCTGGGGACAGTGAAACTTGAAAAGTAAAATGATGGCTATTTAGAGTACCCTTTCTTTTTTACGTTGTTTATGCATCATACTGTTAGGATTCGAACCATTTCTCCCTTTGGGTCGACCTCAAAGTAGGGAAATGACGTTCACTGTGTCTGGTTTAAATACCAAGATGGTTCTGCCGAGGTTAGCAACCGCCGTCCCCCATTTCGTCCCTGACTTATGGAGGATTGTGAGTTCCCTAACAACGTGGAATCATTGGCACGGACCCTTTCTTGAGACTTAGAATAGTCTAGGCCATGCATTGCATCCTTGAACTGCGCGTGACTAATTGCTCTGTGAATTCCTAAAGCCATGTTTTCAATCCTCTTTAATCAAAACGGTCATCTTTTCAAATTGAATATTTTCCAAAATCTTTTATTAGCTGAAACTATGTCTTTTTAGGATTAGAATAATCTTAAATACCTCTTTTGAAACGATTTTTGACTTAAGCTGAAATGCTTTCCCTCTAAAAAATCATTCCTTAAGCTGAAATGCTGTCTTTTTAGGATTAGAATAATCTTAAATATTTTCCAACACTATCCCTTCCGAAAAACAAAGATTTTGTTTAAGCTGAAACGCTTTCCTTCTAAAATTAGAATAATCTTAGATATTTTCTGAATATTAGCTCTTTTGAAAAAAGATCTTTTCTCGGCTGAAATGCCATCCTCTTAGGATTAGAATAATCTTATATTATTTTCGATTTTAGTTCTTTTTGAAAAAAAAAAAACTCTTCCTAGCTGAAAGGCTATTCGTTTAGGATTAGAATAATCTTAAATAATTTTCTGAATTTTAGCTCTTTTTAAAAAAGATCTCCTCCAAGCTAAAAAGTTATTCGTTTAGGGTTAGAATAATCTTAAACATTTTTTTTCCAATGTTAGCTCTTTTGAAAAAAGACATCCTCCAAGCTAAAAGTTATTCGACTAGGATTAGAATAATCTTAAATAATCTTCGATTCTAACTCTTTTGAAAAAAGATCCATTCCTAGCTGAAATGCTATTCGTTTAGGATTAGAATAATCTTAAATAATTTTCGATATTGCCTCTTTTGAAAAAAGATCTTTTCTAAGCTGAAATGCTATTCGTTTAGGGTTAGAATAATCTTAAACAATTTTCGATATTGCCTCTTTTGAAAAAAAAAAAAAAGATCTTTTTCTAAGCTGAAATGCTATTCTTCTAGGGTTAGAATAATCTTAACCAATTTTCGACATTAGCTCTTTTGAAAAAGGATCTTTTCTTAGCTGAAATGCTATTCGTTTAGGATTAGAACAATCTTAAATAATTTTCGATATTAGCTCTTTTGGAAAAAGATCGTTTCTAAGCTGAAATGCTCCTCGTTAGGATTAGAAAATCCTAAAACCTTTTTTTCTTTAAAAGAAAATTATCTTTTGAAAAAAGATCCTTTTTAAGCTGAAATGCTATCCATTTAAGATTAGAATAATCTCGAACAATTCTCAACGCTAACTCTTTTGAAAAAAGATCCTTTTTAAGCTGAAACGCTACCCGTTTAAGATTAGAACAATCTCGAACAGTCTTCGACGCTAAGTCTTTAGGAAAAAGTTCCTTTTTTTAGTTGAAATAGTCCTCGTTAGGATTAGAAAATCCTAGAACTTTTTTTTTAAAAAAATTAGCTTTTTTGAAAAAAGATCCTTTTATAGCTGAAATGCCAATTAAGATTAGAATAATCTCGAACAGTCTTCGACACTAATAAGTCTTTTGAAAAAAGATCCTTTTTATAGCTGAAATGCTATCCGTTTAAGATTAGAATAATCTCGAACAGTTCCCAACACTTGCTCTTTTGAAAAAAATCCTTTCAAGCTGAAATGCTACCCGTTTAGGATTAGATTAATTTTGAACGATTTTTAACACTACGTCTTTTGAAAAAAGAATAGTTTTTAAGCTGAAATGCTATACGTTTAGGATTAGAGTAATCTCGAACGCTTTTGAAATGCTACCCATTTGGGAATAGAATTTTTTCCAACCAAAACGAAGTTTTTCAAAGGTAAAAGTCTAGCCTAGTTGGACTAGAATTTTCGAACCAAATAAGCCTTTTGGGAGTCGTGTCGCCTTTTCAAACCTCAACTTCGAAAATAAGTTTAATTCTCAAGTCGTGAGTAAGCACGAAATGCACCTAGTCGAGTCTAGTTGGAATCTAAGCCGCGTATAGTAAGTCTAGTCCATCTAAAAGTCTTAGAGGTCTTACCTAGTTTGGTCACCCAGGCCTACACTTGGGCCCAAGTCATGCATGTCAAATTTTTAGTTTTGAGTCAGGGCACAACAACGTCTTAGCTAAGCTATTTGGAAGTTTTGTATAAACCTTAGAAATTGTTTGGTCCGCGCACGAGCTAATTACTTCAAGTCCATGGCTAGTTGGGTCTAAATCCCGTACTGTGAGTCTGTCTTTAAGTCCATATGTCGCATGCATTTGTATAGTTAGGTTGTAGACCATGTCGTTAAGCTTCGAGTCTTTTCATGATTAATCTGGTCCAGTCCACTTGCATCCCGAGTCGTTACAAATAGTGTCGAAACCGTGTCGATTTCTGAACCTGAGTCGCATATTCTTCGCCTTAAGTCAAAGTCAAGTTGCAAAAGTGAGGTAACTTTCGAACCAAGCACCTGAACCTTCGGTTTAGTGTTTAGACTAAGATAAGTCAACGACAAACTCGAATTGAATTGTTTTTCGGAATAAATTGAGAATTGAGAATTTATAATTTAAGGTAGCAAATGCATGAACTTTTCCTCCCTATTTAAACTTGAGTTGATTAATTTCTTGACATTACATGTTTTAGTTCTCTTTTAAATCTGAATCATGAATGGATAATAAAGAATAGCACTTGTATAACGATCTTAACCCCATTGTTGACTAATTAATAGTGTGGTGTGTGGGTCTTGTGTTTAATTATTTACTGTGGTGACTCCTTTAATGGACCGACAGGGAGATTACTTGACCTCAAAAGAGCGTGATTGACTTTCTTGTGATTCGAGTTCTTAGCCCGAGGGGAACCCAATCTTAGCTATTGGGAGAATGCCTGATGACTTGTCCAGTTGGACGGGATCCATCGGTTGAGGCTTGCTACATGGGTCACTTGACAGATTTTTTTTGAAGAAGAGAATGTTGAAAAAAAATCAGAAAAAAAGGAAAAAAGAAGGAAAAAATAAATATTGTGAGGAGGTATCAAGCACACCTTAGGTAACCGGGAGAACGATCCACGCACTAATGTGGTAATACAAGGTGCCGAAAGTAAATCCTTTCCCTTGAGACCTTAATATTTGGCTGAAACCCATAGTCTAATTGTTGATATGTGGGGAGAAAGAAAGTGAAACCAGTGGTGAAGGATGAAAAGTTCGTTAATAATTTCAATTTAAAAGCGTCTAAAATCTGTAATGTGGTTTAATTAATCGATTGTACAGTTTTGTTGTGGAGGAGAAATTTCATTGTAGGCGCTGCTGATTCATATGATTTGTTTGAAATGATCTTGAAGTATATATTTTAAGTTTGTCGTTGACCGTTCATAAGTCAATATAAGGTTAAGTATGGTGATACTTTTTTAGTAGCTCGGTTTGTCATCGTCGAGGACGACAATAAGCTAAGTGTGGGGGAATTTGATAATAGAGTAAATGGATGTGTATTAGTTATATAATTTTACACTTTTAGAGTCGTCTTTTATATTATTTTAAAAACGATGTTTTTAAACTAGGTTTATGTCGATGACCTCTTTCGATTTTCAAATGAAATTTGCTATGCGGGTCAATGACCTATCCATTTTCCAAAATAGGGGTCGATGACCTATCTTCAGATGATGTCTTGCGTTCGGGTCGATGACCCATCCACCTTTTCCTCCAAAATATGGGTCGATGATCCATTTTTAAAAGCTATGTTCCGTTTGGGTCGATGACCTATCCACCTTTTCCTTCAAAATCGAGGTCGATGGCCCCAGTTTTCAATGACAATTATAGTTCGGGTCGATGACCTATCCGCCTTTTCCTCAAAATACGGGCCGATGGCCCAAGTTTTCAAATGATGAACATAGTTCGAGTCGATGACTCATCCACTTAAATCAAAATGCGGGTTGAAAACTCATTTTCGTAAGATGTTTATAGTTCGAGTCGATGACTCACCCACTTTTAAAGATGCGGGTTGAAGACCCATTTTCAAATGATGTTTATAGTTCGAGTCGATGACTCATCCACTTTTCAAGATGCGGGTTAAAGACCCATTTTCAAATGATGTTTATAGCTCGAGTCGATGACTCATCCACTTTTCAAGATGCGGGTTAAAGACCCATTTTCAAATGATGTTTATAGCTCGAGTCGATGACTCATCCTCTTTTCAAGATGCGGGTTGAAGACCCATTTTCAAATGATGTTTATAGCTCGAGTCGATGACTCATCCTCTTTTCAAGATGCGGGTTGAAGACCCATTTTCAAATGATGTTTATAGTTCGAGTCGATGACTCATCCACTTTTCAAAATGCGGGTTGAAGTCCCATTTTTTCAAAAGATTTTTATAGTTCGAGTCGATGACTCCCCCACTTTTCAAGATGCGGGTCGACGACCCATTTTCAAAAGATGTTTACGGTTTCGAGTCGATGATTCATCCACTTTTCAAGATACGGGTCGACGACCCATTTTCAAAAAAAATGTTTCCAGTCGACGACTCATTTTCAAAAGATGTTTACAGTTTCCGGTCGAAGACCCACCACTCTTTAATCTAAAAGTATAAGTCGAGGACACAAAATTTTGAATTGGTCGAGGACACAAAAATTTTGAAATGCGAATCGAGGACGCAAATGTTGGTTTTAGCTCGGGTCGATGACCCATTTCCAACGCGATATCTATTTTAGCTCACTACTTAAAGTTCGGATCGATGATCCATCCTTTTGTTTAAAAAAAGCAGGTCGAAGACCCATTCTCGATTTAAAATCCTCAGTTCGGATCGATGATCCATCCCATTTGTTTAAAAAGCGGGTCGAAGACCCATCTTGAAATTAATATTCTCAATTCGGATCGATGATCCATCCTTTTTGTTTAAAAAGTAGGTCGATGACCCATTTTCAAATAAAATGCGCAGCTCGGATCGAGGATCCATCCTTTTTGTTTCAAAAGTCGCAGAATTCACTATGTGAGTCGTGTGCTATGATTTGTTATTAAGTTTGAGCAGGAACGCTCCAACCGGGGGCTCTAAAGTCATCAACCTTAGACCCCGACGACAGGATGACATCCTCGAAATGAAGAAGT
The DNA here is from genome assembly GCA_023091065.1 of Dianthus caryophyllus. Classification (NCBI taxonomy): domain Eukaryota; kingdom Viridiplantae; phylum Streptophyta; class Magnoliopsida; order Caryophyllales; family Caryophyllaceae; genus Dianthus; species Dianthus caryophyllus. The sequence continues at coordinate 11,946,742 of CM041529.1, read as the reverse complement.
ACTAGCAGAAGCTAAAAGAAGTGACACTTCCAAAAAAGAATGCAGATATAGGCTTTACTCAATCGAGTAAACAAATATCATTGTTTTGGGCCGAAGCAGCAGAAAGCTACAGGCCAGCGAGCTCGAACTACGATACGGGTTTGATTCTGTCACAACGGATACGTAGGCGCCTAAGGATAAGGCTCAACCCACACCTTGATGAAAATGAAGGCATCCAGAATCAAGTTTCAGGTATGATTTCTTATTATGGCTGGTGAGCTTATATACACAGGTCCAAGGGACCCTAAACGACCCGTGAGGCTCTCAAGTTGTGATCTTCGATCGACTCGAGGGTCTACTTTGACTTTCGCCTGTCCAAGCCTTAGTCAAAGTGGGGGCTCTGTTGATACCCGTATCTGTCGATATGGAAATTTTTAGAGAACCCGACAAACACCCTATGATGATAGGACAACTTGTATTTCGTGTCATTTATTTGAGTTCGTTTTACGATGTAAGCCGGACGCCGTCGACAAAATGTTTTATTAATTTAAATGATATTTAAATTAATGATTAACAAGGTAAATTTATTTCTGTCAAAATTTATTTGCCGCAAGTATTTTATTGAAAATAAAGTATTTCGATTTGAAAAATCATTTTAAGTAATTCGATTTGAAAAATCGCTTTTATAAAATTGATATTTGACTTGAAAAGTCGTTTCTCGTGCTTTTAAAATAGTTTATTAAATCGTATTCGACGAATTCGTTTTCTTAACAGCAAGTTTTAAAGCTCGTTTTAAGTCCAATTTAAAGAGCGATTTTGAGCCCGTTTGAACACGAATTTCGAGGCCTCTTTCACCCACACTCTCCCTCACACACCCAAGCATACCCAAGCCTAAAAACCACGACCTAAACCCACCACTAGAAGCCAAAACGAGTCCAAACGCAGAGCTAATATGCAACAGCTCGTAGGCCCCAAACCAACCCTTGATTAGCTCAAACCCGACTCCAATCAGCCCACATCTGACCCATACCCCCATCCTAACTATCCTACCCTTATCACCCCTTCCCCCTTCGACTGATCAGCCCAGAAACCCAGCCAAGTAGCTCGTCAAAAGCAGCCCAGAACCCCTACTGCAGTGCTCGCTGTTTTGAGCAGCCCAAGACCCGACCTTTTAGCTCATCAAACTTACACCCACGACAAAAACCCTATACCTGTTCCGCATACCCATGTACCCTTGCCTTAACCCTCAAGAAAACACTAAAAAAAACCCTAAAGCGAGCCTCCAACAGCAGCTCTCGAAGAGAGGGAACAAGCTGCTCTTTTCCCTTGAAAAACCCTACTTTCGACCCTATATATACACACCCACCTCAAGCCTTCATTACGGACGAAACATACAGCATACACACACAAGATTAAGTCACAAAAAAGCCCTAAAAAAGCCTCAAAGGGAGTCGAGATATCTGCTCTAAAAACAGAGCACGTTTTCCAGCTTTTCATTCTGCCCTCACCTGTTCTACCCCGTTTTTCGTGTTGAAAACACCATATTCTTTCTGATTTGTTTACCCAATCTTAAAGTTCATCTTACCACGATTCTAAAACATCTTTCGGTTCGAAATTTCGTTGAGAAACGAATAAGTTACAAGCTTTTGAAAATCGTATCGATTGGTTCAAAGTTACGGTTTTTACAAATTGTTTCGTCGACGACGGCCCCTTGGGATAAAATCTTACAATCGATTACGACTCGGATATTTTGGTCAACGATACATGTAAGTTGAGGGTGCAAAAATACTCTTTTTATTTTGTTAAATTATTGTTTTTATCGTCTTTTACCGCTCTCTGTCGTTTTTTATTACTCTCTGTCGCTCAGTTGTTTATCATCGTAGTTATTGCTTTTTATCGTTCGTTTTGGCTTGTATTTTTAGCATGATTGTGATGCATATGTGTGAATGATTCGTGCCCCTTGTTCATCTAGTATGCATATTCGATTTCTTTGTGTAACGTGACTTGCGTGGTATGACTTGCCGTCGTTAGTTTGATTTTGATCTACTTGTTAGCCTGTATATGATTGGGTCTCACTCACGTTTAGTTAACCATCTGTAAATTGGTCCTGTTTGCTGTGGCTTTCATTCGAATGACATTTAATCTCGTTAATCATGTAACGATCGTGCAATTCATCTCGCTTCTGCCTGCTGTTTCTTTTTTTCTGTTTTACTCGTCCAAATCCTTAATCATGTAGTTCTTTCTTCTGTTTCGTAATCATGCGTAAGCTGAATATTTGTATGTTTTTTTTGGCCTGTTGATAGTTTTGTTTTAAATCTCGAGTTGCGTAGTGTAGGGGCTATGATTAGTTTCGATGATAGTTTTGTTTTGTTCTCTTATGGCTTTTCTTCGAGCTGAACGTTTGTATGCTTGTGTGTTTCTTTTTAGCTGCCATTATATTACTGAGAACATGTTACAGTTGTTTACTTTACGTCTTTATGTGATGATTATGTTTGTGTGTATTTGTTTGTTTAAACACTTGTCTGCGTGTATATGAAAGTTAGTGGATTATTAGTTAGTCTCATGTTATTTGCGCTTATCAGTATGTTTTAGTCGTATTTAATTTTCTTAGTTTACATGTTTGTTTGTACGTTCGTTCGTGATTGTTGCAGTTCGCGTATGTTTGCACGTCTTTTAGTTGCGCTTGATTATTAGTTTATACGTTTGGTTGTGCTTATCTGTCGCTTCTTTATATTCATATGGAATGCTTGCTCATGTTAGTTGCTTATTCGCGTTCATATATTAGCCATGACATACGCCTGTACACGTGTGCTTATTTGTTGCAGTTGATTATTGTAGGCTCTTGAGTGTTTGCTTGCATTTGTGCGTTATTTGTTACTTTTTTTATTCGTGAGCAGTGTTTGATTATTCATGCTAGTCACTCATGGTCGTATGTAGTTTAGTCGAGTTAATTGTTTTTTATTCGTCTGCCGCTAACGTTTGTTAATCTATCTTATGCTGTCGGTGAGTATTTCTGCTCCTTTCTTTTGTTTGCTAGAATAGTAAATGAACCCATGTTAAATAACTTCGACGAAATTATATGTGCATTAAACGACATAGAATGAATATAATATGTTTAGGATTAAAACGTTGTTTGCATATCCACATACGTACTCATAATAGCCATGATTTTACCTAGTAGAGATCAGAATTCTTTGTAGCAGGCGGGGTTAGGCGTTAAATTAATGAAATTCTTTTAAACTTCCTAACACGTAAACTCACACGAACTCATTTTCTCTAAAATTGGTTTCTAAATTCCACCTAAAAATTTAGTGGCGACTCTTTTCAAATTAAAAATGTTTTTTGAAATAAAACATCGCGTGGATCAAAATCCCTTGTCCACACAATGATACTTATAAGTATCTAAAATGATACTTCATGCAGTAATCTTGTCATGCTTTCATTATTTTGATTTTGACTCATTTGTGATACTTATTTGTATTTCAAGTGACACTTTATATACTAATCTGTGGTACTTTATTTGTCATTGATACTTTTGTTAAAGTCTTGTGATACTTTGTTAAGCATCTAATCTATAAAGAAGGGTAGCTTAGAGTTGGGTTAGCTGAAACTTGGTCCGACTCCAAAGTCCAAACCCTATAGATTAAAACAAAACTGAGTGACTGAGCTCGACCAACATTTTAAGTATGACTGGACTATAATGGTCACTTAGTTCCATTTTAGTCCAATTTAATCGTCGTGGTTGGGTCATGCCGTATAGAGCCAACGCATCTAAGCCCAACCTGAGGTCGAGCTAAATCCGACCCAATAGAACCCAAAAATATTGCCACGTGAATTATAGTATAGTACTCTGAAACTTCATTTGTATTAAAGTGATACTTTCTGTACAATTCAATGGTACTTTGTATAGGCAAATAAAAAACACAGAAAACTTGTTTAAAACTATGTAATGCTAAACTGAAAACATGATCTTCACAGAGATATGCCCTTCTGACTGAACACCTAAAATTGATCAAAAGTCCGAAGCAAGATCAGAATCCGAGGCAGCCTGCAACACACGGAAACAACAAAACCCCATTTTTAAAAGACGATGATATTAAAAAAAATAAAAAAAAAAAAAAAAAAAAAGGAAAACGAAACTTCAAATACAGAAGGCGTAAAAAATACAAACCTCAGTAGTTGTGCTTTCTAACTCTGAAACTTCATTTGTATTAAAGTGATACTTTCTGTACAATTCAATGGTATTTTGTATTGGCAAATAAAAAACACAGAAAACTTGATTAAAACGATGTAATGTTGGTTCAGAAAACTTGATCTTCACAGAGATATGCAAACACCTAAAATTAATCAAAAGTCCGAAGCAAGATCAGAATCCGAGGCAGCCTGCAACACACGGAAACAACAAAACCCCATTTTTAAAAGACGATGATATTAAAAAAAAAAAAAAAAAAAAAAAAAAAAAAAAAAAAGGAAAACGAAACTTCAAATACAGAAGGCGTAAAAAATACAAACCCCAGTAGTTGTGCTTTCTAACTCTGAAACTTCATTTGTATTAAAGTGATACTTTCTGTACAATTCAATGGTATTTTGTATTGGCAAATAAAAAACACAGAAAACTTGATTAAAACGATGTAATGTTGGTTCAGAAAACTTGATCTTCACAGAGATATGCAAACACCTAAAATTAATCAAAAGTCCGAAGCATGATCAGAATCCGAGGCAGCCTGTAACACTCGGAAACAACAAAATTTTAAAAAGACGGTGATATCAAGAAAAGGAAAACGAAACTTCAAATACACAAGGCGTAAAAATACAAACCTCAGTAGTTGTGCTTCCTAACACATCTCCACGATGAGGGCAATTACGCTTGTCGTGATGTGCCATTTGTTTGCAATTATTACAAAGCCGCTTTGGTTTTTCAGCCTTGACAATGCACTGTCGCTTATTCGAAATCAACCTTTTTCCACTGCCTTTATTTTTTGATTGTACAGGTGGTCGAATGGTGACATTTGTGGAAGAACTACAACCAAGAAGAGTCTCTAACTCTTGCTCTTTTGTCAAATTTAGAGGCTTCAGTTTACCTCTAAAAATCTTCAACAAATCAGTCAGTTCCGAAATATGATTCTTCGGCATGCTTTTCAAGACACCAATAGTCGCATAAAACTCTGACCAAACTTTAGAAATCTCCATATTAGTTAGATCTTTTGCATCAAAATCATCAATTAACTGCCCATGTGCATCATAAATTGGGATTCTCACAGAATTCTTCAACCACCGCCAAAACATATTTCTGGGATTTTATGGACTTGCTTCCTGCAGAGTACCCATATAATATGGCGACAAATAAATCCTTTCCTCTCAAATAATTTGCAAGAGCAGGTTATGTGAGAATCAGCTGCCGTATACTCAACAGTGTATACTTTATTCAGACAGCATCGACGACATTAATAGTCTCAGAACATGTATTCTTGGTGTAAGCACCAACACTACATGAACACATGGAGGCTGATACCTCTAATTGGAACTCATAGAATATCGTAGGGTGTAAACTCTAGCGACATGAGACTCTAATTTCGAGAGGGTAGAAGTGCGTGGTAATGAGTAATCATTGCCTCGATCAAGTGTTTTCTCGAGTATATCGTTGTTGATCCATAGCACTTTCAAACGCATCCAGTAACTCAACAAGTGTTCCATGGTGGTTTTCAAAGCGTTTGAAAAACTATTTTCGCTTCAACGCCGCTGCGTGGTTCTTAAAAGACAACCAAAAGGGATATCACGATAATAAGCCTAATCCAAATTTTCTCCTGATTGAAAACAAATATGACAACCAAGAATGATCCTCCATATTGAATTCAGCGATCACCTCATTCCACTTCTCTTCAAATTCCAAAGGTTCTAACTCCGTATTCCACACAACCGAACACAAACGACTGACAAAGTCAGTCTCCTTTGACACAGTCTGTCCTACTTTGTCAGGCAGCTTCTGCATAATATGCCACATACAAAAACGATGAATAGCAGTCTTAAACACATTAGGGAACACATTTTTAATGGCAGGATCCTGGTCAATCAGTACACAATGAGGTTCTTTATTCCCCATAGCCTCTAAAAACTGCTTAAAAACCCAAGTAAATGATTGTTCATCCTCGTTTGACAAGAGTGCAGCAGCAAAAGTGACTGATTTCTTATGATGATCAACACCCGTAAAAGGAGTGAAGACCATACTATATCTATTAGTAGAGTAAGTAGGGTCAAAACTCATCACATCACCAAATAAGAAGTAAGCCCTACGTGACTGCGAATCTGACCAAAATGCACGACACAAGTTTTGACTACTGTCCACCTCAAACGCAAAATAGAAGCCTTTTTGAGTCTCACGAAGCTCCTGAAAACGATTTATAAACATCTGCGCATCTTTATCTCCTATAAAGCACTTGATGTCTCTTCCAAAATTCTTAAAATCAGTCAACGTTGCCCCGATGTTGGAATAACCATTAGCATATTCCTTACAAATTCTGAAACTCTTGGTTGAACCAATGTTAACCTTACAATGATCTATTATGGTTTGTTTATGGAAAAGGGAAAGATTTCTAGAGTTTTTCTGGAATTCTTTGTTTTTTAAAGAACAAAGCCGATGGGTATCGCCCGCATGGAACACAACAACAACATACAAATGATCCCTAAATTGAAACTTAATCTTAGCTTTACATCCACCTCGGTTATTTTAGTTTTCTTAGGTTCGTAAGGTTTGGTTGATATTTCCTCCTTTTCTTCATCACCAATAAGTGAAACATTCTTCTTAGAAGGGTTAATTCCCTCCCTATTACAAACGATGTGCTTCCGAGATATTTCGCCATCATGAAACATTTTAGCCGTCTCTAATCTAGGAACAAAACCACAAGCAGAAGCATAAGAGTAATAAAACTCGATACCTTCCTCTAAAGTTGGAAAAGCTTGCCCGATATAAGGTTTTGAATCACTTGAAACAATCCTTCTCCAATCCTCACTACCACCAGGTGTAATATTTAACAAAAGTTTGTGTTCCTTATCAACAATGACAGGTTGCTGAACAACTGGAGTATAAGGAACGGAAGTGCTTCCAGTTGAACATAAAACCACATCAGCTTCTGCAATAAAAATTCAAATACATAATGATACTTTATTAGTAACAATTTGAAACTTATTTTAATAAATAATGATACTTTATTAGTTATATGTCAAACATTAAAATTGATCCTAAACAACTGTGAAACTTCTTATACAAAACTGTGAAATTTCTTGCAATACATAATAATACTTAATAAACATCAGCAATCAATGATAACATAACAACTAAAGAGGAGAATTACTAAATCAATTGATGAAATCATAAAACAAAATAAGATCAACTGATGAAAATCAATTAATGAAAATCAATATATTATAAACTGATGAAATCATTACTAAAACAGAGAGGAATTACTAAAACAATTAGCAATCACAAGATCGAAATTACAAATTGATTTTCATCAGAAAATTGATCTACAACATAAAATTGATCGAAAAATAGCAGTCACTGATTAATTCATAGAAAATAAACGTTTTAATGAAAATCAACATATTACAAAATTGATAAATCGAATTCAATTAACGAAAATATAAACTCAACGAATATAATTAAAATCAACGAATTCGCTGAAGTTGATGATGAATTGAAACAAATTTGAAGAAATTGAACGAAACACACCTAACATAATGAAATAATTTTGAATAAATTTGCAGAAATAGAACGAATGAATGAAGTTGATGATGAATTGAAGTTGATGATGTCGCTGAATTGAAGTTGATGATGTCGCAGAAATAGAACGAAAGAATTGAAGAGAGAAGCTAGAGAGAGAAGTAAAATTTACGTGAATGAAGGAGAAAGGTAAGGGGGAACCTATTTATAAACATCCATTGTATTTTAATTAGAGGGAATTAATTTGAGCCATTGGATCATCAAGATCCTAGGGCTGAGATTTGGATGTAGGATGTATAATTGTTGGGAGGATGTATAAGATCCTATTTTTAGGGTTTGTTCTTGATGTATTTTGTGTATTTTGCTTTTTTTTTTTTTTTTTTTTTTTTAATTTTTGTGGTAGTTTGTTATTGAATTATCTATTTTTTCTGTTTTTTTGACGATTCTCATAAAAAAATTGGAAATTTCAGATTATGTGTATATAATTCTATTTTTTGTTATTGGAATTTCAGTTTTTTTTCTGCTAGGAGACCATGACTTTTTTCGATTTTTTTGTTAAAATTTTAGTTTTTATTTTTTATTATTCATTTATTTTGTGCATTTTGATATTTTTGTGTTCTTCTTTTAATTTGATACATAAATTGGTATATTTCTTGTGTTTTCTGTTGAATTTCACTTAAAAATTTGGAAACCCTAGAAATTGATTGTTATTCCTTTTTCTACTGTTGGTATTTCAAAAATTTCAATTGATATATTTTATATGTCCGTATTTTTAGAACACTCTGTTTTTAGTGATTTAAATTTTGCCTCATTTTTGCTGATATTAGTGTATCGATTCTTTGTAAATGTCTTCTTCAAGGAGTTCCTCTTCCGATGATGTCGCGTACGAGGATGATTCGTCTAATCAAGTGGGGTCTGATGAGGTTGCTTAAACTGTAGCGTCAGGTGCAGCGGAAGAAGCAAAAGTTGCAAAAATGAAGCACTGCGACCATTTAAATTGATCATTCAACTCATGGTTCTGTTTTGATTTGTAGTACCGTTTTGAAAGACCGTCTTTATTAAACCCTGTCAACGTTGAACCGCTAAATTTGTATTCAGTTTGACATTGGGCTGTACTTTGATTTGTACTTTGGTTGTAAATGACCAATTTCAATTTTTCTGTCTACTGTTACTAGTCTACTGTCTCAAAAAATATCTTAGAGTAAATGAAATTCCAACAAAAAAAAAAAAAGAATTATAACCAACTTTTAAAGAATTCTAATGTCAACTTCCCTAAGTATAATTTCATTACCAGAAAATATTCTCTAATCTTCAAATATGCTACCAAATTCAGAATTTCAACACATTCAATTGAGATTTTAACAGTTTTCTAAAAAAAAACCCCTTTCAAATTTCAATAATCTACTAATTTTATATATATATACTCCCTTCATCCCAAATTACTTGTCCCTTTTTGGTTTTTAAAAAAATTCCAAATTAATTGTCTCATTTGGAAAATTATTAAATTACTCTTATGTCACTTATTGTGGGTTTATGTATTTGCTCAAATTGTTTGAAGTCTTTTTTTTTTTTCTTTTTTTTTGTTGCAAGGCACTTGATTGCTACTCTTCTACTTTCTACCAAGCCCTTCCACCCATATTAGTAGTATAAGGGTAAAATATAAATTATATGTAAATATTGTGAAAATTAAAAGATGATTGCGGTTTTTTTCTAAATTTCTTAAATCTAACATTTTGGTAAAAGGGGACAATTAATTTGGGATGGAGGGAGTATTATATTAGATACTCCCGTATTAGATTAGATTAGATGAATAGAATAGAAGTTGAACTTATTTTGAGAAGGGAGTGCACAGGTATGATTAATTTCGGAGAAAATACTCCGTAGTTGTTTGTTCTGAGTTAGTCATTCTGAAGAGTCCCCACATCGTAGTATGGGAGGTTGATGTAGGGTTTATATAGAGCAGGCTACCACCCTGCCTAGCTTTTGGGGTGGGCTTATGGTCTTTGTCCTATATCATTGGCTCAAGTTCTCTCATTTGTCTCGGGAAACTCGAGTTACAATTCAATAACTCCTGCGTCCTACAACATTTGTACTGAATTTCCGGAGAAATCCCTGAATTCTGTTACAATTGGTATCAAAGCCAAACCTCGGTATGGGACGAGGATGTTGGTCCTGGAGGTCAACGGACTCGAAGTGGGTGGCCTACGGAGTGGGTGGCCTGGAAGAGCCAGCCGTGACCCAACGAGGACGTTGGTCCTGAAGGGGGACGAATGTTCTGAGATTAGTCATTCTGAGAGTCCCCACATCGACCGTATGGGAGGTTGATGTGGGGTTTATATAGGGCAAGGGTCTACCACCCCTTAAGCTAGCTTTTGGGGTGGGCTTATGGTCTTTGTCCTATATCATTGGCTCAATTTCTCTCATTTGTCTCGGGAAACTCGAGTTACAATTCGATAACTTCTCCGTCCTACAACATTTGTACTGAATTTCGGGAGAAATCCCTGAATTCTGTTACATTGTTTCCTTAATCCAAATTTCCCTTCTTTTTCAGTTTCTCTTACATCATCCTCCTTCAATCTTAATCCTTAAATTACAACTGTGATTAGGTTTTACCTATGACCAAACTCATTCCTTTTTTTTTTTTTTTTTTTTTTTTTTTTTTTTTTTTTTTGGGTCTATTTAATTGGAGAAGACAATCGGTACGGCAACAAAGTAGGGCGAATTCAATCACTCGGAGACGATTAATTCTTGGAATATCGTCATAGTAAGGTAACTAATTGCGAACCCAACTCGTTTTTTTGGTTTAATTGATTGTATAATAATGGTTGATTTAAGGAACTTGGAGATTGGTTGTTGTATATCTACATGAATTGTATAATAATGGTTGACTTAATGAACTTGATATTGGTAGCTATTTGTGTCTGTTGCTGTCATTGTTGTTTGTTGTTTTCGCTGTCGTGCTGGTGTTTGCTGTTATCACCTGTTGTCGTCGCTATCTATATGCTGCCCATTGCTGATTTTTTCGTATTTTAATTGTTGTCAGCTTCTTAGAGACGGTTCCTATGTGGTGTTTTATATCGTCAATGAGTTGATGTATTCTTATGATTAATATGGTTATGTTCACCATGTTTGATACATTTCCTTCAATGTGTATTCATTACGGTAATAAGCTTGAACTAAGTTAGATAATACGGAGTATGGAGTAATAGATAATTAGACGCTTGGAGTAACTTCGTTCTATGTTTACATCTTGTCCTCTCCTCTTGTATACACTGCCAAACTCTCGGAGTAACTTCAAGTCTTATTAAAACCCTAAATTTTTCATGCTTCATTGATATACCCGAACTTCTCTGCCAATTATTGTGGTATGGTATCTAACTATCTATGATTCATTTTAATGTGCTGTCCTCATTTGACCAAATATTTTTATGCAAAATTACTGAACCCATGACCAATTATTGTGGTATTTTTTATTTTTTTTGTTAACAAAAAAAGAAAAAAAAAATAATAAAAAAATCTGGAAGTATACACTGATTCAGTCGATTGTAATTGAATACTTGATTAATTCAGTTAGGATCTTATCAATTTTAGGGTTGTAATGACAAACTTCTATAAATGTCATAATTAGGTCGTCCCTAAATATGGTCATTGAGGTTTGTTTTTTTATTATATATAAAGAATTCATTTAAGTATTAATATCGAAGTTCCTAATTTAGCTATGGCAGCGTGCAAGAGGTGCAAGAAGACGGCTTTGGTGACTGATGATATCACCGGAGATATTGTTTGCTCCTCATGTGGAATTGTCCAAGAATTCACAAACTTTCAGCATCAATTCGGCGATGGAGCAAACTATGTTGCCCATGGCACCACGGGTTCGGGGCATGATTACAGCTAAGGAGCGTAAGTTGTATGAGGCAAACACAGTGATCGACGAGATTGTTTTCCGTTTTGGTTTTGACGATAGTCTAGCCCGGGCTGTAAAGGATATGGTCACGAAGGTGACGGAAGGTGAGTTTGGTTTAGGTAATTGGTTTGGTGTTTTGGTTGGTGCTTGTTGTTATCTTGTTATGAGATTGAGAAATAGGGTTTTGACTATTAACGATGCGTGTGATGTTGTGGGATGCGAATTGTATGAAATGGGGAGAATGGTGGGGAGGGTGGTTAATTTTCTGGAGTTAGAGTTGCCGGAATTTGACGTGGTGGGGTTGTTGGAGAAGACGATTCGAGGGTTTTCCAGGTTTTCAGAGGTTGATGTGGAGAAGGTCGAATTGATGGTGAAGCAAGGGAATTTTGTGATGCAGTGTTGCATTAAATGGTGGCTGACCACCGGGAGACGGCCTGGGCCGGTGGCTGTAGCAGTGCTGGTTTTTGTGGCCGGGGTGAATGGGATTACTTTGAGGATTGAGGACGTTGCAAAGGAGGTTAACATGGGGATAGGAACATGTAAATTGCGGTACAAGGAGTTGCTAGAGGCGCTTGTGGAGGTGGCGAAAGGGTTACCTTGGGGGAACGACATTAATGTTAAAAATATCGTAAGGAATGCACCGTCTGTGATGAAGTATATGGAGATGAAATCATTGGCGAGTAAAGTGAATTGTACAAAGGCCGGTCTAGATGATAGACAAAGGCTTCATCACAAGAAAAGGTGGGTTGATGATGGATGCAGCAATTTTGATTTGAGTGACGTTCTTGGGGATGTTTTTGGAGGGAGGAGTGTAGGAGATGAAACCAATGTTGATGGTAGCGGTATTGAAAATGACTCATTACCTGACCATGAAGCACGAGGCGTAGTTGGTGGTGGCGAATGTGGTATTGCTGATTTGAAGGAGTATAAGGAGTCAGCTGAAGCTTTGGCAAACCTTTATTCGAAGTTCAAGGCCAGCTTTGCTGGTCATAAAATTATTAACAGGGATGATACTCATAATCATGGAGACGGGCTGGATGACACAGATTTCCCATTTATTGATGAATGGTGGAGTGGAAAATCAGAATTGTGTGAAAAGTTATTGTTGAACGAATTAGAGGAGAAGGATGTTGGGTTGGATGCACTCCCACCGTCTTATATCCGTGGTTGCCTGTCAATTAAGAGGAGACGAGAGAAGATTATAGCAGCTAAGACCCGCATCAATAGAATTCTTTTCCCTTCCATCGCCGACTCTCTTTGTTCTGGTATCGAAACCACCAATGATCCGTGTTTATCAATAGAAGCTACCTGTCATAAGAAGAGAAAGATTAGTAGGACGAAGAGGGAAAAACAACATGATAGTATTGACTGGGAAGATTTTATCATTGAGATGCTTCTGTTGCATAAGGTAAAGGAGGAGGAAATTGAAAAGGGCCATTACAAAGCCTTGCTTGGGCTGTATGTCTTTAAAGGATAAGAAGAGCAGTACATTTTTGTGTCAATGGTGGTGTTCAGCTGTATGAATTGGTTACTTGGTATAGGTAAATTAGAGTCAAATAGGTATTGTAAATCTTTTAAAGAGGGTATCTGAAAATATTTTTGGCTACATTAAATATTGAGTACTCCTTAATATTCGTAAACAGTTGCAATTTTCAATTACTACACCCGAGTTCCATATTTTGTTCTGCATTTAATATATCGACAACATATATGTAATGTTAGCCTTAGGACTAATAAGGATATTCTCTTTTTTGTCAAGACCGTGTCACAATTTCATCGTGTCGCTATGTCGGACTTAGGTTTTTTTTTTACTAATTTTCCTCATAACTGTGTAGCTCATTCTATATGTAGTTCTTTAGAGAATCGCTAAAATGATACAGAGTACTTTTTTTATTCTGAGAATTTTAAAATGCAAGAAGGTGAGTGGCAAAAGATTGTACGGTAAAATATGTTTGGAAACAATGCAACTCTCACATACAATATTATCTATACCTGGTTTCCCATGTACAATTAGTAATTGTTCTAACATTGACAGTGCGGCATTGTTGTGCGTGGCTTTCTGTCTAGATACGCTTGACAAGGATTACTGTTACTTGCAGAGTTGGGTAATAAAGGTTGGTGAAGCTCTATCGTCTGGTATGTGAAGCAGATAGTCTTTTTTGTTTTTTTTTTTTTGTTTTTTTTTTGTTTTTTTTTTCCTCCCTTTAATGTAAAGGCTAGCCATTGAACATGTATGTGTTGTCTTCGGGCAAATATCACCATCCTGGTATGAGCATTTTGGAAAACTTTAACCCATTGTGCACATCAGAGTTGCGCATTATTGCAGGTATGACATAGTATCAGAGACGTAGCTCCATGTCAGGAATCTGGTTCACAGTGGAGGTAAATTTAACAGTATAATACAAGGTTTTGTAGGTTTTTTAACTAAAAATGTTTCTATATATTGATGTACAGGTTACTTTTCTGGGAATTTTTTTTATCACGACTTAATTGCACGGTTTCCCAATTTGTGTAGAATGTTTAATAATTTTTCTGGAGTAATCGTTTACACATTATATTTATGTTTTGTAACTATTGTTGTTTTGCGATTCATGATCTTATTTTTCCTTCGTAAAGCTGTCAATATTACTATAACCCAATTTTTAATGTCCTACTTTTTATTTTGGGTATATTTAAAAATGGTTATGTATGCTGCAATTAAATTCCAAACTTCTTTTCAAATTTATATACTCCCTCCATCCCGAATTAAGTGCCCCCTTTTGTTTTTCTAAAAAACCCAAATTAAAGGACCCCTTTGTCCAAAATCCAAATTACTATATTATCCTTCTGTAATTTGACCTCAATTTTGTCAATGTGGCATGTTAGCTAAGTGCTCATCAATATCTCAATAAAGGTGAAATTGGAATTATAAATATAAATTGTGGAGATTAAGGGATAAAAATGATTTTTTTTCTAATATGTTAAATTTAAGGTTTATGTTAAAGGGGACACTTAAATTGAGATGGAAGGAGTATCATGTTAATATTGAGCTTGACAACATCCTCCTTGTCCACTCATCTGGAGGCCAATGAGAGGGGTTAATCAGTGTAATTCTCATCTATATTACTTACACTGACCCGGGTAGGATCCGACACAAGTGCCGAGTGTCTGCCACTCCGTCTATGCCACTTATGTTGTTGTCTATTGTACCTTGGTTGAAGAGGAAAAGATTGAATTCCATGTTATGCGTTATTTGTATTATCCATGAAGAAGCTAACGAGATTCAACGATAAATTTTGTTTCAGCAATGGGAGGCATAAGCTCTTAGGGTTTTGAATTGCTTCTGCTGATGCATATAGGCTCTTTAAAAATAAGAATACTTACTAGAGGTGGTACTTTTTTAATCAAAAGCATAATAACAAGTAACTATCTATACCCAACATGTATATTCAGTAATGTCGTGAGAATTGTCAGATCCCCTTCTTATCAGCAGGTCACTGTATTCTTGGACAATTGCTAAGATTTGCTTAATGGGAGGAAAACATTTGGTAGCAACATGTGGGATATGTCATTTCAAAGCTAGTCAACATTGTGTAGCAGTGTAGGTTTTCTGTTGCGTATAAATTTTTCTCTACAACTTGACTCTTATTTTGCTGTTTATCCACTAGTCTGTTTCAGGTAATAACGGTGGCCCTGCGTTCAACGACCATGAAAATTGCATTGGGATTGCATTTCAGGTATACTAGTATTAAACCTTATGAAAGTTGTAATGCCTTTTATTTTAAAATCTTGGGTTACTTCACCATAGAAAAAACTTTGTAAGGGTATCTAGCCATCTGGCATGTTGTCAAAGTTCTTGTTTGGAGTTGATATGCAATTATGATTTATGATTAGTAAACGGAGTACTCTACCATTTTCAAGAGTGCAGGGGATAAAATTGGGTGAATTGTAAGAAAAGACAGTAATTAGGCAATTTGAAGAACTTAATGATTCCCAAATCTAGAAATCAGAATTAATTTTCACTTCCATTAAGACAAAGGTAACTTGTAAAGAAACCATTCGTATGCAATTATTCATTAGCTGTCGAAATCCTGATCACGTATCTACATTATGACAGTATTTTTATGCTAGTGCTCAGATCAAATGATACTGAAAATATAGGGACATAGAGTTACGTCATTCCAATAACAGCGGTGTCTCACTTTTTGACGACTATGAGAGGAACACGAAGTACACAGGTGCTGACTCCATTCTTTATCATGAAAACTCCAGTTGCTCCCGTGTATTACTGTCGTGTCTTTAACTAATGTGAGATGTATGTCTTATGTCATCCTACATAAAGACAAATCTTACCTTGAGCGACACATTGGCGCAACACAGTGCACATGAACTTACACACTGCTTGTAGGTTTCATAGATATCTAGACGCCAGGCCTTGACAGACTAGAATTGCAGATTTAGATATTCATTTCTTTTGTTTTATCCCTTTGTGATAGGCTTGTATACCAAAGATCACTGTGGCATTAAATTAGCCACCAAAGATATGAGTGGGTTCTCCTTTTTTACAGATCCTACTTGTGAATGGTGTGATACATTTTTTTTGATGTTCGGTTTCACGATAGACTTCTCATCGTGTCGTAGTAGATTGGGATATGAGATCAGTAGCTAAGTTCTGTGCTTGGTGGCTGCTTGATAGTTTGCACCTTCTCAACATTTAGGATCCTCTGCCAGATTTAGGATCCTCTGCCAGATTTAAGAAGTTGTATTATTATATATCTGGTGAATAGAACCCCAATTTGTGAATTGGGGGACTTGAGAATTGACCAAAATCTAAGCATACTGACTACTGAGCTATATCTTGCTTTACGTAGAGAACTTCTTAAAAGGGATACATAACGCCACGGTGTGTTTGATTTGTGCCACAGGAATGCATGGGTTAAATATAGCATTATTCAGCTTTGTGCTTTTAGGTTTTCTTTGCAGAAGTTTGAGAACCCAGCTCTTCGCTCCTCAGGTTTACTCTAATCCAACTGCAAACATTTTGTTTCATCTTACTATCTGTAAATCTGTAATGAGCCGTTCTCATGTGTAAGTTTGTGTTATCGATACAAGTGGTTTCATTTACATTCCCTTGGCACATGCAGCATGTAGAAGTTAGAATCAGAATTTCACAAAGTGATGACCTTTGCACATAAACCTGTACCAATCTCAAACTTACAATTTTTTATTTTTCTTCATTTTCGTGAGTTCTACATTCAGTTTTCCTCGGATTTTTACACCTAAACAGACGCTTAATGAGATGAATAATGATTGGTGTGTTACCACTGCACTGATAACTGATAAAACATAAAGTTAGATATATGCTTCAGAATTTTATTTGAGAGATGTGCCTCGTGGATTAATAAGTCTCCGCTGTACTATAGAGTACAGATGCACTATTTTGAAAGTTAAAACAACAGATGGACTGATGGACCATATGTTCTTAAAAGACCACATTTTATTCGTACCATTTGTTAACTAGGGAATTTTTCTCACATCCATTGAATCCCAGTGATAAGCTGTCCTCCCATTTGACCTCTTTGTATACGCAATTCAATTGATGAAATGAGAGTGTGTTATTTATCTAGACAAAGGCATACGAAGCAAGTAACTTAAATGTCTTTTTGTGGGTTATTGATTTTCAGGGAGTGCTGATACTTAGAGTTGAACCTACAGCTGATGCACACAGTGTCCTAAAAGAGGTAAGCTGCTGGCTGGTTAACTGGTGTTTGCGGCTTCTTATTTATCTAGACAATCTGTCCTGCATGTGATTTGGAGAGGAGTGATTTTGTAAAAGGTGTGGAATCAGTCTAACGAGAAAAATATGTAGAATGTAATTGTACTTACAGAGAAGAGATTATATAACAAATGAGATGTTAGTTTATGTCAGGAAGTTGTCTTTTACACTTGGTTTAAGGGTCTAGTTTAACAAGAGATTGAGACCCAAGAAAGGGCAGCGCTTGGAAATGAAGACTTGGCTTCACAAAATACTATTAAAAATGTCTTTCAGATTGACTAAATTTCGGTCAATTACTGTAGGGTGATGCTCTTTGAAAAATGTTACCGTTCTTATTTTAAGATAAATATTACGAGGCTTTTCAATAGATGGGGCTGATAATTTCGGCCGATTACTGTAGGGAAAGTATAAATTTGATTTGTGCAGTCTGATTGGCACTGTTGTCTCGGCAATTGCTGAATTCGTGGGTGCTAACAACCTGAACTCTGAATTTTTTGAAGTACCTAATGAATTGGAAGCTTATTTCTAGTGTCGCATCTGTAGATACTGGATGAGCACTTGCAGACATAGGGAGTATAGTTTATGGTTTCTACTCTTACAAATGCTACTATTATGTTGTCTTACGGAGTACTAGTTTAGAACCCGTGCAAATGCACGGCTATTAAGTAAAATCCTTATAAAATATTTTAAATTTCTTTAAAAAATTTATATGAGTTTAGATGAAAGTTGTATAAGGAGGATAATTTATTTTAGATAAATATGACGGTCTAAAATCTAAATCTTATTGGTTTGTTTTCCCCCTTTTCTTTCTACGCCTTTTAGGCGTAAGTGCAATTTGTTCTTGCCGCTCGGTAGTTCAAGTGATTCGTGGGTCTACGGGAGATCTTCATGATGCCGAGGAGTTGAAAGTTGAAGCTCGTGCGCAATTCGCCGTACTCCACCAACACATATCTAATGCCCGAATCTTTTTATGTAGTAGTAGTAGTTTTCAGGGCCGTCTAATAGGATGGGCTGGGTGGGCAGGGGAACTAGGCCTCCAAAAATGAGGGGCCCCAAAATTTGGTTACGCAGTGTTTATTTTATAAGTAACAACTAGTTTAGATCCCGTGCATCAATGCACGGTAACTATAGATATTATTGTTTTTAAAATAATAAAATTATAAGTAATAAATCAATTGAAAAATAATAAAATTGTTAATTTGTGTAATATTCAAGTGTACATTTAGTAACGAACAAACATATATTCTAAATAATAAATATATATGTAGTGCATATATTTTATTTTCTAAGACTTTACGTACAAAATTTAGATTAAACATTTATTTTTTATTAGAAAATATAAAATGAAAAGTAAAAAAAAATATTAAAATAAGCAAATATTTAGTTTAGGATAAATAATTTTCTGACAAAACTAAAATAAATATTAAAGATACATATTTGAAATTAAAAGTAGAGTTATAGCGAAATACTACATTAATTACATGGTTTTCAATTATAATATAGAATTAAACGAAAAGAAAAAATAATAAAATAAAAAATTATGAATTTAGGATAATATATGGTATATTTCCCATGGTACCCTCGAACTTTGGCAGATTATACATGGTACCCCATGTGTGAGGTTTGTTCACATGGTACCCATAAACTTGGTGAATATGTGCCTATTATGCCCATTTTGTGACCAAAAAACTTGACGATGTTAAGTTTATAGGCACCAATTAATGGAGGAATAATGTGGGTTTAATTGTACCCTAACTGCACAATAGCACTAATGTTTGTATGTTCACCAGTACTTGATCAATCTAACAGTTGTTTCATGTAACAAATTAAATTATCACATATAAATTAAAGTTTAATCAAGCAAATAATAAAAAAGAAGGAAAATCCAAAAATTAAATTGAAATGGAAGAAAATCTAAAAGTTGGCAGTCATTGGTGTGTGTATGGTCTGAGAATTCGACTTGAGTATGAAATTAAAACTTTTCAGTAAAATTGAAACTCCATTAGTTAAGCGAGATTTAGAACGTAATCTTTAAATATTACACTCTGTATGAACAAAATTATATATTACAATTTAATGTAAGCCTAAAATGATTACAACTGAAAGAGAGAGATCGATTACCCACGAACAAATCCAAGCATTTGTAAGCCTAAAATGATTACAACTGAAAGAGGGAGATCAATTAATTACCCACGGAAAAATCCAAGCATTTACCGACGATTGCAGGGTGGAATTCATTCGAAATGATCGAGCAAGGAATAATAACATATTGTGACAATTCTACAATTAAATTCTTAATTTAATCAAATCAAACATTGATAGCAAAATAATTAAATGAGGGACTCTCTAGCTTCCTCATGCTTAATGCTTACTTCATGTTTGACGTGACAATGTTCATGTGCATTTTCAGTGATTTTGCTGACGTGGCAAGAGGGTGTTGCGTTTTGTTTTGTAAGGGAGGTGAGTTGGGAGAAAGATTATGTTTTAATATGTATTAGATTAGATAAGTGTTGTTAGAAATCATCAAGAGCATTGTAGATTTGTAACACAGTGGATTGGTCAACGCCAAAAACTTGGGTCATTTATATCCACTAGGTTCAATTCCCCTTGGTGGTTT
The DNA here is from genome assembly GCA_023091065.1 of Dianthus caryophyllus. NCBI lineage: Eukaryota > Viridiplantae > Streptophyta > Magnoliopsida > Caryophyllales > Caryophyllaceae > Dianthus > Dianthus caryophyllus. The sequence continues at coordinate 11,926,770 of CM041529.1, read as the reverse complement.
TTTTTCCCCTTGGTGGTTTTGGTGGTTTTTTTTTCCTATGTTAATTTAAATTAACCCATCAGGGACGGAGTAAAAAATACTCCGTACAAAACATGCAAAAATTGATTCGGGGAGAAAAAAAAATGTAAGGGCGACTAAAGAGGTCATCGTAATTACAAATCGATATGGGAGCAAATTCAATAAATATGTAATTATGTTATAAATGTCAGACAAAAAATACCATCAAAATTATAAATTTAAAATATATATTTCATGTAATTATGTTTTATATTTTCCTTGCTTCTGTTGGTCTATAGTAAATTGAACAAAATATAGAATATTTTGACGTATTTTAAACTATTCTTTCAAATTCATAATTTTTACCAAATTTTACCTATGTTCGTAAATACTAGTAATCTGTTAGTTCCTCCTTATATCTTAAAATGTTCACATTTAACTTTTTTTTTTTTTTGTTATTTTTAAAATTTTTAATCGTAAGTATTTTAAAAGTTAAAAGGATATAAAATTTTGACTACTCCCTCCGTCCCGGTCATTTGTTTACACTTTTCATTTTGGGGCGTACGGGTCATTTGTTTACACTTTCCAAAAATGGTCATACTTGACCCATGTGGGAGGTGGTCTCTACTCCCTCAACCAATAACATTTGATAATTTTAAGCAAACGGGACCCCCTTTGTACTTATATTATTATTTTATTAGTTTTTTCTCAACCTCTCTCCTCACATCGATAAATGTGTATAAAGTAAACGTAAACAAATCACCGAAACGGAGGGAGTATATTGAAAATAGGGTTACATTTACACATAATAGTACATTTCACGCGATGACATTTTAGTTTACCGTAACATACATTGTATTAATGTGGGAAATCGTGGTCATAGTATCGCATTTCACTTGATGACAATATAATTTACCTTAACATATATACATCATATTAATGTGGGAAATCGTGACTATTGAAAATCATATAAAGTCAAATGCTTCAGTGACAACGATGGAATATATAATTTCCGTTTGTTATTGGAAAATAAACGATTAACATTACTTGTAAACGAAACTGAAGCGTATGTGAAATAAGATTAGGGGCCTCGAGATATTTTTTAGCACAGGGCCTCCAAATTTGATGAGACGGCCCTGGTAGTTTTTATGCTTTGTTGTTTGTTATTTTCTTTTGTAAGTACGGATTGGGGTGCCGTACTTTTAGACTATAATCACTCCGTTTCCAGCTGGCAAAAACAAAAAGAGCAATAATAGCATAAATTACACGTTAAATGAACACTTTTAAGTTTTAAGTAACAAAGCAAAAAAATACAAACCTCAAAATATAAAACAAAAATTAAAACCGTCCCACAAAAATCACGTGTCGCACCCCTCGTTATTTTAATAAAAAAAAAAATAATAACTTATGGAGTCAAATCTTCCGACAAAAACGACGACGTCCGTAGCACAATCTCCCAATTTCATCATCATCAACCAACCTCGAGTATCACTCCCAAATCGATTCCAATCGAATTGAATAAAATCGAAGCCTTCGAAAATGGGATTAGGGTTTACTATTGGTGTTGTCGGTGTCCTCATCTTATCTCATGCTGCTTACTCCACTATTCAATGTGACTTTTCTCATACCTTCTATTATTTCCCTAATTGTAATTTTATTTGATTTAATTGTTGCAGTATTCAAACTTTAATCTTTCTTTCAATCGTTAATGGCAGATAGAGGATTGCTGAAGATCACTGAGGAAGAGTTCTCTGGGCCTCCTATTAATGTCAGATTCCTTATGTTATTGACAGATTTTTTTTTTTCTGTGATTGTTTGAAATTTCTCTGGATTGATTTCGATTTCATGTTCGATTACGATTGATTTTGATTTTGAGTTCGATAACGATTGATTGTGTGATATAATTTGGCAGGTGCTGCTTGAATTAATCCTAGGGTTTCTTTTATGCGTTTACGCCGGGTTGACTGTTCCTGGCAAGTTTCAATCTATACATCCTGATTCTGAAGAGAATAGGTTAGTGATGGTTTCAGTTGGATTCATCATTTCTTCTTTTGTTTCGATTTCTCGTGATTTATGATGTCTTAAAGGATTTGCAGCATTTTGAAGTTTGCTTTATTTTCATACGGTTTATATTTTAAAAAAATGACGATATCTGGTATTTGGTAAACGGGAATGAAATCAGTGTTGTATGTAAGGGTGATGAGTTGGTAGTCATAGGTTTGTATCGGGTTACTTCTTACTTTTGTACTCCGTATTATATAATTGATCTTTGTGCTTCTCTCAAGCTCTTATAGCGATTGTGCATCAAGTTATGTCATTTGATTGTTCAACGAAACAAGTCTTCATTTAAAGAGGTGTCGTAATTGTATTACTACATTATGGACGTCTTGCATGTGTGTCTGTAGAAGAGGTTAGGACACTTGTTTGATAGCGTCGCCTCCAAAATGTGAAATTTAATTGTGATATCATAAAACACAATATTAAGCATGACTATTTTTTGCAAGTCTAGAAACACTCAAGGGCATGGGTACTAAATATGTATCTGAGTGTTACCGTACTAGTTAATCAATTTGAATGGTCATTAATTTTTTTCGAAGGGAGTGCCATTGAACATTAGCCATTACAAAAAATTTCCATATTCTGAATTCTCATTCATGAATCACTGATGTTGCTAAAAAAACTTTTTAATAGTAGCAAATATCTATGGGCTTAAGTATAATTGCTTTATAGGAAATCAGCAATGACAACATAATTTGTATTGAAGGAAGTGAAACAAAGGGGAGAGTAAGACAGATTTATAGATTAAGGGTCTTTTGCTGTTATTTTGTAAGTAGGAATTGTAGCTGTAAATTAGAAAGAGAGTGTAAAAGAAAGTCGAGTTTGTCAGTATTTGTGACATAGGTAAGGGATATTTCATTCCCACCAACGTCCTTCCTCTTCAATACAATCAATAGGATTATGTTGCTTCAATTATTTTCTTCTCTTTTTTTTAATTTCTGCAAAGATCTTTGATATTTTAAGTGGATGACTTTGATGACCATATTGGTAAGGATTTACTTCGTGTGGCGGTAATTGTTTTTAAGTACAATGTAGTCTTATGTCCAGGTCTTGGGAGGATAAACCTATAAAAGTCTCTTCATTTTGCTTTTAATAAGGCAACAATAGGGCTATTCAATGAGTAAGTTAAAGTAAGAAAAAATAAGATTGTTGTAGAGAGTAAAAGGGAGAATTGTTGTTCATTCACTATGAGAATAAACATTATAGACGTATGAAATAAGTCATAGTGTCATACGAAGTATCTAACAATGACTTCGTTTGGTCTGTAGTAAAGAATATAATTTAATCAAGCATGTCCATCTTTTCACCTTCTCTATTGTTTGTAATGTTTGGCATATTATGAATAGGATGGTAGGTCTAAAAACTGTTTTTTTTATTATAGGGCTAGTGTGTGGTAGTGAGGATGGTCAAGTTGGTCGTAGATAGTTGTGGACTAGGTGGTGCTAGTCGACTTGTGGCTAACAGTGGACTTATAGAGTGCTCGATTTGTGGTTGATGAAGACGAAAGTGGTGGGTGACGTGAGGAAGAGGTTTCAGAGTGGTGGTTGACAGGGTTGGTCGTGGTGGGGCCGCTGGGGTAAGAGATGGTGTGGGATTATTTAAGTAATTAAGTGAACATAATGTGCGGTTAATCATGTTGTTAGCAACAATGTAGTTATGGCATTTTATGTAATTTTGTCAAAAACTTCACCCAAAATCGAGTGATAAAGAAGTATGAAGAACATTTAAAATCATCCCAAAAGGAAAAGTGGGAAGATCATTAAAAATGGAGGGAGTATGTTTAATTGCAGCACCAAGATTTTTAGCCATGAAAACTGAAATGATTTTGGACCCTGTTACAACAAGTTGAGGTCGTGTGTCGTATCCAATAAATATTTAAGTGTTTGACACTTCAATCTCATATTTGAAGACACTCGGGTACGATTAACGTAGTGTCTTGATCAAATATTGAATACGGATACGATACGTCATGCTGTGGTGTACAATAAAAACTTGTGACCAAAAGTCAAATTAAAATAATGATAAACGAAATAGCCTTGAAAGTGAAATTGAAATCCCACTTTCAAGTTTTAGAAGAACTTTAAGATGTTCCCGAGTTCTAAATCAAAAAACAAAGAAAAACATATAAAAGCATTGTGTTCACCACAAAATTTAAAACACAAACATTAACTCAAGCAACAAACATCCTCACTCCTTTGATTAGACTCCCCTTTTCTTCATCCTTATTTCTCAAATAACACTTTTAAAATTCGGATTGTTCAAAGACACATCTACCAATTCGAGAGTGTTGGCATCGATGTCAATTTTTTCACCACCTAAAATTATGTGCCATGTTGAAGTACCACAATTTTGGATGCCGTAATTTTTTTTCTAGGTGGTGATAAATTTGACTTCGATGTCAATTTATTTCCGAATTGATCCACCTGTCTTTGAATGATCCGGATTTTGAAAGTGTTCTCAACAATCTCGGAAACGAAAATGAAGAAGAGGGGAGCCTAATTTAAGGAGTGGGGAATGGGAATGCTTAGAGCCTTAAGTTAATGATTGAATTTTGTCGTGCAAACGCTGTGGGTTTTAATTTGTAGTTGTTTAATATTAATATTTAAAATTTTAGAAATTTTTTAGTTGCAAGTTTTTACTATGCACCGTAACATGACGTATCATATTCATATTCACGTTTTAGTCAAGACGCTACGTTGACCGTATCCAAGTATCTTCAAATTATGAGATTGAAGTGTCTGACACTTGGATACGTATCGGATACGACGCAGCGTCCCTATATTGAAGTAGCATAGGCCATAGGTCATAACATGATTCATAACAAACTCATTTATATTTGTAAGGCATACTCGTACTTATGACATAGGAAAATATTGCGATTATTTCGGTCTCTCCCTTCAAGCTAGATTGAAAATTTCCAACTTGGACGGCAAACATAATTGTTGTCCCCTCCGACCCCATCCTAGTACTGACATGAATAATACCTGGTGTCTGAGGTACATGTGTTACTTCTTTGACCAATTCTGTCCTTCTGGAGGAGCTTATAGGCCAGCTTACTGTCTTTGTCATTCTTCTATCTATTGTTTCTTAAACCCCGCTTGCCTATGCTGTTCACTTTCATGGGAGTTGTATTATATGTAGTTAGTTAGTTGGTAGCCTCTTCGGTCATGGTGTGAAAGCTGTTTTATTTGTAGTTGGTTAGTCGGTGACATCTTCTCTGCTGTGTGGATGGTAATGGTATGTTGCTCCGACAAGGTTGTTTAATGAACTTAATATGAGTGATGTAATTATCTTCAGGAACTATCTGATATTTTCTAAAACATCTAGATCAGGTTAGAAATTTCTTGTATATAGTGGAGTGTTGCAGACACGAGCTAACTATTGATGCTTAAAATGCGGTTACTCAATTGTCCATCAGTTGGCATCCTCAGTCGCTCTATTGCTCGTGCAGTTGGTGGTTGCTCTAAAGTCAATGTGAAGAGAGAATATAAACTTTTCGTTGAAAGTTAATTACAAACTCACTATGACTTGAAATAATGTAAGCCTTCTTCAGTAGACACCCATGCTGCTACTAAATCTATATAAATTGCAACCCAGAAACTCCCAAGAATATTCTACTTCTAGTCCTCAACTCCGACCTGTTGACGCACTATTAGTGAATTGTGCACGAATGCACGGTGCAATTTGATTGTGTGTGCGTGTCATGAGTTGTGCGCCTGGTCGACCACGTCGGCCACTTTGTTGAGATGACTTAAATTTTTGTTTCTATTCTGATTTGAATCAAGCTATCTTGGTTTGGAAGATGAGAGGCTATTACGACCAATTTTGAGAGCAAGTCTTTCTCTTGCACCAAGAAATTAAACCATTTTTGTTACTAGGCTAGCTTTAGGTATGAAAATGGAGCTCTTGGTATGGGGTACACTAAATGTACCTCTTTAAGCTTATGCTAAGTGGAGTACCATTCATGGTGTAGCTCTTGGCCAGTATAGTAAATCATGGCACTTCCTTTTAATGTTCTCAACTTCCATGTTTAAAAAGTCCGATTAGTATGATATGCAGTGGCGAAGCGGGGTGCGTGCACCCACCCGCACTTGCACCCACTACCCTTAGGTAAATAAATAGTACTCCGTAACAAGCTGTATTAGAGATCTGGGGTTCGACTCCCCACTGAAACTTTTTGCTTCAATGGTAGTATGATTTTATGATGTAGAGAGTAGAGTTACATAGATTTTTTCTTTTTCTCTATATGTAAATTGTACAAATAGTTATAAATTTTTCACTTATCTTTATTTATTTTAATATTTAAATTGTAGAGTTTCAAAATTCATTAAAACTTTAAAAGGTTATATACATAATTACTCCATGTTAACCCAAATTTTCGCATGAAACCACTCAAAGTAACAAAATCAAAGATACTAAAAAAAATGTTTTCCACATGAGTATTTTTTTTTGTATCAACTCTTAGGATGAGTCTGTCTTGTTAGCGTATGTACACCATGTGAGAAGTTGCATATCTTACGAAAAAATTTAGGTTCATTTTCTTCCGTACCAAAATTCTGTTTTTACGTATCAAATTTGTTCCTCAAGTACACCCACATTATTCAGATCATGGATCTGCCACTGATGATATGATGTATAGATGTCTAACTATCTAAAAGTTTTAAATGTTATGGGATAATAGTCTTACAGCCAAGTTGAATCGTTTTCTCATTTGATGATTACACAGTTTAATTCTTCTTTTGCTGTGTTGTTATGAAGTAGCTGTCGCCCCTTACCCTACTATTATGCGTGAGCATTGATTGTTTTGTTATGATTTATGGTGGCATCTTGCTAGAACGAATCAGCTTTTGACGGCAATTCTCTTGTTGAATGCAGGATAGTTTCCTTACCAGAAAACCTGGACTTCATGATTTTCAACCATAGAGGCAGAGTAGTTGTTTCGGAGTCAGACACGAAACTGAAATTGTGAAGTAATGAAGCAAATGTGGATTACATAACACAATTTTGGAGCCATCACTGAATCTTCAAGAGCCTTTTGATTTGTTGTCGACTTTTGTTCAAATATACCGAGGCTGTTTGTTTGGCTGTCTGGATTATGATCATTATAAGTATTTATGTACGCCTGACATGTATCTTAAGGTGTTTTAGGGATATCAGTTGCGCTTGTATGAACATGGTATGTGGTAATATTCCAGTTGCCGGGATATATTCTTTGTTACACAGTTTTTCTGATCCTTAGAAATGTTGTTTGTGTTGTTCGTGATCCTTTTTTAGTTAGAAATTTTTAAAAGGTGGTAATTTGAAAATTTGCAATTTGCAAAGAAAAAAAAAGTGTGCGCACCAAATTAGTTTTGTTCTTCACTAATAAACGCTGAACTACGCAATTACACTGGTGTTTTGTTTTTCAATAAAATGCTACTAGTAGTAGTTTGTTGTAATGACGACATGCTCGTATTTTGTTGGTTGTAGAATGTTTTCCGTAGGTTCAAATCTTCATGTATCTATTGTGGTTTGTGGCTATTGACAAGCTTGTGTTGTGACTTGTGGCTATCATGTCTAAGCCAAAATCACAAATTTTTTAGGGAATCGGTCTCCCGATAGCATTATTTTGAGAACTCTTACAAAATGGTAGTCACAATATGAGAACGTCTCCAAGGCCGGTGCATAAGGGGTGTTGGGTTCTACAAACAGGGGCTCACACAGCAAAGGGCCCAAAATTTTCTTGATTCAATTAATGCTTTGATTTAAAACAAAAACAAAAAAAAAAAGTGAATTCTACAACTCGAAGGTTTCGTTTTATAAAATTTTATTCGTTTTATAAAATTTTATTCTATTTTAAAATTTTATAAAACAAAACCTTAATCCATATAATTTTCTTCCACACCAAAAAGAATAAAATCGTTTAACATAAATTGTCATTCGACTACACGCCATGTTAAAGAAAGCAAGTAGAAAAAAAATACAACTAAACTGCCGAGTGTACAGGCTCTTTATCTTTTATACAACATTGTTCTAAACATGGGAAGGCCACGGGCAAGAACATGACGTTCCCAATCAGACCGTACACCAAAAGGGTTCTCCTTCAACCATCCACCAGTACCATTGTCTTCACCTTCCATGACCAACTTCTGCTTTCCTTCTGTTAAGAACTGCTTGCACATCCTAAGAGCCACTTCTTCGATGTCCGATTGAAGAAACACCTACCCAATTTGGGAAAAAAAGAGGAAGAGCGTGTTACATATCATCTATGACATCAAACACCGCATATAAAACCATTTATAAGCCCAGTTATATCTGACCGTCTTCACCAATGGGTTGGTGAAGGGACTAGATTTGCATAATCATACACATGTACTTTTTAAACGAAATATAAATAATGAAAATTAGGGTGAGAAATGCACCAAGTGACTGCTACTTCGGGGAAAAAAAGTCAAAATAAGAAAATTATTTTCAAGGTAAATTATGTACTATGTGTACATTTGAGTTTGGGTGTGTACTTCGATTCAGCCTTTCGAGCTTTCTTTCTAGAAAATGCTACACTAGGGTGGGGGTGTCACAAACTATGTTACTCAGACTGAAATGATGTGTCGAAGTGTCGTCATGTCGGACATGACACATGTCTGACAAACGACATGGCAACTAAGTGAAGTTTTGGAGTGACATAGGTCACGGACGAGGGCAAAATTGGCCAATATCGTATCATTTGGTCTTACAACGCAAACAAAATATCAATGCCTTGAAGGTTCTCATGGTCTTGTCCACCGCTAGAGTAAGGAGATTTAAGAGATACCTGCTCGATTTCATCTAGCAAGTGAATGGCTACCCCAAGATTTATGAAGGGCTTCCTTCTCAAGAGCGTCCTATTAGGAGTGAGACGCATAGAGTCTTAACTCTTAACTAGGTGGATGTTGGGAGAGGTGAGGCCGGCTTGAAGTTCAGACTTCGGGGAAATTGTCTAGTTCTTATTCTACTTTGAGATGGCGTAGTGTGGATATCACCTACTTTGGAAGACTTAAGATTACCAAATAATGCTGTTTACTGTAGACGTCATGGGGGAGATGAACATCATTTCTAATGGATTCATTAAGGTAAGAAGTTGAGGGTAAGGTGGAGGTCCGACATGCATGATAGGGAGACACAGGAGGTAGGGGTAGAGCATTAGAAGATAGGTTCTCTAATGGCCATAGTACGTATGAGAATCACATAACTCTAACTTATCGGTCTTCATTGCTGGGAATAAGACAACCCGGCAGACTCCGGGAGGAGGATTAATAATATCTGGGAAAACCTTACACAGTCAAGTTAGGGCAGCCATGTCTAAATAGGAAGACTTAAACTATCCAAGCCCTTTTCTTTAACGATTAATGTTGGGGCAAATGGGCAAATGGGCAATTGTTAAGGGCGACGCACTAAAGCTATCTAATCTACTGTGCACTGAAGAAGATAATTAAAACATTCATTGTCTAGTCCCTAAGATGTAGAACAAGGAATCTGTTGAGGACTATTGTCCGATGAATCTTCGCAATGTTATTATGAAAGGTCCTCTCTAATTGTGTGGCTTATATGCTCAAAAAGGTAATAGGTAAGTTGGTAGGTGAGTTTTAGAGTCATTGGGATAGTACGCTCAAAAAGGTAAATAGAGAGCAGTCTTCTATAGTTTTCAGTGTCCGTACAACTTTACCGAGGGCTACAAGGCGTCTCAAGGATGAAGGACCTGGATGTGATAACTGGTAATGCTCAGGTCGGTATTGGGGCAACTAGTTCAGTGGCTCAAAGAAGAAATACTATTAGCTTATTGAAGAAGAATGAGATAGGACATCTTTGTGGAGCGAGAAATTACTTTCTAAAGGTAGGTGTCGGAATTTTCGATAGGCTTTGAGGTTGGAACTTACAGAGAGCTTCTTCCACGTTGCCTTTACCTACTGTAGCCTCCAACATGTCGTTCAACGTCAGGACTCTCTACTACCTACAGCTCTATCAAGAAAAGAAGTTTACTTTTTTGCTCCGAGTTTTTGTTGTTTAAGTCTTAGGTTCATGTCTAGTTTTCCTTTATTTTTTGTTTTTGCACAAATTGAAGTATGGTGTGAGCTTACACGAAGGAAATAGTTCAGTCATATGTATAGTTGTATACTCAAGGTTGCCAAAAAAACAGATTGAAAATTGAATCACCATATGAGTGTAACTGACAATATAAGATGTGTGCATGAGCCATTTTTGTATTTTTACTCTGAAGTATGAAACGCCAAGTACGAAATTGTAGAAAGTGCAGACTGCATAAAAAAACCTCAACAATACAATTGTAATGCAAATAACAAAGGGGAGAGAGAGGGCATCAATAATGATTGTCATGCGTTAATATTAATGATACCTTTCCTCCAGGATCAAGCTCATCGGCTATGGCTTCAATGAGTGACTTCTGCACCATCCTCCATCGATGCTCAGGTTGATTGAAATCAGGGTTTGGGCACTACAATCATACAAAGAATATCAGAATCAAGAAAGACACTCGAAGGCGTCTGCACATAAAATTTGTGATGCCTTAGACATATAGGAGAAAAATCAAGAATCAACAGTGAGGAGGCAATTTCAAATGTAACCAATCATAAGAGGCAACATAAAACTTATATGGGCCAGAAAAAGGCAAAACTAAAACAACGCAAAAAAAAAAAAAAAATGGAACAAAATTTAGAGAAAGAGAGAAGTTGAAGACACGGCCTTCAACACCACCACCACCACCACCAACAGGCAACAACACCACCAACAAACTTAATCGCATAATTATTATTTGGGGTAAGCTAACACAAATCATCAATTGCGGCCTTCAGGAAACTGATAAATAAAATGAAACATTATGAATCCTGGATCAAAAACATTTCAACACGTATGACTTATCGACAAGCATTACATGAACCAACTCCGAATTTTCATATAGAAATAGTAATCTGCGTTATCACAGGCTGATGACAATTCACCTGAATAGAAACTAGCTCCACTGGTCCCGGGTAACTGGACACAATCATACGAAATGACGATGTGGCATTTGTTGCTATGAAGTGCCTACGGCAAATAAATCAAACAAGAAGGTCAGAAGACTGCATTATACATTGCATAATGTTCACCCAAATGAAAACACGCATTATACATAGTGACCTGACAAAGAGTCATTGATAAACTGTCGATCTGACAACTTAAAAAGAAAGTGCAACCTATATTACCAGGACACGGGTATGAGTATCAGATGTAGGTAAGCATCCAAGGTTTAGAATCGCTTTGACTCTAGATTCAATAATTATTAAAAATATTTGGAGTGTTTAAGGCATGAGACTTGAAATCGACAAAGAATCAAACTATCAGATTAATAACTTCATCAAACTCTCCATATATTATGCGAGCCTTTATTTCAGTCTTAAATAGGACGAATGTAAGGTTGTCACTGAGTACGAATTCTAAAACATGTCTAAAAATGTGATGATGAAAATCAATATAGCATTGGATTCCACATAATAAAGTGTGGGAGCCTCTTACTATTCCGAACTTGTAATTAGTGACACAGTTATAGACCTTGACGAGTTCAAGGCTTCATGCTATATATTTTTAAAAATGTAACAGAACCGTATGTGCAAATTAAAAAATACTCCATGACAAATGAAAAAAGCAATATAACCAAGTTAAGGCAGCATCTCGATATGCACTCATACGTACAGGTTTTCGGATCCTGATTGTTGTGCAGCATCCAGACAATGAAGCACCAGCTGAAAATAGATGATGATAGCAAAACAAGTAAGTAAAAACAAACATGAACAAAAGCAAAGCTATGCCATGAAATGATGCGGCTAGTGTAGACGTAATTGACCTTCTCATTCATCTCTAAGCCTAGAAAGTTGAAATTCATTCGTGATTTTGCCATTCCAATCAGAAATAATCCATTACCTACAGTAAATAAACAAACATATAGTGATCATTAACAAAAAATAAATAGATAAATAAAAAGATCTTTAAATATGCACCTACGCTGCTACGCATATAAATGACACAGAGTAAACGCAATAATCTGCCAAATTTTGAGAGGGGGTGAGAGCAAACAGTATGATGAAGAAATTTTGACATAGTGAAAATCCATACATAGGAAATACACAACCTTAAATTTCCTAATAAAACTACCAGCTCACTTCATGAGTCTTAAACTATATTAGACACATGATCACTTTGAATAAACAAAAGTAACAAACTACTAGCCGAATTATTTTAGCATTTTGGATATTGTAATTATTTTGGAAACCTTGATTTCAACTTTAGGATTTCAAATGTTGCATTTCGATTCTAATTCCGTGATAATGTTAAACAACTCTTAATATTGAAATTGAAATTGACAACTCTTGACATTATAAAATGTGGAAGTTTATACCACTTCGGAAAAAGAAAACATAACTAAGAAATACATTTCTAGTCAATGGTCAAAAGTATAAAAAAGAGAAAAAGAAGAATTTCAAATGACGAGTTTATGCTTTGAATTTGAAATGATCATATTTTAAACTAAATTGGAATTGAGGAATTGAACTGATTCCAATTTCTAATTCCAAGGTTTTTTAAACACCGGAATTAGCCCTATTACGAAATCTAATTCCAAATACAACTTCTCAAACACACAATTACAGTGTTTTGTACTCATATATCATATTTTCCCAATGTTTTTTCTCTTTTTGAAGTGTTTTAGACTCCAAATTACGATGTGATATTTTTCTTTATATTTGCAACATATTGGAAAAAGATTTATCCAAAATAGTGGGGTCCCAATTTTATAGTTTTGGTACAGGACCCCCTAAATATCGAGGAAGGACCTCATCTCAACAAATATCAGTGAATAAATTTCGAGGCAAGTTGGTTTAGGTAGGGAACGATACTAAGAAGTATGCCAACCTTCGCTTATATTCAAAATTCAGATTACGCGATTTCTATTTTGCCTTTTGTAACTGATGCAACCAATTTCTACTTACTATTTCCTCCACTCCACTCTTTCCCTCCCTATTTTTCTAAAAAGAAAATTCCACATTTTCATTCCATTTGGGAACTTTCCTTTTTCGTCAATCATTTATTACGGAGTAATATTTTTCCCACTTGCACGCCCTTTTAGATCGAATGATGTTATGATATTTTTTTTCTGCTTGCACAGCCTTAAAGAATTGTTTATTAATATTTATTCTACTTGCCCTACCTTTTATCATTTATTTATTATTTTTATTTGGTTTTTTATCCATATTGAAATAGGAAGAAAATTGTGGAATGAAGGGAGTATAAAAAATAATTAAGAGCACATAACTCAATGAAAAATTTCAATTTATTCTATGAAACTTGAAACTTAAGATTAGTATTTTACCTAGGCACAAACTGAAATAGTAAGGGACATTTCAATATCATTTCAATGTATATTCAAGAAAATTCTATAGCCTGCCTGCCCAAGTTATTAGTACATCATTTTTAATTATGATCATCAGTCATTAAAGTAGTTTGAGTAGTACTTCACCCCCATAAATTTCAATAACTATTTTACATCCTATGTAAAAGTGGTAGGCTAAAAAACTAAACTAGGAAAACCACTCGTCATGCCAAACATACTTAGATGTCACTATCATAGTAGTAAATATCGGTATAAGTTACAGACTTTGCATTGGGTAAAGTGCTATGATAATATTGCCTCAAATGCAGTAAGATGGTGTAAGTTTAAAACCTTTGAGCAACAAATTCAATTAGTTACATCCATTAAGCCTTGGTGCACTTTTGCAAACTATCCATCTAAGGGAAAGTAACTACAACAATATTTGTGTTCAATGTAGCGGCCTTGAATCAGCACCACGCTTGCTATGTTTATGAATTATAGCTATAAGGCAAGTAAATGTACTAATATAAATAGTCTAATACTCTACTAAATGGTTATCAAAACATCTCCAATCAAACACTTAGACGCTATCTTTCTTAGCTTTAAGTGTGATGAATCTAATGTGGTGAGAATCATGATGAGCTGGCGTGATGGCGTCACATCATACTACAGATAAAAGAAGGAATAGACTGATATATACTGCGTTGAGCATAATTTTTACGATATACTTTAACAAAGCAAGCAGCTACTAATTAAAAGTAATACGGAGTAAATTCTTATTCAAAATAGGAGCAAAGGAAACAGAAATGATCAAATAAAAGAGACATACCACTTCCAATATCAACAGCTAGAGGTTTGGTAGGATCATGGTAAATTTTGTTCCAGTCTATCTCAAATGGGTATGCCTGGAAGTTTGCATGTAGTTATACTATTAATTTCACTTGACTAAATAAACTGTTGGTGTTATAAAAATTAGAATCAGCACATGAATACATACACATCCCTATATTAGATGACAACTTTAAAATATAATTTTACGGGGATATAAATATAGAAATTTGAAGAGAGCAGAAGGAAGGAATACTATGCTACAATGAGTGTATACATCAGCAATTCAGCATAGCAAATATCATTTCATTTTAATTGGTTGTATCAGGTAAAATAATATGAGGGAGAATCACTTACCACGGATTCAACATATGAGAATAAGACACTCTTTAGCGTAGATTATGAGGCTTGGGGAATATAATGAGTTAACCAGGGATTGAAGAAATGGTGCCGAGATAGCAATGGGATATTGTGAAGGGAAAGAAACAATAGAGTCTAACTTCTATATTTTTGCCTTCTTGACAAACTCAACCACTTAAATCTCCTTCACAATCCCACATTACTGTTTCTTCTGATTTCCCCTTATACATGATTAGTACTCCGTATAATTTATTAATTTTACTATACTAATTTTTTTAAAGATTTTTATCTTCTTACAATTTCTTTATTTCCATGTATGTATTTGCTTTCTACTTTTTGTTTTTAGCTTACCACAACGGCACAATCTTACAACTTCGTAGCTTTATTTATATGTTGATTATTCCTTTTTGTGTGTTCCTCTACTTTGATTCATTATTATTTTACCTATTTCAATGTTTATTAATGTTTCAGACCCTTAGATTCAAGAATCAGCTCTTGATGTCGTTAAATTGGTTTCAAATAAACTATTCTGTACAAAACAACTGACAGGGTTTATAAAAGATAAGTCTAGAATAACCTTACTTTCAGGTGGACAAGGCTTACAGTATACGAGTATTTGCCAGGTAAATGAGAGTAGTAAATAAATAGAGCATACTCTATCCAATGCCAGCAGCCCCGGAAGAAATCTGCCTCTCAATGATTCCCATACAACCGGAGCAGATTCAATCATATCAAAAGATGATGCACATCTCGAACTCCTGAGGACTGTCTCACATGCCTTACGCCCAACTATTGAAATATGGCAGCCTATTCGGCTTAGATCAGCAAGAATATGTGCTAGTTTAGATGCTCCATCAATATCTTCACCAGAATCAACTAATTGCAAAGGACCTATCCATATAATCTTCTGAAAAGGTGAAAGCAATGTATGAGAACAGCGGTAATTTTATTGCACTGAAACTTGCTCATTATAGAGATTTCCAAAGCAACAGGCAGCATCATTGTTAGACAAAAACGAGTTGGGATCCTCTCGGGTTTATTAGAAACACTACCATATAGAGTTTTTATTTTATACTCATTAATTAACATTTTCAATTATTGCAAACGACTTCAAACGCGTCTACAATCACGATCATGAATTATTTTTCCTGAATGAAATAAGCCATCAAATTATCACAGCCAAGTACTATAAAAGCCCCACCTACACATTATGTGGATCGGAGAGTCAGACTGTAAATATGTATAAGTAGCTTATGCTTCTATGGAAAAATCACCAAAAGCAACTGTACGCTTGGTTTACTTAGTATTGTCCAGGTTGCCATTTCAAACATGGTTCAGATCTCGGCCATAAAACAGATTGCGAACGCTACCATTATAATTCCGTAGTAGCCGAACAGAAATTGAAGCACTTGAACTAAAGGGGCTTCACACAAACTCAACTATGCTAAGAAATTTACTAAACGAAAACT
This sequence comes from Dianthus caryophyllus, assembly GCA_023091065.1. NCBI lineage: Eukaryota > Viridiplantae > Streptophyta > Magnoliopsida > Caryophyllales > Caryophyllaceae > Dianthus > Dianthus caryophyllus. The sequence continues at coordinate 11,910,684 of CM041529.1, read as the reverse complement.
CAACAAAAGTGACAAGCGAGTAATTTGATAACTAGCCAGGACACTAAAACTACTCGTGCATTATGAATATTAAGTCGTGTATGAAACGAAAACACCAAGTGAATATATTTGATGACAAAGAGTGTGATTTGGGCCCGTAAAATGTTGCATCATCTGTAAGCCTCATTGCCTCAAGAAACAATAGCACCATACCTCACCTTGCATCCGGAAAGAAACGAGGCAATCTCAACTAATGATTTTGGTCCAAGATCAACCGGCTGCCAACCTATTGATTAATGTTGTAATAAATGTATAAGATCGTCCGACCTAAAGAGGGAGAGATTACATACAAAGAAACCTAATTGAGTGGTTCAAACTTCTAAACAAAGGTCAAATAAACTATTGTGTACAACTAGACGTATAGATTTTTGGTTACGTCTTTTGGTTGTTTGTCAATTAATATTGCTCGAGATTTGGAATGGATCCGATATATCCCCTAGAGGCTACGAGCCTAGGAGTTTATCCAATATATCATCTATGGCTTACACTTCTCATAAATCTACTTTAGTTGATGTACCGCACAGTATTAACCCCATTTATTCTCCGTAAACAAAAATGAACAATCTTTATCATCAAACTGGAATTTTAAAATAAACTAATATCTGACCATTAAAAAAACAAGGGCATTTACCTTCATGGATGTTCTCTGCAGAAAAGGTTTTCAAGTGGATTGGTAAGTGTCTGTGCTTGCAATAAAAATCTTTCGGCAAAAGAATGGATACGCTTCTTTGTTTAGCAATTTTCACTAATTCTAGAGCCTCTTGTGCACCTTGTTTGTTGATTAAATTCGACGGAACATGTAATCCCATTATATGCATTATTTGAAACGCCATCATCCCCACAAATATTAGACTATCACATCTAGACGCTAAAGAGTATAAGGCAGATGCTTTCTTAGTGATGTTTCTCCCTCCCACCTAGACAAGAGAGAGGAAAATGAATGACCTTGTACCGTTCAGGATCAACTGTAATAGTTAAACTGCATAAAATAAACTAATCACAGAAGGTGAATTCAAAGGGCTTACTACTACGACATAGGGTCTCCTGTTGCCGTCTGAGATTTTCTTCAATTTGGTAACACAATCTTCGAAATAAAAACCACCAAGACACACACTACAAAACTGAGTCACTCCAACAGTTGACGCAAGAATTTTATGAGCAGATGAAAATGAATCATTGACAAAAATATCAACCCCATATGACAATATCTTAGAAAATTCAGAACTATTTCCAAATTCTTGTTTGTAGTTCCACAGATTTTCTAGGAGGATAATATCTCCTAGCTCGAACTGTTCCGTCATTGGTGGCTGGTGTTGAAAATTGTGTTTACCAGTGACAACATTTAGCTCAAGAATGGATGAAAGAAACTCTGAAAAGTATTAATTGACATATGTTAGTATCTTTTTTTTTGGAAGCATAGTTGAGGTTGGATTAGCAACTGGAAGTCCACAATTACTCGATTTAATACACAGTTTAATGCCATTTATGATTTAACTTCCTACATTTATCTGAAAGATTAATTAATCTAAATAAAGAATTCTAGCTATCAAGTAGATTCAGAGCAACAAAAACTACTGCAAAACTACGACTAATGTCACACGACTCGTACCTGCAACAGTCTCATCAGACAGAACCTCCTCATTTTGTTTGACAGTCCAGCTACTCGTCAAAACTATCCTCGCGCCAGCTTTATTTAGATATTTAATGGTTAAGTATGCACTATTCATTAAAAGTTGTTGTTCCAGATTCTGCTGAAGCAAAATTGAAGAATCAAATCTGACCATCACAATCTTTGAGTGAAGCTCCTCTATCGGAAATTTTTTAAGAGTTTGTACGGGTGGAAAATTCGTGTCCCTGTCAAGAACTTTCACCTGATAAAAGAATCTCTCTTGAAATCACTTAAAAAACATTATAATTAGGAATTTCAAATAGAAAAAGATGGAATCATATTGTGCACAAAATTCCTTCTACAGGGCAATCCAGATATCGACAAAGACGTAAAGCTGAAATAATATCCACAGCGTGCAGGAACTGTTGAAGCCCGAAGAGCTATTTACAGTGAACGCAAACCAGATAAGTAGATAACAACTATGGTATCAAACTAAACATGATGAATGCTGCCAAACATGAACATTCGTATACAACCAATCAAATTTACTGTGCAATATAACTATCTGAATTTATGAAAAGTTCTTAATTTTGGATGACAAAAAGAAAATATAAAGGCTAAGGTTTGCTTGGATAGAAATATTTGAAACAAATGATAACAAATAAGCTACGGTCGTAAAAACCAAGCTGAACAATTAAAACTTTACAAACAATCCAGCAATTAAACAATCATTAACCCCTCCTCTTGATTTGAAAACCAATTTTAAGGTTGTAAATTGTGTAAAATCACAGGCGGTACATTTAATATCATCGAGATTTGCTTACATGATCAAACTTTAGTAAAATGCTCGACAAAGTGGAAAAACTCACATGTCATTTACAGAGGTAGCAACAAAAATAAACAAGTGATATTAACATCAAAATTCAGCAGCACCTTACAACAAATGTCAAGATTATATCTTCTTCTCTCCAAGGACGACCCTATCATCAAACATATCATATAATTACAGCCTTAAAATAACATAAACAACCTTATATCACTTATTTGTTTACCTTTAATTTTAGAAATGCGAGTAAATTGAACATATTCTTTGCACAAAAGCAACAATAATCCTTTAGTTCAAAGTAAAAATTATTTGACTCACTTATCATCCAAAAACGTTTAGCTTAAACCAATCTTCAGCAACTACTTTTTAGTAATCAAATTTATACGTTTAGACAAAGTAAACTGTCAATTTACGCTCATTTTAACCAAAAAAAAAAAAAAGCCGGAGAAACGGAAAAATAAATTAGTAAAGGCCCTATACTTTTGAACTTAATTATGCTAAACTGAACAGAATTGAACAATGAACTTATCTGAACCAAATGAAAGGAAATGTAAAATTATGAACAAAACAAAACTGAATAAATGTAAAATTAAGAGCAAAAGAAGATGGGCATAATCCTTGGAAATATAATTTACCTTGCGAAGATGACAAAAGATATCCATAGTTTGGAAAGTTGGGTAATTTCCCATGAAATAAACTTGACTTGTTTTGCTCGATATTTACTCCCGATTTTCTGAATGCATAGTTGAAATTATAACAATACCCAGAAATTGTTCCTTGCATTGAAATGAACCAATGGTACTAATGGTAGTTAAATTCTCTACCTGTAACGGAACCAAAGTAAAGAACAATACATCAGAAATCAGATTTTGATGTAAAAATCAACGAAAATGAGCAAAGAAGCAACTGAAAAAGGGATGATTAAGTATGAATTGAGCATGAAAATAGTGATTATGGGGGATGAAATCCAACCATAGATATACAAACCTTTCGACTAGTTCGTTTACTGTACTTCCCAGTTTATCAATTCTTCATTCCATCAACTCTCTCTTTAAGCCTTATCCAATTTAGACCAGTCGGATTTGACCCGTTTTGAGTTATTTTCTCTTTTTTTTTTTTTTTTTTTTTAAACCCGAAATTGTTGTAAAACTAGTATGTAAGCCCGAGTTTCAAAAATAATATGTTAAAAATCTTTTGTATTTTAACTTTCTAAAAGTTTTACACCTACTGACATTTATGTTAGAACTTCTGTGTAGTTAGCATTGTTTTGATTCTTTAAAAATTAGTTTGGAATATAATACTCCATAATTGTAAAAAAATATTCATAATAAATTTTACTCCGTATATACAATAAAATTTTATTACGGAGTATATCTTAACAAAATACTCCATAAGTAACTATTCCAAGCCATTCACATACTCCATAAGTAACTATTTTACCTGGATTTGATTCTCAAATTCAGATTTGGCCCAAATACTTTGTTTGGGAATCCACCAAATTTGTATTTGGATTTGGGCCAAATGTTTAGAGAATTTGATTAAAATTCACCCAAGTAAAATGAAATCACACCCCTTACCCCTGTCATTTTGAAATCAAACCTACCAAAACATTATCTCTGCTCACTCACTACTCACATCTGACATCGACATTCCTCCAAAAAATTTCCATTATTAACACCTCAAAAAAAAAAAATTCTCCATTATCATACCTTCATTCATTCTAAAAAATTTCATCTGTTTGTAGTTTCGTTTATATAAGAAGTTAACTTTTTCGGTAATCAATTTCAGTTGAGAAAAATTTGGGGATATTTCACGATTTAGGGTTTTTGTAATCGATTTTCGTGCAAACCAATTGAAGTAAGTATTCTAATTGAATATTTTTCATATTTGTATTCACAAATTTTTCATGATTATTCTATACTTAAATTGTTTGTTTGTTGCTAGGATTTGTCTAAATTGGTAAAAATTATTGGTTAATGATTGTTGATTGCTTGATTTTTTAACTTGAAAACAATTTTATCTTCTCCTATATTTGATTTGTTGTTCTGTACCAATTTTCAATGCTTGTTTGGTTTGTGTAATATCTGTGATACATTGTTTTTCTCGCTAATTATGATGTCTAATAATAGGCGTTTTGTTTATCATTGTCTTTGGTCGTTGTGTCGTCGCTGTCAATGATGTTTAAACGCTTATTTAAGGTAAGATGTCCGACGATCGTGCTATGGAACAATCAAGAAAACGTATTATGTCAGAAGAAGAAGAAGAAGAAGAAGAAGAAGAAGAAGAAGAAGAAGAAGAAGAAGAAGAAGAAGAAGAAGAAGATATGGAACTAGTGATCCTAGTTTGTGGTTTTATTATGGTTATGATAGGGTATCTATATAACAAAAGATATACGGTGAGACAATTAGCTTGGAATGAGAATCAACGTGCACAAAAAAGGGCAATGTGGTTAGATACATTAAGAAATAACACGAAATGTCGAGAGCAAATGCGATTTGATAGACGATGTTTTAAAAAATTACTTGAAGTGTTAAAGTCAAAAGGGGGTCTTGTGACTTCTAGGAACGTCACAGTCGAAGAAGCTGTTGCATTTTTCCTTCATACCCTTGCTCACAATTTGAAGAATAGAACAATTCAAGCACTTTTTGCTCGATCAGGTGAAACTGTGAGCCGTCAGTTTCATATTGTGCTGCGAGCAATTTTAAGAATTGGAAAGCACTACATTAAAGAAGCTGATGGTATCACTAGTTTTGTCAATGACCCAAAATGGAAATGGTTTGACGACGCAGTTGGAGCCTTAGATGGTACCTTCATAGAAATGACTGTCCCTCGTGATGATCGGTGTAGGTATCGTAATAGGAAAGGCATGATCAGCACAAATGTCCTAGCCATATGTGATCCACAACTCCGATTCACCTATGTTCTACCCGGTTGGGAAGGTTCCGCTTCCGACCCTCGTGTCCTTCGAGATGCCCTTCAAAGACAACAATATCACTGGAACACGTAAGAAGATTAAGTGGGATGATGAAAAGAAGATGATCGTGATCTCTATAGAAGATATGGCAGAGTGGATGAAATACATACAGGTAACAATTTTTTTCGCTGGAACACGTAAATTGTGCGTCGTTAATGCTTAATCAGTGATCTTATGTGGTCTGGGCAGATTTGCCATGTTAATGCTTAATATGTGATCTTATGTGAGCATGTACTATACATAATTAGTCCATGATATGAGAATATATCATTGAATTCAAGACTTAACTTTTGTTTAATCACTCCGGTACCCACTATTGTTACTTGTTTATAGTCTTACTGGTGTTTCCTATATCTTGTGTTACTTTTTCATATACTATCTCATCTCGATAATTCAATCTATTTCATTGTGGGTTGTGTTAATTATTGCAGGCTAACCCGGCGGCCACCTCATATTCCAACAAATATATTGAACATTGGGATGACATTTGTGTTTTGGTAGGCCCGGATCGAGCTCTTGGTGACGGGGTTGAACATCACGAAGAAGGTGCCGCAATGATGGACGAGGAAGTAGATGGTGGGAGTTCAAGTGTTGATACTACTTCCACTAGTTGTCGGAAAAAACAAAAACGGGATGTATTGGCCGATGCAGTGACTAGGTTTGCAGACTCATTTCAAGCTTTTGTTGATACCAAGGTGAAATCTTCTCCAACATTAAGCGGAAAAGAAGTATATGCCGAAGTTTCTAATGTCTTTGGTATCCTCCCTCATCAAGTATTAAGAGCTGTCAAGATACTAATGGCTTCTCCACAGAACTTTCAAATGTTGAAAGACCTCTCCGAGCCGCAGAAGTTAGATTGGATTTTGTTATGTCTTGCTGACGGTAGTTAATTTTCATAAATTTTAGACGATTTTAATTTTTCCTCGAGAAATTATGTCATGTGGATTTTGTTTGAATGGTGAACTTCAGTTGGTAATTTTAGAAATGCTAGATGACGTCGATGTACATGGAATTTCCAGACATATGATATAAATAAGTACTTAAGTATGAAATTGTATAGAGCAAGTTTTTACAGGTACCCTTGAAGTTACAGGTTCATGGCACATGGATAAATATAGAATTTCTAAATTTTTGGTTTTGCCAAACATAGGATTTGGATTTCAAATTCTGAATTCTAAATTCCTTTGTTTACCAAACACATGATTTGGATTTGTAACTCATAATTTGGGATTACTAATTTTAAAATGATCAATTTAAATGAAATTCTTGTTCCCAAACGCTACCTAAGAGTGTGTTTGGATATGGAGATTTTATTTGAAAATGTGGATTTGATACCAATTACATGTTTGGAAAAGTTGTAAGATTTGGATTTGGATTTGGATTTGGATTTGTATAAAATCCAAGCCAACTCCCATCCAAGCATAATTTTGATATTTTCAAATCCCACCCCCACCCTATGTCATTTACAAATACAAAATTTCACATACCATATTTCAAATGAGGATTTAGAAATGAAATGACCATTGCCAAACACTATCTAAAATTATTTTGAAATTAAATTTTATTTCACTTAAAATTTGCAAAGCTGCAACATTAACTTGAATAATCAAGTTAGTCTCGAACATGTCATGCTCTGAACTCTGAAGCTTGTTCAGCCATCGTCGTTATGCAAAACTCCTATTTTATGGTATTCTACTGAAAAAGAAAAAATTGCACAAATAGTTAGTATCATTATTAATTATTAATTTAAACCAAATCCGCATAAAAAAATAAACAATAAATTGACACAGCCGAACAAATAAATTAACAGTTAGCATGATATTAATTTAAAACAAATATGCATAAAAATAAAAATAATAAATTAGCATAACCAAACAAATAAATTATCAATTTTCATGGCTAATACTAAAACTATACGTGCATAACCTATTATTGAAATCATAATAACTCACAGTTTGTTTATATACAACGTTTTAAAGTACATGAATAATATGGTCTATAGGATTTGAGTCATGTACGTGATTAAGCCAAGTTACTATAAACTAATATTTAATATTCTTATTACTCTCTTCGTTTCAGTGAATTGTTTATAATTTGAATTTTTTTTAAAGGTAAAAAAATCAAACTGTAAACAAATGACTGAAACAGAAAAAGTAGATTAGTTTACTAAAAATCTATCTAAAAGAAAAAAAAAAAACATATTATGATAAACAACATAATTGCTCAGCAGACTTTTTATGTGATTAGAAACTAAACAATAATATTTTAAATCATTAGATGCATATGAGAATAGATAATCAAAAGTTCTATTGAATTAAGGGTTGTAATTAAATGTGACACATTATTTTTTTCCTAATTGTAGTTTAACATGAACTATATTTATTATTCTAAATTAAACTTTTATATATAATTATCGTCAATTTATATGTACTTTGTTTAAACGTAATTGCATTACAAATAAAAATAATGTAACCATTTTTCAAAATCAACTATTAAAAATAAAATAGATTACATTAAAAATAAATTATTAGTACCAATTATTTTTTATCTAACGGTGCATGCAATAATTTACTCAAATCAATCAATTATTCAAAATAAAAATTCTAATTAGGAAGGAAAGGCTTTAATTTAGTCCATAATTTACACATTCCCCATTTGCCATGCATACCATTAGAATATATAATACTCCGTATTGTGTTTTGCATTAACCAACAGTCCTATACCAAGAAAAAGGCTTTAATTTAGTCCATAATCAATCTAGTATATACTCAACATAATTTTTTTTCCAAGTTTTATAATTAAACAAACAAAGAAAGAAACCAATTTGATTTTAGTGACATGCAAAATTGAAATACCTCATCACGTAGATGATCTCAAATATAAAATAGCTTCTTATGCATTCGATTCCTGCAAAATTGTTCAAAGTTGATTGATTCAGTTTACAAAGTTAATATATCTTGTTGGGGGTGACATCTCCCGGGTCTGACCACCTCGGGCCGGAGGGGTCAGGGGCCGGGGGCATCCCATATACCAAGGGGCCCAGTAGTCCCTCCCGGGTCTGGGGCAAGTATGGCCCACCCGGGTCCGTACTGTACGGTCTGGCAGCGCTAAAGGACAAATCAGAGCAATTCATTCACATATAACCCACAAAACATTACATAAGGTTTTTTCTCTCTTTCTCTCTCTAAATTTATTTGATTTGCATAACTGACTTGAGCGTCGAAGGACCATTCCCTGGGACCCCCGGGGCTAGGTTTGTTGTGTTTTTCAGGCTGAGAGGAAGACCACCCTGATTCAAGGAAGCTAAGGACCACCCGGGACTTAGTTTACTTAGGCTTTAATTTATATTCAACTTGTTATCATCGTATTTAGTTTTAGTACTTAGTTCCTAACTTTGTACCCGAAACAATTGGCGTCGTCTGTGGGGAAAAATTTTCACAAAAATCTAACAAAAAGCCATGTCAAACCCTTCACAAGAGCCAACGAAGACAATCGAGGGAACCTCCTCCCCGGGAGGAGGTGCAGGCAGCATTCCTCTTGAGACCGAGCTGCAAACACCCTTGACACCCGAAGAGAAAAAGATGATGACTGCTTTCCTCAAACAAATGAGGAAAACACCACCAACTCAGACGGGTCTACCACCCGAGACAAGGCAACAATTGCCCCCGCCAAAGAAAGACCCCATCCCAGTCATAACACCCAAGAATCTCTTCCATGTGGAAGACACTGAGACAAGCGACGAAAGTTCATGGCAAGACTCTGAACAAGCATACTCTACACCCCGGCCGGAGCCATCCATCGAGGAAGTGTCTAGACCCGAGATCCCAAGGACCGAGAAACCCAAGCGCAACAAGCCCAAGGAAAACGAGCGAGGGAAAACGAGCGAGGGAAAATAACTGTGAAATCACCTCTGGCCCCATCGGTGCTAGAGTATCCATTGCCACCGAAGATGAAGATACCAGCGGTGCAGTATGACGGGAAAGCGGATCCCGAGGAGCACTTGGCGGCTTATGAGAGCCACATGATAATGTATGACTCAACGGACTACGTTTGGTGCAAGATCTTCCCAACAACCCTCACGGGGCTTGCACAAACATGGTTCCGCAACCTTCCTACCGGCTCTATCTGCGGATATGAGGATATGTGCCAGATGTTTAGACAGCAGTACGCGGGAAACAAGAGGCGAGAGAAGGTAGCCACGGAGCTTTTGAACGTGGTACAAGGAAAGAATGAAGGACTGAAGGAGTACATGACAAGGTTTGACAGAGAGTCTCAGCAAATCAGAGACCTGGACCCAAAGATAGGTGTCCATGCCCTGACGGTAGGATTGAAGGACGGAGAGCTGAAGAGTCTCCTGATCAGAAACCCACCCGCCAGTCTGATGGCGGCCAGGGAGATGGCAGAAGGGTTCGTCAGGGAAGAACAATTCCACAGAACATTCAGTAAGAGAAGCGATAGAAGAGAGGAGCAAGCGGGATCCCAGCCAGGCTGGAGGGGACCCCCTAAGAGGAACAATAACAGTAGCAACAACAATAACAATAGCAACAATCACAACAACCATAACAATCGCCGTGACAGTCGAGAGGGCCGCGGCCCTGATACGTGCTATTTATATAGATTATTTGCCCCCGGTTTAGTCGCATTTAGCTGCATTTATTCGAGTTCATTACTAGTTTTATGAGCTATTTGCTTTATATTGCGGTACTGCTGTTCCTCGTTTATATTTTGCAGGTTTTGGCGGTCCTGAGCCGAAACCTGAGTTGAGTGGAGCATTTTGATACCGTGACGACGAGACCAAGCTCGAGCCATCACGAGAGCTCGAGAATACGAATTGAAGTGCAAAAAGACCAAAGGCCTCGAGAATAATCAAAGCCCAAATGCATATTGGGCTTGACATGGAAAGAGAAGAGCTGGCCCGGACTGAGTGGACCGGCCGGTCAGGTGGACCGGCGGCCGGCCGGCCAGCTCCAGGGTATTATTCGTCGGGTTTAATTTAATACAAGTTTGGGTTTAGGAAACATATATATATATACTTGAGAACGAATTATTTAGGCTCATCTTTAGTTTTATGCTTTATTTTACTGGTTTTATTTTAGGTTTACTTAGTTTTCTCTCTTTACAAAAACTCTCAAGCTTTAGTTTAGTTTCAAGATTGATTTACTTTGTAATCGTCAGTACTCCGAATTAATCCAGGTTTATTTTAATTGCTTTTATTCATTCAATTGCTATGACTTATTATTATCATTGTTTTGCTTTTGCCCTAGTTATGTCTAGCTAATTTTCATATTAGGGTTTAGGGTGATTTGTGAGATTAGTTCAGGAACATGTTTTAATTGCTTAATTGATTGAGTTTGTGCAAGTTGACTTCTTCCTACGCGTTTTGTTATCAATTGAATTTAGGGACGCCTTTATTGAATTGAACTTAGGTTGTTTCAGTTTAAGATCGAAAGCCGAATTGAAACTAGACTCACGCGTATTTGATAAGTTAAGTTTAGTAAGTTACGAGAGCCCGCTAAATTTGCTTAAGGTTAATATTAGGGTTAATAAGACCCAGTGTGTCGTCTTGGGGTGTGCCGGTGTTGTTTGTGAAGAAGAAAGATGGAAGCATGCGGTTGTGTATAGACTACCGTGAACTTAACAAGGTGAATATCAAGAGCGATTATCCTTTGACGTGGATTGAGGACTTGTTTGATCAGTAGAAGGGCACGAATGTGTTTTCTAATATCGATCTGAGATCGGGTTATCATCAGATTCCAGTTCGAGAGCAGGATATTCCGAAAACCGCGTTTCGATTGAGGTATGAGCATTATGAATTCGTGGTAATGCCGTTTGGTTTGACGAATCCTCCTGCAGTGTTTATGGATCAGATGAATCGTATCTTTGGTGATTACTTGGACCGTTGTGTCGTTGTATTTGTCAATGACATTTTGGTCTATTCTCGAGATGAGGCCGACCATGAGAATCACCACCGCCTTTTCTTGGGAGTGCTTCGGAAGCAGAAATGGTACGCGAAGTTTTCTAAGTGCGAGTTTGGGTTGAAGAAAGTGCCTTTCTTGGGTCATGTGATCTCTGATGAAGGTGTTAAAGTGGACCCGTCGAAGGTTGAAGCAGTTTTTAGTTGGGAGAGCCCGAAGAATGTGAACGAGATACGAAGTTTTCTGGGGTTAGCTGGCTACTATAGGAGGTTCGTGCTGGACTTTTCTAAGATAGCTAGGTTCTTGACTCAGTTGCTGAAGAAGGAGCCGAAGTTTGTGTGGAGCGAGGCATGTGAGACCGCATTTCAGGAGTTGAAGAAAAGGTTGACTACAGCTCTAGTGTTAACGTTACCTGAATAGGGTGTCGAGTTCGGCGTCTACAGCGATGCTTCTAAGCTTGGTTTGGGATACGTGTTGATGCATATGGGTAAGGTAATAGCTTATGCGTCGAGGCAGTTGAGGGTGCATGAACAGAACTATCCTACGCATGATCTTGAGTTGCCTGCGGCGGTGTTTGCCTTAAAGTTATGGAGACATTATCTCTTTGGTGCATCGTGTAGGATTTATACAGATCATAAAAGCTTGAAGTACATCTTCACGCAAAGAGATTTGAACATGAGGCAGAGGTGTTGGCTAGAGTTGATTAAGGACCACAATATCGAGCTGCAGTATCACGAGGGTAAAGCTAATATGGTTGCAGATGCGTTGAGTCGTAAGAGTAGACATGCGCTGAGTGCAGCGTGGGTTCTACTTGAAGAGTTGTGCCAAGACTTCAAGAAGTTGAGTTTGGAGGCGGTGAATGATGGTGTGGACGTGAGTGCTATGGTTGCTGAATCTGAGTTGTTCCATGAGATTCGGGTGAAGCAAAGTGAAGACCTAGTTCTTGAGGCTATACGGGTTGCTAAGAGAATGGTGGTGCTGAGGAGTTCGAGGTTGGCGCTAATGGAGGCCTAAGGTTTAGGAAGTGAAGGTGTGTTACTAACTGTGAGGTCCTGAAGAAGAAGATTCTGAAGGAACCTGTGGATACCCATATCCGTACCCTCCCAAAACGAACCCAATGATGTAACGGAATTCTAACATGCATGATTTAACGTTGACGTTGACGGTTCTAATTATGCCGAATTCATATTAAAGTCGTTTGAAATGTTAAAATGAGTTGAGTCGCTAAACATCACGCTTAAATAAATGTTCATTTGTCCATTTAAAGTCTAGCTTGGTTCGCGTCTCGCTTCCTCTGGCATGAGCTTCCACATCGCATTGCAATTGGCCCTTTTACATTAACAAAGCCCAATTCAGCATTTTTAAATTCCTAAATTTAGTCCCGGTAGCTAAAACGACTATTTAGCATAAGCATTTAAAAAATACGGCCTCACGGGTCATCTCATTTCACAAAATACTACAAAATGCACCTCTTTTACATTTTCGGGTCTCGGGCCCAAAATCAAGCCCAAACCCGCTTTAGGCCCGCACTCCAAGGCCCTAAGCTCACACAAATATCCCACAAAATATCTTGGAGGGCCTTTTACACGGTATACTTGATGTACAAGTCGAGATTATACCGTATCTTTCCAAAATATTTTAGGAAATTGAACAAAATACACTAAAAACCAAACCTACAAACCGCAAGGCCTCTTGCGGTTTGCCTGGCAGGTTTTTCCTGGATTTTCCTAATTTCTTCGAGGATTTTAGTATATATACTCCCCTATACCCGACCTCCTAAGACACAATTAGACAATTCATTCAGCTTATACACACATACACTCACAAAAGCCTCACGCACTCACATCTCGAGTTCAACACATAATCTCGTGTTGAATTCCTCCTTGGTTCAAGAAAGAAGCGAATCTCTGCCAGATTTGAAGCGTCGAGTCAAGGTAGGTACCGATCCACTTGGATCAAAGCTTTTTCTTATTTTCTTATGGACTAACAAAGAGGACTACACACTCAAGCCCCCCCCCCCCCCCCAGCGGCGGCTTTGGCACCGAGGCTGATTGCCGCCGAGTGGTCTTATTATTTCGGGTACACACCAAACCCGATGACACCGCCAAAGTCGCATAAGCAACCGACCTATTAAAATAAACCAATGGACAATTGAACTTTATTTTAAGAGAAAATTGACAGTTACACCCACTCATTAGCGTGTTATTCAAACTTACACCCACGTCGTTTTTGACTTTGTAACTACTACCAAATGTATTGGTTCGGTTAATGACTACTACCATTTTTAATCCGAACCTAAAAAAGACACATGAAATGACTAAAATACCCCTAATTTAACTTACCCTCATATTACTCTCATTTTGATTTCTTTCTTAAGATTAGATTTTGTCTTTGACTCTTGTAATTACTCATTTTACTTAGGTTTAATTTTTTTATTCTTTACATCAAATTAACTCTCCTCAAAGTTGCTGTAGCTTTCCAAAAATTCGTCTTTGATTTTGCTCGTGTTTCTTCGTCGACTTCATCACCATTTTCCGAAGCTCTCCACGCCGTCATCACGTAGCTTTTCCCGAATTGAGGTATGTTTAATCATTTCAAAATAAACCGAAAAATTTGTCATTAAATTCAAATATCATAGAAAATTGGAAATTTGAATTCAATTACACATAAACCCTAATTTGAAATTGAATGCCCAGAAATTTCAAAATTTTGCCAAAAATTTACGTACAAATTTCAAACTAAAACCCTAAAGCAACGAAATTGTGACATAAATTACAAAAAGTTAGGATCTTTATGATTTAAAACACCAAATTTAACAAATAGTAAAGATTTTTATGATTTCAAACCCAAAATTAACGATTTTGTACCACCAAATCCCAGAAGTATACATAATTTCGACAACGAAAACCAAAAAAATTCGTAAAGAAAAAGCCCTAATTTACAATATCTGGGTTTGACTCAACATAAATTCTAATATTACTTAGCACGTGTGACTAAACGAAAGAGATGAAGATGACGACAATGGAGGATAGACTAAAATAAGTGACTTTGAGCTTGCTTTTAATGGAAGGAATGGTGAAATAAGTTACCTTCAGCTCTGCTTCTAATTAAATAAAGGGGATGGAAATAAGTAACTTTGACAAAATAATTAAGTCCACAAAGTTTAAGTAAATAAATGAGAGTGTTTTAAGTTTAATAAGGGGAATTAGTAGAAAAAAAAAGGGGAAAGATTAAACAAATAAACAAAATCATAGTGAAGGGTCAAAGTAGGGGTAAAATGGGAAAGAATTTCGTCAACAATCTCTCAAAATCAAGATCAACGGCCAAGATCTAAAGTTGGTAGGTTCGGATCCGTACATGGTAGTAGTCATTAACCGAACAAATACATTTGGTAGTAGTTATAAAGTCGAAAACGATGTGGGTGTAAGTTTGAAAAACGCATTAATGAGTGGGTGTAATTGTCAATTTACTTTTATTTTAATTGTATGCATCTAGCACCTTCTTATTTATGCATTAAAACAACTTAAACAATGAATTCGACATTAAACTGAACCGTTTTCGTTAACAAGTTAATCATGCTAAATTGAGGGTTTTAAACAATCTTTTTGCATATGCATTTGCACTCTTTCACAAACTTTTTTGCACTTGTACGTAGTGATTACATAAGCTCAAATATCTCTAAACATGGATTTTTCAAAGGCTAGTAGAGGCTATTTTTAATAGGCTTTTCTAAAAGGTTTTCATAAATCATTAATTGAATTAATCTTAGGAAAAGTTAACATGTCTACCAACAAGTTCCTTACTCTATCAACTTCACTTTCAGCCTCAAATTCTCCGTAAATGCGATTGAAATAAAATTCTACACAATCTAACTTTATTCTATACTAGACCAATACTTGTCAAATTTTTCTACCATTTTGTTTGCCATCTCTCTTATTTCCCAAACATCAGATTTTTGCCATTCATGTAAAGCAAGTTTTAGGTCACAAATTTCAGAGAAAAACAAGTTGGAAGTTGGATAGTTTTTCCTAGAAGAGAGTTTTGTTGCATTGTAAAACAACTTTAACTTTCCAGAAACTTTCGCCGCCATTTCCCAATCATCAGGTTTTGGTAAAGCAATCTTGACAGTGCTATTATATTTCTTAGCTCTAGTGAAAACATCCTTGTAAGGAAAAGCATTCTGAAGCATTAGATAGGTAGAATTCCATCTTGTTTTACAATCAAGAGTCAAAGACTTACCGGAAGACACTTTCAATGATCGTGCCGAGTCATTAAATGCTTCTATACGCTTAGGAGTTGCTAGCCAAAATGCAATATTATCCCTTATAACTTCAATTGCTCCATGTATTACCTCCAAACCATCTCTTACTATCAAATTAAGAATATGTGCACTACACCTCATGTGTAAAAAGTCTCCACCCAATATAAGAGAAGTGGAGTCGAACTTTCTTCCCAAAATCTCCATCATTGCATCATTTGTGGTGCAATTATCCACCACAACAGATGATATTTTCATCTCTAAGCTATAGTCGTACAAAGTGTCCATTAATACTTTTGCTAGTACGTCTTTTGTATGTGGGCACGGCACGTAACCAAACCTAATAATCAAAACCATATTTAGTTTACCACAGCCAAATAACTTGATACAAACAAAACTAATCATCAAAGAGAAGACAAAAAAATTACCTTAAGATTCGGCTCCGTAGAATCCAATCATCGTCGATAAAATGAGATGTGACAGCCATGTAACCTTTTTTCTGATTCGAAGCGGTCCACATATCAGTTGTGATACTAACGCGGCTATGGCAACACTCCAAATATTTCTTTAAACCCAACTTCTCAGAAACATAAGTCTTCAAGATATCAGAACGCAATGTATTTCGACTAATCATTTTGAAATCCGCATTCAAGTATAACAAAAAATCTCGAAACCCAAGATGATCAACTATGGACAATGGATATTCGTGCATTACTACCATCTTCAAAAGCTTATGTAATACCCGGTATTTTTAGTATAGTCAAATAGAATAGTTACAAATAGGTCCAACAAAACCCTTACCAAAACAAAAGTGTCGATCAAAACACAAAACAAAACAAAAACAAAAACAAAAATAAAATAAGAGGAGCCATCATCGTTATTTTCATTTCACTCATCCTCACCATCTTCATTCACCCTCACCATCTTCATCAACCACCACCACCATCACCACCTTTCGCGCCACCACCACCACCCTTCGCGTCACCACCACCACTGCACCACCGTCACTGCCACCGTACCGCCTCTGTTTTATTTCCCTTCTCCGCTGTTTTCGTTCGAGGTCGATTTTTGGGTCGATTTTTGGGTATTTTCGTCGGGTTTTCAAGTTCTAGCCTAGTTACTCGAGTTGTTGAAGGTATAATTCGTAGTTAATCGTTTTATTTTAATTTTCGTCAAACCCTAACCCTAGAATTTGGGGCTTTTCGGTTTAGAGCCAATTTTCTTGATTCAAAGTATCGATTAGTTAGTTTTAGTGAAGTATTTGATAGTAGTGTGGTTTAATTGTAGAGCGCGGCTTTGTAGAAGAGTGGTTTTGACGTTTTTGCATTATTGACGGTCTTGAAATGAGGTAAGAATGATATCATAGCTTTGTTAACCTATAATTTGGCCTTATGAAGTTATTTGATACTTATGTTGGAGATTCATTGTGGTTTGGTTGTGTTATATGACTGAAATCTCATGTTAGAGCAATTTTGAAGGTAACCAAATCTTTATTATACTAAAACACAGTTATCGCTGACATCATCAATGCCACATGTCGCGATTCTGTGCGTTTTTTTCCCGCCAAAACCTCATGCTTACATCATCCACCCTATTATATATTATTAAGTCTATATTCATTATCTATAATTATCATTACTCAATAATCATGTTCACACGATTTTTCAAAAACAAAAAAAAAAAACAAAAAAAATCATGTTCATATTAATATTACTTTACTTTTAATTTCTATTATATATCTTTAATATTTATTTTAGATTTTAAAAAAATATTTATCCTAAGCTAAATATTTGCTAATTTAATATTTTTTACTTTTCATTCTATTTTTTCTAATCAAAAATTAATGTTATACCGAAATTTTGTATAATAATAAATGTTTTTTACTTTTCATTCTATTTGCTAATTTTAATATTTTTTTTACTTTCATTCTGTTAAAAAAATAATATTTTATTCTATTTACTTATATTAATATTTTTTTTTTAATTTTCATTCTATTATAATATACTCCGTATGCACTTCATATATGTTTGTATTTAGAATTTACTTTTGTTTGCTACTAAATTTACACTTGAATATTATAACAATTAATAATTTTCTTATATTTCAGTTGATTTATTACTTAGTATAATTTTATTAGTTAAAAACAATAATATCTATAGTTACCGTGCATTGATGCACGGGATCTAAACTAGTATAATATTATGCTTCTTATTGCGATTTTATGTAATGTATGATGTTATTAAGATGGTTGTATGTTCATTCGATGAGTTTGAAAGCCTTAAAGAGAAGTATGGGCATATTGTTAATGTATGATGAAAAAGAACATATATGTTTATAATGTGAACCTTGAAAAATGATCATGTATTATGGTATTGTGTTTATTGATTGAGCTTGGAGATGTTGTGGAGATGTGTAGTTGTATAAGGGCTCTTGATAGGGTCGTTTGAGTTGTGAGATTGAGGGGTACGCCCCACGGGGGCTTACCCGTGGTCCGATTGATCACGGATCCGCCTGAGTTCTCCTTGTAGGGGTTAGTCCTACGAGGGGTGTGCACACTCGGAACGAAGGGATTTTAGAGAGTATGTGATTGAATACGAAGATTATTATGAGTTTGGGCGGCATGAGTTGGTGTGTGAATTGTGGAATAATTTTTATAATAATTGTTTCGTTGGTTATAAATGTGATTTTACTCTACTAGTTGTCTTGTTATCTTATTCTTTTCCTTTTTACCAATAATATGTTTATGTTGCTCTCGTTACGTCGTATGGAGCCTTTGTAAGTTTATTTTGGGTTGTTGATGTTATTATTGTTATGATTTGACTTTTGTATCATTCTTACTCGACCATTGGTTGACGTGTTTATTGTTGTATGAATTAAAACTCGCTGCCCAAAAATTTTCATTGGTGGCCTGCTACGACCCAATTGGAATTTCCGTCCTTTTGGCGAGCAGTTAGGATCAGGTACTTACGATGACGTTTGGATGCTGGGTTGCATGCGCGGGTTGGAGTGAGCGACCAGTCGTAGCTGCAGCGTGTAGTTATCGTTTCGGGAACATCCGTTGTTGAGACTCACTTTTGGACTCACCTAGCTTCCACTTTTAGATTCATTTTCGCTTTTATTTTACCACGCTTGTGTGGTTGTTGGAGTTCTGGTCACCTTTCGAGTGATCAGTTTATACTAGTTTTTCTTTTGTATTCGGTTGTTTATTTTCTCTTTATCGTTTTCGTAGTTTTTATCAGGCTAAAACAGGTTGTGGCGTTCTCATATGGACTTGACTTTAGTCATGTCCTTGTGACACTCCCATTTAGGTGAAATTTGAGTTTTGCTAAAATGGGGGTGTGGAATGAAACTAGATGGACTAAGTTTCACTCAAGAAATGAACTAAAATCGACTTGTGGTGGTGATAAAAATCTCGGCCAAATGATAGGTTTTTGTGAAGTAATTTTCTGATTTTTTGTGAACAAAAGAAAACATAAAGGATAGTAACTAAATCTACACACAAAGTAATAGATTTAGGTTTTAATTAGTTAAGCACAAAGCCACTAACTAATTGCTCACTAAACTCAAGCACAAAGCTAAGAGAAAATGAAAACACTCAAGTTTAGGGTTCAACCTTTTAATCATTCAAATCTGAAAATATGATGTGAGAATGAGGGTTTATATAATACCCTCACTCTAATCTTGACCATACATTACAAAGAGGATCTAAGGGCTCACAAGAGTCCCTAAATAATACAAAAAAAACGGCTCAATGGAGCATACAAGGCTGAAAATTTCAAAGGTAAACAACAAAATTCAAAAGCATAAAGTAGACAATGACTTGAGGTCCCATCCTATCCTTGCATTTTGAAGAGCATCCAAGGGTCAAGATTGGGAGGCTTGGGGATCAAGGGGCCGGTCCCAAGGGGTTATTACAAGGTCAATTTGTCTACTCTCAATAAAACATAAAGCATAAAGTAATGAAAGTGACTTGAATGAAAAAGACATAAAGCATCAAAATAATGTGATGGTTGTGGGGACTTGTTAGGGGCCGGCTCTCATGGACCTCCTTGAGCTAGCTTTGTGAACCATGTGAGTCCTTTTATTGGAGGATTGACTCACATGGGTGCACCCATTTTGATCACATTCAAAAATAGCATGTTCATTGACTTTTAATTGCTCTCCACTTGACTTCTCTTGACTTCCCTTGACCACTAAGTATGGCTTGATTTGACCATAAAATTGACTTGACTTTACTCTTAGTGGCCCCTAGGATCATGGCCTAGGCTAGGGTTTGAGCCCAAGGACTCAACCCTTGGCTCAACTCCATCTCCTCCTTGACCACCTTGACCATTTTTGGTCCAATCTCCTCTCCTTGGAAAGGATTTGCCCTCAAATACTTGGAGATCCTCTTGCTTTCCCCTTGGCTCGATTTCATGCTCAATCCTCGACTTAACCCTTGCTCGACCTTGGCCTTCACGGTTTTAGACCTCCAAGGGCTCCACTTGGCTAGGGTTTGGAGAAATGGTTGGATTCCTTTGCTTTGGCTCGAGGGGATGATCATGTTTTCCTCCTTGGTCACGGTTTGCTTGACCACACACTCTTCCTCGAGCATTTCTTTGAGCCCACGACTCATAGCCATGCCATCCATCCATTCTTGCTCATGATCGAGTCCGTCAATGATTCTCCATCTTAAAGACCCACTTGATCTTTCCTTGCCATCAATTTTAGCCCTCTCTTGGACTTCATTCTCATTGTAGATTGATTTGTCATACTCATGTTGCTCCTCTCCTAGAATCCTCCTTGTTGCTCTAGGGTTTTCCTCAAGGTTTAGGCTCACCATTTCCTCTTGCCCACTCCCTTTCGGTTCAAGGCCTCTCAAGCCTTCATACCCACTCAAACTCGGCTCCAATTTCATCTCCACACTAGAGCTTCCTTCGATGATCGATTCAAACAAGCACGAGTTAGTTTTGTAGCCCATCATAGGAGGTAGTGGTGTAGCACAATGAGTTTCTCCTTGTATTTGAAGGAGTAAGTATTGCTCCTTCCATGATGAGAGGAATCCCTCTCATACTCCCATGGTCTTCCAAGCAACAAGTGACATGCATCCATGTCGAGAATTTCACAAGTAACCTTATCTTTGTAATCTTGGCCAATCGAAAATGGCACCTTGCATTATTTGTTGACCTTCACCTCGGCTCCCTTGTTGAGCCACCTTAGTTTGTAGGGGCTAGGGTGTTCCAAAGTGGGTAGGTTTAGTTTCTCCACAAGCATTTTGGAAGCCACATTAGTACAACTTCCACCGTCGATGATGAGATTGCACACTTTCCCCATGATTGTACACTTAGACCGAAATATTTGTTGCCTTTGGTCTATGTTCTCACTCGATTCTTGAGTGTGCATCACTCGCCATATGACTAAGCTCAACCCCGAGTCCGGGGGAACTAATGTCTCGGCCACCTTCACCTCCTCAACTCCCTCTTTTTTTTCTTCCTCACAAACTAAGACCTCATCGTCTCCCCAATGTACAACCTCACTTGTGTTCAAGGTCCCCTTGCTAGGGCACTCCTTAGCAAAATGACCATACCCTTGACATTGGTAGCACTTCTTGAGAGGAATTGTTTTCTTAGGGCCATAGTCAATTCCCTTCCCCTTGTCAACACTTGATGGCTTGATAGTAGGGCAAGGCTCACCAATTTTCATCCCTCCTTGGCTTGACGTGGGGTTGGCCTTGGTGGTGTTCTTAGCCGAGTCCCCTCTCCCCTTCTCTAGCCTTTCCACACGAGTGGCCATAGTGACGGCCTCATCGAATGACCACAAGTTTTGCATCTTCACCCGGTTAGCTATCCTAGGGTTTAGGCCTTCGACAAACCTAGCTATCTTTTGCTCGGGTTTTTCATTCATCTCACATTGTAATGTGAGTTGTTCAAAGTCCCTAAGGTAGGATTCGATGGGTTGTGTTTCTTGTTTGAGTTGGGCTAGCCTAAGAAACATGTCTTGGGTGTAATCCTTGGGAACAAACTTATCTTTGAGCTTTTTCTTGAGCTTGAACCATGACCTAATGGGTTCCTTTCCCTCTCGATTTCTTTGGTTCTTAAGGTTTTCATACCAAAGGGAGGCATAGCCTTTGAATTTTATGATGGCCACCTTAAAACACTTTCTATCGGGGTATTCCTTAAATTCAAAGATTCGTTCAACCGACCTAAGCCAATCTAGTAGATCCTCGGGATTAAGACTACCATAAAAGTCGGGAATTTCTACCTTGATGTCTCGGTCATGATCTCTTGGTTGCACTTCAAGGGACTCCTCCGAATCCGAGTATTGATCCTCCATGTGAGGAGGGGGTTGGCCTCTCCCACGGCCTCCAAAGCCACGCCCTCTTCCTCCTCCACCTCTAGGTGGTGGTCTCGGTTCTTGAATGTTTTGTTCCAAGAGAGTGTTTAGAGCATTCATCA
Organism: Dianthus caryophyllus; assembly: GCA_023091065.1. Taxonomy (NCBI): domain Eukaryota; kingdom Viridiplantae; phylum Streptophyta; class Magnoliopsida; order Caryophyllales; family Caryophyllaceae; genus Dianthus; species Dianthus caryophyllus. The sequence continues at coordinate 11,888,629 of CM041529.1, read as the reverse complement.
TTAAAGTACAATTACCGGTGAGTTGAGTCAACTTCTCTTCTAAATCGGAAAGCCTTTTATCCCCTTCCATTTTGTGAGAATTTTGTGAGAGTTTTGTGGAAGTTTTGTGGAAATAAACAAGGAAAAAAAGAAGGAAAGAAAACGAAAATTGAAGAGGAAGAACAAGGGTATAAACCGAGAAAACACAAAACAAATCGAAAACAAGAACAAACCTAGGCTTTGATGACCAATTTGGAATGAAACTAGATGGACTAAGTTTCACTCAAGAAATGAACTAAAATCGACTTGTGGTGGTGATAAAAATCTCGGCCAAATGATAGGTTTTTGTGAAGTAATTTTCTGATTTTTTGTGAACAAAAGAAAACATAAAGGATAGTAACTAAATCTACACACAAAGTAATAGATTTAGGTTTTAATTAGTTAAGCACAAAGCCACTAACTAATTGCTCACTAAACTCAAGCACAAAGCTAAGAGAAAATGAAAACACTCAAGTTTAGGGTTCAACCTTTTAATCATTCAAATCTGAAAATATGATGTGAGAATGAGGGTTTATATAATACCCTCACTCTAATCTTGACTATACATTACAAAGAGGATCTAAGGGCTCACAAGAGTCCCTAAATAATACAAAAAAAACGGCTCAATGGAGCATACAAGGCTGAAAATTTCAAAGGTAAACAACAAAATTCAAAAGCATAAAGTAGACAATGACTTGAGGTCCCATCCTACCCTTGCATTTTGAAGAGCATCCAAGGGTCAAGATTGGGAGGCTTGGGGATCAAGGTAGGTCCCAAGGGGTTATTACAAGGTCAATTTGTCTACTACCGATAAAGCATAAAGCGTAAAGTAATGAAAGTGAGCTTGAATGAAAAAGGCATAAAGCGTCAAAATAATGTGATGGTTGTGGGGACTTGTTAGAGTAGGCTCTCATGGACCTCCTTGAAAGCTTTGTGAACCATGTGAGTCCTTTTATTGGAGGATTGATTTCGCGTGGGTGCACCCATTTTGATCACATTCAAAAATAGCATGTTCATTGACTTTTAATTGCTCTCCACTTGACTTCTCTTGACTTCCCTTGACCACTAAGTATGGCTTGATTTGACCATAAAATTGACTTGACTTTACTCTTAGTGGCCCCTAGGATCATGGCCTAGGCTAGGGTTTGAGCCCAAGGACTCAACCCTTGGCTCAACTCCATCTCCTCCTTGACCACCTTGACCATTTTTGGTCCAGGGTGTTACAAAGTGGTATCAGAGCGATGATCCTAAAATGAACTTTAAAATGAATTTTAAAATGAATACTAAAATGATTGTAGGAGCAATAAAATGAATATAGAGGTCATAGGAGTAATAAAATGAATTTAGGATTAATAAATTAAAATGAACCCCAGGAAGTAGATCAAGTAGTCAGTCAACACCAAGGCAAGGGAGACGTCCCGAAGCCGAGGTTGGGAGACGTCCCTAGAGAGATTGACACTTGTGAAACTGAACGGTTAACTTAGTAGGGATGCGTTTTGATGTTTGCTTGCACATTATGGTTATGATTTTTATGCTGAAATAAGCGATGTTATAGTATGTTGAGGACTTGGTATACTTTCATATGTTGCTGTAATGATGTAATAGTGATTATATGTATAAGTATGATGGTGATTGTTACACCTTGTTGAGTTTATTATGTATAGAATATGTTGAGATATAGTAAATCTATAAGCGTGTTGCCATAGACATTTATGTCGAGATGTTGCGATGAAATGAAAAACAAAGGGCTTAGGACCTTATGGTCATTGGAGTTTATAAAAATATATATATATATGTGCATATTTTAAGGATTGGTTGTGGACTTGTGGATATTGTGTGTTGTAGAATATGTCAGGACATATGCTTGGGGACTTGGGGTAGTTATTGTAGAGTGCTAAAATACTTGTATTGTTGATGTTATGTTTGGGCTACAGTCGTAATATGTGGAAGATGAAATATAATATAAATATATCTTCATATATGTAGCTAGAATATTATAATGAAGTATAGTATTATACTTTATGGTTATAAGAGCATTTTAAGGATTTGATATATGATTATTAGCTTAGAAGGCGATAGCAATACTTGCATAAATGTGTATGAGTTTATTCGAATGTGGTGGCATAGTAGATTGTTAAGAACGATTATACCACATGCTTGCCTTGAGGATTAAGATGAGAAATTAAGTATGTGAGATAGTGTGTAGACGTACGTGATTTTGACTTGATGACTAAGTTGTGAGCAAGAATATGATAATCAAAAGAAATTATTGTGATTGATTAGTGAACGGTTTAAGTTGCCTACAAGTCTAAGGCTTAGAAGGTAAAACAAGTCAATAAAGACGAGTTAATGGATGATTTTAGGTGTGTATGTTAGTGTATATACAGTAAGAGTTGAATATTGATGATTATATACAATGTATGAGGATTAAGGAAACTATGTCTAGTATATTTAATCTATACATGTGTGTTATATAGTTAATCATACTCATAGAAAAGTTCATCGAAAAATATTTTTCTGTAATATGTATAGGTAGGATGGGCAGTATGCGTTGGGGCACGATAGATTGAGTTCTGAGTGAAAACGAGTATATATGGGGATGTGAATTGAAAGACTCGTGTATTATGAATTGGAATTACTTACTACAACGAGCTTGGGTATACGAGTGATATAGTGGGTAAAAAGAATTGGACGAATTTGAGTGGTGTTTAAGTATGACGGGTTATAATGTGGTTTTAAAAAAAAATAATAATAAAAAAAAAATATTTGAAAAATAAGGATGTGATAAACATAGGGGTTGAATGAGGGCTAACTGTTGAGAAGGTAAACGAATGTCATAAGTAAAGTGTAAAGCCTTGGAAGTTAGTTGGTATCAATGGGATATAATGAAAGGGTGGAGGTCTTAGGGATGTAAGGATAACATATATAGTATGATTAGGTGTGCAATGTGTAGTAGTAAAAGTCATGTACCTTGGGAAATAGAGTAGGTTTAAGTATAATAAGTAAAGCCAGAGTGTTCTTTGAATGACAGGGGTTGTGTGTGTAAGCTCGAGCAAGTATGATAGTAATGTAAAGTGTGAATCTAGTACTGTTCTAAGAGTTATGGAAATCTAGTAAATGTGAGCAAATTTGGGATTAAGGACTTGATATTGGTATCTGTGCATACTGTGCTTGTCGAGGAAGTGTATGGAATCTTAGGTGTGATTTGATTGTTAAATGTAGTGATTGTTGGATACTTAAAATGAAATGACTAAGATTTTGAATTAGGATAAATTGATGATAGGGATGTATATTGATAGATGTGAACAACAAAGAGGCACAAAAGAAACAAGGAGAGGTATTATGTTGTAGTGTGAGGTGAGAGGGAGTTAGAAATAACTTAGGATATCTTGACCCTTGCGAATCGGTGATTATGGTAGTCATATCAATTGAGTATGAGTGAATAGTGTAATGATATAGTAGTATAAGTACATGGATAGAATATCGTAATAAAGTGTATCATACAAATGAATTATAGAGGGTTATGGCAGTTGATTGCTCAAGTGCAAGTAGTTTAAAAAGTTAAAAGTACGGGATCATAGGTGAGTGGTAAGGGGAGCCTGGATGAGTATAGTGCTAAGGTTTAGCTAAATAAACTTAGACATGATTATCGCACAGCTAAACAGTGTAAAAATAGGACATTAGTTAAGGAATATGTGTAATAACCCTTGTAAAATTAATAAAAATAATAATATTGTGAATTAGAAAGTCTACTTAACTTTTAAAACACTACTGTAATAAGAATTTTTAAGTCCAATTTAGGGTTTAAAATATTTGATTTTTGCTGTAAATAAATTACTAAGTTTAAAAGTAAATTTCGTCTTAACTTATTTTAAAAGGAAATGAATGACAAAATATTACGTTACAAACATACTATATTGTAGACCCATGGTATAAATATCTAAGATATTTTGAACTGCGTTGACTTTTCGACAAGTCAAAGGAGTAAAATCTTTGACTTTTCGATAGGTCAAAAGGGTAAAAGGAATATGTGGTGAAATAAGAATACATTTGGTCCAATAAGAGAGGAGGTAAAAATGAAGTTGTCCTTTACCTCTACAAAACTAACAGACTTAAGTGTGTATAAAAAGGGGGGCTATGTTGCATACTACAAACAACAACACCATAATAACAATAATAATAATAATAATAATAATAATAATAATAATAATAATAATAATAATAATAATAATAATAATAATAATAATAATAATAATAAGGAAGGGGAGTAGTTTACGTACAAAAACAACAAAAAAAGGGGAGAAGGTAAAAGAATAAAGTATCATATTAGATCTATTGTAAAAGGTATGGGTCTTATTCTTTTTCTAAAAATAGTGTCGTAATAAATAATAATATTATATTTGGATATAATAAGCTGTCTTAATACTCACATTTTGTTTAATAATATAAAATAATGTGTCGTTATAATGCCCTTTTGTCCTGTTATATTGTAATGATATTGCTTGTATTTATATCATTTTATAGCTTTTATTATGTATGAGACCGTTAATGAATACGATTATATAAACTTTGAAACCTGTGTACATGGAGGTGGGTCTTAGACCTGGCAGATGGAATTGAAATTCCATAATTTATCCGGCATGTCTTAGGAGTGGAGTCTTAGACACAGCGAATCTGAGATATTGTATTATATTTATCCTATGTACACAGGGGAAAGGTTTGACTCAAAAATGTAAAGATAAGTACTGTAATCCTCGTACATTAATAATGCATTAATTTTAGTAGAAAGGATAATTCTCATACTCAGTCAGTGGTAGACTGACCCTGTTTGTGTTAAATCTTTTCAGGTACTGACTTTACTGAAGGGCGGGATTGAGAGATAAAATCACTTTAGTTATTATAATGCCAGTAGTATTTAAATAAATAACGTTTTGTAATAATATTTTTAATTTTGTAAAGATACTATTAGCCTTGTATTCCCTGTTAGGGAATACGGCGGTAACGCTCTTTTATTTCCGCTGTTTTAAATAAATAAAGGATATGTTTTATTTTATACTGAAATTTGCAGGGCGTTACAATATGTTGGAAAATGTAGAATCTCGAGTATTAAGTAAGGTGCAACTAGTCTGGATGATGCTAGGGTTTTGGAATTTTCTAGGGCCCATATGTCAGAATGTTTAGTTCTCGTACAAACGTGATAATAAAGGAATGAATGTAGGATGAATGGACATGATGGACTAGTAGAAGAAGTATAGTTGAGCATTGCCTGAAATAATGTGAATGTTTCCTTATTGTTTGATAGATATTTACTTAAAGCAGTGGTAGGAGAGAGATAAATTGTGGATGACGATGAGAAGATTTTTGTAAGGATGAGAAAAATTAACATGTGAACATTAAGGATTTATTTGGATTATGTGTGAATACGAGTATGTTACAACATTAGAGGCTACTTGAATTATTGCAATGTAAGGGTTTGATGACATTATCTACACGATGATGGTTGAGAGTAATGTTTTGGTGACAGGTTGCAAGTGAAATAGTGTATCATGAAGATGGTGAGAAACTCAAAGGAAAAAAAAAAATCGATGGCAGAAGAACAAAAGAGTCAATAGTGAGGGTATGTTAGTTATGGTAGAGAGGTGGATACGTATGTAATCACATAGGCAATAAGCTAATAATAGGAAGCTAGAAAAGTGACAACAATAAGAGTGAAAATGGTAGTGAGGGTATAAGACCTTATAGTGAAAAGCTGCGATAATACCGACGGAGAAATTAATAAAAGTTGCCTAGGGTGGAAGGGTGAGTTGAGTCATACGATAATACAAGAATGAGTGAATGTTATAAGGTTATGGAAAACAAACTTATGGGCGTTGTGAGTATAACATGAATTGCAATAGGTAAAATCACAGTGGAGTTTTGATATAGATGAAAGTGAGTAATATAAGTATAAGAATAATGCTACATAGGTGACAGTAATGAGTTGGTAATAATGAAGATGAGATTAGGAGGGTTCGAGGAATATAAAACGAGTATTATAGTAAAGGGCAAGTGCAAGATAAAGGAGTCCGGACGGTAGCATAGATAATTAGTTTACTTAATCAAAATCTAAATGTTAAAATTTTACGTGTAAGCTTTATGGAAGTAGTTACCATATTAGTGGAGTAGAAAAGTGAGGAGAGGTTGAATTGAAACTCTATTAGACATGATTCGTAGTAGTAGTAGTAGTAGTAGTATTATATTTTGAGTTTGGTTGATGCGATAGTAATTAGTAATGATCATCGGAGCACGGCGTCTGCAATATTCCTGTTCACAAGGTTGTGTTGCCTACTTTATGAGATTTGTAGTGTTAAGTTACAAAGCATGGTGATATCCCTTATATGCGTAGAACCTACGAGAATATATTAATTTTTGGTTAGGTGTAAAATATTGTTTGTATGAGTAGCCGACAAAGTCCTTGCCTAGTGATGTCGCGGTCCTTGCCCAATGATGTCATAAAATATGGTATTGCATTGTAGAGTACCAAAAACGGTCAGTAAGAATGAAAGTTGTGTCTTAGTTAGTCTAAACTTCGAGGACGAAGTTTATTTTAGGGGGATGGAATGTTACGGCTCGTTTTTGTCATGTTTCATGTTTATTATGCATATAAGGTTGTCGTTTATTATTCGATTAGAGAACGTCGAACTTTGTTGTTAAGTCATCGCTTGATACCGTTATAATCGTGATTTGTAAGACTTTTGGTAATTTTCTTTTTGAAAGAAATAGGAAGAGGCTGTTGTTATAATGTTATAGATAAGAGATTGAGGAAAGTCAAAATTTAGTATGAGATTGAAAAGTTTAGAGTTCGAGTGTCGTCGCGAGCGGTCAAACTTCGGGACGAAGTTCTTTTAAGGGGGGAGTCGCGAGCAGTGGAACTTCGGGACGAAGTTCTTTTAAGGGGGAAAGACTGTAATACCCGGTATTTTTAGTATAGTCAAATAGAATAGAACCAAATAGGTCCAACAAAACCCTTACCAAAACAAAAGTGTCGATCAAAACACAAAACAAAACAAAAACAAAAACAAAAATAAAATAAGAGGAGCCATCATCGTCATTTTCATTTCACTCATCCTCACCATCTTCATTCACCCTCACCATCTTCATCAACCACCACCACCACCACCTTTCGCGCCACCACCACCACCACTGCACCACCGTCACTGCCACCGTACCGCCTCTGTTTTATTTCCCTTCTCCGCTGTTTTCGTTCGAGGTCGATTTTTGGGTATTTTCGTCGGGTTTTCAAGTTCTAGCCTAGTTACTCGAGTTGTTGAAGGTATAATTCGTAGTTAATCGTTTTATTTTAATTTTCGTCAAACCCTAACCCTAGAATTTGGGGCTTTTCGGTTTAGAGCCAATTTTCATGATTCAAAGTATCGATTAGTTAGTTTTAGTGAAGTATTTGATAGTAGTGTGGTTTAATTGTAGAGCGCGGCTTTGTAGAAGAATGGTTTTGACGTTTTTGCATTATTGACGGTCTTGAAATGAGGTAAGAATGATATCATCGCTTTGTTAACCTATAATTTGGCCTTATGAAGTTATTTGATACTTATGTTGGAGATTCATTGTGGTTTGGTTGTGTTATATGACTGAAATCTCATGTTAGAGCAATTTTGAAGGTAACCAAATATAATATTATGCTTCTTATGTAGGTTTATATCCGTATATAGACCTTAAAATCCACAGGATTATAATGAAAAACTTTATAAGATTTATGGTCATAAATTGAAATTGCATAACATAATAAAAGAATAAGAATTAACCTTTTAATCCTTAAGAATTGGCCTAAGATCAATACCAAAAGTATGGTATCTCCTAATTATCTCACCCAAGATGTGTTCTTGATATGCCCTTGAGTTGCTAGAAAATAAGAGAGAAAACTGCTTTTCTTTTCTTAAGATTTTGTGTTGTAGAGTTGTGAATGAATTAGAGTAGATGAGTTTTTGGGTGTGAATGGGTTAAGTAGGAAGGAAGAAATCAATCTCCTAATCATACCATATCACACGTCCCACATATATCTTTTGGGGAGAATATTTTCTCTCCAAAATTTAGCTTATTGACCAAGAAAACGTATCTAGACACTTTTCTATATGGCCATCTTAGCTTATAATATAATGCAGCATATATATTACTAGTGTCATCTGCATGGACCGACTATAATATATCATTAATATAAATATCTTTATATTTATAATTTGCTAATTAATTATAACAGTTTATGCTTAATTAGCTTACATTATATACAAGTGGTATCAAAGCCTTAGGGCACATGAAATTTTTATAAGGTTTTCATAAAAATCGATTTTGTATAATTTTTTAAACAATATTTCAATTTGGCCGAATTAATTTCATGATTTGGCCGTGTGGTTTTTGCTTAATTTTGGCTTAATTTGGTCTATTTGATTCATATTTATCAATGTTTTAAGATGTTAAATGTAACAACCTGGTTTTTAGTCGACTTTAATTACTAAGGCGGAAATTAATTAAGTCTTAAACCAGCGTCATTAATTATACATAAAAACCCAAATGTTATAACATCGTTCGAGAGTTGAATAAAACAACTCTAAGTACGGAAATTTAAAAGAGTATTATTGTATATATTACATATCTCTCGAAAAGAAATAACAAGGAAAGCATAAACACGTCTCGTGGCCCCTTCCAAAATCCAGCTCCTAGTCCACGGTTATCCTGCACAATAAACTGATGGGGGGATGCCCGCTGAGCGGACAGTGACTAGCTACGCTCATACTTACCCTCGGTTTCGATTACTTTGGTTTATTACTATCGCTTTATAACTATAACATGATGATAAAAATGTAAACATGCTTATTACGTATAGCATATAAAGGCATATAAGTCATAATAAGCATGCGGTTTAAAAGCGATAAATCATATAAACATGATATTCAATTATGAAGGCAATTAACAGATAATAACATAGCAATAGTGTCACAACATAACAACAAGATTACAAAGCGATATCAGATCGCATACAAACAGGCATATTGTAACATACTCATCATGCAGACTCGATTCACTTCAGAAAGTCGTGGTCTTTAGTTTTCAAAAAGGTTTTGACTCACTTTCATTTAATCAAACAACATATACTGCTCACGAGCCTGACCACTGAGTAGGCCTTTGTACTCTAGTCGTTTGCATCTCACTACCTGTAACACCCCCATTTAGGTCGGGCGGACCCCACCTAAATGATGGTGTTACGGGACCCGACTGAACGGGTCCATGAGCAAACACCTGTAACTCAAACCAAACACCTGCCAAGTATATATATATAAAACCGGAAACGTCACGAAAGAAAACAAAATCAAACTCTCATTACAATCGCTCACTCACGACAAAGATTCAGCCGCAGAAAGCTGTATGTCTCAAAAAGATAACGTCTAAAGTGGGACTAGACTCCACAAGACTCTAGCGATCCCTCCAGGCGTTCCAAGCTAACATGAATGCGTCCGAGTACCTAAGAGGTGGGAAGACAACAGACACAACAACAAACCTAGTTAGCCATAGACCAAAACTCGAAAGGAACAAGGGAATAAAGTAAGCTAAAAGCTCTTATTAAATTCAAAAGTGGAAGGCGTTTACATAAATTAATGGCACTGATCTCGTTATCAACTGAGAAGCATGTTAATATGAATACTAACTCGGACGCTGTCAAACAATTCAAACAATAAGACCAGTCGAGAACCCCACTGTGTACCTCCACACAAGGGACTTACCATAACGTCAACTCCACTCCGGCTCCTGTCACAACTCCTCCATAATCGCCAGGTCACACAGACCATAAATCACAAGGTCACACAGACCATCAATCACAAGGTCACACGGACCATAAATCACAAGGTCACACAGACCATCAATCACAAGGTCACACAGACCATAAATCTCAAGGTCACACAGACCATCAATCACAAGGTCACACAGACCATCAATCTCAAGGTCACACAGACCATCAATCACAAGGTCACACAGACCATCAATCTCAAGGTCACACAGACCATCAATCACAAGGTCACACAGACCATCAATCTCAAGTACGGAACGTCATGGCAAGAGAACGATATGGTACTCATCATATGCAGTTATTTAACAACCTTAAGGTTTACACGTCGTCGAGCCAATCATACACACCCATCATACAATTAACTATAACCCTTACCACGAGGGGAATACAACAGAAGGGAATGTCACAATATTTATATACATGTCTCATATATTCACAATATAATCATGCCAACCCTACACACAGAACTTCCTTATTATAGTCTCAAACGGATCACATTCTAATAACATAAGGCATACAATAACCTCTTTTATACCATTTCCCATTGTCACATTACAATCACATTAGCTTACACAAGCTTCACATAACCTTACATATTCACAATAATTACTCGTTCTTATCATTGCACTTCCTTTTTACATATACAATTATCATACTTAGTGTTACAAAACAATTTAAATTCTCATAAATTAGTGCTTGCAAATACACTAAGACCTCCTCACATTACTTCATTTGTAGTCTTACCAAATCTTTCTGATGTAAATTATCGACAATGAGCGTAACCCTACAACTATGTAAACATGTTCTGACCCTATCACAAACTTCGACCTAAAATCAGTCTAGGTCCGAGTCTAGGCCTCGGTCTAAGAGCAACAACACATGGCTGCACTATAGTAGGGAAAACAGTGGAAAAGCGAGGCTAAAATGCAAAGAAGAACACAATGAGCAAACACGGTGTATCACGGCCTTAACAACAAGAAACACCTACGTAAAGCGACCTAAACCCTACATCTGTGCACTTGGCCTTTCCAGGCCTCAGTCTATACACCTACAACATCCCATACATGAATTAACTCATTCTAAACACATCGAAACAACAACCAATACTCAGCTTACTGCTGGTAACGTAGTCTGTGACTTGTAATCCACTTTGACATACATTCAACTCGAGTACAAAAGCTACAATTTCACGCACTACGCTGCATACTGCAAATAAACGACTAAACCTACTAGACTAAGTAAGGGAGAGCCCTTACCTCAGAGTGAGAGTCGTGGAAAAACCGGGTTCTAGGTCCAAAACAAGTCGAAACCATTCCGAAACAAAGCGAACTCTACAAATAACGACATCATTATTAATTACTCTGAAAATATTCACTAATTGACTTACAAAAACAATAAAATCGAATCAATTATGGAAATCCCCAAATTCTAGGTCAAAAACAAGCGAAATTTGAATCGATTACTCAAATCAGAATCATACCTTAATTACTCTAAGAATAGGCTAAGACTCGAAGATAGCCGAAGAATTGAAGCCCAAACGCGACCAATCGACACAAGGATGAACAAAAACGAAGTAGGGGAGGAGTAGAACAGCACGACAATGGTGACGACGAATAGCAGCAAACAAGACGATGATGATACCGATGATGATGATGATGATGATGATGATAAGGATGAACGAGTGAATGAGTGAATGAGTGATGATCAGAGGCAAGGTAAAACGAATTCAAGAGGAGGACGGAAACGAAGAAGCTGAAGTTTCTCCCCTTTTGTTTTTGTTTTTAATTGTTTTAAACGTATATAATAAAAGGGGTGAGTGGTTAGGCTTTAGTTTTGGGTCCATCCTATTTTATTTGACTCTTTATTATCATCATTGATATTATTAGTATTATTATTATGATCATTATCATTATTACTAATATCGTTATTATTTTATTTGAAACTCCACTTAACAAAATAATATAAACTCGTATAAGCTCAACCTAAAAATGAAAGACCCGACTTACATCATGAGACTTGCTTATAATAAGATACGAAAATACGGAGTATTACAGTCTTCCCTCCTTAAAAGAACTTCGTCCCGAAGTTCAACTATTCCCAACAACTCCACTGGTTAAACTCGACATATAAAACGTGACATGTAAATCATGTGCACCCATAGATCTAACCATAACAATTAAAACGATCTTAAATTATGACATAGTAACGAGACTCGACACCACTCAGCGTTCATTAACTAAACCATAAGCATCAAACATATGCATAGAACAGTGCATAAAACATGACAAAAACGAGCACGACATTCTATCCCTCACCCTTAAAGAGACTTCGTCCTCGAAGTTTAGCTAACTACGAAAGTACTTCCATGCTTAATGGTCACATTATATATTCTACGGAAACAAAACAAGTATACAACGCACCGCATACTTCATACCTTTCAAATTCTACTAGCAAAGCTAAACGCCTCACTAAAATCAATATATCTGCACCACCCATAAGGAAAATCACCACGCATACAATCCAATGCTCAAATCCATACAGAACTACGCATCTCGTCGCTGTAATATTTGAACTATAGACACCGCGATTCTCTAATCACTACTCTTCACCACCACATCAACTAACTTGCATAAGACTCGAAGTACTATACTAAAAGTGCTTCAATTCAATCACTAACTACACTTCTACTCTATTAGTGTAATAACCAAAACCATGAAACTTGCACGTATAATTCTAACATTTTGATTCAAGTCCAAAGGGCTAATCTATACGACCACTTTAGATCTATTAGGTCACATCTTTCCTATACTAGTATGCCTATTTCATATCCCACGGAATCCTCTCACATCTCTACTGTTGACCACTCAAGATTATCCGTATATCTATACCACTCGCTCTCGTACTCTTATACCTTAATCTTACTTATACCGTCTCACCTCATCTTCTGGTCAGCACCCATTGTCTTACACAACTTTTATGTTCGCTTGCCGCCTCTGTTGTTCTACAAAGCATCCTCATATATCATCACATACCCCACGCTGTTTCCCAACTAAAACATTTGTTGTCTGCACATGTAACTGATGCATTCTATCTAACCACAATCACATTTCCTAGAATATACTACGCATATAATGAATATCAGTACTCTATATAAATCACGGTTCTAAATCACAAGGATAAGTTTGTACAACCGCGCACCATAGATAAGCTAAAGGATGATTACGACTAATAATAGCTACATCAGCAAGTTCACACAAGAGTGGAAACACCATAATTACATTACCCTTATACACTATATAATATATATCCTAATCCTGTTCTATTAATGTGGTATAAGAATTATATTAAGCTTACACGCATAACTGTAACTAATCTACTCTATCATCCTATCTATTTAATCTTAACCGTGCCCTGTTGCCAGTATACTTAATTCATAACTTCCGGAACTTTCTCATCTATTCCGTATTGTTACCATTCTGAGCACATTCTTGACACATGCATAATATTCTCCTTATACTAACATTAGTGGCCCTCAAATATGATTCATTCTATACACGACCTTTCCACAGGTTCCTCGTCATATGCCCATGTCCGCATCACCATTTCGTACTCTTGTATTTACAGTCATTTATATTTTCACTGTTTCTTATTCCACTCACACGTTAATAATGATGAACTATTTCTCCTAACAGTTATGTCTATCACATTTACTTCTCACTAAGCTTTTCCAAGCATGATGTAATATTAGACTTTACTATCTTAATGCACCTTAATGTTGCAAGGTTCTCGTATTCCCACATATCCCTAAGTATATACCCATTTGTACTTATACAATCCTTAACGGTCAGTAAACAGAGACATAAATCATACTCGGTTTAGGTCTAAATCTCCTAGATTCTCACAACGCTTATAACAACGGTCAATAAATACCTCATATCCCTGAAACCTTTGTACGCTCAGTTTGTTTTACTGGTACCAACTAACTCTCAAAGGTATCACTTTCGTTGTTTGCTTACACTCTTATCCTTAACTTCCTTCCATACCCTCAGGTTATTTTATTTTACCTCTCAAACTCTGGGCCTTAGTTCCTGACTTAAGTGTAACCCATATTCAACGAACACTCCTAACACTTACACAGATATCCATAGAGCTCGCAACACTTAACTCATGTTCTCATAAAATATGATACTCATCTTTAGTCAAACACGCACTTTATTGCTTATAAAACCATATTATATCTTACTTTCATTGTGTGCTGCTAAGAGTAACCCACACATTGATATACTGAAGCATACTAACTGATTTTCCATTTATCATATACACTCATGCCTTTGCTGGCTCGACTGAACCCACGTGTATATACACTTCCTTTTACCCTCAAGCTTGCATTTTGATCCGTTCGTTAGCGTAATACAACTCTCATACTTATAATAATATTTCTATTTCCACGATTTAGATACTCTACTACTCCCTTATAAACCGCATACATACGATACCACATATAAATAAAATCTGTGATAAGACTATACATACTTAAGATTATACACGTGCCACCAACAGACTCTTGTGTACACATACACACATATTATCAAACAATCATCACACAAAAATGACTCTTTATCATCGATTACGCGAAATAACATGTACATCACAATTACGATAATACAACAGTAGCAACCATTAAGTATACTCAAAGCAATGTGATAGTTTCACGGCACACAATATCATAACCAGACTTGTTTACAATATATCCATACATTAAACAATCATGTATCAAGTATAATGAAAGCAATGTCACAGTTCTACCACAAGAATTTATGATTATATCTAGCAGCAAACAATTCCACAGTTCCTCAAAATTGCACCATAAGTGCCTCCAGTGACCCGAAGGTCCTAATCCCATCCTCCACAATCAAACAACAAGGTATATACACTATATGAGATGAAATGCATCAAGACAATATAGCATAAAACAGTGATATTAAGAACAATATAAGCCCAATAATGACAATAATAATATAAGCCCAGCAATATAGCTAAAAGGGAGGGTGGGTGGGATCATAATAATATACAATCGTTATAATTATATAACCTGTACCGATTGCCATTTTCTTGCCATGACGTTCCTTGTACTTATCTCCACACCACAACTCCATAATATTTTGTAAGAAAACACCAACTCCACACCAACTCCACCCGCCTTAACGCGTCTCATCGTATGTCATCACCAAATCTCCGTACTCCATATTTACAAAGCACAAACACAAACAAGGCAATCATCAGCATAACAACGCAACCCGACGTACTTTTACTCCCCGTTAACCACTTCAACTCGTGGCTACCAAGCTCTCTAGGGACGTCTCCCACCCAGGGTTTCGGAACGTCTCCCTAACCCTGGTGTTGCTTGGATCACCATTCATTTCCATGGGGTTCATTTTAATTCCTATATTCATTTTAAGACACGACTCGCCTAAATTCATTTTAGGGTTCATTTTAGGCTCATTTTATCAGGGTCGCCTCTCTGATACCACTTTGTAACACCCCCATTTAGGTCGGGCGGACCCCACCTAAATGATGGTGTTACGGGACCCGACTGAACGGGTCCATGAGCAAACACCTGTAACTCAAACCAAACACCTGCCAAGTATATATATATAAAACCGGAAACGTCACGAAAGAAAACAAAATCAAACTCTCACCATTCTGCCACTCACGACAAAGATCTGCCGGTAGAAAAGCGTATGTCTCAAAAAGATAACGTCTAAAGTGGGACTAGACTCCACAAGACTCTAGCGATCCCTCCAGGCGTCCCAAGCTAACATGAATGCGTCCGAGTACCTAAGAGGTGGGAAGACAACAGACACAACAACAAACCTAGTTAGCCATAGACCAAAACTCGAAAGGAACAAGGGAATAAAGTAAGCTAAAAGCTCTTATTAAATTCAAAAGTGGAAGGCGTTTACATAAATTAATGGCACTGATCTCGTTATCAACTGAGAAGCATGTTAATATGAATACTAACTCGGACGCTGTCAAACAATTCAAACAATAAGACCAGTCGAGAACCCCACTGTGTACCTCCACACAAGGGACTTACCATAACGTCAACTCCACTCCGGCTCCTGTCACAACTCCTCCATAATTGCCAGGTCACACAGACCATAAATCACAAGGTCACACAGACCATCAATCACAAGGTCACACGGACCATAAATCACAAGGTCACACAGACCATCAATCACAAGGTCACACAGACCATAAATCTCAAGGTCACACAGACCATCAATCACAAGGTCACACAGACCATCAATCTCAAGGTCACACAGACCATCAATCACAAGGTCACCGCAGGACCATCAATCTCAAGGTCACACAGACCATCAATCACAAGGTCACACAGACCATCAATCTCAAGTACGGAACGTCATGGCAAGAGAACGATATGGTACTCATCATATGCAGTTATTTAACAACCTTAAGGTTTACACGTCGTCGAGCCAATCATACACACCCATCATACAATTAACTATAACCCTTACCACGAGGGGAATACAACAGAAGGGAATGTCACAATATTTATATACATGTCTCATATATTCACAATATAATCATGCCAACCCTACACACAGAACTTCCTTATTATAGTCTCAAACGGATCACATTCTAATAACATAAGGCATACAATAACCTCTTTTATACCATTTCCCATTGTCACATTACAATCACATTAGCTTACACAAGCTTCACATAACCTTACATATTCACAATAATTACTCGTTCTTATCATTGCACTTCCTTTTTACATATACAATTATCATACTTAGTGTTACAAAACAATTTAAATTCTCATAAATTAGTGCTTGCAAATACACTAAGACCTCCTCACACATTACTTCATTTGTAGTCTTACCAAATCTTTACAATGTAAATTATCAGCAACAGAAGCGTAACCCTACAACTATGTAAACATGTTACAACCCTATCACAAACTCAGCCTAAAATCAGTCTAGGACCGAGTCTAGGCCTCGGTCTAAGAGCAACAACACATGGCTGCACTATAGTAGGGAAAACAGTGGAAAAGCGAGGCTAAAATGCAGCAGCAACACAGCAAGCAAACACGGCTGTATCACAGCCTTAACAACAGCAAACACGGCTGTAAAACAGCCCTAAACCCTACATCTGTGCACTTGGCCTTTCCAGGCCTCAGTCTATACACCTACAACATCCCATACATGAATTAACTCATTCTAAACACATCGAAACAACAACCAATACTCAGCTTACTGCTGGTAACGTAGTCTGTGACTTGTAATCCACTTTGACATACATTCAACTCGAGTACAAAAGCTACAATTTCACGCACTACGCTGCATACTGCAAATAAACGACTAAACCTACTAGACTAAGTAAGGGAGAGCCCTTACCTCAGAGTGAGAGTCGTGGAAAAACCGGGTTCTAGGTCCAAAACAAGTCGAAACCATTCCGAAACAAAGCGAACTCTACAAATAACGACATCATTATTAATTACTCTGAAAATATTCACTAATTGACTTACAAAAACAATAAAATCGAATCAATTATGGAAATCCCCAAATTCTAGGTCAAAAACAAGCGAAATTTGAATCGATTACTCAAATCAGAATCATACCTTAATTACTCTAAGAATAGGCTAAGACTCGAAGATAGCCGAAGAATTGAAGCCCAAACGCGACCAATCGACACAAGGATGAACAAAAACGAAGTAGGGGAGGAGTAGAACAGCACGACAATGGTGACGACGAATAGCAGCAAACAAGACGATGATGATACCGATGATGATGATGATGATGATGATGATAAGGATGAACGAGTGAATGAGTGAATGAGTGATGATCAGAGGCAAGGTAAAACGAATTCAAGAGGAGGACGGAAACGAAGAAGCTGAAGTTTCTCCCCTTTTGTTTTTGTTTTTAATTGTTTTAAACGTATATAATAAAAGGGGTGAGTGGTTAGGCTTTAGTTTTGGGTCCATCCTATTTTATTTGACTCTTTATTATCATCATTGATATTATTAGTATTATTATTATGATCATTATCATTATTACTAATATCGTTATTATTTTATTTGAAACTCCACTTAACAAAATAATATAAACTCGTATAAGCTCAACCTAAAAATGAAAGACCCGACTTACATCATGAGACTTGCTTATAATAAGATACGAAAATACGGAGTATTACACTACCATAGTGCAGCGACTTACTCGACTCGTAAACCACGCCGAATACTATAGTACTTGCATCTCATCGTTTAGTGTTCGAAATGATTAGAACTTCATATACAATTTCGTCAAGTGATCTTTACGCAGGATAAGAACGAATGCAAGTGTCGCGCCCACTAAGAACGAAACACGGCAAGGAGACTTGAACCGCTATAATCGACCTGAATCCACAAGGTCACGGTGCCCTGGTAACTTTAGCGAAATAGGGGAATTAACCCTAGTCTAGTATGCATACACTAATATCCACTTTAAGAATAGGCTATGCTAATCATAGAGCACCTTAACTCTGGATAAAACGACTATTTCCTAAAGCCTGACCCACTAAGAGTTGAATTTTTCATTATCTTGTACGGCTTAGGCAATACGACTTAAGGCGTAAGGCATGGGCAGCATGCTAAGCAATAAAGCTGCCGGCAAAACCACACTATTCGACATAGCCAACGCCAGAAGGCCGAGATAGTGGTATCCGCTACAAGACTATCTTAACCCCACTTCACTCACGATTGACGTTTTCATATCTGAGGCCCAAGCTTGACCTTTTATTTAACTTACTCAAGATTGATTATTTATTTGATATTACATATCACATGTTACTAGACTCTCTTAGTCTCAACGTCAAACGTTTTATTTGAATTGTAGGTTTCATATGATCACATAACATATTCGTTTATTATTTGAAGTGTGGTTAATTATTAATGTTTTTAAATTTCTATATTGAAATATTTATTAATATGTCCAATTTTATTTAAGTGTTTTTCAAAACACTTTAAGTCATATACTTGCTCATTTTAAATTTTTTTCTATACTTAGTAAAATTTTTCACTATTCATTTTTCACCATTCACTTTTCATCGTATTTTATACGTATTTTCATACTTAAGATATTTTAGGTATAAAACTAAACCATTTTTATTTACTAAGTAAAACCTTCTAGTTTTAAAGTCGTTAAGTTCGTTTTGTATTTAGTGATAATAGTATTTATTTTAAAATTGAAACTTAGTTAAATTTAGTCATCTATTTACTAAATTTAGCGATTTTCATTTTTAAAATAGTAGTGTCGTGGTTGGTTCATTTTAGTCCGTATGTCCAAGTTCAGTAGTCCAATATTGGCAAAGGTAGTAGCACACGATTTAATTCATTTTTATAATGGTTATACTTTCTTAATCGGTTTAATATATTTCATTTATAATTAAAACGATTTATACAAAATTTCAATTCTAATAACTATTAAACTTTAGTGACTTAGTGATATTTTCATTTTGATTAAATTTAGACAATTTATAATGGTAATGCCTTGTGGACCATATATATAACTAAATTCATTTATTTCTTTTAATTTCTTAATTCTAACTAATTAATTAATAATTAAATTATTTTAACAATAAACTAAAAAAAAATGATAAAAACAATTTTGACCCAAAATTTAAGGGGAAAGCCGTAGCTAATAATACACACATATATATTTTCGTTTTCGATTTTTAATCACTTTAAACTCATTGTTAATATATCACATAATTTTTATATAAGATTACTACTTAACTAAAACATAAATAAACATATAAATCATATGAACAATAATTAAAAATGCTCAAAAACAATTTAACCATTATCAATATTACTTATTTATTATCATTTTATTATACTTCACATAACATATAAACACACATAAATGATGTTTAACATATTTTAACATAATAATCATAATTATAAAATTATAATAAAAACGAAATTAATTTACTAAGAGAATACTATGAGATATAACTAGTCACCTTAAATTAGATGTTAATCGTCGGGGATCTAAAATAAATTTTAGATCGGAATCTCTTCACCCATATTAATTAAACTCTTCACCCAAAAATCCAAGAATGTTAGCTCCTAATACCCACTAATTAACTAGGAATACTTAGAATTTATTAGAATAATATTAAGGTTTTATTATAAGTGTTTTTAGGAAGAAAAATGGAAGAAATGAAATGGGAGAATATGGATGACATGTCTACGGCATTTGGAGGTAAT
This sequence comes from Dianthus caryophyllus, assembly GCA_023091065.1. Classification (NCBI taxonomy): domain Eukaryota; kingdom Viridiplantae; phylum Streptophyta; class Magnoliopsida; order Caryophyllales; family Caryophyllaceae; genus Dianthus; species Dianthus caryophyllus. Next base: position 11,868,500 of record CM041529.1, on the reverse strand, counting down.
TACTGCTCATGTTGGTCTTATATTTATCGTTATATGTTGCTGCTGCTTGTTTACTACTACTACTACCATTGTTATTATTATTATTATTATTATTATTATTATTATTATTATTATTATTATTATAATCAATTATTGTTGTTGCTTTCGGCTGCAATTGAGAGAGCACTAAGTTGGTTCTTTGCACATGTAAAGTGGTAGGATAAGTTAGAATATAATGGGTGCTAAGTAAAGCCTTGAATTAAATAAAGTTACATGAAAATGAGATTAAAAACATCATCACATTAAAGCACAATAGTTCACATTACTATTTGGTGTAGTAATTGTCCCCCTTGTGTTTTAAAATGCTTTTACGAAATGAAACAGTTTTAAAAAGTCGGGCGTCGAAAGCGATAAAGGTTAAAGTGCGCGCGTTCGACGATTTTTCGAAATATCTCTACTTTAAAATTTTAAGACTAAAATATTTTATTTACTATTGAAGAAAATATTTAAAAGTTAAGGGACGCCGATAAAATTTTAAGAGCTGAGACGGCGAAAATAGAATAGGAGGTTTCGAGGAATGAAATTAGACCTTTGAAAGAAAACAGAAAGATGATTTTAGTTTGGTCTGTGTAATAGTTATGAAGACTGTACCATTAAATCCGTCTCGAAAAGTTAGGTGGTTTAGGCTTTTGTTTCGATAAATTCCGAATCCGTATGACCACTTTTCGGGCCTCGAAAGTTAGGTCCTAAAAAGTTATACGGGTTACGATGTTTTTGTTGTTGTTGAATGCCTACTACTACTGCCCCATTTCTTCTTATTATTATTATTATTATAAAACAACATGATGTTGACGATGATGATTTCTTCTTCATTCTTTCAAAGTTGTTTTGATGATAAAAGTTTGCACTAATTCATTATACTACTATTATTATTATTATTATTATTATTATTATTTATTATTTATTATTATTATCATTATTGTTGTGTTTGTTGTAGTGGATGTTATTGTTGTTGTTTGCTTTTCAAAAAGGTAGAGAATAATGTGGTTTGATTTTGATTTGCGTGTTTGAAGTCGTCGACTTGAATTTCAAAGCCGAGAAAAGTATAAATGTTGATTTATATAAAATTTTGAAATGTGTTTATTTTTTTAATTCTAAACATAATACAACAAACTTTATTTATTTTTTTTTAAAATTTTAAATTTGGACTTAAGAAAGTTTTAATATTATTTGGCGAAAAATTTTCAGACGCATTTTTATTATAATGAAAAAGGATGAATTTAATTTAAGGAATTAAATTCTTTTATCAAATTGTGTTAAAGTAACACGGGGTGTTACAAACCTACCCCCTTAAGAAAAGTTTCGTCCCGAAACTTGGATAGAGTGGTTAACTACTCATGATTAGGCAAGGTAGTTAGAGAGTATGACAAGATTTTACAGATTTCGATAATGATGTTTTATTTTGGTAGAATAAGACTTTTCCAAAAGTTTGAATTTTTGAATCATTATAAAGATATTAGATAGAGTGTGAAGGTTTGAAGGATATAAACATTTTATATTTATAGATAGAATATTTTGAGTTCATATAGAAATGTTGCTAGATTGTTATTTTCCAAAATCGACTTCAAAGGGAATTTCAAAAATGTGGGGTCTAGAAGTTTTGTACGGAATTAAATTAAATTAAAATACTAAGCGTTTTAAGAATAAAACAATTTATTCAAATCTAGAAATAAATATTAACCTTAAATTAAATTGAAAATAAGGAATTTTAAGATTTAATTAGGATTTTAATATAATCGAATTATTGTCCTACCCCCTTAAGAACTTTTAAACGTATATATATAATATTATATTTATTACTTTTAATGATCACGTGTATATGAAATATAGCCTTAGGAAAAATCGGCACTCTAGGGAAAATAGGTAAAAGTCGTAGTGATCATAAGGAAAATATGAGCTTTAATGAAATTAAGGGAAGATAGGTTATCATTAAATGATTAAATAAAATTTTAGAGAATTATGAATAACCTTATTGATATAGCTCATTTTCTTAAAGTTATTATTATAATGTTATTGGATGAAAACGAAAATGTTAAAAATCCTATTTAGGATAAGATTCGAACTTGATAAAAAAAAGTTATATAGAAGAAAGAAAATGATATATGTATATATACATCGAAGGAAGAATATTGTAATAGGTAGGACAAGTTTAAAAAAAAATGTTTAAAAATTTGAAGAGAAGAAGCTCGAAGCAAGAAGTTTTAAAAGTATCTAAAATTAAGACAGAAGGATTTTATGAGAAAAAAAAATAAGAAAATCCATTTTAGTAGTTAATACGTAGAAAGCTATAAGTAAAAAAAAATGAAAATTTCAAGAAGGTAATAATAAGTTTTAAATAAGCTAAAAAAAATTTTAGGGTTTAAAAAGGTATGAAATAAGGAATAAACAATTTAAAACAAACAGTTATCAAAGTTATTTAAAATTACGAAATAAAAATCTTGCGAAACAAAGGAATAATTTTCGAAGATAGTTAAAAAAAATTTATGATGTTAAAAATTTAAAATGAGGTAGTAAGGCTAAGATTTTGGAAGTGAACTCCTTGTGATTTTTCATTTTTTTTTTCTTTATCTGTTTGTTTGACAAAAGGACGACATGGAGTTTATTACTGATGAAGCTTCTTTGACCTTCAACAAGAATTTGATGCTTGATGAGCGAGACCTCTGAGTTTCTGAGTTTGAACATCTAAAGATAACTACAAATAGGCACACCAAACCAAAACTAAAACTAAGAATTAATCTAAAGCACTTGGACTAAAACAATTTCAAGTCCTAATAAACCATAACAAGTACTAATTCAAGCCACATTAATTAATTTGCCCTAGCCTAAATGAGAGTTAATACACTAGTTAACCACTATTATCGATGATGAACAACGCTAGTGAGTATGTAAGGCAAGTGAAGCCCTCTTCTTCTTGTGATCGGTCTTAAAACAAACTTGCCTTAGCCTTTTGTTTCTTCACTTAATTCAAGTCACAGTAAATAAAGCAATTTCTCCTTGTTTTCTTCCAATGTTTGAACAACTTCCATCATACCCATCTCCTTAATCTTTGTAACAAGAGATTCCAAACTCTTAATCTTCTGTAGGGCCACCTTTTAATTTTTAATTTCCTACATCTCCTCCTCAAAGCGAAGCGATACATTCAACTCTTTCACGCCTCTAGAAAGCTGGCATGCCAAAATACTTCCTTATTTCTTCATAATGTATTGAATTAATTTTTGAAGTATTATTATTATTATTATGCTTATCCTCCTTGCTAACCATGTTATAATCATCACCCCGTGTATTCCCTCGAATTGAACACATATTAATCTCGTCGACGCCAACCATGTTTAAGGGTGCATCAATGAAATAATCAATGTGATTATTAGGGTCGTTAAGAAAAGCAGAAGAAAAATTTGAGTTGTCTAACTCGTTTTGATCAATAAGGGTAGGGAAATTAGGTATAGGGTCCATATCGACCGTGCATGGCACTGCATTATTATTAGTAGTAGTAATAGTCGTCGGACAAATTCGAGAAAGCGGTGCCGAGAAATACTCTTCATATAATAGAGAACATTCACTCCATGGAAGAAAATCAGCTTCACAACTTATGTTGTTGTTTTCAAATGTTTGTGAAGTAATGTCATTATTATTGTAATTTTCTTGTGTAAAAAATGATGGAGGATATTCTATGAGAGAATTATTTGGTGAATGGTACGTCAAATCATTTGTTTCGAATGGTACTTGCATTGATCTTTGTAATTGTTCATCGATGACATGGAATCCTCAAACTCAAAAATTTTTTATAAAAATGAATTTGGTTATTAGTTTCCATGATGATTAGAAGAATGAACACACGAGTTGAGTAGTAAAAATTATTCTTGATGAGTGTTGTTGTTTTAATGGAGGAAATAAAGTAAGGGAAAAGAGAAGAAGAAAGGAGGAAGGAGATGAATTTTTTTTTTTTTTTTTTGAAAGTGAAATGAGAAAGTGAGTAAATGAGGAGGTGAATGAATTGGGTAGTGGCTACAGGAGGCGAATGAATTCACGTTCGTTGCTTTTGGGTAGTGGCTACAGGAGGTGTTGCTAAGGAGTCTTCTGTAGAGCTTGACCTTTGTGCGTATTATACCTAAAGCGATTACCTTATACAAAGCTGACTTCGTACATAAAGCATATATATACTTAGAGCGACCTTTGTAAATACTGAAATACATAGATTATACCCGTATATAAATTCTATGCCTCTTTGAAAATTAAATTGAAAGATGAACAGTTTTGAAAAATACAAATTATAAGTTTGAAGATATTTTAAACTATGAAATAGAATTTAGAGAATTATTTTAATAAGTTTCAAATATGTTTTAAAAGGGAAAACATGAAAGTTCATTTTAGAGTAAAATTAGAAACTTTTGAATTTAAGAAAATCTTTATATTTTAAAAGATATAGAAAGTTTAAGAGGTAAAAAAAATTTTTCAAAAATAATAAAATTTGATAGAAAATGAAGTAAATAATATACGATTTAAAACAAAATAATTTTATTTTATTTTATTTTATTTTATTTTTTTTTTTTTTTTGAAGATATTTGAAATTGCAAAATAAAGTTTTTAAGAATAATTGAATAAATATCAAATATGTTTTAAAGAGGAAACCTGAAAGTTAGTTTTAGGAGATAATTAGAACTTATAAATTTTCAAAAATCTTTAAACTTTGAAAGAGATAATAGGTTTAAAAGATTTAAAAAGAAATAAAGTTCCATGGTTTTTGAGAATGAATTACAAGAAGTTTACGAAATTGAAACGGAAAAATGAAATCATTTTGCGAGATTCAGGAATAGGAATGGAAATTCATTTGAGGAGTAGTTATTTGAAATTATAGGTCTAGAAAATTAGAGAGTTAGAAGGAAAAAGTTAAAGAGGTTAAAAATTTTAAAAGAGAATAAAATAAAATTTGTGTTAAAGAGGATAATTAGATAGAGTTGTAGAAATCCTTTCTGCGACAGAAATCTTCGAGATTTTGAACGTCTTATCAGTTGTAAGGTCTTTGATGCGTCCATTTGTTGCGTTTGAGGTCTTGTAAATGCAGGTACTCGATTCACGGCCGTTCTTCGAGAATTAAACTTTTTACTTAGATTTTACATCCGAGGATAATTGTTAGTCACATCAGCAAGTAGCAATTATACGATAGTTAGTGTATTTTATTTTGAGGGCAGTAGTTCGTTATTTAAAAGTCCTTAGCCTATGGTCGGTCCTTAAGGTTTCTACCCATCCTCACACTTTAAAGCGATTTTAAGTTATTATTTAAGTGATCTAAATAAAGAAAAATCTAATTTATTATTTGATCCTAGTAGTCTTGCGGTTTAGCATATTAATATGTTAACCCGCCCAGGTGTCTCTCGTTAGGTAAGCATAAATCGCATTAGGCCATTTATGTTACGGTCACGAGTCAGCTCTGATACCAACTGTAACAACCTGGTTTTTAGTCGACTTTAATTACTAAGGCGGAAATTAATTAAGTCTTAAACCAGCGTCATTAATTATACATAAAAACCCAAATGTTATAACATCGTTCGAGAGTTGAATAAAACAACTCTAAGTACGGAAATTTAAAAGAGTATTATTGTATATATTACATATCTCTCGAAAAGAAATAACAAGGAAAGCATAAACACGTCTCGTGGCCCCTTCCAAAATCCAGCTCCTAGTCCACGGTTATCCTGCACAATAAACTGATGGGGGATGCCCGCTGAGCGGACAGTGACTAGCTACGCTCGTACTTACCCTTGGTTTCGATTACTTTGGTTTATTACTATCGCTTTATAACTATAACATGATGATAAAAAATGTAAACATGCTTATTACGTATAGCATATAAAGGCATATAAGTCATAATAAGCATGCGGTTTAAAAGCAATAAATCATATAAACATGATATTCAATTATGAAGGCAATTAACAGATAATAACATAGCAATAGTGTCACAACATAACAACAAGATTACAAAGCGATATCAGATCGCATACAAACAGGCATATTGTAACATACTCATCATGCAGACTCGATTCAGCCAGAAAGTCGTGGTCTTTAGTTTTCAAAAAGGTTTTGACTCACTTTCATTTAATCAAACAACATATCTGCTCACGAGGCGACCTTTGAGTAGGCCTTTGTACTCTAGTCGTTTGCATCTCACTCCCATTGTGCAGCGACTTACTCGACTCGTAAACCACGCCGAATACTATAGTACTTGCATCTCATCGTTTAGTGTTCGAAATGATTAGAACTTCATATACAATTTCGTCAAGTGATCTTTACGCAGGATAAGAACGAATGCAAGTGTCGCGCCCACTAAGAACGAAACACGGCAAGGAGACTTGAGCCGCTATAATCGACCTGAATCCACAAGGTCACGGTGCCTGGTAACTTTAGCGAAATAGAATTAACCCTAGTCTAGTATGCATACACTAATATCCACTTTAAGAATAGGCTATGCTAATCATAGAGCACCTTAACTCTGGATAAAGCGACTATTTCCTAAAGCGACCCACTAAGAGTTGAATTTTCATTATCTTGTGCGGCTTAGGCAATACGACTTAAGGCGTAAGGCATGGGCAGCATGCTAAGCAATAAAGCTGCCGGCAAACCACACTATTCGACATAGCCAACGCCAGAAGGCCGAGATAGTGGTATCCGCTACAAGACTATCTTAACCCCACTTCACTCACGATTGACGTTTTCATATCTGAGGCCCAAGCTTGACCTTTTATTTAACTTACTCAAGATTGATTATTTATTTGATATTACATATCACATGTTACTAGACTCTCTTAGTCTCAACTTCAAACGTTTTATTTGAATTGTAGGTTTCATATGATCACATAACATATTCGTTTATTATTTGAAGTGTGGTTAATTATTAATGTTTTTAAATTTCTATATTGAAATATTTATTAATATGTCCAATTTTATTTAAGTGTTTTTCAAAACACTTTAAGTCATTTACTTATTCATTTTAAATTTTTTTCTATACTTAGTAAAATTTTTCACTATTCATTTTTCACCATTCACTTTTCATCGTATTTTATACGTATTTTCATACTTAAGATATTTTAGGTGTAAAACTAAACCATTTTTATTTACTAAGTAAAAACTTCTAGTTTTAAAGTCGTTAAGTTCGTTTTGTATTTAGTGATAATAGTATTTATTTTAAAATTGAAACTTAGTTAAATTTAGTCATCTATTTACTAAATTTAGCGATTTTCATTTTAAAAATAGTAGTGTCGTGGTTGGTTCATTTTAGTCCGTATGTCCAAGTTCAGTAGTCCAATATTGGCAAAGGTAGTAGCACACGATTTAATTCATTTTTATAATGGTTATACTTTCTTAATCGGTTTAATATATTTCATTTATAATTAAAACGATTTATACAAAATTTCAATTCTAATAACTATTAAACTTTAGTGACTTAGTGATATTTTCATTTTGATTAAATTTAGACAATTTATAATGGTAATGCCGTGTGGACCATATATATAACTAAATTCATTTATTTCTTTTAATTTCTTAATTCTAACTAATTAATTAATAATTAAATTATTTTAACAATAAACAAAAAAAAAAATGATAAAAACAATTTTGACCCAAAATTTAAGGGGAAAGCCGTAGCTAATAATACACACATATATATTTTCGTTTTCGATTTTTAATCACTTTAAACTCATTGTTAATATATCACATAATTTTTATATAAGATTACTACTTAACTAAAACATAAATAAACATATAAATCATATGAACAATAATTAAAAATGCTCAAAAACAATTTAACCATTATCAATATTACTTATTTATTATCATTTTATTATACTTCACATAACATATAAACACACATAAATGATGTTTAACATATTTTAACATAATAATCATAATTATAAAATTATAATAAAAACGAAATTAATTTACTAAGAGAATACTATGAGATATAACTAGTCACCTTAAATTAGATGTTAATCGTCGGGGATCTAAAATAAATTTTAGATCGGAATCTCTTCACCCATATTAATTAAACTCTTCACCCAAAAATCCAAGAATGTTAGCTCCTAATACCCACTAATTAACTAGGAATACTTAGAATTTATTAGAATAATATTAAGGTTTTATTATAAGTGTTTTTAGGAAGAAAAATGGAAGAAATGAAATGGGAGAATATGGATGACATGTCTACGGCATTTGGAGGTAATTATTGCTCATGTTGGTCTTATATTTATCGTTATATGTTGCTGCTGCTTGTTTACTACTACTACTACCATTGTTATTATTAATTATTATTATTATTATTATAATCAATTATTGTTATTGCTTTCGGCTGCAATTGAGAGAGCACTAAGTTGGTTCTTTGCACATGTAAAGTGGTAGGATAAGTTAGAATATAATGGGTGCTAAGTAAAGCCTTGAATTAAATAAAGTTACATGAAAATGAGATTAAAAACATCATCACATTAAAGCACAATAGTTCACATTACTATTTGGTGTAGTAATTGTCCCCCTTGTGTTTTAAAATGCTTTTACGAAATGAAACAGTTTTAAAAAGTCGGGCGTCGAAAGCGATAAAGGTTAAAGTGTGCGCGTTCGACGATTTTTCGAAATATCTCTACTTTAAAATTTTAAGACTAAAATATTTTATTTACTATTGAAGAAAATATTTAAAAGTTAAGGGACGCCGATAAAATTTTAAGAGCTGAGACGGCGAAAATAGAATATGAGGTTTCGAGGAATGAAATTAGACCTTTGAAAGAAAACAGAAAGATGATTTTAGTTTGGTCTGTCTAATAGTTATGAAGACTGTACCATTAAATCCGTCTCGAAAAGTTAGGTGGTTTAGGCTTTTGTTTCGATAAATTACGAATCCGTATGACCACTTTTCGGGCCTCGAAAGTTAGGTCCTAAAAAGTTATACGGGTTACGATGTTTTTGTTGTTGTTGAATGCCTACCACTACTGCCCCATTTCTTCTTATTATTATTATTATTATTATAAAACAACATGATGTTGACGATGATGATTTCTTCTTCATTCTTTCAAAGTTGTTTTGATGATAAAAGTTTGCACTAATTCATTATACTACTATTATTATTATTATTATTATTATTTATTATTTATTATTATTATCATTATTGTTGTATTTGTTGTAGTGGATGTTATTGTTGTTGTTTGCTTTTCAAAAAGGTAGAGAATAATGTGGTTTGATTTTGATTTGCGTGTTTGAAGTCGTCGACTTGAATTTCAAAGCCGAGAAAAGTATAAATGTTGATTTATATAAAATTTTGAAATGTGTTTATTTTTTTAATTCTAAACATAATACAACAAACTTTATTTATTTTTTTTTAAAATTTTAAATTTGGACTTAAGAAAGTTTTAATATTATTTGGCGAAAAATTTTCAGACGCATTTTTATTATAATGAAAAAGGATGAATTTAATTTAAGGAATTAAATTCTTTTATCAAATTGTGTTAAAGTAACACGGGGTGTTACATTAAAACTATAATATATGATTTTGTATAGGTTTTGATTTAATACCGATTGAATTAAAGCATAAAAGGACCAATATTTTATATGTTAATGAACATATTGTTTGCTAATCATTAGATCTATCAATGTTAAGTTGTTTAATTTAAAAAGTTAAATTGGATCTCTTGAGTCAATGTTTAATACGGATTAAAATTGAGTTAGTATAGATCTAATTATTAGCATAATTGAATTAAAACTGTTTAATTCATAGTTTTAATAATTGGCCGAATTAAATTTTTTTTTTGGTAAATTTTTTTTATTTGTTGGCCGAATTAATTTTAAATTTTTGGTATATTTTAATTATGGCCGAGTATTTCAAATTTTAAAAAAAAATAAAAAAAAAAATTGATTTCGGCAATTTGTTTTGTTTGGCCGAAATTATTTGTTTATTTTTGGAAATTTTTGTTTTTACAATATTTTGTTATATTATAAAGATAATATATTTTGTGTTATTGTGAAGCAGTTCATAATAAATATGATACCTAATATTTTAAAAAGGTTTAAGATATTTTTTGAGATCTAATTTATATTATAATGATAATATAAATTGATTTTGGATTATTGTTTTTGATTACGATATTATGAACAATTAAGAAATTGTTGCATAATGATAATCATTTAAAAGGGTGGTTTGGATTTAATCAATTCGTTTTGCATTGATTTTATTATGTTTAGTTGATGCTATTTATATATGTTTTTGAATGAATGTTTGAATGAATGGCTTATTTTTGCATTAATTTTTGTACAAGCAGTTTGTAATTTACTAGTGTGGCCTTAGAAGGTTGTGTTTTCGTAATGAAGGAAACACAATTTTGGTTGTATTTTGAGATCTCGAATCTCCAATCTTGTAATTCTTAATTTTGGCATATTTTGATTTAGAATGTAAATAGGTTTATTTTGTAATTTAAAAATGTATTTTTAAGAAGATTCAAGATGAAGATTCAAGATGGACTCCCACTTAAAGCCCAAGATGAAGAATGAAGACTTGCTTAGGGTCCATGGATGGATTCCAATTTGTATTTGTCTTTATTTTCATAGGGTTAGGCCACACTAGGTGTTTTTCCTTTTTTGCGTTTTCTTGACTGTTTTCATTGCATTCACGTTAGTTAGTAGCATCATATTCCGCCTAAACTAAACCAAACCACCTAATATGCATGAAAATGGATCATTTAGTTGCATTTTTATCATGGACATACGGATGTCATTCGTTTAGGGCTATCACCTCGATTTAATCATTCTCAAAAATGCTAGATATTTGTTCACTTAAAATGAATTAAAATGAGATTATGGGACCTTCCTCTATTAATAAAATTGAGATTAGTCTTTATAGGAAAAGCATGCTATGAGCCCCTTCTTCGTCGGTAGGCATGTAGGACCTTACTCTCCACATGACCCCTTCTACGTTGGGTAAGTAGTATGCGTTGACCTATTTTACCTCAACACTATAGTTCGAGTAATATCTCGTAGTTATGGTGGACTAATAGATAGGATTTACTGAAATCTATCGACCAAGAATTCTATCAGTAGAATTAGCCAAAAGGTTGGCTTATCAATTTAAAGAAATTGAGTCTTGGGATCACTTATATAATTCTCGAGGGAGGTCGATTATATGAGTGCGCGAGTCATTGCATTAAATCGTTATTGCTTACGACTTAAACCTTTAAAACGATGTTTTCTTATCTTCTCGCTTCTTCTCTCTTTTCACGATGCTCGAATTCGTTATATACAGATATAACTACTATAACAAATGGCTGTACGTACTGACGAACCAATGCCAAATGCCACACTAACACGCGAATCATGGCTTAGAATTTTTATGGACAGCATGAATCAGTCCACTCGACTGAAGAGTGATGGGTCCAATTTTTCTGATTGGGAGGCCACATTACTGAATGCCGCCATCGCTGACGGTAAGCTCAAGTACTTGATCGAGCCATCGCTGAGCTAAACCGACTCCGTCTGCAGGAAGCGGATGAAGTCTATCTTTATAATGATTTCATAATGGAGTAGTGCGATCTGAGCGTACTCATCTATTCAATGGAATCTAATTTACAAAGACGATTCATCACCCAAGGTGCAAACAAGATTTTCACCACCCTAACCAAAGAGTTCTCGAAAGCACCGAGAATCAAGAGTTACGAGTATACCACTCGTTTCTTTGAAGCTAGACTCCAAAAGGGCCAACCGGTTGGTCCACACCTTCTCGACATGATCGAGAACGTCGAGAAACTGGAGGAGATTGGTTGCAAGATTGATGAGAAGATCGTCATTGATCGAGTGCTCCACTCTCTTCATGATGGGTATGCCCTCTTTAGGGCAAACTATTACATGAATGACATGCAGAAAAGTCTGCATGAGCTTCACTCACTCCTCGTACAGACGGAGAGTGATCTGAAGTTGAGTGGGAGCATAAAACAAGATGTTCTCATGATAGGCAACAAGCACAAGGGCAAGGGTAAGGCTCCGGCTAACCTAACTGTAGGAAAGCCAAAGTTTAAAAAGCCAGTGATTGCGAAGAGTGGGCCTGGTGAGTCTAGCGGTAGCTCACAAGGCAAGGCAAAAGCAGAGCAAAGCATGGAGTGCCACCATTGCCACAAGTCTGAGCATTGGAGGTGGAACTATCCCGTGTATGCTGAGGACATAAAAGCAGGCCACGTCATTCCTGTTGGTATGTCTTCTTTTATTCATATGATTGAGATTAACCATGCAAGTTTCGGAACTTGGGTGCCAATCTTGGTTGTGGTTCTCATATGTGCGAGTAGGGAATGGAGCAAGAGTTCTGCTTAGTTTGGTAGGAACATATGTAATCCAACTCAGGCGGATTTGAGTTATTACTGAATAACTGTTACTATGTACCTAGTTTATCCAAAACATTATTTCTGTATCCGTACTTGATAAAGACGGATTTTCCTTTTAAAGAAAAATAGCTGTATTTTCTCATTAAACGATATTATTCATGGTAAAGCAGTTTTCATGAACGGAATTTATGTTTTAGATCAAACCACAGATATAATGCATGTGAGTAACAAGAAAGCAAAGGTTGGTGACAAGATCAAACATATCTATGGCATTGCCGTATGGGACACATGAATGAGAAACACGTGGAAAAGCTCATTGATAATGGGACAATCGCCCCATTTGACTATGAAACTTTTGGCACGTGTGAATCATGTCTTATAGGCAAAATGTCTCGAATTTCCTTCAAAGGTGTTGGAATGCGCGCTGCTGACCTATTAGGACTCATACATACTGATGTGTGCGGACCTATGTCAATCAACGCTAGAGATGGCTATAGATATTTTATCACTTTCACGGACGATTTGAGTAGATATGGTTATGTCTACTTAATGAAGCATAAAAGTGAGTCCTTTGACAAGTTCAAGGAGTTCCAGAATAAGGTTGAGAACCAACTGGATGGAAAGATAAAATCACTACGTTCAAATCGTGGTGGCGAATATCCTTCAACTGAATTTGATCAACACCTGAAAGACCGCGGGATAGTACTACAGTTAACTCCACCCGGAACACCACAACTGTATGGTGTGTCCGAACGCAGGAATCGAACATTACTTGATATGGTTCGATCCATGATGAGTCACACGGTTGTACCTAACTCATTATGGGGCTATGCTCTTTTGTCAGCTGCTCTTATACTAAACCGAAGTCCGACTAAAGCTGTTGACAAGACTTCATACGAGTTATGGAAGGGAACGGTTCCTAACTTGTCCTTTATTCGGGTTTGGGGGTGCGAGGCTTATGTCAAGTAGTTGACACAAGGATAAGCTCGGCCCGCGATCGGTCAAGACATACTTTATTGGTTATCCAAAAGGAATGTTTGGTCATTACTTCTATTCGCCAACCGAACAACGAGTTTTTGTTGCGGCTAGTGCGAAGTTCTTAGAGAAAGAGTTTCTCGAAGACAAGAGAAGTAATAGAACCTTCGATCTGTCGGAGATTCCTGAACCAACAACCGAGCAACCAATGGAGGAAACTGTTCCTTCTTCGTCTTCTGCGGTTAATATTCCCTTGGAACCCAGAAGGTCGGGTAGACTCTCCATTCCTCCAGATAGATACATCGGTATGGTTGAGGAGAATGGGAGAGACGACGTTTTACTCCTTGAGAGTAACGAACGTAACCTATAAAGGTGCCATGGCGTGTTACGACTCAAACCTTTGGCAAGAAGCCATGCAATCCGAGATGGACTCTATATGCGAGAGCGATGTATGGGATGCGGTTGACTTACACGATAAGGCTAGGCCTCTTGATTGCAAATGGCTTTACAAGATAAAGCGATCCGTAGAAGGACAACCAGGATATATACAAGGCACGACTAGTGGCAAAGGATTTCACTCAAGTGCAAGGGTTGCACTATGATGAGATCTTTGCACCGTAGTCATGCCGTTCCATTCGGATACTCTTAGCGATTGCCACTTTTCATGACTATGAAATTTGGCAAATGGATGTGAAAACCGCCTTCTTAAGCGGTTATTTGGAGGAGGAGTTGTACATGGTACAACAGAAGGTTACACTGATCTGAAAATCCTAAGAAGGTTTGCAAGCTTAAGCGTTCCATCTATGGACTTAAGCAAGCTTCACGGAGTTGGAATCATCGCTTCGACCAAGTGATAAAGGAGAATGGATTCACTCGATCGGTCGAGGAACCATGTCTATATATCAAGTCGAGTGGGAGCACGATTGTCTTCCTAATACTGTATGTCGATGACATACTTTTGATTGGGAATGATACACCTCTCTTAACCCGGTAAAAGTTTGGTTCTGAACCATTTCGGATGAAAGATCTGAGTGAGGCACAACGAATTTTGGAGATCCGTATCTATAGAGATAGATCACGACGGATGTTACCCCTCAGTCAGGAGTCTTATATAGATAAGATTCTTGAGAGATTCAGTATGACCAAGTCATGTTCATACCTTGGCGATAGGATCGATCATGTATGCCATAATATGCTCACGTCTGGGCGTGGCATACGAAATGGGTATTGACTTATGGAGGTGTTATAAGGCTATGCTTGATCGATTCTTGTGACGCTAACTTCCACGAATCGAGATGACTCGATATCTCGGCTCGGATTCGTCTTTACTCTTTATAGCACTTTGTAATTGACAAAGCAGGTTCCAAAATATAGTGTCATAGTAGATTCTACGACTGTGTCCGAGTACTATGCTATTTAGTTGCAGGGGAAGCTGTATGGATGCGTCAGTTCCTACAAGGACTAACTGTAGTTCCTAGTTCGAATGACACTATCACCATCTATTATATTAATAGAGGTGCCATCTTCCAGGCTACAGAGCCTAAAGTCCAGCAACTAGTCTAGATATGTACGTCGGTATATGATAAGCATGAAGGGCACGTTATATTCATGAGAATTGAACGTGTTCCTGGTTATAATAGTACTTGACATGGATTGGATAAATGTATTTTTGTCATATACTATTTCTAACATCATCGTTTTGTCTTATATATTGTCTTTCATGAGGGTTGTGCAGACAACGTTGAACACCTCAAAGTGAACTGAATTACTTTATATTGTGTTTTGGTCCGTGATCGCCTACATGAGCTGATAACTCTGGCAATCATTTTGTGACGTCGATTGATGGTGGGTTCAACGAGCCATAAGTCAAGCGTTGGTGATCGATCACGCAGATCTTGGGTTTCTTGAAATCGCAGGACATTTTTGTGACGACTACATGGAGTCCTAAATGTTTCAGAACATTAGGTGCCTGGTCGTGGATAGGACATCCATAGTGTTCCTAGAGTCGATTCTTTTGACCATCGACTGTCTCTTGAGATTAAGGCAGATTTTGGGTGACTTTGGTTTCTTTCTCACGATCGGCCAGTAACAGGAGGCCAAGTAGATTTTCACTGGGTCATTTCAATGCTGCGCTTACATCTGCAGGATTCGAGTTGAGGAAAATATCCAACTTCATCGAGTTATAATACTTTTTCTCGGGGCCACTCGAGGAGTCAGAATGCGAAAATGCATGGCCATGCTCGAATATTGATTCGTTTATCGCTTAAGTTACTCTCAAGTCGGGGAAACCACTCTTGATACTGATCGCTTGTGAACTACGACCTTTGAAAGTACGGACTTTGCAAATTGGTTTACATTGAGTGGGAGAAATTTATTATGGATATGAGAATCGGTTATCGCACCTACACTTGTACGGACAAGTGGGAGATTGTTGGGGTTAGTGTCCTCCACAGTGAGTGCAATAACATAAATAAATCTCTAAAGGTACACAGGGTACATTTTGTATTTAATCAGTTGATTAACGTTTATCAATAACGGTTGGCTTGCTAGATAAGTTTGACGTTATTGTCATACAGATGGCGGTGATCAACTGGTTTCTAAGAGTCACACCTAAAGGATGTGTTTGAGAGATGTGATTATTTGAGAAAATGATCATATCGATGCCTTACTTACTGACTAAACGGTTAGTCAGTGTTGTTGACTAAAAGGTTAGTCAAATGTGACTAAAATGTTAGTCAAGTGTGATGATGAATATTATTTAATAATGATTAAATGATATTAGATGAGAGGAATTAGCTGTAATTCATGAATTGAATATAAAATGTTATATTTAATTATTGTATATAATGTAAGCTAATTAAGCATAAACTGTTATAATTAATTAGCAAATTATAAATATAAAGATATTTATATTAATGATATATTATAGTCGGTCCATGCAGATGACACTAGTAATATATATGCTGCATTATATTATAAGCTAAGATGGCCATATAGAAAAGTGTCTAGATACGTTTTCTTGGTCAATAAGCTAAATTTTGGAGAGAAAATATTCTCCACTTGTAGGTTTATATCCGTATATAGACCTTAAAATCCACAGGATTATAATGAAAAACTTTATAAGATTTATGGTCATAAATTGAAATTGCATAACATAATAAAAGAATAAGAATTAACCTTTTAATCCTTAAGAATAGGCCTAAGATCAATACCAAAAGTATGGTATCTCCTAATTATCTCACCCAAGATGTTTTGAGAAATACCTTAGAATTGCTAGAGAATTTTAGAGAAGAAAACTTATTTTTTCTCTAGGTTTTGTGTTGTCATATTAGTGAATGAATTAGGTATCTAAATTAGGAATCAATTAGAGAGTTATATAGAAATAAAAACTCCTCCAATATCCTCCTATAGGCCGGCCCCCTTTAGTAGTATTTGGGGAGATTTAGTTCTCCTCAAATACATCACTTGTTGACCAAGAAAACGTATCTAGACAAGGATGTATCTGGACACTTTTCTTTTGGTCATTTTAGCTTATAATATAATGCAATATACTACTAGTGTCATCTGTATGGTAGATGACTATAATATATTATAAATATCCTTATATTTATAATTTACTAATTAATTATAACGGTTTATATTTAATTAGCTTGCATTATACACAACAATTAAATATAACATTTTATATTCAATTCATGAATTACATTTAATTCGCCTCAGCTAAAATTATTTAATCTGTATTAAATAGCCGTACCACCATTATACTGACTAACATTTTAGTCAGTAACATCATCACATTTGACTAACCTTTCAGTCAACAACACTGACTAACCATTTAGTCATTAAGTAAGGCATCGATATGATCATTTTCTCAAATAATCACATCTCTCAAACACATCCTTTAGGTGTGACTCTTAGGAACCAGTTGATCACCGTCATCTGTATGACAATAACGTCAAACTTATCTAGCAAGCCAACCGTTATCGATAAACGTTAATCAACTGATTAAATACAAAATGTACCTTGTGTACTTTAAGAGATTTATATATGTTATTGCACTAACTGTGGAGGACACTAGCTCCAACAATCTCCCACTTGTCCGTACAAGTGTATGTGCGATAACCGATTCTCATATCCATAATAAATTTCTCCCACTCAATGTAAACCAATTTGCAAAGTCCGTACTTTCAAAGGTCGTAGTTCATGGCGATCGAGAATCAAGAGTGGTTTCCCAGGCTAGAGAGTAACTTAAGCGATAAGCGAATCAATATTCGAGCATGGCCATGCATTTTCGATTCTGACTCCTCGAGTGGCCCTGAGAATAAATATTATAACTCGATAGAAGTTTGGATATTTCCCTCAACTCGAATCTTGCAGATGTAAGCGCAGCATGAAATGACCCAGTGAAAATCTACTTAGCCTCCTGTTACGGTCGACCGTGAGAAAGAAACCAAAGTCACCCAAAATCTGCCTTAATCTCAAAAGACAGTCGATAGTCAAAAGAATCGACTCTAGGAACACTATGGATGTCCTATCCACGACCAGGCACCTAATGTTCTGAAACATTTTGGACTCCATGTAGTCGTCACAAAATTGTCCTGCGCGATTTCAGTAAACCCGCATCTGTGATCGATCAGTCAACAGTTTGACTTATGGCTCGTTGAACCCACCATCAATCGACGTCACAAAATAATCGCCAGAGTTATCAGCTCATGTAGGCGATTACGGACCAAAACAAATATAATGTTTTCCAGTTCACTTTGAGGTGTTCAACGTTGTCTGCACAACCCTCATGAAAAACAATATAAAACATAACGATGATGTTATAAATAGTATATGAAAAAGATACATTTATCCAATCCATGGCAAGTACTATTATAACCAGTAACATGTGCAATTCTCATGAAGATAACGTGCCCTTCATGCTTATCAAATACCGACGTACATATCTAGACTAGTTGCTGGACTTTAGGCTCTTTAGCCTGGAAGATGGCACCTCTATTAATATAATAGATGATGATAGTGTCATTCGAACTAGGAACTACAGTTAGTCCTTGTAAGAACTGACGCATCCATACAGCTTCCCCTGCAACTAAATAGCATAGTACTCGGACACAGTCGTAGAATCTACTATGACACTATATTTTGGAACTGTTTTGCTGACCGCAGTGCCATAAAGAGTAAAGACGAATCCAAGCTGAGATATCGAGTCATCTCGATTCGTGTGGAAGTTAGCATCTGCGCAACTGATTGCGCATAGCCTTATAGCATCTCCATAAGTCAATACCCATTTCAGATGCCACGTCTGCACGTGAGCATATTATGGCATACATGATCGATCCTACTGCCTAAGCATAAGGAACACGACTTGGTCGTACTGAATCTCTCAAGAATCTTATCTATATAAGACTCCTGATTGAGGGATAACATCCGTCGTGATCTATCTCTATAGATACGGATCTCCAAAATTCGTTGTGCCTCACTCAGATCTTTCATCTGGAAATGGTTCTGTAACCAAACTTTTACCGAAGTTAAGAGAGGTATATCATTCCCAATCAAAAGTATGTCATCGACATACAGTATTAGGAAAACAGTCTTGCTCCCACTCGACTTGATATATAGACATGGTTCCTCGACCGATCGAGTGAATCCATTCTCCTTTATCACTTGGTCGAAGCGATGATTCCAACTCCGTGAAGCTTGCTTAAGTCCATAGATGGAACGCTTAAACTTGCAAACCTTATTAGGATCTTTAGGATCTATTATAACAACCTGATTTTTTAGTCGACTTTAATTACTAAGGCGGAAATTAATTAAGTCTTAAACCAGCGTCATTAATTATACATAAACCCAAAATATTACAACATCGTTCAAGAGTTGAATAAAACAACTCTAAATACGGAATTTAAAAGAGTATGGTGTTATATATTACATATCTCTCGAAATACAACAAAAGTAAAGTATAAACACGTCTTGTGGCCCCGTCCAAAATCCAGCTCCTGGTCCACGAACGTCCTGCACAATAAACTATGGGGGGGATGCCCGCTGAGCGGACAGTGACTAGCTATGCTCATACTTACCCTCGATTTCAATTACTTTGGTTTATTACTATCGCTTTATAACTATAATAGTATGATAAAACGATAAACATGCTTAAAACATATAGCATGTAAAGTCATATTAGTCATAATAAACATGCGATTTAAAACGATAAATCATATAGGCATGCTATTCAATTAGGAAAGCAGATAACAGGTAATATCATATCATTTGTATCATAGGTACACAGCAGGATTACAAAGCGATATCGGATCGCAACAAACATACGTATTGTGACATTCTCGTCATGCAGACTCGATTCAATTCAGAAAGTTGTGGTCTTTAATTTTCGAAGATGGTACACACTCATTCTCATTTAAACATATAATGCACAACACATCATCGCTACGAGCACGACCACCGAGTAGGCTCTTGTACTCGATCGATTGCATCTCACTTCCATAGTGAGGCTTACTCGACTCGTAAACCACGCCGGATACTATAATACTTGCATCTCATCCTCTAGTGTTCGAAATGATTCGGACTTCAGATACAATCTCGTCAAGTGATCTGGACATGTGGCAAGAACGAATGCTAGTGTCGCGCCCACTAAGAACGAAACACGGGAAGGAGTCTTGTACCGCGATAATCGGCATTACTCGGCACGGTGCCACTGGTAACTTTAGCGAAATAGGGAATAAAACCCTAGTCTAGTACATGTACACTAGTATCCAATTTAAGAATGGGCTATGCTAATCATAGAGCACCTTAACTCAGGATAAAACGACTATTTCCTAAAGCACGAGACAAAAGCCTTGGCATATTCAATTATCTTGTCCGTGAATGGCGTATCGCCACAAGACTATCTTAACCCCACTTCACTCACGATTGACGTTCCCTTTATCTGAGGCCCAAGCGTGACCTTTTATTTAAACATACTGATGATTTATTATTTATTTGATATTACATATCACATGTTTCTAGACTCTCCTAGTCTCATCGTCAAACGTTTTATTTGAATGGTAGGTTTCATATGATCACATAACACATTCGTTTATTATTTGAAGTGTTGTTAATTATTAACATTTTTAAGATTTTAAATTGAAACGTTGATTAGTATGTCCAAATTTTATTTAAGTGTTTTTCAAAACACTTTAAGTCATTTACTTCTTCATTTTAAATTTTCTATACTTAGTAAAATTTTCAATTATTTCGATGTTCACTATTCATTTTTTTACTATTCATAAATCACTATTCACTTGACACTATTCATTGGTCACTTTATTCATCGTATTTTATACGTATTTTTATACGTATTCGTATTTTATACTTCGTATTCTAATTGTATTTTTATACTTATACGTATTCTTATACTTGTGCGTATTTTATATTTATCGTATTTTTATACTTAAGATATTTTAAGTATAATACTAAACTTGTTTTTATTTTCTAAGTACAAATTTCTAGTTTCAAAGTCGTTAGGTTCGTTTTGTACTTAGGCGATTTTTGAAAATATTTTAAAGTCTAGTTGTAAAAATGATAGGTTAGGTTTGTATTTAGTGATTTTTGAAAATATCTAAAAGTCTAGTTTTAAAAACGTTAAGTTCATTTTGTATTTAGTGATTTGTGAAAATATTTTAAAATGTATGACTCGGTTAAATTTAGTCGTCTATTTATTTAAGTTAGTGATAGTATCGTGGATGATTCATTTATAGTCCGTATGTCCAAATTCAATAATCCAATAGCAAAGGTAGTATCACACGATTTAATTCATTTTTATGCGGTTACTCAATTTTTTTATCGGTTTAACATAATTCATTTATAATCAAAACGATTTACACAAAAATTCAATTCTAACTACTATTTAACTTTAGTGACTTAGTGATAAATTTATTTTGATTAAATTTGGTCCATTTTATATAGTAAAGCCGTGTAGTATTTATATATGTCAAAAATGATTTATTTCTTTTAATTTCTTAATTCTAACTTATTAACTATTAATTAAATTATTTTAACAATAAACTAAAAAGTGATAAAAATAATTTTTAGACTAAAAATGGCAAGAATGCCGTGGACAATCATGTAGTGGTCTTAAATTTTCATTTTTCGATTTTATTGGTTTTTAGCTTAAAGTCTTTATATTTTAATTATTCTAATTATACTAAAACGGTTTAAACTAAAATGAGATTTACTAAACTTTTATTTATAATTATGAATAGTGTTTTTCAACACTTTGAATTTCTAACTTTTTAATCTAAATGATTTATAATGTTTTAGTTGATTTATATTATAATACTAAGTAATATGTAAAACCATAACTAAACATAAACATAAATTATTAACAAACATAAATTAAAATGAAATCAAAATGAGTAACAAGTATGAACATCAACATGAATAACTCAAGAACACACATGAAGAACTCAAGAACAACTCAAGAACACTTATTTCGATTTTAATAATTTATAATTTGTTTTCCTAATTTAGTTTTTTTTTTTTCATAGGAACATCTATTTTATACTAACTTAACACTACATATAATTTACAAAAATTAAAAGTGAAAATATGTTAAAAAAATGGGATATGCTTAGTGAGGTTGTATATATGTATATAAATTTTCATTTTCGATTTTAATCACTTTAAACTCATTGTTAATATTTCACATAATTTTTATATATGATTACAACTCATATAAAACATAACTAAACATAAAAATCATATGAAACCTAATTAAAAATGCTCAAAATCAATTTAGCTAAACATGATATCATTTTACTATAACATTACTAGTAAACTATATATTTAGTTATTATCATTATTTATTCAACACATAAACATACAAGCATATAAACATGATGTTTAACATATTTAACATAAAAATCATAATTATAAAATTAGAATAACAAAACAAATTAATTTACTAAAAAGATAATACAAGACATAGTTAGTCACCTCGGTTTGGCAAGCTAGAGGTTATCCGGGTCAATGATATTATCTAGGTTAAAATCTTCACCCAAGTACTCGTCTTCGCCTTCAAAATAAACCCGAGATAGTAAGCTTCAATACCCAAAGAATACTAAGAACTACTAGTAATATATTAAGGTAATATTTAGGGTTTTAATTTAGAAGTTTTTAAGAGGAAAATGAAAGAAAACAAAAGGAGGAAAAAGGGAGGGAGTATCACGGCTTCAAGAGGAGAGGAAGAGAGTTGTGTTTTTCACTTGTGAAATAATGAAAACAAGTGTAATGAATTTTGATGAGTATTGTGTAAGTTTAGTTTATTTAGGAAATAATGTTTAATGAAATTAGATGTGATGATGGGTGTGTAAGGTGTGTAGAGCATGCAAGCATGCTTGCTTGTGTAAGAGTAGGGAAGGCTAAAGTGGTCTTGTGTGAGCTAAGGGTGGCAGCCTACATGGGTTCACTTGGGCTCGATTTTTCGTTTTCGGAATTTTCGATTTACGCGTACGCGAAAAGTCTTGAAATAAAATATATGATTCTAAAATAATGTTTAGAAATAAGATCGAAAATAAAAATGAAAATAAAACTCAAAACGAAATCAAAACAAAAATCGGGTACTAAATCCTCATAGTTTTGATTATAAATTTTATTTGATCGAAATACTTATTTTTTTTGTGGAATGTTATTGATTTAAATAATCATACTCAAACGTCAAAAAGTTTATCAGTTTGGACTTAGTGTGACTCATTATTTCGAGTTTTAATGAAAGTGCTAGTTAAACCAAAATGGAATAGTAATATGATATTATTATAATATGTTTTGTTAGTAATAATCCAAAATGATTAAGCCTTAACTAATTTGTTAAATTTGGATTATGGGTAAGTATAATTGAAAAAGAATTAGGTGATTTTAATCACCTTGAGTGGCTCGGCCACTTTGGTCAAGATTGACCTCGATTTGCGTGCCGAAAATTGTGTGTGAGAAATTCGTCGTAGATTCATCATTTGATTTATCGAGTTTGAATAAGTAAAAATAAAGTTCAAATTCGAAGTATATCAAAATGGTTTTAATTTAGGTGCGAGGAAAACTTGTAGCGTATTGTTTAAGGATTTAAATGAGCAAGATGGTCTAATCATTGATTTACTAATTATAATTAGCTTAATTTTAACACGTGTTATTCTGAACCTCCCCTTAGAAAAAGTTTAGTCCGAAACTTGAATGTAGAAAAGCATTTTCACCTGAGTTAAAAAGTTAGGTATTTCTCCTTCATTGAGGCCTCGGTCTCCCAGTTGCTTGCTCGGTCAATTGACCTCTCCATAGTACCTTCACTAAGGGAACCGTCTTAGTCTCAATACCTTGGTTTCTCGAGCTAGAATCTTCACCGGTCTCTGAGTAAAGCGAGGTTAGGCTCAACCGCAATTACGTCGGGAGTAATGATGTGACTTGGGTCACTCTGTATCTCCTCGGTTGAGAAAGCGTGGAACACGTTGTGAACTTTGGATAAGTTGGGGGTAGCGCTAGGCGATAGGCTACCTCGCCAATCCTTTCAAGTACCGTAAGGTCCAACGCACTTAGGACTCGGTTTTCCTTTCAATCCGAAACGCCGAACCCCTTCATGGGTGATACTTTCAAGAACACATGATCACCAACCTCAAACTTCGATTGGTCGGCGATGTTTGTTGGCATACATCTTTTAGCGGTCTTGCGGCTTGTAGGCGTTCACGAATGACTTTGATGTGCTCGATCTGGTCTCGAATGACTTGGGGTCCAGTCCCACATTATCACTAGCATCGTCCCAGCGGTGAGCTCGACACTTTCTTCCGTAAAGTGCCTCGAATGGGCACCTGACCCAAACTTGCATGGAAGCTATTGTTGTAGGAGAATTCAATCAAAGGTAGACTTTTCTGCCAATTCTCATTGAATTCTAAAGTACATGCTCTGAGCATGTCCTCGGCGTTGGATGGTTATTTCGGTTTGCCCATCGGTCGCAGGATGGAAAGCGGTGCTCATCTTGATTGGCTTCCCAATCTTTGCTTGAAGTCTCTCCCGAAATGAGAGGTGAATCTCGGATCTCTATCCGAAATAATGTCCAGCGGTACGCCGTGTAATCGGATCACCTCCTTCTCATAAGCTTTAGCTAGCTCTTCCAGACTCCAAGTGTCTTTGATCGGTACGAAATGGGCCGATTTTGTCAAGCGGTCCACTATCACCCAGATCGCATTATTTCCTCGGTGAGTTCTTGGTAGTCCCGTTATGAAATCCATAGAAATAGAGTCCCATTTTCCCAATGGAATATCCAACGGTTGTAGTAGTCCTCCGGGTCGTTGATGTTCAAACTTCACCTTCTGACAGATTAGACACTTTGCCACATACTCGGCAATCTCAGCTTTCATTCGAACCCACCAAAACTTCAGCTTTAAGTCTTGGTACATTTTATCGGATCCCGGATGTATGGAGTATCGTGTACTATGTGCCTCGTCAAGGATCTTTCTCTTTAACACTGGATCGTCGGGCACTCGCCACCTTTCTTTGAATCTCAAACTCCCACAGGTTTAATCTCAAACCCTTCTCGGTTTCTGAAGGAATTTCCTTTCGATTTTCACGAGTTCTTCATCCTCCCATTGTAGAGCTCTAATCTCGTGATATAACTCCGGCTCTGCGATCATTGCGTTCAAATCAGCATCGTCAGACTGAACCAACTCTAAGGTCTTTCTCTTGAAGTCTCTGACAATACCAAAGGAATTTCCCGGATGTTGCTAAGGGTATGCGTAGTCTTTCTACTCGTGAGCGTCTGCGAACGACGTCGCCTTACCCTCATGGTACAGCAGTTCAATCTTGTAGTCTTTGATCAGTTCTAGCCATCGGCGTTGTCTCATGTTGAGCTCCTTCTGTGTGAAGATATATTTCAGGCTCTTGTGGTCTGTGTAGAACTTGATACTTACTCCGTAGAGATAATGACGCCAGATCTTCAAAGCAAACACCACAGCTGCTAATTCCAGGTCATGAGTTGGGTAGTTTCGCTCATGAACCTTTAACTGCCTTGATGCGTAAGCAATGACTTTCCCTTGTTGCATTAGTACGCAACCCAGGCCATTCAGTGAGGCATCACTGTAGACTTCATACTCGTCTCCATCTGTAGGGAGAGCTAAGACGGGCGCTGTGGTAAGCCTTGTCTTGAGTTCCTGGAATGCATTCTCGCACTCGTCGCTCCATATGAATTTGGATTCTTTTTGTAGCAGCTTTGTCATTGGTCGTGCTACCTTAGAGAAATCTGGAACGAACCTCCTGTAGTATCCTGCCAACCCTAGGAAGATGCGTATTTCAGTTATATTTGTGGGAGCCTTCCATTCTTTCATCAAGGTCGATCTTTGCAGGATCTACCATCACTCCGCCCTTCGAGATAGCGTGACCCGTGAATGCTACCTTCTCGAGCCAAAATTCGCACTTTGAAAACTTAGCATACCACTTATATTCCCTTAGTATCCCCAAGATGATACGGAGATGTTCCTCGTGTTCTGCCCCAGTCTTGGAATAAATAAGGATGTCGTCAATGAAAACCACCACGCATATGTCCAAGTATTCGTGAAAGGTTCTGTTCATTTGATCCATGAACACTGCTGGTGCATTTGTCAGACCAAAAGGCATGACTTTAAATTCATAGTGACCATATCTGCTTCTGAAAGCAGTCTTCTGGATATCCTGTTCCCTTACCGCAATTTGATGGTAACCTGACCTTAGATCGATCTTAGAAAACACCCCCGCTCCTTTTAGTTGATCAAAGAGGTCGTCAATTCTTGGCAAAGGGTAGCGGTTCTTAATGGTCACCTTGTTTAACTCCCTGTAGTCTATGCAGAGTCTCATACTGCCGTCCTTCTTTTTCACAAAGAGGACCGGTGCTCCCCAAGGTGAGACACTTGGTCTTATGAAACCCTTTTCGATCATTTCTTCCAGTTGTTTCTTCAGCTCTTGCAGTTCTACTGGTGCCATCCTGTAAGGTGCCTTTGAGATAGGTGCCGTGCCTGGCGCAAGGTCGATAGAGAATTCAACATCACGTGCAGGAGGCAAGCCTGGCAACTCATCTGGGAAAACATCAGGGAACTCCCGCATCACGTGGATATCTTCGATGTTCACGCTTTCGTTTACATCGTTGACGCTACATAGGTACACTTGATGTCCTTTTCTTTCTAACCGTTGTAGTTGTAGCACAGAGATGATTTTCGCCCCCTTAATTGGCGATGTCTTCTGATACGTAACTCTAGTCCTCAGAGGATGTTTTGGCGAATTTTTCGATCTCGGCACTAACAGGGCATGATACTTAGTCAACCAATCGATCCCGAATGACGTCGAACTCCGGCATGTCAAAAAGGATAAGGTCGGAAGGGAAGGTTGTTTTATGGATTGTGATTGGAGTATCTTTGAAAATTTTGGAGCATTTGAAAATTTTTCCGTTTGGTAAAGAAATATTTGCGTTGATTGATTCGGATTTTGTGAGATTAGCCTTTGAAACAAACTTAGAAGATATAAAGGACAATGTTGCCCGTTGTCAAACAAAACGACTGCGTTCACTGAGTTTATAAGAAAAATACCAGTAATGACGTCAGCCTCAGGTGACTCCTCTGCCTCCGCTTCTGTGAGGACATATACTCGACCTTGTACCACGACAGATTGTGGTACTCCCGCAACAAAGCCGCGTTTAGGTTGTTGGGGCATACATTTGCTTTATGCCCTATTCGCTACAACGATAGCAGGTAATTGGTTGGCCATTACACTGTTTCCCCTCATGTTTCGCCTTGCCACACATATGACAATTCCCTGGTAAGGCTCTTGGTTGAGGAGCCCTTCCTGCAACCATTGCTCTCTGATTATTCCCAGCAGGAAGCCTGTTTTGGAACGCAGGCCTCTGGAAATTTGGCCTCTGCTGAATAGGACGCTGGTAGTTCGGCTTCTGGATGAAGCTCGACTGTGATACGGAAGGCACGAACACCTTCTTCTTCTCTTCGCCTTTTTCCAACTCCAGAGAAGCCCATAGGCTACATGCGCATTCATACGCTGCAGCAACGGTATTGTAGGTGTTGGTACTCATGTGGGTACGCATAGTGTTGGACATATTGCGCAGATACCTCTGGGTCATGGCCCTTTCGTTGGGAGCGATCGCAGTCCCAAATTTGGCCAGCTGTTGAAACTTTGCGGTGTATTCTTGGAGTGTCATGTCTCCCATCTTAAGAGCTATGAACTCCTCTTCCTTCTGACAACGGAGCTCATACCCGAAGTATTTCTCCTTGATCTTTGCTGTGAACTCGTACCACGTGAATGTAGTGTCAGGTTCATTAGTCCTGACCACGTTCCACCAGTCATTCGCCTCGGCCTTCAGGTAAAAGGCGGCTATGTTGACCCTATCTTCTGGAGGCGTCCTTGTCAGATCCATGAGTTTCTTCATTTCCTCCAGCCAGTTCGTGAGATCGATAGGGTCAGTAGAACCCGAGTACTCTTGTGGACGATGGCGGGAAACACGATCAAACGCGCTTGGATGATGTTGGCGGTTTGCGTTGTCCGTGGCTATTTCTGCCAAACGGATCAAAGATTCTTCTGCCAGGAGGTGTCTTTCTTCATCTGTCATTGGAGGTGCAGCCATTCTGAAAGAATTAAGACGTGAAGGAATTTATTAGTATTGCGAGAGGTTAGAAGACATGCTTATCATTGATAGCTTTTACTTGAAAGTAAATGCAATAACGGCAGTTATGCAAGTAAGCACAGAAGTTAGGTATTTTATTCCATTGAGATGTCTCCGGTACATTTTAAGAAGATAGAAGAAAGGTTGAAAGTAGCGAGTGTATTTTTGTGGAATTGTTTATGAATTTAACAGATGTCTTCACTGCTCTGCCTGGTACTTCTTTCGATGCTTCAATCCTCGGGAGTTGAATTATTATTTAAATTTTATATCCGAGGATAGTTGTTAGTTTAGTCAGTCACTTCAGCAAGTAGCAAGCATACGATAGTTAGTGTATTTTATTTTGAGGGAAGTAATTTGATATTTAAAAGCACTAAGCCTATGGTCGGTCCTTAAGGTTTCTACCCATCTTCACACTTTAAAGCGATTTGAAGTTTATTATTTAAGTGATCTAATAAAAGAAAAATCTAATTTATTATTTGGTCCTATTAGTCTATGCCTGACATACAATATGAATGTCTGGCCCAGGTGTCTCTCGTTAGGTAAGCATAAATCGCATTAGGCCATTTATGTTACGGTCACGAGTCATCTCTGATACCAACTATAACAACCTGATTTTTTAGTCGACTTTAATTACTAAGGCGGAAATTAATTAAGTCTTAAACCAGCGTCATTAATTATACATAAACCCAAAATATTACAACATCGTTCAAGAGTTGAATAAAACAACTCTAAATACGGAATTTAAAAGAGTATGGTGTTATATATTACATATCTCTCGAAATACAACAAAAGTAAAGTATAAACACGTCTTGTGGCCCCGTCCAAAATCCAGCTCCTGGTCCACGAACGTCCTGCACAATAAACTATGGGGGGATGCCCGCTGAGCGGACAGTGACTAGCTATGCTCATACTTACCCTCGATTTCAATTACTTTGGTTTATTACTATCGCTTTATAACTATAATAGTATGATAAAACGATAAACATGCTTAAAACATATAGCATGTAAAGTCATATTAGTCATAATAAACATGCGATTTAAAACGATAAATCATATAGGCATGCTATTCAATTAGGAAAGCAGATAACAGGTAATATCATATCATTTGTATCATAGATACACAGCAGGATTACAAAGCGATATCGGATCGCAACAAACATACGTATTGTGACATTCTCGTCATGCAGACTCGATTCAATTCAGAAAGTTGTGGTCTTTAATTTTCGAAGATGGTACACACTCATTCTCATTTAAACATATAACAGACAACACATACTGCTTACGAGCCTGACCACTGAGTAGGCTCTTGTACTCTGATCGATTGCATCTCACTTCCATAGTGCAGAGGCTTACTCGACTCGTAAACCACGCCGAATACTATAATACTTGCATCTCATCCTCTAGTGTTCGAAATGATTCGAACTTCAGATACAATCTCGTCAAGTGATCTGTACATGTGGCAAGAACGAATGCTAGTGTCGCGCCCACTAAGAACGAAACACGGCAAGGAGACTTGAACCGCTATAATCGGCATTAATCGCCACTTGCCTGGTAACTTTAGCGAAATAGGGGAATAACACCCTAGTCTAGTACATGTACACTAGTATCCAATTTAAGAATGGGCTATGCTAATCATAGAGCACCTTAACTCAGGATAAAACGACTATTTCCTAAAGCCTGAGACAAAAGCCTTGGCATATTCAATTATCTTGTCCCAAGAATGGCGATCGCCACAAGACTATCTTAACCCCACTTCACTCACGATCGACGTTCCTTTATCCGAGGCCCAAGCTTGACCTTTTATTTAAACATACTCATGATTTATTATTTATTTGATATTACATATCACATGTTTCTAGACTCTCCTAGTCTCATCGTCAAACGCTTAATTTGAATGGTAGGTTTCATATGATCACATAACACATTCGTTTATTATTTGAAGTGTTGTTAATTATTAACATTTTTAAGATTTTAAATTGAAACGTTGATTAGTATGTCCAAATTTTATTTAAGTGTTTTTCAAAACACTTTAAGTCATTTACTTCTTCATTTTAAATTTTCTATACTTAGTAAAATTTTCAATTATTTTCAGTATTTCACTATTCATTTTTTTACTATTCATAAATCACTATTCACTTGACACTATTCATTGGTCACTATTCATCGTATTTTATACGTATTTTTATACGTATTCGTATTTTATACTTCGTATTCTAATTGTATTTTTATACTTATACGTATTCTTATACTTGTACGTATTTTATATTTATACGTATTTTTATACTTAAGATATTTTAAGTATAATACTAAACTTGTTTTTATTTTCTAAGTACAAATTTCTAGTTTCAAAGTCGTTAGGTTCGTTTTGTACTTAGGCGATTTTTGAAAATATTTTAAAGTCTAGTTTTAAAAATGTTAGGTTCGGTTTGTATTTAGTGATTTTTGAAAATATCTAAAAGTCTAGTTTTAAAAACGTTAAGTTCATTTTGTATTTAGTGATTTGTGAAAATATTTTAAAATGTATGACTCGGTTAAATTTAGTCGTCTATTTATTTAAGTTAGTGATAGTATCGTGGATGATTCATTTATAGTCCGTATGTCCAAATTCAATAATCCAATAGCAAAGGTAGTATCACACGATTTAATTCATTTTTATGCGGTTACTCAATTTTTTTATCGGTTTAACATAATTCATTTATAATCAAAACGATTTACACAAAAATTCAATTCTAACTACTATTTAACTTTAGTGACTTAGTGATAAATTTATTTTGATTAAATTTGGTCCATTTTATATAGTAAAGCCGTGTAGTATTTATATATGTCAAAAATGATTTATTTCTTTTAATTTCTTAATTCTAACTTATTAACTATTAATTAAATTATTTTAACAATAAACTAAAAAGTGATAAAAATAATTTTTAGACTAAAAATGGCAAGAATGCCGTGGACAATCATGTAGTGGTCTTAAATTTTCATTTTTCGATTTTATTGGTTTTTAGCTTAAAGTCTTTATATTTTAATTATTCTAATTATACTAAAACGGTTTAAACTAAAATGAGATTTACTAAACTTTTATTTATAATTATGAATAGTGTTTTTCAACACTTTGAATTTCTAACTTTTTAATCTAAATGATTTATAATGTTTTAGTTGATTTATATTATAATACTAAGTAATATGTAAAACCATAACTAAACATAAACATAAATTATTAACAAACATAAATTAAAATGAAATCAAAATGAGTAACAAGTATGAACATCAACATGAATAACTCAAGAACACACATGAAGAACTCAAGAACAACTCAAGAACACTTATTTCGATTTTAATAATTTATAATTTGTTTTCCTAATTTAGTTTTTTTTTTTTCATAGGAACATCTATTTTATACTAACTTAACACTACATATAATTTACAAAAATTAAAAGTGAAAATATGTTAAAAAAATGGGATATGCCGTGAGGTTGTATATATGTATATAAATTTTCATTTTCGATTTTAATCACTTTAAACTCATTGTTAATATTTCACATAATTTTTATATATGATTACAACTCATATAAAACATAACTAAACATAAAAATCATATGAAACCTAATTAAAAATGCTCAAAATCAATTTAGCTAAACATGATATCATTTTACTATAACATTACTAGTAAACTATATATTTAGTTATTATCATTATTTATTCAACACATAAACATACAAGCATATAAACATGATGTTTAACATATTTAACATAAAAATCATAATTATAAAATTAGAATAACAAAACAAATTAATTTACTAAAAAGATAATACAAGACATAGTTAGTCACCTCGGTTTGGCAAGCTAGAGGTTATCAGGTCAATGATATTATCTAGGTTAAAATCTTCACCCAAGTACTCGTCTTCGCCTTCAAAATAAACCCGAGATAGTAAGCTTCAATACCCAAAGAATACTAAGAACTACTAGTAATATATTAAGGTAATATTTAGGGTTTTAATTTAGAAGTTTTTAAGAGGAAAATGAAAGAAAACAAAAGGAGGAAAAAGGGAGGGAGTATCACGGCTTCAAGAGGAGAGGAAGAGAGTTGTGTTTTTCACTTGTGAAATAATGAAAACAAGTGTAATGAATTTTGATGAGTATTGTGTAAGTTTAGTTTATTTAGGAAATAATGTTTAATGAAATTAGATGTGATGATGGGTGTGTAAGGTGTGTAAGAGCATGCAAGCATGCTTGCTTGTGTAAGAGTAGGGAAGGCTAAAGTGGTCTTGTGTGAGCTAAGGGTGGCCGGCCTACATGGGTTCACTTGGGCTCGATTTTTCGTTTTCGGAATTTTCGATTTACGCGTACGCGAAAAGTCTTGAAATAAAATATATGATTCTAAAATAATGTTTAGAAATAAGATCGAAAATAAAAATGAAAATAAAACTCAAAACGAAATCAAAACAAAAATCGGGTACTAAATCCTCATAGTTTTGATTATAAATTTTATTTGATCGAAATACTTATTTTTTTTGTGGAATGTTATTGATTTAAATAATCATACTCAAACGTCAAAAAGTTTATCGATTTGGACTTAGTGTGACTCATTATTTCGAGTTTTAATGAAAGTGCTAGTTAAACCAAAATGGAATAGTAATATGATATTATTATAATATGTTTTGTTAGTAATAATCCAAAATGATTAAGCCTTAACTAATTTGTTAAATTTGGATTATGGGTAAGTATAATTGAAAAGAATTAGGTGATTTTAATCACCTTGAGTGGTTTCTACCACTTTGGTCAAGATTGACCTCGATTTGCGTCTTAGAAAATTGTGTGTGAGAAATTCGTCGTAGATTCATCATTTGATTTATCGAGTTTGAATAAGTAAAAATAAAGTTCAAATTCGAAGTATATCAAAATGGTTTTAATTTAGGTGCGAGGAAAACTTGTAGCGTATTGTTTAAGGATTTAAATGAGCAAGATGGTCTAATCATTGATTTACTAATTATAATTAGCTTAATTTTAACACGGGGTGTTACATCTATGAAACCTTCGGGTTGCACCATGTGCAACTCCTCCTCCAAATAACCGTTTATGAAGGCGGTTTTCACGTCCATTTGCCAAATTTCATAGTCATGAAATGCGGCAATCGCTAAGACAATCCGAATGGAACGAAGCATGACTACGGGTGCAAAGATCTCATCATAGTGCAACCCTTGCACTTGAGTGAAACCCTTTTGCCACTAGTCGAGCTTTGTATATATCTGGTTGTCCTTCTACAGATCGCTTTATCTGGTAAAGCCATTTGCACTGAAGAGGCCGAGCCTTATCAGGTAAGTCAACCAGATCCCATACATCGTTCTCGTACATAGAGGCCATCTCGGATTGCATGGCTTCTTGCCATAGCTTTGAGTCAGAACACTTCATATCACCTTTATAGGTTACGGGTTCGTTACTCTCAAGGAGTAAAACGTCGCCTCTCCCATTCTCCTAAACCATACCGATGTATCTATCTGGAGGAATGGAGAGTCTACCCGACCTTCTGGGTTCCAAGGAAATATTAACCGCAGCAGACGAAGAAGGAACAGTTTCCTCCATTGGTTGCTCGGTTGTTGGTTCAGGAATCTCCGACAGATCGAAGGTTTTATTACTTCTCTTGTCTTCGAGAAACTCTTTCTCTAAGAACTTCGCACTAGCCGCAACAAAAACTCGTTGTTCGGTAGCCGAATAGAAGTGATGACCAAACATTCCTGTTGGATAACCTATAAAGTATGTCTTGACCGATCGCGGGCCGAGCTTATCCTTGTGTCAACTACTTGACATAAGCCACGCACCCCCAAACCCGAATAAAGGACAAGTTAGGGACCGTTCCCTTCCATAACTCGTATAGAGTCTTGTCTACAGCTTTAGACGGACTTCGGTTAAGTATAAGAGCAGCTGACAAAAGAGCATAGCCCCATAATGAGTCAGGTACAACCGTGTGACTCATCATGGATCGAACCATATCAAGTAATGTTCGATTCCTTCGTTCGGACACACCATTCAGTTGTGGTGTTCCAGGTGGAGTTAACTGTAATACTATCCCGCGGTCTTTCAGGTGTTGATCAAACTCAGTTGAAAGATATTCGCCACCACGATCTGAACGTAGTGCTTTTATCTTTCTATCCAGTTGGTTCTCAACCTTATTCTGGAATTTCTTGAACTTGTCAAAGGACTCACTTGTATGCTTCATTAAGTAGACATAACCATATCTACTCAAATCGTCCGTGAAAGTGATAAAATATCTATAGCCATCTCTAGCGTTGATTGACATAGGTCCGCACACATCAGTATGTATGAGTCCTAATAGGTCAGCAGCGCGCATTCCAACACCTTTGAAGGAAATTCGAGACATTTTGCCTATGAGACATGATTCACACGTGCCAAAAGTTTCATAGTCAAATGGGGCGATTGTCCCATTATCAATGAGCTTTTCCACGTGTTTCTCATTCATGTGTCCCATACTAAGAATGCCATAGATATGTTTGATCTTGTCACCAACCTTTGCTATCTTGTTACTCACATGCATTATATCTGTGGTTTGATCTAAAACATAAATTCCGTTCATGGAAACTGCTTTACCATAAATCATATCGTTTAAAGAGAAAATACAGCTATTATTCTTTAAAACGAAAATCCGTCTTTATCAAGTATGGATACAGAAATAATGTTTTGGATAAACTAGGTACATAGTAACAATTATTCAGTAATAACTCAAATCCGCTCGGGAGTTGGATTACATATGTTCTCTTGAAAACTACAGCAACTCTTGCTCCATTCCCCACTGCATGATGAGAACCACAACCAAGATTGGCACCCAAGTTCCGAAACTTGCATGGTTAATCTCAATCATATGAATAAAAGAAGACATACCAACAGGAATGACGTGGCCTGCTTTTGTGTCCTCAGTATACACGGGACAGTTCCGCCTCCAATGCCCAGACTTGTGGCAATGGTGGCACTCCATGTTTTGCTTTGCTTTTGCCTTGCCTTGTGAGCTACCGCTAGACTCACCAGGCCTACTCTTCGCAATCACTCACTACAACAATTGATCACTTGGGCCACGATTTATGCCACAGGAATTCAAGAATCGTGGCAAATTTTCATGTAGCCACGGGAAAAATTATTTTACCTGGCCACGGGAAAATTTTATGCCACGGAAGAAACATTTCGTGGCTAAAAATCACTTGCGCCACGGAAAAAGTTATAAACGTGGCAAAAACGTACATTTAGCCACGATTAGAACTTTATCCGTGGCACAAGTGATTATCTGCCACGAGCTCATTTATCCCGTGGCGAAAAAATTATTGTGTAAACCTATTAAATTAAAATTAATATGTCACAAAATAACGATAACATAAATTAATATATGATAATAAGTTCATTTATCATATGGCAAAAAATTGTAGTATAATCATATTAAATCAAAATTAGTATGTCACATAATAAAGTTAACATAAATTGATACATGATAATTTTATCTTCATACATGTTTTATAAAATAATTTTAAAATGTTTTCTAAATATTTAATCAAAGATACCAATTAATCTTAGTTGTTTTCTATATATATTTTTTCAAATTCTCTATGATACACATATAAACTAATTTTTTCCTTACAATACTTAAATATTTAAGAAAAATCATCGTACGATTTTATTTTATATGTTAATGACACAAGTGTTACAACTTCATCCTTAAAAAGTAGAGTTAAAATATGTTTCTGAGATACACAATGTTGTTTTAATATATTAGCGCTTTTATTCTAAAAAATTTGATCAAAGTTATTGCATTAAAGAAAGTTCAAAAAAAGAGTTCAAGATAAAAAAGAAAGGAAGAACATATGCTCAATAAAGTTAAATATACAAAATTTATACTTTGTACGTATATCAAAAATATTGTTTGATTTACATAATCTAGAAAAATAACTAAAAGTTTATAAATATCTATAATTATAAGTCTAATCATTTTAAAAATAATAATTAATTCAAATATTACATTAAAATAGCAAAAAAGTAAAAAATTTAAAGTTTAAGTAAACATTGAGCACACAAATAATCGAAAATTTCTAAGTGGCACAATGGTTGGTAACTTATCAATTAAATAAGAGGTCATGGGTTCAAATCCTTTTATGGACATTTTTTTTAGCCACGGAAATTTTGTTTCGTGGCAGGATAAATGTAGGCCACAAAATGATTCGCCACGTGATCATTCGTGGCCAAAAACATACATTTAGCCACGGGATAATTCGTGGCAAAAAAATGAAATCTAGCCACGATTTAGTTTTTCCCGTGGCTACTTAATTGCCACGGCCACTTGCGCCACGACCTAAATTTCCGTGGCAAAGTGTTATAGCCACGGAAATTTAGTACTTGCGCCACGAATTTTGTCGTGGCGCAAGTGACAAATTGTAGTAGTGACTGGCTTTTTAAACTTTGGCTTTCCTACAGTTAGGTTAGCCGGAGCCTTACCCTTACCCTTCTTGTTGCCGATCATGAGAACATCTTGTTTCATGCTCCCACTCAACTTCAGATCACTCTCCGTCTGTACGAGGAGTGAGTGAAGCTCATGCAGACTTTTCTGCATGTCATTCATGTAATAGTTTGCCCTAAAGAGGGCATACCCATCATGAAAAGAGTGGAGCACTCGATCAATGACGATCTTCTCATCAATCTTGCAACCAATCTCCTCCAGTTTCTCGACGTTCTCGATCATGTCGAGAAGGTGTGGACCAACCGGTTGGCCCTTTTGGAGTCTAGCTTCAAAGAAACGAGTGGTATACTCGTAACTCTTGATTCTCGGAGCTTTCGAGAACTCTTTGGTTAGGGTGGTGAAAATCTTGTTTGCACCCTGGATTATGAACCTTCTTTGCAAATTGGATTCCATTGAATAGATGAGTACGTTCTGTATCGCACCCGCCTCCATCATGAAATCATTGTAAAGATAGAGTTCAATCCGCTTCCTCGCATCGGGAGTTTGGTTTAGTCGGCAGCGGGCTCGCCAAGTACTTGAGCCTACCGTCGGCGACATGGTCGCATTCCGTAACGCGCCTCCCAATCGAAAAATTGGACCCATCACTCTTCAATGAGTGGGTGATTCATGCCGCCCATAAAAATTCTAAGCCATGATTCGCGTGTTAGTGTGGCACTTGGCATTGGTTCGTCCAAGACGCATGTACCATTTGTTATAGTAGTTATATCTCAGATATAACTAATTCGATCTCGTGAAAAGAGAGAAGAAGCGAGAAGATAAGAAAACATCGTTTTAAAGGTTTAAGTCGTAAGCAATAACGATTTAATGCAATGACTCGTGCACTCATATAATCGACCTCCCTCGAGAATTATATAAATGATTCCAAGACTCAATTTCTTTAAATTGATAAGCCAACCTCTTGGCTAATTCTACTGTTAGAATTCTTGGTCGATAGATTTCAGTAAATCCTACCTATTAGTCCACCATAACTACGAGATATTACTCGAACTATAGTGTTGAGGTAAAATAGGTCAACGCACACTACTTACCCAACGTAGAAGGGGTCATGTGGAGAGTAAGGTCCTACATGCCTACCGACGAAGAAGGGGCTCATAGTATGCTTTTCCTATAAAGACTAATCTCAATTTTAGAATTAGAGGAAGGTCCCATCATCTCATTTTAATTCATTTTAAGTGAACAAATAACTAGCATTTACGAGAATGATTAATTTGAGGTGATAGCCCTAAACGAATGACATCCGTATGTCTATGAATTGAATATAACTATATGATCAACTATGTGATCCATTTTCATGCATATTAGGTGGTTTGGTTTAGTTTAGGCGGAATATGATGCTACTAACTAATGTGAATGCAATGAAAACGGTAAAAGGAAAAACGCAAAAACGAAAACACCTAGTGTGGCCTATCCCTATGAAAATAAAGACATATACAAATTGGAATCCATCCATGGACCCTAAAGCTGTCTTCATCCTTCATCTTGGGCTTTAAGTGGGAGTCCATCTTGAATCTTCATCTTGAATCTTCTTAAAATTACATTTTTGAATTACAAAAATAAACTTATTTACATTCTAATCCAAAATATGCCAAAATTAAAAATATTACAAAATGGGAGATTCGAGATCTCAAAAATACAACCAAAATTATGTTTCCTTCATTACGAAAACATAATCTTCTAAGGCCACACTAGTAAATTACAACCGTTTGTACAAAATAATGCATAAAATAAACCATTCATTCAAACATTCATTCACAAACATATATAAATAGCATCAACTAAACATAATAAAATCAATGCATACAAATTGATTAAATCCAAACCACCCTTTTATAAATGATTATCATTATGCAACAATTCTTTAATTGTTCATAATATCTTATAATCAAAACAATAATCCAAAATTTATATTATCAGTATAACATAAATTAGGTCACAAATATTTTAAACCTTTTTTTAAAATATATGGTATCAAAATTATGAACCTTTTCATAATAACATAATATTCATTATCTTTATAACAAATATTACCAAAAAAAATAATTTCCAAAAATTTAACAAAACTTTCGGCCAAAGTATAAAATATCCGAAATAATAATTTTTTTTATTTTATTTTTATTATTTTTTTTTTTATAAAATATACACGGCAAAAATAAAAAAAAATAAAAGATATTCCAAATTAAATATTTCGGCCA
This sequence comes from Dianthus caryophyllus, assembly GCA_023091065.1. Classification (NCBI taxonomy): domain Eukaryota; kingdom Viridiplantae; phylum Streptophyta; class Magnoliopsida; order Caryophyllales; family Caryophyllaceae; genus Dianthus; species Dianthus caryophyllus. The sequence goes on along the minus strand of CM041529.1, from coordinate 11,829,776 downwards.
ACATGAATAATGAATTAAACTGATTTAATTCGATTATGCTAATGATTAGATCGATATTAATTCAATTTTAATCCGTATTAAACATTGATTTAAGACATTCAAATTAACTTTTTAACTTAAACATCATCAATTGATAGATCTAATGAAAAGCATAACAATATGTTCATTAACATACAAGAATTGATCCTTTTATGTTTTAATTCAATTCCAGATAAATCAAAACTAATGCAAATTCATATGTGATCGTTTTAACATCTTAAAACATCGATAATTATGAATCAAAAAGACCAAAACATACCAAAAAGAAGCAAAAACATACGGCCAACAAGGGAAAACCATTCGGCCATATTCAAAATTTTGTTTAAAAATTATACAAAATCGATTTTTATGAAAACCTTTTAAAACTTTCATATGCCCTATGTCTCTGATACCACTTGTAGGTTTATATCCGTATATAGACCTTAAATCCACAGGATTATAATGAAAAACTTTATAAGATTTATGGTCATAAATTGAAATTGCATAACATAATAAAAGAATAAGAATTAACCTTTTAATCCTTAAGAATTGGCCTAAGATCAATACCAAAAGTATGGTATCTCCTAATTATCTCACCCAAGATGTTTTGAGAAATACCTTAGAATTGCTAGAGAATTTTAGAGGAGAAAACTTATTATCTCTCTAGGTTTTGTGTTGTCAAATTAGTGAATGAATTAGGTATCTAAATTAGGAATCAATTAGAGAGTTATATAGAAATAAAAACTCCTCCAATATCCTCCTATAGGCCGGCCCCCTTTAGTAGTATTTGGGGAGATTTAGTTCTCCTCAAACACATCACTTGTTGACAAAGAAAACGTATCTAGACAAGGATGTATCTGGACACTTTTCTTTTGGTCATTTTAGCTTATAATATAATGCAATATACTACTAGTGTCATCTGTATGGACCGACTATAATATATTATAAATATCCTTATATTTATAATTTACTAATTAATTATAACGGTTTATATTTAATTAGCTTGCATTATACACAACAATTAAATATAACATGTAAATTTATTATGGATATGAGAATCGGTTATCGCACATACACTTGTACGGACAAGTGGGAGATTGTTGGAGCTAGTGTCCTCCACAGTTAGTGCAATAACATATATAAATCTCTTAAGGTACACAGGGTACATTTAGTATTTAATCAGTTGATTAACGTTTATCGATAACGGTTGGCTTGCTAGATAAGTTTGACGTTATTGTCATACAGATGGCGGTGATCAACTGGTCCCTAAGAGTCACACCTAAAGGATGTGTTTGAGAGATGTGATTATTTGAGAAAATGATCATATCGATGCCTTACTTAATGACTAAATGGTTAGTCAGTGTTGTTGACTGAAAGGTTAGTCAAATGTGATGATGTTACTGACTAAAATGTTAGTCAGTATAATGGTGGTACGGCTATTTAATACAGATTAAATAATTTTAGCTGAGGCGAATTAAATGTAATTCGTGAATTGAATATAAAATGTTATATTTAATTGTTGTGTATAATGCAAGCTAATTAAATATAAACCGTTATAATTAATTAGTAAATTATAAATATAAGGATATTTATAATATATTATAGTCGGTCCATACAGATGACAGTAGTAGTATATTGCATTATATTATAAGCTAAAATGACCAAAAGAAAAGTGTCCAGATACATCCTTGTCTAGATACGTTTTCTTGGTCAACAAGTGATGTATTTGAGGAGAACTAAATCTCCCCAAATACTACTAAAGAGGGCCGGCCTATAGGAGGATATTGGAGGAGTTTTTATTTCTATATAACTCTCTAATTGATTATAAAGAAACCAAAGTCACCCAAAATCTGCCTTAATCTCAAGAGACAGTCGATGGTCAAAAGAATCGACTCTAGGAACACTGTGGATGTCCTATCCACGACCAGGCACCTAATGTTCTGAAACATTTAGGACTCCATGTAGTCGTCACAAAAATGTCTTGCGCGATTTCAGTAAACCCGCATCTGTGATCGATCAGTCAACAGTTTGACTTATGGCTCGTTGAACCCACCATCAATCGACGTCACAAAATGATTGCCAGAGTTATCAGCTCATGTAGGCGATCACGGACCAAAACACAATATAAAGTAATTCAGTTCACTTTGAGGTGTTCAACGTTGTCTGCACAACCCTCATGAAAAACAATATATAAGACAAAACGATGATGTTAGAAATAGTATATGAAAAAGATACATTTATCCAATCCATGTCAAGTACTATTATAACCAGGAACACGTTCAATTCTCATGAATATAACGTGCCCTTCATGCTTATCATATACCGACGTACATATCTAGACTAGTTGCTGGACTTTAGGCTCTGTAGCCTGGAAGATGGCACCTCTATTAATATAATAGATGGTGATAGTGTCATTCGAATTAGGAACTACAGTTAGTCCTTGTAAGAATCGACGATCCATACACTTCCTCGCAACTAAATAGCATAGTACTCGGACACAGTCGTAGAATCTACTATGACACTATATTTTGGAACTGTTTTGCTGACCACAGTGCCATAAAGAGTAAAGACGAATCCGAGCTGAGATATCGAGTCATCTCGATTCGTGTGGAAGTTAGCGTCTGCGCAACTGATTGCGCATAGCCTTATAACACCTCCATAAGTCAATACCCATTTCAGATGCCACGTCTGTACGTGAGCATATTATGGCATACATGATCGATCCTATCGCCAAGGTATGAACATGACTTGGTCATCTTGAATCTCTCAAGAATCTTATCTATATAAGACTCGATCGAGGGGTAACATCCGTCGTGATCTATCTCTATAGATACGGATCTCCAAAATTCGTTGTGCCTCACTCAGATCTTTCATCTGGAAATGGTTCTGTAACCAAACTTTTACCGAAGTTAAGAGAGGTGTATCATTCCCAATCAAAAGTATGTCATCGACATACAGTATTAGGAAGACAATCGTGCTCCCACTCGACTTGATATATAGACATGGTTCCTCGACCGATCGAGTGAATCCATTCTCCTTTATCACTTGGTCGAAGCGATGATTCCAACTCCGTGAAGCTTGCTTAAGTCCATAGATGGAACGCTTAAGCTTGCAAACCTTCTTAGGATTTTCAGGATCAGTGTAACCTTCGGGTTGTACCATGTACAACTCCTCCTCCAAATAACCGTTTAAGAAGGCGGTTTTCACATCCATTTGCCAAATTTCATAGTCATGAAAAGTGGCAATCGCTAAGAGTATCCGAATGGAACGAAGCATGACTACGGGTGCAAAGATCTCATCATAGTGCAACCCTTGCACTTGAGTGAAATCCTTTGCCACTAGTCGTGCCATGTATATATCTGGTTGTCCTTCTACAGATCGCTTTATCTTGTAAAGCCATTTGCACTGAAGAGGCCTAGCCTTATCAAGTAAGTCAACCAGATCCCATACATCGTTCTCGTACATAGAGTCCATCTCGGATTGCATGGCTTCTTGCCAAAGGTTTGAGTCAGAACACGTCATGGCACCTTTATAGGTTACGGGTTCGTTACTCTCAAGGAGTAAAACGTCGTCTCTCCCATTCTCCTCAACCATACCGATGTATCTATCTGGAGGAATGGAGAGTCTACCCGACCTTCTGGGTTCCAAGGGAATATTAACCGCAGCAGACGAAGAAGGAACAGTTTCCTCCATTGGTTGCTCGGTTGTTGGTTCAGGAATCTCCGACAGATCGAAGGTTCTATTACTTCTCTTGTCTTCGAGAAACTCTTTCTCTAAGAACTTCGCACTAGCCGCAACAAAAACTCGTTGTTCGGTTGGCGAATAGAAGTAATGACCAAACATTCCTTTTGGATAACCAATAAAGTATGTCTTGACCGATCGCGGGCCGAGCTTATCCTTGTGTCAACTACTTGACATAAGCCTCGCACCCCCAAACCCGAATAAAGGACAAGTTAGGGACCGTTCCCTTCCATAACTCGTACAAAGTCTTGTCAACAGCTTTAGTCGGACTTCGGTTTAGTATAAGAGCAGCTGACAAAAGAGCATAGCCCCATAATGAGTTAGGTACAACCGTGTGACTCATCATGGATCGAACCATATCAAGTAATGTTCGATTCCTGCGTTCGGACACACCATACAGTTGTGGTGTTCCGGGTGGAGTTAACTGTAGTACTATCCCGCGGTCTTTCAGGTGTTGATCAAACTCAGTTGAAGGATATTCGCCACCACGATTTGAAAGTAGTGCTTTTATCTTTCCATCCAGTTGGTTCTCAACCTTATTCTGGAACTCCTTGAACTTGTCAAAGCACTCACTTTTATGCTTCATTAAGTAGACATAACCATATCTACTCAAATCGTCCGTGAAAGTGATAAAATATCTATAGCCATCACTAGCGTTGATTGACATAGGTCCGCACACATCAGTATGTATGAGTCCTAATAGGTCAGCAGCGTGCATTCCAACACCTTTGAAGGTAATTCGAGACATTTTGCCTATAAGACATGATTCACACGTGCCAAAAGTTTCATAGTCAAATGGGGCGATTGTCCCATTATCAATGAGCTTTTCCACGTGTTTCTCATTCATGTGTCCCATACGGCAATGCCATAGATATGTTTGATCTTGTCACCAACCTTTGCTTTCTTGTTACTCACATGCATTATATCTGTGGTTTGATCTAAAACATAAATTCCGTTCATGGAAACTGCTTTACCATGAATCATATCGTTTAAAGAGAAAATACAGCTATTTTTCTTTAAAAGGAACATCCGTCTTTATCAAGTACGGATACAGAAATAATGTTTTGGATAAACTAGGTACATAGTAACAGTTATTCAGTAATAACTCAAATCCGCTCGGGAGTTGGATTACATATGTTCCTAATGAAACGGCAGCAACTCTTGCTCCATTCCCTACTCGCACATCTGAGAACCACAACCAGTATCAAGTACCCAAGTTCCGAAACTTGCATGGTTAATCTCAATCATATGAATAAAAGAAGACATACCAACAGCAATGACGTGGCCTGCTTTTATGTCCTCAGCATACACGGGATAGTTCCACCTCCAATGCCCAGACTTGTGGCAATGGTGGCACTCCATGCTTTGCTTTGCTTTTGCCTTGCCTTGTGAGCTACCGCTAGACTCACCAGGCCCACTCTTCGCAATCACTGGCTTTTTAAACTTTGGCTTTCCTACAGTTAGGTTAGCCGGAGCCTTACCCTTGCCCTTGTGCTTGTTGCCTATCATGAGAACATCTTGTTTTATGCTCCCACTCAACTTCAGATCACTCTCCGTCTGTACGAGGAGTGAGTGAAGCTCATGCAGACTTTTTTGCATGTCATTCATATAAAAGTTTGCCCTAAAGAGGGCATACCCATCATGAAGAGAGTGGAGCACGCGATCAACGATGATCTTCTCATCGATCTTGCAACCAAGCTCCTCCAGTTTCTCAACGTTCTCGATCATGTCGAGAAGGTGTGGACCAACCGGTTAGCCCTTCTGGAGTCTCGCTTCAAAGAAACAAGTGGTATACTCGTAACTCTTGATTCTCGGTGCTTTCGAGAACTCTTTGGTTAGGGTGGTGAAAATCTTGTTTGCACCTTGGGTGATGAATCGTCTTTGTAAATTGGATTCCATTGAATAGATGAGTACGTTCTGTATTGCACCCGCCTCCATTATGAAATCATTATAAAGATAGACTCCATCTGCTCCTGCATCGGGAGCTGGTTTAGTCTGGCATGGCTCGCCCAAGTACTTGAGCTACCGGCCGATGCATGCATTCAGTAATGTGGCCTCCCAATCAGAAAAATTGGACCCATCACTCTTCAGTCGAGTGGACTGATTCATGCTGTCCATAAAAATTCTAAGCCATGATTCGCGTGTTAGTGTGGCATTTGGCATTGGTTCGTCCAAGACGTCTGACCCTTTGTTATAGTAGTTATATCTCAGATATAACGAATTCGACATCGTGAAAAGAGAGAAGAAGCGAGAAGATAAGAAAACATCGTTTTAAAGGTTTAAGTCGTAAGCAATAACGATTTAATGCAATGACTCGCGCACTCATATAATCGACCTCCCTCGAGAATTATATAAGTGATCCCAAGACTCAATTTCTTTAAATTGATAAGCCAACCTTTTGGCTAATTCTACTGTTAGAATTCTTGGTCGATAGATTTCAGTAAATCCTAACTATTAGTCCACCATAACTACGAGATATTACTCGAACTATAGTGTTGAGGTAAAATAGGTCAACGCATACTACTTACCCAACGTAGAAGGGGTCATGTGGAGAGTAAGGTCCTACATGTCTACCGACGAAGAAGGGGCTCATAGCATGCTTTTCCTATAAAGACTAATCTCAATTTTATTAATAGAGGAAGGTCCCATCATCTCATTTTAATTCATTTTAAGTGAACAAATATCTAGCATTTTTGAGAATGATTAAATCGAGGTGATAGCCCTAAACGAATGACATCCGTATGTCCATGATAAAAATGCAACTAAATGATCCATTTTCATGCATATTAGGTGGTTTGGTTTAGTTTAGGCGGAATATGATGCTACTAACTAACGTGAATGCAATGAAAAACGGTAAAGAAAAACGCAAAAAAGGAAAAACACCTAGTGTGGCCTAACCCTATGAAAATAAAGACAAATACAAATTGGAATCCATCCATGGACCCTAAGCAAGTCTTCATTCTTCATCTTGGGCTTTAAGTGGGAGTCCATCTTGAATCTTCATCTTGAATCTTCTTAAAAATACATTTTTAAATTACAAAATAAACCTATTTACATTCTAATTCAAAATATGCCAAAATTAAGAATTACAAGATTGGAGATTCGAGATCTCAAAATACAACCAAAATTGTGTTTCCTTCATTACGAAAACACAACCTTCTAAGGCCACACTAGTAAATTACAACCGTTTGTACAAAAATTAATGCGTAAAATAAACCATCCATTCAAACATTCATTCAAAAACATATATAAATAGCATCAACTAAACATAATAAAATCAATGCAAAACGAATTGATTAAATCCAAACCACCCTTTTAAATGATTATCATTATGCAACAATTTCTTAATTGTTCATAATATCTTAATCAAAAACAATAATCCAAAATCAATTTATATTATCATTATAATATAAATTAGATCTCAAAAAATATCTTAAACCTTTTTAAAATATTAGGTATCATATTTATTATGAACTGCTTCACAATAACACAAAATATATTATCTTTATAATATAACAAAATATTGTAAAAACAAAAATTTCCAAAAATAAACAAATAATTTCGGCCAAACAAAACAAATTGCCGAAATCAAAATTTTTTTTTATTTATTTTTAAAATTTGAAATACTCGGCCATAATTAAAATATACCAAAAATTTAAAATTAATTCGGCCAACAAATAAAAAAAATTTACCAAAAAAAAAATTTAATTCGGCCAATTATGAAAACTATGAATTAAACAGTTTTAATTCAATTATGCTAATAATTAGATCTATACTAACTCAATTTTAATCCGTATTAAACATTGACTCAAGAGATCCAATTTAACTTTTTAAATTAAACAACTTAACATTGATAGATCTAATGATTAGCAAACAATATGTTCATTAACATATAAAATATTGGTCCTTTTATGCTTTAATTCAATCGGTATTAAATCAAAACCTATACAAAATCATATATTATAGTTTTAACATCTTAAAACATTGATAAATATGAATCAAATAGACCAAATTAAGCCAAAATTAAGCAAAAACCACACGGCCAAATCATGAAATTAATTCGGCCAAATTGAAATATTGTTTAAAAAATTATACAAAATCGATTTTTATGAAAACCTTATAAAAATTTCATGTGCCCTAAGGCTCTGATACCACTTGTAGGTTTATATCCGTATATAGACCTTAAAATCCACAGGATTATAATGAAAAACTTTATAAGATTTATAGTCATAAATTGAAATTGCATAACATAATAAAAGAATAAGAATTAACCTTTTAATCCTTAAGAATTGGCCTAAGATCAATACCAAAAGTATGGTATCTCCTAATTATCTCACCCAAGATGTGTTCTTGATATGCCCTTGAGTTGTTAGAAAATAAGAGAGAAAACTGCTTTTCTTTTCTTAAGATTTTGTGTTGTAGAGTTGTGAATGAATTAGAGTAGATGAGTTTTTGGGTGTGAATGGGTTAAGTAGGAAGGAAGAAATCAATCTCCTAACCATACCATATCACACGTCCCACATATATCTTTTGGAGAGAATATTTTCTCTCCAAAATTTAGCTTATTGACCAGGAAAACGTATCTAGACACTTTTCTATATGGCCATCTTAGCTTATAATATAATGCAGCATATATATTACTAGTGTCATCTGCATGGACCGACTATAATATATCATTAATATAAATATCTTTATATTTATAATTTGCTAATTAATTATAACAGTTTATGCTTAATTAGCTTACATTATATACAATAATTAAATATAACATTTTATATTCAATTCATGAATTACAGCTAATTCCTCTCATCTAATATCATTTAATCATTATTAAATAATATTCATCATCACACTTGACTAACATTTTAGTCACATTTGACTAACCTTTTAGTCAACAACACTGACTAACCGTTTAGTCATTAAGTAAGGCATCGATATGATCATTTTCTCAAATAATCACATCTCTCAAACACATCCTTTAGGTGTGACTCTTAGGGACCAGTTGATCACCGCCATCTGTATGACAATAACGTCAAACTTATCTAGCAAGCCAACCGTTATCGATAAACGTTAATCAACTGATTAGATACAAAATGTACCCTGTGTACCTTTAGAGATTTATTTTTGTTATTGCACTAACTGTGGAGGACACTAACTCCAACATCTTATTGCGATTTTGTGTAATGTATGATGTTATTAAGATGGTTGTATGTTCATTCGATGAGTTTGAAAGCCTTAAAGAGAAGTATGGGCATATTGTTAATGTATGATGAAAAAGAACATATATGTTTATAATGTGAACCTTAAAAAATTATCATGTATTATGGTATTGTGTTTATTGATTGAGCTTGGAGATGTTGTGGAGATGTGTAGTTGTATAAGGGCTCTTGATGGGGTCGTTTGAGTTGTGAGATTGAGGGGTACGCCCCACGGGGGCTTACCCGTGGTCCGATTGATCACGGATCCGCCTGAGTTCTCCTTGTAGGGGTTAGTCCTACGAGGGGTGTGCACACTCGGAACGAAAAGATTTTAGAGAGTATGTGATTGAATACGAAGATTATTATGAGTTTGGGCGGCATGAGTTGGTGTGTGAATTGTGGAATAATTTTTATAATAATTGTTTCGTTGGTTATAAATGTGATTTTACTCTACTAGTTGTCTTGTTATCTTATTCTTTTCCTTTTTACCAATAATATGTTTATGTTGCTCTTGTTACGTCGTATGGAGCCTTTGTAAGTTTATTTTGGGTTGTTGATGTTATTATTGTTATGATTTGGCTTTTGTATCATTCTTACTCGACCATTGGTTGACGTGTTTATTGTTGTATGAATTAAAACTCGCTGCCCAAAAATTTTCATTGGTGGCCTGCTACGACCCAATTGGAATTTCCGTCCTTTTGGCGAGCAGTTAGGATCAGGTACTTACGATGACGTTTGGATGCTGGGTTGCATGCGCGGGTTGGAGTGAGCGACCAGTCGTAGCTGCAGCGTGTAGTTATCGTTTCGGGAACATCCGTTGTTGAGACTCACTTTTGGACTCACCTAGCTTCCACTTTTAGATTCATTTCCGCTTTTGTTTTACCACGCTTGTGTGGTTGTTGGAGTTCTGGTCACCTTTCGAGTGATCAGTTTATACTAGTTTTTCTTTTGTATTCGGTTGTTTATTTTCTCTTTATCGTTTTCGTAGTTTTTATCGTGCTAAACAAAGTTGTATGCGTTCTCATATGGACTTGACTTTAGTCATGTCCTTGTGACACTCCCATTTAGGTGAAATTTGAGTTTCGCTAAAATGGGGGTGTTACAGCTTAGCCCTCGCAACCTCTTGCTTGATTTTGGATTTCGAAGTTATCCCAAATTTTGGTACATCGTCTCTATCATGAAAGTTTAGTGTCTGCTGCCCGACATCAAGCTTTAAGTATCTTTTAGGACATCTATGTTTCCAATGATCCATTAGATGTGATGTACCAGCCCCGCTAGTTGCGGTGAAGAATTTCTTGCAACTTTTACAACGAGCAACCCTCTTTCCATCGGAAATTGTCGGTTGTTCAAAATATAACCAAGCCTCTGATGTTCGCTTTCTTCCTCTACGACTAGTTTCGCAACCAGTATCAATACTTTCATTTGGATGGTTAGTGTGATTAATTTCATCAACACCCATTTCCAAATCAACAATTAGAATCGGACACTTGGATATGTTAGGGCCTTCGACACCATTATCATCCCCAATTGATGATGCAATATGGAAAGGAGTTGAATGACCAGTTGAAGTTGAATCAATGTTCTTTGACAAATGCTCTTCTGGTTTCATAACCTACATAAAATCAAGAATAATTATACAAGCATTGTCGAACAACAACATTACATCAAATCTAGTCTTAACTATATTAGGTTCTATGTATATTACATTACATCAAATCATGGCAGAGTATGAAATTGTTCAAGGTATCCTACACAAGCATTGTCGAACAACAACATAACATTAACGACACTAAAGATGAAATTATTTAAGCTCAACAACCTGGTCTTAATGAAGGTACCGGGAAGAAACCTATCGACGCTCTGTGCGCGCCCGTCCTCGCCCCGTGCGGGGGCGCCGGGAAGCGGAATGCGCCTCGCAGGAAAAAAGTGCGAAGTTTTGAGAAAAATGGGGGAGATCATTGCATGAATTTGTGACCAAAAAGAAAAGTAGAAAATCCTTTTTGAAATTGTATTTTCGGAGTCGCCACCAAATATTAAAGGAATTTGGGACCTATTCAACGCGTCTTGAAATACAAGACACGAGTGTCTCAGATTTCAAGGTGCGTCGATACCTATCTATCTAAGGTTTGAAACCAGAGAAAGGGTTCGGAGTGAGGTTACTTTTCGAAAGTTTTGACAAAGTGTATTTTGAAAACAGCAATCAAAAAGCCTACGTAAAAAGTAGTCTCTACTAATTTGAAAACATTTGCTTAATTTCGATATTTGGGCTAAAAGTCACGCCACGCACAAGTGCGAATACGTATGACTCCATTAAAATGCATAAATAATGTAAATTGTCAAAATAATGACATATTGCTATAGGAAATGTGACGTTAAATAATAATTTATTGGCTAAATTATTACTATAGACGTTATTTTCCAACCTCGTATTAGAATTTGTACGTAAAAACCTCGCTTTGACATGCTAAAAGACTCTATGAAACGGTACAATTTAGTGTTGGATCCGTGATTCTAGTCGTTATTTAATGCATGAATGAGGACTTGCATAATTATAAAAGTGACGTCGGTTTGCTTTAGTGATAATGAGTCGTTTATTTATGCGATATTGGCGGGGTTTAGACGGATTATGAATCCGAATTGCTACAACCGTATTACGAATACGGCTTCGCTAGTGCCAATATCGGGTTTGGGGTTAATGTAACCCCATTATCCGAGTCTCAAACGTCCAGCCCGTAGGTAAAATGTTTACCTTTCGAAAATGTAAAGACGGTATTTTTGAGTGGATTTTGTGAATAGTGTATATGTGTTAAAAACCGATGTGTTTAGAAATGAAGGTAAGGGGTTGGTATTTATAGGGAAATGGCTCGTTTATGTGCAGGGACAAAACTTAATCGCCAGTGAGCATGCGATTATGTTTCAATGCAGCCGCCAAATGAAATAAAAGAACCAAGGTCAGAGAGGAAACTTAATCGCCGTAAACAAAGCGATTTGGTTTTTAATCGCTGCTTATTGGCGATTAGATTTTTGTTTTGGTGGGTCGCTTTATGCCGCTTTTGGTTTTTGGACGATGATTAAGTAATGATTATGTTTTTATTAACTTAGGGGTTAAGTATTTTGTTCGCTTTGGTCCGAATTTCGGCTGTTTCTGCTTTTGTCGTGTTTTTCTGCTTTTGGCTTGAAATAAAATAATATTAGGTTATATTATTTTATGGTTTCATAAAACCTAACTTTGTGAAAATGTGACACGGACGCACTTTGGCCCGCTTTGAGTGTTGTGTTAGTGTGCGTTTTGGGTCGCTTTTGTAAGTTTGGGCCGCTTTGTAGCTAGTTGAAATTTTTTTGTGGCTTGGCTTAATAAGACGCTCCTATATTGTGCTCGTGTTACGCTCATGATGATTAAAAATTGACATTCATTTTCATGATTATGCAAATCCAAATTAATACGCTAAAAATGACTAATACGCTTTAGACACTTTTGTACCGCTTTCGACTCTTTTAAAAGCATGCATGAAAGTCCTTTTCATCATCGGGTTTGTTTTTGGGGTACGGATACGGTATCTACAGAGCCCCCGCTTGATCGAGCTTGGACAAAGCGTTAGTAAACTTAAAGATAGTATCCTGACCATCACAGCCTCGATACTACCTGGCGGCGCTAAGCATGTGTCTTATGGGAGAGACGAGGACTTAGCGTCGGAAATGCGGGAGGACGACATGTTTTTAAGGACATGACGGTCCTACATGTTTAAGGGCATGTCACCGCATGTGGCTGAGTACTCCACCGGTGGCGCCTTGCTTGTGTTCCGTTTGAGCTCGCTTGCTTTGCTTGCGCCGGCTCCTTTGCTTTGCTTGCGCTTCTGGCTTGCGCTCTTTTGCTTTGCTTGCGCTTCTGGCTTGCGCTCCTTTGTTTTGCTTGCGCTTCTGGCTTGCGCTCCTTTGTTTTGCTTGCGCTTCTGGCTTGCGCTCCTTTCCTTTGCTTGCGCTTCTGGCTTGCGCTCTTTTGCTTTGCTTGCGCTTCTGGCTTGCGCTCTTTTGCTTTGATTGCGCTTCTGGCTTGCGCTCTTTTGCTTTGCTTTCCTTGCTGGACGTCTCGTAGAAGAGGTTACGCGTTTTGGGGTTTGGTTTATAAGAGTGGTTTAGATTTTTGTGAACGTCTCTTAAGGAGGCTACGCGTTTTTGTATTTTAACGTCTCGTGAGGAGGCTACGTGTTTTTGTGTTTCCCATAAAAAGGGCTAGGTTTTTATGAACGTCTCGTGAGGAGGCGACGTGTTTTTGTTTTGGTTTTATAAAAGTGATTAGGCTTTTATGAACGTCTCTTAGAGGAGGTTACGCGCTTTTGGTTTGACTTTATAAAAGTGGTTAGGCTTTTATGAACGTCTCTTAAGGAGGCTACGCGCTTTTGGTTTGGTTTTATAAAAGTGGTTAGGCTTTTATGAACGTCTCTTACGGAGGCTACGCGCTTTTGTATTTCTCATAAAAAGTTAGGTTTTTATGAACGTCTCGTGAGGAGGCTACGCGTTTTTGTATTTTAACGTCTCGTGAGGAGGCTACGTGTTTTTGTATTTTAACGTCTCGTGAGGAGGCGACGTGTTTTTGTTTTGGTTTTATAAAAGTGATTAGGCTTTTATGAACGTCCCTTACGGAGGCTACGCGCTTTTGTATTTCTCATAAAAAGTTAGGTTTTTATGAACGTCTCGTGAGGAGGCTACGCGTTTTTGTATTTTAACGTCTCGTGAGGAGGCTACGTGTTTTTGTATTTTAACGTCTCGTGAGGAGGCGACGTGTTTTTGTTTTGGTTTTATAAAAGTGATTAGGCTTTTATGAACGTCCCTTACGGAGGCTACGCGCTTTTGTATTTCTCATAAAAAGTTAGGTTTTTATGAACGTCTCGTGAGGAGGCTACGCGTTTTTGTATTTTAACGTCTCGTGAGGAGGCTACGTGTTTTTGGTTTCTCAAAGAAGGGCTAGGTTTTTATGAACGTCTCGTGAGGAGGCTACGTGTTTTTTGTGGGTCTCATAAAAAGGGCTAGGTTTTTATGAACGTCTCGTGAGGAGGCTACGTGTTTTTTGTGGGTCTCATAAAAAGGGCTAGGTTTTTATGAACGTCTCGTGAGGAGGTTACGCGTTTTTGTATTTTAACGTCTCGTGAGGAGGCTACGTGTTTTTTGTGGGTCTCATAAAAAGGGCTAGGTTTTTATGAACGTCTCGTGAGGAGGCTACGTGTTTTTTGTGGGTCTCATAAAAAGGGCTAGGTTTTTATGAACGTCTCGTGAGGAGGTTACGCGTTTTTGTATTTTAACGTCTCGTGAGGAGGCTACGTGTTTTTTGTGGGTCTCATAAAAAGGGCTAGGTTTTTATGAACGTCTCGTGAGGAGGCTACGTGTTTTTTTGTGGGTTGGGTTGAAATTGTGTTTAAAAATGGGTTGGAAGGTGTATTGGGCCGAGGAAATGGCCCAAAACCAAACAGAAACCCATGAAACAAAAATAAAATCGCCAGTAAACTGGCGATTTTGTTTTTGTTTTGTGAATTTGTATAAAAAGTCGGGGAAGAGAGGGGAGCCTTATTCATTTCATCCGAAATTAAAAAACAAAATCGAAACCCTCTAAAACTCGTCTTGGCGATTTTCTTGATCAAAAATCGATTCTTCGATTCCTACAATTCATCATGGACCAAGGTACGTATCCAACTCGCTTGGTTTTTCGGGTTTTGAAGTTTGTTTGAGTCGGTTTTAACTCGAAATACCGTTTTCTAGGGTTTGGGTCGAAAATGTCGGTTTGATTCGAGTTTAGCTCTCGTCCTTGCTTGAAAACGTTAGCCATGGTTGGTATTGTGCTTGCATTGCTTGTCTTGCTGTCGTTGTGTGAAAACCCGGCTTGTGGTCTCGATTTTCAGACGCTTTGACTCCTGAGGGCATTTTGGTCATTTTTGAAAACGCCTCGAAAATGGCTCAAAACTCCAGCAGTAGCTTACCCATTAGTAGTATAACGTGTTGGTGAGTTCGGTTTGTTGAAATTCATGCGAAAAACGGTTCGTTTGGGGTGAAACCGTATGAAAGGGGGTTAAGCCTGGGCTTGTGCTCGCTTTTTGTAGCGTAAGGCGATCCCGAGTGGCTTGGTTATTTTGAAAACGTTGTAGTATGCCCGTGTGGAGGTTTGGGTGGCTTGTAAAGAACGGCTCGAAAAAACGTCATTTTCGTGCGTTTTGGTATAGGGGCCGATTTTGGTCAAAATTTTTCGGTTCCGAAACTTGCCCGAATTCTCTGTATTGTGTTTTCATGGCTAGTATGGTACATTTTTGGTCTTGCTTTGTAGGAAATGTGTTGTTTGGAGGCGTTTTGGAGCGTTTTTTGTAGTTTTGGCTAGGTTTCCAAAAGTCGCTCTCGCTGCACTCGCTCATGGAATGTATGGTAATGTACGCCGTCTGTGTTGGCTAGGGGGTTGTTTTGTGAGAAGTGGGGGCTTTTTGGGTTGAGTTATGGTCAGGAAAAGGCCGTTTTTGTAGTTTGGAGGTGTTTTGTAAAAGCTATTCAGTCGAGGTGTTTGGAACATCGTTTTCGCATGAAATTTTTTGCATAAGCTTATTGTGATTTATGGGTTGGGTCTGTGTCAGCAGATATGGGTTTCTGGCTTTTTGTAGCGTTTTTCCCTTTTCTGCTATTTTTGGGTTAAAAGGCCTCGCTTCGCTTTGGCCAATTCTTCGCCGCTGGCGCTGCTTGCTCTTAACTTGATCGAGTAGGACGATATATCGATAATGCCTCATGGATTTTGGTTTCGTAAGCTTCGCTCCGCTTTGGCCTTATCTCACAAAAATGGGCCTATGGCTTGCTTTTCACCGCTTTGTCTTGATCTTTCTAGAATGATTTCATTGCTGTCGCTCGAGTTTGTCTTTGAATCTTGTGCAGGTGATCCTACGCCTCCGGCGCCTACTTCCAGTGACATGGATCGGGTATTGGCTGGAGTTGACTTTGCTGTTCCGGGGGGCGAGTACACTCCTACTTCTGGGGTGCATGGCCCTTGGAGGTTTCCGAGGGTCCGCTCTCGCCGACCGCCGAGAGCTTTTCCTCCGACGCCAGGGCCTTCTACGACGCCAGGGAGTGAGTTCCGTGGCACCGCCAGGAGTCTCCTCGCTTTTTCGCTAGTGGCGCCGGCCGCTGGGCGCTGCCTGGGCCTTCGCGAGTGGCTTTGGACATGGTGCCGCTTCTGGTGGTCCCGAGCCGTCCGTTAGTGCCGCGGTCGTGACGTTGTCGCCGAAGTCGCCGCCGCCATCTAATGTACGCGTGAGGAGACCGCCGCTGAGCGACGCGTCTTCAGGTACTAGCGGTAGCGGGGCTACCGCTGGGTCGTCGAGGTCTCCTGCTGGTGGTCGAGGTCAGGCCCAGGGTGTCCTCTCAGAGTCTTTGCAGGGGCGTGGACTGGCGCCGCTGAGACGCCCGAGGCTCCCGGGAGGCCGTGGTGGAGGCTCTGAGCGTAGCCGCAGGTCTTCGCAGGGCGTGGGCCGCGGCAGCCGAGGGACGCCGCGGCTCCAGGGAGGGGGCGAGGCAGAGGTCGTGGTGCCGCGCAGGGGCTTCGCAGGACGCATTACTGCAGCCAGGCGCCGCGGCTCCAGAGGGGGCCAGGTTAGAGGTCGCGTGGTCGCGGCCGGAGGAACCCGAGGCCGGAAGCGCAAGGTGGATGTGGCTGGCGAGGGCAAAGAAGCAGCCGAGACGCCGAGCTCGTGTCGCCGCAGAGGGTGGTGACCGGATGAGGCTGAGGTCGCCGGTGTTGTTGAGGAGGTCGGAGCAGGGGAGCTCTCGTGGAGGTCCCGCGAGGCGTGGTCGTGCTCGGTCCGGAGCCGCTACGAGGATCCTTCCGAAGCCTGAGGAGTCTTCGAGAGACGAGGAGGGGTTTCGACGAGATCGCGGGCAAAGGCCACCGCCGAGGCCGAGATTGCCGAGGCCGCTGCGGCCGCCGCCGCCGGCCGCCGGCCGCCGACGCCGCCTTTATTGCCGCTGGCGGGCCGCCAGGGTCGGGTCGTTCAGGCCAGGCTCGTGGAGCGTGTTCAGGATGAGGTCGAGGCTGGGGCCATGCGAGGTCGAGGCAGAGGCCGAGGCCGAGGCAGAGGCCGAGGGTCGTGCCCAGATGCAAGCGCGCAGCCTTCGAGGCCGCAACCCGAGGTTTTCATGGGGATGGTCGACGAGTTGGGCGCAGAGGCCCAACTATCCTCACGGCCCTCGTTGCGGGTCGCAGTGGCCATTGATCGGGATGGCGTGACTGCTCGAGTCGCTTGGAGCACTTGTCGATTCGAGTGAAGGTCGGCCCGCTTAGGCTCGATGAGGACCTTCTCCGGGTTCCTGACGGTGTTTGACGCCTTTGAGGGTAGGCCGACCCAGGAGGAGCGGATATAGTGCTCGGGATGCCTTTGGTCCCCTGGTGCGAGTGGAGGAGGTGCGGTAAGCGGGTGAACTCGCTACCACCGCATTTCGGGCGTTGTTGGATAGGTTTTGGGATACGACCAACACATTCCACATGCCTGGTTACGAGGTTGGCGTGACTCTTCTTCGTGGGCGCTTGTCACGGTCGCCTCATGGTGAGGCGATTTGATCGGGGGCGTGAGCGACCTCCTATCGATAGCCCACGAGTCGTGGCGCTCGATCGGCGACGGTTAAGGCGCGGGTAGGTGAGGAGCATACGCTTCACCTGACTATTTGGTTCACGACTTCTTCGAGGGGAAGAGGAGGAAGAAGGTCCACTCGAGCGAGCGCCGAGTAGGGCCCTGCGGGTCGTGGTGGTTCCCGACGGCCACCCACTTTGGCGACAAGGGGAGCGGCCTCGACGGCCGTGGCCGATGGCGCTGCCGAATTTGTCACGCCTAGGTGACTTTGACCGGTTACTCGCTTTTGGGTCCGTTGATCCGATTATCGAGGGATGCAGCGCGCTCGACCGGATTAACGAGGATCTCGATGTGTCGCCGTGGGCCCCGGGTCTTCGATGGAGGTAAGGCTTGATTTCGCAAAGATCTTGTTATCTCGTCTCGCTTTTCTTTTGTAACGTGTGTTCCGCTTTGCTTGCAGGTGCTTGGTGCTACGCTCACTTCCCCTCTTGCTCCCTGGACACGCCCAGGTGACGGCTACATACCCGCTTTCCATGCGACGCCGACAATGGATCGGAGGGGTATTGGCTCAACTATGACGCGCCAGGCGCTTCAACCGGATGACGATGGATAAGGTAAGCGGTGATTGTGTTTTGTACTTTGGTCTTTGTAGCTCGCTTTTGGGTTTGTGTTTGTTTTTGTGGTTTACAATTTGGTTTTGTTTTGTAGTTCGCTCGCGACCCATGGAGTAAGTTTATCGGCTGTCCCTCCTACGATCGCAGCCGCTTCGGCCCCTCGACGGACGGCGGTCAGACATCGAGACCCAAAGCACGGCCAGCATCGGGTACTTGGGCGAGCGCTTGTCCGCGGCAGACGGTCGCGGCGGCTTCATCATACTCGCCCTCCGCCGCTTTGTTCAGGAGACGCCCGACGCTTAATGAGCCGTGGACGTGTATCACGAGGGCGAGTCCGACTCTTGTTGCGGCGGGACGAGGATTACGTGACTTGGGCACAAAGATGCCTCGCCGACGCCGTGATCGAGGTATGCTTGTTTGTCCCTTTGCTTGTATGTGTTTTGGTTTTAGGAAGCAAAAATTTACCCTATTTTTGTTTTGTAGCGACGTGATCCTCGATCTTGAGTTCCAGCCTCCCCGCTCGCTGAGGACTCGCCGTTGTTCACGGTGGTCGCCTCATTCGATCGCCGCCGCTTTGCTCGTCTGCGTGGTCACCGACGCGCCTTGAGTTTTGGGATCCGCGCGTGAAGAAGGTATTAACCCTCTTCCTTGTACAAAGATGAGTATTATGTAGATAGCCCTGGCCAATTAGATTTTATCGTAAAATCATTATTCAAACTCGTTAAGGTGTTTTTGATTATAGCCCAGCTTTGAGTAAGATTTTAGTGTAAAATCATTAGTCAAACTCACAAGCTGTTTGAGTGTAGCCCCAGCTTGAGTAAGATTTTTGTGTAAAATCATTAGTCAAACGCTTGAAGGTGTTTTTGATTATAGCCCTCAGCTTGAGTAAGATTTTAGTGTAAAATCATTAGTCAAACTCACAAGGTGTTTTGAGTGTAGCCCTACTTGAGTAAGATTTTAGTGTAAAATCATTAGTCAAACTCGCTGAAGGTGTTTTGAGTGTAGCCCCCATTGGAAAGCTAAAAGTATTCCTCGCTTTGTGGCGGTGTGACACCGAGGGCCATAGGAGGTCGTGGGCGCGGCAAACCGGCATGCAAGGTCGTGAACGAGAAAGTTGTTGACGCTGTAGGCGCAGAGAGACTACCGAGGCGCGACTTCGAGTTAGCCAGGGTCGTGGTCGGTGAGGGGGCGAGATCGCGTCGAAATGGAGGTCGCATGCCGAGGAGTCAGCGAAGGTCCCGGCAGAGCTAGAGGGCCTGCAGACGCAGGGAGTTGGATAGGCGCGGCCGAGATTGATTCCTGCGTCGCTCGTCAATGGCCGTGACCACCGTAGTAGGCTTGGACTTTGTATATTTTGGACTTTGTATTATGAATATTAGTATCTGTTTGTATTGGTTTATGTATTAGGACTTGTGTGTGGTTGGTTGATTTTTTTTGGACTTGTAGGTGTTTATGGGTATAATTTGGTTATTTTGTCTTGTTGCAAAAAAAATGCATTCCTGTGTCGTGAGTTTGCTCAAATCCTTATGCATTTGCTTGCCGAGCGCACTGCAAAACATTGTTAGTCGTAAAAGCATATATATACGCCTCGATCGAGGTCGACTCGCTAATGACCAAATTAAATGTAAAATGAAGACTTTTGAAAAATCTTTGGTTAGGACATATTTTAGACTCAGAAAAGACGCTTTTGACATAGTAAAAATGCGAGCTAAAACGACGTTTTGAGACGAAAATTTATGAATGTGAAAATCATATTTTGTGTTGTGTTTAATTTTTGTGTGATTATTGTGTTTTGTAAAAAGTGAAAAATACGAAATACGGGAATCGATCACGCAAATCGAGACGACGCGACGACCAATTCACCGGTCATGAGGTCGGTAAAAAGTAATAAGGGGTAATAAGTTAAAATTGGGCGAGGTGTGTAAGAAGTGTAAGAAAATCGAATAATTTTGTCGAGAAAAGAAGAAAATCGCTCGTAACAAAGCGATTTCATATTTAATCGCCTGTTTACAGGCGATTAGTTTTTTGTTTTGTGAGTTTTGTGTAATTTATTTTAATCGCTTGTTCACTAGCGTTTAAGTTTTTGTGTTGTATTTCGTTTTGCAAATCTCGGCTATAAAAGGAGGGGTAAGTTAGTTTATTTCACTCATCCTCTCGTCTTCTATTCTCGATTTTCCAAGAATATTCAGAATATTTATGGAACATTCGTCGAGTTATGGAGAGTTTTGAAGGAAACTTGCGCCGTTGGTGTGCGTCCTTATCGGGTGTCGAGAAGAAGCTCTTGAAAGATTGCGGAGTTGGCGTATTTCGTGGGCTAAGGCAGGTTCGAATGGAGTACGAGTTCCAGGACGCTTGTCTGGAGTATTGGGATCCAAGCCTTCATGTGTTTCGCTTTCCTTGCGGAGAGGTTTGTCCCTTAGTCGAGGAGTTTGGGGCCATTGGCGGGTGGACGCGGATTGGCCTGGCTCAGATGTGTGTCAGCAGAACTTGGCTACAAGAGGCGTGTTCGTAATTATCTCCAGATGACCCGTGATGAGGCGGAAGAGTTATTTGTAGGGAGCCGTATCAACCTCTATCGATTGTGTCAATGGTTTAGGAATAATGCGAATCGGCCATATCTCCGCTGCGGGCTAGGAGAAGCGGCTTTGGCTTTTTGCTTGGTTCATTGCTATATGTTCCTGACTCGGTCCGAGGGTTTGCTGGGAGATCCGCGTTTAATTCTTTGTTGTGGAGCGGATGGAAATAGGTTGCAATCCTTCTCGCTTTAATTCGGCCGAGACGATCCTCGATCGACGACCGGCATGTAATAGGGAACATGCGCATCGAGGGTGTCCATTGATCCTCCAGGTGTGGCCGATGGAGCGCCTAAGTGTGTTGAACGACCTTGGCTTCGATGGCGAATATGTAGCGCGAGGCGTTACCAATCGTTACACGCGATGGTCGTCCGCACGAGCGCCTCTAATGACTATTTCCGAAGTTTGTGAGGTCATGTGCCATCCGTTGGCTCAGATCCTGGTGGGGAGTGGTCGCGTGACGGCGAGCGCAGAGGTGATGGCCCTCCGGGGTCCTATTGCGGGTTCGAGATGGGGTTTACATCCATCTTCGCGCAGTGAGGCGACAGATAGGTATGCACGCTTCATTCCTGGCCAGGACACGAAGGTACAAGACATGGTTGTGTTAAATAACCAGGTGACCGACGAGTGGGTCGCTGGTTGGATCATGCGCGCCTAAGTGGCTTGTGGTCGGTACTCGGACGATCCGGTGTCGAGGGCTTACTCCAAATGGACCGTTCTTTGAAAGTCTTTGTGGAGAGGGCTCGCCTCGCGCCATAGAGCTTAACGAGCCTCCGCCGACGTCCGCCACGACCCGATCCGCTTTGGACGCAATAGTGGTAGGGGTGGCGCCGAGCTCTGGGCGGCCTCTCTCTACCCACGCGTGTTCTGGCCGTCAGCCAGATTCCAGGGCCAGGTGCTCCGGATCGTCATGGTAATGTTGGGGGTCGCCGTAGGGGTTGAGGGTTGGTGCTCCCCTATTCAGCTGGAAGGTTTCAAGTCTGCTTTGGAGAATAACCTGGTTTTAGTTTATGTGTGCTTTGTTAGTATTATGTTCATATTATGTTGTATTATGTAATATATTACATATCCTAAACCCGATGTACATGCCGGGACTCGTATTGTAATATAGTGTTTGTTAGTGTATTTCTAAGGTCGTAGTTATGCTCCTATGTTTGAAAAATCCAAAATGTAACCGTTCTTTTTAAGATTAATAAAAATCAGGTTTTTTATTTACGACTTCGCCTCATTTTGCTTGTTATTTTGTGTGAAATTCCTTGGCTCTAATCTCTTTTCAAAGGTTTAGAATGCAAGCATGGTTTTTGTTGTTTTAGGAAAATTTTTGTTGACTATTCCCTCGACTTTTTTAAGCTTTGGGTTTGTCGTTTTGTGTTGAATGTCGTTCTTTTCACCCTTAGGTTAAAAACGAATTTTTGTGTTGACTATGTCCTTGGCCTTTTTAAGCTTTAGACGCGTCATATTTTTGTATAGAATATCGCCTTATGTTAACCTATTAGGTTATGAGATCTGCTTTTTGGGTTGATTATATCCTCAGCCTTGTTAAGCTTTGGTCGCGTCATCATTGTGTTGTATATCGCTTTATGTTAACCCATTAGGTTATGAGATCTGCTTTTGTGTTGACTATATCCTCACCTTTTTAAGCTTTGACGCTGGCCATTTTTGTGTTGAATATCGGTTGTGCTTTTTACAAAGTCGCCACGATCCACGAAGAGTGGAATCAAACCGGCGTAGTTCGAGAATGTATGTTTAAGGGCATACCGACCCATGAGTTGTATTTGCTTTTTTGTGGTGAATGTGCACGTTTAGGGGCATGCCGGCCCATGAATTGTGTTTGCTTATGGAATGTGCACGTTTAAGGGCATGCCGGCCCATGAGCATGTTTAAGGACCCACGGCCCATGAGCATGTTTAAGGACCGCCGGCCCATGAATTGATTTTTAGAGAAATTTTACATTTTATAGATACATTGCAAGGCATTTTTAAGGGTAGTACTTCTTGAGTCGGGTCGAGGTTCGCTGCTAGGTTAAACTCTTGACCGCCCAAGTTTGTTAGTTTTATCGCCCGCTGCGTGAAGACTTCCTCGACGAGGTAAGGTCCACCCGCTTAGGCTTGAATTTTCCTCGTGGGTCGATTGAAGTGGTGCTCTGACCGACTTTAGTACGAGATCACCTACTTTTATGTGTCGTGGCTTAACTCGCTTGTTGAATGCTCGTTGTAGTCGGGCTTGGTACATTCGCACGTGCTCGTGGAATGCAATGGGCTGCTCATCCAGGAGCATGAGTTGTTCGCACCGCTCACGCCCATTCTCGCTCCGGATGCTACTTTCCATTAGTATGCGTAGAGATTGTATTTCTATTTCCATCGTTGACGGCCCATGCCGTAGGTGAGGAAATAGGGGGTCATGCTTGTAGGGGTTCGGATGGTAGTACGGTATCCCCAGAGTGCATATGGTATCTTGTTGGGCCAATCTTTGCAACTGTCGATCATTTTCTCGAGTATGATGACGACGGTCTTGTTTGCTGCTTCAACGGCTCCATTGGTTCGGGGTCGATAGGCGAGGATTTGTGATGTTGATGTTGTATTTTGTGAGTATAGCTTCCGCCTCGCTACCGAAAGTGCGAGCCTTGATCGCCGATGAACTCATGGGGTATGCCATATCAAGATATGATGTTTGTCTGTATGAACTTGGCGACTTCTTTCGAGCCGAGGGTCCGAAAAGAGGCCGCTTTACCCATTTAGTGAAGTAGTCGATGGCCACCAAGACGGGCGTTGACCTCCCGCCCGATGGGGTGGACTTTTCCTATCACGCCGATGCCCCAGGTTGAAAAGGGCCGGGTGAGGTTAGTCAGATAGTGGTGAAGGTGGTACATGTTGGACGCGTCAAAATTTGGCGCTTGTGGCGTTGCTTGACGTATTGGATACGCCCGCTTCCATGGTCGCCCAATACCATCCTAGCCGTGAGAATCTGCTTGCAGAGTGCTCGAGCGCTCATGTGGGGTCCGTGATTCGCCATCGTGGACTCAAGCGTGATGATTTCCTCGCCTCTTGTAGTCGCATACATATGAGCAAAGGTCCCTTGTGGTGTCTTCTTGAGTAATTGTCCCATCTCTAGCACAAATCGGGAAGCCAGGAGCCTGATAGCCCTCTCGTCCGCGTTTATCTGCTCGTGGGTAAGTGTCGCCTGCCTTGTAGTTGATTATGGCTTCGATACCACGGCTTCGCTCGCCGCTTCGCCCAGGTCAATGGTATGGATGTATGTCGTTCGCCACGCCTTTCGACGATGATCGGTAGTAACTTCATGTCCGCGGCGTGTTGAGGAGGGATGAGAGTTTTGACAAGGCGTCAAGAACCGGTTTTCTTCCCTCGGGAGGTGATAGAACTCAATGCAAATGGGTTGGCTAGGAGTTTTTGTACTTTTGCTTGGTATTTGGTGAGGGTTTCGCCATGATCTTCCATGCCCTCGCTACTTGATTTATGATGAGGAATGAATCTCCATGTACCAGAGGTTCTTTATTCGAGAGTGATGGTCGCCGCAGTTATAAATGCAGCCTCAGACTCGCGGGCGTTGTTCGTGACAATCAAGTCGAGCTTGATTGAGAGTGGAGTATGATCGCCGCTTTGGGGATATTAGAGTATTCCGACTCCATAGCCGCGTAGTTTGACGCCCGTCAAGTATAATTGCCGCACTTTCTATGGCGAAGATCCCATCGTCCGGAATGACATTGTATCGATCATGGGTTGTTCGATGATTGCATTTTCGCGAGGAAGTCCGAAACCGCTTCTTCCTTTGATTACTTTCAAAGGGAGGTACTTGAGTTCGCATTTCAAGCGTAGTCCACCTGCCATACGTCCGCTCAGATCGGTTTTTCAAATAGGTATTTGAGGGGGTCCATTAGTGAGTAGACTCTTGTCGTGCTAGTGAGTAGGTAGTGTCCGAGCTTTTGGTTGCCTGCACGGTGAGAGGCGCTTTTCTCGATCGTTCATACCGAAGTTTCGTAATCGTGAAACCTTTTGCTAATGTAGTAGATGGCCCGCTCTTCGTTGTTGACTTCTCAAGCAGCATGGCACCCATGGCGCTTGGCGAGTCGCCAAGTAAATGACAAAGGGCAAGTCCTTTCGTGGGGTACCGTAATCCGGTGGATTTGTAAGTAAGCTCTTGACTTTGTCGAACGCTTGTTGGCTCATCGCCCCACTTCGTATGCTCTTCCTTCTTCAATTTTTGAAGATTGGCTCGCAAATCATGGTAAGCTTGCCGATGAACCTGAAGATATATTGACTTGTCCCAAGAAACTCCTTATTTCGCCGATGTTGCTCTGTCTTCATGCTCATTATTGGTTTGATTTTGGTCTGCCCATTTCGATCCTCGGCCGCTTACTATGTGGCCCAAAGAACTTGCCCGATGTGACCTCAAGGTGCATTTCGTGGGTTTAATCGCATCTTATACCGCCTCGATTCGGTGAAGAATTTCCGAAGGTTTGTGATGTGGTCATCCCTTTCTTTGACTTTACGATCATGTCGCCGACGATACCTCAACCTCCTTATGCATCATGTCGTGGAGCAAGGTGGTGGCGCGGCGCTGGTAGGTGGCGCCAGATTTATGAGCCCAAATGGCATGACTGTAGCAAAGATGTTCCCAAGGGTTACAAAAGTGGTTTTTGGCATGTCGTCTCACGCCATTTTGATTTGGTTGTATCCTCGTGATACCCATCCATGAATGATGAAGCGCGTGATCTGTGGTTATCGATTAGATATCCATGAGGTAGTGGGAAATCATCTTTTGGGCAGCTTTGTTTAGGTCCCTAAGTCGGCACATACCGTATTTTGCCGCTTTTCTTCATAACCTGGCACCATATCGAGACCCACCTGAGTATTCGATGACTTGGATGAACCCACCTTTGTAGTCGCCGATCTCTTCTTTGACCATGAGAGACCATTCTGGTTTGATGCGCTTGAGCTTCGCTTGACCGGTTTGCTACCTTGCTTGATCGGATGCGGTGTTCACTATCTCGCGCCTATGCCGCATGTCCTTATATGACCAGGCAAAGACGCCCTTAAACTCGCGAGGAGCTTGGTATAGGTGGCCCTTTCTTTCAGGCTTAGGAAGCCCCAGCTTGTAGTTCTTGAGGCTCTTCGGGTGTTCCTATGTTGATGGTCGTTGTGTCTTCGATAATGGGGTCCTGTTCGGGTTTTGAGACAATACTTGCAATGTATCTATATAATGCAATGTTATTTGGTTTAAATTTATCGCGATTATTAGGAAAAGTAGAGTTTAAATGAGGCAAAGAGTAAAAAACTTTCATGTTATTAATGTTATCAAAAGCGGTTACATTTGAAGATAGCTCAGACGAGGGAGCTTTGGATAACCTTAATGACTCTAGTTCTTTAGCTAAATTGACTATGTCAGGGAAGTAGCCCGGGGGCTTAGTTGGGGTAAGAGACTTGAGATGACGACGATTTAGGAGTTTAAATTTTAAGACGCCTTTTGGTTTGGGGTGTTGTCTTCGTCTTCGCCGGAGTCGGAATCTTCGAAGGTGTAACCTTGACCTGTGGTGATCTTGAAAGTGCGGCCTTGTTCGTCGGTCCATTCGAGGGTTTTTGACCATCCGTCGTGCGTTTTTTCCTCGTAAGGGATGATCAAAGTTGGTAGGTCAAGTTGTTGTTGTGCACGATGTCTGAAATGAGCTCAATCCCTAATGGTGTACGTGGTCGTGTTCTTAGGAATCTTGCTAGTGCCCTTTGACTAAATAGTGGTCGGGAGGATGTGGTATGGTTGCATGTGGAAATCATGATATTTTTTGGCGATCATTGTATGCTTCCCAACCTTGAGAGACTTCAGATGACCATGGTACGAGGATAGACCTATGGTGGGCCATTTGTTATCGCCGCCCTTGGCATAGAGTGCAATGATTTCTTCTCTACGAGTCGAGTACGATGTTGAAGTCAAGTCGAAACCACACATGTCGCTCTACCGGATCGGCGCTTATCTCCGCAGCACTATCATTAGTCTTTTGTCGCTGAGGGTAGCCCGAAAGTTCGAGGCGCCGATGGTGACGATCTCGCCATCCGTGAGGTATCTCCGACCTTTGATGTAGGGTCGAGGTGACGGCCTTGGTAGCGTGGATCCAAGGTCTACCTAGTAGCATGTTGTAGGTAGGGGTATGTCGATGATTTGAAATTCGCTTTCTCATGACCGGTCCCGCCATAATGGGAAGCGAGATGGTTCCCTTTATGTCGCGACGTGTTCCATCGTAGGCCCCGACACCGTCCGCATACCCGGATAAAGTCATTTTCCTTAATTCCCGCCTGGCCGCTCTCAAGGGGCAAGACATTGATCGCGATCCGCTGTCGGCGAGGACGATCGTAATGTCATGCCGCGGGCATTCCACGCTGATATAGAGGTAGGTTACGCGTGCCACCGAATCGGAGGGAGATCTTTATCCGAGAAGGTGACGGCTGGCCTCGCCATTCGCGGTGATGTTACCGATAAGCTTCTCCGAGACATTTCCGATGTCATTGGGGTGACCTGTAATGCTTGGTAGGGCTTCACGATGTCCCATCGAGTCCCTTAAGAGTCGCCAGATTGAAATGTCCGCTGCCTCGCTGAGCCGCTTATGGAGCGGTTCTCCGATTTCAGGCGCTGGTAGGTGGTGTCAGTAGCACTTGGTGATGCTACCTTGTTGACCGGGCAAGACAGTACAGGATTAGTGTCGTAATGAAACTTTGCCGGCCGGTGGCGTAGAGCAATGCTTGTAGGTGAGGTTGCGAGGTAGGCGAAGTAGCGGTGTATCCTCGCTCATGACTATTCCCTTGTTCTTCTCTTGAGCACCAACCTTGGCGGGGGGTTTTGAGGTTCAAGTAACTTCAGAGAAGCTTGGTATGGGCGCCCAGAACGTGTTAGGTAGGCTACTTCGTCATCACTATACGATAGCCTGATTGAGTACTTCAGGACATAGCTCCTCGCATTTGCCTGGTGGACGACGGGGTTGAGTTTCCTCTTCGTATGGCTCATCTTGGAGACATATGCGGTGTCATCATTGTCGGCTTCATCCTCGTAAGTATTCCAGATGCCGTTGACTTCGTGGATCATCCGAGACTATCATTTTAGAGCAATCGATGATAGGTGCGTCAGAATATAGCATGGTTATGCAGAGGGTTCCGCCGTTCAAGGCTTAGGACTTGGGCCGGGCTTTACGATGGTATTGTCGCCGATCAAGTCCTCAACTATGTTCTTCAAAGAAGCATTGCTTCTGTCATGCCCCTTTCCTGTGGAACTCGCAGATGCTCCGATCCCACGACTTTGGCTTCTTGTCCGGGAGGCTCGCTAGTAGGTCCTATGAGTTGAAGTACATTGCGGCTCACAAGCTCGTAGTGCCTTTGAGTAAGTCATGTATATTGGGTCAAAGTTTCGCTGTGCCTTCATCGAACCGGGACCAGGAGGTGAGTATGATGCTTTGGCGAGGCATGGCAGTCTTGGTGGTGTCGTGAAACCGGTGGTGCCTCTAACGCCGCCCAAAGGCGTTGATGGCATGGATGGGCTCGACTTTGGCAAAGGGCTCGAGATGAGCTCCTTGATACCCGCGACTGCACTCTTATTCCTATTTTCTTTACGAAGGTCGCCCTGATGAGTTCGCCGACGACGCCGAGGGTCGAGAAGTTGTCGAAATTCCCAGATCGTAGGTGTTGTTGGTACGCGGGTGAGGTTGTTGATGAACTTGGTGATTAAGTCGTTGTCCCTTGACGGTTAGGTATTTGGGCAATACGCTTCTTCCATCGCGCCAGGTACTGCAGAAACCCCTCATTGTCTCTTCCGAGTCGACCTCCAAGGCACGTAGCGAGACTTGGATATCATTGTTGTCCCTGCATCGTAGATCGAACGCAACCGTTATGTCCTCGAAACTACCCGCTTTGTGTGGCTCTAAAGCCGTAGAACCATGCCCTGGTCAGGCGCCCAATGAGTGAGGAAATAAGGTAGCCCATGCAGGGGTTCGACACCCATGATGGCCATTTTAGCTTTGAAAGCCTTAACATGAACGAGCGGGCTTTCGTGACCTTTGAAGACGGGAGGTCACCGAGCGCTAGCTTATCCGTAGCATGGACCTGACGCTCTTTGGGATGTGCTCGTTCTCTTGGTGTATGGAGTAACCCCTTGAGTTCGTGAGACGCTCTTCCATGGTTCAATCCTTTTGCATTCCGCTCAGATTCTCGCCAGCGCACGGCGTTTTCTCGCTTCAAACTTTTGCATGATAGCCATTTGCTCGATCGTCGTAGTGAGGCTAGCTATCCCGCTATTGAGCCAGCTTGACTTGTTCGGCAGCTTACCTCCGGGGTGGTGGTGGTCCTCCGAGACCCTCATCGTGTTGAAAGGCCATGACAGTTTTGGTTTTGATCTGCTGTAGGAGCGCTTGGAGGCGAGGTGGGTTCAAGTGACGGTTCTAGTTCGTCGCAGATCCGTGGTTTTTCAATGAGTGGACTCGACAAAGTTTTCAAACCTTTAGTGATTCTAAAAGAGAAGGAAAAAGACTCAAATGAAAATCACATTCACGACCAAAGGAAGACACAAAAGCGTAAAAAGTGGGTGACTTGACTCGTGTTTTTAGCTTTTAAAAGGACACGGAAGCTTTTTGAGATAGAGGCGTGTTAACACGCCCCTATTCTCGAGGTAAGAAAATTTGTATGATCATAATCCGATTAACCCAGCTTTGGCGGTATGTTGCCGGGTTTATCATTGGATTATGATAAAAAGGATCGCATCAAGTAGCGATAGGCTAACCGACTGAGGATGTTAAAATTGGGTAAAAACGATCAACTGCTCGCCTTTACGTAGACTCAGTGGATTTAAATCAAAAATGACGATAGGTCACTTGATTCAAAGAGTAAATCAACGGTTCAGATTCAACGAGCCCGCTTTTTTGTTTTTGAGAGAAAAGATTAAATCGGGATGACTAAAGAGTCACTCGACTTAGAGCTAATTCTAATGTTCTAAAAGTTAATTTCATTTAAAATCTCAAATGAATTGACATACTCGGGTTTTTGCTTTGTGAAAGACCTTTAGCAATAAATGTATTATGACGATACGTCACGATAATTCATTTACGTTTGAAAAAGACCTCGGGATATAGTGGTTATCCTAGGTCGGTTTTAAATGTAGTGGTATTTTATTTATTAAACTCAAATGACTATAGGTCAAAGAGCCTAACGTGTTTTTAAAAGTATGACCTTTTTGAAAAAGTTTTGAAAAAGCAATTTCAAAGATGGACGATTTTAAAAGTATAATGCCTAGGAAAAGTTTTTACATGCAGTAAGTTTTTTGAAAGACTACTATAGTGAGGGTACTATAGCTTCACACTTGTACATATAAACACAGGTTTTTGGTTTATAGGGTAAGGTTCCCTCCGGCCATTCCCGCGACGTTGGGGTAGGGGCACCCGCAAGACCACACACGTCTTAGGTGTGCATACAAGGCGGGCCCTAGAGCGTTCGAGTTTGACTGGTTACGATCACTTGTACGGATGCCGCATTTGTAATCGTGGAGGGTGAGAGAACAAAGGTGTCCGGAGTTACCTCGCCATGGCGAGAGTTACCGGGGCCGCTCTCAAAGGGTGTGGTTTGAATCAGAGGATTCGACTCAACGTATTTTTGCCCAAATATCGAAAGCGTAAATGTTTTCAAAGTTTCAAGCTTCACTTCTTTATGATTTTAAAATAAAAGAAAAAAACTAGTTTTTCAAAAATAATAAAAATCATGCTCGTCCCCAGCGGAGTCGCCAGCTGAAGGTACCGGGAAGAAACCTATCGACGCTCACTACTGTCCTCGCCACTGCTTGGGGCGCCGGGAAGCGGAATGCGCCTCGCAGGAAAAAGTGCGAAGTTTTGAGAAAAAAGGGGGAGATCATTGCATGAATTTGTGACCAAAAAGAAAAGTAGAAAATCCTTTTTGAAAGTGTATTTTCGGAGTCGCCACCAAATATTAAAGGAATTTGGGACCTATTCAACGCGTCTTGAAATACAAGACACGAGTGTCTCAGATTTCAAGGTGCGCCGATACCTATCTATCTAAGGTTCAAAACCGCAGAAGGGGTTCTGAGTGAGGTTACTTTTCGAAAGTTTTGACAAAGTGTATTTTGAAAACAGCAATCAAAAAGCCTACGTAAAAAGTAGTCTCTACTAATTTGAAAACATTTGCTTAATTTCGATATTTGGGCTAAAAGTCACGCTACGCATAAGTGCGAATAAGTATGACTCGATTAAAATGCATAAATAATGTAAATTGTCAAAATAATGACATATTGCTATAGGAAATGTGACGTTAAATAATAATTTATTGGCTAAATTATTACTATAGACGTTATTTTCCAACCTCGTATTAGAATTTGTACGTAAAAACCTCGCTTTGACATGCTAAAAGACTCTATGAAACGGCATAATTTAGTGTTGGATCCGTGATTCTAGTCGTTATTTAATGCATGAATGAGGACTTGCATAATTATAAAAGTGACGTCGGTTTGCTTTAGTGATAATGAGTCGCTTATTTATGCGATATTGGCGGGTTTAGACGGATTATGAACTGACCGCTACAACCAGACATTTAATACGGCTCGCTTAGTGCTAATATCGGGTTTGGGGTTAATGTAACCCCATTATCCGAGTCTCAAACGTCCAGCCCGTAGGTAAAATGTTTACCTTTCGAAAATGTAAAGACGGTATTTTTGAGTGGATTTTGTGAATAGTGTATATGTGTTAAAAACCGATGTGTTTAGAAATGAAGGTAGGGGGTTGGTATTTATAGGGAAATGGTGCGTTTATGTGCAGGGACAAAACTTACTCGCCAGTGAGCATGCGATTATGTTTCAATGCACCGCTAAATGAAATAAAAGAACCAAGGTTGGGAGAGGAAAACTTAATCGCTCGTAAACAAAGCGATATTTGGTTTTTAATCGCTGTTCATCGGCGATTAGATTTTTGTTTTGGTGGGTCGCTTTATGCCGCCTTTGGTTTTTGGACGATGATTAAGTAATGATTATGTTTTTATTAACTTAGGGGTTAAGTATTTTGTTCAGTTTTGGTCCGAATTTCGGTTTTCGTGTTTCGGTTTTTGTCGTGTTTTTCGGTTTTGGCTTGAAATAAAATAATATTAGGTTATATTATTTTATGGTTTCATAGAACCTATCTTTGTGAAAATGTGACACGGACGACTTTGGCCCGCTTTGAGTGTTGTGTTAGTGTGCGCTTGGGTCGCTTTTTGTAAGTTTGGGCCGCTTTGTAGCTAGTTGGGCTGTTTTTGTGGCTTGGCTTAATAAAACGTTCCTATATTGTGCTCGTGTTACGCTCATGATGACTAAAATTGACATTCATTTTCATGATTATGCAAATCCAAATTAATACGCTAAAAATGACAAATACGATTTAGACACTTTTGTACCGCTTTCGGCTCTTTTAAAAGCATGCATGAAAGTCCTTTCCATCATCCGGTTTGTTTTGGGGGGGTACCGATACGGGTATCTACAGGGCCCCCAGTTTGACTGGGCTTGGACAACGCGTTAGTCAAGCTTAAAGCTAGTATCCCACCATCACAGCCTCGATACTACCTGGCGGCGCTAAGCATGTGTCTTATGGGAGAGACGAGGACTTAGCGTCGGAAATGCGAGGAGGGACGACATGTTTTTAAGGACATGACGGTCCTACATGTTTAAGGGCATGTCACCGCATGTGGCCTCGAGTACTTCACCGTGGCGCCTTGCTTGTGTTTCCGTTTGTGCTCCTTGCTTTGCTTGCGCCGCTCGCGCTTCCTTTGCTTTGCTTGGCGCTTCGCGCTCTTTTGCTTTGCTTGCGCTTCTGGCTTGCGCTCCTTTGTTTTGCTTGCGCTTCTGGCTTGCGCTCCTTTGCTTTGCTTTCCTTGCTGGACGTCTCGTAGAAGAGGTTACGCGTTTTGGGGTTTGGTTTATAAGAGTGGTTTGGATTTTTGTGAACTTCTCTTAAGGAGGCTACGCGTTTTTGTATTTTAACGTCTCGTGAGGAGGCTACGTGTTTTTGTGTTTCTCATAAAAAGGGCTAGGTTTTTATGAACGTCTCGTGAGGAGGCGACGTGTTTTTGTTTTGGTTTTATAAAAGTGATTAGGCTTTTATGAACGTCTCTTAGAGGAGGTTACGCGCTTTTGGTTTGACTTTATAAAAGTGGTTAGGCTTTTATGAACGTCTCTTAAGGAGGCTACGCGCTTTTGGTTTGGTTTTATAAAAGTGGTTAGGCTTTTATGAACGTCTCTTACGGAGGCTACGCGCTTTTGTATTTCTCATAAAAAGTTAGGTTTTTATGAACGTCTCATGAGGAGGCTATGCGCTTTTGTATTTTAACGTCTCGTGAGGAGGCTACGTGTTTTTGTATTTTAACGTCTCGTGAGGAGGCTACGTGTTTTTGTGTTTCTCATAAAAAGGGCTAGGTTTTTATGAACGTCTCGTGAAGAGGCGACGTGTTTTTGTTTTGGGTTTATAAAAGTGATTAGGCTTTTATGAACGTCTCTTAGAGGAGGTTACGCGCTTTTGGTTTGACTTTATAAAAGTGGTTAGGCTTTTATGAACGTCTCTTAAGGAGGTTACGCGCTTTTGGTTTGGTTTTATAAAAGTGGTTAGGCTTTTATGAACGTCTCTTACGGAGGCTACGCGCTTTTGGTTTGGTTTTATAAAAGTGGTTAGGCTTTTATGAACGTCTCTTAAGGAGGCTACGCGCTTTTGTATTTCTCATAAAAAGTTAGGTTTTTATGAACGTCTCGTGAGGAGGCTACGCGTTTTTGTATTTTAACGTCTCGAGAGGAGGCTACGTGTTTTTTGTGGGTCTCATAAAAAGGGCTAGGTTTTTATGAACGTCTCGTGAGGAGGCTACGTGTTTTTTTGTGGGTTGGGTTGAAATTGTGTTTAAAAATGGGTTGGAAGGTGTATTGGGCCGAGGAAATGGCCCAAAACCAAACAGAAACCCATGAAACAAAAATAAAATCGCCAATAAACTGGCGATTTTGTTTTTGTTTTGTGAATTTGTATAAAGAAATCGGGGAAGAGAGGGGAGCCTTATTCATTTCATCCGAAATTAAAAAACAAAATCGAAACCCTCTAAAACTCGTCTTGGCGATTTTCTTGATCAAAAATCGATTTTTCGATTCCTACAATTCATCATGGACCAAGGTACGTATCCAACTCGCTTGGTTTTTCGAGTTTTGAAGTTTGTTTGAGTCGGTTTTAACTCGAAATACCGTTTTCTAGGGTTTGGGTCGAAAATGTCGGTTTGATTCGAGTTTAGCTCTCGTCCTTGCTTGAAAACGTTAGCCATGGTTGGTATTGTGCTTGCATTGCTTGTCTTGCTGTCGTTGTGTGAAAACCCGGCTTGTGGTCTCGATTTTCAGACGCTTTGACTCCTGAGGAGCATTTTGGTCATTTTTGAAAACGTCCTCAAAATGGCTCAAAACTCCAGCAGTAGCTTACCCATTAGTAGTATAACGTGTTGGTGAGTTCGGTTTGTTGAAATTCATGCGAAAAATCCGCTCGTTTGGGGTGAAACCGTATGAAAGGGGGTTAAGTCGGCTTGTGCTCGCTTTTGTAGCGTAAGGCGATCCCGAGTGGCTTGGTTATTTTGAAAACGTTGTAGTATGCCTGTGTGGAGGTTTGGGTGGCTTGTGTGCGAAGAACGGCTCGAAAAAAACGTCATTTTCGTGCGTTTTGGTATAGGGGCCGATTTTGGTCGAAATTTTTCGGTTCCGAAACTTGCCCGAATTCTCTGTATTGTGTTTTCATGGCTAGTATGGTACATTTTTGGTCTTGTTTTGTAGGAAATGTGTTGTTTGGAGGCGTTTTGGAGCGTTTTTTGTAGTTTAGGCTAGGTTTCCAAAAGTCGCTTTTCCTTGCTTTTCGTACCCCGTTCATGGAATGTATGGTAATGTACGCCGTCTGTGTTGGCTAGGGGGTTGTTTTGTGAGAAGTGGGGGCTTTTTGGGTTGAGTTATGGTCAGGAAAAGGCCGTTTTTGTAGTTTGGAGGTGTTTTGTAAAAGCTATTCCGTCGAGGTGTTTGGAACATCGTTTTCGCATGAAATTTTTTGCATAAGCTTATTGTGATTTATGGGTTGGGTCTGTGTCAGCAGATATGGGTTTCTGGCTTTTTGTAGCGTTTTTCCCTTTTCTGCTATTTTTGGGTTAAAAAGGCCTGCTTTCTTCTGTTTTGGCCAATTCTCTGCTGCTTTTGCGCGTGCTTGCTCTTAACTTGACTGAGTAGGACGTATATATCGTATACGTCTCATGGATTTTGGTTTCCTGTGCTTCTGCTCCGTTTTGGTCTTATCTGTCAAAAATGGGCCTATGGCTTGCTTTTCACTACTTTGTCTTGATCTTTCTAGAATGATTTGCTGTTGCCGTTTTCTGAGTATGTCTTTGAATCTTGTGCAGGTGATCCTACGCCTCCAGCGCCTACTTCCAGTGACATGGATCGGGTATTAGCTGGAGTTGACTTCGCTGTTCCGGGGGGCGAGCACACTCCTACTTCGGGGATGCTCGCGCTGAGGTTTCGACGGTCCGTCTCGGTCGGACTGTTGAGAGCTTTTCCTCCGACGCTGAGGGTTTCTACGGCGCCAGGGAGCGAGTTCGAGTCTTCTTTGCGAGTCTCCGACTTTTTCGCTAGTTGCTTGGGACGCGATCTTTGTCCCTGGGGTCTGAGCCGTCAGTTAGTGGCGTGGGTCGTGACGTTGCCTTGAGTCTCCTGCACCGGCCAGTGGTGCGCGAGAGAGGTTGCCGATTGAAGCGACTGGGTCTTCTTTGGCGAGGGTTAGGCACGACGTTGTCCGCGAGAGTCACCTACTTTTCCGGTAGTGGTGCGAGGAGGCTGCTGCTGGGCGGGCGCGGTCTTCTGGTGATGCGAGCGGTAGTGGAGCTGCTGCTGGGTCGTCGAGGTCTCCTGTTGGTGGCCGAGGTCGTTCGTGGTGTCGCCTCGCAGTCTTTGCAGGGCGCGACGTGGCGCCGCTGCGTGAGTCTTCGCTCCTGGGCGTGGTCGTGGGCGAGGCCGAGGCGTAGCTGCAGGGTCTTTGCAGGGACGGGGACGTGGCGGTCTTTGGAGAGGATGCCTGGCTCGAGAGGGGCCGAGGCAGAGGTCGTGGCGCCGCGCAGGGCTTCGCAGGACGCTACAGCGTTGCCAGGCGCTGCGGCTCCTGGAGGGGGCCAGGTTAGAGGTCGTGGTCGCGGTCGGAGGAACCCGAGGAAGAAGCGTAAGGTGGACGTGGCTTCTGGTGAGGGCAGCAGTAGGCCGAGACGTCGAGCTCGTGCTGCTGCCGAGGGTGGTGACCGGGCTGAGGCTGAGGTCGCCGGTGTTGCTGAGGAGGTTGGAGCAGGGGGAGCTCCTGTGGAGGTCCCGCGGAGGCGTGGTCGTGCTCGGGGTCCGGGGAGCCGTTACGAGGATCCTTCTGAGTCGGAGGAGTCTTCGAGTGACGAGGAGGGGTTTCGACGAGATCGCGGGCAGAGGCCACTGTCGAGGTTGAGATTGCTGAGGCTGCCGCTGCCGCCGCCGCCGGCCGCCGCCGCCAGCCGCCGCCGACGCCGCCAGGTTCGGGCTGCCGGCCGCGGGCCGCCAGGGTCAGGTCCAGGGCCAGGCTCAGGAGCAGGTTCAGGATGAGGTTGAGGCTGAGGCAGAGGCTGAGGCTGAGGCAGAGGCCGAGGGTCATGCCCAGGATGCAAGTGCGGCAGCTCTTGAGGCCGCAACGGAGGTTTTCATGGGGATGGTCGATGAGCTGGGCGCGAGGCCTGATTACCCTCACAGTCCGCGCTTGTGGTCGCAGGTGGCCTTGGACTGGGATGGCGTGACTCTGGTTTGGAGTCCC
Organism: Dianthus caryophyllus; assembly: GCA_023091065.1. Taxonomy (NCBI): domain Eukaryota; kingdom Viridiplantae; phylum Streptophyta; class Magnoliopsida; order Caryophyllales; family Caryophyllaceae; genus Dianthus; species Dianthus caryophyllus. The sequence goes on along the minus strand of CM041529.1, from coordinate 11,793,203 downwards.
TTGGAGCACTTGTCGATCCGAGTGAAGGTCGGCTTTTCGTTAGGCTCGATGAGGACTTTCTCTGGGTTCCGGACGGCGTTTGACGTCTTTGAGGGTAGGCTCACCCAGGAGGAGCGGGATATAGTGCTCGGGACAGCTTTTGGTCCCCTGGTGCAGAAGTGGAGGGAGGTGCGGGGCAAGCGGGTGAACTCGCGCCTCATTGTACTTCGGGCGTTGTTGGATAGGTTTTGGGATACGACCAACACCTTCCACATGCCTGGTTACGAGGTTGGCGTGACTCCTTCTTCGTGGCGGTTGTCACTGGTCGCCTCATGGCGAGGCGCATTTGATCGGGGCGTGAGCGACCTCCTATCGATAGCCCACGAGTCGTACCGATTAGCGGCGACGGGTTAAGCGCGGAAGGACGAGGAGCACACGTTTCACCTCGTACCATATGTTTCCGACTTCTTCGAGGGGAGGAGGAAGAAGAAGCGGGTCTACTCGAGCGAAGCGCCGGCAGAGGGGCCCGGCCAGTTGTGGTGGTTTCGGCGCCACCCACTTTGGCGATAAGGGGAGCGGGCCTCGACGGCCAGGCCTTGATGGCGTATTGTCGGATTTGTCACGTCTAGGTGACTTTGACTGGGTCACTCCTGCTCTGGGCCTGTTGATCCGTTACCTGAGGGACGCAGTGCGCCCTGATCGGATTGACGAGGATTCGGATGTGTCGCCAGGGCCCCGGTCTTGATGGAGGTAAGGTTTGATTTTTGTAGTTTTTGTTGTCTTGTCTCTGTTTTCTCAGTAACGTGTGTTCTGTTTGCTTGCGTGCTTGGTGCTATGCTCACTTCCCTCTCGCTCCGGACACGTTCAGTAACGGCTACATACCCGCTTTCCATGCGTCGCCGACAATGGACGGAGGGGTATTGGCCTGAACTATGACGCGCTCGTGTGCACGCCTAACGGGATGACGATGGATAAGGTAAGGGTGATTGTGTTTCCAGACTTTGGTCTTTGTAGCTTGTTTTTGGGTTTGTGTTTGTTTTTGTGGTTTACAATTTGGTTTTGTTTTGTAGTTCGCTCGCGACCCTGGAGTAAGTTTACCGGCTCTCCTACGATTGCAGCTCGCCGGCCCCTCGACGGACGGCGGCCAGATATCGAGACCCAAGACGGCCAGATCGGGTATTGGGCGAGCTGCTCGTCACGCAGACGGTCGCGCGGCTTCATCGCACCGCTCCTCCGCCCTCGGTTTTGTTCAGGAGACGCCTGACGCTAATGAGCGTCGTGGACGTGTATCACGAGGGCGAGTCGACTCGACTTTGCGGCGGGATGAGGATTACGTGACTTGGGCACAGCATGCCCTTGCTGACGCTGTGATCGAGGTATGCTTGTTTATCCCTTTTGCTTGTATGTGTTTTGGTTTTAGAAAGCAAAAATTTACCCTATTTTTGTTTTGTAGCGACGTGATCCTGATCTTGAGTTCCAGCCTCCTCTGTTCGTTGAGGACCTGCTGGTTGTTCACGAGGGCTGCTCTCATTCGATCGTGCTGCCGCCTTGCCTGTCCGTGGTCACCGATGCGGGCCTTGAGTTTTGGGATCCGCGCGTGAAGAAGGTATTAACCCTCTTCCTTGTACAGCATGAGTATTATGTAGATAGCCCCCAGTTTGAATTAGATTTTATCGTAAAATCATTATTCAAACTCTGTTGAAGCAGGTTTTTGATTATAGCCCCCAGTTTGAGTAAGATTTTAGTGTAAAATCATTAGTCAAACTCTATTGAAGCAGGTTTTTGATTATAGCCTCCAGTTTGAGTAAGATTTTAGTGTAAAATCATTAGTCAAACTCTGTTGAAGCAGGTTTTTGAGTGTAGCCCCCAGTTTGAGTAAGATTTTTGTGTAAAATCATTAGTCAAACGCTGTTGAAGCAGGTTTTTGATTATAGCCCCCAGTTTGAGTAAGATTTTAGTGTAAAATCATTAGTCAAACTCTGTTGAAGCAGGTTTTTGAGTGTAGCCCCCAGTTTGAGTAAGATTTTAGTGTAAAATCATTAGTCAAACTCTGTTGAAGCAGGTTTTTGAGTGTAGCCCCCAGATTGGAAAGCTAAAAGTATTCCTCGTTTTGTGGCAGGTGACAGCTGAGGGCCATAGGAGGCTGTGGCGGGCGGCAAACCGGTGGCGTGCGGTCGTGAACGAGAAAGTTGTTGACGCTTGCAGGGCGCAGAGAGAGACGGCCGAGGTGCGACTTGAGTTAGCCAGGGTCAGGGCTGAGGAGGGGGCGAGATCGCGGGCCGAGCTGGAGGCTGCGCATGCCGAGGAGTTGGCGAAGGTCCGGGCAGAGCTAGAGGGTCGGTACGCAGGGGAGTTGGATAGGGCGCGGCACGAGATTGATTCCTGCGTCTTTGTCGCAAATGGCCGTGACCAGTCGTAGTAGGCTTGGACTTTGTATATTTTGGACTTTGTATTATGAATATTAGTATCTGTTTGTATTGGTTTATGTATTAGGACTTGTGTGTGGTTGGTTGATTTTTTTTGGACTTGTAGGTGTTTATGGGTATAATTTGGTTATTTTGTCTTGTTGCGAAAAGGCATTACTGCGTCGTAGCTGGGTCTGAAATCCTTGCGTTTTGCTTGCCGAGCGTACCTGCAAAACATTGTTAGTCGTAAAAGCATATATATACGTCTCGATTGAGGCTGACTCGCTAATGACCAAATTAAATGTAAAATGAAGAGTTTTTGAAAAATGCTGGTTAGGACATATTTTAGACTCGTAAAAAGACGTTTTTGACATAGTAAAAATGCGAGCTAAAACGACGTTTTGAGACGAAAATTTGTGAATGTGAAAATCATATTTTGTGTTGTGTTTAATTTTTGTGTGATTATTGTGTTTTGTAAAAAGTGAAAAATACGAAATACTGAATCGATCACATGAATCGAGACGACGCGACGGGACCAAGGCAGTCGGTCATGAGGCCGGTAAAAAAAGGTAGTAAGGGGTAATAAGTTAAAATTGGGCGTAGGTGTGTAAGAAGTGTAAGAAAATCGAATAATTTTGTCAGAAAAGAAAATCGCTCAGAAACAAAGCGATTTCATTTTTAATCGCTCGCTTACAGCGATTAGTTTTTTGTTTTGTGAGTTTTGTGTAATTTATTTTAATCGCTTGTTCACTAGCGTTTAAGTTTTTGTGTTGTATTTCGTTTTGCAAATCTCGGCTATAAAAGGAGGGGTAAGTTAGTTTATTTCACTCATCCTCTCGTCTTCTATTCTCGATTTTCCAAGAATATTCAGAATATTTACGAACATCTGGCCGAGTTATGGAGAGTTTTGAAGGAAACTTGTAGTTGGTGGCGTCCTTATCGGGCTTTGGAGGAGGAAGATTCAAGAGATTGCGGTTTCGGGGTCCTCCTGGGTCTAGGGCGGCTTCGAATGGAGCCCGAGTTCCTGGATGCGTGTCTCGACTATTGGGACTTGAGTTTCCACGTCTTCCGTTTTCCTAGTGGGGAGGTCTGTCCGTTGGTCGAGGAATTTGGAGCCATTGGTGGTTGGTTGCGAACTAACATTCCTGTGTGCGTTAGATCGGGGCCTGGGTATAAGAGGCACGTGCAGAACTACCTTCAGATGACTCGTGTGGAGACAGAGGAGTTATTTGTTGGGAGTCGTATCAGCCTCTATCGCTTGTGCAAGCGGTTTATGAACCGCGAAAATGAGACGATCTCCTTTGGTGCCAGAAAGAGGGCGTTGGCATTCTGCTTAGTCCACCGTTACATGTTTCCTAATTCTGTGTCTGAGGGGTTGTTGGGAGATCCGCGTTTAATTGCTGTTGTGGAGCAGATGGAAATAGGTTGCAATCCTTCTGCTTTAATTCTGGCGGAGACGATCCTTGGATTGGACGACCGGGCATGTAATAGGGAACATGCGTACCGAGGGTGTCCATTGATCCTCCAGGTGTGGCTGATGGAGCGTCTAAGTGTGTTGAACGACCTTGGCTTCGATGGCGAATATGTAGCAGGAGGCGTTACCAATCGTTACATGCGATGGTCGGGTCCAGACGAGCGCCCTAATGACTATTTCCGAAGTTTGTGAGGTCATGTGCCATCCGCTGGCTCGGTATCCTGGTGGGGAGTGGTTAGTGTGACGAGCGCAGATGGGTGATGGCCCTCCGGGGTCCTATTGTGTGGGTTCGAGATGGGGTTTACATCCATCTCGCGTGAGGCGACAGATAGGGTATGCACAGTTTATTCCTGGCCAGGACACGAAGGTACAGGACATGGTTGTGTTAAATAACCAGGTGACCGACGAGTGGGTCAGTGGTTGGATCATGCGTCCTAAGTGGCTTGTGGCTGGTACTCCTGGGACGATCCGGGTGTCGAGGGCTTACTCTAAATGGACCGTTGCTGAGAGTGCTGCGGAGAGGGCTCGTCTCCGTGCCAAAGAGCTTAACGAGCCTCCGCCGACGTCCGCCTATGACCCGATCCGCTTTGGACGCAATAGTGGTAGGGGTGGCGCTTCGAGCTCGGTGCCTCTTTCGGCGGCGGAATGCGTGTTCGGTCGTCGCCGTATTCCAGGGCCAGGTGCTCCGGATCGTTATGGTAATGTTGGGGGTCGTCGTAGGGGTTGAGGGTTGGTGCTCCCCTATTCAGCTGGAAGGTTTTGAGTTTGCTTCGGAGAATAACCTGGTTTTAGTTTATGTGTGCTTTGTTAGTATTATGTTCATATTATGTTGTATTATGTAATATATTACCTATCCTAAACCCGATGTACATGCCGGGACTCGTATTGTAATATATAGTGGTTGTTAGTGTATTTCTAAGGTCGTAGTTATGCTCCTATGTTTGAAAAATCCAAAATGTAACCGTTCTTTTTAAGATTAATAAAAATCAGGTTTTTTATTTACGACTTTGCCTCATTTTGCTTGTTATTTTGTGTGAAATTCCTTGGCTCTAATCTCTTTTCAAAGGTTTAGAATGCAAGCATGGTTTTTGTTTTTTTTAGGAATTTTTTTGTGTTGACTATTCCCTCGACTTTTTTAAGCTTTGGGTTTGTCGTTTTGTGTTGAATATCGTTCTTTTCACCCTTAGGTTAAAAGACGAATTTTTGTGTAAACTATGCCCTTGGCCTTTTTAAGCTTCAGACGCGTCATTTTTGTGTTGAATATCGCCTTATGTTAACCTATTAGGTTATGAGACGGTTTTTGTGTTGACTATATCCTCAGCCTTTTTAAGCTTTGGACGCGTCATTTTTGTGTTGAATATCGGTTGTGCTTTTTACAAAGCTGCCTACGTATCCACGAAAAGTGGAATCAAACCGGCGTAGTTCGAGAATGTATGTTTAAGGGCATACCGGCCCAAGAGTTGTGTTTGCTTTTTTGTGGTGAATGTGCACGTTTAGGGGCATGCCGGTCCATGAATTGTGTTTGGTGGATGCATGTTTAGGGGCATGCCGGCCCATGAATTGTGTTTGCTTATGGAATGTGCACGTTTAAGGGCATGCCGGCCCATGAGCATGTTTAAGGACCTTAGGCCCATGAGCATGTTTAAGGACCCGGCCCATGAATTGATTTTTAGAGAAATTTTACATTTTATAGATACATTGCAAGGCATTTTTAAGGGTAGTACTTCTTGAGCTGGTCGCGGTTCGTTGCTAGGTTACACTCTTGACCGTCCAAGTCGCGTAGTTTCACTGCCCCGCCTGTGAAGACTTCCTCGACGAGGTAAGGTCCACCAGCTTAGGCTTGAATTTTCCTCGTGGGTCGATTGGAAGTGGTGCTCTGACCGACTTTAGTACGAGATCACCTACTTTTATGTGTCGTGGCTTAACTCGCTTGTTGAATGCTCGTTGTAGTCGGGCTTGGTACATTAAATGACGGTGCTCGGGGAATGCATCGGCGTTCATCCAGGAGCATGAGTTGTTAAATGCTTCACGGGCCCATTCGCTCGGATGCTACTTTCCATTAGTATGCGTAGAGATTGTATTTCTATTTCCATCGTTGGACGCCTCCATGCCGTAGGTGAGGAAATAGGGGTCATGCCTGTAGGGGTTCGGATGGTAGTACGGTATCCCAGTGCATATGGTATCTTGTTGGGCCAATCTTTGCAATCGCCGATCATTTTCTCGAGTATGGTGACGACGGTCTTGTTTGCCGCTCAACGGCTCCATTGGTTCGGGGTCGATAGGCGAGGATTTGTGATGTTGGATGTTGTATTTTGTGAGTATAGCTCCGCCTCGCTACCGAAAGTCACGAGCCTTGATCGCTGATGAACTCATGGGGTATGCCATATCGGCATAAGATGTGTGTTTGTATGTACTTGGCGACTTCTTTGAGGCCGAGGGTCCGAAAAGAGGCAGCTTCTAACCATTTAGTGAAGTAGTCGATGGCCACCAAGACGGGCGGTGACCTCCCGCTCGATGGGGTGGACTTTTCCTATCACGCCGATGCCCCAGGTTGAAAAGGGCGGGGTGAGGTTAGGGTGTATAGTGGTGAAGGTGGTACATGTTGGGCGTTCTTTGAAAATTTGGCAACAGGGCGTTGCTTGACGATTGGATACGCCCGCTTCCATGGTCGTCCAATACCATCCTAGCCGTAGAATCTGCTTGCAGAGTGCCTGCCGCTCATGTGGGGTCCGCATTCGCCATCGTGGACTCGCGTGATGATTTCCTGCCCCTTCTTGTAGTCGACACATATGAGCAGTGTCCCTTGTGGTGTCTTCTTGAGTAATTGTCCCATCTCTAGCACAAATTGGGAAGCTAGGAGCCTGATAGCCCTCTGTCCGCGTTTATCGGTGTCGGGTGGGTAAGTGTCGTCTGTCTTGTAGTTGATTATGGCTTGGTACCACGGCCTCGTCGCCTGGCCGCCCAGGTCAATGGTATGGATGTATGCTGGTTCGTCACGTCTTTCGACGATGATGGGTAGTAATTTCATGTCTGGCGGCATGTTGAGGAGGGATGAGAGTTTTGACAGTGCGTCGGCAAACTGGTTTTCTTCCCTTGGGAGGTGATAGAACTCAATGCAGTCGAAGTTGGCTAGGAGTTTTTGTACTTTTGCTTGGTATTTGGTGAGGGTTTCGCTCATGATCTTCCATGCCCTCGCTACTTGATTTATGATGAGGAATGAATCTCCATGTACCCGTAGGTTCTTTATCTTGAGAGTGATGGTACGCCGCAGTTATAAATGCAGTGCCTCGTACTCGCGGCGTTGTTCGTGACAATCAAGTCGAGCTTGATTGAGAGTGGAGTATGATCGCCGTTGGGGATATTAGAGTATTCCGACTCCATAGCCGCGTAGTTTGACGCCCGTCAAGTATAATTGCCGCATTCCCTTTCTATGGCGAAGATCCCATCGTCCGAAATGACATTGTATCGATCATGGGTTGTTCGATGATTGCATTTTGGCGAGGAAGTCCAAACCGCTTCTTCCTTTGATTACTTTCGTGAGGGAGGTACTTGAGTTCGTGCTCGGCGAAGCGAGTCCACCTGGCCATACGTCCGTTCAGGACTAGTTTTTCAAATAGGTATTTGAGGGGGTCCATTAGGGAGTAGACTCTTGTCGTGCTAGTGAGTAGGTAGTGTCTGTGCTTTTTGGTTGCCCAGACCAGAGGCGACTTTTCTCGATCGTTCATACCGAAGTTTCGTAATCGTGAAACCTTTGCTAATGTAGTAGATGGCCCGCTCTTCGTTGTTGACTTCTTGGCGAGCATGGCACCCATGGCGTTTGGGCGAGTCGTCAAGTATAGCGACAGTGGCAAGTCCTTTTGTGGGGGTACCAGAACGGGTGGGTTTGTAAGTAAGCTCTTGACTTTGTCGAACGCTTATTGGCAGTCATCGTCCCACTTCGTATGCTCTTCCTTCTTCAATTTTTTGAAGATTGGCTCGCAAATCATGGTAAGCTTGTTGATGAACCGGGAGATATATTGGACTTGTCCCAAGAAACTCCTTATTTCGTCGATGTTGCTCGGCGTCTTCATGCTCATTATTGCTTTGATTTTGGCCTGCCCATTTCGATCCTCACGCTTACTATGTGGCCCAAAGAACTTGCTCACGATGTGACCCAGAAGGTGCATTTACGTGGGTTTAATCGCATCTTATAACGCCTCGATTCGGGTGAAGAATTTCAGAAGGTTTGTGATGTGGTCATCCCTTTCTTTTGACTTTACGATCATGTCGCCGACGATACCTCAACCTCCTTATGCATCATGTCGTGGAGCAAGGTGGTGGCGGTGCATTGGTAGGTGGCGCCAGATTTATGAGCCCAAATGGCATGACTGTAGAAGAAGATGTTCCCAGGGGGTTACGAAAGTGGTTTTTGGCATGTCGTCTGCTGCCATTTTGATTTGGTTGTATCCCGCGTATCCATCCATGAATGACAGTAAGGCGTGGTCTGCTGTGTTATCGATTAGGATATCCATGTGAGGTACTGGGAAATCATCTTTTGGGCAGGCTTTGTTTAGGTCCCGGAAGTCGGCACATACTCGTATTTTGCCGTTTTTCTTCATAACCGGCACCATATCGAGACCCACCGAGTATTCGATGACTTGGATGAACCCGACCAGTAGTCGCCGATCTCTTCTTTGACCATGAGAGACCATTCTGGTTTGATGCGTCGGAGCTTCTACTTGACCGGTTGGCTACCTTGCTTGATCGGGATGCGGTGTTCAGCTATCTCGCGGTCTATGCCTGGCATGTCCTTATATGACCAGGCACAGACGCCCTTAAACTGCGAGGAGCTTGGTATAGGTGGCCCTTTCTTCCGCGGCTTAGGGAAGCCCCGGTTGTAGTTCTTGAGGCTCTTCGGTGTTCCTATGTTGATGGTCGTTGTGTCTTCGATAATGGGGTCTGTTCGGTTTTGAGACAATACTTGCAATGTATCTATATAATGCAATGTTATTTGGTTTAAATTTATCGCGATTATTAGGAAAAGTAGAGTTTAAATGAGGCAAAGAGTAAAAAACTTTCATGTTATTAATGTTATCAAAAGCGGTTACATTTGAAGATAGCTCAGACGAAGGAGCTTTGGATAACCTTAATGACTCTAGTTCTTTAGCTAAATTGACTATGTCGTGAAGTAGCAGGGGGCTTAGTTGGGGTAAGAGACTTGAAGTGACGACGAGGGAGTTTAAATTTTAAGACAGTCTTTTTGTTGGGGGTGTTGTCTTCATCTTCGTCGGAGTCAGAATCTTCGAAGGTGTAGCCTTGACTGGTAGTGATTTTGAAAGTGCGGCCATGTTCGTCGGTCCATTCGAGGGTTTTTGACCATCCGTTATGTGTTTTTTCATCGTAAGGGATGATCAGGTTGGTAGGGTTGAAGTTGTTGTTGCGCACGATGTCGGAAATGAGCTCAATCCCGGCAATGGTGTACGTGGTCGTGTCCTTAGGAATCTTGCTAGTGCCCTCTTTGACGAAGTAGTGGCTGGGGAGGATGTGGTATGGTTGCATGTGGAAGTCATGATATTTTTTGCGATCATTGTATGTTTCCCAACCTTGAGAGACTTCGTATGACCATGGTACGTAGGATAGTCATATGGAGGGCCATTTGTTATCGACGCCCTTGGCGTAGAGTGCAGCGATTTCTTCACTACGAGCCAGAGTACAGATGTTGAAGCCGAAGTCGAAACCACACATGTCGTCGGCTGGATCGGCGTTTACCTCCGCAGTACTATCATTAGTTTTTTGCTGCTTGAGGGTAGCCCGAAAGTTCGAGGCGTCGATGGTGACGATCTCGTCATCCGTGAGGTATCTCGACCTTTTGATGTAGGGTTGAGTGACGGCCTTGGTAGCGTGGATCCAAGGTCTACCTAGTAGCATGTTGTAGGTAGGGGTATGTCGATGATTTGAAATTCGCTTCTCTCATGACCGGGTCTGTCATAATGGGGAAGGAGATGGTTCCCTTTATGTCGCGACGTGTTCCATCGTGAGGCCCCGACACCGTCTGCACACGGGATAAAGTCATTTTCCTTAATTCCCGCTTCTGGCCGTCTCAAGGGCAAGACATTGATTGCGGATCCGCTGTCGATGAGGACGATCGGTAATGTCGCGCCGTGGCATTCCACGTTGATATAGAGAGGTAGGTTATGCGTGCCACCGAACGGAGGAGATCTTTATCCGAGAAGGTGACGGCGTTGGCACGCCATTCGCGTGTGATGTTACCGATAAGCTTCTGCGAGACATTTCCGATGTCATTGGGGTGACTGTAATGCTTGGTAGAGGGCTTCACGATGTCCCATCGAGTCCCTTAAGAGCTGCCAGATTGAAATGTCCGCTTTCGTCTTGTTGAGCTGCTTATGGAGCGTGTCTCCGATTTCAGGCGTGGGTAAGGGTGTTGGGGTAGCACTTGGTGATGCTACCTTGTTGACTGGCAAGACAGGTACAGGATTAGTGTCAGGTAATGAAACTTTGCTGGCTGGTGGCGTAGGAGCAATGCTTGTAGGTGAGGTTGCGGAGGTAGGCGAAGTAGGCGGTGTATCCTCGTCTATGACTATTCCCTTGTTCTTCTCTTGGCTTGATCCAACCTTGGCGGGTGGCTTTGAGGTTCAAGTAACTTTAGAGAAGCTTGAATGCGGACGTCGAGCGTGTTAAGTAGGCTACCGTCATCACTATCCGATAGCCTAAATGGGTACTTGTGACATAGCTCCGTACTTGCCTGGTGGACGACGGGGTTGAGTTTCCTCTTCGTATGGCTCATCTTAGAGACATATGCGGGTGTCATCATTGTCGGCTTCATCCTCAGAAGTATTCCAGATGCCGTTGACTTCGTGATCATCTGAGACTATCATTTTAGAGCAGTCGATGATAGGGTGCGCTTCTGTAAATATAGCATGGTTATGCAGAGGGTTCCGCTGGTTCGAAGGCTTAGGACTTGGGCTGGGCTTTACGATGGTATTGTCGTCGATCAAGTCCTGAACTATGTTCTTCTGGCGAAGCATTGCTCGGTGTCATGCCCTTTCCTCTGTGGAACTCGCAGATGCTGCTCGATCCCACGACTTTGGCTTCTTGTCCGGGGGAGGCTCGCTAGTAGGTCCTATGAGTTGAAGTACATTGCGGCTCACAAGCTTCTGTAGTGCCTTTGAGTAAGTCATGTATATTGGGTCAAAGTTTCGTTGTGCCTTCATCGAACTGGGACCAGGAGGTGAGTATGATGCTTTTGGCGGAGGCATGGCAGGTCTTGGTGGTGTCGTAAAAACCGGTGGTGCCTCTAACGCGTCCAGTGCGTTGATGGCATGGATGGGCTCGACTTTGGCAGTGGCTCGACATGAGCTCCCTTGATACCCACGACCTGTACTCTTATTCCTATTTTCTTTACGAAGGTCGTCCTCGATGAGTTCGCCGACGACGCTGAGGGTTGAGAAGTTGTCGAAATTCCCGTATCGTAGGTGTTGTTGGTATGCGGGGGTGAGGTTGTTGATGAACTTGGTGATTAAGTCAGTGTCCCTTGGACGGTTAGGTATTTGGGCAATACGCTTTCTTCCATCGCGCCAGGTACTCAGAAACCCCTCATTGTCTCTCTGAGTCAGGACCTCCAAGGTACGTAGCGAGACTTGGATATCATTGTTGTCCCGGTACTGTAGATCGAACGCAACCGTTATGTCCTCGAAACTACCCGTTTTGTGTGGCTCTAAAGCGTAGAACCATGCCCTGGGTTGTGCGTCCAATGAGTGAGGAAATAAGGTAGCCCATGCAGGGGGTTCGACACCCATGATGGCCATTTTAGCTTTGAAAGCCTTAACATGAACGAGCGGGCTTTCGTGACCTTTGAAGACGGGGAGGTCACTGAGCGCTAGCTTATCTGGTAGCATGGACCTGACGTTCTTTGGGATGTGCTCGTTCTCTTGGTGTATGGAGTAACCCCTTGAGTTCGTGAGACGCTCTTCCATGGTTCGAATCCTTTTTGCATTCCGTTCAGATTCTTCGGCCAGGCGCACGGCGTTTTTCTCTGCTTCAAACCTTTGCATGATAGCCATTTGCTCGATCGTCGCAGTGAGGCTAGCTATCCTGTCATTGAGCTGTCGGACTTGTTCGGCAGTTACCTCCGGGGGGGGTGGTGGTGGTCCTCCGAGACCCTCATCGTGTTGAAAGGCCATGACAGGTTTTGGTTTTGATCTGTTGTAGGAGCGCTTCTTTGGAGGCGGAGGTGGGTTCAAGTGACGGTTCTTAGTTCGTCGCGTATCCAGGGTTTTTCAATGAGTGGACCTGACAAAGTTTTCAAACCATTAGTGATTCTAAAAGAGAAGGAAAAGACTCAAATGAAAAATCACATTCACGACCAAAGGAAGACACAAAAGCGTAAAAAGTGGGTGACTTGACTCGTGTTTTTAGCTTTTAAAAGGACACGGGAAGCTTTTTGAGATAGAGGCGTGTTAACACGTCCCTATTCTCGAGGTAAGAAAATTTGTATGATCATAATCCGATTAACCCAGTTTGGCGGTATGTTGCCGGGGGTTTATCATTGGATTATGATAAAAAAGGATCAGACCGAAGTAGCGATAGGCTAACCGACCTGAGGATGTTAAAATTGGGTAAAAAGCGATCAACTGTTCGCCCTTTACGTGTGACTCAGGGATTTAAATCAAAAATGACGATAGGTCACTTGATTCAAAGAGTAAATCAACGGGTTCGTATCTGAACGAGCCCGCGTTTTTTTGTTTTTGAGAGAAAAAGATTAAATCGGGATGACTAAAGAGTCACTCGACTTAGAGCTAATTCTAATGTTCTAAAAGTTAATTTCATTTAAAATCTCCGAAATGAATTGACATACTCGGGTTTTTGCTTTGTGAAAGACCTTTAGCAATAAATGTATTATGACGATACGTCAGTCGCATAATTCATTTACGTTTTGAAAAAGACCTGGGATATAGTGGTTATCCTAGGTCGGTTTTAAATGTAGTGGTATTTTATTTATTAAACTCAAATGACTATAGGTCAAAGAGCCTAACGGCGTGTTTTTAAAAGTATGACCTTTTTTGAAAAAAGTTTTGAAAAAGCAATTTCAAAGATGGACGTATTTTAAAAGTATAATGCCTAGGAAAAGTTTTTACATGCAGAAAGTTTTTTGAAAGACTACTATAGTGAGGGTACTATAGCTTCACACTTGTACATATAAACACAGGTTTTTGGTTTATAGGGTAAGGTTCCCTCCGGTCATTCCCGCGACGTTTAGGTAGGGGCACCCGCAAGACTACACACGTCTTAGGTGTGAATTCAAGACGGGCCCTAGAGCGTTCGAGTTTGACTGGTTACGATCGTTTGTACGGATGCCGTACTTGTAATCGTGGAGGGGTGAGAGATCAGTGTGTCCGGAGTTACCTCGCTTATGAAGCGAGAGTTACTGGGGGCCGTTCCTCAAAGGGTGTGGTTTGAATCAGGAGGATTCGACTCAACGTATTTTTGCCCAAATATCGAAAGCGTAAATGTTTTCAAAGTTTCAAGCTTCACTTCTTTATGATTTTAAAATAAAAGAAAAACTAGTTTTTCAAAAATAATAAAAATCATGCTCGTCCCAGTGAGTCGCCCGGTGAAGGTGCAGGGAAGAAACCTATCGACGCCTGCGCGCCAGTCCTCGCCGTCTTGGCGTAGGAAGCGGAATGCGCCTCGCAGGAAAAAGTGCGAAGTTTTGAGAAAAAAGGGGGAGATCATTGCATGAATTTGTGACCAAAAAGAAAAGTAGAAAATCCTTTTTGAAAGTGTATTTTCGGAGTCGCCACCAAATATTAAAGGAATTTGGGACCTATTCAACGCGTCTTGAAATACAAGACACGAGTGTCTCAGATTTCAAGGTGCGTCGATACCTATCTATCTAAGGTTTGAAACCAGAGAAGGGGTTCGGAGTGAGGTTACTTTTCGAAAGTTTTGACAAAGTGTATTTTGAAAACAGCAATCAAAAAGCCTACGTAAAAAGTAGTCTCTACTAATTTGAAAACATTTGCTTAATTTCGATATTTGGGCTAAAAGTCACGCTACGTACAAGTGCGAATAAGTATGACTCGATTAAAATGCATAAATAATGTAAATTGTCAAAATAATGACATATTGCTATAGGAAATGTACGTTAAATAATAATTTATTGGCTAAATTATTACTATAGACGTTATTTTCCAACCTCGTATTAGAATTTGTCCAGAAAAACCCTCAGTTTTGACATGCTAAAAGACTCTATGAAACGGTACAATTTAGTGTTGGATCCGTGATTCTAGTCGTTATTTAATGCATGAATGAGGACTTGCATAATTATAAAAGTGACGTCGGTTTGCTTTAGTGATAATGAGTCGTTTATTTATGCGATATTGGCGGGGTTTAGACGGATTATGAATCCGAATTGCTACAACCGTATTACGAATACGGCTTCGCTAGTGCCAATATCGGGTTTGGGGTTAATGTAATCCCATTATCCGAGTCTCAAACGTCCAGCCCGTAGGTAAAATGTTTACCTTTCGAAAATGTAAAGACGGTATTTTTGAGTGGATTTTGTGAATAGTGTATATGTGTTAAAACCGGTGTGTTTAGAAATGAAGGTAAGGGGTTGGTATTTATAGGGAAATGGCTCGTTTATGTGCAGGGACAAAACTTAATCGCCAGTGAGCATGCGATTATGTTTCAATGCAGCCGCCAAATGAAATAAAAGAACCAAGGCTGTGAGAGGAAAACTTAATCGCTGTAAACAGCGATTTGGTTTTTAATCGCTGTTCTTGGCGATTAGATTTTTGTTTTAATTGAAATTTGTTTTATGCCGCCTTTTGGTTTTTGGACGTATGATTAAGTAATGATTAGGTTTTTATTAACTTAGGGGTTAAGTATTTTGTTCAGTTTTGGTCCGAATTTCGGTTTTCGTGTTTCGGTTTTTGTCGTGTTTTTCGGTTTTGGCTTGAAATAAAATAATATTAGGTTATATTATTTTATGGTTTCATAAAACCTAACTTTGTGAAAATGTGACACGGGGCGCACTTTGGCCCGTTTTGAGTGTTGTGTAAGTGAGCATTTATGGGTCGTTTTTGTAAGTTTGGGCGTTTGTAGCTAGTTGAAATTTGTTTTTGTGGCTTGGCTTAATTAGACGTTCCTATATTGTGCTCGTGTTACGCTCATGATGACTAAAAATTGACATTCATTTTCATGATTATGCAAATCCAAATTAATACGCTAAAAATGACTAATACGTTTTAGACACTTTTGTACCGTTTCGACTCTTTTAAAAGCATGCATGAAAGTCCTTTTCATCATCGGGTTTGTTTTTGGGGGGTACGGATACGGGTATCTACACTTAATAGAAACAACCCAACAATGATTAAAAACTCTCTTAGCTACAATATCAACATCTCGAATCAACCAAAAATCACTCAAATTTGATACAATCAAACAATTGAAAATCAATAATTAAGCACAACAAACCACAAAAAGCCCACGAAATACATGATAAGTAATGACTTCTATTCGACATATACACCGTAATTGATGTGCAAATTTGAAGAAACTTGCAATTTAATTCACACCTCATTAAAAAAAAAAAACTCATAAACTTATAATCAGAAAAATCATACAGAGTATATATGTTAATGATATGAAGATTAAATTAGACTTACCAATAAAGTTAAGGGTTGGATGTAGATCTGAGATTTTCGATCTATTTATTTTTTGGCAGGTAGATCTGAGTTTTTTTGAGAAAATTAAGTAGTATTGTGTGTTTTAGACTTTTAGGTTTGTTAAATTGATATTTGGGAATGGAAATAAGCTATGCCTCAAGTTCTCAAGGGATATGTCGTATAGATTTAGGGCCAAATACTTTGGGCTTCTCATTTTTTTTATTTTTCAACTTGTTTATTTATTATTTTTATTTTTCAAATCTAGTTTTTTTTTTTATCTTTTTAATTTTTTTATTTTTTATTTACTTATTGAGTTATTAAGGATATCCACCAGGTTGATAAACGGGTGATAAACAATAATCCATATCCCACCCTAAAATAATCCATATCCATATCCCATCCTTAATTAAAATATATTACGTCATCCAAATCCCATCCATTTAATTTAGGGTGGATGGATATCCACAGGGTAAGGATGATACTGCCATCTCTAGTTGGTAGGTGGTTAGTGTGGTTGGACGAGGCTTATAGGGGTTTTGGAGAGTGAGGCGCGAATAGGAGTGGTCGCCAATGGGTCGTGGAAGGTGAAAAAGAAGAACTGAGGAAGTCAGACGCAAAGTGGCGAGTGACAGGCGTGCAGGGCGCGACCAACGCGCGAGCGGGGCGCAAGTCGCGCTCGAGCAGGACGCGAGTCGCGCGCGAGTAAGGCGCGAGCATGGTTCGCAAGAACTGTTTTGTTCGTGTGATTTCTGTAATGACTTAGGACTTAGTTTCAGCTTTTATGAATATAATTAGGCCCTAATTCCTCATTAATTCATATTTTCTCACCCTAATACTCTTAAAACCTCTCTTCTCTCTCATAATTTTCTTATTAATTCTCCCTCAAAACTTCATTAAAATTCATCAAAGCTTCGTTCTTTTGCCCTAATTTATCCTTTAACCTAATTCTCTCATCTCTTCTTCGGTAATCCTTCATCTTTACATCATTTAATTGTTCATAGTATAATAATTGTAGTATCATTGGTATTATTATTATTATTATTATTGGGGTTTCTTTTCTTTTATTTTATGTATGAATTGTGTATATGATCAAAGGAGAAGAAGAACTCAACGAAGAGGACATGATTTATATTGAAGAAGAGGAAGGTTAGTTCGTTCTTGTGCTAAAAACGGTAACTAGGTGTAACCCTAGCCATATTTTGACATGTATGAGGCCTTAGTGTTCGTTTAGGTTGTTGTGTCTGAATGTATAATATTAAAGTTGGGAATTTTGACATGTTTGGATGAGTTGTGTATAATTGTGATTGAACTTGGAGTCGGTATCATACTTATGAGTCTAGAAGCATGTTCTAGGATGTTTGATCACTTGTATGATGTTTGTTATGATGCTAAATCACCTAAAGGTGATAGTTTGAGTTAGATTGATGTCCTTGAGTTGCTAAGTTTGAGTTATATTGTTATTTACTCCGTATAATGTATGTTCTTAGATAATTTAATCACATTGGTTTGAGAATGAACATAAATTGGATGGTTATGATGATATTGAGTAAAGAGTGGTTAAATGATGATAAGTATGAGTTCAGTTCACGTTAAACTGGCTTGCTTGAATGCTTGAGTTAACTTTGCGTACAGGTGCTATTTGGCACGTATGTGAGGAGCTACAACGTCCTGTTTTGGACGGATACCGCTCATAATCCCCTCAACTGTTTCAGTTGTTCAGTTAGAGCTATTATGGGTTCTCGGCCGTTCTAGTTGTTCGGTACAGAGACTATGGTTATATATTATTATGTCGTCACTGTTCTAGTTGTTCGGTGGGATTTGGCCAAATTTAGACAGTTGTTTGAGGACTTCTAGGTTTTGTGCTGCCATAGGGTGGTCTGATTCTAGCTGTTTCATACAGGGTGATTCTAGTTGTTTCACCTAGTGCTACGTGCTTGTTCTTGCGATTGCTTGTTTGTTGTTTGAGGTGACAGTGACTAAAATGGATAATGAAGATGAATTAGCCTATGATTATCTTATGCGAACCGTATGTATGGATTGAATGCTTGAATGTTTGTTGGTACTCTAATCTTAGGCCGTAGGCCAGGTCAGTTATTGTGTTGTTGTCTTTGTGGGTTATGTTGAAATAGGACTGGGGAGCACCTAAGAACTCCCCATTAATTGTGGTTATTACTCTCTTTTTGTTACAGGTATGCGTGGGGATGAGTTGAGTTGTGAGAAGCCTTGTGAGATTTACCCCGTAACTAGCCAAGAGTCTTATTAGACTGTTCCGATTTTATTAGACTTGATTAGTTTGTTAGACTTATTTTGGATCTTCATGGACGAGTATTTATTCCTGCTTGTTTAGATTTGAAGTCTAGACTGTTTGTTTTAGTTAGTCGCGATCCAGATTCCAGGGTGTTTCCGTCACCGTGGCTCACTTTTACCTTGCTTTTCATTATAAAACCTTTTATCCCATATTTTATTTTGTTTAAATAATACGGGTTGTTACAAGATATAAGACACAAAACACCATACTAAGAACAAAAACACGTACAACCACCTTCCGAACAGACATACGTCTACAAAACAACAAACAACAACTACAATACATATCACACATATCACACATAGCAGCACATACATCCAAGCCCGATGATACGCAACCTCACACATACATAACACCGCTAACAGAATAGCATGAAGCAACTACACAAGCTGCAACACCCGCGACAAACTAGCAACAAACACTGGCAAAGCCCGCTAAGCATAAATTAGGCACGAACACACACATGCACTCTAAAAAGCATCATAACACAAGCACCAAATACCCAAACGTAAAATACCAAACATGAGGTTCAAACAAGCAAACAAGCTCTCTCCACGACAAAACATTTGGTAAAGAAAAATAGAGCACCATGCAAAAAGTAATAGCAGAACGAATGCAAAATTAGGTTCAGCTCAACCTTCTCCCAAAGATAAGACGAAATACACACCAGATAGCACAAACAACACAACAGAAACAAACTCAACGCAAATCCACACATTATCCACAAATATACAACACGAGCAAATCACCTCACACAAAAACGGTTTAGCAACACCTCAAACTGCCTCATGCAAAAGCGGTTCAGCAACACCTCAAACTACCTCACATAAAATACGATTCGGCAACACCTCAAATTGCCTCACGCAAAAACAGGCCAACCACACCTTAAACCGCCCCACGCAAAAACTTTAAGCACCACCTTCGCACCTACTTAAGCATATATACAAACACAAACATAAATACTAGAATAAATGCAAAAACATCCGCACACGCCAACAAGGAAAACATACATCTCAAGACATAAACACAAGAACTCGACAACAAGGGCAAGCACATACACTCTTTACGAGTCAAGACAAATACCCTTTTTACAAGCCAAGACAAATACACTATTTACGAGCCAAGACCAATACACTCTTTACGAGTCAAGATAAAAACGCTCTTCCACGAGTCAAGGCAAAAACACTCTTTACGAGTCAAGACAAAAACACTCTTCCACAAATCACAAGCAAATACATATTCGTTCAAAACAAGACAAACACCCAAGGACATACGCTCTTCTACGGGACCAACATCCAAACACATACGTTCTTCTACGAGACCAACATCCAAGCACATATGTTCTTCTTCGAGACAACCATCCATGCATGTGCGCTCTTTTACGAGATCAAACCCAGACACATACACTCTTTTACGAGTCAAACACCTAAACACGTTGTAACACCCCGACTCATTTCATATTCATATAATTCGTCTCGTTAAAATTCGTGTTTCGTTTCGTTCGATTTTCTCATTTCTAGCTCCAGAAAGTCATTCCATAAGCTTGTGTATTAAGTTAACGTGTCGTGTGTTGCGTTAACCGATGTTAAGACCGAGTTAGGATGGTTTAAAGGGGGTTGAAAGGGTTAGAGGAGCTTAGGGGTGTGTGGCGAGCAAGGGGCAAGAGGAGTGTTCGCATGTGGGTCGCGGAAAGGAGGAGAAGACGTTAGAAAAGGCCAGAAGCAAACACGCGACCAAGGCGCGACTGGCAGGCGATCTGAGCGCGACCTGCCAGTCAGCCGGCCGGTGGCCAGTCTGAACCAGCGGGCCCATATTCTTAATTTTTTTCCGCGTGTTTTCGTGATTAATTAGGATTTATTCCAGCGTTTATTTATTTTAATCCTACCCTAATTCGTCATTAACTCTCATTATCTCATACTTCCTAACCTATTTCCTCTCTTCTCTCTCTCAAAACCCCATTAATCCTCCCATCAAAACTCCATTAGATTTATCAAAGATCATCTCTTTTCAACCCTAATTTAATACTTTCATAATTCCTTCGGTAATTCCTTGCTTCTACTTCGTTCTTAGAATAGTTTTATAAGTTTCTATATTATTTTATGTGTTATTGATTGTGTGCTTGTATTTTATGCTTGTCTTGTGCTTTAAATCAAAGGAGAAGGTGATCTTAATAAAGAAGACACAGTATACATCGACGCAGAAGAAGAGTAGTTCGATTTTGCTTCAAGAAAGGTAACTGGGTGTAGCTCTAGCTATATTTCGACTTGTATGAGGCCCTAGTAATTGTTTTGGATGTTATTATTGATTGTTTTGGATATAAAGTCGTGACCTTTGGCTTGATATGGTGGTTTGTGATTGTTTGTGACTGAATTTGGAGTCGGTCTTATACATATGAGTCTAGAAACATGTTCTAGGTTGTGTGATCACTTGTGTGATGTCTATTATGTTGTTTTGATGCTTAAGGTTGATAATTTGGGATGAGTATTAGCCTTGTTTTAGGACCTGTTCCTTCCAGCTAATTTTCAAAGACATTTCGATTCGATTCCATCTCACTTCGATTCGATTCGATTCATTCATTCCATTCGATTCGATTCGATTCGATTCATTCACTTGATTCGATTCAAAGACAATGACTATGTTATATAATTGAACTTCATTCGATTCGATTCGATTCGATTCATTCCATTCGATTCGATTCGGCCATTCATTTGATTCGATTCGATTCGATTCGATTCATTCGATTGATTCGATTCGATTGATTCGGCTCTAAAAAGTCCGAAAGAACAAGTTCTTAGTTATTTGTGAGTTATATTGATAATTACTCCTTATATAACTTGTTATTGAATCGTTAAGTATGAATTGTGTTGAGTATAGTTATAAAAAGGTTTGTTTAGCAATGTTGAGCTAAGGATGACTATATTGATATTGAAAGTGGGTTTGATCATGTTGTATTGATTGCATAGTATGTTTGAGTTGAGTGTGCGTACGTGTACTGTTGGACACGTGCGTGATGAGATACGACGTCTTTTGTAGGACGGATACCGCCATTAGGGGTTCTCAACCGTTTTTGTCGCGGTTAGGGACTATGGTTATTGATCATTATGTCGACACCGTTTTTGTTGCGGTGGGTTTGGCCAAATTAAGACAGTCGTTAAGGGACTTTTGTCGTTCCGCCACAGGGTTGGGACTTTTGTCGGTCCGGGGTGATTCTAGTTGTTTCACCCAGTACTCCGTGGTTACTCTCGCAGTTGTTTGATTGTTCGTTGTATTGACAGTTAGGTGAGTTGGTTATCGAAAATGAATTAGTGTGAGATTATCCTACACTCGTTGTATGTATGGTTGTTCGCTTATGTAGTTGTTGTTGTATTCTATTCATAGGCCGTAGGCCAGGTGAGATGATTGTTGTATTGTTGCCTACTTTGGTTTTGTCGAAATATGACTGGGAAGCACCTAGTTACTCCCCACTGACTATGGCTATTGCATGTTTTTGCGACAGGTATGCGCGGGGACGAGTTGTGATGTGAGAAGCCGTGAGGATGGCCCCGTAGATGGCATTTTGATTAGACTTGTTCTTTAGACTTGTTTCAGATTGTTTAGAATTATATTTTGGAGTTTGGATTTGTAAGAGTATTTACTCCCTCTTGTTAGACCTTAAGGTCTATATTGTTTATTTTGTTTGTTTAGTGAGTGACGATCCGGATTACACGGTGTTTCCGCCATCGTTGTAACAACCCGGTTTTTCGTGACTTAATTAAATAAGGCGGAAATATTAATTAAGTACCTTATATTACAAAACCGGATGTTATCGTATTACAACTCAAAATACATAACCAGAGTTATAAATAAACATGGTCATTAAATTATAATCTCTCGAAATACCAAAGTAGACCTTCATCTCACAGTGCTCATCGTCAATTAACCTCGGGGTACCTACGGTAACTTTCCGTCAGACTCAATTTCAACCCGCACACGCTAAGCCATATAAATCCATTGCGGTAAACATATAGCATTTAAAGACATAATAAGTCCCAAATAAGCATGTGATTTAAAGCGATAAATCATATAAAGCATGATATACAATTATAATTCAATTAACAAGTAAAAATCATATCAATAGTATAATAAATATTCGGAAAGATTACGGTGCGATATCAGATCGCAAATTATTAGACAATACTATATCAATCACATCATGCAGACTCGATTATTTCAGAAATTTGTGGTCTTTAATTTTCAAAAACATTTTGACTCACTTTCATTTAATCAAACCACACATACTGCTTACGAGCCTGACCACTGAGTAGGCCTTTGTACTCTGATCGCTTGCATCTCACTAAAATAGTGCAGCGACTTACTCGACTCGTAAACCACGCCGAATACTAGACTACTTGCATCTCATCTTCTAGTGTTCGAAATGATCCGAACTTCTATTATAATCCCGTAAAGTGATCTTTACGCAGGGCAAGAACGAATGCTAGCGTCGCGCCCACTAAGAACGAAACGCGGCAAGGAGACAGAACCGCAGGATGACAAAGCAATAAGGCCGCGGTGGCCCTGATACCTCTAGCGAAATAGGGAGATCAAACCCTTATCTATATATGCATATACTCTTGTTCACTTTAAAAATGGGCTATGCTATTCATAGAGCACCTTAACTCTGAACAATACGACTATTTCCTAACGCCTGACCCAAAAGAGTTGGCGTATTCATTATCTTGTACGACTTAGGCAGTGCGACTTAAGGCGCAAAGACATGGGTAGGATGACAAAGCAATAAGGCCGCCGGCTTGATGACCACACTATTCGCGCAATAAGGCCGAGATAGTGGTATCCGTAGAAGATTATCTTAACCCCACTTCATTCACTATTTGACGTTTTCATAACAGAGGCCCAAGCTTTTGACCTGTTCTTTAACTTACTTACGATTTATTATTTTATTTGATATTTAATATCACATGTTACTAGACTCTCCTAGTCGCATCGTCAAATTAAAGGTTTAATTTTGTATTCAGTTTCATATGATCACATAACATGTTCGTTTATTATTTGAAGTGTTGTTGATTATTAACGCTTTTAAGTTTCTAAGTTGATACGTTTATTAATATGTCCAATTTTATTTAAGTGTTTTTCGAAACACTTTAGTATTTAAATTATTCATTTTCAATTTTCTATACTTAGGTAAATTTTCAATTATTACAATATTTTAAATTTTGAAATTTGAAATATCTTTGAATTTTGAGACATAACTTGTTTAACAAGTTTCGTGAATTTTTCACTATTCACGTCTCGGGATTTTAAAAGATAACTTTTTCAACAAGTTACTTCTAATTCTCCTTATAATAAGTTTTTAAACTTTTGGGACGTTACTTGTTTAACAAGTTTCGTCCCGGGTTACTATTCATCGGTTCAGTTTTCAAGACGTTACTTGTTCAACAAGTTTCGCCTAAGATTATTATTTAAACTTTTGGGATGTTACTTGTTTAACAAGTTTTGTCCCAGTTTACTATTCATCGACACTATTCACTTAGGTTACTATTCATCTCAGTCACTATTCACCTCAGTCACTATTCATCTCAGTCATTATTTACCTCAGTCACCATTCACCTCAGTCACTACTCATTTGCAAACTTAGTTACTAAGTTAAAATCTAGTTTTAAAGTCGTTAAGTTCGGTTTGTAAAAAGTGATATACGATATTTATTTAAAAGTGATACTCGGTTTAATTAGTCATCTATTTAAAACTATGACGGTTTCCATTTCAGTGACAGTGTCGTGGTTCATTCATTTAGTCCGTATAGTCCAATTTTAACAGTCCAATATTTATGCAACGGTAGTAACACGCGATTTCATTCATTTTTATATCGGTTACAATATTTTTATCGGTTTCGTCAATTCATTTTATTATCGATCCGTTTTACAATTAAATTTAATCCTATTAACTATTCAAATTTAGTGATTTAGTGATAAATTCATTTTAATCAAAATAGACCTATTTTTATTAGTAATGTCGTCTACATTTTTATATATTTTTATAATTCATTTATTTCTTTTCGTTTTTATTCCTAATTTATTAACTTAACTAAATAAATTATTTTAGAGATAAACTAAAAAGTGATCAAAAATCATTTTTAACTCTAAATGGTCCAAAATGCTGTGTGGTTTACTAGCTTAGGTTTCATTTTCGTTTTTTAAATTTTTCGGTTTTTAACTTAAAGTTTTTATATTCTAATTATTCTAATTATACTAAAATGATTTAAACTAAGTTAAAATTTTCACTTAAAGGTTTTATTATATTTATGAATAGTGTTTTAACACACTCTAAATTTCTAACTATACTCTCCTAATGTTTTTAGTTTATTTAATTCATGTTATTAGTAATTAGATTACTTACTAGTGAAATAAAACAATAAATAACAACAAACATAAAAACATTGTGAATCAAAGTGAGCTAACTTAACAAAACAACATGAACATTAATATGAACAACTAATGAACATTAAGAACACCAAATAAAGTCAAGAACACAAAGAACACCATATGAACATTTTATACTTGACAAATTATTTTTCTAATTAAATTTCACAAGCATAATAACAAGCATATTTAATATGACTAACATAACATACCATTTAAAAAAAAATTAAAAATGAAAATTGATCAAAAATAAAAGGGTATGCCGTGGCCTTTAACAACATGCACAATATTTTTATTTTCGATTTTCTTCACTTTAAACTCATAGTTAATATATTCACATATTTTTATATATATACTTATAATGTATTTAAAACTCATAAAAACATAACAAAACATCTAAACAAAGATTTAAAGTGCGTAATAAAAATGATACACAACATGCTTTCATAATAACTACAACAAATATACTTATAAAATTATTAGCTATTATCATTTTATTATACTTCACATAAACACACAAGCACAAATAAAATAACTTAGCCTATAATCAATATACATATATTATAACAATTAATTTATTTTTCACACACAAACTATATCATAATACAAGGAAAATAAACTAGTGTCCGGGGGCACCTTAAATTAGATGGTTATCGTCAGGGGATCTAAAATAAATTTTAGACCCAGAAATTTTTCACCCAAAAATAACCCGTTCCTTGCTCTTCTTATATGGATCATCGGTATAGTACATAAATTAAAATACACTATGTTATACCATATTTTAAACTAAGATAAATTAAGATTTAAAGTTTTTATAAATATTTGATTTTAAATAGAAAATTAATTTCTTTGGTTTATGTTCATAGAAGATTTTAACTAAGAAGAGGAAGTGATTTAATTAGGTGATGGAAGAAATAAGTTTTGGTGAGAAAATAATTTATTTCACTAATAAAGTTGATGAAGAAAATGAAGATTTTATTTTTATTCAAGAACACCATTTATAAAGTAATTATAAAAAAAGTGATGATTTTGGTGATGTTAGTGAAGGTTTATAAGTGATTTAGGTAGGTAGAAATTATGTGGAAGTTTTATTAATCAAAAACTATAGATGTAAAACTTTTGGTGAGGAAAAAAATATTTAAAGTAGAGGAGAAATGTGAGGAAGAAGATGAAGATCATAAGAACACCATATTGTTGTTCTTTACTTAGTACAATAAAGGGGTTAATGTTTTAGAGAGAGTGTTGAGTTTTAGGTGTGTGTTTGTGTGGAAAATGAATTAGTATTAGTATAGTAGTAGTATTGTATGTATTAATGTGTATTACTATGGTATTAAATTTTTAATTCCAAATACATAAACATAATGATCAAAATTAAAATCAAGACTTGATGGTTGGACTTTGTGGAAGAAAAATGAAGCTCATTTTGGTCGTATGAAACTTGTCCAAGAACTTGTACTAAATAAAGATACTTAGTTTAGGTGTATTTAGGTTTTATTTAAATAATGTTTAGGTGATTGCTTCGAAGTGGTACAAGCCTTAAAGCAAAATAAGACGGGGAGATCCGACTTTTATGTCCTGCTGGATGACATTTTTGATTTGTGTTGTTCTTTTGATAGTATTATTTTCTCTTATTCTAGTAGGGTAAGGAATAAGGTTGCTCATGAGTTGGCTAGATTACAACCATGGCAAGTAGGCTTACGGTTTTGGTTTCAGTCGGTCCCTAGATCGGTTGATTGTTTTGTGCGTGGTGACGTTGAGTTAATGGAGATTTAAGTGTCCTGAGGGGCTTTTCTAAAAAAAAAAAAAAAAGGAAAATTAATGATCAACTTTGACATATTTGGCCACATTACTATTTGGTTAAGAGTGTGTCCCCTTGATGTTTCAAAATATCTCGTTCTTGAAAAACGCGTTCCGAAATAAATCGGGTGTTAAAGACGGTAAATGTTAAAGTGTCCGGTTTTGACGATTTTTCGAAAATATCTATTTTGGAATTCTAAGACTGACATATTTTGTTTACTACTGTAGAAAATTTTTAAAAGTGAGGGAACGTCGATAAAATTTTTAAAACGAAAGTTTTAGCTAAAAGCGATTTTAAATCATCGAAACGTACAATGAAAGTTTAATAGTATAGAAATTGAATTACACTATTTATTTATATTTTGCTTTAGATATAAATTTAGAAATGATTTTATGTAATATACATAAGTTTAAAAGTAGGGATATTTTAATATAATTTTATTAAAATAAGGATAGGTGATTAGTGTTATTTATATAGATTATATGCCCCCGGTTCAGTCGCATTTAGCTTGCATTTATTCGAGTTCATTATTATTTTAGGAGCTATTTGCTTTATATTGCGGTATTGTTGTTCCTTACTTATATGTTGCAGGTTTTGGCGGTCCTGAGCTAAAACCTGAGTTGATTGGAGCATTTTCGAATACCGACGTTTCGAGACCAAGCTCAAGCTCGTACGGGAGCTCGGGATATAAAAGAAAGACCAAAAAAGACTAGAAGTTACGAAGAAACGAAGTCCCAAAAGCATATTGGGCCAACCATTTGAAGTTGAAGAGCCGGCCCAAGTGAAGGGGACCGGCCGGTCAGCCAAGCCGGCAGCCGGTCAGCCGGCTGTTGGGCTTTTTACGTCGGGTTTTGTTTTAATCTGAATGGTTTATGGTAATTGTGTATAAATACTCTTAGGACGAAAATTAGAAACTCATGCTTTATTTTTCTGCTTTAATTTTAGGTTAAGTTTAGTTTTCTCTCTTTTTACAAAACTCTCAAAACTCAATTAGTTTAGTTTAGTTCTGATTATATTTGCAAGATTCGATCTTTACTTCAGTTCAAGATTATTGTCAGGTTTAATTAAATTGTTATTTCTTCCACTATGTTTATCATTATTATTTGTGTTACTTTCCCTTTAATTATGTCTAGCTAATTTTTTTAATTAGGGTTTAGGGTGATATGTGAAATTGGTTCAGGAACATGTTTTAATTGCTTAAATTGATTGAACTTGTGCAAGTTGATTTCTTCCTACGCATTTTTATTATCAATTAAACTTAGGGACGCCTGAATTGAATTGAACTTAGGTTGTTTTAATTTAAGATCGAAAGCCGAATTAAAACTAGACTTACGCGTATTTGATAAGTTGAGTTTAGTAAGTTGCGAGAGCCCGCTAAATTTGCTTAAGGTTAATATTGACTCGAGAGAGCGTATTCTTAAACCCAGTCACTTGCATAGCTTCAATTGATTGTTATTTTCTTTTGAGTTGAGTTCCTGAATTAGTGTCACATTGATCCCGATGCCCTAATCTCCCTCTCATATACTCTTATTACCCTTTTATTCACTGTTCTTAGTTTAGTCCTCTGCTTATACCCCGATTTGCTACCCTTGAGATTAGCCTAGTTTAGCTAAGCGACATTTTAATTGCACTGTCTCTCTGTGGATTCGACCCTACTGCCATTAGCTACCCATTTAGTTCTCCTTAGGTTTAATAGGCTAAAGATTTATAAAATCGAATAGTTAATGAAATTAATCGATTTGAAATTTGATAATAGTTTATAAAACTGAATACTTGAAACATATTGTTTTTCAGAAATATTTAGCGATAAAAGAAACTCGAGAAAGATAAGAAAAGTTAAAGGATAAATATTGATAAATTTGATAATTGAATTAATTAGGATTAAACTTTATTTTTAATTAAGTAACATAATGATGAAAATCAATTATGTTGGAATGACATAAAGTAGTTGAATCTTCCTCAACACACTTCACCTTGGTTTGCGTGTTTGGAATCGTTGTTTTGAATTTCAAAGACGAAAAAAGTATAAGGGTCCATTTTTATTCGAAAATTAAAATGTTCGAAATTGAATTTTATGAATAAAAGGTTTTACTTTTATTTTTATGAATAGTTAACATGACTTGACCTTTTTCGTAATTTGAAAGGCGACATTAGTTTGAGGGTCGATTTTTATAAAAATTTGCAATGTGTTTTATTTTGAATTCTAAGGATAATATATTTTATTTTATTTTTCAAAAATTTTAAATCTGAACACAAGAAAGATATTGTTATTTGACGAAAAAAATTTAGACGCATTTTTATTATAAGGAAAAGGATAAATTTAATTTAAATAATTAAATTCTTTTATAATATTGTGTTAAAATTACACGGGGTATTACAATCATGGTTTGAATTTCATTTCAGTTTCTTTTATAAAACCTCTTTAATTCGTATTTTATTTTATTTAAATAATCCGGGTTGTTACACACGTTTGTTACACACGTACCCTCTTCTACGAGTCAAACACCTAAACACGTACACTCTTTTACGAGTCAAACACCTAAACATGTACCCTCTTTTACGAGCCAAACACCTAAACATGTACCCTCTTTTACAAGTCAAACATCAAAACATTTACACTCTTTTACGAGTCAAACATCCCAGCGTTTACGCTCTTTTACGAGGCAAACATCGAGGCACAAAACATTCGCACACGAGACTAAGCACGAGCACGCAAGCAAACGTTCAAAAGACAAAGTTCGGCTAGACTACAGAGCGCCATCATCAAACGTCCCTACATCAACTAGACGTTAACAGGCCGGCATGCCTTTAAACATGCACGGACCGTCATGTCCTAAAACATGTACGCGTTGTCTCTCCCCGCATTTGATAAGGCTAAATCGTCACGCCTCAATCAAAATAACCTAAACAAACTACTAACAGAAGCTAGTGGTAAGCAGGATCGTATCCACAGAGAAACGGAGCAATTATAAGCTAAAGTCGGAGTAAACAGGTTTAGCTCGGGTGTGAAAAAGGGTTGGTTTGAACTAGAACTAAGGCAAAAGGGTAAAATAAGTATAAATCAATAAAGGGGAGGATTAGGGCTTCAGGTTCATTATGACAAAGATTTAGGAACTCAAATTTATAAGAAGGAAGCGATAAACTGTGCAAATGATTAGGTTTATAAAACGCTCTCTCGAGTCAATTTTAGCCTTAAGCAAATTTAGCGGGCTCTCGCAACTTACTAAATTCAACTTATCAATCTCGCGTAAGTCTAGTTTTAACTCGGCTCTCGATCTTAAATTAAAACTTACTCAGGTTCAATTAAACTCAGACAAATCGTTGATCAGGCGAAATAATCCTAATTCAATTGGCATAAAACGCGTAGAAAGAAATCAAGTGCACAATTTATTCAACCGGTTTAATCCTAAAACATGTTCCTGAACCAAATATCACAAATTCCCCTCAAACCCTAATTGGAGAATTAGCTAGACATAATCGAAATTAAAGTAAAGCAATGATAATAATAAAACATGATGAAAGAAATAGCAAATGAATTAAACCTGAAATTAATCTTGAATCGGAATGTAAAAGATCGAATCTTGCAAGTAATTAAATCTAAGAGTAAAAGTTTTGAGAGAGTTAAAAGAGAGAAACTAAGTCTAAACCTAAAGCAGTGAATAATAGAATGAAAGATGTGTCAAAAAAGATGTTTTTTCAAGTCTCAGTATAAGTATATATATAGGCCTCAACTTAATGGGCCTCAAACTAACAATCCAAACTGTCGACATAATCAAGGCGGATTCTTCGTAAATCCCACGGATTCGTAATAAATCCGACCCAGGTGTATTGGCTCGAGTATCATCGTTTTTTTGGCTTATATGCTTCGTTCGTCGCTTGTACCTCAAATCCTCCACGTATTCACTCGTATCCCGGACTCCCGCGATGGCTCAAGCTTGGTCTCGTGGTCTCGGTACTCGTGCTTATTTCACTTGACTCGGTATTTGGCTCAGGACCGCCAAAACCTGCAAAATATAACCAGAAAGAAGCAGTACCGCAATACATAGCAAATAGCTCGTAATAACCTAGGAAATACAACTAAATGTGAGCTAAAATGCGACTAACCGGGGGAATAAAAGCTATATAAAATGCACATATCAAACTCCCCCAAACCAAACCTTTGCTTGTCCTCAAGCAAAAAGCGTCGGAGAAAATCAAAGTGGGACGAATTTCTCACGTTAGCATCTCAAAATGGACGACCCATGCACATAAACTTACAAACCATAGTCTATTTCACCGAAAATAGAGTACAAGTCTCAACCATTCACACCAACATCATATTACTAGCTTCTCACGCTTTCGCAAAAATTAAACTTACGATAATTGAATTCAAGCAAGGCCAACCAAACATACCACTTTCCATTCCACCTTTCTTTCCACACCATTCCATTTTTTTCCGTTTCTTTTCTTTTCTTTCTCTTTTTTTTTTTTCCTTTCAACTGTGGAGCATCCCTCGTATGTTATACCGTTTAGCTTGACATTCACTCGGTAAAGATCGAGCTCGGGTACACATATTTCCTTAAGGGTTACATCATTGCTCATACTCCCGGTCACAGCCAAATTCATGGCCATTGTGGTTACTCAAATCAATGAGTCCCCTCCGAAAGCATCGAAGCATTGCTCCAACATTATTAATATCCATCCATATCATTCCGCAAACCAACTTTCCAAACATTCCACAAACTATTGCCTTGCAAGAATGCCAATATCGAAAGCAAACGAACAAAAACCGATGAGAATTAAGCAAATACAAGTGGGCTAGCGTTTGAGACTCGCAATCTATTAACAGGAAACAAACATATAGTGCAAGCTACGACGATGGATTTTCAACTCGGAGATGCCAAAGATCAAAATTAGCAAACTAATCAATTTTCCAAACTTGACAATTCAAACCAAAATAAGTTTGGAATTTTCAAAAATTTTAAATTTTTTGAATTTTTAATAAATGCACACAAAATGAAAAATGCAAATGAAAAATGCAAATGAAAAAGCGCGAAAGTGCTTCCCTCCCCCAAACCAAATCAAACATTGTTCTCAATGTGAACCAAGATGCCTGAGATAAGCAAGCAAAACAGAGGACACAAATCATATGGGGTGGAAATAAGAACGAGAAAGTAAGAGGGTAAAGGGTAAAGAGGACTCACATGCTCGTGAAGGAGCTCCCCCAAACCACAGCGGAGCAAGGGTCGTGGCTAACATTCACAAATATGCATCCAAAGGACCCATGCAAAGGTGCTCCGCCAAGTGAAGCAGCAAAAACGGAGCTGCGTGCAATAGCCCCTAGGAGCCGGCCACCCGTATTAGGGCCAATGGTGGTTGGCTCGTCCGTTTTTTCGCGTAATTCGTCCGTGACGAATCATTAGAACCTGTTCAAACTCAACGGAAATCATAAAATCCCTCATCCTCGCGCGCTCACAAGCAAAACACAAATGTTAAAGTCAAAAACAAACCAAAATAAAGTACAACTGATTACAAAATGTCATCGGGTTGCCTCCCGGAAAGCGCTGGTTTATAGTCCCGCACGACTCTTCAAAGGTCCAATCAAAACATATAATCTCGCCAAGGCCGTTGGCCATTCGCGACACCCTCACTCAATGTGACACCATCGGAGTGTCGTAGTGAATCGCCTCCCCGAGGTAGCCCAGCAAAGCTCGCCAAAAGTGGGTCTCCATCTCTAAACGGCTCACCATATCTCCCGCGTGCTCCAGGCGGCTCGACCGTCGGTCCTCCATCTCCATTGCTCGCACCACAGACGTCGGCTTTAAGCAGCTTTCTCTCCCCCAAACCATCCTTGCAGCTATTCTTTGACAAACCTGCACAAGGAGAAGAGAAATGCAAAACCTCCAAAGTGTCTCCAGTAGAGTGAGATGGAGGTATAACATTAATAGCATTAACCGACTCTAGACGCATAGGTGACCGTGGGGTATTAGACTGAGTAAAAGTAAGCTTCTCACCCCCCACCGTGAATGTTAAGGTCTTATTACCCACGTCGATTACAGCACCTGCAGTATGCAGGAAAGGTCTCCCTAAAATGATCGGGACGTGGACATCCTCAGGCATATCCAAAACTACAAAGTCGACAGGGATAAAGAACTTTCCAACCTGCACAGGGACATCTTGTAGGATACCTAAAGGACGCTTAACGGAACGGTCGACCATTTGCAAGGTAATGCTAGTGGGTCCCAAATTGGTCATGTTTATCTTTTGACACATGGAATACGGGATGACACTAACACTCGCTCCTAGGTCACATAAAGCGTTCTTAACCTCAAACCTACCTATGGAGCAAGGGATGGAAAAGGTCACGGGGTCACTAAGTTTAGGGGGTTTACTACCCTGCAACCTAGTACTAGCCTCCCCTACAAAAGCAACAGTGGAAACATCGTCTAACGTACGCTTCCTAGCTAAGACTTCCTTTAAGAACTTAGCGTACGCGGGAATTTGAGTCACAAGGTCAATGAATGGAACATTTACCTGTAGAGCTTTGACGACGTCCACGAACTTCTTAAACTTAGCCTCGGGCTCTGCACCTCGTTGTCGGCCCGGAAATGGAAGCTTAACTTGGTACGGTGGTGGAGTAGTTACCGTAGAATCCTTTTTAGAAGCATTAGCATTATCAGAGTCAAGAACCATAGGATTTGAATCTTGACCTGGGCCGGATTTCTGGTGAATCCGGCCGGATTCTCTGAGAATCCTGCCCAGGTGTTTCAGCCGTATTTGCATTTCTCGCCGCAGTTTCAAGTTCGTTCGGGTGCTTTGGGCCACCGTAATACGTACCACTTCGCAACGTGATCGCACATGCAGTGTCGGGAGGAGGATTACCTTGGGACGGGAGTGTTCCAGGTTGTCGGGACGCTCGCGAAGTAGCTAATTGGGCGACTTGATTTTCTAATAGCTTGATCGCCGCATCCTTAACTTGCCCATCCTTTTGCATCTGCTGCAGCATCATTTCTTGCGACTTCTGTTGGAGTTAGTGTCCTCCACAGTTAGTGCAATAACATGAATAAATCTCTAAAGGTACATAGGGTACATTTTGTATTTAATCAGTTGATTAACGTTTATCGATAACGGTTGGCTTGCTAGATAAGTTTGACGTTATTGTCATACAGATGGCGGTGATCAACTGGTCCCTAAGAGTCACACCTAAAGGATGTGTTTGAGAAATATGATTATTTGAGAAAATGATCATATTGATGCCTTACTTAATGACTAAACAGTTAGTCAGTGTTGTTGACTAAAAGGTTAGTCAAATGTGACTAAAATGTTAGTCAATGTGATGATGTTAGTGACTAAAATGTTAGTCAGTGTAATGGTGGTACATTTATTTAATCTTGATTAAATAATGTTAGCTGAGGCGAATTAAATGTAATTCGTGAATTGAATGTAAAATGTTATATTTAATTATTATGTATAATGCAAACTAATTAAATATAAACCGTTATAATTAATTAGCAAATTATAAATATAAGGATATTTATATTATATTATAATTATCCATACAGATGAAACTAGTAATATATTGCATTATATTATAAGCTAAAATGACCAAAAGAAAAGTGTCCAGATACATCCTTGTCTAGAATCGTTTCTTGGTCAACAAGTGAAGTATTTGAGGAGAATTATACTCCTCAAATACTACTATAGAAGCTACCATGAGAGGGATTTTAGGAGTATATTTACTTCCTAATTCTATTCTTATTCCTACTCTAATTTATTCCTAATTATTCATCACAACTATAACACAAAACCTTGAGAGAAAAATCAGTTTTTCCTCTCTATTTTTCTAGCAATTCAAGGGCATATCTCACATACATCTTGGGTGTTTCAATTAGGAGATACCATACTTTTGGTATTGTTCTTAGGCCGTTTTACTAGGATTAAAAGGTTAATTCTAAATCTCTTTATTATGTTATGCAATTTCAATTTATGACTTTAAATCTTGTAAAAGTTTTCATTACAATCCTGTGATTTTAATGGTCTATATACGGATATAAACCTACAAGTGGTATCAGAGCCTTTGGGCACATGAAATTTTTATAAGGTTTTCATAAAATCGATTTTGTATAATTTTATATAAAATTCTTGATGATGGCCGAATGGTTTAAGTGTTTTGGCCGTGTGTTTTTGCTTTTATATTGGCTTGTTTTTGGTCTATTTGATTCATAAATATCGATGTTTTAAGATGTTAAAACGATCACATATGAATTTACATAAGTTTTGATTTAATACTGATTGAATTAAAACATAAAAAAGACCAAATTTTATATGTTAATGAACATATTGTTTGCTAATCATTAGATCTATCAGTTTTAAGTTGTTTAATTTAAAAGGTTAAATTGAATTTCTTAAGTCAATGTTTAATACGGATTAAAATTGAGTTAGTATCGATCTAATTATTTGCATAAACGAATTAAAACAGTTTAATTCATGTTTTTTTTTAATGGCCGAATTAATTTATTTTTTTTGAAAATTTATTTTATTTTTTTAAGGAGGGCCGTGACTTTCAAATTAAAAAAATAAAAAAAAAATAAAAAAATAAAAAATTATTTTCGGATTTTTTTTACTATTTGGCCGAAATTTTCATTATTTTTGGAAATTCTATGTTTTTGGTAATATTTGTTATAAAGATAATGAATATTATGTGATTATGAAAAGGTTCATAATATTTGATACCAAATATTTTAAAAAGGTTTAAAATATTTTGTGACCTAATTTATGTTATACTGATAATATAAATTTTGGATTATTGTTTTGATTAAGATATTATGAACAATTAAGGAATTGTTGCATAATGATAATCATTTTAAAAGAGGTGGTTTGGATTAAAATCAATTCGTATGCATTGTTTTTATTATGTTTAGTTGATGCTATATATGTTTGTGAATGAATGTATGAATGAATGGTTTAATTTCACGCTTTAATTATTGTACAAACGGTTGTAATTTACTAGTGTGGCCTTAGAAGATTGTGTTTTCGTAATGAAGGAAACACAATTTGGTTGTATTTTTGAGATCTCGAATCTCCCATCTTGTAATATCTTAATTTTGGCATATTTTGAATTAGAATGTAAATAGGTTTATTTTGTAATTCAAATTTGTAATTTTGAGAAGATTCAAGATTGAAGATTCAAGGTGGATTCCCACTAAAGCCCAAGATGAAGAATGAAGACAAGCTTAGGGTCCATGGATGGATTCCAAATTGTATCTTGTTTTTATTTTCATAGGGATAGGCCACACTAGGTGCTTTTATTTTTGCGTTTTTCTTTACCGTTTACATTGCATTCACGTTAGATAGTAGCATCATATTCCGCCTAAACTAAACCAAACCACCTAATATGCATGAAAATGGATCATATAGTTGCATTCTTTTTCATAGACATACGGATGTCATTTGTTTAGGGCTATCACCTCAAATTAATCATTCACGAAAATGCTAGATATTTGTTCACTTAAAATGAATTAAAATGAGTTGATGGGACCTTCCTCTAAAATGAAATTGAGAATTAGTCTTTATGAGTCAAACCACTATGAATCCCTTCTTCGTCGGTAGGCATAATATGACCCCTTCTACGTTGGGTAAGTAGTGGTTGTCGACTTAGTTTATCTCAACACTATAGTTCGAGTAATATCTCGTAGTTATGGTGGACTAAAAGATAGGATTTACTGAAATCTATTGACCAAGAATTCTAAAAGTAGAATTAGCTAAACTGTTAGCTTATCAATTTAAAAAAATTGAGTCTTGGGATCACTTATATAATTCTCGAGGGAGGTCGATTATATGAGTGCACGAGTCGTTGCATTAAATCGTTATTGCTTTTCGACTTAACCTTTACAAACGATGTTCTCTTATCTCTCTCTCTTCTTCTTCTTTCTTTTCACAGTTACGAATACGTTATATACAGATATAACTGCTAAAACAAATGACTGGACGTACTGACGACCCAATGCCAAGTGCCACACTAGACCGCGAATCATGGCTTAGAATATTTATGGACAGCATGAATCAGTCTACTCGACTGAAGAGTGATGGGTCCAAAATTTTTCTGATTGGGAGGCCGCATTACGGAATGCTGCCATAGCTGACGGCAAGCTCAAGTACTTGACTGAGCCACTGCCGACTAAACCAGCTCCCAATGCAGGAGCAGATGAACTCTATCTTTACAATGATTTCATGATGAAGGCGGGTGCGCTACAGAACGTGCTCATCTATGCAATGGAATCCAATTTGCAAAGACGGTTCATAACTCAAGGTGCAAACAAGATTTTCACCACCCTTACAAAGGAATTCTCGAAAGTTCCGAGAATTAAGAGTTACGAGTATGCTACTCGTTTCTTTGAGGCTAGACTCCAGAAGGGCCAACCGGTTGGTCCACACCTTCTCGACATGATCGAGAATGTTGAAAAACTGGAGGAGCTGGGTTGCAAGATCGATGAGAAGATCATCATTGATCGAGTGCTCCACTCTCTTCATGATGGGTATGCCCTCTTTAGGGCAAACTATTACATGAATGACATGCAGAAAAGTCTGCATGAGCTTCACTCACTCCACGTACAGACGGAGAGTGATCTGGAGTTGAGTGGGAGCATGAAACAAGATGTTCTCATGATAGCCAACAAGCATAAGGGTAAGGGTAAGGCTCCGGCTAACCTAACTGTAGGAAAGCCAAAGTTTAAGAAGCCAGTGATTGCGAAGAGTGGGCCTGGTGAGTCTAGCGGTAGCTCACAAGGCAACGCAAAAGCGAAGCAAAGCATGGAGTGCCACCATTGCCACAAGTCTGGGCATTGGAGGCAGAACTGTCCCGTGTATGCTGAGGACATAAAAGCAGGCCACGTCATTCCTGTTGGTATGTCTTCTTTTATTCACATGATTGAGATTAACCATGCAAGTTTCGGAACTTGGGTACTTAGTACTGGTTGTGGTTCTCATCTGTGTAATCATTTGCAGGGTCTAAGAAACATCAACTCTCTAGCAAGAGGTGATGTGGACCTGCGAGTGGGGAATGGAGCAAGAGTCACGCTGCTTGGTGGAAACATATGTAATCCAACTCCCGAGCGGATTTGAGTTATTTCTGAATAACTGTTACTATGTACCTAGTTTATCTAAAACATTATTTCTGTATCCGTACTTGATAAAGACGGATTCTCGTTTTTTTAATAAAGAATAATAGCTGTATTTTCTTTTGAACGATGTGATTTATGGTAAAGCAGTTTCCATGAACAGAATTTATGTTTTAGATCAAACCACAGATATAATGCATGTGAATAACAAGAAAGCAAAGGTTGGTGACAAAGATCAAACCTATCTATGGCAAAATGTCTCGAATTTC
This sequence comes from Dianthus caryophyllus, assembly GCA_023091065.1. Classification (NCBI taxonomy): domain Eukaryota; kingdom Viridiplantae; phylum Streptophyta; class Magnoliopsida; order Caryophyllales; family Caryophyllaceae; genus Dianthus; species Dianthus caryophyllus. The sequence goes on along the minus strand of CM041529.1, from coordinate 11,755,792 downwards.
CTTCAAAGGTGTTGGAATGCGCGCTGCTGACCTATTAGGACTCATACATACTGATGTGTGTGGACCTATGTCGATCAACGCTAGAGATGGCTATAGATATTTTATCACTTTCACGGACGATTTGAGTAGATATGGACATGTCTACTTAATGAAGCATAAAAGTGAGTCCTTCGACTAGTTCAAGGAATTCCAGAATAAGGTTGAGAACCAACTGGATAGAAAGATAAAAGCACTACGTTCAGATCGTGGTGGCGAATATCTTTCAATGGAGTTTGATCGACACCTGAAAGACCGCGGGATAGTACTACAGTTAACTCCACCCGGAACACCACAGCTGAATGGTGTGTCCGAACGCAGGAATCGAACATTACTTGATATGGTTCGATCCATGATGAGTCACACGGTTGTACCTGACTCATTATGGGGTTATGCTCTTTTGTCAGCTGTTCTTATACTTAACCGAAGTCTGACTAAAGCTGTCGACAAGACTCCATACGAGTTATGGAAGGGAACGGTCCCTAACTTGTCCTTTATTCGGGTTTGGGGGTGCGAAGCTTATGTCAAGTGGAGACACGAGGATAAGCTCGGCCCGCGATCGGTCAAGACATACTTTATTGGTTATCCAAAAGGAATGTTTGGTCATTACTTCTATTCGCCAACCGAACAACGAGTTTTTGTTGCGGCCAGTGCGAAGTTCTTAGAGAAAGAGTTTCTCGAAGACAAGAGAGGTAATAGAACCTTCGATCTGTCGGAGATTCCTGAACCAACAACCGAGCAACCAATGGAGGAAGCTGTTCCTTCTACGTCTGCTGCGGTTAATGTCCCTTTGGAACCCAGGAGGTCGGGTAGACTCTCCATTCCTCCAGATCGATATATCGGTATAGTCGAGGAGAATGGGAGAGACGACGTTTTACTCCTTGAGAGTAACGAACCCGTAACCTATAAAGGTGCCATGACATGTTCCGACTCAAAGCTTTGGCAAGAAGCCATGCAATCCGAGATGGACTCTATGTACGAAAACGATGTATGGGATCTGGTTGACTTACCTGATAAGGCTAGGTCTCTTCAGTGCAAATGGCTTTACAAGATAAAGCGATCTGTAGAAGGACAACCAGACATCTACAAGGCACGACTAGTGGCAAAGGGTTTCACTCAAGTGCAAGGGTTGCACTATGATGAGATTTTTGCACCCGTAGTCATGCTTCGTTCCATTCGGATTCTCTTAGCGATCGCCGCATTTCATGACTATGAAATTTGGCAAATGGATGTGAAAACCGCCTTCTTAAACGGTTATTTGGAGGAGGAGTTGTACATGGTACAACCCGAAGGTTACACTGATCCTGAAAATCCTAAGAAGGTTTGCAGGCTTAAGCGTTCCATCTATGGACTTAAGCAAGCTTCACGGAGTTGGAATCATCGCTTCGACCAAGTGATAAAGGAGAATGGATTCACTCGATCGGTCGAGGAACCATGTCTATATATCAAGTCGAGTGGGAGCAAGATTGTCTTCCTAATACTGTATGTCGATGACATACTCTTGATTGGGAATGACATACCTCTCTTAACTTCGGTAAAAGTTTGGTTACAGAACCATTTCCAGATGAAAGATCTGGGTGAGGCACAACGAATTTTGGAGATCCGTATCTATAGCGATAGATCACGACAGATGTTATCCCTCAGTCAGGAGCCTTATATAGATAAGATTCTTGAGAGATTCAGTATGACCAAGTCGTGTTCCTTATGCTTCGGCAGTAGGATCGATCATGTATGCCATAATGTGTTCACGTGCAGACGTGGCATCTGAAATGGGTATTGACTTATGGATGTGCTATAAGGCTATGCGCTTGTCGATTCTTGTGACGCTAACTTCCACACGAATCGAGATGACTCGATATCTCAGCTCGGATTCGTCTTTACTCTTTATGGCGATGCGGTCAGCTGCAAAGTTCCAAAATATAGTGTCATAGTAGATTCTACGACTGTGTCCGAGTACTATGCCATTTAGTTGTAAGGGAAGCTGTATGGATGCGTCAGTTCTTACAAGGACTAACTGTAGTTCCTGGTTCGAATGACCCTATCACCATCTATTATGTTAATAGAGGTGCCATCTTCCAGGCTGCAGAGCCTAAAGTCTAGCAACTAGTCCAGATATGTACGTCGGTATATGATAAGCTTGAAGGGCACGTTATATTCATGAGAATTAAACGTGCTCCTGGTTATAATAGTACTTGACGTGGATGGGATAAATGTATCTTTTTCATATACTATTTATAACATCATCGTTTTGTTTTATATATTTTGTTCTTCCATGTGGATTGTACGGACAACATTGAACACCACAAAGTGGACTGGAAAACATTATATTTTGTATTGGTCCGTGATCGCCTACACGAGCTGATAACTCTGGCAATCATTTTGTGACGTCGATTGATGGTGGGTTCAACAAGCCATAAGTCAAACTGTTGACTGATCGATCACAGATGCGGATTTACTGAAATCGCGCAGGACATTTTTGTGACGACTACATGGAGTCCTAAATGTTTCAGAACATTAGGTGCCGGGTCGTGGATAGGACATCCATAGTGTTCCTAGAGTCGATTCTTTTGACTATCGACTGTCTCTTGAGATTAAGGCAGATTTTGGGTGACTTTGGTTTCTTTCTCACGGTCGACCATAACAGAAGGCCAAGCAGATTTTCACTGGGTCATTTCATGCTGCGCTTACATCTGCAGGATTCGAGTTGAGGGAAATATCCAAACTTCTATCGAGTTATAATATTTATTCTCAGGGCCACTCGAGGAGCTGTAACTGGAAATGCATGGCCATGCTCGAATATTGATTCGTTTATCAGTTAAGTTACTCTCTAGTCGGGGAAACCACTCATGATACTGATCACTTGTGAACTACGACCTTTGAAAGTACGGACTTTGCAAATTGGTTTACATTGAGTGGGAGAAATTTATTATGGATATGAGAATCGGTTATCGCACCTACACTTGTACGGACAAGTGGGAGATTGTTGGAGTTAGTGTCCTCCACAGTTAGTGCAATAACATAAATAAATCTCTAAAGGTACACAGGGTACATTTTGTATTTAATCAGTTGATTAACGTTTATCGATAACGGTTGGCTTGCTAGATAAGTTTGACGTTATTGTCATACAGATGGCGGTGATCAACTGGTCCCTAAGAGTCACACCTAAAGGATGTGTTTGAGAAATATGATTATTTGAGAAAATGATCATATTGATGCCTTACTTAATGACTAAACAGTTAGTCAGTGTTGTTGACTAAAAGGTTAGTCAAATGTGACTAAAATGTTAGTCAATGTGATGATGTTAGTGACTAAAATGTTAGTCAGTGTAATGGTGGTACGGCTATTTAATACTGATTAAATAATTTTAGCTGAGGCGAATTAAATGTAATTCGTGAATTGAATATAAAATGTTATATTTAATTATTATGTATAATGCAAACTAATTAAATATAAACCGTTATAATTAATTAGCAAATTATAAATATAAGGATATTTATATTATATTATAGTCGGTCCATACAGATCACAACTACAACACAAAACCTTGAGAGAAAAATCAGTTTTTCCTCTCTATTTTTCTAGCAATTCAAGGGCATATCTCACATACATCTTGGGTGTTTCAATTAGGAGATACCATACTTTTGGTATTGTTCTTAGGCCGTTTTACTAGGATTAAAAGGTTAATTCTAAATCTCTTTATTATGTTATGCAATTTCAATTTATGACTTTAAATCTTGTAAAAGTTTTCATTATAATCCTGTGATTTTAATGGTCTATATACGGATATAAACCTACAACTTCTGCATACCCACCATCATTTGTCCCATTTGCAACATCATGGCCTTAGTCTCGGCCAGAGGATCGGGTCCCGGGGTAGAAGGTGGTGGAGTATAAGCTGGTTTTTGGTAGTTGGGTGGGGGCGTTTGGAAGTTCTTGTGAGGAGGGATGTAGGGAACATTTTGGGGTGGTTGGGTGGTCGGGTTAAGGATGTTTTGGCTACGATAAGATAGGAGTGATCGGTCGTAACCAGGTTGGTTTTGGTTGGGCAGGTTTTGATTATAAGATTGGTAAGCGCAAACCTGCTCCTAGGGTGCAGCATACCCCGAAGAATAACCCTGATCGTGCCCCGTAATAGCATGCACATGAGCACTAGAAGAACCACCACCATTCATCATACTAATCATCGGTCGACAAAGAATCAACTAGTGGAGCGCTTAATGCTCTCCTTATCGCGGTCGTGATGAGCAGACTGTGAATTTCCCCTCGGCTTCCCAAACTGTGACGAATGTATCGCCATATCCTCAATTAATCCCCAAGCCTTATCATCGTCGACGTTATTAGCAAAACGTCCCTCTGTAGCAGAATCCAAGATAGCACGGCTCCCAGCATCTAAGCCGTTATAAAAGGTCATAATCACGAGCCAATCGTTCAGCCCATGATGAGGACAATCCCGAATCAGCTTCTTATACCTCTCCCATGCTTCAGCTAAAGACTCATCGTATGTTTGCTGGAAGCCCTGAATCTGACTGCGCATTTGATTTGTGCGCTTCGGAGGATAGAACTTAGAGTAGAACGCGAGAGCTAACCCCCTCCAATCCGTAATACCAGCTGCCTCCTTATCGAGGTCCGTGATCCACTCACGAGCTCGATCTTTCAACGAGAAAGGGAACAGCATTTCCCTTATCTGATTCTGAGTAATCCCAGCCTGCTTTATTGTCGAACAGTAGTCCGTAAAAACCTGCATGTGTCGACCGGGATCCTCGGTGGGATAACCACCAAACTGATTGCGCTCCACCAAATTTAAGAAGGCAGGGCGAATCTCAAAGTTACCCGTCAAAGTAGCGGGCATCGTGAATCCATCATGAATGGATTCTAGTTTAGGTACCGAGTGACTATATAGTTTAGGCATAGTCACTAGCTGATGAAAAACCGGAGTAACTGGAGGTGTGTCCTCTTCGTAGGACGATTGCGTTGCACTGGACTCCGCTTGCGACGCCTCCTCAAGATCAAGATCAATTAATTTGATCGCTTCCTTACGTAATCTATGAAATGCTCGCTCAGGTTCAGGCTCAAAAGGAACTAAACCTGTAGGTGACCTGCGCATAAGCAACTACAAGAAAACGATGAGAAACGGTCTCAAGGAACTAGGTTCCTTGAGACAAGAGAGAAAAACCTGCAACAAAAACAATAACTATAACTAGCAAAGCCGTTTCCCCGGCAACGGCGCCAAAATTGATAAGGCTAAATCGTCACGCCTCAATCAAAATAACCTAAACAAACTACTAACAGAAGCTAGTGGTCAGCAGGATCGTATCCACAGAGAAACGGAGCAATTATAAGCTAAAGTCGGAGTAAACAGGTTTAGCTCGGGTGTGAAAAAGGGTTGGTTTGAACTAGAACTAAGGCAAAAGGGTAAAATAAGTATAAATCAATAAAGGGGAGGATTAGGGCTTCAGGTTCATTATGACAAAGATTTAGGAACTCAAATTTATAAGAAGGAAGCGATAAACTGTGCAAATGATTAGGTTTATAAAACGCTCTCTCGAGTCAATTTTAGCCTTAAGCAAATTTAGCGGGCTCTCGCAACTTACTAAATTCAACTTATCAATCTCGCGTAAGTCTAGTTTTAACTCGGCTCTCGATCTTAAATTAAAACTTACTCAGGTTCAATTAAACTCAGACAAATCGTTGATCAGGCGAAATAATCCTAATTCAATTGGCATAAAACGCGTAGAAAGAAATCAAGTGCACAATTTATTCAACCGGTTTAATCCTAAAACATGTTCCTGAACCAAATATCACAAATTCCCCTCAAACCCTAATTGGAGAATTAGCTAGACATAATCGAAATTAAAGTAAAGCAATGATAATAATAAAACATGATGAAAGAAATAGCAAATGAATTAAACCTGAAATTAATCTTGAATCGGAATGTAAAAGATCGAATCTTGCAAGTAATTAAATCTAAGAGTAAAAGTTTTGAGAGAGTTAAAAGAGAGAAACTAAGTCTAAACCTAAAGCAGTGAATAATAGAATGAAAGATGTGTCAAAAAAGATGTTTTTTCAAGCCTCAGTATAAGTATATATATAGGCCTCAACTTAATGGGCCTCAAACTAACAATCCAAACTGTCGACATAATCAAGCGTGATTCTTCAGAAATCCGGCCGGATTCGTAATAAATCCGACCCAGGTGTATTGGCTCGAGTATCTTCGTTTTTTTGGCTTATATGCTTCGTTCGTCGCTTGTACCTCATATCCTCCACGTATTCACTCGTATCCCGGACTCCCGCGATGGCTCAAGCTTGGTCTCGTGGTCTCGGTACTCGTGCTTATTTCACTTGACTCGGTATTTGGCTCAGGACCGCCAAAACCTGCAAAATATAACCAGAAAGAAGAAGTACCGCAATACATAGCAAATAGCTCGTAATAACCTAGGAAATACAACTAAATGTGAGCTAAAATGCGACTAACCGGGGGAACAAAAGCTATATAAAATGCACATATCAGCATTTCCCAGCACTAAGTCCTTGTCTCTCCCTCGAGACACATACTTAGCGCCAGGTAGTATCGAGACTGTAAGGGTCCGGATACTATCATCTAGTTTGACTAGCGCTATAGTCCACGCTCAGTCAAATTGGGGGCTCTGTAGATACCCGTATCCGTACCCCCCAAACACAAACCCTGTGATGAAATGGACTTTCACAAAAAGCATGTTTTTAATGTAATGTCAAAATGGTACATTTTGTCAAAAATATTTTAAGTCATTTAATGCATAAAATGATTTATTTTCATGACGTATAAAATGAGTATTAGTTTAGTCATTTTATTTAAGCCGACCCAACACATAAACAAACCTTTTTCCACACAAAAAAGCCCAAATAAACACCCAAACACGCTTCCTGAGACGTCATACACTCAAGCCGAGCACACGTCTAAACACGTCTCACAAAAACAATTCAATTCAAGACAAAAATACTTTTCAGTTCGGGACCCGAAAAAAGCACGAAACACGAAACGTCAAAAACTAACCAAAACAGCCAAACACGCAAGCATACGCAAGCCTACCCACGTAGCTAGGTAGATCTACGTGGCTCAAACTCAACCACACAACCCAAAACTAAAAACGAAATCGCCAGTTAACAGGTGATTTCATTTGTAATCACCAGTGCACTGACGATTTCATTTGTAATCACTAGTGCACTGGTGATTTCATTAGTAATCGCCAGTGCACAGGCGATTGTTTCTCTGTTTTTACCTCAAAAAAACAGTGGCCAAACCCCTACAAGTACCCCCCCATTATTCGACATAGAGGGAGGGGAGGGGCTCCTCTCCCATTCTCTCTCTCTCTCTCTCTACACTCCCCTCCCCTCCTCTCCCATTCTCTCTCTCTCTACACTTTCACTCCAGACACCGACTCGGACAAACGGGTTACCTTAACCTAACTTGATATTGGCATTGCGAACTTGTATTCGTAATACGGTTGTACCGATTCGGATTCCTAATCTGTCTAAACCGCGCCAATATCGTATCAGCAACGACTCAAATAAAACGAACAAACGGACACCACTTTACACTTAAGCAAATTTTCATTTCATGCATTAAAACGACTAAACATGGTTTCGACAAAACTTGTACCGTCTTCATTAGTCTTTAAACATAAAAAACTTAGGGTTTTTTTTAACAAACTTTTACACACACATGAGTCGAAAAATAACATTTAAGTGATAATTCAAGCAATGAATTATCGTTTTGTGTACATTTCCCATAGCAACCCGTCAACACTTTGACGTTTACACTCTCTTTTATGCATATCTATCGAGTCACGTATCGCATTTGTACGTAGCGGTTTGCATTTGCTCAAACATCGATTTATACACTGTTTTCAAGCTAGTAGAGGCTACTTATACGTAGCTTTTTCAATTACAGTTTTTCATAACACATTTTGACAAACTTTCGGAAAGTACCCTCACCTCGAATCCGCTCTGCTTTCACGATTTCCTTAGACAGATAGGTATCGATGCACCTTGAATTCTAAGATTCGCATCTTCGAGTCCAAAACGCGTTAAATGGGTTCCAAATTACCTTATAATTTGGTGGCGATTCCGAAAGCAGCTTTTAAAAGATTTTCGACATTTCTTTAAAAGACTTTAAGCAAATTAAATAATGACATCCCCCTATAGCAACTTGAGCGCATTTTACGTGCGCCGTTATGCATTTCCTCGCGTAGCGCCCCGCACCTATTCAGGCAGGCCCGAGCGCGAGGCGTTGAAGAGGGTCCTGGTCCCGGTACTTTTAGATATATGTACACAACTTCACTCAGTTAAATTAGGCCCCCAAAATTCGGGTGCATTGTTCGTTTGCACGTGTTGAACACCCTTAAAGACGACCCTGAAAATATCAATAATCTAATTATTTTTAATTAAAAATATAATAAGTAAAAAGACACAAAAAACGTATTTTTGACCCGTAATTTGATCTCAAATCAACCTGACCCCGTATTTTAACCCGACTCGTATAACCCAAACCCGACCCGTTCAACCCGTTTAATACGTCTACCCTCACCCTTGGAAAATTTGAATATAAAAAGGTACATTTAACGTAATTGATTTTCCGTATACGGATTTTACTCCCGTTGTATACTTTTTCCATTTAGTTTCCAAACCCTACCCTTTTTTACTCTCATGTTATACAAATTCTCTCTTTTTTTTCCCCAAATTTTTCTTAATCAAATTCAATCAATTGTTCAATTATTCAATTATTAATTTCAATAAACAATTCAATGAAGTAATAATCACTTTCAATTTCAATTATTGTCATTAAATTATCAATTTTTATTAATTCTAAATGGATTTAATTTAAAATCAAAATTAGGGTTTGCATAAGGAAGAACTTGGGGCGGCGGTGAGGCAAACTTAGGGTGGCGGGAGGCGGTAGCGGCCGGAGAGAGGCGGTCGGAGGTGGCGGCGCCAAGCGTGGGTGGGCTTGATGGTCAATATGGTGGTGTAGTTATTGTGTTAGTTTGTGAGTTTTGTGGGTAGCCAAGTAAGGCCAGATTCTGGTGAGGGTGGGACCGCCATGTGTAGCCGGCGGTGAACTCCGGCGTGGTGGGCGACCGGTATGGTGGTGGTCGAACTTGGTGGTGGCCGGAGGTGATGGTGGTCGGAGTAGCTTGTTGATTCATTGTTATTTTTTTTTTTAAAAAAAAAAATTGTATATTGTGAGAGTAAAAAGGGTATAGTTGGAAAATCAAGTGAAAAAAGTATATAACGGGAGTAAAATCCGTATACGGAAAATCAATACCCTAATTAAATTGTTTCAATTGATAAACTACTTTAGTAATTCTTGGTCTTGGATTTATATCAGATTTTGGAACACCACGTAAAATTTTGGAATCCCGAATTACATCTTCGGTGCGGTGGTCGTCAACTTGTGTTTTCTTAATTTGTACTCCGTATTCCTCTAAACACTCTTGGGTATCTTTTATCACTTTTACTTTTTCTTTCTTCCTATGTATACAATTTTATCTCGGCATAATTTTATGTTTAAGCTGGAGTTTCGTAAGTTTACTTTTGGATTCATTTTAATGTATTTTCGATTGATTATAATATATATCTATATTGGTTAATTTATTTCTATGAGTGAGTTATACTTATTGTTCGAAATTAGGATTGATTTTGGTAGATTGTTTTCTAATTTGGGCGCAAAATTTAGGATCGAATTATTGGTTACGATTAGGGTTTGCAAATTGTTGTTGATGTGGTTAAGCAAGTTTACAATTTATGGTTTGGATTGTTAATTTAGATTGGCTGGAGGATTATTTAATTTGGAATTTTGAAGAAGTTTCGATTGATTTCCCTTTCATTTTGATGAGTTTATGTGTTGCGCTGTGTGATTGTGTTGAATTTTACGTTTTTGGCATCAACTGTATCTAGAGATTTGCTGAATCTTACAGGTGAATGAATTTTGGGAATGATTTTATTGGCTTTTTATAGTGATAGTTAATAGATTCTTTGCTATTTTTGATTCTTTGCTACATTATATATATCCAAGATGTTTTTGTCGCAGGTGACACCGTCTGTATTGGATAATTCAGTAAGCTCTTTCATTTCAGTGGTCCTTTCAGAGAGATCAAACTTCGGGGCAAAGTTATGTAGAGTAGATGTATCAAAATTTTCTATGAGCATGGAGCCAGAGGAAAAGTCATGTTTGCAATTCAATGAACAAAATCTTCCTGATACCGACGGTGATCATGATGAAAACTCTCCTGTAATTGCGTCATTATCTAACAACACTGCGTCTCCTCACCCTGGTATGATTTGGTCGAAAGTTGATAATTTGTTTTCCGAAATACAGCAAAGTTAGATTTTCGGGTTTTACGCATTCATTGTATGTATTGCAGCAAAACGGGCAACGCGACAGTGGGCTGCATGGACACGGCAGGAGGAAGAAAGTTTCTTCTCTGCACTGCGACAAGTTGGCAAGGCAAGTGTTTTTGCATCATATTATAAATTTTTATCGAAGCTTTGATACTTCTGGTTAGTAATATTTGTTTCTTAAGTGCAGAATTTTCATAAAATCACGTGTCGGGTTCAAAGTAAAAACAAGGATCAGGTGACATAATTGTTCCATATTTTGTTATGTGTGGTTTGTGCTTGGTGGTCATAATTTGACACACTTTAGTTTTTGCTTTTGTCCGATACAGGTCAGACATTATTACTACCGTCTTGTGAGACGTATGAACAAGTTGTTGGGTCCTGGCTTGTGTTTGGATGCTAAAAACTCCAAAGATACAAATGCTGCCATGTTGCGCTGGTAATGCGATTAATTCCATTTCCATGCTTTTGCGATTGCTTGTGTCATTTCTTCGGCTTGAACTTATGATGAAATTAAGGCATAATGGCTCATCGAACCTATCGCCTTCCTCTTTTTGTGTGAAGTAATGGTCATCAGTCATCACACAACATAAGGGTTAGACTGTGTACATTTGACCAACCGTAGTCCTTTAGGCATTTGGGGAAAGTTACTGTTGTTTTTGTTATAGGGAATCTATTACCGGTGTCTTTTACTCGTAAAATTCATTTGGAAAGGTTTATCTAAGATTAAATGTTAGGTTTTGCTTTTAATAAGAACAGGTTTGCTAATTAGAATTTCCCATAGTATTCACAGGTAGTTCATCCACTTAGTACAGTGTCTTGAATGGTTGCATAAACTATTTTTGTAGTATTGTAGTCAAGAATAAGTTGGGATTTTGAGTAACTGTGTAATCCCTACAAACAAGATTGAAAAAGCATATTATAGAAGCTTGCAGTTACAGTTAGATGACAGCAATGTGGGATATATTAATTCTCAAAACTATTACTCCTTATTTTGTATTCTACTATGTTCCTTAATTAGTACTCTTGGCTGGATCTTACTAGTTGGGTGGCCTGTATTGTGTATTGTTGATTTTTTAAAATTTGTTATGCAAGAAGCCACTGTCTGTCACATCAAGAATTGTACCCGGTTGTTAAAAAAAGAGCCCTATCTTAGGTTAGACATGTAGTTTGCTTCTATGTTATTCAGACAGTCAAACTCTTTGACACAGTATCGTGTCGGACACGAATGGGAGTGTTGGACAAGGCTATTTTGTGCGAAATTTTCTAAATTTTGGTCTAAAATCAAGTGTTGAAGTGTCGAATCATATCGTGTTGGATATGACACATGTCTACACCGACACAACAACTAAGCGAAATGTCGGAGTAACTTAGGTTTTCTTCTTAGGTGAAAAGTTTCTTGTTTTGTCAGTGTTAAACTTGTTCAGCCTGCAGCGAGTTATATAATTCATACAATCTTGTCTCTTTACTTAATACGCCTCATAATGATTTGTAAAATTTTCAATACACAATATCATTAATTGTGTTTCTGAACTTTCAAATGCTTTTTATGTAATTTTGTTGCCATTTGGGGAAGTTTCTATCTGACTACGAGGATCACATTAGTTATAACTCGTACTCCTTAGAATTTTTAATATATGACAAAGTCCGACCATGTTTGGGCGTCATCATAAGATCCTACAATTTTATTTATCAAGTCCGACAGTATTTTGCAGTTATTTATTGTAGACGAGATCAATTTCATAACTCACGAGTTCTTAGTCTTGGTTTATGTAACCTTATTTATAAGAACAATTAACTTTGGTTCATCATAAATACTTGTAATTGTTTTTTATGGTTCTCTTTGGAGAAATCTTGAAATTCAAAGATATGAAATTTTGCTATAATTTATTCAATTGATAAAATGATAGCGCCTGGATATGATAATGATAATTATCAATGGACAAGATAAATCGAGGATTATAAAACCTGTATACTTCATAACTATATAAGTGGCTTTTTTTTGGAGGAATAAGTAGTTTTATCCTTAGCTGTAGACAAGGCATTTAAGTGGATCAAGCGGAAGCATTTTATGTATAAATTAGAGTTGGATAGTTGTTTCTACTTTCTAGTTTGTGGAATATTATTCCACAAACTAGTTTTCTACTTGAAGATAACTGTTTTTTTTTGTTTTGTTTTTTTTTGCGTTAGTTTCCAGTCATCATAAAAGCTAAATAGTGGGATTTTGATAGAATAGCTGTCTAAGAAAATTGAAATTCTGATCTTCAATGTAGCAAAACTGGCTACAGCTATTATCTTGAGCCTTGTGGGTATTTCTTGGTGAGAGAATGTGTCAATTTAACCTCCATTACATAGCCATATGTGAGGAAGCTTTTGAGGTACATATGTAATGTTGGTACATATGGTGCCATAACCAAATGGACATTGAGAGATATTATCATTTTAAAAATTCGCAATGTAGGTTTTATTCAACGCGGCACATATCAGATTGAGATTTCCTTTAGCTACCCTCTAATTGTATGGAACTCTTTAGGTGAGAATTATGGGCGCGTTTTGTGAATGGACTTGGTAAAGACATTAAAAAGATATTGGACAGACGTCATAATCCTAAATTCAACAGATCAGCCTTGTATGGAGCTGGGTATTAGAGGTATAGGGTGTATAGGGTAGGATTGCTCCATTAAGGTTTTTACCGAATTTGTGAATTCTTGGTAAGAGATAAATTCTTGTTGGCTTCTCGTTTCTTTCAGTCTTGCCAAGTGCTTTGTCTTGTAAGTTCATAGCTTCAGCTTGTGAACTACTTGGGTATCTATGGGGTAGATGTAGATGTCGCTCAAAACATTCTATAGGGAAGTTCTCTGCCGCTTCGTGTCAATTCTTTGCTTTAGGATGTTGTTGCTGAAAATAACTCTTGAATTTTGTGACTAGTTACTTACACAAGGAGGATCCGACTAGGTAGAAAGTGTTATTTGGTCTGCAGATAACATCCTCTAATTTTGTATTGCATATGAAGACTTTATAAGTGATTAGCCCGTTGCATCTTGTAAAGTATATGAGGTTTAGTGAGATATAGCAAGCTATAGGGGCATTCTGTAGTGTTTGGTCACAAAAAATGGCTTGGAGGTAGGGGTTTAAATGTTTTTGAGGTTGATCAAAGTTTAAACATTCTTGAGTTTATTTAAAAGATCCAATCAGTAAGCTCTTTTGGCGTTATGTCTTAAAAAATGTCATGCAAATTTATCGTCAGAAAAGGAAGATGCGTAGGAATCATCACTTTCGAAGCTAGCCTTTTTGTTTTACTCTGTTATTGTGTATGTATGCGCACACAAGTGATTAACTTGTTTTGGTTTATCACATTTGGACTGAGGACATTTCTCCAGACAGGGAGACCTCTGAATTGTATTGAGCATAAATTTTGACAGTGAAATATAGTGACAGTTGAGACTTGAGAGGGAGATTGGAGGGAAGGCAAGGGAGAGAAAGAGTGGAATTCAATACCCTTCGTTCGGTTACGATATATAGAAGGAAGGAAATGAAGGGGGAGGGATTCGGGGGGATCCATTTCCCTTCCTCTAAGTATAATCAAAATCTCTCCTCAATAGGCAAAATTTGGAGGAAAATGGTAACCAAACACCAATACTTCACACCCTTAAGATTGGAGGGTTTCCATTGGCTGTCTCTAAGACGCAGGATATCTATCTACTATTGATAGATTTCTAGATAAGGGAATGTCTGCCATTTCATATAAAGTGTTACTCCCATTTTGTGTCTTGTGTTCAACACTTGGCACTTGACACTCAACACTCAACACCCTAACACCAACACAAAACCTCTCCACTCTACCCTTCATTTTAGACCTAAACACTCAAACTCTCACAAAATGGCCGTTTCCGCAGTATGACACTGTGTGTTCGCTGCTTGTGACCAGAGGTAACATACCTGCTGGCTTTGAATTAGAAGACTTGTTTTCCTAGTGTAGTGATGGTTGATTTTCATCTGTTCAAAGGAAAATGAAAGTATGTTTAAGACCTGCTTTGAATAATAATAATAATGGATGGTTGATTTTCATCTGTTCAAAGGAAAATGAAAGTATGTTTAAGACCTGCTTTGAATAATAATAATGGAGGGAAAAGGAGGGAAGGGGAAAAGGAAAGAAGAGGGCGGTGGGGGTTGGGAAGTTTTCCCTATGCCATTGTTATAAGGTTGAAGAGCTCCTCCAAACCCCTTCTTTAATTTGCTAACCAAACAATGAAAATTAAATTTGTCATATTCCTTTTTTTTTTTTTTTTCCGTTTCCCTCCATTGCTTTCAATCCAAGCACACACCTAAGGCCTTATTTGGATAACTAAAATGGAGGGAAATGGAAGGGATGAATCAGAAAGGGAGGAAGGAAGGAAGGAAGAAAGGAAGGAAGGAAGGAAAGGGGAGGAATAATAAAGGGTGTGAGTTTCCCTCAATTTCTTGCAGTTGTTGGAAGGGGAGCATAGTGGCTTGGAGGGGAACGAGAGAGGAGGGGGAATGAAAGAAGAGAAAGGGAGGTGAGGGAAGGGAAGGGGAGAGAGAATGAGGTGTTGTGATTGGATACATTTTTCCCCCAAATCTTGCCGATTGTGGAGAGGTTTTGATTAGGGTTGGAGGAAGGAAAATGGATTCCTCCCCATCCCCTGCTTTCCCTCTTCCCTTGTTTGCTACCCAAACAACAGAATTAAAATCTCTACTCTCTCTCCCTTTCCTTTCCCTTTAATTCCCTCAATTTAAATACATCCTTATAGTTGATAAAGATGATTATCTATGAGTTTCAAGCCATTTATAACTAATGATTGTAATTTTGTTACATTAAGGCCATGTTCACATAGTTTAGAGAACTTCTAGAGTTGGCTTTTCGTGTTGCAACACGTGTGTGGATTTCTATGTATTTCTTTGGTGTTTATGATGTAATATTATATTTTCCTTGGAGACAAAAGTTTACTACATGCTGATATGATTCACTTATAATTTATGTCTTGTTGGAGACATGAGTAGATACGAGAAGCACTCAAAGAGTCAAAGGCATACAATGTTAAGGCATACAATGTTAAGAGAGATTGCCATTTCCTTTGAAGAATGGATCAAGTAATGGTTGGAAATTTTTAGTTGAAGGTTTGAGACAAACCATGTTTAGGCTGGTCTCTTTTAGAGCATCCAAGGCAGGTGCAATTCATCTGGATATATAAATATAAATATGAGGATTAAAAATTACCTATTGAATTTTTTTTCTCATGAGTTATCCTTGATTTATTAGATACTAACTAGGGATGGATCTATTATAAGCTAGTGCTTAAATTACTAGAAACTTTTTAGAAAGAGGTTACCTGTTAAGTTCCTCACCAGGATTATTATTAATAAGAGCTGATGGAGTTCATTGGGAACTGTAATCAGTGATCCCATAGCTCATTTTGGTTTGTGTCTTACAAAAGAGGTCTATATGTATATTCTTGCATACTCATCTAAACTTACTTTCTACTATGTCATTTTCTGTAATCAATGCAACATTGCGCTGTTGGAAGTTAAATAAGTATTTCCATGTTGTGTCAGGTGGTCATTACTGGAAAAGTACAGCTGCAAAGCTTCCAAACTTCATTTAAAGCCACGCCGGTTCAAAATTTTTATAGAGGCCCTGGTTAGTATACTTAATCTCTTTAAGCTAGACACTTTTGTCAGTTTTCGGCTCAAAAAGCAGTACTGACATGTTCTTTTTCCTATGAAGGAGCATCAACTTATGAAGGATAGGAAAAAGAATGTGAAGAAACAATCGTCTCAAGCGGATAATTGCGCTTCTCCGACATCTACATTACTGTATCAGAACAAGACATCTGGAAATGATTTGCGGGCAGTTAAAACAGTTGCAACTGATGGTCAGATTGTAGAAAAGCCAACAAATGGAAAAGGATCTTCTACGCGACGTAGTTCAAATTTGGGCATCACAAAAATTAGCAATAAGGGAGATTCTTCTCCAACAAAATCAACAAGGCAACGCCGTAAGACTGGTACACACAGTTTCCTATATTCTGTCTGACCCATTGCTAAATAATTTGCTGTTGTCTTGCTGTCCTTCCTTTCTTTCTATTTTCTTTTTGGTAAATCATTTCAACATTTAAGGATGTTTTAATTTCATTTGATTGTTTTTTTTCTTCCTTCAATAAATATTATACATAATAGTCTCTATTTTCTACAGTTTTACTTTTGGTTTTTGTATCCAGTAATGTTTTGGACTATTTGTCTCTATTTAGTGTAATTGTTAAGCTGTTTATTCTTGAGCAAGGGATTAATTAGTGCTTCCTTTGAGCACCTTAGTGTACTACATTTCTCAAAATATATGAGGGAGTGTTTTAGAACTTGATAACATTTGGAATATGTGACAACTAATTGATCGATTTGCCTTTTTTGTCAGTTGCCCTATATAGGATATACTTCGTATGATATTAGAAAGTATGACGACGACTTGATAGCTCCTATTGTAGTAATCAAGCGTAGCAACCACTCCTCCCTTCTCAACTTATCATTTTTAACTTTGCTAGCAACTAGCGATATGCCTGAGTTGCTTGAGCTTAAGGTTTGACAGAAAGGGATTTTGAGCTAGTAATTACGTGATAATGCCAGTCCTCATAAGTTCTAATTCAATGTAATAGCTGGATAGAATATTATACCTATTTCTGATGTTGTCTGATTAGCATTATAGAGGACCAGATAGTGTAATCTAGTGCTTTAATGTAATTGTTATAAAAAATTGTGACTTTAGTGTTAAGCACCATTATAAAAAGCTCCTTTACTAGCAAGGTACTTGAATATATTGAAACTCTCTCATATTTAAAGACTCGGATGATTTCCATTGCCGAATAGAATCTCTTTACATGGTCTTTGTGGCTTCCTCGTGGGATATGGTGGGTATGGTTAAGTGAATCCCTAGGATATTGCTCACGTTCTATTCTTGGTGTTGGTATTTATTTGTTGAACTTATTCGTATGATACCTTTTTTCTAAGTAGTTAGTGTTTGGCATAGCCTACTCCTCAAATCTGTTGACACCCACATCTGGTCTGTTTATAGGAGTTGTGTCCACAGCTGCTATTAAAAAATGGGAGAAGGCAGCAATGGCTGGTGTCTCCTTGGTTGCTGATGCTGCAGAGCATGTGGAACGCACTTCTGGGCAAACGCAGGGCAATTTTCTGGATGGATTGACTATGCTATCTGCTCAAGCAGTTGACTGTACCATGGGTATGTTGGAAAATAGCCAGAAGATTTCGCTCAAGTATTCTTTTATTTTTATTTTTCTTTGTATGCATGCTGATCCTTTGAACTTCACAGAGAAAACTCAGCCTGGTACTTCAGGCCATGTTCAAGCCAATTCGCTGATAAAACTTAAGCTGCAGCTGTTCCCCATTGATGACAATACTAGAAAAGCTCTGGAAATGGTTGGAGTGCTTTAGTTCCTTAACACGCACTTCCGTTCATAAATTAACCATACTGAAACTTGAATTTTTTGTTTGTAATTTGCAGGACAAGCATAATCCACACCTGGAGCTGACTTTGAGCACACGAAAGAAAATATCTTCCGTCGTGGAACATATGGGCCGTAAGTGGGGAGGTTCTAGTGTTGCATTAGGAGAACTTATGCTGTTCCCTTTCAATATCCAGAGGGAGAATCTATTGGGTTGCCAGCGATGGACTCGGGATTCTGTTGCAACAGCCGCTGAAGTTTATGCCATGATTGGAAGCCCACCAGTATTTCGATTGAGGTCTGTTCTGCTTATTCTTTATGTGAGAGTTCTATTCATTTGTATGTTATATGGAGTATATTTTAGTTATGTTTTGTTGTTCTCCCTTGAAGATACGGCTGGATTGTTGCCTTGGAACTTCAGTCGGCTATACCTGTACCACCTGCAGCAGTTCCAGAGAGTAGTCTAGTGGATGAAATGATTGCTGGTCAACCAATTGTTGTCCCAGTGGAAAAGATAGACAAGATGGGAAAACAATTTAGCTACTCCTCAGATGATCAGTGTACAGAAGGAAATAGTACTGCCGCTGCTTGTGGCAAAGCAAATACTAATAACGTTGAAAATCATCTCTCGGAACCAGGAATCTTGCTTGATGTGCCCCAGAAAAATGGGTCTATGTCTAGCAAGATAAAGAACGTGGTAATTGTCTCCTTCTGTTTTCTATTGTTGTACGGAATATTAGATGCACATTCTATATCGTATAGCCTTCTCTATGGTCGCCAGTCAATAAAGTCTTGATAGACTTGGTGACAGTCCTCTACCTCCGGAGGAAGGATATCTGTTTGACTCTATTCCTCATTCATTTGAGCTCCTTAGATCTAGTTCTGAGTTTGTGCATACACAGGTTGACAATAAATTGGAAAAGTCGCCGACATTGTCAGCTGGAGAGTGGGCTGATAGCTTGACCAATGTTAGCGCTGGAGATCTGTTACCTGAGGTACCAGACAATGCAATTGCCAATTGTATGAAGATTCCTGTACAAAGTTCTCGCTGTGTCGAAGAGATTTCTTTCTCCTGTGACTCATTTGATGCAGCAATCGCTGCTCATATATCTAGTCAATGTAAGTCAAGCTTCACCTCCAGACCCTCTCCACATTTATCTTCAATTTGGGATGCTGAAGAAACCTGTGATGAATTCACTTTCCGGAAATCGGCTGTTGCAAGCAAGCAAGATCTAAATCCATCCATGACTGGTGACAGATGTGCTAAAACAAGTTCAGCCGACATTAACGATCGGGTATCATTCGTATCTTTTGATCACCAAGCATATTATTTAAAGGGAACTTTGCCATCTAAGGTTTTTCTCAGTTGTACCCCTCAACTTAGCCTTGAGTTCTAGATACAAAGGCATATTGTAGGGAAATTGAAGTAGTGATCCTCAAAAATTATTGTAGGGTTTGCCTGAAGAAGCCATGGCTGAGGATGTTAGTGAGGTGGAACAAATGAATGAGTGTCCATCTGAACCATATGAAGCAGGAAACCCTTCAAAAGATCTGAATACTCTGATGGATATTTATTGGGTATGCTTTCAGCCATTTCTGTTGATTACTACTGTGGCAAAATAATTATGATAAGTAACACTTTTTTTTTTTCTTAGAAACAAACTGATTTTGTCTCGTTTGTCATATGGTTAAATTTGCAGCCGGAGTCTTTAGGGCCTCTAGAACTGGATGTACCTTCATGTAAATACTATAGCGAAGATCTAATTTTAAGTGATAGCCTGAGCGGCCTGAATCGTCTAATAGCGAGCAGTCTCGATGCATTCCAACACTGCCCTTTGTTTGGTTTAGATGACAAGGGACCTCCTGCAGCTGCTGGAGTCCAGCGTGGTTCTAATTTTGCTGGGAAAATTGGAACTGGCGGTGATACTGCTGGAGTGCGATCCCTTCAAGTATAGCGCCTGTTGAGAGTGCACTCTTTGGTGCGGGATGTATCCATCAATGTTGTATACTTGTCCAATCGACTAACCATGCTTTTGTTTCATCTTTTCCGGAAGAAAGGCGGTTGGATGATACAAAGGCCTTGTCAAAACTTTTTGAAATCCTAGGTGTATATGACCTGCTTTGTGCTCGCAGACGCAGTCCTTTCATCCTGTATAGAAATGACATTTGAAGGAATAGACGAATAGTAGATCATGAATCCTGTATCAAACTTCAAGTTTTATGGTAATGATAAGATCTTGTGGAGGAGCAAAAGTTTATTTTATTCATAAAATACATTTGGTGGAGGATCAAAAGTTCAGGGGGTATTTGGTTTATTAGGGAAAGGGAATGAAATCAAGAAAAGAAAATAATAGCAAAAGAATGAGATTATCCTAAATGTTACTCCCTCCTACCCATATCTAATGTCCCTTTTGGGAAAAAGGTGGAAATTTATGGAGTGGAATAGAATAAGAAAAAGTAATGGGTAGGGGTAAGAAAATAGGAGAGAGGGTGTATGAAATTGAATAGAATAATAAAAAGTAATGTATTGTTAGGTGAGTGGGGGTTAGTTTAATCCAAAAAATTCATGGGGAAAAGCAAAAGGGACATTTTGATGGGTAAGGATTTGGGGGAAAAGGGACATTAGTTGTGGGTAGGAGGGAGTAGTTTGTTGTTTGGCTGTTTCATTAAAAGGAATATCAAAACTCAAATGTGAACCCATTTTACCCGACCTGACCCACCTTTAGGAGGCGGCGGAGTGCCAACGTGGTGGTTGTTATGGTGGTAGTTGTAATTACTTAGATTTGTGGTGGTGATTGATAATGGTGGGTGAGAAAGCGAATTGGAGGGGAAAAGAACCTCATTGCCTTAGGGGTGGAAGATAAAAATTAGAGGGGTTTGGAGGTGAGGAGGGAATTTGATTCCCTTTGTTTGTCACAAACAAACACTAACAAAGGGAATCTTGACTTTGATTCTATTTTGCTTTGTTTTAGACCCTTACCAAACATATTTAATTCATTTTCGCATGGCCTTCAGTATTGTTATCTGGACCGTGACCTATGATTTTTGGTAGTATCTTAAAAGTCTAGAATTAGAGCGGTCAAAATCTAACCCGACCTGATAAACTGCCCGAAATTGACCTGTAAATGACCGAAATAAACCTGCCTTTTTCGACCCGAACCCAAATTATACCCGAACCTGAAATGACCTGAAAACAATGGGTCAAAACCCGACCAAATCATTACTCTCTTCATTTATAGTCAAACTATACATGATGTCAAAATACAAATATTAAGATTAGTGAAAGTCAGACTCAGAATCGCATTTCATTAATCATTCTTGATGACAAGTGGGTGAATTACTAATGTGAAGACTTTGGGTGGTACTGATACGTATTTCACTATCTCCCTCCCAAATTTAGAATTTAGAATCACTTATCTTTTCCCCAAATTTATTCCTTGATTTTACATCCCACCAAATCAAAAAATAAACTTTTCAGCTTCCCTCCAAATGCACTATTAACACTTTTAGGATGCTTTAACAGGAATAAAAAAAAAAAGAAACAGTCATTTTTATGGTGCCTCCAAAAAATCAACTCTAATTGATATATTATTGACGGTCTTAAAGTCGTATGTCGCAAATTAACAATTTATAACACTTAAATCCCAATACTAAACATATACTAAAGTGAAAGTAAGGGGTTGAACCACAGGGAATAAAACTAATCGAATCAAAGTTAAGCGTAGATAAAATGCAAATACGGAGTAAAAGGAACAAGTAACAAGGTTGGGGGGATTTGGGTTGAATTATAAAGCTAATTAAAATCAACTAATAAAGGAAGAAAAGAGAATAAAAGGATGAAATATAAGATACTAAAGGTCTCAACTCAAGTTAATATCCGCGACTCAAAGGTAATTGATCACAGTAATCCGGTTCAAACTCGTATTCTTGACTACCTTATCGTGAATCACAAAATTCCAATTCTCCGTAAGTTTAGTTAATTAAAACGTATCCCGTTCTTTAACTAACCCTAACTAAAAGACAATCTCACAATCCAGCTAAAGATTTAATCAATTAGCAGCTTTAATAACGAGAGAATCGATAAGGAATAAATATGAAAATTGCTTTAATAACGAGAGAATCAATTAACACATACAATCCAGTTGTACTTTAGATATTATGAAAATTGCTTCTAGGAATAAATATCACGAATCTCGTACAATAATTATTAATACCTAGTTTGTTACTAGTGTTACGTTAATCACAATCAAGTTAAATCAACGAAACTAACGATTACGCGATTAATGAGAAAACTAGTTGCGCACCTAGAAGTCAAAATCAATCTCGCAAATAAAAATGATAACAAAGCAATAATCAATAATCAAGAACAAAGTAGAGAACTTTCAAACTCACAATTCAAAGAGAACCGTTTCAATCACTTGAATTGAGAATAGAGAATTAGTTACTCATCACCGACGGTTACAAAATTCTCCAAAAGTTTCAATCTTGAATCCTCCAAACTTTAAAAAAATTTAAAACTAGGTCTAAAGATAATGATAATATAAAATAAAACTAGGTTAAGTCTAATATATGATAACCTAAATTAATTAAAATACGTTTTTAGGTAAAAACAAAGCAATCTGAATTTTCCAAAATAAATAGCACACGCGACCTCCTGGCTCGCGCGTAGGTCGCGCCTAGGTTGCGTGTAGGTCATACCTTCACTTCAAAACTTCGTTTCTTCATGGCTTTCGTTCTCATAACTAATCCTTCGTATATAACATCATTTGGTCCATCAAATACCTGTAAAAACAACTCAAATAACGAACTTTTTCACAAAATAATGTTATTTACAAAACAAATTAACAAAATAGGGTTCTCTCGAAACTTATTACGTTCTATGGGTCCACGTCATCGTTTTTATATTTTTTTTCTCGATTTTTATTTAAGTCGCTATGGCAGACAGCGGTTTCAGTTCAAAAAGTTGAAACCGCTGTCGCACACAGCGTTTTCCACTCCCATCAATATTCAACAAAACCATTTTTTGTGGGTTCTAGTTTAGTGGATTACACATTTACACCCCATTTTGGAGGTGGTATAACAAATTAAATCATTTTCATACTTGATATTTGGGAGTTATTTGTATATTTTGTGGTCAAAATTAACAAAGATTAAACCTTTAATTTAAATTTTGACTTTTCTTCATACTAATGAAATGGGTTCAAAATAGAGATTATTGAAAAATTAGAAATTAATATATGAAATGTTTGTATATAATTGAATTAATTAGGATAAGAATAATTGAGAGGGGTGATTAATGAATAATGTTGAGACTTGAGATGAATGAGGTTGAAAGTTTGTTATGGAGAAGGGGAAGCTTAGAGAACAGTGAAAGAAAAGCATGACACAAGAAAGAAGGTAACTGAGTACGTACACGAGGTAGGAGGAGAAGGTGAAGTTCATGTATTGCTGAAGAAATTCTATTAAACCGCTGTGTGGGACAGCGGTTTCGAGTTTTTGGAACTGAAACCGCTGTCTGGCACAGCGACTTAGAAAAAATCGGAAAAAAAATATAAAAACGATGACGTGGACCCATAGAGCGTAATAAGTTTCGAGAGAACCCTATTTTGTTAATTTGTTTTGCAAATAACACTATTTTGTGAAAAAGTTCCAAATAACCCATACTAAACTCGCCTCCTCAAATTCCCCCACGCTTGAACTTTTCATCGTCCTCGATGGAAACAAAGAACATGTTACCCCCAAACCAACACTAGCCTATAAGAACGCGGTGGATGCCTATCAAAGCACAACTCCTACACTCCCCAACTCCCTTAAATGACTTAAGTGATAGCCATTCGCACTCAACTCACATTCTAACCTCAACAACTCTCGATATTTAGGAATTAAATACCCTTCGACCCGACGACATGCCTTGCAACCACGATGACAAAAGATTCGCTACGCCCCTTATTTCTCCATCCTAGCATGCTCACTTGTGCTACTAATGTTCTCTAATGACAAAAATGCATATGTCACACACACATACAACCCCCACAAGCGAGCTCCTAAATGCCTCTACTCCGCATAATGCAAACCAAACTCAATCGCAAGAGAGGTGCCTACAACTCCGTGCACCGCGATTACTACACACCGTAGCCTCTAACCTACCCTTCCGACCTTCGTTGTCACCCTTCTTATGTCAGCACGCCGGTAAATTTGGAAGTAGTAAAACATTTTTTTTCCCTAAATCTCTCATTTTGCCTAGAGTGCCCCCCCTTGCGGGTTTCACTCTAGCTTCCATTTCCTCACTTCTACTCTTGTGGCTCGCAACTCGTTTCTTCTTTTTACTCGGAGTGCCCACCCTTGCGGTTTCTTTCTGCCCTTGGCCACATATCCCACTTTTGGCTAGGGCCCTTTCGGGTTTTCACCTAGCCGGGATTCACTTTATTTCGTATTTTTTGTTGGTGATTTAAATGTCATCGTACCGTTTAAGTATAATTGGATATCGTGGTAGAATCATACGGAAACTCATAACGTTACAATATGAATCGGGAGTGTGGAGTACACGTTCATATATAAACAATTATTGAGTTAACGGAATGTACGGAAGAAGCGGAAAAAGAAATAAATAATTATAGAATTGGTTAAGTGCACCAATTAATATACAAATAATTGAATTTTACGTACAAATGTTTGTACATCAAAGCCATTCATCAAAAAGTGGCATTCATTTGTCAAAACAGTGAATTCTCCTTATAAATATAAGAGGATTGTGAAAGAAAAAATATAACAAAAATTTCAGATTTCTACCCTCTACAAATCAAACAATAAGCATTAAAGTTCTTCTTTGTTTTAGCCTAAAAACCAAAGGGACTTTGTAGTTTTATCCTACGATTGATTTCGCAGTCTCCCTAAGGCAAGTAAGGGGCGAAATACTTTCTAAGGAGAGCAGTCACTTGCGACTCTACAATTATCCGAGCACCAATTTCTTTCATACACAATATTATCATTTAATACACTATAAATCTGACCGTCTCAATCTAACATTCTTAGAAAGTATTTGTGAAAATAGTGTGTGTTATGAAGGGAAAAAGCAAGTTTGAAATACTAGAGAAATTTAAAGGAATCGATTTTCGTAGATGGCATAAAAAGATGCACTTCAAACAAGTAGCATATGTAATTAACTACTCCGTGTCCTCCGGAACCGGAAGATGATCAGGCTATCGATGCACTCCGCAGGAAGGCAAAATGGGAAAATGACGATTATATATGTCGAGGACATATATTGAATGGGATGTCAAACACTCTTTTTGATATGTATCAACATGTTGAATCTTCTACTCTACTTTGGGATCAATTGGAAAAATTTTATATGGATGAAGATGCCACAAGTAGCAAGTTTTTGGTAAGTCGTTTTATGAATTATAAGATGACTGATTCCCGTTCCGTGTCGGAACAATTTAATGAATTAATTCATATAATTAATCGATTTTCTCAATATGATATGCCTATGAATGAGAATATGTCAGTATCTATTAGTATTGAGAAATTGCCACCGACATGGAAAAATTTTAAACATGAATTGAAACACAAAAAGGAAGTCTTGACTTTGGGTGAACTTGGACGAAGTCTCCAAGTCGAGGAAGGCCTTAGGGTTGAAGAAAATGAAAAATCTGCCGGAAAAGGAGATCCTAAGGGTTCCTCCATTAATATGGTCGAACAAGGGGAAAGTTCCAAAAAATGGAAAGACAAAGGGAAAGGCAAGAAACGTCCTTATATACTAATAATGATCCAAACAAGAAACTAAAAAGTGCTTGTTGGATATGCGGTAAAACTGGTCACTTTAAGGCGGATTGCCGTGTAAGAAAGAAGAAGATGGGAACTTCGGGAAAGGGCACCGAAAAAGGGTCTAAGGACCATGATGCTTCTACTAGTAAAGGTGATATTTCTAATTGTATTAAAGTTAATTCTAATGAGAATTATGTTACATATTTTGATGAAGCAAATTATGTGCATGATGATGAAATCATTTGGTGGATTGATTCGGGAGCGACAAGACATGTTTGCAAAAATCGTTCTTGGTTCAAAGATTTTGTACCGGTAAAAGACGGATCCATTCTTCACATGGGCAACGAATCAACCGCACAAATACAAGGCCGTGGAAATATTACTTTAGTTTTTAGTTCCGGAAAATCTCTAGTATTAAAAGATGTATTATATGTACCCGATATAAGGAAAAACTTAGTATCGGGAGGATTATTGAATAAATCCGGCTATAAGCAAGTTATGGAGTCAGATAAGTATGTATTATCTAAATCTGGAATATTTATAGGTTTCGGATATTATTGTAATGGTATGTTTATGTTGAATATAAATAAAATGGATGATTGTATTTATATGGTTTCTTCTTCTTCTTCTTCTTCTTCTTCTTCTTCTTCTTCTTCTTATTCTTCTTCTTCTTCTTCTTCTTCCTCTTCCTCCTTTACATCACCATCTAATTTATGGCATGCAAGACTTGGACATGTTCATTACAAAAGACTTCTTCTTATGTCTAAGCAAGATTTGATTCCACCATTTGATTTACAAACACGTAAATGTGATACATGTATACTTACTAAAATTACTAGACAACCTTTCAAGAACATTGTAAGCACATCAAACATGTTGAATTTAATTCATAGTGATTTATGTGATTTACATTCTACTCCATCTTTGGGAAATAAAAAATATGTGGGAACTTTCATTGATGATGATTATTCTCGGTTTTTTTATATTTATTTATTGCATTCTAAAGATGAGGCTCCTGATAAGTTTGTGGTGTATAAAAATGAAGTGGAATTGCAACAATCTTGTAAGATTAAAAGACTTCGAACCGATCGAGGTGGTGAGTATTTTGATCCTAAATACTTTGCAAATTGTGGAATTATTCATGAAGTTACTCCTCCCTATACACCACAATTAAATGGTGTAGCGGAAAGGAAAAATCGATCTCTAAAAGAGATGATGAATTCTATGCTATCTTACTCGGGTTTGAGTGAAGGTTTTTGGGGTGAAGCAATGTTAACGGCATGTTATTTATTGAATAGAGTGCCTAATAAGCGGAATGACATAACCCCATATGAACTTTGGTACAAAAAGAAGCCAAATCTAAGTTACCTTAGAGTTTGGGGATGTCGGGCAATAGTAAGACTACCCGATCCTAAAAGGAAAACTTTGGGAGAAAAAGGAATAGATTGTATATTCATTGGTTATGCTATGCATTCAAAAGCTTATATATTCTATGTAATAGAACCAAATAGCTCAATTGGAATTCATTCCGTGATTGAATCAAGGGATGCTATTTTTGATGAAGATCTATTTACATCGATGAAAAGGCCTAAAGATTTAGTGCCAAATGTTAGTAATAACTTGAATGAAAACGATCAGCAGGACAATCTTGATGAAACAGACCAAGTGGTCAACCTCTCGCGTAAAAATCAGCCTGTTGCTTCTCGAAAAAGCAAGAGAGGAAGAATACCGAAAGATTTCGGATCTGAGTTCCAAACTTATTTAGTTGAAGGGTCAAGGAACGAGTTAGGACTTCAATATGCTTATTGTTATAACATAGATGAAGATCCTAGAACATTTAAAGAGGCAATGGCCTCTCAAGATGTTGCATTTTGGAAGGAAGCCATCAATGATGAAATGGATTCCATAATGGGAAATAACACATGGGTTCTTTCGGATCTACCAAAAGGGTGTAAACCTTTAGGTTCTAGATGGATCTTTAAGAAAAAGATGAATGTTGATGGTTCAATCGACAAGTTTAAGGCTCGATTAGTCATTCAAGGCTTTAGACAAAAGGAAGGAATAGACTATTTCGATACTTATGCACCGGTTGCTAGAATTTCTACAATAAGACTATTAATAGCAATTGCTTCAATACATAATTTGGTGATACATCAAATGGATGTGAAAACAGCGTTTTTACATGGTGAATTGGAAGAAGAAATTTACATGAAGCAACCGGAAGGTTTCATTATGCCCGGGCAAGAGCATAAGGTTTGGAAGTTGGTGAAGTCCTTGTACGGACTTAAGCAAGCACCAAAGCAATGGCATCATAAGTTTGATGAAGTTGTGTTATCTAATGGATACAAACTTAATCAATCGGATAAATGTGTATATAGCAAATTTGATAGCTCCGGTAATGGTGTCATCATTTGTTTATATGTTGATGATATGTTAATCTTTGGAACGGATCAAAAGCAAGTTGACCTTACTAAAACATTTTTATCATCAAGTTTTGCTATGAAGGATATGGGCATAGCGGATGTGATTCTAGGAATAAAGATTAAAAGAACTAATCTTGGAATATCCTTGTCACAATCTCATTATATTGAGAAAGTGCTTAAGAAGTTTAATTGTGAGAATAGCAGCATTGCTCATTCACCAATGGAAGCAAATATAAAGTTAATGCCTAATACGGGATTACCAATTTCACAATTAAAGTACTCTCAAGTCATAGGATGCTTAATGTATGCCATGACAAGTACTCGACCGGATATTGCATATGCAGTTGGAAGGTTGAGTAGATACACAAGCAATCCAAGTAGTCATCATTGGAGCGCGGTAATGCGTGTCTTAAAGTTTCTTAAGAATACTAAAGACTTTGCATTAACCTATAGTGGGAATCCTTCGGTGCTAGAAGGGTACTCGGATGCTAGTTGGATCACTAATCCTGAATATCATTCTTCAACTAGTGGTTGGGTATTTTTGCTTGGGGGAGGTGCCATTTCTTGGGCTTCTAAGAAGCAAACATGCATCACGACATCCACTATGGAGTTGGAATTTGTAGCTTTGGCAGCAACCGGAAAAGAGGCAGAATGGCTTAGGAATTTAGTGTGTGAAATTCCTTTATGGCCTAAACCGATATCATCAATATCGATCCATTGTGATAGTAAGCCAACTTTGGCTAAAGCTTATAGTCAAATATATAATGGGAAATCGAGACATCTCGGATTAAGACATAGCGCGGTACGAGAATTAATTACTCATGGGGTTATCTCGGTAGACTTCGTAAGAACTGATCAAAATCTTGCGGATCACTTAACTAAAAGCTTGGCAAAGCATTTAGTGGAAAAGTCGATAATAGGGCTGGGTTTAAAGTCCATTAAACCTTAGATATTGGGACACCCAATTCTCCTCTATTACAATGATAGAGGTAGAATTCAATGTGGAAAGCCCTTTACTTAAGATTGAAGTACATCAAAGTTTATCCCAAAAGGTATGTACTTAGACCTGCTGTGAGTTAAGGATGAAGTGTTACCTTCTTAATGAATTTTTTGAAAAAATGTACTTGCAGGTACATGATAAAAGAATTCACCTATGTGAGACGTGGAGTATAGCCGACTTCGGAAGCTTTATTGGACTCAAGCTTTTATACGCTCATGAGAGGATTAGGATTCTAGGCTTGTAATAAGTATCACTATATAACTTTATTGTTTAAATAGAATTTGTGTGTATTTTGCCTTCATGTATTCAATATGTTTAAGGGTTCAATCCTTAGAGACACCCTTTTTACTAGAGTATATGGAACGTGCATTTTACTATGTGAAAATTCAATCTTCGTGACATTTTCATTTATGCGCAAATTTGATGATTGGTAGGTATTAAAACGAATCAAGGATTACACTTAAATGGGGGAGGAATGTTGGTGATTTAAATGTCATCGTACCGTTTAAGTATAATTGGATATCGTGGTAGAATCATACGAAAACTCATAACGTTACAATATGAATCGGGAGTGTAGAGTACACGTTCATATATAAACAATTATTGAGTTAACGGGATGTACGGAAGAAGCGGAAAAAGAAATAAATAATTATAGAATTGGTTAAGTGCACCAATTAATATACAAATAATTGAATTTTACGTACAAATGTTTGTACATCAAAGCCATTCACCAAAAAGTGGCATTCATTTGTCAAAACAAGTGGCTCTTGAATAGGTACGTGCCTTTTCATAGATAATTCGTATCATGTATAATTCTCCTTATAAATGAAAGAGGATTGTGAAAGAAAAAATATAACAAAAATTTCAGATTTCTACCCTCTACAAATCAAACAATAAGCATTAAAGTTCTTCTTTGTTTTAGCCTAAAAACCAAAGGGACTTTGTAGTTTTATCCTACGATTGATTTCGCAGTCTCCCTAAGGCAAGTAAGGGGCGAAATACTTTCTAAGGAGAGCAGTCACTTGCGACTCTACAATTATCCGAGCACCAATTTCTTTCATACACAATATTATCATTTAATACACTATAAATCCGACCGTCTCAATCTAACAATTTTTTTTTTTTTTGTTTTTTTTCCGAAAACATATATAAAAGCACACTATACAATACAAAACAATCGAAACGATTCCCCTCCCCCACGCTTGAATGAAACATTGTCCTCAATGTTGCACATGACACAATAAAAGGGGAAAGGATAAACATACCTCACCGAGAAAACCACGTCAAAAGATTTTTTTTCCAAACCATCAACTACCCATCGATAGCATATACATACTGCAACCACGCCCCTCAACTCCTCCCCCATGCTTGGATGAAAGTATAAATGAAAGCACCACACATACAATGTTGACAAAAGCAATTCAAACTCCGAGCTCATGTCTATTAGCGTTAACTCCTCCACGCCAAACCAAGTCAACCCGATCGCGCGGACAAGGTGTCCCCACTACATCACACCACGATCTCCCCATTTCTTCCATCACTTATGACGCCTACTCCACAACTGAAGCTCAAGGATGTTCCGATGATTATTTTTTTTTTTTTTTTTTGAATTGAATCAAGAAAATTAGGATTTCATGTCGGTTTGACCTCTTGCTTATGAACCTCCTGAAACATGTAACAACTCGTCAAAAGCACCTATTAAATAAAATAAAATAAAATTAAAAATGCAAACTAAAACAATAAATCAAGGGTTGCGTCCCCGATAGCGCTTTTGTTTAACGTCGTTCACTCGACGCATTTTCTCTTTTTTCAAACTTCTAACGCAAGTATCATCGAACGAGAGGAGCAAGTCAATGCTCGTAATAATCTGTCATACATGCTAGCAAACAAATCGTAATAGTGATAATAGCAAATAAAAATCAAATTACGGCACGCATTATCAAAAATATTACTAGCACATGACACATATTTCTCTGGGCTTCTAAACGTAAGATTTACGTCACTAAACGGCTCTTTATAGGATGAATCACATGTACAAAAGATGTGCTGTCTAAACAAAGACCGACAAAGAACCATAGGTATTAAAATCAATGAACTACCAAAGGGATTTGTGATTGGCGTATCCGTCGGTAAGAGTACATCAACTAGCTCGATTTCCTCTTTATTTTCCCCTCTCGCTCATACTCTAAGATCACACTCGGTGAATCCTCTAGAATCAAATTATCACTCAAATCGAGAGAGGGAATACAAAAGTTAGAGTCACAACACTCCTTGACAGGCTAAAGTCGTATCACCTTATCAAAATAAATCCTACAAAACAACTAACTAGTAGCTAGTGGCAAGCAGGGTCGAAATCCACAGAGAAACGGTGTAATCAGAAGGGTTACTCAGTCAACTAGGCTATCTCAAGGGTAAAAGTCGATATTTAAGAATAAAAACTAAACTAAGAACGAATAATAAAAGAGAGTAAAAGTATATGGGAGAAAGATTAGGGCATCGGGTTCATTGTGATATCAACTCAGGAACTCAACTCAATAAGAAATAACAATCGATTGAAGCTATGCAAGTGACTAGGTTTAAGAATACGCTCTCTCGAGTCAATATTAACCTTAAGCAGTTTTAGCGGGCTCTCGCAACTTACTAAACCTAACTCATCAAATACGCGTAAGTCTAGTTTCAATTAGGCTTTCGATCTTAATCAAAACTACCAAGATTCAATTTAATTTAGGCGTCCCTAAGTTCAATTGATATTATAAACGCGTAGGAAGAAATCAACTTGCACAAGTTCAATCAATCAAAGCAATTAAAACATGTTCCTGAACCAAACTCACAAATTCCCCTAAACCCTAATTAAAGAATTAGCTACTCATGATTGAAGGGCTAACAAAACAATTAATAATAATGAACATGATGAACGAATAATAGTAATTGAAATAAACCTGGATTAAATCGGAGTACTGACGATTACAAAGTAAAATCAATCTTGAAGCTAAACTAATGAAGTTTTAGAGTGTATGTAAAAAGAGAGAACAAAACTTAATAATAAACTAAAACCTAAATTAGAACATAAAATAAAGCCTAGAATAAAGTGTCACGAGCCTAGGTATTTATATAAAACTTCCTAAAACTAATCTCGGATAAAAACCAAAACCGACAAAAATAACACACGGGCCGGCCGGACCCTTTCCAGCTGGGCCGGCTCTTCTTCTTCAACTTGGGCCCAATTCTCCTCACTTGGGCCTCTATCTTTTTAGTCTTTAGTTTGTCTTCCCGAGCTCTCGTGATAGCTCGAGCTTGGTCTTGTCGTCACGGTACTTAAAATGCTCCACGGCTCAGGACCGCCAAAACCTGCAAAATATAAACGAGGAACAGCAGTACCGCAATATATAGCAAATAGCTCAGAAGCCAATAACGAACTCGAATAAATGCAAGCTAAATGCGACTGAACCGGGGGCAAATAATCTATATAAATGGCACGTATCAAACTCCCCCAAACCAAACCTTTGCTTGTCCTCAAGCAAACTACCCAAATATAGCACATAATCACGAGGACAAACTAGTACAGGAAAAATGCAAACTTAAAGTCACAAGCATTGTCGCCTCATACAAAAGTGAATCAAATCAATACCTGCTTCCTCTTCAATAAATTGGAGAGTTAGGGAGCAAACTGAACAAATAAAAGATGGCGGAACATTATAACGCAAACTCCATGCAAAGACTTTCGACCGTATGCATCCACTAAGACGCTGAGACTATTAATAATCTCACAAACATCGACACTAGGAAAACTACTAGAACTAAGCATGTTGTCACCCAAAATGTCTCAAAATCACATCGAGCGAGGTTTCCAAGGGTTGTAATGTTAGGCTCAGGACAAGAGGGTAAAAAGGTGGTAAACGCATTTGGAAATGTGGAGCTCAATGGCTTAACAACTGCATCAAAATCTAACTCACATCCCAACAACAATACCTCTCAACCTTATATCAAAATGGATCACAATTCCTGCACAAGAATGATAAAACATCGCTTCCAACTTAACACTTCCGATCTTCTTATTGAAATAAATAACATATATACAAACCAACTCTTTCTTTTCGTTTTCGTTTTCTTTTCCATTTCTTTTCTTTTCCTTCTTTTTGGATTTTTTCGAATTTTTGCTTTTTTTTTTCTTTTTTTTTTTTTTTTTCTTTTGTTTTGAACTGAAATGAAATAGGATCGGGTGAAACTTTGAAACAAGTAGGAAAGCGAAATATTAACGGGAATACTCGCATAACATCAACCCACAACTCCAACTCGCAAGATAAGCAAATCACGGACTTAACCCACTTCCTTCCCAACCAAATACTCCGTGAAAACAAGAGACCCCTAATGCAACTGATCAGCCTGGGTAGGATAATTTTGGAATGTAGCTCAATATATATAATGTGGCTCAAAAACAGGCTACAAAGGCTAGGACGGGCTACAAATGAGGGACCTAAGTCTAAAGAGTAGGAAAAGTAGGCCATTTGGCTAATGTGGAGTTAATATAAAATCGTAACCAAAATCAAGTACCTCTTCGTGCAATGCTCGATCATTTAAGAACAAGTAGGCTCAAACAATGAAATAAATCTAGTTTTCATTTCACTAGTACGAGTATATACGATGTCAAGTGGATGGGTAATCTAAGAAACGCGCCCCGTCTACGTCACATGTTCCTATGTCAAATACAAGTTAGTCTACTCAAATCACCTCAAGGATGAAAGGAAAGGGTAAGCAAAACATATCAAATCAACACAATCAAGAGACTCAACTAAGCGACTAAGAGCGTATCTTAAAAGACACTAAAGCTAATCCTGCACAGAAGGTTCCTCAGACGACCAAAAAGACACAAAAAGACTCGTATTTTTTTATTTTTAAATTTTTTTGATTTTTTGGATTTTCATATAAATGCACACGAAATGAAAAAAACAACTAATAAGCGCGAAAGTGCTTCCTCCCCCAAACCAGAATCGCACATTGTCCTCAATGTGCAAAACAGCACAACCACAAGTAGTAGAAAAGGACAAATAATATACGGGGGTAGGAAAATAAAAGCGAGAAAAAGAGGGTAACAAGGCTCACATTATTAAGTTGAAACTCCCCCAAACCGAAGCGAAGCATGGAGTGCGGCTAATAGTCCACGAATATGCGTCCAAATCAGTCCAACTATGAAGTACTTCGGAGTAGCACGCGAGAAAAAGCAAGGCAGAACAGCAGGGGGAACCGGCCGGCCGACTGGGACCCCAATTTTCAATTTTTTTTTTTATTTTTATTTATTTATTTATTTTTTTTTATTTTTTTTTTGTATTTTTTTGTATTTTTGTTTTTTTTTCTCTCAGCTTCAAATTTGTGCTACGGCCCTGGTCCAAGCCCGGCAGCCGGGAGGTCGGCTGGGGTGCCTCCTCGTGAGCATTCTCCAAATTTCTAAGTGCCAAAAATCGTAGAGTACCTGCGCACTAGAATCACATAATAATACCCTCATCCTTGCGCGCTCAATAAAAACGTAAAATGTCAACAAACAAAGCAAACCAAAGTACAATTATTACAACGTCATCGGGTTGCCTCCCGGAAGCGCTGGTTTATACGGTCCCGCACGACCTTCTTCAAAACTTCAATCAACTCAAATAATCATGCCAAGGTCGCTGACCACTTGCGACCGCCTCGCTCGTGGTAATACCGTCAGTATGCCACAAAATTCTACCTTCTCGAGGTAGATCATCAACAATTAGCAAGCACGGGATTCCGTCGCGAAATGGCTCACCATATCATCCTCGTGCTCCGGGCGACTCGACGGCGGGGCTTCCATCTCCATTGCTAGCACTATTTAGGTCGGCCTTCAACAATTTCCTCTCCCCCAAACCAGTCTTGCAGCTGCTCGTCGACGAACCTGCACAAGGAGAGACAGCAGAAAAGACCTCCAAAGTGTCTCTAGTAGAGTGAGACGGAGGTATAGCATCAATAGCACAGACCGACTCTAACTGCATAGGTGACCGCGGTGTATCCGACCGAGTAAAAACTAACTTCTCACCCCCTACCGTGAAAGTCAGAGTCCCATTACCCACATCTATGAGTGCGCCCGCGGTGTGTAAGAAGGGTCTCCCTAAGATAACAGGGATATGTGAATCCTCGGGAATGAAAAACTACCGGGATCCTTCAGCTTAGGGGGAGGGTTACCCTGCAAAAAACTACTACACTCCCCTGTGAAAGCAACCATTTCAACCTCATCCAAAGACCGCTTACTTGTCAAGACCTCCTTCATAAATTTCATAAGCAGGAACTTCTCGAATTAAATCAATAAAAGGAACGTTTACCTGCAGGTTCTTGACGATCTCGAAAAATTTACTGAAGTGGGAATCCACCTTAGCAGCGAACACGTCAGGAAAAGGAAGCTTAATCTGAATTTTGGAGCTCAGAGTGTTCTTTATCGCGTTCTTTGCTCTATTTGGCGGTCGGCCATTTGCCGGTCGGCCATTTGTGCGATCTGCCGTCCTTTCAGCCTCGGTCGTCGTCCCGTCATGATCCCCATCACTTCCAGCAACTTCTCTACTCAACTCAGCCGACCCGGGCATCTTAGGACCATCATAAGCCCTCCCGCTACGTAACTGGATCGCATTTACATGCTCGATGTCTATTGGCGGTCCGGATCGGCCATTGCCGGCCGACCATTTGTGCGATCTGCCGTCCTTTTCGGCCCTCGGTCGTCGTCCCGTCATGATCCCCATCACTTCCTGCGACGTAGCAATCTGAGCAACCTGCGTCTCAAGATGCTTAACGGCCTGATTTGTCTCCATTTGCATCTTTTGCATGGCCATCATCATAGTACGCATATCAGCTATAGGATCAGGTCCCGCGGTAATTTGTGGTGGAGGGACGTAAGGTGGTTTTTGGTAAGTGGGTTGTGGTTGGAAAGTTTTGTGAGGGGGCATATAAGGGGGGTTTTGAGGTGGTTGGATGGTCGGATTAAGGACATTCTGGTTACGGTAGGATAAGAGTGATCGATCATAACCCGGCTGATTTTGGTAGGGCAAGTTCTGTTGGTAAGATTGGTAAGCGTGAACTTGCTCGTGGGGTGCTGCGTAACCCGAAGAATAGTAATCAGAATCGTGCCCCACGACAGCATTCACATGAGCACTAGAAGAACCACCACCGTGTATCATATCAATCTTCGTAGTCAGCGTAACAAGCTGACTAGTGATCGCACTCACGCTTTCCTTATCATGGCCCTGGTGTGCAGACCGTGAATTACCCCTCGGCTTCCCAAATTGTGCAAGTGCACCACCATCTCCTCAATTAAAGCCCATGCCTTATCGTCGTTGACGTTATTAGCAAAACGCCCCTCCGCAGCAGAATCAAGAATAGCACGGCTCTGAGCATATAAACCGTTATAAAACGTCATAATCACCAACCAGTCGTTCAACCCGTGGTGAGGACAATCCCATATCAGCTTCTTGTACATCTCCCATGTTTCAGCTAAAGACTCATCGTAAGTTTGCTTGAAGCCCTGAATCTGACTGCGCATTTAAGTAGTGCGCTCTGGAGGATAATACTTAGAATAAAAAGCAAGAGCAAGACCGTTCCAATTTGTAATTCCCGCAGCAGTCTTATCCAGATCAGTAATCCACTCACGGGCTAGATCTCGTAGAGAAAAAGAGAACAACATCTCCCTAATCTGATCCTGCGTAATCCCGGTCTGTTTAATAGTTGAACAGTAATCCGTAAAAACCTGCATGTGCCGACCAGGATCTTCGGTGGGATTGCCACCAAACTGATTGCGCTCCACCAAATTAAGAAAGGCGGGGCGAATCTCAAAGTTGCCCTGTAGAGTAGCGGACATCGTGAATCCATTAGGAATGGATTCCGTCTTAGGCAAGGAGTGACTGTAGAGCTTTGGCATGGTTACAAGCTCCTCAAGAACAACAGTAGAAGTAGAAGGTGGAGTAGTGTCCTCTTCGTAGGACGATGTCTCTGCACGAAATTCCGCGTACAAAGCTTCCACAGTTTCAGGCTCGTAAGCCTCAGCGATCTCCTTAAAGAAATTACACGACCGGTGAAAAGTACGCTCAGGTTCAGGATCAAAAGGGACTAAACCTGAAGGTGACCTGCGCAGAAATAACTCAAGGAAAAACAGTGAGAACGGTCTCAAGGAACTAGTGTTCCCTGAGACAAGAGAGAAATAAACCTAAACTAAGCAAACAATCTAACTAACTAAACCGTCTCCCCGGCAACGGCGCCAAATTTGACAGGCTAAAGTCGTATCACCTTATCAAAATAAATCCTACTAAACAACTAACTAGTAGCTAGTGGCAAGCAGGGTCGAAATCCACAGAGAAACGGTGTAATCAGAAGGGTTACTCAGTCAACTAGGCTATCTCAAGGGTAAAAGTCGATGTTTAAGAATAAAAACTAAACTAAGAACGAATAATAAAAGAGAGTAAAAGTATATGGGAGAAAGATTAGGGCATCGGGTTCATTGTGATATCAATTCAGGAACTCAACTCAATAAGAAATAACAATCGATTGAAGCTATGCAAGTGACTAGGTTTAAGAATACGCTCTCTCGAGTCAATATTAACCTTAAGCAGTTTTAGCGGGCTCTCGCAACTTACTAAACCTAACTCATCAAATACGTGTAAGTCTAGTTTCAATTAGGCTTTCGATCTTAAATCAAAACTACCAAGATTCAATTCAATTTAGGCGTCCCTAAGTTCAATTGATATTATAAACGCGTAGGAAGAAATCAACTTGCACAAGTTCAATCAATCAAAGCAATTAAAACATGTTCCTGAACCAATCTCACAAATTCCCCTAAACCCTAATTAAAGAATTAGCTACTCATGATTGAAGGGTAAACAAAACAATTAATAATAATGAACATGATGAATGAATAATAGTAACTGAAATAAACCTGGATTAAATCAGAGTACTGACGATTACAAAGTAAAATCAATCTTGAAGCTAAACTAATGAAGTTTTAGAGTGTATGTAAAAAGAGAGAATAAAACTTAATAATAAACTAAAACCTAAATTAGAACATAAAATTAAGCATAGAATAAAGTGTCACGAGCCTAGGTATTTATATAAAACTTCCTAAAACTAATCTCGGATAAAAACCAAAACCGACAAAAATAACACACGGGCTGGCCGGCCGGCTGCCGGCCTGACCCAACCGGCCGGACCCTCTCCAGCTGGGCCGGCTCTTCTTCTTCAACTTTGGCCCAATTCTCCTCACTTGGGCTTCGAATTCACTTGGGCCTCTATCTTTTTAGTCTTTAGTTTGTCTTCCCGAGCTCTCATGATAGCTCGAGCTTGGTCTTGTCATCACGGTACTTAAAATGCTCCACTCGACTTAGGTTTCGGCTCAGGACCGCCAAAACCTGCAAAATATAAACGAGGACGGCAGTACCGCAATATATAGCAAATAGCTCATAAGACAATAACGAACTCGAATAAATGCAAGCTAAATGCGACTGAACCGGGGGCAAATAATCTATATAAATGGCACGTATCACTCCTCATCATCATCGTCCCAAAAACCATCATCGCTATCAATATCACAAGTCTTATGGGAATCACTAACCTCGGGTTCAACGGGAGGGGGAGTATAAAATTCAAGCTTATACTCCAATTCGGATTCATCAAAAATTATGAACATGATTATCCCGCGCCTCAAGTCTAGCTATATTTTCTGCTATTTGCGTAGCCTTACACTCAAAGTTTTCGATACTAGCCCTAGTCTGTTGTTGGATATGCATCACATTAACCGTTGTGGAACCCAGGGTGCGGGGACCCAACTCGACGTCTTGCTTAAGGGCATTTAAAGTTAAAAATATTAAGTCAGAAAAACCTTTAAAACTGTTTTGGAGTCGCCACCTAATTAACACGTCCTAGATTTCGGAGCACGTCGACACCCCTAAATCTAGGTTTGTGAAACCAGATTGGATTCGGGATGAGGGTACTTTTCCAAAGATTAATTCAATTTGTGTTATGAAAATCTTTTAGAAAAGCCTATTTAGAAAAATAGCCACTACTAACCCTAGAACAATCCATTAATAATATTTCAGCTTAAGTAATTCGCTACGTACAAGTGCGATATTGAATGCATGAAGAATGTATGAATGCATATGCAAAAAGATTGTTAAAACCATCAGTTAAGCATGCTAAAACTTGTTAACGAAAACGGTACAGTTAATGTCGAATTCATTGTTAAGTTGATTTAATGCAGGATGAGGATGAAGATGCATAAAGTTAAAATAAAGTCCATTTGGTTCTTTTTAAGGGGGCGTACTTATGCGACTTTGGCGAGGTGTATTACGAATGTGGTGTGTATTAGAGGTGCTGATGTGTCATATATTTACGTACTTATAGCCCCCTTGTTCGCGAGCTTTTCTTTGCGTTTCCCGTGCTTTTACTCGCATGTCGCTTCCTATTTCTCTCCGTTTTGGCCCTGCTGCGTTTTATGTCTATTTTGTAGGTAAAAGCGCTAATTCGGAGTTTAGGATGCTTGTCGGGAAGTTTCGTGAAGTTTCATAAAGTTTCGTGAAGTTTTGAAGTGTTTCGAGTTGGTTTCGTGCCGTTTCGGTTGCGCATGAGCCACGTTTCAATGAATGAAGGTGTCCCGGGACCTTGGGACGGGATTTAAAGCTCACATTATCATCCTAGACCTCGTCCCTACTCGTAGGCCTCGTCCCTATGCCTTGGGACGACAAATATTGCAAATAAAGCTAAGTACAAGAAGTGCAAAAAAAGGAACTTAAGTTGAAACTAACGGGATGAGCTTCCCGTGCTCTTGGGACCAGTTTTGTGCTTGTCCCGGTCGGGACACCTGTCCCGGTCGGGACACCTGTCCCGTGGCCGTGGGACGGGCTTCGACTCTTCGTGTGCTTGAAATACTTCGTCTATTTGAAGGGCTAAAACATTATATTTTCGTCTAAGTTTTTTACAGCATTTCAATAACACTTTAAAGTACTTTCTCAAGAAAACTTAGGGTTCATACTTTTATACTTTTGTAATTTCAATTCCCGTCTCGGATTGCTTTAGTTTGATCGTCTATTTGGGTTTTGTTGCTTGAATTCATCCTTTTACTCTTGGAATTTCTGATTGGTATTGCAATTTTCTTTTCTCTTTTCATTATCATTTCAATATATATCGCTCTTGATCATGTTTTCGTCTTTCTCTTTTGCTCTAGTTGTTGAATTCGCTATGTGTGAGTAGTTCTTTATCTAGGGAGAGAGGGTGATCATGGGTGAGTAGTCTAGGATGCTTTTGGTGATGTTTTGATTAGGGTCTTGCTTGTGGCTTTGGTTGTCTTGCCTTGATTGTGTTTGTTGATCCTTCGGCCAAGGATTAGTGAGCGTTTTCCACCCTTAAACTTAAGACCGAAAGCCTAGTTTAAGGTAGGGCACAAGACTAACCATTATGACCCTCGGTAGTAAGTAGCGAGAGCCCGTTACCGAGACCTAGAGGACGCTTAGGACAGAGAGGCCGAGCATATCCCTTAGCACATGTGATTCCCGACTCTTTTCTGTCACCATCCTTAGTCCTAGCTTTACCTATGCTATCCCCGACTCCCTAGACCTTTTCCTTATCGTTAAACCCTTATCTTTCGCTATAGCTTTAGTAAACCAACCCTTACTCGAACCGAGACTAGAATCATTCATAATAACCAACATTTTGACCATCTCCCTGTGGATACGATCCCGACTTACCCTAGCTACCCTAGTGTTGAGTTTGGTATTATCTTTGACTAGGCGAGTGCGACATAGCCTATCAAAATTTGGCGCCGTTGCCGGGGAGACGGCTTTGTTTTTGTTGTTTATTTGGTTCTTTTCTCATTGTTTATCTTGTCTCAAGGAACCTCAATTCCTTGAGGCCGCTTCTTATCGTTGCCTCTAGTGTTGTTTATGCCCAGGCAAACGCGTACGTCTCAAAAAGGTTTGGCAATTCAGTTTGACCCGGAACCGGAGCGTACATTTCTGCGGCGAAAGAACTTGCTAAAGGACTTGGAAGCTATCTCTCCTTCTACTTCATCCCCAAAAGAAGCTCATATTAAACCTACACCCGAGCCAAAGAAAATGGTGAAACTTTCGGATCATTCAAGGCCAACCGCGGCTCAAGTTCCAACGGGCAATGCTATGCCAACCATAGCGGCCAATAATTTTGAGGTTAAACCCGCTTTCATCAACCTTATTGAGCGTAGTCAGTTTGGAGGGAGCCCCGGTGAGGACCCAAATCTCCACATTCAAAATTTTTGTGATTATTGCAACACAATTAAACAAACCGGAGTAACCCAAAATCAAATAAGAGAGATGCTTTTCTCGTTCTCACTTCGGGACAAAGCAAAGTTGTATCTAAACTCCTTGAACCGGGTAGCTCTTGCAATCACCGATTGGAACTCCCTCGTGTTGGCATTCTATCAAAAGTACTTCCCTCCCGAGAAGAGCGCTATGCTTAGGAGCCAAATCACTAGCTTCCGCCAAAGGGGAGACGAGTCTCTCTTTGATGCGTGGGAAAGGTACAAGGGCTTGCAACGTCAATGCCCACATCATGGCATGGACAAGTGGTTCATTGTTATGCAATTCTACAATGGTCTCTACAATGAGTCACGCCAAGTGCTTGACTCCGCGGCGAATGGTAGGTTTGACAATATTGATGTGGAGGAGGCCATTGATACGATTGAGGCCATGGCGATCTATAATGCACAATATGGGAGTTCTAGGAATGTTCCAAGGAGCGGAGGCAAGCATGATGGTGATGCGGTAGCCATGCTTTCAGCAAAAATGGATGCCATGACCGCTATGATAAGCGCGATGCAGACGTGTGGTAGTTCTTCAAATGCTAGTGGACAAACGGTTGCGGCGATGCACACTTCCCATGATCCGACTTGTGGTTCATGTGGCGTTTCCGGTCATTCCTCCTTAGAATGCCGAGGTATGTATCCCGTCCATGCTTTTCAATCTCAACAAAACAATCCTTACTCAAACTATTATAATGAAGGCTACAAGAATCACCCAAACTTGAGTTACAAAAGCCAAAACGTTTTGAATCCATCACAACAACAACAAAACAGCCCACAAAACTATCCTACACACAATGCTCCTCAAAATTTCAGCTCCTACAACAACCCAAGACCTTACAACCCTCCGGGCTTTAATCGCCCCAATTTTCAAACTCAAAATGCTCCGCCACCGGTGCAAGCTGCTCCGGTCCCCGATC
Organism: Dianthus caryophyllus; assembly: GCA_023091065.1. Taxonomy (NCBI): domain Eukaryota; kingdom Viridiplantae; phylum Streptophyta; class Magnoliopsida; order Caryophyllales; family Caryophyllaceae; genus Dianthus; species Dianthus caryophyllus. The sequence goes on along the minus strand of CM041529.1, from coordinate 11,713,487 downwards.
CCATGAGTGAAATGCGAGCCATGATGATGCAAATGGCTAAGACACTAGTGACCATGATGGCTCAAATGCAAAAGAGCGATCAAGCAAAGGATGCGGCCATTAAAATGCTCGAAACACAAATGGCTCAACTTGCTTCCTCAAATTCTCAAAGGAAGCCGGGCTCTCTTCCGTCGCAAGGTTCACAACCGCAACAACATGAGTCGATCAATGCCATCTCCTTGCGTAGCGGCACGAGCTATGACGGTCCACCAATGCCTACATATGATGCTCCACCCGCAAAGGTGGTAAGTGAGGTAGACCCTTCTCTTTCACCTAATGGTTTTAGTACTTCTAGTGGTAATGTTGCAGGTACAAGCCATGGAGCCATGCACGGAGGAGTCGTAGGGCAGCCTAGGGTCGAGAGTAATGGCCACGTGGGCCAAGGTGGGGCCGTGCTAGGTGAAGCAGCCGTGGGGAGTCAAGGAGGGAAGGCCGTGGGTGTTGAGGCCAAGGTGGCCGAGAAGGACAAGCCGATAGAGCCGCCGATTCAAATCAAATTACCATTCCCAAGCCGAGTGGTAAAGTCCAAGCTCAACATGGGCGAGTTAAAGGTTACGAACATCACTGCGGAATGCGATCGTTTAGTGAGGTCGAGACTGTGGCTTTCACTGCGGAATGCAGCGCTCTTTTGCAAAACCAGTCTCCTCCTAAACTAAAGGATCTGGGTAGTTTCTCCATACCTTGCACGATTGGTACCGTTTCTATTTCTAACACTCTTTACGATTTAGGTGCAAGTGTAAGCGTTATGCCTTACTCCGTATGCGAGAAACTCAACATGGGCGAGTTAAAGGTTACGAACATCACTCTCCAAATGGCGGATCATTCTGTCAAACGCCCTCTAGGTGTTTTGGAGGACGTTCCTGTCAAAGTGGGTAAATTTTTCATCCCCGTCGATTTCATTGTTCTTGACATGGCCGAGGACTCCCAAATTCCTATCATTTTGGGTCGGCCCTTCTTGCACAATACTGGTGCAATCATAGATGTCAAGAACGGGAAATTGACGTTGGATGTCGGAGGTGATAAAATAACTTTCAACTTGTCTAACACTTTAAAGCGCCCAATGTTGGAGGAGCATGTCTTTGCTGTTGATGTTATTGATGAATGTGTGAATGAGCACTTACCTCAAGTCCTCGAGAGGGACCCTCTTGAGGCCGTGCTTTGCTGTCATGATGTTGTTGCAGGTACTTTCGGGAGGACGGACGCGGGTAGAGCTGTGATCAAAAACGATGTGCGTGGTGTTGCATGTGTTGAAGGCTGAAGTGATGATGGTGATGTCGATGGATATGACGATGAAGAGGATGATGGAACCGGGTTCGTCTATGATGAGACCCATGGATGGTGGTACTTCTAGTACCGTTGCTGAGCCCCCCGTTTTATGCTGGTTTGGGGGGGCGTTTCTCGTTGTAAATATCATGTATGTACTTTGTTTCGTTTAAGACCTCTTATCGTTTTTCTCCCTTATTTTTATGGTCCCCGTGTTGATGTGCTTTAGGACACAATGGGGACAATGTGTCGTCTGGTTTTGGGGGGGGGGGGGGGGGGGGGGGGGACACGCTTTGCTTTCCGCTTTACTTTATTTTTGCGTTTTCTTTTTCGCTTTTCATTTTCCAAAAAATCACAAAATCCAAAAAAATCTGAAAAATCACAAAAATCCAAAAAAATCAGAAAATTTCCAAAAATACCAAAAATACGTATCCCGTTCCGTTGTTGCAAGCTTGTTTTTACCTTATTCTTTCCCGACATCCCTTCCCTTGTTTGCTTTGAGCTTTGGCATGATTTATAATGATGGATTAGCGCTACGGGGATGTTTAGACGCGCTTGTAGATGGTGGCGTGCTTTTACTTTGTTGGCTTTATCACTTTGCGGACTATAGCTACTTTTTTTGTGAGGTTTTGAACCTCCAGAGGCCGGTTCATCTATCCCGGTCCCCGTGCTTTTATTGTGAGTAATTCTCCTCGTGGGGTGCGTAACATTAACGCGCATTTGTGTGGCCCCTATCCCGTGTTCCCCGCGATTTTGTCACATGTTTTGCATATGAGGCTTTAGATGATTTCATTTTATTCACCTTGTTCTTACATTGATATGTCCTCTCATATATAATCCTTTTTACCCTTTATCCACATGAGTTTGCTAGCTACATTGCCAAATAGCCTACCCTAGCCTTGCTAGTGATCGCTTTTGCTTACTCTTGTGCTCGTTCTTTGGGTTGTGATCATTGCTACGACTTGCTGATGTCGTATGCTTGAGAGTGTTGGTGAATATGAGTCGGGATTGCTGTTTCCCCGACCTTTGATGAGGTATTTCCGCAACTTAAGAGTGTGCTCTTTGCTCAAGAAAAAAAGAAACAAAAATCAGAAAAAAAAAACAAACACAACACACAAAATGCAAAAGAAAGAAATGTGTGCAAAAAAATTGAGAGTTGTTGTCGTTGTTACATGAGTGAGCACTTGTATTTGATTGTTTTGTTGCGATGATGTGTAGAGGAGACCGATTTGCTGTTTTCGGTCCGTTTTACATGAGAGTTGGGTTCCTTGTTGGCTTGGACGAGCACTTGAGTAGTACTAGTGGTTTCTAGTGGCTTAGCTCCACGATTCCATAACTATTTGTCCACCTTTATGCCCTTACCCTCTCTTTGGCCTTTACACTCCTCTTTTCCTATGTAAGCCCTCATGTTTGGTTCGTTTATGTGACATTATTCGTGTACGGGAATGCGAGATTTGGTCCACATTAGATTGCGGGCGTGCTTCCACTAGTCGAGTAGGTGAGTGTCACATATATCACCTTGTTCATCATTTGTGTTAGAGTGGAAACCGCGAGAGGTCCGTGATTTGATTGCTAGAGAGCCTAAGTCTAAGCCATGCTATTCATTCTGCGCCGTCTTGTAATTCTCATCCGTTAGCTAGCTATTTCCTACGTCCCATGCTGTTTCGGGATCGATTGCCAATTGCTAAAGCTACTTGCAGTTTGGTGATTGTTTGGGGAAGTTTTCTTGCTCTCGCTTTGTCCTCTATTTTTTGTCATGCTTTGTTGCTTGAGGACAAGCAACGGTTCGGTTTGGGGGAGTTTGATGTGTCATATATTTACGTACTTATAGCCCCCTTGTTCGCGAGCTTTTCTTTGCGTTTCCCGTGCTTTTACTCGCATTTCGCTTCTTATTTCTCTCCGTTTTGGCCCTGCTGCGTTTTTATGTCTATTTTGTAGGTAAAAGTGCTAATTCGGAGTTTAGGATGCTTGTCGGGAAGTTTCGTGAAGTTTCATAAAGTTTCGTGAAGATTTGAAGTGTTTCGAGTTGGTTTCGTGCCGTTTCGGTTGCGCACGAGCCACATTTCAATGAATGAAGGCGTCCCGGGACCTTGGGACGGGATTTAAAGCTCACATTATCATCCTAGACCTCGTCCCTACTCGTAGGTGTGGATACCCATATCCGTACCTCCCAAACAAAACCCTGTGATGTAACACGGACTTTTATTACGCATGCTTTAACGCTGACTTAAACGGTTCTAATAATGTCGAATTCATTTTTGAGTCGTTTTGAAATGTTAAATGAGTTAGGTCGCCGCACATCACACTTAAATAAACGTTCATTTTGTCCATTTGGAGTCTAGCTTGGTCCGTGTCCTGCTTCATTTGGCATGAGCTTCGCATCTGCACTACAATTAGCCCTTTTAGATTAACAAGGTCTAATTCAGCATTCCTAAATTCCTAAATTTAGGCCCGGTGGCTAGATCTTCCCTTTAGCCTCCTCTTACACAAAATATAGCTTCACGGGTTATCTTATTTCACAAAATGCTACAAAATACACCTTTTTTATTTTTCCGGATCTCAGGCCCAAAACCGAGCCCAAACCCGCCTTTGGCCCGCACTCCAAGGCCCTGCATCTCACAAAATATCTCAGAAATATCTCAGCTGTTTTCTTGACGTGCAAGGTCGAGATTATACTGTATCTTTCCAAGATATAATAAAACCGAAACTAGGAAACTAGGCCTAGAACCACACCCTTAAACCGCATAGCCTTTTCTAAAAGGTTTTCATAAATCATTAATTGAACTACTCTTTTTCTAAAGTACCATCACCCCGAATCCATTCTGGTTTCATAAGCCTTAGATCTAGGGGTGTCGGCGTGCTCCAAAATCTAGGACATGTCTTTAGGCTTAGGACATGATAGCAGGTTCCTAATTTCCGCGATAATTAGGTGGCGACTCCAAAACAGTTTTAAAGGTTTTTCTAAATTAGTCTTTTTAACTTAAATGCGCCCTCACGCAAGACGCCGAGTTGGGTCCCTCGTCCGATCCCGGGTTCCACAGTTTGGCGACTCCGCTGGGGAGATTTTATTTTTAAAACCTAAAACTAGCTTTTTCTTTTTAAAAATAAAGAGGTGAAACTTGAAAGCCTTGAACAAACCATGTATACATAATTGAGTTATGCACATTCGTTTAGAGTCCATTCCTTTTGGAATCTAGGCACCCTTTGCACCCTCGAGAGGTGGTTCCCACATGAAGGCTTGTCCACTCGATAAAGCACATGCCGGACTAACTTTCCTCTCGCCCCTCCACGGCTTGCCGTAAACAACTATCTTGACCGCCCCGGTGCTCCCTCCAGAAAACCTATTGCCCCGGCGTAAGGAAATGGAGGGGTTAAGTATCTGCCAAAGCGTATTCCAGTTGGAGGTGTACCCGACTTGACCCTACCCTTTGAGTCGAGTCATACGTACAAGTTCGAGGCCATGCACTCCATTGTCTTTTTCAAAATGAGCATTTGCATTCATATCTTCGAAAACTCGCTTAAACGTTTCAAAGATAAATGAACCTAACATCTAACAAACTAACACCTTTTCAAACAAAACTATCGCGGATTTTTTTGAAACAAGCTTTCTCAAAACTTCCCGTTTCACTAACAAGCAAAAACCCGAGCAAGGACTGAAACCCAAGCTCGCGGATTTCACTCCTCTAGGTCATACGGCCTAGACTCCACTTTTAACATCCTCGACTCGACTTGTTAACCGCTCTCGAGTCGAATCCTTTCTCTTTTACACATCCGAACTCGAGCTCACCTCGGCAAATTACCGATATCAGTTCAACGGGTGCAAAGCAAATCCTTTAACATCGAGACGAGATGTGCGCACGCATCCTCGCCTCAAAAGCTTCCTTTAGCTAAAACCTTTTCGAAAATCTCCTCTTTTCAAAGCATAAAAGGTCTTTCTAAACTAAGAAATGAGCTAAAAATGAATGCTTTGAATGTTTGTGAGTCTAGTGGGTCGAGTCGTGTCACTAATATACGAAGTGAAATGCAGGCCTCAGCTGGATACTCGTCGTACTAAGCATCGTGTAATAATCCCATACAAGAAACGAACCTACACCCGCAAAATGGTCGGCAATGACGAAGTTACCGCACTCCGTGACTAAGTCACAAAACTGACCGCCGACCTCGAAGGTCTTTTGACCCACCACGCCACTGAAGTGGAACGTATGGAACAAAGGATCAAGGAAGAGGCCGATAGGCACGCTAAGAAACTCCAAGCCATGGAGGAAAGGCTCTATGTCTCGAGCACTTACTTTATCCACAAGGAGAACGAAAACGTACCTACTAGCATTAAGGATGAGCTCCCTAACAAGCTCGCCCTTAGCGATCTTCCTATCTTTTAAGGATATGAGAGCCCGATCATTCACATCCGAGCTTTCAAGTCCCAAATGGCCATAAAAGGGGTCGACGCCAAGCATTGTCTAACTCTCTTCCCGCACTCTCTAGCAGCAGTGCCGAAAACATGGTTCTATTCACTAGACCCACAGCGGGTCCCTACTTTTGAAGAACTCACAGTCGAGTTCGATCGACAGTATTGAGACAATGAAGACACCCAAGTCTCGATCCGCACTCTAGAAGTCCAAAAGGACAACGAAGGCTTCACCGACTATCTTACTCGTTGGAAGAAGCTGAGCGCTCAGATCCCCAACCGACCCCGCGAGGACGAGCTCGTACCGAAGTTCATAAATAACCTGCGACCCGTGTATCAATTCTACATGAGGTACAGCAACATTCAGAACTTCAAGGAACTAACTAAAGTCGGCACTCAAATTGAAGATGATCTTAGGACCGGCACGATGGCTAAATACACCGGCTATGCTTAACAAGGGACCTCCTCTAAGTCCTCCCGCGCAGTCAAGAACGAAGAAAATCGCACCGTCGGTAACCTCGACGATGATAGCCTCGACGCCTTCGCAACTACTTTCTCACCGCCTCCTAAGGCCAAGAGAAACTTCGACCATCTCTTCATGACCTACTCTAAGGCATTTCAAAGGTTGGTCGAAAAGAACTATCTACAACCGATCGGGCCTACTAGCGAGCCACCCGAGGACAAAAAGCCTAAATCTTGGAACCCTAATGCCTTCTGTGCATACCACCGAGGCAAGGGGCATGACACCGAGAACTGCTTTAGGCTTAGAAACGCTATCCAGGATCTCATTGATCAGGGAAAGCTCAGCAAACCATCTCAACCCACCAAGCCGTCGAACAGTGATAACCCGCTCGGCAACCACGCTATCTTCGTAGGATCGATCCCTATATTAGATTGCTCCTATCTAATCACACCCACCGATGACCAAATCAACGCAATTTGGTCTAGCGATGACGACGATGAAGACTGGCTGCCCACCGACGAAGTGATAGCCCACATCAATCGACTTGCTAAGGACATCGACAACTTGAAGGCCTTACATCGGACCGAAGTCGAACGTTTGGAACGACGTATTAAGATAGAGGCCGACAAGCCAGCCTCGCTTGATATCCTCGAGGCCTTCCGTCAAAAAGACGACGAAAACTTCATTGAATACCTCGCCCAGTGGAGGAAATTACTTGCCCAAATCCCGGACCACCCGCATGAGGACGAGCTTATACCTACTTTCCTCTACAGTTTGCGACCCGCCTGGCGATATTACTTTCACTTCTGCGATGTCCGGAATTTCCAACATCTCGCTGAAATTGGCACCCGCATTGAAAAAGACCTCACATCTAGCCATGATGACCCCGCTTATCGAGACAACTCTCCGGGGCATACTCGTACAATCAGAAACCGAAAAAGCCACACCGCCAATGGTTTTGCAAGGAATTTCGACAAACTCCCCATACCCTACGCCAGGCATTGCAGAAGTTAATCGAAAAGGATTACCTAGAGCCAGTCGGTCCTATAAACGAACCACCCATGAGCAAAAAATCAAAGTCATGGGACTCCAACGCCTTCTGTGCATACCACCGAGGCATGGGGCACGGCACCGAAAGATGCCTCAAACTAAAACACGCCATCCAAGATCTCATCGATCAAGGAAGAATCAAGAAACCTAGGGCGGAAAACGTACTGCCCTCCAAGAACAATCTCTCAGCAAATCACACTACTCCCATCAAACCAAGGGACAATCAGCACCATAACTTCCTATTCAGAAACAAGAACGACCAGTTTCGGCCTAAGCATGACCGGAACAATGATGCAATCTACCTCACCATTTTGTCACCAACCTCGAGGACAAGGACGAAAGCGACACAAGTTCGAGCAGCTCCAGCTCCAATGAAGACAACGAGGAGAAAGAAGAGATTCTACTATCTTCTAATGCTCTTAGTGTCGGGTCATCTGTCGACCCATCTATCCTAGACTCTAGCTTTAGCCTAGATTTTCTTTTTACGGAGGCTAGCTCCAAGCAATTTTCCGAATTGTCGAATAATTCTTTTCAAATTAATGAAATGAACAAGTTTGCTTACGTCTTGTCTCAAGCTAAAACAAACAACAAAGAACAAACAATTACAAACCAACAAACAACGAACAAATCACAAAATGCAAAAGACACTAACTCATGCGATGAAAATGAATCATTAAACAAATACATTGCAAACATTGTCTCTCCAAAAGCACAGGACCCTATCATCGAGGAAACCATAACCATAAATGTGGGAACCCCCGAAGAGCCAAGGGAACTACAAATAGGTGCCTCACTAAACAAAGACGAGCGCGCCCAATTTACACAACTCCTAAGCGAATTCAAGGACGTATTCGCATGGTCATACAAGGACATGCCCGAAATCGAACGAAGCATTGCCGAACACCGCATCCCCATTAAACCCGGTTACAAACCAATCAAACAAAAGCTAAGGAGACTGCGGCCCGAATGGTCCCTTATGGTCAAGGAAGAAATCGAGAAACAACTACAAGCCGGTTTCATCCAAGTCATCGAACATCCTGAATGGGTCTCAAACATGGTCCCGGTCTTGAAGAAGAAGCGCAAAATTCGAGTATGCGTTGACTTTCACGACTTGAACAAAACCAGTCCCAAAGATGACTTCCCATTACCCCATGTGGACGTCCTAGTTGACAATACTGCCGACCACGCCCTCCTATCCTTCATGGATGGCTACGCAGGCTATAATCAAATCAAAATGGCTTGCGAAGACATGGCAAAGACGGCCTTCATTACACCGTGGGGCACATACTGCTATACAGTCATGCCTTTCGGCCTCATCAATGCCGGTGCCACATATCAACGCACCGCCACAACCCTTTTACATGACATGATGCACAAAGAAGTCGAAGTTTACGTCGACGACATGATCGTGAAGTCAAAGGAGAGAAGTGGTCATATCACTAACCTCCGCAAGTTCTTTACTCGCCTACGACAATACAAAATGCGTCTCAATCCCCAGAAATGTACTTTTGGAGTCAAATCTGGCAAACTACTAGGACACGTGGTAAGCTAGAGAGGCATCGAGGTCGACCCCTCGAAAGTCAAAGCAATTCTCGAAATGCAACCCCCGAAGAACCTCGACGAAATTCGAAGTTTCTTGGGCCAAATCCAATACATCTCGCGCTTCATCAGCAAGCTAACCATGATATGTGAACCAGTTTTCAAAAAGCTCAAGAAACCGACCACGTTGAATGGGACGGAGAATGTCAAAAGGCGTTCGACAAGGTCAAAGAATTGCTAACCAACCCGCCAGCTCTACGACCACCCCAACAGGATTTGCCACTATCCTTATACCTCACAATAACCCCTACCGCCATGGGCGCCATGCTCGCTCAAGAAGTAAATGGTGAAGAACACGCGATCTATTACATAAGCAAGAAATTTCTCGATTACGAAACTCGATATTCACCTGTCGAGAAGAGTTGTCTAGCTTTAGTATGGTCATCCAAGAAACTCCGTCACTATATGCTAGCACACCAAACGAGGGTCTACTCCAAAATGGACCCCGTAAAGTACATTTTCGAGAAACCTGTGCTTAACGGACGAATGGCCAGATGAACGCTGCTCCTAGCCGAAATCGACCTTAAGTACGTACCCCTCAAAGCAATCAAGGGACGAGCAGTTTCCGATTTCCTAGCCGAGAATGCAATCGTCGAAAAACCAATCATAAACACAACATCCCTTCCCGACGACGGGATTTACAACATTAACCAAGAACAATGGGAGTTATACTTCGATGGTTCATCCAATTATCGAGGATGTGGAGTAGGAATACTCCTCATATCCCCGAATGGTGAACACACCCCCATATCCATCAAGCTGGATTTCGACGTAACTAACAACGCCGCCGAATACGAAGCATGCTTGCACGGTCTCCAAGCAACGCTTGTACTCAACGCCCGCAATGTACGGGTCTACGGGGACTCTTCCCTCATAATCAACCAAGTATCCGGAGCATGGAAGATATTTAATGAAAACCTAGCACTATATCAGAACAAGATACAAGAGCTCATCAACGAATTCTATCACGTAGAGTTCATACACCTCCCACGCGAAGAAAACCAATTCGCCGACGCGTTATCCAAACTCGCGTCACTAATCAACATACCCCCGGGAATGGAAACGCTACCCATTGTCGTGGAACGACGGAACGAACCCGCCTACATCTGTGACATCGAAACTGAGGAAGAACAAACCGATCCTTGGTACCAAGCAATCATCAATTACAAAACAAACGGCGAATACCCACCAAACATTGACAAACGGGCCAAACGAGCCCTACGCCTATTATCGTCACAATTCGTGATGGAAATGGGCAAACTACTCAAAAAGACGCCTCAAGGTACACTACTCTTGTGCGTCGACCACAAAAAGGGGCAAGAAATCATGTCCCAAGTACACGATGGCGAGTGCGGACCACACATGAACGCACGAACCATGTTCAAACAAATCATAAGGCTAGGATGGTACTGGACCACCATGGAAATGTACAAACAAATCATAAGACTGCGCAAAATACGTTAAACACTGCCACAATTGCCAAATTTTTGCAAATGTACAACACATACCTCCTTCACCACTCTATAGTCTAACCTCACCATGGCCATTCTCGACCTGGGGAATTGACGTCATTGGCAAAGTTCAACCCGTGAGAGCAGGAGGACACTGCTTCATCCTCGTGGCCATCGACTATTTCACCAAATGGGTCGAAGCGGCATCATACCGTAAGCTGGGCACAAAAGAAGTTGCGAAATTCATACAAAACAACATCATTTGTCGCTACGGCATACCCCACGAATTCATAAGTGATCAAGGCACACACTTGCGAGGGGAAGTCGAACCACTTCTTCTCAAGTACAAGATACAACGACACAAATCATCACCCTATCGACCACAAACCAAAGGCGCGTCGAGGCAACAAACAAAACTGTCGTATCAATCCTTAAAAAGATGATCGACACCTGCCACGACTGGCCCAACAAAATTCCATTCGCATTATGGGGATATCGCACTACCATCCGCACACCCACGGGTATGACACCCTATTTTCTAACCTACGGGATGGAAACCGTTCAACCTGTAGAAATCGAGATGCAATCCCTTCGAATTCTCATGGAAGCAGACATTCCTGAGGCCGAATGGGCACGTGAACGATACGAACAACTCATCCTTTTAGATGAAAGACGATTACATTCACTAAGTACAGTCCGAATGTATCAATCTCGCCTGCAACGCACATACTACAAACGGGTCAAGCCACGAAACATTAAAGTGGGCGACCTACTACTCAAATCAGTCCGAGCACCACTACCAGTCGACCCAAGAGGGAAATTCAAACCCAATTGGGCTGGACAGTACTTGGTCAAGGACATCCTTCCCGGAGGAGCCGTGAGGCTAACTGACCTTGACGGTCAGGAATTCACCCTACCAACAAATCTTGATCAACTTAAGAAGTACTACCCCTAAGCCTAGACAAATTTGCAATGTATTTCATAAAATATAAACTCACTCTCGCATGGGTGAACTACGCTTGGTTTGATTCCACGCACTGTGGATACGTAGGCAGCTTTGCAAAGAGCACAACCGAATCACACGAACTACGCCGGTTTGATTCTGTAATAAAACACAGATACGTAGGCAGCTTGTCAAAAGTACAACCGAAATCTTAAGCACGCACGCCCAAAGCTTTAAAAGGTCGAGGGCGCTGCACTCACAAAAGACACGCTCAAAGCTTAAAAAGGTCGAGAGCACAGTCAACACAAAAATCCAAGTCCAAAGCTTAAAAAGGTCGAGGATTTAAGGCAAGACAAATCAAACGAACAAATCCAAAGCTTAAAAAGGTCGAGGATTTAAGACAACATACAAGTGTTCGAAGCTTAAAAAGGTCGAGAACATTTCAAAACAAAACAAAAGAAAGCAGCGAGACAAGACAAAAGCAAATAAATTCTATTTTGTTACTTTAATTTAGAATTTTTCACAATTTAGAAATGAGTTAGGAACAAGCCTCCTTAACCCTTTATTCGAAACTAGAAACATGTATTTGAATAAAGAAATTTTTCTAAGCAAAACAAGCAAACTACTAAGCCGTCTTCTGTCGCTTCGGATTAGCCTCTTCATCTTCAAGAGGCCGATCCGCCACAATCTTCGAACTGATCACGGGAGCAGTCCTCTCAATTCCTGGGGGCTCGATCGGATCCTCATCCTGCTCGGCTGGGGGCTCCTCGATCCTTGGCCCTAAGCGATCTCTAACGGTCACCCTCGTCCCAAGCCTTTCCCGCGCCGGCCTCGAAGTAGAAGCATCTGAACTCGACGCACCAAGATCACCATAGTCCCTTTTTACGCGCACCACCTCATGCGCCAAAGAGGGCCTTGGCCCGTTCTTCTCCCTCCTCCTCTGATTCTCCCGCTCCCGAGAATCAGTGGAACGACACCACCGCGTATAGAAATCTGTGACGCGAGTAGACTCTATATGCGCCGGAACCGCCTAAGTGACACGATCCGACCATCCTCGGATCCATGAATCAATCACCTGGTTGTTCAGGACAACAACCCCTCCAACCTGAGTATCCTGCTCAGGGATGGTCTGAGCAAGCCCGATTTGCCTCTTCAAACGAAGAGGATGAATCCACACCCCTCGTTCAAAGCCGCATAACATAAAACCCGTGAGCCGCATTCGCCACCGACAGCGCCGTAATCGCCGTAATCTGCCACCATGGAACATACCAACGGATAGTGCTTTCCTTCACAAACCCCCGGAAGTAGTTGAGTGAACGCTCCCGAGGATTAACCCAATCCGTCTTCCGTGATGTCGTCGCCGCCGCCTTAAAGACACCGTCAAGAGGAAGAGCAGCATACACACTCAATCTCTCCATGAGCCAAAAGTTGAGAATCCTAGCGCAACCTCGGTACGAGCTCAGACGATTAGCACAACGGTCGTCTAAGCCCAGTATGGTGTCCGCTAGAATCAAGGCAGAAGGATCATATCCCCGTTCCATCTCCTCGACGACGCGAGCATACCTCGCGTTCCCGAACACCTAGACCTGGCAAAATAAAATCGAACCCGAAAAACCGACTGAAATTGTTGGAATCGACATCTAATCGAACATCTGAAAAGTTTAACTTGAACGTAATCCGTAACCTGATATGACTTGAACTGAAACTGAAATTGAACGAAATTCAACACATGTCTGAAAAGACCCATAGTCGAATAAACTCGAACTGTTTCAAATCCGAATTTATTTCACCCGAACCCGAAAACAACTGAACTGAAAAATAATTGATTAGATCAAACCAAACGAATATTTAACCATATATAAATATATATATTATTGGCTAAGCTAGTTTATATGACAAGAGTCATATATACTAGTTTAAAATCAACTTGTTAACTCTTTAACTAAATGTTTAAGAGTATTAATTGATTTGATAATTGAATATAATGAAGATAATTACTACTTATAACCATAATATCTCTTCATGTCTAGTTATTCTATCGATGTGGGATATTGGAACTCTTTATACCAACAAAATTTACCACATTTACATTAATCTTAATATGTGGCACAAGCAATAAAGCAAGAGTAATTCAAGTTAAAGTCGCATTTTAAGAACAATAGGAGACTGATAAAATCATCAAAAACGAAATCTTTAAAATAATATAATATGTAAGACTTTTAAATTTTTGTCCTGTATTTCGTTATATATTTATTACATCCCATAATTTCATATGCGAAAAATTTAGAGGCACTCAAGTGAATTCAAAATGAAAATCAAAATTGAGGATACAACTCTTTCATATCTTATCCGAACATGACCCGATTCGAATAATATCTGATTTGAACATAACTCGACTCGATTATCAACTGATTTGACATTAGCCCGACTTGAACCCGAATTGATCCAAAATTATCTATAACCGATTGAGACTCGTAATCGAAACAAAACCGAATTGAACTGAATTGAAATCGAAAACATAGATAAACCAAATGAATTCGATCCGAAACAAACTGATCCGAAACCGATCGAAATGACCCGTTTGCCACCTCTACGAACACCCCATCCGGCATCGACCCTGCAAAAGCATAACGATGAATCAAGCAAAAATCAAGGGCCCTTCGCCTAGAACAGTCCGAAATGTTAGTGTCGGCCCGGTTCATGTATCGCTGACACAAGAGAAGCATGTTCACCTTACCTCCTTCAAACAAACCCGCAGCATGAGCATTTGTCATCCCAAGGAAGTTTCGCAACATCCCGTTATAGCAAATCTCACTCCTCACCACCACCGGAGTAGTCCGTTTCGACCATCCTCCAATGGCCGCGAACTCCTCCATCAGAGGGCACACCTCTCCTCCCGGAAATCGGAACACGTGCAAGCTAGGGTCCCAGTAGTCCAAGCATGCATCCAGGAACTCTAGCTCGACCCTCATTTGGCAAAAGCCAATAAAAACGCCCGCTCCGTCATCATACACCGCCTTCTTCATCGCCGGACTTAGCGAAGAAGTCCATCTCTTCAACAGAGCATCAAAATGCTCAACCATTTTTCTCAAAAAACAAAAACTTTTGTAAATATACCTAATATATTTATGAGAGGAAAAACTTGTAATAAAAGAAAAGAAGAGAAGTGATTTCGAATGGAAATTATGGCACGCACCCCCTCTCCTTATATGGGAAAAACATATCCGGAATATGGAAACACAGCGCTACCAGCCAAGCCACAAAACCGCATAGCTCTATGCGGTTTGCACCCCAAACCGCATAAGCCTATGCGGTTTCGCCCACAAACCGCATAAGGCTATGCGGTTTCAGGGGCTGGTTTTTCTCACAGTTTTCCTAATTTCGTCTTTCCTAAAACACGACATCCCACATTATACTACGACGTTCTTTTGTTGCTCCCCATGCAGCAACATTATAGTTCGTTTTTAGCAAACACGATTCCTACCACGAGTCAAAACATAACATTTTCAACATTCACTCAAGCTCATTTCAACATTTAAAATGAACTTTTTGCGAAACCATTTTGTCACAAACTACTTCAATCAATAAGCGTCCCACTCGGGAATCATTCCGTTTTTCAAACACGATTACTAACACAGCGATCCACGACGACAAACGACGATCAAATTCAAGCAACATACAAAGACATGTAAACGAGGGTTCATCCAATCCTTATTACACAAATACAACTACGGATGACGACGACGATTCACGTCGAATCTGAGCCGTCTCAGCGCGACTCTGACACAACTGAGCTGCCTGCTCCGCCCAAGCCATCCTCCACCTGTTAGCCGTCCTCCCCAGCTTCTTGTGCACCTCCTTGGCCACCTGCAACGAACAACAACGCATTACAGCTTTCTCCATTTTGCCTTAATTTCACTCAAATTAAGTCAAACTTAGGGGGAAATTTCAAACCCAACCCCAGACGACCCCACTTTGGCTTAATTTCACTCAAATTAAGCCAAACTCAAGGGGGGAATCCAAAAACACGACTCTCACTAGTTTGATCATCGCTCTACTCTATACCTCGATCAAACTGGGGGCTCACACATATACAAAGGCGAAGATACATACCCTCTTCACCTTGCCGCCCGGTATCCATACTGCGTCGGAGTCACCGCAAGTACGTCGAACGTAAAAACGACACGGACACCCGAGTCATCCCACTCAATGGTAGTAGGAAAATCACCAGGCTGCTCCGCCATCTCAGGATCAAACAGCTACAAAACAAATACAAAACACACACGTCAGGGAAATTTTTCGCTAAAATTATCCTACGCACCCTCAAAACAAGACAAACATACCTCAATCGGTCCACAAGTAAGCCGAGACTGAGCGAACTGGCCGTAGTCTTCCCCAGGACAAAGAAGACTCCCCGACTCTCCCTCTCCATACAGCCTCACGCGATCTTGTGCTGAAACCCTTCGCTCAAAAAGAACTCTCGGCGGGTCCCTAGGCACTACAGGAGCTGGCCACCCTGCCTGATAGACCAGACGCTCTCCAAGATACCAAACCGGTCCGTACGGCGTCGCCAAGTACAGACGCTGGGTATCGCGCACTGCAAACCGCGCCCCGATGCCCTCAGGGATACCCGTATACTGACCCCACGGGAACGGCACGAACTGCAAAAAAGAACAAACATTCATTCATACAATCATTTTAAGTACACTCTATTTAAAATGGTTCAAACACAAACCTGATCAAACTCCATGAGGTTTAGACGCACCCGAACCTCATCATACGTCCAGTCAAAAGTCGCACGGTTACACGTGCCCCAAGTACGCACCGCCGGGTACTCTCTCACAATTCTCCTCGCATGCTCAGGCAGCAGGAAGGGGAAGTGACTGAAGATCCATGACTGCACACGCAAAAACAAGTTAACAAGACAACAAAATCAAACAAGACAAAGACATAAACAACATAGACAAAAACAAAATCAATACATACCTCCATCACAAACCCAGGCGAGACTAAGGAAAGTCTCGATCCCCCCTCCATGACCCGCGGTCTCACCGCGTCCATGCAAAAACGAATACACAATCCCAAGGACGGTGACACCCAGTCAAGTGTCCCAATTGCATCCCAGTCTATGAGATGCCTAAGGACCGACGTCGCCGCCCTCTCACCCTTATCGCCGAAGTACACGGCGCTAACAAACCACCACAGCCACAGACGAGCGTTCTGCTCGTCACTCCAATCAGAGGGGCCCCGCTCAGTCTTCCCCTCAAAGTACTCCAAAATATAGCTCGTCTTAATAACATAAGGCGGCCTACCCTTATACTCAACCTCCAGACCACCGCCGATCGCGGTAGTCACCACATCGTCCACGATGGACGGCGCAAACCCAAAACTCATATCACGGTCACCAAACGGTAGTGCCGTCATGACCGCGTACCCAGACAGAGTAATGCCGGCCTCGAAGCCGGGCATGTGAAATGTCGTGGTAGTGTCCCAATACCTATCAAGAAAAGCACGAATCAACATGAGGTTCGCCGTCAACCTCGACCTCGCAATCGCCCTCCAATGCTCCACCAAGGGACCAAAGGCACAACTAAGCACCCAAGCCTTCGCTCCCTGCGAAAACTTCTCCTCAAAAGCACACATCACGGACGAGACGCCCGAGAAAGTCCCCATCGAACCCTTGGGCCAGCCCATCGTCGCTTGATAGGAAATATGCCTCTCCGGAGCCAACAAAAGGTTACGACCGTCCCAATCCTTGGCGAAGGACCTATCCACTCGAGACCCTCGTGGCCTAGAGCTACTCGCCCTGGGCGCAGGCTCCTCCTCCTCGTCCATCCCAGCCTCTAGCTCATCCACCAGCTGGAGGATAAGCTCATCCTCCCCAGGCTCAGGCCCAGGATCATGCCTCCCACGGCCCCTACCCCGTGACATGCCACGCCTCGTGGGCAAGTCATGCGGGTCAGCCTCCCTCTCACTATACGAACGCCTTATACGACTCGAGCTGGGGGCTCCCTCAGTCCTCGAGCCTGTACTCTTGCGAGATTTTGATCTCGTAACACTTCCAGAACCTTCTCCTGCAACAAACATGGAGCAAATGGGGTTAGCTCATTTTTTGGGCAATTTTGGGGGTAGGGTTGGCTTGGGTCCTAGACCCGAGTCAAGGCCCAAATTTTGGTCCAAAGGCTCCTACCAAGTGCTCTCAAGGGAAAACAAGTGGAAATCAATCCACACATGGGTTAGGAGTCCAAAAAATAGGTTAGGGAGTTGTTCTTTCAAGTTCGGTGCATAGGCAGTTTGACATATCCGTACTAAAAGCTCCATATCTTGAGTTGTAGGCCATATTTTTGAGTGATTCGTTTTACATTGGATAGCCAACTCAAATACCTTTCCAATGACATATCATGGTCCTTTTAATTCAACATGAGTATGGAATGGTGAAGCCTGCAATTCACTTCAAACTCAAGGAACTCGGTTAGAACTGTTTTGGAGTAATGAGCCATGAACTTAACCTACTTCATTCTCTTTAGGTGAGCTCACTTTGGGGACCATTTGGGAGTCTCCTAATGAGCCATGGACTCACATGGGACGTGGGATACACAAGAGAAGGCCAAGATGTTCAGCTGATTTCAAGTTCAAACATAAAGCTCAACTTTAGCTAGTGTCATTGTCAATGTTTTGCTTTAAGTCATTTTCTCCTTTTTTAGTTTGTGTTGTTGGTAGTGTAGGATCAGATTTTAGGACCCTTTTGGCTGGTACAACTTGTGCTCCAAGGAGCTCATCAAAGCCCTTGGATTAAAGTAACAATTGTAGGGAATAGATAGAGTCAAGTGTCATTGTCTTACTTTATGCTTTAGTTGTTTGTTTGTTCAGATTTTGTAAGGTCTTTGGACCATTATATTTGCTGTATTTTAAGGTCAATTTGTGACCCTTAGATCAAGTAGGAGATGTAGGGTTAGGATGAAAGCAAGGGTATTATATAAACCCCTACTCATACATTGTAAAAATCAGAATTGAGATTTGAAGAATGAATGAAAGTTAAGTGAGTGAGTATTTTCTCCTCCTTTCTCTTGGCTAAGTGCTAGAGATGTATGCTTAGAGTGGTTTAGTGGCTTTGTACTTGAACCCTCAACCCCCTTAATAATGGCTATGTGCTTTGTTAAGGCTCTATCCTAGGCTTAAGCTTGTTTCTATCCTTTCCTAGGCATAGATCTTGCTTAAGTCATATCCCTTTTCTATCTCTCTTTTATGTTTAACAAAAATCAGAAAATTCTCCCACAAAAACAAGTCGTTTTTCTTAGTTTTTATCAGAAAATGCACCACAAAAATAGGGTATGTTTGGGGCTGCCCTTAGGCCTCAAACGAGAGAGGGGAGTGAGCATGGGCCCCTTGATCGAGTTTCACTCCAAAACACGACCAATACATACAGCTATAACACATGCAAGCACGCATACAAACACACATACACATAATACATATACATCCTTGCACACACATGACACTATACACTTCACAGAGCATTTTTAGGCCTAATTCACAATTAAGCCGAAAACCGTTCTCTACAGATCAGAATCCTAACTTTATGGTTTCTATACGCCATAATAGTCCCCAACAACAACCCATTACAAGCAATTGCATTTTGGTCACCCCGATCAAAAACCCCCAATTCGCCCTAATGACTCCGTATAACTACGACTTAAGACGACGAATTGAAAGCCTTAGCTCGATATTTTCGCAAAATTAAAGCTATAGGTGCGCTATACACACTATGGGCATCCTACACCGAAGTTTAATTGAAATTTCGGGTCGGAAAATCCGGGCTCGTTTTCGGGCCCAAACCCTAATTCACACGTTTTTGGGCTATACACGGTCCAAATCATAATCAATTCACACATTCATGCTAGCATGGCATAATGCAATACAATGACGTCAATTTCAAGCATTCAAACGGCAAATTTCAAGCAAAACTCGGGTTTTCATTCAAAACCCGTCTTTTCAACATTTCTAGCTAAAACTAGCTGATTACAACAACAAATAACGAAAAAGAAAGTTAGAATGGAGCATTACCTGGTTCCATAGCAAGGCAACGCAAGAAAAACGAGCAAATTTGGTTGAGAAATCGAATTTTAGTGTTTTTTAGAGTGAAAAACCGAATGTAGTATAATGAGCCAAGCCACGGTGCTCTCGTGCCTTTATACAGCCCCTACAGCCAGCAGGGGAAACCGCATAAGCTTATGCGATTTGCACCCCAAACCGCATAGGCTTATGCGGTTTCTGCCTATGGCTTTTCTCCGATTTTTCTCGTTTTGGTCCTATTCTTGAATTCCTAATTCATCTTGGCCCAAATGCAACTCCAAGTATGTCCCGTGCTTGGGTTAAGGCGTCACCTACAGTCCGCCATACGCGTATATTAAGCATTTAATGTACGGTACAGAAGCAGAAGCACGAACGCTCTTCACGAGCATTTACATCATTTTCTCCTCAACTGGAGGCAATTATATGCAACAACGACTACATAAACACTCCTCGGCGAGATCAAGCATAGACACTCTGCAATATACCCAACGACAAGCATCCAACCCTTACGCTTACGCTCCTCGGCGTGTTTTAACACAAACATCCTATAAAACACACCTAGACACGAGCAGGATGACATTTACAACTACACGAACGCTCCTACGCAGTCACGTTGGCACGTACGCTCCTCGGCGAGACCAATCATACCTTACACCTTTACTAATACACTCTTTCATGAGAACGTTACACTACAAGCAGCAGCACTAAGCATACGACGACACTAAACATATACGACGGGACTACACGACAACGCTACAAGCACCACGAAGACACTCAGCAGGCCGGCAAGCCCTTATAGCATGCACGGACCGTCATGTCCTTAAACATGTATGCCCCTCCCCGTTTAGCCCGGTTCGAAGTCCTCGTCTCACCCACGGACACATGCTTCGTTCCGCTGACTATATCGAGATTATGATGGTCCGGATATGGTCGTGGAGTTTGACTTTCGCTCTAGTCCGAGCTCAGTCAAACTGGGGGCTCTGTGGATACCCATATCCGTACCCTCCCAAACAAAACCCTGTGATGTAACACGGGCTTTTATTACGCATGCTTTAACGCTGACTTAAACAGTTCTAATAATGTCGAATTCATTTTTGAGTCGTTTTGAAATGTTAAATGAGTTAGGTCGCTGCACATCACACTTAAATAAACGTTCATTTTGTCCATTTGGAGTCTAGCTTGGTCCGTGTCCTGCTTCATTTGGCATGAGCTTCGCATCTGCACTACAATTAGCCCTTTTACATTAACAAGGTCTAATTCAGCATTCCTAAATTCCTAAATTTAGGCCCGGTGGCTAGATCTTCCCTTTAGCCTCCTCTTACACAAAATTTAGCCTCACGGGTTATCTTATTTCACAAAATTCTACAAAATACACCTTTTTCATTTTTTCGGGTCTCGGGCCCAAAACCGAGCCCAAACCCGCCTTTGGCCCGCACTCCAAGGCCCTGCATCTCACAAAATATCTCAGAAATATCTCAGCTGTTTTCTTGACGTGCAAGGTCGAGATTATACTGTATCTTTCCAAGATATAATAAAACCGAAACTAGGAAACTAGGCCTAGAACCACACCCTTAAACCGCATAGCCTTATGCGGTTTAGGGGTCAAATCGCATAAGCCTATGCGGTTTACCCTGCAAACCGCATAGTCCTATGCGGTTTCTCAGCTTGGTTTTATCCCCGGATTTCCTAATTTCTCCGAGGTTTTTAGTATATATACACCCCTATGCCCGACCTCATAACACATAATTTACACACAATTTACAACCAGCATACACAATTCTAAGCTCTCTCAAAGCCTCACGCACTCAAATCCTTGAGTTCAACACACCATCCCGTGTTAAATTCATCCTCCTTTTAAGTTCAAGAAGCGAAACTCTGCCCAGATCTGAAGCGCCAGGACCAGGTAGGTACCGACCGATCCATTTGGATCAAAGCTTTTTCTTATTTTATATGGACTAACAAAGGGGACTACACTTTAGCGCCCCCCCCCCCCCCCGGCTTTGGCACCGGGCGCGCTTGCCTTCCAAGTGTTCTTATTACTTCGGGTACACACCATATCCGATGACACGCCAAAGTCGCTTAAGCAACCGACCCTTTTAAAATAAACCAATGGACAATTGAACGTTTATTTTATTTGCATGCATCTTTGCAACCCTTCTTATTTTGCATTAAAATCAACTTAAACAATGAATTCGACCTTTAACTGAACCGTTTTCGTTAACAAGTTAAACATGCTAAACTGAGGGTTTTAATCAATCTTTTTGCATTTGCATCTGCATTCTTTTACAACTTTTTCGCACTTGTACGTAGCGATAACATTAGCTCAATTATCATCTTATTTGGATTGTTCTAGGTCAGTAGAGGCTATTTTTACATAGGCTTTTCTAAAAGGTTTTCATAAATCATTAATTGAACTACTCTTTTTCTAAAGTACCCTCACCCCGAATCCATTCTGTTTTCACAAGCCTTAGATCTAGGGGTGTCGGTGTGCTCCAAAATCTAGGACATGTCTTTAGGCTTAGGACATGATAGCAGGTTCCTAATTTCCACGATAATTAGGTGGCGACTCCAAAACAGTTTTAAAGGTTTTTCTAAATTAGTCTTTTTAACTTAAATGCGCCCTCACGCAAGACACCGAGTTGGATCCCTCGTCCGATCCCGGGTTCCACACCGGGACTTCAGCTTTCCAGGAAATAAGCGAAGTCGGGAATTATAGAGGAGCAACTTATCGCCTACCTTGAACTCACGAGGTAGTATCCACGGATCGTGCCATTTCTTCGTTAGACCCGCGAGCTTTCATAAGCACTCATACGAAATTCATCGAGCTCATTCAGCTGCAATAATCGCTTTTCCCCACACAGAGTCGAGTCGAAATTAAGCTCCTTAATTGCCCACAAAGCTTTATATTCCAACTAAACGGGGAGATGACATGCCTTCCCGTACACCAATCTGTAAGGTGAAGTTCCAATCGGCGTTTTGAACGTCGTCCTGTAGGCCCATAACGTGTCATCAAGCTTAGAACTCCAGTCCTTGCGTGATTTGGCGACCACCTTCTCAAGAATGGACTTGAGCTCCCTATTATAAACTCCAACCTGCCCGCTCGTCTGCGGGTGATAAGCAAGAGCAGTACGGTGTTAACACCATACTTCTATAGTAGAGTGCTGAGGTGCTTCTCGTGAAAATGAGTTCCCCTATCACTTATAATTGCGCGGGGTACCCCAAATGTAACACCCCGTGTTTTTATTAACACTAATTAATTATTTAAACTAAATTATTAAATTAAATTTTATATAATTTACCTTTTATTCCTTTGTTTTAAAAACGCTACTGAAAAATTTCGCTCGAATAAACATTCTCAAGATATTGCTAATTAAACTTTCTTGATTTTACATCAACTTGTATTATATTTTTTTTTTTATTTCTTTCTAAAATACCTGTCAAACTAAAACTATTTTTATATATATCAAATTCAAATTTTATTTTTATATATTTGAACTCAATAAATAAAATGACGAATTAACGAAAAACTTTTCAACAATAATTTTCGTCACGCAAAACGAAACCGCAAAAGCCTTCCATATGTGATGTCTAGTCCATCATCAACTCTACAAGTCAAATGTCCCCATTTAAGGCCTTAGACTTATGACACACTCCACTTAACCATTTCATCATTAGCTCTTACCTCCCACATGCTAAGGGAATATTCCTTTATATTTTGTCAAACCTTGAAGAATTAATCCCGTAGGATTAATTCAAGCTCAACTTTCGGAGGCCATAAAATGGTCATACGGACTCGGAATTGAGCGAAACAAAAGCCTAAACCACATAACTTTTCGAGACGGATTTAATGACGCTATTTTCGTAGCCGTCGGATTTGCCTCACTCGAGCTAAATTTTCTGCACCCATCTATTCTCACCTTACTCACATGACCAAGTCAATACTCTTACCTCTCTTACACACACATGCTCCCTTACAAACTCACTTACACACTCTTCTCACTTACACACTCTTCTTACTTACACACTCTTCATCATTACTTGCAATTATGCAATTCAAAGTCTACAAAACTCACATGCTACTCTTACACTTCTTACACCCTCATGCATGACCTTACACATTTGACTTTCCATACACAAGACAATGCACAAATATAATACATACTACATACATACATTACTAAGTACACAAGTACTACTACTCTCATTTTTCCACTCTAACTTATACATCCACTACTACTACATTCATTTTATTACTACACTTTTCTAGTATCCTACTACTACAACTTTCATTCCACACCAAAATAGTATATGGTCATTCCAAATTAAAGGATAATGATTTTGTTTTTATTTATTTCAATCCTAAATTCAATTAATTAAAAATTTATACTAGTAAACTCTTGTTTTACAACTTCTTCTACAAGTTTTATAAGATCAAAATACTATACTACTTATCTCCATATTTCTCCACTCACCTTTATACTAACTCTTTTTTTTTTTACTACTACTACTTTACTCACCAACTTAAACCTCTCTAAAACAAAACTCTTTTTATTTTCTAAGTGTAAACCCATGTAAGAACACTAGTTCTTAAGTGTTCTTCATGTTCATGAAGATCTTCATCTTCCACTTCTTATTTATTTTAATTTCCTAAATTTATTTCACCTTAGTTTATGTTTATAAATTACTCCACTTAATTCACTACCTATTTTAGATCATTTCTATACAAATTATATTTCCACTACACTCTTTAAATGAAACTTAGAAAATTAAAGTAGAGTTCTAAAAAGAAAAACTCAAGATCTTCATCTTCTTTAAATGATTTTCCACATGAATTTTCACTATTCACTAAAATAAAAATTCTTCATAAGTTGATTTATTTCACTTCCTCTTTTTCCTACTAAATTATAATAAACATAAATCATAAAATAAAATAAAACTATACTTCACCTAAAATAATTTAATTATGAAAACTATAGTTATTAGCTAATTAGTGGGTATGTTTTGGAGCTAACTTTACATGGGTATTATGAGTGAAGAACTTGGGTAATATGGGTGAAGACTTTCCGATCTAAAATTTATTTTAAATCCCCGACGATTAACATCCAATTTAAGGTGACTAGTTATATCTCATATTAGTCTCCTTTAAAATTAATTTGATTATTATTATAATTTTATAAGAATGATTATTATGTTAAAATATGTTAAACATCACTTGTGTGTACTTGTGTGCTTAGGTGAAGTATAAGTAATGATAATAAATAAATAATGTTTAAAATAGATAAGTTGTAGTATTATGAAATCATGTTTAGTTTAATTATTTTTGAGTATTTTAAATTATTGTTCATATGACTTTGATGTTATTTATGTTTTAGTTATGCTGAAATTATATATAAAAAAAATTATGTGAAATATTAACAATGAGTTTTAGAGTAAAGAAAAATCAAAAATAAAATTATACATATACACACAACCTCACGGCATTCCCTATTTTTGTTAATAAATTTTCACTTTTGATTTTTGGTAAATAATATGTTATGTTAAGTTAGTATAAAATGGATGTGATTATGTAAAAAGAATTATATTAGAAAAATGTATTATATGTTGTTAAAAATGAAAAATGTGTTCTTGAGTAGTATGGTGTTTTTCTTGTGTTCATGTGTGTTCTTTATGATGTTCATGTGTTCTTGAGTTAGTAGTTTATTTTGATTCATAATGATTTTATGTTTATTGTTATTTATTGTTTTTATTAACTAATAAGTTATTATATTAACAACTATATAAATTAAACTAGCTAAATCTTTAAGACTAAAAAGTTAGAAAATTAAAGTGTTATAAAACACTATTCATAACCTTATTAGGAATCTTTAATAAAAAAATGTAGATTGGATTAAGTTATTTTAGTGAAATAAGTAACATAAATTAAATACACTTAAAACTTTTAGAAACAAACACTTAGAAAAATAAACATTATGTCATGACACTCAAATTTTAGTCAAATGAGATTTTTAGTAAAATTTCATTTTAGTTTAAATCATTTTAGTATAATTAGAATAATTAAATTACAAAGACTTTAAGCTAAAAACCGATAAAAATCGAAAAATGAAAATTTAGGACAACCATGACATGTACACGGCATTCCCTTTATTTTTGGTCAAAATTTGACTTTTATCACTTTTTAGTTTATTGTTAAAATAATTTAATTAATAATTAATAAGTTAGAATTAAGAAATTAAAAGAAATAAATCAATTGGACACGTATAATAAACCACACGGTTTCACCAAATTAAATGGACCAAATTTAATCAAAAATGAAATTATCACTAAGTCACTAAAGTTAACTAGTTGTTAGAAATGAACTTTTGTATAAATCGTTTTAATTATAAATGAATTATTATAAGCCGATGAAAATATGTTAACCGTTATAAAAATGAATTAAATCGTGTGATACTACCTTTGCTATTGGATTATTGAATTTGGACATACGGACTATAAATGAATCATCCACGATACTATCACTAACTTAAATAAATAGACGACTAAATTTAACCGAGTCTCATTTTAAAATAAATATCATTGACCACCTGTTATAAACCGAACTTAACATTTTTAAAAAAACTAGACTTTAAAATATTTTCACAAATCGCCTAAGTACAAAACGAACTTAACAACTTTAAAACTAGGATTTTATACTTAACAAATAAAAAGAAGTTTCAAGTTTATACTTAGGAAGTATATCAATATATAATAATACTTATAAAAAAATACGTATGAAATACGATGAGTAGGATGGGTGAATAGTGAAAAATTTACGAAACTTATAAAACAAGTTACGTCTCAAAGTCAAGATAATTTCAAACTTCAAAATTTGAAATCTTGTATATAATTGAAAATCTACTAAGTATAGAAAATTGAAAATGAATAATTAAATAACTTAAAGTGTGTTGAAAAACACTTAAATAAAATTGGACATATTAATAAACATATCAATATAGGGACTTAAAAACGTTAATAATTAACAATACCTCAAATAATAAACGAACTTGTTATGTGATCATATGAAACCTACAATTCAAATTTAAACGTTTGACGATGAGACTAGGAGAGTCTAGTAACATGTGATATATAAATATCAAATAAGTAATGAATATTGAGTAAGTTAAATAAAAGGTCAAGCCTGGGCCTCGAGATAAGGAGCGTCAATCGTGAGTGAAGTGGGGTTAAGATAGTCTTGTAGCGGGCCACTATCTCGATCAACGGCTTGGGTCATATCGAATAGTGTGGTTGGTAGGTAACATTATGTGCTTATGCGCTTTACCCATGCCGTTACGCCTTAAGTCGTATAGGCACATTCATTACAAGATAAAGAATATGCCAATGCTTTTGTATCAGGCTTTAGGAAATAGTCGTTTTATCCAGAGTTAAGGTGCTCTATGAATAGCATAGCCCATTCTTAAAGTGGATATTAGTGTATGCATACTAGACTAGGGCTTTATTACCCTATTTCGCTAAAGTTATCAGGGCCACCGTGACATTATGTGCTTATGCGCTTTGCGGTTCTGTCTCCTTGCCGTGTTTCGTTCTTAGTGGGCGCGACACTAGCATTCGTTCTTGCCACATGTAAAGATCACTTGACGAGATTGTATCTGAAGTTCGAATCATTTCGAACACTAGAAGATGAGATGTAAGTATTATAGTATTCGGCGTGGTTTACGAGTCGAGTAAGTCGCTGCACTATGGTAGTGAGATGCAAGCGACTAGAGTACAATGGCCTACTCAGTGGTCAGGCTCGTAAGCAGTATGTGTTTTGTGATTGAATGAAAGTGAGTCAAAACATTTTCGAAAATTAAAGACCACAACTTTCTGAAGTGAATCGAGTCTGCAGGATGTGTATGATACGATACGTATGTTTATTTGCGATCTGATATCGCCTCGTAATCCTGTTGATATACTGTGATACTATTGTTATGAGATTATCTGTTAATTGCTTTCATAATTTAATATCATGCTTATATGATTTATCGCTTTCACTCGCATGCTTATTATGACTAATATGTCTTTATATGCTAAATGTAATAAGCATGTTTATGTTTTTATCATAATGTTATAATTATAAAGCGATAGTAATAAACCAAAGTAATTGAAATCGAGGGTAAGTATGAGCATAGCTAGTCACTGTCCGCTAAGCGGGCACCCCCCCCCCCCCCCCCCCCTCAGTTTTTGTGCAGGATGATCGTGGACCGAGAGCTGGATTTTGGACGGGGCCACTCGACGTTGTTATGCTTTACTTTTAATCTGTTTCGAGAGAGATGTAAAATATGTATAACGCTACTCTTCTAAATTCCGTACTTAGAGTCGTTTAATTCGACTCTTGAACGATGATGTAATATTTGGGTTTTATTGTATAATTAATG
Organism: Dianthus caryophyllus; assembly: GCA_023091065.1. Classification (NCBI taxonomy): domain Eukaryota; kingdom Viridiplantae; phylum Streptophyta; class Magnoliopsida; order Caryophyllales; family Caryophyllaceae; genus Dianthus; species Dianthus caryophyllus. The sequence goes on along the minus strand of CM041529.1, from coordinate 11,685,790 downwards.
ACGCTGGTTTAAGATTTAATTAATTTCCGCCTTAGTAATTAAAGTCGATTAAAAACCAGGTTGTTACACCAAATCTAGGAGAGATCGTCTTGCGGAAAAGATTGATCACCACCTTAGCATCGTTAGTAGGAGATGCAACTGCTTCGACCCACTTAGAGACGTAGTCGACAGAAACGAGTATAAAACGGTTCCCATTAGAAGACGGGAACGGTCCTTGGTAATCAATTCCCTACACATCAAAAAGCTCAACCTCCAATATACCTGTTTGAGGCATTTCATGCCTCCGTGAGATGTTCCCGGTCCTTTGGCACGCGTCACAAGCTAAGACAAAGGCTGCTGCGTCTTTGAATAAAGTAGGCCAATAGAATTCGGACTGCAAAATCTTCGCCGCGGTCTTGGTGGGACCATGATGCCCACCATAAGGAAAGGAATGACATCCCTCTAGCACTCCGCGGATCTCCAAATCAGGTACACATCTACGAAATAGTCCGTCGCTACATTCACGGAACAAATATGGATCATCCCAAAATAACCTCTTCGCGTCATGTCTAAAGATCTTCTTCTGTTGATAGGTGGCATGCTCGGGTAGTGTGCCCGCAACCACATAATTAGCATAATCTGCGAACCAAGGCTCACCATGACTAACTGCCATTAACGAGTCATCCGGGAAAGAATCATCGATAGGAACAACAACTCCGCCCTCGTCAAAACGTAGTCTGGATAGATGATCAGCAACCACATTCTCAGCTCCCTTCTTGTCACGGATTTCAAGGTCGAATTCCTGGAGTAGCAGAATCCAGCGAATCAACCTAGGCTTGGCTTCCTTCTTCGCGAGGAGATACTTCAACGCCGCATGGTCCGTATAAACAATCACCTTGGACCCAATAAGATATGATCGAAATTTGTCTAACGCGTAGATAATGGCAAGAAGTTCCTTCTCCGTCGTCGCATAATTAACCTGCGCTTCATCCAAGGTTTTACTAGCATAGTAGATAGCATGTAAAACCTTATCACGCCTCTGTCCCAACACCGCGCCTATCGCATAATCACTAGCGTCGCACATAATCTTGAACGGCAAGTTCCAATCTGGAGACTGGATAATCGGTGGTGAAATCAAAGCCTGTTGAATCCTGCGAAAAGCCTCAACGCACTCATCAGTAAACAAAAAGGGAGCATCCTTCAGGAAGAACTGGGTGAGTGGTTTAGCAATCTTTGAGAAGTCCTTGATAAAACGGCGATAAAACCCCGCATGACCAAGGAAACTTCGGACCCTTTTCACGTTAACGGGAAGAGGTAGTTGCTCAATCACTTGTATTTTAGTTCTGTCAACCTGGATGCCCCTATCAGACACAACATGACCAAGGACGACACCCTCCTTAACCATAAAATGACACTTCTCCCAATTCAAGACCAAGTCAACATACTCACAACGCTTTAGGACTTTAGACAAGTTGAACAAACAAGACTCAAAATCGGTCCCGTACACACTAAAATCGTCCATAAAGACTTCCATGATAGACTCGATAAACTCGGAAAAAATGCTAATCATACAACGCTGAAAAGTAGCAGGTGCGTTGTTGAAAAGTACCAGTCACAACTCTAGTGGGAATCAGCTCATTCTTCTCATTCTTCACCACCGTAGTCCCGCCCTTCTTAGGAACAACCTGAATAGGACTAACCCACCTAGAGTCGGATATCGCGTAAATAATCCCGACGTCAAGGAGCTTCATAACCTCCTTCTTAACGACTTCTTGCGTGTTTGGGTTCAACCGCCGTTGACCCTGAATCACTGGTTTGTGATCATCCTCGAGGTGAATCCTGTTGTTTTGGTAAAAACTTAACAAGTATGAAAATGGTGAAAAGTGGATCAACTAGTACTATTTACGGAACAGAACAGAACTGAGCTAAATGGGACAGAACTAAGGACACAGAGATTTGATGACGCAGAAGCCCCGAGAAGAAGATGGGGAAAACTGCGGGCTACCAAGCCAGGAGTACTTTTATTAATATCAGAGTTGGGGTTACAGAGTACAACTGTGAGAATGATCACTTCTGTAGCAATTCGTACAGAACTGAGTGTAATTGTCGTATTGTGATTATCTAGTGCTTATGTATGCTAATGAGAGTAAAAAGATGATCTAAAATGTACAAATGAGCCTCTATATATAGGCAAAGCTAGCTGCAAATCAGTTCCTATTTTCTAGGGCATGTTTTCCATGACTTCCACTATCTTTGGCGGTTAAATAACTTCCATTGACTCCACTTCTGCTCAGCTGATGACTTCTCCCATTATCCCATGATCTTTGTAACCGCCGTGGTTGACCTGTACTGACCATAACTGCCATTCGTCTTCTGACCTGTTCTGTGCTATAACTGCCTTTGCTCTTCTAACCTGTTCTGTGCTATAATTGCTATTGCTCTTCTGACCTGCTCTGTACCATACTCGCAATGTCTATCCAGAACTGCCAATTCTGGAGGGTGTAAAATCTGGTCATAACACCTGTGTATACAGAAATCAGGACTAATACCTCTCAAATCACTAAGACTGTACCCCAAAGCCTTTTTATGCGTTCGCAAAACCTCCAACAAAGCAGTCAGCTGGGACTCCGTGAGATCATTGCTGACGATCACCGGATTCATCTCCTCTTCATTTAAGAACGCATACTTCAAGTGAGTAGGCAACGGCTTCAATTCGGGTTTCTGGACCTCAGCAGCATAAGAGGTCTCAACCGTCTCGGTGGTGTCAAAGTCTCTCCTTTCGTCAGCATATAGGAGAGCTTCTATTTCAACTACTTCTGCATTCCACGGACCTGTTTCACCATCTGCACAATCACCACACATTAAAACTTCAAAAGGATTCTTGGACAAGGATCCCTCGGAGACAAAAGAAACAGACTCATCTACAACATCGATAATATCAAGATAGTAGCAAGACTCCTCTAACATTGGGCTCTTAAGGGCTTGGTTAAGGTTAAATGTTACCTTATCACCCCCTACCTCTAGAGTCAACCTACCATTCTTAACGTCCATGATCGCTCCGGCTGTGTGTAGGAATGGTCGTCCTAGGATAATAGGTATCTGGTTATACTCAACCATGTCCAAAACAATAAAGTCAACTGGGAAAAAGAACTTCCCTACCTTCACGGGGACATCCTCAAGCACTCCTAAGGGTCGCTTGACCGTACGATCGGCCATCTGCAAGGTGACACTCGTGCACTTCAACCCTCCCATGTTTAGTTTTCTCACAAACTGAATAAGGCATAACGCTCACGCTCGCTCCCAAGTCACATAGGGCTTTGTGTATAACATGGGTGCCTATGGTGCAGGGAATGGAGAAACTACCCGGGTCCTTCAGCTTAGGGGGTGCACTACTCTGTAGAAGGGCACTACACTCTCCTGTAAACGCTATGGTCTCAACCTCATTAAAGGAACGTTTCTTAGTAAGAATATCCTTCATAAATTTAGCGTAAGAAGGTACCTGGGTGATGAGTTCAGTGAATGGGATGGTTACCTGCAGTTTCTTCACGACCTTCATAAACTTACCGAACTGCGTCTCGGCCTTAACATTTCGTTGACATCCCGGAAACGGAATTGAATCTTTACCGGAGGTGCAAGAGTAGTAGTAACATCTTTAGAAGCATCTTGGACCTTAGCTGGAGCATCCTTAGCTTCTTCCTCAACCTTCTTCCCTAATTCAAGATTACGTAAGTCGGACTCACGGTAGGTTGGCGGGCCGATCGGTCAACAGTGGGAGCTCTGATCACCTCGTTTTTGCAGATTCTCGGCCTAAATTTCGTCGGGGTGCTTTGGACCATCGTAATGCGTGCCGCTACGCAATGTAATTGCATTTGCGGTGTCATGAGGCGGGTTCCCTTGCGGTGGAAGTGTCCTGTGTTCCCTCGTGGCCTGCGAACTCGCTAATTGCGCAACCTGAGTCTCCAACATCTTAATCGCCGCATCCTTTGATTGGCTATCCTTATGCATTTGCGACAACATATCCTCCTGCGACTTTTGCATAGCTAGAGTACTTTGTTGCATTTGCAACATCATACTCCTCATCTCAGCCATAGGATCGTTAGCCGGTTGAGCAGGAGGTTGATAGCTTGGTTGCGGTGGATTGTAAGGCGGCCTTTGATAATTAGATTGAAAGTTCTTGTGCGGTGGAACGTACGTTGATTGTTGTTGTTGCGGTGGTTGAGGAGTAGGATTGAGAACGTTCTGGTTTCGGTAGGAGAGTGAAGAACGGTCATAACCCGGCTGGTTCTGATACGGCAAGTTAGGACGATAAGAATTAAAAGCATTAACTTGCTCCTGCGAACCCATGCATTCATGTGCATAATGATGACCTGCAACCCCGCAGTTAGTGCATCCCGCGTCATGCCCTGTAACCGCATTAACCTGCTGCGCATTAGACGAACCCGAACCATGCAACTTGTCGACCTTCATCAATAGAGCTGAGAGTTGGCTCACTATAGCACTCAAGGATTCCTTCTCACGATCACTATGAGCCGAGCGAGAATTACCCCTTGGTCGATCATATTGTGAGGAATGGACTGTCATTTGCTCGATCAATTGTCACGCCTTGTCATCATCGACATTGTTGGCAAACCGCCCTTCTGCAGCTGAATCCAAAATAGCCCGACTTTCGGCGTACAACCCATTGTAGAACGTCATGATCACGAGCCAATCACTTAAACCATGATGAGGACAGTCACGAATGAGTTTCTTACAATTACAATGTTCCCAAGCTTCAGCAAGTGATTCGTCGAAAGTTTGCTTAAAGCTTTGGATTTGGCTCCGCATCTGATTAGTCCGCTCTGCAGGATAATACTTCTGATAAAATGCAAGAGCCAACCCACTCCAATCTGTAATACCTGCGGCTGTCTTGTCCAGGTCAGTGATCCATTCTCGAGCTCGATCACGTAACGAAAAAGGGAACAACATCTCCCTAATTTGGTTCTGAGTAATCCCGGCCTGCTTAATCGTCGAACAGTAATTTGTGAAAACCTGCATGTGACGACCAGGATCCTCCGTAGGATTGTCTCCAAACTGATTACGCTCCACCAAGTTAAGAAAGGCGGGGCGAATCTCAAAGTTGCCCTGTAAAGTAGCGGGCATTTGGAATCCATCAGGAATGGACTCCGTCTTAGGCAAGGAGTGACTAGATAGCTTCGGCATAGTCACGTGCGCCTCAGTAACAATAACAGTAGAAGTAACTGGTGGAGTAGTGTCCTCTTCATAGGACGATGCTTCTGCACGAAATTCTTCGTCTGAAGTTTCCACAATCTCCGGTCCGTAAGCCTCAGCAATCTCCTTGAAGAAATTACGCGACCGGCGAAAAGTACGCTCAGGTTCAGGATCGAAATGGACTAAACCTGAAGGCGACCTGCGCATAAACAAAAACTACAAGGAGAAATGAGAAACGATCTCAAGGAACAAGAGTTCCCTGAGACAGAGGAAATAACCTACTAAGTATAAGCGAAATAAAGTCGTTTCCCCGGCAACGGCGCCAAAATTTGACGCGGCTAAGTCGTATCACCGATATCAAAAATAACCCTACGGACTACTAACTGGTAGCTAGTGGCAAAAAGGGATCGAATCCACAGGGAAATGTATACTCGCAGGTTTACTAAGTCTAGGCTATTCCTAAAGTAACAATCTTGGAGGTTTGTAAAAGGGTATGAAACAAATAAAACTACTAGAACGATAAAAGGAGGGTTTAAACGATTGGTAAAAAGGCTAGGGTCTTGGGTTCCTTATGTCAATAATCCGGATAATATAACTTTCAACAAGATAGCAATCAATCAGAATATGCATGGCAATTAGGGCAAAACACGTTCTCTCGAATCAATGTTACCTTAAGCTAATTTAGCGGGCTCTCGCGACTTACTAAATCATCTCATCAATTACTCGTGGTGGTCTAATACTGATTAGGCTTTCGATCTTAAATCAATATTACCCTAAGTTCAATTTAATCAAGGCGTCCCTAAATTCAATTGATAGTTAATCGCGCAGGAAGAAATCGCATAAGCATAAACTAATTAATTGCAACAATTTAACCAAAATACCGGATTAAAGGCATAATTGCCCCTCAACCCTAGTTAGGGGATTAGCTACTCATATATAGAGCAAAAGACAAATTGAATATTAAATAAGGGAAATTAAGAACAATAGACATGAAATTACCAATTGGAAATGAATTTGAGATTAATCCTGAGTAGCGACGGTTACAAAGTTCGAAGATAAAATCAAAGGATGCTTCAAGTTTTCTAGAGAGAGTCAATTCTAAAAGGCAGTAGAAGCAGTAGATAAAAAGATGACTTAACCTAATTCCAAGTTTCTTATTTATAGTATTTCCTAAAACTAATAATAATAATACAAATACAAATTAAACCCGTCGAATAAAAATCACAGGCCGGCCGGCCGGCTGCCGGTCGGCCACCAAATCCGTAGCCCATATTTAGAGCTTAAAATCTCCGTGAAAAAAGTCAATAATAGTCATTAGCCGGCCGACCGGCCGCCGGTCAGGTTTGACCGGCCGACACTCCAAAACGGACCGGACTACAAAACGGGCCTTGACTTTCTCTTCCATTTGGGCCTTGACTTCCTCTAATTCTCACCCAAATCATTCACTTCACTTCATTCCCGAGCTCGACTTCGCCTCGACTTTTGGGTTTCCATCATAAACTCCAATATTCAGCTCAAATGCACGGAAATGCTACAAATTCCTGCAAACCACAGAAAAACACCAAAAGCGCTACTCGAGCGAAATGTGAGAACAAAATGGCCCTAAAGGGCGCATTTTGACAATAAAAAGCAGCTCGAGACGGGGGTAAAAACATATAAAAATAACAGATATCAGTTTGCGTGTTTGGAATCGTTGACGTGAATTTCAAAGACGAGAAAAGTATAAGGGTCCATTTTTATTTGAAAATTAAAAATGTTCGAAATTGAATTCTATGAATAAAAGGTTTCATTTATTTTTATGACTAGTTAACTTGACTTGACTTTTTCGAAATTTAAAAGGCGATATTAATCTGGTGGTTGATTTTCATAAAAAATTGAAATTTGTTTCTTTTTGAATTCTAAGGATAATATATTTTATTTTATATTTCAACAAATTTAAATCTGAACATAAGAAAGACAGTATTATTTGACGAAAAAATTTAGTCACATTTTTATTATAAGGTAAAAGGATGAATTCAATTCAAGGAATTAAATTATATTATTATACTTGTGTTAAAATAACTCTAGGTGTTACACGCGTCTTATGGTTTTACTCGGTTGAAAATTTTGAAAGGGAAGATTGTAATTGGATTGACCATGACTAGTGGATTTTGTGTCCATGGTACCCTCGAACTTTAAATTTAGTACTTCTCATGACCTTTTAGCTAACGTTAGTTAAAAAACGTCGACATAAAAATATTAACAAAGGAAAATTTCACGTGGTACGCCTAATGGTACCCATGTGTTTTTTTAAGTTTGTATCCATGGTACCTTTCAAATTTGAATTTAACACTTTCCTTGGCCTTACTCACTTTTAATTCATAACGTTGTCAAGTGTAAGCATACTAATCATGCAAACTTTTGCTGATGTGGATATCTTTGTTATAATTTATGAGGTTACGTGTGGATTTACAGTATATTATAAGAAACTGCTAACATCATTTTTGCTTGCGTGTCACGCTCTCATTAAAAGAAATTCCTTTAAACCACCTCATTCCTATTAGTATAAAATAGCAGAATTAATATAATAAGTTAACAAAAATAATTCTTAAATAATTCATCATAAGAAAATTTTCAAATATTTCCTAAAATAGATTTGTAATCACTAATAACTTTTTTTACTCCTCCTCCTAATTACTATACACCACGTCTACATTCACTAATTACTCAATTTTTTCTTTTACTAATAACTCTTTTCATAATTTGGTAAAATAAAGATACAATTTTCCCTTTTCTCCTATTGTTTTACAATTAGTCTCCTATAAAACGGGTCAACCCGTTTTAAGTTAAGACGGGTCAAATATGACCCGTTTTGGCCTTTTTTTTCGAAATTTTTTAAGACCCTTCTTTTTAAAAAAAAAAAAAAAAAAAAAAAAAAAAAAAAAACCTTAACTCAAATAACGAATAAAACACAAATTTTAAATGGTAACAATATTGATAAAAATGGTAACATACTATATTATATTGGTGACATATTCTCAAAAAATTAAAACATAATTAACCTATTTTGGTAACATATTATACAATTATGATAACATATTAAACAAATGTTATGACAATTTTTTATTTTCTATGTTTTATAATATGTTACAAATATAATATAATATGCTACCATTTACATTACTTTGTTACCATTTTCAATAACCCTATAAACACGAACCTATTTTGGTAACATATTATACAATTATGGTAACATATTAAACAAATGTTATGACAATTTTTTATTTTCTATGTTTTATACTCCCTCCATCCCAAATTAATTGTCCCCTTTCTATTTTGGGATGATTTAAGGGATGGTAATGAAAATGAGAAAATTTTGAATATCATTTGTTAAAACATACTCAAAATAGAAAGGGGACAAGTAATTTGGAAAAAAATTTAGTGGAAAGGGGATACGTAATTTGGGATGGAGGGAGTAATATGTTACAAATATAATATAATATGTTACCATTTTACATTACTTTGTTACCATTTTCAATAACCCTATAAACACGATTTTCGACAAAAGTTTTTAAAAATAAATTTTGGGTCTTGAAAAAAAATTTCAAAAAAAAAAAAAAAAAAAAACACGGGTTGACCCGACCCGTCTTAAGCTTAAAACGGGTTTAGTGGTCTTAAATGAGAATTTGTGATTGTTTTATCCTAACACAATAATTTACTCCTTCCATTATGCCGGTACAACTCAACAATAATGGGTGTGCTGTAAAATTACATGTTAAATATACATTGAAATGACTCTTCAAACCTGAATAGGCGTCATCACTCTCGCACGCGGCTCTTTGGTTTCTCCGGCGTTTAATTTAGGAGCAGAAAATTCAACAAGAACACCATTCTTTTGCTAAACTATGACATTTTCTAGAGAAAACTTAATGATGATGAACTAATTTGCCAAAATTTAGGATTTTAGGTTGAAGGTATCATCCTAAAACTGAAAGTTAGGGTTTTAATTTTTGAAAAATTAGGAATTAAAATGTTTACTGCGTAAAAGATGGGAGGAGGGTGGGTTTAAAAAGGTAAAAAGGGATAAGATATCCATTTATGATAATATGATAAATTCACATTCGTTTTAAGAATGAAACGGATATGACATGTTTAAAGGGAGAGTAACTAAATAATACGGAGTAACCATAGTAGGACTCTTTCAACAACAGGTATTTTAATAATAATCAACGTTTCTTAAAACTTTAAGAATCCATTTATCCATTAACCAGGCTTGCAAAACTATACTACTCCGGTAATATTGTCAATCCATTTCTGACTCGTTCTTCTAACTCAATCTCCATTCAACAACGGGTAAAAGTGAAGGTAAAATGGTAGATACAGCCTTACTAGTACAATTTTACTGAGGTTGCATCTCAAATACCCTACTGTGTAACTGCACAAAGGCTCAATCGTTCTCAATTATCTTATCAATGGAGAAGATAAGAAACCTCAGTAAATGGCTTACACTACAAATCCAAAAAAAAAAAAAAAAAAGAAAAAAACTACAGTATGAACTATGAAGTGTCCAAGAATGAAAGCTGCTGGACAAGCAAATCCTGCAGCACAGCCTGCTACGGCATCAGTAGCTAACAATTGTGGTAGCCTGGTAGGGTTAGTAGCAGACGGCCGCTTCTGCAGATGAAACGGAAATTAAATTACATATTCCCTAACTGGTACAACGGCTACTTCGGTTGTAATTCAGACATGGAGTGAGTTTGATGCTTTGTACCACAATATGTCGATCACCCAACAATAATAATGAACAGAGTGATGACAAGCTTGAGTTTAGTTTTCTATGTAACGCTAAAACAGGACTTACAACACCAAGTAGTGTCAATAACTCAATATTGCAACCTATTAGAAACATCAGCTAACCATTCCCGTCTGATCAATCAAAGTGCCGATTTGCTCACCACATAGTGCTCTTGATATGTTACCTGGTTCATGAAGATTGAAAACCACGACTGCACAACAAAACACCCACGATTACCTTGGATCAAAACAAACTTAGCCATACTTTTTTATCAGGTTAAAATATTTCCATTTGACGGATATCTAAGTCCAGGGTCATGGATTCCACTCTAACACTGTTTGATGTGGAGAGAATCAAGAGATTAAACTGGTAGGGAGGGGATTCAACAGCTACTCTAAGAACGTTTTGAAGACTACAGAGTGTTAAAACAAAAGTTGAGAGTTGAGACAGAAGCCTATACTTTGTACATTGCAGTAGATTTAGTGCAGAATACAAATACATACACAGGTTCAGATACGTCTAACATTTTAAAAAAGTACGGGGTATGAAGGAATTTTGTCGGGCAGCAAGAGGGCCATTCACACAGCAGAATAACACCAATTATGTTTCAGAATAAAACAGATAAGATACGTATACTAACCCGGAATACCGTTCTCTTCACATAATGTCAAAGCCATCATGTCCAAAGATGTCGGACCTCTGGACGCTGCCTCTCTGAAGGATATATGCTCAAATATAATACCATTGCTTCTGGAAGTACAATCATGTATACCATCAACATTCGCCCCCTTAATAACTGCCTGGGCCTGAACTAATAATCAGGAAGAAAACGACGTAATCAGAAAATGAAAATATTTTTAAAAGATACTGGATCAACTAATAAAATGCCACATCTCAGAGATGAAATATCCATAAAGCAAAAGTACTAAGGAAAGTATTGAAAAATACTCTCGGATGCACGAAGAGCAGCTGTTGTATCGGTCGAAAATAGGGGACTTCCTGAACCACCCCCTACTCCACCAAATATAACCACCCTGCCCTTCTCAAGGTGTCGAATAGCCCGTTGCCGATTGTACGGCTCACCAATCTCTGGAAATGAAATTGCAGTTTGCACACGTGTCTCAACACCCAACTTCTCCAACGCTGACTGAATCAACACTGAATTCATCATAGTAGCCATCATTCTGACATGTAGTGTAACAGTAAGTACAACGATTCATCATAAGCTATAAGGCTTAGTTCAATATTTACATAGTAGTTCCCTCTATCCTTTTATTGTCCTAATTTCATTCATAGTTTCTCCTAAATTAATTGTCTTACATTTATAGTAAAAATTACACAGGGTTTGCAATAATATCTCCTAAAAACAAAAAAAAGGACAAATTGTTGATATATATATCTATATATATAGTGATAGGTTATATTGAGTCCTATAAATAATTTGAGTCCTTGAGTCCAAACATCCGCTTTAAAACTTTAACCCAAAAATTTGAAATTTTAACACAAATATTTGGAATTCCAAAATGCACGTTGGTATTCCAAATATTTTGGAATTCCAAATTTTTGTGTTAAAATTTCAAATTTTTGGGTTAAAGTTTCAAAGCGGACGTTTGGACTCAAGAACTCAAAATATTTATAGGACTTGATTGAATCTATATATATATTGCTACCCATCTATAGTAGATAGGTGAAAGAAGACAAATTTTATGTTCAAAGATCACACTGCTAAACAAGATCAAACAAGGAGTGTACTCTTTGGAGAATTTAACAATGTCAATGCTATATGGAGCTGATGCCAGGAAACTTAACAAAAGTGGTGTTGGGTAGTAATGGCCTAGTGATTAATGAGTGTGAATTACTACTGATTATATTCCCTAAAACCTGTTCATACAAGGGCTTGGAAATACGGCATGGACTGAAGGGAGTACTAATTTCCTGGAAACATCAGCTTTCTTCTGACAGAAAAATACTAGTACAATTAAATTAACAGTACATCTATCAATGTTACTGCCTTCATCTCATATCAAACTTCCGCTTTCCAATTCTGTCATCTCACATGAAATAATTTCATCCATATTTAGCAAATTGTTCATCTACATTGTGTAATAGATTAGTTCTATGTGGCGGATTCGCCCAAAAGGGGACATTTACTTGCCTATTTCTTGAAGAAAGCAACCATGCCACTCAATTGTCAAGCGCTCCTCTAATAACAAATACAATCACCAATAATTAAAAGAAAGGTCACATACCCAATCTGGTATGTCAGACATCTGTCAGCTCCAGTAGCATTTCTCCATGTGTCGCCACAAAAAAAGTTGCGGCCTCCAATGGCGATTGCTACCTGAAAAAAATAATTAAAAAAAAAAAACCACAGCTGAAGTAACAAATTAATCAAAACAAATTTCACCATAATAATCAACAATATGCTAGATATGTACCTGCACTCCAAGGCGATAAGACAAAGCGACCTCTCTAGCAATAAGCATTACGACCTAGATATATTAAAATCCATTGAGATACATGACAGTATTATGCTAAAGCTCAATGAAAGAAGATGACATGTCTTGTTGCTGAATATATTTCACAGCAGAAAACATACACCTAAGTATCTAACTAGATTGCAGGGTGAAATGTTCACCAAAAACTGAGACGGGCTCACAACATAAGGATGCCCAACACATAAAAAATACTCCCTCATTCATGTCATAATGCCCAGACAATGTTGCCAAATGCACATTTTGTTAAATCTATGTTTTAAGTGACATATTTATCAAAAATTACTGTATAACATTTTGATATATTTATTGTATTTACGAAGACGAATCAAACAAGATCACATGGGACTAAATTTTCGCTTATATATTTCAGATAATTACAAAAAATCTCTAAGCTTTCAAATTGTGTCAAATAGCATAATGCCATGAATAGAAAATGAATGAAGGAGTAAATAACATAACAGTTTCTATCAGCTGAAATTAGTAAGGTTTTCTTGAGGAAGATCATTACGTCAAAATTAATAGCCTAAAATTCAAAACTAAAAGACTCAACTCACCAAAGACTGGCATCAAAATGAAATTCAATCAAATTTAAGGCATCAAAAATTTAGTGAAACTTAACAATATATATGGGCGTTGGATAAAATTTCAATTATAATATGAATATGATTTAGGTCACCGAAGTTTGAAATAACTCGAATGAGTTGAATCCCTCTATCTCTAAAAGTACACTCCAAACCTAAGATAACTATATGCTCAGCAACTCAGGTCACTGCCATGTAAGATGAAATCAGCAATCTGCAGAATTGTTAAGAAGAATGAACAAAAGGGCACACCTTAGGATCTACATTATGAGGACCATTGCCTGCTAAAGCAGCTCCGCTGATCTTAAATACGACCCTCTGCCATTTAGTGGTCGGTACAGATTTAGACTTAACATTATTGATCTGGCCAAAGGTACCAGGTGTTCCAGTAGCATATCTGGCGAAATAAACAATGCATTTAGAATGGTACTGTAGTACATTATACTCAATAAGTCAGAGCACAAAAGGTACTGCAACAGGGTCAAATCTATTTTTGCACAAATACACAATATCACATTCAAGAGACGGCAAAGTGTATCAGCTCGAAAACAAAGCAATCGAAAGAGACTGAGCATCTGTTACTATATCAGATATCTAAAATCAAATCATCAATGTATTGCGACTACAACGTAGACATATTACAACAATCAACAAAATTAAGTTTGAGGGTCACACTCACATGTACACATGAGATAAGATGTCAAATAATAAGGGAGGAATAATAGAGACCAGATGATAGTAGGAGTAGTAAATCGGGACAACTGGAAGAGATACGGAGTATAAAGTATCTATGTCATTATCCATTATCCATTATATAACAATTTCTAAGCTGTATAGAGATAGTATAGATTACACTAGTTGAATCACGAGACCAAACGATAGAAGTATGAAGTAAAACCTTAAACTAAGTGGCCGCTAGGATTTACATTTAATGGCTAGGACACAAATACTTGCTTCACATTGAAGTTGTATAGGCCCAACGAACCGCACTCATCAATGAGATCGTGATTAGTCACTAACCACGGCTTTCACAAGCCAAATCTTTTACCACACACCTCAGTTCATACAACAAACCATCTGATGGACGAAAGACTACATAATACATATTTACATCAAACATTGTCAGCTTTTATCTAAGAGCCAATACTCAATCCGAAATTCAAAGACTTTCATAATCTCAGTTTCAATATCAGTCAATCAATTTACATAATTTACCTAAACAAACCCAGTTCTCTCCTCATTGCCACTCGAGATACCGAACAAACTACAAAGTACAATTTCACTTTAACACAACAAAGGAATACGCAATTATACAAAGCAATGTACCTCTTGTGCGACCTGCCACCGCCATTACTGCTACCACCGCCACTACTGCCAGCAACTTTATCGTCATCGGACACGGCCTTAGATGCAAGCAAATGACCGACAATGGCCTCCATCTTCTTAAACCAAGGCCAATGACTGACAACAACATTAGAACTATTCATCCTATGTCTCTCCAATTTAAACCGCTTCTTCAAATTATCAACCTTGTTCTTACACTGCTCAACACTTTTGCTCTGATTCTCACACCTCTCACTCACTATTCCCGCAACTTCCTCCCAATCTCTGCCTCGCAAATTCCCTCTGTTCAGCTGCGTGTACTTCTCCGTGTACGCGTCTAACAGACACTCGATCGCCGTATCGCTCCACTCCTCCCTGTCTTTCCTGTAGTCGCCGGAGTTCGTCGTCGTCGTCGGAGATATCACCGGCGATTTTGACTTTTTGAAAATCGACGCCGTCGCCGCTGTTGTTCCCGCGTCGCTGACGTCATCACGGTCCTTCCGTTTGGAGTTCGGAGATGGATCCGGGTCGAAACCCGTGGATTCATACGGGTTGACGAAAACGGCGTCGTTTGAGGAGAAGTGCTGGTGCTGGTGCTGGTGTTCGGAGGTGGCGAGGAGAGAGAAGTCGTCGTCGTCTTCGTCGCAAGATGTCATTTTTTTATTATTATTTAAATTAATTTTTAAAAAAAAAAAAAAAAAAAAAAGTTAGGTTGGATTGACGGACGTGAAAAGAGGAGAGACGACGTTAAGGGAGGAAGAGAGATCTACTGAGGGATGAAGTTAGATTAGACGATAACGGCGGGCGAATGGTTGATGAAACCGTCACGGGTTTTTATTTCGCCGTTATAAATTAATGGTGGAAAGAAGAAGTAGCAGAGATGGAAAGTCAGTGTGGGACCTGGTTAAGGTGGAGATGTCGTCTGACTCTAAATTAACTATTTAGAGTATGTCTACGGTGAGGCCGTGTTATACTGTTATATCATCAATTAGTCTCTTGTGAAACGGGCGAACCCGTTTTAAGTTAGAAACGGGTCGGATTCAATTTAGGGTTGCTTAAATAGGGTCTCCTCTCCTCTCCTCTCCTCTCCGCCTCTCATTTTCCCTCTCTCTCTCTCTCTTTTTTCAAAAAATGAAATAGGGATCCAATTTTTTTTTGTGCTTAAATCCACAACAATGGCAGGACAACAATGGGTTTCCCTCTCTCTCTCTTCCATTTCATTTCTCTCCCTCTCTTCCATTTGTTTTTCATTTCATTTGTTGTTGCTGTTGAAGTTGAAGTGAAAAAGAAGAAAAATAATCGAGAAAACCCAGAAAAACACAGCTGAGAAAAGAAGAAATTCTACTTAAATCCACAGAAAGATGTCGCCATTGTTGTCGTGCCATTGTTGTTGTTGTTGTATTTGTTTTTCTTTTCTCTGTTTTTTTTTTAACCCGTTTTTCTTATTTTTAAACCCATTTTAATGAAATGTGACCATTGTTGGGTTGTGTTTGTTGTGTTAAAAAGAAACAATGTAATTATTCTCTGTGTTTTGCCGAGATTTTTGTGAAACTACCATTTTTCAGATTTTTGTGTGACCATTTTCCTCTTTTTTTTCTCAGCTTCAATGTGACCATTTTCCTCTTTTTTTCTCTTTTTTTTTTTTTTTTTTTTAAAACCCATTTTTCTCTTTTTTAAACCCATTTTAATGTAAATGGTAACATTGTTGTTATAAAGGGTGACCTGTAGGGATGTCAGTGGGGCGGGTCAACGCGGATACCGCCCCGCACCCGCCCCAGTTAGGGTGGAGGTAGGAGACCCTTTAGTGGGTCGTGGAGCGGTGGTGGATCTTAAAAGTGATCCATGGCGGTCGTGAAGCGGTGGTGGATTTCATCGAAACACCGCTTCGCCGCCGCCCCGCCTCGCTTACTTACCCGCGCCGCCTATACCCACCCCACCTTTACCCGCCCCGTCTATACCCACCTAATTCATCTGGTATAATCATACTCATGTAGAAATATAAATTAGAAAACTTTACTTTTAACTTTTTCTTTTCTTTATATTTTCAAATATGAATGAAGTATCTGACATTTTTTGTTTATATTTAGTGTAGGGTGTCGGATTGATTTTTATTTATTTAATACATAAACTTTAAATGTGTGTCGTATGTATTTTTATTTGGTAATCACAATACTTTGGTTGGTTATTTGAAATGTATTTATGTGGCTATGTCGTAATTAGAAAAATTTCGGTAAAAAAATATTAAAATTTACGTAGCGATAAATCGATTTCATGGGCGGGTGGGGCGGGTCTGGGGCGGTGGCGTAGTCTGAGGCGGGTTGGGCGGGTCTGGGCGGAGTCTGGGGTGGTTGGTGGGGCGGTGGTGGGTCTAAAAATTCCGTCGGCCGGGTGGTGGAGGACAAGTTGTCACCCGCCATGGGTGATGGGGCGGAGGTGGAGGTGGGTTTTTGTTGGTGGATGCGGTGGTGGAGATGCTTCCCCCGCCCCCGCCCCGCCCCAATGACATCCCTAGTGACCTGTTTGCATAAATGGGTAACATTTTCTTTCAAGTAAAACAAATCCATGGAAACATTAAAGCTAAGACGGTAACATTGTTGTACTAAATGGTGACCTGTTTGTATTAAAGGACAACATTATCTTTGCAGGACAAAAAGCCCATTGAAACATTAGTTTAACTGAGAAATAAGATGGTAACATTGTTCTTCTAAAGGGTGACCTGTTTGTATAAAAGGGCAACATTTTCTTTCAAGGAAAACAAACACATTGAAACCTCAGTTGAGCTGAAAAATGAGATGGTAACATTGTTGTTGTAAAGGGTGACCTGTATATATAAAAGGATAACATTATCTTTTAAGGAATACAAACCCTGAAAGCTAACATGGTAACATTATTATACTAAATGGTTACCTATTTGTATAAAAGGACAACATTATCTTTTAAGCTGAGGTTTTATAATATGTTACCAATATAATATAATATGTTACCATTTTTGTCTACTTTGTTACCATTTTTAATTACCCTATAAACACGATTTTCGATAAAAGATTTTAAAAAAAAATTGGGTCTTAAAAAAAATTTCCAAAAAAAAAAAAAAAAAAATGGGTCATACCCGACCCGTCTTAAGCTGGAGAAACGGGTCTTCCGTCTCAAACAAGAATTTGTGTTATATCATAAGTCATCAATAATTAATCAACTTTTATTACAATACAAACCTTCATACACTAGATAGCTTCTTGATTTTTTAAGGGTGGTACAAAACGTCGCCGCAAATACTAAACAACGCCACGAATTTATTACCCTTTTGCCCTTCATTTACATTATGGTTAAAATTTTAAAATTTACTAATTTACCAAACTTATATTTTAAACTTGGTAAATTTTTAAAATACTATAAAAAATGTCGTTTACGAGTGACGGTGAAGACGATTATGGTGAAGATTTTGGGTGCGATGAAGTGTTTGATGATAACGGTTTGGCAAATGATAGTTTTACGGTAAGTTTTATACTTCGTATTTAATTGAAACTCGGGTCAAAAATTACGTTTTATGTTGAAAATAGGTCGAAAATCCCAAAATTCCCATTGTTTGAAGTAGCAGCGTCAATTCGAAATTTATAGTTGGAAATCCATGGCCCAATCACTACATTTAGTTGAATTAACCACGGCCCATTCGAGTAGATTTCTCGAATGGACCACGGCCCATTCGAGTAGATTTCTCGAATGGACCGTGGTCCATTCGAGAAATATACTCGAATGAGTCATATTTTGTGCAAATTGTAATTTTTTTTTTTAATATTTAATATAATAAACGAAATTGTAAACCTTTAAAAAATATAAATAACTTAAAAATTATGAATTTAACAATATATTTGAATAAGTGTTTTAATAAATTTGAATTATATGATTTATGTGAGTAAGTGTTGTGTTTTTTTTTGTAGGATTTACATTACTTTTTGTAATTAAGATAAGTTATGAATTAAAAAAAAAAAATTTAGTAAATAAGTTTTAAGTTTATGATTAACTAGTGGTGTGACCCGTGAAATCCACGGGCCGTTTGTTTTTTTTTTTTTTTGGGTGGTTTTGTTGATTTTGTTTTGTATTTTTCTTCGTACTGATTAAGTTTGTGTTTGTGTCGACTTATTGCACAACATTTATGTGATGCCTCCCACTATTTTTGTAAAGCCGTTTTCAATTTGTGTGACACATAAAACTCTAAATCTATGTACATAAATAAGACACATAAATACACAATCCCGAACTCAATATCAAACTAAAAACCACACGAATACCGACCATCCACACAAAGTCCATCTTACTACAACCTTGTTGTGCTTTCCTGAACACGCTTAATTGTCACAGATAAGCAACAAAGCACTTAACCACACATGACACACAATCCTCATGCTCGAAATCAAATCATGAAAGCCAAAATCAAGATCATCTACACGACTACACTGTTTTTTTTTAAACTTATAGCAGTTGAGTTGAACTGAATTGAACAAAACAAAACAAAAACACACAATCCTCAAAACTATGTTATGGTGAATTTTCATTGGAAGTTGCGTCGTAGGTATTTGTTGTGTGGGTTCTTTTTGGTTGGTTGTTTCCCCGTCACTTTGTTGTTGTTGTTGTGTTCTCCTTTGTGCCTCTTTGTTTGTCGTTTTTTCAATGTTTCCATTTCTTCCTCGCTTGTTTCATCTTTTTCGTCCCTGCATTTTTCCGTTGTTATTTTTTCTTTCTGTTTGTGTTCTTGACAGTGGTATGTTGATACTTACTTGGGTTTTTTTTGCTCTTGTATCCTGTTGCAGTTTGCTTTCCTTTTTGTTGGCGTTTTCTTCCTTGTTCCGCGGTTTCATTTTGTTTAGCGTTGTCCTGCTTTTCAATTTAGTTTTGGTTTGTTTATTTTTTTTTCTGTTTATTATAAACCGCAATTTTTATTGATATATAAACACAGTTTACATGAAATTGGTGGGAGGCAAAGCAATCTCGGGCCCCCTTGCTACAAAGAAAGCCAAGTCGTACATAAAATGTAGCGGTGAGTCCACGCGCTTCGTGGGAGGCGAGAAGTTACGAATCCGCGGCAGCAAAGCCAGACTACCCGAATCAGCTCTCGGCGTGAACGAAAAGAGACGCAGTGGGAAACCGATAGTGTACCATTATTATTATTATTAGGGTTTTTTTGTCAAACACTACCTTAAGTTTACGTCAAATTGTCAAGAACTACCTTAAGTTTTTTTTGTCAAACACTACCTTAGTTTTGTCAAACTTTGTGAGACACTACCAAACCCTATTTTCCGTCTAAAATTGACGTTTGACCGTCATTGACTGTTAATGAATTTTTTTTCTTCTTCACAAGCCTCATCTCCTCATCTTCATATACATAGTTTGGAACTTGATGAGTTTTTCACCAAATAGAGCTAAATTAAAGTAGCAAATTTAGTCATACCCATTTTTTCATATACATAGCTCCTTTATCTGAACCATGCAGCATATTCGGTTTTCTTCTTCTTTGATACAAATTGACCACCATGAAACACCCTTTAAATTGGTACAAAGTGTTCTTACTAAATAAATTCTGCAACTCATCCTTATATATAACAATCAACAAAACAATATCATCACCTGGCCGAAATTAAAGTAGGACAAAATTGAAATCCTAAATTCAAAATTTTTCAACAAAAACAAACATCAATTAACCCTAAATTCAAAAAATTTCAATAAAACAAACAACAATTAATCCTAAATTCGAAAATTTGCATACCTTATAATACACTCTGAAATTTTTGTTAACTTGGGGAGAAGAAGTTGATTTCGATGCTTGATAATACACTCTGAACTTTAGTTTTAAGGGATTGCGTCTGATGTAAGTCATTAAATCATTTAGGGTTTTCTAAAATTTAAAGTGTGGAGGTTGAAAAGGATAAAAATGGGAAATGAAGGGTTAAAAAGAAGAGAGTGAATGAGTAGAGGGGAGTAAGGGAGTTCGTTGGGTTAATAAAATTCACTTAACAGTCAATGACGGTCAAACGTCAATTTTAGACGGAAAATAGGTTTTGGTAGTGTTTCACAAAGTTTGACAAAACTAAGATAGTGTTTGACAAAAAAAAAAAAAAAAACTTAAGGTAGTTCTTGACAATTTGGCGTAAACTTAAGGTAGTGTTTGACAAAAAACCCTTATTATTATTATGAGGTTTATTTTGGTTTTGGTTACCTCTTTTTGGGCGATTTTCGAGTTGACTGAGTCTTCGTATTGTACCATTGTTTTTGTACTTTGAGCTCTATTTCGTTGTTGTACTTGTTGACGCCTACCTTGACCTTGAAGTTGTATTCTTTTCCGACGCAGGCTTGGAGTATTTGGAACACTTTTTGCTTCCCGCCTTCCTACAGTTATTTCATTTATTGTTGTCTCTGTACTTTCTGTTTTAATATTAGCCGTTGTTTGTCGTCTTACCTGTTCATTTATGGCTAGTAGTTTGTCGATGGGTTTTTTGATTATTTTTTCTGCCTCTTTGTTGAAAAGCACCACGTTTGTTGTTTCTGTTTCATCCGATATGGTGGCCATCATCTTGTACCTGTCGTGTCCTTTTCATTAGCTTAGATGTTTTGGGTTTTTTTTTTTGTATTTCCGGAGGCTATGCAAAGGACATTGTGATAGCAACGAATATTAAATTGGGAAGTACATAAGGTTGACAACGATTATTAAATTATGGCCGTGGAAAACAAAATGCAATGAAGCAAACAACTTACCATGTTCTTGAGTTTTTTTTTTTCCTTTCCCACGGTCCCTCTTACAGGCGCTCAAACTACCTGTCAAGTAAGGCGTAGGTGTTAACAAACAACATCAAAGTGCGGGAGTAGTAATCGGGGGTAAATAACACAGTACAAAAGGCGTCAAACATCCAGTCGTAACAAATAGATATGGGACCCGTTGATCAAGCAAGCACCACCACAAACACAAAAAGCAGCAGCGTTCACTACGGAGAGCAGCAGCAACGAAACAATGTAAGCCGCTACAGAAGCAACAGTGAAAGCAGTAACGACCAACGCAACAGTAGCAACAAAAACAAAACAGCGGTGCTATAATTTGAACGGTACAGAACTATTTATTGTGCTAAAGCTGGCAGCGATAATACGTCCGGAGGCTATGAAAAAGGACGTGGCGATATAATGTTCACAAACATTTTCTTGTAGGACGTTAAATACGTCATCATTTTCAGACTTCTGTAACTAAACAAATGCCAGTATTACAAATATTTGTGAAGAACAAAAATTCATAAAACAAACAAAAAATGAAAAGGTGTACCTTCACCGGCAGCATCGATGGCGGGAAGTGATGTCGTGCATTCTGCTTGTGCTTTAGTCGAGCTAATTGTTAGTCCTGATGACGTACGCTAATTAGACAACTCATAGGGAATTACAAATTAAGATGCAAAGACTGTAAATGCAACCTTTACGTCTGCCACGCTTCCTATTAAACTTGGTATCGAGCCGAGGTTGTTGGTTGAAATTATAATTTCTCCGATTATTTTAACGATTAAGTCTATTGACTTTTCAAATTAAACATTTACTCAATTCAATTGTAATCAAGGAGCAATTTACAACATTTTTCAAGCATGGAACACGTGATACAACAATTTGTTCACAGCACATCACTTTGTACTCCTCAATCTTTTATATTGCTCAACATCATACATCATTGATCAAAATTAATTCTTGACTCCGTTAATTCAACAAAATTCAAATTCATAATTATTCTCTTTAAACCTTGCTGATCACCGACGGCATTTTCTTATTTTATTTTGTTCCACTGTGTGCAGGTGTGATTTCTTATCTCCCTGTTGATTTTGCTTTTTAAAAAATTCGTTTTTACAATGGAGAAGGTAGTTAAGCAAAGACTGTGAATGCTACCTTTATGTCTGCCGCGCTTCCGCATCACCTTTGGAAACTGTAGCACGGCATGCGTCATTGCAAGCTGCTTCGAGGGAAGAATGGTTTTGCATATATATCTGCTCAACTTGATTATATGGGGCTGTTATCTCACGTCGTCCGTTAATATACGGGAGTAAGAATGGTATGTTGAATGCGAGAAAAGAGCAGGGGAGATAATTGTTCCGTAAAGTGTTCCTCGGCGACGTCTGTGTGCAAGTATCCATTTCCGTCTGAATCTATTTTGTTGAGCAGTAAGCCTTTGGAAGTCAGAAACATTCAACGCCCCATCGGGAGGCAATTGTATATCCATTAACTAAGCGCAACTCTGTTTAAATAGGGTCAACGATCGACACGTTAAACATTGACTACAAATATGTTGGCTGCTCCAAGTTTGTTTACTTTAAACTCCAATGACACTAAATAAACGCATATGTATGCTTCACTAAACACATTTAAATTCAATTTGTCTCGAATAAGAAAATCCTCGCAAGCAACTACCTCAATTTGCCATGATTATGACATTTACAGAGACACAAATAGAAATATTCCTCCAAACATGGCAAATGCAGACAAAAGTGAATTATGGAATTCGTTAACTAATCTATATTCCTCGTAAGTTTACCCCTCCAAAATACCACCAAAACACTCCTACAAAATACTCATAAGATTACTCCTCCAAAAACCCAAAAACACAACTTCAGAATAGCCAAAAACACACACTTAATACAAATACAAATGATTTACTTAGAAACTTACCAATCGGGTCTCGTATGGCACAACGCTGAAGACGGGAGCAGCTGGAAAATATGTCGTATCGTAACACGAAAACGGTGAAAATAAAAGCCGGAAAAGATAAACGTCCATGCTCACATGAAAATTATTTAACACGGAAAATGGATTGAATGCAAGCAATTGAATGGGGATCTTCAATGGTGGCCTTCAATGAAGGTCTGTTCATATACTAAAATTACAGCCGGGCTGACAAATCTGACGTGGAAAGAAAAGATGACGTGGAGGTTTGAGAGCATGATTAGTGTGTATTTTTAGGGAATTTTGGAGGAGTAAAGTTTTAAGTATTTTGTTTTAATAGTTATATATTGATATCATTAATAAGTGTAAATTTATTAAAATAAGTTTTAAGTTTATCATTAATAAATTTATTAAATTTATAATTATGATTTATTGTAAATTTATAGTAATAAGTTTTAATAACTTTTGATAAGTTTTGATTATTATTTCACGTCGATTGAAATTTTTTTTTATTTAAATTGTTTTTGTTTCTAATCATTATTAGTAATTTGAAATTGCGATAAGTTATATTAATTTGAAACTATTGTTTATTGTTTATCGTAGGTTGAAGAATTAGTCGGTGACGGAATAAATTACAGTCCTCATTTTATGAATACATTATTTTTTGATACTTGGGTTAAGGCTTACGAGTGGACAAAATCTGACAAGGCTTATCGTGTAACTAATCAAAATACCCTTGGGTCACCTAACTAATGTAATTAGGGAAGTAAGGGGTCGATTTCCGCAGGGAGAAAGTCGCTACCAAATGTTTGCTTATGGGTTGAATTCTATTCCCAAATAGTCTTTAGTGTGTGTTTAGGACTCTAAAACGTAAGGTAAAGCCTAAGGTCGAATGAATAAAAAGGTCTAGCGAGTAGGATAGTCAAGTGTGCTAATGCAAGTCTCAAGATGTAGGGAATGTCTCAAACGGTCACTTTGCCTAGGTATTGGTACGTTCTCTCGGTCTTATACCCACCTAATAACGGTCACCTAACGAACTCTCGTACTTATCAAGTGATTATTATCGTCCTTGCTTTTATCTACTCTCAACCTAGGTTTTCGATCTTAAGGTCAAGGATAACGTAATAATGTCCAAAATCGTGGCCACAACGATGAACAAAGCATGAAAAAATAGCAAGTAGACAAGCAAAGATTCAATCTTTGACAAACCCTAAGAATCAAGAATTAAAGCATCAACAACACCTGGTTCTCCTAATCACTAGTATGAAACTACTCACTCATAATCAAGTGATAAACCATTGCAAAATTCAATAGAGTCATAAAATAATTGCAGAAATTAAATTGATTGAAAAATAATTGAGAGTACAAATTACCAACGAAGAAGAAGAAGAAGAGAAACTTCCAATTGATGAACTTGATTAATACTTGAAATAATTCCGTACGAATTCACGAATTCCAATGCAAAAGTTAATTATGAAATTAGGGTTCTAAGTTTTAAAGAGTAAAAATAATCTATAAAAACATCAGACACGAGATAATAGGGTTTAAGTCCATTACATAGACTAAAACTCAAAAATTAGAAGAAATTGGAAAGTCGCAGCGAAATACAAAGGCCCCTGACCCCCGGGGTTAGCCACCCCGGGCGTAACATATTTTGGTAACTCTTTGGGTTTTAATTTCTGAAGGCCCCTGACACCACGGGTTGCAACGGATTTGGCCCCTACCCCCAGGGGCTAGTACAAATTTCTCCATATGGCTTCCAAACGACTTCAAGTCAACCCGAAACGTGACCCATGACTCGGTGGACCTCCGCATCACCAACTAAGCCCGAAACGGACACTCGGTCATCTCGGGAATCGCCAAAATAGTGGGAAAAGACGCCAAAACGCATAATCCCTACAAAACTCAATAAAATGGCGCAAAATACACTCGAAGACGATATTAGCTCATAAAACACTCCGTAGAGTGCATAAATCATATCAAAACGTCCTCCAAAACACCGAGTGGGCGTTTGACAAAATTTGATAAGGCTTAGTCGCACTCGCCTAATCAAAGATAAAACCAAACTCAATGCTAGGGTAGCTAGGGTAAGTCGGGTATCGTATCCACAGGGAGATAGTTGTAATGTTGGTTATTCTTAGTGATTCTAGTCTCGGTTCGAGTGTTTGAGGTTACTAAAACTAGAGCGTAAAAGTAAGGGTTTAAAGCGATAGGAGAAAGGTCTAGGGAGTCGGGTTAGACAATGGGTAAGTCAAGGCCAAGGATGATGATCGGAATGAGAAGGTATCGCACATGCTAAGGATAACGCTCGGCCTCTCGGTCTTAAGCTCCTCTAGGTCTCGAATGCGGGCTCTCGCAACTTACAAACGAGGGTCCTAATGTTTAGTCTCGCGCCTACCCTAGAACAAGGCTTTCGTTCTTAAGTTCAAGGGTGCTAGATACTCACTAAAACGTGATCAAGGATTCAACGAGAGCAATCAAGCAAGACATAAACAAAGCAAGCACAAAAACCTAACTCAAACGATCACAAACATCAACCAAAACAATCACCCATGCTTCACCCTTCTCCCTAGATGATAAAACTACTCACTCATAGCGAAATTGATAACAAAAGCAAGAGAGAAAGATGAAGACATGATCAAAAGCAATATATAATGAAATGATAAACAAAGGAGAGAAGAAATCGATAATACCAATCAGAAATTCAATGAACCAAGGGATGAATTCAACAACAAAACCGAAATAGATGATCAAACAAACATAAACCGAGTCGGAAATTGAAATTACAAAAGTTGAAAGCTATGAAACCTAAGAATTCTTGAGAAAGTACTTTGAAATGTTATAAAAGTGCTGTAGAAAGTATATCCCGAAATATGATCAAAAAGGGCCTCAAATAGACGAAACATTTTAAGCTAACGAAGAGTCTCCCCTGTCCCTAAGTCATCCCGGACGGGATGGGAGTGGTCCCGGACGGGACAAGGTCACCCCGGATGGGACAAAAGTCATCCCGTGTCATTCAGTAAAATTCAGCTTTTGCACTTGTTTTGTACTTAGTTTTTTTTCTTGTTTTTGCTTCTTCTTATTGTCTCAAGGCTAAGGGACGAGGCTCATGAGTAGGGACGAGTCTTAGGATGATTAAGTGAGCTTCAAATCCCGTCCCATGGTCCCGGGACACCTTCATTTAGTGAAACGAGGCTCGTACGCAAGCGAAACGCAACGAAACCAACTCGAATCACCTCCAAACTTCACGAAACTTCACGAAACTTCTCGACCAGCCTCCTAAACTCCAAATTAGTGCGTGTACCTGCAAAATGGACACAAAAACGCAGCAGTGCCAAATCGGAGAGAAATAGGAGCTGAAACGCAAGTAAAAGCGCGGGAAACGCAATGCAAAGCTCGTGAAACAGGGGCTATAAGTACGAATATATATGACACATCAAACTCCCCCAAACCGAACCGTTGCTTGTCCTCAAGCAACAAAGCATGACATAAAACAGAGGACAAAGCGAGCAAAAGAATACTTCCCCAAACAATCACCAAACCGCAAGTAGCATGAGCAAATGGCAATCAATCCCGAAACAGCGTGGGACGCATGGAAATAGAAAGCTAACGGATGAGAATTACAAGACGGTACAGAATGAATAGCATGGCTTAAACTGTGGCTCTCTAGCAATCAAATCACGGACCCCTCGCGGTTTCCACTCTAACACAAATGATGAACAAGGTGATATATATGATGACACTCACCTACTCGACTAGCTAGTGGAAGCACGCCCGCAATCTAATGTGGACCAAATCTCGTATTCCCGTACACAACAATGTCACAAAAACGAAGCAAACATGAGGGCTTACATAGGAAATGAGGGTGTAAAGGCCAAAGAGAGGGTAAGGGTGATAAGGTGGAACAAATGATTATGGAAACGTGGAGCTAAGCCACTAGAAACCACTCGTACTACTCAAGTGCTCGTCCAACCAAAACGGAACCCAACTCTCACAATAAACGGACCGAAAGCAGCATATCGGTCTCCTCTACACATCATCGCAACATAGAAATCGAATACAAGTGCTCACTCGTGTAACAACAACAACTACTTTCATTTTTGTGCACACATTTTTCTCTTTCTTTTTGTATTTTGTGTGTTGTGTTGTGTTTGTATTTTTCTGATTTTTGTTTCTTTTTCTTGAGCAAAGAGCACACTCACAAGTTGCGGAAAACCTCATCAAGGTCGGGGAAACAGCAATCCCGACCATATTCACCAACACTCTCAAAGCATACGACATCAGCAAGTCGAAGCAAAATAATGATCACAACCCAACGAACGAGCACAAGAGTAAGTAAAGGCGGTCACTAGCAAGGTTAGGGTAGGCTATTTGACAATGTAGCTAGCAAACTCATGTGGGAAAAGGGTAATAGGATCATATAAGCGAGGATAAAAGCAATGCATAAACATGGTGAATAATATGATAATCGACTAAAGCCTCATATGCATAAACAAGTGACAGAATCGCGGGGAAAAACGGGATAGGGGCCACACTTATGCACGTTGATATTACGCACCCCACGAGGAGAACTACTCACAGTAAAAGCACGGGGACCAGGATAGATGAACCGGCCTCAGGAGGATAAAAACCTCACAATATAGTAGCTATAGTCCGTGAATGATAAAGCCAACAGTAAAAGCACGCCATCATCTGCAAGCGCGTCTAAACATCCCCGAAAGCGCTAATCCAAACAATATAAATCATGCCAAAGCTCAAAGTAAACAAGGGAAGGGAAGTCGGGAAAGAATAAGGTAAAAACAACCTCGCAAACAACGATCGGGATACGTATTTTTGGTTTTGTTTGAAATTTTTCTGATTTTTTTGTATTTTTCTGAAATTTTCAGATTTTTTTGGATTTTTTGTGAATTTTTTTTGAAAATGAAAAACGAAAAAGGAAACGCAAAAAGAAAAAGCAAAAAGAAGCAAAGCGTTTCTCCCCCCAAACCAAACGACACATTGTCCCCAATGTGTCCTAAAGCACATCAACCAGGGACCTTAAAATAAGGGGAATAAAACGATAAAAGTCTCAAGGAAAAATAAAGTACATACATGCTATATTTACAATGAAAAATGCTCCCCTAAACCAGCTTCAAACGGGGGGCTCAGCAACGGGTACTTAAAAGTACCACCAACCGTGGGTCTCGTCGTAGACGAACCCGGTTCCATCATCTTCATCATCATCAAATCCATCTCCATCATCTACTCGACTCAAATCAGCATTAGCATGTCCATGCGTTTGGCTTGCAGCAAAGCCAACTCCATCTGCACTCAACACGTCTTTCAGCGCATCCTTACCCGCGTCCTTCCTCCCCAAGGTACCTGAAATCACATCACAACAGAGCATGGCCTCAAAAAGATCCCTCTCGAGGACTTGGGGTAAGTTCTCCGCAATACAATCGTCAATAATATCAACAGAAAAGACCGACTCCTCTAACATGGGACGCTTCAAAGCGTTTGACAAGTTAAAAGTGATTTTATCACCTCCAACATCCAATGTCAACTTGCCGTTCTTGACGTCAATGATTGCACCAGCAGTGTGCAAGAAAGGCCGACCCAAAATGATAGGAATTTGGGAGTCCTCGGCCATGTCAAGAACAACAAAGTCGACAGGGATGAAAAATTTACCGACTTTGACAGGAACGTCCTCTAGAACACCCAAAGGGCGTTTAACAGAACGATCCGCCATTTGGAGCGTGATGTTCGTTACTTTCAAAGGAACCATGTTAAGCTTCTCGCACACCGAGTACGGCATGACGCTCACGCTTGCACCTATATCACAAAGAGCGTTGTCAATAAAAGTAGTACCAATGGTGCAAGGGATAGAGAAGCTACCCGGATCTTTCAATTTAGGAGGAGACCGGTTTTGTAAAAGTGCACTACATTCCGCAGTGAAAGCCACGGTCTTGACCTCATTGAAAGATCTTTTGCGAGTAAGGATATCTTTTAAAAACTTTGCATAAGCGGGAACTTGCGTGACAAGCTCGGTGAAGGGTACTGTTACTTTGAGGTCCTTGACAACCTCCATAAACTTACCAAATTGTGAGTCGAGTTTAGCTTTTACCACTCGGCTCGGGAATGGCAATTTGATTTGAATCGGCGGCTCGACCGGCTTGCTCTGCGCGTGCTCCTTCTCCTTGGCTCCACCTCCACCATTCTCGGCCCTCTCCCTCTCCACGTGGGGCCCCACGGCTGGTCCACCATCATTCACGTGACCACCACCTGCACTCACATCATTCTCAACATTCAAATCGTTAGCGGAAACATTAGGAATTACCTTACTTACCTTTACGGGAGGTACATCGACTTTGGGCATAGGTGGCCCATCGTAGCTCGTTCCACTTCGTAGGGAGATGGCGTTGGCGGTCTCATGAGGTTGCTTGGGCTGAGCCGGAAGCGCTCCGGGTGCCCTCGTGTTGCTAGAAGACGCTAATTGAGCAAGTTGAGTATCCATGGCCTTGTTGTGAGCAACCAAGGATTGAATGGTAGCGTCTTTAGCTTGTGCCTCCTTCTCCATCTTGGCCATCGTGGCCTCTTGATTCTTTTGCATTTGGAGCATCATGGCTTTCATTTCGGCCATGGGATCAGAGACGGGTGGAGGAGCAACCGGTGGTTGATATTGTGGTCTAACAAAACCGGGTGGGTTAAAGGGTCTAGGAGCGTTATAAGGAGTGTAGTTTTGTGGGCTGTTTTGTTGTGGTTGTGGTGGTTGCGGATTGAGAACATTTTGGCTTTTGTATGAAAGGTTAGGATGATTTCTATAACCTTCATTGTAGTAGTTTGAGTAGGGATTGTTTTGTGATTGAAAAGCATGTACATGGTGGAGATTAGATTGAGAGTTCATACCTTGGCATTCCATTGAAACATGACCGGAAGCTCCACATGAGTCACACAATGGCTCATAAGTGGTGTGCATAGCGGCTACCGATTGTCCTCGAGCTTGGGAGGAACTAGCTTGCATTTGGCTCATCATCATAGTGGTCATTGCATCCACTTTTGCCGTAAGCAAGGCCACCGCATCTACGTCATGCTTGCCTCCACTCCTAGGAACATTCCTAGCATTCCCATATTGAGCGTCATGGATAGCCATGGCCTCGATCGTGTCAAAGGCCTCCTCCACATCTATATTATCAAAACGTCCACTCGCGGCCGAGTCAAGCACTTGGCGAGACTCATTGTACAATCCATTGTAGAATTGCATAACCAAGAACCACTTGTCAAGTCCATGATGAGGACATTGACGTTGTAGCTCCTTGTATCGTTCCCACGCATCAAATAAGCTCTCATCTCCTCGTTGGCGGAAGCTCGTTATTTGACTCCTTAGCATTGCCGTCTTCTCCGGTGGGAAGTATTTTTGATAGAAGGCCAATGCAAGAGAGCTCCAGTCGGTCACACTATGAGCAACCCGATTCAAAGAATTGAGCCACAGCTTTGCTTTATCCCTAAGTGAGAACGGGAAAAGCATTTCACGTATTTGCTCTTGGGTGACTCCGGTTTGCTTTATCGTTGAGCAATAATCACAAAAGTTCTGGACATGGAGGTTAGGATCCTCCCCGGGGCTTCCCCCAAACTGATTACGCTTGATGAGGCTAATAAAAGCCGGCTTTATCTCGAAATTATTGGCCGCAATAGCCGGCATAGCATTGCCGGTAGGAATTTGATCCGCAGAGGGCTTTGAATGATCCGAGAGCTTCACCATCTTCTTTGGCTCGGGTGGAGCTTGGGCTTCTTTATCGGATGAAGAAGAAGAGGAAGTAGCTTCCAAGTCCTTTAGCAAGTTTCTGCGCCTTAAGAATGTACGCTCCGGTTCCGGGTCGAACTCAATTGCCAAACCTTTTTGAGACGTACGCGTTTGCCTGGGCATACAAAAACACTAGAGGCAACGATAAGTAGCGGCCTCAAGGAATTGAGATTCCTTGAGACAAGAGTAACAATGAGAAAAGAACCAAATAAACAACGAAAACAAAAGCCGTCTCCCCGGCAACGGCGCCAAAATTTGATAAGGCTTAGTCGCACTCGCCTAATCAAAGATAAAACCAAACTCAATGCTAGGGTAGTTAGGGTAAGTCGGGTATCGTATCCACAGGGAGATAGTTGTAATGTTGGTTATTCTTAGTGATTCTAGTCTTGGTTCGAGTATTTGAGGTTACTAAAACTAGAGCGTAAAAGTAAGGGTTTAAAGCGATAGGAGAAATGTAACACCTGGTGTTGTCCGAGGTTATTCGGGCCGGGTACCCCGTTGAAGAGATTCATGTGTTGGCTCAAGTAACATAGTGCTTAAAAGGATTGAAAGGACTACCCATATCAACAAGATGCATCTTCTTTTCTGGTGGCTCATCTTAAGAACTCTTCAGTTAAGCGTGTTTGCTGGAGAGTAGTTTTAGGATGGGTGACCTCCTGGGAATTTCCAGGATGCGCACGAGTGAGGACAAAGTGCGCTGGAAAGGACTCGTGTTGGTTTGTGGGCGATGTACGCAGCCTGGCGAGCTACCGTGGATAACCTTCCGGCCTTCAGTTAGGGCCGGGGTGTTACAAATGGTATCAGAGCAACCCGGCGACCGTGTGGTCGTGTCTTGTTGGCCAGGTACGCACCTAGTTAGGGAGGATTCTGGAATGCTATATTGTAAGTAGCTACCAGGCGCAACGAGGACGTTGCGTTCTTCAAGTGGGGGAGTGTAACACCCGGTGTTGTCCGAGGTTATTCGGGCCGGGTACCCCGTTGAAGAGGTTCATGTGTTGGCTCAAGAGACATAGTGCTTAAAAGGATTGAAAGTACTACCCATATCAACAAGATGCTTCTTCTTTTTTGGTGGCTCATCTTAAGAACTCTTCAGTTAAGCGTGCTTGCTGGAGAGTAGTCTTAGGATGGGTGACCTCCTGGGAAGTTTCCAAGATGCGCACGAGTGAGGACAAAGTGCGCTGGAAAGGACTCGTGTTGGTTTGTGGGCGATGTACGCAGCCTGGCGAGCTACCGTGGATGACCTTCCGGCCTTCAGTTAGGGCCGGGGTATTACAAGAAAGGTCTAGGGAGTCGGGTTAGACAATGGGTAAGTCAAGGCCAAGGATGATGATCGGAATGAGAAGGTATCGCACATGCTAAGGATAACGCTCGGCCTCTCGGTCTTAAGCTCCTCTAGGTCTCGAATGCGGGCTCTCGCAACTTACAAACGAGGGTCCTAATGTTTAGTCTCGCGCCTACCCTAGAACAAGGTTTTCGTTCTTAAGTTCAAGGGTGCTAGATACTCATTAAAACGTGATCAAGGATTCAACGAGAGCAATCAAGCAAGACATAAACAAAGCAAGCACAAAAACCTAACTCAAACGATCACAAACATCAACCAAAACAATCACCCATGCTTCACCCTTCTCCCTAGATGATAAAACTACTCACTCATAGCGAAATTGATAACAAAAGCAAGAGAGAAAGATGAAGACATGATCAAAAGCAATATATAATGAAATGATAAACAAAGGAGAGAAGAATTCGATAATACCAATCAGAAATTCAATGAACCAAGGGATGAATTCAACAACAAAACCGAAATAGATGATAAAACGAACATAAACCGAGTCGGGAATTGAAATTACAAAAGTTGAAAGCTATGAAACCTAAGAATTCTTGAGAAAGTACTTTGAAATGTTATAAAAGTGCTGTAGAAAGTATATCCCGAAATATGATAAAAAAGGGCCTCAAATAGACGAAACATTTCAAGCTAACGAAGAGTCTCCCCTGTCCCTGTCATCCCGGACGGGATGGGAGTGGTCCCGGACGGGACAAGGTCACCCCGGACGGGACAAAAGTCATCCCGTGTCATTCAGTAAAATTCAGCTTTTGCACTTGTTTTGTACTTAGTTTTTTTTCTTGTTTTTGCTTCTTCTTGTTGTCTCAAGGCTAAGGGATGAGGCTCATGAGTAGGGACGAGTCTTAGGATGATTAAGTGAGCTTCAAATCCCGTCCCATGGTCCCGGGACACCTTCATTTAGTGAAACGAGGCTCGTACGCAAGCGAAACGCAACGAAACCAACTCGAATCACCTCCAAACTTCACGAAACTTCACGAAACTTCTCGACAGTCTCCTAAACTCCAAATTAGTGCGTGTACCTGCAAAATGGACACAAAAACGCAGCAGTGCCAAATCGGAGAGAAATAGGAGCTGAAACGCAAGTAAAAGCGCGGGAAACGCAATGCAAAGCTCGTGAAACAGGGGCTATAAGTACGAATATATATGACACATCAGGGGTCTAAAATCGTATAAAAATAAAGCACATCAAAATCGATCGCTCATGGTTTGTGTTTCGCTTTGGCAAAAGCGAGTAGTAAACATCGAGGCAACAAGGAGTATCACAAAATCAAATGTGATAAAGGCAGAAAATATACGGGGCCGTTTGTGGATCCTGAAAGAGTCCCGTTAAGGAAGAATACGACGATGAAGAAGTGTGGTTGTTTGTTCGCACTAAAAATTGTATCTGGAAAGAACGCGAAATTTGCGGTGATTCCGATGCATGGTTTTCATAAACATCCATTGTTGAAGAATTTTGACGGACAACGTCAAATGACTTCTATGTCAGATGAGTAGAAGGATTTTGTGCGAGTTTACGTGAATGCTGAAATTCGAACGGCGAATATAGACGTGGATTTCAAGAAAAGTATCCAAATCAACCTCAGCCTAATAAACGTCAATTTGATACAGTGGTTGCGAAGGTGAGATTAGAAGAGATGGGCAGTCGAAGCCATGTCGATAACATGATTCATTTGGCTAAAATAAATGGGTACTTTTATTTCTACGAGACGGATGCAACCAATGAGAAGTTATCGCGTGTAATGATGGCTCATCCTGTGGCTTTGAAGATGCTGAATTCATATTTTTATGTGATTGGCATTGACTCGACCTATAATACTAACTCGTACGACTTTCCCATTGTTAAAATTGTGGAAGTAACTCCTGTTGGGAAATCGTTTTTGATTGCGTGGGCGATGATGAGTGATGAGAAGACGGAAAGTTATGTTTAGATGCTACAGAATCTTGGTCAACTTTTGGGTCCGAATGTTAATCCAAGTGCGATTGTTA
Organism: Dianthus caryophyllus; assembly: GCA_023091065.1. Taxonomy (NCBI): domain Eukaryota; kingdom Viridiplantae; phylum Streptophyta; class Magnoliopsida; order Caryophyllales; family Caryophyllaceae; genus Dianthus; species Dianthus caryophyllus. The sequence goes on along the minus strand of CM041529.1, from coordinate 11,651,643 downwards.
CTGATCGGGAATTGAGTTTGATTGGCGCACTTGGTATTGTTTTCCCTACGGTATGTCATCTGCTTTGTGTGTGACACGTAAACATTGCCGCCGAGAACGCAGTTATGAAGATATTTAAAGATGGAAACTGGGGCAAACGCTATGTTAAATTTAAGTGGAGCAAATTGGTGAACTCAGCAACAGAAGAATTGTATGCATATAATTGGAATCAGTTGAGGTCAGAGTCTGATGCGAGGGTGGTCACGTATCTTAGTGGTACTTGGAATTCTGTGGATAAGAAGTTCGTTAAATGTTTTACGAATGATGTATTACATTTTGGCACAACGACGACATCACGGGTGGAATCGGCTCACTCTTTGCTGAATAAAATGTTGGGAAGTAGTACCCGCTCTTGTGATGGTATTTGGAAAGCTTTTGATGCATTGATGAAAAAACAACATATCGATATAAATTCAACACTTGAAGCCTCTCGTAACAGGCAACATCATGACTTCTTTTCCGGGTTGTTTTCTTTACTTAGAGGTTTTGTTTCCTTGCATGCAATTAGTTTAATAGGCAAGGAATTTGATAGGGGTACCAAGTTGGGTGTTGACGTTTTCAATGGTTGTGTTTTCTCAAGACTTACGGCCTTCCATGTGCTTGTATCTTCACGCCATTAGGTCCTCTGGTGGAAAAGTATTTGTCGACCATATTCATCCTTTTTGGAGAACGTTAGATTACAATGTTTCTGATGAGTCTTCTTTGGTTTGCACCGACCTTGATCTTTTTGATGCCACATTTGAGGCCGCTCGGAGTCAACCTTTGCCCGTAAGAAGGTTGCTCATAGAAACTGCTGAACACATACTCAACTCCGACACAAGTGGTATCTGTAACACCCCGACTTTTCCTAATATTAATTATTCGTCTCAATAATATTCGTGATTCATTTCTCTTGATTTTCTCATTTTTAGCTCAAGAAAATCAGTTCACTTGTCGCGTGGATTAAGCTACACTTAGTCAGAACTTAAAAACGGAGTAATTAGCTTAAAACGGTGTAATTTCCTCATACGGACTCCGATTCAGGTGATTCAAAAGGCTAAACTGCGTCTTTTTTCGACGCCGTCGCAACTGCCAAACTTGCAAGTTGAACCGACCGGTTCAGATCCGAACCGACCGGTTCTGGTCTGTTTTCCGGATTTATTATTATTATTACTCCTAATTTCCTAATTACTATATAAGTCTTTCTAACTTAATTACGTACATTATAATCTCCTAAACCCTAATCCTTCCTTCATCCTCTCTAAATCTCATAATCTCATCCTCATTAAATCCTCTATTAATTTCAGTCAAAGATTATCGCTTTTTCATCCTAAATTCATTCCTATCATTCTCCTACGGTAATCCTTTCATTCCTTATCGTTCTAGATTTATTCTTTATAGTTTTTATATTCTTATATGTGTTTATTGTGGTGTACTTATGTATTGTATGATTTATGTGTGCCCTAATCAGAAGGGGGGAATTGGAGAGAAAACCCAAGTTCGGATTTCTCTGACCCAGGTTCACTAAACGGAAGATCGTCGGTGATCCGACCGTCCAATTTTGCTGAAATTTTGACAGCATGTTCCTGACTCTTGGGGCTACCTTTTCACCGTTCAGTTTTTCATTTGGAGTTCTGGATCGGCTGTTATCGCGTCTGGACAGAAGGGGTGAAAACTGTGCTTTTCTTTGGCTTGTTTGGAAAAGGTAACTAGGTGTAGCCTTAGTGATATTTTGACTTGTGTGAGACCATATAATTGATTGAGGATGTCTTGATTGTTGATATGAATGAAAAGGTGTTACCTTTGGGATGTTTGAGATGTAAAGTTGCGGTCTTTGGTCTTGTTTGAGTTGGTCTCACACTCTTATCTCTAATAATGCGATTTGAGATGTTTGTTTACTTTGAATTTGGGTTATATTGTTATTAAGTTGATGAAAGATGAAAACTTTGTGAATTATAATGGTTTATTATGGCTACTCTTGAGTTCTTATGGTTATTACTCTGTATTTAACATGTTGATTATGGTTAGTGTTGAGATTGGTTACAAAAGGGGTCAATTATGTTGTAGTTGTGTGTATGATGGACATTGTGATGATTTTGAGTAAAGGATGATTGGTTTATTGTTGATTGTGAGTTGATTAAGGTTATTGAATTGACTTGTTTGATTGCTTGAGTTGAGTGTGCGTACGAGTCTTTGTTACGCACGTACGTGAGGAGCTACGACGTCTTTTGTGGACGGATACCGCCCATGATCCCCTCGGCTATTCTTGTTGCTTAGTTAGAGCGACTATGGGTTCTCAACCATGTTGGTTAGAGACTATGGTTTATATAATGTCGTCACCGTTCTTGTTGCTGGTGGAATTTGGCCAAATTTAGACTAATGAGTTTGAGGAACTTCTTGTTGCTGTTCCGCCATACGGTTTGGATGATTCTTGTTGCTTCATCCGGGGTGATTCTTGTTGTTTCACCCAGTGCTCTGTGCTTACCTTGCAGGTTGTTGATTGTTGTCTTTCATCTTGTTGTTGACAGTTTGAGCTTGTATGTCAGTGGACTAGTTATTGTCGAGTTGTATTGATTATACATGTTTACAGGTTGTTGAGTGACAGTTGGTTGAGTTTGGTAGCTAATGAGTTGGTTTGAGGTTGCATTATGGTTACTATACCTTTGGGTTGTTTGTTGTATTGTTGTCTATTTTGGTTACGTTGAAATATGACTGGGGAGCACCTAGTTACTCCCCACTGATTGTGGCTGTTACATTCTTTGTGGCAGGTTAGCGTGGGATCGGGTTTATCAAGTGAGGATGCCGTGAGGATGACCTATAGCTAGCCTTGAAGTGATTTTGGATTAGACTTGTTAGGATGCTTAGATTTATTATTGTTATCTTACTTTCATTTTGGAGCTGGTTTTGTAAAGGGTATTTACTCCCCACATCTAGGCCTCAAGGCCTACCTTTTTATCGTTGTTCAATTAGTTTAGTGAGTGATGATCCGGATTCCACGGTGTTTCCGCCACCGTGGCTCGTTTTATTTTCTTTTATTTTAAAAATCCTTTTTATTTCTTTATTTTATTTTGTTGGAAAATCCGGGTTGTTACAGTATCGGTGACCCTACAAGAAAGGAAAGACCTAAAGGAAGACCTAAGGGGTCCACGATGAGGAATCCATCACTTTTTGAGCACACGCGTCGCATGTTCCCGGGTTCCCTTGATCGAAGAGAAAAAACTGGAAATGTGTCATCATCAAAGAATCTTGGTGGACCATGGGATTGCGACTACGTCGACGCTGAGGGTATTGATTTTCATTATAACCATTTGTTGCTTCCCTGTGTTTGAGATTATTTGATTGGTTGGTTTGACCCGATTAGTGATGGTCATTGTGGTTTTAGAATTTTTGCTCATGCTATGAGGAAAGACCAAAACGAATGGAGGTCAATGAGACTTCTGTTGATGCGTGAGGTCAGAGATACTCGGTATGAGTGGGTTTATCTAGGTCTTTGGGAGACTGGATCAGTTGAGAGGCGACTAAATTTCCTTCAAGATAGTAGTTGCGGCCGAGATCATTGGATGGAGTCATATGACTGTTTTGGTTTCGCTACCATTGCGAACTGGATAGTTTACGTACTTTCTATGTATGTGAGACAAGGTTTACCTACGTGGGAACATTCTTTCACTGCCCTTCCTTTGAGAGCGGAAGTAGGTGTCGTCGTTAAGTCATACGGTGTACTGTGGATATTATTTACCGGCAACCATTACGTTATATTGCACGTCGACGATGACAGTCCTATGCCACCGTTATGTAGGCTTTGGAGACGTGCTAGAGACTCATTTGTGGAGAGCTGGGAGAATATGTATCATCCCCGGATCCAACGTTGGAGAGAAATATTCGAGGGAGTATCGCTTGATTAGTGTTGTACACTTGTTATAATGTACTTCTTAGCTTAACTACTATGTATTGTTTAACTACCGACACTTAATTATCAGGTATTAAATGTTATTTGTTTAATTAAATTGAAAATAGTGTTCTAATACGCATAAACGTGCTTTCTCGTATTACGCGCTAACAATGAAAGACGTGCTCAAACATTAAAAGACGTGTCGGGTTCATTTCCTCGAAAAAAAAAGTTGGTCAAAAAGTGAAAAAAGTGTTCTAATACGGATAAACGTCCTTTCTCGTATTACGTGCCAACAATGAAAGACGTGCCCAAACATTAAAATACGCGTCGGGTTAATTTTCCCAAAAAAAAGTTGGTCAAATAGTGAAAAAAAGTGTTATAATACGGATAAACGTGATTTCTTGTATTACGTGCCAACAATGAAAGACGTGCCAACACATTAAAAGACGTGTCACGTTAATTTCTCCAAAAAAAAAAAAGTTGGTCAAAAAGTGAAAAAAATGTTTTAATACGGATAAACGTGCTTTCTCGTTTTACGCGCTAACAATGAAAGACGTGCCCAAACATTAAAAGACGTGTCGGGTTCATTTTCCCAAAAAAAGTTGGTCAAATAGTGAAAAAAGTGTTTTAATACGGATAAACGTGATTTCTTGTATTATGTGCCAACAATGAAAGATGTGCCAACACATTAAAAGACGTGTCGGGTTAATTTCCCTAAAAAAAAAATTGGTCAAAAAGTGAAAAAGTGTTTTAACACGGATAAACGTGCTTTCTCGTATTACGCGCTAACAATGAAAGACGTGCCCAAACATTAAAATACGTGTCGGGTTAATTTCCCCAAAAAAAAAGTTGGTGAAAAAGTGAAAAAAGTGTTCTAATACGGATAAACGTGCTTTCTTGTATAAATGTGTGTTTTCTTCAATTACTAGATCCTACAAAATTTTTAAAATTTTCACAAAAACAATTCTCCTCATACAAAATGTCTAAAAATGAAAGAGCAATCCAAAAATTTCAAAAACAAATCGACGACATTTTAATTGAAGTTTCATCTATATTTCTTCGCCTAAAAATTGTTCTGCAAAGTAATGCCATCAATGACCAAATAGTTAAAAATCTGGGTTGTTCTTTTTTAGGTAGAATGTATCGTTTGGGATCTTTGCCTAATGAGTTACAAGATCAAGGTTACAACGACGGTAATGATGTTTCTCATGCAGCTGTAGTGTACAAGAAAAAACAATTAATGTACCTCAAAACTGAAATTGTTGATTTCTTCAACAAATTACAGGAAATGATATCTTTTGAAATACTTCGTGATTTATGCGTAGGTGGTGGTTTAGTTAAACTACCTACAGATCACCGTTACCCTTTGAAATTATTTGATGTCTACAATGATCATATGTTGGCTTGTCCAAATGATGAAATGAGATCATAGTGGAGCTAAAATGGTGACGGTTTAAGTCGTTCTAATGGTTTTGTTACCATTACTATCGAAAATAAGGGTCTGTTGTATTTGTTAAAGCCTGTGTGGTTTTTAATTATTAAGTTAGTAAGTTGGTTATTTTAAATTAAGTTTTTCATCTTTTTTTGTAATATTTGGCGACAATGTAGTAGCCTTCTTTGTCAGTTTTAATTAAGTTTTATGTTAAAGTTTATGTAATATTACTGTTTTAATAAGTTAATGTAATATTGTTGTTGTAATATTTAACTAATGAGAAATTATGAATTTCGAATTTGTAACGTTCACTTAAAATTTGAAATTTGAAATTTGAATTTCAAATTTCAAATTCCAGAATTTTAAATTTCAAATTCTAAAATTTTAAATTATAATTTCAATTTTCAATTTTAAATTTGAATTTCAATATTCGAATTTCAAATTATTTAATTTTCGATTTTTAAATTAGAATTTTAATTTTTGAATTTTAAATTTGAATTTCGAATTTGAAATTGAATTTCGATTTCAAACTATTTAATTTTCAAATTTCAAATTTTAAATTCTAAAATTTTAAATATCGAATTCTATAATTACAAATTTCAAATTTCGGAATTTCAAATTTCAAATTCTAAAATTAAAAATTTCAATTTCAATTTTCGAATTTCCAATTAATGTTGCCTATAAATAGAAGGCCACAACTACACTACATTATCACACAACCAACAACATAAGATAATTTTATAAAACCATGAGTAAAGTTGAATGGGTTAGAAGCTACCAATTTTATATAGATCGTATTATCTCAGAAACTCGCACATTATTTAATCGTATAACTACGGTTGTACTTCCCTCTACCGTGTGGAGTTTGGTTCGTAGTGAATCATCATTAACTACAACAAATAACATTCTTACAAATTTTAATGCTCCTATTTCAATTCCAATTAATGACGCACGCGTAACATCATGTATAATTCTAGTATGTTTATTTTCATAAATATTTAATACCGTAGATAGTGATTGTAATTTAACGTTTAATTTTCAGCATCTGTACACATGAAGAGAGCTGAATTTGACAATTACAAGAATGATGTGATTGAATTGTTTAATCGCCTAAAAACGGTTTTACAATGGTCTTTCTTGGTTGAGCTTTGCGATGGTGGTGGTAGACGATTTCTGGTTCAAGAGGGTCGTCTCCATGTACTTGATATTTACAACGAATATCTTAACAGTTTAGCCTCGTCACCTAATTCTGACGACAGTTGCAATCGTGGTGCCTCATTTGGTTTTGGATACTACAATGATTCTGATTAATTCCTTGATTGTGTCTCAGTACTTCCTTAACATTGTGTGTTGCACTTTATTTTAGTGAATGTTTTCTTTTAAGTGTTTTATTATTTGAGTGTATTTTGTTATATTTTTCAGCTTTATAATGGGTTGTAATGTTTGCTTATAATGTGGGAGATTATTAATTCCCCCGCTGTAACAACCTGGTTTTTAGTCGACTTTAATTACTAAGGCGGAAATTAATTAAGTCTTAAACCAGCGTTATTAATTATACAAATAACCCAAAATATTACATCATCGTTTAAGAGTTGAATAAAACAACTCTAAGTACGGAAATTTAAAAGAGTAGCGTCAAATATATTACATATCTCTCGCAAAGCAACTAAAGTAAAGCATAAAACGTCTCGTGGCCCCGTCCAAAATCCAGCTCTCGGTCCACGAACTTCCTGCACAATAAACTATTGGGGGGATGCATTGGCGAATGACGGTGACTAGCTATGCTCATACTTACCCTCGATTTCAATTACTTTGGTTTAATATTATCGCTTTATAATTATAACATTATGATAAAAACATAAACATGCTTATTACATATAGCATATAAAGACGTATAAGTCATAAATAAGCATGCGGTTTAAAGCGATAAATCATATAAGCATGTTATTCAGTTATGAAAGTAAATAACAGATAATATCATAGCAATAGTGTCACAATCATTCAATAGCATTACAAGGCGATAACGGATCGCAAACAAACATACGTATCGTATCATTCACATCATGCAGACTCGATTCACTTCAGAAACTTGTGGTCTTTAATTTTCAAAGATGGTACGCACTCATTCTCAATTAATCATACAACAGACAACACATATCGCTACGAGTGACCAATCGAGTAGGCTATTGTACTCTAGTCGCTTGCATCTCACTACCATAGTAAAGAACTTACTCGACTCGTAAACCACGCCGAATACTATAGTACTTGCATCTCATCTTCTAGTGTTCGAAATGATTCGAACTTCAGATACAATCTCGTCAAGTGATCTGTACATGTGGTAAGAACGAATGCAAGTGTCGCGCCCACTAAGAACGAAACACGGCAAAGAGACAGAACCGCTATAATCGACCCGAATCCACAAGGTCACGGGTGCCCTGATAACTTTAGCGAAATAAGGGAATAAAACCCTAGTCTAGTATGCATACACTAATATCCACTTTAAGAATAGGCTATGCTAATCATAGAGCACCTTAACTCTGGATAAAACGACTATTTCCTAAAGCCTGACCCACTAAGAGTTGACATATTCTTTATCTTGTACGGCTTTGGCTATACGACTTAAGGCGTAACGGCATGGGCAGCATGCTAAGCAATAAAACTGCCGGCTTAAACCACACTAACCGATATAGCCAACGCCAGTGATCGAGATAGTGGTATCCGCACAAGACTATCTTAACCCCACTTCACTCACGATTGACGTTTTCATATCCGAGGCTCAAGCGTTTGACCTTTTATTTAACTTACTCAATATTCATTATTTATTTGATATTACATATCACATGTTACTAGACTCTTCTAGTCTCATCGTCAAACGTTTAAGTATTTGTATTCGGTTTCATATGATCACATAACACGTTCGTTTATTATTTGAAGTGTTGTTAATTATTAACGTCTTTAAGTTTCTATTTTGATATGTTTATTAATATGTCAAATTTTATTTAAGTGTTTTTCAAAATACTTTAAGTTATTTACTTATTCATTTTCAATTTTCTATACTTAGTAAATTTTTAATTATTTACAATATTTCATATTTTGGAATTTGAAATCTCTTTGAATTTGAGACGTAACTCGTTTTATAAGTTTCGTAAATTTTTCACTATTCATCAATCACTATTCACTTTTCACTATTCATCGATCACTATTCATCGTATTTTATACGTATTCGTATTTTTATACTTCGTATTTTATACGTGTTTTTATTCGTATTCGTATTTGTATATTTCGTATTTTATTCGTATTTTTATACTTATACGTATTCTTATACTTGTACGTATTTTTATACTTAAGATATTTTAGGTATTTATACTTAAGATATTTTTGGTATAAAACTAAAACTTTTTATTTGCTAAGTATAAATTTCTAGTTTCAAAGTCGTTAAGTTCGTTTTGTACTTAGTGATTTGTGAAAATATTTTAAAAGTCTAGTTTTAAAAGCGTTAAGTTCGGTTTGTAAAAAGTGATCAATGATATTTATTTTAAAATGAGACCCAGTTAAATTTAGTCGTCTATTTACTAAAGTTAGTGATTTTCATTTTAAAAATAATAGTATCGTGGCTGATTCATTTTAGTCTGTATGTCCAAGTTCAACAGTCCAAATGCAAAGGCGGTAGCACACGATTTAGTTCATTTTTATAACGATTACTCATTTTTATCGGTTTAACATATTCCCTTTATAACTAAATCGATTTATACAAAAATTAAGTTCTATTAACTAGTAAACTTTTAGTGACTTAGTGATAATTCATTTTGAGCAAAATTTAGTCCATTTAAATGTATATGTCGTGTAGTATTATATGTATGTCAAAATTGAGTTATTTCTTTTAATTTCTTAATTCTAACTTATTAACTATTAATTAAATTATTTTAACAATAAACTAAAAAGTGATAAAAACAAAATTTAACCCTAAAAAGATGAAAATGCCGTGAGCAATCATGTAGTGGTTCTAAATTTTCATTTTTCGATTTTATCAGTTTTTAGTTTAAAGTCTTTATAATTTAATTATTCTAATTATACTAAAACGTTTTAGACTAAAATGAAATTTACTAAAAATTTCATTTATATTTATGAATAGTGTTTTTCAACACTTTAAATTTCTAACTTTTAACTCTTAAAAATTTATAATGTTTTAAGTTGATTTATAACATAATACTAACAATACATAAAACAATAACTAAACATAAACACAAATTATTAACAAACATAAAATAAAACGAAATCAAAATGAGCAATAATGATGAACATCAACATGAAGAACATATGAACACACATGAAGATCAAAATAAAGCTCAAGAACACCATTTTCTATTTTAACAACTTATAAATTATTTTCCTAATTTAATTTTTTTCACATGATAACATCCATTTTAACTAACTTAACACTACATATTATTTACAAAAATTAAAAGTAAAAATTACATAAAAAATTAGGGAAATGCCGTGGCTAACATACACACACATATAATTTTTATTTTTCATTTTTAAACACTTTAAACTCATTGTTAATATTTCACATAATTTTTATATATGATTACTACTTAAACAAAACATAACTAAACATAATAATCATATGAATCATAATTAAAAATGCTCAAAAATAATTAAACTAAACATATGAACATATTACTACAACTTAACTATTATCAATCTTACTTATTTATTATCATTTTATTATACTTCACATATCATACAAGCACACATAAATGATGTTTAAACATATTTTAAAATAAAAATCATACTCATAAAACTTATAATAAAAATCAAATTAATTTACAAAGAGGTTAAAACAAGACAAAGCTAGTCACCTTAATCGGCAAGCTTATTGGTTGTCCGGATCTACGATGTTATCAAGGTCTAATTTAAGTCTTCATCCAAGTACCCGTCTTCACCTTCAAAAACCCGTAACAAAGTGAGCTCCAAATACCCAAAGATAGCTAGGAACACTAGTGAATTATTAAAGTAATATTAGGGTTTTATTTTAGTGTATTTTAGGAGAAAAATGAAAGAAAAACAAAGGGAGAAAAAGGGGTTAAGGGAGCCGGCTTAAAGAGAAGAAAATGGGTGTGTTTTTGCTCTTGTGAAATATGAAAATAAGTTGTAGTAATTTAGGTTAAATGAATTAGATATTAAAGTTGGTTTTATTTAATAAATAATGTTTATTTTAATTAAATTAGGGAACAAAAATTACATGTGGTTAAGCTAGTATGCAAAAACACTATTTGGTTAAGAAAATGTTTAATTTGTGTTTTAAAATGTTTTTCACGAATTTGGTCAGTTTTAAAAAGTCGGGCGTCAAAAGCGATAAAAGTTAATGTGTGCGCGTTTGACGATTTTTCGAAATATTTCTACTTTTGAATTCTAAGACTAAAATATAAATTTCATTATTCAAAAATTTTCAAAAGTTTTAAGGAAGTCGAGAAATTTTACAAAATGAAAGTTTTGCAAAAATGTGATTTTGAAAGGTTAAAAGATTAGGAAATGATTTAAGTTTTGAAAATAGAATTTGAAGGCTAATTATTGAATTAAATTAACACGGGGTGTTACACCCACGCTTAAGCTTTTGCTCGTCCTCGAGTAAACTCAACGAACGCCATACGAATCAAACCAACACTAGCTCAAAAGAAAACGCGAGGAATACAATATCAAAGCAAGTCGTGCGTGCTCTCAACTCCAACCTCCTACTCCCTCTAATGGCTCAAGTAGTAGCCATTCGCACTTGCTCTCATGACAACAACTCTCGAAATTTAGAAAACACATACCCATCGACTCAACGACAAAACATGAAAATGATGACGAAAGCCCTGCTACGCCCCTTATTTCTCCATCCTAATCAAGTTCATTAGTGCTACTAACGTCTCCAATGGCGGTGAGATGTACGCCAAATAACTCCACAACCCACACTAGTGAACACCCTAGCCTCCTCTACTCCGTAGAAACACACAAAACCCAATCGCAAGAGAGGTGCCTGCAACTTCGTGCACCGTGATTACTTCACACCGTAGCCACTAACCTACCCTTCCAACCTTCTTTGTCACCCTTCTTATGTCGCCCCGCCGGTAAAATTGGAAGTAGTAACATATTTTTTTTTTTTTTCTAAATCTCTCATTTTGCCTAGAGTGCCCGCCCTTGCGGGTTTCACTCTAGCTTTTCCACCTCAATCTAACTCTCGTGGCATGCAACTCGTTTCTTCATTTTACTCGGAGTGCCCACCCTTGTGGGTTTCACTCCGCCCTCGGCCACATATCCCAATTTTGCCTAGGCGCCCTATCGGGTTTTCACCTAGCCGGGATTCACTTTATTCGTAATTTTTGATTTTTTTCTCTTTTTTTTTCATTTTTTTTTCGAATTGAAACAAAAGGATAATACAAAAACAAAAGTATACACATCACAACGATTCACTCCCCCACACTTAATCGAAACATTGTCCTCAATCTGATGAATTGAGACACATAATAGGAGCGGGGTAAGTATAGAGAACCAACATTTGTTCCTAGCCTAAGGTACCAGCACAAACTCACAACATGGAACTTTCTCAATTTGAAGTTACCGTCATCAGCAAGACGGTGTAACAGACCAAAAGCAAAGCTAACATGACACAGCTCCAAGACATATTCACCAACAAGACTTGCTCAATAACAACGCCGACACCAGAACGACGCAAGAGATTTTACTTGACTACACAAACTCACCACAACGCTCCCTCAATCGGGACAAAACCGTCTACAGAAAAGGCCGTTTACCATTCAACTCAACCCCAACAAAACCAAATCTGATCACGTTCCATAATAATAACCATTAAATAAGAACAATCAGCAATACCATGTAGAGATAGGAAATTTTGATTTCTGAACACATCACACACTCACCCCTACATCACACTCGAAGTTCAATCGGCAATAGAAACACCCTCTTATAAGTTATAACCTGAGACGAGCTAAATTAAAAGTAAATGTCAACAACAAACCCCCAGCAATTAACAGTAACATTAGCAATTAGAGCCGTATATACCAACCCACGAGCGAAATTCACCGAGAAAACTTATGAAACCCGTTTCAGCAATAGTAAGGCACAATCACAACCCAAAAGAAACCAAATCCGAGCAGGAGAGGAGAGAAAATCGCAACACTGCCAAGTATAGGGCGGAAATGCACCAAAACCGAACTAAAGCTGACTTACCAAGCAAAATTGATGCAAGGACCTTCGTAGATGCTTGAGAACCCGAATATAACTTCAAAATTCGACCCAATTGCAGTCCAAAATCGAACTAAAAGCTTGAAACATGAAAACCCCCAAATTCTGAAATTAGGGTTCGAGTGAGGTGGTTGCCGGAGCTCCGGCAAGTGCATGACGGGTGGGGGTCCGGCGGTGGTCGACGTGAAGGCGCCGGCATGAGTGTGTGATGGTGAGTGGTGGTGCGTCGTGGTGGTGCTGCTCTTCTCTCTTGTTCTCTTTTTTTCTTTTTTTTTTTTTTTTTTTTTGTAATGTAATTGAATATGTACAAAGAAAGGGGGGTTTTAAGGTCTGCGGAGGTTTGCCCGCCTCCAGCCCGCGCGCGGCCCGCCTATGGCTCGCGGAAAGTAGTCTGTGGGCTGCTCTTATTTTCTTTTGCTCACGCCTCTCCCGCGCTGTGCTCGCCTATAGCTCGCGGTAAACTTTCTGGTCGTCTTTCTTTTTTATTTTTTTTTTTATTTATTTTTTTTTTTTTTGAAATCACACACAAATACAAGCGCTTCGGGTCTTCATTATTAGCTCAACTATCCTGAAACATTTAACAAACCGTCACGAGCATCCATTTAAGAAAATAAAATAAAACGAAATTAAATGAAACTCAACATCGTAAATCAAGGGTTGCCTCCCCGATAGCGCTTTTGTTTAACGTCGTTCGCTCGACGCCTTTTTATTTTTTTCAAACTTCTAACTAAAGTGTCATCGCACGAGCGGAGCAAGTCAACGCCCGGAGTAACCTGTCAAACATGTTTGTACACACACCATAAAAGTGATAATAGCAAATAAAAATCAAACTATAGCATGCATGATCAAACAAAGTATAAGCACATGACAAATATTTCTCTGGGCTCCTAAAAGTAGGCTCTATGTCATAAAATGGCTCTTTACAGGATGAATCATGTGTAGAAGAAATCGGGTGACAAGACAAAGACCGACAAGGAACCTTAGGTATCAGCTCTGGTGAATCCCGTAACAGATTTAGGATTGGTGTATCTGTTGATACGAACACATCAATTAACTCAATTTCCTCTACCTTTTCCTCACTTTCTTCAAACTCTTCTTCCTCTCTCACATCCTCCACAATCACACTCGATGAGTCCTCTAGAATCACATTATCACTCAAATCGGGAGAGGGGGCACAAAAACTCGTGTCACAATCCTCCTCCTCCTCCTCATCATCATCCCAAAAATCGTCATCGATATCAACATCACAAGTCTTATGGGAATCACTAACTTCAAGTTCAACGGGAAGGGGAGTGTCAAATTCAAGCTCATACTCCAATTCAGATTCATCAAAATTAAGAACATGATTATCTCGTGCCTCAAGTCTAGCTATAGCTTCCGCTATTTGCGTAGCCTTACACTCAAGGTTTTCGATACTAGCCCTAGTCTCTAGTTGGATTTGAGCCACACTAGTTTGAAAGGCCAACTGGGTACTTGCTAAAGCTCTAATCATGTCTTCCATGGACATAGATGATTCACTAGAGGTGTTCAAAGTTTCAACAGGTCTTGGTTGAGGTCTCCTACGAGATGAATTGTACAGCTCCCATTGTTCAGTATCGTGAGCTAAATAAAGGAAAAAGTCTCACTTCTCGTCATAGCTCATCTCATAAAGAAACCTGTAACACCCCGGCCCCAACTAAAGGCCGAAATGTCATTCACGGTAGCTCGCCAGGCTGCGTACATCCCCACAGACCAACACGGGCCCTTTCCAGCGCACTTTTTCCTCACTCGTGCGCATCCTGAGAACTTCCCAGGAGGTCACCCATCCCAAGACTACTCTCCAGCAAGCACGCTTAATTGAAGAGTTCTTAAGATGAGCCACCAGAAAAGAAGATGCATCTTGTTGATATGAGTAGTACTTACAATCCTTTTAAGCACTATGTCACTTGAGCCAACACATGAACCTCTTCAACGGGGTACCCGGCCCGAATAACCTCGGACAACACCGGGTACTACAAACCCGGCCCGAATAACCTCGGACAACACCGGGTGTTACAAAACCTCCCTTCAGTCATAGTATAAACATGTCCTGTAGTTTCCTCATTCAAACCGTTAAAAATCACATGACAAAGCTCCCACGTTTGATAAGGATGACGACAACGAATAACATACTCATGGAGCCTATTAAAGTATTTATAAAACAGTTCATTCTCGTACTGGGGAAAATATTTAGAAGCCATCTAACCTAAAATAAACAAAAACAAAACTAAAGCTAAAAAAAAAAAAAAAAAAACAAAAAATAAGGACTATGTACACTACACTATAGAACACGATTAACGCCTATTCCCCGGCAACGGCGCCAAAATTTGACGGGCTAAAAGTCGTATGCCGCAAATTACAATTTATAATCACTTAATCCCTAATTACTAAACAAGTAGTAAAACGGAAGTAAGGGTCGATCCCACAGAGAAATAGGCTAACTGTAATAAACAAAGTGTAAAGAATGCAATAATACGGAGTAATTAAGTAACAGGTAACAGGTTGGGGGGGTTTTGGTTCAGTGAATGCTAATAAGAAAACTAGCTAAGGACAATAATAAATTAAGGATTGAAAACAAATATGAGAAAGGTCTTGACACGATACGATATCCACAGACGATAAATTCACCGATCATAGAAAATAATTAAACCACTTTACTTGAGTACTTTATTGTGAAAACTAATACCGTTCAATAATATTAATTTACGTATTCCCTCTTTAATCAGTAATTAGGTCAAATCGGATGCCCTAATTACCCTTTCTAAGACTAACCCAAATCACGCGAATTAAGTTCAAGTCTATAGAAGAGTTAGCACGAGAATCAATAAAGATGACTAATACTAACAACGCAGTTAATACTCGAGTCACAAATTCAATTCCTTTTATGATTAATTCACGACAAACGGAGTACAATAAATCAATCACAATTGCTACTGCGATAAGATTAATAAAGCAAACTGAGCCAATAATCAAATCTAGCAAATTAATCAATAATAACCCTAATTAGTTGTACACCCTAATCAAGATTAAAATCAATAATAATAAGAACAAGGAATTAAATAATACTCAAAGAACAGTAGAGAAATAGATAATCTCACGGATCAAGTACCGACGCTTTAATCGATCGTATCAAGAAATAAAAGTTTAACTACGCATAATCTCCTAAATCACTTCTCAAGTTTTCGGAAAAAAGTTCAAAACTAAAACTAATGAAAGATGGCTAATAAGAATAATAATACTAGGTTAAACAAAAACTAATTATAGTATATTTTCCAAAAGATTTTAAATAAAATTCGGATAGAATTGAGCAGCGCACGCAAGTAGTCCGGTCGCCAGTCACTCGTCAGTCGGTCGCCAGAATTCGCTGCCCTTTTTTTCTTTGCTTCAGTTTCGCTCGTGCCTGGGTCGCCAACAGGTCGCCAACAGGTCGCCATTTATTTCTGCTCTTTTTCCTAGCTCGTTCAAATCTTGTCCAAGCCTCGTGATCGTCCTAACATATCATCAAAATACCACAAAACTCCGCGAATTCAAAGTAACTCGCACTCAACCATAAATCACCAAAACCTTCACAATATCACGTCTAAACCTCACTAAATGAGCTCGAAAACCATCCTACTAACCTATACGAAAACCGACTCATCACACGTGTAACAGCATGTATAATTCTAGTATGTTTATTTTCATAAATATTTAATACCGTAGATGGTGATTGTAATTTAACGTTTAATTTTCAGCATCTGTACACATGAAGAGAGCTGAATTTGACAATTACAAGAATGATGTGATTGAATTGTTTAATCGCCTAAAAACGGTTTTACAATGGTCTTTCTTGGTTGAGCTTTGCGATGGTGGTGGTAGACGATTTCTGGTTCAAGAGGGTCGTCTCCATGTACTTGATATTTACAATGAATATCTTAACAGTTTAGCCTCGTCACCAAATTCTGACGACAGTTGCAACCGTGGTGCCTCATTTGGTTTTGGATACTACAATGATTCTGATTAATTCCTTGATTGTGTCTCGGTACTTCCTTAACATTGTGTGTTGCACTTTATTTTAGTGAATGTTTTCTTTTAAGTGTTTTATTATTTGAGTGTATTTTGTTATGTTTTTCAGCTTTATAATGGGTTGTAATGTTTGCTTATAATGTAGTAGTAATAAAATTGTGATAAAATATTTGTGTTAAGATTTATGTTTTGTTGGGCCTTTTTTTTTTTTTTATTAAAATTGAAAATTTTAAAACGTTCACATAAGGTTTTTTTTTTATCCGTGTTAAGATTTTATCTTCAAAAATAAAACAACATGTGGACAACAATTCGTCTGCCATTTTATCCAAACGTAATCTATTTATGTGGTTGTAATTTCTTAAAGGTTCATGTAAATCTACTATCTTTAATGTTATCTCAGAAAATAGGGGTGACTGAAATCATTATAAATAAATACCAAGATGGTGCACTTATTTTCATTCACTTAACACAATCAATTTTTTTTTTTTTCAAAACCAATAAGAAAAATGTCTACTTTTAAAGAGACAGCTATTATATCCCAAAACGCCATTACGGCAATTGTTAATGAAGCACCCACATTATTTGAACGTCTCAAAATTGTTTTGACAGACGTCGTAATATGAGATAAACTTGTGCAAGAACCACCTTGTCCAAACCTTGGTCACCTATACTACGGTCAAACACCAAGCGAGCTTCTTGATCCCGGTTTCGCTAGAATGAGAACTGTCAAAAATGCTTTAGTAACTTCCAAAAGAAATCAATATGAGCAGTTGAAAAAAGAGGTTTGTGATTTATTTACAAAACTAGAGAGAGTTTTAACAAAAATATCACTTTCAGATTTATGTATTGGTGGTGGTGCGACATACGCTCTCCCTGAAAATCATAAATTTGAAATCACAATGTTTCAAATCCACACTTATCATCTAGACCAGATAGACAGTAATAGGGAGATCAATCAAATGATGAACTATTACACCCCTAACCTTGAAGACAACTACACGAACTATTGCACCCCAGACCCAAACCACGACAGTGACAATAGTGACTACTACCCAGAATATTTAGAAGGTTGAATTTTATCATTAGTATTTGTGTTATTTAATTTTCCATTGTATTTTCTTACTATCTTTGTATTGTCATGTGTAAGACTATCCCCATCCATAGATGGTGATTCAGTTTTGAGTACTGTTGAATCAAGTTAATTGGCAATTAACAAAATAATTAGGGTGATTCAGTTGAAAAAAAATCATTTGGTGAACTACTTTTACAAACTAAATCAATGGATGACCCAACACATGTTGGGCTCCAATTGGTTGAACAAAAGAAAACCACTGTCATTTTGTCCTTCTACAGCACTTGTCCCTGCAACTATTCTTTTATGTAACTCCAACACTGTAGATGGAAAAATAAAATTCAATATGAAGAATTAAATTAGTGAAAATTTAATTTCTAATATTTTAGTTTTTTGTACACACTAAAATCACTTTATCTAAAAATATATATCTAAATTCAAATTTTATTGAGTAAATTTACTGGAGAATTATATTTTTGGATCACCATAGAAGTAAAATATGAAATCAAATGAAATTACACAATTCAATCAATAATAAATAAACATGCATCTAATTTCAATCAAAAGCCACACATAAAGATAATCATACACCTGTTAATCGAGGAAGATGAGCGGCGTTGCGGTGGTTCGATGTGACAAGCGGTGCATGTTGCGGTGGTTGACGACAGATCGACAGATGAGAGAGAGAGAACGGTGCGGCGGTGGACGCTTCAATGGAGAGATGCGGCGGCGGTGTATTTTTACTCAACTACACCTATCTGTTGAGGTTTTACTTCAATGATTTTAGTTTTACATTTGTACTGTATTCATAACTAATTTTTGGTGTAGAGAAGTATGTAGAGTCGTAGAGAAGTATGGAGAAGTATGTAGAAGTGGGAATAGGTGTAGTATTTTAGTTTAGTATATCTAATTTTTGGTATGTATTCATAACTTCTTTTAATTGATTTTATTTGTTCTCACCAACAAAAATAATAAAATTGGCTTTATTTATTTAATTTTGATAATTTATTTGTCAATACTTTTGTGGGAAAATACGTTTGGATTTTTTTTTTATCACGCACTTTTATGTATTGTACCCATAAAATTTAATTTCATATTATTTTAATTCATTGTCATACATGCGTACACTTTAAATATTTGCAAGATTGTTTATCTAACCTAAAATTTTGTTGTATCGATTTTTATTAAGATTTTTTTTTTTTCTATTTTTAAGTATATTATCTTTAATTAGAAACTTTTATACATTTAGTATAAAAAAAAAACATTCATCAAATGGAACTTTAAATTTATAAAATAATATCTACAAAAAAAAAATGAATTTGAATTAGTAATAAAATTAAAAAAGTAAAGAGAGAAGTTTTGGTGGGGTAAATATGTGGAAAATAGAAATGATTGAAAATGATGAAAATTTAGAATGATTGGATTGTTGAACTAGATGGTGATTTTTTTGGATGGGGAAAAGTAGGTGGGTTAAAGTAATTAAAATGGATTAAGAGTAAAAAGTGAATGGTGACTTAGTTAGTGTAATTTCTGGATGGGGATGGTCTAAGTGTCTTTCTTTTGTCGCATCCTCCTAAAAAATGTATTGTGTTGTCAATTTCAATAAAGTTGCTTTGTGATGTCATGTCATAAAGCTGCTGTGTGTTGTCAATTTAAATAAAAGTGTTTTGTGTTGTCAATTTAACGTTATCAGTTTTTTTTTTTTTAATAATAATTAAATATGTCATACTTAAGAGAAAAAGTCACCTTATAAATTGGCACATTTGGCAAAGTAAAGCAAACACACAACTTCTAACTTTGAAAAATGAGTGAAAACGTGAATAAAAACGTATTACTGAAATATCAAACACTCATAAATGAAATTGTTTTTGAGATGCCACTCTTATTTGAGCGTCTCCGCCTTCTTTTCCAACCTACTGTAATATGGGAGGAGTTGGTTAAAGAACCAACTTGCAAAATGTTGAGCTACCTTAGGTATGGGAATATACCTCCGCAACTTGTTGATCCAGGAATCGAAACCTTAGGTAGGGTGAATCGTATAGAAGCAATTGCTAAAAGAAAAGAGCATAGTGTGCTGAAGAATGAAGTGATATCATTTTTCGGAAAACTACATCAACTGTTAACTGAAAAAGCATTGTGGTCCTTATGTCTAGGTGATCAAGCCTTCTACGTTTTACCAGGAAACAATAGGCAAGAAATTAAAATATTTAGAATTTATATTAATCATGTCAAGGTGTTGAAACGTCAAGAAAAATGGCAACAAATGATCAATGACATCCCTTCAGGTGGAGATAGTGAGTAATGAATGATCTAGTACGGTATCGTTGCTCGTAACCCAATTTATTAGTCTTTATTAGTACCAAATCGGTGTATCAAGTTTCTTAATGTTGTTAAGTATTAATATATGTTTACTAATTCGTGTTTTATTAGTAAGTTTGTTTCAATAAATGTAGTTAAATTAACTTAGGGGTGTTACCTCTGTTTCAATATTATTTAATTCCATCTTCTAATTAACGAAATTAACGTCGGATTTTTTAAATTCATGATTTTTGAAAACCGCGTATTTAGGATAAACATTTAAGAGAAATACGTGTCGAAAAAGTAAACAAGAAAAGTACGGTAATTGACATACAAAAGTGTTCAACCAACAAACAAATACGTTCGATTACGAAAAAACAAATTAATTATAAAATCTTGCAAAACAAATACCGAACTTGAAAACAAATTTAAATTTTGCCGTCTGCAGAATTCGGAGATGCTGAACTACCCGCCTCAAACTCATGCTCAGCTATTGGGCGGCCAAACCCACGACCACGTCGACGTGGCCCAAAACGACCTACGGATGCTCTGATATACCCTCTCCCAGAATGTCCAACACCGGCTACGCCCAAGTTACGAGTCAAATAGGGCTTGAAATAAGGCATCATATCATTAAAGAAGGTCATCAACTGTGCTGGACGATCCTCCGGGGCAGCAAAATAGACGTTGCCTATCGCCGCTATTGTAACACCCTAAAAATTTCGGCCATTTTAAAACTAAAATTTATAAATAATGAACGCCAAAACTCAAGGTATTATATTATAAAATAAAATATTACAAAGCCTTTGAAATTATAATAAATAAATAAAGATATAACAAAATACAATATCGGCAAAAGAAACAATTTTCTTCACTTCAAAAATACTCGACTACTCTCACGATACCCCAAAGCTACCTGTACCTGTCAGTTTATTTAAATAAACTGCCACAATCAGTGGGGAGTAACTAAATGCCCTTTTATCATTTAATATGTATGATATAAGGTTATATATAAGCAAACAAGCATAATAAAATAATATAAGAAATAAGTGTCAGCGGAAGTATAAGTGTAAAATATAGGTAAGCGATCAAAAATAAGTATTCCCTTTTAATATCATATCAGCAGTCATTTATTACATATTTTCGACGTAATGATAAATAATATAACCTGTGAAATACGAAAGTATAGATTAACTTAAACCATAAACAGTTGAATAATAAACATAAGTCTTTCATATTAGTTTATTAGTATAAAATAAAAAGTTCACAAATTCAGTGAAGAAAATAGCTGAACTGACTTATACCAATTAAATCATTGATAGTAGTATAATGATAATAATAATATAATAGATAAGCATTTCGATCTCAATGAACCCACATTAGTGCGAGTACAAACTTCTCGACACTATCTAGAAAGCGAGTACAAACTTCTCACTTCCAAACTATGGTAATAAACGGATACATTTCAGTATCCACAAGTCTAAGACTGGCCAGACTCTCAAGTGTATACAAACTTTACACTTGAACGACACCATAGACTATCCCATGAGTACAAACTTCTCAAGGGTAGTAATATAATAATAATGGTTCTTCCCGCTGCAGAGTACAAACTTCTCAACAACGGTCATTCAATCAAAGCTATATTTTAAAATAACTCTTGAGTCCAAACTTCTCAAGAATAAAAGCAGCCGATGCATATACGCAAGGGGCATAATAATCATTATAATAAGATTATAATAAAGTCGATAATTTATTTCATAATACCAAAATAATAACCATTTATCGACTCAATCTGATAATATTAGTAATAAATTAACTCGGTCATATTCAAACGACATAAACCTTGACCATATATAAATACTAGCTTAGATCCCGTGCATTGATGCACGGTTATTATAGATATATATTATTTTTATCTAATACAAATATAAGTTATATATCAATAGGAAAATAACACAATAATCATTTTACTGATATTTTACAGTACATATATAGACTTATAGAGTAATGAACAACCAAAGATTCTATATAAAATAGCTAAAATATATGACCTGCAAAAATTTTGTATTATTGACTTTATAGGTAAAATAGCCCACCATTTATTTTCAAGAAGAAAATATTAATTACAATAAATATTAAAATAAGCAAGTAATGAATTCAGCATAAATATATTGTTAAAAAAAATTATTTAGCTATTTCAAATACTCATATGGAACTTTAATATGGAGTTATAAACAAAATATTAGAAATAGTTATTTATTATTATATTTTATTATAAATATATCTATAATGAAAAGTGAAATATTAAAATAGTACTCCGTAATTACTTTAAGATACATATATAAGAGTAAACATTACGGAGTAATATTTAGAAGTGATAATCATAGATAACGAATCTAGACTTAAAAACGTATTGTATAATTAATGATGTCAGCATTGTATTTTGGCGGGAAAAAAATGCACAGAATCGCGACATGTGGCATAGATGATGTCAGCGAAAACTAGGGATGTCAGTGGGGCGGGTCAACGCGGATACCGCCCCGCATCCGCCCCAGTTAGGGTGGAGGTAGGAGACCCTTTAGTGGGTCGTGGAGCGGTGGTGGATTTTAAAAGTGATCTCCGCCGCGGGTCGTGGAGCGGTGGTGGATTTCATCGAAACACCGCCCCGCCCCCGCCCCGCCTACTTACTCGCCCCCGCCCCGCCTTTACCCGCCCCGTCTATACCCACCTAATTCATATAATCATACTCATAAAAATATAAATTAGAGAAGACTTTTACTTTTAACTTTTTCTTTTCTTTATATTTTCAAATACGAATGAAGTATACAACATTTTTTTGTTTATATTTAGTGTAAGGTGTCGGATTGATTTTTATTTATTTCATAAACTTTAAATGTGTGTCGTATGTATTTTTATTTGGTACTCACAATACTTTGGTTGGTTATTTGAAATGTGTTTATGTGGCTATTTCGTAATTAGAAAATTTTCGGTAAAAAAAATATTAAAATTTACGTAACAATAATTCGATTTCATGGGCAGGTGGGGCGGGTTTGAGGCGGGTGGGGCGGGTCTGGGGCGGTTGGTGGGGCGGTGGTGGGTCTAAAACATTCCCCGTCAGGCGGGTGGTGGAGGACAAGTTGTCACCCGCCATGGGTGATGGGGCGGAGGTGGAGGTGGGTTTTTGTTGGTGGATGCGGTGGTGGAGATGCTTCCCCCGCCACCGCCCCGCCCCAATGACATCCCTAGCGAAAACTGTCATTTAGTATAATAAAGATAGGAAGTATATAATATTCATTTCAAATCTTACGATCAAGTTTAATATAGAAATAAGTAATTCATTGGTTACTCACAACGAGTTAACTTTTATATCAAACGACGTTCTTAAAACGTCCACCGAGCTCACACTTTAAGTCCAAATGAAGTGAAAATTATACCGATCAAAGGTCGAGACATATATCTATAACTTTCATGTTTTACGTTTTAGCCAACAAAGTCAATAGAAGGGTCAAAATGATTTCCCAAATACTTCTGTCCAAACAAACTAAATTTACAGCACGTCGATACTTTACAACACAAGTTATTACAACTTAATAGTAGTAACCTATAAAAGCTCGTTCATATATTTAGAAACAATATTTAAAGGGCTACAATTTAGACTCAAATAACTCTGTCTTAGGATATATATACTAATTACTACGTCAAGTTAAAGAAAGCAACAAACCCAAACTGTGGCAGTAAATTTACAGCACTATAGTCGTCACCAAAATGCTCACTGCGAACAAACGAAAACTCGTATGGGACAACCGAAACCTAATCTGAAAAGTACGCTCAGAGGGCTACGTTATAGCGTCAAAAATTTCATAAATCGGAGTTCTAAAGCTTGACTAATTGGAGTTTAAAGTCAACCGAAATTTCAGCACTTAACCAGAAATTTTCAGCACGTCTATCCGTCACGAAAATGCTCCTAAAACTCAAACCGCTCAACGGATTGAACATCCGAAAGATGTTCTGAAATCTACGCTCGACGAACTACAGTTTAGACATATAATTAGCCACGATTGGACTTGTAAAACTAGTTTTATTGGGGCCTAAAGCGGGTCCTACGAATTTTCCAAAATTCTGAAATTTATATTCTAACTTTCAATTCAAAGTGAATCAATTCTAAACCGATTTTCACATAAACACACCACCATGGTCATCAATTTCAAGCAATCCAAAACACAATCCAAATCCTCAATTTTTAGAAATCCCAAAATTAATAAGATCACATATTATGAACACTCACTTACAACAATTCAATCATTAATTTTATTCCTATCAACTACTCAACTTAAGATTTCAAACTAATCAAATTATCTAGTTTAATCATATGTAATCTAATTCATACAAGTTAAATGAGTAAAAGAGATTTTAGTTACCTTAATATAAGATGAATTTTAAATTTTAAACTCACAAAGCCTCCTCCATAAGAAGCCCTCTTTTAACTCTTCTTTTAAGCCAAAAATGACATGGTGAAGATGATGATAATGATGTGATGAGATTAAGATGTACCAGATGGTAAATAAAATGAATAAAAGCCAAACCCTAGAATTGAAAGAGTGAATAAAAATTGGGGATTTTGATATGTAGTCGTAGAGAATAAACAGAAGACTGCAACGGTGAAGACGAATTCGAATTTGGACAAGAAATGAGATGAAAAATTGAGGTTGAAGGTTGAGAATGAAAAGGTAAATAATGGGGAGTTATCCCCTGCTTTTCTTTTTGTTTTGATGTCAATGAACGAGGATGATGAATGAAGTAAAGGGCGTGTGATCAGTAGGTTATTACACGTATACTGTGTCTCATAATTTAAGACTCGAGTTTACGATCTCACACCGATTATAAAACGTTTAACATTAAGTAATATTAATATAACGTATTAAATCAAAAGCGTAAATTTTAAAATGTCAATTAATTAAATTTATGTCCTATATATAAAATTATCGAATGTAATGGAGTAACAATTAAGTTACTATGTAGTACTTTAAAATACTTTAATTATCTTAAAATTTTAAGAGTAATATAAATTTTCTAAAACAGACAATTAAATTTATTTCAAAATTTTAAATTCGTAACATGTTATTATATTAAATACTCATTATTTGTTAAAATATTAAATATAAAATAATAAAATAATTAGGTAAAATACGAGGTGTTACAGCTATAGTACGCTGCATCAACTGAAAATACAAAACCAATATTAAATTATTACGAACAACAAATAACGTAATTAATAAGATTCAATTACTAACATAAAAATATAGTAGTTATCTAACCAGAGAGTCAGTCAAACCACGATCATCATACACCGGCGTACATATTGTGGATGGATCTATAATCAACGGATGAGTACGAGGTCGGTACCAATCTATGTACTTATCATCGACGGCATAACATGGATTCGCGGGGGTCGACCGCTGATGAAGCCTAATGCGATAAACCTGCACAGATAGCCATGAATCATCTGTTGAATCATTATACTTGACCACGTAAGACTTCGCCGCGGTAGGGCGACAATGATAATCAGGCTTTGAGATCGGCCTCGGAATAGTCTGGGTATACCCAAACTGCCTCAAACAACGATCCGGCTGATAAGGCTCAACTACGTCTAGAAAACGAATGAACCCGGAATACAAAGAGTTAGGGTGTGCCTCCCCAGGAAAGTTGCAGTACGGCAACCAAGTCACCATACTAGGATACATCTCATCCAACTTTTTCCGAAGGTACTTTAAACGATCGGGATCCTTCTTCAAACTAGAAGGGTTCCACAACATCGAACGCGGTGAATCGACACTTATGGCACGGTCAAACATAACGTGCGGCCTTAAACACACAAAATGCTCATAGATCCAAGACTGCAACAACGTCAAGCAACTGCAAATCTGGGCACATCCAAGGCGCGAAGCTATCCCCAACTGCCTATACAAATAGGTAAGAGTAGCGGCTCCCCAAGTGTAGTCACCCACACACCCTAAGTCTTTTAGCAAAGACAACAAGCTTCCCTTAACTCTATTACCGGTCTTATCAGGAAACATAGTCGACCCGAGCAACACCAACAACCATGCCCTAACATTCAACTCCACAGCATCCTTCTGCGCCTGAATCTTGGCCGCTACTCCGTCGGCCAACAATCCACCTCCTGAATATATGGGCTTATTATTATAAGTAAACTTGTCTCTCTTCAACACACCGTTAGACAAGACAAACAACTCCTCTATTAAATAATCGGTCTCCTCCATGTCTTCTTTACTAATCTTACATCCAAGACCATCAATTGGAATTTTTAAAATCGCCGCAACATCATTGCCTTAGACGGATAGGTATCGACGCATCTTGAAATCTAAGATTCGCGTCTTCGAGTCCAAGACGCGTTGAACGGGTCCAAATTCCCTCATAATTTGGTGGAGACTCCGAAAGCAACTTTTAAAAGATTTTAGACATTTCTTTAAATGGTTTTAAACAAATTAAGCAATGACATCCCCCTTAGCAACTCGACCAAACACGCGAGCGCGCTTTCACACGCTGCTTTTACATTTTTTCCCGCGAGGCGCATTCCGCCCCATAACGAGGGCAGGCGCGCGCGGGGCGTCGAGAGGGATCCCGATCCGGTACCTTCAGTTACAAAGATGGACCTTATTCTTAGACGAGTTTGACCTCAAATACGTACCATTAAAAGCAATCATGGGACGAGCAGTCTCCGATTTCCTAGCCGAACATGCAATAGACGAAACACCCATCATCGACACTTCCTCGCTACCCGACGATGGAATATGTAACGTCTATCACGAATCATGGGAATTATACTTCGATGGAGCATCCAACTATCGAGGTTGCGGCGTATGAATACTCCTCATTTTACCAAATGGTGAAGATACACAGCTCTCCATCAAATTAGACTTTGATGTAACAAACAACGCCGCCGAATACGAGGCATGCCTATAGGTTTATGAGCCGCCCTGCACTAAATGCAAGGATCCTAAAAGTCTACGGGATTTCATCCTTAATCATCAACCAAGTCTCCGGAACGTGGGAAATCATCAACGAAAACATTGCACAATACCTACGGACTGAGCACGCGAAGAGAATCAATTTGTGGATGCACTATCAAAACTCGCGTCTCTAATCAATATCCCTACGGACTGAGCACGCTCCCCATAGTCGTGGAGAGGAGACACGAAGCTGCATACATATGCGACATAGAGGATGACAACGAACCCCAAACAATTCTCAAATACAAAACGAGTGGCAAATACCCGCCTACCACCGACAAACGAGGTAAACGAGTAGTACACCTCCTAGCATCTCAATTCGTACTAGAAATGGGCAAACTCTTGAAGAAAACGCCACAAGGTACATTACTCATGTGCGTTGATCAGAAAAAGGGACTCGAAATCATTGCACAAGTCCACGACGGCGAGTGCGGACCTCACATGAACGCACGCGCCCTATGCAAGCAAATCATAAGGTTATGATGGTATTGAACCACCATGGAGGCCGATTGTGTCAAATACGTTAAACACTGTCACAATTGCCAAATTTTTGCCAATGTTCAACACATACCACATTCACCCCTATACACCTTAACATCTCCATGGCCTTTCTCGACATATAAATAAATAAAAAATATAAAAAAGGGTGCCGGCCGGCTGGCTGGTGGCCTGCCTTCCGCTCGCGCGTCTCTCGCCCCTTGGTCGCATGTTCTGGTCTATAATTTCAGATGTTTTCATTCCAATGCGCGAATAAGTGGCGACCTAGCCTTGCTTGTCGCTTGCTCGCCACCTTAACCAACTCATCACTCAACTCACCACACAACCACACACTCGACAACCTCCTCGAACCACGCAACCTCGACTCGACAACATAACACGCAAGCTAAGGAAACAACTTTCTCAAGCCAAAAATGAGAAAAAAATCACATAAAATGAAATACGAATTTTAACGAAATGAATTATTTAAATAAGGAAATAAGTCAGGGTGTTACAACTAGTACTCATACGAGCCAGAGCTGGCCCCTCACCAAATAAACTGGAGCCCGCAAGAGGCTGAGACGATGACCCCTCCCCAAATATGGCATCATAAAACACATCACCTGCATAAAACACATATCACATATACAACAAGGCTAAGCACCCAAGCACAAAACAACTTTTCTAGGCGTAATTCACAATTATGTCAAAAACAACCTCACAAGCCTCAAATTTTAAACTTGATGGTTTCCACATGCTACATTGACCTCAAGGAACGCACTCTAGCAATTAGTTGCATTTCCGGCACCCCGTGTAAAAACCCCCAATTTGCTAAAGAACACCATTTTAACTAATTTAGGATGACATTTTCACACCCAAATCCTTACTTTTCTCCCAAATTGAGGTTAGATATACACTATACTAGTCGTAAGGAAGGTACACCGAAGTTTAATTGAAATTTAGGGACCGAAAAATCTGGGCCCCAAATCGGCCCTAAACCTAGAACGCCCAAATTAAGGACGATTTGGCTCTAGTTTCGCATGCATTTCACTTATAGAAGCAAGACCAGCATTGTGCAACCTACTACCAAAGTTTTCATGCAAAGAAACGGCATTTTCAAGCACAAATACGGTGTTTCACAGATACCGTCAATTTCAAGAATTTCAAGCAAATAACACATATTTCAAGGCAAATAACGCATAAAAAGTAATGGGATAGAGACATACTAGATTCCATGACGTTGCAACGCAAGAAAAACGAGTCGATTTGAGCAAGAAAGCCGCTAGAACGATTTTAGAGAGAAGGGGAGCCGCGTTTTTTTGACAAAGGAGACTCAGGTTACTGTTTTCTAACTTTAAATCAGACCTGTAGGAGCTGTTTAAATCGCAAGAGCTCTTGCGGCTAAGGTCCTTAGCCGCCTCAGCTCTGGCGATTTTGAGCCCTTTGGTTTTCACTCTATTTCTTCTCGTTTTGGGCCTTTGGTTGGGTTCATTAGCCCATGTTAGTCCCATACACGCTACACCTATGCACCAACACACTTGGTTCAGACAAAATCCACACCGACAATAGCATGAAACATCTACACAGACAACCAAAACTATACGAACACTCTCAGCGCACTTACACTCCATGCAAGACAACAAATGCTCCCTAGCGGATATACATCTAAGCAACAACACATAGCAACAACACCAGCACTAGCATTACATTCAGCAAGAGCACCGACATTAACAAAGCACGACACACTCGGCATTACACAAGGCACTACACGAAGCACTTCGCAACAACATTAGCACACGCACGAAGTATTTCGCAATAACACAAGCAAGGCAAGAGCATTACATTCAGCACTACAAGCAAAGACACAAAGCATCAATGAGACACAAGCAACAACATTAGCAAAACGCAAGCACAACAAAGAAGCATAAGACACTCAGTGGGCCGACATGCCCTTAAACGTGCACGGATCGTCATGTCTTTAAACGTGTTGTCCCACCCCTGATAGCGCGGCACAGAGTCCTCGTCTCTCCCCGAGACACATGCTCCGCGCCGCCGATAGTATCGAGACTATAACGGTCCGGATACTATCAAGAAATTTTGACTAGCGCTTTAGTCCGACCTCAGTCAAACTAGGGCCTCTATGGATACCTGTATCCGTACCTCCCACACAAAACCCAATGATGAAACCATGACTTTTAATTTGCATGCTTTAATATGACTTATACGGTACAAAATGTCGAAAACAGAGTTAAGAATTAAAGATGCTAACATGAGTCGAGACGCTAATACGACTTAACTAACGTCCTTTGGTTCGCATAGGTTCTAACCCTTTACACTTCACAGCACATGCACATACAATTTAAGCCCTTTTCTTACAAAGGCCCCATTACAGCTTTCCCAATTTCCTAAATTTAGGTTCGGTGTCCCAAAACCGCCGTTTAGCATCCTCATACACAAAAACAAAGCACACGTCTGAGCTAAGCACTCAAAATACACTCAAAATGACATTTTCCACATTTTTAGGTCTCTAGCCCGAAATCGAGCCTGATCCGCTTTTGACCCGCCTTACATGGTCCTAAGCCCTAGCAAATTACATCCTAAACGCCCAGCACCAAGCTTCTTGGGAGCCAAGCAAACGGGATTGTATCTTCGAAATAGCATCTTTGAAAGATACCTAATCTTTGCTATACTGAGAGGGTCAAACCGCAAGAGGAGACGCGACTAAGGTCCTTAGCCGCCAGACCTCTGGCAGTTTACACCCCTCAACTTGGCCATATCCTATAAATACAAGCCTTCCCCCGGGCTTTACACACACACACATGATTCATACATAATTCTGACACACACTCGCAACTCTCTCACAATAAGCCTCACGCATAAACATAACGAAGTTCTGCCCAATTCTTACTTGAATAGGTAGGTTTTGATCCTAAACAAGGATCAATACATACTCTTCTCCCCTTATCTCTATGCATTGTATTGACCTATAGGGCTACACTCTAGTCCCTTCTCGGCTTTGGCACCGCGAAACCGTTTTGCAATATAAGATGGTAGTAGAAAATTGGGTTCATTCAATCCATGTACACCTTGCCAAAATCGCATAAGCAACGACCCCCTAAAATGAATGAAATGGACTTTATTTTAGCTTTATACATCTAGCAAATCCTCATTATGCATCCAAACAATTAACAGTAAATTCGACACTAGCGTACCGTATTCGTTAAACAATTAAAGCATGCTAAACTGAGGTTTTTTAAAACAACTTTTCTCATGTTGAATACATTCTTTAGACATACCTTGCATGCATTGCGTATTTTCTTGCATAATATCGTACGTGCACGACGGACACTTATTTGCTCAAATATCAAAACTAACTGATTGTTTTTGAACTTGTAGCGCCTACTTTACGTAGGCTTTTCTCAACGGTTTTTCTAAAACAATTGAATTAACCTAGGAGAAGTACCCTCACCCCGAATCCAATCTGGTTTCACAAGCCTTAGATCTAGGGGTGTCGATGTGCTCCTAAATCTAGGACGTGTTCTACAGCTTATGACATGTATGCAGGTTCCTAGTTACCATGTTAATTAGGTGGCGACTCCTAACAGTTTAAAAGGTTTTTCTAACTTAATCTTTTTAACTCTAGACACCGCTTTTCTAGAGATTCACCTACTATACAAGACGTCGATTGGTAAGCGTCCTCCGTCGCGAGACCCAGTACCCACAAGAATACACATATATAGATTATTTATCCATCCTGAGGGTATGTATTATAGATATTACGTAGAAATTAGAATTTGAGTCAAGCCTTAATCGCATATAGTGATAAATCATGGATAAAGGTAACAATGGACATCCAAACAAGTGCAATATTATTAAATTCATAACATTAATCATTTAATTGTAGATCTCCACAAGCTTGATTATAAGAAAGTGATTAATTTATTTTAAATTACATGACACACTTAATATGACAATTTTGCTCATATCTATAACATTGAGCTAATTTGCCTGGCCACTGCTGACAGCACCAGCAAACACGGTGATCAGGATAACATGTAGTTTGCTTACACACAGTAAGATCTATTAATTTTCTACTTTTTGGCATCAGAGATTTTGATGTGGAAATAGTTTGCAATGTTCTCATGGAATAAATCTCATCATCAATATCATCTGTTCTTTGGCCTGAAAATTATGACAATGGAATTGTAAGCAACAAGGGTAATTCCTCTTATTCGATGTATATACAATGTGAACAATACTCTTTAATTCGGTAAATTTTAGAACTTCCTATTCAATTGTATATTGTTATACATATATTTCTAGGTATAACAATAATGTAAGGGGTAATAAATTTTACAAGAATGACTTTCACATCTTTTTAATTGAATTTAAAATTTTCTATAGAGGAGCGAAAAGAGAAAAATAATTGTTATCATGGTAGTATAACATTATCTATATTGTTCATAATACACAAAAAAAAAAAATAACAATTGAATCTTCAAAGTTTCACACTAACAATCATTAATATTGTCAAAGTGTAGTTGTAAGCGAATATATTGTTTTATTTTCAATGGTAGTCACAACAAACCATCAATCAAAAATACATATGACTTCAAAAATAATAACAAAAAAAAAACATACCACTTGTTAGGGTTGAAATGGAGAACAACATGCTAAAAGTCACAATCTTGCAAAAAATTATCATAAGTCTTGACATGACTTATTATTATTATTATTATTATTATTATTATTATTATTATTATTATTATTAGGAAGAGAGTGAATATAAATTGAGTCAAGTTTTATTTATATATCCATCGCATATTTTATGATTTGAATCAATTTAATAAATGTCACTTATGTATTTCAAAAACATATGCGGATCTTTATTTCTATTAATATTCATTAGAATATTTATTTAAAAGATCTTGGTGTAACTTCATGTGTTCAATGTAATAAATATATAAGTAATTCCCCGTACGTGTTTATTGTAACTAATGACACTTATATATGTAACTTATAAGTAAATATTATTTTGAATATTAATAGATTTAAAGATCCCAGACATTTATTGTAATTATATATATGGTTTAAACACCGAGAGTTACTTGACTAGAGGTCCACGAATATTTATAGGTTGAGGTAGAGTTTATGGGACTAACTAGTTGAGGTCCAATTGTTAGCTAATTAATAGTTAAATTGGCAGTTTATTTCAAGAGTGTGGTCATACTTAGATTAGGAACGTAAATGTTGTAGTTGTTTTATCATAGGATGATATAGTAGTAATAGACAATACCCCGACGTGACATGTTACTCCTAACCTAGTTAGATTGTTGTGGTATGAAGTGGCGGATCTTGAAAACTTTTTATGGGAGTGCCGATTAATATATATAACAATGTATATAGTTATGTAATTATGTAATTTTATATCAAAAAGGAAATTCGAACTTGCAATTAACATTCGCAATCTCTACTACTATGTACAAAAGTGTAAAATATAGTTGATTGACCGTAAATTTAATATATGTATCAAAAGTTTCAAGATCAAGTCCTAGATAATTTTTGATACTAACCTAGTTTTTGCAATACGGAGTACAAAATTGGAGTAATATGTTGTCTCGCTTTGAGTAAAAGTTTTAAAATTTAACTTGTATTTAGTTATTTGACCACCACATTTATAGTCTAATATCATAAATATAATAAAGATTATATGTCGTTACGAACTAGAGTGACATTATACTCATATAAATCGAAGTGAAAAATTTATTTGAGTTTATGACAAATTTATATATAACGATGTTATATTTTTAACATAAAACAAAACTTATTAATATCAATAAGTTTATTTTAAAATTTTAAAGTAAAATAATTATATATAGCAAATTGATTATTAATCACGTTAACCCTTTGGCTTTCAAAAGGTGCGGAAAAAGGGAACTAATAATTGGTAAAATGCTGGGGGGGAAAAAAGGCAACGGGGTTCGAACCCCTAACCAAACTGATACACTGAAACTTACATCAAGCAAATTACCACTAAATCACCAAGCATTTCATGTTTTCCTTATACACTAACAATACTTATTGAATATGTCAGGGGGGGCCGAGCCCCCTCCCACCCCAAGGAAGCTCCGCTCCTAATGGTATGTATGTCAATCTTTGAGGTTATATTATTTGTTACTGAGTTTAATTGTCTGTGTCGTATATTGATATGTTTGATTATACATTGTCTTTTATTCCACTTGCATGACATATATGCTTAATTTGGTTTGTTTTAGCCTTTTATTCTTGAAATATTTTTGTCATTTTGATGTAATATGTCCGGGAGAATGTTATGAGAAACTTCCCACTGACCGTGGCTATTGTTCTTAAGATTGACAAGTTTTTATGCTGGCTTGGGCGGGGCGCAAAATGTGCTAGCGATTGTAGTTTTTTTTTTAAAAGTTTGCGCGCACTTAGACGATAGCTTGTCAACTGTTTTAGAGTCAGTAAACTTACGTTTATGTGACGATGCTCGATTGCCCTTTATTTTACATTTTATTTTATAGAAACAAATCATGGGTATTGCATAAACATTATCCACAAAAGAGGCCATTTAGACCCCCAGTTACCAGAAAAATAAAAATAAAAAATAAATTAAGAAAATAAAAAATAGTCTTACTACAGTGGTATCCTAACATATGTCAAAAATATGATAATATTTAAAATCAAATTTTGCACTTTGAGACGTATCCTTAAATATTCTTGCATCTATAGTCTAAATTTTAGCACCCTTACATAGATGCGAATTTACCCACTTTTTCCATATGCACAACCAAAAAAAAACAGTATATAGTGACAGAACAGTTGTGACGGAATAAAAATCTGTCACAAAAATAAAATATGTTATGGAATTGTGACGGATAAAAGTTTGTGACGTGTATATCGTCACAAAATTACGGCGCCAATATATGTGACGGTAAACCGTCACACCTCCATCTCATAATTTTGCGCCAGGAATTAATTAATCTAGCGCCATAAGAAATTATTTTGTGATGGATAATCTATCACAAAACTAAGAAAATCAAAGACTTGTGACAAATAAGCCGTCTAGTAATTAAACCATTAAGACAACACAAAGGTCAAGTGGGAAAATGTTAAAGAATATTTAATAATAATAATAATAATAATAATAATAATAATAATAATAATAATAATAATAATAATAATAATAATAATAATAATAATAATAATTATAATAATAATAATAATAATAATAATAATAATAATAATAATAATAATAATAATAATGGGGTTTTTTTTAAAAAAAATAAAATAAAAAATAATAATAATAGTAATAATTATAAATATAAAAACTAAATTAATAATAACAATAATAAATAATTTCAAAAATATAAAAATAATAATAATAATAATAATCTTGAAATATTTTTGTCATTTGATTGAATTTCAATGAGTTTTGATTAAATTAAATTAGTTTTGAAAGAGAGAAAAGTTAGATTGTAAAAGGGTACTTGGAAATTTTATGGGCAAAAAAGGTACAATAGAGTAAAATCCGGGTGCAGTTGATCAATAACGTAAATATATATACATGATAAGTAGGGGTGAGCAAAAAAAAAACCGATCCGGTTTGTATAACCGAAACCGATCCGAAAAAACCCGAATTTCAAATCCGGGTTTCGAATCCGAATATCCAGTTCAAAACCGGAGCGGATATGGATTTTAAAATTTGTAAAACGAGTAACCGATTTTAAATCGGTTTTTATCAAAACTAAGATTAAAATTTTAAATATAACTTTAAAAAAATTATCAAAAAAATTAAATTAATTACTGGGTGTTGTGAAAGAATAAGAGAGACAATGGAGAGAATAGAGATAATAGAGAGAGATGTGTATTCATCCTTTATGAGGGAAACATATATATATTACATCAGCTATAAGGGTTTCCCCCAAACCCTAGATACATACAGCTAGTAAAGGGCTGTAGGCCCAATGGACATCCACACTATATATTATTTATAACACTCCCCCTTGGATGTCCATAATTAGAGAACTTGCCTCATTAAAAACCCTCCTAGAAAACCACATGGGAAAAATACTAGCGAAGGAAAAAGAGTACAACATTCTCGAAACAAGCATAAATGATAAGCTGCCTCGTTAAAACCTTTCCATGGAAAACCCAGTGGGACAAAACCATGGTTAAGGAAAAATAGTACAGCGCGTGTCTACTCCCCCTGACGATTGCATCCGTCGCTTGACTTGTCTTGACATGCACCACCATTAAGATGAAACAATTTGTCTTCGAGAATAATTCTTCGTAGTAGATAATTTGAAGCAATCTGCGATCAAATAAACCATGACCACCATTTTTTCTTTCAAGGCTCGCAATATGCAGAAGACTGTAATGTTCTTGACTTCATTTGAAATAATATTTCGATTTTCTTGCTTGAAAATAATTTCTTTTCCACCATTCATAGGCATACGTGCAATTGCCTATAACACTTGTCGTCTAGACAAAGTGATAATCACAAATATCGCCAATTTGTGTGCCGATTATGCTGCCTCATTAAAAACCTTGCTAGGAAAAACCCATTGCGACAAAAAAAACTAGTCGAAGGGAAAAAGAGTGCAGCAACCATTCGTACATAATTGAATAATTTTATCGTTACATGAGATACCGTTTTAGAATTAGGATAAGAATCTGAAATCCACAATAAGTATTTCAAGGAGATCGATCGCATGGATTAATAATCCCATCATAAATCAGATTTATCCCTTCAATATTTTGGTTCTTCCAAACCGTTAATTCTTTCAGTTTGTAACCATTCAAAACATCACATAGTCTCAAACTTAAGGTTGAGACAATAAAGAATGAATTTCAACTCTTCAAGAGTTTCAGAGTTCAATTCCTCTATATGAATTTAAACCATAGAATTCAATTATACTACTCCGTAGTATTAAATTGATGCGTCCCATAAGCGCAATCATTATACAGGTTCATGAGTTTCCCGAAAACTCAATTGATCCGTCATTATCAATTTGACGATCATCCATCATATACTCCTATACGGAGTTACCTATCTTAGGAGCATATATCTCCTTATAAACATTTCTATAACAATGTTCATCATGAGTATGCATATGATATGAACTAAGAGTTAAAAGATATATGTTCTAATATATGCAATAATGTAGTATCGAAACTAAAATATATATGCAAATGATGACTCGATAATGCAAACTGTACAGTTTTCAAAGCAATTACCTTGATTTTAATGGACTTTACGTCCTTTGATAGACTTCGAGTCTATGAGCTCTTTTCAAACCATATATCATGTCGACAAACAAAATGGACTTATATATTAGATGCCCATCATTTAGTCCATTAGATTACGCGCGCAAATGCAAATGCATATCGGTTCCTTACACGTATCGATACAATTCTATCATCTCGTGATATAGTCAGTACTGATTAATGATATCTGAATATATGTGGTACCATAATTCCATTCACTTTCCAATATAGGCCATCTATTGTCATTCAGATATCTATGTCACTTCCAAGACATCTCAATTTCTATAGAAGTACCAACTGCTTATTCTTGCCACCAAAATATTTAAACCGATATGACTTTCATACTACACCCCGTGTGTAGGTATTGTTCAGTTTGACAAGAATTTCAATGTTCATTACAAATACTTTTCATGACTAATCTATAGTTCGATACGCCTTAGACCAGGTCATACATGTCTATAGTCAAATCATAAATTTCAATGCATAAACATACCACATTTTGATAAGGTGATCAAGCTGGTATACTTTAGTACATCATCATAACCAAATGAATACCATCATTTTAGTTTTTAATGAACCTCTATTTGATGTACATTATATTTCAAATAAATCACTGAATTTTCGGTTCAGTTGAGAATCAAAACCAATTGTCCTTTTTTTATCAGCTTTCCTTATCATCCTCCACCTAAGATGGTAAAAACTATCAACACCGGATAGATTTAATGGGCAACCGATCACTATATCCACCTTATACCTGTAATACCCGGTATTTTTAGTAGGTGGTAATAATAATAATAACAAATAAAATAGTAGTAGTAGTAGTAGTAGTAGTAATAATAATAATAATAATAATAACAAATAAAATAGTATGCGCCTTTGACTCAGACTGGGTTAGCTGAGTTCGTGTCCTGACGGGTTGTTGCTGATGCGGCTTGGCGTAAGTGTGCTAAGTACAGGGACTTGTGTGCAGCAGCTGGTTATGGTTTCCAGCCATTCTCCTTCTCTACGTTGGGGGAGCTGGATTCGGAGGCCGTAGCTTTGCTCAAGCGGATTCAGACTTTCTCTGCCTCCCATGAAGCAGGGGCTCGGATGTTCGCTTACATTTCTGTTAGACTTGCCTTTGCTGTAGCGAAGGGGGTGGGGGCCCAGATTGTTTCTCGGCTCCCCACCAATTTCATGTAAACTGTGTTTATATATCAATAATGAATACGATTTTATATTAAAAAAAAAAAAAAAATTAAATAATAATAATAATAATAATAATAATTATAATAATAATAATA
Organism: Dianthus caryophyllus; assembly: GCA_023091065.1. Lineage (NCBI taxonomy): Eukaryota > Viridiplantae > Streptophyta > Magnoliopsida > Caryophyllales > Caryophyllaceae > Dianthus > Dianthus caryophyllus. The sequence continues at coordinate 11,613,584 of CM041529.1, read as the reverse complement.
ATAATATTAATAATAATAATAAGAGTAATAAGAGTCAAATAGAATAGACCCAAATAGGTCCAACCAAAAACCCTTACCAAATCAAAACAAAAGAGAAAAAAAAAATAGAGAGAGGGAGGCAGTAAGGTGATCGACATCACCATTTGTTTTTCATTTACTTCATCCACCATCATTTTTACTAAACACCACCACCACCCTTGCACGCACCACCGTCACCACCTTTCGCACCACCACCGCACCACCGCCATCGCACCACTACGTTTCTCTTCCCCTTATCGGTTGTTTTCGTTGGGGCTGTTTTGGGGTTGATTTTGGGTCGATTTTTGAGTGTTTTTGGTCGAGATTTCAAGTTCTAACCTAGTTAGTCAAGTTGTTAAAGGTATAATTCATATTTAATTGGTTTATTTTAATTTTCGTTAAACCCTAACCCTAGAAATTGGGGGTTTTTAATTTATAGTCGATTTTATTGAATTAGTGTGTTAATTAGCTAGTTTTAAAATAGTATTTGATAGTAGTGTGGTTTAATTGTAGAGCACGACTTCGTAGAGGAGCGTTTTTGACGACCTTGCATTCTTGAACCTTCTAATTCAAGGTAAGTTTGATATGAAAGCTTTAGAAAGCCTTAATTTGATCTGGTTTGTTGTTGTTGGTGGAGCCGAAATGAGTGTTGGTTGTTTAATGCTTAAAAAATATGGGTTTGAGCTATTCTTGTACATCCTTGATCATGTAATTTTGATTAGCCTTATATATTGTCTATATTATGTGATTCATGTATTAGTGGATGTTGATCATGCTAGTGTGGAGCCTTGATATGATTGAGAAGAGTGTTGTGATATTACGATGTGTTGTTGGTTATGATTATATGTGGTGGTTGTTAAAATATTCATGGAGATGTTGTGGAGTTGTGAGATTGAGGGGTTGGCCCCATGGGGGCTTACCCGTGGTCCGATTGATCACGGACCCGCTTGAGTTCTCCTTGTAGGGGTTAGTCCTACAAGGGGTGTGCACACTCGGAACGAAGGGATTCTAGAGAGTATGTGATTGAACACGGAGATTATTATGAGTTTGGGTGGCATGAGTTAGTGTGTGGAATTGTGAAATAATTTTATAATTGTTTCGTTGGTTATAAAGGTGATTTTGCTCTACAGGTTGTCTTGGTATCTTATGGTTTCCTTTTTATCTATAATATGTTTATGTTGAGCTTGTTACGTCATTATGGAGCTTTTATAAGTGGTGTTGTTATTGTTATGTTTTGGCTTTTGTATCTTTCTTACTCGACCTCTGGTTGACGTGTTTGTTGTTGTATGATTTAAAATCTGCTGCCCAAAACTTTTCATTGGTGGCCTGCTACGACCCAATTGGAATTTCCGCCCTTTTGGTGAGCAGTTTAGGAACAGGTACTTATGACGATGTTTGGATGCCGGGTTGCATGCGCGGGTTGGAGTGAGCGACCAGTCTTAGGTGCAGCTGTGTAGTTAACGTTTTTGGGAGCATCCGCTTTTGAGACTCACTTTTGGACTCGCTTAGTTTCCACTTTTAGTTTCATTTTCGCTTTTGTTTTACCACGCTTGTGTGGGTTGTTGGAGTTGTGGTCACCTTTCGAGTGATCAGTTTATATCAGTTTCTTTCGTATTCGGTTGCTATTTCTATTGTCGTTTTAGTTTTTAACAGGTCTTATCAGGTTGTTGCGTTCTCACATGGACTTGGCTTAGGTCATGTCCTTGTGACACTCCTATTTTGTCGAAAATAAATTTGGCTAAAATGGGGGTGTTACAATACCACATCACATATCCTTTTTATGCCACATTCATATATTTATTTTAAAAGGATAGAATATGGGGAGTTAAACCATATTATGCAGTTGGCACAAGTGCTGAATATAATGCCCAATTTAGGAGATCAAAGATTTCATGTCATAATCAAACTGTGATAATCTCCGATCACATGAATTACTCGTATGTGACTAAATGTCACTTAATATATCCATTCATGAACATTTAAGTTCTTTAATTTAATTTCGAGTAATATATTCGGAACTCTAATATCAATATACTCAATCTAAATGTACAGTCTTGCCATTAAACCCTTTAATGATACATGAGAGAGTTTCAGCACTTTATTGTTTTACCTTTAGGATAAACTCCATGTTTATCAATACGGGTGTAATTAGAACCCGGATGGCCTTTATTGTCACATCTTAGGTATTTCATGTCAACATTTCTTTGTCAAAACCGTGACAAATTATTAGGAATTAGATACAACCAAAACCAATTCGCTTTTGAAATGCCAAACTTGTTGACTGAAATTACAGCGCTAAACTTCCAGTTAGCAATAATTCATCATGTAATTTTAACATTTGGCCAAATAAATTATTGATGTGACTTAAGACACTAACCAATGTGTCTCATTTATATTGGCAAGGCTTATATATCTCAATATTCCTTTTGTGAATATATCACATTACTCATTCTGAGTGACATATAAATCAGAACTGATTATTAGAATAATCCCAGCTCTGTTCAATTAATTTATCCATCCTTCCAGTGGATGTAGCGATTGCAATGATTTTTAGTGATTATTCTCTCACAATATATATTGATCACATATCGCTTGCATTTATCTCACACCATTGTTGGTGGACATATGAAATATCAAACAAGATCCATAGATCTTTGTGAATGTTTAGGACTAGCCACTTAGTCCCTCAACCACTTGAAGTGGTATAATATTTATCCATTTCAATTCATATGTAATGTCATATTCACTTCGGGGAATAACGACGACCATTTATCAATCAAAAACATTCACATTTTCTATTAATAACTCATCATTTTCTCGATCTACTAAGAGATCAATTTCAATTCAAAAAATTGTGGAACCCTTTTGTTCTCACAATGTATCGTCCCTAAGACAATAGTATTTGCATATGAGAAAGAGCATGATTTTTCTCCCATTTCTCAAATTGCACATCTCACATAATGAGATTGACACGACTGTTCGTGTTATGTATCCTTTTAATATATAGTTTAGGCTCAAAACACCATGACATTAAGCTCAATTAAGGCCACATTTTAAACTTAAGAAAACCACATTACTCATCCTCAAAAGAGGTATCATTAATTCAATTGCAAATTTAGCAATTCATAATTTGTACAAGTTGAACTTCGGCCACTAACATTTACATGTGGACCTCCGGCACAATTTACATGTGGATTTTCAGCCACTAACAATATTATGTGAGTTTGGACAATATTTCTCAAACTTTAAACTTCAGGCCAAAGTCTCCATAAGATAAATATTTGGAACTTCAGGTACAAATTTATATGTCATATTTCAAGCCTTATACTCTTAATCACCTATGTCAAGAGTTTTAATAGTGGTATCATGGCAAATTTACTTGCTCATTCATGGGATCTCCGACCCAAAATTGCATTTAAGTCAAATATTCTCCAAATGAAATAGTCCACATGACTAAATTAAATATAATATTCATGGGATCTCCGACCCAAAAATTATATGCACTTAAGTAATTTAGAACTCCAGTCCAAAATTATATAAGCATAGTGCTATAATCATCTTTTCCCATCCCAATTTCAAGGGAGAAAGTATTAAAATTATATGCTCAATTATGACCAACCTCGAGGTCACATCCTTAGCCACTTTTGGTGGAAAGAATTTTTAATTAATTAGATTTCGCTTTTAACCATAACCATGGTCAAACTCTCAACCACTCCTGGTGAGAGAAAATATTAAATTAACATTCTGACCTTGACAAATAATGACCTTATTTCTGGTTACATTCTCGACCACCCTTTGTGGGAAAAATAGTTTTAACCAAAAAACTTATTGGATCGTCTCCGCGACCATATTCTCAACTACTACAAGTAGGAGAAAATATTTACACCGAAATCTAATTTGTGACCGTCTCCGCGGCCACATGCTCACCCACGTCCCGTACGTAGGGAAAATATTGAATTATAAGTCCAAGGTCATATTCTCGACGACCACTCTAGGTGGGAGAAAAGATTTACATAGAAATCTAATTTGGACCGTCCATGGTCACATCCTCAACCACGTCCCGTACGTGGAGGAAATATAACATTCATTTTACAGAATGTAATTGTTCAAATCTTATAATTTTCCAACTTAAAAAAATTATTAATCCAATCAAAGACCAAGATAAACTGTGTAAAACACATACTCCGGATTAAGTTCAGTTTAAAATTATCATCATATAATAAAGCCGTTAAGACAAATAAAAACAAATAAATACGGAGTACCTCACAATAAAAATCATAATCTCACAATATCCAATGTTCGCAATAAATTAATCATTACAAGACTAACTTTCCTTTGGGCCGACATAATCCTACCGATCAATTTATCTCAAATCATTAGATCCAAATTTTATACCAATTAATTGAGTTAAATTTTCCTTAATATTTCAATGTAAAAGGAACCGTCATCGAACTATAAAATATAATCGTAATATAGGGAGTAGCCACAGACGTAACCAAGCAGTACAAACCAAAATCATGCTTAAGAGATGACGACAAAACAAAAAAACTAACCCCAAAGCTTAAGAATTCATGCTTGAAACAAATATAAAAGCATTAAACACCAATCCAAAAAAAAAAAAAAAAAAAACCTTACGTGATTAACCAAAAGCAAAACTATGACTTCAAATAGCCATAAGCAAATCATGATTGAAAGCAAGTAGGCAACATTACTTGTTGACTGAAGGAAAGCATGACAGCAAGAAAACCAACATATGACTGACGAATATACAAACACCGTAAAACGTATGCGATCGATTACACAATCTAGTAAAACACCTAAACATGCTTAACAATTAGTGGTAACGATTTATAAGATAACCAAGAGTTGTTACTACCAACGAATTAATATTGAAAATAGATTAGAATTACTTACTTACGGATTAGATCAATAAGAATTATAAATAAGACTTGAATATAAGAGAATTAGAAAAACCAATGTGTTGGCAATAGTACCCAAATAGATGATAATCTCGACATAATTAGAGACTCGTGCTGATAACGTGTTGTGAAAGAATAAGAGAGACAATGGAGAGAATAGAGATAATAGAGAGAGATGTGTATTCATCCTTTATGAGGGCAACATATATATAGTATATCAGCTATAAGGGTTTCCCCCAAACCCTAGATACATATAACTAGTAATGGGCTGTAGGCCCAATGGACATCCACACTATATATTATTTATAACACTGTGTACATTGTTTGTGGTGATGTACAATTATACATTGTACTTACTACTTAGACAGTAATTTCTTACGTCTACTCACCCTAAATTAAGTAATTTCTTACGTCTACTCACCCTAAATTAAGTAATTTCTTACGTCTACTCACCCTTGGCCTCCACTCTTGTAGAGCCATTTTTATTTTCCCAATTGCCTCTATATTTAGACATTGTTTGTCAATTAGATTGTGAACAATTTTTTTTTTTTTTTTTTTTTTTTTTTTTTTTTTTTTTTACGCTTTTGGTGTACTATGGACGATTTATAAGAATATTTAAAATCGCAATTTTTTTTTTTTTTTTTTGTAAATTTGACCCAAAATCATATTTGACAGTAAAGTGGATATATAATTAACCAAATTTTGGATATCGATTTTTTCGGATACCAAAAACCGGATAACCGAATTAATCGGGTTAGATATGGAATGACAAGTTCACTCATTTTAAAACCGGGTAACCGAACCGAACTTTAAAACCGAAGCGGGTAACCGGTTTGGCTCACCCCTAATGATAAGAGTACAAAAACTTAATGAGTACTCCCTCCATTCAAATCCAAAGTTGGCATGATGTCATGACACATTTGTCGAGACACATTTTGCAACGATAATATCTATAGTTTTACAAAATGAAAAATTATAAAAATTTGAAATTAATAAAGTATTTAAGAAGACGAATCAAACAAGATGACACATGACTATATTATCACCTATATATTTGACGGAATGTCAATTTTAACTAAACTTATGAATAATGTCAAAAAGTGAAATGCAAAGTTTGGATATGAATGGAGGGAGTAACTCTTATATAAGACGGTCTAACATTAGCTTATTGTTAGACCGACTCAATTAACGAGGGAACACAAAAAACACTATAAAATTATTCATGCCAATTAGCAACAGCAATTAATACGTACTAATAAATTAATAACAGAATAAATACAACAATTGTGAGAAATAAATTCAAATATTGGAAATTTAACCGTCCAACTCTCACTCATCTTCCTTCATTTACCCATTTTAATTTATTTCTCATCCCTATAAATGCTCCTCCCTAATTTTATGGTTATTTTTATTTTTATTTTTCTATTGATGTAGTTTTTGTATCAATGATATTTTTTAACACAAATTCTTGTGTAAGTCAGGACTTACAATAAGTTATTGTAAGTCCAGCTTATTTGTACCCGTTTATATAGCATTTGTACTATTTAAGTGATAATTATGATTAATTGTTACTATTTTTTTGAGTACCCCTGTAAGTGACTTTAGTAAATTTGTTTCATGATTTTGTACCTTTTTAACTGCAATTTGTACTTTTGTCTCACATTAATTTTGTGTAAGTTGTACCTTACAGGAGAATTACTGATTTTTTAATGTGACTAGTTTTTTTTAATTAAATGTATTTTTCTACCTTGTCATTTTTTATATTTTAGAAAATAATTCATATAAGTGGGTGTATTTTATGCGATGGTGACCTGATTAAGGTCTATGGTTATCACCTTTGAAGTAAAATAATTTTTCTCTATTGTTGGTTCTTGGTTAAAATGATATTAATTTCAAAATATTACTACTCTATTTTAGATTAAAAAATCATTTAAATTAGGGAATGCAAGAAACTCAATTTCTATTTGATTTTTTTAGTATATAATATTGTATCAATTGTTGAAATGTATAATAACAGTCACGTTTTAGTTGATATTGGTCACGATCATCTTTAGTATGATCACATCATATATGAGTACGCTCGTTACTCATTTTGTTAATAAAAAAAACCATCTTACACAAAACTTACTAACTTTATGCTACTCCAAAATAAATATATGTATTGTCTTGTTAAACAAAAAGTTTTAAAGTGAATGGTGAATTCGCTGATATATAAAACGTGGTCATATTTAAGCCGATTGTGACCATTATTGAGTATAATGCGACTATTAATTCAAAATATATAAGTGGTGATGTTTTAGTCAATAATGGTTACTATCGATTTAAATATAGTCACACTTTAAGTATCGTGTGAGACGGTCTTATATTTAATTAATATGATTTTAAATTACAAATTACAAGAAAAATAGTACAAAAATATGAAATAAATTTACTAAATTTAGTAATAAAAAATTGATTACAGTAATATAATATCACAATCATTAATAAAACGAATACAAATATCGTAAAAATGGTTACGATAATATAATATCACAATATTAAGCCGAGGTTTAACTAAGAATTAAGTAATTTGGAGTATTTAATAGTAACAAAATATGAATCAAATTTTTATTAATACTTAAGGAATATTAATATTTAAATAAGATATTACAATAAATGCATATACTTCAAGTGTTGTTTAACCTTTTTCAATAAAAGCATTAAATGCATCATATTAATAACTAATGATCAAAACTTATCCGTCTAACATTAACAAAATTGTTAAACGGTCCTATTTAAGTCTTATTCAAACTTAATATACTCGGTAATATCAATCAAAGAAAAATACCTACGCTCAAAGAATTCAGTAAAAGTAAAAGGCAGCTTATTCACCATTATTTAGGATCATCGAAGGAAGGGATTAAGGAAGAGAATCAATTATTATTATTATTATTATTATTATTATTATTATTATTATTATTATTATTATTATTATTTATTTTTTTTTATTTTTTATTTTTTTATTTTTTTTTTTAATAAACCGCAACCTTTATTATATTATTATTATTATTATTATTATTATTATTATTATTATTATTATTATTATTATTATTATTATTATTATTATTATTATTATTATTATTATTATTATTATTATTATTCGATTTCATGATAAAGGTTAGTCATTCTTCTTTCCTTTCTTTAATTGTATTAAGGTTAGATTGATTCGAGTCTAAATCGATCTTTGAGTCGTATAAATTATTAAGGATAATCTTACGGGAGGGAGTCCAATATAAGAAGCACTAGTTTAGATCCCGTGCATCAATGCACGGTAACTATAGATATTATTGTTGTTAACTAATAAAATGATACTAAGTAATAAATCACCTGAAATATAAGAAAATTGTTAATTTGTATGATATTCAAGTGTAAATTTAGTAGCGAACAAACATAAATTCTTAATACAAACATATATGAAGTGCCTATATTATAATAGAATGAAAAAATAAAATGAAAAATAAAAAAAAAATATTAAAATAAGTAAATATAATAAAAAGTAAAAAATATTATTTTTGAATAGAATGAAAGTAAAAAAATATTAAAAGTAGCAAATAGGATGAAAAGTAGAAAACATTTATTATTGTACAAAATTTCGGTTTAACATTAATTTTTTATTAGAAAAAATAGATTGAAAAGTAAAAAATATTAAATTAGCAAATATTTAGTTTAGGATAAATATTTTTTTTGAAAAATCTAAAATAAATATTAAAGATACATAATAGAAATTAAAAGTGAAGTAATATTAATATGAACATGATTTTTTATTTTATTTTATTTATTTATTTTGAAAAATCGTGTGAACATTATTATTGGGTAATGATAATTATAGATAATGAGTATAGACTTAATAATATATAATAGGGTGGATGATGTAAGCATGGAGTTTTGGCGGGAAAAAAACGCACATAATCGCGACATGTGGCATTGATGTCAGCGATAACTGTGGTTTAGTATAATAAAGATATGTATTGAATAGTCGAGCTTAAATCAAATCAAATTAGTTTGATTTGCATTTGAGTTATTATAATAAAATCAATTAGGCTTTATGGAAGGTTGTTTTTCTAGTTTAATGGTGGCGAGAGTGGCGCTGACATGAGTAGAGATTACAAAAACGGTTTCTTGTGCACCATTGAAGATGAAATTATGCGACCCAGTTCGATTTCCGACTTCTTGGAAAAGTACCAGGAAATGGAATTTAATTTTGAGTGGATATGTTAAGAAGAGGGAGCTCTCGAGAGCTCGGCAGTTGTTTGATGAAATGCCTGAGAGAACCAAGGATGTAGTTTCATGGAATTTAATGATAAAAGGGTATGTTAGTTATTATGGGATTGGTACAAGGTATGTTGATGAAGGTAAAAAATTGTTTGATCGAATGCCTGTCAGAGATTTGGTTTCCTGGAACACTATGATTAGTGGGTATGCTCGAGCGGGGAGGATGAACGATGCTTTAGATTTGTTTAATTGTATGTCTGAGAAGGATGCTATCACTTGGAATGCTATGGTGACGGGTTTTCTTCAAAATGGCGACGTTGTTAGTGCTATAGAGTGGTTTAAGAGGATGCCTAAAACGGATGCATCCTCTCTAAGTGCACTCATTTCAGGGTTGATTCGGAGCAATGAATGGGACAAGGCAAATAAAATCTTGCTTGATTTCAGAGACTGTGGGCGTGTCGTAAAGGGTGGACTTGTTCAGGCATATAATACTTTAATTGCTGGATACGGGCAAAGAGGAAGAGTGAATGAAGCAAGGATACTTTTTGATCAAATACCGTATCAAGGACGTGACAATGTTGGAGAAAATGTGGAGTTCCAGAGAAATGTGTTTTCTTGGAATGTTATGATTATGGCTTATGTCAAAGTGGGTGATTTAGTTTCTGCTCGAGAACTTTTTGATCAAATGGTAGAACGGGACACCTTTTCCTGGAATACGATGATTAGTGGGTATGTGAAAGGATCAAACATGGAGAAAGCGGCAAAACTGTTCTTTGAAATGCCAAACCCTGATACGGTGTCGTGGAATATGATAATATCTGGATATGCTCAAACTGGTAACCTAGCATCTGCTTTTGATTTCTTCCGCAGAACTCCGAAGAAAAATATGTTTACCTGGAATTCTATGATCGGCGGATGCGACTTAAATGGTGACTACGAAGGAGCTATAAAATTGTTCATTCAAATGCGGAATGAGCAAGTGAAGCCTAATAGGCACACATTATCATCAATTCTCAGCGTGTGTACTGGCCTTGTAGCTCTAGACTTAGGACGACAAATCCACCAGCTTGTCATAAAGTTGCTCTTTGCTGACACGCCTACTAATAATTCTCTTCTAACAATGTACTCCAGGTGTGGGGCAATAGCTGAGGCAAGAGGCGTATTTGATGAGATGGCTATTACGAAGGATGTTATTACTTGGAATGCAATGATTGGTGGATATGCGTCTCATGGTTATGGAGCTGCAGCTATAGAGCTTTTTGAAGCTATGAAGGTTTTAAAAGTTCAGCCGACATTTATTACATTTATATCAGTCATGAATGCATGTTCGCAAGCTGGTCTACTAACTGAAGCACGCAAGTATTTCGCATCGATGATTTCAGAGTTTCGTATCAAACCTAGGAGTGAACATTATGCTTTATTAGTTGACATTCTAGGTCGTCATGGCCATCTAAAGGAAGCCATTGATCTGATCAATAACATGCCTCAGAAGCCTGATAAAGCTGTATGGAGTGCTTTGTTGGGAGCTAGTCGAATGCATAACGACGTGGAATTAGCCCAAATCGCTTCAGCAGCTTTGTCAAAGCTTGAGCCACACAGCTCAGCATCCTATGTACTTCTTCACAACACATTTGCTGATTTGGAGCAATGGGAAAACGCAAATGAAGTGAGAAACATGATGGAGATGAAGAATGTTAGAAAGGGGCGGGCCTCTAGTTGGGTGGACTCTTGATGAATGTATAATACTACAGTTTTAAATTTAGACCATACACAATTGTAAGTCGCCTTTTTCTCTTGAACATTACTTTCTTCTTACTCGTGCTCATTTCTTTCATCCACCTCATAGTCAACTACTTTTACCCTTTTTCGCTTTTTCTCCCCACAACCATATGGTTTCCTCATATTTATTGTTAATGATTGCTTTTAGTTACAATTTCTGTATGTTCTTGCCTCCTTTTGATTTTGGTGTTCATCGTGCTGCGCAGATGTCAATTGTCAAGCATAGTGAGTTGAAAGGATTATGAGACACAGTCGTGCAGTTGTGATTTGTTTAGCCATACTTGCGAACTGAATGTACATACCATTGTCTGGAAATGATCCGTGGTGAAAAGTTATGACAAATATTTGGTTTTGCAGGTGTTGTTTCTGTAGCTGTCTGTAAGTTTGTTTCATCTGAGACTGAGAGTTGTTGGACTCATTTGAAGGTTTTAAATTTTCTGATTGTGACTAATACTGTCTGGTCATGTGCGTGATTAGAGTTTAGAGCCTGTCCAAGTTCTGCACTGGGTCATCTGAAAATACTATTAATTCGTAGTATGTATTTGATAACATAGAGATAGTACTACTCGTATTACTCATGATATTGATGGGTTCTCTGAACCTAAGGCACGGCCAGTAGTATGAGACCAGGAGTAACTGGTGAAAGATTTGATGGAGCTTATGTGGTGTTGTGTCGTGTTATGTATTACACTATGAGCATTATCCCAGCAAACGCTCTAATGTGTTGTGTAACTGGTTCATTATGTGTATTTCTATTGCTATCATCTAATTTGCCCCTTTGTGATCTTCATTTTTAGTTAACTTCTGATCTATTTTTTTGGAAGCTAGACTGCCAAGAGACTGTCCGTCTCAATAACATGTCCATGTCCCGACTTCCGAATCAGGATAGCTGGAGCGTGGCTTGAAACTGGAAATTATCTGACCGAAAATGACACAACCTGAAATACCCATCCTTACATGGATGGACGCAAACACGAGTCGAACCTTATGACCTATTTACCGTTGAACTGGCTGCTTACATAACTTATGTTACAAGGAATATATCACTTGAGAAAATATCAGTCATCACAGAAATCTATAATGCTGTTTTTTCAGAGGATGTATACCTCGTTGGAGTCTCTTAACTGATTTCTAAGGTCTCTTTTTGTCTCTTTGACAGGGAAGTTTTTGTGAATCCATTCATGCTGCAAGTTGCTGTTTTATCAAATTACCTGAACGAGAGGGATACTCGTGTAAGCTAGATCAAAGCCTATGGACATAGACCATATGTTTCAAATTCTCTAAGATCTTAAATTCAGTCTCTTTTTCTTCTTTCGCAGAAATATTTAATTTATAGTTTTTGGATAGGGAATCCGAACAGGAATCCTATTTCCATGCCAACCATTCCAGTTCAGTTCTATTCAGTTCATGACATATTCTTCCTTGCGATAGATTTGTCGGAGTTTGGACTGTGCTGTTTGCTGTATCATGTCGTTATGCACCACTGTGTTTGTTACTCCTGTATATATCAGTCAGTGGGCTTAACATGTTTCTTGATCCTAGGCTTTTCGACCCAATTAACGTCATTCCCGAAAACAGTGTTGACGAGGTCATTCATATGGGCATGCAGAGTAAGAGCTTTGTAAGGGTTGGATTTCAGTATGTTGGTAAATTAACAGATTATTGATGAGGAGTTTCACAAGTTCAATGTCTAATGATGTCCTCAAAGAGATAATATTTATTTTATTTTATTTTATTTTATTTTTATTTTATTTTGTTTTCATTTTGTCTTTGATTATAATTATTTCAATTTAGTTTGTGAATTTATATTTATCTACTCTATATTATTTTTTAGTTTGAGTTTTCATTAATGTTCTAAAATTTGAATTTTTTGTAATTCTCGGTGGTTGTCTATGAAATTGTGTTCTTTGGTTTTTTTGTCCATCGGACCTTGTGAATCACTCATGAAATTGTGTTCGACCTTGAACATAATAGTTTTCGGTTAGTGATCGATACACTCTTAACAATATGTGTATGTTCTTGTCCTTTTTATTAACAATATATGTGTATGCTGCTACCCCTGGCAAGGGTATCCTTGCTATGTGTATCAGTGTATGATTTAATATATTGCTGATTAATCTGGCTAAGAAGTCGTGATTCGTTGCAGATGAGTTGATTGTCAATGCTGCATATGTTGCTACCCCCGGCTAGGGTGTCCTTGCAGCTGATGTGTCCACAGGTTCAGTTGGAAAGCATTTTGCCAGTATCAGTGTCGAGAATGTCGAGACCAACAGGAGAGTTGCCAATAACTCAAGCTAGTTAATCAACAAGTATAATTTTTCTTTTCCAGATCATCTCATGAAAATACAAATGATAGAAACACATGATCGTAAATTTGAACCTCATAAAATTTGTATAGGAACTCATGCTAATTTGAACCTCATAAAATTAAGCCATTAATTTGTATAGGAACTCTAGCTAGTTAATGTTTAAAATATATCACAAAAATATCGTGTTCGGGGTGATTTTCTCACACGGTTCGTTTTAGTAATGTGGATCTACTAGTACTATCCTTTAAGTTGTATTTTGTGGTGTTTAATGTAATCGAGTTTAAGCGTACAAAAAGATAACAAAAACGGAACAAGACACACGATATGTTACGTGGGAAAAACCCTTAAATGTTAAGGGAAAAACCACGGGCGCCAAGCCAGGAGAGGTTATGCACTAGTTCTGGAATATTAGGTACAGAGCCTGGACCAACTGGTACTGAATACAATAAAGGCGTAAAATAATTAATAAGTGTTTGAGAGCTTGAGAGTTTTGCAGAGTATAGTGTGCTTGAGTTGTGAAAAATCTGATGATTTCCTCTTCTGAATTCTACTCCTTATATAGTGTCTTTGGCTCCAACGTCTCTTCCCTTGGTTGTAGGTAACTTCTTCCCCTTTCTTCTCCAGCAGTCCCTATCTTTCAGGCTTCAGTTCAGCTTCTTGACCAAGTCTTCCAACGACTCCCTCTAGGGTTGCTGCCTAGTCTTTGGGCTTTCTTCTTTGACGTTTACTCCTTTTGTTGGGCTTGGCCCATTTTGAGTTTTCCTCTCCTGGCCTGCACCTTTGTTTCCTGGCCCCGTCTGCCTGCTCGTTTCTGGACTCGCTTTGTAGATCCTGACTGTAGGCCTGGCCCAGTGATTCTCGACCGCTGGGTTTTTGGTCCCAACAGCTTTGTCCCCATCTCCTTGCCCTCTCTAGCCCCGAACTGGGGTGAGGAGATGCTTCGCCCTTCATCCATCTGGTCAGTATCGAGCCTGGTCCAGGCTCCTTCTGTTTTGCTGTGCCTTTGGTCCTGGGACCTGAACCTTGTAATTAATGAAGTAGTTGGCCTTTCGTGGGGGAGTGCGCCCTATTTTGGCGCTCAATGTACTGCGCACGTCATGTCATGGGTCTTATCACATCTCTTCGCGCGTTTATTTTCGTAAAACTACTTAACTTCCTTTTGTCCCACTATAAATATCCTTATTTTTGTTTTGCTTCTCTCTCTAACTCATTCTTCCTTGATTTTCTTTGTTTTGTTACCAAAAACCTACGAAAAGAAAAACCCCCAAATCAATTTGCATCAAACCCTAGCCTTCTTCTTCCTCTTCTTAAACTTCAACCATGGCACGCAACGATGTTGGTCCTTCTACTGCTGTCTCCTACACCCATGGTGACTCCGTTTTCGAAGCGACTGACTTGATCAAGGATGTCAACATCTACCCTAACCTGCTTGCCCAAGGGGCTGTGGCGAGGCTCAAAAGGGAAGGTAAAATCCCAGAAAGTACTGAGGTTTGGGCCCCAGAGACGAGAGACGTCAGAGTAGATTGGGTTAGCCCTGGTTGGTTTTCAATTTTTGAATCTTCCTTCAAATTCGGTGCAACTTTTCCGCTTTGCCCACTAATGAGCGCTTTCTTGGGCACTGTTCAAGTGCCGCCTTGTCAAGTCATGCCTTCCGTCTGGCGATTGATCCACGGGATCGATTCCCTTTGCCGGAGGTATGGGGTTGATATTCAGCTGGCTGACATTAGGAATACTTACCGTTTCCGTATGTATAAGCAAAAGAGGGTTCATTTTCGTTTGAGGGACAGATGCTCGCATCTCTTGACCCGCTCAGATGTGGGTGATGATAGTAACTGGACCAGTTACTACATGTTCATCCGGAGTAAGACTTTGGGCCCAAATGTCTGGGCGCCTGAGTTCTCTTTGAAGGGGACTGGTATGTCTCTCGAACTTTCGAATTTCCATCTGCTTTGTTCTTGCATGTGTCTTTTGTTTAGGTTTTGCTGTGGATTTGTTTTGTAGTTTCTGACTGGGTCCCTACCCTCAACGATCCTGCATCAAAGAAGAGGATTCAAGCGTTCCTGGAGCTGCCTGCTGACAAGAGGGCCTGGCCCAAGTGTATGCGTCCAGATGATGATGATGATGATGTTGTAGAAGTGTCTCTTGCCCCTGAGCATGCTAGTGATGGTGGAGAGTCTGAGGAGGATGAGGAGGAGTCTGAAAATGAGGAGGAGGCTGTGCCCGAGGTGGGTGAAAAGTCTGTGAGTGGGGTTGCTGGTGAGAGTGGTACAGGTCACCTGGACCAAACTCCCATCCATGTGACTCCGCTGAGTTCTGTACTTGCTGGGGCCAGCGGCCATTCGAGTCTGCCCCCGCTGAAAATTCCTGGGACTGGCCTGAGGTCCGTGCCCAGCACCGCTACTGGTATTGACTCTTTCTCTCTGGTTCATGTGTTCATCTATTTGTCATTCTTTCGTAACTTGCTTCTACTGATGTCTGCAGCGTCTGGGTCTAGCAAGAAGAGCTTCCTGTCTATGGAGGATATTACTGCTGCGATTACCCAGGCACGCGAGGCCACGAAGTCTGGTGGTAGCCTTGTCCCTGCTGTGAATCCGGTGGCCCCTGCCTCTGAGTCTTCCAAGAGGAAGGCACCAGAGGGGGTCCAGACCAGGTCCACCAAAGTGGTTGCTGAATCTCCTGATCCTGCCCCAGACCAGAAGAAAAGGAAGAAAGGGAAGTTACCTCAAGTGAATCCTGTGCTATCTGTGCCTCTGCGTTCTCAAAGTCAGTCTGAGTATGTCTCCTTGGGGAAGTCCCTGAGTGAAAGCTTTGCTACTTTGTCCTCTGCACCTGCTGTCCTAGATCCTGCGCGCCTGGCGCACAAGATGGTGGGCTGCTGTGCCCAGGTTTGTATCTTTTCTTGTGCTTTTGTTTTTGTCCAAAGTTGCCTTTGATATGGCTTTGACTTTCTGTTTTGTTCTGTACCTGTAGTTGCTGGTCATGTCTGCCAGTCTTGGTTCCACGGTGCCAGTCTTGGAGAGTGGTAGGAGCAAAGCTGAGGCTGAGAATGAGGTGCTCCGTTCTTCCCTCGATATTGCCAGGAAGGAACTTGAGAGTGTGAACCATCGCTGCGAGAAGATGGCTGCTCTGGACAAGGCGAACTTCAGGAGGATCAAGCAGCAGGATAATCAGATTGGTGAGTTGACCAGGGAGCTTGAGGACCTGAGGGAGGAGGCTAAAGGACATATTGCAGTGGTCAGGGATCTGAGTATCTTCCACACACTTCGTACCAGGATTGAAATGATGAATGCTAGTCCTGAGGCTCGTGCTGCCTGGGATCTATCTGCAGAGATTACCACCTTCAAACAATTGTTCCCAGATGAGGTTGTCCCAGAGCAGGCTGAGGTTACTTCGGCTGTACAGCCTGGTGCTGGAGTAATTGCTGGTCCAAGCGTTGAGGCTGTAGGTGGAGATTCTGGTACTGGTGCTGATGAGACTGGTCCTTCCAATGCTGACCCTACAGAGGAACATGCTGAGAAGACTGGTGAGTCTGAATGAACGAAACTACAGAACTTTTGGCTTCGTTGGTTGTTTTTTGAAAGAAAACTTTGAATTTGCCAGGGGGAATGTCCCCTGTTATGCTTTGGTCTGCAAATACTTAAACTCAGTTTTTGGTTTGAACTTCGTTCTTGACTTTTGTTATCCATGCATAGGCATGGTTTGACTTTGGTCAATTTTTTGCTGTTTATGCTAGGCCATGTTATGCTATGTGTTATGACCAGATTTTACACTACCCAGAATTGGCAGTTCTGGATAGACGTTGCGAATATGGTACAGAGCAGGACAGAAGAACAATGGCAGTTATAGCCCAGAACAGGTCAGAAGAGGTATGGCAGTTATCGCCCAGAACAAGTCAGAAGAGGTATGGCAGTTATCGCCCAGAACAGGTCAGAAGAGGCATGGCAGTTGTGGTCAGCAGAGGTCAACTATAGCGGTTACAAAGATCATGGGATAATGGAAGATATCATAGCTGAGCAGAAGTGGAGTCAATGGAAGTTATTTAACCACCTAAGATCATGGGTAGTTATTGGCATGCAGTTCTGCGGATCAGAATAGAAGTCATAATGGGAAGTTACAAGTCATGCATAGTGGGTAGTTATCCAACTACCTAAGTTCATGAGATAGTGGCCCTAGATTTTAGGAGTTGTATTGTGAGCATTCTACCTATATATAGAGGCTCACTTAGTCATTTTGGGGGAGCTGTTTGGAGAGGTTTTTCCTTAGGTTTTCCTTATATTTTCACATAGAAGTACACATAATCGAGATATTAGCATTATTCGCTAGTCTCTCCTACGAGAGTCATCCTATTGTAATCTAAAGCCTTGTAATCATCATGAGATTAATAAAAGAAGTCCTGGCTTGGTAGCCCGCAGTTTTCCCCATCTTCTTCTCGGGGTTTCTGCGTCATCAATCTCGTTGTCCCCTCGATTCTGCTCGGAGAAGGCTATGTTCTGCTCTGTTTTATCAATCTTGCAGTCGTCAGTTCTGTTCGGAGAATATTATGTTCTGTTCTGTTTTGCAAACAGTACTAGTTGACCCATCTTAGCTCTTTTTCACCCTTGTAGAAATTTTACCAAAACAAATTGGCGCCCACCGTGGGGCATCTAGTTTATTAGTTTGTGAAACTCTCTTCTCAAAAATCCACAAAAAACAAACTCTTGTCACGACCACATGGTTGACAAGACCCTTGAACAACTAGCACAATATTTGGAGAAATCTTACTCAAGGATTGCTTCAATTCTACAAATAAAAAAGTTACAAGACTCAAAGAGAATTGAGTCACTCTTGAATCGGAACAGAACTCCAGCAATACTAGTGGTTACAACACAAGAATCAGGCCAGAATTGTCCTTGTCTTTCATCATAAAAAGAAAAGTTTTTTCCTATCATGATGGGGACAAAGGCTTTGAAGATCAAGTCAAAGAGGACTCTCCTAGGAACCAGAAGCTTCTCCTAAGAAAAAGAAGGATCCTCCCCTTTCGACAATTTTGCGGTTTTGAAGGATGTTCCGAAAAAATTCAACGTTCCATCAATTGAAGTCGTGCTATAGTACAGAACATCCTCAAGACCACGTTGCGCAATACAAATAGAGGACGCTCATAGTTCTTATTCCCAAAGATTTGAGGGAGACTTGCATGTGCAAAGGCTCCATTTCTGTAAAGTCAGTCCTGAGCAATTCTGGGCTAATCTTTTCCGTCGTGTTCTGAACAATTTTCTCCACGCCTGTAGATGGCATGTTCGACAGTGATGTCCTGGGTAGGACCTCCAGTTTGTTCTGCTCCTCAGCTTTCAAATCTTGAAACCCTGGAGTGGGTGTAATAACTCCACTTGGAATGGGTGGAGGTTCCACGTCAGAACTACCAGCCAGAATAGCTTTCGTCGTTTGCTGGAGTAGTGCAGAGTTGAACAAATAAAAGATCTCAATTCTGAACTGTGACAGTTCTGGGCAGTTCGTACTTACAAGTAAGGGTCGTCATACTTGAAGAAGATGCCTTCAACAAACAGAACAGCGGAGTTTGTGTCAGAACAGGCCTAACAAGAAAGCTGGAAGTGGTCGTTAGCAGAACAGAACTGGTCCATGCCGGAGACGAGAGTGAACACATGTCCACTCATCCAGCCCTAAGATAAGAGCTTTTGAATACTCTCTTGTTTTCTGTTCTGGACTGATAATCCTGATATTAACAGTCTTGTTCTGGACTGATAGTCTCGATATTAATAGTTTTGTTTTCAATTCTGGATTGACAATTTTTCTAATAACAATCTTGTTATAGATTTTTCAGGATTGATTTCCAAGCTTTAGAGTCTTGTTATAGATGTTTCAGTTCTGGACGCTTGAAGGACACAACCAGTCCTGCACGGAGGAATACGAGCAAGACTGAAAAACCACAATCACAAGAGCCAAATCAATCTCCACCATTTTCTCCTTACACTCATAAAGTTTATTATGCTAATGACGGTTCTAATATTTGTGGTTTGGCTTGTGTTACAGTACCAAAAACAATAACTTAAGAAGAAATGATGTCGTCCCCAACAGAACTAAACAGAACTGGAAACTAGTGACTCTTGGTCACCGAGATCGTCAAGGCAGTTCTGAATGGTTATGCTTGGTGTCTTGGAAGAAATGAGGATCAACCATGATAAACTCACTACAAATTTTAACATGCTTGTGGATTCTACAGAGAGACCTAGGCCAACATACTTTGGGCAAAATTTCTCTACCTACAAAGGGAGTCTCTTCTCTTAATTATTTTATTGATTTAATTTGATGACATTGTATATCTTGCTTGGTATGTTTTAATTCATAATATCATGCTTGTGCCTTCGACGTACCACTAATACGTCAAAATGTCAATCAAGTAGGGAATAATGGTGATCAACGGAAAGTGCCAGAATACACAAGAGTGCTACAGAATAGGCTTGAAGCTATCATAGCAACAAATTCATTATATTGCAATCAAAGAAACAAGTCAACGGATAGGTCAGACAAGACAGAGCAGAGACGTCCTCAACCACTCCTGTTCTGGTGAGAAACTACTGGTAGGTGATGTACCGACCAGAATCAGGTATGATTAATCTTTTTACAGTCCAAAGTATCCTATTTTCCGTAGACTCGCTTTGACAGGACTGGTATAAGTCATGTCCTGGTCCGATCGCTCACAAGTCTGACGTTGGCCTAGGAAGTTCAAGTGCATGCAGTGGAGACGCAAGAGATTTCCTCTAGAAAGGAAATAATTAACGACGAGGTTCAAAAGCTTCTAGACATGAAATGGTAAGAGAGGTAATGTATCTTGATTGGTTAACCATCGTAGTAATCATCCGACAAAAACATGGTATGTTTCAAGTGTTGATTATGTTTATTTAAGATAAAGTTTGCACATATATTCTTTTCATCTACCCAATACTAACGTTGTGCTTGCCAAGATTTCAGGATACAAGTAGCTTACAATTGTGGATGCTTTCGTCAAGTCCAATCGAATCGAAGTGTATCCTACTCATCAAAAGATGAATTTTATTTTTTGCATAATATATTTTTAATTTGTTACGCCTTACGCTTTGGGAGATTTAGGGGCAACCTACCAAGGTGGTAATTAGCACAATGTTGGAGTATTTTTATTGGGGACACAACGAAGGTGTACACGTATGATTTGGTGATGAAGTCCAAGAGTGTCAAAGATCATGTTCGACGCTTGCAAGCATCCTTTTGTATTCTTGGAGGGATATAACATGAAGTTCAATCTTGTCAAGCACTCATTTGGCGTTTCACCAAGACAGTTCTAAGGGCACATTGTTGGCAAGAGTAGATCTGAAGTCAGTTCTGTGCGGATCATACTCTCCAGTGCTGATCATATTATCCATTGCTGTGCAGGTCAGAATTGTTATTCAGTTCTGTGCAAATCATACCAATTATCCAGTTCTGATCGATGAAAAGGATAATCTACGATACCCTATATATTGTGCAAGTAAGAACCTCTTGGATGCCGGAATAAGGTACACTCTTCGAGAAATATACATTTTTACTTAATTAATGTATATTACTAAGTTTAATCTTATTTTAAGAATTATCATGTTATTGTCTGGACTAACTTTTCAGTCAAGTCAGTCTTGAGAAAGTCTGAACTGTCCGGGAGAATGGTTAAATGGTTTTGTGCAGATTATTATGTATAACATAAGTTGCAAGCCCAAGACTGCAATCAAGTCAGAATCCTTGGCAGATTTTGTGGCGAGTTTCAGTCCTGCTCTGGAAGAAAACTTCGACCTTGAAGTTCTAGTCAAGAAAGAATATTAAAAGCTTGGACCATCTATACTGATAGAGTTGCTAATGTCAAAGGACCCGGATTGACGCAGTCCTGAAATCGCCACAAGGGGACAAAATAGCCAAGGTTGTAAGTTGTGAAACTTGTTACAGATCC
Source organism: Dianthus caryophyllus (assembly GCA_023091065.1). Classification (NCBI taxonomy): domain Eukaryota; kingdom Viridiplantae; phylum Streptophyta; class Magnoliopsida; order Caryophyllales; family Caryophyllaceae; genus Dianthus; species Dianthus caryophyllus. Next base: position 11,592,360 of record CM041529.1, on the reverse strand, counting down.
GATTTTCAGCCTTGTCTTGATCTTGTGATCAGTTTTCTCACGTGTTGTTGCTTTTTTTTTTTCGGTTATCTTTTTAAATTTTGTTAGTGGTTAATTATTTTTTACAAATCTGAGTTTTTCTAACGCTTGAAAATGATTGATTTTGCATGAGGTATTTTTCAAATTTGAATGCTAACGGCTTTGAGCAAGAATCAGTCCTATAGTCTTCAGGACTCTACCGTTGGAAGAATTTCTAATTTTGCAGAGGTAAACCATTGTTACAATGATCAGCCAAGTCAGGTTTGAATTTTTATCAATTCTGGTCTGACGTCTATATATAAGTCTTGATGCTTGTCTTTTGAATCTTGACCCTTTTTATTTCCTACCCGTTATATTTTCTAGCTGTTTCTCTTCTGCTCGTTGTGTTCTGAATTATCTTTTCAGAATTGTTTCCTTGAGTTTGCTAAACGTTTCCCTTGAGAAAATTAAGGGCATCTTTTGTGTCTTGGATTTTCATCTTTCAAGACTGTCAGCTCTGAAGTTTTAGCAAGTCACTAGTACTGACAAAGTTAAGATTCGCAAGTCAGCGCTGGTCAAATCAAGTCAACCCAACAAGTAGTATGAGGGTGATGGATTCATTGGTACGTGGTCGGCATGACATTCACAGAAGTGATTGTCAGAACAGGTTTGAATTTTCGTTCAGTTCTGATCCCGAATTTTAATCCTGATCTGGTACGTGTCTTGCATAACTTTTTATGTTGTCTTTGTAGCCGTTGCTTTTTGAGTTTATTTTTGCAGGAGTGTTTTCAACCTTATACCAACGTGATCGAGCCTCCTGAACAGTCTCATATTGTTATTGCTCAAGATTGCCGAGTTGTTTCAAGAAAGGTTAAAGGTTATAATTTTTATGCGAGCTCACATGTTTTTTGAGAAGTATGTGGCAGGTGAAAATTCATGGTGTTAGAGATGACGAAAGAATGTCAAGATAGAGCTTTATGTTGAAGATTGTTGTCCATGTTTTCTAAACTACAAAGTGGGGCACTGATGACACTAGAAAGTTGTCATTCGCTCCAGAACAGACGTTGTCGTTCGCTCCAGAAGAGAAGTTGTCATTCAATTCGCTCCAGAACAGAACAGACGTTGTCGTTCGCTCCAGAAGAGACGCTGTCGTTCGCTCCAGAAGAGACGCTGTCGTTCGCTCCAGAAGAGACGCTGTCGTTCGCTCCAGAAGAGATGCTGTCGTTCGCTCCAGAACAGACGCTCTTGTTTGCCCTAGAGCAGCAGTTGTCATTCACCCTAGAACAGAAGAAGTCATCTGCCCCAAGACAGAAGATGTCGTTTGCTCTAGAATAGAAGCTGTACATATTTGAAACAGTGAAAGAGGTAATTTCGTTATTAAGGAGAGCAAAGTCTAAAGGTACGCAATTCTTCGCTTGTTGTTAATAATAACAAGTTGGACGTTAAGTTAGTTGCATCAACCTTTATAGCGTTTTATAGCTTTTTATAAGACATATTTCTTTCTTTCTAACTTGTTTATGTTCGTGAAGAAGTTATCTTTCCAGAATTGGTTATTCAAACACCAAGGTGTGTCCTATGCATTCTAGATTCTAAAATTATTCTTTGTTCACTAACCTTGAAAACTTTGAACGAGTGTGAAATGCAGTAAAGATTAAGTCGACCCCGTGTCAAGGTGTTATAGTGAAAGAGATTCAACAAGAATATCGAAGCGAGAGCCCTTGGTAAAGGAGAATTATTCTAGAGAAGCACATTCAAAAATGCAAGAGATGTAGTTCATACAAGTTTGCTCAAGTGTGGAGAGGTCCTTACCTCGTTGACTCCATCATCGGTCAAGGGGCACATGAATTGGTAACTCTTGAGGGAGAGTTGATTCCAAAGCTTGGAAATCAACCAAACTCAAACTCTATTTATTTATTTTTAATTAATTTATTTTTTCATAATCGCTTTACTTTATATTATTTTATTATGAGAAAAACCATTGAATACATCAATGGTTGTACTAACCAAGTTTTTACATTTTACAGCACTTTTCCAAAACCTCAAAGTATTCTCAATCTTGTTTATTATATATCAAATGTTTCTTCATAATATTATACCAAGAGTCTTGGAGCATATTATCTTGTGTTTACGGTCACCTCGCCAATCTTGGAGCATATATTATCTTGGAGTGTTATGACCAGATTTTACACCACCCAGAACTGGCAGTTCTGGACAGACGACATAAATATGGTACAGAGCAGGATAAAAGAGCAACAGCAGTTATAACCCAGAACAGATCAGAAGAGGCATGGCAGTTATGGTCAGAAAGGTCAACTATGACGGTTACAAAAGTCATGGGATAATGGAAGAAGTTACAGCTGAGCAGAAGTGGAGTCAATGGAAGTTATTTAACCGCCAAAGGTAGTGGAGATCATGGAGAACGTGCCCTAGAAAATAGGAACTAATTTTGCAGCTAGCTTTGCCTATATATAGAGGCTCATTTGTACATTTTCATGGATCTTTTTACTCTCATTAGCATACTTAAGCACTAGAAAATACACTACAACATACTACGGTAATTTACAGTCAGTTCTGTACAAGTAACTACAGAAGTGGTCACTTACACAGTTGTACTCTGTAACCCCCAACTCTGATATTAATAAAAGTACTCCTGGCTTGGTAGCCCGATTTTCCCCATCTTCTTCTCGGGCTTCTGCGTCATCAAATCCCTGTGTCCTTAGTTCTGTCCCATATAGCTCAGTTCTGATCAATTCTGTTCTGTTCCGCAAATAGTACTAGTTGATCCATTTTTCTCTATTTTTCTATCTTGTGAAGTTTTTACCAAAACAAATTGGCGCCACCGTGGGGCAACTAGTTTATTAATTTGTGAACTTTTCTCACAAAATCTCACAAAAATCACCCTTTCTATACTCAAAATGGTGATAGAACTTTGGAGGAATTGTCCAAGGAGTTACAAGATGCGTAATCTAAGATTCAAGAAATCTCGAGAAGAGAATGCAAGATCAAGGAAACAGAGTCCTGCTCAAGACTAAGTTGGATTCGCTAAAGGCTGATACATCAAAGATCGGACTGGGGCATCTTTGAGTTCTATAATCAAGAGAATAGACTTCTAACTGGATGAAGATGAGGATCTCAAGACCAACTCCTGGGTGGTGAAGATGAGGAAGAATCATCCGAGAATGCCGACAAGAGGAAGGGCAAGAAGAAGTTCAACTTTACCCTCATGATGATGCAAGAACTCCGTGGTTACATGACAAGGTTGCAAAGATTCCAGGAGTTCGACCAATTGAGGAGGCTTCCCAAGAGTGTTATGCAGATTCACCATTCGTGAGGCCATAACTATGCAGACATCCCAAAGAAGTTGATGTTCCAGGGATGAAGCGTATGATGGTACAGGGAGATCCACAGGACCATGTTGCCCAAAGACAAGCAAAGGATGTACACGGTCCCAGTCCCCAAAGGAGTACAGAAGCTTTGCATGTGCAAGGGCTTTGGTTCTACTCGTTTGGACCCGACTCTGCAATGGTTTGTCAATATTCCTAATGGTACTATTAAATCGTTTGCTAATCTTGTGAATGTCTTTGTTGCCCGGTTGCTAGCGGCGGAAGTTAGAGAAGCAAACAAGTGACTGCATGCACTGTACGGAAGAAAGATGAGTCTCTACGAGATTATCTCCAGAGATTCAACAAGGAGAAGATCTCTATCCCCAACCGTGACGTTGCAATCGCTATCCAGGCTTATAGGCAAGGTTTGGTGGTCAATTACGAGCTTTATCGTGAACTAACCAAGTATCCTTGTGTTACTTTTGAAGATGTGCGAGCAAAGACCTTGGCCCAGATTAGACTTGAAGAAGATGCTTTGATGGCGTGATAGTTACGGGTACGAGAAGGTGAGCAGGAAAGTCCGATAGTGGACGCACCCAGAGCAGGCCGGCACCATACTGAGCCACCCAGAACACAAGTGCATCTTTGTCGATTCGAGACAGTCAACTCGATGACTCCTTGATATCGCGGTCTCGGTGTAGAGGTTCCACAGTTGATAGCAAAGTTGGAGAGCTTTGGGAATGCAAGATGGCCCAAGAGGAATGACAATCCAAACCCAAACAGAATCCAAACAAGTATTGTGAATACCATGGAGACATCGGCCACAAAGACAAAGATCTGCTATGCCTTCAAGAAGGAGATATCCTACCAGCTCGTAACTGGACGTCGAAGGATATCATCAGACCAGTCCAGAGGAACCAGCCCAGGACTGAAAGCGCCAGATCCCAGGACTCCAGGACAAGAGTCGAAAAAGCCGCCAAATCCTCCACCCTACACACGAGGTAAAATTTATTAATGGTGGTTACGATATACGTGGTTTGACTTATTCTGCGACCAAGAGGATAGCAAAGCAAGAAAAGATGCAACCTCCAACCAGAGTAGAGAAGAATTGGGAAGTTGTCACTTTTGATCATGAAGATTGTGAAGGCATCCCACCCTGCATCATGACGACTAGTGATCAAGTTGCAGATTGGAAGCACCCTTATGCGTCGAGTTACGATTGATGGGGCGATTACGTGAACTGATCATGCCGGGCGCATTGAAGGAGATGGGTATAGGCCAGGACAACTGACCAAGAACTCTAATGTTACGGTAGGATTGATGTGAGACCAAGCACACCTTGGGAGAGATCTCACTTCCAACCTATGCCCAGGAGTTTCTTCTTTGAGAAGTTTAATGTTATTGATTCTATGACTTCGTATAATGTTTTGTTAGCGGGCCTTGGATCCACAATCTCAAGGTGGCGCCTACTTACCATCAATGTGTGAAGGTCCCAACTCAATGGGGAGTTCGGTGATCAAGGGAGAAAGGCAGATGCGCAGAGTGCTACAGAGCGACCTTTGAAGCCCCAGTCACCAACAAATCTCTCGCATAGCAATTACGTAAACCAGTCAAGTCAAGAGTGGAACCGGAAAAGTCGGATTGAAATGGACCAGATCAGTGTAGACCAGAGCTGCCCAGAAAAGAAAGTGCTAGTAGGCGGTGATGTACCATCCAAAGATCGATCCGATCCGACGGTTTCTGAAGTCTAAGAAATCAAGTTTTGCATGGAGCCACTTTGACATGATCGAATCACGACATTATCACGCACAAGCTCAACGTTGATCCTCAAGATGCACTGCACCGTAAACGCAGAAGTTTGGCGCCAGAGAGAAATGTTATCATCAATGAGGAAGTCCGTAAGTTGCTAGACATGAACATGGTAAGAGAGGTAATGTATCCCGTTGGTTAGCTAATGTGGTTGTTGTGCGTAAGAAGAATGGAAAGTGGAGAGTGCGTAGACTACACAGATCCGAACAAGGCATGTCCCAAGGATCCTTTCCCTCTTCCTCACATTGATGCCATGGTGGACAAGGCCGGCCATGAAGTTCGACTTTCATGGACGCCTCAAGTGGTTTTAACCAGATCAAGATGTACCCTCGGACCAGGAAGGAACGTCATTCATGACGCATCGCGTGGTATCTATCGCTACACCGCCATGCCCTTTGGACTCGTAAATGCCGTGCCACCTACCAAAGGTGGGTCAACATGATGTTCAAAGATCTAATTGGGGACACAATGGAGGTTTATATCGATGATATGGTGGTAAAGTCTAAAGATGCCAAAGATCATGTGAAGCACACAGAGCAAGCGTTTGCCGGACAAGTTCAATATGAAGTCAATCCTACAAAGTGTAATTTTGGAGTGTCTTCCGGGAAGTTCCTAGGCTACTTGGTGACTAGAAGAGGCATTGAAGCAAGTCGAGCAGATAAAAGCAATCCTAGATCTGGAACCCCAGGATCTGTGAAAGATATCCAGAAGTTGGCGGGGAGAGTAGCTGCTGCGAGCAGGTTTATTTCGGATCCTCGAGAAAGATGCAAGCCCTTCTATGACATGTTGAAGAAGGACAAAGAGTTCCAATGGAGTGAGAAGCACGAGGAAGCATTCCAGGATCTCAAGAGTTACAGTCAACTCCACCGCTGCTGTCCAGACCAGAAGAGGGAGAACCGTTAAGTCTGCCTATCGATTCACGGAGCATTGAAGCGCAGTTACGGTCGGGAAGAAGATGGTTTGCGTCCCCATTTATTATGTGAGTAAGAGCTTGTTAGATGCCGAAACCGGTATTCTCTTACGGAAAGGTATGTTCTCGCTTTAATAATGTCAACTACTAAGCTTCGACCTTATTTTGAGAGTCATCATATCGTGTTAGAACTAACCTTCGATTAAGTCGTCTTGAGAAAGCCTGAATGCCTGGGAGAATGGCTAAGTGGTGCGTGCACTCAAGGTACATATGACATCGATTATGAACCCGTAGCAGCGATAAAGTCACAAGCCTCGCGATTTTGTGGTCGATTTCACCACCGGAAGAGAGTAAGCGCTATGGAGGTCTTTGAAGCTTACACAGGCGAAAAAGGAGAGACTTGGGTCAGATATCGATGGAGCGACCAATGTCGAGGTTCCGTCTGGGCATTGTCCTGAAATCGCCACAAGGGGACATACTAGCCCAGTGTCGGCCAGAATTTCGTACCACCAACAATGAGGCGGAATATGAAGCTTTAATCGCAGGTTTGATGGTACGTATTGGTCTTGGTGTCAAGAATTTGGAGGTAGCGACTCTTTACTTATTGTTAATCGAGTTAATGGTTCTTTTGCGGCCAAAGATTCTAAGATGTTCTTTATACTAGAAGGTTAGGTCCTTGGTTTTGAAGTTTGACGGTTTAGGATTGATCGGATCCCAGAGACCCGAGAACTCACGAGCGGACTCTCTAGCTAGTCTTGGCTCTAGCTTCAAACCTCAGACCGGACAGATTCCCATAAGTACACCTCCTCGGACCTTCTATAGAAGTCGATCCTGCTCAACCTGTCTACCCCCACTCTTGTCTCTTGATCGCACCTTTTTATGCTTTTCTTAGAGATGGTGTTTTACCCCAGACGGACTTGAGGCGAGCTTTTCGGCTTAAAGCCTCGAGGTATGTCTTGATTAATGATCTTCAGATAAGAAATCCATGTCAGTCCATATTTGCGTTGCTTGGAACCACCGGTGAAGCCGAAGCTCGGAAGAATTACATGAAGGAGATTGTGGCAACCACGGTCTTTGGGAGAAGTCTAGCCAACAGAGCTCGAGATTTGGTTACTCGCCAACTATGAGGAAAGAGGTGTGGAGTACGCAAGCAAATGTGAAGCATGTCAAAGCATTCTCGATGATCCACCAGCCACCGAGGTTTACGCATCCTATTTACGCACCATGGCCTTTCATGAAGTGGGGCATGGACATAGTTGGAAAGCTCCCAATGGCTCCGGTGACAGGGTGTTTATGTTGGCAATAATGATTACTTTTCAAGTGGATAGAGGTGAAGCATTCGAAGTGTAACGAAAAAGAAGTTATCTCGCTTATCAAGAGGAACATCATTTGCAGATTTGGAATTCCAAGCCGATTGTGTGTGACAATGGTACACAGTTCGTAGGAAACAAGACTAAGCGATTCTGCAACCTGGAATATTGAATCGCTTACTCGCACCGAGATATCCCGGTGTAATGGTCGAGCAACAAGATCATCATCAAAAACCCGAAAAAGAAGTCAAGGAACGACGAGGAGATGGGCGGAAGAGTTACCATTAGTTACGTGGGTCGACAGAACTACACCAAAGAATTCCACAGATGACTCCATTCTCTTTGGTGTATGGTTGTGAAGCGGTGATTCCAGCAGAAGTGTCTGCTCCAACAATGAGGTATGGTCGAACGGTTTAGAAACTAACCTGCATTTGTTGTCTTCCGCCTTGATTTTGCGAAGAACCGAGGGATGCAACAAGATAAGATTAGCGACTTACAAGAAAATGTGGCCAGGACTTTCAACAAGCATGTCAAGGCGAGTATTGAGAAGGAGATTTGGTTCGAGGAAGGTATTCGAGAATACAAAAGAGAAGTCTCAGGGAAGCTGGCCCGATGGGAAGGACCATACAGATTGATTTTGTGGGCCAAGGAGCTTATAGATTGGCAACTCGGAGGGAGAGTTAATTCTAGAGCATGGAATGCAACCAACCTCAAACTCTATCTTTGTTAATACGGTATTTTCAATTCTGTACTTTCAATTCTGTAATTTCAATTCTGCACTCTTTAATTGTTTTTGTAAATATTGCAAATTCCATTCAATAAAAACCATTGAACTCCAATGGTGTAGTTTAACTTTATTTCTAAGTTTTGCAGATTACATCTTTGGTTGAAGTAAATATTTTCTACCACAAATAAAAACAAAGTAAATATAGTACGCTACATATTACAAATAAAGGAGTTTATCCTCCAGGACTTGTTTAGGAGTTCATCCTCGATTCTACTTAGGAGTGAAACCTCCAGCTGGGCTTGGTCCCCAGACTTTCTAAGGAACTTGTCTTCCAGATTTGAGCTTAGTCCTCGGCCTTGAGCGGCCGATCTGCGGTGGAGATTTTCCTCCAGTGCGGCCAGTCTGCAGAGCACCGATCTGCTGTGAGGATGCGTCCCTGGATTGACGGACCAGGGCTTGACCGTTAAGAGAGTCCTATAATATCCCTTAAGGTGAGCCATGATCATGCATACGTAAGTCCTGGGGTGTACACTGCGAGGTTAGTACATTCACGAACAATAGAAGAATAGAAGCAACGAGCGATAGTAGTTAAGTCCTTGGACCACCAAGGTCGACTAAATACTAAGCAACCGAGTCCGTCGAGCAGACTAGAAAAATGTCATGCTCTGCAGACCAAACAAAAGTTTCACAAGAGCAATGCGAAGTTCACAGAATAATTACAGACCTGGACATACAAGTCCAGGCGGACTACGATAGCAAATTGTTTGAATTTACACAAAATGTTCATGAAGTAATTGTTTTTCACTCTTCTTCTTGAGAAGGGTTGTCATCGGCTTGGGCATCTTCGCCAGACCACCATCACCAGACGCAGAGGGTTCTTCCCGATCCAAGACTTTCCTCTCCTGAACCGGCACACCTGGGAAGAGCTGTTTGAATTTCTCCACAAAGACATCTAAGTCCCACTCACTACGCCGGACTGGAGCACGCATCATTTGAATTCTGGTGCAGGCTGTGTAAAAGCAGCGCGGATCGATCTCTTGGTTCTGGACTTGGCTTTCAAGCTCCAGAACACGCGCCGAGACCTCGCTTCGACCTCAATGAGGCCAGGCTCTCTCAGATTTGGCGTAGCTTTTGGCTTTTCGGCCACCTCCTTCATGTTGTCCAAAGCCTTCTCCGAAGTGCATAAGCACTGCTCTTTGAGCAAGCTTGTCCTCCAGTGATCCACACGGTTCGAAGTGGATAAAATGTGCCCCAAACTTGCTATACCAAGAGTCCGCGAATTTTATGGTGTAAGGTACAATAGTGGTAGAATTATCATGAGCATTTGTACTAGGAGTAAGTCGTGACTAATACACGAAGGCAGAGTGAGTGGCTCAACGAGCCGATTCAGAGTATCGATCCCGATCGATCCGGGTCGAACCTTTTAGCCGCTTGTTGGATAATGTTCTCCACGCTGTTGATGGCGTCTTTGGGCGAAGATGTTCTGGTAATGACAAACCTTCAATTTCTTCTATCTTCCTCTTCTTTGTTTTCTTGTCCGGTGTACTCTTCTCTGGCTCAACTCGAACCTTCACCTTAGGTTCTTCAACTTTCAACGCCTTGAACCCTGGAGTAGGAATACCAAGAGGAACAAACGTGGCTTCACATCTGGACTGACCAAGATAGCATCCATCTTCTCAGAAGAGTAGGATTCACCGCTCTAGTATGTGGCCTAGAGGTTTCACACAGCATAAGACCACACTTGATTTAGAATCACCGATCCAGACCAGACTTGACCAATCTTGAAACAAGAGAGAAACTTACCCTTGATGGCGTAAACCATAGCACGTGAACCTTTACACCGCTTGGTGGCCCTCTGAAAGTAGGAAAACACGCCTTGTTATCCCCCTGACTCAAGTCCTCTCCCCAAGAGGCAAGGCCATGAACGCAGCAATCCTAGCCTTAGAATCCTCGCAGCACAGTCGCCAAGAATCCGGGAACACAGAACATAAGAAACCTTGGACCTACCCAGAATAGAAAAGCTAGAAATAACAGATCTGAGTCAAGTGACTAACCTCTTTCACCAATAGGGTAGTCCAAACACCGCTATTCCCAGTATCGCCAGAAAAGGAAGCCTGTCTTCCGCCTTTATCATCCCCAGATCGTGGATGCTCCACAAGATTGCTCGGCCCTTCCCGATTCTCAAGATGAATCTTCCACTACCTGGTCCTTACGGAATAAACGTTTTTCGGATCTTGCATCGATTATGTCCCGAACTTTGTGCGAGTTTATCAACCAGACGGATAATCTTCCACATGCTTGGCATGATTTGGCAAGGGGCAAGCTTCATAGAGGAAAGCACCCCACTAATCCAAGAATTACAGGGATCCTCGCATCACGAAAGGGAACTCATAGATGCAGACTCCATCCAGACAGTCCAAGAAGTCAGAACATAATCGTCTCGGGAACGAAAATTTCAAACAGATTCAGGCACGATTTGGTGATCTTTCAGTGTTTAATGATTGTTTGAGAAATTTGTTTTTGGTTTCGTCATCAAAAGAGTCGCCTTTGATGAATTTGTGATCCCCATACAAGATTTCATTAATCTCGATGATTTCAAGATCAGTGTCTTGTTCACCCATGATTTTGGATGATTTTGGTTTGATTTGAATTGATGATCGAAAAAGATGACAAAGGAAGAAGATGATGAGTGAGAAGGTAAAAGATAAAGTTGGCAAGGTGAGTTTTCTCGAAAATTTATCAAGGCTCCTATTTATACTCGAGGTTAAAAGAGTTCAAGTGGGATTAGGACTTTCTGGTTGGTAAAATTCAAAACACCCGAGAATTAGCCGTTGCTACTATTCAGATGTCAAATCAGGTTTAAATTCTCAACTACTGATTCCCTCATTATCTCTTTGAATATCAGGCGCAAGTCCTGGTAAGTACATAGTTGTTATTCGAATTTATAGCCGTTGTTTCTGCTCTAGTCTGTTCTGTATAGAAGTATTTAGACAGGATTGTTTCCTCAAGATTGCTTTGAACATTGCACTTGAGAAAACAAGGGGCATTTGTTATGACCAGATTTTACACCACCCAGAACTGGCAGTTCTGGACAGACGACATAAATATGGTACAGAGCAGGATAAAAGAGCAACAGCAGTTATAACCCAGAACAGATCAGATGAGGCATGGCAGTTATGGTCGAAAGGTCAACTATGACGGTTACAAAGTCATGGGATAATGGAAGAAGTTACAGCTGAGCAGAAGTGGAGTCAATGGAAGTTATTTAACCGCCAAAGGTAGTGGAGATCATGGAGAACGTGCCTAGAAAATAGGAACTAATTTTGCAGCTAGCTTTGCCTATATATAGAGGCTCATTTGTACATTTTCATGGATCTTTTTACTCTCATTAGCATACTTAAGCACTAGAAAATACACTACAACATACTACGGTAATTTACAGTCAGTTCTGTACAAGTAACTACAGAAGTGGTCACTTACTGATTGTACTCTGTAACCCCCAACTCTGATATTAATAAAAGTACTCCTGGCTTGGTAGCCCGCAGTTTTCCCCATCTTCTTCTCGGGGCTTCTGCGTCATCAAATCCCTGTGTCCTTAGTTCTGTCCCATATAGCTCAGTTCTGATCAATTCTGTTCTGTTCCGCAAATAGTACTAGTTGATCCATTTTTCTCTATTTTTTCTATCTTGTGAAGTTTTTACCAAAACATGGAGCATATATTATCTCGGAGCATATTATCCTATTTTTGCGGGCTTGCGCTACAGACCTTGAAGAATATTTTCTATTTATTACAGTCTTGCACTATGTGGCCAACCTTGGAGTTCATCCTAGCGCCCTTGCAACCTTATCTTGCTGCCCTTGGATTATATAAATACGGAAGCATCTTATTTCGATCCTAATTGCAACAAGTTCTACCATATATCTTATTCTACTATTTTTGGAGCTTATTCTATGCAATCTTAATATTGGAATTTTACCCTTGATCTGGCGGATCTTGACACTCTTGAAGCCGTTTTCCAATCTTGAGTATAGTTCTCAATCTTGAGCACGTTTATAGTTTTGAGCTCGTGCTAAGCATCTTTGGAGCTTGCCCTCGATTGAGCCGATCCTTGGTCTCGAGCATATCGTCAGTCTTGGAGCCTAGACCTCTAGTCTTGTAAAAGTAGAGCCAATGTCCAATGGTATAGTCTAATTTTTATTTCTTGTTTTGCGGATTACAGTTTAATTACAAGAGAAAAATTTTTATTATCACAAATAATCCACTAAAAATCTAGTATGCCACATATTACAAATAAAGGAGTCTATCCTCCAGTCCTAGTCAGGAGTCTATCTTCCACATCTAATCCAGAGTTAATCCTACAATTCTTCTCAGGAGTTTATCCTCCAGCCTGGGTACGGAGTTTAACCTCCGATTGAGCTTTGTCCTCAACATTTTGGAGTTACCCCTCGATTACGTAAGAATGGAACTTGTCTTCCAGATTTGAGCTTAGTCCTCGGCCTTGAGCAGCTGGATCTGCGGTGGAGATCTTCCTCCAGACCACAGTGCGGCCCGATCTGCGGTGAAGATCTTCCTCCAGACCACGATGCGGCCCGATCTGCGAAGCGGCCGATCTGCTTGTAGAGGATGCGTCCTCGGATTGACGGACCAGGGCTTAGCGTAGTTAAGAGAGTCCTATAATATCCCTCAAGGTTAGCCATGATCATGCGTACATAAGTGCAGGGTGTACACTGCGAGGTTAGTGCATTCACGAGAACAATAGAAGCAATAGAAGCAATAGCGACAATAGTGATTAAGTCCTTGGATCACCAAGGCTAATTACTTAACAGCAGAAGGCTGTCGAGCAGACTAGAAAAATGTCTTGCTCTGCAGACTAAGCAAAAGGACCACAATAGCAACAGAAGTTAAGCCCTTTGGAAAGACATAAGGCACACATACGATGAAGCCCTTTGGAATGACATAAGGCACACATACGAAGAAGCCCTTTGAAAGATAAGGCATACACACGTAAAGCCCTTTGAGAGAAAAGGCACAAAGTAATTAACCATCCTCGAGAAGGTTAAACAATAGTTCATACGATGCATTATCAAAAGACAAACGAAGTATTCTACAGATCAAGTCACCGCAAGTGTTGCACAATCTAATGGGTCTCAACTATCCCCAGATTTCACAACATATGGCTGGCCTTCCTTTTTTAAGGTTAGGAAAGTCTAAAGCTCATATATACTAAGCGAACATCTCTTGTCCAACAAGTCATATCAAGGTTCAAACTCTAGTGTTTCAAAGCAAGGTATAAGCCCTCGGTAAGCCTCACGATTATCTATTCGTGGTATGTTCAAGTTCAACTTACGATTTACTAGTCATCGCTACCGTGAAGCAGTCAATCAGGTTTTAATTCTCTCCTACTTCTGATTTAAACGTTGTCTCTTTGAATGTGGTACACAAGTCTTGCCAGATGCATAGTTGTTCAAAATTTTATAGCCGTTATTTCTACTCTAGTCTATTCTGTATAGAAGTGTTTGTACATGATTGTTTCCTCAAGATTGCTGAACGCTGCACTTGAGAAAACAAGGGGCATTTGTTATGACCAGATTTTACACTACCCAGAATTGGCAGTTCTGGATAGACGTTGCGAATATGGTACAGAGCAGGACAGAAGAACAATGGCAGTTATAGCCCAGAACAGGTCAGAAGAGGTATGGCAGTTATCGCCCAGAACAAGTCAGAAGAGGTATGGCAGTTATCGCCCAGAACAGGTCAGAAGAGGCATGGCAGTTGTGGTCAGCAGAGGTCAACTATAGCGGTTACAAAGATCATGGGATAATGGAAGATATCATAGCTGAGCAGAAGTGGAGTCAATGGAAGTTATTTAACCACCTAAGATCATGGGTAGTTATTGGCATGCAGTTCTGCGGATCAGAATAGAAGTCATAATGGGAAGTTACAAGTCATGCATAGTGGGTAGTTATCCAACTACCTAAGTTCATGAGATAGTGGCCCTAGATTTTAGGAGTTGTATTGTGAGCATTCTACCTATATATAGAGGCTCACTTAGTCATTTTGGGGGAGCTGTTTGGAGAGGTTTTTCCTTAGGTTTTCCTTATATTTTCACATAGAAGTACACATAATCGAGATATTAGCATTATTCGCTAGTCTCTCCTACGAGAGTCATCCTATTGTAATCTAAAGCCTTGTAATCATCATGAGATTAATAAAAGAAGTCCTGGCTTGGTAGCCCGCAGTTTTTCCCATCTTCTTCTCGGGGTTTCTGCGTCATCAATCTCGTTGTCCCCTCGATTCTGCTCGAAGAAGGCTATGTTCTGCTCTGTTTTATCAATCTTGCAGTCGTCAGTTCTGTTCGGAGAATATTATGTTCTGTTCTGTTTTGCAAACAGTACTAGTTGACCCATCTTAGCTCTTTTTCACCCTTGTAGAAATTTTACCAAAACACTATGTTAGGTTATGTTATGTTATGTTTTGCTTATGTTATGTTTTGTTATGTTTTTTGTTATGATGCGCATATAATTTGTTGTGAATCTGTCTAGTAGCATGCATGCGTTTGATAATTTAGGCGACTTACACTTTGGGGCTCCCTTAACGGACATTACTCCCTGTCCCGTTGGTGTAGTCGTTCGGGGGCTGGAGCCTTAGATTTTGTCTTTGTTTTTGGTTCTGGGTTGGTCCAGACGTTTGTACTGCTTTGTCTGCACCAAAAGAGGGTCAGGACTAACCGTTGGCGTTAGCCAACGGCCCTCCGACGCTCAAGTCAGTACAGTTGCATTGGATAGTTTGTAAAGGAAAAGTTTTGAGCTTTGTGGATTACCAGATGTCTTGGTCCAGGACACTTTACATGTGATAGAGCTTGAGGTGGAGTGTGTTCCAAGGTCTTGGGATCATGTCTCCTTCCAAAGTCTGTAGTCTGTAGGAACCTTTCCCTACTGCTGAATCAATAAGATATGTGCCCTCCCAGGTTGGGGCCAACTTTCCTGCAGCTCTGTCTCTTGTGTTCTGAAACACCTTTCTCAGGACCAGGTCTCCTGTCCTGAACACTCGTACCTTCACATTTTTGTTGTAACTTCTGACCACAGATTGTTGGTATGCTGCCAACCTTACTGCTGCTAAATCTCTGAGTTCCTGGGCTGTATCTAGGCTGTCACAAAGTAGCTTGTCATTCTCAGAAATTGTGTTTAGTCCATACCTGATTGTTGGAACGTGCACTTCCACGGGTAGTACTGCTTCACACCCATAGACCATTGAGTATGGAGTTTGCCCTGTAGCTCTTTTTGGCGTAGTTCTGTCTGCCCATAGCACTAGTGGCAACTCTTCAACCCATCTTCCTTGCTTCTCCATCAGCTTCTTCTTGATGCAACTGACCACGATTTTGTTGCTGGACTCAGCCTGTCCATTTGCTTGGGGATATCTTGGTGCAGATGTTACCAAGTTGATGTTCCATTTTGTGCAGAAATCTCTGGTCTTGTTTCCCACGAATGCAAGTCCATTGTCACACACTATTTCTGAGGGGATCCCATACCTGCTGATGATGTTCTTCTTTATGAAAGCAATTACTTCCTTTTCTGTAACGTTTTTGTAAGCATCTGCCTCTATCCACTTGGAGAAGTAATCTGTCATTGCAAGCATGAACACTTTCTGGCCTGGAGCCATTGGTAGTTTGCCAACTAAGTCCATGCCCCATTTCATGAATGGCCATGGTGCAGATATTGAGTGCAGGTTCTGTGCAGGCTGGTGTATCTCTGGACCATGCCTTTGACAGGCGTCACATTTTGTGGCATACTGGATGCTATCTGTTTTCATTGTGGGCCAGTAGTAGCCCATGCGTAGAATTTTGTTAACCATGCTTCTACCACCTGTATGATTTCCACAATGTCCATCGTGTATTTCTGATAGTACTGTCCTGACCTGGTCAGGTTCTAGGCAGCGCAGGTACAGCCCGTTGAAGGACCTTCTGAATAATACGCCTTGTATGATAGTATACCTGGACGCCTTGATTCTGAACGCTCTTGCCTCAATCTTGTCTTGTGGTAATTTGCCCTGGACTAGCCACTCATAGTATGGTTTGGTCCAGGTCTGGGTTGCTTGGACTGTGTTCTGCAGGACTGGCTGTACTTTCTGGACTGCTGGTTCCAGGATGTGAACAATTGGTATACTGTCCAGAGCACGAGGTTCAAATGCTGATCCAATGTTGGCCAGAGCATCTGCCTGCACATTCTGATCTCTAGGAACTTGCTCAACCTCAATGTTAGTAAATTTTTGAAAAAGATTTTTAACCAAATCAAGATATGCAATCATTTTAGAATCCTTAGCAGCGTACGTACCATTGATTTGGTTTGCAACCAACAAAGAGTCTATTTTTACCTTTAGATTCTGGACCTTCATGTCCAGACATACGTTTAGTCCTGCTATGAGTGCTTCATACTCAGCTTCATTGTTGGTAGTCCTGAATTCACAGGATACAGCCTGTACTATCTTGTCCCCCTGTGGCGACTTCAAGACCACACCTAGTCCAGTACCTCTGATATTGGCTGAACCATCTGTCCAGAGTTCCCAGGTCTGCTGTTTCTGGTCCAGATGGAAGATCTCCCTTGTTACCTGCTCTTCTAGTGTGGGAGTGAAGTCAGCCACAAAGTCTACTAACGCTTGAGATTTGATTGCTGTTCTAGGCTCATAGGATAGATCATAGGTGCTCAGCTTCACTGACCACTTTGACATACGACCTGAAAGTTCTGGTCTACATAGCACTGATCTCACAGGGACATTAGTACGGATAACAATATGGTGCGCCTCAAAATAAGGGCGCAACTTGGTACAAGCAACTGTTAAAGCCAAAACAAATTTTTCTAATACAGAATACCTGGTCTCAGCGTCCAGAAGACTCTTACTTACATAATACACAGGATGTTGCTGTCCATCTGGTTCTCTCACCAGGACTGCACTTACAGAGGCTTCTGTTACAGACAGGTACAGGACTAGTGATTCTCCTGGTTCTGGTTTGGACAGGAGTGGAGCTGATGATAAGTATGCTTTCAGGTCCTGGAATGCTTTCTCATGCTCTGTCCCCCAGCTGAACTGCTTGTTTTTCCTCAAGAGATCATAGAATGGCTTGCATCTTTCAGAAGATCTGGAGATGAATCTGTTCAGCGCTGCTACTCTTCCAGTCAGCTTCTGTACATCTTTTGAGTTCTGGGGGGATTGTAAATTGATTATTGCTGAGATCTGCTCTGGACTAGCCTCTATGCCTCTTTTTGTCACCATGTAACCTAAGAATTTTCCTGTAGTGACGCCAAAAGTGCATTTAGTAGGATTTAATTTCATGTTATATTTTTCCAGGATCTCAAACGCCTTTTCCAGGTCCAGGATGTGATCTTCAGCTTTCTTTGACTTCACCACCATGTCATCAATGTAGACCTCCATTGTATCTCCAATCTGGTCCTTGAACATCATGTTCACTAGCCTTTGATATGTTGCACCTGCATTCTTTAGTCCAAAAGGCATTGCTTTGTAACAATAGATTCCTCTGCTGGTCATGAATGCTGTATGCTCCTGGTATGGGGGGTGCATCCTTATTTGGTTGAATCCACTTGCTGCATCCATAAACGTTAGCACCTCATGTCCTGCAGTGGCATCCACCATTGCATCTATATGTGGAAGCGGGAATGAATCTTTTGGGCACGCCTTGTTCAGATCCGTGTAGTCTACGCATACTCTCCACTTGCCATTCTTTTTCTGGACCACAACCACATTTGCTAACCAGTCTGGGTACATTACTTCTTTGATCATGTCCATGTCCAGCAGTTTCTGCACCTCCTGGTTCACAATCTCATTACGTTCTGGTGCAAACTTCCTGCGCTTCTGTTTCACAGGCTTAAAACTTGGGTCAATATTTAACTTATGCGTAATAACATCTGAACGTATACCAGTCATATCAAAATGGGACCAAGCAAAACAATGCTCTTTCTTCCTCAGAAAGTCAATTAGAGCAGGTCTGATTACCTCTGGAGCGTCAGAACCAACCAGAACCTTCCTGTCAGGCCTTTCTTCGGCCAAAACAATTTCATCTGTCTCCATGCGTGGGACAGGGTTCTCAACAGACCTGACAGGCTGCTTTAATTGCTATGCGAGGGACTTACCTGGGCTAGGAGGTTTCGTGGTCGCCTGTAACACTCTCGCCGTCTGGCCGCTTCTCTCGACCGCTTGGCCCCCTCACTTCGTTGGAATCTTGATGCACTGGTGGTACGTTGAAGGTACAGCCTTGAGGTTGTGGATCCAGGGTCGCCCTAGGATCACATTGTACGAGGACAAGCAATCTATCACGCAGAACTGCTCGAAAGAGGTGACTCCTTCCACATAGGTTGGTAGGGTGATCTCTCCCAAGCTGTGCTTTGTCTCTCCACTGAATCCTACCAGGACGCTGGACTTCTTCGTTACATCTGACTCTTTCAGGACCATGGCTTCCAGCGCCTCCATCATGATAATGTTGACTGAATTGCCTCCATCTACCAGGACTCGCCTGACCATGCAGGTCCCAATCTGGATCTTGATTACCAGTCCATCGTGATGTGGCCCATGCACTCCCTGCAAGTCTGACTCATCGAACACAATCTCCTGGACTGGACCTGATTGCCCTGCTGGTGGCTGTTGCCTGTTCTCCAGAGCCACACGCTTTGCAGCAGAATATGTTAGTCCACAAATATCTGAACCACCAGAAATAAATTTTACCTCATGGGTTGGCGGTGGTGGTGGAAGATCTCTGGGCTCATCTCTTTCATCTCTGTTCCTCCTGTTCCTGGGCAGGATATCCTTCAGGTGACCATTCTTTAGCAGATGAGCAATCTCCCTCCTGAGAGCTATGCAGTCCTCTGTGGTGTGTCCAATATCATAGTGGTACTCACACCATTTGGTTGTGTCCCGCCTTGGATTCGGCTTCTCACTTGCTTTCGGCCATCTGACTGCTGAGCCTAACTTGTCCAGCTTGTTGATCAGACCTGGAAGATCCACAGAAAAACAATACTCTGAAATTGGAGGTGGAACCCTGGGTGCATCAGTCTTTTCATCCACGGCGTTGGTCTCCCTCCTGTTTGGCCTCTGGTACGGACCAGGCCTGTTGTTCTTTGTCTTGCATTTGGGTGGTGACTTTACGCTCACCCGCTCGGTCCTGATATCGTGCCCTGAACTGCTGGTCCTCTTCTACTCTGATCTGGGCCAGAGCCTTAGCCTGCACATCCTCAAAGGTAGAACAAGGGTAGCGAGTTAGTTCAACATATAAATCAGAATCTCTTACCAAACCTTGCCTGAAGGCCTCAATGGCCGTGCCTATGTCACATCTGGGGATGGACACTTTCTCCTTGTTGAAGCGGTGCAAGAAGTCCCTCAGAGACTCGTTCTCGTTCTGGATGACCCAGATGTGTCATCGGGTCTGCTTTCTCCAACAACTGCCATCGCGAACTGGATGTTGAAAAGGTTGATCAGCTCCGCAAAGGACTTGATGGTCTTGATTGGCAGGTTGATATACCACTGGAGGGCTGGACCAGTCAAGGTTGAACCAAAACTCTTGCACATGCATGCCTCCCTCTTCTCTGCTGGGATAGGAACGTTGAACATCCTCTGCCTGTACTGAGCAACATGTTCCAGAGGATTTGCTGTCCCATCATAGAGCTTTAGGTTGGGCACTGTGTACTTCTTTGGCATCTCCACCATTGCAATGCAATCATCGAAGGGTGAATCAGAGTAGCATCCTGGGGTCGCCTCCTCTATGGGTGGTGGAAGCCCTGGAACCTTACGCACCAAATCCGAGAGTTTCTGCATCTCCATCATCATGTACTGCATGACCTCGCCTGGACTAACTCCCTCTGGTGTCTTTGGGTCTCCACTTCCACCTGCAGCACTATTCTCTGGATTCTCCTCCACATTGAGTGGATCATCTTTTGATCCTTTTGTTCCTGCAGAAGAGAAAGTAGAGAAGTCAAGTTGTTTGATCACATCAGAAAATGGTGTACCTGGTGGGATCCTGGATCCTGAGGCTTTCTTCTGGACCGAGGTCTCTAGCTGCTTCTTCAGGACAGCCTCAGCCTTGGCATCCTCTGCTGCTTTCTTGGCTTGCTCTGCAACCTGCTTGGCTTGCTGCAATTCCTCCTGGAGCTTGAGCATGGCTTCTGCACTTGTACCTTCCATCTTTCACGTTGGTTGATCTCGTTGATTTGGAAAATTTTGTAGGATTAATAAACTAGTATCCCCACAGACGGCGCCAATCTGTTCGGGGTGATTTTCTCACACGGTTCGTTTTAGTGAATGTGGATCTACTAGTACTATCCTTTAAGTTGTATTTTGTGGTGTTTAATGTAATCGAGTTTAAGCGTACAAAAAGATAACAAAAACGGAACAAGACACACGATATGTTACGTGGGAAAAACCCTTAAATGTTAAGGGAAAAACCACGGGCGCCAAGCCAGGAGAGGTTATGCACTAGTTCTGGAATATTAGGTACAGAGCCTGGACCAACTGGTACTGAATACAATAAAGGCGTAAAATAATTAATAAGTGTTTGAGAGCTTGAGAGTTTTGCAGAGTATAGTGTGCTTGAGTTGTGAAAAATCTGATGATTTCCTCTTCTGAATTCTACTCCTTATATAGTGTCTTTGGCTCCAACGTCTCTTCCCTTGGTTGTAGGTAACTTCTTCCCCTTTCTTCTCCAGCAGTCCCTATCTTTCAGGCTTCAGTTCAGCTTCTTGACCAAGTCTTCCAACGACTCCCTCTAGGGTTGCTGCCTAGTCTTTGGGCTTTCTTCTTTGACGTTTACTCCTTTTGTTGGGCTTGGCCCATTTTGAGTTTTCCTCTCCTGGCCTGCACCTTTGTTTTGCCTGTCCTGTCTGGTGCTGTCTGTTCGTTCTGGACCTGTTTGTAGATCCTGGACCTGTCTAGGCCTGGCCCAGGGTTCTGGACCAGCTTGGGTTTTTGGTCCCAACATATCGTATCTTTCACAAAACAATATTCATCGAAATGATCAACAAAACAAATAAGTTAAATATTCTCAAATAAAATGAAAAAATTTATAGCTTACAGAAGTACTCCGTATTACTTAAAATAAAATAAAATAAAAAATAAAAATAATCTAACTTTCAAGTTTCATCTATATCTTTCCATGATCAACACTAGTTTCCAACTCTTTAACACCACCACCAACAGCACTAGTACTAGTACTATCCAAGGTCCTAATCCTAAACCTACTAAGCTTCAACTCTTCATTTTGTTCTTCATCTCTATCTTTAATATCCTTATTAACACCACAATTAATCTTCATACAAGCATGATAATCATTGTTAGTCACCAAATAACCAAGAGTGTTATTATTGTTATTATCATTATCATTATTATTATTATTATTATTATTATTAGGCAACTCTTCTTGGTAAGCAACGAGTACTTGCTCAACCAACTCCCACATCCTACTAACTTTGGGATCTTGGATCCTTTTCTTCATGAAATTTTCAAGCTTCTCATCTTTCTCAAGCATTGAGAACACTTTGAGGAGGAGGTCTCGGCTTTCCGTGTCGATTTCAACCAATCTTTGAAGCATGTTCTTGAGCTCTCTTGATCCCTCTGGCGATGGTGTGTCCAATAATCGCTGTGGACTTAGGCTTCTTTGCATCGACAGTCTAAGCTTGTAGATTGTATGTAGGTCATCATTTGATTCATTTTGCGGCAATGAAAGATGATTTGAATGATTATTTTTATTAATGTTATTGAATTTTCTTCCTTCCATTATATTGCAAAAAATTATGGAAGAATGTATGTGTACAGTGTATATCAACTTTATTAATACCCTAGAGTTTGTCTTAATGTTTATAACAAAAAAAAGAGTATGTCTTAATGTTATTCCTCAAAATGATTTATATAGGGGTTTGATTTTTTAGGGATGTCCTTTGGAAATTGGAAGTTTCTGAGTAGTTTCATAATTTTACTAAGTTTTGAAAATATAGTAGAGAATTGTATAGATTTTAAATGGTTTAGACAAGAGAATACGGAGTAATAAGGACGATAGTACGGAGTAGGTTACAAGTTTTGATGATGTTTTTTTTTTTTTAGGTACTTGTTGTTAGAAATACGTGACAGTAACAATGGCAGGTTTAGTGTAAAACAGAGCTGTGTCGTGGTATAAGAAAACCACTGACTTGAAAAGCTTAATCCGACGCGACCTCGGTGACAATCGTATTCGTCGGTAGCTTCCCAAGGTTAGCACAGCGAGTCAAGGGACACGTGCACTCGTGGCTCTCGACTATGGAACTCGCAAAACGAAACCGAAAGAGTTTTGTAACAGAGGAGAGTGATGATGTTTTTTCCGTGAATTATCTTGTGTGTAGGGAGAGGAAAGGCTGATTATTTATACACAAATGAGGATACCAATTTCCTTGATTAAGGGTTATTGCATTCCATATTTACGAAGCTAAATACGGAAGTGATTGTAATCAGAGCTCGAAAAATTGGCAAGAAATATTGTAACGGCTACGAAATCATTTGTGAAGAATATACGATGTATTTGGACAGTCAAAGCAAAGTGGGACTTGAGTTGACCCTTGGAGCCATTACTCCAACAGTCCCCCACTAATGGCGATAAGGAAGGACGGTTTTGGGTACGAAGGCTGAGATACATAGGCATCAATGTCTTTCGATTGAATTGATGCGTAGTATTGTGGGGCGACAATTTGTCGGGGTGGGTGAATTTCTCTTGAACCCACTGACATTAATTGAGACCCCCCACAACACATATCATGCCTTTAGAGTTTGCGAGTTCCGCGATCTGTACACACGCTTTTAAGGCCGTGCGTGTACCTTGGGAGTAGCAGGTGCTCTAGAGAGGCGCCCGTACCCCTCATAGATGGCGGCCACACCATCACACCTGCATAGGTAGCTCTTTAAATGCGTCTCGATAGCATTTTGAGCTATTAAGGGAGTGATCCCATCCTGTATCGACCACAAATCCACTTGGTGCGTCTCGTGAGCACCGTCGTGGATCATACTAGGCTCCACCATAGCGCCATAGGGATGGGATGTGTGGAGCATGTCAAGATTTGCATGGCTTCGTTTGACCTCTATTGGGTATCAACCATACTATCCCGACGGTTGGGCCTTAGCCCCATCCCCCTCGACGTATCAAGGACAACTTTCCTTGGTAGACCCTTGGTAAAAGGATCAGCAAGATTTCTCTCAGACTTCACATAGTCCAAAGAGATTACTCCGTTTTTCAGGAGTTGTCTGACCACACCATGTCTGATGCGAATATGTCTTTTCTTGCCGTTGTAGACATGATTTTTGGCAACTCCAATTGCAGCCTGCGAGTCACAATGTAAAGGAACTGCATCGCCTGCCCGCCCCATATCGCAAGACATCTGCTAATAGGTTCCTCAGCCACTCTGCTTCCTGACCTGCCAGCTCAAGAGCAATAAACTCAGACTCCATGGTGGATCGTGCTATACAGGTCTGTTTGGAAGACCTCCACGATATAGCACCTCCACCTAGAGTGAACACGTAACCGCTGGTAGAGCTGATTTCATCGTTACCTGAAACCCAGTTTGCATCACAAAATCCTTCCAATACAGCTGGAAACTTACCATAATGCAACGACAGATCAACAGTCCCTTTCAGATATTTAAGCAAACGATATAAAGCGGACCAATGATCACTACTCGGGTTATGTGTGTAGCGACTTAGCCTACTAACAGCATATGCAATATCAGGTCGAGTACAGTTCATGAGGAACATAACACTTCCTATGATCTTAGCATACTCCGTTTGAGAAACGCTTTCACCAAGATTTTTGCAGAGGTGTATGCTCGGATCATAGGGTGTTCTAGCAGGTACAACATCAAAACAGTTAAACCTTTTTAGTACTTTCTCCACGTAATGTGACTGGTTTAGAGATATTCCTCCTGAGTCCCTTATGAGTCTAACTCCTAGAATGACATCTGCCTCACCTAGGTCTTTCATCTCAAAATGAGATGATAGGTACCCTTTGGTTCTTTCCACAACATCTAGGTTGTTTCCTAGTATCAACATGTCATCTACATACAGACATATGATCACGCAGTCTGATCCTACAACCTTTGTATAGACACAGGAATCAGAGTTGTTGACTACAAAACCATCTTTCACTAGGGTGCTGTCAAATTTCTCATACCACTGTTTGGGTGCCTGTTTAAGACCATAGAGGGATTTTCTAAGTCTGCACACTTTGTCTTCTTGCCCTTTGGTGACAAAGCCCTCAGGTTGACTCATGTATATCTCCTCATCTAGATCCCCGTTTAGGAACGCAGTCTTTACATCCATCTGATGTACTACTAGGTTGTGGATGGCAGCTAAGGCAACAAGAGCTCTAATAGTGGTGATTTTGGTTACAGGGGAGTAGGTATCAAAGTAATCAATGTCCTTTTTCTGTGTGAAGCCCCTAACCACAAGTCTGGCCTTAAACCTTTCAATAGAACCATCTGTCCTTAACTTTTTCTTAAAGATCCACTTGCTAGAGATAGGTTTGCTTCCCTTAGGTAAATCCACTAACTCCCAGGTTTGGTTTGAAGTGATGGAATCAAGTTCACTCTTAATAGCTTCCTTCCAAAAGTTAGCATCTATTGATCTCATTGCCTCATCGTAGGTTCTAGGGTCATCTTCTATGATAAAGGTCGAAACGAACTCACCACTGATGGAGTCAAGACTAGTTGGTTCAGACAGGAAGCTTGTGATGAACTCATCACCAAAACTCTTTTCTATCCTAGGTCTCTTACTCCTTCTCACCTCAATCGAATCACATGAGTTTGGTAAGGTACTATGGATAGGACGGGGAGGCTCTAGTTCACGTTCAGACACCATGGTGGGGTTAGAGTCAGTTTTGGTTTTCAAAGGAAACACATGTTCAAAGAACTCCGCATCCCTAACCTCGGATATGGATCTATCACTTAGGGACATGAACCTATAGGCTGCGCTATTTTGAGCATACCCTATAAACACACAATCAAAGGTTTTTGGTCCTATGTTGGTCTTCTTAAAGTCAGGCAACCCTACCTTGGCTAGGCACCCCCACACTTTGAGGAATTTCAGGTTTGGAGGATACCCTTTCCATATCTCGTATGGGGTTTTGTCTAATTTCTTATGTGGTACTCGGTTAAGGATATGACAGGCTGACAACACTGCTTCCCCCCACATATCATCTGGTAGACCGGAACTTAGAAGCATGGCGTTCATCATTTCTTTAAGTGTACGGTTCTTACGTTCGGCCACGCCATTCTGTTGGGGTAGGTAAGGTGCACTGGTCTCATGTATTATCCCATTTTGTTCACAGAAGTCTATGAGGAAGTTTGACCCATATTCCCCCCCTCTATCGGATCTAACTCTTTTAATTTTCCGGTCGAGTTGGTTTTCTACCTCGGTTTTATATCTGACAAACATTCCCTCGGCTTCATCCTTAGATTTCAAAAGATATACCCTAGTAAATCTAGAACAGTCATCTATAAAGGTGATGTAGTAGTGTTTACCCCCTCTACTTCTAGTGTTCTTAAAGTCGGCTAGATCAGTGTGTATGAGTTCTAAAAGGCTTGTAGTTCTAGACACAACGGGTTTACTAGGTTTCTTTGAGAACTTAGCCTCTACGCACACAGGACACTTGGAGAAGCCAGATTCAGATAGAGCAGGGATAAGGGAAAGATTTCTAAGCCTCTTAATGGATGCAATATTAACGTGACCAAGTCTACCATGCCAGACATCTAAGGACTCAACGATGTAAGCAGAAGAAGAAACAGTTTTATTAAAAATAGTAGAGTCTACATTTAGAACAAACAAGCCCCCACAGAGGTAGCCCTTTCCAACAAAATCCCCACTACGCGACAGAACTACCTTATCAGCTTCAAAGACAAGTTTAAGACCAGCTTTGTTCAAAAGAGAACCAGATACAAGATTACGACGTAAAGAAGGAACATACAAAACATTGCTAAGGGATAAAGTTTTTCCTGAAGTGAGTTTTAGGAGAATCTTCCCTTTTCCTGCTACTGCTGCCGTGGTTGAGTTTCCCATGTAAACGCATTCACCTGTAGAAACATCTTCAAAGTCATGGAAAAGTTCTTTGTTGGCACAAAGATGTCTTGATGCACCTGTGTCTAAAACCCAATCACTAATATTTGCGATTAGATTTGCTTCAACCACGACAGCAGCTATGACATCGTCTTCTTCGATCAAGTTGGCTTGAGCAGCTTTCTGAGTTCCCTGTTTTTGTGTATCTCGTCGCTGAGGACATTGATAAGCCTTATGACCTGTCTTGCCGCACACGTAGCAACCTGGAGCATTCTGTTTTTGAATTTTTGGAACCGGCTTCCCAAACCTGCTTTGGCTCGGTTTCTTTCCTGGTCCATGCTTGTGGACCACCTTGTTCCTTCCATTAAACCTGTCATTAGAGGGACCACCAGTTTCAACAAGGTTAGCTTTGGTTGAATTAGACGAAAAAAGATTAGACTTATCCTTGAGGCGGTTTGCCTCTTCCGTTCTCATGTGGCTAATCAGGTCCTGTAAATTTAAATCCTTCTTTTTGTGCTTCAGGTGGTTTCGGTATTCGCTCCAGGAGGGCGGGAATTTTTCGAGCAGAACGTTTGCGAGAAAGATTTCGCACAGCTTCATTCCTTCGTTGGTAACGTCGACACACAGATTCTCGTACTCGTGTACCTGTTCCATGATTGGCTTGTCGTCGACCATGTGAAAGGCAAGCCATTTCCCGACCACATACTTCTTCTTGCCCGCATCATCAGATCCGTATTTTTTCTCAAGAGAATCCCAAATTGTTTTGGCAGATTTGTGAATCATAAAGAGGTCAAAAAGTTTGTTAGTCATGTGGTTCAAGAGATGACAGCGGGCTGTCTTGTTATCCTTGTCATATTTCCGGAGAGTCTCCTCATTTTTCTTGATAATAGCAAAGACAGGAGGAGTAGCAGCAGCCTCCGGGGTATTAGTAGAGATCGGAATCGGAGGGTCATTGAATAGGACGTAATCGATGTCCAGTTGTTCGAAGAACATGAGTAGCTTTTGCGACCATCGTTTATAGTTGTTGCCGTCAAGGGGCTCAAGTTTGGAAAGGTCAGGTAATGTTTTGTGTGAAATGACAGCCATTGTTAATGATATTAAGCTTTTCAAATTGTTAGAAATACGTGACAGTAACAATGGCAGGTTTAGTGTAAAACAGAGCTGTGTCGTGGTATAAGAAAACCACTGACTTGAAAAGCTTAATCCGACGCGACCTCGGTGACAATCGTATTCGTCGGTAGCTTCCCAAGGTTAGCACAGCGAGTCAAGGGACACGTGCACTCGTGGCTCTCGACTATGGAACTCGCAAAACGAAACCGAAAGAGTTTTGTAACAGAGGAGAGTGATGATGTTTTTTCCGTGAATTATCTTGTGTGTAGGGAGAGGAAAGGCTGATTATTTATACACAAATGAGGATACCAATTTCCTTGATTAAGGGTTATTGCATTCCATATTTACGAAGCTAAATACGGAAGTGATTGTAATCAGAGCTCGAAAAATTGGCAAGAAATATTGTAACGGCTACGAAATCATTTGTGAAGAATATACGATGTATTTGGACAGTCAAAGCAAAGTGGGACTTGAGTTGACCCTTGGAGCCATTACTCCAACACTTGTGGCATGACTCCATGCACCAAAAAACCAGAAAATAATCTAGAAATACATTGGAGTATTATTAAATAAGCCATAGCCTTAAAAAGTTAATTTACACAATCAATTAAATTTAAACTAAGGTGTCATATATAGAGACAAATGGTGGATAATTAATACTTCCTCCATTCCGTTTGGTTCTATACATTTGACCAAAACACGGTAATTAAGGTAGAAGAAAATCAAGTGGGGTAGACAATAGAATTACCAAATTACCCCTACTTTATTCTTTAAAAAAGGACATTGCAAGTGGGTTGGGTGAGGTATTAATGAAGGGTATATTGGTCTTTTAGTTTAATAAAGTACGGACCAAAATAGAAATGTATAGAATTGATTGGAATTTCCGAAAAAGGAATATGTATAGAATCAAATGGAATGGAGGAAGTATAAATAATATACTTCCTCCGTCTCGGTTATTTGTTTACCATTTTTATTTTAAGGTATACAGATCATTTGTTTACACTTTTATATATGATAATGTTGAAATTATGTGAATGTGGGTCTTTATTTGTTACACCTAGTTATATTGTTGATTTTTGTATACTTTATACAAAGTGATTCATCTTTATATATAGAGTTTTTTGTTAAAAATGTACCAAATTAAGAATTGCGGCGATGAAAGTCAATTTTCCGGTGAAAAAAGTCAATATTCTGATAATAATTTCTATTTGGCAAATGAAACCTATTGCCTCCGTCCCAGTCATTTGTTTACACTTTCCATTTTTGGATGTACGGGTCATTTGTTTACACTTTCCATAAATGTTTTTGGTGACCCATGTGGAGAGTGGACCCATTTTCTTAACCAATCACATTGTTTAATTTTATCTACTTTATACCAAGTAGTACCTCATTTGTACTTTTAATATTATTTTAATTGTTTTTATACCCTTTTAACTGTAATTTGTACTTTACTCTCATATTAATTTATTATAAAACCTACTTCATATGACATCTAGTGCTTTATAAATTACATTGAAATTTTATAAAACCAAACACAATTAATTTACACACATTTACAATGTTACGGAGTATCATTTAACACCAATTTAGTTTTGTCCATCGTGGGCGATTAATAATTTAAAATGCCACCCATTATTTTGGAAATGGGTGGTAACTGGTAAGTGGTAACCAAGTACTCCATGCGATTAATAATTTAAAATGCCACCAATTTATTTTTTTTTGAGTAAAATGGTTATGAAAGATAAGTAATACTAAAAATTTTCTATTAATACTTACTTCCTCTCATTTTTCATGTTATTCCCAATTGTTTTTTGGGTAGAAATTAAGAAGTGAAAAATGTGGGGCGGAAAATAAAAGTAGAAAAAAAAAGTGGGTCCAAAAAACATTACAGCCAAAAGATATAGACCAAAGGGGAAATGGGATCAACAAATAAAATGGGTTAAAAAAAAAAAGTGAGAAGATCAAACAAAATAAGAGTGAGTATTATTAAAAATAGAATTAGAACATTCAGTTTGAAAAAAAAAATTTAAAAATAATATTAGAAAAGTAACTCTTATGATAGACGGCCTTTTTTTTTTTCGGAGCAATGTCAAAAAAAGTGTCATCAAAATACTCAATAGTGGTCATCAAACATGTAAATGTGGGTTAAAAAATGGTCTAAAAATAACTTTTTTTTTTTTTTTTTTTTTTTTTCTTTTCTTTTCTTTTCTTTTTTTTTTTTTTTTTTTAAATTTAGGATAGTTATTTTAGAATATTTAGAATGGAATGAAGCAAGTATTTCGAAGACTAATTAATGCATCGAGTTCTCTATATTTAGGTTGAGGGAGAAATAATCAAAACATGGATGCGTGTGGACAAGTATTTTCGTGGTATGGAAGAATTGATTGAAAATTCAACGAGAAAAGTTATGGTAGAATTCAAGAAGAGGCCAAATATGTTTGCTAGATGTTATTATAATGTGAAAGTGAAGACATCGAATACTTGTCGCATTGGATTTATTAGTAGTACATCTGTACATATGTGTATTTTCTTCGAGAACAATTCGGCCTATCTAGGGTCGTTGATTTGGTCACACATGTGTTTTTGAAGTAGCACGTAGTTGTCATAACATATAATTAACATGTTATTAGGGTGGAATTTGACTTCAAACTTCATGGGGTTACTAAGTAAAGTAATGTCGAAATCTTGAAAATTAACTCTTTTTTTTTTTTTTTTTTTTTTAGTCTTTGTAAAAAGGTGGACTGAATCCAGTGGAAGAAAGGAAGGACAAACAAATTAATCAAGCCCAAAACATTGAGAAAGTTCATTCTGAGATGATGAGCAAACCTAAAGAAAAGGAAGCAACAAGTGCTCAGTCCAAAGAGAGTAATGGTCAAAGCCCAACAATGAAGAGCCCAATAATAAATTGGGAACAAAGAGCGCAACTTTATGGAGAATGAAGAACGAAGGAATGAACAAATGAGCTCAACTATTTTGTCATTTTGTGTAAAATCAGTTTAGGGTTTTGTGCCTATAAATTGTGTAAAAATCAGAGAGAATGTAATACAGAAAAATCATTCTAAAAAGTAAGAAAGAAGAAACGGCCGTTGTTGAGGTAAGAAACCTCACTCATATCATCGTCTTCCTCTTTGAATCAAAACAGAGCCATGCACTCAGTGACTATCATGCTTAAAACTTGGGCAATTCTTCAGTCTTATTTTGTTATAAATATCTTACATTTATGAATTAGGGTTGGTTGTGCCCGTCATGAAAGTATAACACTTCTTAAGCCGAACGAGGGGCCATTCTAAAACCAATTGAATTGGCAATAGGAGTATTAATTTGAGACTTTACACGTGGTGGTCTTCTTCACTCCCCCTCAAAAGTAAGGTCCCTTATATTTTTTTTACATCGCAACCCCGACCATATGACCATGGGGATTTTGT
This sequence comes from Dianthus caryophyllus, assembly GCA_023091065.1. Lineage (NCBI taxonomy): Eukaryota > Viridiplantae > Streptophyta > Magnoliopsida > Caryophyllales > Caryophyllaceae > Dianthus > Dianthus caryophyllus. The sequence continues at coordinate 11,561,685 of CM041529.1, read as the reverse complement.
TTCATTAACCCCGGCCATACGACAATGGGGATTGTTGTTTCATTAACCCCAGTCACACTATATCATGGGGATTTTGTTTCATTTGGCCCAGCTTCGTATTCTTCCAGCCTATGTCACGACAACCATAGGCTCTGATAACATGTTAGATTCATGCATCAGGCCTGGCCGCATGGGCTGTTCTCGTTGAAGGAGTAGAGCACTTCATAAGCCGAACGAAATTTCATCCTAAAACCAATTGGCAGTTGGAGGAGTTGCCCCTTCATAAATAAAGTACTCTACTCTCTCTATCTCGATCTATGTTGGACCTTAAATGAGATTGACCATTTCTTGTGGCCTTTCCCGCCTACCTCCATCATCGCTGTAACAACCCGGATTATTTAAGCATAATAAATTACGATTTTAATATGAAAATCAAATGAAAGCAGCTGGCCACGGTGGCGGAAACACCGTGTAAATTCGGATCGTCACTCACTAAACTACCAAACGAACAAAAGGGGTTTAGACCTTGAGGTCTAAACATGCGGGAATAAATACCCCCACAAATCCAAAACTGAAACATAAGTTTAAAAATTGATAAGGTCTAATCGAAAACCATGATCTAAACATCATCCAAGCTAACTACGGGGTTGTCCGCATACGGCTCCTAAAGGTACTGGGAGAATTAGGATCCCCTTCTCGACGCCCCGCGCGCGCCCGCGCTCGGATGTTTTAGGGGCGGAATGTAACACCTCGGCCCCAACCAAAGGCCGAAATGTTATTCACGGTAGCTCGCTAGGCTGCGTATGTAACAACCTGGTTTTTAGTCGACTTTAATTACTAAGGCGGAAATTAATTAAGTCTTAAACCAGCGTTATTAATTATACAAATAACCCAAATATTACATCATCGTTTAAGAGTTGAATGGAACAACTCTAAATACGGAAGTTAAAAGAGTAAAGTGTTATATATATTACATATCTCTCAAAAGCAAGCTAAGGTAAAGCAATAAAAGCGTCTCGTGGCCCCATCCAAAATCCAGCTCCTGGTCCACGAACGTCCTGCACAATAAACTATGGGGGGATGCCCGCTGAGCGGACAGTGACTAGCTATGCTCATACTTACCCTCGAGTTCAATTACTTTGGTTTAATATTATCGCTTTATAAACATAACATTATGATAAAAACATAAACATGCTTATTACAAATAGCATATAAAGACATATAAGTCATAATAAGCATGCGGTTTAAAGCGATAAATCATATAAGCATGATATTCAATTATGAAGGCAAATAACATATAATAGCATAGCAATAGCATCACAATCATTCAATGGTATTACAAGGCGATATCAGATCGCAATCAAACACACATATCTTATCATTCTTCTCATGCAGACTCGATTCACTTCAGAAACTTGTGGTCTTTAATTTTCAAAGATGGTACACACTCATTCTCAATTAATCATACAACAGACAACACATAACGCTACGAGCACGACCACCGAGTAGGCCTTTGTACTACGATCGATTACATCTCACTTCCATAGTGCGAGACTTACTCGACTCGTAAACCACGCCGAATACTATATTACTTGCATCACATCCTCTAGTGTTCGAAATGATTCGAACTTCAGATACAATCCCGTCAAGTAATCTTTACGCAGGGTAAGAACGAATGCAAGTGTCGCGCCCACTAAGAACGAAACACGGCAAGGAGACCACCGCTATAATCGCCCAAATCGGCACGGATGCCCTGATAACTTTAGCGAAATAGGGGAATAAAACCCTAGTCTAGTATGCATACACTAATATCCACTTTAAGAATGGGCCATGCTAATCATAGAGACCTTAACTCTGGATAAAACGACTATTTCCTAAAGCCTGAGACAAAAGCCTTGGCATATTCAATTATCTTGTCCGGCAATGGCGACCGCGACAAGACTATCTTAACCCCACTTCACTCACGATTGACGTTTTCATATCTGAGGCCCAAGCTTGACCTTTTATTTAACTTACTCATGATTCATTATTTATTTTGATATTACAAATCACATGTTACTAGACTCTCCTAGTCTCAGCGTCAAACGTTTAAGTATTTGTAGGTTTCATATGATCACATAACACGTTCGTTTATTATTTGAAGTGTTGTTAGTTATTAACATTTTCAAGTTTCTAAATTGAAACGTTTATTAGTATGTCCAATTTTATTTAAGTGTTTTTCATACACTTTAAGTCATCTACTTATTCATTTTCAATTTTCTATACTTAGTAAAATTTTCAATTATTTTCAGTATTTCACTATTCATTTTTCACTATTCACTTTTCACTATTCATCGTATTTTACTATTCATCGTATTTTACTATTCATTGCATTTACTATTCATCGTATTTACTATTCATTATATTTTATACGTATCTTTATACGTATTCGTATTTTTATACTTCGTATTTTATACGTATTTTTATACGTATTCGTATTCCTATACTTGTACGTATTTTTATATTTATACGTATTTTTATACTTAAGATATTTTAAGTATAATACTAAACTTGTTTTTATTTTCTAAGTACAAATTTTTAGTTTCAAAGTCGTTAGGTTCGTTTTGTACTTAGGTGATTTTTGAAAATATTTTAAAGTCTAGTTTTAAAAATGTTAAGTTCGGTTTGTATTTAGTCATTTATAAAAACATTCTAGAATTCTAGTTTTAAAAACGTTAAGTTCGGTCTATAAAAGGTGATCAATGGTATTTATTTTAAAATAAGACTCGGTTAAATTTAGTCGTCTATTTATTTAAGTTAGTGATAGTATCGTGGATGATTCATTTATAGTCCGTATGTCCAAATTCAATAATCTAATAGCAAAGGTAGTATCACACGATTTAATTCATTTTTATAACGGTTAACATATTTTCATCGGTTTATAATGATTCATTTATAATTAAAACGATTTATACAAAAATTCAATTCTAATTACTATTTAACTTTAGTGACTTAGTGATAATTTCATTTTAGTCAAATTTAGTCAAATTAAATAGCAATGTCGTGTGGTATATTTATATGTTACAAAATTGGTTTATTTCTTTTAATTTCTTAATTCTAACTTATTAACTAATAATTAAATTATATTAACAATAAACTAAAAAGTGATAAAAATACATTTTTGGTCAAAAATGGCATGAATGCCGTGAGGTTACATGGTGGTGTTCAAAATTTTCATTTTTCGATTTTATCGGTTTTTAGCTTAAAGTCTTTATATTTTAATTATCCTAATTATACTAAAACGATTTAAACTAAAATGAAATTTACTAAAACTTTTATTTATAATTATGAATAGTGTTTTTCAACACTTTAAATTTCTAACTTTTTAATCTAAATGATTTATAATGTTCTAATTGATTTATAGTATAATACTAAGTATATATATAAACAACAACTAAACATAAACACAAATTATTAACAAACATAAAATAAAATAAGATCAAAATGAGTAAAAATGATGAACATCAACATGAATAATTCAAGAACACACATGAAGATCATATTAAAGCTCAAGAACACTAATTTCGATTTTAATAATTTATAATTTGTTTTCCTAATTTAGTTTTTTTTTCATAGGAACATCTATTTTATACTAACTTAACACTACATATAATTTACAAAAATTAAAAGTGAAAATATATTAAAAAAAAGTGGAAATGCCGAGTGAAACATATATGAACATAATATTTTTATTTTCGATTTTAATCACTTTAAACTCATTTCTAATATTTCACATAATTTTTATATAACATTACTACTTCACTAAAACATAAATAAACATAAAAATCATATGAACATAAATTAAAAATTCTCAAAAATAAATTAACTACACATGGTATCATTTTACTACAACTAATCTATTATCAACATAACTTATTTATTATCATTTTATTATACTTCACCTAAACATACAAGCACACAATCATGATGTTTAACATATTTAACATAAAAATCATACTCATAAAATTATAATAACAAAACAAACTAATTTACTAAAAGGATAATATAAGACATAGTTAGTCACCTTAATTAGGATGTTAAACGTCGGGGATCTAAAATAAATTTTAGATCGGATTTTTCTTCACCCATAATACCCAAGTTATTCACCCAAATAATCCATGCAAGTTAGTTCCTAATACCCACTAATATAACTAGAATTACTTAGGATTTATTAGAATAATATTAAGGTTTTTATTTAATGTTTTAGGAAGAAAAATGGAAGAAAATGAAAGAGAGCATGAGGAGCAATGTCACACGACATTCTTGAATGAAAAGGAGTTGTATTTGCTCTTTGTAACTTATCAAATAAGTTAGACAAATTTTTGGTGCTAATTAATGTTTTTATTTACTTTAAAGTTTAATTAAAAGAAAATAGGAAACATCCTAATTCTAATTGGCTTAAATAAGTCTTTGACACTATTTGACATTAAAAATGTTCCTATGATATTTTAAAATGTTTTTCTCGAAATTAGTCAGTTTTAAAAAGTCGGGCGTCAAAAGCGATAAAAGTTAAAGTGTGCGCGTTTGACAATTTTTTTGAAATATCTCTACTTTTAAATTCTAAGACTAAAATATTTTATTTATTACTTTAGGAAAATTTTAAAAGTGACGGAAATGAAAAATGGTAGTATTAATGTATTAGTATTATATTTGTATATGTATTATTATTGTTATATATAAACTTTAAATTTAAATAAAGAAAATAAAAGTGATGATGATAAAAATAAAGGTGTAAGTAAACTTTAATTTTGTGTAAGAAAAATGGAAGAGGATATAGTGTGGAAAAGTCCAAGTAAGTCGACTCACCTAATAAAAATCGGGCTCGATTTTCGTTTTTGAAATTTTCGATTTGCGCGTACGCGAAAAGTCTCGAAATAAAAGATACGATCCTAAAATAGTGTTTAAAAATAAAATCGGAAATAAAAATAAAATAAATTTTTGAAAGGTACTAAAAAGAAAAATCGGATCTTAATCCTCGAAATTTTGAATAAAACTTTCCTAGGTCGAAATATTTATTTTTTTGGTGGATTGTTATAGATTTAAAGAATTATAATCAAACGTCAAAAAGTTTATCAGTTTAGATTAAGTATAACTTAGAATTTCGACATTTTAGAAGTAAGCTAGTTTAATAGAAATTGAATAGTAATTATATATTACTATAATATTATTTATTAAAAATTAATCAAAATGATTATATTTTTATTAAAAGTTGATGTTAAGTTTGCCTCTTCAAAAATGGAAGATGATAAGATGGTTTGATTTTTGATTTGCGTGTTTGAAATCGTTGACTCGAATTTCAGAGACGGGAGAAGTATAAGTGTTGATTTTTATAAAATTTTGAAATGTGTTTCCTTTTTTTTAATTCTAAAGATAATACAACAAACTTTAATTTTCAAAATTTTAAATTTGGACTTAAGACATTTTAGTATTATTTAGCGAAAAAAATTCAGACGTATTTTTATTATAAGTAATTAAAAAGGATGAATTTAACTTGAAGAATTAAATTCTTTTATCAAATTGTGTTAAAATAACACGGGGTGTTACAAACCTACCCCCTTAAGAAAAGTTTCGTCCCGAAACTTTGAATAGAGTGGATAACTGCTCGAAGTTGTGCAAGACAGTTAGAGAGAATACCAAGATCTTACAAGTTTTGATAATGATAATCTATTTTGGTAGAATAAGACTTTTCAAAAAGTTTGAATTTCCGAATTATTTTAAGAAGTTAGATAGAGTGTTTAAAGTTGAAGGATATAAACATTTTATATTTACAAATGGGACGTTTTGAAGTATTATAAAAATATTGTTAGATTGTCATTTCTAAAATCGATTTTAAAGGGATTTTCAAAAAGGTGGGGCCTAGAAGTTTTGTACGGAATTAATTTAAATTAAAATTACAAGGGTTTTAAAATAAAACAAATTTTAATTTTATTTGAAATTAAATATAAGTTTAAAGTTAGCTGAAATAATGATTTCAAATAATTTTAATCAATGATTTTAAATCATCATATTTTGTCCTACCCCCTTAAGAAACTTTTAAACATATTTATCAAGTTTAATAGAAACGATAAAAATTCATTTTAAAGGTTGAGAGTTTAGAAAAGGTATTGATAAGTTCAAAAATTTGAAAATAATTAAATTTGATAGTATATGGTAAAGGATATATAATTTAAAACAAAATAGTTTCAAAGGTATCTAAAATCATGAAATAAAATTTTAGAATTAAGTGAATAAGTTTTCAGAGATATTTTCAAATGGAAACATGAAAGTAAGTTTTAGAAGATGATTAGGAATTATAAAATTTTCGAAGATCCTTAAATTTTGAAAGAGATAGCAAGTTTAGGAGATTAAAAGTTATAAAATTTAAAGGTTTTCAAAATAAACTAAGAGGAGTATATGAATTTGGAAAGCAAAAGTGAAATTATTTTGCAAGATTAAGGAATTGGAATAAAAGTTCATTTGAGAAGTAGTTATTAGAAATTATAAGTTTAGGAAATTAGAATTTTAGAAGTAAAGGTTTAAGAGGTTGAAATTTTTAAAAGAGAACGAAATAAAAATTTTAGTTAAAGAGGATAATTAGTTAAAGTTATAGAAATCCTTTCTGCGATAGCAATCTTCGAGATCTTGAACGTCTCATCAGTAGTAAGGTTCTTGATGCGTCCATTTGCTGCGTTTGAGGTCTTGTCGTCATGTATTCGATCAATGGCTTCGATCTTTGAGTATTAAATTTATTACTTAGATTTTATATCCGAGGATAGTTGTTAGTTTTAGTCAGTCACTTCAGCAAGTAGCAAGCATACGATAGTTAGTGTATTTTATTTTGAGGGAAGTAGTTTGTTATTTAAAAGTCTAAGCCTATGGTCGGTCCTTAAGGTTTCTACCCATCCTCACACTTTAAAGCGATTTCAAGTTATTATTTAAGTGATCTAATAAAAGAAAAATCTAATTTATTATTTGATCCTAGTAGTCTTGCGGTTTAGCATATTAATATGTTAACCCGCCCAAGTGTCTCTCGTTAGGTAAGCATAAATCGCATTAGGCCATTTATGTTACGGTCACGAGTCAGCTCTGATACCAACTGTAACAACCTGGTTTTTAGTCGACTTTAATTACTAAGGCGGAAATTAATTAAGTCTTAAACCAGCGTTATTAATTATACAAATAACCCAAATATTACATCATCGTTTAAGAGTTGAATGGAACAACTCTAAATACGGAAGTTAAAAGAGTAAAGTGTTATATATATTACATATCTCTCAAAAGCAAGCTAAGGTAAAGCAATAAAAGCGTCTCGTGGCCCCATCCAAAATCCAGCTCCTGGTCCACGAACGTCCTGCACAATAAACTATGGGGGGATGCATTGAGCGGTGTGATGACTAGCTATGCTCATACTTACCCTCGAGTTCAATTACTTTGGTTTAATATTATCGCTTTATAAACATAACATTATGATAAAAACATAAACATGCTTATTACAAATAGCATATAAAGACATATAAGTCATAATAAGCATGCGGTTTAAAGCGATAAATCATATAAGCATGATATTCAATTATGAAGGCAAATAACATATAATAGCATAGCAATAGCATCACAATCATTCAATGGTATTACAAGGCGATATCAGATCGCAATCAAACACACATATCTTATCATTCTTCTCATGCAGACTCGATTCACTTCAGAAACTTGTGGTCTTTAATTTTCAAAGATGGTACACACTCATTCTCAATTAATCATACAACAGACAACACATACTGCTTACGAGCCTGACCACTGAGTAGGCCTTTGTACTCTGATCGATTACATCTCACTTCCATAGTGCAGAGGCTTACTCGACTCGTAAACCACGCCGAATACTATATTACTTGCATCTCATCGTCTAGTGTTCGAAATGATTCGAACTTCAAATACAATCCCGTCAAGTAATCTTTACGCAGGGTAAGAACGAATGCAAGTGTCGCGCCCACTAAGAACGAAACACGGCAAGGAGACCACCGCTATAATCGCCCAAATCGGCACGGATGCCCTGATAACTTTAGCGAAATAGGGGAATAAAACCCTAGTCTAGTATGCATACACTAATATCCACTTTAAGAATGGGCCATGCTAATCATAGAGCACCTTAACTCTGGATAAAACGACTATTTCCTAAAGCCTGAGACAAAAGCCTTGGCATATTCAATTATCTTGTCCGGCAATGGCGACCGCGACAAGACTATCTTAACCCCACTTCACTCACGATTGACGTTTTCATATCTGAGGCCCAAGCTTGACCTTTTATTTAACTTACTCATGATTCATTATTTATTTTGATATTACAAATCACATGTTACTAGACTCTCCTAGTCTCAGCGTCAAACGTTTAAGTATTTGTAGGTTTCATATGATCACATAACACGTTCGTTTATTATTTGAAGTGTTGTTAGTTATTAACATTTTCAAGTTTCTAAATTGAAACGTTTATTAGTATGTCCAATTTTATTTAAGTGTTTTTCATACACTTTAAGTCATCTACTTATTCATTTTCAATTTTCTATACTTAGTAAAATTTTCAATTATTTTCAGTATTTCACTATTCATTTTTCACTATTCACTTTTCACTATTCATCGTATTTTACTATTCATCGTATTTTACTATTCATTGCATTTACTATTCATCGTATTTACTATTCATTATATTTTATACGTATCTTTATACGTATTCGTATTTTTATACTTCGTATTTTATACGTATTTTTATACGTATTCGTATTCCTATACTTGTACGTATTTTTATATTTATACGTATTTTTATACTTAAGATATTTTAAGTATAATACTAAACTTGTTTTTATTTTCTAAGTACAAATTTTTAGTTTCAAAGTCGTTAGGTTCGTTTTGTACTTAGGTGATTTTTGAAAATATTTTAAAGTCTAGTTTTAAAAATGTTAAGTTCGGTTTGTATTTAGTCATTTATAAAAACATTCTAGAATTCTAGTTTTAAAAACGTTAAGTTCGGTCTATAAAAGGTGATCAATGGTATTTATTTTAAAATAAGACTCGGTTAAATTTAGTCGTCTATTTATTTAAGTTAGTGATAGTATCGTGGATGATTCATTTATAGTCCGTATGTCCAAATTCAATAATCTAATAGCAAAGGTAGTATCACACGATTTAATTCATTTTTATAATCTAAGTTAACATATTTTCATCGGTTTATAATGATTCATTTATAATTAAAACGATTTATACAAAAATTCAATTCTAATTACTATTTAACTTTAGTGACTTAGTGATAATTTCATTTTAGTCAAATTTAGTCAAATTAAATAGCAATGTCGTGTGGTATATTTATATGTTACAAAATTGGTTTATTTCTTTTAATTTCTTAATTCTAACTTATTAACTAATAATTAAATTATATTAACAATAAACTAAAAAGTGATAAAAATACATTTTTGGTCAAAAATGGCATGAATGCCGTGAGGTTACATGGTGGTGTTCAAAATTTTCATTTTTCGATTTTATCGGTTTTTAGCTTAAAGTCTTTATATTTTAATTATCCTAATTATACTAAAACGATTTAAACTAAAATGAAATTTACTAAAACTTTTATTTATAATTATGAATAGTGTTTTTCAACACTTTAAATTTCTAACTTTTTAATCTAAATGATTTATAATGTTCTAATTGATTTATAGTATAATACTAAGTATATATATAAACAACAACTAAACATAAACACAAATTATTAACAAACATAAAATAAAATAAGATCAAAATGAGTAAAAATGATGAACATCAACATGAATAATTCAAGAACACACATGAAGATCATATTAAAGCTCAAGAACACTAATTTCGATTTTAATAATTTATAATTTGTTTTCCTAATTTAGTTTTTTTTTCATAGGAACATCTATTTTATACTAACTTAACACTACATATAATTTACAAAAATTAAAAGTGAAAATATATTAAAAAAAAGTGGAAATGCCGAGTGAAACATATATGAACATAATATTTTTATTTTCGATTTTAATCACTTTAAACTCATTTCTAATATTTCACATAATTTTTATATAACATTACTACTTCACTAAAACATAAATAAACATAAAAATCATATGAACATAAATTAAAAATTCTCAAAAATAAATTAACTACACATGGTATCATTTTACTACAACTAATCTATTATCAACATAACTTATTTATTATCATTTTATTATACTTCACCTAAACATACAAGCACACAATCATGATGTTTAACATATTTAACATAAAAATCATACTCATAAAATTATAATAACAAAACAAACTAATTTACTAAAAGGATAATATAAGACATAGTTAGTCACCTTAATTAGGATGTTAAACGTCGGGGATCTAAAATAAATTTTAGATCGGATTTTTCTTCACCCATAATACCCAAGTTATTCACCCAAATAATCCATGCAAGTTAGTTCCTAATACCCACTAATATAACTAGAATTACTTAGGATTTATTAGAATAATATTAAGGTTTTTATTTAATGTTTTAGGAAGAAAAATGGAAGAAAATGAAAGAGAGCATGAGGAGCAATGTCACACGACATTCTTGAATGAAAAGGAGTTGTATTTGCTCTTTGTAACTTATCAAATAAGTTAGACAAATTTTTGGTGCTAATTAATGTTTTTATTTACTTTAAAGTTTAATTAAAAGAAAATAGGAAACATCCTAATTCTAATTGGCTTAAATAAGTTTTTGACACTATTTGGCATTAAAAATGTTCCTATGATATTTTAAAATGTTTTTCTCGAAATTAGTCAGTTTTAAAAAGTCGGGCGTCAAAAGCGATAAAAGTTAAAGTGTGCGCGTTTGACAATTTTTTTGAAATATCTCTACTTTTAAATTCTAAGACTAAAATATTTTATTTATTACTTTAGGAAAATTTTAAAAGTGACGAAAATGAAAAATGGTAGTATTAATGTATTAGTATTATATTTGTATATGTATTATTATTGTTATATATAAACTTTAAATTTAAATAAAGAAAATAAAAGTGATGATGATAAAAATAAAGGTGTAAGTAAACTTTAATTTTGTGTAAGAAAAATGGAAGAGGATATAGTGTGGAAAAGTCCAAGTAAGTCGACTCACCTAATAAAAATCGGGCTCGATTTTCGTTTTTGAAATTTTCGATTTGCGCGTACGCGAAAAGTCTCGAAATAAAAGATACGATCCTAAAATAGTGTTTAAAAATAAAATCGGAAATAAAAATAAAATAAATTTTTGAAAGGTACTAAAAAGAAAAATCGGATCTTAATCCTCGAAATTTTGAATAAAACTTTCCTAGGTCGAAATATTTATTTTTTTGGTGGATTGTTATAGATTTAAAGAATTATAATCAAACGTCAAAAAGTTTATCAGTTTAGATTAAGTATAACTTAGAATTTCGACATTTTAGAAGTAAGCTAGTTTAATAGAAATTGAATAGTAATTATATATTACTATAATATTATTTATTAAAAATTAATCAAAATGATTATATTTTTATTAAAAGTTGATGTTAAGTTTGCCTCTTCAAAAATGGAAGATGATAAGATGGTTTGATTTTTGATTTGCGTGTTTGAAATCGTTGACTCGAATTTCAGAGACGGGAGAAGTATAAGTGTTGATTTTTATAAAATTTTGAAATGTGTTTCCTTTTTTTAATTCTAAAGATAATACAACAAACTTTAATTTTCAAAATTTTAAATTTGGACTTAAGACATTTTAGTATTATTTAGCGAAAAAAATTCAGACGTATTTTTATTATAAGTAAAAAGGATGAATTTAACTTGAAGGATTAAATTCTTTTATCAAATTGTGTTAAAATAACACGGGGTGTTACAGCGTACGTCGCCCACAGACCAACACGGGCCCTTTCCAGCGCACTTTGTCCTCACTCGTGCGCATCCTGAGAACTTCCCAGGAGGTCACCCATCCTAAGACTACTCTCCAGCAAGCACGCTTAACTGAAGAGTTCTTAAGATGAGCCACCAGAAAAGAAGATGCATCTTGTTGATATGAGTAATACTTACAATCCTTTTAAGCACTAGGTCACTTGAGCTCATCACATGGACCAATTCAAAGGGGAACCCGGCCCGAATAACCTCGACCAACAACGGGTGTTACACACCCCCACTTGAAGAACGCAACGTCCTCGTTGCGCCTGGTAGCTACTTACAATATAACATTCCAGAATCCTCCCAAGCTAGGTGCGTACCTGGCCAACAAGACACAGGATTCGACCACACGGTCGCCGGGTTGCTCTGATACCATTTGTAACACCCCGACCCCAACCAAAGGCCGAAATGTTATTCACGGTAGCTCGCTATGCTGCGTACGTCGCCCCCAGACCAACACGGGCCCTTTCCAGCGCACTTTGTCCTCACTCGTGCGCATCCTGAGAACTTCACAGGAGGTCACCCATCCTAAGACTACTTTCCAGCAAGCACGCTTAACTGAAGAGTTCTTAAGATGAGCCACCAGAAAAGAAGATGCATCTTGTTGATATGAGTAATACTTACAATCCTTTTAAGCACTAGGTCACTTGAGCTCATCACATGGACCAATTCAAAGGGAACCCGGCCCGAATAACCTCGGATAACAACGGGTGTTACACGGAATGCGCCTCGCGGGAAGAAACGCGAAAATGCGCGCGTGAGAGCGCACTCGAGTAGGTTCGCTCGAGTTCTTTGCTATGCTATGGGGAACGTCATTGCATGAAATTGTACAAAAGAAATGTAGAAAATCCTTTCGAAATTTGTTTTCGGAGTCGCCACCAAATATTAAAGGAATTTGGAACCTCTTCAGCGCGTCTTAAATCATAAGACGCGGGGGTCTCAGATTTCAAGGTGCGTCGATACCTATCCTTCTGAGGTTATTGTGAAACCAGAGAGGATTCGAAGTGAGGTTACTTTTCGAAAGTTTTGACAAAATGTATTATGAAAACTTCAATCAAAAAGCCTACGTAAAAATAGTCTTTACTAGTTGGAAAACAAATGCCTAATTTCGATATTTGGGCTAATAGGACGCTACGTACAAATGCGAATGTATGACTCGGTAAATATGTAAAATAAATGTAGATCGTCAAAGCTATGACGTTTTGCTATAGGAAATACACGTAAGATAAATAATTCATTGTATTTGAATTAATAATTAAACGTTATTTTCCGACTCGTATTGAATTCTAAGATTTTATAAACACCCTCGGTTTTGCATGTTTAAAAAGACTAGTTGAATCTGTACAATTTAAGGTCGAATCAATGTTTTAGTTATGATTTAATGCATGAATCGAGAATTTGCATAATGTAAAAAGTGGTGTTTAATTTAGCGATTTTGAGTCGTTTATTTATGCGATATTGGCGAGGTTCAGACGAATTCTGAATTCGAATTACTACAACCGTATTACGAATACGGGTTCGTTAAAGCCAATATCGAGTCGGGTTAAAGTAACCCTTTTGTCTAAGTCTCAAACGTCTAATCCGAAGGTAAAGTTTTTACCTTAATATGCAAAGACGGTTTTTAGAGTGGAAATTTATAAGTGCGAGAGGCGTAAGTAAATGTAACGTGTTTATGTGTATGAATGGTTATATGTTGTTGTTAAGTTGTTAATTGATTCGTGTTATTATTGTGATTATGAGAGCTGCTATTTATAGCAATTGCTTCGTGTTTTATGTATGGTTGCTCAGAAAATTGACGAGTCCATATTTTACCTATATTTTATATACTTACTCCCCATTATTTTTATATATTTTCGGCGTTTTGGCTATATTTTGTATTGAATTTCATCTTGTACGGTTTACTACGAACATTTTATATTTCTTGCAGGACGGAGTAATTTATGCCGAAAGGGTCGACGCGAAATAAAAACGAGCTCGAAGACAATCTAATTGCAACACAAAGCCGAGATTACTAAAAAACCAAGCAAGTGGGCTCGTGCTAAAACAAAATAATAAGCCCAATTTTGTAATTAAGTCTAAATAAACAAAACAAACTCTACTACTTCTAGGATCATCAGTTTTACGTTATTTTCAGTAGTTTTAGTTTAGGTTCAAGAATTTTTACAGCTTTTACTCTTTTCATCCTCTCAACTTCAACTATGTTAATCTTTGCAATTTCAATAAAAAGTTAAGTTCTTCTTCCTTTCTCTTTAATTATTTATTTATGTTTCCTCTTAATTTGATTATTGTTGTTATTGTCGATTTCATGTTTGAGTAGTAGTTTTATTCTAGGGTTTGGTTGAACCATATGAGTTAGTTGTTGAATTGACTCCGTCTTATTCAATTGTTGTCGGGTTATGTGTTAATGTTGATTTTGTTGATTGTGGTTTATATGATTGATTATTTGTTTGAGATCGCGTACGAGAGTCGGGTCTTAACTTGTAAGTTTTCGTGTGAACCCAAGTCGGGATTGTGTACGAGAGTCAAATTCCGTCTTAGAGAACCCCGGTAAACAATTTGTTAAGTCGTTAGCGGAGTTAGTGCGTCGATTGATTCGTATTGGTTGTGATACCTTCACCCTAGTATTTCTTATATTTATCATTTTATCGTTTTATTCGCGTCTTTATTCAGTTTAAATTTATGTTTATGCTTATTAGATTAGATAAATCTTTTTATGATGATTTGCGTAGATAACTTGTAATCCGAGACAACACTAGTACTTAATCCTTGACCTCCCTGAGACCGACTCGTAAGTGCTACAACTGACCCGTACGCTTGCGGTAATTTTTAACTCATCAAGTTTTTGGCGCCGTTACTCGATTCTCGAGTTTCATTTGCTTGATTCCTTCTATATCGAGTCGGTTTAATTCAAATAGGTTGCTCTTTGCTGCGATTTTGGACTGAATCGTAGTCAACTTACTCGACTTGCTGATGTCGAGCTCTAATTTGGGATGTATCGAGTTGATTTGGCTGCTGCCTAGTTCATACTCTGCTGTTCATTATTAGTTGTTCGAAACGAGTCATTATTGCTGCTTGTGACTTGGTCGTGGTGTGTTTTCGATCAACATCTGTGCTTTAATCAGTTTCATGGTAATTTTGGGTCAACTTCTTGCTGCTGCTTCGATGGATTCTCTGATTATGGGGTCAACTTCTGCCGCGTTTTTGACTCACTTTGAGGTCTTTGTTCTTGTTTGCGATCTTTGCGCCAATGCTTGTACCAGAGACTCTTTGCATCGAAGTTATTTGTTCCTGCCCATAATTTTTCAACGACGTCTACCTTCGCTCTATTTTGGTGAGCTCGTTTCCTCCCTTTATTTCAGTCCTTTGATTTATAATTCACATTTTCATTACAATGAGGACATTGTGTCATTCAAGCATGGGGGAGGGAACACTTTCGCATTCCGATTGTCAATCAACTGTTGTTATGCTTGTCAGTTGTGTGAGTTGCTAAGCTTTTGAAAAAAATTGATGTCACTTGTTTACTGATATTGTGCTGAAATTTTCATAAAATTGTTGATTTGTCATGTTTGGAGAATTGATTAGTGTGCTACTTTTGATCTTTAGTATCTCCGAGTTGAATATTTATTGCCTTAGCTTGCACGATTGGTTTGTTTCCTAGAAATAGATTGCGAATCTCAAACATTAACCCACATATATTTGCTCAATTCTTATCGCTTTTCGTTCTTTTACTTTTGATATTGGTATTCAAGCAAGGCAATGGTTTGTGGAATGTTTGGTATGTTGGAATGTGGAATGTATGGAAAGATTATAAATGTTGAAGCAATGCTTCGATGCTTTCGGAGGGGACTCATTGAATTGAGTAACCACAATGGCCATGAATTTGGTTGTGACCGAGAGTATGAGCAATGAGGTAACCCTTAAGAAAATATGTTTACCTGAGCTCGATCTTTAACGATTAAATGTCATGCTAAACGGTATAACATACGAGGGATGCTTCACATTTGAAAAAAAAAAAAAGAATGTGGAAGAGAATAGTTGAATGGAAAGTGGTTCGAATGGTTGGCCTTGCTTGAATTTAAATATCCTTTATCATTAGTTTTATTTTTGCAAAAGCGTGAGAAGCGAGTAATATTTTTGTTGGTGTGAATGGTTGTGATCCGTGCTCTATCTTTGGTGAAATAGACTATGGTGGTAAGTCTTTGTGTATAGGTCGTCAAGTCCGAGATACTAACGTGATAAATTAGCCACACTTTGATTTTCTCCGATATTTGTTGCTCGAGGACGAGCAAAAGTTCAGCATGGGGGAGTTTGATGAGTCCATATTTTACCTATATTTTATATATTTACTCCCCATTATTTTGTATATATTTTCGGCGTTTTGGCTATATTTTGTATTGAATTTCATCTTGTACGGTTTACTACGAACATTTTATATTTCTTGCAGGACGGAGTAATTTATGCCGAAAAGGTCGACGCGAAATAAAAACGAGCTCGAAGACGATCTAATTGCAACACAAAGCCGAGATTACTAAAAAACCAAGCAAGTGGGCTCGTGCTAAAACAAAATAATAAGCCCAATTTTGTAATTAAGTCTAAATAAATAAAACAAACTCTACTACTTCTAGGATCATCAGTTTTACGTTATTTTCAGTAGTTTTAGTTTAGGTTCAAGAATTTTTACAGCTTTTACTCTTTTCATCCTCTCAACTTCAACTATGTTAATCTTTGCAATTTCAATAAAAAGTTAAGTTCTTCTTCCTTTCTCTTTAATTATTTATTTATGTTTCCTCTTAATTTGATTATTGTTGTTATTGTCGATTTCATGTTTGAGTAGTAGTTTTATTCTAGGGTTTGGTTGAACCATATGAGTTAGTTGTTGAATTGACTCCGTCTTATTCAATTGTTATCGGGTTGTGTGTTATTGTTGATTTTGTTGATTGTGGTTTATATGATTGATTATTTGTTTGAGATCGCGTACGAGAGTCGGGTCTTAACTTGTAAGTTTTCGTGTGAACCCAAGTCGGGATTGTGTACGAGAGTCAAATTCCGTCTTAGAGAACCCCGGTAAACAATTTGTTAAGTCGTTAGCGGAGTTAGTGCGTCGATTGATTCGTATTGGTTGTGATACCTTCGCCTTAGTGTTGCTTATATTTACCGTTTTATAGCGTCTTTGTCAGTTTAAGTTTATATTTTTGGTCATTAGATTAGATATATATTTTTTATTATGAATTGCGTAGATAACTTGTAATCTAAGACGACACTAATACTTAGTCCCTGACCTCCCTGAGACCGACTCGTAAGTGCTACAACAGACCCGTACGCTTGCGGTAATTTTTAACTCATCAAAAATCGCACGTTAACCAGCGATTAAAAGAAAAATCGTCAGTGTGTAAACGGGGAGGGGGAAAATCGCCTGTGCACAAGCAATTTTTAGGCTGTTTTGGGATTGAATTTTGGCCGCCGTATTTTGTATGACAACTTTACAGCGTACTCAAGTGTTTTACATGTTGTTGTTGTTGACTTTAGCCGGGGAATCAACTTGCGTCAAGTTGATTTCTCGGCTCCGTTTTCGCGTTTCGTGTTTCGTTTTTTGTCGTGTTTTTCGCTTTTGGTTCGAAATAAAATAATATTATAATGTATTATTTCACGACATTGTGAATTTGGTTTTATGAAAATGTGACCCGGGACGCGTTTTGGTTCGTTTCGGGTGTTCGGGCCGTTTTTGTGATTTTGGGCCGTTTTGTGTTTTTGGATCGTTTTTGTGAGGCGTTTTTGTGTTGTGCTTGTGTGTATTGTGTCGACTTAAGACTAAAAATGACTAAATTAATACTCATTTTTACGAAGTATGCAAATTTAAATTAATACGTTAAAAATGACTAAAATATTTTAGACACTTTTGTACCGTTTCGTCTTATTTATAAAACATGCATGAAAAGTTGTTTTCGTCATCGGGTTTGTTTTTTTGAGGGGTACGGATACGGGTATTTACAGAGCTCCCAGTTTGGCTGAGATTGGACTAAAGCGCTAGCCAAACTAAAAAGATAGTATCCGGACCATTAAAGTCTCGATACTACCCGGCGGCGCTAAGTATGTGTCTCTAGGAGAGATGAGGACTTAGTACCGGGTATGCGGGGCGGGACGGCATATTTAAGGACATGACGGTCCTGCATGTTTAAGGTTCTGCCAGCCTGTCTTTGTTCGAATGTCGTTTGATGGCGTTTTGTAGCCTGGCCACCTCCTGCATCTTGAGTGCTTGTTGTGTGCCTGCTTCTGTGCTTGTGATTTTGATTTCTTCCTCGTAGAGAGTGTGGGTGCTTGTGTTGGGGTTAGTGTTCTCCACAGTTAGTGCAATAACATAAATAAACCTCTATAGGTTCACAAGATACATTTTGTATTGCAATCAGTTGATTATCGTTTATCAATAACGGTTGGCTTGCTAGATAAGTTTGACGTTATTGTCATACAGATGGCGGTGATCAACTGGTCCCTAAAAGTCACACCTAAAGGATGTGTTTAAGAAATGTGATTATTTGAAAAAATAATCATATTGATGCCTTACTAATAGACTAAAATGTTAGTCAGTGTTTTTGACTAAAGTGTTAGTCAAGTTTGATGATGATACGGCCATTTAATAAGGATTAAATAATATTAGCTGAGACGAATTAAATGTAATTCGTAAATTGAATATAAAATGTTATATTTAATTATTGAATATAATATAAGCTAATTAAACATAAACTGTTACAATTAATTAGCAAATTATAAATATATGGATATTTATATTTAATGATATATTATAGTGGATCATATTTATAACACTAGTAATATTATATTATATTATAAAGCTAGAGGAAACCAAGAGGAAAAAGTCTTATTGTACTTTGACTCCTTGGTCAACAAGCTATTAGATTTTGGAAAGTAAATTTTTGGAAAGAAAAATTACTCCCTAAAATCTATCATGAGGGCCGAAAATTTGGAGTACTTAAGGGGAGTTTTGTCTCTAATGAATTCATTCAATCATAATCACATACACAAATTCAAGAAAAACAGTTTTCTCCCTAAAAGGTTTTCTAGCAAAGATCAAGGCATATCTTGAGCAATCTTGGGTGCAACTATTTGGAGATATCAAGCTTCTTGATATTCAATCTTAGGCCATTAAAGCAAGGACTAAAGGTTGTTTTCTTAATCTTTTGTTTAATTATGCAATTTCTTTTATGACCATTAATCATATAGAATGAGTTTCATTATAATCCTGGATGATTAAAGGGTATGTATACAGATATATTCCCGCAGCTTGTGCTTTGGATTTGCGAAAGAAATTCGTGCTTCTGCGTTTCGATTTATACAAGAAGTGTGTGCTTTTGTATTTGACTCGTAAAGAGTATAAGTATTTGATTCGTAAAGAGTATACGTATTTTTGGTGTTTTGACTCGTAAAGAGTGTACGTATTTGACTTGTAAAGAGTATACGTATTTGACTCGTAAAGGGTATACGTATTTGACTTGTAAGGAGTATACGTATTTGACTTGTAAGGAGTATACGTATCTTGTGTTTGACTCGTAAAAGAGTATACGTACTTTTGACTTGTAAAGGGTATACGTATTTGACTTGTAAGGAGTATACGTATTTGACTCGTGAAGAGTATACGTATTTGACTTGTAAGGAGTATGCGTATCTTGTGTTTGACTCGTAAAAGAGTATACGTACTTGATTTGTAAAGAGTATACGTATTTGACTCGTAAAGAGTACACGTATTTTCGTGTTTGACTCGTAAAGAGTGTATGCATTTTTGTGTTTGACTCGTAAATAGTGTACATATTTGATTCGTAAAGAGTGTATGTATTTTTGGCTTTTGACTCGTAAAGAGTGTATGTATTTTTATGTTTAACTCGTAAAAGAGTGTAAAAGAGTGCGTTAGAAGTACAATAGGCTACAAAATCAGCCCAACTAAAGCAGAAGGTTGTGACCAACAGGAAAATCACCGACAATTTTTGGTTAAATCGCCAGTATGCTGGCGATTTTGTGGCTGTTTTGGTGTTTTTGTACAAAACACGGGTAAGAGAAGAGGGGTCATTTTACCCGAAAATAAACAAAACAAAACACCCTAATTCAAAAACTTGTTCTTGGCGATTTTTCAACCAAATTCCGTCATTCTGCCTCCTACAATTCGCAATGGATCAAGGTATGCACCCAACCAATTTGCTTTTTCGTGTTTTGAAGCGGTTTGAGTCGATTTTTACCCAAAATTCGTTTTTTAGGGTCTATGTTAAACTGTCTTGTTTGATTCGAATTTTGCCATTGTCGTTACTTGAAATCGGTGCTTGGGAGTGTTATGAGGCTTGTCTTGCTATTGTTGGTGATTGTTTGCGAAAAACCCGTGTCTCGGGGCTGTTTTTCGTGTGAATGAAGCAAGGGTATTTTGGTCGTTTTTTGTTTTTCGTCCCGAAATACGTTCAAAATTTCAATGTAGGTTGCCTGGTTGTAGTATAACGCATGGGTAAGTTTGTTTCGTTGAAATGTGCGCGAAAAACGGGCCTTTCGAAGGAAATTCGTCCGTTTTTGTATATGGGTCGAAAATTTTCGGTCCCGGAACTTGCCGAAAACTTCCGTCTTAGGTTGTCAAGGCTAGTATGGTGTATGGTTTGCCATATTTCGTAGAGAATGTGTCATTTGGAGGCGTTTTGGGGTGTTTTTGTATAGTTGGGCGAGGTTTCTTGAAATCGCTTCCCTCGTTTTTCGTGCCCCGATTCTTGAATGTATTGTCATGTATGTTGTTTGTGTTGATTAGGGTATCGTTTTGTGGGAAGTTAGGGCCTTTTTGGCTAAGAAAAGGCTAAGAAAAGGCCGTTTTTGTGGTTTGTACGCGTTTTATAAAAGCTTGCCAGTTAAGGTGTTCGGGATGTTATTTTTGCGTGAAATTTTTTGTGGGTGCTTATTATGACCTATATATCGTATAAGTGTCATAAAATAGTCATTTCTGCGTCTCTGCGTCGTTTTGGCCTCATCTGTCAAAAATAAGCGTAAGCTTGCTTTATGCTATTTCGTTTGGTTTTGTGCTGTTTTTTGCGCGTCTTTGCTCTTAAACTGGTCGTGCATGACTTATAAATTGTATACGTGTCATAAAATATGAGCTTCTGTGTTTCTGTGTTGTCCTGGCCTTATCTGTCAAAAATAGGACTTGAGCTTGTTTTCTGTCTTTTTGCCTGGCTTTTTGTTGTCTTTGTGCATCCTTGATCCTTGAGCTAGTCGCGTATTTATATATCGTATAAGTGTTGTAAAAATGCATTTCTGCGTCTCTGCATCGTTTTGGCCTCATCTGTCCAAATAGGCCTAAAGCTTGCTTTTTGTTATTTCGCTTGGTTTCTTGCTGTTTTTGCGCATCCTTGCTCCTTGGATTAGTTGTGTATGACTTATATATTGTATAAGTGTCATAAGATATGCATTCCTGTTGTATGATTGCTGTCATTGCTCAATTGTGCTTTTTGGATTTTGCGCAGGTGATTTTGATCTCGTGATACCTACGTCCAGTGCCACGGAGAATCTCATCCACAGCCTTGATTTTAGTGTTGCGGGGGAGGAGCGTACTCCGATGTCGTAGTTACGTCCGCAGCTAGAGGTCTCTGAGGGTCCGTCTCAGTTGGATTTGTTTAAGACTCCTCCTCCTTTGATACCAGGGAACGAGGTACGAGGGGCCGTATTGGAGTCTCCTGGGCCTTCTGTTAGTGAGCGTGGCACTGCTGTAGAGCCGACAGGGCCTTCTGTTGGCGAGGGCAGTGTTGTTGTGGAGCCGACGGGGCCTTCTGCTGGCGATGCGGAGCATGCTGTGGAGTCGACAGGGGCTCCTGTTGTCGACGTGGAGCATGCTGTGGAGTTGCCTACGCCTTCCGTTGGCGGACGTGGGGTTGCTGCTGAGTTGCCTAGGCCTTTTGAGCGTAGCATTGTTGAGTCACCCAGGCCTTCCGTTGGCGAGCGTGGAGTTGGGTCTGTGCCTTCGTTGGGGGTTGGACGTGGTCGTGGTGCTGCTGCAGGGTCGCTGGCGCCTTCCGGAAGAAGTCGTGGTGGAGGACGTGGGGGAGGTCGTAGGAATGACAGGCCAGTGGGAAGCGTAAGGTGAGTGAAGTCGCTGGTAGTAGCCATGAGCGGGGCGAGGGTAGTGGTGCTGGTGGTTCAAGTGTGGTCGAGGCAAGAGTAGATCTTGGCGAGGCAGAGGTGGGTGGAGGTTCTGCTCGAGTGACGCCGAGGCGAGGTCTTCCTCGTCGGATCGTGGAGGGCTTTGAGAGTGACCCTGGGTCTCAGGAGGAGCAGGGCGAGGAGGGGCGGGGCGGAGAAGAGGCTGGAGATGTGGCTGTAGTCGGGGATGAGTCTAGGGATGCGGCTGCAGCTGCAGCTGCTGGTGTTGAGAGAGCTGCTGAGGCTGCGCGGGGCCAATTTATGGGGGTGGTCGAGGAGTTAGGCTTGAGGCCGTCGTACCCCTAGGGAGCCCGCTTGTGGGCGAACGTCGCCACGGACTGGGACGACGTGAGTTTGTTTTGGAACCCTCTGGAGCATTTGTCGGTCCGGGTGAATGTGGGTGTAATACCCAGTGTTATCCGAGGTAATTCGGGCCGGGTAACCCGTTGAAGAGGTTCAAGTGCTGGCTCAAGTGACATAGTGCTTAAAAGGATTGTAAGTACTACTCATATCAACAAGATGCATCTTCTTTTCTGATGGCTCATCTTAAGAACTCTTTGGTTAAGCGTGCTTGATGAGGCTAAATCGTCACACCTAATCAAAAATAAACCTAGACAAACAACTAACAGAAGCTAGCGGTAAGCAGGGTTGAATCCACAGAGAAACAGCGTTGTTATAAGCTAAGTTGGATGAAAACAGGTTTGACTCACGGGTATGAAAAAGGGTTGGTTTGAACTATAAACTAAAGCAATAAAAGAGAGGAATAGAAATCTATAAGGGAGAAGATTAGGGCATCGGGTTCATTATGACAGTGATTCAGGAACTCAAGTTAATAAGAAGGAACAATAAACTGTGCTCTCGAGTCAATATTAACCTTAAGCAAATTTAGCGGGCTCTCGCTACGTACTAAACTCAACTTATCAATCTCGCGTAAGTCTAGTTTTAACTCGGCTTTCGATCTTAAATTAAAACTTACTCAGGTTCAATTAAACTCAGACGAATTCGTTGGCCAGGCGAAGAAATTCTAATTCAATTGGCATAAAACGCGTAGAAAGAAATTCAATTGCACAATATATTCAACCAATTTAATCTAAAAACATGTTCCTGAACCAAAGACACAAATTCCCCTCAAACCCTAATAGGAGAATTAGCTATGCATAATTGGAATTAAAACAAAGCAATAAATTAAAGAGTACATGATAAATAAATAGAAGAACAATTGAAATTAAATTAAAACTTGAATAAATCCTTGCAAGAACGAAGTATAAATCAATCTCGAGAGTAAAATAAAACTAAACCTAATATTATTTGAAAGTTGAATGAAAAGCAGTCGAAGTACGTTCTAAAATTCTAAACATAAATAAAAGATAAGTGTTTCGAGACTCTAAGTCTCCTATTTATACAAATCCACAAATTAGGCCCAAACGAACTAGCCCAACTGTCAGCTGTACTGGGCAAGATTTCTGAGAAATCCGGCCGGATTCAGCAAGAATCCGACCCACGTCAAAAAAACGTGTATTGGCTTTGAGCTTGCTTTTTTCGCGCGTAGCTCGAATTCTCCACGTATTCACTCGTATCTCGAGCTCCTGTGTCAGCTCAAGCTTGGACTTTGCTCTCTTTGACTTCAAACTTGACTCAGGACCGCCAAATTCTGCAAAACGTAAACAAAGAGCAGCAATACCAACATTCACAACAAATAGCTCCTAAAATACATACATACTCTACTAAACGCGAGCTAAATGTGAAAAAACGGGGGCATATAAATCAATATAAAACGCACACATCAAACTCCCCCAAACCAAACCTTTGCTTGTCCTCAAGCAAACTACCCAACAAAAAGCACATAATCCAAGGACAAGCGAGCACAGAAAAACGCAACTCATCGTCACAAGCATCATCGTCTCATACAAAAGTGAATCAAATCAATACCCGCTTCCTCTTCAAATAAATTTGAAGAGTTAAGGAGCAAACTAAACAAATAAACGACGGCAGGACATTATAACATAAACTCCATGCAAAGACTTTCGACCGTATGCATCCACTAAGACGATGAGACTATAAATAATCTCACTAACTTGATAGCTAGGAAAACTACTAGAACTAAGCATGTCGTCACCCAAAATGCACTAAAAATCACATCGAGCGAGGTTTCCAAGGGTTGTAATGTTAGGCTCGGGTCAAGAGGGTAAAAAGGTGGTAAAATGTATTTGGAAATGTGGAGCTCAACGGCTTAACAGCTGCATCTAAAACCAACACCCACATCCAATCACAACTCCTCCTCAACTCACCATTCAAAATAAACCACAATTCCCGTATAAGAATGATAAACATCGCTTCCTACTCAACACTTCCGATCTTCTTATTGAATTAAACAACAACGTATTTACAACCAACTCTTTCTTTTTTTTTTTTCTTTTCTTTTTTCTTTTTTTTTTTCCTTTCTTTTTTCGATTTTCTTCTTTTTTTCTTTTCTTTTTCTTTTTGAATAAAACGAAATGAGATCGGGTGTAACTTTGAAACATGTAGGAAAGCGCATAATTAACGGGAATACTCACAAAACATCAACCCATAACTCCAACTCACATAATAGACAATCACGGACTTAACCCACTTCCTTCCCAACCAAAAACTCCGTGATGACATGGGATCCCTAATGCAACTGATCAGCCCAGGTAGGATAATTCTGTAATGTAGCTGAAAATATATAATGTGGCTCAAGAAAAAAGGCTACAAAGGCTAGGACGGGCTACAAATGAGGGACCTAAGTCTAAAGGGTAGAAAAGTAGGCCATTTGGCTATGTGGAGTTAACATAATATAGTAACCAAAATCAAGTACCTCTTCGTGAAATGCTCGATCATTTAAGTACAAATAGGTCAAACAATGACATAAATTCAAGTTTTCATTTCACTAGTACGAGTATATACAATGTCAAGCGGATGGTTAGACTATGAAACGCGCCCCGTCTACTCCACATGTCCCTATGCCGAATTATAAGCTAGTCTACTCAAATCACCTCAAGGATGAATGAGATAGGGTAGGCAAGGTAATGAAAATCATACACGATCAAGAAACTCAACTAAGTGGCAATGAGCGTGTCTCAAAAGACACTAAAGCTAATCTACGCAAAAGGGTTCCAAGCGACGACTAACAACTAGTTCTGGATTTTTTTATAATTTTTTTTTTGAGTTTCGATTAAATCCACACAAAAATGAAAATGTAACTAAAATGCGCGAAAGATGCAACTCCCCCCAAACCAAATCACACATTGTCCTCAATGTGGAAAACAGCACAACCACATAGCAGCAAAGACGAGGACACAAAAGATGAAGGGCGGGAAAGATGCAAAGAATGAGGGGAAAAAGGGTCTAAAATTACTCACATTATCGCGATCGAGCTCCCCCAACCATTGTAAAGTAAGGAGCGTGGCCAGCTGCCACAAAACGTCAGCGCAAGGTACTTAAAGTAAGCGTGATAAAGCGTCGTAGTACCTGTAAGCTCGATCAAAAATCATCAATAACTCTCTCTCGCGCGCGCTCGATAATAAAAATAGAAATGTACTAGCACACAAAGCAAATGAAAAGTACATATATTACAAAACGCATTCTGCCGCTTCCCGAAAGCGCTGGTTTTTACGGTCCCGCACGACCGTCTTTCAAACTCAACTCGAATCAACATAGTCTCGCCAAGGTCGCTGGCTACTCGCGACTCCTTCACTTGTCAGTATCTTAGAGTGCTCAAAAACTCGACCATCGTTGGGAAGGTCACTAGCCATCAATGCACATGCACCTCCGTCTTTAAAAGGCTCACCATATCTCCCACGTGCACCTGGTGGTCTATCCGTCGAGCCTGTATCACCATCGCTAGCATCATATAGGTCGGCATTCAACAGCTTCTTCTCCCCCAAGCCAGTCCTGCAGCTATTCTTCGTTGAACCTGCGCAAGGAGATACAACATAACAAACCTCCAAAGTGTCTCCAAGAGAGTGAGACGGAGGTATAACATTAATAGCATTAACCGACTCTAACTGCATGGGTGACCGCGGCGTACTCGACTGTGTATACGTAAGCTTTTCACCCCCCACCGAGAACGTCAAAGTCTTATTCCCCACATCAATAACAGCACCAGCAGTGTGCAAAAAAGGTCTACCTAGGATGATCGGGATATGGGGGTCATCGGGAATGTCTAGCACCACAAAGTCTACGGGGATAAAGAACTTTCCGACCCGTACTGGAACGTCTTCTAGGATTCCTAGAGGGTGCTGAACTGAACGGTTCGCCATCTGTAAGGTAATGGAAGTACAACTCAAAGAGGTCATATTAAGTTTCTTACAGACGGAATAAGGTATTATACTCACACTAGCCCCAAGGTCACGCAAAGCTTTATCAACCACATACTTCCCTACAGAACAAGGGATTGAAAAGGTCCCGGGGTCACTGAGCTTAGGGGGTGAATTCCCTTGCAAAAGCGTACTTCCCTCCCCCATAAAGGCTACCGTCTCGGTCTCACTCAGCGAACGCTTCCTAGTTAAAACATCTTTCATAAACTTAGCGTACGCGGGAACTTGCTTAATTAAATCTATAAATGGAACGTTTACTTGCTACTTATTAATATTATGGTTGGAAGCTTGACTTGGTACGGTGGTGGAGTAGTTACCGTAGAATCCTCTTTAGAGGCATTAGCATTATCAGAGTCAAGAACCAAAGGATTTCCATCTCGAGAAGCAGCAAAACAATCCGTAGTAAAATTAGGTGACCTGGGTCGGATTTCTGATGAATCCGGCCGGATTCTCTGAGAATCGTGCCCAGGTGTTTCAGCCGTATTTGCATTTCCCGCCTCAGTTTCAAGTTCGTTCGGGTGCTTTGGGCCATCGTAATGTGTACCACTTCGCAGCGTGATCGCACATGCAGTGTCGGGAGGTTGTTGGCCTTGAGGCGGGAGTGTTCCGGGTTGCCTCGACGCTTGAGATGTAGCTAGCTGCGCCACTTGATTCTCCAGTAACTTGATCGCGGCGTCCTTGGCTTGACCATCTTTTTGCATTTGCAACATTAAAGCCTCCTGCGTCTTTTGCATACTTAACATACTTTGTTGCATTTGCAACATCATAGCCTTAGTCTCGGCCAAAGGATCGGGTACCAGTGTAGGTTGAGGTGGTTGTGGTGGTGTATAAGAGGGCTTATTATAGAATGGTTGTTGAACATTGCGAGGGGGAGGTTGGTAAAGTGGATTTTGTGGAGGTTGTGGGGTCGGGTTAAGTACGTTTTGGTTACGATACGATAAGAGTGAGCGATCATAACCTGGTTGATTCTGGTACGGCAGGTTCGAAGAATAAGACTGATACGCATGAACCTGCTCGTGGGGTCCCGTATACCCCGGTGAAAAGTGACCTGAATCGTGCCCCGAGATAGCGTTAACGTGAGCACCCGTAGAAACACTCCCCTGCATAGCATCAAACTTCCTATTTAACTCAGAAAGTTGACTCACAATCGCACTCATATTCTCATTCCCACGGTCATTATGCGCGGACCGTGAATTACCCCTAGGCTTACCAAACTGGGATGAATGTACAGCCATTTCCTCGATCGTTTGCCACGCTTTATCGTCATCAGTATTATTAGCAAATCGACCTCCCGCGGCCAAGTCAAGAATAACGCGACTCTCAGCATATAAACCGTTGTAAAACGTCATAATCACCAACCAATCGCCAAGTCCGTGGTGCGGACATTCACGAATTAATCGTTTTTAACGGTCCCATGCCTCAGCTAATGTCTCGTCAAAATGTTGCTGGAGCCCTTGAATTTGACTTCGGAGTTGGTTAGTCCGCTCCGGAGGATACTACTTCCGATAAAAAAGCAAGAGCTAGACTAGGCCAACCCGTAATTCCCGCGGCAGCTTTGTCAAGATCCGTGATCCAATCCCGCGTGCGGTCGCGTAAAGAGAAAGGGAATAGCATCTCCCTAATCTAATCCTGCGTGATCCCATTCTGCTTAATCGTCGAGCAGTAATCGGTAAAAACCTGCTTGTGCTTCCCGGGATCCTCTGTAGGATTGCCGCCGAATTGATTGCGCTCCACCAAAGTAAGAAAGGCGGGGCGAATCTCAAAATTCCCCTGGACCGTAGCCGGTATCGTGAATCCTTGTGGGATTGACTCAGTCTTGGGCAATGAGTGACTATATAATTTCGGCATAGTCACAAGCGGTGGAGTAAAAACTGGAGTAACTGGTTGTGTGTCCTCTTCGTAGGACGATTGCGTTGCACTAGACTCCGATTGCGACGCTTCCTCGATATCAAGATCAACGATTTTGATTGCTTCCTTACGTAGTCTATGTAATGCTCGCTCAGGTTCGGGCTCAAAAGGAACTAAAGTCCGAGGTGACCTGTGCATAAACAAAACCACACGAAAACAATAAGAAACGGTCTCAAGGAACTAGGTTCCTTAAGACTAAAGAGAAAAACCTGTAGCAAAACAATAACTATAACTAACAAAGCCGTTTCCCCGGCAACGGTGCCAAAATTTGATGAGGCTAAATCGTCACACCTGATCAAAAATAAACCTAGACAAACAACTAACAGAGGCTAGCGTTAAGCAGGGTCGAATCCACAGAGAAACAGCGTAGTTATAAGCTAAGTTGGATGAGAACAGGTTTGACTCACGGGTATGAAAAAGGGTTGGTTTGAACTATAAACTAAAGCAATAAAAGAGAGGAATAGAAATCTATAAGG
The DNA here is from genome assembly GCA_023091065.1 of Dianthus caryophyllus. Lineage (NCBI taxonomy): Eukaryota > Viridiplantae > Streptophyta > Magnoliopsida > Caryophyllales > Caryophyllaceae > Dianthus > Dianthus caryophyllus. Next base: position 11,532,866 of record CM041529.1, on the reverse strand, counting down.
GAGAAGATTAGGGCATCGGGTTCATTATGACAGTGATTCAGGAACTCAAGTTAATAAGAAGGAACAATAAACTGTGCAAGTGATTAGGTATGGAATACGCTCTCTCGAGTCAATATTAACCTTAAGCAAATTTAGCGGGCTCTCGCTACGTACTAAACTCAACTTATCAATCTCGCGTAAGTCTAGTTTTAACTTGGCTTTCGATCTTGAATTAAAACTTACTCAGGTTCAATTAAAATCAGACGAATTCGTTGGCCAGGCGAAGAAATCCTAATTCAATTGGCATAAAACGCGTAGAAAGAAATTCAATTGCACAATATATTCAACCAATTTAATCTAAAAACATGTTCCTGAACCAAAGGCACAAATTCCCCTCAAACCCTAATAGGAGAATTAGCTATGCATAATTGCAATTAAAACAAAGCAATAAATTAAAGAGTACATGATAAATAAATAGAAGAACAATTGAAATTAAATTAAAACCTGAATAAATCCTTGCAAGAACGAAGTATAAATCAATCTCGAGAGTAAAATAAAACTAAACCTAATATTATTTGAAAGTTGAATGAAAAGTGTAGTTTTATATCGGTATATAGTCCATTAAATTCACAGGATTATAATGAAAACTTTATATGATTTATAGTCATAAATTGAAATTGCATAACATAAAACATAGATAAAGAAATAACCTTTCAGAACCTTGCGAATTGGTCTAAGAACAATACCAAAATTATGGTATCTCCTAATTATCACACCGAAGATGTTTCAAGAAATGCCCTTAGAGATTGCTAGAAGAATTAGAGAAGAAAACAATTTTTCTTTCTAGGGTTTTATGTTGTAGTTGTGATGAGTTAATCTTAGATGAATGATGAGGAAAATTAGGTTAAGTAAGACTCCCTCCTTCTCCTCTTATCACACGGCTCAAGCAAGTGTTTTGGGGAGAATATAGAAAATATTCTCCTCAAAATATAACTTATTGACCAAGATAATGTAAGAATTAGAGAAGAAAACAATTTTTCTTTCTAGGGTTTTATGTTGTAGTTGTGATGAGTTAATCTTAGATGAATGATGAGGAAAATTAGGTTAAGTAAGACTCCCTCCTTCTCCTCTTATCACACGGCTCAAGCAAGTGTTTTGGGGAGAATATATTCTCCTCAAAATATAATTTATTGACCAAGATAATGTATCTAGACAACATGTATCTGGACTCTATCCTTTTGGTCATTTTAGCTTCTAATATAATGCAATATATATTACTAGTGTCATCTGTATGGACCAACTATAATATATCTATAAATATAAATATCCACATATTTATAATTTGCTTATTAAATATAACGGTTTATGTTTAATTAGCTTGCATTATACACGACAATTAAATATAACATTTTATATTCAATTCACGAATTACTTTTAATTCGTTTCAACTAATATTATTTAATCCTTATTAAATAGCCGTATCATCATTACACTGACTAACATTTTAGTCAGTAACATCATCACACTGACTAACATTTTATTCAACACTAACCGTTTAGTCATTAAGTAAGGCATCGATATGATCATTTTCTCAAATAATCACATCTCTCAAACACATCCTTTAAGTGTGACTCTTCGGGACCAATTGATCACCACCATCTGTATGACAATAACGTCAAATTTATCTAGCAAGCCAACCGTTATCGATAAACGTTAATAAACTGATTAAATACAAAAAATACCCTGTGTACCTTTAGAGATTTATTTATGTTATTGCACTAACTGTGGAGGACACTAGCTCCAACAATCTCCCACTTGTCCGTACAAGTGTATGTGTGATAACCGATTCTCATATCCACAATAAATTTCTCCCACTCAATGTAAACCAATTTGCAAAGTCCGTATTCACAAAGGTCGTAGTTTACAAGTGATCAGCATCAAGAGTGGTGGTTTCCCCGACTGGAGAGTAACTTAACTGATAAACGAATCAATATTCGAGCATGGCCATGCATTTTCAGTTACAGCTCCTCGAGTGGCCCTGAGAAAAGGTATTATAACTCGATGGAAGTTGGATATTTTCCTCAACTCGAATCCTGCAGATGTAAGCGCAGCATGAAATGACCTACTGAAAATCTACTTGGCCTCCTGTTACGGCCGACCGTGAGAAAGAAACCAAAGTCACCCAAAATCTGCCTTAATCTCAAGAGACAGTCGATAGTCAAAAGAATCGACTCTAGGAACACTATGGATGTCCTATCCACGACCCGACACCTAATGTTCTGAAACATTTAGGACTCCATGTAGTCGTCACAAAAATGTCCTGCGCGATTTTAGTAAACCCGCATCTGTGATCGATCAGTCAACAGTTTGATCTATGGCTCGTTGAACCCACCATCAATCGACGTCACAAAATAATCGCCTGAGTTATCAGCTCGTGTAGGCGATCACGGACCAAAACAAAATATAAAGCAATTCAGTTCACTTTGAGGTGTTCAACGTTGTCTGCACAACCCTCATGAAAAACAATATATAAAACAAAACGATGATTTTATTAGAAGTTTTAGGAAAAATACACGTGTTAATCCATACAAACAACTAATACAACTCAGGAACACGCTTAATTCCCATGGAAATAACGTGCCCTACATGCTTATCATATCTCAACGGTTTAGTGAGATGATCTGCTACGTTATCATCCGTGGCAATCTTATCAATCACTATCTCTTTCTGCTCCACGTAATCTCGGATCATGTGAGCCTTCCTTTGCACGTGCCGAGACTTGTTGCTAGACTTCGGCTCCTTTGCCTGGAAGATGGCACCACTATTGTCGCAATAGATGGTGATCGGGTCATTCGAACTAGGAACTACAGTTAGTCCTTGTAAGAACTGACGCATCCATATAGCTTCCTTCGCAACCTCTGAAGCAGCATAGTACTCGGACTCAGTCGTGGAATCTGCTATAACTGTTTGTTTGGAACTTTTCCAGCTGACCGCAGCGCCATTAAGAGTAAAAACGAATCCTGATTGAGACTTCGAGTCATCTCGATCCGTTTGGAAACTAGCAATTGCGTAACCGATTGGGCATAGCTCAGTGTCTCCTCCATAAGTCAATACCCAATCTTTAGTTCTCCGTAGGTAGTTAAGAATGTTCTTTACAGCCATCCTGTGTGCTTTACCTGGATTGCCTTGGTATCGGCTCATCATACTCAATACATATGCCACGTCCGGACGTGTGCATATCATGGCATACATGATCGATCCTATAGCAGATGCATAAGGAATCCGACTCATGCGCTCGACCTGTTCCGATGTCTTTGGTGCTTGAGCTTTACTCAATTGCACTCCAGAGATCATTGGAAGGTTCCCCTTCTTGGAGTTGGTCATGCTGAACCTCTCAAGAATCTTATCTATATAAGACTCCTGACTGAGGGATAACATCCGTCGTGATCTATCTCTATAGATACGGAGCCCCAAAATTTGTTGTGCCTCACCCAGATCTTTTATCTGGAAATGGTTCTTTAACCAAACTTTTACCGAAGTTAAGAGAGGTATGTCATTCCCAATCAAAAGTATGTCATCGACATACAGTATAAGGAAGACAATCTTGCTCCCACTTGACTTGATATATAGACATGGTTCCTCGACCGATCGAGTGAATCCATTCTCCTTTATCACTTGGTCGAAGCGATGATTCCAACTCCGTGAAGCTTGCTTAAGTCCATAGATGGAACGCTTAAGCTTGCAAACCTTCTTAGGATCTTTAGGATCTGTGAAACCTTCGGGTTGTACCATGTACAACTCCTCCTCCAAATAACCGTTTAAGAAGGCAGTTTTCACGTCCATTTGCCAAATTTCATAGTCATAAAAGGCGGCAATCGCTAAGACAATCCGAATGGAACGAAGCATGACTACGGGTGCAAAGATCTCATCATAGTGCAACCCTTGCACTTGAGTGAAACCCTTTGCCACTAGTCATGCCTTGTATATATCTGGTTGTCCTTCTACAGATCGCTTTATCTTATAAAGCCATTTGCACTGAAGAGGCCTAACTTTATCAGGTAAGTCAACCAGATCCCATACATCGTTCTCATACATAGAGTCCATCTCGGATTGCATGGCTTCTTGCCCTAGCTTTGAGTCAGAACATGTCATGGCACCTTTATAGGTTACGGGTTCGTTACTCTTAAGGAGTAAAACGTCATCTCTTTCATTCTTCTCAACCATACCGATGTATCTATCTGGAGGAATGGAGAGTCTACCCGACCTTCTGGGTTCCAAGGGAATATTAACCGCAGCAGACGATGAAGGAACAGTTTCCTCCATTGGTTGCTCGGTTTTTGGTTCAGGAATCTCCGACAGATCGAAGGTTCTATTACTTCTCTTGTCTTCGAGAAACTCTTTCTCTAAGAACTTCGCACTAGCCGCAACAAAAACTCGGTGTTCAGTAGGCGAATAGAAGTAATGACCAAACATTCCTTTTGGATAACCAATAAAGTATGTCTTGACCGATCGCGGGCTGAGCTTATCCTCGTGTCTCCACCTGACATAAGCCTCGCACCCCCAAACCCGAATAAAGGACAAGTTAGGGACCGTTCCCTTCCATAACTCGTATGGAGTCTTGTCAACAGCTTTAGACGGACTTCGGTTAAGTATAAGAGCAGCTGACAAATGAGCATAGCCCCATAATGAGTCAGGTACAACCGTGTGACTCATCATGGATCGAACCATATCAAGTAATGTTCGATTCCTGCTTTCGGACACACCATTCAGTTGCGGTGTTCCGGGTGGAGTTACCTGTAGTACTATCCCGCGGTCTTTCAGGTGTCGATCAAACTCAGTTGAAAGATATTCGCCATCACGATCTGAACGTAGTGCTTTCACTAGTGGAAAAAACCCTTATAGTGGCGGTGCAATAGTGTCGGTTTTAAAGGAAATGGCACTAAATGTTCAAAGAAAGATATATTGTGTCGGTTTAAGTTAAAAACGACACAAAAAGGTAGAGTATTTGTGGCGGTTGTAAAATAAACCGCCACAATAGATGTTTTGGCGGCGGTTGTAAAAAAACCGACGCATTATGTTGCAATTTGAATTAACATATGGTGGCGGTTGTAAGTAATAATATTATAAGTAGCAAGTGCTTATTATAAGTAAAGAACACCTCAAACTACGGTAATAATCCACAAACAAAACACTCTCAACAAAACCCACACAAACAAAACGCACATCTCAGCTCCTCCTTGCGAACAAACTTTAATCCGTCTCAAAAACAACACACACAAACGCACGTCTCAGCTCCACCTCAATCACTCTCAACAACCGCACGTCTCCGGCCACCACCTCAACGTCACGGTCTCGCGTTTTGCATACGGGTAAATTACTAAATTAGGGTATATTTGGGCATTGTTGATTTCGACTCAATTGAAACACTTTATTTGATTTAAATTTCTGAATTAGGGTTTGTTTGTGTGTTCAATTATTTGAGGTTCAATTGAAACATTTTTGATTAGGATTGTTTGTGTGTTCAACTATTTGAGGTTCAATTAGGGATTATTTGTGTGCTCAATTGTTTCTCGTTTTGCTATCTCGTTTATTAGTGTGTCTATCTCGTTTACAATACAAATCCTTAGTTAATTGTCAGTGGTAATTTCATCATGTAGATTTAGTTGTAGTTTATGGTTAAATTTTTGAGAAGCAACTGACTTTTTTTTTACTTAGTTCAACAAGTCAGATTGTTTTTTGTTTTCCTTCTTTTCTCTACCACTGTAAATAAATCAAATAATGGGATTTAGTTGTAGTGGTAATTTGTTAACTTTTCTTATTATGTTGGTGTTTTGGACTTTGGTTTTGTATGATACGTAGTACTCCGTAAAAGTGAATTTCAAGTGGGTTTTTGCTGCTTCTTGAATATGAAGTCCAAATGGTTGGTTAAGACTCTACAGCTTTTTCGTATGAAGTCCAACAGCCCCAAAACTAAGAACGTTTACTGTCTAAAAGACCAAAATTATACTGAATTTAAAGTTTATGTCGCGTTTGACCGACTCGTAAACTGGATGAAAATGATCGAGTGTCATTGGGTTGTAATTGAAGGGTGCTCATACCCTTCACTAATCAAACATTAGTGTAAATCAAATTACTCTAATTTGATGAGCAAGATCTATGTGATTACAAACATACTTTGTTATAAGTTTATAGAAATTTATACCTTTCTAAAAGGGAAATATGGGGACAAAACTAGAACTCCTTTCTGGTTTTGTTTCTTGAGCTAGTGTTTAGGATGATCCTCCAAAACCCGAGTTTCCAAAATAGGAAACCTCCTCTTAGTTGCACCCAAGAACAACGCCAAAAACTACTAGTGATTTTGATCTAGAAACCACTAATAGTAGCTTGATAATATGTGAATATTATTACTACTAACACTTAGTAGTATATTAGGAAAAATAAGCACTTGCTACTTATAATATTAGAGAGAGTTACCGTAGTAATAATAAGCACGTAGAGGGGTTTTGTGTGCGTTTACTTGCATGTTATACTTCTCTTTCCAAGCCCCTTCTTATAAACAAAAAAGAAAAGATAGTGTGTTGGGCACACCAAATGGAGGGGGGCCGGCCTAGAGGTGAGAGGAGAGAAGAGGAGTGCTTTCTTGTTTAGATAAATTGTTAGCATGCTCATCGTAATGTTTTGCATGCATAAAACAACAAGGCACATAAGACAAAACAAATAAAACAAGAGGAAGTGGCCTCCTCTTGCTCTTGGACGGTCCAAGGGCCCTAAAATGGGTCTTATTTGTTTTTCAATATTTGCCTCACAAAAAGTTATAATTTATCACTTAAATCATTTAATATGATAAAGTACAAATTAATTAATCTCCTCTCTAAAATACATGTACACTTACACGTATTTAAAATGTACTTTTACTAATCTCATTAGTAAAATATACATGATTAGTGAATTAACAGTTAATCACTATTTCTCATCTCCTCTAATAATTTTATCGATATAAAATTCAATCATCCGAGTTCACAACTCGATTTCTCTCTAAATTAATTCATTGACTAACCGTTAGTCGATTTATCAAGTTACTAATATAATTGTATCTCATACAATTAATTAGCTTTATTATTTGGAGTACGTTCCTATAGGTGTGACTTAAAGGGATCAATTGATTACCGCTGTTCTCACGACAATAACGTCAAACTCTAGTCAGCCAACCGTTATTGATTTACGTTAATCAATTGACAATAATACAGGATTATCCCCATGTATTCCTTAATTGAGATTTATTAAGTAATCGCACTATTGTGGAGGACACTAACTCCAACAATCTCTCACTTGTCCGAGACAAGTTGTGCATTACCAATTCTCATGTCCGTTTCACATCTCCCACTCAATGCAAGGTATCTTACAGGTCGTACTTGCATTCAAAAGATATATATATCATGAGTGGTTTCTTCGATAAGGAGAGTAGTTGTCTGACGGGGGAATCTACCGTAGATTCTTACCGAGCGTGGCCACGCATTTTCAGCGACTACTCCTCGAGTGGCCCAAAGATGTTTTACCCCGACGAGGGTGGACATTTCCCTTCCACTCGATTGTACTGTATGATGCAGATCACCATGACCCCAAAGATGCCCTTATAACCCCCTTTCACGGCACGACTTAGGACAAAAATGAATGTCACTCGGAAACTGCACCGACTCAGACAATCAGTTTCCAGTCAAAGAATCGACTCAAAGGAATAGTATAGAAATTCCCGCCACGACCAGGCTTCAATCACATTGAAAAGGAATTTTATAAGCGTCACTGCCCGACAGAGTGTTTCACAATCTGTCTATGCAAACGATTAGTCATCACTTATGACCCCATGGTGTTGAACCCACCATCGATCGACTTGCAATCTAGTCTCTACGAGACGTCACCTCTTATAAGATACCACGGACCAAATACTTAGTTTATGCCGTTCACTTGAATACGTTCAAAGTTGTCACACAAATATTCGGATAAACAAAGTATGTATTCAAAATGACTTAAGATAAAAACAATGAATGTTATTTTCATATATGTAATAGGATACTTCATTCAATTACATATTACGAATTTAAAGAAAATCTAGCATACGCCGCAACCCCATGGAGGCGGTATGCGCGTCATGCTTAGCGCTCGAAAGGGGCTTGGTTAAAGGATTAGCGACATGGTCGTCTGTCCCAACCTTACAAAGATCTATTTCCTTCCTTTCCACATTATCTCTTATAACGTGGTATTTCCTCAAAACTTTTCTAGACTTGTTACTAGACTTGGGCTCTTTTGCTTAAAAAATGGCCCCACTATTATCACAATAAATAATGATTGGATCTACGGCACTAGGGACTACTCTTAGTCCATCCAAGAACTGCCGAATCCATACAGCTTCATTAGCAGCTTCCCAAGCTGCTAAATATTCAGCTTCTGTTGTAGAATCCGCAGTGACACTTTGTTTGAAGTTTTTCCAACAAACATTTCCTCCATTTACCAAAAAGACATAGCCGGATTGGGATTTCAGATCATCCCCATCGGTTTGGAAACTTGCATCCGTGTAACCCTTTACACGCAGCTCAAGTTCTCCTCCAAACACTAGAAATGAATCCTTAGTTCTTCTCAAGTACTTAAGGATATTCTTTACGGCTATCCAGTGACTCTCACCGTGATTGGCTTGATACCGACTCGTCATGCTCAAAGCGAAAGCGACATCGGGACGAGTGCACATCATAGCATACATGATTGATCCTACAGCGGAAGCATAAGGGATCAATTTCATGCGTTCAATTTCCGCAGGAGTCGTAGGACATTGAGATTTCTTCAACGTTATTCCTACACTCATCGGAAGAAAGCCTCTCTTGGAGTCTTTCATATTGAACCTATCAAGAATCTTATCGATATAAGCTTCTTGACTCAATGCTAGTATCCTCTTGGATCTATCTCTATAAATCCGGATACCCAAGATGCGTTGTGCCTCTCCCAAGTCCTTCATTTGGAAATGGTTTCCCAATTCCACCTTTACCGAATTCAAACTTGGAATATCATTTCCAATTAGTAGTATGTCATCCACATACAAAACAAGGAAGGTTACCTTGCTCCCACTAAACTTCATGTACAAACAAAGTTCCTCGGCACTCCGAGTGAATCCATTTTGTTTGATAACATGATCGAATCTATGATTCCAACTCCTTGATGCTTGCTTAAGACTATAAATGGATCTCTTAAGCTTGCATACTTTCTTAGGGTTGGATGTATCTACAAACCTTCAGGTTGTGTCATATACACTTCCTCTTCTAGAATCTCATTCAAGAAGGCGGTTTTTACATCCATTTGCCATATCTCATAGTCATGAAATGCGGCAACCACTAAGATTATCCTTATGGATCGAAGCATAGCAACCGGTGCAAAGGTTTCATAATAATGAATACCTTGGACTTGTGAAAAGGCCTTTGCCACCAATCTAGCTTTGTAAACATCTATATGTTTTCTATGCCGAGTTTGATTTTGAATATCCATTTACACTGAAGGGGTCTCACTCCTTCAGGTAAATCTACCAAGTCCCAAACTTGGTTCTCGTACATAGAATCCATTTCGGATTTCATGGCCTCAAGCCATTGGTCGGAGTTGGGACTACTAATAGCCGCCTTGTAGGTTGAGGGTTCGTTGCTTTCGAATAACAACAAATCACCCTCCTTCTCGATGTTACCGATGTAACAACCTGGTTTTTCGTGACTTTAATTAAACTAAGGCGGAAAATTAATTAAGTCTATATATTACAAAACCAGCTGTTATCGTATTACAAACTCTATATACATAATATGAGTTTAAGATAAACAGAGTTATTTGATTACAATCTCTAAAAAAAGGAGTACAAAATAAAGGTAAACTCTCCCCAGCATTCAATAGCGTTGGTCTCGGGGTACCTGCATTAAACTCTCATCATTTTCCCGCACACTCTTTCGATACATGCAATTTCTAAAGCAATATGCAATATAATCAATGAATAATAAATAAGTAAAAACAATTAGCAAATAGTCAGGCAAGGCACAATAAGAAGTCAAGATTATTCAGGCATGAGTATAAATCCAATCACATATTGTACAACACTCTCAAATAATCATTCTCAGCAGTCGTATTCCAACACTCATAAATTCAAATCATCAAACAACAATCAATCAAACAAGACAAGGAAATACATTCTTCATACGTTAACTAATGATTGTTCATTAGCGAGGCGGAATCATGCAGACGTAAATTCGCAATAGTAGACAGGGCCAAACAGATTGGACGTGTCTGACACACTATTCATCAGTGGACAGGGCCAAACAGATTGGACGTGGCTGACATACTAGACGTCCGCGCAATAGCGGTCAGGGCCGAACAAAGCGGACGTGTCTGAACAAGCTAAGCATACCTAAAGCGATAAGGACAGCCAAATCCTGAGTCTAATGTATGCATACACCACTATAGATAGGTTCAGATCATACTCGCCCTCGAGTAAGTAGTCACCTAATAATACGACTATCACCTTAGACGGGTACCCCCGGGTGGGGCTGGAGTTTCCAATTACTATCTATGGGCCCACGGAAGTATCAAGACCGCCTCATCCCTGAGGTTGATACCACGTGTCAAATAACGATTCAGATCGATTAGATAGCCTTGGGCAACTCTGGTAGGGAGCCCAAGTCCCCATAGACAGCTACCTCGTTTAACTTCAAATTCAAGAGTCGCGACATGGCGAACAATCCAAGTATTTTATTCAAGTAGCTTATTTTCATATTCTTATTTCCTCGTTCATTCCAAATAGGTGACAATTCTGTAACTTAAATATAACGTCGAACTTGTATAATGAAATTTTAGTAACAGCAGTTCTTCAGGTAAAACAGAACACATAGAAAAACTTAGTTATTTATTTTGAGTCCGTTCGTAACTTTTAAATATTTTTCACTATTCATTATTTTACTATTCACCGTATTTACTATTCATCGTATTTACTATTCCTCGTATTTACTATTCCTCGTATTTGTACGTATTCTTATTTTCGTATTTCGTATTTGTACGTATTTTTTTATACTTCGTATTTTATTCGTATTTTATACGTATTTGTATTCTTATACTTAGTATTTATTATTATATTTTCTTTATACTTTGTATTTTTATTATATTTCATTTATACTTAGTATTTTTATTATTCTTGTACACATTATTATACTTAGGAGTTTTACAAGACTAGATTTTATTTCCTAAGTACAAAAATCTAGTTTTAAAGTCGTTAGGTTCGTTTTGTATTTAGCGATTTGAAAAATTACCTCGGAAGTGGAACTCGATATAATCTAAGTACAAAATTCTAGGGTCAAAGTTGTTAAGTTCATTTTGTACTTGGTGATTTTAAATAACATTTTAAAAGTAAAACTCGGTTTTATTTAGTCATATACTTAACTAATCTTTTAGCGGTTTCCATTTTTAGTGAGGTTGTCGTAGTTCATTTTAAATAGTCCGTATCTCCACATCCACATTTAAGCAAAGGCAGTATCACTCGACAGTATTCATTTTAATACGTGTAACGTTTATTTTTATCCGTTTCGTTGATTCTTTTTATTAACGGTTTAATACATAAACAAATATAAACCTAATTACTATTCAAATTTAGTGATTAAGTGATAAATTCATTTTGACTAAAATTGACCAAAAATAATGGTGGATGCCGTGAGCCTTTATTTACATTAGCTATTTATTTCTTTTGTTGTTTTTATTAATAAATCATTACTTTAACTATTTTGATTACTTAAGTGATAAAAATAAAAAGCGACAAAATCAATTTTGGGCCAAAAATTAAGCTAAGACCGTGGCACTTGTAACACTACTTCATTTTATTTTCGTTTTCTAATTTATCGGTTTTTGACTTAAAGTTTTTATATACTAATTATTTAAAGTACACTAAAGCGATTTAACTAGTTTACGATTTTCACTAATTATTTTATTTTAATTTTGAATAGTGATTTTTACTTACTTTAATTTTCTAACTTTTTCATTTTAAAGATTTAGCTTATTTAACTTATATAATTAGTATCTTATTTGTTTACTAGTGGTTTTAAACAACAAATAAAATAAAACTTATAATTATTTTGGATCAAACTAGTCACCTAAATGAAGAACACATGAATGTATGATGAACTTTAATATTTTTCATATGAACTCAACTTAGTCAAATTTTTCTATGTTTATATAATTTTCTCAAATTTTCCATACAAGTCTAATTTAACCAAACTAATCATAATATGTTATTTAGAAAAATTAAAACTAAAAATTAGTCCATTAAATTCAATTTGGCCGTGTATATTATTATATATGTTCAAAATTTTATTTTTGACTTTTATACTTCTAATTCAATAACTAATTTACTTTATGTTATTTATATACTTAACATATGTGAAAATCATATACAAAACATTAACACACATGAATAAAAATCATTCAAACACATGAATCACAACAAAATTTCAAGAACACACATAAATGCATTAAAACATTTAAAATTCATAACATATTCATTTTAAGTCCTAAACATAAACTAATTATATTTTCATGTTCATTTTATTACAAGTATTTTAAGCATGCAATTTACAAAAATTAAAACGAAAAATTAAACCAAAATAAGGGGTATGGCCGTGTGGTTTTCTAATGTTACCCTAATATTATTTTTCGATTTTTGTCTCCTAATTTAACAAGTGATTACTAGGTGATAAATATAAAACATACATGCATCAAAAACATTAACATATAATCATATTCGAGGCGCTTATCACATAAGTGTGCGGGAAGCACCTTAGTTAGGTTATGAGTGAATTAGCTTAGCAGTTGTCGGGATCAATGATATGATCGAATTGGCTAAGATCGACTCCTCCACCTTGCTCCTCGTCTTTGGTTAGGGTTGGTACATAAACATGAGAAAGCAAGTTAGTAATTTATTTAAGCTAGTTAAACTATACTAAAACTTTTAAGTGTAGTATTGTTTTTAGTTTAGGTGATGTTTATATTTTAAAAGATTTTGATTCAAGTTCATGTTTATTTACAAGCTTAAATGAGTATGTGAATACTAAACATGATTGGTGAGGAGTTTATTTAAGTGTGCCAATTAATTTAAGCAAAAAAAATGAAAGCTTTTAAGGAAGAAATGAATTAAAGAGGATGAAGATTCATATGGTGTTCTTGAGTTGTATAAGAACATGTCTTACTTGTTCTTGAGTTGAGTTTATTAGAGAGAAAATAAGTTGAAGTTTTGGTTGTGTTTGTATTTGTTTTGTGCGTGTGATGTGTATGTAGTAGTAGTATTTGTTGTGTTTTGTTTTAGTTGTAGTTTATGTATGAATGCAAAAGATTAAACTAGTTACTAAGTAATGATGAATTAGTAGGGTGTAAGCATGGATTGGACATGGTAGTAAAGCAAGGGATGGTGTGTAAGAGGAAGGAAGAAAAATGAGCCAAGACTTGCTCATCTTTCTCGGCCAACATGGACCAACTTGGTCCGATTTTACGTTTTTGAAATTTTCGATTTACGCGCACGCGAAAAGTCTCAAAATCAAATATATAGTCTTAAAATAATGTTTAGAAGCAAGATCGAAAATAAAAATGAAACTAAACCTCAAAACGAAATCAAAAGGAAAATTGGGTACTAGATTCCTCGCAAGTTTGAAATAAAATTTTATTTGATCGAAATATATATTTTTTTTGTTGAATGCTATCGAATTAAATCATTATGCTCAGACGTCAGAAAGTTTACCAGTTTAAGCTTAGTGTAACTCATTATATCGAGTTTTAGTGAATGTGTTTGTTAAATCAAAATGAAATAGTAATTTGATATTATTATTATATGTTTTGTTAGTAATAATCAAAATGATTAAGCTTAAACTACTTTAATTAGATTTAGATTATGATTAAGTACATTTAAGAAAAGATTAGGTGACTTAATCACCATTAGGTGGCTTGGTCATTTAGTCAAAGTTTGACCTCGATTTGCGTGCCAAAATTTGCCGTTGAGAAAATTGTCGAGGATTCTTCATTTGATTTATCGAGTTCGAATATGAAAGAATGAAGTTCAAATTCTAAGTAATTCAAAATGGTTTTGGTTTAGGTGCAAAAATAATTGTAGTGTAATGTTTTAGGAAAATCTTGAGCGAGATTGTTTAATTAATGATTTGCGCAATCATAAATAGGCTTAACTTGACATGGAGTGTTACAAGTTTACCGAAAAAAATTCAGTCGCATTTTTATTATAAGGAAAAAGGTTGAATTTAATTTAAGGAATTAAATTCTTTCATAATATTTTGCTATAAAAACACGGGGTGTTACAACCGAGGTAACGAGTCATCAACCTGACCTCCTAGGGATTACAACCGTGTCAGAGGATGAAGGAACGGTTTCCTCATTTTCTGCGTCGGTTTGTGGCTCTTGAACTTTATCAAGTTCAAATTTTCTCCCACTCTGTTTTTTAGAAATATATTGATTTTCTAGAAAAACAGCATCACGAGCCACAAACACTTTGTTCTCGTGAGGGTTGTAGAAGTAATAACCACAGGTTTCCTTAGGATAACCTACAAAAAGACATTTGTCAGACCTTGGTGCGAGTTTATCGTCAGTTTTATTCTTAACGAATGCCTCACAACCCCAAATTCTCATGAATGACAAATAGGGAACCTTTCCCGTCCATATCTCATATGGAGTCTTATTAGCCGCTTTAGTCGGACTTCGATTTAGTGAGAATGCGGCAGACAATAGCGCAAAGCCCCAAAACGATCCAGGAAGCTCACTTTGACTCATCATAGACCGAACCATATCTAGTAAAGTTCGGTTTCTCCTTTCTGCAACACCATTCAACTATGGTGTGCCCGGAGGAGTCCATTGTGATACTATACCACAATTCTTAAGATGTGAATCAAACTCATTACTTAGATATTCGCCACCACGATCCGATCGTAGTGCTTTTATCTTTTTATTTAATTGGTTCTCAACCTCATTTTGAAATTCTTTAAATGCATCACTTTTATGCCTTATTAAGTAGACATAACCATATCTACTTAAGTCATCGGTAAAAGTAATGAAGTAATGATATCCTCCTCTAGCGGTGATGTTTAAAGGGCCACACACATCGGTATGTATGAGTCCTAAAACCTCACTTGCTCGTGTCCCTTTACCACTAAAGGGTGCACGAGTCATCTTGCCTAAAAGGCAAGCCTCGCATGTACCATATGATTCGCAATCAAATGGTTTGAGAACCTTGGTCTCAACAAGTCTCTTTAAGCGTCTATCGTTTATATGACCTAAACGACAATGCCAAAGGTAGGATTTGTTTGATTCATTCTTTTTGAGCTTCTTGTTCTCTATATGATAAACATCATTGACATCATTTAAAACATAAATACCTCCGATTGAAATGGCTTCACCATAAACCATATCATTAAATGAAAAAGTACACCGATTGTGCTTAATCATAAAATGAAAGCCTTCCGCTTCTAACACGGAGACAGAGATAATGTTTTTGGTTAGAATTGGTACAAAATAACAGTTATTCAAATACAACTCTAAACCACTTAGCTAGAGCGAGTACATAGGTTCCCACGGAAATGGCCGCTACTCTAGCTCCATTGCCCATGCGGAGATCTACATCTCCCTTGGCTGGTGCTCGCACATTTCTCATTCCCTGCAAGTGATTGCAAAGGTGAGATCCACATCCGGTATCCAATACCCATGTAGAAATGCAAGCATGATTTATGTCAATCATATAAAGACTAGAAGGAACAATATCTTTGGATGTCGCACATCCATCTTTCTTTTCCTTCAATAATTTGGGACAATTGCGCTTCCAACGACGGGGTTTGGGCATGCTATTCTCAATAGCCTTCCCCTTACCCTTATCTTCCTTGAACCGAGCTTTATTAGCTCCCTTCCCTTTCTTAACCCCAATGTTTATGTTCTTCAATCTCATTGAAAGAACATCTTTTCTCTCAATCTCATTCACTTTCATGCTCTCTTGTTTGAAGCACATCATCGTCACTCTAGTAAATATCTCATATGCCCTTTTATGAGTGACGAAGCGAAGTTTGAGAGTAGGTGACATTGACCAAATCAACACATTTTTCAAGTCAATGTCCACCTCTAGGTGCTCATCGTAGGCGGCTCGTGCCACCACGGTGGCCCTAAGTCCGGGTTCGGCGGGAGGTTGTTCGGTAAGGTACTTAAGCACATTGTCAGATTGAGCGGCGCCCCTTATAGTTGAATCCCATTCAACAAAGTTGCTACCGTCATCTTTTAGGATACATTTATCTATCACGGTTCTCAACCATGAATATTTACCCAAAATGGGTGCGGGAGTTGATGTTGTCATTGCGATTTCGAATAAATAATTCTACAACAAATATGAGGAAATATATTAACATTCATTGTACATTAATTACATTTGCTAAAACACTTTTAAAACAAATGTCCATTTATATAATGATCTCCCACGAAATTATATAAATGATTCCAAGACTCGTTCTCATATAAAATAAGACATCTCATGTTTCCTTTTATATAAAAACGATAAGTCAACACTTGACTAATTCTACACTAGAATGCTTGGTTGATGATTTTCTATAAAATGCATCCATTAGCCCCAAATAACTCTTATTTGGTTGAGTCCAAACCAAATTAGCATGGGACTTCCTCCCACTACTTACCCATGGTAACGAGGTTCCACGTTGCGGAGGTCCTCATGAACATGGGCTTCATAGTTGCCACATTTGGAAAGGCTTTATCTCAATTCATTTGTTAAAAAATGTGGGTGATCTTGTCAATTTTAGTCATAAAATTCTTTATAAGTGAACTAATTTAAGAATCGTGACTTAAATCGACAATCATAGTGGGATATCTTAGCATGCATGGCGATTTTTGGCATGTAAACGATAAAATAAGCAATCAAACAAGCATCAAACAAACATAAACCTAGTATGGCCACCTAAAAGTAATTAAAATTACAAGGAGTTACAAATTGGAAACCAACTCCTTTGATCCCTCTTCATAAGAACTTCATCCAAGTTCCTCCTTGCAAGCTTTAGAACACTTCTAAGGCTCCATCTCGATCCATCGCCGGTCTTCGGTTTACAAATAGTTACCAATATAAATTACAAATGATTACATAGCAATCCTATTATACATTTATAAAATGAAATAAACTATTAAAATTACAAACCGGCGATACGAGATCGCATTTAATTACAAAACCACACGATATTCCCTTTCATTACGGGCAATATCGGTAAAAATATAACAAACTATGGCCATACTAGTAAGAATAAACATTCATTCAAAAATAAACATTCATCCAAACATGCATAATGTAAAGCTTATAAATAAAAACATGCCAAAATCGCCCTAAACAATAATCGCATTAAATCGTTTAACACCGATCTCAAATTTAATCGATTAATCTCATATTAATCAATAATGATTAAAACACCTTTTAAGCTTGAACTAAAACTTCTAAACTGATTTAGAACACCCAAAATTAGGTTTTACTAATTTAAGGTGTTTTTAGTTCATAAACATGGTCATTTGCTAATTAGTTCTAGCTTTAATCATAACTATTTATGAATAAAGCTTTATAAAATCAAAATAAAATAAAATAAAACCATTTTTATTTTGGCAAAATTTTGTATATTCTGGAACACTTCCAGAATATCAAAAATGAAAATTTTGGTCAAAAATATTTACATATGAATTTTGGAACAAATATAATACGATTTCATTAATTTTATCTCATAAAATCAACCAAACGTCCAAAACAGTGAGGAAAAAATCCAAATTTATACGTTAGCATCCTCTTACTGTCTAAGAATATTGGTATAAAATTCATGTCCAGATAACAAAGTTTACTATATTTTTGAACATAAAATGCATTATATACTGATTTTAAACAAATAAATGAATAAATATTCAAAACTCAAAATCTGACTTTGAAAATTTACATGCAGAAAGTGTAAATATTAGATATTACTGTGTAAAACTTTCGTGACTAGATTCCAACTATAACTATTTATAGTTGTTATTTTAGCCAAAAACACACTTTTTTGACTCGGTTTTGTATAAAAAACATTTTAATTAGCAAACAAATTCCAAAAATTACAAAATTTGACCAGTGACAAAATGAGACCAGAAAATTTGCATGCTATAAAAATCTTGTGTTAAAACCATTTTTAACACTATTTTCGGATTTTATCATATTTATTCTCAATAAATATATAAAACTCCAAAAACAACAAAATAAGTTTGTAACCACAAGCCTAAGCTCTGATACCACTTGAAGGGTGTGCATACCCTTCACTAATCAAATATTAGTGTAAATCAAATTACTCTAATTTGATGAGCAAGATCTATGTGATTACAAACATACTTTGTTATAAGTTTATAGAAATTTATACCTTTCTAAAAGGGAAATATGGGCACAAAACTAGAACATCTTTCTCGTTTTGTTTCTTGAGCTAGTGTTTAGGATGATCCTCCAAAATCCGAGTTTCCAAAATAGGAAACCTCCTCTTAGTTGCACCCAAGAACAACTCCAAAAACAACTAGTGATTTTGATCTAGAAACCACTAATAGTAGCTTGATAATATGTGAATATTATTACTACTAACACTTAGTAGTATATTAGGAAAAATAAGCACTTGCTACTTATAATATTAGAGAGAGTTTTTTGTGAGAAAGAGAGTAATGAAACTTGCATGTTATACTTCTCTTTCCAAGCCCCTTCTTATAAACAAAAGAGAAAAGATAGTGTGTTGGGCACACCAAATGGAGGGGGGTCGGCCTAGAGGTGAGAGGAGAGAAGAGGAGTGCTTTCTTGTTAAGATAAATTGTTAGCATGTTCATCATAATGTTTTGCATGCATAAAACAACAAGGCACATAAGACAAAACAAATAAAACAAGAGGAAGTGGCCTCCTCTTGCTCTTGGACGGTCCAAGGGCCCTGAAATGGGTCTTATTTGTTTTTCAATATTTGCCCCACAAAAAGTTATAATTTATCACTTAAATCATCTAATATGATAAAGTACATGTACACTTACACGTATTTAAAATGTACTTTTACTAATCTCATTAGTAAAATATACATGATTAGTGAATTAACAGTTAATCACTAATTCCCATCTCCTCTAATAATTTTATCGATATAAAATTCAATCATCCGAGTTCACAACTCGATTTCTCTCTAAATTAATTCACTGACTAACCGTTAGTCGATTTATCAAGTTACTAATATAATTGTATCTCATACAATTAATTAGCTTTATTATTTGGAGTACGTTCCTATAGGTGTGACTTAAAGGGATCAATTGATTACCGCTGTTCTCACGACAATAACGTCAAACTCTAGTCAGCCAACCGTTATTGATTTACGTTAATCAATTGACAATAATACAGGATTATCTCCATGTATTTCTTAATTGAGATTTATTGAGTAATCGCACTATTGTGGAGGACACTAACTCCAACAGTAATTCTACGGAGTACATTAATAATGTGGTCACCGAAATTAGAAGAACAAATTTGAATACATTTGTGCTTCGACTTGGATCTCATTTATTGTCGTTGCTAACAAGGAAATAAAATTAATTTTATGACTTTTGCTGAATATATGTTAATTACCACTGACAATTATTTGTACTTTAACTTTTCTCTATCGATTAGCATAAGTATTTGATTTCGTCAGTACGGATTATACAGCAACAGAAATAAGAACAACAAATATGAACCCATCAAAAACAAAACTGCTCCCCTTCCCATACACGTATTCAAAAGCCCTATCATTTTTTCTCGCCCTGTTGGTGCAACAACTTACAACCACTGAAGCCATCAATCATATGAACTTACGGTCAGAGAAACAAACAGACTCATTTACGCTAATGCACATAAAGAATGATCTAGTCGGTAGTTCTGATCAGGATGTTTTAAGCTCATGGAACGGCTCACTTCATCATTGTACCTGGGAGGGGGTTACTTGTGAACATGGAAGTGATAGAGTAAGTGCATTAGACTTGCGTTCAAAAGGCTTACGAGGTACTATATCTCCCTTCATCGGAAACTTGACCTTCCTAGTTAGGGTTTGGCTTTTTAATAACACTCTGAAAGGCGAAATTCCACAAGATATAGGTTGTTTAGTTTGAAGGAAATGAAGGGTACTGAAACAGTGGCTGTGGTTTATTTTGGGATTCAGTAAGTGGCTGAACAAGTGCACATGAATACATACACATCCCTATATTAGATGACAACTTTAAAATATAATTTTACGGGGATATAAATATACAAACTTGAAGAGAGCAGAAGGAAGGAATACAATGCTACAATGAGTGTATACATCAGCATAGCAAATTGGAATTTGGTACGAGTAGTATGTGTTTGTCATAAAACTTTCAAAACAGGTGCTAAAGTAGTAGCAGACTTTCATTTTCAGTGATGGTTTTCTTTACAGATGAATTTAAGTAGTCTCTCTAAAGCTTGTGTGTAGTAGAGTGATAAGTGCTATATTTATACGTTTTATGCCCCCGACTTAGTCGCATTTAGCTCACGTTCAGTTGAGTTTATTATGATTTTATGAGCTATTTGTTATATTTCTCGATACTGCTGCTTTTTATTTATATTTTGCAGGTTTTGGTGGTTTGAGCCAAAACCCGAGACACTTGGAGCTAATTCGAGATTTGAGACTACGAGACCAAGCTCGGGCTTACACTGAAGCTCGGGAAGGCGAAATAAAAGACCAAAAGACTAAAGACCACGAGAAGAACAAAGCCCAAAATGGAGATTGGGCTTAGCATTGAAGCAAGAAGAGCCGGCCCAAGAATTGGTCAGCTGGCCCAGCCTAACAAGAACCCACTACTACTGAGGTGCATAATCTGACGGGTTTTGATTTAATTCGAGTTTGGTTTTGAGGAAACTTATATATATTGTAGGGATCTGATCCCATTCACTAATCAAATATTAGTGTAAATCAAATTACTCTAATTTGATTTAGCAAGATCTATGTAGTACAAATTTACATTGTTAACAAGATTAGAGATTTATACCTTTCTCTTAAAGGAATATATGGGCACAAAACTAGAACTCCTTTCTAGTTTTGTTTCTTGAGTATAAGCTTAGGATGATCCTCCAAAAACCCGAGTTTCCAATAATAAGAAACTTCCTAAAAGTTGCACCTAAGAACTCTCCAAAAATACTAAGTATTTTGATCTAGAAATGACTTAGTATAACTTGATAATATGTGAAATATTATTACTACTAACTCTTAGTAGTATTAAGAAATTATAAGAACTTGTTTCTTATTTAGAGAGGATAGTGTAGAGAGAGTTTAGAGGAGATGCATGAATGAATAATGAATGAATCACATTTCTCTCTAGGCCTTGCTTTTTATTTAACAAAACAAAAAACAAAATGAAGTGTATACTACACTCATCTTGGCCGGCCCCCATAAGAGAAGAGAGGAAGAGTTTTACTCTTGAAAAGAGTAATCTCATGCATGGTAATAATTGTGTTTATTCACATGCAAAAGCAAACAACCAAATAGAATAAGACAAGGAGGAATCTTCTCCTCCTTTCTCCCATATTTGGACGGTCCATTGGACCCTTATATGGGTCTATTTTGTTTTCAATATTTGTCCCACAAATACTTATAATTTATCACTTAATTATCTAGTATAATAAAGTGTAAATTAATTAAACTCTTCCTTAATATATATGTACACTTACACATATATTAAAATGTACTTTTACTAATCTCATTAGTAAAATATACATGATTAGTGAATTAACAGTTAATCACTAATTCCCATCTCCTCTAATAATTTTATCGATATAAAATTAAATCGCTCGAGTTCACAACTCGATTTCTCTCTAAATTAATTCACCGACTAACCGTTAGTCAAATTATCAAGTCACTAATCTAATCGTATCTCATACAATTAGTTAGCTTTAATATTTGGAGTATGTTCCTTTAGGTGTGACTTAAAGGGATCAATTGAATACCGCCGTTCTCACGACAATAACGTCAAACTCTAGTCAGCCAACCGTTATTGATTTACGTTAATCAATTGACAATAATACAGGATTATCCCCATGTATTCCTTAATTGAGATTTATTAAGTAATCGCACCATTGTGGAGGACACATACTCCAACATATATACTCCTAGGACGAAAGCAAAACATCTCATGCTTTATTTTATGTTTTAACCTAGGTTTTAGTTTACTGTTAAAGTCTCTTCTTTCTTTATCTTTCATTCAAAAACTTAATTAGTTTAGTTCAAGATTGATTTCATTGTAACCGCCGGTACTTCGATTGATTCAGGTTTTATTTCAATTGCTTTTATTTCTTCCATAATGTTTATTCTTATTGATTGTTTTGTTTGCCCTTTGATTATGTCTAGCTAATTTTATAATTAGGGTTTAGGGTGATTGTGAGATTGGTTCAGGAACATGTTTTAATTGCTTATTTTTATTGAACTTGTGCAAGTTGATTTCTTCCTGCGCGTTTTATTATCAATTGAATTTAGGGACGCCTTTATTGAATTGAACTTAGGTTGTTTCAGTTTAAGATCGAAAGCCGAATTGAAACTAGACTTACGCGAGATTGATAAGTTGAGTTTAGTAAGTTGCGAGAGCCCGCTAAATTTGCTTAAGGTTAATATTGACTCGAGAGAGCGTATTCCTAAACCTAGTCACTTGCATAGCTTCAGTTGATTTATATTTCCTTTTGAGTTGAGTTCCTGAATCGATGTCATATTGATCCTCACGCCCTAATCTTCCTTTTATATATTTTTAAATCATCTTTCTTGCTGTTCTTAGTTTAGTCTTATAAAACACCGTTTTTATTGCCTTGAGATTGACCTAGATTAGCTAAGCGACCATTAGACTGCTCTGTCTCTATGTGGATTCTACCCTGCTTACCACTAGCTTCTGTTAGTTGTTTGTTTAGGTTTTATTTTTGATTAGGCGTGACGATTTAGCCTTGTCAGATTTTGGCGCCGTTGCCGGGGAGACGGTTTGCTAGTTCTTGTTTTTGCTTAGTTTAGGTTTTTCTCTCGTCTCAAGGAACCTAGTTCCTTGAGACCGTTTCTCATTGTTTTCGTGTAGTTTTGTTTATGCACAGGTCACCTCGGACTTTCGTTCCATTTGAGCCCGAACCTGAGCGAGCATTACATCGACTACGAAGGGAAGCGATTAAAATTGTTGATCTTGATCTTGAGGAAACGTCGCAAGCGGAGTCTAGTGCAACGCAATCGTCCTACAAAGAGGACACACCTTCAGTTACTCCGGTTTTTCGACAGCCTGTGACTATGCCGAAGTTATATAGTCACTCGTTACTGATCAGTGCTATTTATATTCATTTTATGCCCCCGGTTTAGTCGCATTTAGCTTGCATTTATTCGTATTCATTATGATTTTATGAGCTATTTGCTATATTTCTCGATACTGCTGCCTTTTATTTATATTTTGCAGGTTTTGGTGGTTTTGAGCCAAAACCCGAGGCATTTGGAGCCAAATCGAGATTTGAGACTACAAGACCAAGCTCGAGCTCGCGCAGGAGCTCGGGATACAAAAGAAAGAACAAAAGATCAAAAGGGCCACGAATAATCAAGGCCCAAATGAAGAATGAGGCCAAGCATAGAAGAAGAAGAGGAGCCGGCCCAATAAATGGGTCAGGCCGGTCCAGCCAGGCCGGCAGCCGGCCGGCCGGCTGAGGGGCTTTTTCTGCGGGTTTTGTTTTATTTCGTGTTTAATTATTTGGAAACTCTATATATAAGACTCTAGGTCGCGAATTAGAGACTATCTGGAGTTGAGGCTTTATTTTCTGCTCTTAAGTTAGGTTTAAGTTTACTGTTGTTTTATTTTCTCTCTTTCACAAACATTCAAACTTCATTAGTTTAGCTTCAAGATTGATTTCATTGTAATCGTCGGTACTCCGTATATTTTCAGGTTTATCTTAATTTCAATTACTTTCATCATCATGTCTTCTCTTTACTGTTTTGCTTTGATTTTTATTATGTCTAGCTAATTTTCTAATTAGGGTTTGAGGGAAATTTGTGCCCTTGGTACAGGAACATGTTTTTAGATTAAACTGGTTGAATATATTGTGCAATTGAATTTCTTTCTTCGCGTTTTATGCCAATTGAATTAGGATTATTTCGCCTGATCAACGATTTGTCTGAGTTTAATTGAACCTGAGTAAATTTTAATTTATGATCGAAAGCCGAGTTAAAACTAGACTTACGCGAGATTGATAAGTTGAATTTAGTAAGTTGCGAGAGCCCGCTAAATTTGCTTAAGGTTAATATTGACTCGAGAGAGCGTATTCCAAACCTAATCATTTGCACAGTTTATTGTTTCCTTCTTATGAACTTGAGTTCCTGAATCATTGTCATAATGAACCCGATGCCCTAATCTCCCCCTTTATTGATTTCTATTCTTTTTCCTTTAATAGATTAAACCAACCCTTTTTCACACTTGAGTTAGACCTGTTTACTCCGACCTTAGCTTATTACTACGTTGTTTCCGTGTGGATCTCGACCCTACTGCCACTAGCTACTAGTTAGTTGACTTTAGGTTATTTTGACTTAGGTGTGACGACTTTAGCCTTATCAATTTTGGCGCCGTTGCCGGGGAAACGGTTTTGTTAGTTTTAGTTATTGTTAGTTGTTGTAGGTTTTTCTCTTTTGTCTCAGGGAACTCTAGTTCCTTGAGACCGAACTCATCGTTTCCTTGAGTTTTTTATGCGCAGGTCACCTACAGGTTTAGTCCCTTTTGATCCTGAACCTGAGCGTACCTTTCACCGTACGCGTAATTTCTTCAAGGAAATCGCTGAGGCTTACGCAACCGAGAGTGTGCAAAGTTCTGACGAGAAATCTCGCGCGGAACAACAGTCCTACGAAGATGACAATTCACACGTTATTATTGATCTAGAGGAGCCTGTGACCATGCCAAAACTTTATAGTCACTCGCTTCCTAAGACGGAATCCATTCCTAATGGATTCACGATACCCGCTACTGTGGAGGGCAACTTCGAGATTCGCCCCGCCTTTCTAAATTTGGTGGAGCGGAACCAATTCGGTGGTTATCCTACTGAAGATCCTGGTCGGCATATGCAGATGTTTACTGATTACTGCTCAACGATCAAGCAGACCGGGATTACCCAGAATCAAATAAGGGAGGTGCTGTTCCCTTTCTCCATGAAGGATCGAGCTCGTGAGTGGATCACGGACCTCGACAAGGAATCTGCGGGGATCACTGATTGGCGTGGGTTGGCTCTTGCATTCTATTCCAAGTTTTATCCTCCTGAACGCACTAATCAAATGAGGAGTCAAATCCAAGGCTTCAAGCAAACATTTGATGAATCTTTAGCTGAAGCTTGGGAGCGGTACAAGAAGCTGATACGGGACTGTCCTCACCACGGGTTGAACGATTGGCTCGTGATCATGACCTTCTATAACGGTTAGTATGATGAGAGCCGTGCTATCTTGGATTCTGCTGCAGAGGGACGTTTCGCTAATAACGTCGACGATGATAAGGCTTGGGGATTAATTGAGGATATGGCGATACATTCGTCACAGTTTGGGAAGCCGAGGGGAAATTCACGGTATGCGCATCACGACCGTGATAAGGAGAGCATCAGCCACTCACGGTCGAGTTCTTTGTTTGCCTTGAATTAGTATCTTTGCATAGGGGTGGTTCTTCTAGTGGCCACGTAAATGCTATTTCAGGGCATGATTCGGGTTATTCTACGGGGTACGCTGCACCCCACGAGCAGGTTTATGCTTATCAGTCCTATTCTCAAAACCTGCCCTACCAAAACCAGCCAGGTTACGACCGATCACTCCTATCATACCGTAACCAGAATGTGCTGAACCCGACCACCCAACCACCTCCAAATGCTCCTTACCAACCTCCCCACAAACATTTCCAACCGCCCCAACCCAATTACCAAAAACCAGCTTATACTCCACCACCTCCTACCCAGGGACCTGATCCTTTGGCCGAAACTAAGGCTATGATGTTGCAAATGCAACAATTGATGATGGTATGCAAAAGACGCAGGAGGTTATGCTGGGCCAAATGCAGAAAAGCGATCAAGCTAAGGACGCGGCGATAAAAATGCTGGAGAATCAAGTGGCTCAACTAGCCACTTCACAAGCGTCATGTCAACCGGGTTCATTGCCATCACAAAGTAATCCTCCTAACCCTCCTCACGATACAGCATGCGCGATTACTTTGAGGAGCGGCACGTCCTATGATGATCCGAGGGATCAGAGGTCATGGCCGATCGGCCGTGGCCGATCGTCAGCCATTTGGACTTTCTTCGCGAGGAAGGATGATTCGGGTATTGTTTCTGGTGCTCCTGTTGCTACTCCAACGCCCCCGATTCAAATTAAGCTCCCATTTCCGGGTCGACAACGAGGTGCAGAGCCCGAGGCTAAGTTTAAGAAGTTAGTGGATGTCATCAAAGAGCTACAGGTAAACGTCCCTTTCCTTGACCTTGTGACTCAAATCCCCGCGTACGCTAAGTTTTTAAAGGAAGTCTTAGCTAGGAAGCGTACGCTAGACGACGTCTCGACCGTTGCATTTGTGGGGGAGGCTAGTACTAGGTTGCAGGGTAATAAACCCCCAAAACTTAGTGACCCTGGGACTTTTTCTATCCCGTGCTCCATAGGTAGGTTCGTGGTTAAGAATGCCTTATGTGACCTAGGAGTGAGTGTTAGTGTCATCCCATATTCAATGTGTCAAAAGGTGAATATGACAAATTTGGGGGCCACTAGTCTTACCCTGCAGATGGCTGACCGTTCCGTTAAGCGTCCCTTAGGTATCCTACAAGATGTCCCCGTACAGGTTGGAAAGTTCTTTATCCCTGTTGACTTTGTAGTGCTAGATATACCTGAGGATATCCACGTCCCGATCATTTTAGGGAGACCTTTCCTGCACACTGCTTGTGCAGTCATTGACGTGGGTAATAAGACCTTAGCATTCACAGTGGGGGGTGAGAAGTTGACTTATACGCAGTCTACTACCCCGCGGTCACCTATGCGTTTAGAGTCGGTTTGCTCTATTGATTCTATACCTCCGTCTCACACTACTGGAGACTCTGTGGAGGTTTTGCATGTCTCTTCTCCGTGTGCAGGTTCTATACAGGATGGCTGCAAGGATGGTTGGGGGGAGCGACAGCTGCTGATAACCGACTTGTTTGACGCGAGCAATGGTGATCGAGGACCCACGGTTGAGTCGCTTGGAGCGTGGGGGAGATTTGGGGAGCCATTTCGGAATGGAGTCTCGTGTGTGGTGGATTATGCTGCTCTGCCTCGAGAGGGAAGAGTCCTTTGGCGATCGGATGCTGTTTCGCCAAGTGAAGCTGTTGCAAATGGCCAACGACCTTGGCCTAATTTGACTTGATTTTTGGAGCTTTGAAGAGTCGTGCGGGACTAAAAACCAACGCTTCCGGGAGGCAACCCGATGACGTTGTAATTTTAGTGTACATTGTTTTGGTTTGGTTTGCTTTTAATGACATTTTACATTTTATTTGAGCGCGTGAGGATGAGGGATTATATTTTGATTTAGCGCGCAGGTATTCGAGGACTTTTGGTCCTTAGTATTTTGAGAATGCTCACGAGGAGGCACCCAGGCCCTCAGAGTGTCTGGACAGAGGCCGTGTTTGAAATTTGGTGAAGAAAAATCAAAAAAATGGAGTCAGGTGGCACCGGTAGTGCCGGTCTGGGACCGTGGTCCCACCTCGCTCCCTCTCTTGTTTTGCCTTGTCTTCTCTCGCGTACTACCCTGAAGTTCTCCATAGCTGAACAGATTTGGACGCATATTCGTGGATTATTAGCCGCACTCCATGCTTCGCTTTGGTTTGGGGGAGCTCCGAATTAATAAAGTGAGCTTTCATTACCCTCCTCTTCTCGTTTTATTTTCTTCC
Organism: Dianthus caryophyllus; assembly: GCA_023091065.1. Classification (NCBI taxonomy): domain Eukaryota; kingdom Viridiplantae; phylum Streptophyta; class Magnoliopsida; order Caryophyllales; family Caryophyllaceae; genus Dianthus; species Dianthus caryophyllus. Next base: position 11,504,893 of record CM041529.1, on the reverse strand, counting down.
CCCGGTAATTGTTTGTCCTTATCTGCTGTTGTGGTTGTGCTGTTTTCCACATTGAGGACAACGTGCGATTCTGGTTTGGGGGAGGGAAGCACTTTCGCGCTTTTCATTTGCATTTTCATTTTGTGTGCTTCTATTTTCAAAAAATCCAAAAAGATTAAAAAATTTCAAAAAAATACAAAAATACGAGTCTTTTTTGTTTGACTTGTCCAGTTTGGAGAATTGATTAGTGTGCTTATTTTGATCTTTAGCATCTCCGAGTTGAAAATTTATCGTCGTAGCTTGCACTATATGTTTGTTTCCTATTAATAGATTGCGAGTCTCAAACACTAGCCCACTTGTATTTGCTTAATTCTTATCGCTTTTCGTTCTTTTACTTCGATATTGGTATTCTTGCGAGGCAATGGCTTGTGGAATGAAATGGATGGATGCTAATAATGTTGGAGCAATGCTTCGATGCTTTCGGAGGGGACTCATTGATTTGAGTAACCACAATGGCCATGAACTTGGTTGTGACCGAGAGTATGAGCAATGATGTAACCCTTAAGGAAATATGTGTACCCGAGCGCGATCTTTACCGAGTGAATGTCAAGCTAAACGGTATAACATACGAGGGATGCTCCACATTTAGGAAAAAGAAAAGAAAAAAAAAAGAGAAAGAAAAGATGAAATAAAATGGAATGATGTGGTAAGAAAGGTGGAATGGAAAGTGGTATGATTCGGTTGGCCTTGCTTGGATCCAATTATCGTAAGTTTTATTTTTGCGAAAGCGTTAGAGGCTAGTAATATAATGTGGTGTGAATGATTGAGACTTGTGCTCTATTTTCGGTGAAATAGTCTATTGTTCGTAAGTTTATGTGCATAGGTCGTCAACTTTGAGATACTAACGTGATAAGTTCGTGTCACTTTGATTTTCTCCGACGCTTTTTGCTTGAGGACAAGCAAAGGTTTGGTTTGGGGGAGTTTGATCAGTGCTATTTATATTCATTTTATGCCCCCGGTTTAGTCGCATTTAGCTCGCATTTATTCGTATTCATTATGATTTTATGAGCTATTTGCTATATTTCTCGATACTGCTGCCTTTTATTTATATTTTGCAGGTTTTGGTGGTTTTGAGCCAAAACCCGAGGCATTTGGAGCCAAATCGAGATTTGAGACTACAAGACCAAGCTCGAGCTCGCGCAGGAGCTCGGGATACAAAAGAAAGAACAAAAGATCAAAAGGGCCACGAATAATCAAGGCCCAAATGAAGAATGAGGCCAAGCATAGAAGAAGAAGAGGAGCCGGCCCAATAAATGGGTCAGTGGCCCGGTCAGCAGACGGCCTACTACCGAGGGGCTTTTTCTGCGGGTTTTGTTTTATTTCGTGTTTAATTATTTGGAAACTCTATATATAAGACTCTAGGTCGCGAATTAGAGACTATCTGGAGTTGAGGCTTTATTTTCTGCTCTTAAGTTAGGTTTAAGTTTACTGTTGTTTTATTTTTTCTCTTTCACAAACATTCAAACTTCATTAGTTTAGCTTCAAGATTGATTTCATTGTAATCGTCGGTACTCCGTATATTTCATCATGTCTTCTCTTTACTGTTTTGCTTTGATTTATATTATGTCTAGCTAATTTTCTAATTAGGGTTTGAGGGGAATTTGTGCCCTTGGTTCAGGAACATGGTTTTAGATTAAACTGGTTGAATATATTGTGCAATTGTTCATCGCGTTTTATGCCAATTGAATTAGGATTATTTCGCCTGATCAACGATTTGTCTGAGTTTAATTGAACCTGAGTAAATTTTAATTTAAGATCGAAAGCCGAGTTAAAACTACACTTACGCGAGATTGATAAGTTGAATTTAGTAAGTTGCGAGAGCCCGCTAAATTTGCTTAAGGTTAATATTGACTCGAGAGAGCGTATTCCAAACCTAATCATTTGCACAGTTTATTGTTTCCTTCTTATGAACTTGAGTTCCTGAATCATTGTCATAACGAACCCGATGCCCTAATCTCCCCCTTTATTGATTTCTATTCTTTTTCCTTTATTGCTTTAGTCTATAGATTAAACCAACCCTTTTTCACACTTGAGTTAGACCTGTTTACTCCGACCTTAGCTTATTACTACGCTGTTTCCCTGTGGATCTCGACCCTACTGCCACTAGCTACTAGTTAGTTGACTTTAGATTATTTTGACTTAGGCGTGACGACTTTAGCCTTGTCAGTTACCCAATACGGAGTCCATACCTGATGGATTCCAAATGCCCGCTACTTTGACGGGCAACTTTGAGATTCGCCCCGCCTTCTTAAATCTGGTGGAGCGAAATCAGTTCGGTGGTTATCCCACCGAGGATCCTGGTCGGCATATGCAGATGTTTACTGATTATTGTTCGACGATCAAGCAGGCCGGGATCACTCAAAATCAAATAAGGGAAATGTTGTTCCCTTTTTCGTTGAAAGATCGAGCTCGTGAGTGGATCACGGACCTCGACAAGACGGCTGCGGGTATTACTGATTGGAGGGGGTTGGCTCTGGCTTTCTATTCAAAGTTCTATCCTCCAGAACGCACCAATCAAATGCGCAGTCAGATTCAGGGCTTCAAGCAGACTTATGACGAGTCGCTTGCTGAGGCGTGGGAAAGGTATAAGAAGCTGATACGGGATTGTCCTCATCATGGGTTGAACGATTGGCTCGGGATTATGACCTTTTATAACGGCTTGTACGCTGAGAGCCGTGCCATTCTTGATTCTGCTACGGAGGGACGTTTTGCTAATAACGTCGACGATGATAAAGCTTGGGGCTTGATTGAGGACATGGCTATCCATTCATCTCAGTTTGGGAAGCCGAGGGGTAATTCACGGTCCGCTCATAGTGACCGTGATAAGGAGAGCATGAGCGCGATTACTAGTCAGCTTGCTGCGCTGACTACGAAGATTGATATGCTGCACGGTGTTGGTTCTCCTTGTGGCCACGTGAATGCTGTCACGGGGCACGATTCGGGTTATTCTGCGGGGTATGCTGCGCCCCACGAGCAGGTTTATGCTTATCAATCCTACAATCAAAACCTGCCCTACCAAAACCAGCCAGGTTACGACCGCTCACTCCTATCATATCGTAACCAAAATGTCCTTAACCCGACCACCCAACCACCCCAAAACGCTCCCTACATCCCTCCTCACAAAAATTTCCAACCACCCCCACCTAATTATCAAAAACCTGCTTATACACCTCCACCACCACCTCAACCTACCCCGGGACCCGATCCTTTGGCCGAGACTAAGGGTATGATGTTGCAAATGCAACAAAAGATGATGAGTATGCAAAAGTCGCAGGTGGCCATGCTGAGCCACATGCAAAAGGATGGGCAGGCCAAAGACGCGGCAATAAAGATGCTGGAGAATCAAGTGGCTCAACTTGCCGCTTCACAAGCGTCGCGTCAACCGGGTTCATTACCATCGCAAGGTAATCCTCCTAACCCTCCTCCCGATACAGCGTGTGCAATTACACTGAGGAGCGGCACGTCCTACGATGATCCGAGGGATCAGAGGTCACAGCCGGTCGTCCAACCGGCTGGACCTGTTGCTGCAGGGAAGAATGATTCGGGTGTTGTTTCTGGTGCTCTTGTTGCTACTCCCTCGCCCCCGATTCAGATCAAGCTTCCATTTCCGGGTCGACAACGAGGTGCAGAGCCCGAGGCTAAGTTTAAGAAGTTCGTGGATGTCATCAAAGCGCTACAGGTAAATGTTCCCTTTATTGACCTCGTGACAGTTGATGTTAAGTTTACTTTTCCAAAATTAAAAAGAAAATGGCAGAGGATAAGATTGTTTGATTTTTGATTTGCGTGTTTGAAATTGTTGACCCGAATTTCAGAGACGGGAAAAGTATAAGGGTTCATTTTTGTTCGAAAATGAAAAATGTTCGAAATTAAATTTTATGAATAAAAGGTTTTACATATATTTTTATGAATAGTAAACATAACTTAACATTTTTGAAATTTGAAAGGCGATATTAATTTTGTGTTGATTTTTATAAAATTTTGAAATGTGTTTCTTTTTCAATTCTAAAGATAATACAACAAATTTTATTTTTCAAAATTTTTAAATTTGTACTTAAGAAATTTTAGTATTATTTGGCGAAAAAAATTCAGACGTATTTTTATTATATAGAAAAGGATGAGTTTAAGTTAAGGAATTAAATTCTTTTATCGAATTGTGTTAAAATAACACGGGGTGTTACAGTCAGCCCACAGAACTAAAGATAGCTCTTCTGCCCATCCCCCTCGTCTTCTCTTCAGCTTCTTCTTCAGAGCTTTGATGACAATCTTGTTGCTAGATTCTGCTTGACCATTACACTGGGGGTATCTTGGTGCAGAAGTAAGCAGTTCAATATTCCAGGTTGCACAGAATTCTCTAGTCTTGCTCCCTACGAACTGTGTACCATTGTCACATACAATCTGGCTTGGAATTCCAAATCTGCAAATGATGTTCCTTTTGATGAATGAGATGACCTCCTTCTCAGTCACACTTCTGAACGCTTCAGCTTCAATCCATTTCGAAAAGTAGTCTGTCATCGCCAACATAAACACCTTCTGCCCTGGAGCCATTGGAAGCTTTCCAACTATGTCCATGCCCCATTTCATGAAAGGCCATGGTGCAGGAATAGGATGTAGAATCTCAGCTGGCTGGTGGATCATTGGAGAGTGCTTTTGACATGCTTCACATTTGCTCGCATACTCCACAGCCTCCTTTCTCATAGTTGGCCAGGAGTAACCAAATCTCAGAGCTCACGGCGGATTTCTCCCAAAGATTGTGGTTGCCACAATCTCCTTCATGTAATTCTTCGAGCAGTTAAACCTGCTGGTTCAGGACAACGCAAATATGGACTCGACATAGACTTTATGAATGTAACATCATCAATCAAGACATACCTCGAGGCTTTAAGCCGAAAAGCTCCGGCCTCAAGTCCGTCTGGGGTAAAACACCATCTCTAAGAAAAGAATAAAAAGGTGCACCCAAGAGACAGGAGTGGGGTAGAGCGAGGTTGAGCAGGGATGATGACTTCTCTATGTAAGGTCCGAGGAGGTGTAATATGGGAATCTTGCCCAGGTCCGCAGTTTGAAACTAAAGCCAAGACTAGCCAGAGTCCGCTGTGAATTTCGGTCTCTGGGATCCGGTCAATCCTAAATCGTCAAACTTTGAAACCAAGGTTCTAACCTTCTCAAGGTAGAGCAACATCTTAGAATCTTTGGCCGCAAAAGAACCATATTAACTGATTAACAATAAGTAAAGAGTCGCTACCTCCAAATTCTTGACACCAAGATCAATCTGAGACCATCAAACTGCGATTAACGCCTCGTACTCTGCCTCATTATTGGTGGTACGAAATTCACAAGCCGACATCCTGGGCTAGTATGTCCCCTTGTGGCGATTTCAGGACAATGCCCAGACCAGAACCTCGACATTAGCTTTGCTCCATCGAAAGATACAAAGACACCAGGTCTCTCCTTTTCGCCTGTGTAAGTTTCAAAGACCTCCATAGCACTACTTTCTTCCAGGGTCGGTGAAATCGACCACAAAATCCGCCAAGGCTTGTGACTTTATCGCCGCTACGGGTTCATAATCGATGTCGTATGTACCGAGTCGCATTGCACCATTTCGCCATTCTCCCAGACAGTTCAGGCTTTCTCAAGACTGACTTAACTGGAAGGTTAGTTCTACCACAAATATGATGACTCTCAAAATAAGGTCTAAGCTTAGTGGTTGACATAATTAAGGCGAGAACATACCTTTCTAGAAGAGAATACCTGGTTTCCGCATCTAGCAAGCTCTTACTCACGTAGTATATTGGATACTGCAAACCATCTTCTTCCCTGACCAGAACTGCACTTACTGAATGTTCCGTGACTGACAGGTACAGACTTAACGGTTCTCCCTCTTCTGGTCTGGATAGCAGCGGTGGAGTTGACAAGTAACTCTTCAGATCCTGGAACGATTCCTCATGCTTCTCACTCGATTCGAATTCCTTGTTCTTCTTCAACATATCATAGAAGGGCTTGCACCTTTCTGAGGACCTAGAAATGAATCTGTTCAGAGCTGCTACTCTCCCTGTCAACTTCTGGATGTCTTTCACAGACCTGGGGGGCTCCAGATCTAGGATTGCCTTTATCTGCTCTGGACTTGCTTCAATACCTCTTCTGGTCACCAAGTAGCCCAGGAATTTCCCAGAAGATACTCCAAAGTTGCACTTTGTTGGGTTCAGCTTCATATTGAACTTGTCCAGAATTGCAAACGCTTGCTCTAGGTGCTTCACATCATCCTTAGCATCTTTAGACTTGACCACCATATCATCAATATGAACCTCCATTGTGTCCCCAATTAGATCTTTGAACATCATATTGACCAGCCTCTGGTAGGTGGCTCCAGCATTTCTGAGTCCAAAGGGCATGGTGGTGTAGCAGTAGATACCACGGTCTGTCATGAAGGGCGTCCCCTCCTGGTCTGGGGGATACATCTTGATCTGGTTAAAACCACTTGAGGCGTCCATAAAGGTCAGAACTTCATGACCAGCAGTCTTGTCCACCATAGCATCAATGTGAGGAAGAGGGAAAGGATCCTTGGGACATGCCTTGTTCAGATCTGTGTAGTCTACACAGACTCTCCACTTTCCATTCTTCTTCTGCACAACAACCACCTTAGCTAACCAATCAGGATACATTACCTCTCTTACCATATTCATGTCCAGCAACTTCTGGACTTCTTCATTGATGATAACATTTCTCTCCGGCGCAAACTTCCTGCGTTTCTGGTGCACTGGTCTGTACTTTGGATCAATGTTGAGCTTGTGCGTGATAACGTCAGGACTGATTCCAGTCATGTCAAAGTGGCTCCATGCAAAACTTGATTTCTTAGACTTTAGGAAATTGATCAGATCAGACCTGATACTGGATGGTACATCGCTGCCTACTAACACTTTCTTTTCTGGGCAGGTCTGGTCTACGCTGATCTGGTCCATCTCCAACCCTGACTTTTCTGGTTCCACTATTGACTTGACTGGTTTCTGTAATTGCTATGCGAGCGTTTCGTTGGTGGCTCGAGGCTTCAAGGCTGCTCTGTAGCACTCCTGAGCAGTCTGCCTCTCTCCCTTTATCACCAGAACTCCCCATTGAGTTCAGACCTTCACACATTGATGGTAAGTAGACGCCACAACCTTGAGATTGTGGATCCAAGGCCTGCCTAACAAAACATTATACGAGGTCATAGAATCAATAACATTAAACTTCTCAAAAGAGATACTCCCTGGGCATAGGTGGGAAGTGGGATCTCTCCCAAGGTGTGCTTGGTCTCGCCACTGAATCCTACCAGAACATTGGAGTTCTTGGTCAGCTTGTCCTGGCCTATACCCATTTCCTTCAATGCATCCAACATGATCAGGTTCACAGAACTGCCCCCATCAACCAGAACTCGACGTACAAGTGTACTTCCAATCTGCAGCTTGATCACCAGGCTATCATGGTGCAGAACTGGGATGCCTTCACAATCTTCATGATCAAACATGACAACTTCCCAATTCTTCTCTACTCGGGTTGGAGGTTGCATCTTCTCTTGCTTTGCTATCCTTTTGGCTGCAGAATAGGTTAAACCACAAATATCAGAACCACCATTAATAAATTTTACCTCATGTGTGTAAGGTGGTGGATTTGGCGGGTTCTCTGACTCTTGTCCCCTGGAATCCTGGGACTTGGCGCTTTCAGTTCTGGCCGGGTTCCTCTGAACTGGTCTGATGATGTCCTTCAGGCGTCCAGTTCTGAGCTGTAAAGATATCTCCTTCTTGAAGGCGTAGCAGTCTTCTGTGTTGTGACCAATGTCTCCATGGTACTCACAGTACTTGTTTGGATTTCTGTTTGGATTGAGATGATCATTCTTCCTAGGCCATCTTGCACCATTCCCAAAGCTCTCCAACTTGGCAATCAACTGTGGAACCTCAACACCAAGACTGTTGATATCAAGGGAGTCATCAGAATTGACCGTCTCAAAACTGACGGCATGCACTTGTGTTCTGGGTAGCCTGCTGTACGGTGCTGGCCTGTTCTGGGTGCACTGTCAGACTTCCTGTTCACCTTCTCATACCCAGAACTATCCTACCGACTGAAAGCATCCTCTTCAAGTCTAATTTGGGCCAACATCTTTGCCTGCACATCCTCAAAAGTAACACAAGGATACTTAGTTAGTTCACGATAAAGCTCAGAATTTACCACCAAACCTTGCCTATAAGCTTGGATAGCGGTTGCAACGTCACAGTTGGGAATGGAAATCTTCTCCTTGTTGAATCTTTGGAGATAGTCTCGTAGGGACTCATCTTTCTTCTGCACAATCCCGTACAGATCACTTGTTTGCTTTTCTAACTTCCTGCTGCTAGCAAACTGGGCAACAAAGACATTCACAAGATTAGCAAACGATTTAATAGTACCATTGGGAATATTGACAAACCATTGCAGAGCTGGTCCGGCCAGAGTAGAACCAAAGCCTTTGCACATGCAGGCTTCTCTGTACTCTTTTGGAACTGGGACTGTGTACATCTTCTGCTTGTACTGGGCCACGTGGTCCTGTGGATCTCCTGTACCCTCGTACAACCTCATCCCTGGAACACTGAACTTCTTTGGAATCTCCTGCATGGTTATGGCTTCACTGAATGGCGAATCCGCATAACACTCCTGGGAAGCCTCCTCAATTGGTGCTGGAACTCCAGGTATCTTTGCAACCTTGTCATGTAATTTCTGGAGTTCTTGCATCATCATGAGGGTGAAGTTGAACTTCTTCTTGGCCTTCCTTTTGTCAGCATTCTCGGAAGATTTTTCTTCTTCTTCACCACCCAAGAGTTGGTCTTCAAGATCCTCATCTTCGTCCAGGTTAGAGAAATCTATTCTCTTGATTATAGAACTTAAGGTTGCGCCTGGTCTGATCTTCGAGGCACTCCCCTTAACAGAGTCTAACTTGGTCTTCAGAACAGACTCTGTTTCCTTCAGTTTTGCATTCTCCTCTGAGATTTGCTGAATCTTGTCTTGCGCATCTTGCAAGTCCTTGGACAATTGCTCCAAAGTTCTATCAGCCATTTGAATATGGAAAAGGCGATTTTTGTGAGATTTTTGTGAGAAAAGTTACGCAAATTAATAAACTAGTTGCCCCACGGTTGGCGCCAATTTGTTTTGGTAAAAACTTTACAAGTATGAAAATGGAGAAAAGTGGATCAACTAGTACTATTTGCGGAACAGAACAGAACTGAGCTAAATGGGACAGAACTAAGGACACGATGACGCAGAAGCCCCAAGAAGAAGATGGGGAAAACTGCGGGCTACCAAGCCAGGAGTAATTTTATTAATATCAGAGTCGGGGTTACAGAATACAACTGTGGAAGTGATCACTTCTGTAGCAATTCGTGCAGAACTGACTGTAGTTTACCGTAGTATATTGTAGTATATTTTCTAGTGCTTAAGTATGCTAAGAGTGAATGAAAGATAATTAAAAATGTACAAATGAGCCTCTATATATAGGCAAAGCTAGCTGCAAATTGGTTCCTATTTTCTAGGGCACTTCTTCCATGATCTATGGCGGTTGAATAACCTCCCACGACTCCACTTCTGCTCAGCTGATGACTTCTCCCATTATCCCATGATCTTTGTAACCGCTGTAGTTGACCTCTGCTGACCATAACTGCCATGCCTTTTCTGACCTGTTCTGTGCTATAACTGCCATTGCTCTTCTGTCCTGCTCTGTACCATATTCACAACATCTATCCAGAACTGCAAATTCTGGGTGGTGTAAAATCTGGTCATAACAACATTCATGTCCAGCAACTTCTGGACTTCTTCATTGAAGATAGCATTTCTCTCTGGCGCAAATTTCCTGCGTTTTTGGTGCACTGGTTTGTACTTAGGATCGATGTTGAGCTTGTGTGTGATAACGTCAGGACTGATTCCAGTCATGTCAAAGTGGCTCCATGAAAAACTTGATTTCTTAGACTTCAGGAAATTGATCAGATCAGACCTGATACTGGATGGTACATCACTGCCCACCAACACTTTCTTTTCTGGGCAGGTCTGGTCTATGCTGATCTGGTCCATCTCCAATCCTGACTTTTCTGGTTCCACTATCGACTTGATTGGTTTCTGTAATTTGCTATGCGAGCGTTTTGTTGGTGGCTGGAGGCTTCAAGGCTGCTCTGTAGCACTCCTGTGCAGTCTGTCTCTCTCCCTTTATCACCAGAACTCCCCATTGAGTTGGGACCTTCACACATTAATGGTAAGTAGACGCCACAGCCTTGAGGTTGTGGATCTAAGGCCTGCCCAACAGAACATTATACGAGGTCATAGAATCAATAACATTAAATTTCTCAAAAGAAGAAACTCTCTGGGCATAGGTGGGAAGTGAGATCTCTCCCAAGGTGTGCTTGGTCTCGCCACTGAATCCTACCAGAACATTGGAGTTCTTGGTCAGCTTGTCCTGGCCTATACCCATCTCCTTTAATGCGTCCAAAGATGATCAGTTCACGAATCGCCCCATCAACTGTAACTCCCAAGACAAGGGTGCTTCCAATCTGCAACTTGATCACTAGACTGTCATGGTGCAGTACTGGGATGCCTTCGTAATCTTCATGATCAAAGGTGACAACTTCCCAGTTCTTCTCTACTCTGGTTGGAGGTTGCATCTTCTCTTGCTTTGCTATCCTCTTGGCTGCAGAATAGGTCAAACCACAGATATCATAACCACCATTAATAAATTTTACCTCATGTGTGTAGGGTGGTGGATTTGGCGGCTTTTCTGACTCCTGTCCCCTGGAATCCTGGGACTTGGCGCTTTCAGTTCTTGCCGGGTTCCTCTGGACTGGTCTGATGATGTCCTTTAGACGTCCAATTCTGAGCTGGTAAGATATCTCCTTCTTGAAGGCGTAGCAGTCTTCTGTGTTGTGACCAATGTTTCCATGGTACTCACAGTACTTGTTAGGATTTCTGTTTGGATTTGGATGATCATTCTTCTTGAGCCATCTTGCACCATTCCCAAAGCTCTCCAACTTGGCTATCAACTGTGGAACCTCAACACCAACGCTGTTGATATCAAGGGAGTCATCAGAATTGACCGTCTCAAAACTGACGGCATGCACTTGCGTTCTGGGTGGCTGCTGTACGGTGCTGGCCTGTTCTGGGTGCGTCCACTGTCGGACTTCCTGTTCACCTTCTCATACCCAGAACTATCCTGCCGACTGAAAGCATCCTCTTCAAGTCTAATCTGGGCCAAAGTTTTTGTCTGCACATCTTCAAAAGTAACATAAGGATACTTAGTTAGTTCACGGTAAAGCTCAGAATTTACCACCAAACCTTACCTAAAAGCCTGGATGGCGGTAGCAATATCGCAGTTGGGAATGGAAAACTTCTCTTTGTTGAATCTTTGGAGATAATCTCGTAGGAACTCATCCTTCTTCTGTACAATTCTGTACAGATCACTTGTTTGCTTCTCTAATTTCCTGCTGCTAGCAAACTGGGCAATAAACACATTCACGAGATTAGCAAACGATTTAATAGTACCATTGGGAATATTGACAAACCATTGCAGAGCTGGTCCGGCCAGAGTAGAACCAAAGCCTTTGCACATGCAGGCTTCTCTGTACTCTTTTGGAACTGGGACTGTGTACATCTTCTGCTTGTACTGGGCCACGTGGTCCTGTGGATCTCCTGTACCCTCGTACAACCTCATCCCTGGAACACTGAACTTCTTTGGAATCTCCTGCATGGTTATGGCTTCACTGAATTGTGAATCCGCATAACACTCCTGCGAAGCCTCCTCAATTGTTGCTGGAACTCCTGGGATTTTTGCAACCTTGTCATGTAACTTCTGGAGTTCTTGCATCATCATGAGGGTGAAGTTGAACTTCTTCTTGCCCTTCCTTTTGTTGGCATTCTCAGATGTTTCCTCTTCTTCTTCACCACCCAGGAATTGGTCCTCGAGATCCTCATCTTCGTCCAGGTTAGAGAAATCTATTCTCTTGATTATAGAACTCAAGGATGCCCCTGGTCCGATCTTCGAGGCACTCCCCTTAGCAGAATCTAACTTAGTCTTCAGAACAGACTCTGTCTCCTTCAGTTTTGCATTCTCTTCTGAGATTTGCTGAATCTTGGCTTGCAAGTCCTTGGACAATTGCTCCAAAGTTCTGTCAGCCATTTGAATATAGAAAAGGTGATTTTTGTGAGATTTTTGTGAGAAAAGTAACGCAAATTAATAAACTAGTTGCCCCAAGGTGGGCGCCAATTTGTTTTGGTAAAAACTTTACAGGTATGAAAATGGAAGAAAGTGGATCAACTAGTACTATTTGCGGAACAGAACAGAACTGGGCTAAATGGGACAGAACTAAGGACACAGGGATTTGATGACGCAGAAGCCCCGAGAAGAAGATGGGGAAAACTGCGGGCTACCAAGCCAGGAGTAGTTTTATTAATATCAGAGTTGGGTTACAGAGTACAACTGTAAGAGTATGATCACTTCTGTAGCAATTCGTACAGAACTGACTGTAGTTTATCGTAGTATATTTTCTAGTGCTTAAGTATGCTAATGCTAATGAAAAGATTGTCAAAAAATGTACAAATGAGCCTCTATTTATACACAGAGCTAGCTGAGAATTAGTTCCTATTTTCTAGGGCACTTCCCCATCATCCCCGGCGGTTATTTAACCTCCCATGACTCCACTTCTGCTCAGCTGGTAACTTACTTCATTATCCCATGATCTTTGTAACCGCTGTGGTTGACCTCTGCTGACCATAACTGCCATTCCTCTTCTGACCTGCTCTATACCATATTGTAACACCCGGTGTTGTCCGAGGTTATTCGGGCTGGGTTCCCCGTTGAAGTGGTCCATGTGATGAGCTCAAGTGACCTAGTGCTTAAAAGGATTGTAAGTGCTACTCATATCAACAAGATGCATCTTCTTTTCTGGTGGCTCATCTTAAGAACTCTTTGGTTAAGCGTGCTTGCTGGAGAGTAGTCTTAGGATGGGTGACCTCCTGGGAAGTTCTCAGGATGTGCACGAGTGAGGACAAAGTGTGCTGGAAAGGACCCGTGTTGGTTTGTGGGCGATGTACGCAGCCTGGCGAGCTACCGTGGGTGACCTTCCAGCCTTCACTTGGGGCCGGGGTGTTACACATATTCTCAACGTCTATCCAGAGCTGCCAATTCTGGGTAGTGTAAAAATCTGGTCATAACAATTATCAACAACAACAACATCAACAATTACGTAACATTATATAACATTCATCATATATACTACTTTCTAATAACAACAACAACGTCAACAACAACAAGAACAACCACCACATATATACAAACTACGTACATATATACTAATAAACGTCAACAACAACAAGAACAACCATATATACTACGTACTAATAACCACCATATATATGTATTACTATACGTACTAATAACAACAACAACGACAACAACCACAACAACAACAACAACAACAACAACAACAATAACAACAAAAACAACATCAAATACGTACAACTTTAATTAACAAGCAACAACCTACAATAACATATATAGTACGAAAAAAATGAATTTACAATAGATTATTATGTGGAAAAACGAACCTTCTCGAGATAGTAAATAAGATGAGTTTAGGCCAACGTCGATGTATTAAAAAATATAAACGAAGAAGATGAAGTTTGATCGAAATTTTTAAGAGAAATATTGTAAAATATAAACGTACGTAGTACTTTAAATATTGAAGATGAAGTTGGAATTAAAAAAAAAAAAAAAAAAAAAAAAAAAAAAAAAAAAAAAACTTTTAGGTAGTTATACAATAATAACTTCTACGATTTACAAGGCCTACAATAATGACTTAATTGATTTACAAGACTAATACTTCAATTCACAAGAGTATACAATTAATGGAATATAACTTATCTATTTATTCTAATAATATATATATAAAATAATTAGTATGATAACAAAAATATTATTTAATAAAACCGTTATTTAAAATGTCATCTCTACTATTAAACATCATTGAACTATAAATTTTTAAAAATACTTTTCAAAACGGTTTTTGAGTTAAAGCCATTTTTAATAATTAACTTAAAAAATATGACATATAAAATCATTAGTATATTTATCATAACAAAAATATTGTATATATAAATAAGAATTTAGGTATATAAAATCATTAATTAGTATAATTGAATTTAGATATAATATTGTTAATTAACTACTCTCTTTAATTCAATATCAATTATATATAGATAAATCTGAGTTTTAATTACTATAAATTACAATTCAATATAATGTAGAAAATATAAAAAATTTTAAAATTTACATAATCTCTTATATATTCAAAATATTATAAAAATTATAAACCATTTAATTTCCTTATTTAAATTTTTTTACCAAATTCTACAAATAATTTTTTTTTTATTTATATTGGAAAAAAGTACATAGCTTTTTAGGTAAAAAAAATTAGGATACGTATATTATGAGTATAGTTATTTAAAACAGTTTAGTATTGAAAAACTTGGTTTTTTTTTTTTTTTTTTTTTGTTTTTAATTAAAAATAACGGCTTACTTGTAAAAACCTTATTTAAAGTCCACATTAAAAACAACGCAAAATTTGCACCACCGTTTTTTTTTTTTTTTTTTAGGTCAAAAATAACGGTTTTTTCAATAAAAACCGTTATTTAAAATTAACTCAAAAACAACGGTTTTCTAAAAAAAAACCATTTTTTTTTTGTTTTCCCGTCAAAAATAATAGTTTTTACCTACGAAACCGTTATTTAAAGTCTAACTCAAAAACAACCCATTTTTTATAAAAACCGTTATTTATAAGTCCCCCGTTGTTTATAGTGGTTTTTTCTTTGTTTTTAGTGATTAGTTTGATTTGGAGCCTAAAGATTTAACAACGGAAATTTTTAGGTTTGGAGCCTAAAGATTTGGAGCCTAAAGATTTAAACAACCCATTTTTTATAAAAACCGTTATTTATAAGTCCCCCATTTTTTATAAAGATTTAACAACGGAACTTTGCAATTTGTGTTGTTTTTGCTCAATTTTGTAGTAGTGCCGCCATCCACCTAGCGCTCAAAGCTTGCTCCAAGCAATCCAATGTATGGGCCGATTATCATCTTGGTGGCCCCACCAAAAATTTGACATTGCTTTACTCAAATCATAGTAGAGGATATTAGGGAGCATAAAAAGACCCATCTGATAGGTAGGAATTGCTTGGGCTATAGCCTTTGTTCAGGGTGATTTTCTCACACGGTTCGTTTTAGTGATTGTGGATCTACTAGTACTATCCTTTAGGTTATGTTTTGAGATTTATTGTGTAAAGACGTAAAGAAAAGCAATAAAAATGCACAAGACACACGATATGGTTACGTGGGAAAAACCCTTAAATGTTAAGGGAAAAACCACGGGCGCCAAGCCAGGAGAGGATCTTCACTAGTTCAGGAATAATTGATACAGAGTCTGGACCAACTGGTACAGAATACAAAAATGGCGAGAAAAATTATAAAGTGTTTGAGTGTTTGTGAGTTGCGTAGCGAGTAGTAAATTTTAGTAGTGTGTCTTCTGATGATTTCTTCTTCTGAAATCTACTCCTTATATAGTACCTCCAAGGTCCAACGTCTTTTTCCCCCTTTGTAGCTAACTTCCCAACTATCTCTCCTGCAGTTCCTATCTTCCAGGCTTCTGTTTCTGCATGCTTGACTAAGTCCTCTAACGTCCACTTCTAGGGTTGCTGCTGCGTCTTTGGGCTTTCCTTTTTGATGTTTGCTTCTCTTTGTTGGACTTGGCACATCTTGACTTTTCCTCTCCTGACCTGCACCTTTGTTTTATGCATGCCTGCGGTGCCGACTTGACTTGGTCTGGACTGTCTAAGGATCTGAACTCGTCTGACTGCCCAGGGTCTGACCAGCCTGGGTTTTTGGTCCCAACAGTTTGTCCCCCATCTCCTTGCCCTTCAGTCCTGAACTGGGGGGTAAGGAGATGCTTCTGTTCTTCATCCTGGTCCAGGGCTGAGCCTGGTCCAGGCTCTTTCTGTTCTGCTGTGCCTTTGGTCCTGAGACCTGTACCTTGTAATTAATGAGGCGGTTGCCTTTTCGTGGGGAATTGCGCCCTATTTTGGCGCTCAATGTACTGCGCACGTCCTGTCATGGGTCACATCACGTCTCTTCACGCGTTTATTTTTGTAAAAAACCATCCAACTTCTTTTGTTTCTCTATATATACCCTTGTTTTTGTTTTGTTTCTCTCTCTATCTCATTTTTTCTTTGTTTTTCCTTGTTTTACAACCTAAAAACCCCCGAAAAACCCCCAAATTGATTTGCAAAAAACCCTAGCTTCTTTCCTTCCTCTTTGATCTAATCATGGCTCGAAACGACGTTGGTCCTTCTTCTGCTGTTTCCTTCTCCTATGCCGATTCCGTCTTCCGTGCAACAGATCTGATAAAGGATGTGAACATTTACCCGAACTTACTTGCTCAAGGGGTCGAGACACGGCTCAAAACTGAGGGAAAGATCCCTGAATGCACTGAGGTCTGGGCCGCAGACAACAGAGATGTCAGGGTGGATTGGGTGAGCCCAGGCTGATTCTCGATTTTTGAGTCATCCTTCAGGTTTGGTGCAACTTTTCCGCTTTGTCCCCTGATGAGTGCTTTTCTGGGGACTGTTCAAGTCCCACCTTGCCAAGTGATGCCTTCCGTTTGGCGATTGATCCATGGGATCGATTCTCTTTGCCGGCGATATGGGGTCGAGATCCAACTGGCCGATATCAGGAACGTTTATCGCTTGCGCATGCATAAGCAAAGGAGGGTTCACTTTCGTTTGAGGGATAAATGCCAGCCCCTCCTGACCCGTCTGGACGTGGGTGATGAGAGGAACTGGACTAGTTTCTTCATGTTCATCAGGAGCAAGTCCTTGGGCCCCAATGTCTGGGCGCCTGAATTTTCCCTAAAGGGGACAGGTTTGTGCTTTGTACTTCTGCATTTCTGTCCATTTGATTTGCTTGTGCCCTTTGCTTAGGTTTGTTGTGTATTTGATTTGTAGTTTCTGACTGGGTTCCTACCCCTGATGATCCTGAGTCGAGGAAGAGAATTGAGGCATTCCTGGATCTGCCTGCTGACAAGAAGACCTGGCCCAGGTGTATGCACCCTGATGATGATGAAGCTGTTGAGGTGGTTCCTGCTCCTGAGCAGCATGGTGGTGATGGTGGAGAGAGTGAGGAGGATGAGGAGGGGTCTGAAGATGAGGAAGAGGCTGTGCCTGAGGAGGGTGAAAAGTCTGTAAGTGGGATTGCTGGTGGGAATAGTACAGGTCAGTTTGACCAGACTCCCATCCATGTAACCCCGTTAAGCTCTATACTTGCTGGGGCCGGTGGCCACTCTACTCTGCCCCCACTGAAGATTCCTGGGCCAAGCCTGAGCTCTGTGCCCGACGCTGCTACTGGTACTGATTCTTTCTCTTTAGTCCATGAGTTCATTTATTTGCCATTCTTTTGTAACTTGTTTCCAATGATGTCCCCAGCTTCTGGATCTAACAAGAAGAACTTCCTGTCCATGGAGGCTATTACTGCTGCGATTACCCAGGCACGCGAGGCTATGAAGTCTGGTGGTAGTTCTGCCCCTGCTGCGAGTCTGGTGGCCCCTACTTCCGAGTCCTCCAAGAGGAAGGCGTCAGAGGGGGTTCAGACCAGGTCTACCAAAGTGGTTGCTGGATCCCCTGAACCTACCCCTAACCAGAAGAAAATGAAGAAAGGGAAGTTACCTCAGATGAATCTAGTGCTGTCTATACCTCTGCATTCTCAAAGTCAATCTGAATATGTTTCCTTGGGGAAGTCCCTGAGTGAAAACTTTGCTACTCTGTCCTCTGCACCTGCTGCCTTAGAGCCTGCACGCCTGGCGCACAAGATGGTGGGCTGTTGTGCTCAGGTTTGTATCCTTCCTTATGTTCTTGGTTTTGTCCAGAGTTTCTTTCGATAAGGTTTTGATTTTTTGTTCTGTTCTGTATCCGTAATTGCTACTCATGTCTGCCAGTCTTGGTTCCACGGTGCCAATTTTGGAAACTGGTAGAGGCAGGGCTGAGGCTGAGAACGAAGCACTTCGCTCTTCCCTCGAGATTACCAAAAAGGAAGCTGAGATGGATAAGATCCATTTCAAGAGAATCCAGCAGCAGGACAACCGCATTGGTGAGCTAACCAGGGAACTTGAGGATCTGAGGGAGGACGCCAAAAGACACAACGCAGTGGTGAGGGACCTGAGTATCTTCCACACACTCCGTACCCGGGTTGAAATGATGAATGCTAGTCCTGAAGCTCGTGCTGCCTGGGATCTTTCTGCAAAGATCGCCACCTTCAAGCAGTTGTTTCCTGATGAAACTATTCCGGAGCAGGCTGAAGTTACTTCGGCTGTACAACCTGGTGCTGGAGTCACTGCTGGTCCAAGCGTTGGAGCTGATGGTGGAGATTCTGGTGCTGGCGCTCATGAGACTGGGCCCTCAAATGCTGGTCCTGCAGGGGGGAGTATTGAAAAGACAGGTGAATCTGACGATGGTACCAACTGAACCATGCTCATGATAGTTGTTTCTGTTTTTTGAACAATATTTTGGATTTGTCAGGGGGAATGTCCCCTGTTGATATTTGGCCTGTAAGTATTTGAACTTTGTTTGTCTGTCTCTGAACTTTTTGTGCCCATGCACAGGCATGGGCTGACTGTTAGATTCTAATGTTGACTAGGCTTTGCTATATGTTATGCTATGTCTATGTTTTTGTTATGTCTTTTGTTATGATGCGCATTTTATTTGTTGTGGATTTTGTAAAGTAGCATGCATGCGTTTGATAATTTAGGCGACTTACACTTTGGGGCTCCCTTAACGGACATTACTCCCTGTTCCGTTGTTGTAGTCGTACTGGGGCTGATGCCCTTCTTTGCTTTGTCTTTGTCTTTGTGGAAGTTTTTGGTTCTGGTCTGGTCTGGCCCAGATATCTGTACTGCTTTGTCTGCATAGAAAAGAGGGTCAGGACTGACCGTTGGCGTTAGCCAACGGCCCTCCGACGCTCAAGTCAGTACAGTTATACAGGATAATTTTTAAAGGAAAAGTTTTGAGTTTTGTGGGTTACCAGATGTCTTGGTTCAGAACACTCTATATGTGATAGAGCTTGAGATGGAGTGTATTCCAAGGTCTTGGGATCATGTCTCCTTCCAGAGTCTGTAATCTGTAGGAACCCTTCCCTACTGCTGAATCAATAAGGTATAGGCCTTCCCAGGTTGGGGCCAGCTTGCCTGCAGCCTTGTCTCTTGTGTTCTGAAATACCTTCCTCAGGACCAGATCCCCTGTCCTAAACATTCGCACTCTTACGTTTTTGTTGTAACTTCGGGCCACAGATTGTTGGTAGGCCGCCAGTCTCACTGCTGCTAGGTCCCTGAGCTCCTGGGCTGTATCTAGACTGTCACAAAGTAGCTCGTTATTCTCAGAAACTGTATTGAGTCCATACCTGACTGTTGGAACGTGCACTTCTACTGGGAGTACTGCTTCGCATCCATAGACCATTGAGTATGGAGTTTGCCCTGTAGCTCTCTTTGGCGTAGTCCTGTCTGCCCACAACACCAGTGGCAACTCTTCAACCCATCTTCCTTGTTTCTCCATCAGCTTCTTCTTGATGCAACTAATTATAATTTTGTTGCTGGACTCAGCCTGTCCATTTGCCTGAGGATACCTTGGTGCAGACGTGACCAAGTTGATGTTCCACTTTGCACAAAAATTCCTGGTCTTGTTTCCCACGAACGCAAGTCCATTGTCACATATGATTTCTGAGGGGATTCCATACCTGCTGATTATATTCTTTCTTATGAAAGCAATTACTTCCTTCTCAGTCACATTTTTGTACGCATCTGCCTCTATCTACTTGGAGAAGTAGTCTGTCATTGCGAGCATGTACACCTTCTGGCCTGGAGCAACTGGTAATTTGCCTACTAAATCCATTCCCCACTTCATGAATGGCCATGGTGCTGATATTGAGTGCAGGTTCTACGCAGGCTGATGTATCTCTGGACCATGCTTTTGACAAGCGTCACACTTTGTGGCATACTGGATGCTATCTGTTTTCATTGTGGGCCAGTAGTAGCCCATCCGCAAGATTTTGTTGACCATGCTTCTACCACCTGTGTGGTTTCCACAGTGTCCATCGTGTATTTCTGATAGTAATGTTTTGACCTGGTCAGGTTCTAGGCAGCGCAGGTACACCCCATTGAAGGACCTTCTGAATAATATGCCTTGTATGATTGTATACCTGGACGCCTTGATTCTGAACGCTCTTGCCTCGATCTTGTCCTGTGGTAACTTGTTCTGGACCAGCCACTCGTAATATGGTTTGGTCCAGCTCTGGGCTGTTTGAACTGTGTTCTGCAGGACTGGCTGCACCTTCTGGACTGCTGGTTCCAGGATGTGAACAATTGGTATACTGTCCAGAGCATGAGGTTCAAATGCTAGAGCATCTGCCTGCACATTCTGATCTCTAGGGACTTGCTCAACCTCAATGTTAGTAAATTTTTGAAAAAAATTTTTAACCAAATCAAGATATGCAATCATTTTAGAATCTTTAGCAGCGTACGTACCATTGATTTGGTTTGCTACCAGCAAAGAGTCTATTTTTACCTTTAGATTCTGGACCCTCATGTCCAGACACACATTCAGTCCTGCTATTAGTGCCTTATACTCAGCTTCATTGTTGGTAGTCCTGAATTCACAGGATACAGCATGTACTATCTTGTCCCCCTATGGCGACTTCAAGACCACACCTAGTCCAGTGCCCCTGATATTGGCTGAACCATCTGTCCAAAGTTCCCAGGTCTGCTGTTCCTGGTCCAGATGGAAGATCTCTTTTGTTACCTGCTCTTCTAGTGTAGGAGTGAAGTCAGCCACAAAGTCTGCCAATGCTTGAGATTTGATTGTTGTTCTGGGCTCATAAGACAAGTCATAGGTGCTCAATTTGACTGACCACTTTGACATACGACCTGAAAGTTCTGGTCTACACAGTACTGATCTCACAGGAACATTAGTACGAACGATAATATGATGCGCCTCAAAATATGGACGCAACTTGGTACAAGCAACTGTTAAAGCCAAAACAAATTTTTGCAACACAGAATACCTGGTCTCAGCATCCAGAAGACTCTTACTTACATAATATACAGGATGTTCTTTGCCCATCCGTTCTCTCACCGTAATCGCACTTACAGAGGCTTCATTACAAGCAGTGCAGGACCGGTGACTCACAGTTACGGGTTGGATAGAAGTGGGGCTGATGATAGGTATGCCTTCAGGTCCTGAAATGCTTTCTCATGCTCTATCCCCCAGTTGAACTGCTTATTCTTTCTCAGAAGATCATAGAATGGCTTGCACCTTTCAGAAGACCTGGAGATGAACCTGTTCAGCGCTGCTACTCTTCCAGTCAGTTTCTGGACATCCTTTGAGTTCTGGGGAGACTGTAAATTGATTATTGCTGAGATCTGCTCTGGACTAGCTTCTATGCCTCTTTTCGTCACCATGTAACCTAAGAATTTTCCTGCAGTGACGCCAAAAGTGCATTTAGTAGGGTTTAATTTCATATTATACTTTTCCAAAATCTCAAACGCCTTTTCCAGGTCCTGGATGTGATCTTCAGCTTTTTTTTGACTTCACCACCATATCATCAATGTAGACCTCCATTGTGTCTTCAATCTGATCCTTGAACATCATGTTCACCAGCCTTTGATATGTTGCACCTGCATTCTTTAATCCAAAGGGCATAGCTTTGTAGCAATAGATTCCCCTGCTTGTCATGAATGTTGTATGCTCCTGGTCTGGGGGTGCATCCTGATCTGGTTGAACCCACTTGCTGCATCCATGAATGTCAGTACCTCGTGTCTTGCAGTGGCATCTACCGTGGCATCTATATGTGGTAGTGGAAATGAATCCTTTGGGCATGCTTTGTTCAGGTCCGTGTAGTCCACGCATACTCTCCACTTGCCATTCTGGACCACAACTACATTTGCCAACCAGTCTGGGTACATTACTTCTTTAATCATGTCCATGTCCAGCAACTTCTGTACCTCCTGGTTCATAATTTCATTACGTTCTGGTGCAAACTTCCTGCGTTTCTGCTTCACAGGCTTAAAACTTGGGTCAATATTTAACTTATGCGTAATAACATCAGAACTTATACCAGTCATATCAAAATGAGACCAAGCAAAACAATGCTCTTTCTTCCTCAGAAAGTCAACTAAAGCAGGTCTGATTACCTCTGGAGCGTCAGAACCAACCAGAATCTTCCTGTCAGGTCTTTCTTCAGCCAAAACGATTTCATCCGTCTCCATGCGTGGGACAGGATTCTCAACAGACCTGACAGGCTGCTTTAATTGCTATGCGAGGGACTTACCTGGGCTAGGAGGTTTCGTGGTCGCCTGTAACACTCTGCGCCTGCCGCTTCTTCTCGACCGGCCGTTCTTTGTCCCCCACTTTGTTGGAATCTTGATGCACTGGTGGTACGTTGAAGGTACAGCCTTGAGGTTGTGGATCCAGGGTCGCCCTAGGATCACGTTGTATGAGGACAGGCAATCTATTACGCAGAACTTCTCGAAAGAGGTGACTCCTTCCACATAGGTTGGCAGCGTGATCTCTCTTCCAAGCTGTGCTTTGTTTCTCCACTGAATCCTACCAGGACGCTGGACTTCTTTGTTACATCAGACTCTTTCAGCCCCATAGCTTCCAGCGCCTCCATCATGATGATGTTGACTGAGCTGCCTCCATCTACCAGGACTCGTTTGACCATGCAGGTCCCAATCTGGATCTTGATTACCAGTCCATCGTGATGTGGCCCATGCACTCCTTGAAGATCTGACTCATCGAACACAATCTCCTGGGCTGAACCTGGTTGTCCTGCTGGTGGCTGTTGCCTGTTCTCCAGAGCCACACGCTTTGCAGTAGAATATGTTAGTCCACAAATATCTGAACCACCAGAAATGAATTTTACCTCATGGGTTGGCGGTGGTGGTGGAAGATCTCTGGGCTCATCTCTTTCATCTATGTTCCTCCTGTTCCTGGGCAGGATATCCTTCAGGTGACCATTCTTTAGCAGATGAGCTATCTCCCTCCTGAGAGCTATGTAGTCCTCTGTGGTATGTCCAATATCATAATGGTACTCACACCACTTGGTCGTGTCCCGCCTTGGATTCGGCTTCTCACTTGCTTTCGGCCATCTGACTGCTGAGCCCAGCTTGTCCAACTTGTTGATTAGGCCTGGCAGATCTACAGAAAAGCAATACTCTGAAACTGGAGGTGGAATTCTGGGTGCATCAGTCTGTTCATCCACGGCGTTTGCCTCCCTCCTGTTTGGCCTCTGATATGGACCAGGCCTGTTGTTGCTGTGCCGTTGGGTGGTGACTTTTCGTTCAGCCCTGCCCTGGTCCTGGTATCGTGCCCTGAACTGCTGGTCCTCTTCTACCCTGATCTGGGCCAGAGCCTTAGCCTGCACATCCTCAAAGGTAGAACAAGGGTAGCGAGTTAGTTCAACATAAAGATCAGAGTCTCTAACCAAACCTTGTCTGAAGGCCTCAATGGCCGTGCCGATGTCACATCTGGGGATGGACAATCTTTCTCTTTGTTGAAGCGGTGCAAGAAGTCCCTCAGAGACTCGTTCTCGTTCTGGATCACTCGGTACAGATCACTGGTCTGCTTCTCCAACAATCTGCTACTGGCGAACTGGATGTTGAAAAGGTTGATCAGCTCCGCAAAGGACTTGATGGTCTTGATTGGCAGGTTGATGTACCACTGCAGGGCTGGACCAGTCAAGGTTGAACCAAAGCTTTTGCACATGCAAGCCTTCCTCTTCTCTGCTGGGATAGGAACGTTGAACATCCTCTACCTGTACTGAGCAACATGTTCCAGAGGATCAGCTGTCCCATCATAGAGCTTCAGGTTGGGCGCTGTGTATTTCTTTGGCATCTCCACCATTGCAATGCAGTCATCGAAAGGTGAATCAGAGTAGCATCCTGGGGTTGCTTCTTCTATGGGTGATGGAAGCCCTGGAACCTTCCGCACCAAATCCGAGAGTTTCTGCATCTCCATCATCATGTACTGCATGACCTGGCCTGCACTAACTCCTTCTGGTGTCTTTGGGTCTCCACCTCCGCCTGCAGCGCTGTTCTCTGGGTCCTCTTCTACATTGAGTGGGTCACCTCTTGATCCCTTTGTCCCTGAGGTAGAGAAAGTAGAGAAGTCAAATTGCTTGATCACATCAGAGAATGGTGTACCTGGTGGGATCCTGGATCCTGAGGCTTTCTTCTGGACTGAGGTCTCTAGCTGTTTCTTCAGGGCAGCCTCAGCCTCTTTCAACCTTGCTGCCTCAGCCTTGGCATCCTCTGCCGCTTTGTTGGCTTGTTCTGCAACTTGCTTGGCTTGTTGCAACTCCTCCTGGAGCTTCAGCATGGCCTCTGCGCTTGCACTTGGGTCTGCCATCTTTCACGTTGGTTGATCTTGTTGATATGGAACGTTTTTGTAGGATTAATAAACTAGTATCCCCACAGACGGCGCCAATCTGTTCGGGGTGATTTTCTCACACAGTTCGTTTTAGTGATTGTGGATCTACTAGTACTATCCTTTAGGTTATGTTTTGAGATTTATTGTGTAAAGACTTAAAGAAAAGCAATAAAAATGCACAAGACACACGATATGGTTACGTGGGAAAAACCCTTAAATGTTAAGGGAAAAACCATGGGCGCCAAGCCAGGAGAGGATCTTCACTAGTTCGGGAATAATTGGTACAGAGTCTGGACCAACTGGTACAAAATACAAAAATGGCGAGAAAAATTATAAAGTGTTTGAGTGTTTGTGAGTTGCGTAGCGAGTAGTAAATTTTAGTAGCGAGTAGTAAATTTTAGTAGTGTGTCTTCTGATGATTTCTTCTTCTGAAATCTACTCCTTATATAGTACCTCCAAGGTCCAACGTCTCTTTCCCCCTTTGTAGCTAACTTCCCAACTATCTCTCCTGCAGTTCCGATCTTCCAGGCTTCTGTTTCTGCATGCTTGACTAAGTCCTCTAACGTCCACTTCTAGGGTTGCTGCTGCGTCTTTGGACTTTCCTTTTTGATGTTTGCTTCTCTTTGTTGGACTTGGCCCATCTTGACTTTTCCTCTCCTGACCTGCACCTTTGTTTTGTCTGTACCGCCTGGTGCTGACTTCAGATTCTGGACCTGTCTAAGGATCCTGAACTCGTCTGGACCTGTCCAGGGGTCCTGGACCAGCCTGGGTTTTTGGTCCCAACAGCCTTTATGAGAATTTTTCTACCCGGAAAGGACAAATATTTTCTCTTCCACCCTTATTTTAAAGATGAGAAGGCCTCAGTTTTGTTTCCTCCCACGACTGCTGACATGCCCAAGTATTTTTAGTGAATTTTAGTAGAGAAGTAAAAATAAATAGTCAAAAAAAAAAAAAAATTTAAAGGAAGGAAGAAGATGGAGATTTTCATGAGAAGTCAAGAACACCATGCTCTTGTTTTTCACTTAATTACATAGAAAAATAAAATAGTGTTTGATTTTAGAGAAGATTTAGGATGATAAGTTAATTGGTAAGTAGAAAGTGAATTTAGTTTAAGGCATTAGTTGTGTATTGTATAAGTATAGGTAGTAGTATGTAATGGAGAAATATGGAGGAAAAGTAGTGTAGTATAATCCTTAAGTAGAAATTGTGTGTGGAAAATAAAAGGGTATTGTATTGTAGAATAGTATGTATTTTTATTATTAGGTATTAAAATTTAAAATCAAATACTAAAACATAATGATTAATATTTTTAATTAGGGAGGTGATGGGTGTACTTGTGTAAGCTAAAATTGTCCCCTTGTCCCCCCCATATTTAGGAGACTCATTCTCGATTTGCGTGTTCCGAAAATATACGGGTATTAGAGACGGTAAAAGTTTAAGTATGGGGTTTTGACGATTTCCCGAAAAATATTCATTTTAGAATTCTAAGACTAAAATATTTTATTTATAACTTTGAAAGTTTTGGAAACTGAAGGAAAGACGATAAACCTTCGAAACGAACGTTTAAGCTAAAAGCGATTTTAAAGGACCGTAAGATACCATTAAAGTTTAATAGTATAGAAATTAAATTATACTACTTAATTATATTTTATTTTAGATATGAAGTTTAAAAATGATTTTATGAAATATTCATAAGTGTAAAAGTAGGCATATTTTATTATAATAAAGAATATGATAATGATTTATAAAACCGAATAGTTAAAGAAATTATTTGATTTGAAATTTGATATTGGTTTATTAAACTGAATAGTTGGAACATATTGTGTTTCAGAATTATTTAGAGAGAAAAGAAATTCGAGAAAGATAAGAAAAGTTAATGACAATTATTGAGAAATTTGATAATTGAATTAATAAAGATTAAACTTTATTTTTAATTAAGTAAACATAATGATGAAAATTCATTATGTTGGAATAACATAAAGAATGACATAAAGTAGTGGAATCTTCCTCAACACACTTCACTTTGGTTTGCGTGTTTGGAATCGTTGACTTGAATTTTAAAGACGAGAAAAGTATAATGGTCCATTTTTATTCGAAAATTAAAAATGTTCGAAATTGATTTATGTGGATAATATATTTTATTTTATATTTCGGAAATTTTAAATCTTAACATAAGAAAGACAGTATTATTTGACGAAAAAATTTAGTCAAATTTTTATTATAAGGAAAAAGGATGAATTAAATTTAAGAAATTAAATTATATTATTATACTTGTATTAAAATAAGTCACGGTGTTACAAATCATACAATGTATATATCAACACGAAACGATACACACTGGAACTACAAGAGACTGTTATGTACTACCATTAGATACACACTGGAACTACATGAGACTGTTATGTACTACTATTACAACATGTGAATGTCTTGTGTTCCTATATTCTTGTGTTTTTCTTACTTTTTTATTTTTTGTTTGTTATAAACTAGTATAGAAACGAAAAAAAAAAAAGTACTCCAGTTTACCATTTAATTATATCAATTTTATGAGCGTAAATTTTCTATTTTTTTCGTATAAAATTATATAGTTTCACGCTTGAAAGTTGGTGAGATGGCAGGAAAAGGGTTGTGGCTAGATGATTATGGTTGAACATTAGTACTCCGTAATATACTTCTATTATTTAAAGACATTGAAAAGTGTTGACTATGCTTAATTTTAAAATAGAATTTTAAATAAATATTTAAATTAAAGGGAGTATATTTTTGAGATAGAATTGAAACCTCCTACACCAAAGTGGGTTTGGATAAATTGATTTGGAGGGAAAGGAAAGGATGAGAGAGTAGGAAATGAAAATTCCGTTATTTGTATAACAAATACTCCGCTAAAAAGGGTGATTGGAAATAGCGGGGAAGAGATTTGGAGGGGTGCATTTTCCAACCTTCAAACCTAAACAAAATTTCTCAACAATAGACTAGATTTGGACGAAAAATATATCCGAACACCAACACTCCATTCTCTCTCTCGTTCGATTGCTTCCCTTTCCCTTCCTTCCCTTTCCCTTCTCTCATTTCTCTTTCCCTCCATTTTCTTCTTATTTTATTATTCAACACCACCTTAATTTAAACTAATAGAAACGAAATTTTAATTAATTAAGTTGCTTGATACACTAAAAATAATTAAATTGTTCTTACAATTAATTTGGAGTTGTCATAACAACAAGTACCTCACAAAAGATATCGCTGCACATTGGTTGGCTATTATTGGATAGATCCATATAATCCCTCATTGGACCGAAAGGGCAACCCATTACATTAGTACTGTTCAGAAATTTTAATACTTCGTACGCATCATTTCCTACATCAAAGGGTAACCTTAAAAAAATGATAAAAGTATGCTCACCTCTTGAAAACCAAAAACATAATAAAAAATTAATTAAAATTAATCGAGATAATTTCAATTATAGTCATTTTTGTAAACAGTAATTACAAGTCGAAATAATTATTAAATAATTCAAACTATTAAATAATCATTGAGATAAATATTCAGGCTAATTTTAACTAATTATTACAGGAAAAAAATTATAAGGTGAAACTTGTTTTAATACTTCATAAGTCTTACTTTGAAATAAAAATTAAAACAAATTTCACCTTTTGTTTTACCTGTTATCGATGGTTGAAAAAACTTGAGTATACTATTGAAATTATTTTTCAACAGTTGAAATTATTTTCACAGATAATCATAGTTGAAATTATTCCTGATAATTGTTCTTTATTTTTTATAAAGGAAAATTATATAAAATACACAATGTTATCGATAAATTTACCAAAACAATTCAATGTTTAAGAATCGTTAATTCGGATATACCAACTTTAAATCTTCCTAAAATAATTTTATTCTCATTATTATTTCGATTTTACAGAAGAAATAATATTATATACTCCGTACCACATTAAAAGATTGTGAAAAACTTTAATCAGCCTGGAGGAAAAAGAAAAAGTAAAAGTAAACTAAAAGGTATATAAATTTTGTGTGTTAGCGATTTAAGCTTTTTATTTAATAAAAAATCATAACTTTATTTTTTTTATATTTTTTATGAATTGTTAATGATGGTAGTGTTAGGTTAAAATTAAATAATTAAATCATGATAAATTTATATTGAAAACTTCATATTGATATTAAGATTAAACATATTTTCAAATTCAAACAAGTTAGGTTCTGTCACTTGCTTGATTCCCAAGCCATAGAGAAAGATTATAAATCTTTATGGAAAGTTCACAACAAAAAAAAATTTACTCGTTGTCACTTACAAAAAAAATTTTGGAAAGTTCACAAGCCATATGAATTATTTTGGAAAGTTCACAACAAAAAAAAATTTACTCCTTTCTATTTTATTTATTCTTCTCATTTATTAAAATACTCGTTGTCACTTACATTTAGGGGTTGCTTGGTTGCCGTGGAAAATGAATTCATGTGCTGAGTTATAAATCCCATGAATTAAGTTCCCACATCAAATTCATGGGAATTGGCCAAAAGTTGTTTGGTTGTCTATCGTGGAGGTTCAACTTCACCTGAATTAACTCACCACAACTTGTTTGGTTGTATGCTGGAATTCACAATATTTTATCAAAATTTACCATTTTGTTTCCAATATTTTATCAAAATTTACCATTTTGCCCTCAAACATGACCATTACCATAATAATTGTATCCTTTACCTTAATAAAAGAGCAAATGGTTGACCCTAAGCTTGACTTTGCGTAATGTTTGCTAGACCATGTTGTTGGAGCAAAATACCTAATACATTCATCTATACCATTCCCTATAACTCTAATAAAAAAGAGACGCTAATTTTCGTATAACATAGTTTTACATTAAATTATTTAAGACCATCTTATTTGTACTCTCTGTATTCCGGTTATTTGTTTACACTTTCTATTTTGAGGTGTACGATCATTTGTTTACACTTTTCATAAATGATCATGGGTGACCCATGTGGGAGGTAGACCCTTACTCCCTTAACCAATTACATTTGATAATTTTAAGCAAGCGGGACCTCCTTTGTACTTAAATTATTATTTTATTAGTTTTTTCTCTACTTTTCTTCTCACATCGATAAATGAGTATAAAATAAACGTAAACAAATCACCAAAACGGAGGGAGTAGTAATTTATATAGGCTCTGTACTCTTTTCAGTGATAAATGTGTTGTCGTATTTTAGTAACCATATTCATACTATTTATATCCATTTTATTGATAATTGTAACTGTTAATAGAGCGGGTAAAAAAAAGTTTAAGTTGACCAAGAATCCCCATAGAGGACCCTTAATTAAATGCGATAAAGCAAATTTAATGATATAATCGTTCTCATTATGTGAAAGATCTCACAAATTGTGAGACCGCTGTATATAAGAATTTGTCAAGAGAGAATACTCTCAACTAAATCCAATTCATATGTATTCCGATTGTATTGTGAATGTGTCAGCAACTCCATATCTTTGTAACTTTTGTCAACTACATCTACCTAGGCTTAGTAGTAATTATAAGCTCAGATTTTATATATTTAATTTTGAGCATCATTAACTTTTAAATATTTATTGTAATATACTTAATACTTTTTAATTAAGTGTGTATCTTTTTAAACAGAATCATTTTAGAAAAATTTAACTAAAATAAATGTACGAAGTAGCATATATCATTAATAATCCAACATTCCAACGTAAAACATAACATTAAGTGATTCAATAAAGTTGACTAGAATATTATGAGTTAGGAGTATCAAAATATGTAAACATATAAAATTCCATAAAATTCTATATATTTATTACTCTTTACATTGTGTTATTATGTGCATAAAAATTATTATACTTCATTATCACATAAATATAAAAAAATTGTGATTACTAAAACACTTTAAATTATAAATACATAATATGGAGTAGCAAAATCAAGTTAAACAATAACGACGCCATTGTTTCACTCACTCTCAATCTGAAAATCAGTTCTACCTAATATAAAACGTTACATTAATTGTTACATGAGGCAGTCTCGCCATAACTTATGGTGAGATAAGCCCATTTAAAGGTAACAGCCCAATTAAAATGCGAGATTGTAAAATTAAAACATAAGGTTCCAAAAGTCAGAATCTGAACTTAAAAATTCAAGTTTTGTAGTTAAAACGTAAAGTTCTATAGTTAAAACGTAGAGTTTTAAAGAAGAAAATAAATTTTTCAAATGAGAAAACAAACTCAATAATTCATTTTTGGCTTGATTTTCAGTTTTGTTTTATCAAGGCAGATAAATGGAATTATTTTGTTGATTGCTACTACTGTAACAATTTAATATATTTCACTATTTAGTTTTTTTTAGTGTAAATGTTACTAGGCCTTTTTTGTTGCGCTCGTCTCATAGGAGAGTTACTGAAAACGTTATTTTAAATCATAACGTACACAATCATAATTAAACTACAAAAGAAAAAATCATGTTCTAATTTAAGGACCGTGCATGGCACGGGTCAAAAAGACTAGTACTATAAAAATTGTTTATTTGTTTTATACCTAAAAAAAAAAAAAAAAAAAAAAAAAAAAAAAAAAAAAAAAAAAAAAATTAAAAAAATTTAAAAAAATTTGACACTACTAAATTGTTAACTTAAAGCATGTGATACATTACTAATTAAGGATATTTCTACTTACTCGAGCTTTGTGGATTCATGTACTCATGTGTGAGTTTGTTCACATGGTACTAAACTTTGTAAATATGTATTAATATGCCCATTTTGTGACGGAGAACTTGACGACGTTAAGTTTAAAGAAGAATGCACCAATTATGAGTTTAGAGTACAATTAAAGCCACATTATTACTCAATTAAATGCTATTATGTGTTGATTAATTAGTATAAATTTTGTTGATTAGAGTACAAATAATAACATTTAATCGAGGAATAATGTGGGTCTAAATGTACCTTAAACTCATAATTGGTGCCTTCTTCCATAAAATTAACGTCGTCAAGTTTTCCGTCACAAAATGGGCATATTGGGCACATATTCACAAAGTTTAGGGGTACCATGTGAACAAACCTCACACATGTGCACTACAGACCGCCAAAGTTGAGCAGATGCTGGAAATATCCCTTAAAATTATCAAATATGTAAAAAAATATTACACAACCAAACTATAAAAACAAAATAAAAGAGTAGATAAAAAAAAGGGGTATTAGGTTGGAGGGTAAGATAGTAATTGTAAAACAATTAGGAGGGGTAAATTCCTACATAATGGTGTGACTAGAGGTGGCAAACGGGTCATTTCAATCGGTTTCAGATCAGTTTGTTTCAGATCGATTTCATTTGGTTTATTTGTGTTTTCGATTTCAATTCAGTTCAATTCATCAGTTTTGTTTCGATTATGAGTCTCAATTGGTTATAGATAATTTTGGTTTAATACAGGTTCAGTCGAGCTAATGTCATATCAGTTCAAAATCGAGTCGAGTTATGTTCAAATCAGATATTATATGAATTGGGTCACGTTCTAATAAGATATGAAATAGTTGTATCCTCAATTTTGATTTTATTTTGAATCCACTTGTGTGCATCTAAGTTTTATCACATATAAAATTTATGTGAAAATATAAATATGTTTGCGAAATACGGAATAGAAGTTTAAAAGGCTTACATTTTATATTATTTTACAGATTTCGTATTTTAGTGATTTTATTTGTCTCTTATTAAATTATAAGATTACTTTTAAAATGCGACTTTAACTTGGTATACTCTTATTTTATTGTTTGTTCCACATTGAAAGAATAATGTAAATGTGGTGAATTTTGTTAGGATAAAGAGTAACAATATCCCATATCGAAAGAATATATAGAGATGAAGTGATATTATGGTTATAAATATAGTTATCTTCATTCTATTCAATTATCAAAACAACTAATATTCTTAAACACTTAAACAACTAAGAGTTAACAAGTTGAATTTGAACTAGTTTGACTCTTGTAATATAAACTAGCTTATTATATATGTATATATTTATATTTATATGAGTTAAATAATCTTTTAGTTTGGGTCTAATCATAATATTTCGGTTTAATTTTCTTCGGGTTCGAGTGAAATAAATTCATATTCAAAACAGTTCGAGTTTATTCGACTATGGGTCTTTTCAGACATTTGTTGAATTTCGTTCAGTTTCAGTTCAGTTCAAGTCATATCAGGTTACGGATTAAGTTGAAGTTTAACTTTTCAGATGTTCAATTAGATGTCGATTCCAACAATTTTAGTCGGTTTTTCGGGTTCGGTTTCATTTTGCCTGGTCTAGGTGTGAGTTACAATTCATGTGTGAGTTCTACTTCTCCCATTTTGCAGTAATTGGGTAACCAAACAACATCACCAAATCTCAGTTCCCAGGAAGTTAAACTTCCTACGTTTTAGATGGGTAAGCAAACGACCCCTTAGAAGCAAAAAAACAAAAAAAAAAAAAAACAAAAAAAATAAAAAAATAAAAAAATAAAAAATAAAAGTCTCATATGAGACACTTTCACATTAAATTTATATGACATCAAAGTATACATTGCAGTTAAAAATGTACAAAATTATGAAATATATATACTAAAGTCATTTGTAGAGGTACTAAAATATTTAGTGACAATTAATCATAATTATCACTAAAATGATACAAAACTACGTAATCAAGTACAAACAAGACAGATTTAGAATAATTTATTGTAAGACTTTGACTAATATAAGAATTATGTGAAGAAAAATGGGAGTAATATATTTGATGAACTACTATTCATTTTATGAATTCGTTAACTATCAATTATTTTTCTAAATTTTATTACTCCGTATATGCTTTTCAAGTATATGAAAGCAATCACGATACCCTGGCAGCATTTCTTCCAATATGTGTCGCGTGCATTTCTTCCATTCAAGTATAATTGTTATACAGTATTTGTTTGTTTTTTTTTTTTTTTTTTTTTTTTTTTAACACATGTCTAAGACACTTGTAACAATATTTACATAAACAAATTAAACACTACGAAGTAGAATAAAGTACAAATTGTAGTTAAAAGGGTAAAAAAAAATATAAAACAAATCTACTAAAGTTACTCATAGGGGTACTTAAAAATTTAGTGACAATTAATCATAATTATCACTAAAATATTACAAAAACTAATTAATCAAGTACAAATTAGTCGAGTTTAAAATAATTTATGTAAGCAACTTTATGTTATACCTATTATACAAGCAAATTCATACAAGTACAATAGACCGAAAAACGGAAGCGAAAAGAGTCGAGCGTCGAACCTCCAGCCATTGCTTAATTAGGTATTCCTGATCTGCTATTTAAATTAACCCAATAATCCCTTCCAGAAGATGTTTCACGAATTATTTTATCGGTGCTAAACGTTCACTACGCACAATATAATAGTGTATTTTCTGTATGTGAATGAGTAGGTTTAGTGACCTCTATTGCGGTTGCCGATAAACATTTTGCAAGGATAATATCTATAGTTATACAATGAAAATTTATAAAAATTTGATATTAATGTAGTAGTCATTAAAGGCGAATTAAATAAGATCACACAAGACTATATTTATTTATATACTCCGTATATTACAAGAAATACTAAATATTCTTTCGCTTAATCAATATATAGTATCAATTTGGAAAATCTTCCATTTGAACTTGAATGGAGGAAGACAGGAAGTATTAAATAAGTCATTTTTAGTATTCCTCCTATTCCATCATTTTTTTTTTCCATTTTTTCAAAAAGCAAATTTTATCATATTTTTATCATTTCTATTTTATCATTTTTCAACTAATTTCATCCATACAATCTACTTTATTATTTTTTTTCTACTTTAATCTTACCCACACAATCCACCCATCTTAATTTTTGAGTCATACTAATATGGGGAAGAACATATGAAATGGAAGGAGAAAATGTTTACATTTTAGAAAAAGAGAAGGGTTAATTATGAGATACTCCCTCCATTCATGTCTACATGGTAGATAAGCTTTATGCACGGATATTAAGAAAGTTATATTATATTATTAAAAAGCATAACGAGTGGGTGAAATATGTTAGTATTATGTGTTATTTGTATTGAAAAAGTGAGGCCTAGTAATCGCTTTATATATATATAAAAGAGGGTTTTTTTCGAGTGCTCTCCTTAATTCAAGGAGTTTTAGCCAATAAGAAAAGTGCACTCTAAAAGATAGATTAAATAATTTAAATTAAAAACAATAGTAATTTGGAAATAAATAATTATGTGGGACATAATTTCCTTATTTAATTATGATACATTAGATAATATTTAGTCAGATCTTTTGTTTTAATTTTTTATAAAATGTATTTTTCACGATAATATAAAATTAACATCATTAGTTTCGTACTGAAAAATGCTATCAAATGAGTGTAAATATCAAGGTATTTCATACAATAAAAAAAAAATTATTTGTAAAATAATTTAAATAATTAAATTGTGAACAAAAATAATATGAAAATAAATAATTATATGAATTTGGAAATAAAAATATAAGTGAATTTGGAAATTTTAGTTTGAAGAGTAGGTGTTACATTGCTATAATCCAAAATTGAGGTAATTTATTTATCTAAAACTATTGAAAACCTGATTAATCTTATGGGTAACAAATTTATAATACTCTAATATATTATACTACGATCATTTCGTTTGCCCTATTGAATTAATGTCACATTGGCTTTTTTTATTTATTTAGTTGTTTGTTTGTTTGTTTTTTTGTTTATTTATTATTTGTTTAAACTATTGAAAACCTGATTAATCTTATGTATATATATTCATTGTCACCTTTCTTTAAATCAAATGTCTTTTTTTTTTTTTTTTTTTTTTTTTTTTTTTTTGGAATAATGGTGGTTTTAGATTTAACTTTTTTTTAAATGCTATTCTCTTCTTATTGTGCTATTCTCTTCTTATTGTGATATCCAGTATATTTGTGTACATATATACGATTTCTATTTTGGTTGAATATCTGAGTTCCAAATTTTATTAGTGTAATATACAGAGATATTTAAGTTAGTTTAAATTGTAAATATTTTTGTTGTAACACCCCGTGTTATCTTAACACGATTTGATAAAGGAATTTAATTCCTTAAATTAAATTCATCCTTTTTCCTTATAATAAAATTACGTCTGAATTTTTTTCGCCAAATAATAGTAAAACTCTTAAGTCCAAATTTAAAAATTTTGAAAAATAAAATTTGTTGTATTATCTTTAGAATTGAAAAAGAAACACATTTCAAAATTTTATAAAAATCAATACAAAATTAATATCGCCTTTCAAAATTTCAAAAAAGTTAAGTTATGTTTACTATTCATAAAAATAAATGTAAAACCTTTTATTCATAAAATTCAATTTCGAACATTTTTTATTTTCGAATAAAAATGAACCCTTATACTTTTCCCGTCTCTGAAATTCGGGTCAACAATTTCAAACACGCAAATCAAAAATCAAACAATCTTATCCTTTTCCACTTTCTTTTTAATTTTGGAAAAGTAAACTTAACATCAAAACTTTTTTTTTAAAAAAGTAATCATTTTGATTTTTATTATTAAATCATTTAATCTTAATATCTAATTACTATTTCATTTCTATTAAACTAGCTTTTTTCTAAATTGTCGAAATTTGAAGTCACACCTAATTTAAATTGATTAACTTTTTGACGTTTGAATATATTCTTTAAATCTATAACATTCAACGAAAAAAATAAGTATTTCGACCTATGAAATTTTTATTCAAAATTTCGAGGATTAAAACTCAATTTTTGTTTTTAGTATCTTTCGAAAATTATTTTTATTCTTATTTCCGATTTTATTTCTAAACACTATTTTAAGATCATATCTTTTATTTCGAAACCTTTCGCGATCGCGCAAATCGAAAATTTCGTAATTAAAAATCGGGCCCGAAAAATTTATTTGACCCATGAGATTTTGATCACCAAAGTCAAAGTTTATCATCTTCCACATGCTTTACTTACACAAGCCACCCTACACTTACACACCTAAGTTTTCATCATGATTATAATTAGCTTATTTACATATTAATGTTTATACATTCTAAATACCAAATACTTATACAAATACAATACTACCATTTCATTTCCACACAACACTTACCAATATTTCATAAAATCATTTTAAAATGCATTTCTAAAATAAAATGAAATGTAATAGTGTAATTAAATTTCTATAGAAGTTATATTTCTTACGATCGTTTAAATCACTTTTAACTAAAACTTTCGTTTTGAAAATTTATCGACGTTCCTCAACTTTTAAATATTTTCTTCAATAGTAAATAAAATATTTTAGTCTTAGAATTCAAAAGTAGAAATATTTCGAAAAATCGTCAAACGCGCACACATTAACTTTTATCGTTTTTAATGCCCAACTTTTTAAACCCGATTTATTTCGTAAAAGCATTTTTAAATATCAAGGGGGCATTTACTAACACAAATAGTAATTTTGACTCTAGTATTCAAGTTGGCATTTATGTCTCTTAATTTCTTTTATTAAAACATTATTTTCATTAGAAATCAAATATTATTTAATACACTACTTGACCTAATTCATTACTAACATTTCCTTTATTATTTCATAAATGCAAATCAACTCACTTGCTCTCCAAAATGTCGTAGCTATGCTCTCCTTAGTCTCCCATTTATTTTCTTTCATTTTCTTCCATTTTTATCCAAAAACCATTTAAATAAAAACCTTAATAATATTTCTAATAATTTCTAAGCATCCTAGTGTTGGGGTTAGTGTCCTCCACAGTGAGTGCAATAACATAAATAAATCTCTAAAGGTACACAGGGTACATTTTGTATTTAATCAGTTGATTAACGTTTATCAATAACGGTTGGCTTGCTAGATAAGTTTGACGTTATTGTCATACAGATGGCGGTGATCAACTGGTCCCTAAGAGTCACACCTAAAGGATGTGTTTGAGAAATATGATTATTTGAGAAAATGATCATATTGATGCCTTACTTAATGACTAAACAGTTAGTCAGTGTTGTTGACTAAAAGGTTAGTCAAATGTGACTAAAATGTTAGTCAATTGTGATGATGTTTCTGACTAAAATTTTAGTCAGTGTAATGTTGGTACGGCTATTTAATACTGATTAAATAATATTAGCTGAGACGAGTTAAATGTAATTCGTGAATTGAATATAAAATGTTATATTTAATTGTTGTGTATAATGCAAGCTAATTAAATATAAACCGTTATAATTAATTAGTAAATTATAAATATAAGGATATTTATATTATATTATAGTCGGTCCATACAGATGACACTATTAATAAATTGCATTATATTATAAGCTAAAATGACCAAGTACAGAAGTGTCCCGATACATTATGAATTACTTGGTCAACAAGTGGAGTATTTGAGGAGAACTAAATCTCCCCAAATAACCTAATAGTGGCCGGCCATTAGGAGATTAGAGGAGTATATTATGTTTCCTAATTGCTCTCTAATTTTCTAATCAATTCTATTCCTTAATCATTCACTTATACTACAACACAAACCTAGAGATAAAAATCAGTTTTTCTCTCTAATCTTTCTAGCAAATTCAAGGGCATATCTCTACACATCTTGGGTGAGATAATTAGGAGATACCATCTATTTGGTATTGATCTTAGGCCAAATCACAAGGTTTTAAAGGTTATTTCTAAATCTTATTGTTTTATTATGCAATTTCAATTTATGACTTTAAATCTTATAAAAGTTTTCATTATAATCCTGTGTTTTTAATGGTCTATATACGGATATAAACCTACAAGTGGTATCAGAGCCTTAGGGCACATGAAATTTTTATAAGGTTTTTCATAAAAATCGATTTTGTATAAATTTAAATCAATATTAAAGTTGGCCGTGTTAGTTGGCCGTATGTTTTGTATAAAAATCATAATCAATTTCATGAAGTTAGGCCATGTTTAGTTGGCCGTTTTTTGTATAAACAAATTTTTCAATTTGATTAAGTTAGGCTGTATGGTTTGTGTATTTTTTTAATCAAATTGATCAACTTGGCCGTATGATTTTGTGCAATATTTTTTTTAATCAACTTGATTAACTTGGACGTATGTTTTGTGTTTTTTAATCAATTTGATTAAAAGTTGGCCGTGTGTTTTTGGTTATGTTTTGGCTTAATTTGGTCTATTTGATTCATATTTATCAATGTTTTAAGATGTTAAAACTATAATATATGAATTTGTATAAGTTTTGATTTAATACCGATTGAATTAAAACCTAAAAGGATCAAATTTTTGTATGTTAATGAACATATGAGTATGTTAATCATTAGATCTATATGTTTATGATGTTTAAATTAAAAAGTTATTTTGAATATCTTAAATCAATGTTTAATACGGATTAAAATTGAGTTGGTATCGATCTAATTATTAGCATAACAGAATTAAATCAGTTTAATTCATTTTTTGTTTTTAGCCGAATTAAAATTTTTTTATGGAATTTTTTTTTTTGGCCGTGTAATCCTATTTAAAAAAAAAAAAAAAAAATTTTAATTCGGTATTTCTTCAATTTTGGCCGAAATAATTGTTTTTGGAAATAAATTGTTTTTACTATATTTTGTTTTTGGTATATTATAAAGATAATATATTTTGTGTTATTATGAAGCAGTTCATAATAATGATGATACCTAATATTTTAAAAAGGTTTAAGATATTGTTTTGAGATCTAATTTATGTTATACTGATAATATAAATTGATTTGGATTATTATTTTGATTTAGATATTATGAACAATTAAGGAATTGTTGCATAATATAATCATTTAAAAGAGGTGGTTTGGATTAAAATCAATTCGTATGCATTGTTTTTATCTTGTTTAGTTGATGCTATTTTTGTGAATGAATGTTTTGAATGGTTTAATTTTACGCATTAATTATTGTACAAACGGTTGTAATTTACTAGTGTGGCCTTAGAAAGTTGTGTTTTCGTAATGAAGGAAACACAATTTTGGTTGTATTTTGAGATCTCGAATCTCCAATTTTGTAATATTTTTAATTTTGGCATATTTTGAATTAGAATGTAAATAGGTTTATTTTTGTAATTCAATAAATTGTAATTTTAAGAAGATTTCAAGATGAAGATTCAAGATGGACTCCCACTTAAAGCCCAAGATGAAGAATGAAGACAGCTTAGGGTCCATGGATGGATTCCACTTTGTATTGTCTTTATTTTCATAGGGATAGGCCACACTAGGTGTTTTTCATTTTTGCGTTTTTTCTTTACCGTTTTATTGCATTCACGTTAGTTAGTAGCATCATATTCCGCCTAGACTAAACCAAACCACCTAATATGCATGAAAATGGATCATATAGTTGCATCCTTGATCATAGACATACGGATGTCATTTGTTTAGAGCTATCACCTCAATTTAATCATTCACGATAATGCTAGATATTAGTTCACTTAAAATGAATTAAAATGAGATGATGGGACCTTCCTCTAAAATGAAATTGAGTATTAGTCTTTATGAGTCAGACCACTATGAATCCCTTCTTCGTCGGTAGGCATAATATGACCCCTTCTACGTTGGGTAAGTAGTGGTTGTCGACTTAGTTTACCTCAACACTATAGTTCGAGTAATATCTCGTAGTTATGGTGGACTAATAGATAGGATTTACTGAAATCTATCGACCAAGAATTCTAACAGTAGAATTAGCCAAGAGGTTGGCTTATCAATTTAAAGAAATTGAGTCTTGGAATCGCTTATGTAATTCTCGAGGGAGGTCAATTATATGAGTGCCTGAGTCATTGCTTTAAATTTTAAAACAATGATTTCTTATCTTTTCTCTTCTTCTTCTTTCTTTTTCACAGTTTCGAATACGTTATATACAGATATAACCCCTATAACAAATGGTCAGTCCGCATGCATTTAACCAATGCCAAGTGCCACACTAATGCGCGAATCATGGCTTAGAATTTTCATGGGCAGCAGGAATCAGTCTACTCGACTGAAGCATGATGGGTCCAACTTTTCTGATTGGGAGGCCGCATTACGGAATGCTGCCATTGCTGACGGTAAGCTCAAGTACTTGACTGAGCCACCGCCGGCTCTACCAGCTCCCGATGCAGAAGAAGCTGAAACCTTTGCTTATAACGATTTCATGATGGAAGCGGGTGCGTTACAGAACGTACTCATCTATGCAATGGAACCCAATTTGCAAAGACGTTTCATTACCCAGGGTGCAAACAAGATTTTCATCACCCTTACAAAGGAATTCTCGAAAGCACCGAGAATTAAGAGTTACGAGTATACTACTCGTTTCTTTGAAGCTAGACTCCAAAAGGGACAACCGGTTGGTCCACACCTTCTCGCCATGATCGAGAACGTTGAGAAATTGGAGGAGCTTGGTTGCACGATCGATGAGAAGATCATCATTGATCGAGTGCTCTACTCTCTTCATGATGGGTATGCCCTCTTTAGGGCAAACTACTACATGAACGACATGCAGAAAAGTCTGCATGAACTACATTCACTCCTCGTACAGACGGAGAGTGATCTGAAGTTGAGTGGGAGCACGAAGCAAGATGTTCTCATGATTGGGAACAAGAAGGGTAAGGGTAAGGCTCCGGCTAACCTAACTGTAGGGAAGCCGAAATTCAAAAAGCCGATGGTTGCTAAGAGTGGGCCTGGTGAGTCTAGCGGTAGACCACAAGGCAAGGCAAAAGCTAAGCAGACCATGGAGTGCCACCATTGCCACATGCCTGGGCATTGGAGGCGTAACTGTCCCGTGTATGCTGAGGACATAAAATCAGGTCGCGTCGCTCCTGTTGGTATGTCTTCTTTTATTCATATGATTGAGATTAACCATGCAAGTTTCGGAACTTGGGTACTAGATACTGGTTGTGGTTCTCATCTGTGCAATCATTTGCAGGGCTTAAGAAGCATCAGAACTCTGGCAAGAGGTAATGTAGACCTGCGAGTGGGGAATGGAGCAAGAGTTGCTGCCGTTTCAGTAGGGACATATGTAATCCAACTCCCTAGTGGATTTGAGTTATTTCTGAATAACTGTTACTCCCTCCATTCATTTCCACTGGCATCCAACACCATTTTGACACTATTCATTAAAGTCGATAGTTTTTCAATTTTCTTTCAATGCAACCGAGAAAATATAGTCATGTGTGATCTTGTTTGATACGTTTTAATGAGTACAATATTATATCAAATTTTCATAATTTTTAATCAAGTAGAATTATAGATATAAGCGTCCTAACATTCGCGTTGGCAAACGTGAAAAAGTGAAGGATGCCAATGGAATTGAATAGAGGGAGTACTATGTACCTAGTTTATCGAAAAACATTATTTCTGTATCCGTTCTTGATAAAGAAGGATTTTCATTTTTAATAAAGGATAATAGCTGTATTTTCTCTTTAAATAAAATGATTTATGGTAAAACTGTTTCCATGAACGGAATTTATGTTTTAGATCAAACCACAGAAATTATGCATGTGAGTAACAAGAAAGCAAGGGTTGGTGACAAAGATCAAACGTATTTATGGCATTGCCGAATGGGACACATAAATGAGAAACGCGTGAAAAAACTCATTGATAGTGGGACAATAGCCCCATTTGACTATGAAACTTTTGGCACGTGTGAATCATGTCTTATAGGCAAAATGTCTCGAATTTCCTTCAAAGGTATTGGAATGCGCGCTGCTGACCTATTAGGACTCATACATACTGATGTGTGCGGACCTATGTCAATCAACGCTAGAGACGGCTATAGGTATTTTATCACTTTCACGGACGATTTAAGTAGATATGGACATGTCTACTTAATGAAGCATAAAAGTGAGTCCTTTGACAAGTTCAAGGAATTCCAGAATAAGGTTGAGAACCAACTGGATAGAAAGATAAAAGCACTACGTTCGGATCGTGGTGGCGAATATCTTTCAACTGAGTTTGATCGACACCTGAAAGACCGCGGGATAGTATTACAGTTAACTCCACCCGGAACACCACAACTGAATGGTGTGTCCGAACGCAGGAATCGAACATTACTTGATATGGTTCGATCCATGATGAGTCACACGGTTGTACCTGACTCATTATGGGGTTATGCCCTTTTGTCAGCTGCTCTTATACTTAACCGAAGTCCGACTAAAGCTGTCGACAAGACTCCATACGAGTTATGGAAGGGAACGGTCCCTAACTTGTCCTTTATTCGGGTTTGGGGGTGCGAGGCTTATGTCAAGTGGAGACACGAGGATAAGCTCGGCCCGCGATCGGTCAAGACATACTTTATTGGTTATCCAAAAGGAATGTTTGGTCATTACTTCTATTCGCCTACCGAACACCGAGTTTTTGTTGCGGCTAGTGCGACGTTCTTAGAGAAAGAGTTTCTCGAAGACAAGAGAGGTAATAGAACCTTCGATCTGTCGGATATTCCTGAACCAACAACCGAGCAACCAATGGAGGAAACTGTTCCTTCTACGTCTGCTGCGGTTAATGTTCCCTTGGAACCCAGAAGGTCGGGTAGACTCTCCATTCCTCCAGATCGATAGTGGGTATATTAGGAGCTAACTTTTGGATTATTTTGGGTGAAGAACTTGGGTTATGGGTGAAGAATTATTCCGATCTAAAATTTATTTTAGATCCCCGACGATTAACATTCAAAATAAGGTGACTAGCCTTGTCTTGTTTTAACCTCTTTGTAAATTAATTTGTTTTGTTAGTATACTTTTATAAGTATGAAAATTATGTTAAAATACTTTAAACATCACTTGTGTGCTTTGAATGTTTATATGTTATATAAATAATGATAATAACTAAATAATATTTTAAATAGATTATTGTAGTAATATGATAATATGTTTAGTTTAATTTATTTTGAGCATTTTTAATTATGATTCATATGATTTTTATGTTTAGTGATGTTTTAGTTATGTTGTAGT
Organism: Dianthus caryophyllus; assembly: GCA_023091065.1. NCBI lineage: Eukaryota > Viridiplantae > Streptophyta > Magnoliopsida > Caryophyllales > Caryophyllaceae > Dianthus > Dianthus caryophyllus. The sequence continues at coordinate 11,461,409 of CM041529.1, read as the reverse complement.
TATATATAAAAATTATGTTAAGTTTTAACAATAAGTTTAAAGTAATTAAAAATCGAAAACGAAAATTTATGTATATGTATATAAGCTCACGGTTTTCCCTTATCTTTTTGATAAATTTTCACTTTTAATTTTTGTAAATTATATGTTGTGTTAAGTTAGTTAAAAATGGATATGTTCATGTAAAAAAATTTAATTAGAAAATAATGTATAAGTTGTTAAATATGCATTTGTGTTCTTAATTTGTTATTTGTGTTCTTGATGTTCTTGAAAATGTTCATGTGTGTTCATCTTTAGTACTCACTTTGATTTTGCTTTCTTTTATGTTTGTTAATAATTTGTGTTTATGTTTAGTTATTGTTTTATATATTGTTAGTATTATGTTATAATTCAACTTAAACATTATAAATCTTTAAGAAATAAAAAGTTAGAAATTTAAAGTGTTGAAAAACACTATTCATAAATCAAATGAAATTTTTAGTAAGATTTCATTTTAGTTTAAATCATTTTAGTATAATTAAAATATTTAGAATATAAAAACTTTAAGGTAAAAACCGATAAAAATTGAAAAATGAAAATTTGACCATAACCTTAAAACCTCACGGCATTCCCTTATTTTTGAGTCAAAAATTGCTTCTATCACTTTTTAGTTTATTGTTAAAATAATTTAATTAGTAATTAATAAGTTAGAATTAAGAAATTAAAATAAATAAAAAGAATTGTAACATATATCATATCACACGGCATTTCCATATTAAATGGACCAAATTTAATCAATATAAAAATATCACTAAGTCACTAAAGTTAAATGGTTATTAGAAATGAACTTGTGTATAAATCGATTTAGTTAGAAGTGAAATATAATAAACCGATTAAAAAGTATAACCATTATAAAAATGAATTAAATCGTGTGCTACTACCTTTGCAAATATTGGACTGTTGGACTTGGACATACGGACTAAATGAATCATCCACGATACTATGATTTCAAAAAAATGAAAATCGATAAATTTAGTAAATAGACGACTAAATTTAACTAAGTCTCAGTTTTAAAATAAATATCGATTATCACTTTTTACAAACCGAACCTAACGTTTTTAAAACTAGATTTTGAAACTTAGTAACTAAGTTAGGATGTGAATAGTGACCGATTTGAATAGTGACCGATTTGAACAATGACCGATGTGAATAGTGACTGAAATGACTAGTGACTGAGATGAATAGTGACCGATGAATTGTGATTGAGATGAATAGTGACAACTGAATAGTGTCGATGAATAGTAAATCGGGACGAAACTTGTTAAGCAAGTAACGTCCCAAATTTTCAAGACGGTGAATAGTACCCGGGACGAAACTTGTTGAACAAGTAATGTCCCAAAACCTATTTTAATGGAATTGGAGGTAACTTGTTGAACAAGTTAACTTTTCAAAATCCCGAGACGTGAATAGTGAAAAATTCACGAAACTTGAAAAACAAGTTACGTCTCAAAATTCAAAGATATTTCAAATTTCAAAATTTGAAATATTGGAAATAATTGAAAATTTAATAAGTATAGAAAATTGAAATTGAATAAGTAAATAACTTAAAGTGTTTTGAAAAGCACTTAAATAAAATTTGACATACTAATAAATGTATCAATATAGAAACTTAAAAACGTTAATAATTAACAACACCTCAAATAATAAACGAATATGTTATGTGATCATATGAAACCGAATACTAAATATTTAAACGTTTGACGATGAGACAAGGAGAGTCTAGTAACATGAGATATGTAATATCAATTAAATAATGAATCTTGAGTAAGTTAAATAAAAGGTCAAACGCTTGAGCCTCCGATATGAAAACGTCAATCGTAAGTGAAGTGGGGTTAAGATAGTCTTGTGCGGATACCACTATCTCGGTCTCTGGCTTGGGTCATACCGGTTAGTGTGGTTTAAGCCGGCAGCATTATTGCTTAGCATCCTGCCCATGCCGTTACGCCTTAAGTCGTATAGCCAAAGCCGTACAAGATAATGAATATGCCAACTCTTTTGGGTCAGGCTTTAGGAAATAGTCGTTTTATTCAGAGTTAAGGTGCTCTATGAATAGCATAGCCCATTCTTAAAGTGAATATTAGTGTATTCATACTAGATTAGGGTTTTATTCCCCTATTTCGCTAAACTTACCAGGGTCACCGTGACATTATATGCTTAGCGCATCTTGCGGTTCTGTCTCCTTGCCGTGTTTCGTTCTTAGTGGGCGCGATATTAGCATTCACTCTTACCCTGCGTAAAGATTACTTGACGAGATTGTATCTGAAGTTCGAATCATTTCGAACACTAAAACATGAGATGCAAGTACTATAGTATTCGGCATGGTTTACGAGTCGAGTAAGTCGCTGCACTATGGTAGTGAGATGCAAGCGACTAGAGTACAATGGCCTACTCAGTGGTCAGGCTCGTAAGCAGTATGTGTTTTTTGCTGTCTGATTAAATGAGAATGAGTGTGTACCATCTTCGAAAACTAAAGACCACAAATTTCTGAAGTGAATCGAGTCTGCATGATGTGAATGATACTATATGTATGTCTGTTTGCGATCTGATATCGCATCCAAATCCTGTTGAATTGTTGTGATACTATTGTTATGATATTATGTGTTATTTGCCTTCATAACTGAATATCATGCTTATATGATTTATCGCTTTAAACCGCATGCTTATTATGACTTATGTCTTTATATGCTATATGTAATAAGCATGTTTATGTTTTTATCATAATGTTATGTTTATAAAGCGATAGTAATAAACCAAAGTAATTGAAATCGAGGGTAAGTATGAGCATAGCTAGTCACTTTGTCCGCTTCAAGGGCATCCCCATCGCTTTATTGTGCAGGATGATCGTGGACCGGGAGCTAGATTTTGGACGGGGCCACGAGACGTTTTTATGCATTTCTTTTAGTTGTTTTCGAGAGAATGTAATATATAACCTATACTCTTTTAAATTCCGTACTTAGAGTTGTTTTATTCAACTCTTGAACGATGTTTGTAATATTTGGGTTTTATGTATAATTAATGACGCTGGTTTAAGACTTAATTAATTTCCGCCTTAGTAATTAAAGTCGACTAAAAACCAGGTTGTTACAGTTGGTATCAAAGCTGACTCGTGACCGTAACATAAATGGCCTAATGCGATTTATGCTTACCTAACGAGAGACACCTGGGCGGTACAAACATATTAATATGTTAACCCGCAAGACTACTAGGATCAAATAATAAATTAGATTTTTCTTTTATTAGATCACTAAAATAATAACTTTAAACCGCTTTAAAATGTGAGAATGGGTAGAAACCTTAAGGACCGACGATAGGCTAAGGACTTTTAAATAACGAACTACTACCCTCAAAATAAAATATACTAACTATCGTTTGCTTGCTACTTGCTGTTGTGACTAACTAAAACTAACAACTATCCTCGGATATAAAATCTAAGTAATAAGTTTAATCCTCGAAAATCGAAGCCTTTAATCAAATACATGACGACAAGATCTCAAGCGCAATAAATGGACTCGTCAAGATTCGTACAACTTGAAGAGACTCCCACGACATCGAAGATTTTCATTACATTGAAAGGATTATCCTCTCTAACTAAAATTTTTATTTCGTTATCTTTTAAAAATTTCAACCTCTTAAACCTTTACTTCTAAATTTCTAATTTCTTAAACCTATAATTCTTTATAATACTTCTTAAAGTTCAATTTTCATTCCTATTCCTTAATCTTACAAAATGATTTCATTATTACTTTTCAATCTAATAAACTCCTTTTAATTTTTTTTCTGAAAACCTCCAAACTTTATTAATTTTCAATCTCCAGAACTTACTATCCCTTTCAAAATTTATAATTATTCTTAAGTTTATAGTTTCTAATTATCTTCTAAAATTAACTTTCATGTTTTCCCTTTAAAACATATTTGAAAGTTATTCAATCAATTCTCAAAATTTTATTTCGAAATTTTAAACATTTTTGAAATTATTTTGTTCTAAAACATATATTCTTTACCCCATTTAGTATCGAATTTGATTATTTTCAAATTTTAGAACTTATCAATACTTTTTCGAAATTCTCAACCCTTAAAATGAATTTTTATCTCCTCTACCTAAACTTGATAAATATGTCAAAAATTTCTTATGGGGGTAGAAAAAAATAATATGATGATTTAAAATCATTGATTAAAATTATTCGAAATCATTATTTCAACCAACTTTAAATTATATATTTAATTTCAAATAAAAATTATAATTTGTTTTATTTTAAAACCCTTATAATTTTAATTTAAATTAATTACGTACAAAACTTCTAGGCCCCACCTTTTTGAAGGTCCCTTTGAAGTCGATTTTGGAAAATAACAATCTAGCAACATTTCTGTATTAATTCAAAATATCCCATTTGAAAATATAAAACGATTATAACTTTCAATCTTTCCACTCTGTCTAACACCTTTTCAATAATTCAAAAATTCAAACTTTTTGAAAAGTCTTACTCTACCAAAATAAAATGTTACAATCGGAACTTGTAAAATTTTTATATTTCTCTCTAACTGCCTTTCCTAACTTCGAGTAGTTATCCACTCTATTCAAGTTTCGGGGCGAAACTTTTTTTAAGGGGGTAGGTTTGTAACACCCCGTGTTATCTTAACACGATTTGATAAAGGAATTTAATTCCTTAAATTAAATTCATCCTTTTTCCGTATAATAAAATTACGTCTGAATTTTTTTCACCAAATAATACTAAAACTCTTAAGTCCAAATTTAAAAATTTTGAAAAATAAAATTTGTTGTATTATCTTTAGAATTGAAAAAGAAACACATTTCAAAATTTTATAAAAATCAATACAAAATTAATATCGCCTTTCAAAATTTCAAAAAAGTTAAGTTATGTTTACTATTCATAAAAATAAATGTAAAACCTTTTATTCATAAAATTCAATTTCGAACCTTTTTCATTTTCGAATAAAAATGAACCCTTATACTTTTCCCGTCTCTGAAATTCGGGTCAACAATTTCAAACACGCAAATCAAAAATCAAACAATCTTATCCTCTTCCACTTTCTTTTTAATTTTGGAAAAGTAAACTTAACATCAAAACTTTTTTTTAAAAAAAGTAATCATTTTGATTTTTATTATTAAATCATTTAATCTTAATATCTAATTACTATTTCATTTCTATTAAACTAGCTTTTTTCTAAATTGTCGAAATTTGAAGTCACACCTAATTTAAATTGATTAAATTTTTTGACGTTTGAATATAATTCTTTAAATCTATAACATTCAACGAAAAAAATTAATAAAGTTTGGAGGTTTTCAAACGTTTGATTAAATTTTTTGACATTAGCCTGCAATCCACTCAGCCGTCTCACCCGACACACCTTCCTCCAGTTAGTAGGGGAAATACGAATGCAAAGCCAGTTACTTATGGCATCCAAACATCTTCTACTGTACCCACATTGAAAGAAAAGATGGGAACAATCCTCATCCTCAAGTAAACAGAAATAGCATTTGAGAGTCGCACAGTAAACATACCTATGTAATCTGACCAGAGTTAACAATCTATCCAATTGAACCAGCCAAACAATGACAGAATGCTTGGGAATATTGAACCTATTCCACGTCCAATGATACCACTGAATCTTCAAGCCATCGCCATTCAAAGCTCTGTACCCATCTTTGATAGTATACTCCATTCTGTCAGTAGACCACTTCCTTCGCATCTCGGCTAGCATCAATTTCTTAGCTTGACAAATTTTCCTCCAAGTCCAACTTGAGTACGCTGGAGGCTCATAATCCAACCACTGCTGACCCTTCACATAGATATGGTTTACCCACTTTACCCATAAGTGATCTTTTTTTGCCTCAATCCACCAGACATACTTCCCTAGAGCTGCGTAATTCCAGTGCTTACAATGCATCAACCCCAAGCCACCACTCTTCTGCTCCTGACACACTTTATCCCATGAAACCAACGGCACTCTATGGTACTCCTCATGCCCATCCCATAGATAATTTCTACACAAGGAAATTATTCTATTCATCACACCACTTGGAAGCAGAAATATAGAAGACCAGTAATTGTGTAAAGTGTTCAAAATAGCTCTGACAAGGACCAATCTCCCTGCATAGGAAAGTTTCCTAGCCCCCCAACTCCGAATCCTACTGCTAATCCTTTCACAGAGCACAAAACAATCCTTAGAAGTCAACCTTTTAGAACTAATGGGGACTCCAAGGTATTTAAAAGGGAGTTCCCCTAGTTTAAACCCTGTACTCCTTAGAATTCTCCTCAAAACCACATCAGAAATCCCATTACTATAGAACTCTGTCTTATCCTTGTTCATTTCCAAGCCTGAAGCTGCTGAAAAAGTCTTAAAACCCCCTATCAACAACCTCACTGATTCCTCCTCGCCTTTGCAAAACAACAATAAGTCATTCGCAAAACATAAGTGATTCAATCTTAACGCATTACACAAGGGATGATGATGGAAACCACTAATTCTTGACACCACTTTCATGATCCTACTGAAATATTCCATATAAATTGTGAATAACAGAGGAGACAAAGGATCCCCTTGTCTTAGTCCTCTTTCACCTTTAAAAAAAACCAAACACACTACCATTCACACTAAGACTATACCAAGGACTTTTTAGGCTCACCATGACCCAATTAATCAATGTAAGAGGAAAATTCAACATCACCAACATTTGCTCTACAAATCTCCATTCAATGGAGTCATAAGCCTTCTTGAGATCCATCTTAATTAAGCATCTAGGAGAACAAGTTTTCCTTGTGTAAAGTCGAACCAGGTCTTGACAAATGAGGACATTCTCAACAATTTGCCTCCCTTGGACAAATGCACTCTGGTTAGCACTGATTATCTCTGGCAAAACAAAACAAATTCTAGAACACAGCAGCTTAGAAATGCACTTGGACAGTACATTACAACACGCAATAGGTCGGAATTGAGAAACAGAATCAGGTCTTGCAACCTTAGGAATCAATGTGAGCACAGTAGCATTAAGCTGTTTCAGTAAGCAACCAGTCTGGAAGAACTCCTGAATAGCCAAACACACTTCCTCACCCACCACATCCCAAGCATCCTTGAAAAACTTACTTGAATACCCATCAGGCCCTGGGGCTTTTTCATCTGGTATACTAAATAGCACAGCCTTGATCTCATCAGGAGACGGGATGGTCAGCATTTTAGGCCAGTCCTCCTCCCTAACCAGTGCTCCCTGTTTAACTGTCGACAGATGCACATCCCTGGTGAGCAGACATTAAATTGATTAAATTTTGACGATTGACGATGAGACTAGGAGAGTCTAGTAACATGAGATATGTAATATCAATTAAATAATGAATCTTGAGTAAGTTAAATAAAAGGTTAAACGCTTGAGCCTCCGATATGAAAACGTCAATCGTAAGTGAAGTGGGGTTAAGATAGTCTTGTGCGGATACTGTTGGAGTTAGTGTCCTCCACAGTTAGTGCAATAACATGGATAAATCTCTAAAGGTACACAGGGTACATTTTGTATTTAATCAGTTGATTAACGTTTATCGATAACGGTTGGCTTGCTAGATAAGTTTGACGTTATTGTCATACAGATGGCGGTGATCAACTGGTCCCTAAGACTCACACCTAAAGGATGTGTTTGAGAAATATGATTATTTGAGAAAATGATCATATTGATGCCTTACTTAACGACTAAACAGTTAGTTAGTGTTGTTGACTAAAAGGTTAGTCAAATGTGACAAAAATGTTAGTCAATGTGATAATGTTACTGACTAAAATGTTAGTCAGTGAAATGATGGTACGGCTATTTAATACAGATTAAATAATTTTAGCTGAGGCGAATTAAATGTAATTCGCGAATTGAATATAAAATGTTATATTTAATTGTTGTGTATAATGCAAGCTAATTAAATATAAACCGTTATAATTAATTAGTAAATTATGAATATAAGGATATTTATAATATATTATAGTCGGTCTATACAGATGAGACTAGTGATATATTGCATTATATATTAAAAGCTAAAATGACCAAAACAGAAGTGTCCAGATACATTATGTTTAACTTGGTCAATAAGATATATTTTGAGGAGATAATATCTCCCCAAAATTAGAAGAAGAGGCCGGCCACCATAGGGTTAGTAGGAGTATATTATGTTTCCTAATTCTCTTCTAATTCTTCCTTAATTCATTCACTCATTCTACAACACAAATCTCAAGAAAAGAAAAGCAGTTTTCTCTCTTAATTTTCTAGCAATACAAGGGCATATCAAGAACACATCTTGGGTGAGATTATTAGGAGATACCATACTTTTGTTATTGATCTTAGGCCAAATTCATTAGGATTAAAGGTTAATTCTAAATCTCTATTTCATGTTATGCAATTTCTTTTATGACTTTAAAATCTTATAAAAGTTTTCATTATAATCCTGTGATTTTAAAGGTCTATATCCGATATAAGCCTACAAGGCTACAAGTGGTATCAGAGCCTTAGGGCACTGTGGATACCCATATCCGTACCCTCCCGCACAAAACCCTGTGATGTAACACGGACTTTTATTACGCATGTTTAACGCTAACTTAAACGGTTCTAATAATGTCGAATTCATTTTTGAGTCGTTTGAAATGTTAAAATGAGTCAGGTCACTTCACATCGCATTTAAATAACGTTCATTTTGTCCATTTGGAGTCCAGCTAGGTCCTTGTCCTGCTTCATGTGGCATGAGCTTCGCATTTGCACTACAATTAGCCCTTTTACATTAACAAGGTCTAATTCAGCATTCCTAAATTCCTAAATTTAGGCCCGGTAGCTAAAACCGCTATTTAGCCCCCTCTTACACAAAATACGACCTCGCGTCTTACCTTATTTCACAAAAACTAAGCAAATACACCTTTTTCAGGGTCTCGGACCCTAAACCATGCACTGTCCCGGTCTTTGGCCCGCACTCCAAAGCCCTAAACATTATAAAATATCTCAGAAATATCTCAGCACTTTTCTTGAGCTTCACGTTTGAGATTATCTCGTAATCTTTCTAAGATTTTATGCAACCGAAACTTGGAAAGCAGCCCTAAAACCAAGCCTCCAAACCGCATGACCTTATGCGGTTTGGTGAGGCAACCGCATAAGCTTATGCGGTTTGGTTAGGCAACCTCATATGCTTATGCGGTTTGTCGGCCTGGTTTTATCCCTTTATTTCCTAATTTCTCCGAGGTCTTTTAGTATATATAGAGCCCTATACCCGACCTCATAACACACAATTTACAACCACAATTCACAGCATAACACACTCCCAAACACCCTCAAAGCCTCAAGCACTCAAATCCTCGAGTTCAGCACACCATCCCGTGTTGAACTCCTCCTTTTTAGTTCAAGAAGCGAAGCTACGCCCAGATCTGAAGCGTCCAGGACAAGGTAGGTACCGATCCACTTGGATCAAAGCTTTTCTTATTTTCTTATGGACTAACAAAGGGGACTACATTCTAGCGCCTTTGGCCCACCCGAGCGCGCTTTGCCTTCCAAGTGTTCTTATTATTTGGTACACTCCATATCCGATGACACCCCAAAGCCGCATAAGCATCCGACCTTATAAAATAACCCAATGGACAATTGAACTTTATTTTATTTGCATGCATCTTGCACCTTCTTATTTTGCATTAAATCAACTTAAACAATGAATTCGACCTTTAATCGAGCAGTTTTAGTTAACAAGTTAAACATGCTAAATCGAGGGTTTTAATCAATCTTTTGCATCTGCATCTGCATTCTTTACGAACTTATCGCACTTGTGCGTAGCGATAACATTAGCTCAAATATCATCTTACAAGGATTGTTCTAGGTCAAGAGAGGCTATTTTTACATAGGCTTTTCTAAAAGGTTTTCATAAATCATTAATTGAATTAACTCTTTTCTAAAGTACCCTCACTTGAATCCATCTGTTTCACAAGCCTTAGATCTAGGGGTGTCGGCGTGCTCCAAAATCTAAGAACATGTTTTAAAACATAGAACATGGTAGCGTGTTCCTAATTTCCGCGATAATTAGGTGGCGACTCCATCTGATTCTTAAAGGTTTTTCTAACTTAATCTTTTTAACTTTAATCATAATTCGCCCTTAAGCAAGGCCGAGTTGGGTCCCTATCGATTCGGGTTCCACGGTTTGGCGACTCATTGAGGACATCTTATTTTTAAAACCAAAAACTAGCTTTTTCTTTTTAAAAATAAAGAGGTGAAACTTGAAAGCCTTGAACAATCCAAGTACACATATTTGAGCTATGCACATTCGTTTAGAGTCCATTCCTTTTGGAATCTAGGCACCCTTTGCACCCTTGAGAGGTGGTTCCAACACGCAGGCTTGTCCACTCGATAAAGCACGTGCAGGACTAACTTTCCTCTCTCCCCTCCACGGCTTGCCGAAGACGGCTATCTCGGCCCCAAAGGGTCTCTAGAAAACCTATCGCTCCGGCGTAAGGAAATAGAGGGGTTAAGTATCTGCCAAAGCGTACTCGAGGTAGTTGGAGGTGTACCCGACTGACTCATTTTTCACCCCTTTTTGAGTCATACGTACAAGTTCGAGGCTATGCACTCCATGGTCCCTTTTCAAAACAAGCATATGCATTCATATCTTCGAAAACTCGCCTAAACGTTTCAAAGATAAATGAACCTAACATCTAACACCTTTTCAAACAAAACTATCGCGATTTTTTGAAACAAGCTTTTTCAAAACTTCCCTCTTTCACTAACAAGCAAAAACCCGAGCAAGGATTAAAACCCGAGCTCGTGGATTTCAATCCTCTAGGTCATACGGCCTACACTCTGTTTTTAACATCCTCGACTCGACTTGCTCGAGCCGAATCCATCCTATTTTACACATCCGACTCGAGCTCACCTCGGCAAATCGCCGATATCAGTTTGACGGGTGCAAAGCAAAACGTTTTAACATCGAGACGAGATGTGCGCACGCATCCTCGCCTCAAAAGCTTCCCTTAGCAAAACCTTTCCGAAAACCTCCTTTTTCAAGCTTAAAAGAGCTTTCTTAACAAAGAAATGAGCTAGAATGAACACCTAAAATCAACGTTGGTCTAGTAAAAATGCAAATCTAACCCACACAACCTAATTCATTCTCAACATCCTCGACTCGACTAGCTAACCATCCTCGAGTCGAATCCTTTTCATGCATCTATACTCAAGCCCTTAACGATGAACCGTTAACATGGGCTCGACAAATGCAAAGCCAACACTTTTCAACACCAAGACGACATGCTCACACCTATAGTCACCTTAAGAGCTTCCTAGGCACAACATTGCTCCTAAAGCAATACACTCTTATCTTTGAAATGAACCCTTTTTAAAGATCTTCCCATTTTTTTTTACAAAGCAAACAAAACACTCTCATTTTTGAACTAACCTCTTTTCAAAAGTTCCTCGCTGTTACAAGACAACCCACAACATTCTCATTTCAAAGCAAGCTCTTTTCAAGAATACCCGTGTTTTCTACAAAACAACCAAAGCTTCTTCATTTTGAAACAGTCACGTTTCAAAATTCTTTCAACTTCGAAATAAATGCTTTTCGAAGTTCTGGGTCGAACCAAATAGTTCTCCACTATTTCGATTCAACCCACTAGGCATCCCTCGCGAATCACTCGGGAATAATCACTACATTCCCCAGACCTTTCAAAACGTCAATGGCCACATGACTCACGGTCATCGTCTGTAGATTCCTAGCAAAACATTTTTCAAATAAAACACTTTACAAATCTCTTCGGGCCAAACGGCCCAAAGTCGACCTGTTTCAACAAAAATCATCTTTTACAAGCAAACAAAACCCGAGAATGGCCAAGCCCAATCTCGTGGACTTTTCATCGGACCAAATGATCTTGGTCCATTCCCTCTTAAGCAAAACACGTGGACGTGCAAACCCGTCCATATCCCACCTTCACATTTTCGACCCAACTAGCTTTTCGCTATCATAGGTTCACTCCAAGCAATCTACAACCGGCCCACAACTACATACCGTTAGCTTGGGCCAATCACACTCTTCAAGGTCAAGCCAGAAACGTGTCAACACGTCTCTAGCTCAAACTCTTTCCAAACATTTTGTCAAACCACAACGAGCTACTTTTACAAAGTCCGCATCACGTTTTTGAAATTACCTTTTTCAAAAATCCTTCCTTCGAACCAAATGGCCCATAGTCATGACGGTTTGATCTAGACAAACAGTCTCCTTAAAACACCTGAGAGTAATCACTTTATTCTCGTGACATTTCCAAGACATAAATGAATCACATGACCCACAGTCATCGTAACCCATTTATTACAAAGCATTTTCAAACCCGAGAATGATAACCCATTCTCGTGGACCTCTTTTTGAAAACAAAAATCAATCAGCTCACGGCTTTTTAACACCCCTTTCAAAATAAACTTTTTTCGACATCCATGATTCAAAATGGCCTACCGCCATTTTAATTTAAACATCTCTTTTCACAAGACAGTAAAACCTAGGGATGGGCTAGCATCATCCCGCAAATCCTTCACGGTTAGACCAAGTGGCTCATAGTCGCTTTAATCTAACCTTCTTTCAAACCGAATGTATGAAAACGAGTATAACCGTCTTCATCACATTTTCAAACACCCTTGATTCGGATAGCCTATCGCCACTCCGAATCGATTCACACTTTCACCGACAAGCCACTAACACGAGCTTATCGGATTTGATTTCAAAACGCCTTTTACATCGAGCCAAAATGTGACAACACATTTTGCTCAACAAAACATCCTGCTTTTCGCCGAAAACAAAACTTTTGCAAAATCAAAGACAAATCTAAGTATGCATGAGCCAAGTCCCGACACGAGCATCAACCCCATCCGAGACATGTGCGTCTCGAGCACCCAGCGACGAATCCATCAAGGCGCCACCGACGATCTCACGGATCTCCTCAAGAAATTCGAGTCTTTTCAATACGGGTCGAGTTTTTAAGCATTGAGTCAATCCCTGTCAGTCTAGGGCAATCGAGTCTTCGACGTACGACATTTTTAACAAATCGATAAGGGAATAAGTTTGCCAACAACCCAGTTTCCTTTTACCCTTTTTACTCACAAAAACACAATTCTACACCAACATACATTGCAACCCAGGAACAACTATCCTAAGGAGGTCTAGGCCGGATACGAAGGTCCAAGGTAACAATTAAGTCAAAGACACAAAGACAAAGAAGGTTCCGACGACTAAACACCTAAGGTTCACTAGTCTACTCGTGGTCTACTACTCCGCTGCTTTTGGAGGAGGATCCATTAATTTGGAGCTCCACAGTGGTCATGAATTTGATCGCGACCAAAAGTACGAGTATTCCTGGATCGCCCTCCCCGTACTCGATCGCGTGCCTAATAAGCAAACGAACTTGTCAGAGGAGCCCGGCGTGATAGACACACGATTACAAGTGACCACCGAGCCACAGGATTTTAGTAAGGTCCGAGCTCAAGCCCAAGCCATACAGGGCGTGGGATATTCTCAAACCAAACGGGAATACAAGGTACAAAGGTCAAAAACCAAAGTCACCAAAAAGCAAAAGTCTCAAAAGCTCCGGAACAAGGGGCAAAACAACTAAGCAAAAGTTCAAGAAGTCAAAGCTCAAGAAGACAAAAGCTTGAAGTCAAAAGCTTAGAAATCAACAAGCAAGGGGCCGAAACCCCAAAGGCAAGAAGCACCGACGCTCAGAAACAAGTGGCCAAGTCTTTGCAAGTCCAAATCGAAGACTCGACAGAAGCAACAAACAGCCTAGATCGACTAAGGAGAACCCACCCTTAGGATGCAACTATCAAGGTCAAACACATAAACACCCCTTGGACCGGCGAGTCCTTAAACACGCACCTTTTTACAAAAACACCCCCTGGACCGGCGGGTCCCTAAACACGCACCTTTCTACAAAAACAAACCCACCTCCCAGACCGGTGGATCCTTAAACACGCACCTTTCCACATAAACACCCCACGCACGCCCTTACACGTGCTCTTCGGAACTACGCTAGGTTTGATTCCGTAACCACGGATACGTAGGCCGCTCTCCCGAGCTCAACCAACCTTTTACAAAATCCACAAAATATTCCCCGTCCAAAGCTTTCCATGCTAAGGATGTGTTCACAAAAATTCACAAAGTTCAAAGGCAAACTATTTCTTTATCGAGGCGACTAAAACGAATTCGTCAAGGCAAAGTTGTCATAGACTTAGGAGTAGTACTCTGCTTTTTGGTCTAACACTGTTTTGCAGGAACAACAGCATCCCACCGCAGACAATCAAGCACCACTGGGGGCTCCACCAACGCACGTGTTCCCGAATATGGCATCCATGCAACCGTCGAGTCTCAAATCACGCATACGATTCGTCTCTATTTTTGCAAACTTTTCGGCACCTTAAGCATCGACTCACACGTCGAGTCAATCCTCTTCCAATCAAACAATTTAGCGACATTTAAACCGCTCCTTTCAAAAACTCTCCAGTTTTCAAAACGCTCCCACGGAACGACACACTTTTTCGAACTTACACGAGGCAGTGCACCCTCAAATTAGCTAATCACCTTTCAAAATTAACTCAATACTCGAGTTACTACGAAAGCACTTTGCAATTCACCTTTTGCAAACACACCCTTTCGCAAACAAAATGTATCTTTCGAAAATGCATCCTTGAAATGCATCTCGAATCTTCGAAGTCCAAGCTTTTCCCAAAAATTTAACTCACCACTCGAGTTAACATACATTTTGAGTAACAGCATTCTTCGAATTTAACTCACTCGAGTTAACACATTTTGAGCGAAAGCTCTATCGAACTACGCCGGTTTGATTCCACATTCGTGGATACGTAGGCAGCTTACGCAAAGCACAACCGAATCTTGCACGACATCCCGCTCCGTGTTGTCATGAGATTCCCCCGAATTCTCATCCTCGACAACTGGGGGCTTTCCAACCTTTGCACTCAAATGACCCTCCACGGTCTTCACAACTCTAGCTCAAGCTCACAACGTCAAAACACTCTTACAACCGACATCTCAAGTGTTCATTTTTAAAACTCATTTCGACAACTAAAATGAATCTTTCTTTAAATTGATTTTTCAACAAAACATTTTAATCCAAGCATCCCAATCGGGAATCATTTCACTTTCAAATCCAAGCCTACTAACTACGCAGGTACACGGAAGCACAACACAGCACGGAAGCGAAAGACGACGAAAGCAACTACAAAGTTCAAGCCAAGCTACAACAAACAGTCATGTAAACAAGGGTTCACACAATCCTTATTACACAAGCATACTAATACAACTAAGGGTGAAGACGACGGTACTCGTCAAAGTCTACTGAACCCGAGCCATCTCAGCGCAACTCCTACTCCACCCACGCCACATTTTGCTCCTCTTTGCCTTAATTTCAATCGAATTAAGTCGAACCACGGGGGAAATTTCAAAACCAAATACCATACTCTTCACTTTGACTCAGTTTTCATTCAAAACTTAGTCAAACTCGAGGGGGTAACCCAAAAACTCCTTCTCCGAGCACATCATGCACCCCACTTTGACTTAGTTTTCATTCAAAACATAGTCAAACTCGAGGGGGTAATCCGAAAACACCCTTATCCAAACGCAACCCATAGCCTTTTACATAGTTTGATCATCGCTATATTTCATGTCTCGATCAAACTGGGGGCTCACATACACCGGCGCCAATACCAAGACAACTGGGGGCTGACGCTTCCTATCAAGTATCAAACCTTTACAACGAAAAATGGGATAATTTTTCGCATTTTTGAAGACACCCTTGCTATAAATACCCACATCAACATAAGCACCTCCGGTCGAGCGACACCTCCAAAACCGCTACAGACACGAGCATGCACGCTAAAAGTATAACACTTCCATGTGTGCATCAAACAAAAACCACCCGAACGTTGGTCCTAACACGAAACACCCAAACATGTCCAAGAAGCATCCCAAGCACCACGCATCCAAGCCCGAGAGAGTTGAGTATCACGTGAATCCAAACGAATCACTAGATACCACGTCTCATGGTCAAGGCAGGCGAAGATGAAGATTTCGGAAGACAATCGCGAGTTTGAATTTTTCCGGGTTCGAAACCGCGACATGTGCGAATGAGTTCACGCTTGAAGTCGCCAATTGATAAGGGATTCCCCGGAAGAGTCACTAGTCTACAGGCAATTTCCAGAGCATGTTTTGTTCCACGTTTTCCCCTCATTTTTCTTCATACACGCAAGCTTTCATGGTTAAGGCGTCACCTACAGTCCGCCATACGCGTGTACTAAGCATTTAATACACGGTACAGAAGCAGAAACACGAACACTCTTCACGAGTCCTTACACCCTCTTACACGTCCCTGTGGAGTATCGCTTCCTCCCTATGGAGTCCACACACCTATACAGACATTTCCTACGGAGTCCAAGACATACCCTTCGACTTCCCCAAAGAAATCACTAACATAAACACCAAGCCGCATCGGATCAAAGACATTCAAGACATCCAAGCAATTAAACGGCCGTACACTTGAGCACATACACCTACGCCTCTACGAGACCATACATATACACCCTTCCCCAAAGAACTAGTACTTCTCCAAAGAATACTACACTAAGCACTGCGCTCCTACGAGACCCAAGACAACATCGGCAATGGCATCAACATCAACAGCGGCATCAAAGCATAAGCGGCATCGATCAAAGAATACACAAGAAAGGCATCAAAGAACGACAACGGCACTACCTTCTCCTCAACGAAAGGCAATCATATGCAATTACGACTACATAGACACTCCTCGGCGAGCCCAAGCACAAACACTCTGCAATATACACCTAACTCCAAGCATTTCACTCTACATAGACGCTCATCGGCAAGTTCAAGCACAAGCATTACACGGGCGCTCATTCACGAGATCTACATCTACATAAGCACCCCTACACCTACACCTCACGCATACCCAAACATCTTACAAAGTACACATGCAATACGAAGACATTACAAGCACCAGCACCAGTCATCCGACGATACCAAGCATATCTGACAAAGACAACAAGCACTACGAAGACATCCGGGCAGGCCAGTTCTTATAGCATGCACGACCGCCAAGTCCTTAAAATGCGCACGCCTCCCCGCTTAGCCGGTTCGAAGTCCTCGTCTCACCCATGGACACATGCTTGCCGTTCGTTGATCATATCGAGACTGTAATGGTCCGGATATGGTCGTGGAGTTTGACTAGCGCTCTAGTCCGAGCTCAGTCAAACTGGGGGCTCTGTGGATACCCATATCCGTACCCTCCCGCACAAAACCCTGTGATGTAACACGGACTTTTATTACGCATGTTTAACGCTAACTTAAACGGTTCTAATAATGTCGAATTCATTTTTGAGTCGTTTGAAATGTTAAAATGAGTCAGGTCACTTCACATCGCATTTAAATAACGTTCATTTTGTCCATTTGGAGTCCAGCTAGGTCCTTGTCCTGCTTCATGTGGCATGAGCTTCGCATTTGCACTACAATTAGCCCTTTTACATTAACAAGGTCTAATTCAGCATTCCTAAATTCCTAAATTTAGGCCCGGTAGCTAAAACCGCTATTTAGCCCCCTCTTACACAAAATACGACCTCGCGT
Organism: Dianthus caryophyllus; assembly: GCA_023091065.1. NCBI lineage: Eukaryota > Viridiplantae > Streptophyta > Magnoliopsida > Caryophyllales > Caryophyllaceae > Dianthus > Dianthus caryophyllus. The sequence continues at coordinate 11,443,734 of CM041529.1, read as the reverse complement.
CTTGCCTTATTTCACAAAAACTAAGCAAATACACCTTTTTCAGGGTCTCGGACCCAAAACCGAAGCCAGACTACCTTTGGCCCGCACTCCAAAGCCCTAAACATTATAAAATATCTCGTAAATATCTCAAGACTTTTCTTGAGCTTCACGTTTGAGATTATCTCGTAATCTTTCTAAGATTTTATGCACTGAAACTTGAAAGTTGTTCTAAACCAAGCCTCCAAACCGCATGACCTTATGCGGTTTGGTGAGGCAACCGCATAAGCTTATGCGGTTTGCCACGCAACCGCATAAGCCTATGCGGTTTGTCGGCTGGTTTTATCCCTTTATTTCCTAATTTCTCCGAGGTCTTTTAGTATATATAGAGCCCTATACCCGACCTCATAACACACAATTTACAACCGTAATTCACAAAGATAACACACTCCCAAACACCCTCAAAGCCTCAAGCACTCAAATCCTCGAAGTTCAAGACACCATCCCGTGTTGAACTCCTCCTTTAGTTCAAGAAGCGAAGCTACTGCCCAGATCTGCGTCGGGACAAGGTAGGTACCGATCCACTTGGATCAAAGCTTTTTCTTATTTTCTTATGGACTAACAAAGGGGACTACATTCTAGCGCCAGGCTTTGGCACCCGAGCGCTTGCCTTCCAAGTGTTCTTATTATTTGGTACACTCCATATCCGATGACACGCCAAAGTCGCATAAGAATCGACCTTATAAAATAAACCAATGGACAATTGAACTTTATTTTATTTGCATGCATCTTGCACCTTCTTATTTTGCATTAAATCAACTTAAACAATGAATTCGACCTTTAATCGAACCGTTTTTCGTTAACAAGTTAAACATGCTAAATCGAGGGTTTTAATCAATCTTTTTGCATCCAGATCTGCATTCTTTATTTAACTTATCGCACTTGTACGTAGCGATAACATTAGCTCAAATATCATCTTACAAGGATTGTTCTAGGTCAAGAGAGGCTATTTTTACATAGGCTTTTCTAAAAGGTTTTCATAAATCATTAATTGAATTAACTCTTTTCTAAAGTACCTCACCTGAATCCAATCTGGTTTCACAAGCCTTAGATCTAGGGGTGTCGGCGTGCTCCAAAATCTAAGAACATGTTTTAAAACATAGAACATGGTAAAGAGTTCCTAATTTCCGCGATAATTAGGTGGCGACTCCATACAGTTCTTAAAGGTTTTTCTAACTTAATCTTTTTTAACTTTAATCATAATTCGCCCTTAAGCAAGACGCCGAGTTGGGTCCCTATCGATTCCCGGGTTCCACAGGCACATGAAATTTTTATAAGGTTTTCATAAAAATCGATTTTGTACGATTTTAAAACAAATTTGAAAACTCACGGTTTGGTTTTTGTAATTGGCCGAATTGTTTCTTCAAGTTGGCCGTGTGTTTTTGTGATGATTTTGGTCTATTTGATTCATAATTATCAATGTTTTAAGATGTTAAAACAATTACATATGATTTTGAATGAGTTTTGATTTAATACCGATTGAATTAAAACATAAAAGGATCAAATCTTGTATGTTAATGAACATATTGCTTGCTAATCTTTAGATCTATCAGTTTTAAGTTGTTTAATTTAAAAAGTTAAATTGAATTTCTTAAGTCAATGTTTAATACAGATTAAAATTGAATGAGCATCAATCTAATTATTAGCATAATCGAATTAAAACAGTTTAATTCAATTTTTCATGTTTTGGCCGAATTAAAATCATTAAAAAAATTTTTGTTTTTGTTGTTTTTTTTTATTGGCCGAAACCTTTTTTTTTAAAAAAAAAAAAAAAAATATTAATTCGGCAATTTTGTTTATTTGGCCGAAATATTGTGTTTTTTTTTTATTATTTTCGGTTTCCTATTTTTATTTTTGGAAATAATAAGTTTGTTATATTTGTTATAAAGATAATGAATATAATGTTATCATGAAAAAGTTCATGATTTTGATACCAAATATTTTTAAAACAGTTTAAAATATTTTGTGACCTAATTTATGTTATACAGATAATATAAATTTTGGATTATTTTTGATTAAAAGATATTATGAACAATTAAGGAATTGTTGCATAATTTTAATCATTTAAAAAGGGTGGTTTGGATTTAATCAATTCGTTTTGCATTGATTTTATTATGTTTAGTTGATGCATTATTTTTATGAATGTATGTTTGAATGAATGGTTTATTTTTACGCATTAAAAATGTACAATCGATTGTAATTTACTAGCGTGGCCTTAGAAGATTATGTTTTCGTAATGAAAGGAAACATAATTTTGGTTGTATTTTTGAGATCTCGAATCTCCCATCTTGTAATATTTTTAATTTTGGCATATTTTGATTTAGAATGTAAATAGGTTTATTTTTGCAATTCAAATATGTAATTTTGAGAAGATTCAAGATTGAAGATTCAAGATGGATTCCCACTAAAGCCCAAGATGAAGAATGAAGACAAGCTTAGGGTCCATGGATGAATTCCAAATTGTATCTTGTTTTTATTTTTATAGGGATAGGCCACACTAGGTGTTTTTCCTTTTTGCATTTTCTTTACCGTTTTTCGTTGCATTCACGTTAGATAGTAGCATCATATTCCGCCTAAACTAAACCAAACCACCTAATATGCATGAAAATGGATCATATAGTTGCATCCTAGATCGTAGACATACGGATGTCATTCGTTTTGGGCCATCACCTCAAATTAATCATTCACGAAAATGCTAGATATTTGTTCACTTAAAATGAATTAAAATGAGTTGATGGGACCTTCCTCTATTCTAAAATTGAGATTAGTCTTTATAGGAATAACATGCTATGAGCCCCTTCTTCGTCGGTAGGCATGTAAGACCTTACTCTCCACATGACCCCTTCTACGTTGGGTAAGTAGTATGTGTAGACCTATTTTACCTCAACACTATAGTTCGAGTAATATCTCGTAGTTATAGTGGACTAATAGATAGGATTTACTGAAATCTATCGACCGAGAATTCTAACAATAGAATACAATTTAAAGAAATTGAGTCTTGGGATCGCTTATGTAATTCTCGAGGGAGGTCGATTATATGAGTGCACGAGTCATTGCATTCAACCGTTATTGCTTTACGACTTAATCTTTTAAAACCATGATTTCTTATCTTCTCTCTTCTTCTTTTTTCTTTTCACAGTTTCGAATACGTTATATACAGATATAACTGCTAAATCTAAATGGCTGGTCGTATTGAAGGCCCAATGCCAAGTGTCACACTTGAACGTGAATCATGGCTAGAATTTTTATGGACAGCATGAATCAGTCTACTCGACTGAAGAATGATGGGTCCAATTTTGCTGATTGGGAGGCCGCATTACGGAATGCCACCATAGCTGACGGCAAGCTCAAGTACTTGACTGAGCCACTGCCGGCCGAACCAGCTCCCGATGCAGGAGCAAATGAAGTCGTAGCTTATAGTGATTTCATGATGGAGGCGGGTGCGTTACGGAACGTACTCATCTATGCAATGGAATCCAATTTGCAAAGACGATTCATTACCCAGGGTGCGAACAAGATTTTCACCACCCTAACCAAAGAATTCTCGAAAGCACACCGAGAATTAAGAGTTACGAGTACACTACTCGTTTCTTTGAGGCTAGACTCCAGAAGGGCCAATCGGTTGGTCCACACCTTCTCGACATGATCGAGAACGTTGAGAAACTGGAGGAGCTTGGTTGCAAGATCGATGAGAAGATCGTCATTGATCGAGTGCTCCACTCTCTTCATGATGGGCATGCCCTCTTTAGGGCAAACTATTACATGAACGACATGCAGAAAAGTCTGCATGAGCTGCATTCACTCCTCGTACAGACGGAGAGTGATCTGAAGTTGAGTGGGAGCACGAAACAAGATGTTCTCATGATTGGCAACAAGAAGGGTAAGGGTAAGGCTCCGGCTAACCTAGCTGTAGGTAAGCAAAAATTCAAGAAGTCAGTGGTTGCTAAGAGTGGGCTTGGTGAGTCTAGCGGTAGATCACAAGGCAAGGCAATAGCTAAGCAGACCATGGAGTGCCACCATTGCCACATGCCTGGGCATTGGAGGCGTAACTGTCCCGTGTATGCTGAGGACATAAAAGCAGGCCGCGTCGCTCCTGTTGGTATGTCTTCTTTTATTCATATGATTGAGATTAACCATGCAAGTTTCGGAACTTGGGTACTTGATACTGGTTGTGGTTCTCATCTGTGCAATCATTTGCAGGGCTTAAGAAGCATCAGAACTCTGGCAAGAGGTGATGTAGACCTGCGAGTGGGGAATGAAGCAAGAGTTGCTGTCGTTTCAGTAGGGACATACGTAATCCAACTCCCAAGTGGATTTGAGTTATTTCTGAATAACTGTTACTATGTACCTAGTTTATCGAAAAACATTATTTCTGTATCCGTTCTTGATAAAGAAGGGTTTTCATTTTTGATAAAGAATAATAGCTGTATTTTCTCTTTAAATGAAATGATTTATGGTAAAACTGTTTCCATGAACGGAATTTATGTTTTAGATCAAACCACATAAATCATGCATGTGAGTAACAAGAAAGCAAAGGTTGGTGACAAAGATCAAACGTATCTATGGCATTGCCGTATGGGACACATAAATGAGAAACGCGTGAAAAAGCTCATTGATAATGGGACAATTGCCCCATTTGACTATAAAACTTTTGGCACGTGTGAATCATGTCTAATAGGCAAAATGTCTCGAATTTCCTTAAAAGGTGTTGGAATGCGCGCTGCTGACCTATTAGGACTCATACATACTGATGTGTGCGGACCTATGTCAATCAACGCTAGAGATGGCTATAGGTATTTTATCACTTTCACGGACGATTTGAGTAGATATGGACATGTCTACTTAATGAAGCATAAAAGTGAGTCCTTTGACAAGTTCAAAGAATTCCAGAATAAGGTTGAGAACCAACTGGATAGAAAGATAAAAGTACTACGTTCAGATCGTGGTGGCGAATATCTTTCAAATGAGTTTGATCGACACCTGAAAGACCGCGGGATAGTACTACAGTTAACTCCACCCGGAACACCACAACTGAATGGTGTGTCCGAACGCAGGAATCGAACATTACTTGATATGGTTCGATCCATGATGAGTCACACGGTTGTACCTGACTCATTATGGGGTTATGCTCTTTTGTCAGCTGCTCTTATACTTAACCGAAGTCCGTCTAAAGCTGTAGACAAGACTCCATACGAGTTATGGAAGGGAACGGTCCCTAACTTGTCCTTTATTCGGGTTTGGGGGTGCGAGGCTTATGTCAAGTGGAGACCTGACGATAAGCTCGACCGCGATCGGTCAAGACATACTTTATTGGTTATCCAAAAGGAATGTTTGGTCATTACTTCTATTCGCCTACCGAACAACGAAGTTTTTGTTGCGGCTAGTGCACGAAGTTCTTAGAGAAAGAGTTTCTCGAGGACAAGAGAAGTAATAGAACCTTCGATCTGTCGGAGATTCCGTAACCAACAACCGAGCAACCAATGGAGGAAACCGCTCTTCCTTCGCCGTGCATTGCGGTTAATGTCCCTTTGGAACCCGGAAGGTCGGGTAGAATCTCCATTCCTCCGCATGATACATCGGTATGGTCGAGGAGAATGGGAGAGACGACGCTTTACTCCTTGAGAGTAACGAACGTAACCTATAAAGGTGTCATGGCGTGTTACGACTCAAAGCTATGGCAAGAAGCCATGCAATCCGAGATGGACTCTATGTACGAGAACGATGTATGGGATCTGGTTGACTTACCTGATAAGGCTAGGCCTCTTCAGTGCAAATGGCTTTACAAGATAAAGCGATCTGTAGAAGGACAACCAGACATATACAAGGCACGACTAGTGGCAAAGGGTTTCACTCAAGTGAAAGGGTTGCACTATGATGAGATCTTTGCACCCGTAGTCATGCTTCGTTCCATTCGGATTCTCTTAGCGATTGCCGCATTTCATGACTATGAAATTTGGCAAATGGATGTGAAAACCGCCTTCTTAAACGGTTATTTGGAGGAGGAGTTGTACATGGTACAACCCGAAGGTTACACTGATCCAGAAAATCCTAAGAAGGTTTGCAAGCTTAAGCGTTCCATTTATGGACTTAAGCAAGCTTCACGGAGTTGGAATCATCGCTTCGACCAAGTGATAAAGGATAATGGATTCACTCGATCGGTCGAGGAACCATGTCTATATATCAAGTCGAGTGGGAGCAAGATTGTCTTCCTAATATTGTATGTGGATGACATACTCTTGATTGGGAATGACATACCTCTCTTAACTTAGGTAAAAGTATGGTTAAAGAACCATTTCCAGATGAAAGATCTGGGTGAGGCACAACGTATTTTGGGGCTCCGTATCTATAGAGATAGATCACGACGGATGTTATCCCTCAGTCAGGAGTCTTATATAGATAAGATTCTTGAGAGGTTCAGCATGACCAACTCCAAGAAGGGGAACCTTCCAATGATCTCAGGGGTGCACTTGAGTAAAGCTCAAGCACCAAAGACATCGGAAGAGGTTGAGCGCATGAGTCGGATTCCATATGCATCAGCTATAGGATCGATCATGTATGCCATGATATGCACACGTCCGGACGTGGCATATGCATTGAGTATGACGAGCCGATATCAAGGCAATCCAGGTGAAGCACACTGGATGGCCGTAAAGAACATTCTTAAGTACCTACGGAGGACTAAAGATTGGGTATTGACTTATGGAGGAGACACCGAGCTATCTTGCACCAGTTACGCAGATGCTAGTTTCCAAACGGATCGAGATGACTCAAAGTCTCAATCGAGGATTCGTTTTACTCTAAATGGCGTGCGACCGGTGGAAAAGCTCCAAACAAAGCTGTTATAGCAGATTCAACGATCGAGTCCGAGTACTATCTTTGCCGAGAGGCTGCGAAGGAAGATATATGGATGCGTCAGTTCTTACAAGGACTAACTGTAGTTCCAAGTTCGAATGACCCAATCACCATCTATTGCGACAATAGTGGTGCCATCTTCCAGGCAAAGGAGCCTAAGTCCAAAGAACAAGTCTCAAAGACGCGTGCAGGAAGGCTCACATGATTCGAGATTACGTGGAGCAGAAGGAGATAGTGATTGACAAGATTGCTACGGATGATAACATAGCAGATCCTCTCACTAAGCCGTTGAGACAAGATAAGCATGAAGGGCACGTTAAATCCATGGGAATTAAGCGTGTTCCTGAGTTGTATTAATTGTTTGTATGGATTTGACACTTGTTTTTCCTAAAACTTCTAATAAAATCATCGTTTTGTTTTATATATTGTTTTTCATGAGGGTTGTGCAGACAACGTTGAACACCTCAAAGTGAACTGAATTGCTTTATATTTTGTTTTGGTCCATGATCGCCTACATGAGCTGATAACTCTGACAATCATTTTGTGACGTCGATTGATGGTGGGTTCAACGAGCCATAAGTCAAACTGTTGACTGATCGATCACAGATGCGGGTTTACTGAAATCGCGCAGGACAATTTTTGTGACGACTACATGGAGTCCTAAATGTTTCAGAACATTAGGTGCCGGGTTGTGGATAGGACATCCATAGTGTTCCTAGAGTCGATTCTTTTGACTATCGACTGTCTCTTGAGATTAAGGCAGATTTTGGGTGACTTTGGTTTCTTTCTCACGGTCGACCGTAACAGGAGGCCAAGTAGATTTTCACTGGGTCATTTCATGCTGCGCTTACATCTGCAGGATTCGAGTTGAGGAAAATATCCTACTTCTATCGAGTTATAATACTTTTTCTCAGGACCACTCGAGGAGCTGTAACTGAAAATGCATGGCCATGCTCGAATATTGATTCGTATATCAGTTGAGTTACTCTCTAGTCGGGGAAACCACTCTTGATTCTGATCACTTGTGAACTACGACCTTTGAAAGTACGGACTTTGCAAATTGATTTACATTGAGTGGGAGAAATTTATTATGGATATGAGAATCGGTTATCGCACCTACACTTGTACGGACAAGTGGGAGATTGTTGGAGTTAGTGTCCTCCACAGTTAGTGCAATAACATGGATAAATCTCTAAAGGTACACAGGGTACATTTTGTATTTAATCAGTTGATTAACGTTTATCGATAACGGTTGGCTTGCTAGATAAGTTTGACGTTATTGTCATACAGATGGCGGTGATCAACTGGTCCCTAAGACTCACACCTAAAGGATGTGTTTGAGAAATATGATTATTTGAGAAAATGATTATATTGATGTCTTACTTAACGACTAAACAGTTAGTTAGTGTTGTTGACTAAAAGGTTAGTCAAATGTGACTAAAAGGTTAGTCAAATGTGACTAAAATGTTAGTCAATGTGATGATGTTACTGACTAAAATGTTAGTCAGTGAAATGATGGTACGGCTATTTAATACAGATTAAATAATTTTAGCTGAGGCGAATTAAATGTAATTCGCGAATTGAATATAAAATGTTATATTTAATTGTTGTGTATAATGCAAGCTAATTAAATATAAACCGTTATAATTAATTAGTAAATTATGAATATAAGGATATTTATAATATATTATAGTCGGTCTATACAGATGAGACTAGTGATATATTGCATTATATATTAAAAGCTAAAATGACCAAAACAGAAGTGTCCAGATACATTATGTTTAACTTGGTCAATAAGATATATTTTGAGGAGATAATATCTCCCCAAAATTAGAAGAAGAGGCCGGCCACCATAGGGTTAGTAGGAGTATATTATGTTTCCTAATTCTCTTCTAATTCTTCCTTAATTCATTCACTCATTCTACAACACAAATCTCAAGAAAAGAAAAGCAGTTTTCTCTCTTAATTTTCTAGCAATACAAGGGCATATCAAGAACACATCTTGGGTGAGATTATTAGGAGATACCATACTTTTGGTATTGATCTTAGGCCAAATTCATTAGGATTAAAGGTTAACTCTAAATCTCTATTTCATGTTATGCAATTTCTTTTATGACTTTAAAATCTTATAAAAGTTTTCATTATAATCCTGTGATTTTAAAGGTCTATATGCCGATATAAACCTACAGATACCACTATCTCGGTCTCTGGCTTGGGTCATACCGGTTAGTGTGGTTTAAGCCGGCAGCATTATTGCTTAGCATCCTGCCCATGCCGTTACGCCTTAAGTCGTATAGCCAAAGCCGTACAAGATAATGAATATGCCAACTCTTTTGGGTCAGGCTTTAGGAAATAGTCGTTTTATTCAGAGTTAAGGTGCTCTATGAATAGCATAGCCCATTCTTAAAGTGAATATTAGTGTATTCATACTAGACTAGGGTTTTATTTCCCTATTTCGCTAAAGTTACCAGGGCCACCGTGACATTATATGTTTAGCGCATCTTGCGGTTCTGTCTCCTTGCCGTGTTTCGTTCTTAGTGGGCGCGATACTAGCATTCACTCTTACCCTGCGTAAAGATTACTTGACGACATTGTATCTGAAGTTCGAATCATTTCGAACACTAAAAGATGAGATGCAAGTACTATAGTATTCGGCGTGGTTTACGAGTCGAGTAAGTCGCTGCACTATGGTAGTGAGATGCAAGCGACTAGAGTACAATGGCCTACTCAGTGGTCAAGCTCGTAAGCAGTATGTGTTTTTTGCTGTCTGATTAAATGAGAATGAGTGTGTACCATCTTCGAAAACTAAAGACCACAAATTTCTGAAGTGAATCGAGTCTGCATGATGTGAATGATACTATATGTATGTCTGTTTGCGATCTGATATCACATCGTAATCCTGTTGAATTGTTGTGATACTATTGTTATGATATTATATGTTATTTGCCTTCATAACTGAATATCATGCTTATATGATTTATCGCTTTAAACCGCATGCTTATTATGACTTATATGTCTTTATATGCTATATGTAATAAGCATGTTTAATAAACCAAAGTAATTGAAATCGAGGGTAAGTATGAGCATAGCTAGTCACTGTCCGCTCAGCGGGCATCCCCCCATCAGTTTATTGTGCAGGATGATCGTGGACCGGGAGCTAGATTTTGGACGGGGCCACGAGACGTTTTTATGCATTTCTTTTAGTTGTTTTCGAGAGAATGTAATATATAACCTATACTCTTTTAAATTCCGTACTTAGAGTTGTTTTATTCAACTCTTGAACGATGTTTGTAATATTTGGGTTTTATGTATAATTAATGACGCTGGTTTAAGACTTAATTAATTTCCGCCTTAGTAATTAAAGTCGACTAAAAACCAGGTTGTTACATTTGTTGTTGTTGGCGGTATATACATAGATCTAAAAAGTGTCATGTCGTTCGAAAATTATATAAAATGAAACAAAATGTTCACATCATTGTGATAAGTGTCATTTATATAGCTTTTATGCCCCCGTGTTAGTTGCATTTAGCTCACATTTGCTCGATTACATTAGTGTTTCAGTAGCTATTTGCTTTATATTGCGATACTGTCGTTCCTCGTGTGTATTTTGCAGGTTTTGGCGGTCCTGAGCTGAAACCTGAGTCATTTGGAGCGTTTACGAGTATCGTGACTTCAAGACGAGGCTCGAGAGTCGATATGGAGGTCATACGATGATTTGTGAAGTTAAACCTATAGGTTCAGAGCAAACCTATAGGTTCCGGATAGTTGAATCAAGGCTTGAAGTTGCTGGAAGCTGTTGATGCCCTAAGAACCGCTCGGTTCACAAGGGAACCGATCGGTTTGACCACTGAACCGATCGGTTTGGGTACGAACCGGTCGGTTTGCTTGCCCTGTTTCTCCGGATTTGCGAGGCCTATAAATAGAGTTCGAGTTAGGGTTATAACTTATGCTTTACATTATATTTTCAGTTTTAGAATAGCTTTTAGTTTCTCTCCTTTAAACTCTCATAAAACACTTAGTTTAGCTTTAATACTTCTTGCAAGATTCGATCTTTTCATTATAATTCTTGAATTACTCCAGGTTTAATTCCAATCGTTCTTATTTATTTCATTATGTTTCGTTATTGCAATTGCTTTGTTCTTCCCCTTTCCATGTCTAGCTAATTCTTAATTAGGGTTTAAGGTGATTGTGATGTTGATTCAGAACATGTTTTAATCGTTTATATTGATTGAATTTGTGCAAGTTGATTTCTTCCTGCGCGTTTCATTATCAATTGAATTTAGGGACGCCTTTATTGAATTGAATTTAGGTTGTTTCAGTTTAAGATCGAAAGCCGAATTGAAACTAGACTCACGCGTAATTGATAAGTTGAATTTAGTAAGTTGCGAGAGCCCGCTAAATTTGCTTAAGGCTAAAATTGACTCGAGAGAGCGTTTTCCTAAACCTAATCACTTGCATGATTTCAATTGATCGATAATCCCTTTTGAGTTGAGTTCTTGAATCGATGTCACATGACCCCGAATGCCCTAATCTCCCTCTCTTATACCTTTTCATACATTTGGCTCTTTGCTCTTAGTTTAGACCTTTAAACACCCTTTTCATACCTTGAGATTAACCTTTTTAGCTAAGCATTCCCTTGACTACTCCTTCTCTCTGTGGATCTCGACCCTACTGCCACTAGCTACCCAGTTAGTAGTCTTTAGGTTTATTTTGATTGAGGAGACACGACTTTACCCTCATCAATTTTGGCGCCGTTGCCGGGGAGGCGGTTAGCTAGTTATTGTTTTTGCTTAGTTTTTAGTTAGGTTTTTCTCTTGTCTCAAGGAACCTAGTTCCTTGAGACCGTATCTCATCGTTTGCTTGTAGTGTTGTTTATGCACAGGTCACCTCGGACTATAGTCCCCTTTGAACCTGAGCCAGAACGAGCGTTACACAGGTTACGCAAGCAAGCAGCTCAAATCGTTGATCTTAACATCGAGGAAGCGGAGTCTAGTGCTACGCAATCGTCCTACGAAGAGGACACTCCTCCAGTTTCTCCACCGCCTGTGACAATGCCTAAACTCTCCAGTCACTCGCTCCCTAAGCCGGAATCCATTAAATTTGGATTCACGATGCCTTCGTTGCGGGCAACTTTGAGATTCGCCCGCCTTCCTAAACTTGGTGGAGCGGAATCAATTTGGTGGTTATCCCACCGAGGATCCTGGTCGGCATATGCAAGTGTTTACCGACTACTGTTCTACGATCCATCAGGCCGGGATTACTCAAAACCAAATAAGGGAAATGCTGTTCCCTTTCTCTTTGAAAGATCGAGCTCGTGAGTGGATCACGGACCTCGATAAGGAAGCTGCGGGTATCACGGATTGGAGGGGGTTAGCTCTCGCGTTCTACTCTAAGTTCTATCCTCCTGAACGCACTAATCAGGTGAGAAGCCAAATTCAGGGCTTCAAGCAGACATTCGACGAGTCGTTGGCTGAAGCTTGGGAGCGATACAAGAAGCTCATACGAGATTGTCCTCACCACGGGTTAAACGATTGGTTGGTGATCATGACTTTCTACAATGGGTTATATGAGGAGAGCCGGGCCATCCTTGATTCAGCTGCAGAGGGACGTTTCGCTAATAACGTCGATGATGATAAGGCGTGGGGTTTGATTGAGGAGATGGCGATCCACTCGTCTCAATTTGGTAAGCCACGAGGTAATTCACGGTCTGCTCATAATGACCGTGAAAAGGAGAGCATTAGTGTGCTCACGAGCCAGGTTGCTGCGCTGACTGCGCAAATCAGTAGGATGAATGGTGGTGGTTCTTCCAGTGCCCATGTAAATGCTGTTGCGGGGCACGATATGGGTTATTCGGCGGGGTATGCTGCACCCAACGAGCAGGTCTACGCGTACCAATCTTATCCTCATAACACGCCTATCAAAACCAACCTGGTTACGACCGATCGCTCCTCTCTTATCGTAACCAAAATGTGCTGAACCCAACCACCCAACCACCACAAAATCAACCTTACACCCCTCCTCACAAGAACTTCCAAACGCCCCCACCTAACTACCAAAAACCTCCCTACACTCCACCTCTACCTACCCCGGGACCCGATCCTCTGGCCGAGACTAAGGCCATGATGTTGCAAATGGGACAAATGATGGTGGGTATGCAGAAGTCGCAAGAGATGATGTTGCAGCAAATGCAAAAAGACGGCCAAGCTAAGGACGCTGCAATCAAAATGTTGGAGAATCAGGTGGCGGCTACCGCTTCTTCGCCATGGCGTCTCGTCAGCAGGTACCTGCCACCCCAAGGTAATCCTCCTAGCGCTCCTCATGATACTGCATGTGCTATTACTTTGCGTAGTGGTACAGTTTATGATAGCCCGAAGCAAGCGGAGGAAGAGGCGACGAACGGGAAAGATCACACGGCCAGGCCGAGTGACCAGAGGCCGACCCCGTGTCCGCAGACTGTGGATGATGCTGTTGAGAACACGACACCGCCGATTCAGATCAGGCTACCTTCTCCGGGTCGTGTACGACCGGCTACCGTGGACCCCAAGCTCGATCGGTTCTTTGAGATCCTAAAGACACTGCAGGTAAATCTTCCTTTTATTGATTTGGTCAAGCAAATTCCTGCGTATGCTAAGTTTCTTAAAGAGGTCATTTCTAAGAAGCGTACCATTAATGCGACCGAGACCGTGTCTTTTGTGGGGGAGGGTAGTGCTCTTTTGCAGGGTAGTTCTCCTCCGAAGCTGAGTGACCCCGGGACCTTTTCTATCCCTTGCTCTATAGGGAAGTATGTGGTCCAAAATGCCTTGTGTGATCTCGGGGCTAGTGTGAGTATCCTCCCCTATTCCATCTGCAAGAAATTGAACATGACCAAGTTAGGAGTTACCTCCATGACTTTGCAGATGGCCGACCGTAGTCTCCAGCGACCCTTAGGTATCCTCGAGGACGTCCCGGTCAAGATAGGGAAGTTCTATATACCCGTCGACTTTGTGGTCTTAGATATCCCCGAGGACCCCCACATCCCGATCATTCTAGGGAGACCTTTCCTGCATACTGCAGGGGCTGTAATCGATGTGGGGAACAAGACACTCACGTTCTCGGTGGGAGGGGAAAAGCTTATGTATACCAAGTCTAGTATCCCCCGTGCCCCTATGCAGCCTGAGTCTGCTTTTGCTATTGACCTTGCCCCTCCGTCTCACTCTACTGGAGACCCCTTGGAGGTTTTCTTCTTGTTTCTTGTGTGCAGTCTTACGCAGTTAGTTTGTGACCACTGGTTTGGGGGCGGAAGGTCACCAAGGAGGATGTCTATGATCCGGTGATGGTGGTGGAGATCCACGGTCTGCGGTGCGTGGCGCCGCAATTTGTTTTGGAGAGCCATTTCGCGACGGAATACCTTGCGTTATGGATTATGCTGCTCTTCCTCGTGGAGACCGAATTTTGTGGCGAACAGATGCTCTTTCGCCAAATGAAGCTGTTGCTAGTGGCCAACGTCCTTGGCCAAATTTGATATGATTTATTGAGTTTGACGACGGTCGTGCGGGACCATTATAAACCAGCGCTTTCCGGGAGGCAACCCGATGACGTTGTAATTTGTTGTACTTTGTTTTGGTTTGGTTTGTTTTGACTTTGATTTTATTGCTTTTAGACTTTTTGTTGAGCGCGTGAGGATGAGGGATATTATCTGTTTTAGCATGCAGGTATTCAAGGACTTTTGTCCTTAGTATTCTTGAGAATAGGCCCCTCTGCTGTTCGGGCCTGCTTTCTCTCGCGTGCTACTCCGAAGCACTTCACAATTTGGGTGAATTGGATGCAAATTTGTGGATCGGTAGCCGCACTCCATGCTTCGCTTCGGTTTGGGGGAGCTCCTTCACGAGCATGTGAGCTTTCTTACTCTTTTTTCCTCACTTCCTCGCTTTTATTCTTCCCCCATATGCTTAGTGTCCTTCGTTTTGCTTGCTTATCTGTGCATTTTGCTCACATTGAGGACAATGTGTGATTCTGGTTTGGGGGAGGAAAGCTCTTGCGCGCTTTTGTTTGCATTTTCGTTTTTGTGTGTTTTATTTTATATAAAAATCCAAAAAAAATCAAAAAAATTCTGAAAAATCCAAACCTTTTAAACTGACTTGTCCAAATTGGGGAATTGATTAGTGTCATGTTTTGATCTTTAGTATCTCCGAGTCGACTTTCTATCGTCGTAGCATGCACTATACGTTTGTTTCCTAGAATTAGATTGCGAGTCTCAAACGCTAGCCCACTCATTTGCTTAATTCTTATCGCTTTTCGTTCCTTTTACTTTCAATATTGGTATTCTTGCGAGGCATTGGCTTGTGGTATGTTGGACAGTTGGTTTGCGGAATGATATGGAATGATTTATCTATGTTGGAGCAATGCTTCGATGCTCTCGGAGGGGACTCATTGATTTGAGTAACCACAGTGGCCATGAATTTGGTTGCGACCGAGAGTATGAGCAATGATGTAACCCTTAAGGAAATATGTGTACCCGAGCGCGATTTTTACCGAGTGAACGTCAAGCTAAACGGTATAACGTACGAGGGATGCTCCACATTTGAAAGAAAAAGAAAAGAGAAAGAAAAGAAAAGAAAAAAAATGGATTGTGGAAAGAATTGGTTGAATGGAAAGAATTCGTCGTAAGTTTAATTTTTGCGGAAGCGTTAGAGGCTAGCATTATGATGTTGGTGTGAATGGTTGAGACTTGTGCTCTAGTTTTGGTGAAATAGACTGTAGCTTGTATGTTTATGTGCATAGGTCGTCCACTTCGAGATGCTAACGTGATTAACTAGCTACGCTTTGATTTTCTCCGATGATATTTGCTTGAGGACAAGCAAAGGTTTGGTTTGGGGGAGTTGATAAGTGTCATTTATATAGCTTTTATGCCCCCGTGTTAGTTGCATTTAGCTCACATTTGCTCGATTACGTTAGTGTTTGTTAGCTATTTGCTTTATATTGCGATTTTGTCGTTCCTCGTGTGTTTTTTGCAGGTTTTGGCGGTCCTGAGCTGAAACCTGAGTCATTTGGAGCGTTTACGAGTATCGTGACTTCAAGACGAGGCTCGAGAGGCGATATGGAGGTCATCACGATGATTTGTGAAGTTAAACCTATAGGTTCAGAGCAAACCTATAGGTTCCGGATAGTTGAATCAAGGCTTGAAGTTGCTGGAAGCTGTTGATGCCCTAAGAACCGCTCGGTTCACAAGGGAACCGATCGGTTTGACCACTGAACCGATCGGTTTGGGTACGAACAGGTCGGTTTGCTTGCCCTGTTTCTCCGGATTTGCGAGGCCTATAAATAGAGTTCGAGTTAGGGTTATAACTTATGCTTTACATTATATTTTCAGTTTTAGAATAGCTTTTAGTTTCTCTCCTTTAAACTCTCATAAAACACTTAGTTTAGCTTTAATACTTCTTGCAAGATTCGATCTTTTCATTATAATTCTTGAATTACTCCAGGTTTAATTCCAATCGTTCTTATTTATTTCATTATGTTTCGTTATTGCAATTGCTTTGTTCTTCCCCTTTCCATGTCTAGCTAATTCTTAATTAGGGTTTAAGGTGATTGTGATGTTGATTCAGAACATGTTTTAATCGTTTATATTGATTGAATTTGTGCAAGTTGATTTCTTCCTGCGCGTTTCATTATCAATTGAATTTAGGGACGCCTTTATTGAATTGAATTTAGGTTGTTTCAGTTTAAGATCGAAAGCCGAATTGAAACTAGACTCACGCGTAATTGATAAGTTGAATTTAGTAAGTTCAGAGCCCGCTAAATTTGCTTAAGGCTAAAATTGACTCGAGAGGCGTTTTCCTAAACCTAATCACTTGCATGATTTCAATTGATCGATAATCCCTTTTGAGTTGAGTTCTTGAATCGATGTCACATGACCCGAATGCCCTAATCTCCCTCTCTTATACCTTTTCATACATTTGGCTCTTTGCTCTTAGTTTAGACCTTTAAACACCCTTTTCATACCTTGAGATTAACCTTTTTAGCTAAGCATTCCCTTGACTACTCCTTCTCTCTGTGGATCTCGACCCTACTGCCACTAGCTACCCAGTTAGTAGTCTTTAGGTTTATTTTGATTGAGGAGACACGACTTTACCCTCATCAATTTTGGCGCCAGATTCTTGAGTGACGGTTAGCTAGTTATTGTTTTGCTTAGTTTTTAGTTAGGTTTTCTCTTGTCTCAAGGAACCTAGTGCCTTGAGACCGTATCGCTTCGTTTGCTTGTAGTGTTGTTTATGCACAGGACACCTCGGACTATAGTCCCCTTTGGAGCTGAGCCAGAACGAGCGTTACACAGGTTACGCAAGCAAGCAGCTCAAATCGTTGATCTTAACATCGAGGAAGCGGAGTCTAGTGCTACGCTTGATCGTCCTCTGAAGAGGACACTCCTCGATTTCTCCACCGCCTGTGACAATGCCTAAACTCTCCAGTCACTCGCTCCCTAAGCCGGAATCCATTCCGGCTGGATTCACGATGCCCGCTACGTGAGGCAACTTTGAGATTCGCCCCGCCTTCCTAAACTTGGTGGAGCGGAATCAATTTGGTGGTTATCCCACCGAGGATCCTGGTCGGCATATGCAAGTGTTTACCGACTACTGTTCTACGATCCATCGGTAGGGATTACTCAAAACCAAATAAGGAAATCTTTGTTCCCTTTCTCTTTGAAAGATCGAGCTCGTGAGTGGATCACGGACCTCGATAAGGAAGGCTGCGGGTATCACGGATTGGAGGGGTTAGCTCTCGCGTTCTACTCTAAGTTCTATCCTCTGAGCACTAATCGGTGAAGCCAAATTCGGGGCTTCGCGGACATTCGACGAGTCGTTGGCTGAAGCTTGGGAGCGATACAAGAAGCTCATACGAGATTGTCCTCACCACGGGTTAAACGATTGGTTGGTGATCATGACTTTCTACAATGGGTTATATGAGGAGAGCCGGGCCATCCTTGATTCAGCTGCAGAGGGACGTTTCGCTAATAACGTCGATGATGATAAGGCGTGGGGTTTGATTGAGGAGATGGCGATCCACTCGTCTCAATTTGGTAAGCCACGAGGTAATTCACGGTCTGCTCATAATGACCGTGAAAAGGAGAGCATTAGTGTGCTCACGAGCCAGGTTGCTGCGCTGACTGCGCAAATCAGTAGGATGAATGGTGGTGGTTCTTCCAGTGCCCATGTAAATGCTGTTGCGGGGCACGATATGGGTTATTCGGCGGGTATCTTTGCACCCAACGGCGGTCTCACGCGTACCAATCTTATCCTCAAAACCTGCCCTATCAAAACCAACCTGGTTACGACCGATCGCTCCTCTCTTATCGTAACCAAAATGTGCTGAACCCAACCACCCAACCACCACAAAATCAACCTTACACCCCTCCTCACAAGAACTTCCAAACGCCCCCACCTAACTACCAAAAACCTCCCTACACTCCACCTCTACCTACCCCGGGACCCGATCCTCTGGCCGAGACAAAGGCCATGATGTTGCAAATGGGACAAATGATGGTGGGTATGCAGAAGTCGCAAGAGATGATGTTGCAGCAAATGCAAAAAGACGGCCAAGCTAAGGGCGCTGCAACCAAAATGTTGGAGAATCGGTGGCACGGCTAAGCTTCGCATAGCGTCGTCGTCAGGGTACCTGCCACCCCAAGGTAATCCTCCTAACCCTCCTCATGATCTGCATGTGCTATTACTTTGCGTGAGTGGTACAGTTTATGATAGCGAAGCAGCGGAGGAAGAGGCGACGAGCGGGAAAGATCACACGGCCAGGCCGAGTGACCAGAGGTCGACCCAGCGTCCCAGATCGTGGATGATCTTTGTTGAGAACACGACACCGCCGATTCAGATCAGGCTACCTTTTCCGGGTCGTGTACGACCGGCTACCGTGGACCCCAAGCTCGATCGGTTCTTTGAGATCCTAAAGACACTGCAGGTAAATCTTCCTTTTATTGATTTGGTCAAGCAAATTCCTGCGTATGCTAAGTTTCTTAAAGAGGTCATTTCTAAGAAGCGTACCATTAATGCGACCGAGACCGTGTCTTTTGTGGGGGAGGGTAGTGCTCTTTTGCAGGGTAGTTCTCCTCCGGTTTGAGTGACCCCGGGACCTTTTCTATCCCTTGCTCTATAGGGAAGTATGTGGTCCAAAATGCCTTGTGTGATCTCGAGGCTAGTGTGAGTATCCTCCCCTATTCCATCTGCAAGAAATTGAACATGACCAAGTTAGGAGTTACCTCCATGACTTTGCAGATGGCCGACCGTAGTCTCCAGCGACCCTTAGGTATCCTCGAGGACGTCCCGGTCAAGATAGGGAAGTTCTATATACCCGTCGACTTTGTGGTCTTAGATATCCCCGAGGACCCCCACATCCCGATCATTCTAGGGAGACCTTTCCTGCATACTGCAGGGGCTGTAATCGATGTGGGGAACAAGACACTCACGTTCTCGGTGGGAGGGGAAAAGCTTATGTATACCAAGTCTAGTATCCCCCGTGCCCCTATGCAGCCTGAGTCTGCTTTTGCTATTGACCTTGCCCCTCCGTCTCACTCTACAGGAGACCCCTTGGAGGTTGTTTCTTCTGCTGTTTCTTGTGCAGGTCTTACGCAGGTTGGCTGTGACCCTGGTTTGGGGGGACGGAAGGTCACCAAGGAGGATGTCTATGATCCCGGTGATGGCGGTGGAGATCCACGGTCTGCAGTGCGTGGCGCACGGGGCTGTTTTGGAGAGCCATTTCGCGACGGAATACCTTGCGTTATGGATTATGCTGCTCTTCCTCGTGGAGACCGAATTTTGTGGCGAACAGATGCTCTTTCGCCAAATGAAGCTGTTGCTAGTGGCCAACGTCCTTGGCCAAATTTGATATGATTTATTGAGTTTGACGACGGTCGTGCGGGACCATTATAAACCAGCGCTTTCCGGGAGGCAACCCGATGACGTTGTAATTTGTTGTACTTTGTTTTGGTTTGGTTTGTTTTGACTTTGATTTTATTGCTTTTAGACTTTTTGTTGAGCGCGTGAGGATGAGGGATTATTATCTGTTTTAGCATGCAGGTATTCAAGGACTTTTGTCCTTAGTATTCTTGAGAATAGGCCCCTCTGCTGTTCGGCCCTGCTTTCTCTCGCGTGCTACTCCGAAGCACTTCACAGCTGGACTGAATTGGATGCAAATTTGTGGATCGGTAGCCGCACTCCATGCTTCGCTTCGGTTTGGGGGAGCTCCTTCACGAGCATGTGAGCTTTCTTACTCTTTTTTCCTCACTTCCTCGCTTTTATTCTTCCCCCATATGCTTAGTGTCCTTCGTTTTGCTTGCTTATCTGTGCATTTTGCTCACATTGAGGACAATGTGTGATTCTGGTTTGGGGGAGGAAAGCTCTTGCGCGCTTTTGTTTGCATTTTCGTTTTTGTGTGTTTTATTTTATATAAAAATCCAAAAAAAATCAAAAAAATTCTGAAAAATCCAAACCTTTTCGGCTTGACTTGTCCAAATTGGGGAATTGATTAGTGTCATGTTTTGATCTTTAGTATCTCCGAGTCGACTTTCTATCGTCGTAGCATGCACTATACGTTTGTTTCCTAGAATTAGATTGCGAGTCTCAAACGCTAGCCCACTCATTTGCTTAATTCTTATCGCTTTTCGTTCCTTTTACTTTCGATATTGGTATTCTTGCGAGGCATTGGCTTGTGGTATGTTGGACAGTTGGTTTGCGGAATGATATGGAATGATTTATCTATGTTGGAGCAATGCTTCGATGCTCTCGGAGGGGACTCATTGATTTGAGTAACCACAGTGGCCATGAATTTGGTTGCGACCGAGAGTATGAGCAATGATGTAACCCTTAAGGAAATATATGTACCCGAGCGCGATTTTTACCGAGTGAACGTCAAGCTAAACGGTATAACTTACGAGGGATGCTCCACATTTGAAAGAAAAAGAAAAGAGAAAGAAAAGAAAAGAAAAAAAATGGATTGTGGAAAGAATTGGTTGAATGGAAAGAATTCGTCGTAAGTTTAATTTTTGCGGAAGCGTTAGAGGCTAGCATTATGATGTTGGTGTGAATGGTTGAGACTTGTGCTCTAGTTTTGGTGAAATAGACTGTAGCTTGTATGTTTATGTGCATAGGTCGTCCACTTCGAGATGCTAACGTGATTAACTAGCTACGCTTTGATTTTCTCCGATGATATTTGCTTGAGGACAAGCAAAGGTTTGGTTTGGGGGAGTTGATAAGTGTCATTTATATAGCTTTTATGCCCCCGTGTTAGTTGCATTTAGCTCACATTTGCTCGATTACATTAGTGTTTCAGTAGCTATTTGCTTTATATTGCGATACTGTCGTTCCTCGTGTGTGTATTTTGCAGGTTTTGGCGGTCCTGAGCTGAAACCTGAGTCATTTGGAGCGTTTACGAGTATCGTGACTTCAAGACGAGGCTCGAGAGTCGATATGGAGGTCATACGATGATTTGTGAAGTTAAACCTATAGGTTCAGAGCAAACCTATAGGTTAGGATAGTTGAATCAAGGCTTGAAGTTGCTGGAAGCTGTTGATGCCCTAAGAACCGCTCGGTTCACAAGGGAACCGATCGGTTTGACCACTGAACCGATCGGTTTGGGTACGAACAGGTCGGTTTGCTTGCCCTGTTTCTCCGGATTTGCGAGGCCTATAAATAGAGTTCGAGTTAGGGTTATAACTTATGCTTTACATTATATTTTCAGTTTTAGAATAGCTTTTAGTTTCTCTCCTTTAAACTCTCATAAAACACTTAGTTTAGCTTTAATACTTCTTGCAAGATTCGATCTTTTCATTATAATTCTTGAATTACTCCAGGTTTAATTCCAATCGTTCTTATTTATTTCATTATGTTTCGTTATTGCAATTGCTTTGTTCTTCCCCTTTCCATGTCTAGCTAATTCTTAATTAGGGTTTAAGGTGATTGTGATGTTGATTCAGAACATGTTTTAATCGTTTATATTGATTGAATTTGTGCAAGTTGATTTCTTCCTGCGCGTTTCATTATCAATTGAATTTAGGGACGCCTTTATTGAATTGAATTTAGGTTGTTTCAGTTTAAGATCGAAAGCCGAATTGAAACTAGACTCACGCGTAATTGATAAGTTGAATTTAGTAAGTTGCGAGAGCCCGCTAAATTTGCTTAAGGTTAAAATTGACTCGAGAGAGCGTTTTCCTAAACCTAATCACTTGCATGATTTCAATTGATCGATAATCCCTTTTGAGTTGAGTTCTTGAATCGATGTCACATGACCCCGAATGCCCTAATCTCCCTCTCTTATACCTTTTCATACATTTGGCTTTTTGCTCTTAGTTTAGACCTTTAAACACCCTTTTCATACCTTGAGATTAACCTTTTTAGCTAAGCATTCCCTTGACTACTCCTTCTCTCTGTGGATCTCGACCCTACTGCCACTAGCTACCCAGTTAGTAGTCTTTAGGTTTATTTTGATTGAGGAGACACGACTTTACCCTCATCAATTTTGGCGCAGATTGCGGGAGTGATTAGCTAGTTATTGTTTTTGCTTAGTTTTTAGTTAGGTTTTTCTCTTGTCTCAAGGAACCTAGTTCCTTGAGACCGTATCTCATCGTTTGCTTGTAGTGTTGTTTATGCACAGGTCACCTCGGACTATAGTCCCCTTTGAACCTGAGCCAGAACGAGCGTTACACAGGTTACGCAAGCAAGCAGCTCAAATCGTTGATCTTAACATCGAGGAAGCGGAGTCTAGTGCTACGCAATCGTCCTACGAAGAGGACACTCCTCCAGTTTCTCCACCGCCTGTGACAATGCCTAAACTCTCCAGTCACTCGCTCCCTAAGCCGGAATCCATTCCGGCTGGATTCACGATGCCCGCTACGTTGCAGGGCAACTTTGAGATTCGCCCCGCCTTCCTAAACTTGGTGGAGCGGAATCAATTTGGTGGTTATCCCACCGAGGATCCTGGTCGGCATATGCAAGTGTTTACCGACTACTGTTCTACGATCCATCAGGCCGGGATTACTCAAAACCAAATAAGGGAAATGCTGTTCCCTTTCTCTTTGAAAGATCGAGCTCGTGAGTGGATCACGGACCTCGATAAGGAAGCTGCGGGTATCACGGATTGGAGGGGGTTAGCTCTCGCGTTCTACTCTAAGTTCTATCCTCCTGAACGCACTAATCAGGTGAGAAGCCAAATTCAGGGCTTCAAGCAGACATTCGACGAGTCGTTGGCTGAAGCTTGGGAGCGATACAAGAAGCTCATACGAGATTGTCCTCACCACGGGTTAAACGATTGGTTGGTGATCATGACTTTTTACAATGGGTTATATGAGGAGAGCCGGGCCATCCTTGATTCAGCTGCAGAGGGACGTTTCGCTAATAACGTCGATGATGATAAGGCGTGGGGTTTGATTGAGGAGATGGCGATCCACTCGTCTCAATTTGGTAAGCCACGAGGTAATTCACGGTCTGCTCATAATGACCGTGAAAAGGAGAGCATTAGTGTGCTCACGAGCCAGGTTCTTCTACCGATCGCAAATCGATGAGGATGAATGGTGGTGGTTCTTCCAGTGCCCATGTAAATGCTGTTGCGGGGCACGATATGGGTTATTCGGCGGGGTATGCTGCACCCAACGAGCAGGTCTACGCGTACCAATCTTATCCTCAAAACCTGCCCTATCAAAACCAACCTGGTTACGACCGATCGCTCCTCTCTTATCGTAACCAAAATGTGCTGAACCCAACCACCCAACCACCACAAAATCAACCTTACACCCCTCCTCACAAGAACTTCCAAACGCCCCCACCTAACTACCAAAAACCTCCCTACACTCCACCTCTACCTACCCCGGGACCCGATCCTCTGGCCGAGACTAAGGCCATGATGTTGCAAATGGGACAAATGATGGTGGGTATCACGAAATCGCAAGAGATGATGTTGCAAAGAAATGCAAAAGACGGCCAAGCTAAGGACGCTGCAATCAAATTGTTGGAGAATCAGGCGGCACACCTCGCTTCTTCGCAAGCGCCTCGTCAACAGGGTACCCAGCCACCCCAAGGTAATCCTCCTAACCCTCCTCATGATACTGCATGTGCTATTACTTTGCGAGTGGTACAGCTTTATGATAGCCCGGCAAGCGGAGGAAGAGGCGATTTAACGGAAAGATCACACGGCCAAAGCCGAGTGACCAGAGGTCACCTCGCGTCCGCAGATCGTGGATGATCTTTGTTGAGAACACGACACCGCCGATTCAGATCAGGCTACCTTTTTCCGGTCGTGGTACGACCGGCTACCGTGGACCCCAAGCTCGATCGGTTCTTTGAGATCCTAAAGACACTGCAGGTAAATCTTCCTTTTATTGATTTGGTCAAGCAAATTCCTGCGTATGCTAAGTTTCTTAAAGAGGTCATTTCTAAGAAGCGTACCATTAATGCGACCGAGACCGTGTCTTTTGTGGGGGAGGGTAGTGCTCTTTTGCAGGGTAGTTCTCCTCCGAAGCTGAGTGACCCCGGGACCTTTTCTATCCCTTGCTCTATAGGGAAGTATGTGGTCCAAAATGCCTTGTGTGATCTCGGGGCTAGTGTGAGTATCCTCCCCTATTCCATCTGCAAGAAATTGAACATGACCAAGTTAGGAGTTACCTCCATGACTTTGCAGATGGCCGACCGTAGTCTCCAGCGACCCTTAGGTATCCTCGAGGACGTCCCGGTCAAGATAGGGAAGTTCTATATACCCGTCGACTTTGTGGTCTTAGATATCCCCGAGGACCCCCACATCCCGATCATTCTAGGGAGACCTTTCCTGCATACTGCAGGGGCTGTAATCGATGTGGGGAACAAGACACTCACGTTCTCGGTGGGAGGGGAAAAGCTTATGTATACCAAGTCTAGTATCCCCCGTGCCCCTATGCAGCCTGAGTCTGCTTTTGCTATTGACCTTGCCCCTCCGTCTCACTCTACAGGAGACCCCTTGGAGGTTGTTTCTTCTGCTGTTTCTTGTGCAGGTCTTACGCAGGTTGGCTGTGACCCTGGTTTGGGGGGACGGAAGGTCACCAAGGAGGATGTCTATGATCCCGGTGATGGCGGTGGAGATCCACGGTCTGCAGTGCGTGGCGCACGGAGCTGTTTTGGAGAGCCATTTCGCGACGGAATACCTTGCGTTATGGATTATGCTGCTCTTCCTCGTGGAGACCGAATTTTGTGGCGAACAGATGCTCTTTCGCCAAATGAAGCTGTTGCTAGTGGCCAACGTCCTTGGCCAAATTTGATATGATTTATTGAGTTTGACGACGGTCGTGCGGGACCATTATAAACCAGCGCTTTCCGGGAGGCAACCCGATGACGTTGTAATTTGTTGTACTTTGTTTTGGTTTGGTTTGTTTTGACTTTGATTTTATTGCTTTTAGACTTTTTGTTGAGCGCGTGAGGATGAGGGATTATTATCTGTTTTAGCATGCAGGTATTCAAGGACTTTTGTCCTTAGTATTCTTGAGAATAGGCCCCTCTGCTGTTCGGCCCTGCTTTCTCTCGCGTGCTACTCCGAAGCACTTCACAGCTGGACTGAATTGGATGCAAATTTGTGGATCGGTAGCCGCACTCCATGCTTCGCTTCGGTTTGGGGGAGCTCCTTCACGAGCATGTGAGCTTTCTTACTCTTTTTTCCTCACTTCCTCGCTTTTATTCTTCCCCCATATGCTTAGTGTCCTTCGTTTTGCTTGCTTATCTGTGCATTTTGCTCACATTGAGGACAATGTGTGATTCTGGTTTGGGGGAGGAAAGCTCTTGCGCGCTTTTGTTTGCATTTTCGTTTTTGTGTGTTTTATTTTATATAAAAATCCAAAAAAAATCAAAAAAATTCTGAAAAATCCAAACCTTTTCGGCTTGACTTGTCCAAATTGGGGAATTGATTAGTGTCATGTTTTGATCTTTAGTATCTCAAGTCGACTTTCTATCGTCAGAGCATGCACTATACGTTTGTTTCTAGAATTAGATTGAAGTCTCAAACGCTAGCCCACTCATTTGCTTAATTCTTATCGCTGTTCCTTTTACTTTCGATATTGGTATTCTTGCGAGGCATTGGCTTGTGGTATGTTGGATGCTTTGGTTCATGGAATGATATGGAATGATTTATCTATGTTGGAGCAATGCTTCGATGCTCTCGGAGGGGACTCATTGATTTGAGTAACCACAGTGGCCATGAATTTGGTTGCGACCGAGAGTATGAGCAATGATGTAACCCTTAAGGAAATATGTGTACCCGAGCGCGATTTTTACCGAGTGAACGTCAAGCTAAACGGTATAACGTACGAGGGATGCTCCACATTTGAAAGAAAAAGAAAAGAGAAAGAAAAGAAAAGAAAAAAAATGGATTGTGGAAAGAATTGGTTGAATGGAAAGAATTCGTCGTAAGTTTAATTTTTGCGGAAGCGTTAGAGGCTAGCATTATGATGTTGGTGTGAATGGTTGAGACTTGTGCTCTAGTTTTGGTGAAATAGACTGTAGCTTGTATGTTTATGTGCATAGGTCGTCCACTTCGAGATGCTAACGTGATTAACTAGCTACGCTTTGATTTTCTCCGATGATATTTGCTTGAGGACAAGCAAAGGTTTGGTTTGGGGGAGTTGATAAGTGTCATTTATATAGCTTTTATGCCCCCGTGTTAGTTGCATTTAGCTCACATTTGCTCGATTACATTAGTGTTTCAGTAGCTATTTGCTTTATATTGCGATACTGTCGTTCCTCGTGTGTATTTTGCAGGTTTTGGCGGTCCTGAGCTGAAACCTGAGTCATTTGGAGCGTTTACGAGTATCGTGACTTCAAGACGAGGCTCGAGAGTCGATATGGAGGTCATACGATGATTTGTGAAGTTAAACCTATAGGTTCAGAGCAAACCTATAGGTTCCGGATAGTTGAATCAAGGCTTGAAGTTGCTGGAAGCTGTTGATGCCCTAAGAACCGCTCGGTTCACAAGGGAACCGATCGGTTTGACCACTGAACCGATCGGTTTGGGTACGAACCGGTCGGTTTGCTTGCCCTGTTTCTCCGGATTTGCGAGGCCTATAAATAGAGTTCGAGTTAGGGTTATAACTTATGCTTTACATTATATTTTCAGTTTTAGAATAGCTTTTAGTTTCTCTCCTTTAAACTCTCATAAAACACTTAGTTTAGCTTTAATACTTCTTGCAAGATTCGATCTTTTCATTATAATTCTTGAATTACTCCAGGTTTAATTCCAATCGTTCTTATTTATTTCATTATGTTTCGTTGTTGCAATTGCTTTGTTCTTCCCCTTTCCATGTCTAGCTAATTCTTAATTAGGGTTTAAGGT
Source organism: Dianthus caryophyllus (assembly GCA_023091065.1). Classification (NCBI taxonomy): domain Eukaryota; kingdom Viridiplantae; phylum Streptophyta; class Magnoliopsida; order Caryophyllales; family Caryophyllaceae; genus Dianthus; species Dianthus caryophyllus. The sequence continues at coordinate 11,416,527 of CM041529.1, read as the reverse complement.
GATTGTGATGTTGATTCAGAACATGTTTTAATCGTTTATATTGATTGAATTTGTGCAAGTTGATTTCTTCCTGCGCGTTTCATTATCAATTGAATTTAGGGACGCCTTTATTGAATTGAATTTAGGTTGTTTCAGTTTAAGATCGAAAGCCGAATTGAAACTAGACTCACGCGTAATTGATAAGTTGAATTTAGTAAGTTGCGAGAGCCCGCTAAATTTGCTTAAGGCTAAAATTGACTCGAGAGAGCGTTTTCCTAAACCTAATCACTTGCATGATTTCAATTGATCGATAATCCCTTTTGAGTTGAGTTCTTGAATCGATGTCACATGACCCCGAATGCCCTAATCTCCCTCTCTTATACCTTTTCATACATTTGGCTCTTTGCTCTTAGTTTAGACCTTTAAACACCCTTTTCATACCTTGAGATTAACCTTTTTAGCTAAGCATTCCCTTGACTACTCCTTCTCTCTGTGGATCTCGACCCTACTGCCACTAGCTACCCAGTTAGTAGTCTTTAGGTTTATTTTGATTGAGGAGACACGACTTTACCCTCATCACATTGAAATAAAATTGAAGTAACATTCAACAACTAACATTTAATCGTACGATTACAATTTGCAACGCGATCAAATCATTAAATATAAGATTATGCAAATGTGTACCAAATCATTTATTCTACGTATTAAAGTTCAATTGCTATATTGTTTAGCATGTAATAGTAAATTTTCACATTTTGATATTTTTACAAAAAATCATTTCTACATATTTTTTGTCCTTATATAACTATTACAAGATGAAAATTTGTCATTAGAATTTTTTGATCAACAAAGAAGCTTTGAGAAGCATAATTATAGATGGTTCAAATGTTGTCAAACTTTTTAATTATTTTATTTGATAATTAGAGATCATTATGGAAAATTTTGAGATAAAAAGATATTTCTAACTTTTGAGAAATTGTATTTCGTAAGTGTTAATGTTATGCATAATTTTATGATTGTTACTAGGAAATATTATTATGGTGTTGTTTGATTTTTAATATTGGCCTTAAATTTAAATGTGTTTTTCAATGTGAATGTTTATTCTATATATTGTTGATGTAAAGTTATGATATTTGATATATACAAAATTAAATACAATCTATAATTAATTAGATTCTTAGAGCAAAAGTAATGGAAGTTTTTTAGACTTGGGTTTGTCAACAAAACTTTAAAGATAAAGTTCTTCCCATTATAAGCCTCCTTGGGTTTGTCAAAATAAGAATTAGGTTCTTATTTTAGAACCAAGTTCTTTATTATTTCCAATAAAATTAAATTAATTTGGTAGAGTTGAAGAGTAGTCTCGGGTCCCAATTAAAAATAAAGTAAAAGTTTTTCCACTACAGTCAAAAGTTCTTAAATTTTGAAGTTGTTGAAAAATAATTGAAAATAGAAAGAACTTTAAATAAATTTCTCCTGTTGTGCTTGCTCTTAGATTTCAAAATAAGTAGATACATATTTATATATGTTTTTAATAGACACGTCATTTTATTTTCACTCGATATTATTATCGCCTTTTTAGTTTTAGACTAACCGCACAAATAAATTTTACCTACTATTTATTGTTATTGTATGAAAATTAATAAAGTTACCTGTGCATCGCACGGGCGTTTCACCTAGTATAATAATAATAGAAGTACAACCAAATAAGGCAATGTGTAGTGTGGATTTGAATGGACCAAAATAATATATGTGCAATGTGGATATGAATGGAGGGAGTATTTTATAACTAGAGATGACAAGTCTGACTCGTTCCGACCCAAACCCGAGTAAACCCCAACCTATTACAATTCACAAATAGTATGACTGAAACCGACTCGACCTGACCCGACGACGACCCATCGACACAAATCGATAATCGATGATCCAAGCCCAACTCAGATCCAACCGGATGACGATTCGACCCGATTTTAACCCTATTAAATTGATCACTCGATAATATCAAGCTTAACATTGATTGATTAGATTGAAAGCATATTCGGGTTTAGTTTGATAGCTTCACTTAACAGTAAAGTACTTTCATCAATAATGGTCAAAATATTAATTGTAGTGGCTAAAAATTGAATTAATTCATTAAAATTGCACCGAATGAACAATAACCTGATCCGATCTAACGTGAACCGATATGACTCCACCGGTCAACCCGATTGCCACCTTTGAACCATAACCGTTTGATTAAAAATTTTTGAAAAAATAAATAAAAGATCTAACGCATCATCTACTGCAAATGCCCAGTAAAGGTTCACGTGAGATAATTGCGGTTACGGAATACAAAGTGTCCAGCACCAAGTAAAGGACACTTGTCAAGCGTAGATACACCCAATTTCCTGCACATATACACAATCAAAGCTCTATTTTTCCAACACGTGTCAAACCTCGGACTTACGTTACATCTGGCTATTAAATTAAAACACTTAAATTTTACACTTTGCCGCTTCAAATAAGTGGCACTCTTTGTGTTCTTCTGGTAGTTTTTTTTATTCGCCTTTTTATTTTTACTCACATAAAATAAACCGTTCTTTCAAAACGAATTGTATTTGTTGTTGTGTATGATAATCAAGTTAAATGAGTTCAAGTACTTGTAGTGATTCTTGTTATTCCCCGACGTTATCGATGGAGTCTATTGCGGTTGGTGAGGTTGAGGCGGCTGAGGTGTTAGCGGGTTTGGGACGGGTTAATGATATGGATGGTCGTGGTGGTGATAATTGTGGGTGGGGAAGTCGTGGGAAGCGGACGGGTTGTAAACGAGTTAGGGATTTTAATGAGGCTGTCGATGCCGAGCGTTCGATTGTTGAGGGGAACTCCTTGCCTTTGCCTTTTGATCTTAATATGGTACGGTTTTTATTTGGATTTGGATTCCTGCATTCGAAATTCTATATAAAATATAGAGAAATAAATGGTAAAACTCACCAAATACACGTAATTTCAAATGTTAGGGATTAAATCTTTATTTTTCTACATTGAGATTATTGGGAGAGATTATGCGCGGTATTCAATTCATTCAATTTTAGATGTTATTTTTTGAGCTTTCAAAAACTTCAACTTAAATGATCTAATTTTAAAATATTTTGTTCATGAGTTCTAATTTATGTTTTACCTAAGATTAAAATTATGACATTTAAGGTGTGATGGTAGGAGTACTCCGTATAATTTAGTTTGAAAATGATTTAAGCGAAAACGGATAAAAGATCGCATATAAATTTTAACGTCTGACCTATTATATTTTATTTTATCAGGTAGTAATCTAAGTGCTATGAATTTGATTTTAACGGTATTTATATAGACTATATTAGATAATTATGACTTTAATCAAAATTTTAGGGCTTGTTTCGTATTACGGAGTAAATTTTTTAAGATGGACTACTAAAATGCACTAATTCTCATGTGAAATGGAATTTACAATAAATTTAGGTAAGTCCTCTCACATGAGGGGTAGTTTTTTTTTTTTTTTTTTTTTTTTTTTTTTTTTTTTTTTTAATTTTTTTTTTCAAGGGGTTGAGTGAGAGGACTTACTCTAAATTAGTGTAAGTCCGGTCTTACACAAGAATTACCCACTAAAATGTACTCTCTCTATTTCATTGAAAAAGCCCCATGGGCTTTTTCACAAATTTTAAGGAAAATAAAAAATTAAGGGTAATATTGGTAGTTTGGTTGAGTGGGGTCCATTTTAAAGGATAAAGTGTGTGATATTTTGGTAAAATGAATATATTAATAGGGGTAAAAGTGTTATTTTGATTGTATAAAGTTGTCCTAAATAGTAATGGGACTAAATGAGTGAAATTGCCGAAAAAGGAAAGTGGGGCTAATTGAGTAAAATAGAGGGAGTATTCCTTTTAACGTAGAAATTAAACTCGTAGAAAATTTTCACATCGATAAACCATTGTCTATTTTCTTTATGGAGGAAATGTTATAGAACATAACGTATAATTTCAATTCACCAACTTTAAAAAGGTACGTAATCAAATAATATCTTTACATTATAGAATTTAACATATAATTTCAATTTCTTATTGTTAATATATCCAAAATTTATTACCGTATACAATAGAGATGATTTATTATGTATTTATTCACGAAATAGGATCAAACCGATTTGTGTGAGGAGGAATGTGAGAAGGATGATAATGCAAGCGTGTATGTAAAAGTGGAGGAGTACGAGGCTGTTGAACGTAGTTGTGTTGGGGTTGTACGTGCACGCCAAAATGGTAACAGGTCAAGGCATGACTTGTCTGAGGTTATTTACTTTCTTTCATCCTTATGTGCTCCGTACATGCTATAAACGGTTGTTTATCTTTTTATTTTAAGAATTTATAAATTGAAAGGATTTTTCATATAAACTATGCATTTTTTAATTCGGTAAAATCACATAATAAGAATAGCTATACTAATTTTATTTTGCTGGATTATTGAATAAAAACCTATTCAAAGTCAAATAAAAACGTCGATATTTGTTCTTTCCTTAAATATAATAGTAAACATATACGGAGTAATTGAATTAAAGTTAAAAATATTGAATAAAAATTACAAAGTCATTTTAAAATAATTCAAGCTTCAACACCTATGGGCTATGGAGTATTTCCATTTAAATAACACCGAGTGCTATGCAATAAATTCAATACTCCGTAACATTTATTTACACGTACCAAGTCCAAATTATATCATTGGCAGGGCTAAAACCATATCCAATTATCCATTCTCGTGAAAATTATTTACATATGGATAATACGGAGTACTTTGTAGGGAGTACTTAGCTAGTTGGTCATAATTTTTTACACAAAATGTTGACTTTAATTTTCTTTTTCTTATATTCTCAGTTCTCACTATTTCAAAATAATTATTCTCATTTCTATTAAATTTTAGTAGAAAATGAGACACTTATTTTGAGAGGTAGTAAATAATTTTTTGAGACACTCGTTTATGTATTTGTTAACTACTGTATCAAAGTTTTGTTTGTATCAATTATTTTTGCATATGCTTCGCTCTATCGTTTCATCCAAAATTATTGTAACTCAATTTAATTGTACTATAATTACATTACGTTATCAAATCAAAGTACCATAGTGTTGTTCATAATTAATTGTTTCATTGTTGGGAATTAATTGTTGGGGTGAAAAATGAATAATGAAAAGTGAATGATAATATTTGCTGTTCATATATTGGGATAACGGTTGTGACTTGTGAATCGTCGGTCATGTTTAAAAATGGTCACAATAACGGAGTATAATTGAAGACATTTAAGATCGTCATTTTCATCACGGCTTTATGATATTGAATTTCTTTAAAATATTTTTGGTATGTCTCCAATTTTAAAGAGCATATCAAATCTTTTTCATGTACTTGAGAATCGTGTTCAACGAGCTTGGCACTTTTCGTGTAGGCTGAAAAGGAAGCGCGAAGGGTACGCAGGATTTTAGCTAATAGGGAGTCAGCACGACAAACCATCCGTCGTCGACAGGTACATTTTTCATCTGTTAACCTTAATTAAGCTTGCATACTAAACGTACCTAGCTCACGTGTTCAGTAAACCGCTGAAGAGTTCTCATTCACATTTCTTCATATTTTAGGCTCTCTACGAGGAACTAAAGAGGAGATCTTTAGAGTTGGCATCCGAAAATGAGGATCTGAAAAGAGTAAGTCCTGTCAATGTGGCGATTTAACTGAGTCGAAGTATTTTTCTCTACATTCACCAACCTTCGCTAATCAATTTCAATTTTTGTAATAGGCAAAGAATTTGGCGGCTCAACAGTTTCAATCCCTTCAAACAACCAACCTCAATCTAAAGGATAAGGTAAACATCGGAATTAATTTTTTTCTTCTCTTTAATTGATTTCTTTCTATTTGCTAATATAATACGGAGTAATTTACGGTGAAGCCTTAATGCGGTGCATTGTATATCTTAATCTGTAGCTCATTAACCAAGTAGACTACAAATTCTAAGTGTAGAAATTTTAACGTTTGAGTTTTTCAGAATTGGTTTTCATGTAACACAGATTTCTAAAACAGCAGGGTTGGAACTCGGGAAAAATTCTGAGAGAGAAATAGCAACCACCGAAACTCACAGTGTTCAACCTCCCAAGTGGCAACAATTCTTGCCGAATTCCTGGTTACTTCCGGCATATGTCCAACCTCCTGACGTAGAAATACCTCAATTACCGAGTCATTCCGGTGTTCCCGTCTCACCTGAGATGACAATAGCAAACGGGCGAGAAAATAGCTCTAGGAGCACTACGCAGCAAATACCTTGGTGCGTGTTACCCTGCCCTTGCTTCCAATTGGCTTCGTTAAAGATGGCGGTCAAAGACGAAGAGACTGTGTTTGATGCTAGGCACATCTGCAGTCTGTCTTCAGTGATACCTCGTCTACATGAATGTTCGACGTCTTCAAATGCCAGGGTTCTCTTCCAAGCTGAATGCCCGTCTCTGTGTTCCTTGAGAAATAGTCTCAGTTTAAACCGGGAACCACATGGGGATGGAGTTAGATCAGAGGTTGGGAAAGTGTCAAATGTGTCGTGTGCTTACGACCCGAGTAGGAAAAAGAGTGATGTAGTGATAGCAGGAGCAGAGGCTAGAAGACGACGACGGGAGGTGATCAAACTCAAGAGCCTTCATTACGATTCTGTTTCCAGGAGACGATATGTCTGAGATGAAGAAATGTTAATTTGCGTTGGGGTAAAATTTTGACTTAATGTTTGTTCTAACTGTTAGAGCTTTGTTGGATGATATTCTGTAAACATTTGCATTTGTTCGTGTTTCTTTCGATAAAGTTGTTAATTTTATGTTGTTGATTGCTTGATTTAATCTTCTGGAGAATATCAAGGGTGACTGTTCATGGCCTTTAGTTTGGCTAGATTTAGACCGAATCACGAAAGAGTTGCCAAGGCTTTACGGTTAGTCCACTGATGGACTGTCAGAAACCGAAATAACAAAGGGTTGGAACTTGGAAGAGTACCGTGTTACTGATCAAACTGAAAACCGCAAAATGGAGTCGCAGTCATGTAACGTTCAATCCATTGTTGGCCTATAAATAAGAATAGGGCTCCTAACACTATGTTTCCTATCACTCCACTCGATAAAAGCCGTGAAAGTGTTAGCTCTACCTTGAGGAATGACCCCTTTAACGAAAACATTAAACGATCTCTTCTGATGCAGCTTTGTGAATGTCAGAACATCGGGAACAACTCTCACAGACACGCCTTTCTGACGTGTCAATACCCGAGCCTTGTAAATGGAAGGTCCATACCCAACATTGGTCACTCTACGGTGGAACTTTGCTGAGAAGGTTTTCTGATCGAAGAGAAGCTGCAAGTGCATAGAAGGGTAGTTGAGTCCATCTGAACCCTGTGGTTTCTTGAACTTGGAGCAGTTGAAATGAGGGATTTTGTCTTCAGAAAGTTTCGCTAATGTCGACTTATTCAAGTTTTCCTTGCATAGGAAGCGTATGTAGTCATTGGTTGATACGTCATAGACTAAGCCGGGATGAACAGCTTCTATAGGGTTCAGTAATCCTGAGCCTGATGCTAATGGTTTCTCGTCTCCGTCACCATTCACAGGTCTAGCTGCAAAGTGTAATACAAAACCAATTTCAGTATATTTCGTTCAAAAGCATAAACGCAGTTTGACATAGGATCTAAAAATTGAGGATACATACCGGTGGTCATGAGAGCGGATTTAATAGCACCAGGAGACCAATCGGGATGAAAAGTGCGGACATAGGCCGCTGCACCGGAGACATGAGGACAAGACATTGATGTACCAGAGATGATGTTGAAGGCGTACATACGAGTATCGACTGTCTCTCCGGTAATGGACACTAGTTTTGAATACCCAGCTAGAATGTCGACCCCTGGCGCAGTCATATCAGGCTGTATCATAGGAACGACACGTTTGAGTTAATCGAGTTTAATTAATCACATTACACGATCGTAGTGTACTTGAATTGAATTTTACCTTAAGAATGTGGCCAGCAACTTTTTGAGGTCCTCTTGATGAAAATGATGCCACCACCGGAGCTTTAGTTGCATTGGTAGTTGTTGATTTGTATATGATTGCCTTGGGTGATCTGTAACATTGATTTTGCTTATACAAAACTAACTCGACCCAAATGCAGGAATCTACGTTAGTTTAAAATAACAATTATATCATCATCTACGTCATAAATGACCTGAAACAACTACGGAGTAATTTAAAGAGAGATTTTTTCAATTTAGTGATATTTTTGGATTAGCTTATATTACCCACTATAATATAAAAAGATAGAGTCAATTTTGCCATTTCTTATACTCCATAATAAAAAGGTAAACGAATGACGAGATTTTTCAATGTTACGTGGAAAATGTGATGTACAATTTAATTAAGTCATTCAGGTCAGGTCTGAGTTTAGTATCAAAGTCCAAAAGTGATTGGAGAAGAGCACATAAAAAGAAAAGAGGAGACATACTTGGTAGTGTTAATGTAATGGTCAACAATAGCACCTTGGTTAACAGAGAGAATAGTAGCAGGAACAAGAGAAGTGGTAGCAATGTTATTAGTAAGATCATCAAGTGAAATAATAGCGCCTGCACCCTTGCTCCTTTTCACTGTATAATCTGCTGCTGAGTATCCCTTGCAAAACACTATCTTCTCCTTCACTTTCTTCACTATCAATGTGTCTATGCTACATGAGCTGCCATTATAATTTCATACAAAATCTACTTCAAAACAAGTTTGACCGTCACACATCACTGTTGTATAACACATAGTTAAATTAAATATAAGCGTATTCCGTAATTCATAAGGATCTTTTAACTCGTTACTCACTAACCATTTTGTAGTCCGTAGTCGTTCCTTCTGAAATTTGGTTTTAAGTGCAGAAAAACTAAAAATAATATTGGTATCTTACGAAGTTCGGATGGTTACTGGTAGTACCTCGCATTAGAATAAGGATAGGCTGTGGCATTAAACGCAAGAGCCGAACTTATAAGAGGAATCATGGCTTTCTTCGGTGCAAACGTGTTTATCGAAATCCCCTAAAAACCGATAATTATTTTATATGTTAGGACATTAAATATGTACTCCATTTAACCCAAAAAATATGTACTCCATTTATATGATCCAAAATTTTATTAATTAAGTCTCAATATGTGAATGTGAGAAAGAATAGAGTACAAAGAAAAGAAAAAGTCCCTAAGAAATAATACTTGCAAAAGTTGCAATTAAAAAGATTCTTCTCATTCGATATTTTTGTGAGGCAAATTTTGGTTAAATGGTAAGAATCCGATAAATGACTGTATAAAAAAATCATTTAGTAAACGTTTGGAACAAGTACTTACATTGATTTTCTTGCCATTTCCAAGTTTAACAGTGGTGCGAAACTCACGATCCATATTGGTAGAACCAACTGTCAATATCCAAGGCGCTACATTTCCGACGGTCCATTCATCTGGGCCTTGATTACCTGCTGCGCAAACCGTCAATATCCCTTTTCTCATCGCATGGAACGATCCAATTGCAATTACGTCGTCCATGAAACTCTTATTTGGCCCTCCTATTGATACCGATATTACGTCCACCCCGTCCGAAATCGCATCGTCGAACGCTGCCATAATGTTCACGTCCGAACACCCATACGACCCGCATATTTTGTACATGGCGATTCGTGCCCGTGGGACGCCTCCACGTGCTGTCCCCTCGGCCACATTGTATAGGCTTGCACCCTTCACTGTACTTCCGGCTGCTGTGGATGATGTGTGTGTCCCGTGACCATCTGTGTCTGCCGGTGTGGGGTCCATCCCGGTGTATTCCCCTAGGTTGTAGAACCTTGCTCCGATCACCTTCCTGTATGACCCACGTGTCATATATGTCATCTTTAATTCGTTGAAAAAATTAAGATCGATTAAGCATATAAATCAAATGAAAAGCGGACGGCGATTGAGGGGAGATAACCTGTTGCATCCGGTGAAATTTAGACCTTTTACGCATTTGCCTTTCCATTTGCGCGGGATAGGGCCAAAACCTTTGTCATTGAAACTCGGTGCCTCGACATATATCCCTACTCCACGTATATACAAATTAAAAGTGGTAGTCATAAGAATAGTAGCATTACGTTGCATTAAATGTACGATATGAATTGATCGAATCAAAAGAAATATGAATACTGGTTTAGCAATTTTTAAAGCGTAGATTTAACGAATGTAAACCAAAGTACTAATTCATGTAATCAACCTACAAAAGGCACGTAAACCATTATATAACTTCATAAAAAGTGTGTGCGAAGCTACTCCGTAAAATGAGTTTGGAGTCGTTTTATTCACCACAAGATGATAAAAATGTTTATGAACTTTTTGAAATTCATGTAAAGGGTATAAATTTACTCCGTAGTATTTGGCTGTACATTGGATTTATTTATGTAGACGCTCTCACGTACTCATCATTCAGCTAGGTCCAGACGATTTTGGAATACAATATTTTCACGCCTATATCAGTTTAAATTTGCTCAAATTTGGGTCAAATTGCTCTAGTTGGATCGAGTTTTGCCAGCGAACAGGTCAATATTTTCACGCCTCAGTAGTAGAAGAAATGACTGCGCCCATATATCGAAATATCAAAAAAAAAAAGAGACATATGTGCATTTAGAGTAAAATGAGATATGTATAATTTTAACCTGTATCCAAAACCCCTACAATGGTGTCACTTTCGACATCGTTGTTCCTTGGAGTTAAATCCACGGGCATTCCCATAAAATCCCAAGATCGAGTCGTAAGCAGTGGCCTTATAGTGCTTGGGAATACTGATACAACTTCACTATTCTCTGCATATAGAAATAAACACTTTATACGAAGTACGTACGGAGTTTTTATTCCTTCATGGATTTTTTTTTTCTAATAATCGAGTTATAATATGGATTTGTAAAATATGTTGTCGAAAGACCTGATAATTTGGCTGCTTCACTAGGCAATAATCTTGCCGCAAATCCATTAAAACTCTTTCCATAACTAAGTATCTTTGATTGCCTTGCTACATGTACACTGCATTATTAAAATTGTGATTCAAACAATAAAAAATTTCGTATACACGATTCATAATTTCTCTACGTAATTTTAGTTATTGCAAATTTAAGGTAATTTCTTTTTTTTGCAAAAAGTTACTGAGTATATGAATTTAAATCTTATGTTTCTTATGATTATGTCGAATAATAATTTTGAAAAAACAAAAGAATTGTTTTTTTAAAGAAAGATAAAGTAAAAGAGATGAAAGTTAGTATATATACTCTCCGATGGCATCTACAAGCAAGCCATGATGATGTTGCACTCTAGCAAGTTGTTTAACTTGTGGTGATTTGTCCCCCATGTATACAATGTATGGCTGTTGCAATCATAGCAACAAATTCGCAATTAAAACTTAAAACACTTACTACTGTTAATTACGAAATACTTCATTACCTAACATTTTTATATTTTAACTTTATTTTTTTTTTTGGATTTCACAAGTTATTTACAAAGTTAAATTCTTTAAACACTAATTTTCATGTGAGACAAGTCTCACAATAATTTATTGTGAGACCTTCTCACATGAGGGTGGTTACTCCTAATTTTATTTTATTTTTATTTTTTTTAATAAATTTTCACGTGTGACTTACATTATATTAACGTAAGTACGGTCTTACACAAGAACCACTCTTCTTTAAATGCGATTTCAAAAAATAAATGGGAAATAAGAGTGAAATAAAAGGGTATATTACCTAGTATAATTAACGGAATCAAGGTAAACTTAACAAAAAAAAAAACAATAATAAGTTAGGAGAATTATTTTTGTGTCTTTTTTTTTTTTTGGATCAATTATAAATAAATTTTGTGAAAGATTGTTATTGGCAACCAAGTAAAAGATGAGCTTTTGATATTTAAAATGCACCTCAATTAATAAGATTATGACCAGGGGCGGACCCAGATTTTTTTTTATGGTGTTGCACAATATTTTAATAATATGTACACAATATTACTTACGCTTCATTTTGTTTAGGCATAAATACTAACAAAGTAATTCAAATATTGATATTGAAGTGTCTCATAATTACGAAAAAGGTAAAAATTTATATAGAACAAAACTAACTGGTAAATTTAACGGTTTATTCGAGTTTAGTTACGGTTGAAACTAACTTTATAAGTTTAAGTATACAAATGTGAATACGCCAAACGCAGAGATACAGTTAGAAAAAGTGGAAAATACAAAGGTATAGATTAAAAAATTAATGATTATTAAAATCAATATAGTTAGTGTTTTATAATATCACCTCATACGAACAAATGGTACAAAATAAAAATAAAAACCCAAATGAAATGTTATTAAAAGAAGTTAAAAGAAGGTTGTATGTTTAATACAAAATTTATGAGGACAATTAAGAGTGTTTTAATACATTGAAATGTTTGAATAATCGGAAAAAGTAATTAATTGCATGATATTTAATGTGCACTATGAAAATTGGAAGGTTAAAAAAAGATGACAAGGAGGTTTGAACACGAGTTCTCCTGCACCCTAATTCCCTAGTGCCAAAAAGGTAACCAACTCAGCTACACCATTATTGCTGAACTATTAAGTTGTTAATTATATATAAATGATTTTTCTTTTCTTTGATGTTGCATTTGCCACACCAAAACAAAGCGTGGGTCCGCCCCTGATTATGACCCTGAGTACGGAGTAATAAAAATTAGGATTTTCCATTATGTTAATTGAATAATTGTTAATTAAATCGATAGTAACTTGATACGGAGTATGATCTAAGAAATATTTGCACATAGCTATCAACATATTTAGTATAATTTGATATTTCAAAATATTGTGTTAGACTTATAAGATATCAAGCTAAGTATTTTTATTCGTCAATTATTTCTTTTATCCCTGTTTAAATATTACAATTTTTTCATTTTATTTTTCCACAGTTTAAAAGTCATATTAAAATATACACTAAGGTTTAAAAATAATAAAATCCAATATTATTATCTTGTCCTTACCTATTTCTTAAATTCAACTCAAATAGATATCATAACATTGAAAATGTGTATTATTTATCAACTTTGTAGACTGTACCAAGAATAATGTCAAACTAAATGTAGAAAAATTTATTAAAAAAACCGAGTAAGTACAAAGTATTTTTTTATGAAATGCTTACCTTCCTTTCATCGTCGTTGGATCCTTGAATAATTGAAGCTCGAATTGTTAGTAAGATGAATGAATAAAAAATCAAAAACTTCATTTTTTTTTAACAGTGTGTGGTTTACTTTTAAGTTTTATGGCACATGCATAAATGCTTATGAAGTAGTGATAATAATAATAATGTTTGTTGACACTAAATTCAAATAAAATTTGGAGTTGAATTAGCTTATTAGATGAGAGATTCATGGCAAGCTAATAGGATCAAAGTGAAAAAAAAAGTAAAAGATTAAAACTACTTGCAAACATTTTGTTATTTCGTTCCCATGCATTGCGTATCCACCATGACGTAGTCAAATAATACCACCAAAATTATACTCCTATAATGTGGACTACGGAGTATAAGTAATTCTTAGTAAGGTAGATTTTGTATTTATAAAACTAAAAAATTTGGTCAATAAGTTGTAAGATTACAATTTTAAGATTTTTATAATGAAATTATTTTTCAACAACATTTAGTCTATGATTAATTCTCTCTTATAAAGATAAAATCAAATAAAGGAATCACTAACCCTTAACACGCCCATATTAAGATCATACCTGTAATCGATAATAGCAAACCCGGAAGATTTTCCTCCTTAAACCTTTTACGATAACCGCTTCCTTGAGGGAATTGAATAACTACTCTTCACTAGTGTTATGCCCGTGCAAATTGCACGGACATGCTACTTTTATAAATTAAGTAAAAAAATTGAATTAATGGAGTCATTGTTTAAAAGGGTTAATGAAACGTAAAACATTAATGTATATTTATATATTACTGAGAAACACTTAAATCGCAATATTATATGACAAACAAAAATAAGTAAGAGATACATTAAAAATTAAAAATTAAAATAAAAAGAAATTATACATAAGTAACATGGTACATTGTACTATAATTTTTGAAAGACTTATTGATAAACTACGTTATTTGTTCTATTTGAGACCTGTTTTTCACTATCACATATCATAATCTTTAATCCTTTTTTAGAGGTGACTCTCGAAACAGCCACATAAAGTTGTCCATGAGTAAACACCGGTTTTGGAAGATAAAGACCGACATGGGCGAGGGATTGTCCTTGGCTCTTATTAATTGTCATTGCAAAGCACACCGCTAACGGAAACTATCTTCTGTCAAACTATACAGGAAACCTACTGGAATCAGATGGAGTTAGTGTAATACGTGGGACATGCACTTTATTGCCTTTATGACTACCAGATACATAAACCTCGAGATTGGTCAGTAACTATAAGTCGAGTGCCATTACATTAAACCTCGAGATTGGTCAATGTTGCGCAGAAACATCACTATTGCACCTACTTTTAGCTTTAATTCATGATTTGGAATCCCAGAACATTTAAAAGAGTTAAGAAATTTTGTTGAATACAGATCACGCACCCCAGCATTAGTTTCATCTTTACTAACCTCATCTGAGCTGTAGTAAATTTTCTCTGTTCCTGGTATTCGAGATAATACGTAATCATTAACCAACTCGACTATCTCGTGAGAAGGAGCAAGGATGGCTCTTTCTTGGAGGTATTCGTGGTTGTCCATTTGATTTTCAAGGGATGGGTATGGCGTCTACAATAGTAGTAATAGGATCTCTAGTGGGCTAAATCAAAATGTCATTCGGCAACTCTAACTCAACTTCTCCGTCGTTCGGTCCACCAGCTTCTCCACCGCCAACTTTCAAAATCCAGTCTGAAAAGTCCTTTAACTCAGCAATTTCGGTCGGTGAATCTCCACCACGAAAGCGCATGTTTTTCGTCAATTTTAATACCTTGAATGATAAAACAGACATTAGTACTAAGGTCATATAAAGTTAAATTAATTAATGACATTTACAAAAAAAAGAACAAAGTGATGCATTCACGATTTCAGATCTGCTTCCTTTAGGAATGACAGGAAGTATTTGTCTAAAATATCCTCCAAATACGACCACTTTACCACCAACAATTAAACTAATTTACATTCTAAACAAAATTTCTAAATTACCAATTTATCAGATGCCCAATTCACATAAACCCCAATTTGCCTAGTTTGCCCATTTCACAGTTCAAAGGAAGTAAAAACAACGGTTATGGTGCAATTGCAATAATAAAGTAAACCAATTCAATCAGAATGAAGATTTCTAATTTAGGTTATGTTAAATCCGGGAAAAAAAAAGTCACCTATTATTGGTCGTGGTCGACGCCGGTTGCTGGTGGTCGGAGCCGATTGGTGGTGGCCGGAGCAGATTGTCTAGCGGAAGTGGTAGAGAGAGAGACGGAGCAATGGAGGATGTTGTGAATGGGTGAGGAAATATAGCGTGAAAATGAAAGACATCATCAGGTGGAGTGCGGGTGTTTGATGTTATATATATCAGTTCGCACCGTTAGTTCGTATTATATATATCAGTTCGCACCGGATCCCACCTCCACACACACACACACACACACAATATATATATATATATATATATATATATATATATATATATATATATATATATATATATATATATATATATATATATATAGAGATAGGATCCGGTACATCCTTATATATATTTACATCCTACATCCTAATTACAGCCGTTGGATTAGATTAGATTGGGCGCTTGAGATTGAGCCACGTCGACAATTAAACAAACCCTCACTCAACCGCCAAAACAAACGTTCATTTCCCAAATTTCACTCCCTCTCTCCTCTTTCACTCTCTCTCTCTCTAATTTCAAAGCCTAAAACCTTCAATCCTCTCTAATTTGCGCGATACTTTCATCGATTTTCAAGCGTTTTTTTCAATCATTTACTGAAACATTCATCGTTAATCGAGTATAATCAAATTTAATCACAAAAATCCTTCTATCTTCGTTTACTAGGTATGGTAATTTTCGTTAATTCAAGCGCTTTACTGATATTTTCGTTCATTCAAGCGTTTTTCAATCATTTACTTTTAGTACGTTTTACTGATGTTTTTGATATTTATTGTGTTAAAATTAGGGTTAAGATTAGTTTTAGTTAATTATGTGGTTATGTTTTGAATTTTTGTCTGTTGGACACCAAGTGTTTGACAAAATGCTTCAACGAATGAAATTTGGTTATTTGCATGAACTAATCTAGGGTTCTTATTGTTTTGATACTTCAAGTAATAGTAAATGGTACTTTATACACATTTATTTGATTCTTTATAATCTAGGGTTCTTATGATTTTGATACTTCAAGTAATATTAAGTGGTACTTATTTATGTCTGTAATGGTACTTTATATACATATATATGATACTTTATAATCTAATATGTGAACTTGTATGTTGTTCAGTTGTAATAATTAAAGTGATACTTCTATTGTATTATTTTGATACTTCAAGTAATAGTAAGTGGTACTTATTTATGTCTTTAATGGTACTTTATATTCAAATATGTGAACTTGTATGTTGTTCAGTTGTATGTATTAATTGAATTGTTTTTGTAATTGTATGTTATATTTTTGTTATAATCACAGAAATTAATATGTGAACTTGTTTGTTGTACAGTTGTAATTAAACATGGCACCGAAAAGCAAGGAAAATCCTAAGAAAAGACAAAGCAAAGATTCATCTGAGCAAACACAGAAAAAACAGAAAAATGTGAAGATGGAGGCTGTGAAGAAGGAGGCTGTGAAGCAGCAGAAGGAGCAATTGGTTTCTAAATGTCGGCCAGGTCAACTAGTTGACATTATGAAAGATCTTAACGTCCCCCAGAAGGCGGCTATCAGAGAAACTGGTTTTGGTGGGATGTTGCATTTGAATGTGAGAACAATACCTACCACAATTATTGAATGGATTCTTGATGCTTTTAACCCTTCAAGCCATTTGTTTGTCGCTAAAAAGCTGGAGTTCTTACTCACAAAAGAAGACATCCATGACATTTTTGGAGTACCAAGAGGTGGTGAACCTGTTGAGAAAAAATCAATGAATCATATTGATGAAGAAGAATTTGAAGTCGTATGCTCAAATGGCGGAATATGTTTCAGGTGACGGACAAAGGAACCCGTCGATCGCAACATCTGCACAAATGATCAAAACCTTCAAGGAGTCTGGGGAGTCGGGGGAAGAGTTCAAGAGACTCTTCGTTCTTGTTTCCATGTCATGTTTTTTGGCACCAACATCGAATTACACATTGGATATAAAGATTACGAGGGTCGTTGAAAATGTTGACGCCATTAAGAACTATGACTGGAGTTCTTATATCTTCCAGAGGTTGATCCATAGTCTGGAGAAGTTTAAAACAAACAAAACAAAAGGGGTTTCTGGGTGCATCATGGCACTAATTATAGCCTACTTTCATCGTATTGCTTTCAAAGGGATTGAATCACCACACTCTATCCCTCTTCTTCAGTATTGGGATGCTGAGACTTTTAAAGAAAGAGTGGCTGAGGAATTGAAGTGTGGTTCATTGGGGTGTGGTCCTGTGACGAAGATTTCATACCCTATTTGTGTCAATTATGAGGCTGAAGCAGTACAGAAACAACAACAACAACCACCACAAAAACAACAACAACAACCAGAACCACAAAAACAACCACCACAAAAACAACAACAACAACCACAAAAACAGCCACACACACAACCAGAACCACAAGTTCCAGAAGGATACATGCTGATAAAGTTACCAGCTGGAACTTTATCTGAACAAGAAATTAAGGAACAAGCAGTTGATGTAAGTACATGTTGATTTATTCTGATACTTTAGATATATTTTTCTGGTACTTCATTTGTATTGAATTGATACTTTATGTTGTTTCATCTGATACTTGTTATATAAACTTTGTTAATAATACATTTTTATACTTGATATTATTCTGAAACTTTCGACATGTTTTTCTGGTACTTTATGTTGTTTCATCTGATACTTTATGTTGTTTCAAATGAAACTTCAGACATATTATTGTTGATACTTTATGTTGTTTCATCTGATACTTCATGTTGTTTTATTTGATACTTTATCTGTATTGAATTGTTACAATTTTCTTGAATAGGATGTCCATGAAATTGTGTTGAGAATGAAGAATGATGCTGAGATATTCTACGCAAGATATGCGGAGAATATGGAAGAATTTAAGCTGAAAATGGAAAAACTGAAGGCTGACCGTGCTCAACCTCAGGAGAAACCAACTGAAGCCAAGTCAAAAAGTCCTATCCTCTCACCAACTCAACCAATATTCAAAGATGGATTATTCCATAGCTATATTGATGGTTTAGTTGAAAGGGCAAAGGCAACTAAAGACTTTGCTCAAGGGATGCCTAGCTTCGACATTCTTTCTGAAATGTTAGATGCACAATACTCAACTTTGAGTAGAAAGTATGGCGAAACAGAGTGTGAGCAAACCATCGAATATAACGAGGCTGTGAATATTGGTTCTGATAAAGAGGATGAGGACGTGAACCTTCAGAGCGTTATAACAAGAGTTGTTGATTCTGTAAATCAAGATCAAGTTGTTGCGGTAGCACCAGCGCCAAGAATGAGCAGTAACTATTTGCTGCACTCTAACATTGTTCCTTCTGGTGTACATTTGATACCTGAGGAGCTTGGGTGCACGATAGACTGTGGGCAGCCTGATGTCGGGATGCCACTTGTTTCTGGGTCATTGAAGTCGAACAAAATCTGTTTGATCCAGCTTTTGAAACTTCAAAGCAAGTTATGGATTATTGTTTTTTACGAATGCCAAACTTGTGAAACCGTAAGTATTCATATGTTTAATGTTACATTTCAAACCGTATCTCAGATTAGTAATTTGTGATACTTTACATTTCGTGATCAAGTTTATTTAACTTTTTTTTAAATTGCAGAGAAAGACTTGCGTCATATGGTTTGGTGTACCTTTCTAGGAGTTGAAGAAATAGAAACACTATTGCCAGATGTCAAGATTGACTCGGCGGTGATAGATTGTTGGGCAATATTATTGAACAAGTTAACCGCTAAGTAAAAGACGCACCAAGACCAAGACGACTTTTCTTCGGTTTAAGCCATTCGGTATATGTAATTTTGATACTTTTGTATTCTTACGATACTTAATGTCTTACAATGTGATACTTTTTGTAGTTTATAATCGATACTTTACATGTTAAAATAGTCACCTTTGGAGAAGTACATGGACTTAATGAATGAAGTCGGGTCGAGCCGATGCACTTAGAATGGAGAAGTCAACGCGCTACAGATGAAATTGACAGTTCATGGAAAGAATGGTTAGGTGTTTGTAACAAGAATATTGATGACTGGTTTGAGGAAGACAATGATAAAGCGGATGCAATGCCAGACTTGGTAAGATATGAAAATCAACATCATTTTGTAAAATATTATTTTTGTAATCTTTGTGCTCTAACAAATTTTTTTCATTAGGTGTTCTTGCCGTTATTTATTGATGTGCACTACTTTTGTGTGTGCATCAACTTCATCAACAACACTGTTGATTACCTTGACAACAGAACGTATGTTGATTTTGAAGACACAGACTATGCCCACCTTGCTAAACTCACAGTAAGTATTACACTATAGTATGAGTGACACTTTCAGTATTTTGTAGTGAAACTTTTAGAACTTTTTACTGATACTTATAGTATTGTTTAGTGAAACTTTTAGTACTTTTTACTGATACTTTTTTATATTTTTAGTGATACTTTCAGTACATTTTAGTGATACTTTTAGTACTTTTTCTTGATACTTTTAGTATTTTTTAGGTTGTAAAATTTGGAAAGTTTTTGATTTCGAAGAATGTTGAAGCTGGTAGAATGTTGCTTGAATCAAAGCCAATGAGGATTCAAAACTTCAATTGGACCTCAAATGAAGGGAACCTGGACTGTGGAGTATTTATGATGTTCCACATGTTGTTTTATGATGGGAAAGTGTTTGATTCTGAGCTTCATGATAAGAGGAAAAGAATACTGTATAGAGCAGAAATAGCAGCCACGCTGGTTTTGAGTGACTACAATGAGTGCAGACCAGAGATGTTGGCAAGTACTGCACTATTTCTCTGAGAAGAAACAACATAGCAAAATCCGAAAACACCAACAACTTCGAAATCAGATGGGAAAAAAGCAGCATGTGTACGCGTCTTGGGAAGCCCATAATCTCCGAAATCAGGTGGGCTTGGCAGCACATTGGATTTTGGGAACCCTACTGAAACCGTGCTACTTATTTCGAGATTTTTGAGATCGAATCAACCAATGTTTTCGAAAATGATGCCCCTACGGAAAAGAGTGGTTGATTACTGTTTAGTAGATGATTGTGATCTGCCACCCTGGTATTTCTAAATTTTTTTACTTTTATTTGTTGGATGATTACAATATTTATGTTTAAATTGAAAATGTTTTAATTTATTTATACATGTATGCAATTTCTGAAAACTATATTTCAGCTAGACTGTAGCATTCTATAACATCAAGACTTCCCGAACGGAGGATATAATGTCATTAAGATCAACAGTGAGTGTTACAAGTTTAGTAATTGAATGTTGGGCACACCTGATGAATCAAATTGATCACAGTGAGCCAGGGGAAACCTCACTAATGTTTTTTGGTATTCGTCATGCGGTATGTTCTAAACTATATTTTCTATTTCCATTGATAATGCTGTTACTTTTCATTATGATAATAATTTGATACTTTATTGATTGCACTTTGATACTTTTAGTTTTGCTTAGTGATACATTTTATGTGATATACATGAAGCCTAAATTATGATGTCAAATAAATTATGTTGTGTTGTTTATGTCACAGGATACAATTTATTCAATTTATCAGAATGAATTAGAAGGAAATCAAGTTTTTGATTCAAAGTACAAGAGTGTTTGTCTTGTTTGGGATAGATTTGTGAAACTCAACAGTACCCCTTGCAACTTGAAGGCACAATTGGTCTTTGTACCAATGGTATACGAAGATCATTATTTTTGCGTGTGCCTCAACTTCAAGAAGGGAAAGGTTGAAGTCCTTGAAAACACACGCTATAAAGATTGGGAAAGCACACCAGTTTACAAGATTGCAGAAATTATTGTATGTTAGAATTCTTCTAAAACTGTGATAATTTTGAATAGATAATATCGATAGTAAACTAATTTTTTGGCTCGTTATTTTATAGGTTAAATGCATGTCATTGTACTTAAATGAAAAGGGTGTGCCAACAATGAAAGAACTTGAGGTCAGCTGATTTGGTAAACTTACCTTTGGAATGGCAAGAAGAGGAGGCAAACAATGAAGAATCTTTGTTTTCTTATGATTCACATGATAAGGTATGAAGGTGAATTGTTTGTCGAAGAATCAAACGTAAAGTCTACCGACGCTACTATCAAGCGTAAATTGTCGCGGCATTGCTCCTAGCAGACATTAATGGATGGCGGGATAAGTTGCTTGATAAAGTTTGAGTTTGAAAAGAAAAAGGAGAAAGTTTGGGAGCAATTGAAGGAGAAAAGACTGGTGAAGCCCAAAGGAACTTCCAAAAGAAAGGAGATAAGTACAGAGGAACCGATTTTACGACATACCGCAGAGAAGCAAATGAAGGGGAAGAAAAAGAACTAGGTTTAATGCTAAAAAGTACTGCAGTAGTCATTGTAAAAATTAACGCATGTAAATGATACTTTTGTTAAAGTCATGTGGTACTTTGTTAAGTAGTCAATGATACTTATAAGTATCTAAAATGATACTTCATGCTTTATATACTAATCTTATCAAGTGATACTAATCATGGTACTTATTTGTATCTCAAGTGATACTTTATATACTAATCTGTGGTACTTTAGTTGTCATTGATACTTTTGTTAAAGTCTTGTGATACTTAAATGTATTCCAAATGGATGAAATGTGGCATTATTTGGTCGGTCTACCTTTCACTTTCTCGACCATAAACTCCAAAATGTTCCAAGTTTATGTCGACAAGCGTAAACTGTAGTAAATTTTAAAATAAAACCGTTGTATATACGAGTACTCTATATAATCGTATGAGTGGACTATAATGGTCACTTAGTTCCATTTTAGTCCAATTTAATCGTCGTGGTTGGGTCATGAATTATAGCATAAGTGGAACCCAAACCCAGCCCCACATAGAGCCGACGCATCTAAGCTCACCCCGAGGTCGAGCTAAATCCACCCAATAGAACCCAAAAATATTGCCACATCAATTATAGTATAGTACTCAAACTTCATTTGTATTAAAGTGATACTTTGCATAATTCAATGGTACTTTGTATTGGCAAATAAAAAACACAGAAAACTTGATTAAAACTATGTAATGCTAAACTGAATAGTAGATCTTCACAGAGATATGGCCTTCTGATTGAACACCTAAAATTGATCAAAATTCCGAAGCAGGATCAGAATCCGAGGCAGCCTGTAACACACGGAAACAACAAAACCCCATTTTTAAAAGACAATGATATGAAACAAGGAAAACGAAACTTCAAATACATAAGGCATAAAAATACAAACCTCAGGAGTTGTGCTTTCTAGCTCTGAAACTTCATTTGTATTAAAGTGATACTTTCTGTACAATTCAATGGTACTTTGTATTAGCAAATAAAAAACACAGAAAACTTGATTAAAACTATGTAATGTTGGTTCAGAAAACTTGATCTTCACAGAGATATGCAAACACCTAAAATTAATCAAAAGTCCGAAGCAGGATCAGAATCCGAGGCAGCCTGTAACACACGGAAACAACAAAACCCCATTTTAAAAAGACGATGATATCAAGAAAAGGAAAACGAAACTTCAAATACACAAGGTGTAAAAAATACAAACCTCAGTAGTTGTACTTCCTAACACATCTCCACGATGAGGGCAATTACGCTTGTCGTGATTTGCCATTTGTTTGCAATTATTACAAAGCCGCTTTGGTTTTTCAGCCTTGACAATGCACTGTCGCTTATTCGAAATCAACCTTTTCCCACTGCCTTTATTTTTTGATTATGCAATTGGTCGAATGGTGACATTTGTGGAAGAACTACAACCAAGAAGAGTCTCTAACTCTTGCTCTTTTGTCAAATTTAGAGGCTTCAGTTTACCTCTAAAAATCTTCAACAAATCAGCCAGTTCCGAAATATGATTCTTCGGCATGCTTTTCAAGACACCAATAGTCGCATAAAACTCTGACCAAACTTTAGAAATCTCCATATTAGTTAGATCTTTTGCATCAAAATCATCAATTAACTGCCCATGTGCATCATAGACGATTGGGATTCTCACAGAATTCTTCAACCACCTGCTCAAAACATATTTCTCGGGGATTTTATGGACTTGCTTCCCAGAGAGTACCCATATAATATGGCGACAAATAAATCCTTTCCTCTCAAATAATTTGCAAGAGCAGGTTATGTGACAATCACCGTGATACTCAACAAAGGTATACTTTATTCAATAAAGATCGATTTACATTAATAGTCTCAGAACATGTATTCTTGGTGTAAGCACCAACACTACATGAACACATGGAGGCTGATACCTCTAATTGGAACTCATAGAATATCGTGTGGGTGTAAACTCTAGCAGCATGAGACTCTAATTTCAGAGGGGTAGAAGTCTGTGGTAATGAGTAATCGTTGTCTCGATCAAGTGTTTTCTGAGTATATTGTTGTTGGTCCATATGGAGTGAAACTAAGTGGATCAAGTTTCACTCAAAGGATGAACAAAATCGAACTTGAATGGGTGATGAAAATCTCGGCCCTATGATGTATTTTTGTGAAGTAATTTTCTGAAATTTTGTGAAAACAATAAAACATAAAGGATAGTCACTAAATCTACACACAAAGTAATAGATTTAGGTTTTGATTAGTTTAAGCACAAAGCCACTAAACTAATCTATCACTAACTCACACACAAAGTAATGAGAAAATGAAGAACTCTCAATAAACACTAGGGTTTTCTTTATCATTCCAAATCTGAAAATTATGTTGTGTGAGGGTGGGTTTATATATTACCCAAAGCCTCATCTAAACCCTTCATTACAAGTTGATCCAAGGGCCATAAAGGTCCCTCATTTCAGCCGAAAATACTTGGTCCTATTGACCATACAATTTGAAAATTAAACAAACAAAAACATAAAGTAGACAAAGACATTTGAGCACATCCTCTCCATGCATTTTAGGGAGCATCCAAGGGTCAAGATTTGACCTTGGCATGGCATGTGGGACGGTCCAAATGACCAAAACAAAGGATTATATTGTCTCCTTACATAAAGCATAAAGTAGATAAGAGAGAAAGCGGCGTATTTAAAACGACATAAAGTATAAAAACAATGTGATGATCCTTGGTGACTTGATTTAGCCGGCCCCCTTGACCTCCATGAGCTAGCTTGATGAACCATGTGAGCCCATTTATTGGAGGGTTGACTCACATGGGTGTACCTTGATTGACCACATTCCAAAAATAGCATAATCTTGACTTTTTTGTTGCTCTCCAACTTTGACTTCCTCTTGACTCTCCTTGATCACTAAGGTTGGCTTGATTTGACCATAGAATTGACTTTACTTAGCCCTTAGTGATCCCTTGACCCATGGCCTAGGCTTGGGTTTGAGCCCATGGCCCTAACCCATGGTCTCCCTCGGTTTCACCCTTGACCGCCTTGACCATTTTTGGTCCAATCTCCTCTCCTTGGAAAGGACTTGCCCTCAAGTCCTTGGAGATCCTCTTGCTTCCTCCCTTGCTCGATTTCAAGCTTGATTCTCGGCTCAATCTTTGCTCGATCTTGGCCTTCACGGTTTTAGTCTTCCATGGGCACCACTTAGCTAGAGTTTGTAGAAGTGGTTGGACCCCTTTGCCTTGGCTCGAAGAATTGATCATGTTTTCTTCCTTGGTCACGGTTTGCTTGACCACACATTCTTCCTCGAGCATTTCTTTGAGCCCACGACTCATAACCATGCCATCCATCCAATCTTGCTCATGGTCGAGCCCTTCAATGATTCTCCATCTTAAAGACCCGCTTGATCTTTCCTTACCATCGATTTTTGTTCTTTCATTGACCACTTTCTCATTGTAGTCGGTTGTTTTCTTTTTGATTGATGCTTCACCTTCATGTTGCTCCTCTCCTAGAATCCTCCTTATCATGCTAGAGCTTCCCTCACATTCCAAGTTCATCTCTTCCCCTAGCTCTTCTCTACTCGGCTCAAGGCCCTTCAAGTCCTCAAGCTCATTCAAGCTCGGCTCCAACTTCATCTCCATGCTAGGTTTCGGCTCAATGAAGGATTCAAACAAGCACGCATTGGATTTACAACCCATCATTGGTGGTAGGGGAGCTAAGACGATAAGCTTTTCACCATACTTGAATGAGTAGGTGTTGTCTCTTCCATGGTGGGAAGAATTCTTTTCATACTCCCAAGGCCTACCAAGCAACACATGACATGCATCCATGTCCAACACTTCACACACAATTTCATCTTTGTAGTCTTGTCCAATGGAAAACAAGACTTTGCATTGTTTATCAACTTTCACCTCGGCTCCTTGATTAAGCCATCTTAGCTTGTAAGGATGAGGATGCTTCAAAGTGGGCAAGGCAAGCTTATCAATGAGGGTTTTAGAAGCAACATTAACACAACTTCCCCCATCAATAATCAAATTACACACTCTCCCCATGATTGTACATTTGGACCGAAATATTTGGTGCCTTTGGTGCATATTCTCGTTTGCTTCTTGAGTGTGCATCACTCGCCAAGTGACCAAGCTCAACCCCGAGTCCGGGGGCACAATTGTTTCGGCCACATTCACTTCCTCAACTCCCTCTTTTTTTTCTTCCTCACAAACCAACACTTCATCGTCTCCCCAATGCACAACCTCACTCGTGTTCAAGGTCCTCTTGCTAGGGCATTCCTTAGCAAAATGACCATACCCTTGACATTGGTAGCACTTCTTGAGAGGAATTGTTCTCTTGGGACCATAGTCAATTCCCTTCCCCTTGTCAACACTTGATGGCTTGATAGTAGGGCTAGGTTCGACAATTTTGACCCCTCCTTGGCTCGAGCTAGGGTTGGTCTTGGTGATGTTCTTAGCCGACTCTCCTCTCCCCTTCTCTAGCCTCTCCACTCGTGTGGCCATGGTAACGGCCTCATCGAATGACCACAAGTTTTGCATTTTGACCCGATTTGCTATCCTAGGGTTTAGGCCCTCAACAAACCTTGCAATTTTTTGTTCGGGCTTCTCATTCATCTCACATTGTAGGGTGAGTTGCTCAAAGTCCCTAAGATAGGTTTCAATGGGGTGTGACTCTTGTTTTAGTTGAGCTAGCTTGAGGAACATGTCTTGAATGTAGTCTTTGGGAACAAACTTGTCCTTGAGTTTCTTTTTGAGTTTGAGCCATGACTTGATGGGTTCCTTACCCTCTCGGTTTCGTTGGTTCTTGAGGTTTTCGTACCAAAGGGAAGCATATCCCTTAAACTTCATGATGGCTACCTTGAAACACTTCCTATCGGGATATTCCTTGAATTCAAAGATCCTCTCTATCGACCTAAGCCAATCTAGGAGATCCTCGGGGTTCAAGCTACCATAAAAATCGGGTATATCCACTTTGATATCTCGGTCATGGTCTCTAGGGTGGGCTTCAAGGGACTCTTAGAATCCGAAAATTGATCTTCCATGTGAGGAGGAGGGTGTCCTCTCCCACGGCCCCCATAACCATGCCCACGCCCTCTTCCCCCTCCACCCCTTCTTGGGTCATTAAGGTTTTGGTCTAAGAGGGTGTTCAAAGCATTCATCATAGTACTACAACTACCGGCAAGTTGATTCAATTTATCTTCCAAATTCGAAAGTCTCTTATCCTCCCCTCTATCTCCTTCCATTATGTGAAAATTTTGTGAGATCTTTTGTGGAAATTTTGTGGGAAATTTATAGAAAATAAGCAAGGAAAAGGAAGAAGAAAACGAAAATTAAAAGAAGAAAATGAAAGAGTAACTCGAAAATACTAAGAAAAACCGAAAAAATAGGGAAAGAAAATGAAATCAAGAACAAACCTAGGCTTTGATGACCAATTTGGAGTGAAACTAAGTGGATCAAGTTTCACTCAAAGGATGAACAAAATCGAACTTGAATGGGTGATGAAAATCTCGGCCCTATGATGTATTTTTGTGAAGTAATTTTCTGAAATTTTGTGAAAACAATAAAACATAAAGGATAGTCACTAAATCTACACACAAAGTAATAGATTTAGGTTTTGATTAGTTTAAGCACAAAGCCACTAAACTAATCTATCACTAACTCACACACAAAGTAATGAGAAAATGAAGAACTCTCAATAAACACTAGGGTTTTCTTTATCATTCCAAATCTGAAAATTATGTTGTGTGAGGGTGGGTTTATATATTACCCAAAGCCTCATCTAAACCCTTCATTACAAGTTGATCCAAGGGCCATAAAGGTCCCTCATTTCAGCCGAAAATACTTGGTCCTATTGACCATACAATTTGAAAATTAAACAAACAAAAACATAAAGTAGACAAAGACATTTGAGCACATCCTCTCCATGCATTTTAGGGAGCATCCAAGGGTCAAGATTTGACCTTGGCATGGCATGTGGGACGGTCCAAATGACCAAAACAAAGGATTATATTGTCTCCTTACATAAAGCATAAAGTAGATAGTAGAGAAAGCGACATGTATGAAAATGACATAAAGTATAAAAACAATGTGATGATCCTTGGTGACTTGATTTAGCCGGCCCCCTTGACCTCCATGAGCTAGCTTGATGAACCATGTGAGCCCATTTATTGGAGGGTTGACTCACATGGGTGTACCTTGATTGACCACATTCCAAAAATAGCATAATCTTGACTTTTTTGTTGCTCTCCAACTTTGACTTCCTCTTGACTCTCCTTGATCACTAAGGTTGGCTTGATTTGACCATAGAATTGACTTTACTTAGCCCTTAGTGATCCCTTGACCCATGGCCTAGGCTTGGGTTTGAGCCCATGGCCCTAACCCATGGTCTCCCTCGGTTTCACCCTTGACCGCCTTGACCATTTTTGGTCCACCATAGCACTTTCAAAACGCATCCAGAACTCAACAAGTGTTCCATGGTGGTTTTCAAAACGTTTGAAAAAACTGTTTTCGCTTTCTGAACGCTGCGTGGTTCTTAAAAGACAACCAAAAGGGATATCACGATAATAAGCCGGAATCCAGCTTCTCCTGATTGAAAACAAATATGACAACCAAGAATGATCCTCCATATTGAATTCAGCGATCACCTCATTCCACTTTTCTTCAAATTCCAAAGGTTCTAACTCCGTATTCCACACAACCGAACACAAACGACTGACAAAGTCAGTCTCCTTTGACATTCTGATCTCTACTTTGTCGTGCGACTTACGCATAATATGCCACATACAAAACGATGAATAGCAGTCTTAAACACATTAGGGAATGCATTTTTAATGGCAGGATCTGGTCAGTTAGTACACAATGAGGTTCTTTATTCCCCATAGCCTCTAAAAACTGCTTAAAAACCCAAGTAAATGATTGTTCATCCTCGTTTGACAAGAGTGCAGCAGCAAAAGTGACTGATTTCTTATGATGATCAACACCCGTAAAAGGAGTGAAGACCATACTATATCTATTAGTAGAGTAAGTAGGGTCAAAACTCATCACATCACCAAATAAGGAGTAAGCCCTACGTGACTGCGAATCTGACCAAAATGCACGACACAAGTTTTGACTACTGTCCACCTCAAACGCAAAATAGAAGCCTTTTTGAGTCTCACGAAGCTCCTGAAAACGATTTATAAACATCTGCGCATCTTTATCTCCTATAAAGCACTTGATGTCTCTTCCAAAATTCTTAAAATCAGTCAACGTTGCCCCGATGTTGGAATAACCATTAGCATATTCCTTACAAATTCTGAAACTCCTGGTTGAACCAATGTTAACCTTACAATGATCTATTATGGTTTGTTTATGGAAAAGGGAAAGATTTCTAGAGTTTTTCTGGAATTCTTTGTTTTTTAAAGAACAAAGCCGATGGTTATGGCCCTCATGGAACACAACAACAACATACAAATGATCCCTAAATTGAAACTTAATCTTAGCTTTACATCCAATTCTGGTTATTTTAGTTTTCTTAGGTTCGTAAGGTTTGGTTGATATTTCCTCCTTTTCTTCATCACCAATAAGTGAAACATTCTTCTTAGAAGGTTTAAATCCTTCCCTATTACAAACGATGAGCTTCGTATATATTACGCCATCATGAAACATTTTAGCCGTCTCTAATCTAGGAACAAAACCACAAGGTAAGCATAAGAGTAATAAAACTCGATACCTTCCTCTAAAGTTGGAAAAGCTTGCCCGATATAAGGTTTTGAATCACTTGAAACAATCCTTCTCCAATCCTCACTACCACCAGGTGTAATATTTAACAAAAGTGTGTGTTCCTTATCAACAATGACAGGTTGCTGAACAACTGGAGTATAAGGAACGGAAGTGCTTCCAGTTGAACATAAAACCACATCAGCTTCTGCAATACATAATGATACTTTCTTAGTAACAATTTGAAACTTACTTTAATAAGTAATGATACTTTATTAATAACATGGCAAACATGCTTCGAAAAGAGGAGAATTACTAAATCAACTGATGAAAATCGAAATGAAATTAAGATCGAAATTACATCATAATCAATGATTTTGATGAAAATCATCGTTGAACAGAATTTGAAGACCTAATTACATCATAATCGAAAAGAAATTAAAACCTAATTTCGTTTTAAATCATCGTTCAACAGAATATTGAACACAACAAATTAAACTGATTAAAATCAATGATTTCACAAAATAAACATTCATAAATAAGCGTTTTCATGAAAAATCAACAAATTAAACATTGATAAATTGAATTCAACTGAAAAAATTAACGAAAATATGAACGCAAATTATAAGTCAATGATTTCAGTTGATTTCAATGATTTCACAACAAATTAAACAAATATGAACGCAAATATGAAGGGAAATTACATTATAATCACGAATTTTAAAACTCAAATTGAACTCAACAGACCTGACATAATGTATTTTGACGATGAATTTGATGTTGAATTTGATGATGAATTGCAGGAGTTGATGAAATTATATAATTCGGATGAATTTGATGATGAATTCGGTGATGAATTTAACGATGAATTTGCTGATGAAGCTGTTGAATATAACGAATTTGATTTGATGAGAAAACGTAGAGAGAGAAAGAAAAAAGTCGAAAGGAAGGGGGTGAGTTTGGGGGAAGGGTTTATATAGGCTTGGATTATAACTTAATTAGTGGGATTTAATCTGGGCCATTGGATCTCTAAGATCCTAGGGTTGATATTAGGAGGTAGGATGTATAATTGTTGGGAGGATGTATAAGATCCTATTTCTATATATATATATATATATATATATATATATATATATATATATATATATAGAAATAGGATCTTATACATCTTCCCAACAATTATACATCCTACATCCTAATGTCAACCCTAGGATCTTACTACATCCAATGGCTGAAATTCAATCTCATACAAATTTTAGATTTATATCAACCCTAACTAAAGCTTTCATTCTTCATAATCTGTATTTCCCTTTCTCTCTCTACTTCACCGCATAAACAGCCACCACACCACCACCTCCTCCGACGCCGCACACGCGCACAACCGCTGCACAACTTACAACCACTCCGCCACCAACTCCACCACACACTCCGTCGTCGCCGGCGCCGCCGACGAGGGTAACAACTTCGATATCCCCGACGACGTCGTCAAGTACCACACACAACCGGTGGGCCCCACGCAGTGCACTTCCGCGGTAGTCCAAGAGATCGCCGCCCCAGTCGCCACCGTCCGTCGTCTGCCGGATCGACGCGCCGCAAGTGTACAAGCACTTCGTGCGTAGCTGCGACGTCATCTCCGGCGACGGTGATGTCAGCACTTTTCGGTGCGTGCGCGTCAACTAGTCGATTTATTTACATATGAAGAAGTAGAAGACGAGGAAGGAAAATGGTGCTAACAGAAGAAGTAGAAGACGAGGAAGAAGCCGCTACTGATGCAGGGACTTCTGATGAATGTGTTTTGGTTTCACCAAATGGAAAGAGGAGTTCTCCTCGATTGAAAAAGAACTTGAAATAAAGGAGTACGTAGTACTCCATATTAATTATTGAATAATTATGTGGAATTAGTTAATTAATTAGCTGTTTTTAGTGGATTAAGTAGATTTTTGTTTATATAGCTGGAGAAAAGAAATCAGAACGTATGTTGCAGAAGTGTTGGTTAATGTTGTGCTGTGCAATTAAGGTTTAATTGCGTATGAAGTATCATTTATTATGTTGATTAAGTAGATTTTTGTTTACATTTTCTGTATAAGTATCATTTATTTACATATGAAGTATCACAATGTTATAAAAGAACTATCACAAATTAATATTCTGTATAAAATATCATACTGTTTAACATAAAGTGTCACAATATTATGTTAAAAGTAACACAACATCATGTGGAAGTATCACTTTATTTTATATTATGTCACAATATTATGTTAAAAGTATCACTAATTTACACTAAAAGTTTCACAGTGTTACACTAAAAGTATCACGATGCTGTAAATCCATAGCAAAATATTTATGTCTGACATCGTACAAAAAGTATCACTTACGATAACTAAAAGTATCACTATTTAGAACTAAAAGTATCAAAACAAATCATAGTAACTGTATAACTAAAAGTATCACTGAGTATAATTAAAAGTATCAGTCAACTGCTGAGTAGGCCGCGCGCTTTTATTTTTTTTTGGCTCAATCTTGGCCCTCCATTCCTTTGATCTAAGGGCTTAGATTAGGATGTAGGATGTACAAAGATGTTAGGATGTACCGGATCCTAACTCTATATATATATATATATATATATATATATATATATATATATAGAATTGGGATCACGTACGCACCAAGTATACGGTGCGCACCATGCGCACCCCTTTATTATTACTCCAAAGATACACAAACAGCAGTTTAGGTACACAAAATAACAACCCGGGTACACAAATTTGTATCGCAGATACACAAAACCAAACACTTCGTCCTGCCTTTTTTCTACCTTTATTTCTTTAAAACCACCACCACCACCACCACCATCATTGTACCAGCACTTTATCATCTTCCTTTGATTATCTTTCTTATTCTTTTCTTACTTTTTACCACTTTTCAACCATCTTTTCATTTTCAAGTCTAAACATCTCCCTCATCCCCAAATAAGTTTAAGCTGCTTTCTTCTTCCCTCTTTCTTATTCATTCTTCCTCTTCTCAGCAATCAATTAGTCCATCAATTAAATCCAATCCTCATCATAATCAAGTATCAATAATTTTCATTTTAAATCACGGTCGTCATTATTGACGACATAAGTATTGTCGATGCACCCTTACCCGCCTTCATCGTCTTTTTCTCCACCGGAGCTCCGATGACTTCATCGCCGTTGTAGATTCCGCCAAATTAATCAATGAGCTACTCCATTTGAGTTTGTATGGTTAGTTTTATGAAATTATATTTCGTTTTTTGTAGATCTACAATTTAATTTTTGAAAAAATTGTAGATCTACATATTTTGGGTTGTCTAAAGGTGATGGAGGTGGTGGTGAAAACCGCTGTGATGATGGCGGCAATGGTGGCTGTGGTGGTCAGTATTGGAGGTGGTCATGGTTATGGGTTGTGTGGTGTATCTAATTAAGATGTCTTCTTGTGTATCTTATTTAAAATATTGTTTATCATATTCTAGGATTATGTATCCAAATTTTTATTTGGTATTTCAATTTTTTTTCTGTAAAAATTTTAAGGAAAATACTGCATTTTATTGGTATTTATTGTGTATCTACATCACGTTTTTGTGTATCCGGGTTACATATTTGTGTACCTAATTTATCATGTTATGTATGTAAGTGTTAGATTTGTGTACCTAATTTACAGATTTGTGTATCTAATTGGTGCGTACGGTGCGCACGGGATCTTGACCCTATATATATATATATATATATATATATATATATATATATAGAGAGAGAGAGAGAGAGAGAGATAAGATCTTTTAAGCCCAAAGCCTAGAGAAAGCCATTAAGTCGTAATCTAAGCCATTGTATTATCAAAATCAATGGCTGAGATTAAATCTCAAAAGGAGGTGGGAAGTTGGCCAATGGACCTAGAATGGGTCAATGGACCCAAGAATGGCCAACCTAGGAAAACTTGAAATCTTTTTTTTTGTTGTTAAAATCTCTTTTTTTTGGTTAAAATCTCAAACCTGGAATTTTGGGCTTAACGACTTTCCCTCATAACTTGGGCTTGATTGATCTTATCCCTATATATATATATATATATATATATATATATATATATATATATATATATATATATATATGTAGGTTTAGGTTCATATGAGAAATAGGGCTTAGGTGAGAAATATGAGAAATAATCATAACCAAGTCCCCAACTGGCCTATGGCCTATAATCAAAATGCAAAGCAACCCCAAGCTAACCCATTAATCAACCAGTTCAACCAACCGTCATCTCAACAACCAACAAGCACCTCAAGTCAATCATAGTTAAACTAGTTCATTTAGTTATTTAAGCTCACCTGTCATCAACAAAGTGACAATCAAAAATCAATAATCGCAAGAGAAAGCACGAAGCACTAGGTGCAACAACAAACACCCCGGGACCTACAAAAGTCTCAACCCTATAGCGGAACTAAAAAATTCCTCATACATTTGTCAAAATTTGGCCAAACCCACCGCTACAAAACAGTGTCGACATAATTCCCGCTACAAAACGGTAAATCAATAACCATAGTCTCAGAGCCGCTACAAAACGGTTGAGAACCCAAAGGGACCCGCCCTACAAAAGACGTAACCCAGAGGGTGGTATCCGTCCTACAAAAGACTCTGTAACTCCTCACGCACGTGCCAAACTATACCCGTGCAAAACTCATCTCAAGCATACAACAATGTCAATTCAAACTCGAACCAACTCATAATCAACATCAATTTAGTCATCCTTTTTACTCAACAATGTCATAACAATCCATTTATACCCAGTTTCATCACAACTTATAGTCAACGGTAGAATAACGATCTTAATACGGAGTAATTTTCACAATAACTCAATAATAACCATAAATAAATCATCAACTCAACCCAAAGTTATCACCTTTATGTGACTTAGCAACAACAAAAATCAACCTCAAAGCAATCAAACATCCTAGTAAAAATTACTAGTCTCAATAGTGTGAGACCGACTCCAATTCATCCTGATGATTGCAACTTCACAACACATACAACCCAAAGATCATAGCTTTGCATGCACACAACCGAACAACACAACCTAGACAAATTCTAGAGTCTCACACAAGTCAAAATATGGCTAGAGCTACACCCAGCTACCTTAAAGCACAAAATCATCCTAACTTTCTTCTTCCTTGATGAATATGGTGTCTAATTCCTCGAGTTTATCTTCTCCTTGGATTTAGGACACAACAACAAGAGGAAAACAATAAATCTATGCCCTAATAACAAATTCTAATCATAACCCTAATTATAAAACTAATAATAATAAAAGAACAAAAAATTACCTGAAAAAGAACAAAAGGAATAAGTTTAAGAAATAATTAGGGCAAAAAGATTGAATCTTGAAAGATCTTTATTGGAGAAACAATGGAGAACTTATGAAAGAATTATGAGAGAGAAGAGAGAGTTTATGAGAGAAAAGAGAGAAAAGGGCTCTAATTATAATTAGGAAAGCTGTAAAATAAAGAAATTAAGGCTTAGTTATATTAAAGCCATTTAAAATGTTAAAATGAGTTGAGTCGCTAAACATCACGCTTAAATAAATGTTCATCTGTCCCGCGTCTAACTTCAACTGGCATGAGCTTCCACATCGCATTACAATTGGCCCTTTTACATTAGCGAGACCCAATTCAGTTGTCCTAAATCCTTACATTTAGGTCCGGTAGCTAAAGCCGCTATTTAGCATCATCATTTACAAAATACGGCCTCGCGGGTCTTCTCATTTCAAAATACACAAGCAAATGCACCCTTTTTACATTTTCAGGTCTCGGGTCCAAAACCGAGCCCAACACATTCTTGGTCCGCTTCCCAAGGCCCAAGAACTCTCACATAAATCTCCTAAATTGATTATACTCGGTCTACTTGAGTCTTAAGCAAAGGATATTACCGAATATTTCCAAGATATGGAAAACCAGATTAAGGGAATACGAGAACACGAAGTTTAGCCTGACCAACAAACCGCATTCAATCATGTGGTTTATGCCACAAACCGCCAGCTCCCTATGCGGTTTCTCCCACAAACCACCAGCCCCCTTGCGGTTTCCACCTTGAGCCGCATCCTTGCTTGCGGTTTGCCTAGCTGGTTTCTCCCCGTGTATTTCCTAATCTTGTTCGGACTATATATACAACCCTTTGCACGACCCTTTCTCATAAGCTTTCCACACAAGTTTTACACAACTTCTCACAAGTTTCTCCCTAGGTCTTGTACCTACAACAAAACACCCACACATGGGTTTCACATACACAAAAACACCGTCTAGCACGGTATACAACAAACACACTCACAAAAGCCTCAAGCACCCAAACCTTGAGTTCAACACATAATCTCATGTTGAATTTCCCCCTTTGTTCAAGAAAGAAACGAAGCTCCGCTAGATTTGAAGTGTCGAGTCAAGGTAGGTACGAACCACTTGGATCAAAGCTTTTTCTTAATTTCTTATGGACTAACAAATGAGACTACACACTCTCCACCCCCCCCACCGAAACTCCGCTAGATTTGAAGTGTCGAGTCAAGATAGGTACAAATCCACTTCGATCAAAGCTTTTTCTTAATTTCTTATGGACTAACAAATGAGACTACACACTTCCCCTCCACCGCCAGGCTTTGGTACCGAGCCCGCTTGCCGTCAAGTGGTCTTACTATTTCGGGTACACACCAAATCCGATGACACCGCCAAAGTCGCATAAGCAACGACCTATTAAAATAAACTAATGGACAATTGAACTTTATTTTAATTGTATGCGTCTTGCACCTTCTTATTTATGCATTAAAACAACTTAACAATGAATTCGACATTAACTGAACCGTTTTCATTAACAAGTTAAGCATGCTAAACTGAGGGTTTTAAACAATCTTTTTGCATATGCATTTGCACTCTTTCACAAACTTTATAGCACTTGTACGTAGCGATTACATTAGCTCAATATCATTAAACATGGAATGTTCAAAGGGTAAACCTATATCTGGTTTCACAAACCTATATCTAGGGGTGTCAATGTAACAACCTGACTTTTTAAATAACTTAATTAAACTAGGCGGAATTATTAATTAAGTCTTAATTCTATTACAAGCCGAAAAGTCAAGAGTAATACAATCTTAAAGGTATTACAAGCCGATTAGTACATCTCTAAATTTAAAAATAGAATATGTATTACATTGAAATCAACGATACATATATAATTATAAATCCCCTCAAGCTTCGTTGGAAAAATGCTTCGGGGTACCTGCGACTTAAATACGTCAGGACTTTCAACCCGCACACCCTAAGCCACGTAAACTCGTAATAAACATATAAAGACTCGCATATATTCATGTAATAAAAACATATATAGAACATATACGAAATTAATAATAAAACAAAATGTCAAACATTCCAAATCATGGTAAAAGCATAACTCATAATATTTTCATATATCACATAACTATAAAAATTCAATCAAGACAAACGGATAGCATCATGTGAGTTTATTCAAATAGTACGAGGGATAATCGACCCTTTTCATAGCAGTTCATCAAATAACAAACAAAAGTCACGAGTCTTGATTATAGAGCGGCTCGAATACTTTCATATTAAATCACCCATATAATTTCCTATCAAAGTGCACTAGTCGCTCAAACTCGTTCACAACATCGAGTACTGACTAGGTTACATTATCCCTACCTAGTGTCCAATGTCATAAGGATAATCCATCATATATCTAATATGAACCAACAGACCAGTAAGGGCGGAAACATGTGCAACACCATAACTAAGACGTTAACGCGCAGTAGGTACGTGCCAGAAGCATTCAACGGACTTTAATATGAGTTAAAGATATCCAATAGGTAATAAGGTGGATCAGTCCCTTGTCATTTTGTATGAATACGTTTGACTATTACACTATGACATATCCCCGGATGGAATGGTCTTTCCAATTACCTCGTATGGGCCCGCAGACATATCACGAGTGCCCATCCCTGGGGTGAATATGCTACGTTAAATAACGATTGTGAGAGTCATTAGATCACCTCGCCAATTCTGAAAAGAGGTCGAGTCCCCATACGCGGCTACCTTACACAGCCCTGATCCTATAGTTTTCAACATGACGGACACCCGAGTATTTAGCACTTAATTTGTTTTCTCCAATTATTCGTTCATTATATCTCGTGACAAATCTTACTAAATATATATCATCGTCGAATCAAATCTATTGTAACGCAATTCTTTCAGTTAACACTAAACTCGTAACTTAAACTTTGCACTTGAGTGAAGGGTATTTTATTTTGTTCGTTAGTATGATAATTTAGTTTTAGTTGGTTATTATCCTTGTTTATTATCTTTTCACTACTAACTTAGGTATTATTTCGTGACATTTTATTTTTATCTCTTTGTAAGAATTATATATATTCCTTTGTCCAACTTATTATTATTTCGCTACTAACTTAAATATTATTTCATGACTTTTTATTTTTAGTTCTTCTTTTTAATTCTTACTTATTTTAGTGACTTGTTAAACTATGAAACTTTTTCTTAAGTTAATAATATTAAGAGTCCAACTTAATAGTTTCACATGCTTATTTTAAAATATTTGGTGTTAGTGATAAATCTTTTGTTGTGATAGCTACTTTAGTTCTAGTCCACATTTTTATACTTAGTCTACTCTTTAGTGTGCAACTTTTATAACTTGCTCATACTTATTATTTTACATTTGTATCTATTTTTATACTTATACCCACTTTTATACTTGTACCTATTTTTGTACTTATTTTTACACTTATACTTATACTTATTTTTATACTTTTTCCTAGTGATTTATTTTAAACTTTATTTTCATATTTTTTTTTAGCAACTTACTTTATTTTTTTATTTTTATACTTTTTCACGGTGACTTATTTTATACTTTATTTTTACTTTTTATTATAACTTATTTTGTACTTTTGTTCCCATACTTTTTTTTTTTTTATTTCAAGTTATTTTTGTACTGTATCCTTATACTTTATATTTCAACTTATTTTTGTACTTAGCCTTTTACTGTTTGTATTTGTTCACTAATTCTTATTTTTATACTTAGTCTTTTATTTTCTTTAAATGTAATTTCTAAATAATTTAGTGAAATGAAAAATGAAAATTTTATTTTAGAGTGTAAGGGCCGAATTAATTGTAAATTATTTGGTCCAGTTTTATTCATCATTGTAATTGTATAATCTACCTAAAGTAATTTTCCTAAACTTAAACTAACAATAAGGAGATTTTAATATACGAGTTCATCATTATAACATTTAAGGTAGACAAACATATACATCATAAAGATTCATAAATTCATCACATATCATATTTTCAAAACATAACATATTTTTATAAAGCACATCAAAACATTCATATTATCATACATTAACACATAAACATATAATATCAACATTTCATCAAGTAACATATTTTCCATATAATAACATCAACAACAAGTCAATTTATATAAGGTAAAAATTACAACTAAACATATTTTTAATACTCATTATATATAGTCTTTTTAACATGCAATTAACAGAAATTAAAAGTGACAGGCCATGATTTATTTAGTGAGAAACATATATTGTTTTCAATTTTTCTCTTCTAATTTATCATGCAATGTTAAGTGGTTATAAAAACAATATTAAAAACATATTGTTCCTATTCTAAAAATGAAAATCTAATGTGCGGGGGCACCTTGAGTTAGCTCGGTACGATCTTCCAAAAGTTCATCGGGATCCATTTTGTTGTCCTACAACCCAAAACCAACCCGCTCCTTGCTCCTCTTCTTTGGAACCCGAGTAGTACAAAAAGAAAAAGTCTAAGCTAGCAAAGAGTTTAATTAGAAAATATTTAAGAAGAAAATTTTGTAAGAGTTTGATTTATTTTAAGGTGAGTAGAGATTTTTAAAGAGAGTATAAAATTAATTGTTTAGTTTATGTTTTGAAAAGAAGTATGTTTAGATTTATAAAAGATGAGTGTTTATTTTAGTTTATGAAAGTGGGGGATTAATTATCTTTAGAAGAAGTGGAGAATTAATTTGATGAGGAAAATAATTTATTTTAGGAAGAATTTGTATTTCAAGAGGAGATGAAGCTCATATTTTCATATGAATGTTATCATACTTTAAATTTCTAAAAGTTGATTTCAATGATGTTAGTGAATTGTAAAGATATAATTTGGTTGTTTAATTATTTGTGAGGAAGAAATAAATTTAAAAAATTAAAAACAAGAAACTAAATTAAAATTTAAAGATCAAAGAAAGAAAAAAGAATGAAGATGAGGATGAATATAGGAAGAACATGATGAAGAAAGTATGAACACTTTACTAGAATACTTAGGAAATATTTAGTTTTTTTCTCTTTTATTTTTGTGAGGAAAAGCTAAGTAAGATAGTAGTAGTGATTGAGTATGAGTGTGCATAAGACTCAGAGGTAGAAGTATGTAATAGTATACAATAGTATATAGTATGTATTAATGTGTAAGGGTGTATAAATAAATTTAATTTAATTATAACTTTAAAGCATCCAAAGTTAGAATGACTAGTAGTAAAAAGTAGTTGACAATGTGTAAGAGGAATGGACATGCTTGTCCATCCCGAGACGCATTTATCTATTTCTAAATTCATCGCTGCATTATAATCAGACAAAGTTAATTAGCTCAAAAAGATATTCACGCATAAAATACAACGATTGGAGTGGAAATGGTTACTCAGCATATATTTAGGAATGACAAATACTTGAAAGAACACTTCAATTTCTTACAAATAACAAAAGTCAGAAAATTGGAAATAGAAACTTCAAAATCCAGCGGTCGACACAGCTAATGCCAATATGCTTTGTCTAGGCAACTGGTATCGAACAGTGGTAGCCAGGGGTAGGAGACGAATTGTTTGATGATCCAAAAGCTTCGGCCAAGGGCCCACCCATAGACGCTACTTGATTCCCGCCCCATGCACCAGTCCAACTAACATGACCACCCTCTTGATCCCTAGTCCTGCTTCTGTCCCTATGATGTGTCATATATTTACGTATATATAGCCCCTTGTTCACGAGCTTTACTTTGCGTTTCCCGTGCTTTTACATGCGTTTCGCTTCCTATTTCTCTCCGTCTTGGCTCTGCTGCGTTTTTGTGTCCATTTTGCAGGTATAAGCAGCTATTTGGAGTTTAGGATGCTATTCGGGAGGTTTCGTGAAGTTTCGTAAAGTTTCGTGAAGTTTGGAGGTGATTCGAGTTGGTTTCGTCGCGTTTCGCTTGCGTACGAGCCTCGTTTCAACAAATGAAGGTGTCCCGGGACCTTGGGACGGGATTTGAAACTCACATGATCATCCTAAGCCTTGTCCCTACCTCTTGGGATGACATTGGCCTTGTCCCTATGCCTTGGGACGAGAAATTTTGCAAAAGAAGCTAAGTACAAGAAAGTGCCAAAACAAGAAAAAAACTGAACAAAACGAGATGCAAGCATCCCGGTCGGGATACCTCTTGTCCCGGACGGGACACCTGTCCCGGATGCCAGGGACGACCCCGACTCTTCGCGTGCTTGAAATAATTCGTCTATTTGAAGGCCTTGTGGATCATATTTTCGTGTCATCTTTTTACAGCACTTTCTTAACATTTCAAAGTACTTTCTCAAGAAAACTTAGGTTTCATACTTTTATAATTTTGTAATTTCAATTCCCGTCTCGGATTGCTTTAGTTTGATCTTCTATTTGGGTTTTGTTGCTTGAATTCATCCTTTTACTCTTGGAATTTCTGATTGGTATTGCAATTTACTTCTCTCCTTTGTTTATCATTTCATTATTTATCGTCCTTGATCATGTCTATATCTTTTGCTCTTGCTTTTGTTGTTGGTTTCAATATGTGTGAGTAGTTCTTATTCTAGGGATGAAGGGTGATCATGGGTGAGTAGTCTAGGATGATTTGGTGATGTTTGATGAGGGTTTTACATGTGACTTTGGTTGTCTTGTGTTTGATTGTGTTTGTTGATCCCTTGGCCAAGGTTTAGCAAGCGTTTTCCACCCTTAAACTTAAGATCGAAAGCCTAGTTTAAGGTAGGGTACGAGACCAACCATTAGGACCCTCACTTGTAAGTTGCGAGAGCCCGCATTTGAGACCTAGAGGACGCTTAGAACCGAGAGGTCGAGCCTATTCCTTAGCACATGCGATTCCCGACTCATTTCTATCACCATCCTTTGTCCTAGCTTCACCCTAGCTATCCCCGATTCCCTAGACCTTTCTCCCTTTGTTTAAACCCTTATTTCTTTGCTCCAGCTTTAGAACTCAAACCTCCATTCGAACCGAGACTAGAATCATCCAAAATAGCCAACATTGCAACCTTCTCCCTGTGGATACGATACCCGACTTACCCTTGCTACTCGTTAGAGTTTGTTCGGATTATTTTTGATTCGGTGACGCGACTAAGCCTATCACCCTACGACCCAACTCCTCGCCATTTCTAGTCGACAATCTCAAGAAGTCAGATGTCGAGTTCTCAAGGGTCGGGGTAGATATCGAGATGCTTGTTGATGACAAATTGTTACCATTGTTTTTCGGATGGTCGTCGAAGAAGTGCATCAGGACCTTGTTGTTGGACTTATCATCCATAAGTCGAGTCATGGCGAGCATCAAATAGGGTTTTCCTGTCGGATCTTAACTCGGTTGACCTATTTAAAAAAGAAGACATGTAGCATGATAGTTTGTACAAACAAAAGAAGAATAATAGTAGTAGACTAGTAGTTCGTATTAAATAGAAGGAATCAATAGTACATGACAGGTAAAGCACAAATGTCAGGTTTCCTTCTAAAAGAAGTGGTAGCTCTGTTTTGTGTAGAATAAAAATTATTTTGTCTTGTAGATCTTGCATACTCCGTATATTTCTACAGCGTTTCAAGTGCAAACCTCAACTAGGAGGAATATAACTAATAAAAAAAAAGTTGTCTGATCTACAACCCTTTTTTTTTATCAGAGAGAAAAATAATAAGTTCAAAACAAAACAGATCTGAAGTCTTCTTTAGTCTTAGGCCACGTTCTTCGGACTCGATTTTGGTTCAGCTTTACTGAATCAATTGTGCTTTAAGAATCGTTTCAATTGAGTGCAAATAATTTCGGTTAATGACAACAGACATTGTTCTTATCAAACGTCGGCCTATCGTATCAAAGAACATCAAACGAAAATGAAATGGTATCACTCTGTGGTTATATTATTTCCTTTTGTGTTATCGGTATTTTCTTTTCTATTTAAAGGGATCGCATCAAACAAGTGAAAGGGTGATAAAGAGTTTAGATATTACGGTGGCGCCCTATCATTATTCTTACAAATGCCCGAGATATATTTGGACATACCATCTATTCTCATGATTCCAAATGATCACATTGTAACTGCTCGTCCTAAATCTGTTCTTAAATTTTCCCAATTAAATGTAGTGATTCTATTTGTAGTAGAAATTTTCAATATCATTACCACATTCATAACCATTTCTGTAATCCATATAAAAGGGATAAACGATTAGTTGTTATTTTTGTTAAGGACGTGATCATAAATTCATATTTACACACTTCTAGTTCAACATAGAATATAAAC
The DNA here is from genome assembly GCA_023091065.1 of Dianthus caryophyllus. Classification (NCBI taxonomy): domain Eukaryota; kingdom Viridiplantae; phylum Streptophyta; class Magnoliopsida; order Caryophyllales; family Caryophyllaceae; genus Dianthus; species Dianthus caryophyllus. The sequence continues at coordinate 11,373,487 of CM041529.1, read as the reverse complement.
TTGAAATGTGATGGAAGATGCATAGACATAGCAGCATACCTCGTATGAAGCTGAAAAGCATCAAAAGTAGAAGACCTTGAACCAAAATGAGCTGCTGCAACAGATTCTCCGGTATAGACAGCTGCGGGTTTTGTAAGGGACTTCAGCACGCTATCGGCAGTGCCACCAGAATCAGGAAATTCCACAGGCTTTCTTGAATGGTTGCGGCCACGGTGCACGTGGCGCTCGCAATACTTGTGACCAGCCACCACATCCCTCGAGCACCTCCATTTCTTCCCGTCTGTTCGTCTACATCTCCCTGGCTCTGCGTCCATTGCACCTTTTCCCCAATATCCCGCTTGCATCACTTTACATTTATGTACCCACAAAGACAAAATTAGCAACCATTTCATCCTCGACTCCCAATGCATCACCATGAAAATACAGCTACCCATCCTCCAAAATAACGAAGTGACCGACACTCTACTTCTCCACTCAGTAGTACGAATAAGCTTTTTATATTGAACGATTTGGCAAGTTCGAAAACAACAAACTTCTAACCAAATTGGAAGTACTCAAAGTAGGAGGAGGATATTTACAATATGATAATAAACACAAGGTCTACCACTTCGACAAACCTCAACACAAATGCCTATTAAAACCCAAAAACTAAATCTAGCTAAAAGTTCATCTTGTTTCAGTAATATGTGGATACGATACCCGACTTACCCTTGCTACCCGTTACGACCATCTCCCTGCGGATCGTTCAAAATAACCAACATAACCAACATTACGACCATCTCCCTGCGGATACGATACCCGACTTACCCTTGCTACCCGTTAGAGTTTGTTCGGATTTACTTTTGATTAGGTTACGCGACTAAGCCTATCAAATTTTGGCGCCGTTGCCGGGGAGACGGCTTTGTTTTCTGTTGTTATTTGGTTCTTTTCTCATTTGTTACTCTTGTCTCAAGGAACCTCAATTCCTTGAGGCCGTTACTTATAGCTTCCTCTAGTGTTGTGTATGCCCAGGAACACGCGTACGTCTCAAAAAGGCTTGGCAATTCAGTTTGATCCGGAGCCGGAACGTACTTTCCGAAGGCGCAAGAACTTGCTAAAGGACTTGGAAGTTATTTCCCCTTCTACTTCATCCTCTACGGAAGCTCAAGTTGTACCCGAAATAAAGAAAATGGTGAAGCTTTCCGATCACTCGAGGCCGACCGCGGATCAAATTCCTACGGGCAATGCTATGCCCAATATTGCCGCTAATAACTTTGAGGTGAAGCCCGCGTTCATCAACTTGATTGAGCGCACTCAATTTGGAGGGAGTCCCGGTGAGGACCCTAACTTGCACATCCAAAACTTTTGTGATTATTGCTCCACAATCAAGCAAACGGGTGTGACCCAAGATCAAATTCGGGAGATGCTCTTCCCGTTTTCCCTCCGAGACAAAGCCAGGTTGTGGCTTAATTCCTTGAATCGTGTTGCGCATGCCATCACCGATTGGAACTCCTTGGTCTTAGCATTCTACCAAAAGTACTTTCCGCCCGAGAAGATCGCAATGTTAAGGAGTCAAATCACGAGCTTCCGCCAAAGAGGAGATGAGAGTCTCTTTGAAGCATGGGAACGATACAAGGAACTCCAACGCCAATGCGTTCACCATGGCATGGACAAATGGTTTATCGTCATGCAATTCTATAATGGGTTGTACAATGAGTCTCGTCAAGTGCTAGACTCCGCCGCTAATGGGAGGTTCGATAACATTGATGTGGAGGAGGCCATTGACACGATCGAGGCCATGGCCATTCACAATGCTCAATACGGGAGCTCGCGAAATGTCCCTCGAAGCGGAGGTAAGAATGATGGTGATGTTGTGGCTATGCTTTCGGCTAAGATGGATGCTATGACCGCGATGATAATGAGTCACATGCAAGCGGGTTCCTCAAACTCTAGTGGTCAAACGGTAGCGGCTATGCATACTTCCAATGATCCAACTTGCGGGTCATGCGGCGTTTCCGGTCACACTTCAACCGAATGCCGAGGTATGTATGCACCCGTCTATGCTTATCAATCTCAAACACATTCACAAAACAATCCTTACTCCAACTACTATAACGAGGGTTACAAAAACCACCCGAACTTGGAGCCAAAATGTTTTGAATCCTCCACCACAACAACAAAACAACCCTTACAATAATGCACCACAAAATTTCAGCCAATTTAATCCCCAACGACCCTACAACCCTCCGGGCTTCAATCGCCCTAATTTTCAAGCTCAAAATGTCCCACCACCCGTGCAAGCCGCTCCGGTCCCCGATCCAATGAGTGCAATGCAAGCCATGATGATGCAAATGGCTAAAACGCAAGAGACCATGATGGCTCACATACAAAAGAGTGATCAAGCGAAAGACGCCGCTATTAAGATGCTCGAAACGCAAGTGGCTCAACTTGCTTCTTCTAATCCTCAAAGGAAGCCGGGTGCTCTACCATCGCAAGGGACTCAACCGCAACAACATGAGTCGATCAATGCAATCTCCTTGCGAAGTGGGACGAGTTACGACGGTCCACCCATGCCTACATTTGATGCTCCACCCGCTAAGGTGGTAAGTGAGGTAGACCCTACTCTTTTCCCTAATGATTTTAGTGCGTCTAGTGATGGTTTTGCAGGAGCGAGCACGAATGGAGCCGGGAAAGGAAGTGTGGCCGTGGGCCCTGAAAGTAGGCCAGCCGTAGGGCCCAATGGAGGGGGTGCAGCCGTGGGTGATGGTGCACAAGGAGGGTCACACTTGGAGAAGCCCAAGGAAGCGCAGAGCAAGCCGGTTGAGCCGCCAATTCAAATCAAATTACCATTCCCGAGTCGAGTGGTAAAGTCAAAGCTAGACACGCAATTTGGTAAGTTCATGGAAGTGGTTAAAGACTTGAAGGTAACTGTTCCTTTCACTGAATTAGTCACACAAGTCCCTGCTGGAGTGAAACTAAGTGGATCAAGTTTCACTCAAAGGATGAACAAAAATCGAACTTGAATACCCTTGAAAATCTCGGCCAAATGTATTGTTTTTGTGAGATAATTTTCTGAAATTTTGTAAACAAGGAAAACATAAAGGATAGTAACTAAATCTACACACAAAGTAATAGATTTTGGTTTTGATTAGTTTAAGCACAAAGCCACTAAACTAATCTTTCACTAACTCACACACAAAATAATGAGAAAAATGAAGAGCACTCAAATAAACAACTAGGGTTTTCATTCATCAAAAATCTGAAAAATATGATGTTAGAATGAGGGTTTATATACTACCTTCATTCTAATCTTGACCATACATTACAAGGAGATCTAAGGGCTACAATAAACCCACAAAACAAACATAATACTCGGTCCAAAGCTCACATGTGAGCTGAAATTTTGAAGAGAAAACAACAAATGCATAAAGTATAAAGCATAAAGCATAAAAGGTAGATAGTGACATGTGTTGAAAGGGACTTATTGTGGAACACATGTGAGGCCTTCTTGTGATCATTTTTTTCGGCTGATTTGGGCTTCTCCCCTTGACTTTGACTCTTGTTGATTTAATTGACTTGTGGTTGACCCTTGGACCTAAGGTTGGAAGCGGGCCCTAGGTCAATGGATGGCAAGCTCTCAACTCCCGTTGCAATCTCCCCGGGTTGAAAAGGATTTGCCCTCAAATCCTCTCCGTCTTCCTCCTCCAAGTCTTCAAGATACGGGCTAAGGTCTCCCACATTAAACGTGCCATGGACTCGTGACTCTCAGGTAGATCAACTTTGTAAGCATTCGGTCCAATTTTCTCAAGTATCTCGAAGGGACCTCGGCCCTAGGCATGAGCTTGTTCTTTCTCTTATCCTGAAACCTTTCCTTCCTCAAGTGCAACCATACCAAGTCTCCTACGAATTCTTTTGGAGTTTTTCGCCTTTGACCGAGCCTTATAGGTCTCATTTGCTTTCTCGATTTGCTTCTTGACTTGATTGTGGATGCTCATCATGAACTCAACCCGCTTCGCATCGTAGCTTATCTCCTTGCTCTTGACGGGGCTAGGTCCGTGGGCATGAGAGGGTTGGCTCCATAGACCACTTCAAGCGGTGATTGTCCGTGCTAGAAGAAGGGCACGATTAAAAGCAAATTCGGCGTGGGCAAGCTTGAGATCCCAATCTTTCAATGACTTGGAAACGATGCTCCTAAGGATCCTCCCCAAGGTTTTATTAGTGACCTCGGTTTGGCCATCCGTTTGAGGATGGTGACTTGTGCTAAACAAGAGCCTCGTCTTTAGCAATTTCCACAAAGTCTTCCAAAAGTGGCTCATGAACTTGGTGTCTCGATCGGATACAATGGTTTTAGGGACTCCATGCAATTTAACCACCTCCTTGAAATACAACTCGGCCACACTCATGGCATCCTCGGTTTTCTTACAAGCAACGAAATGAGCCATCTTGCTAAACCGATCCACCACAACCATAATGGAGTCCTTACCTCGTTGAGTTCTAGGCAAAGCGACGATGAAATCCATGCTAACATCCTCCCATGGCCGATTTGGGACGGGTAGGGGAGTGTAGGGTCCCGTTTGAAAGAAGGACTTGGATTGTTGGCACGAAGCGCATCTCTTGATCACATCTTGGACATCTCCAAGCATCTTGGGCCAATAGAATTGATCTTGGAGGATGTCGTAAGTCTTTTGAATTCCAAAATGCCCTGGCTAAACCATTAGAGTGAACCTCACGTACTAGGAGAAGTCGATAGGAACCCTTAGGAATGCACAACCGATTCCCCAAGAATAAGAATCCCTCTTGAAGCGTGTAATTGCTCCCTACCTTGTTTTGCCCCTCACGAATGGAGTTCCACTCATCCTTGAAGTCGGGATCCTCCACATAGAGCTCTTTCATGAATTCAAATCCCAACACTCTTTGTTCCATGTAGCTTAACATGGTGTGCCTTCGAGATAATGCATCGGCCACCACGTTATTCTTTCCTTCGATGAACTTGCTTGAGAAAGAGAACGATTGAAGAAATTCTACCCACTTGGCGTGCCTATGATTCAACTTGTGTTGTCCATTGATGTATTTGAGAGCCTCATGATCCGAATGAAGAACAAACGGTTTGGGCTTGAGGTAATGGCTCCAATGAGCGAGAGCCCTAACGATGGCATAGAATTCTTTGTCGTAGGTGGAATAATTGAGCTTGGCACCATTCAACTTCTCACTAAAGTAAGCAATTGGCTTGTGTTCTTGTAATAGAACGGCCCCAATTCCAACTCCACTAGCATCACATTCGACTTCTGGACCAAAAATGGTCAAGGTGGTCAAGGGTGAAGTTGAGGGAGACCATGGGTTGGGGCCATGGGCTCGAACCCAAGCCTAGGTCATGGACCAAGGGATCACTAAGGGCTAAGTAAAGTCAATTCTATGGTCAAATCGAGCCAACCTTAGTGATCAAGCAAAGTCAAGAGGAAGTCAAAGTTGGAGAGCAACAAAAAGTCAAGATTATGCTATTTTTGAATGTGGTCAATTGGGTGCACCCATGTGAGTTAACCCTCCAATAAAGGACTCACATGGTTCACAAAACTTGCTCAATGGAGGTCCAAGGAGCCGGCCTAATCAAGCCAACCAAGATCATCACATTGTTTTATGTTTTATGTCATTTTCATACATGTCGCTTTCTTTACTTTTTACTTTATGCTTTTGATGTAAGGAAACAATATAATCCCTTGTAATTGTCTCCAATGGACCGTCCCACATGCTCCCAAGATCAAATCAAGACCCTTGAAGACTACCTAAACAATCAAAGGAGGGGATTGAGTCTAATGTCCACATCAACCTTTATGCTTTATAGTTTGTCTTTTAGAATGAAAAAATTTCAGCTCACATGTGAGCTAGGAGCCGTTTTTTTTGTATTACTTGGGGACTCATGTGAGCCCTTAGATGATCCAATTGGAGCGATTTGAAGCGGGCCTCTTTGTACCTTGTAACCACACTAACCCTAAAGTCGACTCACTCATGAGCCTCACTCAATACACACGGTTTTAGGGCTGTTTTGGTGATGATTGTTTCGGTTTTTATTGTGAAACATAAAACAAACTAAAGATTAAGGATATGAATTAAACTAAGCACAAAGCCACTAGCCTAAGACTAAGGTTCCGATCAATCATCGCACTAAGCTATGATCATCACCCATGGAAACTCGAAACACCAAGCACAAAGCCAAGGTGGTTTCCAAGAGAAAAACTCACTTTTAAAACTCATTTTCTTATTTCTTCAAATCGCTCCAATTTGGAGTGAAACTAGGAGGATCAAGTTTCACTCAAGAGATGAACAAAATCGATCTTGTAATGTTGATAAAAATCTCGGCCCCAATGGTGTTTTTTGTGAAGTATTTTTCTGAAATTTTATGAACAAGGAAAATAAAAAGGATAGTAACTAAATCTACACACTAAGTAATAGATTTAGGTTGTGATTAGTTTAAGCACAAAGCCACTAAACTAATCTTTCACTAAACTCACACACTAAGTAATGAGAAAGGAAGAACACTCAAATGAAACTAGGGTTTCTTTATCATTAGCCAAATCTGAAAATTTACAAGGCAATGAGAGGAGGTTATATACTACCCTTCCTCTAATCTTGACCTTACATTTAAAGGAGATCTAAAGGCTACAATTAACCCTTGAATTACATCAAATACTCGGTCCACTTAGGCTCACATGAGCTGAAAATTTTGAACATAAAACAACAAATACTTAAAGTAAAAAGCATAAAGCATAAAAGGTAGATAGTGACTTGTAGGAAAGGGACATGTTGAGGAGAAACATGTGAGCTTCTCTTGGATTGAATTTCGGCTGACTTGGGTCTTGTACCCACTTGAGTTTGCTCTTGAAGATTTAATTGACTTGTGGTTCGAACCCACACGGGTGCACTCGAGCGATCACAAACAAAAATAGCACTTTAGTCGACTTTCGGTTGCTCTCCGTCTTGACTTTTCTTGACTTCCTTGACCCACCAAGCTTGACCAAGATATTATTGTTTAAATTCACTCAAAATAAGCTTGGGTTGACCTTAGGATCGTGACCTAGCCCATGGTTCGAGCCCAAGGACCTAAACCGTGATTTGGACAAAAACCGCCTTTGCTAGCCTTGACCATTTTTGGTCCAATCTCCTCTCCTTGAAAAGGATTTGTCCTCAAATCCTCGGTCTCTCTTCCTCTTGCTCGGTTTGGATTATAGCTTGACTCATGGCTTGATCCTTTGCCTCCTTCTTGACTCGGACTCTTGTTGGCTTCATGGCTTGATTCGTAGAACATGATGAGGGGTGCCCCATGAGCCCCATGACCAACCTTGTGTTCCATGGCTCTAGTCTTCCAAGAATTCCACTTGCTTAGAGATTGAATGAGAGATTGATCCTTGTAGACTTGGCTCAATGAATTGAGCTCGCTCTCTCCCTAACTCATGGCTTCTTTGGATTCACAATTATCCCTTAGCACAACTCGAAGTTCCTCATGCATAGAACCGTCAATTAGCCACCCTTTGCCACGTTTAAACCCCACGTTTTTCTCCCCTTTCAAGGACTCACTTGAACCTTCTAACACATCGACCTTTTCATTTCCAAATGATTCACTTCCCTTGCACTTGATTGAGCTCCCCAAATTTTCGGTTTTGAGCTCATTGAGCTCCTCTCCTTGACTTCCCCTTATTGCTCTAGGGTTGTCTTTGATCACATGGAGGGCTACACTCTCGATCATGAAGGTACTTGCGGGATTAGACGACATAAGGAATGTGAATAATTCGGGTGTGGCTTTGAGGGCCGTGTTCCCCTCCCACAAATCGACCCTTGGACTTCCAATTGAGCCATCTTCTTTCTTGAACTTAGGTGAAGGTTGTAGAAGATCATCACTTAGCTCTTTTTGTTCAAGCTTAGTTCCCCCTTTGAATCCCCATTTCATGAAACCACTCGAATAGACTTGATTATGATAACCACATAGCATTCCTTGGGTATTGACAATCCCCACCTTGAACTTCCATTTTAGAAATTCCCTCGACTCTTTGCTTGCATCAACATTCTCATACCACATGAATACCTTCCTCTTGACATTGGCCAAACACTTCTCATGATCATACTCATCCCTTGGCTTGGCATTGTACCCCATGCTTTCCTCTTGAGTGTTAGGATTATCTTTAGCAAAGTGAATGGTCAATTTCTCACCAACATTCATTTCCTCACTTGTTTCGGCCTCCTCACTTAAAATAACCTCTTTGGATGACTCAAGTATGGAGGGCGGTTTGCATTGCTCTTTGGGGAACTCCTTAGCAAGGACATTAATCTCATCCTTCCCATGACCAACCCCAAGCTCAATTTCTGGTCCCCCATCAATCCCCATTTTTTCGTGTGACATAATCAAGGAGGGTGGGTTAGGGTTCTTCAAAATCGGAGGTAAGGGTGCAAGTTTGATTTTCTTAGCTCCAATCTTGAAAGTATAGGTATTGTCCCTCCCATCATGATGAGCATTTCTTTCCAACTCCCAAGGTCTCCCCAAGAGGAGATGACAAGCATCCATGGGAATCACATCACACAAAACCTCATCCATGTAATCCCTTCCAATGGAGAAAGAAACCAAGCATTGTCTAACCACACTTACACTCATCTCGGCTCCATTGTTTAGCCACTTCATCTTGTAAGGGTTTGGGTGTTCTTGTGTAGGCAAGGCTAATTTTTCAATGAGGGTGCTTGAGGCCACATTAGAACAACTCTCCCCATCGACAATCAAATCACAAACCCTTCCCATAATGGTACACCTAGACCTAAAGATTTCGACTTGGTGATTCTCTTCTAGGGTTAGGGTTAGGGTTTGAGCAAGCATGCCCCTACACATCACACGGCCATGGTTAGGGGGTGGTTCTCCTCCTAACCGAGCCATTCTACCTTTCAAAGTCACAAGATCAAGATTAGGGTTAGGTTTAAGTTTACCCCTCATTTGACTCATTTTGTTTTCAAGCTCTCTTCTAGCTTTCTCCATACAATCATACATGGTCTCACCAAGAGTAGTATCAAGTGAAACACCAAAATGATGGAACACATCCATTATTAAAACAAAGAAACAAATCTGAAAACTTAAGCAAAGTTTGGACCTTTGAGTGTAAGAACCGAGCAATTAGCACAAGTGTAAATTTTCAGCCATTTTTTGTGAAACTTTTGTGAAATCTTTTGTGGAATTTTTGTGGAAAATTTATGGAAAATAAAAAAAGGAAACGAAAGAAGAAAAAACGAAAAATAAAAGAGCAAAAACAATGATCAACTCGACACAAACAAGGTAAACCGAAAATCAAAGAACAAATCTGAAAAATTTCGGGTACCTCAAGAACTCTTTGGATCGTGTGTTGCCTAAGCACAAGGGTGGATCTTGTGCTTCAAACCCAACCAAAGCTTTGATGCCAATTTGGAGTGAAACTAGGAGGATCAAGTTTCACTCAAGAGATGAACAAAATCGATCTTGTAATGTTGATAAAAATCTCGGCCCCAATGGTGTTTTTTGTGAAGTATTTTTCTGAAATTTTATGAACAAGGAAAATAAAAAGGATAGTAACTAAATCTACACACTAAGTAATAGATTTAGGTTGTGATTAGTTTAAGCACAAAGCCACTAAACTAATCTTTCACTAAACTCACACACTAAGTAATGAGAAAGGAAGAACACTCAAATGAAACTAGGGTTTCTTTATCATTAGCCAAATCTGAAAATTTACAAGGCAATGAGAGGAGGTTATATACTACCCTTCCTCTAATCTTGACCTTACATTTAAAGGAGATCTAAAGGCTACAATTAACCCTTGAATTACATCAAATACTCGGTCCACTTAGGCTCACATGAGCTGAAAATTTTGAACATAAAACAACAAATACTTAAAGTAAAAAGCATAAAGCATAAAAGGTAGATAGTGACTTGTAGGAAAGGGACATGTTGAGGAGAAACATGTGAGCTTCTCTTGGATTGAATTTCGGCTGACTTGGGTCTTGTACCCACTTGAGTTTGCTCTTGAAGATTTAATTGACTTGTGGTTCGAACCCACACGGGTGCACTCGAGCGATCACAAACAAAAATAGCACTTTAGTCGACTTTCGGTTGCTCTCCGTCTTGACTTTTCTTGACTTCCTTGACCCACCAAGCTTGACCAAGATATTATTGTTTAAATTCACTCAAAATAAGCTTGGGTTGACCTTAGGATCGTGACCTAGCCCATGGTTCGAGCCCAAGGACCTAAACCGTGATTTGGACAAAAACCGCCTTTGCTAGCCTTGACCATTTTTGGTCCACTCATGTGAGCCCTTAGATGATCCTAGTAATGTATGGTTGAGATGAGGCCTTGGGTGTTATATAAACCCATCCTCACACAACATAATTTTCAGATTTTTGATGAATGAAAACCCTAGTTGTTTATTTGAGTGTTCTTCATTTTCTCATTACTTTGTGTGTGAGTTAGTGAAAGATTAGTTTAGTGGCTTTGTGCTTAAACTAATCAAAACCTAAATCTATTACTTTGTGTGTAGATTTAGTTACTATCCTTTATGTTTTCCTTGTTTACAAAATTTCAGAAAATTTCAACATAAAAATACATATACTCGGCCGAAATTCTTCAAGTGTTCAAGATCGATTTTTGTTCATCCCTTGAGTGAAACTTGATCCACTTAGTTTCACTCCAAATTGGTCATCAAAGCCTAGGTTAGTTCTTGTTTTCGATTTGTTTTTACTTTTCTCGGTTTACACCCTTGTTCTTCCTCTTCATTTTCGTTTTCTTTCTTTTCTTTTCCTTGTTTATTTTCCACAAAACTTCCTCAAAAAAACTCACAAAATTTTCACAAAATGGAAGGGGATAGAGGGGAGGATAAAAGGCTTTCCGATTTAGAAGAGAAGTTAACTCAACTCACCGGTAATTGTACTTTAATGATGAATGCTCTAAACACTCTCTTGGATCAAAACATTGAGGAGCCAAGAAGGGGTGGAGGAGGAAGGGGCCGTGGGATAGGAGGCCGTGGAAGGGGTCGACCACCTCCTCACATGGAAGATCAATTTTCGGATTCGGAGGAGTCCCTTGAAACCCACCCAAGAGACCATGACCGATATATCAAAGTGGATATACCCGATTTTTATGGTAGTTTGAACCCCGAGGATCTCCTAGATTGGCTTAGGTCGATAGAGAGGATCTTTGAATTTTAGGAATATCCCGATAGGAAGTGTTTTAAGGTGGCCATCATGAAATTCAAAGGATATGCCTCCCTTTGGTATGAAAACCTTAAGAATCAAAGAAATCGAGAGGGAAAGGAACCCATTAGGTCATGGCTCAAACTCAAAAAGAAACTCAAAGACAAGTTTGTTCCCAAGGATTATACCCAAGACATGTTCCTCAAGCTAGCTCAACTCAAACAAGAGACACAACCAATTGAGTCTTACCTTAGGGACTTTGAGCAACTCACATTACAATGTGAGATGAATGAGAAACCCGAACAAAAAATAGCTAGGTTTGTCGAGGGCCTAAACCCTAGGATTGCTAACCGAGTGAAGATGCAAAACTTGTGGTCATTCGATGAGGCCGTCACCATGGCCACACGTGTGGAAAGGCTAGAGAAGGGGAGAGGGGATTCGGCCAAAAGCAACACCAAGGCCCACCCTAACTCGAGCCAAGGAGGGGTCAAAATTGTCGAACCTAGCCCTACCATCAAGCCATCAAGTGTTGACAAGGGGAAGGGAATTGACTATGGCCCCAAGAGAACAATTCCTCTCAAGAAGTGCTACCAATGTCAAGGGTATGGTCATTTTGCTAAGGAGTGCCCTAGCAAGAGGACCTTGAACACAAGTGAGGTTGTGCATTGGGGAGACGATGAAGTGTTAGTTTGTGAGGAAGAAAAAAAAGAGGGAGTTGAGGATGAGAGGGTGGCCGAGACAATTGTTCCCCCGGACTCGGGGTTGAGCTTGGTTACTTGGCGAGTAATGCACACTCAAGATTCAAGTGAAAGCATGGATCAAAGACACCAACTATTTCGAACCAAGTGTACCATCATGGGGAGAGTGTGTAATCTCATTATCGATGGGGGAAGTTGTGTTAATGTTGCTTCTAAAACCCTCATTGATAAGCTTGCCTTGCCTACTTTGAAGCATCCTCATCCTTACAAGCTAAGGTGGCTTAATCAAGGAGCCGAGGTAAAAGTTGATAAACAATGCAAAGTCTTGTTTTCCATTGGACAAGACTACAAAGATGAAATTGTGTGTGAAGTGTTGGACATGGATGCTTGTCATGTATTGCTTGGTAGGCCATGGGAGTATGAAAAGAATTCTTCCCACCATGGAAGAGACAACACCTACTCCTTCAAGTATGGTGAAAAGCTTATTGTCTTAGCTCCCCTACCATCAATGACGGGTTGTAAAACCAATGCGTGCTTGTTTGAATCCAACATTGGATCAAACCCTAGCATGGATATGAAGTTGGAGCCGAGTTTGAATGAGCATGAGGCCTTGAAAAGCCTTGAACCGAGTAGAAAAGAGCAAGAGGGAGAGATGAACTTGGCATGTGAGGGAAGCTCTAGCATGATAAGGAGGATTCTAGGAGAGGAGCAACATGAAGGTGAAGCATCAATCAACAAGGAAACAACCGACTACAATGAGAATGTGGTCAATGAGAGAGCAAAAATCGATGGCAAGGAAAGATCAAGTGGGTCTTTAAGATGGAGAATAATTGATGGGCTCGATCATGAGCAAGAATGGATGGATGGCATGGTTATGAGTCGTGGGCTCAAAGAAATGCTCGAGGAAGAGTGTGTGGTCAAGCAAACCGTGACCAAGGAGGAAAACATGATCAATTCTTCGAGCCAAAGTAAAGGGGTCCAACCATTTCTACAAACTCTAGCTAAGTGGTGCCCATGGAAGACCAAAACCGTGAAAGCCAAGATCGAGCAAAGGTTGAGCCGAGAATCAAGCATGAAATCGAGCAAGGGAGGAAGCAAGAGGATCTCCAAGGACTTGAGGACAAGTCCTTTCCAAGGAGAGGAGATTGGACCAAAAATGGTCAAGGTGGTCAAGGGTGAAGTTGAGGGAGACCATGGGTTGGGGCCATGGGCTCGAACCCAAGCCTAGGTCATGGACCAAGGGATCACTAAGGGCTAAGTAAAGTCAATTCTATGGTCAAATCGAGCCAACCTTAGTGATCAAGCAAAGTCAAAAGGAAGTCAAAGTTGGGAGCAACAAAAAGTCAAGATTATGCTATTTTTGAATGTGGTCAATTGGGTGCACCCATGTGAGTTAACCCTCCAATAAAGGACTCACATGGTTCACAAAGCTAGCTCAATGGAGGTCCAAGGAGCCGGCCTAATCAAGCCAACCAAGATCATCACATTGTTTTATGTTTTATGTCATTTTCATACATGTCGCTTTCTTTACTTTTTACTTTATGCTTTTGATGTAAGGAAACAATATAATCCCTTGTAATTGTCTCCAATGGACCGTCCCACATGCTCCCAAGATCAAATCAAGACCCTTGAAGACTACCTAAACAATCAAAGGAGGGGATTGAGTCTAATGTCCACATCAACCTTTATGCTTTATAGTTTGTCTTTTAGAATGAAAAAATTTCAGCTCACATGTGAGCTAGGAGCCGTTTTTTTTGTATTACTTGGGGACTCATGTGAGCCCTTAGATGATCCTAGTAATGTATGGTTGAGATGAGGCCTTGGGTGTTATATAAACCCATCCTCACACAACATAATTTTCAGATTTTTGATGAATGAAAACCCTAGTTGTTTATTTGAGTGTTCTTCATTTTCTCATTACTTTGTGTGTGAGTTAGTGAAAGATTAGTTTAGTGGCTTTGTGCTTAAACTAATCAAAACCTAAATCTATTACTTTGTGTGTAGATTTAGTTACTATCCTTTATGTTTTCCTTGTTTACAAAATTTCAGAAAATTTCAACATAAAAATACATATACTCGGCCGAAATTCTTCAAGTGTTCAAGATCGATTTTTGTTCATCCCTTGAGTGAAACTTGATCCACTTAGTTTCACTCCAACTTCAAAAAGCTTATTGAAATCCGGTGGTGTAAGAATAGGTGAATCACATAACAACTTCTTGATTTTATTGAAGGAAATCTCGGCCCCCTCACTCCATTTGAATTCCCCTTTCTTCATACACTCGGTGATGGGTGCCATGACCGTGCTAAAATCCTTGATAAATCGTCGATAAAAAGAAGCCAAGCCATGAAAGCTTCTCACCTCGGTTATCTTCTTCGGAATGGGCCATGATTTGATAGCCTCCACTTTCTCTTGATCCGCTAGTATACCTCGGCTAGAGATGATATAGCCCAAGAATTGGACTTCGCTTTGCATGAAGGAACACTTCTCTAGCTTGCCATACAACTTGTGGTCTCGAAGTGTCTCAAACAACACTTGCAAGTGATGTAGATGAGCCTCTTTGGAAGGGCTATACACCAAGATATCGTCAAAGTAAACCACAACGAACCTTCCCAAGTAAGGTCTCAAAACCTCGGTCATCAATCTCATGAAGGTGCTAGGAGCATTGGATAGTCCAAAAGGCATGACTAACCATTCATATAACCCATGCTTCGTTTTAAAAGCCGTCTTCCACTCATCACCCTCTTTGATTCTCACTTGATGGTATCCTTGTCGCAAATCAATCTTGGAAAACAATCGAGCCCCACTAAGTTCATCAAGAATGTCATCAAGTCTAGGTATAGGAAACCTATACTTGACCGTAATATTATTAATAGCTCGACTATCCGTACACATTCTCCAAGTTCCATCCTTCTTAGGTACCAAGAGTGTAGGTACGACACAAGGACTAAGAGATTCTCTTACAAACCCCTTTTCCATGAGTTCCCCAATTTGTTGTTGAAGTTCTTGTGTAGCCTTAGGATCACTTCGATATGCGGCCTTATTAGGTAGTGTAGCTCCCGGAACAAGATCAATTTGATGCTCAATGCCCCTAATAGGGGGTAGGCCGTGTGGTAGCTCAAGGGGAAACACATCCTTGTAGAGTTCTAAGAGCTCTTGAACTTCACATGGAATCGGGTTTTCACTTTCCTTAGGAGTTTCTTTGGCAATGAGGGCATAAACAACCATTCCCTTGCTAAGCTCTTGTTTCATCTCTTGTTCCCCAACTAATAGAA
This sequence comes from Dianthus caryophyllus, assembly GCA_023091065.1. Taxonomy (NCBI): domain Eukaryota; kingdom Viridiplantae; phylum Streptophyta; class Magnoliopsida; order Caryophyllales; family Caryophyllaceae; genus Dianthus; species Dianthus caryophyllus. The sequence continues at coordinate 11,358,346 of CM041529.1, read as the reverse complement.
TTCCCTCAAGTGGCTTGGGTAGAGGAGGAGTGGCTCGGCCACCCATGTTTGGAGGCAAGGGTGTGAGTTTAATCCTCTTGTCTCTAAACTTGAAAGTATAGGTGTTGTCTCTTCCCTCATGAGTCGCATTTCGATCAAATTCCCAAGGTCTCCCTAATAAAAGGTGACAAGCATCCATAGGAATCACATCACACCACACTTCATCCACATAGTCTCTTCCCATCGAAAAAGAAACCAAACATCGTTTATCAACCAAAATTTCGGCCTCCCTATTCAACCATCTCAACTTGTAAGGGTTTGGGTGTTTTTGTGTGGGTAAGGCAAGCTTATCGATGAGGGTTTTTGAAGCAACATTAACACAACTCCCTCCATCAATAATGAGGTTACAAACCCTCTTCCCAATGGTACACTTAGACCTAAAAATCTGATTTTTCTGACTTTCTTCCAAGGAATGGGGTTGGGTATGCATAACCCTCCAAGTTACAAGACCAAGTTTTGACCCAATTCCTCCATTCATTCGGCTCAACTTAGCCTCTATCTCCCTTCTCAATTTCTCCATAGAGTCATATATGGTTCCCTCAAGAGTAGTATCACAATAAAGAGGCATACTCATTGAGAAAACAAAGAAGAACAAACCTGAAAATTTTCGGTTAAGCAAGGTTTGCTTTTGGACCGTGAATAAGCACAAAAGATGGGATCTTGTGCTTCAAAACCCAACCTAAGCTTTGATTACCAATTTGGAGTGAAACTAAGTGGATCAAGTTTCACTCAAAGGATGAACAAAAATCGAACTTGAATACCCTTGAAAATCTCGGCCAAATGTATTGTTTTTGTGAGATAATTTTCTGAAATTTTGTAAACAAGGAAAACATAAAGGATAGTAACTAAATCTACACACAAAGTAATAGATTTAGGTTTTGATTAGTTTAAGCACAAAGCCACTAAACTAATCTTTCACTAACTCACACACAAAGTAATGAGAAAAATGAAGAGCACTCAAATAAACAACTAGGGTTTTCATTCATCAAAAATCTGAAAAATATGATGTTAGAATGAGGGTTTATATACTACCTTCATTCTAATCTTGACCATACATTACAAGGAGATCTAAGGGCTACAATAAACCCACAAAACAAACATAATACTCGGTCCAAAGCTCACATGTGAGCTGAAATTTTGAAGAGAAAACAACAAATGCATAAAGTATAAAGCATAAAGCATAAAAGGTAGATAGTGACATGTGTTGAAAGGGACTTATTGTGGAACACATGTGAGGCCTTCTTGTGATCATTTTTTCGACTGATTTGGGCTTCTCCCCTTGACTTTGACTCTTGTTGATTTAATTGATTTGTGGTTGACCCTTGGACCTAAGGTTGGAAGCGGGCCCTAGGTCAATGGATGGCAAGCTCTCAACTCCCGTTGCACCTGTGTACGCTAAGTTTCTCAAAGACATACTCACTCGAAAGAGATCGTTTAGCGAGGTCGAGACTGTCGCTTTTACTGCTGAATGCAGCGCGCTTTTACAAAACCAGTCTCCTCCTAAGCTAAAGGATCCAGGTAGTTTCTCCATACCTTGCACTATTGGTACAGTTTCGATTCCTAACGCTTTATGTGATTTAGGTGCAAGTGTAAGCGTTCTGCCTTACTCCGTGTGCGAGAAACTCAACATAGGGCCTTTGAAAGTCACGAATATCACACTCCAAATGGTGGATCGTTCTGTCAAACGCCCCTTGGGTGTTTTGGAGGACGTTCCCGTCAAGGTTGGTAAATTTTTCATCCCCGTCGACTTTGTTGTTCTTGACATGGTCGAAGACTCCCAAATTCCTATTATTTTGGGTCGGCCTTTCTTGCACACTGCGGGTGCTATAATTGACGTCAAGAACGGCAAGTTAACGTTGGATGTTGGAGGTGATCAAATTACTTTTAACCTTTCAAATGCTTTGAAACGTCCCATGTTAGAGGAGCATGTCTTTGCTTTGGATGTTATTGACGATTGTGTGGACGAGTACTTACCTCAAGTCCTCGAGAGGGACCCTCTTGAGGCCTGCTTTGTTGTGACATGATCGCAGGTACTTTAGGGAGGCCGGAAGAGGGTAGAGCTGTGATTAAAGATGACTTGAGTGGAGGTGGAGTTGGCTTTGCTGCAAGCCGACCACATGGACATACTACTGATGATGATTTTGGCCGAGATGTTGTTGTTGTTGATGACGGAGATGGATATGATGATGACGAGGATGATGGTAGTGGGTTCGTCTATGACGAGACCCATGGTTGGTGGTACTTCTAGTTCCCGCGCTGAGCTCCCCGTTTGAAGCTGGTTTGGGGGAGCGTTTTGCTTTGTATATAAATTGTATGTACTTTGTTTTCTTTTGAGACTTTTTACTCGTTTTATCTCCCTTATTTTATGGTCCCTGGTTGATGTGCTTTAGGACACATTGGGGACAATGTGTTGTTTGGTTTGGGGGGAGGAACGCTTTGCTTTCGCTTTGCTTTTCGTTTTGCATTTTCTTTTTCGTTTTTCGCTTTTTCAAAAAAATCACAAAATCCAAAAAAAAATCTGAAAATTCACAAAAATTACTAAAAATCAGAAAATTCCACAAAAAATACCAAAAAAACGTATCCCGTTCCGTTGTTGCGAGCTTGTTTTGATCTTATTCTTTCCCGACATCCCTTCCCTTGTATGCTTTGAGCTTTGGCATGTTTCTTATTGTTTGGATTAGCGCTACGGGGATGTTTAGACGCGTTTGCAGATGATGGCGTGCTTTTACTGTTGGCTTTATCATTCATGGACTATAGCTACTTTTTTGTGAGGTTTTTAGCCTCCTGCGGCCGGTTCATCTATCCCGGTCCCCGTGCTTTGATTGTAAGTAGTTCTCCTCGTGGAGTACGTAATATCAACACGCATAAGTGTGGCCCCTATCCCGTGTTTCCCACGATTTTGTCACTTGTTTTCGCATATGAGGCTTTAGTTGATTGCATTCTATTCACCTTGTTCTTATATCGCTTTTATCCTCTCATATATGATCCTTTACCCTTATACACATGAGTTTGCTAGCTACATTGCCATATAGCCTACCTAGCCTAGCTAGTTACCGCTTTTGCTTACTCTTGTGCTCGTTCGTTGGGTTGTGATCATTATTTTGCTACGACTTGCTGATGTCGTTTGCTTGGAGAGTTTTGGTGAATATGAGTCGGGATTGCTGTTTCCCCGACTTTGATGAGGTATTTTCCGCAACTATGTGAGTGTGCTGTTAGCTCAAGGAAAAAAAAAAACAAAAATCAGAAAAATCAAACACAACACAAAAAAAAAAAATCACAAGAAAGAAAAATGTGTGCACAAAAATAAGAAAAAGTTGTTGTTGTTGATGAGTGAGCACTTGAAATTTGTTGTCTTGTTGCGATGATGTGTAGAGGAGACTGAATTGCTGATTTCGGTCCGTTTATCGTGAGAGTTGGGTTCTTTGTTGGTGGAATGAAACTTAGTGGGTTAAGTTTCACTCAAAGGATGAACAAAAATCGAACTTGATGTATCTTGAAAATCTCGGCTCAATGTGATGTTTTTGTGAAGTATTTTTTCTGAAATTTTGTAAACAATGAAAAACATAAAGATAGTATCTAAATCTACACACAAAGTAATAGATTTAGGTTGTGATTAATTAAGCACAAAGCCACTAATTAATCTCTCACAAATCTCAAACACAAAGTAAAGAGATAAATGAAGAACACTCAATATGAAACTAGGGTTTCTTTTTCATTTGCCAAATCTGAAAATTTTGATGTGAGAATGAGGGTTTATATATTACTGTAGATACCCGTATCTGTCGATATGGAAATTTATAGAAAACCCGACAAATACCCAATGATGATAGGACAACGTGTTTTCGTATCATTTATTTGAGTTCGTTTTACGATGTAAGTCGGGCGCTGTCGACGTAATGTTTGTTAATTCAAAAGATATTTGATTTTAATAAACTCTGTCAAATTTAATTTAGTCGCAAGTAGTGTTTTATTGAAAATAAAATATTTTGATTTGAAAAATCATTTCAAGTAATTCGATTTGAAAAGTCGCTTTTACAAATTCCTTTTTTTTGACTTGAAAAGTCGTTTCTCGTGCTTTTAAAACAGTTTATTAAATCGTATTCGACGAATTCGTTTTCTTAACGGCAAGTTTTAAAGCTCGCTTTAAGCCCGATTTTAAGAACGATTTTGAACCCGTTTCAACACGACTTTCGAGGCCCTTTTTCTCCCACCTCCTTCCTCACATACCCAGGCTCAAACTAGCCCAGAACCCCGTCCTAAATAAGCCAGAAAACGGCCCAAAAAACCTGTCCAAACACGTCCCTAAACCCCCCTTTTCGTGCCCTGTTTTGACAACCCAAAAAGCGACCCAAAAACCCGAGCCTTCTATACCCAGCCATGCTCCCTCCCTACCTGACCACAAACAGGCCAGAATCCAGCCAAGTAACTCGTCGAGAGCAACCCAAAACCCCAACCCCCGTACTCTGTTTTTAGTGGCCCATAAGCAGACCAAACCCGAATCTAATCACCCACCCATGACCTGAACCCGACTCCTAACTATTCTACCCATTTGTCCTTACTTAACCTTCAAGAAAACACCTTGCCAAACCCTAAGTTTAGCCTTGAACAGCAGCTCACGAAGGGAAAGGAAGAAGCTGCCCTCTTCCCTCTAAAACCCTATTTTTCAACACTATATATACACACCCTCCTCAAGCCTTTATAACACACGAATACACAGCACACACACATAATACAAAGTCTCAAAAATCCTCAGAAAGAGGTCGAGAATAACGGTCAGAAAACAGAGCACCGTGTTCCGTTTTGCATTCTGCTATCATACATTCTACTTCGTTTTTCGTGTTGAAAACACCATAGTTGCTCTGATTTATTTACAAAATCTTAAAGTTCACTTTACCACGATTCCAAAACATCTTTCGGTTCGTAATTTCGTTGAGAAACGAATAAGTTACAAGCTTTTGAAAATCGCTGTCAGTATTGGTTCAAAGTTACGGATTACAATTGATTTTCGTCGACGACGGCCCCTCGGGATAAAATCTTACAATCGATTACGACTCGGATATTTGGTCAACGATACATGTAAGTTGAGGGTGCAAAAATACTCTTTTTATTTTGTTAAATTATCGTTTTTTATTGTTTTTATAGCCCTCTGTCGTTTTTTATTACTCTCTGTCGCTCTTTTGTTTATCATCGTGGTTATAGTTTTATTGTTCGTTTTGGGTTGATATTTTTTAGCATGATTTTGGTATGAATGTGTGAGTATGTCGTGCCTTTTGTTCACTTAGTTGTGTGTTCGATCATCCCTGCGTAATATGATTCCTCGTTAGCTTAATTTGCTAGTTAGCTTGTCGTGTAATTGCATCTCATTTATGTTTAGTTATATTGTTGCCTTAAACTGATCTGTCAAGCTCTCCTAATTGATAATTCACGTTTGTAATGTCATTCTAGTTATCGTAATTGTATCATCTCACGTTTGTATGTTAGTTTAATTTTCGATGATTTTGTTCTGTCGCTTAGTTTCGGTTTCGTAACTTATCACGTTAATCATACGAGAGTCATGTGTGGTTTTGTCTGCTATCTTTCGCTTTGCTCGCTCACCCTTAATCGTGTAATTCTTTGATGTGTGAACGTGTATAGCCTAGAGTTTCATGTCGTGTGCTTGTCTGGTCATATTGTGTGTGTTCTAGTCGTTTTTTTTGATCATTTGAGCCCTGGTGTATTTACTTATTTACGTGTATTCATGTTATTTGCTTCATGTCATTTAGTTGATTCCTATTTACTGATGCACTTGCTTGTTTGTGTAATTATTAGTTGTTTTTATTTGTATTCATGAAATTTGTGTATGTCTCGCACTTTGTATGCTTATTAATTAATCGATAGTCGCATCCACGTCTTTTGCATATGTCTGCACGTTTTTATTTAGTTGTACTTAGTTTATTGGCTTTGCTTGTGTTTTGTTTGCTAATCCGTTATACTCATGTGCAATATTTACGTCAACCAATCATGCTTATCCACGTTTAGTCATGCTCGTATCTTGTCGTGTTTGATTATTATTTTTATTCGCCCGCCGCTAATGTTTGTTAATCTATCTTATGCTGTCGGTAAGTATTTCTGCTTCCTCTCTTTGTTTGCTAGAATAGTAAATGAACTCGTATGTTAAATAACTTCGACGAAATTATATGTGCATTAAATGACGTAGAATGGATATATTTTTGTTTAAGATTAAAACGCTGTTTGCATATCCACATGTGTACTCATAATAGCCATGATTTTACTTAGTAGAGACCGTTACTGTAACGGGCGGGGTTAGGTGTTAAATTAATGAAATTCTTTTAAACTTCCTAACACGTAAATTCACACGAACTCATTTTCTCTAAAATTGGTTTCTAAATTCCACCTTAAAAATTTAGTGGCGACTCTTTTCAAATTAAAATTGTTTTTGAAATAAAACATCGCGTGGATCAAAATCCCTTGTCCACAATTTGGCGACTCCGCTGGGGACAGTGAAACTTGAAAAGTAAAATGATGGCTATTTAGAGTACCCTTTCTTTTTTTTATGTTACTTATGCATCATACCGTTAGGATTCGAACCATTTCTCCCTTTGGGTCGACCTCAAAGTAGGGAAATGACGTTCACTGTGTCTGGTTTAAATACCAAGATGGTTCTGCCGAGGTTAGCAACCGCCGTCCCCCATTTCGTCCCTGACTTATGGAGGATTGTGAGTTCCCTAACAACGTGGAATCATTGGCATGGACCCTTTCTTGAGACTTAGAATAGTCTAGGCCATGCATTGCATCCTTGAACTGTGTATGACTAATTGCTCTGTGACTTCCAAAGCCTTGTTTTAATCCTTTTTTTAATCAAAACTGTCATCTTTTCAATCGAATATTTTCTAAAAATCTTAGCTGAAATGCTGTCCTTTTTAGAATTAGAATAATTTTAAATATCTCTTTTGAAACGATTTTGACTTAAGCTGAAATGCTTTCCTTCTAAAAAATCATTCTTGTTTGAAATCTTTGTCTTTTAGGATTAGAATAATCTTAAATATTTTCCAACCCTACCTCATTTGAAAAAAAAAATTTTGATTCGAGCTGAAATGCTTTCCTTCAAAAATCATTTCTTAAGCTGAAATGCTGTCTTTTTAGGATTAGAATAATCTTAAATATTTTCCAACACTTTCTTTTCCGAAAAAACAAAGATTTTTGTCCAAGCTGAAACGCTTTCCTTTTAGGATTAGAATAATCTTAAATTATTTCCGATTTTTAGCTCTTTTAAAAAAAAGATCTTCTCCTAGCAGAAATGCTACTCTTTTAGGATCAGAATAATCTTAAAAGATTTCCGATATTAGCTCTTATGAAAAAAGATTCATTCCTAGCTGAAACGCTCTCCTTTTTAGGATTAGAATAATCTTAAATAATTTCCCACACTATCTCCTTCGAAAAACAAAGATTTTTTTTAAAACTGAAATGCTTTCCTTCTAAAATTAGAATAATTTTAGATATTTCCTGAATATTAGCTCTTTTGAAAAAAGATCTTTTCTTGGCTGAAATGCCATCCTCTTAGGATTAGATTAATCTTAAATAATTATCCGAATTTTAGCTCTTTTGAAAAAAAGATCTCCTCCAGGCTAAAAAGTTATTCGTTTAGGGTTAGAATAATCTTAAACATTTTTTTCCAATGTTAGCTCTTTTGAAAAAAGATCTCCTCCAAGCTAAAAGTTATTCGTTTAGGATTAGAATAATCTTAAAATAATTCCCGATTTTAGCTCTTTTTAAAAAAAAGATTTCTTCCTAGCTGAAATGCTATTTCGTTTAGGATTTAGAATAATCTTAAATAATTTTTGATTTTAGCTCTTTTGAAAAAAGATCTCTTCCTAGCTGAAATGCTATTTCGTTTAAAGATTAGAATAATCATAAATAATTTCCGATTCTAGCTCTTTTGAAAAAAAGATCTCTTCCTAAGTTGAAATGTTATTCGTTTAGGGTTAGAATAATCTTAAACAATTTTCGATATTGCCTCTTTTGAAAAAAGATCTTTTCTAAGCTGAAATGCTATTCGTTTAGGGTTAGAATAATCTTAGACAATTTTCGATATTGCCTCTTTTGAAAAAAAGGATCTTTTCTTAGCTGAAATGCTATTTCGTTTAGGATTAGAACAATCTTAAATAATTTTCGATTTTTGCTCTTTATAAAAAAAAAATCGTTTCTAAGCTGAAATGCTCCTCGTTAGGATTAGAAAATCCTAGAACTTTTTTTTTTAAAAAAAAATTAGCTCTTTTGAAAAAAGATCCTTTATAGCTGAAATGCCATTTAAGATTAGAATAATCTCGAACAGTCTTCGACGCTAAGTCTTTAGGAAAAAGATTCTTTTTTTTAGCTGAAATGCTCCTCGTTAGGATTAGAAAATCCTAGAACTTTTTTTTAAAAAAAAAAATTATCTTTTGAAAAAAGATCCTTTTATAAGTCGAAATGCTGTCCATTTAAGATTAGAATAATCCCGAGCAATTCTCAACACTAAGTCTTTTGAAAAAAGATCCCTCTTAAGCTGAAATGCCACCCGTTTAAGATTAGAATAATCTCGAACAGTTCCCAACACTAACTCTTTTGAAAAAAGAATCCTTTCAAGCTGAAATGCTTCCCGTTTAGGTTTAGATTAATCCCGAACGACTTTTAACACTACGTCGGTCTTTTGAAAAAAGAATAGTTTTTTAAGCTGAAATGTTATACGTTTAGGATTAGAATAATCTCGAACGCTTTTGAAATGTTACCCATTTGGGAATAGAATTTTTTCCAACCAAAACGAAGTTTTTCAGAGGTAAAAATCTAGCCCAAGTTAAACTGAAATTTCGAACCAAATAAGCCTTTCTTGTAGTCGAAGTACTGCTCATTTCAAACCTCAACTTCGAAAATAAGTTTAATTCTCAAGTCGTGAGTAAGCATGAAATGCACCTAGTCGAGTCTAGTTGGAATCTAAGCCGTGTATAGTAAGTCCAGTCCATCTAAAAGTCTTAGAGGTCTTACCTAGTTTGGTCACCCAGGCCTACTCTTGGGCCCAAGTCATGCATGTCATTTTTTAGTTTTGAGTCAGGGCACAATAATGTCTCATCCAGGCTATTTTTTTTTTAGAAGTCTTGTATAAACCTTAGAAGCTTATTGGTCCAAACAAGAGCTAATTACTTCAGGTCCATGTCTAGTTGGGTCTAAGTCTCATACCGTGAGTCTGTCTTCAAGTCCATATGTCGCATGCATTTGCATAGTTAGGCCGTAGGCCATGTTGTTAAGTTCTGAGTCTTTTCATGTTTAATCCGTTCCAATTCATTTGCATCCCGAGTTGTTATTTACAAATAGTGTTGAAACCGTGTCGATTTCTGAGCTCAAGTCGCATTTTCTCCTCCTTAAGTCAGAATCAAGTTGAAAAGTGGGGTAACTTCCAAACCAAGCATCTGAATCAACTCCTGAAAGGAGAAAAGTTCAAAGTCGAGGTTGGTGATTATAAGTCAGAATTTGTATTCAAGTCTTAAGTCTGAGTTGAGTCTAAGATTCGTTTTTTTCACAATTATTTCTAACTCCTCCTCGAAATCAATGAAATTGATTTGTCTCTAATTTGCTTCCATAATCCAACTGATGAAAATGCACAACGCACTCGAAGGGTGTCCCTGGGGTAGAAATACGTATCCAATTCTAAATGGTAAGGTGCAACGCCAACTCAAGACAAAAACAAAGACAAAAGGGTTCCCGACAACAAAAATAAAAGGGTTTCAATTTCGGTAGTCAGCCTGTGGTATACTACTCCTCTGCCTTTGGAGGAGGATCCATTAATTTGGAGCTGCACAGTGGTCATGAATTTGATCGCGACCAAAAGTACGAGTACTCATGGATCGCCCTCCGTGTACTCGATCGCGTGCCTAATAAGCAAACGAACTTGTCAGAGGAGTCCGGCGTGATATACATATGACCACATGCGACCCCCACCGCAAGATCTAGTAAAGTTGGAACAAGCCCAAGCCACAAAGGGCGCGGCATATTCTCAAAAACACAAGACAAGAATACAAAAAAACTGAGTGGCAACACGTCGGAGATCGAAGATCAAAGTCAAAATTAAAGGCGAAGCCAAAACGGTCAGAAAGTACCGTCAATTCTTTTTCAAGTCTTTCTTAAAACGGTAATGAAGACATAGTCTTGAGTTCTGAGAATCTTTGGTTTATGTAGTTGTACCCAAGCGTTTAGGGTCCAGAAGGGATCCTACAACATGATACCTTAGGTGAAACCTTCGAGTGTTACACACAAGAAAAATTGCCATGTTTATGCACCTAGATCGAACTACATCGGATTTGATTTCGCTCCACGCGAATATGTAGGCAATCCTTTAGAATATGGGATACAATCCACCCCCACTAACCATCTAATTTGTCATTCGGTCATTTTTTTTACGGGTCTTTACAAAGTCCAAATGAAGCAACTTTTGTTGAGTCTGTCTTAGTGCTCGATTTAGATTGAGATGAGAGTCAAATGTTCTGATAAGTAATTGTCTAGTCTTGGAATGATCTCTTTTCTTAACGGGAATTGCCAAAGATGTTTACTTTGACAGTTAGTTCGCATCTCGACAAAGAATTTGCCTAGGGGGAGAACATGACCCACGTCTATCATCCTAAAAGACCTTGCACAGTTACTAGTCTACCCGTCAGTGAAACGTTGTCTTAGGTCGAGTTGGTCATAGTCAAACGTTCAGATGTCAGTGTCACGTCGCATTCATGTCACATTCGTGTCGTATTTCATGTTGACTTGGCCATGCTTCAGTTTCAAAATATTAGACATTTCAAGAATCTTTTTGCAAAGTTTGGGTCGATGATCCGAGGTCAAATTTGAAATTCGGGCAGATGACCCACTTCAATTTTCAAAATGATGCTTGCGGGCCGATGGCCAATTTCAATTTCTAAATGATGTTTACATTCAGAGTCGATGACTCTTCTTAATTTTTAAAATGATGTTTGCAATGCGGGCCGATGACCCAATTCGATTTGATGCATGCTAATCAATACCCCGTGTCAATTTTCAAGTAATTTTTGTAGTCTAGGTTGAATCCGCAATCCAACTTTAAAAACGATGTTTTTAAACTAGGTCAATGGCCGAGTTATTCGAAGTGCTCCAAATCCAAAGTTCAGGTCGTCGATGACCTCTTTCGATTTTCAAATGAAATTGCTACGCGGGTTAATGACCTATCCATTTTCCAAAATACGGGTCGATGACCCATTTTCAAATGATGTCTTCCGCTCGGGTCGATGACCCATCCACCTTTTCCTTCAAATTATGGGTCGATGGCCCCAATTTTCAAATGATGTTTATAGCTCGAGTCGATGACTCATCCATTTTTCAAGATGCGGGTCGACGACCCATTTTCAAAAGATTTTTACGGTTTCCATCGACGACCCATTTTCATTAGATTTTTACGGTTTGGTCGTCGACCCATTCTCAAAAGATGTTTACTGATTAGGTCAAAGACCCACCACTCTTTAATCTCAAAATATTGGTCGAGGACACAAACTTTTGAATAACTTCTCAGTCGTGGTCGATGATCCATTCGACTGTATCTATTTGAAATGCGAATCGAGGACGCAAATGTTGGTTTTAGCTCTGGTCGATGACCCATTTCAGTAGCGATATCTATTTTAGCTCACTACTTAAAGTTCGGATCGATGATCCATCCTTTTATTTTAAAAAGCGGGTCAAGACCCATTTCCAAATTAGTATTCTCGATTCGGATCGATGATCCATTCCTTTTGTTTAAAAATCAAGTCGAAGACCCATAAACAAATTAAGATTCTTAGTTCGGATCGATGATCCATCCCTTTTGTGTAAAAACCAGGTCGAAGTCCCATTTTAGAATAAAATTCGTAGCTCGGATCGATGATCTATCCCTTTTGTTTAAAAAGCGGGTCGAAGACCCATTTCCAAATTAAAGCGCTCAGTTCGGATAGATGATCCATCCTTTCTGTTTAAAAAACAGGTCGAAGACCCATTTCTAAAGTAAAATCCTCAGTTCGGATCGATGATCCATCCCTTTTGAAAAAAGCGGGTCGAAGACCCATTTTCGAATTAAAATTCTCAATTCGGATCAACGATCCATCCCTTTTGTTTAAAAAGTAGGTCGATGACCCATTTTCGAATAAAATTAGCAGCTCGGATCGATGATCCATCCTTTTTGTTTCAAAAGTCGCAGATTTCACTATGTGAGTCGTGTGCTATGATTTGTTGTTAAGATTGAGCAGGAACGCTCCAACCGGGGGCTCTAAAGTCACCGACCTTAGACCCTGAGGACAGGATGACATCCTCAAAATGAAGAAGTATTAGCAGAAGCTAAAAGAAGTGACACTTCCAAAAAGAATGCAGATATAGGCTTTACTCAATCGAGTAAACAGATATCATTTGTTTTGGGCCGAAGCAGCAGAAAGCTACAGGCCAACGAGCTCGAACTACGATACGGGTTTGATTCTGTCACAACGGATACGTAGGCGCCTAAGGATAAGGCTCAACCCATATTTTAATGAAAGAGGAAGCATCTAGAACCGTGAGTCAGGTATGATTTCTTCTTATGGCTGGTGAGCTTTTATACACAGGTCTAAGGGACCATAAACGACCCGTAAGGCTCTCAAGTTGTGATCTTCGATCGACTCGAGAGTCTACTTTGACTTTCGCCTGTCCAAGCCTTAGTCAAAGTGGGGGCTCTGTAGATACCCGTATCTGTCGATATGGAAATTTATAGAAAACCCGACAAATACCCAATGATGATAGGACAACGTGTTTTCGTATCATTTATTTGAGTTCGTTTTACGATGTAAGTCGGGCGCTGTCGACGTAATGTTTGTTAATTCAAAAGATATTTGATTTTAATAAACTCTGTCAAATTTAATTTAGTCGCAAGTAGTGTTTTATTGAAAATAAAATATTTTGATTTGAAAAATCATTTCAAGTAATTCGATTTGAAAAGTCGCTTTTACAAATTCCTTTTTTTTGACTTGAAAAGTCGTTTCTCGTGCTTTTAAAACAGTTTATTAAATCGTATTCGACGAATTCGTTTTCTTAACGGCAAGTTTTAAAGCTCGCTTTAAGCCCGATTTTAAGAACGATTTTGAACCCGTTTCAACACGACTTTCGAGGCCCTTTTTCTCCCACCTCCTTCCTCACATACCCAGTCTCAAACTAGCCCAGAACCACGTCCTAAATAAGCCAGAAAACGGCCCAAAAACTCCGGCCCAAACACGTCCCTAACCCCCCCTTTTCGTGCCCTGTTTTGACAACCCAAAAAGCGACCCAAAAACCCGAGCCTTCTATACCCAGCCATGCTCCCTCCCTACCTGACCACAAACAGGCCAGAATCCAGCCAAGTAACTCGTCGAGAGCAACCCAAAACCCCAACCCCCGTACTCTGTTTTTAGTGGCCCATAAGCAGACCAAACCCGAATCTAATCACCCACCCATGACCTGAACCCGACTCCTAACTATTCTACCCATTTGTCCTTACTTAACCTTCAAGAAAACACCTTGCCAAACCCTAAGTTTAGCCTTGAACAGCAGCTCACGAAGGGAAAGGAAGAAGCTGCCCTCTTCCCTCTAAAACCCTATTTTTCAACACTATATATACACACCCTCCTCAAGCCTTTATAACACACGAATACACAGCACACACACATAATACAAAGTCTCAAAAATCCTCAGAAAGAGGTCGAGAATAACGGTCAGAAAACAGAGCACCGTGTTCCGTTTTGCATTCTGCTATCATCTGTTCTACTTCGTTTTTCGTGTTGAAAACACCATAGTTGCTCTGATTTATTTACAAAATCTTAAAGTTCACTTTACCACGATTCCAAAACATCTTTCGGTTCGTAATTTCGTTGAGAAACGAATAAGTTACAAGCTTTTGAAAATCGCTGTCAGTATTGGTTCAAAGTTACGGATTACAATTGATTTTCGTCGACGACGGCCCCTCGGGATAAAATCTTACAATCGATTACGACTCGGATATTTGGTCAACGATACATGTAAGTTGAGGGTGCAAAAATACTCTTTTTATTTTGTTAAATTATCGTTTTTTATTGTTTTTATAGCCCTCTGTCGTTTTTTATTACTCTCTGTCGCTCTTTTGTTTATCATCGTGGTTATAGTTTTATTGTTCGTTTTGGGTTGATATTTTTTAGCATGATTTTGGTATGAATGTGTGAGTATGTCGTGCCTTTTGTTCACTTAGTTGTGTGTTCGATCATCCCTGCGTAATATGATTCCTCGTTAGCTTAATTTGCTAGTTAGCTTGTCGTGTAATTGCATCTCATTTATGTTTAGTTATATTGTTGCCTTAAACCGATCCACAAGCTCTCCTAATTGATAATTCACGTTTGTAATGTCATTCTAGTTATCGTAATTGTATCATCTCACGTTTGTATGTTAGTTTAATTTTCGATGATTTTGTTCTGTCGCTTAGTTTCGGTTTCGTAACTTATCACGTTAATCATACGAGAGTCATGTGTGGTTTTGTCTGCTATCTTTTCTGTTTTGCTCGCTCAGTCCTTAATCGTGTAATTCTTTGATGTGTGAACGTGTATAGCCTAGAGTTTCATGTCGTGTGCTTGTCTGGTCATATTGTGTGTGTTCTAGTCGTTTTTTTTGATCATTTGAGCCCTGGTGTATTTACTTATTTACGTGTATTCATGTTATTTGCTTCATGTCATTTAGTTGATTCCTATTTACTGATGCACTTGCTTGTTTGTGTAATTATTAGTTGTTTTTTTATTTGTATTCATGAAATTTGTGTATGTCTGCACCCTTGTATGCTTATTAATTAATCGATAGTCGCATCCACGTCTTTTGCATATGTCTGCACGTTTTTATTTAGTTGTACTTAGTTTATTGGCTTTGCTTGTGTTTTGTTTGCTAATCCGTTATACTCATGTGCAATATTTACGTCAACCAATCATGCTTATCCACGTTTAGTCATGCTCGTATCTTGTCGTGTTTGATTATTATTTTTATTCGCCCGCCGCTAATGTTTGTTAATCTATCTTATGCTGTCGGTAAGTATTTCTGCTTCCTCTCTTTGTTTGCTAGAATAGTAAATGAACTCGTATGTTAAATAACTTCGACGAAATTATATGTGCATTAAATGACGTAGAATGGATATATTTTTGTTTAAGATTAAAACGCTGTTTGCATATCCACATGTGTACTCATAATAGCCATGATTTTACTTAGTAGAGACCGTTACTGTAACGGGCGGGGTTAGGTGTTAAATTAATGAAATTCTTTTAAACTTCCTAACACGTAAATTCACACGAACTCATTTTCTCTAAAATTGGTTTCTAAATTCCACCTTAAAAATTTAGTGGCGACTCTTTTCAAATTAAAATTGTTTTTGAAATAAAACATCGCGTGGATCAAAATCCCTTGTCCACAATTACCCTCATTCTAATCTTGACCATTCATTACAAGGAGATCTAAGGGCTACAATAAACCCACAAAACACACAATATACTCGGTCCAAGCTCACATGTGAGCTGAAATTTTTGAAGAGAAAAACAACAAATGCATAAAGTAAAAAGCATAAAGCATAAAAGGTAGATAGTGACATGTGTGATAGTGACTCATTGAGGAACACATGTGAATCCTCCTTTGATTGTTTTTTCGGCTGTTTTGGGACCTTCTTCACTTGGTTTTGTTGCTCTTGATGTTTTAGTTGACTTGTGGTTGACCCTTGGACCTAAGGTTGGAAGCGGGCCCAAGGTCAAAGGATCGCGAACTTTCAACTCCCGTTGCAATCTCCCCGGGTTGAAAAGGATTTGCCCTCAAATCCTCGACTTCCTCCTCCTCCAAGTCTTCATGGTACGGGCTAAGGTCTCCCACGTTGAACGTGCCATGGACTCCGTATTCTCCCGGTAGATCAACTTTGTAAGCGTTCGGTCCAATTTTCTCGAGTATCTCGAAGGGACCCTCGGCCCTAGGCATGAGCTTGTTCTTTCTTTTATCCGGAAACCTCTCCTTCCTCAAGTGTAACCACACCAAATCTCCCGCTTCAAATTCCCTTGGATTTTTTCGGCTCTTGGACTTAGCCTTGTAGGCTTCGTTTGATTTCTCGATTTGCTTCTTGACTTGGTTGTGGATACTCATCATGAACTCAACCCGCTTCTTGGCATCGTAACTCATCTCTTTGCTCTTGACGGGGGCTAGGTCCGTGGGCATGAGGGGATTGGTCCCATAGACCACTTCAAATGGTGAACTTCCCGTGCTAGAAGAAGGGGCACGGTTGAAGGCAAACTCGGCGTGGGCGAGTTTGAGATCCCAATCCTTCAAGGACCTAGAAACGATGCTCCTAAGGATCCTCCGCAAGGTTTTATTAGTGACCTCGGTTTGGCCATCCGTTTGAGGATGATGACTTGTGCTAAACAAGAGCCTCGTTTTTAGCAACTTCCATAAGGTCTTCCAAAAGTGGCTCATGAATTTGGTGTCTCGATCGGATACAATGGTTTTCGGGACTCCATGCAACTTGACCACTTCCTTGAAATACAATTCGGCCACACTCATGGCATCCTCGGTTTTCTTGCACGCAATGAAATGAGCCATCTTGCTAAATCGGTCGACCACAACCATGATGGAATCCTTACCTCGTTGAGTCCTTGGTAAAGCGACGATGAAATCCATGCTAACATCCTCCCACGGCCGATTTGGGACGGGTAAGGGAGTGTAGGGCCCCGTTTGAAAGAAGGACTTGGATTGTTGGCACGAAGCACATCTCTTGATCACATCTTGGACATCTCCAAGCATCTTGGGCCAATGGAATTGGTCTTGGAGGATGTCATAAGTCTTTTGAATTCCGAAATGCCCGGCTAAACCATTAGAATGAACCTCCCTCACTAGGAGATTTCGATAAGGGCTCTTAGGTATACATAGCCGATTCCCATAGAACAAGAACCCCTCTTGAAGTGTGTACTTGCTTCCTACCTTACCTTGCCCTTCACGTATGGAATTCCACTCATCCTTGAAGTCGGGATCCTCCACATAGAGCTCTTTCATGAATTCAAAACCCAACACTCTTTGCTCCATGTAGCTTAACATGGTGTGCCTCCGAGATAATGCATCGGCCACCACGTTATTTTTTCCTTCAATGAACTTGCTTGAGAAAGAAAAAGATTGAAGAAATTCTACCCACTTGGCGTGCCTATGATTCAACTTGTGTTGTCCATTGATGTATTTGAGAGCCTCATGATCGGAATGAAGAACAAACGGCTTGGGCTTGAGGTAATGGCTCCAATGAGCGAGAGCCCGAACGATGGCATAGAATTCTTTGTCGTAGGTGGAATAATTGAGCTTGGCACCATTCAACTTCTCACTAAAGTAAGCAATTGGCTTGTGTTCTTGTAATAGAACGGCCCCAATTCCAACTCCACTAGCATCACATTCGACTTCAAAAAGCTTATTGAAATCCGGTGGTGTAAGAATAGGTGAGTCACACAACAACTCCTTGATTTTATTGAAGGAATTCTCGGCCCCCTCATTCCACTTGAACTCTCCTTTCTTCATACACTCGGTGATGGGTGCCATGACGGTGCTAAAATCCTTGATAAATCGTCGATAAAAAGAAGCCAAGCCATGAAAGCTCCTCACCTCGGTTATGTTCTTCGGAATTGGCCATGATTTGATAGCCTCGACTTTCTCTTGATCCACTAGTATACCACGGCTAGATATAATATAGCCCAAGAATTGGACTTCGCTTTGCATGAAAGAACACTTCTCTAACTTGCCATACAACTTGTGATCTCTAAGTGTCTCGAACAACACTCGCAAATGATGTAGGTGAGCTTCCTTGGAAGGGCTATACACTAAGATATCGTCAAAGTAGACCACAATGAATCTTCCCAAGTAAGGTCTCAAAACCTCGGTCATCAATCTCATGAAGGTGCTAGGAGCATTGGATAGTCCAAAAGGCATGACTAACCATTCATATAACCCATGCTTCGTTTTAAAAGCCGTCTTCCATTCATCACCCTCTTTGATTCTCACTTGATGGTAACCTTGTCGTAGATCAATCTTGGAAAACAATCGAGCTCCACTAAGCTCATCAAGAATGTCATCAAGCCAAGGTATAGGAAACCTATACTTGACCGTAATATTATTAATAGCTCGACTATCCGTACACATTCTCCAAGTTCCATCCTTCTTAGGTACCAAGAGTGTAGGTACGGCACAAGGACTAAGAGATTCTCTTACAAACCCCTTTTCCATGAGTTCCCCAATTTGTTGTTGAAGTTCTTGTGTAGCCTTAGGATCACTTCGATAGGCGGCCTTATTAGGTAGTGTAGCTCCCGGAACAAGATCAATTTGATGCTCAATGCCCCTAATAGGGGGTAGGCCGTGTGGTAGCTCAAGGGGAAACACATCCTTGTAGAGTTCTAAGAGCTCTTGAACTTCACATGGAATCGGTTTTTCACTTTCCTTAGGAGTTTCTTTGGCAATGAGGGCATAAACAACCATTCCCTTGCTAAGCTCTTGTTTCATCTCTTGTTCTCCAACCAATAGGACTCCCTCAAGAGGCTTGGTCATAGCATGGCTAGCTCGGCCACCCATATGTGGGGGTAAGGGTGTGAGCTTGATCCTCTTGTCTCCAAACATGAAAGTGTAGGTGTTGTCTCTTCCCTCATGAGTCGCATTCCGATCAAATTCCCAAGGTCTCCCCAATAAGAGGTGATAAGCATCCATAGGAATCACATCACACCACACTTCATCCACATAGTCTCTTCCCATCGAAAAAGAAACCAAACATCGTTTATCAACCAAAATTTCGGCCTCCCTATTCAACCATCTCAACTTGTAAGGGTTTGGGTGTTTTTGAGTGGGTAAGGCAAGTTTATCGATGAGGGTTTTTGAGGCAACATTAACACAACTCCCTCCATCAATAATGAGGTTACAAACCCTCTTCCCAATGGTACACTTAGACCTAAAAATCTGATTTTTTTGACTTTCTTCCAAGGAATGGGGTTGGGTATGCATAACCCTCCAAGTTACAAGACCAAGTTTTGACCCAATTCCTCCATTCATTCGGCTCAATTTAGACTCAATTTCTTTTCTCAATTTCTCCATAGAGTCATTCATAGTTCCCTTAAGAGTAATATCACAAGAAAGAGGCATACTCATTGAGAAAACAAACACACAAAATCTGAAAAATTTCGAATACCTCAAGGTGCTCCTTTGGACCGTGTGAAACTTAGCACAAAGGTGGGATCTTGTGCTCTTCAAACCAAAGCTTTGATGACCAATTTGGAATGAAACTTAGTGGGTTAAGTTTCACTCAAAGGATGAACAAAAATCGAACTTGATGTATCTTGAAAATCTCGGCTCAATGTGATGTTTTTGTGAAGTATTTTTTCTGAAATTTTGTAAACAATGAAAAACATAAAGATAGTATCTAAATCTACACACAAAGTAATAGATTTAGGTTGTGATTAATTAAGCACAAAGCCACTAATTAATCTCTCACAAATCTCAAACACAAAGTAAAGAGATAAATGAAGAACACTCAATATGAAACTAGGGTTTCTTTTTCATTTGCCAAATCTGAAAATTTTGATGTGAGAATGAGGGTTTATATATTACCCTCATTCTAATCTTGACCATTCATTACAAGGAGATCTAAGGGCTACAATAAACCCACAAAACACACAATATACTCGGTCCAAGCTCACATGTGAGCTGAAATTTTTGAAGAGAAAAACAACAAATGCATAAAGTAAAAAGCATAAAGCATAAAAGGTAGATAGTGACTTGTGTGGTAGTGACTCATTGAGGAACACATGTGAATCCTCCTTTGATTGTTTTTTCGGCTGTTTTGGGACCTTCTTCACTTGGTTTTGTTGCTCTTGATGTTTTAGTTGACTTGTGGTTGACCCTTGGACCTAAGGTTGGAAGCGGGCCCAAGGTCAAAGGATCGCGAACTTTCAACTCCCGTTGCAGTTGGCTTGGATGAGCACTTGAGTAGTACTAGTGGTTTCTAGTGGCTTAGCTCCACGATTCCATAATCATTTGTCCACCATTTCACCTTTACCCTCTCTATGGCCTTTACACCCTCATATCCTATGTAAGCCCTCATGTTTGCTTCGTTTTGTGACATTATTCGTGTACGGGAATGCGAGATTTGGTCCACATTCGATTGCGGGCGTGCTTCCACTAGTCGAGTAGGTGAGTGTCATCACATTTATCACCTTATTCATCATTTGTGCTAGAGTGAAAACCGCGAGAGGTCCGTGATTTGATTGCTAGAGAGCCAAAGTCTAAGCCTTGCTATTCATTTTCCGCCGTCTTGTAATTCTCATCCGTTAGCTAGCTATTTCCATACGTCCCATGCTGTTTCGGGATTGATTGCCATTTGCTCATGCTACTTGCGGTTTGGTGATTGTTTGGGGAAGTTTCCTTATGCTCGCTTTGTCCTCTATTTTCTGTCATGCTTTGTTGCTTGAGGACAAGCAACGGTTCGGTTTGGGGGAGTTTGATGTGTCATATATTTACGTATATATAGCCCCTTGTTCACGAGCTTTACTTTGCGTTTCCCGTGCTTTTACATGCGTTTCGCTTCCTATTTCTCTCCGTCTTGGCTCTGCTGCGTTTTTGTGTCCATTTTGCAGGTATAAGCAGCTATTTGGAGTTTAGGATGCTATTCGGGAGGTTTCGTGAAGTTTCGTAAAGTTTCGTGAAGTTTGGAGGTGATTCGAGTTGGTTTCGTCGTGTTTCGCTTGCGTACGAGCCTCGTTTCAACAAATGAAGGTGTCCCGGGACCTTGGGACGGGATTTGAAACTCACATGATCATCCTAAGCCTTGTCCCTACCTCTTGGGACGACATTGGCCTTGTCCCTATGCCTTGGGACGAGAAATTTTGCAAAAGAAGCTAAGTACAAGAAAGTGCCAAAACAAGAAAAAAACTGAACAAAACGGGATGCAAGCATCCCGGTCGGGATACCTCTTGTCCCGGACGGGACACCTGTCCCGGATGCCAGGGACGACCCCGACTCTTCGCGTGCTTGAAATAATTCGTCTATTTGAAGGCCTTGTGGATCATATTTTCGTGTCATCTTTTTACAGCAGTTTCTTAACATTTCAAAGTACTTTCTTAAGAAAACTTAGGTTTCATACTTTTATAATTTTGTAATTTCAATTCCCGTCTCGGATTGCTTTAGTTTGATCTTCTATTTGGGTTTTGTTGCTTGAATTCATCCTTTTACTCTTGTAATTTCTGATCGGCCAAACATACCTAGAGTAGTCATCGACAAGAACAAAGACGTAGCGTGCTCCTCCTCGACTTCTCACTTTCATTGGTCCACAAAGATCCATATGAATGAGTTCGAGAGGCTTTGATGTGCTAACCATTCTTTTGGGCTTGAAAGACGATCTAACGTGCTTGCATTGTGCGCAAGTTTCGCACACTCTTTCTTGGTCGAACTTCATAGATGGTAAACCTTCTACGAGGTTCCATGATTTCAACCTTTTAAGAGCTTGAGCACTAATGTGACCGAATCTTTTATGCCAAAGACATGGATCATCAAGAGAAGCTTTCATACAAGATAGAGAATTAGTGGGAATAACATTTAGATCGACGGTGTAAACATTTCCATGTCTATGACCCTCTAAAATAACGTTACTCGTACCCTCAACAATTATGCGACACACGTTAGCGTGGAAAACAACTTTATTTCCGCGATCGCATAGTTGTGATATACTAAGTAAGTTATGTTTAAGACCACTTACCAAATAAACATTATCGATTGCGTGTGAGTGAGAAACGCCTACCTTTCCAATGCCGACAACTTTACCTTTCTTGTTGTCCCCAAATGTGACGTTTCCTCCATCGTAAGGTTCAAGTAAGAGAAATTGGTTAACGTCTCCCGTCATATGTCGAGAGCACCCACTATTCAAGTACCACTTATTTTCTTCTCTTACTTTAACCTATAGAACAATTAGATTAGGTTTTTAGGTACCCAAGCTAGGTTGGGTGCCTTGAGATTTGTAACTCTAAAAACATGTTCCTTACGAACCCAGACTTGTTTGACACGTTTTGTAGAACTTGTCGTACCTTTGTTTGAAGTATGAGCATAGTTATAGTTGGTGGTGTTATAACTTTCACAATTATCTTTAGAATGCACAAAGGTGACGTTAGAATTCTTTTTAGACTTGACTCTCTCAAGGTTAATGTTAGAAGTGCTACTATTTGTGTCATCTTCATTGATGCTCATATTTTTAACATGATTAAGATTAGCATTAATGTCATTATGTCGTTTATCACAAGCGTTAAAAACATGACCGGTTTTACCACAATAATTACATATAATATACTCGGGTAGGTCAACATATTTACGTTTTCTAAAATCTCTATCCGAGGGTGTGGCGTTATATCTATTGTGATTTCTACGACTATAACATTCATATCCTAAACCCATTTTCATGTTATTGTCAGATTGTTCATTTAAGAAGTTTAAGACGGTTGTGCTACCTTCCCATTTAGCATTCACTTTCATAGCATAAACAAGTTGTTCTTTTAGTGAATTTATCTCTTCTTGCAATTTAGCACAACCTTGCATGGTCTCATCGTTATACTTCATACGATAACTTTTAAATTCATCGTTTACAATCAAGATCTCATTATAGTGTTGACGATGTGACTCGGTTAGTTCTTTATTTAAAGTGGCGAGACTTTCCGTGAGTTTCTCATTTTCAAATTTTAACTCTACGGTTATACTCTCGGCAGCTATAACTTTAGACTCTAACTCTTTCAAAAGATCACTTGATTCAATAGTTGAAGTAGAATCATTTGGTTCATTGGATTCAAGCCTATCCAAAAAGATGGAAAGTTCTTTGACTTGTACATCCTTGATCTTGTTTAATTCGTTAGTTAAATCTCTAGCTTGTTGAGAAAGAACATTGTTTTTCTTTTCTAGTTCTGAAGTTATAGTGTTAAGTTCTATAACTTTAGATTCTAGAGTTTTCTTAAGAGCTTTAAGTTCCAAAGTTATAGCTTGGTGAGCTGTAACTTTGGATTTCAATTTTTCATTTTTTGCTCTTATATAATCATTTTCCTCAACAACATCATCGATTTGAACATTCAACTCTTTTATTTCAAGATCTCTTTTATGAACCTCATCTAATGTCAATTCAAGATATTTAATCAATTGATTTTTAGGAAGAGTTTTGACTAATTTCTTAAGTTCAGCAAAACTAACCTCATTGTCTTCTTCGTCGGAATCTGAATTGTCTTGTTTACCCACGAAGCACCTTTCATCATCACTTGCTTCGTCTATCTCGTCCATTCTCACGTCAAGGCACAGATTTGCCTCATCGTCCTCATCATCATCATTGTCGTCGGAGTCTAGACCACCCCAACATGAAGCAAGCATAACTTGCTTATATTCGTTCTTCGTCTTTTCTCGTTTAGCTTTGGATTTTATATCCTTCCACGTTGGACAATCCCTCATCATGTGATTAGATTCTCCACATTTAA
Source organism: Dianthus caryophyllus (assembly GCA_023091065.1). NCBI lineage: Eukaryota > Viridiplantae > Streptophyta > Magnoliopsida > Caryophyllales > Caryophyllaceae > Dianthus > Dianthus caryophyllus. The sequence goes on along the minus strand of CM041529.1, from coordinate 11,334,788 downwards.
AACATCCTCTCCTCGACATGGATGGTTTTGTGGTATTTAAATTTTTGTTCGTTGATGATTTTGCTTGCTTTATGAAAAGACCTTTTCTAAAACGTTTAGCAAACAAAATAGTCTCATCCTCTAAATCCTCATCATCGCTTGAGTTGGCTTTAAGGACTATCCCCTTACTTTTACTAGATTCACTTACGCGCTTATTAAGAGTTAACTCATGCGCCATAAGTGATCCAAGTAATTCTTGGTAAGTTAGTTTGGATAAATCCTTAGCTTCCTCAATAGCTGTAACCTTAGGTTGCCACTTGTCAGTTAGGCTTCTAAGGATTTTTCGAACTAGATCTTCAGGTTCAAATTTTCGACCTAAATTTCTTAGTTCGTTGGTAATGTTGGAAAAGCGAGTTGACATGCTATTGATGCTTTCATCCTTGTCCATAGAGAACATTTCATATTGTTGCATCAATAGGTCTACTCTATGTTTTTTGACTATGGATGTCCCTTCATAAGCTAATTCCAGGCCATCCCATATTTCCTTTGCGGAGTTACAAGCAGAAAAACGATTGTACTCGGCCAGACTTATTCCATTTTGGAGTAGGGCCATGGCTTTAGAGTTTTTCTCGGCTTTCTTGTAATCAGCCTCAGTATAGTCATCTTCATCCTAGTCACATGATTTGCCATCCTTATCGGTATGCATAATTTGGACAGGGCCTTTCGTTATTATTTTCCAACATTCCCAATCATAACCTTTTATATAATGCATCATCATATTTTTCCAAAGTCCGTAGTCCGTGCCATCAAAGACAGGACATTTAAGGTGTTTGGATTCCTTAGAAATAAGTTAAATAAAAAGACGGATCAGTCTCTTTTGGTATTAGGCAATCAAGAGCACGAGGCTCTGATACCAATTGAAGAGTCTATGGATCCAATAAAGTGGAAAATACTCAAGAGAGGGGGGGGGGGGGGGGGGGGTGAATTGAGTAACGAAAGCTTTTACAAACTTTCTTCGATTTTCAAAATAAAAGTAAATAAATGTAAATTAAATGCGGAAAGCGATAAAGAGTAATGCACAGCGGAATTTTTGAAGTGGTTCAATCTCACACTTTGAGATCTACGTCCACTATTACTCGATTAAAAATATTAGTACCTTCCACGGATTACAATAAGATTAATCTACTCACAACCAGTTTTGATTGTGTAGAGTATCGTTTGACACTCTCGCTCGTTCCTCTCGTTAAAAAGAAACTACAGTTTGATCTCGTGTTAGCAAGATCGTCAAGTCTAATCAAAATAAATCTAAATCAAAAGTTTTAATGATTTGGATGTATGAGATTAAAGGACACCTTTTGAAAAGTTAAAACACAAACAAAGTTTTATGATTTTAAGAACACTTTTAAAATAACTTTGTAAGATAAGAAGAATAAATCAAAAGGTTTGCAAAAGGATGGTTTTAATGTAGCAAAAGAGCTTTATATATATAGTAGTTTAGGAGTAGGATATTTTGTGAATAACTTGGGCAAGGATCAAGCTCAAATGAGCCGAAGATCACACGTCCATATTTGGACAAAATTGTGTGTGTATGTGCTTTTGAGGAAACAAATAAATCAATTAGCCAATCATAGCAAATAGCAAATCACACAACTTATATTGTTCAATCACGTGTGATTCTTGCCAAAATTTCTTTCATGATTTGATTAACTAATTGATATTTACTTCCTTAAGTATTATTTGATTGAAGTAATTAAAGTAATTAGTAGGAATATGCTTCAAATTAATTGATACTCATCAAAAGAGATTTGCACAATTTTTTCATAATTAATTACTTACTAGTTTAGAAGATGATAATAAAAGATAATATTATGGGTAAATCAATTAAAGATAATTTTAAGAATATAAATGAAATTTATTTCCTTGTTAAAAGTATATGAGATCTTGAAGAAATATTATATTGAGATTCTTCCCAAAATGATGGGATTCTCTTAATATTGATTTGGATAGAAAGATTTGCAAAATAATTTATTTCACCAAATAAAATCAAATTATTTTAAAACACATATTTTCGAAAGCGATTAAAATATGGTGTACGTAATTCTTAATGTTATAACTATTACTATAACTAGTAATACTTATAACATTCATCCAACATTAACTATTTCGATTCTTCCTAAAACTAGTATACTAAAGATAGAAGGATCTTCGGTCTTGACTTGTAGTCGCTTGAAGAATCTCGTGTTCCATTTCGTTTTTCTTGCTATAAGAATCTATCAACACTTTCACAAGAAACGTTACGCGCAACATAATATAATTAACATAAATATAACGTTTCACTTGACATTATCAAAACTAATAAAAGGACTAGGTCCAACAGCATTGCACTCAAAGATCATATTCGCTAGAAAATCTATCATTTTCCGACACATTTCATGCATTTATACTTTTAACAAAAACACTAAATGGAAGAAACAGAAACGAGAAGATGAGAATTTACTAGAAAAATTGGAGGAAGAAATAGGAAGTGAAGAAGAATGATCAGAGTAAGTTTCTGACATAAACAAAGGAAGTGCAGAAGCAACAGCTTCTTCATGTTGTTGCTGATTTTGTGGTGAATCAATCAGCAATTTTCTAGGGACTTTTGCACACTGTTGTTCTTCTTCCAGTTGTTGTTGTTGTTGTTGTTGTTGTTGCTCATTTTCTGACTCATGTTGTTGTTGACTTCTCCATTGTTTGAAGTCCATGAACATTACAGAATAGGAAAACAAAGTTTTTTTTTTATTTTAATTAATTTAATAAACAAGGAAAAGAGGAATTTTTGAAGATGTAAATAAAGACTGGTTTAAATAGTGTAAGAATAAAATGGGTGGACATTTGTTTGTAGTGTGTTAAGAGAGTTTATGTCAGAAGTGGGTGTGTGTTTTTTTGGCAGAAGGAGGGTGTGCAGTGCAGTGTGACTTCTTTTATTAACTTTTTGCAGGTTAATGCACTGGCTCCCGCATGGGTGTTTTGAAAGCCTGAGACTATCCCCATTGAAACAATTAGGGGAGGTCATGACCCAATTTAATTGGGTTAAAAAGAGTTAAGTATGGAAACTTGACCCGACTTGAGTCACTGAGTGACTTGAGTTGAGTTGAGTGGGGGAGGGAATATTTTAAATTTTTTTATTGTAAAGTTGTTTTGTTTTTAGGTAGGATAGTTGTTATTACTTTGCCTTTTAACTCTTGTGTGTAATTTTCTTGAGCATATATTTTTAAAAGAGTCGTTAGTTTATTAAATTCAATTTTTTTTTTTAAAAAAAAAGTATACCAACGGTCATATTTTTTTAATATCTATAAAATGAGACTAATCTTGATACTATTTGGACATCTTAAAAATCATTATATTTTTACCTTCTACTTTTTACTTCTTACAAAACAAAAAAAATAAAAAAATACATAAACACGCAAATATTATCACAAAAAAAAAATTTATGTGAAAAAATATTTAGAAATTGAAAATCTAAATTCCAAAAAATATAAGAAATTAAAATTATTCAGTAGAAGTATATAACTTTTGATAAAAAATAATTAAATGAATATAAAAGTAGGATATATAAAGTGGTGGGGTATGAAAAAAGTGGAAAAAGAGGAGTCATGACCTTGTTTAATGGGAGGATCAAACTTGTGAAAGGTTATGACTTTCAATTAAATGGGTCATGACCCAATTAGACAAATTCTCAATGGGGATAGTCTGAATTGTTTCTCTACTCAACTCTATTTGGTCAGACTAACAATTCTTTAATGTTATGGGATTTTTATGCTGGGTTGTTTTGTCGATAAGTCGATTACTCCCTCTATTTTTTTTTTTTTTTTTTTCATTTAGGCTCACTTCATTTTATAAAAATTTGGCAAAATTACAAAAAAGTACCTTATAAAATCAATTTTTTGCAAACAACTACGGAGTATCTTGTAAATTTTTTTTTTTTTTTTTTTTTTTTTTTTTTTTTTTTTGCAAATAACTACCTTACAACGCATTTTTTATTCATAACGATACCACTTCGCCTGAAACCCCAATTTAACCAATAAAAACACCGCTTTGACACTCTTTATTTGGCATCCCAACACAATAGAGATGTTTAGTAAGGTAAATTGGGTATTTTAAGCGTAAATTTCAAATAAATTAGTAAACAAATTTGAATTTTTAGACCATTTTCAGTTGACTTGGTAGTGAAATGCATAATATTTGTAGTATTTAGGTACTATTCTGAAAAAAAAACGCTTTATAAGGTAGTTATTTAGAATAAAAATTATATAATGTAGTTGTTTGTAAAAAGTTGGTTTTATAGTTAGTTTTTTGTAATTTTTGCCTAAAAATTTTGATCATTTATCCAATTTCTATTATCTCTCACATATACCACATTTTCTCACACAAATACACTTTTTTCCTAATCACAACACATTTTTTATTATTAAACATAGGGTTAATTGAATATAACCCCATTTTATTACATTTTTTTTTCAAAATAACTCCCTTATATGTTATTTTTATGACATAATCCCCTTTTAAGACACTTTTCTTTCTAAATTGGCCCCAACGTCGAATTTTCTTACTTAAAAATCGCTATTAAAGACATTATAGGGTATGACATTTTCAAGTTACAACCACCAATGTTTGAAATATGTTGACACCTCATGAGAAATCCTTGTTTAAGGGTGTGAATATGTAACACCCCGTGTTAATTTAATCCACATTTAGCCATCGAATACTAATTTCAAGTCTTAAACCTAATCTTAACCTTTTAACCTTACAAAATCTCTATTTTTGCAAAACTTTCGTTTTGTAAAATTTATCTACTTCTTTAAGACTTTAGAAAATTTTTGAATAATGAAATAAATATTTTAGTCTTAGAATTTAAAAGTAGAAATATTTCGAAAAATCGTCAAACGCGCACACTTTAACTTTTATCGCTTTTGACACCCGACTTTTTAAAACTTATTAATTTCGTGAAAAAACTTTTTATCATCAAAATATCATTTGGAACCTTCTAATTGAATCAAGTGGTGCCACTTGAATTTTATGACTTATAATTTCATTTAACTAAAACTTTATTTATTAAATAAAACAAAACATAACATCTAATTACTTAACCTAATTTACCATAACTTGTTCCCATATTTCACAAGTGCAAAACACATCATTTTTACCTCCAAAAACAGCCGGCCCCCTTTACCCTTTTCTCTCTTTTATTTTTCTTCCATTATTTTCCTAAAATACACTAAAATAAAACCCTAATATTTCTCTAATAGATTACTAGTGTTCTTAGCTATTCCTTGGGTTTTTGAAGCTTATTTTGTAACACCCCGTGTTTTTGTAACACAATTTTAAAAAAGAATTTAATTTCTCAAATTAAATTCATTCTTTTTCATTATAATAAAAATGCGACTGAATTTTTTTCGCCAAATAATACTAAATTTCCTAAGTCCAAATATAAACATTTTGAAAAATAAAGTATGTTGAATTATATTCAAAATTCAAAAAGAAACACAATTCAAAATTTTATAAAAATCATCACAAAACTATTATCGCCTTCAAATTTCAAAATAGTTAAGTCATGTTTACTATTCACAAAAATAAAAGTAAAACCTTTTATTCATAAAATTCAATTGCAAACACTTTTGATTTTTGAATAAAAGTGAACCCTTATAATTTTTTTTCTCGTCGTTGATATTCAAGTCAACGATTTCAAGCACTTCCATTTTCATCGCACCTAAACTAAAACTATTTTGATATACTTCGAATTTGAAATTTATTTTTACATATTCGAACTCGATAAATAAAATGATGAACAGACGACAATTTTCTCAACGACAAATTTCGGTGTGCAAAACGAGGTCAATGTTCACCAAGTGGCCGAGCCACTTTAGGTGACTAGCTCACCTAATCCTCTTCCATTTTTCTTACACAAATTCAACCCTTAACATCAACCTTTATTTATTAATCATTTTGATTATTATTTATAAATCTTAGAATATTAATAAACAAATTACTATTTAAATCCTATTTAACTAACACTTTCGCTAAATATCGAAATAATGAGTCACACTAAGTCTAAACTGATAAAATTTTTGATGATTGTTTATAATTGTTTAAATCAATAACATTCAACGAAAAAAATATATATTTCGACCAAACGAATTTTTATTCAAAGTTTCAAGGGTTCTAAACTCAATTTTTGTTTTGATCACCTTTCAAAGTTTATTTGCATTTTTATTTTCGATCTTACTTCTAAACATTATTTTAAGATCATATATTTCATTTCGAGACTTTTCGCGTGCGCGCAAATCGAAAATTTCAAAAACGAAAAATCGAGCCTTGATGACTCATGTTTTGGCCGAGATTTTTGACCTTCAATGGTCCAACATTATCCTCTTCCATTCTCCTCTTACACAAGACCTAAAACTTACACATCCTACATACTTTCATCATCACTTATTTAGCTCAATTAAAATTAAAATTTATACAATTACAATACATATACTTACAACTAGTATTACAATTCATTACACACAAACACAAACTAAAATCTCTAACACTTTTCTCTCTAAATAAACTCAATTCAAGAACACTTGTAAGAACAAACTCATGTTCAACCTAAAAGCTTCTTATGATCTTCATCTCCTTCCTTTTTCTTTTCTTCTTTAAACATTAAATTTCCTTGTGTTTAATTTCCTAAATACTTAAAATTAATTCTCCATCATTACTAGTTAATAATCACTCCTCTTTTAACATGTAAATAATTATGAACATAAATCGAATTCATGAAAATTCATAGTTTAGTTAGCTTAGCATATTATGACCAATTTTTAGTTTTAATTTTTCTAAATAACATATTATGATTAGTCTAGGTTAATTAGACTTGCTATAAAAATTTGAGAAAATAAAACGATAATATAAAAATTTGAGTTAAAAGTGCTCTTTAGAAAATCATAAATGTTCTTGAAAGATTCATAAGTGTTCTTCATTTTTAGCTAGTTTTGATTTATGATTTTTATAAGTTTTATTAAATTGTTGTTTTAGTTCACTAGTGAATAAATACAATATTAAAACACATAAGTTAAATAAGCTAAATCTTTAAAATATAAAAGTTAGAAATATAAAGTGTCACAAATCACTATTCAAAAATGAAATAAAATGTTTAGTGGAATTTCATTTTTAGTTTAAATCACTTTGGTATAATTTAAATAATTAGTATATAAAAACTTTAAGTCAAAAACCGATAAATTAGAAAACGAAAATAAAAAGCTAAGTGAATAGAGGGCCACGGCCTTAGGTCAAATTTTGGTCCAAAATTGATTTTGTCACTTTTTATTTTTATCACTTAGATAAATTAATTAGTTAAAGTAATGAATTATTAATAAAAACAAAAAAAAAAAAAAATAGTTAAACATAAAGAACCTCACGGCATTTACACTTTAATTGGACCAATTTTGATCAAAATGAATTTGTCACTTAGTCACTAAAATTGAATAGTAATTAGGATTATATTAGATTGTATAATAAATCGTTAATAAAAAGAATCGACGAAACCGATAAAAATAAACGTTACACGTATTAAAATGAACAAGTTCGAGTGTTACTACCTTTGCTTAAATTTGGATGTGGACATACAGACTATTTAAAATGAACTACGACAACCTCGCTAAAAATGGAAACCGCTAAAATTTTAGTTAAGTATATGACTAAATTTAACAGAGTTTTACTTTCAAAATAATTTTTCAAACCACTAAATACAAAACGAACTTAACCACTTTGAAACTAGGATTTTGTACTTAGAAAATAAATTTGGTTTTAGTACTTTAGTAAAATATCCTAAGTATAAAAATATATATAAAGTATAAAAATACTAAGTATAAAGATGCTAAGTATAAAAATTACTAAGTATAAAAATATAATAATAAATACTAAGTATAGAAAAAGATACCAAGTATAAGAATACATGTACGTATAAAAATACGTATAAAATACGAAGTACAAGAATACGCATACGTATAAAAATACGTACAAATACGAAATACGAAAATACGAATACGTATAAAAATACGATGAATAGTAAATACGATGAATAGTAAATACGGTGAATAGTAAAATAATGAATAGTGAAAATATTTAAAATTTACGAACGGACTCAAAATAAATCTTTAAGTCTTTCTATGTGTTCTGTTTACCTGAAGAACTGCTAGAACTACAATTTCATTATACAAAGTTCGACGATATATTTAAGTTTCAGAATTTTCACTTATTACGATTGAACGAGGAAATAAGAATTTGAGAAAAATGAACTACCTGAATAAAATACTTGGATTGTTCGCCATGTCGCGACTCTTGAAATTCGAAGTTAGCGAGGTAGCTGTCTATGGGGACTTGGGCTCCCTCCCAGAGTTGCCCAAGGCTATATAACGATCTTAAGATTGCTATTTGACACGGTATATACAACCTCAGGGATGGGGCAACATTGATATTTCCGTGGGCCCATAGATGGTAATTGGAAAAACCAGCCCCAACCAGGAGTACCCGTCTAAGGTGATTGGAGTGAAACTAAGTGGGTTAAGTTTCACTCAAAGGATGAACTAAAATCGATTTGTGAAGGTGCTTGAAAATCTCGGCCAAGTGCTATTTTTGTGAAGTATTTTCTGATTTTTTGTGAAACAAATAAAACATAAAAGATAGTAACTAAATCTACACACAAAGTGGAGTGAAACTAGATGGGTTAAGTTTCACTCAAAGGATGAACTAAAATCGATCTTGATTTGTATGTGAAAATCTCGGCCAAGTAGTATTTTTGTGAAGTATTTTTCTGATTTTTTGTGACAAATGAAAACATAAAGATAGTAACTAAATCTACACACAAAGTAATAGACTTAGGTTTTAATTAGTTAAGCACTAAGCCACTAACTAATTGCTCTCTAAACTCAAGCACAAAGCTAAGAGAAAAGGAAAATACTCAAGTTTTTAGGGTTCAACCTCTTAATCATTCAAATCTGAAAATTATGTTGTGTGTGAGTGGATTTATATAATACCTCATCTCTAATCCACACCTTACAATTCAAACTAGATCTAAGGGCTCACATGAGCCTTACAAAACACAAACAAAACCTACCACATGCCTCTACAAATGCTGAAAATTTGAAGATAAACAAACAAAACATAAAGATAAAGTATAAAGATAAAAGGTAGATAGTGACATGTGTGAAAGGGACACATTGAGGAAAAACATGTGATGCCCCATATAATATAATTTCGGCTGACTTGTTAGCTCTTCCCACTTGATTTGTTCCTCTTGATAATTTAATTGACTTGTGGTTCGAACCCACATGGGTGCACTCGAGCGATCACAAACAAAAATAGCACTTTAGTCGACTTTCGGTTGCTCTCCGTCTTGACTTTTCTTGACTTCCTTGACCCACCAAGCTTGACCAAGATATTATTGTTTAAATTCACTCAAAATAAGCTTGGGTGGACCTTAGGACCGTGGTCTAGCCCATGGTTCGAGCCCAAGGACCCAAACCGTGATTTAGTCGAAAACCGCCTTTGTTCGTCTTGACCATTTTTGGTCCAATCTCCTCTCCTTGAAAAGGATTTGTCCTCAAATCCTCGGAGTTCTATTTCTCTTGCTCGGTTTGGACTATAGTTTGACTCATGGCTTGATCCTTTGCCTCCTTCTCGACTCGGACTCTTGTTGGCTTCATGGCTTGATTCGTAGAACATGATGAGGGGTGCCCCATGAGCCCCATGACCAACCTTGTGTTCCATGGCTCTAGTCTTCCAAGAATTCCACTTGCTTAGAGATTGAATGAGAGATTGATCCTTGTAGACTTGGCTCAATGAATTGAGCTCGCTCTCTCCCTTACTCATGGCTTCTTTGGATTCACAATTATCCCTTAGCACAACTCGAAGTTCCTCATGCATAGAATCGTCACCTAGCCTCTCTTTGTCATGATTGAGCCCAACGTTTTTCTCCCATTTCAAGGACTTACTTGAACTTTCCATCACATCGTCCTTTGCATCTCCAAATGATTCACTCTCCTTGTACTTCATTGAGTGCCCGAATTTTCGCTTTGAGCTCATTGAGCTCCTCTCCTTGACTTCCCCCTATTGCTCTAGGATTGTCTTTGATCAAATGGAGGGCTACCTTCTCATTCATGAAAGTACTTGTTGAATTGGATGACCTAAGGATCGTGAACAGCCCACGTATGGCATTGAGGGCCGTGTCCTCCTCCCACAAATCGATCTTTGGACTTTCACTTGAGCCATCTTCTTTCTTGAGCTTAGGTGAAGATTGTAGAAGATCATCACTTAGCTCTTTTTGTTCAAGCTTAGTTCCCCCTTTGAATCCCCATTTCATGAAACCACTCGAATAGACTTGATTATGATATCCACATAGCATTCCTTGGGTATTGACAATCCCCACCTTGAACTTCCATTTTAGAAATTCCCTCGACTCTTTGCTTGCATCAACATTCTCATACCACATGAATACCTTCCTCTTGACATTGGCCAAACACTTCTCATGATCATACTCATCCCTTGGCTTGGCATTGTACCCCATGCTTTCCTCTTGAGTGTTCGGATCATCTTTAGCAAAGTGAATGGTCAATCTCTCACCAACATGCATTTCCTCACTTGTTTCGGCCTCTTCACTCAAAATAACCTCTTTGGACGACTCAAATATGGAGGGCGGTTTGCATTGCCCTTTGGGGAACTCCTTAGCAAGGACATTAATCTCATCCTTCCCATGACCAACCCCAAGCTCAATTTCTGGTCCCCCATCAATCCCCATTTTTTCGTGTGACACAATCAAGGAGGGTGGGTTAGGGTTCTTCAAAATCGGAGGTAAGGGTGCAAGTTTGATTTTCTTAGCTCCAATCTTGAAAGTATAGGTATTGTCCCTCCCATCATGATGAGCATTTCTTTCCAACTTCCAAGGTCTCCCCAAGAGGAGATGACAAGCATCCATGGGAATCACATCACACAAAACCTCATCCATGTAATCCCCACCAATGGAGAAAGAAACCAAGCATTGTCTAACCACACTTACACTCATCTCGGCTCCATTGTTTAGCCACTTCATCTTGTAAGGGTTAGGGTGTTCTTGTGTAGGCAAGGCTAATTTTTCAATGAGGGTGCTTGAGGCAACATTAGAACAACTCTCCCCATCAACAATCAAATGACAAACCCTTCCCATAATGGTACACCTAGACCTAAAGGTTTCGACTTGGTGATTCTCTTCTAGGGTTAGGGTTAGGGTTTGAGTATGTGAGCCTCTACAACCCACACGGCCATGGCTAGGGGGTGGCTCTCCTCCTAACCGAGCCATTCTAGCCTCTAACTCCCTTTGACCCCTCAAAGTCACAAGATCAAGGCTAGGGTTAGGTTTAAGTCTACCCCTCATTCGACTCATTTTGATTTCAAGCTCTCTTCTAGCTTTCTCCATAGAATCATACATGGTCTCACCAAGAGTAGTACCACAAGAAACATCAAAAGGAAAAAACACACCCATTGATATAATCAAAGAAACAAAATCTGAAAAATTTTGAGTAAAGCAAGGACCTTTGAGTGTAAGGACCGAAATCAACACTAACACAAGTGTAGATCTTCAACCATTTTGTGAAAATTTTGTGAGAATGTTTGTGGAAGTTTTGTGGAAAAAACAAGGAAAAATAAAAGAGAACAAAAACGAAAATAAAAGAGGAAACACAAGAGTAATCCGAAAATAACAAAGATCAAACCGAAAACAAAACAAATCGAAAAACAAGAACAAACCTAGGCTTTGATAACCAATTTGGAGTGAAACTAGATGGGTTAAGTTTCACTCAAAGGATGAACTAAAATCGATCTTGATTTGTATGTGAAAATCTCGGCCAAGTAGTATTTTTGTGAAGTATTTTTCTGATTTTTTGTGACAAATGAAAACATAAAGATAGTAACTAAATCTACACACAAAGTAATAGACTTAGGTTTTAATTAGTTAAGCACTAAGCCACTAACTAATTGCTCTCTAAACTCAAGCACAAAGCTAAGAGAAAAGGAAAATACTCAAGTTTTTAGGGTTCAACCTCTTAATCATTCAAATCTGAAAATTATGTTGTGTGTGAGTGGGTTTATATAATACCTCATCTCTAATCCACACCTTACAATTCAAACTAGATCTAAGGGCTCACATGAGCCTTACAAAACACAAACAAAACCGGCTCACATGCCTCTACAAATGCTGAAAATTTGAAGATAAACAAACAAAACATAAAGCATAAAGTATAAAGCATAAAAGGTAGATAGTGACATGTGTGAAAGGGACACATTGAGGAAAAACATGTGATGCCCCATATAATATAATTTCGGCTGACTTGTTAGCTCTTCCCACTTGATTTGTTCCTCTTGATAATTTAATTGACTTGTGGTTCGAACCCACATGGGTGCACTCGAGCGATCACAAACAAAAATAGCACTTTAGTCGACTTTCGGTTGCTCTCCGTCTTGACTTTTCTTGACTTCCTTGACCCACCAAGCTTGACCAAGATATTATTGTTTAAATTCACTCAAAATAAGCTTGGGTGGACCTTAGGACCGTGGTCTAGCCCATGGTTCGAGCCCAAGGACCCAAACCGTGATTTAGTCGAAAACCGCCTTTGTTCGTCTTGACCATTTTTGGTCCACAAAGTAATAGACTTAGGGTTTTAATTAGTTAAGCACAAAGCCACTAACTAATTAATCACTAAACTCAAGCACAAAGTAATGAGAAAATGAAAACACTCAAGTTTTTAGGGTTCAACCTTTTTAATCATTCAAATCTGAAAATACAAGCTAAGAGAGAGGGGTTTATATAATACCCTTGCTATCATCTAAGCCCTACATTTCCTAAAGATCTAAGGGCTACAAAGAGCCTTGAAATGCAACAAAGAACTCGGCCCTATTGGCCTTACATTTGCTGAAAAATTATACTACAAACAACAAACTACAAAAGCATAAAGTAGACAATGACACTTGAGGCCATCTACACCCTTGCTTTAGGTAGAGATCCAAAGGTCAAGATTTAAATCTTGGAGAGCAAGGTGTACTTGGTTCAAGGCCCCTTCAAATCTGATTTTAGCATACAAACAACAACAATATAAAGTGGAAAAGGACATAAAGTAGAACAAGGGCTACTAGTGACAATGACATGTGAGCTGATTTTGATTTGTGGAATGAGATGATGTTTTTGGTCCCCCTCTTGAGCTAACCACGGTTCATGTGTCTCTTGGGCTGATTAGGAGGCTTCTCAAAGGTCCCCAAGGTGAGCTCACCCAAGGAGAATGATGTAGGTTAAGTTCATGGCTCATTACTCCAAAACCGAGTTCCTTGAGACTGAAGTGACTTGTAGGCTTCACCATTTCTCGCTCACGTTGAATTAGAAGGCCCATGATATGTCATTGGAAAGGTATTTGAGTTGGCTATCCGATGCAAAAAGAATCACCCAAAAATATTACTTAGAGCTCAAGATATTCAACTTTTAGTACGGACATGTCGAATCCTCCTTTGGACTGAGTTTTCACAATCTGACCCCTGACTTGTAGAAGTCATAACTCTCAGCTCCCTTTGAACCAGATAGCCAACCATATGTCAAATGAAAGCCCTTTGAGCTAGCTTTCATATGCAAGTGGTGTCACCTCAATTGGATGAGTAGATTGGGAGTTATGTTACAATCTCTACCGACATGTCAAAATGAGCTTCATGGTTCATGGCCTAGGTTGTTGTTTTCCAAGTGTGGGCTGATTTCCTTTGTTCTTCTTTGCACATTTCACTTGGTTTGACCCTAATGGTCACAAATTAAGCCATGGCTTCGAGCCATAGGTCTCAAGTAAGCCCAAGCCTCAAATCGAGCAAAAATGAGCTTAACCATTTTTGTGCAATCTCCTCTTCTTCAAAAAAGTTTGTCCTCAAACTTTGGGGTTCTTAACATTTGTTTGAGCTCCTCTTCTTGATTCCTACCTAGTGTCTTAGGGTTGTTCTTGACTAAGCTCCCCATTTGAATTTCCATTTCAAGAACCCTCTTGACCTCTTGCTTGTACCAAGCTTTCCATTCCACATGAGCATCTTCTTCTTGACAATAGCTAAACATCTCATAGGATCAAGCTCATCCTTCCCTTGAGATTATCCTCCTTGCTCTCATCTTGATTCTTAGGATCATCATTAGCAAAGTGGATGGTTAAACTCTCACCCACATTCACCCTTTGACTTCCTTGTGATTTCCTTTGATGACAAGCCTTATCAAGGAGAAAATGACAAGGTTCCCTCACAAGCACTTCACTCGAAATCTCATTAGATTTTTCCTTCATCTCGGCCCCATTGTTTAACCACCATGGCTTGTAAGGACTAGGATGCTCTTGTGAAAGTAAGGCTTTGATAGAGTTTCCTCCATCCATGGCCAAATCATACGGCCTCACCATCATTTCGGTTTCATTTCGATCTTGCTTCACATCCTCTTCATCCTCATTAGCAAGGGCCTCACAAACTTCATCCTCACAAACAAGGATCTCATCTTCACCCCAATGAACAACCTCCAATGAATCAAGGGCTCTCCTTGTAGGGCACTCCATAGCAAGATGACCATAGCCATGACATTGAGAGCACCTCTTAAGCGGGATGATTGTTTTGTGGTTAAGGTCGGCTTTCTCCCTTTGGTTTAGGGCTGGTGGTTTAGGAGAAGTGGTTGGCTCAACAACTTTGGCTCTCTTTGGTGGCTCATAGGGTGGTGTTTTAGTAGGAGGATCAAGTAAAATAGCCATCCCTTTACCCAAACCGAAATTTTCAGCCTTTCCTCTTATCTTAGCCATCTTTGAATCCAACTCCTTTCTAGCCCTCTCCATAGACTCGAAAATGGTCTCAACACAAGGGGTTTCACATGAAGTACCATAAGAAAATGATGGAGAACCAAATCGGAAAGATAGAACCATTGTAACTCAAAAACAAAAACTGAATTTGTGACAAAGTTTATACCTTTGAGTGTAAGGACCGAAACCAACAATAACACAAGGGTGGATCTTGTGTTCTTGAACCCAACCTAAGCTTTGATAACCAATTTGGAGTGAGACTAGATGGGTTAAGTTTCACTCAAAGGATGAACTAAAATCGATTTGTGAAGGTGCTTGAAAATCTCGGCCAAGTGCTATTTTTGTGAAGTATTTTCTGATTTTTTGTGAAACAAATGAAACATAAAAGATAGTAACTAAATCTACACACAAAGTAATAGACTTAGGGTTTTAATTAGTTAAGCACAAAGCCACTAACTAATTAATCACTAAACTCAAGCACAAAGCAATGAGAAAATGAAAACACTCAAGTTTTTAGGGTTCAACCTTTTTAATCATTCAAATCTGAAAATACAAGCTAAGAGAGAGGGGTTTATATAATACCCTTGCTATCATCTAAGCCCTACATTTCCTAAAGATCTAAGGGCTACAAAGAGCCTTGAAATGCAACAAAGAACTCGGCCCTATTGGCCTTACATTTGCTGAAAAATTATACTACAAACAACAAACTACAAAAGCATAAAGTAGACAATGACACTTGAGGCCATCTACACCCTTGCTTTAGGTAGAGATCCAAAGGTCAAGATTTAAATCTTGGAGAGCAAGGTGTACTTGGTTCAAGGCCCCTTCAAATCTGATTTTAGCATACAAACAACAACAATATAAAGTGGAAAAGGACATAAAGTAGAACAAGGAATTTACTGGTAATGATGACATGTGGTGATTTTGATTTGTGGAATGAGATGATGTTTTTGGTCCCCTCTTGAGCTAACCACGGTTCATGTGTCTCTTGGGCTGATTAGGAGGCTTCTCAAAGGTCCCCAAGGTGAGCTCACCCAAGGAGAATGATGTAGGTTAAGTTCATGGCTCATTACTCCAAAACCGAGTTCCTTGAGACTGAAGTGACTTGTAGGCTTCACCATTTCTCGCTCACGTTGAATTAGAAGGCCCATGATATGTCATTGGAAAGGTATTTGAGTTGGCTATCCGATGCAAAAAGAATCACCCAAAAATATTACTTAGAGCTCAAGATATTCAACTTTTAGTACGGACATGTCGAATCCTCCTTTGGACTGAGTTTTCACAATCTGACCCCTGACTTGTAGAAGTCATAACTCTCAGCTCCCTTTGAACCAGATAGCCAACCATATGTCAAATGAAAGCCCTTTGAGCTAGCTTTCATATGCAAGTGGTTTCACCTCAATTGGATGAGTAGATTGGGAGTTATGTTACAATCTCTACCGACATGTCAAAATGAGCTTCATGGTTCATGGCCTAGGTTGTTGTTTTCCAAGTGTGGGCTGATTTCCTTTGTTCTTCTTTGCACATTTCACTTGGTTTGACCCTAATGGTCACAAATTAAGCCATGGCTTCGAGCCATAGGTCTCAAGTGTAATAACCGTAAAAAAAAAATAAAAATAATAATAATAAATAAATAATAAACACATTATAATATATAGTAAGACAAAAAAAGACAAAAAAATAAAATAAAATAAAAAAATAAAAAAAGTAGGCAACAAAGTGGAGTGCACACAAAGGAAAAGATAGTGGTAAAAACCCATTTGGATTACTACCGCATGGCTAATTCCACCGCCATATCCCGTACTATAAATAGGGACTTCCATTTTTTTCGTCAATTTGATCATCTAAGGTAATAATAAGAAGAAAAATAAATAAATAAATAGATACAAATAATAGTGACTATAGTACGGAGTAATAATTTTAGTAAGGCGGGAAGATTAACAAAGGGTTATAGGTTGTACAAAGGGTTTATAAGTTCAGTTTCATACCTCCGTATCAAGTATGTTTTCAGACCCTTTTTCAGTAGTAATAACTTATATAATAAAATGTAGCTAGTTATATACGTCAGATTATAGCGATAAAATAAAATGTTATTATAAGGAGATAATGTTATAAATTAAGCTATAGAGTTGAGACTCTGTAAAACTAATTATATTATTAAAATTATTATACTGTATAAGGATAAAGTTAAAGAATAAAATTGTATAATTTGATTGGAGGTTGACTGTAAAGGAAATTCTAAGGTCAGAGGATGATGTACCTGTGTTGGAGAAAGGTCCTAATTAGCTAGTTTACGTAAAATCTGGTACCAGAATTATTGGAATAAGACTACATTACTGTTACTATCCTGTGTACATGGAGGTGGGGCATAGCCCTGGGGAACATGTGTTCCAAGGTTACAAACGATTTATCACAGAGGATCTCGGATCCAGTTTTATTATCCTGTGTACATGGAGGGGGGCTTAGCCTGTGGGAGTATGAACTCCATATAATGTGTCTTATTCTAATAATGAGCTAAACCCTAAAATGATAGGTATTTTGTGATATTGTGGGAAAATTATTGAGGATTTTGGAATTAATATGAAAGAATATAGAGTAAAATGAATGCTATTATATATATAAATGATAATAATGGCTGTCAAAGGTAATGGAGACATACTCAGCCAGTGGTGGTTGGTGATTAAGATTCACGTTACACTCTTTTTCAGGTACTAATAACAGGGATGAAGGAAGAAATACAGCAAGTCAAATAAATGTAAAATAAAAGTAGATTGTGAATATGTAATAATGTAAGCCTTGTATTTCTGCTTTGGAGGAAAGGGAAATACTGTTAGCGCATACTGTAATAAGTACTCTTGTTTTTATGTAGCCCATGATAAAATAAATAAAGTAAAAGAATTACTCTGATTTCCCTGTTATTTAAAAGTGGGGGCGTTACAGAATGGTATCAGAGCCTCCTTAGGAAAAGGGGGAGAAAAAAAGGGAGTGTGTATAAAATATATCAAAATAGTATATGTAAAAAGTTAAAATTATAATTTGAACAAAGGTATTTAACCATTTAATAAGATAAATTAAATGATATTGTATACATATAAAGATAAATAAAGACTAATGGTTGATTAAATCTTATAAATTATAACTAAATGGTAAGTTTTGGTTTGTTATATTCAAGTGATATTTTACTAATATTAATTATATATTATGTATAATATAGGTGGATGTAGATTTGATAGGAAGAAAAATAAAAATATCGAACTTTGTTAATTAAGTTAATCGGTGAGGCATGGATAACCTAGTCTTGAATGCGTGGTTGTGTTAACTAAGGTTTAGGTTATGGTAGTTAGTGTATAAATTTTGACCGTATGCAAATTTTATGAGGATGCAATGTAAATATCTAATTTCTTTTCCTATTTATGATATTAGGATGTCAGATCATAATAACTCAGAAGCTAGTTAGCCAAGTGATGACGATCATTCAAATATAAGGGAATTCGCAAAAATAATAGTTGATGATTTAAGGAATAGAAATTTAAATAGTGAGGATGATAGTGTAGAATATTTTAAGAAAATGTCAAGTTATAACCCAAAGACTTATGAATGGTAAGCCAGATTCTGTTGAGTTTGAAACTTGGATAAGAGATATGGATAAACTTTATGATGCTATCAAATGCCCTGAAAAATGGAAGATAGGATTTGCGGTATACTATTTAATAGGACAAGCAGACTTATGGTGGGAGACAGTAAAGGAAAAGAAAATTGAGGAAGGATTCGACTGGGTAAAATTTGAGGAACTTATGCGGTCAAAATGTTATTCCCCTTCGCTTAGGAGACAGAAAGAAGATGAGTTTAATAAGTTAGAGCAGAGATCGATTTCTATGACTTTTTATGCGGCTAAGTTTATGGAGTTATCCCGATTTGCCCCACATATGGTAGCCACGGAAGAGTTAAGGATGAACCGTTTTGGAAAGAAGACTAAATTGGAGTCTCAGGGATAGACTGTCTACCCATACCTATTTAAATTATTAGGAAATATATGATAAAGCTACAAATGCATAGAGAATACTGAAAGAAAGAAATGAAGAACATTATGCACCATATAATAAGAAATGAGAAAAAAAGACTCTTACTTTTTTTTCGGTAAAGAGGTAAGTCAAGTTTCGGGACGAAACTTATTTTAAGGAGGGTAGAATGTAATAACCGTAAAAAAAAAAAATAATAATAATAATAAATAAATAATAAACACATTATAATATATAGTAAGACAAAAAAAGGACAAAAAAATAAAATAAAATAAAAAAATAAAAAAAGTAGGCAACAAAGTGGAGTGCACACAAAGGAAAAGATAGTGGTAAAAACCCATTTGGATTACTACCGCATGGCTAATTCCACCGCCATATCCCGTACTATAAATAGGGACTTCCATTTTTTTCGTCAATTTGATCATCTAAGGTAATAATAAGAAGAAAAA
The DNA here is from genome assembly GCA_023091065.1 of Dianthus caryophyllus. NCBI lineage: Eukaryota > Viridiplantae > Streptophyta > Magnoliopsida > Caryophyllales > Caryophyllaceae > Dianthus > Dianthus caryophyllus. The sequence goes on along the minus strand of CM041529.1, from coordinate 11,315,495 downwards.
TAAATAAATAAATAGATACAAATAATAGTGACTATAGTACGGAGTAATAATTTTAGTAAGGCGGGAAGATTAACAAAGGGTTATAGGTTGTACAAAGGGTTTATAAGTTCAGTTTCATACCTCAAGTATCAAGTATGTTTTCGCACTTTTTCAAGAGTAATAACTTATATAATAAAATGTAGCTAGTTATATACGCAGATTATAGCGATAAAATAAAATGTTATTATAAGGAGATAATGTTATAAATTAAGCTATAGAGTTGAGACTCTGTAAAACTAATTATATTATTAAAATTATTATACTGTATAAGGATAAAGTTAAAGAATAAAATTGTATAATTTGATTGGAGGGTGGTGTAAAGGAAATTCTAAGGTCGAGAGGATGATGTACTGTGTTGGAGAAAGGTCCTAATTAGCTAGTTTACGTAAAATGCAGTACTAATTATTGGAATAAGACTACATTATCACATTATCCTGTACATGGAGGTGGGGCATAGCCCTGGGGAACATGTGTTCCAAGGTTACAAACGATTTATCACAGAGGATCTCGGATCCAGTTTTATTATCCTGTGTACATGGAGGGGGGCTTAGCCTGTGGGAGTATGAACTCCATATAATGTGTCTTATTCTAATAATGAGCTAAACCCTAAAATGATAGGTATTTTGTGATATTGTGGGAAAATTATTGAGGATTTTGGAATTAATATGAAAGAATATAGAGTAAAATGAATGCTATTATATATATAAATGATAATAATGGCTGTCAAAGGTAATGGAGACATACTCAGCCAGTGGTTGGCTGATTCCGTTACGTTACACTCTTTTTCAGGTACTAATAACAAGGATGAAGGAAGAAATACAGCAAGTCAAATAAATGTAAAATAATAGTAGATTGTGAATATGTAATAATGTAAGCCTTGTATTTCCTGCTGGAGGAAAGGGGAAATACGGCGGTAGCGCCCTGTAATAAGTACTACTGTTTTATGTAGCTTCCGCAGTAAAATAAATAAAGTAAAAGAATTACTCTGATTTCCCTGTTATTTAAAAGTGGGGGCGTTACATCAAGTAAGCCCAAGCCTCAAATCGAGCAAAAATGAGCTTAACCATTTTTGTGCAGTGATAGTCGAACTTTTTGTAGGGATCTCATCCCATTCACTAATCAAATATTAGTGTAAATCAAATTACTCTAATTTGATGAGCAAGATTTATGTGGTTACATAAATACTTTGTTATAGGTTTATAGAAATTTATACCTTCACTTAAGGAATAAAATGGGCACAAATACGAGAACTCCTTTCTCGATTTGTTTCTTGAGCTATGAGTTAGGATGATCCTCCAAAACCCGAGTTTCCATAATAGGAAACCTCCTTCTTGTTGCACCCAAGAAGTACTCCAAAACTACTAGTGATTTTGATCTAGAAATCACTAGTAGATACTTGATAATATGAGATAATAATATTACTAACTCTTAGTAATATATTTAGATGGAATAAGAACTTGTTTCTTATTATTTTAGAGAGAGTTATGAGAGGATTAGAGTAATAGAAATGCATGCCATAAAATGACTTCTCTACACTCTCCTTTATATGTAAAAGTTGAACAAAATCAAGTGTGTAAAAACACACTTGATAACCGGCCTAGGGAGAGAGGAAAGGAGAGGAGTTTCTTTATTGTTTAGAGCAAAAGCATGCATCAACAAAATGATTATGTTTAAGCATGCTTGTCTAAAGCATAAGAAAACAAAACTAATAAGACAAAGGGAATCTCTCCCTTGCCTCTTATTTGGACGGTCCTAATGGACTATTATGGGTCCATTTTGTTTTCAATATTTGTCCCACAAATACTTATAATTTATCACTTAATCATCCAATATGATAAAGTATAAATTATCAAATTAAACTCTTAACTCTCCTTTAATATATATGTACATTTACATGTATATTAAAATTGCACTAATACTAATCACATTAGTCAATTAGCACACAATTAGTGAATTAACGATTAATCACTAATTCTAGTCTCTTCTATTAATTTTATCGATATAAAATTAATCACTCGAGTTCATAACTCGATTTCTCTCTAATTAAACTCTCTGACTAACCATTAGTCGATTTCATCAAGTTTCTAATTTAATTGCATCTCATACAATTAATTAGCTTATTTATTTGGAGCACGTTCCTATAGGTGTGACTCAAAGGGATCAATTGATTACCGCCGTTCTCACGGCAATAACGTCAAACTCTAGTCAGCCAACCGTTATTGATTTACGTTAATCAATTGACAATAATACCGGATTATCCCTCTGTATTCCTTAATTGAGATTTATTAAGTAATCGCACTATTGTGGAGGACACATACTCCAACAATCTCCCACTTGTCCGAGACAAGTTGTGCATTACCAATTCTCATGTCCGTTTCACATCTCCCACTCAATGCAAGGTGTCTTACAGGTCGTACTTGCATTCTAAAGATATATATCATGAGTGGTTTCCTCGATAAGGAGAAAGATTGTCTGACCGGAATCTACCGTAGATTCTTACCGAGCGTGGGCCACGCATTTTCCCGACTACTTCTCGAGTGGCCCAAAGATGTTTTACCCGACGAGGTGGACATTTCCTTCCACTGACTGCATCAGTATAATGCAGATCACCATGACCCCAAAGATGCCCTTATAACCCCTTTCACGGCATGGCTTAGGACAAAAATGAAAGTCACTCTAAACCGCACCGACTGCATAATCGGTTTCCAAATAAAGAATCGACTAAAGGAATACTATAGAAATTCCCATCACGACTGTGTTTCAATCTCATTGAAAAGGAATTCTATAAGCGTCACAGTCCGACAGAGTGTCTCACAGTCTGTCTATGCAAACGAGCAGTCATCACTATGACCCCATGGTGTTGAACCCACCATCGAACGACTTGGAATCTAGTCTCTTCGAGACGTCACCTCATATGAGAGACTAGGGACCAAATACTTAGTTTATACCGTTCACTTGAATATGTTCAATGTTGTCACACAACTATTCGGATAAACAAAGTATGCATTCAAAATGACTTAAAAGAGTAAATATACTCTAAACAATGAATGTTATTTTCATATATGTAATAGGATACTTTATCCATTACATATCTCAAAAACTAAAGGAAATTTGGCATACGCCTCAACCCCATAGAGGCGGTGTGAGCGTCATGCTTAGCCCTCGAAAGAGGCTTGGTTAAAGGATCGGCGATATAATCGTCTGTCCCAACCTTACAAATATCTATTTCCTTCATTTCCACATTATCTCTTATAACATGGTATTTCCTCAAAACGTGTCTAGACTTATTACTAGACTTGGGCTCCTTTGCTTGAAAGATAGCCTTACTATTATCACAATAAATAGTGATTGGATCTACGGCACTAGGGACTTCTCTTAGTCAATCCAAGAACTGCCGAATCCATACAGCTTCCTTAGCAGCTTCCGAAACTGCCAAATATTCAGCTTCTGTTGTAGAATCCGCAGTGACACTTTGCTTGAAACTTTTTTCAGCAAATAGCACCCCCATTCAACATAAAGACATAGCCGGATTGGGATTTCAAATCATCCCCATCGGTTTGGACACTTGCATTCGTGTAACCCTTTACACGCAACTCAAGTTCTCCTCCAAACACTAGAAACGAATCCTTAGTTCTTCTCAAGTACTTAAGGATGTTCTTTACGGCTATCCTGGACCAAGAATGGTCAAGGCGAGCAAAGGCGGTTTTAGTCTAGAACACGGTTTGGGTCCTTGGGCTCGAACCACGGGCTAAACCACGGTCCTAGGGTCCACCCAAGCTTATTTTGAGTGAATTGAACAATAATATCTTGGTCAAGCTTGGTGGGTCAAAACAGTCAAGGAAAGTCAAGTAGGAGAGCAACCGAAAATCGACAAATGTGCTATTTTGAATGTGATCGCTTGAGTGCACCCATGTGGGTTCGAACCCCAATAAAACACGAGCCAACAAGGTCCAAGAAAGTCAGCTAAGAGGGGAATTTCGGCTGACCCAAGAAGCTCTCAAAATGATACATTATTTTGTGCTTTAAGTCGTTTTCACTAGTGTCACTTTCATTACTATATGCTTTATTGTTTTTAGCTTATGAAATCTGATTTGTGAAGAGGTTGGACGTCCCACATGCTCCCCCAAAGGTCTATCATGACCCTTGGATGATTACCTAAAAGCATGGAGAGGATTAAGCCACAAGTCACTATCATACTTTAAGCTTTTGTTTTTGTTTGTTTATCATCAAATTTTCAGCATTTGTAAGGTCTTTTGGACCATCTATTTCGGCTGTTTTGAGGGCCATTTAGGACCCTTAGATCAAGGTTAGATTGTATGGTTAGGATGTAAAGACTTGGTCTATATAAACCAAGCCTCCTCATTGTAATTTTCAGATTTTGATGAATGAAAAAACCCTAGTGTTTATTTGAGTGTTCTTCATTTTTCTCATTGCTTTGTGCTTGAGTTTAGTGACTAATTAGTTAGTGGCTTTGTGCTTAACTAATTAAAACCCTAAGTCTATTACTTTGTGTGTAGATTTAGTTACTATCTTTTATGTTTTCCATTTGTTTACAAAATTTCAGAAAATCTTCACAAAAATAGATCCATTTGGCCGAGAATTTCAAGAGGCTACAAAGTCGATTTGTGTTCATCCCTTGAGTGAAACTTGACCCATCAAGTTTCATTCCAAATGAGTTGGAACGAAACGGCTTGACGATTTGGTCCCGATTTTTGGCCTACGACCTAACCATGGTCCTTGGACCCATGGTCACGAAATTTCAGCCAATTTAGGCCAAAATCTCGGCTGATTTTCAAGTTCAAGGATACATTTTAATTCAAACACAAGTCCCTTTCAATAAAGTTTGCTTTAATGCTTTATGTCTTTGTCACCTTTTGGTCTTTTGTAAACAAACAACAAAATCAGCCAAGGAACCTCATTTTGGACGTGTGACTTGCTCACCAAGGAGCAAATGAAGGGCCTTGATTCAACAACACAAGTGAAGGGAGAGGATGCTACAACAAGTCGCTTTCTACTTTAGTTGTTAGTTGTTTTATTTTCAGATTTTGTAAGGCTCATGTGAGCTGATTTTTTGTTGTATTTGGTGGGTTATTTGTAGCCCTTAGATTAGATATTAGATGTAGGGTTTAGATGCAAGCATGGGTCTTATATAAACCCACTTATCTCCCTTGTAAAAATCAGATTTGAGTTTATGAAAAAAAGATGAGTTTTAAAGTGAGTTTTTTCTCTTTGCTTTGTGCTTGAGGATTACCTAGGGTGGCTCAATGGCTATGTGCTTTGAGTAGCTCGAACCCTTAATAGTGGCTATGTGCTTGTTAAGGTTCTATCCTAGGCTTAAACTTGTTTAAGTCATATCCTTTATTTTTGTTTTATGTTTTTGCAAATAAAAACCGAAACATTCCTCACCAAAACAGCCCCTAAAATCGTGTATAATGAGTGAGGCTCATGAGTGAGTCGAGTTTAGGGTGAGTGTGGTTACAAGGTACAAAGAGGCCCGCTTCAAATCGCTCCATATCCAGTGACTCTCACCGGGATGGGCTTGATACCGACTCGTCATGCTTAAGGCGAAAGCGACATCGGGACGAGTGCACATCATAGCATACATGATTGATCCTGCAGCGGAAGCATAAAGGATCAATTTCATGCGTTCAATTTCCACAGGAGTCGTAGGACATTGAGATTTCTTCAACGTTATTCCTACACTCATCGGAAGAAAGCCTCTCTTGGAGTCTTTCATATTGAACCTATCAAGAATCTTATCGATATAAGCTTCTTGACTCAATGCTAGTATCCTCTTGGATCTATATCTATAGATCCGAATACCCAAGATGCGTTGTGCCTCTCCCAAGTCCTTCATTTGGAAATGGTTTCCCAATTCCACCTTTACCGAATTCAAACTTGGAACATCATTTCCAATTAGTAGTATGTCATCCACATACAAAACAAGGAAGGTTACCTTGCTCCCACTAAACTTCATGTACAAACAAGGTTCCTCGGCACTTCGAGCGAAACCCTTTTGTTTAATGACATGATCGAATCTATGATTCCAACTCCTTGATGTTTGCTTAAGACCATAAATGAATCTCTTAAGCTTGCATACTTTCTTAGGGTTGGATGTATCTACAAAACCTTCAGGTTGTGTCATATACACTTCCTCTTCTAGAATCCCATTCAAGAAGGCGGTTTTTACATCCATTTGCCATATTTCATAGTCATAAAATGCGGCAATCGCTAAGATTATCCTTATGGATCGAAGCATTGCAACCGGTGCAAAGGTTTCATCATAATGAATACCTTGGACTTGTGAAAAGCCCTTTGCCACCAATCTATATGTTTATCTATGCCGAGTTTGATTTTGAATATCCATTTACACTGAAGAGGTCTCACTCCTTCAGGTAAATCTACCAAGTCCCAAACTTGGTTCTCGTACATAGAATCCACTTCGGATTTCATGGCCTCAAGCCATTGTTCGGAGTTGGGGCTATTTATAGCCGCCTTGTAGGTTGAGGGTTCGTTGCTTTCGAATAACAACAAATCACCCTCCTCCTCGATGTTACCGAGGTAACGGTCAGGTTGATGACTAATTCTTCCTGACCTCGTAGGGATTACAACCGTGTCAGAAGACGATGGAACGGTTTCCTCATCTTCTGCTTCGGTTTGTGGCTCTTGAACTTCATCAAGTTCAAATTTTCTTCCACTCTGTTTTTTAGAAATATATTCATCTTCTAGAAAAACAGCATCACGAGCCACAAACACTTTGTTCTCGTGAGGGTTGTAGAAGTCAAAATGATGGAAAACAAAGAATTGCTTTTACATATCCACCCAGTTTATCAATTTTCTGGGAAATGATACAAAAAAAGATTTCTTTGTCTACAACAGACAAATTCTTATACGATGAACTATACAATTATTGGATTTATACCAATGAACAAAAACAAATTTAAGCTAATCGAATTTGCTAATAGAATTGCAGTTCTAGACAAAGGACTTTTTATATAGATGGACTCGATAAAAACTCGATTATGCAATGAGAAAGCGAAAAGGAATATTTGCAAAAAAAAAGGATCCTTTCTTAAATGGATCCTATCGTGGAATAATAAAAATGCTTTTCGCCCTCTATTAGAAATGAAACTGCAAATTCAAAATTGGATAGATGGAATTTTTATAAATAAGATTCATAGTATTCTTCGTGAATGATTATAATTTCCACAATTTGAGCAGAAAAAGATACATTTAATAAAAATCAATATCAAAAGAAATTAGCCATTTCATGCCTTTAATGAGTCCATTTTCCGGGAATCAACATTCAATCTGAAAGGTATTTCTTTACTTCCGTAAGATCAAGAAACATTTTTAAAACTCTTAGTTGATGCAATCATAGGACTAAAAAAATAAGAAATTAATAAAAAGCTGGATACAAAAATAAATAAAAAGTTCCATGTTGGTCATACACATTAATTGATTATTTCAACAAAGAAGAAAGACAAAATGACGACGATGGACCTACAAATTATCAAATTCGCTCAAGGAAAGCTAAACGTGTAGTTATTTTTACCGATAATGAAGAGAATAGTGCTATTAATAATAGAGATACGAATAAATATAACCGATCAAACAGAAGAAGTTGCTTTGATCCGTTATTCACAACAATCTGATTTTCGTCGAGACATAATAAAAGGTTCGATGCGTGTTCAAAGACGTAAAATAGTTATTTGGGAATTTTTTCAAGCAAATATACATTCACCGCTTTTTTTAGACAGAGTCGATAAATCGTCATTTTTTTCTCTTAAAATTCCAAAAGGAATTAAAGAAATTTTTCCAAATTATATTGAAAAAAATGACGAATTTAAAATTTCTGATTATATTAAAGAAGAACAAAAGGAAGAAGATAAAATAAAAGAATATAAAAGAAAAGAAGAAAAAATAAAGGAAAAAGTACGAATAGAAATAGCGGAAGCTTGGGATATCATTCCACTTGCACAAGTAATAAGAGGTTTGATGTTAGTAACTCAGTCATTTCTTAGAAAATATGTTCTATTACCTGTATTTATAACCTACAAAAAGACATTTGTCAGACCTTGGAGCGAGTTTATCGTCAGTTTTATTCTTGACGAATGCCTCACAACCCCAGATTCTCATGAATAACAAATAGGGAACCGTTCCCGTCCATATCTCATATGGAGTCTTATTGGCCGCTTTAGTCGGACTTCGTTTAGTGAGAAAACAGCAGATAATAGCGCAAAGCCCCAAAATGATCCAGGAAGCTCACTTTGACTCATTATAGACCGAACTATATCTCATAAAGTTCAGTTTCTCCTTTCTGCAACACCATTCAACAGTGGTGTGCCCGGAGGAGTCCAATGTGATATTATACCACAATTATTAAGATGTGAATCAAACTCATTACTTAGATATTCGCCACCACGATCCGATCGTAGTGCTTGTATCTTCTTATCAAATTGGTTCTCAACCTCATTTTGAAATTCTTTAAATTTCTCAAAAGCATCACTTTTATGCCTTATTAAGTAGAGATAACCATATCTACTTAAGTCATCGGTAAAAGTAATGAAGTAATGATATCCTTCTCTAGCGGTGATGTTTAATGGACCACACACATCGGTATGTATGAGTCCTAAAACCTCACTAGCTCGTGTCCTTTTACCACTAAAGGGTGCAGGAGTCATCTTGCCTAAAAGGCAAGCCTCGCATGTACCATATGATTCGCAATCAAATGGTTTGAGAACCTTGGTCTCAACAAGTCTCTTTATGCGTCTATCATTTATATGACTTAAACGACAATGCCAAAGGTAGGATTTGTTTGATTCATTCGTTTTGAGCTTCTTGTTCTCTATATGATTAAACATCATTGACATCATTCAAAACATAAATACCTCCAATTGAAATGGTTTCACCATAAACCATTTCATTAAATGAAAAAGTACACCGATTGTCCTTAATCATAAAACAAAAGCCTTCCGCATCTAACACGGAGACGGAGATAATGTTTTTGGTTAGAGTTGGTACAAAATAACAGTTATTCAAGTACAACTCTAAACCACTAGCTAGAGTGAGCACAAAAGTTCCCATGGAAATGGCCGCTACTCTAGCTCCATTACCCATGCGGATATCTACATCACCCTTGGCTAATGCTCGCATGTTTCTCATCCCCTGCAAGTGATTGCAAAGATGAGATCCACATCTGGTATCCTATACCCATGTAGAAATGCAAGCATGATTTATGTCAATCATATAAAGACTAGAAGGAACAATATCTTTGGATGTCGCACATCCATCATTCTTTTCCTTCAAGAATTTGGGACAATTGCGCTTCCAACGACCGGGTTTGGGCTTGCTATTCTCAATAGCCTTCCCCTTACCCTTATCTTCCTTGAACCGAGCTTCATTAGCTCCCTTCCCTTTCTTGACCCCAATGTTTATGTTCTTCAATCTCATTGAAAGAACATCTTTTCTCTCAATCTCATTCACTTTGATGTTCTCTTGGTTGAAGCACATCATCGTCACTCTAGTGAATATCTCATATGCACTTTGTGAGTAACGAAGCGAAATTTGAGAGTAGGTGACATTGACCAAATCAACACATTTTTCAAGTCATTGTCCACTTTTAGGCGCTCATCGTAGGCGGCTCGTGCCGCCGCGGTGGCCCTAAGTCCGGGTTCGGCGGGAAGTTGTTCGGTAAGGTACTTTAAGCACATTGTCGGATTGAGCGGCGCCCCTTATAGTCGAATCCCATTCGACAAGGTTGCTACCGTCATCTTTTAGGATACATTTATCCATCACGGTTCTCAACCATGAAAATTTACCCAAAATGGGTGCGGGAGTTGATGTTGTCACTGCGATTTCAAATAAATAATTCTACAACAAATATGAGGAAATATATTAACATTCATTGTACATTCATGACATTTGCTAAAACTCTTTTTAAAACAAATGTCCATTTATATAATGATCTCCCACGAAATTATATAAATGATTCCAAGACTCCTTCTCATATAAAATTAGACATCTCATGTTTCCTTTTATATAAAAACGATAAGTCAACACTTGACTAATTCTACACTAGAATGCTTGGTTGATGATTTTCTTTAAAATGCATCCTTAAGCCCCAAATAACTCTTATTTGGTTGAGTTCAAACCAAATTAGCATGGGACTTCCTCCCACTACTTACCCATGGTAACGAGGTTCCATGTTGCGGAGGTCCTCATGAACATGGGGTTCATAGTTGCTACATTTGGAAAGGCTTTATCTCAATTCATTTGTTAAATAATGTGGGTGATCTTGTCAATTTTAGTCATAAAATTCTATATAAGTGAACTAATGTAAGAATGGCGACCTAAAAACAACAATCGTAGTGGGATATCGAGGCATGCATGGCGATTTGGGCATGTGTGCGGAAAAAAAAGCAATCAAACAAGCATAAGTAAGCATAAGCATAAACCTAGTATGGCCACCTAAAAGTAATTAAAATTACAAGGAGTTACAAATTGGAAACCAACTCCTTTGGTCCCTCTTCATAAGGACTTCATCCAAGCTCCTCCTTGCAAGCTTTAGAACACTTCTAAGGCTCCATCTCGATCCATCGCCGCTCTTCGGTTTACAAATAGTTACAAGTTTAAATTTACAAATGAATACATAGCAATCCTATTATACATTTATAAATGAAATTAACTATTAAAATTACAAGCCGGCGATACGAGATCGCATTTAATTACAAACTCACACGATATTCCCTTTCATTACGGGTAATATCGGTAAAAATAACAAACTATGGCCATACTAGTAAAGAATAAACATTCATTCAAAAATAAACATTCATTCAAACATGCATAATGAAAAGCTTATAAACAAAACATGCCAAAATCGCCCTAAACAATAATCGCATTAAATTGTTTCAAACCGATCTCATTTTTAATCGATTAATCTCATATTAATCAATAATGCTTAAAACACCTTTTAAGCTTGAACTAAAACTTCTAAACTGATTTAGAACACCCAAAATTAGTTTTCACTAATTCATGGTGATTTTAGTTCACTTTAGTGGTCATTTTGCTAATTACTTTAACTTTAATCATAACATTTTATGAATAAAGCATTAAAAATACATTATAATATAAAATAAAACCATTTTTATTTTGGAAAACTTTTGTACATTCTGGAACACGTCCAAGATGTCAAAAAAGAAAAGCTTGGTCAAAAAATTTTACGTATTATATTTATAACAATAAACATACGATTTCATCGATTTTATCTCATAAAATCAATAAAACGTCCAAAACAGTGAGGTAAAATCCCAAATTTATACTTGAGCATCCTCATAATGTATAAAAATATTGGTATAAATTTCATGTCCAGAAAAAACAACGTTTACTATATTTTTGGACATAAAATGCATTATATACCGATTTTAAACAAATAAATGAATAAATATACAAAACTCAAAATCTGACTTTGAAAATTTACATATAGAAAGTATAAATATGAAATATCACTGTGTAAAAATTTCGAGACCAGATTCCAAATATAACTATTTATAGTTATTATTTTAGCCAAAAACTCACTTTTTGACTCGGTTTTGTATAAAAATCATTTTAATTAGCAAACAAATTTCAAAAATTACGAAATTTGACCAGTAACTTCATGAGACCAGAACTTTGCATGCTATAAAAATCTCGTGTTAAAATCATTTTAAACACTATTTTCGAATTTTATCATATTTATTCTCAATAAATATATAAAACTCCAAAAATAACAAAATAAATTTTTAACCACAAGCCTAAGCTCTGATACCACTTGAAGGGATCTCATCCCATTCACTAATCAAATATTAGTGTAAATCAAATTACTCTAATTTGATGAGCAAGATCTATGTGGTTACATAAATACTTTGTTATAGGTTTATAGAAATTTATACCTTCACTTAAGGAATAAAATGGGCACAAATACGAGAACTCCTTTCTCGATTTGTTTCTTGAGCTATGAGTTAGGATGATCCTCCAAAACCCGAGTTTCCATAATAGGAAACCTCCTTCTTGTTGCACCCAAGAAGTACTCCAAAACTACTAGTGATTTTGATCTAGAAATCACTAGTAAATACTTGATAATATGAGATAATAATATTACGAACTCTTAGTAATATATTTAGATGGAATAAGAACTTGTTTCTTATTATTTTAGAGAGAGTTATGAGAGGATTAGAGTAATAGAAATGCATGCCATAAAATGACTTCTCTACACTCTCCTTTATATGTAAAAGTTGAACAAAATCAAGTGTTTAAAAACACACTTGATAACCGGCCTAGGGAGAGAGGAAAGGAGAGGAGTTTCTTTATTGTTTAGAGCAAAAGCATGCATCAACAAAATGATTATGTTTAAGCATGCTTGTCTAAAGCATAAGAAAACAAAACTAATAAGACAAAGGGAATCTCTCCCTTGCCTCTTATTTGGACGGTCCTAATGGACTATTATGGGTCCATTTTGTTTTCAATATTTGTCCCACAAATACTTATAATTTATCACTTAATCATCCAATATGATAAAGTATAAATTATCAAATTAAACTCTTAACTCTCCTTTAATATATATGTACATTTACATGTATATTAAAATTGCACTAATACTAATCACATTAGTCAATTAGCACACAATTAGTGAATTAACGATTAATCACTAATTCTAGTCTCTTCTATTAATTTTATCGATATAAAATTAATCACTCGAGTTCATAACTCGATTTCTCTCTAATTAAACTCTCTGACTAACCATTAGTCGATTTTATCAAGTTTCTAATTTAATTGCATCTCATACAATTAATTAGCTTATTTATTTGGAGCACGTTCCTATAGGTGTGACTCAAAGGGATCAATTGATTACCGCCGTTCTCACGACAATAACGTCAAACTCTAGTCAGCCAACCGTTATTGATTTACGTTAATCAATTGACAATAATACCGGATTATCCCTCTGTATTCCTTAATTGAGATTTATTAAGTAATCGCACTATTGTGGAGGACACATACTCCAACACTTTTTCGTCGGTGATACCTTTTGAATAGCGAATACGTATGATCCTCGATAGGTAGTGTATGCATACATTAGACAAGGGATTTGGCTGTCCTTATTACCTTAGGTATCTTTAGCCTGTCAGCCTTGTCCACTTTGTTGGCCCTGATCGCTATTGCGCGGACGTCTAGTATGTCAGCCTTGTCCACTTTGTTGGCCCTGTCTACTATAGCGCGATTTACGTCTGCATGCTTCCGCCTTACTAACGAAGATTCTTTAGTTAACGTATGATGAATGTATTTCCTTGTTATGATTGTTATTTGCATACATGACGTTGTCTTGAGTTTGAGAATTGCCTTGTTGAGTATGATTATCGGGAAACGTTTTATGACTATATGATTTGACGTATACTTATGTTTGAATCATCATGTTTCCTTACTTGTTTTTACCTGCCTGCTTGCTATTTGTTTTATTTATTTATTATATATATCGCATATGTTTTAGAATTGCATGTATAGAAAGAGTGATGCGGGATTTTTGGTTGCAGGTACCCCGAGACTAACGATAATCATGTTGGGGATGGTCTACCTTATTTTGTACTCTTCTTTGAGAGATTGTAATTGAATATACTCTGTTTATCTTTAAAACTCATATTATGTATGTGGAGTTGTAATACGATAACAGCTGGTTTGCAATATATAGACTTAATTAATTTTCCGCCTTAGTTTAATTAAAGTCACGAAAAAAACCAGGTTGTTACATATTTGTTACGGGTTTTTGAAGGTGAAGACGGGTATACGGGTGAAGACATAGACTTGGATAACATCGTCGATCCGGATAACCAATAGACTTGCCGATTCAAGGTGACTAACTATGTCTCATTTTAACCTCTTTGTAAATTAATTTGATTTTTATTATAAGTTTTATGAGTATGATTTCTATGCTAAAATATGTTAAACATCATGATTATGTGCTTGTATGTTATGTGTAGTATAATAAAATGATAATAAATAAGTAATATCGATAATAGTTAAGTTGTAGTAATATTCTAATATGTTTAGTTAAATTTGTTTTAAGCATTTTAATTATGATTCATATGATTTTTATGTTTAGTTATGTTTTAGTTATGTTATAATCATAAATAAAAATTATGTGAAATATTAACAATGAGTTTAAAGTGATTAAAAATCGAAAATTAAAATTTATACATATATACTACTCCTCACGGTTTTACTTAATTTTTTAAATAAATTTTCACTTTTAATTTTTGTAAATAATATGTTAGATTAAGTTAGTTAAAATAGATGTTATCATGTGAAAAACATTAAATTAGGAAAATAATTTATAAGTTGTTAAAATTGAAAATGGTGTTCTTGAGTTTTATTTTGATCTTCATGTGTGTTCATATGTTCTTCATGTTGATGTTCATCTTTATTGTTCATTTTGATTTTGTTTTATTTTATGTTTGTTAATATTTTGTGTTGATGTTTAGTTATTGTTTTATGTTATGTTGTTACTATTACATAAATCAAACTTAAACTTTTAGAAAATCAATTAGAAAATTTAACTTTATATTTTAGCTTAAATTTTAGTCTAATGAAATTTCTAGTTAAGTTTCATTTTAGTTAAAATCATTTTAGTATAATTAGAATAATTAAAATATAAAGACTTTAAGCTAAAAACCGATAAAAATTGAAAAACGAATTTTTGGACAAATACGTACATGCTCACGGCATTAGGCCTAATTTTAGGCTAAAAATTGTTTTATCACTTTTTAGTTTATTGTTAAAATAATTTAATTAATAGTTAATAAGTTAGAATTAAGAAATTAAAAGAAATAAATCAATTTTGACATATACTTAAAACCACACGGCATTTGTATATAAAACGGACTAAATTTGATCAAAATGAAAATATCACTAAGTCACTAAAGTTTAGTAGTTATTAGAATTGAAATTTTGTATAAATCGTTTTAGTTATAAATGAAATATAATAAACCGATAAAAATGGTTAACTGTTATAAAAATGAAATCGAGCAAGGGAGGAAGCAAGAGGATCTCCAAGGACTTGAGGACAAGTCCTTTCCAAGGAGAGGAGATTGGAGCAAAAATGGCCAAGGTGGTCAAGGGTGAAGTCGAGGGAGACCATGGGTTGGGGCCATGGGCTCAAACCCAAGCCTAGGCCATGGACCAAGGGATCACTAAGGGCTAAGTAAAGTCAATTCTATGGTCAAATCGAACCAACCTTAGTGATCAAGCAAAGTCAAGAGGAAGTCAAAGTTGGAGAGCAACAAAAAAGTCAAGATTGTGCTATTTTTGAATGTGGTCAAAGTGGGTGCACCCATGTGAGTTAACCCTCCAATAAAAGGACTCACATGGTTCACAAAGCTAGCTCAAGGAGGTCCCATAGGAGCCGGCCCAACAAGTCCCAACAAACAATCACATTGTTTTATGTTTACGCCATTTTCATTCACGCCGCTTTGGCCACTTTACGCTTTATTGTTTTAGTTTGTAAAAATCAAATCAAGAGCATGTGGACCGTCCTCCTTCATGACCAAGGCTCACTCAAGGACCCTTGGATGATCCTAAACAAAGAATGGAGAGGATTGAGCCTAATGTCAACATCTACCTTTATGCTTTTATCTTTTGTTTGTTAGCCTTCAAAATTCAGCTCTTGTAAGGCCTCTTGGCCGTTTTTTTTGGATGTCTCAAAGGCTCATGTGAGCCCTTAGATTAACTTTGAAATGTAAGGCTTAGATTAGAGCAAGGGTCCTATATAAACCCTCACTCTAACATCAAAATTTTCAGATTTGGTTAATGAAAAGAAACCCTAGAGTTTTATTGAGTGTTCTTCAATTTCTCATTACTTTGTGTGTGAGTTAGTGAAAGATTAGTTTAGTGGCTTTGTGCTTAAACTAATCAAAACCTAAATCTATTACTTTGTGTGTAGATTTAGATACTATCTTTATGTTCTTGCATTTAACAACAAAAATCAGAAAATTTTCATCACAAAAACACATATACTCGGCCGAAATTGTTCAAGGGTTCAAGTCGATTTTTGTTCATCTTTTGAGTGAAGCTTTACCCACTTAGTTTCACTCCAAATTGGTCATCAAAGCCTAGGTTTGTTCTTGTTTTTTCGATTTGTTTGTGTTTTCGATTTGTTTTACTTTTCTCGGTTTACACCCTTGTTCTTCCTCTTCAATTTTCGTTTTCTTTCTTTTCTTTTCCTTGTTTATTTTCCACAAAACTTTCACAAAAAAACTCACAAAATTTTCACAAAATGGAAGGGGATAGAGGGGAGGATAAAAGGCTTTCCGATTTAGAAGAGAAGTTAACTCAACTCACCGGTAATTGTACTCTAATGATGAATGCTCTAAACACTCTCTTGGATCAAAACATTGAGGAGCCAAGAAGGGGTGGGGGAGGAAGGGGCCGTGGGATAGGAGGCCGTGGAAGGGGTCGACCACCTCCTCACATGGAAGATCAATTTTCGGATTCGGAGGAATCCCTTGAAACCCACCCAAGAGACTATGACCGAGATATCAAAGTGGATATACCCGATTTTTATGGTAGCTTGAACCCCGAGGATCTCCTAGATTGGCTTAGGTCGATAGAGAGGATCTTTGAATTTAAGGAATATCCCGATAGGAAGTGTTTTAAAGTGGCCATCATGAAATTCAAAGGATATGCCTCCCTTTGGTATGAAAACCTTAAGAATCAAAGAAATCGAGAGGGAAAGGAACCCATTAGGTCATGGCTCAAACTCAAAAAGAAACTCAAAGACAAGTTTGTTCCCAAGGATTATACCCAAGACATGTTCCTCAAGCTAGCTCAACTTGGAGTGAAACCTATGGGGTTTGATTCCACTCAAGAGACTAACAAAAATCGAACTTGAAGTGTCTTGAAAATCTCGGCTAGATGATGTATTTTTGTGGGATAATTTTCTGAAAATTTGTAACATAAAAGAAAACAATAAAGATAGTACTAAATCTACACACAAAGTAATAGATTTAGGTTGTGATTAATCAAGCACAAAGCCACTAATTAATCTTTCACAATCTCAAGCACAAAGCAAGGAGAAAATGAAGAACACTCAACTCATAAACTCTAGGGTTTTCATTCTCATTCAAATCTGATTTTCTACAATGAGTTATGCTTGGTTTATATAATACCAAGGCTTGCATCTTAACCCTACACTTCCTAAGGATCTAAGGGTCACAAAATGACCATACACTCAGCTAAAAACAACGGTCCAAAGGACCTTACAACTGATCCAAACAAAACTAAAAGCATAAAGAGAGAAAATGACACTTCCCTAAATCTACACCCTACAATTGATGCTTTAATCTAATGGCCAAGATTATGGCCTTGGAGAGCAAGTATAGGTGGTCCTAATGACCCCTTCAAACTGATCATAAAACTAAAGAAACAAGACAATAAAGAGGACAAGGACATAAAGCAAAACAAGCACTACTAAATGACAATGATAGCATGTATAAGAAGTTGAGCTGATTTTGTGAATGTGGAATTGAGCTGATCTTTGGGTCTTCTCTTGTGTATCCCACGTCCCATGTGAATCCATGGCTCATTAGGAGACTCCCAAATGGTCCCCAAAGTGAGCTCACCCAAAGAGAATGAAGTAGGTTAAGTTCATGGCTCATTACTTCAAAACAGTCCAAACCGGATTTCATAATCTGACAGTGACTTCTAGGCTTCACCATTCCGTACTCACTTTGAATTACAAGGCCCATGATATGTCATTGGAAAGGTAATTGAGTTGGCTTTCCAATGCAAAAAGAATCATCCAAAACTATGGCCTACAACTCAAGATATTGAGCTTTTAGTACAGACATGTCGAATCCTCCTTTGGACTGAAGTTTCACAATCTGACCCCTGACTTGTAGAGGCCATAACTCTCAGCTCCCTTTGAACCAGATAGCCAACCATATGTCAAATGAAAGCTCTTTGAGCTAGCTTTCATATGCAAGTGGTTTCACCTCAATTGGATGAGTAGATTGGGAGTTATGTTACGATCTCTACCGACATGTCAAGATGGGCTTTATGGTTCATGGCCTAGATTGTTGTTTTCCATGTGTGGGCTGATTTCCTTCGTTCTTCTTTTGTACATTTCACTTGGTTTGACCCTAATGGTCACAAATTAAGCCATGGCTCGAGCCATAGGACCCAAGTAAGCCCAAGCCTCAAAATGAGCAAAAATGAGCTTATCCATTTTGGTGCAATCTCCTCTTCTTCAAAAAAGTTTGTCCTCAAACTTTGGGGTTCTTAACATTTGTTTGAGCTCCTCTTCTTGATTCCTACCTAGTGTCTTAGGGTTGTTCTTGACTAAGCTTCCCATTTTGAATTTCCATTTCAAGAATCCTCTTGACCTCTTGCTTGTGCCAAGCTTCCCATTCCACATGAGCTTCTTCTTCTTGGCCTTAAGTGAACATCTCATAAGATCAAGCTCAACCTTTCCCTTGAGATTATTCCCCATGCTCTCATCTTGATACTTAGGATCATCATTAGCAAAGTGGATGGTTAAACTTTCACCAACATTCATTCCATGGTTTCCATTTGAGTTCCCTTCTTGACCAGCCTCTTCATGCTCCCACGGTTCCCTAAGATTATCAAAGAGAGGGTGACAAGCACCCCTCTCAAGTACATCACAACAATTCTCATCAGATTTCTCCCTAAGCTTGTCCCCTTTGTCTAACCAACTTAGTTCGAATGGATTAGGATGCTCTTGGGTATGTGAGGCTAACTCCTTGATTAGAGGCTTAGAAGCCATCTTGGTCGTGCCCTCTTCCTCAAGGACCAGATTACACACCATTTTTTCAGTTTGCTCTTGATTCACACCCTCTTCATCCTCACTAGCATGGACCTCATTCTCCTCATCCTTACAAACAAGTATCTCTTCCTTTCCCCAATGAACAACCTCTAATGAACTAAGGGCTCTCTTTGTAGGACAATCCATAGCAAGGTGACCAAAGCCATAACATTGATAGCATCTCTTAAGGGTGATGGTTTTTTTGTGGCTAGGGTCAATCGCTTCCCTTTGGTCTAGGGTTAGTGGTGTTGGGGTTGTAGTGGGTTCAACGATTTTGGCTCTCATGGGTGGCTCATAGGGTGGTGTTTTGGTAGGAGGATCAAGTAAAGTAGCCATCCCTTTACCCACACTCATTTGGACAGATTTTCCTCTCATCTTAGCCACCTTGGCTTCTAACTCTTTCCCAATTCTTTCCATAGATTCAAAAACCGACTCACCTCTAGGAGTTTCATATGAAGTACCATAGGAAAAAAGGGTAGAACTAAAAGGAAAAGAAAGACTCATTGTAACTCAAAAACAAAAACTGATTTTGTGACAAAGTTTGAATTTTGATGTAGGAACCGAAAAAACAAAACTAACACAAGGGTGGATCTTGTGCTCTTGAACCAAAGCTTTGATACCAATTTGGAGTGAAACCTATGGGGTTTGATTCCACTCAAGAGACTAACAAAAATCGAACTTGAAGTGTCTTGAAAATCTCAGCTAGATGATGTATTTTTGTGGGATAATTTTCTGAAAATTTGTAACATAAAAGAAAACAATAAAGATAGTACTAAATCTACACACAAAGTAATAGATTTAGGTTGTGATTAATCAAGCACAAAGCCACTAATTAATTTTTCACAATCTCAAGCACAAAGCAAGGAGAAAATGAAGAACACTCAACTCATAAACTCTAGGGTTTTCATTCTCATTCAAATCTGATTTTCTACAATGAGTTATGCTTGGTTTATATAATACCAAGGCTTGCATCTTAACCCTACACTTCCTAAGGATCTAAGGGTCACAAAATGACCATACACTCAGCTAAAAACAACGGTCCAAAGGACCTTACAACTGATCCAAACAAAACTAAAAGCATAAAGAGAGAAAATGACACTTCCCTAAATCTACACCCTACAATTGATGCTTTAATCTAATGGCCAAGATTATGGCCTTGGAGAGCAAGTATAGGTGGTCCTAATGACCCCTTCAAACTGATCATAAAACTAAAGAAACAAGACAATAAAGAGGACAAGGACATAAAGCAAAAACAAGGACTACTAGTGACAATGACATGTATAAGAAGTTGAGCTGATTTTGTGAATGTGGAATTGAGCTGATCTTTGGGTCTTCTCTTGTGTATCCCACGTCCCATGTGAATCCATGGCTCATTAGGAGACTCCCAAATGGTCCCCAAAGTGAGCTCACCCAAAGAGAATGAAGTAGGTTAAGTTCATGGCTCATTACTTCAAAACAGTCCAAACCGGATTTCATAATCTGACAGTGACTTCTAGGCTTCACCATTCCGTACTCACTTTGAATTACAAGGCCCATGATATGTCATTGGAAAGGTAATTGAGTTGGCTTTCCAATGCAAAAAGAATCATCCAAAACTATGGCCTACAACTCAAGATATTGAGCTTTTAGTACAGACATGTCGAATCCTCCTTTGGACTGAAGTTTCACAATCTGACCCCTGACTTGTAGAGGCCATAACTCTCAGCTCCCTTTGAACCAGATAGCCAACCATATGTCAAATGAAAGCTCTTTGAGCTAGCTTTCATATGCAAGTGGTTTCACCTCAATTGGATGAGTAGATTGGGAGTTATGTTACGATCTCTACCGACATGTCAAGATGGGCTTTATGGTTCATGGCCTAGATTGTTGTTTTCCATGTGTGGGCTGATTTCCTTCGTTCTTCTTTTGTACATTTCACTTGGTTTGACCCTAATGGTCACAAATTAAGCCATGGCTCGAGCCATAGGACCCAAGTAAGCCCAAGCCTCAAAATGAGCAAAAATGAGCTTATCCATTTTGGTGCACAACTCAAACAAGAGACACAACCAATTGAGTCCTACCTTAGGGACTTTGAGCAACTCACATTACAATGTGAGATGAATGAGAAACCCGAACAAAAAATAGCTAGGTTTGTCGAGGGCCTAAACCCTAGGATTGCTAACCGAGTGAAGATGCAAAACTTGTGGTCATTCGATGAGGCCGTTACCATGGCCACACGTGTGGAAAGGCTAGAGAAGGGGAGAGGGGACTCGGCCAAAAACACCACCAAGGCCAACCCCATGCCGAGCCAAGGAGGGATCAAAATTGGTGAGCCTAGCCCTACTATCAAGCCATCAAGTGTTGACAAGGGGAAGGGAATCGACTATGGCCCTAAGAGAACAATTCCTCTCAAGAAGTGCTACCAATGTCAAGGGTATGGTCATTTTGCTAAGGAGTGCCCTAGCAAGAGGACCTTGAACACAAGTGAGGTTGTGCATTGGGGAGACGATGAAGTGTTAGTTTGTGAGGAAGAAAAAAACGAGGGAGTTGAGGATGTGAAGGTGGCCGAGACAATTGTTCCCCCGGACTCGGGGTTGAGCTTGGTTACTTGGCGAGTGATGCACACTCAAGACTCAAGTGAGAGTATGAATCAAAGGCACCAAATTTTTCGAACCAAATGTACAATCATGGGGAGAGTGTGTAACCTCATTATCGATGGAGGGAGTTGTGTTAATGTTGCTTCTAAAACCCTCATTGATAAGCTTGCCTTGCCTACTTTGAAGCATCCTCATCCTTACAAGCTAAGGTGGCTTAATCAAGGAGCCGAGGTGAAAGTTGATAAACAATGCAAAGTCTTGTTTTCCATTGGACAAGACTACAAAGATGAAATTGTGTGTGAAGTGTTGGACATGGATGCTTGTCATGTATTACTTGGTAGGCCTTGGGAGTATGAAAAGAATTCTTCCCACCATGGAAGAGACAATACCTACTCATTCAAGTATGGTGAAAAGCTTATTGTCTTAGCTCCCCTACCACCAATGATGGGATGTAAATCCAATGCGTGCTTGTTTGAATCCTTCATTGAGCCAAACCCTAGCATGGAGATGGAGTTGGGGCCGAAATTGATTGAGCAAGAAGGCTTGAAAGGCCTTACACCGAGTAGTGGAGGGCAAGAGGGAGAGATGAACTTGGAATGTGAGGGAAGCTCTAGCATGATAAGGAGGATTCTAGGAGAGGAGCAACATGAAGGTGAAGCATCAATCAACAAAGAAACAACCGACTACAATGAGAATGTGGTCAATGAAAGAACAAAAATCGATGGCAAGGAAAGATCAAGTGGGTCTTTAAGATGGAGAATCATTGATGGGCTCGATCATGAGCAAGAATGGATGGATGGCATGGTTATGAGTCGTGGGCTCAAAGAAATGCTCGAGGAAGAATGTGTGGTCAAGCAAACCGTGACCAAGGAAGAGAACATGATCAATTCTTCGAGCCAAGGCAAAGGGGTCCAACCACTTCTACAAACTCTAGCTAAGTGGTGCCCATGGAAGACTAAAACCGTGACGGCCAAGATCGAGCAAGGGATGAGCCGAGAATCAAGCATGAAATCGAGCAAGGGAGGAAGCAAGAGGATCTCCAAGGACTTGAGGACAAGTCCTTTCCAAGGAGAGGAGATTGGAGCAAAAATGGCCAAGGTGGTCAAGGGTGAAGTCGAGGGAGACCATGGGTTGGGGCCATGGGCTCAAACCCAAGCCTAGGCCATGGACCAAGGGATCACTAAGGGCTAAGTAAAGTCAATTCTATGGTCAAATCGAACCAACCTTAGTGATCAAGCAAAGTCAAGAGGAAGTCAAAGTTGGAGAGCAACAAAAAAGTCAAGATTGTGCTATTTTTGAATGTGGTCAAAGTGGGTGCACCCATGTGAGTTAACCCTCCAATAAAAGGACTCACATGGTTCACAAAGCTAGCTCAAGGAGGTCCCATAGGAGCCGGCCCAACAAGTCCCAACAAACAATCACATTGTTTTATGTTTATGTCATTTTCATTCATGTCGCTTTCGTCACTTTATGCTTTATTGTTTTAGTTTGTAAAAATCAAATTGAAGAGCATGTGGACCGTCCTCCTTCATGACCAAGGCTCACTCAAGGACCCTTGGATGATCCTAAACAAAGAATGGAGAGGATTGAGCCTAATGTCAACATCTACCTTTATGCTTTTATCTTTTGTTTGTTAGCCTTCAAAATTCAGCTCTTGTAAGGCCTCTTGGCCGTTTTTTTTGGATGTCTCAAAGGCTCATGTGAGCCCTTAGATTAACTTTGAAATGTAAGGCTTAGATTAGAGCAAGGGTCCTATATAAACCCTCACTCTAACATCATAATTTTCAGATTTGGCTAATGAAAAGAAACCCTAGAGTTTTATTGAGTGTTCTTCAATTTCTCATTACTTTGTGTGTGAGTTAGTGAAAGATTAGTTTAGTGGCTTTGTGCTTAAGCTAATCAAAACCTAAATCTATTACTTTGTGTGTAGATTTAGATACTATCTTTATGTTCTTGCATTTAACAACAAAAATCAGAAAATTTTCATCACAAAAACACATATACTCGGCCGAAATTGTTCAAGGGTTCAAGTCGATTTTTGTTAATCTTTTGAGTGAAGCTTTACCCACTTAGTTTCACTCCATGGTAGGCCTTGGGAGTATGAGAAGAATTCTTCCCACCATGGAAGAGATAACACCTACTCATTCAAGTATGGTGACAAGCTTATTGTCTTAGCTCCCCTACCACCAATGATGGGTTATAAAACCAATTCATGCTTGTTCTAATCAATCAAGGGAGAGAGCTCTAGCCAAGAGGTGGGAGAAGAGCCGAATGTGGGCTTTGGAAAAGAAGTGATGAGCTTGGAAATCAAGAGAAACCCTAGAGCAACAAGGGGAGTTCTAGGAGAGGAGCAACAAGAAGGTGATGCATCAATCAACAATGAAACAACCAATGTGAACAATGAGAGGGCAAAAATCGATGGACTAGAGAGGTCAAGTGGGTCTTTGAGGTGGAGAATCATTGATGGGCTCGATCATGAGCACGAATGGATGGATGGCATGGTTATGAGTCGTGGGCTCAAAGAAATGCTCGAGGAAGAGTGTGTGGTCAAGCAAACCGTGACCAAGGAAGAAAACATGATCAATTCTTCGAGCCAAGGCAAAGGGGTCCAACCATTTCTACAAACTCTAGCTAAGTGGTGCCCATGGAAGACCAAAACCGTGAAAGCCAAGATCGAGCAAAGATTGAGCCGAGAATCAAGCATGAAATCGAGCAAGGGAGGAAGCAAGAGGATCTCCAAGGACTTGAGGACAAGTCCTTTCCAAGGAGAGGAGATTGGACCAAAATGGTCAAGGTGGTCAAGGGTGAAGTCGAGGGAGACCATGGGTTGGGGCCATGGGCTCAAACCCAAGCCTAGGTCATGGACCAAGGGATCACTAAGGGCTAAGTAAAGTCAATTCTATGGTCAAATCGAGCCAACCTTAGTGATCAAGCAAAGTCAAGAGGAAGTCAAAGTTGGAGAGCAACAAAAGTCAAGATTATGCTATTTTTGAATGTGGTCAATTAGGGTACACCCATGTGAGTCAACCCTCCAATAAATGGGTCACATGGCTCATCAAGCTAGCTCAAGGAGGTCCCAAGGAGCCGGCTCAATTAAACCACCCAAGCCATCACATTGTTTTTATGTTTTATGTCATTTTCATACATGTCGCTTTCTTTACTTTTTACTTTATGCTTTAATGTAAGGAGACAATATAGTCCCTTGTATCTTGGTCACTTGGACCGTCCAAACCCACCCCAAGGCTCACACAAGGGCCCTTGGATGATCATCAACAAAGAAGGGAGAGGATGGACTCAAGTGTCACCATCACCTTTATGCTTTATAGTTTGTCTTTTAGGTTGAAAATTTTCAGCTCACATGTGAGCTTAGGGACCGAGTATTATGATGTTTTGTGGGTTATTTGTGAGCCCTTAGATCCTCTTGTAATGTATGGTCAAGATTAGAATGAGGGTAGTATATAAACCCTCATTCTCACCTCACATTTTTTAGATTTGAATGAATATAAGGTTGAACCCTAAAAACTTGAGTGCTCTCATTTCTCTCTTAGCTTTGTGCTTGAGTTGAGTGATTAATTAGTTAGTGGCTTAGTGCTTAACTAATTACAACCCTAAATCTATTACTTTGTGTGTAGATTTAGTGACTATCCTTTATGTTTTATTGTTCCACAAAATTTCAGAAAAATACTTCACAAAAACATTACTCTTGGCCGAGAACATCATCACCATTCCAAGTCGATTTGTGTTCATCCCTTGAGTGAAACTTGCCCCCATAGGTTTCACTCCAAATTGGTCATCAAAGCCTAGGTTTGTTCTTGTTTTTTCGATTTGTTGTTGTTCTTAGTTTTGTCGAGTTACTCCTTTGTTTTCTTCTTTTAATTTTCGTTTTTCTTCTTCCTTTTCCTTGTTTATTTTCTATAAATTTCCCACAAAATTTCCACAAAAGATCTCACAAAATTTTCACATAATGGAAGGGGATAGAGGAGAGGGTAAAAGGCTTTCCGATTTAGAAGAGAAGTTAACTCAACTCACCGGTAATTGTACTTTAATGATGAATGCTCTAAACACCCTCTTAGACCAAAATCTTAATGAACCAAGAAGGGGTGGAGGGAAGAGGCGTGGGTATGGGGCCGTGGAGAGGACAACCTCCTCCTCACATGGAAGATCAATTTTGGATTCGGAGGAGTCCCTTGAAACCCACCCAAGAGACCATGACCGAGATATCAAAGTGGATATACCCGACTTTTATGGTAGCTTGAATCCCGAGGATCTCCTAGATTGGCTTAGGTCGATAGAGAGGATCATTGAATTTAAGGAATATCCCGATAGGAAGTGTTTTAAGGTGGCCATTATGAAGTTCAAGGGATACGCTTCCCTTTGGTACGAAAACCTCAAGAACCAACGAAACCGAGAGGGTAAGGAACCCATTAAGTCGTGGCTCAAACTCAAGAAAAAACTCAAAGACAAGTTTGTTCCAAAGGATTATACCCAAGACATGTTCCTCAAGCTAGCTCAACTAAAACAAGAGACACACCCCATTGAAACCTATCTTAGGGACTTTGAGCAACGCACTCTACAATGTGAGATGAATGAGAAGCCCGAGCAAAAAATTGCAAGGTTTGTTGAGGGCCTAAACCCTAGGATAGCAAATCGGGTCAAGATGCAAAACTTGTGGTCATTCGATGAGGCCGTTACTATGGCCACACGTGTGGAGAGGTTAGAGAAGGGGAGAGGAGAGTCGGCTAAGAACACCCCCAAGACCAACCCTAACTCGAGCCAAGGAGGGGTCAAAATTGTCGAACCTAGCCCTACTATCAAGCCATCAAGTGTTGACAAGGGGAAGGGAATTGACTATGGCCCTAAGAGAACAATTCCTCTCAAGAAGTGCTATCAATGTCAAGGGTATGGTCATTTTGCTAAGGAGTGCCCTAGCAAGAGGACCTTGAACACAAGTGAGGTTGTGCATTGGGGAGACGATGAGGTGTTAGTTTGCGAAGAAGAAAAAAACGAGGGAGTTGAGGAAGTGAAGGTAGCCGAAACATTAGTTCCCCCGGACTCGGGGTTGAGCTTGGTTACTTGGCGAGTAATGCACACTCAAGATTCAAGCGAAAGCATGGATCAAAGACACCAACTATTTCGAACCAAGTGTACAATCATGGGGAGAGTGTGTAATCTCATTATCGATGGGGGAAGTTGTGTTAATGTTGCTTCGAAAACCCTCATTGATAAACTTGCCTTACCAACCTTGAAGCATCCTCATCCTTACAAGCTAAGGTGGCTTAATCAAGGAGCCGAGGTAAGAGTTGATAAGCAATGTCAAGTTTCGTTCTCGATTGGACAAGACTATAAGGATGAAATTGTGTGTGTGTGGAACCCGGGATCGGACCCAACTCGGCGTCTTGCTTAAGGGCGGATTTTAAAGTTAAAAAAGATTAAGTTGGAAAAACCTTTAAGAACTGTTATGGAGTCGCCACCTATTTATCGCGGAAAATAGGAACCTGCTACCATGTTCTAAGTTAAAAACATGTCCTAGATTTTGGAGCACGCCGACACCCCTAGATCTAAGGCTTGTGAAACCAGATTGGATTAGGGTGAGGTACTTTAGAAAAAGAGTTAATTCAAATAATGATTTATGAAAACCTTTTAGAAAAGCCTATGTAAAAATAGCCTCATCGACCTAGAACAATCCTTGTAAGATGATATTTGAGCTAATGTTATCGCCACGCACAAGTGCGATAAGTTTGTAAAAGAATGCAGATGCAGATGCAAAAGATTGATTAAAACCCTCGGTTTAGCATGTTTAACTTGTTAACGAATACAGTTCGATTAAGGGTCGAATTCATTGTTTAAGTTGATTTAATGCAAAATAAGAAGGTGCAAGATGCATGCAAATAAAATAAAGTTCAATTGTCCATTGGTTTATTTTATAAGGTCGATTGCTTATGCGACTTTGGCGTGTCATCGGATATGGAGTGTACCAAGTAAATAGAACACTTGGAGTGCAAGCGCTACTGGTGCCAAAGCCGGGGCGCTAAAGTGTAGACCCCTTTGTTAGTCCATAGAAAATAAGAAAAAGCTTTGATCCAAGTGGATCGGTGCACTACCTTGTCCCGACGCTCAGATCCGGGCGAGCTTCGCTTGAACTTGAAAGGAGGATGAATTCAACACGGGATGGTGTGTTGAACTCAAGGATATGAGTGCTTGAGGCTTTGTGGATGTATTTAGGTGTATACCGTGCTAGACGGTATATTTTGTGGGACCCAAGTGTGGGTGCTAAAACTAGGAAGAGAGGTTGTGAGAAGAGAGGGTTTTCTTGTGTGGAAAACTTATCAGAATAGGTCGTGCGAGGGGTTGTATATATAGGAGAATAGCCGAGAGAAAATAGGAAAGCAGGGGAAAAAGCCAGCCTGGGAAACCGCATAGCCTTATGCGGTTTGGTGGGCAAACCGCATAGGCTTATGCGGTTTGCACCATGAGCCGCATAAGCTTATGCGGTTTGCTGGTGTGGTTTTAACTTCGAGATTTCGTATTTCCTTAATCCGAATTGCTAAATCTTGGGAATATTCGGTGTAATCTCCTTGCTTGTGCTCCAAGAAGACCTAGTATGATCTTCAAGAGAGTCGTTGAGGGCTTTGGAGTGCGGGCCAAAGGTGGGTTTGGGCTCGGTTTTGGGCCCGAGCCCTGAAAATGTAAAAAGGGTGCATTTTGTAGGATTTTGTGAAATAAGATAAGACGTGAGGTTGTATTTTGTGTGAGAGGGGGCTAAATAGCGGTTTTAGCTACCGGGCCTAAATTTAGGAATTTAGGAATGCTGAATTAGACCTTGTTAATGTAAAAGGGCTAATTATAGTGCGAATGCGAAGCTCATGCCAAATGAAGCAGGACGTGGACCAAGCTAGACCCTAAATGGACAAAATGAACGTTTATTTAAAGCGATGTGAAGCGACCTTAAACATTTTAACATTTAAAACGACTCAGAATGAATTCGACATTAGTTAGAACCGTTTAAGTTAACGTTAAAGCATGCGTAATAAAAGTCCGTGTTACATCACAGGGTTTTGTTTGGGAGGGTACGGATATGGGTATCCACAGAGCCCCCAGTTTGACTGAGCTCGGACTAGAGCGCTAGTCAAACTCCTTCGACCATATCCGGACCATTACGCCTCGTCTGATCGTGAACGAAGCATGTGTCCATGGGTGAGACGAGGACTTCGAACCGGGCTAAGCGGGGAGGGGCGTGCGCATTTTAAGGACTTGGCGGTCCGTGCATGCTATAAGGGCCTGCCGGCCTGCTGGATGTCTTCATCGTGCTTGTTGTACTGTCGTTGTTGGTGTCTTTGTATATGCTTGGTATCATTGGATGCCTGGTGCTGGTGCTTGTAATGTCTTCGTATTGCATGTGTACTTTGTAAGATGTTTGGGTAAGTGCTAGTGTAGGCCTCGTGAAAGAGCGTCTGCGTAATGCTTGTGCTTGAACTCGCCGAGGAGCGTCTATGTAGAGTGAAATGCTTGGAGTTAGGTGTATATCGCAGAGTGCATGTGCTTAGGCTCGCCGAGGAGTGTCTATGTAGTCGTAATTGCATATGATTGCCTTTCGTTGAGGAGAAGGTGATGTAAATGCTCGTTGTCGTGTAGTGCCGTTGTCGTTGCTGATGCCTTCGCTGTTGCTGATGCCGTCGCTTATGCTGATGCTGTTGTTGATGTTGAACTGGGTCTCGCCGAGGAGCGCAGGTGCTTAGTGTAGTATTTGCTGGAGAAGTACTAGTTTGCTAGGGAAGGGTGTATATGTATGGTCTCGCCGAGGAGCGTAGGTGTAGTTGTGGTTGTTTGGGAGAGTGATGGTGTTTCGTCTTGCTAGGGGTGCAGGTGTATATTTGCCGGGATTATGGTCCGAGGAAGGTGTATGTGCTCAAGTGTACGGCTTCGTGTAATTGCTTGGATGTGCTGAATGTGCTGATGCAGACGCTTGGTGTTTATGTTAGTGATTTGCTGGGGAAGTCGAAGGGTATGTCTTGGACTCCGTAGGAAATGTCTGTATAGGTGTGTGGACTCCATGGGGAGGAAGCGATACTCCACAGGGACGTGTAAGAGGGTGTAAGGACTCGTGAAGAGTGTTCGTGAGCCGCTTCGCATCGAGTGTATTAAATGCTTAGTACACGCGTATGGCGGACTGTAGGTGACGCCTTAACCAAGGCATAGCGCATAATGTATGTGCTAGCGCTTGTGGCGGACTGTAGGTGACGCCTTAACCAAGAAAGCTTACGTGTATGAAGAAAAATGAGGGGAAAACGTGGAACAAAACATGCTCTGGAAATTGCCTGTAGACTAGTGACTCTTCCGGGGAATCCCTTATCAATTGGCGACTTCAAGCGTGAACTCATTCGCACATGTCGCGGTTTCAAATCCGAAAATATTCGAACTCGCGATTTTCTTTTCGAGATCTTCAATTTCGCTTGCTTCGACCATGAGACGTGGTATCATTGCGATTCGTTTGGATTCGTATGATACATGTCTCTTGGAATGCATGGTGCTTGGGATGTTTCTTGGATATGTTAGGGTGCTTGGTGCTTGGACCTACGTTCGGGTGTTGCTTGTCTGATGCACACATGAAAGTGTTATGCTTTTAGTGTGCATGTTCATGTTTGTAGCGGTTCTGGAGGTGTCGCTCAACCGTAGATGCTTATGTTGATGTGGGTATTCATAGCAAGGGTGGACCAAAATTGGTCAAGGAAACCAAGGGTGAAGCCGAGGGGGGCCGTGGGTTGGACCCATGGGCTCAAACCCAAGCCTAGACCTAGGGTCAAGGGATCCCTAGGGGATAAGTAAAGTCAATTCTATGGTCAAATCGAGCCAACCCTAGTGATCAAGCTAAGTCAAGGATGGAGAGCAACAAAAAGTCAAGATCATGCTATTTTTGAAATGTGGTCAACTATGGTACACCCATGTGAGTCAACCCTCCAATAAAATGGGCTCACATGGATCATCAAGCTAGCTCATGGAGGTCAAGGGGCCGGTTCAAATCAAGTCACCAAGGATCATCACATTGTTTTTTATATTTCATGTCATTTTCATACATGTCGTTTTCATTACTTTTACTTTATGCTTTAATGTAAGAGACAATATAATCCCTTGATTATTGGTCATTTGGACCGTCCCACATGCCAACCAAGGTCAAATCTTGACCCTTGGATGCTTCCTAAAGTGCATGGATAGGATGTGTTCAAATGTCATCGTTTACTTTAAGTTTTGTTTGTTATCAATTTCAAATTTGTAAGGTCACTAGGACCAACTAATTGGCTGATTTGAGGGACCTTTATGGCCCTTGGATCAACTTGTAATGTGTGGGTAGGATTAGAATGGGGTAATATATAAACCCACATCCTCACCTCACAATTTTCAGATTTGAATGATAAGGTTGAAACCCTAAAAACTTGAGTGCTCTCATTTCTCTCTTTACTTTGTGTTTGAGATTTATGATAATTAACTAGTGGCTTTGTGCTTAGTTAATTAAACCCCTAAATCTATAACTTTGTGAGTAGATTTAGGCACTATCTTTATGTTTCCTTTTGTTTTACAAATTTCAGAAAAATATCCCATAAAAACTTCACATTGAGCCGAGATTTCTAAGGGTTTTGCAAGATCGATTTTGTTCATCCTTTGAGTGATTCTTATCCCCATAAGTTTCACTCCAAATTGGTCATCAAAGCCTAGGTTTGTTTTTGATTTTCATTTTTATCTTTGTTTTTTTGGTTTACTCCTAGAAAAGTCGAGTAGTTTGTTTGTTTTCCTCTTTTAATTTTTCGCTTTTTCTTCCTTCTTTTCCTTGTTTATTTTCTATAAATTTCCACAAAAGATCTCACAAAATTGTCACAAAATGGAAGGGGATAGAGGGAAGATAAAAGACTTTCAATTTGGAGGATAAATTGAATCAACTTGCCGGTAGTTGTAATACTATGATGAATGCTTTGAACACCCTCCTAGACCAAAACCTTAATGAACCAAGAAGGGGTGAAGAGGGAAGGGGGCGCGGCCGTGGGTTTGGGTAAGGGGGCCGTGGGAGGGGACTCCCTCCTCCTCACAAGGTAGATCAATTTTCTGATTCGGAAGAGTCCCTTGAGGCCCACCCTAGAGACCATGACCGAGACATTAAGGTGGACATACCCGATTTTTATGGTAGCTTGAACCCGAGGATCTCCTAGGTTGGCTTAGATCGGTTGAGAGAATTTTTGAATTCAAGGAGTACTCCGATAGGAAGTGTTTCAAGGTAGCCATCATGAAGTTTAAGGGATATGCCTCCCTTTGGTATGAAAACCTTAAGAATCAAAGAAACCGAGAGGGTAAGGAACCCATTAAGTCATGGCTCAAACTCAAAAAGAAACTCAAAGACAAGTTTGTTCCCAAAGACTACACCCAAGACATGTTTCTCAAACTAGCTCAACTAAAACAAGAGTCACACCCCATTGAGACCTATCTTAGGGATTTTGAGCAACTCACCCTACAATGTGAGATGAATGAGAAACCCGAACAAAAAATTGCAAGGTTTGTTGAGGGCCTAAACCCTAGGATTGCTAACCGAGTGAAGATGCAAAACTTGTGGTCATTCGATGAGGCCGTTACCATGGCCACACGTGTGGAAAGGCTAGAGAAGGGGAGAGGAGAGTCGGCTAAGAGCAACCCCAAAACCAACCCCATGTCGAGCCAAGGAGGGATCAAGATTTCCGAGCCTTGCCCTACTAACAAACCCTCAAGTGTTGATAAAGGAAAGGGAATTGACTATGGCCCCAAGAGAACGATTCCCCTCAAAAAATGCTACCAATGTCAAGGCTATGGTCATTTTGCTAAGGAATGCCCTAGCAAGAGGACCTTGAATACAAGTGAGGTTGTGCATTGGGGAGATGATGAGGTGTTAGTTTGTGAGGAAGAAAAAAAAGAGGGAGTTGAGGAAGTGAAGATGGCCGAGACCATTGTTCCCCCCGACTCGGGATTGAGCTTGGTCACTTGGCGAGTGATGCACACCCAAGAATCAAACGAGAATATGGACCAAAGGCACCAAATATTTCGGTCCAAATGTACCATCATGGGGAGAGTGTGTAACTTGATTATCGATGGGGGAAGTTGTGTTAATGTTGCTTCCAAGACCCTCATTGATAAGCTTGCCTTGCCTACTTTGAAGCATCCTCACCCATACAAGCTAAGATGGCTCAATCAAGGAGCCGAGGTCAAAGTTGACAAACAATGCCAAGTCTCGTTCTCAATTGGTCAAGACTATAAAGATGAAGTTATGTGTGAAGTGTTGGACATGGATGCTTGCCATGTGTTGCTTGGTAGACCTTGGGAATTTGAAAAGAATTCTTCCCATCATGGAAGAGACAACACCTACTCATTCAAGTATGGTGAAAAGCTCATTGTCTTAGCTCCCCTACCACCAATGATGGGTTGTAAATCCAATGCATGCCTATTTGAATCCTTCATTGAGCCGAAACCTAGCAAGGAGACGAAGTTAAGCGCGAAATTGCATGAGCTTGAGAAATTGAAGGGGCTTGAGCCGAGTAAAGAAGAGCAAGGGGAAAAGGTGAGCTTGGAATGTGAGGGAAGCACTAGCATGACAAGGAGGACTCTAGGAGAGGAGCCTCATGAAGGTGAAGCATCAATCAACAAGGAAACAACCGACTACATTGAGAATGTGGTCAATGAAAGAACAAAAATCGATGGTAAGGAAAGATCAAGCGGGTCTTTAAGGTGGAGAATCATTGATGGGCTCGAACATGAGCAAGAATGGGTGGATGGCATGGTTATGAGTCGAGGGCTCAAAGAAATGCTCGAGGAAGAATGCGTGGTCAAGCAAACCGTGACCAAGGATGAAAATGTGATCACTTCTTCGAGCCAAGGCAAAGGGGTCCAACCACTTCTACAAACTCTAGCTAAGTGGTGCCCATGGAAGACTAAAACCGTGAAAGCCAAGATCGAGCAAAGGTTGAGCCGAGATTCTAGCTTGAAATCGAGCAAGGGAGGAAGCAAGAGGATCTCCAAGGACTTGAGGACAAGTCCTTTCCAAGGAGAGGAGATTGGACCAAAATTGGTCAAGGAAACCAAGGGTGAAGCCGAGGGGGGCCGTGGGTTGGACCCATGGGCTCAAACCCAAGCCTAGACCAAGGGTCAAGGGATCCCTAGGGGATAAGTAAAGTCAATTCTATGGTCAAATCGAGCCAACCCTAGTGATCAAGCTAAGTCAAGGATGGAGAGCAACAAAAAGTCAAGATCATGCTATTTTTGAAATGTGGTCAACTATGGTACACCCATGTGAGTCAACCCTCCAATAAAATGGGCTCACATGGATCATCAAGCTAGCTCATGGAGGTCAAGGGGCCGGTTCAAATCAAGTCACCAAGGATCATCACATTGATGTTTATATCTGATGTCATTTTCATACATGTCGCTTTCATTACTTTTACTTTACGCTTTAATGTAAGAGACAATATAATCCCTTGATTATTGGGCATTTGGACCGACCCACATGCCAACCAAGGTCAAATCTTGACCCTTGGATGCTTCCTAAAGTGCATGGATAGGATGTGTTCAAATGTCATTGTCTACTTTAAGTTTTTGTTTGTTATCAATTTCAAATTTGTAAGGTCACTAGGACCAACTAATTCGGCTGATTTGAGGGACCTTTATGGCCCTTGGATCAACTTGTAATGTGTGGGTACGATTAGAATGGGGTAATATATAAACCCACATCCTCACCTCACAATTTTCAGATTTGAATGATAAGGTTGAAACCCTAAAAAACTTGAGTGCTCTCATTTCTCTCTTTACTTTGTGTTTGAGATTTATGATAATTAACTAGTGGCTTTGTGCTTAGTTAATTAAACCCTAAATCTATAACTTTGTGAGTAGATTTAGGCACTATCTTTATGTTTCCTTTTGTTTTACAAATTTTAAAAATATCCCATAAAAACTTCACATTGAGCCGAGATTTCTAAGGGTTTTGCAAGATCGATTTTGTTCATCCTTTGAGTGATTCTTATCCCCATAAGTTTCACTCCAAATTGGTCATCAAAGCCTAGGTTTGTTTTTGATTTTCATTTTTATCTTTGTTTTTTTTTCGGTTTACCCTAGAAAAGTCGAGTAGTTTGTTTGTTTTCCTCTTTTAATTTTTCGTTTTTTCTTCCTTCTTTTCCTTGTTTATTTTCTATAAATTTCCACAAAAGATCTCACAAAATTGTCACAAAATGGAAGGGGATAGAGGGGAAGATAAAAGACTTTCGAATTTGGAGGATAAATTGAATCAACTTGCGGGTAGTTGTAATACTATGATGAATGCTTTGAACCCCCTCCTAGACCAAAACCTAAATGAACCAAGAAGGGGTGAAGGGGGAAGGGGACGTGGCCGTGGGTTTGGGTATGGGGGCCGTGGGAGAGGACACCCTCCTCCTCACATGGAAGATCAATTTTCGGATTCGGAAGAGTCCCTTGAGGCCCACCCTAGAGACCATGACCGAGACATTAAGGTGGACATACCCGATTTTTATGGTAGCTTGAACCCCGAGGATCTCCTAGATTGGCTTAGATCGGTTGAGAGAATTTTTGAATTCAAGGAGTACTCCGATAGGAAGTGTTTCAAGGTAGCCATCATGAAGTTTAAGGGATATGCCTCCCTTTGGTATGAAAACCTTAAGAATCAAAGAAACCGAGAGGGTAAGGAACCCATTAAGTCATGGCTCAAACTCAAAAAGAAACTCAAAGACAAGTTTGTTCCCAAAGACTACACCCAAGACATGTTTCTCAAACTAGCTCAACTAAAACAAGAGTCACACCCCATTGAGACCTATCTTAGGGATTTTGAGCAACTCACCCTACAATGTGAGATGAATGAGAAACCCAACAAAAATTGCAAGGTTTGTTGAGGGCCTAAACCCTAGGATTGCTAACCGAGTGAAGATGCAAAACTTGTGGTCATTCGATGAGGCCGTTACCATGGCCACACGTGTGGAAAGGCTAGAGAAGGGGAGAGGAGAGTCGGCTAAGAGCAACCCCAAAACCAACCCCATGTCGAGCCAAGGAGGGATCAAGATTTCCGAGCCTTGCCCTACTAACAAACCCTCAAGTGTTGATAAAGGAAAGGGAATTGACTATGGCCCCAAGAGAACGATTCCCTCAAAAATGCTACCAATGTCAAGGCTATGGTCATTTTGCTAAGGAATGCCCTAGCAAGAGGACCTTGAATACAAGTGAGGTTGTGCATTGGGGAGATGATGAGGTGTTAGTTTGTGAGGAAGAAAAAAAAGAGGGAGTTGAGGAAGTGAAGATGGCCGAGACCATTGTTCCCCCGGACTCGGGATTGAGCTTGGTCACTTGGCGAGTGATGCACACCCAAGAATCAAACGAGAATATGGACCAAAGGCACCAAATATTTCGGTCCAAATGTACCATCATGGGGAGAGTGTGTAACTTGATTATCGATGGGGGAAGTTGTGTTAATGTTGCTTCCAAGACCCTCATTGATAAGCTTGCCTTGCCTACTTTGAAGCATCCTCACCCATACAAGCTAAGATGGCTCAATCAAGGAGCCGAGGTCAAAGTTGACAAACAATGCCAAGTCTCGTTCTCAATTGGTCAAGACTATAAAGATGAAGTTATGTGTGAAGTGTTGGACATGGATGCTTGCCATGTGTTGCTTGGTAGACCTTGGGAATTTGAAAAGAATTCTTCCCATCATGGAAGAGACAACACCTACTCATTCAAGTATGGTGAAAAGCTCATTGTCTTAGCTCCCCTACCACCAATGATGGGTTGTAAATCCAATGCATGCCTATTTGAATCCTTCATTGAGCCGAAACCTAGCAAGGAGACGAAGTTAAGGCCGAAATTGCATGAGCTTGAGAAATTGAAGGGGCTTGAGCCGAGTAAAGAAGAGTAAGGGGAAAAGGTGAGCTTGGAATGTGAGGGAAGCACTAGCATGACAAGGAGGACTCTAGGAGAGGAGCCTCATGAAGGTGAAGCATCAATCAACAAGGAAACAACCGACTACATTGAGAATGTGGTCAATGAAAGAACAAAACGCGATGGTAAGGAAAGATCAAGCGGGTCTTTAAGGTGGAGAATCATTGATGGGCTCGAACATGAGCAAGAATGGGTGGATGGCATGGTTATGAGTCGAGGGCTCAAAGAAATGCTCGAGGAAGAATGCGTGGTCAAGCAAACCGTGACCAAGGATGAAAATGTGATCACTTCTTGAGCCAAGGCAAAGGGGTCCAACCACTTCTACAAACTCTAGCTAAGTGGTGCCCATGGAAGACTAAAACCGTGAAAGCCAAGATCGAGCAAAGGTTGAGCCGAGATTCTAGCTTGAAATCGAGCAAGGGAGGAAGCAAGAGGATCTCCAAGGACTTGAGGACAAGTCCTTTCCAAGGAGAGGAGATTGGACCAAAATTGGTCAAGGAAACCAAGGGTGAAGCCGAGGGGGGCCGTGGGTTGGACCCATGGGCTCAAACCCAAGCCTAGACCAAGGGTCAAGGGATCCCTAGGGGATAAGTAAAGTCAATTCTATGGTCAAATCGAGCCAACCCTAGTGATCAAGCTAAGTCAAGGATGGAGAGCAACAAAAAGTCAAGATCATGCTATTTTTGAAATGTGGTCAACTATGGTACACCCATGTGAGTCAACCCTCCAATAAAATGGGCTCACATGGATCATCAAGCTAGCTCATGGAGGTCAAGGGGCCGGTTCAAATCAAGTCACCAAGGATCATCACATTGTTTTTATATTTCATGTCATTTTCATACATGTCGCTTTCATTACTTTTACTTTAGTCTTTAATGTAAGAGACAATATAATTGCTTGATTATTCGACATTTGGACGGTCCCACATGCCAACCAAGGTCAAATCTTGGCCCTTGGATGCTTCCTAAAGTGCATGGATAGGATGTGTTCAAATGTCATCATTTACTTTAAGTTTTTGTTTGTTATCAATTTCAAATTTGTAAGGTCACTAGGACCAACTAATTCGGCTGATTTGAGGGACCTTTATGGCCCTTGGATCAACTTGTAATGTGTGGGTAGGATTAGAATGGGGTAATATATAAACCCACATCCTCACCTCACAATTTTGATTTGAATGATAAGGTTGAAACCCTAAAAACTTGAGTGCTCTCATTTCTCTCTTTACTTTGTGTTTGAGATTTATGATAATTAACTAGTGGCTTTGTGCTTAGTTAATTAAACCCCTAAATCTATAACTTTGTGAGTAGATTTAGGCACTATCTTTATGTTTCCTTTTGTTTTACAAATTTCAGAAAAATATCCCATAAAAACTTCACATTGAGCCGAGATTTCTAAGGGTTTTGCAAGATCGATTTTGTTCATCCTTTGAGTGATTCTTATCCCCATAAGTTTCACTCCAAATTGGTCATCAAAGCCTAGGTTTGTTTTTGATTTTCATTTTTATCTTTGTTGTTAGGTTTACCTAGAAAAGTCGAGTAGTTTGTTTGTTTTCCTCTTTTAATTTTTCGATTCTTCTTCCTTCTTTTCCTTGTTTATTTTCTATAAATTTCCACAAAAGATCTCACAAAATTGTCACAAAATGGAAGGGGATAGAGGGGAAGATAAAAGACTTTCGAATTTGGAGGATAAATTGAATCAACTTGCCGGTAGTTGTAATACTATGATGAATGCTTTGAACACCCTCCTAGACCAAAACCTTAATGAACCAAGAAGGGGTGAAGGGGGAAGGGGACGTGGCCGTGGGTTTGGGTATGGGGGCCGTGGGAGAGGACACCCTCCTCCTCACATGGAAGATCAATTTTCGGATTCGGAAGAGTCCCTTGAGGCCCACCCTAGAGACCATGACCGAGACATTAAGGTGGACATACCCGATTTTTATGGTAGCTTGAACCCCGAGGATCTCCTAGATTGGCTTAGATCGGTTGAGAGAATTTTTGAATTCAAGGAGTACTCCGATAGGAAGTGTTTCAAGGTAGCCATCATGAAGTTTAAGGGATATGCCTCCCTTTGGTATGAAAACCTTAAGAATCAAAGAAACCGAGAGGGTAAGGAACCCATTAAGTCATGGCTCAAACTCAAAAAGAAACTCAAAGACAAGTTTGTTCCCAAAGACTACACCCAAGACATGTTTCTCAAACTAGCTCAACTAAAACAAGAGTCACACCCCATTGAGACCTATCTTAGGGATTTTGAGCAACTCACCCTACAATGTGAGATGAATGAGAAACCCAACAAAAAATTGCAAGGTTTGTTGAGGGCCTAAACCCTAGGATTGCTAACCGAGTGAAGATGCAAAACTTGTGGTCATTCGATGAGGCCGTTACCATGGCCACACGTGTGGAAAGGCTAGAGAAGGGAGAGGAGAGTCGGCTAAGAGCAACCCCAAAACCAACCCCATGTCGAGCCAAGGAGGGATCAAGATTTCCGAGCCTTGCCCTACTAACAAACCCTCAAGTGTTGATAAAGGAAAGGGAATTGACTATGGCCCCAAGAGAACGATTCCCTCAAAAATGCTACCAATGTCAAGGCTATGGTCATTTTGCTAAGGAATGCCCTAGCAAGAGGACCTTGAATACAAGTGAGGTTGTGCTTCGGGGTCATGATGAGGTGTTAGTTTGTGAGGAAGAAAAAAACAGGAAGTTGAGGAAGTGAAGATGGCCGAGACCATTGTTCCCCCGGACTCGGGATTGAGCTTGGTCACTTGGCGAGTGATGCACACCCAAGAATCAAACGAGAATATGGACCAAAGGCACCAAATATTTCGGTCCAAATGTACCATCATGGGGAGAGTGTGTAACTTGATTATCGATGGGGGAAGTTGTGTTAATGTTGCTTCCAAGACCCTCATTGATAAGCTTGCCTTGCCTACTTTGAAGCATCCTCACCCATACAAGCTAAGATGGCTCAATCAAGGAGCCGAGGTCAAAGTTGACAAACAATGCCAAGTCTCGTTCTCAATTGGTCAAGACTATAAAGATGAAGTTATGTGTGAAGTGTTGGACATGGATGCTTGCCATGTGTTGCTTAGTAGACCTTGGGAATTTGAAAAGAATTCTTCCCATCATGGAAGAGACAACACCTACTCATTCAAGTATGGTGAAAAGCTCATTGTCTTAGCTCCCCTACCACCAATGATGGGTTGTAAATCCAATGCATGCCTATTTGAATCCTTCATTGAGCGAAACCTAGCAAGGAGACGAAGTTAAGGCGAAATTGCATGAGCTTGAGAAATTGAAGGGGCTTGAGCCGAGTAAAGAAGAGCAAGGGGAAAAGGTGAGCTTGGAATGTGAGGGAAGCACTAGCATGACAAGGAGGACTCTAGGAGAGGAGCCTCATGAAGGTGAAGCATCAATCAACAAGGAAACAACCGACTACATTGAGAATGTGGTCAATGAAAGAACAAAAATCGATGGTAAGGAAAGATCAAGCGGGTCTTTAAGGTGGAGAATCATTGATGGGCTCGAACATGAGCAAGAATGGGTGGATGGCATGGTTATGAGTCGAGGGCTCAAAGAAATGCTCGAGGAAGAATGCGTGGTCAAGCAAACCGTGACCAAGGATGAAAATGTGATCACTTCTCGCACCCAAGGCAAAGGGGTCCAACCACTTCTACAAACTCTAGCTAAGTGGTGCCCATGGAAGACTAAAACCGTGAAAGCCAAGATCGAGCAAAGGTTGAGCCGAGATTCTAGCTTGAAATCGAGCAAGGGAGGAAGCAAGAGGATCTCCAAGGACTTGAGGACAAGTCCTTTCCAAGGAGAGGAGATTGGACCAAAATTGGTCAAGGAAACCAAGGGTGAAGCCGAGGGGGGCCGTGGGTTGGACCCATGGGCTCAAACCCAAGCCTAGACCAAGGGTCAAGGGATCCCTAGGGGATAAGTAAAGTCAATTCTATGGTCAAATCGAGCCAACCCTAGTGATCAAGCTAAGTCAAGGATGGAGAGCAACAAAAAGTCAAGATCATGCTATTTTTGAAATGTGGTCAACTATGGTACACCCATGTGAGTCAACCCTCCAATAAAATGGGCTCACATGGATCATCAAGCTAGCTCATGGAGGTCAAGGGGCCGGTTCAAATCAAGTCACCAAGGATCATCACATTGTTTTTTATATTTCATGTCATTTTCATACATGTCGTTTTCATTACTTTTACTTTATGCTTTAATGTAAGAGACAATATAATCCCTTGATTATTGGTCATTTGGACCGTCCCACATGCCAACCAAGGTCAAATCTTGACCCTTGGATGCTTCCTAAAGTGCATGGATAGGATGTGTTCAAATGTCATTGTCTACTTTAAGTTTTTGTTTGTTATCAATTTCAAATTTGTAAGGTCACTAGGACCAACTAATTCGGCTGATTTGAGGGACCTTTATGGCCCTTGGATCAACTTGTAATGTGTGGGTAGGATTGGAGTGAAACTTATGGGGATAAGAATCACTCAAAGGATGAACAAAATCGAACCTTGAAAACCCTTGATAAATCTCGGCCAATGTGACTTTTTTGTGATAAATTTTTCTGAAATTTTTGTAAACAAGGAAAATAAAAAGGATAGTATCTAAATCCACTCACAAAGTTATAGATTTAGAGGTTTAATTAACTAAGCACTTAGCCACTAGTTAATTAATTCACAAATCTCAACACAAAGTAAGAGATAAATGAAGAACACTCAAGAAAACAACTAGGGTTTTTAATTCTCATTCCAAATCTGAAAAATGTGAGGCAAGGATGAGGGTTTATATAATACCCTCATCTAATCTTGACCATCCATTACAACAAGATCTAAGGGCTACAATCAACCCCCAAATACTACAATATACTCGGTCAAAATGAGGCTCACTTGAGCTGAAAATTTGAACATAAAATAACAAATACATAAAGTAAAAAGCATAAAGTAATAAAGGTAGATAGCGACTTGAATGAAAAAGACTTAAAGTAAAACAATGTGGTGGCTTGGGACTTTCATTTGAAGCCGGCTCCTGAGGACCTCCTTGAGCTAGCTTGTTGAACCATGTGAGCCCATTTATTGGAGGGTGACTCACATGGGTGTGCCTTGATTAACCACATTCAAAAATAGCTTGATCTTTGACTTTTTGTAGCTCTCCAACTTTGACTTCTCCTTGACTTAGCTTGATCACTAGGGTTGGCTCGATTTGACCATAGAATTGACTTTAGTTGACCCTTAGTGATCCCTTAGACCGAGCCCTAGGCTTGGGTTTGAGCCCATGGCCCTAACCCATGGTCTCCCAACTCTTCTCCCTTGACTTCCTTGACCAATTTTGGTCCAATCTCCTCTCCTTGGAAAGGACTTGCCCTCAAGTCCTTGGAGAACCTCCTACTCGACTTGCTTGACTTCACACTTGATTCAGGCTCAATCCTTGCTCGAATTTGGGCTTCACGCTTTTCTTCCATGGCTGCCTCTTGATGATGGTTTGGAGGAATGGTTGGATTCCTTTGCTTGGGCTCGAGGGATTGATCATGTTTTCCTCCTTGGTCACGGTTTGCTTGACCACACATTCTTCCTCAAGCATCTCTTTGAGTCCTCGGTTCATAGCCACGCCATCCATCCATTCTTGCTCGTGATCGAGCCCATCAATGATCCTCCATCTCAAGGATCCACTTGACCTCCCTAGGCCATCGATTTTTGCCCTCTCATTGTTCACACTAGTTGTTTTCTTGTTGATTGATGCTTCACCTTCATGTTGCTCCTCTCCTAGAATCCTCCTTATCATGCTAGAGCTTCCTTCACATTCCAAGTTCATCTCCTCCCCTAGCTCTTCCTTACTCGGCTCAAGCCCATTCAAGTCGTCAAGCTCTTTCAAGCTCGGCTCCAACTTCTTCTCCATGCTAGGTTTCGGTTCAAGGAAGGATTCAAACAAGCACGCATTGGATTTACATCCCATCATTGGTGGTAGGGGAGCTAAGACAATAAGCTTGTCACCATACTTGAATGAGTAGGTGTTGTCTCTTCCATGGTGGGAAGAATTCTTTTCATACTCCCAAGGCCTACCAAGCAACACATGACATGCATCCATGTCCAACACTTCACACACAACTTCATCTTTGTAGTCTT
Source organism: Dianthus caryophyllus (assembly GCA_023091065.1). Taxonomy (NCBI): domain Eukaryota; kingdom Viridiplantae; phylum Streptophyta; class Magnoliopsida; order Caryophyllales; family Caryophyllaceae; genus Dianthus; species Dianthus caryophyllus. The sequence goes on along the minus strand of CM041529.1, from coordinate 11,272,960 downwards.
GACCAATTGAGAACGAGACTTGGCATTGTTTGTCAACTTTGACCTCGGCTCCTTGATTGAGCCATCTTAGTTTGTATGGGTGAGGATGCTTCAAAGTAGGCAAGGCAAGCTTATCAATGAGGGTCTTGGAAGCAACATTAACACAACTTCCCCCATCGATAATCAAGTTACACACTCTCCCCATGATGGTACATTTGGACCGAAATATTTGGTGTCTTTGGTCCATTTTCTCGTTTGCTTCTTGAGTGTGCATCACTCGCCAAGTGACCAAGCTCAACCCCGAGTCCGGGGGCACAATTGTTTCGGCCACCTTCATTTCCTCAACTCCCTCTTTTTTTTCTTCCTCACAAACCAACACTTCATCGTCTCCCCAATGCACAACCTCACTTGTGTTCAAGGTCCTCTTGCTAGGGCACTCCTTAGCAAAGTGACCATACCCTTGACATTGGTAGCACTTCTTGAGAGGAATGGTTCTCTTAGGGCCATAGTCGATTCCCTTTCCCTTGTCAACACTTGATGGCTTGATGGTAGGGTTAGGTTCAACAATTTTGATCCCCCCTTGGCTCGACATGGGGTTGGTCTTGGGGGTGCTCTTAGCCGGCTCTCCTCTCCCCTTCTCTAGCCTCTCCACACGTGTGGCCATGGTAACCGCCTCATCGAATGACCACAAGTTTTGCATTTTGACTCGATTTGCTATCCTAGGGTTTAGGCCCTCAACAAACCTTGCAACTTTTTGTTCGGGTTTCTCATTCATTTCACATTGGAGGGTGAGTTGCTCAAAGTCCCTAAGATAGGTTTCAATGGGGTGTGACTCTTGTTTTAGTTGGGCTAGCTTGAGGAACATGTCTTGAGTGTAGTCTTTGGGAACAAACTTGTCTTTGAGTTTCTTTTTGAGTTTGAGCCACGACTTGATGGGTTCCTTACCCTCTCGGTTTCTTTGATTCTTAAGGTTTTCATACCAAAGGGAGGCATAACCCTTGAATTTCATGATGGCCACTTTGAAACACTTCCTATCGGAGTACTCCTTGAATTCAAAAATTCTCTCAACCGATCTAAGCCAATCTAGGAGATCCTCGGGGTTCAAGCTACCATAAAAATCGGGTATGTCCACCTTAATGTCTCGGTCATGGTCTCTAGGGTGGGCCTCAAGGGACTCTTAGAATCAGAAAATTGATCTTCCATGTGAGGAGGAACTTGTCCTCTCCCACGGCCCCCATACCCCATCCCACGGCCTCTTCCCCTTCCCCCTTCACCCCTTCTTGGTTCATTCATGTTTTGTTCCAAGAGTGTGTTAATAGCATTCATCATCAAAGTGCAATTACCGGTGAGTTGAGTCAATTTCTCTTCTAAATCGGAAAGTCTTTTACCTTCCCCTCTATCCCCTTCCATTTTGTGAAAGTTTTGTGAGATCTTTTGTGGAAATTTTGTGGAAAAATAAACAAGGAAAACAAAGAAAGAAAACGAAAAAATGAAGAGGAAAACAACCCTAAAATTTCGGCTAACACAAGAACAAACCCAACCAATACTAACACAAATGTAGATCTTTAACCATTTTGTGTAAGATTTTGTGGAAAATAAAACAAGGAAAACAAAGAAAGAAATCGAAAATTGAAGAGGAAAAAAGTAGGAGTAATTCGAAAAACTAAAAACAAGAACAAATCGAAAATGAAGAACAAACCTAGGCTTTGATGACCAATTTGGAGTGAAACTTATGGGGATAAGAATCACTCAAAGGATGAACAAAATCGAACCTTGAAAACCCTTGATAAATCTCGGCCAATGTGACTTTTTTGTGATAAATTTTTCTGAAATTTTTGTAAACAAGGAAAATAAAAAGGATAGTATCTAAATCCACTCACAAAGTTATAGATTTAGAGGTTTAATTAACTAAGCACTTAGCCACTAGTTAATTAATTCACAAATCTCAACACAAAGTAAGAGATAAATGAAGAACACTCAAGAAAACAACTAGGGTTTTTAATTCTCATTCCAAATCTGAAAAATGTGAGGCAAGGATGAGGGTTTATATAATACCTCATCTAATCTTGACCATCCATTACAACAAGATCTAAGGGCTACAATCAACCCCAAATACTACAATATACTCGGTCAAAATGAGGCTCACTTGAGCTGAAAATTTGAACATAAAATAACAAATACATAAAGTAAAAAGCATAAAGTAATAAAGGTAGATAGCGACTTGAATGAAAAAGACTTAAAGTAAAACAATGTGGTGGCTTGGGACTTTCATTTGAAGCCGGCTCCTTGAGGACCTCCTTGAGCTAGCTTGTTGAACCATGTGAGCCCATTTATTGGAGGGTGACTCACATGGGTGTGCCTTGATTAACCACATTCAAAAATAGCTTGATCTTTGACTTTTTGTAGCTCTCCAACTTTGACTTCTCCTTGACTTAGCTTGATCACTAGGGTTGGCTCGATTTGACCATAGAATTGACTTTAGTTGACCCTTAGTGATCCCTTAGACCGAGCCCTAGGCTTGGGTTTGAGCCCATGGCCCTAACCCATGGTCTCCCAACTCTTCTCCCTTGACTTCCTTGACCAATTTTGGTCCAAGGATTAGAATGGGGGTAATATATAAACCCACATCCTCACCTCACAATTTTCAGATTTGAATGATAAGGTTGAAACCCTAAAAAAACTTGAGTGCTCTCATTTCTCTCTTTACTTTGTGTTTGAGATTTATGATAATTAACTAGTGGCTTTGTGCTTAGTTAATTAAACCCCTAAATCTATAACTTTGTGAGTAGATTTAGGCACTATCTTTATGTTTCCTTTTGTTTTACAAATTTCAGAAAAATATCCCATAAAAACTTCACATTGAGCCGAGATTTCTAAGGGTTTTGCAAGATCGATTTTGTTCATCCTTTGAGTGATTCTTATCCCCATAAGTTTCACTCCAAAGGGTGTCTTCAAAAATGCGAAAAATGATCCCATTTTTCGTTGTAAAGGTTTGATGTTGATAGGAAGCGTCAGCCCCCAGTTGTCTTGGTATTGGCGCCGGTGTATGTGAGCCCCCAGTTTGATCGAGATATGAAATATAACGATGATCAAACTATGTAAAAGGCTATGGGTTGTATAAGGGTGTATTAGGAGAAGGAGTTTTCAGATTACCCCCTCGAGTTTGACTACGTTTTGAATGAAAACTAAGTCAAAGTGGTGTGCATTAGGAGGAGGAGTTTTTGGATTACCCCCTCGAGTTTGACTAAGTTTTGGATGAAAACTAAGTCAAAGTGAAGAGTATGGTGTTTGGTTTTGAAATTTCCCCCGTAGTTTGGCTTAATTTGATTGAAATTAAGGCAAAATGGAGAATAATGTAGCGTGGGTGGAGTAGGAGTTGCGCTGAGATGGCTCGGGTTCAGCGTGACTTGTATGAGTACCGTCGTCTTCACCCTTAGTTGTCTAGGTGATCTTGTGTAATAAGGATTGTGTGAACCCTTCATTACATGACTGTTCGTTGTAGCTTGGCTTGGATTTGTAGTTGCTTTCGTTGTCTTTCGCTTCCGTGCTGTGTTGTGCTTCCGTGGACCTGCGTAGTTAGTAGGCTTGGGTTTGAAAGTGAAATGATTCCCGATTGGGATGTTTGGATTAAAATGTTTTTGTTGAAAAATCATTTTTGTGAAAGATTCATTTTAGTTGTCGAAATGAGCTTTAAAAATGAACGCTTGAAATGTCGTTTGTAAGGCTTCATGCAAGATGAAAAGGCGTTTTGACGTTGTGAGCTTAAGCTAGAGTTGTGAAGACCGTGGAGGGTCATTTGAGTGCAAAGGTTGAAAAGCCCCCAGTTGTCGAGGATGAGAATTCGGTAGAATCTCAACACGGAGTGGGGTGTAGTGCTAGGTTCGGTTGTGCTTTGCGTAAAGTCGCCTACGTATCGTAACGTGGAATCAAACCGGCGTAGTTCGAAAGAGCTTTTGCTTAAAATGTGTTAACTCGAGTGAGTTAAATTCGAAGAATGCTGTTTCTCAAAATGTATTAGCTCGAGTGCCGAGTTAAATTTCTGGAAAAGTTTAGACTTCGAAGATTTGAGATGCATTTCAAGGATTTGAGATGCATTTTCGAAAGGTACATTTTGTTTGTGAGAGGGTGTGTTTGCAAAAGTGAAGTGCATGGGTGCTTTTATATTAACTCGAGCATTGAGTTAATTTGAAAGGTGATTTAGCTAAAATGAGGGTGCATTGCCTTAAAAAAGCGTGTCGTTCCGTGGGAGCGTTTTGAAAACTGGAGAGTTTTTGAAAGGAGCGGTTTAAATGTCGCTAAATTGTTTGATTGGAAGAGGATTGACTCGACGTGTGACTCGATGCTTAAAATGCCGAAAAGTTTGCAAAATAGAGACGAATCGTATGCGTGATTTGAGACTTGACGGTTGCATGGATGCCATATTCGGGAACACGTGCGTTGGTGGAGCCCCCAGTGGTGCTTGCTTGTCTGCGGTGGGATGCTGTTGTTTCTGCAAAACAGTGTTAGACCAAAAAGCAGAGTACTACTCCTAAGTCTATGACAAATTTGCCTTGACGAATTCGTTTTAGTCGCCTCGATAAAGAAATAGTTTGCCTTTGAACTTTGTGAAATTTTTGTGGACACATCCTTAGCATGGAAAGCTTTGGACGGGGAATATTTTGTGGATTTTTGTAAAAGGTTAGTTGAGCTCGGGAGAGCGGCCTACGTATCCGTGGTTACGGAATCAAACCTAGCGTAGTTCCGAAAGGGGTGTTTAAGGGTGTGCATTAGGTGTTTATGTGGAAAGGTGCGTGTTTAAGGACTCGCCGGTCCAGGAGGTGGGTTTGTTTTTGTGGAAAGGTGCGTGTTTAGGGACCCGCCGGTCCAAGGGGTGTTTATGTGTTTGACCTTGATACATTGCATCCTAAGGGTGAGTTCTCCTTGGTTGATCTAGGCTGGTTGCTTGCTACTTCTGTTGTGTCTTCAATTTGGATTTTCAAGGACCTGGCCACTCGTTTCTGGGCTTCGATACTTCTTGCCATTGGGGTTTCGGCCCCTCGCTTATTGATTTCTAAGTTTGTTGACTTCTTAAGCTTTTGACTTCTTGAGCTTTTGACTACTTAAGCTTTTTGCTTCTTAAGCTTTTGCTTAGTTGTTTTGCCCCTTGTTCTGGAGCTTTTGAGACTTTTGCTTTTTGGTGACTTTGGTTTTTTGACCTTTGTACCTTGTATTCCCGTTTGGTTTGAGAATATCTCACGCCCTATGTAGCTTGGGCTTGAGCTCGGACCTTGCTAGACTTTGCGGCTCGGTGGTCACTCGTGATCGTGTGTCTATCACGCGGGCTCCTCTGACAAGTTCGTTTGCTTATTAGGCACGCGATCGAGTACGCGGAGGGCGATCCAGGAATACTCGTACTTTTGGTCGCGATCAAATTCATGACCACTGTGGAGCTCCAAATTAATGGATCCTCCTTCAAAAGCAGCGGAGTAGTAGATCACAAGCAGACTAGTGAACCTTAGATGTTTAGTCGTCGAGAGCCTTCTTGTCTTTGTGTCTTTGATTTAGTTGACTTGGACCTTCGTACCCGGCCTAGATCTCCCTAGGATAGTTGTTCCTGGGATGCAATGTATGTTGGTGTAGAAATGTGTTTTTTATGGGAAAAGTGTGTAAAAAGGAAGCTGGGTTATAGGCAAACTTATTCCTTTATCGATTTGTTAAAAATGTCGTACGTCGAAGACTCGATTGCCCTAGACTGTCAGAGATTGACTCAAAGTTGAAAAACTCGACCCGTATTGAAAAGACTCGAATTTCTTGAGGAGATCCGTGAGATCGTCGGTGGCGCCTTGATGGATTCGTCGCTGGGTGCTCGAGACGCACATGTCTCGGATGTGGTTGATGCTCGCGTCGGGATTAGGCTCATGCATACTTAGATTTGTCTTTGATTTTGCAAAAGTTTTGTTTTCGGCGAAAAGCAAGATGTTTTGTTGAGCAAAAATGTGTTGTCACATTTTGGCTCGATGTAAATGGTGTTTTGAAATCGAACCCGATAAGCTCGTGTTAACGATGGGTCGTTATGAGCTTGGATTGAGATGGAAACATGAGTCGGTCCGGAGTAACGATAGGCTATCCGAATCAAAGGTGTTTGAAAATGTGATGAAGACGGTTATACTCATTTTCATACATTCGGTTTGAAAGAGGATTAGATTAAAGCGACTATGAGCCACTTGGTCTAATCGCGAAGGATTTGCGGGATGATGCTAGTTCATTCCTAGGTTTTGTTGTCTTGTGAAAAGAGATGTTTGGATTAAAATGGCGGTAGGCCATTTTGAATCATGGATTTCGAAAATGTTTATTTTGCTGGATTTGTTTTCAAGAAAAGGTCCATTCTCGGGTTTGAAAATGTTTGGTAATAAATGGGTTACAATGAGTGCGGGTCATGTAGTTCATTTATGTTTTGGAATGTCACGAGAATAAAGTGATTATTCTCGGGTGTTTTGAGGAGACTGTTTGTCTAGATCAAACCGTCCTGACTATGGGCCATTCGGTTTGAAGGAAGGATTTTTGAAAAAGGTTATTTCAAAAATGTGAAGAGGATTTTGTGAAAGTAGTTTGAAAGAGGTTTGAGCTAGAGACGTGTTGACACGTTTCTGACTCGATGTTTGAAGAGTGCGATTGGCCCAAGTCAACGGTATATCGTTGTGGGCCGGTTGTAGATTGCGATAGAATTGCTTAGAGTGAACCTATGATAGCGATAAGCTAGTTGGGTTAAAGATGTTGAGGTGGGATATGGACGGGTTTACGCGTCCACATGTTTTGCTTAAGAGGAATTGGGCCAAGATCATTTGGTCCGATGAAAAGTCCACGAGATTGGGCTTGGCCATTCTCGGGTTTTGTTTGCTTGTAAAAGATGATTTTCTTTGAATCGAATTCGATTTTGGGTCGTTTGGCCCAAAGAGATTTATAAAGTGCTTTATTTGAAAACTGTTTTGCTAGGAATTGGCGTACGATGACCGTGAGTCATGTAGCCATTGACGTTTTGAAAGGTCCCGGGAATGTAGTGATTATTCCCGCACGGTTGGAGAGATTTGCGATTGGGTCGAATCAAACTAGGTATAGATTAGCTGATTTGACTCAGAAATTTTGAAAGAAGTTATTTCAGAAACATGAAGAGCCGCGAGCCGCTCAGAATGAAAAGGTCTCCAAGAATGCGATGAGATTCTTGGGTTTTGCTTTATGAAAATGCTTTGAGATGAATGGCTTGCGATGGCGGAGGGCCATGTATTCCGCTCGTGCCTAGAGAGGATTCGGGAATGTAATGATTATTCCCGAGTGATTTGTGAAGAATGCCTAGTGGGTTGAATCGAAATAGTGGAGGACTATTTGGTTCGACCCAGAACCTCGAAAGGTGTTTGTTGTGATTATTTCAAAGTAAAAGGGTTTGCTTGTTTTGCAGAAAACACGGGTATTTTCGAAAAGAGCTTGTCTCAAAAATGAGAATGTCATTGATTGTCTTGTGAAAGTGTGAAGAGTTTTGAAAAGAGTTTATTTCCAAAAATGATAGTGTGTTGTTTGCTTCGTAAAAATGAGAAGATTTTGAAAAGAGTTTATTTCAAAAATTAGAGTGTGTTGCTTGTTTTGTAAAAGTGAGGAGATTTTTGAAGAGAGCTTTTTTCAAAAATGAGAGTGTAGTGCTTTAGGAGCAATGTTGTGCCTAAGAGGTCTTTGAGGTGAGAACGCGCGTGCGGATCTTGTCTCGACGTTGAAATGTGTTTGCTTTGCATTCGTCGAGCCCATGTTAACGGTTCATCGTTAAGGGCTCGAGCCTAGATGCATGGAAAGGATTCGACTCGTGAATGGTTAGCTAGTCGAGTCGAGGATGTTGAGAATGGATTGGTTTGTGTGACGTGTATCTAGTTAGTCCTATTAGATTCAACGTTCGTTTTAAGCGTTCATTTTTAGCTCATTTTTGTTTAGGAAAACTCTTTTTAAGCTTGAAAAAGGAGGTTTTCGAAAAAGTTTTAGCTAAAGGAAAGCTTTTGAGACGAGGATGTGTGCGCACATCTCGTCTCGATGTTAAAAGGTTTTGCTTTGCACCCATCGAGCTGATATCGGTGATTTGCCGAGGTGAGCTCGAGTTCGGATGTGTAAAAGAGAATGGATTCGACTCGAGCAAGTCGAGTCGAGGATGTTAAAACGGAGTCTAGGCCGTGTGACCTAGAGGATTGAAATCCACGAGCTCGGGTACTAATCCTTGCTCGGGTTTTTGCTTGTTAGTGAAAAAGGAAATTTTGAAAAAGTTTATTTCAAAAATTCGCGAGAGTTTTGTTTGAAAAGTGTTAGTTTGTTAGATGTTAGGTTCATTTATCTTTGAAACGTTTAAGCGAGTTTTCGAAGATATGAATGCAAATGCTCGTTTTGAAAAAGACCATGGAGTGCATAGCCTCGAACTTGTACGTATGACTCAAAAAGGATGAAAATGAGTCAGTCGGGTACACCTCCAACTACCTCGAGTACGCTTTGGCAGATACTTAACCCCTTCATTTCCTTACGCCGGGGCGATAGGTTTTCTGAAGGGAGCACTGGTGGACCAAAATTGGTCAAGGAAGTCAAGGGTGGAGAAGAGGGAGACCATGGGTTAGGGCCATGGGCTCAAACCCAAGCCTAGACCAAGGGTCAAGGGATCACTAAGGGATAAGTAAAGTCAATTCTATGGTCAAATCGAGCCAACCCTAGTGATCAAGCTAAGTCAAGGAGAAGTCAAAGTTGGAGAGCAACAAAAAGTCAAGATTATGCTATTTTGAAAATGTGGTCAACTAAGGTACACCCATGTGAGTCAACCCTCCAATACATGGGCTCACATGGTTCATCAAGCTAGCTCATGGAGGTCAAGGAGCCGGCCTAGCTCAAGTCACCAAGGATCATCACATTGTTTTTATGTTGTTTATGCTTTATGTCATTTTTAAATGCGTATGTCATTTCTTTACCTTATTGTTTTATGTAAGGAGACAATATAATCCTTTGTCTTTGATTGTTGAACCGTCCCACATGCTCTCCAAGGTCAATTCTTGGCCTTTGGATGCTACCTAAAGTGCATGGAGAGGATGTGCTCACATGTCATTGTCTACTTTAAGTTTTTGTTTGTTATCAATTTCAAAATTGTAAGGTCACTAGGACCAATTATTTTCGGCTGATTTGAGGGACCTTTATGGCCCTTGGATCAACTTGTAATGTGTGGCTAAGATTAGAATGAGGGTAATATATAAACCCTCATCCTCATCTCACAATTTTCAGATTTGATATTGAAAAAGAAAACCCTAGTTTTTGTTGAGTATTCTCATTTTCTCATTACTTTGTGTTTGAGTTAAGTGATAGATTAGTTTAGTGGCTTTGTGCTTAAACTAATCAAACCCTAATTCTCTAGCTTAGTGCTTAGAATTAGTTACTATCTTTATGTTTTTCATTTGTCACAAAAATCAGAAAATTTTCCACAAAAAAACTCATATTCTCGGCCAACATTCATCAAGTGTTCAAGATCGATTTTGTTCATCCTTTGAGTGAATCTTAATCCACTAAGTTTCACTCCAAATTGGTCATCAAAGCCTAGGTTTGTTCTTGATTTCATTTTTTTTATCTTTGTTTTCGGTTTACCCTAGTAGTGTCGAGTAGGTTGTTTGTTTTCTTCTTTTAATTTTTCGTTTTTCTTCCTTCCTTTCCTTGTTTATTTTCTATAAATTTCCCACAAAATTTCCACAAAAGATCTCACAAAATTTTCACAAAATGGAAGAGAATAGAGGAGAGGGTAAAAGACTTTCCGATCTAGAAGAGAAGTTAACTCAACTCACCGGTAATTGCACTTTAATGATGAATGCTCTAAACACCCTCTTAGACCAAAATATCAATGAACCAAGAAGGGGTGAAGGGGGAAGGGGACGTGGCCGTGGGATTGGGTATGGGGGCCGTGGGAGAGGACAACCTCCTCCTCACATGGAAGATCAATTTTCGGATTCGGAAGAGTCCCTTGAAACCCACCCAAGAGACCATGACCGAGACATTAAGGTGGACATACCCGATTTTTATGGTAGCTTGAACCCCGAGGATCTCCTAGATTGGCTTAGATCGGTTGAGAGAATTTTTGAATTCAAGGAGTTCACAGATAGGAAGTGTTTCAAGGTAGCCATCATGAAGTTTAAGGGATATGCCTCCCTTTGGTATGAAAACCTTAAGAATCAAAGAAACCGAGAGGGTAAGGAACCCATTAAGTCATGGCTCAAACTCAAAAAGAAACTCAAAGACAAGTTTGTTCCCAAAGACTACACCCAAGACATGTTTCTCAAGCTAGCTCAACTAAAACAAGAGTCACACCCCATTGAGACCTATCTTAGGGACTTTGAGCAACTCACCCTACAATGTGAGATGAATGAGAAACCCGAACAAAAAATTGCAAGGTTTGTTGAGGGCCTAAACCCTAGGATAGCAAATCGGGTCAAGATGCAAAACTTGTGGTCATTCGATGAGGCCGTTACCATGGCCACACGTGTGGAAAGGCTAGAGAAGGGGAGAGGAGAGTCGACTAAGAACACCACCAAAACCAACCCCATGTCGAGCCAAGGAGGGGTCAAGATTGTTGAGCCTTGCCCTACCACCAAGCCATCAAGTGTTGATAAGGGAAAGGGAATCGACTATGGCCCTAAGAGAACAATTCCTCTCAAGAAGTGCTACCAATGTCAAGGTTCACGGTCATTTTGCTAAGGAGTGCCCTAGCAAGAGGACCTTGAATACAAGTGAAGTTGTACATTGGGGAGATGATGAGGTGTTAGTTTGTGAGGAAGAAAAAAGAGGGAGTTGAGGAAGTAAGGGTGGCGAAACAATTGTTCCCAGGACTCGGGGTTGAGCTTGGTTACTTGGCGAGTCATGCATACTCAAGATTCAAGCGAAAGCGTGGATCAAAGGCATCAATTATTTCGAACCAAATGTACCATCATGGGGAGAGTGTGCAACTTGATTATCGATGGGGGAAGTTGTGTTAATGTTGCTTCCAAAACCCTCATTGATAAACTTGCCTTACCAACTTTGAAACATCCTCATCCTTACAAGTTAAGGTGGCTTAATCAAGGAGCCGAGGTAAAAGTCGATAAACAATGCAAAGTCTCGTTCTCGATTGGACAAGACTACAAAGATGAAATTGTGTGTGAAGTGTTGAATAAGGATGCTTGTCATGTCTTACTTGGGAGGCCATGGGAGTCTGAAAGAACTCTTCCCACCATGGAAGGGACAACACCTACTCATTCAAGTATGGTGAAAAGCTCATTGTCTTAGCTCCCTACCACCAATGATGGGATGTAAATCCAATGCATGCTTGTTTGAGTCCTTCATTGAGCCGAAACCTAGCATGGAGATGAAGTTGGGGCCGAGCTTGAGTGGGTTTGAGAAAATGAAGGGGCTTGAGCCGAAAGAAGAAGAGCAAGGGAAAAGTTGAACTTGGAATGTGAGGAAGCTCTAGCATGGTAAGGAGGACTCTAGGAGAGGAGCCTCATGAAGGTGAAGCATCAATCAACAAGGAAACAACCGACTACATTGAGAATGTGGTCAATGAAAGAACAAAAATCGATGGTAAGGAAAGATCAAGCGGGTCATTAAGGTGGAGAATCCTTGATGGGCTCGATCATGAGCAAGAATGGGTGGATGGCATGGTTATGAGTCGAGGGCTCAAAGAAATGCTCGAGGAAGAATGTGTGGTCAAGCAAACCGTGACCAAGGAAGAAAACATGATGAATTCTTCGAGCCAAGTCAAAGGGGTCCAACCGTTTCTACAAACTCTAGCTAAATGGTGCCCATGGAAGACCAAAACCGTGAAGGCCAAGATTGAACAAAGGTTGAGCCGAGAATCGAGTGTGAAGTCGAGCAAGAGAGGGAGCAAGAGGTTCTCCAAGGACTTGAGGGCAAGTCCTTTTCAAGGAGAGGAGATTGGACCAAAATTGGTCAAGGAAGTCAAGGGTGGAGAAGAGGGAGACCATGGGTTAGGGCCATGGGCTCAAACCCAAGCCTAGACCAAGGGTCAAGGGATCACTAAGGGATAAGTAAAGTCAATTCTATGGTCAAATCGAGCCAACCCTAGTGATCAAGCTAAGTCAAGGAGAAGTCAAAGTTGGAGAGCAACAAAAAGTCAAGATTATGCTATTTTGAAAATGTGGTCAACTAAGGTACACCCATGTGAGTCAACCCTCCAATAAATGGGCTCACATGGTTCATCAAGCTAGCTCATGGAGGTCAAGGAGCCGGCCTAGCTCAAGTCACCAAGGATCATCACATTGTTTTTATGTTGTTTATGCTTTATGTCATTTTAAATGCGTATCTTTCTTTACTTTATTGTTTTATGTAAGGAGACAATATAATCCTTTGTTTTTGATTGTTGAACCGTCCCACATGCTCTCCAAGGTCAATTCTTGGCCTTTGGATGCTACCTAAAGTGCATGGAGAGGATGTGCTCACATGTCATTGTCTACTTTAAGTTTTTGTTTGTTATCAATTTCAAAATTGTAAGGTCACTAGGACCAATTATTTTCGGCTGATTTGAGGGACCTTTATGGCCCTTGGATCAACTTGTAATGTGTGGCTAAGATTAGAATGAGGGTAATATATAAACCCTCATCCTCATCTCACAATTTTCAGATTTGATATTGAAAAAGAAAACCCTAGTTTTTGTTGAGTATTCTCATTTTCTCATTACTTTGTGTTTGAGTTAAGTGATAGATTAGTTTAGTGGCTTTGTGCTTAAACTAATCAAACCCTAATTCTCTAGCTTAGTGCTTAGAATTAGTTACTATCTTTATGTTTTTCATTTGTCACAAAAATCAGAAAATTTTCCACAAAAAAACTCATATTCTCGGCCAACATTCATCAAGTGTTCAAGATCGATTTTGTTCATCCTTTGAGTGAATCTTAATCCACTAAGTTTCACTCCAACTGGGGCGGTCGAGATAGCCGTTTACGGCAAGCCGTGGAGGGGCGAGAGGAAAGCTAGTCCGGCATGTGCTTTATCGAGTGGACAAGCCTGCATGTGGGAACCACCTCTCGAGGGTGCAAAGGGTGCCTAGATTCCAGAAGGAATGGACTCTAAACGAATGTGCATAGCTCAAATATGTATACTTGGATTGTTCAAGACTTTCAAGTTTAACCTCTTTATTTTTAAAAAGAAAAAGCTAGTTTTTAGTTTTAAAAATAAGATGTCCCCAGCGGAGTCGCCAAACTGTGGAACCCGGGATCGGACCCAACTCGGCGTCTTGCTTAAGGGCGGATTTTAAAGTTAAAAAAGATTAAGTTGGAAAAACCTTTAAGAACTGTTATGGAGTCGCCACCTATTTATCGCGGAAAATAGGAACCTGCTACCATGTTCTAAGTTAAAAACATGTCCTAGATTTTGGAGCACGCCGACACCCCTAGATCTAAGGCTTGTGAAACCAGTTGGATTAGGTGAGGTACTTTGGAAAAAGTGTTAATTCAAATAATGATTTATGAAAACCTTTTAGAAAAGCCTATGTAAAAATAGCCTCTACTGACCTAGAACAATCCTTGTAAGATGATATTTGAGCTAATGTTATCGCTACGTACAAGTGCGATAAGTTTGTAAAAGAATGCAGATGCAGATGCAAAAAGATTGATTAAAACCCTCCCATTAGCATGTTTAACTTGTTAACGAATACGGTTCAGTTATGGGACGAATTCATTGTTTAAGTTGATTTAATGCAAAATAAGAAGGAGCAAGATGCATGCAAATAAAATAAAGTTCAATTGTCCATTGGTTTATTTTATAAGGTCGGTTGCTTATGCGACTTTGGCGTGTCATCGGATATGGAGTGTACCCGAAGTAAATAGAACACTTGGAGTGCAAGCGCGCTGGGTGCCAAAGCCGGGGGGGGCGCTAAAGTGTAGACCCCTTTGTTAGTCCATAGAAAATAAGAAAAAGCTTTGATCCAAGTGGATCGGTACCTACCTTGTCCTGACGCTTCAGATCTGGGCAGAGCTTCGTTTCTTGAACTTGAAAGGAGGATGAATTCAACACGGGATGGTGTGTTGAACTCAAGGATTTGAGTGCTTGAGGCTTTTGTGGATGTATTTAGGTGTATACCGTGCTAGACGGTATATTTTGTGGGACCCAAGTGTGGGTGCTAAAACTAGGAAGAGAGGTTGTGAGAAGAGAGGGTTTTCTTGTGTGGAAAACTTATCAGAATAGGTCGTGCGAGGGGTTGTATATATAGGAGAATAGCCGAGAGAAAATAGGAAAGCAGGGGAAAAAGCCAGCCTGGGAAACCGCATAGCCTTATGCGGTTTGGTGGGCAAACCGCATAGGCTTATGCGGTTTGCACCATGAGCCGCATAAGCTTATGCGGTTTGCTGGTGTGGTTTTAACTTCGAGATTTCGTATTTCCTTAATCCGAATTGCTAAATCTTGGGAATATTCGGTGTAATCTCCTTGCTTGTGCTCCAAGAAGACCTAGTATGATCTTCAAGAGAGTCGTTGAGGGCTTTGGAGTGCGGGCCAAAGGTGGGTTTGGGCTCGGTTCTTGGAGTGAAACTTAGTGGATCAAGTTTCACTCAAAGGATGAACAAAATCGATCTCAAACCCCTTGAAAAAATAAACGGCCGAATGTGGTGTTTGTGTTGTATTTTTCTGATTTTTGTTGTTAAATGCAAGAACATAAAGATAGTATCTAAATCTACACACAAAGTAATAGATTTAGGGTTTGATTAGTTTAAGCACAAAGCCACTACACTAATCTCTCACAAATCTCAAACACAAAGTAAAGAGATAAATGAGAGATTAGTTTAGTGGCTTTGTGCTTAAGTAAAGAGATAAATGAGAGATAGATTTGGAGTGAAACTTGATGGGTTAAGTTCCACTCAAGAGACTAACTAAAATCGATCTTGTGAGGCTTGTCTTTACTCGGCCAAAGTAGTGTTTTTGTGGGATAAATTTTCTGAAATTTTGTGTAACAAAATGAAAACATAAAAGATAGTACTAAATCTAAACACAAAGTAATAGATTTAGGTTGTGATTAATCAAGCACAAAGCCACTAATTAATCATTCACAATCTCAAGCACAAAGCAAGGAGAATAATGAAGAACACACAAATAAACACTAGGGTTTTTTCTTCTCATTCAAATCTGAAAAATTATGTTGTGAGAGGCTTGGTTTATATAACCCAAGGCCTTACATCTTGACCCTACAAATGAAGCTAATCTAAGGGCTCTAGTTGGTCCTTGAATTACAACAAATACACGGCTCCTAGGAGCTTACAATAGCTGAAAAATTCAAACTAACAACAAACAACAAAAGCATAAAGCATAAAGGTAGATAGTGACATGTAGGAAAGGGACATATTGAGGAACAACATGTGAGCCTTCCCTTGTATTATTTTCGGCTGACTTGGGACCTTCTCCAATTTGATTTTTGCTCTTGA
The DNA here is from genome assembly GCA_023091065.1 of Dianthus caryophyllus. Lineage (NCBI taxonomy): Eukaryota > Viridiplantae > Streptophyta > Magnoliopsida > Caryophyllales > Caryophyllaceae > Dianthus > Dianthus caryophyllus. The sequence continues at coordinate 11,257,543 of CM041529.1, read as the reverse complement.
TGATTTAATTGACTTGTGGTTCGAATCCTCTTGGGTGCACTCGGGCGATCACCTTCAAAAATAGCACTTTAGTCGACTTTCGGTTGCTCTCCTCCTTGACTTTCCTTGACTTCCATGACCCACCAAGCTTGACCAAGATATTATGGTTTAAAATTACTCAAAATAAGCTCGGGTGGACCTTAGGACCGGGGTCTAGCCCATGGTTCGAGCCCAAGGACCCAAACCGTGATTTGGACGAAAACCGCCTTTGCTCGCCTTGACCATTTTTGGTTCAATCTCCTCTCCTTGAAAAGGATTTGTCCTCAAATCCTCGGTCTCTCTTCCTCTTGCTCGGTTTGAACTATAGTTTGACTCATGATTCGAACCTTCGCCTTCTTCTCGACTCGGACTCTTGTTGGCTTCATGACTTGATTCGTAGAACATGATGAGGGGTGCCCCATGAGTCCCATGACCAACCTTGGGCTCCATGGCTCTAGACTTCCAAGAATTCCACTTGCTTAGAGATTGAATGAGAGATTGATTCTTGTAAACTCGGTTCATTGAATTGAACTTGCTCTCTCCCTTACTCATGGTTTCTTTGGATTCACAATTAACCCCTAGCACAACTCGATGTTCCTCATGCATAGAATCGTCACCTAGCCTCTCTTTGTCATGATTGAGCCCAACGTTTTTCTCCCATTTCAAGGACTTACTTGAACTTTCCATCACATCGTCCTTTGCATCTCCAAATGATTCACTCTCCTTGTACTTCATTGAGTGCCCCGAATTTTCAGTTTTGAGCTCATTGAGCTCCTCTCCTTGACTTTCCCCTATTGCTCTAGGATTGTCTTTGATCAAATGGAGGGCTACCTTCTCATTCATGAAAGTACTTGTTGAATTGGATGACCTAAGGATCGTGAACAGCCCACGTATGGCATTGAGGGCCGTGTTCTCCTCCCACAAATCGATCTTTGGACTTTCACTTGAGCCATCTTCTTTCTTGAGCTTAGGTGAAGATTGTAGAAGATCATCACTTAGCTCTTTTTGTTCAAGCTTAGTTCCCCCTTTGAATCCCCATTTCATGAATCCACTTGAGTAGACTTGGTTGTGACAACCACATAGCATTTCTTTGGTATTGTTAGTTCCCGCTTTGAACTTCCATTTTAGAAATTCCCTCGACTCTTTGCTTGCATCAACATTCTCATACCACATGAATACCTTCCTCTTGACATTGGCCAAACACTTCTCATGATCATACTCATCCCTTTGCTTGGCATTGTACCCCATGCTTTCCTCTTGAGTGTTCGGATCATCTTTAGCAAAGTGAATGGTCAATCTCTCACCAACATGCATTTCCTCACTTGTTTCGGCCTCTTCACTCAAAATAACCTCTTTGGATGACTCAAATATGGAGGGCGGTTTGCATTGCCCTTTGGGGAACTCCTTAGCAAGGACATTAATCTCATCCTTCCCATGACCAACCCCAAGCTCAATTTCTGGTCCCCCATCAATCCCCATTTTTTCGTGTGACATAATCAAGGAGGGTGGGTTAGGGTTCTTCAAAATCGGAGGTAAGGGTGCAAGTTTGATTTTCTTAGCTCCAATCTTGAAAGTATAGGTATTGTCCCTCCCATCATGATGAGCATTTCTTTCCAACTTCCATGGTCTCCCCAAGAGGAGATGACAAGCATCCATGGGAATCACATCACACAAAACCTCATCCATGTAATCCCCACCAATGGAGAAAGAAACCAAGCATTGTCTAACCACACTTACACTCATCTCGGCTCCATTGTTTAGCCACTTCATCTTGTAAGGGTTAGGGTGTTCTTGTGTAGGCAAGGCTAATTTTTCAATGAGGGTGCTTGAGGCAACATTAGAACAACTCTCCCCATCAACAATCAAATTACAAACCCTTCCCATAATGGTACACCTAGACCTAAAGGTTTCGACTTGGTGATTCTCTTCTAGGGTTAGGGTTAGGGTTTGAGTATGTGAGTCTCTACAACCCATACGGCCATGGCTGGGGGTGGCTCTCCTCTAATCGAGCCATTCTAGCCTCTAACTCCCTTTGACCCCTCAAAGTCACAAGATCAAGGCTAGGGTTAGGTTTAAGTCTACCCCTCATTCGACTCATTTTGATTTCAAGCTCTCTTCTAGCTTTCTCCATAGAATCATACATGGTCTCATCAAGAGTATTACCACAAGAAACATCAAAAGGAAGAAACATACCCATTGAAATAACCAAAGAAACAAATCTGAAAAATTTGAGCAAAGTTTGGACCTTTGAGTGTAAGAACCAAAACCAACACTAACACAAGTGTAGATCTTAAACCATTTTGTGAAAATTTGTGAGAATTTTGTGGAAGTTTTGTGGAAACAAGAAAATTTAAAAGAAAAAAAACGAAAAAATAAAGAGGACAACAAGAGTGTAACCGAAAATAACAAGATCAAACCAAACAAAAGCAAATCGAAAACAAGACAACTCGGCAACACAAAGAACAAATCGAAAATGAAGAACAAACCTAGGCTTTGATTACCAATTTGGAGTGAAACTTGATGGGTTAAGTTCCACTCAAGAGACTAACTAAAATCGATCTTGTGAGGCTTGTCTTTACTCGGCCAAAGTAGTGTTTTTGTGGGATAAATTTTCTGAAATTTTGTGTAACAAAATGAAAACATAAAAGATAGTACTAAATCTAAACACAAAGTAATAGATTTAGGTTGTGATTAATCAAGCACAAAGCCACTAATTAATCATTCACAATCTCAAGCACAAAGCAAGGAGAATAATGAAGAACACACAAATAAACACTAGGGTTTTTTCTTCTCATTCAAATCTGAAAAATTATGTTGTGAGAGGCTTGGTTTATATAACCCAAGGCCTTACATCTTGACCCTACAAATGAAGCTAATCTAAGGGCTCTAGTTGGTCCTTGAATTACAACAAATACACGGCTCCTAGGAGCTTACAATAGCTGAAAAATTCAAACTAACAACAAACAACAAAAGCATAAAGCATAAAGGTAGATAGTGACATGTAGGAAAGGGACATATTGAGGAACAACATGTGAGCCTTCCCTTGTATTATTTTCGGCTGACTTGGGACCTTCTCCAATTTGATTTTTGCTCTTGATGATTTAATTGACTTGTGGTTCGAATCCTCTTGGGTGCACTCGAGCGATCACCTTCAAAAATAGCACTTTAGTCGACTTTCGGTTGCTCTCCTCCTTGACTTTCCTTGACTTCCATGACCCACCAAGCTTGACCAAGATATTATGGTTTAAAATTACTCAAAATAAGCTCGGGTGGACCTTAGGACCGGGGTCTAGCCCATGGTTCGAGCCCAAGGACCCAAACCGTGATTTGGACGAAAACCGCCTTTGCTCGCCTTGACCATTTTTGGTTCAATCTCCTCTCCTTGAAAAGGATTTGTCCTCAAATCCTCGGTCTCTCTTCCTCTTGCTCGGTTTGAACTATAGTTTGACTCATGATTCGAACCTTCGCCTTCTTCTCGACTCGGACTCTTGTTGGCTTCATGACTTGATTCGTAGAACATGATGAGGGGTGCCCCATGAGTCCCATGACCAACCTTGGGCTCCATGGCTCTAGACTTCCAAGAATTCCACTTGCTTAGAGATTGAATGAGAGATTGATTCTTGTAAACTCGGTTCATTGAATTGAACTTGCTCTCTCCCTTACTCATGGTTTCTTTGGATTCACAATTAACCCCTAGCACAACTCGATGTTCCTCATGCATAGAATCGTCACCTAGCCTCTCTTTTGTCATGATTGAGCCCACGTTTTTCTCCCATTTCAAGGACTTACTTGAACTTTCCATCACATCGTCCTTTGCATCTCCAAATGATTCACTCTCCTTGTACTTCATTGAGTGCCCCGAATTTTCAGTTTGAGCTCATTGAGCTCCTCTCCTTGACTTTCCCTATTGCTCTAGGATTGTCTTTGATCAAATGGAGGGCTACCTTCTCATTCATGAAAGTACTTGTTGAATTGGATGACCTAAGGATCGTGAACAGCCCACGTATGGCATTGAGGGCCGTGTTCTCCTCCCACAAATCGATCTTTGGACTTTCACTTGAGCCATCTTCTTTCTTGAGCTTAGGTGAAGATTGTAGAAGATCATCACTTAGCTCTTTTTGTTCAAGCTTAGTTCCCCCTTTGAATCCCCATTTCATGAATCCACTTGAGTAGACTTGGTTGTGACAACCACATAGCATTTCTTTGGTATTGTTAGTTCCCGCTTTGAACTTCCATTTTAGAAATTCCCTCGACTCTTTGCTTGCATCAACATTCTCATACCACATGAATACCTTCCTCTTGACATTGGCCAAACACTTCTCATGATCATACTCATCCCTTTGCTTGGCATTGTACCCCATGCTTTCCTCTTGAGTGTTCGGATCATCTTTAGCAAAGTGAATGGTCAATCTCTCACCAACATGCATTTCCTCACTTGTTTCGGCCTCTTCACTCAAAATAACCTCTTTGGATGACTCAAATATGGAGGGCGGTTTGCATTGCCCTTTGGGGAACTCCTTAGCAAGGACATTAATCTCATCCTTCCCATGACCAACCCCAAGCTCAATTTCTGGTCCCCCATCAATCCCCATTTTTTCGTGTGACATAATCAAGGAGGGTGGGTTAGGGTTCTTCAAAATCGGAGGTAAGGGTGCAAGTTTGATTTTCTTAGCTCCAATCTTGAAAGTATAGGTATTGTCCCTCCCATCATGATGAGCATTTCTTTCCAACTTCCATGGTCTCCCCAAGAGGAGATGACAAGCATCCATGGGAATCACATCACACAAAACCTCATCCATGTAATCCCCACCAATGGAGAAAGAAACCAAGCATTGTCTAACCACACTTACACTCATCTCGGCTCCATTGTTTAGCCACTTCATCTTGTAAGGGTTAGGGTGTTCTTGTGTAGGCAAGGCTAATTTTTCAATGAGGGTGCTTGAGGCAACATTAGAACAACTCTCCCCATCAACAATCAAATTACAAACCCTTCCCATAATGGTACACCTAGACCTAAAGGTTTCGACTTGGTGATTCTCTTCTAGGGTTAGGGTTAGGGTTTGAGTATGTGAGTCTCTACAACCCATACGGCCATGGCTAGGGGGTGGCTCTCCTCCTAACCGAGCCATTCTAGCCTCTAACTCCCTTTGACCCCTCAAAGTCACAAGATCAAGGCTAGGGTTAGGTTTAAGTCTACCCCTCATTCGACTCATTTTGATTTCAAGCTCTCTTCTAGCTTTCTCCATAGAATCATACATGGTCTCATCAAGAGTATTACCACAAGAAACATCAAAAGGAAGAAACATACCCATTGAAATAACCAAAGAAACAAATCTGAAAAATTTGAGCAAAGTTTGGACCTTTGAGTGTAAGAACCAAAACCAACACTAACACAAGTGTAGATCTTAAACCATTTTGTGAAAATTTGTGAGAATTTTGTGGAAGTTTTGTGGAAACAAGAAAATTTAAAAGAAAAAAAACGAAAAAATAAAGAGGACAACAAGAGTGTAACCGAAAATAACAAGATCAAACCGAAACAAAAGCAAATCGAAAACAAGACAACTCGGCAACACAAAGAACAAATCGAAAATGAAGAACAAACCTAGGCTTTGATTACCAATTTGGAGTGAAACTTGATGGGTTAAGTTCCACTCAAGAGACTAACTAAAATCGATCTTGTGAGGCTTGTCTTTAGTCGGCCAAAGTAGTGTTTTTGTGGGATAAATTTTCTGAAATTTTGTGTAACAAAATGAAAACATAAAAGATAGTACTAAATCTAAACACAAAGTAATAGATTTAGGTTGTGATTAATCAAGCACAAAGCCACTAATTAATCATTCACAATCTCAAGCACAAAGCAAGGAGAATAATGAAGAACACACAAATAAACACTAGGGTTTTTTCTTCTCATTCAAATCTGAAAAATTATGTTGTGAGAGGCTTGGTTTATATAACCCAAGGCCTTACATCTTGACCCTACAAATGAAGCTAATCTAAGGGCTCTAGTTGGTCCTTGAATTACAACAAATACACGGCTCCTAGGAGCTTACAATAGCTGAAAAATTCAAACTAACAACAAACAACAAAAGCATAAAGCATAAAGGTAGATAGTGGCGTAGGAAAGGGACATATTGAGGAACAACATGTGAGCCTTCCCTTGTATTATTTTCGGCTGACTTGGGACCTTCTCCAATTTGATTTTTGCTCTTGATGATTTAATTGACTTGTGGTTCGAATCCTCTTGGGTGCACTCGAGCGATCACCTTCAAAAATAGCACTTTAGTCGACTTTCGGTTGCTCTCCTCCTTGACTTTCCTTGACTTCCATGACCCACCAAGCTTGACCAAGATATTATGGTTTAAAATTACTCAAAATAAGCTCGGGTGGACCTTAGGACCGGGGTCTAGCCCATGGTTCGAGCCCAAGGACCCAAACCGTGATTTGGACGAAAACCGCCTTTGCTCGCCTTGACCATTTTTGGTTCAATCTCCTCTCCTTGAAAAGGATTTGTCCTCAAATCCTCGGTCTCTCTTCCTCTTGCTCGGTTTGAACTATAGTTTGACTCATGATTCGAACCTTCGCCTTCTTCTCGACTCGGACTCTTGTTGGCTTCATGACTTGATTCGTAGAACATGATGAGGGGTGCCCCATGAGTCCCATGACCAACCTTGGGCTCCATGGCTCTAGACTTCCAAGAATTCCACTTGCTTAGAGATTGAATGAGAGATTGATTCTTGTAAACTCGGTTCATTGAATTGAACTTGCTCTCTCCCTTACTCATGGTTTCTTTGGATTCACAATTAACCCCTAGCACAACTCGATGTTCCTCATGCATAGAATCGTCACCTAGCCTCTCTTTGTCATGATTGAGCCCAACGTTTTTCTCCCATTTCAAGGACTTACTTGAACTTTCCATCACATCGTCCTTTGCATCTCCAAATGATTCACTCTCCTTGTACTTCATTGAGTGCCCCGAATTTTCAGTTTTGAGCTCATTGAGCTCCTCTCCTTGACTTCCCCCTATTGCTCTAGGATTGTCTTTGATCAAATGGAGGGCTACCTTCTCATTCATGAAAGTACTTGTTGAATTGGATGACCTAAGGATCGTGAACAGCCCACGTATGGCATTGAGGGCCGTGTTCTCCTCCCACAAATCGATCTTTGGACTTTCACTTGAGCCATCTTCTTTCTTGAGCTTAGGTGAAGATTGTAGAAGATCATCACTTAGCTCTTTTTGTTCAAGCTTAGTTCCCCCTTTGAATCCCCATTTCATGAATCCACTTGAGTAGACTTGGTTGTGACAACCACATAGCATTTCTTTGGTATTGTTAGTTCCCGCTTTGAACTTCCATTTTAGAAATTCCCTCGACTCTTTGCTTGCATCAACATTCTCATACCACATGAATACCTTCCTCTTGACATTGGCCAAACACTTCTCATGATCATACTCATCCCTTTGCTTGGCATTGTACCCCATGCTTTCCTCTTGAGTGTTCGGATCATCTTTAGCAAAGTGAATGGTCAATCTCTCACCAACATGCATTTCCTCACTTGTTTCGGCCTCTTCACTCAAAATAACCTCTTTGGATGACTCAAATATGGAGGGCGGTTTGCATTGCCCTTTGGGGAACTCCTTAGCAAGGACATTAATCTCATCCTTCCCATGACCAACCCCAAGCTCAATTTCTGGTCCCCCATCAATCCCCATTTTTCGTGTGACATAATCAAGGAGGGTGGGTTAGGGTTCTTCAAAATCGGAGGTAAGGGTGCAAGTTTGATTTTCTTAGCTCCAATCTTGAAAGTATAGGTATTGTCCCTCCCATCATGATGAGCATTTCTTTCCAACTTCCATGGTCTCCCCAAGAGGAGATGACAAGCATCCATGGGAATCACATCACACAAAACCTCATCCATGTAATCCCCACCAATGGAGAAAGAAACCAAGCATTGTCTAACCACACTTACACTCATCTCGGCTCCATTGTTTAGCCACTTCATCTTGTAAGGGTTAGGGTGTTCTTGTGTAGGCAAGGCTAATTTTTCAATGAGGGTGCTTGAGGCAACATTAGAACAACTCTCCCCATCAACAATCAAATTACAAACCCTTCCCATAATGGTACACCTAGACCTAAAGGTTTCGACTTGGTGATTCTCTTCTAGGGTTAGGGTTAGGGTTTGAGTATGTGAGTCTCTACAACCCATACGGCCATGGCTAGGGGGTGGCTCTCCTCCTAACCGAGCCATTCTAGCCTCTAACTCCCTTTGACCCCTCAAAGTCACAAGATCAAGGCTAGGGTTAGGTTTAAGTCTACCCCTCATTCGACTCATTTTGATTTCAAGCTCTCTTCTAGCTTTCTCCATAGAATCATACATGGTCTCATCAAGAGTATTACCACAAGAAACATCAAAAGGAAGAAACATACCCATTGAAATAACCAAAGAAACAAATCTGAAAAATTTGAGCAAAGTTTGGACCTTTGAGTGTAAGAACCAAAACCAACACTAACACAAGTGTAGATCTTAAACCATTTTGTGAAAATTTGTGAGAATTTTGTGGAAGTTTTGTGGAAACAAGAAAATTTAAAAGAAAAAAAACGAAAAAATAAAGAGGACAACAAGAGTGTAACCGAAAATAACAAGATCAAACCGAAACAAAAGCAAATCGAAAACAAGACAACTCGGCAACACAAAGAACAAATCGAAAATGAAGAACAAACCTAGGCTTTGATTACCAATTTGGAGTGAAACTTGATGGGTTAAGTTCCACTCAAGAGACTAACTAAAATCGATCTTGTGAGGCTTGTCTTTACTCGGCCAAAGTAGTGTTTTTGTGGGATAAATTTTCTGAAATTTTGTGTAACAAAATGAAAACATAAAAGATAGTACTAAATCTAAACACAAAGTAATAGATTTAGGTTGTGATTAATCAAGCACAAAGCCACTAATTAATCATTCACAATCTCAAGCACAAAGCAAGGAGAATAATGAAGAACACACAAATAAACACTAGGGTTTTTTCTTCTCATTCAAATCTGAAAAATTATGTTGTGAGAGGCTTGGTTTATATAACCCAAGGCCTTACATCTTGACCCTACAAATGAAGCTAATCTAAGGGCTCTAGTTGGTCCTTGAATTACAACAAATACACGGCTCCTAGGAGCTTACAATAGCTGAAAAATTCAAACTAACAACAAACAACAAAAGCATAAAGCATAAAGGTAGATAGTGACATGTAGGAAAGGGACATATTGAGGAACAACATGTGAGCCTTCCCTTGTATTATTTTCGGCTGACTTGGGACCTTCTCCAATTTGATTTTTGCTCTTGATGATTTAATTGACTTGTGGTTCGAATCCTCTTGGGTGCACTCGAGCGATCACCTTCAAAAATAGCACTTTAGTCGACTTTCGGTTGCTCTCCTCCTTGACTTTCCTTGACTTCCATGACCCACCAAGCTTGACCAAGATATTATGGTTTAAAATTACTCAAAATAAGCTCGGGTGGACCTTAGGACCGGGGTCTAGCCCATGGTTCGAGCCCAAGGACCCAAACCGTGATTTGGACGAAAACCGCCTTTGCTCGCCTTGACCATTTTTGGTTCAGTTCTGGGCCCGAGCCCTGAAAATGTAAAAAGGGTGCATTTTGTAGGATTTTGTGAAATAAGATAAGACGTGAGGTTGTATTTTGTGTGAGAGGGGGCTAAATAGCGGTTTTAGCTACCGGGCCTAAATTTAGGAATTTAGGAATGCTGAATTAGACCTTGTTAATGTAAAAAGGCTAATTATAGTGCGAATGCGAAGCTCATGCCAAATGAAGCAGGACGTGGACCAAGCTAGACCCTAAATGGACAAAATGAACGTTTATTTAAAGCGATGTGAAGCGACCTTAAACATTTTAACATTTAAAACGACTCAGAATGAATTCGACATTAGTTAGAACCGTTTAAGTTAACGTTAAAGCATGCGTAATAAAAGTCCGTGTTACATCACAGGGTTTTGTTTGGGAGGGTACGGATATGGGTATCCACAGTGTGAAGTGTTGGACATGGATGCATGTCATGTGTTGCTTGGTAGGCCTTGGGAGTATGAGAAGAATTCTTCCCACCATGGAAGAGATAACACCTACTCATTCAAGTATGGTGACAAGCTTATTGTCTTAGCTCCCCTACCACCAATGATGGGTTATAAAACCAATTCATGCTTGTTCGAATCAATCAAGGGAGAGAGCTCTAGCCAAGAGGTGGGAGAAGAGCCGAATGTGGGCTTTGGAAAAGAAGTGATGAGCTTGGAAATCAAGAGAAACCCTAGAGCAACAAGGGGAGTTCTAGGAGAGGAGCAACAAGAAGGTGATGCATCAATCAACAATGAAACAACCAATGTGAACAATGAGAGGGCAAAAATCGATGGACTAGAGAGGTCAAGTGGGTCTTTGAGGTGGAGAATCATTGATGGGCTCGATCATGAGCACGAATGGATGGATGGCATGGTTATGAGTCGTGGGCTCAAAGAAATGCTCGAGGAAGAGTGTGTGGTCAAGCAAACCGTGACCAAGGAAGAAAACATGATCAATTCTTCGAGCCAAGGCAAAGGGGTCCAACCATTTCTACAAACTCTAGCTAAGTGGTGCCCATGGAAGACCAAAACCGTGAAAGCCAAGATCGAGCAAAGATTGAGCCGAGAATCAAGCATGAAATCGAGCAAGGGAGGAAGCAAGAGGATCTCCAAGGACTTGAGGACAAGTCCTTTCCAAGGAGAGGAGATTGGACCAAAAATGGTCAAGGTGGTCAAGGGTGAAGTCGAGGGAGACCATGGGTTGGGGCCATGGGCTCAAACCCAAGCCTAGGTCATGGACCAAGGGATCACTAAGGGCTAAGTAAAGTCAATTCTATGGTCAAATCGAGCCAACCTTAGTGATCAAGCAAAGTCAAGAGGAAGTCAAAGTTGGAGAGCAACAAAAGTCAAGATTATGCTATTTTTGAATGTGGTCAATTAGGGTACACCCATGTGAGTCAACCCTCCAATAAATGGGTCACATGGCTCATCAAGCTAGCTCAAGGAGGTCCCAAGGAGCCGGCTCAATTAAACCACCCAAGCCATCACATTGTTTTTATGTTTTATGTCATTTTCATACATGTCGCTTTCTTTACTTTTTACTTTATGCTTTAATGTAAGGAGACAATATAGTCCCTTGTATCTTGGTCACTTGGACCGTCCAAACCCACCCCAAGGCTCACACAAGGGCCCTTGGATGATCATCAACAAAGAAGGGAGAGGATGGACTCAAGTGTCACCATCACCTTTATGCTTTATAGTTTGTCTTTTAGGTTGAAAATTTTCAGCTCACATGTGAGCTTAGGGACCGAGTATTATGATGTTTTGTGGGTTATTTGTGAGCCCTTAGATCCTCTTGTAATGTATGGTCAAGATTAGAATGAGGGTAGTATATAAACCCTCATTCTCACCTCACATTTTTCAGATTTGAATGAATATAAGGTTGAACCCTAAAAACTTGAGTGCTCTCATTTCTCTCTTAGCTTTGTGCTTGAGTTGAGTGATTAATTAGTTAGTGGCTTAGTGCTTAACTAATTACAACCCTAAATCTATTACTTTGTGTGTAGATTTAGTGACTATCCTTTATGTTTTATTGTTCCACAAAATTTCAGAAAAATACTTCACAAAAACATTACTCTTGGCCGAGAACATCATCACCATTCCAAGTCGATTTGTGTTCATCCCTTGAGTGAAACTTGCCCCCATAGGTTTCACTCCAATGAGACTAGGAGAGTCTAGTAACATGTGATATGTAATATCAAATAAATAATAAACTTTGAGTAAGTTAAATAAAAGGTCAAACGCTTGAGCCTACGATATGAAAACGTCAATCGTAAGTGAAGTGGGGTTAAGATAGTCTTGTGCGGATACCACTATCTCGATCTATGGCTTGGGTCATATCGAATAGTGTGGTTTAAGCCGGCAGCCTTATTGCTTAGTGCATCTTGCCCATGCCGTTACGCCTTAAGTCGTATAGCCAAAGCCGTACAAGATAATTAATATGCCAACTCTTTTGGGTCAGGCTTTAGGAAATAGTCGTTTTATCCAGAGTTAAGGTGCTATATGAATAGCATAGCCTATTCTTAAAGTGGATATTAGTGTATGCATACTAGACTAGGGTTTTATTCCCCTATTTCACTAAAGTTACCAGGGCCACCGTGACATTATATGCTTAGTGCATCTTGCGGTTCTGTCTCCTTGCCGTGTTTCGTTCTTAGTGGGCGCGACACTTGCATTCGTTCTTACCCTGCGTAAAGATTACTTGACGAGATTGTATCTGAAGTTCGAATCATTTCGAACACTAGAAGATGAGATGCAAGTACTATAGTATTCGGCGTGGTTTACGAGTCGAGTAAGTTGCTGCATTATGGTAGTGAGATGCAAGCGACTAGAGTACAATAGCCTACTCAGTGGTCAGGCTCGTAAGCAGTAGGTGTTGTCTGTTGTTTGATTAAATGAGAATGAGTCTGTACCATCTTCGAAAACTAAAGACCACAAATTTCTGAAGTGAATCGAGTCTGCATGATGTGAATGATACTATATGTACGTATGTTTGCGATATGATATCGCGTTGTAATCCTGTTGAATTATTGTGATACTATTGCTATGACATTATATGTTATTTGCTTTCATAACTTAATGTCATGTTTATATGATTTATCGCTTTAAATTGCATGCTTATTATGACTTATATGTCTTTATATGCTATTTGTATTAAGCATGTTTATGTTTTTATCATAATGTTATAATTATAAAGGGATAGTAATAAACCAAAGTAATTGAAATCGAGGGTAAGTATGAGCATAGCTAGTCACTGTCCGCTCAGCGGGCATCCCCCCATCAGTTTATTGTGCAGGATAACCGTGGACCAGGAGCTAGATTTTGGATGGGCCACGAGACGTTTTTACGCATTAATTTTAGTTGTTTCCGAGAGAATGTAATATATAACCTATACTCTTTTAAATTCCGTACTTAGAGTTATTTTACTTAACTCTTGAACGATGTTTGTAATACTTGGGTTTTATGTATAATTAATGATGCTGGTTTAAGACTTAATAATTTCCGCCTTAGTAATTAAAGTCGACTAAAAACCAGGTTGTTAGAGTTGGTATCAGAGCTGACTCGTGACCGTAACATGAATTGCCTAATGCGATTTATGCTTACCTAACGAGAGACACCTGGGCGGTACAAACATATTAATATGTTTGGAGTGAAACTAAGTGGATCAAGTTTCACTCAAAAGATGAACAAAAATCGAACTTGAATACCTGGACCAAAAATGGCCAAGGCGGTCAAGGGCGAAGCCGAGGGAGACCATGGGTTGGGGCCATGGGCTCAAACCCAAGCCTAGGTCATGGACCAAGGGATCACTAAGGGCTATGTAAAGTCAATTCTATGGTCAAATCGAGCCAACCTTAGTGATCAAGCCAAGTCAAGAGGAAGTCAAAGTTGGAGAGCAACAAAAAGTCAAGATTATGCTATTTTTGAAATGTGGTCAATTAAGGTACACCCATGTGAGTCAACCCTCCAATAAATGGGCTCACATGGTTCATCAAGCTAGCTCATGGAGGTCAAGGAGCCGGCCTAAATCAAGTCACCAAGATCATCACATTGTTTTTATGCTTTATGTCATTTTCGTACATGTCGCTTTCTTCACTTTTTACTTTATGCTTTTGATGTAAGGAAACAAAATAATCTCTTGTATTTGTCTCCAATGGACCGACCCACATACCCCCCAAGATCAAATCAAGACCCTTGAAGACTACCTAAACAATCAAAGGAGGGAATTGAGTCTAATGTCCACATCAACCTTTATGCTTTATAGTTTATCTTTTGAATGAAAAATTCAGCTCACATGTGAGCTAGGAGCCGTTTTTTTTGTAATATTTGGGGACTCATGTGAGCCCTTAGATGATCCTAGTGATGTATGGTTGAGATGAGGCCTTGGGTGTTATATAAACCCACCCTCACACAACATAAATTTTCAGATTTTAGTTGAATGAAAACCCTAGTTGTTTATTTGTGAGTTTCTTCATTTTCTCATTACTTAGTGTGTGAGTTAGTGGAAGATTAGTTTAGTGGCTTTGTGCTTAAACTAATCAAACCCTAAATCTATTACTTAGTGTGTAGATTTAGTGACTATCTTTATGTTCTTTTGTTTTTTCACAAAATTTCAGAAAATTACTTCACAAAAATACATCATAGGGCCGAGATTTTCATCACCAATTCAAGATCGATTTTGTTCATCCTTTGAGTGAAACTTGACCCACTTAGTTTCACTCCAAATTGGTCATCAAAGCCTAGGTTTGTTCTTGTTTTTCGATTTGTTTGTGTTTTCGATTTGTTTACTTTCTCGGTTTACCCCCTTGTTCTTCCTCTTCAATTTTCGTTTTATTTCTTTTCCTTTCCTTGTTTATTTTCCACAAAACTTTCACAAAAAACTCACAAAAATTTTCACAAAATGGAAGGGGATAGAGGGGAGGATAAAAGACCTTCCGATTTAGAAGAGAAATTAACTCAACTCACCGGTAATTGTACTTTAATGATGAATGCTCTAAACACCCTCTTAGACCAAAATCTTAATGAACCAAGAAGGGGTGGAAGGGGAAGAGGGCGTGGGTTTGGGAATGGGGGCCGTGGGAGAGGACAACCTCCTCCTCACATGGAAGATCAATTTTCGGATTCGGAGGAGTCCCTTGAAGCCCACCCTAGAGACCATGACCGAGATATCAAAGTGGATATACCCGATTTTTATGGTAGCTTGAACCCCGAGGATCTCCTAGATTGGCTTAGGTCGATAGAGAGGATCTTTGAATTTAAGGAATATCCCGATAGGAAGTGTTTCAAGGTAGCCATCATGAAGTTTAAGGGATATGCTTCCCTTTGGTACGAAAATCTCAAGAACCAACGAAACCGAGAGGGTAAGGAACCCATTAGGTCGTGGCTCAAACTCAAAAAGAAACTCAAAGACAAGTTTGTTCCCAAGGATTATACCCATGACATGTTCCTCAAGCTAGCTCAACTCAAACAAGAGACACAACCAATTGAGTCCTACCTTAGGGACTTTGAGCAACTCACATTACAATGTGAGATGAATGAGAAACCCGAACAAAAAATAGCTAGGTTTGTCGAGGGCCTAAACCCTAGGATTGCTAACCGAGTGAAGATGCAAAACTTGTGGTCATTCGATGAGGCCGTTACCATGGCCACACGTGTGGAAAGGCTAGAGAAGGGGAGAGGGGATTCGGCCAAAAGCAACACCAAGGCCCACCCTAACTCGAGCCAAGGAGGAGTCAAAATTGTCGAACCTAGCCCTACCATCAAGCCATCAAGTGTTGACAAGGGGAAGGGAATTGACTATGGTCCCAAGAGAACAATTCCTCTCAAGAAGTGCTACCAATGTCAAGGGTATGGTCATTTTGCTAAGGAATGCCCTAGCAAGAGGACCTTGAACACAAGTGAGGTTGTGCATTGGGGAGACGATGAAGTGTTAGTTTGTGAGGAAGAAAAAAAAGAGGGAGTTGAGGAAGTGAATGTGGCCGAAACAATTGTGCCCCCGGACTCGGGGTTGAGCTTGGTTACTTGGCGAGTGATGCACACTCAAGACTCAAGTGAGAGTATGAATCAAAGGCACCAAATTTTTCGAACCAAATGTACAATCATGGGGAGAGTGTGTAACCTCATTATCGATGGAGGGAGTTGTGTTAATGTCGCTTCTAAAACCCTCATTGATAAGCTTGCCTTGCCTACTTTGAAGCATCCTCATCCTTACAAGCTAAGGTGGCTTAATCAAGGAGCCGAGGTGAAAGTTGATAAACAATGCAAAGTCTTGTTTTCCATTGGACAAGACTACAAAGATGAAATTGTGTGTGAAGTGTTGGACATGGATGCTTGTCATGTATTACTTGGTAGGCCATGGGAGTATGAAAAGAATTCTTCCCACCATGGAAGAGACAACACCTACTCATTCAAGTATGGTGAAAAGCTTATTGTCTTAGCTCCCCTACCACCAATGATGGGTTGTAAATCCAATGCGTGCTTGTTTGAATCCATCATTGGATCAAACCCTAGCACGAAGATGAAGTTGGAGCCGAGCTTGAATGAGCTTGAGGCCTTGAAGGGCCTTGAGCCGAGTAGAGAAGAGCTAGGGGAAAAGATGAACTTGGAATGTGAGGGAAGCTCTAGCATGATAAGGAGGACTCTATGAGAGGAGCCTCATGAAGGTGAAGCATCAATCAACAAGGAAACAACCGACTACAATGAGAATGTGGTCAATGAAAGAACAAAAATCGATGGCAAGGAAAGATCAAGCGGGTCTTTAAGATGGAGAATCATTGATGGGCTCGATCATGAGCAAGAATGGATGGATGGCATGGTTATGAGTCGTGGGCTCAAAGAAATGCTCGAGGAAGAATGTGTGCTCAAGCAAACCGTGACCAAGGAAGAAAACATGATCAATTCTTCGAGCCAAGGCAAAGGGGTCCAACCACTTCTACAAACTCTAGCTAAGTGGTGCCCATGGAAGACTAAAACCGTGAAGGCCAAGATCGAGCAAAGATTGAGCCGAGAATCAAGCTTGAAATCGAGCAAGGAAGGAAGCAAGAGGATCTCCAAGGACTTGAGGACAAGTCCTTTCCAAGGAGAGGAGATTGGACCAAAAATGGCCAAGGCGGTCAAGGGTGAAGCCGAGGGAGACCATGGGTTGGGGCCATGGGCTCAAACCCAAGCCTAGGTCATGGACCAAGGGATCACTAAGGGCTAAGTAAAGTCAATTCTATGGTCAAATCGAGCCAACCTTAGTGATCAAGCCAAGTCAAGAGGAAGTCAAAGTTGGAGAGCAACAAAAAGTCAAGATTATGCTATTTTTGAAATGTGGTCAATTAAGGTACACCCATGTGAGTCAACCCTCCAATAAATGGGCTCACATGGTTCATCAAGCTAGCTCATGGAGGTCAAGGAGCCGGCCTAAATCAAGTCACCAAGATCATCACATTGTTTTTATGCTTTATGTCATTTTCGTACATGTCGCTTTCTTCACTTTTTACTTTATGCTTTTGATGTAAGGAAACAAAATAATCTCTTGTATTTGTCTCCAATGGACCGACCCACATACCCCCCAAGATCAAATCAAGACCCTTGAAGACTACCTAAACAATCACAGGAGGGAATTGAGTCTAATGTCCACATCAACCTTTATGCTTTATAGTTTATCTTTTGAATGAAAAATTCAGCTCACATGTGAGCTTGGAGTGAAACTAAGTGGATCAAGTTTCACTCAAAGGATGAACACAAATCGACTTTGAAAGCCCTTGAAATTCTCGGCCAAATAGTATTTTTTTGGGATGAATTTTTCTGAAATTTTGTGAACAAATGAAACATAAAAGATAGTATCTAAATCTACACACAAAGTAATAGATTTAGGGTTTTAATTAGTTAAGCACTAAGCCACTAACTAATTATCATAAATCTCAAACACAAAGTAATGAGAGAAATGAGAGCACTCAAGTTTTAAACACTAGGGTTTTTCATTCAACAAATT
Organism: Dianthus caryophyllus; assembly: GCA_023091065.1. Taxonomy (NCBI): domain Eukaryota; kingdom Viridiplantae; phylum Streptophyta; class Magnoliopsida; order Caryophyllales; family Caryophyllaceae; genus Dianthus; species Dianthus caryophyllus. The sequence goes on along the minus strand of CM041529.1, from coordinate 11,239,936 downwards.
CTGAAAATATAATGTGGAGAGGCTTGGTTTATATAGACCAAGTCTTTACATCCTAGCCATACATCTAACACATGATCTAAGGGCTACAAAGACTCTAAAAATCCTAAAGAACTTCGGCCAAAAGGGCCTTACAAATCTGATAGAAAACTTCAACAACTACAACTAAAGATAAAGGAAGACAATGACACTGACTCTATCTACACCCTACAATTGATGCTTTAATCTAATGGCCAAGGTTAAGGCCTTGAAGAGCAAGTATGATCATCCAAAGGGTCCCCAAAATCTGATCCTAAAACTAAAGAAACAAGACAATAAAGAGGACAAGGACATAAAGAAAGCAAGGACTACTAGTAATGATACATGTATAAGAAGTTGAGCTGATTTTGTGAATGTGGAATTGAGCTGATCTTTGGTCTTCTCTTGTGTATCCCACGTCCCATGTGAGTCCATGGCTCATTAGGAGAGTCCCAAATGGTCCCCAAAGTGAGCTCAACCAAAGAGAATGAAGTAGGTTAAGTTCATGGCTCATTACTTCAAAACAGTCCAAACCGGATTTCATAATCTGACAGTGACTTCTAGGCTTCACCATTCCGTACTCACGTTGAATTAGAAGGCCCATGATATGTCATTGGAAAGGTAATTGAGTTGGCTTTCCAATGCAAAAGAATCATCCAAAAATATGGCCTACAACTCAAGATATTGAGCTTTTAGTACAGACATGTCGAATCCTCCTTTGGACTGAAGTTTCACAATCTGACCCCTGACTTGTAGAGGCCATAACTCTCAGCTCCCTTTGAACCAGATAGCCAACCATATGTCAAATGAAAGCTCTTTGAGCTAGCTTTCATATGCAAGTGGTTTCACCTCAATTGGATGAGTAGATTGGGAGTTATGTTACAATCTCTACCGACATGTCAAGATGGGCTTTATGGTTCATGGCCTAGATTGTTGTTTTCCATATGTGGGCTGATTTCCTTCGTTCCTCCTAGTACATGTCACTTGGTTTGATCCTAATGATCACAAATTAAGCCATGGTTCGAGCCATAGGTCCCAAGTAGCCCAAGCCTCAAAAATGAGCAAAAATGAGCTTAACCATTTTTGTGCAATCTCCTCTTCTTCAAAAAAGTTTGTCCTCAAACTTTGGGGTTCTTAACATTTGTTTGAGCTCCTCTTCTTGATTCCTACCTAGTGTCGTAGGGTTGTTCTTGACTAAGCTCCCCATTTGAATTTCCATTTCAAGAACCCTCTTGACCTCTTGCTTGTACCAAGCTTTCCATTCCACATGAGCATCTTCTTCTTGACATTAGCTAAACATCTCATAGGATCAAGCTCATCCTTTCCGTTGAGATTATCCTCCTTGCTCTCATCTTGATTCTTAGGATCATCATTAGCAAAGTGGATGGTTAAACTCTCACCCACATTCACCCTTTGACTTCCTTGTGATTTCCTTTGATGACAAGCCTTATCAAGGAGAAAATGACAAGGTTCCCTCACAAGCACTTCACTCGAAATCTCATTAGATTTTTCCTTCATCTCGGCCCCATTGTTTAACCACCATGGCTTGTAAGGACTAGGATGCTCTTGTGAAAGTAAGGCTTTGATAGAGTTTCCTCCATCCATGGCCAAATCATACGGCCTCACCATCATTTCGGTTTCATTTCGATCTTGCTTCACATCCTCTTCATCGTCATTAGCAAGGATCTCATCTTCACCCCAATGAACAACCTCCAATGAATCAAGGGCTCTCCTTGTAGGGCACTCCATAGCAAGATGACCATAGCCATGACATTGAGAGCACCTCTTAAGGGGGATGATTGTTTTGTGGTTAAGGTCGGCTTTCTCCCTTTGGTTTAGGGCTGGTGGTTTAGGAGAAGTGGTTGGCTCAACAACTTTGGCTCTCTTTGGTGGCTCATAGGGTGGTGTTTTAGTAGGAGGATCAAGTAAAATAGCCATCCCTTTACCCAAACCGAAATTTTCAGCCTTTCCTCTTATCTTAGCCATCTTTGAATCCAACTCCTTTCTAGCCCTCTCCATAGACTCGAAAATGGTCTCAACACAAGGGGTTTCACATGAAGTACCATAAGAAAATGATGGAGAACCAAATCGGAAAGATAGAACCATTGTAACTCAAAAACAAAAACTGAATTTGTGACAAAGTTTATATTTTGATGTAGGAACCGAAAAAACAAAACTAACACAAGGGTGGATCTTGTGCTCTTGAACCAAAGCTTTGATACCCAATTTGGAGTGAAACTAAGTGGATCAAGTTTCACTCAAAGGATGAACACAAATCGACTTTGAAAGCCCTTGAAATTCTCGGCCAAATAGTATTTTTTGGGATGAATTTTTCTGAAATTTTGTGAACAAATGAAACATAAAGATAGTATCTAAATCTACACACAAAGTAATAGATTTAGGGTTTTAATTAGTTAAGCACTAAGCCACTAACTAATTATCATAAATCTCAAACACAAAGTAATGAGAGAAATGAGAGCACTCAAGTTTTAAACACTAGGGTTTTTCATTCAACAAATTCTGAAAATATAATGTGGAGAGGCTTGGTTTATATAGACCAAGTCTTTACATCCTAGCCATACATCTAACACATGATCTAAGGGCTACAAAGACTCTAAAAATCCTAAAGAACTTCGGCCAAAAGGGCCTTACAAATCTGATAGAAAACTTCAACAACTACAACTAAAGATAAAGGAAGACAATGACACTGACTCTATCTACACCCTACAATTGATGCTTTAATCTAATGGCCAAGGTTAAGGCCTTGAAGAGCAAGTATGATCATCCAAAGGGTCCCCAAAATCTGATCCTAAAACTAAAGAAACAAGACAATAAAGAGGACAAGGACATAAAGAAACAAGGACTACTAGTAATGATAGACATGTATAAGAAGTTGAGCTGATTTTGTGAATGTGGAATTGAGCTGATCTTTGGTCTTCTCTTGTGTATCCCACGTCCCATGTGAGTCCATGGCTCATTAGGAGAGTCCCAAATGGTCCCCAAAGTGAGCTCAACCAAAGAGAATGAAGTAGGTTAAGTTCATGGCTCATTACTTCAAAACAGTCCAAACCGGATTTCATAATCTGACAGTGACTTCTAGGCTTCACCATTCCGTACTCACGTTGAATTAGAAGGCCCATGATATGTCATTGGAAAGGTAATTGAGTTGGCTTTCCAATGCAAAAAGAATCATCCAAAAATATGGCCTACAACTCAAGATATTGAGCTTTTAGTACAGACATGTCGAATCCTCCTTTGGACTGAAGTTTCACAATCTGACCCCTGACTTGTAGAGGCCATAACTCTCAGCTCCCTTTGAACCAGATAGCCAACCATATGTCAAATGAAAGCTCTTTGAGCTAGCTTTCATATGCAAGTGGTTTCACCTCAATTGGATGAGTAGATTGGGAGTTATGTTACAATCTCTACCGACATGTCAAGATGGGCTTTATGGTTCATGGCCTAGATTGTTGTTTTCCATATGTGGGCTGATTTCCTTCGTTCCTCCTAGTACATGTCACTTGGTTTGATCCTAATGATCACAAATTAAGCCATGGTTCGAGCCATAGGTCCCAAGTAGCCCAAGCCTCAAAAATGAGCAAAAATGAGCTTAACCATTTTTGTGCAATCTCCTCTTCTTCAAAAATGTTTGTCCTCAAACTTTGGGGTTCTTAACATTTGTTTGAGCTCCTCTTCTTGATTCCTACCTAGTGTCGTAGGGTTGTTCTTGACTAAGCTCCCCATTTGAATTTCCATTTCAAGAACCCTCTTGACCTCTTGCTTGTACCAAGCTTTCCATTCCACATGAGCATCTTCTTCTTGACATTAGCTAAACATCTCATAGGATCAAGCTCATCCTTTCCGTTGAGATTATCCTCCTTGCTCTCATCTTGATTCTTAGGATCATCATTAGCAAAGTGGATGGTTAAACTCTCACCCACATTCACCCTTTGACTTCCTTGTGATTTCCTTTGATGACAAGCCTTATCAAGGAGAAAATGACAAGGTTCCCTCACAAGCACTTCACTCGAAATCTCATTAGATTTTTCCTTCATCTCGGCCCCATTGTTTAACCACCATGGCTTGTAAGGACTAGGATGCTCTTGTGAAAGTAAGGCTTTGATAGAGTTTCCTCCATCCATGGCCAAATCATACGGCCTCACCATCATTTCGGTTTCATTTCGATCTTGCTTCACATCCTCTTCATCGTCATTAGCAAGGATCTCATCTTCACCCCAATGAACAACCTCCAATGAATCAAGGGCTCTCCTTGTAGGGCACTCCATAGCAAGATGACCATAGCCATGACATTGAGAGCACCTCTTAAGGGGGATGATTGTTTTGTGGTTAAGGTCGGCTTTCTCCCTTTGGTTTAGGGCTGGTGGTTTAGGAGAAGTGGTTGGCTCAACAACTTTGGCTCTCTTTGGTGGCTCATAGGGTGGTGTTTTAGTAGGAGGATCAAGTAAAATAGCCATCCCTTTACCCAAACCGAAATTTTCAGCCTTTCCTCTTATCTTAGCCATCTTTGAATCCAACTCCTTTCTAGCCCTCTCCATAGACTCGAAAATGGTCTCAACACAAGGGGTTTCACATGAAGTACCATAAGAAAATGATGGAGAACCAAATCGGAAAGATAGAACCATTGTAACTCAAAAACAAAAACTGAATTTGTGACAAAGTTTATATTTTGATGTAGGAACCGAAAAAACAAAACTAACACAAGGGTGGATCTTGTGCTCTTGAACCAAAGCTTTGATACCCAATTTGGAGTGAAACTAAGTGGATCAAGTTTCACTCAAAGGATGAACACAAATCGACTTTGAAAGCCTTTGAAATTCTCGGCCAAATAGTATTTTTTTTGGGATGAATTTTTCTGAAATTTTGTGAACAAATGAAACATAAAAGATAGTATCTAAATCTACACACAAAGTAATAGATTTAGGGTTTTAATTAGTTAAGCACTAAGCCACTAACTAATTATCATAAATCTCAAACACAAAGTAATGAGAGAAATGAGAGCACTCAAGTTTTAAACACTAGGGTTTTTCATTCAACAAATTCTGAAAATATAATGTGGAGAGGCTTGGTTTATATAGACCAAGTCTTTACATCCTAGCCATACATCTAACACATGATCTAAGGGCTACAAAGACTCTAAAAATCCTAAAGAACTTCGGCCAAAAGGGCCTTACAAATCTGATAGAAAACTTCAACAACTACAACTAAAGCATAAAGGAAGACAATGACACTTGACTCTATCTACACCCTACAATTGATGCTTTAATCTAATGGCCAAGGTTAAGGCCTTGAAGAGCAAGTATGATCATCCAAAGGGTCCCCAAAATCTGATCCTAAAACTAAAGAAACAAGACAATAAAGAGGACAAGGACATAAAGAAAGCAAGGACTACTCGTGACAATGACATGTATAAGAAGTTGAGCTGATTTTGTGAATGTGGAATTGAGCTGATCTTTTGGTCTTCTCTTGTGTATCCCACGTCCCATGTGAGTCCATGGCTCATTAGGAGAGTCCCAAATGGTCCCCAAAGTGAGCTCAACCAAAGAGAATGAAGTAGGTTAAGTTCATGGCTCATTACTTCAAAACAGTCCAAACCGGATTTCATAATCTGACAGTGACTTCTAGGCTTCACCATTCCGTACTCACGTTGAATTAGAAGGCCCATGATATGTCATTGGAAAGGTAATTGAGTTGGCTTTCCAATGCAAAAAGAATCATCCAAAAATATGGCCTACAACTCAAGATATTGAGCTTTTAGTACAGACATGTCGAATCCTCCTTTGGACTGAAGTTTCACAATCTGACCCCTGACTTGTAGAGGCCATAACTCTCAGCTCCCTTTGAACCAGATAGCCAACCATATGTCAAATGAAAGCTCTTTGAGCTAGCTTTCATATGCAAGTGGTTTCACCTCAATTGGATGAGTAGATTGGGAGTTATGTTACAATCTCTACCGACATGTCAAGATGGGCTTTATGGTTCATGGCCTAGATTGTTGTTTTCCATATGTGGGCTGATTTCCTTCGTTCCTCCTAGTACATGTCACTTGGTTTGATCCTAATGATCACAAATTAAGCCATGGTTCGAGCCATAGGTCCCAAGTAGCCCAAGCCTCAAAAATGAGCAAAAATGAGCTTAACCATTTTTGTGCAATCTCCTCTTCTTCAAAAAGTTTGTCCTCAAACTTTGGGGTTCTTAACATTTGTTTGAGCTCCTCTTCTTGATTCCTACCTAGTGTCGTAGGGTTGTTCTTGACTAAGCTCCCCATTTGAATTTCCATTTCAAGAACCTCTTGACCTCTTGCTTGTACCAAGCTTTCCATTCCACATGAGCATCTTCTTCTTGACATTAGCTAAACATCTCATAGGATCAAGCTCATCCTTTCCGTTGAGATTATCCTCCTTGCTCTCATCTTGATTCTTAGGATCATCATTAGCAAAGTGGATGGTTAAACTCTCACCCACATTCACCCTTTGACTTCCTTGTGATTTCCTTTGATGACAAGCCTTATCAAGGAGAAAATGACAAGGTTCCCTCACAAGCACTTCACTCGAAATCTCATTAGATTTTTCCTTCATCTCGGCCCCATTGTTTAACCACCATGGCTTGTAAGGACTAGGATGCTCTTGTGAAAGTAAGGCTTTGATAGAGTTTCCTCCATCCATGGCCAAATCATACGGCCTCACCATCATTTCGGTTTCATTTCGATCTTGCTTCACATCCTCTTCATCGTCATTAGCAAGGATCTCATCTTCACCCCAATGAACAACCTCCAATGAATCAAGGGCTCTCCTTGTAGGGCACTCCATAGCAAGATGACCATAGCCATGACATTGAGAGCACCTCTTAAGGGGATGTTTGTTTTGTGGTTAAGGTCGGCTTTCTCCCTTTGGTTTAGGGCTGGTGGTTTAGGAGAAGTGGTTGGCTCAACAACTTTGGCTCTCTTTGGTGGCTCATAGGGTGGTGTTTTAGTAGGAGGATCAAGTAAAATAGCCATCCCTTTACCCAAACCGAAATTTTCAGCCTTTCCTCTTATCTTAGCCATCTTTGAATCCAACTCCTTTCTAGCCCTCTCCATAGACTCGAAAATGGTCTCAACACAAGGGGTTTCACATGAAGTACCATAAGAAAATGATGGAGAACCAAATCGGAAAGATAGAACCATTGTAACTCAAAAACAAAAACTGAATTTGTGACAAAGTTTATATTTTGATGTAGGAACCGAAAAAACAAAACTAACACAAGGGTGGATCTTGTGCTCTTGAACCAAAGCTTTGATACCCAATTTGGAGTGAAACTAAGTGGATCAAGTTTCACTCAAAGGATGAACACAAATCGACTTTGAAAGCCCTTGAAATTCTCGGCCAAATAGTATTTTTTGGGATGAATTTTTCTGAAATTTTGTGAACAAATGAAACATAAAAGATAGTATCTAAATCTACACACAAAGTAATAGATTTAGGGTTTTAATTAGTTAAGCACTAAGCCACTAACTAATTATCATAAATCTCAAACACAAAGTAATGAGAGAAATGAGAGCACTCAAGTTTTAAACACTAGGGTTTTCATTCAACAAATTCTGAAAATATAATGTGGAGAGGCTTGGTTTATATAGACCAAGTCTTTACATCCTAGCCATACATCTAACACATGATCTAAGGGCTACAAAGACTCTAAAAATCCTAAAGAACTTGGCCAAAAGGGCCTTACAAATCTGATAGAAAACTTCAACAACTACAACTAAAGCGTAAAGGAAGATAATGACACTTGACTCTATCTACACCCTACAATTGATGCTTTAATCTAATGGCCAAGGTTAAGGCCTTGAAGAGCAAGTATGATCATCCAAAGGGTCCCCAAAATCTGATCCTAAAACTAAAGAAACAAGACAATAAAGAGGACAAGGACATAAAAGCAAAACAAGGACTACTAGTAATGATGACATGTATAAGAAGTTGAGCTGATTTTGTGAATGTGGAATTGAGCTGATCTTTTGGTCTTCTCTTGTGTATCCCACGTCCCATGTGAGTCCATGGCTCATTAGGAGAGTCCCAAATGGTCCCCAAAGTGAGCTCAACCAAAGAGAATGAAGTAGGTTAAGTTCATGGCTCATTACTTCAAAACAGTCCAAACCGGATTTCATAATCTGACAGTGACTTCTAGGCTTCACCATTCCGTACTCACGTTGAATTAGAAGGCCCATGATATGTCATTGGAAAGGTAATTGAGTTGGCTTTCCAATGCAAAAAGAATCATCCAAAAATATGGCCTACAACTCAAGATATTGAGCTTTTAGTACAGACATGTCGAATCCTCCTTTGGACTGAAGTTTCACAATCTGACCCCTGACTTGTAGAGGCCATAACTCTCAGCTCCCTTTGAACCAGATAGCCAACCATATGTCAAATGAAAGCTCTTTGAGCTAGCTTTCATATGCAAGTGGTTTCACCTCAATTGGATGAGTAGATTGGGAGTTATGTTACAATCTCTACCGACATGTCAAGATGGGCTTTATGGTTCATGGCCTAGATTGTTGTTTTCCATATGTGGGCTGATTTCCTTCGTTCCTCCTAGTACATGTCACTTGGTTTGATCCTAATGATCACAAATTAAGCCATGGTTCGAGCCATAGGTCCCAAGTAGCCCAAGCCTCAAAAATGAGCAAAAATGAGCTTAACCATTTTTGTGCAATCTCCTCTTCTTCAAAAAGTCTGTCCTCAAACTTTGGGCTTCCTATCATTTGTTTGAGCTACTCTTCTTGATTGCAAGCTAGTGTCGCAGGGTTGTTCTTGACTAAGCTCCCCATATGAGTTTCCATTTCATGAACCCTCTTGACCTCTTTGCTTGTACCAAGCTTTCCATTCCACATGAGCATCTTCTTCTTGACATTAGCTAAACATCTCATAGGATCAAGCTCATCCTTTCCGTTGAGATTATCCTCCTTGCTCTCATCTTGATTCTTAGGATCATCATTAGCAAAGTGGATGGTTAAACTCTCACCCACATTCACCCTTTGACTTCCTTGTGATTTCCTTTGATGACAAGCCTTATCAAGGAGAAAATGACAAGGTTCCCTCACAAGCACTTCACTCGAAATCTCATTAGATTTTTCCTTCATCTCGGCCCCATTGTTTAACCACCATGGCTTGTAAGGACTAGGATGCTCTTGTGAAAGTAAGGCTTTGATAGAGTTTCCTCCATCCATGGCCAAATCATACGGCCTCACCATCATTTCGGTTTCATTTCGATCTTGCTTCACATCCTCTTCATCGTCATTAGCAAGGATCTCATCTTCACCCCAATGAACAACCTCCAATGAATCAAGGGCTCTCCTTGTAGGGCACTCCATAGCAAGATGACCATAGCCATGACATTGAGAGCACCTCTTAAGGGGGATGATTGTTTTGTGGTTAAGGTCGGCTTTCTCCCTTTGGTTTAGGGCTGGTGGTTTAGGAGAAGTGGTTGGCTCAACAACTTTGGCTCTCTTTGGTGGCTCATAGGGTGGTGTTTTAGTAGGAGGATCAAGTAAAATAGCCATCCCTTTACCCAAACCGAAATTTTCAGCCTTTCCTCTTATCTTAGCCATCTTTGAATCCAACTCCTTTCTAGCCCTCTCCATAGACTCGAAAATGGTCTCAACACAAGGGGTTTCACATGAAGTACCATAAGAAAATGATGGAGAACCAAATCGGAAAGATAGAACCATTGTAACTCAAAAACAAAAACTGAATTTGTGACAAAGTTTATATTTTGATGTAGGAACCAGAAAAAACAAAACTAACACAAGGGTGGATCTTGTGCTCTTGAACCAAAGCTTTGATACCCAATTTGGAGTGAAACTAAGTGGATCAAGTTTCACTCAAAGGATGAACACAAATCGACTTTGAAAGCCCTTGAAATTCTCGGCCAAATAGTATTTTTTGGGATGAATTTTTCTGAAATTTTGTGAACAAATGAAACATAAAGATAGTATCTAAATCTACACACAAAGTAATAGATTTAGGGTTTTAATTAGTTAAGCACTAAGCCACTAACTAATTATCATAAATCTCAAACACAAAGTAATGAGAGAAATGAGAGCACTCAAGTTTTAAACACTAGGGTTTTTCATTCAACAAATTCTGAAAATATAATGTGGAGAGGCTTGGTTTATATAGACCAAGTCTTTACATCCTAGCCATACATCTAACACATGATCTAAGGGCTACAAAGACTCTAAAAATCCTAAAGAACTTCGGCCAAAAGGGCCTTACAAATCTGATAGAAAACTTCAACAACTACAACTAAAGCATAAAGGAAGACAATGACACTTGACTCTATCTACACCCTACAATTGATGCTTTAATCTAATGGCCAAGGTTAAGGCCTTGAAGAGCAAGTATGATCATCCAAAGGGTCCCCAAAATCTGATCCTAAAACTAAAGAAACAAGACAATAAAGAGGACAAGGACATAAAGCAAAACAAGGACTACTAGTGACAATGACATGTATAAGAAGTTGAGCTGATTTTGTGAATGTGGAATTGAGCTGATCTTTTGGTCTTCTCTTGTGTATCCCACGTCCCATGTGAGTCCATGGCTCATTAGGAGAGTCCCAAATGGTCCCCAAAGTGAGCTCAACCAAAGAGAATGAAGTAGGTTAAGTTCATGGCTCATTACTTCAAAACAGTCCAAACCGGATTTCATAATCTGACAGTGACTTCTAGGCTTCACCATTCCGTACTCACGTTGAATTAGAAGGCCCATGATATGTCATTGGAAAGGTAATTGAGTTGGCTTTCCAATGCAAAAAGAATCATCCAAAAATATGGCCTACAACTCAAGATATTGAGCTTTTAGTACAGACATGTCGAATCCTCCTTTGGACTGAAGTTTCACAATCTGACCCCTGACTTGTAGAGGCCATAACTCTCAGCTCCCTTTGAACCAGATAGCCAACCATATGTCAAATGAAAGCTCTTTGAGCTAGCTTTCATATGCAAGTGGTTTCACCTCAATTGGATGAGTAGATTGGGAGTTATGTTACAATCTCTACCGACATGTCAAGATGGGCTTTATGGTTCATGGCCTAGATTGTTGTTTTCCATATGTGGGCTGATTTCCTTCGTTCCTCCTAGTACATGTCACTTGGTTTGATCCTAATGATCACAAATTAAGCCATGGTTCGAGCCATAGGTCCCAAGTAGCCCAAGCCTCAAAAATGAGCAAAAATGAGCTTAACCATTTTTGTGCAATCTCCTCTTCTTCAAAAAAGTTTGTCCTCAAACTTTGGGGTTCTTAACATTTGTTTGAGCTCCTCTTCTTGATTCCTACCTAGTGTCGTAGGGTTGTTCTTGACTAAGCTCCCCATTTGAATTTCCATTTCAAGAACCCTCTTGACCTCTTGCTTGTACCAAGCTTTCCATTCCACATGAGCATCTTCTTCTTGACATTAGCTAAACATCTCATAGGATCAAGCTCATCCTTTCCGTTGAGATTATCCTCCTTGCTCTCATCTTGATTCTTAGGATCATCATTAGCAAAGTGGATGGTTAAACTCTCACCCACATTCACCCTTTGACTTCCTTGTGATTTCCTTTGATGACAAGCCTTATCAAGGAGAAAATGACAAGGTTCCCTCACAAGCACTTCACTCGAAATCTCATTAGATTTTTCCTTCATCTCGGCCCCATTGTTTAACCACCATGGCTTGTAAGGACTAGGATGCTCTTGTGAAAGTAAGGCTTTGATAGAGTTTCCTCCATCCATGGCCAAATCATACGGCCTCACCATCATTTCGGTTTCATTTCGATCTTGCTTCACATCCTCTTCATCGTCATTAGCAAGGATCTCATCTTCACCCCAATGAACAACCTCCAATGAATCAAGGGCTCTCCTTGTAGGGCACTCCATAGCAAGATGACCATAGCCATGACATTGAGAGCACCTCTTAAGGGGGGTGATTGTTTTGTGGTTAAGGTCGGCTTTCTCCCTTTGGTTTAGGGCTGGTGGTTTAGGAGAAGTGGTTGGCTCAACAACTTTGGCTCTCTTTGGTGGCTCATAGGGTGGTGTTTTAGTAGGAGGATCAAGTAAAATAGCCATCCCTTTACCCAAACCGAAATTTTCAGCCTTTCCTCTTATCTTAGCCATCTTTGAATCCAACTCCTTTCTAGCCCTCTCCATAGACTCGAAAATGGTCTCAACACAAGGGGTTTCACATGAAGTACCATAAGAAAATGATGGAGAACCAAATCGGAAAGATAGAACCATTGTAACTCAAAAACAAAACTGAATTTGTGACAAAGTTTATATTTTGATGTAGGAACCGAAAAACAAAACTAACACAAGGGTGGATCTTGTGCTCTTGAACCAAAGCTTTGATACCCAATTTGGAGTGAAACTAAGTGGATCAAGTTTCACTCAAAGGATGAACACAAATCGACTTTGAAAGCCCTTGAAATTCTCGGCCAAATAGTATTTTGTGGGATGAATTTTTCTGAAATTTTGTGAACAAATGAAACATAAAAGATAGTATCTAAATCTACACACAAAGTAATAGATTTAGGGTTTTAATTAGTTAAGCACTAAGCCACTAACTAATTATCATAAATCTCAAACACAAAGTAATGAGAGAAATGAGAGCACTCAAGTTTTAAACACTAGGGTTTTTCATTCAACAAATTCTGAAAATATAATGTGGAGAGGCTTGGTTTATATAGACCAAGTCTTTACATCCTAGCCATACATCTAACACATGATCTAAGGGCTACAAAGACTCTAAAAATCCTAAAGAACTTCGGCCAAAAGGGCCTTACAAATCTGATAGAAAACTTCAACAACTACAACTAAAGATAAAGGAAGACATAATGACACTCGACTCTATCTACACCCTACAATTGATGCTTTAATCTAATGGCCAAGGTTAAGGCCTTGAAGAGCAAGTATGATCATCCAAAGGGTCCCCAAAATCTGATCCTAAAACTAAAGAAACAAGACAATAAAGAGGACAAGGGCATAAAAGCAAAACAAGGACTTGGTAATGATAGCGTGTATAAGAAGTTGGTGATTTTGTGAATGTGGAATTGAGCTGATCTTTGGTCTTCTCTTGTGTATCCCACGTCCCATGTGAGTCCATGGCTCATTAGGAGAGTCCCAAATGGTCCCCAAAGTGAGCTCAACCAAAGAGAATGAAGTAGGTTAAGTTCATGGCTCATTACTTCAAAACAGTCCAAACCGGATTTCATAATCTGACAGTGACTTCTAGGCTTCACCATTCCGTACTCACGTTGAATTAGAAGGCCCATGATATGTCATTGGAAAGGTAATTGAGTTGGCTTTCCAATGCAAAAGAATCATCCAAAAATATGGCCTACAACTCAAGATATTGAGCTTTTAGTACAGACATGTCGAATCCTCCTTTGGACTGAAGTTTCACAATCTGACCCCTGACTTGTAGAGGCCATAACTCTCAGCTCCCTTTGAACCAGATAGCCAACCATATGTCAAATGAAAGCTCTTTGAGCTAGCTTTCATATGCAAGTGGTTTCACCTCAATTGGATGAGTAGATTGGGAGTTATGTTACAATCTCTACCGACATGTCAAGATGGGCTTTATGGTTCATGGCCTAGATTGTTGTTTTCCATATGTGGGCTGATTTCCTTCGTTCCTCCTAGTACATGTCACTTGGTTTGATCCTAATGATCACAAATTAAGCCATGGTTCGAGCCATAGGTCCCAAGTAGCCCAAGCCTCAAAAATGAGCAAAAATGAGCTTAACCATTTTCGTGCAATCTCCTCTTCTTCAAAAAAGTTTGTCCTCAAACTTTGGGGTTCTTAACATTTGTTTGAGCTCCTCTTCTTGATTCCTACCTAGTGTCGTAGGGTTGTTCTTGACTAAGCTCCCCATTTGAATTTCCATTTCAAGAACCCTCTTGACCTCTTGCTTGTACCAAGCTTTCCATTCCACATGAGCATCTTCTTCTTGACATTAGCTAAACATCTCATAGGATCAAGCTCATCCTTTCCGTTGAGATTATCCTCCTTGCTCTCATCTTGATTCTTAGGATCATCATTAGCAAAGTGGATGGTTAAACTCTCACCCACATTCACCCTTTGACTTCCTTGTGATTTCCTTTGATGACAAGCCTTATCAAGGAGAAAATGACAAGGTTCCTCACAAGCACTTCACTCGAAATCTCATTAGATTTTTCCTTCATCTCGGCCCCATTGTTTAACCACCATGGCTTGTAAGGACTAGGATGCTCTTGTGAAAGTAAGGCTTTGATAGAGTTTCCTCCATCCATGGCCAAATCATACGGCCTCACCATCATTTGGGTTTCATTTCGATCTTGCTTCACATCCTCTTCATCGTCATTAGCAAGGATCTCATCTTCACCCCAATGAACAACCTCCAATGAATCAAGGGCTCTCCTTGTAGGGCACTCCATAGCAAGATGACCATAGCCATGACATTGAGAGCACCTCTTAAGGGGGATGATTGTTTTGTGGTTAAGGTCGGCTTTCTCCCTTTGGTTTAGGGCTGGTGGTTTAGGAGAAGTGGTTGGCTCAACAACTTTGGCTCTCTTTGGTGGCTCATAGGGTGGTGTTTTAGTAGGAGGATCAAGTAAAATAGCCATCCCTTTACCCAAACCGAAATTTTCAGCCTTTCCTCTTATCTTAGCCATCTTTGAATCCAACTCCTTTCTAGCCCTCTCCATAGACTCGAAAATGGTCTCAACACAAGGGGTTTCACATGAAGTACCATAAGAAAATGATGGAGAACCAAATCGGAAAGATAGAACCATTGTAACTCAAAAACAAAAACTGAATTTGTGACAAAGTTTATATTTTGATGTAGGAACCGAAAAAACAAAACTAACACAAGGGTGGATCTTGTGCTCTTGAACCAAAGCTTTGATACCCAATTTGGAGTGAAACTAAGTGGATCAAGTTTCACTCAAAGGATGAACACAAATCGACTTTGAAAGCCCTTGAAATTCTCGGCCAAATAGTATTTTTTTGGGATGAATTTTTCTGAAATTTTGTGAACAAATGAAACATAAAAGATAGTATCTAAATCTACACACAAAGTAATAGATTTAGGGTTTTAATTAGTTAAGCACTAAGCCACTAACTAATTATCATAAATCTCAAACACAAAGTAATGAGAGAAATGAGAGCACTCAAGTTTTAAACACTAGGGTTTTTCATTCAACAAATTCTGAAAATATAATGTGGAGAGGCTTGGTTTATATAGACCAAGTCTTTACATCCTAGCCATACATCTAACACATGATCTAAGGGCTACAAAGACTCTAAAAATCCTAAAGAACTTCGGCCAAAAGGGCCTTACAAATCTGATAGAAAACTTCAACAACTACAACTAAAGCATAAAGGAAGACAATGACACTTGACTCTATCTACACCCTACAATTGATGCTTTAATCTAATGGCCAAGGTTAAGGCCTTGAAGAGCAAGTATGATCATCCAAAGGGTCCCCAAAATCTGATCCTAAAACTAAAGAAACAAGACAATAAAGAGGACAAGGACATAAAGAAAAAGCAAGGACTACTTGGTAATGATAGCGTGTTTAAGGAGTTGAGCTGATTTTGTGAATGTGGAATTGAGCTGATCTTTTGGTCTTCTCTTGTGTATCCCACGTCCCATGTGAGTCCATGGCTCATTAGGAGAGTCCCAAATGGTCCCCAAAGTGAGCTCAACCAAAGAGAATGAAGTAGGTTAAGTTCATGGCTCATTACTTCAAAACAGTCCAAACCGGATTTCATAATCTGACAGTGACTTCTAGGCTTCACCATTCCGTACTCACGTTGAATTAGAAGGCCCATGATATGTCATTGGAAAGGTAATTGAGTTGGCTTTCCAATGCAAAAAGAATCATCCAAAAATATGGCCTACAACTCAAGATATTGAGCTTTTAGTACAGACATGTCGAATCCTCCTTTGGACTGAAGTTTCACAATCTGACCCCTGACTTGTAGAGGCCATAACTCTCAGCTCCCTTTGAACCAGATAGCCAACCATATGTCAAATGAAAGCTCTTTGAGCTAGCTTTCATATGCAAGTGGTTTCACCTCAATTGGATGAGTAGATTGGGAGTTATGTTACAATCTCTACCGACATGTCAAGATGGGCTTTATGGTTCATGGCCTAGATTGTTGTTTTCCATATGTGGGCTGATTTCCTTCGTTCCTCCTAGTACATGTCACTTGGTTTGATCCTAATGATCACAAATTAAGCCATGGTTCGAGCCATAGGTCCCAAGTAGCCCAAGCCTCAAAAATGAGCAAAAATGAGCTTAACCATTTTTGTGCAGAGCTAGGAGCCGTTTTTTTTGTAATATTTGGGGACTCATGTGAGCCCTTAGATGATCCTAGTGATGTATGGTTGAGATGAGGCCTTGGGTGTTATATAAACCCACCCTCACACAACATAAATTTTCAGATTTTAGTTGAATGAAAACCCTAGTTGTTTATTTGTGAGTTTCTTCATTTTCTCATTACTTAGTGTGTGAGTTAGTGGAAGATTAGTTTAGTGGCTTTGTGCTTAAACTAATCAAAACCTAAATCTATTACTTAGTGTGTAGATTTAGTGACTATCTTTATGTTCTTTTGTTTTTTCACAAAATTTCAGAAAATTACTTCACAAAAATACATCATAGGGCCGAGATTTTCATCACCAATTCAAGATCGATTTTGTTCATCCTTTGAGTGAAACTTGACCCACTTAGTTTCACTCCAATACCCTTGAAAATCTCGGCCAAATGTATTGTTTTTGTGAGATAATTTTCTGAAATTTTGTAAACAAGGAAAACATAAAGGATAGTAACTAAATCTACACACAAAGTAATAGATTTAGGTTTTGATTAGTTTAAGCACAAAGCCACTAAACTAATCTTTCACTAACTCACACACAAAGTAATGAGAAAAATGAAGAGCACTCAAATAAACAACTTGGGTTTTCATTCATCAAAAATCTGAAAAATATGATGTTAGAATGAGGGTTTATATACTACCTTCATTCTAATCTTGACCATACATTAGAAGGAGATCTAAGGGCTACAATAAACCCACAAAACAAACATAATACTCGGTCCAAAGCTCACATGTGAGCTGAAATTTTGAAGAGAAAACAACAAATGCATAAAGTATAAAGCATAAAGCATAAAAGGTAGATAGTGACATGTGTTGAAAGGGACTTATTGTGGAACACATGTGAGGCCTTCTTGTGATCATTTTTTTCGGCTGATTTGGGCTTCTCCCCTTGACTTTGACTCTTGTTGATTTAATTGACTTGTGGTTGACCCTTGGACCTAAGGTTGGAAGCGGGCCCTAGGTCAATGGATGGCAAGCTCTCAACTCCCGTTGCAATCTCCCCGGGTTGAAAAGGATTTGCCCTCAAATCCTCTCCGTCTTCCTCCTCCAAGTCTTCAAGATACGGGCTAAGGTCTCCCACATTAAACGTGCCATGGACTCCGTACTCTCCCGGTAGATCAACTTTGTAAGCATTCGGTCCAATTTTCTCAAGTATCTCGAAGGGACCCTCGGCCCTAGGCATGAGCTTGTTCTTTCTCTTATCCGGAAACCTTTCCTTCCTCAAGTGCAACCATACCAAGTCTCCCGGCTCGAATTCTTTTGGAGTTTTTCGGCCCTTTGACCGAGCCTTATAGGTCTCATTTGCTTTCTCGATTTGCTTCTTGACTTGATTGTGGATGCTCATCATGAACTCAACCCGCTTCTTGGCATCGTAGCTTATCTCCTTGCTCTTGACGGGGGCTAGGTCCGTGGGCATGAGAGGGTTGGCTCCATAGACCACTTCAAACGGTGATTGTCCCGTGCTAGAAGAAGGGGCACGATTAAAAGCAAATTCGGCGTGGGCAAGCTTGAGATCCCAATCTTTCAATGACTTGGAAACGATGCTCCTAAGGATCCTCCCCAAGGTTTTATTAGTGACCTCGGTTTGGCCATCCGTTTGAGGATGGTGACTTGTGCTAAACAAGAGCCTCGTCTTTAGCAATTTCCACAAAGTCTTCCAAAAGTGGCTCATGAACTTGGTGTCTCGATCGGATACAATGGTTTTAGGGACTCCATGCAATTTAACCACCTCCTTGAAATACAACTCGGCCACACTCATGGCATCCTCGGTTTTCTTACAAGCAACGAAATGAGCCATCTTGCTAAACCGATCCACCACAACCATAATGGAGTCCTTACCTCGTTGAGTTCTAGGCAAAGCGACGATGAAATCCATGCTAACATCCTCCCATGGCCGATTTGGGACGGGTAGAGGAGTGTAGGGTCCCGTTTGAAAGAAGGACTTGGATTGTTGGCACGAAGCGCATCTCTTGATCACATCTTGGACATCTCCAAGCATCTTGGGCCAATAGAATTGATCTTGGAGGATGTCGTAAGTCTTTTGAATTCCAAAATGCCCGGCTAAACCATTAGAGTGAACCTCACGTACTAGGAGAAGTCGATAGGAACCCTTAGGAATGCACAACCGATTCCCCAAGAATAAGAATCCCTCTTGAAGCGTGTAATTGCTCCCTACCTTGTTTTGCCCCTCACGAATGGAGTTCCACTCATCCTTGAAGTCGGGATCCTCCACATAGAGCTCTTTCATGAATTCAAATCCCAACACTCTTTGTTCCATGTAGCTTAACATGGTGTGCCTTCGAGATAATGCATCGGCCACCACGTTATTCTTTCCTTCGATGAACTTGCTTGAGAAAGAGAACGATTGAAGAAATTCTACCCACTTGGCGTGCCTATGATTCAACTTGTGTTGTCCATTGATGTATTTGAGAGCCTCATGATCCGAATGAAGAACAAACGGTTTGGGCTTGAGGTAATGGCTCCAATGAGCGAGAGCCCTAACGATGGCATAGAATTCTTTGTCGTAGGTGGAATAATTGAGCTTGGCACCATTCAACTTCTCACTAAAGTAAGCAATTGGCTTGTGTTCTTGTAATAGAACGGCCCCAATTCCAACTCCACTAGCATCACATTCGACTTCAAAAAGCTTATTGAAATCCGGTGGTGTAAGAATAGGTGAATCACATAACAACTTCTTGATTTTATTGAAGGAAATCTCGGCCCCCTCACTCCATTTGAATTCCCCTTTCTTCATACACTCGGTGATGGGTGCCATGACCGTGCTAAAATCCTTGATAAATCGTCGATAAAAAGAAGCCAAGCCATGAAAGCTTCTCACCTCGGTTATGTTCTTCGGAATGGGCCATGATTTGATAGCCTCCACTTTCTCTTGATCCACTAGTATACCTCGGCTAGAGATGATATAGCCCAAGAATTGGACTTCGCTTTGCATGAAGGAACACTTCTCTAGCTTGCCATACAACTTGTGGTCTCGAAGTGTCTCAAACAACACTTGCAAGTGATGTAGATGAGCCTCTTTGGAAGGGCTATACACCAAGATATCGTCAAAGTAAACCACAACGAACCTTCCCAAGTAAGGTCTCAAAACCTCGGTCATCAATCTCATGAAGGTGCTAGGAGCATTGGATAGTCCAAAAGGCATGACTAACCATTCATATAACCCATGCTTCGTTTTAAAAGCCGTCTTCCACTCATCACCCTCTTTGATTCTCACTTGATGGTATCCTTGTCGCAAATCAATCTTGGAAAACAATCGAGCCCCACTAAGTTCATCAAGAATGTCATCAAGTCTAGGTATAGGAAACCTATACTTGACCGTAATTGGACCAAGAATGGTCAAGGCGAGCAAAGGCGGTTTTTGCCCAAATCAAGGTTTGAGTCCTTGGGCTCGAACCATGGGTTAGGCCACGGTCCTAGGGTCCACCCAAGCTTATTTTGAGTGAATTAAACAATAATATCTTGGTCAAGCTTGGTGGGTCAAAGAAGTCAAGGAAAGTCAAGTTGGAGAGCAACCGAAAAGTCAATGAATGTGCTATTTTTGAAGTGTGAACTTTGGGTGCACCCATGCGGGTTCGAACCACAAGCCAATTAGATATTCAAGAACAAAACCAAGTGGGTACAAGGGTCCCAAGTCAGCCGAAATAAATCACAAGGAAGGATCACATGTTGTTCCACAATATGTCCCTTTCTCACATGTCACTATCTTCCTTTATGCTTTATACTTTATGTGTTTGTTTGTTTCCCTTCACAATTCAGATTTTGTTGGAGCATGGACCATCCTTTCTCAAGCCAAGGCTCACTCAAAGACCCTTGGATGATCACCTAAAGAGCAAGGCTAGGATTGAGTCTCAAGTCACTATCTAACTTTATGCTTTTGTAGTTGTTTGATTGTATTTAAATTTTCAGCAAATGTAAGGCCAATAGGGCCGAGATCTTTGTTGTTTTTCAAGGCTCTTTGTAGCCCTTAGATCTTTAGAAAATGTAGGGCTTAGATGTTAGCAAGGGTATTATATAAACCCCTTCTTTTACAATGTAATTTTCAGAATTTGATGAAGGAAAAACCCTAGTCTTTAAAACTTGAGTGCTCTCATTTCTCTCATTACTTTGTGTTTGAGATTTCTGATTAATTAGTTAGTGGCTTTGTGCTTAACTAATTAAACCCCTAATTCTTTTGCTTAGTGCTTAGATTTAGGTACTATCCTTTATGTTTTTCAATTGTTCATACAAAAATCACAAAAATACATCACAAAACACCACATTCGGCCGATTATTTTGCAAGGGTTTGAAATCGATTTTAGTTCATCCTTTGAGTGAAGCTTTACCCTCTTAGTTTCACTCCAAATTGGTAATCAAAGCCTAGGTTTGTTCTTGTTTTTCGATTTGTTCTTGTTCTTAGTTTTTCGAGTTACTCTTGTTTTCACCTTTTATTTTCGTTTCCTCTTTTATTTTCTTTTACTTGTGTCTTCCACAAAAATCCACAAACATACTCACAAAATTTTCACAAAATGGTTGTAGATCTACACTTGTGTTAGTGTTGGTTTCGGTTCTTACACCCAAAGGTCCAAACTTTACTTGAATTTTTCAGATTTGTTTCTTTGGTTATTTCAATGGGTATGTTTCTTCCTTTTGATATTTCTTGTGATACTACTCTTAGTGAGACCATGTATGATTCTATGGAGAAAGCTAGAAGGGAGCTTGAAACCAAAATGAGTCAAATGAGGGGTAGACTTAAACCTAACCCTAACCTTGATCTTGTAACTTTGAGGGGTCAAAGGGAATTAGAAGATAGAATGGCTCGGTTAGGAGGAGAGCCACCCTCTAGTCTAGGCCGTGTGGTTCATAGAGCAACACATGCTCAAACCCTAACCCTAGAAGGGAACTACCAAGTCCAAAACTTTAGATCTAGGTGTACCATTATGGGAAGGGTTTGTAATTTGGTTGTTGATGAGGAAAGTTGTTCTAATGTTGCCTCAAACACCCTCATTGAAAAACTTGCTTTGCCTTCACAAGATCACCCTAACCCTTACAAGACGAAATGGCAAAAAAATGGAGCCGAGATGAGTGTGATGGTGGTTAGACAATGCTTGGTTTCTTTCTCCATTGGAAGGGATTACATGGATGAGGTTTTGTGTGATGTGATTCCCATGGAGGCTTGTCATCTCCTCTTGGGGAAACCATGGAAGTTGGAAAGAAATGCTAATCATGATGGGAGGGACAATACTTACAACTTTAAGATTGGAGCCAAGAATATCAAACTTACACCCTTATCTCCAACTTTGAAGAACCCTAGCCCACCCTCCTTGGTTGGGTCACACGAAAAAGTGAGGATTGATGGGAGACCCGAGAAGAAACAAGAGCCAACTGAAATGGTGGTGTTAAGGTCGTGTGATATGAAACTAGAGGTCATACCTACACCCATTCCTACTACTTTGAAGTATCCCAACCCACCCTCCATGGTTAAGCATTGCAAAAATGATGTGTTGAGTAGGGAATCAGATTTGGGGCTTGGTTTTAGTCATGGGAAAGTTGTTCTCTTCGTCAAGGGAACCTCAAGTGATCAAGAAAGGCTACCCTCAAGAGGAACACAAACCTTGCTAGAGTCCTATGAGTTTAAACATGTTGTCCTAGCTCCATTTCCTTCTACTTTGGGGTACACGGCTCCCCATTGCTTGTTTGAGGCTCCCAAAAGAGTATTAGTGAGTGAAGAGGCCGAAATAAGTGATGGGACGAATGTTGGTGAGAAATTGGCCATTCACTTTGCTAAGGATGATCCTAACAATCAAGAGGAAAGCATGGAGAACAATGACAAACATGGGAATGAGTTTGATTCTATGTGGGATTTAACCAAGGTCAAGAGGAAGTTGTTCAAAGAAATGCAATGTGGTTATCGTAATCAAATCGATTCAAGTGGTTTCATGAAATGGGGATTCAAAGGAGGAACTAAGCTTGAACAAAAAGAGCTAAGTGATGATCTCCTTCAATGCTCTCCTAAGTTCAAGAAAGAAGATCCTAAGGATGTACTAGGGTTAGCACACGAGCCAAGGGAAACCGAAAGTGTTGGAGAAGAAAAATCAATCCTAATGGTCAAGGACAACCCTAGGACAATAAGAAGGAACAAAGGAGAGGAGCACACATTTGATGGATCCACCGTGCTTATTGTGAGAATTCCGAACCACTACAAGGATGAATCAAATGGAAGTGCAAGGAACGATGGCATGGAAAGGCCAAGAAGAACCATGAAATGGGGGATCATGGAAAGGAATGACCGTAGCAATGAGTGGCGTCATGGTGGTCCTAAGCAAGCTTCAATTGAGTTTGGGTATGAAGAGCTTGAGGATGAGCTAGGAAATGAATGTAGATTCAAGGAAGCCATGGTAAGAGAAGAGAGTTGGGTCATTTGCACGAGCCAAACAAGGAACAATTATTCTCTCGATCAATCTCTAGGCCTATGGTGTTCTTGGGCGTCAATAACCATGGAGTCCAACTCTTGTCAAGAAGCAAAAGGAGTGTCAATCAATCTCACCGATGATCAAGGTCAAAACCGAACAAGGGGAAGAGAGATCGAGGATTTGAGGGCAAATCCTTTTCAAGGAGAGGAGATTGGACCAAGAATGGTCAAGGCGAGCAAAGGCGGTTTTTGCCCAAATCAAGGTTTGAGTCCTTGGGCTCGAACCATGGGTTAGGCCACGGTCCTAGGGTCCACCCAAGCTTATTTTGAGTGAATTAAACAATAATATCTTGGTCAAGCTTGGTGGGTCAAAGAAGTCAAGGAAAGTCAAGTTGGAGAGCAACCGAAAAGTCAATGAATGTGCTATTTTTGAAGTGTGAACTTTGGGTGCACCCATGCGGGTTCGAACCACAAGCCAATTAGATATTCAAGAACAAAACCAAGTGGGTACAAGGGTCCCAAGTCAGCCGAAATAAATCACAAGGAAGGATCACATGTTGTTCCACAATATGTCCCTTTCTCACATGTCACTATCTTCCTTTATGCTTTATACTTTATGTGTTTGTTTGTTTCCCTTCACAATTCAGATTTTGTTGGAGCATGGACCATCCTTTCTCAAGCCAAGGCTCACTCAAAGACCCTTGGATGATCACCTAAAGAGCAAGGCTAGGATTGAGTCTCAAGTCACTATCTAACTTTATGCTTTTGTAGTTGTTTGATTGTATTTAAATTTTCAGCAAATGTAAGGCCAATAGGGCCGAGATCTTTGTTGTTTTTCAAGGCTCTTTGTAGCCCTTAGATCTTTAGAAAATGTAGGGCTTAGATGTTAGCAAGGGTATTATATAAACCCCTTCTTTTACAATGTAATTTTCAGAATTTGATGAAGGAAAAACCCTAGTCTTTAAAACTTGAGTGCTCTCATTTCTCTCATTACTTTGTGTTTGAGATTTATGATTAATTAGTTAGTGGCTTTGTGCTTAACTAATTAAACCCCTAATTCTTTTGCTTAGTGCTTAGATTTAGGTACTATCCTTTATGTTTTTCAATTGTTCATACAAAAATCACAAAAATACATCACAAAACACCACATTCGGCCGATTATTTTGCAAGGGTTTGAAATCGATTTTAGTTCATCCTTTGAGTGAAGCTTTACCCTCTTAGTTTCACTCCAGTAATATTATTAATAGCTCGACTATCCGTACACATTCTCCAAGTTCCATCCTTCTTAGGTACCAAGAGTGTAGGTACGGCACAAGGACTAAGAGATTCTCTTACAAACCCCTTTTCCATGAGTTCCCCAATTTGTTGTTGAAGTTCTTGTGTAGCCTTAGGATCACTTCGATATGCGGCCTTATTAGGTAGTGTAGCTCCCGGAACAAGATCAATTTGATGCTCAATGCCCCTAATAGGGGGTAGGCCGTGTGGTAGCTCAAGGGGAAACACATCCTTGTAGAGTTCTAAGAGCTCTTGAACTTCACATGGAATCGGTTTTTCACTTTCCTTAGGAGTTTCTTTGGCAATGAGGGCATAAACAACCATTCCCTTGCTAAGCTCTTGTTTCATCTCTTGTTCCCCAACTAATAGAATTCCCTCAAGTGGCTTGGGTAGAGGAGGAGTGGCTCGGCCACCCATGTATGGAGGCAAGGGTGTGATTTTAATCCTCTTGTCTCTAAACTTGAAAGTATAGGTGTTGTCTCTTCCCTCATGAGTCGCATTTCGATCAAATTCCCAAGGTCTCCCTAATAAAAGGTGACAAGCATCCATAGGAATCACATCACACCACACTTCATCCACATAGTCTCTTCCCATCGAAAAAGAAACCAAACATCGTTTATCAACCAAAATTTCGGCCTCCCTATTCAACCATCTCAACTTGTAAGGGTTTGGGTGTTTTTGTGTGGGTAAGGCAAGCTTATCGATGAGGGTTTTTGAAGCAACATTAACACAACTCCCTCCATCAATAATGAGGTTACAAACCCTCTTCCCAATGGTACACTTAGACCTAAAAATCTGATTTTTTTGACTTTCTTCCAAGGAATGGGGTTGGGTATGCATAACCCTCCAAGTTACAAGACCAAGTTTTGACCCAATTCCTCCATTCATTCGGCTCAACTTAGCCTCTATCTCCCTTCTCAATTTCTCCATAGAGTCATATATGGTTCCCTCAAGAGTAGTATCACAAGAAAGAGGCATACTCATTGAGAAAACAAAGAAGAACAAACCTGAAAATTTTCGGTTAAGCAAGGTTTGCTTTTGGACCGTGTATAAGCACAAAAGATGGGATCTTGTGCTTCAAAACCCAACCTAAGCTTTGATTACCAATTTGGAGTGAAACTAAGTGGATCAAGTTTCACTCAAAGGATGAACAAAAATCGAACTTGAATACCCTTGAAAATCTCGGCCAAATGTATTGTTTTTGTGAGATAATTTTCTGAAATTTTGTAAACAAGGAAAACATAAAGGATAGTAACTAAATCTACACACAAAGTAATAGATTTAGGTTTTGATTAGTTTAAGCACAAAGCCACTAAACTAATCTTTCACTAACTCACACACAAAGTAATGAGAAAAATGAAGAGCACTCAAATAAACAACTAGGGTTTTCATTCATCAAAAATCTGAAAAATATGATGTTAGAATGAGGGTTTATATACTACCTTCATTCTAATCTTGACCATACATTACAAGGAGATCTAAGGGCTACAATAAACCCACAAAACAAACATAATACTCGGTCCAAAGCTCACATGTGAGCTGAAATTTTGAAGAGAAAACAACAAATGCATAAAGTATAAAGCATAAAGCATAAAAGGTAGATAGTGACATGTGTTGAAAGGGACTTATTGTGGAACACATGTGAGGCCTTCTTGTGATCATTTTTTCGGCTGATTTGGGCTTCTCCCCTTGACTTTGACTCTTGTTGATTTAATTGACTTGTGGTTGACCCTTGGACCTAAGGTTGGAAGCGGGCCCTAGGTCAATGGATGGCAAGCTCTCAACTCCCGTTGCAATGTTAACCCGCAAGACTACTAGGATCAAATAACAAATTAGATTTTTTCTTTTATTAGATCACTTAAATAATAACTTGAAATCGCGTTAAAGTGTGAGGATGGGTAGAAACCTTAAGTACCGACCATAGGCTTAGAATTTTTAAATAACAAACTACTTCCCTCAAAATAAAATACACTAACTATCGTATGCTTGCTACTTGCTGGAATGACTGCATTGAAACGGCTTGACGATTTGGTCCCGATTTTTGGTCTACGTTTTAACCATGGTCCTTGGACCCATGGTCACGTTTTTTCAGCCATTTTAGGCCAAAAACTCGGCTGGTCTAAAGTTGTTCAAGTCCTACATTTTAATTCATACATGTCCCTTTCAATATAGTTGCTTTAAACTTTATGTCTTTGTCACCTTTTGGTCCTTTGTAAACAAACAACAAAATCAGCTTGGAGCCTAATGTGGGACGTCCTACCTTGCTCACCAAGGACCAATCAAGACCCTTAGATGAAGAGCAACAAATGAAGGGGGAGGATGCTACAACAAGTCGCTTTCTACTTTAGTTGTTGTATTATTTTGTTGGCTGATTTTGTATGCTCTAATAGAGCCGTGTTTTTGTATTGTTAGTGGGTTATTTGTAGCCCTTAGATCTTAGTTAGATGAGTGGTTGAGATTAGAAGCTTAGGCTTATATAAGCCAAGCTAAAACCATGTAATAAAATCAGATTTGAGTTTATAAAAAAAGATGAGTTTTAGAATGAGTTTTCTCTTGAAACCTCCCTAGCTTTGTGCTTGGAGATTCGAGTTTCCATGGGTGAAGGTCATAGCTTAGTGCGATGATTGATCGGAACCTTAGTCTTAGGCTAGTGGCTTTGTGCTTAGTCTAATTCATATCCCTTTATTTTTCGTTTTATGTTTTTGCAAATAATTTTCAGAAAACAAACGACCTATTTTCATCCCTAAAAACGTGTGATATGAGAGAGGCTCATGATTGAGTCGAGTTTAGGGTGAGGATGGTTACAAGGTACAAAGAGGCCCGCTTCGAATCGCTCCAATTGGTATCAGAGCTTCGGCTCTTGAGTTTTCTTAAACCGAGACGATCTTGGGATGAGTTGGGTCTTGGTGTCTTCGAGTGTAGCCTTACAAATCTGGGCGAGTCTTGGTTTGTGAGTGTCGGCTTGATTCGAGCACCTTTGTAGGTGTTTGAGTCGAGTTGGCTAACAAGAGGGTTCGATGAATTTGCTATGTGCTTTTCATAGGATGTGCTCTTGTTGTTTCCCTCTTTTACATCCAACTTTTCTTTCTTTCAAAATCGTTTCTTGTTTTTCTGAAAATTTCTTTTTGGATACCATTTTATTTGGCCAAAGTTTGAGGACAAACTTTTTTTGAAGAAAGGGAGAGTTGCACTGAAACGGCTTGACGATTTGGTCCCGATTTTTGGTCTACGTTTTAACCATGGTCCTTGGACCCATGGTCACGTTTTTTCAGCCATTTTAGGCCAAAAACTCGGCTGGTCTAAAGTTGTTCAAGTCCTACATTTTAATTCATACATGTCCCTTTCAATATAGTTGCTTTAAACTTTATGTCTTTGTCACCTTTTGGTCTTTTGTAAACAAACAACAAAATCAGCTTGGAGCCTAATGTGGGACGTCCTACCTTGCTCACCAAGGACCAATCAAGACCCTTAGATGAAGAGCAACAAATGAAGGGGGAGGATGCTACAACAAGTCGCTTTCTACTTTAGTTGTTGTATTATTTTGTTGGCTGATTTTGTATGCTCTAATAGAGCCGTTTTTTTGTATTGTTAGTGGGTTATTTGTAGCCCTTAGATCTTAGTTAGATGAGTGGTTGAGATTAGAAGCTTAGGCTTATATAAGCCAAGCTAAAACCATGTAATAAAATCAGATTTGAGTTTATAAAAAAAGATGAGTTTTAGAATGAGTTTTCTCTTGAAACCTCCCTAGCTTTGTGCTTGGAGATTCGAGTTTCCATGGGTGAAGGTCATAGCTTAGTGCGATGATTGATCGGAACCTTAGTCTTAGGCTAGTGGCTTTGTGCTTAGTCTAATTCATATCCCTTTATTTTTCGTTTTATGTTTTTGCAAATAATTTTCAGAAAACAAACCACCTATTTTCATCCCTAAAAACGTGTGATATGAGAGAGGCTCATGATTGAGTCGAGTTTAGGGTGAGGATGGTTACAAGGTACAAAGAGGCCCGCTTCGAATCGCTCCAATGACTGACTAAAACTAACAGCTACCCTCGGATATAAAATATAAATAATAAATTCAACTCCCGAGGATTGAAGCATCGAAGAAGTACCAGACGGCACGGAGTGAAGACATCTAATAATTCATAACCAATTCAATAAAAATACACTCTCTACCTTCAACCTTTTTTCTATCTTCCTCAGAAAATGTACTAGATACATTTCAAGGGAGTGAAGTATCTAACTTTTGTGCTTACTTGCATAACTGCTGTTATCACTTTTACTTCAAATAAATTCTATCAATGCCAAGCATGCTATCTAACACCTTGCAATGCTAATAAATTTCTTCGCTTCCTTATTCTTTCAGAATAGCTGCTCCCCCAATGACTAACGCGGAAAGACAAGTTCTGGCCGAAGAATCCTTAATACGTTTGGCAGAGATAGCCACAGACAACGCGAACCGCCAACATCAGCCGAGTGCGTTCGACCGATTCTCACGTCATCGACCACCAGTATACTCAGGGTCAAACAACCCTACTGAGCTCACAAATTGGTTGGAAGAGATGAAAAAGCTCATGGATTTGAGCAGGACACCTCCAGAAGAGAGGGTCAACATCGCCGCCTTCTATCTGAAAGAAGAGACGAATGGTTGGTGGAACGTGATCAGGACCAATTAGCCTGACACTACGTTCACCTGGGGCGAATTTACAACAAAGATCAAGGAGCGATACTTCGGGTATGAACTCTGATGCCAGATGGAGGAGAAATTCATAAATCTGAAGATGAATGACATGACCCTCCAGGAGTACACGGAGGAGTTCCAACGGCTGTCCAAGTTTGGGACTGCGGTAGCTCCCAATGAGAGGGCCATGGCTCAGAGGTACCTGCGCAATATGTCTAATAGTCTGCGTACCTACTTGAGCAGCAACTCCTACACCACTTTTGCTGCAGCATATGAACGTGCGTGCAGTGTATGGGCTGCCATAAAGTTGGAGGAGGTTGAGGAGAAGAAGAAGAAGAAGAAGAAGGTGTTTGTGCCTTCCGTATCACAGTCGAGCTTCATTCAGAAGCCGAACTACCAACGCCCGAATCAGCAGAGGCCAAATTTTCAGAGGCCCGCATTTCAAAACAGGGTTCCTGCTGGAAACAATGAGAGAGCTATGGTGGCAGGAAGGGCTCCACCACCAAGAGCCTTACCGGGAAATTGTCGTATGTGTCACAAGGCACTACATGAGGGAAGGCAGTGCAACGGTCAGCCGATTACCTGCTACAAATGTAAAATGGTGGGACATAAGGCGAATGTATGTCCCAACAACCCGAACACGGCACCTATTGCGGGAGTACCACAATCTGTTGTGGTACAGGGTCGAGTCTATGTCCTCACTGAAGCTGAGGCAGAGGAGTCACCTGAGGCCGACGTCATCACTGGTATTTTTCTTATAAACTCTGTGAACGCGGTTGTATTGTTTGACACTGGGGTCCTTTATATCGTCTAAGTTTGTCTCAAAGGCTAATCTCACAAATTCTGAATCAATCGACGCAAATATTTCTCTACCAAACGGTAAAATTTTCAAATGTTCCAAAATTTACAAAGAAACTCCAATCACCATTCACAAAACAATCTTTCCTTCCAATCTTATTCTTTTCGACATGCCGGAGTTCGACGTCATACTAGGTATCGACTGGTTGACTAAATACCATGCGATATTCGAGTGCCGAGACCGGAAGATTTGCTTGAAGCATCCTTTTGGAACTAGAGTCACGTATCAGAAGACTTCGCCAATTAAGGGGTCGAAAATCATCTCTGTGCTTCAACTACAACGGTTAGAAAGAAAAGGGCACCAAGTGTACCTATGCAGCATCAACGAAGTAAAGGAAAGTGTGAACATTGGAGATATTCACATAGTACGGGAATTTCCTGACGTTTTCCCTGACGAGTTGCCAGGCTTGCCACCTGCACGTGATGTCGAGTTCTCTATCGACCTTGCGCCAGGCACGGCCCCAATCTCAAAGGCACCCTATAGGATGGCACCGGTAGAACTTCTGGAATTGAAGAAACAGCTAGAGGAAATGATTGAAAAGGGTTTCATAAGACCGAGTGTCTCACCCTGGGGAGCACCGGTTCTCTTTGTGAAAAAGAAGGACGGCAGTATGAGACTCTGCATCGACTACAGGGAATTAAACAAGGTGACCATTAAGAACCGCTACTCTTTACCCAGAATCGACGATCTCTTTGATCAATTGAAAGGAGCGGGAGTGTTTTCAAAGATCGACCTAAGGTCGGGTTACCATCAGATTGCAGTAAGAGAACAGGACAACCAGAAGACTGCTTTCAGAAGCAGATATGGCCACTACGAATTTAAGGTCATGCCTTTCGGTTTGACAAACGCACCAGCAGTGTTCATGGATCAAATGAACAGAACCTTTCACGAGTACTTGGACATATGCGTGGTTGTGTTCATTAACGACATCCTGATTTATTCCAAGACCGGGGCAGAACACGGGAACACCTCCGTATCATTCTGGGGATACTACAGAGATATAAATGGTATGCTAAACTGTCCAAATGCGAGTTTTGGCTCGAGAAGGTAGCATTCCTGGGTCACGTCATCTCGAAGGATGGAGTGATGGTAGATCCTGCAAAGATAGACGCCGTGAAAGAATGGAAAGCACCTACAAACATAATCGAGATACGTAGCTTCCTGGGTTTGGCTGGATACTACAGAAGATTCTTCCCAGACTTCTCCAAGGTAGCATGACCGATGACGAAGCTGCTACAGAAGGAATCCAAGTTCATATGGAGCGACGAGTGCGAGAATGCATTCCAAGAACTTAAGACAAGACTTACCACGGCACCCGCCTTAGCTCTTCCTACGGATGAGGACGAATAAGAAGTCTACAGTGACGCCTCACTGAATGGCCTGGGTTGTGTACTGATGCAACAAGGGAAGGTCATTGCTTATGCGTCAAGGCAGTTAAAGGTCCATGAACGAAACTACCCAACTCATGACCTAGAATTAGCAGCTGTGGTATTTGCTTTGAAAATCTGGCGTCATTACCTCTACGGAGTAAGTATCAAGTTCTACACAGACCACAAGAGCCTGAAATACATCTTCACACAGAAGGAACTCAACATGAGACAACGCCGGTGGTTAGAACTGATCAAAGACTACAAGATTGAACTACTGTACCATGAGCGTAAGGCGAACGTCGTTGCTGACGCTCTGAGTAGAAAGACTATGCATACCCTTAGCAACATCTGGGAAATTCCGGCTGGTATCGTCAGAGACTTCAAAAGAATGAATTTGGAGTTGGTTCAGTCTGATGATGCCGACTTAAACGCAATGGTCGCAGAACCGGAGTTATACCACGAGATTAGAGCTCTACAATGGGAAGATGAAGAGCTTGTGAAGATCAGACGGGAAATTCCTTCAGGAAACCTAGAAGGGTTTGAGATTAAACCTGGACCAAAAATGGTCAAGGTGGTCAAGGGTGAAGTCGAGGGAGACCATGGGTTGGGGCCATGGGCTCAAACCCAAGCCTAGGTCATGGACCAAGGGATCACTAAGGGCTAAGTAAAGTCAATTCTATGGTCAAATCGAGCCAACCTTAGTGATCAAGCAAAGTCAAGAGGAAGTCAAAGTTGGAGAGCAACAAAAGTCAAGATTATGCTATTTTTGAATGTGGTCAATTAGGGTACACCCATGTGAGTCAACCCTCCAATAAATGGGCTCACATGGCTCATCAAGCTAGCTCAAGGAGGTCCCAAGGAGCTGGAGTGAAACTAAGTGGATCAAGTTTCACTCAAAGGATGAACAAAATCGAACTTGAATGGGTGATGAAAATCTCGGCCCTATGATGTATTTTTGTGAAGTAATTTTCTGAAATTTTGTGAAAACAATAAAACATAAAGGATAGTCACTAAATCTACACACAAAGTAATAGATTTAGGTTTTGATTAGTTTAAGCACAAAGCCACTAAACTAATCTATCACTAACTCACACACAAAGTAATGAGAAAATGAAGAACTCTCAATAAACACTAGGGTTTTCTTTATCATTCCAAATCTGAAAAATACAAGGGTTAGAGCTTGGTTTATATAGACCAAGTCTTTACATCCTAGCCTTACAATCTAATCTTGATCTAAGGGTCCTAAATGGCCTTACAACCAGCCGAAATAAAGGGCTTCTAAAGCCTTACAAATGCTGAAAATTTGAAGGTAAACATGCACAAAAATGGTTAAGCTCATTTTTGCTCGACTTGAGGCTTGGGCTAACTTGGGGCCTATGGTTCGAGCCATGGCTTAATTTGTGATCATTAGGATCAAACCAAGTGAAATGTACAAGGAGGAACGAAGGAAATCAGCCCACACTTGGAAAACAACAACCTAGGCCATGAACCATGAAGCTCATCTTGACATGTCGGTAGAGATTGTAACATAACTCCCAATATACTCATCCAATTGAGGTGAAACCACTTGCATATGAAAGCTAGCTCAAAGAGCTTTCATTTGACATATGGTTGGCTATCTGGTTCAAAGGGAGCTGAGAGTTATGGCCTCTACAAGTCAGGGGTCAGATTGTGAAACTTCAGTCCAAAGGAGGATTCGACATGTCTGTACTAAAAGCTCAATATCTTGAGTTTTAGGCCATATTTTTGGATGATTCTTTTTTCATTGGAAAGCCAACTCAATTACCTTTCCAATGACATATCATGGGCCTTCTAATTCAACGTGAGTACGGAATGGTGAAGCCTAGAAGTCACTGTCAGATTATGAAATCCGGGTTGGACTGTTTTGAAGTAATGAGCCATGAACTTAACCTACTTCATTCTCTTTGGGTGAGCTCACTTTGGGGACCATTTGGGACTCTCCTAATGAGCCATGGACTCACATGGGACGTGGGATACACAAGAAAAGACCAAAAGATCAGCTCAATTCCACATTCACAAAATCAGCTCAACTTCTTATACATGTCATTGTCACTAGTAGTCCTTGTTTTGCTTTATGTCCTTGTCCTCTTTATTGTCTTGTTTCTTTAGTTTTATGATCAGTTTGAAGGGGTCATTAGGACCACCTATACTTGCTCTCCAAGGCCATAATCTTGGCCATTGGATTAAAGCAACAATTGTAGGGTGTAGATGTTAGTCTAGTGTCCTTTTTAGTTTGTATTTTGTGACCAGCTTGTGAGGCCTATTTAGGACGTGTATTTGGCTAACTTTAAGGTCAATTAGTGGCCCTTAGATCATGTAATAGATGTAGGGTGGAGATCAAAGCTTGGGGCTTATAAAAGCCAAGCTAACTCATTGTAAAATTCAGATTTGCTTATGATAAAGAAAACCCTAGAGTTTCCAACTTGTGTTCTTCATTTCTCATTACTTTGTGTGTGAGTGAGTGAAAGATTAGTATAGTGGCTTTGTGCTTATGCTAATCAAAACCTAATTCTCTTGCTAAGTGCTTAGAATTAGTCACTATCCTTTTTATTTTCCTTGTTCTTACAAATTTCAGAAAATTCTTCACTAAAAATTGATACTTGGGCCGAGATTTTTCATCACCATCATCACTTGGTTTTGTTCATCCTTTGAGTGCTTCTTATCCCCATAAGTTTCACTCCAAATTGGTTATCAAAGCTTTGGTTAGAAAACACAAGATCCACCATTGTGTTAGTTGTGATTTCGGTTCTTGCAAGCAAAGGTACAAACTTTGTCACAAAAA
Source organism: Dianthus caryophyllus (assembly GCA_023091065.1). Classification (NCBI taxonomy): domain Eukaryota; kingdom Viridiplantae; phylum Streptophyta; class Magnoliopsida; order Caryophyllales; family Caryophyllaceae; genus Dianthus; species Dianthus caryophyllus. The sequence goes on along the minus strand of CM041529.1, from coordinate 11,206,142 downwards.
TCAGTTTTTGTTTTTGAGTTATAATGGATCTATCTTTCCGATTTGGTTCTCCATCATTTTCTTATGGTACTTCATGTGAAACCCCTTGTGTTGAGACCATTTTCGAGTCTATGGAGAGGGCTAGAAAGGAGTTGGAATTCAAGTTGGCTAAAATGAGAGGAAAGGCTGAAAATTTTGGTATGGGTAAAGGGTTGACCGATTTACTTGACCCTCCTACTAAAACACAACCCTATGAGCCACCAAAAAGAGTCAAAGTTGTTGAGCCAACCACTTCTACTAAACCACCAGCCCTAGACAAAAGGGAGGCCATTGACCCTAGCCACAAAAAAACCATCACCCTTAAGAGATGCTATCAATGTTATGGCTTTGGTCACCTTGCTATGGATTGTCCTACAAAGAGAGCCCTTAGTTCATTAGAGGTTGTTCATAGGGAGGTGAGTGACATCCTTGATTGTGAGGATGAAAAGAATGAGGTCCTTGCTAATAAGGATGAAGAGGATGTAAAACAAGATCAAAATGAAACCACAATGGAGGTAAGGCCGTATGACTTGGCCATGGATGGAGAAAACTCTATCAAAACCTTACCTTCACAAGAGCATCCTAGTCCTTACAAGCCATGGTGGTTAAACAATGGGGCCGAGGTGAAGAAAAAATCTGATGAGGTTTTGTGTGATGTGGATGTGAGGGATGCTTGTCATCTCCTCTTTGATAAGGTTGGGGAGCACAAGGAGGATGAAGAGGTTAGTCATGAAGGGAACTCAAATGGAAGTCAAGGGATGAATGTTGGTGAGAGTGTACACATTCAATTTGCTAATGGTGATCCAAACATTCAAGAGGAGAGCATGGGGGATAATCTCAAGGGAAAGGTTGAGCTTGATCCTATGAGATGTTTAGCTAATGTCAAGAAGAAGATGCTCATGTGGAATGGAAAGCTTGGTACAAGCAAGAGGTCAAGAGGGTTCTTGAAATGGAAATTCAAATGGGGAGCTTAGTCAAGAACAACCCTAAGACACTAGGTAGGAATCAAGAAGAGGAGCACAAGCAAATGTTAAGAACCCCAAAGTTTGAGGACAAACTTTTTTGAAGAAGAGGAGATTGCACAAAAATGGTTAAGCTCATTTTTGCTCGACTTGAGGCTTGGGCTAACTTGGGGCCTATGGTTCGAGCCATGGCTTAATTTGTGATCATTAGGATCAAACCAAGTGAAATGTACAAGGAGGAACGAAGGAAATCAGCCCACACTTGGAAAACAACAACCTAGGCCATGAACCATGAAGCTCATCTTGACATGTCGGTAGAGATTGTAACATAACTCCCAATATACTCATCCAATTGAGGTGAAACCACTTGCATATGAAAGCTAGCTCAAAGAGCTTTCATTTGACATATGGTTGGCTATCTGGTTCAAAGGGAGCTGAGAGTTATGGCCTCTACAAGTCAGGGGTCAGATTGTGAAACTTCAGTCCAAAGGAGGATTCGACATGTCTGTACTAAAAGCTCAATATCTTGAGTTTTAGGCCATATTTTTGGATGATTCTTTTTTCATTGGAAAGCCAACTCAATTACCTTTCCAATGACATATCATGGGCCTTCTAATTCAACGTGAGTACGGAATGGTGAAGCCTAGAAGTCACTGTCAGATTATGAAATCCGGGTTGGACTGTTTTGAAGTAATGAGCCATGAACTTAACCTACTTCATTCTCTTTGGGTGAGCTCACTTTGGGGACCATTTGGGACTCTCCTAATGAGCCATGGACTCACATGGGACGTGGGATACACAAGAAAAGACCAAAAGATCAGCTCAATTCCACATTCACAAAATCAGCTCAACTTCTTATACATGTCATTGTCACTAGTAGTCCTTGTTTTGCTTTATGTCCTTGTCCTCTTTATTGTCTTGTTTCTTTAGTTTTATGATCAGTTTGAAGGGGTCATTAGGACCACCTATACTTGCTCTCCAAGGCCATAATCTTGGCCATTGGATTAAAGCAACAATTGTAGGGTGTAGATGTTAGTCTAGTGTCCTTTTTAGTTTGTATTTTGTGACCAGCTTGTGAGGCCTATTTAGGACGTGTATTTGGCTAACTTTAAGGTCAATTAGTGGCCCTTAGATCATGTAATAGATGTAGGGTGGAGATCAAAGCTTGGGGCTTATAAAAGCCAAGCTAACTCATTGTAAAATTCAGATTTGCTTATGATAAAGAAAACCCTAGAGTTTCCAACTTGTGTTCTTCATTTCTCATTACTTTGTGTGTGAGTGAGTGAAAGATTAGTATAGTGGCTTTGTGCTTATGCTAATCAAAACCTAATTCTCTTGCTAAGTGCTTAGAATTAGTCACTATCCTTTTTATTTTCCTTGTTCTTACAAATTTCAGAAAATTCTTCACTAAAAATTGATACTTGGGCCGAGATTTTTCATCACCATCATCACTTGGTTTTGTTCATCCTTTGAGTGATTCTTATCCCCATAAGTTTCACTCCAAAACAACAAAACATAAAGCATAAAGTATAAAGCATAAAAGGTAGATAGTGACATGTGTTGAAAGGGACACATTGAGGAAAAAACATGTGAGCTCCTCTTGAATTAATTTCGGCTGACTTGGGTCCCCTTTCTCACTTGATTTTTGCTCATTGATGATTTAATTGACTTGTGGTTCGAACCCACTTGGGTGCACTCGAGCGATCACATTCAAAAATAGCATTTTTGTTGACTTTCGGTTGCTCTCCGTCTTGACTTTCCTTGACCTCTTTGACCCACCAAGCTTGACCAAGATATTAATATGTAATTCACTCACAATAAGCTTGGGTGGACCTTAGGATCGTGGTCTAGCCCATGGTTCGAGCCCAAGGACTCAAACCGTGATTTAGGCAAAAACCGCCTTTGCTCGCCTTGACCATTTTTGGTCCAATCTCCTCTCCTTGAAAAGGATTTGTCCTCAAATCCTCGGAGTTCTCTTTGTTCCCTTCTCGACTTGAACTTTTGTTTGACTCATGATTCGAACCTTCGCCTTCTTCTCGACTCGGACTCTTGTTGGCTTCATGACTTGATTCGTAGAACATGATGAGGGGTGCCCCATGAGTCCCATGACCAACTTTGGGCTCCACGGCTCTAGACTTCCAAGAATTCCACTTGCTTAGAGATTGAATGAGAGATTGATTCTTGTAAGCTCGTTTCATTGAATTGAACTTGCTCTCTCCCTTACTCATGGTTTCTTTGGATTCACAATTAACCCCTAGCACAACTCGAAGTTCCTCATGTTTAGGACCGTCAATTAGCCACCCTTTGTCAATGATGAGTCCCACGTCTCTTTCCCATTTCAAGGACTCACTTGAACTTTCTAGCACATCGACCTTTGCATCTCCAAATGATTCACTTCCTTTGCACTTGATCGAGTTTCCCAAATTTTCAGTTTTGACTTCATGAAGCTCCTCTCCTTGGCTTCCCCTTATTGCTCTAGGATTGTCTTCGATCACATGGAGGGCTACATTCTCGATCATGAAGGTACTTATGGCATTAGGCGACATAAGGAGTGTGACTAATTCGGGTATGGCCTTGAGGGCCGTGTTCCCCTTCCACAAATCGATCTTTGGACTTTCAATTGAGCCATCTTCGTTCTTGAACTTAGGTGAAGATTGTAGAAGATCATCACTTAGCTCTTTTTGTTCAAGCTTAGTTCCCCCTTTGAATCCCCATCTCATGAATCAACTTGAGTAGACTTGGTTATGACAACCACATAGCATTTCTTTGGTATTGTTAGTTCCCACTTTGAACTTCCATTTTAGAAATTCCCTCGACTCTTTGCTTGTATCAACATTCTCATACCACATGAAGGTCCTTTCCACAAGCTTAGGTAGACTTCTCATCTCACATTCATCCCCTTTCTTGAGCATAGGTAGACTTTCTTTTCCAAACTCATCTTGATCATTAGGGATGTCTTTGAGAAGAAGAACACATCCAACCTTCTCATCACTAAACCCATGCTTCAATTCGGGTACTCCACTCAAAATAACCTCTTTGGATGACTCAAGTATGGAGGGCAGTTTGAATTGCTCTTTGGGGAACTCCTTAGCAAGGACATTAATCTCATCCTTCCCATGACTAACCCCAAGTTCAATTTCTGGTCCCCCATCAATCCCCATTTTTTCGTGTGACATAATCAAGGAGGGTGGGTTAGGGTTCTTCAAAATCGGAGGTAAGGGTGCAAGTTTGATTTTCTTAGCTCCAATCTTGAAAGTATAGGTATTGTCCCTCCCATCATGATGAGCATTTCTTTCCAACTTCCATGGTCTCCCCAAGAGGAGATGACAAGCATCCATGGGAATCACATCACACAAAACCTCATCCATGTAATCCCCACCAATGGAGAAAGAAACCAAGCATTGTCTAACCACACTTACACTCATCTCGGCTCCATTGTTTAGCCACTTCATCTTGTAAGGGTTAGGGTGTTCTTGTGTAGGCAAGGCTAATTTTTCAATGAGGGTGCTTGAGGCAACATTAGAACAACTCTCCCCATCAACAATCAAATTACAAACCCTTCCCATAATGGTACACCTAGACCTAAAGGTTTCGACTTGGTGATTCTCTTCTAGGGTTAGGGTTAGGGTTTGAGCATGTGAAGCTCTACAAGTCACACGACCATGGCTAGGGGGTGGCTCTCCTCCTAACCGAGCCATCCTACCTTCTAACTCCCTCAAGATCACAAGGTTAGGGTTAGGGATAGGTCTACCCCTCATTCGACTCATTTTGATTTCAAGTTCTCTTCTAGCTTTCTCCATAGAATCGTACATGGTCTCACCAAGGGTAGTATCACAAGAAATACCAAAAGGAAGAAACATACCCATTGAGATAACCAAAGAACAAATCTGAAAAAAAATTCGGGCACTTCAAGAAGATCCCTTTGGACCGTATGTTCTCTAACACAAGGGTGGATCTTTGAGTGTAAGAACCGAAACCAACACTAACATAAGTGTAGATCTTCAACCATTTTTGTGAAAATTTTGTGAGAATTTTGTGGAAGTTTTGTGGAAAACAAGGAAAAAATAAAAGAGAACAAACGAAAAATAAGAGATGAAAACAAGAACAACTCGACAACACAAAGAACAAATCGAAAATGAAGAACAAACCTAGGCTTTGATACCAATTTGGAGTGAAACTAAGTGGATCAAGTTTCACTCAAAGGATGAACAAAATCGAACTTGAATGGGTGATGAAAATCTCGGCCCTATGATGTATTTTTGTGAAGTAATTTTCTGAAATTTTGTGAAAACAATAAAACATAAAGGATAGTCACTAAATCTACCCACAAAGTAATAGATTTAGGTTTTGATTAGTTTAAGCACAAAGCCACTAAACTAATCTATCACTAACTCACACACAAAGTAATGAGAAAATGAAGAACTCTCAATAAACACTAGGGTTTTCTTTATCATTCCAAATCTGAAAAATACAAGGGTTAGAGCTTGGTTTATATAGACCAAGTCTTTACATCCTAGCCTTACAATCTAATCTTGATCTAAGGGTCCTAAATGGCCTTACAACCAGCCGAAATAAAGGGCTTCTAAAGCCTTACAAATGCTGAAAATTTGAAGGTAAACAACAAAACATAAAGCATAAAGTATAAAGCATAAAAGGTAGATAGTGACATGTGTTGAAAGGGACACATTGAGGAAAAAACATGTGAGCTCCTCTTGAATTAATTTCGGCTGACTTGGGTCCCCTTTCTCACTTGATTTTTGCTCATTGATGATTTAATTGACTTGTGGTTCGAACCCACTTGGGTGCACTCGAGCGATCACATTCAAAAATAGCATTTTTGTTGACTTTCGGTTGCTCTCCGTCTTGACTTTCCTTGACCTCTTTGACCCACCAAGCTTGACCAAGATATTAATATGTAATTCACTCACAATAAGCTTGGGTGGACCTTAGGATCGTGGTCTAGCCCATGGTTCGAGCCCAAGGACTCAAACCGTGATTTAGGCAAAAACCGCCTTTGCTCGCCTTGACCATTTTTGGTCCAGGAGCCGGCTCAATTAAACCACCCAAGCCATCACATTGTTTTTATGTTTTATGTCATTTTCATACATGTCGCTTTCTTTACTTTTTACTTTATGCTTTAATGTAAGGAGACAATATAGTCCCTTGTATTTTGGTCACTTGGACCGTCCAAACCCACCCCAAGGCTCACACAAGGGCCCTTGGATGATCATCAACAAAGAAGGGAGAGGATGGACTCAAGTGTCACCATCACCTTTATGCTTTATAGTTTGTCTTTTAGGTTGAAAATTTTCAGCTCACATGTGAGCTTAGGGACCGAGTATTATGATGTTTTGTGGGTTATTTGTGAGCCCTTAGATCCTCTTGTAATGTATGGTCAAGATTAGAATGAGGGTAGTATATAAACCCTCATTCTCACCTCATATTTTTCAGATTTTTGTTGAATGAAAAACCCTAGTTGTTTATTTGAGTGCTCTTCATTTTTCTCATTACTTTGTGTGTGAGTTAGTGAAAGATTAGTTTAGTGGCTTTGTGCTTAAACTAATCAAAACCTAAATCTATTACTTTGTGTGTAGATTTAGTTACTATCTTTATGTTTTCCTTGTTTACAAAATTTCAGAAAAATTCATCACAAAAATTACTACTTGGCCGAGATTTTTAGTCACAATTCAAGATCGATTTTTGTTCATCCTTTGAGTGAAACTTGATCCACTTAGTTTCACTCCAAATTGGTCATCAAAGCCTAGGTTTGTTCTTGTTTTTCGATTTGTTCTTGTTCTTAGTTTTGTCGAGTTACTCCTTTGTTTTCTTCTTTTAATTTTCGTTTTTCTTCTTCCTTTTCCTTGTTTATTTTCTATAAATTTCCCACAAAATTTCCACAAAAGATCTCACAAAATTTTCACATAATGGAAGGGGATAGAGGAGAGGGTAAAAGGCTTTCCGATTTAGAAGAGAAGTTAACTCAACTCACCGGTAATTGTACTTTAATGATGAATGCTCTAAACACCCTCTTAGACCAAAATCTTAATGAACCAAGAAGGGGTGGAGGGGGAAGAGGGCGTGGGTATGGGGGCCGTGGGAGAGGACAACCTCCTCCTCACATGGAAGATCAATTTTCGGATTCGGAGGAGTCCCTTGAAACCCACCCAAGAGACCATGACCGAGATATCAAAGTGGATATACCCGACTTTTATGGTAGCTTGAATCCCGAGGATCTCCTAGATTGGCTTAGGTCGATAGAGAGGATCTTTGAATTTAAGGAATATCCCGATAGGAAGTGTTTTAAGGTGGCCATCATGAAGTTCAAGGGATACGCTTCCCTTTGGTACGAAAACCTCAAGAACCAACGAAACCGAGAGGGTAAGGAACCCATTAAGTCGTGGCTCAAACTCAAGAAAAAACTCAAAGACAAGTTTGTTCCAAAGGATTATACCCAAGTGCAACAGGAGTTGCTCGTGCAATGCAATAGTCATGGAACCCATTTGCACCTTTGAAGAGAAATGCAAGTTTTGTCAAAGGAAACCTCATGGTCAATGGATCAAGGAGGCATAGGTGGTAAACTTGGGTCCTAAATCACATTTCATCCCTAGGAGTCGATGCCTAGAAAAGCCCCTAAGGAAAGGAAAGGAAAGCAACAACCTAGGCCATGAACCATGAAGCTCATTTTGACATGTCGGTAGAGATTTTAACGTAACTCCCAATATGCTCATCCAAATGAGGTGAAACCACTTGCATATGAAAGCTAGCTCAAATAGCTTTCATTTGACATATGGTTGGCTATCTAGTTCAAAGGGAGCTGAGAGTTATGGCCTCTACAAGTCAGGGGTCAGATTGTGAAACTTCAGTCCAAAGGAGGATTCGACATGTCTGTACTAAAAGCTCAATATCTTGAGTTGTAGGCCATATTTTTGGATGATTCTTTTTGCATTGGAAAGCCAACTCAATTACCTTTCCAATGACATATCATGGGCCTTCTAATTCAACGTGAGTACGGAATGGTGAAGCCTAGAAGTCACTGTCAGATTATGAAATCCGGTTTGGACTGTTTTGGAGTAATGAGCCATGAACTTGACCTACATCATTCTCCTTGGGTGAGCTCACCTTGGGGACCTTTGAGAAGCCTCCTAATCAGCCCAAGAGACCCATGAACCGTGGTTAGCTCAAGAGGGGGACCAAAAACATCATCTCATTCCACAAATCAAAATCACCACATGTCATCATTACCAAGTAAATTTTGCTTTTACTTTATGTCCCTTTTCCACTTTATATTGTTGTTGTTTGTTAGCTTTAGGATCAGATTTTAGGACCATTTTGGCTGGTACAACTTGTGCTCCAAGGAGCTCATCAAAGCCCTTGGATTAAAGCAACAATTGTAGGGAGTTGATGTAGTCTGGTCGCTTACCTTTTATGTTTTAGGTTGCTTTATTTTCAGATTTGTAAGGTCTTTAGGACCAAGATTTTCGGCTGTATTGAGGGCCATTTAGGACCCTTAGATCAAGGCTAGATTGTAAGGCTAGGATGTAAAGACTTGGTCTATATAAACCAAGCTCTAACCCTTGTAATTTTTCAGATTTTAGATGAATGAAAACCCTTGAGTTTTATTTGAGTATCCTTCATTTCTCTCATTACTTTGTGTTTGAGATTTATGATAATTAGTTAGTGGCTTTGTGCTTAACTAATTAAACCCCTAAATCTATTACTTTGTGTTTAGATTTAGGTGCTATCTTTATGTTTCCTTTTGTTTTACAAAAATCAGAAAAATCATCACAAAAACATATTACTTTGGCCGAAAATTACAAGGGTTTCACAAGTCGATTTTAGTTCATCCTTTGAGTGAAACTTGATCCACTTAGTTTCACTCCAAATTGGTTATCAAAGCCTAGGTTAATTAACACAAGTTCCATCCTTGTGTTAGTGTTGGTTTCGGTTTTTGCATTCAAAGATCCAAGCCTTGCTCACAAAGCCATATTCGTTTCTTTGAGGTATAATGGATGTTTCTTTTCGATTTGGTTCTTCAATTTTTTCCTATGGTACCACATGTGAAACCCCTTGTGTTGAGACCATTTTCGAGTCCATGGAAAGAGTTGGGAAACAGTTAGAAGCCAAGGTGGCTAAGATAAGGGGAAAGGCTGGAAATTTCGGTTTGGGTAAAGGGATGGCTATTTTACTTGACCCTCCTACAAAAAAACCACCCTATGAGCCACCAAAGAGAGCCAAAGTTGTTGAACCAACCACTTCTCCTAAACCACCAACCCTAAACCAAAGGGAGGAAACCGACCTTAACCACAAAACACTCGTCCCCCTTAAGAGGTGCTCTCAATGTCATGGCTATGGTCATCTCGCTTTGGAGTGCCCTACAAGGAGAGCCCTTGATTCATTGGAAGTTGTTCATTGGGGTGAAGATGAGATCCTTGTTTGTGAGGATGAGGAGAGTGAGGTAGTAACTAGTAAGGATGGAGAGGATGAGAAAGCGAAATGAAAATGATATCATGGTGAGGCCGTGTGATCTAATTCTAGAGGGGGGAAGCTCTACCAATGTAGCTCCTAAACCTCTAATTGAAGAGTTAGCCTTACCTTCAAAAGAGCATCCTAGTCCTTACAAGCTTGGTTGGTCAAACAATGGAGCCGAGTTGAGTAACTATGGTGATGAGGCTTTGGATGATTTGTTTGTAATGGGTGCTTGTCATCCCATCTTTGATAAGCCTTGTGAACCATGGAAGCATGAAGATGGTTTGGTCCATGGTGAGAGTTTAACCATCCACTTTGCTAATGATGATCCTAAGAATCAAGATGAGAGCATGAGGGAGGATCTCAAGGAAAGGGATGAGTTTGATTGGAACATAGCTAAGAACAAGAGAAAGACATTCATGCAATGGAAGTTGAAGGGGGAGCTAAACTTCTCCAAAGAGTTTGCTTACCCTAGGAAGAAAAAACCACCGGATAAGAATGACCAAAATTTGAGGACAAATTTTTTTCAAGAAGGGGAGTTTGCAACAGGAGTTGCTCGTGCAATGCAATAGTCATGGAACCCATTTGCACCTTTGAAGAGAAATGCAAGTTTTGTCAAAGGAAACCTCATGGTCAATGGATCAAGGAGGCATAGGTGGTAAACTTGGGTCCTAAATCACATTTCATCCCTAGGAGTCGATGCCTAGAAAAGCCCCTAAGGAAAGGAAAGGAAAGCAACAACCTAGGCCATGAACCATGAAGCTCATTTTGACATGTCGGTAGAGATTTTAACGTAACTCCCAATATGCTCATCCAAATGAGGTGAAACCACTTGCATATGAAAGCTAGCTCAAATAGCTTTCATTTGACATATGGTTGGCTATCTAGTTCAAAGGGAGCTGAGAGTTATGGCCTCTACAAGTCAGGGGTCAGATTGTGAAACTTCAGTCCAAAGGAGGATTCGACATGTCTGTACTAAAAGCTCAATATCTTGAGTTGTAGGCCATATTTTTGGATGATTCTTTTTGCATTGGAAAGCCAACTCAATTACCTTTCCAATGACATATCATGGGCCTTCTAATTCAACGTGAGTACGGAATGGTGAAGCCTAGAAGTCACTGTCAGATTATGAAATCCGGTTTGGACTGTTTTGGAGTAATGAGCCATGAACTTGACCTACATCATTCTCCTTGGGTGAGCTCACCTTGGGGACCTTTGAGAAGCCTCCTAATCAGCCCAAGAGACCCATGAACCGTGGTTAGCTCAAGAGGGGGACCAAAAACATCATCTCATTCCACAAATCAAAATCAGCTCACATGTCATTGTCACTAGTAGTCCTTGTTTTACTTTATGTCCTTTTCCACTTTATATTGTTGTTGTTTGTTAGCTTTAGGATCAGATTTTAGGACCATTTTGGCTGGTACAACTTGTGCTCCAAGGAGCTCATCAAAGCCCTTGGATTAAAGCAACAATTGTAGGGAGTTGATGTAGTCAAGGGTCGCTTTCTACCTTTATGCTTTAGGTTGCTTTATTTTCAGATTTGTAAGGTCTTTAGGACCAAGATTTTCGGCTGTATTGAGGGCCATTTAGGACCCTTAGATCAAGGCTAGATTGTAAGGCTAGGATGTAAAGACTTGGTCTATATAAACCAAGCTCTAACCCTTGTAATTTTTCAGATTTTAGATGAATGAAAACCCTTGAGTTTTATTTGAGTATCCTTCATTTCTCTCATTACTTTGTGTTTGAGATTTATGATAATTAGTTAGTGGCTTTGTGCTTAACTAATTAAACCCCTAAATCTATTACTTTGTGTTTAGATTTAGGTGCTATCTTTATGTTTCCTTTTGTTTTACAAAAATCAGAAAAATCATCACAAAAACATATTACTTTGGCCGAAAATTACAAGGGTTTCACAAGTCGATTTTAGTTCATCCTTTGAGTGAAACTTGATCCACTTAGTTTCACTCCACCAAGACATGTTCCTCAAGCTAGCTCAACTAAAACAAGAGACACACCCCATTGAAACCTATCTTAGGGACTTTGAGCAATTCACTCTACAATGTGAGATGAATGAGAAGCCCGAGCAAAAAATTGCAAGGTTTGTTGAGGGCCTAAACCCTAGGATAGCAAATCGGGTCCAGATGCAAAACTTGTGGTCATTCGATGAGGCCGTTACTATGGCCACACGTGTGGAGAGGTTAGAGAAGGGGAGAGGAGAGTCGGCTAAGAGCACCCCCAAGACCAACCCTAACTCGAGCCAAGGAGGGGTCAAAATTGTCGAACCTAACCCTACTATCAAGCCATCAAGTGTTGACAAGGGGAAGGGAATTGACTATGGCCCTAAGAGAACAATTCCTCTCAAGAAGTGCTACCAATGTCAAGGGTATGGTCATTTTGCTAAGGAGTGCCCTAGCAAGAGGACCTTGAACACAAGTGAGGTTGTGCATTGGGGAGACGATGAGGTGTTAGTTTGCGAAGAAGAAAAACGAGGAGTTGAGGATGTGAAGGTGGCCGAAACATTAGTTCCCGGACTCGGGGTTGAGCTTGGTTACTTGGCGAGTAATGCACACTCAAGATTCAAGCGAAAGCATGGATCAAAGACACCAACTATTTCAACCAAGTGTACAATCATGGGGAGAGAGGGTAATCACATTATGGATGGGGGAAGTTGTGTTAATGTTGCTTCGAAAACCCTCATTGATAAACTTGCCTTACCAACCTTGAAGCATCCTCATCCTTACAAGCTAAGGTGGCTTAATCAAGGAGCCGAGGTAAGAGTTGATAAGCAATGTCAAGTTTCGTTCTCGATTGGACAAGACTATAAGGATGAAATTGTGTGTGAAGTGTTGGACATGGATGCATGTCATGTGTTGCTTGGTAGGCCTTGGGAGTATGAGAAGAATTCTTCCCACCATGGAAGAGATAACACCTACTCATTCAAGTATGGTGACAAGCTTATTGTCTTAGCTCCCCTACCACCAATGATGGGTTATAAAACCAATTCATGCTTGTTCGAATCAATCAATGGAGAGAGCTCTAGCCAAGAGGTGGGAGAAGAGCCGAATGTGGGCTTTGGAAAAGAAGTGATGAGCTTGGAAATCAAGAGAAACCCTAGAGCAACAAGGGGAGTTCTAGGAGAGGAGCAACAAGAAGGTGATGCATCAATCAACAATGAAACAACCAATGTGAACAATGAGAGGGCAAAAATCGATGGACTAGAGAGGTCGATCAAGTGGGTCTTTAAGGTGGAGAATCATTGATGGGCTCGATCATGAGCACGAATGGATGGATGGCATGGTTATGGGTCGTGGGCTCAAAGAAATGCTCGAGGAAGAGTGTGTGGTCAAGCAAACCGTGACCAAGGAAGAAAACATGATCAATTCTTCGAGCCAAGGCAAAGGGGTCCAACCATTTCTACAAACTCTAGCTAAGTGGTGCCCATGGAAGACCAAAACCGTGAAAGCCAAGATCGAGCAAAGGTTGAGCCGAGAATCAAGCATGAAATCGAGCAAGGGAGGAAGCAAGAGGATCTCCAAGGACTTGAGGACAAGTCCTTTCCAAGGAGAGGAGATTGGACTAAAAATGGTCAAGGTGGTCAAGGGTGAAGTCGAGGGAGACTATGGGTTGGGGCCATGGGCTCAAACCCAAGCCTAGGTCATGGACCAAGGGATCACTAAGGGCTAAGTAAAGTCAATTCTATGGTCAAATCGAGCCAACCTTAGTGATCAAGCAAAGTCAAGAGGAAGTCAAAGTTGGAGAGCAACAAAAGTCAAGATTATGCTATTTTTGAATGTGGTCAATTAGGGTACACCCATGTGAGTCAACCCTCCAATAAATGGGCTCACATGGCTCATCAAGCTAGCTCAAGGAGGTCCCAAGGAGCCGGCTCAATTAAACCACCCAAGCCATCACATTGTTTTTATGTTTTATGTCATTTTCATACATGTCGCTTTCTTTACTTTTTACTTTATGCTTTAATGTAAGGAGACAATATAGTCCCTTGTATTTTGGTCACTTGGACCGTCCAAACCCACCCCAAGGCTCTCACAAGGGCCCTTGGATGATCATCAACAAAGAAGGGAGAGGATGGACTCAAGTGTCACCATCACCTTTATGCTTTATAGTTTGTCTTTTAGGTTGAAAATTTTCAGCTCACATGTGAGCTTAGGGACCGAGTATTATGATGTTTTGTGGGTTATTTGTGAGCCCTTAGATCCTCTTGTAATGTATGGTCAAGATTAGAATGAGGGTAGTATATAAACCCTCATTCTCACCTCATATTTTTCAGATTTTTGTTGAATGAAAAACCCTAGTTGTTTATTTGAGTGCTCTTCATTTTTCTCATTACTTTGTGTGTGAGTTAGTGAAAGATTAGTTTAGTGGCTTTGTGCTTAAACTAATCAAAACCTAAATCTATTACTTTGTGTGTAGATTTAGTTACTATCTTTATGTTTTCCTTGTTTACAAAATTTCAGAAAAATTCATCACAAAAATTACTACTTGGCCGAGATTTTTAGTCACAATTCAAGATCGATTTTTGTTCATCCTTTGAGTGAAACTTGATCCACTTAGTTTCACTTCAAAACCTGACGGGAGTTTGAGATTCAAAGAAAGGTGGTGTGTGCCCGATGTACCAGTGTTAAAAAGAAGGATCCTTGACGAGGCACATAATACACGATACTCCATACATCCAGGATCCGATAAGATGTACCAAGACTTAAAACTGAGGTTTTGGTGGGTAGGAATGAAAGCAGAGATTGCCGAGTACGTTGCAAAATGCCTAATCTGCCAGAAGGCGAAATTCGAACATCAAAGACTTGGAGGACTACTGCGACCCTTGGACATTCCATTGGGGAAATGGGATTCTATTTCCATGGATTTCATAACGGGTTTACCAAGAACTCACAGGGGAAATAATGCGATCTGGGTGATAGTGGACCGCTTAACAAAATCGGCCCAGTTCCTACCAATCAAAGATACTTGGAGCCTTGAAGAGCTAGCCAACGCGTATGAAAAGGAGGTCATCAGGTTACATGGTGTACCGCTAGACATTATATCGGATAGGGATCCGAGATTCACCTCTCACTTTTGGGAAAAACTTCAAGCAGCATTGGGGAGCCAACTGAAGATGAGCACCGCTTTCCATCCTGCGACCGATGGTCAAACTGAGCGAACCATCCAAACGCTCTAAGACATGCTCAGAGCATGTGCTTTAGAATTCAACGAGAATTGGCAGAAAAGTCTACCTTTGATTGAATTCTCCTACAACAATAGCTTCCATGCAAGTTTGGGTTGTGCCCCATTCGAGGCACTCTACGGGAGAAAGTGTCGTAGCCCAGTCTGTTGGGGACGATGCTAGTGATAACGTGGGTACTGGACCAGAGGTTATTCAAGACCAGATCGAACACATCAAAATCATTCGTGAACGACTACAAGCGGCCCAGGACCGTCAGAAGATGTATGCTAACAAGCATCGCCGACCTATTGAATTCGAAGTCGGTGATCATGTTTTCTTGAAAGTATCGCCCATGAAGGGGGTTCGACGATTTGGACTGAAAGGGAAGCTAAGTCCTAAGTACGTTGGACCATACGAAGTACTTGAAAGGATTGGTGAGGTAGCCTATCGTCTAGCGCTACCCCCCCCAACTTATCCAAGGTTCACAACGTGTTCCACGTTTCTCAACTGAGGAGATACAGGAGTGACCCAAGTCTTATCATTACTCCTGACGTGATCGCAGTTGAGCCTAACCTGCTCTACTCCGAGAGACCTGTAAAGATTCTAGCACGAGAAACCAAGATATTGAGACGGAAGACGGTTCCCTTGGTGAAGGTGCTATGGAAGGGTCAATTGACTGAACAAGCAACTTGGGAGACCGAGGCCTCTATGAAGGAGAAATACCCTGAGCTGTTTATCACAGGTGAAAATCCTATCCTTCATTCAAGTTTCGGGACGAAACTTTTCTATGGGGGGAGGTTTGTAACACCCCGTGTTAATTTAATCCACATTTAGCCATCGAATACTAATTTCAAGTCTTAAACCTAATCTTAACCTTTTAACCTTACAAAATCTCTATTTTTGCAAAACTTTCGTTTTGTAAAATTTATCTACTTCTTTAAGACTTTAGAAAATTTTTGAATAATGAAATAAATATTTTAGTCTTAGAATTTAAAAATAGAAATATTTCGAAAAATCGTCAAACGCGCACACTTTAACTTTTATCGCTTTTGACACCCGACTTTTTAAAACTGATTAATTTCGTGAAAAAACTTTTTATCATCAAAATATCATTTGCAACCTTCTAATTGAATCAAGTGGTGCCACTTGAATTTTATGACTCATAATTTCATTTAATTAAAACATTATTTATTAAATAAAACAAAACATAACATCTAATTACTTAACCTAATTTACCATAACTTGTTCCCATATTTCACAAGTGCAAAACACATCATTTTTACCTCCAAAAACAGCCGGCCACCTTTGCCCTTTTCTCTCTTTTATTTTTCTTCCATTATTTTTCTACAACACACTAAAATAAAACCCTAATATTTCTCTAATAGATTACTAGTGTTCTTAGCTATTTCTTGGGTTTTTGAAGCTTATTTGTTACGGGTTTTTGAAGGTGAAGACGGGTATACGGGTGAAGACTTAGACTTGGATAACATCGTCGATCCGGATAACCAATAGACTTGCCGATTCAAGGTGACTAACTATGTCTCATTTTAACCTCTTTGTAAATTAATTTGATTTTTATTATAAGTTTTATGAGTATGATTTCTATGCTAAAATATGTTAAACATCATGATTATGTGCTTGTATGTTATGTGTAGTATAATAAAATGATAATAAATAAGTAATATAGATAATAGTTAAGTTGTAGTAATATTCTAATATGTTTAGTTAAATTTGTTTTAAGCATTTTAATTATGATTCATATGATTTTTATGTTTAGTTATGTTTTAGTTATGTTATAATCATATATAAAAATTATGTGAAATATTAACAATGAGTTTAAAGTGATTAAAAATCGAAAATGAAAATTTATACATATATACTACTCCTCACGGTTTTCCTTAATTTTTTAAATAAATTTTCACTTTTAATTTTTGTAAATAATATGTTAGATTAAGTTAGTTAAAATGGATGTTATCATGTGAAAAAAATTAAATTAGGAAAATAATTTATAAGTTGTTAAAATTGAAAATGGTGTTCTTGAGCTTTATTTTGATCTTCATGTGTGTTCATATGTTCTTCATGTGGATGTTCATCTTTATAGTTCATTTTGATTTTGTTTTGTTTTATGTTTGTTAATATTTTGTGTTGATGTTTAGTTATTGTTTTATGTTATGTTGTTACTATTACATAAATCAAACTTAAACTTTTAGAAAATCAATTAGAAAATTTAACTTTATATTTTAGCTTAAATTTTAGTCTAATGAAATTTCTAGTTAAGTTTCATTTTAGTTAAAATCATTTTAGTATAATTAGATTAATTAAAATATAAAGAGTTTAAGCTAAAAACCGGTAAAAATTGAAAAACGAATTTTTGGACAAATACGTACATGCTCACGGCATTAGGCCTAATTTTAGGCTAAAAATTGTTTTATCACTTTTTAGTTTATTGTTAAAATAATTTAATTAATAGTTAATAAGTTAGAATTAAGAAATTAAAAGAAATAAATCAATTTTGACATATACTTAAAACCACACGGCATTTGTATATAAAATGGACTAAATTTGATCAAAATGAAAATATCACTAAGTCACTAAAGTTTAGTAGTTATTAGAATTGAAATTTTGTATAAATCGTTTTAGTTATAAATGAAATCTAATAAACCGATAAAAATGGGTAACTGTTATAAAAATGAACTAAATCGTGTGCTACTGCCTTTGCAAATATTGGATTGTTGGACTTGGATATACGGACTAAAATGAATCATCCACGATACTATTATTTAAAATGAAAATCACTAAATTTAGTAAATAGACGACTAAATTTAAACGAGTCTCATTTTAAAATAAATATCATTGATCACTTTTTGCAAACCGAACTTAACGTTTTTAAAACTAGTCTTTTAAAATATTTTCACAAATCACTAAGTACAAAACGAACTTAACGACTTTGAAACTAGAAATTTAAACTTAGCAAATAAAAAGGTTTAGTTTTATACCTAAAATATCTTAAGTATAAAAATACGTGTAAATATAAAAATACATACAAGTATAAGAATACGTATAAGTATATAAAAATACATTTAGAATACGAAGTATAAAAATACGAATACGTATAAAAATACGTCTATAATACGAAGCATAAAAATACGAATACGTATAAAAATACGTATAAAATACAGAGTATAAAAATACGAATACGTATAAAAATACGTATAAAATACGATGAATAGTGAATAGTGAATAGTGAATAGTGAAAAATTTACGAAACTTGTAAAACAAGTTACGTCTCAATTTTTAAAGATAGTTCAAATCTCAAAATTTGAAATATTGAAAATAACTGAAAATTTTACTAAGTATAGAAAACTGAAAATGAATAAGTAAATAACTTAAAGTGTTTTGAAAAACACTTAAATAAAATTTGACATACTAATAAACATTTCAATACAGGAACTTAAAAACGTTAATAATTAACAACACTTCAAATAATAAACGAACGTGTTATGTGATCATATGAAACCGAAAATAAAATACTTAAACGTTTGACGATGAGACTAGGAGAGTCTAGTAACATGTGCTATGTAATATCAAATAAATAATAAACTTTGAGTAAGTTAAATAAAAGGTCAAACGCTTGAGCCTCCGATATGAAAACGTTAATCGTAAGTGAAGTGGGGTTAAGATAGTCTTGTGCGGATACCACTATCTCGATCTCTGGCTTGGGTCATATCGAATAGTGTGGGTTTAAGCCGGCAGCCTTATTGCTTAGTGCATCCTGCCCATGCCGTTACGCCTTAAGTCGTATAGCCAAAGCCGTACAAGATAATGAATATGCCAACTCTTTTGGGTCAGGCTTTAGGAAATAGTCGTTTTATCCAGAGTTAAGGAGCTATATGAATAGCATAGCCTATTCTTAAAGTGGATATTAGTGTATGCATACTAGACTAGGGTTTTATTACCCTATTTCACTAAAGTTACCAGGGCCACCGTGACATTATATGCTTAGTGCATCTTGCGGTTCTGTCTCCTTGCCATGTTTCGTTCTTAGTGGGCCCGATACTTGCATTCGTTCTTACCCTGCGTAAAGATTACTTGACGAGATTGTATCTGAAGTTCGAATCATTTCGAACACTAGAAGATGAGATGCAATTACTATAGTATTCGGCGTGGTTTACGAGTCGAGTAAGTTGCTGCATTATGGTAGTGAGATGCAAGCGACTAGAGTACAATAGCCTACTCAGTGGTCAGGCTCGTAAGCAGTATGTGTTGTCTGTTGTTTGATTAAATGAGAATGAGTGTGTACCATCTTCGAAAACTAAAGACCACAAATTTCTGAAGTGAATCGAGTCTGCATGATGTGAATGATACTATATGTACGTATGTTTGCGATATGATATCGCGTTGTAATCCTGTTGAATTATTGTGATACTATTGCTATGACATTATATGTTATTTGCTTTCATAACTGAATATCATGTTTATATGATTTATCGCTTTAAATCGCATGCTTATTATGACTTATATGTCTTTATATGCTATTTGTATTAAGCATGTTTATGTTTTTTTATCATAATGTTATAATTATAAAGCGATAGTAATAAACCAAAGTAATTGAAATCGAGGGTAAGTATGAGCATAGCTAGTCACTGTCCGCTCAGCGGGCATCCCCCCATCAGTTTATTGTGCAGGATAACCGTGGACCAGGAGCTAGATTTTGGATGGGCCACGAGACGTTTTTACGCATTAATTTTAGTTGTTTCCGAGAGAATGTAATATATAACCTATACTCTTTTAAATTCCGTACTTAGAGTTATTTTACTTAACTCTTGAACGATGTTTGTAATACTTGGGTTTTATGTATAATTAATGACGCTGGTTTAAGACTTAATTAATTTCCGCCTTAGTAATTAAAGTCGACTAAAAACCAGGTTGTTAGAGAATATATCATTTTTAAGTAGCATATTTCGACTTTCGGGGTGATTTAGAAACAAAAGTGTCTTAAAAGAAGGTTACGTTATAAAAATAACATATAAGGGTGTTATTTTGAAAAAAAATGTTATAACGGGGGGTTATATTCAATTAACCCTTAAACATATCCTACTAGTTTTTACACTACCGCACATTTTTACATTCACATAAAAATTTTTGCAAATGTGTTAGGAGCCAAATGGAAAGACTGGAGGGAGTACTATCTAAGTTTTAAGTCATTTATCATACGATTACCTAACAATTTTTAGTCTATCATAACAACTTATGTATTTAAACTTTTTGCTAACAACTACGAACAGTCAAACTCCGATGAAATGATTCAAATGTCTGCGTAGACCTCTAGGCATGTGACATCTCTTGCGTTTGTTTTAACAAGATGAGTTTTTGCACCTTAGTTGGATGAATTTTGGTGTTAACAATAAGTACGGTTTTTTCATCGGAATTTAGTTTTTGCTAGTTGTCAACAAAATGTTCAAAAATATGGGTAGTTATGATTAAATTAAAAAATGTTAGATAGTCGTATGACAAATGACGTAAAGTTAGGTAATAACTGACAAAAAAACCTTTTATTTTCAATTAAACTTGTTCGGGGTGATTTTCTCACTCTAATCGTATTTAGATTTTGGGTTTATTAGTATTATCCTTTATATGTATTTTGTTATTATCGAGGTAGATTTTGTGTAGAGAATAACGTAAGATTAAAGTAATGCAAACAAAGAAAAGACACACGAAAATTGTTTACGTGGAAAAAACCCTTAGAAGTAAGGGAAAAACCACGGGCACCAAGTCAGGAGAGGATTTGCACTATGATCCGCATGAACGCATGCAAGACGTAACTTCCGCATCACGAGTATACAATCGCGAGTAATTATCAGTGAATTTAGAGTGTTTGAGTATGAGTTTCGCAGTAGTTGATTAGTCCCTTGAATTATGATTGTCTTCCCCTTTTATAAGCTTCATATAACGGTATAATTTGGCTGTTAATTGCTCCTTGATTCTCGCTGCCCATTAACTCCCTCCTTCTTTCTCTCCTATAACGACTGAGCTTTGTAACTGCCGCCTTTATGGTAGCTGAGCTGGTGCTGAGTCCAAGCTCCCAACGTCTCCTTGCTCCCTTCTTCTTGGGCCTCCTTCACTTGGACTTCACTTGACCTTGGGCCATTAGACCTTCAACCTTGACCATTTTCCTCTCCTTGACTTGGGCCTTTGTTTTGTGTCTTGGGCCCATGAGGGTATTTTGGGCCTAACATTTGCCCCCCATTTCCTCAACTGCCAGACTTTGGGCAGAAGTCGAGGAAATGCTTTTCTGTTCAGAGGTCCAGGCTCGTCCGTCCAGGACTGGCGGAGCAGACAGAACCTGGCGTTCTCCACGTTCTGGGCTGAAAGTCAGCCCGTATTGGAAGTTGTAGCGTTGTCTGTAACACGCCGGCCCCAACTGAAGGCCGAAATGTCATTCACGGTAGCTCGCCAGGCTGCGTATATCGCCCACAGACCAACACGGGCCCTTTCCAGCGCACTTTGTCCTCACTCGTGCGCATCCTGAGATCTTCCCAGGAGGTCACCCATCCTAAGACTACTCTCCAGCAAGCACGCTTAACTGAAGAGTTCTTAAGATGAGCCACCAGAAAAGAAGATGCATCTTGTTGATATGAGTAGTACTTACAATCCTTTTAAGCACTATGTCACTTGAACTCATCACATGGACCAATTCAACGGGGAACCCGGCCCGAATAACCTCGGACAACACCGGGTGTTACACACCCCCACTTGAAGAACGCAACGTCCTCGTTGCGCCTGGTAGCTACTTACATTATAGCATTCCAGAATCCTCCCCAGCTAGGTGCATACCTGGCCAACAAGACACAGGATTCGACCACACGGTCGCCGGGTTGCTCTGATACCATTTGTAACACCCCGGCCCCAACTGAAGGCCGAAATGTCATTCACGGTAGCATTTGGCTGCAGACATCGCCTACTGCACCAACACGGGCCCTTTCCAGCGCACTTTGTCCTCACTCGTGCACATCCTGAGATCTTCCCAGGAGGTCACCCATCCTAAGACTACTCTCCAGCAAGCACGCTTAACTGAAGAGTTCTTAAGATGAGCCACCAGAAAAGAAGATGCATCTTGTTGATATGAGTAGTACTTACAATCCTTTTAAGCACTATGTCACTTGAGCTCATCACATGGACCAATTCAACGGGGAACCCGGTCCGAATAACCTCGGACAACACCGGGTGTTATATTGTCATTGTTGGAGCTAGTGTCCTCCACAGTTAGTGCAATAACATAAATAAATCTCTTAAGGTTCACAAGGTACATTTTGTATTTAATCAGTTGATTAACGTTTAACGATAACGGTTGGCTTGCTAGATAAGTTTGACGTTATTGTCATACAGATGGCGGTGATCAACTGGTCCCTAAGAGTCACACCTAAAGGATGTGTTTGAGAGATGTGATTATTTTTATTTTTTTTGGTAGTAGAGATGTGATTATTTGAGAAAATGATCATATCGATGCCTTATTTAATGACTAAAAGGTTAGTCAGTGTTGTTGACTAAAATGTTAGTCAGTGTGATGATGTTACTGAGTAAAATGTTAGTCAGTGTAATGGTGATACGGCTATTTAATACTGATTAAATAATATTAGCTGAGACGAATTAAATGCAATTCGTGAATTGAATATAAAATGTTATATTTAATTGTCGGGTTTAATGCAAGCTAATTAAACATAAACCGTTATAATTAATTAGCCAATTATAAATATAAGGATATTTATATTTAATGATATATTATAGTCGGTCCATACAGATGACACTAGTAATATATATTGCATTATATTAGAAGCTAAGATGACCAAAAGAAAAGAGTTCAGATACATCCTTGTCTAGATACGTTTTCTTGGTCAGCAAGTGATTGTATTCGAGGAGAATATACTCTCCCCAAATAGCTCACTTGAGCCGTGAAAAAGCAAGGGAAGGAGGAGTTTTATTTAACTAAAAATTCTCTCCTCATTCTAAACCATAATTAATTATAATTTCACACAACACACAAACTAAAAGAAAAAGCAGTTTTTCTCTAAAATTTTTCTAGCAATTCAAAGGGGCATATCTTAGACTCATCTTGGGTGTTTCAATTAGGAGATACCATAATTTTGGTATTGTTCTTAGGCCAATTCATTAGGATTAAAAGGTTAATTCTAAATCTTTATGTTATGTTATGCAATTTCATTTTATGACTTTAAATCTTATAAAATTTTCATTATAATCCTGTGATTTTAAAGGACTATATACCGATATAATCCTACAAGTGGTATCAGAGCCTTAGGGCATATGAATTTTTATATGATTTTCATAAAAATCGGTTTTGTATAATTTTGATACAAATTTGAAAGGCCACGGTTTTTTTTTCAATTTTGGCCGATTTGTCTTGTGATTGTGCCGTGTGATTTTGTAATTTTTGGCTTGTTTTGGTCTATTTGATTCATAATTATCGATGTTTTAAGATGTTAAAACTATCTCATATGAATTTGCATTAGTTTTGATTTAATACCGATTGAATTAAAAATTAAAAGGACCAAAGTTTTGTATGTTAATGAACATATAAACATGCTAATCATTAGATCTATAAGTTTAGGATGATTATTTTAAAAGGCTACTTTGAATCTCTTAAATCAATGTTTAATACGGATTAAAATTGAGTTAGTATCGATCTAATTATTAGCATAATCGAATTAAAACTGTTTAATTCATTGTTTCTTTGTTGGCCGAATTAAAAATTTTAATTTTTGATAAATTTTTTTTTATTTCTTTAGTTGGCCGTGAGTTTCAATTTAAAATAAAAAAAAAAATCGGTTTTTTAAATTTGGCCGAAATTTGTATAATTTTTGGAAATTATTGTTTTTACAATATCTTGTCATATTTGTTAT
The DNA here is from genome assembly GCA_023091065.1 of Dianthus caryophyllus. Lineage (NCBI taxonomy): Eukaryota > Viridiplantae > Streptophyta > Magnoliopsida > Caryophyllales > Caryophyllaceae > Dianthus > Dianthus caryophyllus. The sequence continues at coordinate 11,182,605 of CM041529.1, read as the reverse complement.
AAAGATAATGAATATTGTGTTATTATGAAAAGGTTCATAACATTTGATACCAAATATTTTAAAGAAGTTTAAAATATTTTGTGACCTAATTTATGTTATACTGATAATATAAATTTTGGATTATTTTTTATTATGTTTTATGAACAATTAAGGAATTGTTACATAATTATAATCATTTAAAAGAGGTGGTTTGGATTTAAATCATTCATATGCATTGGTTTTTATTTTGTTTAGCTGATGCGATATTTTGTGAATGGATGTTTGAATGGTTTATTTTACGCATTATTTTTGTACAAAAGGTTGTAATTTACTAGTGTGGCCTTAAAAGATTGTGTTTTCGTAATGAAGGAAACATAATCGTTGGTTGTATTTTTGAGATCTCGAATCTCCCCGTCTTGTAATTTTATTTTTGGCATATTTTGAATTACAATGTAAATAGCTTTATTTTGTAATTCAATATGTATTTTGAGAAATTTCAAGATGAAGATTCAAGATGAAGATCAAAAGGTCCAACTCTCACTTAAAGCCCAAGCTGAAGAATGAAGACAGCTTTAGGGTCCATGGATGGATTCCAAATTGTGCTATCTCTTTATTTTCATAGGGATAGGCCACACTAGGTGTTTCTTTTTGCGTTTTCTTTACCGTTTTTTGCATTCACACGTTAGATAGGAGCATCATATTCCGCCTAAACTAAACCAAACCACCTAATATGCATGAATATAGATCAGATAGTTGCATTTTATATCATGGACATACGGATGTCACTCGTTTAGGGCTATCACCTCAAATTCATCATTCACGTAATGCTTGATATTTGTTCACTTAAAATGAATTAAAATGAGATGATGGGACCTTCCTCTATTCTAAAAAATTGAGATTAGTCTTTATAGGAAGAACTGCTATGAGCCCCTTCTTCGTCGGTAGGCATGTAGGACCTTACTCTCCACATGACCCCTTCTACGTTGGGTAAGTAGTACGTGTTGACCTATTTTACCTCAACATTATAGTTCGAGTAATATCTCGTAGTTATGATGGACTAATAGATAGGATTTACTGAAATCTATCGACCAAGAATTCTAACAGTAGAATTAGCCAAGAGGTTGGCTTATCAATTTAAAGAAATTGAGTCATGGGATCATTTATATAATTCTCGAGGGAGGTCGATTATATGAGTGCACGAGTCATTGCATTAAAACGTTATTGCTTTTCGACTTAAACCTTTAAAACCATGATTTCTTATCTTCTCTCTTCTTCTTTCTTTTCACAGTTTCGAATTCGTTATATACAGATATAACTACTATAACAAATGGCTGTACGTACTGACGAACCAATGCCAAGTGCCACACTAGCTCGCGAATCATGGCTTAGAATTTTTATGGGCACCATGAATCAGTCAACTCGACTGAAGAGTGATGGGTCCAATTTTTCTGATTGGGAGGCCGCATTACGGAATGCCGCCATCGCTAACGGTTAGCTCAAGTACTTGACTGAGCCACTGCCGACTAAACCAGCTCCCGATGTAGGAGCAGATGAAGTCTATATTTATAATGATTTCATGATGGAGGCGGGTGCGATACAGAACGTACTCATCTATTCAATGGAATCAAATTCGCAAAGACGGTTCATAACCCAAGGTGCAAACAAGATTTTCACCACCCTAACTAAAGAGTTCTCGAAAGCACCGAGAATCAAGAGTTATGAGTATACCACTCGCTTCTTTGAAGCGAAACTTCAGAAGGACCAATCGGTTGGACCACACCTTCTCGACATGATCGAGAATGTTGAGAAACTGGAGGAGCTTGGTTGCAAGATCTATGAGAAGATCATCATTGATCGAGTGCTCCACTCCCTTCATGATGGGTATGCCCTCTTTAGGGCAAACTATTACATGAATGACATGCATAAAAGTCTGCATGAGCTTCACTCACTCCTCATACAGACGGAGAGTGATCTGAAGTTGAGTGGGAGCATGAAACAAGATGTTGTCATGATTGGCAACAAAAGCAAGGGTAAGGGTAAGGCTCCGGCTTACCTAACTGTAGGAAAGCCGAAATTTAAGAAGCCAGTGATTGCAAAGAGTGGGCCTGGTGTGTCTAGCGGTAGCTCACAAGGCAAGGCAAAAGCGAAGCAAAGCATGGAGTGCCACCATTGCCACAAGTCTGGGCATTGGAGGCGGAACTGTCCCGTGTATGCTGAGGACATTAAAGCAGGCCGCGTCACTCCTATTGGTATGTCTTCTTTTATTCATATGATTGAGATTAACCATGCAAGTTTCGGAACTTGGGTACTTGATACTGGTTGTGGTTCTCATCTGTGTAATCATTTGCAGGGCCTAAGAAACATCAAAACTCAGGCAAGAGGTGATGTAGACCTGCGAGTGGGGAATGGAGCAAGAGTTGCTGCCGTTTCAGTAGGAACATATGTAATCCAACTCCCGTGCGGATTTGAGTTATTTCTGAATAACTGTTACTATGTACCTAATTTATCCAAAAACATTATTTCTGTATCTGTACTTGATAAAGACGGATTTTCGTTTTTAATAAAGAATAATAGCTGTATTTTCTCTTTGAACGAAATGATTTATGGTAAAGCAGTTTCCATGAACGGAATTTATGTTTTAGATCAAACCACAGAAATTATGCATGTGAGTAACAAGAAAGCAAAGGTTGGTGACAAAGATCAAACCTATCTATGGCATTGCCGTATGGGACACATAAATGAGAAACGCGTGAAAAAGCTTATTGATAATGGGACAATCGCCCCATTTGACTATGAAACTTTTGCACATGTGAATCATGTCTTATAGGCAAAATGTCTCGAATTTCCTTCAAAGGTGTTGGAATGCGCGCTGCTGACCTATTAGGACTCATACATACTGATGTGTGTGGCCCTATGTCAATCAACGCTAGAGATGGCTATAGGTATTTTATCACTTTCACGGACGATTTGAGTAGATATGGACATGTCTACTTAACGAAGCATAAAAGTGAGTCCTTTGACAAGTTCAAGGAATTCCAGAATAAGGTTGAGAACCAACTGGATAGAAAGATAAAAGCACTACGTTCAGATCGTGGTGGCGAATATCTTTCAACTGAGTTCGATCGACACCTGAAAGACCACGGGATAGTACTACAGTTAACTCCACCCGGAACACCACAACTGAATGGTGTGTCCGAACGCAGGAATCGAACATTACTTGATATGGTTCGATCCATGATGAGTCACACAGTAGTACCTGACTCATTATGGGGCTATGCTCTTTTGTCAGCTGCTCTTATACTTAACCGAAGTTCGACTAAAGCTGTTGACAAGACTCCATACGAGTTATGGAAGGGAACGGTCCCTAACTTGTCCTTTATTCGGGTTTGGGGGTGCGAGGCTTATGTCAAGTGGAGACATGAGGATAAGCTCGGCCCGCGATCGGTCAGGACATACTTTATTGGTTATCCAAAAGGAATGTTTGGTCATTACTTCTATTCGCCTACCGAACACCGAGTTTTTGTTGCGGCTAGTGCAAAGTTCTTAGAGAAAGAGTTTCTCGAAAACAAGAGAAGTAATAGAACCTTCGATCTGTCGGAGATTCCAGAACCAACAACCGAGCAACCAATGGAGGAAACTGTTCCTTCTTCGTCTGCTGCGGTGAATATTCCCTTGGAACCCAGAAGGTCGGGTAGACTCTCCATTCCTTGATGAGGCTAAAGTCGTGTCACCTAATCAAAATAAACCTAAAAGCAACTAACTAGGTAGCTAGTGGCAGTAGGGTCGAGATCCACAGAGAGAAGGAGTAGTCAAGGAGAAGCTTAGCAATCTAGGTCAGTCTCAAAGTAACTAAAGTCGGTGTTTTTAAGATCTAAACTAAGAACGATAAACAAATAGGTATGAAAAGGTATAAGAGAGGGAGATTAGGGCGTCGGGATCAACGTGACTGCGGTTCAGGAACTCAACTCAGAAGGAAATACAATCAATTGAAGTCATGCAAGTGATTAGGTTTAGGAAAACGCTCTCTCGAGTCAATTTTAACCTTAAGCAAATTTAGCGGGCTCTCGCTACGTACTAAATTCAACTTATCAATTACGCGTGAGTCTAGTTTCAATTAGGCTTTCGATCTTAAACTGAAACAACCTAAATTCAATTCAATAAAGGCGTCCCTAAATTCAATTGATAATAAAACGCGTAGGAAGAAATCAACTTGCACAAATTCAATCGATATAAGCAATTAAAATGGAGTGAAACTAAGTGGATCAAGTTTCACTCAAAGGATGAACAAAATCGAACTTGAATTGGTGATGAAAATCTCGGCCCTATGAAGTATTTTTGTGAAGTAATTTTCTGAAATTTTGTGAAAACAATAAAACATAAGGATAGTATCTAAATCTACACACAAAGTAATAGATTTAGGTTTTGATTAGTTTAAGCACAAAGCCACTAAACTAATCTTTCACTAACTCACACACAAAGTAATGAGATAAATGAAAACCTCTCAAATAAACAACTAGGGTTTCATTCAACTAAAATCTGCAAATTTATGTTGTGTGAGGGTGGGTTTATATAACACCCAAGGCCTCATCTCAACCATACATCACTAGGATCATCTAAGGGCTCACATGAGTCCCCAAATATTACAAAAAAAACGGCTCCTAGCTCACATGTGAGCTGAATTTTTTCATTCAAAAGATAAACTATAAAGCATAAAGGTTGATGTGGACATTAGACTCAATTCCCTCCTTTGATTGTTTAGGTAGTCTTCAAGGGTCTTGATTTGATCTTGGGGGGTATGTGGGTCGGTCCATTGGAGACAAATACAAGGGATTATTTTGTTTCCTTACATCAAAAGCATAAAGTAAAAAGTGAAGAAAGCGACATGTACGAAAATGACATAAAGCATAAACAACATAAAAAACAATGTGATGATCTTGGTGACTTGATTTAGGCCGGCTCCTTGACCTCCATGAGCTAGCTTGATGAACCATGTGAGCCCATTTATTGGAGGGTTGACTCACATGGGTGTACCTTAATTGACCACATTTCAAAAATAGCATAATCTTGACTTTTTGTTGCTCTCCAACTTTGACTTCCTCTTGACTTTGCTTGATCACTAAGGTTGGCTTGATTTGACCATAGAGTTGACTTTATTTAGCCCTTAGTGACCCCCTTGACCCACGGCCTAAGCTTGGATTCGAGCCCATGGGTCCAACCCATGGTCTCCCTCAACTTCACCCTTGATTACCTTGACCAATTTTGGTCCAATCTCCTCTCCTTGGAAAGGACTTGCCCTCAAGTCCTTGGAGATCCTCTTGCTTCCTCCCTTGCTCGACTTCATGCTTGATTCTCGGCTCAACCTTTGCTCGATCTTGGCCTTCACGGTTTTAGTCTTCCATGGGCACCACTTAGCTAGAGTTTGTAGAAGTGGTTGGACCCCTTTGCCTTGGCTCGAGGAATTGATCATGTTCTCTTCCTTGGTCACGGTTTGCTTGACCACACATTCTTCCTCGAGCATTTCTTTGAGCCCACGACTCATAACCATGCCATCCATCCATTCTTGCTCATGATCGAGCCCATCAATGATTCTCCATCTTAAAGACCCACTTGATCTTTCCTTGCCATCGATTTTTGTTCTTTCATTGACCACATTCTCATTGTAGTCGGTTGTTTCCTTGTTGATTGATGCTTCACCTTCATGTTGCTCCTCTCCTAGGATCCTCCTTATCATGCTAGAGCTTCCCTCACATTCCAAGTTCATCTTTTCCCCTTGCTCCTCTCTACTCGGCTCAAGGCCCTTCAAGTCCTCAAGCTCATTCAATTTCGGCTCCAACTCCATCTCCATGCTAGGGTTTGGCTCAATGAAGGATTCAAACAAGCACGCATTGGATTTACATCCCATCATTGGTGGTAGGGGAGCTAAGACAATAAGCTTTTCACCATACTTGAATGAGTAGGTGTTGTCTCTTCCATGGTGGGAAGAATTCTTTTCATACTCCCATGGCCTACCAAGTAATACATGACAAGCATCCATGTCCAACACTTCACACACAATTTCATCTTTGTAGTCTTGTCCAATGGAAAACAAGACTTTGCATTGTTTATCAGCTTTCACCTCGGCTCCTTGATTAAGCCACCTTAGTTTGTAAGGATAAGGATGCTTCAAAGTAGGCAAGGCAAGCTTATCAATGAGGGTTTTGGAAGCAACATTAACACAACTTCCCCCATCGATAATGAGATTACACACTCTCCCCATGATGGTACACTTGGTTCGAAATAGTTGGTGTCTTTGATCCATGCTTTCACTTGAATCTTGAGTGTGCATTACTCGCCAAGTAACCAAGCTCAACCCCGAGTCCGGGGGAACAATTGTCTCGGCCACCTTCACATCCTCAACTCCCTCGTTTTTTTATTCCTCACAAACTAACACTTCATCGTCTCCCCAATGCACAACCTCACTTGTGTTCAAGGTCCTCTTGCTAGGGCATTCCTTAGCAAAATGACCATACCCTTGACATTGGTAGCACTTCTTGAGAGGAATTGTTCTCTTAGGGCCATAGTCGATTCCCTTCCCCTTGTCAACACTTGATGGCTTGATAGTAGGGCTAGGCTCACCAATTTTGATCCCTCTTTGGCTCGGTAGGCCCTCGACAAACCTAGCTATTTTTTGTTCGGGTTTCTCATTCATCTCACATTGTAATGTGAGTTGCTCAAAGTCCCTAAGGTAAGACTCAATGGGTTGTGTCTCTTGTTTGAGTTGAGCTAGTTTGAGGAACATGTCTTGGGTATAATCCTTGGGAACAAACTTGTCTTTGAGTTTCTTTTTGAGTTTGAGCCATGACCTAATGGGTTCCTTACCCTCTCGGTTTCGTTGGTTCTTGAGGTTTTCGTACCAAAGGGAAGCATATCCCTTAAACTTCATGATGGCTACCTTGAAACACTTCCTATCGGGATATTCCTTAAATTCAAAGATCCTCTCTATCGACCTAAGCCAATCTAGGAGATCCTCGGGGTTCAAGCTACCATAAAAATCGGGTATATCCACTTTGATATCTCGGTCATGGTCTCTAGGGTGGGCTTCAAGGGACTCCTCCGAATCCGAAAATTGATCTTCCATGTGAGGAGGAGGTTGTCCTCTCCCACGGCCCCCATTCCCAAACCCACGCCCTCTTCCCCTTCCACCCCTTCTTGGTTCATTAAGATTTTGGTCTAAGAGGGTGTTTAGAGCATTCATCATTAAAGTACAATTACCGGTGAGTTGAGTTAATTTCTCTTCTAAATCGGAAAGCCTTTTATCCTCCCCTCTATCCCCTTCCATTTTGTGAAAATTTTGTGAGATCTTTTGTGGAAATTTTGTGGTAAATTTATAGAAAATAAACAAGGAAAAGGAAGAAGAAAAACGAAAATTAAGAGAAGAAAACAAAAGAGTAACTCGACAATACTAAGAGCAAGAACAAATCGAAAAAAGAAAAAAAAACAAGAACAAACCTAGGCTTTGATGACCAATTTGGAGTGAAACTAAGTGGATCAAGTTTCACTCAAAGGATGAACAAAATCGAACTTGAATTGGTGATGAAAATCTCGGCCCTATGAAGTATTTTTGTGAAGTAATTTTCTGAAATTTTGTGAAAACAATAAAACATAAGGATAGTATCTAAATCTACACACAAAGTAATAGATTTAGGTTTTGATTAGTTTAAGCACAAAGCCACTAAACTAATCTTTCACTAACTCACACACAAAGTAATGAGATAAATGAAAACCTCTCAAATAAACAACTAGGGTTTCATTCAACTAAAATCTGCAAATTTATGTTGTGTGAGGGTGGGTTTATATAACACCCAAGGCCTCATCTCAACCATACATCACTAGGATCATCTAAGGGCTCACATGAGTCCCCAAATATTACAAAAAAAACGGCTCCTAGCTCACATGTGAGCTGAATTTTTTCATTCAAAAGATAAACTATAAAGCATAAAGGTTGATGTGGACATTAGACTCAATTCCCTCCTTTGATTGTTTAGGTAGTCTTCAAGGGTCTTGATTTGATCTTGGGGGGTATGTGGGTCGGTCCATTGGAGACAAATACAAGGGATTATTTTGTTTCCTTACATCAAAAGCATAAAGTAAAAAGTGAAGAAAGCGACATGTACGAAAATGACATAAAGCATAAACAACATAAAAAACAATGTGATGATCTTGGTGACTTGATTTAGGCCGGCTCCTTGACCTCCATGAGCTAGCTTGATGAACCATGTGAGCCCATTTATTGGAGGGTTGACTCACATGGGTGTACCTTAATTGACCACATTTCAAAAATAGCATAATCTTGACTTTTTGTTGCTCTCCAACTTTGACTTCCTCTTGACTTTGCTTGATCACTAAGGTTGGCTTGATTTGACCATAGAGTTGACTTTATTTAGCCCTTAGTGACCCCCTTGACCCACGGCCTAAGCTTGGATTCGAGCCCATGGGTCCAACCCATGGTCTCCCTCGACTTCACCCTTGATTACCTTGACCAATTTTGGTCCATAAAACATGTCCTGAATTAATCTCACAATCACCCTAAACCCTAATTGAGAATTAGCTATGCATAATTGAAATTAGAACAAAGCAATGATAATAAGAAGACATGATAAAACAATAACAATTGAATTAAACCTGGAGTAATCTTGAATTGCAATGTAAAAGATCGAATCTTGCAAGTAAATTAAAGCTAAGTCTAAGAGTTTTTGAGAGTATTTTGAGAGAAAAAAAACTTCTAAACTAAGGCTGAAAAATATATTGAAAAGCATAAGTGATAAACCCTAACTCGAGCCTATTTATAGAAGCACGAAAATCCGGAGAATAAAGCAGAGAGAACCGAGTGGTTCGGGTCAGAACCGATCGGTTCTGGGGGGTGAACCGATCGGTTCAGGTGGGAACCGAGCGGTTCTAAGGGGGTCAGCAGCTTCCAGCACTTCTGGCCTTTGATTCACGTATCCGAAACCTATAGGTTTGCTCTGAACCTATAGGTTTGACGTCCCAAATCATCGTATTGACTCCGAATCAACTCTCGGGCTTCGTCTTGACGTCACGATGCGCGTAAATGCTCCATTAACCTCAGGTTTTAGCTCAGGACCGCCAAAACCTGCAAAATATGAACGAGGAACAACAGTATCGCAATATAAAGCAAATTGCTCCTAAAATAACAATGGAATCGAATAAACGCAAGCTAAATGCGACTGAACTGGGGGCATATAAGCTATATAAATGACATACATCAAACTCCTCCAAACCAAACCTTTGCTTGTCCTCAAGCAAATAGTGTCGGAGAAAATCAAAGTGTAGCTGATTTATCACGCTCGCATCTCAAAGTGGACGACCTATGCACATAAACTTACAAACCACAGTCTATTTCACCGAAAATAGAGCACAAGTCTCAACCATTCACACCAACATCATATTACTAGCCTCTTACGCTTTCGCAAAAATTAAACTTACGATAATTGAATTCAAGCAAGGCCAACCGAACATACCACTTTCCATTCTACTTTTCTTTCCACATCAATCCATTTTTTTTCTTTTCTTTTATTTCTCTTTTTTTTTTTCAAATGTGGAGCATCCCTCATATGTTATACCGTTTAGCTTGACATTCACTCGGTAAAGATCGCGCTCGGGTACACATATTTCCTTAAGGGTTACATCATTGCTCATACTCCCGGTCACAGCCAAATTCATGGCCATTGTGGTTACTCAAATCAATGAGTCCCCTCCGAAAGTATCGAAGCATTGCTCCAACATTATTAGCATCCATCCATTCAAACCACATACCATCTTTCCAAACAATCCACAAACCAAATGCCTCGTAAGAATACCAATATCGAAAGTAAACAAACGAAAAGCGATAAGAATTAAGCAAATACAAGTGAGCTAGCGTTTGAGGCTTGCAATCTATTAACAGGAAACAAACATATAGCACAAGTTACGACGATAGATTTTCAACTCGGAGATGCCAAAGACCAAAATAAGCACACTAATCAATCTCCAAACTTGACAATTCAGACCAATTTTTTTTGATTTTATGAATTTTTGAAATAATGCACACAAAGAAAAGGAAAAAGCAAATGAAAAGCGTGAAAGTGCTTTCCTCCCCCAAACCAGAATCACACATTGCCCTCAATGTGGAAAACAGCACAACCACAAGCAAGGAAGGACAAATAAAAGACGGGGGTAGGAAAAGTAAAGCGAGGAAACGAGGGAAAAGGAGTAAGAAAGCTCACATTATCAAGTCGGAGCTCCCCCAAACCGAAGCGAAGCATGGAGTGCGGCTTATGATCCACGAATATGCATCCATTTCAGTCCAGCTATGAAGTACTTCGGAGTAGCACGCGAGAAAAGGTAAGGCCGAATCAACAGGGGGGTCGGCCAAGGCCTTTCGCAGAGGCCTGCGTGCTAAAACAATATAATTCCCTCGTCCTCACGCGCTCAAAAGCGAACTTAAAAAAAATGTCAAAGTCAAAAACAAACCAAACCAAAGCAAAGTACAACAAATTACAAAGTCATCGGGTTGCCTCCCGGAGAGCGCTGGTTTATATTGGTCCCGCACGACCGTCTTCAAACTCGTCAAATCATGTCAAATTAGGCCAAGGACGTTGGCCACTAGCAGTACCTTCACTCGGCGAAATAGCATCAGATCGCCACAAAACTCGATCTGCTCGCGGAAGAGCATTGAAATCCATCACGCACGGGACTCCGTCGCGAAATGGCTCTCCAAAGCAACTTCGTGCGCCACGCACCGCAGACCTTGGGTCTCCACCTCCATCGCCAGGATCATAGACATCCGCCTTTGTGAGCTGTCGTTCCCCCAAACCAGGATCGTAGCCAACCTGCGTAAGACCTGCACAAGGAAAAACAGAAGAAACAACCTCCAAAGTGTCTCTAGTAGAGTGAGACGGAGGGGCAAGGTCAATCGCAGCAACAGACTCTAGCTGCATAGGGGAGCGAGGGAGACTCGACTTGGTGTAGGTAAACTTCTCACCCCCCACCGAGAACGTCAGGGTCTTATTCCCAACATCTATGACTGCACCAGCAGTGTGCAGAAAAGGTCGACCCAAAATGATAGGAATGTGTGGGTCCTCGGGGATATCTAAGACAACAAAGTCAACGGGGATATAAAATTGCCCTACCTTAACCGGGACGTCCTCTAGGATACCTAAAGGTCTCTGAACGGTACGGTCTGCCATCTGTAGAGTCATGGAGGTAACTCCTAACTTAGTCATATTAAGTTTCTGACAGATGGAGTAGGGAATGACGCTGACACTAGCCCCCAAGTCACACAAGGTGTTCCGAACCACGTACTTCCCTATAGAACAAGGGATAGAAAAGGTCCCGGGGTCACTCAGCTTAGGGGGTAAACTACCCTGCAAAAGAGCATTACTGTAACACCCCGACTTTTCCTAATATTTATTTATTCGTCTCAATAATATTCGTAATTCATTTCTCTTAATTTTCTCATTTTTAGCTCGAGAAATCAGTTCACTTGTCGCGTGGATTAAGTTACACTGTTGTCAGAACTTAAAAACGGAGTAATTAGCTCAAAAACGGTGTAATTTCCTCATACGAATTCCGATTCAGGTGATTCAAAAGGCTAAACTGCGTATTTTTTCGACGCCGTTGCAACTGCCTTATTTCCGGGAGTCAGTTTGAACCGGTCCACCCTGGGCCGAGCCGAACCCCCCAACTCGGTTTGGGTTTAGGGTTTCTTATGTAGCTTTTTGATCAAGGCATTAAATATCCTATTAACTCCTAAACATAGCAACCTTAAGATCTGATTTCTATCTTCCTAATCTCATCCCTAATCTCATCCCTAATCTCATCCTCATTCATCCCTCATAATTCTCCCACAAGAAACTCTCTAATCTCATCCTAACTCCATTGTTATTCATCCAAGCTCTCATCCTTTGTGCCCTAAACCTTTCCTAGTCTTTTCCCTTGGTGTATGATCTCTTTTTATCTCTTTTATTTTCTGATCTTGTATTATTTTATGTGTTATTATGTTGTGTATTCATTGCTTGTGTGTTTTAGCTTGGGTATTCAAAGGAGAAGGTGATTTGGAGGAAGGAGACACCATCTTGGTTGAAGAAGAAGAGGAGTAGCAAGGTTTTTGATCTCAACAAAGGTAACTAGGTGTGATCTAGTTGTATTTTAGCATGTATGAGACCTAACTTGATATGATCTTGTTGTTTACATTGTTGTTTTAATGTATGCTAGCTCATCTTGTTGTTTGGTTAATGTTTGATCAAGATTTCATGCTAGAATCTTGGGCCTCATACTAGGGTTTGTCATGTTATCATCATTAATTTCATAATTCACATATTGTATCATTAGTCATGCTTGTAAATCGATTAAAAAACGAATTGGTGTTGTTGTTTAATGTTGGCCGAATGTATGGGAAGGGGGCCGAAGCCCTTGCTCTTTGTTTCTCTTGCTTTTCTTCCTTGTTTTGGCTTAATTATGTTGGATTATGATGTTTGTATGAATCACCTAATGTTGAGTTATGAGTTAGGATGTTTACAATATGTTTAATAACGTTTATATGCATGCTTAAGTGAATTGATCTTTTAAATCGATAATTGGTCATATGAGAATCGAATGTTATGCACGAATTTGGGTGTTGTGTGTATTGGCCGTGTGTAGGCCGTGTGTGTGCATGTATGCCGTGAGGTGTATGTGTGTGTGTTGGTTCATTTGTCGCTTGTTTGACTCTAAGCATGTCTTAGGATGTTAACTATGCTATAATGAATCGAGTTATACTTTGTTTGATCACTAAATGAAGGATTATGAGCATGTCAATTGAATGTATGACTTGTAATGTATGTTACTCATATTGTACTCCGTATGTATGGTTGGTTATGATTGTAATGAGGCTTGTGTATGTATGAGTATGGTTGTTGTGGTTGTATGGTTGTGTTAGAAGTGTTGGAGACAGGTTAACAGGTTAACAGGTTATGCTTGGGTTAAGTTTGCACATGGGTACTGTTCTGGCACATGTGTGAGGAGATACAACGTCCTAGGACGGACGGATACCGCCCATGATCCCCTCGACTATTCTTGTTGTTTAGTTAGAGCGACTATGGGTTCTCAACCAGAAGGGTTAGAGACTATGGTTATTTATGTCGTCACCGTTCTTGTTGCTCGGTGGAATTTGGCCAAATTTAGACTTGTGATTGAGGAACTTCTTGTTGCTGTTCCGCCATAGGGTTTGGGTGATTCTTGTTGCTTCACCCAGGGTGATTCATGTTGCTTCACCCAGTTCTCCGCGCTTACTTTCGCATTTGGTTGGAAGAAGGATCGTCTGGTGAGCTCAGTTGGGTTGGACACAACTATAGTTGTGCCGTGTTGTTTATGGCTTGTATATGTATTGTTGTTCTATTGTTGTATGTTGGTTGTTTATGTTGTTGTATCTTGTTATTAGGCCGTAGGCCAGGTGAGCTTGTTTGCATTGTTGTTTATGTTTGTTATGTTAAAATATGACTGGGGAGCACCTAGTTACTCCCCACTGATTGTGGTTGTTGTCTCCCTTTTATAGGTATGCGCGGGATCGGGTTTGTCAAATGAGGACGCCGTGAGGATGACCTATAGCTAACCTTGGAGTGATTTTGGATTAGGCTTGCGTGGATGTTTAGATTTATTATTGTTGTCTTACCTTCATTTCGGAGCCGATTTTGTAAGGGGTATTTACTCCCCACTTCTAGGCCTCAAGGCCTACCTTTTTATCGTTGTTTAGTTGGTTTAGTGAGTAATGATCCGGATTCCACGGTGTTTCCGCCACCGTGGCTCGCTTTTATTTTCTTTTATTTTATAAATCCATTTCATTTCTTTATTTTATTTTGTTTGAAAATCCGGGTTGTTACAGTTGGTATCAGAGCGAATACGCTCCCAACTCTCTTAGGTGAGTGAGTAGGATTTGACCTAGAACACCGAGTGAGAGTGTTGGGTAGACACATTAGGGGGTCTACGTTATTTGTGCATGTGTATGAGTAGTTGTGTGAATGGTGGTCTTAGGATTTCCACCATTAGATCATATGTTTGCTTTGGATGCAGGGATAGGAATGATGGAGTCATGCGAGGTCGGGTGTCGACTCGATAAATCTCTACATTTAAAATTTACTAGTCCTGCCGCTAAAATAGTCTTTAAAAGCTTTTGATTTGATTTAATCGTCGTTTTTAAATTTATTTCTTTATTTCAAAATGTTTCACTCTGATAATTGCTTTCTTCTGTACTACTTGGTTTCTTTGCTTTCATCATACTCACCATTCTAAACTAAATCCTTTATACTTCTATTTTCTTACCAAATCATGTTATCCTTCATTTTTAAATATCGACAAAAAAGGGAGTATTTTGCATTCCGTTTTAATACGCCCATGCTTTTTAATGTTTTTCATTTGAGAGTTCTGTTTTATCGAAAATTTTAGTCTTTTATGCCTTGTTGATCCCTTGTTTTAACTTTTCGATTTATTCGTTTCTTCAACTTTAATCATTTGAGTATTCTAATTTAAAATATCCCTCTTTCATTTGACCTTTCGAAATATCTAGAAATTTAACTCTTAAAGTCTTTGATTCGTACTGATTGATCAGCTGGAGTAAGAAACTTGAAGCCGAATTGCGAATGTATGGTCCTACCATCAGAGCACGCAGCGGAAGCTCTAATCTAAGTCACCTACCGTATTCGTAGGGACGTCTTTCAGCTTGTTAGCTACACTTGTCCTTGGTATATCCTTCTAGTTCTTGATCTTATCATATAGTTGTTTTAAAACTATCAGCTCGTGATTACAGTTTGTGTTTCTTTTTCCCCAATAAAATTTCTTATTATGTTCATCCTCATCTTTTTCAATAGATCGTGATGAAATAATTTCTAAACTCTTTTATTTCAAGAATGTTTTCAGTCAGTTCTATTAACAAAACCTATTTTTGTATAATTGTGCTATAATGGTTTGTTTGTCCTTCTAGAACTTTCTTATTTTGTAACTATGTTGAGGAAAATTTTAATCAGTATTGTTTTACTTTTTCATTCATTTTTCAAACGCGTCAATACATTTTGATGGCTTTT
This sequence comes from Dianthus caryophyllus, assembly GCA_023091065.1. Classification (NCBI taxonomy): domain Eukaryota; kingdom Viridiplantae; phylum Streptophyta; class Magnoliopsida; order Caryophyllales; family Caryophyllaceae; genus Dianthus; species Dianthus caryophyllus. The sequence continues at coordinate 11,167,534 of CM041529.1, read as the reverse complement.
TACTCAATCAAACTTGAAATGATTGACACTTATCTACTGCTTTCACTTTTAATCAAAACCTCTTTGTTATCCTAAACATTCTTTTATTAAATTTTCTAATTTGAGCATTTGGTTTATTTGAATATTATTTATTCTACCTGGTATTTTAGTAGCTTCATTTTTCTAAAATCGCTGTCATTTTGAAACTCAACTTTAAGACTTCTCCTTTCAATCGTATTTTCTATCATATTCTATATTTGTCAAACTTTTCAGCAATTACCTTTTTGTCTCTCCTTCATAACGAAACCAATTTGAGTTCTTAGTTGGAAACGAGTCTTATGCCTTCATTTGTGAATTCTTAAAGAATAATTCCATTTTCCTTTATCGTTTCATTTTAAAAATTTCTTTTGTTTAATTGGTGGTTGTTGAGCAGTTTCTTGCAAAAGATTTATTATGTCATATTTTTACTTAATTCGTTTCATTCCTTCTTTTCTTTCTTATTCATCATAACTCATCACTTTTATATCATGACCCTGTCGATCACCTTTTTGTCTTGTCATTCGGGTCTTATGTCATTCCATTCCTTAGGTTTCCCTCTAGTGGCTACTTCGGTTCTATTGCCTTTGCGCCGACTTTTTAAGACGCCGATCTTCTATTATTTTCCACTCCTTCCCGTAGCTATTCACGTTCTCGATTTTGTAAAAGCTCTTGATATATTAACATCAATCTTGTCGTTGATGAATTTCTATAAACGTATTCCTTGGCATCTAGTGGAGCGATTCGAAGCGGGCCTCTTTGTACCTTATAACCACGCTAACCCTAAACTCGACTCAATCATGAGCCTCTCTCATATCACACGTTTTTAGGGATGAAAATAGGTGGTTTGTTTTCTGAAATTTATTTGAACAAACATAAAACGAAAAATAAAGGGATATGAATTAGACTAAGCACAAAGCCACTAGCCTAAGACTAAGGTTCCGATCAATCATCGCACTAAGCTATGACCTTCACCCATGGAAACTCGAATCTCCAAGCACAAAGCTAGGGAGGTTTCAAGAGAAAACTCATTCTAAAACTCATCTTTTTTATATCTCAACAAATCTGAAAAATTACAAGGAGATAGGTGGGTTTATATAAGACCCATGCTATCATCTAAACCCTACATCTAATATCTAATCTAAGGGCTATGAGGGGCCTTACAAATCAGCCAAAAAGGGTCCTAAAGACCTTACAAAAATCTGATTACAACAAACAAAATACAACAACTAAAGCATAAAGGTTGATAGTGACCCATGAATTCATCCTCTCCCTTCATTGTTGTTCTTCATCTAAGGCCTTCATTTGCTCCTTGGAGAGCACTCATACACGTCCAACTTTGGAGTGAAACTAAGTGGATCAAGTTTCACTCAAAGGATGAACAAAAATCGACTTTGAATGCTCTTGAAAATCTCGGCTCAAGTGTGTGTTTTTGGTGAAGTATTTTTCTGATTTTTGTTGTTAAATGAAAGAACATAAAGATAGTCACTAAATCTACACACAAAGTAATAGATTTAGGTTTTGATTAGTTTAAGCACAAAGCCACTAAACTAATCTATCACTAACTCACACTAGGGTTTTCTTTATCATTAGCCAAATCTGAAAATTTACAAGGCAATGAGAGGAGGTTATATACTACCCTTCCTCTAATCTTGACCTTACATTTAAAGGAGATCTAAAGGCTATAATTAACCCACAAAAACTTACAATATAACGGCTCAATTGAGCTCTTTTTGCTGAAAATTCAAAGAGAAACAAACAAACACATAAAGTATAAAGCATAAAGGAAGATAGTGACATGTGGGAAAGGGACATGTTGAGGAGAAACATGTGAAGCTTCTCTTTGTTTGTTTCGGCTGACTTGGGCTTATTCCCACTTGATGTTTGCTCTTTGATGATCTAATTGACTTGTGGTTCGAACCCACATGGGTGCACCCAAAGTTCACACCTCAAAAATAGCACATACATTGACTTTTCGGTTGCTCTCCAACTTGACTTTCCTTGACTTCTCTGACCCACCAAGCTTGACCAAGATATTATGGTTTAATTCACTCAAAATAAGCTTGGGTGGACCCTAGGACCGTGGCCTAGCCCATGGTTCGAGCCCAAGGACCCAAACCGTGTTTTAGACAAAAACCGCCTTTGCTCGCCTTGACCATTTTTGGTCCAATCTCCTCTTCTTGAAAAGGATTTGTCCTCAAATCCTTAGGGTTCTTAACATGAGTTTCATCTTGATATTGATCATATCCTCCAAGGAGAGGCACCTTATTAGACCCATAACCAACCTTGGTCTCAATAGGTTTTGGCCTCAAAGAACAACCTTGACATAAAATACGGATGAAAGATTGAACAACTTTGGCTTGGCTCGTTTGGTCTTGCTTGGCCGTGTTCTTCTTCTTCTTCTTCTTCATAGTGGTCTTTAAGTTGTAGCCACTCCCTAGCATGATCTTATGCCCCTCACACTCGTGTCTAGGGTAGGCTTGAAAGGAGTCATCAATAAGCTCCTCTTCTTGTTTCCTCCTTAGTGTCTTGGGGTCGTTCTTGACCATAAGGATTGATCCTTCTTCTCCAACACTCTTGGTTTCCCTTGGCTCGAGTTCTAACCCTAGTACATTCTTAAGGTCTTCCTTCTTGAGCTTAGGTGAGGATTGTAGGAGATCATCGTTTAGCTCTTTTTGTTCAAGCTTAGTTCCTCCTTTGAATCCCCATTTCATGAAACCACTTGAATCGATTTGATTACGATAACCACATTGCATTTCTTTGAACAACTTCCTCTTGACCTTGGTTAAATCCCACATAGAATCAAACTCATTCCCATGCTTGACATTGTACCCCATGCTTTCCTCTATTGCTCTAGGATTGTCTTTGATCAAATAGAGGGCTACCTTCTCAATCATGAAGGTACTAGTTGAATTAAACGACCTAAGGAGCATGATCAACCCGTGTATGGCCTTGAGGGCCGTGTCCCCCTTCCACAAATCGATCTTTGGACTTTCAAGGGACTCATCCTCCTTGCAATGTTTCGGATTTTTCAAATGATCGGTCTTGTCCTCCTCTCCTTTGTTGTTGTTAGTGTTCACTTTGAATTTCCATCTTAGGAAATCCCAAAACTCTTTGCTTGCATTAGCACTCCCACTCCAAGTGTATCTCCTTTCCTTGGACTTAGGTAGACTTCTCATTCCCAAGTCATCTCCTTCCTTGGTCTCCATTTCCATGCCCTCATCTTGACTCTTAGGATGATCATTAGCAAAGTAAATGGACACACTTTCACCAACATTCATCCCATGGCTCGTTTCAACCTCCTTACTCAACAACACTCTCATGGAGGCCTCAATCAAGTAAGAGGCAGCCTTGTACCCCAAGGTACGTGGCAATGGGGCTAGGACATCATGCTTAACTCCATGAGAATCTAGCAAGGCTTGTACTTCCTTGGTGGGCAACCTCTCTTGATCATTAGGGATGTCTTGGAGAAGAAGAACACATTCAACCTTCTCAACACTAAACCCATGCTTCATTTTCGGTCTCCTATCATCCTTCATGTTTTCGTGTGATTCAACCAAGGAGGGTGGGCTAGGGTTCTTCAAAGTTGGAGGTAAGGGTGTAAGTTTGATATTCTTGGCTCCAATCTTAAAGTTGTAAGTATTGTCCCTCCCATCATGATTAGCATTTCTTTCCAACTTCCATGGTTTCCCCAAGAGGAGATGACAAGCCTCCATGGGAATCACATCACACAAAACCTCATCCATGTAATCCCTTCCAATGGAGAAAGAAACCAAGCATTGTCTAACCACCATCACACTCATCTCGGCTCCATTTTTTTGCCATTTCGTCTTGTAAGGGTTAGGGTGATCTTGTGTAGGCAAAGCAAGTTTTTCAATGAGGGTGTTTGAGGCAACATTAGAACAACTTTCCCCATCAACAACCAAATTACAAACCCTTCCCATAATGGTACATTTCGACTTAAAGGTTTGCTGATTTTGGACTTCCTTCAAGGGTTGAGGTTGGTTGTACACAACCCTCAAATTCACACGGTTAGGGTTAGGGTTAGGTCTCCCCCTCATTCGACTCATTTTGATTTCAAGCTCTCTTCTAGCTTTCTCCATAGAATCATACATGGTCTCACCAAGAGTAGTACCACAAGAAACATCAAAAGGAAGAAACACACCCATTGATATAATCAAAGAAACAAAATCTGAAAAATTTTGAGTAAAGCAAGGACCTTTGAGTGTAAGGACCGAAATCAACACTAACACAAGTGTAGATCTTCAACCATCTTGTGAAAATTTTGTGAGAATGTTTGTGGAAGTTTTGTGTAAATAAACAAGGAAAAAAATAAAAGAGAAAAACGAAAATAAAAGATGAAACACAAGAGTATAACCGAAAAAAAATAAGATCAAACCGACAACAAGAACAAATCGAAAAAACAAGAACAAACCTAGGCTCTGATACCAATTTGGAGTGAAACTAAGTGGATCAAGTTTCACTCAAAGGATGAACAAAAATCGACTTTGAATGCTCTTGAAAATCTCGGCTCAAGTGTGTGTTTTTGGTGAAGTATTTTTCTGATTTTTGTTGTTAAATGAAAGAACATAAAGATAGTCACTAAATCTACACACAAAGTAATAGATTTAGGTTTTGATTAGTTTAAGCACAAAGCCACTAAACTAATCTATCACTAACTCACACACAAAGTAATGAGAAAATGAAGAACTCTCAATAAACACTAGGGTTTTCTTTATCATTAGCCAAATCTGAAAATTTACAAGGCAATGAGAGGAGGTTATATACTACCCTTCCTCTAATCTTGACCTTACATTTAAAGGAGATCTAAAGGCTATAATTAACCCACAAAAACTTACAATATAACGGCTCAATTGAGCTCTTTTTGCTGAAAATTCAAAGAGAAACAAACAAACACATAAAGTATAAAGCATAAAGGAAGATAGTGACATGTGGGAAAGGGACATGTTGAGGAGAAACATGTGAAGCTTCTCTTTGTTTGTTTCGGCTGACTTGGGCTTATTCCCACTTGATGTTTGCTCTTTGATGATCTAATTGACTTGTGGTTCGAACCCACATGGGTGCACCCAAAGTTCACACCTCAAAAATAGCACATACATTGACTTTTCGGTTGCTCTCCAACTTGACTTTCCTTGACTTCTCTGACCCACCAAGCTTGACCAAGATATTATGGTTTAATTCACTCAAAATAAGCTTGGGTGGACCCTAGGACCGTGGCCTAGCCCATGGTTTGAGCCCAAGGACCCAAACCGTGTTTTAGACAAAAACCGCCTTTGCTCGCCTTGACCACTTTGGTCCAAACTTGAGGGTCCTTAGCTGATTTTGTTGTTTGAATACAAAAGATCAAAAGGTGACAAAGACATAAAGTTTAAAGCAACTTTAATCGAAAGGGACATGTATGAATTAAAATGTATGACTTGAACAACAATAGACCAGCCGAGTTTGGCCTCCTTTTGAGCTGAAAAAACGTGACCATGGGTCCAAGGACCATGGTTAAAACGTAGACCAAAAATCGGGTCCAAATCGTCAAGCCGTTTCAGTGCATCTAGCCGTAAGGTGCTTCACCCTTATCTAGCTCGAAATCTGATCCTTAGGCTGTCGCTGTTATTTGAGTCATAGATGATAGACTTTGGTTAATAAGTATTTGATGGTATGAGTGGTTTACTAGCTAATGCACATGGTTGGTCGTTGTGACTTTTGACGATTCTTAGTTTTGCGATTCTTAGCTAGTGCATCTTGAGACCGTTTTATAATTATGAGTTAATGCACATGTGATTCTTAGTCTTTGAGATTAATGATTTAATTTATGGTGAGCGAACGTTAGGGAGATTATAGTATCTGCGTAGGGAGTATTTTTAGGACTTAGTTATGTTGCTAGATGTGTTGTGACAATCATGAGTTAGTGAGAATTGGGAAGTGATACTGTGATGAGCAATAATCGGCTTTGAGGAAAACTTAAAGGTTATAGTGAGCACGATAAAACATTGGGGTTTGTACTTTAAAGGATAATGTAGGAATGACCAGTGTGCATCTTGTGGTTTGGTGTATGTGTTAAGTATAAGAAAATTCATTAATGGAAGGAAAGAAATCGAGGTCAGTAAGGTAGTGACGTTCGAGGAAGGTATGGATAGACTTGTGTATGGTAACAATGGGTTGAGAGAGTAGTAAGCTTTTGACGACACATTTTGATAGTTACTGGATAATATACTTTTGATTTGGGGTTGAGACGATATGGTATGACATAGTTATGGTTATTTCGTTGTGGAGAGTGTGGATAGATATGAGAAACGATATAGACTTGTGCTTGGATCACGTTATGATTGAGGGTATGAGGTTTGTCCTTGGCATTGATTTGAGGATTATTTTGTGCGGCAATTGTATTGGTGACGTTAGTTAGGATGACCACGGTTTAAAATGCGTTTGGAGTGTGTTAAGATTTTGGATTGAGATACTATGTCGAGTTGTTAAGGACATACGAAGCTAATAATAGTCAATTTGGGTTGGTCGAGCATACGATGTATCTATGGTATACAAGTTTACATAAACTAGCGATCCACATCCGAGCAGTTGGTGATATTGAGCTAATATAAGCGTTGTTAAGCGTGTCTATGCCCCTGTGATCAAGGTGAGTAGAGTTAGCGATTCTTGTCTTGGGGACCATAAGAGTAGGTAGTTTTCTTAACCCTTTGGGGGGTATTCTTTCGTTCTCAAGTTTCGAGGACGAAACTTCTTTTTAGGTGGTGAGATTGTAACACCCCGACTTTTCCTAATATTTATTTATTCGTCTCAATCATATTCGTAATTCATTTCTCTTGATTTTCTCATTTTTAGCTCGAGAAATCAGTTCACTTGTCGCGTGGATTAAGCTACACTGTTGTCAGAACTTAAAAACGGAGTAATTAGCTCAAAAACGGTGTAATTTCCTCATACGAATTCCGATTCAGGTGATTCAAAAGGCTAAACTGCGTATTTTTTCGACGCCGTTGCAATTGCCAAATTTTCGGGAGTCAGTTTGAACCGGTCCACCCTGGGCCGAGCCGAACCCCCCAACTCGGTTTGGGTTTAGGGTTTCTTATGTAGCTTTTTGATCAAGGCATTAAATATCCTATTAACTCCTAAACATAGCAACCTTAAGATCTGATTTCTATCTTCCTAATCTCATCCCTAATCTCATCCTCATTCATCCCTCATAATTCTCCCACAAGAAACTCTCTAATCTCATCCTAACTCCATTGTTATTCATCCAAGCTCTCATCCTTTGTGCCCTAAACCTTTCCTAGTCTTTTCCCTTGGTGTATGATCTCTTTTTATCTCTTTTATTTTCTGATCTTGTATTATTTTATGTGTTATTATGTTGTGTATTCATTGCTTGTGTGTTTTAGCTTGGGTATTCAAAGGAGAAGGTGATTTGGAGGAAGGAGACACCATCTTGGTTGAAGAAGAAGAGGAGTAGCAAGGTTTTTGATCTCAACAAAGGTAATTAGGTGTGATCTAGTTGTATTTTAGCATGTATGAGGCCTAACTTGATATGATCTTGTTGTTTACATTGTTGTTTTAATGTATGCTTGCTCATCTTGTTGTTTGGTTAATGTTTGATCATGATTTCATGCTAGAATCTTTGGCCTCATAGTAGGGTTTGTCATGTTATCATCATTAATTGCATAATTCACATATTGTATCATTAGTCATGCTTGTAAATCGATTAAAAAACGAATTGGTGTTGTTGTTTAATGTTGGCCGAATGTATGGGAAGGGGGCCGAAGCCCTTGCTCTTTGTTTCTCTTGCTTTTCTTCCTTGTTTTGGCTTAATTATGTTGGATTATGATGTTTGTATGAATCACCTAATGTTGAGTTATGAGTTAGGATGTTTACAATATGTTTAATAAAGTTTATATGCATGCTTAAGTGAATTGATCTTTTAAATCGATAATTGGTCATATGAGAATCGAATGTTATGCACGAATTTGGGTGTTGTGTTTATCGGCCGTGTGTAGGCCGTGTGTGTGCATCTATGCCGTGAGGTGTATGTGTGTGTGTTGGTTCATTTGTCGCTTGTTTGAGTCTAAGCATGTCTTAGGATGTTAACTACGCTATAATGAATCAAGTTATACTTTGTTTGATCACTAAATGAAGGATTATGAGCATGTCAATTGAATGTATGACTTGTAATGTATGTTACTCATATTGTACTCCGTATGTATGGTTGGTTATGATTGTAATGAGGCTTGTGTATGTATGAGTATGGTTGTTGTGGTTGTATGGTTGTGTTGGAAGTGTTGGAGACAGGTTAACAGGTTATGCTTGGGTTAAGTTTGCACATGGGTACTGTTCTGGCACATGTGTGAGGAGATACAACGTCCTAGGACGGACGGATACCGCCCATGATCCCCTCGACTATTCTTGTTGTTTAGTTAGAGCGACTATGGGTTCTCAACCAGAAGGGTTAGAGACTATGGTTATTTATGTCGTCACCGTTCTTGTTGCTCGGTGGAATTTGGCCAAATTTAGACTTGTGATTGAGGAACTTCTTGTTGCTGCTCCGCCATAGGGTTTGGGTGATTCTTGTTGCTTCACCCAGGGTGATTCATGTTGCTTCACCCAGTTCTCCGCGCTTACTCTCGCATTTGGTTGGAAGAAGGATCGTCTGGTGAGCTCAGTTGGGTTGGACACAACTATAGTTGTGCCGTGTTGTTTATGGCTTGTATATGTATTGTTGTTCTATTGTTGTATGTTGGTTGTTTATGTTGTTGTATCTTGTTATTAGGCCGTAGGCCAGGTGAGCTTGTTTGCATTGTTGTTTATGTTTGTTATGTTAAAATATGACTGGGGAGCACCTAGTTACTCCCCACTGATTGTGGTTCTTGTCTCCCTTTTATAGGTATGCGCGGGATCGGGTTTGTCAAATGAGGACGCCGTGAGGATGACCTATAGCTAACCTTGGAGTGATTTTGGATTAGGCTTGCGAGGATGTTTAGATTTATTATTGTTGTCTTACCTTCATTTCGGAGCCGATTTTGTAAGGGGTATTTACTCCCCACTTGTAGGCCTCAAGGCCTACCTTTTTATCGTTGTTTAGTTGGTTTAGTGAGTAATGATCCGGATTCCACGGTGTTTCCGCCACCGTGGGTCGCTTTTATTTCCTTTTATTTTATAAATCCTTTTCATTTCTTTATTTTATTTTGTTTGAAAATCCGGGTTGTTACAACTACCCTCCCCCACGAAAGACACAGACTCGGTCTCGTTAATGGTACGCTTCCTAGCTAGGACCTCCTTAAGAAACTTGACATAAGCAGGAACCTGTTTAACCAAATCGATAAAAGGAATATTTACCTGCAATGTCTTAAGGATTTCAAAGAACTTACTGAACTGGGGGTCCAGGTTAGCCGGACGTACACGACCTGGAAAAGGAAGCTTGATTTGAATCACCGGCGGCTTGGCCTTAACAGCAACATCACACGGCTTAACCGTGTTGTCGGCCCCACTCTTCTCCTCTTCCTCCGGATGCTTCGGGCCATCATAAACTGTACCACTACGCAACGTAATAGCACATGCTGTATCGTGAGGAGGGTTAGGAGGATTAACTTGGGGTGGTAGGGTACCCTGCTGACGTGACGCTTGTGAAGCGGCAAGCTGAGCCACTTGGTTCTCCAACATTTTAATTGCGGCGTCCTTAGCCTGGTCGCTCTTCTGCATATGTTGCATCATCGTCTCCTGCGACTTCTGCATACTCATCATCATTTGTTGCATTTTCAACATCATACCCTTTGTCTCGGCCAAAGGGTCAGGTCCCGGGGTTGGTTGAGGTGGAGTGTAGGTGGGTTTTTGGTAGTTGGGTGGAGGTGGTTGGTAATTTTTGTGAGGAGGGTTGTAAGGCGTGTTTTGTGGAGGTGGGGTGGTCGGGTTCAACACGTTTTGGTTACGATAGGAGAGAAGCGATCGATCATAACCGGGTTGATTTTGGTAAGGCAAGTTCTATGAGTAGGATTGGTAAGCATGAACTTGCTCGTGGGGCGCAGCATACCCCGTAGAATAACCCATATCGTGCCCCGCAATAGCATTCACGTGGCCACTAGAAGAAACACCACTATGCAGCATATCAATCGTCGTGGTTAGCGCGGCAACCTGACTAGTGAGCGCGCTAATGCTCTCCTTATCACGGTCTTGGTGAGCCGACCGTGAATTACCCCGCGGCTTCCCAGACTGAGATGAATGGATAGCCATTTCCTCAATCAAGCCCCAAGCCTTGTCGTCGTCGACGTTATTAGCGAAATGTCCTTCTGCAGCAGAATCATGGATAGCCCGGCTCTCGGTATACAACCCGTTGTAGAATGTCATGATCACCAACCAATCGTTCAACCCGTGGTGAGGACAATCCCGTATGAGCTTCTTGTACCGCTCCCAAGCTTCAGCTAAAGACTCATCGAATGTTTGCTTGAAGCCTTGAATTTGACTCCTCATTTGATTAGTACGTTCAGGAGGATAGCATTTCCCTTATTTGTTCTTGAGTAATCCCGGCCTGCTTTATCGTCGAACAGTAGTCGGTGAACACTTGCATATGTCGACCAGGATCCTCGGTGGGATAACCACCAAACTGGTTCCGCACCACCAAATTTAAGAAGACGGGGCGGATCTCGAAGTTGCCCTGCAGAGTAGCGGGCATCGTGAATCCATTCGGAATGGATTCCGGCTTAGGCACCGAGTGACTATATAGCTTTGGCATAGTCACAGGCGGTGGAGATAATGGAGTAACCGGAGGTGTGTCCTCTTCGTAGGACGATTGCGTTGCACTTGACTGTCCTTGCGACGCTTCCTCAAAATCAAGATTAACTATTTGTATTGCTTCCTTACGTAGACGATGTAATGCTCGTTCAGGTTCGGGCTCAAATGGAACTAGAGTCCGAGGTGACCTGCGCATAAACACAACTACACGAAAACAATGAGAAACAGTCTCAAGGAACTAGGTTCCTTGAGACAAGAGAGAAAAAAACCTAAACTAACTACTAAGCAAAACTAAAACTAGCTAACCGTCTCCCCGGCAACGGCGCCAAAATTGATGAGGCTAAAGTCGTGTCACCTAATCAAAATAAACCTAAAAGCAACTAACTAGGTAGCTAGTGGCAGTAGGGTCGAGATCCACAGAGAGAAGGAGTAGTCAAGGAGAAGCTTAGCAATCTAGGTCAGTCTCAAAGTAACTAAAGTCGGCGTTTTTAAGATCTAAACTAAGAACGATAAACAAATAGGTATGAAAAGGTATAAGAGAGGGAGATTAGGGCGTCGGGATCAATGTGACAGTGATTCAGGAACTCAACTCAGAAGGAAATACAATCAATTGAAGTCATGCAAGTGATTAGGTTTAGGAAAACGCTCTCTCGAGTCAATTTTAACCTTAAGCAAATTTAGCGGGCTCTCGCTACGTACTAAATTCAACTTATCAATTACGCGTGAGTCTAGTTTCAATTAGGCTTTCGATCTTAAACTGAAACAACCTAAATTCAATTCAATAAAGGCGTCCCTAAATTCAATTGATAATAAAACGCGTAGGAAGAAATCAACTTGCACAAATTCAATCGATATAAGCAATTAAAACATGTCCTGAATCAATCTCACAATCACCCTAAACTCTAATTGAGAATTAGCTATGCATAATTGAAATTAGAACAAAGCAATGATAATAAGAAGACATGATAAAACAATAACAATTGAATTAAACCTGGAGTAATCTTGAATTGCAATGTAAAAGATCGAATCTTGCAAGTAAATTAAAGCTAAGTCTAAGAGTTTTTTAGAGTATTTTGAGACAAAAAAAACTTCTAAACTAAGGCTGAAAAATATATTGAAAAGTATAAGTGATAAACCCTAACTCGAGGCTATTTATAGAAGCACGAAAATCCGGAGAATAAAGCAGAGAGAACCGAGCGGTTCAGGTCAGAACCGATCGGTTCTGGGGGGTGAACCGATCGGTTCAGGTGGGAACCGAGCGGTTCTAAGGGGGTCAGCAGCTTCCAGCACTTCTGGCCTTTGATTCACGTATCTGGAACCTATAGGTTTGCTTTGAACCTATAGGTTGACGTCTCAAATCATCGTATTGACTCCGAATCAACCCTCGAGCTTCGTCTTGACGTCACGATGCGCGTAAATGCTCCATTAACCTCAGGTTTTAGCTCATGACCGCCAAAACCTGCAAAATATGAAAGAGGAACAACAGTATTGCAATATAAAGCAAATAGCTCCTAAAATAACAATGGAATCGAATAAACGCGAGCTAAATGCGACTGAACTGGGGGCAGGCATATAAGCTATATAAATGACATACATCTTTCCTCCATGCAACAGGAGTTGCTCGTGCAATGCAATAGTCATGGAACCCATTTGCACCTTTGAAGAGAAATGCAAGTTTTGTCAAAGGAAACCTCATGGTCAATGGATCAAGGAGGCATAGGTGGTAAACTTGGGTCCTAAATCACATTTCATCCCTAGGAGTCGATGCCTAGAAAAGCCCCTAAGGAAAGGAAAGGAAAGCAACAACCTAGGCCATGAACCATGAAGCTCATTTTGACATGTCGGTAGAGATTTTAACGTAACTCCCAATCTGCTCATCCAATTGAGGTGAAACCACTTGCATATGAAAGCTAGCTCAAAGAGCTTTCATTTGACATATGGTTGGCTATCTAGTTCAAAGGGAGCTGAGAGTTATGGCCTCTACAAGTCAGGGGTCAGATTGTGAAACTTCAGTCCAAAGGAGGATTCGACATGTCTGTACTAAAAGCTCAATCTCTTGAGTTGTAGGCCATATTTTTGGATGATTCTTTTTGCATTGGAAAGCCAACTCAATTACCTTTCCAATGACATATCATGGGCCTTCTAATTCAACGTGAGTACGGAATGGTGAAGCCTAGAAGTCACTGTCAGATTATGAAATCCGGTTTGGACTGTTTTGGAGTAATGAGCCATGAACTTGACCTACATCATTCTCCTTGGGTGAGCTCACCTTGGGGACCTTTGAGAAGCCTCCTAATCAGCCCAAGAGACCCATGAACCGTGGTTAGCTCAAGAGGGGGACCAAAAACATCATCTCATTCCACAAATCAAAATCAGCTCACATGTCATTGTCACTAGTAGTCCTTGTTTTACTTTATGTCCTTTTCCACTTTATATTGTTGTTGTTTGTTAGCTTTAGGATCAGATTTTAGGACCATTTTGGCTGGTACAACTTGTGCTCCAAGGAGCTCATCAAAGCCCTTGGATTAAAGCAACAATTGTAGGGAGTTGATGTAGTCAAGGGTCGCTTTCTACCTTTATGCTTTAGGTTGCTTTATTTTCAGATTTGTAAGGTCTTTAGGACCAAGATTTTCGGCTGTATTGAGGGCCATTTAGGACCCTTAGATCAAGGCTAGATTGTAAGGCTAGGATGTAAAGACTTGGTCTATATAAACCAAGCTTTAACCCTTGTAACTTTTCAGATTTGATTAAATGAAAACCCTAGAGTTTATGAGTTGAGTATCTTCATTTTCTCCTTGCTTTGTGCTTGAGATTTATGATCAATTAGTTAGTGGCTTTGTGCTTAACTAATTAAAACCTAAATCTATTACTTTGTGTGTAGATTTAGCCACTATCTTTTATGTTTTATTGTTTTACAAAATTTCAGAAAAATTCATCACAAAAATTACTACTTTGGCCGAGATTTTCATTAGATTCACAAGTCGATTTTACTTGTCTCCTTGAGTGAAACTTAACCCATCAAGTTTCATTCCAAATTGGTTATCAGAGCCTAGGTTAATTAACACAAGTTCCATCCTTGTGTTAGTGTTGGTTTCGGTTTTTGCATTCAAAGATCCAAGCCTTGCTCACAAAGCCATATTCGTTTCTTTGAGGTATAATGGATGTTTCTTTTCGATTTGGTTCTTCAATTTTTTCCTATGGTACCACATGTGAAACCCCTTGTGTTGAGACCATTTTCGAGTCCATGGAAAGAGTTGGGAAAGAGTTAGAAGCCAAGGTGGCTAAGATAAGGGGAAAGGCTGGAAATTTCGGTTTGGGTAAAGGGATGGCTATTTTACTTGACCCTCCTACAAAAAAACCACCCTATGAGCCACCAAAGAGAGCCAAAGTTGTTGAACCAACCACTTCTCCTAAACCACCAACCCTAAACCAAAGGGAGGAAACCGACCTTAACCACAAAACACTCGTCCCCCTTAAGAGGTGCTCTCAATGTCATGGCTATGGTCATCTCGCTTTGGAGTGCCCTACAAGGAGAGCCCTTGATTCATTGGAAGTTGTTCATTGGGGTAAGATGAGATCCTTGTTTGTGAGGATGAGGAGAGTGAGGTAGTAACTAGTAAGGATGGAGAGGATGAGAAACGAAATGAAAATGATATCATGGTGAGGCCGTGTGATCTAATTCTAGAGGGGGGAAGCTCTACCAATGTAGCTCCTAAACCTCTAATTGAAGAGTTAGCCTTACCTTCAAAAGAGCATCCTAGTCCTTACAAGCTTGGTTGGTCAAACAATGGAGCCGAGTTGAGTAACTATGGCGATGAGGCTTTGGATGATTTGTTTGTAATGGGTGCTTGTCATCCCATCTTTGATAAGCCTTGTGAACCATGGAAGCATGAAGATGGTTTGGTCCATGGTGAGAGTTTAACCATCCACTTTGCTAATGATGATCCTAAGAATCAAGATGAGAGCATGAGGGAGGATCTCAAGGGAAGGGATGAGTTTGATTGGAACATAGCTAAGAACAAGAGAAAGACATTCATGCAATGGAAGTTGAAGGGGGAGCTAAACTTCTCCAAAGAGTTTGCTTACCCTAGGAAGAAAAAACCACCGGATAAGAATGACCAAAATTTGAGGACAAATTTTTTCAAGAAGGGAGTTTGCAACAGGAGTTGCTCGTGCAATGCAATAGTCATGGAACCCATTTGCACCTTTGAAGAGAAATGCAAGTTTTGTCAAAGGAAACCTCATGGTCAATGGATCAAGGAGGCATAGGTGGTAAACTTGGGTCCTAAATCACATTTCATCCCTAGGAGTCGATGCCTAGAAAAGCCCCTAAGGAAAGGAAAGGAAAGCAACAACCTAGGCCATGAACCATGAAGCTCATTTTGACATGTCGGTAGAGATTTTAACGTAACTCCCAATCTGCTCATCCAATTGAGGTGAAACCACTTGCATATGAAAGCTAGCTCAAAGAGCTTTCATTTGACATATGGTTGGCTATCTAGTTCAAAGGGAGCTGAGAGTTATGGCCTCTACAAGTCAGGGGTCAGATTGTGAAACTTCAGTCCAAAGGAGGATTCGACATGTCTGTACTAAAAGCTCAATCTCTTGAGTTGTAGGCCATATTTTGGATGATTCTTTTTGCATTGGAAAGCCAACTCAATTACCTTTCCAATGACATATCATGGGCCTTCTAATTCAACGTGAGTACGGAATGGTGAAGCCTAGAAGTCACTGTCAGATTATGAAATCCGGTTTGGACTGTTTTGGAGTAATGAGCCATGAACTTGACCTACATCATTCTCCTTGGGTGAGCTCACCTTGGGGACCTTTGAGAAGCCTCCTAATCAGCCCAAGAGACCCATGAACCGTGGTTAGCTCAAGAGGGGGACCAAAAACATCATCTCATTCCACAAATCAAAATCAGCTCACATGTCATTGTCACTAGTAGTCCTTGTTTTACTTTATGTCCTTTTCCACTTTATATTGTTGTTGTTTGTTAGCTTTAGGATCAGATTTTAGGACCATTTTGGCTGGTACAACTTGTGCTCCAAGGAGCTCATCAAAGCCCTTGGATTAAAGCAACAATTGTAGGGAGTTGATGTAGTCAAGGGTCGCTTTCTACCTTTATGCTTTAGGTTGCTTTATTTTCAGATTTGTAAGGTCTTTAGGACCAAGATTTTCGGCTGTATTGAGGGCCATTTAGGACCCTTAGATCAAGGCTAGATTGTAAGGCTAGGATGTAAAGACTTGGTCTATATAAACCAAGCTCTAACCCTTGTAACTTTTCAGATTTGATTAAATGAAAACCCTAGAGTTTATGAGTTGAGTATCTTCATTTTCTCCTTGCTTTGTGCTTGAGATTTATGATCAATTAGTTAGTGGCTTTGTGCTTAACTAATTAAAACCTAAATCTATTACTTTGTGTGTAGATTTAGCCACTATCTTTTATGTTTTATTGTTTTACAAAATTTCAGAAAAATTCATCACAAAAATTACTACTTTGGCCGAGATTTTCATTAGATTCACAAGTCGATTTTACTTGTCTCCTTGAGTGAAACTTAACCCATCAAGTTTCATTCCAAATTGGTTATCAGAGCCTAGGTTAATTAACACAAGTTCCATCCTTGTGTTAGTGTTGGTTTCGGTTTTTGCATTCAAAGATCCAAGCCTTGCTCACAAAGCCATATTCGTTTCTTTGAGGTATAATGGATGTTTCTTTTCGATTTGGTTCTTCAATTTTTTCCTATGGTACCACATGTGAAACCCCTTGTGTTGAGACCATTTTCAAGTCCATGGAAAGAGTTGGGAAAGAGTTAGAAGCCAAGGTGGCTAAGATAAGGGGAAAGGCTGGAAATTTCGGTTTGGGTAAAGGGATGGCTATTTTACTTGACCCTCCTACAAAAAAACCACCCTATGAGCCACCAAAGAGAGCCAAAGTTGTTGAACCAACCACTTCTCCTAAACCACCAACCCTAAACCAAAGGGAGGAAACCGACCTTAACCACAAAACACTCGTCCCCCTTAAGAGGTGCTCTCAATGTCATGGCTATGGTCATCTCGCTTTGGAGTGCCCTACAAGGAGAGCCCTTGATTCATTGGAAGTTGTTCATTGGGGTAAGATGAGATCCTTGTTTGTGAGGATGAGGAGAGTGAGGTAGTAACTAGTAAGGATGGAGAGGATGAGAAACGAAATGAAAATGATATCATGGTGAGGCCGTGTGATCTAATTCTAGAGGGGGGAAGCTCTACCAATGTAGCTCCTAAACCTCTAATTGAAGAGTTAGCCTTACCTTCAAAAGAGCATCCTAGTCCTTACAAGCTTGGTTGGTCAAACAATGGAGCCGAGTTGAGTAACTATGGCGATGAGGCTTTGGATGATTTGTTTGTAATGGGTGCTTGTCATCCCATCTTTGATAAGCCTTGTGAACCATGGAAGCATGAAGATGGTTTGGTCCATGGTGAGAGTTTAACCATCCACTTTGCTAATGATGATCCTAAGAATCAAGATGAGAGCATGAGGGAGGATCTCAAGGGAAGGGATGAGTTTGATTGGAACATAGCTAAGAACAAGAGAAAGACATTCATGCAATGGAAGTTGAAGGGGGAGCTAAACTTCTCCAAAGAGTTTGCTTACCCTAGGAAGAAAAAACCACCGGATAAGAATGACCAAAATTTGAGGACAAATTTTTTTCAAGAAGGGGAGTTTGCAACAGGAGTTGCTCGTGCAATGCAATAGTCATGGAACCCATTTGCACCTTTGAAGAGAAATGCAAGTTTTGTCAAAGGAAACCTCATGGTCAATGGATCAAGGAGGCATAGGTGGTAAACTTGGGTCCTAAATCACATTTCATCCCTAGGAGTCGATGCCTAGAAAAGCCCCTAAGGAAAGGAAAGGAAAGCAACAACCTAGGCCATGAACCATGAAGCTCATTTTGACATGTCGGTAGAGATTTTAACGTAACTCCCAATCTGCTCATCCAATTGAGGTGAAACCACTTGCATATGAAAGCTAGCTCAAAGAGCTTTCATTTGACATATGGTTGGCTATCTAGTTCAAAGGAGCTGAGAGTTATGGCCTCTACAAGTCAGGGGTCAGATTGTGAAACTTCAGTCCAAAGGAGGATTCGACATGTCTGTACTAAAAGCTCAATCTCTTGAGTTGTAGGCCATATTTTTGGATGATTCTTTTTGCATTGGAAAGCCAACTCAATTACCTTTCCAATGACATATCATGGGCCTTCTAATTCAAC
Organism: Dianthus caryophyllus; assembly: GCA_023091065.1. Lineage (NCBI taxonomy): Eukaryota > Viridiplantae > Streptophyta > Magnoliopsida > Caryophyllales > Caryophyllaceae > Dianthus > Dianthus caryophyllus. Next base: position 11,149,529 of record CM041529.1, on the reverse strand, counting down.
GTGAGTACGGAATGGTGAAGCCTAGAAGTCACTGTCAGATTATGAAATCCGGTTTGGACTGTTTTGGAGTAATGAGCCATGAACTTGACCTACATCATTCTCCTTGGGTGAGCTCACCTTGGGGACCTTTGAGAAGCCTCCTAATCAGCCCAAGAGACCCATGAACCGTGGTTAGCTCAAGAGGGGGACCAAAAACATCATCTCATTCCACAAATCAAAATCACCTCATGTCATTGTCACTAAGAATTCTTGTTTTACTTTATGTCCTTTTCCACTTTATATTGTTGTTGTTTGTTAGCTTTAGGATCAGATTTTAGGACCATTTTGGCTGGTACAACTTGTGCTCCAAGGAGCTCATCAAAGCCCTTGGATTAAAGCAACAATTGTAGGGAGTTGATGTAGACAAGGGTCGCTTTCTACCTTTACGCTTGGCCGCTTTATTTTCAGATTTGTAAGGTCTTTAGGACCAAGATTTTCGGCTGTATTGAGGGCCATTTAGGACCCTTAGATCAAGGCTAGATTGTAAGGCTAGGATGTAAAGACTTGGTCTATATAAACCAAGCTCTAACCCTTGTAACTTTTCAGATTTGATTAAATGAAAACCCTAGAGTTTATGAGTTGAGTATCTTCATTTTCTCCTTGCTTTGTGCTTGAGATTTATGATCAATTAGTTAGTGGCTTTGTGCTTAACTAATTAAAACCTAAATCTATTACTTTGTGTGTAGATTTAGCCACTATCTTTTATGTTTTATTGTTTTACAAAATTTCAGAAAAATTCATCACAAAAATTACTACTTTGGCCGAGATTTTCATTAGATTCACAAGTCGATTTTACTTGTCTCCTTGAGTGAAACTTAGCCCATCAAGTTTCATTCCACTCCAGATAGATACATTAGTATGGTTGAGGAGAATGGGAGAGACGACGTTTTACTCCTTGAGAGTAACGAACCCGTAACCTATAAAGGTGCCATGACATGTTCCAACTCAAAGCTATGGCAAGAAGCCATGCAATCCGAGATGGACTGCACCAAAATGGATAAGCTCTTTTTGCTCGTTTTGAGGCTTGGGCTTACTTGAGACCTATGGCTCGAGCCATGGCTTAATTTGTGACCATTAGGGTCAAACCAAGTGAAATGTGCGAAGAAGAACAAAGGAAATCAGCCCACACTTGGAAAACAACAACCTAGGCCATGAACCATGAAGCTCATTTTGACATGTCGGTAAAGATCTTAACATAACTCCCAACCTGCTACTCCAATTGAGTTGAAACCACTTGCATATGAAAGCTAACTCAAAGAGCTTTCATTGGACATATGGTTGGCTATCTGGTTCAAAGGGAGCTGAGAGTTATGACCTCTACAAGTCAGGGGTCAGATTGTGAAAGCTCAGTCCATAGGCAAATTCGACATGTCCGTACTAAAAGTTGCATATCTTGAGTTCTAGGCAATATTTTTGGATGCTTCTTTTTGCATTGGAAAGCTAGCTCAATTACCTTTCCAATGACATATCATGGGCCTTCTAATTCAACGTGAGCGAGAAATGGTGAAGCCTACAAGTTACTTCAGTCTCAAGGAACTCGGTTTTGGAGTAATGAGCCATGAACTTAACCTACATCATTCTCCTTGGGTGAGCTCACCTTGGGGACCATTTGGGAGCCTCATAATCATCCTAAGGCTCACATGAGTCGTGGCTAGCACAAGAGGGGACAAGGAATTCAGCTCATTCCACAATTCAAAAGAGAAGATCAACTTTTGTTCATGTCACTATCTCTAGATGTCTTTGTCTCACTTTATGCTTTATTGTATTTGTCTCCTTTAGTTTGTGATCTGAATTTTAGGTCCTTTGTACCATCACTCCTTGCTCTCCAAGATTAAGATCTCAACCCTTGGATTTGAACCTAAATGCAAGGAGAGGATGTAGTCACAAGTCACTATCTACTTTAGTTGTTGTAGTTTGTTTTATTTTCAGATTTGTAAGGTCTTTAGGACCAAACTTTTCGGCTGAATTGTAAGGCCCTTATGGCCCTTAGATCAAGCTTAGATGTGTGGTTAAGATTAGAAGCCTTGGCATATATAAGCCAAGCCTCCAACAATGTAATTTTCAGATTTGAATGAATTGAAAACCCTAGTGTTTAAGTTGAGTGTTCTTCATTTTTCTCATTGCTTTGTGCTTGAGTTTAGTGAGTGATTAGTTAGTGGCTTAGTGCTTAACTAATCAAAACCTAAATCTATTACTTTGTGTTTAGATTTAGTACTATCTTTATGTTTTTCATTTATCCACAAAAATCAGAAAATTCTCACAAAAATAACATCACTTGGCCGAAAATTTCATAAGTCTCACAAATCGATTTTAGTCAATCCCTTGAGTGAAACTTAACCCATCTAGTTTCACTCCATGGACTCTATGTACGAGAACGATGTATGGGATCTGGTTGACTTACCTGATAAGGTCCGGCCTCTTCAGTGCAAATGGCTTTACAAGATAAAGCGATCTGTAGAAGGACAACCAGATATATATAAAGCTCGACAAGTGGTATAGGGTTTCACTCAAGTGCAAGGGTTGCACTATGATGAGATTTTTGCACCCGTAGTCATGCTTCGTTCCATTCGGATTGTCTTAGCGATTGCCGCCTTCCATGACTATGAAATTTGGCAGATGGACGTGAAAACCGCCTTCTTAAACGGTTATTTGGAGGAGGAGTTGTACATGGTACAACCCGAAGGTTTCACAGATCCTAAAGATCTTGAGAAGGTTTGCAAGCTTAAGCGTACTATCTATGGACTTAAGCAAAGTTCACGGAGTTGGAATCATCGCTTCGACCAAGTGATAATGGAGAATGGATTCACTCGATCGGTCGAGGAACCATGTCTATATATCAAGTCGAGTGGGAGCAAGATTGTCTTCCTAATACTGTATGTCGATGACATACTTTTGATTGGGAATGATATACCTCTCTTAACTTCGGTAAAAGTTTGGTTAAAGAACCATATCCAAATGAAAGATCTGGGTGAGGCACAACGAATTTTGGGGCTCCGTATCTACAGAGATAGATCACGACGGATGTTATCCCTCAGTCAGGAGTCTTATATAGATAAGATTCTTGAGAGGTTCAGCATGACCAACTCCAAGAAGGGGAACCTTCCAATGATCTCTGGAGTGCAATTGAGTAAATCTCAAGCACCAAAGACATCGGAAGAGGTCGAGCGCATGAGTCGGATTCCATATGCATCAGCTATAGGATCGATCATGTATGCCATGATATGCACACGTCCGGACGTGGCATATGCATTGAGTATGACGAGCCGATACCAAGGCAATCCAGGTGAAGCACATTGGATGGCTGTAAAGAACATTCTTAAGTACCTACGGAGGACTAAAGATTGGGTATTGACTTATGGATGAGACACTGAGCTATGCGCAACCGGTTACGCAGATGCTAGTTTCCAAACAGATCGAGATGACTCAAAGTCTCAATCTGGATTCGTTTTTACTCTAAATGGCGCTGCGGTCAGCTGGAAAAGCTCCAAACAAACAGTTATAGCAGATTCCATGACTGAGTCCGAGTACTATGCTGCTTTCAGAGGTTGCAAAGGAAGCTATATGGATGCGTCAGTTCTTACAAGGACTAATTCACGTAATGCTAGATATTTGTTCACTTAAAATGAATTAAAATGAGATGATGGGACCTTCCTCTATTCTAAAATTGAGATTAGTCTTTATAGGAAAAGCTGCTATGAGCCCCTTCTTTGTCGGTAGGCATGTAGGACCTTACTCTCCACATGACCCCTTCTACGTTGGGTAAGTAGTACGTGTTGACCTATTTTACTTCAACATTATAGTTCGAGTAATATCTCGTAGTTATGATGGACTAATAGATAGGATTTACTGAAATCTATCGACCAGGAATTCTAACAGTAGAATTAGCCAAGAAGTTAGCTTATCAATTTAAAGAAATTGAGTCTTGCGATCGCTTATATAATTCTCGAGGGAGGTCGATTATATGAGTGCACGAGTCATTGCATTAAAACGTTATTGCTTTTCGACTTAAACCTTTAAAACCATGATTTCTTATCTTCTCTCTTCTTCTTTCTTTTCACAGTTTCGAATTCGTTATATACAGATATAACTACTATAACAAATGGCTGTACGTACTGACGAACCAATGCCAAGTGCCACACTAGCTCGCGAATCATGGCTTAGAATTTTTATGGGCAACATGAATCAGTCAACTCGACTGAAGAGTGATGGGTCCAATTTTTCTGATTGGGAGGCCGCATTACGGAATGCCGCCATCGCTGACGGTAAGCTCAAGTACTTGACTGAGCCACTGCCGACTAAAGCAGCTCCCGATGCAGGAGCAGATGTGTTGGAGTATGTGTCCTCCACAATAGTGCAATTACTTAATAAATCTCAATTAAGGAATACGTGGGGATAATCCTGTATTATTGTCAATTGATTAACGTAAATCAATAACGGTTGGCTGACTAGAGTTTGACGTTATTGTCGTGAAAGCGGCGGTAATCAATTGATCCCTTTAAGTCACACCTAAAGGAACGTACTCCAAATATTTAAGCTAATATATTGTATGAGATACGATTATATTAGTAACTTGATAATTTGACTAACGGTTAGTCAGTGTATTGATTTAGAGAGAGATCGAGTTGTGAACTCGGACGTTTGAATTTTATATCGATAAAATTATAAGAGGAGACGAGAATTAGTGATTAACTGTTAATTCACTAATCATGTATATTTTACTAATGAGATTAGTAAAAGTACATTTTTTAATATATGTGTAGAGTACATATATATTAAGGAAGAGTTTAATTAATTTATACTTTATCATATTAGATGATTTAAGTGATAAATTATAAGCATTTGTGGGACAAATATTATAAACAAAATGGACCCATGAAAGGTCCTTATGGACCGTCCAAATGCAAGGGAGAGGAAGAAATAAGATGCTCTTTTGTCTTACTTGCTTTGTTCTCTTGTTTTTGTAAATGCATGGCAAAACACAATCATTACAATGCATGACATTTATCTAAACAAGAGAAAGACTCTTCTCTTCTCTACATGCACAAGGGGGCCGAAATTTTGGAGTGTCTTGTACACTTCAATTTACTTGTTTTTCTACATAAAACACAAGGCTAAGAGAAAGTTGATTCATTCAAGCATTCTCTCCTTTCTCTCTCATTTTCTCTCTAAATCATATTCTCATATTATACTAAGTTTACTAAGAGTTAGTAATAATAATAATATTCATATTATCAAGCTAATACTAAGCTATTTCTAGATCTAAATACTTAGTATTATTTGGAGTGTTCTTGGGTGCATCTTTTAGGAGGTTTTCTCTTTGAAAACTTGGGTTCTTTGGAGGATCATCCTAAGCTATATCTCAAGAAACTAAACTAGAAAGGAGTTCTAGTTTAGTGCCCTAATATCCTTTAAAAGAAAGGTATAAATTTCTAAACTTGTTTACAATGTAAATTTGTACTACATAGATCTTGCTAAATCAAATTAGAGTAATTTGATTTACACTAATACTTGATTAGTGAATGGGATCCGATCCCTACAAGTGGTATCAGAGCCAAGGCTTGTAGTTACAAATTTATTTTGTTGTTTTTGGAGTTTTATGTATTTATTGAGAATAAATAACATAAAATCCGAAAATAGTGTTAAAAATGGTTTTAACACGAGATTTTTATTGCATGCAAAGTTTCTGGTCTCATGAAGTTACTGGTCAAATTTCGTAATTTTTGAAATTTGTTTGCTAATTTAAATGATTTTTACACAAAACCGAGTCAAAAAGTGTGTTTTTGGCTAAAATAATTACTATAAATAGTTATAGTTCGAATCTGGTCACGAAATATTTACACAGTGATATTTCATATTTATAATTTCTGCATGTAAATTTTCAAAGTCAGATTTTGAGTTTTGAATATTTATTCATATTTTTGTTTAAAATCGGTATGGTTTGCATTTTATGTCCAAAAATATAGTAAATGTTGTTTTCTGGACATGAAATTTATACCAATATTTTTACACATTATGAGGATGCTCTCGTATAAATTTGGGATTTTACCTCACTGTTTTAGACGTTTTCTTGATTTTATGAGTTAAAATCGATGAAATCGTATGTTATTTTATATAAAATAATTCGTAAATATTTTCTGGCCAAACTTTTCTTTTCTGATATTTTGGAAGTGTTCCAGAATATACAAATTTTTTTCAAAATAAAAATAATTTTATTTTATTTTATTTTGATTTTATAAAGCTTTATTCATTAAAGGGTTATGATTAAAGTACTTCTAATTAGCAAATGACCAAGTTTATGAACTAATATCACCTTAAGTTAGTATAAACTAATGTTGGGGTTCTAAAATCAGTTTAGAAGTTTTAGTTCAAGCTTAAAAGGTGTTTTAAGCATTATTGATTAATATAAGATTAATCGATTAAAATGAGACCGGTTTGAAACGAATTAATGCGATTATTGTTTAGGGCGATTTTGGCATGTTTTTATTTATAAGCTTTACATTATGCATGTTTGAATGAATGTTTATTCTTACTAGTATGGCCATAGTTTGTTATATTTTTACCGATATTGCCCGTAATGAAAGGGAATATCGTGTGGGTTTGTAATTAAATGCGATCTCGTATCGCCGGTTTGTAATTTAATAGTTTATTTCATTTATAAATGTATAATAGGATTGCTATGTATTCATTTGTAAATCATACTTGTAACTATTTGTAAATCGAAGACCGGTGATGGAGATCGACATGGAGCCTTAGAAGTGTTCTAAAGCTAGCAAGGAGGAGCTTGGATGAGATCCATATGAAGAGGGACCAAAGGAGTTGGTTTCCAATTTGTAACTCCTTGTATTTTAATTACTTTAGGTGGCCATACTAGGTTTATGCTTGCTTGCTTGGTTTTGCTTGTTTGTTTGCTTATATTTTCCGCACACATGCCAAAATCGCCATGCATGCCACGATATCCCACTATGATTGTCGATTTAAGTCACGATTCCTAAATTAGTTCACTTATAAAGAATTTAAATGACTAAAAATTGACAAGATCACCCACATTTTAATAAAAATGAATTGAGATTAAGCCTTTCCAAATGTAGCGACTATGAACCCCATGTTCGTGAGGACCTCATGACGTGGAACCTTGTTACCATGGGTAAGTAGTGGGAGGAAGTCCCGTGCTAATTTGGTTTGGACTCAACCAAATAAGAGTTATTTGGGGCTAATCGATGCATTTTATAAGAAAATCATCAACCAAGCATTCTAGTGTAGAATTAGTCAAGTGTTGACTTATCGTTTTTATATAAAAGGAAACATGAGATGTCTAATTTTATATGAAAAACGAGTCTTGGAATCATTTATATAATTTCGTGGGAGATCATTATATAAATGGACATTTGTTTTAAAAAATGAGTTTTAGCAAATGTTATAAATGAACAATGAATGCTTATACATTTCCTCATATTTATTGTAGAATCGTTTAACGCAATGGCATCATCATCATCAACTCCCGCGCCCATTTTGGGCAAAGATTCATGGTTGCGAACCGTGATGGATAAGTGTATCCTCAAGGATGACGGTAGCAACTTCGTCGAATGGGATTCGACAATGAAGGGCGCCGCTACATCCGACAATGTGCTCAAGCACCTTACCGATCAACCACCCGCCGAACCCACTTCTCGATCCGGCGCGGCTCGTGCCGCCTATGATGAGTATGTGAAAGTGGACAATGACGTGAAAAACGTCTTGATTTGGTCCATGTCACCCGCTCTCAAACTCCGAATGGTTACTCAAAAAAGTGCATATGCGATATTCACTCGAGTGACAACCATGTTCTCCAAAGCACCGCAAATTAGGCTTTATGAAGCCGCGGTGCGGTTTTTCGATGCAAAGCTTGAGAGGAACCAAAAAGTTGGTCCTCATGTGCTCAAAATGATTGAGCAAATAGACACTCTTGAGCGTCAAGAGTGTGCTAGCTCTTGCGATCAACCGCATCCTCCATTCTCTTCCTAACAAGTTTGCTCACTTTCGAGTAAACTATAACATGAACAACATGGATAAGAGTTACCATGAACTTCATGCACTCTTGGTCCAAGCCGAGAGGGATATGGAAGTGAATGAGGTGGAGAAGAAAGATGTTCTCTCCATGAAAATGAAGAACATGAACTTGGGAGTGAAGAAGGGGAAGGTGGCCAAGAAAGGGCCATCTAACATAGGCAAGGGTAAGGGTAAGGCCATTGTGGAAGGTGTTCCACATAAGCCTAAGCCCAAGATCAACAAGGGAAGACCCCTCAAAGACACTTGCAAATATTGCAATGAGGTGGGTCATTGGATGCGCAATTGTCTCAAGTATAAGAAGGATCTCAAGAATGGATGTGCGACATCCAAAGGTATTCCTTCTAATCTCTATATGATTGACATCAATCATGCTTGCATTTCTACATGGGTAATGGATACCGGATGTGGATCTCACCTTTGTAATCATTTGCAGGGGATGAGAAACGTGCGGGCCCTAGCCAAGGGTGATGTAGATCTCCGCATGGGCAATGGAGCTAGAGTAGCGGCCGTTTCCGTGGGAACTTTTGTACTCGCTCTTGCTAGTGGATTAGAGTTGCTTTTGAATAACTGTTATTTTGTACCAACTCTAACCAAAAACATTATCTCCGTCTCCGTGTTAGATGCGGAAGGCTTTTGTTTTGAGATTAAGAACAACCGTTGTACTTTTTCTTTTAATGAAATGGTTTATGGTGAAGCTATTTCAATTGGAGGTATTTATGTTTTAAATGATGTTAATGATGTCTATCATGTTGAGAACAAGAGGCTCAAAACGAATGAATCAAACAAATCCTACCTTTGGCATTGTCGTTTAGGTCACATAAACGAAAGACGATAAAGAGACTTGTTGAGACCAAGGTTCTCAAACCATTTGATTGCGAATCATATGGTACATGCGAAGCTTGCCTTTTAGGCAAGATGACTCGTCAACCCTTTAGCGGTAAAGGGACACGAGCAAGTGAGGTTTTAGGACTCATACATACCGATGTGTGTGGTCCATTAAACATCACCGCTAGAGGAGGATATCATTACTTCATTACTTTTACCGATGATTTAAGTAGATATGGTTATGTCTACTTAATAAGGCATAAAAGTGATGCTTTTGAGAAATTTAAAGAATTTCAAAATGAGGTTGAGAACCAATTAAACAAAAGGATAAAAGCACTACGATCGGATCGTGGTGGCGAATATCTAAGTAATGAGTTTGATTCACATCTTAAGAATTGTGGTATAATATCACAATGGACTCCTCCGGGCACACCACAATTAAATGGTGTTGCAGAAAGGAGAAACCGAACTTTGCTTGACATGGTTCGGTCTATGATGAGTCAAACTGAGCTTCCTGGATCATTTTGGGGCTTTGCGCTATTATCTGCTGTATTTTCACTAAATCGAAGTCCGACTAAAGCGGCCAATAAGACTCCATATGAGATATGGATGAGAACGGTTCCCTATTTGTCATTCATGAGAATTTGGGGATGTGAGGCATTCGTCAAGAATAAAACTGACGATAAACTCGCTCCAAGGTCTGACAAATGTCTATTTGTAGGTTATCCTAAGGAAACCTGTGGCTATTACTTCTACAACCCTCACGAGAACAAAGTGTTTGTGGCTCGCGATGCTGTTTTCCTAGAAAATGAATTTATTTCTAAGAAACAGAGTGGGAGAAAATTTGAACTTGATGAAGTTCAAGAGCCACAAACCGAGACAGAAAATGAGGAAACCGCTTCCTCGCCGTCGACACGGTTATAATCCCTAGGAGGTCGGGAAGAGTTAGTCAACAACCTGGCCAGATTACCTCGGTATCTTGGAGGAGGAGGGTGAATTGTTGTTATTCGAAAGCAACGAACCCTCAACCTACAAGGCGGCTATTAGTAGCCCCAACTCCGAAAAATGGCTTGAGGCCATGAAATCCGAAATGGATTCTATGTACGAGAACCAAGTTTGGGACTTGGTAGATTTACCTGAAGGAGTGCGACCCTTCCGGTGTAAATGGATATTCAAAATCAAACTCGGCATAGATAAACATATTGATGTTTACAAAGCTAGATTGGTGGCAAAGGGCTTTTCACAAGTCCAAGGTATTCATTATGATGAAACCTTTGCACCTGCCATGATGCTTCGATCCATAAGGATAATCTTAGCGGTTGCCGCATTTCATGACTATGAAATATGGCAAATGGATGTAAAAACCGCCTTCTTGAATGGGATTCTAGAAGAGGAAGTGTTTATGACACAACCTGAAGGTTTTATAGACACATCCAACCCTAAGAAAGTATGCAAGCTTAAGAGATCCATTTATGGTCTTAAGCAAGCATCGAGGAGTTGGAATCACAGATTCGATCATGTTATCAAACAACATGGATTCGCTCGTAGTGCTGAGGAACCTTGTTTGTACATGAAGTTTAGTGGGAGTAAAGTAACCTTCCTTGTTTTGTATGTGGATGACATACTATTGATTGGAAATGATATTCCAAGCCTGAACTTGCAACGGGAGTTGAGAATTTGCGATCCATTGACCTAGGGCCCGCTTCCAACCTTAGGTCCAAGAGTCAACCACAAGTCAACTAAGTCAACAAAAGTCAAAGTCAAGGGAAGAAGCCCCCAAGTCAGCCGAGAAATGAGTATATTAAGTCCTCACATGTGTTCCTCAATAAGTCACTATCTACACATGTCACTATCTACCTTTATTACTTTATGCTTTTTACTTTAAGAATTTGTTGTTTATTGTTCAAAATTTTCAGCTCAAGAGAGCTTGTTTGGACCGAGTATATCATGTATTTTGTGGGTTTATTGTAGCCCTTAGATCTCCTTGTAATGGATGGACAAGATTAGAATGAGGGTAATATATAAACCCTCATTCTCACCTCCAAATTTTCAGATTTGGATTAATGATTAAAAACCCTAGTTGTTTTCTTGAGTGTTCTTCATTTCTCATTGCTTTGTGAGTGAGATTTGTGAGAGATTAGTTTAGTGGCTTTGTGCTTAAGCTAATCACAACCTAATTCTCTTGCTAAGTGCTTAGAATTAGTCACTATCCTTTTTATTTTCCTTGTTTATACAAATTTCAGAAAAATCATTTCACAAAAGAACACATTGAGGCCGAGATTTTTAACAACATTTCAAGATCGATTTTGTTCATCCTTTGAGTGATTCTTATCCTCATAAGTTTCACTCCAAATTGGTTATCAAAGCTTAGGTTTGAAGAGCACAAGATCCCACCTTTGTGCTAATTTCATACGGTCCAAAGGGAGTACATCAAGGTATTCGAAATTTTCAGATTTTGTGTGTTTGTTTTTCTCAATGAGTATGCCTCTTTCTTGTGATACTACTCTTGAGGGAACTATGTATGATTCTATGGAGAAATTGAGAAGGGAAATTGAGTCTAAGTTGAGCCGAGTTAATGGAGGATTTGGGTCAAAATTTGGTCTTGTAACTTGGAGGGTTATGCATACCCAACCCCATTCCTTGGATGAAAGTCAAAAAAATCAGATTTTTAGGTCTAAATGTACCATTGAGAAGAGGGTTTGTAACCTAATTATTGATGGAGGGAGTTGTGTTAATGTGGCTTCAAAAACCCTCATCGATAAGCTTGCCTTACCCACTCAAAAACACCCAAACCCTTACAAGTTGAGATGGTTGAATAGGGAGGCCGAAATTTTGGTTGATAAACGATGTTTGGTTTCTTTTTCGATGGGAAGAGACTATGTGGATGAAGTGTGGTGTGATGTGATTCCTATGGATGCTTGTCACCTTTTATTGGGGAGACCTTGGGAATTTGATCGAAACGCGACTCATGAGGGAAGAGACAACACTTACACTTTCGAGTTTAGAGACAAGAGGATCAAGCTTACGCCCTTGCCTCCAAACTTGGGTGGCCGAGCCACTCCTACCCTAGCCAAGCCACTTGAGGGAGTCTTATTGATTGGAGAGCAAGAGATGAAACACGAGCTTAGCAAGGGGATGGTTGTTTATGCCCTCATCGCCAAAGAAACTCCTAAGGAAAGTGAAAAACCAATTCCATGTGAAGTTCAAGAGCTCTTAGAAGTCTACAAGGATGTGTTTCCCCTAGAGCTACCTCACGGCCTACCCCTATTAGGGGCATTGAGCATCAAATCGATCTTGTTCCGGGAGCTACACTACCTAATAAGGCCGCATATCGAAGTGATCCTAAGGCTACACAAGAACTTCAACAACAAATTGGGGAACTCATGGAAAAAGGGTTTGTAAGAGAATCTCTTAGTCCTTGTGCCGTTCCTACACTCTTGGTACCTAAGAAGGATGGAACTTGGAGAATGTGTACGGATAGTCGAGCTATTAATAACATTACGGTCAAGTATAGGTTTCCTATACCTAGACTTGATGACATTCTTGATGAGCTTAGTGGAGCTCGATTGTTTTCCAAGATTGATCTACGACAAGGTTACCATCAAGTAAGAATCAAAGAGGGTGATGAATGGAAGACGGCGTTTAAGCGAACCATGGGTTATATGAATGGTTAGTCATGCCTTTTGGGCTATCCAATGCTCCTAGTACCTTCATGAGATTGATGACCGAGGTTTTGAGACCTTACTTGGGAAGATTCATTGTGGTTTACTTTGACGATATCTTAGTGTATAGCCCTTCCAAGGAGGCTCACCTACATCATTTGCGAGTGTTGTTTGAGACACTTAGAGATCACAAGTTGTATGGCAAGTTAGAGAAGTGTTCCTTCATGCAAAGCGAAGTCCAATTCTTGGGCTATATTATATCAAGCCGTGGTATTCTAGTTGATCAAGAGAAAGTGGAGGCTATCAAATCATGGCCAATTCCGAAGAACATAACCGAGGTGAGGAGTTTTCATGGCTTGGCTTCTTTTTATCGACGATTTATCAAGGATTTTAGCACCGTCATGGCACCCATCACCGAGTGTATGAAGAAAGGAGAGTTCAAGTGGAGTGAGGGGGCCGAGATTTCCTTCAACAAAATCAAGAAGTTGTTGTGTGACTCACCTATTCTTACACCACCCGATTTCAATAAGCTTTTGAGGTCGAATGTGATGCTAGTGGAGTTGGAATTGGGGCCGTTCTATTACAAGAACACAAGCCAATTGCTTACTTTAGTGAGAAGTTGAATGGTGCCAAGCTCAATTATTCCACCTACGACAAAGAATTCTATGCCATCGTTCGGGCTCTCGCTCATTGGAGCCATTACCTCAAGCCCAAGCCATTTGTTCTTCATTCCGATCATGAGGCTCTCAAATACATCAATGGACAACACAAGTTGAATCATAGGCATGCCAAATGGGTCGAGTTTCTTCAATCATTCTCCTTCTCGAGTAAGTTCATTGAGGGGAAGAATAACGTGGTGGCCGATGCTTTGTCTCGAAGGCATACCATGCTAAGCTACATGGAGCAAAGAGTGTTGGGTTTTGAATTCATGAAAGAGCTCTATGTGGAGGATCCCGACTTCAAAGACGAGTGGAATTCCATACGTGAAGGGCAAGGCAAGGTGGGAAGCAAGTACACACTTCAAGAGGGGTTCTTGTTCCTTGGCAATCGGCTATGCATACCTAAGGGCCCTTATCGAAATCTCCTCGTGAGGGAAGTTCATTCTAATGGTTTAGCCGGGCATTTCGGAATTCAAAAGACTTATGACATCCTCCAAGACCAATTCCATTGGCCCAAGATGCTTGGAGATGTCCAAGATGTGATCAAGAGATGTGCTTCATGCCAACAATCCAAGTCCTTCTTTCAAACGGGTCCCTACACTCCTTTACCCGTCCCAAATCGGCCATGGGAGGACGTTAGCATGGATTTCATCGTCGCCTTGCCTAGAACTCAACGAGGTAAGGATTCCATCATGGTTGTGGTAGACCGATTTAGCAAGATGGCTCATTTCATTGCGTGCAAGAAAACCGAGGATGCTATGAGTGTAGCCGAGTTGTATTTCAAGGAGGTGGTTAAATTGCATGGAGTCCCTAAAACCATTGTATCCGATCGAGACACCAAGTTCATGAGCCACTTTTGGAAGACCTTATGGAAGTTGCTAAAAACGAGGCTCTTGTTTAGCACAAGCCATCATCCTCAAACGGATGGCCAAACCGAGGTCACTAATAAAACCTTGGGGAGGATCCTTCGGAGCATCGTTTCTAGGTCCTTGAAAGATTGGGATCTCAAACTCGCCCACGCCGAATTTGCCTTCAACCGTGCCCCTTCTTCTAGCACGGGGAGTTCACCATTTGAGGTGGTCTATGGGACCAATCCCATCATGCCCACGGACCTAGCCCCCGTCAAGAGCAAGGAGATGAGTTACGATGCCAAGAAGCGAGTTGAGTTCATGATGAGTATCCACAACCAAGTCAAGAAGCAAATCGAGAAAGCGAATGAGACTTACAAGGCTAGAGCAAAGGGCCGAAAGATTTCAAAGGAGTTCGAGCCGGGAGACTTGGTATGGTTACACTTGAGGAAGGAACGGTTTCCGGATAAAAGAAAGAACAAACTCATGCCTAGGGCCGAGGGTCCCTTCGAGATACTCGAGAAAATTGGACCGAACGCTTACAAAGTTGATCTACCGGGAGAGTATGGAGTCCATGGCACGTTCAACGTGGGAGACCTTAGCCCGTACCATGAAGACTTGGAGGAGGAGGAAGTCGAGGATTTGAGGGCAAATCCTTTTCAACCCGGGGAGATTGCAACGGGAGTTGAGAATTTGCGATCCATTGACCTAGGGCCCGCTTCCAACCTTAGGTCCAAGAGTCAACCACAAGTCAACTAAGTCAACAAAAGTCAAAGTCAAGGGAAGAAGCCCCCAAGTCAGCCGAGAAATGAGTATATTAAGTCCTCACATGTGTTCCTCAATAAGTCACTATCTACACATGTCACTATCTACCTTTATTACTTTATGCTTTTTACTTTAAGAATTTGTTGTTTATTGTTCAAAATTTTCAGCTCAAGAGAGCTTGTTTGGACCGAGTATATCATGTATTTTGTGGGTTTATTGTAGCCCTTAGATCTCCTTGTAATGGATGGACAAGATTAGAATGAGGGTAATATATAAACCCTCATTCTCACCTCCAAATTTTCAGATTTGGATTAATGATTAAAAACCCTAGTTGTTTTCTTGAGTGTTCTTCATTTCTCATTGCTTTGTGAGTGAGATTTGTGAGAGATTAGTTTAGTGGCTTTGTGCTTAAGCTAATCACAACCTAATTCTCTTGCTAAGTGCTTAGAATTAGTCACTATCCTTTTTATTTTCCTTGTTTATACAAATTTCAGAAAAATCATTTCACAAAAGAACACATTGAGGCCGAGATTTTTAACAACATTTCAAGATCGATTTTGTTCATCCTTTGAGTGATTCTTATCCTCATAAGTTTCACTCCAGAACTCGGTAAAGGTGGAATTGGGAAACCATTTCCAAATGAAGGACTTGGGAGAGGCACAACGCATCTTAGGTATCCGGATCTATAGAGATAGATCCAAAAGGATACTAGCATTAAGTCAAGAAACTTATATTGATAAAATTCTTGATAGGTTCAATATGAAAGACTCCAAGAGAGGCTTTCTTCCGATGAGTGTAGGAATAACATTGAAGAAATCTCAATGTCCTACGACTCCTGCGGAAATTGAACGCATGAAATTGATCCCTTATGCTTCCGCTGTAGGATCAATCATGTATGCTATGATGTGCACTCGTCCCGATGTCGCTTTCGCCTTGAGCATGACGAGCCGGTATCAAGCTAATCCCGGTGAGAGTCACTGGATAGCTGTAAAGAACATCCTTAAGTACTTGAGAAGAACTAAGGATTCGTTTCTGGTGTTTGGAGGAGAACTTGAGCTACGTGTAAAGGGTTACACGGATGCAAGTTTCCAAACTGATGGGGATGATCTGAAATCCCAATCCGGCTATGTCTTTATGTTGAATGGAGGAGCTGTTTGTTGGAAGAGCTTCAAACAGAGTGTCACTGCGGATTCTACGACGGAAGCTGAGTATTTGGCAGCATCTGAAGCTGCTAAAGAAGCTGTGTGGATTCGGCAATTCTTGGATGGACTAAGAGTAGTCCCTAGTGCCGCGGATCACATCCTTTGTTTATTGTGATAATTGATGGGGCTATTTTCCAAGCGAAGGAGCCCAAGTCTAGTAACAAGTCTAGACACGTTTTGAGGAAATACCACGTTATTAGAGATAATGTGGAAAGGAAGGAAATAGATATTTGTAAGGTTGGGACAGACGATAAATATCGCTGATCCTTTAACCAAGCCTCTTTCGAGGGCTAAGCATGACGCGCACACCGCCTCCATGGGGTTGCGGCGTATGCCAGATTTCCTTTAGTTTTGTAATATGTAATAGAATGTTGTAACCTATTACATATATGAAAATAACATTCATTGTTTTATCTTAAGTCATTATTGAATGCATACTTTGTTTATCCGAATATTTGTGTGACAACTTTGAACGTATTCAAGTGAGCGGTATAAACTCGATTTGGTCCCTAGTCTCTCATATGAGGTGGCGTCTCAGAGACTAGATTGCAAGTCGATCGATGGTGGGTTCAACACCATAGGGTCATATGTGATGGTGATCGTTTGCATAGACAGATGAAGAACACTCTGTCGAGGCGGTGGCGCTTATAAATTCCTTTTCAATGAGATTGAAACCTGGTCGTGGTGGGAATTCTATAGTATTCTTTAGTCGATTCTTTGACTGAACTGATTATGCAGTCGGTGCGTTCGAGTGACTTTCATTTTGTCCTAAACCATGCCGTGAAAGGGGTTATAAGGGCATCTTTGGGGTCATGGTGATCTGCATTATCTGACAATCGAGTGGAAGGAAATGTCCACCCTCGTCAGGGTAAAACATCTTTGGGCCACTCGAGGAGTAGTCGCTGAAAATGCGTGGCCACGCTCGGTAAGAATCTACGGTAGATTCCCCGGTCAGACAGCTACTCTCCTTATCGAGGAAACCACTCACGATATATATATCTCAGGATGCAAGTACGACCTGTAAGACACCTTGCATCGAGTGGGAGATGTGAAACGGACATGAGAATTGGTAATGCACTACTTGTCTCGGACAAGTGGGAGATTGTTGGAGTATGTGTCCTCCACAATAGTGCAATTACTTAATAAATCTCAATTAAGGAATACGTGGGGATAATCCTGTATTATTGTCAATTGATTAACGTAAATCAATAACGGTTGGCTGACTAGAGTTTGACGTTATTGTCGTGAAAGCGGCGGTAATCAATTGATCCCTTTAAGTCACACCTAAAGGAACGTACTCCAAATATTTAAGCTAATATATTGTATGAGATACGATTATATTAGTAACTTGATAATTTGACTAACGGTTAGTCAGTGTATTGATTTAGAGAGAGATCGAGTTGTGAACTCGGACGTTTGAATTTTATATCGATAAAATTATAAGAGGAGACGAGAATTAGTGATTAACTGTTAATTCACTAATCATGTATATTTTACTAATGAGATTAGTAAAAGTACATTTTTTAATATATGTGTAGAGTACATATATATTAAGGAAGAGTTTAATTAATTTATACTTTATCATATTAGATGATTTAAGTGATAAATTATAAGCATTTGTGGGACAATTATTATAAACAAAATGGACCCATGAAAGGTCCTTATGGACCGTCCAAATGCAAGGGAGAGGAAGAAATAAGATGCTCTTTTGTCTTACTTGCTTTGTTCTCTTGTTTTTGTAAATGCATGGCAAAACACAATCATTACAATGCATGACATTTATCTAAACAAGAGAAAGACTCTTCTCTTCTCTACATGCACAAGGGGGCCGAAATTTTGGAGTGTCTTGTACACTTCAATTTACTTGTTTTTCTACATAAAACACAAGGCTAAGAGAAAGTTGATTCATTCAAGCATTCTCTCCTTTCCCTCTCATTTTCTCTCTAAATCATATTCTCATATTATACTAAGTTTACTAAGAGTTAGTAATAATAATAATATTCATATTATCAAGCTAATACTAAGCTATTTCTAGATCTAAATACTTAGTATTATTTGGAGTGTTCTTGGGTGCATCTTTTAGGAGGTTTTCTCTTTGAAAACTTGGGTTCTTTGGAGGATCATCCTAAGCTATATCTCAAGAAACTAAACTAGAAAGGAGTTCTAGTTTAGTGCCCTAATATCCTTTAAAAGAAAGGTATAAATTTCTAAACTTGTTTACAATGTAAATTTGTACTACATAGATCTTGCTAAATCAAATTAGAGTAATTTGATTTACACTAATACTTGATTAGTGAATGGGATCCGATCCCTACAAGATGAAGTCTATGTTTATAGTGATTTCATGATGGAGGCGGGTGCGATACAGAATGTACTCATCTATTCAATGGAATCAAATTTGCAAAGACGGTTCATAACCCAAGGTGCAAACAAGATTTTCACCACCCTAACTAAAGAGTTCTCGAAAGCACCGAGAATCAAGAGTTATGAGTATACCCCTCGCTTCTTTGAAGCGAAACTCCAGAAGGGCCAACCGGTTGGTCCACACCTTCTCGACATGATCGAGAATGTTGAGAAACTGGAGGAGCTTGGTTGCAAGATCGATGAGAAGATCACCATTGATCGTGTGCTCCACTCCCTTCGTGATGGGTATGCCCTCTTTAGGGCGAAACTATTACATGAATGACATGCAGAAAAGTCTACATGAGCTTCACTCACTCCTCGTGCAGACGGAGAGTGATCTGAAGTTGAGTGGGAGCATGAAACAAGATGTTCTCATGATAGGCAACAAGCATAAGGGTAAGGGTAAGGCTCCGGCAAACCTAACTATAGGAAAGCCAAAGTTTAAAAAGCTAGTGATTGCGAAGAGTGGGCCTGGTGAGTCTAGCGGTAGCTCACAAGGCAAGGCAAAAGCGAAGCAAAGTATGGAGTGCCACCATTGCCACAAGTCTGGCCATTGGAGGCGGAACTGTCCCGTGTATGCTAAGGACATAAAAGCAGGACGCGTCACTCCTATTGGTACGTCTTCTTTTATTCATATGAATGAGATTAACCATGCAAGTTTCAGAACTTGGGTACTTGATACTGGTTGTGGTTCTCATCTGTGTAATCATTTGAAGGGCCTAAGAAACATCAAAACTCTGGCAAGAGGTGATGTAGACCTGCGAGTGGGAAATGGTGCAAGAGTTGCTGCCGTTTCAGTAGGAACATATGTAATCCAACTCCCGAGCGGATTTGAGTTATTTCTGAATAACTGTTACTATGTACCTAGTTTATCCAAAAACATTATTTCTGTATCCGTTCTTGATAAAGAAAGATTTTCATTTTTAATAAAGAATAATAGCTGTATTTTCTCTTTGAATGAAATGATCTATGGTAAAGCAGTTTCCATGAACGAAATTTATGTTTTTGATCAAACCACAGATATTATGCATGTGAGTAACAAGAAAGCAAAGGTTGGTGACAAAGATCAAACCTATCTATGGCATTGCCGTATGGGGCACATAAATGAGAAACGCGTGAAGAAGCTCATTGATAATGGGACAATTGCCCCATTTGACTATGAAACTTTTGGCACATGTGAATCATGTCTCATAGGCAAAATGTCTCGAATTTCCTTCAAAGGTGTTGGAATGCGCGCTGCTGACCTATTAAGACTCATACATACTGATGTGTGGACCTATGTCAATCAACGCTAGAGATGGCTATAGGTAATTTATCACTTTCACGGACGATTTGAGTAGATATGGATATGTCTACTTAATGAAGCATAAAAGTAAGTCCTTCGACAAGTTCAAGGAATTCCAGAATAAGGTTAAGAACCAACTGGATAGAAAGATAAAAGCACTACGTTCAGATCGTGGTGGCGAATATCGTTCAACTGAGTTTGATCGACACCTGAAAGACCGCGGGATAGTACTACAGTTAACTCCACCCGGAACACCACAACTGAATGGTGTATCCGAACGCAGGAATCGAACATTACTTGATATGGTTCGATCCATGATGAGTCACACGGTTGTACCTGACACATTATGGAGCTATGCTCTTTTGTCAGCTGCTCTTATACTTAACCGAAGTCCGTCTAAAGCTGTTGACAAGACTCCATACGAGTTATGGAAGGGAACGGTCCCTAACTTGTCCTTTATACGGGTTTGGTGGTGCGAGGCTTATGTCAAGTGGAGACACGAGGATAAGCTCGGCCCGCGATCGGTCAAGACATAGTTTATTGGTTATCCAAAAGGAATGTTTGGTCATTACTTCTATTCGCCTACAGAAGACCGAGTTTTTGTTGCGGCTAGTGCGAAGTTCTTAGAGAAAGAGTTTCTCGAAGACAAGAGAAGTAATAGAACCTTCGATCTGTCGGAGATTCCTGAACCAACAACCGAGCAACCAATGGAGGAAACTGTTCCTTCTTCGTCTGCTGCGGTTAATATTCCCTTGGAACCCAGGAGGTCGGGTAGACTCTCCATTCCTCCAGACAGATACATCGGTATGGTCGAGGAGAATGGGAGAGACGACGCTTTACTCCTTGAGAGTAACGAACCCGTAACCTATAAAGGTGCCATGACATGTTCTGACTCAAAGCTATGGCAAGAAGCCATGCAATCCGAGATGGACTCTATGTATGAGAACGATGTATGGGATCTGGTTGACTTACGTGATAAGGCTCGGCCTCTTCAGTGCAAATGGCTTTACAAGATAAAGCGATCTGTAGAAGGACAACCAGATATATACAAGGCACTATTAGTGGCAAAGGGTTTCACTCAAGTGCAAGGGTTGCACTATGATGAGATCTTTGCAGCCGTAGTCATGCTTCGTTCCATTCGGATTGTCTTAGCGATTGCCGCCTTTCATGACTATGAAATTTGGCAGATGGACGTGAAAACCGCCTACATAAACGGTTATTTGGAGGAGGAGTTGTACATGGTACAACCCGAAGGTTACACAGATCCTGAAAATCCTAAGAAGGTTTGCAAGCTTAAGCGTTCCATCTATGGACTTAAGCAAGATTCACGGAGTTGGAATCATCGCTTCGACCAAGTGATAAAGGAGAATGGATTCACTCGATCGGTCGAGGAACCATGTCTATATATCAAGTCGAGTGGGAGCAATATTGTCTTCCTAATACTGTATGTCGATGACATACTTTTGGTTGGGAATGACATACCTCTTTATAACTTCGGTAAAAGTTTGGTTAAAGAACCATTTCCAGATGAAAGATTTGGGTGAGGCACAACGAATTTGGGGGCTCCGTATCTATAGAGATAGATCACGACGGATGTTATCCCTCAGTCAGGAGTCTTATATAAATAAGATTTTTGAGAGGTTCAGCATGACCAACTCCAAGAAGGGGAACCTTCCAATGATCTCTGGAGTGCAATTGAGTAAAGCTCAAGCACCAAAGATATCGTAAGAGGTCGAGCGCATGAGTCGGATTCCATATGCATCAGCTATAGGATCGATCATGTATGCCATGATATGCACACGTCCGGACGTGGCATATGCATTGAGTATGACGAGCCGATACCAAGGCAATCCAGGTGAAACACACTGGATGGCTGTAAAGAACATTCTTAAGTACCTACGGAGGACTAAAGATTGGGTATTGACATATGGAGGAGACACTGAGCTATGCGCAATCGGTTACGCAGATGCTAGATTCCAAACGAATCGAGATGACTCGAAGTCTTAATCTGGATTCGTTTTCACTCTAAATGGCACTGCGGTCAGCTGGAAAAGCTCCAAACAAACTTTTATAGCAGATTCAACGACTGAGTCCGAGCACTATGCTGCTTCAGAGGCTGCGAAGGAAGCTATATGGATGTGTTAGTTCTTACAAGGACTAACTGTAGTTCCTAGTTCGAATGACCCGATCACCATCTATTGCGACAATAGTGGTGCCATCTTCCAGGCAAAGGAGCCAAAGTCCAGCAATTAGTCTCGGCACGTGCAAAGGAAGGCTCACATGATCCGAGATTACGTGGAGTAGAAGGAGATAGTGATTGACAAGATTGCTACGGTTGATAACGTAGCAGATCCTCTCACTAAACCGTTGAGACATGATAAGCATGAAGGGCACGTTATTTCCATGGGAATTAAGCGTGTTCCTGAGTTGTATTAGTGGATTGTATGGATTAGACACGTTCTGGATACCCATATCCGTACCCTCCCAAACAAAACCCGGTGATGTAACACGGACTTTTATTACGCATGCTTTAACGTTGACTTAAACGGTTCTAACTATGTCGAATTCATTTTGAGTCGTTTTGAAATGTTAAAATGATTTTGGTCGCTTCACATCACACTTAAATAAATGTTCATTTTGTCCATTTAGGAACTAGCTTGGTCCGCGTCCTGCTTCATTTGGCATGAGCTTCGCATTTGCACTACAATTAGCCCCTTTGCATTAACGAGGTCTAATTCAGCATTCCTAAATTCCTAAATTTGGGCCCGGTGGCTAATTCCCCCTTTTAGCCTTCTCTTATACAAAATATAGCCTCACGGGTTACCTTATTTCACAAAATGCTACAAAATACACCTTTTTCACATTTTCGTGTCTCGGGCCCAGAACCGAGCCCAAACCCGCCTTTGGCCCGCACTCCAAAGCCCTGAACATCATAAAATATCTCAGAAATACCCCAGGTGTTTTCTTGACGTGCAAATTCGAGATTATACTGTATCTTTCCAAGATATAATCAAACCGAAACTAGGAAACTAGGCCTAGAACCACACCCTCAAACCGCATAAGCTTATGCGGTTTAGGGGTCAAACCGCATAAGCCTATGCGGTTTACCCTACAAATCGCATAGTGCTATGCGGTTTCTAAGCCTGATTTTATCCCGAGATTTCCTAATTTCTCCGAGGTTTTAGTATATATACACCCCTATACCTGACCTCGAAAGACACAATTTACAACCACAATTCACAGCATACACAATTCAAAACTCTCTCAAAGCCTCAAGCACTCAAATCTGAGTTCAACACACCATCCCGTGTTGAATTCATCCTCCTTTTAAGGTCAAGAAGCGCAGCTCTGCCCAGATCTAAAGCGTCAGGACAAGGTAGGTACCGATCCACTTGGATCAAAGCTTTTTCTTATTATCTATGGACTAACAAAGGGGACTACACTTTAGCGCCCCCCCCCCCCTCCCCCCCCGGCTTCGGCACCGAGCGCTCTTGCATTCCCAGTGTTTTTTTTTTTTTTTTACTTCGGGTACACTCCATATCCGATGACACGCCAAAGTCACACAAGCAACCGACCCTTTTAAAATAAACCAATGGACAATTGAACTTTATTTTATTTGCATGCATCTTGCACCCTTTTCTTTGCATTAAAATCAACTTGAACAATGAATTCGACCTTTAACTGAACCGTTTTCGTTAACAAGTTAAACATGCTAAATTGAGGGTTTAATCAATCTTTTTGCATTTGCATCTGCATTCTTTTACAAACTTTTTCGCACTTGTACGTAGCGATAACATTAGCTCATGTCATCTAACACGGATGGTTCTAGGTCAGTAGAGGCTATTTTTACATAGGCTTTTCTAAAAGGTTTTAATAAATCATTAATTGAACTAATCTTTTTAAAGTACCCTCACCCCGAATCCATTCTGGTTTCACAACCTTAGATCTAGGGGTGTCGGCGTGCTCCAAAATCTAGGACATGTTTTTAACTTAAGACATCATAGCAGGTTCTTAATTTCCGCGATAATTAGGTGGCGACTCCAAAACAGTTTTAAAGGTTTTTCTAAATTAGTCTTTTTAACTTAAAGCGCCCTTACGCAAGACGCCGAGTTGGGTCCCTCTTTCGATCCCGGGTTCCACAGTTTGGCGACTCCGCTGGGGAGATTTTATTTTTTAAAACTAAATCTAGCTTTTTCTTTTAAAAATAAAGAGGTGAAACTTGAAAGTCTTGAACAATCCATGTATACATATTTGAGCTATGCACATTCGTTTAGAGTCCATTCCTTTTGGAATCTAGGCACCCTTTTTACCCTCGAGAGGTGGTTCCCACATGCAGGCTTGTCCACTCGATAAAGCACATGCCGGACTAACTTTCCTCTCGCCCCTCCACGGCTTGCCGGAAACGGCTATCTCGACCGCCCCAGTGCTCCCTTTAGAAAACCTATCGCCCCGGCGTAAGGAAATAAAGGGGTTAAGTATCTGCCAAAGCGTACTCGAAGTAGTTGGAGGTGTACCCGACTGACCCTTTTCACCCTTTTTGAGTCATACGTACAAGTACGAGGCTATGCACTCCATGGTCTTTTACAAATGAGCATTTGCATTCATATTTTCGAAAACTCACTTAAACTTTTCAAAGATAAATGAACCTAACATCTAACAAAGCTAACACTTTCTAAACAAAACTACCGCGAATTTTTGAAATAAACGTTTTTCAAAACCTCCTTTTACTAACAAGCAAAAACCCGAGCAAGGACTGAAATCCAAGCTCGCGGATTTTACTCCTCTAGGTCATACGGCCTAGCTCTACTTTTAACATCCTCGACTCGACTTGTTAACCACTCTCGAGTCGAATCCTTTCTCTTTTACACATCCGAACTCGAGCTCACGTTGGCAAGTTACCGATATCAGCTCGACGGGTGCAAAGCAAATCCTTTAACATCGAGACGAGATGTGCGCACGCATCCTCGCCTCAAAAGCTTCCTTTAGCTAAAACCTTTTCGAAAATCTCCTCTTTTCAAAGCATAAAAGGTCTTTCTAAACAAAGAAATGATCTAAAAATGAATGCTTAGAATGTTTGTGAGTCTAGTGGGTCGAGTCGTGTCACTAATATACGAAGTGAAATGCAGGACTCGGCTGGATACTCGTCATACTGAGAATCGCACCAACACTCCTCACAACGAACCCACGTACGCCTCAAAGATGCCTAACCTCGACAGTTTAAAGACACTCCGTGACCGTATTAACCAACTCACCAAAGACATTAGCGACTTGAAGGCCTTGCATCAAGCCGAAGTTGAACGGCACACCAAGAACAAGGCCGACAAGCACGCTTCCCTCTACAACCTCGCAAACCAACACCAAAAGAACAACGAAGACTTCGTCCACTATCTCGTCCGATGGAGGAAAATGCTCGCACAGATCCCAAACCCTCCGCATGAGGACGAACTCATGTACACATTTCTCAGCAGCCTGCAGCCCGCATGGCAAAAACGCTTCAATTATGGTGACGTCCAGAATTTCGAAGGACTCGTTGAAGTCGGCACTCGAGCCCAAAACGACCTCGCCATCTTCGTAGGATCAGTCCCTACATTGGATTGCTCTTATCTCAGCGCACCCTCTATTGACCAAATCAATGGGGTTTGGTTTAGCGATGACGAAGACGAAGAATGGCCACCCACTAACAAAATGGTAGCCCAACTCTCAACCACTGCCTCCTCAACTAAGAATAAAAAGAACAAAAAGGGGAAGAAAAAGAAGGGCGCGCAGCCCGAGAAGAAAGACCAAGACGAGGTCTCACACCTCACACGTTCTGGTCGTCCTTATCAGAATATCTTCACAGATGAGCATGCCCGAAAGGCAACCGCGGCCGAGAAAGGCAAGGCCGTAGTCCAAGAGGATGTTCCCTCTACAAGTACACCTTCCACTTCTACAGTGATTCCACCACCAAACACGAACGAGGTGCTTCAAAAGCAACTCGCTCGCACAAATGCCGATGTTTCTATTTGGGCCCTCCTACGAGACTCAGCGGAACATAGGAATGCATTCATTCGCGCTCTATAAATAGCGTGCGCAGATTCCGAGATCTCCCCAGATCAAATGGTCAGCCACGTCACAAGGGATTGGTTACCGGGGGCTATTACCTTCTCAAACGATGATCTACCTGCGTTCGGACCTAATCACAACCTTGCTCTCTATATTAGCGTGGAGTGCATGAAGAAAACCCTACCCTGTCTCTCGTCGACAACGGGTCCGCGGTTAATGTCCTACCATTAGCGACCGCACATCGCCTACGCTTATCTGATGAAGACTTCACCCCAAGTACAGATGGGGTCAAAGCTTTTGACGGGACCATACGTCATGTGAAAGGAACCATTTCCCTTCACATACGCACCGGCCCGATAGAAAGGAAGGTCGAGTTCCAAGTCATTGACATGACTCCTTCCTATAACATACTCTTAGGGCGGCCTTGGATTCATGCCACCAAGGCCGTGACTTCTACTCTTCACCAAAAGGTTAAGATCCCTCTTAACGAAGAAATCATAACCCTGAACGCCTCAAACTTTCGAGCTCTATTCGACACACCAAAGGAGCCCAATGCTTCAGAAATCGTCATTGAACCCGCACAAGACCTATGTGAATTCGATCTCGAGATTGGCACCGTTACACGTGCACCAATCAAAACATACAAACCCTTCAAGACAAAAGACAACAATAGCCTTTGTCTCACCATGGGCCTAGGCTATGAACCCAAAGATGACGACCGAGAGCGGATGGTCAAAGAGGTCCAGAGACGGAAGTCAGCCCAAAAAGTCACCCTGCGACCTTATATCCTCGACCTAGGTGCATACTTTACCTCGGGAGGAAAAGTCGACGGGAATACCTCCCTTCGAGACATCATCCACTCATCCGAAGCTTGCTTCTCTAATGAGGCCGAACCCAACACATCCAAGGCCTCGCCGAACTCCAAAAATGAAGAGATTGTCTCCACAATCATGAGAGACCGTCGCTTCGATCCCAACTTACTCATAGCCGATGCCACCGACAAAACCCTTAATGGATGGTATAAGACGCTGAAATGGACCGACGCACAGGGCCACCACTTTCAGCTTATCACCGGCGAAGGACCACTTTTCGACCATGTCACCAGCCTCAAAGACAAGGACGAAAGCAACTCAAGCTCAAACAGCTCCAGCAGCGATGAAGACAACAAGGAGGAAGAAGAGCCTCTATTAGCTTCTAATGCTCTTAGCGTCGGGTCATCTGTCGACCCATCTATCCTAGACTCTAGCTTTAGCTTAAATTTTCTTTTTACGGAGGCTAGCTCCTGTAGATACCCGTATCCGTACCCCCCAAATACAAACCCTGTGATGAAATGGACTTGTCACAAAAAGCGTGTTTTTAACGTAATGTCAAAACGGTACATTTTGTCGAAAACATTTTAAGTCGTTTAACGCATAAATGATTTATTTGCATGTCGTGTAAAATGAGTATTCATTTAGTCATTTTATTTAAGCCGACCCAACACAAAAACAAGCCTTTTTCACACACGAAAATGCCCACAAAAACACTCGAGCACGCCTCCCGAGGCGTCAGACGCTCAAACCGAGCACACGTCTAAACACATTTCACAAAAACAATTCAATACAAGACAAAAACACTTTACGGCCCGAGACCCGAAAAACACACAAAGACGGCCCAAAACACACAAAAAGGCCCAAGCACCGGAAACGGACCAAAGCGCGTCCCAGGTCACATTCTTACAAAACAAAATCTCACAAAGTCGTAAAATAATATATTACAATATTATTTTATTTCGAGCCAAAATCGAAAAACACGACGAAAAACCGAAACACGAAAACGGAGCCGAGAAATCAAGTTGATTCCCGGCCCCTAAAGTCAACAGCCAACATAAAGCTGCAGCCTACGAACACACGCATTACATACGAACGTAAGCGCATACGCATGCACGTAATACGCCACAAAAATGGCCCAAAAAATCGCCTGTCAACAGGCGATTTTACTGAAAATCGCCAGTTAACTGGCGATTTAATGGTAAATCGCCAGTCAACTGGCGATTTTCAGTTTAATCGCCTGTTAACTGGCGATTTTCTCCTGTTTCTGCACTTTGGCGGCTCGAAATCCCTATAAATACACCCCTTACACTCGACTCAAAAACGGGTTCCTGACCCGACCCGGTATTGGCATTGCGAACCCGTATTCGTAATACGGTTGTAGCGATTCGGACCTCTGATCCGTCTTAAACCTCGCCAATATCGCATAAGCAACGACACAATTAACAATGAACAAGCGGACACCACTTTACATTTTGCAAATTCTCATTTACGCATTAAACGACTAAACATGATTTCGACAAAACTTGTACTGTCTTCATTAGTCTTAAAGCATGCAAAACTGAGGGTTTTAAACAAACTTTTACATACACATGAGTCGAAAAATAGTATTTAAATGATAATTCAAACAATGAATTATCGTTTTTGTGCACATTTCCTATAGCAACCCGTCATAGCTTTGACGTATACATTTGCTTTTACGCATATTTATCGAGTCACATATCGCACTTGTACGTAGCGGTTTGCATTTGCTCAAACATCGAATTATACACTGTTTTCAAGCTAGTAATGGCTACTTTTACGTAGGTTTTTCAATTACAGTTTTTCATAAAACATTTTGACAAACTTTTGGAGAGTACCCTCACCCCGAACCCGCTCTGGTTTCACAATTGCCTTAGACGGATAGGTATCGACGCACCTTGAACTCTAAGATTCGCGTCTTCGAGTCCAAGACGCGCTGAACGGGTCCAAATTCCCTCCTAATTTGGCGGCGACTCTGAAAACGGCTTTTAAATGATTTTTCAATATTTCTTTAAAATGCTTTAAACAAATTAAGCAATGACATCCCCCATAGCAACTCGAGCAAGACCCGCAGAGCGCGCTTTTACGCGCCGCTCTTTCACATTATTTTCCCGCGCCGTGCATTCCGCCCCATGACACATTTTCGAGGGCGGGCGCGAGCGGGGCGTCGAGAAGCGACTCCGCTGGGGACGAGCTGTTTTTATTTTTTTTTTAAGAAAATTAGCTTTTTCTTTTATTTAAAAACACAAGAGGGGAAACTTGAAAACTTGAAAACAGTTTTAAAATTCGATGTTTGAGCACATGCAACCGTTTGAGTCGAATCCTCCTGATTCATAACCACACCCCTCGAGGGACGGCCCCAAGTAAAAACTTGCTTCATAAGCAAGTATACTCTGGACACGTCGATCTCTCACCCTTCCACGATCACAAGTATGGCATCCGTACAAGTGATCGTAGCAGTCAAACTCGGACGCTCTAGGCCCCGTATTGAATCCACACTCAAATGTGTGTGATCTTGCGGATAACCCTACACAAACGTTGCGGGAATGACCGGAAGGAACCTTACCCTGAAAGCCAAAAACCCGTGTCTATACGTACAAATGCGAGGCTATAGTACCCTCACTATAGTCGTTTTTCAAAATACATCATACATAGGTACTTTACAACATTGCATTTACATTTTAAAAAAAAAAAAACGAACGAACAGTTCTCTTTGCAACTATTGAAATAACATTTTTTAAAACCTTCCGTATAAGCCGGCTGACCTATAGTCATTTCGGCTTAGCACGACAACTCAGTCTTTCAAAACGCCCGCGGATAATCACTACATTCGCAGGGCCTTTCAAAAACGTAAACGGATTACGTGACTCACGGTCATTGTAATTCATTTATAGCAAAACATTTTCACATTGCAAAACCAGGGATTATCAACATATTCCTGCTGAACTTACTCAAAATAAGCGGCCTCGGTCTTTTACAAACTTTTTCGCAAAACTCTCGTCGAGTCGATTGACCTCTAGTCACTTCGACTTGACAAACATCCCTTACAAAAAACAAAACTCAGGAATGGTCATACCCAATCCCGTCATTTACGCTGAATCAACTGACCTACAGTCATTTGACTCAGTTCATTTTACACAAAACACGTAAAAACGATCAAAACCGTTTTTACACACTTTAACATCCCCGACTTGGCTAGCCTATATCTATCTCGAGTCGGATCCAAAACTTTTCATTGCAATCCAAACGATGAGCCCACGACGACATACTGTTAATACGGGCCCATAGGATTCAAGCACAAGGCATCTTTTACATCAAGATCGGAAACGTGTCAACGCGTCAATAACTCAAAAGCTTTCCAAACATTTTGTCAAAACACGACAAGCTGTTTTAACAATACTCACAACACATTTTTGAAATAAACATTTGTCAAAAATTTTGCAAACCGACTAACAACCATTTTTGTTTTTAACCAAAACAAGCAATCTTTTCAAAACAAAACCCGGGAAAAATCACAAAATTCCTGTCGACATTTCAAAAGCATGAACGGACTACAAGACTAGCCGTCATCGTAGCTCATTTAATACAAACCTTTTTCTGCAAAGCAAACTCGAGGATGACAACATGTCCTCGATGATTTTTCACAACATATAAAGCGGCACATGCCCGTTTTAAGCACTTTTAAAATAACATATTTCAAAATTCTTCAAACAAATCGGCTCACGGCCATTTCACCCAATCACACTTTTACAACTAAGTAAACACGGGAATGCCCAAAAGCAATCCCTAAGCAAACACGGGAATGCCCAAAAGCAATCCCTAAGCAAACATGGGAATGCCCAAAAGCAATCCCTAAGCAAACACGGGAATGCCCAAAAGCACTCCCTAAGCAAACACGGGAATTCCCAAAAGCAATCCCTAAGCAAAGCCCGGGAATGCCCAAAAGCACTCCCTCGGACTTTTTCCACGGCCATTTCAGGCCCAAGCATCATTTTTACAATCAAGCAAAGCCCGGGAATGCCCAAAAGCACTCCCTTGGACTTTTTCCACGGCCATTTCAGGCCCAAGCATCATTTTTACAATCAAGCAAAGCCCGGGAATGCCCAAAAGCACTCCCTCGGACTTTTTCCACGGCCATTTAAAGCCCAAGCATCATTTTTACAAACAAGCAAGACCCGGGAATGCCCAAAAGCACTCCCTCGGACTTCTTCCACGGCCATTTCAGGCCCAAGCATCATTTTAACAATCAAGCAAAGCCTGGGAATGCCCAAAAGCACTCCCTCGGACTTTTACAACCAAGCAAAGCCCGGGAACGCCCAAACGCACTCCCGCAGGCTTTTTCTTCGGCTATGTCAGCCCAAGGATCACTTTTAGAACCAAGCAAATCCAGGAATGCCCAAGCGCAGTCCTGCGGACTTTTTCATCTAATCTGAACGACCTATAGTCGCGCCGACTAAGCACCTTCAAAGCAAAAACGGCAGAACGTGCAGGACCGTTCTCATCGCATTTCAAGCATCTCCGACTTAACTAGCTAAACGCTCTCTAGTCAAATCCTTTTCCATGCATCTAGGCTCGAGCCCTCAACGATGAACCGTTAACATGGTCTCGACAGATACAAAGCAAACACGTTTTAACATCGAGACGAGATGCGCGCACGCATTCTCGCCTCAAAAAGGCTTCCTAGACACAACATCGTTCCTAAAGCCACACACTCTCATTTTTGAAATAAGCTCTTTTCAAAAATCTTATCACTTTTGCAAAACAAGCAACACACTCTCATTTTTGAAATAAGCTCTTTTCGAAAATATCCGTGTTTTTACAAGACAAGCAAAACTTTTGCATTTTGAAATAATCACGTTTCAAAATTCCCTCAACTTCGAAATAAACACTTTTCGAAATTCCGGGTCAAAACAAATAGTCTTTCACTATTTCGATTTGACCCACTAAGCACTCTTTACAAGTCACTCGGGAATAATCATCACATTCCCAAATCTTGTCAAAGTACAAATAGACTACATGACCCTTGGCCATCGTAACCTATTTATCTCAAAGCATTTTCATAAAGCAAATTAAAACCCAAGAATCTCGTCACATTCTTGGAAATTTTTCATTCTAAGCGGCTCGTGGCCCTTCACATTTTGAAATAACATTTTTCAAAATTTCCGTGTCAAGTCAACTAGTCTGTACCTAGTTCGATTTGACCCGATCACAAATCTTTGCAACCGTCCGGGAATAATCACTACATTCCCGAGACCTTACAAAAACGTCAATGGACTACATGACTCGCGGTCATCGTATGCCAATTTCTAGCAAAACACTTTCACAAGCCCAAACCCAAGAATTACACAATATTCTTGTTGGACTTTATGCGGCCCCGGGCCTTCTCAACTTTTCAAATAAAGCATTTCGCAAATCTCATTTGGCCAAACGACTCAAAGTCGGCCTGATTCAATAAAACATCATCTTTTACAAGCAAGCAAAGCCCGAGAATGGCCATGCCCAATCTCGCAGTCTTTTCATTGGTTCGAATGGCTCATAACCATCTCGACCCGATTCCTCTCAAGCAAAAAGCACGTGGACATACAAACCTGCCCACATCCTACTGAACTAGCTTATCGCTAACACGGGTTCATTCCAAGCAATTCTATCGCAATCCTACGATAGGCCCACGACGACATGCCGTTAACATGCGCCAATCGGATTCAATGAAAGCTCTTTAAACATCGAGTCAGGAACGTGTCAATGCGTCTCTAGCTCAAACACCTTCCAAGCATTTTGTCAAAATACGACAAATTGTTTTTCACAAAATCCTCATCTCATTTTTGAAATAACCTTTTTCAAATATCCTTCCTTCAAATCGAATGACCCACAGTCATGATGGTTTGACCCACACAAGCAATCTCTTCAAAGCATCCAAGAATAATCACTTTATTCTTGTGACATTTCCAAAACATAAATGAGCTACATGACTCGCCGTCATAGTAACCCATTTATTACAAAGCATTTTCAAACCCGAGAGTGGTAACCCATTCTCGTGGACCTTTTCGCAAAAGCAAATCAAGCAGCACACGGCCTCTTAACATCTCTTTCGAAATAAGCATTTTCAAAATCTACGGTTCAAATGACCTACCGCCATTTTAATCCAAACATCTCTCTTTCACGAAACAACACAACCTGGGAATGGACTAGCATCATCCCACGGTTTCTTCACGGTTAGACCAAGTGGCTCATAGTCGCTTCAAGCTAACCCTCCTTCAAACAAAATGCATGAAAACGAGCATAACCGTCTTCATCGCATTTTCAATCACCCTTGATTCGGGTAGCCTATCGCTACTCCAAACCGACTCATTTTTTCATCGCAATCCAGCGACAAGTCCATAACGACACGCCATTAACACGGGCTTATCGGATTCGATCTCAAAACACCTTTTGCATCGAGCCAATATGTGACAACGCATTTCTGCTCAACAAAACATCCTGCTTTTGTCGTAAACAAAACTTTTGCAAAATCAAAATCGAATCTACGTATGCGTTAACCAAGTATCGACACGAGCATCAACCACATTTGAGATATGCGCGTCTCGAGCATCCAGCAAAGCATCCATCAAGGCACCAACGACGGTCTCGCGGACCACATTAAGCGGCTTGCAATGTTTTCAATACGGGTCGAGTCTTAAGCATCGAGTCAATCTCTGTCAGTCTAGGTGGAGTGAAACTTATGGGGATAAGAATCACTCAAAGGATGAACAAAATCGATCTTGCAAAACCCTTAGAAATCTCGGCTCAATGTGAAGTTTTTATGGGATATTTTTCTGAAATTTGTAAAACAAAAGGAAACATAAAGATAGTGCCTAAATCTACTCACAAAGTTATAGATTTAGGGGTTTAATTAACTAAGCACAAAGCCACTAGTTAATTATCATAAATCTCAAACACAAAGTAAAGAGAGAAATGAGAGCACTCAAGTTTTTTTAGGGTTTCAACCTTATCATTCAAATCTGAAAATTTTGATGTGAGAATGAGGGTTTATATATTACCCTCATTCTAATCTTGACCATCCATTACAAGCTAATCTAAGGGCTACAATCAACCCCCAAATTCAACATTATACTCGGTCCAAATAAGCTCACTTGAGCTGAAAATTTTGAACATAAAACAACAAATGCTTAAAGTAAAAAGCATAAAGTAATAAAGGTAGATAGCGACATGTGTTGATAGTGACTTATTGAGGAACACATGTGAGGACTTCTTGTGATCATTTCTCGGCTGACTTGGGCTTCTCCCCTTGGCTTTGACTTTTGTTGACTTAGTTGACTTGTGGTTGACCCTTGGACCTAAGGTTGGAAGCGGGCCCTAGGTCAAGGGATCGCAAATTCTCAACTCCCGTTGCAATCTCCGGGTTGAAAGGATTTGCCCTCAAATCCTCGCCTTCTTCATCTTCCAAATCCTCATGATACGGACTAAGATCTCCCACATTAAACGTGCCATGGACTCCGTATTCCCCCGGTAGATCAACTTTGTAAGCATTCGACCCGATTTTCTCAAGTATTTCGAAGGGACCCTCGGCTCTGGGCATGAGTTTGTTCTTTCGTTTATCCGGAAATCTTTCCTTCCTCAAGTGTAACCATACCAAGTCTCCCGGCTCGAACTCTTTGGGATTCTTTCCGCCCTTTGATCTAGACTTGTAGGTTTCATTTGCTTTCTCGATTTGCTTCTTGACTTGGTTGTGGATACTCATCATGAACTCAACCCGCTTCTTGGCATCGTAACTCATCTCCTTGCTCCTGACGGGGGCTAGGTCCGTGGGCATGAGGGGGTTGGTCCCATAGACCACTTCAAATGGTGAGCTTCCCGTGCTAGAAGAAGGGGCACGGTTGAAGGCAAACTCGGCGTGGGCGAGTTTGAGATCCCAATCTTTCAAGGACCTAGAAACGATGCTCCTAAGGATCCTCCCCAAGGTTTTATTAGTGACCTCGGTTTGGCCATCCGTTTGAGGATGATGACTTGTGCTAAACAAGAGCCTCGTTTTTAGCAACTTCCATAAGGTCTTCCAAAAGTGGCTCATGAACTTGGTGTCTCGATCGGATACAATGGTTTTCGGGACTCCATGCAACTTGACCACTTCTTTGAAATACAATTCGGCCACACTCATGGCATCCTCGGTCTTCTTGCACGCAATGAAATGAGCCATCTTGCTAAATCGATCTACCACAACCATGATTGAATCCTTACCTCGTTGAGTCCTTGGCAAAGCGACGATGAAATCCATGCTAACATCCTCCCATGGCCGATTTGGGACGGGTAAAGGAGTGTAGGGCCCCGTTTGAAAGAAGGACTTGGATTGTTGGCACGAAGCACATCTCTTGATCACATCTTGAACATCTCCAAGCATTTTGGGCCAATGGAATTGATCTTGGAGGATGTCATAAGTCTTTTGAATTCCGAAATGCCCGGCTAAACCATTAGAATGAACGTCCCTCACTAGGAGATTTCGATAAGGGCTCTTGGGTATACATAGTCGATTCCCATAGAACAAGAATCCCTCTTGAAGTGTGTACTTGCTTCCCACTTTGCCTTGTCCTTCACGTATGGAATTCCACTCATCTTTGAAGTCGGGATCCTCCACATAGAGCTCTTTCATGAATTCAAAACCCAACACTCTTTGCTCCATGTAGCTTAGCATGGTGTGCCTCCGAGACAAAGCATCGGCCACCACGTTATTCTTCCCCTCAATGAACTTACTCGAGAAGGAGAATGATTGGAGAAACTCGACCCATTTGGCATGTCTATGATTCAACTTGTGTTGCCCATTGATGTATTTGAGTGCCTCATGATCCGAATGAAGAACAAACGGTTTGGGTTTGAGATAGTGGCTCCAATGAGCGAGAGCCCGAACGATGGCATAGAATTCTTTGTCGTAGGTGGAATAATTGAGCTTGGCTCCATTCAATTTCTCACTAAAGTAAGCGATCGGTTTGTGTTCTTGCAAGAGAACGGCCCCAATTCCAACTCCACTAGCGTCACACTCGACCTCAAAGAGCTTATTGAAATCCGGTGGTGCAAGAATAGGTGAATCACACAACAACTCTTTGATCCTCTTGAAAGAATTCTCGGCCCCCTCATTCCATTTGAACTCTCCTTTCTTCATACACTCGGTGATGGGTGCCATGATGGTGCTAAAATCCTTGATAAATCGTCGGTAAAAAGAAGCCAAGCCATGAAAGCTCCTCACCTCGGTTATGTTCTTCGGAATTGGCCAAGATTTGATAGCCTCCACTTTCTCTTGATCCACTAGAATACCACGGCTTGATATAATATAGCCCAAGAATTGGACTTCGCTTTGCATGAAGGAACACTTCTCTAACTTGCCATACAACTTGTGATCTCTAAGTGTTTCAAACAACACTTGCAAGTGATGTAGGTGAGCTTCCTTGGAAGGGCTATACACCAAGATATCGTCAAAGTAAACCACAATGAATCTCCCCAAGTAAGGTCTCAAAACCTCGGTCATCAATCTCATGAAGGTGCTAGGAGCATTGGATAGTCCAAAAGGCATGACTAACCATTCATATAACCCATGCTTCGTTTTGAAAGCCGTCTTCCATTCATCACCCTCCTTGATTCTCACTTGATGGTAGCCTTGACGTAGATCAATCTTAGAAAACAATCGAGCTCCACTAAGCTCATCAAGAATGTCATCAAGTCTAGGTATAGGAAACCTATACTTGACCAGTAATGTTGTTGATAGCTCGACTATCCGTACACATTCTCCACGTTCCATCCTTCTTTGGTACCAAAAGTGTAGGTACGGCACAAGGACTAAGAGACTCCCTTACAAACCCCTTTTCCATGAGTTCCCCAATTTGTTGTTGAAGTTCTTGCGTGGCTTTGGGATCACTTGATGGCGGCCTTATTTGGTAGTGTAGCTCCCGGAACAAGATCGATTTGATGCTCAATGCCCCTAATAGGAGGTAGGCCGTGGGGTAGTTCAAGGGGGAACACATCCTTGTAGAGTTCTAATAGTTCTTGAACTTCACATGGAATCGGGTTTTCATTTTCCTTAGGAGTTTCTTTGGCAATGAGGGCATAAACAACCATTCCCTTGCTAAGCTCTTGTTTCATCTCTTGTTCCCCAACTAATAGAATTCCCTCAAGTGGCTTGGGTGGGGGAGGAGTGGCTCGGCCACCCATGTTTGGAGGCAAGGGTGTGAGTTTAATCCTCTTGTCTCTAAACTTGAAAGTATAGGTGTTGTCTCTTCCCTCATGAGTCGCATTTCGATCAAATTCCCAAGGTCTCCCTAACAAAAGGTGACAAGCATCCATAGGAATCACATCACACCACACTTCATCCACATAGTCTCTTCCCATCGAAAAAGAAACCAAACATCGTTTATCAACCAAAATTTCGGCCTCCCTATTCAACCATCTCAACTTGTAAGGGTTTGGGTGTTTTTGAGTGGGTAAGGCAAGCTTATCGATGAGGGTTTTTGAAGCAACATTAACACAACTCCCTCCATCAATAATTAGGTTACAAACCCTCTTCTCAATGGTACATTTAGACCTAAAAATCTGATTTTTTTGACTTTCTTCCAAGGAATGGGGTTGGGTATGCATAACCCTCCAAGTTACAAGACTAAGTTTTGACCCAATTCCTCCATTAACTCGGCTCAACTTAGACTCAATTTCCTTTCTCAATTTCTCCATAGAATCATCCATAGTTCCCTCAAGAGTAGTATCACAAGAAAGAGGTATACTCATTGAGAAATCAAACACAAGAAAATCTGGAAATTTCGAATACCTTAAAATACTCCTTTGGACCGTGTGAACTTAGCACAAAGGTGGGATCTTGTGCTCTTCAAACCAAAGCTTTGATTACCAATTTGGAGTGAAACTTATGGGGATAAGAATCACTCAAAGGATGAACAAAATCGATCTTGCAAAACCCTTAGAAATCTCGGCTCAATGTGAAGTTTTTATGGGATATTTTTCTGAAATTTGTAAAACAAAAGGAAACATAAAGATAGTGCCTAAATCTACTCACAAAGTTATAGATTTAGGGGTTTAATTAACTAAGCACAAAGCCACTAGTTAATTATCATAAATCTCAAACACAAAGTAAAGAGAGAAATGAGAGCACTCAAGTTTTTTTAGGGTTTCAACCTTATCATTCAAATCTGAAAATTTTGATGTGAGAATGAGGGTTTATATATTACCCTCATTCTAATCTTGACCATCCATTACAAGCTAATCTAAGGGCTACAATCAACCCCCAAATTCAACATTATACTCGGTCCAAATAAGCTCACTTGAGCTGAAAATTTTGAACATAAAACAACAAATACTTAAAGTAAAAAGCATAAAGTAATAAAGGTAGATAGCGACATGTGTTGATAGTGACTTATTGAGGAACACATGTGAGGACTTCTTGTGATCATTTCTCGGCTGACTTGGGCTTCTCCCCTTGGCTTTGACTTTTGTTGACTTAGTTGACTTGTGGTTGACCCTTGGACCTAAGGTTGGAAGCGGGCCCTAGGTCAAGGGATCGCAAATTCTCAACTCCCGTTGCACTAGGACAATCGAGTCTTTGACGTACGGCGTTTTAACAAATCGATAATGGTACAGATTTGCCCACAACTCAAGCTTCTTTTTCTTACACAAAATTCATTCTGCACCGACATACATTGCATCCTAGGAGTAGTCATCCGAAGGAGGTCTGGACCGGATACAAAGGTCAAAGACAACAACAATACAAGAAACAAAAACAACAAGGCTTCCGACGGCTAAACACCTAAGGTCCGGTAGTCAACTTGTGATCTACTACTCCACTGCTTTTGGAGGAGGATCCATTAATTTGGAGCTCCACAGTGATCATGAATTTGATCATGACCAGAAGTACGAGTATTCTTGGATCGCCCTCCGCGTACTCGATCGCGTGCCTAATAAGCAAACGAACTTGTCAGAGGCGTCTGGCGTGATAGACATACAATCACAAGCGACCACCGAACCGCAAGGTCTAGCAAAGACAAACCACAAACCCGGGCCACCAAAAGCGTGACATATTCTCAAATACAGACGAGAAAGCAAAAAAGCAAAAGCAAAAAAAAACAGAGCAAAAGCAAAAAGAAAAAAAAGTCTCAAAGCTCTGAAGCAAGGGACAAGGCAAAAAAAAAAAAGAAGCCTAAAAAGCCCTCTAGCAAGTGGCGAAGCAAGGAAAAGGCAAGAAACATCGAAGCCTACAAACAAGTGGCATAGTCTCTGAATTTCCAAATCGAAGACTCGGCAGAAACAACAAGCGGCCTAGATCAACTAAGGAGAACCTACCCTTAGGATGCAATGTATCAAGGTTAAACACATAACACAATTCAACGGACCGGCATGTCCTTAAACATGCACCTTTGACAAATACTATTCAACGGACCGGCAAGTCCTTAAACATGCACCTTTTTTTTACAAACACAACTGGAGTGAAACTTATGGGGATAAGAATCACTCAAAGGATGAACAAAATCGATCTTGCAAGGATGATAAAAATCTCGGCCCAATGAATGTTTTTTTGTGAAGTATTTTCTGAAAATTATATGAACAAGGAGAATAAAAAGGATAGTGACTAATTCTAAGCACTTAGCTAGAGAATTAGGTTTTGATTAGCATAAGCACAAAGCCACTATACTAATCTTTTCACTCACTCACACACAAAGTAATGAGAAATGAAGAACACAAGTTAGAAACTCTAGGGTTTTCTTTTCATTAATCCAAATCTGAAAAATGTGAGGCAAGGATGAGGGTTTATATAATACCCTCATTCTAATCTTGACCATCCATTACAACAAGATCTAAGGGCTACAATCAACCTCCAAATGCTACATTATACTCGGTCAAATGAGGCTCACATGAGCTGAAAATTTGAACATAAAACAACAAATACATAAAGTAAAAAGCATAAAGCACAAAAGGTAGATAGTGACATGTATGAAAAAGACATAAAGTAAAACAATGTGATGATCTTTGGTGACTTGTTGTAGAACCGGCCCCTTGACCTCCATGAGCTAGTTTGTTGAACCATGTGAGCCCATTTTATTGGAGGGTTGACTCACTTGGGTGTACCATAGTTGATCACATTTCAAAATAGCACAATCTTGACTTTTTATTGCTCTCCATCTTTGACTTCTCCTTGACTTAGCTTGATCACTAGGGTTGGCTCGATTTGACCATAGAATTGACTTTACTTACCCCCTAGTGATGCCTTGACCCTTGGTCTAGGCTTGGGTTTGAGCCCATGGGTCCAACCCACGGCCCCCCTCGGCTTCACCCTTGGTTTCCTTGACCAATTTTGGTCCAATCTCCTCTCCTTGGAAAGGACTTGTCCTCAAGTCCTTGGAGATCCTCTTGCTTCCTCCCTTGCTCGATTTCAAGCTAGAATCTCGGCTCAACCTTTGCTCGATCTTGGCTTTCACGGTTTTAGTCTTCCATGGGCACCACTTAGCTAGAGTTTGTAGAAGTGGTTGAACCCCTTTGCCTTGGCTCGAAGAATTGATCACATTTTCATCCTTGGTCACGGTTTGCTTGACCACGCATTCTTCCTCGAGCATTTCTTTGAGCCCTCGACTCATAACCATGCCATCCATCCATTCTTGCTCATGTTCGAGCCCATCAATGATTCTCCACCTTAAAGACCCGCTTGATCTTTCCTTACCATCGATTTTTGTTCTTTCATTGACCACATTCTCAATGTAGTCGGTTGTTTCCTTGTTGATTGATGCTTCACCTTCATGAGGCTCCTCTCCTAGAGTCCTCCTTGTCATGCTAGTGCTTCCCTCACATTCCAAGCTCACCTTTTCCCCTTGCTCTTCTCCACTCGGCCCAAGGCCCTTCAACTTCTCAAGCTCATGCAATTTCGGCCTTGACTTCATCTCCTTGCTAGGTTTCGGCTCAAGGAAGGATTCAAATAGGCACGCATTGGATTTACAACCCATCATTGGTGGTAGGGGAGCTAAGACAATGAGCTTTTCACCATACTTGAATGAGTAGGTGTTGTCTCTTCCATGATGGGAAGAATTCTTTTCAAATTCCCAAGGTCTACCAAGCAACACATGGCAAGCATCCATGTCCAACACTTCACACACAACTTCATCCTTATAGTCTTGACCAATTGAGAACGAGACTTGGCATTGTTTGTCAACTTTGACCTCGGCTCCTTGATTGAGCCATCTTAGCTTGTATGGGTGAGGATGCTTCAAAGTAGGCA
The DNA here is from genome assembly GCA_023091065.1 of Dianthus caryophyllus. Taxonomy (NCBI): domain Eukaryota; kingdom Viridiplantae; phylum Streptophyta; class Magnoliopsida; order Caryophyllales; family Caryophyllaceae; genus Dianthus; species Dianthus caryophyllus. The sequence continues at coordinate 11,108,678 of CM041529.1, read as the reverse complement.
AGGCAAGCTTATCAATGAGGGTCTTGGAAGCAACATTAACACAACTTCCCCCATCGATAATCAAGTTACACACTCTCCCCATGATGGTACATTTGGACCGAAATATTTGGTGCCTTTGGTCCATATTCTCGTTTGATTCTTGGGTGTGCATCACTCGCCAAGTGACCAAGCTCAATCCCGAGTCCGGGGGAACAATGGTCTCGGCCATCTTCACTTCCTCAACTCCCTCTTTTTTTTCCTCCTCACAAACTAACACCTCATCATCTCCCCAATGCACAACCTCACTTGTATTCAAGGTCCTCTTGCTAGGGCATTCCTTAGCAAAGTGACCATAGCCTTGACATTGGTAGCATTTTTTGAGGGAATCGTTCTCTTGGGGCCATAGTCAATTCCCTTTCCTTTGTCAACACTTGAGGGTTTGTTAGTAGGGCAAGGCTGGAAATCTTGATCCCTCCTTGGCTCGACATGGGGTTGGTTTTGGGGGTGCTCTTAGCCGACTCTCCTCTCCCCTTCTCTAGCTTCTCCACACGTGTAGCCATGGTAACCGCCTCATCGAATGACCACAAGTTTTGCATTTTGACTCGATTTGCTATCCTAGGGTTTAGGCCCACAACAAACCTTGCAATTTTTGTTCGGGTTTCTCATTCATCTCACATTGTAGGGTGAGTTGCTCAAAGTCCCTAAGATAGGTCTCAATGGGGTGTGACTCTTGTTTTAGTTGAGCTAGCTTGAGAAACATGTCTTGGGTGTAGTCTTTGGGAACAAACTTGTCTTTGAGTTTCTTTTGAGTTTGAGCCATGACTTGATGGGTTCCTTACCCTCTCGGTTTCTTTGATTCTTAAGGTTTTCATACCAAAGGGAGGCATATCCCTTAAACTTCATGATGGCTACCTTGAAACACTTCCTATCTGAGTACTCCTGGAATTCAAAAATTCTCACAACCGATCTAAGCCAATCTAGGAGATCCTCGGGGTTCAAGCTACCATAAAAATCGGGTATGTCCACCTTAATGTCTCGGTCATGGTCTCTAGGGTGGGCCTCAAGGGACTCTTAGAATCCGAAAATTGATCTTCCATGTGAGGAGGAGGGTGTCCTCTCCCACGGCCCCATACCCCATCCCACGGCCTCTTCCCCTTCCCCTTCACCCCTTCTTGGTTCATTCATATTTTGGTCTAAGAGGGTGTTTAGAGCATTCATCATTAGAGTACAATTCAGGTGAGTTGAGTTAACTTCTCTTCTAAATCGGAAAGTCTTTTACCTTCCCTCTATCCCCTTCCATTTTGTGAAAGTTTTGTGAGATCTTTTGTGGAAATTTGGTGGAGAATAAACAAGGAAAACAAAGAAGGAAAACGAAAAATTGAAGAGGAAAACAAACCTAAAATTTCGGCTAACACAAGAACAAACCCAACCAATACTAACACAAGTGTAGATCTTTAACCATTTTTTGTAAGATTTTGTGGAAAATAAAACAAGGAAATTAAAAGAGAAAACGAAAAATGTAAGAGAAAAACTTCAAACAATTCGACCCTAAACTTAGATAAACCGAAAAATTGAAAATGAGAATGAAATTCAAGAACAAACCTAAGCTTTGATAACCAATTTGGAGTGAAACTTATGGGGATAAGAATCACTCAAAGGATGAACAAAATCGATCTTGCAAGGATGATAAAAATCTCGGCCCAATGAATGTTTTTTTGTGAAGTATTTTCTGAAAATTATATGAACAAGGAGAATAAAAAGGATAGTGACTAATTCTAAGCACTTAGCTAGAGAATTAGGTTTTGGTTAACATAAGCACAAAGCCACTATACTAATCTTTTCACTCACTCACACACAAAGTAATGAGAAATGAAGAACACAAGTTAGAAACTCTAGGGTTTTCTTTTCATTAATCCAAATCTGAAAAATGTGAGGCAAGGATGAGGGTTTATATAATACCCTCATTCTAATCTTGACCATCCATTACAACAAGATCTAAGGGCTACAATCAACCCCCAAATGCTACATTATACTCGGTCAAATGAGGCTCACATGAGCTGAAAATTTGAACATAAAACAACAAATACATAAAGTAAAAAGCATAAAGCACAAATGGTAGATAGTGACATGTATGAAAAAGACATAAAGTAAAACAATGTGATGATCTTTGGTGACTTGTTGTAGAACCGGCCCCTTGACCTCCATGAGCTAGTTTGTTGAACCATGTGAGCCCATTTTATTGGAGGGTTGACTCACTTGGGTGTACCATAGTTGATCACATTTCAAAATAGCACAATCTTGACTTTTTATTGCTCTCCATCTTTGACTTCTCCTTGACTTAGCTTGATCACTAGGGTTGGCTCGATTTGACCATAGAATTGACTTTACTTACCCCCTAGTGATGCCTTGACCCTTGGTCTAGGCTTGGGTTTGAGCCCATGGGTCCAACCCACGGCCCCCCTCGGCTTCACCCTTGGTTTCCTTGACCAATTTTGGTCCAATCTCCTCTCCTTGGAAAGGACTTGTCCTCAAGTCCTTGGAGATCCTCTTGCTTCCTCCCTTGCTCGATTTCAAGCTAGAATCTCGGCTCAACCTTTGCTCGATCTTGGCTTTCACGGTTTTAGTCTTCCATGGGCACCACTTAGCTAGAGTTTGTAGAAGTGGTTGAACCCCTTTGCCTTGGCTCGAAGAATTGATCACATTTTCATCCTTGGTCACGGTTTGCTTGACCACGCATTCTTCCTCGAGCATTTCTTTGAGCCCTCGACTCATAACCATGCCATCCATCCATTCTTGCTCATGTTCGAGCCCATCAATGATTCTCCACCTTAAAGACCCGCTTGATCTTTCCTTACCATCGATTTTGTTCTTTCATTGACCACATTCTCAATGTAGTCGGTTGTTTCCTTGTTGATTGATGCTTCACCTTCATGAGGCTCCTCTCCTAGAGTCCTCCTTGTCATGCTAGTGCTTCCCTCACATTCCAAGCTCACCTTTTCCCCTTGCTCTTCTCCACTCGGCCCAAGGCCCTTCAACTTCTCAAGCTCATGCAATTTCGGCCTTGACTTCATCTCCTTGCTAGGTTTCGGCTCAAGGAAGGATTCAAATAGGCACGCATTGGATTTACAACCCATCATTGGTGGTAGGGGAGCTAAGACAATGAGCTTTTCACCATACTTGAATGAGTAGGTGTTGTCTCTTCCATGATGGGAAGAATTCTTTTCAAATTCCCAAGGTCTACCAAGCAACACATGGCAAGCATCCATGTCCAACACTTCACACACAACTTCATCCTTATAGTCTTGACCAATTGAGAACGAGACTTGGCATTGTTTGTCAACTTTGACCTCGGCTCCTTGATTGAGCCATCTTAGCTTGTATGGGTGAGGATGCTTCAAAGTAGGCAAGGCAAGCTTATCAATGAGGGTCTTGGAAGCAACATTAACACAACTTCCCCCATCGATAATCAAGTTACACACTCTCCCCATGATGGTACATTTGGACCGAAATATTTGGTGCCTTTGGTCCATATTCTCGTTTGATTCTTGGGTGTGCATCACTCGCCAAGTGACCAAGCTCAATCCCGCGTCCGGGGGAACAATGGTCTCGGCCAGCTTCACTTCCTCAACTCCCTCTTTGTTTTCCTCCTCACAAACTAACACCTCATCATCTCCCCAATGCACAACCTCACTTGTATTCAAGGTCCTCTTGCTAGGGCATTCCTTAGCAAAGTGACCATAGCCTTGACATTGGTAGCATTTTTTGAGGGGAATCGTTCTCTTGGGGCCATAGTCAATTCCCTTTCCTTTGTCAACACTTGAGGGTTTGTTAGTAGGGCAAGGCTCGGAAATCTTGATCCCTCCTTGGCTCGACATGGGGTTGGTTTTGGGGGTGCTCTTAGCCGACTCTCCTCTCCCCTTCTCTAGCTTCTCCACACGTGTAGCCATGGTAACCGCCTCATCGAATGACCACAAGTTTTGCATTTTGACTCGATTTGCTATCCTAGGGTTTAGGCCCTCAACAAACCTTGCAATTTTTTGTTCGGGTTTCTCATTCATCTCACATTGTAGGGTGAGTTGCTCAAAGTCCCTAAGATAGGTCTCAATGGGGTGTGACTCTTGTTTTAGTTGAGCTAGCTTGAGAAACATGTCTTGGGTGTAGTCTTTGGGAACAAACTTGTCTTTGAGTTTCTTTTTGAGTTTGAGCCATGACTTGATGGGTTCCTTACCCTCTCGGTTTCTTTGATTCTTAAGGTTTTCATACCAAAGGGAGGCATATCCCTTAAACTTCATGATGGCTACCTTGAAACACTTCCTATCGGAGTACTCCTTGAATTCAAAAATTCTCTCAACCGATCTAAGCCAATCTAGGAGATCCTCGGGGTTCAAGCTACCATAAAAATCGGGTATGTCCACCTTAATGTCTCGGTCATGGTCTCTAGGGTGGGCCTCAAGGGACTCTTCCGAATCCGAAAATTGATCTTCCATGTGAGGAGGAGGGTGTCCTCTCCCACGGCCCCCATACCCCATCCCACGGCCTCTTCCCCTTCCCCCTTCACCCCTTCTTGGTTCATTCATATTTTGGTCTAAGAGGGTGTTTAGAGCATTCATCATTAGAGTACAATTACCGGTGAGTTGAGTTAACTTCTCTTCTAAATCGGAAAGTCTTTTACCTTCCCCTCTATCCCCTTCCATTTTGTGAAAGTTTTGTGAGATCTTTTGTGGAAATTTGGTGGAGAATAAACAAGGAAAACAAAGAAGGAAAACGAAAAATTGAAGAGGAAAACAAACCTAAAATTTCGGCTAACACAAGAACAAACCCAACCAATACTAACACAAGTGTAGATCTTTAACCATTTTTTGTAAGATTTTGTGGAAAATAAAACAAGGAAATTAAAAGAGAAAACGAAAAATGTAAGAGAAAAACTTCAAACAATTCGACCCTAAACTTAGATAAACCGAAAAATTGAAAATGAGAATGAAATTCAAGAACAAACCTAAGCTTTGATAACCAATTTGGAGTGAAACTTATGGGGATAAGAATCACTCAAAGGATGAACAAAATCGATCTTGCAAGGATGATAAAAATCTCGGCCCAATGAATGTTTTTTTGTGAAGTATTTTCTGAAAATTATATGAACAAGGAGAATAAAAAGGATAGTGACTAATTCTAAGCACTTAGCTAGAGAATTAGGTTTTGATTAGCATAAGCACAAAGCCACTATACTAATCTTTTCACTCACTCACACACAAAGTAATGAGAAATGAAGAACACAAGTTAGAAACTCTAGGGTTTTCTTTTCATTAATCCAAATCTGAAAAATGTGAGGCAAGGATGAGGGTTTATATAATACCCTCATTCTAATCTTGACCATCCATTACAACAAGATCTAAGGGCTACAATCAACCCCCAAATGCTACATTATACTCGGTCAAATGAGGCTCACATGAGCTGAAAATTTGAACATAAAACAACAAATACATAAAGTAAAAAGCATAAAGCACAAAAGGTAGATAGTGACATGTATGAAAAAGACATAAAGTAAAACAATGTGATGATCTTTGGTGACTTGTTGTAGAACCGGCCCCTTGACCTCCATGAGCTAGTTTGTTGAACCATGTGAGCCCATTTTATTGGAGGGTTGACTCACTTGGGTGTACCATAGTTGATCACATTTCAAAATAGCACAATCTTGACTTTTTATTGCTCTCCATCTTTGACTTCTCCTTGACTTAGCTTGATCACTAGGGTTGGCTCGATTTGACCATAGAATTGACTTTACTTACCCCCTAGTGATGCCTTGACCCTTGGTCTAGGCTTGGGTTTGAGCCCATGGGTCCAACCCACGGCCCCCCTCGGCTTCACCCTTGGTTTCCTTGACCAATTTTGGTCCAACAACTCTTGGGCCGGCATGCCCTTAAACGTGCACCTTTTACAAATACATTCTACGGGCCGACATGCCCCTAAACATGCACTTTCAAATTCTCTACAAAAACAAACACAATTCAACGGGCCAGCATGCCCCTAAACATGCACTTTTAAACTTTATACAAAAAAAGCAAACATAACTCTTGGGCCGGCATGCCCTTAAACATGCACCACCCGAACTACGCTGGTTTGATTCCACAATCGTGGATACGTAGGCTGCTCACCCGAGCTCAACCAACCCTTTACAAAAATCCACAAAACATTCTTCCGTTTAAAGCTCATTAAGTTGAGGACGTGTCCACATTAAAATCACAACTCAAAAGCAAATTGTTCCTTTATCGAGGCGTCTAAAACGAATACGTCGAGGCAAAGTTGTCCTAGACCTAGGAGTAGAACTCTGCTTTTTAGTCTAACACTGTTTTGCAGGAATAACAGCATCCTACCGAAGACAAGCAAACACCACTGGGGGCTCTAACAACGCACGTGTTCCCAAATGTGAGATTCATGCAACCGTCGAGTCTCGAGTCACGCATATGATTCGTCTTTGTCTTTCAAAGTTTTCGGCATCCCAAGCATTCTATAAACATCGACTCACACATCGAGTTGATTCTCTTTCAATCAACACGCAATTTTGGCATCAAAAACAACTTGGCGACATTCAAACCGCCCTTTGCAAAACTTTTCAGTTTTCAAAACACTATCACGGGCCGACATGCCCTTAAACATGCACAAGGCAACACGTCCTTCAAACAGCTCGTCAGCATTTTCAAAAGCATTTTTCAAAAATCAACTCAACACTCGGGTTAATACATTTTGAACAAAAGCATTTTTAAAAACACTTTGCATTTTCGAACGACTCTTTTGAAAAACACATTTCGGATATAGTTTTTTCTTGAGCACTAACCCTGCAGGTACAATGCAAAAGGCAAAGTTGACAAAGAGCATGACATGAGTAAGCATCCACGACGCTCAAAACGCAGTCAAGTGCAATGACTACACACAACAGCACAAGACACACTCTACCTAGCGCTACTGGAAGCACCCTACTCAAAACACAACTAGATACACCTCTTCAACCACAACCGCCAACGCAAACGCAGCCATTCCAGCTTCACAAACACAACGGAACGCATTCTCCTCTCACATACAAAACGAAGGCAAAACACAAATCCCCGTCAAACGGAAGCACACCTACGATATCTAAATTGACACCCCTACTTGCCTAAGCTAGGAACCCCTTCCTAAGCGGGAAAGCTACATCCCAAAACAAAAACAAAATCCCTACCTCGATAGGCCTGCAAAACAAATGTTCCTCACGAACACTCTAAACAAACAAAAAGCAAAAGCCCTACTTCAATAGGCAAACAAAAACAAATTTTCCTCGCAAACATCCCAAAACAAAAGCAAAAGCCCTACCTCGATAGGCCCACAAACAAATTTTCATTACTAACACCCTACGACAACAAAAACAGAAGCCTTACTTCAATAGGCCAACAAAAAGATGTTCTCACGAACATCCCAGAACTCCACAATAACAAGACACAAGCAGAAGCCCTATTTTAATAGGCCCGCAACCAGACATCTCTAAACAAAAATCTCGCAATCATCATCCAAACAGGAGCTTGCACCACGGACCGACATGTCCCTAAACATGTACGACGGACCGACATGTCCTTAAAAATGTACGACGGACCAACATGTCCTTAAACATGTACGACGGACCCACATGTCCTTAAAAATGTACGACGGACCAACATGTCCTTAAACATGTACGACGGACCAACATGTCCTTAAATATACACGACGGACAGACATGTCCTTAAACACGCGCAGGATAGCAAACCTTTCAAATGCATCCAGAACCACGCCGGTTTTATTCCATGAGCATGGATACCCATGCATCCTTACAAAAAGTATAACCGGCATTCAATACAAAATGACACGCCCGACACCTAACAGGGTCAAAGGCAAAGTCAACACAAAAACGACACGCTCGTCAAGGGCACAGTCGACACAACATTTTCTCAAAAGATATCAAAAATACATTCAACACAAAACAATACACAAACAACAACAAAACACAAAAGCAAAATCAAAAAGCAGGAATACAGCTCAATCCACGGGCTACATTCAAAAGCAAAGACACACACGCAGCTACTACAAGTTTGACTAACGTTTTAACATCAAAAACTAACTCAAACTGGGGGCTAACTTTTGAAGCAAACATCGCAAGTTTGACTAATGTTTTAACATCAAAAACTAACTCAAACTGGGGGCTAACTTTTGAAGCAAACATCGCAAGTTTGACTAACATTTTAACATCAAAAACTAACTCAAACTGGGGGCTAACTTTAAAAGCAGAACCACAAAGTTTTTCCTCTGAACAGCACAAACATTCACGGTTCAGGCGTCTCCTACAGACCGCCGTTAACCTTTCCACATACAAGCACACGAAATACAAGCAAGATTCGAGCTTTCAAAATACAACACACAAAAGCATTCCCTTCTCATGAGGATGCGTCCTAGCACACATCCCAAGCGGATTTACAACACAAAACTCAGAACAAAAACACTAACAACTACCTCCCAAGCAGACATCCGCCTACAAAACAATAAGCAACCACAACAAATCACACTTCCCAAACACCACATATAGCAACACATACATCCAAGTCCGATTATACACAAACTCACACATACATAACACCGCTAACAGATGTACACAAAGCAACAACACGCTCTACAACACCCACTACAAACTAGCAACAAATCTCAGCAAAGCTCGCTAAGCACACTTCATAATTAAACATAAACACGCACATACACTTTCAAAAGCAACAGAACACGAACACCAAGCATATAAAGGCAAATCCCAAACATGAGGCTCAAAACGAGAAAACAAGCTATCTCCATGACAAGACATCTAGCAAAAAGCACTAGCAGAACTAATTCAAAACTAGGTTCAGCTCAAATTTCTCCCGACGGCAAGACAAACTATACACCTGATAGCACAAACCAACATAACATAAACAAGCGCAACACACAATCACGCTACAACACGAACAAGTTGTCTCACGCAAAAACGGTTTACCAACACCTTAAACTGCCTCACGCAAAAATGGTTTAGCAACACCTCAAACTGCCTCACGCAAAAAACGGTTTAGCAATACCTAAAACTGCCTCACGCAAAAAACGGGTTAGCAACACCTCAAACTGCCTCACGCAAAGACGGTTTAACAGCATGTCAAACTGCCTCACGCAGAAACAGTTCAACAATACCTTACACTGCTGCATGCGAAAACAGGTCCAACAATACCTTAAAACCACCTCATGCAAAAAAGTTTAGGCATCACCTTCAAAACCAGCGTAAACACAGACACAAACATAAACATAAGCACTAGCATAATTGCATAAACAACTGTACACTCCGACACGAGAAAAACACGCATCTCAAGACATGAACACAAACACTCGACAACAGGATCAAGCACTAGACATTCAAACGTAAAGCATAATCAAGAACGCTCAAAAACATGAGCCAATCATATACGCTCTTTACGAGCCAAAACATATACACTCTTTACGAGTCAAGACAATATACTCTTCACGAGTCTAATGAAAACACACTTTACAAATCAAAACACACTTTACAAATCAAATTACATACACTCTTTACGAGTTAAAACATTTGCACCCACTTTACGAATAAGACAAAACACTCTTTCACGAGTCAAAATAAAAACACTCTTTACGAGTCAAAACACATACACTTTTTACGATCCAAGACAATATACTCTTTACGAATCAAATCACAACACTCTTCACGAGTCAAGACAAATATACACTCTTCACGAGTCAAAACAAAAATACTCTTCACAAATCAAAACACATACACTCTTTACGAGCCAACAACGAATACACTCTTTACGAGTCAAGACAAATACACCCTTTACAAGTCAAATTACATACACTCTTTACGAGTTAAAACATTTACACCCTCTTTACAAATCCAGACAAAATGCCCCTTCATGAATCAAAACACTCTTATACGAGTCAGCGACACTCCTCCACGAGTCGGAAGCAAGCACATACTCATCGAAAACAAGTCAAGCACCCAAGCATTTACACTTTTTACAAGTCAAACACCTAAAACACATGCCTCTCTTACGAGACAAACACTATGCACGAAACCTCTTCTACGAGTCAAACATCAAACACATGCCTCTCTTACGAGACAAACACTATGCACGAAACCTCTTCTACGAGTCAAACATCAAACACATGCCTCTCTTACGAGACAAACACTATGCACGAAGCCTCTTCTACGAGTCAAACATCAAACACATGCCTCTCTTACGAGACAAACACTATGCACAAAACCTCTTCTACGAGTCAAACATCAAACACATGCCTCTTTTACGAGTCAAACACTATACACGAGCCTCTTTTACGAGTCAAACACCTTAAACACGTACCTCTTTTACGAATCAAACACTATACACGAGCCTCTCTCACGAGTCAAACACTATACACAAGCCTCTTTTACGAGTCAAGCATCTAAAAGCATACACTCTTTTACGAGTCAAAAGCAATTACGCACTTTTACAAGCCAAACATCGAGCACTTGCACATGAGCGCCAAGGCATAGACACTCTTTTACGAGTCAAACACGTACACTCCCTTACGAGTTAAACACATAAACACGTACCCTCTTTTGCAAATCATACATCCAAGCATTACACTCTTTACAAGATAATATCAAAACACAAGCACTCATACATGAACACAAGCACGCATACATGAGCACAAGCAAGCGAGCGAGCGTTCACACAACACGAAGTTCGGCTAGACTACAAAACGCCAGCAAGAAGCATCCGACATCAGCAGACGATTCAAAGACACCAGACGTCAACAGGCAGGCACGCCTTTAAACATGCGCGGACCGTCATGTCCTAAAACATGTTGTCCCGCCCCGCATTTCCCGGCACTAAGTCCTCGTCTCTCCCTCGAGACACATGCTTAGCGCCGCCAGGTAGTATCGAGACTGTAAAGGTCCGGATACTATCATTAAGTTTGACTAGCGCTTTAGTTCAAGTTCAGTCAAACTGGGGGCTCTGTAGATACCCGTATCCGTACCCCCCAAATACAAACCCTGTGATGAAATGGACTTGTCACAAAAAGCATGTTTTTAACGTAATGTCAAAACGGTACATTTTGTCGAAAATATTTTAAGTCGTTTAACGCATAAATGATTTATTTGCATGTCGTGTAAAATGAGTATTCATTTAGTCATTTTATTTAAGCCGACCCAACACAAAAACAAGCCTTTTTCACACACGAAAATGCCCACAAAAACACCCGAGCACGCCTCCCGAGGCGTCAGACGCTCAAACCGAGCACACGTCTAAACACATTTCACAAAAACAATTCAATACAAGACAAAAACACTTTACGGCCCGAGACCCCAAAAACACACAAAGACGGCCCAAAACACACAAAAAGGCCCAAGCACCGGAAACGGACCAAAGCGCGTCCCAGGTCACATTCTTACAAAACAAAATCTCACAAAGTCGTAAAATAATATATTACAATATTATTTTATTTCGAGCCAAAATCGAAAAACACGACGAAAAACCGAAACACGAAACACGAAAACGGAGCCGAGAAATCAAGTTGATTCCCGGCCCCTAAAGTCAACAGCCAACATAAAGCTGCAGCCTACGAACACATGCATTACATACGAACGTAAACGCATACGCATGCACGAAATACGTCACAAAAATGGCCCAAAAAATCGCCTGTCAACAGCGATTTATCAAAATCGCCGATTAATCGGCGATTTCAAAATCGCCATTAATCGGCGATGACGGTAAATCGCCAGTCAACTGGCGATTTTCAGTTTAATCGCCTGTTAACTGGCGATTTTCTCCTGTCTCTGCACTTTGGCGGCTCGAAATCCCTATAAATACACCCCTTATTCGTTCATTTCAAACCATGAATTATCATCACTCTCTTCTCTATCTACTCCTCACTTACACTCGACTCAAAAACGGGTTCCTGACCCGACCCGGTATTGGCATTGCGAACCCGTATTCGTAATACGGTTGTAGCGATTCGGACCTCTGATCCGTCTTAAACCTCGCCAATATCGCATAAGCAACGACACAATTAACAATGAACAAGCGGACACCACTTTACATTATGCAAATTCTCATTTACGCATTAAACGACTAAACATGATTTCGACAAAACTTGTACTGTCTTCATTAGTCTTAAAGCATGCAAAACTGAGGGTTTTAAACAAACTTTTACATACACATGAGTCGGAAAATAGTATTTAAATGATAATTCAAACAATGAATTATCGTTTTTGTGCACATTTCCTATAGCAACCCGTCATAGCTTTGACGTATACATTTGCTTTTACGCATATTTGATAGTCACATATCGCACTTGTACGTAGCGGTTTGCATTTGCTCAAACATCGAATTATACACTATTTTCAAGCTAGTGATGGCTACTTTTACGTAGGTTTTTCAATTATAGTTTTTCATAAAACATTTTGACAAACTTTTGGAGAGTACCCTCACCCCGAACCCGCTCTGGTTTCACAATTGCCTTAGACGGATAGGTATCGACGCACCTTGAACTCTAAGATTCGCGTCTTCGAGTCCAAGACGCGCTGAACGGGTCCAAATTCCCTCCTAATTTGGTGGCGACTCCGAAAACGGCTTTTAAATGATTTTTCAATATTTCTTTAAAATGCTTTAAACAAATTAAGTAATGACATCCCCCATAGCAACTCGAGCAAGACCCGCAGAGCGCGCTTTTACGCGCCGCTCTTTCACATTATTTTCCCGCGCCGTGCATTCCGCCCCATGACACATTTTCGAGGGCGGGCGCGAGCGGGGCGTCGAGAAGGGATCCCGATCCGGTATCCTCAGCTCCAAATAATTTTCCGAATTGTCGAATAATTCTTTTCAAAATAATGAAATGAACAAGTTTGCTTACGTCTTGTCTCAAGCCAAAACAAACAACAAACAAACAATTGACAACCAGCAAACAACAAACAAATCACAAAATGCAAAAGACACTAACTCGTGCGATGAAAATGAACAGGCTAATGAATCATTCAACAAATACATTGCAAACATTGTCTCTCCAAAAACACAGGACCCTATCATCGAGGAAACCATATCCATAAATGTAGGAACCCCCGAAGAGCCAAGGGAATTACAGTTAGGTGCCTCGCTGGACGAAGACGAACGCGCCCAATTCACACAACTTCTAACCGAATTCAAGGATGTATTCGCATGATCGTAAAAGATATGCCCGGAATCGAACGAAGCATCGCCGAACATCGCATCCCCATTAAATCCGGTTACAAACCAATCAAACAAAAACTAAGAAGACTACGTCCCGAATGGTCCCTTATGGTGAAGGAAGAAATCGAGAAACAACTACAAGCCGGTTTCATCCAGGTCATCGAATATCCCGAATGTGTCTCAAACATGGTCCCTGTCTTGAAGAAGAATGGCAAAATTCGAGTATGCGTTAACTTTCGCGACTTGAACAAAGCCAGTCCCAAGGATGACTTCCCATTACCCCATGTGGACGTCTTGGTCGACAATACCGCCGACCACGCCCTCCTATCTTTCATGGATGGCTACGCAGGCTATAATCAAATCAAAATGGCTTGCGAAGACATGGCAAAGACGGCCTTCATTACACCGTGGGGCACATACTGCTACACGGTCATGCCTTTCGGCCTGATCAATGCCGGTGCTACGTACCAACGCACCGCCACAACCCTTTCACATGACATGATGCACAAAGAAGTCGAATTCTACGTCGACGACATGATCGTGAAGTCAAAGGAGAGAAGTGGTCATATCACTAACCTCCGCAAGTTCTTCACTCGCTTACGGCAATACAAAATGCGTTTGAATCCCCAAAAATGTACTTTTGGAGTCAAATCCGGTAAACTACTTCGACACGTAGTGAGCCAAAGAGGCATCGAGGTTGACGTTTCGAAAGTCAAAGCAATTCTAGAAATGCAACCCCCGAAGAACCTCGACGAAATTCGAAGTTTCTTGGGCCAAATTCAATACATCTCACGCTTCATTAGCAAGCTCACCATGACATGTGAACCAGTTTTCAAAAAGCTCAAGAAAACCGACCACGTTGAATGGGACGAAGAATGTCAAAAAGCATTTGACAAGGTCAAAGAATTACTAACCAACCCGCCAGTTCTACGACCGCCCCAACAGGATTTGCCACTATCCTTATACCTCACTACAACCCCTACCGCCATGGGCGCCATGCTCGCTCAAGAAATAAATGGTGAAGAACACGCAATCTATTACATAAGCAAGAAATTTCTCGATTACGAAACTCGATATTCACCCGTCGAGAAGAGTTGTCTAGCTTTAGTGTGGTCATCCAAGAAACTCCGTCACTATATGCTAGCACACCAAACGAAGGTCTACTCCAAAATGGACCCCGTAAAGTACCTTTTCGAGAAACCTGTGCTTAACGGACGAATGGCCAGATGGACGCTGCTCCTAGCCAAATTCGACCTTAAGTACGTACCCCTCAAAGCAATCAAGGGACGAGCAGTTTCTGATTTCCTAACTGAAAATGCAATCGTCGAAGAACCAATCATCGACACGACATCCCTTCCCGACGACGGGATCTACAACATCGACCAAGAGCAATGGGAATTATACTTCGATTGTTCGTCCAACTATCGAGGTTGTGGAGTAGGAATACTTCTCATATCCCCAAATGGCGAACACACACCCTTATCCATCAAGCTAGATTTCGACGTAACTAACAACGCCGCCGAATACGAAGCATGCTTGCACGGTCTCCAAGCAGCGCTTGTACTCAACACCCGCAACGTACGAGTCTATGGGGATTCCTCCCTCATAATCAACCAAGTATCCGGAGTATGGAAGATACTCAATGAAAACCTAGCACTATATCAGAACAAGATACAAGAACTCATAAACGAATTCTATCACGTAGAGTTCATACATCTCCCACGCGAAGAAAACCAATTCGCCGACGCGTTGTCCAAACTCGCGTCACTAATCAACATACCCCCGGGAATGGAAACACTACCCATTGTCGTGGAACGACGGAACGAACCCGCTTACATCTGTGACATCGAAACCGAGGAAGAACAAACCGATCCTTGGTACCAAGTAATCATCAATTACAAAACAAACGGCGAATACCCACCAAACATTGACAAACGGGCCAAACGAGCCCTACGCCTATTATGTTCACAATTCGTGACGGAAATGGGCAAACTACTCAAAAAGACACCCCAAGGTACACTACTCATGTGCGTCGACCACAAACAGGGACAAGAAATCATGTCCCAAGTACACGATGGCGAGTGCGGACCACACATGAACGCGCGAGCCATGTGCAAACAAATCATAAGGCTAGGATGGTATTGGACCACCATGGAAGCCGACTGCGCAAAATATGTCAAACATTGCCATAATTGCCAAATTTTCACGAATGTACAACACATACCTCCTTCACCACTCCATACCTTAACCTCCCCATGGCCTTTCTCGACTTGGGAAATTGACGTCATCGGCAAAGTTCAACCCGTAGGAGCAGGAGGACACTGCTTCATCCTCGTGGCCATCGACTATTTCACCAAATGGGTCGAAGCCGCATCATACCGTAAGCTGGGCAAAAAGAAGTTGCAAAATTCATACAAAACAACATCATTTGTCGCTACGGCATACCCCACGAATTCATAAGTGATCAAGGCACACACTTTCGAGGGGAAGTCGAACTACTTCTTCTCAAATACAAGATATAACGACACAAATCATCGCCATATCGACCACAAACCAACGGCGCGGTCGAGGCAGCAAACAAAACCGTCGTATCAATCCTTAAAAAGATGATCGACACCTACCACGACTGGCCCAACAAAATCCCATTTGCATTATGGGGATATCGCACCACTATCCGCACACCCACGGGTATGACACCCTATTTCCAAACCTATGGGATGGAAGCCGTCCAACCCGTAGAAATCGAGATGCAGTCCCTTCGAATTATCATGGAAGTCGACATTCCTGAAGCCGAATGGGCACGTGAAAGATATGAACAACTCATCCTCTTAGATGAAAGACGGTTACATTCACTAAGTACAGTCCGGATGTATCAATCTTGCCTACAACGCGCCTACAACAAACGGGTCAAGCCACGAAATATCAAAGTGGGTGACCTAGTGCTCAAATCAGTCTGAGCACCATTACCAGTCGACCCAAGAGGGAAATTCAAACCCAATTGGGCTGGACCGTACTTGGTCAAGGATATCCTTCCTGGAGGAGCCGTAAGGCTAACCGACCTTGACGGTCAGGAATTTAGTCTACTTACAAATCTTGATCAACTCAAGAAATACTACCCCTAAGCTTAGACAAATTTGCAATGTATTTCATATAAAAGAAACTCACTCACGCATGGGTGAACTACGCTCGGTTTGATTCCACGCACTGTGGATACGTAGGCAGCATTGCAAAGAGCTCAACCAAATCACATGAACTACGCCGGTTTGATTCTGTAATGAAACACAGATACGTAGGCAGCTTTTCAAAGCACAACCGAACTTCTTTAAATACGCCCGAAGCTTAAAAAGGTCAAGGGCGTTGCACTCACAAAATGACACGCTCGAAGCTTAAAAAGGTCAAGAGCCCAATCAACGCAAAAAAATTCTAAGTCCAAAGCATAAAAAGGTCGAGGATTTTAAGACAAAACAAATCAAACGAACGAATCCGAAACTTAAAAAGGTCGAGGATTTAAGACAAAATACGAGTGTTCAAAGCTTAAAAAGGTCGAGAACATTTCAAAACAGAACAAAAAGCAACGAGACAAGACAAAAGCAAATTAATTCTATTTTATTACTTTAATTTAGAATTTTTCACAATTTAGAAATGAGTTAGGAACAAACCTCCTTAACCCTTTATTCGAAACTAAATACATGTATTTGAATAAAGAAATTTTTCTAAGCAAAACAAGCTACTAAGCCGTCTTCTGTCGCTTCGGATTAGCCTCTTCATCTTCAAGAGGCCGATCCGCCACAATCTTCGAACTAATCACGGGAATAGTCCTCTCAAATCCTGGGGGCTCGATCGGATCCTCATCCTGCTCGACTGGGGGCTCCTCGAT
The DNA here is from genome assembly GCA_023091065.1 of Dianthus caryophyllus. Taxonomy (NCBI): domain Eukaryota; kingdom Viridiplantae; phylum Streptophyta; class Magnoliopsida; order Caryophyllales; family Caryophyllaceae; genus Dianthus; species Dianthus caryophyllus. The sequence goes on along the minus strand of CM041529.1, from coordinate 11,091,569 downwards.
CCTTGGTCCTAGGCGATCTCTAACGGTAACCCTCGGCCCAAGCCTTTCCCGTGCCGGTCTCGAAGTAGAAGCATCTGAACTCGTAGCACCAAGATCACCATAGTCCCTCTTTCCGCGCACCACCTCATGCGCCAAAGAGGGCCTTGGCCCGTTCTTCTCCCTCCTCCTCTGATTCTCCCGCTCTCGAGAATCCTTGGAATGACACCACCGCGTATAGAAGTTCGTAACACGGGTAGACTCTATATGCGCCGGGACCGCCCAAGTGACACGATCCGACCATCCTCGAATCCAAGCATCGATGGTTTGGTTGTTTAGAACAACAACCCCTCCAACCTGAGTATCCCGCTCGGGAATGGTCTGAGCAAGCCCGATTTGCCTCTTCAAACGAAGAGGATGAATCCACACCCCTCGTTCAAAGCCACATAACATCAACCCATGAGCCGCACTCGCCACGGACGGCGTTGTAATCGCCGTAATGTGCCACCATGACACATACCAACGAATGGTGCTTTCCTTCACAAACCCCCGGAAGTAGTTGAGTGAACGCTCCCGAGGACCAACCAAGTTCGTCTTCCGAGACGTCGTCGCCGCCGCCTTGAAGACACCGTCAAGGGGAAGAGCAGCATAAACACTCAGCCTCTCCATGAGCCAAATGTTGAGAAACCTAGCGCAACCCCGGTACGAGCTCAGACGATTAGCACAACGGTTGTCTAAGCCCAGTATGGTCTCCGCTAGGATCAAAGCAGAAGGATCATATCCCCGTTACATCTCTTCGACAACACGAGCATACCTCGCATTCCCGAACACCTCATGCGGCATTGACCCCGCGAAAGCATAGCGGTGAATCAAGCAAAAAGCAAGGGCCCTCCGCCTCGAACGGTCCGAAATGCTAGTGTCGACCCGGTTCATATATCGTTGACACAACAGAAGCATATTCACCTTACCTCCTTCAAACAAACCCGCAGCATGACCATTTGTCATCCCAAGGAAGTTTCGCAGCATCCCGTTGTAACAAAGCTCACTCCGCACCACTATCGGAGTAGTCCGCTTCGACCATCCTCCAATGGCCGCGAACTCCTCCATCAAAGGGCATACCTCTCCTCCTGGAAATCGAAACAAGTGCAAGCTAGGGTCCCAGTAATCCAAGCATGCATCAAGGAAGTCTAGCTCAACCCTCATTTGGCGAAAGCCAATAAAAACGCCCGCGCCATCATCATACACTGCCTTCTTCATCGCCGGACTTAATGAAGAAGTCCACCTCTTCAAAAGAGCATCAAAATGCTCAACCATTTTTCTTAAGTACAAAAAAAAACACTTTTGTAAATATACCTAATATATTTATGAGAGCAAAAACTTGTAATACAAGAAAAGAGAGAAGTGATTTTGAATGAAGATTATGGCACGCACCCCCCCTCCTTATATAGGAAAAACATATCCGAAATATGGAAATACAGCGTTACCAGCCAAGCCACCAAACCGCATAGCCTTATGCGGTTTGTACCCCAAACCGCACAAGCCTATGCGGTTTGCACCCCAAACCGCATAGAGCTATGTGGTTTCAGGGGCTGGCTTTTCTCACAGTTTTCCTAATTTCGTCTTTCCTAAGCACGACATTCCACATTATACTACGACATTCTTTTGTTGTTCCCCATGCAGCAACATCGCATTTCGTTTTAGCGAATACGATTACTACCACGAGTCAAAGCATAACATTTTCAACATTCGTTCGAGCTCATTTCGCATCTAAAATGAACTTTTGCAATACCTTTTTTCACAAACTACTTCAATATCAAAGCATCCCACTCGGGAATCATTTCGTTTTTCAAACAAGCTTAGTAACACGACAGGTTTACGAATAACGATCAAGTTCAAGCTACACAGACATGTAAACAAGGGTTCATACAATCCTTATTACACAAATTCACTACGGATGACGACGACGATACTCGTCAAATTCACGTCGACTGAGCCGCCTCAAAGACGACTGACACAACTGAGCCGCCTGCTCAGCCCACGCCATCCTCCACCGGTTAGCTGTCCTCCACAGCTTCTTGTGCACCTCCTTGGCCACCTGCAACACATAAACGGCGCATACATACTTTACATTCTTCTCCTTTTTGCCTTAATTTCACTCAAATTAAGCCAAACTTAGGGGGAAATTTCAAAACACAACGCACTTTTCTCCATTTTGCCTTAATTTCACTCACATTAAGTCAAACTTATGGGGAAATTTCAAAAACAAACCACAGTCAACCCCACTGTGCCTTAATTTCATTCAAATTAAGACAAACTCGAGGGGGTAACCACAAAAACACGCATCTCACTAGTTTGATCATCGCTATATTCCATACCTCGATCAAACTGGGAGCTCACACATATACAAAGATAGAGATACATACCCTTTTCACTTTGCCACTCCAGCTGTCCATGCCCGCGTCAGTGGTCATCTGCAAACACGTCGGCAACGTAAAAGTACGACGGACACCCGAGTCATCCCACTCAACGGTAGTAGGAAATTCACCAGGCTGCTCTGCCATCTCAGGATCAAACAACTACAAAACAAATACAAAACACACACGTCAGGGAAATTTTTCGCAAAAATTATCCTACGCACCCTTAAAACGAAACAAACATACCTCAATTGGCCCACAAGCAAGCCGAGACTGAGCGAACTGGCCGTAGTCTTCCCCAGGACAAAGAAGACTCCCTGACTCTCCCTCTCCGTACAACCTCGCGCGATCCTGCGCTGAAACCCCTCGCTCAAAAAGGACCCTCTGTGGGTCCCTAGGCACTACAGGAGCTGGCCACCCTGCCTGGTAGACCAGACGCTCTCCAAGATACCAAACCGGTCCATACGGCGTCGCCAAGTACAGACGCTGGGTATCACGCAATGCAAACCGCGCCCCGATGCCCTCAGGAATACCCGTGTACTGGCCCCACGGGAACGGCACGAACTGCAAAAAAGAACAAACATTCATAAATACAATCATTTTAAGTACACTCTATTTAAAATGGTTCAAACACAAACCTGATCAAACTCCATGACGTTCAGGCGCACCCGAATCTCATCGTACGAACAGTCAAAGGCCGCACGGTTACACGTGCCCCAAGTACGCACCGTCGGATACTCTCTCGCGATCGTCCCGGCATGCGCAGGCAGCAGAAAGGGGAAGTGACTGAAGATCCATGACTGCACATGCAATAACACGTTACAAAGACAACAAAAACAAATAACAATACGTCCGAAGCAAGAACAAAATCAATATACGTACCTCACCGCGGTCTCACCGCGTCCATGCAAAAGCGAATGACCCGCGGTCTCACCTTGTTGCATGCAAAAGCGAATGCACAAGCCCAAGGACGGCGACACCCAGTCAAGTGTCCCAATCGCACCCCAGTCTATGAGACGCATAAGGACCGACGTTGTCGCCCGCTCACCCTTATCGCCGAAGTACACGGCGCTAACAAACCACCACAACCACATACGAGCGTTCTGCTCGTCACTCCAATCAGAGGGGCCTCGCTCAGTCTTCCCCTCAAAATACTCCAGGATATAGCTCGTCTTAATGACATAAGGCGGCCTAACCTTATACTCAACCTCAAGACCACCGCCAATCGCGGCAGTCACCACATCGTCCACGATGGACGGCGCAAACCCAAAGCTCATATCGCGGACACCAAACGGCAGTCCCGTCATGACCGCGTACCCAGACAAAGTAATACCGGCCTCAAAACCGGGCATGTGAAATGTTGTACTAGTGTCCCAGTACCGATCAAGGAAGGCCCTGATCAACATCAGGTTCGCCGTCGATTGCCTCCTCGCAATAGCCCTCCAGTGCTCCACCAGGGGACCAAAAGCACAACTAAGCACCCGAGCCTGCGCTCCCTGCGAAAGCTTCTCCTCAAAAGCACACATCACGAACGAAATGCCCGAGAAAGTCCTCATCGGACCCTTCGGCCAGCCCATCGTCGTCCGATACGAGATGTGTCTCTCCGGAGCCAACAAAAGGTTACTGCCGTCCCAGCCCTTGGCGAACGACCTATCCACACGCGACTTTCGCGGCCTAGAGCTACTCGCCCTAGGCACAGCCTCAGCCTCCTCAGGCTTCTGCTCCTCAACATCCATCTCAGCCTCTAGCTCGTCCACTAGCTCTAGAGCAAGCTCATCCTCCTCCTCAAGGTCAGGCCTAGGGTCATGCCTCCCACGACCTCTGCCCCGTGACATGCCACGCCTCGTGGGTAAGTCACGAGGGTCGGCCTCCCTCTCGCTGTACGAACGCCTCATGCGACTCGAGGCGGGGCTCCTCGATCCTCGAGCTTTGTACTCTTACGAGATTTTGATCTCGTAACACGACTAGAACCTTCTCCTGCAACCAACACGACCAATACACACAACTATAACACATACAAACACACAAACATGACAAACATACACATAATACACACATAATATATGTACATCCCTTTCCACGTATGACATTATACGCTTCACAGAGCATTTTTAGGCCTAATTCATAATTAAGCCGAAAACCGTTCTCTACATATCAGAATCCCAACTTTATTGTTTCTATACGCCATAATAGTCCCCAACAACAACCCAGTACAAGCAATTGCATTTTGGTCACCCCGATCAAAAACCCCCAAGTCGCCCTAATCACTCCGTATAACTACGACTTAAGACGACGAATTGAAAGCATTGGCTCGACATTTTCGCAAAACTGAAGCTATAGGCATGCTATACGCATTATGGGCATCCTACACCGAAGTTTAATTGAAATTCCGGATCGGAAAATCCGGGCTCGTTTTCGAGCCCGAACCCTAATTCACACGTTTTGGGCAAATACATGGTCCAAATCACAATCAGTTCACACGTACATGCTAGCATGTGAACCAAATCAAGCAAGCTCGATTTTGTTCGGTTTGGAAGAGGGCAATGGTTTGAGTCCTTGGGCTCAAACCATGGTCTAAACCTTGAACCTAGGGTCCTACTAAGTGTGATGTCACGATAATCAAGGGCTAAAATGGCCAAGCTTGAAGGACCTAAGGAAGTAGGGCTGATTTTAAGAAGGGGAGCAACGAAATGCAACAATGAGCTACTTTTGGGTGGAGTCACTTGGGTGCAACCATTTGGGTTAGACCCACAATAAAGCTAGACCCAAGTTGGTCAAGAAATCAACAAAGGGGGGCCAAGAATCTCGGCTGACTTTTGATCCTCAAAGATGGAGTGAAACTAGGTGGATCAAGTTTCACTCAAGGATTGAACAAGAATCGATCTTTAAAAGCCCTTGAGAATCTCGGTTATATGTATGTTTTTGTGGGATAATTTTCTGAAATTTTATGAACAAGGAAAATAAAAAGGATAGTAACTAAATCTACACACTAAGTAATAGATTTAGGTTGTGATTAGTTTAAGCACAAAGCCACTAAACCAATCTTTCACTAAACTCACACACTAAGTAATGAGAAAATGAAGAACACTCATATAAACCTAGGGTTTCTTTTCATTAGCCAAAATCTGAAAAATTACAATGTTGAGTGGAGGTACTTATAATATCCTTCCTTACATCCACACCCTACAATTCAAACTTAATCTAAGGGTCCTAAGAGGTCCCTAATTCAGCCGAAAAAAGTTGGTCTTTGTGACCTTACAATTTTGAAAATGATAACAAACAAAACATAAAGTAGACAATGACATGTGAGCACATCCTCTCCATGCATTTTAGGTAGTCTTCAAGGGTCAAGATTTGACCTTGGGTGGCATGTGGGACGGTCCTAGTGACCATATTACAAGGGATTATATTGTCTCCTTTCAATAAAGCATAAAGTAAAAGTAAAGAAAGCGACATGTATGAAAATGACATAAAATATAAAAACAATGTGATGATCCTTGGTGACTTGAAATAAGCCGGCCCCCTTGACCTCCATGAGCTAGCTTGATGAACCATATGAGCCCATTTATTGGAGGGTTGACTCACATGGGTGTACCTTGGTTGACCACATTTCAAAATAGCATAATCTTGACTTTTTGTTGCTCTCCAACTTTGACTTCCTCTTGACTTTGCTTGATCACTAAGGTTGGCTTGATTTGACCATAGAGTTGACTTTATTTAGCCCTTAGTGACCCTCTTGACCACGGCCTAAGCTTGGGTTCGAGCCCATGGGTCCACCCCATGGTCTCCCTCGACTTCACCCTTGACCACCTTGGCCATTTTTGGTCCAATCTCCTCTCCTTGGAAAGGACTTGTCCTCAAGTCCTTGGAGATCCTCTTGCTTCCTCCCTTGCTCGATTTCAAGCTAGAATCTCGGCTCAACCTTTGCTCGATCTTGGTCTTCATGGTTTTAGTCTTCCATGGGCACCACTTAGCTAGAGTTTGTAGAAGTGGTTGGACCCCTTTGCCTTGGCTCGAAGAATTGATCACATTTTCATCCTTGGTCACGGTTTTTTTGACCACGCACTCTTCCTCGAGCATTTCCTTGAGCCCTCGACTCATAACCATGCCATCCACCCATTCTTGCTCATGATCGAGCCCATCAATGATTCTCCACCTTAATGACCCGCTTGATCTTTCCTTACCATCGATTTTTGTTCTTTCGTTGACCACATTCTCAATGTAGTCGGTTGTTTCCTTGTTGATTGATGCTTCACCTTCATGAGGCTCCTCTCCTAGAGTCCTCCTTACCATGCTAGAGCTTCCCTCACATTCCAAGTTCAACTTTTCCCCTTGCTCTTCTTCATTCGGCTCAAGGCCCTTCAATTTCTCAAGCCCACTCAAGCTCGGCCCCAACTTCATCTCCATGCTAGGTTTCGGCTCAATGAAGGACTCAAACAAGCATGCATTGGATTTACATCCCATCATTGGTGGTAGGGGAGCTAAGACAATGAGCTTTTCACCATACTTGAATGAGTAGGTGTTGTCCCTTCCATGGTGGGAAGAGTTCTTTTCATACTCCCATGGCCTCCCAAGTAAGACATGACAAGCATCCATATTCAACACTTCACACACAATTTCATCTTTGTAGTCTTGTCCAATCGAGAACGAGACTTTGCATTGTTTATCGACTTTTACCTCGGCTCCTTGATTAAGCCACCTTAACTTGTAAGGATGAGGATGTTTCAAAGTTGGTAAGGCAAGTTTATCAATGAGGGTTTTGGAAGCAACATTAACACAACTTCCCCCATCGATAATCAAGTTGCACACTCTCCCCATGATGGTACATTTGGTTCGAAATAATTGATGCCTTTGATCCACGCTTTCGCTTGAATCTTGAGTATGCATGACTCGCCAAGTAACCAAGCTCAACCCCGAGTCCGGGGGAACAATTGTTTCGGCCACCCTTACTTCCTCAACTCCCTCTTTTTTTTCTTCCTCACAAACTAACACCTCATCATCTCCCCAATGTACAACTTCACTTGTATTCAAGGTCCTCTTGCTAGGGCACTCCTTAGCAAAATGACCGTAACCTTGACATTGGTAGCACTTCTTGAGAGGAATTGTTCTCTTAGGGCCATAGTCGATTCCCTTTCCCTTATCAACACTTGTTGGCTTGGTGGTAGGGCAAGGCTCAACAATCTTGACTCCTCCTTGGCTCGACATGGGGTTGGTTTTGGGGGTGTTCTTAGCCGACTCTCCTCTCCCCTTCTCTAGCCTTTCCACACGTGTGGCCATGGTAACGGCCTCATCGAATGACCACAAGTTTTGCATTTTGACCCGATTTGCTATCCTAGGGTTTAGGCCCTCAACAAACCTTGCAATTTTTTGTTCGGGTTTCTCATTCATCTCACATTGTAATGTGAGTTGCTCAAAGTCCCTAAGGTAAGACTCAATGGGTTGTGTCTCTTGTTTGAGTTGAGTTAGCTTGAGGAACATGTCTTGGGTATAATCCTTGGGAACAAACTTGTCTTTGAGTTTCTTTTTGAGTTTGAGCCATGACCTAATGGGTTCCTTACCCTCTCGGTTTCGTTGGTTCTTGAGGTTTTCGTACCAAAGGGATGCATATCCCTTAAACTTCATGATGGCTACCTTGAAACACTTCCTATCGGGATATTCCTTAAATTCAAAGATCCTCTCTATCGACCTAAGCCAATCTAGGAGATCCTCGGGGTTCAAGCTACCATAAAAATCGGGTATATCCACTTTGATATCTCGGTCATGGTCTCTAGGGTGGGCTTCAAGGGACTCTTCCGAATCCGAAAATTGATCTTCCATGTGAGGAGGAGGTTGACCCCTTCCACGGCCTCCTATCCCACGGCCACGCCCCCTTCCCCCTTCACCCCTTCTTGGTTCATTAATATTTTGGTCTAAGAGGGTGTTTAGAGCATTCATCATTAGAGTACAATTACCGGTGAGTTGAGTTAACTTCTCTTCTAAATCGGAAAGTCTTTTATCTTCCCCTCTATCCCCTTCCATTTTGTGACAATTTTGTGAGATCTTTTGTGGAAATTTTGTGGGAAATTTATAGAAAATAAACAAGGAAAAGAAGGAAGAAAAACGAAAAATTAAAAGAGGAAGAAAAGCAAACTACTCGACATTACTAGAGTAAACCGAAAAACAAAGATAAAAAAAATCGAAAATCAAAAACAAACCTAGGCTTTGATGACCAATTTGGAGTGAAACTAGGTGGATCAAGTTTCACTCAAGGATTGAACAAGAATCGATCTTTAAAAGCCCTTGAGAATCTCGGTTATATGTATGTTTTTGTGGGATAATTTTCTGAAATTTTATGAACAAGGAAAATAAAAAGGATAGTAACTAAATCTACACACTAAGTAATAGATTTAGGTTGTGATTAGTTTAAGCACAAAGCCACTAAACCAATCTTTCACTAAACTCACACACTAAGTAATGAGAAAATGAAGAACACTCATATAAACCTAGGGTTTCTTTTCATTAGCCAAAATCTGAAAAATTACAATGTTGAGTGGAGGTACTTATAATATCCTTCCTTACATCCACACCCTACAATTCAAACTTAATCTAAGGGTCCTAAGAGGTCCCTAATTCAGCCGAAAAAAGTTGGTCTTTGTGACCTTACAATTTTGAAAATGATAACAAACAAAACATAAAGTAGACAATGACATGTGAGCACATCCTCTCCATGCATTTTAGGTAGTCTTCAAGGGTCAAGATTTGACCTTGGGTGGCATGTGGGACGGTCCTAGTGACCATATTACAAGGGATTATATTGTCTCCTTTCAATAAAGCATAAAGTAAAAGTAATGAAAACGACATGTATGAAAATGACATAAAATATAAAAACAATGTGATGATCCTTGGTGACTTGAAATAAGCCGGCCCCCTTGACCTCCATGAGCTAGCTTGATGAACCATATGAGCCCATTTATTGGAGGGTTGACTCACATGGGTGTACCTTGGTTGACCACATTTCAAAATAGCATAATCTTGACTTTTTGTTGCTCTCCAACTTTGACTTCCTCTTGACTTTGCTTGATCACTAAGGTTGGCTTGATTTGACCATAGAGTTGACTTTATTTAGCCCTTAGTGACCCTCTTGACCACGGCCTAAGCTTGGGTTCGAGCCCATGGGTCCACCCCATGGTCTCCCTCGACTTCACCCTTGACCACCTTGGCCATTTTTGGTCCAAAAGACCCACATTATTTTGAATACAAGTCATTGTCTAGGATCAACCTTTATGCTTTATGTCCTTTTCTTATTTACTTTATGTCATTTTCACTTTTAGTTAAGTTGTATGGTGCTTAGAAATCTGATTTGGTGATCCAAAAACTTGTGCTCCAAGGAGTGATCTCAACCCTTGGATGAATAAGACCCAAAGCAAGGTGTGGATGCTCTTGAAGGTCACCATCTACTTTATGTATTAGGTTGCTTTATTTTCAGATTTGTAAGGTCTTTAGGACCATAGTTTTCGGCTGATTTGAGGCCCTTTTAGGACCCTTAGATCAAGCTTAGATTGTATGGTTAGGATGTAAAGACTTGGTCTAGATAAACCAAGCTCAAATCATTGTATTTTTCAGATTTGAATGAGAAGAAAAACCCTAGAGTTTATTTGAGTGTTTTCATTTTTCTCTTAGCTTTGTGCTTGAGTTTAGTGAATGATTAATTAGTGGCTTTGTGCTTAATTAATCAAACCCTAATTCTATCGCTTTGTGCTTAGAATTAGTACTATCTTTTATGTTTTCCTTGTTTCACAAAAATTCAGAAAATTCACACCAAAAATACATCACTTTGGCCGATTTATTTCAAGTGTTTCAAGATCGATTTTTGTTGTCTCCTTGAGTGAAACTTGACCCATCTAGTTTCACTCCAAATTGGCATCAAAGCTTTGGTTGGGTTTGAAGAACACAAGATCCACCTTGTGCTAAGGTTTACACGGTTCAAAGATCCTCCCTTTACTCGATTTTTTTTTTTTTTCAGATTTGTTCCTTTGGTTATTCCAATGGGTATGTTTCTTCCTTTTGATATTTCTTGTGATACTACTCTTGGTGAGACCATGTATGATTCTATGGTGAAAACTAGAAGAGAGCTTGAAATCAAAATGAGTCGAATGAGGGGTAGACCTATCCCTAACCCTAACCTTGTGATCTTGAGGGGTTTAGAAGCTAGAATGGCTCGGTTAGGAGGAGAGCCACCCCCTAACCATAGCCGTGTGATGTGTAGAGCATTACATGCTCAAACCCTAACCCTAGAAGAGAATCACCAAGTCCAAATCTTTAGATCTAGGTGTACCATTATGGGAAGGGTTTGTAATTTGGTTGTTGATGGGGAAAGTTGCAATAATGTTGCCTCAAATACTCTCATTGAAAAACTAGCTTTTGGAGTGAAACTTAGTGGATCAAGTTTCACTCAAAGGATGAACAAAATCGATCTCAAACCCCTTGAAAAAATATACGGCCGAATGTGGTGTTTGTGTTGTATTTTTCTGATTTTTGTTGTTAAATGCAAGAACATAAAGATAGTATCTAAATCTACACACAAAGTAATAGATTTAGGGTTTGATTAGTTTAAGCACAAAGCCACTAAACTAATCTCTCACAAATCTCAAACACAAAGTAAAGAGATAAATGAAGAACACTCAATATGAAACTAGGGTTTCTTTTTCATTCAAACAAATCTGAAAATTTTGATGTTAGAGTGAGGGTTTATATATGACCCTTACTCTAATCTAAGCCTTACATTTCAAAGTTAATCTAAGGGCTCACATGAGCCTTTGAGACATCCAAAAAAAACGGCCTGAAGGCCTTACAAGAGCTGAATTTTGTAGGCTAACAAACAAAAGATAAAAGCATAAAGGTAGATGTTGACATGAGGCTCAATCCTCTCCATTCTTGGTTTGGGATCATCCAAGGGTCCTTGAGTGAGCCTTGGTCATGAAGGAGGACGGTCCACATGCTCTACAATTTGATTTTTACACACTAAAACAATAAAGCATAAAGTGACGAAAGCGACTTGAATGAAAATGACATAAACATAAAACAATGTGATTGTTTGTTGGGACTTGTTGGGCCGGCTCCTAAGGGACCTCCTTGAGCTAGCTTTGTGAACCATGTGAGTCCTTTTATTGGAGGGTTAACTCACATGGGTGCACCCACCTTGACCACATTCAAAATAGCACAATCTTGACTTTTTTTGTTGCTCTCCAACTTGACTTCCTCTTGACTCTCCTTGATCACTAAGGTTGGCTTGATTTGACCATAGAATTGACTTTACTTAGCCCTTAGTGATCCCTTGACCCATGGCCTAGGCTTGGGTTTGAGCCCATGGCCCTAACCCATGGTCACCCTCGGTTTCACCCTTGACCGCCTTGACCATTTTTGGTCCAATCTCCTCTCCTTGGAAAGGACTTGTCCTCAAGTCCTTGGAGATCCTCTTGCTTCCTCCCTTGCTCGATTTCAAGCTTGATTCTCGGCTCAATCTTTGCTCGATCTTGGCCTTCACGGTTTTAGTCTTCCATGGGCACCACTTAGCTAGAGTTTGTAGAAGTGGTTGGACCCCTTTGCCTTGGCTCAAGAATTGATCATGTTTTCTTCCTTGGTCACGGTTTGCTTGACCACACATTCTTCCTCGAGCATTTCTTTGAGCCCACGACTCATAACCATGCCATCCATCCAATCTTGCTCATGATCGAGCCCTTCAATGATTCTCCATCTTAAAGACCCGCTTGATCTTTCCTTGCCATCGATTTTTGTTCTTTCATTGACCACATTCTCATTGTAGTCGGTTGTTTTCTTGTTGATTGATGCTTCACCTTCATGTTGCTCCTCTCCTAGAATCCTCCTTATCATGCTAGAGCTTCCCTCACATTCCAAGTTCATCTCTTCCCTAGCTCTTCTCTACTCGGCTCAAGGCCCTTCAAGTCCTCAAGCTCATTCAAGCTCGGCTCCAACTTCATCTCCATGCTAGGTTTCGGCTCAATGAAGGACTCAAACAAGCACGCATTGGATTTACATCCCATCATTGGTGGTAGGGGAGCTAAGACAATAAGCTTTTCACCATACTTGAATGAGTAGGTGTTGTCTCTTCCATGGTGGGAAGAATTCTTTTCATACTCCCATGGCCTACCAAGCAATACATGACAAGCATCCATGTCCAACACTTCACACACAATTTCATCTTTGTAGTCTTGTCCAATGGAAAACAAGACTTTGCATTGTTTATCAACTTTCACCTCGGCTCCTTGATTAAGCCATCTTAGCTTGTAAGGATGAGGATGCTTCAAAGTGGGCAAGGCAAGCTTATCAATGAGGGTTTTAGAAGCAACATTAACACAACTTCCCCCATCGATAATGAGATTACACACTCTCCCCATGATTGTACATTTGGACCGAAATATTTGGTGCCTTTGGTCCATATTCTCGTTTGCTTCTTGAGTGTGCATCACTCGCCAAGTGACCAAGCTCAACCCCGAGTCCGGGGGCACAATTGTTTCGGCCACATTCACTTCCTCAACTCCCTCTTTTTTTTCTTCCTCACAAACTAACACTTCATCGTCTCCCCAATGCACAACTTCACTTGTGTTCAAGGTTGGACCAAAATTGGTCAAGGAAACCAAGGGTGAAGCCGAGGGGGGCCGTGGGTTGGACCCATGGGCTCAAACCCAAGCCTAGACCAAGGGTCAAGGCATCACTAGGGGGTAAGTAAAGTCAATTCTATGGTCAAATCGAGCCAACCCTAGTGATCAAGCTAAGTCAAGGAGAAGTCAAAGATGGAGAGCAATAAAAAGTCAAGATTGTGCTATTTTGAAATGTGATCAACTATGTTACACCCAAGTGAGTCAACCCTCCAATAAAATGGGCTCACATGGTTCAACAAACTAGCTCATGGAGGTCAAGGGGCCGGTTCTACAACAAGTCACCAAAGATCATCACATTGTTTTACTTTATGTCTTTTTCATACATGTCACTATCTACCTTTTGTGCTTTATGCTTTTTACTTTATGTATTTGTTGTTTTATGTTCAAATTTTCAGCTCATGTGAGCCTCATTTGACCGAGTATAATGTAGCATTTGGGGGTTGATTGTAGCCCTTAGATCTTGTTGTAATGGATGGTCAAGATTAGAATGAGGGTATTATATAAACCCTCATCCTTGCCTCACATTTTTCAGATTTGGATTAATGAAAAGAAAACCCTAGAGTTTCTAACTTGTGTTCTTCATTTCTCATTACTTTGTGTGTGAGTGAGTGAAAAGATTAGTATAGTGGCTTTGTGCTTATGCTAATCAAAACCTAATTCTCTAGCTAAGTGCTTAGAATTAGTCACTATCCTTTTATTCTCCTTGTTCATATAATTTTCAGAAAATACTTCACAAAAACATTCATTGGGCGAGATTTTTATCATCCTTGCAAGATCGATTTTGTTCATCCTTTGAGTGATTCTTATCCCCATAAGTTTCACTCCAAATTGGTTATCAAAGCTTAGGTTTGTTCTTGAATTTCATTCTCATTTTCAATTTTTCGGTTTATCTAAGTTTAGGGTCGAATTGTTTGAAGTTTTTCTCTTACATTTTTCGTTTTCTCTTTTAATTTCCTTGTTTTATTTTCCACAAAATCTTACAAAAAATGGTTAAAGATCTACACTTGTGTTAGTATTGGTTGGGTTTGTTCTTGTGTTAGCCGAAATTTTAGGTTTGTTTTCCTCTTCAATTTTTCGTTTTCCTTCTTTGTTTTCCTTGTTTATTCTCCACCAAATTTCCACAAAAGATCTCACAAAACTTTCACAAAATGGAAGGGGATAGAGGGAAGGTAAAAGACTTTCCGATTTAGAAGAGAAGTTAACTCAACTCACCTGCAGTAATTGTTCTCTAATGATGAATCCTCTAAACACCCTCTTAGACCAAAATATGAATGAACCAAGAAGGGGTGAAGGGGGAAGGGGAAGAGGCCGTGGGATGGGGTATGGGGGCCGTGGGAGAGGACACCCTCCTCCTCACATGGAAGATCAATTTTCGGATTCTAAGAGTCCCTTGAGGCCCACCCTAGAGACCATGACCGAGACATTAAGGTGGACATACCCGATTTTTATGGTAGCTTGAACCCCGAGGATCTCCTAGATTGGCTTAGATCGGTTGAGAGAATTTTTGAATTCAAGGAGTACTCCGATAGGAAGTGTTTCAAGGTAGCCATCATGAAGTTTAAGGGATATGCCTCCCTTTGGTATGAAAACCTTAAGAATCAAAGAAACCGAGAGGGTAAGGAACCCATCAAGTCATGGCTCAAACTCAAAAAGAAACTCAAAGACAAGTTTGTTCCCAAAGACTACACCCAAGACATGTTTCTCAAGCTAGCTCAACTAAAACAAGAGTCACACCCCATTGAGACCTATCTTAGGGACTTTGAGCAACTCACCCTACAATGTGAGATGAATGAGAAACCCAACAAAAATTGCAAGGTTTGTTGAGGGCCTAAACCCTAGGATAGCAAATCGAGTCAAAATGCAAAACTTGTGGTCATTCGATGAGGCGGTTACCATGGCTACACGTGTGGAGAAGCTAGAGAAGGGGAGAGGAGAGTCGGCTAAGAGCACCCCCAAAACCAACCCCATGTCGAGCCAAGGAGGGATCAAGATTTCCGAGCCTTGCCCTACTAACAAACCCTCAAGTGTTGACAAAGGAAAGGGAATTGACTATGGCCCCAAGAGAACGATTCCCCTCAAAAAATGCTACCAATGTCAAGGCTATGGTCACTTTGCTAAGGAATGCCCTAGCAAGAGGACCTTGAATACAAGTGAGGTTGTGCATTGGGGAGATGATGAGGTGTTAGTTTGTGAGGAGGAAAAAAAAGAGGGAGTTGAGGAAGTGAAGATGGCCGAGACCATTGTTCCCCCGGACTCGGGATTGAGCTTGGTCACTTGGCGAGTGATGCACACCCAAGAATCAAACGAGAATATGGACCAAAGGCACCAAATATTTCGGTCCAAATGTACCATCATGGGGAGAGTGTGTAACTTGATTATCGATGGGGGAAGTTGTGTTAATGTTGCTTCCAAGACCCTCATTGATAAGCTTGCCTTGCCTACTTTGAAGCATCCTCACCCATACAAGCTAAGATGGCTCAATCAAGGAGCCGAGGTCAAAGTTGACAAACAATGCCAAGTCTCGTTCTCAATTGGTCAAGACTATAAGGATGAAGTTGTGTGTGAAGTGTTGGACATGGATGCTTGCCATGTGTTGCTTGGTAGACCTTGGGAATTTGAAAAGAATTCTTCCCATCATGGAAGAGACAACACCTACTCATTCAAGTATGGTGAAAAGCTCATTGTCTTAGCTCCCCTACCACCAATGATGGGTTGTAAATCCAATGCGTGCCTATTTGAATCCTTCCTTGAGCCGAAACCTAGCAAGGAGATGAAGTCAAGGCCGAAATTGCATGAGCTTGAGAAGTTGAAGGGCCTTGGGCCGAGTGGAGAAGAGCAAGGGGAAAGGTGAGCTTGGAATGTGAGGGAAGCACTAGCATGACAAGGAGGACTCTAGGAGAGGAGCCTCATGAAGGTGAAGCATCAATCAACAAGGAAACAACCGACTACATTGAGAATGTGGTCAATGAAAGAACAAAAATCGATGGTAAGGAAAGATCAAGCGGGTCTTTAAGGTGGAGAATCATTGATGGGCTCGAACATGAGCAAGAATGGATGGATGGCATGGTTATGAGTCGAGGGCTCAAAGAAATGCTCGAGGAAGAATGCGTGGTCAAGCAAACCGTGACCAAGGATGAAAATGTGATCAATTCTTGAGCCAAGGCAAAGGGGTTCAACCACTTCTACAAACTCTAGCTAAGTGGTGCCCATGGAAGACTAAAACCGTGAAAGCCAAGATCGAGCAAAGGTTGAGCCGAGATTCTAGCTTGAAATCGAGCAAGGGAGGAAGCAAGAGGATCTCCAAGGACTTGAGGACAAGTCCTTTCCAAGGAGAGGAGATTGGACCAAAATTGGTCAAGGAAACCAAGGGTGAAGCCGAGGGGGGCCGTGGGTTGGACCCATGGGCTCAAACCCAAGCCTAGACCAAGGGTCAAGGCATCACTAGGGGGTAAGTAAAGTCAATTCTATGGTCAAATCGAGCCAACCCTAGTGATCAAGCTAAGTCAAGGAGAAGTCAAAGATGGAGAGCAATAAAAAGTCAAGATTGTGCTATTTTGAAATGTGATCAACTATGTTACACCCAAGTGAGTCAACCCTCCAATAAAATGGGCTCACATGGTTCAACAAACTAGCTCATGGAGGTCAAGGGGCCGGTTCTACAACAAGTCACCAAAGATCATCACATTGTTTTACTTTATGTCTTTTTCATACATGTCACTATCTACCTTTTTGTCTTTATGCTTTTTACTTTATGTATTTGTTGTTTTATGTTCAAATTTTCAGCTCATGTGCGCCTCATTTGACCCAGTATAATGTAGCATTTGGGGGTTGATTGTAGCCCTTAGATCTTGTTGTAATGGATGGTCAAGATTAGAATGAGGGTATTATATAAACCCTCATCCTTGCCTCACATTTTTCAGATTTGGATTAATGAAAAGAAAACCCTAGAGTTTCTAACTTGTGTTCTTCATTTCTCATTACTTTGTGTGTGAGTGAGTGAAAAGATTAGTATAGTGGCTTTGTGCTTATGCTAATCAAAACCTAATTCTCTAGCTAAGTGCTTAGAATTAGTCACTATCCTTTTTATTCTCCTTGTTCATATAATTTTCAGAAAATACTTCACAAAAAAACATTCATTGGGCCGAGATTTTTATCATCCTTGCAAGATCGATTTTGTTCATCCTTTGAGTGATTCTTATCCCCATAAGTTTCACTCCAAAGGTCCTCTTGCTAGGGCACTCCTTAGCAAAATGACCATACCCTTGACATTGGTAGCACTTCTTGAGAGGAATTGTTCTCTTGGGACCATAGTCAATTCCCTTCCCCTTGTCAACACTTGATGGCTTGATGGTAGGGCTAGGTTCGACAATTTTGACCCCTCCTTGGCTCGAGCTAGGGTTGGTCTTGGTGATGTTCTTAGCCGACTCTCCTCTCCCCTTCTCTAGCCTCTCCACACGTGTGGCCATGGTAACGGCCTCATCGAATGACCACAAGTTTTGCATTTTGACCCGATTTGCTATCCTAGGGTTTAGGCCCTCAACAAACCTTGCAATTTTTTGTTCGGGCTTCTCATTCATCTCACATTGTAGGGTGAGTTGCTCAAAGTCCCTAAGATAGGTTTCAATGGGGTGTGACTCTTGTTTTAGTTGAGCTAGCTTGAGGAACATGTCTTGAGTGTAGTCTTTGGGAACAAACTTGTCCTTGAGTTTCTTTTGAGTTTGAGCCATGACTTGATGGGTTCCTTACCCTCTCGGTTTCGTTGGTTCTTGAGGTTTTCGTACCAAAGGGAAGCATATCCCTTAAACTTCATGATGGCTACCTTGAAACACTTCCTATCGGGATATTCCTTAAATTCAAAGATCCTCTCTATCGACCTAAGCCAATCTAGGAGATCCTCGGGGTTCAAGCTACCATAAAAATCGGGTATGTCCACTTTGATATCTCGGTCATGGTCTCTAGGGTGGGCTTCAAGGGACTCTTCCGAATCCGAAAATTGATCTTCCATGTGAGGAGGAGGGTGTCCTCTCCCACGGCCCCCATAACCATGCCCACGCCTCTTCCCCTCCACCCCTTCTTGGGTCATTAAGGTTTTGGTCTAAGAGGGTGTTCAAAGCATTCATCATAGTATTACAACTACCGGCAAGTTGATTCAATTTATCTTCCAAATTCGAAAGTCTCTTATCCTCCCCTCTATCTCCTTCCATTATGTGAAAATTTTGTGAGATCTTTTGTGGAAATTTTGTGGGAAATTTATAGAAAATAAGCAAGGAAAAGGAAGAAGAAAACGAAAATTAAAAGAAGAAAATAAAAGAGTAACTCGAAAATACTAAGAAAAACCGAAAAAATAGAGAAAGAAAATGAAATCAAGAACAAACCTAGGCTTTGATGACCAATTTGGAGTGAAACTTAGTGGATCAAGTTTCACTCAAAGGATGAACAAAATCGATCTCAAACCCCTTGAAAAAATAAACGGCCGAATGTGGTGTTTGTGTTGTATTTTTCTGATTTTTGTTGTTAAATGCAAGAACATAAAGATAGTATCTAAATCTACACACAAAGTAATAGATTTAGGGTTTGATTAGTTTAAGCACAAAGCCACTAAACTAATCTCTCACAAATCTCAAACACAAAGTAAAGAGATAAATGAAGAACACTCAATATGAAACTAGGGTTTCTTTTTCATTCAAACAAATCTGAAAATTTTGATGTTAGAGTGAGGGTTTATATATGACCCTTACTCTAATCTAAGCCTTACATTTCAAAGTTAATCTAAGGGCTCACATGAGCCTTTGAGACATCCAAAAACGGCTGAAGGCCTTACAAGAGCTGAATTTTGTAGGCTAACAAACAAAAGATAAAAGATAAAGGTAGATGTTGACATGAGGCTCAATCCTCTCCATTCTTGGTTTGGGATCATCCAAGGGTCCTTGAGTGAGCCTTGGTCATGAAGGAGGACGGTCCACATGCTCTACAATTTGATTTTTACACACTAAAACAATAAAGCATAAAGTGACGAAAGCGACTTGAATGAAAATGACATAAACATAAAACAATGTGATTGTTTGTTGGGACTTGTTGGGCCGGCTCCTAAGGGACCTCCTTGAGCTAGCTTTGTGAACCATGTGAGTCCTTTTATTGGAGGGTTAACTCACATGGGTGCACCCACCTTGACCACATTCAAAATAGCACAATCTTGACTTTTTTTGTTGCTCTCCAACTTGACTTCCTCTTGACTCTCCTTGATCACTAAGGTTGGCTTGATTTGACCATAGAATTGACTTTACTTAGCCCTTAGTGATCCCTTGACCCATGGCCTAGGCTTGGGTTTGAGCCCATGGCCCTAACCCATGGTCACCCTCGGTTTCACCCTTGACCGCCTTGACCATTTTTGGTCCAATCTCCTCTCCTTGGAAAGGACTTGTCCTCAAGTCCTTGGAGATCCTCTTGCTTCCTCCCTTGCTCGATTTCAAGCTTGATTCTCGGCTCAATCTTTGCTCGATCTTGGCCTTCACGGTTTTAGTCTTCCATGGGCACCACTTAGCTAGAGTTTGTAGAAGTGGTTGGACCCCTTTGCCTTGGCTCGAAGAATTGATCATGTTTTCTTCCTTGGTCACGGTTTGCTTGACCACACATTCTTCCTCGAGCATTTCTTTGAGCCCACGACTCATAACCATGCCATCCATCCAATCTTGCTCATGATCGAGCCCTTCAATGATTCTCCATCTTAAAGACCCGCTTGATCTTTCCTTGCCATCGATTTTTGTTCTTTCATTGACCACATTCTCATTGTAGTCGGTTGTTTTCTTGTTGATTGATGCTTCACCTTCATGTTGCTCCTCTCCTAGAATCCTCCTTATCATGCTAGAGCTTCCCTCACATTCCAAGTTCATCTCTTCCCCTAGCTCTTCTCTACTCGGCTCAAGGCCCTTCAAGTCCTCAAGCTCATTCAAGCTCGGCTCCAACTTCATCTCCATGCTAGGTTTCGGCTCAATGAAGGACTCAAACAAGCACGCATTGGATTTACATCCCATCATTGGTGGTAGGGGAGCTAAGACAATAAGCTTTTCACCATACTTGAATGAGTAGGTGTTGTCTCTTCCATGGTGGGAAGAATTCTTTTCATACTCCCATGGCCTACCAAGCAATACATGACAAGCATCCATGTCCAACACTTCACACACAATTTCATCTTTGTAGTCTTGTCCAATGGAAAACAAGACTTTGCATTGTTTATCAACTTTCACCTCGTGGACCAAAATTGGTCAAGGAAACCAAGGGTGAAGCCGAGGGGGGCCGTGGGTTGGACCCATGGGCTCAAACCCAAGCCTAGACCAAGGGTCAAGGCATCACTAGGGGGTAAGTAAAGTCAATTCTATGGTCAAATCGAGCCAACCCTAGTGATCAAGCTAAGTCAAGGAGAAGTCAAAGATGGAGAGCAATAAAAAGTCAAGATTGTGCTATTTTGAAATGTGATCAACTATGTTACACCCAAGTGAGTCAACCCTCCAATAAAATGGGCTCACATGGTTCAACAAACTAGCTCATGGAGGTCAAGGGGCCGGTTCTACAACAAGTCACCAAAGATCATCACATTGTTTTACTTTATGTCTTTTTCATACATGTCACTATCTACCTTTTGTGCTTTATGCTTTTTACTTTATGTATTTGTTGTTTTATGTTCAAATTTTCAGCTCATGTGAGCCTCATTTGACCGAGTATAATGTAGCATTTGGGGGTTGATTGTAGCCCTTAGATCTTGTTGTAATGGATGGTCAAGATTAGAATGAGGGTATTATATAAACCCTCATCCTTGCCTCACATTTTTCAGATTTTGGATTAATGAAAAGAAAACCCTAGAGTTTCTAACTTGTGTTCTTCATTTCTCATTACTTTGTGTGTGAGTGAGTGAAAAGATTAGTATAGTGGCTTTGTGCTTATGCTAATCAAAACCTAATTCTCTAGCTAAGTGCTTAGAATTAGTCACTATCCTTTTTATTCTCCTTGTTCATATAATTTTCAGAAAATACTTCACAAAAAAACATTCATTGGGCCGAGATTTTTATCATCCTTGCAAGATTGATTTTGTTCATCCTTTGAGTGATTCTTATCCCCATAAGTTTCACTCCAAATTGGTTATCAAAGCTTAGGTTTGTTCTTGAATTTCATTCTCATTTTCAATTTTTCGGTTTATCTAAGTTTAGGGTCGAATTGTTTGAAGTTTTTCTCTTACATTTTTCGTTTTCTCTTTTAATTTCCTTGTTTTATTTTCCACAAAATCTTACAAAAAATGGTTAAAGATCTACACTTGTGTTAGTATTGGTTGGGTTTGTTCTTGTGTTAGCCGAAATTTTAGGTTTGTTTTCCTCTTCAATTTTTCGTTTTCCTTCTTTGTTTTCCTTGTTTATTCTCCACCAAATTTCCACAAAAGATCTCACAAAACTTTCACAAAATGGAAGGGGATAGAGGGGAAGGTAAAAGACTTTCCGATTTAGAAGAGAAGTTAACTCAACTCACCGGTAATTGTACTCTAATGATGAATGCTCTAAACACCCTCTTAGACCAAAATATGAATGAACCAAGAAGGGGTGAAGGGGGAAGGGGAAGAGGCCGTGGGATGGGGTATGGGGGCCGTGGGAGAGGACACCCTCCTCCTCACATGGAAGATCAATTTTCGGATTCGGAAGAGTCCCTTGAGGCCCACCCTAGAGACCATGACCGAGACATTAAGGTGGACATACCCGATTTTTATGGTAGCTTGAACCCCGAGGATCTCCTAGATTGGCTTAGATCGGTTGAGAGAATTTTTGAATTCAAGGAGTACTCCGATAGGAAGTGTTTCAAGGTAGCCATCATGAAGTTTAAGGGATATGCCTCCCTTTGGTATGAAAACCTTAAGAATCAAAGAAACCGAGAGGGTAAGGAACCCATCAAGTCATGGCTCAAACTCAAAAAGAAACTCAAAGACAAGTTTGTTCCCAAAGACTACACCCAAGACATGTTTCTCAAGCTAGCTCAACTAAAACAAGAGTCACACCCCATTGAGACCTATCTTAGGGACTTTGAGCAACTCACCCTACAATGTGAGATGAATGAGATACCCGAACAGAAATTAGCATGGTTTGTTGAGGGCCTAAACCCTAGGATAGCAAATCGAGTCAAAATGCAAAACTTGTGGTCATTCGATGAGGCGGTTACCATGGCTACACGTGTGGAGAAGCTAGAGAAGGGGAGAGGAGAGTCGGCTAAGAGCACCCCCAAAACCAACCCCATGTCGAGCCAAGGAGGGATCAAGATTTCCGAGCCTTGCCCTACTAACAAACCCTCAAGTGTTGACAAAGGAAAGGGAATTGACTATGGCCCCAAGAGAACGATTCCCCTCAAAAAATGCTACCAATGTCAAGGCTATGGTCACTTTGCTAAGGAATGCCCTAGCAAGAGGACCTTGAATACAAGTGAGGTTGTGCATTGGGGAGATGATGAGGTGTTAGTTTGTGAGGAGGAAACAAAAGAGGGAGTTGAGGAAGTGAAGATGGCCGAGACCATTGTTCCCGGACTCGGATTGAGCTTGGTCACTTGGCGAGTGATGCACACCCAAGAATCAAACGAGAATATGGACCAAAGGCACCAAATATTTCGGTCCAAATGTACCATCATGGGGAGAGTGTGTAACTTGATTATCGATGGGGGAAGTTGTGTTAATGTTGCTTCCAAGACCCTCATTGATAAGCTTGCCTTGCCTACTTTGAAGCATCCTCACCCATACAAGCTAAGATGGCTCAATCAAGGAGCCGAGGTCAAAGTTGACAAACAATGCCAAGTCTCGTTCTCAATTGGTCAAGACTATAAAGATGAAGTTGTGTGTGAAGTGTTGGACATGGATGCTTGCCATGTGTTGCTTGGTAGACCTTGGGAATTTGAAAAGAATTCTTCCCATCATGGAAGAGACAACACCTACTCATTCAAGTATGGTGAAAAGCTCATTGTCTTAGCTCCCCTACCACCAATGATGGGTTGTAAATCCAATGCGTGCCTATTTGAATCCTTCATTGAGCCGAAACCTAGCAAGGAGACGAAGTTAAGGCCGAAATTGCATGAGCTTGAGAAATTGAAGGGGCTTGAGCCGAGTAAAGAAGAGCAAGGGGAAAAGGTGAGCTTGGAATGTGAGGGAAGCACTAGCATGACAAGGAGGACTCTAGGAGAGGAGCCTCATGAAGGTGAAGCATCAATCAACAAGGAAACAACCGACTACATTGAGAATGTGGTCAATGAAAGAACAAAAATCGATGGTAAGGAAAGATCAAGCGGGTCTTTAAGGTGGAGAATCATTTATGGGCTCGAACATGAGCAAGAATGGGTGGATGGCATGGTTATGAGTCGAGGGCTCAAAGAAATGCTCGAGGAAGAATGCGTGGTCAAGCAAACCGTGACCAAGGATGAAAATGTGATCACTTCTTGAGCCAAGGCAAAGGGGTCCAACCACTTCTACAAACTCTAGCTAAGTGGTGCCCATGGAAGACTAAAACCGTGAAAGCCAAGATCGAGCAAAGGTTGAGCCGAGATTCTAGCTTGAAATCGAGCAAGGGAGGAAGCAAGAGGATCTCCAAGGACTTGAGGACAAGTCCTTTCCAAGGAGAGGAGATTGGACCAAAATTGGTCAAGGAAACCAAGGGTGAAGCCGAGGGGGGCCGTGGGTTGGACCCATGGGCTCAAACCCAAGCCTAGACCAAGGGTCAAGGGATCCCTAGGGGATAAGTAAAGTCAATTCTATGGTCAAATCGAGCCAACCCTAGTGATCAAGCTAAGTCAAGGATGGAGAGCAACAAAAAGTCAAGATCATGCTATTTTTGAAATGTGGTCAACTATGGTACACCCATGTGAGTCAACCCTCCAATAAAATGGGCTCACATGGATCATCAAGCTAGCTCATGGAGGTCAAGGGGCCGGTTCAAATCAAGTCACCAAGGATCATCACATTGTCTTTTATTATTCATGTCATTGTCATATACGTCGTTTTCATTACTTTTACTTTATGCTTTAATGTAAGAGACAATATAATCCCTTGATTATTGGTCATTTGGACCGTCCCACATGCCAACCAAGGTCAAATCTTGACCCTTGGATGCTTCCTAAAGTGCATGGATAGGATGTGTTCAAATGTCATTGTCTACTTTAAGTTTTTGTTTGTTATCAATTTCAAATTTGTAAGGTCACTAGGACCAACTAATTCGGCTGATTTGAGGGACCTTTATGGCCCTTGGATCAACTTGTAATGTGTGGGTAGGATTAGAATGGGGGTAATATATAAACCCACATCCTCACCTCACAATTTTCAGATTTGAATGATAAGGTTGAAACCCTAAAAAAACTTGAGTGCTCTCATTTCTCTCTTTACTTTGTGTTTGAGATTTATGATAATTAACTAGTGGCTTTGTGCTTAGTTAATTAAACCCCTAAATCTATAACTTTGTGAGTAGATTTAGGCACTATCTTTATGTTTCCTTTTGTTTTACAAATTTCAGAAAAATATCCCATAAAAACTTCACATTGAGCCGAGATTTCTAAGGGTTTTGCAAGATCGATTTTGTTCATCCTTTGAGTGATTCTTATCCCCATAAGTTTCACTCCAAGATCGCAAACAGACGTACATACAGTATCATTCTCAACATGCAGACTCGATTCACTTCAGAAATTTGTGGTCTTTAGTTTTCGAAGATGGTACACACTCATTCTCATTTAATTCAAACAACAAACAACACATACTGCTTACGAGCCTGACCACTGAGTAGGCCTTTGTACTCTGATCGATTGCATCTCACTTCCATAGTGCAGAGGCTTACCCGACTCGTAAACCACGCCGAATACTATAGTACTTGCATCTCATCTTCTAGTGTTCGAAATGATTCGAACTTCAGATACAATCTCGTCAAGTAATCTTTACGCAGGGTAAGAACGAATGCTAGTGTCGCGTCCAATAAAGACGAAACACGGCAAGGAGGCGAGCAGTAAAGCGCATATGCACATAATGTTACGGTGGCCCTGATAACTTTAGCGAAATAGAGTGAATTAAACCCTAGTCTAGTACATGTACATTAGTATCCACGTTAAGAATGGGCCACGCTATTCGTAGAGCACCTTAACTCCAGATAAAACGACCATTTCCTAAAGCCTGTGGCAAAAACCATGGCATATTCAATTATCTTGTCCGGCAATGGCGACCGCCACAAGACTATCTTAAACCCACTTCACTTACGATTGACGTTTTCATATCTGAGGCCCAAGCTTGACCTTTTATTTAACTTACTCAATATTCATTATTTATTTGATATTCCGTATCACATGTTACTAGACTCTCCTAGTCTCAGCGTCAAACGTTTTATTTGAATTGTAGGTTTCATATGATCACATAACACGTTCGTTTATTATTTGTAGTGTTGTTAATTATTAACGTTTTCAAGTTTCTAAATTGAAACGTTTATTAGTATGTCCAATTTTATTTATGTGTTTTTCAAACACTTTAGGTCATTTACTTCTTCATTTTAAATTTTCTATACTTAGTAAAATTTTCAATTATTTTCAGTATTTCACTATTCACTTTTCACTATTCATCGTATTTTACTATTCATCGTATTTACTATTCATTGTATTTACTATTCATCATATTTACTATTCACCGTATTTTATACGTATTTTTATACGTATTCGTATTTTTATACTTCGTATTCTAATTGTATTCTTATACTTATACGTATTCTTATACTTGTACGTATGTTTATATTTATACGTATTTTTATACTTAAGGTTTTTTTTTGTATAATACTAAACTTGTTTTTATTTTCTAAGTACAAATTTCTAGTTTCAAAGTCGTTAGGCTCGTTTTGTACTTAGTGGGTTTTGTAAATATTTTAACAGTTTAGTTTTAAAAACGTTAAGTTCGTTTTGTACTTGGTGATTTTTGAAAATATTCTAAAAGTCGAGTTTTAAAAACGTTAAGTTCGGTTTGTAAAAAGTGATAATGATATTCATTTTAAAATACTAGTTTTAAAAATGTTAAGTTCAATTTGTAAAAAGTGATAATGGTATTTATTTTAAATTGAGACTTAGTTAAATTTAGTCGTCTATTAACTAAATTTAGCGATTTTCATTTTAAAAGATAATAGTATCGTGGATGATTCATTTATAGTCCGTATGTCCAAGATCAACAGTCCAGATAGCAAAGGCAGTAACACACGATTTAGTTCATTTTTATAACGGTTACATATTTTTATCGGTTTACAATATTTCATTTATAACTAAATCGGTTTATACTAAAATTCAATTCTAATTACCATTTAACTTTAGTGACTTAGTGATAATTTCATTTTAGTCAAATTTAGACAATTTAAAAGGAAATGTCGTGTGACTTAATATATATGTCAAAATTGATTTATTTCTTTTAATTTCTTAAATCTAACTTATTAACTAATAATTAAATTATATTAACAATAAACTAAAAAGTGATAAAACAAATTTTAACCCTAAAAATGAAGGAGATGCCGTGAGCAAGCCTAGGGTTTTCTAAATTTTCATTTTTCGATTTTATCGGTTTTTAACTTAAAGTCTTTATATTTTAATTATCCTAATTATACTAAAACGATTTAAACTAAAATGAAATTTACTAACAATTTCATTTATATTTATGAATAGTGTTTTTCAACACTTTAAATTTCTAACTTTTTAATCTAAATGATTTATAATGTTTTAAGTTGATTTATATAATATGACTAACAATATATAAAACAATAACTAAACATAAACACAAATTATTAACAAACATAATATAAAACATAATCAAAGTGAACAATATTGATGAACATCAACATGAATATCATATGAACACACATGAAGATCATAATAAAACTCAAGAACACTTATTTCGATTTTAATAATTTATAATTCGTTTTTCTAATTTAGTTTTTTTTTTTCATAGGAACATCTATTTTATACTAACTTAACACTACATATAATTTACAAAAATTAAAAGTGAAAATATATAAAAAAAATAGGGAAATGCCGAGTATATTACATATGAACATATAATTTCTATTTTCGATTTTAATCACTTTAAACTCATTGCTAATACTTCACATAATTTTTATATATGACTAATACTTAAATAAAACATAACTAAATATAAAAATCATATGAACACAAATTAAAAGTGCTCAAATTAATTTAACTAAACATAGTATTATTTTACTACAACTAATCTATTATCAATATAACTTATTTATTATCATTTTATTATACAACACCTAAACACACAAGTACATATAGGTGATGTTTAACATATTTAACATAATTTTCATACTCATAAAATCATAATAACAAAACAAATTAATTTACTAAAAGGATAATACAAGACATAGTTAGTCACCTTGATTTGGCAAGTTATTGATTATCGGGATCGACTAAATTATCTAAGTCCAAAGCTTCACCCTCAAACCCGTCTTCACCTTCAAAAATAAACCCGAGATAGTAAGCTTGAATACCTTCTAATTAGCTAAATAATACTAGTAAGTATTAGAGTAATATTTAGGGTTTTATTTAGGATGTTTTAGGAGTAAAAATGAAAAGAAAACCAAAGGGAGAAATGGGGCAAAGGGGCACGGCTCAAAATGGAGGAGAAAATGATGTTTTTGCACTTGTGAAAATAAGGGAACAAGTTAGTATATTTTTAGGTTAAATGAATTAGGTTTTGCTTTAATTAGAAAATAAATAAAGTTTAATTAAATTAGATTTATGACATCAAAAGTCTTGGTTGCCAATATTGACTCATTTAGGATGCTTCCTAAGATATTTGATCAAATTAAAGTTTTCCACGAAATTTATCAGTTTTTAAAAAGTCGGGCGTCATAAGCGATAAAAGTCAGCGTGTAGCGTTTGACTATTTTTCGAAATATTTCTACTTTTGAATTCTAAGATTAAAATATTTATTTCATTATTCAAAAATATTAAAAAGTATTAAAGAAGTCGAGAAATTTTACAAAACGAAAGTTTTGCAAAAAGTGTGATGTTGAAAGTTTAAATGATTAAGAATTGATTTAATATTTGAAATTAGAATTTGATGGCTAATTATAGAATTAAATTAACACGGGGTGTTACAAACCTCCCCCCTTAGAAAAGTTTCGTCCCGAAACTTGAATGAAGAATAGGATTTTCACCTGAGGTAAACAGCTCGGGATATTTCTCCTTCATAGAGGCTTCGGTCTCCCAAGTTGCTTGTTCGGTCAATTGACCCTTCCATAGCACCTTCACTAAGGGAACCGTCTTCCGCCTCAACCTCTTGGTTTCTCGCGCTAGAATCTTGACAGGTCTCTCGGAGTATAGCAAATTAGGCTCAACTGCGATCACGTCAGGAGTAATGATATGACTTGGGTCACTCCTGTATCGCCTCAGTTGGGAAACGTGAAACACGTTGTGAACCTTCGACAAATTGGGTGGTAATGCTAGGCGATAGGCTACCTCACCAATTCTGTCGGTTATCTCATATGGTCCCACGTATTTAGGACTCAATTTTCCTTTCAAACCGAAACGTCGGACCCCCTTCATGGGTGATACTTTTAAGAACACATGATCGCCGACTTCGAATTCAATAGGTCGGCGATGCTTGTTAGCATACATCTTCTGACGGTCCTGGGCCGCTTGTAGTCGTTCACGAATGATTTTGATGTGTTCAATCTGGTCTTGAATAACCTCTGGTCCAGTACCCACGTTATCACTAGCATCGTCCCAACAGACTGGGCTACGACACTTCCTCCCGTAGAGTGCCTCAAATGGGGCACAACCTAAGCTTGCATGGAAGCTATTGTTGTAGGAGAATTCAATCAAAGGTAGACTTTTCTCCCAATTCTCGTTGAATTCTAAGGCACAAGCCCTGAGCATGTCTTCGACCGTTTGGATAGTTCGTTCAGTTTGACCATCGGTCGCAGGATGGAAAGCGGTGCTCATCTTCAATTGGCTTCCCAAGGCTGCTTGTAGTTTCTCCCAGAAATGAGAGGTGAATCTTGGATCCCTATCCGAAATAATGTCCAGCGGTACGCCGTGTAATCGGATCACCTCCTTCTCATAAGCCTTAGCTAGCTCTTCAAGACTCCAAGTGTCTTTGATTGGTAGGAAGTGGGCCGATTTGGTCAGGCGGTCCACTATTACCCAAATTGCATTATTTCCTTTATGAGTTCTTGGTAATCCTGTTATAAAGTCCATGGAAATGGAGTCCCACTTTCCCAATGGGATGTCCAAGGGTTGTAGTAGTCCCCCAGGTCGTTGATGTTCAAACTTCACCTTTTGACAGATTAAGCATTTTGCAACATACTCTGCAATCTCTGCTTTCATTCTAACCCACCAAAACCTCAGTTTTAAGTCTTGGTACATTTTATCAGACCCACGATGTATGGAGTATCGTGTACTATGTGCCTCGTCGAGGATCTTTCTTTTCAACACAGGTACGTCAGGCACACACCACCTTTCTTTGAATCTCAAACTCCCGTCAGGTTTAATCTCAAACCCTTCTCGGTTTCCTGAAGGAATTTCCCGTCTGATCTTAACAAGCTCTTCATCTTCCCATTGTAGAGCTCTTATCTCGTGATATAACTCCGGCTCTGCGATCATGGCGTTCAAATCAGCATCGTCAGACTGAACCAACTCTAAGTTCATTCTCTTGAAGTCTCTGACAATACCAGCCGGAATTTCCCAAATGTTGCTAAGGGTATGCGTAGTCTTTCTACTCAGAGCGTCAGCAACGACGTTCGCCTTACCCTCATGGTACAGTAGTTCAATCTTATAGTCCTTGATCAGTTCTAACCACCGGCGTTGTCTCATGTTGAGTTCCTTCTGCGTGAAGATATATTTCAGGCTTTTGTGGTCCGTGTAGAACTTGATACTCACTCCGTAGAGGTAATGACGCCAGATTTTCAAAGCAAACACCACAGCTGCTAATTCTAGGTCATGAGTTGGGTAGTTTCGTTCATGAACCTTTAATTGCCTTGACGCATAAGCAATGACCTTCCCTTCTTGCATCAGTACTCAACCTAGGCCATTCAGTGAGGCGTCACTGTAGACTTCATACTCGTCTCCATCTGTAGGGAGAGCTAAGACGGGTGCTGTGGTAAGCCTTGTCTTGAGTTCCTGGAACGCATTCTCGCACTCGTCGCTCCAAATGAACTTGGACTCCTTCTGTAGTAACTTAGTCATCGGTCGTGCTACCTTAGAAATGCGGGACGAATCTTACGTAGTATCTGCCAAACCTAGGAAGGCTGCGTATCTCGCTTATATTTGTGGGAGCCTTCCATTCTTTTCTTGCGTCGATCTTTGCAGGATCTACCATCGCTCAGCCCTTCGAGATAGCGTGACCCGGGAATGCTACCTTCTCGAGCCAAACTTCGCACTTAGAAAATTCAGCTTACCACTTATATTTCCTCAGTATTCCCAGAATGATACGTAGATGTTTCTCGTGTTCTGCCCCGGTCTTGGTATAAATTAGGATATCATCAATGAATACAACCACGCATATGTCTAAGTACTCGTGGAAGGTCACATTCATTTGATCCATGAACAACTTTGGTGCATTTGTCAAACCGAAAGGCATAACCTTGAATTACGTAGTGACCATATCCGCTTACAGCAGTCTTACGGATGTCGATTCCCTAACGGCGATTTGATGATAACGACCTCGGTCGATCTTAGAAAACACTCCGCGCCTTTTAGTTGATCAAAAGGTCGTCAATCATGGCGAGAGGGTAGCGGTTCTTAATGGTCACCTTGTTTAATTCCACGTAGTCGATGCAGTCTCATACCGCCATCCTTCTTCTTCACAAAGAGAACGGTGCTCCCAGGTGAGACACTCGGTCTTATGAAACCCTTTTCAATCATTTCTTCCAGTTGTTTCTTTAATTCCTGTAGTTCTACCGGTGCCATCCTATAGGGTGCCTTTGAGATTGGGGCCGTGCCTGGCACAAGGTCGATAGAGAATTCGACGTCACGAGCAGGTGGCAAGCCTGGTAAGTCGTCTGGGAAAACGTCAGGGAATTCCCGTACCACGTGAATACCTTCGATATCCACGCTTTCCTTGACTTCATTGACGCTGCATAGGTACACTTGGTGTCCTTTTCTTTCTAGCCGCTGTAGTTGTAACATGGAGATGATTTTCGCCCCCTTAATTGGCGAAGTCTTCTGATACGTGACCCTAATCCCTGTAGGATGCTTCAAGCGAATTTTCCGATCTCGGCACTCGAACAACGCATGATACTTAGTCAACCAATCGATCCCCAGAATGACGTCGAACTCCGGCATGTCAAAAAGAATAAGGTCGGAAGGAAAGATTGTTTTATGGATTGTGATTGGAGTTTCTTTGAATATTTTGGAACATTTGAAAATTTTTCCGTTTGGTAAAGAAATATTTGCGTTGATTGATTCGGATTTTGTGAGATTAGCCTTTGAAACAAATTTAGAAGATACAAAGGACAATGATGCCCCGGTGTCAAATAAAGCGGCGGCGTTCCACGAGTTTATAGGAAAAATACGGTGATGGCGTGCGCCTCAGGTGACTCTTCTGCCTCGGCCTCTGTGAGTACATAAACTCGACCCTGTACCACAACAGATTGTGGTACCCCCGCAACAGGTGCCGTGTTCTGGTTGTTGGGGCATACATTCGACTTATGCCCTACCATCTTGCATTTGAAACAGGTGATTGGCAGACCATTACACTGCCTCCCCTCATGTAGAGCCTTGCGGGATATACGACAATTCCCCGGTGCGGCCCTTGATTGAGGAGCCCTTCCTGCAACCATGGCTTTCTCGTTGTTCCCAGCAGGAACCCTGTTTTGGAACGCAGGCCTCTGAAAATTTGGCCTCTGCTGAATCGGGCGTTGGTAGTTAAACCACGAATGAAGCTTCGGCCGTGACACGGAAGGCCCATACCCCTTCTTCTTCTGTTCAGCCTTTTCTAACTCCAGAGAAGCCCATAGGCTACATGCGCACTCATACGCTGCAGCAACGGTATTGTAGGTGTTGGTACTCATGTGGGTACGCATAGTGTTGGACATATTGCGCAGATACCTCTGGGTCATGGCCCTTTCGTTGGGAGCGATCGCAGTCCCAAATTTGGCCAGCTGTTGAAATTTTGCGGTGTATTCTTGGAGTGTCATGTCCCCCATCTTAAGAGCTATGAATTCCTCTTCCTTCCGACAGCGGAGCTCATACCCAAAGTACTTCTCCTTGATTTTCGTTGTGAACTCGTACCATGTGAACGTGGCGACAGGCTCGTTGGTCCTGACCACGTTCCACCAATCATTCGCCTCGCCTTTCAAGTAGTAGGCGGCGATGTTTACCCTATCCTCTGGAGGTGTCCTGCTTAGGTCCATCAGCTTTTTCATCTCTTCTAGCCAATTCGTGAGATCGATAGGGTTACTTGAACCCGAGTATTCTTGTGGTCGATGACGTGAAACACGATCAAACGCGCTTGGATGATGTTGGCGGTTTGCGTTGTCCGTGGCTATTTCTGCCAAACGGATCAAAGATTCTTCTGCCAGGAGGTGTCTTTCCTCGTCTGTCATTGGAGGTGCAGCCATTCTGAAAGAATAGGGAAGCGAAGAAATTCATTAGTCTTGCAAGGCGTTAGATAGCATGCTTGACATTGATAGAATTTATTTGAAAATAGAAGTGATGACAGTAGTCATGCAAGTAAGCACAGAAGTTAGGTATTTTATTTCATTGAGATGTAATTGTTGGTCACATCGGTTTTAGGATTTAAAAATGTATCTTGTACATTTTCTTGGTATGAATGAAAAAGGTAGGAGAGGGGGAACGTATTTTCATGGGATTAATTATGATTTAACAGATGTCCTCGCTCCGTGCCGTCTGGTACTCCTTCGGTGCTTCGATCCTCGGAAATTGAATTATTATTTAGATTTTATATCCGAGGATAGTTGTTAGTTTTTGTCAGTCACTTCAGCAAGTAGCAAGCATACGATAGTTAGTGTATTTTATTTTGAGGGAAGTAGTTAGTTATTTAAAAATCCTTAGCTTATGGTCGGTCCTTAAGGTTTCTACCCATCCTCACACTTTAAGGCGATTTTAAGTTTATTATTTAAGTGATCTAATAAAGAAAGATCTAATTTATTATTTGATCCTAGTAGTCTTGCAGTTTAACATATTAATAGGTTTGTACTGCCCAGGTGTCTCTCGTTAGGTAAGCATAAATCGCATTAGGCAATTCATGTTACGGTCACGAGTCAGCTTTGATACCAACTGTAACAACCTGGTTTTTAGTCGACTTTAATTACTAAGGCGGAAATTAATTAAGTCTTAAACCAGCGTTATTAATTATACAAATAACCCAAATATTACATCATCGTTTAAGAGTTGAATGGATCAACTCTAAATACGGAAGTTAAAAGAGTAAAGTGTTGTATATATTACATATCTCTCAAAAGCAACAAAAGTAAAGCGTAAAAACGTCTCGTGGCCCCATCCAAAATCCAGCTCCTGGTCCACGATCGTCCTGCACAATAAACTATTGGGGGGATGCCCGCTGAGCGGACAGTGACTAGCTATGCTCATACTTACCCTCGATTTCAATTATTTTGGTTTAATATTATCGCTTTATAAATATAACCTTATGATAAAAATATAAACATGCTTATTACATATAGCATATAAAGACATATAAGTCATAATAAGCATGCGGTTTAAAGCGATAAATCATATAAGCATGATATTCAGTTATGAAAGCAAATAACACATAATATCATAACCATAGTATCACAATAACTCAGCAAGATTACAACGCGATATCAGATCGCAAAGCAGGCGATACATCTGATATCATTCTCAACATGCGGACTCGATTCACTTGAAATTTGTGGTCTTTAGTTTTGAAGATGGTACACACTCATTCTCATTTAATTCAAACAACAAACAACACCTATCGCTACGAGCACGACCACCGAGTAGGCCTTTGTACTACGATCGATTGCATCTCACTTCCATAGTGCAGAGGCTTGCAGGCTCGTAAACCACGCCGAATACTATAGTACTTGCATCTCATCTTCTAGTGTTGAAATGATTCGAACTTGGATACAATCTCGTCAAGTAATCTTTCTGAGGTAGAAACGAATGCTAGTGTCGCGTCCAATAAAGACGAAACACGGCAAGGAGACAGAACCGTAAAGCGCATATGCACATAATGTTACGGTGGCCCTGATAACTTTAGCGAAATAGAGTGAATTAAACCCTAGTCTAGTACATGTACATTAGTATCCACGTTAAGAATGGGCCACGCTATTCGTAGAGCACCTTAACTCCAGATAAAACGACCATTTCCTAAAGCCTGTGGCAAAAACCATGGCATATTCAATTATCTTGTCCGGCAATGGCGACCGCCACAAGACTATCTTAAACCCACTTCACTTACGATTGACGTTTTCATATCTGAGGCCCAAGCTTGACCTTTTATTTAACTTACTCAATATTTATTATTTATTTGATATTAGTATCACATGTTACTAGACTCTCCTAGTCTCTCGTCAAAGCGTTTTATTTGAATTGTAGGTTTCATATGATCACATAACACGTTCGTTTATTATTTGAAGTGTTGTTAATTATTAACGTTTTCAAGTTTCTAAATTGAAACGTTTATTAGTATGTCCAATTTTATTTATGTGTTTTTCAAACACTTTAGGTCATTTACTTCTTCATTTTAAATTTTCTATACTTAGTAAAATTTTCAATTATTTTCAGTATTTCACTATTCACTTTTCACTATTCATCGTATTTTACTATTCATCGTATTTACTATTCATTGTATTTACTATTCATCGTATTTACTATTCACCGTATTTTATACGTATTTTTATACGTATTCGTATTTTTATACTTCGTATTCTAATTGTATTCTTATACTTATACGTATTCTTATACTTGTACGTATGTTTATATTTATACGTATTTTTATACTTAAGGTTTTTTTTTGTATAATACTAAACTTGTTTTTATTTTCTAAGTACAAATTTCTAGTTTCAAAGTCGTTAGGCTCGTTTTGTACTTAGTGGTTTTTGTAAATATTTTAACAGTTTAGTTTTAAAAACGTTAAGTTCGTTTTGTACTTGGTGATTTTTGAAAATATTCTAAAAGTCGAGTTTTAAAAACGTTAAGTTCGGTTTGTAAAAAGTGATAATGATATTCATTTTAAAATACTAGTTTTAAAAATGTTAAGTTCAATTTGTAAAAAGTGATAATGGTATTTATTTTAAATTGAGACTTAGTTAAATTTACCTGTCTATTCACTAATTTTAGCGATTTTCGATTTAGAAGAAACTAGTATCGTGGATGATTCATTTATAGTCCGTATGTCCAAGATCAACAGTCCAGATAGCAAAGGCAGTAACACACGATTTAGTTCATTTTTATAACGGTTACATATTTTTATCGGTTTACAATATTTCATTTATAACTAAATCGGTTTATACTAAAATTCAATTCTAATTACCATTTAACTTTAGTGACTTAGTGATAATTTCATTTTAGTCAAATTTAGTCAATTTAAAAGGAAATGTCGTGTGACTTAATATATATGTCAAAATTGATTTATTTCTTTTAATTTCTTAAATCTAACTTATTAACTAATAATTAAATTATATTAACAATAAACTAAAAAGTGATAAAACAAATTTTAACCCTAAAAATGAAGGAGATGCCGTGAGCAAGCCTAGGGTTTTCTAAATTTTCATTTTTCGATTTTATCGGTTTTTAACTTAAAGTCTTTATATTTTAATTATCCTAATTATACTAAAACGATTTAAACTAAAATGAAATTTACTAACAATTTCATTTATATTTATGAATAGTGTTTTTCAACACTTTAAATTTCTAACTTTTTAATCTAAATGATTTATAATGTTTTAAGTTGATTTATATAATATGACTAACAATATATAAAACAATAACTAAACATAAACACAAATTATTAACAAACATAATATAAAACATAATCAAAGTGAACAATATTGATGAACATCAACATGAATATCATATGAACACACATGAAGATCATAATAAAACTCAAGAACACTTATTTCGATTTTAATAATTTATAATTCGTTTTTCTAATTTAGTTTTTTTTTTTTTCATAGGAACATCTATTTTATACTAACTTAACACTACATATAATTTACAAAAATTAAAAGTGAAAATATATAAAAAAAATAGGGAAATGCCGAGTATATTACATATGAACATATAATTTCTATTTTCGATTTTAATCACTTTAAACTCATTGCTAATACTTCACATAATTTTTATATATGACTAATACTTAAATAAAACATAACTAAATATAAAAATCATATGAACACAAATTAAAAGTGCTCAAATTAATTTAACTAAACATAGTATTATTTTACTACAACTAATCTATTATCAATATAACTTATTTATTATCATTTTATTATACAACACCTAAACACACAAGTACATATAGGTGATGTTTAACATATTTAACATAATTTTCATACTCATAAAATCATAATAACAAAACAAATTAATTTACTAAAAGGATAATACAAGACATAGTTAGTCACCTTGATTTGGCAAGTTATTGATTATCGGGATCGACTAAATTATCTAAGTCCAAAGCTTCACCCTCAAACCCGTCTTCACCTTCAAAAATAAACCCGAGATAGTAAGCTTGAATACCTTCTAATTAGCTAAATAATACTAGTAAGTATTAGAGTAATATTTAGGGTTTTATTTAGGATGTTTTAGGGTAAAAATGAAAGAAAATCAAAGGGAGAAATGGGGCAAAGGGGCACGGCTCAAAATGGAGGAGAAAATGATGTTTTTGCACTTGTGAAAATAAGGGAACAAGTTAGTATATTTTTAGGTTAAATGAATTAGGTTTTGCTTTAATTAGAAAATAAATAAAGTTTAATTAAATTAGATTTATGACATCAAAAGTCTTGGTTGCCAATATTGACTCATTTAGGATGCTTCCTAAGATATTTGATCAAATTAAAGTTTTCCACGAAATTTATCAGTTTTTAAAAAGTCGGGCGTCAAAAGCGATAAAAGTCAACGTGTGCGCGTTTGACTATTTTTCGAAATATTTCTACTTTTGAATTCTAAGATTAAAATATTTATTTCATTATTCAAAAATATTAAAAAGTATTAAAGAAGTCGAGAAATTTTACAAAACGAAAGTTTTGCAAAAAGTGTGATGTTGAAAGTTTAAATGATTAAGAATTGATTTAATATTTGAAATTAGAATTTGATGGCTAATTATAGAATTAAATTAACACGGGGTGTTACACAATCAGTAGTAATGGTTAATTTACAATCTTGTTTTGATTAAGAAGAAGTAGAAGCTATGTCAAAGACACGAGGGGTAGTTAGATTCTTCATAACAGAACCAAATTACACTTACAGGAAAAAAAAGAATTCTAACAACATAATATGAAATTCTAAGAGTAAAAAAAAGAATTACAAACACAACCAGTTGGTTCAAAATTTCGTATATGTATGTTAAAGCTCTATATGTATTTCAGATTAGATATTTGAAATATCTTATAATGTTAGAATTGTAACATAAGTGAAATTTTAAAAAACTCTTTTATAATCTCATTAAGATGTGATAAAATTCTGAATTACGCAAAATATCATAAGATATATATAACTTGAAATTTGTCATTGGAAACCAAAGTACAAGTAGAACAAAAAAAAGCTGCTGTTCAATGTTATAGAGTTGAAAGAAATCCAAGATAGAAAAGCAAAGTTCAAAACGGAACAAAATGAACAGTTCAATGAGCAGTAGACATTCGCACTTCGAGTTTTGACAAACTTGGACACGTTTTCAAGTAGACATTCGCGCTTCGAGTTGCAGTCGGCTAGTAGAAGGGCTGCAGCTAATTGGCAAACAAGGTAACACCGATGTTTCTTTAACACCATGTTAGGGTCGTCAATGCCACTTGCCGATGGTCCTGCACAACATCACGAACGTCACGAACAACAGCAGTAGTAGTATCTTGATAGACAGGAGCCCTTGCCGATGTTGACTTCATTCGCATCGCAACATCAACAACCTCATCAACGTATAGATGAAGTGCAAGATTCTCGAAAAAAGCTTGAGTTGATTGAGAAGAAGTAGAAGCTATGTCAAAGGCACGAGGGGTAGTTTGATTCTTCATCCTTGTAGCAGCATCAGTATACCACGAATGAAA
Organism: Dianthus caryophyllus; assembly: GCA_023091065.1. Taxonomy (NCBI): domain Eukaryota; kingdom Viridiplantae; phylum Streptophyta; class Magnoliopsida; order Caryophyllales; family Caryophyllaceae; genus Dianthus; species Dianthus caryophyllus. The sequence goes on along the minus strand of CM041529.1, from coordinate 11,053,274 downwards.
AGCAATCGCGTTACGTTGCATATAGAGATATAATTGATGAACCGCCTACAAATTTAACATAACAGAACCAAATTACACTTACAGGAAAAAAAAGAATTCTAACTACATAATATGAAATTCTAATAGTAAAAAAAAGAATTACAAACACAACCAGTTTATAATGGTAACCAACAAAAATTTTTATAAACAGAAAAGCAAAAATTCGATTTTAGGAGCAGAAATATAAGAAGAAGCATGAAAATCTATACAAAAAAATATGACAATCAGTTCCTATAAAAAAGAATTCTAAGACTTTAATATAGAAATGTTAGAGGGAAAAAAAGAAGTCCTAGAAGAAGACATCTGCAAAGGCGTTTGATTCAGTACAATTAGCAAATAAGAAACGATACACCAATATCACAGAAACAGAAGATGGCGTCAAATTTAAATCACTAACAACAGAGTGTTCCAACAGCAGAAAAGAGAATATCAATCAATTTTTAGGGTTTCCAAAATTTTTAGTGAAAATCAACAGAAAAAAAAAAAAAGAAATATACCAATTTTTGTATCAAATTAATTTTTAGGGTTTCCAAAAAAAATAAAAAAAAAAAAGAAATTTAGGGTTTCCAAAATTTTTAGTGAATATCAATCAATTTTTAGGGTTTCCAAAATTTTTAGTGAAAATCAACAGAAAAAAAAACACTTCAAAACACAAACATATAAAAAATCGAAATGAAACTCACCTTTAATCGAGTTGAATGAAAGTGTTGAATGGGCGAAATAATTGCGAAGAAGACGAAAGTGTTGAATGAAGAATCCGTCTGAAAAATCGAGTTGCAATGATGATGATGAACTGAAAAGATGAATTGAATCCGTCTGAAGAAGATGAAGTTGAAGGCGACGAAATGATGATGATGAACTGAAAAGATGAATTGAATCAGAGAATAAAATTGAAGAGTCAATGAAGAGAGAGAGAGAGACAAATTTTTTGAATAATTTTTGATAATGTGTTTTTTGGGGGACTAATTAACGCTCTTTCTCCAAAGTTTTCTGTTTTTATTTTTTATTTTTTTTCTCCTTTTCTCGTTTTCTGTTTTTTTTTTTTTTTTGAGGGGGACAATGCATTTATTACAGAATAAATCTATATATATATATATATATATATATATATATATAGATTTAGGATCATGTGAGAACTCCCTACTCGGTGAGAACTGTGAGAACTATTTTTAACCTTTAGATTACAATCAGATCAATGGTTATGATAAACCATAAAAAAGAAATCAATTAAACTCTAACTTTCTGCTGTACCACGAAATTCAATGGTACACCACCACATAGATTGCCATCACCGCCATAATTGTGTGCCACATCACGTGGTTTATTTTTTCTCAACTTTTCTCAAATCTCAATTTATCCTCTGACTTACTTCCCAATGACAACAATCATGAAACTTGGTGACAATTCTCACCATTAACGTCACACCTTGTACAATTCTTAATTAAATTATTTATGTAATAATTAATTATTTCTATTCGTTTTCTTAGATCGGAACTACTCCGTATAAAAGATCATTAAAATATTATTATTATCAATCTAATTAACATTTATTCAACCAAATATGCATTGAGAGGGAAATATGACGTTGCTAGTGCTGAGTTTTGTTGTTTATAAAAAAAAGACAATTTTTTTACAAGCAACAACATTATACAAAGTAATAATCAAAATCATCATGTATGATACTCTGTATTCAATATTAAATTAAGAAGTATTCTATTACATTAATGTACGGTGTAAATTTCGACTATAAATTAATTAGTTTGATTTATTTTGCTCATTCGTAAAATTTAGAATAATATTAATTAAAATAAATTCTTTAAAATACGAAGTAATATGTATTTAGACATAATCATACATGTCGATGTATCAAAAGTAAATGTATCTACAGTCTATAATAGTGTATCTAGACTGTTATTTGATGTATCCATAATTGTTACGGAGTACGGAGTATATATTAGTAAATCATACCTACTGACGTATCAAAAATAAATGTATCTACAGTCTAAAATAGCGTCTCTAGACTATTATTTAATGTACCAATAATTATTTTTGCAATATATATGTAAATCATACCTATGGACGTATCAAAAATAAATGTATCTACGGTCTATAATAGCGTATCTAGACTGTTATTATGTATCTATAATTGTTATATATTAGTAAATTATACCTGACGTATCAAAAATAAATGTATCTACAGTCTAAAATAACGTATCTAGACTGTTATATAATGTACCTATAATTATTTTTGCAATATATATTAGTAAATCATACCTATGGACGTATCAAAAATAAATGTATCTACGGTCTAAATTAGCGTATTTATTCTGTTAATTTTTTTCCTTGATTGTTATTAAACGTACCTATGATTGTTTTTCCAATATATTAGTCAATCATTCCGATTGACGTATCAAAGATAAATGTATCTACGGTCTAAAATAGCATATCTGGACTATTATTTATTGCACCTATAGTTGATTTTAAATTATATATTAGTTCATCATACATATCGATTTATAAAAAACTGTAAATAAGGTTTGTACTAGCAATAAAAAAATGTATTTATTATACCTATAAAGAACATGTATACAAAATAAATGTATTTAATGAACTTAAAGCCAACAAACAAAAGAAAAACTCCATGAGTGATCTGGAAACAATTAGAAATAATAAGCTACAAGATGGGACACGAATAAAAGGGACAACATAAATTAGGGAGATGCTTGATTGTAGAAGGTTCCACGAGGCTCAACGGTGCGCCCCCAAATCCACACAATTTTTTAAGGTGGCCGATATTTTACCTGGTAATAAAAATTCTTGCTTTAGAATGATGTGTAACAATTTTTTTCTCGCAAATCAAAGCATTTTATGAGTGCGACATCAACGACGAAAAGAAAATGGTGGTGCGCCATCGCCGTCAACAAGATCGGGATTGGGTTTCAGGTGAGCCAGACACTCATCAGTAGGTCATCATCATAATAGCAATTAAAGATGATATTGAATAATTAAAGTAAGATAGTTGAGATAAGAAATAATTTTGGGCGTTGGATTGTCCACGTGGATAGTTGAATCAAAGGGCTACGAGGAGTTCTCACAGTTCTCATTGAGTTTGTGGTTCTCACCGGATCTTGACTCTATATATATATATATATATATATATATATATATATATATATATATATATATATATATATATATATATATATATATATATATATATGATATGAAATGATTAATTATAATTAACATACATCGTTCACGATTATATATGTAGGGCTAGTATCGGTTTCCATGACTTGCGCCAACGGATCAAGAGACCTTCTCCTGGCAAAAGCACTAAAAAAATTACAAATATTAGTTAATAATGAGTAAACAATGTCGATTAAATAGAAATATTAATAATAAAGTCATTTAATTACTACAATGCATGTGATTTAAATTAACTTACAGAATCGCCAACTGTTTAAATATGTCTGTCGGGTTTCCACCACATGAATCGTACCAATACACTCTTTTCGTTTCAGCACAAAATGCCGTCAATACCCAATGTTTCCTACATATACAACACATATATAAGAAATAAACTCAACAGTATCGCCAATCGTCATGATCTTTTAATTCTAATAATAGAATCATATATATACTTACGCGTTTTCATTATAAGGGGCGAAGATTATTTTCTTGCTTTTCATCAGGTGTTCGGCCATGTGTTTGACTCGGTTTTCTTCTGATTCATGTCCAATTTTCATTGACAACATGTACGGGCTCATAAAACCCCACTTGTGGGAAGGAAGGTCAGCACGTTCGTTGATGTAATCAACTAAGTACCTAGACGATCAACAAACAAAAAATAAAGCATTTATATAATAATAACGTACATAACAAAATAAATGCAATTTTTGAAATAAAACTTATTAATTAAATGACTCACTTCATCCAAGGGATCATATGCTGAGCATCAATTTCTCAAGGCCAGCCCATTCGAGTAGTAAGGGTGCATTCAAAAATGAAGACATTTCAATTCCTGCGACTTCTTTAGGGATTTTAATAGAGATCATACTGTCATCCTGAAAGCGAGTGCACCCTTCTCCAAACAATCTTGTCATTGTTTGGGTTCTACTCACATGTTGCATAAATTTAGCGGTAGTATATTCACGAGGTAATAATTTCTGCATCTGCTTACTCAATTTGGGCGCAACATTCACGTTCGAGGTACTCGCAACATTAACGTTCGAGTTACTCGCAACGTCCTACAAAAAACAATACAACGTGGAGTCAAAACAAAGGAATTAAATTAACGATATATATAATTGAGCTAAAGTAGTAACTAGCTATAATAAACCTTATCATCAAAAAGTGCCTTCGCTACGTTCTTTGAGGCTGAATCTTCATTCGTTCCAATAATGTCTGATTGACTCACATGCAAAAGTGTATTAATTATGTCGATAATATTAAATATAATACCAATTTATTATGTCATTAGAGTGATAGTAAAAATACCTCCTCGATTCTTTGTTTGTCCTTGGTTGTAGGACGTTGGTCTTCTTGCAAGTCGTTCGCCAACCTCCTCTCATTTACATTATTTCCCTATAACAATATATAGAACACAATTTTCATATATTAACAAGATAAAGTTTAATATATATTAAAAAAAAACAAATATTAATTTGGAGTCAATAAAATAGATTACCTTCTTGTCACCTTTATTCTTATTAGGGCTCCTCGGCTTAACAGGCACAACATGAGTCTGAGGCCACTGGACAAAGGAACATACGGCACTCTCTACCGTGAGCAACTCAGTGCTAACCGGAACCGGTAGCCGAACACCTCCTAAGTTATTTAAGACCTTCTTGATTTCGACTTTTAAGTGATTATCCAGGAGAGCGATGTTGTGAACAGTCACTGTCTCGACCGTGTCCCGGTAGTACGCAAGTGCGATCGCAACCTTATTCTCACGTATATTAGGCATTGTCGGCAGGTCTGGGTGATTGAGTGCGCAAATGTAATTTTCTCCTCCCTACATTTTTAAACATAAATTATTTACAATTACATAGAATATAACTGAAAATTTTATAATAAATAGAAACATTAGTTATTTAACATTAAAACGCTACCGTGCCAAAGATCTGTATAGTCTGTTTCGGCGTTTCGAATTCCCCCTTACGGGACCGATCTTCATTTACCTTCATCCAAATTCCATACCAATTATAATCAACACTCAATATAAATTTAATAAACAATATATATATTTTAAACAAATTTATGTAGAAACAAATTTCAGCTAAATTGTTTTTCAGAAAAAAGGGTTCACTTTGAGTGACGTTTTCTCAAATTTCTGTACTAAACTAATGGTTTCTTATAAAATAAAAGTTGTAGAACTATGAGCCTAGAGTATACCCTCCAAAGCACGAGTCCTAACTCTTAACAAATCATCCTGTAGAGCCGTTTTCGTGAAATCACTCTAAACTGCCTTTTCTGAACGAATTGATATGTCCAGATTTTTTTCAGTAAATTATCCTTTGAATTTCGACTTAATTTTTTACAGAGACTTAGTATAGGGGGCTTATTATATCCTCAAAACATTTCATACCAAAATTAGATCGTTTCGATTTTTAAAACTATTTTATTCCACGAGTGCACAAATCTGCCAAAATCGGAATTAAGTTGATTCTACTTGTATTGCACAACATCCATTAACAACAACAACAATACAATGACGACAACAACATCAAAAACACTTTATTTACCTCATCAATTTTATCGACCTCATCAATTTTATCGACCCCGTCTTCTTCTTCTTGTTGCCCGGTATTTGTCTTGCCGCCCTTAATTTTATTTATTTATTCAATATATACGTGTGTTAGTTTAGTTAATTACGTATATATAACACTTTATTAATTAATAATAAAATATATATCCAATAAAAATATAACTTATGAAGTTATTTAATTACCTCATCGTCACCGTCTTGTTCCTTAGACGTCGTGTGATCGTCCGCCGTTTTCTCGTCGTCACCGGCAAGTTCATCAATCGTTTTAAGTTCCTCGGCCGTCAGGGTACCGCCTTTGGTTATTTTCTGCATCATCTTCGCCATCATTCTCACCTGCAACAAATACATTATACACAATTCAATAATATATATAGATAGTCGTCGTCATCATTTAAATTAACTAAGAACTAAAAATTTAATTAGTTTACCATAACACGATCATTAGTGCTACTTGCCGTTGGTGTTCTGGGAGCTCTCCCGAAAACCTTGGTCTTTCCAACATGGGCTGGCATGCCTAACACACGACCGTCGTGATCAGGTTTTTGAATTGCCTCGGCTAGAATGTCCTTTCGGCCGCCTCCAGGTTTCCATGACCCTTCTTTGACCTTCTCGACACATTTATCCTATTGATAGAAAAAATACGACATTCAAATATTATAATTTAACACGATGATAATTAAAAAAATTAATAAATAATGACTAAGGTGTACGTGAATAAAAGAGTAGTACGTACAATGTTGTCTACCGCCCTTTGAGTTGCTTCATCAAATTTGCCGGATTTCGGGGTGTGACCTAGTTTCCATAATTCATGTCGATTAATTATTACGCCATCTTCATCCCTTTCTGCCTACACATTCATAGAAAAAAGAACAAGTAAGTTTATTATATAATACTTGTATAAATTAAAGTAAGGTCGCTTTACAATATAAAATTATATTATAAAGAAGATATATATAACTTTGTATATATACAAATATATATAAGTCTTACATGTTCCTCGGCGAGCTCCAAAAAACCTTTGCGACCGGTGTTGTGATGATATTCTTTTTTCGCAATGTTTCTTTTGTTCCTCTCCCTCAAGGCCTTGAAATTATCATAACCAAAAAAAATATAATAAATATATGCATGCTTGTGAATTAATTAATTAATTAACTTATATACACATATATATATATAAAACCTTAAACTCTTCGGTGTTACGTTGTTTTTTATAGTTCTCCCACATTTGTTGTGTGATCATTGGGCAATCTTCCGGTGGTTTCGGCGGATCTATTTCTTCTCTTGTCTCCGGGGCGATCAAGTATCTTTTATAGACAGTAGTCCTCCACGATCGGGCTAAATCACCTACCTTGTCCATACAATAATGCTCGTATTTATCGGGAACATTGTATGCTATCTGCAGATAAATAACGAAATAATATTAATTAATTAAAGTTAGTGTACGCTTGTTTGTTTAATTTCAATATTATTAGAAGTAATTAACCAATGAATATATACCTTGAACAATGTAAGAATTTGCTCCCTCAATTTGGGATTCAACCGTTTTATATTTTGTATGTCGAGAGGAACCCACTGTCTTGTTACAATCCCGATCCAAGAAGAAAACTTATTCCGCAAATCACCATTTGACACTCCTAATTCCTCGTTCCATGTTAGTGGAAGCGGTTTGCCTTCACGAATGGCTTTTGTTGCCTCCGGTTGTATTGAACGTCCTCTACCTCGACGTTTTTTTGGTTTATCACTGTCGTCTCTTTTTCGTTTACCGGTCGAGTCCATAGCAACCTGCACGTACAATAAACAAATCACATTTCGTACTATCATTATAAAAGTCTCAAGGATGCATATAAATATTTAAATCACGTTACTTGAGTGTTTTGATATTTTAAACAAATTTATCTCGTAACAAATTTCAGCTAAATTAATTTTCAGAAAAAAAGGGTTCACTTTGATGAATGTTTTCTCAAACTTCTGCACCAAACTGATGGTTTCTTATAAAATAAAAGTTGTAGAACTATGAGCCTAGAGTATACCCTCCAAAGCACGAGCCCTAACTCTTAACAAATCATCCTATAGAGCCGTTTTCGTGAAAACACTCTAAACTGCCTTTTCTGAACGAACTGATAAGTCCAGATTTTTTTACAGTAACTTATCCTTTGAATTTCGACTTAATTTTTTTGCATAGACTTACTATAGGGGGCTTAGTATATCCTCAAAAAATTTCAAACCAAAATTAGATCATTTCGATTTTTAAAACTATTTTATTCCACGAGTGCACAAATCTGCCAAAACTGAAATTACTCCGTATTACTCCATAACATACAACATACAACCTACAACATAGAACATAACATTACTCTGTATTACAACATACAACATACAACCCATTACTCTGTATTACTCCGCATTACTCCACATTACACAACATACAACAATAACGTAACAATACCCTAAACTCTAACAACATGACACCCTAAACAACCCATTACTTTGAATTACTCCACATTACTCCGTATTACTCCATACATTACTCCCCATTACTCCGTATTATTCCATACATTACTCCCCATTACTCCGTATTACTCCGTAATTAAACAATAACAATAACAACAATAAACCCTAAACAACAACAACAACATTACACAAACAACAACAAAAACAACAACAACATGGACGACATTACACAAACAACAACAAAAACAACAACCCTCGGCCACATTACACAAACAACAACAAAAACAACAACAATACTACGGAAACAACAACATGCACGAATAAATTAGGGTTTATGAAACAACAACATGCACGACTAAATTAAACAACAATACTAGGGAAACAATGTAAATTAGGGTATAAAAGTGAAAAACGAACCTCTTATAAGCAACATAAATTAGGGTTTAGGGAAATTTCGAACAGAGCACGAATAAATAAGGGTTTATGCAAAACTAAAACGAAGAATATAATTGTATTGAAAGAGCAGTAGTATAGGTTGAAGATGGAGTATATTGAAAGAGCACGAATTTTTTTTTTTTGAATTGAAAGAGCAGTAAGTTGATCTGAAGAAGAAGAATGAAACTAAAGAAAAAAAAAAACCTTTTGAACTCCCTACGTATTAATAAAAATAATGAGCGCGAACTTTAATTTACATGAAAATTTACTATTAAAAACGGTTATTATCTATAAACCGTTGTTTTTATTTAGGGATATTTCCCATGGTACCCCTGACGTTTGTCGCTTTACCCATGATACCCCTCTTTTCAAGCTAAAAAACTTTGACTGAGCTTAACTTGTAGTTACGAGTTTAGAAACTGACAATCGTTTTGCCTAAGCCGTACATATCGTTGAGACGATCAATTTGAACATCAAATTTTCCAGATTCGCAACTCGTGACTAGTAGATATGGTCGGTCAAATTTTTTTCGATAAAATAACTTTGACTGACCATAACTTGAAACTACGTGTTCTGAACATGAATTTTTTTTTATGTCTAATCGAAGAGCTCGAAAAGACGATTACATTGAAAATAATAATGATCGAATTCTGAATTCGTAACTACAAATTATGGTCAGTTAAAGTTTTTTTTCACAAAACAAAGGGTATTTCGGGAAAAATTGCAAACGTCAGGGGTACCGTGGGAAATATCCCTTATTAATTTTAAGAAACGGTTAATAAGATAAACCGTTTTAAATATAATCACTATTTAAAACGGTTTATCTCAAAAAACCGTTTCTTTTACTCCCTTTTTTTTTTTTTTTTTTCTTTTGGTAAATATATAAAAGATCATATTCATATACATATATATAATAATTTTAGAATCTATAAACATAGTATTAATATGTAAACATATATAGTATTAATATGAGTATTAGAATTTAGGTAAAATTAGTATATAATAATTAGAATCTAAGTAAACATATAGTATTAATATGTAAACATTATATGAGTATGAGAATTAGAATTTAGGTAAAATTAGTATTAATATATATAAGGAAATTAAAGAGATCATATTATATACTCAAAATATATTAGGCTATTATAATTAAAGTAGGAAATAATTTAAATAATTACAATATTAGAATTAAGATTAGAATAATAATTAGTTTTAAAAAAAAAAAATAAACATCAAATAAAAATAAGTTTATTATTTCAATTGATATTTCTTGTAGCTTAGTAATATATAATATATAATATATATATTGTTTATATACTCAAATTTATATACTATTAATTTAATTATAATTAGTATTAGAATTAGAATTAGAATTAGTTTTAAAATTAAAAAATATCAAATAAAACGGTTTTTTTTTTACCAAAAACCGTTTTATTTTACAGTTTTTTACAACGGTTTTGTGAAAAAACCGTTTCTTTTGATATTTTTATTTTTAAACAACTTTTGTAAATTTAAATATATGGGAAATAGTATAGTGTTAACATACTCAATTTGTATAATTGTGGGATTATTTTATGATTATTTTAGTAATAGGCCATCAATTGAAATTATATTGTAATAATAATAATCGATCTCCAATTAATTTACATAGAAAATTAGTAAAAAAAACTACGATACATACAATAATTAATAATAATCCAAGAATTAAAAACTACAACGAAAACACCAGCAACAACTCAAGATCGAAGACGTTTCTTGGATGGACCGGTAGTATCTTCATTAATCCATATTCCTTCTTCATGGTCGTCTCGTACATAATGGCTCGGAATTGTTTCGTCTTGGTCATCATCATCGATTTGAGACGCAATACGACGATCCATTCCCTCAAAAACAACTTCTTCAAACTCATCGTCATCACCTCTATTAGCATTTCTACTACGTGTAGATAGAACAATTGACCATTTCTTGTCGCTAGGATCAACAACATAGAAGACCTGCTTAGCTTGTGAAGCCATAATGTAAGGATCTTGTTTAAAACCGGTTTTTTCAAGGTTGACCAACGTAAAACCTAAATCGTCTTTACGCACACCGTTGTTGTTGTCAACCCACTTGCAGCGGAATAAAGGAATCTCAAAATCATCATAATCTAATACCATGATTTCTTCGACGACTCCATAGTAGTGCATTTTACCCCACACAGGCCGTTTGTCTTTAGAACTAGCAAAGTGCATTGCCTCCGCTTCCACGCATACACCACTGTTTTGAGTAGTACTTGACTCATCTTGTTGGCTGGTATAAAAGGTATGTCCATTAATAGCATAACCTGTGTAAAAAGTTGCTTGAGTGTTTGGACCTAGGGCGAGACGCAACATTCGAAAGCGTAAATGATTTCGTCCTCTTCTTCATCATATGCTTGGTCTAACGCATATTCTGTAAACCATTGACTGAAAAGTCCGATTCTGCTCATTCGCAATCCACATCTCGCTTTTAGTTGGGTGAGCAGCTTTAATTTCAGTTCGGTGTTGATCAATGAACGGTTGGACATCATCGTCATTATGGAGAACGTATGTGTGAGCTGTATGCAACATTTCACGGCTCATATCCTTACGGACACGACCTTCCGATCCCCTTTCCTTTCATCCAGTCACTGTGACGATGCTTAGGAACACCAACTAACTCATTTCTTGAAAGATGGTCATAACAATACGATAGAGCTTCATCGATTATTGCACGCTCAGCGATTGAACCTTCTGGACGGTAACGGTTAGAGCTGTAACCCTTGTAAACTTTCATCAATCTCTCAAACGGATACTGATATCTCAGGTATACAGGACCAAGATACTCCACCTCCCTGACTAAGTGAACGGTCAGATGGACCATGATAGTGAAAAAGGAGGGTGGAAAATACATTTCAAGTTGACAAAGAGTTGTGACGAGAAGTTTTTGTAAAGTCGCAGTCTCACTGGGGTCAATCACTTTGTCGCACATGGACTGGAAGAAGAAGCAAAATCTAGTAATTGCATATCGTACCTTTTCGGTAAAACACAACGAAGGGCAACAGGCGATGGTGTTGCATCAAAGTGTGGCGATCGTGTGACTTTAAACCTGTCAACTTCAAGTCCTGCATCGATACCAGGCTGCTGATGTTTGAGGAATATCCCTCTGGCACCTTAATCCCCTTTAAACACTCCAAAAACGAGATTTTCTCCTTTCGTGAAAGTGTATGAGCTGCTGGGGGCAAGAAAATACGTGATCCCTTCTTTAGTGGTGCTAACTCGGGTCTAATACCCATCTCGACCATATCATCCCTAGCAGCCTTGTTGTCTTTTGACCTACCCGGAACATTTAAAAGGGTATTTGTGATGTTATCACAAACATTCTTCTCGATGTGCATGAAATCTAAACAGTGCCTCACCGGCAGGTGGCGCCAGTACGGAAGTTTGTCGAAGAATATTGACTTTTTCTTATACCCACGTGTCGCCAACTTAGAACCCTTTTTTCCGTATGTTATGCCGATATCTTTAACCTTCTCTAGAATTTCATGGCCACTCAGAATCGTAGGAGGTAGACGGTGGTCGGATTTCCCGTTAAACGCTTTCTGTTGCCTACGATAACGATGATCGGGGGGTAAGAACCTGCGGAATCCACGGTAATCCTGCTTTCGAGAACATTTCAAATATTCGGAGTCGATGTCCTTGCCGCATAACGGGAAAGCCTCTTTCCCATGCACAGTATGTCCAGATAGGTCACCGTAAGCCGGGAAATCAGTTATAGTGCACAATAACATTGCCCTCAAATTGAAAGTCTCCTTCTTAAAAGCATCAAACACCTGTATCCCCTGATCCCACAACAGCTTTAGATCATCGAGAAGGGGCTCCAAGTAAACATCTATATCATTTCCAGGTTGTTTAGGACCGGAAATTATAGACGTCAACAGCAGATATTTACGCTTCATGCAAACAGATGGGGGTAAATTATAAATAGCTAACATTACCGGCCATGTGCTGTGTTGGCTACTCTTATTTCCATGGGGGTTCATTCCATCTGTTGAAAGTGCAAGGCGTATGTTTCTAGGGTCTTTCGCAAAATCTGGATACATCTCGTCGAAAGACTTCCATTGAACACCGTCAGCCGGGTGTCTTAACTTTCCATTGCTCTTTCTTCCAATCATATGCCACAGCATCATCTTAGCATCTTCTGGATTCGCATATATTCGAGTAAATCTCGGGAGTACTGAAAAATACCACATAAGTTTCGCAGGAATTCCTTCCTTGCCCTTATAACGCCATTCATTACATTTCGGACAATAAGATAAGTCCTTGTATTGCTTTCGATACAATATGCAATCATTAGAACAAGCATGTATCTTCTCGTATTTCATTCCCGTCTCTCTTATTAATTTTTTGGCGTCATATGTCCTACTAGGTAAGACATTACCTTCGGGAAACATGTCACTCAAACATTCAAGTAGATCACCAAAACCCTTATCGCTCCAATTATTTGCCCCCTTCAAATTGTACAACTTGACCGCCGCCGACAACTTTGAATATTTCTTGCAACCGGGATACAAAGGCGTTTCAGAATCACGCAATTTTTTCTGTAGTTCTTCCTGTGCAATTGAATTATTTGCTGCATCACCTAGTAATATATCCTGAAAGTCCCCAAATAATGCGTCATAATCATCGTCGTGATTGAAAGTATTAGTATCAGCATCGCCGGCCGGGGAATTTACAGCATCATCGTTCAACTCAACCCCAACTTCATCATCAGAGGACGATGTATTATTTGTATCTGATACTTCCACGTCATCAACAATTTCGTCGACAATCGCGTGATCGTATTCGCCCCCTATTATCTCATCATCTGCTTGCTCGACGACTTTATTACCACCCTCGTCTCCTTCTAACGATTCCCCATGAAGATACCAATGTGTGTAATAATGACTAAATTTATACTTCTCTAGGTGAATTTTAACGTAAGGTAAACTGGACCAAAAATGGTCAAGTCGAGCAAAGGCGGTTTTTGCCTAAATCACGGTTTGAGTCCTTGGGCTCGAACCATGGGCTAGGCCACGATCCTAAGGTCCACCCAAGCTTATTTTGAGTAAATTTAAACAATAATATCTTGGTCAAGCTTGGTGGGTCAAGGAAGTCAAGAAAAGTCAAGACGAAGAGCAACCGAAAGTTAACAAAGTGCTATTTTTGAATGTGATTGCTCGAGTGCACCCAAGTGGGTTCGAACCACAAGTCAATTAAATCTTCAAGAGCAAAATCAAGTGGGAAGAGCTAACAAGTCAGCCGAAATAAAGATCAAATGAAGGTTCACATGTTGTTCCTCAACATGTTCCTTTCACACATGTCATTATCTACCTTTTATGCTTTATGCTTTTTACTTTAAGTATTTGTTGTTTTCTATTCAAATTTTCAGCTCATGTGAGCCTTGGAAAACCGACATATTGTTGTTTTTGTGGGTTGATTGTAGCCCTTAGATTACCTTGTGATGTAAGGTCAAGATTAGAGGAAGGGTAGTATATAACCTCCTCTCATTGCCTTGTAAATTTTCAGATTTGGCTAATGAAAAGAAACCCTAGAGTTTTATTGAGTGTTCTTCAATTTCTCATTACTTTGTGTGTGAGTTAGTGAAAGATTAGTTTAGTGGGTTTGTGCTTAAGCTAATCAAAACCTAAATCTATTACTTTGTGTGTAGATTTAGTGACTATCCTTTATGTTTTATTGTTCCACAAAATTTCAGAAAAATACTTCACAAAAACAACACTTTTAGCCGAGATTCTTGAGAGGTTTCACAAGTCGATTTTGTTCATCCCTTGAGTGAAACTTGATCCACTTAGTTTCACTCCAAATTGGTTATCAAAGCCTAGGTTTGTTCTTGTTTTTCGATTTGTTTTGTTTTCGGTTTGATCTTTGTTATTTTCGGATTACTCTTGTGTTTCCTCTTTTATTTTCGTTTTTGTTCTCTTTTATTTTTCCTTGTTTTTCCACAAAACTCCCACAAATATTCTCACAAAATTTTCACAAAATGGTTGAAGATCTACACTTGTGTTAGTGTTGATTTCGGTCCTTACACTCAAAGGTCCTTGCTTTACTCAAAATTTTTCAGATTTTGTTTCTTTGATTATATCAATGGGTGTGTTTCTTCCTTTTGATGTTTCTTGTGGTACTACTCTTGGTGAGACCATGTATGATTCTATGGAGAAAGCTAGAAGAGAGCTTGAAATCAAAATGAGTCGAATGAGGGGTAGACTTAAACCTAACCCTAGCCTTGATCTTGTGACTTTGAGGGGTCAAAGGGAGTTAGAGGCTAGAATGACTCGATTAGGAGGAGAGCCACCCCCTAGCCATGGCCGTATGGGTTGTAGAGGCTCACATACTCAAACCCTAACCCTAACCCTAGAAGAGAATCACCAAGTCGAAACCTTTAGGTCTAGGTGTACCATTATGGGAAGGGTTTGTAATTTGATTGTTGATGGGGAGAGTTGTTCTAATGTTGCCTCAAGCACCCTCATTGAAAAATTAGCCTTGCCTACACAAGAACACCCTAACCCTTACAAGATGAAGTGGCTAAACAATGGAGCCGAGATGAGTGTAAGTGTGGTTAGACAATGTTTGGTTTCTTTCTCCATTGGTGGGGATTACATGGATGAGGTTTTGTGTGATGTGATTCCCATGGATGCTTGTCATCTCCTCTTGGGGAGACCTTGGAAGTGGGAAAGAAATGCTAATCATGATGGGAGGGACAATACTTATAACTTTAAGATTGGAGCCAAGAATATCAAACTTACACCCTTACCTCCAATTTTGAAGAACCCTAGCCCACCCTCCTTGGTTGAATCACACGAAAACATGAAGGTTGATGGGGGACCCGAAATGAAACAAGTGCAAACTGAAATGGTGGTGGCAAAGCCGTGGGATATGAAACAAGAGGGCATGCCAACACTCCTACCATCTACCTTGAAGTATTCCACCCCACCCTCCATGTTTGAGCCTTACAAAGATGTGGTATTGAGTGAAGAGGCCAAAACAAGTGAGGAAATGCATGTTGATGAGAGATTGACCATTCACTTTGCTAAAGATAATCCGAACACTCAAGAGGAAAGCATGGGGTACAATGCCAAGCAAAGGGATGAGTATGATCATGAGAAGTGTTTGGCCAATGTCAAGAGGAAGGTATTCATGTGGTATGAGAATGTTGATGCAAGCAAAGAGTCGAGGGAATTTCTAAAATGGAAGTTCAAGGTGGGGATTGTCAATACCCAAGGAATGCTATGTGGTTATCATAATCAAGTCTATTCGAGTGGTTTCATGAAATGGGGATTCAAAGGGGGAACTAAGCTTGAACAAAAAGAGCTAAGTGATGATCTTCTACAATCTTCACCTAAGCTCAAGAAAGAAGATGGCTCAAGTGAAAGTCCAAAGATCGATTTGTGGGAGGAGAACACGGCCCTCAATGCCATACGTGGGCTGTTCACGATCCTTAGGTCATCCAATTCAACAAGTACTTTCATGAATGAGAAGGTAGCCCTCCATTTGATCAAAGACAATCCTAGAGCAATAGGGGGAAGTCAAGGAGAGGAGCTCAATGAGCTCAAACTGAAAATCCGGCACTCAATGAAGTACAAGGAGAGTGAATCATTTGGAGATGCAAAGGGCGATGTGATGGAAAGTTCAAGTAAGTCCGTGAAATGGGAGAAAGACGTTGGGCGCAATCATGACAAAGAGAGGCTAGGTGACGATTCTATGCATGAGGAACTTGAGTTGTGCTAAGGGATAATTGTGAATCCAAAGAAGCCATGAGTAAGGGAGAGAGCGAGCTCAATTCATTGAGCCAAGTCTACAAGGATCAATCTCTCATTCAATCTCTAAGCAAGTGGAATTCTTGGAAGACTAGAGCCATGGAACACAAGGTTGGTCATGGGGCTCATGGGGCACCCCTCATCATGTTCTACGAATCAAGCCATGAAGCCAACAAGAGTCCGAGTCGAGAAGGAGGCAAGGGATCAAGCCATGAGTCAAACTATAGTCCAAACCGAGCAAGAGAAAGAGAGGCCGAGGATTTGAGGACAAATCCTTTTCAAGAAGAGGAGATTGGACCAAAAATGGTCAAGTCGAGCAAAGGCGGTTTTTGCCTAAATCACGGTTTGAGTCCTTGGGCTCGAACCATGGGCTAAACCACGATCCTAAGGTCCACCCAAGCTTATTTTGAGTAAATTTAAACAATAATATCTTGGTCAAGCTTGGTGGGTCAAGGAAGTCAAGAAAAGTCAAGACGAAGAAGAACCGAAAGTTAACAAAATGCTATTTTTGAATGTGATTGCTCGAGTGCACCCAAGTGGGTTCGAACCACAAGTCAATTAAATCTTCAAGAGCAAAATCAAGTGGGAAGAGCTAACAAGTCAGCCGAAATAAAGATCAAATGAAGGTTCACATGTTGTTCCTCAACATGTCCCTTTCACACATGTCATTATCTACCTTTGATGCTTTATGCTTTTTACTTTAAGTATTTGTTGTTTATTCAATTTTTCAGCTCATGTGAGCCTTGGAAAACCGACATATTGTTGTTTTTGTGGGTTGATTGTAGCCCTTAGATTACCTTGTGATGTAAGGTCAAGATTAGAGGAAGGGTAGTATATAACCTCCTCTCATTGCCTTGTAAATTTTCAGATTTGGCTAATGAAAAGAAACCCTAGAGTTTTATTGAGTGTTCTTCAATTTCTCATTACTTTGTGTGTGAGTTAGTGAAAGATTAGTTTAGTGGCTTTGTGCTTAAGCTAATCAAAACCTAAATCTATTACTTTGTGTGTAGATTTAGTGACTATCCTTTATGTTTTATTGTTCCACAAAATTTCAGAAAAATACTTCACAAAAACAACACTTTTAGCCGAGATTCTTGAGAGGTTTCACAAGTCGATTTTGTTCATCCCTTGAGTGAAACTTGATCCACTTAGTTTCACTCCACCTTCTTTGTTGATAATCATCCAAGGGCCCTTGTGTGAGCCTTGGGGTGGGTTTGGACGGTCCAAGTGACCAAAATACAAGGGACTATATTGTCTCCTTTAAAGCATAAAGTAAAAAGTAAAGAAAGCGACATGTATGAAAATGACATAAAACATAAAAACAATGTGATGGCTTGGGTGGTTTAATTGAGCCGGCTCCTTGGGACCTCCTTGAGCTAGCTTGATGAGCCATGTGAGCCCATTTATTGGAGGGTTGACTCACATGGGTGTACCCTAATTGACCACATTCAAAAATAGCATAATCTTGACTTTTGTTGCTCTCCAACTTTGACTTCCTCTTGACTTTGCTTGATCACTAAGGTTGGCTCGATTTGACCATAGAATTGACTTTACTTAGCCCTTAGTGATCCCTTGGTCCATGACCTAGGCTTGGGTTTGAGCCCATGGCCCCAACCCATGGTCTCCCTCGACTTCACCCTTGACCCCCTTGACCATTTTTGGTCCAGTCTCCTCTCCTTGGAAAGGACTTGTCCTCAAGTCCTTGGAGATCCTCTTGCTTCCTCCCTTGCTCGATTTCATGCTTGATTCTCGGCTCAACCTTTGCTCGATCTTGGCTTTCACGGTTTTGGTCTTCCATGGGCACCACTTAGCTAGAGTTTGTAGAAATGGTTGGACCCCTTTGCCTTGGCTCGAAGAATTGATCATGTTTTCTTCCTTGGTCACGGTTTGCTTGACCACACACTCCTCCTCGAGCATTTCTTTGAGCCCACGACTCATAACCATGCCATCCATCCATTCGTGCTCATGATCGAGCCCATCAATGATTCTCCACCTTAAAGACCCACTTGACCTCTCTAGTCCATCGATTTTTGCCCTCTCATTGTTCACATTGGTTGTTTCATTGTTGATTGATGCATCACCTTCTTGTTGCTCCTCTCCTAGAACTCCCCTTGTTGCTCTAGGGTTTCTCTTGATTTCCAAGCTCATCACTTCTTTTCCAAAGCCCACATTCGGCTCTTCTCCCACCTCTTGGCTAGAGCTCTCTCCATTGATTGATTCGAACAAGCATGAATTGGTTTTATAACCCATCATTGGTGGTAGGGGAGCTAAGACAATAAGCTTGTCACCATACTTGAATGAGTAGGTGTTATCTCTTCCATGGTGGGAAGAATTCTTCTCATACTCCCAAGGCCTACCAAGCAACACATGACATGCATCCATGTCCAACACTTCACACACAATTTCATCCTTATAGTCTTGTCCAATCGAGAACGAAACTTGACATTGCTTATCAACTTTTACCTCGGCTCCTTGATTAAGCCACCTTAGCTTGTAAGGATGAGGATGCTTCAAGGTTGGTAAGGCAAGTTTATCAATGAGGGTTTTCGAAGCAACATTAACACAACTTCCCCCATCGATAATGAGATTACACACTCTCCCCATGAATGGACACTTGGTTAGAAATAGTTGGTGTCTTTGATCCATGCTTTCGCTTGAATCTTGAGTGTGCATTACTCGCCAAGTAACCAAGCTCAACCCCGAGTCCGGGGGAACTAATGTTTCGGCCACCTTCACATCCTCAACTCCCTCGTTTTTTTCTTCTTCGCAAACTAACACCTCATCGTCTCCCCAATGCACAACCTCACTTGTGTTCAAGGTCCTCTTGCTAGGGCACTCCTTAGCAAAATGACCATACCCTTGACATTGGTAGCACTTCTTGAGAGGAATTGTTCTCTTAGGGCCATAGTCAATTCCCTTCCCCTTGTCAACACTTGATGGCTTGATAGTAGGGTTAGGTTCGACAATTTTGACCCCTCCTTGGCTCGAGTTAGGGTTGGTCTTGGGGGTGCTCTTAGCCGACTCTCCTCTCCCCTTCTCTAACCTCTCCACACGTGTGGCCATAGTAACGGCCTCATCGAATGACCACAAGTTTTGCATCTTGACCCGATTTGCTATCCTAGGGTTTAGGCCCTCAACAAACCTTGCAATTTTTTGCTCGGGCTTCTCATTCATCTCACATTGTAGAGTGAGTTGCTCAAAGTCCCTAAGATAGGTTTCAATGGGGTGTGTCTCTTGTTTTAGTTGAGCTAGCTTGAGGAACATGTCTTGGGTATAATCCTTTGGAACAAACTTGTCTTTGAGTTTTTTCTTGAGTTTGAGCCACGACTTAATGGGTTCCTTACCCTCTCGGTTTCGTTGGTTCTTGAGGTTTTCGTACCAAAGGGAAGCGTATCCCTTGAACTTCATGATGGCCACCTTAAAACACTTCCTATCGGGATATTCCTTAAATTCAAAGATCCTCTCTATCGACCTAAGCCAATCTAGGAGATCCTCGGGATTCAAGCTACCATAAAAGTCGGGTATATCCACTTTGATATCTCGGTCATGGTCTCTTGGGTGGGTTTCAAGGGACTCCTCCGAATCCGAAAATTGATCTTCCATGTGAGGAGGAGGTTGTCCTCTCCCACGGCCCCCATACCCACGCCCTCATCCCCCTCCACCCCTTCTTGGTTCCTTAAGATTTTGGTCTAAGAGGGTGTTTAGAGCATTCATCATTAAAGTACAATTACCGGTGAGTTGAGTTAACTTCTCTTCTAAATCGGAAAGCCTTTTACCCTCTCCTCTATCCCCTTCCATTATGTGAAAATTTTGTGAGATCTTTTGTGGAAATTTTGTGGGAAATTTATAGAAAATAAACAAGGAAAAGGAAGAAGAAAAACGAAAATTAAAAGAAGAAAACAAAGGAGTAACTCGACAAAACTAAGAACAAGAACAAATCGAAAAACAAGAACAAACCTAGGCTTTGATGACCAATTTGGAGTGAAACTAAGTGGATCAAGTTTCACTCAAAGGATGAACAAAAATCGAACTTGAATACCCTTGAAAATCTCGGCCAAATGTATTGTTTTTGTGAGATAATTTTTCTGAAATTTTGTAAACAAGGAAAACATAAAGGATAGTAACTAAATCTACACACAAAGTAATAGATTTAGGTTTTGATTAGTTTAAGCACAAAGCCACTAAACTAATCTTTCACTAACTCACACACAAAGTAATGAGAAAAATGAAGAGCACTCAAATAAACAACTAGGGTTTTCATTCATCAAAAATCTGAAAAATATGAGGTGAGAATGAGGGTTTATATACTACCCTCATTCTAATCTTGACCATACATTACAAGAGGATCTAAGGGCTCACAAATAACCCACAAAACATCATAATACTCGGTCCCTAAGCTCACATGTGAGCTGAAAATTTTCAACCTAAAAGACAAACTATAAAGCATAAAGGTGATGGTGACACTTGAGTCCATCCTCTCCCTTCTTTGTTGATGATCATCCAAGGGCCCTTGTGTGAGCCTTGGGGTGGGTTTGGACGGTCCAAGTGACCAAAATACAAGGGACTATATTGTCTCCTTTAAAGCATAAAGTAAAAAGTAAAGAAAGCGACATGTATGAAAATGACATAAAACATAAAAACAATGTGATGGCTTGGGTGGTTTAATTGAGCCGGCTCCTTGGGACCTCCTTGAGCTAGCTTGATGAGCCATGTGAGCCCATTTATTGGAGGGTTGACTCACATGGGTGTACCCTAATTGACCACATTCAAAAATAGCATAATCTTGACTTTTGTTGCTCTCCAACTTTGACTTCCTCTTGACTTTGCTTGATCACTAAGGTTGGCTCGATTTGACCATAGAATTGACTTTACTTAGCCCTTAGTGATCCCTTGGTCCATCACCTAGGCTTGGGTTTGAGCCCATGGCCCCAACCCATGGTCTCCCTCGACTTCACCCTTGACCCCCTTGACCATTTTTGGTCCAGGCGTCCTCTAGGAAGGTATAACCCTGCTTAACAGCAAAAAATACTTCGCGTAAGCGAAGTTTGAACTCCTCCCAAAGAATGAAATAGACGCCCGTCTGCAGTGCAGATCAGACTCGAACCCACCATGCGTGGACTTCACCTCTAAGGCAGTGGCCAGTTACAAAAGAAGTCTTAAATACTTCTGGAAGAGCAAGTTCCTCAAACTTTGCCTCAATTTCTATCACCCAAGGCTCACGCGTGTCGGCATCAACCCCATCAATGGAACTAGGGTTGCTTCTGATGAACGTCCAGCCGTATTCTCGTCTTTTTGAGGACCATCGGCGGAGGCAGTCAGGTACTCGGCGTTCGACAAATGGTGTCTCGAGTGCCACCGTCTTCCAATCTGTCACAAAGTACTTTTGTTCACTTATCATACGCTTTATTCGAAGTGACTGACGTCGTTTGTACGCCTCAAAACATTTTAAGCCATCTTTTTCTTCTTTGGTCCACTTGGAGATTTTCTTATGGCGAGAAAAATCCATCTTACATACAACAACAATTTTACATACATATTTAATTTACATACTTACGTACATATTTAATTTATTTACAAATATTATATACATACATATTTACATACATATACATATTTACATACATACATAAATATTTACAAACAACAACAACAACATATATAATTACATTTAACATTAATTAATAAACTAATAATTTTCTTTTTGTTTTAATTTATTAAATTAACCCGTATAAACATTTGAGGTCTAACTTTCGAGGTCCGAAAAGTAGTCATACGGACTCGGAATTTAACGAAATAAAAGCCTAAACCACCTAATTTTTCGAGACGGATTTAATGATACAATTTTCATAACCATTGGACAGATCGAACTAAATTCATTTCTCTGTTTTCTTTCAAAGATCAAATACACATATACGTGTACTTCAACAATAACCATAACCATGCAACATATACAGACATATATACATACAATACATGCACATACGTACTATAACCATACAACATATACATACAACATATACAATAACCATATATAACCATACATACACATATACAACAATAACTAACCATAACCATGCATAAAAACCATACAACATTGCATATACATATACATACAACATATACATACAACATATACAATAACCATAACCATACAACAATAACCATAACCATGCATACATACACAACAACAACAACAACAACAACAACAATACAATGACACATACATACATATACGTACTACACATACACATATACATACATATACGTACTACACATACACATAGACATACACATGCATACATACATACACACATACATAATCAATAACCATAACCATACAATATGTAAAAAAACAATCAATAATGAATAACCATAACAATAATCAATATAACATACGAAAACAAAATTATATAATAACAAAAAAAACGAACCATTTCAAGTATGATCGATATTATTGATGAATATAATAAAGGGAGAAATTGAAAGTTGATCGAAATTTTTTAAGGAAATATTAATACATAAACCGTGAAAATGAATCAAATGAGTTTAAATTAAATTATAAACCTTATAACGGCTAATTGTAAGTAACTTAAAAGGGAAGATAGAGACAAAAAACGTTTAAACTCCCTATAAAAAAAAATCAGCGCCAACTTAAAATTACATTAAAAAAAACGGTTATTTGCATAATAACCGTTTTTAATAGTAAAAAAATAACGGTTATTATGCTTAATAACCGTTTTAAATAGATTTGTGTAATGGTTAATCAATATAAACCGTTTTAAATAATTTTAAAACGGTTTATATAATATAACCGTTTTTTTTTGTTTTTTAAAAACGGTTTTTGCTATAAACCGTGTTTTAAATTAGCTTTTAAAATTGAATTTGAATTCAGACTATATTTATTTGTGGTGGTTGTCTAATAATTACTACTACAAATTACAAGGCCTAAAATAACGTATATAACGTATTTATGTAAAAAATAATAAATATAAAGTTATTTTATAGATGAAAAGATTAAATATAGTAATGATTCTATATTTATTACTTTTTACTATTTATTTATATTTTTAGGTTGTTATTATTCAATAATTATAACTACATACAATTATTTATAATAAGGTTTATATATATATATATATATATATATATATATATATATATATATATATATATATATATATATATATATATAGAAACAGGATCCTGTACGAACAGAGTTACGATACGAACCGTACGAACTAGGTCATGGAGCTGAAATTATACGCAGTCATCTATCCAAGCCCAACTAGACACTAACAAAAATAGGCCCAATAAAAAAAGAACAACCAAACTTTCGTCTTTGTCTGATAGTTTGACCTAAATGATTATATCACATCCCTTTCATCCCTTTTTTTTTATCATCCCCACCAACACCAATGAAAACCTCACTGACATCTCACACCGGAGTTCATAAATGGCCGTCGTGACCTTACCATGTCAGATCTGAGCTCTATTCACGCCATAAACAACATGAAGTGTGGAGTGCAAGGGAGATTGAATTGAAGACGACGAAGACAAGAATGGTAGTAGCCATTGATGACTATGGAGCATTGTTGTGGTCATTGATTTTAACAAGGAGACAAAGTGGAGAGGATGAAGATGAAATTCCGACGAGTGGTGATAGTGACAAGATACGACGACGATGGCGGCGGCCGTCCATGGTGGATACCACCGTGGTGGTCTCGTCGATTTCAGGTGAACGGCGGCCAATAACCTACCTGAGTTTTCAGATCTGAAATGTAGGTTAGTAAAAAGGTCGTTCGTTATAGTGTTGATGTCGAATTACGACGAGGAAAAGGAGTCACTCAAGTGAAGGTGGTGAATGTGGTGGTTGTTTAGATCTAAGACGTGAGTCACTCTAGTCAAGGGGTTGTTGGTGGCTACGGTCGTCGAGGTGGGCTGGTGGCTACGGCGACGGTGGTTGCCCACGGTGGCCAGGAAGGTCGGAGTTCATAAGCGGTGGAGGAGCCTTCGTCCTCAGCTACAACAACGACCACCACCACCTTTTATAGACATCATCGGCTGATCTGGTGGTGGTCTTGTGGTGGTGTCTGTAGTGGTGGCGTCAGCAGTGGAACCCGTAATAATGGTGTCAGTTGTAGTGAGAATGGTACCAGATACACGAAATACGAGTCCGTTTACACGAAATACGAGTCCGGTTATACGAAATACAAGTCCGAATACACGAAATACAAGTCCGAATACATGAAATATAAGTCTAAATACACGAAATACGAGTTTAAATACAAGAAATACGAGTCCGGTTACATGAAATACGAGTCCGGTTACGCGAAATACGAGTCCGTTTACGCGAAATATGAGTCCGGTTACCCGAAATACGAGTCCGGTTACCCGAAATACGAGTCCGGTTACACGAAATACAAGTCCGAATACACGAAATACAAGTCCGAATACACGAAATACAAGTCCGAATACATGAAATATAAGTCCAAATACACGAAATACGAGTTTAAATACAAGAAATACGAGTCCGGTTACATGAAATACGAGTCCAGTTACGCGAAATACGAGTCCGGTTACGCGAAATACGAGTCCGGTTACGCAAAATACGAGTCCGGTTACACGAATACGAGTCCGGTTACACGAAATACGAGTCCGGTTACACGAAATACGAGTCCGGTTACACGAAATACAAGTCCGAATACACGAAATACAAGTCCGAATACATGAAATATAAGTCCAAATACACGAAATACGAGTTTAAATACAAGAAATACGAGTCCGGTTACATGAAATACGAGTCCTAAGCAAAATACGAGTCCTAAGCACGCTAAATACGAGTACGAGTCCGGTTACGCGAAATACGAGTCCGGTTACACGAAATACGAGTCCGGATACATGAAATAAAAGTACAAATACATGAAATATAAGTCCAAATACACGAAATACGAGTTCAAATACAAGAAATACGAGTCCGAATACATATTATAAAAGAATTAATAATAGTTAAAAAAATAAAAGTATTTTTCTTAAAAATCATTTTAAATACATTAAATTTACTTGTGGTTACATTAAATTCATTGTTAGATACATTAAAAAAGTTGAGGGAAAAAAATGTATGTACAACTATAAAAAATGTAACTGGAGTATTATATGATGTATCTAGCACCTATAAACCTAGTTCGTACGGTTCGTAGCGAGAGATAGTTCGTACCAGATCCCACCTCTATATATATATATATATATATATATATATATATATATATATATATATATATATATATATATATATATATATGGGTTAAGATCCTAGTAAGAACACTAAACTTTAGTAAAGCAGTAAGAAACGATCAAAGTACATAATAAATATACATAAGGTACATTTAACTAACACACATAAAGTACATTTCGTAAGGTACATTAGAAATATATGTTATGTACATTTGGAAATAATGAGTTATATTCAAAATTATATGTATATTCGAAGTTTAAAAATAAAATGTACTTTTGGTATAGTATAAATGTACCTTAAAATTTTGACATATATCTACAATATAAAGAGATTATACGTTATAAATTTAAAATTCGTGTCTTCTATTTTCCATTACTAATATGAATGATTAATTTAAAATGTACATCATTTGTATTCATCTTGTATTTTGAATGTTCTTACCGTTCTTACCTAAGGTTATATATATATATATATATATATATATATATATATATATATATATATATATATATATATATATATATATATATAGGGTTAAGATCCGGTAAGAACACTAGCTTTGGTAAGAACGGTAAGAACAGTCAAAGTACATAATAAATATACATAAGGTACATTTAACTAACACACATAAAGTACATTTCGTAAGGTACATTAGAAATATATGTTATGTACATTTGGAAATAATGAGTTATATTCAAAATTATATGTATATTCGAAGTTTAAAAATAAAATGTACTTTTGGTATAGTATAAATGTACCTTAAAATTTTGACATATATCTACAATATAAAGAGATTATACGTTATAAATTTAAAATTCGTGTCTTCTATTTTCCATTACTAATATGAATGATTAATTTAAAATGTACATCATTTGTATTCATCTTGTATTTTGAATGTTCTTACCGTTCTTACCTAAGGTCATGTTCTTATTTGATCTTATTCCTATATATATATATATATATATATATATATATATATATATATATATATATATATATATATACACAAAATATTGTAGAATGTTATTTAAAATTAAACCATGCATTGATATATAAATAACAAAGAATTAAAGAATATTTGGTATTCAAAAATATTAGGTATTCAAAAATATATATTATATATATAATATTATTAATCAATTTAACTACTTTCTTTAATTCGATATCACTTTAATTAAATAATACATTTCAATATAAAGAAGAAAATATAAAGTATTTTAAAATTACAAAACCTTTAAAAATATTTTAAATATAGTGATTTCTAATATAGTGATTTTAAAAACAAAGAATTAAAGAATATTATGAGTATAGTTATTTAAAACGAATTACTGTTGATTTAGTATTGGATTATATTATTATGTTTAAAAACAAATTATTTTAAACATATAGCTTTTAAGGTAAACAAATTAGGATACATTAATATTATGAGATTATAGTTATTTAAAGCGAATTAGTATTGAATTATTTCGTTTTTTTTGGTTTTTAATTAAAAAAAACGGTTTACTAGTTATTATGTTATTTAAAGTTCACATTAAAAACAACAATAGAATAGAAGAACCGTTTTTATTATTATTATCAAATAAAACGGTTATTAAGTGTAAAAACCGTTTTTTATAATAAGAAAAAAAAACGGTTATTAGGAAAAAACTGTTTTTTATAATGTTAATTAAATATAACGCTTTTTTAATTACGAAACCGTTATTTAAAGTCTAAATAAAAACAACACATTTTATTTATTAACCGTTTTTTATAGTTTCCCGTTGTTTATAATTGTTTTTTCGTTGTTTTTAGTTATGAGTTAGATTTGGCGCCTATAGATTAAACAACGGAATTTTTTTTTCGTTGTTTATAATATTATAAACAACAGCAAGGCTAATTTGTGTTGTTTTTGCTCCGTTGTTTTTGCTCAGATTTGTAGTAGTGTGACCAAGGGTCAGAGGCAGAGGAGAGTGTTGAGGCTACTGATAGTGAGCCTCTGAACATTCCCCCTGTCAGTTCTGCACCTGCACTGCCTGAGCTGAGGGCGACTAGGGCTTGTCCCAGATCAAGTTCACGAGGCCTGTACCCTGCGGTAGCTCTGGGTCTTCCAAAGGTAACCAATAGTCTGATTCGTTTTTTCAGTTTTTACATAAACACTTGTTCCAAATCTGACTTAGCTTGCCTATTGTTTTGTTTTCGTTCATTTGTAGTCCCTTGGCTTGCTGGTAGCACTCGTCCTGTCCTGGATGAGGTGCAGGCCAGGATTGCCAGGGCACGTGCTGATCAGAAGCTCTCTGGCCAGAGAGTCACTGCTGCTTTTGAGAAAAGAAAGTGGCCAGACCCCAGCTATCCTCCTGCCCCCAGTCCTGATGTGAAGAAGAAGATGAAAATGGAAAGGTCGACCCCCTCCTCTGGTGAACTGCGTATCCCCCTGTTGTCTGAGTATCTAAACGCTGATGCTGTTGTTGCGAAGAACTTGATGGAAAGCTTCGCCTCTCAACACCCCATGGACCTGGATTAAACTGAACCTGTCTCTCTCTCTCGCCAACTTTCTACCTGTGCTATTCAGGTACGTGGTTGTAACACCCCGACTTTTCCTAATATTAATTATTCGTCGCAATAATATTCGTAATTCATTTCTCTTGATTTTCTCATTTTTTAGCTCGAGAAAATCAGTTCACTTGTCGAGAAAATCAGTACACTATAGTCAGAACTTAAAAACGGTGTAATTAACTTAAAAACGGTGTAATTTTCTCATACGGACTCCGATTCAGGTGATTCAAAAGGCTAAACTGCGTATTTTTTCGACGCCGTTGTAACTGCCAAACTTTCAGGAGTCAGAACGAACCGCTCCACCCTGGACCGAGCCAATCCCTCAACTCGGGTTGGGTTTTAGGGTTTCATGTGGTTGCTTTTTGCTCAAGTCATTAAATATCTTGTTCACTCCTAGCCCTAGCAACCTTAAGATCAGATTTTCATCTCCCTAATCTCATTCCTCATCTCACCTCATAATTCTCTCTCAAAACTCTCTCTAAATCTCATCCAAACACCATTGTTGATCATCCTTTCCTTCATCTTTTGAGCCCTAATCCTTCCCTTGTCAATTCCCTTGGTATAAGCTCCCTTTTTATCTCTTTTATTTTCTGATTTTTGTATTATTTTATGTGTTCTTATGTTGTACGCTTTTGCTTGTGTGATTTGGCTTGGTTATGCAAAGGAGAAGGAGATCTAGAAGAAGGAGATACCATTCTTGTGGAGGAGGAAGAGGATTAGCAAGGATTTGATCTCAACTAAGGTAACTAGGTGTGATCTAGTTGTATTTTAGCATGTCTACATTGTTGGTTCATTGTGTGTTTGCAAATCTTGTTGTTTGATTGTTGTTTTCATCATGTTGTCATGCTAGATCTAGGGCCTCATACTAGGGTTATACTTTGTTTGATCACTAAATGAAGGATTATGAGCATGTCAATTGAATGTATGACTTGTAATGTATGTTACTCATATTGTACTCCGTATGTATGGTTGGTTATGATTGTAATGAGGCTTGTGTATGTATGAGTATGGTTGTTGTGGCTGTATGGTTGTGTTGGAAGTGTTGGAGATAGGTTAACAGGTTGTGCTTGAGTTAAGTTTGCACATGGGTACTGTTCTGGCCCATGTGTGAGGAGATACAACGTCCTAGGATGGACGGATACTGCCCATGATCCCCTCAACTATTCTTGTTGCTTAGTTAGAGCGACTATGGGTTCTCAACCAGAAGGGTTAGAGACCATGGTTATTTATGTCCTCACCGTTCTTGTTACTCGGTGGAATTTGACCAATTTTAGACTTGTGATTGAGGAACTTCTTGTTGCTGTTCCGCCATAGGGTTTGGGTGATTCTTGTTGCTTCACCCGCGGTGATTCTTGTTGCTTCACCCAGTTCTCCGCGCTTACTCTCGCAATTGGTTGGAAGAAAGATCGTCTTGAGAGCTCAGATGGTTTGGACACAACCTTGGTTGTGCCGTGTTGTTGTGTTGTTTGTGCATTATTGTTCTATTGTTGTATGTTAGATGTTTATGTATTTGTACTTTGTTATTAGGCCGTAGGCCAGGTGAGCTTGTTGCATTGTTGTTATGTTTGTTATGTTAAAATATGACTGGGGAGCACCTAGTTACTTTCCACTGATTGTGGTTGTTGCCTCTCTTTTATAGGTATGCGCGAGACGGGATTGAGTGAGTTGGTGCGAGGATATGACCGTGTATTACCTTGGAAGAGACGTGTTTTCGTTTAGCTCTTTTGGACGAGATTCGTTAGGATGTTTAGTCTTGTTATTGTTATTTTACTTTCATTTTGGAGTTTGATTTGTAAGGGGTATTTACTCCCCATTCTGTTAGGCCTCAAGGCCTACCTTTTTATCGTTGTCTAGTTGGTTAGTGAGTAATGATCCGGATTCCACGGTGTTTCCGCCACCGTGGCTCGCTTTTATTTTCTTTTATTTCATAAATCCTTTTTATTTCTTTATTTTATTTTGTTGAAAAATCCGGGTTGTTATAGTTAGTATTAGGGCGAATACGCTCTCAACTATCTTAGGTGAGTGAGTAGGATTTGACCTAGAACACCGAGTGGGAGTGTTAGGTAGACACATTAGGGGGTCTGCGTTATTTGTGCATGTGTATGAGTAGTTGTATAAGTGGTGGACTTAGGATCCCCACCATTAGATCACACGTTTTCTTTGGATGCAGGTACAAGGGTAATAGTGACATGGGGGATCGTGTACCGCCTCGAAATTTCTTTAAAGATTCCTTGTTTATCTCTAAAATAAATGGTTAAGGCTTTTCATTCGATTTAATCATTCTCTTTAAACCTATTTCTTTACTGCAACATGTTTCACTCTGATAATTACATTCTTAGTTATTAGCAGACATCTTTGATTTCCTCAAAACTCATCTTTTACGATTAAATACCATATTCTTCTATTTTCTAATCGAATGATAATACTCCTATTTTCCTTCCAAATGTATTTTTGCGTTTCCCTTTATTGTTAATGACGCTTGCTTTTAACAATATTTGTTTGACTGCTCAAGTCCTTTGAAATTTTCATTTATCTATTTCTTGATGATTTATCATCTTAATTTCTTTTTGGTTTATACGAATTTAATCATTTGATTATTCTACTTAAAAATCTTCCTCTTTCATTTGACCTTTCGAAATATCTAGAAATTTAACTCTTAAAGTCTTTGATTCGTACTGATTGATCAGCTGGAGTAAGAAACTTGAAGCCGAATTGCGAATGTATGGTCCTACCATCAGAGCACACAATGAAGCTCTAATCTAAGTCACCTACCGTATTCGTAGGGACGTCTTTCAGCTTGTTAGCTACGCTTGTCCTTAGTTCCTTCTAGTTCTTGATCTTATTATATAGTTGCTTTAAAACTATCAGCTCGTGATTACAGTTTGAGTTTCTTTTTCCCCCAATAAAATTTCTTATTATGTTCATCCTCTTCTTTTTCAATAGATCGTGCTGAAATAATTTCTAAACTCTTTTATTTCAAGAATGTTTTCAGTCAGTTCTATTAACAAAACCTATTTTTGTATAATTGTGCTATAGTGGTTTGTTTGTCTTTCTTGAACTTTCTTATTTTGTAACTATGTTGAGGAAAATTTTAATCGGTATCGCTTTACTTTACCATTCAATTTTAATCGCGTCAATACATTTTCATGGCTTTTTACTCAATCAAATTTGAAATGATTGACACTTATCTACTGCTTTCACTTTTAATCAAAACCTCTTTGTTATCCTAAACATTCTTTTATTAAATTTTCTAATTTGAGCATTTGGTTTATTTGAATATTATTTATTCTACCTGGTATTTTAGTAGCTTCATTTTTCTAAAATCGCTATCGTTTTGAAACTCAACTTTGAGACTTCTCCTTTCAATCGTATCTTCTAATCATATTCCATATTTGTCAAACTTTTCAGCAATTACCTTTTCGTCTATCCTTCATAACGAAACCAATTTGAGTTCTTTGTTGGAAACGAGTCTTATGCCTTCATTTGTGAACTCTTAAAGAATAATTCCATTTTCCTTCATCGTTTCATTTTAAAAATTTCTTTTTTCTAATTGGTGGTTGTTGAGCAGTTTCTTGCAAAAGATTTATTATGTCATATTTTTACTTAATTCGTTTCATTCCTTCTTTTCATTCATGTTCATCATAACTCATCACTTCTATATCATGACCCTGTCGATCACCTTTTAGCCCTGTCATTCGGGTCTTATGTCATTCCATTCCTTAGGTTTCCCTCTAGTGGCTACTTCGATTCTATTGCCTTTGCGCCGACTTTTAAGACGCCGATCTTCTATTATTTTCCACTCCTTCCCGTAGCTATTCACGTTCTCGATTTTGTAAAAGCTCTTGATATATTAACATCAATCTTGTCCTTGATAAATTTCTATAAACGTATTCCTTAGCATCTAGCCGTAAGGTGCTTCACCTTTATCTAGCTCGAAATCTGATCCTTAGGCTGTCGCTGTTATTTGAGTCATAGATGATAGAGTTTGGTTAATAAATAGTTGATAGTATGAGTGGTTTACTAGCTAATGCACATGGTTGGTCGTTGTAACTTTTGAGGATTCTTAGTGTTGCGATTCTTAGCTAGTGCAACCCGAGACCGCTTTATAATTATGAGTTAATGCACATGTGATTCTTAGTCTTTGAGATTAATGATTTAATTTATGGTGAGTGAACGTTAGGGAGATTATAGTATCTGCGTAGGGAGTATTTTTAGGACGTAGTTATGTTGCTAGATGAGTTGTGACAATCATGAGTTAGTGAGAATTGGGAAGTGATATTGTGATGAGCAACAATCGGCTTTGAGGAAAACTTAAAGGTTATAGTGAGCACGATAAAACTTTGGGGTTTGTACTTTAAAGGATAATGTAGGAATGACAAGTGTGCATCTTGTGGTTTTGTGTACATGCTAAGTATAAGGAAATTCATTAACGGAAGGAAAGAAATCGAGGTCAGTAAGGTAGTGACGTTCGAGGAAGGTATGGATAGACTTGTGTATGGTAACAATGAGTTGAGAGAGTAGTAGGCTTTTGACGACACATTTTGATAGTTACTGGATAATATACTTTTGATTTGGGGTTGAGACGATATGGTATGACATAATTATGGTTATTTCAATGTGGAAAGTGTGGACAAATGTGAGAAGCGATATAGACTTGAGCTTGGATCACGTTATGATTGAGGGTATGAGGTTTGTCTTTGGCATTGATTTGAGGATTAGTTTGTGCGGCAATTGTATTGGTGACGTTAGTTAGGATGTCCACGGTTTTAAAATGCGTTTGGAGTGTGTTAAGATTTTGGATTGAGATACTATTGATATGGACATACGAAGCAAATAATAGTCAATTTGGGTTGGTCGAGCATACGATGTATCAAGTTTACATAAACTAGCGATCCACATCCGAGTAGTTGGTGATATTGAGCTAATATAAGCGTCGTTAAGCGTGTCTCTGCCCCTGTGATCAAGGTGAGTAGAGTTAGCGATTCTTGTCTTGAGGACCATAAGAGTAGGTAGTTTTCTTAACCCTTTGGGGGATTCTTTCGCTCTCAAGTTTCGAGGACGAAACTTCTTTTTAGGTGGTGAGATTGTAACACCCCGACTTTTCCTAATATTAATTATTCGTCTCAATAATATTCGTAATTCATTTCTCTTGATTTTCAAATTTTTTAGCTCGAGAAAATCAGTTCACTTGTCGCGTGGATTAAGCTACACTGTAGTCAGAACTTAAAAACGGTGTAATAAAATTAAAAACTGTGTAATTTCCTCATACGGAATCCGATTCAGGTGATTCAAAAGGCTAAACTGCGTATTTTTTCGACGCCGTCGCAACTGCCAAAC
Organism: Dianthus caryophyllus; assembly: GCA_023091065.1. NCBI lineage: Eukaryota > Viridiplantae > Streptophyta > Magnoliopsida > Caryophyllales > Caryophyllaceae > Dianthus > Dianthus caryophyllus. Next base: position 11,019,668 of record CM041529.1, on the reverse strand, counting down.
TTCCAGGAGTCAGAACGAACCGCTCCACCCTAGGCCGAGACGATCCCTCAACTCGGGTTGGGTTTTAGGGTTTCATGTGGTTGCTTTTTGCTCAAGTCATTAAATATCTTGTTCACTCCTAGCCCTAGCAACCTTAAGATCAGATTTTCATCTCCCTAATCTCATTCCTCATCTCACCTCATAATTCTCTCTCAAAACTCTCTCTAAATCTCATCCAAACACCATTGTTGATCATCCTTTCCTTCATCTTTTGAGCCCTAATCCTTCCCTTGTCAATTCCCTTGGTATAAGCTCCCTTTTTATCTCTTTTATTTTCTGATTTTTGTATTATTTTATGTGTTCTTATGTTGTATGCTTTTGCTTGTGCGATTTGGCTTGGTTATGCAAAGGAGAAGGAGATCTAGAAGAAGGAGATACCATTCTTGTGGAGGAGGAAGAGGATTAGCAAGGATTTGATCTCAACTAAGGTAACTAGGTGTGATCTAGTTGTATTTTAGCATGTCTACATTGTTGGTTCATTGTGTGTTTGCAAATCTTGTTGTTTGATTGTTGTTTTCATCATGTTGTCATGCTAGATCTAGGGCCTCATACTAGGGTTATACTTTGTTTGATCACTAAATGAAGGATTATGAGCATGTCAATTGAATGTATGACTTGTAATGTATGTTACTCATATTGTACTCCGTATGTATGGTTGGTTATGATTGTAATGAGGCTTGTGTATGTATGAGTATGGTTGTTGTGGCTGTATGGTTGTGTTGGAAGTGTTGGAGACAGGTTAACAGGTTGTGCTTGAGTTAAGTTTGCACATGGGTACTGTTCTGGCCCATGTGTGAGGAGATACAACGTCCTAGGATGAACAGATACTGCCCATGATCCCCTTAACTATTCTTGTTGCTTAGTTAGAGCGACTATGGGTTCTCAACCAGAAGGGTTAAAGACCATGGTTATTTACGTCCTCACCGTTCTTGTTACTCGGTGGAATTTGACCAATTTTAGACTTGTGATTGAGGAACTTCTTGTTGCTGTTCCGTCATAGGGTTTGGGTGATTCTTGTTGCTTCACCCGCGGTGATTCTTGTTGCTTCACCCAGTTCTCCGCGCTTACTCTCGCAATTGGTTGGAAGAAAGATCGTCTTGAGAGCTCAGATGGTTTGGACACAACCTTGGTTGTGCCGTGTTGTTGTGTTGTTTGTGCATTATTGTTCTATTGTTGTATGTTAGATGTTTATGTATTTGTACTTTGTTATTAGGCCGTAGGCCAGGTGAGCTTGTTGCATTGTTGTTATGTTTGTTATGTTAAAATATGACTGGGGAGCACCTAGTTACTTTCCACTGATTGTGGTTGTTGCCTCTCTTTTATAGGTATGCGCGAGACGGGATTGAGTGAGTTGGTGCGAGGATATGACCGTGTATTACCTTGGAAGAGACGTGTTTTCGTTTAGCTCTTTTGGACGAGATTCGTTAGGATGTTTAGTCTTGTTATTGTTATTTTACTTTCATTTTGGAGTTTGATTTGTAAGGGTATTTACTCCCCATTACATTGAGCCTCAAGGCCTACCTTTTTATCGTTGTCTAGTTGGTTAGTGAGTAATGATCCGGATTCCACGGTGTTTCCGCCACCGTGGCTCGCTTTTATTTTCTTTTATTTCATAAATCCTTTTTATTTCTTTATTTTATTTTGTTGAAAAATCCGGGTTGTTCTGATTGGTATTAGGGCGAATACGCTCTCAACTATCTTAGGTGAGTGAGTAGGATTTGACCTAGAACACCGAGTGGGAGTGTTAGGTAGACACATTAGGGGGTCTGCGTTATTTGTGCATGTGTATGAGTAGTTGTATAAGTGGTGGACTTAGGATCCCCACCATTAGATCACACGTTTTCTTTGGATGCAGGTACAAGGGTAATAGTGACGTGGGGGATCGTGTACCGCCTCGAAATTTCTTTAAAGATTCCTTGTTTATCTCTAAAATAAATGGTTAAGGCTTTTCATTCGATTTAATCATTCTCTTTAAACCTATTTCTTTACTGCAACATGTTTCACTTTGATAATTACATTCTTAGTTATTAGCAGACATCTTTGATTTCCTCAAAACTCATCTTTTACGATTAAATACCATATTCTTCTATTTTCTAATCGAATGATAATACTCCTATTTTCCTTCCAAATGTATTTTTGCGTTTCCCTTTATTGTTAATGACGCTTGCTTTTAACAATATTTGTTTGACTGCTCAAGTCCTTTGAAATTTTAATTTATCTATTTCTTGATGATTTATCATCTTAATTTCTTTTTGGTTTATACGAATTTAATCATTTGATTATTCTACTTAAAAATCTTCCTCTTTCATTTGACCTTTCGAAATATCTAGAAATTTAACTCTTAAAGTCTTTGATTCGTACTGATTGATCAGCTGGAGTAAGAAACTTGAAGCCGAATTGCGAATGTATGGTCCTACCATCAGAGCACACAGCGGAAGCTCCTAATCTAAGTCACCTACCGTATTCGTAGGGACGTCTTTCAGCTTGTTAGCTACGCTTGTCCTTAGTTCCTTCTAGTTCTTGATCTTATTATATAGTTGCTTTAAAACTATCAGCTCGTGATTACAGTTTGAGTTTCTTTTTCCCCCAATAAAATTTCTTATTATGTTCATCCTCATCTTTTTCAATAGATCGTGCTGAAATAATTTCTAAACTCTTTTATTTCAAGAATGTTTTCAGTCAGTTCTATTAACAAAACCTATTTTTGTATAATTGTGCTATAGTGGTTTGTTTGTCTTTCTTGAACTTTCTTATTTTGTAACTATGTTGAGGAAAATTTTAATCGGTATCGCTTTACTTTACCATTCAATTTTAATCGCGTCAATACATTTTCATGGCTTTTTGCTCAATCAAATTTGAAATGATTGACACTTATCTACTGCTTTCACTTTTAATCAAAACCTCTTTGTTATCCTAAACATTCTTTTATTAAATTTTCTAATTTGAGCATTTGGTTTATTTGAATATTATTTATTCTACCTGGTATTTTAGTAGCTTCATTTTTCTAAAATCGCTATCGTTTTGAAACTCAACTTTGAGACTTCTCCTTTCAATCGTATCTTTTAATCATATTCCATATTTGTCAAACTTTTCAGCAATTACCTTTTCGTCTATCCTTCATAACGAAACCAATTTGAGTTCTTTGTTGGAAACGAGTCTTATGCCTTCATTTGTGAACTCTTAAAGAATAATTCCATTTTCCTTCATCGTTTCATTTTAAAAATTTCTTTTTTCTAATTGGTGGTTGTTGAGCAGTTTCTTGCAAAAGATTTATTATGTCATATTTTTACTTAATTCGTTTCATTCCTTCTTTTCATTCATGTTCATCATAACTCATCACTTCTATATCATGACCCTGTCGATCACCTTTTAGCCCTGTCATTCGGGTCTTATGTCATTCCATTCCTTAGGTTTCCCTCTAGTGGCTACTTCGATTCTATTGCCTTTATACGACTTTTAAGACGCCGATCTTCTATTATTTTTCACTCCTTCCCGTAGCTATTCACGTTCTCGATTTTGTAAAAGCTCTTGATATATTAACATCAATCTTGTCCTTGATAAATTTCTATAAACGTATTCCTTGGCATCTAGCCGTAAGGTGCTTCACCTTTATCTAGCTCGAAATCTGATCCTTAGGCTGTCGCTGTTATTTGAGTCATAGATGATAGAGTTTGGTTAATAAATAGTTGATAGTATGAGTGGTTTACTAGCTAATGCACATGGTTGGTCGTTGTAACTTTTGAGGATTCTTAGTGTTGCGATTCTTAGCTAGTGCAACCCGAGACCGCTTTATAATTATGAGTTAATGCACATGTGATTCTTAGTCTTTGAGATTAATGATTTAATTTATGGTGAGTGAACGTTAGGGAGATTATAGTATCTGCGTAGGGAGTATTTTTAGGACGTAGTTATGTTGCTAGATGAGTTGTGACAATCACGAGTTAGTGAGAATTGGGAAGTGATATTGTGATGAGCAACAATCGGCTTTGAGGAAAATTTAAAGGTTATAGTGAGCACGATAAAACTTTGGGGTTTGTACTTTAAAGGATAATGTAGGAATGACAAGTGTGCATCTTGTGGTTTTGTGTACATGCTAAGTATAAGGAAATTCATTAACGGAAGGAAAGAAATCGAGGTCAGTAAGGTAGTGACGTTCGAGGAAGGTATGGATAGACTTGTGTATGGTAACAATGAGTTGAGAGAGTAGTAGGCTTTTGACGACACATTTTGATAGTTACTGGATAATATACTTTTGATTTGGGGTTGAGACGATATGGTATGACATAATTATGGTTATTTCAATGTGGAGAGTGTGGACAAATGTGAGAAGCGATATAGACTTGAGCTTGGATCACGTTATGATTGAGGGTATGAGTTTTTTCTTTGGCATTGATTTGAGGATTAGTTTGTGCGGCAATTGTATTGGTGACGTTAGTTAGGATGTCCACGGTTTTAAAATGCGTTTGGAGTGTGTTAAGATTTTGGATTGAGATACTATTGATATGGACATACGAAGCAAATAATAGTCAATTTGGGTTGGTCGAGCATACGATGTATCTATGGTATACAAGTTTACATAAACTAGCGATCCACATCCGAGTAGTTGGTGATATTGAGCTAATATAAGCGTCGTTAAGCGTGTCTCTGCCCCTGTGATCAAGGTGAGTAGATCTAAGGGCTAATTGGAGGTGAGAATGAGGGTTTATATATTACCCTCATTCTAATCTTGTCCATTCATTACAAGGAGATCTAAGGGCTACAATAAACCCACAAAATACATGATAAACTCGGTCCAAACAAGCTCACATGAGCTGAAAATTTTGAACAATAAACAACAAATACTTAAAGTAAAAAGCATAAAGTAATAAAGGTAGATAGTGACATGTGTTGATAGTGACTTATTGAGGAACACATGTGAGGACTCTTGTGATCAAATTCTCGGCTGACTTGGGCTTCTCCCTTGGCTTTGACTTTTGTTGACTTAGTTGACTTGTGGTTGACCCTTGGACCTAAGGTTGGAAGCGGGCCCAAGGTCAAAGGATCGTGAACTTTCAACTCCCGTTGCAATCTCCCCGGGTTGAAAAGGATTTGCCCTCAAATCCTCGATTTCCTCCTCCTCCAAGTCTTCATGGTACGGGCTAAGGTCTCCCACGTTGAACGTGCCATGGACACCATACTCTCCCGGTAGATCAACTTTGTAAGCGTTCGGTCCAATTTTCTCGAGTATCTCGAAGGGACCCTCGGCCCTAGGCATGAGTTTGTTCTTTCTTTTATCCGGAAACCGTTCCTTCCTCAAGTGTAACCATACCAAGTCTCCCGGCTCGAACTCCTTTGAAATCTTTCGGCCCTTTGCTCTAGCCTTGTAAGTCTCATTCGCTTTCTCGATTTGCTTCTTGGCATCGTAACTCATCTCCTTGCTCTTGACGGGGGCTAGGTCCGTGGGCATGATGGGATTGGTCCCATAGACCACCTCAAATGGTGAACTTCCCGTGCTAGAAGAAGGGGCACGGTTGAAGGCAAATTCGGCGTGGGCGAGTTTGAGATCCCAATCTTTCAAGGACCTAGAAACGATGCTCCGAAGGATCCTCCCCAAGGTTTTATTAGTGACCTCGGTTTGGCCATCCGTTTGAGGATGATGACTTGTGCTAAACAAGAGCCTCGTCTTTAGTAACTTCCATAAGGTCTTCCAAAAGTGGCTCATGAACTTGGTGTCTCGATCGGATACAATGGTTTTAGGGACTCCATGCAATTTAACCACCTCCTTGAAATACAACTCGGCTACACTCATAGCATCCTCGGTTTTCTTGCACGCAATGAAATGAGCCATCTTGCTAAATCGGTCTACCACAACCATGATGGAATCCTTACCTCGTTGAGTTCTAGGCAAGGCGACGATGAAATCCATGCTAACGTCCTCCCATGGCCGATTTGGGACGGGTAAAGGAGTGTAGGGGCCCGTTTGAAAGAAGGACTTGGATTGTTGGCACGAAGCACATCTCTTGATCACATCTTGAACATCTCCAAGCATTTTGGGCCAATGGAATTGATCTTGGAGGATGTCATAAGTCTTTGAATTCAAATGCCTTGGCTACTCCATTAGAATGAACTTCCCTCACTAGGAGATTTCGATAAGGGCTCTTGGGTATACATAGTCGATTCCCATAGAACAAGAATCCCTCTTGAAGTGTGTACTTGCTTCCCACTTTGCCTTGTCCTTCACGTATGGAATTCCACTCATCTTTGAAGTCGGGATCCTCCACATAGAGCTCTTTCATGAATTCAAAACCCAACACTCTTTGCTCCATGTAGCTTAGCATGGTGTGCCTCCGAGACAAAGCATCGGCCACCACGTTATTCTTCCCCTCAATGAACTTACTCGAGAAGGAGAATGATTGGAGAAACTCGACCCATTTGGCATGTCTATGATTCAACTTGTGTTGCCCATTGATGTATTTGAGTGCCTCATGATCCGAATGAAGAACAAACGGTTTGGGTTTGAGATAATGGCTCCAATGAGCGAGAGTGGAGTGAAACTTATGAGGATAAGAATCACTCAAAGGATGAACAAAATCGAACCTTGAAACCACCTTGAATATACTCGGCCGATTGGTTTTTTTTGTGTAACAATTTTCTGAAAATTATATGAACAAGGAGAATAAAAAAGGATAGTGACTAATTCTAAGCACTTAGCAAGAGAATTAGGTTTTGATTAGCATAAGCACAAAGCCACTATACTAATCTTTCACTCACTCACACACAAAGTAATGAGAAATGAAGAACACCAGTTGGAAACTCTAGGGTTTTCTTTATCATAAGCAAATCTGAAAATTTGTGAGAGGAGAATGAGGGTTTTTATATTACCCTCATTCTAATCTTGACCATCCATTACAACAAGATCTAAGGGCTACAATCACCCACAAAATAACAATAATACTCGGTCCAAACAAGCTCATATGAGCTGAAAATTTTGAACAATAAACAACAAATACTTAAAGTAAAAAGCATAAAGTAATAAAGGTAGATAGCGACATGTGTTGATAGTGACTTATTGAGGAACACATGTGAGGACTTCTTGGGCTCATTTCTCGGCTGACTTGGGGTTTCTTCCCTTGACTTTGACTTTTGTTGACTTAGTTGACTTGTGGTTGACTCTTGGACCTAAGGTTGGAAGCGGGCCCTAGGTCAATGGATCGCAAATTCTCAACTCCCGTTGCAATCTCCCCGGGTTGAAAAGGATTTGCCCTCAAATCCTCGCCTTCTTCATCTTCCAAGTCTTCATGATACGGGCTAAGGTCTCCCACGTTAAACGTGCCATGGACTCCGTACTCTCCCGGTAGATCAACTTTGTAAGCATTCGGCCCAATTTTCTCAAGTATCTCGAAGGGACCCTCGGCCCTAGGCATGAGTTTGTTCTTTCTTTTATCCGGAAACCGTTCCTTCCTCAAGTGTAACCATACCAAGTCTCCCGGCTCGAACTCCTTTGAAATCTTTCGGCCCTTTGCTCTAGCCTTGTAAGTCTCATTCGCTTTCTCGATTTGCTTCTTGACTTGGTTGTGGATACTCATCATGAACTCAACCCGCTTCTTGGCATCGTAACTCATCTCCTTGCTCTTGACGGGGGCTAGGTCCGTGGGCATGATGGGATTGGTCCCATAGACCACCTCAAATGGTGAACTTCCGTGCTAGAAGAAGGGGCACGCGGTTGAAGGCAAATTCGGCGTGGGCGAGTTTGAGATCCCAATCTTTCAAGGACCTAGAAACGATGCTCCGAAGGATCCTCCCCAAGGTTTTATTAGTGACCTCGGTTTGGCCATCCGTTTGAGGATGATGACTTGTGCTAAACAAGAGCCTCGTCTTTAGTAACTTCCATAAGGTCTTCCAAAAGTGGCTCATGAACTTGGTGTCTCGATCGGATACAATGGTTTTAGGGACTCCATGCAATTTAACCACCTCCTTGAAATACAACTCGGCTACACTCATAGCATCTTCGGTTTTCTTGCATGCAATGAAATGAGCCATCTTGCTAAATCGATCTACCACAACCATGATGGAATCCTTACCCCGTTGAGTTCTAGGCAAAGCAACGATGAAATCCATGCTAACGTCCTCCCATGGCCGATTTGGGACGGGTAAAGGAGTGTAGGGCCCCGTTTGAAAGTAGGACTTGGATTGTTGGCACGAAGCGCATCTCTTGATCACATCTTGGACATCTCCAAGCATCTTGGGCCAATGGAATTGATCTTGGAGGATGTCATAAGTCTTTGAATTCAAATGCCCGGCTAAACCATTAGAATGAACTTCCCTCACTAGGAGATTTCGATAAGGGCCCTTAGGTATACATAGCCGATTGCCAAGGAACAAGAACCCCTCTTGAAGTGTGTACTTGCTTCCCACCTTGCCTTGCCCTTCACGTATGGAATTCCACTCGTCTTTGAAGTCGGGATCCTCCACATAGAGCTCTTTCATGAATTCAAAACCCAACACTCTTTGCTCCATGTAGCTTAGCATGGTATGCCTCCGAGACAAAGCATCGGCCACCACGTTATTCTTCCCCTCAATGAACTTACTTGAGAAGGAGAATGATTGAAGAAATTCGACCCACTTGGCATGCCTATGACTCAACTTGTGTTGTCCATTGATGTATTTGAGAGCCTCATGATCGGAATGAAGAACAAATGGCTTGGGCTTGAGGTAGTGGCTCCAATGAGCGAGAGCCCGAACGATGGCATAGAATTCTTTGTCGTAGGTGGAATAATTGAGCTTGGCACCATTCAACTTCTCACTAAAGTAAGCAATTGGCTTGTGTTCTTGTAATAGAACGGCCCCAATTCCAACTCCACTAGCATCACATTCGACCTCAAAAGCTTATTGAAATCCGGTGGTGTAAGAATAGGTGAATCACACAACAACTTCTTGATTTTGTTGAAGGAAATCTCGGCCCCTTCATTCCACTTGAACTCTCCTTTCTTCATACACTCGGTGATGGGTGCCATGATCGGTGCTAAAATCCTTGATAAATCGTCGATAAAAAGAAGCCAAGCCATGAAAACTCCTCACCTCGGTTATGTTCTTCGGAATTGGCCATGATTTGATAGCCTCCACTTTCTCTTGATCCACTAGAATACCACGGCTAGATATAATATAGCCCAAGAATTGGACCTCGCTTTGCATGAAAGAACACTTCTCTAACTTGCCATACAACTTGTGATCTCTAAGTGTCTCAAATAACACTTGCAAGTGATGTAGGTGAGCTTCTTTGGAAGGGCTATACACCAAGATATCGTCAAAGTAAACCACAATGAATCTCCCCAAGTAAGGTCTCAAAACCTCGGTCATCAATCTCATGAAGGTACTAGGAGCATTGGATAGTCCAAAAGGCATGACTAACCATTCATATAACCCATGTTTCGTTTTAAAAGCCGTCTTCCATTCATCACCCTCTTTGATTCTCACTTGATGGTAACCTTGTCGTAGATCAATCTTGGAAAACAATCGAGCTCCACTAAGCTCATCAAGAATGTCATCAAGCCTAGGTATAGGAAACCTATACTTGACCGTAATGTTATTAATAGCTCGACTATCCGTACACATTCTCCAAGTTCCATCCTTCTTAGGCACCAAGAGTGTAGGTACGGCACAAGGACTAAGAGATTCTCTTACAAACCCCTTTTCCATGAGTTCCCCAATTTGTTGTTGAAGTTCTTGTGTAGCCTTAGGATCACTTCGATATGCGGCCTTATTAGGTAGTGTAGCTCCCGGAACAAGATCAATTTGATGCTCAATGCCCCTAATAGGGGGTAGGCCGTGAGGTAGCTCTAGGGGAAACACATCCTTGTAGACTTCTAAGAGCTCTTGAACTTCACATGGAATCGGTTTTTCACTTTCCTTAGGAGTTTCTTTGGCGATGAGGGCATAAACAACCATCCCCTTGCTAAGCTCGTGTTTCATCTCTTGCTCTCCAACCAATAAGACTCCTCAAGTGGCTTGGCTAGGGTAGGAGTGGCTCGGCCACCCAAGTTTGGAGGCAAGGGCGTAAGCTTGATCCTCTTGTCTCTAAACTCGAAAGTGTAAGTGTTGTCTCTTCCCTCATGAGTCGCATTCCGATCAAATTCCCAAGGTCTCCCCAATAAAAGGTGACAAGCATCCATAGGAATCACATCACACCACACTTCATCCACATAGTCTCTTCCCATCGAAAAAGAAACCAAACATCGTTTATCAACCAAAATTTCGGCCTCCCTATTCAACCATCTCAACTTGTAAGGGTTTGGGTGTTTTTGAGTGGGTAAGGCAAGCTTATCGATGAGGGTTTTTGAAGCCACATTAACACAACTCCCTCCATCAATAATTAGGTTACAAACCCTCTTCTCAATGGTACATTTAGACCTAAAAATCTGATTTTTTTGACTTTCATCCAAGGAATGGGGTTGGGTATGCATAACCCTCCAAGTTACAAGACCAAGTTTTGACCCAACTCCTCCATGAACTCGGCTCAATTTATACTCAATTTCCTTTCTCAATTTCTCCATAGAGTCATCCATATTTCCCTCAAGAGTAGCATCACAAGAAAGAGGTATACTCATTGAGAAATCAAACACAAGAAAATCTGAAAATTTCAAATACCTTGATACTCCTTTGGACCGTGTGACTTTAGCACAAAGATGGGATCTTGTGCTCTTCAAACCAAAGCTCTGATACCAATTTGGAGTGAAACTTATGAGGATAAGAATCACTCAAAGGATGAACAAAATCGAACCTTGAAACCACCTTGAATATACTCGGCCGATTGGTTTTTTTTGTGTAACAATTTTCTGAAAATTATATGAACAAGGAGAATAAAAAAGGATAGTGACTAATTCTAAGCACTTAGCAAGAGAATTAGGTTTTGATTAGCATAAGCACAAAGCCACTATACTAATCTTTCACTCACTCACACACAAAGTAATGAGAAATGAAGAACACCAGTTGGAAACTCTAGGGTTTTCTTTATCATAAGCAAATCTGAAAATTTGTGAGAGGAGAATGAGGGTTTTTATATTACCCTCATTCTAATCTTGACCATCCATTACAACAAGATCTAAGGGCTACAATCACCCACAAAATAACAATAATACTCGGTCCAAACAAGCTCATATGAGCTGAAAATTTTGAACAATAAACAACAAATACTTAAAGTAAAAAGCATAAAGTAATAAAGGTAGATAGCGACATGTGTTGATAGTGACTTATTGAGGAACACATGTGAGGACTTCTTGGGCTCATTTCTCGGCTGACTTGGGGTTTCTTCCCTTGACTTTGACTTTTGTTGACTTAGTTGACTTGTGGTTGACTCTTGGACCGAAGGTTGGAAGCGGGCCCTAGGTCAATGGATCGCAAATTCTCAACTCCCGTTGCAGAGAGCCCGAACGATGGCATAGAATTCTTTGTCGTAGGTGGAATAATTGAGCTTGGCACCATTCAACTTCTCACTAAAGTAAGCAATTGGCTTGTGTTCTTGTAATAGAACGGCCCCAATTCCAACTCCACTAGCATCACATTCGACCTCAAAGAGCTTATTGAAATCCGGTGGTGTAAGAATAGGTGAATCACACAACAACTTCTTGATTTTGTTGAAGGAAATCTCGGCCCCTTCATTCCACTTGAACTCCCCTTTCTTCATGCACTCGGTGATGGGTGCCATGGCGGTGCTAAAATCTTTGATAAATCGTCGATAGAAAGAAGCCAAGCCATGAAAACTCCTCACCTCGGTTATGTTCTTCGGGATTGGCCATGATTGGATAGCCTCCACTTTCTCTTGATCCACTAGAATACCACGGCTAGATATAATATAGCCCAAGAATTGGACTTCGCTTTGCATGAAAGAACACTTCTCTAGCTTGCCATACAACTTGTGATCTCTAAGTGTCTCAAACAACACTTGCAAGTGATGTAGGTGAGCTTCCTTGGAAGGGCTATACACTAAGATGTCGTCAAAGTAAACCACAATGAATCTCCCCAAGTAAGGTCTCAAAACCTCGGTCATCAATCTCATGAAGGTGCTAGGAGCATTGGATAGTCCAAAAGGCATGACTAACCATTCATATAACCCATGCTTCGTTTTAAAAGCCGTCTTCCATTCATCACCCTCTTTGATTCTCACTTGATGGTAACCTTGTCGTAGATCAATCTCGGAAAACAATCGAGCTCCACTAAGCTCATCAAGAATGTCATCAAGTCTAGGTATAGGAAACCTATACTTGACCGTAATATTATTAATAGCTCGACTATCCGTACACATTCTCCAAGTTCCATCCTTCTTAGGTACCAAGAGTGTAGGAACGGCACAAGGACTAAGAGATTCTCTTACAAACCCCTTTTCCATGAGTTCCCCAATTTGTTGTTGAAGTTCTTGTGTAGCCTTAGGATCACTTCGATATGCGGCCTTATTAGGTAGTGTAGCTCCCGGAACAAGATCGATTTGATGCTCAATGCCCCTAATAGGGGTAGGCCGTGGAAGCTCAAGGGGGAACACATCCTTGTAGAGTTCTAAGAGCTCTTGAACTTCACATGGAATCGGTTTCTCACTTTCCTTGGAGGTTTCTTTGGCGATGAGGGCATAAACAACCATTCCCTTGCTAAGCTCTTGTTTCATCTCTTGTTCCCCAACTACTAGAATTCCCTCAAGTGGCTTGGGTGGGGAAGGAGTGGCTCGGCCACCCATGTTTGGAGGCAAGGGTGTGAGTTTAATCCTCTTGTCTCTAAACTTGAAAGTATAGGTGTTGTCTCTTCCCTCATGAGTCGCATTTCGATCAAATTCCCAAGGTCTCCTACCAAAAGGTGACAAGCATCCATAGGAATCACATCACACCACACTTCATCCACATAGTCTCTTCCCATCGAAAAAGAAACCAAACATCGTCTATCAACCAAAATTTCGGCCTCCCTATTCAACCATCTCAACTTGTAAGGGTTTGGGTGTTTTTGAGTGGGTAAGGCAAGCTTATCGATGAGGGTTTTGGAAGCAACATTAACACAACTCCCTCCATCAATAATTAGGTTACAAACCCTCTTCTCAATGGTACATTTAGACCTAAAAATCTGATTTTTTTGACTTTCTTCCAAGGAATGGGGTTGGGTATGCATAACCCTCCAAGTTACAAGACCAAGTTTTGACCCAACTCCTCCATGAACTCGGCTCAATTTATACTCAATTTCCTTTCTCAATTTCTCCATAGAGTCATCCATATTTCCCTCAAGAGTAGTATCACAAGAAAGAGGTATACTCATTGAGAAATCAAACACAAGAAAATCTGAAAATTTCGAATACCTTGATATACTCCTTTGGACCGTGTGAATTTAGCACAAAGATGGGGTCTTGTGCTCTTCAAACCAAAGCTTTGATAACCAATTTGAAGTGAAACTTAGTGGAACAAGTCTCACTCGAAGGATGAACAAAATCGAACCTTGAAACTCTCTTGAATATACTCGGCCAAGTGACTCTTTTTGTGATAAAATTTTCTGAAAAATTGAAAACAAGGAAAATAAAAAGGATAGTATCTAAATCTACACACAAAGTAATAGATTTAGGTGGTGATTAACTAAGCACAAAGCCACTAATTAATCTCTCACAAATCTCAAACACAAAGTAAAGAGATAAATGAAGAACACTCAATTTTGAAACTAGGGTTTCTTTTTCATTCAAAGCAAATCTGAAAAATTGGAGGTGAGAATGAGGGTTTATATATTACCCTCATTCTAATCTTGTCCATTCATTACAAGGAGATCTAAGGGCTACAATAAACCCACAAAATACATGATAAACTCGGTCCAAACAAGCTCACATGAGCTGAAAATTTTGAACAATAAACAACAAATACTTAAAGTAAAAAGCATAAAGTAATAAAGGTAGATAGTGACATGTGTTGATAGTGACTTATTGAGGAACACATGTGAGGACTCTTGTGATCAAATTCTCGGCTGACTTGGGCTTCTCCCTTGGCTTTGACTTTTGTTGACTTAGTTGACTTGTGGTTGACCCTTGGACCTAAGGTTGGAAGCGGGCCCAAGGTCAAAGGATCGTGAACTTTCAACTCCCGTTGCAGTAGAGTTAGCGATTCTTGTTTTGAGGACCATAAGAGTAGGTAGTTTTCTTAACCCTTTGGGGGATTCTTTCGCTCTCAAGTTTCGAGGACGAAACTTCTTTTTAGGTGGTGAGATTGTAACACCCCGACTTTTCCTAATATTAATTATTCGTCTCAATAATATTCGTAATTCATTTCTCTTGATTTTCAAATTTTTTAGCTCGAGAAAATCAGTTCACTTGTCGCGTGGATTAAGCTACACTGTAGTGAGAACTTAAAAACGGTGTAATAAAATTAAAAACCGTGTAATTTCCTCATACGGAATCCGATTCAGGTGATTCAAAAGGCTAAACTGCGTATTTTTTCGACGCCGTCGCAACTGCCAAACTTTCAGGAGTCAGAACGAACCGCTCCACCCTAGGCCGAGCCGATCCCTCAACTCGGGTTGGGTTTTAGGGTTTCATGTGGTTGCTTTTTGCTCAAGTCATTAAATATCTTGTTCACTCCTAGCCCTAGCAACCTTAAGATCAGATTTTCATCTCCCTAATCTCATTCCTCATCTCACCTCATAATTCTCTCTTAAAACTCTCTCTAAATCTCATCCAAACACCATTGTTGATCATCCTTTCCTTCATCTTTTGAGCCCTAATCCTTCCCTTGTCAATTCTGCAACGGGAGTTGAAAGTTCGCGATCCTTTGACCTTGGGCCCGCTTCCAATCTTAGGTCCATAGGTCAACCACAAGTCAATTAAATCAACAAGAGTCAAAGTCAAGGGGAGAAGCCCAAATCAGCCGAAAAATTGATCACAAGAAGGCCTCACATGTGTTCCACAATAAGTCCCTTTCACACATGTCACTATCTACCTTTTATGCTTTATGCTTTATACTTTATGCATTTGTTGTTTTTCTCTTCAAAATTTCAGCTCACATGTGAGCTTTGGACCGAGTATTATGCTTATTTTGTGGGTTTATTGTAGCCCTTAGATCTCCTTGTAATGTATGGTCAAGATTAGAATGAAGGGAGTATATAAACCCTCATCCTAACATCATATTTTTCAGATTTGGAATGATAAAGAAAACCCTAGTGTTTATTGAGAGTTCTTCATTTTCTCATTACTTTGTGTGTGAGTTAGTGATAGATTAGTTTAGTGGCTTTGTGCTTAAACTAATCAAAACCTAAATCTATTACTTTGTGTGTAGATTTAGTGACTATCTTTATGTTCTTTCATTTAACAACAAAAATCAGAAAATTTCAACCCAAAAACATACAACTCGGCCGAAATTCTTCAAGTGTTCAAAGATCGATTTTTTGTTCATCCTTGAGTGAGACTTAATCCATCTAGTTTCACTCCAAATTGGTTATCAAAGCTTTGGTTTGAAGAACACAAGATCCCACCCTTGTGCTAAGGTTCACACGGTCCAAAGGAGCACCTTGAGGTATTCGAAATTTTTCAGATTTTGTGTGTTTGTTTTCTCAATGAGTATGCCTCTTTCTTGTGATATTACTCTTGAGGGAACTATGGATGACTCTATGGAGAAATTGAGAAAGGAAATTGAGTCTAAATTGAGCCGAATGAATGGAGGAATTGGATCAAAACTTGGTCTTGTAACTTGGAGGGTTATGCATACCCAACCCCATTCCTTGGAAGAAAGTCAAAAAAATCAGATTTTTAGGTCTAAATGTACCATTGGGAAGAGGGTTTGTAACCTAATTATTGATGGAGGGAGTTGTGTTAATGTTGCTTCAAAAACCCTCATCGATAAACTTGCCTTACCCACACAAAAACACCCAAACCCTTACAAGTTGAGGTGGTTGAATAGGGAGGCCGAAATTTTGGTTGATAGGAGATGTTTGGTTTCTTTTTCCATGGGAAGAGATTATATGGATGAAGTGTGGTGTGATGTGATTCCTATGGATGCTTGTCACCTCTTATTGGGGAGACCTTGGGAATTTGATCGGAATGCGACTCATGAGGGAAGAGACAACACCTACACTTTCATGTTTGGAGACAAGAGGATCAAGCTCACACCCTTACCCCCACATATGGGTGGCCGAGCTAGCCATGCTATGACCAAGCCTCTTGAGGGAGTCCTATTGGTTGGAGAACAAGAGATGAAACACGAGCTTAGCAAGGGAATGGTTGTTTATGCCCTCATTGCCAAAGAAACTCCTAAGGAAAGTGAAAAACCGATTCCATGTGAAGTTCAAGAGCTCTTAGAACTCTACAAGGATGTGTTTCCCCTTGAGCTACCACACGGCCTACCCCCTATTAGGGGCATTGAGCATCAAATTGATCTTGTTCCGGGAGCTACACTACCTAATAAGGCCGCATATCGAAGTGATCCTAAGGCTACACAAGAACTTCAACAACAAATTGGGGAACTCATGGAGAAGGGGTTTGTAAGAGAATCTCTTAGTCCTTGTGCCGTACCTACACTCTTGGTACCTAAGAAGGATGGAACTTGGAGAATGTGTACGGATAGTCGAGCTATTAATAATATTACGGTCAAGTATAGGTTTCCTATACCTAGGCTTGATGACATTCTTGATGAGCTTAGTGGAGCTCGATTGTTTTCCAAGATTGATCTACGACAAGGCTACCATCAAGTGAGAATCAAAGAGGGTGATGAATGGAAGACGGCTTTTAAAACGAAACATGGGTTATATGAATGGTTAGTCATGCCTTTTGGACTATCCAATGCTCCTAGCACCTTCATGAGATTGATGACCGAGGTTTTGAGACCTTACTTGGGAAGATTCATTGTGGTCTACTTTGACGATATCTTAGTGTATAGCCCTTCCAAGGAAGCTCACCTACATCATTTGCAGTGTTGATCGAGACACTTAGAGATCACAAGTTGTATGGCAAGTTAGAGAAGTGTTCTTTCATGCAAAGCGAAGTCCAATTCTTGGGCTATATTATATCTAGCCGTGGTATACTAGTGGATCAAGAGAAAGTGGAGGCTATCAAATCATGGCCAATTCCGAAGAACCTAACCGGGGTGAGGTGCTTCCATGGCTTGGCTTCTTGTTATCGACGATTTATCAAGGATTTTAGCACCGTCATGGCACCCATCACCGAGTGTATGAAGAAAGGAGAGTTCAAGTGGAATGAGGGGGCCGAGATTTCCTTCAATAAAATCAAGAAGTTGTTGTGTGACTCACCTATTCTTACACCACCGGATTTCAATAAGCTTTTTGAAGTCGAATGTGATGCTAGTGGAGTTGGAATTGGGGCCGTTCTATTACAAGAACACAAGCCAATTGCTTACTTTAGTGAGAAGTTGAATGGTGCCAAGCTCAATTATTCCACCTACGACAAAGAATTCTATGCCATCGTTCGGGCTCTCGCTCATTGGAGCCATTACCTCAAGCCCAAGCCGTTTGTTCTTCATTCCGATCATGAGGCTCTCAAATACATCAATGGACAACACAAGTTGAATCATAGGCACGCCAAGTGGGTAGAACTTCTTCAATCTTTTTCTTTCTCAAGCAAGTTCATTGAAGGAAAAAATAACGTGGTGGCCGATGCATTATCTCGGAGGCACACCATGTTAAGCTACATGGAGCAAAGAGTGTTGGGTTTTGAATTCATGAAAGAGCTCTATGTGGAGGACCCCGACTTCAAGGATGAGTGGAATTCCATACGTGAAGGGCAAGGTAAGGTAGGAAGCAAGTACACACTTCAAGAGGGGTTCTTGTTCTATGGGAATCGGCTATGTATACCTAAGAGCCCTTATCGAAATCTCCTCGTGAGGGAAGTTCATTCTAATGGTTTAGCCGGGCATTTCGGAATTCAAAAGACTTATGATATCCTCCAAGACCAATTCCATTGGCCCAAGATGCTTGGAGATGTCCAAGATGTGATCAAGAGATGTGCTTCGTGCCAACAATCCAAGTCCTTCTTTCAAACGGGGCCCTACACTCCCTTACCCGTCCCAAATCGGCCATGGGAGGATGTTAGCATGGATTTCATCGTCGCTTTACCAAGGACTCAACGAGGTAAGGATTCCATCATGGTTGTGGTCGACCGATTTAGCAAGATGGCTCATTTCATTGCGTGCAAGAAAACCAAGGATGCCATGAGTGTGGCCGAATTGTATTTCAAGGAAGTGGTCAAATTGCATGGAGTCCCGAAAACCATTGTATCCGATCGAGACACCAAATTCATGAGCCACTTTTGGAAGACCTTATGGAAGTTGCTAAAAACGAGGCTCTTGTTTAGCACAAGTCTTCATCCTCAAACGGATGGCCAAACCGAGGTCACTAATAAAACCTTGGGGAGGATCCTTAGGAGCATCGTTTCTAGGTCCTTGAAAGATTGGGATCTCAAACTCGCCCACGCCGAGTTTGCCTTCAACCGTGCCCCTTCTTCTAGCACGGGAAGTTCACCATTTGAAGTGGTCTATGGGACCAATCCCCTCATGCCCACGGACCTAGCCCCCGTGGACTGAAACGGCTCGACGATTTGGTCCCGATTTTTGGTCTACGATCTAAGCATGGTCCTTGGACTAATGGTCAAGATTTTTAAGCCAAATTAGACCATAATCTCGGCTGAAATCAAGTTCCAAGTGATACAACAATTTCAAACACAAGTCCCTTTCAATAAAGTTTGCTTTAGTGCTTTATGTCTTTGTCACCTTTTGGTCTTTTGCATTCAAACAACAAAAATCAGCTAAGGACCAAGTTGGACGTGTAAATGAAGCTCCAAGGAGATGATCTAGGCCCTTGATTGAACAACACAAAAGAAGGGAGAGGATGCTCCAAGATGTCCCCATCTACTTTAGTTGTTGTTGTTGTTTTTGTATGCTGAATTTGTAGCTCATGTGAGCCGAGATTTTTGTTGCTTTTGTGGGTCAATTGTAGCCCTTAGATTAGATAATAGATGTAGGGTTTAGATGATAGCATGGGTCTTATATAAACCCACCTATCTCCCTTGTAAAAATCAGATTTGAGTTGATATAAAAAAATGAGTTTTAGAGAGGATTTTCTCTTCAAACCTCCTTAGCTTTGTGCTTGGAGATTCGAGTTTCCATGGGTGAAGGTCATAGCTTAGTGCGATGATTGATCGGAACCTTAGTCTTAGACTAGTGGCTTTGTGCTTAGTCTAATTCATATCCTTTATTTTTCGTTTTATGTTTTTGCAAATAAAAACCGAAACAATCCTCACCAAAACAGCCCCTAAAACCGTGTATATTGAGTGAGGCTCATGAGTGAGTCGAGTTTAGGGTTAGTGTGATTACAAGGTACAAAGAGGCCCGCTTCGAATCGCTCCAATTGGTATCAGAGCTTCGGCTCTCGAGTTTTCTTAAACCGAGACGATCTTGGGATGAGTTGGGTCTTGATGTTTTCGAGTGTCTCCTTACAAATTTGTGCTCGTCTTGATTTGTGAGTGTCGACTTGATTCGAGCACCTTTGTAGGTGTTTGAGTCGAGTTGGCTAACAAGGGGATTTGATGAATTTGCTATGTGCTTTTCATAGGATTTGCTCTTGTTGTTTCACTCTTTTACATCCAAACTTCATTCTTTCAAAATCGTTTTTGTTTTTCTGAAAATTTATCTTTTGGATACCATGTTTATTTGGCTAAAGTTTGAGGACAAACTTTTTTTTGAAGAAGGGGAGAGTTGGACTGAAACGGCTCGACGATTTGGTCCCGATTTTTGGTCTACGATCTAACCATGGTCCTTGGACTAATGGTCAAGATTTTTAAGCCAAATTAGACCATAATCTCGGCTGAAATCAAGTTCCAAGTGATACAACAATTTCAAACACAAGTCCCTTTCAATAAAGTTTGCTTTAGTGCTTTATGTCTTTGTCACCTTTTGGTCTTTTGCATTCAAACAACAAAAATCAGCTAAGGACCAAGTTGGACGTGTAAATGAAGCTCCAAGGAGATGATCTAGGCCCTTGATTGAACAACACAAAAGAAGGGAGAGGATGCTCCAAGATGTCCCCATCTACTTTAGTTGTTGTTGTTGTTTTTGTATGCTGAATTTGTAGCTCATGTGAGCCGAGATTTTTGTTGCTTTTGTGGGTCAATTGTAGCCCTTAGATTAGATAATAGATGTAGGGTTTAGATGATAGCATGGGTCTTATATAAACCCACCTATCTCCCTTGTAAAAATCAGATTTGAGTTGATATAAAAAAATGAGTTTTAGAGAGGATTTTCTCTTCAAACCTCCTTAGCTTTGTGCTTGGAGATTCGAGTTTCCATGGGTGAAGGTCATAGCTTAGTGCGATGATTGGTCGGAACCTTAGTCTTAGACTAGTGGCTTTGTGCTTAGTCTAATTCATATCCTTTATTTTTCGTTTTATGTTTTTGCAAATAAAAACCGAAACAATCCTCACCAAAACAGCCCCTAAAACCGTGTATATTGAGTGAGGCTCATGAGTGAGTCGAGTTTAGGGTTAGTGTGATTACAAGGTACAAAGAGGCCCGCTTCGAATCGCTCCAAAACAAAATGAGCTAAAAACAAACATAAATGAATGTGTCAGTCGGGTCTGTCAATAGCTGACGCATCCCATGCAAATGTAGGGGAACCTCAACTTGATACCCGCCGCACTAAGAACCGAGCCGTCCTCCCTTACAAGAAACGAACCTACAAGCGAAAAATGGCCGGCAACGAAGATGTTACCGCACTCCGCGAACAAGTTACCAAACTAACCAACGACCTTGAACACCTAATGGCCCACCACCAAACCGAAGTCGATCGAATGGAGTCGAAAATCAAGGATGAGGCAGATAGGCACGTCAAGAAACTCCAGGCTATGGAAGAACGTCTCGGTACTCCGGGAGGTTACTCCATACACAAGGAGAATGAGAACATCCCCCAGAATATCAGGGAGGCACTACCAAGCAAGCTCGCCCTCAGTGACCTCCCAATCTTCCAAGGTCACGAAAGTCCGATTACCCACATCAGGGCTTTCAAATCACAAATGGGCATCAAAGGAGTTGATCCGAGCACCGCCATCATTGTTCCCGCATTCCCTCGCAGCCATACCGAAGACCTGGTTCTACTCCCTAAACCCGGAGCGGGTTTCTTCTTTCGAACAAATTACCGTCGAGTTCTATCATCAATACAAGGACAATGATGACACCCAGGTCTCTATCCGTACCCTGGAGGTCCTATCACAAAAAGACAACGAAGGATTCACCGAGTACCTTACTAGGTGGAAGAAGCTTAGTGCACAAATCCCAAATCGCCCAAGGGAGGACGAACTTGTGCCCAAATTCGTCAACAACTTGCGACCCGTGTACCAATTTTACATGCGGTATAGCAACATACAAACTTTCAAGCAACTTACTAAGGTCGGCACCCAGATTGAAGACGACCTCAGAACTGGGACCATGGCCAAGTATACCGACCATGCATGTCAAGGAAGTCCATCTAAAGCGACGCGCACTACTAAGAACGACGAGAACCGCGCCGTCGCCAGCCTAGAGTCACTTGGTGATTCAGAATCATGTGCAACCTTCACCCCTTCTCCCTTCAAGCCTAGGAGAAACTTCGATCAACTTTACATGTCTTACACTAAGGCATTCAAAAGACTGGTCGACAAGAACTATCTACAACCCATCGGGCCCACTTCTGAACCACCCGAAGACAAGAAACCCAAATTGTGGGACTCTAATGCTTACTGTGCCTACCACAGAGGCAAAGGTCACGATACTGAGAACTGCTTCAAGTTAAAACATGCTATCCAAGACCTTATCGACCAAGGAAAGCTCGACAAGCCAACCGCAAATGGTAAGCCATCCAACAAAGACAATCCCTTGGCTAGCCATGCAATCTTTGTGGACTCCGCACCTTTCATCGACTGCTCCTACCTTATCCCAGCCTCCGAAGGCCAAATCAATGCGGTTTGGTCCACTGATGATGAAGATGAAAATTGGCTACCCACCGACGAAGTAATAACTCACGTCAACCTACTCGCCAAAGACATCAACAACTTGATGGCTGCCTATCAAGCCGAAGTCAAACATCTAGAACGACGCATCAAGAACAAGGTCAATGATCATGTTTCGCTCGACACCCTTAACGCCCTACGACAAAAGGACAACGAAAACTTCGTCACATATCTTGCTCGATGGAGGGAGCTACTCTCCCAAGTCCCGAACCACCCGCACGAGGACCAACTCACATCTACGTTCCTCCATAGTTTGCGACCCACCTGGTGTTATTACTTTCACTTCTGCAATATCAGAAACTTTGAACATCTCACCAAAATCGGCATCCGAATTGAGAACGATATGACAGCTAATTACGACGATTCTACTTATCAAGGTGGCCAAAAGACTTACACTAAAGACCACTCCACAAGGAAGTTTGACAAACTTTACATGCCCTACGCTAGGGCATTGCATAAGGGATATCTCCAGCCGGTCGGTCCTATCAGCGAGCCTCCCACGAGTAAGAAACCCAAATCATGGGACCCCAACGCCTTCTGTGCATACCACCGAGGCGCAGGACATAGCACTGAAAGTTGCCTCAAACTCAAACATGCCATCCAAGATCTCATTGATCAAGGAAAAATCAAAAAGCCTAGGGCAGTGAATATACGAGCCAGCATCGACAATTCCTCTATAAAACACACAGCCCACGATAAGCCTCGAGAACAACACCCCAGTGACCTCGCAAAATGGTGAAGACTCGAGCGAGGATACTTCAAGCAACAACACCACCGAAGACGACGAAGAGGAGGAAATTCTTCTAGGATCTAATTCTCTAAGTGTCGGGTCATCTGTCGACCCATCTTCTAGTTTTAGCTTAGACTTTTTATTTTCGGAGGCTAGCTCCAGCTCTTCTCCTAATTTGTCAAACAATTCTTCTTCTTTAATGAATAATACAGATAAGTTTGCCTATGACTCGTCTCAAACTAAAAACAAACAACTAAACAATAAACAACAAACAAAACTCGAACAAACGAACAAAACAACACAACAAACAAATCCGTGCAACAAAAATAAACTAACAAATGAACAATCGTTAATCAAATACATCGCAAACACTCTAAACAACCCAACACAGAACCCAATCGTCGAGGAAACCATAACCATTAACATAGGAACCCCCGAAGAACCAAGGGAACTACAACTAGGCACCTCATTAAATGAGGATGAGCGCACCAACTTCACCCAGCTCTTAACCGAGTTCAAGGACGTCTTTGCATGGTCATATAAGGACATGTCCGGCATTGACAGAAGCATAGCCGAACACCTCATCCCCATCAAACCCGGCTTTAAACCCATCAAACAAAAACTAAGGAGATTACGACCCGAATGGTCCCTTATGGTCAAAGAAGAAATCGAGAAACAGTTACAAGCCGGCTTCATTCAAGTCATCGAGTACTCGGATTGGGTCTCAAACATGGTCCCAGTGTTGAAGGAAAACGGCAAGATACGAGTATGCGTCGATTTCCGCGATCTAAACAAGGCAAGTCCAAAGGACGACTTCCCACTACCGTATGTAGACGTTCTAGTTGACAACACCGCCGATCATGCCCTTTTATCCTTCATGGACGGGTATGCAGGATACAATCAAATCGAAATGGCCCGTGAAGACATGGCCAAGACGACGTTCATCACGCCATGGGGCACATACTGCTACACAGTCATGCCCTTTGGCCTAATCAATGCAGGTGCAACCTATCAACGCACCGCAACTACACTCCTACACGACATGATGCACAAAGAGGTTGAAGTGTACGTAGACGACATGATCGTCAAATCCAAAGAAAGATGTGATCACATCACAAACCTCCGCAAGTTCTTCACACGACTCCGCCAGTACAAGATGCGCCTCAATCCCCAAAAATGTACATTTGGAGTCAAATCCGGCAAGCTACTAGGACACGTAGTAAGCCAAAGAGGTATCGAGGTCGACCCCTCAAAAATAAAAGCAATTATGGCAATGCAACCACCCAAGAACCTGGATGAAATTCGAAGCTTCCTGGGCCAAGCCCAATACATCTCCCGCTTCATAAGCAAACTAACCATGATATGCGAACCTATTTTCAAAAAGTTGAGGAAAACTAACCACGAAGAATGGGACGAAGCGTGTCAGCAAGCATTCGATAAGGTGAAGGAGTTGTTATCCAACCCCCCAGTCCTAAGACCACCGCAGAAGGACCTACCCTTGTCACTCTACCTCACAACAACATCAACCGCAATGGGCGCCATGCTCGCCCAAGAAGTCGACGGCGAAGAACACCCGATTTATTACATCAGCAAGAAGTTTCTCGACTATGAAACCCGATACGCGCCCGTCGAGAAGAGTTGCTTAGCATTAGTGTGGGCATCCAAAAAACTCCGTCACTATATGCTGGCACATCAAACAAAGGTCTACTCGAAAATGGACCCCATTAAATATCTCTTCGAGAAACCCGTGCCCAATGGACGCATGGCACGATGGACCCTGCTTTTAGCCGAGTTCGATATTGTCTACGTTCCCCTTAAATCCATTAAGGGACGGGCAGTGTCAGAATTCCTCGCCAATCACGCAGTCGACGAAGAACACATCACCGACACCACATCATTACCCGACGAAGGATTATACAACATAGACGAAGAACAATGGGAAATGTATTTCGACGGTTCATCAAATTACCGAGGATGCGGGATAGGAATACTACTCATTTCCCCAAATGGCGAACATACGCCTCTTTCAATCAAATTAGACTTTGATGTGACAAACAACGCTGCAGAATATGAGGCATGCCTGCACGGACTACAGGCCGCGCTCATACTAAACGCAAGGAATCTACGAGTATACGGAGACTCCTCGCTAATCATCAACCAAGTATCTGGAGCATGGAAGATACTCAACGAAAACCTCGCATTATACCAAGGCAAAATTCAAGAACTTATCGCCAAATTCCACCGCGTAGAGTTCCTACATTTGCCTCGCGAAGAAAATCAATTCGCAGACGCCCTATCTAAGTTAGCGTCACTACTAAACATCCCCCCAGGAATGCAAACCCTTCCCATCGTTGTGGAGCAGACCACGAGCCCGCATACATATGCGATATCGAGCGAGGAAGAACAAAATGAACCTTGGTACCAAGCCATAATCAACTTCAAGCGAGGCGGAGAATATCAGCCAAATCTTCGACAAGCGTGGCGAGGCAGGCTCGACTTCTAGCATCACAATTTGTCTTTGGCGGCGGACAAGCTACTCAAGAAAACGCCTGTGGTACACTACTCCTGTGCGTTGACCACAAAAAAGGACGAGAGATTATGTCTCAAGTCCACGATGGCGAGTGCGGACCTCATATGAACGCACGAGCCCTGTGTAAACAAATCCTCAGGCTAGGATGGTATTGGACCACCATGGAAGCCGACTGTGCAAAATATGTCAGACACTGTCACAACTGCAAAAAGACACAAAATCGATGTGCTAATGAATGATAAGTGGTTTTGTTTACAAATTAATATGTAAACTGTGCTTTTGGATCAATAATAACAACATTGATAAAAAAAAAAAGAATTAATAATAATAATAATAATGGGTTTATAAAAACTTTGTTTATATATCAATAAAAATGGGTTTATAACAATAATTAAATAAATAAATAAAACATAAGCCATAGATGGAATGGATTATAAAACTTGGGGTGAGTGTAGAGTATGTGATTCCAAGGGTTTAGGGTGGATTTAGAATCCCATAGGTATCTAAATCCATTCCTAATTAGGCTTACCAAACACCTGATTTGCTCTAATCCATTCTTTTCTAATCCATACCTCCAAACCAAACACCCCCTAAGTGGATCAAGTTTCACTCAAGGGATGAACAAAAATCGACTTGTGAAGGTGCTTGAAAATCTCGGCCAAGTATCAATTTTTTGTGAAGTATTTTCTGAAATTTTTGTAAACAAGAAAAACATAAAGGATAGTAACTAAATCTACACACAAAGTAATAGATTTAGGGTTTGATTAGTTTAAGCACAAAGCCACTAAACTAATCTTTCACTAACTCACACACAAAGTAATGAGAAAAATGAAGAGAACTCAAATAACAACTAGGGTTTTCATTCCACTAAAATCTGAAAATTTACAAGGCAATGAGAGGAGGTTATATACTACCCTTCCTCTAATCTTGACCTTACATTTAAAGGAGATCTAAAGGCTACAATTAACCCACAAAAACTTACAATATAACGGCTCAATTGAGCTCTTTTTGCTGAAAATTCAAAGAGAAACAAACAAACACATAAAGTATAAAGCATAAAGGAAGATAGTGACATGTGGGAAAGGGACATGTTGAGGAGAAACATGTGAAGCTTCTCTTTGTTTGTTTCGGCTGACTTGGGCTTATTTCCACTTGATGTTTGCTCTTTGATGATTTAATTGACTTGTGGTTCGAACCTACATGGGTGCACCCGAAGTTCAACTTCAAAAATAGCACATTCATTGGCTTTTCGGTTGCTCTCCAACTTGACTTTCTTTGACTTTCCTTGACCCACCAAGCTTGACCAAGATATTATTGTTTAATTCACTCAAAATAAGCTTGGGTGGACCCTTGGACCGTGGCCTAGCCCATGGTTCGAGCCCAAGGGCCCAAACCGTGTTTTGGACAAAAACCGCCTTTGCTCGCCTTGACCATTTTTGGTCCAATCTCCTCTCCTTGAAAAGGATTTGTCCTCAAATCCTCGGAGTTCTCTTTGTTCCCTTCTCGACTTGAACTTTTGTTTGACTCATGATTCGAACCTTCGCCTTCTTCTCGACTCGGACTCTTGTTGGCTTCATGACTTGATTCGTAGAGCATGATGAGGGGTGCCCCATGAGTCCCATGACCAACTTTGGGCTCCATGGCTTTAGACTTCCAAGAATTCCACTTGCTTAGAGATTGAATGAGAGATTGATTCTTGTAAACTCGGTTCATTGAATTGAACTTGCTCTCTCCCTTACTCATGGTTTCTTTGGATTCACAATTAACCCCTAGTACAACTCGAAGTTCCTCATGTTTAGGACCGTCAATTAGCCACCCTTTGTCAATGATGAGTCCCACGTCTCTTTCCCATTTCAAGGACTCACTTGAACTTTCTAGCACATCGACCTTTGCATCTCCAAATGATTCACTTCCTTTGCACTTGATCGAGTTTCCCAAATTTTCAGTTTTGACTTCATGAAGCTCCTCTCCTTGGCTTCCCCTTATTGCTCTAGGATTGTCTTGATCACATGGAGGGCTACATTCTCGATCATGAAGGTACTTATGGCATTAGGCGACATAAGGAGTGTGACTAATTCGGGTATGGCCTTGAGGGCCGTGTTCCCCTTCCACAAATCGATCTTTGGACTTTCAATTGAGCCATCTTCGTTCTTGAACTTAGGTGAAGATTGTAGAAGATCATCACTTAGCTCTTTTTGTTCAAGCTTAGTTCCCCCTTTGAATCCCCATCTCATGAATCCACTTGAGTAGACTTGGTTATGACAACCACATAGCATTTCTTTGGTATTGTTAGTTCCCACTTTGAACTTCCATTTTAGAAATTTCCTCGACTCTTTGCTTGTATCAACATTCTCATACCACATGAATATCCTTTCCATAAGCTTAGGTAGACTTCTCATCTCACATTCATCCCCTTTCTTGAGCATAGGTAGACTTTCTTTTCCAAACTCATCTTGATCATTAGGGATGTCTTTGAGAAGAAGAACACATCCAACCTTCTCATCACTAAACCCATGCTTCAATTCGGGTACTCCACTCAAAATAACCTCTTTGGATGACTCAAGTATGGAGGGCGGTTTGCATTGCTCTTTGGGGAACTCCTTAGCAAGGACATTAATCTCATCCTTCCCATGGCTAACCCCAAGTTCAATTTCTGGTCCTCCATCAATCCCCATTTTTTCGTGTGACATAATCAAGGAGGGTGGGTTAGGGTTCTTCAAAATCGGAGGTAAGGGTGCAAGTTTGATTTTCTTAGCTCCAATCTTGAAAGTATAGGTATTGACCCTCCCATCATGATGAGCATCTCTTTCCAACTTCCATGGTCTCCCAAGAGGAGATGACAAGCATCCATGGGAATCACATCACACAAAACCTCATCCATGTAATCCCCACCAATGGAGAAAGAAACCAAGCATTGTCTAACCACACTTACACTCATCTCGGCTCCATTGTTTAGCCACTTCATCTTGTAAGGGTTAGGGTGTTCTTGTGTAGGCAAGGCTAATTTTTCAATGAGGGTGCTTGAGGCAACATTAGAACAACTCTCCCCATCAACAATCAAATTACAAACCCTTCCCATAATGGTACACCTAGACCTAAAGGTTTCGACTTGGTGATTCTCTTCTAGGGTTAGGGTTAGGGTTTGAGTATGTGAGTCTCTACAACCCATACGGCCATGGCTAGGGGGTGGCTCTCCTCCTAACCGAGCCATTCTAGCCTCTAATTCCCTTTGAGCCCTCAAAGTCACAAGATCAAGGTTAGGGTTAGGTTTAAGTCTACCCCTCATTTGACTCATTTTGATTTCAAGCTCTCTTCTAGCTTTCTCCATAGAATCATACATGGTCTCACCAAGAGTAGTACCACAAGAAACATCAAAAGGAAGAAACACACCCATTGATATAATCAAAGAAACAAAATCTGAAAAATTTTGAGTAAAGCAAGGACCTTTGAGTGTAAGGACCGAAATCAACACTAACACAAGTGTAGATCTTCAACCATTTTGTGAAAATTTTGTGAGAATGTTTGTGGAAGTTTTGTGGAATAACAAGTAAAGGAAAAAAAACGAAAATAAGAGAAGAAAACAAGAACAACTCGGCAACACAAAGAACAAATCGAAAACAAGGAACAAACCTAAGCTTTGATACCAATTTGGAGTGAAACTAAGTGGATCAAGTTTCACTCAAGGGATAAACAAAAATCGACTTGTGAAGGTGCTTGAAAATCTCGGCCAAGTATCAATTTTTTGTGAAGTATTTTCTGAAATTTTTGTAAACAAGAAAAACATAAAGGATAGTAACTAAATCTACACACAAAGTAATAGATTTAGGGTTTGATTAGTTTAAGCACAAAGCCACTAAACTAATCTTTCACTAACTCACACACAAAGTAATGAGAAAAATGAAGAGAACTCAAATAACAACTAGGGTTTTCATTCCACTAAAATCTGAAAATTTACAAGGCAATGAGAGGAGGTTATATACTACCCTTCCTCTAATCTTGACCTTACATTTAAAGGAGATCTAAAGGCTACAATTAACCCACAAAAACTTACAATATAACGGCTCAATTGAGCTCTTTTTGCTGAAAATTCAAAGAGAAACAAACAAACACATAAAGTATAAAGCATAAAGGAAGATAGTGACATGTGGGAAAGGGACATGTTGAGGAGAAACATGTGAAGCTTCTCTTTGTTTGTTTCGGCTGACTTGGGCTTATTTCCACTTGATGTTTGCTCTTTGATGATTTAATTGACTTGTGGTTCGAACCTACATGGGTGCACCCGAAGTTCAACTTCAAAAATAGCACATTCATTGGCTTTTCGGTTGCTCTCCAACTTGACTTTCTTTGACTTTCCTTGACCCACCAAGCTTGACCAAGATATTATTGTTTAATTCACTCAAAATAAGCTTGGGTGGACCCTTGGACCGTGGCCTAGCCCATGGTTCGAGCCCAAGGGCCCAAACCGTGTTTTGGACAAAAACCGCCTTTGCTCGCCTTGACCATTTTTGGTCCACACGCAACGTTAAAGTAGGTGACCTAGTCCTCAAATCAGTTAGGGCCCCGTTACCTGTCGATCCAAGAGGGAAATTCTAACCTAATTGGGCCGGACCATACTTGGTTAAAGAAATCCTTCCCGGAGGAGCCGCAAGGCTAACCGACCTCGACGGTGAAGAATTCAACTTACCCACCAACCTTGACCAGCTTAAGAAATACTACCCCTAAGCTTTAAACAGCTTTGCGATGTATTGAAAAAAAAAAAAAAAAACAAAAAAACAAAACACCGCGCACGGATGAACTACGCTCGGTTTGATTCCACGCACTGTGGATACGTAGGCAATCTTGCAAAAGATTCAACCAAACCCACGAACTAC
The DNA here is from genome assembly GCA_023091065.1 of Dianthus caryophyllus. Taxonomy (NCBI): domain Eukaryota; kingdom Viridiplantae; phylum Streptophyta; class Magnoliopsida; order Caryophyllales; family Caryophyllaceae; genus Dianthus; species Dianthus caryophyllus. Next base: position 10,989,528 of record CM041529.1, on the reverse strand, counting down.
GCCGGTTTGATTCTGTGTAAAGCACGGATACGTAGGCAGCCCTTTCAAGGCACAACCGACCTTCTTTGCACGCACGCCTGAAGCTTAAAAAGGTCGAAGGCGATGCACTCACAAAAGGACACGTTCAAAGCTTAAAAAGGTCGAGAACATAGTCCACACAAAATGACACGCTCAAAGCTTAAAAAGGTCGAGAGCATAGTCAACACAAAATGCAAGTCTAAAGCTTAAAAAGGTCGAAGACTCAAAACGAACAAATATAAGCAAAGAGACGAGACAATAGGCAAACACTTTCTTTATTTAGTCATGAATGTTGAAAATGTTTACATAAAGAGTTTAAAACTAGCTTTCAAACTCATTTTATTCATTGAACAATTAAATAAGCAGAATTTCTTTGAATAAAACATTTAAAGTCTAAACCTAAGTACTCTTCCTACGACGCTTCGGAGAATCCTCTTCATCTTTTGAAACGTCTGCACGAACAACTACCGAAGCAATCGCTGGGTTCGGAATACTCCTCTCGAATCCTGGGGGCTCAATAGGGCCTTCTTTATCCGCATCTTCAACCCTCTCACCCAAGCAATCCTGCACAGTCACCTTAGGCCCGAGTCGTTCTTCAAGTGACTTAGATGAAGACGACACCGCGCTTGAACTCGCAAAGTCGCTGTAGTCCCGTCTACCACGCACCGCCGCATGCGCCAACGACGGCCTTGGACCCGTCTGTTCGCGTCTTCGCATATTCTCCCTATCCCGAGCATCCAAAGAAATACACCACCTCCGATAGAAGTCCGAGACACGAGCAGTCTCAGAACCAGCCGGCCGAGCCCAAGTCACTCGGCTAGACCACCCTTGCACCCAAGCATCAATCATCCGGTTGTTCAGAACAACCGACTCGCATATCCGAGTATCTTGCGCTGGAATAACCTGAGCTAGGCCAACCTGCCTCCTTAGCCGATGTGGGTGGATCCACACGCCTCGCTAAAATCCACACAACATTATCCCGCTAGCCGCATCCACAACCGATGGCGCCGTGATGTGTCGAATGGACCACCACGACACGACCCACCTTATCATCCTCTCCCGAACGAACCCTTGGAAGTAGTTTACCGACCGCTCCCGAGGCACAGCCCAATAAAGAGTACGAGTAGTCAACCCAGCAGGAACATACACATCACCTCCCGGTGGAGCCAAAATACGAAGACGCTCCATCAACCATATCTGTAGGATTGCACCAAAATGGATAAGCTCATTTTTGCTCATTTTGAGGCTTGGGCTTACTTGGGTCCTATGGCTCGAGCCATGGCTTAATTTGTGACCATTAGGGTCAAACCAAGTGAAATGTACAAAAGAAGAACGAAGGAAATCAGCCCACACATGGAAAACAACAATCTAGGCCATGAACCATAAAGCCCATCTTGACATGTCGGTAGAGATCGTAACATAACTCCCAATCTACTCACCCAATTGAAGTGAAACCACTTGCATATGAAAGCTAGCTCAAAGAGCTTTCATTTGACATATGGTTGGCTATCTGGTTCAAAGGGAGCTGAGAGTTATGGCCTCTACAAGTCAGGGGTCAGATTGTGAAACTTCAGTCCAAAGGAGGATTCGACATGTCTGTACTAAAAGCTCAATATCTTGCGTTGTAGGCCATATTTTTGGATGATTCTTTTTGCATTGGAAAGCCAACTCAATTACCTTTCCAATGACATATCATGGGCCTTCTAATTCAACGGGAGTACGGAATGGTGAAGCCTAGAAGTCACTGTCAGATTATGAAATCCGGTTTGGACTGTTTTGAAGTAATGAGCCATGAACTTAACCTACTTCATTCTCTTTGGGTGAGCTCACTTTGGGGACCATTTGGGAGTCTCCTAATGAGCCATGGACTCACATGGGACGTGGGATACACAAGAGAAGACCCAAAGATCAGCTCAATTCCACATTCACAAAATCAGCTCAACTTCTTATACATGTCATCATTACTAGAAATTTTGCTTGTTTGCTTTATGTCCTTATCCTCTTTATTGTCTTGTTTCTTTAGTTTTATGATCAGTTTGAAGGGGTCATTAGGACCACCTACACTTGCTCTCCAAGGCCATAATCTTGGCCATTAGATTAAAGCATCAATTGTAGGGTGTAGATTTAGGGAAGTGTCATTTTCTCTCTTTATGCTTTTAGTTTTGTTTGGATCAGTTGTAAGGTCCTTTGGACCGCTGTTTTTAACTGAGTGTATGGTCATTTTGTGACCCTTAGATCCTTAGGAAGTGTAGGGTTAAGATGCAATCCTTGGTATTATATAAGCCAAGCATAACTCATTGTAGAAAATCAGATTTGGAATGATAAAAGAAAACCCTAGTGTTTATTGAGAGTTCTTCATTTTCTCATTACTTTGTGTGTGAGTTAGTGATAGATTAGTTTAGTGGCTTTGTGCTTAAACTAATCAAACCCTAAATCTATTACTTAGTGTGTAGATTTAGTGACTATCCTTTATGTTTGTTCTTTCACAAAAAATCAGAAAAATACTTCACAAAAACACACACTTGAGCCGAGATTTTCTAGGGTATTCAAAGTCGATTTGTGTTCATCCCTTGAGTGAAACTTGTCCCACTTAGTTTCACTCCAAATTGGTTATCAAAGCTTTGGTTAGAAAACACAAGATCCACCATTGTGTTAGTTGTGATTTCGGTTCTTGCAAGCAAAGGTACAAACTTTGTCACAAAAATCAGTTTTGTTTTTGAGTTATAATGGATCTATCTTTCCGATTTGGTTCTCCATCATTTTCTTATGGTACTTCATGTGAAACCCCTTGTGTTGAGACCATTTTCGAGTCTATGGAGAGGGCTAGAAAGGAGTTGGAATTCAAGTTGGCTAAAATGAGAGGAAAGGCTGAAAATTTTGGTATGGGTAAAGGGTTGACCGATTTACTTGACCCTCCTACTAAAACACAACCCTATGAGCCACCAAAAAGAGTCAAAGTTGTTGAGCCAACCACTTCTACTAAACCACCAGCCCTAGACAAAAGGGAGGCCGTTGACCCTAGCCACAAAAAAACCATCACCCTTAAGAGATGCTATCAATGTTATGGCTTTGGTCACCTTGCTATGGATTGTCCTACAAAGAGAGCCCTTAGTTCATTAGAGGTTGTTCATTGGGGAAAGGAAGAGATACTTGTTTGTAAGGATGAGGAGAATGAGGTCCATGCTAGTGAGGATGAAGAGGGTGTGAATCAAGAGCAAACTGAAAAAATGGTGTGTAATCTGGTCCTTGAGGAAGAGGGCACGACCAGGCCAAGATGGCTTCTAAGCCTCTAATCAAGGAGTTAGCCTCACATACCCAAGAGCATCCTAATCCATTCGAACTAAGTTGGTTAGACAAAGGGGACAAGCTTAGGGAGAAATCTGATGAGAATTGTTGTGATGTACTTGAGAGGGGTGCTTGTCACCCTCTCTTTCATAAGCTTAGGGAACCATGGGAGCATGAAGAGGCTGGTCAAGAAGGGAACTCAAATGGAAACCATGGAATGAATGTTGGTGAAAGTTTAACCATCCACTTTGCTAATGATGATCCTAAGTATCAAGATGAGAGCATGGGGAATAATCTCAAGGGAAAGGTTGAGCTTGATCTTATGAGATGTTCACCTAAGGCCAAGAAGAAGAAGCTCATGTGGAATGGGAAGCTTGGCACAAGCAAGAGGTCAAGAGGATTCTTGAAATGGAAATTCAAAAAGGGAGCTTAGTCAAGAACAACCCTAAGACACTAGGTAGGAATCAAGAAGAGGAGCTCAAACAAATGTTAAGAACCCCAAAGTTTGAGGACAAACTTTTTTGAAGAAGAGGAGATTGCACCAAAATGGATAAGCTCATTTTTGCTCATTTTGAGGCTTGGGCTTACTTGGGTCCTATGGCTCGAGCCATGGCTTAATTTGTGACCATTAGGGTCAAACCAAGTGAAATGTACAAAAGAAGAACGAAGGAAATCAGCCCACACATGGAAAACAACAATCTAGGCCATGAACCATAAAGCCCATCTTGACATGTCGGTAGAGATCGTAACATAACTCCCAATCTACTCACCCAATTGAAGTGAAACCACTTGCATATGAAAGCTAGCTCAAAGAGCTTTCATTTGACATATGGTTGGCTATCTGGTTCAAAGGGAGCTGAGAGTTATGGCCTCTACAAGTCAGGGGTCAGATTGTGAAACTTCAGTCCAAAGGAGGATTCGACATGTCTGTACTAAAAGCTCAATATCTTGCGTTGTAGGCCATATTTTTGGATGATTCTTTTTGCATTGGAAAGCCAACTCAATTACCTTTCCAATGACATATCATGGGCCTTCTAATTCAACGGGAGTACGGAATGGTGAAGCCTAGAAGTCACTGTCAGATTATGAAATCCGGTTTGGACTGTTTTGAAGTAATGAGCCATGAACTTAACCTACTTCATTCTCTTTGGGTGAGCTCACTTTGGGGACCATTTGGGAGTCTCCTAATGAGCCATGGACTCACATGGGACGTGGGATACACAAGAGAAGACCCAAAGATCAGCTCAATTCCACATTCACAAAATCAGCTCAACTTCTTATACGTATCATTGTCATTAGTAGTCGCTTGTTTTTGCTTTATGTCCCTTATCCTCTTTATTGTCTTGTTTCTTTAGTTTTATGATCAGTTTGAAGGGTCATTAGGACCACCTACACTTGCTCTCCAAGGCCATAATCTTGGCCATTAGATTAAAGCATCAATTGTAGGGTGTAGATTTAGGGAAGTGTCATTTTCTCTCTTTATGCTTTTAGTTTTGTTTGGATCAGTTGTAAGGTCCTTTGGACCGCTGTTTTTAGCTGAGTGTATGGTCATTTTGTGACCCTTAGATCCTTAGGAAGTGTAGGGTTAAGATGCAATCCTTGGTATTATATAAGCCAAGCATAACTCATTGTAGAAAATCAGATTTGGAATGATAAAAGAAAACCCTAGTGTTTATTGAGAGTTCTTCATTTTCTCATTACTTTGTGTGTGAGTTAGTGATAGATTAGTTTAGTGGCTTTGTGCTTAAACTAATCAAACCCTAAATCTATTACTTAGTGTGTAGATTTAGTGACTATCCTTTATGTTTGTTCTTTCACAAAAAATCAGAAAAATACTTCACAAAAACACACACTTGAGCCGAGATTTTCTAGGGTATTCAAAGTCGATTTGTGTTCATCCCTTGAGTGAAACTTGTCCCACTTAGTTTCACTCCAAGGATCCTAGCACATCCACGATACGAGCTTAGACGATTCGCATGGCGGTCGTCCAAGCCTAATATAGTCTCAGCTAAGATCAAAGCTGAAGGATCGTGACCCAACTCCATCTCCTCCATGACCCGTGCATACCTAGCATGGCCATGCACACCATCCTCCATAGACCCAGCAAAGCAGTACCGATGCAGCAAGCAAAACCCTAGAGCTCTCCTCCTAGAACGAGCAGAGATGCTCACGTCATTCAAGTTCATGTAACGCTCGCACAACCGTTGCATGTTCACTACACCCCCTTCGAACAACCCTTCCGCATGAGCATTAGTCATTGAGAGATACTGCCGTAATCTCCCATTATACCCAAACTCACTCCTAACCGCCACTGGGGTAGTACGGTTAGACCATCCCGCAATAGCCGAAAACTCCTCTAACAATGGGCATATCTCACCCCCCGGGAACCAGAAAACATGCACCCTAGGATCCCAATAATCAAGACAAGCGTCAAGAAAGTCAATCTCGACGCCAAGATCCGCCTAAAACCTATGAAGACACCCGCACCAGTCAAAGACAACGCCCTTTTCTCCGATTCACTAAGGGAAGAAGTCCACCGCTTCAAAAGACCATCAAAATGGTCCATTCTTCAAAAACAACAAAAATATTCTTAAAAATACTAAGCTATTTAAGAGAATACACAAAAGCAAAGAAAAGAGTTGAGATTGAATGAGGATTATGCCTCGCACCTCCCCTCTTAATATAGTAACACGAAATCTCGAATTAGGAAAATTCGACGATAAAACCGGCAGTCCTAACCGCAAGAAGGCTTGCGATTGGTGGTCCCAATCGCAAGACCCCTTGCGATTACCTCGAGCATCCGCAACATATGTTGCGATTCCTAGGAACGGCTCTATCTCCAAATTTCCGTATCTTCGACTTTCCAAATCCTATTATACACACAATTACGATGTACATCTTAATTGGGCTCTTTATTTCGGGCCTAATTACAAACAACCACACATAGATCCATCACAAACGACGATCGATCCAACCATAACACATTTCATTTTATGGTCCGTTTTAAAGCTCATTTCGAATGAACCTTTTTAACCGCATTCTCAACAAAACGTTTTTCAAATCAGAGTCTCCCACTTGGGAATCATTTTCAAATTTTTTCTAGCTACTAACTAAACAGGTACATGAAGAAATGAAATGACAACTACTAGTTCAAGTAACAAGAAATGAAGCAACTAAGGATGACGACGACGAAGCTCCGCGACCTCCCTCTGAAGCCGAGCCACCTCTGCCCGACTTTGACAAAGCTCAGCTGCTTGCTCCGCCCAAGCCATCCTCCAGCGATGGGCTGCCCGCCACAACTTCTTGTGGACGTCGCCATAACTTTGCACAAGACATTTTCAAGCACGATTCACTCCATTTTGCCTTAATTATACACTAAATTAAGACAAACTACGGGGGCTAAACCAAAAACAAGACCAAAGACTCCATTTTGACTACAGTTTCTTTAAACTATAGTCAAACTCAGGGGAGTAATACAAAACCCGACCCAGAACTTAAGTTTTCCCTTCGTTAACCTTTAACTCGGTCAAACTGGGGGCTTACACAGTATACAAATGACGGAGCCATACCTTCTTCACCTTATCACCCCAACTCTCCATCCCTGCATCCGTGATCACCGGCAGATATTCAGGCACGTGGAAGGTCTCCCGTGCCCCGGCGTCACCATGCTCCACCGTCAAAGGGAAGTCTGGGGGCTGGAACGCCAGGTCGGCGTCAGGCACCTGCAACATGAAGCACGACACAACAAAGTTAGGAAAATTTTGTTGAAAAACTAGGGGAAATTTTTGAATTTTACCCTACACAAGAGCAAGACATACCTCGATAGGTCCACTAGCCAACCTACCCATCGCAAACTCTGCATAATCCAGCTGACGAAGAAGGAGATTATCAGACTCCCCCTCAAGATGCAGCTGTCTCTGCTGCCGACTCAAGACGCGCGTCTCGAAAAGAACTTCGGGAGGTCAAGTGGCACGACGAAGTCAGGATACCTCGTCTGCATCGCCAAACGCTCACCCAAATACCAAACATACCCATACGGCGTAGCCAAGTACAACCGCTGGGAGTCACGCTCCCGGAAACGCACCCACAACCCCTCAGGAACGTCCGTGTACTGCTCCCATGGACGCGGACGGAACTACAAGAAGAAGAAGAAACACGTGAAACACCTTTTTCAAGCAAAATCATCTAAATACATGCTATTTAGAAGGTTTCAGTACATACCTGACCACCTCTCAACCGGTTCAGCTGGTCCCGAACGAAGTCATACGACCAGTCGTACCCGATACGGCTGCACGTACCCCAAGTCCATACCGCAGGGTACTTCTTCTCCATGGCAATGGCCGACTCGGGAAGGAAGAAAGGGAAGTGACTGCAAATCCAACACTACACAAGAAACATAAAACAAGTTAGCACAAGTGAACAACGTTTTGAACAGATCAAATGAAAACAAAGAACAACGTACCTCTAATAACAAGCCAGGAGACACGATGGGAATCCTAGACCCCCCATCCATCTTCCGTGGCCTAACAGCATCCATGCAGAAACGGATGCACAAGCCCAGGGCCGGGGACACCCAACAGACGCCCGATCGCACTCGACCCGGAAGATACATCAACACCGAAGTAGCAGCCCGCTCGCCCTTCTCGCCGAAGTAGGCAGAGCTAACGAACCACCAGAGCCACATACGAGCATTCTGCTCGTCGCTCCAAGTCTCAGGACCATGCTGAGTCTTCCCCTCGAAGTACTCCATGATGTAGCTCGTCTTAACAGAGTTAGGCGCCTTCCCCTGATAAGGCACCTCCAAACCAGCTCCAATAGCATCAAGCACCACCCTATCGTCAATAGGCGGTGCCAAACTGAAGTCCATGTCACGATCGCCAAAGGGCAGACCCGTGATGATAGCATATGAAGACAAGGTAATACCTGCCTCGAACCCCGGCAAATGGAGCGTCGTGGTCGTATCCCAGTATCTATCAAGGAATGCCCGGATAACCCTCAAGTTCGCCGTGGTCCGGCTATCTATAATCTGGACCCAACGCTCAACCAACGGGCCCAGGAAAGACCTATCTACCTTCTCCCTCGCCCCGGGAGACAAAACCTCTCGATACGCCCAAATGACGGACGAAATACCAGAAAACGTCCTCATATATCCAACCTCGAGCCCACTAAGAGCCCGATATGACAAATGACGCTCACGGTCCGCCAACAGGGTGTGACCGTCCCAATTTTTCGCGAAAGGACGGTCAACACGCGGACCATGGCTCGCACGACCCCTAGCACGAGACCCTGAAGCCTGTGAAGACTCGCCCTCCTCCATGGCCTCTACCTCTCTCTCCTCCTCACCAATCGCACCACCAGGACGCCCACGGGTGCCCATGCCTCGCCCACGACCCCTCCGGGTCGGAAAGTTAATAGATCCAGGAGAAGGATCCCTCGCACTAAAAGTACGACGCAAACTCGAACCGCCAGGAGTCGTAGGCTCCTCAGCACTAGAACCAGTACTCCGACGAGCTCGAGCCCTCGTCGTAGGAGGTCCAGACCAATCCTCATCTGCAACATTTCAAGAACATAAAACAAGACACAAGACGAAGACGCCAGACGAAGACACCAAAGTAACAACAATTCAAAAGAACACCCTACACAGAGCCCTTTCAGGCTCAATTCACAATTTGGCCAAAAGCCGCTCTATAAACATCAAAATTTCAACTTGATGGTTTCTATACCCCACATTAACCTTCAATTACACCCCAAAACAATTAATTGCATTTTGGACTTGTCGATCAAAAACCCCTAATTTTGACCTAAGTTCTCCGTATTAATCGACTTTAAACCTCAATTTAAGGAACGATTACTAGCATTTTTCAAAAACTAACGCCATACACATACTATACTAGCCAAGGGGAACCCATGGCGAAGTTTAATTGCAATTCCGAGACCGAAAATCCGGGTCCGATTTTTGGGTCGGGACCATTTCATACGAAAATGGCCCAAGAACGTCTCAAACCATATACATTTCACACATACATTCAAGAACAACATGATACAAGGGAATGGTATCGTTCTCTAGTGATCAAACGGCGAATTTCAAGACAAAAGACGGTTTTTCATTAAAAACGTCTTTTCTACATTTCAAGGACGATCTAACAATTTAAAACATCAAAATACATAAAAACAAGTAAAATGGAGTGTTACCTTGATCCATTTTGAAGTAAAGCAAGAAAAACGAGCGAAAACGGTCTTGAAAATCGCAAGGGACGATTTTTGGGATTGAAAAACGTAAAAATGGGAAATGGAGTAAGTATACGGTGTAAACCGTGTTTTATAGCAGCAGAAAGCCCAAGACCCTAATCGCAAGGACGCTTGCGATTTGGGGAAAGAACCGCAAGGACGCTTGCGATTCCAGCTTTGGGCATTTTCGTTGTTTTCTCATTTCAAGGCCAAATATGGACTTCTAGTCCACTTTTAGCCCATTTTAACAGTTTTTCACGTTACGTCGCTCGGTTAAGGCGTCACCTAAAGTCCGCCACACTCTTAAACGAGTTTGAAGCACTATACACAACCTTTGCGTATACACTAGACATGAGCATTTTCCTCGGACGATAATTCCCGGCGGACATAAGCACTCTTTTACGAGATGAGCACCAGCAAAAGCACTAGCACGAAGCATGAAGCATATACGCTCTTTTTACGAGATTAAGCACGCACGCTCTTTGACGAGACAAGCAACAGCAATAGCACGCAAAGGTATTAGCAGGCAGGCATGCCCTTACGAGTATGCAAGGACCGTCATGTCCCTAAACATGTTTGTCCCTCCCCGGATAAGCCCGGTTCGGAGTCCTAGTCTCACCCATGGACACATACTCCGCGCCGATGGCATCGAGACTGTAACGGTCCGGATGTTGTCGTGTAGTTTGACTTTCGCTTTAGTCCTAAGCTCACCAAACCGGGGCTCTGTAGATACCCAAATCCGCACCTCCCACCAAAAACCCAGTGATGTAACAATGGACTTTTATTGCATGCTTTTATGTTGACTTAAATGGTTCTAATTATGACGAATTCGAGTTAAATGTTTTAAAATGCAAATGAGTTTTCTTTATGGGTCATCACTTTTAGTGTCCTTAGGTTTAGAGTCTAGCTCGTCTCGAGTTCAGGTCCTAACTGGCATGCACACTCTTTTTACACACCTCAAGTCTAATCGATCCTTTTACATTAACAAGGTTTGATTCGATTCTCCTAAAAATCCCTAAATTTAGGACCAGTCGCTAAAACCATCCTTTAGCGTTAGCAAACCCTAAGGATAGCCTCACGGAATGTCCTATTTCACAAAATACTACAAAATACACCCCTTTTACATTTTGGTGGCTCGGCCCGTAACCGAGCCCAAACCCATGCCTGGCCCGCTTCCCAAGGTCCAGGATAAACCCTAAAACATACCCAAGCAACCGTGGCTTAGAGCTCAAGCAAGGATATTTCAGATAATCCTAAAAGATAATTTGGAAATATCACGGAGAAAAGGGTATCTTGCCCGCCTCTACCAATCGCAAAGGGAATTGCGATTGGTAGGGCTATCGCAAGACGTGTTGCGATTGCCCCAGTAGCCGCAAAGGAGCCTTGCGGCTCCTACGTCCGGTTTTATCCCTAGATTTCCTAAAATCTGCCGAACTCTACACTATAAATACAACCCTTCATTCATTCGTTCAACACACAATTTCAGAATACAATTCACACCTCAAAAACTCTCTCTCAAAGCCTCACGCATAGACACCTTTGAATTCTTCATTTTTCTAGTGTAGAATTCTCCCCTTTGAAGCCAGCTACCAGTTTCTGATTCGAGACAGGTAATACTTAATCCTACCATGGATTAAGGTCTTTCTTTACTTCTTAGACTAGCAAGGGCCTACATTAGGCTCACCCCGACTTTGGTACGCGAGTCTGCTTTTCATAAGGCGGCCATGCACCTCAAATACACACCCTATTCGTAACACCTTTCCAAAGTCGCATAAACAACTGACCTCTCTAAAATAAACCAATGGCTAATTGAACTTTATTTTATTGCATGCATTTAGCAAATCCTCTTATTGCATCTAAATCACTTAAAATGAATTCGTCATTAAACTGAACTGTTTTCGTTAATAAGTTAAGCATGCTTAACTGAGGGTTTTAAACAATCTCTTTTTGCATTATTTTACATCTTTATCGCACTTGTACGTAGCGTATTACTTAGGCTCATGTATCATTCTTTGCATTGTTCTCAAGTCTAGTAGAGGCTATCTTTTGATAGGCTTTTCCAAAAGATCTTTCATAAAAACATTATTTTGATTTATGCTTTAGAAAAGTACCCTCACCCGAATCCGAATCTGGTTTCACAATAACCTTAGACGGATAGGTGTCAACGTGCCTTGAACTCTAAGACGTGTCTTTGAGCATGAGGACACGGAGGCGGGTTCTAAATTTCCCTCATAATTTAGTGGCGGCTCCAAAACAGTTTTAAAAGGTTTTTCTTATTTAGTCTTTTTTAACTTTACGGCCCTAGCAAGACGTCGAGTGGTTCCATGGTCAGATCCCGGTACCTACACCACGCCCCTGTAAAGATCCTGCAGCTACACCTCGGCCTCTACCACGGCCTCCCCCAGGAGTCCCAGACATCTCCACAGCAGCGCCACGTCCGCGCCTCTACAAAGACTCTGAGACGACACCCTGAGCCTGACCTCGGCCACCAGCAGGAGACCTCGACGACTCGGCAGCAGCCCCACTACCACTAGCACCACCAGAAGACCCTGGCTGCTCAGTACCAGTTCCCTCGCGCGCACCACTAGCTGAAAAGGCGGGGGACCCCGTAGCAGAATCGCGTCCAACTCCACTAACAGAAGGGCCAGACGACTCACTGACACCACCTCCGCCAGCAGTGGCAAAGACGGTGTCACTCTCTCGCAGGACCTGACTGGGGACAAGAGACTCTACTCCCTCGATTCTGGCACGACCAGCATCAGCAGGAGGCTCTACTCTCTCGATTCTGGCACGACTAGCACCAGCAGAAGGCTCGGACGACGCACTAAGAGTGCCGGCACCACTAGCAGAAAAGGCAGGAGACTCCACAACAGCGCCCTGAAACTCACTCCCTGGTGTCGGGGGAGCCCCTGGCGTCTGAGGAGGAAAAGCCCTCAACAGGTCCGACTGAGACGGACCATCGGATACCTCCAATGGAGGCGGCATCCCCGAAGTAGGAGTACGATCATCCCCCGAAACAGCAAAGTTGACGCCAGCCAACACCTGATCCATAGAACTGGAGGTAGGTACGGAAGGCGCAGGATCACCTGCACAAAATTCAAAGGCATACTCAGACAACGGCAACAGCAAATTACTCAGGAAAGCAGAAGCACACAGAAGGACGACGGAAAGCAAGCATTAGGCCCAAATACTTGACAGACGAGGCCAAAACAAAGTACAAGCACAGGAAAGCATATTTCATGACACGTATACAGTATATGTGCCCTACACAGCAAGTTCAAGAGCAAGCTCGCGCAAAAGCAGCAAAGAATTAGCCAAAACAGCAGAAAGCGGGCCTTTTAACCTAAAAATAGCAGAAAGGGGAAAAACGCTACAGAAAGCCCAAAATTCATACTTTCTGAAACAGACACAACCCATAAATCACAATAAGCACGTGCAAAAAATTTCATGCGAAAACGATGTCCCGAACACCTCGACTGAACAACTTTTACAAAACGCTTACAAGCTACAAAAACGGCATTTTCTTGACCATAACTCAGCCAAAAAAAAAAAGCCCCCACTTCCCACAAAACAACCCCTAATCAATACAGACAACATACTGCAACGGGAGTTGAAAGTTCACGATCCTTTGACCTTGGGCCCGCTTCCAACCTTAGGTCCAAGGGTCAACCACAAGTCAACTAAGTCAACAAAAGTCAAAGCCAAGGGAGAAGCCCAAGTCAGCCGAGAATTTGATCACAAGAGTCCTCACATGTGTTCCTCAATAAGTCACTATCAACACATGTCACTATCTACCTTTATTACTTTATGCTTTTTACTTTAAGTATTTGTTGTTTATTGTTCAAAATTTTCAGCTCATGTGAGCTTGTTTGGACCGAGTTTATCATGTATTTTGTGGGTTTATTGTAGCCCTTAGATCTCCTTGTAATGAATGGACAAGATTAGAATGAGGGTAATATATAAACCCTCATTCTCACCTCCAATTTTTCAGATTTGCTTTGAATGAAAAAGAAACCCTAGTTTCAAAATTGAGTGTTCTTCATTTATCTCTTTACTTTGTGTTTGAGATTTGTGAGAGATTAATTAGTGGCTTTGTGCTTAGTTAATCACCACCTAAATCTATTACTTTGTGTGTAGATTTAGATACTATCCTTTTTATTTTCCTTGTTTTCAATTTTTGAAAATTTTATCACAAAAAGAGTCACTTGGCCGAGTATATTCAAGAGAGTTTCAAGGTTCGATTTTGTTCATCCTTGAGTGAGACTTGTTCCACTAAGTTTCACTTCAAATTGGTTATCAAAGCTTTGGTTTGAAGAGCACAAGACCCCATCTTTGTGCTAAATTCACACGGTCCAAAGGAGTATATCAAGGTATTCAAATTTTCAGATTTTCTTGTGTTTGATTTCTCAATGAGTATACCTCTTTCTTGTGATACTACTCTTGAGGGAAATATGGATGACTCTATGGAGAAATTGAGAAAGGAAATTGAGTATAAATTGAGCCGAGTTCATGGAGGAGTTGGGTCAAAACTTGGTCTTGTAACTTGGAGGGTTATGCATACCCAACCCCATTCCTTGGAAGAAAGTCAAAAAAATCAGATTTTTAGGTCTAAATGTACCATTGAGAAGAGGGTTTGTAACCTAATTATTGATGGAGGGAGTTGTGTTAATGTTGCTTCAAAAACCCTCATCGATAAGCTTGCCTTACCCACTCAAAAACACCCAAACCCTTACAAGTTGAGATGGTTGAATAGGGAGGCCGAAATTTTGGTTGATAGACGATGTTTGGTTTCTTTTTCGATGGGAAGAGACTATGTGGATGAAGTGTGGTGTGATGTGATTCCTATGGATGCTTGTCACCTTTTGTTAGGGAGACCTTGGGAATTTGATCGAAATGCGACTCATGAGGGAAGAGACAACACCTATACTTTCAAGTTTAGAGACAAGAGGATTAAACTCACACCCTTGCCTCCAAACATGGGTGGCCGAGCCACTCCTTCCCCACCCAAGCCACTTGAGGGAATTCTAGTAGTTGGGGAACAAGAGATGAAACAAGAGCTTAGCAAGGGAATGGTTGTTTATGCTCTCATCGCCAAAGAAACCTCCAAGGAAAGTGAGAAACCGATTCCATGTGAAGTTCAAGAGCTCTTAGAACTCTACAAGGATGTGTTCCCCCTTGAGCTTCCACACGGCCTACCCCCTATTAGGGGCATTGAGCATCAAATCGATCTTGTTCCCGGAGCTACACTACCTAATAAGGCCGCAGATATCGAAGTGATCCTAAGGCTACACAAGAACTTCAACAACAAATTGGGGAACTCATGGAAAAGGGGTTTGTAAGAGAATCTCTTAGTCCTTGTGCCGTTCCTACACTCTTGGTACCTAAGAAGGATGGAACTTGGAGAATGTGTACGGATAGTCGAGCTATTAATAATATTACTGGTCAAGTATAGGTTTCCTATACCTAGACTTGATGACATTCTTGATGAGCTTAGTGGAGCACGATTGTTTTCCAAGATTGATCTACGACAAGGTTACCATCAAGTGAGAATCAAAGAGGGTGATGAATGGAAGACGGCTTTAAAAGCGAAGCATGGGTTATATGAATGGTTAGTCATGCCTTTTGGACTATCCAATGCTCCTAGCACCTTCATGAGATTGATGACCGAGGTTTTGAGACCTTACTTGGGGAGATTCATTGTGGTTTACTTTGACGACATCTTAGTGTATAGCCCTTCCAAGGAAGCTCACCTACATCACTTGCAAGTGTTGTTTGAGACACTTAGAGATCACAAGTTGTATGGCAAGCTAGAGAAGTGTTCTTTCATGCAAAGCGAAGTCCAATTCTTGGGCTATATTATATCTAGCCGTGGTATTCTAGTGGATCAAGAGAAAGTGGAGGCTATCCAATCATGGCCAATCCCGAAGAACATAACCGAGGTGAGGAGTTTTCATGGCTTGGCTTCTTTCTATCGACGATTTATCAAAGATTTTAGCACCGTCATGGCACCCATCACCGAGTGCATGAAGAAAGGGGAGTTCAAGTGGAATGAAGGGGCCGAGATTTCCTTCAACAAAATCAAGAAGTTGTTGTGTGATTCACCTATTCTTACACCACCGGATTTCAATAAGCTCTTTGAGGTCGAATGTGATGCTAGTGGAGTTGGAATTGGGGCCGTCCTATTACAAGAACACAAGCCAATTGCTTACTTTAGTGAGAAGTTGAATGGTGCCAAGCTCAATTATTCCACCTACGACAAAGAATTCTATGCCATCGTTCGGGCTCTCGCTCATTGGAGCCATTATCTCAAACCCAAACCGTTTGTTCTTCATTCGGATCATGAGGCACTCAAATACATCAATGGGCAACACAAGTTGAATCATAGACATGCCAAATGGGTCGAGTTTCTCCAATCATTCTCCTTCTCGAGTAAGTTCATTGAGGGGAAGAATAACGTGGTGGCCGATGCTTTGTCTCGGAGGCACACCATGCTAAGCTACATGGAGCAAAGAGTGTTGGGTTTTGAATTCATGAAAGAGCTCTATGTGGAGGATCCCGACTTCAAAGATGAGTGGAATTCCATACGTGAAGGACAAGGCAAAGTGGGAAGCAAGTACACACTTCAAGAGGGATTCTTGTTCTATGGGAATCGACTATGTATACCCAAGAGCCCTTATCGAAATCTCCTAGTGAGGGAAGTTCATTCTAATGGTTTAGCCGGGCATTTCGGAATTCAAAAGACTTATGACATCCTCCAAGATCAATTCCATTGGCCCAAAATGCTTGGAGATGTTCAAGATGTGATCAAGAGATGTGCTTCGTGCCAACAATCCAAGTCCTTCTTTCAAGCGGGCCCTACACTCCTTTACCCGTCCCAAATCGGCCATGGGAGGACGTTAGCATGGATTTCATCGTCGCCTTGCCTAGAACTCAACGAGGTAAGGATTCCATCATGGTTGTGGTAGACCGATTTAGCAAGATGGCTCATTTCATTGCGTGCAAGAAAACCGAGGATGCTATGAGTGTAGCCGAGTTGTATTTCAAGGAGGTGGTTAAATTGCATGGAGTCCCTAAAACCATTGTATCCGATCGAGACACCAAGTTCATGAGCCACTTTTGGAAGACCTTATGGAAGTTACTAAAGACGAGGCTCTTGTTTAGCACAAGTCATCATCCTCAAACGGATGGCCAAACCGAGGTCACTAATAAAACCTTGGGGAGGATCCTTCGGAGCATCGTTTCTAGGTCCTTGAAAGATTGGGATCTCAAACTCGCCCACGCCGAATTTGCCTTCAACCGTGCCCCTTCTTCTAGCACGGGAAGTTCACCATTTGAGGTGGTCTATGGGACCAATCCCATCATGCCCACGGACCTAGCCCCCGTCAAGAGCAAGGAGATGAGTTACGATGCCAAGAAGCGGGTTTGATATAGAACGGACTCGATATTTTGCAGCGGAAATTAAAAGATATGAATTAGTTAAGAAAATCTCGCAAGACCCCTCAACTAAGACTAGAATTAAACTAGCAATCTCGCAAGACTACTCGATTAACTCGTTTTTGGTAACTCTCAACCTCGCAAGGAATCAAGTTATCAAGAATTCAACCTCGCAAAGAAGAATTAACACTCTTATAACTCGCAAGTTAATAAGAACACACAAGTATAAACTTGAATTTTATTTCTCAAAGTAATCTGAAAAATAAGGTCACAATCCAACCTTATTTATAGTACTAATTAAATTAAGAATTTCCTAAACTAATTAGGAAACTTAAGCAATCTAATTCTAAAACTTTCCTAAATAAATTAGGAAACACACTAATAAAAATCAGCTTTAAGAGCTTTATTAATCCTGCTATGATTAGGAAACTTTCCTAAACTTATTTGCAACTAAATAAACATAATAAACTAAGAATAATAATATTATAGTAGCTAGATTTGGATGGTCTAATATTAGGAAATTCGTGTCCAGCTGCTAGTTTCCACGCGTTTCCACCTTTTGTGCTTGCGTTTCCACTGTGGTTCCAACGCTCTCGCTTCTAATTCCGCGTTTCCACTGTGGTTCCAACGCTCCCGCATCATTCTCCCCTTCTTTGAAAAAGAATCGTCCCGATTCTTGAACGAACGACCTCCCGGATCAAATACAAATCTCATAAATCTGAATGCAAAGTTATTAACAACCAATAACAAGGATCTTGAATCATCCTTGAGCTCATCATCCTCGATCCACACTTGAAACTGATTCATGTTCTTAGGCTTTCTATAATAACCCCAATTCAACTCGTACTTTCCAAGAATGTGACTTCCAAGAATGTGTCTTTTTTTAGATCTTGTATTGGACTTTCCAATCCAGAACGCTTGTTGCACTTGTTTACCAAAACCAAAAGTGATCTTGCTTGGTATGATAAGACTATCATCTACAATCACTTTAATATAAGAGTCCGAGTTAATATTATATTCCAAAACCTCCTCATCTAAGGTCGGTGTAGGTTCATTGTCATAACTTGTACAATCACTTTCTTCCACACTAATTTCATCACAATCTTCGTTAAATTCTTCGTCAAAACTAGGTGGTAGATCAGGATCAAATAACGATGTATTGTTTGTATGCGATTCCTCCTCAAAAGAAAATAGTTTCTCTTCTATCACAACGTCATCTAAATCACCTCTATTCTTGGCTCAAAAATATTGGTTTCCATCTCGCTTCTTTACAATTTACTTCATCTGGATGAAATCAAAAGTCTCTATATTTGCCTCTTCTTTCTTCTCTTCATAAACTTGCTCAAGTTTACTTTTAATATTATCTAACATGAAAGAAACCCGATCAATCCTTCTTAGTGCCTCTTTCCAAAATAAAGAATGCTCAATTCTTTCCAATTCTTTCAAAGCATATTGGAGTTTCTTTAACTTCATGATTTTGTTGCTCCCAAGATAAATTTGTTAAGAAACAAATTTGAACACTACTCACAGTAACCAATTTGATATAGAAACGGACTCGATATTTTGCAAATGAAATTAAAAGATATGAATTAGTTAAGAAAATCTCGCAAGACCCTCAACTAAGACTAGAATTAAACTAGCAATCTCAAGAAGACTACTCGATTAACTCGCTTTTGGTAACTCTCAACCTCGCAAGGAATCAAGTTATCAAGAATTCAACCTCAAAGAAGAATTAACACTCTTATAACTCGTAAGTTAATAAGAACACACAAGTATAAACTTGAATTTTATTTCTCAAAGTAATCAAAAAAATAAGGTCACAATCCAACCTTATTTATAGTACTAATTAAATTAAGAATTTCCTAAACTAATTAGGAAACTTAAGCAATCTAATTCTAAAACTTTCCTAAATAAATTAGGAAACACACTAATAAAAATCAGCTTTAAGAGCTTTATTAATCCTGCTATGATTAGGAAACTTTCCTAAACTTATTTGCAACTAAATAAACATAATAAACTAAGAATAATAATATTATAGTAGCTAGATTTGGATGGTCTAATATTAGGAAACTCGTGTCCAGCTGCTAGTTTCCACGCGTTTCCTCCTTTTGTGCTTATGCTTCCACTGTGGTTCCAACGCTCTCGCTTCTAATTCCGCGTTTCCACTGTGGTTCCAACGCTCCCGCATCATTCTCCCCTTCTTTGAAAAAGGATCGTCCCGATTCTTGAACGAACGACCTCCCAGATCAAATACAAATCTCATAAATCAATGCAAAGTTATTAACAACCAATAACAAGGATCTTGAATCATCCTTGAGCTCATCATCCTCGATCCACACTTGAAACTGATTCATGTTCTTAGGCTTTCTATAATAACCCCAATTCAACTCGTACTTTCCAAGAATGTGACTTCCAAGAATGTGTCTTTTTTTAGATCTTGTATTGGACTTTCCAATCCAGAACGCTTGTTGCACTTGTTTACCAAAACCAAAAGTGATCTTGCTTGGTATGATAAGACTATCATCTACAATCACTTTAATATAAGAGTCCGAGTTAATATTATATTCCAAAACCTCCTCATCTAAGGTCGGTGTAGGTTCATTGTCATAACTTGTACAATCACTTTCTTCCACACTAATTTCATCACAATCTTCGTTAAATTCTTCGTCAAAACTAGGTGGTAGATCAGGATCAAATAACGATGTATTGTTTGTATGCGATTCCTCCTCAAAAGAAAATAGTTTCTCTTCTATCACAACGTCATCTAAATCACCTCTATTTACTGGCTCAAAAATATTGGTTTCCATCTCGGCTTCTTTACAATTTACTTCATCCTGGATGAAATCAAAAGTCTCTATATTTGCCTCTTCTTTCTTCTCTTCATAAACTTGCTCAAGTTTACTTTTAATATTATCTAACATGAAAGAAACCCGATCAATCCTTCTTAGTGCCTCTTTCCAAAATAAAGAATGCTCAATTCTTTCCAATTCTTTCAAAGCATATTGGAGTTTCTTTAACTTCATGATTTTGTTGCTCCCAAGATAAATTTGTTAAGAAACAAATTTGAACACGGCTCTGATACCAATTTGATATAGAACGGACTCGATATTTTGCAGCGGAAATTAAAAGATATGAATTAGTTAAGAAAATCTCGCAAGACCCCTCAACTAAGACTAGAATTAAACTAGCAATCTCGCAAGACTACTCGATTAACTCGTTTTTGGTAACTCTCAACCTCGCAAGGAATCAAGTTATCAAGAATTCAACCTCGCAAAGAAGAATTAACACTCTTATAACTCGCAAGTTAATAAGAACACACAAGTATAAACTTGAATTTTATTTCTCAAAGTAATCTGAAAAATAAGGTCACAATCCAACCTTATTTATAGTACTAATTAAATTAAGAATTTCCTAAACTAATTAGGAAACTTAAGCAATCTAATTCTAAAACTTTCCTAAATAAATTAGGAAACACACTAATAAAAATCAGCTTTAAGAGCTTTATTAATCCTGCTATGATTAGGAAACTTTCCTAAACTTATTTGCAACTAAATAAACATAATAAACTAAGAATAATAATATTATAGTAGCTAGATTTGGATGGTCTAATATTAGGAAATTCGTGTCCAGCTGCTAGTTTCCACGCGTTTCCACCTTTTGTGCTTGCGTTTCCACTGTGGTTCCAACGCTCTCGCTTCTAATTCCGCGTTTCCACTGTGGTTCCAACGCTCCCGCATCAGGGTTGAGTTCATGATGAGTATCCACAACCAAGTCAAGAAGCAAATCGAGAAAGCGAATGAGACTTACAAGGCTAGAGCAAAGGGCCGAAAGATTTCAAAGGAGTTCGAGCCGGGAGACTTGGTATGGTTACACTTGAGGAAGGAACGGTTTCCGGATAAAAGAAAGAACAAACTCATGCCTAGGGCCGAGGGTCCCTTCGAGATACTCGAGAAAATTGGACCGAACGCTTACAAAGTTGATCTACCGGGAGAGTATGGTGTCCATGGCACGTTCAACGTGGGAGACCTTAGCCCGTACCATGAAGACTTGGAGGAGGAGGAAATCGAGGATTTGAGGGCAAATCCTTTTCAACCCGGGAGATTGCAACGGAGTTGAAAGTTCACGATCCTTTGACCTTGGGCCGCTTCAACCTTAGGTCCAAGGGTCAACCACAAGTCAACTAAGTCAACAAAAGTCAAAGCCAAGGAGAAGCCCAAGTCACCGAGAATTTGATCACAAGAGTCCTCACATGTGTTCCTCAATAAGTCACTATCAACACATGTCACTATCTACCTTTATTACTTTATGCTTTTACTTTAAGTATTTGTTGTTTATTGTTCAAAATTTTCAGCTCATGTGAGCTTGTTTGGACCGAGTTTATCATGTATTTTGTGGGTTTATTGTAGCCCTTAGATCTCCTTGTAATGAATGGACAAGATTAGAATGAGGGTAATATATAAACCCTCATTCTCACCTCCAATTTTTCAGATTTGCTTTGAATGAAAAAGAAACCCTAGTTTCAAAATTGAGTGTTCTTCATTTATCTCTTTACTTTGTGTTTGAGATTTGTGAGAGATTAATTAGTGGCTTTGTGCTTAGTTAATCACCACCTAAATCTATTACTTTGTGTGTAGATTTAGATACTATCCTTTTTATTTTCCTTGTTTTCAATTTTTCAGAAAATTTTATCACAAAAAGAGTCACTTGGCCGAGTATATTCAAGAGAGTTTCAAGGTTCGATTTTGTTCATCCTTCGAGTGAGACTTGTTCCACTAAGTTTCACTTCACATACAGTCCAATACATTACATGCACGGGACACAAAAAGCAAGGAAAAACGGCTTTTAGAACCCTAGCCTAAACTACAAAAAACACTCCAAAACACCTCCAAACCATACATTCTCTACAAAATAAGACCAATTACGTACCATGCTAGCCATAACAATGAAATACAGAGAATTCGGGCAAGTTTCGGAACCGAAAATTTCGACCAAAATTTCGGCCCCTATACGAAATCACACGAAAATCACGGTTTTTCGAGCCGTTTTTCACACACAAGCCACCCAAACCTCTACCCTAGCATACTACAACACTTCCAAAACAACCAAGCCAATCGGGATCGATTTAGCAAACAAAAAAACAGAGCAAAACCCCGACTTTACCCCCCTTTTACACGGTTTTCACCCAAACGAACCGCTTTTCGCGCCCATTTCAACATAACGAACTCACCAGCGCATTATACTACTAACGGGTAAGCTACACTGAAGTTTTGAGCCAATTCCGAGACATTTTCGAAAATGACCAAAATACCCCTCTGGACCAAAATTGGTCAAGGAAACCAAGGGTGAAGCCGAGGGGGGCCGTGGGATGGACCCATGGGCTCAAACCCAAGCCTAGACCAAGGGTCAAGGGATCACTAAGGGATAAGCAAAGTCAATTCTATGGTCAAATCGAGCCAACCCTAGTGATCAAGCTAAGTCAAGGAGAAGTCAAGGTTGGAGAGCAACAAAAAGTCAAGATTATGCTATTTTTGAAATGTGGTCAACCAAGGTACACCCATGTGAGTCAACCCTCCAATAAATGGGCTCATATGGTTCATCAAGCTAGCTTATTGAAGTGAAACTTAGTGGAACAAGTCTCACTCGAAGGATGAACAAAATCGAACCTTGAAACTCTCTTGAATATACTCGGCCAAGTGACTCTTTTTGTGATAAAATTTTCTGAAAAATTGAAAACAAGGAAAATAAAAAGGATAGTATCTAAATCTACACACAAAGTAATAGATTTAGGTGGTGATTAACTAAGCACAAAGCCACTAATTAATCTCTCACAAATCTCAAACACAAAGTAAAGAGATAAATGAAGAACACTCAATTTTGAAACTAGGGTTTCTTTTTCATTCAAAGCAAATCTGAAAAATTGGAGGTGAGAATGAGGGTTTATATATTACCCTCATTCTAATCTTGTCCATTCATTACAAGGAGATCTAAGGGCTACAATAAACCCACAAAATACATGATAAACTCGGTCCAAACAAGCTCACATGAGCTGAAAATTTTGAACAATAAACAACAAATACTTAAAGTAAAAAGCATAAAGTAATAAAGGTAGATAGTGACATGTGTTGATAGTGACTTATTGAGGAACACATGTGAGGACTCTTGTGATCAAATTCTCGGCTGACTTGGGCTTCTCCCTTGGCTTTGACTTTTGTTGACTTAGTTGACTTGTGGTTGACCCTTGGACCTAAGGTTGGAAGCGGGCCCAAGGTCAAAGGATCGTGAACTTTCAACTCCCGTTGCAATCTCCCCGGGTTGAAAAGGATTTGCCCTCAAATCCTCGATTTCCTCAGCAACAAAGATGGTTTTTCCCATAAAGAAATAGGAACATCCTGGAATACGAATGAACTTGGAAATGCTTTTCCGTGGAAAGAGTAATAAGAGTATCCTCGGGAGTAGAGAAAGTAAGTTGAGATAAAAGGTTGGGAAAGGAATGACAAAGGATAGCCAACATCGAAAAGAACAAAAGAAGGCACCAAGATAACAAGGAACTCACCGTTGACCACATTAGAATGAGCCTCAGCCTCAGCACGGCTCATGACAAAGATACGACCCTTCTGAGCAGGGGGATTAGTCTTCGTAGTTGCGGTAGATGGAACAACGGCGGAGGATGATCTAGCAGCAGCAGCAACGGCCGGTTTCTCGGCCTTAGGGCATGCATTAGCCTTGTGTCCCGGCTCTCTGCAGTTGAAGCACACGATCGGAGTTCCATCACATGACTTACCCGGGTGGTAAGCCTTCTTGCATCGATAGCATAGCATACCCGGCCCAGAAGCAACCTGAGCATGGTTCCCAAATGGTCGAGCCTCGAATCTCCCCTTCTTCTCAGCATGGAAGGAAGATTGTGGTACAAACGGCCTCTTCACAAACCTGTTGGCAGCAGCAGCGCCTCTTGACTGAATCGACGATAAACGCGCTCAGGCGCGATCATAAGCTTTCTTTGGGCGTGGCGAGAGGGCATTCCAGCTAGCACGGTCCTAACACCAAAGGACAGGTTCTTCTCGTATCGGCGAACGGCGGCTTAAATCGGGAATGATGTGCGGCGCGAAACGAGCCAAAGCCGAGAACTTGTCAGTGTACTCCTGCACTGACATGGTGCCCTGTACAAGATTAATGAACTCTTGCTCCTTCTGCCAGCGGAGCTCATCAGGGTAGAAGCGCTTCTTCAACGCTTCGCAGAACATAGCCCAGTTGAACCCAACCTGAGCCTGGAGAGCAGCTCTGGATAAGGCCCACCAGTTGTCAGCCTCCATTTTCAGATAGTAGGTGGCAATATCCACCTTTTGCGCCTCCGGGCACCCAGTAGCTACAAAGAGCTTCTCAATTTCTCTCACCCATGACTCGAGCACGACCGGGTCGGCCTTGCCATCATAAGTAGGTGGATGGTGACGATCAAAACAGTCAAAGATCGCCCGGTTGTTAACTTGTGCCTCAGTCAAGGCCAGGATAGCATCCTCTAGTCGGCGGATGCGCTGTTGTTCTTGTTGCGCGGCACCTCCATTCCTAGACATCTGCAACACAAAAGCATAGTTAATAGTAGCACTTACTAAACATGCCACTTACAAACAACTACTCAAACGCATACAAAAGCAACGTAACCCCCTATTGTGTCTACCCAACACTCCACTCAAGGTGCTAAGTCAAATTCTACTCACTCAACTAGGAGAGTTGGGAGCGTGTTCGCTCTGATACCAACTGTAACAACCCGGATTTTCCAAATAAAATAAATTACGTTTTAAAAGGGTTTTGTGAAAGAAAATGAAATAAAAGAAACCACGGTGGCGGAAACACCGTGTAATCCGAGTCGCTACTCACTTACAAGCAAACAAAAGATAAAAGAGTAGGCCTTGAGGCCTAGTAAATGGGGAGTAAATACCCCTTACAACCCAAAACTCCAAAGTACATGCCAAAACGAAACGATATAAAAGATGAAAACAAGTTTAAAACTAATCAAGTCTAATCCAAGGCTCAACAAAAGCTAACTACGGGGTCACAATCCTCACGGCTTCTCACACAAACCCATCCCCGCGCATACCTGCCACAAAACATGTGACATCCACAGTCAGTGGGGAGTAACTCAGACGTTCTCCCAGCCATATTACATCACAATAAAGCTGACAAGCAAATAAAACAGCTCATAGAAATAATAACAGTAATAATAGTAATAATAATAAAAAGTGACAAGCACAAGCTGTACAACCATTAATTAACAATACCAAGTCAATCTCAAACTCTCATCAACCAAGTGACATACAACCATCATCAAACGCAAGAGAAAGCACGGAGCACTGGGTAGCCACATAACCGTGACCACCCCGGACCTCACCCTAACCGGTGATACCTCCAAACCCTATGGCGGAACCACATAACCGTGAATTCACTTTCAATGGACCCACATAACCGTGAAATCCTCAACACTGTCTTAATTTGGCCAAACCTCACCATAACCGGTGACGACATAACAATTACCATAGTCTCTAACCATAACCGGTTGAGAACCCAAAAGGGCGGCATCTGTCCGAACTTGGACGTCGTAACTCCTCACGCACGAGCCATAACCGTACCCGTCCGCACACTAGTCTCAAGCTTACAATAATCAACTCAATAACCTGAGTCAACTCAATCTCAACATTATCCATCATCCAACAATACCAAATCAAACATCATTATCACCAAAACATTATACAAGGCTCAACAATGTCAATACAACTCATAATCTCAACATGAATTCTAACCTCAACGCAACAACATATCAAGTACGGAGTAATTAACAATGAAAAGCCTATGAAATCATTCTCAAAACATTACCCATCTCAAGATACGATATTTTAGCATCAAACTATCACAACAAATATCAAACAAATGATAAAACAACCTAGACATGCTTCTAGACTCAAAATAATATGAGACCGACTCCAAACAAGCAGATATGATCATATGAACACAACAACACAAGTAAAAAGGACCCTAGACACTAAAACAGTCCGAAAGCGGATAAAAATATAATTGTTTCGTAACTTACTAAATTAAATAACCGACACAGTACTATCTGAAAAAGATGTTACGGTACTTACCAACCTCATTGATACAATACATATAAGATACGAGTATACACTACACCTTACCTTCCTTAATTCAATTACTTTAATAATTAATTCATTAAGGCTTCTACTGTGTACTACAAGCACACGTTGCATACTCCCAATTCACAATTACATCTTACATTCTGGAGTGAAACTAAGTGGATCAAGTTTCACTCAAGGGATGAACAAAAATCGACTTGTGAAGGTGCTTGAAAATCTCGGCCAAGTATCAATTTTTTGTGAGGTATTTTCTGAAATTTTTGTAAACAAGAAAAACATAAAGGATAGTAACTAAATCTACACACAAAGTAATAGATTTAGGGTTTGATTAGTTTAAGCACAAAGCCACTAAACTAATCTTTCACTAACTCACACACAAAGTAATGAGAAAAATGAGGAGAACTCAAATAACAACTAGGGTTTTCATTCCACTAAAATCTGAAAATTTACAAGGCAATGAGAGGAGGTTATATACTACCCTTCCTCTAATCTTGACCTTACATTTAAAGGAGATCTAAAGGCTACAATTAACCCACAAAAACTTACAATATAACGGCTCAATTGAGCTCTTTTTGCTGAAAATTCAAAGAAAAACAAACAAACACATAAAGTATAAAGCATAAAGGAAGATAGTGACATGTGGGAAAGGGACATGTTGAGGAGAAACATGTGAAGCTTCTCTTTGTTTGTTTCGGCTGACTTGGGCTTATTTCCACTTGATGTTTGCTTTTTGATGATTTAATTGACTTGTGGTTCGAACCTACATGGGTGCACCCGAAGTTCAACTTCAAAAATAGCACATTCATTGGCTTTTCGGTTGCTCTCCAACTTGACTTTCTTTGACTTTCCTTGACCCACCAAGCTTGACCAAGATATTATTGTTTAATTCACTCAAAATAAGCTTGGGTGGACCCTTGGACCGTGGCCTAGCCCATGGTTCGAGCCCAAGGGCCCAAACCATGTTTTGGACAAAAACCGCCTTTGCTCGCCTTGACCATTTTTGGTCCAATCTCCTCTCCTTGAAAAGGATTTGTCCTCAAATCCTCGGAGTTCTCTTTGTTCCCTTCTCGACTTGAACTTTTGTTTGACTCATGATTCGAACCTTCGCCTTCTTCTCGACTCGGACTCTTGTTGGCTTCATGACTTGATTCGTAGAACATGATGAGGGGTGCCCCATGAGTCCCATGACCAACTTTGGGCTCCATGGCTTTAGACTTCCAAGAATTCCACTTGCTTAGAGATTGAATGAGAGATTGATTCTTGTAAACTCGGTTCATTGAATTGAACTTGCTCTCTCCCTTACTCATGGTTTCTTTGGATTCACAATTAACCCCTAGCACAACTCGAAGTTCCTCATGTTTAGGACCGTCAATTAGCCACCCTTTGTCAATGATGAGTCCCACGTCTCTTTCCCATTTCAAGGACTCACTTGAACTTTCTAGCACATCGACCTTTGCATCTCCAAATGATTCACTTCCTTTGCACTTGATCGAGTTTCGCAAATTTTCGCTTTGACTTCATGAAGCTCCTCTCCTTGGCTTCCCTTATTGCTCTAGGATTGTCTTGATCACATGGAGGGCTACATTCTCGATCATGAAGGTACTTATGGCATTAGGCGACATAAGGAGTGTGACTAATTCGGGTATGGCCTTGAGGGCCGTGTTCCCTTCCACAAATCGATCTTTGGACTTTCAATTGAGCCATCTTCGTTCTTGAACTTAGGTGAAGATTGTAGAAGATCATCACTTAGCTCTTTTTGTTCAAGCTTAGTTCCCCCTTTGAATCCCCATCTCATGAATCCACTTGAGTAGACTTGGTTATGACAACCACATAGCATTTCTTTGGTATTGTTAGTTCCCACTTTGAACTTCCATTTTAGAAATTTCCTCGACTCTTTGCTTGTATCAACATTCTCATACCACATGAATATCCTTTCCATAAGCTTAGGTAGACTTCTCATCTCACATTCATCCCCTTTCTTGAGCATAGGTAGACTTTCTTTTCCAAACTCATCTTGATCATTAGGGATGTCTTTGAGAAGAAGAACACATCCAACCTTCTCATCACTAAACCCATGCTTCAATTCGGGTACTCCACTCAAAATAACCTCTTTGGATGACTCAAGTATGGAGGGCGGTTTGCATTGCTCTTTGGGGAACTCCTTAGCAAGGACATTAATCTCATCCTTCCCATGGCTAACCCCAAGTTCAATTTTTGGTCCTCCATCAATCCCCATTTTTTCGTGTGACATAATCAAGGAGGGTGGGTTAGGGTTCTTCAAAATCGGAGGTAAGGGTGCAAGTTTGATTTTCTTAGCTCCAATCTTGAAAGTATAGGTATTGTCCCTCCCATCATGATGAGCATTTCTTTCCAACTTCCATGGTCTCCCCAAGAGGAGATGACAAGCATCCATGGGAATCACATCACACAAAACCTCATCCATGTAATCCCCACCAATGGAGAAAGAAACCAAGCATTGTCTAACCACACTTACACTCATCTCGGCTCCATTGTTTAGCCACTTCATCTTGTAAGGGTTAGGGTGTTCTTGTGTAGGCAAGGCTAATTTTTCAATGAGGGTGCTTGAGGCAACATTAGAACAACTCTCCCCATCAACAATCAAATTACAAACCCTTCCCATAATGGTACACCTAGACCTAAAGGTTTCGACTTGGTGATTCTCTTCTAGGGTTAGGGTTAGGGTTTGAGTATGTGAGTCTCTACAACCCATACGGCCATGGCTAGGGGGTGGCTCTCCTCCTAACCGAGCCATTCTAGCCTCTAATTCCCTTTGAGCCCTCAAAGTCACAAGATCAAGGTTAGGGTTAGGTTTAAGTCTACCCCTCATTTGACTCATTTTGATTTCAAGCTCTCTTCTAGCTTTCTCCATAGAATCATACATGGTCTCACCAAGAGTAGTACCACAAGAAACATCAAAAGGAAGAAACACACCCATTGATATAATCAAAGAAACAAAATCTGAAAAATTTTGAGTAAAGCAAGGACCTTTGAGTGTAAGGACCGAAATCAACACTAACACAAGTGTAGATCTTCAACCATTTTGTGAAAATTTTGTGAGAATGTTTGTGGAAGTTTTGTGGAATAACAAGTAAAGGAAAAAAAACGAAAATAAGAGAAGAAAACAAGAACAACTCGGCAACACAAAGAACAAATCGAAAACAAGGAACAAACCTAAGCTTTGATGCCAATTTGGAGTGAAACTAAGTGGATCAAGTTTCACTCAAGGGATGAACAAAAATCGACTTGTGAAGGTGCTTGAAAATCTCGGCCAAGTATCAATTTTTTGTGAAGTATTTTCTGAAATTTTTGTAAACAAGAAAAACATAAAGGATAGTAACTAAATCTACACACAAAGTAATAGATTTAGGGTTTGATTAGTTTAAGCACAAAGCCACTAAACTAATCTTTCACTAACTCACACACAAAGTAATGAGAAAAATGAAGAGAACTCAAATAACAACTAGGGTTTTCATTCCACTAAAATCTGAAAATTTACAAGGCAATGAGAGGAGGTTATATACTACCCTTCCTCTAATCTTGACCTTACATTTAAAGGAGATCTAAAGGCTACAATTAACCCACAAAAACTTACAATATAACGGCTCAATTGAGCTCTTTTTGCTGAAAATTCAAAGAGAAACAAACAAACACATAAAGTAAAAAGATAAAGGAAGATAGTGGCGTGTGGGAAAGGGACATGTTGAGGAGAAACATGTGAAGCTTCTCTTTGTTTGTTTTACTGACTTGGGCTTATTTCCACTTGATGTTTGCTCTTTGATGATTTAATTGACTTGTGGTTCGAACCTACATGGGTGCACCCGAAGTTCAACTTCAAAAATAGCACATTCATTGGCTTTTCGGTTGCTCTCCAACTTGACTTTCTTTGACTTTCCTTGACCCACCAAGCTTGACCAAGATATTATTGTTTAATTCACTCAAAATAAGCTTGGGTGGACCCTTGGACCGTGGCCTAGCCCATGGTTCGAGCCCAAGGGCCCAAACCGTGTTTTGGACAAAAACCGCCTTTGCTCGCCTTGACCATTTTTGGTCCACATTCATACACACCCATATTACCTTTCACCGACTAACAGGCACATAAACACGACGCCCTAGAGACGCCAACGAAACCGACTCGTACCAAAACAAGCCTAAGCCATCTCTATTCTAGGCGCACAAAACACACACATACAAACACGACCCATACGTGCAACTACAAACCCAAACACCACCATTACTAAATTATATTATAGATTGATTATACTATACTATTGTTATTATACTATATTTATTATATATTTAATTAAATACACCTCCACTAGCATATATGGAAAAATATGCACACCACTCACATGGAACATATACACGTACATAAACTCAAACATCACCCTACTAGTTTTCTCGCTACAGTCATACACGATGCGCGCACACTCACACACGAGATAGCCACGGGCACACAAAACCGTAACATAGTACTACTCATAAACTTTAAAGTAATGTAATATCGAGTAACGTCATCACCGTTACCTTTTTATGCTAGTCCTCAATTGAGTCGTCTACCACGTACGTGTTAGCGTCAGGGTCGTCCTGGTTCAGTCCTTAATGTGAAGAGGATGAAGAGAGGATAATTATGGCGCAAGAACGGAGTAAAACCGTCAAGAAACGAAGGAGTAAATGAAGGTTGAGCGAGGGTGTTAATGGTGGTTTTATTGATGCGGAGATGAGGCTGAATATTACGGAGTAGCTGATTAATTAATTAGGGTTTGATCGTAGGGATATATATATACGGAGTATTAGGTATTAGGTAAGTTTTCTACTCTTGTTAAAAGTCTATTACTTTCTTAAAAAGAAAAATAGATTAATTTATCTTTAAGCTAGTAATGGTCAAAATGGTTGAAAATACACAAAATAAGTTAAATAAGATACTTTAGGAAATACTAGTACCCATATGATAACAAATATTTATAACCATAGAAAATATTATTAATTTATACCATTTTACTATTATTTTACTATTTTTATATTATAAGGTAATAATATTATTTTCCAAGTAATTTATTAATTTTTTTAGTATTAGGTAGTATTAAAATATTATATAAGTGAATAGGTCCCAAAACTAGCTTTAAAAACTATTAAAAATATAATAAATAAAGTTTTAAATAAATTTGTGAATTAAAATATATTTTATTTTTAACCTTAAAAATACGGGGTGTTACATTCACAGTCTTCATGATCAAAAGTGACAACCTCCCAATTCTTCTCCACTCTGGTTGGAGGTTGCATTTTCTCTTGCTTTGCTATCCTCTTAGCTGCAGAATAGGTCAAACCACAGATATCAGAACCACCATTAATAAATTTTACCTCGTGTGTGTAGGGTGGTGGATTTGGCGGCTTTTCAGACTCTTGTCCCCTGGAATCCTAGGACTTGGCGCTTTCAGTTCTGGCCGGAGTCCTCTGCACTGGTCTGATGATGTCCTTCAGACGGTCAGTTCTGAGCTGGTAAGATATCTCCTTCTTGAAGGCATAGCAGTCTTTTATACTGTGACCAATGTCTCCATGATACTCACAGTACTTGTTTGGATTTCTGTTTGGATTTGGATGATCATTCTTCTTGGGCCATCTTGCACCATTCCCAAAGCTTTCCAACTTGGCTATCAACTGTGGAACCTCAACACCAAGACTGTTAATATCGAGGGAGTCATCAGAATTGACCGTCTCAGAACTGACGGCATGCACTTGTGTTCTGGGTGGCCTGCTGTATGGCGCTGGCCTGTTCTGGGTGCGTCCACTATCAGACTTCATGTTCACCTTCTCATACCCAGAACTGTCCTGCCGACTGAAAGCATCTTCTTCGAGTCTAATCTGGGCCAACGTCTTTGCCTGCACTTCTTCAAAAGTAACACAAGGATACTTGGTTAGTTCACGATAAAGCTCAGAATTTACCACCAAACCTTGCCTATAAGCCTGGATTGTGGTTGCAATATCGCAGTTGGGGATATAAATCTTCTCTTTGTTAAATCTCTGGAGATAGTCTCGTAGGGACTCATCTTTCTTCTGGACAATTCTGTACAGATCACTTGTCTGCTTCTCTAACTTCCTGCTGCTAGCAAACTGGGCAACAAACACATTCACAAGATTAGCAAACGATATGATTGTACCATTAGGAATATTGACAAACCATTGCAGAGCTGGTCCGGCCAGAGTAGAACCAAAGCCTTTGCACATGCAGGCTTCTCTGTACTCTTTTGGGACTGGAACTGTGTACATCCTCTGCTTGTACTGGGCCACGTGGTCCTGTGGATGTCCTGTACCATCATACAGTTTCATCCCTGGAACACTGAACTTCTTTGGAATCTCCTGCATGGTTATGGCCTCACTAAATGGCGAATCTGCATAACATTCCTGGGAAGCCTCCTCAATTGGTGCTGGAACTCCTGGGATCTTTGCAACTTTGTCATGTAACTTCTGGAGTTCTTGCATCATCATGAGGGTGAAGTTGAACTTCTTCTTGCCCTTTCTTTTGTCAGCATTCTCAGATGTTTCCTCTTCTTCTTCACCACCCAGGAGTTGGTCTTCAATATCCTCATCCTCGTCCAGGTTAGAGAAGTCTATCTTCTTAATTATAGAACTCAAGGATGCCCCAGGTCTGATCTTTGAGGTACTGCCCTTAGTAGAATCTAACTTGGTCTTCAGAACAGACTCTGTTTCCTTCAGTTTTGCATTTTCTTCTCAGATTTGCTGAATCTTGGCTTGCGCATCTTGTAACTCCTTGGACAATTCCTCCAAAGTTCTATCAGCCATTTGAATAAAGAAAGGTGATTTTTGTAGGATTTTTTGTGAGAAAAGTTACGCAAATTAATAAACTAGTTGCCCCACGGTGGGCGCCAATTTGTTTTGGTAAAAACTTAACAAGTATGAAAATGGAAGAAAGTGGATCAACTAGTACTATTTGTGGAACAGAACAGAACTGAGCTAAATGGGACAGAACTAAGGACACAGGATTTGATGACGCAGAAGCCCCGAGAAGAAGATGGGGGAAACTGCGAGCTACCAAGCCAGGAGTACTTTTATTAATATCAGAGTTGGGGTTACAGAGTACAACTGTGAGAGTATGATCACTTCTGTCACAATTCGTACAGAACTGACTGTGATTATCGTATTGTAATTATCTAGTGCTTAAGTATGCTTATGCTAATGAAACACTTGTGAAAAATGTACAAATGAGCCTCTATATATATAGGCAAAGCTAGCTGCAAATCAGTTCCTATTTTCTAGGGCATGTTTTCCATGACTTCCACTATCTTTGGCGGTTAAATAACTTCCCTTGACTCCACTTCTGCTCAGCTATTATATCTTCCATTATCCCATGATCTTTGTAACTGCCACGTTTGAACTCTGCTGACCATAACTGCCATCCCTCTTCTGACCTGTTCTGTGCTATAACTGCCATTCTTCTTTTGACCTGCTCTGTACTATATTCGCAATATTTATCCAGAACTGCCAATTCTGGGTGGTGTAAAATCTGGTCATAACAGATACTATTCATCATTTTACTTTTCATAGCGGGTTTTTTAAAACGTGACACGCTTATCGAGGTATTTTTATACTTTGTACGTATTTTTATACGTACGTGTATTTTTATACTTTGTACGTATTTTTATACGTACATGTATTTTTTATACTTTGTACGTATTTTTATACGTATGTGTATTTTATACTTTGTACGTATTTTATACTTATACGTATTCTTATACTTCTACGTATTTTTATACTTATACGTATTCATGTACTTTGTACTTCTATGTATTTTTATACTTATACGTATTCTTATACCTTGTACTTCTACGTATTTTTATACTTGTGATTAGATTCTTTTATTTACTAAGTACCATTTTCTAGTTTCGAAGTCGTTAAGTTCGTTTTGTATTAAGTGATTTGTAAAAATATTTTAAAAGTAAACTCGGTTAAGTTTAGTCATATACTTAGCTAAAATTTAACGGTTTCCAATTTTAGCGATGTTGTAGTAGTTCATTTAATTTGTCCGTATGTCCAAGTCCATATTTAAGCAAAGGTAGTAGCAATCAAATTTGTTCATTTTTAATACATGTAACATTATTTTTATCAACCAAGTGCCTCCAGCCCAAGCGGAGTCCAGGGGTGCCTCAAAGCCTGCAATGGCATGAATTGCGAGGTCCTGGGTTCGACTCCCTGGGTGGGTAAAGGCATGCGGTATCACGGCGGCCCCTTCTGGGGTGGTTTCATGGTCCAGGTGGTGACGCCAGGAATGCCTGGGTCCGGGGGGACTAAACCCCTCGTCACCAAAAAAAAAAAACATTATTTTTATCGGTTTCGTCGATTCTTTTTATTAACGATTCATTTTACAATTAAATATAATCCTATTTACTATTCAAATTTAATGACTTAGTGACAAATTCATTTTGATCAAAATAGGCCCAAATAATGGGAGAAAAACCGTGGCCCTTGATTATATTTATCTATTTATTTCTTTTTCTTGTTTTCATTATAATTCATTACTTTAACTAATTAAATTACTTAAGTGATAAAAATAAAAAGTGATAAAATTTATTTTAAGTCAAAAAGACCCTAAAAACCATGGCCCCTCTTACTCTTATATATTTTATTTTCGTTTTCTATTTATCGGTTTTTGACTTAAAATTTTTATAAACTAATTATTTAATTTATACTAAAGTGATTTAAACTAATTTGTAATTTCACTAAACATTTTATTATATTTATGAATAGTGTTTTATAACAATTTATATTAATAAATTTTATATTTTAAAGATTTAGCTTGTTTAACTTATATATTTAGAATTGTAATTATTTACTAGTAAAATAAAACAACTATTAAATAAAACTTATAAAAATTATAAATCAAAACATGTACACAAAGTGAAGAACACATGAAGATTAACATGAACACATATAAATTTCATATGAACATCAAAGACTCAAATTTTCATATTATCATTTAAATTTCTCAAATTTTACTAATAAGTCTAATTAACCTAAACTAATATAACATATTATTTACAAAAATTAAAACTAAAAATA
The DNA here is from genome assembly GCA_023091065.1 of Dianthus caryophyllus. NCBI lineage: Eukaryota > Viridiplantae > Streptophyta > Magnoliopsida > Caryophyllales > Caryophyllaceae > Dianthus > Dianthus caryophyllus. The sequence continues at coordinate 10,954,330 of CM041529.1, read as the reverse complement.
GGTCCAAAAATACCCGAAAAACCGTGGCCTCTAATTAAATTCCACAAATTTTATTCTTTGATTTTTATACTACTAATCCTATATCTTTTGTAATACCCCGTATTTTCGTAGTCGATATTTTCGAGTCGTTTATATTATTTTGGGGTAGTAAGATTATTTCGAGCTTGTAGCGGGTATTTAATTTTAAGTTCAAAGTTATAGCATGTTTATACTTGTTGGATTCGTAAAAATGGTGAGATTCGGGGAAAACGATTGTTGAAGCTTGACGAGGTTTGATTGGGGCGTTTCATTACGACCAAAGACTGAATTAGCAAGAAGACGATGCCAAATTCTAATGACCGGATGATGCCCCAAATAACTTTTATTTGGTTGAGTCCAAACCAAATTAGCATGGGACTTCCTCCCACTTCTTACCCATGGTAACGCGGTTCCACGTTGCGGAGGTCCTCATGAACATGGGGTTCATAGTTGCCACATTTGGAAAGGCTTAAACTCAATTCATTTGGTAAAAATGTGGGTGATCTTGTCAATTTTAGTCATTAAAATTCTTTTATAAGTGAACTAATTTAAGAATCGCGACCTAAAACGACAATCATAGTGGGATATCTTAGCATGCATGGCGATTTTGGCATGTAAGCGGAAAAATAAGCAATCAAACATGCATAAGCATAAACCTAGTATGGCCACCTAAAAGTAATTAAAAGTACAAGGAGTTACAAATTGGAAACCAACTCCTTTGGTCCCTCTTCATATGGACTTTATCCAAGCCTACTCCTTGTAAGCTTTAGAACACTTCTAAGGCTCCATCTCGATCCATCGCCGGTCTTCGGTTTACAAATAGTTACAACTTACAAATGAATACATAGCAACCCTATTATACATTTATAAATGAAATAAACTATTAAAATTACAAACCGGCGATACGAGATCGCATTTAATTACATACCCACACGATATTCCCTTTCATTACGGGTAATATCGGTAAAAATATAACAAACTATGGCCGTACTAGTAAAAAAATAAACATTCATTCAAACATGCATAATGAAAAGCTTATAAATAAAAACATGCCAAAATCGCCCTGAACAATAATGGCATTAAATCGTTTAAAAACGGTCTCATCAAATATCGATTAATCTCATATTAATCAAATATGCTTAAAACACCTTTTAAGCATGAACTAAAACTTCTAAACTGATTTAGAACACCCAAAATTAGTTTTTACTAATTTAAGGTGATTTTAGTTCATAAACATGGTCATTTGCTAATTAGTTTTAACTTTAATCATAACTATTTATGAATAAAGCTTTATAAATACATTATAATATAAAATAAAACTATTTTTATTTTGGAAAAAATTTTTACATTCTGGAACACTTCCAGGATGTCAAAAAAGAAAAGTTTGCTCAAAATATTTTACGAATTATATTTATAACAAAAAAACATACGATTTCATCGATTTTATTTCATAAAATCAATAAAACCTTAAAACCAGTGAGGTAAATCGCCAAATTTATACCTTAGCATCCCTTAAATATATAAAAACAGTGGTATAAATTTCATGTCTAGAAAACAAAGTTTACTATATTTTTGACATTAAAACTCTTTATATACCAATTTTAATCAAATAAATGTATAAATATTCAAAACTCAAAATCTAAGTTTGAAAATGTACATGCAGAAAGTACAAATAGCATATTTTACTGTGTAAAAATTTCGAGACCAGATTCTAACTATAACTATTTATAGTTATTATTTTAGCCAAAAACACACTTTTTGACTCGATTTTGTATAAAAATCATAATAATTAGCAAACAAATTCCAAATATTACGAAATTTGACCAGTAGCTTAGTGAGACCAGAAACTTTGCATGCTATAAAAATCTCATGTTAAAACCATTTTTAACACTATTTTCGGATTTTATAATATTTATTCTCAATAAATATATAAAACTCGAAAAACAACAAAATAAATTTGTAACTACAAGCCATGTCTCTGATACCACTTGTAGGGACCTCATCCCCTTCACTAATCCAATATTAGTGTAAATCAAATTATTCTAATTTGATGAGCAAGATCTATGTAGTTACAAACATACTTTGTTAACAAGTTCATAGAAATGTATACCTTTCTCAAAGGAAAATGGGCACAAAACAAGAACTCCTTTCTTGTTTTGTTTCTTGAGCTATGAGTTAGGATGACCCTCCAAAACCCGAGTTTCCAAAATAGGAGACCTCCTTCTTGTTGCACCCAAGAAGCACTCCAAATTTACTAGTGATTTTGATCTAGAAATCACTAATAAACACTTGATAATATGTGAATATTATTACTACTAACACTTAGTAGTATTTAGAAATATAAGTACTTGTTACTTATTATTATGAGGAAGTTTAGAGAGAAAAAAGTGGAGAGATGAGTGTAAAATGCATGAATGAATATGCACTCTCCTTTGCCTTGTATTTTATATAACAAAACAAGCAAAAATGATGTGTGTCATAGACACCATTTTTTCGGCCACTAGGAGAAGAGAGGAGGGAAGAGTCTTTTCATTGTTTAGCACAATTGCATGCATGCTCGTCATTGTGTTTCACATGCAAAAGTAACCAAACAAAGTGAATAGGACAAAGAGGAATCTTCTCCTCTTACTTGCCCCATTTGGACAGTCCAAGCACCCTTGCTTGGGTCCATTTTGTTTATCAATATTTGTCCCACAAATACTTATAATTTATCACTTAATCATCTAGTATGATAAAGTATAAATTAATTAAACTCTTCCTTAATATACATGTACATTTACACATATATTAAAATTGTACTTTTACTAATCTCATTAGTAAAATATACATAATTAGTGAATTAACGATTAATCACTAATTCCCATCTCCTCTAATAATTTTATCGATATAAAATTAAATCATTCGAGTTCACAACTCGATTTCTCTCTAAATTAATTCACTAACTAACCGTTAGTCAAATTATCAAGTCACTAATCTAATCGTATTTCATACAATTAATTAGCTTTATTATTTGGAGCACGTTCCTATAGGTGTGACTTAAAGGGATCAATTGATTACCGCCGTCTCACGACAATAACGTCAAACTCTAGTCAGCCAACCGTTATTGATTTACGTTAATCAATTGACAATAATACAGGATTATCCCCATGTATTCCTTAATTGAGATTTATTAAGTAATCGCACTATTGTGGAGGACACTTACTCCAACATTACAATCATACTCATAGATACACAAGCCTCATTACAATCATAACCAACCATACATACGGAGTACAATATGAGTAACATACATTACAAGTCATACATTCAATTGACATGCTCATAATCCTTCATTTAGTGATCAAACAAAGTATAACTCGATTCATTATAGCGTAGTTAACATCCTAAGACATGCTTAGACTCAAACAAGTGACAAACAAACCGACTCACACACACAAACCTCACGGCCTATGTGCACCACACACGGCCACTACACACGACACCCATTTTCTTGCAACACAATCGATTCTTATGCGATCCATTAATCATTCATGTGATTAACTCAATTAAACACGCATTCAAACACTTCTAGACTTAATCAAATCATCATAATTCATAATTTAACTTTAGGTGATTCATTCAAACATCAAGATCTATTATAATTAAGCCAAAACAAGGAGAAAACGAGAGCAAACAAGAGACAAGGGCTACGGCCCTCATCACAACACACACGGCATCAACAACAACCAACACTAAATCGATTTCCAAGGATTTACAAACATGATTAGCAATAAACTATGTGAAATATGCATTATAATATGATAGTATGACGACCCTAGTATAAGGCCCTAGATCTAGCATGACAACATGATGAAAACAACAATCAAGCAACAAGATTTGCAAAAACACAATGAACCAACAATGTAGACAACAAGATCCATAACAATTAGGCCTCATACATGCTAAAATACAACTAGATCACACCTAATTACCTTAGTTGAGATCAAATCCTTGCTAATCCTCTTCCTCCTCCACAAGAATGGTATCTCCCTCTTCTAGATCTTCTTCTCCTTTGCATAACCAAGCCAAATCACACAAGCAAAAGCATACAACATAAGAACACATAAAATAATACAAAAATCAGAAAATAAAAGAGATAAAAAGGGAGCTTATACCAAGGGAACTGACAAGGGAAGGATTAGGGCTCAAAAGATGAAGGAAAGGATGATCAACAATGGTGTTTGGATGAGATTTAGAGAGAGTTTTGAGAGAGAATTATGAGGTGAGATGAGGAATGAGATTAGGGAGATGAAAATCTGATCTTAAGGTTGCTAGGGCTAGGAGTGAACAAGATATTTAATGACTTGAGCAAAAAGCAACCACATGAAACCCTAAAACCCAACCCGAGTTGAGGGATCGGCTCGGCCTAGGATGGAGCGGTTCGTTCTGACTCCTGAAAGTTTGGCAGTTGCGACGGCGTCGAAAAAATACGCAGTTTAGCCTTCTGAATCACCTGAATCGGATTCCGTATGAGGAAATTACACAGTTTTTAATTTTATTACACCGTTTTTAAGTTCTGACTACAGTGTAGCTTAATCCACGTGACAAGTGAACTGATTTTCTCGAGCTAAAAAATTTGAAAATCAAGAGAAATGAATTACGAATATTATTGAGACGAATAATTAATATTAGGAAAAGTCGGGGTGTTACAATCTCACCACCTAAAAAGAAGTTTCGTCCTCGAAACTTGAGAGCGAAAGAATCCCCCAAAGGGTTAAGAAAACTACCTACTCTTATGGTCCTCAAGACAAGAATCGCTAACTCTACTCACCTTGATCACAGGGGCAGAGACACGCTTAACGACGCTTATATTAGCTCAATATCACCAACTACTCGGATGTGGATCGCTAGTTTATGTAAACTTGTATACCATAGATACATCGTATGCTCGACCAACCCAAATTGACTATTATTTGCTTCGTATGTCCATATCAATAGTATCTCAATCCAAAATCTTAACACACTCCAAACGCATTTTAAAACCGTGGACATCCTAACTAACGTCACCAATACAATTGCCGCACAAACTAATCCTCCAATCAATGCCAAAGACAAACCTCATACCCTCAATCATAACGTGATCCAAGCTCAAGTCTATATCGCTTCTCACATTTGTCCACACCCTCCACATTGAAATAACCATAATTATGTCATACCATATCGTCTCAACCCCAAATCAAAAGTATATTATCCAGTAACTATCAAAATGTGTCGTCAAAAGCCTACTACTCTCTCAACTCATTGTTACCATACACAAGTCTATCCATACCTTCCTCGAACGTCACTACCTTACTGACCTCGATTTCTTTCCTTCCGTTAATGAATTTCCTTATACTTAGCATGTACACAAAACCACAAGATGCACACTTGTCATTCCTACATTATCCTTTAAAGTACAAACCCCAAAGTTTTATCGTGCTCACTATAACCTTTAAGTTTTCCTCAAAGCCGATTGTTGCTCATCACAATATCACTTCCCAATTCTCACTAACTCATGATTGTCACAACTCATCTAGCAACATAACTACGTCCTAAAAATACTCCCTACGCAGATACTATAATCTCCCTAACGTTCACTCACCATAAATTAAATCATTAATCTCAAAGACTAAGAATCACATGTGCATTAACTCATAATTATAAAGCGGTCTCGGGTTGCACTAGCTAAGAATCGCAACACTAAGAATCCTCAAAAGTTACAACGACCAACCATGTGCATTAGCTAGTAAACCACTCATACTATCAACTACTCCCTCCATTCTTTCCATTTAGCCCCATTGGCCCACTTTTTGTGAGGAGAAAAGTGGGCCCATGGGGCTAAATGGAAAAAATGGAGGGAGTATTTATTAACCAAACTCTATCATCTATGACTCAAATAACAGCGACAGCCTAAGGATCAGATTTCGAGCTAGATAAAGGTGAAGCACCTTACGGCTAGATGCCAAGGAATACGTTTATAGAAATTTATCAAGGACAAGATTGATGTTAATATATCAAGAGCTTTTACAAAATCGAGAACGTGAATAGCTACGGGAAGGAGTGGAAAATAATAGAAGATCGGCGTCTTAAAAGTCGGCGCAAAGGCAATAGAACCGAAGTAGCCACTAGAGGGAAACCTAAGGAATGGAATGACATAAGACCCGAATGACAGGGCTAAAAGGTGATCGACAGGGTCATGATATAGAAGTGATGAGTTATGATGAACATGAATGAAAAGAAGGAATGAAACGAATTAAGTAAAAATATGACATAATAAATCTTTTGCAAGAAACTGCTCAACAACCACCAATTAGAAAAAAGAAATTTTTAAAATGAAACGATGAAGGAAAATGGAATTATTCTTTAAGAGTTCACAAATGAAGGCATAAGACTCGTTTCCAACAAAGAACTCAAATTGGTTTCGTTATGAAGGATAGACGAAAAGGTAATTGCTGAAAAGTTTGACAAATATGGAATATGATTAAAAGATACGATTGAAAGGAGAAGTCTCAAAGTTGAGTTTCAAAACGATAGCGATTTTAGAAAAATGAAGCTACTAAAATACCAGGTAGAATAAATAATATTCAAATAAACCAAATGCTCAAATTAGAAAATTTAATAAAAGAATGTTTAGGATAACAAAGAGGTTTTGATTAAAAGTGAAAGCAGTAGATAAGTGTCAATCATTTCAAATTTGATTGAGTAAAAAGCCATCAAAATGTATTGACGCGATTAAAATTGAATGGTAAAGTAAAGCGATACCGATTAAAATTTTCCTCAACATAGTTACAAAATAAGAAAGTTCAAGAAAGACAAACAAACCACTATAGCACAATTATACAAAAATAGGTTTTGTTAATAGAACTGACTGAAAACATTCTTGAAATAAAAGAGTTTAGAAATTATTTCAGCACGATCTATTGAAAAAGATGAAGATGAACATAATAAGAAATTTTATTGGGGGAAAAAGAAACTCAAACTGTAATCACGAGCTGATAGTTTTAAAGCAACTATATAATAAGATCAAGAACTAGAAGGAACTAAGGACAAGCGTAGCTAACAAGCTGAAAGACGTCCCTACGAATACGGTAGGTGACTTAGATTAGGAGCTTCCGCTGTGTGCTCTGATGGTAGGACCATACATTCGCAATTTGGCTTCAAGTTTCTTACTCCAGCTGATCAATCAGTACGAATCAAAGACTTTAAGAGTTAAATTTCTAGATATTTCGAAAGGTCAAATGAAAGAGGAAGATTTTTAAGTAGAATAATCAAATGATTAAATTCGTATAAACCAAAAAGAAATTAAGATGATAAATCATCAAGAAATAGATAAATTAAAATTTCAAAGGACTTGAGCAGTCAAACAAATATTGTTAAAAGCAAGCGTCATTAACAATAAAGGGAAACGCAAAAATACATTTGGAAGGAAAATAGGAGTATTATCATTCGATTAGAAAATAGAAGAATATGGTATTTAATCGTAAAAGATGAGTTTTGAGGAAATCAAAGATGTCTGCTAATAACTAAGAATGTAATTATCAGAGTGAAACATGTTGCAGTAAAGAAATAGGTTTAAAGAGAATGATTAAATCGAATGAAAAGCCTTAACCATTTATTTTAGAGATAAACAAGGAATCTTTAAAGAAATTTCGAGGCGGTACACGATCCCCCACGTCACTATTACCCTTGTACCTGCATCCAAAGAAAACGTGTGATCTAATGGTGGGGATCCTAAGTCCACCACTTATACAACTACTCATACACATGCACAAATAACGCAGACCCCCTAATGTGTCTACCTAACACTCTCACTCGGTGTTCTAGGTCAAATCCTACTCACTCACCTAAGATAGTTGAGAGCGTATTCGCCCTAATACCAACTGTAACAACCCGGATTTTTCAACAAAATAAAATAAAGAAATAAAAAGGATTTATGAAATAAAAGAAAATAAAAGCGAGCCACGGTGGCGGAAACACCGTGGAATCCGGATCATTACTCACTAACCAACTAGACAACGATAAAAAGGTAGGCCTTGAGGCCTAACAGAATGGGGAGTAAATACCCCTTACAAATCAAACTCCAAAATGAAAGTAAAATAACAATAACAAGACTAAACATCCTAACGAATCTCGTCCAAAAGAGCTAAACGAAAACACGTCTCTTCCAAGGTAATACACGGTCATATCCTCGCACCAACTCACTCAATCCCGTCTCGCGCATACCTATAAAAGAGAGGCAACAACCACAATCAGTGGAAAGTAACTAGGTGCTCCCCAGTCATATTTTAACATAACAAACATAACAACAATGCAACAAGCTCACCTGGCCTACGGCCTAATAACAAAGTACAAATACATAAACATCTAACATACAACAATAGAACAATAATGCACAAACAACACAACAACACGGCACAACCAAGGTTGTGTCCAAACCATCTGAGCTCTCAAGACGATCTTTCTTCCAACCAATTGCGAGAGTAAGCGCGGAGAACTGGGTGAAGCAACAAGAATCACCGCGGGTGAAGCAACAAGAATCACCCAAACCCTATGACGGAACAGCAACAAGAAGTTCCTCAATCACAAGTCTAAAATTGGTCAAATTCCACCGAGTAACAAGAACGGTGAGGACATAAATAACCATGGTCTCTAACCCTTCTGGTTGAGAACCCATAGTCGCTCTAACTAAGCAACAAGAATAGTTGAGGGGATCATGGGCAGTATCCGTCCATCCTAGGACGTTGTATCTCCTCACACATGGGCCAGAACAGTACCCATGTGCAAACTTAACTCAAGCACAACCTGTTAACCTGTCTCCAACACTTCCAACACAACCATACAGCCACAACAACCATACTCATACATACACAAGCCTCATTACAATCATAACCAACCATACATACGGAGTACAATATGAGTAACATACATTACAAGTCATACATTCAATTGACATGCTCATAATTGGAGTGAAACTAAGTGGATCAAGTTTCACTCAAAGGATGAACAAAAATCGAACTTGAATACCCTTGAAAATCTCGGCCAAATGTATTGTTTTTGTGAGATAATTTTTCTGAAATTTTGTAAACAAGGAAAACATAAAGGATAGTAACTAAATCTACACACAAAGTAATAGATTTAGGTTTTGATTAGTTTAAGCACAAAGCCACTAAACTAATCTTTCACTAACTCACACACAAAGTAATGAGAAAAATGAAGAGCACTCAAATAAACAAGTAGGGTTTTCATTCATCAAAAATCTGAAAAATATGAGGTGAGAATGAGGGTTTATATACTACCCTCATTCTAATCTTGACCATACATTACAAGAGGATCTAAGGGCTCACAAATAACCCACAAAACATCATAATACTCGGTCCCTAAGCTCACATGTGAGCTGAAAATTTTCAACCTAAAAGACAAACTATAAAGCATAAAGGTGATGGTGACACTTGAGTCCATCCTCTCCCTTCTTTGTTGATGATCATCCAAGGGCCCTTGTGTGAGCCTTGGGGTGGGTTTGGACGGTCCAAGTGACCAAAATACAAGGGACTATATTGTCTCCTTTAAAGCATAAAGTAAAAAGTAAAGAAAGCGACATGTATGAAAATGACATAAAACATAAAAACAATGTGATGGCTTGGGTGGTTTAATTGAGCCGGCTCCTTGGGACCTCCTTGAGCTAGCTTGATGAGCCATGTGAGCCCATTTATTGGAGGGTTGACTCACATGGGTGTACCCTAATTGACCACATTCAAAAATAGCATAATCTTGACTTTTGTTGCTCTCCAACTTTGACTTCCTCTTGACTTTGCTTGATCACTAAGGTTGGCTCGATTTGACCATAGAATTGACTTTACTTAGCCCTTAGTGATCCCTTGGTCCATGACCTAGGCTTGGGTTTGAGCCCATGGCCCCAACCCATGGTCTCCCTCGACTTCACCCTTGACCCCCTTGACCATTTTTGGTCCAATAATCCTTCATTTAGTGATCAAACAAAGTATAACCCTAGTATGAGGCCCTAGATCTAGCATGACAACATGATGAAAACAACAATCAAACAACAAGATTTGCAAACACACAATGAACCAACAATGTAGACATGCTAAAATACAACTAGATCACACCTAGTTACCTTAGTTGAGATCAAATCCTTGCTAATCCTCTTCCTCCTCCACAAGAATGGTATCTCCTTCTTCTAGATCTCCTTCTCCTTTGCATAACCAAGCCAAATCACACAAGCAAAAGCATACAACATAAGAACACATAAAATAATACAAAAATCAGAAAATAAAAGAGATAAAAAGGGAGCTTATACCAAGGGAATTTGGAGTGAAACTAGATGGATTAAGTCTCACTCAAGGATGAACAAAAAATCGATCTTTGAACACTTGAAGAATTTCGGCCGAGTTGTATGTTTTTGGGTTGAAATTTTCTGATTTTTGTTGTTAAATGAAAGAACATAAAGATAGTCACTAAATCTACACACAAAGTAATAGATTTAGGTTTTGATTAGTTTAAGCACAAAGCCACTAAACTAATCTATCACTAACTCACACACAAAGTAATGAGAAAATGAAGAACTCTCAATAAACACTAGGGTTTTCTTTATCATTCCAAATCTGAAAAATATGATGTTAGGATGAGGGTTTATATACTCCCTTCATTCTAATCTTGACCATAATGACAAGGAGATCTAAGGGCTACAATAAACCCACAAAATAAGCATAATACTCGGTCCAAAGCTCACATGTGAGCTGAAATTTTGAAGAGAAAAACAACAAATGCATAAAGTATAAAGCATAAAGCATAAAAGGTAGATAGTGACATGTGTGAAAGGGACTTATTGTGGAACACATGTGAGGCCTTCTTGTGATCAATTTTTCGGCTGATTTGGGCTTCTCCCCTTGACTTTGACTCTTGTTGATTTAATTGACTTGTGGTTGACCTTTGGACCTAAGATTGGAAGCGGGCCCAAGGTCAAAGGATCGCGAACTTTCAACTCCCGTTGCAATCTCCCCGGGTTGAAAAGGATTTGCCCTCAAATCCTCGACTTCCTCCTCCTCCAAGTCTTCATGGTATGGGCTAAGGTCTCCCACATTGAACGTGCCATGGACTCCGTACTCTCCCGGTAGATCAACTTTGTAAGCGTTCGGTCCAATTTTCTCGAGTATCTCGAAGGGTCCCTCGGCCCTAGGCATGAGTTTGTTCTTTCTTTTATCCGGAAACCTTTCCTTCCTCAAGTGTAGCCACACCAAATCTCCCGCTTCAAATTCCCTTGGATTTTTTCGGCTCTTGGACTTAGCCTTGTAGGTTTCGTTTGACTTCTCGATTTGCTTCTTGACTTGGTTGTGGATACTCATCATGAACTCAACCCGCTTCTTGGCATCGTAACTCATCTCTTTGCTCTTGACGGGGTGCACCAAAATGGATAAGCTCATTTTTGCTCATTTTGAGGCTTGGGCTAACTTGGGTCCTATGGCTCGAGCCATGGCTTAATTTGTCATCATTAGGATCAAACCAAGTGAAATGTACAAGGAGGAACGAAGGAAATCAGCCCACACATGGAAAGCAACAATCTAGGCCATGAACCATGAAGCCTATCTTGACATGTCGGTAGATATTGTAACATAACTCCCAATCTACGCATCCAATTGAGGTGAAACCAATTGCATATGAAAGCTAGCTCAAAGAGCTTTCATTTGACATATGGTTGGCTATCTGGTTCAAAGGGAGCTGAGAGTTATGGCCTCTACAAGTCAGGGGTCAGATTGTGAAACTTCAGTCCATAGGCAAATTCGACATGTCCGTACTAAAAGTTTCATATCTTGAGTTCTAGGCCATATATTTGGATGCTTCTTTTTGCATTGGAAAGCTAGCTCAATTACCTTTCCAATGACATATCATGGGCCTTCTAATTCAACGTGAGCGAGAAATGGTGAAGCCTACACGTCACTTCAGTCTCAAGGAACTCGGTTTTGGAGTAATGAGCCATGAACTTAACCTACATCATTCTCCTTGGGTGAGCTCACTTTGGGGACCATTTGGGAGTCTCCTAATGAGCCATGGACTCACATGGGACGTGGGATACACAAGAGAAGACCAAGAGATCAGCTGAATTCTAATTCAAACAAAGAGCTCAACTTTTGTTCGCTATCATTGTCAATTGTGGTCCTTAGTTTGCTTTATGTCCTTGTTCACTTTATTGTCTTGTTTTCTTTAGTCTTTGATCAGTTTGAAAGGGTCAATAGGACCACTCATCCTTGCTCTCCAAGCCAATAATTTCATCCATTAGATTAAGGTCTCAATTGTAGGGAGTAGATGTAGTCAAATGTCATTGTCTTCCTTTATGCTTTAGTTGTAGTTGTTGAAGTTTTCTATCAGATTTGTAAGGCCCTTTTGGCCGAATTTCTTTAGGATTTTTAGAGTCTTTGTAGCCCTTAGACCATGTGTTAGATGTATGGCTAGGATGTAAAGACTTGGTCTATATAAACCAAGCCTCTCCACATTATATTTTCAGATTTGGCTAATGAAAAGAAACCCTAGAGTTTTATTGAGTGTTCTTCAATTTCTCATTACTTTGTGTGTGAGTTAGTGAAAGATTAGTTTAGTGGCTTTGTGCTTAAGCTAATCAAAACCTAAATCTATTACTTTGTGTGTAGATTTAGTGACTATCTTTATGTTCTTACATTTAACAACAAAAATCAGAAAAATACTTCACCAAAAACACACACTTGAGCCGAGATTTTTAAGAGCATTCAAAGTCGATTTGTGTTCATCCCTTGAGTGAAACTTGACCCACTTAGTTTCACTCCAAATTGGTTATCAAAGCCTAGGTTCAAGAGCACAAGATCCACCCTTGTGTTAGTTTTTGTTTCGGTTCAAGCAAAGGTATAAACTTTATCTCAAAATCAGTTTTTGTTTTTGAGTTACAATGGATCTATCTTTCCGATTTGGTTCTCCATCATTTTCTTATGGTACTTCATGTGAAACCCCTTGTGTTGAGACCATTTTCGAGTCTATGGAGAGGGCTAGAAAAGAGTTAGAAGCCAAGTTGGCTAGGATGAGGGGAAAGGCTGCCCAAATGAGTTTGAGTAAAGGGATGGCTATTTTACTTGACTCTTCTACAAAAACACCACCCTATGAGCCACCCATGAGAGCCAAAATTGTTGAACCCACCACAAACCCTACACCACCAGCCCTAGACACGAGGAAGGGGGCTGACCTTAGCCATAAAACAACCATCTCCCTTAAGAAATGTTGTCAATGTCAAGGATACGGTCACAATGCCAAAGAATGTCCCACAAAAAAAACCTTGAACTCGTGTGAGATTGTTCATGGGGAGATGAGTGACATCCTTGATTGTGAGGATGAAAGGAGTGAGGTCCTTGCTCATGAGGATGAAGAGGATGTGAAGCAAGATCAACATGAAACCGAGATGGAGGTGAGGCCATATGATTTGGTCATGGATGGAGGAAACTCTATCAAGGTGGCTCCTAACACTCAAAATGAGGAGTTAGCCTTACTTTCACAAGAGCATCCTAATCCTCGCAAGATAGGAAGGTTACACAAAGAAGCCGAGTTGAACAGCCATGGTGATGAGGTTTTGGATGATTTGTTTGTAATGGGTGCTTGTCATCCCATCTTTGATAAGCCTTGTGAACCATGGAAGCATGAAGACGTTTTGGTCCATGATGGGAAGGATAGTACCATTATCTTTAAGGTTGAATGGAAGGAGGAAGAAACAAGTCAAGGAATGAATGTTGGTGAGAGTGTCACACACATTGAATTTGCTAATGGTGATCCAAACATTCAAGAGGAGAGCATGGGGAATAATCTCAAGGGAAAGGTTGAGCTTGATCTTATGAGATGTTCACCTAAGGCCAAGAAGAAGAAGCTCATGTGGAATGGGAAGCTTGGCACAAGCAAGAGGTCAAGAGGATTCTTGAAATGGAAATTCAAAATGAGGAGCTTAATCAAATGTTAAGAACCCCAAAGTTTGAGGACAAACTTTTTTGAAGAAGAGGAGATTGCACCAAAATGGATAAGCTCATTTTTGCTCATTTTGAGGCTTGGGCTAACTTGGGTCCTATGGCTCGTGCCATGGCTTAATTTGTCATCATTAGGATCAAACCAAGTGAAATGTACAAGGAGGAACGAAGGAAATCAGCCCACATATGGAAAGCAACAATCTAGGCCATGAACCATGAAGCCTATCTTGACATGTCGGTAGAGATTGTAACATAACTCCCAATCTACGCATCGAATTGAGGTGAAACCAATTGCATATGAAAGCTAGCTCAAAGAGCTTTCATTTGACATATGGTTGGCTATCTGGTTCAAAGGGAGCTGAGAGTTATGGCCTCTACAATTCAGGGGTCAGATTGTGAAACTTCAGTCCATAGGCAAATTCGACATGTCCGTACTAAAAGTTTCATATCTTGAGTTCTAGGCCATATATTTGGATGCTTCTTTTTGCATTGGAAAGCTAGCTCAATTACCTTTCCAATGACATATCATGGGCCCTCTAATTCAACGTGAGCGAGAAATGGTGAAGCCTACACGTCACTTCAGTCTCAAGGAACTCGGTTTTGGAGTAATGAGCCATGAACTTAACCTACATCATTCTCCTTGGGTGAGCTCACTTTGGGGACCATTTGGGAGTCTCCTAATGAGCCATGGACTCACATGGGACGTGGGATACACAAGAGAAGACCAAGAGATCAGCTGAATTCTAATTCAAACAAAGAGCTCAACTTTTGTTCACGCTATCACAATCGATTGTGGTCCTTAGTTTGGTTTATGTCCTTGTTCACTTTATTGTCTTGTTTTCTTTAGTCTTTGATCAGTTTGAAAGGGTCAATAGGACCACTCATCCTTGCTCTCCAAGCCAATAATTTCATCCATTAGATTAAGGTCTCAATTGTAGGGAGTAGATGTAGTCAAATGTCATTGTCTTCCTTTATGCTTTAGTTGTAGTTGTTGAAGTTTTCTATCAGATTTGTAAGGCCCTTTTGGCCGAATTTCTTTAGGATTTTTAGAGTCTTTGTAGCCCTTAGATCATGTGTTAGATGTATGGCTAGGATGTAAAGACTTGGACTATATAAACCAAGCCTCTCCACATTATATTTTCAGATTTGGCTAATGAAAAGAAACCCTAGAGTTTTATTGAGTGTTCTTCAATTTCTCATTACTTTGTGTGTGAGTTAGTGAAAGATTAGTTTAGTGGCTTTGTGCTTAAGCTAATCAAAACCTAAATCTATTACTTTGTGTGTAGATTTAGTGACTATCTTTATGTTCTTACATTTAACAACAAAAATCAGAAAAATACTTCACCAAAAACACACACTTGAGCCGAGATTTTTAAGAGCATTCAAAGTCGATTTGTGTTCATCCCTTGAGTGAAACTTGACCCACTTAGTTTCACTCCATGTTTGAAAAGGACTCTCTTTAGTTTTTGGAAAAGAAGGAAGTTTTCGAAAACAAGCTGGGAGTGTTTTTGAGATGAGAATGCGTGCGCGCAGCTCACCTCGATGTTAAAAGATTTTGCTTTGCGCCTATTCAGCCAAAATGACGGTATGTTGTCGTGGGCTAAAGGTAGACACACAAAAGGAATCGACTTGAGTTTAGACAAGTCGAGGATGTTAAAACAGGATTTAAACCGTGAGGTTTAAAGAGTGAAGTCCACAAGTTGAGGCCAAAGACCTTGACTCGGGTTTTGCTAATTTTGTAAAGGAAATTTTAAAAAGTCTTTATTTCAAAAGTTCGTGATTATTTTATTTGAAAAGATGTTAGCTGGTTAGTCTGTTAGGTTGATTATTTTCGAAAGTTTTAAGTGAGTTTTCGAAGATATGCAGATTTTGAAAAGGACTATATTGTATAGCCTCGCACTTATGCATTATGACTCTTGGTCGTTTGGTCGGTCTCGTGCGCCTCCAACCGATTTGAGTACGCTTTGGCGGGTGCTTTGACCCTTCGCCTACATAGTATAACATGTAGGATACAAAGGAAGCCCTGGGCGGTCAAATCGATTTGCTACTGGCCAGTGGAGGGGTGAGAGGAAGGTTAGTCGTAACGTGCTTTATCGAGTGGACAAGCCTGCGTTTGGAACCACCTCTCAAGGTGTTTGTGTGTGAATCCGACTAGATTCCACTCTAAACGGATATGCTTAGCTCATGCATGTTGATTGTTCTCAAGTCGTTCAAGTCTCATTTTTATTTTTAAAAGGAAAAAGCTAGTTTTAATTTTAAAAATAAAACCAATCCCCAGCGGAGTCGCCAACTGTAGGTACCGGGATCTGACCATGGAACCACTCGACGTCTTGCTAGGGCCGTAAAGTTAAAAAAGACTAAATAAGAAAAACCTTTTAAAACTGTTTTGGAGCCGCCACTAAATTATGAGGGAAATTTAGAACCCGCCTCCGTGTCCTCATGCTCAAAGACACGTCTTAGAGTTCAAGGCACGTCGACACCTATCCGTCTAAGGTTATTGTGAAACCAGATTCAGATACGGGTGAGGGTACTTTTCTAAAGCATAAATCAAAATAATGTTTTTATGAAAGATCTTTTGGAAAAGCCTATCAAAAGATAGCCTCTACTAGACTTGAGAACAATGCAAAGAATGATACATGAGCCTAAGTAATACGCTACGTACAAGTGCGATAAAGATGTAAAATAATGCAAAAAGAGATTGTTTAAAACCCTCAGTTAAGCATGCTTAACTTATTAACGAAAACAGTTCAGTTTAATGACGAATTCATTTTAAGTGATTTAGATGCAATAAGAGGATTTGCTAAATGCATGCAATAAAATAAAGTTCAATTAGCCATTGGTTTATTTTAGAGAGGTCAGTTGTTTATGCGACTTTGGAAAGGTGTTACGAATAAGGTGTGTATTCGAGGTGCATGGCCGCCTTATGAAAAGCAGACTCGCGTACCAAAGTCGGGGTGAGCCTAATGTAGGCCCTTGCTAGTCTAAGAAGTAAAGAAAGACCTTAATCCATGGTAGGATTAAGTATTACCTGTCTCGAATCAGGAAACTGGCAGCGCTTCGCTTCAAAGGGGAGAATTCTACACTAGAAAAATGAAGAATTCAAAGGTGTCTATGCGTGAGGCTTTGAGAGAGAGTTTTTGAGGTGTGAATTGTATTCTGAAATTGTGTGTTGAACGAATGAATGAAGGGTTGTATTTATAGTGTAGAGTTCGGCAGATTTTAGGAAATCTAGGGATAAAACCGGACGTAGGAGCCGCAAGGCTCCTTGCGACTGCCTGGGGCAATCGCAACACGTCTTGCGATAGCCCCTACCAATCGCAATTCCCCTTGCGATTGGTAGGGCGGGCAAGATACCCTTTTCTCCGTATATTTCCAAATTATCTTTTAGGATTATACGAAATATCCTTGCTTGAGCTCTACGCTACGGTTGCTAGGGTTTGTTTTAGGGTTTATCCTGGACCTTGGGAAGCGGGCCAGGCATGGGTTTGGGCTCGGTTCTGGGCCCGAGCCCTGAAAATGTAAAAGGGGTGTATTTTGTAGTATTTTGTGAAATAGGACATTCCGTGAGGCTATCCTAAGGGTTTGCTAACGCTAAAGGATGGTTTTAGCGACTGGTCCTAAATTTAGGGATTTTTAGGAGAATCGAATCAAACCTTGTTAATGTAAAAGGATCGATTAGACTTGAGGTGTGTAAAAAGAGTGTGCGCATGCCAGTTAGGACCTGAACTCGAGACGAGCTAGACTCTAAACCTAAGGACACTAAAAGTGATGACCCATAAAGAAAACTCATTTGCATTTTAAAACATTTAACTCGAATTCGTCATAATTAGAACCATTTAAGTCAACATAAAAGCATGCAATAAAAGTCCATTGTTACATCACTGGGTTTTTGGTGGGAGGTGCGGATTTGGGTATCTACACGTGGTCGTGGCGCTGCTGCAGGGACGCCTGTGGCTCCGGGAGGGGGCCAAGGCAGAGGTCGTGGTGTTGCTGCGGGGTCTTCGCGGGGACGTGGCCACAACGTTGCTTCAGGGGCGCCTGCGGTTCCTGGAGGGGGCCAAGGTAGAGGTCGTGATCTCGGCCGGAGGAACCCGAGGCCGAAGCACAAGGTTGGCGAGGCTTCTAGTAGTGTTGAGGGTAGCGGCAGGCCACGACGTCGAGCTCGTGCTGCTGCCGAGGGTGATGACCGGGACGAGGCTGAGGTCGCCGGTGTTTTTGAGGAGGTTGGAGCCGGGGGAGCCCCTGTTGAGGTCACGCGGAGGCGTGGTCGTCCTCGGGGTCAAGGGAGTCGTTACGAGGATCCCTCCGAGTCAGGGGAGTCTTCGAGTGACGAGGAGCAGGTTTCTGTCGAGACTGCGACAGAGATTGAGGCTAGGGTCGCAGCTGCGGCTGCTGGTGTTGACGCTGCTGCTGCGGCTGCTGCTGCTGCTACTACTACTACTGCTACTGCTGGTGGTTTCGAGGCCGAGGGTCAGGTTCAGGGCCAGGTTCAGGATGAGGCTGAGGACGAGGTAGAGGCTGAGGCAAAGGTCGGGGGTCAGGCCCAGGACGGAGGTGCGGCAGCTCTCGAGGCTGCGACGGAGGTTTTCATGGGGATGGTTGACGAGCTGGGCGTGAGGCCTAACTATCCCCAGGGTCCGCGCTTGTGGTCGCAGGTGGCCAAGGACTGGGACGGCGTGAGCTTGGTTTGGAGCCAGTTGGAGCACCTGTCGATCCGGGTGAAGGTCGGCTTCCCGTTAGGAGCGATGAGGACCTTCTGTGGGTTTCGGACGGCGTTTGATGTCTTTGAGAAGAGGCTCACAGAGGAGGAGCGGCAGATAGTGCTTGGGACGGCTTTTGGTCCCCTGGTGCAAATATGGAGAGAGGTGCGGGAGAAGCGGGTGAATGCGCGCCTTGCTGTGCTCCGGGCGTTGCTGGATAGGTTTTGGGATACGACCAACACCTTCCACATGCCTGGGTACGAGGTTGGCGTGACCCATTCTTCGCTGGCGGTTGTCTCGGGGCTGCCTCATGGCGAGGGTGTCCTTGACTGGGGGCGTGAGCGTCCTCCTATCGACAGTCCACGCGTCGTGCGACTGATTGGTGACGGGGTTAGGTGCGGGACAGGCGGGGAGCATACATTTCAGCCCCGGACCGTGTGGTTTGCCGACTTCTTCTACGGGAAGAAGAAGGGGTCTACTCGAGCGAGCGCTGAGCAGAGGGCCCGGCTGTGGTTGTGGTGGTTTCTGACGGCCACCCACTTTGGTGATAAGGGGGAGCGAGCCTCGACGGCTGTGCTGATGGCGCTGTCGGACATGACACGTCTAGGCGAGTTTGATTGGGTCACCCCTGCTCTAGGGTTGTTGATCCGATACTTGAGGGACGCGGTGCGTCCTGACCGGAATGACGAGGATTCGGACGTGTCGCTCGTGGGCCCTGGTCTTCTGATGGAGGTAGGGTTTGATTTCGTAGTGTCTTGTTGTCTCGTTTCTGCTTTTCTTTTGTAACGCGTATCCTGATTGCTTACAGTCTTGGTGCTATGCTCACTTCCCCTCTCTGCTCCCGAACACGTTCCAGGTGACGGCTACGTACCCGGCCTTCCATGCGTACGCGACAGCGGATCGGAGGGGTATTGGCCTGAACTATGACAGGGCTCGTGTGCTCTTCAACGGGATGACCATGGATAAGGTAAGGGTACTTGTGTTTTGTACTTTGGTTTTTGTAGCTTGCGTTTGGGTTTGTATTTGTTTTTGTAGTTTATGACTTGATTTTGTTTCGCAGTTTGTTCGTGACCCTTGGAGGAGGTTTACCGGCGTCCCCCCATCGATTGCAGCCCGATTTGGTCCTCTTGACGGACGGCGGCTGTATATTGCGACTCAGTACGGCTCGTACTGGCACTTGGGTGAGCGTCTGAGTGCGCAGACGGGTCGTGGCGGCTTTATCGTACCTGCTCCTCCGCCCTCGGTTCTGTTTGTGGAGACGCCTGACGCTAACGAGCGTCGTGACGTATATCACGAGGGTGAGTCCGATTCCCTGCTGCGGCCGGCTGAGGATTACGTGACGTGGGCACAGCATGCCCTTGCTGACGCTGTGATCGAGGTATGCTTTGTTGTTCTCTCTTTTTTGTGTTTTGGTTTCAAAAAGCAAAAATTTACCCTGTTTTTGTTTTGTAGCGACGTGATCCTGATCTTGAGTTCCAGCCTCCTCCGTTCGTCGAGGATCTGTTGGTTGTGCACGAGGGCTGCCAGCATTCGATCGTGTTGCCGGAGTGTCTGTCAGTAGTCACCGATGCGGGCCTGGAGAGTTTGGATCCGCGCGTGAAGAAGGTATTTTCTGTTCTTATTTATCGTGGAGTACTATGTAGTATAGCCCCCAGTTTGAATTAGATTTTATTGTAAAATCATTATTCAAACTTTATTGAAGCAGCTTTGTATTGTAGCCCCCAGTATGTGTTAGATTTTATTTGAAAATCATAATTCAAACTTTGTTGAAGTAGCTTCTGATTGTAGCCCCCAGTTTGAGTTAGATTTTATTTTAAAATCATTAGTCAAACTCTTTTGAAGCAGCTTTTGATTGACAGCCCCCAGGTTTGGAAACTAAGTGTATTCTTTCATTGTGTGCAGGTGACGGCCGATGTGCACAGGAGGTTGTGGCGGGCGGCGAACCGGTGGCGGGCGCTTGTGAACAAAAAGGTTGTCGATGCCTGCAAGGGTCAGAAGGAGGTGACCGACGCTCGACGAGAGTTAGCCAGGGTCAGGGCTGAGGAGGGTGCGAGATCGCGGGCCGAGCTAGAGGCTGCGCATGCCGAGGAGTTGGCGAGAGCCCGGGCGGAGCTGGAGGGTCGGTGGACCAAAATTGGTCAAGGAAGTCAAGGGAGAAGAGTTGGGAGACCATGGGTTAGGGCCATGGGCTCAAACCCAAGCCTAGGGCTCGGTCTAAGGGATCACTAAGGGTCAACTAAAGTCAATTCTATGGTCAACTCGAGCCAACCCTAGTGATCAAGCTAAGTCAAGGTGAAGTCAAAGATGGAGAGCAACAAAAAAAGTCAAGATTGTGCTATTTTGGAATGTGGTCAAAGTGGGTGCACCCATGTGAGTTAACCCTCCAATAAAAGGACTCACATGGTTCACAAGCTAGCTCAAGGAGGTCCCTAGGAGCCGGCCCAACAAAGTCCCAACAAACAATCACATTGTTTTATGTTAATGTCATTTTCATTCATGTCGCTATCTACCTTTATTACTTTATGCTCTTTACTTTAAGTATTTGTTGTTATTTGTTCAAAAATTTCAGCTCATGTGAGCTTATTTGACCGAGTATTTTGAAGCATTTGGGGTTGGTTGTAGCCCTTAGATCTTGTTGTAATGGAGGGTCAAGATTAGAATGAGGGTAATATATAAACCCTCATCCTTGCCTCACATTTTTCAGATTTGTTTGAATGAAAAGAAACCCTAGGTTTTTATGAGTGTTCTTCATATTTCTCTTACTTTGTGTTGAGATTTGTGAGACTAATTAACTAGTGGCTAAGTGCTTAGTTAATTAAACCCCTAAATCTATAGCTTTGTGAGTAGATTTAGGCACTATCCTTTATTTTCCTTGTTTACAAAATTTCGAAAAATATTTCACAAAAAGAGCAACATTGGGCCGAGATTTCTATCAACAATTCAAGATCGATTTTGTTCATCCTTTGAGTGATTCTTATCCCCATAAGTTTCACTCCAAATTGGTTATCAAAGCCAAGGTTTGTTTTTGTTTCGATTTTGTTTGTATGTTTCTCGAGTTACTCCTAGTTTCCTCTTCAAATTTTCGATTTTTTCCTTGTTTTATTTTCCACAAAATCTTACAAAAATGATTAAAGATCTACACTTGTGTTAGAATTGGTTGGGTTTGAAGCATAAAACCCTTGCTTAGCCGAAATTTTAGAGTTGTTTTTCATTTTCGATTTGTTCTTGTGTTTTCTCGGTTTACCCTTTGTTTTTCCCTTTTAGTTTTCCGTTTTTCTTCCTTATTTACCTTGTTTATTTTTCTACAAAATTCCCACAAAAGATCTCACAAAATTGTCACAAAATGGAAGGAGATAGAGGGGAGGGTACAAGACTTTCCAATTTAGAAGAGAAATTAACTCAACTCACCGGTAATTGCACCTTGATGATGAATGCTATTAACACACTCTTGGAACAAAACATGAATGAGCCAAGACCACCACCAAGGGGTGAAGGGGGAAGGGGCCGAGGCCGTGGGTTTGGGTATGGGGCCGTGGGAGAGGACAAGTTCCTCCTCACATGGAAGATCAATTTTCGGATTCGGAAGAATCCCTTGAAACCCACCCTAGAGACCATGACCGAGACATTAAGGTGGACATACCCGATTTTTATGGTAGCTTGAACCCCGAGGATCTCCTAGATTGGCTTAGATCGGTTGAGAGAATTTTTGAGTTCAAGGAGTACTCCGATAGGAAGTGTTTCAAGGTAGCCATCATGAAGTTTAAGGGATACGCTTCCCTTTGGTATGAAAACCTTAAGAATCAAAGAAACCGAGAGGGTAAGGAACCCATTAAGTCATGGCTCAAACTCAAAAAGAAACTCCAAGACAAGTTTGTTCCCAAAGACTACACTCAAGACATGTTCCTCAAGCTAGCCCAACTAAAACAAGAGTCACACCCCATTGAAACCTATCTTAGGGACTTTGAGCAACTCACCCTCCAATGTGAAATGAATGAGAAACCCGAACAAAAAATTGCAAGGTTTGTTGAGGGCCTAAACCCTAGGATAGCAAATCGAGTCAAAATGCAAAACTTGTGGTCATTCGATGAGGCCGTTACCATGGCCACACGTGTGGAGAGGCTAGAAAAGGGGAGAGGAGAGTCGACCAAAAGTACCACCAAAGCCAACCCCATGTCGAGCCAAGGGGGGGTCAAAATTGTTGAACCATGCCCTACCACTAAGCCATCAAGTGTTGACAAGGGAAAGGGAATCGACTATGGCCCTAAGAAAACCATCCCTCTCAAGAAATGCTACCAATGTCAAGGGTATGGTCATTTTGCTAAGGAGTGCCCTAGCAAGAGGGCCTTGAACATAAGTGAGGTTGTGCATTGGGGAGACGATGAGGTGTTAGTTTGTGAGGAAGAAGAACAAGAGGGAGTTGGAGAAGTAGAGGTGGCCGAGACCATTGTTCCCCCGGACTCGGGATTGAGCTTGGTCACTTGGCGAGTGATGCACACCCAAGAATCAAATGAGAATGTGGACCAAAGGCACCAAATATTTCGGTCCAAATGTACCATCATGGGGAGAGTGTGTAATTTGATTATCGATGGGGGAAGTTGTGTTAATGTTGCTTCCAAGACCCTCATTGATAAGCTTGCCTTGCCTACTTTGAAACATCCTCATCCATACAAACTAAGATGGCTTAATCAAGGAGCCGAGGTAAAAGTCGATAAACAATGCAAGGTCTCGCTCTCGATTGGGCAAGACTACAAAGATGAAATTGTGTGTGAAGTGTTAGATATGGATGCTTGTCATGTCTTACTTGGAAGGCCTTGGGAGTATGAAAAGAATTCTTCCCATCATGGAAGAGACAACACCTACTCCTTCAAGTATGGTGAAAAGCTCATTGTCTTAGCTCCCCTACCACCAATGATGGGATGTAAATCCAATGCATGCTTGTTTGAATCCTTCATTGAGCCAAACCCTAACATGGAGGAGAAGTTGGAGCCGAGATTGAATGAGCAAGAGGCCTTGAAGTGCCTTGGGCCGAGAAAAGAAGGGCAAAAGGAGAAGGTGAACTTGAAATGTGAAGGAAGCTCTAGCATGATAAGGAGGACTCTAGGAGAGGAGCCTCATGAAGGTGAAGCATCAATCAACAAGGAAACAACCGACTACAATGAGAATGTGGTCAATGAAAGAGCAAAAATCGATGGCAAGGAAAGATCAAGCGGGTCTTTAAGATGGAGAATCATTGGAGGGCTCGATCATGAGCAAGAATACATGGATGGCATGGTTATGAGTCGAGGGCTCAAAGAAATGCTCGAGGAAGAATGCGTGGTCAAAGAAACCGTGACCAAGGATGAAAATGTGATCAATTCTTCGAGCCAAGTCAAAGGGGTTCAACCACTTCTACAAACCCTAGCTAAGTGGTGCCCATGGAAGACCAAAACCGTGAAAGCCAAGAACGAGCAAAGATTGAGCCGAGATTCAAGCATGAAGTCGAGCAAGTCGAGCAAGAGGTTCTCCAAGGACTTGAGGGCAAGTCCTTTCCGAGGAGAGGAGATTGGACCAAAATTGGTC
Organism: Dianthus caryophyllus; assembly: GCA_023091065.1. Lineage (NCBI taxonomy): Eukaryota > Viridiplantae > Streptophyta > Magnoliopsida > Caryophyllales > Caryophyllaceae > Dianthus > Dianthus caryophyllus. The sequence goes on along the minus strand of CM041529.1, from coordinate 10,930,047 downwards.
AAGGAAGTCAAGGGAGAAGAGTTGGGAGACCATGGGTTAGGGCCATGGGCTCAAACCCAAGCCTAGGGCTCGGTCTAAGGGATCACTAAGGGTCAACTAAAGTCAATTCTATGGTCAACTCGAGCCAACCCTAGTGATCAAGCTAAGTCAAGGTGAAGTCAAAGATGGAGAGCAACAAAAAAAGTCAAGATTGTGCTATTTTGGAATGTGGTCAAAGTGGGTGCACCCATGTGAGTTAACCCTCCAATAAAAGGACTCACATGGTTCACAAGCTAGCTCAAGGAGGTCCCTAGGAGCCGCCCAACAAAGTCCCAACAAACAATCACATTGCTTTATGTTAATGTCATTTTCATTCATGCCGCTATCTACCTTTATTACTTTATGCTTTTTACTTTAAGTATTTGTTGTTATTTGTTCAAAAATTTCAGCTCATGTGAGCTTATTTGACCGAGTATTTTGAAGCATTTGGGGGTTGATTGTAGCCCTTAGATCTTGTTGTAATGGAGGGTCAAGATTAGAATGAGGGTAATATATAAACCCTCATCCTTGCCTCACATTTTTCAGATTTGTTTGAATGAAAAGAAACCCTAGGTTTTTATGAGTGTTCTTCATATTTCTCTTACTTTGTGTTGAGATTTGTGAGACTAATTAACTAGTGGCTAAGTGCTTAGTTAATTAAACCCCTAAATCTATAGCTTTGTGAGTAGATTTAGGCACTATCCTTTTTATTTTCCTTGTTTACAAAATTTCAGAAAATATTTCACAAAAAGAGCAACATTGGGCCGAGATTTCTATCAACAATTCAAGATCGATTTTGTTCATCCTTTGAGTGATTCTTATCCCCATAAGTTTCACTCCAGTCGGTACGCAGAGGAGCTGGCTAGGGCGCGTGCTGAGATTGATTCTTTGCATGCTGTCTTAGAGCGTCGTGACCGGTCGCAGTAGGCTTGAACTTGTTGGTTTTGTATTTCAGGACTTCGTACGTGGTATATGTATTTTGGACATTGTATTATGTGTTTTAGTATTTGTGTTTGACGGCTTATGTATTAGGGCTTGTATATACAGTTATGTACTTCGGGCTTGTATTTGTGGTTTTGGGTGTTTTTGTAGGTGTTTATAAGTGGTTGTTTGGGCTTTGCTTATGGCTAAAGGTTCGACGTACAGCGTCCTAAACTTAGGTTATTTCGTCTTGTTGCGAAAAATGCGTGATCAGGTTGTGGCAGTGCCTGAAATCCTTGCGTATTCATCCCCCGAGCGTACCTGCAAAACATTGTTAGTCGTAAATATATGCATGCGTCTCGATTGAGACCGACTCGTCTGGGATTACACTAAATGCAAATGTAGAGTTTTGAAAAATGCTGTTTTGAAAATATTTTAGACTCGTAAAAAGACGCTTTTGACATTGTAAAAATGTGAGCTAAAATGACGTTTTGAGACGAAAATTGTGAAATGCGAAAGTCGTATTTTGTGTTGTGTTTAATTTTTGTGTGATTATCGTGTTTTGTGAATACGAAAAAACTAAAGACGGGAGCCGATTACGCAAATCGAGACGACGCGACGGGACCGTAAACGTCGGCCATGAGGTCGGTAAAAATGATGTAGGGGTAATAGGTTAAAAATTTAGGGCGTAGGTGTGTAAGAAGTGTAAGAAATCGAATAAATTTGTCAGGAGAGGAAAAGAAAATCGCCTGTAAAGAGCCGATTTTAATTTTAATCGCCTGTTTACAGGCGATTAGTTTTTTGTTTTGTAGTTTTTGTTCGATTTCTTTTTAATCGCTTGTTCACTGGCGTTTATGTTTTGTGTTGTATTTTGCCTTGCAAATCACGGCTATAAAAGGAGGGGTAGGTTAGTTCAAAATACTCATCCTTTCATCTTCTCATTCTCGGCATTCCAAAGATATTCAAAATATTTACAGAACGTTTGTCGGAAAATGGAGAACTTTGAAGGAAACTTGCGTCGCTGGTGTGCGTCTTTGTCGGGTATAGAGAAGAAAAACTTGAAGGATTGCGGCGTTGGCGTGTTTCGTGGGCTAAGGCAGGTTCGAATGGAGTACGAGTTCGTGGATGCTTGTCTTGAGTATTGGCATCCGAGTCTGCATGTGTTCCGCTTTCCTTGCGGAGAGATTTGCCCTTTAGTTGAGGAGTTCGGGGCTATCGGTGGGTGGGTGCGTATTAGCCTGCTAGTATGCGTTAGGCAGGACCTTGGCTATAAGAGGCAAGTACAGAATTATCTTCAGATGACCCGTGACGAAGTGGAAGAGTTATTTATTGGGAGTCGTATCAACCTCGATCGCTTGTGTCAGTGGTTTAGGAACCATGAGAATGGGAATATCTCTGCCGTAGCCAGGAAGAGGGCGTTGGCCTTTTGCTTGGTACACCGCTACATGTTCCCAGACTCAATGCAGGAGGGAGCGTTAGGTGATCCGCGTTAAATCGCCGTTGTTCAGCAGATGGAGCTGGGTTGCAATCCTTCTGCCTTAATCCTGGCAGAGACGATCCTTTGCTTGGATGACCGGGCATGTAACAGGGAGCATGCGTATAGGGGATGTCCCCTGATTTTCCAGGTGTGGTTAATGGAGAGGCTGAATGTGTTGAACGACTTTGGCTTTGATGGCGAGTACGTTGCAGGAGGTATAACCAACCGTTATATGCGGTGGTTGGGTCCAGATGACCGTCCTAACGACTATTTCCCTGAGTTTGTGAGGTCAGCTGCTATTCGCTGGTCGGTACCATGGTGGGGAGTAATTGACGTGACGGCGAGCGCAGTAGGCGATGGCCCCTCTGGAGTTCTCTTGTGCGGGTTTGAGATGGGTGTTTACATTCATCCCCTGCGAGTGAGGCGACAGGTAGGGTATGCGCAGTTCATTCCGTGCCAGGACACCAAGGCGCAGGACATGGTTATTTTAAATAACCAGGTGACTGACGAGTGGGCAGGTGGTTGGATCATGCGCCCTAAGTGGCTTGTGGCTAGTACTCCTGGGACGATCCGGGTATCGAGGGCCTATGTTAAATGGACCGTTGCTCGAAGTGCTCCTGAGAGGGCTCGTCTCCGTGCTCTTGAACTTAACGAGCCTCCGCCGACGTCTGCTTATGACCCGATCCGCTTCGGGCGCAACAGTGGTGGGGGTGATGCTTCGAGCTCGGCGCCTCTCTCAGCGGCGGAGTGTGTGTTCGGCCGTCGGCGCATACCAGGGCCGGGTGCTCCAGGTCGTCTTGGTAATGTTGGGGATCGCCGTAGGGGTTGAGGGTTGGTGCTCCCCTATTCAGCTGAAAGGCTTCAAGTCCGCCTGATAATGAAGAGAACCTGATGTAGTTTTATTGCTTTTTGTTAGTATTATGTTCATATTATGTTGTATTATGTGGTATTATGTTGTGTTTGTATTATATTGTCTATCCTAAACCCGATGTACATGCCGGGATCTATATAAGTATTGTAATATATATTGTAGTGTTGTTATTGTATTTCTAATGTTTGTAGTTTATGCTCCTACGTCGAAAAATCTAAAATGTAACCGTCCTTTTTAATATTAATAAAAATCAGGTTTTTTTATTTACGACTTTGCCTCATTTTGCTTATTATTTTGTGTAAAATTCCTTGGCTCTGTAGATACCCGTATCCGCACCCCCCAAAAACAAACCCGATGACGAAAAGGACTTTCATGCATGCTTTTAAGTAAGTCGAAACGGTACGAAAGTGTCTAAAACGTATTTAGTCATTTTTAGCGTATTAATTTGAATTTGCATAATCATAAAAATGAATGCCATTCTTAGTCATTATTAGCACAACTGCAACGGGAGTTGAAAGTTCACGATCCTTTGACCTTGGGCCCGCTTCCAACCTTAGGTCCAAAGGTCAACCTCAAGTCAACTAAGTCAACAAGAGAAAATCAAGTGGGAGTAATACCCAAGTCAGCCGAAAAAACAATCAAATGAGGGTTCACATGTGTTCCTCAATAAGTCACTATCAACACATGTCGCTATCTACCTTTATTACTTTATGCTTTTTACTTTAAGTATTTGTTGTTTTCTCTTCAAAATTTCAGCTCATGTGAGCCTAAGAAAACCGAGTATATTGATGTAATTGTGGGTTGATTGTAGCCCTTAGATTAGCTTGTGATGGAAGGTCAAGATTAGAATGAGGGTAATATATAAACCCTCATTCTCACATCAAAATTTTCAGCTTTGTTTTGAATGAAAAAGAAACCCTAGTTTCCTTGAGTGTTCTTCATTTATCTCTTTACTTTGTGTTTGAGATTTGTGAGAGATTAGTTTAGTGGCTTTGTGCTTAAGCTAATCAAAACCTAAATCTATTACTTTGTGTGTAGATTTAGTGACTATCCTTTATGTTTTATTGTTCCACAAAATTTCAGAAAATACTTCACAAAAATAACACATTTGGCCGAGATTTTCAACATCAATCCAAATCGATTTTTGTTAGTTTCTTGAGTGAAATCAAACCCCATAGGTTTCACTCCAAATTGGTCATCAAAGCTTTGGTTTGAAGAGCACAAGACCCCACCTTTGTGCTAAGTTCATACGGTCCAAAGGAGTATATCAAGGTATTCGAAATTTTCAGATTTTCTTGTGTTTGATTTCTCAATGAGTATACCTCTTTCTTGTGATACTACTCTTGAGGGAACTATGGATGACTCTATGGAGAAATTGAGAAAGGAAATTGAGTCTAAATTGAGCCGAATGAATGTGGGAATTGGGTCAAAACTTGGTCTTGTAACTTGGAGGGTTATGCATACCCAACCCCATTCCTTGGAAGAAAGTCAAAAAAATCAGATTTTTAGGTCTAAATGTACCATTGGGAAGAGGGTTTGTAACCTAATTATTGATGGAGGGAGTTGTGTTAATGTTGCTTCAAAAACCCTCATCGATAAACTTGCCTTACCCACACAAAAACACCCAAACCCTTACAAGTTGAGGTGGTTGAATAGAGAGGCCGAAATTTTGGTTGATAGGAGATGTTTGGTTTCTTTTTCCATGGGAAGAGACTATATGGATGAAGTGTGGTGTGATGTGATTCCTATGGATGCTTGTCACCTCTTATTGGGGAGACCTTGGGAATTTGATCGGAATGCGACTCATGAGGGAAGGGACAACACTTACACTTTCATGTTTGGAGACAAGAGGATCAAGCTCACACCCTTACCCCCACATATGGGTGGCCGAGCTAGCCATGCCATGACCAAGCCTCTTGAGGGAGTCCTATTGGTTGGAGAACAAGAGATGAAACAAGAGCTTAGCAAGGGAATGGTTGTTTATGCCCTTATTGCCAAAGAAACTCCTAAGGAAAGTGAAAAACCGATTCCATGTGAAGTTCAAGAGCTCTTAGAACTCTACAAGGATGTGTTTCCCCTTGAGCTACCACACGGCCTACCCCCTATTAGGGGCATTGAGCATCAAATTGATCTTGTTCCGGGAGCTACACTACCTAATAAGGCCGCATATCGAAGTGATCCTAAGGCTACACAAGAACTTCAACAACAAATTGGGGAACTCATGGAAAAGGGGTTTGTAAGAGAATCTCTTAGTCCTTGTGCCGTGCCTACACTCTTGGTACCTAAGAAGGATGGAACTTGGAGAATGTGTACGGATAGTCGAGCTATTAATAATATTACGGTCAAGTATAGATTTCCTATACCTAGGCTTGATGACATTCTTGATGAGCTTAGTGGGGCTCGATTGTTTTCCAAGATTGATCTACGACAAGGTTACCATCAAGTGAGAATCAAAGAGGGTGATGAATGGAAGACGGCTTTTAAAACGAAGCATGGGTTATATGAATGGTTAGTCATGCCTTTTGGACTATCCAATGCTCCTAGCACCTTCATGAGATTGATGACCGAGGTTTTGAGACCTTACTTGGGAAGATTCATTGTGGTCTACTTTGACGATATCTTAGTGTATAGCCCTTCCAAGGAAGCTCACCTACATCATTTGCGAGTGTTGTTTGAGACACTTAGAGATCACAAGTTGTATGGCAAGTTAGAGAAGTGTTCTTTCATGCAAAGCGAAGTCCAATTCTTGGGCTATATTATATCTAGCCGTGGTATATTAGTGGATCAAGAGAAAGTGGAGGCTATCAAATCATGGCCAATTCCGAAGAACATAACCGAGGTGAGGAGCTTTCATGGCTTGGCTTCTTTTTATCGACGATTTATCAAGGATTTTAGCACCGTCATGGCACCCATCACCGAGTGTATGAAGAAAGGAGAGTTCAAGTGGAATGAGGGGGCCGAGATCTCCTTCAATAAAATCAAGAAGCTGTTGTGTGACTCACCTATTCTTACACCACCGGATTTCAATAAGCTTTTTGAAGTCGAATGTGATGCTAGTGGAGTTGGAATTGGGGCCGTTCTATTACAAGAACACAAGCCAATTGCTTACTTTAGTGAGAAGTTGAATGGTGCCAAGCTCAATTATTCCACCTACGACAAAGAATTATATGCCATCGTTCGGGCTCTCGCTCATTGGAGCCATTACCTCAAGCCCAAGCCGTTTGTTCTTCATTCCGATCATGAGGCTCTCAAATACATCAATGGACAACACAAGTTGAATCATAGGCACGCCAAGTGGGTAGAATTTCTTCAATCTTTTTCTTTCTCAAGCAAGTTCATTGAAGGGAAAAATAACGTGGTGGCCGATGCCTTATCTCGAAGGCACACCATGTTAAGCTACATGGAGCAAAGAGTGTTGGGTTTTGAATTCATGAAAGAGCTCTATGTGGAGGATCCCGACTTCAAGGATGAGTGGAATTCCATACGTGAGGGGCAAGGTAAGGTAGGAAGCAAGTACACACTTCAAGAGGGGTTCTTGTTCTATGGGAATCGGCTATGTATACCTAAGAGCCCTTATCGAAATCTCCTAGTGAGGGAGGTTCATTCTAATGGTTTGGCCGGGCATTTCGGAATTCAAAAGACTTATGACATCCTCCAAGACCAATTCCATTGGCCCAAGATGCTTGGAGATGTCCAAGATGTGATCAAGAGATGTGCTTCTTGCCAACAATCCAAGTCCTTCTTTCAAACGGGACCCTACACTCCTTTACCCGTCCCAAATCGGCCATGGGAGGATGTTAGCATGGATTTCATCGTCGCTTTGCCAAGGACCCAACGAGGTAAGGATTCCATCATGGTTGTGGTAGATCGATTTAGCAAGATGGCTCATTTCATTGCGTGCAAGAAAACCGAGGATGCCATGAGTGTGGCCGAATTGTATTTCAAAGAAGTGGTCAAGTTGCATGGAGTCCCGAAAACCATTGTATCCGATCGAGACACCAAGTTCATGAGCCACTTTTGGAAGACATTGTGGAAGTTGCTAAAAACGAGGCTATTGTTTAGCACAAGTCATCATCCTCAAACGGATGGCCAAACCGAGGTCACTAATAAAACCTTGGGGAGGATCCTTAGGAGCATCGTTTCTAGGTCCTTGAAAGATTGGGATCTCAAACTCGCCCACGCCGAGTTTGCCTTCAACCGTGCTCCTTCTTCTAGCACGGGAAGTTCACCATTTGAAGTGGTATATGGGACCAATCCCCTCATGCCCACGGACCTAGCCCCCGTCAAGAGCAAGGAGATGAGTTACGATGCCAAGAAGCGGGTTGAGTTCATGATGAGTATCCACAACCAAGTCAAGAAGCAAATCGAGAAGTCAAACGAAGCCTACAAGGCTAAGTCCAAGAGCCGAAAAAATCCAAGGGAATTTGAAGCGGGAGATTTGGTGTGGCTACACTTGAGGAAGGAAAGGTTTCCGGATAAAAGAAAGAACAAACTCATGCCTAGGGCCGAGGGTCCCTTCGAGATACTCGAGAAAATTGGACCGAACGCTTACAAAGTTGATCTACCGGGAGAGTATGGCGTCCATGGCACATTCAACGTGGGAGACCTTAGTCCGTACCATGAAGACTTGGAGGAGGAGGAAGTCGAGGATTTGAGGGCAAATCCTTTTCAACCCGGGGAGATTGCAACGGGAGTTGAAAGTTCACGATCCTTTGACCTTGGGCCCGCCCAACCTTAGGTCCAAAGGTCAACCTCAAGTCAACTAAGTCAACAAGAGAAAATCAAGTGGGAGTAATACCCAAGTCAGCCGAAAAAACAATCAAATGAGGGTTCACATGTGTTCCTCAATAAGTCACTATCAACACATGTCGCTATCTACCTTTATTACTTTATGCTTTTTACTTTAAGTATTTGTTGTTTTCTCTTCAAAATTTCAGCTCATGTGAGCCTAAGAAAACCGAGTATATTGATGTAATTGTGGGTTGATTGTAGCCCTTAGATTAGCTTGTGATGGAAGGTCAAGATTAGAATGAGGGTAATATATAAACCCTCATTCTCACATCAAAATTTTCAGCTTTGTTTTGAATGAAAAAGAAACCCTAGTTTCCTTGAGTGTTCTTCATTTATCTCTTTACTTTGTGTTTGAGATTTGTGAGAGATTAGTTTAGTGGCTTTGTGCTTAAGCTAATCAAAACCTAAATCTATTACTTTGTGTGTAGATTTAGTGACTATCCTTTATGTTTTATTGTTCCACAAAATTTCAGAAAATACTTCACAAAAATAACACATTTGGCCGAGATTTTCAACATCAATCCAAATCGATTTTTGTTAGTTTCTTGAGTGAAATCAAACCCCATAGGTTTCACTCCAACAACACGAGCACAATGCAGGAACGTCTTACCAAAACGACCCACAAAAATAGCCCAACTAGCCACAAAAACGGCCGAAATACACAAAAACGACCCAAAACGCACACTAACGCAACACGCGAAACGGGCCCAAGTGCGTCCCGTGTCACATTTTCACAAAACTAGGCTCTATAAAACCACAAAATAATATAGTTCAATATTATTTTATTTTAGGCCAAAACCGAAAAACACGACAAAAACCGAAACATGAAAACCAAAATTTGGACCAAAACTAATTGGCCCAAATTATACTTAGCCAACACGTTAAACACCTCACAAAACATAATCATCACCCAATCCTACGTCACATAACCAAAGGCGGCTTAACAGCCCACCAAAACAAAAATAAAATCGCCTGTTGACAGGCGATTAAAAATTTAAACGCCTGTCAACAGGCGACTATATATTTGTTTCCTACCCGCAGCCTTTTGTTTTTCCTACAAAATCCAGCCCAAACAAAATAAAAAAACGCCTGTACACAAGCGATTTTTATTTTGTTCACCTTCAAACCAGCCAACCTCTATAAATAATACCCCTTATGTTCATTCTTAAGGGTCGGTTTTTCAAAACACATACACTATTCACAAAAATACACTTAAAATCCACTCAAAAATACCGTCTTTGCATTTTCGAAAGGTAAACATTTTACCTACGTTTTGGACGTTTGAGACTCGGACAAAGGGGTTACATTAACCCCAACCCGATATTGGCATTAGCGAAGCCGTATTCGTAATACGGTTGTAGCAATTCGGATTCATAATCCATCTAAACCTCGCCAATATCGCATAAATAACGACTCAATATCACTAAAGCAAACCGACGTTACTTTTATAATTATGCAAGTCCTCATTCATGCATTAAATTACGACTAGAATCACGGTTCCGACGCTAAATTGTACCGTTTCACTTAGTCTTTTAGCATGCCAAACTGCACCAAAATGGATAAGCTCATTTTTGCTCATTTTGACGCTTGGGCTTACTTGGGTCCTATGGCTCGAGCCATGGCTTCATTTGTGGTCATTAGGATCAAACCAAGTGAAATGTACAAGGAGGAACGAAGGAAATCAGCCCACACATGGAAAGCAACAATCTAGGCCATGAACCATGAAGCCCATCTTGACATGTCGGTAGAGATCTTAACGTAACTCCCAATCTACTCATCCAATTGAGGTGAAACCACTTGCATATGAAAGCTAGCTCAAAGAGCTTTCATTTGACATATGGTTGGCTATCTGGTTCAAAGGGAGCTGAGAGTTATGGCCTCTACAAGTCAGGGGTCAGATTGTGAAACCTCAGTCCATAGGCTGTTTGACATGTCTGTACTAAAAGCTCAATATCTTGAGTCGTAGGCCATATTTTTGGATGATTCTTTTTGAATTGGAAAGCTAGCTCAATTACCTTTCCAATGACATATCATGGGCCTTCTAATTCAACGTGAGCAAGAAATGGTGAAGCCTACAAGTCACTTCAGTCTCAAGGAACTCGGTTTTGGAGTAATGAGCCATGAACTTAACCTACATCATTCTCCTTGGGTGAGCTCACCTTGGGGACCATTTGGGAGCCTCATAATCATCCTAAGGCTCACATGAGTCGTGGCTAGCACAAGAGGAGACAAGGAATTCAGCTCATTCCACAATTCAAAAGAGAAGATCAACTTGTGTTCATGTCATTGTCAATTGTGGTCCTTAGTTTGCTTTATGTCCTTGTTCACTTTATTGTCTTGTTTTCTTTAGTCTTTGATCAGTTTGAAAGGGTCAATAGGACCACTCATCCTTGCTCTCCAAGCCAATAATTTCATCCATTAGATTAAGGTCTCAATTGTAGGGAGTAGATGTAGTCAAATGTCATTGTCTTACTTTATACTTTTGGTTGTAATTGTTGTAGTTTGTATTCAGATTTGAAGGGTTGTAGGGGCCGAAATTCTTAGGGCTTTTAGGGTCATTTGTGACCCTTAGATCATGTAATAGATGTAGGGTGGAGATCAAAGCTTGGGGCTTATAAAAGCCAAGCTAACTCATTGTAAAATTCAGATTTTGTTGAATGAAAAAAACCCTAGAGTTTAACTTGTGTGTTCCTCATTTTTCTCCTTGCTTTGTGCTTGAGATTTATGATTAATTAGTTAGTGGCTTAGTGCTTAACTAATTAAACCCCTAAATCTATTACTTTGTGTTTGGATTTAGGTACTATCTTTTATGTTTTCCATTTGTTTACAAAAATCAGAAAAATACTTCACAAAAATTATTACTTTGGCCGAAAATTTCATCATCTTCACAAGTCGATTTTAGTTCATCCTTTGAGTGAAACTTAGCCCATCTAGTTTCATTCCAAATTGGTTATCAAAGCTTTGGTTCAAGAGCACAAGATCCACCATTGTGTTAGTTGTGATTTGGTTCTTGCAAGAAAAGGTACAAACTTTGTCACAAATCAGATTTTCGTTTTTGAGTTACAATGGGTCTATTTTTCCGATTTGGTTCTCCATCGTTTTCTTATGGTACTTCATGTGAAACCCCTTGTGTTGAGACCATTTTCGAGTCTATGGAGAGGGCTAGAAAGGAGTTGGAATTCAAGGTGGCTAAGATGAAGGGAAGGGCTGAAAATTTTGGTGTGGGTAAAGGGATGGCTACTTTACTTGATCCTCCTACCAAAACACCACCCTATGAGCCACCCATGAGAGCCAAAATCGTTGAACCCACTATAACCCCAACACCACCAACCCTAGGCACGGAGAAGTGGGCTGACCTAAACCAAAAAACAATCATCTCCCTCAAAAAATGTTGGAGCGATTCGGGGCGGGCCTCTTTGTACCTTGTAACCACTCTAACCCTAAAATCGACTCACTCATGAGAGTCACTCAAAGAACACGGTTTTTGGGCTGTTTAGGTGGTTTAAGTTTCTGAAAATTTATTTGCAAACATAAAACAAAGATAAAAGGGATATGAATTAGACTAAGCACAAAGCCACTAGTCTAAAACTAAGGTTCCGATCAATCATCGCACTAAGCTATGATCATTACCCAAGAAACTCGAAACACCAAGCACAAAGCCAAGGTGGTTTCCAAGAGAAAAACTCACTTTTAAAACTCATTTTCTTATTTCTTCAAATCTGATTTCTTACATTAGGAGGGCTTGGCTTTTATAGGCCTAAGCCTTACATCTTGACCACTCATTCAAGCTTAATCTAAGGGCTATAAAGAGCCTTACAAATCTGATGAAAAACAACAACTAAAGCATAAAGTTAGAAAGCGACACTTGACTCTATCTACACCTTGCATTTTAGGATTACATCCAAGGGTTGATATCCTAGCCTTGGTGGGCAAGGTGCACGACATAAGGGGCTTCCTAAACTGATCATAAACTATAAAACAAGGAGACAATAAAGTAAACAAGGACATAGAGAAATCCAAGGACCACAATTGACAAAGACACTAGTAGAAGTTGAGCTTTTGTTTGAATTAGAATTCAGCTGATCTCTTGGTCCTTTCTCTTGTGTTTAGCACGTCCCATGTGAGCCCTAGGCTCATGGGAAGACTTCAAAATGGTCCCTAAGTGAGCTCACCCAAGGAGGAGAAGGTAGGATAAGTGCATTGCTCATTAACCCAAAAACAGTTCATAACCGAGTTGCTTGAGACTGATGTGACTTGAAGACTTCACCATTTCACCCTCACGTTGAATTAGAAGGCCCAAAATATGTCATTGGAAAGGTAATTGAGCTAGCTATCCAATGCAAAAAGAATCATCCAAAAATATGGCCTACAACTCAAGATATTGAGATTTTAGTACAGACATGTCAAACAGCCTATGGACTGAGTTTCACAATCTGACCCCTGACTTGTAGAGGTCATAACTCTCAGCTCCCTTTGAGCCATATAGCCAACCATATGTCAAATGAAAGCTCTTTGAGCTAGCTTTCATATGCAAGTGGTTTCACCTCAATTGGATGAGTAGATTGGGAGTTATGTTACAATCTCTACCGACATGTCAAAATGAGCTTCATGGTTCATGGCCTAGGTTGTTGCTTTTCCAAGTGTGGGCTGATTTCCTTCGTTCTCCCTTGTACATTTCACTTGGTTTGATCCTAATGATCACAAATTAAGCCATGGCTCGAGCCATAGGTCCCAAGTAAGCCCAAGCCTCAAATCAAGCAAAAATGAGCTTATCCATTTTGGTGCAGAACCCAAATCAGCCGAGATTTTGGAGCCCTTTTGGGTTGAATTTTCTTGACCATTAGTCCAAGGACCATGGTTCGTTCGTAGGCCAAAAATCGGGACCAAATCGTCAAGCTGTTTCAGTGCAACTCTCCCCTTCTTCAAAAAAAGTTTGTCCTCAAACTTTGGCCAAATAAAATGGTATCCAAAAAGATGAAATTTTCAGAAATTAAAACGATTTTTGAAGAATAAGATTTTGATAAAAACGAATGAAACAACAAGACTCGAATCCTATGAAAAGCACATAGCAAATTCATCGAATCCTCTTGTTAGCCAACTCGACCCAAACACCTACAAAGGTGCTCGACTCAAGTCGACACTCACAAGTCAAGATGCACACAAACTTGCAAGGTGACACTCGAAAACATCTAAACCCAACTCATCCCAAGATCGTCTCGGTTTAAGAAAACTCGAGAGCCGAAGCTCTGATACCAATTGGAGCGATTCGGGGCGGGCCTCTTTGTACCTTGTAACCACTCTAACCCTAAAATCGACTCACTCATGAGAGTCACTCAAAGAACACGGTTTTTGGGCTGTTTAGGTGGTTTAAGTTTCTGAAAATTTATTTGCAAACATAAAACAAAGATAAAAGGGATATGAATTAGACTAAGCACAAAGCCACTAGTCTAAAACTAAGGTTCCGATCAATCATCGCACTAAGCTATGATCATTACCCAAGAAACTCGAAACACCAAGCACAAAGCCAAGGTGGTTTCCAAGAGAAAAACTCACTTTTAAAACTCATTTTCTTATTTCTTCAAATCTGATTTCTTACATTAGGAGGGCTTGGCTTTTATAGGCCTAAGCCTTACATCTTGACCACTCATTCAAGCTTAATCTAAGGGCTATAAAGAGCCTTACAAATCTGATGAAAAACAACAACTAAAGCATAAAGTTAGAAAGCGACACTTGACTCTATCTACACCTTGCATTTTAGGATTACATCCAAGGGTTGATATCCTAGCCTTGGTGGGCAAGGTGCACGACATAAGGGGCTTCCTAAACTGATCATAAACTATAAAACAAGGAGACAATAAAGTAAACAAGGACATAAAGCAAACTAAGGACCACAATTGACAAAGACACTAGTAGAAGTTGAGCTTTTGTTTGAATTAGAATTCAGCTGATCTCTTGGTCCTTTCTCTTGTGTTTAGCACGTCCCATGTGAGCCCTAGGCTCATGGGAAGACTTCAAAATGGTCCCTAAGTGAGCTCACCCAAGGAGGAGAAGGTAGGATAAGTGCATTGCTCATTAACCCAAAAACAGTTCATAACCGAGTTGCTTGAGACTGATGTGACTTGAAGACTTCACCATTTCACCCTCACGTTGAATTAGAAGGCCCAAAATATGTCATTGGAAAGGTAATTGAGCTAGCTATCCAATGCAAAAAGAATCATCCAAAAATATGGCCTACAACTCAAGATATTGAGATTTTAGTACAGACATGTCAAACAGCCTATGGACTGAGTTTCACAATCTGACCCCTGACTTGTAGAGGTCATAACTCTCAGCTCCCTTTGAGCCATATAGCCAACCATATGTCAAATGAAAGCTCTTTGAGCTAGCTTTCATATGCAAGTGGTTTCACCTCAATTGGATGAGTAGATTGGGAGTTATGTTACAATCTCTACCGACATGTCAAAATGAGCTTCATGGTTCATGGCCTAGGTTGTTGCTTTTCCAAGTGTGGGCTGATTTCCTTCGTTCTCCCTTGTACATTTCACTTGGTTTGATCCTAATGATCACAAATTAAGCCATGGCTCGAGCCATAGGTCCCAAGTAAGCCCAAGCCTCAAATCAAGCAAAAATGAGCTTATCCATTTTGGTGCAGAACCCAAATCAGCCGAGATTTTGGAGCCCTTTTGGGTTGAATTTTCTTGACCATTAGTCCAAGGACCATGGTTCGTTCGTAGGCCAAAAATCGGGACCAAATCGTCAAGCTGTTTCAGTGCAAATGTTTTCAATGTCAAGGATATGGTCACAATGCCAAGGAATGTCCCACAAAGGAGACCTTGAACTCGTGTGATATTATTCATTGGGGGGGAGATGAGATCCTTGTTTGTGAGGATGAGGGGAATGAGGTCCTTGCTAATGAGGATATAGAGGAAGAGAAACAAGAGCAAACCGAAATGATGGTGGTAAGGCCATATGATTTGGTCATACCTAAAACCCTACCTCATACCTTGAAGTGTTCCTTCCCACCCTCCATGGTTGAGCCTTGTAGAGAGGTTGTAATAAGTGGAAAATCTGATAAGGGTTTGTGTGATGTGGATGTGAGGGATGCTTGTCATCTCCTCTTTGATAAGGTTGGGGAGCACAAGGAGGATGAAGAGGTTGGTCATGAAGGGAACTCAAATGGAAGTCAAGGGGTGAATGTTGGTGAGAGTGTACACATTGAATTTGCTAATGGTGATCCAAACATTCAAGAGGAGAGCATGGGGAATAATCTCAAGGGAAAGGTTGAGCTTGATCTTATGAGATGTTCACCTAAGGCCAAGAAGAAGAAGCTCATGTGGAATGGGAAGCTTGGCACAAGCAAGAGGTCAAGAGGATTCTTGAAATGGAAATTCAAATGGGGAGCTTAGTCAAGAACATCCCTAACACACTAGGTAGGAATCAAGAAGAGGAGCTCAAGCAAATGTTAAGAACCCCAAAGTTTGAGGACAAACTTTTTTGAAGAAGAGGAGATTGCACCAAAATGGATAAGCTCATTTTTGCTCATTTTGACGCTTGGGCTTACTTGGGTCCTATGGCTCGAGCCATGGCTTCATTTGTGGTCATTAGGATCAAACCAAGTGAAATGTACAAGGAGGAACGAAGGAAATCAGCCCACACATGGAAAGCAACAATCTAGGCCATGAACCATGAAGCCCATCTTGACATGTCGGTAGAGATCTTAACGTAACTCCCAATCTACTCATCCAATTGAGGTGAAACCACTTGCATATGAAAGCTAGCTCAAAGAGCTTTCATTTGACATATGGTTGGCTATCTGGTTCAAAGGGAGCTGAGAGTTATGGCCTCTACAAGTCAGGGGTCAGATTGTGAAACCTCAGTCCATAGGCTGTTTGACATGTCTGTACTAAAAGCTCAATATCTTGAGTCGTAGGCCATATTTTTGGATGATTCTTTTTGAATTGGAAAGCTAGCTCAATTACCTTTCCAATGACATATCATGGGCCTTCTAATTCAACGTGAGCAAGAAATGGTGAAGCCTACAAGTCACTTCAGTCTCAAGGAACTCGGTTTTGGAGTAATGAGCCATGAACTTAACCTACATCATTCTCCTTGGGTGAGCTCACCTTGGGGACCATTTGGGAGCCTCATAATCATCCTAAGGCTCACATGAGTCGTGGCTAGCACAAGAGGAGACAAGGAATTCAGCTCATTCCACAATTCAAAAGAGAAGATCAACTTTTGTTCATGTCATTGTCAATTGTGGTCCTTAGTTTGCTTTATGTCCTTGTTCACTTTATTGTCTTGTTTTCTTTAGTCTTTGATCAGTTTGAAAGGGTCAATAGGACCACTCATCCTTGCTCTCCAAGCCAATAATTTCATCCATTAGATTAAGGTCTCAATTGTAGGGAGTAGATGTAGTCAAATGTCATTGTCTTACTTTATACTTTTGGTTGTAATTGTTGTAGTTTGTATTCAGATTTGAAGGGTTGTAGGGGCCGAAATTCTTAGGGCTTTTAGGGTCATTTGTGACCCTTAGATCATGTAATAGATGTAGGGTGGAGATCAAAGCTTGGGGCTTATAAAAGCCAAGCTAACTCATTGTAAAATTCAGATTTTGTTGAATGAAAAAAACCCTAGAGTTTAACTTGTGTGTTCCTCATTTTTCTCCTTGCTTTGTGCTTGAGATTTATGATTAATTAGTTAGTGGCTTAGTGCTTAACTAATTAAACCCCTAAATCTATTACTTTGTGTTTGGATTTAGGTACTATCTTTTATGTTTTCCATTTGTTTACAAAAATCAGAAAAATACTTCACAAAAATTATTACTTTGGCCGAAAATTTCATCATCTTCACAAGTCGATTTTAGTTCATCCTTTGAGTGAAACTTAGCCCATCTAGTTTCATTCCACAAACTGAGGGTTTTTCACAAAATCTTAAGAGTCAAAATACGAGGTCGGAAAATAACGTTTATGGTAATAATTTAGTCAATAAATTATTATTTAAACGTACATTTCCTATAGCAAAAGTCATTATTTTGACGATTTACATTATTTATGCATTTTTAATCGAGTCATACTTATTCGCACTTGTACGTAGCGTGACTTTTAGCCCAAATATCGAAATTAAGCAAATGTTTTCAAATTAGTAGAGAATACTTTTACGTAGGCTTTTTGATTACTGTTTTCAAAATACATTTTGTCAAAACTTTCGAAAAGTAACCTCACTCCGAACCCCTTCTCTGGTTTCAAACCTCAGATAGATAGGTATCGACGCACCTTGAAATCTGAGACACTCGTGTCTTGTATTTCAAGACGCGTTGAATAGGTTCCAAATTCCTTTAATATTTGGTGGCGACTCCGAAAATACATTTTCAAAAAGGATTTTCTACTTTTCTTTTTGGTCACAAATTCATGCAATGATCTCCCCCATTTTTACAAACTTCGCACTTTTTTCCTGCGAGGCGCATTCCGCACCCGGCGCCCCCGCACGGGGCGAGGTCGGGCGCGCGCAGGGCGTCGATAGGTTTCTCCCTTCCCGGTACCTTCAGCTGGCGACTCCGCTGGGGACGAGCATGATTTTTATTATTTTTGAAAAACTAGTTTTTCTTTTATTTTAAAAACATAAAGAAGTGAAGCTTGAAACTTTGAAAACATTTACGCTCACTAGTGGAAAAAACCCCAATAGTGGCGGTTGAAAGGACCCTATTGTGGCAGTTATGGTACGACGTATAAATGGGGGACGTATATATTATTCGTGTCGGTTCAAAAACCCGCCACCATAGAATGAACATACAATGGCGGTTTATAACCAAACCGACACCATAGATTACACATACAATGGCGGTTTTTAACCAAACCGACACTATATATTCAAGATACAATGGCGGTTTTTAACAAAACCGACACCATAGACTAAACATACAATGGCGGTTTTAGTTACAACCGACACTATATACTCAAGATACAATGGCGGTTTTTAACAAAACCGACACCAAAAAGGTTAAATAAAATGACTGTTTTTGTTAAAACCGCCACTATAGATCTAATGAAAGTTGTCTATTATGTCGCTTTTGCTTACAACCGCCACAAGGGATTTTTTTTTTTAAAAATATATTTAATTATTTCGTTGCCTATATTCGTAATTCCTACAAACATCAATTCACAATATCCAAAAAAGAAATGCAAACATATATAACCACAATCTCCCAAGGTACTAATATAAATGATAAGAAAACGTCAATGGTCAATGTAGATCAAATACACATAAATAATAGTGTAACTATCACAAAAACAAGTTAGACTGAATTAACTAAGCCAGCTCTCTACTACGCTACACCTACAAACAACCTGGTTTGAGCTGGTTAAACTCTTTAAAATCACCTACACATATCGTCACCTTGGGTATAATATAATGCACCTGCAAAAAGTTTAAATGAGATCATGTAAGAAATTGCAAGCGGGCAATTTTAAATTACTGTAAATGAAGGACGACATTTGTACGTAAGATTGTGTAAAAGAGACGGGAACGCATTACTAGATACTGACAGTTAGGGAACGTGTATACTCCTTCCGAAATAAGTCCCTGAACTTAGTTTGGGTTAAGTATTGGATGCTCTCTATGTATTCCTGAAACAAGTACGAAGTTAAAATCATTTTCGTTCAGTGATACACGCTATTTATATACATTATATGCCCCCGGTTCAGTCGCATTTAGCTGCATTTACTCGTAATCATTACTAGTTTTATGAGCTATTTGTTATATTTCTCGATACTGCTGCCTTTTATTTACATTTTGCAGGTTTTGGTGGTTTTGAGCCAAAACCCGAGACAATTGGAGCAAGTACGAGAACCAAGACGACAAGACCAGGCTCGAGTGCGCACAGGAGCTCGAGAACACAAACCAAAGACCAAAAACATAAGAAAGGACACGAGTGAATAAAGGCCCAAAACAAGATTGGGCCAAGTTAAGAAGAAAGAAGAAGAGCCGGCCCAACTTTGAGAGTCGTCGGCCACCAAAGCCATCACTGGCTTACCGGGCCACCTTTTACATGCGAATTTGATTTATTTCGGGATATAATTTTGGGAGACATATATATAGATCTTTTACGTCGTGACTTAGACTCATCTGGAGTTTATGCTTTCTTTGACATTAGAAGTTAGGTTTAGTTTGGTTTACTGTTTTAAATTCTCTCTTTTGCAAACTCCAAAACTCATTTAGTTTAATTTCAAGATTGATTTCGCTTGTAACCGTCGGTACTCCGTAAATTCCAGGTTTTTATTTAATTGCTATTGTTTCTTTATCATGTCTTCTATTTATTTCAATTGCTTTGATTTAATTTCTAGTATGAGTAGCTAATTACCTGTTAGGGTTTAGGGTGATTTGTGATATTTGATTCAGGACATGTTTTAATTGCTTATATTGATTGAACTTGTGCAAGTTGGCTTCTTCCTGCGCGTTTTATTATCAATTGAATTTAGGGATGCCTTTATTGAATTGAACTTAGGTTGTTTCAGTTTAAGATCGAAAGCCTAATTAAAACTAGACTCACGCGTATTTGATAAGTTGAATTTAGTAAGTTGCGAGAGCCCGCTAAATTTGCTTAAGGTTAATATTGCTAAACCTAGTTACTAGCATAGCTTCAATTGATTGTTATTTACTTTTAAGTTGAGTTCCTGAATCATTGTCATAATGAACCCGATGCCCTAATTCTTCTCCATATTGATTTATACTTATTTTACCTTTTGCCTTAGTTTTAGTTATAACAAACTCTTTTTCACACCCAAGAGTCAAACCTGTTTTCGCCTGCTTTAGCTTATAAATGCTCCGTTTCTTTGTGGATACGATCCTGCTTACCACTAGCTGCTGTTAGTTGTTCGTTAGGTTTATTTTGATTGAGGCGTGACGACTTTAGCCTTGTCAATTTTGGCGACGTTGCCGGGGAAACGGCTTTGCTAGTTTTAGTTTTTGTCAGTTGTTGCAGGTTTTTCTCTCTTGTCTCAAGGAACCTAGTTCCTTGAGACCGTTTCTCATTGTTTTAATGTAGTATCGTTTATGCGCAGGTCACCTACAGGTTTAGTTCCATTTGAGCCTGAACCTGAACGAGCGTTACATAGACTACGCAAACAAGCTATTAAAATCGTTGATCTTGACATCGAGGAAGCGTCGCATTCGGAGTCTAGTGCAGCGCAATCGTCCTACGAAGAGGACACCCCACCTATTACTCCAGGTTCTTCTCCACCACGCGTGACTATGCCTAAACTATATAGTCACTCGTTACCCAAAACCGAGTCGATCCCGCAAGGATTTACGATACCAAATACGGTCCAAGGGAACTTCGAAATTCGCCCCGCCTTTCTTTCTTTGGTGGAACGTAATCAATTCGGCGGCAATCCTACGGAGGATCCCGGGAAACACATGTAGGTTTTTACGGATTACTGCTCGACAATTAAGCAGAATGGGATCACTCAAAACCAGATTAGGGAGATGCTATTCCCTTTTTCTCTACGTGATCGCGCGCGGGATTGGATCACGGATCTTGACAAGATTGCTGCGGGTATTACGGATTGGCCAAGTCTCGCTCTTGCTTTCTATCGCAAGTACTATCTGCCGGAGCGGACTAACCAATTCCGTAGTCAAATTCAAGGGTTCCAGCAGAGCTTTGACGAGACGTTAGCTGAGGCATGGGACCGTTACAAACGGTTAATCCGTGAATGTCCACATCACGGACTTGGTGATTGGTTGATTATTATGACCTTTTATAATGGGTTATATGCTGAGAGTCGCGCTATTCTTGACTCGGCCGCGGGAGGTCGATTTGCTAATAACACGGATGATGATAAAGCGTGGCAAACGATTGAGGAAATGGCTGTCCATTCGGCCCAGTTTGGTAAGCCTAGGGGTAATTCACGGTCCGCGCACAACGACCGTGGAAATGAGAGCATAAGTGCAGTTATGAGTCAACTTTACGAAATTTGAATAGGAAGTTTGATGCTATGCAGGGGAGTGGTTCGTCGAGTGCCCAAGTTAATGCTATTGCGGGGCACGATTCAGGTTATTCTACGGGGTATGCTGCGCCCCAGGAGCAGGTTTACGCTTACCAATCTTATAATCAAAACCTGACGTACCAAACCCAACACAATTACGATCGCTCGCTGTTAACGTATCGCAACCAAAATGTCCTCAACCCAACCACCCAACCTCCACAAAATGCCCCTTATCAACCCCCTCACAAAAATTTCCAACCACCTCCACCTAACTACCAAAAACCCGCCTACACACCACCACCTCCTCCTGCACAGGTACCCGATCCTATGGCCGAGATGAAGGCCATGATGATGCAGATGTCGCAAGTAACGTTGTCCGTGCAAAAGTCGCAAGAGATGATGCTGCAGCAGATGCAAAAGGACGGGCAAGCTAAGGACGCTGCGATTAAATTGTTGGAGAATCAAGTGGCGCAGCTCGCCGCTTCGCAAGCGTCACGCCAACCGGGTACCCTTCCACCTCAAGGTAATCCTCCTAAACCTCCGCATGATACGGCATGTGCGATTACGTTGAGGAGTGGGTCAATGTATGGTGACCCTATGAACTTGGAGGAAGAGGAGAAGGATGGGGATGCGAACACGGTGAAACCGTGTACTCAGAGGTCACAGCCGGTCGACCGGCAGCCGGTCGTCCAACCGGCTGGACCTGCTGCTACGGGGAAGAATGATTCGGGTATTATATCTGGTGCTCCTGTTGCTACTCCAACGCCCCCGATTCAGATCAAGCTCCCATTTCCTGGTCGTCAACGAGGTGTAGAGCCTGAGGCTAAGTTCAGGAAGTTCGTCGACGTCATCTGGACCGAAATTGGTCAAGGAAGTCAAGGGAGAAGAGTTGGGAGACCATGGGTTAGGGCCATGGGCTCAAACCCAAGCCTAGGGCTCGGTCTAAGGGATCACTAAGGGTCAACTAAAGTCAATTCTATGGTCAAATCGAGCCAACCCTAGTGATCAAGCTAAGTCAAGGAGAAGTCAAAGTTGGAGAGCTACAAAAAGTCAAAGATCAAGCTATTTTTGAATGTGGTTAATCAAGGCACACCCATGTGAGTCACCCTCCAATAAATGGGCTCACATGGTTCAACAAGCTAGCTCAAGGAGGTCCTCAAGGAGCCGGCTTCAAATGAAAGTCCCAAGCCACCACATTGTTTTACTTTAAGTCTTTTTCATTCAAGTCGCTATCTACCTTTATTACTTTATGCTTTTTACTTTATGTATTTGTTATTTTATGTTCAAATTTTCAGCTCAAGTGAGCCTCATTTTGACCGAGTATATTGTAGTATTTGGGGGTTGATTGTAGCCCTTAGATCTTGTTGTAATGGATGGTCAAGATTAGATGAGGGTATTATATAAACCCTCATCCTTGCCTCACATTTTTCAGATTTGGAATGAGAATTAAAAACCCTAGTTGTTTTCTTGAGTGTTCTTCATTTATCTCTTACTTTGTGTTGAGATTTGTGAATTAATTAACTAGTGGCTAAGTGCTTAGTTAATTAAACCTCTAAATCTATAACTTTGTGAGTGGATTTAGATACTATCCTTTTTATTTTCCTTGTTTACAAAAATTTCAGAAAAATTTATCACAAAAAAGTCACATTGGCCGAGATTTATCAAGGGTTTTCAAGGTTCGATTTTGTTCATCCTTTGAGTGATTCTTATCCCCATAAGTTTCACTCCAAATTGGTCATCAAAGCCTAGGTTTGTTCTTCATTTTCGATTTGTTCTTGTTTTTAGTTTTTCGAATTACTCCTACTTTTTTTCCTCTTCAATTTTCGATTTCTTTCTTTGTTTTCCTTGTTTTATTTTCCACAAAATCTTACACAAAATGGTTAAAGATCTACATTTGTGTTAGTATTGGTTGGGTTTGTTCTTGTGTTAGCCGAAATTTTAGGGTTGTTTTCCTCTTCATTTTTTCGTTTTCTTTCTTTGTTTTCCTTGTTTATTTTTCCACAAAATTTCCACAAAAGATCTCACAAAACTTTCACAAAATGGAAGGGGATAGAGGGGAAGGTAAAAGACTTTCCGATTTAGAAGAGAAATTGACTCAACTCACCGGTAATTGCACTTTGATGATGAATGCTATTAACACACTCTTGGAACAAAACATGAATGAACCAAGAAGGGGTGAAGGGGGAAGGGGAAGAGGCCGTGGGATGGGGTATGGGGGCCGTGGGAGAGGACAAGTTCCTCCTCACATGGAAGATCAATTTCGAATTCGGAAGAGTCCCTTGAGGCCCACCCTAGAGACCATGACCGAGACATTAAGGTGGACATACCCGATTTTTATGGTAGCTTGAACCCCGAGGATCTCCTAGATTGGCTTAGATCGGTTGAGAGAATTTTTGAATTCAAGGAGTACTCCGATAGGAAGTGTTTCAAAGTGGCCATCATGAAATTCAAGGGTTATGCCTCCCTTTGGTATGAAAACCTTAAGAATCAAAGAAACCGAGAGGGTAAGGAACCCATCAAGTCGTGGCTCAAACTCAAAAAGAAACTCAAAGACAAGTTTGTTCCCAAAGACTACACTCAAGACATGTTCCTCAAGCTAGCCCAACTAAAACAAGAGTCACACCCCATTGAAACCTATCTTAGGGACTTTGAGCAACTCACCCTCCAATGTGAAATGAATGAGAAACCCGAACAAAAAATTGCAAGGTTTGTTGAGGGCCTAAACCCTAGGATAGCAAATCGAGTCAAAATGCAAAACTTGTGGTCATTCGATGAGGCGGTTACCATGGCCACACGTGTGGAGAGGCTAGAGAAGGGGAGAGGAGAGCCGGCTAAGAGCACCCCCAAGACCAACCCCATGTCGAGCCAAGGGGGGATCAAAATTGTTGAACCTAACCCTACCATCAAGCCATCAAGTGTTGACAAGGGAAAGGGAATCGACTATGGCCCTAAGAGAACCATTCCTCTCAAGAAGTGCTACCAATGTCAAGGGTATGGTCACTTTGCTAAGGAGTGCCCTAGCAAGAGGACCTTGAACACAAGTGAGGTTGTGCATTGGGGAGACGATGAAGTGTTGGTTTGTGAGGAAGAAAAAAAAGAGGGAGTTGAGGAAATGAAAGTGGCCGAAACAATTGTGCCCCCGGACTCGGGGTTGAGCTTGGTCACTTGGCGAGTGATGCACACTCAAGAAGCAAACGAGAAAATGGACCAAAGACACCAAATATTTCGGTCCAAATGTACCATCATGGGGAGAGTGTGTAACTTGATTATCGATGGGGGAAGTTGTGTTAATGTTGCTTCCAAGACCCTCATTGATAAGCTTGCCTTGCCTACTTTGAAGCATCCTCACCCATACAAACTAAGATGGCTCAATCAAGGAGCCGAGGTCAAAGTTGACAAACAATGCCAAGTCTCGTTCTCAATTGGTCAAGACTACAAAGATGAAGTTGTGTGTGAAGTGTTGGACATGGATGCATGTCATGTGTTGCTTGGTAGGCCTTGGGAGTATGAAAAGAATTCTTCCCACCATGGAAGAGACAACACCTACTCATTCAAGTATGGTGACAAGCTTATTGTCTTAGCTCCCCTACCACCAATGATGGGATGTAAATCCAATGCGTGCTTGTTTGAATCCTTCCTTGAACCGAAACCTAGCATGGAGAAGAAGTTGGAGCCGAGCTTGAAAGAGCTTGACGACTTGAATGGGCTTGAGCCGAGTAAGGAAGAGCTAGGGGAGGAGATGAACTTGGAATGTGAAGGAAGCTCTAGCATGATAAGGAGGATTCTAGGAGAGGAGCAACATGAAGGTGAAGCATCAATCAACAAGAAAACAACTAGTGTGAACAATGAGAGGGCAAAAATCGATGGCCTAGGGAGGTCAAGTGGATCCTTGAGATGGAGGATCATTGATGGGCTCGATCACGAGCAAGAATGGATGGATGGCGTGGCTATGAACCGAGGACTCAAAGAGATGCTTGAGGAAGAATGTGTGGTCAAGCAAACCGTGACCAAGGAGGAAAACATGATCAATCCCTCGAGCCCAAGCAAAGGAATCCAACCATTCCTCCAAACCATCATCAAGTGGCGCCCATGGAAGAAAAACGTGAAGCCCAAATTCGAGCAAGGATTGAGTCGAATCAAGTGTGAAGTCAAGCAAGTCGAGTAGGAGGTTCTCCAAGGACTTGAGGGCAAGTCCTTTCCAAGGAGAGGAGATTGGACCAAAATTGGTCAAGGAAGTCAAGGGAGAAGAGTTGGGAGACCATGGGTTAGGGCCATGGGCTCAAACCCAAGCCTAGGGCTCGGTCTAAGGGATCACTAAGGGTCAACTAAAGTCAATTCTATGGTCAAATCGAGCCAACCCTAGTGATCAAGCTAAGTCAAGGAGAAGTCAAAGTTGGAGAGCTACAAAAAGTCAAAGATCAAGCTATTTTTGAATGTGGTTAATCAAGGCACACCCATGTGAGTCACCCTCCAATAAATGGGCTCACATGGTTCAACAAGCTAGCTCAAGGAGGTCCTCAAGGAGCCGGCTTCAAATGAAAGTCCCAAGCCACCACATTGTTTTACTTTAAGTCTTTTTCATTCAAGTCGCTATCTACCTTTATTACTTTATGCTTTTTACTTTATGTATTTGTTATTTTATGTTCAAATTTTCAGCTCAAGTGAGCCTCATTTTGACCGAGTATATTGTAGTATTTGGGGGTTGATTGTAGCCCTTAGATCTTGTTGTAATGGATGGTCAAGATTAGATGAGGGCATTATATAAACCCTCATCCTTGCCTCACATTTTTCAGATTTGGAATGAGAATTAAAAACCCTAGTTGTTTTCTTGAGTGTTCTTCATTTATCTCTTACTTTGTGTTGAGATTTGTGAATTAATTAACTAGTGGCTAAGTGCTTAGTTAATTAAACCTCTAAATCTATAACTTTGTGAGTGGATTTAGATACTATCCTTTTTATTTTCCTTGTTTACAAAAATTTCAGAAAAATTTATCACAAAAAAGTCACATTGGCCGAGATTTATCAAGGGTTTTCAAGGTTCGATTTTGTTCATCCTTTGAGTGATTCTTATCCCCATAAGTTTCACTCCATCATCAAGGCTCTTCAGGTAAATGTTCCTTTTATTGACCTTGTGACTCAAATACCTGCGTACGCTAAGTTTCTGAAGGAGCTCTTAGCTAGAAAGCGTACGCTTGATGATGTCTCGACTGTGGCTTTTGTGGGGGAGGCTAGTACTAGGCTGCAGGGTAGTAAGCCCCCTAAGCTTAGTGACCCTGGGACTTTTTCTATTCCCTGCTCCATAGGTAGGTTTGAGGTCAAAAATGCTTTATGTGACCTAGGAGCCAGCGTCAGTGTCATCCCGTACTCTATGTGTAAGAAGATGAATATGACGAATATGGGTGTCACTAGTCTCACTTTGCAAATGGCTGACCGGTTTGTTAAGCGTCCCTTAGGTATATTACAAGATGTCCCCGTACAGGTAGGAAAGTTCTTTATCCCTGTGGACTTTGTAGTACTAGATATGTCTGAGGATGTCCACATCCCAATTATTTTGGGAAGACCTTTTCTACACACTGCTGGTGCAGTCATAGATGTGGGTAACAAGACCTTAGCATTCACGGTGGGGGGTGAAAAGCTCACTTTTACGCATTCTGATACCCCGCGGTCACCCATGCGTCTAGAGTCGGTTTGCTCTATTGATTCTGTACCTCCGTCTCACTCTACTGGAGACACTTTGGAGGTTTTGCATGTCTCTTCTCTTTGTGCAGGTTCTTTTCAGGATGGCTGCAAAGATGGTTTGGGGGAGAGAAAGCTGCTGGAAGCCGACTTATTCGACGCTAGCTATGGGGACAGAGGAACCACACTTGAGTCGCTTGGAGGACAAGGGCGATTTGGAGAGCCATTTCGTGATAGAGGACCTACAGTGATGGATTATGCTATGCTGCCTCGAGAGGGAGGAGTTCTTTGGCGATCGGATGCTGTTTCGCCAAGTGAAGCTGTTGCAAACGGCCAACGACCTTGGCCCAACTTGACTTGATTTTTGGAGCTTTGAAGAGTCGTGCGGGACTAAAAACCAGCGCTTCCGAGAGGCAACCCGATGACGTTGTACTTTTATTGCACATTGTACTTTGTTTGGTTTGTTTTGTTGACATTTTACGTTTGTTTGAGCGCGCGAGGACGAGGGTATTATTTTGTGATTTTATCGCGCAGGTATTTATGGACTTTTGGGTCCTTCGTATGTTGAAAACGCTCACGAGAAGGCATCGGCCAACCGCTGTCGGGCTCGACCGGCCATAGTCGAATTTGGAAACAGCATTTAAAAATCGAAAAATTGCATCGGGGCCTTAGCCGCCGGTGGCCGGCCACGGCCCAGACTCTACGACCACCCTCGCCACTTCGCCGCTTCGTTTCCCTTCTGCTCGTCTTATCTACCGAAATACTTCATAACTGGACTGATTTGGACGCATATTCGTGGATTATAAGCCGCACTCCATGTTTCGCTTCGGTTTGGGGGAGCTCCGACTTGATAATGTGAGTTCCCATTACCCTCTTTCGTCGCTTCATTTTTCTACCCCCGCTTATTATTTGTCCTTATCTGCTGTTGTGGTTGTGCTGTTTTCCACATTGAGGACAATGTGCGATTCTGGTTTGGGGGAGGGAAACACTTTCGCGTTCTGATTTTGCATTTTACATTTCGTGTGCATTTATTTGAAAATCCAAAAAAATTAAAAAATTTCAGAAAAATACAAAAATACGAGTCTTTTTGGTCTGAATTGTCACGTTTGGAGAGTTGATTAGTGCATTAATTTTGATCATTAGCGTCTCCGAGTTGAAAATCTATCGTCATGGCTTGCACTATATGTTGTTTCCTATTAGTAGATTGCGAGCCTCAAACACTAGCCCACTTGTATCTGCTTAATTCTTATCGCTCTGCGTTCTTTTACTTTCGATTTTGGTATTCTTGCAAGGCATGGTATGTGGAATGTTTGGAATATCGGAATGTGGTTTGTTTGGAAAGATTCATTTAATGTTGGAGCAATGCTTCGATGCTCTCGGAGGGGACTCATTGATTTGAGTAACCACAATGGCCATGAATTTGGTTGTGACCGAGAGTATGAGCAATGATGTAACCCTTAAGGAAATATGTATGCCCGAGCACGATCTTTACCGAGTGAATGTCAAGCTAAACGGTATAACATACGAGGGATGCTCCACATTTGAGAAAAAGAAAAAAAGAGAAAGAAAAGAAAACAAAGGAGAAAAATGGATTGTGGAAAGAATTGGTTGAACGGAAAGTGGTATGTTCGGTTGGCCTTGCTTGAATTTAAATATCCTTTATCATTAGTTTGTTGCGAGAGCGTTAGAGGCTAGTAATATAATGTGGTGTGAATGGTTGAGACTTGTGCTCTGTTTTCGGCGAAACAGTCTATGGTTGTATGTTTATGTGCATAGGTCGTCAACTTTGAGATACTAGCGTGATAAGATCGTGTCACTTTGATCTTCTCCGACGCTGTTTGCTTGAGGACAAGCAAAGGTTTGGTTTGGGGGAGTTTGATACACGCTATTTATATACATTATATGCCCCCGGTTCAGTCGCATTTAGCTGCATTTACTCGTGATCATTACTAGTTTTATGAGCTATTTGTTATATTTCTCGATACTGCTGCCTTTTATTTACATTTTGCAGGTTTTGGTGGTTTTGAGCCAAAACCCGAGACAATTGGAGCAAGTACGAGAACCAAGACGACAAGACCAGGCTCGAGTGTGCACTGGAGCTCGAGAACACAAACCAAAGACCAAAAACATAAGAAAGGACACGAGTGAATAAAGGCCCAAAACAAGATTGGGCCAAGTTAAGAAGAAAGAAGAAGAGTCGGCCCAACTTTGAGAGTCAGGCCGGCCACCAAAGTCGGCCGCCAGTTTGAAATCACTACTACTGGGCCACCTTTTACACGCGAATTTGATTTATTTCGGGATATAATTTTGGGAGACATATATAGAGATCTTTTAGGTCGTGACTTAGACTCATCTAGAGTTTATGCTTTCTTTGACATTAGAAGTTAGGTTTAGATTGGTTTACTGTTTTAAATTCTCTCTTTTGCAAACTCCAAAACTCATTTAGTTTAATTTCAAGATTGATTTCGCTTGTAACCGTCAGTACTCCGTAAATTCCAGGTTTTTATTTAATTGCTATTGTTTCTTTATCATGTCTTCTATTTATTTCAATTGCTTTGATTTAATTTCTAGTATGTGGACCAAAATTGGTCAAGGAAACCAAGGGTGAAGCCGAGGGGGGCCGTGGGTTGGACCCATGGGCTCAAACCCAAGCCTAGACCAAGGGTCAAGGGATCCCTAGGGGATAAGTAAAGTCAATTCTATGGTCAAATCGAGCCAACCCTAGTGATCAAGCTAAGTCAAGGATGGAGAGCAACAAAAAGTCAAGATCATGCTATTTTTGAAATGTGGTCAACTATGGTACACCCATGTGAGTCAACCCTCCAATAAAATGGGCTCACATGGATCATCAAGCTAGCTCATGGAGGTCAAGGTAGGTTCAAATCAAGTCACCAAGGATCATCACATTGTTTTTATATTTCATGTCATTTTCATACATGTCGTTTTCATTACTTTTACTTTACGCTTTAATGTAAGAGACAATATAATCCCTTGATTATTGGTCATTTGGACCGTCCCACATGCCAACCAAGGTCAAATCTTGACCCTTGGATGCTTCCTAAAGTGCATGGATAGGATGTGTTCAAACGCTATCATTTGTCTACTTTAAGTTTTTGTTTGTTATCAATTTCAAATTTGTAAGGTCACTAGGACCAACTAATTCGGCTGATTTGAGGGACCTTTATGGCCCTTGGATCAACTTGTAATGTGTGGGTAGGATTAGAATGGGGTAATATATAAACCCACATCCTCACCTCACAATTTTGATTTGAATGATAAGGTTGAAACCCTAAAAAACTTGAGTGCTCTCATTTCTCTCTTTACTTTGTGTTTGAGATTTATGATAATTAACTAGTGGCTTTGTGCTTAGTTAATTAAACCCTAAATCTATAACTTTGTGAGTAGATTTAGGCACTATCTTTATGTTTCCTTTTGTTTTACAAATTTGAAAAATATCCCATAAAAACTTCACATTGAGCCGAGATTTCTAAGGGTTTTGCAAGATCGATTTTGTTCATCCTTTGAGTGATTCTTATCCCCATAAGTTTCACTCCAAATTGGTCATCAAAGCCTAGGTTTGTTTTTGATTTTCATTTTTATCTTTGTTTTTTTTTCGGTTTACCCTAGAAAAGTCGAGTAGTTTGTTTGTTTTCCTCTTTTAATTTTTCGTTTTTTCTTCCTTCTTTTCCTTGTTTATTTTCTATAAATTTCCACAAAAGATCTCACAAAATTGTCACAAAATGGAAGGGGATAGAGGGAAGATAAAGACTTTCGAATTTGGAGGATAAATTGAATCAACTTAGGTAGTTGTAATACTATGATGAATGCTTTGAACACCCTCCTAGACCAAAACCTTAATGAACCAAGAAGGGGTGAAGGGGAAGGGACGTGGCGTGGGTTTGGGTATGGGGGCGTGGGAGAGGACACCCTCCTCCTCACATGGAAGATCAATTTTCGGATTCGGAAGAGTCCCTTGAGGCCCACCCTAGAGACCATGACCGAGACATTAAGGTGGACATACCCGATTTTTATGGTAGCTTGAACCCAGGATCTCCTAGATTGGCTTAGATCGGTTGAGAGAATTTTTGAATTCAAGGAGTACTCCGATAGGAAGTGTTTCAAGGTAGCCATCATGAAGTTTAAGGGATATGCCTCCCTTTGGTATGAAAACCTTAAGAATCAAAGAAACCGAGAGGGTAAGGAACCCATTAAGTCATGGCTCAAACTCAAAAAGAAACTCAAAGACAAGTTTGTTCCCAAAGACTACACCCAAGACATGTTTCTCAAACTAGCTCAACTAAAACAAGAGTCACACCCCATTGAGACCTATCTTAGGGATTTTGAGCAACTCACCCTACAATGTGAGATGAATGAGAAACCCGAACAAAAAATTGCAAGGTTTGTTGAGGGCCTAAACCCTAGGATTGCTAACCGAGTGAAGATGCAAAACTTGTGGTCATTCGATGAGGCCGTTACCATGGCCACACGTGTGGAAAGGCTAGAGAAGGGAGAGGAGAGTCGGCTAAGAGCAACCCCAAAACCAACCCCATGTCGAGCCAAGGAGGGATCAAGATTTCAGAGCCTTGCCCTACTAACAAACCCTCAAGTGTTGATAAAGGAAAGGGAATTGACTATGGCCCCAAGAGAACGATTCCCTCAAAAATGCTACCAATGTCAAGGCTATGGTCATTTTGCTAAGGAATGCCCTAGCAAGAGGACCTTGAATACAAGTGAGGTTGTGCATTGGGGAGATGATGAGGTGTTAGTTTGTGAGGAAGAAAAAAGAGGGAGTTGAGGAAGTGAAGATGGCCGAGACCATTGTTCCTGGACTCGGGATTGAGCTTGGTCACTTGGCGAGTGATGCACACCCAAGAATCAAACGAGAATATGGACCAAAGGCACCAAATATTTCGGTCCAAATGTACCATCATGGGGAGAGTGTGTAACTTGATTATCGATGGGGGAAGTTGTGTTAATGTTGCTTCCAAGACCCTCATTGATAAGCTTGCCTTGCCTACTTTGAAGCATCCTCACCCATACAAGCTAAGATGGCTCAATCAAGGAGCCGAGGTCAAAGTTGACAAACAATGCCAAGTCTCGTTCTCAATTGGTCAAGACTATAAAGATGAAGTTATGTGTGAAGTGTTGGACATGGATGCTTGCCATGTGTTGCTTGGTAGACCTTGGGAATTTGAAAAGAATTCTTCCCATCATGGAAGAGACAACACCTACTCATTCAAGTATGGTGAAAAGCTCATTGTCTTAGCTCCCCTACCACCAATGATGGGTTGTAAATCCAATGCATGCCTATTTGAATCCTTCATTGAGCCGAAACCTAGCAAGGAGACGAAGTTAAGGCCGAAATTGCATGAGCTTGAGAAATTGAAGGGGCTTGAGCCGAGTAAAGAAGAGCAAGGGGAAAAGGTGAGCTTGGAATGTGAGGGAAGCACTAGCATGACAAGGAGGACTCTAGGAGAGGAGCCTCATGAAGGTGAAGCATCAATCAACAAGGAAACAACCGACTACATTGAGAATGTGGTCAATGAAAGAACAAAAATCGATGGTAAGGAAAGATCAAGCGGGTCTTTAAGGTGGAGAATCATTGATGGGCTCGAACATGAGCAAGAATGGGTGGATGGCATGGTTATGAGTCGAGGGCTCAAAGAAATGCTCGAGGAAGAATGCGTGGTCAAGCAAACCGTGACCAAGGATGAAAATGTGATCACTTCTTCGAGCCAAGGCAAAGGGGTCCAACCACTTCTACAAACTCTAGCTAAGTGGTGCCCATGGAAGACTAAAACCGTGAAAGCCAAGATCGAGCAAAGGTTGAGCCGAGATTCTAGCTTGAAATCGAGCAAGGGAGGAAGCAAGAGGATCTCCAAGGACTTGAGGACAAGTCCTTTCCAAGGAGAGGAGATTGGACCAAAATTGGTCAAGGAAACCAAGGGTGAAGCCGAGGGGGGCCGTGGGTTGGACCCATGGGCTCAAACCCAAGCCTAGACCAAGGGTCAAGGGATCCCTAGGGGATAAGTAAAGTCAATTCTATGGTCAAATCGAGCCAATCCTAGTGATCAAGCTAAGTCAAGGATGGAGAGCAACAAAAAGTCAAGATCATGCTATTTTTGAAATGTGGTCAACTATGGTACACCCATGTGAGTCAACCCTCCAATAAAATGGGCTCACATGGGTCATCAAGCTAGCTCATGGAGGTCAAGGGCGCGGTTCAAATCAAGTCACCAAGGATCATCACATTGTTTTTTATATTTCATGTCATTTTCATACATGTCGTTTTCATTACTTTTACTTTATGCTTTAATGTAAGAGACAATATAATCCCTTGATTATTGGTCATTTGGACCGTCCCACATGCCAACCAAGGTCAAATCTTGACCCTTGGATGCTTCCTAAAGTGCATGGATAGGATGTGTTCAAATGTCATTGTCTACTTTAAGTTTTTGTTTGTTATCAATTTCAAATTTGTAAGGTCACTAGGACCAACTAATTCGGCTGATTTGAGGGACCTTTATGGCCCTTGGATAAACTTGTAATGTGTGGGTAGGATTAGAATGGGGGTAATATATAAACCCACATCCTCACCTCACAATTTTCAGATTTGAATGATAAGGTTGAAACCCTAAAAAAACTTGAGTGCTCTCATTTCTCTCTTTACTTTGTGTTTGAGATTTATGATAATTAACTAGTGGCTTTGTGCTTAGTTAATTAAACCCCTAAATCTATAACTTTGTGAGTAGATTTAGGCACTATCTTTATGTTTCCTTTTGTTTTACAAATTTCAGAAAAATATCCCATAAAAACTTCACATTGAGCCGAGATTTCTAAGGGTTTTGCAAGATCGATTTTGTTCATCCTTTGAGTGATTCTTATCCCCATAAGTTTCACTCCAGTATGAGTAGCTAATTACCTGTTAGGGTTTAGGGTGATTTGTGATATTTGATTCAGGACATGTTTTAATTGCTTATATTGATTGAACTTGTGCAAGTTGGCTTCTTCCTGCGCGTTTTATTATCAATTGAATTTAGGGATGCCTTTATTGAATTGAACTTAGATTGTTTCAGTTTAAGATCGAAAGCCTAATTGAAACTAGACTCACGCGTATTTGATAAGTTGAATTTAGTAAGTTGCGAGAGCCCGCTAAATTTGCTTAAGGTTAATATTGACTCGAGAGAGCGTATTCCTAAACCTAGTCACTTGCATAGCTTCAATTGATTGTTATTTACTTTTAAGTTGAGTTCCTGAATCATTGTCTTAATGAACCCGATGCCCTAATTCTCTCCATATTGATTTATACTTATTTTACCTTTTGCCTTAGTTTTAGTTATAACAAACTCTTTTTCACACCCTAGAGTCAAACCTGTTTTCGCCTGCTTTAGCTTATAACTGCTCCGTTTCTCTGTGGATACGATCCTGCTTACCACTAGCTGTTGTTAGTTGTTCGTTAGGTTTATTTTGATTGAGGCGTGACGACTTTAGCCTTGTCATTCAGTAAGGTACTAAAATCAAATTCATCTGCCAAAAAATCATTCAAACCAAAAATCACCCTAATATCAGCGACTTCAGCTGAAACATCAGCACGATACCCTCTAAGCCGCTTCAAAACGTTTTCACACTCTCGCCATCTGTAGTTCTTCGCCTGCACATTTCAAACCATCTTTACACGGTTTTCATTCGTTTCAGTTGCATTGTGCACAGTCGATTCAATAGAACAGAATACATTTACACGTACCAGCCACCGTGGGGAATCCGGGATGGAGAATAAGCCTACCAACTGAAGTATACAAGGACCAGCTCCTGAAACAAGTACAATATCGTCAAAAGATTGTATTTCAAACTCTTGCCGAAGATTTACTACTCGTATTATCAGCAAATACCGATTAAGGCCAAAACTCGCCACTGTATTATAGTACCGACTAGCCACATCGATGATACACCACAACAAATCATCAGCTGCCAACACTTAGAGATGTTTGAGAATCGACTTTCCATCACGAGTAGCTTTCTATGCAAACAATGTAACCAAGGAATCAATAACCTGATGTGCTGCTGTAAATCGTCCTCTAAGATTTTTGGAGTTATTTTAGCCACATATACCGGCACCTGATACAGCTTCGAGGGTTAAGACAACACCCCTAAATATACATAAATGAAAACTTGATGCCAATGCACGTCAAACTTGATGTCAGTATCTAGAAATTGTATCTCAAAACAGATAATTCCTCTAAAACCAAGTCTGAAACAAACAACCAAATAAAGCATACTTCATAGAAAAAAAAAAATCAAAATTAACAAATACGGAGTATAAAATAAAACAATATAGAACTACCAAAAATATGTAAACCAAGCATAATAAGATTCTTTTCAATGTATAGTCAAAATCGTCAAAAATGCAAAACGTTGTAACTGTTCTCGTTTCGTGACTGAACATGTATCCCAAACTAAACTGGAGTGAAACTAAGTGGATCAAGTTTCACTCAAAGGATGAACTAAAATCGACTTGTGATGGTGGTGAAAATCTCGGCCCAAAGAGATGTTTTTGTGGGATAATTTTCTGAAATTTTGTGAAAAACAAAAGAACATAAAGATAGTCACTAATTCTACACACAAAGTAATAGAATTAGGGTTGTAATTAGTTAAGCACTAAGCCACTAACTAATTAATCACTCAACTCAAGCACAAAGCTAAGAGAGAAATGAGAGCACTCAAGTTTTTAGGGTTCAACCTTATATTCATTCAAATCTGAAAAATTACAAGGAGATAGGTGGGTTTATATAAGACCCAACCTCTAATCTACACCCTTCAATTCAAAGCTAATCTAAGGGCCACAAGGAACCCACAATACATCATAAAAACGGCTGAAATTTGCCTTACAATAGCTGAATTTTTTGAAGACTAACAAACAACAAACATAAAGCATAAAGCATAAAGCATAAAAGGTAGATAGTGACATGTGTTGAAAGGGACTTATTGAGGAACACATGTGATGCCTCTCTTGACCATTTTCGGCTGACTTGGGTTCATTTCCCACTCGATTTTGCTCTTGAAAATTT
This sequence comes from Dianthus caryophyllus, assembly GCA_023091065.1. Classification (NCBI taxonomy): domain Eukaryota; kingdom Viridiplantae; phylum Streptophyta; class Magnoliopsida; order Caryophyllales; family Caryophyllaceae; genus Dianthus; species Dianthus caryophyllus. The sequence goes on along the minus strand of CM041529.1, from coordinate 10,894,245 downwards.
AATTGACTTGAGGTTCGAACCTACTTGGGTGCACTCGAGCGATCACATTCAAAAATAGCACTTTTGTTGACTTTCGGTTGCTCTCCGTCTTGACTTTCCTTGACTTCTTTGACCCACCAAGCTTGACCAAGATATTATTATGTAATTCACTCAAAATAAGCTTGGGTGGACCTTAGGGCCGTGGTCTAGCCCATGGTTCGAGCCCAAGGACCCAAACCGTGTTCTAGACTAAAACCGCCTTTGTTCGCCTTGACCATTCTTGGTCCAATCTCCTCTCCTTGAAAAGGATTTGTCCTCAAATCCTCGGAGTTCTCTTTGTTCCCTTCTCGACTTGAACTTTTGTTTGACTCATGATTCGAACCTTCGCCTTCTTCTCGACTCGGACTCTTATTGGCTTCATGACTTGATTCGTAGAACATGATGAGGGGTGCCCCATGAGTCCCATGACCAACTTTGGGCTCCACGGCTCTAGACTTCCAAGAATTCCACTTGCTTAGAGATTGAATGAGAGATTGATTCTTGTAAACTCGGTTCATTGAATTGAACTTGCTCTCTCCCTTACTCATGGTTTCTTTGGATTCACAATTAACCCCTAGCACAACTCGAAGTTCCTCATGTTTAGGACCGTCAATTAGCCACCCTTTTTCAAAGATGAGTCCCACGTCTCTTTCCCATTTCAAGGACTCACTTGAACTTTCTAGCACATCGACCTTTGCATCTCCAAATGATTCACTTCCTTTGCACTTGATCGAGTTTCCCAAATTTTCAGTTTTGACTTCATGAAGCTCCTCTCCTTGGCTTCCCCTTATTGCTCTAGGATTGTCTTCGGTCACATGAAGGGCTACATTCTCGATCTTGAAGGTACTTATGGCATTAGGCGACATAAGGAGTGTGACTAATTCGGGTATGGCCTTGAGGGCCGTGTTCCCCTTCCACAAATCGATCTTTGGACTTTCAATTGAGCCATCTTCGTTCTTGAACTTAGGTGAAGATTGTAGAAGATCATCACTTAGCTCTTTTTGTTCAAGCTTAGTTCCCCCTTTGAATCCCCATTTCATGAATCCACTTGAGTAGACTTGGTTATGACAACCACATAGCATTTCTTTGGTATTGTTAGTTCCCACTTTGAACTTCCATTTTAGAAATTCCCTCGACTCTTTGCTTGCATCAACATTCTCATACCACATGAATATCCTTTCCATAAGCTTAGGTAGACTTCTCATCTCACATTCATCCCCTTTCTTGAGCATAGGTAGACTTTCTTTTCCAAACTCATCTTGATCATTAGGGATGTCTTTGAGAAGAAGAACACATCCAACCTTCTCATCACTAAACCCATGCTTCAATTCGGGTACTCCACTCAAAATAACCTCTTTGGATGACTCAAGTATGGAGGGCGGTTTGCATTGCTCTTTGGGGAACTCCTTAGCAAGGACATTAATCTCATCCTTCCCATGACTAACCCCAAGTTCAATTTCTGGTCCCCCATCAATCCCCATTTTTTCGTGTGACATAATCAAGGAGGGTGGGTTAGGGTTCTTCAAAATCGGAGGTAAGGGTGCAAGTTTGATTTTCTTAGCTCCAATCTTGAAAGTATAGGTATTGTCCCTCCCATCATGATGAGCATTTCTTTCCAACTTCCATGGTCTCCCCAAGAGGAGATGACAAGCATCCATGGGAATCACATCACATAAAACCTCATCCATGTAATCCCCACCAATGGAGAAAGAAACCAAGCATTGTCTAACCACACTTACACTCATCTCGGCTCCCTTGTTTAGCCGCTTCATCTTGTAAGGGTTAGGGTGGTCTTGTGTAGGTAAGGCTAGTTTTTCAATGAGAGTATTTGAGGCAACATTATTGCAACTTTCCTCATCAACAACCAAATCACAAACCCTTCCCATAATGGTACACCTAGACCTAAAGATTTCGACTTGGTGATTCTCTTCTAGGGTTAGGGTTAGGGTTTGAGCATGTGAAGCTCTACAAGTCACACGACCATGGCTAGGGGGTGGCTCTCCTCCTAACCGAGCCATCCTACCTTCTAACTCCCTCAAGATCACAAGGTTAGGGTTAGGGATAGGTCTACCCCTCATTCGACTCATTTTGATTTCAAGTTCTCTTCTAGCTTTCTCCATAGAATCGTACATGGTCTCACCAAGGGTAGTATCACAAGAAATACCAAAAGGAAGAAACATACCCATTGAGATAACCAAAGAACAAATCTGAAAAAAAATTCGGGCACTTCAAGAAGATCCCTTTGGACCGTATGTTCTCTAACACAAGGGTGGATCTTTGAGTGTAAGAACCGAAACCAACACTAACATAAGTGTAGATCTTCAACCATTTTTGTGAAAATTTTGTGAGAATTTTGTGGAAGTTTTGTGGAAAACAAGGAAAAAATAAAAGAGAACAAACGAAAAATAAGAGAGGAAACACAAGAGTATAACCGAAAACAAGATCAAACCGACAACACAAAGAACAAATCGAAAATGAAGAACAAACCTAGGCTTTGATGACCAATTTGGAGTGAAACTAAGTGGATCAAGTTTCACTCAAAGGATGAACTAAAATCGACTTGTGATGGTGGTGAAAATCTCGGCCCAAAGAGATGTTTTTGTGGGATAATTTTCTGAAATTTTGTGAAAAACAAAAGAACATAAAGATAGTCACTAATTCTACACACAAAGTAATAGAATTAGGGTTGTAATTAGTTAAGCACTAAGCCACTAACTAATTAATCACTCAACTCAAGCACAAAGCTAAGAGAGAAATGAGAGCACTCAAGTTTTTAGGGTTCAACCTTATATTCATTCAAATCTGAAAAATTACAAGGAGATAGGTGGGTTTATATAAGACCCAACCTCTAATCTACACCCTTCAATTCAAAGCTAATCTAAGGGCCACAAGGAACCCACAATACATCATAAAAACGGCTGAAATTTGCCTTACAATAGCTGAATTTTTTGAAGACTAACAAACAACAAACATAAAGCATAAAGCATAAAGCATAAAAGGTAGATAGTGACATGTGTTGAAAGGGACTTATTGAGGAACACATGTGATGCCTCTCTTGACCATTTTCGGCTGACTTGGGTTCATTTCCCACTCGATTTTGCTCTTGAAGATTTAATTGACTTGTGGTTCGAACCTACTTGGGTGCACTCGAGCGATCACATTCAAAAATAGCACTTTTGTTGACTTTCGGTTGCTCTCCGTCTTGACTTTCCTTGACTTCTTTGACCCACCAAGCTTGACCAAGATATTATTATGTAATTCACTCAAAATAAGCTTGGGTGGACCTTAGGGCCGTGGTCTAGCCCATGGTTCGAGCCCAAGGACCCAAACCGTGTTCTAGACTAAAACCGCCTTTGTTCGCCTTGACCATTCTTGGTCCATAAACTGAACTGGTATGCCTCCGACATCGTAACATGAACTGCAAAAATTCATATATATATATATAGAGCTCGGAAAAAAACAGAAATAGAGATGAGAATACAAACTCGATAGAGTAATAGAGCTCGGAAAAAAACAGAAATTACAGGGAAGCTCACCCATGACAGAGGCGGTTCGACTCACCTTCAACGTCAATGGAGCACCAACAAACAGAAGTGTATCCCTCACAATCACAAGCAGTGAAGAAAGGACAAAATGAAAGTCGAATCAAATTATATTAAATGGAAGGAGTAATTAAATTAAATGGAGAGAGTAATTAAATTAAATGGATCATTTCAAGAATATAAGGAACGAGTAAGTCATAGCCATCGATGACTCTGCAAGAACAGAGAGTGAGCACGGGGGGAGAAGAGAGTGAGCACGGAGTAAAGACTAAACTCCGGCGGTACAGAGATAACCACATAGGGTAATTTGTGGATGAAACAAAATAAAAAAAACATCGATGAAGCTTAATTCAATTATTGAACTTCAAATTACATCACCCCATCTACTGTAAAATCAAGTCAAAGCTCAACATGCAACATTTTCACTCAAAAACAACATTTAATTTTGAAACAATGAATCACACAAACTTAGAGCTGAAATCAAGTCAAGGTTCATAATGCTCAAATCACTCGCATTCAACCACCCCACGCCAATATTAATCAACCTAAAAATGAATAATTGAGATAAAATTAAACTAAGGCGTTGACTTCTAAGAGGTGCACCAAATCTTCTTTACATAATCAATTCAATTCAATTCAAACATCAATTACGCAGACACAAAGCTGAACTAAACACTAACCATATGCATAATTACTCCTCAATCACATATATAGTCATATTCAACCAAAAATTTAAACAAAATCAAATATTAAAAAATGAAAAAGTTTACCTAATTGACCAAAATCCTTGGTGTTCGTCAGTACAAGGAGCACCAAATCCATCGGAATACACAGCCTTCAGTCTCGAACTCCGAAGAACCTTCTCGTTGACACACTTCAATCGCAAAACCCTAACATTCAAACGACGAACAATAAAATAAAAAAAAATCGAAAATAATGCAGAGAAGAGAGAAAGAAAACGAGACCACAGAGGGTTATTTGTAGATGCTCCGGCGAGCGTGACGTTAGATCTGATATTCCACCTGTCGAATGTGAAGAACACTACATTTTGCTTAGCTCATTCAAACTAAACGTGATTCTCTTAAGTCTAATCTGGTCGGCCATACTCACAATCACATATACTAACTCAATTTTTCTCACAGAACTACGTCATTGCACACATACATTATTTCCTTATACTTCACTAATACTCAATGCATGACATACGATTGCGCGATTACAAAAATATACTCATGATGTACACAGCCACACACAAGCGAGCAAAACGTCATCGTCACCAGGGCCTAACAGCAGCAACCAATAGCATACAGAATTCGGATCAACAGCAGCAACCAACAGCAGCAACCAATATAACAACCGCGGTATAAGTATACAAACAATTTAACATCACGACATCAAGGCAAGGAGCCCTTGACAAACTCACACCCACGGTCACGACATTACGCAGTAACTTAAAAGTAGCATTATACAGCAGTAATAGGAGTAAAATGCAGCTACCAACATACTTTACCGATACTCTCACACACATCAACGACTATCACAGCCACATATCCATCATAAACACTTCATTTTCGAATCAGACAACACATAAACACCGGACTAAGTAAGGATAAGCCTTACCTTTTCGAAGAGGAACCTCAAACTCAAGTTCAGTAACGCCAAAACGTCGAAATCGCTTTGTAAACCAGCCAAACTCTACAAATAATGATATAATTATTAATTACTACTAAAATACTACCTGCTCATATTACAAAACCACTAAAATCGATTCTAAACTCAAAAGCCCCAACTTTCTAGGGTTAAAATCAAACGAAAATGAAAACCGAGTGAATGAAAACGAAGTATACCTCCAAAACCCGATTAATTAGGCTACGACTTGTGAAAACCGATGAATTTCGTGAATTCCGTTGACTAAACAGCAATTACAACCACCAGAGCACAAAATCCAGCCCAAAAACAAGATAAAATTGAGCAGCTTCACCGAAAGCCCAAAAAAAATTATTAGGGTTTTGAGCAAACCCGAAAGCAGCAACGAACAAGGGCGACCCTCGGTAGTGGAGGTGGCTGGATCGTCAGTCGTGGCTCACGGTGGAGGCTGGATCGATGTTAGGCGAGGGTTCATGGTGGTTGGCAGGTGAGGTGGTGGTGTTTAGTTGCGTGAGAGAGAGGAAGAATGAATGAAGAATGAGTGAAGAATGAATTAAAGGGGGAGATTAGTTTTGTTTGTGTGCTGTGACTATAGTGTCGGTTTTCTTAACAACCACCACCATATGTCAATTCACTTTGACATATAATGTCGGTTTTATTAACAACAGCCACTATATATTAATTCAATTTCCCTATAGTGTCGGTTTCCTTAAGAACCGCCACCATATGTTATATCTATAGTGTCGGTTATATATACAACCGCCACCATATGTTATTTCACTTTGGCAAATAATACGTCGGTTTCATTTAAAACCGCCACCAAATAAGCTATTGTGGCGGTTTTTCCAATAAACGCCACAAATACACTAACTTTTTGTGTCGTTTCTACCATAAACCGACACCATATATGTTCATTTCAACTTTTAGTGTCATTTCATTTAGAACCGACACTATTGCAGCGACACTATTGGGGTTTTTTCTAGTAGTGGCATTCGATATTTGGGCAGAAATACGTTGAGTCGAATCCTTGGAGCGATTCGGGGCGGGCCTCTTTGTACCTTGTAACCACACTCACCCTAAACTCGACTCACTCATGAGCCTCACTCATTTATACACGGTTTTAGGGCTGTTTTGTTGTGGAAGTTTTCTGATTTTATTTGAACACACATGAAAGCTAAAATAAAAGATATGACTTAAACAAGTTTAAGCCTAGGATATGAATTAGACCGAGCACTAAGCGAGGGCCTAAAACTAAGGTTCCGATCAATCATCGCACTAAGCTATGATCATCCCCCAAGGATACTCGAAACACCAAGCACTAAGCCAAGGTGGTTTCCAAGAGAAAAACTCACTTTTAAAACTCATTTTCTTATAAACTTCAAATCTGAAAAATTACAAGGAGATAGGTGGGTTTATATAAGACCCATGCTATCATCTAAACCCTACATCTAATATCTAATCTAAGGGCCATGAGGGCCTTCAAAAACAGCCGAAAAAAAGGGTCACAAGACCTTACAAAATCTGAAAATTACAACAACTAACAACTAAAGTAGAAAGCGACTTGTTGTAGCATCCTCTCCCTTCATTTGTGTTGTTGAATCAAGGCCCTCTATTTCTCCTTGGAAAGCAAGTAAATCTCGGCCCCTTTAAGTTCCTTGGCTGATTTTGTTTGTTGTTGAATTCAAAAGATCAAAGGTGACAAAGACATAAAGTTTAAAGCAACTTTAATCGAAAGGGACATGTATGAATTAAAATGTATGACTTGAACAACAATAGATGGACCAAAATTGGTCAAGGAAACCAAGGGTGAAGCCGAGGGGGGGCCGTGGGTTGGACCCATGGGCTCAAACCCAAGCCTAGACCAAGGGTCAAGGGATCCCTAGGGGATAAGTAAAGTCAATTCTATGGTCAAATCGAGCCAACCCTAGTGATCAAGCTAAGTCAAGGATGGAGAGCAACAAAAAGTCAAGATCATGCTATTTTTGAAATGTGGTCAACTATGGTACACCCATGTGAGTCAACCCTCCAATAAAATGGGCTCACATGGATCATCAAGCTAGCTCATGGAGGTCAAGGGGCCGGTTCAAATCAAGTCACCAAGGATCATCACATTGTTTTTTATATTTCATGTCATTTTCATACATGTCGTTTTCATTACTTTTACTTTATGCTTTAATGTAAGAGACAATATAATCCCTTGATTATTGGTCATTTGGACCGTCCCACATGCCAACCAAGGTCAAATCTTGACCCTTGGATGCTTCCTAAAGTGCATGGATAGGATGTGTTCAAATGTCATTGTCTACTTTAAGTTTTTGTTTGTTATCAATTTCAAATTTGTAAGGTCACTAGGACCAACTAATTCGGCTGATTTGAGGGACCTTTATGGCCCTTGGATCAACTTGTAATGTGTGGGTAGGATTAGAATGGGGGTAATATATAAACCCACATCCTCACCTCACAATTTTCAGATTTGAATGATAAGGTTGAAACCCTAACAAAACTTGAGTGCTCTCATTTCTCTCTTTACTTTGTGTCTGAGATTTATGATAATTAACTAGTGGCGTTGTGCTTAGTTAATTAAACCCCTAAATCTATAACTTTGTGAGTAGATTTAGGCACTATCTTTATGTTTCCTTTTGTTTTACAAATTTCAGAAAAATATCCCATAAAAACTTCACATTGAGCCGAGATTACTAAGGGTTTTGCAAGATCGATTTTGTTCATCCTTTGAGTGATTCTTATCCCCATAAGTTTCACTCCAAATTGGTCATCAAAGCCTAGGTTTGTTTTTGATTTTCATTTTTATCTTTGTTTTTTTTCGGTTTACCCTAGAAAAGTCGAGTAGTTTGTTTGTTTTCCTCTTTTAATTTTTCGTTTTTTCTTCCTTCTTTTCCTTGTTTATTTTCTATAAATTTCCCACAAAATTTCCACAAAAGATCTCACAAAATTGTCACAAAATGGAAGGGGATAGAGGGGAAGATAAAAGACTTTCGAATTTGGAGGATAAATTGAATCAACTTGCCGGTAGTTGTAATACTATGATGAATGCTTTGAACACCCTCCTAGACCAAAACCTTAATGAACCAAGAAGGGGTGAAGGGGGAAAGGGGACGTGGCAGTGGGTTTGGGTATGGGGAGTAGTGGGAGAGGACACCCTCCTCCTCACATGGAAGATCAATTTTCGGATTCGGAAGAGTCCCTTGAGGCCCACCCTAGAGACCATGACCGAGACATTAAGGTGGACATACCCGATTTTTATGGTAGCTTGAACCCCGAGGATCTCCTAGATTGGCTTAGATCGGTTGAGAGAATTTTTGAATTCAAGGAGTACTCCGATAGGAAGTGTTTCAAGGTAGCCATCATGAAGTTTAAGGGATATGCCTCCCTTTGGTATGAAAACCTTAAGAATCAAAGAAACCGAGAGGGTAAGGAACCCATTAAGTCATGGCTCAAACTCAAAAGAAACTCAAAGACAAGTTTGTTCCCAAAGACTACACCCAAGACATGTTTCTCAAACTAGCTCAACTAAAACAAGAGTCACACCCCATTGAGACCTATCTTAGGGATTTTGAGCAACTCACCCTACAATGTGAGATGAATGAGTAACCCGAACAAAAATTGCAAGGTTTGTTGAGGGCCTAAACCCTAGGATTGCTAACCGAGTGAAGATGCAAAACTTGTGGTCATTCGATGAGTAGTTACCATGGCCACACGTGTGGAAAGGCTAGAGAAGGGGAGAGGAGAGTCGGCTAAGAGCAACCCCAAAACCAACCCCATGTCGAGCCAAGGAGGGATCAAGATTTCCGAGCCTTGCCCTACTAACAAACCCTCAAGTGTTGATAAAGGAAAGGGAATTGACTATGGCCCCAAGAGAACGATTCCCCTCAAAAAATGCTACCAATGTCAAGGCTATGGTCATTTTGCTAAGGAATGCCCTAGCAAGAGGACCTTGAATACAAGTGAGGTTGTGCATTGGGGAGATGATGAGGTGTTAGTTTGTGAGGAAGAAAAAAAAGAGGGAGTTGAGGAAGTGAAGATGGCCGAGACCATTGTTCCCCCGGACTCGGGATTGAGCTTGGTCACTTGGCGAGTGATGCACACCCAAGAATCAAACGAGAATATGGACCAAAGGCACCAAATATTTCGGTCCAAATGTACCATCATGGGGAGAGTGTGTAACTTGATTATCGATGGGGGAAGTTGTGTTAATGTTGCTTCCAAGACCCTCATTGATAAGCTTGCCTTGCCTACTTTGAAGCATCCTCACCCATACAAGCTAAGATGGCTCAATCAAGGAGCCGAGGTCAAAGTTGACAAACAATGCCAAGTCTCGTTCTCAATTGGTCAAGACTATAAAGATGAAGTTATGTGTGAAGTGTTGGACATGGATGCTTGCCATGTGTTGCTTGGTAGACCTTGGGAATTTGAAAAGAATTCTTCCCATCATGGAAGAGACAACACCTACTCATTCAAGTATGGTGAAAAGCTCATTGTCTTAGCTCCCCTACCACCAATGATGGGTTGTAAATCCAATGCATGCCTATTTGAATCCTTCATTGAGCCGAAACCTAGCAAGGAGACGAAGTTAAGGCCGAAATTGCATGAGCTTGAGAAATTGAAGGGGCTTGAGCCGAGTAAAGAAGAGCAAGGGGAAAAGGTGAGCTTGGAATGTGAGGGAAGCACTAGCATGACAAGGAGGACTCTAGGAGAGGAGCCTCATGAAGGTGAAGCATCAATCAACAAGGAAACAACCGACTACATTGAGAATGTGGTCAATGAAAGAACAAAAATCGATGGTAAGGAAAGATCAAGCGGGTCTTTAAGGTGGAGAATCATTGATGGGCTCGAACATGAGCAAGAATGGGTGGATGGCATGGTTATGAGTCGAGGGCTCAAAGAAATGCTCGAGGAAGAATGCGTGGTCAAGCAAACCGTGACCAAGGATGAAAATGTGATCACTTCTTGAGCCAAGGCAAAGGGGTCCAACCACTTCTACAAACTCTAGCTAAGTGGTGCCCATGGAAGACTAAAACCGTGAAAGCCAAGATCGAGCAAAGGTTGAGCCGAGATTCTAGCTTGAAATCGAGCAAGGGAGGAAGCAAGAGGATCTCCAAGGACTTGAGGACAAGTCCTTTCCAAGGAGAGGAGATTGGACCAAAATTGGTCAAGGAAACCAAGGGTGAAGCCGAGGGGGGCCGTGGGTTGGACCCATGGGCTCAAACCCAAGCCTAGACCAAGGGTCAAGGGATCCCTAGGGGATAAGTAAAGTCAATTCTATGGTCAAATCGAGCCAACCCTAGTGATCAAGCTAAGTCAAGGATGGAGAGCAACAAAAAGTCAAGATCATGCTATTTTTGAAATGTGGTCAACTATGGTACACCCATGTGAGTCAACCCTCCAATAAAATGGGCTCACATGGATCATCAAGCTAGCTCATGGAGGCCAAGGGGCCGGTTCAAATCAAGTCACCAAGGATCATCACATTGTTTTTTATATTTCATGTCATTTTCATACATGTCGTTTTCATTACTTTTACTTTATGCTTTAATGTAAGAGACAATATAATCCCTTGATTATTGGTCATTTGGACCGTCCCACATGCCAACCAAGGTCAAATCTTGACCCTTGGATGCTTCCTAAAGTGCATGGATAGGATGTGTTCAAATGTCATTTATCTACTTTAAGTTTTTGTTTGTTATCAATTTCAAATTTGTAAGGTCACTAGGACCAACTAATTCGGCTGATTTGAGGGACCTTTATGGCCCTTGGATCAACTTGTAATGTGTGGGTAGGATTAGAATGGGGGTAATATATAAACCCACATCCTCACCTCACAATTTTCAGATTTGAATGATAAGGTTGAAACCCTAAAAAAACTTGAGTGCTCTCATTTCTCTCTTTACTTTGTGTTTGAGATTTATGATAATTAACTAGTGGCTTTGTGCTTAGTTAATTAAACCCCTAAATCTATAACTTTGTGAGTAGATTTAGGCACTATCTTTATGTTTCCTTTTGTTTTACAAATTTCAGAAAAATATCCCATAAAAACTTCACATTGAGCCGAGATTACTAAGGGTTTTGCAAGATCGATTTTGTTCATCCTTTGAGTGATTCTTATCCCCATAAGTTTCACTCCAATAGACCAGCCGAGTTTGGCCTCCTTTTGAGCTGAAAAAACGTGACCATGGGTCCAAGGACCATGGTTAAATCGTAGACCAAAAATCGGGTCCAAATCGTCAAGCCGTTTCGTTCCAACTCTCCCCTTCTTCAAAAAAAGTTTGTCCTCAAACTTTGGCAAAATAAAATGGTATCCAAAAAGATGAATTTTCAGAAAATAAAAACGATTTTTGAAGAGTAAAGTTTTGATAAAAAAGAGGGAAACAACAAGAGCAAATCCTATGAAAAGCACATAGCAAATTCATCGAATCCTCTTGTTAGCCAACTCGACCCAAACACCTACAAAGGTGCTCGAATCAAGTCGACACTCACAAACCAAGACTCGCCCAGATTTGTAAGGCTACACTCGAAGACACCAAGACCCAACTCATCCCAAGATCGTCTCGGTTTAAGAAAACTCGAGAGCCGAAGCTCTGATACCAATTGGAGCGATTCGGGGCGGGCCTCTTTGTACCTTGTAACCACACTCACCCTAAACTCGACTCACTCATGAGCCTCACTCATTTATACACGGTTTTAGGGCTGTTTTGTTGTGGAAGTTTTCTGATTTTATTTGAACACACATGAAAGCTAAAATAAAAGATATGACTTAAACAAGTTTAAGCCTAGGATATGAATTAGACCGAGCACTAGCGAGGGCCTAAAACTAAGGTTCCGATCAATCATCGCACTAAGCTATGATCATCCCCCAAGGATACTCGAAACACCAAGCACTAAGCCAAGGTGGTTTCCAAGAGAAAAACTCACTTTTAAAACTCATTTTCTTATAAACTTCAAATCTGAAAAATTACAAGGAGATAGGTGGGTTTATATAAGACCCATGCTATCATCTAAACCCTACATCTAATATCTAATCTAAGGGCCATGAGGGCCTTCAAAAACAATAGAAAAAGGGTCACAAGACCTTACAAAATCTGAAAATTACAACAACTAACAACTAAAGTAGAAAGCGACTTGTTGTAGCATCCTCTCCCTTCATTTGTGTTGTTGAATCAAGGCCCTCTATTTCTCCTTGGAAAGCAAGTAAATCTCGGCCCCTTTAAGTTCCTTGGCTGATTTTGTTTGTTGTTGAATTCAAAAGATCAAAGGTGACAAAGACATAAAGTTTAAAGCAACTTTAATCGAAAGGGACATGTATGAATTAAAATGTATGACTTGAACAACAATAGACCAGCCGAGTTTGGCCTCCTTTTGAGCTGAAAAAACGTGACCATGGGTCCAAGGACCATGGTTAAATCGTAGACCAAAAATCGGGTCCAAATCGTCAAGCCGTTTCGTTCCAGATTGACTCGATGCGTAGGACTAGACCCTTATCGAAATGTTGCAAGCTGCTTGATGAGATCCGCGAGATTGCTGATGATGCTTGGGTAGATGCTTCGTTGGTTGCTTGAGGTGCACGTGTCTTGAATATGAATCGGTGCTTTTGTGTCGATGTTTGGTTCACGCATGCTTAGACTCGTCTCGTGACTTTGCAAAAGATGTTTTTGTTGAAAAGTGAAAATTTTTTTTGAGCTAAACTGCGTTGATATATTTCAACTCGATTTAAAAGGGTATTCTTGAAATGGAGTTCGATTAGCCCGTGTTAACAGTATGTCGTGTGGGCTTGTCGTTGGATTGCAAATAAAAAGTTTGGAGCCAACTCGAGGTAGCTATAGGCTAGTCGAGTCGGAGATGCTTATGATGCGATGAGGACAGTTTTGTGCGTTCTTTCGCTTTTTGCTTTTAAAAGTGCTTATTCGGCACGACCATGGGTCGTTCAACTAAATGAAGAAGTCCGCGGGAGTGCGCTTGGGTATTCCCGGGTTTTCTTGGTTGTAAAAGTGAGGCTTTGATCGAAATGACCGTAGAAAAAGTTCGCGGGAGTGTGCTTGGGCATTCCCGGGTTTTGCTTGGTTGTAAAAGTGATGCTTTGGTCGAAATGACCGAAGAAAAAGTCTGCGGGATAGTTTTTGGGCATTCTCGGGTTTTGCATGGTTGTAAAAGTGATGCTTTGGTCGAAATGATCGAAGAAAAAGTTCGTGAGAGTGTGCCTGGGCATTCCCGGGTTTACTTGGTTGTAAAAGTGAGGCTTTGGTCGAAAAGACCGAAGAAAAAGTCTGCAGGATTGCTTTTGGGCATTCCCGAGTTTTGCTTGGTTGTAAAAGTGATGCTTTAGTCGAAATGACTGAAGAAAAAGTCTGCAAGAATGCGTTTGGGCATTCCCAGGTTTGCTTAGTTGTAAAAATGATGATTGGGCAGAAATGACCGTGGGCCGATTGGTTTGAATATTTTGAAAAATGTTATTTCGAAAGTGTTTAAAACGGGCATATGCGGCTTGATATGTTGTGAAAAATCATCGAGGACATGTTGTTATCTTCGAGTTTCCTTTGCAGAAAAAAGGTTTGTATTAAATGGGCTAAGACGACGGCGAGTCATGTAGTCTGTTCATACTTTTGAAATGTCAGCGGGAATTTTGTGATTATTCCCGGGTTTCGTTTTGAAAAGATTGCTTGTTTTGGTTAAAACCAAAATGGCTATTGGTTAGTCGGTTTGCAAAAAATTTTGAAAAATGCTTATTTCAAAAATGTGTTGTGAGTATTGTTAAAACAGCTCGTCCTGTTTTGACAAAAAGTTTGGAAAGCTTTTAGAAATAGAGACGCGTTGATGCGTTTCCAATCTCAATGTAAAAGATGCTTTGCGCTTGAATCTTATGGGCCCGTATTAACAGTATGTCATCGTGCGCTCATCGTTGGATTGCAATGAAAAGTTTTAGATCCGACTCGAGATAGCTATAGGCTAGTCGAGTCGGGGATATTAAAGTGTGTAAAAATGGTATTGATCATTTTCACGTGTTTTGGGAAAAAAGAATTAAGTCAAATGACTATAGGCCAGTTGATTCAATGTAAATGACGAAATTGGGTATGACCATTCCCTAGTTTTGTTTATTTGTAAGATATTTGTAAGATATGTTTGTCAAGTCGAAATGAGTAGAGGTCAATCGATTCGACAGAATTTTGCGAAAATGTTTCTCAAAGGTCGAGGCCGTTTGTATTGATTAAATCCTGCCAGAATATGTTGATATTTTCGAGTTTTGTTTTGTGAAAATGTTTTGCGATAAATAAATTACAGTGACCATCAGTCGCGTAATCCGTTTACATTTTTGAAAGGCCTTGCAAATGTGGTGATTATTTGCGGGCAATATTGAAAGACCGTGTTGCTTGTGTTAAACCGAAATGACTATAGGTTTACCGGTTTATACGGAAGAATTTTGAAAAAAAAAATTGTTATTTCAAAAGATGCGAAAAGAACTGTTTGTTCGTTTTTTTCGAAAACAAATGCAATGTTGTAAAGTGCTTTTGTATGATGCATTTTGAAAAACGACTATAGTGAGGGTACTATAGCGTCACTTTGTATGCATGTGACACGGGTTTTTGGCTTCTGGGTAAAGTTCCCTTCGGTCATTCCCGCAACATTTGTGTAGAGTTATCCGCAACATGCACACGTTAAGTGTGAATTCAATACGGGTCCTAGAGCGTTCGAATTTGACTGTTACAATCATTTGTACGGATTCCGTACTTGTAATCGTGAAGGGGTGAGAACTCGGTTTGTCTAGAATAGGCTCGCTTATGAAGCGAACGTTATTAGGGGACGATTCTCGGGATGCATGGCTCTGAATCCCGGAAGATTTGACTCGAACGGTTGCATGTTCTCAAACATCGAAAATGAAACTATTTTCAAGTTTTTCAAGTTTCACCTCTTGTGTTTGTAAATAAAAGAAAACGTTTATTTTCTAAAAAATAAAAACCGCTCGTCCCTAGCGGAGTCGCCAACTGAAAGTACCGGATCGGGACCCATCACGACGTCTCGCGCGAGCCCGCCTGAATAGGGGTAAGGCGCTACGCGAGAAATAAATGTAAAAGAACATAAAAGCGCGCTCGAGTTGCTCGATTGGGGCATGTCATTGTGTAATTTGTTTAAAGCATTTTAAATAAATGCTCGATTGGACCCGTTTAACGCGTCTCGGACTCGAAGACGCGAATCTTAGAGTTCAAGGTGCGTCGATACCTATCCGTCTAAGGCAATTATGAAACCAGAGCGAATTCGGGGTGAGGGTACTTTCCGAAAGTTTGTCAAAATGCGTTATATATGAAAAACCGAAATCGAAAAGCCTACGTAAAAGTAGCATTTACCAGCTTGAAAACAGTATATAATTTCGATGTTTGAGTAAATGCAAACTGCTACGTACAAGTGCGATATGTGACTCGATAAATATGCGTAAAAGCAAGTCTATACGTTAAAGCTGTGACGGGTTGCTATGGGAAATGTGCATAAAGCGATAATTCATTGTTTGAATTATCACTAAAATGCTATTTTCCGACTGATGTGTGTGTAGAAGTTTGTTTAAAACCCTCAGTTTTGCATGTTTTGAAGACTAATGAAAATGGTAAAAGTTTTGTCGAAGTCATGTTTAGTCGTATAATGCGTAAATGAGAATTTGCTTAAATGTAAAGTAGTGTTTATTTGTTAGTGATTTGGGTCGTTGCTTTTGCGATATTGCCGAGGTTTTAGACGGATTAAGAATTCGAATTACTAGAACCGTAGTACGAATACGGGTTCGTTAGGCCAATATCGGGTCGGGTAGGAACTCATCTCGTTTGTCCAAGTCGAGTGTGAAGGTGTAGAGTGAGAAGTGAGTGATGATACTTCATGGTGATAATGGGTTGAATAAGGGGTGTATTTATGGACTTTTCGAGCCGCCGAATTGCCAAAACTGAAGAAAAAATCGCCAGTGCACCGGTGACTGCTTTTTAAATCGCAAGTGCACTGGTGATTTCTTTTTAAATCGCTAGTGCACTGGCGATTTAAAAAGTGGTCTGGAGATTTTTGAAGTGACTTTGGTCGTAGGATTTGATGGGCTAGGGTATGATTATGTTTGTTGGTTTGATTCGGACGAGATTCCATGAGTCTGTTTCGTTGTCTCATGTTTCGTGTTTCGTGCTTTTTTCGGCGGGCCGAAAAATGTTTTTGTCTAGTATTGATATGTTTTTGTAAACGGTGTCTAGGCGTGAGCTCGGCTTGAGCGTATGACGTCTCGGGAACCGTGTTTGGGTGCTTTTATGGGCTTTTCTGGGTCTAGGGCCGAAAATTGTTTTTGTCTTGTATTGATTTGTTTTTGTGAACGGTGTCTAGGCGTGAGCTCGGCTTGAGCGTATGACGTTTTTGGAGGCGTGCTTGGGTGTTTTTGTTGGTTTTTTTGTGAGAAAAAGGCTCATTTTTGTATTTGGTCGGTTTGAATAATATGACTAAGCGAATACTCATTCTTCATGACATGCAAATAAATCATTTTATGCGTTAAATGACTTAAAATGTTTTCGACAAAATGTACCGTTTTGACATTACGTTAAAAATATGCTTTTTGTAAAAGTCAATTTCATTAAAGGGTTTGTGTTTGGGGGGGGGGGGGGGGGGGGGGGTTCCGGATACGGGTATCTACATGTGGCCATTGCTTCATCCTCGTGGTCATCGATTACTTCACTACATGGGTCGAAGCTGCCTCCTTCCGTGTACTCCGCACTAAGGAAGTAGCACGCTTCGTACAAAACAACATCATCTGTTGGAGTGAAACTTATGGGGATAAGAATCACTCAAGGGATGAACAAAATCGATCTTGAAATGGTGTTGAAAATCTCGGCCCCAATGTTGTTTTTTGTGATGAAATTTTCTGAAATTTTATGAACAATGAAAATAAAAAAGGATAGTCACTAAATCTAAACACAAAGTAATAGATTTAGTGTTGTGATTAGTTTAAGCACAAAGCCACTAAACTAATCTATCACTAATCTCAAGCACTAAGCAAGGAGATAATGAAGAACACTCAAATAAGTTGAGAACTCTCAAACTTAGGGTTTTTATCATTCAATTCAAAGCTGAAAAATGTGAGGCAAGGATGAGGGTTTATATATTACCCTCATTCTAATCTTGACCCTCCATTACAACAAGATCTAAGGGCTACAATCAATCCCCAAATACATCAATATACTCGGTCAAATAAGCTCACATGAGCTGAAAATTTTGAACAAATAACAACAAATACTTAAAGTAAAAAGCATAAAGTAATAAAGGTAGATAGCGACATGTATGAAAAAGACATAAAGTAAAACAATGTGATGATCCTTGGTGACTTGTTGTAGACCGGCCCCCTTGACCTCCATGAGCTAGTTTGTTGAACCAAGTGAGCCCATTTTATTGGAGGGTTGACTCACTTGGGTGTACCATAGTTGATCACATTTCAAAATAGCACAATCTTGACTTTTTGTTGCTCTCCAACTTTGACCTTCTCTTGACTTTACTTGATCACTAAGGTTAGCTTGGCTTGACCATAGATTTGACTTTAGTTGACCCTTAGTGATCCCCCTTGACCAAGCCCTAGGCTCGGGTTTGAGCCCATGGCCCTAGCCCATGGTCTCCCAACTCTTCTCCCTTGACTTCCTTGACCAATTTTGGTCCAATCTCCTCTCCTTGGAAAGGACTTGCCCTCAAGTCCTTGGAGAACCTCTTGCTCCCTCCCTTGCTTGACTTGCTCGACTTCACATTCGATTCCCGACTCAATCCTTGCTCGAATTTGGGCTTCACGTTTTTCTTCCATGGGCACCACTTGATGATGGTTTGGAGGAATGGTTGGATTCCTTTGCTTGGGCTCGAGGGATTGATCATGTTTTCCTCCTTGGTCACGGTTTGCTTGACCACACATTCCTCCTCAAGCATCTCTTTGAGTCCACGGTTCTTAGCCACGCCATCCATCCATTCTTGCTCGTGATCGAGCCCATCAATGATCCTCCATCTCAAGGATCCACTTGACCTCTCTAGGCCATCGATTTTTGCCCTCTCATTGTTCTCATTGGTTGTTTTCTTGTTGATTGATGCTTCACCTTCATGTTGCTCCTCTCCTAGAATCCTCCTTATCATGCTAGAGCTTCCCTCACATTCCAAGTTCATCTCTTCCCCTAGCTCTTCCCTACTCGGCTCAAGCCCATTCAACTTCTCAAGCCCACTCAAGCTCGGCCTCCTCTTCATTTCCATGCTAGGTTTTGATTCAATGAAGGATTCAAACAAGCACGCATTGGATTTACAACCCATCATTGGTGGTAGGGGAGCTAAGACAATGAGCTTTTCACCATACTTGAATGAGTAGGTGTTGTCTCTTCCATGGTGGGAAGAATTCTTTTCAAACTCCCAAGGCCTACCAAGCAATACATGGCAAGCATCCATGTCCAACACTTCACACACAACTTCATCTTTATAGTCTTGACCAATTGAGAACGAGACTTGACATTGCTTATCAACTTTGACCTCGGCTCCTTGATTGAGCCACCGTAGCTTGTATGGGTGAGGATGCTTCAAAGTTGGCAAGGCAAGCTTATCAATGAGGGTCTTGGAAGCAACATTAACACAACTTCCCCCATCGATAATCAAGTTACACACTCTCCCCATGATGGTACATTTGGACCGAAATATTTGGTGCCTTTGGTCCATATTCTCGTTTGATTCTTGAGTGTGCATCACTCGCCAAGTGACCAAGCTCAACCCCGAGTCCGGGGGCACAATTGTTTCGGCCACTTTCATTTCCTCAACTCCCTCTTTTTTTTCTTCCTCACAAACCAACACTTCATCGTCTCCCCAATGCACAACCTCACTTGTGTTCAAGGTCCTCTTGCTAGGGCACTCCTTAGCAAAGTGACCATACCCTTGACATTGGTAGCACTTCTTGAGAGGAATGGTTCTCTTAGGGCCATAGTCGATTCCCTTTCCCTTGTCAACATTTGATGGCTTAGTGGTAGGGCATGGTTCAACAATTTTGATCCCCCCTTGATTCGAACTAGGGTTGGTTTTGGGGGTGTTCTTAGCCGACTCTCCTCTCCCCTTTTCTAGCCTCTCCACACGTGTGGCCATGGTAACGGCCTCATCGAATGACCACAAGTTTTGCATTTTGACTCGATTTGCTATCCTAGGGTTTAGGCCCTCAACAAACCTTGCAATTTTTTGTTCGGGTTTCTCATTCATTTCACATTGGAGGGTGAGTTGCTCAAAGTCCCTAAGATAGGTTTCGATGGGGTGTGACTCTTGTTTTAGTTGGGCTAGTTTGAGGAACATGTCTTGAGTGTAATCTTTGGGAACAAACTTGTCTTTGAGTTTCTTTTTGAGTTTGAGCCATGACTTGATGGGTTCCTTACCCTCTCGGTTTCTTTGATTCTTAAGGTTTTCATACCAAAGGGAAGCATATCCTTTGAATTTCATGATGGCCACCTTAAAACACTTCCTATCGGAATACTCCTTGAACTCAAATATTCTCTCAACCGATCTAAGCCAATCTAGGAGATCCTCGGGGTTCAAGCTACCATAAAAATCGGGTATGTCTACCTTAATGTCTCGGTCATGGTCTCTAGGGTGGGCCTCAAGGGACTCTTCCGAATCCGAAAATTGATCTTCCATGTGAGGAGGAACTTGTCCTCTCCCACGGCCCCCATACCCCATCCCACGGCCTCCTCCCCCTTCCCCTTCACCCCTTCTTGGTTCATTCATGTTTTGTTCCAAGAGTGTGTTAATAGCATTCATCATCAAAGTGCAATTACCGGTGAGTTGAGTCAATTTCTCTTCTAAATCGGAAAGTCTTTTACCCTCTCCTCTATTCTCTTCCATTTTGTGACAATTTTGTGAAATCTTTTGTGGAAATTTTGTGGAAAATAAACAAGGAAAACAAAGAAAGAAAACGAAAAAATGAAGAGGAAAACAACCCTAAAATTTCGGCTAACACAAGAACAAACCCAACCAATACTAACACAAATGTAGATCTTTAACCATTTTGTGTAAGATTTTGTGGAAAATAAAACAAGGAAAACAAAGAAAAAAAAATCGAAAATTGAAGAGGAAAAAAGTAGGAGTAATTCGAAAAACTAAGAACAAGAACAAATCGAAAATGAAGAACAAACCTAGGCTTTGATGACCAATTTGGAGTGAAACTTATGGGGATAAGAATCACTCAAGGGATGAACAAAATCGATCTTGAAATGGTGTTGAAAATCTCGGCCCCAATGTTGTTTTTTGTGATGAAATTTTCTGAAATTTTATGAACAATGAAAATAAAAAAGGATAGTCACTAAATCTAAACACAAAGTAATAGATTTAGTGTTGTGATTAGTTTAAGCACAAAGCCACTAAACTAATCTATCACTAATCTCAAGCACTAAGCAAGGAGATAATGAAGAACACTCAAATAAGTTGAGAACTCTCAAACTTAGGGTTTTTATCATTCAATTCAAAGCTGAAAAATGTGAGGCAAGGATGAGGGTTTATATATTACCCTCATTCTAATCTTGACCCTCCATTACAACAAGATCTAAGGGCTACAATCAATCCCCAAATACATCAATATACTCGGTCAAATAAGCTCACATGAGCTGAAAATTTTGAACAAATAACAACAAATACTTAAAGTAAAAAGCATAAAGTAATAAAGGTAGATAGCGACATGTATGAAAAAGACATAAAGTAAAACAATGTGATGATCCTTGGTGACTTGTTGTAGACCGGCCCCCTTGACCTCCATGAGCTAGTTTGTTGAACCAAGTGAGCCCATTTTATTGGAGGGTTGACTCACTTGGGTGTACCATAGTTGATCACATTTCAAAATAGCACAATCTTGACTTTTTGTTGCTCTCCAACTTTGACCTTCTCTTGACTTTACTTGATCACTAAGGTTAGCTTGGCTTGACCATAGATTTGACTTTAGTTGACCCTTAGTGATCCCCCTTGACCAAGCCCTAGGCTCGGGTTTGAGCCCATGGCCCTAGCCCATGGTCTCCCAACTCTTCTCCCTTGACTTCCTTGACCAATTTTGGTCCATCTGTCGATACAGCATACCACACGAGCTCATTAGCGATCAAGGCTCACATTTTCGTGGAGAGATGAAACCACTCCTCGAAAAATACAAAATACAACATCATAGGTCGTCCCCTTACCGATCCCAAACCAATGGAGCAGTCGAAGCCGCAAACAAAACAGTCATCACAATCCTCAAAAAGATGATTGACACTTGTCACGATTGGCCAAACAAAATCCTATCCGCACTATGGGGATACCCCACCTGCAACGGGAGTTGAGAATTTGCGATCCCTTGACCTAGGGCCCGCTTCCAACCTTAGGTCCAAGGGTCAACCACAAGTCAACTAAGTCAACAAAAGTCAAAGCCAAGGGGAGAAGCCCAAGTCAGCCGAGAAATGATCACAAGAAGTCCTCACATGTGTTCCTCAATAAGTCACTATCAACACATGTCGCTATCTACCTTTATTACTTTATGCTTTTTACTTTAAGTATTTGTTGTTTTATGTTCAAAATTTTCAGCTCAAGTGAGCTTATTTGGACCGAGTATAATGTTGAATTTGGGGGTTGATTGTAGCCCTTAGATTAGCTTGTAATGGATGGTCAAGATTAGAATGAGGGTAATATATAAACCCTCATTCTCACATCAAAATTTTCAGATTTGAATGATAAGGTTGAAACCCTAAAAAAACTTGAGTGCTCTCATTTCTCTCTTTACTTTGTGTTTGAGATTTATGATAATTAACTAGTGGCTTTGTGCTTAGTTAATTAAACCCCTAAATCTATAACTTTGTGAGTAGATTTAGGCACTATCTTTATGTTTCCTTTTGTTTTACAAATTTCAGAAAAATATCCCATAAAAACTTCACATTGAGCCGAGATTTCTAAGGGTTTTGCAAGATCGATTTTGTTCATCCTTTGAGTGATTCTTATCCCCATAAGTTTCACTCCAAATTGGTAATCAAAGCTTTGGTTTGAAGAGCACAAGATCCCACCTTTGTGCTAAGTTCACACGGTCCAAAGGAGTATATTAAGGTATTCGAAATTTCCAGATTTTCTTGTGTTTGATTTCTCAATGAGTATACCTCTTTCTTGTGATACTACTCTTGAGGGAACTATGGATGATTCTATGGAGAAATTGAGAAAGGAAATTGAGTCTAAGTTGAGCCGAGTTAATGGAGGAATTGGGTCAAAACTTAGTCTTGTAACTTGGAGGGTTATGCATACCCAACCCCATTCCTTGGAAGAAAGTCAAAAATCAGATTTTTAGGTCTAAATGTACCATTGAGAAGAGGGTTTGTAACCTAATTATTGATGGAGGGAGTTGTGTTAATGTTGCTTCAAAAACCCTCATCGATAAGCTTGCCTTACCCACTCAAAAACACCCAAACCCTTACAAGTTGAGATGGTTGAATAGGGAGGCCGAAATTTTGGTTGATAAACGATGTTTGGTTTCTTTTTCGATGGGAAGAGACTATGTGGATGAAGTGTGGTGTGATGTGATTCCTATGGATGCTTGTCACCTTTTGTTAGGGAGACCTTGGGAATTTGATCGAAATGCGACTCATGAGGGAAGAGACAACACCTATACTTTCAAGTTTAGAGACAAGAGGATTAAACTCACACCCTTGCCTCCAAACATGGGTGGCGAGCCACTCCTCCCCACCCAAGCCACTTGAGGGAATTCTATTAGTTGGGGAACAAGAGATGAAACAAGAGCTTAGCAAGGGAATGGTTGTTTATGCCCTCATTGCCAAAGAAACTCCTAAGGAAAATGAAAACCGATTCCATGTGAAGTTCAAGAACTATTAGAACTCTACAAGGATGTGTTCCCCTTGAACTACCCCACGGCCTACCTCCTATTAGGGGCATTGAGCATCAAATCGATCTTGTTCCGGAGCTACACTACCAAATAAGGCCGCCATCGAAGTGATCCCAAAGCTACGCAAGAACTTCAACAACAAATTGGGGAACTCATGGAAAAGGGGTTTGTAAGGGAGTCTCTTAGTCCTTGTGCCGCACTCTACACTTTTGGTACCAAAGAAGGATGGAACGTGGAGAATGTGTACGGATAGTCGAGCTATCAACAACATTACTGGCCAAGTATAGGTTTCTATACCTAGACTTGATGACATTCTTGATGAGCTTAGTGGAGCTCGATTGTTTTCTAAGATTGATCTACGTCAAGGCCACCATCAAGTGAGAATCAAGGAGGGTGATGAATGGAAGACGGCTTTCAAAACGAAGCATGGGTTATATGAATGGTTAGTCATGCCTTTTGGACTATCCAATGCTCCTAGCACCTTCATGAGATTGATGACCGAGGTTTTGAGACCTTACTTGGGGAGATTCATTGTGGTTTACTTTGACGATATCTTGGTGTATAGCCCTTCCAAGGAAGCTCACCTACATCACTTGCAAGTGTTGTTTGAAACACTTAGAGATCACAAGTTGTATGGCAAGTTAGAGAAGTGTTCCTTCATGCAAAGCGAAGTCCAATTCTTGGGCTATATTATATCAAGCCGTGGTATTCTAGTGGATCAAGAGAAAGTGGAGGCTATCAAATCTTGGCCAATTCCGAAGAACATAACCGAGGTGAGGAGCTTTCATGGCTTGGCTTCTTTACCGATTTATTTATCAAGGATTTTAGCCCCATCATGGCACCCATCACCGAGTGTATGAAGAAAGGAGAGTTCAAATGGAATGAGGGGGCCGAGAATTCTTTCAAGAGGATCAAAGAGTTGTTGTGTGATTCACCTATTCTTGCACCACCGGATTTCAATAAGCTCTTTGAGGTCGAGTGTGACGCTAGTGGAGTTGGAATTGGGGCCGTTCTCTTGCAAGAACACAAACCGATCGCTACTTTAGTGAGAAATTGAATGGAGCCAAGCTCAATTATTCCACCTACGACAAAGAATTCTATGCCATCGTTCGGGCTCTCGCTCATTGGAGCCACTATCTCAAACCCAAACCGCTTTGTTCTTCATTCGGATCATGAGGCACTCAAATACATCAATGGGCAACACAAGTTGAATCATAGGCATGCCAAGTGGGTCGAGTTCCTTCAATCTTTCTCCTTCTCGAGTAAGTTCATTGAGGGGAAGAATAACGCGTGGTGGCCGATGCTTTGTCTCGGAGGCTCACCATGCTAGGCGTCATGGAGCAAAGAGTGTTGGGTTTTGAATTCATGAAGGAGCTCTATGTGGAGGATCCCGACTTCAAAGATGAGTGGAATTCCACACGTGAAGGACAAGGCAAGGTGGGAAGCAAGTACACACTTCAAGAGGGGTTCTTGTTCTATGGAAATCGGCTATGTATACCTAAGGGTTCTTATCGAAATCTCCTAGTGAGGAGGTTCATTCTAATGGTTTAGCCGGGCATTTGAATTCAAAAGACTTATGACATCCTCCAAGACCAATTCCATTGGCCCAAGATGCTTGGAGATGTCCAAGATGTGATCAAGAGATGTGCTTCTTGCCAACAATCCAAGTCCTTCTTTCAAACGGGACCCTACACTCCTTTACCCGTCCCAAATCGGCCATGGGAGGATGTTAGCATGGATTTCATCGCCGCTTTGCCAAGGACTCAACGAGGTAAGGATTCAATCATGGTTGTGGTAGATCGATTTAGCAAGATGGCTCATTTCATTGCGTGCAAGAAGACCGAGGATGCCATGAGTGTGGCCGAATTGTATTTCAAAGAAGTGGTCAAGTTGCATGGAGTCCCGAAAACCATTGTATCCGATCGAGACACCAAGTTCATGAGCCACTTTTGGAAGACCTTATGGAAGTTGCTAAAAACGAGGCTCTTGTTTAGCACAAGTCATCATCCTCAAACGGATGGCCAAACCGAGGTCACTAATAAAACCTTGGGGAGGATCCTTAGGAGCATCGTTTCTAGGTCCTTGAAAGATTGGGATCTCAAACTCGCCCACGCCGAGTTTGCCTTCAACCGTGCCCCTTCTTCTAGCACGGGAAGCTCACCATTTGAAGTGGTCTATGGGACCAACCCCCTCATGCCCACGGACCTAGCCCCCGTCAGGAGCAAGGAGATGAGTTACGATGCCAAGAAGCGGGTTGAGTTCATGATGAGTATCCACAACCAAGTCAAGAAGCAAATCGAGAAAGCAAATGAAACCTACAAGTCTAGATCAAAGGGCCGAAAGAATCCCAAAGAGTTCGAGCCGGGAGACTTGGTATGGTTACACTTGAGGAAGGAAAGATTTCCGGATAAACGAAAGAACAAACTCATGCCCAGAGCCGAGGGTCCCTTCGAAATACTTGAGAAAATCGGGTCGAATGCTTACAAAGTTGATCTACCGGGGGAATACGGAGTCCATGGCACGTTTAATGTGGGAGATCTTAGTCCGTATCATGAGGATTTGGAAGATGAAGAAGGCGAGGATTTGAGGGCAAATCCTTTTCAACCCGGGGAGATTGCAACGGGAGTTGAGAATTTGCGATCCCTTGACCTAGGGCCCGCTTCCAACCTTAGGTCCAAGGGTCAACCACAAGTCAACTAAGTCAACAAAAGTCAAAGCCAAGGGGAGAAGCCCAAGTCAGCCGAGAAATGATCACAAGAAGTCCTCACATGTGTTCCTCAATAAGTCACTATCAACACATGTCGCTATCTACCTTTATTACTTTATGCTTTTTACTTTAAGTATTTGTTGTTTTATGTTCAAAATTTTCAGCTCAAGTGAGCTTATTTGGACCGAGTATAATGTTGAATTTGGGGGTTGATTGTAGCCCTTAGATTAGCTTGTAATGGATGGTCAAGATTAGAATGAGGGTAATATATAAACCCTCATTCTCACATCAAAATTTTCAGATTTGAATGATAAGGTTGAAACCCTAAAAAAACTTGAGTGCTCTCATTTCTCTCTTTACTTTGTGTTTGAGATTTATGATAATTAACTAGTGGCTTTGTGCTTAGTTAATTAAACCCTAAATCTATAACTTTGTGAGTAGATTTAGGCACTATCTTTATGTTTCCTTTTGTTTTACAAATTTCAGAAAAATATCCCATAAAAACTTCACATTGAGCCGAGATTTCTAAGGGTTTTGCAAGATCGATTTTGTTCATCCTTTGAGTGATTCTTATCCCCATAAGTTTCACTCCAAATTGGTAATCAAAGCTTTGGTTTGAAGAGCACAAGATCCCACCTTTGTGCTAAGTTCACACGGTCCAAAGGAGTATATTAAGGTATTCGAAATTTCCAGATTTTCTTGTGTTTGATTTCTCAATGAGTATACCTCTTTCTTGTGATACTACTCTTGAGGGAACTATGGATGATTCTATGGAGAAATTGAGAAAGGAAATTGAGTCTAAGTTGAGCCGAGTTAATGGAGGAATTGGGTCAAAACTTAGTCTTGTAACTTGGAGGGTTATGCATACCCAACCCCATTCCTTGGAAGAAAGTCAAAAAAATCAGATTTTTAGGTCTAAATGTACCATTGAGAAGAGGGTTTGTAACCTAATTATTGATGGAGGGAGTTGTGTTAATGTTGCTTCAAAAACCCTCATCGATAAGCTTGCCTTACCCACTCAAAAACACCCAAACCCTTACAAGTTGAGATGGTTGAATAGGGAGGCCGAAATTTTGGTTGATAAACGATGTTTGGTTTCTTTTTCGATGGGAAGAGACTATGTGGATGAAGTGTGGTGTGATGTGATTCCTATGGATGCTTGTCACCTTTTGTTAGGGAGACCTTGGGAATTTGATCGAAATGCGACTCATGAGGGAAGAGACAACACCTATACTTTCAAGTTTAGAGACAAGAGGATTAAACTCACACCCTTGCCTCCAAACATGGGTGGCCGAGCCACTCCTCCCCCACCCAAGCCACTTGAGGGAATTCTATTAGTTGGGGAACAAGAGATGAAACAAGAGCTTAGCAAGGGAATGGTTGTTTATGCCCTCATTGCCAAAGAAACTCCTAAGGAAAATGAATAACCGATTCCATGTGAAGGTGAAGAACTATTACAACTCTAGAAGGATGTGTTCCCCTTGAACTACCCCACGGCCTACCTCCTATTAGGGGCATTGAGCATCAAATCGATCTTGTTCCGGGAGCTACACTACCAAATAAGGCCGCCTATCGAAGTGATCCCAAAGCTACGCAAGAACTTCAACAACAAATTGGGGAACTCATGGAAAAGGGGTTTGTAAGGGAGTCTCTTAGTCCTTGTGCCGTACCTACACTTTTGGTACCAAAGAAGGATGGAACGTGGAGAATGTGTACGGATAGTCGAGCTATCAACAACATTACGGTCAAGTATAGGTTTCCTATACCTAGACTTGATGACATTCTTGATGAGCTTAGTGGAGCTCGATTGTTTTCTAAGATTGATCTACGTCAAGGCCACCATCAAGTGAGAATCAAGGAGGGTGATGAATGGAAGACGGCTTTCAAAACGAAGCATGGGTTATATGAATGGTTAGTCATGCCTTTTGGACTATCCAATGCTCCTAGCACCTTCATGAGATTGATGACCGAGGTTTTGAGACCTTACTTGGGGAGATTCATTGTGGTTTACTTTGACGATATCTTGGTGTATAGCCCTTCCAAGGAAGCTCACCTACATCACTTGCAAGTGTTGTTTGAAACACTTAGAGATCACAAGTTGTATGGCTAGTTAGAGAAGTGTTCCTTCATGCAAAGCGAAGTCCAATTCTTGGGCTATATTATATCAAGCCGTGGTATTCTAGTGGATCAAGAGAAAGTGGAGGCTATCAAATCTTGGCCAATTCCGAAGAACATAACCGAGGTGAGGAGCTTTCATGGCTTGGCTTCTTTTTACCGACGATTTATCAAGGATTTTAGCACCATCATGGCACCCATCACCGAGTGTATGAAGAAAGGAGAGTTCAAATGGAATGAGGGGGCCGAGAATTCTTTCAAGAGGATCAAAGAGTTGTTGTGTGATTCACCTATTCTTGCACCACCGGATTTCAATAAGCTCTTTGAGGTCGAGTGTGACGCTAGTGGAGTTGGAATTGGGGCCGTTCTCTTGCAAGAACACAAACCGATCGCTTACTTTAGTGAGAAATTGAATGGAGCCAAGCTCAATTATTCCACCTACGACAAAGAATTCTATGCCATCGTTCGGGCTCTCGCTCATTGGAGCCACTATCTCAAACCCAAACCGTTTGTTCTTCATTCGGATCATGAGGCACTCAAATACATCAATGGGCAACACAAGTTGAATCATAGGCATGCCAAGTGGGTCGAGTTCCTTCAATCTTTCTCCTTCTCGAGTAAGTTCATTGAGGGGAAGAATAACGTGGTGGCCGATGCTTTGTCTCGGAGGCACACCATGCTAAGCTACATGGAGCAAAGAGTGTTGGGTTTTGAATTCATGAAGGAGCTCTATGTGGAGGATCCCGACTTCAAAGATGAGTGGAATTCCACACGTGAAGGACAAGGCAAGGTGGGAAGCAAGTACACACTTCAAGAGGGGTTCTTGTTCTATGGAAATCGGCTATGTATACCTAAGGGTTCTTATCGAAATCTCCTAGTGAGGGAGGTTCATTCTAATGGTTTAGCCGGGCATTTCGGAATTCAAAAGACTTATGACATCCTCCAAGACCAATTCCATTGGCCCAAGATGCTTGGAGATGTCCAAGATGTGATCAAGAGATGTGCTTCTTGCCAACAATCCAAGTCCTTCTTTCAAACGGGACCCTACACTCCTTTACCCGTCCCAAATCGGCCATGGGAGGATGTTAGCATGGATTTCATCGTCGCTTTGCCAAGGACTCAACGAGGTAAGGATTCAATCATGGTTGTGGTAGATCGATTTAGCAAGATGGCTCATTTCATTGCGTGCAAGAAGACCGAGGATGCCATGAGTGTGGCCGAATTGTATTTCAAAGAAGTGGTCAAGTTGCATGGAGTCCCGAAAACCATTGTATCCGATCGAGACACCAAGTTCATGAGCCACTTTTGGAAGACCTTATGGAAGTTGCTAAAAACGAGGCTCTTGTTTAGCACAAGTCATCATCCTCAAACGGATGGCCAAACCGAGGTCACTAATAAAACCTTGGGGAGGATCCTTAGGAGCATCGTTTCTAGGTCCTTGAAAGATTGGGATCTCAAACTCGCCCACGCCGAGTTTGCCTTCAACCGTGCCCCTTCTTCTAGCACGGGAAGCTCACCATTTGAAGTGGTCTATGGGACCAACCCCCTCATGCCCACGGACCTAGCCCCCGTCAGGGAGCAAGGAGATGAGTTACGATGCCAAGAAGCGGGTTGAGTTCATGATGAGTATCCACAACCAAGTCAAGAAGCAAATCGAGAAAGCAAATGAAACCTACAAGTCTAGATCAAAGGGCCGAAAGAATCCCAAAGAGTTCGAGCCGGGAGACTTGGTATGGTTACACTTGAGGAAGGAAAGATTTCCGGATAAACGAAAGAACAAACTCATGCCCAGAGCCGAGGGTCCCTTCGAAATACTTGAGAAAATCGGGTCGAATGCTTCCAGAGTTGTTCTCCCGGGGGAGTACGGGGTCCATGGCACGTTTAATGTGGGAGATCTTAGTCCGTATCATGAGGATTTGGAAGATGAAGAAGGCGAGGATTTGAGGGCAAATCCTTTTCAACCCGGGGAGATTGCAACGGGAGTTGAGAATTTGCGATCCCTTGACCTAGGGCCCGCTTCCAACCTTAGGTCCAAGGGTCAACCACAAGTCAACTAAGTCAACAAAAGTCAAAGCCAAGGGGAGAA
Organism: Dianthus caryophyllus; assembly: GCA_023091065.1. Lineage (NCBI taxonomy): Eukaryota > Viridiplantae > Streptophyta > Magnoliopsida > Caryophyllales > Caryophyllaceae > Dianthus > Dianthus caryophyllus. The sequence goes on along the minus strand of CM041529.1, from coordinate 10,864,273 downwards.
GCCCAAGTCAGCCGAGAAATGATCACAAGAAGTCCTCACATGTGTTCCTCAATAAGTCACTATCAACACATGTCGCTATCTACCTTTATTACTTTATGCTTTTTACTTTAAGTATTTGTTGTTTTATGTTCAAAATTTTCAGCTCAAGTGAGCTTATTTGGACCGAGTATAATGTTGAATTTGGGGGTTGATTGTAGCCCTTAGATTAGCTTGTAATGGATGGTCAAGATTAGAATGAGGGTAATATATAAACCCTCATTCTCACATCAAAATTTTCAGATTTGAATGATAAGGTTGAAACCCTAAAAAAACTTGAGTGCTCTCATTTCTCTCTTTACTTTGTGTTTGAGATTTATGATAATTAACTAGTGGCTTTGTGCTTAGTTAATTAAACCCCTAAATCTATAACTTTGTGAGTAGATTTAGGCACTATCTTTATGTTTCCTTTTGTTTTACAAATTTCAGAAAAATATCCCATAAAAACTTCACATTGAGCCGAGATTTCTAAGGGTTTTGCAAGATCGATTTTGTTCATCCTTTGAGTGATTCTTATCCCCATAAGTTTCACTCCACCACCACAATACGCACACACACGGGTATGGCACCCTACTTCCTAACCTTCGAAATGGATGTCGTACAACCAACTGAAATGCAACCACTGCGCATACTAATGGAAGCTGACATTCCATAAGCAGAATGGGCACGCGAGCGACACAAACAACTTATCCTCCTAGATGAACGACGCTTACATTCACTAAGCACCGTTCAAATGTATCAGTCACGACTACAACGCGCATTTAACAAACGAGTCAAACCATGAAACATCAAAGTGGGAGACTTAGTACTCAAATCAGTACGTGCACCCTTACCAGTCGATCCAAGGGGCAAGTTTAAACCAAATTGGGTTGGACCGTTCATAGTCAAGGAAATACTACCCGGAGGCGCAATTATGCTAACCGACCTCGACGAGGAAGAGTTTAATCTACCTACCAACCTAGATCAACTCAAACGATACTATCCTTGAATGCTTGCAAATTTTACATTTAACATTCTTTAAAAAAAAAAAAAACAAAAAAAAAAAAAAAAAAAAAAAAAAAAAAACCTCAAATGCATGAGTGAACTACTCCCGGTTAGATTCCGTACAATGCACGGATACGTAGGCTGCTTGCAACAATCACAACCGAACTTTTCACAATATATGCCCAAAGCTTAAAAAGATTGAGGGCAAGAAAAAGCAAATAAATGCTCCTAAAGCTTAAAAATGTCGAGGGCAAAGCAAACAAATGCGCACGAAGCTTAAAAAGGTCGAGGGCAAAGCAAACAAATGCGTCCATAGCTTACAAAGGTCGAGGACAACTCCGATGCATGAATAAACTCCCACAGTTTGATTCCATATACGTGGATAAGTAGACAGTTTTACAAAAAGCTCAACCGATCTAGTTTGCTACGGCAAGCCGTGCAAGGGTGAGAGAAAAGTTATCCAGAATGTGCTTTATCGAATGGAGAAGCCTGCATTAAGGACCATATCTCTGGGTCGGGTGTTTGTGAGCCCACTGGACTCTACTCTAAAACGAATATGCAAAGATCAAATATAGAAAGTGGGATTGTTCTCGAGTTTTTGAGTTTCACCTCTATATTTTTAAAATAGAAAAAGTTTATTTTGATTTTTTGAAGTGTGCCTTTTATATAGATTATATGCTCCCAGTTTAGTCGTATTTAGCTTGCATATAGTTGAGTTTGTTATTGTTTTGTGAGCTATTTGCTTTATATTGCGGTCTTGCTATTCCCGTTTATATTATCCAAGTTTTGGCGGTCCTAAGCCAAAACTCGAGTCAAGTGGAGCATGCACGAGTGCCGAGATGTCAAGACCAAGCTCGAGCTTATACGGGAGCTCGGGATACGAATAAGAACACGAAGGATCAAGGCCAAATTGGATAACAAGCTTTGAACGGATTTGAAGAAGGCCCGGACAACTTGATTGGGACCGGCCGGTCTAGCCAGGCCGGCTGAGGGCCATATTACACCGACTTTTGATTTAATCCGTATTGTTTTGGTAATTTGTATCACTAGTGGAAAAAACCCCAATAGTGGCGGTTCAAAGGACCCTATTGTGGCGGTTTTGGTACGACGTATAAATGGGGGACGTATAAACTATTCGTGTCGGTTCAAAAAACCGCCACCATAGAATGAACATACAATGGCGGTTTTTAAACAAACCGACACCATAGACTGCACATATAATGGCGGTTTTTAAAGAAACCGACACCATAGACTACACATACAATGGCGGTTTGAGTTAAAAACGCCACCATAGACGACACATACAATGGCGGTTTGAGTTAAAAACGCCACCATAGACTACACATACAATGGCGGTTTGAGTTAAAAACGCCACCATAGACTACACATACAATGGCGGTTTGAGTTAGAACCGCCACTATAGATTAAACATACAATGGCGGTTTTATTATAAACCGACACCAAAAAGGTTAAATAAAATGACTGTTTTTGTTAAAACCGCCACTATAGATCTAATGAAAGTTGTCTATTGTGTCGGATTTTGTTTTTTTAAAAAAACATATATTTAATTATTTTGTTGCCAATATTCGTAATTCCTACAAATTAAAACGAAAATCCTAATTTTATTGAATCAATGTGTCACAAGCTTACACATCCTCCAATATGAGGAATAAAATCTCAATACAAGCTCGATATATCTAAGAGTATAAATGATCTCAAACACGGCCTGCACTAAGTTGAAATTCAGGTTTCCTCTCATTGTTCTTCCGCCCTCTCCTGCATCGCCATTCTTCATCATTGCAGCAAACTCTTGAAAGTCTATACGACCGTCCTATTCGAGTCAAATAATACTCAACAGTCATTCATATTGTTGCTAAAGTTAAAGTATTAATAACATGCGCAACACAATCTACCTTAAGGTATTAATAACATGCGCTATACAATAAAAAGGCTGTGATGACATTATTAGGTCGTAAAAAAGGGCATATCTTCAGGTAGTGAAAAACGCTAAAGACGCTAAAGAGGGCAGTATCAGCTTTGAACTCATATTAAGCTAACAAAGGTGCGGACATTACAATGCAGAAGGGCGCGTCTAAAATACACCAAAGCATTTTGGCTAGCGACTTATCCAAGTAATAAAGTAGTCACAAATATATGCCATTAATTTCATTAAAGGATTAAAGGTTTTAGAACACTTGTTCAGTTGTTCTCTTACCTTCTTGATGACCAGCAAATGCAGTAGCGACTGAGATGGTCTCATCTATGGCTTCAACAACTGATAAGCAACAAAACACAACAATATTAGTTAATTGATGATTTCATGAAGAAAAACTATCAACATCAACATAAAGTTACGCACTCCGTACAAATTCATCATATCATGATACAAAAATAAAAATAGTTGGTCTCTTGTGAGACAAAACAAATCATACTCGCCAAAAACAAACAAATAAAGAGCACAACTACCAATCATGTGAGAGGTCTAAAGATAATATTCATACAACCAAACCGTCACAAATGAAAATTTGTAAATTGCGTTTCCCTGCACAGATGAGCATTAACACAGCATAAAACTTAACAACAGTACCAGGCATACCACATGTGAAATACGATACATGATACGGAGTACAATTCATAAGCAATACAGATTTAGAGAATCAAGTTATTGGAAACAGCAAAAAAGAATACGCAGTGTGGAAATTATTCCAAGTATGAGCAAAGGAAAGGAAAGCAGGGAAATGATGGTCTGAGATCCTACCGAAGCATGATTTTTTCTCTAGCGCCTTTCAGTCTTCGTCTCTCACATTCAAGATCCCGCATAGCTGCATTAATCTCCAGTTCAAGAGCGGATACCTTCACCCATGCTTACCTGCACATACACACTTTACTCGGTTCTCATTCACTCACACAACCGCAAGATAACACCTAAAACCTCGACTTACCTGAATCTCTTTGGCAAAGAAGTTTAACAGAAACGATAAAAAGCAGTGCACTCACTGGCCATTTCACGAATTCTAAAACCTCGACTTCTTCTTGCTTAGCTAACAACTCTACGTTCAAAACAGTTATCAGTACAAACACAGAAATCCACCAAGTACACGTGAAACGCTTAAACCAGTTCGATTTCTGCACAAGTAAAGACATAGCTAAAGAGAGCCAAACAACTCCCCTGAAAACATACATTTGCCAACCAAGCGTCGTATACTCATCAGATGGTAGAAAGACCAGCAACCCGACAGTGAAATACGAAACACTAACGAGGGCACTTGATAGGCTTAGTCGCGTCACCTAATCAAAAATAATCCAAACTCAACACTAGCGGGTAGCAAGGGTAAGTCGGGTCGAAATCCGCAGGGAGAAGGTCGTAATGTTGGTTATTCTTAGCGATTCTAGTCTCGGTTCGAGTGTTGAGGTTACTAAAACTAGAGCGCAAAAGTAAGGGTTTAAAGCGATGGGAGAAAGGTCTAGGGAGTCGGGCTAGGCAATGGGTAAGTCAAGGTCAAGGATGATGATCGGAATGAGTAAGGAATCGCACATGCTAAGGGTTAAGCTCGTCCTCTCGGTCTTAAGCTTCCTCTAGGTCTCGAATGCGGGCTCTCGCAACTTACAATCGAGGGTCCTAATGTTTAGCCTCGCGCCTACCCTAGAACTAGGCTTTCGTTCTTAAGTTCAAGGGTGCTAGATACTCGCTAAAACGTGATCAAGGAATCAACGAGAGCAATCAAGCAAGGACTAAACAAAGCAAGCATAAAACCTACTCAAAAAGATCATCAAAAACAACCAAAACCAAAACCCATGATTCACCCTTCCTCCCTAGATAAGAGACTACTCACACATAGCGAATTTAACAACAAAAGCAAATGAGAAAGATGAAAACATGATCAAAGATGATAAATAAAGAGATGACAATAAAATAAGAGAAGTTTATAACAAAACCTAATCAGAAATTGCAAGAGAAATCAAAGAACAAAAACAACAATACCGAAATAGGATGATCAAACAACGTACTTGAGTCGGGAATTCAAAATACAATAAGGAAAATTGATCTAACCCTAAATTTTTGATAGAAATTAGTTTCAAGTGTTAGGAAGATCCCCTCAAAATTTCGTGCGAAAATAATATGTTTTGCCCCCTCAAATAGACGAAACATTTTAAGCTAACGAAGCGTCTCTCAGCTGTCCCTAGGTGGTCCCGGACGGGACAGGGGCCATCCCGGACGGGACAAGTGCACCCCGGACGGGACAAGGTCATCCCGGAGCCTTCAGTTCAAGTCCTCTTTTGTGCTTCTTTTGTACTTAGTTTTTTTTTCTTGTTTTTGCTTCTTTTGGCTTGCAGCAAAGCCAACTTCCTTTCTTCTTGTTGTCCCAAGGCTAATGTACTTTGCTCATGAGTAGGGACGAGTCTTAGGATGATTATGGGAGCTTCAAATACCGAGCCAAGGTCCCGGAACACCTTCATGCATTGAAACGAGGCTCGTGTGCAGCAAACGCATAGCAAACGAGCTCGAAACACCTTGAAACTTCACGAAACTTCACGAAACATTATGAAACCTCCCGAACAGCCTCCTAAACTCCAAATATGCGCTTGTACCTGCAAAATGGACACAAAAACATAGCAGTGCCAAAACGGAGAGAAATAGGAGCTGAAACGCGTATAAAAGCACGAACTGAAGAAACGCAAGCGACAGGGGGCTATAAGAACGTAAATATATGAGATATCAAACTCCCCCAAACCGAACCGTTGCTTGTCCTCAAGCAACAAAGCATGACAGAAAATAGAGGACAAGGCGAGCAAATGAAAACTTCCCCAACAATCACCAAACCGCAAGCAGCATGAGCAAATGGCAATCAATCCCGAAGCAGCATGGGACGTATGGAAATAGCAAGCTAACGGATGAGAATTACAAAACGGCGCAGAATGAATAGCATGGCTTAAACGTAGGCTCTCTAGCAATCAAATCACGGACCTCTCGCGGTTTCCACTCTACTCAAATGATGAACAAGGCGAAGTATATAGTGACACTCACCTACTCAACTGGTGGAAGCACGCCCGCAATCTAATGTGGACCAAATCTCGCATTCCCGTACACAATAATGTCACAAAAACGAAGCAAACATGAGGGCTTACATAGGATATGAGGGTGTAAAGGCCATAGAGAGGTAAAGGGTAATAAGGTGGAACAAATAGTTATGGAATCGTGGAGCTAAGCCACTAGAAACCACTAATACTACTCAAGTGCTCATCCAAACAAAACGTAACCCAACTCTCAATATAAGCGGACCGAAAGCAGCATATCGGTCTCCTTTACAAATCAACGCAACATAGAATCGAAAACAAGTGCTCACTCATGTAAAACAACAACAACTTCCGCATTTTTGTGCACACTGGACCAAAAATGGTCAAGGCTAGCAAAGGCGGTTTTTGTCCAAATCACGGTTTAGGTCCTTGGGCTCGAACCATGGGCTAGACCACGATCCTAAGGTCCACCCAAGCTTATTTTGAGTGAATTACATAATAATATCTTGGTCAAGCTTGGTGGGTCAAAGAGGTCAAGGAAAGTCAAGACGGAGAGCAACCGAAAGTCAACAAAAATGCTATTTTTAATGTGATCGCTTGAGTGCACCCATGTGGGTTCGAACCACAAGTCAATTAAGTCAACAAGAGCAAAAATCAAGTGAAGAAGAGATCTCAAGTCAGCCGAAAATTAATCAAAGGAAGGATCACATGTTGTTCCTCAACATGTCCCTTTCACACATGTCTCTATCTACCTTTTATGCTTTATGCTTTTTACTTTAAGTATTTGTTGTTTTATGTTCAAAATTTTCAGCTCAAGTGAGCCTTGTGGACCGAGTATTATGATGTATTTGTGGGTTAATTGTAGCCTTTAGATCTCCTTTAAATGTAAGGTCAAGATTAGAGGAAGGGTAGTATATAACCTCCTCTCATTGCCTTGTAAATTTTCAGATTTGAAGTTGATAAAAAAATGAGTTTTAAAAGTGAGTTTTTCTCTTGGAAACCACCTTGGCTTAGTGCTTGGTGTTTCGAGTTTCTTGGGTAATGATCATAGCTTAGTGCGATGATTGATCGGAACCTTAGTCTTAGGCTAGTGGCTTTGTGCTTAGTCTAATTCATATCCTTAATCTTTAGTTTGTTTTATGTTTCACAATAAAAACCGAAAACACATCCACCTAAACAGCCCAAAAAACGTGTGACTTGAGTGTTCATTTCAATCTTAGGTTGTTTAGGGTGAGTATGGTTACAAGGTACAAAGAGGCCCGCTTCGAATCGCTCCAATTGGTATCAAAGCTTCGGCTCTCGAGTTTTCTTAAACCGAGACGATCTTGGGATGAGTTGGGTCTTGTTGATTTCGGGTGTCTCCTTACAAATCTGTGCGCGTCTTGATTTGTGAGTGTCGACTTGATTCGAGCACCTTTGTAGGTGTTTGAGTCGAGTTGGCTAACAAGAGGAATTCGATGAATTTGCTATGTGCTTTTCATAGGATTCGAGTCTTGTTGTTTCATTCGTTTTTATCAAAATCTTATTCTTCAAAAATCGTTTTAATTTCTGAAAATTTCATCTTTTTGGATACCATTTTATTTGGCCAAAGTTTGAGGACAAACTTTTTTGAAGAAGGGGAGAGTTGGAACGAAACGGCTTGACGATTTGGACCCGATTTTTGGTCTACGTTTTAACCATGGTCCTTGGACCCATGGTCACGTTTTTTCAGCTCAAAGGAGGCCAAACTCGGCTGGTCTATTGATGTTCAAGTCATACATTTTAATTCATACATGTCCCTTTCGATTAAAGTTGCTTTAAACTTTATGTCTTTGTCACCTTTTGATCTTTTGTATTCAAACAACAAAATCAGCTAAGGACCCTCAATTTGGGACGTGTGACTTGCTCTCCAAGGGCAAATGAAGGGCCTTGATTCAACAACACAAAGGAAGGGTGAGGATGCTCCAAGATGTCACCATCTACTTTAGTTGTTGTATTATTTTTGTTTGCTGATTTTGTAAGCTCATGTGAGCCGTGTATTTGTTGTTTTTATGGGTCAATTGTAACCCTTAGATTAGATAATAGATGTAGGGTTTAGATGATAGCATGGGTCTTATATAAACCCACTTATCTCCCTTGTAAAAATCAGATTTGAAGTTGATAAAAAAATGAGTTTTAAAAGTGAGTTTTTCTCTTGGAAACCACCTTGGCTTAGTGCTTGGTGTTTCGAGTTTCTTGGGTAATGATCATAGCTTAGTGCGATGATTGATCGGAACCTTAGTCTTAGGCTAGTGGCTTTGTGCTTAGTCTAATTCATATCCTTGATCTTTAGTTTGTTTTATGTTTCACAATAAAAACCGAAAACACATCCACCTAAACAGCCCAAAAAACGTGTGACTTGAGTGTTCATTTCAATCTTAGGTTGTTTAGGGTGAGTATGGTTACAAGGTACAAAGAGGCCCGCCCCGAATCGCTCCAATTGGTATCAAAGCCAGGTTTGTTCTTGTTTTGTCGATTTGTTTTTGTTTTCGGTTTGATCTTGTTTTTTCGGGTTTACTCTTGTTTTCTTTTATTGTTTTCGTTTTTTCTCTTTTCTTGTTTTCCTTGTGTCTTCCACAAAACTTCCACAAACATTCTCACAAAATTTTCACAAAATGGTTGAAGATCTACACTTGTGTTAGTGTTGATTTCGGTCCTTACACTCAAAGGTCCTTGCTTTACTCAAAATTTTTCAGATTTTGTTTCTTTGATTATATCAATGGGTGTGTTTCTTCCTTTTGATGTTTCTTGTGGTACTACTCTTGGTGAGACCATGTATGATTCTATGGAGAAAGCTAGAAGAGAGCTTGAAATCAAAATGAGTCGAATGAGGGGTAGACTTAAACCTAACCCTAACCTTGATCTTGTGACTTTGAGGGGTCAAAGGGAGTTAGAGGCTAGAATGGCTCGGTTAGGAGGAGAGCCACCCCCTATTCTAGGCCGTGTGGTTCATAGAGACTCACATACTCAAACCCTAACCCTAACCCTAGAAGAGAATCACCAAGTCGAAACCTTTAGGTCTAGGTGTACCATTATGGGAAGGGTTTGTAATTTGATTGTTGATGAGGAGAGTTGTTCTAATGTTGCCTCAAGCACCCTCATTGAAAAACTAGCCTTACCTACACAAGATCACCCTAACCCTTACAAGATGAAATGCCAAAGAAATGGAGCCGAGATGAGTGTGATGGTGGTTAGACAATGCTTGGTTTCTTTCTCCATTGGTGGGGATTACATGGATGAGGTTTTGTGTGATGTGATTCCCATGGATGCTTGTCAACTCCTCTTGGGGAGACCATGGAAGTTAGAAAGAAATGCTCATCATGATGGGAGGGACAATACCTATACTTTCAAGATTGGAGCTAAGAAAATCAAACTTGCACCCTTACCTCCGATTTTGAAGAACCCTAACCCACCCTCCTTGATTATGTCACACGAAAAAATGGGGATTGATGGGGGACCAGAAATTGAACTTGGGGTTAGTCATGGGAAGGATGAGATTGTCCTTGCTAAGGAGGTCCCCAAAGAGCAATGCAAACCACCCTCCATGTTTGAGCCTTACAAAGATGTGGGATTGAGTGAAGAGGCCGAGATAAGTGAAGGGATGGTTGGTGAGAAATTGACCCTTCACTTTGCTAAAGATGATCCTAACAATCAAGAGGAAAGCATGGGATACAATGCCAAGCATCGGGATGAGTATGATCATGAGATGTGTTTGGCTAATGTCAAGAGAAAGGTATTCATGTGGTATGAGAATGTTGATGCAAGCAAAGAGTCGAGGGAATTTCTAAAATGGAAGTTCAAAGCGGGAACTAACAATACCAAAGAAATGCTATGTGGTTGTCATAACCGAGTCTACTCAAGTGGATTCATGAAATGGGGATTCAAAGGGGGAACTAAGCTTGAACAAAAAGAGCTAAACGATGATCTCCTACAATCCTCACCTAAGCTCAAGAAGGAAGACCTTAAGAATGTACTAGGGTTAGAACTCGAGCCAAGGGAAACCAAGAGTGTTGGAGAAGAAGGATCAATCCTTATGGTCAAGAACGACCCCAAGACACTACGGAGAAAACAAGAAGAGGAGCTTAATGATGACTCCTTTCAAGCATACCCTAGACTCGAGTGTGAGGAGCATAAGATCATGCTAGGGAGTGGCTACAACTTAAAGGCCACTATGAAGAAGAAGAAGAAGAACACGGCCAAGCAAGACCAAACGAGCCAAGCCAAAGTTGTTCAATCTTTCATCCGTATTTTATGTCAAGGTTGTTCTTTGAGGCCAAAACCTATTGAGACCAAGGTTGGTTGTGGGTCTAATAAGGTGCCTCTCCTTGGAGGTTATGATCAATACCAAGATGAAACTCATGTTAAGAACCCTAAGGATTTGAGGACAAATCCTTTTCAAGAAGAGGAGATTGGACCAAAAATGGTCAAGGCTAGCAAAGGCGGTTTTTGTCCAAATCACGGTTTAGGTCCTTGGGCTCGAACCATGGGCTAGACCACGATCCTAAGGTCCACCCAAGCTTATTTTGAGTGAATTACATAATAATATCTTGGTCAAGCTTGGTGGGTCAAAGAGGTCAAGGAAAGTCAAGACGGAGAGCAACCGAAAGTCAACAAAAATGCTATTTTTAATGTGATCGCTCGAGTGCACCCATGTGGGTTCGAACCACAAGTCAATTAAGTCAACAAGAGCAAAAATCAAGTGAAGAAGAGATCCCAAGTCAGCCGAAAATTAATCAAAGGAAGGATCACATGTTGTTCCTCAACATGTCCCTTTCACACATGTCTCTATCTACCTTTTATGCTTTATGCTTTTTACTTTAAGTATTTGTTGTTTTATGTTCAAAATTTTCAGCTCAAGTGAGCCTTGTGGACCGAGTATTATGATGTATTTGTGGGTTAATTGTAGCCTTTAGATCTCCTTTAAATGTAAGGTCAAGATTAGAGGAAGGGTAGTATATAACCTCCTCTCATTGCCTTGTAAATTTTCGGATTTGAAGTTGATAAAAAAATGAGTTTTAAAAGTGAGTTTTTCTCTTGGAAACCACCTTGGCTTAGTGCTTGGTGTTTCGAGTTTCTTGGGTAATGATCATAGCTTAGTGCAATGATTGATCGGAACCTTAGTCTTAGGCTAGTGGCTTTGTGCTTAGTCTAATTCATATCCTTAATCTTTAGTTTGTTTTATGTTTCACAATAAAAACCGAAAACACATCCACCTAAACAGCCCAAAAAACGTGTGACTTGAGTGTTCATTTCAATCTTAGGTTGTTTAGGGTGAGTATGGTTACAAGGTACAAAGAGGCCCGCTTCGAATCGCTCCACACACACTTTTCTTTCTTTTGTATTTTTGTGTTGTGTTTATTTTTCTGCTTTTTGTGTTTCTTTCTTGAGCAAAGAGCACACTCACATAGTATAGTTGCGGAAAACCTCATAAAAGGTCGGGGAAACAGCAATCCCGACTCATATTCACCAACACTCTCCAAGCATACGACATCAGCAAGTCGTAGCAAAATAATGATCAAAACCCGAAAACGAGCACAAGAGTAAGCAAGAGCGGTCACTAGCTAGGCTAGGGTAGGCTATATGGCAATGTAGCTAGCAAACTCAAGTGGTAAAGGGATAAAGGATCATGTATGAGAGGATAAAAGCAATGCAAGATCAAGGTGAATAAAATAGGATCAACTAATGCCTCATATGCAATAACAAGTGACAAAATCGTGGGAAACACGGGATAGGGGCCACACTTATGCGTGTTGATATTACGTACCCCACGAGGAGAACTACTCTCAATAAAAGCACGGGGACCGGGATAGATGAACCGGCCTCTGGAGACTAAAAACCTCACAAAATAAGTAGCTATAGTCCATGAATGATAAAGCCAAACAAGTTAAGCACGCCATCATCTGCAAGCACGTCTAAACATCCCCGAAAGCGCTAATCCAACAATATAAATCATGCCAAAGCTCAAAGCTAACAAGGGAAGGGATGTCAGGAAAAATCAAGGTAAAAAGAAGCTCGCAAACAACGCTCGGGATACGTATTTTTGGTATTTTTGACATTTTTTTTCTGATTTTTATGGAATTTTCTGAATTTTTTTGATTTTTTTGGATTTTTGTGATTTTTTGAAAAAGCGAAAAACGAAGAAGAAAATGCAAAAACAAAGCAGAACGAAAAGCAAAGCATTCCTCCCCCCAAACCAAACGACACATTGTCCCCAATGTGTCCTAAAGCACATCAACACGGGGACCCGTAAAATAAGGAAGAAAAACGAGCAAAGAAAGTCTCAAAAGAAAGCAAAGTACATACAATATATTTACCAATGAAATCGTCCCCCCAAACCAGCATCAAACTGGGGGCGCAGCAGGGTACGGGAAGTACCACCAACCGTGGGCCTCGTCATAAACGACCCCGCTTCCGTCATCCTCATAGTCGTCTCCATCATCATCATCTACTCCTCCTCCAGCTCGGCCATCTTCATCATCAATAGCATCCACTCGGCTAGCAATATGCGCAGCAGCACTCAACTTGTCCTTGATCACAGCTCTACCCGCGTCCGTCCTCCCTAAAGTACCTGCGATCATATCACAACATAGCACGACCTCAAGAGGGTCCCTCTCGAGGACTTGAGGTAAGCACTTATCCACGCAATCATCAATAATGTCCAAAGCAAAGACCGTCTCCTCCAACATGGGACGCTTTAAAGCGTTTGAAAGGTTGAAAGTAACTTTATCACCGCCGATATCCAACGTTAACTTACCATTCTTGACGTCAATTATAGCACCAGCAGTGTGCAAGAAAGGCCGACCCAAAATAATAGGAATTTGGGAGTCCTCGGCCATGTCAAGGACGATAAAGTCAACGGGAATGAAAAACTTACCTACTTTGACAGTGACGTCCTCCAAAACGCCTAGGGGGCGTTTGACAGAACGGTCCGCCATCTGGAGCGTGATATTAGTTACTTTCAACTCGCCCATGTTGAGCTTCTCGCATACCGAATAAGGCATGACACTCACACTTGCACCTAAATCACACAAGGCTTTATCAATAAAAGTAGTTAGATAGTGCAAGGGATGGAGAAGCTACCGGATCCTTGATTTAGGAGGAGACTGGTTTTGTAAGCGCACTACACTCGGCAGTGAAAGCCACAGTCTCGTCCTCACTGAACGACCTCTTACGGGTGAGAATGTCTTTGTGGAATATAGCGCACGCTTGAGGACTTGAGTAACAAGTTCAAGAAAGGGACGGTTACCTTCAAGTCCTTGACGACTTCCATAAACTTACCAAATTGACTATCAAGCTTAGATTTTACCACTCGGCTCGGGAATGGTAGTTTGATTTGAATTTGAGGCTCGACAGGCTTGCTCTGCGCTTGCTGCGTCTCCTTGGCCTTTTCCTTCTCCTTCTCCACGTGCTCACCTTCCTCACTCATGGCTCCATGCTTGGCCCCACCATTCACGGCCTGCTCCACCTGGGGACCCACGGCTGCTCCATCCTTCCCGGCGCCGCTCGTGCTCGCTCCATGGCTTGTACCTGCAACATCATTACTAGGCACACTAAAATCATTAGCAAAAGGAGAAGGGTCTACCTCACTTACCACCTTAGGCATTTGTGGACCGTCGTAGCTTGTGCCGCTCCTTAAAGAAATGGCGTTGATCGACTCATGTTGAGGTTGAGTGCCTTGCGATGGAAGAGAGCCGGGCTTCCTTTGAGAGCTAGAAGAAGCAAGTTGCGCCATTTGCGTTTCAAGCATCTTGATGGCGGCGTCTTTGGCTTGATCGCTCTTTTGCATTTGAGCCATCATCGTCTCTTGCGTTTTAGCCATTTGCATCATCATGGCTCGCATCTCACTCATAGGATCGGGAACCGGAGCGGCTTGCACGGGTGGTGGAGCAATTGGTGGTTGAAAATTAGGGCGATTGAAGCCCGGAGGGTTGTAGGGTCGTGGAGCATTATTGTAGCTGTTTTGTGAGCTGAAATTTTGTTGGGGATTGTGTTGTGGTTGTTGTGGTGGAGGATTCAAGACATTTTGACTCTTGTATGACAAATTGGGATGGTTTTTGTAGCCTTCATTGTAGTAGTTCGAGTAGGGGCTGTTTTGTTGAGTTTGATAAGCATGAACAGGATACATACCTCGGCAGTCTAAGGAAGAATGACCGGAAACGCCGCATGACCCGCAAGGTGGATCATGGGAAGTGTGCATCGCCGCTACCGTTTGTCCCCCCGCATTTGAGGAACTACTACCCGCTTGCATTTGACTCATAATCATAGCGGTCATAGCATCTATCTTGGCCGAAAGCATGGCCACCGCGTCACCATCATTCTTACTCCCGATCCTAGGCACATTCCTAGAACTCCCATATTGCGCGTTGTGGATAGCCATGGCCTCAATCGTATCCATAGCCTCCTCCACATCAATGTTATCGAACCTACCATTCGCCGCCGAATCGAGCACTTGTCGGGACTCGTTGTAAAGACCGTTGTAAAATTGCATAACGATGAACCATTTGTCCATGCCATGATGTGGGCATTGACGTTGGAGGTCTTTGTACCGCTCCCATGCATCAAAGAGAGACTCGTCTCCCCTTTGGCGGAAGCTAGTGATTTGGCTCCTTAACATGGCGGTCTTCTCGGGTGGGAAGTACTTTTGGTAGAACGCGAGCACAAGAGAGTTCCAATCGGTGATAGCAAGTGCAACTCGATTCAATGAGTTAAGCCACAACTTGGCTTTGTCTCGGAGGGAGAATGGGAAGAGCATCTCCCGGATTTGATCTTGAGTGACTCCCGTTTGCTTTATCGTAGAGCAATAGTCACAAAAGTTTTGAATGTGCAAGTAGTGCGCTCGATCAAATTGATAAAAGCCGGCTTTACTTCAAAGTTGTTTGCCGCTATGGTTGGCATAGCATTGCCAGTTGGAACTTGAGCCGCGGTTGGCCTCGAATGATCCGATAGCTTAACCATTCTCTTTGGCTCGGGTGTAGCTTCCTTATCGGACGAAGTAGGAGAGGAAGTAGCTTCCAAGTCTTTAAGCAAGTTCTTGCGCCTATGCAATGTACGCTCCGGTTCCGGGTCAAATTCGATTGATAAACCTTTTTGAGACGTACGCGTTTGCCTGGGCATGCACAATCACTAGAGTAGACGTAAGTAACGGCCTCAAGGAATTGAGGTTCCTTGAGACAAAAAAGTGACAAGTGAGAAAAGAACCAAATAAACAACGAAAACAAAAGCCGTCTCCCCGGCAACGGCGCCAAAATTTGATAGGCTTAGTCGCGTCACCTAATCAAAAATAATCCAAACTCAACACTAGCGGGTAGCAAGGGTAAGTCGGGTCGAAATCCGCAGGGAGAAGGTCGTAATGTTGGTTATTCTTAGCGATTCTAGTCTCGATGCAGTGTTGAGGTTACTAAAACTAGAGCGCAAAAGTAAGGGTTTAAAGCGATGGGAGAAAGGTCTAGGGAGTCGGGCTAGGCAATGGGTAAGTCAAGGTCAAGGATGATGATCGGAATGAGTAAGGAATCGCACATGCTAAGGGTTAAGCTCGTCCTCTCGGTCTTAAGCTTCCTCTAGGTCTCGAATGCGGGCTCTCGCAACTTACAATCGAGGGTCCTAATGTTTAGTCTCGCGCTACCCTAGAACTAGGCTTTCGTTCTTAAGTTCAAGGGTGCTAGATGCACGCTAAAACGTGATCAAGGGAGCTCCGAGAGCAAGCAAGCAAGGACAATACAAAGCAAGCACAAATCCTACTCAAAAAGATCATCAAAAACAACCAAAACCAAAACCCATGATTCACCCTTCCTCCCTAGATAAGAGACTACTCACACATAGCGAATTTAACAACAAAAGCAAATGAGAAAGATGAAAACATGATCAAAGATGATAAATAAAGAGATGACAATCAAATAAGAGAAGTTTATAACAAAACCTAATCAGAAATTGCAAGAGAAATCAAAGAACAAAAACAACAATACCGAATAGGATGATCAAACAACGCATTACTTGAGTCGGGAATTCAAAATACAAGAAGGAAAATTGATCTAACCCTAACTTTTTGATAGAAAGTAGTTTCAAGTGTTAGGAAGATCCCCACAAAATTTCGTGCGAAAATAATATGTTTTGCCCCCTCAAATAGACGAAACATTTTAAGCTAACGAAGCGTCTCTCAGCTGTCCCTAGGTGGTCCCGGACGGGACAGGGGCCATCCCGGACGGGACAAGTGCACCCCGGACGGGACAAGGTCATCCCGGAGCCTTCAGTTCAAGTCCTCTTTTGTGCTTCTTTTGTACTTAGTTTTTTTTTCTTGTTTTTGCTTCTTTTGGCTCAAAGAAAGCCAACTTCCTTTCTTCTTGTTGTCCCAAGGCTAATGTACTTTGCTCATGAGTAGGGACGAGTCTTAGGATGATTATGGGAGCTTCAAATCCCGAGCCAAGGTCCCGGAACACCTTCATGCATTGAAACGAGGCTCGTGTGCAACCGAAACGCAACGAAACGAGCTCGAAACACCTTGAAACTTCACGAAACTTCACGAAACATTATGAAACCTCCCGAACAGCCTCCTAAACTCCAAATATGCGCTTGTACCTGCAAAATGGACACAAAAACGCAGCAGTGCCAAAACGGAGAGAAATAGGAGCTGAAACGCGTATAAAAGCACGAGAACGCCAAGAAGCATAGCGGCAGGGGCTATAAGAACGTAAATATATGAGATATCAAGACTACTGCATCGCTGACGCAATGCCGACGCGGTCTCTTCAGAGTAGGAAACGAACGCCTCGACTACATAGTGACAACAAAAGTAGCGAGGTTAAAGATGATTAGGAAACATAAGCTAACAAGATCAATATGATCTGTGAAATGTGGAAGAACCCAATTCAAAGTTTCCTCCTTTTTCGGTTCCGGAGAAGAACTCTGCATTTATTTTTCAAAATGAAATCTTATTATATAAAGTTTGTATGATTTCATGCTTAATTAAAATGTGTCTTCATATATCATATATGTTAGAAACTTAGAATATGTCATGAATCATATAGGGAGTAATTTGCTGTAAATGTTGCCACTTTCTAATGGTTGCAGGACACCTAATAGTGGTCAGGATCAACTTAAATAAATAAAATTAATCAAAATTTAACTAACAAAACACAATAAGTTTGATTGATTTTAGGGTAAATTTTGATTGATTGCAAAATTATCAAACTTCCCAACTAACGGTCAAAGCTGCCCCAAATTTACACCACAACCGCAAGATAACCCCAACTGCAGCCAACGCAGTTGTATTAATCGCTACCTCTCAAATACCTTACCTGCACATGCACACTTTACTCGGGTCTCATTCACTCACACCACAGTCATAAGACACACAACGAAATCAAATCACCCAAATAGAAACAAGGCGGACCGCAAGCGATGCAAAGAACTCGCAAGAACAATAAGGCGATGGTAATAATACACGCGATAGCAGCGGTAAAGGCAAGCGGTAGCTTCATTCGTTCTCACGGTCGGTCTTTACTGACTCAATACGGGCTCATTTCACACACGGACACATCGAGACACACACACCTAGGGTAGAGTCATATACACACAGCTACAAAGCACGCACAAAACACAACATACCGGACTAGGTAAGGTTAAGCCTTACCTCGAAGCGAATCTGCAAACTCGAGCTCAAAACCGTCCAAAACGTCAAAATCATCACCTCACGAAAACAAACTCTACAATTCATGAAATAACCATCAATTATTAGTCTAGTAGTAGCTAATCAATACTTTGAATCATTGAAATCGACTAAAAAATGAAAAACCCCAAATTTCTAGGTCAAAACGCACGAAAACAAAATCGAAGGGCTGAATACCTTCAATACTCGGGTTATATGGTTGAGACTTGCTAAAAAGACGATGGATTGAAGCCTAAGATTGAGGACGTGGCAGGAATGAAGAGAACGAAGCAGAACAGCCAACACCCAAACCGAGGACAACAATAAACGACAACGATGACTGATGGTGAACTAGAGCCGAGGACGACGAGTGATGATGGACCAAAAATGGTCAAGGCGAGCAAAGGCGGTTTTTGCCTAAATCACGGTTTGAGTCCTTGGGCTCGAACCATGGGCTAGACCACGATCCTAAGGTCCACCCAAGCTTATTGTGAGTGAATTACATATTAATATCTTGGTCAAGCTTGGTGGGTCAAAGAGGTCAAGGAAAGTCAAGACGGAGAGCAACCGAAAGTCAACAAAAATGCTATTTTTGAATGTGATCGCTCGAGTGCACCCAAGTGGGTTCGAACCACAAGTCAATTAAATCATCAATGAGCAAAAATCAAGTGAGAAAGGGGACCCAAGTCAGCCGAAATTAATTCAAGAGGAGCTCACATGTTTTTTCCTCAATGTGTCCCTTTCAACACATGTCACTATCTACCTTTTATGCTTTATACTTTATGCTTTATGTTTTGTTGTTTACCTTCAAATTTTCAGCATTTGTAAGGCTTTAGAAGCCCTTTATTTCGGCTGGTTGTAAGGCCATTTAGGACCCTTAGATCAAGATTAGATTGTAAGGCTAGGATGTAAAGACTTGGTCTATATAAACCAAGCTCTAACCCTTGTATTTTTCAGATTTGGAATGATAAAGAAAACCCTAGTGTTTATTGAGAGTTCTTCATTTTCTCATTACTTTGTGTGTGAGTTAGTGATAGATTAGTTTAGTGGCTTTGTGCTTAAACTAATCAAAACCTAAATCTGCAACGGGAGTTGAGAATTTGCGATCCATTGACCTAGGGCCCGCTTCCAACCTTAGGTCCAAGGGTCAACCACAAGTCAACTAAGTCAACAAAAGTCAAAGTCAAGGGAAGAAGCCCAAGTCAGCCGAGAAAATGATCACAAGAAGTCCTCACATGTGTTCCTCAATAAGTCACTATCAACACATGTCGCTATCTACCTTTATTACTTTATGCTTTTTACTTTAAGTATTTGTTGTTTTATGTTCAAAATTTTCAGCTCAAGTGAGCTTGTTGGACCGAGTATAATGTTGTATTTGGGGGTTGATTGTAGCCCTTAGATTATCTTGTAATGTAGGGTTGAGATGAGGCATTGGGTAATATATAAACCCACCCTCACACATCATATTTTTGAGATTTGGCTAATGAAAAGAAACCCTAGGTTTATATGAGTGTTCTTCATTTTCTCATTACTTAGTGTGTGAGTTTAGTGAAAGATTAGTTTAGTGGCTTTGTGCTTAAACTAATCACAACCTAAATCTATTACTTAGTGTGTAGATTTAGTTACTATCCTTTTTATTTTCCTTGTTCATAAAATTTCAGAAAATTATCCCACAAAAACATACATATAACCGAGATTCTCAAGGGCTTTTAAAGATCGATTCTTGTTCAATCCTTGAGTGAAACTTGATCCACCTAGTTTCACTCCAAATTGGTAATCAAAGCTTTGGTTTGAAGAGCACAAGATCCCACCTTTGTGCTAAATTCACACGGTCCAAGGGAGCACTTTGAGGTATTCGGAATTTTTCAGATTTTGTGTGTTTATTTTCTCAATGAGTATGCCTCTTTCTTGTGATATTACTCTTGAGGGAACTATGAATGGCTCTATGGAGAAATTGAGAAAGGAAATTGAGTCTAAGTTGAGCCGAGTTAATGGAGGAATTGGGTCAAAACTTGGTCTTGTAACTTGGAGGGTTATGCATACCCAACCCCATTCCTTGGAAGAAAGTCAAAAAATCAGATTTTTAGGTCTAAATGTACCATTGAGAAGAGGGTTTGTAACCTAATTATTGATGGAGGGAGTTGTGTTAATGTTGCTTCAAAAACCCTCATCGATAAGCTTGCCTTACCCACTCAAAAACACCCAAACCCTTACAAGTTGAGATGGTTGAATAGGGAGGCCGAAATTTTGGTTGATAAACGATGTTTGGTTTCTTTTTCGATGGGAAGAGACTATGTGGATGAAGTGTGGTGTGATGTGATTCCTATGGATGCTTGTCACCTTTTGTTAGGGAGACCTTGGGAATTTGATCGAAATGCGACTCATGAGGGAAGAGACAACACCTATACTTTCAAGTTTAGAGACAAGAGGATTAAACTCACACCCTTGCCTCCAAACATGGGTGGCCGAGCCACTCCTTCCCCACCCAAGCCACTTGAGGGAATTCTAGTAGTTGGGGAACAAGAGATGAAACAAGAGCTTAGCAAGGGAATGGTTGTTTATGCCCTCATTGCCAAAGAAACTCCTAAGGAAAATGAAAAACCGATTCCATGTGAAGTTCAAGAACTATTAGAACTCTACAAGGATGTGTTTCCCCTTGAACTACCCCACGGCCTACCCCCTATTAGGGGCATTGAGCATCAAATCGATCTTGTTAAGGAGCTACACTACCAAATAAGGCCGCCTATCGAAGTGATCCCAAAGCTACGCAAGAACTTCAACAACAAATTGGGGAACTCATGGAAAAGGGGTTTGTAAGGGAGTCTCTTAGTCCTTGTGCCGTACCTACACTTTTGGTACCAAAGAAGGATGGAACGTGGAGAATGTGTACGGATAGTCGAGCTATCAACAACATTACGGTCAAGTATAGGTTTCCTATACCTAGACTTGATGACATTCTTGATGAGCTTAGTGGAGCTCGATTGTTTTCTAAGATTGATCTACGACAAGGCTACCATCAAGTGAGAATCAAGGAGGGTGATGAATGGAAGACGGCTTTCTAAGCGACACATGGGTTATATGAATGGTTAGTCATGCCTTTTGGACTATCCAATGCTCCTAGCACCTTCATGAGATTGATGACCGAGGTTTTGAGACCTTACTTGGGGAGATTCATTGTGGTTTACTTTGACGATATCTTAGTGTATAGCCCTTCCAAGGAAGCTCACCTACATCACTTGCAAGTGTTGTTTGAAACACTTAGAGATCACAAGTTGTATGGCAAGTTAGAGAAGTGTTCCTTCATGCAAAGCGAAGTCCAATTCTTGGGCTATATTATATCAAGCCGTGGTATTCTAGTGGATCAAGAGAAAGTGGAGGCTATCAAATCATGGCCAATTCCGAAGAACATAACCGAGGTGAGGAGTTTTCATGGCTTGGCTTCTTTTTATCGACGATTTATCAAGGATTTTAGCACCGTCATGGCACCCATCACCGAGTGTATGAAGAAAGGAGAGTTCAAATGGAATGAGGGGGCCGAGAATTCTTTCAAGAGGATCAAAGAGTTGTTGTGTGATTCACCTATTCTTACACCACCGGATTTCAACAAGCTCTTTTGGAGTGAAACTAGGAGGATAAAGCTTCACTCAAAGGATGAACAAAATCGATCTCAAACCCTTGAACAAATTCGGCCGAGTATATGTGATTTTTGTGTTGTATTTTTCTGATTTTTGTTGTTAAATGTAAGAACATAAAGATAGTCACTAAATCTATACACTAAGTAATAGATTTAGGGTTTGATTAGTTTAAGCACAAAGCCACTAAACTAATCTTCCACTAACTCACACACTAAGTAATGAGAAAATGAAGAACTCAAGCAAACAACTAGGGTTTTCTTTTTATCATTCCAAATCTGAAAATTGTGAGATGAGGATGAGGGTTTATATATTACCCTCATTCTAATCTTAGCCACACATTACAAGTTGATCCAAGGGCCATAAAGGTCCCTCAAATCAGCCGAAATAAGTTGGTCTTTGTGACCTTACAAATTTGAAAATGATAACAAACAAAACATAAAGTAGACAATGACATGTGAGCACATCCTCTCCATGCATTTTAGGTAGTCTTCAAGGGTCAAGATTTGACCTTGGGTGGCATGTGGGACGGTCCTAGTGACCATATTACAAGGGTTTACATTGTCTCCTTTCAATAAAGCATAAAGTAAAAGTAGTGAAAACGACATGTATGAAAATGACTTAAAATATAAAAACAATGTGATGATCCTTGGTGACTTGAAATAAGCCGGCCCCCTTGACCTCCATGAGCTAGCTTGATGAACCATATGAGCCCATTTATTGGAGGGTTGACTCACATGGGTGGACCAAAATTGGTCAAGGAAACCAAGGGTGAAGCCGAGGGGGGCCGTGGGTTGGACCCATGGGCTCAAACCCAAGCCTAGACCAAGGGTCAAGGGATCCCTAGGGGATAAGTAAAGTCAATTCTATGGTCAAATCGAGCCAACCCTAGTGATCAAGCTAAGTCAAGGATGGAGAGCAACAAAAAGTCAAGATCATGCTATTTTTGAAATGTGGTCAACTATGGTACACCCATGTGAGTCAACCCTCCAATAAAATGGGCTCACATGGATCATCAAGCTAGCTCATGGAGGTCAAGGGGCCGGTTCAAATCAAGTCACCAAGGATCATCACATTGTTTTTTATATTTCATGTCATTTTCATACATGTCGTTTTCATTACTTTTACTTTATGCTTTAATGTAAGAGACAATATAATCCCTTGATTATTGGTCATTTGGACCGTCCCACATGCCAACCAAGGTCAAATCTTGACCCTTGGATGCTTCCTAAAGTGCATGGATAGGATGTGTTCAAATGTCATTGTCTACTTTAAGTTTTTGTTTGTTATCAATTTCAAATTTGTAAGGTCACTAGGACCAACTAATTCGGCTGATTTGAGGGACCTTTATGGCCCTTGGATCAACTTGTAATGTGTGGGTAGGATTAGAATGGGGGTAATATATAAACCCACATCCTCACCTCACAATTTTCAGATTTGAATGATAAGGTTGAAACCCTAAAAAAACTTGAGTGCTCTCATTTCTCTCTTTACTTTGTGTTTGAGATTTATGATAATTAACTAGTGGCTTTGTGCTTAGTTAATTAAACCCCTAAATCTATAACTTTGTGAGTAGATTTAGGCACTATCTTTATGTTTCCTTTTGTTTTACAAATTTCAGAAAAATATCCCATAAAAACTTCACATTGAGCCGAGATTTCTAAGGGTTTTGCAAGATCGATTTTGTTCATCCTTTGAGTGATTCTTATCCCCATAAGTTTCACTCCAAATTGGTCATCAAAGCCTAGGTTTGTTTTTGATTTTCATTTTTATCTTTGTTTTTTTTTCGGTTTACCCTAGAAAAGTCGAGTAGTTTGTTTGTTTTCCTCTTTTAATTTTTCGTTTTTTCTTCCTTCTTTTCCTTGTTTATTTTCTATAAATTTCCACAAAAGATCTCACAAAATTGTCACAAAATGGAAGGGGATAGAGGGGAAGATAAAAGACTTTCGAATTTGGAGGATAAATTGAATCAACTTGCCGGTAGTTGTAATACTATGATGAATGCTTTGAACACCCTCCTAGACCAAAACCTTAATGAACCAAGAAGGGGTGAAGGGGGAAGGGGACGTGGCCGTGGGTTTGGGTAGGGGGGCCGTGGGAGAGGACACCCTCCTCCTCACATGGAAGATCAATTTTCGGATTCGGAAGAGTCCCTTGAGGCCCACCCTAGAGACCATGACCGAGACATTAAGGTGGACATACCCGATTTTTATGGTAGCTTGAACCCCGAGGATCTCCTAGATTGGCTTAGATCGGTTGAGAGAATTTTTGAATTCAAGGAGTACTCCGATAGGAAGTGTTTCAAGGTAGCCATCATGAAGTTTAAGGGATATGCCTCCCTTTGGTATGAAAACCTTAAGAATCAAAGAAACCGAGAGGGTAAGGAACCCATTAAGTCATGGCTCAAACTCAAAAAGAAACTCAAAGACAAGTTTGTTCCCAAAGACTACACCCAAGACATGTTTCTCAAACTAGCTCAACTAAAACAAGAGTCACACCCCATTGAGACCTATCTTAGGGATTTTGAGCAACTCACCCTACAATGTGAGATGAATGAGAAACCCGAACAAAAAATTGCAAGGTTTGTTGAGGGCCTAAACCCTAGGATTGCTAACCGAGTGAAGATGCAAAACTTGTGGTCATTCGATGAGGCCGTTACCATGGCCACACGTGTGGAAAGGCTAGAGAAGGGGAGAGGAGAGTCGGCTAAGAGCAACCCCAAAACCAACCCCATGTCGAGCCAAGGAGGGATCAAGATTTCCGAGCCTTGCCCTACTAACAAACCCTCAAGTGTTGATAAAGGAAAGGGAATTGACTATGGCCCCAAGAGAACGATTCCCCTCAAAAAATGCTACCAATGTCAAGGCTATGGTCATTTTGCTAAGGAATGCCCTAGCAAGAGGACCTTGAATACAAGTGAGGTTGTGCATTGGGGAGATGATGAGGTGTTAGTTTGTGAGGAAGAAAAAAAAGAGGGAGTTGAGGAAGTGAAGATGGCCGAGACCATTGTCGCCCCTGACTCGGGATTGAGCTTGGTCACTTGGCGAGTGATGCACACCCAAGAATCAAACGAGAATATGGACCAAAGGCACCAAATATTTCGGTCCAAATGTACCATCATGGGGAGAGTGTGTAACTTGATTATCGATGGGGGAAGTTGTGTTAATGTTGCTTCCAAGACCCTCATTGATAAGCTTGCCTTGCCTACTTTGAAGCATCCTCACCCATACAAGCTAAGATGGCTCAATCAAGGAGCCGAGGTCAAAGTTGACAAACAATGCCAAGTCTCGTTCTCAATTGGTCAAGACTATAAAGATGAAGTTATGTGTGAAGTGTTGGACATGGATGCTTGCCATGTGTTGCTTGGTAGACCTTGGGAATTTGAAAAGAATTCTTCCCATCATGGAAGAGACAACACCTACTCATTCAAGTATGGTGAAAAGCTCATTGTCTTAGCTCCCCTACCACCAATGATGGGTTGTAAATCCAATGCATGCCTATTTGAATCCTTCATTGAGCCGAAACCTAGCAAGGAGACGAAGTTAAGGCCAAATTGTATGAGCTTGAGAAATTGAAGGGGGTTGGGCCGAGTAAAGAAGAGCAAGGGGAAAAGGTGAGCTTGGAATGTGCGGGAAGGACTAGCATGACAAGGAGGACTCTAGGCGAGGACCCTCATGGAGGTGAAGCATCACCAACAAGGAAACAACCGAGCTACATTGAGAATGTGGTCAATGAAAGAACAAAAATCGATGGTAAGGAAAGATCAAGCGGGTCTTTAAGGTGGAGAATCATTGATGGGCTCGAACATGAGCAAGAATGGGTGGATGGCATGGTTATGAGTCGAGGGCTCAAAGAAATGCTCGAGGAAGAATGCGTGGTCAAGCAAACCGTGACCAAGGATGAAAATGTGATCACTTCTTGAGCCAAGGCAAAGGGGTCCAACCACTTCTACAAACTCTAGCTAAGTGGTGCCCATGGAAGACTAAAACCGTGAAAGCCAAGATCGAGCAAAGGTTGAGCCGAGATTCTAGCTTGAAATCGAGCAAGGGAGGAAGCAAGAGGATCTCCAAGGACTTGAGGACAAGTCCTTTCCAAGGAGAGGAGATTGGACCAAAATTGGTCAAGGAAACCAAGGGTGAAGCCGAGGGGGGCCGTGGGTTGGACCCATGGGCTCAAACCCAAGCCTAGACCAAGGGTCAAGGGATCCCTAGGGGATAAGTAAAGTCAATTCTATGGTCAAATCGAGCCAACCCTAGTGATCAAGCTAAGTCAAGGATGGAGAGCAACAAAAAGTCAAGATCATGCTATTTTTGAAATGTGGTCAACTATGGTACACCCATGTGAGTCAACCCTCCAATAAAATGGGCTCACATGGATCATCAAGCTAGCTCATGGAGGTCAAGGGGCCGGTTCAAATCAAGTCACCAAGGATCATCACATTGTTTTATATATTTCATGTCATTTTCATACATGTCGTTTTCATTACTTTTACTTTATGCTTTAATGTAAGAGACAATATAATCCCTTGATTATTGGTCATTTGGACCGTCCCACATGCCAACCAAGGTCAAATCTTGACCCTTGGATGCTTCCTAAAGTGCATGGATAGGATGTGTTCAAATGTCATTGTCTACTTTAAGTTTTTGTTTGTTATCAATTTCAAATTTGTAAGGTCACTAGGACCAACTAATTCGGCTGATTTGAGGGACCTTTATGGCCCTTGGATCAACTTGTAATGTGTGGGTAGGATTAGAATGGGGGTAATATATAAACCCACATCCTCACCTCACAATTTTGAGATTTGAATGATAAGGTTGAAACCCTAAAAAAACTTGAGTGCTCTCATTTCTCTCTTTACTTTGTGTTTGAGATTTATGATAATTAACTAGTGGCTTTGTGCTTAGTTAATTAAACCCCTAAATCTATAACTTTGTGAGTAGATTTAGGCACTATCTTTATGTTTCCTTTTGTTTTACAAATTTCAGAAAAATATCCCATAAAAACTTCACATTGAGCCGAGATTTCTAAGGGTTTTGCAAGATCGATTTTGTTCATCCTTTGAGTGATTCTTATCCCCATAAGTTTCACTCCAATGGGTGTACCTTGGTTGACCACATTTCAAAATAGCATAACCTTGACTTTTTGTTGCTCTCCAACTTTGACTTCCTCTTGACTTTGCTTGATCACTAAGGTTGGCTTGACTTGACCATAGAGTTGACTTTATTTAGCCCTTAGTGACCCTCTTGACCACGGCCTAAGCTTGGGTTCGAGCCCATGGGTCCACCCCATGGTCTCCCTCGACTTCACCCATGACCACCTTGGCCATTTTTGGTCCAATCTCCTCTCCTTGGAAAGGACTTGTCCTCAAGTCCTTGGAGATCCTCTTGCTTCCTCCCTTGCTCGATTTCAAGCTAGAATCTCGGCTCAACCTTTGCTCGATCTTGGTCTTCATGGTTTTAGTCTTCCATGGGCACCACTTAGCTAGAGTTTGTAGAAGTGGTTGGACCCCTTTGCCTTGGCTCGAAGAATTGATCATGTTTTCATCCTTGGTCACGGTTTGCTTGACCACGCATTCTTCCTCGAGCATTTCCTTGAGCCCACGACTCATAACCATGCCTTCCATCCATTCTTGCTCATGATCGAGCCCTTCAATGATTCTCCATCTTAAAGACCCGCTTGATCTTTCCTTGCCATCGATTTTTGTTCTCTCATTGACCACATTCTCATTGTAGTCGGTTGTTTCCTTGTTGATTGATGCTTCACCCTCATGAGGCTCCTCTCCTAGAGTCCTCCTTACCATGCTAGAGCTTCCCTCACATTCCAAGTTCAACTTTTCCCCTTGCTCTTCTTCATTCGGCTCAAGGCCCTTCAATTTCTCAAGCTCATTCAAGCTCGGCCCCAACTTCATCTCCATGCTAGGTTTCGGCTCAATGAAGGATTCAAACAAGCATGCATTGGATTTACATCCCATCATTGGTGGTAGGGGAGCTAAGACAATGAGCTTTTCACCATACTTGAATGAGTAGGTGTTGTCCCTTCCACGGTGGGAAGAGTTCTTTTCATACTCCCATGGCCTCCCAAGTAAGACATGACAAGCATCCATATTCAACACTTCACACACAATTTCATCTTTGTAGTCTTGTCCAATCGAGAACGAGACTTTACATTGTTTATCGACTTTTACCTCGGCTCCTTGATTAAGCCACCTTAACTTGTATGGATGAGGATGTTTCAAAGTTGGTAAGGCAAGTTTATCAATGAGGGTTTTGGAAGCAACATTAACACAACTTCCCCCATCGATAATCAAGTTACACACTCTCCCCATGATGGTACATTTAGTTCGAAATATTTGATGCCTTTGATCCATGCTTTCGCTTGAATCTTGAGTGTGCATTACTCGCCAAGTAACCAAGCTCAACCCCGAGTCCGGGGGAACAATTGTTTCGCCACTCTCTCATCCTCAACTCCTCTTTTTTCTTCCTCACAAACTAACACTTCATCGTCTCCCCAATGTACAACTTCACTTGTATTCAAGGTCCTCTTGCTAGGGCACTCCTTAGCAAAATGACCGTAACCTTGACATTGGTAGCACTTCTTGAGAGGAATTGTTCTCTTAGGGCCATAGTCGATTCCCTTTCCCTTATCAACACTTGATGGCTTGGTGGTAGGGCAAGGCTCAACAATCTTGATCCCTCCTTGGCTCGACATGGGGTTGGTTTTGGTGGTGTTCTTAGTCGACTCTCCTCTCCCCTTCTCTAGCCTTTCCACACGTGTGGCCATGGTAACGGCCTCATCGAATGACCACAAGTTTTGCATCTTGACCCGATTTGCTATCCTAGGGTTTAGGCCCTCAACAAACCTTGCAATTTTTTGTTCGGGTTTCTCATTCATCTCACATTGTAGGGTGAGTTGCTCAAAATCCCTAAGATAGGTCTCAATGGGGTGTGACTCTTGTTTTAGTTGAGCTAGTTTGAGAAACATGTCTTGGGTGTAGTCTTTGGGAACAAACTTGTCTTTGAGTTTCTTTTTGAGTTTGAGCCATGACTTAATGGGTTCCTTACCCTCTCGGTTTCTTTGATTCTTAAGGTTTTCATACCAAAGGGAGGCATATCCCTTAAACTTCATGATGGCTACCTTGAAACACTTCCTATCGGAGTACTCCTTGAATTCAAAAATTCTCTCAACCGATCTAAGCCAATCTAGGAGATCCTCGGGGTTCAAGCTACCATAAAAATCGGGTATGTCCACCTTAATGTCTCGGTCATGGTCTCTTGGGTGGGCTTCAAGGGACTCTTCCGAATCCGAAAATTGATCTTCCATGTGAGGAGG
Source organism: Dianthus caryophyllus (assembly GCA_023091065.1). Classification (NCBI taxonomy): domain Eukaryota; kingdom Viridiplantae; phylum Streptophyta; class Magnoliopsida; order Caryophyllales; family Caryophyllaceae; genus Dianthus; species Dianthus caryophyllus. The sequence goes on along the minus strand of CM041529.1, from coordinate 10,835,617 downwards.
AGGGTGTCCTCTCCCACGGCCCCCATAACCATGCCCACGCCCTCTTCCTCCTCCACCCCTTCTTGGGTCATTAAGCTTTTGGTCTAAGAGGGTGTTCAAAGCATTCATCATAGTATTACAACTACCGGCAAGTTGATTCATTTTATCCTCCAAATTCGAAAGTCTCTTATCCTCCTCCATTTTGTGAAATTTTTGTGAGTTCTTTTGTGGAAATTTTGTGGTAAATTTATAGAAAATAAACAAGGAAAGGAAGAAGAAAAACGAAAAACTAAAAGAGGAAAACAAAAGAGTAACTCGACATTTCTAAGGGAAACCGAAAAATAGAGAAAGAAAATGAAATCAAGAACAAACCTAGGCTTTGATGACCAATTTGGAGTGAAACTAGGAGGATAAAGCTTCACTCAAAGGATGAACAAAATCGATCTCAAACCCTTGAACAAATTCGGCCGAGTATATGTGATTTTTGTGTTGTATTTTTCTGATTTTTGTTGTTAAATGTAAGAACATAAAGATAGTCACTAAATCTATACACTAAGTAATAGATTTAGGGTTTGATTAGTTTAAGCACAAAGCCACTAAACTAATCTTCCACTAACTCACACACTAAGTAATGAGAAAATGAAGAACTCAAGCAAACAACTAGGGTTTTCTTTTTATCATTCCAAATCTGAAAATTGTGAGATGAGGATGAGGGTTTATATATTACCCTCATTCTAATCTTAGCCACACATTACAAGTTGATCCAAGGGCCATAAAGGTCCCTCAAATCAGCCGAAATAAGTTGGTCTTTGTGACCTTACAAATTTGAAAATGATAACAAACAAAACATAAAGTAAACAATGACATGTGAAAGACATCCTCTCCATGCATTTTAGGTAGTCTTCAAGGGTCAAGATTTGACCTTGGGTGGCATGTGGGACGGTCCTAGTGACCATATTACAAGGGTTTACATTGTCTCCTTTCAATAAAGCATAAAGTAAAAGTAGTGAAAACGACATGTATGAAAATGACTTAAAATATAAAAACAATGTGATGATCCTTGGTGACTTGAAATAAGCCGGCCCCCTTGACCTCCATGAGCTAGCTTGATGAACCATATGAGCCCATTTATTGGAGGGTTGACTCACATGGGTGTACCTTGGTTGACCACATTTCAAAATAGCATAACCTTGACTTTTTGTTGCTCTCCAACTTTGACTTCCTCTTGACTTTGCTTGATCACTAAGGTTGGCTTGACTTGACCATAGAGTTGACTTTATTTAGCCCTTAGTGACCCTCTTGACCACGGCCTAAGCTTGGGTTCGAGCCCATGGGTCCACCCCATGGTCTCCCTCGACTTCACCCATGACCACCTTGGCCATTTTTGGTCCATCTTTGAGGTCGAGTGTGATGCTAGTGGAGTTGGAATTGGGGCCGTTCTCTTGCAAGAACACAAACCGATCGCTTACTTTAGTGAGAAATTGAATGGAGCCAAGCTCAATTATTCCACCTACGACAAAGAATTCTATGCCATCGTTCGGGCTCTCGCTCATTGGAGCCATTATCTCAAACCCAAGCCGTTTGTTCTTCATTCGGATCATGAGGCACTCAAATACATCAATGGGCAACACAAGTTGAATCATAGGCATGCCAAGTGGGTCGAGTTTCTCCAATCATTCTCTTTCTCGAGTAAGTTCATTGAGGGGAAGAATAACGTGGTGGCCGATGCCTTATCTCGGAGGCACACCATGCTAAGCTACATGGAGCAAAGAGTGTTGGGTTTTGAATTCATGAAGGAGCTCTATGTGGAGGATCCCGACTTCAAAGATGAGTGGAATTCCATACGTGAAGGACAAGGCAAGGTGGGAAGCAAGTACACACTTCAAGAGGGGTTCTTGTTCTATGGAAATCGGCTATGTATACCTAAGGGTTCTTATCGAAATCTCCTAGTGAGGGAAGTTCATTCTAATGGTTTAGCCGGGCATTTCGGAATTCAAAAGACTTATGACATCCTCCAAGATCAATTCCATTGGCCCAAGATGCTTGGAGATGTCCAAGATGTGATCAAGAGATGCGCTTCGTGCCAACAATCCAAGTCCTACTTTCAAACGGGGCCCTACACTCCTTTACCCGTCCCAAATCGGCCATGGGAGGACGTTAGCATGGATTTCATTGTCGCTTTGCCTAGAACTCAACGAGGTAAGGATTCCATCATGGTTGTGGTAGATCGATTTAGCAAGATGGCTCATTTCATTGCGTGCAAGAAAACCGAAGATGCCATGAGTGTAGCCGAGTTGTATTTCAAGGAGGTGGTTAAATTGCATGGAGTCCCTAAAACCATTGTATCCGATCGAGACACCAAGTTCATGAGCCACTTTTGGAAGACCTTGTGGAAATTGCTAAAGACGAGGCTCTTGTTTAGCACAAGTCACCATCCTCAAACGAATGGCCAAACCGAGGTCACTAATAAAACCTTGGGGAGGATCCTTAGGAGCATCGTTTCCAAGTCATTGAAAGATTGGGATCTCAAGCTTGCCCACGCCGAATTTGCTTTTAATCGTGCCCCTTCTTCTAGCACGGGACAATCACCGTTTGAAGTGGTCTATGGAGCAAACCCACTCATGCCCACGGACCTAGCTCCCGTCAAGAGCAAGGAAATAAGCTATGATGCCAAGAAGCGGGTTGAATTCATGATGAGCATCCACAATCAAGTCAAAAAGCAAATCGAGAAAGCAAACGAGACCTACAAGGCTCGGTCAAAGAGCCGAAAGACTCCAAATGAATTCGAGCCGGGAGACTTGGTATGGTTGCACTTGAGGAAAGAAAGATTCCCGGATAAGAGAAAGAACAAGCTCATGCCGAGAGCCGAGGGTCCCTTCGAGATACTTGAGAAAATTGGACCGAATGCTTACAAAGTTGATCTACCGGGAGAGTACGGAGTCCATGGCACGTTTAATGTTGGAGACCTTAGCCCGTATCATGAAGACGTAGAGGAGGAAGAAGGAGAGGATTTGAGGGCAAATCCTTTTCAACCCGGGGAGATTGCAACGGGAGTTGAGAATTTGCGATCCATTGACCTAGGGCCCGCTTCCAACCTTAGGTCCAAGGGTCAACCACAAGTCAACTAAGTCAACAAAAGTCAAAGTCAAGGGAAGAAGCCCAAGTCAGCCGAGAAAATGATCACAAGAAGTCCTCACATGTGTTCCTCAATAAGTCACTATCAACACATGTCGCTATCTACCTTTATTACTTTATGCTTTTTACTTTAAGTATTTGTTGTTTTATGTTCAAAATTTTCAGCTCAAGTGAGCTTGTTGGACCGAGTATAATGTTGTATTTGGGGGTTGATTGTAGCCCTTAGATTATCTTGTAATGTAGGGTTGAGATGAGGCATTGGGTAATATATAAACCCACCCTCACACATCATATTTTTGAGATTTGGCTAATGAAAAGAAACCCTAGGTTTATATGAGTGTTCTTCATTTTCTCATTACTTAGTGTGTGAGTTTAGTGAAAGATTAGTTTAGTGGCTTTGTGCTTAAACTAATCACAACCTAAATCTATTACTTAGTGTGTAGATTTAGTTACTATCCTTTTTATTTTCCTTGTTCATAAAATTTCAGAAAATTATCCCACAAAAACATACATATAACCGAGATTCTCAAGGGCTTTTAAAGATCGATTCTTGTTCAATCCTTGAGTGAAACTTGATCCACCTAGTTTCACTCCAAAATCTATTACTTTGTGTGTAGATTTAGTGACTATCCTTTATGTTTTATTGTTTTCACAAAATTTCAGAAAATTACTTCACAAAAATACATCATAGGGCCGAGATTTTCATCACCCATTCAAGTTCGATTTTGTTCATCCTTTGAGTGAAACTTGATCCACTTAGTTTCACTCCAAATTGGTCATCAAAGCCTAGGTTTGTTCTTCATTTTCGATTTGTTCTTTGTGTTGTCGAGTTGTTCTTGTTTTCATCTCTTATTTTTCGTTTGTTCTCTTTTATTTTTTCCTTGTTTTCCACAAAACTTCCACAAAATTCTCACAAAATTTTCACAAAAATGGTTGAAGATCTACACTTATGTTAGTGTTGGTTTCGGTTCTTACACTCAAAGATCCACCCTTGTGTTAGAGAACATACGGTCCAAAGGGATCTTCTTGAAGTGCCCGAATTTTTTTTCAGATTTGTTCTTTGGTTATCTCAATGGGTATGTTTCTTCCTTTTGGTATTTCTTGTGATACTACCCTTGGTGAGACCATGTACGATTCTATGGAGAAAGCTAGAAGAGAACTTGAAATCAAAATGAGTCGAATGAGGGGTAGACCTATCCCTAACCCTAACCTTGTGATCTTGAGGGAGTTAGAAGGTAGGATGGCTCGGTTAGGAGGAGAGCCACCCCCTAGCCATGGTCGTGTGACTTGTAGAGCTTCACATGCTCAAACCCTAACCCTAACCCTAGAAGAGAATCACCAAGTCGAAACCTTTAGGTCTAGGTGTACCATTATGGGAAGGGTTTGTAATTTGATTGTTGATGGGGAGAGTTGTTCTAATGTTGCCTCAAGCACCCTCATTGAAAAATTAGCCTTGCCTACACAAGAACACCCTAACCCTTACAAGATGAAGTGGCTAAACAATGGAGCCGAGATGAGTGTAAGTGTGGTTAGACAATGCTTGGTTTCTTTCTCCATTGGTGGGGATTACATGGATGAGGTTTTGTGTGATGTGATTCCCATGGATGCTTGTCATCTCCTCTTGGGGAGACCATGGAAGTTGGAAAGAAATGCTCATCATGATGGGAGGGACAATACCTATACTTTCAAGATTGGAGCTAAGAAAATCAAACTTGCACCCTTACCTCCGATTTTGAAGAACCCTAACCCACCCTCCTTGATTATGTCACACGAAAAAATGGGGATTGATGGGGGACCAGAAATTGAACTTGGGGTTAGTCATGGGAAGGATGAGATTAATGTCCTTGCTAAGGTGGAGTGAAACTTATGGGGATAAGAATCACTCAAAGGATGAACAAAATCGATCTTGAATTGTTGATAGAAATCTCGGCCCAATGTTGCTCTTTTTGTGAAATATTTTCTGAAATTTTGTAAACAAGGAAAATAAAAAGGATAGTGCCTAAATCTACTCACAAAGCTATAGATTTAGGGGTTTAATTAACTAAGCACTTAGCCACTAGTTAATTAGTCTCACAAATCTCAACACAAAGTAAGAGAAATATGAAGAACACTCATAAAAACCTAGGGTTTCTTTTCATTCAAACAAATCTGAAAAATGTGAGGCAAGGATGAGGGTTTATATATTACCCTCATTCTAATCTTGACCCTCCATTACAACAAGATCTAAGGGCTACAATCAACCCCCAAATGCTTCAAAATACTCGGTCAAATAAGCTCACATGAGCTGAAATTTTTGAACAAATAACAACAAATACTTAAAGTAAAAAGCATAAAGTAATAAAGGTAGATAGCGACATGAATGAAAATGACATTAACATAAAACAATGTGATTGTTTGTTGGGACTTTGTTGGGCCGGCTCCTAGGGACCTCCTTGAGCTAGCTTGTGAACCATGTGAGTCCTTTTATTGGAGGGTTAACTCACATGGGTGCACCCACTTTGACCACATTCCAAAATAGCACAATCTTGACTTTTTTTGTTGCTCTCCATCTTTGACTTCACCTTGACTTAGCTTGATCACTAGGGTTGGCTCGAGTTGACCATAGAATTGACTTTAGTTGACCCTTAGTGATCCCTTAGACCGAGCCCTAGGCTTGGGTTTGAGCCCATGGCCCTAACCCATGGTCTCCCAACTCTTCTCCCTTGACTTCCTTGACCAATTTTGGTCCAATCTCCTCTCCTTGGAAAGGACTTGCCCTCAAGTCCTTGGAGAACCTCTTGCTCGACTTGCTCGACTTCATGCTTGAATCTCGGCTCAATCTTTGCTCGTTCTTGGCTTTCACGGTTTTGGTCTTCCATGGGCACCACTTAGCTAGGGTTTGTAGAAGTGGTTGAACCCCTTTGACTTGGCTCGAAGAATTGATCACATTTTCATCCTTGGTCACGGTTTCTTTGACCACGCATTCTTCCTCGAGCATTTCTTTGAGCCCTCGACTCATAACCATGCCATCCATGTATTCTTGCTCATGATCGAGCCCTCCAATGATTCTCCATCTTAAAGACCCGCTTGATCTTTCCTTGCCATCGATTTTTGCTCTTTCATTGACCACATTCTCATTGTAGTCGGTTGTTTCCTTGTTGATTGATGCTTCACCTTCATGAGGCTCCTCTCCTAGAGTCCTCCTTATCATGCTAGAGCTTCCTTCACATTTCAAGTTCACCTTCTCCTTTTGCCCTTCTTTTCTCGGCCCAAGGCACTTCAAGGCCTCTTGCTCATTCAATCTCGGCTCCAACTTCTCCTCCATGTTAGGGTTTGGCTCAATGAAGGATTCAAACAAGCATGCATTGGATTTACATCCCATCATTGGTGGTAGGGGAGCTAAGACAATGAGCTTTTCACCATACTTGAAGGAGTAGGTGTTGTCTCTTCCATGATGGGAAGAATTCTTTTCATACTCCCAAGGCCTTCCAAGTAAGACATGACAAGCATCCATATCTAACACTTCACACACAATTTCATCTTTGTAGTCTTGCCCAATCGAGAGCGAGACCTTGCATTGTTTATCGACTTTTACCTCGGCTCCTTGATTAAGCCATCTTAGTTTGTATGGATGAGGATGTTTCAAAGTAGGCAAGGCAAGCTTATCAATGAGGGTCTTGGAAGCAACATTAACACAACTTCCCCCATCGATAATCAAATTACACACTCTCCCCATGATGGTACATTTGGACCGAAATATTTGGTGCCTTTGGTCCACATTCTCATTTGATTCTTGGGTGTGCATCACTCGCCAAGTGACCAAGCTCAATCCCGAGTCCGGGAACAATGGTCTCGCCACCTCTACTTCTCCAACTCCCTCTTGTTCTTCTTCCTCACAAACTAACACCTCATCGTCTCCCCAATGCACAACCTCACTTATGTTCAAGGCCCTCTTGCTAGGGCACTCCTTAGCAAAATGACCATACCCTTGACATTGGTAGCATTTCTTGAGAGGGATGGTTTTCTTAGGGCCATAGTCGATTCCCTTTCCCTTGTCAACACTTGATGGCTTAGTGGTAGGGCATGGTTCAACAATTTTGACCCCCCCTTGGCTCGACATGGGGTTGGCTTTGGTGGTACTTTTGGTCGACTCTCCTCTCCCCTTTTCTAGCCTCTCCACACGTGTGGCCATGGTAACGGCCTCATCGAATGACCACAAGTTTTGCATTTTGACTCGATTTGCTATCCTAGGGTTTAGGCCCTCAACAAACCTTGCAATTTTTTGTTCGGGTTTCTCATTCATTTCACATTGGAGGGTGAGTTGCTCAAAGTCCCTAAGATAGGTTTCAATGGGGTGTGACTCTTGTTTTAGTTGGGCTAGCTTGAGGAACATGTCTTGAGTGTAGTCTTTGGGAACAAACTTGTCTTGGAGTTTCTTTTTGAGTTTGAGCCATGACTTAATGGGTTCCTTACCCTCTCGGTTTCTTTGATTCTTAAGGTTTTCATACCAAAGGGAAGCGTATCCCTTAAACTTCATGATGGCTACCTTGAAACACTTCCTATCGGAGTACTCCTTGAACTCAAAAATTCTCTCAACCGATCTAAGCCAATCTAGGAGATCCTCGGGGTTCAAGCTACCATAAAAATCGGGTATGTCCACCTTAATGTCTCGGTCATGGTCTCTAGGGTGGGTTTCAAGGGATTCTTCCGAATCCGAAAATTGATCTTCCATGTGAGGAGGAACTTGTCCTCTCCCACGGCCCCCATACCCAAACCCACGGCCTCGGCCCCTTCCCCCTTCACCCCTTGGTGGTGGTCTTGGCTCATTCATGTTTTGTTCCAAGAGTGTGTTAATAGCATTCATCATCAAGGTGCAATTACCGGTGAGTTGAGTTAATTTCTCTTCTAAATTGGAAAGTCTTGTACCCTCCCCTCTATCTCCTTCCATTTTGTGACAATTTTGTGAGATCTTTTGTGGGAATTTTGTAGAAAAATAAACAAGGTAAATAAGGAAGAAAAACGGAAAACTAAAAGGGAAAAACAAAGGGTAAACCGAGAAAACACAAGAACAAATCGAAAATGGAAAACAACTCTAAAATTTCGGCTAAGCAAGGGTTTTATGCTTCAAACCCAACCAATTCTAACACAAGTGTAGATCTTTAATCATTTTTGTAAGATTTTGTGGAAAATAAAACAAGGAAAAAATCGAAAATTTGAAGAGGAAACTAGGAGTAACTCGAGAAACATACAAACAAAATCGAAACAAAAACAAACCTTGGCTTTGATAACCAATTTGGAGTGAAACTTATGGGGATAAGAATCACTCAAAGGATGAACAAAATCGATCTTGAATTGTTGATAGAAATCTCGGCCCAATGTTGCTCTTTTTGTGAAATATTTTCTGAAATTTTGTAAACAAGGAAAATAAAAAGGATAGTGCCTAAATCTACTCACAAAGCTATAGATTTAGGGGTTTAATTAACTAAGCACTTAGCCACTAGTTAATTAGTCTCACAAATCTCAACACAAAGTAAGAGAAATATGAAGAACACTCATAAAAACCTAGGGTTTCTTTTCATTCAAACAAATCTGAAAAATGTGAGGCAAGGATGAGGGTTTATATATTACCCTCATTCTAATCTTGACCCTCCATTACAACAAGATCTAAGGGCTACAATCAACCCCCAAATGCTTCAAAATACTCGGTCAAATAAGCTCACATGAGCTGAAATTTTTGAACAAATAACAACAAATACTTAAAGTAAAAAGCATAAAGTAATAAAGGTAGATAGCGACATGAATGAAAATGACATTAACATAAAACAATGTGATTGTTTGTTGGGACTTTGTTGGGCCGGCTCCTAGGGACCTCCTTGAGCTAGCTTGTGAACCATGTGAGTCCTTTTATTGGAGGGTTAACTCACATGGGTGCACCCACTTTGACCACATTCCAAAATAGCACAATCTTGACTTTTTTTGTTGCTCTCCATCTTTGACTTCACCTTGACTTAGCTTGATCACTAGGGTTGGCTCGAGTTGACCATAGAATTGACTTTAGTTGACCCTTAGTGATCCCTTAGACCGAGCCCTAGGCTTGGGTTTGAGCCCATGGCCCTAACCCATGGTCTCCCAACTCTTCTCCCTTGACTTCCTTGACCAATTTTGGTCCATAAGGAGTTCCCCAAAGAGCAATTCAAACCGCCCTCCATACTTGAGTCATCCAAAGAGGTTATTTTGAGTGGAGTACCCGAATTGAAGCATGGGTTTAGTGATGAGAAGGTTGGATGTGTTCTTCTTCTCAAAGACATCCCTAATGATCAAGATGAGTTTGGAAAAGAAAGTCTACCTATGCTCAAGAAAGGGGATGAATGTGAGATGAGAAGTCTACCTAAGCTTGTGGAAAGGATATTCATGTGGTATGAGAATGTTGATACAAGCAAAGAGTCGAGGGAATTTCTAAAATGGAAGTTCAAAGTGGGAACTAACAATACCAAAGAAATGCTATGTGGTTGTCATAACCAAGTCTACTCAAGTGGATTCATGAGATGGGGATTCAAAGGGGGAACTAAGCTTGAACAAAAAGAGCTAAGTGATGATCTTCTACAATTTTCACCTAAGTTCAAGAACGAAGATGGCTCAATTGAAAGTCCAAAGATCGATTTGTGGAAGGGGAACACGGCCCTCAAGGCCATACCCGAATTAGTCACACTCCTTATGTCGCCTAATGCCATAAGTACCTTCATGATCGAGAATGTAGCCCTCCATGTGATCGAAGACAATCCTAGAGCAATAAGGGGAAGCCAAGGAGAGGTGGAGTGAAACTAAGTGGGACAAGTTTCACTCAAGGGATGAACACAAATCGACTTTGAATACCCTAGAAAATCTCGGCTCAAGTGTGTGTTTTTGTGAAGTATTTTTCTGATTTTTTGTGAAAGAACAAACATAAAGGATAGTCACTAAATCTACACACTAAGTAATAGATTTAGGGTTTGATTAGTTTAAGCACAAAGCCACTAAACTAATCTATCACTAACTCACACACAAAGTAATGAGAAAATGAAGAACTCTCAATAAACACTAGGGTTTTCTTTTATCATTCCAAATCTGATTTTCTACAATGAGTTATGCTTGGCTTATATAATACCAAGGATTGCATCTTAACCCTACACTTCCTAAGGATCTAAGGGTCACAAAATGACCATACACTCAGCTAAAAACAGCGGTCCAAAGGACCTTACAACTGATCCAAACAAAACTAAAAGCATAAAGAGAGAAAATGACACTTCCCTAAATCTACACCCTACAATTGATGCTTTAATCTAATGGCCAAGATTATGGCCTTGGAGAGCAAGTGTAGGTGGTCCTAATGACCCCTTCAAACTGATCATAAAACTAAAGAAACAAGACAATAAAGAGGATAAGGACATAAAGCAAAAACAAGGACTACTAGTGACAATGACATGTATAAGAAGTTGAGCTGATTTTGTGAATGTGGAATTGAGCTGATCTTTGGGTCTTCTCTTGTGTATCCCACGTCCCATGTGAGTCCATGGCTCATTAGGAGACTCCCAAATGGTCCCCAAAGTGAGCTCACCCAAAGAGAATGAAGTAGGTTAAGTTCATGGCTCATTACTTCAAAACAGTCCAAACCGGATTTCATAATCTGACAGTGACTTCTAGGCTTCACCATTCCGTACTCCCGTTGAATTAGAAGGCCCATGATATGTCATTGGAAAGGTAATTGAGTTGGCTTTCCAATGCAAAAAGAATCATCCAAAAATATGGCCTACAACGCAAGATATTGAGCTTTTAGTACAGACATGTCGAATCCTCCTTTGGACTGAAGTTTCACAATCTGACCCCTGACTTGTAGAGGCCATAACTCTCAGCTCCCTTTGAACCAGATAGCCAACCATATGTCAAATGAAGCTCTTTGAGCTAGCTTTCATATGCAAGTGGTTTCACTTCAATTGGGTGAGTAGATTGGGAGTTATGTTACGATCTCTACCGACATGTCAAGATGGGCTTTATGGTTCATGGCCTAGATTGTTGTTTTCCATGTGTGGGCTGATTTCCTTCGTTCTTCTTTTGTACATTTCACTTGGTTTGACCCTAATGGTCACAAATTAAGCCATGGCTCGAGCCATAGGACCCAAGTAAGCCCAAGCCTCAAAATGAGCAAAAATGAGCTTATCCATTTTGGTGCAATCTCCTCTTCTTCAAAAAAGTTTGTCCTCAAACTTTGGGGTTCTTAACATTTGTTTGAGCTCCTCTTCTTGATTCCTACCTAGTGTCTTAGGGTTGTTCTTGACTAAGCTCCCCATTTTGAATTTCCATTTCAAGAATCCTCTTGACCTCTTGCTTGTGCCAAGCTTCCCATTCCACATGAGCTTCTTCTTCTTGGCCTTAGGTGAACATCTCATAAGATCAAGCTCAACCTTTCCCTTGAGATTATTCCCCATGCTCTCATCTTGATACTTAGGATCATCATTAGCAAAGTGGATGGTTAAACTTTCACCAACATTCATTCCATGGTTTCCATTTGAGTTCCCTTCTTGACCAGCCTCTTCATGCTCCCATGGTTCCCTAAGCTTATGAAAGAGAGGGTGACAAGCACCCCTCTCAAGTACATCACAACAATTCTCATCAGATTTCTCCCTAAGCTTGTCCCCTTTGTCTAACCAACTTAGTTCGAATGGATTAGGATGCTCTTGGGTATGTGAGGCTAACTCCTTGATTAGAGGCTTAGAAGCCATCTTGGTCGTGCCCTCTTCCTCAAGGACCAGATTACACACCATTTTTTCAGTTTGCTCTTGATTCACACCCTCTTCATCCTCACTAGCATGGACCTCATTCTCCTCATCCTTACAAACAAGTATCTCTTCCTTTCCCCAATGAACAACCTCTAATGAACTAAGGGCTCTCTTTGTAGGACAATCCATAGCAAGGTGACCAAAGCCATAACATTGATAGCATCTCTTAAGGGTGATGGTTTTTTTGTGGCTAGGGTCAACGGCCTCCCTTTTGTCTAGGGCTGGTGGTTTAGTAGAAGTGGTTGGCTCAACAACTTTGACTCTTTTTGGTGGCTCATAGGGTTGTGTTTTAGTAGGAGGGTCAAGTAAATCGGTCAACCCTTTACCCATACCAAAATTTTCAGCCTTTCCTCTCATTTTAGCCAACTTGAATTCCAACTCCTTTCTAGCCCTCTCCATAGACTCGAAAATGGTCTCAACACAAGGGGTTTCACATGAAGTACCATAAGAAAATGATGGAGAACCAAATCGGAAAGATAGATCCATTATAACTCAAAAACAAAAACTGATTTTTGTGACAAAGTTTGTACCTTTGCTTGCAAGAACCGAAATCACAACTAACACAATGGTGGATCTTGTGTTTTCTAACCAAAGCTTTGATAACCAATTTGGAGTGAAACTAAGTGGGACAAGTTTCACTCAAGGGATGAACACAAATCGACTTTGAATACCCTAGAAAATCTCGGCTCAAGTGTGTGTTTTTGTGAAGTATTTTTCTGATTTTTTGTGAAAGAACAAACATAAAGGATAGTCACTAAATCTACACACTAAGTAATAGATTTAGGGTTTGATTAGTTTAAGCACAAAGCCACTAAACTAATCTATCACTAACTCACACACAAAGTAATGAGAAAATGAAGAACTCTCAATAAACACTAGGGTTTTCTTTTATCATTCCAAATCTGATTTTCTACAATGAGTTATGCTTGGCTTATATAATACCAAGGATTGCATCTTAACCCTACACTTCCTAAGGATCTAAGGGTCACAAAATGACCATACACTCAGCTAAAAACAGCGGTCCAAAGGACCTTACAACTGATCCAAACAAAACTAAAAGCATAAAGAGAGAAAATGACACTTCCCTAAATCTACACCCTACAATTGATGCTTTAATCTAATGGCCAAGATTATGGCCTTGGAGAGCAAGTGTAGGTGGTCCTAATGACCCCTTCAAACTGATCATAAAACTAAAGAAACAAGACAATAAAGAGGATAAGGACATAAAGCAAAACAAGCGACTACTAGTAATGATGACATGTATAAGAAGTTGAGCTGATTTTGTGAATGTGGAATTGAGCTGATCTTTGGGTCTTCTCTTGTGTATCCCACGTCCCATGTGAGTCCATGGCTCATTAGGAGACTCCCAAATGGTCCCCAAAGTGAGCTCACCCAAAGAGAATGAAGTAGGTTAAGTTCATGGCTCATTACTTCAAAACAGTCCAAACCGGATTTCATAATCTGACAGTGACTTCTAGGCTTCACCATTCCGTACTCCCGTTGAATTAGAAGGCCCATGATATGTCATTGGAAAGGTAATTGAGTTGGCTTTCCAATGCAAAAAGAATCATCCAAAAATATGGCCTACAACGCAAGATATTGAGCTTTTAGTACAGACATGTCGAATCCTCCTTTGGACTGAAGTTTCACAATCTGACCCCTGACTTGTAGAGGCCATAACTCTCAGCTCCCTTTGAACCAGATAGCCAACCATATGTCAAATGAAAGCTCTTTGAGCTAGCTTTCATATGCAAGTGGTTTCACTTCAATTGGGTGAGTAGATTGGGAGTTATGTTACGATCTCTACCGACATGTCAAGATGGGCTTTATGGTTCATGGCCTAGATTGTTGTTTTCCATGTGTGGGCTGATTTCCTTCGTTCTTCTTTTGTACATTTCACTTGGTTTGACCCTAATGGTCACAAATTAAGCCATGGCTCGAGCCATAGGACCCAAGTAAGCCCAAGCCTCAAAATGAGCAAAAATGAGCTTATCCATTTTGGTGCAAGAGGAGCTTCATGAAGTCAAAACTGAAAATTTGGGAAACTCGATCAAGTGCAAAGGAAGTGAATCATTTGGAGATGCAAAGGTCAATGTGCTAGAAAGTTCAAGTGAGTCCTTGAAATGGGAAAGAGACGTGGGACTCATCATTGACAAAGGGTGGCTAATTGACGGTCCTAAACATGAGGAACTTCGAGTTGTGCTAGGGGTTAATTGTGAATCCAAAGAAACCATGAGTAAGGGAGAGAGCAAGTTCAATTCAATGAACCGAGCTTACAAGAATCAATCTCTCATTCAATCTCTAAGCAAGTGGAATTCTTGGAAGTCTAGAGCCGTGGAGCCCAAAGTTGGTCATGGGACTCATGGGGCACCCCTCATCATGTTCTACGAATCAAGTCATGAAGCCAACAAGAGTCCGAGTCGAGAAGAAGGCGAAGGTTCGAATCATGAGTCAAACAAAAGTTCAAGTCGAGAAGGGAACAAAGAGAACTCCGAGGATTTGAGGACAAATCCTTTTCAAGGAGAGGAGATTGGACCAAAAATGGTCAAGGCGAGCAAAGGCGGATTTTGCCTAAATCACGGTTTGAGTCCTTGGGCTCGAACCATGGGCTAGACCACGATCCTAAGGTCCACCCAAGCTTATTGTGAGTGAATTACATATTAATATCTTGGTCAAGCTTGGTGGGTCAAAGAGGTCAAGGAAAGTCAAGACGGAGAGCAACCGAAAGTCAACAAAAATGCTATTTTTGAATGTGATCGCTCGAGTGCACCCAAGTGGGTTCGAACCACAAGTCAATTAAATCATCAATGAGCAAAAATCAAGTGAGAAAGGGGACCCAAGTCAGCCGAAATTAATTCAAGAGGAGCTCACATGTTTTTTCCTCAATGTGTCCCTTTCAACACATGTCACTATCTACCTTTTATGCTTTATACTTTATGCTTTATGTTTTGTTGTTTACCTTCAAATTTTCAGCATTTGTAAGGCTTTAGAAGCCCTTTATTTCGGCTGGTTGTAAGGCCATTTAGGACCCTTAGATCAAGATTAGATTGTAAGGCTAGGATGTAAAGACTTGGTCTATATAAACCAAGCTCTAACCCTTGTATTTTTCAGATTTGGAATGATAAAGAGAACCCTAGTGTTTATTGAGAGTTCTTCATTTTCTCATTACTTTGTGTGTGAGTTAGTGATAGATTAGTTTAGTGGCTTTGTGCTTAAACTAATCAAAACCTAAATCTATTACTTTGTGTGTAGATTTAGTGACTATCCTTTATGTTTTATTGTTTTCACAAAATTTCAGAAAATTACTTCACAAAAATACATCATAGGGCCGAGATTTTCATCACCCATTCAAGTTCGATTTTGTTCATCCTTTGAGTGAAACTTGATCCACTTAGTTTCACTCCAGATGATGATAATGATGATGATGTTGATGGTGATGGTGATGGTGATGGTGATGAGGAGAAAGGAGATTTGAGGTGGTGGCAGGAACATCGGAATCAATCAATCAATCAATCTATCATAAAGACACGTGACGTTGAGGTGGTGGCCGGAGAAAGGAAGGCAAAACGCCAGACGGTGACGTTGGGGTGGTGGCCGGAGACGTGAGGTTGTTGAGATGGTGGCGTTGTGACGGTGACGTTGAGGTTGTGTGTGTTTCAGGTAGCGAGTGTTTTGTTTGTGGTGTGTTTTGTTTTGAGAGTGATAAAATTAATGGAGGAGCTGAGTGTATTTGTTTTTTTTGTCTACTCTATAGTGTCGGTTTCACTTAGAACCGCCACCGTATGTTTTGTCTATACTCTATAGTGTCGGTTTCACTTAGAACCGCCACCGTATGTTCATTTATTTTGCCAAATAATGTCGGTTTCACTTAGAACCGCCACCATATGTTATAACATATAATGTCGGTTTTACTTAAAACCGCCACCAAAACATCTATTGTGGCGGTTTATTTTACAACCGCCACAAATACTCTACCTTTTTGTGTCGTTTTTAACTTAAACCGACACAATATATCTTCCTTTGAACATTTAGTGTCATTTCTATTAAAACCGACACTATAGCACCGCCACTATAGGGGTTTTTTCCACTAGTGTATATAAATACTATTAGGACGAAACTTATTCTCTCATGCTTTATCTTATGCTTTTATTTTAGGTTTGAACTTAGATTATTCTTTCACTTTTCTCTCACAAACTTTAGAACTTAAGTTGGGATTTAATTTCTTGTAACCGTCGGTACTCCGCATTAATTTCAAGATTCATCTCAGGTTTATTTTTAATTGTTCTTATTTAGTCATCATGTTTATTATTGATTGTTTTGATTTCATTTTTGTCATGAGTTGCTAAATTCCTAATTAGGGTTTAGGGGAATTTGTGACTATCGATTTGGAGCATGTTTTAATTGCTTTATGGAGTGAAACTAAGTGGATCAAGTTTCACTCAAAGGATGAACTAAAATCGACTTGTGAAGGTGCTTGAAAAATCTCGGCCAAGTGCTATTTTTGTGAAGTATTTTTTCTGAAATTTTGTAAAACAATAAAAGCATAAAAGATAGTCACTAAATCTACACACAAAGTAATAGATTTAGGGTTTGATTAGTTTAAGCACAAAGCCACTAAACTAATCTTTCACAAATCTCAAACACAAAGTAATGAGAAAAGGAAGAACACTCAAATAAAACTAGGGTTTTCTTTATCATTCCAAATCTGAAAATTTTGTTGTGAGAATGAGGGTATATATATTACCCTCACTCTAATCTTGGCCATACAATTCAAGATAATCTAAGGGCTACAATCAACCCACCAAAACAACATATTACTCGGTTTCTAAGGCTCACATGAGCTGAAAATTTGAAGAGAAAACAAACAAATGCATAAAGTAAAAAGCATAAAGCATAAAAGGTAGATAATGACATGTGTGAAAGGGACATGTTGAGGAGAAACATGTGAGCTTCTCTTTGCTTGATTTCGGCTGAATTGGGTATCATTCCCACTTGATTTTGCTCTTGGAGATTTAGTTGACTTGGGGTTGACCTTTGGACCTAAGCTTGGAAGCGGGCCCTAGGTCAATGGGTCGTAAGCTCTCAACTCCCGTTGCAATCTCCCCGGGTTGAAAAGGATTTGCCCTCAAATCCTCTCCCTCTTCATCCTCCAAGTCTTCATGATACGGGCTAAGGTCTCCAACATTAAACGTGCCATGGACTCCGTATTCTCCCGGTAGATCAACTTTGTAAGCATTCGGTCCAATTTTCTCAAGTATCTCGAAGGGACCCTCGGCTCTCGGCATGAGCTTGTTATTTCTCTTATCCGGGAATCTTTCCTTCCTCAAGTGCAACCATACCAAGTCTCCCGGCTTGAATTCATTTGGAGTCTTTCGGCTCTTTGACCGAATCTTGTAGGTCTCGTTTGCTTTCTCGATTTGCTTTTTGACTTGATTGTGGATGCTCATCATGAATTCAACCCGCTTCTTTGCATCATAGCTTATCTCCTTGCTCTTGACGGGGGCTAGGTCCGTGGGCATGAGTGGGTTGGTCCCATAGACCACTTCAAACGGTGAATGTCCCGTGCTAGAAGAAGGGGCACGATTAAAAGCAAACTCGGCGTGGGCAAGCTTGAGATCCCAATCTTTCAAGGACTTGGAAACGATGCTCCTAAGGATCCTCCCCAAGGTTTTATTAGTGACCTCGGTTTGGCCATCCGTTTGAGGGTGGTGGCTTGTGCTAAACAAGAGCCTCGTTTTCAACAATTTCCACAAAGTCTTCCAAAAGTGGCTCATGAACTTGGAGTCTCGATCGGATACAATGGTCTTGGGAACTCCGTGTAGTTTGACCACTTCCTTGAAATATAACTCGGCCACACTCATGGCATCCTCGGTTTTCTTGCACGCAATGAAATGAGCCATCTTGCTAAATCGATCTACCACAACCATGATGGAATCCTTACCTCGTTGAGTCCTAGGCAAGGCAACGATGAAATCCATGCTAACGTCCTCCCATGGCCGATTAGGGACGGGCAAGGGAGTATAGGGCCCCGTTTGAAAGAAGGATTTGGATTGTTGGCATAAGGCACATCTCTTGATCACGTCTTGAACATCTCCAAGCATCTTGGGCCAATAGAATTGATCTTGGAGGATGTCATAAGTCTTTTGAATACCAAAGTGCCCGGCTAAACCGTTAGAATGAACCTCACGCACTAGGAGAAGTCGATAGGAACCTTTGGGAATGCACAACCGATTTCCCAAGAATAAGAATCCCTCTTGAAGTGTGTACTTGCTTCCTAGCTTACCTTGCCCCTCACGTATGGAGCTCCACTCGTCTTTGAAGTCGGGATCCTCCACATAGAGTTCCTTCATGAATTCAAAACCCAACACTCTTTGCTCCATGTAGCTTAGCATAGTGTGCCTCCGAGACAATGCATCGGCCACCACGTTATTCTTTCCTTCAATGAACTTGCTTGAGAAAGAGAACGATTGAAGAAATTCGACCCACTTGGCATGCCTATGATTCAACTTGTGTTGTCCATTGATGTACTTGAGTGCCTCATGATCCGAATGAAGAACAAACGGTTTGGGTTTGAGATAATGGCTCCAATGAGCGAGAGCCCGAACGATGGCATAGAATTCTTTGTCGTAGGTGGAGTAGTTGAGCTTGGCGCCATTCAATTTCTCACTAAAGTAAGCGATTGGTTTGTGTTCTTGCAAGAGAACGGCTCCAATTCCAACTCCACTAGCATCACATTCAATCTCAAAGAGCTTATTGAAATCCGGTGGCGTAAGAATAGGTGAATCACACAACAACTCTTTGATTTTTTTGAAGGAATTCTCGGCCCCCTCATTCCACTTGAACTCTCCTTTCTTCATACACTCGGTGATGGGTGCCATGACGGTGCTAAAATCTTTGATAAATCGTCGGTAGAAAGAAGCCAAGCCATGAAAACTCCTCACCTCGGTTATGTTCTTCGGAATTGGCCATGATTTGATAGCCTCCACTTTCTCTTGAGCCACTAATATACCACGGCTAGATATAATATAGCCCAAGAATTGGACTTCGCTTTGCATGAAAGAACACTTCTCTAACTTGCCATACAACTTGTGATCTCTAAGTGTTTCAAATAACACTTGCAAATGATGTAGGTGAGCTTCCTTGGAAGGGCTATACACTAAGATATCGTCAAAGTAGACCACAATGAACCTCCCCAAGTAGGGTCTCAAGACCTCGGTCATCAATCTCATGAAGGTGCTAGGCGCATTGGATAGTCCAAAAGGCATGACTAACCATTCATACAACCCATGCTTTGTTTTAAAAGCCGTCTTCCACTCATCACCCTCTTTGATTCTCACTTGATGGTATCCTTGTCGTAGATCAATCTTGGAAAACAATCGAGCTCCACTAAGCTCATCAAGAATGTCATCAAGTCTAGGTATAGGAAACCTATACTTGACCGTGATGTTGTTGATAGCTCGACTATCCGTACACATTCTCCAAGTTCCATCCTTCTTAGGTACCAAAAGCGTAGGTACGGCACAAGGACTAAGAGACTCCCTTACAAACCCCTTTTCCATGAGTTCCCCAATTTGTTGTTGAAGTTCTTGTGTAGCTTTGGGATCACTTCGATAGGCGGCCTTATTTGGTAGTGTAGCTCCCGGAACAAGATCGATTTGATGCTCAATGCCCCTAATAGGGGGTAGGCCGTGTGGTAGTTCGAGGGGAAACACATCCTTGTAGGGTTCTAATAGTTCTTGGACTTCACATGGGATCGGTTTTTCACTTTCCTTAGGGATTTCTTTGGCGATGAGGGCATAAACAACCATTCCCTTGCTAAGCTCTTGTTTCATCTCTTGTTCCCCAACTAATAGAATTTGGAGTGAAACTAAGTGGATCAAGTTTCACTCAAGGGATGAACACAAATCGATCCTTGAAACCCTTGAAAATCTCGGCCCTTTGATGTATTTTTTGTGTGAAATTTTCTGAAATTTTGTGAACAAATGAAAACATAAAGGATAGTCACTAAATCTACACACAAAGTAATAGATTTAGGTTTTGATTAGTTTAAGCACAAAGCCACTAAACTAATCTATCACTAATCTCAAGCACTAAGCAAGGAGATAATGAAGAACACTCAAATAAGTTGAGAACTCTCAAACTTAGGGTTTTTATCATTCAACTAAAATCTGAAAAATACATTGTAAGAGAAGGGGTTTATATAAGACCCTTGCTCTAATCTAAGCCCTACAATTTAAAGCTAATCTAAGGGCCCTAAAGCCTCCTTACATCAGCCGAAATTCATGGTCTTTGGGGACCTTACAATGCTGAAAATTTGAAGACAACAAAAGCATAAAGCATAAAGAAAGATAGTGACATGTGGGAAAGGGACATGTTGAGGAACAACATGTGAACCTTCCTTACTACATTATTTCGGCTGACTTGGGTCTTGTACCCACTTGGGTTTGCTCTTGAAGATCTAATTGGCTTGTGGTTCGAACCCACTTGGGTGCACCCAAAGTTCACACCTCAAAAATAGCACATACATTGACTTTTCGGTTGCTCTCCAACTTGACTTTCCTTGACTTCTCTGACCCACCAAGCTTGACCAAGATATTATTGTTTAATTCACTCAAAATAAGCTCGGGTGGACCCTAGGACCGTGGCCTAGCCCATGGTTCGAGCCCAAGGACCCAAACCGTGTTTTAGACAAAAACCGCCTTTGCTCGCCTTGACCATTTTTGGTCCAATCTCCTCTTCTTGAAAAGGATTTGTCCTCAAATCCTCGGTCTCTCTTCCTCTTGCTCGGTTTGGACTATAGCTTGACTCATGGCTTGATCCTCTGCCTCCTTCTCGACTCGGACTCTTGTTGGCTTCATGACTTGATTCGTAGAACATGATGAGGGGTGCCCCATGAGCCCCATGACCAACCTTGTGTCCCATGGCTCTAGTCTTCCAAGAATTCCACTTGCTTAGAGATTGAATGAGAGATTGATCCTTGTAGACTTGGCTCAATGAATTGAGCTCGCTCTCTCCCTTACTTATGGCTTCTTTGGATTCACAATTATCCCTTAGCACAACTCGAAGTTCCTCATGCATAGAACCGTCAATTAGCCACCCTTTGCCACGTTTAAACCCCACGTTTTTCTCCCCTTTCAAGGACTCACTTGAACCTTCTAACACATCGACCTTTTCATTTCCAAATGATTCACTTCCCTTGCACTTGATTGAGCTCCCCAAATTTTCTGTTTTGAGCTCATTGAGCTCCTCTCCTTGACTTCCCCTTATTGCTCTAGGGTTGTCTTTGATCACATGGAGGGCTACACTCTCGATCATGAAGGTACTTGTGGGATTAGACGACATAAGGAGTGTGAATAATTCGGGTGTGGCTTTGAGGGCCGTGTTCCCCTCCCACAAATCGACCCTTGGACTTCCAATTGAGCCATCTTCTTTCTTGAACTTAGGTGAAGGTTGTAGAAGATCATCACTTAGCTCTTTTTGTTCAAGCTTAGTTCCCCCTTTGAATCCCCATTTCATGAAACCACTCGAATAGACTTGATTATGATAACCACATAGCATTCCTTGGGTATTGACAATCCCCACCTTGAACTTCCATTTTAGAAATTCCCTCGACTCTTTGCTTGCATCAACATTCTCATACCACATGAATACCTTCCTCTTGACATTGGCCAAACACTTCTCATGATCACACTCATCCCTTTGCTTGGCATTGTACCCCATGCTTTCCTCTTGAGTGTTAGGATTATCTTTAGCAAAGTGAATGGTCAATTTCTCACCAACATTCATTTCCTCACTTGTTTCGGCCTCTTCACTCAATATCACATCTTTGTAAGGCTCAAACATGGAAGGTGGGGTGGAATACTTCAAGGTAGAAGGTAGGAGGGTTGGTATGCCCTCTTGTACCATATCCCACGGCTTTACCATCCCCATTTCAGCTTGCACTTGTTTCATTTCGGGTCCCCCATCAACCTTCATGTTGTCGTGTGACTCAACCAAGGAGGGTGGGTTAGGGTTCTTCAAAATCGGAGGTAAGGGTGCAAGTTTGATTTTCTTAGCTCCAATCTTGAAAGTGTAGGTATTGTCCCTCCCATCATGATGAGCATTTCTCTCCAACTTCCAAGGTCTCCCCAAGAGGAGATGACAAGCATCCATGGGAATCACATCACACAAAACCTCATCCATGTAATCCCCACCAATGGAGAAAGAAACCAAGCATTGTCTAACCACACTTACACTCATCTCGGCTCCATTGTTTAGCCACTTCATCTTGTAAGGTTTAGGGTGTTCTTGTGTAGGCAAGGCTAATTTTTCAATGAGGGTGCTTGAGGCCACATTAGAACAACTCTCCCCATCAACAATCAAATCACAAACCCTTCCCATAATGGTACACCTAGACCTAAAGGCTTCGACTTGGTGACTCTCTTCTAGGTTTAGGGTTAGGGTTTGAGCAAGCTTGCCCCTACAAACCACACGGCTTTGGCTAGGGGGTGATTCTCCTCCTAACCGAGCCATTCTACCTTCTAACTCCCTCAAGTTCACAAGGTTAGGGTTAGGAATAGGTCTACCCCTCATTCGACTCATTTTGATTTCAAGCTCTCTTCTAGCTTTCTCCATAGAATCATACATGATCTCACCAAGAGTAGTATCACAAGTAACATCAAAAGGAAGAAATATACCCATTGAAATAACCAAAGAAACAAAAATCTGAAAATTTTTGAGTAAAGCAAGGACCTTTGAGTGTGAAAATCAAAACCAACACTAACACAAGTGTAGATCTTCAACCATTTTTGTGAAAATTTTGTGAGTATGTTTGTGGATTTTTCGTGGAAGACACAAGGAAAACAAGAAAAGAGAAAAAATGAAAACAATAAAAGAAAACAAGAGTAAACCCGAAAAAACAAGATCAAACCGAAAACAAAAACAAATCGAAAAATCAAGAACAAACCTAGGCTTTGATAACCAATTTGGAGTGAAACTAAGTGGATCAAGTTTCACTCAAGGGATGAACACAAATCGATCCTTGAAACCCTTGAAAATCTCGGCCCTTTGATGTATTTTTTGTGTGAAATTTTCTGAAATTTTGTGAACAAATGAAAACATAAAGGATAGTCACTAAATCTACACACAAAGTAATAGATTTAGGTTTTGATTAGTTTAAGCACAAAGCCACTAAACTAATCTATCACTAATCTCAAGCACTAAGCAAGGAGATAATGAAGAACACTCAAATAAGTTGAGAACTCTCAAACTTAGGGTTTTTATCATTCAACTAAAATCTGAAAAATACATTGTAAGAGAAGGGGTTTATATAAGACCCTTGCTCTAATCTAAGCCCTACAATTTAAAGCTAATCTAAGGGCCCTAAAGCCTCCTTACATCAGCCGAAATTCATGGTCTTTGGGGACCTTACAATGCTGAAAATTTGAAGACAAACAAACAAAATACAAAAGCATAAAGCATAAAGAAAGATAGTGACATGTGGGAAAGGGACATGTTGAGGAACAACATGTGAACCTTCCTTACTACATTATTTCGGCTGACTTGGGTCTTGTACCCACTTGGGTTTGCTCTTGAAGATCTAATTGGCTTGTGGTTCGAACCCACTTGGGTGCACCCAAAGTTCACACCTCAAAAATAGCACATACATTGACTTTTCGGTTGCTCTCCAACTTGACTTTCCTTGACTTCTCTGACCCACCAAGCTTGACCAAGATATTATTGTTTAATTCACTCAAAATAAGCTCGGGTGGACCCTAGGACCGTGGCCTAGCCCATGGTTCGAGCCCAAGGACCCAAACCGTGTTTTAGACAAAAACCGCCTTTGCTCGCCTTGACCATTTTTGGTCCAGAATTCCCTCAAGTGGCTTGGGTAGAGGAGGAGTGGCTCGGCCACCCATGTTTGGAGGCAAGGGTGTGAGTTTAATCCTCTTGTCTCTAAACTTGAATGTATAGGTGTTGTCTCTTCCCTCATGAGTCGCATTTCGATCAAATTCCCAAGGTCTCCCTAATAAAAGGTGACAAGCATCCATAGGAATCACATCACACCACACTTCATCCACATAGTCTCTTCCCATTGAAAAAGAAACCAAACATCGTTTATCGACCAAAATTTCGGCCTCCCTATTCAACCATCTCAACTTGTAAGGGTTTGGGTGTTTTTGTGTGGGTAAGGCAAGCTTATCGATGAGGGTTTTTGAAGCAACATTAACACAACTCCCACCATCAATAATGAGGTTACAAACCCTCTTCCCAATGGTACACTTAGACCTAAAAATCTGATTTTTTTGACTTTCTTCCAAGGGATGGGGTTGGGTATGCATAACCCTCCAAGTTACAAGACCAAGTTTTGACCCAATTCCTCCATTAATTCGGCTCAACTTAGTCTCTATTTCCATTCTCAATCTCTCCATAGAGTCATACATGGTTCCCTCAAGAGTAGTTTCACAAGAGAGAGGCATACTCATTGAGAAAACAAAGAAGAACAAACCTGAAAAATTTCGGGTGAACAAGGATGTTTTCGGACCGTGTGTTTCTTCAACCCAACCAAAGCTTTGATTACCAATTTGGAGTGAAACTAAGTGGATCAAGTTTCACTCAAAGGATGAACTAAAATCGACTAGTGAAGGTGCTTGAAAAATCTCGGCCAAGTGCTATTTTTGTGAAGTATTTTTTCTGAAATTTTGTAAAACAATAAAAGCATAAAAGATAGTCACTAAATCTACACACAAAGTAATAGATTTAGGGTTTGATTAGTTTAAGCACAAAGCCACTAAACTAATCTTTCACAAATCTCAAACACAAAGTAATGAGAAAAGGAAGAACACTCAAATAAAACTAGGGTTTTCTTTATCATTCCAAATCTGAAAATTTTGTTGTGAGAATGAGGGTATATATATTACCCTCACTCTAATCTTGGCCATACAATTCAAGCAAATCTAAGGGCTACAATCAACCCACCAAAACAACATATTACTCGGTTTCTAAGGCTCACATGAGCTGAAAATTTGAAGAGAAAACAAACAAATGCATAAAGTAAAAAGCATAAAGCATAAAAGGTAGATAATGACATGTGTGAAAGGGACATGTTGAGGAGAAACATGTGAGCTTCTCTTTGCTTGATTTCGGCTGAATTGGGTATCATTCCCACTTGATTTTGCTCTTGGAGATTTAGTTGACTTGGGGTTGACCTTTGGACCTAAGGTTGGAAGCGGGCCCTAGGTCAATGGGTCGTAAGCTCTCAACTCCCGTTGCACTTTAATTGATTGAACTTGTGCAAGTTTATTTCTTCCTACTTGTTTATATTATCAATAGAACTTAGGGACGCCTAAATTGAATTGAATCTTGGTAGTTTTGATTTAAGATCGAAAGCCTAATTGAAACTAGACTTACGCGTATTTGATGAGTTAGGTTTAGTAAGTTGCGAGAGCCCGCTAAATCTGCTTAAGGTAAATATTGACTCGAGAGAGCGTATTTTATGCCTAGTCACTTGCATAGCTTCATTTGTTTATTATTTCTTATTGAGTTGAGTTCCTTAATTAATGTCACATTGAACCCGATGCCCTAATCTCTCTCTCACCTATATTTTTACCTCTTTTATTATTGTTCTTAGCTGAGTTCTTTTCTATACACTGATTACAACCTTGAGATAGCCTAAGTTTAACTAAGTAATCCTTTAAATACACCGTTTCTTAGTGGATTCGACTCTGCTTGCATCTAGCTACTAGTTAGTTGTTTTGTAGGTTTATTTTTTATTGAGGTGATACGACTTAGCCCTATCAAAATTTGGCGCCGTTGCCGGGGAAACGGTTCTGTTAATTAATTTTTGCTTAGTTTAGGTTATTTCTCTTGTCTCAGGGAACATTAGTTCCTTGAGACCGTTGCTTATCATTTCCTTGTAGTTTTGTTTATGCGCAGGTTATCTCAGGAATTATTGCCGTTTGATTCTGAACTTGAGCGCACTTTTCACAAAACACGCTATTTCTTCAAGGAACTCACCGAAGCAAAAGATCCTGAGACTGTAGAATACTTGTACGAGGAATTTCGTGCAACGCAACTGTCCTACGAAGAGGACACACCACCTGTTACTGTTACTGTTTCTGCGCCGCCTGTAATTATGCCAAAGTTACCGGATCATTCCAAGTTAAAGGCTACGCAGAGTCCTAAGGTTACCCCCGTACCCGAAATCAATGCAAATTATTCTATCCTTCCCGCCTTAATCGGGCTAATCGAGAGGAGCCAGTTCGGGGGTGTTCCTACTGAAGACCCGCATAGTCACATTGTTACTTTTGGTGACTACTGTTCTACGATGAAGACGATGGGTGTTACGCAAGCTCAGTTGCATGAGATGCTTTTTCCCTTTTCTCTACGGGATCAAGCTAAGCGGTGGTTAACTGCGCTCGATAGGACTGCCGCTGGGGTTACCGATTGGTATTCTTTGATGCTCGTATTTTATAATAAGTTCTACCCTCCGGAGTAAACTGTTCTTCTCCGTAGTCAAATCACGAGTTTCCGTCAATCTTCGATGGAATATTTGAGCGAGGCTTGGGAGCGTTATAAACAGTACACTCGAGATTGTCCACTTCATAAGTTGGACGAATGGTACTTGGTTGTGACGTTCTACAATGGGTTGAGTGACGAGTCACGACAGATTCTAGACTCGGTTGCAGGGGAAGGTTCACGCACAACGTGGATGATGATAAAGCTTGGCAACTTATCGAGGATATGGCGGTACACAGCGCCCAATACGCTAAGCCGAAGGGACCCACGAAAGGTGGGAAATGTGAAGTCGATGCGATGACACGGTTGGAGACTCAGATGAGCCAGATAGCTCCGCAAATAAACGGTATTCAGGCTAAAGTCGCAGGTACATCATCTAAACCTGTGTACGAGGTAAATGCGGTGGATCATCATTTTTCTTCACCCACCCTGATTTGTGAGCATTGCGAGGAACATGGACACTATTTCCAGGATTGTCGTACATCGATGTAGCAGGTTCATGCTTTTCAGTCTCGGCAGGGCAACCCGTATTCTAACACTTATAATGAGGGGATGCGCAATCATCCTAATTTTTCGTACCGAAGTCAGAATGTGTTGAATCCGGGTCCGCAACCATATGTTCCTCCGCCCTTTCGAGGTAGTAATTCGGGTCCTTCAGTTCATAATCCGTCTTATAATCCTGCACCGCAACCACCACCAGTCACGAGTGACCCTCTAGCCGAGATGCACACTATGATGATGGCCATGCAAAAGATGCAAATGGATAAAAATCAGGCCGTCAAGCATCTTGAGACGCAGGTTGCCCAAATTGCTACATCGCAGGCAACCTGTCAAAAGGGGTAATTACCTCCGCAGGGCGACCAACCGAAGAATGTTGAGCATGTTAATGCGATCCAGCTGCGTAGCGGAAGGGCTTACGATGGTCCTAAAACGCCCGAGTCAGACGAGTTTCCAGCAATGTCACAGCAAAAAAGACGAAGCAAGCGAGCCAACCGGTCAACCGGTCCAGGGCCGGCCAGAAGAGCAGCAACACACGGGTGATGTTTCTAAGGATAAGGCTCCGGAGATTCAAATCAAGCTTCCTTTTCCCGGTCGTGTTCGTCAAGCTAAGTGGATTCCCACTTCAGTAAATTTTTCGAGATCGTCAAGAACCTGCAGGTAAACGTTCCTTTTATTGATTTAATTAGAGAAGTTCCTTCTTATGATAAGTTTACGAAAGAAGTCTTGACTAGGAAGCGGTCCTTTGATGAGGTTGAGATTGTTGCTTTCACGGGCGAGTGTAGTAGTTTTTTTGCAGGGTAACCCTCCCCCCAAGCTTAAGGACCTCGGTAGTTTTTCCATCCCTTGTACTATAGGCACTCATACTATCGATAATGCCCTTTGTGACTTCGGAGCTAGCGTGAGTGTGATCCCTTATTCGATCTGTCAAAAGCTTAATATGGCTACCCTAGGTTGTACCTCTACGTCTATTCAGATGGCTGATCGTTCAGTTAGAACACCTTTTGGCGTGTTAGAAAATGTCCCAGTACGGGTTGGAAAGTTCTTTATCCCCGTAGATTTTGTTGTGCTTAACATTCCCGAGGATTCTCATATCCCGGTTATCTTAGGGAGACCCTTCTTACATACCGCGAGCGCGCTTATAGATGTGGGCAATGGGACACTGATTTTCACGGTAGGGGTGAAAAGTTGGTTTTTACTCAGTCAGATACTCCGCGGTCACCGATGCAGCTAGAGTCGGTCAATTCTATTGATGCTACACCTCCGTCTCACTCTATTGGAGACACTTTGGAGGTCTTTTCTTTTGTCTCTCCTTGTGCAGGTTTGTCGAAGAGCAGCTGCAAGACTGGTTTGGGGGAGAGAAAGCTGTTGAGAACCAACGTCTATGATGCTAGTGATGGAGGTGGACGCCCCACGGTTGAGCCGCCTGGAGCACGAGGGAGATATGGTCTCGTTTCGAGGCGGAGTCCCTTGTATACTGAGCCTTGCTGATCTACCTCGAAAGAGTAGAGTTCTACGGCGTTCTCATACCATGACGGAAAGTGAAGGGGTCGCGAGTAGCCAACGACCTTGGCGGGGTTATGATGATTTGACTTGAGTTGAGCTTTAAAAATGGTCGTGCGGGACCGTAAAAACCAGCGCTTCCGGGAGGCAACCCGATGACGTTGTAATAATTATACTTTGGTTTGCTTTGTGTATTGACATTTTTAAGTTTCTGTTGAGCGCGCGAGGATGAGGGTCTCGTAATTTGGTTTAGAGCGCAAGTACTTAATGATTTATTATACTTCGAATTTTTGAGAAGAAGCTCAAGGATTGGCTTCAGCCGGCCAACCGGCTGCCGGGCTTGGACCGGGGCCGTAGCCCAAATTTGGAAACACGAGAAAACACAATAATTTTGGAATTCGAGGTCCCAGCCGGCCGGCCGGCCGCCGGTCTGGACCGGCTGGTCCCCCTTTTCCCCCTGCTCTTTGATTTTCGTAATTTGTGGTCCTCTCGCGTGTTTATGCCGAAGTACTTCATAGCAAGGAGGCAATGCTTATCGTTCGTGGATTCTTAGCCACACTCCTTGTTTCGCTTCGGTTTGGGGGAGCTTCTTCGTGATAATGTGAGTTTTCTTCACTCCTTTTCCCTCCTTTCCTCGTTTTATTTTCTCGCCCCATATTTTTCGTGTCATCTTTTCTACTTCTTGTGGTTGTGCTGTTTTCCACATTGAGGACAATGTGCGATTCTGGTTTGGGGGAGGGAAGCGACTTTCGTGCTTATTAATTGCATTTTTATTTTTTGTGTGCATTTAATAAAAATCCAAAAAATTTAAAAAATCAAAAAAAAAAAATCCAAAAATACGAGTCCTTTAGTCCTTTTTGGTCGTCTTAGAAACCTTTTGTGCACGATTAGCTTTGGTGTCTTTTGAGATACGCTCATTGTCGCTTTGTTGAGTCTCCTGATATTGATTTGATATGCTTTGCCTACCCTTTCCTTTCATCCTTGAGGTGATTTGAGTAAACTAACTTATATTTGACATACAGATATGTGACGTAGACGGGGCACATTTCTTAGACAACCCATCCACTTGACATTGTATATACTCGTACTAGTAAAATGAAAACTTGATTTTATGTCATTGTTTGAGCCTACTTGTACTTAAATGATTGAGCATTGCACGAAGAGGTACTTGATTTTAGGTTACTATATTATGTTAACTCCACATAGCCAAATGGCCTATCTTTCTTGCCCTTTAGACTTAGGTCCCTCATTTTGTAGCCCGTCCTAATGGACCAAAAATGGTCAAGGCGGTCAAGGGTGAAACCGAGGGAGACCATGGGTTAGGGCCATGGGCTCAAACCCAAGCCTAGGCCATGGGTCAAGGGATCACTAAGGGCTAAGTAAAGTCAATTCTATGGTCAAATCAAGCCAACCTTAGTGATCAAGGAGAGTCAAGAGGAAGTCAAAGTTGGAGAGCAACAAAAAAGTCAAGATTATGCTATTTTTGGAATGTGGTCAATCAAGGTACACCCATGTGAGTCAACCCTCCAATAAATGGGCTCACATGGTTCATCAAGCTAGCTCATGGAGGTCAAGGGGGCCGGCTAAATCAAGTCACCAAGGATCATCACATTGTTTTTATACTTTATGTCATTTTCATACATGTCGCTTTCTCTACTATCTACTTTATGCTTTATGTAAGGAGACAATATAATCCTTTGTTTTGGTCATTTGGACCGTCCCACATGCCATGCCAAGGTCAAATCTTGACCCTTGGATGCTCCCTAAAATGCATGGAGAGGATGTGCTCAAATGTCTTTGTCTACTTTATGTTTTTGTTTGTTTAATTTTCAAATTGTATGGTCAATAGGACCAAGTATTTTCGGCTGAAATGAGGGACCTTTATGGCCCTTGGATCAACTTGTAATGAAGGGTTTAGATGAGGCTTTGGGTAATATATAAACCCACCCTCACACAACATAATTTTCAGATTTGGAATGATAAAAGAAAACCCTAGTTGTTTACTTGAGTTTCTTCATTTTCTCATTACTTAGTGTGTGAGTTAGTGGAAGATTAGTTTAGTGGCTTTGTGCTTAAACTAATCAAACCCTAAATCTATTACTTAGTGTGTAGATTTAGTGACTATCTTTATGTTCTTTTGTTTTTCACAAAATTTCAGAAAATTTCAACCCAAAAACATACAACTCGGCCGAAATTCTTCAAGTGTTCAAAGATCGATTTTTGTTCATCCTTTGAGTGAGACTTAATCCACTTGGTTTCACTCCAAATTGGTCATCAAAGCCTAGGTTTGTTCTTGATTTCATTTTCTTTCCCTATTTTTTCGGTTTTTCTTAGTATTTTCGAGTTACTCTTTCATTTTCTTCTTTTAATTTTCGTTTTCTTCTTCCTTTTCCTTGCTTATTTTCTATAAATTTCCCACAAAATTTCCACAAAAGATCTCACAAAATTTTCACATAATGGAAGGAGATAGAGGGGAGGATAAGAGACTTTCGAATTTGGAAGATAAATTGAATCAACTTGCCGGTAGTTGTAATACTATGATGAATGCTTTGAACACCCTCTTAGACCAAAACCTTAATGACCCAAGAAGGGGTGGAGGGGGAAGAGGGCGTGGGCATGGTTATGGGGGCCGTGGGAGAGGACACCCTCCTCCTCACATGGAAGATCAATTTTCGGATTCGGAAGAGTCCCTTGAAGCCCACCCTAGAGACCATGACCGAGATATCAAAGTGGATATACCCGATTTTTATGGTAGCTTGAACCCCGAGGATCTCCTAGATTGGCTTAGGTCGATAGAGACGATCTTTGAATTCAAGGAATATCCCGATAGGAAGTGTTTTAAGGTAGCCATCATGAAGTTTAAGGGATATGCTTCCCTTTGGTACGAAAACCTCAAGAACCAACGAAACCGAGAGGGTAAGGAACCCATCAAGTCATGGCTCAAACTCAAAAAGAAACTCAAGGACAAGTTTGTTCCCAAAGACTACACTCAAGACATGTTCCTCAAGCTAGCTCAACTAAAACAAGAGTCACACCCCATTGAAACCTATCTTAGGGACTTTGAGCAACTCACCCTACAATGTGAGATGAATGAGAAGCCCGAACAAAAAATTGCAAGGTTTGTTGAGGGCCTAAACCCTAGGATAGCAAATCGGGTCAAAATGCAAAACTTGTGGTCATTCGATGAGGCCGTTACCATGGCCACACGAGTGGAGAGGCTAGAGAAGGGGAGAGGAGAGTCGGCTAAGAACATCACCAAGACCAACCCTAGCTCGAGCCAAGGAGGGGTCAAAATTGTCGAACCTAGCCCTATTATCAAGCCATCAAGTGTTGACAAGGGGAAGGGAATTGACTATGGTCCCAAGAGAACAATTCCTCTCAAGAAGTGCTACCAATGTCAAGGGTATGGTCATTTTGCTAAGGAATGCCCTAGCAAGAGGACCTTGAACACGAGTGAGGTTGTGCATTGGGGAGACGATGAAGTGTTGGTTTGTGAGGAAGAAAAAAAAGAGGGAGTTGAGGAAGTGAATGTGGCCGAAACAATTGTGCCCCCGGACTCGGGGTTGAGCTTGGTCACTTGGCGAGTGATGCACACTCAAGAAGCAAACGAGAATATGGACCAAAGGCACCAAATATTTCGGTCCAAATGTACAATCATGGGGAGAGTGTGTAATTTGATTATTGATGGGGGAAGTTGTGTTAATGTTGCTTCTAAAACCCTCATTGATAAGCTTGCCTTGCCCACTTTGAAGCATCCTCATCCTTACAAGCTAAGATGGCTTAATCAAGGAGCCGAGGTGAAAGTTGATAAACAATTCAAAGTCTTGTTTTCCATTGGACAAGACTACAAAGATGAAATTGTGTGTGAAGTGTTGGACATGGATGCATGTCATGTGTTTAGTAGGCCTTGGGAGTATGAAAAGAATTCTTCCCACCATGGAAGAGACAACACCTACTCATTCAAGTATGGTGAAAAGCTTATCGTCTTAGCTCCCCTACCACCAATGATGGGTTGTAAATCCAATGCGTGCTTGTTTGAATCCTTCATTGAGCCGAAACCTAGCATGGAGATGAAGTTGGAGCCGAGCTTGAATGAGCTTGAGGACTTGAAGGGCCTTGAGCCGAGTAGAGAAGAGCTAGGGGAAGAGATGAACTTGGAATGTGAGGGAAGCTCTAGCATGATAAGGAGGATTCTAGGAGAGGAGCAACATGAAGGTGAAGCATCAATCAACAAGAAAACAACCGACTACAATGAGAAAGTGGTCAATGAAAGAACAAAAATCGATGGTAAGGAAAGATCAAGCGGGTCTTTAAGATGGAGAATCATTGAAGGGCTCGATCATGAGCAAGATTGGATGGATGGCATGGTTATGAGTCGTGGGCTCAAAGAAATGCTCGAGGAAGAATGTGTGGTCAAGCAAACCGTGACCAAGGAAGAAAACATGATCAATTCTTCGAGCCAAGGCAAAGGGGTCCAACCACTTCTACAAACTCTAGCTAAGTGGTGCCCATGGAAGACTAAAACCGTGAAGGCCAAGATCGAGCAAAGATTGAGCCGAGAATCAAGCTTGAAATCGAGCAAGGGAGGAAGCAAGAGGATCTCCAAGGACTTGAGGGCAAGTCCTTTCCAAGGAGAGGAGATTGGACCAAAAATGGTCAAGGCGGTCAAGGGTGAAACCGAGGGAGACCATGGGTTAGGGCCATGGGCTCAAACCCAAGCCTAGGCCATGGGTCAAGGGATCACTAAGGGCTAAGTAAAGTCAATTCTATGGTCAAATCAAGCCAACCTTAGTGATCAAGGAGAGTCAAGAGGAAGTCAAAGTTGGAGAGCAACAAAAAAGTCAAGATTATGCTATTTTTGGAATGTGGTCAATCAAGGTACACCCATGTGAGTCAACCCTCCAATAAATGGGCTCACATGGTTCATCAAGCTAGCTCATGGAGGTCAAGGGGGCCGGCTAAATCAAGTCACCAAGGATCATCACATTGTTTTTATACTTTATGTCATTTTCATACATGTCGCTTTCTCTACTATCTACTTTATGCTTTATGTAAGGAGACAATATAATCCTTTGTTTTGGTCATTTGGACCGTCCCACATGCCATGCCAAGGTCAAATCTTGACCCTTGGATGCTCCCTAAAATGCATGGAGAGGATGTGCTCAAATGTCTTTGTCTACTTTATGTTTTTGTTTGTTTAATTTTCAAATTGTATGGTCAATAGGACCAAGTATTTTCGGCTGAAATGAGGGACCTTTATGGCCCTTGGATCAACTTGTAATGAAGGGTTTAGATGAGGCTTTGGGTAATATATAAACCCACCCTCACACAACATAATTTTCAGATTTGGAATGATAAAAGAAAACCCTAGTTGTTTACTTGAGTTTCTTCATTTTCTCATTACTTAGTGTGTGAGTTAGTGGAAGATTAGTTTAGTGGCTTTGTGCTTAAACTAATCAAACCCTAAATCTATTACTTAGTGTGTAGATTTAGTGACTATCTTTATGTTCTTTTGTTTTTCACAAAATTTCAGAAAATTTCAACCCAAAAACATACAACTCGGCCGAAATTCTTCAAGTGTTCAAAGATCGATTTTTGTTCATCCTTTGAGTGAGACTTAATCCACTTGGTTTCACTCCACCTAACCTTTGTAGCCTGTGTTTTCTTGAGCCACGGTATATATTTAGCTACATTCTAGAATTATCCTAACCGGGTTGATCAGTTGCATTAGGGATCTTGAGTTATCACGGAGTATTTGGTTGGGAAGAAAGTGGGTCGAGTCCGTGATTGTTTACTATGTGAGTTGGAGTTGTGGGTTGATTTATGTGAGTATTCCCGTTAATTTTGCGCTTTCCTATGAATTTCATGTTTTAGCCGTTCTCATTTCATTTCAGCTCAAGAAAAAAAAACAAAAAAAACAAAACAAAAACAAAAAAAAAAGAAAAAAAAAAGAAAAAAAAAGAAAGAGTTAGTTGTAAATATGTTGTTTATTTCAATAAAAATGTCGGAAATGTTGAGTAGGAAGCGATGTTTTATCATTCTTATGCGGGATTTGTGATTCATTTTTATAGACGGTTGAGAAAGAGGTTTGTTGGATGTGGGTGTTGATTTTTAATGCAGTTGTTAAGCTGTTGAGCTCCACATTCCCAAATGCGTTTACCAGCTTTTTACCCTCTTAACCCGAGCCTAACATTATAACCCTTGGAAACCTCGCTCGACGTGATTTTGAGACATTTTGGGTGACGACATGCTTAGTCCTAGTAGTTTTACTAGCTATCGAGTTTGTGAGATTATTTATACTCACAGCGTTTTAGTGGATGCATACGGTCGAAAGTCTTTGCATGGAGTTTGCGTTATAATGTTCCGCCGTCTTTTATTTGTTTAGTTTGCTCCTTAACTCATCAATTTATTGAAGAGGAAGCGAGTATTGATCTGATTCACTTTTGTATGTGACGACGATGCTTGTGACTTTGAGTTGCGATTTTCTGTACTAGTTAGTCCTCGTGATTATGTGCTATGTTTGAGTAGTTTGCTTGAGGACAAGTAAAGGTTTGGTTTGGGGGAGTTTGATGTCTTCCTTTTATATTGATTATATGCCCCCGGTTTAATCGCATGCGACAGGAGTTGAAGTTCCACGACCCATTGATCTAAGACCCGCTTCCAACCTAAGGTCCAAGACTCAACCTCAAGACAATTAAATAATCAAGAGCAAGTTCAAGTGGGTGCATTACCCAAAACAGCCGAAAAGAATGAGGAAACCTCACATGTTTCTCCTCAACAAGTCATTTCACTACAAGTCGCTATCTAACTTTATGTTTTATGCTTTATTGTATGGAGACAATATAACTCCTTGTGTTAGTTCTTGGACCGTCCCACATGCTTCCCAAGACCCTATCTTGGCCCTTGGATGAACACCTAAAGTGCATGGTGAGGATGAGGTCATTAGTCCTTGTCTACTTTATGCTTTATTTTGTAATTTTCAGCTTTGTTAGTACCTAAGGTAGCCGTTTTTTTGGGCTGATTTTGGACCATCTCTTGGCCCTTAGATCATGCTTGAATGAAGGGCTAAGATTAGAATCCTTGACATATTTAAGCCAAGCTTACAACATTGTGAATTTTCAGATTTCATATGATATTAAAGCCCTAAGTTTGAGTTTATCTCATCTTGTTTTCTCTTAGCTTAGTGCAAGAGGGTGTGTGTGATTATCTAGTGGCTAAGTGCTCGGATAATCCAACCCTAAATCTTTGGCTTTGTGCTCAGATTTAGGTTATCTTTTTATGTTTTCATTTAACTTACAAATTTCAGAAAATTCAAACACAAATATACTCATATTAGCCGAGATTCATCCCTCCATTTCAAATCGATTTTAGTTGTTCTCTTGAGTGAATCCTAACCCCTTAGGTTTCATTCCATCGTATTTAGCTTGCATTTAGTTGAGTTTGTTATTGTTTTGTGAGCTATTTGCTTTATATTGCGATACTGCTATTCCCGTTTGTATTATGTAGGTTTTCGCGATCCTGAGCCAAAACCCGTGTCAAGTGGAGCACCCACGAGTGCCGAGACGTCGAGACCAAGCTCGAGCTTATACGGAAGCTCGAGATACGAATAAGAACACGAAGGATCAAGGCCCAAATAGATTACAAGCTTTGAACGGATTTGAAGAAGGCCCACTTGATTGGGACCGGCCATATTACACTGTCTTTTGATTTAATCCGTATTGTTTTGGTAATTTGTATATAAATATTATTAGGACGAAACTTATTCTCTCATGCTTTATCTTATGCTTTTATTTTAGGTTTGAACTTAGATTATTCTCTCTCTTTTCTCTCACAAACTTTAGAACTTAAGTTGGATTTAATTTCTTGTAACCGTCGGTACTCCGAATTAATTTCAAGATTCATCTCAGGTTTATTTTTAATTGTTCTTATTTAGTCATCATGTTTATTATTGATTGTTTTGATTTCATTTTTGTCATGAGTAGCTAAATTCCTAATTAGGGTTTAGGGGAATTTGTGACTATTGATTTGGGAACATGTTTTAATTGCTTTAATTGATTGAACTTGTGCAAGTTGATTTCTTCCAACTCGTTTATATTATCAATTGAACTTAGGGACGCCTAAATAAAATTGAATCTTGGTAGTTTTGATTTAAGATCTAACGCCTAATTGAAACTAGACTTACGCGTATTTGATGAGTTAGATTTAGTAAGTTGCGAGAGCCCGCTAAATCTGCTTAAGGTTAATATTGACTCGAGAGAGCGTATTTTATGCCTAGTCACTTGCGTAGCTTTATTCGATTATTATTTCTTATTGAGTTGAGTTCCTGAATTAAGGTCACATTGAACCTGATGCCCTAATCTTTTTCACACCTATATTTTTACCTCTTTTATTATTGTTCTTAGCTTAGTTCTTTTCTATACACTGATTATACCCTTGAGATAGCCTAAGCTTAACTAAGTAATCCTTTAAATACACCGTTTCTCAGTGGATTCGACCCTACTTGCTACTAGCTACTAGTTAGTTGTTTTGTAAGTTTATTTTTGATTGAGGTGATACGACTTAGCCCCATCAATTTTGAAAATAAAATGTCCCCAGCGGAGTCGCCAACTGTGGGTACCGAGTCTGCGGGTCAGACCACTCGACCTCTTACTTAGGTGTTTTGGCGAATAAAGAAGAGGTGCTTAAAGCTAAAAAGATTGAGTTTGGTTTCTTTCTCTATGGGGAGAGACTACATGGATGAAGTTTGGTGTGATGTGATTCCCATGGATGCTTGTCACCTTCTATTGGGGAGACCTTGGGAGTTTGATAGAAATGCGATTCACGAGGGGAGAGACAACACCTATACCTTCAAGCTTGGAGACAAGAGGATCAAACTTACACCCTTGCCTCCAAACGTGAATAGCCGAGCCACCCCTAGCCTATCCAAGCCTCTCGAGGGAGTTCTATTGGTTGGGGAACAAGAAATGAAACGAGAACTTAGCGAGGGCGTGGTTGTTTATGCCCTCATCGCCAAAGAAACCCCTAAGGAGAATGAAGAGCCAATCCCTTGTGAAGTCCAAGAGCTCTTGGAATTTTATGGAGATGTATTCCCTCATGATCTACCACACGGCCTACCACCTATTAGGGGCATTGAGCATCAAATCGATCTTGTTCCGGGAGCTACTCTACCTAATAAGGCCGCTTATCGAAGTGATCCCAAGGCTACACAAGAGCTTCAACACCAAATTGGGGAGCTCGTGAAAAAGGGGTTTGTAAGAGAGTCCCTTAGTCCTTGTGTCGTGCCTACGCTTTTGGTGCCTAAGAAGGATGGAACTTAGAGAATGTGTACGGATAGTAGGGCTATCAACAAAATTACGGTCAAGTATAGGTTTCCCATACCTAGACTTGATGACATTCTTGATGAGCTTAATGGGGCTAAATTGTTTTCCAAGATTGATCTCCGACAAGGATACCATCAAGTGAGAATCAAGGAGGGTGACGAATGGAAGACGGCTTTCAAGACAAAGCAAGGGTTATATGAATGGCTAGTCATGCCTTTTGGACTATCCAATGCTCCTAGTACTTTCATGAGATTGATGACCGAGGTTTTGAGACCTTACTTGGGAAAGTTCATTGTGGTCTACTTTGACGATATCTTGTTGTATAGCCCTTCCAAGGAAGCTCATCTACATCACTGGCAAGTGTTGTTCGAGACACTTAGAGAACACAAGTTGTATGGCAAGCTAGAGAAATGTTCCTTCATGCAAAGCGAAGTCCAATTCTTGGGCTTTATTATCTCTTGCCGTGGGATCTTTGTTGATCAAGAGAAAGTGGAGGCTATCAAATCATGGCCAATTCCGAGGAACATAACCGAGGTGAGGAGTTTTCATGGCTTGGCTTCCTTTTATCGAAGGTTTATCAAGGATTTTAGTACCGTCATGGCACCCATCACCGAGTGTATGAAGAAAGGGGAGTTCAAATGGAATGAGGGGGCCGAGATTTCCTTCAAAAAAATCAAGAAGTTGTTGTGCGATTCACCTATTCTTACGCCACCGGATTTCAATAAGCTTTTTGAGGTTGAATGCGATGCTAGTGGTGTTGGAATTGGGGCCGTCCTCTTACAAGAACGCAAGCCAATAGCCTACTTTAGTGAGAAGTTGAATGGGGCTAAGCTCAATTATTCCACCTACGACAAAGAATTCTACGCCATCATTCGAGCTCTTGCACATTGGAGCCATTATCTCAAGCCCAAGCCGTTCGTGCTATATTCGGATCATGAGGCTCTTAAGTATATCAATGGACAACACAAATTGAATCATAGACATGCCAAATGGGTAGAATTTCTTCAATCCTTCTCTTTTTCAAGCAAGTTCATTGAAGGGAAGAACAATGTGGTGGCCGATGCTTTATCTAGAAGGCACACTATGCTAAGCTATATGGAACAATGAGTGTTGGGATTTGAATTCATGAAAGAACTCTATGTAGAGGATCCCGACTTCAAAGATAAATGGAGCTCTCTACATATAGTGAGCAAGGCAAGCAAGGCGGCAAGTACACACTTCAAGAGGGGTTCCTATTCTTAGGGAATCGGTTATGCATTCCTAAGGGATCCTATAGAAATCTCCTAGTGCGGGAGGTTCATTCTAACGGTTTAGCTGGGCATTTTGGGATTCAAAAGACTTATGACATCCTTCAAGATCAATTCTATTGGCCCAAGATGCTTGGAGATGTCCAAGATGTGATTAAGAGATGCGCTTTGTGCCAACAATCCAAGTCCTTCTTTCAAACGGGCCCCTACACACCTCTACCCGTCCCAAATCGGCCATGGGAGGATGTTAGCATGGATTTCATCGTTGCTTTGCCAAGGACTCAACGGGGTAAGGACTCCATCATGGTTGTGGTGGATCGATTTAGCAAGATGTCTCATTTCATTGCGTGTAAGAAAACCGAGGACGCCATGGGAGTAGCCGAGCTCTACTTCAAGGAGGTGGTCAAGCTACACGGAGTTCCCAAGACCATTGTATCCGATCGAGACTCCAAGTTCATGAGCCACTTTTGGAAAACCTTGTGGAAGTTGTTGAAAACGAGACTCTTGTTTAGCACAAGTCACCACCCTCAAACGGATGGCCAAACCGAGGTCACTAATAAAACCTTGGGGAGGATCATTAGGTGCATCGTTTCCAAGTCCTTGAAGGATTGGGATCTCAAGCTTGCCCATGCCGAATTTGCTTTTAATCGTGCCCCGTCTTCTAGCACGGGAAACTCACCATTTGAAGTGGTCTATGGGACTAATCCACTCATGCCCACAGACCTAGCCCCCATCAAAGGTAAGGAGATGAGCTACGATGCCAAGAAACGAGTTGAGTTCATGATGAGCATCCACAATCAAGTCAAGAAGCAAATCGAGAAGACAAATGAAACCTACAAGTCTAAGTCAAGGAACCGCAAGGCCCACAAAGAATTTGAACCGGGAGATTTGGTATGGTTACACTTGAGAAAAGAAAGGTTTCCGGATAAGAGAAAGAACAAGCTCATGCCTAGAGCCGAGGGTCCATTCGAAATACTTGAGAAAATCGGACCAAACGCTTACAAAGTTGATCTACCGGGGGAATACGGAGTTCATGGCACATTCAATGAGGGAGATCTTAGTCCGTATCATGAAGACCTAGAGGATGAAGAGGGAGAGGATTTGAGGGCAAATCCTTTTCAACCCGGGGAGATTGCAACGGGAGTTGAAGTTCCACGACCCATTGATCTAGGACCCGCTTCCAACCTAAGGTCCAAGACTCAACCTCAAGACAATTAAATAATAAAGAGCAAGTTCAAGTGGGTGCATTACCCAAAACAGCCACAAAGAATGAGGAAACATCACATGTTTCTCCTCAACAAGTCATTTTCACTACAAGTCGCTATCTTACTTTATGTTTTATGCTTTATTGTATGGAGACAATATAACTCCTTGTGTTAGTTCTTGGACCGTCCCACATGCTTCCCAAGACCCTATCTTGGCCCTTGGATGAACACCTAAAATGCATGGTGAGAATGAGGTCAATAGTCCTTGTCTACTTTATGCTTTATTTTGTAATTTTCAACTTTGTTAGTACCTAAGGTAGCCGTTTTTTAGGGCTGATTTTGGACCATCTCTTGGCCCTTAGATCATGCTTGAATGAAGGGCTAAGATTAGAAGCCTTGGCATATATAACCCAAGCTTACAACATTGTAAATTTTCAGATTTCATATGATATTAAAACCCTAAGTTTGAGTTTATCTCATCTTGTTTTCTCTTAGCTTAGTGCAAGAGGGTGTGTGTGATTATCTAGTGGCTAAGTGCTTGGATAATCGAACCCTAAATCTTTGGCTTTGTGCTTAGATTTAGGTTATCTTTTTATGTTTTCGTTTAACTTACAAATTTCAGAAAATTCAAACACAAATATACTCATATTAGCCGAGATTCACCCTCCATTTCAAATCGATTTTAGTTGTTCTCTTGAGTGAATCCTAACCCCTTAGGTTTCATTCCATCGTCTTTAGCTTGCATTTAGTTGAGTTTGTTATTGTTTTGTGAGCTATTTGCTTTATATTGTTGTACTAGTATTCCCGTTTATATTATGTAGGTTTTGGCGATCCTGAGCCAAAACCCGAGTCAAATGGAGCACACACGAGTGCCGAGACGTCGAGACCAAGCTCGAGCTTATACGGAAGCTCGAGATACGAATAAGAACACGAAGGATCAAGGCCCAAATGGATTACAAGCTTTGAACGGATTTGAAGAAGGCCCGACCCACTTGATTGGGACCGGCCGGTCCAGCCAGGCCGGTAGCCGGTCGGCCAGCTGAGGGCCATATTACACCGTCTTTTGATTTAATCCGTATTGTTTTGGTAATTTGTATATAAATATTATTAGGACGAAACTTATTCTCTCATGGTTTATCTTATGCTTTTATTTTAGGTTTGAACTTAGATTATTCTCTCTCTTTTCTCTCACAAACTTTAGAGCTTAAGTTGGGATTTAATTTCTTGTAACCGTCGGTACTCCGAATTAATTTCAAGATTCATCTCAGGTTTATTTTTAATTGTTCTTATTTAGTCATCATGTTTATTATTGATTGTTTTGATTTCATTTTTGTCATGAGTAGCTAAATTCCTAATTAGGGTTTATGGGAATTTGTGACTATTGATTTGGGAACATGTTTTAATTGCTTTAATTGATTGAACTTGTGCAAGTTGATTTCTTCCTACTCGTTTATATTATCAATTGAACTTAGGGACGCCTAAATAGAATTGAATCTTGGTAGTTTTGATTTAAGATCTAACACCTAATTGAAACTAGACTTACGCGTATTTGATGAGTTAGATTTAGTAAGTTGCGAGAGCCCGCTAAATCTGCTTAAGGTTAATATTGACTCGAGAGAGCGTATTTTATGCCTAGTCACTTGCATAGCTTTATTCGATTATTATTTCTTATTGAGTTGAGTTCCTGAATTAAGGTCACATTGAACCTGATGCCCTAATCTTTTTCACACCTATATTTTTACCTCTTTTATTATTGTTCTTAGCTTAGTTCTTTTCTATACACTGATTATACCCTTGAGATAGCCTAAGCTTAACTAAGTAATCCTTTAAATACACCGTTTCTCAGTGGATTCGACCCT
Source organism: Dianthus caryophyllus (assembly GCA_023091065.1). Classification (NCBI taxonomy): domain Eukaryota; kingdom Viridiplantae; phylum Streptophyta; class Magnoliopsida; order Caryophyllales; family Caryophyllaceae; genus Dianthus; species Dianthus caryophyllus. The sequence goes on along the minus strand of CM041529.1, from coordinate 10,793,583 downwards.
ACTTGCTACTAGCTACTAGTTAGTTGTTTTGTAAGTTTATTTTTGATTGAGGTGATACGACTTAGCCCCATCAATTTTGAAAATAAAATGTCCCCAGCGGAGTCGCCAACTGTGGGTACCGAGTCTGCGGGTCAGACCACTCGACCTCTTACTTAGGTGTTTTGGCGAATAAAGAAGAGGTGCTTAAAGCTAAAAAGATTGAGTTAGAAAAACCTTTAAAACTGTTTTGGAGTCACCATGAAATTAACGCGGTAATTTGGAACTTGCCTATGTGTCTTAAGTTTAAAACATGGTCTTAGAGTTCAGGACAAATCGACATCAATCCGTCTAAGGCTATTGTGAAACCATATTCGGATTTAGGGTGAAGGTACTCTTCCAAAGATTAATTCATTTATTTTTGAATAACCTTTTAGAGAAGCCTGCTTTGAAAAGTAGCTAATACTGACCCGAGAACAATCCAGTAATGACATTTGAGCTAAGTTATTCGTTACATGCATATGTGATATTGTTGTAAGAAGATGTATGCAAAATAAGGGGCAGAAATCGTATGTTGCCATGCGATTCCCATGGCAAACAGGTGGCTCACGACAACTTAGGATGCAAAAATTTTGTTAATTTTTAAAACCCTCAGTTTAGCATGCTTTAAATATGTTTAAACGAAAACAGTTTGTTAATTTCGAATTCATTAGATCGTGTTAACGCATAAAAAGAAGATTGCTAATGCATAGACTTACAAAAAATCCATTTGGTTCATTTTAATTTAAGAGTGGTTGCTAATGCGACTTTGGCGGGGTGCGTGACGGATACAGTATCCAAATCTAGTATGACAATCTTATGCAAAACGGTCAAGGGTGCCAAAGCCGAAGGTGTAACACCCCGGCCCCAACTAAAGGCCGAAATGTCATTCACGGTAGCTCGCCAGGCTGCGTACATCGCCCACAGACCAACACGGGCCCTTTTCAACGCACTTTGTCCTCACTCGTGCGCATCCCGAGAACTTCCCAGGAGGTCACCCATCCCAAGACTACTCTCCAGCAAGCACGCTTAACCAAAGAGTTCTTAAGATGAGCCACCAGAAAAGAAGATGCATCTTGTTGATATGAGTAGCACTTACAATCCTTTTAAGCACTAGGTCACTTGAGCTCATCACATGGACCACTTCAACGGGGAACCCGGCCCGAATAACCTCGGACAACACCGGGTGTTACACACCCCCACTTGAAGAACGCAACGTCCTCGTTGCGCCTGGTAGCTACTTACAATATAGCATTCCAGAATCCTCCCCAGCTAGGTGCGTACCTGGCCAACAAGACACAGGATTCGACCACACGGTCGCCGGGTTGCTCTGATACCATTTGTAACACCCCGGCCCCAACTAAAGGCCGAAATGTCATTCACGGTAGCTCGCTAGGCTGCGTACAGCGCCCACAGACCAACACGGGCCCTTTCCAGCGCACTTTGTCCTCACTCGTGCGCATCCTGAGAAATTCCCAGGAGGTCACTGTAAATACCAGTATCCGTACCCCCCAAATACAAACCCTGTGATAAAATGGACTTTTTACAAAAAGCATGTTTTTAACGTAATGTCAAGACGGTACATTTTGTCGAAAACATTTTAAGTCGTTTAACGCATAAATGACTTATTTGCATGTCGTGTAAAATGAGTATTCGTTTAGTCATTTTATTTAAGCCGACCCAACACCAAAAACAAGTCTTTTCCCACACAAGAAAAGCCCACAAAAGCACCCAAGCACGCCTCCCGAGGCGCCAGACGCTCAAACCGAGCTCACGTCTAAACACATTTCACAAGAACAACCCAAACACACAAAAACGACCCAAAACACGCAAAAAGGCCCAAGCACCCGTAGCGGTCCAAAACGCGTCCCGGGTCACATTCTTACAAAACAAAACCTCACAAGGTCGTAAAATAATATATTACAATATTATTTTATTTCGAGCCAAACACGACGAAAAACCGAAACACGAAACACGAAAACGGAGCCGAGAAAGTCAACTCGTACCAAATTGATCAACTTGGCACAAGTTGATCTTCCTCGACCCACCAAAGTCAAGCAAATGGGCAAACATGCTTACACACCTAGGGGGACAATGTCATACTACATACGGCGCTACGAAAATGTCAGAAAGAAGGGTGAAAATCGCCAGAGCACTGGCGATTTTCATGAAAATCGCCAGTCTTCTGGCGATTTTCCCCTCCCTTCTGACATTCTGGCGATTTTCTGGTTAATCGCTGGTTCACTGGCGATTTTCTCTTTGTTCTGACAGTTTGCGGCGCTCAAAATCCTATAAATACACCCCTTATTCAACCATTTCAAAGCATGAATTATCATCACTCTCTTCTTTATCTACTCCTCACTTACACTCGACTCAAAAACGGGTTCCTGACCCGACCCGGTATTGGCATTGCGAACCTGTATTCGTAATATGGTTGTAGCGATTCGGACCTCTGATCCGTCTTAAACCTCGCCAATATCGCATAAGCAACGACACAATTAACAATGAACAAACGGACACCACTTTACATTATGCAAATTCTCATTTACGCGTTAAACGACTAAACATGATTTCGACAAAACTTGTACTGTCTTCATTAGTCTTAAAGCATGCAAAACTGAGGGTTTTAAACAAACTTTTACAGACACATGAGTCGGAAAATAGTATTTAAATGATTATTCAAACAATGAATTATCGTTTTGTGCAAATTTCCTATAGCAACCCGTCATAGCTTTGACGTATACATTCGCTTTTACGCATATTTATCGAGTCACATATCGCACTTGTACGTAGCGGTTTGCATTTGCTCAAACATCGAATTATACACTGTTTTCAAGCTAGTAATGGCTACTTTTACGTAGGCTTTTCGATTACAGTTTTTCATAACGCATTTTGACAAACTTTCTGTAACACCCGGTGTTGTCCGAGGTTATTCGTAGGTACCCCGTTGAAGAGGTTCATGTGTTGGCTCAAGTGACATAGTGCTTAAAAGGATTGTAAGTACTACTCATATCAACAAGATGCATCTTCTTTTCTGGTGGCTGATCTAAAGAACTCTTCAGTTAAGCGTGCTTGCTGGAGAGTAGTCTTAGGATGGGTGTCCTCCTGGGAAGTTCTCAGGTTCTTGCAGTGAGGACAAAGTCTTGTTGGAAAAAGGCCGTGTTGGTGCGTGGGCGATGTCACGTGACTGGCGAGCTACCGTAAATGACATTTCGGCCTTGGGTTGGGGCCGGGGTGTTACAAATGGTATCAGAGCAACCCGGCGACCGTGTGGTCGAATCCTGTGTCTTGTTGGCCAGGTACGCACCTAGCTGGGGAGGATTCTGGAATGCTATATTGTAAGTAGCTATCAGGCGCAACGAGGACGTTGCGTTCTTCAAGTGGGGGTGTGTAACACCCGGTGTTGTCCGAGGTTATTCGGGCCGGGTACCCCGTTGAAGAGGTTCATGTGTTGGCTCAAGTGACATAGTGCTTAAAAGGATTGTAAGTACCACTCATATCAACAAGATGCATCTGTTGCAGTATGTGTCCTCCACAATAGTGCGATTACTTAATAAATCTCAATTAAGGAATACATGGGGATAATCCTGTATTATTGTCAATTGATTAACGTAAATCAATAACGGTTGGCTGACTAGAGTTTGACGTTATTGTCGTGAGAACGGCGGTAATCAATTGATCCCTTTAAGTCACACCTATAGGAACGTACTCCAAATATTTAAGCTAATTAATTGTATGAGATACGATTATATTAGTAACTTGATAAATCGACTAACGGTTAGTCAGTGAATTAATTTAGAGAGAAATCGAGTTGTGAACTCGGTTGATCAAATTTTATATCGATAAAATTATTAGAGGAGATGAGATTTAGTGATTAACTGTTAATTTACTAATCATGTATATTTTACTAATGAGATTAGTAAAAGTACAATTTTAATATATGTGTAAGTGTACATGTATATTAAGGAAGAGTTTATTTAATTTATACTTTATCATATTAGATGATTAAGTGATAAATTATATGTATTTGTGGGACAAATATTGAGAAACAAAAATGGACCCAAGTAAGGTCCTTGGACCGTCCAAATGGGCAAGAAAGAGGAGAAGATTCCTCTTTGTCCTATTCTTTTGTTTAGCTCCTTTTGCATGTGGAACATCATGATTAAAGCATGCAAATAAAACACAATGATGAGCATGCATTGAGTTGTTCTAAACAAGTAATATTAGCATGCAAAACACTCTTCCTCTCCTCTTGGATTGGCCGAAAAAATGAGTGTGTAATACACTTCATTTTTGCTTTATTTTCTTATAAGAGTAGGCCTTTTAGTGAAAGTAGTTCACTAATGTATTCTCCTCATTTTTCTCTCTAAACCTCTCTCCAAAATATTAGAAACTTGTTCTTATATATTTTCACATATATACTACTAAGTGTTAGTAGTAATAATATTCACATATTATCAAGTGTTTATTAGTTATTTCTAGATTAAAATCACTAATAAATTTGGTGTACTTCTTGGGTGCAACAAGAAGGAGGTTTCCTATTTTGGAAACTCGGGTTTTGGAGGATCATCCTAAACTTAAGCTCAAGAAACAAAACTAGAAAGGAGTTCTAGTTTTGTGCCCAATATTTTCCTTTGAGAAAGGTATAACATTTCTAATCTTATAACAAAGTGAATTTGTTACTACATAGATCTTGCTAAATCAAATTAGAGTAATTTGATTTACACTAATATTTGATTAGTGAATGGGATGAGATCCCGACAAGTGGTATCAGAGCTTAGACTTGTAGTTACAAATTTATTTTGTTGTTTTTGGAGTTTTATATATTTATTGAGAATAAATATGATAAAATCCGAAAATGGTGTTAAAAATGGTTTTAACACGAGATTTTTATAGCATGCAAATTTTCTGGTCTCATGTTATCACTGGTCAAATTTCGTAATTTTTGAAATTTGTTTGCTAATTAAAATGATTTTTATACAAAACCGAGTCAAAAAGTGTGTTTTTGGCTAAAATAAATACTATAAATAGTTATATTTGGAATCTGGTCACGAAATTTTTACACAGTGATATTTCATATTTATACTTTCTGCATGTAAATGTTCAGAATCAGATCTTGAGTTTTGAATATTTATTCATATTTTTGTTTAAAATCGGTATAATATGCATTTTAATGTCCAAAAATATAGTAAACGTTGTTTTCTGGACATGAAATTTATAACAATATTGTTATACATTATGAGGATGCTCATGTATAAATTTGGGATTTTGCCTCACTGTTTTAGACGTTTTCTTGATTTTATGAGTTAAAATCGATTAAATCGTATGTTATTTATTATAAAATAATTCGTAAATATTTTCTGACCAAACTTTTCTTTTCTGATATTTTGGAAGTGTTCCAGAATATACAAATTTTTGTCAAAATAAAAATGATTTTATTTTATTTTATTTTGATTTTATAAAGCTTTATTCATAAATAGTTATGATTAAAGCTAAAACTAATTAGCAAATGACCAAGTTTATGAACTAAAAGCACCATGAATTAGTGAAAACTAATTTTGGGTGTTCTAAATCAGTTTAGAAGTTTTAGTTCAAGCTTAAAAGGTGTTTTCAGCATTATTGATTAATATGAGATTAATCGATTTAAATGAGATCGGTTTTGAAACGAATTAATGCGATTATTGTTTTGGGTGATTTTGGCATGTTTTTATTTATAAGCTATTCATTATGCATATTTGGATGAATGTTTATTGTTGAATGAATGTTTGTTTATTTATAAGCTTATTTTCCGCACACATGCCAAAATCGCCATGCATGCCACGATATCCCACTATGATTGTCGATTTAGGTCGCAATTCTTAAATTAGTTCACTTATAAAGAATTTTTTTATGACTAAAATTCACAAGATCACCCACATTTTAACAAATGAATTGAGATTAAGCCTTTCCAAATGTAGCGACTATGAACCCCATGTTCGTGAGGACCTCCGCGACGTGGAACCTTGTTACCATGGGTAAGTAGTGGGAGGAAGTCCCATGCTAATTTGGTTTGGACTCAACCAAATAAGAGTTATTTGGGGCTAATGGATGTATTTTATAGAAAATCATCAACCAAGCATTCTAGTGTAGAATTAGTCAAGTGTTGACTTATCGTTTTTATATAAAAGGAAACATGAGATGTCTAATTCTATATGAAAAACGAGTCTTGGAATCATTTATATAATTTCGTGGGAGATCTTTATATAAATGGACATTTGTTTTAAAAGAGTTTTTGCAAATATCATTAATGTACAATGAATGTAAATATATTTCCTCATTTTTGTTGTAGAATTATTTATTTGAAATCGCAATGACAAATTCAACTCCCGCACCCATTTTGGGTAAATATTCATGGTTGAGAACCGTGATGGATAAATGTATCCTAAAAGATGACGGTAGCGACTTTGTCGAATGGGATTCGACGATAAGGGGCGCCGCTCAATCCAACAATGTGCTTAAATACCTTACCGAACAACCTTCCGCCAAACCCGGACTTAGGGCCACCGCGGCGGCACGAGCCGTCTATGATGAGCACCTAAAGGTTGACAATGACGTTAAAAATGTATTGATTTGGTCGATGTCACCTTCTCTCAAACTTCGCTTCGTTACTCATAAAAGTGCATATGAGATATTCACTAGAGTGACGACGATGTGCTTCAACCAAGAGAGCACGAAAGTGAATGAGATTGAGAGAAAAGATGTTCTTTCAATGAGATTGAAGAACATAAACTTTGGGGTTAAGAAAGGGAAGGAGCTTACAAAGCTTCGGTTCAAGGAAGATAAGGGTAAGGGAAAGGCTATTGAGAATAGCAAGCCCAAACCCGGTCGTTGGAAGCGCAATTGTCCCAAATTCTTGAAGGAAAAGAAAGATGGATGTGCGACATCCAAAGATATTGTTCCTTCTAGTCTTTATATGATTGACATAAATCATGCTTGCATTTCTACATGGGTATTTGGATGCCGGATGTGGATCTCACCTTTGCAATCACTTGCAAGGAATGAGAAATGTGCGAGCACTAGCCAAGGGTGATGTAAGATCTCCGCATGGGCAATGGAGCTAGAGTAGCGGCCGTTTCCGTGGGAACCTATGTACTCGCTCTAGCTAGTGGTTTAGAGTTGTACTTGAATAACAGTTATTTTGTACCAACTCTAACCAAAAACATTATCTCCGTCTCCGTGTTTGATGCGGAAGGCTTTTGTTTTATGATTAAGGACAATCGGTGTACTTTTTCATTTAATGAAATGGTTTATGGTGAAGCCATTTCAATTTGAGGTATTTATGTTTTAAATGATGTCAATGATGTTTATCATGTAGAGAACAAGAAGCTCAAAACGAATGAATCAAACAAACCTACCTTTGGCATTGTCGTTTAGGTCATATAAGCGATAGACGCATAAAAGACTTGTTGAGACCAAGGTTATCAAACCATTTGATTGCGAATCACATGGTACATGCGAGGCTTGCCTTTTAGGCAAGATGACTCATGCACCCTTTATTGGTAAAGGGACACGAGCTAGTGAGGTTTTAGGACTCATACATACCGATGTGCGTGGTCCATTAAACATCACCGCTAGAGGAGGATATCATTACTTCATTACTTTTACCGATGACTTAAGTAGATACGGTTATGTCTACTTAATAAGGCATAAAAGTGATGCTTTTGAGAAATTCAAAGAATTTCAAAATGTGGTTGAGAACCAATTGAACAAAAGGATAAAAGCACTACGATCGGATCGTGGTGGCGAATATCTAAATAATGAGTTTGATTCACATCTTAAGAATTGTGGTATCATATCACAATGGACTCCTCCGGGCACACCACCATTGAATGGTGTTGCAGAAAGGAGAAACCGAACCTTGCTAGACATGGTTCGGTCTATGATGAGTCAAAGTGAGCTTCCTGGATCATTTTTGGGCTTTGCCTTTGTTATCTCATTGTTTTCTCACTAAATCGAAGTCCGACTAAAGCGGCCAATAAGACTCCATATGAGATATGGACGGGAACGGTTCCCTATTTGTTATTCATGAAAATTTGGGGATGTGAGGCATTCGTCAAGAATAAAACTGACGATAAACTCGCTCCAAGGTCTGACAAATGTCTATTTGTAGGTTATCCTAAGGAAACCTGTGGTTATTACTTCTACAACCCTCACGAGAACAAAGTGTTTGTGGCTCGTGATGCTGTTTTTCTAGAAAATGAGTTTATTTCTAAAAAACAGAGTGGGAGAAAATTTGAACTTGATGAAGTTCAAGAGCCACAAACCGAGGCAGAAAATGAGGAAACTGTTCCCTCGTCTTCTGACACGGTTATAATCCCTAGGAGGTCAGGAAGAATTAGTCATCTACCTGACCGTTACCTCGGTAACATCGAGGAGGAGGGTGATTTGTTGTTATTCGAAAGCAACGAACCCTCAACCTACAAGGCGGCTAGTAGTAGCCCCAACTCCGACCTATGGCTTGAGGCCATGAAATCCGAAATGGATTCTATGTACGAGAACCAAGTTTGGGACTTGGTAGATTTGCCTGAAAGAGTGAGACCCCTTCAGTGTAAATGGATATTCAAAATCAAACTCGGCATAGATAAACATATTGATGTTTACAAAGCTAGATTGGTGGCAAAGGGCTTTTCACAAGTCCAAGGTATTCATTATGATGAAACCTTTGCACCGGTTGCTATGCTTCGATCCATAAGGATAATCTTAGCGTTCTTAGTATTTCATGACTATGAGATATGGCAAATGGATGTAAAAACCGCCTTCTTGAATGGGATTCTAGAAGAGGAAGTGTTTATGACACAACCTGAAGGTTTTGTAGATACATCCAACCCTAAGAAAGTATGCAAGCTTAAGAGATCCATTTATGGTCTTAAGCAAGTATCGAGGAGTTGGAATCACAGATTCGATCATGTTATCAAACAACATGGATTCGCTCGAAGTGCCGAGGAACCTTGTTTGTACATGAAGTTTAGTGGGAGTAAAGTAACCTTCCTTGTTTTGTATGTGGATGACATACTACTGATTGGAAATGATATTCCAAGTCTAAATTCGGTAAAGGTGGAATTGGGAAACCATTTCCAAATGAAGGACTTGGGAGAGGCACAACGCATCTTGGGTATCCGGATCTATAGAGATAGATCCAAGAGGATACTAGCATTAAGTCAAGAAACTTATATCGATAAGATTCTTGATAGGTTCAATATGAAAGACTCCAAGAGAGGCTTTCTTCCGATGAGTGTAGGAATAACATTGAAGAAATCTCAATGTCCTACGACTCCTGCGAAAATTGAACGCATGAAATTGATCCCTTATGCTTCCGCTGTAGGATCAATCATGTATGCTATGATGTGCACTCGTCCCGATGTCGCTTTCGCTTTGAGCATGACGAGCCGGTATCAAGCTAATCCCGGTGAGAGTCACTGGATAGCTGTAAAGAACATCCTTAAGTACTTGAGAAGAACTAAGGATTCGTTTCTAGTGTTTGGAGGAGAATTTGAGCTACGTGTAAAGGGTTACACGGATGCAAGTTTCCAAACCGATGGGGATGATCTGAAATCCCAATCCGGCTATGTCTTTATGTTGAATGGAGGAGCTGTTTGTTGGAAGAGCTTCAAACAGAGTGTCACTGCGGATTCTACAACGGAAGCTGAATATTTAGCAGCTTGGGAAGCTGCTAAAGAAGCTGTATGGATTCGGCAGTTCTTGGGTGGACTAAGAGTAGTCCCTAGTGCCGCAAATCCAATCACTATTTATTGTGATAATAGTGGGGCCATCTTTTCAAGCAAATGAGCCCAAGTCTAGTATTAAGTCTAGACATGTTTTGAGGAAATACCATATTATAAGAGATAATGTGGAAATGAAGGAAATAGATATTTGTAAGGTTGGGACAGACGATAACATCGCTGATCCTTTTAACCAAGCCTCTTTCGAGGGCTAAGCATGACGCTCACACCGCCTCTATGGGGTTGAGGCGTTTGCCTGATTTCCTTTAATTTTTGAGATATGTAATGGATAAAGTATCCTATTACATATATGAAAATAACATTCATTGTTTAGAGTATATTTACTCTTTTAAGTCATTTTGAATGCATACTTTGTTTATCCGAATAGTTGTGTGACAACGTTGAACATATTGAAGTGAACGGTATAAACTAGGTATTTGGTCCCTAGTCTCTCATATGAGGTGACGTCTCGGAGAAACTAGATTGCAAGTCGATCGATGGTGGGTTCAACACCATAGGGTCATATGAGATGACTGATCGTTTGCATAGACAGACTGTGAAAACACTCTGTCGGGCAGTGACGCTTATAGAATTCCTTTTCAATGAGATTGAAACCTGGTCGTGGTGGGAATTTTTATAGTATTCCTTTGAGTCGATTCTTTGACTGGAAACTGATTGTCTGAGTCGGTGCAGTTTCCGAGTGACTTTCATTTTTGTCCTAAGCCATGCCGTGAAAGGGGGTTATAAGGGCATCTTTGGGGTCATGGTGATCTGCATCATACAGTACAATCGAGTGGAAGGGAAATGTCCACCCTTGTCGGGGTAATACATCTTTGGGCCACTCGAGGAGTAGTCGCTGAAAATGCGTGGCCACGTTCGGTAAGAATCTACGGTAGATTCCCCGGTCAGACAGCTACTCTCCTTATCGAGGAAACCACTCACGATATATATCTCAGGATGCAAGTACGAACTGTAAGACACCTTGCATCGAGTGGGAGATGTGAAACGGACATGAGAATTGGTAATGCACAACTTGTCTCGGACAAGTGGGAGATTGTTGGAGTATGTGTCCTCCACAATAGTGCGATTACTTAATAAATCTCAATTAAGAAATACATGGAGATAATCCTGTATTATTGTCAATTGATTAACGTAAATCAATAACGGTTGGCTGACTAGAGTTTGACGTTATTGTCGTGAGAACGGCGGTAATCAATTGATCCCTTTAAGTCACACCTATAGGAACGTACTCCAAATATTTAAGCTAATTAATTGTATGAGATACGATTATATTAGTAACTTGATAAATCGACTAACGGTTAGTCAGTGAATTAATTTAGAGAGAAATCGAGTCGTGAACTCGGTTGATCAAATTTTATATCGATAAAATTATTAGAGGAGATGAGATTTAGTGATTAACTGTTAATTTACTAATCATGTATATTTTCCTAATGAGATTAGTAAAAGTACAATTTTAATATATGTGTAAGTGTACATGTATATTAAGGAAGAGTTTATTTAATTTATACTTTATCATATTAGATGATTAAGTGATCAATTATATGTATTTGTGGGACAAATATTGAGAAACAAAAATGGACCCAAGTAAGGTCCTTGGACCGTCCAAATGGGCAAGAAAGAGGAGAAGATTCCTCTTTGTCCTATTCTTTTGTTTAGCTCCTTTTGCATGTGGAACATCATGATTAAAGCATGCAAATAAAACACAATGATGAGCATGCATTGAGTTGTTCTAAACAAGTAATATTAGCATGCAAAACACTCTTCCTCTCCTCTTGAATTGGCCGAAAAAATGAGTGCGTAATACACTTCATTTTTGCTTTATTTTCTTATAAGAGTAGGCCTTTTAGTGAAAGTAGTTCACTAATGTATTCTCCTCATTTTTCTCTCTAAACCTCTCTCCAAATATTAGAAACTTGTTCTTATATATTTTCACATATATACTACTAAGTGTTAGTAGTAATAATATTCACATATTATCAAGTGTTTATTAGTGATTTCTAGATCAAAATCACTAATAAATTTGGTGTATTTCTTGGTTGCAACAAGAAGGAGGTTTCCTATTTTGGAAACTCGGGTTTTGGAGGATCATCCTAAACTTAAGCTCAAGAAACAAAACTAGAAAGGAGTTCTAGTTTTGTGCCCAATATTTTCCTTTGAGAAAGGTATAACATTTCTAATCTTATAACAAAGTGAATTTGTTACTACATAGATCTTGCTAAATCTAATTAGAGTAATTTGATTTACACTAATATTTGATTAGGGAATGGGATGAGATCCCTACAGCATCTTCTTTTCTGGTGGCTCATCTAAAGAACTCTTCAGTTAAGCGTGCTTGCTGGAGAGTAGTCTTAGGATGGGTGACCTCCTGGGAAGTTCTCAGGGTGCGCCGCAGTGAGGACAAAGTCTGTTTGGAAAGGGCCCGTGTTGGTCTGTGGGCGATGTACGCAGCCTGGCGAGCTACCGTGAATGACATTTCGGCCTTTGGTTGGGGCCGGGGTGTTACACTTTCGGAGAGTACCCTCACCCCGAATCTGCTCTGGTTTCACAATTGCCTTAGACGGATAGGTATCGACGCACCTTGAACTCTAAGATTCGCGTCTTGAGTCCAAGACGTATTTAACGGTCCAAATTCCCTCATAATTTGGTGGCGACTCTGAAAACGGCTTTTAAATGATTTTTCAATATTTCTTTAAAATGCTTTAAACAAATTACGCAATGACATCCCCCATAGCCAATCGAGCAAGACCCGCAGTGCGCGCTTCTACGCGCCGCTCTTTCACATACATTTTCCCGCGCCGTGCATTCCGCCCCATGACACATTTCGAGGGCGGGCGCGAGCGGGGCGTCGAGAAGGGATCCCGATCCGGTATCCTCAGTTGGCGACTCCGCTGGGGACGAGCTGTTTTTATTTTTTAAGAAAATTGGGTTTTTCTTTTATTTAAAAACACAAGAGGTGAAACTTGAAAACTTGAAAAACAGTTTTAAATTCGATGTTTGAGCACATGCAACCGTTTGAGTCGAATCCTCCTGATTCACAACCACACCCTTCGAGGGACGGCCCCAAGTAAAAACTCGCTTCATAAGCGAGTATTCTCTGGACACGTCGATCTCTCACCCTTCCACGATCACAAGTATGGCATCCGTACAAGTGAATCGTAGCAGTCAAACTCGAACGCTCTAGACCCCGTATTGAATCCACACTCAAATGTGTGTGATCTTGCGGATAACTCTACACAAACGTTGCGAGAATGACCGGAAGGAACCTTACCCTGAAAGCCAAAAACCCGTGTCTATACGTACAAATGCGAGGCTATAGTACCCTCACTATAGTCGTCTTTCAAAATGCATCATACGCACTCTACAACATTGCATTCACATACTCAAAAAGAAAGGAACGAACAGTTCTTTTTTTGCAACTTTTGAAATAACATTTTTCAAAACCTTTCGTATAAGCCGGCTGACCTATAGTCATTTCGGCTTAGCACGACAACACAGTCTTTCAAAACGCCCGCGAATAATCACTACATTCGTAGGGCCTTTCAAAAACGTAAACGGATTACGCGACTCACGGTCACTGTAATTCATTTATAGCAAAACATTTTCACATTGCAAAACCAGGGATTATCAACATATTCCTGCTGAACTTACTCAAAATAAACGGCCTCGGCCTTTTACAAACTTTTTCGCAAAACTCTCGTCGAGTCGATTGACCTCTAGTCACTTCGACTTGACAAACATCTCTTACAAACAAACAAAACTCGGGAATGGTCATACCCAATCCCGTCATTTACGCTGAATCGACTGACCTACAGTCATTTGACTCAGTTCATTTTACACAAAACACGTAAAAATGATCAAAACCGTTTTTACACATTTTAACATCCCCGGCTCGACTAGCCCATAGCTGTCTCGAGTCGGATCCAAAAACTTTTCATTGCAATCCAACAATGAGCCCACGACGACATGCTGTTAATATGGGCCCCTAGGATTCAAGCACAAAGCGTCTTTTACATCGAGAATGGAAACGCGTCAACGCGTTTCTAACTCAAAAGCTTCCCAAACATTTTGTCAAAGCACGACGAGCTGTTTTAACAATACTCACAATACATTTTTTAAATAAACATTTTTCAAAATTTTTGCAAACCGACTAACTAATAGCTGTTTTGGTTTTAAGCAAAATAAGCTATCTTTTCAAAAACAAAACCCAGGGATAATCACAAAATTCCCGCCGACATTTCAAAAGCATGAGCAGACTACATGACTCCTCGTCGTCGTAGTCCTTTTAATACAAACCTTTTTCTGCAAAGCAAACTCGAGGATGACAACATGTCCTCGATGATTTTTTACGACACATTGAACGACCTATGCCCGTTTTAAGCATTTTTGAAATAACATTTTTCAAAATTCTTCAAACAAATCAGCTCACGGCCATTTCACCCAATCACACTTTTACAACTAAGCAAACACGGGAATACCCAAAAGCAATCCCTGAGCAAACACGGGAATGCCCAAAAGCAATCCCTAAGCAAACACGGGAATGCCCAGAAGCAATCCCTAAGCAAAGCCCGGGAATGACCAAAAGCACTCCCTCGGACTTTTCCTTCGGTCATCTCGACCAAAACATCATCTTTACAATCAAGCAAAGCCTGGGAATGCCCAAAAGCACTCCCTCGGACTTTTTCCACGTCCATTTCAGGCCCAAGCATCTTTTTTACAATCAAGCAGAGCCCGGGAATGCCCAACAGCACTCTCTCGGACTTTCTCCACGGCCATTTCAGGCCCAAGCATCATTGCTACAATCAAGCATAGCCCGGGAATGCCCAAAAGCACTCCCTCGGACTTTTCCCACGGCCTAAGCATCATTTTTACAATCAAGCAAGGCCCGGGGATGCCCGAAAGCACTCCCGCGGACTTTTTCCTTGGTCATCTCGACCAAAGCATCATTTTTACAATCAAGCAAGGCCCGGGAATGCCCAAAAGGACTCCCGCGGACTCTTTCCTCGGTCATCTCGACCAAAGCATCACTTTTACAACCTAGCAAGACCCAGGAATGCCCAAGTGCACTCCCGCGGACTTTTTCTTGGTCATCTCGACCAAAACATCACATTTACAACCAAGCAAGACCCGGGAACGCTAAGCGCGGTCCTGCGGGCTTTTTCATCTAGTCTGAACGACCTATAGTCGCTCCGACTAAGCACCTTCAAAGCAAAAACGACAGAACGTGCAGGACCATTCTCATCGCATTTCAAGCATCTCCGACTTAACTAGCTAAATGCTCTCGAGTCGAATCCTTTTTCACGCATCTAGGCTCGAGCCCTCAACGATGAACCGTTAACATGGGCTCGACGAATACAAAGCAAACACGTTTTAACATCGAGACGAGATGCGCGCACGCATTCTCACCCCAAAAAAGCTTCCTAGGCACAACATCGTTCCTAAAGCAACACACTCTCATTTTTGAAATAAGCTCTTTTCAAAAATCTTTTCACTTTTACAAAACAAGCAACACTCTCTCGTTTTTGAAATAAGCTCTTTTCGAAAATATCCGTGTTTTTACAAAACAAGCAAAACTTTTGCATTTTGAAATAATCACGTTTCAAAATTCCCTCATCTTCGAAATAAACACTTTTCGAAATTCTGGGTCAAACCAAATAGTCTTTCACTATTTCGATTTGACCCACTAAGCACTCTTTACAAGTCACTCGGGAATAATCATCACATTCCTGAATCTTGTCAAAGCACAAATGGACTACATGGCCTTTGGCCATCGTAACCTATTTATCTCAAAGCATTTTCATAAAGCAAAACCCAAGAATCTCGTTACATTCTTGGAGACTTTTCATTGTAAGCGGGCCACGGCCCTTCACATTTTGAAATGACATTTTTCAAATTTCTGTGTCAAGTCAACTAGTATATACCTAGTTTGATTCGGCCAAATCACAAATCTCTGCAACCATCCGGGAATAATCACTACGTTCCCGAGACCTTACAAAAACGTCAATGGACCACATGACTCAAGGTCATCGTATGCCAATTTCTAGCAAAACACTTTCACAAATCCAAACCCAAGAATTACACAATATTCTTGTCAGACTTTATGCGGTCCGCGACCTTCTTGACTTTTCAAATAAAGACCTTTGAAAATCACATTGGGCCAAACGACCCAAAGTCGGCCCGATTCAAACATCATCTTTCACAAGCAAGCAAAGCCCGAGAATGGCCAAGCCCAATCTCGCAGTCTTTTCATTGGTTCGAATGGCCCACAACCATCTCAACCCGATTCCTCTTAAGCAAAAAGCACGCGGACGAACACACCTGTCCACATCCCACATTAACATCTTCGACCCAACTAGCTTATCGCTAACACCGGTTCACTCCAAGCAATTCTACCGCAATCCTACGATAGGCCCACGACGACATGCCGTTAACTTGGGCCAATCGGATTCAATGAAAGCTCTTTAAACATCGAGTCAGAAACGTGTCAATGCGTCTCTAGCTCAAACACCTTCCAAACATTTTGTCAAAGCACGACAAACTATTTTCACAAAATCCTCAATCACATTTTTAAATAACATTTTTTCAAGAATCCCTCCTTCGAACCAAATGACCCCTAGTCACGATGGTTTGATCCAGACAAGCAGTCCTTTCAAAACACCCAATAATAATCACTTAATTCTTGTGACATTTCCAAAACGTAAATGAGCTACATGACTAGTGGTCATGGTAACCTATTTATTACGAAGCATTTTCAAACCCGAGAGTGGTAACCCACTCTCGTGGACCTCTTCTCACAAGCAAAATCAACCGGCTCACGGCCTTTTAACATCTCTTTCGAAATAAGCATTTTTCGAAATCTACGGTTCAAATGGCCTACCGCCATTTAAATCCAAACATCTCTCTTTCACGAAACAACACAACCCGGGAATGGACTAGCATCATCCCACGGTTTCTTCACGGCTAGACCAAGTGGCTCATAGTCGCTTCAATCTAACCCTTCTTCAAACAAAATGCATGAAAACGAGCATAACCGTCTTCATCGCATTTTCAAGCACCCTTGATTCGGGTAGCCTATCGCTACTCCAAATCGACTCACGTTTTCATCGCAATCCAGCGACAAGCCCATAACGACACGCTGTTAACAAGGGCTTATCGGATTCGATCTCAAAACACCTTTTGCATCGAGCCAATATGTGACAAATAAGATTTACGGCCAACAAAACATCCCGCTTTTGTCGAAAACAAAATTTTTGCAAAATCAAAATCGAATCTACGTATGCGTGAACCGAGTATCGACGCAACCATCAACCACATTTGAGACATGCGCGTCTCGAGCATCCAGCAGAGCATCCATCAAGGCACCAACGACGGTCTCAAACGGCTTGCAATGTTTTCAATACGGGTCGAGTCTTAAGCATTGAGTCAATCTCTGTCAGTCTAGGACAATCGAGTCTTTGACGTACGACATTTTAACAAATAGATAAAGGAACAAGTTTGCCCACAACTCAGCTTCTTTTTTTACACAAAATTCATTCTGCACCGACATACATTGCATCCTAGGAGTAGTCATCCGAAGGAGGTCTGGACCGGATACAAAGGTCAAAGACAACAACAATACAAGAAACAAAAACAAAAAGGCTTCCGACGGCTAAACACCTAAGGTCCGGTAGTCAACTTGTGATCTACTACTGCAACAGGAGTTGCTCGTGCAATGCAATAGTCATGGAACCCATTTGCACCTTTGAAGAGAAATGCAAGTTTTGCCAAAGGAAACCTCATGGTCAATGGATCAAGGAGGCATAGGTGGTAAACTTGGGTCCTAAATCACATTTCATCCCTAGGAGTCGATGCCTAGAAAAGCCCCTAAGGAAAGGAAAGGAAAGCAACAACCTAGGCCATGAACCATGAAGCTCATTTTGACATGTCGGTAGAGATTTTAACGTAACTCCCAATCTGCTCATCCAATTGAGGTGAAACCACTTGCATATGAAAGCTAGCTCAAAGAGCTTTCATTTGACATATGGTTGGCTATCTAGTTCAAAGGGAGCTGAGAGTTATGGCCTCTACAACTCAGGGGTCAGATTGTGAAACTTCAGTCCAAAGGAGGATTCGACATGTCTGTACTAAAAGCTCAATATCTTGAGTTGTAGGCCATATTTTTGGATGATTCTTTTTGCATTGGAAAGCCAACTCAATTACCTTTCCAATGACATATCATGGGCCTTCTAATTCAACGTGAGTACGGAATGGTGAAGCCTAGAAGTCACTGACAGATTATGAAATCCGGTTTGGACTGTTTTGGAGTAATGAGCCATGAACTTGACCTACATCATTCTCCTTGGGTGAGCTCACCTTGGGGACCTTTGAGAAGCCTCCTAATCAGCCCAAGAGACCCATGAACCGTGGTTAGCTCAAGAGGGGGACCAAAAACATCATCTCATTCCACAAATCAAAATCAGCTCACATGTCATTGTCACTAGTAGTCCTTGTTTTACTTTATGTCCTTTTCCACTTTATATTGTTGTTGTTTGTTAGCTTTAGGATCAGATTTTAGGACCATTTTGGCTGGTACAACTTGTGCTCCAAGGAGCTCATCAAAGCCCTTGGATTAAAGCAACAATTGTAGGGAGTTGATGTAGTCAAGGGTCGCTTTCTACCTTTATGCTTTAGGTTGCTTTATTTTCAGATTTGTAAGGTCTTTAGGACCAAGATTTTCGGCTGTATTGAGGGCCATTTAGGACCCTTAGATCAAGGCTAGATTGTAAGGCTAGGATGTAAAGACTTGGTCTATATAAACCAAGCTCTAACCCTTGTAATTTTTCAGATTTGAGTTGAATTAAAACCCTAGTGTTTATTTTGAGTTTCCTTCATTTATCTCATTACTTTGTGTGTGAGTTAGTGAAAGATTAGTTTAGTGGCTTTGTGCTTAAACTAATCAAACCCTAATTCTCTTGCTTAGTGCTTAGAATTAGTGACTATCCTTTATGTTTTATTGTTTCCCTAAATTTCAAAAAAAATACTTCACAAAATTGTTACATTGGCCGAAATTTTCATCATCATCACCACTTGGGTTTTGTTCATCCTTAGAGTGAAACTTGATCCACTAAGTTTCACTTCAAATTGGTTATCAAAGCCTAGGTTAATTAACACAAGTTCCATCCTTGTGTTAGTGTTGGTTTCGGTTTTTGCATTCAAAGATCCAAGCCTTGCTCACAAAGCCATATTCGTTTCTTTGAGGTATAATGGATGTTTCTTTTCGATTTGGTTCTTCAATTTTTTCCTATGGTACCACATGTGAAACCCCTTGTGTTGAGACCATTTTCGAGTCCATGGAAAGAGTTGGGAAAGAGTTAGAAGCCAAGGTGGCTAAGATAAGGGGAAAGGCTGGAAATTTCGGTTTGGGTAAAGGGATGGCTATTTTACTTGACCCTCCTACAAAAAAACCACCCTATGAGCCACCAAAGAGAGCCAAAGTTGTTGAACCAACCACTTCTCCTAAACCACCAACCCTAAACCAAAGGGAGGAAACCGACCTTAACCACAAAACACTCGTCCCCCTTAAGAGGTGCTCTCAATGTCATGGCTATGGTCATCTCGCTTTGGAGTGCCCTACAAGGAAAGCCCTTGATTCATTGGAAGTTGTTCATTGGGGTGAAGATGAGATCCTTGTTTGTGAGGATGAGGAGAGTGAGGTAGTAACTAGTAAGGATGGAGAGGATGAGAAACGAAATGAAAATGATATCATGGTGGTAGTGTGATCTAATTCTAGAGGGGGGAAGCTCTACCAATGTAGCTCCTAAACCTCTAATTGAAGAGTTAGCCTTACCTTCAAAAGAGCATCCTAGTCCTTACAAGCTTGGTTGGTCAAACAATGGAGCCGAGTTGAGTAACTATGGTGATGAGGCTTTGGATGATTTGTTTGTAATGGGTGCTTGTCATCCCATCTTTGATAAGCCTTGTGAACCATGGAAGCATGAAGATGGTTTGGTCCATGGTGAGAGTTTAACCATCCACTTTGCTAATGATGATCCTAAGAATCAAGATGAGAGCATGAGGGAGGATCTCAAGGGAAGGGATGAGTTTGATTGGAACATAGCTAAGAACAAGAGAAAGACATTCATGCAATGGAAGTTGAAGAGGGAGCTAAACTTCTCCAAAGAGTTTGCTTACCCTAGGAAGAAAAAACCACCGGATAAGAATGACCAAAATTTGAGGACAAATTTTTTTCAAGAAGGGGAGTTTGCAACAGGAGTTGCTCGTGCAATGCAATAGTCATGGAACCCATTTGCACCTTTGAAGAGAAATGCAAGTTTTGCCAAAGGAAACCTCATGGTCAATGGATCAAGGAGGCATAGGTGGTAAACTTGGGTCCTAAATCACATTTCATCCCTAGGAGTCGATGCCTAGAAAAGCCCCTAAGGAAAGGAAAGGAAAGCAACAACCTAGGCCATGAACCATGAAGCTCATTTTGACATGTCGGTAGAGATTTTAACGTAACTCCCAATCTGCTCATCCAATTGAGGTGAAACCACTTGCATATGAAAGCTAGCTCAAAGAGCTTTCATTTGACATATGGTTGGCTATCTAGTTCAAAGGGAGCTGAGAGTTATGGCCTCTACAACTCAGGGGTCAGATTGTGAAACTTCAGTCCAAAGGAGGATTCGACATGTCTGTACTAAAAGCTCAATATCTTGAGTTGTAGGCCATATTTTTGGATGATTCTTTTTGCATTGGAAAGCCAACTCAATTACCTTTCCAATGACATATCATGGGCCTTCTAATTCAACGTGAGTACGGAATGGTGAAGCCTAGAAGTCACTGACAGATTATGAAATCCGGTTTGGACTGTGTTGGAGTAATGAGCCATGAACTTGACCTACATCATTCTCCTTGGGTGAGCTCACCTTGGGGACCTTTGAGAAGCCTCCTAATCAGCCCAAGAGACCCATGAACCGTGGTTAGCTCAAGAGGGGGACCAAAAACATCATCTCATTCCACAAATCAAAATCAGTCCACATGTCATTGTCACTAGTAGTCCTTGTTTTACTTTATGTCCTTTTCCACTTTATATTGTTGTTGTTTGTTAGCTTTAGGATCAGATTTTAGGACCATTTTGGCTGGTACAACTTGTGCTCCAAGGAGCTCATCAAAGCCCTTGGATTAAAGCAACAATTGTAGGAGTTGATGTAGTCGAGGGTCGCTTTCTACCTTTATCTTTAGGTTGCTTTATTTTCAGATTTGTAAGGTCTTTAGGACCAAGATTTTCGGCTGTATTGAGGGCCATTTAGGACCCTTAGATCAAGGCTAGATTGTAAGGCTAGGATGTAAAGACTTGGTCTATATAAACCAAGCTCTAACCCTTGTAATTTTTCAGATTTGAGTTGAATTAAAACCCTAGTGTTTATTTTGAGTTTCCTTCATTTATCTCATTACTTTGTGTGTGAGTTAGTGAAAGATTAGTTTAGTGGCTTTGTGCTTAAACTAATCAAACCCTAATTCTCTTGCTTAGTGCTTAGAATTAGTGACTATCCTTTATGTTTTATTGTTTCCCTAAATTTCAAAAAAAATACTTCACAAAATTGTTACATTGGCCGAAATTTTCATCATCACCACCACTTGGGTTTTGTTCATCCTTAGAGTGAAACTTGATCCACTAAGTTTCACTTCAACTACTCCACTGCTTTTGGAGGAGGATCCATTAATTTGGAGCTCCACAGTGATCATGAATTTGATCATGACCAGAAGTACGAGTATTCCTGGATCGCCCTCCGCGTACTCGATCGCGTGCCTAATAAGCAAACGAACTTGTCAGAGGCGTCTGGCGTGATAGACATACAATCACAAGCGACCACCGAACCGCAAGGTCTAGAAAAGACAAACCACAAGCCCAGGCCACAAAAGGCGTGACATATTCTCAAATACAGACGAGAAAGCAAAAAAAGCAAAAGCAAAAAAAAAAAACAGAGCAAAAGCAAAAAGAAAAAAATGTCTCAACGCTCTGAAGCAAGGGACAAGGTAAAAAAAAAAGCTTAAAAAGCCCTCTAGCAAGTGGCCAAGCAAGCAAAAGGCAAGAAGCATTGAAACCCACAAACAAGTGGCATAGTCTCTGAATTTCCAAATCGAAGACTCAGCAGAAACAACAAGCGGCCTAGATCAACTAAGGAGAACCTACCTTTAGGATGCAATTTACCGAGGTTAAACACACTTCACGGACCGGAATGTCCTTAAACATGCACCTTTTTTTACAAACACAATTCTACGGGCCGGCATGCCCTTAAACATGCACCCTTTACAAACACAATTCTATGGGCCGGCATGCCCTTAAAACGTGCACCTTTTAAAAATACATTCTACGGGCCGGCATGCCCCTAAACATGCACTTTCAAACTCTTTACAAAAGCAAACACAACTCCGGGCCGGCATGCCCTTAAACATGCACCCTTTACAAACACAATTCTACGGGCCGACATGCCCTTAAACGTGCACATTCTCCACAAAAAAGCAAACACATTTCGCGGACCGGCATGTCCTTAAACATGCACCTTTTTACAAACACATTTCACGGGCCGGCATGCCCCTAAACATGCACCTTCAAACTCTTTACAAAAAGTAAACACAACTCTCGGGCTGGCATGCCCCTAAACATGCACTTTCAAATACAAAACCAAAACAAACACAATTCACGGACCTACATGTCCTTAAACATGTACCGCGAACTACGCTGGTTTGATTCCACCATCGTGGATACGTAGGCCGCTCACCCGAGCTCAACCAACCCTTTACAAAAATCCACAAAACATTCTTCCGTCTAAGGCTCACTAAGCTAAGGACGTGTCCACATCAAAATCACAACTCCCAAGCAAATTGTTCCTTTATCGAGGCATCTAAAACGAATACGTCAAGGCAAAGTTGTCCTAGACCTAGGAGTAATACTCTGCTTTTTAGTCTAACTCTGTTTTGCAGGAACAACAGCATACTACCAAAGACAAGCAAACACCACTGGGGGCTCTAACAACGCACGTGTTCCCAAATGTGAGATTCATGCCACCGTCGAGTCTCGAGTCACGCATATGATTCGTCTTTGTCGTTCAAAGTTTTCGACATCCCAAGCATTCCATAAACATCGACTCACACATTAAGTCAACTCTCTTCAAATCAACAAGCAATTTTGGCATCTAGAACATTTTGGCGACATTCAACCCGCCCTTTTTCAAAACTTTTCAGTTTTCAAAACGTTATCGCGGGCCGGCATGCCCTTAAACATGCACGAGGCACCACGTCCTTCAAACAGCCCGTCAGCATTTTCAAAAGCATTTTTCAAAAAATTAACTCAACACTCGGGTTAATACATTTTGAACAAAAGCATTTCCAAAAACACTTTGCATTTTTGAACGACTCTTTTTGAAAAACACATTTCAGATATCGTCTTTTCTTGAGCACTAACCCTGCAGGTACAATGCAAAAGGCAAAGTTGACAAAGAGCATGACATGAGTAAGCATCCACGACGCTCAAAACGCAGTCAAGTGCAACGACTACACACAACAGCACAAGACACACTCTACCTGGCGCTACTGGAAGCACCCTACTCAAAACACAACTAGATACACCTCTTCAACCACAACCGCCAATGCAACCGCAGCCATTCAAGCTTCACAGACACAACGGAACGCATTCTCCTCTCACCTATTGCACAAAAATGGTTAAGCTCATTTTTGCTCGATTTGAGGCTTGGGCTTACTTGGGACCTATGGCTCGAGCCATGGCTTAATTTGTGATCATTAGGGATCAAACCAAGTGAAATGTACAAGGGGGAACGAAGGAAATCAGCCCACACTTGGAAAGCAACAACCTAGGCCATGAACCATGAAGCTCATTTTGACATGTCGGTAGAGATTGTAACATAACTCCCAATCTACTCATCCAATTGAGGTGAAACCACTTGCATATGAAATCTAGCTCAAAGAGCTTTCATTTGACATATGGTTGGCTATCTGGTTCAAAGGGAGCTGAGAGTTATGACCTCTACAAGTCAGGGGTCAGATTGTGAAACTCAGTCCATAGGCTGTTTGACATGTCTGTACTAAAAGCTCAATATCTTGAGTTGTAGGCCATATTTTTGGATGATTCTTTTTGAATTGGAAAGCTAGCTCAATTACCTTTCCAATGACATATCATGGGCCTTCTAATTCAACGTGAGCGAGAAATGGTGAAGCCTACAAGTCACTTCAGTCTCATGGAACCCGGTTTTGGAGTAATGAGCCATGAACTTAACCTACATCATTCTCCTTGGGTGAGCTCACCTTGGGGACCATTTGGGAGCCTCATAATCATCCTAAGGCTCACATGAGTCGTGGCTAGCACAAGAGGGGACAAGGAATTCAGCTCATTCCACAATTCAAAAAGAAGATCAACTTTTGCGTATCGTTTGTCAAGTAGTTAGCTTTATGTCCTTGTCTCACTTTATGCATTTGTCTCTTTGATTCAAGTCTTATGATCAGTTTGAAGGGGTCATTAGGACCACCTATACTTGCTCTCCAAGGCCATAATCTCGGCCCTTAGATGTGATCCTAAATGGAGGGTGATGATCTTAGTCAATTGTCCTTGTTAGTTTGTACATTGTAGTCAGATTGTATGGCTTCCTTTTGGACGTGTATTTCCTTGCTTTTAAGGCCAATTAGTGGCCCTTAGATTAGATATTAGATGTAGGGCTTAGATGTAAGCATGGGTCTTATAAAAACCCACTTATCTCCCTTGTAAAAATCAGATTTGGTTGAATGAGAAAAGGAAACCCTAGAGTTTGAACTTGTGTGGCTTCATTATACTCTTTGCTTAGTGCTTGAGTTAGTGAATGATTAATTTAGTGGCTTAGTGCTTGAATTAATCAAAACCTAATTCTTTTGCTTAGTGCTTAGAATTAGTTCTATCCTTTATGTTTTCTTTTGTTTTACAAAAATCAGAAAAATCATCACAAAAACACAACACTTTGGCCGAGATTTTTGAGAGCTTCACAAATCGATTTGAGTTCATTTCTTGAGTGAAACTTGATCCATCTAGTTTCATTCCAAATTGGTATCAGAGCTTTGGTTCAAGAGCACAAGATCCACCCTTGTGTTAGTTTTTGTTTCGGTTCAAGCAAAGGTATAAACTTTATCTCAAAATCAGTTTTTGTTTTTGAGTTACAATGGATCTATCTTTCCGATTTGGTTCTCCATCATTTTCTTATGGTACTTCATGTGAAACCCCTTGTGTTGAGACCATTTTCGAGTCTATGGAGAGGGCTAGAAAAGAGTTAGAAGCCAAGTTGGCTAGGATGAGGGGAAAGGCTGTCCAAATGAGTTTGAGTAAAGGGATGGCTATTTTACTTGACTCTCCTACAAAAACACCACCTTATGAGCCACCCATGAAAGCCAAAATTGTTGAACCCACCCCAAATCCTAGACCACCAGCCCTAGACACGAGGAAGGGGGCTGACCTTAGCCATAAAACAACCATCTCCCTTATGAAATGTTGTCAATGTCAAGGATACGGTCACAATGCCAAAGAATGTCCCACAAAAAAGACCTTGAACTCGTGTGAGGAAGTTCATTGGGGAAGAGAAGACACTCTTGATTGTGAGGATGAAAAGAATGAGGTCCTTGCTAATGAGGATGAAGAGGATGTGAAGCAAGATCGAAATGAAATCGAGATGGAGGTGAGGCCATGTGATTTGGTCATGGATGGAGGAAACTCTATCAAGGTGGCTCCTAACACTCAAATTGAGGAGTTAGCCTTACCTTCACAAGAACATCCTAATCCTTACAAGCTTGGGTGGTCAACCAATGGAGCCGAGAAGAGTAATTTTGGTGACAAGGTTTTGAATGATGTACTTGAGAAGGGTACTTGTCATCCCCTCCTTGATGAGCCTTGTGACCCATGGGACTATGAAGGCGATTTAGTCCATGGTGGGAAAGATAGCAACTACATCTTTATGGTTGGATGGGAGGAGGTAGAAGCAAATCAAGGGTTCAATGTTGTTGAGAGTGCACCCATCAAATTTGCAAATGGTGATCCGAAAATTCAAGAGGAGAGCATGGGATACAATCTCAAGGATGAGGATGAGCTTGATCCTATGAGATGCTTAGCTAATGTCAAGAAGAAGATGCTCATGTGGAATGGAAAGCTTGGTACAAGCAAGAGGTCAAGAGGGTTCTTGAAATGGAAATTCAAATGGGGAGCTTAGTCAAGAACAACCCTAAGACACTAGGTAGGAATCAAGAAGAGGAGCTCAAACAAATGTTAAGAACCCCAAAGTTTGAGGACAAACTTTTTTGAAGAAGAGGAGATTGCACAAAAATGGTTAAGCTCATTTTTGCTCGATTTGAGGCTTGGGCTTACTTGGGACCTATGGCTCGAGCCATGGCTTAATTTGTGATCATTAGGGATCAAACCAAGTGAAATGTACAAGGGGGAACGAAGGAAATCAGCCCACACTTGGAAAGCAACAACCTAGGCCATGAACCATGAAGCTCATTTTGACATGTCGGTAGAGATTGTAACATAACTCCCAATCTACTCATCCAATTGAGGTGACACCACTTGCATATGAAAGCTAGCTCAAAGAGCTTTCATTTGACATATGGTTGGCTATCTGGTTCAAAGGGAGCTGAGAGTTATGACCTCTACAAGTCAGGGGTCAGATTGTGAAACTCAGTCCATAGGCTGTTTGACATGTCTGTACTAAAAGCTCAATATCTTGAGTTGTAGGCCATATTTTTGGATGATTCTTTTTGAATTGGAAAGCTAGCTCAATTACCTTTCCAATGACATATCATGGGCCTTCTAATTCAACGTGAGCGAGAAATGGTGAAGCCTACAAGTCACTTTAGTCTCATGGAACCCGGTTTTGGAGTAATGAGCCATGAACTTAACCTACATCATTCTCCTTGGGTGAGCTCACCTTGGGGACCATTTGGGAGCCTCATAATCATCCTAAGGCTCACATGAGTCGTGGCTAGCACAAGAGGGGACAAGGAATTCAGCTCATTCCACAATTCAAAAAGAAGATCAACTTTTGTACATGTCATTGTCAAGTAGTTAGCTTTATGTCCTTGTCTCACTTTATGCATTTGTCTCTTTGATTCAAGTCTTATGATCAGTTTGAAGGGGTCATTAGGACCACCTATACTTGCTCTCCAAGGCCATAATCTCGGCCCTTAGATGTGATCCTAAATGGAGGGTGATGATCTTAGTCAATTGTCCTTGTTAGTTTGTACATTGTAGTCAGATTGTATGGCTTCCTTTTGGACGTGTATTTCCTTGCTTTTAAGGCCAATTAGTGGCCCTTAGATTAGATATTAGATGTAGGGCTTAGATGTAAGCATGGGTCTTATAAAAACCCACTTATCTCCCTTGTAAAAATCAGATTTGGTTGAATGAGAAAAGCAAACCCTAGAGTTTGAACTTGTGTGGCTTCATTATACTCTTTGCTTAGTGCTTGAGTTAGTGAATGATTAATTTAGTGGCTTAGTGCTTGAATTAATCAAAACCTAATTCTTTTGCTTAGTGCTTAGAATTAGTTCTATCCTTTATGTTTTCTTTTGTTTTACAAAAATCAGAAAAATCATCACAAAAACACAACACTTTGGCCGAGATTTTTGAGAGCTTCACAAATCGATTTGAGTTCATTTCTTGAGTGAAACTTGATCCATCTAGTTTCATTCCACCTACAAAACGAAGGCAAAACACAAATCCTCGTCCAACGGAAGCACACCTACGATATCTAAATTGACACCCCTACTTCCCTAAGCTAGGAACCCCTTCCTAAACGGGAAAGATACATCACAATGACTAACTACAAAAACAACAGTCAACCAGACCATCATAATGCAACATACACCTCCAAACTCACAAAAACAGGGGGCTGACATGAACCAAAAATGGTCAAGGCGAGCAAAGGCGGTTTTCGTCCAAATCACGGTTTGGGTCCTTGGGCTCGAACCATGGGCTAGACCCCGGTCCTAAGGTCCACCCGAGCTTATTTTGAGTAATTTTAAACCATAATATCTTGGTCAAGCTTGGTGGGTCATGGAAGTCAAGGAAAGTCAAGGAGGAGAGCAACCGAAAGTCGACTAAAGTGCTATTTTTGAAGGTGATCGCTCGAGTGCACCCAAGAGGATTCGAACCACAAGTCAATTAAATCATCAAGAGCAAAAATCAAATTGGAGAAGGTCCCAAGTCAGCCGAAAATAATACAAGGGAAGGCTCACATGTTGTTCCTCAATATGTCCCTTTCCTACATGTCACTATCTACCTTTATGCTTTATGCTTTTGTTGTTTGTTGTTAGTTTGAATTTTTCAGCTATTGTAAGCTCCTAGTGCAACGGGAGTTGAGAATTTGCGATCCCTTGACCTAGGGCCCGCTTCCAACCTTAGGTCCAAGGGTCAACCACAAGTCAACTAAGTCAACAAAAGTCAAAGCCAAGGGGAGAAGCCCAAGTCAGCCGAGAAATGATCACAAGAAGTCCTCACATGTGTTCCTCAATAAGTCACTATCAACACATGTCGCTATCTACCTTTATTACTTTATGCTTTTTACTTTAAGTATTTGTTGTTTTATGTTCAAAATTTTCAGCTCAAGTGAGCTTATTTGGACCGAGTATAATGTTGAATTTGGGGGTTGATTGTAGCCCTTAGATTAGCTTGTAATGGATGGTCAAGATTAGAATGAGGGTAATATATAAACCCTCATTCTCACATCAAAATTTTCAGATTTGAATGATAAGGTTGAAACCCTATAAAAACTTGAGTGCTCTCATTTCTCTCTTTACTTTGTGTTTGAGATTTATGATAATTAACTAGTGGCTTTGTGCTTAGTTAATTAAACCCCTAAATCTATAACTTTGTGAGTAGATTTAGGCACTATCTTTATGTTTCCTTTTGTTTTACAAATTTCAGAAAAATATCCCATAAAAACTTCACATTGAGCCGAGATTTCTAAGGGTTTTGCAAGATCGATTTTGTTCATCCTTTGAGTGATTCTTATCCCCATAAGTTTCACTCCAAATTGGTAATCAAAGCTTTGGTTTGAAGAGCACAAGATCCCACCTTTGTGCTAAGTTCACACGGTCCAAAGGAGTATATTAAGGTATTCAAATTTCCAGATTTTCTTGTGTTTGATTTCTCAATGAGTATACCTCTTTCTTGTGATACTACTCTTGAGGGAACTATGGATGATTCTATGGAGAAATTGAGAAAGGAAATTGAGTCTAAGTTGAGCCGAGTTAATGGAGGAATTGGGTCAAAACTTAGTCTTGTAACTTGGAGGGTTATGCATACCCAACCCCATTCCTTGGAAGAAAGTCAAAAATCAGATTTTTAGGTCTAAATGTACCATTGAGAAGAGGGTTTGTAACCTAATTATTGATGGAGGGAGTTGTGTTAATGTTGCTTCAAAACCCTCATCGATAAGCTTGCCTTACCCACTCAAAAACACCCAAACCCTTACAAGTTGAGATGGTTGAATAGGGAGGCCGAAATTTTGGTTGATAAACGATGTTTGGTTTCTTTTTCGATGGGAAGAGACTATGTGGATGAAGTGTGGTGTGATGTGATTCCTATGGATGCTTGTCACCTTTTGTTAGGGAGACCTTGGGAATTTGATCGAAATGCGACTCATGAGGGAAGAGACAACACCTATACTTTCAAGTTTAGAGACAAGAGGATTAAACTCACACCCTTGCCTCCAAACATGGGTGGCCGAGCCACTCCTCCCCCACCCAAGCCACTTGAGGGAATTCTATTAGTTGGGGAACAAGAGATGAAACAAGAGCTTAGCAAGGGAATGGTTGTTTATGCCCTCATTGCCAAAGAAACTCCTAAGGAAAATGAAAAACCGATTCCATGTGAAGTTCAAGAACTATTAGAACTCTACAAGGATGTGTTCCCCCTTGAACTACCCCACGGCCTACCTCCTATTAGGGGCATTGAGCATCAAATCGATCTTGTTCCGGGAGCTACACTACCAAATAAGGCCGCCTATCGAAGTGATCCCAAAGCTACGCAAGAACTTCAACAACAAATTGGGGAACTCATGGAAAAGGGGTTTGTAAGGGAGTCTCTTAGTCCTTGTGCCGTACCTACACTTTTGGTACCAAAGAAGGATGGAACGTGGAGAATGTGTACGGATAGTCGAGCTATCAACAACATTACGGTCAAGTATAGGTTTCCTATACCTAGACTTGATGACATTCTTGATGAGCTTAGTGGAGCTCGATTGTTTTCTAAGATTGATCTACGTCAAGGCTACCATCAAGTGAGAATCAAGGAGGGTGATGAATGGAAGACGGCTTTCAAAACGAAGCATGGGTTATATGAATGGTTAGTCATGCCTTTTGGACTATCCAATGCTCCTAGCACCTTCATGAGATTGATGACCGAGGTTTTGAGACCTTACTTGGGGAGATTCATTGTGGTTTACTTTGACGATATCTTGGTGTATAGCCCTTCCAAGGAAGCTCACCTACATCACTTGCAAGTGTTGTTTGAAACACTTAGAGATCACAAGTTGTATGGCAAGTTAGAGAAGTGTTCCTTCATGCAAAGCGAAGTCCAATTCTTGGGCTATATTATATCAAGCCGTGGTATTCTAGTGGATCAAGAGAAAGTGGAGGCTATCAAATCTTGGCCAATTCCGAAGAACATAACCGAGGTGAGGAGCTTTCATGGCTTGGCTTCTTTTTACCGACGATTTATCAAGGATTTTAGCACCATCATGGCACCCATCACCGAGTGTATGAAGAAAGGAGAGTTCAAATGGAATGAGGGGCCGAGAATTCTTTCAAGAGGATCAAAGAGTTGTTGTGTGATTCACCTATTCTTGCACCACCGGATTTCAATAAGCTCTTTGAGGTCGAGTGTGACGCTAGTGGAGTTGGAATTGGGGCCGTTCTCTTGCAAGAACACAAACCGATCGCTTACTTTAGTGAGAAATTGAATGGAGCCAAGCTCAATTATTCCACCTACGACAAAGAATTCTATGCCATCGTTCGGGCTCTCGCTCATTGGAGCCACTATCTCAAACCCAAACCGTTTGTTCTTCATTCGGATCATGAGGCACTCAAATACATCAATGGGCAACACAAGTTGAATCATAGGCATGCCAAGTGGGTCGAGTTCCTTCAATCTTTCTCCTTCTCGAGTAAGTTCATTGAGGGGAAGAATAACGTGGTGGCCGATGCTTTGTCTCGGAGGCACACCATGCTAAGCTACATGGAGCAAAGAGTGTTGGGTTTTGAATTCATGAAGGAGCTCTATGTGGAGGATCCCGACTTCAAAGATGAGTGGAATTCCACACGTGAAGGACAAGGCAAGGTGGGAAGCAAGTACACACTTCAAGAGGGGTTCTTGTTCTATGGAAATCGGCTATGTATACCTAAGGGTTCTTATCGAAATCTCCTAGTGAGGGAGGTTCATTCTAATGGTTTAGCCGGGCATTTCGGAATTCAAAAGACTTATGACATCCTCCAAGACCAATTCCATTGGCCCAAGATGCTTGGAGATGTCCAAGATGTGATCAAGAGATGTGCTTCTTGCCAACAATCCAAGTCCTTCTTTCAAACGGGACCCTACACTCCTTTACCCGTCCCAAATCGGCCATGGGAGGATGTTAGCATGGATTTCATCGTCGCTTTGCCAAGGACTCAACGAGGTAAGGATTCAATCATGGTTGTGGTAGATCGATTTAGCAAGATGGCTCATTTCATTGCGTGCAAGAAGACCGAGGATGCCATGAGTGTGGCCGAATTGTATTTCAAAGAAGTGGTCAAGTTGCATGGAGTCCCGAAAACCATTGTATCCGATCGAGACACCAAGTTCATGAGCCACTTTTGGAAGACCTTATGGAAGTTGCTAAAAACGAGGCTCTTGTTTAGCACAAGTCATCATCCTCAAACGGATGGCCAAACCGAGGTCACTAATAAAACCTTGGGGGGGATCCTTAGGAGCATCGTTTCTAGGTCCTTGAAAGATTGGGATCTCAAACTCGCCCACGCCGAGTTTGCCTTCAACCGTGCCCCTTCTTCTAGCACGGGAAGCTCACCATTTGAAGTGGTCTATGGGACCAACCCCCTCATGCCCACGGACCTAGCCCCCGTCAGGAGCAAGGAGATGAGTTACGATGCCAAGAAGCGGGTTGAGTTCATGATGAGTATCCACAACCAAGTCAAGAAGCAAATCGAGAAAGCAAATGAAACCTACAAGTCTAGATCAAAGGGCCGAAAGAATCCCAAAGAGTTCGAGCCGGGAGACTTGGTATGGTTACACTTGAGGAAGGAAAGATTTCCGGATAAACGAAAGAACAAACTCATGCCCAGAGCCGAGGGTCCCTTCGAAATACTTGAGAAAATCGGGTCGAATGCTTACAAAGTTGATCTACCGGGGGAATACGGAGTCCATGGCACGTTTAATGTGGGAGATCTTAGTCCGTATCATGAGGATTTGGAAGATGAAGAAGGCGAGGATTTGAGGGCAAATCCTTTTCAACCCGGGGAGATTGCAACGGGAGTTGAGAATTTGCGATCCCTTGACCTAGGGCCCGCTTCCAACCTTAGGTCCAAGGGTCAACCACAAGTCAACTAAGT
Organism: Dianthus caryophyllus; assembly: GCA_023091065.1. NCBI lineage: Eukaryota > Viridiplantae > Streptophyta > Magnoliopsida > Caryophyllales > Caryophyllaceae > Dianthus > Dianthus caryophyllus. The sequence goes on along the minus strand of CM041529.1, from coordinate 10,761,175 downwards.
CAACAAAAGTCAAAGCCAAGGGGAGAAGCCCAAGTCAGCCGAGAAATGATCACAAGAAGTCCTCACATGTGTTCCTCAATAAGTCACTATCAACACATGTCGCTATCTACCTTTATTACTTTATGCTTTTTACTTTAAGTATTTGTTGTTTTATGTTCAAAATTTTCAGCTCAAGTGAGCTTATTTGGACCGAGTATAATGTTGAATTTGGGGGTTGATTGTAGCCCTTAGATTAGCTTGTAATGGATGGTCAAGATTAGAATGAGGGTAATATATAAACCCTCATTCTCACATCAAAATTTTCAGATTTGAATGATAAGGTTGAAACCCTAAAAAAACTTGAGTGCTCTCATTTCTCTCTTTACTTTGTGTTTGAGATTTATGATAATTAACTAGTGGCTTTGTGCTTAGTTAATTAAACCCCTAAATCTATAACTTTGTGAGTAGATTTAGGCACTATCTTTATGTTTCCTTTTGTTTTACAAATTTCAGAAAAATATCCCATAAAAACTTCACATTGAGCCGAGATTTCTAAGGGTTTTGCAAGATCGATTTTGTTCATCCTTTGAGTGATTCTTATCCCCATAAGTTTCACTCCACCTAGGAGCCGTGTATTTGTTGTAATTCAAGGACCAACTAGAGCCCTTAGATTAGCTTCATTTGTAGGGTCAAGATGTAAGGCCTTGGGTTATATAAACCAAGCCTCTCACAACATAATTTTTCAGATTTGAATGAGAAGAAAAAACCCTAGTGTTTATTTGTGTGTTCTTCATTATTCTCCTTGCTTTGTGCTTGAGATTGTGAATGATTAATTAGTGGCTTTGTGTTTGATTAATCACAACCTAAATCTATTACTTTGTGTTTAGATTTAGTACTATCTTTTATGTTTTCATTTTGTTACACAAAATTTCAGAAAATTTATCCCACAAAAACACTACTTTGGCCGAGTAAAGACAAGCCTCACAAGATCGATTTTAGTTAGTCTCTTGAGTGGAACTTAACCCATCAAGTTTCACTCCAAATTGGTAATCAAAGCCTAGGTTTGTTCTTCATTTTCGATTTGTTCTTTGTGTTGCCGAGTTGTCTTGTTTTCGATTTGCTTTTGTTTCGGTTTGATCTTGTTATTTTCGGTTACACTCTTGTTGTCCTCTTTATTTTTTCGTTTTTTTTCTTTTAAATTTTCTTGTTTCCACAAAACTTCCACAAAATTCTCACAAATTTTCACAAAATGGTTGAAGATCTACACTTGTGTTAGTGTTGGTTTTGGTTCTTACACTCAAAGGTCCAAACTTTGCACAAATTTTTCAGATTTGTTTCTTTGGTTATTTCAATGGGTATGTTTCTTCCTTTTGATGTTTCTTGTGGTAATACTCTTGATGAGACCATGTATGATTCTATGGAGAAAGCTAGAAGAGAGCTTGAAATCAAAATGAGTCGAATGAGGGGTAGACTTAAACCTAACCCTAGCCTTGATCTTGTGACTTTGAGGGGTCAAAGGGAGTTAGAGGCTAGAATGGCTCGGTTAGGAGGAGAGCCACCTCCTAGCCATGGCCGTATGGGTTGTAGAGACTCACATACTCAAACCCTAACCCTAACCCTAGAAGAGAATCACCAAGTCGAAACCTTTAGGTCTAGGTGTACCATTATGGGAAGGGTTTGTAATTTGATTGTTGATGGGGAGAGTTGTTCTAATGTTGCCTCAAGCACCCTCATTGAAAAATTAGCCTTGCCTACACAAGAACACCCTAACCCTTACAAGATGAAGTGGCTAAACAATGGAGCCGAGATGAGTGTAAGTGTGGTTAGACAATGCTTGGTTTCTTTCTCCATTGGTGGGGATTACATGGATGAGGTTTTGTGTGATGTGATTCCCATGGATGCTTGTCATCTCCTCTTGGGGAGACCATGGAAGTTGGAAAGAAATGCTCATCATGATGGGAGGGACAATACCTATACTTTCAAGATTGGAGCTAAGAAAATCAAACTTGCACCCTTACCTCCGATTTTGAAGAACCCTAACCCACCCTCCTTGATTATCTCACACCTAAAAATGGGGATTGATGGGGACCAGAAATTGAGCTTGGGGTTGGTCATGGGAAGGATGAGATTAATGTCCTTGCTAAGGAGTTCCCCAAAGGGCAATGCAAACCGCCCTCCATATTTGAGTCATCCAAAGAGGTTATTTTGAGTGAAGAGGCCGAAACAAGTGAGGAAATGCATGTTGGTGAGAGATTGACCATTCACTTTGCTAAAGATGATCCGAACACTCAAGAGGAAAGCATGGGGTACAATGCCAAGCAAAGGGATGAGTATGATCATGAGAAGTGTTTGGCCAATGTCAAGAGGAAGGTATTCATGTGGTATGAGAATGTTGATGCAAGCAAAGAGTCGAGGGAATTTCTAAAATGGAAGTTCAAAGCGGGAACTAACAATACCAAAGAAATGCTATGTGGTTGTCACAACCAAGTCTACTCAAGTGGATTCATGAAATGGGGATTCAAAGGGGGAACTAAGCTTGAACAAAAAGAGCTAAGTGATGATCTTCTACAATCTTCACCTAAGCTCAAGAAAGAAGATGGCTCAAGTGAAAGTCCAAAGATCGATTTGTGGGAGGAGAACACGGCCCTCAATGCCATACGTGGGCTGTTCACGATCCTTAGGTCATCCAATTCAACAAGTACTTTCATGAATGAGAAGGTAGCCCTCCATTTGATCAAAGACAATCCTAGAGCAATAGGGGAAAGTCAAGGAGAGGAGCTCAATGAGCTCAAAACTGAAAATTCGGGGCACTCAATGAAGTACAAGGAGAGTGAATCATTTGGAGATGCAAAGGACGATGTGATGGAAAGTTCAAGTAAGTCCTTGAAATGGGAGAAAAACGTTGGGCTCAATCATGACAAAGAGAGGCTAGGTGACGATTCTATGCATGAAGAACATCGAGTTGTGCTAGGGGTTAATTGTGAATCCAAAGAAACCATGAGTAAGGGAGAGAGCAAGTTCAATTCAATGAACCGAGTTTACAAGAATCAATCTCTCATTCAATCTCTAAGCAAGTGGAATTCTTGGAAGTCTAGAGCCATGGAGCCCAAGGTTGGTCATGGGACTCATGGGGCACCCCTCATCATGTTCTACGAATCAAGTCATGAAGCCAACAAGAGTCCGAGTCGAAGAAGGCGAAGGTTGAATCATGAGTCAAACTATAGTTCAAACCGAGCAAGAGGAAGAGAGACCGAGGATTTGAGGACAAATCCTTTTCAAGGAGAGGAGATTGAACCAAAAATGGTCAAGGCGAGCAAAGGCGGTTGGCCCAAATCACGGTTTGGGTCCTTGGGCTCGAACCATGGGCTAGACCAGGTCCTAAGGTCCACCCGAGCTTATTTTGAGTAATTTTAAACCATAATATCTTGGTCAAGCTTGGTGGGTCATGGAAGTCAAGGAAAGTCAAGGAGGAGAGCAACCGAAAGTCGACTAAAGTGCTATTTTTGAAGGTGATCGCTCGAGTGCACCCAAGAGGATTCGAACCACAAGTCAATTAAATCATCAAGAGCAAAAATCAAATTGGAGAAGGTCCCAAGTCAGCCGAAAATAATACAAGGGAAGGCTCACATGTTGTTCCTCAATATGTCCCTTTCCTACATGTCACTATCTACCTTTATGCTTTATGCTTTTGTTGTTTGTTGTTAGTTTGAATTTTTCAGCTATTGTAAGCTCCTATGCACTGAAACGGCTTGACGATTTGGACCCGATTTTTGGTTTACGATCGAACCATGGTCCTTGGACCCATGGTCACGAAATTGAGCCAAAATAGGTCCAAAATCTCGGCTGAATTGAGCTCAAGGATGATACATTTTAATTCAACACAAGTCCCTTTCAATAAAGTTTGTTTTACTACTTTATGTCTTTGTCACCTTTTGGTCTTTTGAATTCAAGCAACAAAATCAGCTAAGGGATGTCATGTGAGCCGTGTATCTTGAGCTCCAAGGAGCAAATGAAGACCCTTGGATTGAACAACACAAATCCAAGGTGGAGAAGCTTCAATGGGTCACTATCAACCTTTATGCTTTAGTTGTTATATTTGTTTGTTGTAATCAGATTTTTGTTGGCTATAGAGAGCCGTTTTTTTGTATGTATTGTAAGGCATTTGTAGCCCTTAGATCCTTAGTTAGATGAGTGGTTGAGATTAGAAGCTTAGGCTTATATAAGCCAAGCTAAAACCATGTAAATTTTCAGATTTGTTGAGTTATAAAAAAGTTGAGTTTAAAGTGAGTTTTCTCTTTGCTTTGTGCTTAGGGTTTACCTAGGGTGGCTCATTAGCTATGTGCTTTGAGTAGCTCGAACCCTTAACAATGGCTAAGTGCTTGTTAAGGCTCTATCCTAGGCTTAAACTTGTTTAAGTCATATCCTTTATCTTTTGTTTTATGTTTGTTCAAATAAATTTCAGAAAACAAACCACCTATTTTCATCCCTAAAAACGTGTGATATGAGAGAGGCTCATGAGTGAGTCGAGTTTAGGGTTAGTGTGGTTACAAGGTACAAAGAGGCCCGCTTCGAATCGCTCCAATTGGTATCAAAGCTTCGGCTCTCGAGTTTTCTTAAACCGAGACGATCTTGGGATGAGTTGGGTCTTGGTGTTTTCGAGTGTCTCCTTACAAATCTGGGCGAGTCTTGGTTTGTGAGTGTCGACTTGATTCGAGCACCTTTGTAGGTGTTTGAGTCGAGTTGGCTAACAAGAGGAATTCGATGAATTTGCTATGTGCTTTTCGTAGGATTCGAGTCTTGTTGTTTCATTCGTTTTTATCAAAATCTTATTCTTCAAAAATCGTTTTAATTTCTGAAAATTTCATCTTTTTGAATACCATTTTATTTGGCCAAAGTTTGAGGACAAACTTTTTTTGAAGAAGGGGAGAGTTGCACTGAAACGGCTTGACGATTTGGTCCCGATTTTTGGTCTACGATCGAACCATGGTCCTTGGACTCATGGTCACGAATTTTCAGCCAAAATAGGCCTAAATCTCGGCTGAAATGAGCTCAAGGATGATACATTTTAATTCAACACAAGTCCCTTTCAATAAAGTTTGTTTTACTACTTTATGTCTTTGTCACCTTTTGGTCTTTTGAATTCAAACAACAAAATCAGCTAAGGGGCTTCAATTTGGGACGTGTGACTTGCTCTCCAAGGGCAAATGAAGGGCCTTGATTCAACAACACAAATGAAGGGAGAGGATGCTACAACAAGTCGCTTTCTACTTTAGTTGTTAGTTGTTTTATTTTCAGATTTTGTAGCTCACATGTGAGCTGATTTTTATTGTATTTTGTGGGTTATTTGTAGCCCTTAGATCCTTAGTTAGATGAGTGGTTGAGATTAGAAGCTTAGGCTTATATAAGCCAAGCTAAAACCATGTAATTTTTGAGATTTGAAGTTGATAAAAAAAATGAGTTTTTAAAAGTGAGTTTTTCTCTTGGAAACCACCTTGGCTTAGTGCTTGGTGTTTCGAGTATCCTTGGGGGATGATCATAGCTTAGTGCGATGATTGATCGGAACCTTAGTTTTAGGCCCTCGCTTAGTGCTCGGTCTAATTCATATCCTAGGCTTAAACTTGTTTAAGTCATATCTTTTATTTTAGCTTTCATGTGTGTTCAAATAAAATCAGAAAACTTCCACAACAAAACAGCCCTAAAACCGTGTATAAATGAGTGAGGCTCATGAGTGAGTCGAGTTTAGGGTGAGTGTGGTTACAAGGTACAAAGAGGCCCGCCCCGAATCGCTCCAATTGGTATCAGAGCTACGGCTCTTGAGTTTTCTTAAACCAAGACGGTCTTGGGATGAGTTGGGTCTTGGTGTCTTCGAGTGTAGCCTTACAAATCTGGGCGAGTCTTGGTTTGTGAGTGTCGACTTGATTCGAGCACCTTTGTAGGTGTTTGGGTTGAGTTGGCTAACAAGAGGATTCGATGAATTTGCTATGTGCTTTTCATAGGATTTGCTCTTGTTGTTTCCCTCTTTTTTATCAAAACTTTACTCTTCAAAAATCGTTTTTATTTTCTGAAAACTCATCTTTTTGGATACCATTTTATTTGGCCAAAGTTTGAGGACAAACTTTTTTTGAAGAAGGGGAGAGTTGCACTGAAACGGCTTGACGATTTGGACCCGATTTTTGGTTTACGATCGAACCATGGTCCTTGGACCCATGGTCACGAAATTGAGCCAAAATAGGTCCAAAATCTCGGCTGAATTGAGCTCAAGGATGATACATTTTAATTCAACACAAGTCCCTTTCAATAAAGTTTGTTTTACTACTTTATGTCTTTGTCACCTTTTGGTCTTTTGAATTCAAGCAACAAAATCAGCTAAGGGATGTCATGTGAGCCGTGTATCTTGAGCTCCAAGGAGCAAATGAAGACCCTTGGATTGAACAACACAAATCCAAGGTGGAGAAGCTTCAATGGGTCACTATCAACCTTTATGCTTTAGTTGTTATATTTGTTTGTTGTAATCAGATTTTTGTTGGCTATAGAGAGCCGTTTTTTTGTATGTATTGTAAGGCATTTGTAGCCCTTAGATCCTTAGTTAGATGAGTGGTTGAGATTAGAAGCTTAGGCTTATATAAGCCAAGCTAAAACCATGTAAATTTTCAGATTTGTTGAGTTATAAAAAAGTTGAGTTTAAAGTGAGTTTTCTCTTTGCTTTGTGCTTAGGGTTTACCTAGGGTGGCTCATTAGCTATGTGCTTTGAGTAGCTCGAACCCTTAACAATGGCTAAGTGCTTGTTAAGGCTCTATCCTAGGCTTAAACTTGTTTAAGTCATATCCTTTATCTTTTGTTTTATGTTTGTTCAAATAAATTTCAGAAAACAAACCACCTATTTTCATCCCTAAAAACGTGTGATATGAGAGAGGCTCATGAGTGAGTCGAGTTTAGGGTTAGTGTGGTTACAAGGTACAAAGAGGCCCGCTTCGAATCGCTCCATCCTAGGAGCCGTGTATTTGTTGTAATTCAAGGACCAACTAGAGCCCTTAGATTAGCTTCATTTGTAGGGTCAAGATGTAAGGCCTTGGGTTATATAAACCAAGCCTCTCACAACATAATTTTTCAGATTTGAATGAGAAGAAAAAACCCTAGTGTTTATTTGTGTTCTTCATTATTCTCCTTGCTTTGTGCTTGAGATTGTGAATGATTAATTAGTGGCTTTGTGCTTGATTAATCACAACCTAAATCTATTACTTTGTGTTTAGATTTAGTACTATCTTTTATGTTTTCATTTTGTTACACAAAATTTCAGAAAATTTATCCCACAAAAACACTACTTTGGCCGAGTAAAGACAAGCCTCACAAGATCGATTTTAGTTAGTCTCTTGAGTGGAACTTAACCCATCAAGTTTCACTCCATGGCACCTCACCTTAGATCACATGTAAACACGACAAATAGATGTCCCTTACGAACAACCCAAAACAAAAACAAAAGCCCTACCGCCATAGGTCTACAAACAGATGTCCCTCGCGAACATCCCAAAGCAAAAAGAAAAGCCCTACCTCCATAGGTCTACAAACAGATGTCCCTCGCGAACATCCCAAAGCAAAAACAAAAGCCCTACCTCGATAGGTCTACCAACAGATGTTCCTCGCCAACATCCCAAAACAAAAACAAAAGCCCTACTTCGATAGGCAAACAAAAACAAATGTTCTTCACGAACTCACAACAACAACAAATACAAAAGCCCTACTTCAATAGGCAAACAAAAACAAATGTTCCTCACGAACAATCTAAACAAACAAAAAGCAAAAGCCCTACTTTAATAGGCCCACAAACAAACCGATATTCATTACAAACACCCTACAACAACAAAAACAAAAGCCTTACTTCAATAGGCCAACAAAAAGATGTTCTCACGAACATCCCAGAACTCCACAATAACAAGACACAAGCAGAAGCCCTATAGGCCCGGAACCAGACATCTCTAAACAAAAATCTCGCGATCATCATCCGAACAGGAGCTTGCACCATGGACCGACATGTCCCCTAAACATGTACGACGGACCGACATGTCCCTAAACATGTACGACGGACTGACATGTCCCTAAACATGTATAACGGACGACATGTCCCTAAACATGTATGACGGACCGACATGTCCTTAAACATGTACGACAGACCAACATGTCCTTAAACATACACGACGGACAGACATGTCCTTAAACATGCACGGGGTAGCATGCCTCTAAAATACAACTAGAACTACACCGGTTTGATTCCATAAGCATTCATACACGTAGACGTCTTTACGATGTTCAACACAAAAATGACACACCTGAAACTTATAGGGTCAAAGGCAAAGTCAACACAAAAACGACACACCCAAAGCCTACACAAGACGAAAGGTACAATCGACACAAAAGTTAATCCAAAGCTTTAAAGCAACATTCAACGCAAAACATTAAACAAACAACAACAAAACACAAAACACAAAAGCTAAATCAAAAAGCAGGAATACAGCTCAATCCACGGGCTACATTCAAAAGCAAAGACACACACTACTACTACATGTTTGACTAACGTTTTTAACATCAAAAACCAACTCAAACTGGGGGCTAACTTTTGAAGCAAACACCGCAAGTTTGACTAACGTTTTAACATCAAAAACTAACCCAAACTGGGGGCTAACTTTAAAAGCAAAACCACAAAGTTTTTCCTCCGCGACAAGATGACATTCACGGTTCAGCAGATCTCAGCATCGCCAGAACCTTTTTCGCACACAAGTACACGAAACACCCGCAAGGTTTAAACTTTCAAAATGCAGCACGCGAAAGCATTCCCTTCACATGAGGATGCGTCCTAGCATTCATCCCAAGCGGATATACAAACACAAAACGTCATACAAAGAAAAAAAAAAAACACACACAAAAAAAAAAAAAAACTACCTCCCAAACAGACATACGCCTACAAAAACAATAAGCAACCGCAACAAATTACACGTCCCAAACACGCACATGCACTTTAAAAAGCAAAAGAATGCGAGCATCAAAAGGCAAAATCCCGAACATGAGGTTCAAATGAGAAAACAAGCTCCCTCCACGACAAGACACCTAACAAAAAGCACTAGCAGAGCTAATTCAAAACTAGGTTCAGCTCAACTTTCTCCTGAAGGCAAGACAAACTATACACCTGATAACACAAACACTCAACAACAACATCAAGCGCAAGACATTCAAACGTAAAAAAATGATCGAGAACGCCAAAAAATATACACTCTTTACGAGTCAAAACACATACACTTTTTACAAGTAAAGAAAAATAAACACTCTTTACGAGTTAAAACAAAAACACTCTTTACGAGTCAAGACAATACACTCTTTACGAGTCGAGACAAAAACACTCTTTACGAGTCAAAACACATGCACTCTTTACGAGTCCAGACGAAAACACTCTTCCACAAATCAAAAACACATACACTCTTTACGAGTCAAAAATCAAACAACAAATCAAATACGTATGCTCCTCACGAGTCAAATACGTATACTTTTCACAAATCAAAAGCACGTACACACTTTACAAGTCAAGTACGTATACACTCTCTACGAGTCAACAAGACAAATACGTATGCTCCTCCCTGAATCAAAAGCAAATACATACTCATTGAAATCAAGTCGAGCACCTAAGCATTTACACTTTTTACAAGCCAAACACCTAAAACATCTACACCCTTTGACGAATCAAACACCTTAAACACGTACCTCTTTTACGAGTCAAACATGTACACGAGCCTCTCTCACGAGTCAAACACCAAACACGTACCTCCTTTACGAGCCAAACACCAAACACGAGCCTCTTTTACGAGTCAAACGCCTTAAACACATACCTCTTTTACGAGTCAAACACTGCACACGAGCCTCTCTCACGAGTCAAACCCCATACATAAGCCTTTTTTTACGAGTCAAGCATCTAAACACATGCACTCTTTTACGAGTCCAAAGCAATTACGCTCTTTTACGAGCCAAACATCGAGCACTTACACATGAGCACTGGACCAAAAATGGTCAAGGCTAGCAAAGGCGGTTTTTGTCCAAATCACGGTTTAGGTCCTTGGGCTCGAACCATGGGCTAGGTCACGATCCTAAGGTCCACCCAAGCTTATTTTGAGTGAATTTAAACAATAATATCTTGGTCAAGCTTGGTGGGTCAAGGAAGTCAAGAAAAGTCAAGACGGAGAGCAACCGAAAGTCGACTAAAGTGCTATTTTTGTTTGTGATCGCTCGAGTGCACCCATGTGGGTTCGAACCACAAGTCAATTAAAATCATCAAGAGCAAAAATCAAGTGGGAATGAAGCCCAAGTCAGCCGAAAATACACAAGGAGGAGCTTCACATGTTTGTCCTCAACAAGTCCCTTTCAACACATGTCACTATCTACCTTTTATGCTTTATGCTTTATACTTTATGTATTTGTTGTTTTCCTTTCAAAATTTCAGCTCATGTGAGCCTTTGAGGGCCGAGTATTATGAAGCTTTTGTGGGTTATTTGTGACCCTTAGATTACCTTGTGATGTAAGGTCAAGATTAGAGGAAGGGTAGTATATAACCTCCTCTCATTGCCTTGTAAATTTTCAGATTTGATGAATGAAAAGAAAACCCTAGAGTTGAGTTGAGTGTTCTTCATTTTCTCCATGCTTTGTGCTTGAGTTAGTGAATGATTAATTAGTGGCTTTGTGCTTAATTAATCAAACCCTAATTCTATCGCTTTGTGTTTAGATTTAGTCCTATCTTTTATGTTTTCATTTGAGTTACAAAATTTCAGAAAATTTATCACAAAAAAAGTCCCACTTGGCCGAGATTTTCAAGAGAATTTCAAGTCGATTTTTGTTGTTTCCTTGAGTGAAATCAAACCCCATAGGTTTCACTCCAAATTGGTAATCAAAGCCTAGGTTTGTTCTTGTTTTTCGATTTGTTTTGTTTTCGGTTTGATCCTTGTTATTTTCGGATTACTCTTGTGTTTCCTCTTTTATTTTCGTTTTGTTCTCTCTTATTTTTTCCTTGTGTCTTCCACAAAAATCCACAAACATACTCACAAAATTTTCACAAAATGGTTGAAGATCTACATTTGTGATAGTGTTGATTTCGGTTTTCACACTCAAAGGTCCTTGCTTTACTCAAAAATTTTCAGATTTTTGTTTCTTTGATTATATCAATGGGTGTGTTTCTTCCTTTTGATGTTACTTGTGATACTACTCTTGGTGAGACCATGTATGATTCTATGGAGAAAGCTAGAAGAGAGCTTGAAATCAAAATGAGTCGAATGAGGAGTAGACCTATTCCTAACCCTAACCTTGTGAACTTGAGGGAGTTAGAAGGTAGAATGGCTCGGTTAGGAGGAGAATCACCCCCTAGCCAAAGCCGTGTGGTTTGTAGGGGCGAGTTTGCTCAAACCCTAACCCTAAACCTAGAAGAGAGTCACCAAGTCGAAGCCTTTAGGTCTAGGTGTACCATTATGGGAAGGGTTTGTAATTTGGTTGTTGATGGAGAAAGTTGCAATAATGTTGCCTCAAATACTCTCATTGAAAAACTAGCTTTGCCTACACAAGATCACCCTAACCCTTACAAAATGAAATGGCAAAAAAATGGAGCCGAGATGAGTGTGTTGGTGGTTAGACAATGCTTGGTTTCTTTCTCCATTGGAAGGGATTACATGGATGAGGTTTTGTGTGATGTGATTCCCATGGAGGATTGTCATCTCCTCTTAGGGAAACCTTGGAAGTTGAAAAGAAATGCTAATCATGATGAGAGGCACAATACCTACACTTTCAAGATTGGAGCTAAAAAAATCAAACTTGCACCCTTACCTCCGATTTTGAAGAACCCTAACCCACCCTCCTTGGTTGAGTCACACGACAACATGAAGGTTGATGGGGGACCCGAAATGAAACAAGTGCAAGCTGAAATGGGGATGGTAAAGCCGTGGGATATGGTACAAGAGGGCATACCAACCCTCCTACCTTCTACCTTGAAGTATTCCACCCCACCTTCCATGTTCGAGCCTTACAAAGATGTGATATTGAGTGAAGAGGCCGAAATAAGTGAAGGGATGGATGTTGGCGAGAAATTGACCCTTCACTTTGCTAAAGATGATCCTAACAATCAAGAGGAAAGCATGGGATACAATGCCAAGCATCGGGACGAGTATGATCCTGAGATGTGTTTGGCTAATGTCAAGAGAAAGGTAATCATGTGGTATGAGAATGTTGATACAAGCAAAGAGTCAAGGGAATTTCTAAAATGGAAATTCAAAGTGAATAATGACAACAAGGAGCTACTATGTGATCATCCTACTCAAGTCTACTCGAGTGGATTCATGAAATGGGGATTCAAAGGGGGAACTAAGCTTGAACAAAAAGAGCTAAGTGATGATCTTCTACAATCTTCATCTAAGCTCAAGATAGAAGATGGCTCAAGTGAAAGTCCAAAGATCGACTTGTGGGAGGAGAACACGGCCCTCAAGACCATAACCGACTTACTCACACTCCTCATGTCATCTAATTCCACAAGTACCTTCATGATCGAGAGTGTAGCCCTCCATGTGATCAAAGACAACCCTAGAGCAATAAGGGGAAGTCAAGGAGAGGAGCTCAATGGGCTCAAAACCGAAAATTTGGGGAGCTCAATCAAGTGCAAGGGAAGTGAATCATTTGGAAATGAAAAGGTCGATGTGTTAGAAGGTTCAAGTGAGTCCTTGAAAGGGGAGAAAAACGTGGGGTTTAAGCGTGGCAAAGGGTGGCTAATTGACGGTTCTATGCATGAGGAACTTCGAGTTGTGCTAAGGGATAATTGTGAATCCAAAGAAGCCATGAGTAAGGGAGAGAGCGAGCTCAATTCATTGAGCCAAGTCTACAAGGATCAATCTCTCATTCAATCTCTAAGCAAGTGGAATTCTTGGAAGACTAGAGCCATGGTGAAGTGAAACTTAGTGGAACAAGTCTCACTCGAAGGATGAACAAAATCGAACCTTGAAACTCTCTTGAATATACTCGGCCAAGTGACTCTTTTTGTGATAAAATTTTCTGAAAAATTGAAAACAAGGAAAATAAAAAGGATAGTATCTAAATCTACACACAAAGTAATAGATTTAGGTGGTGATTAACTAAGCACAAAGCCACTAATTAATCTCTCACAAATCTCAAACACAAAGTAAAGAGATAAATGAAGAACACTCAATTTTGAAACTAGGGTTTCTTTTTCATTCAAAGCAAATCTGAAAAATTGGAGGTGAGAATGAGGGTTTATATATTACCCTCATTCTAATCTTGTCCATTCATTACAAGGAGATCTAAGGGCTACAATAAACCCACAAAATACATGATAAACTCGGTCCAAACAAGCTCACATGAGCTGAAAATTTTGAACAATAAACAACAAATACTTAAAGTAAAAAGCATAAAGTAATAAAGGTAGATAGTGACATGTGTTGATAGTGACTTATTGAGGAACACATGTGAGGACTCTTGTGATCAAATTCTCGGCCGACTTGGGCTTCTCCCTTGGCTTTGACTTTTGTTGACTTAGTTGACTTGTGGTTGACCCTTGGACCTAAGGTTGGAAGCGGGCCCAAGGTCAAAGGATCGTGAACTTTCAACTCCCGTTGCAATCTCCCCGGGTTGAAAAGGATTTGCCCTCAAATCCTCGATTTCCTCCTCCTCCAAGTCTTCATGGTACGGGCTAAGGTCTCCCACGTTGAACGTGCCATGGACACCATACTCTCCCAGAGATCAACTTTGTAAGCGTTAGGTCCAATTTTCTCGAGTATCTCGAAGGGACCCTCGCCCTAGGCATGAGTTTGTTCTTTCTTTTATCCTAAACCGCTCCTTCCTCAAGTGTAACCATACCAAGTCTCGGCTCGAACTCCTTTGAAATCTTTGGCCCTTTGCTCTAGCCTTGTAAGTCTCATTCGCTTTCTCGATTTGCTTCTTGACTTGGTTGTGGATACTCATCATGAACTCAACCCGCTTCTTGGCATCGTGAACTCATCTCCTTGCTCTTGACGGGGCTAGGTCCGTGGGCATGATGGGATTGGTCCCATAGACCACCTCAAATGGTGAACTTCCGTGCTAGAAGAAGGGGCACGGTTGAAGGCAAATTCGGCGTGGGCGAGTTTGAGATCCCAATCTTTCAAGGACCTAGAAACGATGCTCAAGGATCCTCCCAAGGTTTTATTAGTGACCTCGGTTTGGCCATCCGTTTGAGGATGATGACTTGTGCTAAACAAGAGCCTCGTCTTTAGTAACTTCCATAAGGTCTTCCAAAAGTGGCTCATGAACTTGGTGTCTCGATCGGATACAATGGTTTTAGGGACTCCATGCAATTTAACCACCTCCTTGAAATACAACTCGGCTACACTCATAGCATCCTCGGTTTTCTTGCACGCAATGAAATGAGCCATCTTGCTAAATCGGTCTACCACAACCATGATGGAATCCTTACCTCGTTGAGTTCTAGGCAAGGCGACGATGAAATCCATGCTAACGCCCTCCCATGGCCGATTTGGGACGGGTAAAGGAGTGTAGGGCCCCGTTTGAAAGAAGGACTTGGATTGTTGGCACGAAGCACATCTCTTGATCACATCTTGAACATCTCCAAGCATTTTGGGCCAATGGAATTGATCTTGGAGGATGTCATAAGTCTTTGAATTCGAAATGCCCTGGCTAAACCGTTAGAATGAACTTCCCTCACTAGGAGATTTCGATAAGGGCTCTTGGGTATACATAGTCGATTCCCATAGAACAAGAATCCCTCTTGAAGTGTGTACTTGCTTCCCACTTTGCCTTGTCCTTCACGTATGGAATTCCACTCATCTTTGAAGTCGGGATCCTCCACATAGAGCTCTTTCATGAATTCAAAACCCAACACTCTTTGCTCCATGTAGCTTAGCATGGTGTGCCTCCGAGACAAAGCATCGGCCACCACGTTATTCTTCCCCTCAATGAACTTACTCGAGAAGGAGAATGATTGGAGAAACTCAACCCATTTGGCATGTCTATGATTCAACTTGTGTTGCCCATTGATGTATTTGAGTGCCTCATGATCCGAATGAAGAACAAACGGTTTGGGTTTGAGATAATGGCTCCAATGAGCGAGAGCCCGAACGATGGCATAGAATTCTTTGTCGTAGGTGGAATAATTGAGCTTGGCACCATTCAACTTCTCACTAAAGTAAGCAATTGGCTTGTGTTCTTGTAATAGAACGGCCCCAATTCCAACTCCACTAGCATCACATTCGACCTCAAAGAGCTTATTGAAATCCGGTGGTGTAAGAATAGGTGAATCACACAACAACTTCTTGATTTTGTTGAAGGAAATCTCGGCCCCTTCATTCCACTTGAACTCCCCTTTCTTCATGCACTCGGTGATGGGTGCCATGACGGTGCTAAAATCTTTGATAAATCGTCGATAGAAAGAAGCCAAGCCATGAAAACTCCTCACCTCGGTTATGTTCTTCGGGATTGGCCATGATTGGATAGCCTCCACTTTCTCTTGATCCACTAGAATACCACGGCTAGATATAATATAGCCCAAGAATTGGACTTCGCTTTGCATGAAAGAACACTTCTCTAGCTTGCCATACAACTTGTGATCTCTAAGTGTCTCAAACAACACTTGCAAGTGATGTAGGTGAGCTTCCTTGGAAGGGCTATACACTAAGATGTCGTCAAAGTAAACCACAATGAATCTCCCCAAGTAAGGTCTCAAAACCTCGGTCATCAATCTCATGAAGGTGCTAGGAGCATTGGATAGTCCAAAAGGCATGACTAACCATTCATATAACCCATGCTTCCTTTAAAAGCCAGTCTTCCATTCATCACCCTCTTTGATTCTCACTTGATGGTAACCTTGTCGTAGATCAATCTTGGAAAACAATCGAGCTCCACTAAGCTCATCAAGAATGTCATCAAGTCTAGGTATAGGAAACCTATACTTGACCGTAATATTATTAATAGCTCGACTATCCGTACACATTCTCCAAGTTCCATCCTTCTTAGGTACCAAGAGTGTAGGAACGGCACAAGGACTAAGAGATTCTCTTACAAACCCCTTTTCCATGAGTTCCCCAATTTGTTGTTGAAGTTCTTGTGTAGCCTTAGGATCACTTCGATATGCGGCCTTATTAGGTAGTGTAGCTCCCGGAACAAGATCGATTTGATGCTCAATGCCCCTAATAGGGGTAGGCCGTGTGGAAGCTCAAGGGGAACACATCCTTGTAGAGTTCTAAGAGCTCTTGAACTTCACATGGAATCGGTTTCTCACTTTCCTTGGAGGTTTCTTTGGCGATGAGGGCATAAACAACCATTCCCTTGCTAAGCTCTTGTTTCATCTCTTGTTCCCCAACTACTAGAATTCCCTCAAGTGGCTTGGGAGGGGAAAGAGGGGCTCGCCACCCATGTTTGGAGGCAAGGGTGTGAGTTTAATCCTCTTGTCTCTAAACTTGAAAGTATAGGTGTTGTCTCTTCCCTCATGAGTCGCATTTGATCAAATTCCCAAGGTCTCCCTAACAAAAGGTGACAAGCATCCATAGGAATCACATCACACCACACTTCATCCACACAGTCTCTTCCCATCGAAAAAGAAACCAACCATCGGCTATCGACCAAAATTTCGGCCTCCCTATTCAACCATCTCAACTTGTAAGGGTTTGGGTGTTTTTGAGTGGGTAAGGCAAGCTTATCGATGAGGGTTTTTGAAGCAACATTAACACAACTCCCTCCATCAATAATTAGGTTACAAACCCTCTTCTCAATGGTACATTTAGACCTAAAAATCTGATTTTTTTGACTTTCTTCCAAGGAATGGGGTTGGGTATGCATAACCCTCCAAGTTACAAGACCAAGTTTTGACCCAACTCCTCCATGAACTCGGCTCAATTTATACTCAATTTCCTTTCTCAATTTCTCCATAGAGTCATCCATATTTCCCTCAAGAGTAGTATCACAAGAAAGAGGTATACTCATTGAGAAATCAAACACAAGAAAATCTGAAAATTTCGAATACCTTGATATACTCCTTTGGACCGTGTGAATTTAGCACAAAGATGGGGTCTTGTGCTCTTCAAACCAAAGCTTTGATAACCAATTTGAAGTGAAACTTAGTGGAACAAGTCTCACTCGAAGGATGAACAAAATCGAACCTTGAAACTCTCTTGAATATACTCGGCCAAGTGACTCTTTTTGTGATAAAATTTTCTGAAAAATTGAAAACAAGGAAAATAAAAAGGATAGTATCTAAATCTACACACAAAGTAATAGATTTAGGTGGTGATTAACTAAGCACAAAGCCACTAATTAATCTCTCACAAATCTCAAACACAAAGTAAAGAGATAAATGAAGAACACTCAATTTTGAAACTAGGGTTTCTTTTTCATTCAAAGCAAATCTGAAAAATTGGAGGTGAGAATGAGGGTTTATATATTACCCTCATTCTAATCTTGTCCATTCATTACAAGGAGATCTAAGGGCTACAATAAACCCACAAAATACATGATAAACTCGGTCCAAACAAGCTCACATGAGCTGAAAATTTTGAACAATAAACAACAAATACTTAAAGTAAAAAGCATAAAGTAATAAAGGTAGATAGTGACATGTGTTGATAGTGACTTATTGAGGAACACATGTGAGGACTCTTGTGATCAAATTCTCGGCTGACTTGGGCTTCTCCCTTGGCTTTGACTTTTGTTGACTTAGTTGACTTGTGGTTGACCCTTGGACCTAAGGTTGGAAGCGGGCCCAAGGTCAAAGGATCGTGAACTTTCAACTCCCGTTGCACATGGGACACAAGGTTGGTCATGGGGCTCATGGGGCACCCCTCATCATGTTCTACGAATCAAGTCATGAAGCCAACAAGAGTCCGAGTCGAGAAGGAGGCAAAGGATCAAGCCGTGAGTCAAGCTATAGTCCAAACCGAGCAAGAGGAAGAGAGACCGAGGATTTGAGGACAAATCCTTTTCAAGGAGAGGAGATTGGACCAAAAATGGTCAAGGCTAGCAAAGGCGGTTTTTGTCCAAATCACGGTTTAGGTCCTTGGGCTCGAACCATGGGCTAGGTCACGATCCTAAGGTCCACCCAAGCTTATTTTGAGTGAATTTAAACAATAATATCTTGGTCAAGCTTGGTGGGTCAAGGAAGTCAAGAAAAGTCAAGACGGAGAAAGAACCGAAAGTCGACTAAAGTGCTATTTTTGTTTGTGATCGCTCGAGTGCACCCATGTGGGTTCGAACCACAAGTCAATTAAAATCATCAAGAGCAAAAATCAAGTGGGAATGAAGCCCAAGTCAGCCGAAAATACACAAGGAGGAGCTTCACATGTTTGTCCTCAACAAGTCCCTTTCAACACATGTCACTATCTACCTTTTATGCTTTATGCTTTATACTTTATGTATTTGTTGTTTTCCTTTCAAAATTTCAGCTCATGTGAGCCTTTGAGGGCCGAGTATTATGAAGCTTTTGTGGGTTATTTGTGACCCTTAGATTACCTTGTGATGTAAGGTCAAGATTAGAGGAAGGGTAGTATATAACCTCCTCTCATTGCCTTGTAAATTTTCAGATTTGGAATGATAAAAAGAAACAAGGACCTTTGAGTGTGAAAACCGAAATCAACACTATCACAAATGTAGATCTTCAACCATTTTGTGAAAATTTTGTGAGTATGTTTGTGGATTTTTGTGGAAGACACAAGGAAAAAATAAGAGAGAACAAAACGAAAATAAAAGAGGAAACACAAGAGTAATCCGAAAATAACAAGGATCAAACCGAAAACAAAACAAATCGAAAAACAAGAACAAACCTAGGCTTTGATACCAATTTGGAGTGAAACCTAGGAGGTTTGATTTCACTCAAGGAGACAACAAAAATCGATTTGAAATACCCTTGAAAATCTCGGCCAAGTGTGATGTTTTTGTAAGACAATTTTCTAAAATTTTGTGTAACAAATGAAAACATAAAAGATAGTACTAATTCTAAGCACAAAGCGATAGAATTAGGGTTTGATTAATTAAGCACAAAGCCACTAATTAATCATTCACTAACTCAAGCACAAAGCATGGAGAAAATGAAGAACACTCAACTCAACTCTAGGGTTTTCTTTTCATTCATCAAATCTGAAAATTTACAAGGCAATGAGAGGAGGTTATATACTACCCTTCCTCTAATCTTGACCTTACATCACAAGGTAATCTAAGGGTCACAAATAACCCACAAAAGCTTCATAATACTCGGCCCTCAAAGGCTCACATGAGCTGAAATTTTGAAAGGAAAACAACAAATACATAAAGTATAAAGCATAAAGCATAAAAGGTAGATAGTGACATGTGTTGAAAGGGACTTGTTGAGGACAAACATGTGAAGCTCCTCCTTGTGTATTTTCGGCTGACTTGGGCTTCATTCCCACTTGATTTTTGCTCTTGATGATTTTAATTGACTTGTGGTTCGAACCCACATGGGTGCACTCGAGCGATCACAAACAAAAATAGCACTTTAGTCGACTTTCGGTTGCTCTCCGTCTTGACTTTTCTTGACTTCCTTGACCCACCAAGCTTGACCAAGATATCATTGTTTAAATTCACTCAAAATAAGCTTGGGTGGACCTTAGGATCGTGACCTAGCCCATGGTTCGAGCCCAAGGACCTAAACCGTGATTTGGACAAAAACCGCCTTTGCTAGCCTTGACCATTTTTGGTCCAAGCACCAAGACATAAACACTCTCTTACGAGTCAAACACGTACACTCCCCTACGGGTTAAACACGTAAACACGCACCCTCTTTTGCAAATAATACATCCAAGCATTACACTCTTTACGAGATAATATCAAAACATAAGCACTCATACATGAACACAATCACTCATACATGAGCACAATCACAACACAAAGTTCGGCTAGACTACAAAGCGCCATTGGAGCGATTCGGGGCGGGCCTCTTTGTACCTTGTAACCACACTCACCCTAAACTCGACTCACTCATGAGCCTCACTCATTTATACACTGTTTTAGGGCTGTTTTGTTGTGGAAGTTTTCTGATTTTATTTGAACACACATGAAAGCTAAAATAAAAGATATGACTTAAACAAGTTTAAGCCTAGGATATGAATTAGACCGAGCACTAAGCGAGGGCCTAAAACTAAGGTTCCGATCAATCATCGCACTAAGCTATGATCATCCCCCAAGGATACTCGAAACACCAAGCACTAAGCCAAGGTGGTTTCCAAGAGAAAAACTCACTTTTAAAACTCATTTTCTTATAAACTTCAAATCTGAAAAATTACAAGGAGATAGGTGGGTTTATATAAGACCCATGCTATCATCTAAACCCTACATCTAATATCTAATCTAAGGGCCATGAGGGCCTTCAAAAACAGCCGAAAAAAAGGGTCGCAAGACCTTACAAAATCTGAAAATTACAACAACTAACAACTAAAGTAGAAAGCGACTTGTTGTAGCATCCTCTCCCTTCATTTGTGTTGTTGAATCAAGGCCCTCTATTTCTCCTTGGAAAGCAAGTAAATCTCGGCCCCTTTAAGTTCCTTGGCTGATTTTGTTTGTTGTTGAATTCAAAAGATCAAAGGTGACAAAGACATAAAGTTTAAAGCAACTTTAATCGAAAGGGACATGTATGAATTAAAATGTATGACTTGAACAACAATAGACCAGCCGAGTTTGGCCTCCTTTTGAGCTGAAAAAACGTGACCATGGGTCCAAGGACCATGGTTAAATCGTAGACCAAAAATCGGGTCCAAATCGTCAAGCCGCTTGCTCCAACTCTCCCCTTCTTCAAAAAAAGTTTGTCCTCAAACTTTGGCCAAATAAAATGGTATCCAAAAAGATGAATTTTCAGAAAATAAAAACGATTTTTGAAGAGTAAAGTTTTGATAAAAAAGAGGGAAACAACAAGAGCAAATCCTATGAAAAGCACATAGCAAATTCATCGAATCCTCTTGTTAGCCAACTCGACCCAAACACCTACAAAGGTGCTCGAATCAAGTCGACACTCACAAACCAAGACTCGCCCAGATTTGTAAGGCTACACTCGAAGACACCAAGACCCAACTCATCCCAAGATCGTCTCGGTTTAATAAAACTCGAGAGCCGAAGCTCTGATACCAATTGGAGCGATTCGGGGCGGGCCTCTTTGTACCTTGTAACCACACTCACCCTAAACTCGACTCACTCATTTATACACGGTTTTAGGGCTGTTTTGTTGTGGAAGTTTTCTGATTTTATTTGAACACACATGAAAGCTAAAATAAAAGATATGACTTAAACAAGTTTAAGCCTAGGATATGAATTAGACCGAGCACTAAGCGAGGGCCTAAAACTAAGGTTCCGATCAATCATCGCACTAAGCTATGATCATCCCCCAAGGATACTCGAAACACCAAGCACTAAGCCAAGGTGGTTTCCAAGAGAAAAACTCACTTTTAAAACTCATTTTCTTATAAACTTCAAATCTGAAAAATTACAAGGAGATAGGTGGGTTTATATAAGACCCATGCTATCATCTAAACCCTACATCTAATATCTAATCTAAGGGCCATGAGGGCCTTCAAAAACAATAGAAAAAGGGTCACAAGACCTTACAAAATCTGAAAATTACAACAACTAACAACTAAAGTAGAAAGCGACTTGTTGTAGCATCCTCTCCCTTCATTTGTGTTGTTGAATCAAGGCCCTCTATTTCTCCTTGGAAAGCAAGTAAATCTCGGCCCCTTTAAGTTCCTTGGCTGATTTTGTTTGTTGTTGAATTCAAAAGATCAAAGGTGACAAAGACATAAAGTTTAAAGCAACTTTAATCGAAAGGGACATGTATGAATTAAAATGTATGACTTGAACAACAATAGACCAGCCGAGTTTGGCCTCCTTTTGAGCTGAAAAAACGTGACCATGGGTCCAAGGACCATGGTTAAATCGTAGACCAAAAATCGGGTCCAAATCGTCAAGCCGTTTCGTTCCAGCCATCAAAGAAGCATCTGACATCAGCAGACGGCTCAAAGACACTAGACGTCAACAGGCAGGCACGCCTTTAAACATGCGCGGACCGTCATGTCCTAAAACATGTTGTCCCGCCCCGCATTTCCCGGCACTAAGTCCTCGTCTCTCCCTCGAGACACATGCTTAGCGCCGCCAGGTGGTATCGAGACTGTAATGGTCCGGATACTATCATTAAGTTTGACTAGCGCTTTAGTCCAAGCTCGATCAACCTGGGGGCTCAGATACCGTATCCGCATTCCCCCAAATACAAACCCTGTGATGAAATGGACTTTTTACAAAAAGCTTGTTTTTAACGTAATGTCAAGACGGTACATTTTGTCGAAAACATTTTAACTCGTTTAACGCATAAATGACTTATTTGCATGTCGTGTAAAATGAGTATTTGTTTAGTCATTTTATTTAAGCCGGCCCAACACCAAAAACAAGTCTTTTCCCACACAAGAAAAGCCCACAAAAGCACTCAAGCACGCCTCCCGAGGCGCCAGACGCTCAAACCGAGCTCACGTCTAAACACATTTCACAAGAACAACCCAAACACACAAAAACGACCCAAAACACGCAAAAAGGCCCAAGCACCCGAAGCGGCTAAAACGCGTCTCGGGTCACATTCTTACAAAACAAAACCTCACAAGGTCGTAAAATAATATATTACAATATTATTGGAGCGATTCGGGGCGGGCCTCTTTGTACCTTGTAACCACACTCACCCTAAACTCGACTCACTCATGAGCCTCACTCATTTATACACGGTTTTAGGGCTGTTTTGTTGTGGAAGTTTTCTGATTTTATTTGAACACACATGAAAGCTAAAATAAAAGATATGACTTAAACAAGTTTAAGCCTAGGATATGAATTAGACCGAGCACTAAGCGAGGGCCTAAAACTAAGGTTCCGATCAATCATCGCACTAAGCTATGATCATCCCCCAAGGATACTCGAAACACCAAGCACTAAGCCAAGGTGGTTTCCAAGAGAAAAACTCACTTTTAAAACTCATTTTCTTATAAACTTCAAATCTGAAAAATTACAAGGAGATAGGTGGGTTTATATAAGACCCATGCTATCATCTAAACCCTACATCTAATATCTAATCTAAGGGCCATGAGAGCCTTCAAAAACAGTAGAAAAAGGGTCACAAGACCTTACAAAATCTGTAAATTACAACAACTAACAACTAAAGTAGAAAGCGACTTGTTGTAGCATCCTCTCCCTTCATTTGTGTTGTTGAATCAAGGCCCTCTATTTCTCCTTGGAAAGCAAGTAAATCTCGGCCCCTTTAAGTTCCTTGGCTGATTTTGTTTGTTGTTGAATTCAAAAGATCAAAGGTGACAAAGACATAAAGTTTAAAGCAACTTTAATCGAAAGGGACATGTATGAATTAAAATGTATGACTTGAACAACAATAGACCAGCCGAGTTTGGCCTCCTTTTGAGCTGAAAAAACGTGACCATGGGTCCAAGGACCATGGTTAAATCGTAGACCAAAAATCGGGTCCAAATCGTCAAGCCGTTTCGTTCCAGCCATCAAAGAAGCATCTGACATCAGCAGACGGCTCAAAGACACCAGACGTCAACAGGCAGGCACGCCTTTAAACATGCGCGGACCGTCATGTCCTAAAACATGTTGTCCCGCCCCGCATTTCCCGGCACTAAGTCCTCGTCTCTCCCTCGAGACACATGCTTAGCGCCGCCAGGTGGTATCGAGACTGTAATGGTCCGGATACTATCATTAAGTTTGACTAGCGCTTTAGTCCAAGCTCAGTCAAACTGGGGGCTCTGTAGATACCCGTATCCGTACCCCCCAAATACAAACCCTGTGATGAAATGGACTTTTTACAAAAAGCTTGTTTTTAACGTAATGTCAAGACGGTACATTTTGTCGAAAACATTTTAACTCGTTTAACGCATAAATGACTTATTTGCATGTCGTGTAAAATGAGTATTTGTTTAGTCATTTTATTTAAGCCGACCCAACACCAAAAACAAGTCTTTTCCCACACAAGAAAAGCCCACAAAAGCACTCAAGCACGCCTCCCGAGGCGCCAGACGCTCAAACCGAGCTCACGTCTAAACACATTTCACAAGAACAACCCAAACACACAAAAACGACCCAAAACACGCAAAAAGGCCCAAGCACCCGAAGCGGACCAAAACGCGTCTCGGGTCACATTCTTACAAAACAAAACCTCACAAGGTCGTAAAATAATATATTACAATATTATTGGAGCGATTCGGGGCGGGCCTCTTTGTACCTTGTAACCACACTCACCCTAAACTCGACTCACTCATGAGCCTCACTCATTTATACACGGTTTTAGGGCTGTTTTGTTGTGGAAGTTTTCTGATTTTATTTGAACACACATGAAAGCTAAAATAAAAGATATGACTTAAACAAGTTTAAGCCTAGGATATGAATTAGACCGAGCACTAAGCGAGGGCCTAAAACTAAGGTTCCGATCAATCATCGCACTAAGCTATGATCATCCCCCAAGGATACTCCAAACACCAAGCACTAAGCCAAGGTGGTTTCCAAGAGAAAAACTCACTTTTAAAACTCATTTTCTTATAAACTTCAAATCTGAAAAATTACAAGGAGATAGGTGGGTTTATATAAGACCCATGCTATCATCTAAACCCTACATCTAATATCTAATCTAAGGGCCATGAGGGCCTTCAAAAACAGCCGAAAAAAAGGGTCACAAGACCTTACAAAATCTGAAAATTACAACAACTAACAACTAAAGTAGAAAGCGACTTGTTGTAGCATCCTCTCCCTTCATTTGTGTTGTTGAATCAAGGCCCTCTATTTCTCCTTGGAAAGCAAGTAAATCTCGGCCCCTTTAAGTTCCTTGGCTGATTTTGTTTGTTGTTGAATTCAAAAGATCAAAGGTGACAAAGACATAAAGTTTAAAGCAACTTTAATCGAAAGGGACATGTATGAATTAAAATGTATGACTTGAACAACAATAGACCAGCCGAGTTTGGCCTCCTTTTGAGCTGAAAAAACGTGACCATGGGTCCAAGGACCATGGTTAAATCGTAGACCAAAAATCGGGTCCAAATCGTCTGCCGCTTCGTTCAACTCTCCCCTTCTTCAAAAAAGTTTGTCCTCAAACTTTGGCCAAATAAAATGGTATCCAAAAGATGAATTTTCAGAAAATAAAACGATTTTTGAAGAGTAAAGTTTTGATAAAAAAGAGGGAAACAACAAGAGCAAATCCTATGAAAAGCACATAGCAAATTCATCGAATCCTCTTGTTAGCCAACTCGACCCAAACACCTACAAAGGTGCTCGAATCAAGTCGACACTCACAAACCAAGACTCGCCCAGATTTGTAAGGCTACACTCGAAGACACCAAGACCCAACTCATCCCAAGATCGTCTCGGTTTAAGAAAACTCGAGAGCCGAAGCTCTGATACCAACTGGAGCGATTCGGGGCGGGCCTCTTTGTACCTTGTAACCACACTCACCCTAAACTCGACTCACTCATGAGCCTCACTCATTTATACACGGTTTTAGGGCTGTTTTGTTGTGGAAGTTTTCTGATTTTATTTGAACACACATGAAAGCTAAAATAAAAGATATGACTTAAACAAGTTTAAGCCTAGGATATGAATTAGACCGAGCACTAAGCGAGGGCCTAAAACTAAGGTTCCGATCAATCATCGCACTAAGCTATGATCATCCCCCAAGGATACTCGAAACACCAAGCACTAAGCCAAGGTGGTTTCCAAGAGAAAAACTCACTTTTAAAACTCATTTTCTTATAAACTTCAAATCTGAAAAATTACAAGGAGATAGGTGGGTTTATATAAGACCCATGCTATCATCTAAACCCTACATCTAATATCTAATCTAAGGGCCATGAGGGCCTTCAAAAACAATGAAAAAAGGGTCACAAGACCTTACAAAATCTGAAAATTACAACAACTAACAACTAAAGTAGAAAGCGACTTGTTGTAGCATCCTCTCCCTTCATTTGTGTTGTTGAATCAAGGCCCTCTATTTCTCCTTGGAAAGCAAGTAAATCTCGGCCCCTTTAAGTTCCTTGGCTGATTTTGTTTGTTGTTGAATTCAAAAGATCAAAGGTGACAAAGACATAAAGTTTAAAGCAACTTTAATCGAAAGGGACATGTATGAATTAAAATGTATGACTTGAACAACAATAGACCAGCCGAGTTTGGCCTCCTTTTGAGCTGAAAAAACGTGACCATGGGTCCAAGGACCATGGTTAAATCGTAGACCAAAAATCGGGTCCAAATCGTCAAGCCGTTTCGTTCCAGCCATCAAAGAAGCATCTGACATCAGCAGACGGCTCAAAGACACCAGACGTCAACAGGCAGGCACGCCTTTAAACATGCGCGGACCGTCATGTCCTAAAACATGTTGTCCCGCCCCGCATTTCCCGGCACTAAGTCCTCGTCTCTCCCTCGAGACACATTGGAGTGAAACTTATGGGGATAAGAATCACTCAAAGGATGAACAAAATCGATCTTGCAAAACCCTTAGAAATCTCGGCTCAATGTGAAGTTTTTATGGGATATTTTTCTGAAATTTGTAAAACAAAAGGAAACATAAAGATAGTGCCTAAATCTACTCACAAAGTTATAGATTTAGGGGTTTAATTAACTAAGCACAAAGCCACTAGTTAATTATCATAAATCTCAAACACAAAGTAAAGAGAGAAATGAGGGCACTCAAGTTTTTTTAGGGTTTCAACCTTATCATTCAAATCTGAAAATTTTGATGTGAGAATGAGGGTTTATATATTACCCTCATTCTAATCTTGACCATCCATTACAAGCTAATCTAAGGGCTACAATCAACCCCCAAATTCAACATTATACTCGGTCCAAATAAGCTCACTTGAGCTGAAAATTTTGAACATAAAACAACAAATACTTAAAGTAAAAAGCATAAAGTAATAAAGGTAGATAGCGACATGTGTTGATAGTGACTTATTGAGGAACACATGTGAGGACTTCTTGTGATCATTTCTACCGACTTGGGCTTCTCCCTTGGCTTTGACTTTTGTTGACTTAGTTGACTTGTGGTTGACCCTTGGACCTAAGGTTGAAGCGGGCCCTAGGTCAAGGGATCGCAAATTCTCAACTCCCGCTGCAATCTCCGGGTTGAAAAGGATTTGCCCTCAAATCCTCGCCTTCTTCATCTTCCAAATCCTCATGATACTGACTAAGATCTCCCACATTAAACGTGCCATGGACTCAGTATTCCTGTAGATCAACTTTGTAAGCATTCGACCCGATTTTCTCAAGTATTTCAAGGGACCCTCGGCTCTGGGCATGAGTTTGTTCTTTCGCTTATCAGAAATCTTTCCTTCCTCAAGTGTAACCATACCAAGTCTCCCTCGAACTCTTTGGGGTTCTTTCGGCCCTTTGATCTAGACTTGTAGGTTTCATTTGCTTTCTCCATTTCCTTCTTGACTTGGTTGTGGATACTCATCATGAACTCCACCCGCTTCTTGGCCTCGTAACTCATCTCCTTGCTCTGACGGGGCTAGGTCCGTGGGCATGAGGGGGTTGGTCCCATAGACCACTTCAAATGGTGAGCTTCCCGTGCTAGAAGAAGGGGCACGGTTGAAGGCAAACTCGGCGTGGGCGAGTTTGAGATCCCAATCTTTCAAGGACCTAGAAACGATGCTCCTAAGGATCCTCCCCAAGGTTTTATTAGTGACCTCGGTTTGGCCATCCGTTTGAGGATGATGACTTGTGCTAAACAAGAGCCTCGTTTTTAGCAACTTCCATAAGGTCTTCCAAAAGTGGCTCATGAACTTGGTGTCTCGATCGGATACAATGGTTTTCGGGACTCCATGCAACTTGACCACTTCTTTGAAATACAATTCGGCCACACTCATGGCATCCTCGGTCTTCTTGCACGCAATGAAATGAGCCATCTTGCTAAATCGATCTACCACAACCTGGAGTGAAACTTATGGGGATAAGAATCACTCAAAGGATGAACAAAATCGATCTTGAATTGTTGATAGAAATCTCGGCCCAATGTTGCTCTTTTTGTGAAATATTTTCTGAAATTTTGTAAACAAGGAAAATAAAAAGGATAGTGCCTAAATCTACTCACAAAGCTATAGATTTAGGGGTTTAATTAACTAAGCACTTAGCCACTAGTTAATTAGTCTCACAAATCTCAACACAAAGTAAGAGAAATATGAAGAACACTCATAAAAACCTAGGGTTTCTTTTCATTCAAACAAATCTGAAAAATGTGAGGCAAGGATGAGGGTTTATATATTACCCTCATTCTAATCTTGACCCTCCATTACAACAAGATCTAAGGGCTACAATCAACCCCCAAATGCTTCAAAATACTCGGTCAAATAAGCTCACATGAGCTGAAATTTTTGAACAAATAACAACAAATACTTAAAGTAAAAAGCATAAAGTAATAAAGGTAGATATGACATGAATGAAAATGACATTAACATAAAACAATGTGATTGTTTGTTGGGACTTTGTTGGGCCGGCTCCTAGGGACCTCCTTGAGCTAGCTTGTGAACCATGTGAGTCCTTTTATTGGAGGGTTAACTCACATGGGTGCACCCACTTTGACCACATTCCAAAATAGCACAATCTTGACTTTTTTTGTTGCTCTCCATCTTTGACTTCACCTTGACTTAGCTTGATCACTAGGGTTGGCTCGAGTTGACCATAGAATTGACTTTAGTTGACCCTTAGTGATCCCTTAGACCGAGCCCTAGGCTTGGGTTTGAGCCCATGGCCCTAACCCATGGTCTCCCAACTCTTCTCCCTTGACTTCCTTGACCAATTTTGGTCCAATCTCCTCTCCTTGGAAAGGACTTGCCCTCAAGTCCTTGGAGAACCTCTTGCTCGACTTGCTCGACTTCATGCTTGAATCTCGGCTCAATCTTTGCTCGTTCTTGGCTTTCACGCTTTGGTCTTCCATGGGCACCACTTAGCTAGGGTTTGTAGAAGTGGTTGAACCCCTTTGACTTGGCTCAAGAATTGATCACATTTTCATCCTTGGTCACGGTTTCTTTGACCACGCATTCTTCCTCGAGCATTTCTTTGAGCCCTCGACTCATAACCATGCCATCCATGTATTCTTGCTCATGATCGAGCCCTCCAATGATTCTCCATCTTAAAGACCCGCTTGATCTTTCCTTGCCATCGAGTTTTGCCCTTTCATTGACCACATTCTCATTGTAGTCGGTTGTTTCCTTGTTGATTGATGCTTCACCTTCATGAGGCTCCTCTCCTAGAGTCCTCCTTATCATGCTAGAGCTTCCTTCACATTTCAAGTTCACCTTCTCCTTTTGCCCTTCTTTTCTCGGCCCAAGGCACTTCAAGGCCTCTTGCTCATTCAATCTCGGCTCCAACTTCTCCTCCATGTTAGGGTTTGGCTCAATGAAGGATTCAAACAAGCATGCATTGGATTTACATCCCATCATTGGTGGTAGGGGAGCTAAGACAATGAGCTTTTCACCATACTTGAAGGAGTAGGTGTTGTCTCTTCCATGATGGGAAGAATTCTTTTCATACTCCCAAGGCCTTCCAAGTAAGACATGACAAGCATCCATATCTAACACTTCACACACAATTTCATCTTTGTAGTCTTGCCCAATCGAGAGCGAGACCTTGCATTGTTTATCGACTTTTACCTCGGCTCCTTGATTAAGCCATCTTAGTTTGTATGGATGAGGATGTTTCAAAGTAGGCAAGGCAAGCTTATCAATGAGGGTCTTGGAAGCAACATTAACACAACTTCCCCCATCGATAATCAAATTACACACTCTCCCCATGATGGTACATTTGGACCGAAATATTTGGTGCCTTTGGTCCACATTCTCATTTGATTCTTGGGTGTGCATCACTCGCCAAGTGACCAAGCTCAATCCCGAGTCCGGGGGAACAATGGTCTCGCCACCTCTACTTCTCCAACTCCCTCTTGTTCTTCTTCCTCACAAACTAACACCTCATCGTCTCCCCAATGCACAACCTCACTTATGTTCAAGGCCCTCTTGCTAGGGCACTCCTTAGCAAAATGACCATACCCTTGACATTGGTAGCATTTCTTGAGAGGGATGGTTTTCTTAGGGCCATAGTCGATTCCCTTTCCCTTGTCAACACTTGATGGCTTAGTGGTAGGGCATGGTTCAACAATTTTGACCCCCCCTTGGCTCGACATGGGGTTGGCTTTGGTGGTACTTTTGGTCGACTCTCCTCTCCCCTTTTCTAGCCTCTCCACACGTGTGGCCATGGTAACGGCCTCATCGAATGACCACAAGTTTTGCATTTTGACTCGATTTGCTATCCTAGGGTTTAGGCCCTCAACAAACCTTGCAATTTTTTGTTCGGGTTTCTCATTCATTTCACATTGGAGGGTGAGTTGCTCAAAGTCCCTAAGATAGGTTTCAATGGGGTGTGACTCTTGTTTTAGTTGGGCTAGCTTGAGGAACATGTCTTGAGTGTAGTCTTTGGGAACAAACTTGTCTTGGAGTTTCTTTTTGAGTTTGAGCCATGACTTAATGGGTTCCTTACCCTCTCGGTTTCTTTGATTCTTAAGGTTTTCATACCAAAGGGAAGCGTATCCCTTAAACTTCATGATGGCTACCTTGAAACACTTCCTATCGGAGTACTCCTTGAACTCAAAAATTCTCTCAACCGATCTAAGCCAATCTAGGAGATCCTCGGGTTCAAGCTACCATAAAAATCGGGTATGTCCACCTTAATGTCTCGGTCATGGTCTCTAGGGTGGGTTTCAAGGGATTCTTCCGAATCCAAAATTGATCTTCCATGTGAGGAGGAACTTGTCCTCTCCCACGCCCCCATACCCAAACCCACGGCCTCGGCCCTTCCCCTTCACCCCTTGGTGGTGGTCTTGGCTCATTCATGTTTTGTTCCAAGAGTGTGTTAATAGCATTCATCATCAAGGTGCAATTCTGGGTGAGTTGAGTTAATTTCTCTTCTAAATTGGAAAGTCTTGTACCCTCCCCTCTATCTCCTTCCATTTTGTGACAATTTTGTGAGATCTTTTGTGGGAATTTTGTAGAAAAATAAACAAGGTAAATAAGGAAGAAAAACGGAAAACTAAAAGGGAAAAACAAAGGGTAAACCGAGAAAACACAAGAACAAATCGAAAATGAAAAACAACTCTAAAATTTCGGCTAAGCAAGGGTTTTATGCTTCAAACCCAACCAATTCTAACACAAGTGTAGATCTTTAATCATTTTTGTAAGATTTTGTGGAAAATAAAACAAGGAAAAAATCGAAAATTTGAAGAGGAAACTAGGAGTAACTCGAGAAACATACAAACAAAATCGAAACAAAAACAAACCTTGGCTTTGATAACCAATTTGGAGTGAAACTTATGGGGATAAGAATCACTCAAAGGATGAACAAAATCGATCTTGAATTGTTGATAGAAATCTCGGCCCAATGTTGCTCTTTTTGTGAAATATTTTCTGAAATTTTGTAAACAAGGAAAATAAAAAGGATAGTGCCTAAATCTACTCACAAAGCTATAGATTTAGGGGTTTAATTAACTAAGCACTTAGCCACTAGTTAATTAGTCTCACAAATCTCAACACAAAGTAAGAGAAATATGAAGAACACTCATAAAAACCTAGGGTTTCTTTTCATTCAAACAAATCTGAAAAATGTGAGGCAAGGATGAGGGTTTATATATTACCCTCATTCTAATCTTGACCCTCCATTACAACAAGATCTAAGGGCTACAATCAACCCCCAAATGCTTCAAAATACTCGGTCAAATAAGCTCACATGAGCTGAAATTTTTGAACAAATAACAACAAATACTTAAAGTAAAAAGCATAAAGTAATAAAGGTAGATAGCGACATGAATGAAAATGACATTAACATAAAACAATGTGATTGTTTGTTGGGACTTTGTTGGGCCGGCTCCTAGGGACCTCCTTGAGCTAGCTTGTGAACCATGTGAGTCCTTTTATTGGAGGGTTAACTCACATGGGTGCACCCACTTTGACCACATTCCAAAATAGCACAATCTTGACTTTTTTTGTTGCTCTCCATCTTTGACTTCACCTTGACTTAGCTTGATCACTAGGGTTGGCTCGAGTTGACCATAGAATTGACTTTAGTTGACCCTTAGTGATCCCTTAGACCGAGCCCTAGGCTTGGGTTTGAGCCCATGGCCCTAACCCATGGTCTCCCAACTCTTCTCCCTTGACTTCCTTGACCAATTTTGGTCCACAACCATGATTGAATCCTTACCTCGTTGAGTCCTTGGCAAAGCGACGATGAAATCCATGCTAACATCCTCCCATGGCCGATTTGGGACGGGTAAAGGAGTGTAGGGTCCCGTTTGAAAGAAGGACTTGGATTGTTGGCAAGAAGCACATCTCTTGATCACATCTTGGACATCTCCAAGCATCTTGGGCCAATGGAATTGGTCTTGGAGGATGTCATAAGTCTTTGAATTCAAATGCCGGCTAAACCATTAGAATGAACCTCCCTCACTAGGAGATTTCGATAAGAACCCTTAGGTATACATAGCCGATTTCCATAGAACAAGAACCCCTCTTGAAGTGTGTACTTGCTTCCCACCTTGCCTTGTCCTTCACGTGTGGAATTCCACTCATCTTTGAAGTCGGGATCCTCCACATAGAGCTCCTTCATGAATTCAAA
This sequence comes from Dianthus caryophyllus, assembly GCA_023091065.1. Lineage (NCBI taxonomy): Eukaryota > Viridiplantae > Streptophyta > Magnoliopsida > Caryophyllales > Caryophyllaceae > Dianthus > Dianthus caryophyllus. The sequence continues at coordinate 10,728,499 of CM041529.1, read as the reverse complement.
ACCCAACACTCTTTGCTCCATGTAGCTTAGCATGGTGTGCCTCCGAGACAAAGCATCGGCCACCACGTTATTCTTCCCCTCAATGAACTTACTCGAGAAGGAGAAAGATTGAAGGAACTCGACCCACTTGGCATGCCTATGATTCAACTTGTGTTGCCCATTGATGTATTTGAGTGCCTCATGATCCGAATGAAGAACAAACGGTTTGGGTTTGAGATAGTGGCTCCAATGAGCGAGAGCCCGAACGATGGCATAGAATTCTTTGTCGTAGGTGGAATAATTGAGCTTGGCTCCATTCAATTTCTCACTAAAGTAAGCGATCGGTTTGTGTTCTTGCAAGAGAACGGCCCCAATTCCAACTCCACTAGCGTCACACTCGACCTCAAAGAGCTTATTGAAATCCGGTGGTGCAAGAATATGGACCAAAATTGGTCAAGGAAACCAAGGGTGAAGCCGAGGGGGGCCGTGGGTTGGACCCATGGGCTCAAACCCAAGCCTAGACCAAGGGTCAAGGGATCCCTAGGGGATAAGTAAAGTCAATTCTATGGTCAAATCGAGCCAACCCTAGTGATCAAGCTAAGTCAAGGATGGAGAGCAACAAAAAGTCAAGATCATGCTATTTTTGAAATGTGGTCAACTATGGTACACCCATGTGAGTCAACCCTCCAATAAAATGGGCTCACATGGATCATCAAGCTAGCTCATGGAGGTCAAGGGGCCGGTTCAAATCAAGTCACCAAGGATCATCACATTGTTTTTTATATTTCATGTCATTTTCATACGCTGCTTTCATTACTTTAACTTTATGCTTTAATGTAAGAGACAATATAATCCCTTGATTATTGCACATTTGGACCGTCCCACATGCCAACCAAGGTCAAATCTTGACCCTTGGGTGCTTCCTAAAGTGCATGGATAGGATGTGTTCAAACGCTATTTGTCTACTTTAAGTTTTTGTTTGTTATCAATTTCAAATTTGTAAGGTCACTAGGACCAACTAATTCGGCTGATTTGAGGGACCTTTATGGCCCTTGGATCAACTTGTAATGTGTGGGTAGGATTAGAATGGGGGTAATATATAAACCCACATCCTCACCTCACAATTTTCAGATTTGAATGATAAGGTTGAAACCCTAAAAAAACTTGAGTGCTCTCATTTCTCTCTTTACTTTGTGTTTGAGATTTATGATAATTAACTAGTGGCTTTGTGCTTAGTTAATTAAACCCCTAAATCTATAACTTTGTGAGTAGATTTAGGCACTATCTTTATGTTTCCTTTTGCTTTACAAATTTCAGAAAAATATCCCATAAAAACTTCACATTGAGCCGAGATTTCTAAGGGTTTTGCAAGATCGATTTTGTTCATCCTTTGAGTGATTCTTATCCCCATAAGTTTCACTCCAAATTGGTCATCAAAGCCTAGGTTTGTTTTTGATTTTCATTTTTATCTTTGTTTTTTTTTCGGTTTACCCTAGAAAAGTCGAGTAGTTTGTTTGTTTTCCTCTTTTAATTTTTCGTTTTTTCTTCCTTCTTTTCCTTGTTTATTTTCTATAAATTTCCACAAAAGATCTCACAAAATTGTCACAAAATGGAAGGGGATAGAGGGGAAGATAAAAGACTTTCGAATTTGGAGGATAAATTGAATCAACTTGCCGGTAGTTGTAATACTATGATGAATGCTTTGAACACCCTCCTAGACCAAAACCTTAATGAACCAAGAAGGGGTGAAGGGGGAAGGGGACGTGGCCGTGGGTTTGGGTATGGGGGCCGTGGGAGAGGACACCCTCCTCCTCACATGGAAGATCAATTTTCGGATTCGGAAGAGTCCCTTGAGGCCCACCCTAGAGACCATGACCGAGACATTAAGGTGGACATACCCGATTTTTATGGTAGCTTGAACCCCGAGGATCTCCTAGATTGGCTTAGATCGGTTGAGAGAATTTTTGAATTCAAGGAGTACTCCGATAGGAAGTGTTTCAAGGTAGCCATCATGAAGTTTAAGGGATATGCCTCCCTTTGGTATGAAAACCTTAAGAATCAAAGAAACCGAGAGGGTAAGGAACCCATTAAGTCATGGCTCAAACTCAAAAAGAAACTCAAAGACAAGTTTGTTCCCAAAGACTACACCCAAGACATGTTTCTCAAACTAGCTCAACTAAAACAAGAGTCACACCCCATTGAGACCTATCTTAGGGATTTTGAGCAACTCACCCTACAATGTGAGATGAATGAGAAACCCGAACAAAAAATTGCAAGGTTTGTTGAGGGCCTAAACCCTAGGATTGCTAACCGAGTGAAGATGCAAAACTTGTGGTCATTCGATGAGGCCGTTACCATGGCCACACGTGTTGTAAGGCTAGAGAAGGGGAGAGGAGAGTCGGCTAAGAGCAACCCCAAAACCAACCCCATGTCGAGCCAAGGAGGGATCAAGATTTCCGAGCCTTGCCCTACTAACAAACCCTCAAGTGTTGATAAAGGAAAGGGAATTGACTATGGCCCCAAGAGAACGATTCCCCTCAAAAAATGCTACCAATGTCAAGGCTATGGTCATTTTGCTAAGGAATGCCCTAGCAAGAGGACCTTGAATACAAGTGAGGTTGTGCATTGGGGAGATGATGAGGTGTTAGTTTGTGAGGAAGAAAAAAAAGAGGGAGTTGAGGAAGTGAAGATGGCCGAGACCATTGTTCCCCCGGACTCGGGATTGAGCTTGGTCACTTGGCGAGTGATGCACACCCAAGAATCAAACGAGAATATGGACCAAAGGCACCAAATATTTCGGTCCAAATGTACCATCATGGGGAGAGTGTGTAACTTGATTATCGATGGGGGAAGTTGTGTTAATGTTGCTTCCAAGACCCTCATTGATAAGCTTGCCTTGCCTACTTTGAAGCATCCTCACCCATACAAGCTAAGATGGCTCAATCAAGGAGCCGAGGTCAAAGTTGACAAACAATGCCAAGTCTCGTTCTCAATTGGTCAAGACTATAAAGATGAAGTTATGTGTGAAGTGTTGGACATGGATGCTTGCCATGTGTTGCTTAGTAGACCTTGGGAATTTGAAAAGAATTCTTCCCATCATGGAAGAGACAACACCTACTCATTCAAGTATGGTGAAAAGCTCATTGTCTTAGCTCCCCTACCACCAATGATGGGTTGTAAATCCAATGCATGCCTATTTGAATCCTTCATTGAGCCGAAACCTAGCAAGGAGACGAAGTTAAGGCCGAAATTGCATGAGCTTGAGAAATTGAAGGGGCTTGAGCGAGTAAAGAAGAGCAAGGGGAAAAGGTGAGCTTGGAATGTGAGGGAAGCACTAGCATGACAAGGAGGACTCTAGGAGAGGAGCCTCATGAAGGTGAAGCATCAATCAACAAGGAAACAACCGACTACATTGAGAATGTGGTCAATGAAAGAACAAAAATCGATGGTAAGGAAAGATCAAGCGGGTCTTTAAGGTGGAGAATCATTGATGGGCTCGAACATGAGCAAGAATGGGTGGATGGCATGGTTATGAGTCGAGGGCTCAAAGAAATGCTCGAGGAAGAATGCGTGGTCAAGCAAACCGTGACCAAGGATGAAAATGTGATCACTTCTTCGAGCCAAGGCAAAGGGGTCCAACCACTTCTACAAACTCTAGCTAAGTGGTGCCCATGGAAGACTAAAACCGTGAAAGCCAAGATCGAGCAAAGGTTGAGCCGAGATTCTAGCTTGAAATCGAGCAAGGGAGGAAGCAAGAGGATCTCCAAGGACTTGAGGACAAGTCCTTTCCAAGGAGAGGAGATTGGACCAAAATTGGTCAAGGAAACCAAGGGTGAAGCCGAGGGGGGCCGTGGGTTGGACCCATGGGCTCAAACCCAAGCCTAGACCAAGGGTCAAGGGATCCCTAGGGGATAAGTAAAGTCAATTCTATGGTCAAATCGAGCCAACCCTAGTGATCAAGCTAAGTCAAGGATGGAGAGCAACAAAAAGTCAAGATCATGCTATTTTTGAAATGTGGTCAACTATGGTACACCCATGTGAGTCAACCCTCCAATAAAATGGGCTCACATGGATCATCAAGCTAGCTCATGGAGGTCAAGGGGCCGGTTCAAATCAAGTCACCAAGGATCATCACATTGTTTTCTATATTTCATGTCATTTTCATACATGTCGATTTCATTACTTTTACTTTATGCTTTAATGTAAGAGACAATATAATCCCTTGATTATTGGTCATTTGGACCGTCCCACATGCCAACCAAGGTCAAATCTTGACCCTTGGATGCTTCCTAAAGTGCATGGATAGGATGTGTTCAAAAGTCATTGTCTACTTTAAGTTTTTGTTTGTTATCAATTTCAAATTTGTAAGGTCACTAGGACCAACTAATTCGGCTGATTTGAGGGACCTTTATGGCCCTTGGATCAACTTGTAATGTGTGGGTAGGATTAGAATGGGGGTAATATATAAACCCACATCCTCACCTCACAATTTTCAGATTTGAATGATAAGGTTGAAACCCTAAAAAAACTTGAGTGCTCTCATTTCTCTCTTTACTTTGTGTTTGAGATTTATGATAATTAACTAGTGGCTTTGTGCTTAGTTAATTAAACCCCTAAATCTATAACTTTGTGAGTAGATTTAGGCACTATCTTTATGTTTCCTTTTGTTTTACAAATTTCAGAAAAATATCCCATAAAAACTTCACATTGAGCCGAGATTACTAAGGGTTTTGCAAGATCGATTTTGTTCATCCTTTGAGTGATTCTTATCCCCATAAGTTTCACTCCAGAATAGGTGAATCACACAACAACTCTTTGATCCTCTTGAAAGAATTCTCGGCCCCCTCATTCCATTTGAACTCTCCTTTCTTCATACACTCGGTGATGGGTGCCATGATGGTGCTAAAATCCTTGATAAATCGTCGGTAAAAAGAAGCCAAGCCATGAAAGCTCCTCACCTCGGTTATGTTCTTCGGAATTGGCCAAGATTTGATAGCCTCCACTTTCTCTTGATCCACTAGAATACCACGGCTTGATATAATATAGCCCAAGAATTGGACTTCGCTTTGCATGAAGGAACACTTCTCTAACTTGCCATACAACTTGTGATCTCTAAGTGTTTCAAACAACACTTGCAAGTGATGTAGGTGAGCTTCCTTGGAAGGGCTATACACCAAGATATCGTCAAAGTAAACCACAATGAATCTCCCCAAGTAAGGTCTCAAAACCTCGGTCATCAATCTCATGAAGGTGCTAGGAGCATTGGATAGTCCAAAAGGCATGACTAACCATTCATATAACCCATGCTTCGTTTTGAAAGCCGTCTTCCATTCATCACCCTCCTTGATTCTCACTTGATGGTGGCCTTGACGTAGATCAATCTTAGAAAACAATCGAGCTCCACTAAGCTCATCAAGAATGTCATCAAGTCTAGGTATAGGAAACCTATACTTGACCGTAATGTTGTTGATAGCTCGACTATCCGTACACATTCTCCACGTTCCATCCTTCTTTGGTACCAAAAGTGTAGGTACGGCACAAGGACTAAGAGACTCCCTTACAAACCCCTTTTCCATGAGTTCCCCAATTTGTTGTTGAAGTTCTTGCGTAGCTTTGGGATCACTTCGATAGGCGGCCTTATTTGGTAGTGTAGCTCCCGGAACAAGATCGATTTGATGCTCAATGCCCCTAATAGGAGGTAGGCCGTGGGGTAGTTCAAGGGGGAACACATCCTTGTAGAGTTCTAATAGTTCTTGAACTTCACATGGAATCGGTTTTTCATTTTCCTTAGGAGTTTCTTTGGCAATGAGGGCATAAACAACCATTCCCTTGCTAAGCTCTTGTTTCATCTCTTGTTCCCCAACTAATAGAATTCCCTCAAGTGGCTTGGGTGGGGGAGGAGTGGCTCGGCCACCCATGTTTGGAGGCAAGGGTGTGAGTTTAATCCTCTTGTCTCTAAACTTGAAAGTATAGGTGTTGTCTCTTCCCTCATGAGTCGCATTTCGATCAAATTCCCAAGGTCTCCCTAACAAAAGGTGACAAGCATCCATAGGAATCACATCACACCACACTTCATCCACATAGTCTCTTCCCATCGAAAAAGAAACCAAACATCGTTTATCAACCAAAATTTCGGCCTCCCTATTCAACCATCTCAACTTGTAAGGGTTTGGGTGTTTTTGAGTGGGTAAGGCAAGCTTATCGATGAGGGTTTTTGAAGCAACATTAACACAACTCCCTCCATCAATAATTAGGTTACAAACCCTCTTCTCAATGGTACATTTAGACCTAAAAATCTGATATTTGACTTTCTTCCAAGGAATGGGGTTGGGTATGCATAACCCTCCAAGTTACAAGACTAAGTTTTGACCCAATTCCTCCATTAACTCGGCTCAACTTAGACTCAATTTCCTTTCTCAATTTCTCCATAGAATCATCCATAGTTCCCTCAAGAGTAGTATCACAAGAAAGAGGTATACTCATTGAGAAATCAAACACAAGAAAATCTGGAAATTTCGAATACCTTAATATACTCCTTTGGACCGTGTGAACTTAGCACAAAGGTGGGATCTTGTGCTCTTCAAACCAAAGCTTTGATTACCAATTTGGAGTGAAACTTATGGGGATAAGAATCACTCAAAGGATGAACAAAATCGATCTTGCAAAACCCTTAGAAATCTCGGCTCAATGTGAAGTTTTTATGGGATATTTTTCTGAAATTTGTAAAACAAAAGGAAACATAAAGATAGTGCCTAAATCTACTCACAAAGTTATAGATTTAGGGGTTTAATTAACTAAGCACAAAGCCACTAGTTAATTATCATAAATCTCAAACACAAAGTAAAGAGAGAAATGAGAGCACTCAAGTTTTTTTAGGGTTTCAACCTTATCATTCAAATCTGAAAATTTTGATGTGAGAATGAGGGTTTATATATTACCCTCATTCTAATCTTGACCATCCATTACAAGCTAATCTAAGGGCTACAATCAACCCCCAAATTCAACATTATACTCGGTCCAAATAAGCTCACTTGAGCTGAAAATTTTGAACATAAAACAACAAATACTTAAAGTAAAAAGCATAAAGTAATAAAGGTAGATAGCGACATGTGTTGATAGTGACTTGGACCAAAATTGGTCAAGGAAGTCAAGGGAGAAGAGTTGGGAGACCATGGGTTAGGGCCATGGGCTCAAACCCAAGCCTAGGGCTTGGTCTAAGGGATCACTAAGGGTCAACTAAAGTCAATTCTATGGTCAAATCGAGCCAACCCTAGTGATCAAGCTAAGTCAAGGAGAAGTCAAAGTTGGAGAGCTACAAAAAGTCAAAGATCAAGCTATTTTTGAATGTGGTTAATCAAGGCACACCCATGTGAGTCACCCTCCAATAAATGGGCTCACATGGTTCAACAAGCTAGCTCAAGGAGGTCCTCAAGGAGCCGGCTTCAAATGAAAGTCCCAAGCCACCACATTGTTTTACTTTAAGTCTTTTTCATTCAAGTCGCTATCTACCTTTATTACTTTATGCTTTTTACTTTATGTATTTGTTATTTTATGTTCAAATTTTCAGCTCAAGTGAGCCTCATTTTGACCGAGTATATTGTAGTATTTGGGGGTTGATTGTAGCCCTTAGATCTTGTTGTAATGGATGGTCAAGATTAGATGAGGGTATTATATAAACCCTCATCCTTGCCTCACATTTTTCAGATTTGGAATGAGAATTAAAAACCCTAGTTGTTTTCTTGAGTGTTCTTCATTTATCTCTTACTTTGTGTTGAGATTTGTGAATTAATTAACTAGTGGCTAAGTGCTTAGTTAATTAAACCTCTAAATCTATAACTTTGTGAGTGGATTTAGATACTATCCTTTTTATTTTCCTTGTTTACAAAAATTTCAGAAAAATTTATCACAAAAAAGTCACATTGGCCGAGATTTATCAAGGGTTTTCAAGGTTCGATTTTGTTCATCCTTTGAGTGATTCTTATCCCCATAAGTTTCACTCCAAATTGGTATCAAAGCCTAGGTTTGTTCTTCATTTTCGATTTGTTCTTGTTTTTAGTTTTTCGAATTACTCCTACTTTTTTTCCTCTTCAATTTTCGATTTCTTTCTTTGTTTTCCTTGTTTTATTTTCCACAAAATCTTACACAAAATGGTTAAAGATCTACATTTGTGTTAGTATTGGTTGGGTTTGTTCTTGTGTTAGCCGAAATTTTAGGGTTGTTTTCCTCTTCATTTTTTCGTTTTCTTTCTTTGTTTTCCTTGTTTATTTTTCCACAAAATTTCCACAAAAGATCTCACAAAACTTTCACAAAATGGAAGGGGATAGAGGGGAAGGTAAAAGACTTTCCGATTTAGAAGAGAAATTGACTCAACTCACCGGTAATTGCACTTTGATGATGAATGCTATTAACACACTCTTGGAACAAAACATGAATGAACCAAGAAGGGGTGAAGGGGGAAGGGGAAGAGGCCGTGGGATGGGGTATGGGGGCCGTGGGAGAGGACAAGTTCCTCCTCACATGGAAGATCAATTTTCGGATTCGGAAGAGTCCCTTGAGGCCCACCCTAGAGACCATGACCGAGACATTAAGGTGGACATACCCGATTTTTATGGTAGCTTGAACCCCGAGGATCTCCTAGATTGGCTTAGATCGGTTGAGAGAATTTTTGAATTCAAGGAGTACTCCGATAGGAAGTGTTTCAAAGTGGCCATCATGAAATTCAAGGGTTATGCCTCCCTTTGGTATGAAAACCTTAAGAATCAAAGAAACCGAGAGGGTAAGGAACCCATCAAGTCGTGGCTCAAACTCAAAAAGAAACTCAAAGACAAGTTTGTTCCCAAAGACTACACTCAAGACATGTTCCTCAAGCTAGCCCAACTAAAACAAGAGTCACACCCCATTGAAACCTATCTTAGGGACTTTGAGCAACTCACCCTCCAATGTGAAATGAATGAGAAACCCGAACAAAAAATTGCAAGGTTTGTTGAGGGCCTAAACCCTAGGATAGCAAATCGAGTCAAAATGCAAAACTTGTGGTCATTCGATGAGGCGGTTACCATGGCCACACGTGTGGAGAGGCTAGAGAAGGGGAGAGGAGAGCCGCCTAGGAGCACCCCCAAGACCAACCCCATGTCGAGCCAAGGGGGGATCAAAATTGTTGAACCTAACCCTACCATCAAGCCATCAAGTGTTGACAAGGGAAAGGGAATCGACTATGGCCCTAAGAGAACCATTCCTCTCAAGAAGTGCTACCAATGTCAAGGGTATGGTCACTTTGCTAAGGAGTGCCCTAGCAAGAGGACCTTGAACACAAGTGAGGTTGTGCATTGGGGAGACGATGAAGTGTTGGTTTGTGAGGAAGAAAAAAAAGAGGGAGTTGAGGAAATGAAAGTGGCCGAAACAATTGTGCCCCCGGACTCGGGGTTGAGCTTAGTCACTTGGCGAGTGATGCACACTCAAGAAGCAAACGAGAAAATGGACCAAAGACACCAAATATTTCGGTCCAAATGTACCATCATGGGGAGAGTGTGTAACTTGATTATCGATGGGGGAAGTTGTGTTAATGTTGCTTCCAAGACCCTCATTGATAAGCTTGCCTTGCCTACTTTGAAGCATCCTCACCCATACAAACTAAGATGGCTCAATCAAGGAGCCGAGGTCAAAGTTGACAAACAATGCCAAGTCTCGTTCTCAATTGGTCAAGACTACAAAGATGAAGTTGTGTGTGAAGTGTTGGACATGGATGCATGTCATGTGTTGCTTGGTAGGCCTTGGGAGTATGAAAAGAATTCTTCCCACCATGGAAGAGACAACACCTACTCATTCAAGTATGGTGACAAGCTTATTGTCTTAGCTCCCCTACCACCAATGATGGGATGTAAATCCAATGCGTGCTTGTTTGAATCCTTCCTTGAACCGAAACCTAGCATGGAGAAGAAGTTGGAGCCGAGCTTGAAAGAGCTTGACGACTTGAATGGGCTTGAGCCGAGTAAGGAAGAGCTAGGGGAGGAGATGAACTTGGAATGTGAAGGAAGCTCTAGCATGATAAGGAGGATTCTAGGAGAGGAGCAACATGAAGGTGAAGCATCAATCAACAAGAAAACAACTAGTGTGAACAATGAGAGGGCAAAAATCGATGGCCTAGGGAGGTCAAGTGGATCCTTGAGATGGAGGATCATTGATGGGCTCGATCACGAGCAAGAATGGATGGATGGCGTGGCTATGAACCGAGGACTCAAAGAGATGCTTGAGGAAGAATGTGTGGTCAAGCAAACCGTGACCAAGGAGGAAAACATGATCAATCCCTCGAGCCCAAGCAAAGGAATCCAACCATTCCTCCAAACCATCATCAAGTGGCGCCCATGGAAGAAAAACGTGAAGCCCAAATTCGAGCAAGGATTGAGTCGGGAATCAAGTGTGAAGTCAAGCAAGTCGAGTAGGAGGTTCTCCAAGGACTTGAGGGCAAGTCCTTTCCAAGGAGAGGAGATTGGACCAAAATTGGTCAAGGAAGTCAAGGGAGAAGAGTTGGGAGACCATGGGTTAGGGCCATGGGCTCAAACCCAAGCCTAGGGCTCGGTCTAAGGGATCACTAAGGGTCAACTAAAGTCAATTCTATGGTCAAATCGAGCCAACCCTAGTGATCAAGCTAAGTCAAGGAGAAGTCAAAGTTGGAGAGCTACAAAAAGTCAAAGATCAAGCTATTTTTGAATGTGGTTAATCAAGGCACACCCATGTGAGTCACCCTCCAATAAATGGGCTCACATGGTTCAACAAGCTAGCTCAAGGAGGTCCTCAAGGAGCCGGCTTCAAATGAAAGTCCCAAGCCACCACATTGTTTTACTTTAAGTCTTTTTCATTCAAGTCGCTATCTACCTTTATTACTTTATGCTTTTTACTTTATGTATTTGTTATTTTATGTTCAAATTTTCAGCTCAAGTGAGCCTCATTTTGACCGAGTATATTGTAGTATTTGGGGGTTGATTGTAGCCCTTAGATCTTGTTGTAATGGATGGTCAAGATTAGATGAGGGTATTATATAAACCCTCATCCTTGCCTCACATTTTTCAGATTTGGAATGAGAATTAAAAACCCTAGTTGTTTTCTTGAGTGTTCTTCATTTATCTCTTACTTTGTGTTGAGATTTGTGAATTAATTAACTAGTGGCTAAGTGCTTAGTTAATTAAACCTCTAAATCTATAACTTTGTGAGTGGATTTAGATACTATCCTTTTTATTTTCCTTGTTTACAAAAATTTCAGAAAAATTTATCACAAAAAAGTCACATTGGCCGAGATTTATCAAGGGTTTTCAAGGTTCGATTTTGTTCATCCTTTGAGTGATTCTTATCCCCATAAGTTTCACTCCATGACTTATTGAGGAACACATGTGAGGACTTCTTGTGATCATTTCTCGGCTGACTTGGGCTTCTCCCCTTGGCTTTGACTTTTGTTGACTTAGTTGACTTGTGGTTGACCCTTGGACCTAAGGTTGGAAGCGGGCCCTAGGTCAAGGGATCGCAAATTCTCAACTCCCGTTGCACACATGCTTAGCGCCGCCAGGTGGTATCGAGACTGTAATGGTCCGGATACTATCATTAAGTTTGACTAGCGCTTTAGTCCAAGCTCAGTCAAACTGGGGGCTCTGTAGATACCCGTATCCGTACCCCCCAAATACAAACCCTGTGATGAAATGGACTTTTTACAAAAAGCTTGTTTTTAACGTAATGTCAAGACGGTACATTTTGTCGAAAACATTTTAACTCGTTTAACGCATAAATGACTTATTTGCATGTCGTGTAAAATGAGTATTTGTTTAGTCATTTTATTTAAGCCGACCCAACACCAAAAACAAGTCTTTTCCCACACAAGAAAAGCCCACAAAAGCACTCAAGCACGCCTCCCGAGGCGCCAGACACCCAAACCGAGCTCACGTCTAAACACATTTCACAAGAACAACCCAAACACACAAACACGACCCAAAACACGCAAAAAGGCCCAAGCACCCGAAGCGGACCAAAACGCGTCTCGGGTCACATTCTTACAAAACAAAACCTCACAAGGTCGTAAAATAATATATTACAATATTATTGGAGCGATTCGGGGCGGGCCTCTTTGTACCTTGTAACCACACTCACCCTAAACTCGACTCACTCATGAGCCTCACTCATTTATACACGGTTTTAGGGCTGTTTTGTTGTGGAAGTTTTCTGATTTTATTTGAACACACATGAAAGCTAAAATAAAAGATATGACTTAAACAAGTTTAAGCCTAGGATATGAATTAGACAGAGAGCACTAGCGAGGGCCTAAAACTAAGGTTCCGATCAATCATCGCACTAAGCTATGATCATCCCCCAAGGATACTCGAAACACCAAGCACTAAGCCAAGGTGGTTTCCAAGAGAAAAACTCACTTTTAAAACTCATTTTCTTATAAACTTCAAATCTGAAAAATTACAAGGAGATAGGTGGGTTTATATAAGACCCATGCTATCATCTAAACCCTACATCTAATATCTAATCTAAGGGCCATGAGGGCCTTCAAAAACAGCCGAAAAAAAGGGTCACAAGACCTTACAAAATCTGAAAATTACAACAACTAACAACTAAAGTAGAAAGCGACTTGTTGTAGCATCCTCTCCCTTCATTTGTGTTGTTGAATCAAGGCCCTCTATTTCTCCTTGGAAAGCAAGTAAATCTCGGCCCCTTTAAGTTCCTTGGCTGATTTTGTTTGTTGTTGAATTCAAAAGATCAAAGGTGACAAAGACATAAAGTTTAAAGCAACTTTAATCGAAAGGGACATGTATGAATTAAAATGTATGACTTGAACAACAATAGACCAGCCGAGTTTGGCCTCCTTTTGAGCTGAAAAAACGTGACCATGGGTCCAAGGACCATGGTTAAATCGTAGACCAAAAATCGGGTCCAAATCGTCAAGCCGTTTCGTTCCAACTCTCCCCTTCTTCAAAAAAAGTTTGTCCTCAAACTTTGGCCAAATAAAATGGTATCCAAAAAGATGAATTTTCAGAAAATAAAAACGATTTTTGAAGAGTAAAGTTTTGATAAAAAAGAGGGAAACAACAAGAGCAAATCCTATGAAAAGCACATAGCAAATTCATCGAATCCTCTTGTTAGCCAACTCGACCCAAACACCTACAAAGGTGCTCGAATCAAGTCGACACTCACAAACCAAGACTCGCCCAGATTTGTAAGGCTACACTCGAAGACACCAAGACCCAACTCATCCCAAGATCGTCTCGGTTTAAGAAAACTCGAGAGCCAAGCTCGATACCAATTGGAGCGATTCGGGCGGCCTCTTTGTACCTTGTAACCACACTCACCCTAAACTCGACTCACTCATGAGCCTCACTCATTTATACACGGTTTTAGGGCTGTTTTGTTGTGGAAGTTTTCTGATTTTATTTGAACACACATGAAAGCTAAAATAAAAGATATGACTTAAACAAGTTTAAGCCTAGGATATGAATTAGACCGAGCACTAGCGAGGGCCTAAAACTAAGGTTAGATCAATCATCGCACTAAGCTATGATCATCCCCAAGGATACAGGAACCACCAAGCACTAAGCCAAGGTGGTTTCCAAGAGAAAAACTCACTTTTAAAACTCATTTTCTTATAAACTTCAAATCTGAAAAATTACAAGGAGATAGGTGGGTTTATATAAGACCCATGCTATCATCTAAACCCTACATCTAATATCTAATCTAAGGGCCATGAGGGCCTTCAAAAACAGCAAAAAAAAGGGTCACAAGACCTTACAAAATCTGAAAATTACAACAACTAACAACTAAAGTAGAAAGCGACTTGTTGTTGCCTCCTCTCCCTTCATTTGTGTTGTTGAATCAAGGCCCTCTATTTCTCCTTGGAAAGCAAGTAAATCTCGGCCCCTTTAAGTTCCTTGGCTGATTTTGTTTGTTGTTGAATTCAAAAGATCAAAGGTGACAAAGACATAAAGTTTAAAGAACTTTAATCGAAAGGACATGTATGAATTAAAATGTATGACTTGAACAACAATAGACCAGCCGAGTTTGGCCTCCTTTTGAGCTGAAAAAGCGTGACCATGGGTCCAAGGACCATGGTTAAATCGTAGACCAAAAATCGGGTCCAAATCGTCAAGCCGTTTCGTTCCAACTCTCCCCTTCTTCAAAAAAAGTTTGTCCTCAAACTTTGGCCAAATAAAATGGTATCCAAAAAGATGAATTTTCAGAAAATAAAAACGATTTTTGAAGAGTAAAGTTTTGATAAAAAAGAGGGAAACAACAAGAGCAAATCCTATGAAAAGCACATAGCAAATTCATCGAATCCTCTTGTTAGCCAACTCGACCCAAACACCTACAAAGGTGCTCGAATCAAGTCGACACTCACAAACCAAGACTCGCCCAGATTTGTAAGGCTACACTCGAAGACACCAAGACCCAACTCATCCCAAGATCGTCTCGGTTTAAGAAAACTCGAGAGCCGAAGCTCTGATACCAATTGGAGCGATTCGGGGCGGGCCTCTTTGTACCTTGTAACCACACTCACCCTAAACTCGACTCACTCATGAGCCTCACTCATTTATACACGGTTTTAGGGCTGTTTTGTTGTGGAAGTTTTCTGATTTTATTTGAACACACATGAAAGCTAAAATAAAAGATATGACTTAAACAAGTTTAAGCCTAGGATATGAATTAGACCGAGCACTAAGCGAGGGCCTAAAACTAAGGTTCCGATCAATCATCGCACTAAGCTATGATCATCCCCCAAGGATACTCGAAACACCAAGCACTAAGCCAAGGTGGTTTCCAAGAGAAAAACTCACTTTTAAAACTCATTTTCTTATAAACTTCAAATCTGAAAAATTACAAGGAGATAGGTGGGTTTATATAAGACCCATGCTATCATCTAAACCCTACATCTAATATCTAATCTAAGGGCCATGAGGGCCTTCAAAAACAGCCGAAAAAAAGGGTCACAAGACCTTACAAAATCTGAAAATTACAACAACTAACAACTAAAGTAGAAAGCGACTTGTTGTAGCATCCTCTCCCTTCATTTGTGTTGTTGAATCAAGGCCCTCTATTTCTCCTTGGAAAGCAAGTAAATCTCGGCCCCTTTAAGTTCCTTGGCTGATTTTGTTTGTTGTTGAATTCAAAAGATCAAAGGTGACAAAGACATAAAGTTTAAAGCAACTTTAATCGAAAGGGACATGTATGAATTAAAATGTATGACTTGAACAACAATAGACCAGCCGAGTTTGGCCTCCTTTTGAGCTGAAAAAACGTGACCATGGGTCCAAGGACCATGGTTAAATCGTAGACCAAAAATCGGGTCCAAATCGTCAAGCCGTTTCGTTCCAACTATTTTATTTCGAGCCAAAATCGAAAAACACGACGAAAAACCGAAACACGAAACACGAAAACGGAGCCGAGAAAGTCAACTCGTACCAAATTGATCAACTTGGCACAAGTTGATCTTCCTCGACCCTCCAAAGTCAAGCAAATGGGCAGACATGCTTACACACCTAGGGGGACAATGTCATACTACATACGGCACTACGAAAATGTCAGAAAGAAGGGTGAAAATTGCCAGAGCACTGGCGATTTTCATGAAAATCGCCAGTCCTCTGGCGATTTTCCCCTCCCTTCTGACATTCTGGCGATTTTCTGGTTAATCGTTGGTTTACTGGCGATTTTCTCTTTGTTCTGACAGTTTGCGGCGCTTAAAACCCTATAAATACACCCCTTATTCAACCATTTCAAAGCGTGAATTATCACCACTCTCTTCTCTATCTACTCCTCACTCACACTCGACTCAAAAACAGGTTCCTGACCCGACCCGGTATTGGCATTGCGAACCCGTATTCGTAATACGGTTGTAGCGATTCGGACCTCTGATCCGTCTTAAACCTCGCCAATATCGCATAAGCAACAACACAATTAACAATGAACAAACGGACACTACTTTACATTATGCAAATTCTCATTTACGCATTAAACGACTAAACATGATTTCGACAAAACTTGTACTGTCTTCAATAGTCTTAAAGCATGCAAAACTGAGGGTTTTAAACAAACTTTTACATACACATGAGTCGGAAAATAGTATTTAAATGATTATTCAAACAATGAATTATCGTTTTGTGCACATTTCCTATAGCAACCCGTCATAGCTTTGACGTATACATTCGCTTTTACGCATATTTATCGAGTCACATATCGCACTTGTACGTAGCGGTTTGCATTTGCTCAAACATCGAATTATACACTGTTTTCAAGCTAGTAATGGCTACTTTTACGTAGGCTTTTCGATTACAGTTTTTCATAACGCATTTTGACAAACTTTCGGAGAGTACCCTCACCCCGAATTCGCTCTGGTTTCACAATTGCCTTAGACGGATAGGTATCGACGCACCTTGAACTCTAAGATTCGCGTCTTCGTGTCCAAGACGCGTCGAACGGGTCCAAATTCCCTCATAATTTGGTGGCGACTCCGAAAACGACTTTTAAATGATTTTTCAATATTTCTTTAAAATGCTTTAAACAAATTACGCAATGACATCCCCCATACGCAATCGAGCAAGACCCGCAGAGCGCGCTTCAACGCGCTGCTCTTTCACATACATTTTCCCGCGCCGTGCATTCCGCCCCATGACACATTTCGAGGGCGGGCGCGAGCGGGGCGTCGAGAAGGGATCGATCCAGATCCTCGCCACCCATCCCAAGACTACTCTCCAGCAAGCACGCTTAACCAAAGAGTTCTTAAGATGAGCCACCAGAAAAGAAGATGCATCTTGTTGATATGAGTAGCACTTACAATCCTTTTAAGCGCTAGGTCACTTGAGCTCATCACATGGACCACTTCAACGGGGAACCCGGCCCGAATAACCTCGGACAACACCGGGTGTTACAGAAGGGCGTAAATGTAAGTCCTTTGTTAGTCTCGAGAAGAGAGATCGACCCATGTGTGGGTCGATTACTATTTGATTCAGCAAGGAAATGGGCAGAGCTTCACAAAATTTGATACGCTTTAGTCGTGATCACCTAAACAAAAATAACCTGACAAACTCTAAGGGTAGATAGGGTAAGTCGGGGTCGATCCACAGGGAGAAGGTTGTTAATGTAGGCTACCTATGGGGCGATTCTAGACAAGTTGGTTCGAGTTTTTGATGGTTTTTATAACTAGAGCGTAGTAGAAAAGGGTTTAAGCTTATGGAGAAAGGTCTAGGAATTCAGGTTCATCATGGGAAGTGTTTGGTTAAGGGTTGAGTGATGGAATGAGTAGGGATTATGCTTGATAAGGATGTTGGACCAAAATTGGTCAAGGAAACCAAGGGTGAAGCCGAGGGGGGCCGTGGGTTGGACCCATGGGCTCAAACCCAAGCCTAGACCAAGGGTCAAGGGATCCCTAGGGGATAAGTAAAGTCAATTCTATGGTCAAATCGAGCCAACCCTAGTGATCAAGCTAAGTCAAGGATGGAGAGCAACAAAAAGTCAAGATCATGCTATTTTTGAAATGTGGTCAACTATGGTACACCCATGTGAGTCAACCCTCCAATAAAATGGGCTCACATGGATCATCAAGCTAGCTCATGGAGGTCAAGGGGCCGGTTCAAATCAAGTCACCAAGGATCATCACATTGTTTTTTATATTTCATGTCATTTTCATACATGTCGTTTTCATTACTTTTACTTTATGCTTTAATGTAAGAGACAATATAATCCCTTGATTATTGGTCATTTGGACCGTCCCACATGCCAACCAAGGTCAAATCTTGACCCTTGGATGCTTCCTAAAGTGCATGGATAGGATGTGTTCAAATGTCATTGTCTACTTTAAGTTTTTGTTTGTTATCAATTTCAAATTTGTAAGGTCACTAGGACCAACTAATTCGGCTGATTTGAGGGACCTTTATGGCCCTTGGATCAACTTGTAATGTGTGGGTAGGATTAGAATGGGGTAATATATAAACCCACATCCTCACCTCACAATTTTGATTTGAATGATAAGGTTGAAACCCTAAAAAACCTTGAGTGCTCTCATTTCTCTCTTTACTTTGTGTTTGAGATTTATGATAATTAACTAGTGGCTTTGTGCTTAGTTAATTAAACCCCTAAATCTATAACTTTGTGAGTAGATTTAGGCACTATCTTTATGTTTCCTTTTGTTTTACAAATTTTAAAAATATCCCATAAAAACTTCACATTGAGCCGAGATTTCTAAGGGTTTTGCAAGATCGATTTTGTTCATCCTTTGAGTGATTCTTATCCCCATAAGTTTCACTCCAAATTGGTCATCAAAGCCTAGGTTTGTTTTTGATTTTCATTTTTATCTTTGTTTTTTTTTCGGTTTACCCTAGAAAAGTCGAGTAGTTTGTTTGTTTTCCTCTTTTAATTTTTCGTTTTTTCTTCCTTCTTTTCCTTGTTTATTTTCTATAAATTTCCACAAAAGATCTCACAAAATTGTCACAAAATGGAAGGGGATAGAGGGGAAGATAAAAGACTTTCGAATTTGGAGGATAAATTGAATCAACTTGCCGGTAGTTGTAATACTATGATGAATGCTTTGAACACCCTCCTAGACCAAAACCTTAATGAACCAAGAAGGGGTGAAGGGGGAAGGGGACGTGGCCGTGGGTTTGGGTATGGGGGCCGTGGGAGAGGACACCCTCCTCCTCACATGGAAGATCAATTTTCGGATTCGGAAGAGTCCCTTGAGGCCCACCCTAGAGACCATGACCGAGACATTAAGGTGGACATACCCGATTTTTATGGTAGCTTGAACCCCGAGGATCTCCTAGATTGGCTTAGATCGGTTGAGAGAATTTTTGAATTCAAGGAGTACTCCGATAGGAAGTGTTTCAAGGTAGCCATCATGAAGTTTAAGGGATATGCCTCCCTTTGGTATGAAAACCTTAAGAATCAAAGAAACCGAGAGGGTAAGGAACCCATTAAGTCATGGCTCAAACTCAAAAAGAAACTCAAAGACAAGTTTGTTCCCAAAGACTACACCCAAGACATGTTTCTCAAACTAGCTCAACTAAAACAAGAGTCACACCCCATTGAGACCTATCTTAGGGATTTTGAGCAACTCACCCTACAATGTGAGATGAATGTGAAACAGAACAAAAATTGCAAGGTTTGTTGAGGGCCTAAACCCTAGGATTGCTAACCGAGTGAAGATGCAAAACTTGTGGTCATTCGATGAGGCCGTTACCATGGCCACACGTGTGGAAAGGCTAGAGAAGGGGAGAGGAGAGTCGGCTAAGAGCAACCCCAAAACCAACCCCATGTCGAGCCAAGGAGGGATCAAGATTTCCGAGCCTTGCCCTACTAACAAACCCTCAAGTGTTGATAAAGGAAAGGGAATTGACTATGGCCCCAAGAGAACGATTCCCCTCAAAAAATGCTACCAATGTCAAGGCTATGGTCATTTTGCTAAGGAATGCCCTAGCAAGAGGACCTTGAATACAAGTGAGGTTGTGCATTGGGGAGATGATGAGGTGTTAGTTTGTGAGGAAGAAAAAAAAGAGGGAGTTGAGGAAGTGAAGATGGCCGAGACCATTGTTCCCCCGGACTCGGGATTGAGCTTGGTCACTTGGCGAGTGATGCACACCCAAGAATCAAACGAGAATATGGACCAAAGGCACCAAATATTTCGGTCCAAATGTACCATCATGGGGAGAGTGTGTAACTTGATTATCGATGGGGGAAGTTGTGTTAATGTTGCTTCCAAGACCCTCATTGATAAGCTTGCCTTGCCTACTTTGAAGCATCCTCACCCATACAAGCTAAGATGGCTCAATCAAGGAGCCGAGGTCAAAGTTGACAAACAATGCCAAGTCTCGTTCTCAATTGGTCAAGACTATAAAGATGAAGTTATGTGTGAAGTGTTGGACATGGATGCTTGCCATGTGTTGCTTGGTAGACCTTGGGAATTTGAAAAGAATTCTTCCCATCATGGAAGAGACAACACCTACTCATTCAAGTATGGTGAAAAGCTCATTGTCTTAGCTCCCCTACCACCAATGATGGGTTGTAAATCCAATGCATGCCTATTTGAATCCTTCATTGAGCGAAACCTAGCAAGGAGACGAAGTTAAGGCCGAAATTGCATGAGCTTGAGAAATTGAAGGGGCTTGAGCCGAGTAAAGAAGAGCAAGGGGAAAAGGTGAGCTTGGAATGTGAGGGAAGCACTAGCATGACAAGGAGGACTCTAGGAGAGGAGCCTCATGAAGGTGAAGCATCAATCAACAAGGAAACAACCGAGCTACATTGAGAATGTGGTCAATGAAAGAACAAAAATCGATGGTAAGGAAAGATCAAGCGGGTCTTTAAGGTGGAGAATCATTGATGGGCTCGAACATGAGCAAGAATGGGTGGATGGCATGGTTATGAGTCGAGGGCTCAAAGAAATGCTCGAGGAAGAATGCGTGGTCAAGCAAACCGTGACCAAGGATGAAAATGTGATCACTTCTTCGAGCCAAGGCAAAGGGGTCCAACCACTTCTACAAACTCTAGCTAAGTGGTGCCCATGGAAGACTAAAACCGTGAAAGCCAAGATCGAGCAAAGGTTGAGCCGAGATTCTAGCTTGAAATCGAGCAAGGGAGGAAGCAAGAGGATCTCCAAGGACTTGAGGACAAGTCCTTTCCAAGGAGAGGAGATTGGACCAAAATTGGTCAAGGAAACCAAGGGTGAAGCCGAGGGGGGCCGTGGGTTGGACCCATGGGCTCAAACCCAAGCCTAGACCAAGGGTCAAGGGATCCCTAGGGGATAAGTAAAGTCAATTCTATGGTCAAATCGAGCCAACCCTAGTGATCAAGCTAAGTCAAGGATGGAGAGCAACAAAAAGTCAAGATCATGCTATTTTTGAAATGTGGTCAACTATGGTACACCCATGTGAGTCAACCCTCCAATAAAATGGGCTCACATGGATCATCAAGCTAGCTCATGGAGGTCAAGGGGCCGGTTCAAATCAAGTCACCAAGGATCATCACATTGTTTTTTATATTTCATGTCATTTTCATACATGTCGTTTTCATTACTTTTACTTTATGCTTTAATGTAAGAGACAATATAATCCCTTGATTATTGGTCATTTGGACCGTCCCACATGCCAACCAAGGTCAAATCTTGACCCTTGGATGCTTCCTAAAGTGCATGGATAGGATGTGTTCAAATGTCATTGTCTACTTTAAGTTTTTGTTTGTTATCAATTTCAAATTTGTAAGGTCACTAGGACCAACTAATTCGGCTGATTTGAGGGACCTTTATGGCCCTTGGATCAACTTGTAATGTGTGGGTAGGATTAGAATGGGGGTAATATATAAACCCACATCCTCACCTCACAATTTTCAGATTTGAATGATAAGGTTGAAACCCTAAAAAAACTTGAGTGCTCTCATTTCTCTCTTTACTTTGTGTTTGAGATTTATGATAATTAACTAGTGGCTTTGTGCTTAGTTAATTAAACCCCTAAATCTATAACTTTGTGAGTAGATTTAGGCACTATCTTTATGTTTCCTTTTGTTTTACAAATTTCAGAAAAATATCCCATAAAAACTTCACATTGAGCCGAGATTTCTAAGGGTTTTGCAAGATCGATTTTGTTCATCTTTTGAGTGATTCTTATCCCCATAAGTTTCACTCCAGATGTAGCTCGTCCTCTCGGTCTTAAGCTTCCTCTAGGATTCATTAGCAGGCTCTCGCTACGAACTTACTAACAAGGTTCCTATCGATTAGTCTCGCGCCTCTTCTTGAACTAGGCTTTCGGTGTTAAGTTCAAGGGTGCTAAAAAGCTTGTTAAACATGTCCGGCGATCAACAAATAACAATCAAGTAAGATAATCGAAACAAGCATGAAAACCTAACTCAAACAAACACCAACAACAACCAAAACACAACCACATGATTCACCTTTCTCCCCTAGAGAAAGGAACTACTCAAACATGGTAAAAACAACAACTAAAACTAAACAATAAGAAGAATTCAGGATCAACCAAACAATATAATTGAAATTTGAATTGAAAGGAGAAGAAGTTCAATACCAACAATGATCAAAAACTAGCAAAGGATGTGCAAAGATGACAAGGATGAATTCAAGAACGATTCTCGAGTCGAAAATTTAAAATACAATCAAAGTGAAACAGTGAAATCCAAGAACGATGAAATTAGGTTTATCTAGGAGTATTTTATGAGTATGAAAAAGCTTAGTACGAATTATGGATGATCCTCTCACTAAAACACTTGAGCAAAATAAGTATATGAAGGGTCAAGAGGCGTCCCAAGGGGTCGGGATGGGCCTCCCGGTCGAGATAGTGTCCCAGGGGGTCGGGATGAGGTCCCAACGTGTGCAGTCCAATTGCTCTTGTTTTATTCTTGCTCCAACTTCTTCGTATGTCGTCCCTATGGCTTGGGACAAGGCATGGCTCGTCCCTATGGCTTGGGATGAGGTCTAAAGTGAGGATTTAAGCTTCTTACTCCGTCCCTAGGTCTCGGGACAACTTCAAAACATCTTTAATAGCTCGTACTCATCCTCAACGATGGAAAATCAACTCAACACATCATGTAGCGATCCCGGGAATCCAAAGCATCGTCCCGGCTAGTGCATAACCTCCAAAATAAGGCGATGTCAAACAAAACAAAGCCAACAAGAAAAACCAGAGAACGCGGAGGAAAATGATAGAATAAAGCATGTAAAGGCGCTAAAAATGACATAAATCACTAGTGACACGGGGGCATAAAGCATATACAAATACGACACATCAAACTCCCCAAACCGAACCGTTAATTGTCCTCAAGCAACCATACATAACCAAAACGAATAAGAGGACAAAGCGAGACCACTAGTAGCTCAAGCAAAAGACAATCATTCTGAAAACAACATGGGACATAGGAAAGAGCTAACTAACGGCTGATATTTATATGACGATGTAGAAAGAACGGCATAGCTTCAACTTTGGCTCTCTAACTGTAACACCCCGACTCATTTCATATTTAAATAAATCATTTTATCAAAATACATATTTTCTTTCATGTGAATTTCTCATTCTTAGCTCGAGAAAATCTTACCCCAAGTTTGCATGTTGCTTAGCTGAGTCGTGGTTGCGCTAATCGAGGTGGTTTTCGAGCTTGAGAGTGTGTGAGTGAGTGTGGGGGTGTTTAGGAGGCCTTGAGTTGGTCAGAGGTGTTTTAACGAGCTAGGCGCGAGCTGGGGATGAAAGGGGAGCCATCCGGAGAAAACATACAAAAATGGCGGACGACCCGCGGTCGACCCGCGAGCGACCCACAGTCGACCCGCGGGCAACACTGCTTTATGCAGGTTTTTTGTTTTTCGATTCGTGACTTATTATAACTTATCTTATACGTATTTTAACCTCTCCTAAGCCCTAATTACCTCATTAATCTCTTATATCATCATTCTAAAAACCTAATCCTCTCTTCTCTCTCCTAAAACTCCATTAATTTTCTCTCAAAACTTTATTCAAATTCATTCAGTTCTCTTCTTTCAAGCCCTAATTCTTTCCTAATCAATCTCCTTCGGTATTGGAGTGAAACTTATAAGGTTAAGATTCACTCAAGAGAACAAACAAAATCTACTTTTAATTGAGGAACAAATATCGGCTAACATGAGTATATTAGTGTTTGATTTTTTCTGATTTTTGTTTGATAAAAGAAAACAAATAAGATAACCTAATTCTAAGCACTAAGCCAAAGAAATTAGGGTTCGTTTACCTAAGCACTTAGCCACTAGGTAAACTAAACTACACTCTTGCACAAAGCAAAGAGAAAACAAAGAAGAGATAAACTCAAACTTAGGGTTTTGATATAACTTGAAATCTGAAAATTACAATGTGTGTTGGAGGGTTTATATAATACCCTTTGACACATCTTAACCCTACAATATAAAGTTGATCTAAGGGCTCAAAGAGCTCCTCAAACAACAACAAAAAAAACGGCTATAAAGCCTTACAAATCTGAAAAATAAGGCAAGCAAACAAAATACATAAAGCATAAAGTTGAAAAGGACTAAAGACTCCATCCTATCCTTGCATTTAGGTTAGCATCCAAGGGCCAAGATGGGGGCCTTGGGGGACAAGGTGGGACGGTCCAACTACAACAAAAATCTGATTTTTGTTGGCTACAAAACAATAAAGCATAAAGTAAGATAGACATCTAGTGAAAAGGACTTGTTGCACAAAATAATGTGGGTCTTGTGAGTGTTGTTTGAAGCCGGACCCTTGGCCCCCTTGGCTGACTTTTGGAACCACTTGGGTCTAGTTTTATTGGAGGACTAACCCTAGTGGTGGTACTCATATGACCCACACTCAAAAATAGCTCATTTGTTGACTTTTGTTGCTCTCCTTCTTAAACCTTCCTTGACTACCTTAGGTCCACTAAGCATGGCTAAAGTTGACCACTTGATTAGCTTGACTTTGCACTTAGTTGGACCCTAGGTCCAAGGCCTAACCTATGGTTCGAGTCCAAGGACCCAAACCATGGTTTAGCTCCAAACCACCTTTGCTTGAGTTGACCATTCTTGGTTCAATCTCCTCTCCTTGGAAAGGATTTGCCCTCAAATCCTTGGAGATCCTCTTACTTCCCTCAAGACTTGATTTCTTGCTTGATTCTCGACTTAACCCTCGCTCAACCTTGGCTCTCATGGCTCTAGGATTCCAAGGACACCACTTGATCAAGGTTTGGAGATGAGGTTAGACCCCCTTGACTTGGCTCGTGTGATTGGCCATGTTCCCTTCTTTGCTCACGGTTTCCTTGTCCACACACTCTTCCTCGAGCACACCTTTGAGTCCATGGCTTGTAGGCATACCATCCACCCATTCTTGCTCATGATTGAGCCCATCTATGATTCTCCATCTCAAAGACCCACTTGATCTCTCTAAGCCATCAATTTTAGCTCTTTCCTTAGTCTCACTCTCATTGAAGTTGGTTGTGTTCATCTCATTGTTGATCGGTTTGTCATTCTCTTGCTTCTCTCCAAGAATTCCTCTTGTAGCTCTAGGGTTTGTTGTTCCGTCGGCCTCTAGGCTTTTCGAACCCTCATGCTCCCTCATCCTCGGCTCTAGATTCGTCTCTTGGCGAGCATTCTCTTCGATGAGTGATTCAAACAAACACGAGTTGGTCTTGCATCCCATCATAGGAGGTAGTGGTGTTAGAACAATGAGTTTCTCCATATACTTGAAGGAGTAAGTGTTGCTCCTCCCATGATGAGAAGAGTCCCTCTCATACTCCCAAGATCTCCCTAGCAACAAGTGACACGCATCCATATCGAGAATTTCACAAACGACCTCATCCTTGTAATCTTGACCAATCGAAAATGGCACCATGCATTGTTTGTTGACTTTCACTTCGGCTCCCTTGTTGAGCCACCTTAGTTTGTAGGGGCTTGGGTGCTCCAAAGTGGGTAGACTTAGCTTCTCCACAAGCATTTTGGAAGCTACAATAGTACAACTCCCACCATCGATGATAAGATTACAAACTCTCCCCATGATTGTGCATTGGGACCGAAAAATTTGTTACCGTTGGTCCATGCACTCGCTTGACTCTTGAGTGTGCATTACGCGCCATATGACTAAGCTCAACCCCAAGTCCGGGAGCACCAAGGTTTCGGCCTCCTTCACTCCCACTACTCCCTCTTGTTTTTCTTCTTCATAAATTAAGACCTCATCGTCACCCCAATGCACCACCTCGCAAGTACTCAAGGCCCTTTTGCTAGGGCACTCCTTAGCAAAATGCCTATACCCTTGGCATTGATAGCACTTCTTGAGAGGAACCGTTCTTCTTGGGCCAAAGTCGATGCCTTTTCCCTTGTCAACAATTGGTGGTTTTGTAGTAGGGCTAGGCTCGACTATCTTCACTCCTCCTAGGCTCGTAGTGGGGGTTGACTTGGTGGTGTGCTTGGCCGAGTCATTTCTCCCCTTCTCAAGCCTCTCAACTCTCATGGCCATAGTGACGGTGGAATGAAACTAGATGGGTCAAGTTTCACTCAAGAAATGAACTCAAATCGATTTGTGAAGCTATTGAAATTTTCGGCCAAGTATGTTGTTTTTGTGAGATAATTTTCTGAAATTTTGTGGAACAAGGAAAACATAAAAGATAGTACCTAAATCTAAACACAAAGTAATAGATTTAGGGGTTTAATTAGTTAAGCACTAAGCCACTAACTAATTAATCATAAATCTCAAGCACAAAGCAAGGAGAAAAATGAGGAACACACAACTTAAACTCTAGGGTTTATAATTCATCCAAATCTGAAAATTATGTTGTGGGAGAGAGGGGTTATATAGTACCCAATCTCTAATCTACACTCTACAAACTAAAGATGATCCAAGGGTTACAAATATCCCACAAAACAACATAAAACTCGGCTCACATAGCCTTACATTAGCTGAAAATTTGAAATGAAAACAACAAATGCATAAAGTATAAAGCATAAAGTAGGATAGTGACATGTGTTGAAAGGGACTTGTTGTGGAACACATGTGATGCTCCATTTGTTGAATTTCGGCTGACTTGGGGTTGTTTTCCCACTTGATTTTTGCTCTTGATGATTCAATTGACTTGTGGTTCGAACCCACATGGGTGCACCCAAAGTTCACACTTCAAAATAGCACATTCATTGACTTTTCGGTTGCTCTCCAACTTGACTTGCCTTGACTTCTTTGACCCACCAAGATTGACCAAGATATTATTGTTTAATTCACTCAAAATAAGCTTGGGTGGACCCTAGGACCGGGGCCTAGCCCATGGTTCGAGCCCAAGGACCCAAACCGTGTTCTCGACTAAAACCGCCTTTTCTCGCCTTGACCATTCTTGGTCCAATCTCCTCTCCTTGGAAAGGATTTGCCCTTAAATCCTCGGAGTTCTGTTTGTTCCCTTTTCGACTTGAACTTTTGCTTGACCCTTGATTTAGCCCTTGGTCATTTTTGGCTCTCACGCTCCTCGACTTCCAAGGATTCAACTTGCTCAAAGTCCGGAGGAAAGGATGGATCCCTTTGACTTGGCTCGTGTGAGGGGCCATTATCTCTTCATTGCTCACGGTCCTCTTGACCATACACTCTCCCTCGAGCACTCCTTTGAGCCCATGGCTTGTGGGCATGCTACTCTTCCACTCTTGTTCATGATTGATCCTCCCTTCGAATTCCCAATTTGTGAAACCTCTTGAACTTTTGCATTCTTCTTGACTTGGACTCTTGTTGGCTTCATGACTTGATTCGTAGACCATGATGAGTAGTACCCCATGAGCCCCATGACCAACCTTGGGCTCCATGATCCTAGACTCCCAAGAACACCACTTGCTTAGAGATTGAATGAGAGATTGATCCTTGTAGACTCGGCTCATTGAATTGGACTTGCTCTCTCCCTTACTCATGGTTTCCTTGGATTCACAATTATCCCCAAGCACAACTCGAAGTTCCTCATGCTTAGAATCATCATCTAGCCACCCTTTGTCAAGGATGAGTCCCACGTCTTTCTCCCATTTCAAGGACTCACTTGAACTTTCGAACACATCGACCCTTGCATCTCCAAATGATTCACTTCCTTTGCACTTGATTGAGTTTCCCAAATTTTCAGTTTTGACTTTATGGAGCTCCTCTCCTTGGCTTCCCCTTATTGCTCTCGGATTGTCTTTGATCACATGGAGGGCTACATTCTCGATCATGAAGGTACTTGTTGAATTAGACGACCTAAGAAGTGTAACCAATTTATGTATGGCCTTGAGGGCCGTGCCTCTCTTCCACAATTCAATCCTTGGATCCTCAATGGTATCATCCTCCTTGTTGTTGTTAGTATTCACTTTGAATTTCCATTTTAGAAATTCCCTCGACTCTTTGCTTGCAACAACATTCCCGCTCCACATGAATCTCCTTTCCATGAACTTAGGTAGATTTCTCATCCCCAAGTCATCTCCTTCCTTGAGCTCCCTAATCTGATTTTGGATTGATTTGGTAACCCTAGGCTCACTTCCATGGATAGTCTTGTTGGGTAACAAAGCTCCGGAAACAAATTCATTTGGAAGCTCAATGCCGCCAATAGATGATGACCCACTAAGTATCTCAATGAGGTAGGAATCCTCATAGGTTTCCAACGGCTCTTGCTCTTTCTTGGAGGGTGGTTTGCATTGCTCTTTGGGGACTTCCTTAGCAAGGACATCAACGACACTCTCCCCCTTGCTAGGCTCTTGTTTCATTTCCGGTCCCCCATCAACCTTCATGTTTTCGTGTGATTCAACCAAGGAGGGTGGGTTAGGGTTCTTTAAAATTGGAGGTAAGGGAGTAAGTTTGATATTCTTAGCTCCAATCTTAAAATTATAAGTATTGTTCCTCCCATCATGATTAGCATTTCTTTTCAACTTCCAAGATCTCCCTAAAAGAATGTGACAAGCATCCATGGGAATCACATCACACAAAGCTTCATCCATGTAATCCCCTCCAATGGAGAAAGAAACCAAGCATTGTCTATCCACCATCACCTCGGCTCCCATATTTAGCCACCTTAATTTGTAAGGGTTAGGGTGTTCTTGTGTAGGCAAGGCTAATTTTTCAATGAGGGTGTTTGAGGCAATATTGGAACAACTTTTCCCATCAATGGTTAGATTACAAACCCTTCCCATAATGGTACATTTCGACTTAAAAACTTGCTGATTTTCGTTTTCCTCCAAGGGTTGAGGTTGGTTGTACATATCCCTCAAGATCACAAGGTTAGGGTTAGGGATAGGTCTACCCCTCATTCGACTCATTTTGATTTCAAGCTCTCTTCTAGCTTTCTCCATAGACTCATACACGGTTTCACCAAAAGTGGTATCACAAGAAACATCAAAAGGAAGAAACACACCCATTGATACAATCAAAGAAACAAACCCAAAAACTCAAGCAAAGTTCGGATCTTGGATGTAAAAACCAAACACTTAGCACAAGGGTAAATTTTCAGCCACTTTTTTTTGTGAAAGTTTTGTGAGAGTTTTGTGGAAGAAACAAGGAAAAATAAAAGAGAAAACGAAAAATAAAAGAGGAAACACAAAGAACAATTCGAAAAAACAAAGATAAACCGAAAAAAAAAACAAAGAAAAAATCGAAAACAAGAACAAACCTAGGCTTTGATGACCAATTTGGAATGAAACTAGATGGGTCAAGTTTCACTCAAGAAATGAACTCAAATCGATTTGTGAAGCTATTGAAATTTTCGGCCAAGTATGTTGTTTTTGTGAGATAATTTTCTGAAATTTTGTGGAACAAGGAAAACATAAAAGATAGTACCTAAATCTAAACACAAAGTAATAGATTTATGGGTTTAATTAGTTAAGCACTAAGCCACTAACTAATTAATCATAAATCTCAAGCACAAAGCAAGGAGAAAAATGAGGAACACACAACTTAAACTCTAGGGTTTATAATTCATCCAAATCTGAAAATTATGTTGTGGGAGAGAGGGGTTATACAGTACCCAATCTCTAATCTACACCCTACAAACTAAAGATGATCCAAGGGTTACAAATATCCCACAAAACAACATAAAACTCGGCTCACATAGCCTTACATTAGCTGAAAATTTGAAATGAAAACAATAAATGCATAAAGTATAAAGCATAAAGTAGGATAGTGACATGTGTTGAAAGGGACTTGTTGTGGAACACATGTGATGCTCCATTTGTTGAATTTCGGCTGACTTGGGGTTGTTTTCCCACTTGATTTTTGCTCTTGATGATTCAATTGACTTGTGGTTCGAACCCACATGGGTGCACCCAAAGTTCACACTTCAAAATAGCACATTCATTGACTTTTCGGTTGCTCTCCAACTTGACTTGCCTTGACTTCTTTGACCCACCAAGCTTGACCAAGATATTATTGTTTAATTCATTCAAAATAAGCTTGGGTGGACCCTAGGACCGGGGCCTAGCCCATGGTTCGAGCCCAAGGACCCAAACCGTGTTCTCGACTAAAACCGCCTTTTCTCGCCTTGACCATTCTTGGTCCAGACGGCCTCATCGAATGACCACAAATTTTGCAACTTTACTCGGTTTGCCACTCTAGGGTTTAGGCCTTCGACGAATCTCGCAATCTTTTGCTCGGGTTTTTCACTCATCTCGCGTTGAAGGGTGAGTTGTTCGAAATCCCTAAGGTATGATTCGATGGGTTGGGTTTCTTGCTTAAGTTGAGTCAACCTAAGAAACATATCATGTGTGTAATCCTTGGGTACGAACTTATCCTTGAGTTTCTGGAGCGATTCGAAGCGGGCCTCTTTGTACCTTATAACCACATCACCCTAAACTCGACTCACTCATGAGCCCTCACTCATATCACACGTTTTTATGGATGTTTTAGGGTGGATTGTTTTCTGATTTTTATTTGAACAAACATAAAACAAAGATAAAGGATATGACTTAAACAAGTTTAAGCCTAGGATAGAGCCTTAACAAGCACATAGCCACTATTAAGGGTTCGAGCTACTCAAAGCACATAGCTAATGAGCCATCCTAGGTAAACCTCAAGCACAAAGCAAGAGAAAACTCACTCAAACTCAACTTTTTTATATCATCACAAATCTCAAAAATACAAGAGGGTAAGCTTGGTTTATATAAGCCTAAGCTTCTAATCTCAACCACTCATCTATCTAAGATCTAAGGGCTACAAATAATAACCCACAAAAATACAACAAAATCGGCTCACATGTGAGCTACAAATTCAGCTTACAAAAATACAACACAACTAAAGTAGAAAGCGACTTGTTGTAGTATCCTCTCCCTTCATTTGTGTTGTTCAATCAAAGGCCTAGATCTTCTCCTTGGAGCTCAAGTCATACGGTCCACACAAGGTCCCTTAACTGATTTTTTTTTGTTATTTGAATACAAAAGACCAAAAGGTGACAAAGACATAAAGTGATAAAACAAGCTATAATGAAAGGGACATGTATTGAATTACAATGTAACACTTGAACATCATTTCAGCCGAGATTTTGGTCTAAATTGGCTGAAATTTCGTGACCATGGGTCCAAGGACCATGGTTAGGTCAGAGGCCAAAAATCGGGACCAAATCGTCAGCCGCTTGCTCCAACTCTCCCTTTTTTCAAAAAAAAAGTTTGTCCTCAAACTTTGGCCAAATAAAATGGTATCCAAAAAGATGAATTTTCAGAAAATAAAAAACGATTTTTGAAAGAATAAAGTTTTGATAAAAACGAGGGAAACAACAAGAGCAAATCCTATGAAAAGCACATAGCAAATTCATCGAATCCCCTTGTTAGCCAACTCGACCCAAACACCCACAAAATGTCCTCGAATCAAGTCGACACTCACAAATCAAGACGCGCACAGATTTGTAAGGAGACACCCGAAAACACCAAGACCCAACTCATCCCAAGATCGTCTCGGTTTAAGAAAACTCGAGAGCCGAAGCTTTGATACCAATTGGAGCGATTCGAAGCGGGCCTCTTTGTACCTTATAACCACATCACCCAAAACTCGACTCACTCATGAGCCCTCACTCATATCACACGTTTTTATGGATGTTTTAGGGTTGATTGTTTTCTGATTTTTATTTGAACAAACATAAAACAAAGATAAAGGATATGACTTAAACAAGTTTAAGCCTAGGATAGAGTCTTAACAAGCACATAGCCACTATTAAGGGTTCGAGCTACTCAAAGCACATAGCTAATGAGCCACCCTAGGTAAACCTCAAGCACAAAGCAAGAGAAAACTCACTCAAACTCAACTTTTTTATATCATCACAAATCTCAAAAATACAAGAGGGTAAGCTTGGTTTATATAAGCCTAAGCTTCTAATCTCAACCACTCATCTATCTTAGATCTAAGGGCTACAAATAACCCACAAAAATACAACAAAATCGGCTCACATGTGAGCTACAAATTCAGCTTACAAAAATACAACACAACTAAAGTAGAAAGCGACTTGTTGTAGTATCCTCTCCCTTCATTTGTGTTGTTCAATCAAAGGCCTAGATCTTCTCCTTGGAGCTCAAGTCATACGGTCCACACAAGGTCCCTTAGCTGATTTTTTTTTGTTATTTGAATACAAAAGACCAAAAGGTGACAAAGACATAAAGTGATAAAACAAGCTATAATGAAAGGGACATGTATTGAATTACAATGTAACACTTGAACATCATTTCAGCCGAGATTTTGGTCTAAATTGGCTGAAATTTCGTGACCATGGGTCCAAGGACCATGGTTAGGTCGTAGGCCAAAAATCGGGACCAAATCGTCAAGCCGTTTCGTTCCAGTTTCTTTCTAAGCTTAAGCCACGACCTAATAGGCTCTTTCCCTTCTCAAATTCGCTGATTTTTTAGGTTTTCGTACCAAAGTGAAGTATACCCTTTGAATTTCATGATAGCAACCTTAAAACATTTCCTATCCGAGTATTCCTTAAACTCAAAGACTCTCTCAATGGACCTAAGCCAATCTAGTAAGTTTTCGGGGTTTAGACTACCAAAGAAGTCGGGAATATCTACCTTGAGGTCTCGGTCTTGCTCTCTTGGATGGACCTCAATGGACTCCTCCGATTCCGAGTTGTAACCACCCATGTTAGGAGGCGGTTGCCCCCTTCATCGGCCACCCATACCACGGCCCCTTCCTCCACCCCTTGGTGGTGATCTTGGTTCATGAAGATTATGCTCCATTAGGGTGTTTAGAGCATTCATCATAGTGTTACAATTCCCGGCGAGTTGATTCATTTTTTCTTCAAGAGCCGAAATTCTCTTATCTTCATCCATTTTGTTGTGAAAATTTTGTGAAAGTTTTGTGAGAGTTTTGTGGAAGAAAACAAAGAGAAAACAAAAGAGAAACAAAGAAACAACCTAAGCTTTGATGACCAATTTGGAGTGAAACTTATAAGGTTAAGATTCACTCAAGAGAACAAACAAAATCTACTTGTAATTGAGGAACAAATCTCGGCTAACATGAGTATATTAGTGTTTGATTTTTTCTGATTTTTGTTTGATAAAAGAAAACAAATAAGATAACCAAATTCTAAGCACTAAGCCAAAGAAATTAGGGTTCGATTACCTAAGCACTTAGCCACTAGGTAAACTAAACTACACTCTTGCACAAAGCAAAGAGAAAACAAAGAAGAGATAAACTCAAACTTAGGGTTTTGATATAACTTGAAATCTGAAAATTACAATGTGTGTTGGAGGGTTTATATAATACCCTTTGACACATCTTAACCCTACAATATAAAGTTGATCTAAGGGCTCAAAGAGCTCCTCAAACAACAACACAAAAAACGGCTATAAAGCCTTACAAATCTGAAAAATAAGGCAAGCAAACAAAATACATAAAGCATAAAGTTGAAAAGGACTAAAGACTCCATCCTTGGAGTGAAACCTATGAGGTTTGATTTCACTCAAAGAAACAACAAAAATCGATCTTGAAAGGCTTGTGTTTTACTCGGCCAAAGTATTGTTTTTGTGGGATAATTTTTCTGATTTTTGAGACTTAAATGAAAACAAAGAAAACATGAAAGGGATAGGCTAATTCTAAGCACAAAACAATAGAATTAGGTTTTAGTTAATCAAGCACAAAGCCACTAATTAACTAGAAACTCACTAACTCAAGCACAAAGCTAAGAGGAAATGAAAACACTCAAATTTAGGGTTTAACCTTCAATATCCAAATCTGAAAAATACAATGATTTGAGCTTGGTTTAAATAGACCAAGTCTTTACATCCTAGCCATACAATCTAAGCTCCAATTTTAAAAGTATAAGTATTGTCCCTCCCATCATGATTAGCATTTCTTTCCAACTTCCATGGTCTCCCCAAGAGGAGATGACAAGCCTCCATGGGAATCACATCACACAAAACCTCATCCATGTAATCCCCTCCAATGGAGAAAGAAACCAAGCATTGTCTAACCACACTTACACTCATCTCGGCTCCATTGTCTAGCCATTTCATCTTGTAAGGGTTAGGGTGATCTTGTGTAGGCAAAGCTAGTTTTTCAATGAGAGTATTTGAGGCAACATTATTGCAACTTTCCCCATCAACAACCAAATTACAAACCCTTCCCATAATGGTACACCTAGATCTAAAGATTTGGACTTGGTGTTTCTCTTCTAGGGTTAGGGTTTGAGCATGTATTGCTCTACAAGTCACACGGCCATGGCTAGGGGGTGGCTCTCCTCCTAACCGAGCCATTCTAGCCTCTAATTCCCTTTGAGCCCTCAAAGTCACAAGATCAAGGTTAGGGTTAGGTTTAAGTCTACCCCTCATTTGACTCATTTTGATTTCAAGCTTTCTTCTAGCTTTCTCCATAGAATCATACATGGTCTCACCAAGAGTAGTATCATAAGAAACATCAAAAGGAAGAAACATACCCATTGAAATAACCAAAGAACAAATCTGAAAAAATTTCGGGCACTTCAAGAACTTGTTTTGGACCGTGTGTTTCCTAAGCACAAAGGTGGGATCTTGTGCTTCAAACCCAACCAAAGCTTTGATGACCAATTTGGAGTGAAACCTATGAGGTTTGATTTCACTCAAAGAAACAACAAAAATCGATCTTGAAAGGCTTGTGTTTTACTCGGCCAAAGTATTGTTTTTGTGGGATAATTTTTCTGATTTTTGAGACTTAAATGAAAACAAAGAAAACATGAAAGGGATAGGCTAATTCTAAGCACAAAGCAATAGAATTAGGTTTTAGTTAATCAAGCACAAAGCCACTAATTAACTAGAAACTCACTAACTCAAGCACAAAGCTAAGAGGAAATGAAAACACTCAAATTTAGGGTTTAACCTTCAATATCCAAATCTGAAAAATACAATGATTTGAGCTTGGTTT
Source organism: Dianthus caryophyllus (assembly GCA_023091065.1). Classification (NCBI taxonomy): domain Eukaryota; kingdom Viridiplantae; phylum Streptophyta; class Magnoliopsida; order Caryophyllales; family Caryophyllaceae; genus Dianthus; species Dianthus caryophyllus. Next base: position 10,693,715 of record CM041529.1, on the reverse strand, counting down.
AAATAGACCAAGTCTTTACATCCTAGCCATACAATCTAAGCTTGATCTAAGGGTCCTAAAAGGGCCTCAAATCAGCCAAAAATTATGGTCCTAGAGACCTTACAAATCTGAAAATAAAGCAACCTAATACATAAAGTAGATGGTGACCTTCAAGAGCATCCACACCTTGCTTTGGGTCTTATTCATCCAAGGGTTGAGATCACTCCTTGGAGCACAAGTTTTTGGATCACCAAATCTGATTTCTAAGCACCATACAACTTAACTAAAAGTGAAAATGACATAAAGTAAATAAGAAAAGGACATAAAGCATAAAGGTTGATCCTAGACAATGACTTGTATTCAAAATAATGTCGGTCTTTGAGGATCAAAAGTCAGCCGAGATTCTTGGCCCCCTTTGTTGATTTCTTGACCAACTTGGGTCTAGATTTATTGTGGGTCTAACCCAAATGGTTGCACCCAAGTGACTCCACCCAAAAGTAGCTCATTGTTGCATTTCGTTGCTCCCCTTCTTAAAATCAGCCCTACTTCCTTAGGTCCTTCAAGCTTGGCCATTTTAGCCCTTGATTATCGTGACATCACACTTAGTAGGACCCTAGGTTCAAGGTTTAGACCATGGTTTGAGCCCAAGGACCCAAACCATTGCCCTCTTCCAAACCGAACAAAATCGAGCTTGCTTGATTTGGTTCAATCTCCCCTTCTTGAAAAGGATTTGCCCTCAAATCCTCGGAATTCTCTTTGTTCCCTTTTCGAATTGAACTTTTGCTTGACCCTCGACTTAGACTCTTGTTGGCTTCATGACTTGATTCGTAGAACATGATGAGGAGTGTCCCATGAGCCCTATGACCAACCTTGGGCTCCATGATCCTAGACTCCCAAGAACACCACTTGCTTAGGGATTGAATGAGAGATTGATTCTTGTAGACTCGGCTCATTGGATTGAGCTTGCTCTCTCCCTTACTCATGGTTTCTTTGGATTCACAATTATCCCCTAGCACAACTCGAAGTTCCTCATGCTTAGGACCGTCAATTAGCCACCCCTTGTCACGTTTAAACCCCACAATGATCTTCCATCTCAAGGTCTCACTTGAACTTTGCAAAACATCAACCCTTGCATCTCCAAATGATTCAATTCCTTTGCACTTGATTGAGTTAACCAAATTTTCAGTTTTGACTTCATAGAGCTCCTCTCCTTGACTTTTCCTTATTGCTCTAGGATTGTCTTTGATCACATGGAGGGCTCATTCTCAATCATGAAGGTACTTGTTAAATTAGTCGACCTAAGAAGTGTGACCAACTCATGTATGGCCTTGAGGGCCGTGCCTATCTCCCACACATCCTCTTCTTGGTTTCTCATTTGGAGGTACCCTTGCCACAAATCGATCTTTGGACTTTCAATGGACTCATCCTGCTTGTTGTTGTTGTTGTTGTTAGTATTCACTTTGAATTTCCATTTTAGGAATTCCCTCGACTCTTTGCTTGCATCAACATTCCCACTCCACATGAATCTCCTTTCTATGAACTTAGGTAGACTTCTCATCTCACATTCATCCCCTTCCTTGAGCATAGGTAGACATTCTATTCCAAACTCATCTTGATCATTAGGGATGTCTTTGAGAAGAAGAACACATTCAACCTTCTCATCACTATACCCATGCTTCATTTCTGGTCCGCCACTTAATACATCATCTTTGATTGGCTCAACCATGGAGGGTGGGGTGGAATACTTCAAGGTAGAAGGTAGGGGTGTTGGTATGTCCTCTAGTTTCATATCACACGGCCTTAACACCACCATTTCGCTTTGCTCTTGTTTCTTCTCGGGTCTCCCATCACCCCTCACTTTTTCGTGTGACCCAACCAAGGAGGGAGGGTTAGGGTTCTTCAAAATCGGAGGTAAGGGTGTAAGTTTGATTTTTTTAGCTCCAATTTTAAAAGTATAAGTATTGTCCCTCCCATCATGATTAGCATTTCTTTCCAACTTCCATGGTCTCCCCAAGAGGAGATGACAAGCCTCCATGGGAATCACATCACACAAAACCTCATCCATGTAATCCCCTCCAATGGAGAAAGAAACCAAGCATTGTCTAACCACACTTACACTCATCTCGGCTCCATTGTCTAGCCATTTCATCTTGTAAGGGTTAGGGTGATCTTGTGTAGGCAAAGCTAGTTTTTCAATGAGAGTATTTGAGGCAACATTATTGCAACTTTCCCCATCAACAACCAAATTACAAACCCTTCCCATAATGGTACACCTAGATCTAAAGGTTTGGACTTGGTGATTCTCTTCTAGGGTTAGGGTTTGAGCATGTATTGCTCTACAAGTCACACGGCCATGGCTAGCGGGTGGCTCTCCTCCTAACCGAGCCATTCTAGCCTCTAATTCCCTTTGAGCCCTCAAAGTCACAAGATCAAGGTTAGGGTTAGGTTTAAGTCTACCCCTCATTTGACTCATTTTGATTTCAAGCTTTCTTCTAGTTTTCTCCATAGAATCATACATGGTCTCACCAAGAGTAGTATCATAAGAAACATCAAAAGGAAGAAACATACCCATTGAAATAACCAAAGAACAAATCTGAAAAAATTTCGGGCACTTCAAGAACTTGTTTTGGACCGTGTGTTTCCTAAGCACAAAGGTGGGATCTTGTGCTTCAAACCCAACCAAAGCTTTGATGACCAATTTGGAGTGAAACCTATGAGGTTTGATTTCACTCAAAGAAACAACAAAATTCGATCTTGAAAGGCTTGTGTTTTACTCGGCCAAAGTATTGTTTTTGTGGGATAATTTTTCTGATTTTTGAGACTTAAATGAAAACAAAGAAAACATAAAAGGGATAGGCTAATTATAAGCACAAAGCAATAGAATTAGGTTTTAGTTAATCAAGCACAAAGCCACTAATTAACTAGAAACTCACTAACTCAAGCACAAAGCTAAGAGGAAATGAAAACACTCAAATTTAGGGTTTAACCTTCAATATCCAAATCTGAAAAATACAATGATTTGAGCTTGGTTTAAATAGACCAAGTCTTTACATCCTAGCCTTGCAATCTAAGCTTGATCTAAGGGTCCTAAAGGGCCTCAAATCAGCCAAAAATTATGGTCCTAGAGACCTTACAAATCTGAAAATAAAGCAACCTAATACATAAAGTAGATGGTGACCTTCAAGAGCATCCACACCTTGCTTTGGGTCTTATTCATCCAAGGGTTGAGATCACTCCTTGGAGCACAAGTTTTACGGATCACCAAATCTGATTTCTAAGCACCATACAACTTAACTAAAAGTGAAAATGACATAAAGTAAATAAGAAAAGGACATAAAGCATAAAGGTTGATCCTAGACAATGACTTGTATTCAAAATAATGTCGGTCTTTGAGGATCAAAAGTCAGCCGAGATTCTTGGCCCCCTTTGTTGATTTCTTGACCAACTTGGGTCTAGATTTATTGTGGGTCTAACCCAAATGGTTGCACCCAAGTGACTCCACCCAAAAGTAGCTCATTGTTGCATTCGTTGCTCCCTTCTTAAAATCAGCCCTACTTCCTTAGGTCCTTCAAGCTTGGCCATTTTAGCCCTTGATTATCGTGACATCACACTTAGTAGGACCCTAGGTTCAAGGTTTAGACCAAGGTTTGAGCCCAAGGCCCCAAACCATTGCCCTCTTTCCAAACCAGAACAAAATCGAGCTTGCTTGATTTGGTTCAATCTCCCTTCTTGAAAAGGATTTGCCCTCAAATCCTCGGAATTCTCTTTGTTCCTTTTGAATTGAACTTTTGCTTGACCCTCGACTTAGACTCTTGTTGGCTTCATGACTTGATTCGTAGAACATGATGAGGAGTGTCCCATGAGCCCTATGACCAACCTTGGGCTCCATGATCCTAGACTCCCAAGAACACCACTTGCTTAGGGATTGAATGAGAGATTGATTCTTGTAGACTCGGCTCATTGGATTGAGCTTGCTCTCTCCCTTACTCATGGTTTCTTTGGATTCACAATTATCCCCTAGCACAACTCGAAGTTCCTCATGCTTAGGACCGTCAATTAGCCACCCCTTGTCACGTTTAAACCCCACAATGATCTTCCATCTCAAGGTCTCACTTGAACTTTGCAAAACATCAACCCTTGCATCTCCAAATGATTCAATTCCTTTGCACTTGATTGAGTTAACCAAATTTTCAGTTTTGACTTCATAGAGCTCCTCTCCTTGACTTTTCCTTATTGCTCTAGGATTGTCTTTGATCACATGGAGGGCTCATTCTCAATCATGAAGGTACTTGTTAAATTAGTCGACCTAAGAAGTGTGACCAACTCATGTATGGCCTTGAGGGCCGTGCCTATCTCCCACACATCCTCTTCTTGGTTTCTCATTTGGAGGTACCCTTGCCACAAATCGATCTTTGGACTTTCAATGGACTCATCTGCTTGTTGTTGTTGTTGTTGTTAGTATTCACTTTGAATTTCCATTTTAGGAATTCCCTCGACTCTTTGCTTGCATCAACATTCCCACTCCACATGAATCTCCTTTCTATGAACTTAGGTAGACTTCTCATCTCACATTCATCCCCTTCCTTGAGCATAGGTAGACATTCTATTCCAAACTCATCTTGATCATTAGGGATGTCTTTGAGAAGAAGAACACATTCAACCTTCTCATCACTATACCCATGCTTCATTTCTGGTCCGCCACTTAATACATCATCTTTGATTGGCTCAACCATGGAGGGTGGGGTGGAATACTTCAAGGTAGAAGGTAGGGGTGTTGGTATGTCCTCTAGTTTCATATCACACGGCCTTAACACCACCATTTCAGTTTGCTCTTGTTTCTTCTCAGGTCTCCCATCAACCCTCACTTTTTCGTGTGACCCAACCAAGGAGGGAGGGTTAGGGTTCTTCAAAATCGGAGGTAAGGGTGTAAGTTTGATTTTTTTAGCTCCAATTTTAAAAGTATAAGTATTGTCCCTCCCATCATGATTAGCATTTCTTTCCAACTTCCATGGTCTCCCAAGAGGATATGACAAGCCTCCATGGGAATCACATCACACAAAACCTCATCCATGTAATCCCTCCAATGGAGAAAGAAACCAAGCATTGTCTAACCACACTTACACTCATCTCGGCTCCATTGTTCAGCCATTTCATCTTGTAAGGGTTAGGGTGATCTTGTGTAGGCAAAGCTAGTTTTTCAATGAGAGTATTTGAGGCAACATTATTGCAACTTTCCCCATCAACAACCAAATTACAAACCCTTCCCATAATGGTACACCTAGATCTAAAGGTTTGGACTTGGTGATTCTCTTCTAGGGTTAGGGTTTGAGCATGTATTGCTCTACAAGTCACACGGCCATGGCTAGCGGGTGGCTCTCCTCCTAACCGAGCCATTCTAGCCTCTAATTCCCTTTGAGCCCTCAAAGTCACAAGATCAAGGTTAGGGTTAGGTTTAAGTCTACCCTCATTTGACTCATTTTGATTTCAAGCTTTCTTCTAGTTTTCTCCATAGAATCATACATGGTCTCACCAAGAGTAGTATCATAAGAAACATCAAAAGGAAGAAACATACCCATTGAAATAACCAAAGAACAAATCTGAAAAAATTTCGGGCACTTCAAGAACTTGTTTTGGACCGTGTGTTTCCTAAGCACAAAGGTGGGATCTTGTGCTTCAAACCCAACCAAAGCTTTGATGACCAATTTGGAGTGAAACCTATGAGGTTTGATTTCACTCAAAGAAACAACAAAAATCGATCTTGAAAGGCTTGTGTTTTACTCGGCCAAAGTATTGTTTTTGTGGGATAATTTTTCTGATTTTTGAGACTTAAATGAAAACAAAGAAAACATGAAAGGGATAGGCTAATTCTAAGCACAAAGCAATAGAATTAGGTTTTAGTTAATCAAGCACAAAGCCACTAATTAACTAGAAACTCACTAACTCAAGCACAAAGCTAAGAGGAAATGAAAACACTCAAATTTAGGGTTTAACCTTCAATATCCAAATCTGAAAAATACAATGATTTGAGCTTGGTTTAAATAGACCAAGTCTTTACATCCTAGCCATACAATCTAAGCTTGATCTAAGGGTCCTAAAAGGGCCTCAAATCAGCCAAAAATTATGGTCCTAGAGACCTTACAAATCTGAAAATAAAGCAACCTAATACATAAAGTAGATGGTGACCTTCAAGAGCATCCACACCTTGCTTTGGGTCTTATTCATCCAAGGGTTGAGATCACTCCTTGGAGCACAAGTTTTTTGGATCACCAAATCTGATTTCTAAGCACCATACAACTTAACTAAAAGTGAAAATGACATAAAGTAAATAAGAAAAGGACATAAAGCATAAAGGTTGATCCTAGACAATGACTTGTATTCAAAATAATGTCGGTCTTTGAGGATCAAAAGTCAGCCGAGATTCTTGGCCCCCTTTGTTGATTTCTTGACCAACTTGGGTCTAGATTTATTGTGGGTCTAACCCAAATGGTTGCACCCAAGTGACTCCACCCAAAAGTAGCTCATTGTTGCATTTCGTTGCTCCCCTTCTTAAAATCAGCCCTACTTCCTTAGGTCCTTCAAGCTTGGCCATTTTAGCCCTTGATTATCGTGACATCACACTTAGTAGGACCCTAGGTTCAAGGTTTAGACCATGGTTTGAGCCCAAGGACCCAAACCATTGCCCTCTTCCAAACCGAACAAAATCGAGCTTGCTTGATTTGGTTCAATCTCCCCTTCTTGAAAAGGATTTGCCCTCAAATCCTCGGAATTCTCTTTGTTCCCTTTTCGAATTGAACTTTTGCTTGACCCTCGACTTAGACTCTTGTTGGCTTCATGACTTGATTCGTAGAACATGATGAGGAGTGTCCCATGAGCCCTATGACCAACCTTGGGCTCCATGATCCTAGACTCCCAAGAACACCACTTGCTTAGGGATTGAATGAGAGATTGATTCTTGTAGACTCGGCTCATTGGATTGAGCTTGCTCTCTCCCTTACTCATGGTTTCTTTGGATTCACAATTATCCCTAGCACAACCCGAAGTTCCTCATGCTTAGGACCGTCAATTAGCCACCCCTTGTCACGTTTAAACCCCACAATGATCTTCCATCTCAAGGTCTCACTTGAACTTTGCAAAACATCAACCCTTGCATCTCCAAATGATTCAATTCCTTTGCACTTGATTGAGTTAACCAAATTTTCAGTTTTGACTTCATAGAGCTCCTCTCCTTGACTTTTCCTTATTGCTCTAGGATTGTCTTTGATCACATGGAGGGCTCATTCTCAATCATGAAGGTACTTGTTAAATTAGTCGACCTAAGAAGTGTGACCAACTCATGTATGGCCTTGAGGGCCGTGCCTATCTCCCACACATCCTCTTCTTGGTTTCTCATTTGGAGGTACCCTTGCCACAAATCGATCTTTGGACTTTCAATGGACTCATCCTCGCTTGTTGTTGTTGTTGTTGTTAGTATTCACTTTGAATTTCCATTTTAGGAATTCCCTCGACTCTTTGCTTGCATCAACATTCCCACTCCACATGAATCTCCTTTCTATGAACTTAGGTAGACTTCTCATCTCACATTCATCCCCTTCCTTGAGCATAGGTAGACATTCTATTCCAAACTCATCTTGATCATTAGGGATGTCTTTGAGAAGAAGAACACATTCAACCTTCTCATCACTATACCCATGCTTCATTTCTGGTCCGCCACTTAATACATCATCTTTGATTGGCTCAACCATGGAGGGTGGGGTGGAATACTTCAAGGTAGAAGGTAGGGGTGTTGGTATGTCCTCTAGTTTCATATCACACGGCCTTAACACCACCATTTCAGTTTGCTCTTGTTTCTTCTCAGGTCTCCCATCAACCCTCACTTTTTCGTGTGACCCAACCAAGGAGGGAGGGTTAGGGTTCTTCAAAATCGGAGGTAAGGGTGTAAGTTTGATTTTTTTAGCTCCAATTTTAAAAGTATAAGTATTGTCCCTCCCATCATGATTAGCATTTCTTTCCAACTTCCATGGTCTCCCCAAGAGGATATGACAAGCCTCCATGGGAATCACATCACACAAAACCTCATCCATGTAATCCCCTCCAATGGAGAAAGAAACCAAGCATTGTCTAACCACACTTACACTCATCTCGGCTCCATTGTCTAGCCATTTCATCTTGTAAGGGTTAGGGTGATCTTGTGTAGGCAAAGCTAGTTTTTCAATGAGAGTATTTGAGGCAACATTATTGCAACTTTCCCCATCAACAACCAAATTACAAACCCTTCCCATAATGGTACACCTAGATCTAAAGGTTTGGACTTGGTGATTCTCTTCTAGGGTTAGGGTTTGAGCATGTATTGCTCTACACAAGTCACACGGCCATGGCTAGCGGGTGGCTCTCCTCCTAACCGAGCCATTCTAGCCTCTAATTCCCTTTGAGCCCTCAAAGTCACAAGATCAAGGTTAGGGTTAGGTTTAAGTCTACCCCTCATTTGACTCATTTTGATTTCAAGCTTTCTTCTAGTTTTCTCCATAGAATCATACATGGTCTCACCAAGAGTAGTATCATAAGAAACATCAAAAGGAAGAAACATACCCATTGAAATAACCAAAGAACAAATCTGAAAAAATTTCGGGCACTTCAAGAACTTGTTTTGGACCGTGTGTTTCCTAAGCACAAAGGTGGGATCTTGTGCTTCAAACCCAACCAAAGCTTTGATGACCAATTTGGAGTGAAACCTATGAGGTTTGATTTCACTCAAAGAAACAACAAAAATCGATCTTGAAAGGCTTGTGTTTTACTCGGCCAAAGTATTGTTTTTGTGGGATAATTTTTCTGATTTTTGAGACTTAAATGAAAACAAAGAAAACATGAAAGGGATAGGCTAATTCTAAGCACAAAGCAATAGAATTAGGTTTTAGTTAATCAAGCACAAAGCCACTAATTAACTAGAAACTCACTAACTCAAGCACAAAGCTAAGAGGAAATGAAAACACTCAAATTTAGGGTTTAACCTTCAATATCCAAATCTGAAAAATACAATGATTTGAGCTTGGTTTAAATAGACCAAGTCTTTACATCCTAGCCATACAATCTAAGCTTGATCTAAGGGTCCTAAAAGGGCCTCAAATCAGCCAAAAATTATGGTCCTAGAGACCTTACAAATCTGAAAATAAAGCAACCTAATACATAAAGTAGATGGTGACCTTCAAGAGCATCCACACCTTGCTTTGGGTCTTATTCATCCAAGGGTTGAGATCACTCCTTGGAGCACAAGTTTTGGATCACCAAATCTGATTTCTAAGCACCATACAACTTAACTAAAAGTGAAAATGACATAAAGTAAATAAGAAAAGGACATAAAGCATAAAGGTTGATCCTAGACAATGACTTGTATTCAAAATAATGTCGGTCTTTGAGGATCAAAAGTCAGCCGAGATTCTTGGCCCCTTTGTTGATTTCTTGACCAACTTGGGTCTAGATTTATTGTGGGTCTAACCCAAATGGTTGCACCCAAGTGACTCCACCCAAAAGTAGCTCATTGTTGCATTTCGTTGCTCCCCTTCTTAAAATCAGCCCTACTTCCTTAGGTCCTTCAAGCTTGGCCATTTTAGCCCTTGATTATCGTGACATCACACTTAGTAGGACCCTAGGTTCAAGGTTTAGACCATGGTTTGAGCCCAAGGACCCAAACCATTGCCCTCTTCCAAACCGAACAAAATCGAGCTTGCTTGATTTGGTTCAATCTCCCCTTCTTGAAAAGGATTTGCCCTCAAATCCTCGGAATTCTCTTTGTTCCCTTTTCGAATTGAACTTTTGCTTGACCCTCGACTTAGACTCTTGTTGGCTTCATGACTTGATTCGTAGAACATGATGAGGAGTGTCCCATGAGCCCTATGACCAACCTTGGGCTCATTGATCCTAGACTCCCAAGAACACCACTTGCTTAGGGATTGAATGAGAGATTGATTCTTGTAGACTCGGCTCATTGGATTGAGCTTGCTCTCTCCCTTACTCATGGTTTCTTTGGATTCACAATTATCCCCTAGCACAACTCGAAGTTCCTCATGCTTAGGACCGTCAATTAGCCACCCCTTGTCACGTTTAAACCCCACAATGATCTTCCATCTCAAGGTCTCACTTGAACTTTGCAAAACATCAACCCTTGCATCTCCAAATGATTCAATTCCTTTGCACTTGATTGAGTTAACCAAATTTTCAGTTTTGACTTCATAGAGCTCCTCTCCTTGACTTTTCCTTATTGCTCTAGGATTGTCTTTGATCACATGGAGGGCTCATTCTCAATCATGAAGGTACTTGTTAAATTAGTCGACCTAAGAAGTGTGACCAACTCATGTATGGCCTTGAGGGCCGTGCCTATCTCCCACACATCCTCTTCTTGGTTTCTCATTTGGAGGTACCCTTGCCACAAATCGATCTTTGGACTTTCAATGGACTCATCCCGCTTGTTGTTGTTGTTGTTGTTAGTATTCACTTTGAATTTCCATTTTAGGAATTCCCTCGACTCTTTGCTTGCATCAACATTCCCACTCCACATGAATCTCCTTTCTATGAACTTAGGTAGACTTCTCATCTCACATTCATCCCCTTCCTTGAGCATAGGTAGACATTCTATTCCAAACTCATCTTGATCATTAGGGATGTCTTTGAGAAGAAGAACACATTCAACCTTCTCATCACTATACCCATGCTTCATTTCTGGTCCGCCACTTAATACATCATCTTTGATTGGCTCAACCATGGAGGGTGGGGTGGAATACTTCAAGGTAGAAGGTAGGGGTGTTGGTATGTCCTCTAGTTTCATATCACACGGCCTTAACACCACCATTTCAGTTTGCTCTTGTTTCTTCTCTGGTCTCCCATCAACCCTCACTTTTTCGTGTGACCCAACCAAGGAGGGAGGGTTAGGGTTCTTCAAAATCGGAGGTAAGGGTGTAAGTTTGATTTTTTTAGCTCCAATTTTAAAAGTATAAGTATTGTCCCTCCCATCATGATTAGCATTTCTTTCCAACTTCCATGGTCTCCCCAAGAGGATATGACAAGCCTCCATGGGAATCACATCACACAAAACCTCATCCATGTAATCCCCTCCAATGGAGAAAGAAACCAAGCATTGTCTAACCACACTTACACTCATCTCGGCTCCATTGTCTAGCCATTTCATCTTGTAAGGGTTAGGGTGATCTTGTGTAGGCAAAGCTAGTTTTTCAATGAGAGTATTTGAGGCAACATTATTGCAACTTTCCCCATCAACAACCAAATTACAAACCCTTCCCATAATGGTACACCTAGATCTAAAGGTTTGGACTTGGTGATTCTCTTCTAGGGTTAGGGTTTGAGCATGTATTGCTCTACAAGTCACACGGCCATGGCTAGCGGGTGGCTCTCCTCCTAACCGAGCCATTCTAGCCTCTAATTCCCTTTGAGCCCTCAAAGTCACAAGATCAAGGTTAGGGTTAGGTTTAAGTCTACCCCTCATTTGACTCATTTGATTTCAAGCTTTCTTCTAGTTTTCTCCATAGAATCATACATGGTCTCACCAAGAGTAGTATCATAAGAAACATCAAAAGGAAGAAACATACCCATTGAAATAACCAAAGAACAAATCTGAAAAAATTGGGCACTTCAAGAACTTGTTTTGGACCGTGTGTTTCCTAAGCACAAAGGTGGGATCTTGTGCTTCAAACCCAACCAAAGCTTTGATGACCAATTTGGAGTGAAACCTATGAGGTTTGATTTCACTCAAAGAAACAACAAAATCGATCTTGAAAGGCTTGTGTTTTACTCGCCAAAGTATTGTTTTTGTGGGATAATTTTCTGATTTTTGAGACTTAAATGAAAACAAAGAAAACATGAAAGGGATAGGCTAATTCTAAGCACAAAGCAATAGAATTAGGTTTTAGTTAATCAAGCACAAAGCCACTAATTAACTAGAAACTCACTAACTCAAGCACAAAGCTAAGAGGAAATGAAAACACTCAAATTTAGGGTTTAACCTTCAATATCCAAATCTGAAAAATACAATGATTTGAGCTTGGTTTAAATAGACCAAGTCTTTACATCCTAGCCATACAATCTAAGCTTGATCTAAGGGTCCTAAAAGGGCCTCAAATCAGCCAAAAATTATGGTCCTAGAGACCTTACAAATCTGAAAATAAAGCAACCTAATACATAAAGTAGATGGTGACCTTCAAGAGCATCCACACCTTGCTTTGGGTCTTATTCATCCAAGGGTTGAGATCACTCCTTGGAGCACAAGGTTTGCGATCACCAAATCTGATTTCTAAGCACCATACAACTTAACTAAAAGTGAAAATGACATAAAGTAAATAAGAAAAGGACATAAAGCATAAAGGTTGATCCTAGACAATGACTTGTATTCAAAATAATGTCGGTCTTTGAGGATCAAAAGTCAGCCGAGATTCTTGGCCCCCTTTGTTGATTTCTTGACCAACTTGGGTCTAGATTTATTGTGGGTCTAACCCAAATGGTTGCACCCAAGTGACTCCACCCAAAAGTAGCTCATTGTTGCATTTCGTTGCTCCCCTTCTTAAAATCAGCCCTACTTCCTTAGGTCCTTCAAGCTTGGCCATTTTAGCCCTTGATTATCGTGACATCACACTTAGTAGGACCCTAGGTTCAAGGTTTAGACCATGGTTTGAGCCCAAGGACCCAAACCATTGCCCTCTTCCAAACCGAACAAAATCGAGCTTGCTTGATTTGGTTCAATCTCCCCTTCTTGAAAAGGATTTGCCCTCAAATCCTCTAATTCTCTTTGTTCCCTTTTCGAATTGAACTTTTGCTTGACCCTCGACTTAGACTCTTGTTGGCTTCATGACTTGATTCGTAGAACATGATGAGGAGTGTCCCATGAGCCCTATGACCAACCTTGGGCTCATTGATCCTAGACTCCCAAGAACACCACTTGCTTAGGGATTGAATGAGAGATTGATTCTTGTAGACTCGGCTCATTGGATTGAGCTTGCTCTCTCCCTTACTCATGGTTTCTTTGGATTCACAATTATCCCCTAGCACAACTCGAAGTTCCTCATGCTTAGGACCGTCAATTAGCCACCCCTTGTCACGTTTAAACCCCACAATGATCTTCCATCTCAAGGTCTCACTTGAACTTTGCAAAACATCAACCCTTGCATCTCCAAATGATTCAATTCCTTTGCACTTGATTGAGTTAACCAAATTTTCAGTTTTGACTTCATAGAGCTCCTCTCCTTGACTTTTCCTTATTGCTCTAGGATTGTCTTTGATCACATGGAGGGCTCATTCTCAATCATGAAGGTACTTGTTAAATTAGTCGACCTAAGAAGTGTGACCAACTCATGTATGGCCTTGAGGGCCGTGCCTATCTCCCACACATCCTCTTCTTGGTTTCTCATTTGGAGGTACCCTTGCCACAAATCGATCTTTGGACTTTCAATGGACTCATCCTGCTTGTTGTTGTTGTTGTTGTTGTTAGTATTCACTTTGAATTTCCATTTTAGGAATTCCCTCGACTCTTTGCTTGCATCAACATTCCCACTCCACATGAATCTCCTTTCTATGAACTTAGGTAGACTTCTCATCTCACATTCATCCCCTTCCTTGAGCATAGGTAGACATTCTATTCCAAACTCATCTTGATCATTAGGGATGTCTTTGAGAAGAAGAACACATTCAACCTTCTCATCACTATACCCATGCTTCATTTCTGGTCCGCCACTTAATACATCATCTTTGATTGGCTCAACCATGGAGGGTGGGGTGGAATACTTCAAGGTAGAAGGTAGGGGTGTTGGTATGTCCTCTAGTTTCATATCACACGGCCTTAACACCACCATTTCAGTTTGCTCTTGTTTCTTCTCGGTCTCCCATCAACCCTCACTTTTTCGTGTGACCCAACCAAGGAGGGAGGGTTAGGGTTCTTCAAAATCGGAGGTAAGGGTGTAAGTTTGATTTTTTTAGCTCCAATTTTAAAAGTATAAGTATTGTCCCTCCCATCATGATTAGCATTTCTTTCCAACTTCCATGGTCTCCCCAAGAGGATATGACAAGCCTCCATGGGAATCACATCACACAAAACCTCATCCATGTAATCCTCCAATGGAGAAAGAAACCAAGCATTGTCTAACCACACTTACACTCATCTCGGCTCCATTGTCTAGCCATTTCATCTTGTAAGGGTTAGGGTGATCTTGTGTAGGCAAAGCTAGTTTTTCAATGAGAGTATTTGAGGCAACATTATTGCAACTTTCCCCATCAACAACCAAATTACAAACCCTTCCCATAATGGTACACCTAGATCTAAAGGTTTGGACTTGGTGATTCTCTTCTAGGGTTAGGGTTTGAGCATGTATTGCTCTACAAGTCACACGGCCATGGCTAGCGGGTGGCTCTCCTCCTAACCGAGCCATTCTAGCCTCTTATTCCCTGTGAGCCCTCAAAGTCACAAGATCAAGGTTAGGGTTAGGTTTAAGTCTACCCTCATTTGACTCATTTTGATTTCAAGCTTTCTTCTAGTTTTCTCCATAGAATCATACATGGTCTCACCAAGAGTAGTATCATAAGAAACATCAAAAGGAAGAAACATACCCATTGAAATAACCAAAGAACAAATCTGAAAAATTTCGGGCACTTCAAGAACTTGTTTTGGACCGTGTGTTTCCTAAGCACAAAGGTGGGATCTTGTGCTTCAAACCCAACCAAAGCTTTGATGACCAATTTGGAGTGAAACCTATGAGGTTTGATTTCACTCAAAGAAACAACAAAAATCGATCTTGAAAGGCTTGTGTTTTACTCGGCCAAAGTATTGTTTTTGTGGGATAATTTTTCTGATTTTTGAGACTTAAATGAAAACAAAGAAAACATGAAAGGGATAGGCTAATTCTAAGCACAAAGCAATAGAATTAGGTTTTAGTTAATCAAGCACAAAGCCACTAATTAACTAGAAACTCACTAACTCAAGCACAAAGCTAAGAGGAAATGAAAACACTCAAATTTAGGGTTTAACCTTCAATATCCAAATCTGAAAAATACAATGATTTGAGCTTGGTTTAAATAGACCAAGTCTTTACATCCTAGCCATACAATCTAAGCTTGATCTAAGGGTCCTAAAAGGGCCTCAAATCAGCCAAAAATTATGGTCCTAGAGACCTTACAAATCTGAAAATAAAGAACCTAATACATAAAGTAGATGGTGACCTTCAAGAGCATCCACACCTTGCTTTGGGTCTTATTCATCCAAGGGTTGAGATCACTCCTTGGAGCACAAGTTTTTGGATCACCAAATCTGATTTCTAAGCACCATACAACTTAACTAAAAGTGAAAATGACATAAAGTAAATAAGAAAAGGACATAAAGCATAAAGGTTGATCCTAGACAATGACTTGTATTCAAAATAATGTCGGTCTTTGAGGATCAAAAGTCAGCCGAGATTCTTGGCCCTGTTTGTTGATTTCTTGCCCAACTTGGGTCTAGATTTATTGTTGGTCTAACCCAAATGGTTGCACCCAAGTGACTCCACCCAAAAGTAGCTCATTGTTGCATTTCGTTGCTCCCCTTCTTAAAATCAGCCCTACTTCCTTAGGTCCTTCAAGCTTGGCCATTTTAGCCCTTGATTATCGTGGACATCACACTTAGTAGGACCCTAGGTTCAAGGTTTAGACCATGGTTTGAGCCCAAGGACCCAAACCATTGCCCTCTTCCAAACCGAACAAAATCGAGCTTGCTTGATTTGGTTCAATCTCCTTCTTGAAAAGGATTTGCCCTCAAATCCTCGGAATTCTCTTTGTTCCTTTTGAATTGAACTTTTGCTTGACCTCGACTTAGACTCTTGTTGGCTTCATGACTTGATTCAGTAGAACATGATGAGGAGTGTCCCATGAGCCCTATGACCAACCTTGGGCTCATTGCTCCTAGACTCCCAAGAACACCACTTGCTTAGGGATTGAATGAGAGATTGATTCTTGTAGACTCGGCTCATTGGATTGAGCTTGCTCTCTCCCTTACTCATGGTTTCTTTGGATTCACAATTATCCCCTAGCACAACTCAAGTTCCTCATGCTTAGGACCGCCAATTAGCCACCCCTTGTCACGCTTAAACCCCACAATGATCTTCCATCTCAAGGTCTCACTTGAACTTTGCAAAACATCAACCCTTGCATCTCCAAATGATTCAATTCCTTTGCACTTGATTGAGTTAACCAAATTTTCAGTTTTGACTTCATAGAGCTCCTCTCCTTGACTTTTCCTTATTGCTCTAGGATTGTCTTTGATCACATGGAGGGCTCATTCTCAATCATGAAGGTACTTGTTAAATTAGTCGACCTAAGAAGTGTGACCAACTCATGTATGGCCTTGAGGGCCGTGCCTATCTCCCACACATCCTCTTCTTGGTTTCTCATTTGGAGGTACCCTTGCCACAAATCGATCTTTGGACTTTCAATGGACTCATCCTGCTTGTTGTTGTTGTTGTTGTTGTTAGTATTCACTTTGAATTTCCATTTTAGGAATTCCCTCGACTCTTTGCTTGCATCAACATTCCCACTCCACATGAATCTCCTTTCTATGAACTTAGGTAGACTTCTCATCTCACATTCATCCCTTCCTTGAGCATAGGTAGACATTCTATTCCAAACTCATCTTGATCATTAGGGATGTCTTTGAGAAGAAGAACACATTCAACCTTCTCATCACTATACCCATGCTTCATTTCTGGTCCGCCACTTAATACATCATCTTTGATTGGCTCAACCATGGAGGGTGGGGTGGAATACTTCAAGGTAGAAGGTAGGGGTGTTGGTATGTCCTCTAGTTTCATATCACACGGCCTTAACACCACCATTTCAGTTTGCTCTTGTTTCTTCTCAGGTCTCCCATCAACCCTCACTTTTTCGTGTGACCCAACCAAGGAGGGAGGGTTAGGGTTCTTCAAAATCGGAGGTAAGGGTGTAAGTTTGATTTTTTTAGCTCCAATTTTAAAAGTATAAGTATTGTCCCTCCCATCATGATTAGCATTTCTTTCCAACTTCCATGGTCTCCCCAAGAGGATATGACAAGCCTCCATGGGAATCACATCACACAAAACCTCATCCATGTAATCCCTCCAATGGAGAAAGAAACCAAGCATTGTCTAACCACACTTACACTCATCTCGGCTCCATTGTCTAGCCATTTCATCTTGTAAGGGTTAGGGTGATCTTGTGTAGGCAAAGCTAGTTTTTCAATGAGAGTATTTGAGGCAACATTATTGCAACTTTCCCCATCAACAACCAAATTACAAACCCTTCCCATAATGGTACACCTAGATCTAAAGGTTTGGACTTGGTGATTCTCTTCTAGGGTTAGGGTTTGAGCATGTATTGCTCTACAAGTCACACGGCCATGGCTAGCGGGTGGCTCTCCTCCTAACCGAGCCATTCTAGCCTCTAATTCCCTTTGAGCCCTCAAAGTCACAAGATCAAGGTTAGGGTTAGGTTTAAGTCTACCCTCATTTGACCCATTTTGATTTCAAGCTTTCTTCTAGTTTTCTCCATAGAATCATACATGGTCTCACCAAGAGTAGTATCATAAGAAACATCAAAAGGAAGAAACATACCCATTGAAATAACCAAAGAACAAATCTGAAAAAATTTCGGGCACTTCAAGAACTTGTTTTGGACCGTGTGTTTCCTAAGCACAAAGGTGGGATCTTGTGCTTCAAACCCAACCAAAGCTTTGATGACCAATTTGGAGTGAAACCTATGAGGTTTGATTTCACTCAAAGAAACAACAAAAATCGATCTTGAAAGGCTTGTGTTTTACTCGCCAAAGTATTGTTTTTGTGGGATAATTTTCTGATTTTTGAGACTTAAATGAAAACAAAGAAAACATGAAAGGGATAGGCTAATTCTAAGCACAAAGCAATAGAATTAGGTTTTAGTTAATCAAGCACAAAGCCACTAATTAACTAGAAACTCACTAACTCAAGCACAAAGCTAAGAGGAAATGAAAACACTCAAATTTAGGGTTTAACCTTCAATATCCAAATCTGAAAAATACAATGATTTGAGCTTGGTTTAAATAGACCAAGTCTTTACATCCTAGCCATACAATCTAAGCTTGATCTAAGGGTCCTAAAAGGGCCTCAAATCAGCCAAAAATTATGGTCCTAGAGACCTTACAAATCTGAAAATAAAGCAACCTAATACATAAAGTAGATGGTGACCTTCAAGAGCATCCACACCTTGCTTTGGGTCTTATTCATCCAAGGGTTGAGATCACTCCTTGGAGCACAAGTTTTTGGATCACCAAATCTGATTTCTAAGCACCATACAACTTAACTAAAAGTGAAAATGACATAAAGTAAATAAGAAAAGGACATAAAGCATAAAGGTTGATCCTAGACAATGACTTGTATTCAAAATAATGTCGGTCTTTGAGGATCAAAAGTCAGCCGAGATTCTTGGCCCCCTCTGTTGATTTCTTGACCAACTTGGGTCTAGATTTATTGTGGGTCTAACCCAAATGGTTGCACCCAAGTGACTCCACCCAAAAGTAGCTCATTGTTGCATTTCGTTGCTCCCCTTCTTAAAATCAGCCCTACTTCCTTAGGTCCTTCAAGCTTGGCCATTTTAGCCCTTGATTATCGTGACATCACACTTAGTAGGACCCTAGGTTCAAGGTTTAGACCATGGTTTGAGCCCAAGGACCCAAACCATTGCCCTCTTCTAAACCGAACAAAATCGAGCTTGCTTGCTTTGGTTCAAACTTCCCTTCTTGAAAAGGATTTGCCCTCAAATCCTCGGAATTCTCTTTGTTCCCTTTTGAATTGAACTTTGCTTGACCTCGATTTAGACTCTTGTTGGCTTCATGACTTGATACGTAGAACATGATGAGGAGTGTCCCATGAGCCCTATGACCAACCATGGGCACATTGATCCTAGACTCCCAAGAACACCACTTGCTTAGGGATTGAATGAGAGATTGATTCTTGTAGACACGGCTCATTGGATTGAGCTTGCTCTCTCCCTTACTCATGGTTTCTTTGGATTCACAATTATCCCCTAGCACAACTCAAGTTCCTCATGCTTAGGACCGTCAATTAGCCACCCCTTGTCACGCTTAAACCCCACAATGATCTTCCATCTCAAGGTCTCACTTGAACTTTGCAAAACATCAACCCTTGCATCTCCAAATGATTCAATTCCTTTGCACTTGATTGAGTTAACCAAATTTTCGCTTTGACTTCATAGAGCTCCTCTCCTTGACTTTTCCTTATTGCTCTAGGATTGTCTTTGATCACATGGAGGGCTCATTCTCAATCATGAAGGTACTTGTTAAATTAGTCGACCTAAGAAGTGTGACCAACTCATGTATGGTCTTGAGGGCCGTGGCCTATCTCCCACACATCCTCTTCTTGGTTTCTCATTTGGAGGTACCCTTGCCACAAATCGATCTTTGGACTTTCAATGGACTCATCCTCGCTTGTTGTTGTTGTTGTTGTTAGTATTCACTTTGAATTTCCATTTTAGGAATTCCCTCGACTCTTTGCTTGCATCAACATTCCCACTCCACATGAATCTCCTTTCTATGAACTTAGGTAGACTTCTCATCTCACATTCATCCCCTTCCTTGAGCATAGGTAGACATTCTATTCCAAACTCATCTTGATCATTAGGGATGTCTTTGAGAAGAAGAACACATTCAACCTTCTCATCACTATACCCATGCTTCATTTCTGGTCCGCCACTTAATACATCATCTTTGATTGGCTCAACCATGGAGGGTGGGGTGGAATACTTCAAGGTAGAAGGTAGGGGTGTTGGTATGTCCTCTAGTTTCATATCACACGGCCTTAACACCACCATTTCAGCTTTGCTCTTGTTTCTTCTCAGGTCTCCCATCAACCCTCACTTTTTCGTGTGTGACCCAACCAAGGAGGGTGGGTTAGGGTTCTACTAAACTGGAGGTGAGGGTGTTAGTTTGATTTTTTTAGCTCCAATTTTAAAAGTATAAGTATTGTCCCTCCCATCATGATTAGCATTTCTTTCCAACTTCCATGGTCTCCCAAGAGGATATGACAAGCCTCCATGGGAATCACATCACACAAAACCTCATCCATGTAATCCCTCCAATGGAGAAAGAAACCAAGCATTGTCTAACCACACTTACACTCATCTCGGCTCCATTGTTCAGCCATTTCATCTTGTAAGGGTTAGGGTGATCTTGTGTAGGCAAAGCTAGTTTTTCAATGAGAGTATTTGAGGCAACATTATTGCAACTTTCCCCATCAACAACCAAATTACAAACCCTTCCCATAATGGTACACCTAGATCTAAAGGTTTGGACTTGGTGATTCTCTTCTAGGGTTAGGGTTTGAGCATGTATTGCTCTACAAGTCACACGGCCATGGCTAGCGGGTGGCTCTCCTCCTAACCGAGCCATTCTAGCCTCTAATTCCCTTTGAGCCCTCAAAGTCACAAGATCAAGGTTAGGGTTAGGTTTAAGTCTACCCTCATTTGACTCATTTTGATTTCAAGCTTTCTTCTAGTTTTCTCCATAGAATCATACATGGTCTCACCAAGAGTAGTATCATAAGAAACATCAAAAGGAAGAAACATACCCACTGAAATAACCAAAGAACAAATCTGAAAAAATTTCGGGCACTTCAAGAACTTGTTTTGGACCGTGTGTTTCCTAAGCACAAAGGTGGGATCTTGTGCTTCAAACCCAACCAAAGCTTTGATGACCAATTTGGAGTGAAACCTATGAGGTTTGATTTCACTCAAAGAAACAACAAAAATCGATCTTGAAAGGCTTGTGTTTTACTCGGCCAAAGTATTGTTTTTGTGGGATAATTTTTCTGATTTTTGAGACTTAAATGAAAACAAAGAAAACATGAAAGGGATAGGCTAATTCTAAGCACAAAGCAATAGAATTAGGTTTTAGTTAATCAAGCACAAAGCCACTAATTAACTAGAAACTCACTAACTCAAGCACAAAGCTAAGAGGAAATGAAAACACTCAAATTTAGGGTTTAACCTTCAATATCCAAATCTGAAAAATACAATGATTTGAGCTTGGTTTAAATAGACCAAGTCTTTACATCCTAGCCATACAATCTAAGCTTGATCTAAGGGTCCTAAAAGGGCCTCAAATCAGCCAAAAATTATGGTCCTAGAGACCTTACAAATCTGAAAATAAAGCAACCTAATACATAAAGTAGATGGTGACCTTCAAGAGCATCCACACCTTGCTTTGGGTCTTATTCATCCAAGGGTTGAGATCACTCCTTGGAGCACAAGTTTTTGGACCACCAAATCTGATTTCTAAGCACCATACAACTTAACTAAAAGTGAAAATGACATAAAGTAAATAAGAAAAGGACATAAAGCATAAAGGTTGATCCTAGACAATGACTTGTGTTCAAAATAATGTCGGTCTTTGAGGATCAAAAGTCAGCCGAGATTCTTGGCCCCTTTGTTGATTTCTTGACCAACTTGGGTCTAGATTTATTGTGGGTCTAACCCAAATGGTTGCACCCAAGTGACTCCACCCAAAAGTAGCTCATTGTTGCATTTCGTTGCTCGCTTTCTTAAAATCAGCCCTACTCCCTTAGGTCCTCCAAGCTTGGCCATTTTACCCCTTGATTATCGTGACATCACACTTAGTAGGACCCTAGGTTCAAGGTTTAGACCATGGTTTGAGCCCAAGGACCCAAACCATTGCCCTCTTCCAAACCGAACAAAATCGAGCTTGCTTGATTTGGTTCAATCTCCCCTTCTTGAAAAGGATTTGCCCTCAAATCCTCGGAATTCTCTTTGTTCCCTTTGAATTGAACTTTGCTTGACCTCGACTTAGACTCTTGTTGGCTTCATGACTTGATTCGTAGAACATGATGAGGAGTGTCCCATGAGCCCTATGACCAACCTTGGGCTCATTGATCCTAGACTCCCAAGAACACCACTTGCTTAGGGATTGAATGAGAGATTGATTCTTGTAGACTCGGCTCATTGGATTGAGCTTGCTCTCTCCCTTACTCATGGTTTCTTTGGATTCACAATTATCCCCTAGCACAACTCGAAGTTCCTCATGCTTAGGACCGTCAATTAGCCACCCCTTGTCACGTTTAAACCCCACAATGATCTTCCATCTCAAGGTCTCACTTGAACTTTGCAAAACATCAACCCTTGCATCTCCAAATGATTCAATTCCTTTGCACTTGATTGAGTTAACCAAATTTTCGCTTTTGACTTCATAGAGCTCCTCTCCTTGACTTTTCCTTATTGCTCTAGGATTGTCTTTGATCACATGGAGGGCTCATTCTCAATCATGAAGGTACTTGTTAAATTAGTCGACCTAAGAAGTGTGACCAACTCATGTATGGCCTTGAGGGCCGTGCCTATCTCCCACACATCCTCTTCTTGGTTTCTCATTTGGAGGTACCCTTGCCACAAATCGATCTTTGGACTTTCAATGGACTCATCCTGCTTGTTGTTGTTGTTGTTGTTAGTATTCACTTTGAATTTCCATTTTAGGAATTCCCTCGACTCTTTGCTTGCATCAACATTCCCACTCCACATGAATCTCCTTTCTATGAACTTAGGTAGACTTCTCATCTCACATTCATCCCCTTCCTTGAGCATAGGTAGACATTCTATTCCAAACTCATCTTGATCATTAGGGATGTCTTTGAGAAGAAGAACACATTCAACCTTCTCATCACTATACCCATGCTTCATTTCTGGTCCGCCACTTAATACATCATCTTTGATTGGCTCAACCATGGAGGGTGGGGTGGAATACTTCAAGGTAGAAGGTAGGGGTGTTGGTATGTCCTCTAGTTTCATATCACACGGCCTTAACACCACCATTTCAGTTTGCTCTTGTTTCTTCTCAGGTCTCCCATCAACCCTCACTTTTTCGTGTGACCCAACCAAGGAGGGAGGGTTAGGGTTCTTCAAAATCGGAGGTAAGGGTGTAAGTTTGATTTTTAGCTCCAATTTTAAAAGTATAAGTATTGTCCCTCCCATCATGATTAGCATTTCTTTCCAACTTCCATGGTCTCCCAAGAGGATATGACAAGCCTCCATGGGAATCACATCACACAAAACCTCATCCATGTAATCCTCCAATGGAGAAAGAAACCAAGCATTGTCTAACCACACTTACACTCATCTCGGCTCCATTGTCTAGCCATTTCATCTTGTAAGGGTTAGGGTGATCTTGTGTAGGCAAAGCTAGTTTTTCAATGAGAGTATTTGAGGCAACATTATTGCAACTTTCCCCATCAACAACCAAATTACAAACCCTTCCCATAATGGTACACCTAGATCTAAAGGTTTGGACTTGGTGATTCTCTTCTAGGGTTAGGGTTTGAGCATGTATTGCTCTACAAGTCACACGGCCATGGCTAGCGGGTGGCTCTCCTCCTAACCGAGCCATTCTAGCCTCTAATTCCCTTTGAGCCCTCAAAGTCACAAGATCAAGGTTAGGGTTAGGTTTAAGTCTACCCCTCATTTGACTCATTTTGATTTCAAGCTTTCTTCTAGTTTTCTCCATAGAATCATACATGGTCTCACCAAGAGTAGTATCATAAGAAACATCAAAAGGAAGAAACATACCCATTGAAATAACCAAAGAACAAATCTGAAAAAATTTCGGGCACTTCAAGAACTTGTTTTGGACCGTGTTTCCTAAGCACAAAGGTGGGATCTTGTGCTTCAAACCCAACCAAAGCTTTGATGACCAATTTGGAGTGAAACCTATGAGGTTTGATTTCACTCAAAGAAACAACAAAAATCGATCTTGAAAGGCTTGTGTTTTACTCGGCCAAAGTATTGTTTTTGTGGGATAATTTTTCTGATTTTTGAGACTTAAATGAAAACAAAGAAAACATGAAAGGGATAGGCTAATTCTAAGCACAAAGCAATAGAATTAGGTTTTAGTTAATCAAGCACAAAGCCACTAATTAACTAGAAACTCACTAACTCAAGCACAAAGCTAAGAGGAAATGAAAACACTCAAATTTAGGGTTTAACCTTCAATATCCAAATCTGAAAAATACAATGATTTGAGCTTGGTTTAAATAGACCAAGTCTTTACATCCTAGCCATACAATCTAAGCTTGATCTAAGGGTCCTAAAAGGGCCTCAAATCAGCCAAAAATTATGGTCCTAGAGACCTTACAAATCTGAAAATAAAGCAACCTAATACATAAAGTAGATGGTGACCTTCAAGAGCATCCACACCTTGCTTTGGGTCTTATTCATCCAAGGGTTGAGATCACTCCTTGGAGCACAAGTTTTTGGATCACCAAATCTGATTTCTAAGCACCATACAACTTAACTAAAAGTGAAAATGACATAAAGTAAATAAGAAAAGGACATAAAGCATAAAGGTTGATCCTAGACAATGACTTGTATTCAAAATAATGTCGGTCTTTGAGGATCAAAAGTCAGCCGAGATTCTTGGCCCCCTTTGTTGATTTCTTGACCAACTTGGGTCAAGATTTATTGTGGGTCTAACCCAAATGGTTGCACCCAAGTGACTCCACCCAAAAGTAGCTCATTGTTGCATTTCGTTGCTCCCCTTCTTAAAATCAGCCCTACTTCCTTAGGTCCTTCAAGCTTGGCCATTTTAGCCCATGATTATCGTGACATCACACTTAGTAGGACCCTAGGTTCAAGGTTTAGACCATGGTTTGTGGAGTGAAACTAGGAGGATAAAGCTTCACTCAAAGGATGAACAAAATCGATCTCAAACCCTTGAACAAATTCGGCCGAGTATATGTGATTTTTGTGTTGTATTTTTCTGATTTTTGTTGTTAAATGTAAGAACATAAAGATAGTCACTAAATCTATACACTAAGTAATAGATTTAGGGTTTGATTAGTTTAAGCACAAAGCCACTAAACTAATCTTCCACTAACTCACACACTAAGTAATGAGAAAATGAAGAACTCAAGCAAACAACTAGGGTTTTCTTTTTATCATTCCAAATCTGAAAATTGTGAGATGAGGATGAGGGTTTATATATTACCCTCATTCTAATCTTAGCCACACATTACAAGTTGATCCAAGGGCCATAAAGGTCCCTCAAATCAGCCGAAATAAGTTGGTCTTTGTGACCTTACAAATTTGAAAATGATAACAAACAAAACATAAAGTAGACAATGACATGCGAAAGACATCCTCTCCATGCATTTTAGGTAGTCTTCAAGGGTCAAGATTTGACCTTGGGTGGCATGTGGGACGGACCTAGTGACCATATTACAAGGGTTTACATTGTCTCCTTTCAATAAAGCATAAAGTAAAAGTAAATAAAACGATACGTATTTAAAAATGACTTAAAATATAAAAACAATGTGATGATCCTTGGTGACTTGAAATAAGCCGGCCCCCTTGACCTCCATGAGCTAGCTTGATGAACCATATGAGCCCATTTATTGGAGGGTTGACTCACATGGGTGTACCTTGGTTGACCACATTTCAAAATAGCATAACCTTCACTTTTTGTTGCTCTCCAACTTTGACTTTCTCTTGACTTTGCTTGATCACTAAGGTTGGCTTGACTTGACCATAGAGTTGACTTTATTTAGCCCTTAGTGACCCTCTTGACCACGGCCTAAGCTTGGGTTCGAGCCCATGGGTCCACCCCATGGTCTCCCTCGACTTCACCCATGACCACCTTGGCCATTTTTGGTCCAATCTCCTCTCCTTGGAAAGGACTTGTCCTCAAGTCCTTGGAGATCCTCTTGCTTCCTCCCTTGCTCGATTTCAAGCTAGAATCTCGGCTCAACCTTTGCTCGATCTTGGTCTTCATGGTTTTAGTCTTCCATGGGCACCACTTAGCTAGAGTTTGTAGAAGTGGTTAGACCCCTTTGCCTTGGCTCGAAGAATTGATCATGTTTTCATCCTTGGTCACGGTTTGCTTGACCACGCATTCTTCCTCGAGCATTTCCTTGAGCCCACGACTCATAACCATGCCTTCCATCCATTCTTGCTCATGATCGAGCCCTTCAATGATTCTCCATCTTAAAGACCCGCTTGATCTTTCCTTGCCATCGATTTTTGTTCTCTCATTGACCACATTCTCATTGTAGTCGGTTGTTTCCTTGTTGATTGATGCTTCACCCTCATGAGGCTCCTCTCCTAGAGTCCTCCTTACCATGCTAGAGCTTCCCTCACATTCCAAGTTCAACTTTTCCCCTTGCTCTTCTTCATTCGGCTCAAGGCCCTTCAATTTCTCAAGCTCATTCAAGCTCGGCCCCAACTTCATCTCCATGCTAGGTTTCGGCTCAATGAAGGATTCAAACAAGCATGCATTGGATTTACATCCCATCATTGGTGGTAGGGGAGCTAAGACAATGAGCTTTTCACCATACTTGAATGAGTAGGTGTTGTCCCTTCCACGGTGGGAAGAGTTCTTTTCATACTCCCATGGCCTCCCAAGTAAGACATGACAAGCATCCATATTCAACACTTCACACACAATTTCATCTTTGTAGTCTTGTCCAATCGAGAACGAGACTTTGCATTGTTTATCGACTTTTACCTCGGCTCCTTGATTAAGCCACCTTAACTTGTATGGATGAGGATGTTTCAAAGTTGGTAAGGCAAGTTTATCAATGAGGGTTTTGGAAGCAACATTAACACAACTTCCCCCATCGATAATCAAGTTACACACTCTCCCATGATGGTACATTTAGTTCGAAATATTTGATGCCTTTGATCCATGCTTTCGCTTGAATCTTGAGTGTGCATTACTCGCCAAGTAACTAAGCTCAACCCCGAGTCCGGGAACAATTGTTTCGCCACTCTCTCATCCTCAACTCCTCTTTTTTTCTTCCTCACAAACTAACACCTCATCGCCTCCCCAATGTACAACTTCACATGTATTCAAGGTCCTCTTGCTAGGGCACTCCTTAGCAAAATGACCGTAACCTTGACATTGGTAGCACTTCTTGAGAGGAATTGTTCTCTTAGGGCCATAGTCGATTCCCTTTCCCTTATCAACACTTGATGGCTTGGTGGTAGGGCAAGGCTCAACAATCTTGATCCCTCCTTGGCTCGACATGGGGTTGGTTTTGGTGGTGTTCTTAGTCGACTCTCCTCTCCCCTTCTCTAGCCTTTCCACACGTGTGGCCATGGTAACGGCCTCATCGAATGACCACAAGTTTTGCATCTTGACCCGATTTGCTATCCTAGGGTTTAGGCCCTCAACAAACCTTGCAATTTTTGTTGGGTTTCTCATCCATCTCACATTGTAGGGTGAGTTGCTCAAAATCCCTAAGATAGGCCTCAATGGGGTGTGACTCTTGTTTTCGTTGAGCTAGTTTGAGAAACATGTCTTGGGTGTAGTCTTTGGGAACAAACTTGTCTTTGAGTTTCTTTTTGAGTTTGAGCCATGACTTAATGGGTTCCTTACCCTCTCGCTTTCTTTGATTCTTAAGGTTTTCATACCAAAGGGAGGCATATCCCTTAAACTTCATGATGGCTACCTTGAAACACTTCCTATCTGAGTACTCCTTGAATTCAAAAATTCTCTCAACCGATCTAAGCCAATCTAGGAGATCCTGGGGTTCAAGCTACCATAAAAATCGGGTATGTCCACCTTAATGTCTCGGTCATGGTCTCTTGGGTGGGCTTCAAGGACTCTTCCGAATCCAAAATTGATCTTCCATGTGAGGAGGAGGGTGTCCTCTCCCACGCCCCCATAACCATGCCCACGCCCTCTTCCTCCTCCACCCCTTCTTGGGTCATTAAGGTTTTGGTCTAAGAGGGTGTTCAAAGCATTCATCATAGTATTACAACTACCGGCAAGTTGATTCATTTTATCCTCCAAATTCGAAAGTCTCTTATCCTCCTCCATTTTGTGAAATTTTTGTGAGTTCTTTTGTGGAAATTTTGTGGTAAATTTATAGAAAATAAACAAGGAAATGAAGAAGAAAAACGAAAAACTAAAAGAGGAAAACAAAAGAGTAACTCGACATTTCTAAGGGAAACCGAAAAATAGAGAAAGAAAATGAAATCAAGAACAAACCTAGGCTTTGATGACCAATTTGGAGTGAAACTAGGAGGATAAAGCTTCACTCAAAGGATGAACAAAATCGATCTCAAACCCTTGAACAAATTCGGTCGAGTATATGTGATTTTTGTGTTGTATTTTTCTGATTTTTGTTGTTAAATGTAAGAACATAAAGATAGTCACTAAATCTATACACTAAGTAATAGATTTAGGGTTTGATTAGTTTAAGCACAAAGCCACTAAACTAATCTTCCACTAACTCACACACTAAGTAATGAGAAAATGAAGAACTCAAGCAAACAACTAGGGTTTTCTTTTTATCATTCCAAATCTGAAAATTGTGAGATGAGGATGAGGGTTTATATATTACCCTCATTCTAATCTTAGCCACACATTACAAGTTGATCCAAGGGCCATAAAGGTCCCTCAAATCAGCCGAAATAAGTTGGTCTTTGTGACCTTACAAATTTGAAAATGATAACAAACAAAACATAAAGTAGACAATGACATGTGAGCACATCCTCTCCATGCATTTTAGGTAGTCTTCAAGGGTCAAGATTTGACCTTGGGTGGCATGTGGGACGGTCCTAGTGACCATATTACAAGGGTTTACATTGTCTCCTTTCAATAAAGCATAAAGTAAAAGTAGTGAAAGCAGCGTGTATGAAAATGACTTAAAATATAAAAACAATGTGATGATCCTTGGTGACTTGAAATAAGCCGGCCCCCTTGACCTCCATGAGCTAGCTTGATGAACCATATGAGCCCATTTATTGGAGGGTTGACTCACATGGGTGTACCTTGGTTGACCACATTTCAAAATAGCATAACCTTGACTTTTTGTTGCTCTCCAACTTTGACTTCCTCTTGACTTTGCTTGATCACTAAGGTTGGCTTGACTTGACCATAGAGTTGACTTTATTTAGCCCTTAGTGACCCTCTTGACCACGGCCTAAGCTTGGGTTCGAGCCCATGGGTCCACCCCATGGTCTCCCTCGACTTCACCCATGACCACCTTGGCCATTTTTGGTCCAGTTTGAGCCCAAGGACCCAAACCATTGCCCTCTTCCAAACCGATTAAAATCGAGCTTGCTTGATTTGGTTCAATCCTCTCCTTGCATTTAGGTTAGCATCCAAGGGCCAAGATGGGGCCTTGGGGGACAAGGTGGGACGGTCCAACTACAACAAAAATCTGATTTTTGTTGGCTACAAAACAATAAAGCATAAAGTAAGATAGACATCTAGTGAAAAGGACTTGTTGCACAAAATAATGTATGTCTTGTGAGTGTTGTTTGAAGCCGGACCCTTGGCCCCCTTGGCCGACTTTTGGAACCACTTGGGTCTAGTTTTATTGGAGGACTAACCCAAGTGGTGGTACTCATAAAACCCACACTCAAAAATAGCTCATTTGTTGACTTTTGTTGCTCTCCTTCTTAAACCTTCCTTGACTACCTTAGGTCCACTAAGCATGGCTAAATTTGACCACTTGATTAGCTTGCCTTTGCACTTAGTTAGACCCTAGGTCCAAGGCCTAACCTATGGTTCAAGTCCAAGGACCCAAACCATGGTTTAGCTCCAAACCACCTTTGCTTGACTTGACCATTCTTGGTTCAGGTATCCCTTCAATCACTTTTCATCCTAGGTTGTGTTTTCATAATTTTTACATTACTTTATGTGTTTATTATTGTTTGCTTATATTTTATGTATTGTTTGTGCTCTAAATCAAGGTGAAGAGGCCCTCAACGAAGAGGACACGGTCTACGTCGACGAGGAAGAGGAGTAGATCAACTTTGCTTTATTGAAAAGGTAACTAGGTGTAGCCCTAGTGGTATTTTGGCATGTATGAGGCCCTAGTGTTGTCTAGGTTGATTGTTGATGATTGTTCTATTGAAAAGTTGTGAACTTTGGCTTGTATGGTTCTGGAATATGACTTGTATGACCTATTTGGAGTCGGCCTCATACTTTGTGAGTATAGAAGCATGTCTAGGCTATATGATTGCATGAGTAATGATAATTATGCTATATTGATCACAAAAGTTAGTAACTTGAGTTAGTAAGTAAGCTAATTATGTTCACATGTTGGCATTAGTGTTGAATACTCCGTAAAATGCTAGTATTTGTCATTGTATAAGCTTGTATATTGTTTTGATGGTAATGATGGATTAGTTTGATATTGTTGGATGATGGATGATGTTGATTGTGAGTTGATTCAGGTTATTGAATTGGCTTGTGTTGGTTATGAGTTAACTCAGGTTATTGAGTTGATTACTGTAAGCTTGAGACTAGTGTGCGTACGGGTACGGTTATGGCTCGTGCGTGAGGAGTTACGACGTCCTAGTTTGGACGGATGCCGCCTTTTGGGTTCTCAACCGGTTATGGTTAGAGACTATGGTAATTGTTATGTCGTCACCGGTTATGGTGAGGTTTGGCCAAATTAAGACAGTGTTGAGGATTTTACGGTTATGTGGATCCATTGAAAGAGGACTCACGGTTATGTGGTTCCGCCATAGGGTTTGGAGGTGGAGTGAAACTAGGAGGATAAAGCTTCACTCAAAGGATGAACAAAATCGATCTCAAACCCTTGAACAAATTCGGCCGAGTATATGTGATTTTTGTGTTGTATTTTTCTGATTTTTGTTGTTAAATGTAAGAACATAAAGATAGTCACTAAATCTATACACTAAGTAATAGATTTAGGGTTTGATTAGTTTAAGCACAAAGCCACTAAACTAATCTTCCACTAACTCACACACTAAGTAATGAGAAAATGAAGAACTCAAGCAAACAACTAGGGTTTTCTTTTTATCATTCCAAATCTGAAAATATGATGTGTGAGGGTGGGTTTATATATTACCCAATGCCTCATCTCAACCCTACATTACAAGATAATCTAAGGGATTGCAACGGGAGTTGAGAATTTGCGATCCATTGACCTAGGGCCCGCTTCCAACCTTAGGTCCAAGAGTCAACCACAAGTCAACTAAGTCAACAAAAGTCAAAGTCAAGGGAAGAAGCCCCCAAGTCAGCCGAGAAATGAGTATATTAAGTCCTCACATGTGTTCCTCAATAAGTCACTATCTACACATGTCACTATCTACCTTTATTACTTTATGCTTTTTACTTTAAGAATTTGTTGTTTATTGTTCAAAATTTTCAGCTCAAGAGAGCTTGTTTGGACCGAGTATATCATGTATTTTGTGGGTTTATTGTAGCCCTTAGATCTCCTTGTAATGGATGGACAAGATTAGAATGAGGGTAATATATAAACCCTCATTCTCACCTCCAAATTTTCAGATTTGGATTAATGATTAAAAACCCTAGTTGTTTTCTTGAGTGTTCTTCATTTCTCATTGCTTTGTGAGTGAGATTTGTGAGAGATTAGTTTAGTGGCTTTGTGCTTAAGCTAATCACAACCTAATTCTCTTGCTAAGTGCTTAGAATTAGTCACTATCCTTTTTATTTTCCTTGTTTATACAAATTTCAGAAAAATCATTTCACAAAAGAACACATTGAGGCAGAGATTTTTAACAACATTTCAAGATCGATTTTGTTCATCCTTTGAGTGATTCTTATCCTCATAAGTTTCACTCCAAATTGGTTATCAAAGCTTAGGTTTGAAGAGCACAAGATCCCACCTTTGTGCTAATTTCATACGGTCCAAAGGGAGTACATCAAGGTATTCAAATTTTCAGATTTTGTGTGTTTGTTTTTCTCAATGAGTATGCCTCTTTCTTGTGATACTACTCTTGAGGGAACTATGTATGATTCTATGGAGAAATTGAGAAGGGAAATTGAGTCTAAGTTGAGCCGAGTTAATGGAGGATTTGGGTCAAAATTTGGTCTTGTAACTTGGAGGGTTATGCATACCCAACCCCATTCCTTGGATGAAAGTCAAAAAAATCAGATTTTTAGGTCTAAATGTACCATTGAGAAGAGGGTTTGTAACCTAATTATTGATGGAGGGAGTTGTGTTAATGTGGCTTCAAAACCCTCATCGATAAGCTTGCCTTTACCCACTCAAAAACACCCAAACCCTTACAAGTTGAGATGGTTGAATAGGGAGGCCGAAATTTTGGTTGATAAACGATGTTTGGTTTCTTTTTCGATGGGAAGAGACTATGTGGATGAAGTGTGGTGTGATGTGATTCCTATGGATGCTTGTCACCTTTTATTGGGGAGACCTTGGGAATTTGATCGAAACGCGACTCATGAGGGAAGAGACAACACTTACACTTTCGAGTTTAGAGACAAGAGGATCAAGCTTACGCCCTTGCCTCCAAACTTGGGTGGCCGAGCCACTCCTACCCTAGCCAAGCCACTTGAGGGAGTCTTATTGATTGGAGAGCAAGAGATGAAACACGAGCTTAGCAAGGGGATGGTTGTTTATGCCCTCATCGCCAAAGAAACTCCTAAGGAAAGTGAAAAACCAATTCCATGTGAAGTTCAAGAGCTCTTAGAAGTCTACAAGGATGTGTTTCCCCTAGAGCTACCTCACGGCCTACCCCCTATTAGGGGCATTGAGCATCAAATCGATCTTGTTCCGGGAGCTACACTACCTAATAAGGCCGCATATCGAAGTGATCCTAAGGCTACACAAGAACTTCAACAACAAATTGGGGAACTCATGGAAAAAGGGTTTGTAAGAGAATCTCTTAGTCCTTGTGCCGTTCCTACACTCTTGGTACCTAAGAAGGATGGAACTTGGAGAATGTGTACGGATAGTCGAGCTATTAATAACATTACGGTCAAGTATAGGTTTCCTATACCTAGACTTGATGACATTCTTGATGAGCTTAGTGGAGCTCGATTGTTTTCCAAGATTGATCTACGACAAGGTTACCATCAAGTAAGAATCAAAGAGGGTGATGAATGGAAGACGGCTTTTAAAACGAAACATGGGTTATATGAATGGTTAGTCATGCCTTTGGGCTATCCAATGCTCCTAGTACCTTCATGAGATTGATGACCGAGGTTTTGAGACCTTACTTGGGAAGATTCATTGTGGTTTACTTTGACGATATCTTAGTGTATAGCCCTTCCAAGGAGGCTCACCTACATCATTTGCGAGTGTTGTTTGAGACACTTAGAGATCACAAGTTGTATGGCAAGTTAGAGAAGTGTTCCTTCATGCAAAGCGAAGTCCAATTCTTGGGCTATATTATATCAAGCCGTGGTATTCTAGTTGATCAAGAGAAAGTGGAGGCTATCAAATCATGGCCAATTCCGAAGAACATAACCGAGGTGAGGAGTTTTCATGGCTTGGCTTCTTTTTATCGACGATTTATCAAGGATTTTAGCACCGTCATGGCACCCATCACCGAGTGTATGAAGAAAGGAGAGTTCAAGTGGAGTGAGGGGGCCGAGATTTCCTTCAACAAAATCAAGAAGTTGTTGTGTGACTCACCTATTCTTACACCACCGGATTTCAATAAGCTTTTTGAGGTCGAATGTGATGCTAGTGGAGTTGGAATTGGGGCCGTTCTATTACAAGAACACAAGCCAATTGCTTACTTTAGTGAGAAGTTGAATGGTGCCAAGCTCAATTATTCCACCTACGACAAAGAATTCTATGCCATCGTTCGGGCACTCGCTCATTGGAGCCATTACCTCAAGCCCAAGCCATTTGTTCTTCATTCGATCATGAGGCTCTCAAATACATCAATGGACAACACAAGTTGAATCATAGGCATGCCAAATGGGTCGAAGTTTCTTCAATCATTCTCCTTCTCGAGTAAGTTCATTGAGGGAAGAATAACGTGGTGGCCGATGCTTTGTCTCAAGGCATACCATGCTAAGCTACATGGAGCAAAGAGTGTTGGGTTTGAATTCATGAAAGAGCTCTATGTGGAGGATCCCGACTTCAAAGACGCAGTGGAATTCCATACGTGAAGGGCAAGGCAAGGTGGGAAGCAAGTACACACTTCAAGAGGGGTTCTTGTTCCTTGGCAATCGGCTATGCATACCTAAGGGCCCTTATCGAAATCTCCTCGTGAGGGAAGTTCATTCTAATGGTTTAGCCGGGCATTTCGGAATTCAAAAGACTTATGACATCCTCCAAGACCAATTCCATTGGCCCAAGATGCTTGGAGATGTCCAAGATGTGATCAAGAGATGTGCTTCATGCCAACAATCCAAGTCCTTCTTTCAAACGGGTCCCTACACTCCTTTACCCGTCCCAAATCGGCCATGGGAGGACGTTAGCATGGATTTCATCGTCGCCTTGCCTAGAACTCAACGAGGTAAGGATTCCATCATGGTTGTGGTAGACCGATTTAGCAAGATGGCTCATTTCATTGCGTGCAAGAAAACCGAGGATGCTATGAGTGTAGCGAGTTGTATTTCAAGGAGGTGGTTAAATTGCATGGAGTCCCTAAAACCATTGTATCCGATCGAGACACCAAGTTCATGAGCCACTTTTGGAAGACCTTATGGAAGTTGCTAAAACGAGGCTCTTGTTTAGCACAAGCCATCATCCTCAAACGGATGGCCAAACCGAGGTCACTAATAAAACCTTGGGGAGGATCCTTGAGCATCGCTTCTAGGTCCTTGAAAGATTGGGATCTCAAACTCGCCCACGCCGAATTTGCCTTCAACCGTGCCCCTTCTTCTAGCACGGGAGTTCACCATTTGAGGTGGTCTATGGGACCAATCCCATCATGCCCACGGACCTAGCCCCGTCCAAGAGCAAGGAGATGAGTTACGATGCCAAGAAGCGAGTTGAGTTCATGATGAGTATCCACAACCAAGTCAAGAAGCAAATCGAGAAAGCGAATGAGACTTACAAGGCTAGAGCAAAGGGCCGAGAAAGATTTCAAAGGAGTTCGAGGGAGACTTGGTATGGTTACACTTGAGGAAGGAGCGGTTTTAGGATAAAAGAAAGAACAAACTCATGCCTAGGTGAGGGTCCCTTCGAGATACTCGAGAAAATTGGATCAACGCTTACAAAGTTGATCTCACAGGGAGAGTATGGAGTCCATGGCACGTTCAACGCGTGGAGACCTTAGCCCGTACCATGAAGACTTGGAGGAGGAGGAAGTCGAGGATTTGAGGGCAAATCCTTTTCAACCCAGGGAGATTGCAGCGGAGTTGAGAATTTGCGATCCATTGACCTAGGGCCCGCTTCCAACCTTAGGTCCAAGAGTCAACCACAAGTCAACTAAGTCAACAAAAGTCAAAGTCAAGGGAAGAAGCCCCAAGTCACCGAGAGAAATGAGTATATTAAGTCCTCACATGTGTTCCTCAATAAGTCACTATCTACACATGTCACTATCTACCTTTATTACTTTATGCTTTTTACTTTAAGAATTTGTTGTTTATTGTTCAAAATTTTCAGCTCAAGAGAGCTTGTTTGGACCGAGTATATCATGTATTTTGTGGGTTTATTGTAGCCCTTAGATCTCCTTGTAATGGATGGACAAGATTAGAATGAGGGTAATATATAAACCCTCATTCTCACCTCCAAATTTTCAGATTTGGATTAATGATTAAAAACCCTAGTTGTTTTCTTGAGTGTTCTTCATTTCTCATTGCTTTGTGAGTGAGATTTGTGAGAGATTAGTTTAGTGGCTTTGTGCTTAAGCTAATCACAACCTAATTCTCTTGCTAAGTGCTTAGAATTAGTCACTATCCTTTTTATTTTCCTTGTTTATACAAATTTCAGAAAAATCATTTCACAAAAGAACACATTGAGGCCGAGATTTTTAACAACATTTCAAGATCGATTTTGTTCATCCTTTGAGTGATTCTTATCCTCATAAGTTTCACTCCAGGGCTACAATCAACCCCCAAATTCAACATTATACTCGGTCCAAACAAGCTCACTTGAGCTGAAAATTTTGAACATAAAACAACAAATACTTAAAGTAAAAAGCATAAAGTAATAAAGGTAGATAGCGACATGTGTTGATAGTGACTTATTGAGGAACACATGTGAGGACTTCTTGTGATCATTTCTCGGCTGACTTGGGCTTCTCCCCTTGGCTTTGACTTTTGTTGACTTAGTTGACTTGAGGTTGACCCTTGGACCTAAGGTTGGAAGCGGGCCCTAGGTCAATGGATCGCAAATTCTCAACTCCCGTTGCAATCTCCCCGGGTTGAAAAGGATTTGCCCTCAAATCCTCGCCTTCTTCATCTTCCAAATCCTCATGATACGGACTAAGATCTCCCACATTAAACGTGCCATGGACTCGTATTCCCAGGTAGATCAACTTTGTAAGCATTCGACCCGATTTTCTCAAGTATTTCAAGGGACCCTCGGCTCTAGGCATGAGTTTGTTCTTTCGTTTATCCCGAAATCTTTCCTTCCTCAAGTGTAACCATACCAAGTCTCCCGGCTCGAACTCTTTGGGATTCTTTCGGCCCTTTGATCTAGACTTGTAGGTTTCATTTGCTTTCTCGATTTGCTTCTTGACTTGGTTGTGGATACTCATCATGAACTCAACCCGCTTCTTGGCATCGTAACTCATCTCCTTGCTCTTGACGGGGGCTAGGTCCGTGGGCATGAGAGGGTTGGTCCCATAGACCACTTCAAACGGTGAATGTCCCGTGCTTGAAGAGGGTGCACGGTTAAAGGCAAACTCGGCGTGGGCAAGTTTGAGATCCCAATCTTTCAAGGACTTGGATACGATGCATCTAAGGATCCTCCCCAAGGTTTTATTAGTGACCTCGGTTTGGCCATCCGTTTGTGGGTGGTGACTCGTGCTAAACAAGAGCCTCGTCTTTAGCAATTTCCACAAAGTCTTCCAAAAGTGGCTCATGAACTTGGAGTCTCGATCGGATACAATGGTTTTGGGGACTCCATGTAGCTTGACCACTTCTTTGAAGTACAACTCGGCCACACTCATGGCATCCTCGGTTTTCTTGCATGCAATGAAATGAGCCATCTTGCTAAATCGATCCACCACAACCATGATGGAATCTTTACCTCGTTGAGTCCTAGGCAAGGCAACAATAAAATCCATGCTAACGTCTTCCCAAGGTCGGTTTGGAGCGCAGAGGAGTATAGGGCCCCGCTTTGAAAAAGGACTTAGATTGTTGACACAAAGCGCACCTCTTGATCACGTCTTGGACATCGCCAAGCATCTTGGGCCAATAGAATTGATCTTGGAGAATGTCGTAAGTCTTTGAATCCCAAAATGCCCTGGCTAAACTGCTAGAATGTACCTCACGTACTAGGAGAAGTCGATAGGAGCCCTTAGGAATGCACAACCGATTCCCCAAGAATAGGAATCCCTCTTGAAGTGTGTACTTGCTCCCTACTTTGCTTTCCCCCCCACGAATGGAGTTCCACTCATCCTTGAAGTCGGGATCCTCCAAATAGAGTTCTTTCATGAATTCAAAACCCAACACTCTTTGCTCCATGTAGCTTAGCATAGCGTGCCTTCGAGACAAAGCATCGGCCACCACGTTATTCTTTCCCTCAATGAACTTACTCGAAAAGGAGAATGATTGAAGAAATTCGACCCATTTGGCATGCCTATGATTCAACTTGTGTTGCCCATTGATGTATTTGAGTGCCTCATGATCCGAATGAAGAACAAACGGTTTGGGTTTGAGATAATGGCTCCAATGAGCGAGAGCCCGAACGATGGCATAGAATTCTTTGTCGTAGGTGGAATAATTGAGCTTGGCTCCATTCAATTTCTCACTAAAGTAAGCGATCGGTTTGTGTTCTTGCAAGAGAACGGCCCCAATTCCAACTCCACTAGCATCACACTCGACCTCAAAGAGCTTGTTGAAATCCGGTGGTGTAAGAATAGGTGAATCACACAACAACTCTTTGATCCTCTTGAAAGAATTCTCGGCCCCCTCATTCCATTTGAACTCTCCTTTCTTCATACACTCGGTGATGGGTGCCATGACGGTGCTAAAATCCTTGATAAATCGTCGATAAAAAGAAGCCAAGCCATGAAAACTCCTCACCTCGGTTATGTTCTTCGGAATTGGCCATGATTTGATAGCCTCCACTTTCTCTTGATCCACTAGAATACCACGGCTTGATATAATATAGCCCAAGAATTGGACTTCGCCTTGCATGAAGGAACACTTCTCTAACTTGCCATACAACTTGTGATCTCTAAGTGTTTCAAACAACACTTGCAAGTGATGTAGGTGAGCTTCCTTGGAAGGGCTATACACTAAGATATCGTCAAAGTAAACCACAATGAATCTCCCCAAGTAAGGTCTCAAAACCTCGGTCATCAATCTCATGAAGGTGCTAGGAGCATTGGATAGTCCAAAAGGCATGACTAACCATTCATATAACCCATGCTTCGGTTTGAAAGCCAGTCTTCCATTCATCACCCTCCTTGATTCTCACTTGATGGTAGCCTTGTCGTAGATCAATCTTAGAAAACAATCGAGCTCCACTAAGCTCATCAAGAATGTCATCAAGTCTAGGTATAGGAAACCTATACTTGACCGTAATGTTGTTGATAGCTCGACTATCCGTACACATTCTCCACGTTCCATCCTTCTTTGGTACCAAAAGTGTAGGTACGGCACAAGGACTAAGAGACTCCCTTACAAACCCCTTTTCCATGAGTTCCCAATTTGTTGTTGAAGTTCTTGCGTAGCTTTGGGATCACTTCGATAGGCGGCCTTATTTGGTAGTGTAGCACCCGGAACAAGATCGATTTGATGCTCAATGCCCCTAATAGGGGGTAGGCCGTGTGGTAGTTCAAGGGGAAACACATCCTTGTAGAGTTCTAAGAGTTCTTGAACTTCACATGGAATCGGTTTTTCACTTTCCTGGGAAGATTCTTTGGCGATGAGGGCATAAACAACCATCCCCTTGCTAAGCTCGTGTTTCATCTCTTGCTCTCCAACCAATAGGACTCCCTCAAGAGGCTTGGTTAGGGTATGAGTGGCTCGGCCACCCAAGTTTGGAGGCAAGGGTGTAAGCTTGATCCTCTTGTCTCTAAACTCGAAAGTATAAGTGTTGTCTCTTCCCTCATGAGTCGCATTTCGATCAAATTCCCAAGGTCTCCCCAATAAAAGGTGACAAGCATCCATAGGAATCACATCACACCACACTTCATCCATATAGTCTCTTCCCATGGAAAAAGAAACCAAACATCTTCTATCGACCAAAATTTCGGCCTCCCTATTCAACCACCTCAACTTGTAAGGGTTTGGGTGTTTTTGTGTGGGTAGGGCAAGTTTATCGATGAGGGTTTTTGAAGCAACATTAACACAACTCCCTCCATCAATAATTAGGTTACAAACCCTCTTCCCAATGGTACATTTAGACCTAAAAATCTGATTTTTTTGACTTTCATCCAAGGAATGGGGTTGGGTATGCATAACCCTCCAAGTTACAAGACCAAGTTTTGACCCAATTCCTACATTCATTCGGTTCAACTTAGATTCAATCTCCCCTCTCAATTTCTCCATAGAATCATACATGGTTCCCTCAAGAGTAATATCATAAGAAAGAGGCATACTCATTGAGAAATCAAACACAAGAAAAACCTGAAATTTCGAATACCTTGAGATACTTCTTTGGACCGTATGAACTTAGCACAAAGGTGGGATCTTGTGCTCTTCAAACCAAAGCTTTGATAACCAATTTGGAGTGAAACTAGGAGGATAAAGCTTCACTCAAAGGATGAACAAAATCGATCTCAAACCCTTGAACAAATTCGTAAGTATATGTGATTTTTGTGTTGTATTTTTCTGATTTTTGTTGTTAAATGTAAGAACATAAAGATAGTCACTAAATCTATACACTAAGTAATAGATTTAGGGTTTGATTAGTTTAAGCACAAAGCCACTAAACTAATCTTCCACTAACTCACACACTAAGTAATGAGAAAATGAAGAACTCAAGCAAACAACTAGGGTTTTCTTTTTATCATTCCAAATCTGAAAATATGATGTGTGAGGGTGGGTTTATATATTACCCAATGCCTCATCTCAACCCTACATTACAAGATAATCTAAGGGCTACAATCAACCCCCAAATTCAACATTATACTCGGTCCAAACAAGCTCACTTGAGCTGAAAATTTTGAACATAAAACAACAAATACTTAAAGTAAAAAGCATAAAGTAATAAAGGTAGATAGCGACATGTGTTGATAGTGACTTATTGAGGAACACATGTGAGGACTTCTTGTGATCATTTCTCGGCTGACTTGGGCTTCTCCCCTTGGCTTTGACTTTTGTTGACTTAGTTGACTTGAGGTTGACCCTTGGACCTAAGGTTGGAAGCGGGCCCTAGGTCAATGGATCGCAAATTCTCAACTCCCGTTGCAGGAGGTATCACTGGTTAGGGTGAGGTCCGGGGTAGTTCACGGTTATGTGGCTATCCAGTGCTCCGTGCTTGCTCTTGCTTTATCGTTGATTATTGTTGACCATATTGAGAATTGTTGAGATTGAGCTTGTGCTATGGTTGTTTTGTTATGCTATTATTGTTGTCTTTATTGTATTCTGATCTTAGGCCCTAGGCCAGGTGAGATGATTGTTGGTTGTATTGTTGGTTATGTCTTATATGTTGAAATACGACTGGGGAGCACCTAGTTACTCCCCACTGATTGTGGCTGTTGTTTTCTTTTACGGCAGGTTAGCGCGGGATCGGGATTGAAAAGTGAGGAAGCTGTGAGACGACCCCTAGTTAGCTTACACGTGTGAACCATGGGATTCGTTTGGATTGTTTTGATTATTAGACTTGTTTAGACCTTATCAGTTGGTTTCTACTTATGTTCGTTTGGATTTGAAAGGGGTATTTATTCCCCAGTTTGCTAGGTCTCAAGGCCTACTTTACTATTTGGTTTGCTTAGCTTGTTTTGCGTGACTGATGACTCGGATTCACGGTGTTTCCGCCACCGTGGCTTTCATTTTTATCTATTTTCTTTTGTTGGAAAATCCGGGTTGTTACACTAACAATCAAATTCCGGACTCCTCGCGGTTTCCACTCAACACACATGTGGATCAAGGTGATATATGTAGTGACACTCACCTACTCGACTCATGGAAGCACGCCCCCAATCGAAGGTGGAACCAATCGCGCATTCCCGTACACAATAATGTCACAACAAACAAAGCAAACACGAGGACTTACATAGGAAAATGTATGTGTAGGCTAAAGAGAGGTAAGGGTAAAAGGTGGACAAATGATTGTGATCATGTGGAGCAAAAAGCCACTAGCGACCACTAGTACAACTCAAGTGCTCGTCCAAACCAAAACGGAACCCAACTCTCACAATCAAAAACGGACCAAAAACAGCAAATCGGTCTCCTCTACACACCATCGCAACATAAGCAATATATAACAAGTGCTCAACTCACCACACCAACAACAACTCATTCATTTTTCATACACAATTCTTTCATTTATCACCCATTTTGTGTTGACTTTGATTTTGATTTTGTGTTGTTGTATTTCATTTTTTTTATTCTTCTTTTATAAACAAAGAGCATACTCATTAGTTGCGAATAAAGCAAAATAACTCATCATATGTCGGGGAAGCAGCAATCCCGACTAACATCACCAAAACTCTCAAGCACGACATCAGCAAGTCCTAGCAACGATCACAACCCAAAGGACAAGCACAAGAGTATGCAAAAGCGATAACTAGCTAGGCTAGGGTAGACAATTTGGCATATTGCAACAGGAGTTGCTCTTGCAAGGCAATAGTCATGGAACCCGTTTACACCATTGAAGAGAAATGCAAGTCTTGTCAAAGGAAACCTCATGGTCAATGGATCAAAGAGGCATAGGTGGTAAACTTGGGTCCTAAATCACATTTCATCCCTAGAGGTCGATGCCTAGAAAAGCCCCTAGGGAAAGGAAAGGAAAGCAACAACCTAGGCCATGAACCATGAAGCGTATCTTGACATGTCGGCAATGATTTTAACATAACTCCCAATCTGCTAATCCAATTGAGGTGAAACCACTTTCATATGAAAGCTAGCTCAAAGAGCTTTCATGTGACATATGGTTGGCTATCTGGTTCTGGAGCGATTCAAAGCGGGCCTCTTTGTACCTTGTAACCACACTAACCCTAAACTCGACTCACTCATGAAAGTCACTCATATCTCACGGTTTTAGGGCTGAAAATGGGTGGTTAAGTTTCTGAGATTTATTTGTAAAAACATAAAACGAAAATAAAGGATATGACTTAAACAAGTTTAAGCCTAGGATAGAACCTTAACAAGCACATAGCCACTATTAAGGGTTCGAGCTACTCAAAGCACATAGCTAATGAGCCACCCTAGTTAACCTCAAGCACAAAGCAAGAGAAAACTCTCTTTAAACTCAACTTTTTTATATCATCACAAATCTGAAAAATACATGAGGGAAAGCTTGGTTTATATAAGACCAAGGCTTTCATCCTAGCCATACATTTAGGACAAGATCTAAGGGCCATGAGGGGCCTTCAAAAACAGCAGAAAATTGGCTCACATGAGCCTT
Source organism: Dianthus caryophyllus (assembly GCA_023091065.1). Classification (NCBI taxonomy): domain Eukaryota; kingdom Viridiplantae; phylum Streptophyta; class Magnoliopsida; order Caryophyllales; family Caryophyllaceae; genus Dianthus; species Dianthus caryophyllus. Next base: position 10,651,305 of record CM041529.1, on the reverse strand, counting down.
ACAAAATCAGCAAACAAAATACAACAACAACTAAAGTAGACGGTGACATCTTGGAGCATCCTCACCCTTCCTTTGTGTTGTTCAATCAAGGCCCTTCATTTCTCCTTGGAGCTCAAGTCATACGGTCCAAACAAGGTCCCTTAGCTGATTTTTTTTGTTATTTGAATACAAAAGACCAAAACGTGACAAAGACATAAAGTGATAAAACAAACTATAATGAAAGGGACATGTATTGAATTACAATGTAACACTTGAACATCATTTCAGCCGAGATTTTGGCCTAAATTGGCTGAAATTTCGTGACCATGGGTCCAAGGACCATGGTTAGGTCGTAGGCCAAAAATCGGGACCAAATCTTCAAGCCGTTTCGTTCCAACTCTCCCCTTCTTCAAAAAAAGTTTGTCCTCAAACTTTAGCCAAATAAAATATGGTATCCAAAAAGATAAATTTTCAGAAAATAAAACGATTTTGAAAGAAAGTAAAGTTGGATGTAAAAGAGTGAAACAACAAGAGCAAATCCTATGAAAAGCACATAGCAAATTCATCGAATCCTCTTGTTAGCCAACTCGACTCAAACACCCACAAAGTGTGCTCGAATCAAGTCGACACTAACAAATCAAGCCTCGCCCAGATTTGTAAGGTGACACCCGAAGACACCAAGACCCAACTCATCCCAAGACCGTCTCGGTTTAAGAAAACTCAAGAGCCGTAGCTTTGATACCAATTGGAGCGATTCGAAGCGGGCCTCTTTGTACCTTGTAACCATCCTCACCCTAAACTACCTATGATTGAAATGAACACTCAAGTCACACGTTTTTTGGGCGGTTTAGGTGGATAAGTTTTCTGATTTTTATTTGCAAAACATAAAACCTAAAGATAAAGGATATGACTTAAACAAGTTTAAGACTAGGATAGAGCCTTAACAAGCACATAGCCACTATTAAGGGTTCGAGCTACTCAAAGCACATAGCTAATGAGCCACCCTAGGTAAACCACAAGCACAAAGCAAAGAGAAAACTCACTCAAAACTCAACTTTTTTATATCAACCAAATCTGAAAAATACATGAGGGAAAGCTTGGTTTATATAAGACCAAGGCTTTCATCCTAGCCATACATCTTTCCTAAGATCTAAGGTGGAATGAAACTAGATGGGTCAAGTTTCACTCAAGAAATGAACTCAAATCGATTTGTGAAGCTCTCCAAAATCTCGGCCAAAGACTAATATTTTTGTGATGAATTTTTCTGATTTTTGTTGACAAATGAAAACATAAAAGATAGTACCTAAATCTAAACTGTAACACCCCGACCCTAACTAAAGGCCGAAATGTCATTCACGGTAGCTCGCCAGGCTGTGTACATCGCCCACAGACCAACACGGGCCCTTTCCAGCGCACTTTGTCCTCACTCGTGCGCATCCTGAGAACTTCCCAGGAGGTCACCCATCCTAAGACTACTCTCCAGCAAGCACGCTTAACTAAAGAGTTCTTAAGATGAGCCACCAGAAAAGAAGATGCATCTTGTTGATATGAGTAGTACTTACAATCCTTTTAAGCTCTATGTCACTTGAGCCAACACATGAACCTCTTCAACGGGGTACCCGGCCCGAATAACCTCGGACAACACCGGGTGTTACACACCCCCACTTGAAGAACGCAACGTCCTCGTTGCGCCTGGTCGCTACTTACAATATATGGAGTGAAACTAAGTGGGACAAGTTTCACTCAAGGGATGAACACAAATCGACTTTGAATACCCTAGAAAATCTCGGCTCAAGTGTGTGTTTTTGTGAAGTATTTTTCTGATTTTTTGTGAAAGAACAAACATAAAGGATAGTCACTAAATCTACACACTAAGTAATAGATTTAGGGTTTGATTAGTTTAAGCACAAAGCCACTAAACTAATCTATCACTAACTCACACACAAAGTAATGAGAAAATGAAGAACTCTCAATAAACACTAGGGTTTTCTTTTATCATTCCAAATCTGATTTTCTACAATGAGTTATGCTTGGCTTATATAATACCAAGGATTGCATCTTAACCCTACACTTCCTAAGGATCTAAGGGTCACAAAATGACCATACACTCAGCTAAAAACAGCGGTCCAAAGGACCTTACAACTGATCCAAACAAAACTAAAAGCATAAAGAGAGAAAATGACACTTCCCTAAATCTACACCCTACAATTGATGCTTTAATCTAATGGCCAAGATTATGGCCTTGGAGAGCAAGTGTAGGTGGTCCTAATGACCCCTTCAAACTGATCATAAAACTAAAGAAACAAGACAATAAAGAGGATAAGGACATAAAGCAAAAACAAGGACTACTAGTAATGACATGTATAAGAAGTTGAGCTGATTTTGTGAATGTGGAATTGAGCTGATCTTTGGGTCTTCTCTTGTGTATCCCACGTCCCATGTGAGTCCATGGCTCATTAGGAGACTCCCAAATGGTCCCCAAAGTGAGCTCACCCAAAGAGAATGAAGTAGGTTAAGTTCATGGCTCATTACTTCAAAACAGTCCAAACCGGATTTCATAATCTGACAGTGACTTCTAGGCTTCACCATTCCGTACTCCCGTTGAATTAGAAGGCCCATGATATGTCATTGGAAAGGTAATTGAGTTGGCTTTCCAATGCAAAAAGAATCATCCAAAAATATGGCCTACAACGCAAGATATTGAGCTTTTAGTACAGACATGTCGAATCCTCCTTTGGACTGAAGTTTCACAATCTGACCCCTGACTTGTAGAGGCCATAACTCTCAGCTCCCTTTGAACCAGATAGCCAACCATATGTCAAATGAAAGCTCTTTGAGCTAGCTTTCATATGCAAGTGGTTTCACTTCAATTGGGTGAGTAGATTGGGAGTTATGTTACGATCTCTACCGACATGTCAAGATGGGCTTTATGGTTCATGGCCTAGATTGTTGTTTTCCATGTGTGGGCTGATTTCCTTCGTTCTTCTTTTGTACATTTCACTTGGTTTGACCCTAATGGTCACAAATTAAGCCATGGCTCGAGCCATAGGACCCAAGTAAGCCCAAGCCTCAAAATGAGCAAAAATGAGCTTATCCATTTTGGTGCAATCTCCTCTTCTTCAAAAAAGTTTGTCCTCAAACTTTGGGGTTCTTAACATTTGTTTGAGCTCCTCTTCTTGATTCCTACCTAGTGTCTTAGGGTTGTTCTTGACTAAGCTCCCCATTTTGAATTTCCATTTCAAGAATCCTCTTGACCTCTTGCTTGTGCCAAGCTTCCCATTCCACATGAGCTTCTTCTTCTTGGCCTTAGGTGAACATCTCATAAGATCAAGCTCAACCTTTCCCTTGAGATTATTCCCCATGCTCTCATCTTGATACTTAGGATCATCATTAGCAAAGTGGATGGTTAAACTTTCACCAACATTCATTCCATGGTTTCCATTTGAGTTCCCTTCTTGACCAGCCTCTTCATGCTCCCATGGTTCCCTAAGCTTATGAAAGAGAGGGTGACAAGCACCCCTCTCAAGTACATCACAACAATTCTCATCAGATTTCTCCCTAAGCTTGTCCCCTTTGTCTAACCAACTTAGTTCGAATGGATTAGGATGCTCTTGGGTATGTGAGGCTAACTCCTTGATTAGAGGCTTAGAAGCCATCTTGGTCGTGCCCTCTTCCTCAAGGACCAGATTACACACCATTTTTTCAGTTTGCTCTTGATTCACACCCTCTTCATCCTCACTAGCATGGACCTCATTCTCCTCATCCTTACAAACAAGTATCTCTTCCTTTCCCCAATGAACAACCTCTAATGAACTAAGGGCTCTCTTTGTAGGACAATCCATAGCAAGGTGACCAAAGCCATAACATTGATAGCATCTCTTAAGGGTGATGGTATTTTTTTGTGGCTAGGGTCAACGGCCTCCCTTTGTCTAGGGCTGGTGGTTTAGTAGAAGTGGTTGGCTCAACAACTTTGACTCTTTTTGGTGGCTCATAGGGTTGTGTTTTAGTAGGAGGGTCAAGTAAATCGGTCAACCCTTTACCCATACCAAAATTTTCAGCCTTTCCTCTCATTTTAGCCAACTTGAATTCCAACTCCTTTCTAGCCCTCTCCATAGACTCGAAAATGGTCTCAACACAAGGGGTTTCACATGAAGTACCATAAGAAAATGATGGAGAACCAAATCGGAAAGATAGATCCATTATAACTCAAAAACAAAACTGATTTTTGTGACAAAGTTTGTACCTTTGCTTGCAAGAACCGAAATCACAACTAACACAATGGTGGATCTTGTGTTTTCTAACCAAAGCTTTGATAACCAATTTGGAGTGAAACTAAGTGGGACAAGTTTCACTCAAGGGATGAACACAAATCGACTTTGAATACCCTAGAAAATCTCGGCTCAAGTGTGTGTTTTTGTGAAGTATTTTTCTGATTTTTTGTGAAAGAACAAACATAAAGGATAGTCACTAAATCTACACACTAAGTAATAGATTTAGGGTTTGATTAGTTTAAGCACAAAGCCACTAAACTAATCTATCACTAACTCACACACAAAGTAATGAGAAAATGAAGAACTCTCAATAAACACTAGGGTTTTCTTTTATCATTCCAAATCTGATTTTCTACAATGAGTTATGCTTGGCTTATATAATACCAAGGATTGCATCTTAACCCTACACTTCCTAAGGATCTAAGGGTCACAAAATGACCATACACTCAGCTAAAAACAGCGGTCCAAAGGACCTTACAACTGATCCAAACAAAACTAAAAGCATAAAGAGAGAAAATGACACTTCCCTAAATCTACACCCTACAATTGATGCTTTAATCTAATGGCCAAGATTATGGCCTTGGAGAGCAAGTGTAGGTGGTCCTAATGACCCCTTCAAACTGATCATAAAACTAAAGAAACAAGACAATAAAGAGGATAAGGACATAAAGCAGAAAACAAGGACTACTAGTGACAATGACATGTATAAGAAGTTGAGCTGATTTTGTGAATGTGGAATTGAGCTGATCTTTGGGTCTTCTCTTGTGTATCCCACGTCCCATGTGAGTCCATGGCTCATTAGGAGACTCCCAAATGGTCCCCAAAGTGAGCTCACCCAAAGAGAATGAAGTAGGTTAAGTTCATGGCTCATTACTTCAAAACAGTCCAAACCGGATTTCATAATCTGACAGTGACTTCTAGGCTTCACCATTCCGTACTCCCGTTGAATTAGAAGGCCCATGATATGTCATTGGAAAGGTAATTGAGTTGGCTCTCCAAGTGAAAAATAATCATCCAAAAATATGGCCTACAACGCAAGATATTGAGCTTTTAGTACAGACATGTCGAATCCTCCTTTGGACTGAAGTTTCACAATCTGACCCCTGACTTGTAGAGGCCATAACTCTCAGCTCCCTTTGAACCAGATAGCCAACCATATGTCAAATGAAAGCTCTTTGAGCTAGCTTTCATATGCAAGTGGTTTCACTTCAATTGGGTGAGTAGATTGGGAGTTATGTTACGATCTCTACCGACATGTCAAGATGGGCTTTATGGTTCATGGCCTAGATTGTTGTTTTCCATGTGTGGGCTGATTTCCTTCGTTCTTCTTTTGTACATTTCACTTGGTTTGACCCTAATGGTCACAAATTAAGCCATGGCTCGAGCCATAGGACCCAAGTAAGCCCAAGCCTCAAAATGAGCAAAAATGAGCTTATCCATTTTGGTGCAATATAGCATTCCAGAATCCTCCCCAGCTAGGTGCGTACCTGGCCAACAAGACACAGGATTCGACCACACGGTCGCCGGGTTGCTCTGATACCATTTGTAACACCCCGACCCCAACTAAAGGACGAAATGTCATTCACGGTAGCTCGTCAGGCTGTGTACATCGCCCACAGACCAACACGGGCCCTTTCCAGCGCACTTTGTCCTCACTCGTGCGCATCCTGAGAACTTCCCAGGAGGTCACCCATCCTAAGACTACTCTCCAGCAAGCACGCTTAACTAAAGAGTTCTTAAGATGAGCCACCAGAAAAGAAGATGCATCTTGTTGATATGAGTAGTACTTACAATCCTTTTAAGCTCTATGTCACTTGAGCCAACACATGAACCTCTTCAACGGGGTACCCGGCCCGAATAACCTCGGACAACACCGGGTGTTACATAAACACAAAGTAATAGATTTAGGGGTTTAATTAGTTAAGCACTAAGCCACTAACTAATTAATCATAAATCTCAAGCACAAAGCAAGGAGAAAAATGAGGAACACACAACTTAAACTCTAGGGTTTATAATTCATCCAAATCTGAAAAATTACAAGGCAATGAGAGGAGGTTATATAATACCCTTCCTCTAATCTTGACCCTTCAATGCTAAGATGATCTAAGGGCTCACATGAGTCCCTCAAATGATACAAAAAAACGGCTCACAAGGAGCTCACATGAGCTGAAAATTTCAATGTAAAAGACAAACTTCAAAAGCATAAAGGTTGATGTTGACACTTGACTCAATCCCCTCCCTTCTTTGTTTAGGTAGTCATCAAGGGTCTTGATTGAGCCTTGGCTTGAGAGTAGGACGGTCCACATGCTCCTCAATTTTGATTTTTACAAACTAAAACAATAAAACATAAAGTAACGAAAGCGACATGAATGAAAATGACATAAAACATAAAACAATGTGATGGTTGTGGGGCTTGATTGAGCCGGCTCCATGGACCTCCTTGAGCTAGCTTTTGTGAGCCATGTGAGTCTTTTATTGGAGGGTTAACTCACATGGGTGTACCCAAATTGACCACATTCAAAAATAGCATATCCATTGACTTTGTGTTGCTCTCCAACTTGACCTACCTTTGACCTCTCTTGACCACCAAGTATGGCTTGATTTGACCATAGAATTGACTTCTCTTAACTCTTGGTGGCCCCTTGAACCATGGCCTAGGCTTGGGTTTGAGCCCAAGGACTCAACCCTTGGCTCAACTCCATCTCTTCCTTGACCACCTTGACCATTCTTGGTCCAATCTCCTCTGCTTGGAAAGGATTTGTCCTCAAATCCTTGGAGATCCTCTTGCTTCCTCCTTGACTCGATTTTATGCTTGTTGCTCGACTTATCCTTTGCTCGGCCTTGACCTTCATGGCTCTAAGCTTCCAAGGGCACCATTTGATGATGGTTTGGAGGAAGGGTTGGACCCCTTTGGCTTGGCTCTCGTGAATGGCCATGGTTTCATCTTTGATCATGGCTTGCTTGTCCACACATTCTTCCTCGAGCATTTCTTTGAGTCCACGACTCATAGCCATGCCATCCAACCATTCTTGCTCATGATCGAGTCCATCAATGATTCTCCATCTTAAAGACCCACTCGATCTTTCCTTGCCATCAATTTTCGCTCTTTCTTTGACCACATTCTCATTGTAGTCGGTTGTTTCATTGTTGATTGATGTATCACCCTCATGTTGCTCCTCTCCTAGAATCATTCTTGTTGCTCTAAGGCCCTCCTCTTCTTCACCTATACCCATTCTCGGGTCCTCTTCCACCACCTTGCTAGGATTCCCTTTTTCAAGTGATTCGAACAAACACGCATTGGCTTTATTTCCCATCATTGGTGGTAGGAAATGGAGCGATAAGCTTTTCACCGTGCTTGAACGAGTAGGTGTTATCTCTCCCGTGATGGGAAGAATTCTTCTCATATTCCCATGGCCTACCAAGCAACACATGACACGCATCCATGTCCAACACTTCACACACAACTTCATCCTTATAGTCTTGTCCAATCGAGAACGAGACTTTGCATTGTTTATCAACCTTTACCTCGGCTCCTTGATTAAGCCACCTTAGCTTATAAGGATGAGGATGTTTCAAAGTAGGTAAGGCAAGTTTATCAATGAGGGTTTTTGAAGCAACATTAACACAACTTCCTCCATCAATAATTAGGTTGCACACTCTCCCATTGATTGTACATTTGGACCGAAAAATTTGGTGCCTTTGGTCCATGCTCTCATTTGATTCTTGAGTGTGCATTACTCGCCATGTGACCAAGCTCAACCCCGAGTCCGGGGGAACTATAGTTTCGGCCACTTTTACCTCCACTACTCCCTCTTTTTTTTCTTCCTCACAAACTAAGACCTCATCGTCTCCCCAATGCGCTACTTCACTTGTGTTCAAGGCTCTCTTGTTAGGGCACTCCTTAGCAAAATGACCATACCCTTGACATTGGTAGCATCTCTTGAGAGGAATCGTTTTCCTAGGGCCATAGTCAATTCCCTTTCCCTTGTCAACACTTGATGGCTTGATGGTAGGGCAAGGCTCGGCTAATTTGACCCCTCCTTGGCTCGAGGTAGGGTTGGTCTTGGTAGTGCTCTTAGCCGAATCCCCTCTCCCCTTCTCTAACCTTTCCACACGAGTGGCCATAGTAGTGACCTCATCGAATGACCACAAGTTTTGCATCTTCACCCGGTTAGCTATCCTAGGGTTTAGGCCCTCGACAAACCTAGCTATCTTTTGCTCGGGTTTTTCATTCATCTCACATTGTAAGGTGAGTTGTTCAAAGTCCCTAAGGTAGGATTCAATGGGTTGTGTTTCTTGTTTGAGTTGGGCTAGCCTAAGAAACATGTCTTGGGTGTAATCCTTGGGCAATGGGACACTGACTTTCACGGTAGGGGTGAAAAGTTGGTTTTTACTCAGTCAGATACTCCGCGGTCACCGATGCAGCTAGAGTCGGTCAATTCTATTGATGCTATACCTCCGTCTCACTCTATTGGAGACACTTTGGAGGTCTTTTCTGGAGTGAAACTAAGTGGATCAAGTTTCACTCAAGGGATGAACAAAATCGACTTGTGAAACCTCTCAAGAATCTCGGCTAAAAGTGTTGTTTTTGTGAAGTATTTTTCTGAAATTTTGTGGAACAATAAAACATAAAGGATAGTCACTAAATCTACACACAAAGTAATAGATTTAGGTTTTGATTAGCTTAAGCACAAAGCCACTAAACTAATCTTTCACTAACTCACACACAAAGTAATGAGAAATTGAAGAACACTCAATAAAACTCTAGGGTTTCTTTTCATTAGCCAAATCTGAAAATTTACAAGGCAATGAGAGGAGGTTATATACTACCCTTCCTCTAATCTTGACCTTACATCACAAGGTAATCTAAGGGCTACAACCAACCCACAAAAACAACAATATGTCGGTTTTCCAAGGCTCACATGAGCTGAAAATTTGAATAGAAAACAACAAATACTTAAAGTAAAAAGCATAAAGCATAAAAGGTAGATAATGACATGTGTGAAAGGGACATGTTGAGGAACAACATGTGAACCTTCATTTGATCTTTATTTCGGCTGACTTGTTAGCTCTTCCCACTTGATTTTGCTCTTGAAGATTTAATTGACTTGTGGTTCGAACCCACTTGGGTGCACTCGAGCAATCACATTCAAAAATAGCATTTTGTTAACTTTCGGTTGCTCTTCGTCTTGACTTTTCTTGACTTCCTTGACCCACCAAGCTTGACCAAGATATTATTGTTTAAATTTACTCAAAATAAGCTTGGGTGGACCTTAGGATCGTGGCCTAGCCCATGGTTCGAGCCCAAGGACTCAAACCGTGATTTAGGCAAAAACCGCCTTTGCTCGACTTGACCATTTTTGGTCCAATCTCCTCTTCTTGAAAAGGATTTGTCCTCAAATCCTCGGCCTCTCTTTCTCTTGCTCGGTTTGGACTATAGTTTGACTCATGGCTTGATCCCTTGCCTCCTTCTCGACTCGGACTCTTGTTGGCTTCATGGCTTGATTCGTAGAACATGATGAGGGGTGCCCCATGAGCCCCATGACCAACCTTGTGTTCCATGGCTCTAGTCTTCCAAGAATTCCACTTGCTTAGAGATTGAATGAGAGATTGATCCTTGTAGACTTGGCTCAATGAATTGAGCTCGCTCTCTCCCTTACTCATGGCTTCTTTGGATTCACAATTATCCCTTAGCACAACTCGAAGTTCCTCATGCATAGAATCGTCACCTAGCCTCTCTTTGTCATGATTGAGCCCAACGTTTTTCTCCCATTTCAAGGACTTACTTGAACTTTCCATCACATCGTCCTTTGCATCTCCAAATGATTCACTCTCCTTGTACTTCATTGAGTGCCCCGGATTTTCAGTTATGAGCTCATTGAGCTCCTCTCCTTGACTTCCCCCTATTGCTCTAGGATTGTCTTTGATCAAATGGAGGGCTACCTTCTCATTCATGAAAGTACTTGTTGAATTGGATGACCTAAGGATCGTGAACAGCCCACGTATGGCATTGAGGGCCGTGTTCTCCTCCCACAAATCGATCTTTGGACTTTCACTTGAGCCATCTTCTTTCTTGAGCTTAGGTGAAGATTGTAGAAGATCATCACTTAGCTCTTTTTGTTCAAGCTAAGTTCCCCCTTTGAATCCCCATTTCATGAAACCACTCGAATAGACTTGATTATGATAACCACATAGCATTCCTTGGGTATTGACAATCCCCACCTTGAACTTCCATTTTAGAAATTCCCTCGACTCTTTGCTTGCATCAACATTCTCATACCACATGAATACCTTCCTCTTGACATTGGCCAAACACTTCTCATGATCATACTCATCCCTTTGCTTGGCATTGTACCCCATGCTTTCCTCTTGAGTGTTCGGATTATCTTTAGCAAAGTGAATGGTCAATCTCTCATCAACATGCATTTCCTCACTTGTTTCGGCCTCTTCACTCAATACCACATCTTTGTAAGGCTCAAACATGGAGGGTGGGGTGGAATACTTCAAGGTAGATGGTAGGAGTGTTGGCATGCCCTCTTGTTTCATATCCCACGGCTTTGCCACCACCATTTCAGTTTGCACTTGTTTCATTTCGGGTCCCCCATCAACCTTCATGTTTTCGTGTGATTCAACCAAGGAGGGTGGGCTAGGGTTCTTCAAAATTGGAGGTAAGGGTGTAAGTTTGATATTCTTGGCTCCAATCTTAAAGTTATAAGTATTGTCCCTCCCATCATGATTAGCATTTCTTTCCCACTTCCAAGGTCTCCCCAAGAGGAGATGACAAGCATCCATGGGAATCACATCACACAAAACCTCATCCATGTAATCCCCACCAATGGAGAAAGAAACCAAACATTGTCTAACCACACTTACACTCATCTCGGCTCCATTGTTTAGCCACTTCATCTTGTAAGGGTTAGGGTGTTCTTGTGTAGGCAAGGCTAATTTTTCAATGAGGGTGCTTGAGGCAACATTAGAACAACTCTCCCCATCAACAATCAAATTACAAACCCTTCCCATAATGGTACACCTAGACCTAAAGGTTTCGACTTGGTGATTCTCTTCTAGGGTTAGGGTTAGGGTTTGAGTATGTGAGCCTCTACAACCCATACGGCCATGGCTAGGGGGTGGCTCTCCTCCTAACCGAGTCATTCTAGCCTCTAACTCCCTTTGACCCCTCAAAGTCACAAGATCAAGGCTAGGGTTAGGTTTAAGTCTACCCCTCATTCGACTCATTTTGATTTCAAGCTCTCTTCTAGCTTTCTCCATAGAATCATACATGGTCTCACCAAGAGTAGTACCACAAGAAACATCAAAAGGAAGAAACACACCCATTGATATAATCAAAGAAACAAAATCTGAAAAATTTTGAGTAAAGCAAGGACCTTTGAGTGTAAGGACCGAAATCAACACTAACACAAGTGTAGATCTTCAACCATTTTGTGAAAATTTTGTGAGAATATTTGTGGGAGTTTTGTGGAAAAACAAGGAAAAATAAAAGAGAACAAAAACGAAAATAAAAGAGGAAACACAAGAGTAATCCGAAAATAACAAAGATCAAACCGAAAACAAAACAAATCGAAAAACAAGAACAAACCTAGGCTTTGATAACCAATTTGGAGTGAAACTAAGTGGATCAAGTTTCACTCAAGGGATGAACAAAATCGACTTGTGAAACCTCTCAAGAATCTCGGCTAAAAGTGTTGTTTTTGTGAAGTATTTTTCTGAAATTTTGTGGAACAATAAAACATAAAGGATAGTCACTAAATCTACACACAAAGTAATAGATTTAGGTTTTGATTAGCTTAAGCACAAAGCCACTAAACTAATCTTTCACTAACTCACACACAAAGTAATGAGAAATTGAAGAACACTCAATAAAACTCTAGGGTTTCTTTTCATTAGCCAAATCTGAAAATTTACAAGGCAATGAGAGGAGGTTATATACTACCCTTCCTCTAATCTTGACCTTACATCACAAGGTAATCTAAGGGCTACAATCAACCCACAAAAACAACAATATGTCGGTTTTCCAAGGCTCACATGAGCTGAAAATTTGAATAGAAAACAACAAATACTTAAAGTAAAAAGCATAAAGCATAAAAGGTAGATAATGACATGTGTGAAAGGGACATGTTGAGGAACAACATGTGAACCTTCATTTGATCTTTATTTCGGCTGACTTGTTAGCTCTTCCCACTTGATTTTGCTCTTGAAGATTTAATTGACTTGTGGTTCGAACCCACTTGGGTGCACTCGAGCAATCACATTCAAAAATAGCATTTTGTTAACTTTCGGTTGCTCTTCGTCTTGACTTTTCTTGACTTCCTTGACCCACCAAGCTTGACCAAGATATTATTGTTTAAATTTACTCAAAATAAGCTTGGGTGGACCTTAGGATCGTGGCCTAGCCCATGGTTCGAGCCCAAGGACTCAAACCGTGATTTAGGCAAAAACCGCCTTTGCTCGACTTGACCATTTTTGGTCCATTTTCTTTTGTCTCTCCTTGTGCAGGTTTGTCGAAGAGCAGCTGCAAGACTGGTTTGGGGGAGAGAAAGCTGTTGAGAACCAACGTCTATGATGCTAGTGATGGAGGTGGACGCCCCACGGTTGAGCCGCCTGGAGCACGAGGGAGATATGGTCTCGTTTCGAGGCGGAGTCCCTTGTATACTGAGCCTTGCTGATCTACCTCGAAAGAGTAGAGTTCTACGGCGTTCTCATACCATGACGGAAAGTGAAGGGGTCGCGAGTAGCCAACGACCTTGGCGGGGTTATGATGATTTGACTTGAGTTGAGCTTTAAAAATGGTCGTGCGGGACCGTAAAAACCAGGCTCAGGGAGGCAACCCGATGGCGTTGTAATAATTATACTTTGGTTTGCTTTGTGTATTGACATTTTTAAGTTTCTGTTGTGCGCGCGAGGATGAGGGTCTCGTAATTTGGTTTAGAGCGCAAGTACTTAATGATTTATTATACTTCGAATTTTTGAGAAGAAGCTCAAGGATTGGCTTCAGCCGGCCAACCGGGCTTGGACCGGGGCCGTAGCCCAAATTTGGAAACACGAGAAAACACAATAATTTTGGAATTCGAGGTCCCAGCCGGCCGGCCGGCCGCCGGTCTGGACCGGCTGGTCCCCTTTTCCCCCTGCTCTTTGATTTTCGTAATTTGTGGTCCTCTCGCGTGTTTATGCCGAAGTACTTCATAGCAAGGAGGCAATGCTTATCGTTCGTGGATTCTTAGCCACACTCCTTGTTTCGCTTCGGTTTGGGGGAGCTTCTTCGTGATAATGTGAGTTTTCTTCACTCCTTTTCCCTCCTTTCCTCGTTTATTTTCGCCCCATATTTTTAGTGGTCATCTTTTCTACTTCTTGTGGTTGTGCTGTTTTCCACATTGAGGACAATGTGCGATTCTGGTTTGGGGGAGGGAAGCGACTTTCGTGCTTATTAATTGCATTTTTATTTTTTGTGTGCATTTAATAAAAATCCAAAAAATTTAAAAAATCAAAAAAAAAAAATCCAAAAATACGAGTCCTTTAGTCCTTTTTGGTCGTCTTAGAAACCTTTTGTGCACGATTAGCTTTAGTGTCTTTTGAGATACGCTCATTGTCGCTTTGTTGAGTCTCTTGATATTGATTTGATATGCTTTGCCTACCCTTTCCTTTCATCCTTGAGGTGATTTGAGTAAACTAACTTATATTTGACATACAGATATGTGACGTAGACGGGGCACATTTCTTAGACAACCCATCCACTTGACATTGTATATACTCGTACTAGTAAAATGAAAACTTGATTTTATGTCATTGTTTGAGCCTACTTGTACTTAAATGATTGAGCATTGCACGAAGAGGTACTTGATTTTAGGTTACTATATTATGTTAACTCCACATAGCCAAATGGCCTATCTTTCTTGCCCTTTAGACTTAGGTCCCTCATTTTGTAGCCCGTCCTAACCTTTGTAGCCTGTGTTTTCTTGAGCCACGGTATATATTTAGCTACATTCTAGAATTATCCTAACCGGGTTGATCAGTTGCATTAGGGATCTTGAGTTATCACGGAGTATTTGGTTGGGAAGAAAGTGGGTCGAGTCCGTGATTGTTTACTATGTGAGTTGGAGTTGTGGGTTGATTTATGTGAGTATTCCCGTTAATTTTGCGCTTTCCTATGAATTTCATGTTTTAGCCGTTCTCATTTCATTTCAGCTCAAGAAAAAAAAAACAAAAAAAACAAAACAAAAACAAAAAAAAATAGAAAAAAAAAAAGAAAAAAAAAGAAAGAGTTAGTTGTAAATATGTTGTTTATTTCAATAAAAAGGTCGGAAATGTTGAGTAGGAAGCGATGTTTTATCATTCTTATGCGGGATTTGTGATTCATTTTTATAGACGGTTGAGAAAGAGGTTTGTTGGATGTGGGTGTTGATTTTTAATGCAGTTGTTAAGCTGTTGAGCTCCACATTCCCAAATGCGTTTACCAGCTTTTTACCCTCTTAACCCCAGCCTAACATTATAACCCTTGGAAACCTCGCTCGACGTGATTTTGAGACATTTTGGGTGACGACATGCTTAGTCCTAGTAGTTTTCCTAGCTATCGAGTTTGTGAGATTATTTATACTCACAGCGTTTTAGTGGATGCATACGGTCGAAAGTCTTTGCATGGAGTTTGCGTTATAATGTTCCGCCGTCTTTTATTTGTTTAGTTTGCTCCTTAACTCATCAATTTATTGAAGAGGAAGCGAGTATTGATCTGATTCACTTTTGTATGTGACGACGATGCTTGTGACTTTGAGTTGCGATTTTCTGTACTAGTTAGTCCTCGTGATTATGTGCTATGTTTGAGTAGTTTGCTTGAGGACAAGTAAAGGTTTGGTTTGGGGGAGTTTGATGTGTTCCTTTTATATTGATTATATGCCCCCCGGTTTAATCGCATGCGACAGGAGTTGAAGTTCCACGACCCATTGATCTAAGACCCGCTTCCAACCTAAGGTCCAAGACTCAACCTCAAGACAATTAAATAATCAAGAGCAAGTTCAAGTGGGTGCATTACCCAAAACAGCCGAAAAGAATGAGGAAACCTCACATGTTTCTCCTCAACAAGTCATTTCACTACAAGTCGCTATCTAACTTTATGTTTTATGCTTTATTGTATGGAGACAATATAACTCCTTGTGTTAGTTCTTGGACCGTCCCACATGCTTCCCAAGACCCTATCTTGGCCCTTGGATGAACACCTAAAGTGCATGGTGAGGATGAGGTCATTAGTCCTTGTCTACTTTATGCTTTATTTTGTAATTTTCAGCTTTGTTAGTACCTAAGGTAGCCGTTTTTTTGGGCTGATTTTGGACCATCTCTTGGCCCTTAGATCATGCTTGAATGAAGGGCTAAGATTAGAAGCCTTGACATATTTAAGCCAAGCTTACAACATTGTGAATTTTCAGATTTCATATGATATTAAAGCCCTAAGTTTGAGTTTATCTCATCTTGTTTTCTCTTAGCTTAGTGCAAGAGGGTGTGTGTGATTATCTAGTGGCTAAGTGCTCGGATAATCCAACCCTAAATCTTTGGCTTTGTGCTCAGATTTAGGTTATCTTTTTATGTTTTCATTTAACTTACAAATTTCAGAAAATTCAAACACAAATATACTCATATTAGCCGAGATTCATCCCTCCATTTCAAATCGATTTTAGTTGTTCTCTTGAGTGAATCCTAACCCCTTAGGTTTCATTCCATCGTATTTAGCTTGCATTTAGTTGAGTTTGTTATTGTTTTGTGAGCTATTTGCTTTATATTGCGATACTGCTATTCCCGTTTGTATTATGTAGGTTTTCGCGATCCTGAGCCAAAACCCGTGTCAAGTGGAGCACACACGAGTGCCGAGACGTCGAGACCAAGCTCGAGCTTATACGGAAGCTCGAGATACGAATAAGAACACGAAGGATCAAGGCCCAAATGGATTACAAGCTTTGAACGGATTTGAAGAAGGCCCACTTGATTGGGACCGGCCATATTACACTGTCTTTTGATTTAATCCGTATTGTTTTGGTAATTTGTATATAAATATTATTAGGACGAAACTTATTCTCTCATGCTTTATCCTATGCTTTTATTTTAGGTTTGAACTTAGATTATTCTCTCTCTTTTCTCTCACAAACTTTAGAACTTAAGTTGGATTTAATTTCTTGTAACCGTCGGTACTCCGAATTAATTTCAAGATTCATCTCAGGTTTATTTTTAATTGTTCTTATTTAGTCATCATGTTTATTATTGATTGTTTTGATTTCATTTTTGTCATGAGTAGCTAAATTCCTAATTAGGGTTTAGGGGAATTTGTGACTATTGATTTGGGAACATGTTTTAATTGCTTTAATTGATTGAACTTGTGCAAGTTGATTTCTTCCAACTCGTTTATATTATCAATTGAACTTAGGGACGCCTAAATAAAATTGAATCTTGGTAGTTTTTATTTAAGATCTAACGCCTAATTGAAACTAGACTTACGCGTATTTGATGAGTTAGATTTAGTAAGTTGCGAGAGCCCGCTAAATCTGCTTAAGGTTAATATTGACTCGGAGCGTATTTTATGCCTAGTCACTTGCGTAGCTTTATTCGATTATTATTTCTTATTGAGTTGAGTTCCTGAATTAAGGTCACATTGAACCTGATGCCCTAATCTTTTTCACACCTATATTTTTACCTCTTTTATTATTGTTCTTAGCTTAGTTCTTTTCTATACACTGATTATACCCTTGAGATAGCCTAAGCTTAACTAAGTAATCCTTTAAATACACCGTTTCTCAGTGGATTCGACCCTACTTGCTACTAGCTACTAGTTAGTTGTTTTGTAAGTTTATTTTTGATTGAGGTGATACGACTTAGCCCCATCAATTTTGAAAATAAAATGTCCCCAGCGGAGTCGCCAACTGTGGGTACCGGGTCTGCGGGTCAGACCACTCGACCTCTTACTTAGGTGTTTTGGCGAATAAAGAAGAGGTGCTTAAAGCTAAAAAGATTGAGTTTGGTTTCTTTCTCTATGGGGAGAGACTACATGGATGAAGTTTGGTGTGATGTGATTCCCATGGATGCTTGTCACCTTCTATTGGGGAGACCTTGGGAGTTTGATAGAAATGCGATTCACGAGGGGAGAGACAACACCTATACCTTCAAGCTTGGAGACAAGAGGATCAAACTTACACCCTTGCCTCCAAACGTGAATAGCCGAGCCACCCCTAGCCTATCCAAGCCTCTCGAGGGAGTTCTATTGGTTGGGGAACAAGAAATGAAACGAGAACTTAGCGAGGGCGTGGTTGTTTATGCCCTCATCGCCAAAGAAACCCCTAAGGAGAATGAAGAGCCAATCCCTTGTGAAGTCCAAGAGCTCTTGGAATTTTATGGAGATGTATTCCCTCATGATCTACCACACGGCCTACCACCTATTAGGGGCATTGAGCATCAAATCGATCTTGTTCCGGGAGCTACTCTACCTAATAAGGCCGCTTATCGAAGTGATCCCAAGGCTACACAAGAGCTTCAACACCAAATTGGGGAGCTCGTGAAAAAGGGGTTTGTAAGAGAGTCCCTTAGTCCTTGTGTCGTGCCTACGCTTTTGGTGCCTAAGAAGGATGGAACTTAGAGAATGTGTACGGATAGTAGGTGGAGTGAAACTTATGAGGATAAGAATCACTCAAAGGATGAACAAAATCGATCTTGAAATGTTGTTAAAAATCTCGGCCTCAATGTGTTCTTTTGTGAAATGATTTTTCTGAAATTTGTATAAACAAGGAAAATAAAAAGGATAGTGACTAATTCTAAGCACTTAGCAAGAGAATTAGGTTGTGATTAGCTTAAGCACAAAGCCACTAAACTAATCTCTCACAAATCTCACTCACAAGCAATGAGAAATGAAGAACACTCAAGAAAACAACTAGGGTTTTTAATCATTAATCCAAATCTGAAAAATGTGAGGCAAGGATGAGGGTTTATATAATACCCTCATCTAATCTTGACCCTCCATTACAACAAGATCTAAGGGCTACAATCAACCCCCAAATACTACAATATACTCGGTCAAATGAGGCTCCTTGAGCTGAAAATTTTGAACAAATAACAACAAATACATAAAGTAAAAAGCATAAAGTAATAAAGGTAGATAGCGACTTGAATGAAAAAGACATAAAGTAAAACAATGTGGTGGCTTGGGACTTTCATTGAAGCCGGCTCCTTGAGGACCTCCTTGAGCTAGCTTGTTGAACCATGTGAGCCCATTTATTGGAGGGTGACTCACATGGGTGTGCCTTGATTAACCACATTCAAAAATAGCTTGATCTTTGACTTTTTGTAGCTCTCCAACTTTGACTTCTCCTTGACTTAGCTTGATCACTAGGGTTGGCTCGAGTTGACCATAGAATTGACTTTAGTTGACCCTTAGTGATCCCTTAGACCGAGCCCTAGGCTTGGGTTTGAGCCCATGGCCCTAACCCATGGTCTCCCAACTCTTCTCCCTTGACTTCCTTGACCAATTTTGGTCCAATCTCCTCTCCTTGGAAAGGACTTGCCCTCAAGTCCTTGGAGAACCTCCTACTCGACTTGCTTGACTTCACACTTGATTCCCGACTCAATCCTTGCTCGAATTTGGGCTTCACGTTTTTCTTCCATGGGCGCCACTTGATGATGGTTTGGAGGAATGGTTGGATTCCTTTGTTTGGGCTCGAGGGATTGATCATGTTTTCCTCCTTGGTCACGGTTTGCTTGACCACACATTCTTCCTCAAGCATCTCTTTGAGTCCTCGGTTCATAGCCACGCCATCCATCCATTCTTGCTCGTGATCGAGCCCATCAATGATCCTCCATCTCAAGGATCCACTTGACCTCCCTAGGCCATCGATTTTTGCCCTCTCATTGTTCACATTGGTTGTTTTCTTGTTGATTGATGCTTCACCTTCATGAGGCTCCTCTCCTAGAGTCCTCCTTGTCATGCTAGTGCTTCCCTCACATTCCAAGTTCACCTTCTCCTTTTGCTCCTCCTTACTCGGCTCAAGGCCCTCCAACTTCTCAAGCTCACTCAAGCTCGGCCTCCTCTTCATTTCCATGCTAGGTTTTGATTCAATGAAGGATTCAAACAAGCACGCATTGGATTTACAACCCATCATTGGTGGTAGGGGAGCTAAGACAATGAGCTTTTCACCATACTTGAATGAGTAGGTGTTGTCTCTTCCATGGTGGGAAGAATTCTTTTCAAACTCCCAAGGCCTACCAAGCAACACATGGCAAGCATCCATGTCCAACACTTCACACACAACTTCATCTTTATAGTCTTGACCAATTGAGATCGAGACTTGACATTGCTTATCAACTTTGACCTCGGCTCCTTGATTGAGCCACCGTAGCTTGTATGGGTGAGGATGCTTCAAAGTAGGCAAGGCAAGCTTATCAATGAGGGTCTTGGAAGCAACATTAACACAACTTCCCCCATCGATAATCAAGTTACACACTCTCCCCATGATGGTACATTTGGACCGAAATATTTGGTGCCTTTGGTCCATATTCTCGTTTGATTCTTGAGTGTGCATCACTCGCCAAGTGCTCAAGCTCAACCACGAGTCCGGGGCACAATTGTTTCGACCACTTTCATTTCTTCAACTCCTCTTTTTTTCTTCCTCACAAACCAACACTTCATCGTCTCCCCAATGCACAACCTCACTTGTGTTCAAGGTCCTCTTGCTAGGGCACTCCTTAGCAAAGTGACCATACCCTTGACATTGGTAACACTTCTTGAGGGGATGGTTCTCTTAGGGCCATAGTCGATTCCCTTTCCCTTGTCAACACTTGATGGCTTGATGGTAGGGCTAGGTTCAACAATTTTGATCCCCCTTGGCTCGACATGGGGTTGGTCTTGGGGATGCTCTTAGCCGGCTCTCCTCTCCCCTTTTCTAGCCTCTCCACACGTGTAGCCATGGTAACCGCCTCATCGAATGACCACAAGTTTTGCATTTTGACTCGATTGGCTATCCTAGGGTTTAGGCCCTCAACAAACCTTGCAAATTTTTGTTGGGTTTCTCATTCATTTCACATTGGAGGGTGAGTTGCTCAAAGTCCCTAAGATAGGTTTCAATGGGGTGTGACTCTTGTTTTAGTTGGGCTAGCTTGAGGAACATGTCTTGAGTGTAGTCTTTGGGAACAAACTTGTCTTTGAGTTTCTTTTTGAGTTTGAGCCATGACTTGATGGGTTCCTTACCCTCTCGGTTTCTTTGATTCTTAAGGTTCTCATACCAAAGGGAAGCATATCCCTTAAACTTCATGATGGCTACCTTGAAACACTTCCTATCGGAGTACTCCTTGAATTCAAAAATTCTCTCAACCGATCTAAGCCAATCTAGGAGATCCTCGGGGTTCAAGCTACCATAAAAATCGGGTATGTCCACCTTAATGTCTCGGTCATGGTCTCTAGGGTGGGCCTCAAGGGACTCTTAGAATCAGAAAATTGATCTTCCATGTGAGGAGGAACTTGTCCTCTCCCACGGCCCCCATACCCCATTCCACGGCCTCTCCCTCTTCCCCCTTCACCCCTTCTTGGTTCATTCATGTTTTGTTCCAAGAGTGTGTTAATAGCATTCATCATCAAAGTGCAATTACCGGTGAGTTGAGTCAATTTCTCTTCTAAATCGGAAAGTCTTTTACCCTCTCCTCTATTCTCTTCCATTTTGTGAAAGTTTTGTGAGATCTTTTGTGGAAATTTTGTGGAAAATGAACAAGGAAAACAAAGAAAGAAAACGAAAAATTGAAGAGGAAAACAAACCCTAAAATTTCGGCTAACACAAGAACAAACCCAACCAATACTAACACAAGTGTAGATCTTTAACCATTTTTTGTAAGATTTTGTGGAAAATAAAACAAGGAAACAAGAAAAGAAATCGAAAATTGAAGAGGAAAAAAAATAGGAGTAATTCGAAAAACTAAGAACAAGAGTAAATCGAAAAATGAAGAACAAACCTAGGCTTTGATGACCAATTTGGAGTGAAACTTATGAGGATAAGAATCACTCAAAGGATGAACAAAATCGATCTTGAAATGTTGTTAAAAATCTCGGCCTCAATGTGTTCTTTTGTGAAATGATTTTTCTGAAATTTGTATAAACAAGGAAAATAAAAAGGATAGTGACTAATTCTAAGCACTTAGCAAGAGAATTAGGTTGTGATTAGCTTAAGCACAAAGCCACTAAACTAATCTCTCACAAATCTCACTCACAAGCAATGAGAAATGAAGAACACTCAAGAAAACAACTAGGGTTTTTAATCATTAATCCAAATCTGAAAAATGTGAGGCAAGGATGAGGGTTTATATAATACCCTCATCTAATCTTGCCCCTCCATTACAACAAGATCTAAGGGCTACAATCAACCCCAAATACTACAATATACTCGGTCAAATGAGGCTCCTTGAGCTGAAAATTTTGAACAAATAACAACAAATACATAAAGTAAAAAGCATAAAGTAATAAAGGTAGATAGCGACTTGAATGAAAAAGACATAAAGTAAAACAATGTGGTGGCTTGGGACTTTCATTGAAGCCGGCTCCTTGAGGACCTCCTTGAGCTAGCTTGTTGAACCATGTGAGCCCATTTATTGGAGGGTGACTCACATGGGTGTGCCTTGATTAACCACATTCAAAAATAGCTTGATCTTTGACTTTTTGTAGCTCTCCAACTTTGACTTCTCCTTGACTTAGCTTGATCACTAGGGTTGGCTCGAGTTGACCATAGAATTGACTTTAGTTGACCCTTAGTGATCCCTTAGGCCGAGCCCTAGGCTTGCGTTTGAGCCCATGGCCCTAACCCATGGTCTCCCAACTCTTCTCCCTTGACTTCCTTGACCAATTTTGGTCCAATCTCCTCTCCTTGGAAAGGACTTGCCCTCAAGTCCTTGGAGAACCTCTTACTCGACTTGCTTGACTTCACACTTGATTCAGGCTCAATCCTTGCTCGAATTTGGGCTTCACGTTTTCTTCCATGGGCGCCACTTGATGATGGTTTGGAGGAATGGTTGGATTCCTTTGTTTGGGCTCGAGGATTGGTCATGTTTTCCTCCTTGGTCACGGTTTGCTTGACCACACATTCTTCCTCAAGCATCTCTTTGAGTCCTCGGTTCATAGCCACGCCATCCATCCATTCTTGCTCGTGATCGAGCCCATCAATGATCCTCCATCTCAAGGATCCACTTGACCTCCCTAGGCCATCGATTTTTGCCCTCTCATTGTTCACATTGGTTGTTTTCTTGTTGATTGATGCTTCACCTTCATGAGGCTCCTCTCCTAGAGTCCTCCTTGTCATGCTAGTGCTTCCCTCACATTCCAAGTTCACCTTCTCCTTTTGCTCCTCCTTACTCGGCTCAAGGCCCTCCAACTTCTCAAGCTCACTCAAGCTCGGCCTCCTCTTCATTTCCATGCTAGGTTTTGATTCAATGAAGGATTCAAACAAGCACGCATTGGATTTACAACCCATCATTGGTGGTAGGGGAGCTAAGACAATGAGCTTTTCACCATACTTGAATGAGTAGGTGTTGTCTCTTCCATGGTGGGAAGAATTCTTTTCAAACTCCCAAGGCCTACCAAGCAACACATGGCAAGCATCCATGTCCAACACTTCACACACAACTTCATCTTTATTGTCTTGTCCAATTGAGAGCGAGACTTGACATTGCTTATCAACTTTGACCTCGGCTCCTTGATTGAGCCACCGTAGCTTGTATGGGTGAGGATGCTTCAAAGTAGGCAAGGCAAGCTTATCAATGAGGGTCTTGGAAGCAACATTAACACAACTTCCCCCATCGATAATCAAGTTACACACTCTCCCCATGATGGTACATTTGGATGAAATATTTGGTGCCTTTGGTCCATATTCTCGTTTGATTCTTGAGTGTGCATCACTCGCCAAGTGACCAAGCTCAACCCCGAGTCAGGGGCACAATTGTTTCGGCCACTTTCATTTCTTCAACTCCCTCTTTTTTTTCTTCCTCACAAACCAACACTTCATCGTCTCCCCAATGCACAACCTCACTTGTGTTCAAGGTCCTCTTGCTAGGGCACTCCTTAGCAAAGTGACCATACCCTTGACATTGGTAACACTTCTTGAGGGGGATGGTTCTCTTAGGGCCATAGTCGATTCCCTTTCCCTTGTCAACACTTGATGGCTTGATGGTAGGGCTAGGTTCAACAATTTTGATCCCCCCTTGGCTCGACATGGGGTTGGTCTTGGGGATGCTCTTAGCCGGCTCTCCTCTCCCCTTTTCTAGCCTCTCCACACGTGTAGCCATGGTAACCGCCTCATCGAATGACCACAAGTTTTGCATTTTGACTCGATTGGCTATCCTAGGGTTTAGGCCCTCAACAAACCTTGCAATTTTTTGTTCGGGTTTCTCATTCATTTCACATTGGAGGGTGAGTTGCTCAAAGTCCCTAAGATAGGTTTCAATGGGGTGTGACTCTTGTTTTAGTTGGGCTAGCTTGAGGAACATGTCTTGAGTGTAGTCTTTGGGAACAAACTTGTCTTTGAGTTTCTTTTTGAGTTTGAGCCATGACTTGATGGGTTCCTTACCCTCTCGGTTTCTTTGATTCTTAAGGTTCTCATACCAAAGGGAAGCATATCCCTTAAACTTCATGATGGCTACCTTGAAACACTTCCTATCGGAGTACTCCTTGAATTCAAAAATTCTCTCAACCGATCTAAGCCAATCTAGGAGATCCTCGGGGTTCAAGCTACCATAAAAATCGGGTATGTCCACCTTAATGTCTCGGTCATGGTCTCTAGGGTGGGCCTCAAGGGACTCTTAGAATCAGAAAATTGATCTTCCATGTGAGGAGGAACTTGTCCTCTCCCACGGCCCCCATACCCCATTCCACGGCCTCTCCCTCTTCCCCCTTCACCCCTTCTTGGTTCATTCATGTTTTGTTCCAAGAGTGTGTTAATAGCATTCATCATCAAAGTGCAATTACCGGTGAGTTGAGTCAATTTCTCTTCTAAATCGGAAAGTCTTTTACCCTCTCCTCTATTCTCTTCCATTTTGTGAAAGTTTTGTGAGATCTTTTGTGGAAATTTTGTGGAAAATGAACAAGGAAAACAAAGAAAGAAAACGAAAAATTGAAGAGGAAAACAAACCCTAAAATTTCGGCTAACACAAGAACAAACCCAACCAATACTAACACAAGTGTAGATCTTTAACCATTTTTTGTAAGATTTTGTGGAAAATAAAACAAGGAAACAAGAAAAGAAATCGAAAATTGAAGAGGAAAAAAAATAGGAGTAATTCGAAAAACTAAGAACAAGAGTAAATCGAAAAATGAAGAACAAACCTAGGCTTTGATGACCAATTTGGAGTGAAACTTATGAGGATAAGAATCACTCAAAGGATGAACAAAATCGATCTTGAAATGTTGTTAAAAATCTCGGCCTCAATGTGTTCTTTTGTGAAATGATTTTTCTGAAATTTGTATAAACAAGGAAAATAAAAAGGATAGTGACTAATTCTAAGCACTTAGCAAGAGAATTAGGTTGTGATTAGCTTAAGCACAAAGCCACTAAACTAATCTCTCACAAATCTCACTCACAAGCAATGAGAAATGAAGAACACTCAAGAAAACAACTAGGGTTTTTAATCATTAATCCAAATCTGAAAAATGTGAGGCAAGGATGAGGGTTTATATAATACCCTCATCTAATCTTGACCCTCCATTACAACAAGATCTAAGGGCTACAATCAACCCCCAAATACTACAATATACTCGGTCAAATGAGGCTCCTTGAGCTGAAAATTTTGAACAAATAACAACAAATACATAAAGTAAAAAGCATAAAGTAATAAAGGTAGATAGCGACTTGAATGAAAAAGACATAAAGTAAAACAATGTGGTGGCTTGGGACTTTCATTGAAGCCGGCTCCTTGAGGACCTCCTTGAGCTAGCTTGTTGAACCATGTGAGCCCATTTATTGGAGGGTGACTCACATGGGTGTGCCTTGATTAACCACATTCAAAAATAGCTTGATCTTTGACTTTTTGTAGCTCTCCAACTTTGACTTCTCCTTGACTTAGCTTGATCACTAGGGTTGGCTCGAGTTGACCATAGAATTGACTTTAGTTGACCCTTAGTGATCCCTTAGACCGAGCCCTAGGCTTGGGTTTGAGCCCATGGCCCTAACCCATGGTCTCCCAACTCTTCTCCCTTGACTTCCTTGACCAATTTTGGTCCAGTAGGGCTATCAACAAAATTACGGTCAAGTATAGGTTTCCCGTACCTAGACTTGATGACATTCTTGATGAGCTTAATGGGGCTAAATTGTTTTCCAAGATTGATCTCCGACAAGGATACCATCAAGTGAGAATCAAGGAGGGTGACGAATGGAAGACGGCTTTCAAGACAAAGCAAGGGTTATATGAATGGCTAGTCATGCCTTTTGGACTATCCAATGCTCCTAGTACTTTCATGAGATTGATGACCGAGGTTTTGAGACCTTACTTGGGATATCTTGTTGTATAGCCCTTCCAAGGAAGCTCATCTACATCACTGGCAAGTGTTGTTCGAGACACTTAGAGAACACAAGTTGTATGGCAAGCTAGAGAAATGTTCCTTCATGCAAAGCGAAGTCCAATTCTTGGGCTTTATTATCTCTAGCCGTGGGATCTTTGTTGATCAAGAGAAAGTGGAGGCTATCAAATCATGGCCAATTCCGAGGAACATAACCGAGGTGAGGAGTTTTCATGGCTTGGCTTCCTTTTATCGAAGGTTTATCAAGGATTTTAGTACCGTCATGGCACCCATCACCGAGTGTATGAAGAAAGGGGAGTTCAAATGGAATGAGGGGGCCGAGATTTCCTTCAAAAAAATCAAGAAGTTGTTGTGCGATTCACCTATTCTTACGCCACCGGATTTCAATAAGCTTTTTGAGGTTGAATGCGATGCTAGTGGTGTTGGAATTGGGGCCGTCCTCTTACAAGAACGCAAGCCAATAGCCTACTTTAGTGAGAAGTTGAATGGGGCTAAGCTCAATTATTCCACCTACGACAAAGAATTCTACGCCATCATTCGAGCTCTTGCACATTGGAGCCATTATCTCAAGCCCAAGCCGTTCGTGCTATATTCGGATCATGAGGCTCTTAAGTATATCAATGGACAACACAAATTGAATCATAGACATGCCAAATGGGTAGAATTTCTTCAATCCTTCTCTTTTTCAAGCAAGTTCATTGAAGGGAAGAACAATGTGGTGGCCGATGCTTTATCTAGAAGGCACACTATGCTAAGCTATATGGAACAAAGAGTGTTGGGATTTGAATTCATGAAAGAACTCTATGTAGAGGATCCCGACTTCAAAGATAAATGGAGCTCTCTACATATAGTGAGCAAGGCAAGCAAGGCGGCAAGTACACACTTCAAGAGGGGTTCCTATTCTTAGGGAATCGGTTATGCATTCCTAAGGGATCCTATAGAAATCTCCTAGTGCGGGAGGTTCATTCTAACGGTTTAGCTGGGCATTTTGGGATTCAAAAGACTTATGACATCCTTCAAGATCAATTCTATTGGCCCAAGATGCTTGGAGATGTCCAAGATGTGATTAAGAGATGCGCTTTGTGCCAACAATCCAAGTCCTTCTTTCAAACGGGCCCCTACACACCTCTACCCGTCCCAAATCGGCCATGGGAGGATGTTAGCATGGATTTCATCGTTGCTTTGCCAAGGACTCAACGGGGTAAGGACTCCATCATGGTTGTGGTGGATCGATTTAGCAAGATGTCTCATTTCATTGCGTGTAAGAAAACCGAGGACGCCATGGGAGTAGCCGAGCTCTACTTCAAGGAGGTGGTCAAGCTACACGGAGTTCCCAAGACCATTGTATCCGATCGAGACTCCAAGTTCATGAGCCACTTTTGGAAAACCTTGTGGAAGTTGTTGAAAACGAGACTCTTGTTTAGCACAAGTCACCACCCTCAAACGGATGGCCAAACCGAGGTCACTAATAAAACCTTGGGGAGGATCATTAGGTGCATCGTTTCCAAGTCCTTGAAGGATTGGGATCTCAAGCTTGCCCATGCCGAATTTGCTTTTAATCGTGCCCCGTCTTCTAGCACGGGAAACTCACCATTTGAAGTGGTCTATGGGACTAATCCACTCATGCCCACAGACCTAGCCCCCATCAAAGGTAAGGAGATGAGCTACGATGCCAAGAAACGAGTTGAGTTCATGATGAGCATCCACAATCAAGTCAAGAAGCAAATCGAGAAGACAAATGAAACCTACAAGTCTAAGTCAAGGAACCGCAAGGCCCACAAAGAATTTGAACCGGGAGATTTGGTATGGTTACACTTGAGAAAAGAAAGGTTTCCGGATAAGAGAAAGAACAAGCTCATGCCTAGAGCCGAGGGTCCATTCGAAATACTTGAGAAAATCGGACCAAACGCTTACAAAGTTGATCTACCGGGGGAATACGGAGTTCATGGCACATTCAATGAGGGAGATCTTAGTCCGTATCATGAAGACCTAGAGGATGAAGAGGGAGAGGATTTGAGGGCAAATCCTTTTAAACCCGGGGAGATTGTAACGAGAGCTGAAGATCCACGACCCATTGATCTAGGACCGCTTCCAACCTAAGGTCCAAGACTCAACCTCAAGACAATTAAATAATAAAGAGCAAGTTCAAGTGGGTGCATTACCCAAAATACCACAAAGAATGAGGAAACATCACATGTTTCTCCTCAACAAGTCATTTTCACTACAAGTCGCTATCTTACTTTATGTTTTATGCTTTATTGTATGGAGACAATATAACTCCTTGTGTTAGTTCTTGGACCGTCCCACATGCTTCCCAAGACTCTATCTTGGCCCTTGGATGAACACCTAAAATGCATGGTGAGAATGAGGTCAATAGTCCTTGTCTACTTTATGCTTTATTTTGTAATTTTCAACTTTGTTAGTACCTAAGGTAGCCGTTTTTTAGGGCTGATTTTGGACCATCTCTTGGCCCTTAGATCATGCTTGAATGAAGGGCTAAGATTAGAAGCCTTGGCATATATAAGCCAAGCTTACAACATTGTAAATTTTCAGATTTCATATGATATTAAAACCCTAAGTTTGAGTTTATCTCATCTTGTTTTCTCTTAGCTTAGTGCAAGAGGGTGTGTGTGATTATCTAGTGGCTAAGTGCTTGGATAATCG
The DNA here is from genome assembly GCA_023091065.1 of Dianthus caryophyllus. Classification (NCBI taxonomy): domain Eukaryota; kingdom Viridiplantae; phylum Streptophyta; class Magnoliopsida; order Caryophyllales; family Caryophyllaceae; genus Dianthus; species Dianthus caryophyllus. The sequence continues at coordinate 10,622,865 of CM041529.1, read as the reverse complement.
AACCCTAAATCTTTGGCTTTGTGCTTAGATTTAGGTTATCTTTTTATGTTTTCGTTTAACTTACAAATTTCAGAAAATTCAAACACAAATATACTCATATTAGCCGAGATTCACCCTCCATTTCAAATCGATTTTAGTTGTTCTCTTGAGTGAATCCTAACCCCTTAGGTTTCATTCCATCGTCTTTAGCTTGCATTTAGTTGAGTTTGTTATTGTTTTGTGAGCTATTTGCTTTATATTGTTGTACTAGTATTTGGAGTGAAACTAGGAGGATAAAGCTTCACTCAAAGGATGAACAAAATCGATCTCAAACCCTTGAACAAATTCGGCCGAGTATATGTGATTTTTGTGTTGTATTTTTCTGATTTTTGTTGTTAAATGTAAGAACATAAAGATAGTCACTAAATCTATACACTAAGTAATAGATTTAGGGTTTGATTAGTTTAAGCACAAAGCCACTAAACTAATCTTCCACTAACTCACACACTAAGTAATGAGAAAATGAAGAACTCAAGCAAACAACTAGGGTTTTCTTTTTATCATTCCAAATCTGAAAATATGATGTGTGAGGGTGGGTTTATATATTACCCAATGCCTCATCTCAACCCTACATTACAAGATAATCTAAGGGCTACAATCAACCCCCAAATTCAACATTATACTCGGTCCAAACAAGCTCACTTGAGCTGAAAATTTTGAACATAAAACAACAAATACTTAAAGTAAAAAGCATAAAGTAATAAAGGTAGATAGCGACATGTGTTGATAGTGACTTATTGAGGAACACATGTGAGGACTTCTTGTGATCATTTCTACCGACTTGGGCTTCTCCCTTGGCTTTGACTTTTGTTGACTTAGTTGACTTGTGGTTGACCCTTGGACCTAAGGTTGGAAGCGGGCCCTAGGTCAATGGATCGCAAATTCTCAACTCCCGTTGCAATCTCCCCGGGTTGAAGAGGATTTGCCCTCAAATCCTCGCCTTCTTCATCTTCCAAATCCTCATGATCTGGACTAAGATCTCCCACATTAAACGTGCCATGGACTCCGTATTCCCAGGTAGATCAACTTTGTAAGCATTCGACCGATTTTCTCAAGTATTTGAAGGGACCCTCGGCTCTAGGCATGAGTTTGTTCTTTCGTTTATCAGAAATCTTTCCTTCCTCAAGTGTAACCATACCAAGTCTCGGCTCGAACTCTTTGGGATTCTTTCGGCCCTTTGATCTAGACTTGTAGGATTCATTTGCATTCTCGATTTGCTTCTTGACTTGGGTGTGAATTCTCATCATGATCTCAACCCGCTTCTTGGCATCGTAACTCATCTCCTTGCTCTTGGCGAGGCTAGGTCCGTGGGCATGAGAGGGTTGGTCCCATAGACCACTTCAAGCGGTGAATGTCCGGTGCTTGAAGAAGGTGCCGCGGTTAAAGGCAAACTCGGCGTGGGCAAGTTTGAGATCCCAATCTTTCAAGGACTAGGATACGATGCATCTAAGGATCCTCCCCAAGGTTTTATTAGTGACCACGGTTTGGCCATCCGTTTGTGGGTGGTGACTCGTGCTAAACAAGAGCCTCGTCTTTAGCAATTTCCACAAAGTCTTCCAAAAGTGGCTCATGAACTTGGAGTCTCGATCGGATACAATGGTTTTGGGGACTCCATGTAGCTTGACCACTTCTTTGAAGTACAACTCGGCCACACTCATGGCATCCTCGGTTTTCTTGCATGCAATGAAATGAGCCATCTTGCTAAATCGATCCACCACAACCATGATGGAATCTTTACCTCGTTGAGTCCTAGGCAAGGCAACGATAAAATCCATGCTAACGTCTTCCCAAGGTCGGTTTGGAACGGGTAGAGGAGTATAGGGCCCCGTTTGAAAAAAGGACTTAGATTGTTGACACAAAGCGCACCTCTTGATCACGTCTTGGACATCGCCAAGCATCTTGGGCCAATAGAATTGATCTTGGAGAATGTCGTAAGTCTTTTGAATCCCAAAATGCCCGGCTAAACCGTTAGAATGTACCTCACGTACTAGGAGAAGTCGATAGGAGCCCTTAGGAATGCACAACCGATTCCCAAGAATAGGAATCCTCTTGATGTGTGTACTTGCTCCCTACTTTGCTTTCCCCCCCACGAATGGAGTTCCACTCATCCTTGAAGTCGGGATCCTCCAAATAGAGTTCTTTCATGAATTCAAAACCCAACACTCTTTGCTCCATGTAGCTTAGCATAGCGTGCCTTCGAGACAAAGCATCGGCCACCACGTTATTCTTTCCCTCAATGAACTTACTCGAAAAGGAGAATGATTGAAGAAATTCGACCCATTTGGCATGCCTATGATTCAACTTGTGTTGCCCATTGATGTATTTGAGTGCCTCATGATCCGAATGAAGAACAAACGGTTTGGGTTTGAGATAATGGCTCCAATGGCGAGAGCGAACGATGGCATAGAATTCTTTGTCGTAGGTGGAATAATTGAGCTTGGCTCCATTCAATTTCTCACTAAAGTAGCGATCGGTTTGTGTTCTTGCAAGAGAACGGCCCCAATTCCAACTCCACTAGCATCACACTCGACCTCAAAGAGCTTGTTGAAATCCGGTGGTGTAAGAATAGGTGAATCACACAACAACTCTTTGATCCTCTTGAAAGAATTCTCGGCCCCCTCATTCCATTTGAACTCTCCTTTCTTCATACACTCGGTGATGGGTGCCATGACGGTGCTAAAATCCTTGATAAATCGTCGATAAAAAGAAGCCAAGCCATGAAAACTCCTCACCTCGGTTATGTTCTTCGGAATTGGCCATGATTTGATAGCCTCCACTTTCTCTTGATCCACTAGAATACCACGGCTTGATATAATATAGCCCAAGAATTGGACTTCGCTTTGCATGAAGGAACACTTCTCTAACTTGCCATACAACTTGTGATCTCTAAGTGTTTCAAACAACACTTGCAAGTGATGTAGGTGAGCTTCCTTGGAAGGGCTATACACTAAGATATCGTCAAAGTAAACCACAATGAATCTGCAACGGGAGTTGAAAGTTCACGATCCTTTGACCTTGGGCCCGCTTCCAACCTTAGGTCCAAGGGTCAACCACAAGTCAACTAAGTCAACAAAAGTCAAAGCCAAGGGAGAAGCCCAAGTCAGCCGAGAATTTGATCACAAGAGTCCTCACATGTGTTCCTCAATAAGTCACTATCAACACATGTCACTATCTACCTTTATTACTTTATGCTTTTTACTTTAAGTATTTGTTGTTTATTGTTCAAAATTTTCAGCTCATGTGAGCTTGTTTGGACCGAGTTTATCATGTATTTTGTGGGTTTATTGTAGCCCTTAGATCTCCTTGTAATGAATGGACAAGATTAGAATGAGGGTAATATATAAACCCTCATTCTCACCTCCAATTTTTCAGATTTGCTTTGAATGAAAAAGAAACCCTAGTTTCAAAATTGAGTGTTCTTCATTTATCTCTTTACTTTGTGTTTGAGATTTGTGAGAGATTAATTAGTGGCTTTGTGCTTAGTTAATCACCACCTAAATCTATTACTTTGTGTGTAGATTTAGATACTATCCTTTTTATTTTCCTTGTTTTCAATTTTTAGGAAAATTTTATCACAAAAAGAGTCACTTGGCCGAGTATATTCAAGAGAGTTTCAAGGTTCGATTTTGTTCATCCATTGAGTGAGACTTGTTCCACTAAGTTTCACTTCAAATTGGTTATCAAAGCTTTGGTTTGAAGAGCACAAGACCCCATCTTTGTGCTAAATTCACACGGTCCAAAGGAGTATATCAAGGTATTGAAATTTTCAGATTTTCTTGTGTTTGATTTCTCAATGAGTATACCTCTTTCTTGTGATACTACTCTTGAGGGAAATATGGATGACTCTATGGAGAAATTGAGAAAGGAAATTGAGTATAAATTGAGCCGAGTTCATGGAGGAGTTGGGTCAAAACTTGGTCTTGTAACTTGGAGGGTTATGCATACCCAACCCCATTCCTTGGAAGAAAGTCAAAAATCAGATTTTTAGGTCTAAATGTACCATTGAGAAGAGGGTTTGTAACCTAATTATTGATGGAGGAGTTGTGTTAATGTTGCTTCAAAACCCTCATCGATAAGCTTGCCTTACCCACTCAAAAACACCCAAACCCTTACAAGTTGAGATGGTTGAATAGGGAGGCCGCAATTTTGGCTGATAGTCGATGTTTGGTTTCTTTTTAGGTGGGACGAGACTATGTGGATGACGTGTGGTGAGATGTTATTCCTATGGATGCTTGTCACCTTTTGTTAGGAGACCTTGGGAATTTGATCGAAATGCGACTCATGAGGGAAGAGACAACACCTATACTTTCAAGTTTAGAGACAAGAGGATTAAACTCACACCCTTGCCTCCAAACATGGGTGGCCGAGCCACTCCTTCCCCACCCAAGCCACTTGAGGGAATTCTAGTAGTTGGGGAACAAGAGATGAAACAAGAGCTTAGCAAGGGAATGGTTGTTTATGCCCTCATCGCCAAAGAAACCTCCAAGGAAAGTGAGAAACCGATTCCATGTGAAGTTCAAGAGCTCTTAGAACTCTACAAGGATGTGTTCCCCTTGAGCTTCCACACGGCCTACCCCTATTAGGGGCATTGAGCATCAAATCGATCTTGTTCCGGAGCTACACTACCTAATAAGGCCGCATATCGAAGTGATCCTAAGGCTACACAAGAACTTCAACAACAAATTGGGACCACATGGAAAAGGGGTTTGTAAGAGAATCTCTTAGTCCTTGTGCCGTTCCTACACTCTTGGTACCTAAGAAGGATGGAACTTGGAGAATGTGTACGGATAGTCGAGCTATTAATAATATTACGGTCAAGTATAGGTTTCCTATACCTAGACTTGATGACATTCTTGATGAGCTTAGTGGAGCTCGATTGTTTTCCAAGATTGATCTACGACACGGTTACCATCAAGTGAGAATCAAAGAGGGTGATGAATGGAAGACGGCTTTTAAAACGAAGCATGGGTTATATGAATGGTTAGTCATGCCTTTTGGACTATCCAATGCTCCTAGCACCTTCATGAGATTGATGACCGAGGTTTTGAGACCTTACTTGGGGAGATTCATTGTGGTTTACTTTGACGACATCTTAGTGTATAGCCCTTCCAAGGAAGCTCACCTACATCACTTGCAAGTGTTGTTTGAGACACTTAGAGATCACAAGTTGTATGGCAAGCTAGAGAAGTGTTCTTTCATGCAAAGCGAAGTCCAATTCTTGGGCTATATTATATCTAGCCGTGGTATTCTAGTGGATCAAGAGAAAGTGGAGGCTATCCAATCATGGCCAATCCCGAAGAACATAACCGAGGTGAGGAGTTTTCATGGCTTGGCTTCTTTCTATCGACGATTTATCAAAGATTTTAGCACCGTCATGGCACCCATCACCGAGTGCATGAAGAAAGGGGAGTTCAAGTGGAATGAAGGGGCCGAGATTTCCTTCAACAAAATCAAGAAGTTGTTGTGTGATTCACCTATTCTTACACCACCGGATTTCAATAAGCTCTTTGAGGTCGAATGTGATGCTAGTGGAGTTGGAATTGGGGCCGTTCTATTACAAGAACACAAGCCAATTGCTTACTTTAGTGAGAAGTTGAATGGTGCCAAGCTCAATTATTCCACCTACGACAAAGAATTCTATGCCATCGTTCGGGCTCTCGCTCATTGGAGCCATTATCTCAAACCCAAACCGTTTGTTCTTCATTCGGATCATGAGGCACTCAAATACATCAATGGGCAACACAAGTTGAATCATAGACATGCCAAATGGGTCGAGTTTCTCCAATCATTCTCCTTCTCGAGTAAGTTCATTGAGGGGAAGAATAACGTGGTGGCCGATGCTTTGTCTCGGAGGCACACCATGCTAAGCTACATGGAGCAAAGAGTGTTGGGTTTTGAATTCATGAAAGAGCTCTATGTGGAGGATCCCGACTTCAAAGATGAGTGGAATTCCATACGTGAAGGACAAGGCAAAGTGGGAAGCAAGTACACACTTCAAGAGGGATTCTTGTTCTATGGGAATCGACTATGTATACCCAAGAGCCCTTATGGAAATCTCCTAGTGAGGAAGTTCATTCTAATGGTTTAGCCGGGCATTTCGGAATTCAAAAGACTTATGACATCCTCCAAGATCAATTCCATTGGCCCAAAATGCTTGGAGATGTTCAAGATGTGATCAAGAGATGTGCTTCGTGCCAACAATCCAAGTCCTTCTTTCAAACGGGGCCCTACACTCCTTTACCCGTCCCAAATCGGCCATGGGAGGACGTTAGCATGGATTTCATCGTCGCCTTGCCTAGAACTCAACGAGGTAAGGATTCCATCATGGTTGTGGTAGACCGATTTAGCAAGATGGCTCATTTCATTGCGTGCAAGAAAACCGAGGATGCTATGAGTGTAGCCGAGTTGTATTTCAAGGAGGTGGTTAAATTGCATGGAGTCCCTAAAACCATTGTATCCGATCGAGACACCAAGTTCATGAGCCACTTTTGGAAGACCTTATGGAAGTTACTAAAGACGCAGGCTCTTGTTTAGCACAAGTCATCATCCTCAAAGCGGATGGCCAAACCGAGGTCACTAATAAAACCTTGGGGAGGATCCTTGAGCATCGCTTCTAGGTCCTTGAAAGATTGGGATCTCAAACTTCGCCCACGCCGAATTTGCCTTCAACCGTGCCCCTTCTTCTAGCACGGAAGTTCACCATTTGAGGTGGTCTATGGGACCAATCCCATCATGCCCACGGACCTAGCCCCGTCCAAGAGCAAGGAGATGAGTTACGATGCCAAGAAGCGGGTTGAGTTCATGATGAGTATCCACAACCAAGTCAAGAAGCAAATCGAGAAAGCGAATGAGACTTACAAGGCTAGAGCAAAGTAGAAAGATTTCAAAGGAGTTCGAGCCTGAGACTTGGTATGGTTACACTTGAGGAAGGAACGGTTCCTGATAAAAGAAAGAACAAACTCATGCCTAGGGCCGAGGGTCCCTTCGAGATACTCGAGAAAATTGGACCTAACGCTTACAAAGTTGATCTCTGGGAGAGTATGGTGTCCATGGCACGTTCAACGTGGGAGACCTTAGCGTACCATGAAGACTTGGAGGAGGAGGAAATCGAGGATTTGAGGGCAAATCCTTTTCAACCCGGGAGATTGCAGCGGGAGTTGAAAGTTCACGATCCTTTGACCTTGGGCCCGCCCAACCTTAGGTCCAAGGGCCAACCACAAGTCACCTAAGTCAACAAAAGCCACAGCCAAGGCAGAAGCCCACCTCACCCGAGAATTTGATCACAAGAGTCCTCACATGTGTTCCTCAATAAGTCACTATCAACACATGTCACTATCTACCTTTATTACTTTATGCTTTTTACTTTAAGTATTTGTTGTTTATTGTTCAAAATTTTCAGCTCATGTGAGCTTGTTTGGACCGAGTTTATCATGTATTTTGTGGGTTTATTGTAGCCCTTAGATCTCCTTGTAATGAATGGACAAGATTAGAATGAGGGTAATATATAAACCCTCATTCTCACCTCCAATTTTTCAGATTTGCTTTGAATGAAAAAGAAACCCTAGTTTCAAAATTGAGTGTTCTTCATTTATCTCTTTACTTTGTGTTTGAGATTTGTGAGAGATTAATTAGTGGCTTTGTGCTTAGTTAATCACCACCTAAATCTATTACTTTGTGTGTAGATTTAGATACTATCCTTTTTATTTTCCTTGTTTTCAATTTTTCAGAAAATTTTATCACAAAAAGAGTCACTTGGCCGAGTATATTCAAGAGAGTTTCAAGGTTCGATTTTGTTCATCCTTCGAGTGAGACTTGTTCCACTAAGTTTCACTTCAGAATCTCCCCAAGTAAGGTCTCAAAACCTCGGTCATCAATCTCATGAAGGTGCTAGGAGCATTGGATAGTCCAAAAGGCATGACTAACCATTCATATAACCCATGCTTCGTTTTGAAAGCCGTCTTCCATTCATCACCCTCCTTGATTCTCACTTGATGGTAGCCTTGTCGTAGATCAATCTTAGAAAACAATCGAGCTCCACTAAGCTCATCAAGAATGTCATCAAGTCTAGGTATAGGAAACCTATACTTGACCGTAATGTTGTTGATAGCTCGACTATCCGTACACATTCTCCACGTTCCATCCTTCTTTGGTACCAAAAGTGTAGGTACGGCACAAGGACTAAGAGACTCCCTTACAAACCCCTTTTCCATGAGTTCCCCAATTTGTTGTTGAAGTTCTTGCGTAGCTTTGGGATCACTTCGATAGGCGGCCTTATTTGGTAGTGTAGCACCCGGAACAAGATCGATTTGATGCTCAATGCCCCTAATAGGGGGTAGGCCGTGTGGTAGTTCAAGGGGAAACACATCCTTGTAGAGTTCTAAGAGTTCTTGAACTTCACATGGAATCGGTTTTTCACTTTCCTGGGAAGTTTCTTTGGCGATGAGGGCATAAACAACCATCCCCTTGCTAAGCTCGTGTTTCATCTCTTGCTCTCCAACCAATAGGACTCCCTCAAGAGGCTTGGTTAGGGTATGAGTGGCTCGGCCACCCAAGTTTGGAGGCAAGGGTGTAAGCTTGATCCTCTTGTCTCTAAACTCGAAAGTATAAGTGTTGTCTCTTCCCTCATGAGTCGCATTTCGATCAAATTCCCAAGGTCTCCCCAATAAAAGGTGACAAGCATCCATAGGAATCACATCACACCACACTTCATCCATATAGTCTCTTCCCATGGAAAAAGAAACCAAACATCTTCTATCGACCAAAATTTCGGCCTCCCTATTCAACCACCTCAACTTGTAAGGGTTTGGGTGTTTTTGTGTGGGTAGGGCAAGTTTATCGTTGAGGGATTTTGAAGCAACATTAACACAACTCCCTCCATCAATAATTAGGTTACAAACCCTCTTCCCAATGGTACATTTAGACCTAAAAATCTGATTTTTTTGACTTTCATCCAAGGAATGGGGTTGGGTATGCATAACCCTCCAAGTTACAAGACCAAGTTTTGACCCAATTCCTACATTCATTCGGTTCAACTTAGATTCAATCTCCCCTCTCAATTTCTCCATAGAATCATACATGGTTCCCTCAAGAGTAATATCATAAGAAAGAGGCATACTCATTGAGAAATCAAACACAAGAAAAACCTGAAATTTCGAATACCTTGAGATACTTCTTTGGACCGTATGAACTTAGCACAAAGGTGGGATCTTGTGCTCTTCAAACCAAAGCTTTGATAACCAATTTGGAGTGAAACTAGGAGGATAAAGCTTCACTCAAAGGATGAACAAAATCGATCTCAAACCCTTGAACAAATTGAGCCGAGTATATGTGATTTTTGTGTTGTATTTTTCTGATTTTTGTTGTTAAATGTAAGAACATAAAGATAGTCACTAAATCTATACACTAAGTAATAGATTTAGGGTTTGATTAGTTTAAGCACAAAGCCACTAAACTAATCTTCCACTAACTCACACACTAAGTAATGAGAAAATGAAGAACTCAAGCAAACAACTAGGGTTTTCTTTTTATCATTCCAAATCTGAAAATATGATGTGTGAGGGTGGGTTTATATATTACCCAGTGCCTCATCTCAACCCTACATTACAAGATAATCTAAGGGCTACAATCAACCCCCAAATTCAACATTATACTCGGTCCAAACAAGCTCACTTGAGCTGAAAATTTTGAACATAAAACAACAAATACTTAAAGTAAAAAGCATAAAGTAATAAAGGTAGATAGCGACATGTGTTGATAGTGACTTATTGAGGAACACATGTGAGGACTTCTTGTGATCATTTCTCGGCTGACTTGGGCTTCTCCCCTTGGCTTTGACTTTTGTTGACTTAGTTGACTTGTGGTTGACCCTTGGACCTAAGGTTGGAAGCGGGCCCTAGGTCAATGGATCGCAAATTCTCAACTCCCGTTGCAGTATTCCCGTTTATATTATGTAGGTTTTGGCGATCCTGAGCCAAAACCCGAGTCAAGTGGAGCACACACGAGTGCCGAGACGTCGAGACCAAGCTCGAGCTTATACGGAAGCTCGAGATACGAATAAGAACACGAAGGATCAAGGCCCAAATGGATTACAAGCTTTGAACGGATTTGAAGAAGGCCCGACCCACTTGATTGGGACCGGCCGGTCCAGCCAGGCCGGTAGCCGGTCGGCCAGCTGAGGGCCATATTACACCGTCTTTTGATTTAATACGTATTGTTTTGGTAATTTGTATATAAATATTATTAGGACGAAACTTATTCTCTCATGGTTTATCTTATGCTTTTATTTTAGGTTTGAACTTAGATTATTCTCTCTCTTTTCTCTCACAAACTTTAGAGCTTAAGTTGGGATTTAATTTCTTGTAACCGTCGGTACTCCGAATTAATTTCAAGATTCATCTCAGGTTTATTTTTAATTGTTCTTATTTAGTCATCATGTTTATTATTGATTGTTTTGATTTCATTTTTGTCACGAGTAGCTAAATTCCTAATTAGGGTTTATGGGAATTTGTGACTATTGATTTGGGAACATGTTTTAATTGCTTTAATTGATTGAACTTGTGCAAGTTGATTTCTTCCTACTCGTTTATATTATCAATTGAACTTAGGGACGCCTAAATAGAATTGAATCTTGGTAGTTTTGATTTAAGATCTAACACCTAATTGAAACTAGACTTACGCGTATTTGATGAGTTAGATTTAGTAAGTTGCGAGAGCCCGCTAAATCTGCTTAAGGTTAATATTGACTCGAGAGAGCGTATTTTATGCCTAGTCACTTGCATAGCTTTATTCGATTATTATTTCTTATTGAGTTGAGTTCCTGAATTAAGGTCACATTGAACCTGATGCCCTAATTTTTTTCACACCTATATTTTTACCTCTTTTATTATTGTTCTTAGCTTAGTTCTTTTCTATACACTGATTATACCCTTGAGATAGCCTAAGCTTAACTAAGTAATCCTTTAAATACACCGTTTCTCAGTGGATTCGACCCTACTTGCTACTAGCTACTAGTTAGTTGTTTTGTAAGTTTATTTTTGATTGAGGTGATACGACTTAGCCCCATCAATTTTGAAAATAAAATGTCCCCAGCGGAGTCGCCAACTGTGGGTACCGAGTCTGCGGGTCAGACCACTTGGAGTGAAACTAGGAGGATAAAGCTTCACTCAAAGGATGAACAAAATCGATCTCAAACCCTTGAACAAATTCGGCCGAGTATATGTGATTTTTGTGTTGTATTTTTCTGATTTTTGTTGTTAAATGTAAGAACATAAAGATAGTCACTAAATCTATACACTAAGTAATAGATTTAGGGTTTGATTAGTTTAAGCACAAAGCCACTAAACTAATCTTCCACTAACTCACACACTAAGTAATGAGAAAATGAAGAACTCAAGCAAACAACTAGGGTTTTCTTTTTATCATTCCAAATCTGAAAATTGTGAGATGAGGATGAGGGTTTATATATTACCCTCATTCTAATCTTAGCCACACATTACAAGTTGATCCAAGGGCCATAAAGGTCCCTCAAATCAGGCGAAATAAGTTGGTCTTTGTGACCTTACAAATTTGAAAATGATAACAAACAAAACATAAAGTAAACTGATGATAGTGAAGACATCCTCTCCATGCATTTTAGGTAGTCTTCAAGGGTCAAGATTTGACCTTGGGTGGCATGTGGGACGGTCCTAGTGACCATATTACAAGAGTTTACATTGTCTCCTTTCAATAAAGCGTAAAGTAAAAGTAGTGAAAGCGACATGTATGAAAATGACTTAAAATATAAAAACAATGTGATGATCCTTGGTGACTTGAAATAAGCCGGCCCCCTTGACCTCCATGAGCTAGCTTGATGAACCATATGAGCCCATTTATTGGAGGGTTGACTCACATGGGTGTACCTTGGTTGACCACATTTCAAAATAGCATAACCTTGACTTTTTGTTGCTCTCCAACTTTGACTTCCTCTTGACTTTGCTTGATCACTAAGGTTGGCTTGACTTGACCATAGAGTTGACTTTATTTAGCCCTTAGTGACCCTCTTGACCACGGCCTAAGCTTGGGTTCGAGCCCATGGGTCCACCCCATGGTCTCCCTTGACTTCACCCATGACCACCTTGGCCATTTTTGGTCCAATCTCCTCTCCTTGGAAAGGACTTGTCCTCAAGTCCTTGGAGATCCTCTTGCTTCCTCCCTTGCTCGATTTCAAGCTAGAATCTCGGCTCAACCTTTGCTCGATCTTGGTCTTCATGGTTTTAGTCTTCCATGGGCACCACTTAGCTAGAGTTTGTAGAAGTGGTTGGACCCCTTTGCCTTGGCTCGAAGAATTGATCATGTTTTCATCCTTGGTCACGGTTTGCTTGACCACGCATTCTTCCTCGAGCATTTCCTTGAGCCCACGACTCATAACCATGCCTTCCATCCATTCTTGCTCATGATCGAGCCCTTCAATGATTCTCCATCTTAAAGACCCGCTTGATCTTTCCTTGCCATCGATTTTTGTTCTCTCATTGACCACATTCTCATTGTAGTCGGTTGTTTCCTTGTTGATTGATGCTTCACCCTCATGAGGCTCCTCTCCTAGAGTCCTCCTTACCATGCTAGAGCTTCCCTCACATTCCAAGTTCAACTTTTCCCCTTGCTCTTCTTCATTCGGCTCAAGGCCCTTCAATTTCTCAAGCTCATTCAAGCTCGGCCCCAACTTCATCTCCATGCTAGGTTTCGGCTCAATGAAGGATTCAAACAAGCATGCATTGGATTTACATCCTATCATTGGTGGTAGGGGAGCTAAGACAATGAGCTTTTCACCATACTTGAATGAGTAGGTGTTGTCCCTTCCACGGAGGGAAGAGTTCTTTTCATACTCCCATGGCCTCCCAAGTAAGACATGACAAGCATCCATATTCAACACTTCACACACAATTTCATCTTTGTAGTCTTGTCCAATCGAGAACGAGACTTTGCATTGTTTATCGACTTTTACCTCGGCTCCTTGATTAAGCCACCTTAACTTGTATGGATGAGGATGTTTCAAAGTTGGTAAGGCAAGTTTATCAATGAGGGTTTTGGAAGCAACATTAACACAACTTCCCCCATCGATAATCAAGTTACACACTCTCCCCATGATGGTACATTTAGTTCGAAATATTTGATGCCTTTGATCCATGCTTTCGCTTGAATCTTGAGTGTGCATTACTCGCCAAGTAACCAAGCTCAACCAGAGTCAGGGGAACAATTGTTTCGGCCACTCTCTCATCCTCAACTCCCTCTTTTTTTTCTTCCTCACAAACTAACACTTCATCGTCTCCCCAATGTACAACTTCACTTGTATTCAAGGTCCTCTTGCTAGGGCACTCCTTAGCAAAATGACCGTAACCTTGACATTGGTAGCACTTCTTGAGAGGAATTGTTCTCTTAGGGCCATAGTCGATTCCCTTTCCCTTATCAACACTTGATGGCTTGGTGGTAGGGCAAGGCTCAACAATCTTGATCCCTCCTTGGCTCGACATGGGGTTGGTTTTGGTGGTGTTCTTAGTCGACTCTCCTCTCCCCTTCTCTAGCCTTTCCACACGTGTGGCCATGGTAACGGCCTCATCGAATGACCACAAGTTTTGCATCTTGACCCGATTTGCTATCCTAGGGTTTAGGCCCTCAACAAACCTTGCAATTTTTTGTTCGGGTTTCTCATTCATCTCACATTGTAGGGTGAGTTGCTCAAAATCCCTAAGATAGGTCTCAATGGGGTGTGACTCTTGTTTTAGTTGAGCTAGTTTGAGAAACATGTCTTGGGTGTAGTCTTTGGGAACAAACTTGTCTTTGAGTTTCTTTTTGAGTTTGAGCCATGACTTATTGGGTTCCTTACCCTCTCGGTTTCTTTGATTCTTAAGGTTTTCATACCAAAGGGAGGCATATCCCTTAAACTTCATGATGGCTACCTTGAAACACTTCCTATCGGAGTACTCCTTGAATTCAAAAATTCTCTCAACCGATCTAAGCCAATCTAGGAGATCCTCGGGGTTCAAGCTACCATAAAAATCGGGTTTGTCCACCTTAATGTCTCGGTCATGGTCTCTTGGGTGGGCTTCAAGGGACTCTTCCGAATCCGAAAATTGATCTTCCATGTGAGGAGGAGGGTGTCCTCTCCCACGGCCCCCATAACCATGCCCACGCCCTCTTCCTCCTCCACCCCTTCTTGGGTCATTAAGGTTTTGGTCTAAGAGGGTGTTCAAAGCATTCATCATAGTATTACAACTACCGGCAAGTTGATTCATTTTATCCTCCAAATTCGAAAGTCTCTTATCCTCCTCCATTTTGTGAAATTTTTGTGAGTTCTTTTGTGGAAATTTTGTGGTAAATTTATAGAAAATAAACAAGGAAAGGAAGAAGAAAAACGAAAAACTAAAAGAGGAAAACAAAAGAGTAACTCGACATTTCTAAGGGAAACCGAAAAATAGAGAAAGAAAATGAAATCAAGAACAAACCTAGGCTTTGATACCAATTTGGAGTGAAACTAGGAGGATAAAGCTTCACTCAAAGGATGAACAAAATCGATCTCAAACCCTTGAACAAATTCGGCCGAGTATATGTGATTTTTGTGTTGTATTTTTCTGATTTTTGTTGTTAAATGTAAGAACATAAAGATAGTCACTAAATCTATACACTAAGTAATAGATTTAGGGTTTGATTAGTTTAAGCACAAAGCCACTAAACTAATCTTCCACTAACTCACACACTAAGTAATGAGAAAATGAAGAACTCAAGCAAACAACTAGGGTTTTCTTTTTATCATTCCAAATCTGAAAATTGTGAGATGAGGATGAGGGTTTATATATTACCCTCATTCTAATCTTAGCCACACATTACAAGTTGATCCAAGGGCCATAAAGGTCCCTCAAATCAGCCGAAATAAGTTGGTCTTTGTGACCTTACAAATTTGAAAATGATAACAAACAAAACATAAAGTAGACAATGACATGTGAGCACATCCTCTCCATGCATTTTAGGTAGTCTTCAAGGGTCAAGATTTGACCTTGGGTGGCATGTGGGACGGTCCTAGTGACCATATTACAAGGGTTTACATTGTCTCCTTTCAATAAAGCATAAAGTAAAAGTAGTGAAAACGACATGTATGAAAATGACTTAAAATATAAAAACAATGTGATGATCCTTGGTGACTTGAAATAAGCCGGCCCCCTTGACCTCCATGAGCTAGCTTGATTGGACCAAAATTGGTCAAGGAAACCAAGGGTGAAGCCGAGGGGGGGCCGTGGGTTGGACCCATGGGCTCAAACCCAAGCCTAGACCAAGGGTCAAGGCATCACTAGGGGGTAAGTAAAGTCAATTCTATGGTCAAATCGAGCCAACCCTAGTGATCAAGCTAAGTCAAGGAGAAGTCAAAGATGGAGAGCAATAAAAAGTCAAGATTGTGCTATTTTGAAATGTGATCAACTATGTTACACCCAAGTGAGTCAACCCTCCAATAAAATGGGCTCACATGGTTCAACAAACTAGCTCATGGAGGTCAAGGGGCCGGTTCTACAACAAGTCACCAAAGATCATCACATTGTTTTACTTTATGTCTTTTTCATACATGTCACTATCTACCTTTTGTGCTTTATGCTTTTTACTTTATGTATTTGTTGTTTTATGTTCAAATTTTCAGCTCATGTGAGCCTCATTTGACCGAGTATAATGTAGCATTTGGGGGTTGATTGTAGCCCTTAGATCTTGTTGTAATGGATGGTCAAGATTAGAATGAGGTATTATATAACCCCCCATCCTTGCCTCACATTTTTCAGATTTTGGATTAATGAAAAGAAAACCCTAGAGTTTCTAACTTGTGTTCTTCATTTCTCATTACTTTGTGTGTGAGTGAGTGAAAAGATTAGTATAGTGGCTTTGTGCTTATGCTAATCAAAACCTAATTCTCTAGCTAAGTGCTTAGAATTAGTCACTATCCTTTTTATTCTCCTTGTTCATATAATTTTCAGAAAATACTTCACAAAAAAACATTCATTGGTAGAGATTTTTATCATCCTTGCAAGATCGATTTTGTTCATCCTTTGAGTGATTCTTATCCCCATAAGTTTCACTCCAAATTGGTTATCAAAGCTTAGGTTTGTTCTTGAATTTCATTCTCATTTTCAATTTTTCGGTTTATCTAAGTTTAGGGTCGAATTGTTTGAAGTTTTTCTCTTACATTTTTCGTTTTCTCTTTTAATTTCCTTGTTTTATTTTCCACAAAATCTTACAAAAAATGGTTAAAGATCTACACTTGTGTTAGTATTGGTTGGGTTTGTTCTTGTGTTAGCCGAAATTTTAGGTTTGTTTTCCTCTTCAATTTTTCGTTTTCCTTCTTTGTTTTCCTTGTTTATTCTCCACCAAATTTCCACAAAAGATCTCACAAAACTTTCACAAAATGGAAGGGGATAGAGGGGAAGGTAAAAGACTTTCCGATTTAGAAGAGAAGTTAACTCAACTCACCGGTAATTGTACTCTAATGATGAATGCTCTAAACACCCTCTTAGACCAAAATATGAATGAACCAAGAAGGGGTGAAGGGGGAAGGGGAAGAGGCCGTGGGATGGGGTATGGGGGCCGTGGGAGAGGACACCCTCCTCCTCACATGGAAGATCAATTTTCGGATTCGGAAGAGTCCCTTGAGGCCCACCCTAGAGACCATGACCGAGACATTAAGGTGGACATACCCGATTTTTATGGTAGCTTGAACCCCGAGGATCTCCTAGATTGGCTTAGATCGGTTGAGAGAATTTTTGAATTCAAGGAGTACTCCGATAGGAAGTGTTTCAAGGTAGCCATCATGAAGTTTAAGGGATATGCCTCCCTTTGGTATGAAAACCTTAAGAATCAAAGAAACCGAGAGGGTAAGGAACCCATCAAGTCATGGCTCAAACTCAAAAAGAAACTCAAAGACAAGTTTGTTCCCAAAGACTACACCCAAGACATGTTTCTCAAGCTAGCGCAACTAAAACAAGAGTCACACCCCATTGAGACCTATCTTAGGGACTTTGAGCAACTCACCCTACAATGTGAGATGAATGAGAAACCCAACAAAAAATTGCAAGGTTTGTTGAGGGCCTAAACCCTAGGATAGCAAATCGAGTCAAAATGCAAAACTTGTGGTCATTCGATGAGGCGGTTACCATGGCTACACGTGTGGAGAAGCTAGAGAAGGGGAGAGGAGAGTCGGCTAAGAGCACCCCCAAAACCAACCCCATGTCGAGCCAAGGAGGGATCAAGATTTCCGAGCCTTGCCCTACTAACAAACCCTCAAGTGTTGACAAAGGAAAGGGAATTGACTATGGCCCCAAGAGAACGATTCCCCTCAAAAAATGCTACCAATGTCAAGGCTATGGTCACTTTGCTAAGGAATGCCCTAGCAAGAGGACCTTGAATACAAGTGAGGTTGTGCATTGGGGAGATGATGAGGTGTTAGTTTGTGAGGAGGAAAAAAAAGAGGGAGTTGAGGAAGTGAAGATGGCCGAGACCATTGTTCCCCCGGACTCGGGATTGAGCTTGGTCACTTGGCGAGTGATGCACACCCAAGAATCAAACGAGAATATGGACCAAAGGCACCAAATATTTCGGTCCAAATGTACCATCATGGGGAGAGTGTGTAACTTGATTATCGATGGGGGAAGTTGTGTTAATGTTGCTTCCAAGACCCTCATTGATAAGCTTGCCTTGCCTACTTTGAAGCATCCTCACCCATACAAGCTAAGATGGCTCAATCAAGGAGCCGAGGTCAAAGTTGACAAACAATGCCAAGTCTCGTTCTCAATTGGTCAAGACTATAAGGATGAAGTTGTGTGTGAAGTGTTGGACATGGATGCTTGCCATGTGTTGCTTGGTAGACCTTGGGAATTTGAAAAGAATTCTTCCCATCATGGAAGAGACAACACCTACTCATTCAAGTATGGTGAAAAGCTCATTGTCTTAGCTCCCCTACCACCAATGATGGGTTGTAAGTCCAATGCGTGCCTATCTGAATCCTTCGTTGCGCCCAAACCTAGCAAGGAGATGAAGGCAAGGCCGAAATTGCATGAGCTTGAGAAGTTGAAGGGCCTTGGGCCGAGTGGAGAAGAGCAAGGGAAAAGGTGAGCTTGGAATGTGAGGAAGCACTAGCATGACAAGGAGGACTCTAGGAGAGGAGCCTCATGAAGGTGAAGCATCAATCAACAAGGAAACAACCGACTACATTGAGAATGTGGTCAATGAAAGAACAAAAATCGATGGTAAGGAAAGATCAAGCGGGTCTTTAAGGTGGAGAATCATTGATGGGCTCGAACATGAGCAAGAATGGATGGATGGCATGGTTATGAGTCGAGGGCTCAAAGAAATGCTCGAGGAAGAATGCGTGGTCAAGCAAACCGTGACCAAGGATGAAAATGTGATCAATTCTTCGAGCCAAGGCAAAGGGGTTCAACCACTTCTACAAACTCTAGCTAAGTGGTGCCCATGGAAGACTAAAACCGTGAAAGCCAAGATCGAGCAAAGGTTGAGCCGAGATTCTAGCTTGAAATCGAGCAAGGGAGGAAGCAAGAGGATCTCCAAGGACTTGAGGACAAGTCCTTTCCAAGGAAGAGGAGATTGCACCAAAATTGGCCAAGGAAACCAAGGGTGAAGCCGAGGGGGGCCGTGGGTTGGACCCATGGGCTCAAACCCAAGCCTAGACCAAGGGTCAAGGCATCACTAGGGGGTAAGTAAAGTCAATTCTATGGTCAAATCGAGCCAACCCTAGTGATCAAGCTAAGTCAAGGAGAAGTCAAAGATGGAGAGCAATAAAAAGTCAAGATTGTGCTATTTTGAAATGTGATCAACTATGTTACACCCAAGTGAGTCAACCCTCCAATAAAATGGGCTCACATGGTTCAACAAACTAGCTCATGGAGGTCAAGGGGCCGGTTCTACAACAAGTCACCAAAGATCATCACATTGTTTTACTTTATGTCTTTTTCATACATGTCACTATCTACCTTTTGTGCTTTATGCTTTTTACTTTATGTATTTGTTGTTTTATATTCAAATTTTCAGCTCATGTGAGCCTCATTTGACCGAGTATAATGTAGCATTTGGGGGTTGATTGTAGCCCTTAGATCTTGTTGTAATGGATGGTCAAGATTAGAATGAGGGTATTATATAAACCCTCATCCTTGCCTCACATTTTTCAGATTTTGGATTAATGAAAAGAAAACCCTAGAGTTTCTAACTTGTGTTCTTCATTTCTCATTACTTTGTGTGTGAGTGAGTGAAAAGATTAGTATAGTGGCTTTGTGCTTATGCTAATCAAAACCTAATTCTCTAGCTAAGTGCTTAGAATTAGTCACTATCCTTTTTATTCTCCTTGTTCATATAATTTTCAGAAAATACTTCACAAAAAAACATTCATTGGGCCGAGATTTTTATCATCCTTGCAAGATCGATTTTGTTCATCCTTTGAGTGATTCTTATCCCCATAAGTTTCACTCCATTGATGAACCATATGAGCCCATTTATTGGAGGGTTGACTCACATGGGTGTACCTTGGTTGACCACATTTCAAAATAGCATAACCTTGACTTTTTGTTGCTCTCCAACTTTGACTTCCTCTTGACTTTGCTTGATCACTAAGGTTGGCTTGACTTGACCATAGAGTTGACTTTATTTAGCCCTTAGTGACCCTCTTGACCACGGCCTAAGCTTGGGTTCGAGCCCATGGGTCCACCCCATGGTCTCCCTCGACTTCACCCATGACCACCTTGGCCATTTTTGGTCCACCACTCGACCTCTTACTTAGGTGTTTTGGCGAATAAAGAAGAGGTGCTTAAAGCTAAAAAGATTGAGTTAGAAAAACCTTTAAAACTGTTTTGGAGTCACCATGAAATTAACGCGGTAATTTGGAACTTGCCTATGTGTCTTAAGTTTAAAACATGGTCTTAGAGTTCAGGACAAATCGACATCAATCCGTCTAAGGCTATTGTGAAACCATATTCGGATTTAGGGTGAAGATACTCTTCCAAAGATTAATTCATTTATTTTTGAATAACCTTTTAGAAGCTTTGCTTTGAAAAGTAGCTATCTTCGACGAGAACAATCCAGTAATGACATTTGAGCTAAGTTATTCGTTACATGCATATGTGATATTGTTGTAAGAAGATGTATGCAAAATAAGGGGCAGAAATCGTATGTTGCCATGCGATTCCCATGGCAAACAGGTGGCTCACGACAACTTAGGATGCAAAAATTTTGTTAATTTTTAAAACCCTCAGTTTAGCATGCTTTAAATATGTTTAAACGAAAACAGTTTGTTAATTTCGAATTCATTAGATCGTGTTAACGCATAAAAAGAAGATTGCTAATGCATAGACTTACAAAAAATCCATTTGGTTCATTTTAATTTAAGAGTGGTTGCTAATGCGACTTTGGCGGGGTGCGTGACGGATACAGTATCCAAATCTAGTATGACAATCTTATGCAAAACGGTCAAGGGTGCCAAAGCCGAAGGTGTAACACCCCGGCCCCAACTAAAGGCCGAAATGTCATTCACGGTAGCTCGCCAGGCTGCGTACATCGCCCACAGACCAACACGGGCCCTTTTCAACGCACTTTGTCCTCACTCGTGCGCATCCCGAGAACTTCCCAGGAGGTCACCCATCCCAAGACTACTCTCCAGCAAGCACGCTTAACCAAAGAGTTTTTAAGATGAGCCACCAGAAAAGAAGATGCATCTTGTTGATATGAGTAGCACTTACAATCCTTTTAAGCACTAGGTCACTTGAGCTCATCACATGGACCACTTCAACGGGAACCCAGCCCGAATAACCTCGGACAACACCGGGTGTTACACACCCCCACTTGAAGAACGCAACGTCCTCGTTGCGCCTGGTAGCTACTTACAATATAGCATTCCAGAATCCTCCCGCCTAGGTGCGTACCTGGCCAACAAGACACAGGATTCGACCACACGGTCGCCGGGTTGCTCTGATACCATTTGTAACACCCCGGCCCCAACTAAAGGCCGAAATGTCATTCACGGTAGCTCGCTAGGCTGCGTACAGCGCCCACAGACCAACACGGGCCCTTTCCAGCGCACTTTGTCCTCACTCGTGCGTAGGGGTGTAAATGATCAGAGCCGGCTCGTCGAGCCCTCGGAATCAAATCGGTCAAAGCTCGGCTCGAGCTCGGTCAAACTGATCTCGAGCCCGAGCCCGAGCCGATTCCGAGCTTAGTAAAGCTCGGATCGGAAGCTCGGATTTGGGCTCGTTTTCATTTTTATATATAATTTTGTCTATGTCTATACATTATATTTTGTTACAATTATAGATTTTTTTTTTGTAATATCTTTAGATCGATTTTTTTTAATAGAATATTTTATTATAATTGTTATATAATATATTTATTATAATAGATATTAAAAAAAAGCGTAGATAAATAATATCCAACAAAGCTCGGATTGGGCTCGAGTTGAGCTCGAGACTTCTTCTGAGCTGATTCCGAGCTTTGAATTTTTGAGCTCGGTACATTCAGAGCCGATTCCGAGCTCGAGAAATTTTTTCCGAGCCGATTCTGAGCTCACCCAAGCTCGGAATCAGATCGGCTCGGTTACACCCCTACTCGTGCGCATCCTGAGAAATTCCCAGGAGGTCACTGTAAATACCAGTATCCGTACCCCCCAAAATACAAACCCTGTGATAAAATGGACTTTTTACAAAAAGCATGTTTTTAACGTAATGTCAAGACGGTACATTTTGTCGAAAACATTTTAAGTCGTTTAACGCATAAATGACTTATTTGCATGTCGTGTAAAATGAGTATTCGTTTAGTCATTTTATTTAAGCCGACCCAACACCAAAAACAAGTCTTTTCCCACACAAGAAAAGCCCACAAAAGCACCCAAGCACGCCTCCCGAGGCGCCAGACGCTCAAACCGAGCTCACGTCTAAACACATTTCACAAGAACAACCCAAACACACAAAAACGACCCAAAACACGCAAAAAGGCCCAAGCACCCGTAGCGGACCAAAACGCGTCCCGGGTCACATTCTTACAAAACAAAACCTCACAAGGTCGTAAAATAATATATTACAATATTATTTTATTTCGAGCCAAACACGACGAAAAACCGAAACACGAAACACGAAAGGAGCCGAGAAAGTCAACTCGTACCAAATTGATCAACTTGGCACAAGTTGATCTTCCTCGACCCACCAAAGTCAAGCAAATGGGCAGACATGCTTACACACCTAGGGGGACAATGTCATACTACATACGGCGCTATTTAAATGTCGAGAAAGAAGGGTGAAAATCGCGAGCATTGGCGATTTTCATGAAAATCGCCGATCTTACGGCGATTTTCCCTCCTTCCGACATTGCAGCGATTTTCCTACAGTTAATCTGGTTCCTGGCGATTTTCTCTTTGTTACGGCGGTTATGCGGCGCTCAAAATCCTATAAATACACCCTTATTCAACCATTTCAAAGCATGAATTATCATCACTCTCTTCTTTATCTACTCCTCACTTACACTCGACTCAAAAGCGGGTTCTGATCTGACCCAGTATTGGCATTGCGAACCGTATTCGTAATACGGTTGTAGCGATTCGGACCTACGATCCGTCTTAAACCTCGCCAATATCGCATAAGCAACGACACAATTAACAATGAACAAACGGACACCACTTTACATTATGCAAATTCTCATTTACGCGTTAAACGACTAAACATGATTTCGACAAAACTTGTACTGTCTTCATTAGTCTTAAAGCATGCAAAACTGAGGGTTTTAAACAAACTTTTACAGACACATGAGTCGGAAAATAGTATTTAAATGATTATTCAAACAATGAATTATCGTTTTGTGCAAATTTCCTATAGCAACCCGTCATAGCTTTGACGTATACATTCGCTTTTACGCATATTTATCGAGTCACATATCGCACTTGTACGTAGCGGTTTGCATTTGCTCAAACATCGAATTATACACTGTTTTCAAGCTAGTAATGGCTACTTTTACGTAGGCTTTTCGATTACAGTTTTTCATAACGCATTTTGACAAACTTTCTGTAACACCCGGTGTTGTCCGAGGTTATTCGGGCCGGGTACCCCGTTGAAGAGGTTCATGTGTTGGCTCAAGTGACATAGTGCTTAAAAGGATTGTAAGTACTACTCATATCAACAAGATGCATCTTCTTTTCTGGTGGCTGATCTAAAGAACTCTTCAGTTAAGCGTGCTTGCTGGAGAGTAGTCTTAGGATGGGTGTCCTCCTGGGAAGTTCTCGAGTTCTTGCGCAGTGAGGACAAAGTCTTGTTGGAAAGGGCCCGTGTTGGTCTGTGGGCGATGTACGCAGCCTGGCGAGCTACCGTGAATGACATTTCGGCCTTTGGTTGGGGCCGGGGTGTTACAAATGGTATCAGAGCAACCCGGCGACCGTGTGGTCGAATCCTGTGTCTTGTTGGCCAGGTACGCACCTAGCTGGGGAGGATTCTGGAATGCTATATTGTAAGTAGCTACCAGGCGCAACGAGGACGTTGCGTTCTTCAAGTGGGGGTGTGTAACACCCGGTGTTGTCCGAGGTTATTCGGGCCGGGTACCCCGTTGAAGAGGTTCATGTGTTGGCTCAAGTGACATAGTGCTTGCACAAAAATGGTTAAGCTCATTTTTGCTCGATTTGAGGCTTGGGCTTACTTGGGACCTATGGCTCGAGCCATGGCTTAATTTGTGATCATTAGGATCAAACCAAGTGAAATGTACAAGGGGGAACGAAGGAAATCAGCCCACACTTGGAAAACAACAACCTAGGCCATGAACCATGAAGCTTATTTTGACATGTCGGTAGAGATTGTAACATAACTCCCAATCTACTCATCCAATTGAGGTGAAACCACTTGCATATGAAAGCTAGCTCAAAGAGCTTTCATTTGACATATGGTTGGCTATCTGGTTCAAAGGGAGCTGAGAGTTATGACCTCTACAAGTCAGGGGTCAGATTGTGAAACTCAGTCCATAGGCTGTTTGACATGTCTGTACTAAAAGCTCAATATCTTGAGTTGTAGGCCATATTTTTGAATGATTCTTTTTGCATTGGAAAGCCAGCTCAATTACCTTTCCAATGACATATCATGGGCCTTCTAATTCAACGTGAGCGAGAAATGGTGAAGCCTACAAGTCACTTCAGTCTCAAGGAACTCGGTTTTGGAGTAATGAGCCATGAACTTAACCTACATCATTCTCCTTGAGTGAGCTCACCTTGGGGACCATTTGGGAGCCTCATAATCATCCTAAGGCTCACATGAGTCGTGGCTAGCACAAGAGGAGACAAGAAATTCAGCTCATTCCACAATTCAAAAGAGAAGATCAACTTTTGTTCATGTCACTATCTCTAGATGTCTTTGTCTCACTTTATGCTTTATTGTATTTGTCTCCTTTAGTTTGTGATCTGAATTTTAGTGCTTTGTACCATCACTCCTTGCTCTCCAAGATTAAGATCTCAACCCTTGGATTTAAACCTAAATGCAAGGTGTGGATGTAGTCACAAGTCACTATCTACTTTAGTTGTTATAGTTTGTTTTATTTTCAGCTTTTGTAAGGTCTTTTAAGACCAAAATTTCGGCTGACTTGGGGACCCTTTTAGGACCCTTAGATCAAGCTTAGATTGTATGGTTAGGATGAAAAGCCTTGGTCTATATAAACCAAGCACTCACATTGTAAAAATCAGATTTGAATGAGAATGAAAACCCTAGAGTTTATGAGTTGAGTGTTCTTCCTTTTCTCATTACTTTGTGTTTGAGATTTGTGAAAGATTAGTTTAGTGGCTTTGTGCTTAAACTAATCAAACCCTAAATCTATTACTTTGTGTGTAGATTTAGTACTATCTTTATTGTTTTCTTTTATGTTACAAAATTTCAGAAAATTTTCAACACAAAAACATCACTTTGGCCGAAATTCTCAAGGGTTTCACAAGTCGATTTTAGTTCATCCTTTGAGTGAAACTTGATCCACTTAGTTTCACTCCAGTGCTTAAAAGGATTGTAAGTACCACTCATATCAACAAGATGCATCTGTTGCAGTATGTGTCCTCCACAATAGTGCGATTACTTAATAAATCTCAATTAAGGAATACATGGGGATAATCCTGTATTATTGTGAATTGATTAACGTAAATCAATAACGGTTGGCTGACTAGAGTTTGACGTTATTGTCGTGAGAACGGCGGTAATCAATTGATCCCTTTAAGTCACACCTATAGGAACGTACTCCAAATATTTAAGCTAATTAATTGTATGAGATACGATTATATTAGTAACTTGATAAATCGACTAACGGTTAGTCAGTGAATTAATTTAGAGAGAAATCGAGTTGTGAACTCGGTTGATCAAATTTTATATCGATAAAATTATTAGAGGAGATGAGATTTAGTGATTAACTGTTAATTTACTAATCATGTATATTTTACTAATGAGATTAGTAAAAGTACAATTTTAATATATGTGTAAGTGTACATGTATATTAAGGAAGAGTTTATTTAATTTATACTTTATCATATTAGATGATTAAGTGATAAATTATATGTATTTGTGGGACAAATATTGAGAAACAAAAATGGACCCAAGTAAGGTCCTTGGACCGTCCAAATGGGCAAGAAAGAGGAGAAGATTCCTCTTTGTCCTATTCTTTTGTTTAGCTCCTTTTGCATGTGTGCAACGGGAGTTGAAAGTTCACGATCCTTTGACCTTGGGCCCGCTTCCAACCTTAGGTCCAAAGGTCAACCTCAAGTCAACTAAGTCAACAAGAGAAAATCAAGTGGGAGTAATACCCAAGTCAGCCGAAAAAACAATCAAATGAGGGTTCACATGTGTTCCTCAATAAGTCACTATCAACACATGTCGCTATCTACCTTTATTACTTTATGCTTTTTACTTTAAGTATTTGTTGTTTTCTCTTCAAAATTTCAGCTCATGTGAGCCTAAGAAAACCGAGTATATTGATGTAATTGTGGGTTGATTGTAGCCCTTAGATTAGCTTGTGATGGATGGTCAAGATTAGAATGAGGGTAATATATAAACCCTCATTCTCACATCAAAATTTTCAGCTTTGTTTTGAATGAAAAAGAAACCCTAGTTTCCTTGAGTGTTCTTCATTTATCTCTTTACTTTGTGTTTGAGATTTGTGAGAGATTAGTTTAGTGGCTTTGTGCTTAAGCTAATCAAAACCTAAATCTATTACTTTGTGTGTAGATTTAGTGACTATCCTTTATGTTTTATTGTTCCACAAAATTTCAGAAAAATACTTCACAAAAATAACACATTTGGCCGAGATTTTCAACATCAATCCAAATCGATTTTTTGTTAGTTTCTTGAGTGAAATCAAACCCCATAGGTTTCACTCCAAATTGGTCATCAAAGCTTTGGTTTGAAGAGCACAAGCCCCACCTTTGTGCTAAGTTCATACGGTCCAAAGGAGTATATCAAGGTATTCGAAATTTTCAGATTTTCTTGTGTTTGATTTCTCAATGAGTATACCTCTTTCTTGTGATACTACTCTTGAGGGAACTATGGATGACTCTATGGAGAAATTGAGAAAGGAAATTGAGTCTAAATTGAGCCGAATGAATGTGGGAATTGGGTCAAAACTTGGTCTTGTAACTTGGAGGGTTATGCATACCCAACCCCATTCCTTGGAAGAAAGTCAAAAAAATCAGATTTTTAGGTCTAAATGTACCATTGGGAAGAGGGTTTGTAACCTAATTATTGATGGAGGGAGTTGTGTTAATGTTGCTTCAAAAACCCTCATCGATAAACTTGCCTTACCCACACAAAAACACCCAAACCCTTACAAGTTGAGGTGGTTGAATAGAGAGGCCAAATTTTGGTTGATAGGAGATGTTTGGTTTCTTTTTCCATGGGAAGAGACTATATGGATGAAGTGTGGTGTGATGTGATTCCTATGGATGCTTGTCACCTCTTATTGGGGAGACCTTGGGAATTTGATCGGAATGCGACTCATGAGGGAAGGGACAACACTTACACTTTCATGTTTGGAGACAAGAGGATCAAGCTCACACCCTTACCCCCACATATGGGTGGCCGAGCTAGCCATGCCATGACCAAGCCTCTTGAGGGAGTCCTATTGGTTGGAGAACAAGAGATGAAACAAGAGCTTAGCAAGGGAATGGTTGTTTATGCCCTTATTGCCAAAGAAACTCCTAAGGAAAGTGAAAAACCGATTCCATGTGAAGTTCAAGAGCTCTTAGAACTCTACAAGGATGTGTTTCCCCTTGAGCTACCACACGGCCTACCCCCTATTAGGGGCATTGAGCATCAAATTGATCTTGTTAGGAGCTACACTACCTAATAAGGCCGCATATCGAAGTGATCCTAAGGCTACACAAGAACTTCAACAACAAATTGGGGAACTCATGGAAAAGGGGTTTGTAAGAGAATCTCTTAGTCCTTGTGCCGTGCCTACACTCTTGGTACCTAAGAAGGATGGAACTTGGAGAATGTGTACGGATAGTCGAGCTATTAATAATATTACGGTCAAGTATAGATTTCCTTTACCTAGGCTTGATGACATTCTTGATGAGCTTAGTGGGGCTCGATTGTTTTCCAAGATTGATCTACGACAAGGTTACCATCAAGTGAGAATCAAAGAGGGTGATGAATGGAAGACGGCTTTTAAAACGAAGCATGGGTTATATGAATGGTTAGTCATGCCTTTTGGACTATCCAATGCTCCTAGCACCTTCATGAGATTGATGACCGAGGTTTTGAGACCTTACTTGGGAAGATTCATTGTGGTCTACTTTGACGATATCTTAGTGTATAGCCCTTCCAAGGAAGCTCACCTACATCATTTGCGAGTGTTGTTTGAGACACTTAGAGATCACAAGTTGTATGGCAAGTTAGAGAAGTGTTCTTTCATGCAAAGCGAAGTCCAATTCTTGGGCTATATTATATCTAGCCGTGGTATATTAGTGGATCAAGAGAAAGTGGAGGCTATCAAATCATGGCCAATTCCGAAGAACATAACCGAGGTGAGGAGCTTTCATGGCTTGGCTTCTTTTTATCGACGATTTATCAAGGATTTTAGCACCGTCATGGCACCCATCACCGAGTGTATGAAGAAAGGAGAGTTCAAGTGGAATGAGGGGGCCGAGATCTCCTTCAATAAAATCAAGAAGCTGTTGTGTGACTCACCTATTCTTACACCACCGGATTTCAATAAGCTTTTTGAAGTCGAATGTGATGCTAGTGGAGTTGGAATTGGGGCCGTTCTATTACAAGAACACAAGCCAATTGCTTACTTTAGTGAGAAGTTGAATGGTGCCAAGCTCAATTATTCCACCTACGACAAAGAATTCTATGCCATCGTTCGGGCTCTCGCTCATTGGAGCCATTACCTCAAGCCCAAGCCGTTTGTTCTTCATTCCGATCATGAGGCTCTCAAATACATCAATGGACAACACAAGTTGAATCATAGGCACGCCAAGTGGGTAGAATTTCTTCAATCTTTTTCTTTCTCAAGCAAGTTCATTGAAGGGAAAAATAACGTGGTGGCCGATGCCTTATCTCGAAGGCACACCATGTTAAGCTACATGGAGCAAAGAGTGTTGGGTTTTGAATTCATGAAAGAGCTCTATGTGGAGGATCCCGACTTCAAGGATGAGTGGAATTCCATACGTGAGGGGCAAGGTAAGGTAGGAAGCAAGTACACACTTCAAGAGGGGTTCTTGTTCTATGGGAATCGGCTATGTATACCTAAGAGCCCTTATCGAAATCTCCTAGTGAGGGAGGTTCATTCTAATGGTTTGGCCGGGCATTTCGGAATTCAAAAGACTTATGACATCCTCCAAGACCAATTCCATTGGCCCAAGATGCTTGGAGATGTCCAAGATGTGATCAAGAGATGTGCTTCTTGCCAACTGGACCAAAATTGGTCAAGGAAGTCAAGGGAGAAGAGTTGGGAGACCATGGGTTAGGGCCATGGGCTCAAACCCAAGCCTAGGGCTCGGTCTAAGGGATCACTAAGGGTCAACTAAAGTCAATTCTATGGTCAACTCGAGCCAACCCTAGTGATCAAGCTAAGTCACGGAGAAGTCAAAGTTGGAGAGCTACAAAAAGTCAAAGATCAAGCTATTTTTGAATGTGGTTAATCAAGGCACACCCATGTGAGTCACCCTCCAATAAATGGGCTCACATGGTTCAACAAGCTAGCTCAAGGAGGTCCTCAAGGAGCCGGCTTCAATGAAAGTCCCAAGCCACCACATTGTTTTACTTTATGTCTTTTTCATTCAAGTCGCTATCTACCTTTATTACTTTATGCTTTTTACTTTATGTATTTGTTGTTATTTGTTCAAAATTTTCAGCTCAAGGAGCCTCATTTGACCGAGTATATTGTAGTATTTGGGGGTTGATTGTAGCCCTTAGATCTTGTTGTAATGGAGGGTCAAGATTAGATGAGGGTATTATATAAACCCTCATCCTTGCCTCACATTTTTCAGATTTGGATTAATGATTAAAAACCCTAGTTGTTTTCTTGAGTGTTCTTCATTTCTCATTGCTTTGTGAGTGAGATTTGTGAGAGATTAGTTTAGTGGCTTTGTGCTTAAGCTAATCACAACCTAATTCTCTTGCTAAGTGCTTAGAATTAGTCACTATCCTTTTTATTTTCCTTGTTTATACAAATTTCAGAAAAATCATTTCACAAAAGAACACATTGAGGCCGAGATTTTTAACAACATTTCAAGATCGATTTTGTTCATCCTTTGAGTGATTCTTATCCTCATAAGTTTCACTCCAAATTGGTATCAAAGCCTAGGTTTGTTCTTCATTTTTCGATTTACTCTTGTTCTTAGTTTTTCGAATTACTCCTATTTTTTTTCCTCTTCAATTTTCGATTTCTTTTCTTGTTTCCTTGTTTTATTTTCCACAAAATCTTACAAAAAATGGTTAAAGATCTACACTTGTGTTATTATTGGTTGGGTTTGTTCTTGTGTTAGCCGAAATTTTAGGGTTTGTTTTCCTCTTCAATTTTTCGTTTTCTTTCTTTGTTTTCCTTGTTCATTTTCCACAAAATTTCCACAAAAGATCTCACAAAACTTTCACAAAATGGAAGAGAATAGAGGAGAGGGTAAAAGACTTTCCGATTTAGAAGAGAAATTGACTCAACTCACCGGTAATTGCACTTTGATGATGAATGCTATTAACACACTCTTGGAACAAAACATGAATGAACCAAGAAGGGGTGAAGGGGGAAGAGGGAGAGGCCGTGGAATGGGGTATGGGGGCCGTGGGAGAGGACAAGTTCCTCCTCACATGGAAGATCAATTTTCGGATTCGGAAGAGTCCCTTGAGGCCCACCCTAGAGACCATGACCGAGACATTAAGGTGGACATACCCGATTTTTATGGTAGCTTGAACCCCGAGGATCTCCTAGATTGGCTTAGATCGGTTGAGAGAATTTTTGAATTCAAGGAGTACTCCGATAGGAAGTGTTTCAAGGTAGCCATCATGAAGTTTAAGGGATATGCTTCCCTTTGGTATGAGAACCTTAAGAATCAAAGAAACCGAGAGGGTAAGGAACCCATCAAGTCATGGCTCAAACTCAAAAAGAAACTCAAAGACAAGTTTGTTCCCAAAGACTACACTCAAGACATGTTCCTCAAGCTAGCCCAACTAAAACAAGAGTCACACCCCATTGAAACCTATCTTAGGGACTTTGAGCAACTCACCCTCCAATGTGAAATGAATGAGAAACCCTAACAAAAATTGCAAGGTTTGTTGAGGGCCTAAACCTAGGATAGCCAATCGAGTCAAAATGCAAAACTTGTGGTCATTCGATGAGGCGGTTACCATGGCTACACGTGTGGAGAGGCTAGAAAAGGGGAGAGGAGAGCCGGCTAAGAGCATCCCCAAGACCAACCCCATGTCGAGCCAAGGGGGGATCAAAATTGTTGAACCTAGCCCTACCATCAAGCCATCAAGTGTTGACAAGGGAAAGGGAATCGACTATGGCCCTAAGAGAACCATCCCCCTCAAGAAGTGTTACCAATGTCAAGGGTATGGTCACTTTGCTAAGGAGTGCCCTAGCAAGAGGACCTTGAACACAAGTGAGGTTGTGCATTGGGGAGACGATGAAGTGTTGGTTTGTGAGGAAGAAAAAAAAGAGGGAGTTGAAGAAATGAAAGTGGCCGAAACAATTGTGCCCCCGGACTCGGGGTTGAGCTTGGTCACTTGGCGAGTGATGCACACTCAAGAATCAAACGAGAATATGGACCAAAGGCACCAAATATTTCGGTCCAAATGTACCATCATGGGGAGAGTGTGTAACTTGATTATCGATGGGGGAAGTTGTGTTAATGTTGCTTCCAAGACCCTCATTGATAAGCTTGCCTTGCCTACTTTGAAGCATCCTCACCCATACAAGCTACGGTGGCTCAATCAAGGAGCCGAGGTCAAAGTTGATAAGCAATGTCAAGTCTCGTTCTCAATTGGTCAAGACTATAAAGATGAAGTTGTGTGTGAAGTGTTGGACATGGATGCTTGCCATGTGTTGCTTGGTAGGCCTTGGGAGTTTGAAAAGAATTCTTCCCACCATGGAAGAGACAACACCTACTCATTCAAGTATGGTGAAAAGCTCATTGTCTTAGCTCCCCTACCACCAATGATGGGTTGTAAATCCAATGCGTGCTTGTTTGAATCCTTCATTGAATCAAAACCTAGCATGGAAATGAAGAGGAGGCCGAGCTTGAGTGAGCTTGAGAAGTTGGAGGGCCTTGAGCCGAGTAAGGAGGAGCAAAAGGAGAAGGTGAACTTGGAATGTGAGGAAGCACTAGCATGACAAGGAGGACTCTAGGAGAGGAGCCTCATGAAGGTGAAGCATCAATCAACAAGAAAACAACCAATGTGAACAATAAGAAGTCAAAATACTGTGGCCTAGGGAGGTCAAGTGGATCCTTGAGATGGAGGATCATTGATGGGCTCGATCACGAGCAAGAATGGATGGATGGCGTGGCTATGAACCGAGGACTCAAAGAGATGCTTGAGGAAGAATGTGTGGTCAAGCAAACCGTGACCAAGGAGGAAAACATGATCAATCCCTCGAGCCCAAACAAAGGAATCCAACCATTCCTCCAAACCATCATCAAGTGGCGCCCATGGAAGAAAAACGTGAAGCCCAAATTCGAGCAAGGATTGAGTCGGGAATCAAGTGTGAAGTCAAGCAAGTCGAGTAGGAGGTTCTCCAAGGACTTGAGGGCAATTCCTTTCCAAGGAGAGGAGATTGGACCAAAATTGGTCAAGGAAGTCAAGGGAGAAGAGTTGGGAGACCATGGGTTAGGGCCATGGGCTCAAACCCAAGCCTAGGGCTCGGTCTAAGGGATCACTAAGGGTCAACTAAAGTCAATTCTATGGTCAACTCGAGCCAACCCTAGTGATCAAGCTAAGTCAAGGAGAAGTCAAAGTTGGAGAGCTACAAAAAGTCAAAGATCAAGCTATTTTTGAATGTGGTTAATCAAGGCACACCCATGTGAGTCACCCTCCAATAAATGGGCTCACATGGTTCAACAAGCTAGCTCAAGGAGGTCCTCAAGGGGCCGCTTCAATGAAAGTCCCAAGCCACCACATTGTTTTACTTTATGTCTTTTTCATTCAAGTCGCTATCTACCTTTATTACTTTATGCTTTTTACTTTATGTATTTGTTGTTATTTGTTCAAAATTTTCAGCTCAAGGAGCCTCATTTGACCGAGTATATTGTAGTATTTGGGGGTTGATTGTAGCCCTTAGATCTTGTTGTAATGGAGGGTCAAGATTAGATGAGGGTATTATATAAACCCTCATCCTTGCCTCACATTTTTCAGATTTGGATTAATGATTAAAAACCCTAGTTGTTTTCTTGAGTGTTCTTCATTTCTCATTGCTTTGTGAGTGAGATTTGTGAGAGATTAGTTTAGTGGCTTTGTGCTTAAGCTAATCACAACCTAATTCTCTTGCTAAGTGCTTAGAATTAGTCACTATCCTTTTTATTTTCCTTGTTTATACAAATTTCAGAAAAATCATTTCACAAAAGAACACATTGAGGCCGAGATTTTTAACAACATTTCAAGATCGATTTTGTTCATCCTTTGAGTGATTCTTATCCTCATAAGTTTCACTCCACCAACAATCCAAGTCCTTCTTTCAAACGGGACCCTACACTCCTTTACCCGTCCCAAATCGGCCATGGGAGGATGTTAGCATGGATTTCATCGTCGCTTTGCCAAGGACCCACCGAGGTAAGGATTCCATCATGGTTGTGGTAGATCGATTTAGCAAGATGGCTCATTTCATTGCGTGCAAGAAAACCGAGGATGCCATGAGTGTGGCCGAATTGTATTTCAAAGAAGTGGTCAAGTTGCATGGAGTCCCGAAAACCATTGTATCCGATCGAGACACCAAGTTCATGAGCCACTTTTGGAAGACCTTGTGGAAGTTGCTAAAAACGAGGCTATTGTTTAGCACAAGTCATCATCCTCAAACGGATGGCCAAACCGAGGTCACTAATAAAACCTTGGGGAGGATCCTTAGGAGCATCGTTTCTAGGTCCTTGAAAGATTGGGATCTCAAACTCGCCCACGCCGAGTTTGCCTTCAACCGTGCTCCTTCTTCTAGCACGGGAAGTTCACCATTTGAAGTGGTCTATGGGACCAATCCCTCATGCCCACGGACCTAGCCCCGTCAAGAGCAAGGAGATGAGTTACGATGCCAAGAAGCGGGTTGAGTCCATGATGAGTATCCGCAACCAAGTCAAGAAGCAAATCGAGTAGACAATCGAAGCCTACAAGGCTAAGTCCAAAAGCCGAAAAATCCAAGGGAATTTGAAGCGGGAGATTTGGTGTGGCTACACTTGAGGAAGGAAAGGTTTAGGATAAAAGAAAGAACAAACTCATGCCTAGGGCCGAGGGTCCCTTCGAGATACTCGAGAAAATTGGATCAACGCTACAAAGTTGATCTACCGGAGAGTATGGCGCCCATGGCACATTCAACGCGTGGGAGACCTTAGTCCGTACCATGAAGACTTGGAGGAGGAGGAAGTCGAGGATTTGAGGGCAAATCCTTTTCAACCCGGAGATTGCAACGGAGTTGAAAGTTCACGATCCTTTGACCTTGGGCCCGCCCAACCTTAGGTCCAAAGGTCAACCTCAAGTCAACTAAGTCAACAAGAGAAAATCAAGTGGGAGTAATACCCAAGTCGGTAGAAAAAACAATCAAATGAGGGTTCACATGTGTTCCTCAATAAGTCACTATCAACACATGTCGCTATCTACCTTTATTACTTTATGCTTTTTACTTTAAGTATTTGTTGTTTTCTCTTCAAAATTTCAGCTCATGTGAGCCTAAGAAAACCGAGTATATTGATGTAATTGTGGGTTGATTGTAGCCCTTAGATTAGCTTGTGATGGATGGTCAAGATTAGAATGAGGGTAATATATAAACCCTCATTCTCACATTAAAATTTTCAGCTTTGTTTTGAATGAAAAAGAAACCCTAGTTTCCTTGAGTGTTCTTCATTTATCTCTTTA
Organism: Dianthus caryophyllus; assembly: GCA_023091065.1. Classification (NCBI taxonomy): domain Eukaryota; kingdom Viridiplantae; phylum Streptophyta; class Magnoliopsida; order Caryophyllales; family Caryophyllaceae; genus Dianthus; species Dianthus caryophyllus. Next base: position 10,588,273 of record CM041529.1, on the reverse strand, counting down.
CTTTGTGTTTGAGATTTGTGAGAGATTAGTTTAGTGGCTTTGTGCTTAAGCTAATCAAAACCTAAATCTATTACTTTGTGTGTAGATTTAGTGACTATCCTTTATGTTTTATTGTTCCACAAAATTTCAGAAAAATACTTCACAAAAATAACACATTTGGCCGAGATTTTCAACATCAATCCAAATCGATTTTTTGTTAGTTTCTTGAGTGAAATCAAACCCCATAGGTTTCTGGACCAAAAATGGCCAAGGTGGTCAAGGGTGAAGTCGAGGGAGACCATGGGGTGGACCCATGGGCTCGAACCCAAGCTTAGGCCGTGGTCAAGAGGGTCACTAAGGGCTAAATAAAGTCAACTCTATGGTCAAATCAAGCCAACCTTAGTGATCAAGCAAAGTCAAGAGGAAGTCAAAGTTGGAGAGCAACAAAAAGTCAAGATTATGCTATTTTGAAATGTGGTCAACCAAGGTACACCCATGTGAGTCAACCCTCCAATAAATGGGCTCATATGGTTCATCAAGCTAGCTCATGGAGGTCAAGGGGGCCGGCTTATTTCAAGTCACCAAGGATCATCACATTGTTTTTATATTTTATGTCATTTTCATACATGTCGTTTTCATTACTTTTACTTTATGCTTTATTGAAAGGAGACAATATAATCCCTTGTAATATGGTCACTAGGACCGTCCCACATGCCACCCAAGGTCAAATCTTGACCCTTGAAGACTACCTAAAATGCATGGAGGGGATGTCCATACGCGTATCAGTTTACTTTATGTTTTGTTTGTTATCATTTTCAAAATTGTAAGGTCACAAAGACCAACTTTTTTCGGCTGAATTAGGGACCTCTTAGGACCCTTAGATTAAGTTTGAATTGTAGGGTGTGGATGTAAGGAAGGATATTATAAGTACCTCCACTCAACATTGTAATTTTTCAGATTTGGCTAATGAAAAGAAACCCTAGGTTTATATGAGTGTTCTTCATTTTCTCATTACTTAGTGTGTGAGTTTAGTGAAAGATTAGTTTAGTGGCTTTGTGCTTAAACTAATCACAACCTAAATCTATTACTTAGTGTGTAGATTTAGTTACTATCCTTTTTATTTTCCTTGTTCATAAAATTTCAGAAAATTATCCCACAAAAACATACATATAACCGAGATTCTCAAGGGCTTTTAAAGATCGATTCTTGTTCAATCCTTGAGTGAAACTTGATCCACCTAGTTTCACTCCAGTTTCACTCCAATGTGGAACATCATGATTAAAGCATGCAAATAAAACACAATGATGAGCATGCATTGAGTTGTTCTAAACAAGTAATATTAGCATGCAGAACACTCTTCCTCTCCTCTTGGATTGGCCGAAAAAATGAGTGTGTAATACACTTCATTTTTGCTTTATTTTCTTATAAGAGTAGGCCTTTTAGTGAAAGTAGTTCACTAATGTATTCTCCTCATTTTTCTCTCTAAACCTCTCTCCAAAATATTAGAAACTTGTTCTTATATATTTTCACATATATACTACTAAGTGTTAGTAGTAATAATATTCACATATTATCAAGTGTTTATTAGTGATTTCTAGATTAAAATCACTAATAAATTTGGTGTACTTCTTGGGTGCAACAAGAAGGAGGTTTCCTATTTTGGAAACTCGGGTTTTGGAGGATCATCCTAAACTTAAGCTCAAGAAACAAAACTAGAAAGGAGTTCTAGTTTTGTGCCCAATATTTTCCTTTGAGAAAGGTATAACATTTCTAATCTTATAACAAAGTGAATTTGTTACTACATAGATCTTGCTAAATCAAATTAGAGTAATTTGATTTACACTAATATTTGATTAGTGAATGGGATGAGATCCCGACAAGTGGTATCAGAGCTTAGACTTGTAGTTACAAATTTATTTTGTTGTTTTTGGAGTTTTATATATTTATTGAGAATAAATATGATAAAATCCGAAAATGGTGTTAAAAATGGTTTTAACACGAGATTTTTATAGCATGCAAATTTTCTGGTCTCATGTTATCACTGGTCAAATTTCGTAATTTTTGAAATTTTTTTGCTAATTAAAATGATTTTTATACAAAACCGAGTCAAAAAGTGTGTTTTTGGCTAAAATAATTACTATAAATAGTTATATTTGGAATCTGGTCACGAAATTTTTACACAGTGATATTTCATATTTATACTTTCTGCATGTAAATGTTCAGAATCAGATCTTGAGTTTTGAATATTTATTCATATTTTTGTTTAAAATCGGTATAATATGCATTTTAATGTCCAAAAATATAGTAAACGTTGTTTTCTGGACATGAAATTTATAACAATATTGTTATACATTATGAGGATGCTCATGTATAAATTTGGGATTTTGCCTCTCTGTTTTAGACGTTTTCTTGATTTTATGAGTTAAAATCGATTAAATCGTATGTTATTTATTATAAAATAATTCGTAAATATTTTCTGACCAAACTTTTCTTTTCTGATATTTTGGAAGTGTTCCAGAATATACAAATTTTTGTCAAAATAAAAATGATTTTATTTTATTTTATTTTGATTTTATAAAGCTTTATTCATAAATAGTTATGATTAAAGCTAAAACTAATTAGCAAATGACCAAGTTTATGAACTAAAAGCACCATGAATTAGTGAAAACTAATTTTGGGTGTTCTAAATCAGTTTAGAAGTTTTAGTTCAAGCTTAAAAGGTGTTTTAAGCATTATTGATTAATATGAGATTAATCGATTTAAATGAGATCGGTTTTGAAACGAATTAATGCGATTATTGTTTTGGGTGATTTTGGCATGTTTTTATTTATAAGCTATTCATTATGCATATTTGGATGAATGTTTATTGTTGAATGAATGTTTGTTTATTTATAAGCTTATTTTCCGCACACATGCCAAAATCGCCATGCATGCCACGATATCCCACTATGATTGTCGATTTAGGTCGCAATTCTTAAATTAGTTCACTTATAAAGAATTTTTTTATGACTAAAATTGACAAGATCACCCACATTTTAACAAATGAATTGAGATTAAGCCTTTCCAAATGTAGCGACTATGAACCCCATGTTCGTGAGGACCTCCGCGACGTGGAACCTTGTTACCATGGGTAAGTAGTGGGAAGAAGTCCCATGCTAATTTGGTTTGGACTCAACCAAATAAGAGTTATTTGGGGCTAATGGATGTATTTTATAGAAAATCATCAACCAAGCATTCTAGTGTAGAATTAGTCAAGTGTTGACTTATCGTTTTTATATAAAAGGAAACATGAGATGTCTAATTCTATATGAAAAACGAGTCTTGGAATCATTTATATAATTTCGTGGGAGATCTTTATATAAATGGACATTTGTTTTAAAAGAGTTTTTGCAAATATCATTAATGTACAATGAATGTAAATATATTTCCTCATTTTTGTTGTAGAATTATTTATTTGAAATCGCAATGACAAATTCAACTCCCGCACCCATTTTGGGTAAATATTCATGGTTGAGAACCGTGATGGATAAATGTATCCTAAAAGATGACGGTAGCGACTTTGTCGAATGGGATTCGACGATAAGGGGCGCCGCTCAATCCAACAATGTGCTTAAATACCTTACCGAACAACCTTCCGCCAAACCCGGACTTAGGGCCACCGCGGCGGCACGAGCCGTCTATGATGAGCACCTAAAGGTTGACAATGACGTTAAAAATGTATTGATTTGGTCGATGTCACCTTCTCTCAAACTTCGCTTCGTTACTCATAAAAGTGCATATGAGATATTCACTAGAGTGACGACGATGTGCTTCAACCAAGAGAGCACGAAAGTGAATGAGATTGAGAGAAAAGATGTTCTTTCAATGAGATTGAAGAACATAAACTTTGGGGTTAAGAAAGGGAAGGGAGCTTACAAAGCTCGGTTCAAGGAAGATAAGGGTAAGGGAAAGGCTATTGAGAATAGCAAGCCCAAACCCGGTCGTTGGAAGCGCAATTGTCCCAAATTCTTGAAGGAAAAGAAAGATGGATGTGCGACATCCAAAGATATTGTTCCTTCTAGTCTTTATATGATTGACATAAATCATGCTTGCATTTCTACATGGGTATTTGGATGCCGGATGTGGATCTCACCTTTGCAATCACTTGCAAGGAATGAGAAATGTGCGAGCACTAGCCAAGGGTGATGTAAGATCTCCGCATGGGCAATGGAGCTAGAGTAGCGGCCGTTTCCGTGGGAACCTATGTACTCGCTCTAGCTAGTGGTTTAGAGTTGTACTTGAATAACAGTTATTTTGTACCAACTCTAACCAAAAACATTATCTCCGTCTCCGTGTTTGATGCGGAAGGCTTTTGTTTTATGATTAAGGACAATCGGTGTACTTTTTCATTTAATGAAATGGTTTATGGTGAAGCCATTTCAATTTGAGGTATTTATGTTTTAAATGATGTCAATGATGTTTATCATGTAGAGAACAAGAAGCTCAAAACGAATGAATCAAACAAACCTACCTTTGGCATTGTCGTTTAGGTCATATAAACGATAGACGCATAAAAAGACTTGTTGAGACCAAGGTTATCAAACCATTTGATTGCGAATCACATGGTACATGCGAGGCTTGCCTTTTAGGCAAGATGACTCATGCACCCTTTATTGGTAAAGGGACACGAGCTAGTGAGGTTTTAGGACTCATACATACCGATGTGTGTGGTCCATTAAACATCACCGCTAGAGGAGGATATCATTACTTCATTACTTTTACCGATGACTTAAGTAGATACGGTTATGTCTACTTAATAAGGCATAAAAGTGATGCTTTTGAGAAATTCAAAGAATTTCAAAATGTGGTTGAGAACCAATTGAACAAAAGGATAAAAGCACTACGATCGGATCGTGGTGGCGAATATCTAAATAATGAGTTTGATTCACATCTTAAGAATTGTGGTATCATATCACAATGGACTCCTCCGGGCACACCACCATTGAATGGTGTTGCAGAAAGGAGAAACCGAACCTTGCTAGACATGGTTCGGTCTATGATGAGTCAAAGTGAGCTTCCTGGATCATTTTTGGGCTTTGCACTGTTATCTGCTGTTTTCTCACTAAATCGAAGTCCGACTAAAGCGGCCAATAAGACTCCATATGAGATATGGACGGGAACGGTTCCCTATTTGTTATTCATGAAAATTTGGGGATGTGAGGCATTCGTCAAGAATAAAACTGACGATAAACTCGCTCCAAGGTCTGACAAATGTCTATTTGTAGGTTATCCTAAGGAAACCTGTGGTTATTACTTCTACAACCCTCACGAGAACAAAGTGTTTGTGGCTCGTGATGCTGTTTTTCTAGAAAATGAGTTTATTTCTAAAAAACAGAGTGGGAGAAAATTTGAACTTGATGAAGTTCAAGAGCCACAAACCGAGGCAGAAAATGAGGAAACTGTTCCCTCGTCTTCTGACACGGTTATAATCCCTAGGAGGTCAGGAAGAATTAGTCATCAACTCCGACTGCTACCTCGGTAACATCGAGGAGGAGGGTGATTTGTTGTTATTCGAAAGCAACGAACCCTCAACCTACAAGGCGGCTAGTAGTAGCCCCAACTCCGACCTATGGCTTGAGGCCATGAAATCCGAAATGGATTCTATGTACGAGAACCAAGTTTGGGACTTGGTAGATTTGCCTGAAGGAGTGAGACCCCTTCAGTGTAAATGGATATTCAAAATCAAACTCGGCATAGATAAACATATTGATGTTTACAAAGCTAGATTGGTGGCAAAGGGCTTTTCACAAGTCCAAGGTATTCATTATGATGAAACCTTTGCACCGGTTGCTATGCTTCGATCCATAAGGATAATCTTAGCGTTTGCCGTATTTCATGACTATGAGATATGGCAAATGGATGTAAAAACCGCCTTCTTGAATGGGATTCTAGAAGAGGAAGTGTTTATGACACAACCTGAAGGTTTTGTAGATACATCCAACCCTAAGAAAGTATGCAAGCTTAAGAGATCCATTTATGGTCTTAAGCAAGTATCGAGGAGTTGGAATCACAGATTCGATCATGTTATCAAACAACATGGATTCGCTCGAAGTGCCGAGGAACCTTGTTTGTACATGAAGTTTAGTGGGAGTAAAGTAACCTTCCTTGTTTTGTATGTGGATGACATACTACTGATTGGAAATGATATTCCAAGTCTAAATTCGGTAAAGGTGGAATTGGGAAACCATTTCCAAATGAAGGACTTGGGAGAGGCACAACGCATCTTGGGTATCCGGATCTATAGAGATAGATCCAAGAGGATACTAGCATTAAGTCAAGAAACTTATATCGATAAGATTCTTGATAGGTTCAATATGAAAGACTCCAAGAGAGGCTTTCTTCCGATGAGTGTAGGAATAACATTGAAGAAATCTCAATGTCCTACGACTCCTGCGAAAATTGAACGCATGAAATTGATCCCTTATGCTTCCGCTGTAGGATCAATCATGTATGCTATGATGTGCACTCGTCCCGATGTCGCTTTCGCTTTGAGCATGACGAGCGGTATCAAGCTAATCCGGTGAGAGTCACCGGATAGTCAGAAGAACATCCTTAAGTACTTGAGAAGAACTAAGGATTCGTTTCTAGTGTTTGGAGGAGAAATTGAGCTACGTGTAAAGGGTTACACGGATGCAAGTTTCCAAACCGATGGGGGTGATCTGATATCCCAATCCGGCTATGTCTTTATGTTGAATGGAGGAGTCATTTGTTAGAAGAGCTTCAAGCAGAGTGTCACTGCGGATTCTACAACGGAAGCTGAATATTTAGCAGCTTGGGAAGCTGCTAAAGAAGCTGTATGGATTCGGCAGTTCTTGGGTGGACTAAGAGTAGTCCCTAGTGCCGCAAATCCAATCACTATTTATTGTGATAATAGTGGGGCCATCTTTTCAAGCAAAGGAGCCCAAGTCTAGTATTAAGTCTAGACATGTTTTGAGGAAATACCATATTATAAGAGATAATGTGGAAATGAAGGAAATAGATATTTGTAAGGTTGGGACAGACGATAACATCGCTGATCCTTTTAACCAAGCCTCTTTCGAGGGCTAAGCATGACGCTCACACCGCCTCTATGGGGTTGAGGCGTTTGCCTGATTTCCTTTAATTTTTGAGATATGTAATGGATAAAGTATCCTATTACATATATGAAAATAACATTCATTGTTTAGAGTATATTTACTCTTTTAAGTCATTTTGAATGCATACTTTGTTTATCCGAATAGTTGTGTGACAACGTCGAACATATTGAAGTGAACGGTATAAACTAGGTATTTGGTCCCTAGTCTCTCATATGAGGTGACGTCTCGGAGAAACTAGATTGCAAGTCGATCGATGGTGGGTTCAACACCATAGGGTCATATGAGATGACTGATCGTTTGCATAGACAGACTGTGAAAACACTCTGTCGGGCAGTGACGCTTATAGAATTCCTTTTCAATGAGATTGAAACCTGGTCGTGGTGGGAATTTTTATAGTATTCCTTTGAGTCGATTCTTTGACTGGAAACTGATTGTCTGAGTCGGTGCAGTTTCCGAGTGACTTTCATTTTTGTCCTAAGCCATGCCGTGAAAGGGGGTTATAAGGGCATCTTTGGGGTCATGGTGATCTGCATCATACAGTACAATCGAGTGGAAGGGAAATGTCCACCCTTGTCGGGGTAATACATCTTTGGGCCACTCGAGGAGTAGTCGCTGAAAATGCGTGGCCACGTTCGGTAAGAATCTACGGTAGATTCCCCGGTCAGACAGCTACTCTCCTTATCGAGGAAACCACTCACGATATATATCTCAGGATGCAAGTACGACCTGTAAGACACCTTGCATCGAGTGGGAGATGTGAAACGGACATGAGAATTGGTAATGCACAACTTGTCTCGGACAAGTGGGAGATTGTTGGAGTATGTGTCCTCCACAATAGTGCGATTACTTAATAAATCTCAATTAAGAAATACATGGAGATAATCCTGTATTATTGTCAATTGATTAACGTAAATCAATAACGGTTGGCTGACTAGAGTTTGACGTTATTGTCGTGAGAACGGCGGTAATCAATTGATCCCTTTAAGTCACACCTATAGGAACGTACTCCAAATATTTAAGCTAATTAATTGTATGAGATACGATTATATTAGTAACTTGATAAATCGACTAACGGTTAGTCAGTGAATTAATTTAGAGAGAAATCGAGTCGTGAACTCGGTTGATCAAATTTTATATCGATAAAATTATTAGAGGAGATGAGATTTAGTGATTAACTGTTAATTTACTAATCATGTATATTTTCCTAATGAGATTAGTAAAAGTACAATTTTAATATATGTGTAAGTGTACATGTATATTAAGGAAGAGTTTATTTAATTTATACTTTATCATATTAGATGATTAAGTGATCAATTATATGTATTTGTGGGACAAATATTGAGAAACAAAAATGGACCCAAGTAAGGTCCTTGGACCGTCCAAATGGGCAAGAAAGAGGAGAAGATTCCTCTTTGTCCTATTCTTTTGTTTAGCTCCTTTGCATGTGGAACATCATGATTAAAGCATGCAAATAAAACACAATGATGAGCATGCATTGAGTTGTTTCTAAACAAGTAATATTAGCATGCAAAACACTCTTCCTCTCCTCTTGAATTGGCCTAAAAAATGAGTGCGTAATACACTTCATTTTTGCTTTATTTTCTTATAAGAGTAGGCGTTTTAGTGAAAGTAGTTCACTAATGTATTCTCCTCATTTTTCTCTCTAAACCTCTCTCCAAATATTAGAAACTTGTTCTTATATATTTTCACATATATACTACTAAGTGTTAGTAGTAATAATATTCACATATTATCAAGTGTTTATTAGTGATTTCTAGATCAAAATCACTAATAAATTTGGTGTATTTCTTGGTTGCAACAAGAAGGAGGTTTCCTATTTTGGAAACTCGGGTTTTGGAGGATCATCCTAAACTTAAGCTCAAGAAACAAAACTAGAAAGGAGTTCTAGTTTTGTGCCCAATATTTTCCTTTGAGAAAGGTATAACATTTCTAATCTTATAACAAAGTGAATTTGTTACTACATAGATCTTGCTAAATCTAATTAGAGTAATTTGATTTACACTAATATTTGATTAGGGAATGGGATGAGATCCCTACAGCATCTTCTTTTCTGGTGGCTCATCTAAAGAACTCTTCAGTTAAGCGTGCTTGCTGGAGAGTAGTCTTAGGATGGGTGACCTCCTGGGAAGTTCTCAGGATGCGCACGAGTGAGGACAAAGTGCGCTGGAAAGGGCCCGTGTTGGTCTGTGGGCGATGTACGCAGCCTGGCGAGCTACCGTGAATGACATTTCGGCCTTTGGTTGGGGCCGGGGTGTTACACTTTCGGAGAGTACCCTCACCCCGAATCTGCTCTGGTTTCACAATTGCCTTAGACGGATAGGTATCGACGCACCTTGAACTCTAAGATTCGCGTCTTCGAGTCCAAGACGTGCCGAACGGGTCCAAATTCCCTCATAATTTGGTGGCGACTCTGAAAACGGCTTTTAAATGATTTTTCAATATTTCTTTAAAATGCTTTAAACAAATTACGCAATGACATCCCCCATAGCCAATCGAGCAAGACCCGCAGTGCGCGCTTCTACGCGCCGCTCTTTCACATACATTTTCCCGCGCCGTGCATTCCGCCCCATGACACATTTCGAGGGCGGGCGCGAGCGGGGCGTCGAGAAGGGATCCCGATCCGGTATCCTCGATTAGCGACTCCATTGGGACGATTTGCTTTTATTTTTTAAGAAAATTGGGTTTTTCTTTTATTTAAAAACACAAGAGGTGAAACTTGAAAACTTGAAAAACAGTTTTAAATTCGATGTTTGAGCACATGCAACCGTTTGAGTCGAATCCTCCTGATTCACAACCACACCCTTCGAGGACGGCCTAAGTAAAAACTCGCTTCATAAGCGAGTATTCTCTGGACACGTCGATCTCTCACCCTTCCACGATCACAAGTATGGCATCCGTACAAGTGAATCGTAGCAGTCAAACTCGAACGCTCTAGACCCCGTATTGAATCCACACTCAAATGTGTGTGATCTTGCGGATAACTCTACACAAACGTTGCGAGAATGACCGGAAGGAACCTTACCCTGAAAGCCAAAAACCCGTGTCTATACGTACAAATGCGAGGCTATAGTACCCTCACTATAGTCGTCTTTCAAAATGCATCATACGCACTCTACAACATTGCATTCACATACTCAAAAAGAAAGGAACGAACAGTTCTTTTTTTGCAACTTTTGAAATAACACTTTTCAAAACTTTTCGTATAAGCCGGCTCACCTATAGACATTTTGGCTTAGCACGACAACACAGTCTTTCAAAACGCCCGCGAATAATCACTACATTCGTAGGGCCTTTCAAAAACGTAAACGGATTACGCGACTCACGGTCACTGTAATTCATTTATAGCAAAACATTTTCACATTGCAAAACCAGGGATTATCAACATATTCCTACTAAACTTACTCAAAATAAACGGCCTCGGCCTTTTACAAACTTTTTCGCAAAACTCTCGTCGAGTCGATTGACCTCTAGTCACTTCGACTTGACAAACATCTCTTACAAACAAACAAAACTCGGGAATGGTCATACCCAATCCCGTCATTTCTATTGAATCGGTGACCTACAGTCATTTGACTCAGTTCATTTTACACAAAACACGTAAAAATGATCAAAACCGTTTTTACACATTTTAACATCCCCGGCTCGACTAGCCCATAGCTGTCTCGAGTCGGATCCAAAAACTTTTCATTGCAATCCAACAATGAGCCCACGATTTACATCTTTGTTAATATGGGCCCCTAGGATTCAAGCACAAAGCGTCTTTTACATCGAGAATGGAAACGCGTCAACGCGTTTCTAACTCAAAAGCTTCCCAAACATTTTGTCAAAGCACGACGAGCTGTTTTAACAATACTCACAATACATTTTTTAAATAAACATTTTTCAAAATTTTTGCAAACCGACTAACTAATAGCTGTTTTGGTTTTAAGCAAAATAAGCTATCTTTTCAAAAACAAAACCCAGGGATAATCACAAAATTCCCGCCGACATTTCAAAAGCATGAGCAGACTACATGACTCCTCGTCGTCGTAGTCCTTTTAATACAAACCTTTTTCTGCAAAGCAAACTCGAGGATGACAACATGTCCTCGATGATTTTTTACGACACATTGAACGACCTATGCCCGTTTTAAGCATTTTTGAAATAACATTTTTCAAAATTCTTCAAACAAATCAGCTCACGGCCATTTCACCCAATCACACTTTTACAACTAAGCAAACACGGGAATACCCAAAAGCAATCACTCGAGCAAACACGGGAATGCCCAAAAGCAATCCCTAAGCAAACACGGGAATGCCCAGAAGCAATCCCTAAGCAAAGCCCGGGAATGACCAAAAGCACTCCCTCGGACTTTTCCTTCGGTCATCTCGACCAAAACATCATCTTTACAATCAAGCAAAGCCCGGGAATGCCCAAAAGCACTCCCTCGGACTTTTTCCACGTCCATTTCAGGCCCAAGCATCTTTTTTACAATCAAGCAGAGCCCGGGAATGCCCAACAGCACTCTCTCGGACTTTCTCCACGGCCATTTCAGGCCCAAGCATCATTGCTACAATCAAGCATAGCCCGGGAATGCCCAAAAGCACTCCCTCGGACTTTTCCCACGGCCTAAGCATCATTTTTACAATCAAGCACTACTACAGAAATCGTTATAGACATCACCTATTAGACATCTAATTTTTATAATATTGATATCTATTAATGATTTAACACATTTTATATAACTCATAGACATGAGCTTTTATATAAAACACCTGTATATAAATATATACATCAGACTTTAAAAACTACGATGTCTATTAAATTATATTAGACATCATACGTTTTCTAAAAGTCTGATATGTAAACATACACATCATTTTTCTAAATATTTGATGTGTATCTTAAAATTTATAGACATCATATATTTTGAGAGAAATAAATGTTTAAATATATACATCAGACAAAGTATTTTTATTCATTTTTATACATTACACATCATACTCTTTTAAAAAAAGATGTCTATTGTCTAAACAATTGAATTTTGAAGAAGTAATAAGTAATTAACTATAAAGAAAAACTCAAGGAAAAATCAACCTAATTGAAACTTAGAAAAAAAAAAAAAAAAAACTGCCTTTAAAAAAACTCTATAAGTGGTACTGCGGTACTGAAGGCTATCAACACCGCCTTAGAACATAAATCATCATCATTCATTAAAAAAAACAATTCACTGGGACAAAGTTTAAACAATTCACTGGGACAAAGTATTAATAATAATTGTTTAAGATACATACGCATTTATTCTCTTAAACTCGTAATGATATAAATAAATTGTTCATATACTCCCTCCTATCCATCCATTTGTTTGCACTTTCCATTTTCGGAATGTTCATTCATTTGTTTGCATTTCCTTTTTTGGCAAACATTTTCCCTTACAAAGACTACTTTATTTTCACTTTTTGCTTAATTTATACTAGCATGTGCATGTTTCTTAAAAACCGTGCAAAAAGTGATGCAAAGAAATGGATGAATAGGAGGGAGTAGTTAATTTTAAATGGTGAGATTTTAGATCAAATAATAAATAATTTTATAACAAACTGTGGATGGGGAAGGGGGGTCGGTTTGAACTCCCTTATACCTAGTGACATAGGTCATATTTATTACTCCGTAGTAATTAGAGGAGCAAACCTCCCTTCCCATTTTCATAAACCTAAATCACTTAACAATTTGCACTCCTTATCACTTCTCGCTCTCAGTCGTCAACTTCACCACATACACATACACATACACGGCCGATATTCAACTCGATTTTCGGTTGCCAGTTGTCGACTTTTTCCCGTTTTTGGTTCGTTGGATTCCTCCTGAAATTCTCTTTTCAATCCTATTGTCTATTTCCTCAGGTGAGCACGATTTCTTCTTCAATTTTTGTCTTTTCGTCACTTGAAAACCCTAGCTTTTTGAGTTTGTGATTTGTTTCGATTTTCTTTGAATCTATAGGTTAATTAGGACATATATTATAAATTAAAGATAGAATTTGCGTTAATTGTAGAGTACGGTGGCTTGAAAGCGGTTTAGGAGTGGTTTCCTTTGCTCCTGAGTTGGAATTTTGTTTTCTCGCCTCAAGGTAAGGGTAATTCCCTACTTAGTACGGTTTGTATCAATTGTGAATGTGCTTTGTGTGTTATTTTTAGCGATTACGAGAAGGATGTCGACTGTTTAGTGTGTGTATTCTATACTATTTGTTCTTGTTAGTCTATCATTGTGGGCTGGTGCCTTCTCGATCTTGTTTAGCTTCTGTTCATGTAATCGTAGGACTATACCATGACCTTATTATGGCTGTTAGCCAGTTACGATGTTATTATTGTTGTCCTCATGTCCGTGTGGATGCTACGTCTCTGTTGGCTGCTCTGTCGAGTGATTGTTGTTGCTCTATTTGGTGACTGCTGCTGCCACACGGTGTTTATGGTTGCGTGTAGTGGTGATGGGGTGTAGAGTCGTGATTCGGTCTTAACTCAAGTTTATGTTGTTGTTTTGTTGTTCGTAGGTAAGATGTGTGCATTGTTGCTAAGATTATACGGAGTAACTAAATATCTTGCTTGAGTATATGTGTGAACTACAGATTTGACAGTTAAAGAAATGTGTTTGATTTCGTGTTAGAACGAGATATTAGACTCGAATTGGCTAGTAGAGAGTAGTGGATTGTCGAGATGTGTGCTTGGTTGTGATTATGTTTGGGTGTGTTCTATGTGAAAAGTAATGCGTGTATTGCTACTAATTGACTGATGTTCGGGTTTAAAATAGTGTGTGGTGACCTGTAAAGGGTCGTAATGAGGTGGCTTAGCTTTTGTTGGGTTATGTTTGCTTAATTAATTGCGAGTTGTGGTGTTGTTGTGAATGAATTATGTGTGATGACGAGGTACTGCCTGGACGTATGTTGAATTGTATAGTACTTTGAGGAATGTTATGCGTGGGTGTGCGCTAACATGTGTGGGTTTAGGTGAATGAAAATGGAGGAGGTAAGCGGCGAGTTGAGACGATTTTTGGCCTGGGATTAAAATGCGTATCTTGAGATTAGTTTGTTGGTATTTTTAAGCAAGGAAGCATGGAAATATGAGGCTATGGAAGTTGAGTTCGTGTTTACTATATCTTTTAATTTTATTTGTGTCACGGTTAATTTATGTTTTGTATGAGCCGGACTAACACTTTTTCTTTCGTGTTTGTTCTTACTTCCCCTAGGTACCATGCTACTGTTTTTGTATTACATCACTTCTTTATTCTTTATGCTTATTCTTTGTTGTTTGCGTTACTGTAAGTTATCTGCATTGTTGTAATCTGTCTTGGGATCTCTAAGTTGCACTGCCGTCACTTCTGCATGGCTGTACGCTATAGCCGCTATTACATTTTTTGCTACTAATTTTGTGTTTTGTATTCTATCGCTTGGTTATTGTCGTCGCTGCACTGCCATTTATTTTTGTGTGTTGTATGAAGTTATCGTGTTTTAGCAATGTTGTTGTATATTGTTTCTGTCGTCGTTGCGCTTAAAGTTGTTGTTGTTGGTTAATGCGCTTTAACTGATCTTGGTTTACATCTAATTGCCAATACTAATATTATTATTTGTTATTGTTTTAGATTGGCTTTAATATCCCAATGTCAAAGAAGAAGCAAGTGCTCAAGTTGGCAAATTCTGGGTGGTCAGATTTTAAGACGAGATTTAAGGGTTTGACGTATATTCGCAACAAGGCATTGGTGAGGTTCAAGACCTCTGGGCATGCACATTATTTCCTTAATATTTAGCAACTAGTGCTATTGTAAACATAATTTTTGTTTAGTAAGTATTGATTCATCATGCTTTTGTGATTATGAATAACATTAAGGGTAGAGAACAATATATAATAGCCTAATTTTTTTTAATTTTATTTATTTATTATTATTATTATTTTTTTTTTGTAAAAAGACAAATAATAGACATCAGATTTATATAAAACTGATGTCCATCTTTTCAAATAGACATCAAACTTAGACCAAAACTTCGATGACTATTCGATAGAAAGACATCAGATTTTTAGTAAGTTAGATGTTTATTAATCAAATAGACATCATATTTCTTGTAAGTTAGATGTTTGTTAATCAAATAGACATCATACTTTAACATGATGTCTATTGATCTTATAATAGACATTACTCAACTTAACATCAGATCAAAATCTAATGTCTATTGGTAAAAACGTCTCATGTCTATCATGTGTTTTGTAGTAGTGAAGCAAGGCCCGGGGATGCCCAAAAGCACTCCCGCGGACTTTTTCCTTGGTCATCTCGACCAAAGCATCATTTTTACAATCAAGCAAGGCCCGGGAATGCCCAAAAGGACTCCCGCGGACTCTTTCCTCGGTCATCTTGACCAAAGCATCACTTTTACAACCTAGCAAGACCCAGGAATGCCCAAGTGCACTCCCGCGGACTTTTTCTTGGTCATCTCGACCAAAACATCACATTTACAACCAAGCAAGACCCGGGAACGCTAAGCGCGGTCCTGCGGGCTTTTTCATCTAGTCTGAACGACCTATAGTCGCTCCGACTAAGCACCTTCAAAGCAAAAACGACAGAACGTGCAGGACCATTCTCATCGCATTTCAAGCATCTCCGACTTAACTAGCTAAATGCTCTCGAGTCGAATCCTTTTTCACGCATCTAGGCTCGAGCCCTCAACGATGAACCGTTAACATGGGCTCGACGAATACAAAGCAAACACGTTTTAACATCGAGACGAGATGCGCGCACGCATTCTCACCCCAAAAAAGCTTCCTAGGCACAACATCGTTCCTAAAGCAACACACTCTCATTTTTGAAATAAGCTCTTTTCAAAAATCTTTTCACTTTTACAAAACAAGCAACACTCTCTCATTTTTGAAATAAGCTCTTTTCGAAAATATCCGTGTTTTTACAAAACAAGCAAAACTTTTGCATTTTGAAATAATCACGTTTCAAAATTCCCTCATCTTCGAAATAAACACTTTTCGAAATTCTGGGTCAAACCAAATAGTCTTTCACTATTTCGATTTGACCCACTAAGCACTCTTTACAAGTCACTCGGGAATAATCATCACATTCCTGAATCTTGTCAAAGCACAAATGGACTACATGGCCTTTGGCCATCGTAACCTATTTATCTCAAAGCATTTTCATAAAGCAAAACCCAAGAATCTCGTTACATTCTTGGAGACTTTTCATTGTAAGCGGGCCACGGCCCTTCACATTTTGAAATGACATTTTTCAAATTTCTGTGTCAAGTCAACTAGTATATACCTAGTTTGATTCGGCCAAATCACAAATCTCTGCAACCATCCGGGAATAATCACTACGTTCCCGAGACCTTACAAAAACGTCAATGGACCACATGACTCAAGGTCATCGTATGCCAATTTCTAGCAAAACACTTTCACAAATCCAAACCCAAGAATTACACAATATTCTTGTCAGACTTTATGCGGTCCGCGACCTTCTTGACTTTTCAAATAAAGACCTTTGAAAATCACATTGGGCCAAACGACCCAAAGTCGGCCCGATTCAAACATCATCTTTCACAAGCAAGCAAAGCCCGAGAATGGCCAAGCCCAATCTCGCAGTCTTTTCATTGGTTCGAATGGCCCACAACCATCTCAACCCGATTCCTCTTAAGCAAAAAGCACGCGGACGAACACACCTGTCCACATCCCACATTAACATCTTCGACCCAACTAGCTTATCGCTAACACCGGTTCACTCCAAGCAATTCTACCGCAATCCTACGATAGGCCCACGACGACATGCCGTTAACTTGGGCCAATCGGATTCAATGAAAGCTCTTTAAACATCGAGTCAGAAACGTGTCAATGCGTCTCTAGCTCAAACACCTTCCAAACATTTTGTCAAAGCACGACAAACTATTTTCACAAAATCCTCAATCACATTTTTAAATAACATTTTTTCAAGAATCCCTCCTTCGAACCAAATGACCCCTAGTCACGATGGTTTGATCCAGACAAGCAGTCCTTTCAAAACACCCAAGAATAATCACTTAATTCATGTGACATTTCCAAAACGTAAATGAGCTACATGACTCGTGGTCATGGTAACCTATTTATTACGAAGCATTTTCAAACCTGAGAGTGGTAACCCACTCTCGTGGACCTCTTCTCACAAGCAAAATCAACCGGCTCACGGCCTTTTAACATCTCTTTCGAAATAAGCATTTTTCGAAATCTACGGTTCAAATGGCCTACCGCCATTTAAATCCAAACATCTCTCTTTCACGAAACAACACAACCCGGGAATGGACTAGCATCATCCCACGGTTTCTTCACGGCTAGACCAAGTGGCTCATAGTCGCTTCAATCTAACCCTTCTTCAAACAAAATGCATGAAAACGAGCATAACCGTCTTCATCGCATTTTCAAGCACCCTTGATTCGGGTAGCCTATCGCTACTCCAAATCGACTCACGTTTTCATCGCAATCCAGCGACAAGCCCATAACGACACGCTGTTAACAAGGGCTTATCGGATTCGATCTCAAAACACCTTTTGCATCGAGCCAATATGTGACAGCGCATTTCTGCTCAACAAAACATCCCGCTTTTGTCGAAAACAAAATTTTTGCAAAATCAAAATCGAATCTACGTATGCGTGAACCGAGTATCGACGCAACCATCAACCACATTTGAGACATGCGCGTCTCGAGCATCCAGCAGAGCATCCATCAAGGCACCAACGACGGTCTCAAACGGCTTGCAATGTTTTCAATACGGGTCGAGTCTTAAGCATTGAGTCAATCTCTGTCAGTCTAGGACAATCGAGTCTTTGACGCATTTACATTTTAACAAATAGATAAAGAAACAAGTTTGCCCACAAATACGCCTTCTTTTTTACACAAAATTCATTCTGCACCGACATACGTTGCACCCTAGGAGTAGTCATCCGAAGGAGGTCTGGACCGGATACAAAGGTCGAAGACAACAACAATACAAGAAACAAAAACAAAAAGGCTTCCGACGGCTAAACACCTAAGGTCCGGTAGTCAACTTGTGATCTACTACTCCACTGCTTTTGGAGGAGGATCCATTAATTTGGAGCTCCACAGTGATCATGAATTTGATCATGACCAGAAGTACGAGTATTCCTGGATCGCCCTCCGCGTACTCGATCGCGTGCCTAATAAGCAAACGAACTTGTCAGAGGCGTCTGGCGTGATAGACATACAATCACAAGCGACCACCGAACCGCAAGGTCTAGCAAAGACAAACCACAAGCCCAGGCCACAAAAGGCGTGACATATTCTCAAATACAGACGAGAAAGCAAAAAAGCAAAAGCAAAAACAGAGCAAAAGCAAAAAGAAAAAAATGTCTCAACGCTCTGAAGCAAGGGACAAGGTAAAAAAAAAAGCTTAAAAAGCCCTCTAGCAAGTGGCCAAGCAAGCAAAAGGCAAGAAGCATTGAAACCCACAAACAAGTGGCATAGTCTCTGAATTTCCAAATCGAAGACTCAGCAGAAACAACAAGCGGCCTAGATCAACTAAGGAGAACCTACCTTTAGGATGCAATTTACCGAGGTTAAACACACTTCACGGACCGGCATGTCCTTAAACATGCACCTTTTTTTACAAACACAATTCTACGGGCCGGCATGCCCTTAAACATGCACCCTTTACAAACACAATTCTATGGGCCGGCATGCCCTTAAAACGTGCACCTTTTAAAAAATACATTCTACGGGCCGGCATGCCCCTAAACATGCACTTTCAAACTCTTTACAAAAGCAAACACAACTCCGGGCCGGCATGCCCTTAAACATGCACCCTTTACAAACACAATTCTACGGGCCGACATGCCCTTAAACGTGCACATTCTCCACAAAAAAGCAAACACATTTCGCGGACCGGCATGTCCTTAAACATGCACCTTTTTACAAACACATTTCACGGGCCGGCATGCCCCTAAACATGCACCTTCAAACTCTTTACAAAAAGTAAACACAACTCTCGGGCTGGCATGCCCCTAAACATGCACTTTCAAATACAAAACCAAAACAAACACAATTCACGGACCTACATGTCCTTAAACATGTACCGCGAACTACGCTGGTTTGATTCCACCATCGTGGATACGTAGGCCGCTCACCCGAGCTCAACCAACCCTTTACAAAAATCCACAAAACATTCTTCCGTCTAAGGCTCACTAAGCTAAGGACGTGTCCACATCAAAATCACAACTCCAAAGCAAATTGTTCCTTTATCGAGGCATCTAAAACGAATACGTCAAGGCAAAGTTGTCCTAGACCTAGGAGTAATACTCTGCTTTTTAGTCTAACTCTGTTTTGCAGGAACAACAGCATACTACCAAAGACAAGCAAACACCACTGGGGGCTCTAACAACGCACGTGTTCCCAAATGTGAGATTCATGCCACCGTCGAGTCTCGAGTCACGCATATGATTCGTCTTTGTCGTTCAAAGTTTTCGACATCCCAAGCATTCCATAAACATCG
The DNA here is from genome assembly GCA_023091065.1 of Dianthus caryophyllus. Lineage (NCBI taxonomy): Eukaryota > Viridiplantae > Streptophyta > Magnoliopsida > Caryophyllales > Caryophyllaceae > Dianthus > Dianthus caryophyllus. The sequence continues at coordinate 10,568,663 of CM041529.1, read as the reverse complement.
ACTCACACATTAAGTCAACTCTCTTCAAATCAACAAGCAATTTTGGCATCTAGAACATTTTGGCGACATTCAACCCGCCCTTTTTCAAAAATTTTCAGTTTTCAAAACGTTATCGCGGGCCGGCATGCCCTTAAACATGCACGAGGCACCACGTCCTTCAAACAGCCCGTCAGCATTTTCAAAAGCATTTTTCAAAAAATTAACTCAACACTCGGGTTAATACATTTTGAACAAAAGCATTTCCAAAAACACTTTGCATTTTTGAACGACTCTTTTTGAAAAACACATTTCAGATATCGTCTTTTCTTGAGCACTAACCCTGCAGGTACAATGCAAAAGGCAAAGTTGACAAAGAGCATGACATGAGTAAGCATCCACGACGCTCAAAACGCAGTCAAGTGCAACGACTACACACAACAGCACAAGACACACTCTACCTAGCGCTACTGGAAGCACCCTACTCAAAACACAACTAGATACACCTCTTCAACCACAACCGCCAATGCAACCGCAGCCATTCAAGCTTCACAGACACAACGGAACGCATTCTCCTCTCACCTACAAAACGAAGGCAAAACACAAATCCCCGTCCAACGGAAGCACACCTACGATATCTAAATTGACACCCTTACTTCCCTAAGCTAGGAACCCCTTCCTAAACGGGAAAGATACATCACAATGACTAACTACAAAAACAACAGTCAACCAGACCATCATAATGCAACATACACCTCCAAACTCACAAAAACAGGGGGCTGGCACCTCACCTTAGATCACATGTAAACACGACAAATAGATGTCCCTTACGAACAACCCAAAACAAAAACAAAAGCCCTACCGCCATAGGTCTACAAACAGATGTCCCTCGCGAACATCCCAAAGCAAAAACAGAAGCCCTACCTCCATAGGTCTACAAACAGATGTCCCTCGCGAACATCCCAAAGCAAAAAGAAAAGCCCTACCTCCATAGGTCTACAAACAGATGTCCCTCGCGAACATCCCAAAGCAAAAACAAAAGCCCTACCTCGATAGGTCTACCAACAGATGTTCCTCGCCAACATCCCAAAACAAAAACAAAAGCCCTACTTCGATAGGCAAACAAAAACAAATGTTCTTCACGAACTCACTACAACAACAAATACAAAAGCCCTACTTCAATAGGCAAACAAAAACAAATGTTCCTCACGAACAATCTAAACAAACAAAAAGCAAAAACCCTACTTTAATAGGCCCACAAACAAACCGATATTCATTACAAACACCCTACAACAACAAAAACAAAAGCCTTACTTCAATAGGCCAACAAAAAGATGTTCTCACGAACATCCCAGAACTCCACAATAACAAGACACAAGCAGAAGCCCTATAGGCCCGGAACCAGACATCTCTAAACAAAAATCTCGCGATCATCATCCGAACAGGAGCTTGCACCATGGACCGACATGTCCCTAAACATGTACGACGGACCGACATGTCCCTAAACATGTACGACGGACCGACATGTCCCTAAACATGTATAACGGACGACATGTCCCTAAACATGTATGACGGACCGACATGTCCTTAAACATGTACGACAGACCAACATGTCCTTAAACATACACGACGGACAGACATGTCCTTAAACATGCACGGGGTAGCATGCCTCTAAAATACAACTAGAACTACACCGGTTTGATTCCATAAGCATTCATACACGTAGACGTCTTTACGATGTTCAACACAAAAATGACACACCTGAAACTTATAGGGTCAAAGGCAAAGTCAACACAAAAACGACACACCCAAAGCCTACACAAGACGAAAGGTACAATCGACACAAAAGTTAATCCAAAGCTTTAAAGCAACATTCAACGCAAAACATTAAACAAACAACAACAAAACACAAAACACAAAAGCTAAATCAAAAAGCAGGAATACAGCTCAATCCACGGGCTACATTCAAAAGCAAAGACACACACGCAGCTACTACATGTTTGACTAACGTTTTTAACATCAAAAACCAACTCAAACTGGGGGCTAACTTTTGAAGCAAACACCGCAAGTTTGACTAACGTTTTAACATCAAAAACTAACCCAAACTGGGGGCTAACTTTAAAAGCAAAACCACAAAGTTTTTCCTCCGCACAGCACAGACATTCACGGTTCAGGCGTATCCTACAGACCGCCGGTAACCTTTTTCGCACACAAGTACACGAAACACCCGCAAGGTTTAAACTTTCAAAATGCAGCACGCGAAAGCATTCCCTTCACATGAGGATGCGTCCTAGCATTCATCCCAAGCGGATATACAAACACAAAACGTCATACAAAGAACAAAAAACACACAAAAAAAAAAAAAAACTACCTCCCAAACAGACATACGCCTACAAAAACAATAAGCAACCGCAACAAATTACACGTCCCAAACACGCACATGCACTTTAAAAAGCAAAAGAATGCGAGCATCAAAAGGCAAAATCCCGAACATGAGGTTCAAACGAGAAAACAAGCTCCCTCCACGACAAGACACCTAACAAAAAGCACTAGCAGAGCTAATTCAAAACTACGTTCAGCTCAACTTTCTCCTGAAGGCAAGACAAACTATACACCTGATAACACAAACACTCAACAACAACATCAAGCGCAAGACATTCAAACGTAAAAAAATGATCGAGAACGCCAAAAAATATACACTCTTTACGAGTCAAAACACATACACTTTTTACAAGTAAAGAAAAATAAACACTCTTTACGAGTTAAAACAAAAACACTCTTTACGAGTCAAGACAATACACTCTTTACGAGTCGAGACAAAAACACTCTTTACGAGTCAAAACACATGCACTCTTTACGAGTCCAGACGAAAACACTCTTCCACAAATCAAAAACACATACACTCTTTACGAGTCAAAAATCAAACAACAAATCAAATACGTATGCTCCTCACGAGTCAAATACGTATACTTTTCACAAATCAAAAGCACGTACACACTTTACAAGTCAAGTACGTATACACTCTCTACGAGTCAACAAGACAAATACGTATGCTCCTCCCTGAATCAAAAGCAAATACATACTCATTGAAATCAAGTCGAGCACCTAAGCATTTACACTTTTTACAAGCCAAACACCTAAAACATCTACACCCTTTGACGAATCAAACACCTTAAACACGTACCTCTTTTACGAGTCAAACATGTACACGAGCCTCTCTCACGAGTCAAACACCAAACACGTACCTCCTTTACGAGCCAAACACCAAACACGAGCCTCTTTTACGAGTCAAACGCCTTAAACACATACCTCTTTTACGAGTCAAACACTGCACACGAGCCTCTCTCATGAGTCAAACCCCATACATAAGCCTTTTTTTATGAGTCAAGCATCTAAACACATGCACTCTTTTACGAGTCCAAAGCAATTACGCTCTTTTACGAGCCAAACATCGAGCACTTACACATGAGCACCAAGACATAAACACTCTCTTACGAGTCAAACACGTACACTCCCCTACGGGTTAAACACGTAAACACGCACCCTCTTTTGCAAATAATACATCCAAGCATTACACTCTTTACGAGATAATATCAAAACATAAGCACTCATACATGAACACAATCACTCATACATGAGCACAATCACAACACAAAGTTCGGCTAGACTACAAAGCGCCATCAAAGAAGCATCTGACATCAGCAGACGGCTCAAAGACACCAGACGTCAACAGGCAGGCACGCCTTTAAACATGCGCGGACCGTCATGTCCTAAAACATGTTGTCCCGCCCCGCATTTCCCGGCACTAAGTCCTCGTCTCTCCCTCGAGACACATGCTTAGCGCCGCCAGGTGGTATCGAGACTGTAATGGTCCGGATACTATCATTAAGTTTGACTAGCGCTTTAGTCCAAGCTCAGTCAAACTGGGGGCTCTGTAGATACCCGTATCCGTACCCCCCAAATACAAACCCTGTGATGAAATGGACTTTTTACAAAAAGCTTGTTTTTAACGTAATGTCAAGACGGTACATTTTGTCGAAAACATTTTAACTCGTTTAACGCATAAATGACTTATTTGCATGTCGTGTAAAATGAGTATTTGTTTAGTCATTTTATTTAAGCCGACCCAACACCAAAAACAAGTCTTTTCCCACACAAGAAAAGCCCACAAAAGCACTCAAGCACGCCTCCCGAGGCGCCAGACGCTCAAACCGAGCTCACGTCTAAACACATTTCACAAGAACAACCCAAACACACAAAAACGACCCAAAACACGCAAAAAGGCCCAAGCACCCGAAGCGGACCAAAACGCGTCCCGGGTCACATTCTTACAAAACAAAACCTCACAAGGTCGTAAAATAATATATTACAATATTATTTTATTTCGAGCCAAAATCGAAAAACACGACGAAAAACCGAAACACGAAACACGAAAACGGAGCCGAGAAAGTCAACTCGTACCAAATTGATCAACTTGGCACAAGTTGATCTTCCTCGACTCTCCAAAGTCAAGCAAATGGGCAGACATGCTGGAGTGAAACCTATGGGGTTTGATTTCACTCAAGGAAACAACAAAAATCGACTTGAAATTCTCTTGAAAATCTCGGCTCAATGTGATGTTTTTGTGAAGTATTTTTCTGAAATTTTGTAAACAAGGAAAATAAAAAGGATAGTCACTAAATCTACACACAAAGTAATAGATTTAGGTTGTGATTAATTAAGCACAAAGCCACTAATTAATCTCTCACAAATCTCAAACACAAAGTAAAGAGATAAATGAAGAACACTCAATATGAAACTTAGGGTTTCTTTTTTTCATTCAAACAAATCTGAAAATTTACAAGGCAATGAGAGGAGGTTATATACTACCCTTCCTCTAATCTTGACCTTACATTTAAAGGAGATCTAAAGGCTACAATTAACCCTTGAATTACATCAAATACTCGGTCCAACAAGGCTCACATGAGCTGAAAATTTTGAACATAAAACAACAAATACTTAAAGTAAAAAGCATAAAGCATAAAAGGTAGATAATGACATGTGTGAAAGGGACATGTTGAGGAGAAACATGTGAGCTCCTCTTGAATTAATTTCGGCTGACTTGGGTCCTCTTTCTCACTTGATTTTTGCTCATTGATGATTTAATTGGCTTGTGGTTCGAACCCACTTGGGTGCACTCGAGCGATCACATTCAAAAATAGCATTTTTGTTGACTTTCGGTTGCTCTCCGTCTTGACTTTCCTTGACCTCTTTGACCCACCAAGCTTGACCAAGATATTATGGTTTAAATTCACTCAAAATAAGCTTGGGTGGACCTTAGGACCGTGGTCTAGCCCATGGTTCGAGCCCAAGGACTCAAACCGTGATTTAGGCAAAAACCGCCTTTGCTCGCCTCGACCATTCTTGGTCCAATCTCCTCTCCTTGAAAAGGATTTGCCCTCAAATCCTCGATCTCTCTTCCCTTGCTCGGTTTGACCTTGATCATCGGTGAGATTGATTGATACTCCTTTTGCTTCTTGACAAGAGTTGGACTCCATGGTTATTGATGCCCAAGAACACCATAGGCCTAGAGATTGATCGAGAGAATAATTGTTCCTTGTTTGGCTCATGTAAATGACCTTACTCTCTTCTCTTACCATGGTTTCCTTGAATCTACATTCATTTCCTAGCTCATCCTCAAGCTCTTCATACCCAAACTCAATTGAAGATTGTTTAGAATCACCATGACGCCACTCCTTGATTCGGTCATTCCTTTCCATGATCCTCCATTTCACGGTTCTTCTTGGCCTTTCCATGCCATCATTCCTTGCACTCCCATTCGACTCATCCTTGTATTTCATTGAGTGTCCCGAATTTTCAGTTTTGAGCTCATTGAGCTCCTCTCCTTGACTTCCCCTTATTGCTCTAGGGTTGTCTTTGATCATTTGGAGGGCTACACTCTCGATCATGAAGGTACTTGTGAAATTAGATGACATGAGGAGTGTGAGTAAGTCGGTTATGGTCTTGAGGGCCGTGTTCTCCTCCCACAAGTCGATCTTTGGACTTTCACTTGAGCCATCTTCTATCTTGAGCTTAGATGAAGATTGTAGAAGATCATCACTTAGCTCTTTTTGTTCAAGCTTAGTTCCCCCTTTGAATCCCCATTTCATGAATCCACTTGAGTAGACTTGAGTAGGATGATCACATAGTAGCTCCTTGTTGTTATTATTCACTTTGAATTTCCATTTTAGAAATTCCCTTGACTCTTTGCTTGTATCAACATTCTCATACCACATGATTACCTTTCTCTTGACATTAGCCAAACACATCTCATGATCATACTCGTCCCGATGCTTGGCATTGTATCCCATGCTTTCCTCTTGATTGTTAGGATCATCTTTAGCAAAGTGAAGGGTCAATTTCTCGCCAACATCCATCCCTCCACTTATTTCGGCCTCTTCACTCAATATCACATCTTTGTAAGGCTCAAACATGGAAGGTGGGGTGGAATGCTTCAAGGTAGAAGGTAGGAGGGTTGGTATGCCCTCTTGTACCATATCCCACGGCTTTACCATCCCCATTTCAGCTTGCACTTGTTTCATTTCGGGTCCCCCATCAACCTTCATGTTGTTGTGTGACTCAACCAAGGAGGGTGGGTTAGGGTTCTTCAAAATCGGAGGTAAGGGTGCAAGTTTGATTTTCTTAGCTCCAATCTTGAAAGTATAGGTATTGTCCCTCCCATCATGATGAGCATTTCTTTCCAACTTCCATGGTCTCCCCAAGAGGAGATGACAAGCATCCATGGGAATCACATCACACAAAACCTCATCCATGTAATCCCCACCAATGGAGAAAGAAACCAAGCATTGTCTAACCACGCTTACACTCATCTCGGCTCCATTGTTTAGCCACTTCATCTTGTAAGGTTTAGGGTGTTCTTGTGTAGGCAAGGCTAATTTTTCAATGAGGGTGCTTGAGGCCACATTAGAACAACTCTCCCCATCAACTATCAAATCACAAACCCTTCCCATAATGGTACACCTAGACCTAAAGGCTTCGACTTGGTGACTCTCTTCTAGGTTTAGGGTTAGGGTTTGAGCAAGCTTGCCCTACAAACCACACGGCTTTGGCTGGGGGTGATTCTCCTCCTAACCGAGCCATTCTACCTTCTAACTCCCTCAAGTTCACAAGGTTAGGGTTAGGAATAGGTCTACTCCTCATTCGACTCATTTTGATTTCAAGCTCTCTTCTAGCTTTCTCCATAGAATCATACATGGTCTCACCAAGAGTAGTATCACAAGTAACATCAAAAGGAAGAAATATACCCATTGAAATAACCAAAGAAACAAAAATCTGAAAATTTTTGAGTAAAGCAAGGACCTTTGAGTGTGAAAATCAAAACCAACACTAACACAAGTGTAGATCCTCAACCATTTTTGTGAAAATTTGTGAGAAGTTTTGTGGAAACAAGAAAATAAAAGAGACAAACGAAAAAAATAAAGGATGAAAAACAAAGATCAACTCGGCAAAACACAATAAACCGAAAAATAAAGATAAAAAATCGAAAATCAAGAACAAACCAAAAATTCGGGTATCTCCTTTGGACCGTATGTTTTCTAACACAAGGGTGGATCTTGTGCTTCAAACCCAACCAAAGCTTTGATACCAATTTGGAGTGAAACCTATGGGGTTTGATTTCACTCAAGGAAACAACAAAAATCGACTTGAAATTCTCTTGAAAATCTCGGCTCAATGTGATGTTTTTGTGAAGTATTTTTCTGAAATTTTGTAAACAAGGAAAATAAAAGGATAGTCACTAAATCTACACACAGAGTAATAGATTTAGGTTGTGATTAATTAAGCACAAAGCCACTAATTAATCTCTCACAAATCTCAAACACAAAGTAAAGAGATAAATGAAGAACACTCAATATGAAACTTAGGGTTTCTTTTTTTCATTCAAACAAATCTGAAAATTTACAAGGCAATGAGAGGAGGTTATATACTACCCTTCCTCTAATCTTGACCTTACATTTAAAGGAGATCTAAAGGCTACAATTAACCCTTGAATTACATCAAATACTCGGTCCAACAAGGCTCACATGGTGAAAATTTTGAACATAAAACAACAAATACTTAAAGAAAAGCATAAAGATAAAAGGTAGATAATGACATGTGTGAAAGGGACATGTTGAGGAGAAACATGTGAGCTCCTCTTGAATTAATTCACTGACTTGGGTCCTCTTTCTCACTTGATTTTTGCTCATTGATGATTTAATTGGCTTGTGGTTCGAACCCACTTGGGTGCACTCGAGCGATCACATTCAAAAATAGCATTTTTGTTGACTTTCGGTTGCTCTCCGTCTTGACTTTCCTTGACCTCTTTGACCCACCAAGCTTGACCAAGATATTATGGTTTAAATTCACTCAAAATAAGCTTGGGTGGACCTTAGGACCGTGGTCTAGCCCATGGTTCGAGCCCAAGGACTCAAACCGTGATTTAGGCAAAAACCGCCTTTGCTCGCCTCGACCATTCTTGGTCCACATGCTTACACACCTAGGGGGACAATGTCATACTACATACGGCACTACGAAAATGTCAGAAAGAAGGGTGAAAATTGCCAGAGCACTGGCGATTTTCATGAAAATCGCCAGTCCTCTGGCGATTTTCCCCTCCCTTCTGACATTCTGGCGATTTTCTGGTTAATCGTTGGTTCACTGGCGATTTTCTCTTTGTTCTGACAGTTTGCGGCGCTTAAAACCCTATAAATACACCCCTTATTCAACCATTTCAAAGCGTGAATTATCATCACTCTCTTCTCTATCTACTCCTCACTAACACTCGACTCAAAAACAGGTTCCTGACCCGACCCGGTATTGGCATTGCGAACCCGTATTCGTAATACGGTTGTAGCGATTCGGACCTCTGATCCGTCTTAAACCTCGCCAATATCGCATAAGCAACAACACAATTAACAATGAACAAACGGACACTACTTTACATTATGCAAATTCTCATTTACGCATTAAACGACTAAACATGATTTCGACAAAACTTATCTTTGTCTTCAATAGTCTTAAAGCATGCAAAACTGAGGGTTTTAAACAAACTTTTACATACACATGAGTCGGAAAATAGTATTTAAATGATTATTTAAACAATGAATTATCGTTTTGTGCACATTTCCTATAGCAACCCGTCATAGCTTTGACGTATACATTTGCTTTTACGCATATTTATCGAGTCACATATCGCACTTGTACGTAGCGGTTTGCATTTGCTCAAACATCGAATTATACACTGTTTTCAAGCTAGTAATGGCTACTTTTACGTAGGCTTTTCGATTACAGTTTTTCATAACGCATTTTGACAAACTTTCGGAGAGTACCCTCACCCCGAATTCGCTCTGGTTTCACAATTGCCTTAGACGGATAGGTATCGACGCACCTTGAACTCTAAGATTCGCGTCTTCGTGTCCAAGACGCGTCGAACGGGTCCAAATTCCCTCATAATTTGGTGGCGACTCCGAAAACGACTTTTAAATGATTTTTCAATATTTCTTTAAAATGCTTTAAACAAATTACGCAATGACATCCCCCATACGCAATCGAGCAAGACCCGCAGAGCGCGCTTCAACGCGCTGCTCTTTCACATACATTTTCCCGCGCCGTGCATTCCGCCCCATGACACATTTCGAGGGCGGGCGCGAGCGGGGCGTCGAGAAGGGATCCCGATCCGGTATCCTCAGTCACCCATCCCAAGACTACTCTCCAGCAAGCACGCTTAACCAAAGAGTTCTTAAGATGAGCCACCAGAAAAGAAGATGCATCTTGTTGATATGAGTAGCACTTACAATCCTTTTAAGCGCTAGGTCACTTGAGCTCATCACATGGACCACTTCAATGGGGAACCCGGCCCGAATAACCTCGGACAACACCGGGTGTTACAGAAGGGCGTAAATGTAAGTCCTTTGTTAGTCTCGAGAAGAGAGATCGACCCATGTGTGGGTCGATTACTATTTGATTCAGCAAGGAAATGGGCAGAGCTTCACAAAATTTGATACGCTTTAGTCGTGATCACCTAAACAAAAATAACCTGACAAACTCTAAGGGTAGATAGGGTAAGTCGGGGTCGATCCTGGGGAGAAGGTTGTTAATGTAGGCTACCTATGGGGCGATTCTAGACAAGTTGGTTCGAGTTTTTGATGGTTTTTATAACTAGAGCGTAGTAGAAAAGGGTTTAAGCTTATGGAGAAAGGTCTAGGAATTCAGGTTCATCATGGGAAGTGTTTGGTTAAGGGTTGAGTGATGGAATGAGTAGGGATTATGCTTGATAAGGATGTAGCTCGTCCTCTCGGTCTTAAGCTTCCTCTAGGATTCATTAGCAGGCTCTCGCTACGAACTTACTAACAAGGTTCCTATCGATTAGTCTCGCGCCTCTTCTTGAACTAGGCTTTCGGTGTTAAGTTCAAGGGTGCTAAAAAGCTTGTTAAACATGTCCGGCGATCAACAAATAACAATCAAGTAAGATAATCGAAACAAGCATGAAAACCTAACTCAAACAAACACCAACAACAACCAAAACACAACCACATGATTCACCTTTCTACCCTAGAGAAAGGAACTACTCAAACATGGTAAAAACAACAACTAAAACTAAACAATAAGAAGAATTCAGGATCAACCAAACAATATAATTGAAATTTGAATTGAAAGGAGAAGAAGTTCAATACCAACAATGATCAAAAACTAGCAAAGGATGTGCAAAGATGACAAGGATGAATTCAAGAACGATTCTCGAGTCGGAAATTTAAAATACAATCAAAGTGAAACAGTGAAATCCAAGAACGATGAAATTAGGTTTATCTAGGAGTATTTTATGAGTATGAAAAAGCTTAGTACGAATTATGGATGATCCTCTCACTAAAACACTTGAGCAAAATAAGTATATGAAGGGTCAAGAGGCGTCCCAAGGGGTCGGGATGGGCCTCCCGGTCGAGATAGTGTCCCAGGGGGTCGGGATGAGGTCCCAACGTGTGCAGTCCAATTGCTCTTGTTTTATTCTTGCTCCAACTTCTTCGTATGTCGTCCCTATGGCTTGGGACAAGGCATGGCTCGTCCCTATGGCTTGGGATGAGGTCTAAAGTGAGGATTTAAGCTTCTTACTCCGTCCCTAGGTCTCGGGACAACTTCAAAACATCTTTAATAGCTCGTACTCATCCTCAACGATGGAAAATCAACTCAACACATCATGTAGCGATCCCGGGAATCCAAAGCATCGTCCCGGCTAGTGCATAACCTCCAAAATAAGGCGATGTCAAACAAAACAAAGCCAACAAGAAAAACCAGAGAACGCGGAGGAAAATGATAGAATAAAGCATGTAAAGGCGCTAAAAATGACATAAATCACTAGTGACACGGGGGCATAAAGCATATACAAATACGACACATCAAACTCCCCAAACCGAACCGTTAATTGTCCTCAAGCAACCATACATAACCAAAACGAATAAGAGGACAAAGCGAGACCACTAGTAGCTCAAGCAAAAGACAATCATTCTGAAAACAACATGGGACATAGGAAAGAGCTAACTAACGGCTGATATTTATATGACGATGTAGAAAGAACGGCATAGCTTCAACTTTGGCTCTCTAACTGTAACACCCCGACTCATTTCATATTTAAATAAATCATTTTATCAAAATACATATTTTCTTTCATGTGAATTTCTCATTCTTAGCTCGAGAAAATCTTACCCCAAGTTTGCATGTTGCTTAGCTGAGTCGTGGTTGCGCTAATCGAGGTGGTTTTCGAGCTTGAGAGTGTGTGAGTGAGTGTGGGGGTGTTTAGGAGGCCTTGAGTTGGTCAGAGGTGTTTTAACGAGCTAGGCGCGAGCTGGGGATGAAAGGGGAGCCATCCGGAGAAAACATACAAAAATGGCGGACGACATGGACGACTCATGGCGACCCACATCGACTACGGGCAACACCGCTTTATCACGAGGTTTTTGTTTTTCGATTCGTGACTTATTATAACTTATCTTATACGTATTTTAACCTCTCCTAAGCCCTAATTACCTCATTAATCTCTTATATCATCATTCTAAAAACCTAATCCTCTCTTCTCTCTCCTAAAACTCCATTAATTTTCTCTCAAAACTTTATTCAAATTCATTCAGTTCTCTTCTTTCAAGCCCTAATTCTTTCCTAATCAATCTCCTTCGGTATTGGAGTGAAACTTATAAGGTTAAGATTCACTCAAGAGAACAAACAAAATCTACTTTTAATGGAGGAACAAATATCGGCTAACATGAGTATATTAGTGTTTGATTTTTTCTGATTTTTGTTTGATAAAAGAAAACAAATAAGATAACCTAATTCTAAGCACTAAGCCAAAGAAATTAGGGTTCGTTTACCTAAGCACTTAGCCACTAGGTAAACTAAACTACACTCTTGCACAAAGCAAAGAGAAAACAAAGAAGAGATAAACTCAAACTTAGGGTTTTGATATAACTTGAAATCTGAAAATTACAATGTGTGTTGGAGGGTTTATATAATACCCTTTGACACATCTTAACCCTACAATATAAAGTTGATCTAAGGGCTCAAAGAGCTCCTCAAACAACAACAAAAAAACGGCTATAAAGCCTTACAAATCTGAAAAATAAGGCAAGCAAACAAAATACATAAAGCATAAAGTTGAAAAGGACTAAAGACTCCATCCAATCCTTGCATTTAGGTTAGCATCCAAGGGCCAAGATGGGGGCCTTGGGGGACAAGGTGGGACGGTCCAACTACAACAAAAATCTGATTTTTGTTGGCTACAAAACAATAAAGCATAAAGTAAGATAGACATCTAGTGAAAAGGACTTGTTGCACAAAATAATGTGGGTCTTGTGAGTGTTGTTTGAAGCCGGACCCTTGGCCCCCTTGGCTGACTTTTGGAACCACTTGGGTCTAGTTTTATTGGAGGACTAACCCTAGTGGTGGTACTCATATGACCCACACTCAAAAATAGCTCATTTGTTGACTTTTGTTGCTCTCCTTCTTAAACCTTCCTTGACTACCTTAGGTCCACTAAGCATGGCTAAAGTTGACCACTTGATTAGCTTGACTTTGCACTTAGTTGGACCCTAGGTCCAAGGCCTAACCTATGGTTCGAGTCCAAGGACCCAAACCATGGTTTAGCTCCAAACCACCTTTGCTTGAGTTGACCATTCTTGGTTCAATCTCCTCCTTGGAAAGGATTTGCCCTCAAATCCTTGGAGATCCTCTTACTTCCCTCAAGACTTGATTTCTTGCTTGATTCTCGACTTAACCCTCGCTCAACCTTGGCTCTCATGGCTCTAGGATTCCAAGGACACCACTTGATCAAGGTTTGGAGATGAGGTTAGACCCCCTTGACTTGGCTCGTGTGATTGGCCATGTTCCCTTCTTTGCTCACGGTTTCCTTGTCCACACACTCTTCCTCGAGCACACCTTTGAGTCCATGGCTTGTAGGCATACCATCCACCCATTCTTGCTCATGATTGAGCCCATCTATGATTCTCCATCTCAAAGACCCACTTGATCTCTCTAAGCCATCAATTTTAGCTCTTTCCTTAGTCTCACTCTCTCATTGAAGTTGGTTGTGTTCATCTCATTGTTGATCGGTTTGTCATTCTCTTTCTTCTCTCCAAGAATTCCTCTTGTAGCTCTAGGGTTTGTTGTTCCGTCGGCCTCTAGGCTTTTCGAACCCTCATGCTCCCTCATCCTCGGCTCTAGATTCGTCTCTTGGCGAGCATTCTCTTCGATGAGTGATTCAAACAAACACGAGTTGGTCTTGCATCCCATCATAGGAGGTAGTGGTGTTAGAACAATGAGTTTCTCCATATACTTGAAGGAGTAAGTGTTGCTCCTCCCATGATGAGAAGAGTCCCTCTCATACTCCCAAGATCTCCCTAGCAACAAGTGACACGCATCCATATCGAGAATTTCACAAACGACCTCATCCTTGTAATCTTGACCAATCGAAAATGGCACCATGCATTGTTTCTTGACTTTCACTTCGGCTCCCTTGTTGAGCCACCTTAGTTTGTAGGGGCTTGGCTGCTCCAAAGTGGGTAGACTTAGCTTCTCCACAAGCATTTTGGAAGCTACAATAGTACAACTCCCACCATCGATGATAAGATTACAAACTCTCCCCATGATTGTGCATTGGGACCGAAAAATTTGTTACCGTTGGTCCATGCACTCGCTTGACTCTTGAGTGTGCATTACGCGCCATATGACTAAGCTCAACCCCAAGTCCGGGAGCACCAAGGTTTCGGCCTCCTTCACTCCCACTACTCCCTCTTGTTTTTCTTCTTCATAAATTAAGACCTCATCGTCACCCCAATGCACCACCTCGCAAGTACTCAAGGCCCTTTTGCTAGGGCACTCCTTAGCAAAATGCCTATACCCTTGGCATTGATAGCACTTCTTGAGAGGAACCGTTCTTCTTGGGCCAAAGTCGATGCCTTTTCCCTTGTCAACAATTGGTGGTTTTGTAGTAGGGCTAGGCTCGACTATCTTCACTCCTCCTAGGCTCGTAGTGGGGGTTGACTTGGTGGTGTGCTTGGCCGAGTCATTTCTCCCCTTCTCAAGCCTCTCAACTCTCATGGCCATAGTGACGGTGGAATGAAACTAGATGGGTCAAGTTTCACTCAAGAAATGAACTCAAATCGATTTGTGAAGCTATTGAAATTTTCGGCCAAGTATGTTGTTTTTGTGAGATAATTTTCTGAAATTTTGTGGAACAAGGAAAACATAAAAGATAGTACCTAAATCTAAACACAAAGTAATAGATTTAGGGGTTTAATTAGTTAAGCACTAAGCCACTAACTAATTAATCATAAATCTCAAGCACAAAGCAAGGAGAAAAATGAGGAACACACAACTTAAACTCTAGGGTTTATAATTCATCCAAATCTGAAAATTATGTTGTGGGAGAGAGGGGTTATATAGTACCCAATCTCTAATCTACACCCTACAAACTAAAGATGATCCAAGGGTTACAAATATCCCACAAAACAACATAAAACTCGGCTCACATAGCCTTACATTAGCTGAAAATTTGAAATGAAAACAACAAATGCATAAAGTTTAAAGCATAAAGTAGGATAGTGACATGTGTTGAAAGGGACTTGTTGAGGAACACATGTGATGCTCCATTTGTTGAATTTCGGCTGACTTGGGGTTGTTTTCCCACTTGATTTTTGCTCTTGATGATTCAATTGACTTGTGGTTCGAACCCACATGGGTGCACCCAAAGTTCACACTTCAAAATAGCACATTCATTGACTTTTCGGTTGCTCTCCAACATGACTTGCCTTGACTTCTTTGACCCACCAAGATTGACCAAGATATTATTGTTTAATTCACTCAAAATAAGCTTGGGTGGACCCTAGGACCGGGGCCTAGCCCATGGTTCGAGCCCAAGGACCCAAACCGTGTTCTCGACTAAAACCGCCTTTTCTCGCCTTGACCATTCTTGGTCCAATCTCCTCTCCTTGGAAAGGATTTGCCCTTAAATCCTCGGAGTTCTGTTTGTTCCCTTTTCGACTTGAACTTTTGCTTGACCCTTGATTTAGCCCTTGGTCATTTTTGGCTCTCACGCTCCTCGACTTCCAAGGATTCAACTTGCTCAAAGTCCGGAGGAAAGGATGGATCCCTTTGGCTTGGCTCGTGTGAGGGGCCATTATCTCTTCATTGCTCACGGTCCTCTTGACCATACACTCTCCCTCGAGCACTCCTTTGAGCCCATGGCTTGTGGGCATGCTACTCTTCCACTCTTGTTCATGATTGATCCTTCCTTCGAATTCCCAATTTTTGAAACCTCTTGAACTTTTGCATTCTTCTTGACTTGGACTCTTGGTGGCTTCATGGCTTGATTAAGTAGACCATGATGAGTAGTACCCCATGGGCCCCATGACCAACCTTGGGCTCCATGATCCTAGACTCCCAAGAACACCACTTGCTTAGAGATTGAATGAGAGATTGATCCTTGTAGACTCGGCTCATTGAATTGGACTTGCTCTCTCCCTTACTCATGGTTTCCTTGGATTCACAATTATCCCCAAGCACAACTCAAGTTCCTCATGCTTAGAATCATCATCTAGCCACCCTTTGTCAAGGATGAGTCCCACGTCTTTCTCCCATTTCAAGGACTCACTTGAACTTTCGAACACATCGACCCTTGCATCTCCAAATGATTCACTTCCTTTGCACTTGATTGAGTTTCCCAAATTTTCAGTTTTGATTTTATGGAGCTCCTCTCCTTGGCTTCCCCTTATTGCTCTCGGATTGTCTTTGATCACATGGAGGGCTACATTCTCGATCATGAAGGTACTTGTTGAATTAGACGACCTAAGAAGTGTAACCAATTTATGTATGGCCTTGAGGGCCGTGCCTCTCTTCCACAATTCAATCCTTGGATCCTCAATGGTATCATCCTCCTTGTTGTTGTTAGTATTCACTTTGAATTTCCATTTTAGAAATTCCCTCGACTCTTTGCTTGCAACAACATTCCCGCTCCACATGAATCTCCTTTCCATGAACTTAGGTAGATTTCTCATCCCCAAGTCATCTCCTTCCTTGAGCTCCCTAATCTGATTTTGGATTGATTTGGTAACCCTAGGCTCACTTCCATGGATAGTCTTGTTGGGTAACAAAGCTCCGGAAACAAATTCATTTGGAAGCTCAATGCCGCCAATAGATGATGACCCACTAAGTATCTCAATGAGGTAGGAATCCTCATAGGTTTCCAACGGCTCTTGCTCTTTCTTGGAGGGTGGTTTGCATTGCTCTTTGGGGACTTCCTTAGCAAGGACATCAACGACACTCTCCCCCTTGCTAGGCTCTTGTTTCATTTCCGGTCCCCCATCAACCTTCATGTTTTCGTGTGATTCAACCAAGGAGGGTGGGTTAGGGTTCTTTAAAATTGGAGGTAAGGGAGTAAGTTTGATATTCTTAGCTCCAATCTTAAAATTATAAGTATTGTTCCTCCCATCATGATTAGCATTTCTTTTCAACTTCCAAGATCTCCCTAAAAGAATGTGACAAGCATCCATGGGAATCACATCACACAAAGCTTCATCCATGTAATCCCCTCCAATGGAGAAAGAAACCAAACATTGTCCATCCACCATCACCTCGGCTCCCATATTTAGCCACCTTAATTTGTAAGGGTTAGGGTGTTCTTGTGTAGGCAAGGCTAATTTTTCAATGAGGGTGTTTGAGGCAATATTGGAACAACTTTTCCCATCAATGGTTAGATTACAAACCCTTCCCATAATGGTACATTTCGACTTAAAAACTTGCTGATTTTCGTTTTCCTCCAAGGGTTGAGGTTGGTTGTACATATCCCTCAAGATCACAAGGTTAGGGTTAGGGATAGGTCTACCCCTCATTCGACTCATTTTGATTTCAAGCTCTCTTCTAGCTTTCTCCATAGACTCATACACGGTTTCACCAAAAGTGGTATCACAAGAAACATCAAAAGGAAGAAACACACCCATTGATACAATCAAAGAAACAAACCCGAAAACTCAAGCAAAGTTCGGATCTTGGATGTAAAACCAAACACTTAGCTCAAGGGTAAATTTTCAGCCACTTTTTTTTGTGTAAGTTTTGTGAGAGTTTTGGGGAAGAAACAAGGAACAATAAAAGAGAAAACGAAAAATAAAAGAGGAAACACAAAGTACAATTCGAAAAAACAAAGATAAACCGAAAAAAACAAAGAAAAATCGAAAACAAGAACAAACCTAGGCTTTGATGACCAATTTGGAATGAAACTAGATGGGTCAAGTTTCACTCAAGAAATGAACTCAAATCGATTTGTGAAGCTATTGAAATTTTCGCCAAGTATGTTGTTTTTGTGAGATAATTTTCTAAATTTTGTGGAACAAGTAAAACATAAAAGATAGTACCTAAATCTAAACACAAAGTAATAGATTTATGGGTTTAATTAGTTAAGCACTAAGCCACTAACTAATTAATCATAAATCTCAAGCACAAAGCAAGGAGAAAAATGAGGAACACACAACTTAAACTCTAGGGTTTATAATTCATCCAAATCTGAAAATTATGTTGTGGGAGAGGGGTTATACAGTACCCAATCTCTAATCTACACCCTACAAACTAAAGATGATCCAAGGGTTACAAATATCCCACAAAACAACATAAAACTCGGCTCACATAGCCTTACATTAGCTGAAAATTTGAAATGAAAACAATAAATGCATAAAGTATAAAGCATAAAGTAGGATAGTGACATGTGTTGAAAGGGACTTGTTGTGGAACACATGTGATGCTCCATTTGTTGAATTTCGGCTGACTTGGGGTTGTTTTCCCACTTGATTTTTGCTCTTAATGATTCAATTGACTTGTGGTTCGAACCCACATGGGTGCACCCAAAGTTCACACTTCAAAATAGCACATTCATTGACTTTTCGGTTGCTCTCCAACTTGACTTGCCTTGACTTCTTTGACCCACCAAGCTTGACCAAGATATTATTGTTTAATTCATTCAAAATAAGCTTGGGTGGACCCTAGGACCGGGGCCTAGCCCATGGTTCGAGCCCAAGGACCCAAACCGTGTTCTCGACTAAAACCGCCTTTTCTCGCCTTGACCATTCTTGGTCCAGACGGCCTCATCGAATGACCACAAATTTTGCAACTTTACTCGGTTTGCCACTCTAGGGTTTAGGCCTTCGACGAATCTCGCAATCTTTTGCTCGGGTTTTTCACTCATCTCGCATTGAAGGGTGAGTTGTTCGAAATCCCTAAGGTATGATTCGATGGGTTGGGTTTCTTGCTTAAGTTGAGTCAACCTAAGAAACATATCATGTGTGTAATCCTTGGGTACGAACTTATCCTTGAGTTTCTGGAGCGATTCGAAGCGGGCCACTTTGTACCTTATAACCACATCACCCTAAACTCGACTCACTCATGAGCCCTCACTCATATCACACGTTTTTATGGATGTTTTAGGGTGGATTGTTTTCTGATTTTTATTTGAACAAACATAAAACAAAGATAAAGGATATGACTTAAACAAGTTTAAGCCTAGGATAGAGCCTTAACAAGCACATAGCCACTATTAAGGGTTCGAGCTACTCAAAGCACATAGCTAATGAGCCATCCTAGGTAAACCTCAAGCACAAAGCAAGAGAAAACTCACTCAAACTCAACTTTTTTATATCATCACAAATCTCAAAAATACAAGAGGGTAAGCTTGGTTTATATAAGCCTAAGCTTCTAATCTCAACCACTCATCTATCTAAGATCTAAGGGCTACAAATAATAACCCACAAAAATACAACAAAATCGGCTCACATGTGAGCTACAAATTCAGCTTACAAAAATACAACACAACTAAAGTAGAAAGCGACTTGTTGTAGTATCCTCTCCCTTCATTTGTGTTGTTCAATCAAAGGCCTAGATCTTCTCCTTGGAGCTCAAGTCATACGGTCCACACAAGGTCCCTTAACTGATTTTTTTTTGTTATTTGAATACAAAAGACCAAAAGGTGACAAAGACATAAAGTGATAAAACAAGCTATAATGAAAGGGACATGTATTGAATTACAATGTAACACTTGAACATCATTTCAGCCGAGATTTTGGTCTAAATTGGCTGAAATTTCGTGACCATGGGTCCAAGGACCATGGTTAGGTCGTAGGCCAAAAATCGGGACCAAATCGTCAAGCCGTTTCGTTCCAACTCTCCCTTTTTTCAAAAAAAAAGTTTGTCCTCAAACTTTGGCCAAATAAAATGGTATCCAAAAAGATGAATTTTCAGAAAATAAAAAACGATTTTTGAAAGAATAAAGTTTTGATAAAAACGAGGGAAACAACAAGAGCAAATCCTATGAAAAGCACATAGCAAATTCATCGAATCCCCTTGTTAGCCAACTCGACCCAAACACCCACAAAGTGTGCTCGAATCAAGTCGACACTCACAAATCAAGACGCGCACAGATTTGTAAGGAGACACCCGAAAACACCAAGACCCAACTCATCCCAAGATCGTCTCGGTTTAAGAAAACTCGAGAGCCGAAGCTTTGATACCAATTGGAGCGATTCGAAGCGGGCCTCTTTGTACCTTATAACCACATCACCCAAAACTCGACTCACTCATGAGCCCTCACTCATATCACACGTTTTTATGGATGTTTTAGGGTGGATACCAATTGGAGCGATTCGAAGCGGGACTCTTTGTACCTTATAACCACATCACCCTAAACTCGACTCACTCATGAGCCCTCACTCATATCACACGTTTTTATGGATGTTTTAGGGTGGATTGTTTTCTGATTTTTATTTGAACAAACATAAAACAAAGATAAAGGATATGACTTAAACAAGTTTAAGCCTAGGATAGAGCCTTAACAAGAACATAGCCACTATTAAGGGTTCGAGCTACTCAAAGCACATAGCTAATGAGCCACCCTAGGTAAACCTCAAGCACAAAGCAAGAGAAAACTCACTCAAACTCAACTTTTTTATATCATCACAAATCTCAAAAATACAAGAGGGTAAGCTTGGTTTATATAAGCCTAAGCTTCTAATCTCAACCACTCATCTATCTAAGATCTAAGGGCTACAAATAACCCACAAAAATACAACAAAATTGGCTCACATGTGAGCTACAAATTCAGCATACAAAAATACAACACAACTAAAGTAGAAAGCGACTTGTTGTAGTATCCTCTCCCTTCATTTGTGTTGTTCAATCAAAGGCCTAGATCTTCTCCTTGGAGCTCAAGTCATACGGTCCACACAAGGTCCCTTAGCTGATTTTTTTTTGTTATTTGAATACAAAAGACCAAAAGGTGACAAAGACATAAAGTGATAAAACAAGCTATAATGAAAGGGACATGTATTGAATTACAATGTCACACTTGAACATCATTTCAGCCCAGATTTTGGTCTAAATTGGCTGAAATTTCGTGACCATGGGTCGAAGGACCATGGTTAGGTCGTAGGCCAAAAATCGGGACCAAATCGTCAAGCCGTTTCGTTCCAACTCTCCCTTTTTTCAAAAAAAAACTTTGTCCTCAAACTTTGGCCAAATAAAATGGTATCCAAAAAGATGAATTTTCAGAAAATAAAAAACGATTTTTGAAAGAATAAAGTTTTGATAAAAACGAGGGAAACAACAAGAGCAACTCCTATGAAAAGCACATAGCAAATTCATCGAATCCCCTTGTTAGCCAACTCGACCCAGACACCCACAAAGTGTGCTCGAATCAAGTCGACACTCACAAATCAAGACGCGCACAGATTTGTAAGGAGACACCCGAAAACACCAAGACCCAACTCATCCCAAGATCGTCTCGGTTTAAGAAAACTCGAGAGCCGAAGCTTTGATACCAATTGGAGCGATTCGAAGCGGGCCTCTTTGTACCTTATAACCACATCACCCTAAACTCGACTCACTCATATCACACGTTTTTATGGATGTTTTAGGGTGGATACCAATTGGAGCGATTTGAAGCGGGCCTCTTTGTACCTTATAACCACATCACCCTAAACTCGACTCACTCATGAGCCCTCACTCATATCACACGTTTTTATGGATGTTTTAGGGTTGATTGTTTTCTGCTTTTTATTTGAACAAACATAAAACAAAGATAAAGGATATGACTTAAACAAGTTTAAGCCTAGGATAGAGCCTTAACAAGCACATAGCCACTATTAAGGGTTCGAGCTACTCAAAGCACATAGCTAATGAGCCACCCTAGGTAAACCTCAAGCACAAAGCAAGAGAAAACTCACTCAAACTCAACTTTTTTATATCATCACAAATCTCAAAAATACAAGTGGGTAAGCTTGGTTTATATAAGCCTAAGCTTCTAATCTCAACCACTCATCTATCTTAGATCTAAGGGCTACAAATAACCCACAAAAATACAACAAAATCGGCTCACATGTGAGCTACAAATTCAGCTTACAAAAATACAACACAACTAAAGTAGAAAGCGACTTGTTGTAGTATCCTCTCCCTTCATTTGTGTTGTTCAATCAAAGGCCTAGATCTTCTCCTTGGAGCTCAAGTCATACGGTCCACACAAGGTCCCTTAGCTGATTTTTTTTTTGTTATTTGAATACAAAAGACCAAAAGGTGACAAAGACATAAAGTGATAAAACAAGCTATAATGAAAGGGACATGTATTGAATTACAATGTAACACTTGAACATCATTTCAGCCGAGATTTTGGTCTAAATTGGCTGAAATTTCGTGACCATGGGTCCAAGGACCATGGTTAGGTCGTAGGCCAAAAATCGGGACCAAATCGTCAAGCTTTCGCTTGCTCAGGTTTCTTTCTAAGCTTAAGCCACGACCTAATAGGCTCTTTCCCTTCTCAAATTCGCTGATTTTTTAGGTTTTCGTACCAAAGTGAAGCATACCCTTTGAATTTCATGATAGCAACCTTAAAACATTTCCTATCCGAGTATTCCTTAAACTCAAAGACTCTCTCAATGGACCTAAGCCAATCTAGTAAGTTTTCGGGGTTTAGACTACTAAAGAAGTCGGGAATATCTACCTTGAGGTCTCGGTCTTGCTCTCTTGGATGGACCTCAATGGACTCCTCCGATTCCGAGTTGTAACCACCCATGTTAGGAGGCGGTTGCCCCCTTCATCGGCCACCCATACCACGGCCCCTTCCTCCACCCCTTGGTGGTGATCTTGGTTCATGAAGATTATGCTCCATTAGGGTGTTTAGAGCATTCATCATAGTGTTACAATTCCCGGCGAGGTGATTCATTTTTTCTTCAAGAGCCGAAATTCTCTTATCTTCATCCATTTTGTTGTGAAAATTTTGTGAAAGTTTTGTGAGAGTTTTGTGGAAGAAAACAAAGAGAAAACAAAAGAGAAACAAAGAAACAACCTAAGCTTTGATGACCAATTTGGAGTGAAACTTATAAGGTTAAGATTCACTCAAGAGAACAAACAAAATCTACTTGTAATTGAGGAACAAATCTCGGCTAACATGAGTATATTAGTGTTTGATTTTTTCTGATTTTTGTTTGATAAAAGAAAACAAATAAGATAACCAAATTCTAAGCACTAAGCCAAAGAAATTAGGGTTCGATTACCTAAGCACTTAGCCACTAGGTAAACTAAACTACACTCTTGCACAAAGCAAAGAGAAAACAAAGAAGAGATAAACTCAAACTTAGGGTTTTGATATAACTTGAAATCTGAAAATTACAATGTGTGTTGGAGGGTTTATATAATACCCTTTGACACATCTTAACCCTACAATATAAAGTTGATCTAAGGGCTCAAAGAGCTCCTCAAACAACAACAAAAAAAACGGCTATAAAGCCTTACAAATCTGAAAAATAAGGCAAGCAAACAAAATACATAAAGCATAAAGTTGAAAAGGACTAAAGACTCCATCCTTGGAGTGAAACCTATGAGGTTTGATTTCACTCAAAGAAACAACAAAAATCGATCTTGAAAGGCTTGTGTTTTACTCGGCCAAAGTATTGTTTTTGTGGGATAATTTTTCTGATTTTTGAGACTTAAATGAAAACAAAGAAAACATGAAAGGGATAGGCTAATTCTAAGCACAAAACAATAGAATTAGGTTTTAGTTAATCAAGCACAAAGCCACTAATTAACTAGAAACTCACTAACTCAAGCACAAAGCTAAGAGGAAATGAAAACACTCAAATTTAGGGTTTAACCTTCAATATCCAAATCTGAAAAATACAATGATTTGAGCTTGGTTTAAATAGACCAAGTCTTTACATCCTAGCCATACAATCTAAGCTTGATCTAAGGGTCCTAAAAGGGCCTCAAATCAGCCGAAAATTATGGTCCTAGAGACCTTACAAATCTGAAAATAAAGCAACCTAATACATAAAGTAGATGGTGACCTTCAAGAGCATCCACACCTTGCTTTGGGTCTTATTCATCCAAGGGTTGAGATCACTCCTTGGAGCACAGTTTTTGGATCACCAAATCTGATTTCTAAGCACCATACAACTTAACTAAAAGTGAAAATGACATAAAGTAAATAAGAAAAGGACATAAAGCATAAAGGTTGATCCTAGACAATGACTTGTATTCAAAATAATGTCGGTCTTTGAGGATCAAAAGTCAGCCGAGATTCTTGGCCCCCTTTGTTGATTTCTTGACCAACTTGGGTCTAGATTTATTGTGGGTCTAACCCAAATGGTTGCACCCAAGTGACTCCACCCAAAAGTAGCTCATTGTTGCATTTCGTTGCTCCCC
The DNA here is from genome assembly GCA_023091065.1 of Dianthus caryophyllus. Lineage (NCBI taxonomy): Eukaryota > Viridiplantae > Streptophyta > Magnoliopsida > Caryophyllales > Caryophyllaceae > Dianthus > Dianthus caryophyllus. Next base: position 10,544,438 of record CM041529.1, on the reverse strand, counting down.
TTCTTAAAATCAGCCCTACTTCCTTAGGTCCTTCAAGCTTGGCCATTTTAGCCCTTGATTATCGTGACATCACACTTAGTAGGACCCTAGGTTCAAGGTTTAGACCATGGTTTGAGCCCAAGGACCCAAACCATTGCCCTCTTCCAAACCGAACAAAATCGAGCTTGCTTGATTTGGTTCAATCTCCCCTTCTTGAAAAGGATTTGCCCTCAAATCCTCGGAATTCTCTTTGTTCCCTTTTCGAATTGAACTTTTGCTTGACCCTCGACTTAGACTCTTGTTGGCTTCATGACTTGATTCGTAGAACATGATGAGGAGTGTCCCATGAGCCCTATGACCAACCTTGGGCTCCATGATCCTAGACTCCCAAGAACACCACTTGCTTAGGGATTGAATGAGAGATTGATTCTTGTAGACTCGGCTCATTGGATTGAGCTTGCTCTCTCCCTTACTCATGGTTTCTTTGGATTCACAATTATCCCCTAGCACAACTCGAAGTTCCTCATGCTTAGGACCGTCAATTAGCCACCCCTTGTCACGTTTAAACCCCACAATGATCTTCCATCTCAAGGTCTCACTTGAACTTTGCAAAACATCAACCCTTGCATCTCCAAATGATTCAATTCCTTTGCACTTGATTGAGTTAACCAAATTTTCAGTTTTGACTTCATAGAGCTCCTCTCCTTGACTTTTCCTTATTGCTCTAGGATTGTCTTTGATCACATGGAGGGCTACATTCTCAATCATGAAGGTACTTGTTAAATTAGTCGACCTAAGAAGTGTGACCAACTCATGTATGGCCTTGAGGGCCGTGCCTATCTCCCACACATCCTCTTCTTGGTTTCTCATTTGGAGGTACCCTTGCCACAAATCGATCTTTGGACTTTCAATGGACTCATCCTGCTTGTTGTTGTTGTTGTTGTTAGTATTCACTTTGAATTTCCATTTTAGGAATTCCCTCGACTCTTTGCTTGCATCAACATTCCCACTCCACATGAATCTCCTTTCTATGAACTTAGGTAGACTTCTCATCTCACATTCATCCCCTTCCTTGAGCATAGGTAGACATTCTATTCCAAACTCATCTTGATCATTAGGGATGTCTTTGAGAAGAAGAACACATTCAACCTTCTCATCACTATACCCATGCTTCATTTCTGGTCCGCCACTTAATACATCATCTTTGATTGGCTCAACCATGGAGGGTGGGGTGGAATACTTCAAGGTAGAAGGTAGGGGTGTTGGTATGTCCTCTAGTTTCATATCACACGGCCTTAACACCACCATTTCAGTTTGCTCTTGTTTCTTCTCGGGTCTCCCATCAACCCTCACTTTTTCGGTGTGACCCAACCAAGGAGGGAGGGTTAGGGTTCTTCAAAATCGGAGGTAAGGGTGTAAGTTTGATTTTTAGCTCCAATTTTAAAAGTATAAGTATTGTCCCTCCCATCATGATTAGCATTTCTTTCCAACTTCCATGGTTTTCCCAAGAGGAGATGACAAGCCTCCATGGGAATCACATCACACAAAACCTCATCCATGTAATCCCCTCCAATGGAGAAAGAAACCAAGCATTGTCTAACCACACTTACACTCATCTCGGCTCCATTGTCTAGCCATTTCATCTTGTAAGGGTTAGGGTGATCTTGTGTAGGCAAAGCTAGTTTTTCAATGAGAGTATTTGAGGCAACATTATTGCAACTTTCCCCATCAACAACCAAATTACAAACCCTTCCCATAATGGTACACCTAGATCTAAAGGTTTGGACTTGGTGATTCTCTTCTAGGGTTAGGGTTTGAGCATGTATTGCTCTACAAGTCACACGGCCATGGCTAGGGGTGGCTCTCCTCCCAACCGAGCCATTCTAGCCTCTAATTCCCTTTGAGCCCTCAAAGTCACAAGATCAAGGTTAGGGTTAGGTTTAAGTCTACCCTCATTTGACTCATTTTGATTTCAAGCTTTCTTCTAGTTTTCTCCATAGAATCATACATGGTCTCACCAAGAGTAGTATCATAAGAAACATCAAAAGGAAGAAACATACCCATTGAAATAACCAAAGAACAAATCTGAAAAAATTTCGGGCACTTCAAGAACTTGTTTTGGACCGTGTGTTTCCTAAGCACAAAGGTGGGATCTTGTGCTTCAAACCCAACCAAAGCTTTGATGACCAATTTGGAGTGAAACCTATGAGGTTTGATTTCACTCAAAGAAACAACAAAAATCGATCTTGAAAGGCTTGTGTTTTACTCGGCCAAAGTATTGTTTTGTGGGATAATTTTTCTGATTTTTGAGACTTAAATGAAAACAAAGAAAACATGAAAGGGATAGGCTAATTCTAAGCACAAAGCAATAGAATTAGGTTTTAGTTAATCAAGCACAAAGCCACTAATTAACTAGAAACTCACTAACTCAAGCACAAAGCTAAGAGGAAATGAAAACACTCAAATTTAGGGTTTAACCTTCAATATCCAAATCTGAAAAATACAATGATTTGAGCTTGGTTTAAATAGACCAAGTCTTTACATCCTAGCCATACAATCTAAGCTTGATCTAAGGGTCCTAAAAGGGCCTCAAATCAGCCAAAAATTATGGTCCTAGAGACCTTACAAATCTGAAAATAAAGCAACCTAATACATAAAGTAGATGGTGACCTTCAAGAGCATCCACACCTTGCTTTGGGTCTTATTCATCCAAGGGTTGAGATCACTCCTTGGAGCACAAGTTTTTGGATCACCAAATCTGATTTCTAAGCACCATACAACTTAACTAAAAGTGAAAATGACATAAAGTAAATAAGAAAAGGACATAAAGCATAAAGGTTGATCCTAGACAATGACTTGTATTCAAAATAATGTCGGTCTTTGAGGATCAAAAGTCAGCCGAGATTCTTGGCCCCCTTTGTTGATTTCTTGACCAACTTGGGTCAAGATTTATTGTGGGTCTAACCCAAATGGTTGCACCCAAGTGACTCCACCCAAAAGTAGCTCATTGTTGCATTTCGTTGCTCCCCTTCTTAAAATCAGCCCTACTTCCTTAGGTCCTTCAAGCTTGGCCATTTTAGCCCATGATTATCGTGACATCACACTTAGTAGGACCCTAGGTTCAAGGTTTAGACCATGGTTTGAGCCCAAGGACCCAAACCATTGCCCTCTTCCAAACCGATTAAAATCGAGCTTGCTTGATTTGGTTCAATCCTCTCCTTGCATTTAGGTTAGCATCCAAGGGCCAAGATGGGGCCTTGGGGGACAAGGTGGGACGGTCCAACTACAACAAAAATCTGATTTTTGTTGGCTACAAAACAATAAAGCATAAAGTAAGATAGACATCTAGTGAAAAGGACTTGTTGCACAAAATAATGTATGTCTTGTGAGTGTTGTTTGAAGCCGGACCCTTGGCCCCCTTGGCCGACTTTTGGAACCACTTGGGTCTAGTTTTATTGGAGGACTAACCCAAGTGGTGGTACTCATATGACCCACACTCAAAAATAGCTCATTTGTTGACTTTTGTTGCTCTCCTTCTTAAACCTTCCTTGACTACCTTAGGTCCACTAAGCATGGCTAAATTTGACCACTTGATTAGCTTGCCTTTGCACTTAGTTAGACCCTAGGTCCAAGGCCTAACCTATGGTTCAAGTCCAAGGACCCAAACCATGGTTTAGCTCCAAACCACCTTTGCTTGACTTGACCATTCTTGGTTCAGGTATCCCTTCAATCACTTTTCATCCTAGGTTGTGTTTTCATAATTTTTACATTACTTTATGTGTTTATTATTGTTTGCTTATATTTTATGTATTGTTTGTGCTCTAAATCAAGGTGAAGAGGCCCTCAACGAAGAGGACACGGTCTACGTCGACGAGGAAGAGGAGTAGATCAACTTTGCTTTATTGAAAAGGTAACTAGGTGTAGCCCTAGTGGTATTTTGGCATGTATGAGGCCCTAGTGTTGTCTAGGTTGATTGTTGATGATTGTTCTATTGAAAAGTTGTGAACTTTGGCTTGTATGGTTCTGGAATATGACTTGTATGACCTATTTGGAGTCGGCCTCATACTTTGTGAGTATAGAAGCATGTCTAGGCTATATGATTGCATGAGTAATGATAATTATGCTATATTGATCACAAAAGTTAGTAACTTGAGTTAGTAAGTAACCTAATTATGTTCACATGTTGGCATTAGTGTTGAATACTCCGTAAAATGCTAGTATTTGTCATTGTATAAGCTTGTATATTGTTTTGATGGTAATGATGGATTAGTTTGATATTGTTGGATGATGGATGATGTTGATTGTGAGTTGATTCAGGTTATTGAATTGGCTTGTGTTGGTTATGAGTTAACTCAGGTTATTGAGTTGATTACTGTAAGCTTGAGACTAGTGTGCGTACGGGTACGGTTATGGCTCGTGCGTGAGGAGTTACGACGTCCTAGTTTGGACGGATGCCGCCTTTTGGGTTCTCAACCGGTTATGGTTAGAGACTATGGTAATTGTTATGTCGTCACCGGTTATGGTGAGGTTTGGCCAAATTAAGACAGTGTTGAGGATTTTACGGTTATGTGGATCCATTGAAAGAGGACTCACGGTTATGTGGTTCCGCCATAGGGTTTGGAGGTATCACTGGTTAGGGTGAGGTCCGGGGTAGTTCACGGTTATGTGGCTATCCAGTGCTCCGTGCTTGCTCTTGCTTTATCGTTGATTATTGTTGACCATATTGAGAATTGTTGAGATTGAGCTTGTGCTATGGTTGTTTTGTTATGCTATTATTGTTGTCTTTATTGTATTCTGATCTTAGGCCCTAGGCCAGGTGAGATGATTGTTGGTTGTATTGTTGGTTATGTCTTATATGTTGAAATACGACTGGGGAGCACCTAGTTACTCCCAATTGATTGTGGTCATTGTTTTCTTTACCGGCAGGTTAGCGCGGGATCGGGATTGAAAAGTGAGGAAGCTGTGAGACGACCCCTAGTTAGCTTACACGTGTGAACCATGGGATTCGTTTGGATTGTTTTGATTATTAGACTTGTTTAGACCTTATCAGTTGGTTTCTACTTATGTTCGTTTGGATTTGAAAGGGGTATTTATTCCCCAGTTTGCTAGGTCTCAAGGCCTACTTTACTATTTGGTTTGCTTAGCTTGTTTTGCGTGAGTGATGACTCGGATTCATGGTGTTTCCGCCACCGTGGCTTTCATTTTTATCTATTTTCTTTTGTTGGAAAATCCGGGTTGTTACACTAACAATCAAATTCCGGACTCCTCGCGGTTTCCACTCAACACACATGTGGATCAAGGTGATATATGTAGTGACACTCACCTACTCGACTCATGGAAGCACGCCCCCAATCGAAGGTAGAACCAATCGCGCATTCCCGTACACAATAATGTCACAACAAACAAAGCAAACACGAGGACTTACATAGGAAAATGTATGTGTAGGCTAAAGAGAGGTAAGGGTAAAAGGTGGACAAATGATTGTGATCATGTGGAGCAAAAAGCCACTAGCGACCACTAGTACAACTCAAGTGCTCGTCCAAACCAAAACGGAACCCAACTCTCACAATCAAAAACGGACCAAAAACAGCAAATCGGTCTCCTCTACACACCATCGCAACATAAGCAATATATAACAAGTGCTCAACTCACCACACCAACAACAACTCATTCATTTTTCATACACAATTCTTTCATTTATCACCCATTTTGTGTTGACTTTGATTTTGATTTTGTGTTGTTGTATTTCATTTTTTTTATTCTTCTTTTTTAAACAAAGAGCATACTCATTAGTTGCGAATAAAGCAAAATAACTCATCATATGTCGGGGAAGCAGCAATCCCGACTAACATCACCAAAACTCTCAAGCACGACATCAGCAAGTCCTAGCAACGATCACAACCCAAAGGACAAGCACAAGAGTATGCAAAAGCGATAACTAGCTAGGCTAGGGTAGACAATTTGGCATATTGCAACAGGAGTTGCTCTTGCAAGGCAATAGTCATGGAACCCGTTTACACCATTGAAGAGAAATGCAAGTCTTGTCAAAGGAAACCTCATGGTCAATGGATCAAAGAGGCATAGGTGGTAAACTTGGGTCCTAAATCACATTTCATCCCTAGAGGTCGATGCCTAGAAAAGCCCCTAGGGAAAGGAAAGGAAAGCAACAACCTAGGCCATGAACCATGAAGCGTATCTTGACATGTCGGCAATGATTTTAACATAACTCCCAATCTGCTAATCCAATTGAGGTGAAACCACTTTCATATGAAAGCTAGCTCAAAGAGCTTTCATGTGACATATGGTTGGCTATCTGGTTCTGGAGCGATTCAAAGCGGGCCTCTTTGTACCTTGTAACCACACTAACCGTAAACTCGACTCACTCATGAAAGTCACTCATATCTCACGGTTTTAGGGCTGAAAATGGGTGGTTAAGTTTCTGAGATTTATTTGTAAAAACATAAAACGAAAATAAAGGATATGACTTAAACAAGTTTAAGCCTAGGATAGAACCTTAACAAGCACATAGCCACTATTAAGGGTTCGAGCTACTCAAAGCACATAGCTAATGAGCCACCCTAGTTAACCTCAAGCACAAAGCAAGAGAAAACTCTCTTTAAACTCAACTTTTTTATATCATCACAAATTGGAGTGAAACTAGGAGGATAAAGCTTCACTCAAAGGATGAACAAAATCGATCTCAAACCCTTGAACAAATTCGGCCGAGTATATGTGATTTTTGTGTTGTATTTTTCTGATTTTTGTTGTTAAATGTAAGAACATAAAGATAGTCACTAAATCTATACACTAAGTAATAGATTTAGGGTTTGATTAGTTTAAGCACAAAGCCACTAAACTAATCTTCCACTAACTCACACACTAAGTAATGAGAAAATGAAGAACTCAAGCAAACAACTAGGGTTTTCTTTTTATCATTCCAAATCTGAAAATATGATGTGTGAGGGTGGGTTTATATATTACCCAATGCCTCATCTCAACCCTACATTACAAGATAATCTAAGGGCTACAATCAACCCCCAAATTCAACATTATACTCGGTCCAAACAAGCTCACTTGAGCTGAAAATTTTGAACATAAAACAACAAATACTTAAAGTAAAAAGCATAAAGTAATAAAGGTAGATAGCGACATGTGTTGATAGTGACTTATTGAGGAACACATGTGAGGACTTCTTGTGATCATTTCTCGGCTGACTTGGGCTTCTCCCCTTGGCTTTGACTTTTGTTGACTTAGTTGACTTGTGGTTGACCCTTGGACCTAAGGTTGGAAGCGGGCCCTAGGTCAATGGATCGCAAATTCTCAACTCCCGTTGCAATCTCCCCGGGTTGAAAAGGATTTGCCCTCAAATCCTCGCCTTCTTCATCTTCCAAATCCTCATGATACGGACTAAGATCTCCCACATTAAACGTGCCATGGACTCCGTATTCCCCCGGTAGATCAACTTTGTAAGCATTCGACCCGATTTTCTCAAGTATTTCGAAGGGACCCTCGGCTCTAGGCATGAGTTTGTTCTTTCGTTTATCCGGAAATCTTTCCTTCCTCAAGTGTAACCATACCAAGTCTCCCGGCTCGAACTCTTTGGGATTCTTTCGGCCCTTTGATCTAGACTTGTAGGTTTCATTTGCTTTCTCGATTTGCTTCTTGACTTGGTTGTGGATACTCATCATGAACTCAACCCGCTTCTTGGCATCGTAACTCATCTCCTTGCTCTTGGCGGGGCTAGGTCCGTGGGCATGAGAGGTTGGTCCCATAGACCACTTCAAGCGGTGAATGTCCGTGCTTGAAGAGGGTGCGGTTAAAGGCAAACTTCGGCGTGGGCAAGTTTGAGATCCCAATCTTTCAAGGACTTGGATACGATGCATCTAAGGATCCTCCCAAGGTTTTATTAGTGACCTCGGTTTGGCCATCCGTTTGTGGGTGGTGACTGCGTGCTAAACAAGAGCCTCGTCTTTAGCAATTTCCACAAAGTCTTCCAAAAGTGGCTCATGAACTTGGAGTCTCGATCGGATACAATGGTTTTGGGGACTCCATGTAGCTTGACCACTTCTTTGAAGTACAACTAAGCCACACTCATGGCATCCTCGGTTTTCTTGCATGCAATGAAATGAGCCATCTTGCTAAATCGATCCACCACAACCATGATGGAATCTTTACCTCGTTGAGTCCTAGGCAAGGCAACAATAAAATCCATGCTAACGTCTTCCCAAGGTCGGTTTGGAGCGGGTAGGAGTATAGGGCCCGTTTGAAAAAGGACTTAGATTGTTGACACAAAGCGCACCTCTTGATCACGTCTTGGACATCGCCAAGCATCTTGGGCCAATAGAATTGATCTTGGAGAATGTCGTAAGTCTTTTGAATCCCAAAATGCCCTGGCTAAACCGTTAGAATGTACCTCACGTACTAGGAGAAGTCGATAGGAGCCCTTAGGAATGCACAACCGATTCCCCAAGAATAGGAATCCCTCTTGAAGTGTGTACTTGCTCCCTACTTTGCTTTCCCCCCCACGAATGGAGTTCCACTCATCCTTGAAGTCGGGATCCTCCAAATAGAGTTCTTTCATGAATTCAAAACCCAACACTCTTTGCTCCATGTAGCTTAGCATAGCGTGCCTTCGAGACAAAGCATCGGCCACCACGTTATTCTTTCCCTCAATGAACTTACTCGAAAAGGAGAATGATTGAAGAAATTCGACCCATTTGGCATGCCTATGATTCAACTTGTGTTGCCCATTGATGTATTTGAGTGCCTCATGATCCGAATGAAGAACAAACGGTTTGGGTTTGAGATAATGGCTCCAATGAGCGAGAGCGACGATGGCATAGAATTCTTTGTCGTAGGTGGAATAATTGAGCTTGGCTCCATTCAATTTCTCACTAAAGTAGCGATCGGTTTGTGTTCTTGCAAGAGAACGGCCCCAATTCCAACTCCACTAGCATCACACTCGACCTCAAAGAGCTTGTTGAAATCCGGTGGTGTAAGAATAGGTGAATCACACAACAACTCTTTGATCCTCTTGAAAGAATTCTCGGCCCCCTCATTCCATTTGAACTCTCCTTTCTTCATTCACTCGGTGTTGGGTGGCATGGCGGTGCTAAAATCCTTGATAAATCGACGATAAAAAGAAGCCAAGCCATGAAAACTCCTCACCTCGGTTATGTTCTTGGGAATTGGCCATGATTTGATAGCCTCCACTTTCTCTTGATCCACTAGAATACCACGGCTTGATATAATATAGCCCAAGAATTGGACTTCGCTTTGCATGAAGGAACACTTCTCTAACTTGCCATACAACTTGTGATCTCTAAGTGTTTCAAACAACACTTGCAAGTGATGTAGGTGAGCTTCCTTGGAAGGGCTATACACTAAGATATCGTCAAAGTAAACCACAATGAATCTCCCCAAGTAAGGTCTCAAAACCTCGGTCATCAATCTCATGAAGGTGCTAGGAGCATTGGATAGTCCAAAAGGCATGACTAACCATTCATATAACCCATGCTTCGTTTTGAAAGCCGTCTTCCATTCATCACCCTCCTTGATTCTCACTTGATGGTAGCCTTGTCGTAGATCAATCTTAGAAAACAATCGAGCTCCACTAAGCTCATCAAGAATGTCATCAAGTCTAGGTATAGGAAACCTATACTTGACCGTAATGTTGTTGATAGCTCGACTATCCGTACACATTCTCCACGTTCCATCCTTCTTTGGTACCAAAAGTGTAGGTACGGCACAAGGACTAAGAGACTCCCTTACAAACCCCTTTTCCATGAGTTCCCCAATTTGTTGTTGAAGTTCTTGCGTAGCTTTGGGATCACTTCGATAGGCGGGCTTATTTTGTAGAGTAGCACCTTAACAAGATCGATTTGATGCTCAATGCCCCTAATAGGGGGTAGGCCGTGTGGTAGTTCAAGGGGAAACACATCCTTGTAGAGTTCTAAGAGTTCTTGAACTTCACATGGAATCGGTTTTTCACTTTCCTGGGAAGTTTCTTTGGCGATGAGGGCATAAACAACCATCCCCTTGCTAAGCTCGTGTTTCATCTCTTGCTCTCCAACCAATAGGACTCCCTCAAGAGGCTTGGTTAGGGTATGAGTGGCTCGGCCACCCAAGTTTGGAGGCAAGGGTGTAAGCTTGATCCTCTTGTCTCTAAACTCGAAAGTATAAGTGTTGTCTCTTCCCTCATGAGTCGCATTTCGATCAAATTCCCAAGGTCTCCCCAATAAAAGGTGACAAGCATCCATAGGAATCACATCACACCACACTTCATCCATATAGTCTCTTCCCATGGAAAAAGAAACCAAACATCTTCTATCGACCAAAATTTCGGCCTCCCTATTCAACCACCTCAACTTGTAAGGGTTTGGGTGTTTTTGTGTGGGTAGGGCAAGTTTATCGATGAGGGTTTTTGAAGCAACATTAACACAACTCCCTCCATCAATAATTAGGTTACAAACCCTCTTCCCAATGGTACATTTAGACCTAAAAATCTGATTTTTTTGACTTTCATCCAAGGAATGGGGTTGGGTATGCATAACCCTCCAAGTTACAAGACCAAGTTTTGACCCAATTCCTACATTCATTCGGTTCAACTTAGATTCAATCTCCCCTCTCAATTTCTCCATAGAATCATACATGGTTCCCTCAAGAGTAATATCATAAGAAAGAGGCATACTCATTGAGAAATCAAACACAAGAAAAACCTGAAATTTCGAATACCTTGAGATACTTCTTTGGACCGTATGAACTTAGCACAAAGGTGGGATCTTGTGCTCTTCAAACCAAAGCTTTGATAACCAATTTGGAGTGAAACTAGGAGGATAAAGCTTCACTCAAAGGATGAACAAAATCGATCTCAAACCCTTGAACAAATTCGGCCGAGTATATGTGATTTTTGTGTTGTATTTTTCTGATTTTTGTTGTTAAATGTAAGAACATAAAGATAGTCACTAAATCTATACACTAAGTAATAGATTTAGGGTTTGATTAGTTTAAGCACAAAGCCACTAAACTAATCTTCCACTAACTCACACACTAAGTAATGAGAAAATGAAGAACTCAAGCAAACAACTAGGGTTTTCTTTTTATCATTCCAAATCTGAAAATATGATGTGTGAGGGTGGGTTTATATATTACCCAATGCCTCATCTCAACCCTACATTACAAGATAATCTAAGGGCTACAATCAACCCCCAAATTCAACATTATACTCGGTCCAAACAAGCTCACTTGAGCTGAAAATTTTGAACATAAAACAACAAATACTTAAAGTAAAAAGCATAAAGTAATAAAGGTAGATAGCGACATGTGTTGATAATGACTTATTGAGGAACACATGTGAGGACTTCTTGTGATCATTTCTCGGCTGACTTGGGCTTCTCCCCTTGGCTTTGACTTTTGTTGACTTAATTGACTTGTGGTTGACCCTTGGACCTAAGGTTGGAAGCGGGCCCTAGGTCAATGGATCGCAAATTCTCAACTCCCGTTGCACAAATCTGAAAAATACATGAGGGAAAGCTTGGTTTATATAAGACCAAGGCTTTCATCCTAGCCATACATTTAGGACAAGATCTAAGGGCCATGAGGGGCCTTCAAAAACAGCCGAAAATTGGCTCACATGAGCCTTACAAAATCAGCAAACAAAATACAACAACAACTAAAGTAGACGGTGACATCTTGGAGCATCCTCACCCTTCCTTTGTGTTGTTCAATCAAGGCCCTTCATTTCTCCTTGGAGCTCAAGTCATACGGTCCAAACAAGGTCCCTTAGCTGATTTTTTTTGTTATTTGAATACAAAAGACCAAAACGTGACAAAGACATAAAGTGATAAAACAAACTATAATGAAAGGGACATGTATTGAATTACAATGTAACACTTGAACATCATTTCAGCCGAGATTTTGGCCTAAATTGGCTGAAATTTCGTGACCATGGGTCCAAGGACCATGGTTAGGTCGTAGGCCAAAAATCGGGACCAAATCTTCAAGCCGTTTATTTCCAACTCTCCCCTTCTTCAAAAAAAGTTTGTCCTCAAACTTTAGCCAAATAAAATATGGTATCCAAAAAGATAAATTTTCAGAAAATAAAACGATTTTGAAAGAAAGTAAAGTTGGATGTAAAAGAGTGAAACAACAAGAGCAAATCCTATGAAAAGCACATAGCAAATTCATCGAATCCTCTTGTTAGCCAACTCGACTCAAACACCCACAAAGTGTGCTCGAATCAAGTCGACACTCACAAATCAAGCCTCGCCCAGATTTGTAAGGTGACACCCGAAGACACCAAGACCCAACTCATCCCAAGACCGTCTCGGTTTAAGAAAACTCAAGAGCCGTAGCTTTGATACCAATTGGAGCGATTCGAAGCGGGCCTCTTTGTACCTTGTAACCATCCTCACCCTAAACAACCTATGATTGAAATGAACACTCAAGTCACACGTTTTTTGGGCTGTTTAGGTGGATAAGTTTTCTGATTTTTATTTGCAAAACATAAAACCTAAAGATAAAGGATATGACTTAAACAAGTTTAAGCCTAGGATAGAGCCTTAACAAGCACATAGCCACTATTAAGGGTTCGAGCTACTCAAAGCACATAGCTAATGAGCCACCCTAGGTAAACCACAAGCACAAAGCAAAGAGAAAACTCACTCAAAACTCAACTTTTTTATATCAACCAAATCTGAAAAATACATGAGGGAAAGCTTGGTTTATATAAGACCAAGGCTTTCACCCTAGCCATACATCTTTCCTAAGATCTAAGGTGGAATGAAACTAGATGGGTCAAGTTTCACTCAAGAAATGAACTCAAATCGATTTGTGAAGCTCTCCAAAATCTCGGCCAAAGACTAATATTTTTGTGATGAATTTTTCTGATTTTTGTTGACAAATGAAAACATAAAAGATAGTACCTAAATCTAAACTGTAACACCCCGACCCTAACTAAAGGCCGAAATGTCATTCACGGTAGCTCGCCAGGCTGTGTACATCGCCCACAGACCAACACGGGCCCTTTCCAACAAGACTTTGTCCTCACTGCGTGCATCCCGAGAACTTCCCAGAAGGTCACCCATCCTAAGACTACTCTCCAGCAAGCACGCTTAACTAAAGAGTTCTTAAGATGAGCCACCAGAAAAGAAGATGCATCTTGTTGATATGAGTAGTACTTACAATCCTTTTAAGCTCTATGTCACTTGAGCCAACACATGAACCTCTTCAACGGGGTACCCGGCCCGAATAACCTCGGACAACACCGGGTGTTACACACCCCCACTTGAAGAACGCAACGTCCTCGTTGCGCCTGGTCGCTACTTACAATATAGCATTCCAGAATCCTCCCGGCTAGGTGCGTGCACTGCCAACAAGACACGTGGATTCGACCACACGGTCGCCGGGTTGCTCTGATACCATTTGTAACACCCCGACCCCAACTAAAGGACGAAATGTCATTCACGGTAGCTCGCCAGGCTGTGTACATCGCCCACAGACTGGAGTGAAACCTATGGGGTTTGATTTCACTCAAGGAAACAACAAAAATCGACTTGAAATTCTCTTGAAAATCTCGGCTCAATGTGATGTTTTTGTGAAGTATTTTTCTGAAATTTTGTAAACAAGGAAAATAAAAAGGATAGTCACTAAATCTACACACAAAGTAATAGATTTAGGTTGTGATTAATTAAGCACAAAGCCACTAATTAATCTCTCACAAATCTCAAACACAAAGTAAAGAGATAAATGAAGAACACTCAATATGAAACTTAGGGTTTCTTTTTTTCATTCAAACAAATCTGAAAATTTACAAGGCAATGAGAGGAGGTTATATACTACCCTTCCTCTAATCTTGACCTTACATTTAAAGGAGATCTAAAGGCTACAATTAACCCTTGAATTACATCAAATACTCGGTCCAACAAGGCTCACATGAGCTGAAAATTTTGAACATAAAACAACAAATACTTAAAGTAAAAAGCATAAAGCATAAAAGGTAGATAATGACATGTGTGAAAGGGACATGTTGAGGAGAAACATGTGAGCTCCTCTTGAATTAATTTCGGCTGACTTGGGTCCTCTTTCTCACTTGATTTTTGCTCATTGATGATTTAATTGGCTTGTGGTTCGAACCCACTTGGGTGCACTCGAGCGATCACATTCAAAAATAGCATTTTTGTTGACTTTCGGTTGCTCTCCGTCTTGACTTTCCTTGACCTCTTTGACCCACCAAGCTTGACCAAGATATTATGGTTTAAATTCACTCAAAATAAGCTTGGGTGGACCTTAGGACCGTGGTCTAGCCCATGGTTCGAGCCCAAGGACTCAAACCGTGATTTAGGCAAAAACCGCCTTTGCTCGCCTCGACCATTCTTGGTCCAATCTCCTCTCCTTGAAAAGGATTTGCCCTCAAATCCTCGATCTCTCTTCCCCTTGCTCGGTTTTGACCTTGATCATCGGTGAGATTGATTGATACTCCTTTTGCTTCTTGACAAGAGTTGGACTCCATGGTTATTGATGCCCAAGAACACCATAGGCCTAGAGATTGATCGAGAGAATAATTGTTCCTTGTTTGGCTCGTGTAAATGACCTTACTCTCTTCTCTTACCATGGTTTCCTTGAATCTACATTCATTTCCTAGCTCATCCTCAAGCTCTTCATACCCAAACTCAATTGAAGATTGTTTAGAATCACCATGACGCCACTCCTTGATTCGGTCATTCCTTTCCATGATCCTCCATTTCACGGTTCTTCTTGGCCTTTCCATGCCATCATTCCTTGCACTCCCATTCGACTCATCCTTGTATTTCATTGAGTGTCCCGAATTTTCAGTTTTGAGCTCATTGAGCTCCTCTCCTTGACTTCCCCTTATTGCTCTAGGGTTGTCTTTGATCATTTGGAGGGCTACACTCTCGATCATGAAGGTACTTGTGAAATTAGATGACATGAGGAGTGTGAGTAAGTCGGTTATGGTCTTGAGGGCCGTGTTCTCCTCCCACAAGTCGATCTTTGGACTTTCACTTGAGCCATCTTCTATCTTGAGCTTAGATGAAGATTGTAGAAGATCATCACTTAGCTCTTTTTGTTCAAGCTTAGTTCCCCCTTTGAATCCCCATTTCATGAATCCACTTGAGTAGACTTGAGTAGGATGATCACATAGTAGCTCCTTGTTGTTATTATTCACTTTGAATTTCCATTTTAGAAATTCCCTTGACTCTTTGCTTGTATCAACATTCTCATACCACATGATTACCTTTCTCTTGACATTAGCCAAACACATCTCATGATCATACTCGTCCCGATGCTTGGCATTGTATCCCATGCTTTCCTCTTGATTGTTAGGATCATCTTTAGCAAAGTGAAGGGTCAATTTCTCGCCAACATCCATCCCTCCACTTATTTCGGCCTCTTCACTCAATATCACATCTTTGTAAGGCTCAAACATGGAAGGTGGGGTGGAATGCTTCAAGGTAGAAGGTAGGAGGGTTGGTATGCCCTCTTGTACCATATCCCACGGCTTTACCATCCCCATTTCAGCTTGCACTTGTTTCATTTCGGGTCCCCCATCAACCTTCATGTTGTTGTGTGACTCAACCAAGGAGGGTGGGTTAGGGTTCTTCAAAATCGGAGGTAAGGGTGCAAGTTTGATTTTCTTAGCTCCAATCTTGAAAGTATAGGTATTGTCCCTCCCATCATGATGAGCATTTCTTTCCAACTTCCATGGTCTCCCCAAGAGGAGATGACAAGCATCCATGGGAATCACATCACACAAAACCTCATCCATGTAATCCCCACCAATGGAGAAAGAAACCAAGCATTGTCTAACCACGCTTACACTCATCTCGGCTCCATTGTTTAGCCACTTCATCTTGTAAGGTTTAGGGTGTTCTTGTGTAGGCAAGGCTAATTTTTCAATGAGGGTGCTTGAGGCCACATTAGAACAACTCTCCCCATCAACAATCAAATCACAAACCCTTCCCATAATGGTACACCTAGACCTAAAGGCTTCGACTTGGTGACTCTCTTCTAGGTTTAGGGTTAGGGTTTGAGCAAGCTTGCCCCTACAAACCACACGGCTTTGGCTAGGGGGTGATTCTCCTCCTAACCGAGCCATTCTACCTTCTAACTCCCTCAAGTTCACAAGGTTAGGGTTAGGAATAGGTCTACTCCTCATTCGACTCATTTTGATTTCAAGCTCTCTTCTAGCTTTCTCCATAGAATCATACATGGTCTCACCAAGAGTAGTATCACAAGTAACATCAAAAGGAAGAAATATACCCATTGAAATAACCAAAGAAACAAAAATCTGAAAATTGTTGAGTAAAGCAAGGACCTTTGAGTGTGAAAATCAAAACCAACACTAACACAAGTGTAGATCCTCAACCATTTTTGTGAAAATTTGTGAGAAGTTTTGTGGAAACAAGAAAATAAAAGAGACAAGCGAAAAAAATAAAGGATGAAAAACAAAGATCAACTCAAGAAACACAATAAACCGAAAAATAAAGATAAAAAATCGAAAATCAAGAACAAACCAAAAATTCGGGTATCTCCTTTGGACCGTATGTTTTCTAACACAAGGGTGGATCTTGTGCTTCAAACCCAACCAAAGCTTTGATACCAATTTGGAGTGAAACCTATGGGGTTTGATTTCACTCAAGGAAACAACAAAAATCGACTTGAAATTCTCTTGAAAATCTCGGCTCAATGTGATGTTTTTGTGAAGTATTTTTCTGAAATTTTGTAAACAAGGAAAATAAAAAGGATAGTCACTAAATCTACACACAAAGTAATAGATTTAGGTTGTGATTAATTAAGCACAAAGCCACTAATTAATCTCTCACAAATCTCAAACACAAAGTAAAGAGATAAATGAAGAACACTCAATATGAAACTTAGGGTTTCTTTTTTTCATTCAAACAAATCTGAAAATTTACAAGGCAATGAGAGGAGGTTATATACTACCCTTCCTCTAATCTTGACCTTACATTTAAAGGAGATCTAAAGGCTACAATTAACCCTTGAATTACATCAAATACTCGGTCCAACAAGGCTCACATGAGCTGAAAATTTTGAACATAAAACAACAAATACTTAAAGAAAAAGCATAAAGCATAAAAGGTAGATAATGACATGTGTGAAAGGGACATGTTGAGGAGAAACATGTGAGCTCCTCTTGAATTAATTTCGGCTGACTTGGGTCCTCTTTCTCACTTGATTTTTGCTCATTGATGATTTAATTGGCTTGTGGTTCGAACCCACTTGGGTGCACTCGAGCGATCACATTCAAAAATAGCATTTTTGTTGACTTTCGGTTGCTCTCCGTCTTGACTTTCCTTGACCTCTTTGACCCACCAAGCTTGACCAAGATATTATGGTTTAAATTCACTCAAAATAAGCTTGGGTGGACCTTAGGACCGTGGTCTAGCCCATGGTTCGAGCCCAAGGACTCAAACCGTGATTTAGGCAAAAACCGCCTTTGCTCGCCTCGACCATTCTTGGTCCACAGACCAACACGGGCCCTTTCCAGCGCACTTTGTCCTCACTCGTGCGCATCCTGAGAACTTCCCAGGAGGTCACCCATCCTAAGACTACTCTCCAGCAAGCACGCTTAACCAAAGAGTTCTTAAGATGAGCCACCAGAAAAGAAGATGCATCTTGTTGATATGAGTAGTACTTACAATCCTTTTAAGCTCTATGTCACTTGAGCCAACACATGAACCTCTTCAACGGTACCCACCAATAACCTCGGATAACACCGTGTTACACACCCCACTTGAAGAACGCAACGCCCTCGTTGCGCTGGTCGCTACTTACAATATAGCATTCCGTAATCCTCCCCACTAGGTGCGTGCACTGGCCAACAAGACACAGGATTCGACCACACGGTCGCCGGGTTGCTCTGATACCATTTGTAACACCCCGACCCCAACTAAAGGACGAAATGTCATTCACGGTAGCTCGCCAGGCTGTGTACATCGCCCACAGACCAACACGGGCCCTTTCCAAACAAGACTTTGTCCTCACTGCATGCATCCATAGAACTTCCCAGGAGGTCACCCATCCTAAGACTACTCTCCAGCAAGCACGCTTAACTAAAGAGTTCTTAAGATGAGCCACCAGAAAAGAAGATGCATCTTGTTGATATGAGTAGTACTTACAATCCTTTTAAGCTCTATGTCACTTGAGCCAACACATGAACCTCTTCAACGGGGTACCCGGCCCGAATAACCTCGGACAACACCGGGTGTTACATAAACACAAAGTAATAGATTTAGGGGTTTAATTAGTTAAGCACTAAGCCACTAACTAATTAATCATAAATCTCAAGCACAAAGCAAGGAGAAAAATGAGGAACACACAACTTAAACTCTAGGGTTTATAATTCATCCAAATCTGAAAAAATTACAAGGCAATGAGAGGAGGTTATATAATACCCTTCCTCTAATCTTGACCCTTCAATTCTAAGATGATCTAAGGGCTCACATGAGTCCCTCAAATGATACAAAAAAACGGCTCACAAGGAGCTCACATGAGCTGAAAATTTCAATGTAAAAGACAAACTTCAAAAGCATAAAGGTTGATGTTGACACTTGACTCAATCCCCTCCCTTCTTTGTTTAGGTAGTCATCAAGGGTCTTGATTGAGCCTTGGCTTGAGAGTGGGACGGTCCACATGCTCCTCAATTTTGATTTTTACAAACTAAAACAATAAAACATAAAGTAACGAAAGCGACATGAATGAAAATGACATAAAACATAAAACAATGTGATGGTTGTGGGGCTTGATTGAGCCGGCTCCATGGACCTCCTTGAGCTAGCTTTTGTGAGCCATGTGAGTTTTTTATTGGAGGGTTAACTCACATGGGTGTACCCAAATTGACCACATTCAAAAATAGCATATCCATTGACTTTGTGTTGCTCTCCAACTTGACCTACCTTTGACCTCTCTTGACCACCAAGTATGGCTTGATTTGACCATAGAATTGACTTCTCTTAACTCTTGGTGGCCCCTTGAACCATGGCTCAGGCTTGGGTTTGAGCCCAAGACCTCATCCCTAGGCCCAACTCCATCTCTTCCTTGACCACCTTGACCATTCTTGGTCCAATCTCCTCTGCTTGGAAAGGATTTGTCCTCAAATCCTTGGAGATCCTCTTGCTTCCTCCTTGACTCGATTTTATGCTTGTTGCTCGACTTATCCTTTGCTCGGCCTTGACCTTCATGGCTCTAAGCTTCCAAGGGCACCATTTGATGATGGTTTGGAGGAAGGGTTGGACCCCTTTGGCTTGGCTCTCGTGAATGGCCATGGTTTCATCTTTGATCATGGCTTGCTTGTCCACACATTCTTCCTCGAGCATTTCTTTGAGTCCACGACTCATAGCCATGCCATCCAACCATTCTTGCTCATGATCGAGTCCATCAATGATTCTCCATCTTAAAGACCCACTCGATCTTTCCTTGCCATCAATTTTCGCTCTTTCTTTGACCACATTCTCATTGTAGTCGGTTGTTTCATTGTTGATTGATGTATCACCCTCATGTTGCTCCTCTCCTAGAATCATTCTTGTTGCTCTAAGGCCCTCCTCTTCTTCACCTATACCCATTCTCGGGTCCTCTTCCACCACCTTGCTAGTATTCCCTTTTTCAAGTGATTCGAACAAACACGCATTGGCTTTATTTCCCATCATTGGTGGTAGGGGGGCTGGAACGATAAGCTTTTCACCGTACTTGAACGAGTAGGTGTTATCTCTCCCGTGATGGGAAGAATTCTTCTCATATTCCCATGGCCTACCAAGCAACACATGACACGCATCCATGTCCAACACTTCACACACAACTTCATCCTTATAGTCTTGTCCAATCGAGAACGAGACTTTGCATTGTTTATCAACCTTTACCTCGGCTCCTTGATTAAGCCACCTTAGCTTATAAGGATGAGGATGTTTCAAAGTAGGTAAGGCAAGTTTATCAATGAGGGTTTTTGAAGCAACATTAACACAACTTCCTCCATCAATAATTAGGTTGCACACTCTCCCATTGATTGTACATTTGGACCGAAAAATTTGGTGCCTTTGGTCCATGCTCTCATTTGATTCTTGAGTGTGCATTACTCGCCATGTGACCAAGCTCAACCCCGAGTCCTGGGAACTATAGTTTCGCCACTTTTACCTCCTCTACTCCCTCTTTTTTTCTTCCTCACAAACTAAGACCTCATCGCCTCCCCAATGCGCTACTTCACTTGTGTTCAAGGCTCTCTTGTTAGGGCACTCCTTAGCAAAATGACCATACCCTTGTCATTGGTAGCATCTCTTGAGAGGAATCGTTTTCCTAGGGCCATAGTCAATTCCCTTTCCCTTGTCAACACTTGATGGCTTGATGGTAGGGCAAGGCTCGGCTAATTTGACCCCTCCTTGGCTCGAGGTAGGGTTGGTCTTGGTAGTGCTCTTAGCCGAATCCCCTCTCCCCTTCTCTAACCTTTCCACACGAGTGGCCATAGTGACGGCCTCATCGAATGACCACAAGTTTTGCATCTTCACCCGGTTAGCTATCCTAGGGTTTAGGCCCTCGACAAACCTAGCTATCTTTTGCTCGGGTTTTTCATTCATCTCACATTGTAAGGTGAGTTGTTCAAAGTCCCTAAGGTAGGATTCAATGGGTTGTGTTTCTTGTTTGAGTTGGGCTAGCCTAAGAAACATGTCTTGGGTGTAATCCTTGGGAACAAACTTATCTTTGAGCTTTTTCTTGAGTTTGAGCCATGACCTAATGGGTTCCTTTCCCTCTCGATTTCTTTGGTTCTTAAGGTTTTCATACCAAAGGGAGGCATAGCCTTTGAATTTCATGATGGCCACCTTAAAACACTTTCTATCGGGGTATTCTTTAAATTCAAAGATTCTTTCGACCGACCTAAGCCAATCTAGTAGATCCTCGGGATTAAGACTACCATAAAAGTCGGGAAATTCTACCTTGATGTCTCGGTCATGATCTCTTGGGTAAACTTCAAGGGACTCCTCCGAATCCGAGTATTGATCTTCCATGTGAGGAGGTGGTTGGCCTCTCCCACGTCCTCCTAACCCACGGCCTCTTCCTCCTCCACCCCTAGGTGGTGGTCTTGGCTCATGAATGTTTTGTTCCAAGAGAGTGTTTATAGCATTCATCATTAAAGTACAATTACCGGTGAGTTGAGTCAACTTCTCTTCTAAATCGGAAAGCCTTTTATCCTCTTCCATTTTGTGAAAATTTTGTGAGATTTTTGTGGAAGTTTTGTGGAAATAAACAAGGAAAAAAGAAGGCAAGAAAACGAAAAAAAAAATGAAGAGGAAAACAAGGGTAGAAAACCGAGTAAACAAAAACAAATCGAAAACAAGAACAAACCTAGGCTTTGATGACCAATTTGGAATGAAACTAGATGGGTCAAGTTTCACTCAAGAAATGAACTCAAATCGATTTCTGAAGCTCTCCAAAATCTCGGCCAAAGAGTAATATTTTTGTGATGAATTTTTCTGATTTTTGTTGACAAATGAAAACGTAAAAGATAGTACCTAAATCTAAACACAAAGTAATAGATTTAGGGGTTTAATTAGTTAAGCACTAAGTCACTAACTAATTAATCATAAATCTCAAGCACAAAGCAAGGAGAAAAATGAGGAACACACAACTTAAACTCTAGGGTTTATAATTCATCCAAATCTGAAAAATTACAAGGCAATGAGAGGAGGTTATATAATACCCTTCCTCTAATCTTGACCCTTCAATTCTAAGATGATCTAAGGGCTCACATGAGTCCCTCAAATGAAACAAAAAAACGGCTCACAAGAAGCTCACATGAGCTGAAAATTTCAATGTAAAAGACAAACTTCAAAAGCATAAAGGTTGATGTTGACACTTGACTCAATCCCCTCCCTTCTTTGTTTAGGTAGTCATCAAGGGTCTTGATTGAGCCTTGGCTTGAGAGTGGGACGGTCCACATGCTCCTCAATTTTGATTTTTACAAACTAAAACAATAAAACATAAAGTAACGAAAGCGACATGAATGAAAATGACATAAAACATAAAACAATGTGATGGTTGTGGGGCTTGATTGAGCCGGCTCCATGGACCTCCTTGAGCTAGCTTTTGTGAGCCATGTGAGTCTTTTATTGGAGGGTTAACTGCACCAAAATGGATAAGCTCTTTTTGCTCGTTTTGAGGCTTGGGCTTACTTGAGACCTATGGCTCGAGCCATGGCTTAATTTGTGACCATTAGGGTCAAACCAAGTGAAATGTGCGAAGAAGAACAAAGGAAATCAGCCCACACTTGGAAAACAACAACCTAGGCCATGAACCATGAAGCTCATTTTGACATGTCGGTAAAGATCTTAACATAACTCCCAACCTGCTAATCCAATTGAGTTGAAACCACTTGCATATGAAAGCTAACTCAAAGAGCTTTCATTTGACATATAGTTGGCTATCTGGTTCAAAGGGATCTGAGAGTTATGACCTCTACAAGTCAGAGGTCAGAATGTGAAAACTCAGTCCATAGGCAAATTCGACATGTCTGTACTAAAAGTTGCATATCTTGAGTTATATGCAATATTTTTGGATTATTCTTTTTTCATTGGAAATCTATCTCAATTACCGTTCCAATGACATATCATGGGCCTTCTAATTCAACGTGAGCGAGAAATGGTGAAGCCTACAAGTCACTTCAGTCTCAAGGAACTCGGTTTTGGAGTAATGAGCCATGAACTTAACCTACATCATTCTCCTTGGGTGAGCTCACCTTGGGGACCATTTGGGAGCCTCATAATCATCCTAAGGCTCACATGAGTCGTGGCTAGCACAAGAGGGGACAAGGAATTCAGCTCATTCCACAATTCAAAAGAGAAGATCAACTTTTGTTCATGTCACTATCTCTAGATGTCTTTGTCTCACTTTATTCTTTATTGTATTTGTCTCCTTTAGTTTGTGATCTGAATTTTAAGTCCTTTGTACCATCACTCCTTGCTCTCCAAGATTAAGATCTCAACCCTTGGATTTGAACCTAAATGCAAGGAGAGGATGTAGTCACAAGTCACTATCTACTTTAGTTGTTGTAGTTTGTTTTATTTTCAGATTTGTAAGGTCTTTAGGACCAACTTTTTCGGCTGAATTGTAAGGCCCTTATGGCCCTTAGATCAAGCTTAGATGTGTGGTTAAGATTAGAAGCCTTGGCATATATAAGCCAAGCCTCCAAACAATGTAATTTTCAGATTTGATAAAGAAGGAAAAAACCCTAAGTTTGAGAGTTCTCAACTTATTTGAGTGTTCATTATCTCTTTGCTTAGTGCTTGAGTTAGTGACTTTCTAGTTAATTAGTGGCTTTGTGCTTGATTAACTAAACCCTAATTCTATTACTTAGTGCTTAGAATTAGTACTATCTTTTATGTTTTCATTTGTTACACAAAATTTCAGAAAATTGTCTCACAAAAACATCACACTTGGCCGAGATTTTCAAGGGTATTGCAAATCGATTTTTGTTGTCTCCTTGAGTGAAACTTAACCCATCTAGTTTCATTCCATTAACTCACATGGGTGTACCCAAATTGACCACATTCAAAAATAGCATATCCATTGACTTTGTGTTGCTCTCCAACTTGACCTACCTTTGACCTCTCTTGACCACCAAGTATGGCTTGATTTGACCATAGAATTGACTTCTCTTAACTCTTGGTGGCCCCTTGAACCATGGCCTAGGCTTGGGTTTGAGCCCAAGGACTCAACCCTTGGCTCAACTCCATCTCTTCCTTGACCACCTTGACCATTCTTGGTCCATAAGGGCCATGAGGGGCCTTCAAAAATACAACAAAAATCAGCTCACATGAGCCTTACAAAAACTGAAAAAATTACAACAACAACTAAAGTCGATGGTGACATCTTGGAGCATCCTCTCCCTTCATTTGTGTTGTTCAATCAAGGCCCTTCATATGCTCCTTGGAGAGCAAGTTACACGTCCAAGACAAAGGTCCCAAGCTGATTTTGTTGTTTGTTTACAAAAGACCAAAAGGTGACAAAGACATAAAGCATTAAAGCAAACTTTATTGAAAGGGACATGTGTTGAATTAAAATGTATCACTTGAACTTGAATTTTTAGCCAAGATTGGTCCTATTTGGGCTGAAAAATCTTGACCATTAGTCCAAGGACCATGGTTAGATCGTAGACCAAAAATCGGGACCAAATCGTCAAGCCGTTTCAGTCCAACTCTCCCCTTCTTCAAAAAAGTTTGTCCTCAAACTTTGGCCAAATAAAAATGGTATCCAAAAAGATAAATTTTCAGAAAATAAAAACGATTTTTGAAAGAATAAAGTTTTGATAAAAACGAGGGAAACAACAAGAGCAAATCCTATGAAAAGCACATAGCAAATTCATCGAATCCCTTTGTTAGCCAATTCGACCCAAACACCCACAAAGTGTGCTCGAATCAAGTCGACACTCACAAATCAAGCCTCGCCCAGATTTGTAAGGTGACACCCGAAAACACCAAGACCCAACACATCCCAAGATCGTCTTGGTTTAAGAAAACTCAAGAGCCGAAGCTCTGATACCAATTGGAGCGATTTGAAGCGGGCCTCTTTGTACCTTGTAACCACACTAACCCTAAACTCGACTCACTCATGAAAGTCACTCATATCTCACGGTTTTAGGGCTGAAAATGGGTGGTTAAGTTTCTGAGATTTATTTGTAAAAACATAAAACGAAAATAAAGGATATGACTTAACCAAGTTTAAGCCTAGGATAGAACCTTAACAAGCACATAGCCACTATTAAGGGTTCGAGCTACTCAAAGCACACAGCTAATGAGCCACCCTAGTTAACCTCAAGCACAAAGCAAGAGAAAACTCTCTTTAAACTCAACTTTTTTATATCATCACAAATCTGAAAAATACATGAGGGAAAGCTTGGTTTATATAAGACCAAGGCTTTCATCCTAGCCATACATTTAGGACAAGATCTAAGGGCCATGAGGGGCCTTCAAAAACAGCCGAAAATTGGCTCACATGAACCTTACAAAATCAGCAAACAAAATACAACAACAACTAAAGTAGATGGTGACATCTTGGAGCATCCTCACCCTTCCTTTGTGTTGTTCAATCAAGGCCCTTCATTTCTCCGTGGAGCTCAAGTCATACGGTCCAAACAAGGTCCCTTAGCTGATTTTTTTTGTTATTTGAATACAAAAGACCAAAAGGTGACAAAGACATAAAGTGATAAAACAAACTATAATGAAAGGGACATGTATTGAATTACAATGTAACACTTGAACATCATTTCAGCCGAGATTTTGGCCTAAATTGGCTGAAATTTCGTGACCATGGGTCCAAGGACCATGGTTAGGTCGTAGGCCAAAAATCGGGACCAAATCGTCAAGCCGTTTCGTTCCAGGTTCAAAGGGAGCAGAGAGTTATAACTTCTACATGTCAGGAGTCAGATTTTGAAAGGTCAGTCTATAGGCAGATTCGACATGTCCGTACTAAAAGTTGCATATCTTGAGCTCTAGGCAATATATTTAGATGATTCATTTTGCATTGGATAGCTAGCTCAATTACCTTTCCAATGACATATCGTGGGCCTTCTAATTCAACGTGAGGGTGAAATGGTGAAGCCTGAAATGCACTTCAATCTCAAGTAACTCGGTTAGGAACTGTTTTGGAGTAATGAGCCATGAACTTAACCTACTTCATTCTCCTTGGGTGAGCTCACCTTGGGGACCATTTAGAAGCGTCCTAATCAGCCTATCCGACACATGAACCGTGGTAAGCTCAAGAAGGGGACCAAAAACATCAGCTCATTCCACAAATCAAAATCAGCTCACATGTCATTGTCACTAGTAGTCCTTGTTTTGCTTTATGTCATTGTCTACTTTTAGTTTATATTTTCTGTAGGTTAAAATCAGATTAGAAGGGTCTTGATCCAAGTACACCTTGACCTTGTAAATCTTGACCTTTGGATCTCTGCCTAAAGCAAGGGTGTATATGGTTTCAAGTGTCTTTGTTTACTTTAGTTGTAGTTGTTGTTTTCTTCTGATTTGCAAGGCCAATAGGGCCGAGTTTCTTTTCTGTATTTCAAGGCTCATTTGTAGCCCTTAGATCTTTAGGAAGTGTAAGGCTAATATGTAAGCATGGGTCTTATATAAACCCACACCTATCCATTGTAAAAATCAAAATTTGATGAATGAAGAAAATCCTAGAATGAAGAAAATCCTAGTTTGAGTGTTTACTCAACTTAGTCTCTTTGCTTAGTGCTAGAGTTGTAAACTTAGGGTGTTTAGTGGCTTAGTGCTTAAACACTCGATCCTTCTATCCTTGGCTAAGTGCTTGGAAGAAGACTATCCTTGTTTTATTTTAGTTTGTTTACATTTCAGAAAATTCAAACACAAAAACACATCAAAAACAGCACCAAATCAGCCGAGTCAGTTCATGTTTTTTCAAGTCTAATTTGATTAAGTTTTGAGTGATTCTTAGCCCATAAGTTTCACTCCAACATGGTTATCAGAGCGTTGGTTCAAGAGCACAAGATCCTGGACCAAGAATGGTCAAGGTGGTCAAAGAGGAGATGGAGTTGAGCCAAGGTTTGAGTCCTTGGGCTCAAACCCTAGCCTAGGCCATGACCCTAGGGGCCACTAAGAGTAAAGTCAAGTCAATTCTATGGTCAAATCGAGCCATACTTAGTGGTCAAGGGAAGTCAAGAGAAGTCAAAGGTAGATCAAGTTGGAGAGCAACAAAAAGTCAATGAATATGCTATTTTTGAATGTGGTCAAATTGGGTGCACCCATGTGAGTTAACCCTCCAATAAAGGACTCACATGGTTCACAAAATCTAGCTCAATGGAGGTCCAAGGAGCCGGCCTAATCAAGCCACCAAGATCATCACATTGTTTTATGTTTTATGTCTTTTTCATTCATGTCCCTTTCACTACTTTATGCTTAATTGTATGAGTTTAAATTTCTGAAAAAATTGGTCACATGGACCGTCCAAACCCATCCCCAAGGCTCACACAAGGACCCTTGGATGATCATCAACAAAGAAGGGAGAGGATGGAGTCAAGTGTCACCATCACCTTTATGCTTTATAGTTTGTCTTTTACATTGTAAATTTTCACTCACATGTGAGCCATATGAACAGATTATTTTGTAGTATTTTGGGACTCTTGTGAGCCCTTAGATCCTCTTTGTAATGTATGGTCAAGATTAGAACGAGGGTATTATATAAACCCTCATTCTCACATCATTTTTTCAGATTTGAATGAACTAAAGGTTGAACCCTAAAAACTTGAGTGATTTCCTTTTCTCTTAGCTTTGTGCTTGAGTTTAGTGAGCAATTAGTTAGTGGCTTTGTGCTTAACTAATTAAAACCTAAGTCTATTACTTTGTGTGTAGATTTAGTTACTATCTTTTTATGTTTTCCATTTGTTTACAAAAATCAGAAAAATACTTCACAAAAACATATCAATTGGCCGAGAATTTCATCACCACCACAAGTCGATTTTAGTTCATCCTTTGAGTGAAACTTATCCCATCAAGTTTCATTCCAAATTGGTCATCAAAGCCTAGGTTTGTTCTTGTTTTCGATTTGTTCTTGTGTTTTCTCGGTTACCCTTGTTTTTTCCTCTTCACTTTTCGTTTTTTCTTTCCTTCTTTTCCTTGTTTATTTTCCACAAAATTTCCACCAAAAATCTCACAAAATTCTCACAAAATGGAAGGGGATAAAAGGCTTTCCGATTTAGAAGAGAAGTTGACTCAACTCACCGGTAATTGTACTTTAATGATGAATGCTATAAACACACTCTTGGAACAAAACATTCATGAGCCAAGACCACCACCTAGAGGTGGAGGAGGAAGAGGGCGTGGCTTTGGAGGCCGTGGGAGAGGCCAACCCCCTCCTCACATGGAGGATCAATACTCGGATTCGGAGGAGTCCCTTGAAGTGCAACCAAGAGATCATGACCGAGACATCAAGGTAGAAATTCCCGACATTTATGGTAGTCTTAATCCCGAGGATCTATTAGATTGGCTTAGGTCGGTTGAACGAATCTTTGAATTCAAGGAATACCCCGATAGAAAGCGTTTTAAGGTGGCCATCATGAAATTCAAAGGCTATGCCTCCCTTTGGTATGAAAACCTTAAGAACCAAAGAAATCGAGAGGGAAAGGAACCCATTAGGTCATGGCTCAAACTCAAGAAAAAGCTCAAAGATAAGTTTGTTCCCAAGGATTACACCCAAGACATGTTTCTTAGGCTAGCCCAACTCAAACAAGAAACACAACCCATCGAATCCTACCTTAGGGATTTTGAACAACTCACATTACAATGTGAGATGAATGAGAAACCCGAGCAAAAGATAGCTAGGTTTGTCGAGGGCCTAAACCCTAGGATAGCTAACCGGGTGAAGATGCAAAACTTGTGGTCATTCGATGAGGCCGTCACTATGGCCACTCGGGTGGAGAGGCTAGAAAAGGGGAGAGGGGACTCGGCTAAGAGCACCACCAAGGCCAACCCCACGTCAAGGCAAGGAGGGAGCAAAATTGGTGAGCCTTGCCCTACTATCAAACCCTCAAATTTCGACAAGGGGAAGGGAATTGACTATGGCCCTAAGAAAACAATCCCTCTCAAGAAGTGCTACCAATGTCAAGGGTATGGTCATTTTGCTAAGGAGTGCCCTAGCAAGAGGACCTTGAACACAAGTGAGGTTGTGCATTGGGGAGACGATGAGGTCTTAGTTTGTGAGGAAGAAAAAAAAGAGGGAGTTGAGGAGGTGAAGGTGGCCGAAGCATTAGTTCCCCTGGACTCGGGGTTGAGCTTAGTCATATGGCGAGTGATGCACACTCAAGAATCAAGTGAGAACATAGACCAAAGGCAACAAATATTTCGGTCTAAGTGTACAATCATGGGGAAAGTGTGCAATCTCATCATCGATGGTGGAAGTTGTACTAATGTGGCTTCCAAAATGCTTGTGGAGAAACTAAACCTACCCACTTTGGAACACCCTAGCCCCTACAAACTAAGGTGGCTCAACAAGGGAGCCGAGGTGAAAGTCAACAAACAATGCAAGGTGCCATTTTCAATTGGCCAAGATTACAAAGATGAGGTTACTTATGAAATTCTCGACATGGATGCATGTCACTTGTTGCTTGGAAGACCATGGGAGTATGAGAGAGATTCCTCTCACCATGGAAGGAGCAATACTTACTCCTTCAAATACAAGGAGAAACTCATTGTGCTCACACCATTACCTCCTATGATGGGCTACAAAACTAACTCGTGCTTGTTTGAATCGATCATTGAAGGACGCTCTAGTGTGGAGATGAAATTGGAGCCGAGTTTAAGTGGGTGTGAAGGCTTGAGAGGCCTTGAACCGAAAGGGAATGGGCAAGAGGAAATGGTGAGCCTAGACCTTGAGGAAAACCCTAGAGCAACAAGGAGGATTCTAGGAGAGGAGCAACATGGGTATGACAAATCAATCTACAATGAGAATGAAGTCCAAGAGAGGGCTAAAATCGATGGCAAGGAAAGATCAGGTGGGTCTTTAAGATGGAGAATCATTGAAGGGCTCGATCATGAGCAAGAATGGATGGATGGCATGGCTATGAGTCGTGGGCTCAAAGAAATGCTCGAGGAAGAGTGTGAGGTCAAGCAAACCGTGACCAAGGAGGAGAACATGATTATCCCCTCGAGCCAAAGCAAAGGAGTCCAACCATTTCTCCAAACCCTAGCTAAGTGGTGTCCTTGGAGGCCCAAAACCGTGAAGGCCAAGGTCGAGCAAGGGTTAAGTCGAGGATTGAGCATGAAATCGAGCCAAGGGGAAAGCAAGAGGATCTCCAAGGATTTGAGGGCAAATCCTTTCCAAGGAGAGGAGATTGGACCAAGAATGGTCAAGGTGGTCAAAGAGGAGATGGAGTTGAGCCAAGGTTTGAGTCCTTGGGCTCAAACCCTAGCCTAGTCCATGACCCTAGGGGCCACTAAGAGTAAAGTCAAGTCAATTCTATGGTCAAATCGAGCCATACTTAGTGGTCAAGGGAAGTCAAGAGAAGTCAAAGGTAGATCAAGTTGAAGAGCAACAAAAAGTCAATGAATATGCTATTTTTGAATGTGGTCAAATTGGGTGCACCCATGTGAGTTAACCCTCCAATAAAGGACTCACATGGTTCACAAAAGCTAGCTCAATGGAGGTCCAAGGAGCCGGCCTAATCAAGCCACCAAGATCATCACATTGTTTTATGTTTTATGTCTTTTTCATTCATGTCCCTTTCACTACTTTATGCTTTATTGTATGAGTTTAAATTTCTGAAAAAATTGGTCACATGGACCGTCCAAACCCATCCCCAAGGCTCACACAAGGACCCTTGGATGATCATCAACAAAGAAGGGAGAGGATGGAGTCAAGTGTCACCATCACCTTTATGCTTTATAGTTTGTCTTTTACATTGTAAATTTTCAGCTCACATGTGAGCCATATGAACCGTTATTTTGTAGTATTTTGGGACTCTTGTGAGCCCTTAGATCCTCTTTGTAATGTATGGTCAAGATTAGAACGAGGGTATTATATAAACCCTCATTCTCACATCATTTTTTCAGATTTGAATGAACTAAAGGTTGAACCCTAAAAACTTGAGTGATTTCCTTTTCTCTTAGCTTTGTGCTTGAGTTTAGTGAGCAATTAGTTAGTGGCTTTGTGCTTAACTAATTAAAACCTAAGTCTATTACTTTGTGTGTAGATTTAGTTACTATCTTTTTATGTTTTCCATTTGTTTACAAAAATCAGAAAAATACTTCACAAAAACATATCAATTGGCCGAGAATTTCATCACCACCACAAGTCGATTTTAGTTCATCCTTTGAGTGAAACTTAGCCCATCAAGTTTCATTCCAGATCCATCCTTGTGTTAGTGTTGGTTTCGGTTGACACATTCAACGATCCAAAATTTTTCTCTGAAAATCAGTTTTGTTTTTTTTTTCAAGTTTCAATGGTTCTATCTTTTTCTTTTGGTTCCACATCTTTTTCCTATGGTACTTCATGTGGAACCCCTAGTGGTGAGTCCGTGTATGAGTCCATGGAAAGGGTTAGGGGAGAGTTAGAGGCCAAGGTGGCCAAAATGAGTGGAAGGTCTGTTAACATGAGTGTGTGATGCGGGAGCAATCCATGAACCATTACCTCGTGATGGTGAGCACGAAGTCTTATTAAGCACTACTTGTCCTGGACATTCATTTGGAGGTAACTTACGTCCAAATTATGTTACCTTACTAAGAAGGTCATTTTCGAACCAATAACTTAAATGTCAGCAGACAAGCCTGACTTGTTTGTTGATTATCTCGAGCTCTACTTAATGTTTTGGGGTCATTCAAAAAGGAGGGGATTAAAGACTCTCTGCGCATTCCAACCTGTACTCTTGCACGCCCAACGGACAAGTATTGAATAAGTTATGCTTCCAACAAGACAAACCTGCTCTAGTAACCCGCGAACATAAATGCTGTAGTTGGTGGCTGTTTTGCTCGATTTTCTTCATTGTTTTTATTGTGTCTTGTGTTGTCAAGTCTTGGAAAATAAAAGGGAGTTATTATGTTTAATTCTCTAGGATTAGTTTTCAGCTTTGAGTCATTTGTTTCTCTATAAAAGGAGAACTTGTATTTCTTTCTCAGCATCCCATTTTTTGAATAATATTTCTGAAGTTCAATTTGAACATTCATTTTAGAGTTGAGAAGTACTTCAATTTTTGTGTTGATTTTCTGGTTGCGATTGGAAATCAATCGTTTATTCACTTAGGCAAGGTCGTCTAAGCATAAACAACCCAGTTTGTGCAAGTTCGAGGTAGAATTTGTGCATCCATATCTTTTGTTCAAATTCTGATTTCCTTGTTACAAATGCCTATACAAATTAAAACAAATCAATAATAAAATCCGCTGCTATTTTACTCTCACAAAACGATTCACAATATCAGTTTATTTTGCTTCCGCTAACGTATCATCTGGTATCAAAGCTTCGGCTCTTGATTTCCAAATCAGGCGATCATGGTGAATGACGAAGGTGATGAGAATGCGAGGCGTGATGCAGAGATTGCTGCCCTAAGAAGAGGGTTCGATGCCCAAGCTGTTGTCCTACAACAACTTTGTGATATGTTAATTGAAAACCCAAATTTCAATAGGCAACCTAACCATGGAGATGGTAGGCATTCTGACGAATTCATGGTTAACTAATTACCTGAATTTGATGGTGGAACTGATCCAGATAACTACTTGGAGTGGGAACGAAAGATTGAAAGAATGTTCGATTTTGGACCAAAAATGGCCAAGGTGGTCATGGGTGAAGTCGAGGGAGACCATGGGGTGGACCCATGGGCTCGAACCCAAGCTTAGGCCGTGGTCAAGAGGGTCACTAAGGGCTAAATAAAGTCAACTCTATGGTCAAGTCAAGCCAACCTTAGTGATCAAGCAAAGTCAAGAGGAAGTCAAAGTTGGAGAGCAACAAAAAGTCAAGGTTATGCTATTTTGAAATGTGGTCAACCAAGGTACACCCATGTGAGTCAACCCTCCAATAAATGGGCTCATATGGTTCATCAAGCTAGCTCATGGAGGTCAAGGGGGCCGGCTTATTTCAAGTCACCAAGGATCATCACATTGTTTTTATATTTTAAGTCATTTTCATACATGTCGTTTTCACTACTTTTACTTTATGCTTTATTGAAAGGAGACAATGTAAACCCTTGTAATATGGTCACTAGGACCGTCCCACATGCCACCCAAGGTCAAATCTTGACCCTTGAAGACTACCTAAAATGCATGGAGAGGATGTGCTCACATGTCATTGTCTACTTTATGTTTTGTTTGTTATCATTTTCAAATTTGTAAGGTCACAAAGACCAACTTATTTCGGCTGATTTGAGGGACCTTTATGGCCCTTGGATCAACTTGTAATGTGTGGCTAAGATTAGAATGAGGGTAATATATAAACCCTCATCCTCATCTCACAATTTTCAGATTTGGCTAATGATAAAGAAAACCCTAGTGTTTATTGAGAGTTCTTCATTTTCTCATTACTTTGTGTGTGAGTTAGTGATAGATTAGTTTAGTGGCTTTGTGCTTAAACTAATCAAAACCTAAATCTATTACTTTGTGTGTAGATTTAGTGACTATCTTTATGTTCTTTCATTTAACAACAAAAATCAGAAAAATACTTCACCAAAAACACACACTTGAGCCGAGATTTTCAAGAGCATTCAAAGTCGATTTTTGTTCATCCTTTGAGTGAAACTTGATCCACTTAGTTTCACTCCAGATTTTAAAGACTTGGATGACGAAAAGCGTTCCAAGTTTGCTGTTCTGACACTTGTAAGAAATGCATCTTTATGGTATGAGAATATGAAGACTCAAAGAGCCCGTGAGAACAAAGAAAAGATCAGTTCTTGGGAGACCCTAAAACGCAAATTGCGTAAAAGGTATGTTCCTCACAATTACAAACAAGAGCTATATCGAAGAGCTGTTGATTTGATGCAGGGGACGATGAGTGTGAATGATTATATTTCTGATTTTGAAAAGATTACTATGATGTGTGATGCTAATGAATTAGAAGAACAAAAAATGGCACGTTATATGAGGGGGTTAAATCGAAACATTGCAAATGTTGTTGAATTGTATCCTTGTGTTTCATTCGATGATCTTTGTTCTTTATCTCTGAAAGTTGAGAAACAACAAAAGTCTGCCCGTTCTAATTCACTTGGCACCAAAAACACGACTTGGAGTAGACAAGAGGGAACTTCAAAATCTGGTGGGATTTTGTCTAATTCAAAACCTGAAACGACCCAAAAATCAGTAGTTCCCAACACCCAACAAAAAAATAAGGAGAGAGACTTGAGTAAAGTTCGGTGTTTCAAATGTCAAGGCTTTGGTCACTATCAAAGTGAGTGCCCAAACAAACGGATTATTGCTTTGAGAGAGGCAGTTGAAATCAGAGATGTTATTTATGAGGAGTTAAATGGAGAGGAAGAAGTAGCTGAAACTGATGAGGAGATTGAAACTGAAGGATTTGAGGCTCCTATTGGAGGTGAATCATTGGTAATCCGTCGTTCTTTACATGCTAAATTTGAACCTACTGATTCTGAGCAGAGGGAGCAACTCTTCCATACCCGTTGCCTTGTTAATGGTAAGTGGTGTAATGTGATAATTGATGGAGGGAGCTGCACTAATGTTGCTTCTAGTGAAATGGTTAACAAGCTTGCTTTGACTACAAAACCCCACCCTAAACCTTACAAACTTCATTGGTTGAGCGATGGTAATGAGACTAAGGTCACAAAGCAAACACTTGTGAGTTTTGCTATGGGTTCTTACACGGATGAAATTCCGTGTGATGTAGTGTCGATGGATGCTTGTCATCTTTTATTGGGACGTCCTTGGCAATCTGATCGTGATGTGACTCATCGGGGACGGTCTAATGTGTATTTCCTGATGTTTGGTGGTAAGAAAATTGAGTTGAAGCCTATGTCTCCAAAGGACATAAGAACCACCATGAGTAAGAAGGAGAAATCAGGTTTGGTAACTTTTGCAAATGCTAGAGATGTTGACAGGGAATTAAATCAAGGGGACGAGTTTTTGCTCTTTTTGTCAAAGAAGGAACCGACCCAGAATCGAGTTCTTTAGAGGTGCATCCATTACTCCAACCATTAATGGAGAAATTTCGAGATGTATTTCCCGAAGACCTACCACCAGGTCTGCCACCCATTAGAGGTATTGAGCACCAAATTGATCTGATTCCAGGTGCACCATTGCCTAATAAAGCACCTTATAGATGCAATCCAGAGGAAACTAAGGAGCTTCAAAGGCAAATTGACGAATTGATGCAGCGAGGTTATGTGCGTGAAAGTCTAAGCCCTGGTGCTGTACCTGCACTTCTTGTTCCATAGAAAGATGGTACGTGGAGAATGTGTATCGATACTAGGACTGTGAACAACATTACTATCAAGTATCGTTTTCCAATTCCACGCTTGGATGATATGTTAGATGAGTTACATGGTTCTATTATATTCTCTAAGATTGATTTACGTAGTGGCTATCACCAAATCAGAATGCGTGAAGGGGACGAGTGGAAAACAGCTTTCAAAACCAAGCATGGTTTATATGAATGGTTGGTTATGCCATTTGGACTTACGAATGCTCCTAGCACTTTTATGCGCTTGATGAATGAGGTATTACGGTCTTTCATTGGTAAATTTGTTGTTGTTTACCTTGATAATATCCTTGTGTACAGCAAAAGTGTGGAAGAACACTTGAGCCATTTGCAATAAGTTTTTGAAGTGTTGAGGAAACAAAAACTCTATGCAAAGTCGGAAAAATGCAGCTTTTTAGTTCCTAGTGTTGTGTTTCTTGGCTATGTGGTTTCGAAAGATGGTGTCGCTGTTGATCAATCGAAGGTTGAGGTTATTCGTTCTTGGCCTACACCCACAAATGTGACGAAAGTAAGATCATTTCACGGCTTAGCTTTGTTCTATCGTCGATTTATTCGTAATTTCAACACTATCATGAGTCCTATCACCGACTGCTTGAAAAAAGGATCATTTGCATGGAATGATCAAGCTCAACATGCCTTTGAGGAAGTGAAACATAAGTTGTGTGAAGCACCTATATTAGCATTACCAGATTTCTAATCCTTTTCAAGTTGAATGTGATGCTAGTGGTGTGGGTATTGGAGCTGTTTTACTTCAAGGAGGTCGCCCAATTGCTTACTTTTCTGAAAAGCTTGGTGGAGCAAGATGTTGTAGGGATCGGACCCCATTCACTAATCAAATATTAGTGTAAATCAAATTACTCTAATTTGATTTAGCAAGATCTATGTAGTACAAATTCACTTTGTTAACAAGATTAGAAATTTATACCTTTCTCAAAAGGGAAATTTGGGCACAAAATAAGAACTCCTTTCTTATTTTGTTTCTTGAGCTAACAATATGGATGATCCTCCAAACCCGAGTTTCCATAATAGGAAACCTCCTTCTTGTTGCACCCAAGAAGCACTCCAAATTTACTAATGATTTTGATCTAGAAATCACTTAGTAAACACTTGATAATATGTGAAAATCATTACTACTAACACTTAGTAGTATTTGGAAATATAAGTACTAGTTACTTATTATTATGAGAAAGTGTAGAGAGAATATGTGGAAAAACAATGAATGAAACATCTTTCATCCAAGGCCTTATTTAATAAGGAAAATGAGCAAAGTGGAAGTGTGTATGACACACCACTTACACGTCCAAATGGGGAGAGGAGAGGAAGAGTGTTGGCTTTGCTTTTTCTTGTTGCAAAGTGGAAGTGTGTATGACACACCACTTACACGTCCAAATGGGGAGAGGAGAGGAAGAGTGTTGGCTTTGCTTTTTCTTGTTTAGCACAAACACATGCATGTTAATCATGATGTTTCTCATGCATGCAAAAGACTAGCAACAAAACAAAGTGAATAAGACAAAGGAAGGAATCTTCCTCCATTACTACTCATTTTGGACGGTCCAAATGAGTTTAATGGGTCCAATTTTGTTTTCAATATTTGTCCCACAAATACTTTTAATTTATCACGTAAATCATCTAATATGATAAAGTATAAATTAATTAAACTCTTCCTTAATATACATGTACACTTACACATATATTAAAATGTACTTTTACTAATCTCATTAGTAAAATATACACAATTAGTGAATTAACGTTTAATCACTAATTCCCATCTCCTCTAATAATTTTATCAATATAAAATTCAATCATCCGAGTTCACAACTCGATTTCTCTCTAAGATAATTCACTGACTAACCGTTAGTCATATTATCAAGTCACTAATCTAATCGTATCTCATACAATTAATTAGCTTAAATATTTGGAGTACGTTCCTATAGGTGTGACTTAAAGGGATCAATTGATTACCGCCGTTCTCACGACAATAACGTCAAACTCTAGTCAGCCAACCGTTATTGATTTACGTTAATCAATTGACAATAATACAGGATTATCCCCATGTATTCCTTAATTGAGATTTATTAACTAATCGCACTATTGTGGAGGACACATACTTCAACAATCTCCCACTTGTCTGAGACAAGTTGTGCATTACCAATTCTCATGTCCGTTTCACATCTCCCACTCGATGCAAGGTGTCTTACAGGTCGTACTTGCATCCTGAGATATATATCGTGAGTGGTTTCCTCGATATGGAGAGTAGCTGTCTGACCGGGGAATCTACCGTAGATTCTTACCGAGCGTGGCCACGCATTTTCAGCGACTACTCCTCGAGTGGCCCAAAGATGTTTTACCCTGACGAGGGTGGACATTTCCCTTCCACTCGATTGTACTGTATAATGCAGATCACCATGACCCCAAAGATGCCCTTATAACCCCCTTTCACGGCATGGCTTAGGACAAAAATGAAAGTCACTCGGAAACTGCACCGACTCAGACAATCAGTTCCAGTCAAAGAATCGACTCAAAGGAATACTATAGAATTCCCACCACGACCAGGTTTCAATCTCATTGAAAAGGAATTCTATAAGCGTCACTGTCCGACAGAGTGTTTCACAGTCTGTCTATGCAAACGATCAGTCATCACATATGACCCTATGGTGTTGAACCCACCATCGATCGACTTGCAATCTAGTCTTTCCGAGACGTCACCTCATATGAGAGACTAGGGACCAAATACTTAGTTTATACCGTTCACTTGAATATGTTCAATGTTGTCACACAACTATTCGGATAAACAAAGTATGCATTCATAATGACTTAAAAGAGTAAATATATACTCTAAACAATGAATGTTATATTCATATATGTAATAGGATACTTTATTCAATTACATATCACGAATCTAAAGGAAATCTAGCATACGCCGCAACCCCATGGAGGCGGTGTGCGCGTCATGCTTAGCCCTCGAAAGGGGCTTGGTTAAAGGATCAGCGACATTGTTGTCTGTCCCAACCTTACAAAGATCTATTTCCTTCCTTTCCACATTATCTCTAATAACGTGGTATTTCCTCAAAACATGTCTAGACTTATTACTAGACTTGGGCTCCATTGCTCAAAAGATGGCCCCACTATTATCACAATAAATAGTGATTGGATTTGCGGCACTAGGGACTACACTTAGTCCATTCAAGAACTGCCGAATCCATACAGCTTCTTTAGCAGCTTCCCAAGCTGCTAAATATTCAGCTTCTGTTGTAGAATCTGCTGTGACTCTTCGCTTGAAACTTTTCCAGCAAACAGCACCCCCATAAAGACATAGCCGGATTGGGATTTCAGATAATCCCCATCGGTTTGGAAACTTGCATCCGTGTAACCCTTTACACGTAGCTCAAGTTCTCCTCCAAACACTAGAAACGAATCCTTAGTTCTTCTCAAGTACTTAAGGATGTTCTTCACAGCTATCCAGTGACTCTCACTAGGATTAGCTTGATACCGGCTCGTCATGATCAAGGCGAAAGCGACATCAGGACGAGTGCACATCATAGCATACATGATTGATCTTACAGCGGAAGCATAAGGGATCAATTTCATGCGTTTAATTTCCGCAGGAGTCGTAGGACATTGAGATTTCTTCAACGTCATTCCTACACTCATCAGAAGAAAGCCTCTCTTGGAGTCTTTCATATTGAACTTATCAAGAATCTTATCGATATAATTTTCTTGACTTAATGCTAGTATCCTCTTGGATCTATCTTTATAGATCCGGATACCCAAGATGCGTTGTGCCTCTCCCAAGTCCTTCATTTGGAAATGGTTTCCCAATTCCACCTTTACCGAATTCAGACTTGGAATGTCATTTCCAATCAGTAGTATGTCATCCACATACAAAACAAGGAAGGTTACCTTGCTCCCACTAAACTTCATGTACAAACAAGGTTCCTCGGTACTCCGAGCGAATCCCTTTTGTTTGATAACATGATCAAATCTGTGATTCCAACTCCTTCATGCTTGCTTAAGACCATAAATGGATCTCTTAAGCTTGCATACTTTCTTAGGGTTGGATGTATCTACAAAACCTTCAGGTTGTGTCATAAACACTTCCTCTTCTAGAATCTCATTCAAGAAGGCGGTTTTTACATCCATTTGCCATATCTCATAGTCATGAAATGCGGCGACCGCTAAGATTATCCTTATGGATCGAAGCATAGCAACCGGTGCAAAGGTTTCATCATAATGAACACCTTGGACTTGTGAAAAGCCCTTCGCCACCAATCTAGCTTTGTAAACATCTATATGTTTATCTATGCCGAGTTTGATTTTGAATATCCATTTACACTGAAGGGCTCTCACTCCTTCAGGTAAATCTACCAAGTCCCAAACTTGGTTCTCGTACATAGAATCCATTTCGGATTTCATGGCCTCTAGCCATTGGTCGGAGTTGGGGCTACTAATAGCCGCCTTGTAGGTTGAGGGTTCGTTGCTTTCGAATAACAACAAATCACCCTCCTCCTCGATGTTACCGAGGTAACGGTCAGGTTGATTACTAATTCTTCCTGACCTCCTAGGGATTACAACCGTGTCAGAAGATGAAGGAACGGTTTCCTCATTTTCTG
This sequence comes from Dianthus caryophyllus, assembly GCA_023091065.1. Lineage (NCBI taxonomy): Eukaryota > Viridiplantae > Streptophyta > Magnoliopsida > Caryophyllales > Caryophyllaceae > Dianthus > Dianthus caryophyllus. The sequence goes on along the minus strand of CM041529.1, from coordinate 10,504,902 downwards.
TGTCGGTTTGTGGCTCTTGAACTTCATCAAGTTCAAATTTTCTCCCACTCTGTCTTATTAGAAATATACTTATTTTCTAGAAAGACAGCATCACGAGCCACAAACCCTTTGTTCTCGTGAGGGTTGTAGAAGTAATAACCACACGTTTCCTTAAGATAACCTACAAATAGGGAACCTTTCCCGTCCATATCTCATATGGAGTCAGATTTCGATTTAGTGAGAATACAGCAGACGATAGTGCAAAGCCCAAAAACGATCCAGGAAGCTCACTTTGACTCATCATAGACCGAACCATGTCTCGTAAGGTTCGGTTTCTCCTTTCTGCAACACCATTCAACTGTGGTGTGCCCGGAGGAGTCCATTGTGATATTATACCACAATCCTTAAGATGTGAATCAAACTCATTACTTAGATATTCGCCACCACGATCCGATCGTAGTGCTTTTATCTTCTTATCCAATTGGTTCTCAACCTCATTTTGAAATTCTTTAAATTTCTCAAAAGCATCACTTTTATGCCTTATTAAGTAGATATAACCATATCTACTTCAATCATCGGTAAAAGTAATGAAGTAATGATATCCTCCTCTAGCGGTGATGTTTAATGGACCACACACATTGGTGTGTATGAGTCCTAAAACCTCACTAGCTCGTGTCCCTTTACCACTAAAGGGTGCACGAGTCATCTTGCCTAAAAGGCAAGCCTCGCATGTACCATATGATTCGCAATCAAATGGTTTGAGAACCTTGGTCTGAACAAGTCTCTTTATGCGTCTATCGTTTATATCATTTAAACGACAATGCCAAAGGTAGGATTTGTTTGATTCATTTAAACCTCCTTAAAGATGCACCCAAGAACTTACTCCAAAATACTAAGGATTTTGATCTAGAAATCACTTAGTATAGACTTGATAATATGTGATATTATTATTACTAACACTTAGTAATATTATGAGTATTATAGGAACTAGTTTCTTATATTAGAGAGAGTTTTGAGAGATGGAGAGATTGTAGAGAAATATGCATGTTCATTTCTCTTTCTAAGCCCTTCTTCCTTTTAAAAACAAAAGAGAAAAAGATAGTGTATGTGGTACACTAGGGGGCCGGCTTTTGTGAGTGAGAGAGGAGAGAAGAGCTTGCTTTTTCTTGTTAAGACAAATTACATGCATTTACATCATTATGTTTTGCATGCATATAAAACAAACTATGGAAACAAATCACAAGAGGACAAGAAGGAATCTTCATCCCTTCTTCCTCCATTTTGGACGTCCAACATGAGCTATATGGGTCTTTTTTGTTTTTCAATATTTGTCCCACAAATACTTATAATTTATCACTTAATTATCTAATATAATAAAGTGTAAATTAATTAAATTCTTCCTTAATATACATGTACACTTACACATATATTAAAATTGTATTTTTACTAATCTCATTAGTAAAATATACATGATTAGTGAATTAACAGTTAATCACTAATTCTCATCTCCTAAAATAATTTTATCGAAATAAAATTCAATCATCCGAGTTCACAACTCGATTTCTCTCTAAATTACTACATTGACTAACCGTTAGTCGATTTATCAAGTTACTAATTCAATCGTATCTTATACAATTAATTAGCTTAAACATTTGGAGTACGTTCCTATAGGTGTGACTTAAAGGGATCAATTGATTACCGCCGTTCTCACGACAATAACGTCAAACTCTAGTCAGCCAACCGTTATTGATTTACGTTAATCAATTGACAATAATACAGGATTATCCCCATGTATTCCTTAATTGAGATTTATTAAGTAATCGCACTATTGTGGAGGACACTTACTCCAACAGTAACCACCCATGTTAGGAGGCGGTTGCCCCCTTCCTCGGCCACCAATACCACGGCCCCTTCCTCCACCCCTTGGTGGTGGTCTTGGTTCATGAAGATTATGCCCCATTAGGGTGTTTAGAGCATTCATCATAGTGTTACAATTCCCGGCGAGTTGATTCATTTTTTCTTCAAGAGCCGAAATCCTCTTATCTTCGGCCATCTCTTCTTTTTTTGTGAAAATTTTGTGAGAGTTTTGTGAAAGTTTTGTGAAAGAAACAAGGAAAAAACAAAAGAGAAAAAACAAGGAAACAACCTTAGCTTTGATGACCAATTTGGAATGAAACCTAAGGGGTTAGGATTCACTCAAGAGAACAACTAAAATCGATTTGAAATGGAGGGATGAATCTCGGCTAATATGAGTATATTTGTGTTTGAATTTTCTGAAATTTGTAAGTTAAATGAAAACATAAAAAGATAACCTAAATCTAAGCACAAAGCCAAAGATTTAGGGTTGGATTATCCAAGCACTTAGCCACTAGGTAATCATACACACCCTCTTGCACTAAGCTAAGAGAAAACAAGATGAGATAAACTCAAACTTAGGGTTTTAATATCATATGAAATCTGAAAAATACAATGTGTTTTGGAGGGTTTATATAATACCCTAAGACACATCTCAACCCTACAATCTAAAGTTGATCTAAGGGCTCAAAGAGCTCCTCAAACAACAACAAAAAAACGGCTCAATGAGCCTTACAAATATGAAAAATTAAACAAACAAACAAAATACATAAAGCATAAAGTTGAAAAGGACTAAGGACTCCATCCTCTCCTTGTATTTAGGTGAGCATCCAAGGGCCAAGATGGGGCCTTGGGGGTCAAGGTGGGACGGTCCATTTACAACAAAAATCAGATTTTGTTGGCTACAAAACAATAAAGCATAAAGTAAGATAGTGACATTTAGTGAAAAGGACTTGTTGCACAAAATAATGTGTGTCTTGTGAGTGTTTGTTGAAGCCGGCTCCATGGCCCCCTTTAGCTGACTTTTTTGAACCATGTGGGTCTTGTTTATTGGAGGACTAACCCACATAGGTGCACCCAAGTGATCGCACTTCAAAAATAGCTCATTTGTTGACTTTTTGTTGCTCTCCTTTTAAACCTTCCTTGACTACCTTAGGTCCACTAAGTATGGCTAAATTTGACCACTTGATTAGCTTGACTTTGCACTTAGTTGGACCCTAGGTCCAAGGCCTAACCTAGGGTTTGAGTCCATGGACCCAAACCATGGTCTAGCTCCATTCCACCTTTGCTTGACTTGACCATTCTTGGTTCAGGAGGCCATTGACCCTAGCCACAAAAAAACCATCACCCTTAAGAGATGCTATCAATGTCATGGCTTTGGTCACCTTGCTATGGATTGTCCTACGAAGAGAGCCCTTAGTGCATTAGAGGTTGTTCATTTGGGGAAGGAAGATATCCTTGTTTGTGAGGATGAGGAGAATGAGATTCTTGCTAGTGAGAATGAAAAGGATGTGAGGAGAGACCAAACTGAAATGAGGCCGTGTAATCTGGTCCTAGGGGAAGGAGGCTCGACCAAGTTAGCTTCCAAGCCTCTAATCAAGGAGTTAGCCTCACATACCCAAGAGCATCCTAATCCATTCGAACTAAGTTGGTTAGACAAAAGGGACAAGCTTAGGGAGAAATCTGATGAGAATTGTTGTGATGTACTTGAGAGGGGTGCTTGTCATCCTCTCTTTGATAAGCTTAGGGAACCGTGGGAGCATGAAGAGGCTGGTCAAGAAGGGAACTCAAATGGAAACCATGGAATGAATGTTGGTGAAAGTTTAACCATCCACCTTGCTAATGATGATCCTAAGTATCAAGATGAGAGCATGAGAGGGGATCTCAAGGAAAGGGATGAATTTGATTGGAACATAGCAAAGGACAAGGGAAAGACATTCATGGAATGGAAGTTTAAGAGGGAGCTAAACTTCTCCAAAGAGTTTGCGTACCCTAGGAAGAAAAAACCACCAGATAAGAATGACCAAAATTTGAGGACAAATTTTTTTTCAAGAAGGGGAGTTTGCAACAGGAGTTGCTCTTACAAGGCAATAGTCATGGAACCCATTTACACCTTTGCAGAGAAATGCAAGTTTTGTCAAAGGAAACCTCATGGTCAATGGATCAAGGAGGCATAGGTGGTAAACTTGGGTCCTAAATCACATTTCATCCCTAGAAGTCGATGCCTAGAAAAGCCCCTAAGGAAAGGAAAGGAAAGCAACAACCTAGGCCATGAACCATGAAACTTATCTTGACATGTCGGCAAAGATTTTAACATAACTCCCAATCTGCTAATCCAATTGAGGTGAAACCACTTTCATATCAAAGCTAGCTCAAAGAGCTTTCATGTGACATATGGTTGGCTATCTGCTTTGAACAGAGAGTTATGACTTCTACAAGTCAGGAGTCAGATTTTGAAAGCTCAGTCCATAGGCAGATTCGACATGTCCGTACTAAAGGTTGCATATCTTGAGCTCTAGGCAATATATTTAGATGATTCTTTTTGAATTGGATAGCTAGCTCCATTACCTTTCCAATGACATATCGTGGGCCTTCTAATTCAACGAGAGGGTGAAATGGTGAAGCCTGAAAGTCACTTCAATCTCAAGTAACTCGGTTAGGAACTGTTTTGGAGTAATGAGCCATGAACTTAATCTACTTCATTCTCCTTGGGTGAGCTCACCTTGGGGACCATTTATAAGCCTCCTAATCAGCGTATGAGACACATGAACCGTGGTAAGCTCAAGAGGGGGACCAAAAACATCAGCTCATTCCACAAATCAAAATCAGCTCACATGTCATTGTCACTAGTAGTCCTTGTTTTGCTTTATGTCATTGTCTACTTTTAGTTTATATTATTTGTAGGTTAAAATCAGATTCGAAGGGTCTTGAGCCAAGTACACCTTGCCCTCCAAGGTGTAAATCTTGACCTTTGGATCTCTACCTAAAGCAAGGGTGTAGATGGTTTTAAGTGTCATTGTTTACTTTAGTTGTAGTTGTTGTTTTCTTCTGATTTGTAAGGCCAATAGGGCCGAGTTTCTTTGCTGTATTTCAAGGCTCATTTGTAGCCCTTAGATCTTTAGGAAGTGTAAGGCTAAGATGTAAGCATGGGTCTGTGGACAAGGGAATTTGATCCACGCGATGTTTTATTTCAAAAACATGTTCATTCGAAAAGAGAGTCGCCACTAAATTTTTAGGTGGAATTTAGAAACCAATTTTAGAGAAAATGAGTTCGTGTGAGTTTACGTGTTAGGAAGTTTAAAAGAATTTCATTAATTTAACGCCTAACCCCGCCCGTTATAAAAACGGTCTCTACTAAGTAAAACCATGGCCATTATGAGTACACATGCGGATATGCGAACAAATGTTTTAACCCTAAACATATTACATCCATTCTATGTCATTTAATGCACACAAAAATTCGTCGAAGTTATTTAACATATGGGTTCATTTACTATTCTAGCAAACAAAGAGAAGAAGCAGAGATACTTACCGACAGCATAAGATAGATTAACAAAGGTTAGCGGTAAACGAATAAAAAATCAAACACGACTAACCTACAAACAAATATGAATGACTGAACATGAATAATTAAACATTAAACATAAACATAAAGAAATAGCAAACACACACAAATTGTAACGGACACGAACAAACGTACTAATTAACAATTAGACACAACTAAATAAACACAAACGTAAACAAATGGTGTGGGTACAACTAGTAATCAACCAAGCTAGTGCTCAAATGACCCAATACACACGAACATAAGAGACAACAGAAATACATACTAATACGGGCACATATACGAAAGGCTAAGCCATGCAAACCAACACGTGACTTAATTACGCGACTTGGGATTTAACGAACAACACGAAAGCAAAAGCGAGCATAACCATGTATAGGATTAACGACACATAATTATCACACAAACGCTAAGCAACGCGACGAAGTCATGAAAACTAACCTAAACGTACAACATGAACTATAAATCTAGAGAAACATGATAAATCGATTTGAGACAATTAACACAATTGAACATGAATAAAGTTTGCTTAGATAACAGGCTGACGCAACAAAATAACTGATATACACACACTTTCAAACAAATTCACGAGGACCTAAAGTAGCTAAACGCCACTAACGAGCAAGTAGATATGAGCAGACATCACGAGTACTTAAACACGGTATATGAGGGCCTAAACTATACAATCAAACATGTCAAATAATCACATAACAGATTTAACGAACAAGACAAAACGGCGACCAACAGACCCATGCCAAACACGACTTCTATATGATGAACGAGGCAAACTATAAAATCCATACTAAACGACAGGTTAAAGTCACAAAAACTAGTCATACAAACGTGAATCGTAAATCTGGAAGAGCATGATAGATTAATTCTAGACAATTGACACAACTAACAGGAGCAGGCTCAAAACATATAACAAGCTAAGGGACTAATCAAAATTAAGCTAATGACGAATTTTCAAATCATACTTTACACAGAAAATCAAGCACGCGTATTAAGCAAACAAGGGATACGACATACTCATACATACACATCAAGATCATACTAAAAACGTAAACCAAAGTTGAATGATAAAATAATAATTACAACAATAAACAACAGAGCGACAGAAAAAGATAAAAAAAACGACAGACGGCTAAATAAATGAAAAAACGATAATTCAACAAAATAAAAAGAGTATTTTTGCACCCTCAACTTACATGTATCGTTGACCAAATATCCGAGTCGTAATCGATTGTAAGATTTTATCCCAAGGGGCCGTCATCGACGAAAACCAATAATAAATCTGTACTTCGTACCAAAACTGACAGCAATTTTCAACTTCGTTTCTCAACGAAATTTCGAACCGAAAGATGTTTTAGAATCGTGGTAAAGTGAACTTTAAGATTGTGTAAAGAAATCAGAGTGACTATGGTGTTTTCAACACGAAAAACGAGGTAGAAGAAGTGATAGCTGAACCAAAACCAGAAAAATCGTGCTCTGTTTTAGAGCAGCTATCTCGACTCCTTTTTTGGCTTTCTTAGGGATTTTTTGTGACCTAATATTGTGTATGTATGTTATATAATTCGTGTCCTTGAATGCTTTTGGTGGGTGTGTATATATAGTGACAGAAAGGTAGGGTTTTTTCGAAGGAACAAGAGCAGCTTTGCCTCCTTTCGAGGATTGCTGTCCAAGGCTCTTTTGTGGGTATTGTTAGGGTTTTAGAGGGGGTTTTCTTGAGGGTTAAGCCAAGGTAAATGGGTCATGAGGATCAGGCACGGGTGTTTGTTCGTGGGCAAGTTTGATGAGCTAAAAGGTCGGGTTTTGGGCTGCTCAAAACAGGGCACGAAGAGGGGGTCAATTTGTTGTATTTCGAGTTCTTCAGCCGGGTTTGGTCGCTTTTTTGGACAGTTTCTTGGCTGTTTTCTCGCCTGGTTAGTCGAAGGGGAGAATGGGTAGGAAAGCCTCGAAATTCGTGTTGAAACGGGCTCAAAATCGTTCTTAAAATCGAGCTTAAAACGAGCTTAAAAACTTGCTGTTAAGAAAACGAATTCGTCGAATACGATTTAATAAACTGTTTTAAAAGTACGAGAAACGACTTTTCAAGTCAAAACAAAAAGAATTTGTAAAAGCGACTTTTCAAATCGAAATACTTAAAATGATTTTTCAAATCGAAATACTTTATTCTCAATAAAATACAACTTGCGACAAAGTAAAATTTGACAGAGCTTCATTTATCAAATATTCTTTGAATCAAAAAACATTACGTCGACAGCGCCCGACTTACATCGTAAAACGAACTCAAAATAAATGACACGAAATACAAGTTGTCCTATCATCATAGGGTGTTTTTCTATAAATTCTCATATCGACAGATACGGGTATCTACAGAACCCCCACTTTGACTAAGGCTTGGACAGGCGAAAGTCAAAGTAGACCCTCGAGTCGATCGTAGATCACAACTTGAGAGCCTCACGGGTCGTTTATGGTCCCTTAGACCTGTGTATATAAGCTCACCAGCCATGAGAAGAAGTCATACCTGAAACATGATTATGGATTCCTTCATTTTCATCAAAACATGGGTTGAGCCTTATCCTTAGGCGCCTACGTATCCGTTGTGACAGAATCAAACCCGTATCGTAGTTCGAGCTCGCTGGCCTGTAGCTTTCTGCTGCTTCGGCCCAAGACAAATGATATTTGTTTACTCGATTGAGTAAAGCCTATATCTGCATTCTTTTTAGAAGTGTCACTTCTTTTAGCTTCTGCTAGTACTTCTTCATTTCGAGGATGTCATCCTGTCGTTGGGGTCTAAGGTTGATGACTTTAGAGCACCGGTTGAGCGTTCCAGCTCAAACTTAGCAACAAATCATAGCACACGACTCACATAGTGAAATCTGCGACTTTTGAAACAAAAAGGACGGATCATCGATCCGAGCTGCAAATTTTTCGAAAATAGGTCTTCGACCTGCTTTTTAAACAAAAGGGATGGATCACCGATCCGAACTGAGGATATTAATTTGGAAATGGGTCTTCGACCCGCTTTTTAAACAAAAGGGATGGATCGCCGATCCGAACTGAGGATATTAATTTGGAAATGGGTCTTCGACCCGAGCGGCGAATATCATTCCAGAATGGGTCCTCGACCCGCGTTTTGAAATAAGGTGGATGGGTCATCGACCGGAAACCGTAAACATCTTTTGAAAATGAGTTTGTCGACCGGAAACATTTGTTGAAAATGGGTCGTCGACCCGCATCTTGAAAAGTGGATGAGTCATCGACTCGAACAACTATAAACATCTTTTGAAAATGGGTCTTCAACCCGCATCTTGAAAAGTGAATGAGTCATCGACTCGAACTATAAACATCTTCTGAAAATGGGTCTTCAACCCGCATTTTGATTTAAGTGGATGGGTCATCAACCCGAACTATAATTGTCATTGAAAATTGGGGCCATCGACCTCGATTTTGAAGGAAAAGGTGGATGGGTCGTCGACCTGAGCGGAACACAGCTTTTGAAAATGGGTTATCGACCCGCATTTTGGAAAATGGATAGGTCATTGACCCGCATAGCAAATTTCATTTGAAAATCGAAAGAGGTCATCGACATGAACTTTGGATTTTGAGTACTTCGAATAATTTGGCCATTAACCTAGTTTAAAAACATCTTTTTTTTTTTTTTTAAAGTTAGATTGCGGGTCCAACCTAGACTTGAAAATTGACACGGGGTATTGGTTATCATGCATCAAATCGAATTGGGTCCTCGACCCGCATTGCAAACATTATTGTTAAAATTAAGAAGAGTCATCGACTTTGAATCTAAACATCATTTAGAAATTGAAATGGGTCATCGGCCCGCAAGCATCGTTTTGAAAATTGAAGTGGGTCATCAACCCGCATTTGAAATTTGATCTCGGATCATCGACCCAGACATTGCAAAAAGGTTCTTGAAATGTCTAATATTTTAAAATCGAAGCAAAGCTAAGTGAGCATGAAATACGATACGAATGTGACATGAATGCGACAAGAACGTGACACGAGCAACTGACATTTGAACGTTCGACCATGACCGACTCGACCTAAGACAACATTTCAATGACAAGTAGACTAGTAACCGTGCAAGGTCTTTTAGGATGATTGACACGTGGTTTGAAATAAACGTGGGTTAATTCTTTGTCGAGATGCGAACTAACTGTCTAAGTAAACATCTTTGCCAATTTAAGAAAAAGATCATTCCGAGACTGGACAATTACTTATCAGAACATTGATTCTCATCTCAATCTAAATCGAGCACTAAGACAGACTCAACAAAAGTTGCTTCATTTGGACTTTGTATAGACCCGTAAAAAAAAATGACCAGATGACAAATTAGATGATGGGTGGTGGTGGATTGTATCCCATATTCTAAAGGATTGCCTACATATTCGCGTGGGGCGAAATCAAATCCGATGTAGTTCGATCGAGGTGCATAAACATGGCATTTTTTTTTTTTTTTTTCTGTGTAACACTCGAAGATTTCACCTAAGGTATCATGTTGTATCTTGTTCTAGCTTGTGAAGTACTGGCGGATCTGCAACGGGAGTAGAGAATTTGCGATCCATTGACCTAGGGCCCGCTTCCAACCTTAGGTCCAAGGGTCAACCACAAGTCAACTAAGTCAACAAAAGTCAAAGCCAAGGGGAGAAGCCCAAGTCAGCCGAGAAATGATCACAAGAAGTCCTCACATGTGTTCCTCAATAAGTCACTATCAACACATGTCGCTATCTACCTTTATTACTTTATGCTTTTTACTTTAAGTATTTGTTGTTTTATGTTCAAAATTTTCAGCTCAAGTGAGCTTGTTTGGACCGAGTAAAATGTTGAATTTGGGGGTTGATTGTAGCCCTTAGATTATCTTGTAATGTAGGGTTGAGATGAGGCATTGGGTAATATATAAACCCACCCTCACACATCATATTTTCAGATTTTTTTTGAATGATAAAAACCCTAAGTTTGAGAGTTCTCAACTTATTTGAGTGTTCTTCATTATCTCCTTGCTTAGTGCTTGAGGTTAGTGATAGATTAGTTTAGTGGCTTTGTGCTTAAACTAATCACAACACTAAATCTATTACTTTGTGTTTAGATTTAGTGACTATCTTTTATGTTTTCATTTGTTCACAAAATTTCAGAAAATTTCACACAAAAATAGCTTCATTAGTAGTGTATTTCAAGGGTGTTTGAAATCGATTTTTGTTCATCCTTTGAGTGAAACTTGCTCCACCTAGTTTCACTCCAAATTGGTTATCAAAGCTTTGGTTTGAAGAGCACAAGATCCCACCATTGTGCTAAGTTCATACGGTCCAAAGAAGTATCTCAAGGTATTCGAAATTTCAGGTTTTTCTTGTGTTTGATTTCTCAATGAGTATGCCTCTTTCTTATGATATTACTCTTGAGGGAACCATGTATGATTCTATGGAGAAATTGAGAGGGGAGATTGAATCTAAGTTGAACCGAATGAATGTAGGAATTGGGTCAAAACTTGGTCTTGTAACTTGGAGGGTTATGCATACCCAACCCCATTCCTTGGATGAAAGTCAAAAAAATCAGATTTTTAGGTCTAAATGTACCATTGGGAAGAGGGTTTGTAACCTAATTATTGATGGAGGGAGTTGTGTTAATGTTGCTTCAAAAACCCTCATCGATAAACTTGCCCTACCCACACAAAAACACCCAAACCCTTACAAGTTGAGGTGGTTGAATAGGGAGGCCGAAATTTTGGTCGATAGAAGATGTTTGGTTTCTTTTTCCATGGGAAGAGACTATATGGATGAAGTGTGGTGTGATGTGATTCCTATGGATGCTTGTCACCTTTTATTGGGGAGACCTTGGGAATTTGATCGAAATGCGACTCATGAGGGAAGAGACAACACTTATACTTTCGAGTTTAGAGACAAGAGGATCAAGCTTACACCCTTGCCTCCAAACTTGGGTGGCCGAGCCACTCATACCCTAACCAAGCCTCTTGAGGGAGTCCTATTGGTTGGAGAGCAAGAGATGAAACACGAGCTTAGCAAGGGGATGGTTGTTTATGCCCTCATCGCCAAAGAAACTTCCAAGGAAAGTGAAAAACCGATTCCATGTGAAGTTCAAGAACTCTTAGAACTCTACAAGGATGTGTTTCCCCTTGAACTACCACACGGCCTACCCCCTATTAGGGGCATTGAGCATCAAATCGATCTTGTTCCGGGTGCTACACTACCAAATAAGGCCGCCTATCGAAGTGATCCCAAAGCTACGCAAGAACTTCAACAACAAATTGGGGAACTCATGGAAAAGGGGTTTGTAAGGGAGTCTCTTAGTCCTTGTGCCGTACCTACACTTTTGGTACCAAAGAAGGATGGAACGTGGAGAATGTGTACGGATAGTCGAGCTATCAACAACATTACGGTCAAGTATAGGTTTCCTATACCTAGACTTGATGACATTCTTGATGAGCTTAGTGGAGCTCGATTGTTTTCTAAGATTGATCTACGACAAGGCTACCATCAAGTGAGAATCAAGGAGGGTGATGAATGGAAGACGGCTTTCAAAACGAAGCATGGGTTATATGAATGGTTAGTCATGCCTTTTGGACTATCCAATGCTCCTAGCACCTTCATGAGATTGATGACCGAGGTTTTGAGACCTTACTTAGGGAGATTCATTGTGGTTTACTTTGACGATATCTTAGTGTATAGCCCTTCCAAGGAAGCTCACCTACATCACTTGCAAGTGTTGTTTGAAACACTTAGAGATCACAAGTTGTATGGCAAGTTAGAGAAGTGTTCCTTCATGCAAAGCGAAGTCCAATTCTTGGGCTATATTATATCAAGCCGTGGTATTCTAGTGGATCAAGAGAAAGTGGAGGCTATCAAATCATGGCCAATTCCGAAGAACATAACCGAGGTGAGGAGTTTTCATGGCTTGGCTTCTTTATATCGACGATTTATCAAGGATTTTAGCACCGTCATGGCACCCATCACCGAGTGTATGAAGAAAGGAGAGTTCAAATGGAATGAGGGGGCCGAGAATTCTTTCAAGAGGATCAAAGAGTTGTTGTGTGATTCACCTATTCTTACACCACCGGATTTCAACAAGCTCTTTGAGGTCGAGTGTGATGCTAGTGGAGTTGGAATTGGGGCCGTTCTCTTGCAAGAACACAAACCGATCGCTTACTTTAGTGAGAAATTGAATGGAGCCAAGCTCAATTATTCCACCTACGACAAAGAATTCTATGCCATCGTTCGGGCTCTCGCTCATTGGAGCCATTATCTCAAACCCAAACCGTTTGTTCTTCATTCGGATCATGAGGCACTCAAATACATCAATGGGCAACACAAGTTGAATCATAGGCATGCCAAATGGGTCGAATTTCTTCAATCATTCTCCTTTTCGAGTAAGTTCATTGAGGGAAAGAATAACGTGGTGGCCGATGCTTTGTCTCGAAGGCACGCTATGCTAAGCTACATGGAGCAAAGAGTGTTGGGTTTTGAATTCATGAAAGAACTCTATTTGGAGGATCCCGACTTCAAGGATGAGTGGAACTCCATTCGTGGGGGGGAAAGCAAAGTAGGGAGCAAGTACACACTTCAAGAGGGATTCCTATTCTTGGGGAATCGGTTGTGCATTCCTAAGGGCTCCTATCGACTTCTCCTAGTACGTGAGGTACATTCTAACGGTTTAGCCGGGCATTTTGGGATTCAAAAGACTTACGACATTCTCCAAGATCAATTCTATTGGCCCAAGATGCTTGGCGATGTCCAAGACGTGATCAAGAGGTGCGCTTTGTGTCAACAATCTAAGTCCTTTTTTCAAACGGGGCCCTATACTCCTCTACCCGTTCCAAACCGACCTTGGGAAGACGTTAGCATGGATTTTATCGTTGCCTTGCCTAGGACTCAACGAGGTAAAGATTCCATCATGGTTGTGGTGGATCGATTTAGCAAGATGGCTCATTTCATTGCATGCAAGAAAACCGAGGATGCCATGAGTGTGGCCGAGTTGTACTTCAAAGAAGTGGTCAAGCTACATGGAGTCCCCAAAACCATTGTATCCGATCGAGACTCCAAGTTCATGAGCCACTTTTGGAAGACTTTGTGGAAATTGCTAAAGACGAGGCTCTTGTTTAGCACGAGTCACCACCCACAAACGGATGGCCAAACCGAGGTCACTAATAAAACCTTGGGGAGGATCCTTAGATGCATCGTATCCAAGTCCTTGAAAGATTGGGATCTCAAACTTGCCCACGCCGAGTTTGCCTTTAACCGTGCACCTTCTTCAAGCACGGGACATTCACCGTTTGAAGTGGTCTATGGGACCAACCCTCTCATGCCCACGGACCTAGCCCCCGTCAAGAGCAAGGAGATGAGTTACGATGCCAAGAAGCGGGTTGAGTTCATGATGAGTATCCACAACCAAGTCAAGAAGCAAATCGAGAAAGCAAATGAAACCTACAAGTCTAGATCAAAGGGCCGAAAGAATCCCAAAGAGTTCGAGCCGGGAGACTTGGTATGGTTACACTTGAGGAAGGAAAGATTTCCGGATAAACGAAAGAACAAACTCATGCCTAGAGCCGAGGGTCCCTTCGAAATACTTGAGAAAATCGGGTCGAATGCTTACAAAGTTGATCTACCGGGGGAATACGGAGTCCATGGCACGTTTAATGTGGGAGATCTTAGTCCGTATCATGAGGATTTGGAAGTTGAAGAAGGCGAGGATTTGAGGGCAAATCCTTTTCAACCCGGGGAGATTGCAACGGGAGTTGAGAATTTGCGATCCATTGACCTAGGGCCCGCTTCCAACCTTAGGTCCAAGGGTCAACCACAAGTCAACTAAGTCAACAAAAGTCAAAGCCAAGGGGAGAAGCCCAAGTCAGCCGAGAAATGATCACAAGAAGTCCTCACATGTGTTCCTCAATAAGTCACTATCAACACATGTCGCTATCTACCTTTATTACTTTATGCTTTTTACTTTAAGTATTTGTTGTTTTATGTTCAAAATTTTCAGCTCAAGTGAGCTTGTTTGGACCGAGTAAAATGTTGAATTTGGGGGTTGATTGTAGCCCTTAGATTATCTTGTAATGTAGGGTTGAGATGAGGCATTGGGTAATATATAAACCCACCCTCACACATCATATTTTCAGATTTTTTTTGAATGATAAAAACCCTAAGTTTGAGAGTTCTCAACTTATTTGAGTGTTCTTCATTATCTCCTTGCTTAGTGCTTGAGGTTAGTGATAGATTAGTTTAGTGGCTTTGTGCTTAAACTAATCACAACACTAAATCTATTACTTTGTGTTTAGATTTAGTGACTATCTTTTATGTTTTCATTTGTTCACAAAATTTCAGAAAATTTCACACAAAAATAGCTTCATTAGGCCGTGTATTTCAAGGGTGTTTGAAATCGATTTTTGTTCATCCTTTGAGTGAAACTTGCTCCACCTAGTTTCACTCCAGGATCCCTTGTGGACCCTAAACGCTTGGGTGCAACTACATAGGCCAATGATTCTCGGAATTTCAAGACTACGTCTCCATTGCCATTTTGAGAACGACTTAAAAAGGAATTGATGGTACTTTCTGACCGTTTTGGCTTCGCCTTTCATTTTGACTTTGATCTTCGACGTGTTGCCACTCAATTTCATGTATTTTTGTATTTTTGTTTGCGTTTTTGAGAATGTGCCGCGCCCTTTGTGGCTTGGGCTTGTTCCAACTTTACTAGATGTCGCGGCGAGCGGTCGCATGTGGTCGTATGTATATCACGCCAGACTCCTCTGACAAGTTCGTTTGCATATTAGGCACGCGATCGAGTACACGGAGGGCGATCCATGAATATTCGTACCTTTGGTCGCGAACAAATTCATGACCACTGTGGAGCTCCAAATTAATGGATCCTCCTCCAAAGGCAGAGGAGTAGTATACCGCAAGTTGACTACCGGACCTTAGGTTTTTAGTTGTCGGAAACCCTTTTGTCTTTGTTTTTGTCTTGAGTTGGTGTTGCACCTCACCATTTAGAATTGAGTAAGTATTTCTACCCCAGGGACACCCTTCGAGTGCGTTGTGCATTTTTATCAGTTGGATTATGGAAGCAAATTAGAGACAAGATCAATTTCATTGATTTTGAGAAGGAGTTAGAAATAATTGTGGAAACATGAATCTTAGACTCAACTCAGACATAAGACTTGAATACGAATTTTGACTTATAATCACCAACCCCGGCTTTGAACCTTTCTCCTTTCAAGATTTGATTTAGATGCTTGGTTTGAAAGTTACCCCACTTTTGCAACGTGATTTTGACTTGAGGAGGAGAATACGCGACTCGGGTTTAGAAATCGACATGGTTTCGATACTATTTGTAAATTGGTAGAGGTTTCATTCTATTTAGCACCTCGAGATGCAAATGGGTGGACCGGATTAATCATGAAAAGACTCAGAACTTAACGACATGGTCTACGACCTAACTAGGCAAATGCATGCGACATATAGACTTGAAGACAGACTCACGGTATAAGACTTAGACCCAACTAGACATGGACTTGAAGTAATTAGCTCGTGTGTGGACCAAACAGTTCCTAAGGTTTATACAAAAAAATGGCCCGGATGAGTCCTAGTTGTGCCCTGACTCACAACTAAAAAAATTGACATGCATGACCTGGGCCCAAGAGTAGGCCTAGGTGACCCAACTAGGTAAATCTTCTAAGACTTTTAGATGGGCTAGACTTACTATATACGGCTTAGATTCCAACTAGACTCGACTCGGTGCATTTCATGCTTACTCGCGTCTTGAAAAAGAAACTTATTTTTGAAGTTGAGGTTTAAAATGGGCAGCACTTCGACTACAAAAAAAAAGCTTGTTTGGTTCGAAATTCTAGTCCAACTAAGGCTAGATTTTTACCTTTGAAAAACTTCGTTTTGGTTGGAAAAATTCTATTCCCAAATGGGTAGCATTTCAAAAGCGTTCGAGATTATTCTAATCCTAAACGTATAGCATTTCGGCTTAAAAAACTATTCTTTTTTCAAAAGACGTAGTGTTAAAAATCGTTCGGGATTAATCTAATCCTGAACGGGTAGCATTTCAGCTTGAAAGTTTTTTTTTTCCAAAAGAGTTAGTGTTGGGAACTGTTCGAGACTATTCTAATCTTAAACGGGTGGCATTTCAGCTTAAAAAATGATCTTTTTTCAAAAGACTTAGTGTTGAAAATTGTTCGAGATTATTCTAATCTTAAATGGCATTTCAGCTATAAAAGGATCTTTTTTCAAAAGAGCTAATTTTTTTAAAAAAAAGTTCTAGGATTTTCTAATCCTAACGAGGAGCATTTCAGCTAAAAAAAGAATCTTTTTCCTAAAGACTTAGCGTCGAAGACTGTTCGAGATTGTTCTAATCTTAAACGGGTAGCGTTTCAGCTTAAAAAGGATCTTTTTTCAAAAGCGTTAAAATCGAAAATTATTTAAGATTAATCTAACCCTAAATGAATAGCATTTCAACTTAGTAAATATTTTTCAAAAGAGCCAGTATCGAAAATTGTTTAAGATTATTCTAACCCTAAACGAATAGCATTTCAGCTTAGAAAAGATCTTTTTTCAAAAGAGCTAATATCGGAAATTATTTAAGATTATTCTAATCCTAAACGAATAGCATTTCAGCTAGGAATGAATCTTTTTTCAAAATAGCTAATATCGGAAATTATTTAAGATTATTCTAATCCTAAACGAATAGCATTTCAGCTAGGAACGGATCTTTTTTCAAAAGAGCTAATATTGTAAATTATTTAAAATTATTCTAATCCTAAATGAATAGCGTTTCAGCTAGGAATGGATCTTTTTTCAAAAGAGCTAATATCGGAAATTATTTAAAATTATTCTAATCCTAAATGAATAGCATTTCAGCTAGGAATGTATCTTTTTTCAAAAGAGCTAATATCGGAAATTATTTAAGGTTATTCTAAACTTAAACGAATAGCATTTCAGCTAGGAAGAGATCTTTTTTCAAAAGAGTTAATATCAAAAATTATTTAAGATTATTCTAACCTTAAACGAATAGCATTTCAGCTAGGAAGAGATCTTTTTTTCAAAAGAGCTAACATCAAAAAAAAAAAAAAAAAAAAAAAAAATGTTTAAGATTATTCTAACCCTAAACAAATAGCTTTTTAGCTTGGAGGAGATCTTTTTTCAAAAGAACTAGTATCGGAAATCTTTTAAGATTATTCTAATCCTAAGAGGATGGCATTTCAGCCAAGAAAAGATCTTTTTTCAACAGAGCTAATATTAAGAAAATATCTAAGATTATTCTAATTTTAGAAGGAAAGCGTTTCAGCTTAAAAAAACTTTGTTTTTTGAAAGAGATAGTGTTGGAAAATATTTAAGATTATTCTAATCCTAAAAAGACAGCAAAAAGACAGCATTTCAGCTAGAAAAAAACTTTTGGAAAAAAATCGATTGAAAAGAGATCTTTTTTCAAAAAAGCTACAGTTGGAAAATGTTTAAGATTATTCTAATCCTAGAAGGAAAGCGTTTCAGCTTGGACAAAAATCTTTGTTTTTCGGAAAAGATAGTGTTGAAAAGTATTTAAGATTATTCTAATCCTAAAAAGACAGCATTTCAGCTTAAGGAATGATTTTTTTTTAGAGGGAAAGCATTTCAGCTTAAGTCAAAAATCGTTTCAAAAGAGATTTTTAAGATTATTCTAATCCTAAAACGACAGCGTTTCAGCTAAAAGAAAAGATTTTTGGAAAATATTCGATTGAAAAGATGTCAGTTTTGATTAAAAAGATTGAAAACATGGCTTCAGAATTCACAGAGCATTTAGTCATACGCAGTTCAAGGATGCAATGCATGAGCTAGACTATTCTAAGTCTCAAAAAGGGTCCATGCCAATGATCCCACGTTGTTAGGGAACTCACGCATCCGCCATAAGTCAGGGACGAAATGGGGAGATGGGGGTTGCTAACCTCGGCGGAACCACCTTGGTATTTAAACCAGACACAGTGAACGTCATTTCCCTACTTTGAGATCGAGCCAAAGGGAGAAATGGTTCGAATCCTAACAGTATGATGCATAAATAACGAAAAAAAGAAAGGGTACTCTAAATAGCCATCGTTTCACTTTTCAAGTTTCACTGTCCCCAGCGGAGTCGCCAAATTGTGGACAAGGGAATTTGATCCACGCGATGTTTTATTTCAAAAACATGTTCATTCGAAAAGAGAGTCGCCACTAAATTTTTAGGTGGAATTTAGAAACCAATTTTAGAGAAAATGAGTTCGTGTGAGTTTACGTGTTAGGAAGTTTAAAAGAATTTCATTAATTTAACGCCTAACCCCGCCCGTTATAAAAACGGTCTCTACTAAGTAAAACCATGGCCATTATGAGTACACATGCGGATATGCAAACAAATGTTTTAACCCTAAACATATTACATCCATTCTATGTCATTTAATGCACACAAAAATTCGTCGAAGTTATTTAACATATGGGTTCATTTACTATTCTAGCAAACAAAGAGAAGAAGCAGAGATACTTACCGACAGCATAAGATTGATTAACAAAGGTTAGCGGTAAACGAATAAAAAATCAAACACGACTAACCTACAAACAAATATGAATGACTGAACATGAATAATTAAACATTAAACATAAACATAAAGAAATAGCAAACACACACAAATTGTAACGGACACGAACAAACGTACTAATTAACAATTAGACACAACTAAATAAACACAAACGTAAACAAATGGTGTGGGTACAACTAGTAATCAACCAAGCTAGTGCTCAAATGACCCAATACACACGAACATAAGAGACAACAGAAATACATACTAATACGGGCACATATACGAAAGGCTAAGCCATGCAAACCAACACGTGACTTAATTACGCGACTTGGGATTTAACGAACAACACGAAAGCAAAAGCGAGCATAACCATGTATAGGATTAACTGTTGGAGTATGTGTCCTCCACAATAGTGCGATTACTTAATAAATCTCAATTAAGGAATACATGGGGATAATCCTGAATTATTGTCAATTGATTAACGTAAATCAATAACGGTTGGCTGACTAGAGTTTGACGTTATTGTCGTGAGAACGGCGGTGATCAATTGATCCCTTTAAGTCACACCTAAAGGAACGTACTCCAAATATTTCAGCTAATTAATTGTATGAGATACGATTATATTAGTGACTTGATAATTTGACTAACGGTTAGTCAGTGTATTGATTTAGAGAGAAATCGAGTTGTGAACTCGGGCGTTTGAATTTTATATCGATAAAATTATTAGAGGAGATGAGAATTAGTGATTAACTGTTAATTCACTAATCGTGTATATTTTACTAATGAGATTAGTAAAAGTACATTTTTAATATATGTGTAGAGTACATGTATATTAAGGAAGAGTTTAATTAATTTACACTTTATTATATTAGATAATTAAGTGATAAATTATAAGTATTTGTGGGACAAATATTGAAAACAAAATGGACCCATGAAAGGTCCATGTGGACCGTCCAAATGAGGAGCAAGAGGAGAAGATTCCTTTTGTTTTTATTCATTTTGTTTAATTGCTTTTGCATGTAAAAAACACAATCATTGACATGCAACAATTTTCTCTTCTCAAGAGAAAAACTCTTCTCTCCCTCTTGTCTCATGTTGGCCGAAAAAATAGTGTACCCAACACACTATTGTTTTCTCCAATTTTCTTATTAAAAGGAGTATGCTTTGAGTATAATTCATTCATGCATTTTTCCTTCTTCTCTCTAATTTCTCTCTAAACTTTTCTTCTCATTATTCTTACTAAGAGTTAGTAATAATAATATCATCACATATTATCAAGTGAGTACTAAGTTATTTTCTAGATCAAAATACTTAGTATCTTTTGGAGAGTTCTTGGGTGCAACTTTAGGAGGTTTCTTATTATTGGAAACTTGGGTTTTTAAGGAGGATCATCCTAAGCTCATACTCAAGAAACTAAACTAGAAAGGAGTTCTAGTTTAGTGCCCTCATTTCCTTTACAAGAAAGGTATAAATTTCTAAACTTGTTAACAATGTAAATTTGTACTACATAGATCTTGCTAAATCAAATTAGAGTAATTTGATTTACACTAATACTTGATTAGTGAATGGGATCCGATCCCTACAAGTGGTATCAGAGCCAAGGCTTGTAGTTACAAATTTATTTTGTTGTTTTTTGGAGTTTTATGTATTTATTGAGAATAAATAACATAAAATCCGAAAATAGTGTTAAAAATGGTTTTAACACGAGATTTTTATTGCATGCAAAGTTTCTGGTCTCATGAAAGTTCTGGTCAAATTTCGTAATTTTTGAAATTTGTTTGCTAATTTAAATGATTTTTATACAAAACCGAGTCAAAAAGTGTGTTTTTGGCTAAAATAATTACTATAAATAGTTATAGTTCGAATTTGGTCACGAAATTTTTACACAGTGATATTTCATATTTATACATTCTGCATGTAAATTTTCAAAGTCAGATTTTGAGTTTTGAATATTTATTCATATTTTTGTTTAAAATCGGTATGGTTTGCATTTTATGTCCGAAAATATAGTAAATGTTGTTTTCTGGACATGAAATTTATACCAATATTTTTACACATTATGAGGATGCTCTCGTATAAATTTGGGATTTTACCTCACTGTTTTAGACGTTTTCTTGATTTTATGAGTTAAAATCGATGAAATCGTATGTTATTTTATATAAAATATTTCGTAAATATTTTCTGGCCAAACTTTTCTTTTCTGATATTTTGGAAGTGTTCCAGAATATACAAAATTCTTCCAAAATAAAAATAATTTTATTTTATTTTATTTTGATTTTATAAAGCTTTATTCATAAAAGGGTTATGATTAAAGTACTTCTAATTAGCAAATGACCATGTTTATGAACTAAAATCACCATGAGTTAGTATAAACTAATGTTGGGTGTTCTAAAATCAGTTTAGAAGTTTAGTTCAAGCTTAAAAGGTGTTTTAAGCATTATTGATTAATATAAGATTAATCGGTTAAAAAATGAGATCGGTTTGAAACGATTAAATGCGATTTTTGTTTAAGGCGATTTTGGCATGTTTTTTATTTATAAGCTTTACATTATGCATGTTTGGATGAATGTTTATTATTGAATGAATGTTTGTTCTTACTAGTATGGCCATAGTTGTTATATTTTACTGATATTACCCGTAATGAAAGGGAATATCGTGTGGTTTGTAATTAAATGCGATCTCGTATCGCCGGTTTGTAATTTTTAATAGTTTATTTCATTTATAAATGTATAATAGGATTGCTATGTATTCATTTGTAAATCATACTTGTAACTATTTGTAAATCAAGACTGTGATGGAGAACGACTTGGAGCCTTAGAAGAGTTCTAAAGTTTGCAAGGAGGAGCCTTGGATGAGATCCATTATGAAGAGGGACCAAAGGAGTTGGTTTCCAATTTGTAACTCCTTGTATTTTAATTACTTTAAGTGGCCATACTAGCTTTATGTTTGCTTGATGCTTGTTTGTTTGCTAAATTTCCGCACACATGCCAAAATCGCCATGCATGCCACGATCCCACTCCGATTGACTCTTTTAGGTCGCCATTCTTAAAATTAGTTCCCATATAAAGAATTTATATGACTAAAATTGACAAGATCACCCACATTTTAACAAAAAAAATGAATTGAGATTAAGCCTTTCCAAATGTAGCGACTATGAACCCCATGTTCGTGAGGACCTCATGACGTGGAACCTTGTTACCATGGGTAAGTAGTGGGAGGAAGTCCCGTGCTAATTTGGTTTGGACTCAACCGAATAAGAGTTATTTGGGGCTAAAAGATGCATTTTAAAGAAAATCATCAACCAAGCATTCTAGTGTAGAATTAGTCAAGTGTTGACTTATCGCTTTTATATAAAAGGAAACATGAGATGTCTAATTTTATATGGAAAACGAGTCTTGGAATCATTTATATAATTTCGTGGGAGATCATTATATAAATGGACATTTGTTTTAAAAATGAGTTTTAGCAAATGTTATAAATGAACAATGTATGCTTATATATTTCCTCATATTTATTGTAGAATCGTTTATCGCAATGGCATCATCATCATCAACTCCCGCGCCCATTTTGGGCAAAGATTCATGGTTGCGAACCGTGATGGATAAGTGTATCCTCAAGGATGACGGTAGCAACTTCGTCGAATGGGATTCGACAATGAAGGGCGCCGCGACATCCGACAATGTGCTCAAGCACCTTACCGATCAACCACCCGCCGAACCCACTTCTCGATCCGGGGCGGCGCGAGCCGCCTATGATGAGTATGTGAAAGTGGACAATGACGTGAAAAACGTCTTAATTTGGGCCATGTCACCCGCTCTCAAACTCCGAATGGTTACTCAAAAGAGTGCATATGCGATATTCACTCGAGTGACAACCATGTTCTCCAAAGCACCGCAAATTAGGCTTTATGAAGCCGCGGTGCGGTTTTTCGATGCAAAGCTTGAGAGGAACCAAAAAGTTGGTCCTCATGTGCTCAAAATGATTGAGCAAATAGACACTCTTGAGCGTCAAGAGTGTGCTATACCCAAGGCTCTTGCGATCAACCGCATCCTCCATTCTCTTCCTAATAAGTTTGCTCAATTTCGAGTAAACTATAACATGAACAACATGGATAAGAGTTACCATGAACTTCATGCACTCTTGGTCCAAGCCGAGAGGGATATGGAAGTGAATGAGGTGGAGAAGAAAGATGTTCTCTCCATGAAAATGAAGAACATGAACTTGGGAGTGAAGAAGGGGAAGGTGGCCAAGAAAGGGCCATCTAACATTGGCAAGGGTAAGGGAAAGGCTATTGTGGAAGGTGTTCCACATAAGCCTAAGCCCAAGATCAACAAGGAAGACCCTCAAAGACACTTGCAAATATTGTAATGAGGTGGGTCATTGGATGCGCAATTGTCTCAAGTATAAGAAGGATCTCAAGAATGGATGTGAGACATCCAAAGGTATTCCTTCTAATCTCTATATGATTGACATCAATCATGCTTGCATTTCTACATGGGTATTGGATACCGGATGTGGATCTCACCTTTGTAATCATTTGCAGGGGATGAGAAACGTCAAGGGCCCTAGCCAAGGGTGATGTAGATCTCCGCATGGGCAATGGAGCTAGAGTAGCGGCCGTTTCCGTGGGAACTTTTGTACTCTCTCTTGCTAGTGGTTTAGAGTTGCATTTAAATAACTGTTATTTTGTACCAACTCTAACTAAAAACATTATCTCCATCTCCGTACTAGATGCGGAAGGCTTTTGTTTTAAGATTAAGAACAACCGTTGTACATTTTCTTTTAATGAAATGGTTTATGGTGAAGCTATTTCAATTGGAGGTATTTATGTTTTAAATGATGTTAATGATGTCTATCATGTTGAGAACAAGAGGCTCAAAACGAATGAATCAAACAAATCCTACCTTTGGCATTGTCGTTTAGGTCACATAAACGAAAGACGCATAAAGAGACTTGTTGAGACCAAGGTTCTCAAACCATTTGATTGCGAATCATATGGTACATGCGAAGCTTGCCTTTTAGGCAAGATGACTCGTCAACCCTTTAGCGGTAAAGGGACACGAGCAAGTGAGGTTTTAGGACTCATACATACCGATGTGTGTGGTCCATTAAACATCACCGCTAGAGGAGGATATCATTACTTCATTACTTTTACCGATGATTTAAGTAGATATGGTTATGTCTACTTAATAAGGCATAAAAGTGATGCTTTTGAGAAATTTAAAGAATTTCAAAATGAGGTTGAGAACCAATTAAACAAAAGGATAAAAGCACTACGATCGGATCGTGGTGGCGAATATCTAAGTAATGAGTTTGATTCACATCTTAAGAATTGTGGTATAATATCACAATGGACTCCTCCGGGCACACCACAATTAAATGGTGTTGCAGAAAGGAGAAACCGAACTTTGCTTGACATGGTTCGGTCTATGATGAGTCAAACTGAGCTTCCTGGATCATTTTGGGGCTTTGCGCTATTATCTGCTGTATTTTCACTAAATCGAAGTCCGACTAAAGCGGCCAATAAGACTCCATATGAGATATGGACGGGAACGGTTCCCTATTTGTCATTCATGAGAATTTGGGGATGTGAGGCATTCGTCAAGAATAAAACTGACGATAAACTCGCTCCAAGGTCTGACAAATGTCTATTTGTAGGTTATCCTAAGGAAACCTGTGGTTATTACTTCTACAACCCTCACGAGAACAAAGTGTTTGTGGCTCGTGATGCTGTTTTCCTAGAAAATGAATTTATTTCTAAGAAACAGAGTGGGAGAAAATTTGAACTTGATGAAGTTCAAGAGCCACAAACCGAGACAGAAAATGAGGAAACTGTTCCCTCGTCGTCTGACACGGTTATAATCCCTAGGAGGTCGTGGGAGAGTTAGTCAACAACCTGGCGTTACCTCTCTGTAACATCGAGGAGGAGGGTGATTTGTTGTTATTCAAAGCAACGAACCCTCAACCTACAAGGCGACTATTAGTAGCCCCAACTCAACAATGGCTTGAGGCCATGAAATCGAAATGGATTCTATGTACGAGAACCAAGTTTGGGACTTGGTAGATTTACCTGAAGGAGTGCGACCCTTCGGTGTAAATGGATATTCAAAATCAAACTCGGCATAGATAAACATATTGATGTTTACAAAGCTAGATTGGTGGCAAAGGGCTTTTCACAAGTCCAAGGTATTCATTATGATGAAACCTTTGCACCAGTTGCTATGCTTCGATCCATAAGGATAATCTTAGCGGTTCTTGGCATTTCATGACTATGAAATATGGCAAATGGATGTCAAAACCGCCTTCTTGAATGGGATTCTAGAAGAGGAAGTGTTTATGACACAACCTGAAGGTTTTATAGATACATCCAACCCTAAGAAAGTATGCAAGCTTAAGAGATCCATTTATGGTCTTAAGCAAGCATCGAGGAGTTGGAATCACAGATTCGATCATGTTATCAAACAACATGGTTTCGCTCGTAGTACCGAGGAACCTTGTTTGTACATGAAGTTTAGTGGGAGTAAAGTAACCTTCCTTGTTTTGTATGTGGATGACATACTATTGATTGGAATTGATATTCCAAGCCTGCACTTCGGTAAAGGTGGAATTGGGAAACCATTTCCAAATGAAGGACTTGGGAGAGGCACAACGCATCTTGGGTATCCGGATCTATAGAGATAGATCCAAAAGGATACTAGCATTAAGTCAAGAAACTTATATTGATAAGATTCTTGATAGGTTCAATATGAAAGACTCCAAGAGAGGCTTTCTTAGATGAGTGTAGGAATAACATTGAAGAAATCTCAATGTCCTACGACTCCTGCGAAATTGAACGCATGAAATTGATCCCTTATGCTTCCGCTGTAGGATCAATCATGTATGCTATGATGTGCACTCGTCCGATGTCGCTTTCGCTTTGAGCATGACGAGCCGGTATCAAGCTAATCCCGGTGAGAGTCACTGGATAGCTGTGAAGAACATCCTTAAGTACTTGAGAAGAACTAAGGATTCGTTTCTAGTGTTTGGAGGAGAACTTGAGCTACGTGTAAAGGGTTACACGGATGCAAGTTTCCAAACCGATGGGGATGATCTGAAATCCCAATCCGGCTATGTCTTTATGTTGAATGGAGGAGCTGTTTGTTGGTAGAGCTTCAAACAGTGTCACCGCGATTCTACAACTAAGTCGAGTATTTGGCAAAGATCTCAAGTCGCTAAAGAAGGTGTGTGGATTCGGCAATTCTTGGATGGACTAAGAGTAGTCCCTAGTGCCGTGGATCTGTGGATCGTTTATTGTGATAACAAGTGGGGCTATTTTCCAAGCGAAGGAGCCCAAGTCTAGCAACAAGTCTAGACATCGCGTTTTGAGGAAATACCACGTTATTAGAGATAATGTGGAGAGGAAGGAAATAGACATTTGTAAGGTTGGGACCACGATAACATCGCCGATCCTTTAACCAAGCCTCTTTCGAGGGCCAAGCATGACGCCGCACACGCCTCCATGGGGTTGCGGCGTATGATTTCCTTTAGTTTCGTAATATGTAATTGAACGATGTATCTTTTACATATATGAAAATAACATTCATTGTTTTTATCTTAAGTCATTATGAATGCATACTTTGTTTATCAGAATATTTGTGTGACAATTTTGAACGTATTCAAGTGAACGGCATAAACTAAGTATTTGGTCCCTAGTCTCTCATATGAGGTGGCGTCTCAGAGACTAGATTGCAAGTCGATCGATGGTGAGGTTCAACACCATAGGGTCATATGTGATGATCGATCGTTTGCATAGACGGATCGTGAAGAACACTCTGTCAGGCGTGGACGCTTATAGAATTCCTTTTCAATGAGATTGAAACACGGTCGTGGTGGGAATTCTATAGTATTCCTTTGAGTCGATTCTTTGGTGGAGTGATTGTCCGAGTCGGTGCGGTTTAGAGTGACTTTCATTTTTGTCCTAAGCCATGCCGTGAAAGGGGTTATAAGGGCATCTTTGGGGTCATGGTGATCCGCATTATACAAGACAATCGAGTGGAAGGGAAATGTCCACCTCGTCAGGGTAAAACATCTTTGGGCCACTCGAGGAGTAGTCGCTGAAAATGCGTGGCACGCTCGGTAAGAATCTACGGTAGATTCGGTCGATGACTACTCTCCTTATCGAGAAAACCACTCATGATTTTTATCTCAGGATGCAAGTACGACTGTAAGACACCTTGCATCAGTGGGAGATGTGAAACGGACATGAGAATTGGTAATGCACAACTTGTCTCGGACAAGTGGGAGATTGTTGGAGTATGTGTCCTCCACAATAGTGCGATTACTTAATAAATCTCAATTAAGGAATACATGGGGATAATCCTGAATTATTGTCAATTGATTAACGTAAATCAATAACGGTTGGCTGACTAGAGTTTGACGTTATTGTCGTGAGAATCAGCGGTGATCAATTGATCCCTTTAAGTCACACCTAAAGGAACGTACTCCAAATATTTCAGCTAATTAATTGTATGAGATACGATTATATTAGTGACTTGATAATTTGACTAACGGTTAGTCAGTGTATTGATTTAGAGAGAAATCGAGTTGTGAACTCGGGCGTTTGAATTTTATATCGATAAAATTATTAGAGGAGATGAGAATTAGTGATTAACTGTTAATTCACTAATCGTGTATATTTTACTAATGAGATTAGTAAAAGTACATTTTTAATATATGTGTAGAGTACATGTATATTAAGGAAGAGTTTAATTAATTTACACTTTATTATATTAGATAATTAAGTGATAAATTATAAGTATTTGTGGGACAAATATTGAAAACAAATGGACCCATGAAAGGTCCATGTGGACCGTCCAAATGAGGAGCAAGAGGAGAAGATTCCTTTTGTTTTTATTCATTTTGTTTAATTGCTTTTGCATGTAAAAAACACAATCATTGACATGCAACAATTTTCTCTTCTCAAGAGAAAAACTCTTCTCTCCCTCTTGTCTCATGTTGGCCGAAAAAATAGTGTACCCAACACACTATTGTTTTCTCCAATTTTCTTATTAAAAGGAGTATGCTTTGAGTATAATTCATTCATGCATTTTTCCTTCTTCTCTCTAATTTCTCTCTAAACTTTTCTTCTCATTATTCTTACTAAGAGTTAGTAATAATAATATCATCACATATTATCAAGTGAGTACTAAGTTATTTTCTAGATCAAAATACTTAGTATCTTTTGGAGAGTTCTTGGGTGCAACTTTAGGAGGTTTCTTATTATTGGAAACTTGGGTTTTTAAGGAGGATCATCCTAAGCTCATACTCAAGAAACTAAACTAGAAAGGAGTTCTAGTTTAGTGCCCTCATTTCCTTTACAAGAAAGGTATAAATTTCTAAACTTGTTAACAATGTAAATTTGTACTACATAGATCTTGCTAAATCAAATTAGAGTAATTTGATTTACACTAATACTTGATTAGTGAATGGGATCCGATCCCTACATTAACGACACATAATTATCACACAAACGCTAAGCAACGCGACGAAGTCATGAAAACTAACCTAAACGTACAACATGAACTATAAATCTAGAGAAACATGATAAATCGATTTGAGACAATTAACACAATTGAACATGAATAAAGTTTGCTTAGATAACAGGCTGACGCAACAAAATAACTGATATACACACACTTTCAAACAAATTCACGAGGACCTAAAGTAGCTAAACGCCACTAACGAGCAAGTAGATATGAGCAGACATCACGAGTACTTAAACACGGTATATGAGGGCCTAAACTATACAATCAAACATGTCAAATAATCACATAACAGATTTAACGAACAAGACAAAACGGCGACCAACAGACCCATGCCAAACACGACTTCTATATGATGAACGAGGCAAACTATAAAATCCATACTAAACGACAGGTTAAAGTCACAAAAACTAGTCATACAAACGTGAATCGTAAATCTGGAAGAGCATGATAGATTAATACTAGACAATTGACACAACTAACAGGAGCAGGCTCAAAACATATAACAAGCTAAGGGACTAATCAAAATTAAGCTAATGACGAATTTTCAAATCATACTTTACACAGAAAATCAAGCACGCGTATTAAGCAAACAAGGGATACGACATACTCATACATACACATCAAGATCATACTAAAAACGTAAACCAAAGTTGAATGATAAAATAATAATTACAACAATAAACAACAGAGCGACAGAAAAAAATAAAAAAAACGACAGACGGCTAAATAAATGAAAAAACGATAATTCAACAAAATAAAAAGAGTATTTTTGCACCCTCAACTTACATGTATCGTTGACCAAATATCCGAGTCGTAATCGATTGTAAGATTTTATCCCAAGGGGCCGTCGTCGACGAAAACCAATAATAAATCCGTACTTCGTACCAAAACTGACAGCAATTTTCAACTTCGTTTCTCAACGAAATTTCGAACCGAAAGATGTTTTAGAATCGTGGTAAAGTGAACTTTAAGATTGTGTAAAGAAATCAGAGTGACTATGGTGTTTTCAACACGAAAAACGAGGTAGAAGAAGTGATAGCTGAACCAAAACCAGAAAAATCGTGCTCTGTTTTAGAGCAGCTATCTCGACTCCTTTTTTGGCTTTCTTAGGGATTTTTTGTGACCTAATATTGTGTATGTATGTTATATAATTCGTGTCCTTGAATGCTTTTGGTGGGTGTGTATATATAGTGACAGAAAGGTAGGGTTTTTTCGAAGGAACAAGAGCAGCTTTGCCTCCTTTCGAGGATTGCTGTCCAAGGCTCTTTTGTGGGTATTGTTAGGGTTTTAGAGGGGGTTTTCTTGAGGGTTAAGCCAAGGTAAATGGGTCATGAGGATCAGGCACGGGTGTTTGTTCGTGGGCAAGTTTGATGAGCTAAAAGGTCGGGTTTTGGGCTGCTCAAAACAGGGCACGAAGAGGGGGCTGGGCTGTTGTATTTCGAGTTCTTCAGGCTGGGTTTTGGTCGTTTTTTGGACAGGTTTCTTGGCTGTTTTCTGGCCTGGTTAGTCGAAGGGGAGAATGGGTAGGGAAAGCCTCGAAATTCGTGTTGAAACGGGCTCAAAATCGTTCTTAAAATCGAGCTTAAAACGAGCTTAAAAACTTGCTGTTAAGAAAACGAATTCGTCGAATACGATTTAATAAACTGTTTTAAAAGTACGAGAAACGACTTTTCAAGTCAAAACAAAAAGAATTTGTAAAAGCGACTTTTCAAATCGAAATACTTAAAATGATTTTTCAAATCGAAATACTTTATTCTCAATAAAATACAACTTGCGACAAAGTAAAATTTGACAGAGCTTCATTTATCAAATATTCTTTGTGGAGTGAAACTTATGAGGATAAGAATCACTCAAAGGATGAACAAAATCGATCTTGAAATGTTGTTAAAAATCTCGGCCTCAATGTGTTCTTTTGTGAAATGATTTTTCTGAAATTTGTATAAACAAGGAAAATAAAAAGGATAGTGACTAATTCTAAGCACTTAGCAAGAGAATTAGGTTGTGATTAGCTTAAGCACAAAGCCACTAAACTAATCTCTCACAAATCTCACTCACAAAGCAATGAGAAATGAAGAACACTCAAGAAAACAACTAGGGTTTTTAATCATTAATCCAAATCTGAAAATTTGGAGGTGAGAATGAGGGTTTATATATTACCCTCATTCTAATCTTGTCCATCCATTACAAGGAGATCTAAGGGCTACAATAAACCCACAAAATACATGATATACTCGGTCCAAACAAGCTCTCTTGAGCTGAAAATTTTGAACAATAAACAACAAATTCTTAAAGTAAAAAGCATAAAGTAATAAAGGTAGATAGTGACATGTGTAGATAGTGACTTATTGAGGAACACATGTGAGGACTTAATATACTCATTTCTCGGCTGACTTGGGGGCTTCTTCCCTTGACTTTGACTTTTGTTGACTTAGTTGACTTGTGGTTGACTCTTGGACCTAAGGTTGGAAGCGGGCCCTAGGTCAATGGATCGCAAATTCTCAACTCCCGTTGCAATCTCCCCGGGTTGAAAAGGATTTGCCCTCAAATCCTCGACTTCCTCCTCCTCCAAGTCTTCATGGTACGGGCTAAGGTCTCCCACGCGTTGAACGTGCCATGGACTCCATACTCTCCTGTAGATCAACTTTGTAATCGTACGGTCCATTTTTCTCGAGTATCTCGATGGGACCCTCGCCCCTAGGCATGAGTTTGTTCTTTCTTTTATCCGGAAACCGTTCCTTCCTCAAGTGTAACCATACCAAGTCTCCCGGCTCGAACTCCTTTGAAATCTTTCGGCCCTTTGCTCTAGCCTTGTAAGTCTCATTCGCTTTCTCGATTTGCTTCTTGACTTGGTTGTGGATACTCATCATGAACTCAACTCGCTTCTTGGCATCGGAAGTCATCTCCTTGCTCTCGACGGGGGCTAGGTCCGTGGGCATGATGGGATTGGTCCCATAGACCACCTCAAATGGTGAACTCCCCGTGCTAGAAGAAGGGGCACGGTTGAAGGCAAATTCGGCGTGGGCGAGTTTGAGATCCCAATCTTTCAAGGACCTAGAAACGATGCTCCGAAGGATCCTCCCCAAGGTTTTATTAGTGACCTCGGTTTGGCCATCCGTTTGAGGATGATGGCTTGTGCTAAACAAGAGCCTCGTTTTTAGCAACTTCCATAAGGTCTTCCAAAAGTGGCTCATGAACTTGGTGTCTCGATCGGATACAATGGTTTTAGGGACTCCATGCAATTTAACCACCTCCTTGAAATACAACTCGGCTACACTCATAGCATCCTCGGTTTTCTTGCACGCAATGAAATGAGCCATCTTGCTAAATCGGTCTACCACAACCATGATGGAATCCTTACCTCGTTGAGTTCTAGGCAAGGCGACGATGAAATCCATGCTAACGTCCTCCCATGGCCGATTTGGGACGGGTAAAGGAGTGTAGGGACCCGTTTGAAAGAAGGACTTGGATTGTTGGCATGAAGCACATCTCTTGATCACATCTTGGACATCTCCAAGCATCTTGGGCCAATGGAATTGGTCTTGGAGGATGTCATAAGTCTTTTGAATTCCGAAATGCCGGGCTAAACCATTAGAATGAACTTCCCTCACGAGGAGATTTCGATAAGGGCCCTTAGGTATGCATAGCCGATTGCCAAGGAACAAGAACCCCTCTTGAAGTGTGTACTTGCTTCCCACCTTGCCTTGCCCTTCACGTATGGAATTCCACTCGTCTTTGAAGTCGGGATCCTCCACATAGAGCTCTTTCATGAATTCAAAACCCAACACTCTTTGCTCCATGTAGCTTAGCATGGTATGCCTTCGAGACAAAGCATCGGCCACCACGTTATTCTTCCCCTCAATGAACTTACTCGAGAAGGAGAATGATTGAAGAAACTCGACCCATTTGGCATGCCTATGATTCAACTTGTGTTGTCCATTGATGTATTTGAGAGCCTCATGATCGGAATGAAGAACAAATGGCTTGGGCTTGAGGTAATGGCTCCAATGAGCGAGAGCCCGAACGATGGCATAGAATTCTTTGTCGTAGGTGGAATAATTGAGCTTGGCACCATTCAACTTCTCACTAAAGTAAGCAATTGGCTTGTGTTCTTGTAATAGAACGGCCCCAATTCCAACTCCACTAGCATCACATTCGACCTCAAAAAGCTTATTGAAATCCGGTGGTGTAAGAATAGGTGAGTCACACAACAACTTCTTGATTTTGTTGAAGGAAATCTCGGCCCCCTCACTCCACTTGAACTCTCCTTTCTTCATACACTCGGTGATGGGTGCCATGACGGTGCTAAAATCCTTGATAAATCGTCGATAAAAAGAAGCCAAGCCATGAAAACTCCTCACCTCGGTTATGTTCTTCGGAATTGGCCATGATTTGATAGCCTCCACTTTCTCTTGATCAACTAGAATACCACGGCTTGATATAATATAGCCCAAGAATTGGACTTCGCTTTGCATGAAGGAACACTTCTCTAACTTGCCATACAACTTGTGATCTCTAAGTGTCTCAAACAACACTCGCAAATGATGTAGGTGAGCCTCCTTGGAAGGGCTATACACTAAGATATCGTCAAAGTAAACCACAATGAATCTTCCCAAGTAAGGTCTCAAAACCTCGGTCATCAATCTCATGAAGGTACTAGGAGCATTGGATAGCCCAAAAGGCATGACTAACCATTCATATAACCCATGTTTCGTTTTAAAAGCCGTCTTCCATTCATCACCCTCTTTGATTCTTACTTGATGGTAACCTTGTCGTAGATCAATCTTGGAAAACAATCGAGCTCCACTAAGCTCATCAAGAATGTCATCAAGTCTAGGTATAGGAAACCTATACTTGACCGTAATGTTATTAATAGCTCGACTATCCGTACACATTCTCCAAGTTCCATCCTTCTTAGGTACCAAGAGTGTAGGAACGGCACAAGGACTAAGAGATTCTCTTACAAACCCTTTTTCCATGAGTTCCCCAATTTGTTGTTGAAGTTCTTGTGTAGCCTTAGGATCACTTCGATATGCGGCCTTATTAGGTAGTGTAGCTCCCGGAACAAGATCGATTTGATGCTCAATGCCCCTAATAGGGGGTAGGCCGTGAGGTAGCTCTAGGGGAAACACATCCTTGTAGACTTCTAAGAGCTCTTGAACTTCACATGGAATTGGTTTTTCACTTTCCTTAGGAGTTTCTTTGGCGATGAGGGCATAAACAACCATCCCCTTGCTAAGCTCGTGTTTCATCTCTTGCTCTCCAATCAATAAGACTCCCTCAAGTGGCTTGGCTAGGGTAGGAGTGGCTCGGCCACCCAAGTTTGGAGGCAAGGGCGTAAGCTTGATCCTCTTGTCTCTAAACTCGAAAGTGTAAGTGTTGTCTCTTCCCTCATGAGTCGCGTTTCGATCAAATTCCCAAGGTCTCCCCAATAAAAGGTGACAAGCATCCATAGGAATCACATCACACCACACTTCATCCACATAGTCTCTTCCCATCGAAAAAGAAACCAAACATCGTTTATCAACCAAAATTTCGGCCTCCCTATTCAACCATCTCAACTTGTAAGGGTTTGGGTGTTTTTGAGTGGGTAAGGCAAGCTTATCGATGAGGGTTTTGAAGCCACATTAACACAACTCCCTCCATCAATAATTAGGTTACAAACCCTCTTCTCAATGGTACATTTAGACCTAAAAATCTGATTTTTTTGACTTTCATCCAAGGAATGGGGTTGGGTATGCATAACCCTCCAAGTTACAAGACCAAATTTTGACCCAAATCCTCCATTAACTCGGCTCAACTTAGACTCAATTTCCCTTCTCAATTTCTCCATAGAATCATACATAGTTCCCTCAAGAGTAGTATCACAAGAAAGAGGCATACTCATTGAGAAAAACAAACACACAAAATCTGAAAATTTGAATACCTTGATGTACTCCCTTTGGACCGTATGAAATTAGCACAAAGGTGGGATCTTGTGCTCTTCAAACCTAAGCTTTGATAACCAATTTGGAGTGAAACTTATGAGGATAAGAATCACTCAAAGGATGAACAAAATCGATCTTGAAATGTTGTTAAAAATCTCGGCCTCAATGTGTTCTTTTGTGAAATGATTTTTCTGAAATTTGTATAAACAAGGAAAATAAAAAGGATAGTGACTAATTCTAAGCACTTAGCAAGAGAATTAGGTTGTGATTAGCTTAAGCACAAAGCCACTAAACTAATCTCTCACAAATCTCACTCACAAAGCAATGAGAAATGAAGAACACTCAAGAAAACAACTAGGGTTTTTAATCATTAATCCAAATCTGAAAATTTGGAGGTGAGAATGAGGGTTTATATATTACCCTCATTCTAATCTTGTCCATCCATTACAAGGAGATCTAAGGGCTACAATAAACCCACAAAATACATGATATACTCGGTCCAAACAAGCTCTCTTGAGCTGAAAATTTTGAACAATAAACAACAAATTCTTAAAGTAAAAAGCATAAAGTAATAAAGGTAGATAGTGACATGTGTAGATAGTGACTTATTGAGGAACACATGTGAGGACTTAATATACTCATTTCTCGGCTGACTTGGGGGCTTCTTCCCTTGACTTTGACTTTTGTTGACTTAGTTGACTTGTGGTTGACTCTTGGACCTAAGGTTGGAAGCGGGCCCTAGGTCAATGGATCGCAAATTCTCAACTCCCGTTGCACTTTGAATCAAAAAACATTACGTCGACAGCGCCCGACTTACATCGTAAAACGAACTCAAAATAAATGACACGAAATACAAGTTGTCCTATCATCATAGGGTGTTTTTCGGGTTTTCTATAAATTCTCATATCGACAGATACGGGTATCTACAGAACCCCCACTTTGACTAAGGCTTGGACAGGCGAAAGTCAAAGTAGACCCTCGAGTCGATCGTAGATCACAACTTGAGAGCCTCACGGGTCGTTTATGGTCCCTTAGACCTGTGTATATAAGCTCACCAGCCATGAGAAGAAGTCATACCTGAAACATGATTATGGATTCCTTCATTTTCATCAAAACATGGGTTGAGCCTTATCCTTAGGCGCCTACGTATCCGTTGTGACAGAATCAAACCCGTATCGTAGTTCGAGCTCGCTGGCCTGTAGCTTTCTGCTGCTTCGGCCCAAGACAAATGATATTTGTTTACTCGATTGAGTAAAGCCTATATCTGCATTCTTTTTAGAAGTGTCACTTCTTTTAGCTTCTGCTAGTACTTCTTCATTTCGAGGATGTCATCCTGTCGTTGGGGTCTAAGGTTGATGACTTTAGAGCACCCGGTTGGAGCGTTCCAGCTCAAACTTAGCAACAAATCATAGCACACGACTCACATAGTGAAATCTGCGACTTTTGAAACAAAAAGGACGGATCATCGATCCGAGCTGCAAATTTTTCGAAAATAGGTCTTCGACCTGCTTTTTAAACAAAAGGGATGGATCACCGATCCGAACTGAGGATATTAATTTGGAAATGGGTCTTCGACCCGCTTTTTAAACAAAAGGGATGGATCGCCGATCCGAACTGAGGATATTAATTTGGAAATGGGTCTTCGACCCGAGCGGCGAATATCATTCCAGAATGGGTCCTCGACCCGCGTTTTGAAATAAGGTGGATGAGTCATCGACCGGAAACCGTAAACATCTTTTGAAAATGAGTTTGTCGACCGGAAACATTTGTTGAAAATGGGTCGTCGACCCGCATCTTGAAAAGTGGATGAGTCATCGACTCGAACAACTATAAACATCTTTTGAAAATGGGTCTTCAACCCGCATCTTGAAAAGTGAATGAGTCATCGACTCGAACTATAAACATCTTCTGAAAATGGGTCTTCAACCCGCATTTTGATTTAAGTGGATGGGTCATCAACCCGAACTATAATTGTCATTGAAAATTGGGGCCATCGACCTCGATTTTGAAGGAAAAGGTGGATGGGTCGTCGACCTGAGCGGAACACAGCTTTTGAAAATGGGTTATCGACCCGCATTTTGGAAAATGGATAGGTCATTGACCCGCATAGCAAATTTCATTTGAAAATCGAAAGAGGTCATCGACATGAACTTTGGATTTTGAGTACTTCGAATAATTTGGCCATTAACCTACTTTAAAAACATCTTTTTTTTTTTTTTAAAGTTAGATTGCGGGTCCAACCTAGACTTGAAAATTGACACGGGGTATTGGTTATCATGCATCAAATCGAATTGGGTCCTCGACCCGCATTGCAAACATTATTGTTAAAATTAAGAAGAGTCATCGACTTTGAATCTAAACATCATTTAGAAATTGAAATGGGTCATCGGCCCGCAAGCATCGTTTTGAAAATTGAAGTGGGTCATCAACCCGCATTTGAAATTTGACCTCGGATCATCGACCCAGACATTGCAAAAAGGTTCTTGAAATGTCTAATATTTTAAAATCGAAGCAAAGCTAAGTGAGCATGAAATACGATACGAATGTGACATGAATGCGACAAGAACGTGACACGAGCAACTGACATTTGAACGTTCGACCATGACCGACTCGACCTAAGACAACATTTCAATGACAAGTAGACTAGTAACCGTGCAAGGTCTTTTAGGATGATTGACACGTGGTTTGAAATAAACGTGGGTTAATTCTTTGTCGAGATGCGAACTAACTGTCTAAGTAAACATCTTTGCCAATTTAAGAAAAAGATCATTCCGAGACTGGACAATTACTTATCAGAACATTGATTCTCATCTCAATCTAAATCGAGCACTAAGACAGACTCAACAAAAGTTGCTTCATTTGGACTTTGTATAGACCCGTAAAAAAAAATGACCAGATGACAAATTAGATGATGGGTGGTGGTGGATTGTATCCCATATTCTAAAGGATTGCCTACATATTCGCGTGGGGCGAAATCAAATCCGATGTAGTTCGATCGAGGTGCATAAACATGGCATTTTTTTTTTTTTTCTGTGTAACACTCGAAGATTTCACCTAAGGTATCATGTTGTATCTTGTTCTAGCTTGTGAAGTACTGGCGGATCCCTTGTGGACCGGATCCCTTGTGGACCCTAAACGCTTGGGTGCAACTACATAGGCCAATGATTCTCGGAATTTCAAGACTACGTCTCCATTGCCGTTTTGAGAACGACTTAAAAAGGAATTGATGGTACTTTCTGACCGTTTTGGCTTCGCCTTTCGTTTTGACTTTGATCTTCGACGTGTTGCCACTCAATTTCATGTATTTTTGTATTTTTGTTTGCGTTTTTGAGAATGTGCCGCGCCCTTTGTGGCTTGGGCTTGTTCCAACTTTACTAGATGTCGCGGCGAGCGGTCGCATGTGGTCGTTTGTATATCACGCCAGACTCATCTGACAAGTTCGTTTGCATATTAGGCACGCGATCGAGTACACGGAGGGCGATCCATGAATATTCGTACCTTTGGTCGCGATCAAATTCATGACCACTGTGGAGCTCCAAATTAATGGATGCTCCTCCAAAGGCAGAGGAGTAGTATACCGCAAGTTGACTACCGGACCTTAGGTTTTTAGTTGTCGGAAACCCTTTTGTCTTTGTTTTTGTCTTGAGTTGGTGTTGCACCTCACCATTTAGAATTGAGTAAGTATTTCTACCCCAGGGACACCCTTCGAGTGCGTTGTGCATTTTTATCAGTTGGATTATGGAAGCAAATTAGAGACAAGATCAATTTCATTGATTTTGAGAAGGAGTTAGAAATAATTGTGGAAACATGAATCTTAGACTCAACTCAGACATAAGACTTGAATACGAATTTTGACTTATAATCACCAACCCCGGCTTTGAACCTTTCTCCTTTCAAGTTTTGATTTAGATGCTTGGTTTGAAAGTTACCCCACTTTTGCAACGTGATTTTGACTTGAGGAGGAGAATACGCGACTCGGGTTTAGAAATCGACATGGTTTCGATACTATTTGTAAATTGGTAGAGGTTTCATTCTATTTAGCAACTCGAGATGCAAATGGACTGGACCGGATTAATCATGAAAAGACTCAGAACTTAACGACATGGTCTACGACCTAACTAGGCAAATGCATGCGACATATAGACTTGAAGACAGACTCACGGTATAAGACTTAGACCCAACTAGACATGGACTTGAAGTAATTAGCTCGTGTGTGGACCAAACAGTTCCTAAGGTTTATACAAAAAAATGGCCCGGATGAGACGTTGTTGTGCCCTGACTCAAATCTAAAAAAATTGACATGCATGACCTGGGCCCAAGAGTAGGCCTAGGTGACCCAACTAGGTAAATCTTCTAAGACTTTTAGATGGGCTAGACTTACTATATACGGCTTAGATTCCAACTAGACTCGACTCGGTGCATTTCATGCTTACTCGCGTCTTGAAAAAGAAACTTATTTTTGAAGTTGAGGTTTAAAATGGGCAGCACTTCGACTACAAAAAAAAAGCTTGTTTGGTTCGAAATTCTAGTCCAACTAAGGCTAGATTTTTACCTTTGAAAAACTTCGTTTTGGTTGGAAAAATTCTATTCCCAAATGGGTAGCATTTCAAAAGCGTTCGAGATTATTCTAATCCTAAACGTATAGCATTTCGGCTTAAAAAACTATTCTTTTTTCAAAAGACGTAGTGTTAAAAATCGTTCGGGATTAATCTAATCCTGAACGGGTAGCATTTCAGCTTGAAAGTTTTTTCCAAAAGAGTTAGTGTTGGGAACTGCTCGAGACTATTCTAATCTTAAGCGGGTGGCATTTCACTTAAAAATGATCTTTTTTCAAAAGACTTAGTGTTGAAAATTGTTCGAGATTATTCTAATCTTAAATGGCATTTCAGCTATAAAAGGATCTTTTTTCAAAAGAGCAAATTTTTTTAAAAAAAAGTTCTAGGATTTTCTAATCCTAACGAGGAGCATTTCAGCTAGAAAAGAATTTTTTTCCTAAAGACTTAGCGTCAAGACTGTTTCGAGATTGTTCTAATCTTAAGCGGGTAGCGTTTGACTTAAAAGGATCTTTTTTCAAAAGCGTTAAAATCGAAAATTATTTAAGATTAATCTAACCCTAAATGAATAGCATTTCAACTTAGTAAATATTTTTCAAAAGAGCCAGTATCGAAAATTGTTTAAGATTATTCTAACCCTAAACGAATAGCATTTCAGCTTAGAAAAGATCTTTTTTCAAAAGAGCTAATATCGGAAATTATTTAAGATTATTCTAATCCTAAACGAATAGCATTTCAGCTAGGAATGAATCTTTTTTCAAAATAGCTAATATCGGAAATTATTTAAGATTATTCTAATCCTAAACGAATAGCATTTCAGCTAGGAACGGATCTTTTTTCAAAAGAGCTAATATTGTAAATTATTTAAAATTATTCTAATCCTAAATGAATAGCGTTTCAGCTAGGAATGGATCTTTTTTCAAAAGAGCTAATATCGGAAATTATTTAAAATTATTCTAATCCTAAATGAATAGCATTTCAGCTAGGAATGGATCTTTTTTCAAAAGAGCTAATATCGGAAATTATTTAAGGTTATTCTAAACTTAAACGAATAGCATTTCAGCTAGGAAGAGATCTTTTTTCAAAAGAGTTAATATCAAAAATTATTTAAGATTATTCTAACCTTAAACGAATAGCATTTCAGCTAGGAAGGGATCTTTTTTTCAAAAGAGCTAACATCAAAAAAAAAAAAAAAAAAAATGTTTAAGATTATTCTAACCCTAAACAAATAGCTTTTTAGCTTGGAGGAGATCTTTTTTCAAAAGAACTAGTATCGGAAATCTTTTAAGATTATTCTAATCCTAAGAGGATGGCATTTCAGCCAAGAAAAGATCTTTTTTCAACAGAGCTAATATTAAGAAAATATCTAAGATTATTCTAATTTTAGAAGGAAAGCGTTTCAGCTTAAAAAAACTTAGGTTTTTGAAAGAGATAGTGTTGGAAAGTATTCAAGAATATTCTAATCCTAAAAGACAAAGAAAGACAAAGATTTCAAATTTAGAAAAAACTTTTGGAAAAAAATCGATTGAAAAGAGATCTTTTTTCAAAAAAGCTACAGTTGGAAAATGTTTAAGATTATTCTAATCCTAGAAGGAAAGCGTTTCAGCTTGGACAAAAATCTTTGTTTTTCGGAAAAGATAGTGTTGAAAAGTATTTAAGATTATTCTAATCCTAAAAAGACAGCATTTCAGCTTAAGGAATGATTTTTTTTTAGAGGGAAAGCATTTCAGCTTAAGTCAAAAATCGTTTCAAAAGAGATATTTAAGATTATTCTAATCCTAAAACGACAGCGTTTCAGCTAAAAGAAAAGATTTTTGGAAAATATTCGATTGAAAAGATGTCAGTTTTGATTAAAAAGATTGAAAACCTGGCTTCAGAATTCACAGAGCATTTAGTCATACGCAGTTCAAGGATGCAATGCATGAGCTAGACTATTCTAAGTCTCAAAAAGGGTCCATGCCAATGATCCCACGTTGTTAGGGAACTCACGCATCCGCCATAAGTCAGGGACGAAATGGGGAGATGGGGGTTGCTAACCTCGGCGGAACCACCTTGGTATTTAAACTGCACAGTGAACGTCATTTCCCTACTTTGAGACCGAGCCAAAGGGAGAAATGGTTCGAATCCTAACAGTATGATGCATAAATAACGAAAAAAAGAAAGGGTACTCTAAATAGCCATCGTTTCACTTTTCAAGTTTCACTGTCCCCAGCGGAGTCGCCAAATTGTGGACAAGGGAATTTGATCCACGCGATGTTTTATTTCAAAAACATGTTCATTCGAAAAGAGAGTCGCCACTAAATTTTTAGGTGGAATTTAGAAACCAATTTTAGAGAAAATGAGTTCGTGTGAGTTTACGTGTTAGGAAGTTTAAAAGAATTTCATTAATTTAACGCCTAACCCCGCCCGTTATAAAAACGGTCTCTACTAAGTAAAACCATGGCCATTATGAGTACACATGCGGATATGCAAACAAATGTTTTAACCCTAAACATATTACATCCATTCTATGTCATTTAATGCACACAAAAATTCGTCGAAGTTATTTAACATATGGGTTCATTTACTATTCTAGCAAACAAAGAGAAGAAGCAGAGATACT
Source organism: Dianthus caryophyllus (assembly GCA_023091065.1). Taxonomy (NCBI): domain Eukaryota; kingdom Viridiplantae; phylum Streptophyta; class Magnoliopsida; order Caryophyllales; family Caryophyllaceae; genus Dianthus; species Dianthus caryophyllus. The sequence goes on along the minus strand of CM041529.1, from coordinate 10,463,352 downwards.
TACCGACAGCATAAGATTGATTAACAAACGTTAGCGGTAAACGAATAAAAAATCAAACACGACTAACCTACAAACAAATATGAATGACTGAACATGAATAATTAAACATTAAACATAAACATAAAGAAATAGCAAACACACACAAATTGTAACGGACAAGAACAAACGTACTAATTAACAATTAGACACAACTAAATAAACACAAACGTAAACAAATGGTGTGGGTACAACTAGTAATCAACCAAGCTAGTGCTCAAATGACCCAATACACACGAACATAAGAGACAACAGAAATACATACTAATACGGGCACATATACGAAAGGCTAAGCCATGCAAACCAACACGTGACTTAATTACGCGACTTGGGATTTAACGAACAACACGAAAGCAAAAGCGAGCATAACCATGTATAGGATTAACGACACATAATTATCACACAAACGCTAAGCAACGCGACGAAGTCATGAAAACTAACCTAAACGTACAACATGAACTATAAATCTAGAGAAACATGATAAATCGATTTGAGACAATTAACACAATTGAACATGAATAAAGTTTGCTTAGATAACAGGCTGACGCAACAAAATAACTGATATACACACACTTTCAAACAAATTCACGAGGACCTAAAGTAGCTAAACGCCACTAACGAGCAAGTAGATATGAGCAGACATCACGAGTACTTAAACACGGTATATGAGGGCCTAAACTATACAATCAAACATGTCAAATAATCACATATGATTTAACGAACAAGACAAAACGGCGACCAACAGACCCATGCCAAACACGACTTCTATATGATGAACGATGCAAACTATAAAATCCATACTAAACGACAGGTTAAAGTCACAAAAACTAGTCATACAAACGTGAATCGTAAATCTGGAAGAGCATGATAGATTAATACTAGACAATTGACACAACTAACAGGAGCAGGCTCAAAACATATAACAAGCTAAGGGACTAATCAAAATTAAGCTAATGACGAATTTTCAAATCATACTTTACACAGAAAATCAAGCACGCGTATTAAGCAAACAAGGGATACGACATACTCATACATACACATCAAGATCATACTAAAAACGTAAACCAAAGTTGAATGATAAAATAATAATTACAACAATAAACAACAGAGCGACAGAAAAAAATAAAAAAAACGACAGACGGCTAAATAAATGAAAAAACGATAATTCAACAAAATAAAAAGAGTATTTTTGCACCCTCAACTTACATGTATCGTTGACCAAATATCCGAGTCGTAATCGATTGTAAGATTTTATCCCAAGGGCGTCGTCGGCGAAAACCAATAATAAATCCGTGATTGCACCAAAATCGACAAAGATTTTCAACTTCGTTTCTCAACGAAATTTCGAACCGAAAGATGTTTTAGAATCGTGGTAAAGTGAACTTTAAGATTGTGTAAAGAAATCAGAGTGACTATGGTGTTTTCAACACGAAAAACGAGGTAAAAGAAGTGATAGCTGAACCAAAACCAGAAAAATCGTGCTCTGTTTTAGAGCAGCTATCTCGACTCCTTTTTTGGCTTTCTTAGGGATTTTTTGTGACCTAATATTGTGTATGTATGTTATATAATTCGTGTCCTTGAATGCTTATGGTGGGTGTGTATATATAGTGACAGAAAGGTAGGGTTTTTTCGAAGGAACAAGAGCAGCTTTGCCTCCTTTCGAGGATTGCTGTCCAAGGCTCTTTTGTGGGTATTGTTAGGGTTTTAGAGGGGGTTTTCTTGAGGGTTAAGCCAAGGTAAATGGGTCATGAGGATCAGGCACGGGTGTTTGTTTGTGGGCAAGTTTGATGAGCTAAAAGGTCGGGTTTTGGGCTGCTCAAAACAGGGCACGAAGAGGGGGCTGGGCTGTTGTATTTCGAGTTCTTCAGGCTGGGTTTTGGTCGTTTTTTGGACAGGTTTCTTGGCTGTTTTCTGGCCTGGTTAGTCGAAGGGGAGAATGGGTAGGGAAAGCCTCGAAATTCGTGTTGAAACGGGCTCAAAATCGTTCTTAAAATCGAGCTTAAAACGAGCTTAAAAACTTGCTGTTAAGAAAACGAATTCGTCGAATATGATTTAATAAACTGTTTTAAAAGTACGAGAAACGACTTTTCAAGTCAAAACAAAAAGAATTTGTGAAAGCGACTTTTCAAATCGAAATACTTAAAATGATTTTTCAAATCGAAATACTTTATTCTCAATAAAATACAACTTGCGACAAAGTAAAATTTGATAGAGCTTCTTTTATCAAATATTCTTTGAATTAAAAAACATTACGTCGACAGCGCCCGACTTACATCGTAAAACGAACTCAAAATAAATGACACGAAATACAAGTTGTCCTATCATCATAGGGTGTTTGTCGGGTTTTCTATAAATTCTCATATCGACAGATACGGGTATCTACAGGGTCTTATATAAACCCACACCTATCCATTGTAAAAATCAGAATTTGATGAATGATGAAGATCCTAGTTTGAGTGTTTACTCAGCTTAGTCTCCTTGCTTAGTGCTAGAGTTGTAAACTTAGGGTGTTTAGTGGCTTAGTGCTTAAACACTCGATCCTTCTATCCTTGGCTAAGTGCTTGGAAGAAGACTATCCTTGTTTTATTTTAGTTTGTTTACATTTCAGAAAATTCAAACACAAAAACACATCAAAAACAACACCAAATCAGCCGAGTTAGTTCATGTTTTTTCAAGTCTAATTTGATTAAGTTTTGAGTGATTCTTAGCCCATAAGTTTCACTCCACATATAGTTAGCAAACTCGTGTGGTAAAGGGGGTATGGATCAAATATAAGAGGATAAAATCGATAAAAACACATGGTGGAAATCGTAGAAACGTCTAAAGCCTCGTATGCAAAACATATGACATATCATGGGAAAAAACGGGATAGGGGCCACACTTATGTATGTTGATATTACGTGCCCCGCGAGTAGAACTTCTCACAATCCTCGAATGGGACTGGGTATAGATGTACCGGTCTCTTGAGGCTCTAAACCTCACCAAAGAGTAGCTAAAATCCGAAAAATGAGCAAACCTACTCGTGAAAGCATGCCATCATTACTACTATGTCAAAACATCCACGTTAGCGCTAATCCCGTCAATAAAAACATGTCAAAACTAAAAGCAAACTATGGAAGGGATGTCGGGAAAGATAAGATATAAAAAACAAGCTCGCACAACGATTCAAGACATTTTTTTTGGACTTTTCTGAATATTTCTGAATTTTTTGGATTTTGTGGGTTATGAAATTTTTTTTTTCTTTTTTTTTTTTTTTTTTTTTTTGAGAAACAAAAACAAAGCGAAAGCGTCTCTCCCCCCAAACCAAATGGCACATTGTCCCCAATGTGACCAGTAGCACATTCCAAACCAAGGGGACATAAAAAATGACGGGGGGAAAAACGAGAAAACTAGCAAAAGAAAAAGTGTACTTACAATGTATACAAGTAGAAATACGGCACCATAATCTCGCGCATCACTACCAATGTGTATATAATCACCAACGGCACTTCGTATACTCCTTTCGCTTCCAGCAAAACCAACCTCATCATCAATCAACCATCTTTAATAACATCGGCTCCAGCGTCCGATACTCCATCTTCACCTGAAATAACACTACAATAAAGCATGTCCTCGCGAGGATCCCTCGCGAGGATCCAAGGTAAGTCTTCCTCAACACAAGCATCGACAATATCAATAGCATAAACAAACTCCTTTAACATGGGACGTTTAAAAGCATGTGATAAGTTAAAAGTAATTTTATCACCTCCAACATCCAAGGTCAACTTTTCGTTTTTAACATCAAAGTGCACCAGCAATGTGCAAAAAGGGCCGTCCCAAAATGATGGGGATTTGAGCATCCTCGGCTATGTCCAAAACAACAAAGACGACGAGGATGAAAAACATATACCAACTCGCATGGGAACGTCCTCTAAAACATCCAAACGATGTTTAACATAATGGTCCGCCATTTGGAGCGTGATGTTTGTACACTTTAAAACTCCCATGTTAAGCTTCTCACAAACCGAGTACGGCATCACGCTTACACTAGCACCTAGATCACACAAAGCATTATCAATAGAAACGGTGCCAATAGTGCAAGGAATTGAGAAACAACCGGAGTCTTTCAATTTAGGTGGAGACTTATTTTGCAAAAGTGCGCTACATTGTTTGGTAAAAGCCACGGTCTCCACCTTATTGAAAGACCGCTTTCGAGTGAAGATATCTTTCATGAATTTAGCATAAGCGGGGACTTGGGAGATGAGTTCAGTGAAAGGAACGGTTACCTTGAGATCCTTGACCACCTCCAATAACTTACCAAACTGATTATCGAGCTTAGACTTGACCACTCGACTTGGATATGGCAATTCAATCTTGATAGGCGGCTCCACCGGCTTCTCCTTAACTTGCTTTGCTTTATTCTCCTATTGCGCACCACCCTCCTTAGCAATCCCCTTGGCCTTAACACCTGAAACATCATCATACCTGTAACACCCCAACCCATTTCATATATTTTGTAAATCGTTTCATGAATATTCATATTTCGTTTCATATGATTTTCTCATTTTCATTTCGAAAAGGTTTTTCTAAGCTTACGTGTCGTGTTGTGTGGTTGGGTGTTAAGTGATCGAGGTTAGTATCGAGTTCGTAAGGGTGAGAAAAGGTTTGAGGGTAGTTAATAGGGTCTTGGAGGTAGTTTAGAGGTTGTGGCGAGCTAGGGGCGAGCATGGGAGGCGAGAGGAAGAGAAAAAAGAAACAGTCGCGCGAAACAGGTCAGAAGTCACGACCAAGGCGCTACCCACACGCGACAAGGCGCTAGTGAGGCGCAACCAAGGCGCGGGCAAGACTGCGTCGCGAGTTTCGTGCTTGGCTTTGAATAAGAATTGATCAAGTCGAGCAAAGGCGGTTTGAAGCTAGACCACGGTTTGGGTCCTTGGGCTCGAACTATGGGATAGGCCTTGGTCCTAGGGTCCACCCAAGCTTAATATTGAGTGAACCAAGCAATAAATTTCGGTCAAGCTTGGTGGGCCAAGGGAGTCGAGGAGGGTTCAAGAAGGAGAGCAACAAATGCAACAATGAGCTACTTTTGAGTGTGATCACTTGGGTGCCACCATTTGGGTTAGTCATCCAATAAAACAAGACCCAAAATGGTTCAAGAAAGTCATCCATAGGGGGCCAAAATCTCGGCTGACCCAAGTCCTCAATGATACACACTATTTTGATACAAGTCACTTTCAAAGTGTCACCTTTATGCTTTATATCTTTATCTTCTTCTCTTTATGTCATTTTCACCTTTTAGTTTATGTTGTTTGGTGCTTAGAAATCAGATTTGGTAGACCTTATACATCATACAACTTGTGCTCCAAGGTGCAATCTAGGCCCTTGGATGAATAAAAACCAATGCAAGGTGTGGATGGTCTTAAGGGTCACTATCTACTTTATAAGTTTGTTGTTTTATTTTCAGTTTTTGTAAGGTCCTTGGGACCGTTTTTTCGGCTGAGTTAGAGGCCACTTTAGGGCCCTTAGATCAACATTGTAATGTAGGGTTAGGATGAGAGCTTGGGTATTACATAACCCCCACCCTCATACTTTGTATTTTTCAGATTTCAAGTTATAAGAAAAACCCTAAGTAGAGATTCATCTCTTCTTTATTTCTCTTTGCTTTGTGCTAGAGTGTATGTAGAGATTACTTAGTGGCTTAGTGCTTGAGTAATCGAACCCTAATTCCTTGGCTAAGTGCTTGGATTAGGTTATCCTTTTATGTTATCACACACACTCACAAAAATCAAAAAAAACATAACACAAAACATCCAAATCAGCCGAGATTTGTCTCTCAATTGTAGGTTGATTTTGTTTGTTCATTTGAGTGAACTTAATGTTGGAGTATGTGTCCTCCACAATAGTGCGATTACTTAATAAATCTCAATTAAGGAATACATGGGGATAATCCTGTATTATTGTCAATTGATTAACGTAAATCAATAACGGTTGGCTGACTAGAGTTTGACGTTATTGTCGTGAGAACGGCGGTAATCAATTGATCCCTTTAAGTCACACCTATAGGAACGTACTCCAAATATTTAAGTTAATTAATTGTATGAGATATGATTATATTAGTGACTTGATAATTTGACTAACGGTTAGTTAGTGTATTGATTTAGAGAGAAATCGAGTTGTGAACTCGGACGTTTGAATTTTATATCGATAAAATAATTAGAGGAGACGAGAATTAGTGATTAAGTGTTAATTCACTAATTGTGTATATTCTACTAATGAGATTAGTAAAAGTACATTTTAATATATGTGTAAGTGTACATGTATATTAAGGAAGAGTTTAATTAATTTACACTTTATTATATTAGATAATTAAGTGATAAATTATTACAATTTGTGGGACAAATATTACAAAACAAATAAGACCCTCTTGAGGCCCATGTGGACCGTCCAAGAGAAGAGGGGAAGCTTCCCTTTGTCTTATTTTGTTTTGTTTGCTTGTTAGTAAGAACTTTCAGACGCTTTAAACATCATCATTGCAATGCAACAAAATACTCTAACCAAAGCAAAACTCTTCCTCTCCTCTCCACATGCATAGGCCGGCCCCCAAGTGTGCTAAACACACTTCACTTTGTTTTATTTTGTGATAAAACATAAGGCCAAGGGAGATAATAATTCATTCATGCATTGTTTTGTTTATCTCTCAAAAACTATTCTCTCTAATACTCTCCCTAATATTATTACTAAGAGTTAGTATCTATATTATCACATATTATCAAATCCATACTAAGAGATTTCTAGATCTAAAATCTTTAGTATTATTTGGAGTGTTCTTGGGTGCTATCTAAAGGAGGTTTTCTACATTGAAAACTTGGGTTATTAAGGAGGATCATCCTAAGCTTATACTCAAGAAACAAAACTAGAAAGGAGTTCTAGTTTTGTGCCCTATTTTCTTTTATAGAAAGGTATAAATCTCTAATCTTGTAACAAAATACTTTTGTTAACTACATAGATCTTGCTAAATCAAATTAGAGTAATTTGATTTACACTAATACTTGATTAGTGAATGGGATCCGATCCCTACAAGTGGTATCAGAGCCAAGGCTTGTAGTTACAAATTTATTTTGTTAATTTTGGGGTTTTATATATTTATTGAGAATAAATATGATAAAATCCGAAAATAGTGTTAAAAGTGGTTTTAACATGAGATTTTTATAGCATGCAAATTTTCTGGTCTCATGAAGCTACTGGTCAAATTTCGTAATTTTAGAAATTTTTTTGCTAATTAAAATGATTTTTATACAAAACCGAGTCAAAAAGTGTGTTTTTGGCTAAAATAATTACTATAAATAGTTATAGTTGGAATCTGGTCACGAAATTTTTACACAGTGATATTTCATATTTATAATTTCTGCATGTAAATTTTCAAAGTCAGATATTGGGTTTTGAATATTTATTCATATTATTGTTTAAAATCGGTATATAATGAGTTTTATGTCCGAAAATATAGTAAATGTTGTTTTCTGGACATGAAATTTATACCAATATTTTTATACATTATGAGGATGCTCTCGTATAAATTTGGGATTTTTCCTCACTGTGTTAGACGTTTTCTTGATTTTATGAGATAAAATCGATGAAATCGTATGTTATTTATTATAAAATAATTTCGTAAATTTTTCTGGCCAAACTTTTCTTTTCTGATATTTTGGAAGTGTTCCAGAATATACAAAATTTTTTCAAAATAAAAATAGTTTTATTTTATTTTATTTTGATTTTATGAAGCTTTATTCATAAATAGTTATGATTAAAGCTAGATCTAATTAGCAAATGACCAAGTCATGAACTAAAATCACCATATGTTAGTATAAACTAATGTTAGGTGTTCTAAAATCAGTTTAGAAGTTTTAGTTCAAGCTTAAAAGGTGTTTTAAGCATTGTTGATTAATATAAGATTAATCGATTAAAATGAGATCGGTTTTAAACAAGTTAATGCGATTATTGTTTAGGGCGATTTTGGCATGTTTTTAATTATAAGCTTTACATTATGCATGTTTGGATGAATGTTTATTATTGAATGAATGTTTATTCTTACTAGTATGGCCATAGTTTGTTATATTTTTACCGATATTGCCCGTAATGAAAGGGAATATCGTGTGGTTTAGATTAAATGCGATCTCGTATCGCGGTTTGTAATTTAATAGTTTATTTCATTTATAAATGTATAATAGGATTGCTATGTATTCATTTGTAAATCATACTTCAGAACTATTTGTAAATCAAGACCGGTGATGGAGATCGACATGGAGCCTTAGAAGTGTTCTAAAGCTAGCAAGGAGGAGACTTGGATAAAGTCCATTTGAAGAGGGACCAAAGGAGTTGGTTTCCAATTTGTAACTCCTTGTATTTTAATTACTTTTAGGTGGCCATACTAGGTTTATGCTTGCTTTATCATGCTTGTTTGTTTGCTTATTTTCCGCACACATGCCAAAATCGCCATGCATACCACGTTATCCCACTCCGATTGTCTTTTTTAGGTCGCCATTCTTAAATTAGTTCACTTATAAAGAATTTAAATGACTAAAAATAGACAAGATCACCCACATTTTAACAAAAATGAATTGAGATTAAGCCTTTCCAAATGTAGCGACTATGAACCCCATGTTCGTGAGGACCTCCGCGACGTGGAACCTTGTTACCATGGGTAAGTAGTGGGAGGAAGTCCCGTGCTAATTTGGTTTGGACTCAACCAAATAAGAGTTATTTGGGGCTAATCGATGCATTTTATAAGAAAATCATCAACCAAGCATTCTAGTGTAGAATTAGTCAAGTGTTGACTTATCGTTTTTATATAAAAGGAAACATGAGATGTCTAATTTTATATGAAAAACGAGTCTTGGAATCATTTATATAATTTCGTGGGAGATCATTATATAAATGGACATTTGTTTTAAAAATAAGTTTTAGCAAATGTTATAAATGAACAATGTATGCTTATATATTTCCTCATATTTATTGTAGAATCTTTTATCGCAATGGCATCATCATCATCAACTCCCGCGCCCATTTTGGGCAAAGATTCATGGTTGCGAACCGTGATGGATAAGTGTATCCTCAAGGATGACGGTAGCAACTTCGTCGAATGGGATTCGACAATGAGGGGCGCCGCTACATCCGACAATGTGCTCAAGCACCTTACCGATCAACCACCCGCCGAACCCACTTCTCGATCCGGCGGCTCGTGCCGCCTATGATGAGTATGTGAAAGTGGACAATGACGTGAAAAACGTCTTAATTTGGTCCATGACACCCGCTCTCAAACTCCGAATGGTTACTCAAAAAAGTGCATATGCGATATTCACTCGAGTGACAACCATGTTCTCCAAAGCACCGCAAATAAGGCTTTATGAAGCCGCGGTGCGGTTTTTCGATGCAAAGCTTGAGAGGAACCAAATAGTTGGTCGACATGTGCACAAAATGATTAAGCAAATAGACACTCTTGAGCGCCAAGAGTGTGCTATACCCAAGGCTCTTGCGATCAACCGCATCCTTCATTCTCTTCCTAACAAGTTTGCTCAATTTCGAGTAAACTACAACATGAATAACATGGATAAGAGTTACCATGAACTTCATGCACTCTTGGTTCAAGCCGAGAGGGATATGGAAGTGAATGAGGTGGAGAAGAAAGATGTTCTCTCCATGAAAATGAAGAACATGAACTTGGGAGTGAAGAAGGGGAAGGTGTCCAAGAAAGGGCCATCTAACATAGGGAAGGGTAAGGAAAGGCTATTGTGGAAGGTGTCCCACATAAGCCTAAGCCCAAGATCACCAAGGCAAGACCCCTCAAAGACACTTGCAAATATTGCAATGAGGTGGGTCATTGGATGCGCAATTGTCTCAAGTATAAGAAGGATCTCAAGAATGGATGTGCGACATCCAAAGGTATTCCTTCTAATCTCTATATGATTGACATCAATCATGCTTGCATTTCTACATGGGTATTGGATACCGGATGTGGATCTCACCTTTGTAATCATTTGCAGGATGAGAAACGCGTCGAGCTCTAGCCAAGGGTGATGTAGATCTCGGCATGGGCAATGGAGCTAGAGTAGCGGCCGTTTCCGTGGGAACTTTTGTACTCGCTCTTGCTAGTGGTTTAGAGTTGCATTTAAATAACTGTTATTTTGTACCAACTCTAACTAAAAACATTATCTCCGTCTCCGTACTAGATGCGGAAGGCTTTTGTTTTGTGATTAAGAACAACCGTTGTACTTTTTCATTTAATGAAATAGTTTATGCTGAAGCTATTTCAATTGGAGGTATTTATGTTTTAAATGATGTTAATGATGTTTATCATGTCGACAACAAGAAGCTCAAAACGAATGAATCAAACAAATCCTACCTTTGGCATTGTCGTTTAGGTCACATAAACGAAAGACGCATTAAGAGACTTGTTGAGACCAAGGTTCTCAAACCATTTGATTGCGAATCATATGGTACATGCGAAGCTTGCCTTTTAGGCAAGATGACTCGTCAACCCTTTAGCGGTAAAGGGACACGAGCAAGTGAGGTTTTAGGACTCATACATACCGATGTGTGTGGTCCATTAAACATCACCGCTAGAGGAGGATATCATTACTTCATTACTTTTACCGATGACTTAAGTAGATATGGTTATGTCTACTTAATAAGGCATAAAAGTGATGCTTTTGAGAAATTTAAAGAATTTCAAAATGAGGTTGAGAACCAATTAAACAAAAGGATAAAAGCACTACGATCGGATCGTGGTGGCGAATATCTAAGTAATGAGTTTGATTCACATCTTAAGAATTGTGGTATAATATCACAATGGACTCCTCCGGGCACACCACAATTGAATGGTGTTGCAGAAAGGAGAAACCGAACTTTGCTTGACATGGTTCGGTCTATGATGAGTCAAACTGAGCTTCCTGGATCATTTTGGGGTTTTGCGCTATTATCTGCTGTATTTTCACTAAATTGAAGTCCGACTAAAGCGGCCAATAAGACTCCATATGAGATATGGACGGGAACGGTTCCCTACTTGTCATTCATGAAAATCTGGGGATGTGAGGCATTCGTCAAGAATAAAACTGACGATAAACTCGCTCCACGGTCTGACAAATGTCTATTTGTAGGTTATCCTAAGGAAACCTGTGGTTATTACTTCTACAACCCTCACGAGAACAAAGTGTTTGTGGCTCGTGATGCTGTTTTCCTAGAAAATGAATTTATTTCTAAGAAACAGAGTGGGAGAAAATTTGAACTTGATGAAGTTCAAGAGCCACAAACCGAGACAGAAAATGAGGAAACTGTTCCTCGTCTGCCGACACGGTTATAATCCCTAGGAGGTCGGGAAGAGTTAGTCAACAACCTGACTGCTACCTCGTAACATCGAGGAGGAGGGTGATTTGTTGCTATTCGAAAGCAACGAACCCTCAACCTACAAGGCGACTATTAGTAGCCCCAACTCCAACAATGGCTTGAGGCCATGAAATCCAAATGGATTCTATGTACGAGAACCAAGTTTGGGACTTGGTAGATTTACTCAAGGAGTGCGACCTTCAGTGTAAATGGATATTCAAAATCAAACTCGGCATAGATAAACATATTGATGTTTACAAAGCTAGATTGGTGGCAAAGGGCTTTTCACAAGTCCAAGGCATTCATTATGATGAAACCTTTGCACCGGTTGCTATGCTTCGATCCATAAGGATAATCTTAGCGGTTGGCGCATTTCATGACTATGAAATATGGCAAATGGATGTAAAAACCGCCTTCTTGAATGGGATTCTAGAAGAGGAAGTGTTTATGACACAACCTGAAAGTTTTGTAGACACATCCAACCCTAAGAAAGTATGCAAGCTTAAGAGATCCATTTATGGTCTTAAGCAAGCATCGAGGAGTTGGAATCACAGATTCGATCATGTTATCAAACAACATGGATTCGCTCGAAGTGCCGAGGAACCTTGTTTGTACATGAAGTTTAGTGGGAGTAAAGTAACCTTCCTTGTTTTGTATGTGGATGACATACTACTGATCGGAAATGATATTCCAAGTCTCAACTCGGTAAAGGTGGAATTGGGAAACCATTTCCAAATGAAGGACTTGGGAGAGGCACAACGCATCTTGGGTATCCGGATCTATAGAGATAGATCCAAAAGGACACTAGCATTAAGTCAAGAAACTTATATCGATAAGATTCTTGATAGGTTCAATATGAAAGACTCCAAGAGAGGATTTCTTCCGATGAGTGTAGGAATAACATTGAAGAAATCTCAATGTCCTACGACTCCTGCGGAAATTGAACACATGAAATTGATCCCTTATGCTTCCGCTGTTGGATCAATCATGTATGCTATGATGTGCACTCGTCCCGATGTCGCTTTCGCCTTGAGCATGACGAGCCGGTATCAAGCTAATCCCGGTGAGAGTCACTGGATAGCTGTAAAGAACATCCTTAAGTACTTGAGAAGAACTAAGGATTCGTTTCTGGTGTTTGGAGGAGAACTTGAGCTACGTGTAAAGCGGTTACACGGATGCAAGTTTCCAAACCGATGGGGATGATCTCAAATCCCAATCCGGCTATGTCTTTATGTTGAATGGAGGAGTTGTTTGTTGGAAGAGCTTCAAACAGAGTGTCACCGCGATTCTACGACTTTAAGTCGAGTATTTGGCAAAGATCTCAAGTCGCTAAAGAAGTCGTGTGGATTCGCAATTCTTGGATGGACTAAGAGTAGTCCCTAGTGCCGTGGATCCCGTGGATCATTTATTGTGATAACATGGGGGCTATTTTCCAAGCGAAGGAGCCCAAGTCTAGCAACAAGTCTAGACACGTTTTGAGGAAATACCACGTTATTAGAGATAATGTGGAAAGGAAGGAAATTGATATTTGTAAGGTTGGGACAGACGATAATATCGCTGATCCTTTAACCAAGCCTCTTTCTAGGGCTAAGCATGACGCGCACACCGCCTCTATGGGGTTGCGGCGTATGCCAGATTTCCTTTAGTTTCGTAATATGTAATTGAATGATGTATCCTATTACATATATGAAAATAACATTCATTGTTTTATCTTAAGTCATTATTGAATGCATACTTTGTTTATCCGAATATTTGTGTGACAACTTTGAACATATTCAAGTGAACGGTATAAACTAAGTATTTGGTCCCTAGTCTCTCATATGAGGTGACGTCTCCGAGAGACTAGATTGCCGGTCGATGGTGGGTTCAACACCATAGGGTCATATGTGATGACTGATCGTTTGCATAGACAGACTGTGAGACACTCTGTCGGGCAGTGACGCTTATAGAATTCTTTTTCAATGAGATTGAAACCTGGTCGTGGTGGGAATTCTATAGTATTCCTTTGAGTCGATTCTTTGACTGAGCCGATTGTCGAGCCTGCAGCTCCGAGTGACTTTCATTTTGTCCTAAGCCATGCCGTGAAAGGGGTTATAAGGGCATCTTTGGGGTCATGGTGATCTGCATTATACAAGACAATCGAGTGGAAGGGAAATGTCCACCCTCGTCAGTAAAACATCTTTGGGCCACTCGAGGAGTAGTCTGAAAATGCGTGGGCCACGCTCGGTAAGAATCTACGGTAGATTCCTGGTCAGACAAATTACTCTCCTTATCGAGGAAACCACTCACGATATATATCTCGTGATGCAAGCACGACTGTAAGACACCTTGCATCGAGTGGGAGATGTGAAACGGACATGAGAATTGGTAATGCACAACTTGTCTCGGACAAGTGGGAGATTGTTGGAGTATGTGTCCTCCACAATAGTGCGATTACTTAATAAATCTCAATTAAGGAATACATGGGGATAATCTGTATTATTGTCAATTGATTAACGTAAATCAATAACGGTTGGTCGACTAGAGTTTGACGTTATTGTCGTGAGAACTACGGTAATCAATTGATCCCTTTAAGTCACACGATAGAACGCATCTAAATATTTAAGCTAATTAATTGTATGAGATATGATTATATTAGTGACTTGATAATTTGACTAACGGTTAGTTAGTGTATTGATTTAGAGAGAAATCGAGTTGTGAACTCGGACGTTTGAATTTTATATCGATAAAATAATTAGAGGAGACGAATTAGTGATTAAGTGTTAATTCACTTATTGTGTATATTCTACTAATGAGATTAGTAAAAGTACATTGTAATATATGTGTAAGTGTACATGTATATTAAGGAAGAGTTTAATTAATTTACACTTTATTATATTAGATAATTAAGTGATAAATTATTACAATTTAATGGGACAAATATTACAAAACAAATAAGACCTCTTGAGGCCCATGTGGACCATCCAAGAGAAGAGGAAGCTTCCCTTTGTCTTATTTTGTTTTGTTTGCTTGTTAAGAACTTTTGACGCTTTAAACATCATCATCTGAATGCAACAAAATACTCTAACCAAAGCAAAACTCTTCCTCTCCTCTCCACATGCATAAGTAGGCCCCAAGTGTGCTAAACACACTTCACTTTGATTTATTTTGTGATAAAACATAAGGCCAAGGGAGATAATAATTCATTCATGCATTGTTTTGTTTATCTCTCAAAAACTATTCTCTCTAATACTCTCCCTAATATTATTACTAAGAGTTAGTATCAATATTATCACATATTATCAAATCCATACTAAGAGATTTCTAGATCTAAAATCTTTAGTATTATTTGGAGTGTTCTTGGGTGCTATCTAAAGGAGGTTTTCTACATTGAAAACTTGGGTTATTAAGGAGGATCATCCTAAGCTTATACTCAAGAAACAAAACTAGAAAGGAGTTCTAGTTTTGTGCCCTATTTCCTTTTATAGAAAGGTATAAATCTCTAATCTTGTAACAAAATACTTTTGTTAACTACATAGATCTTGCTAAATCAAATTAGAGTAATTTGATTTACACTAATACTTGATTAGTGAATGGGATCCGATCCCTACACTTAAGTCCATTAAGTTTCACTCCAACTTGGTCATCAAAGCTTAGGTTTTTTTTTTTTTTGTTTTCTCTTTTGTTTTTCCTTGTTTTCTTTCACAAAAACTCTCACAAAACTTTCACAAAAATTGTCACAAAAAGATGGCCGTGGAGAAGTGGTTTTCGGCCCTAGAAGAAAAAATGAATCAACTCGCCGGGAATTGCAATACCATGATGAACGCCCTCAACACTGTAATGGAGCATAACCTCCATGAAACTCGGCCACCACCAAGGGGAGGAGGTAGAGGACGTGGCATGGGAGGCCGAGGAAGGGGACAACCACCTCCTAACATGGGTGACTACAACTCGGATACGGAGGAGTCCATTGAAGTCCATCAAAGAGAACATGATCGAGACTTAAAGGTAGACATTCCCGACTTCTATGGTAGTTTAAACCCCGAAGACTTACTAGATTGGCTTAGGTCCATTGAAAGAGTCTTTGAGTTTAAAGAGTATTCGGATAGGAAGTCCTTTAAAGTTGCTATCATGAAATTTAAGGGGTATGCCTCACTTTGGTATGAGAATCTTAAAAATCAGCGAATTCGAGAGGATAAAGAGCCTATTAGGTCATGGCTTAAACTTAGAAATAAACTCAAAGATAAATTCGTACCAAAAGATTACACACAAGATATGTTTCTCAAGTTAACCCAACTTAAGGAAGAAACTGGACCAAGAATGGTCAAGGCGAGAAAAGGCGGTTTTAGTCGAGAACACGGTTTGGGTCCTTGGGCTCGAACCATGGGCTAGGCCCCGGTCCTAGGGTCCACCCAAGCTTATTTTGAGTGAATTAAACAATAATATCTTGGTCAAGCTTGGTGGGTCAAAGAAGTCAAGGCAAGTCAAGTTGGAGAGCAACCGAAAAGTCAATGAATGTGCTATTTTGAAGTGTCAACTTTGGGTGCACCCATGTGGGTTCGAACCACAAGTCAATTGAATCATCAAGAGCAAAAATCAAGTGGGAAAACAACCCCAAGTCAGCCGAAATTCAACAAATGGAGCATCACATGTGTTCCTCAACAAGTCCCTTTCAACACATGTCACTATCCTACTTTATGCTTTATACTTTATGCATTTGTTGTTTTCATTTCAAATTTTCAGCTAATGTAAGGCTATGTGAGCCGAGTTTTATGTTGTTTTGTGGGATATTTGTAACCCTTGGATCATCTTTAGTTTGTAGGGTGTAGATTAGAGATTGGGTACTATATAACCCCTCTCTCCCACAACATAATTTTCAGATTTGGATGAATTATAAACCCTAGAGTTTAAGTTGTGTGTTCCTCATTTTTCTCCTTGCTTTGTGCTTGAGATTTATGATTAATTAGTTAGTGGCTTAGTGCTTAACTAATTAAACCCCTAAATCTATTACTTTGTGTTTAGATTTAGGTACTATCTTTTATGTTTTCCTTGTTCCACAAAATTTCAGAAAATTATCTCACAAAAACAACATACTTGGCCGAAAATTTCAATAGCTTCACAAATCGATTTGAGTTCATTTCTTGAGTGAAACTTGACCCATCTAGTTTCATTCCAAATTGGTCATCAAAGCCTAGGTTTGTTCTTGTTTTCGATTTGTTCTTTGTTTTTTTTCGGTTTATCTTTGTTTTTTCGAATTGTTCTTTGTGTTTCCTCTTTTATTTTTCGTTTTCTCTTTTATTTTTCCTTGTTTCTTCCACAAAACTCTCACAAAACTTTCACAAAAAAAAATGGCTGAAAATTTACCCTTGTGCTAAGTGTTTGGTTTTTACATCCAAGATCCGAACTTTGCTTGAGTTTTCGGGTTTGTTTCTTTGATTGTATCAATGGGTGTGTTTCTTCCTTTTGATGTTTCTTGTGATACCACTTTTGGTGAAACCGTGTATGAGTCTATGAAGAAAGCTAGAACAGAGCTTGAAATCAAAATGAGTCGAATGAGGGGTAGACCTATCCCTAACCCTAACCTTGTGATCTTGAGGGATATGTACAACCAACCTCAACCCTTGGAGGAAAACGAAAATCAGCAAGTTTTTAAGTCGAAATGTACCATTATGGGAAGGGTTTGTAATCTAACCATTAATGGGAAAAGTTGTTCCAATATTGCCTCAAACACCCTCATTGAAAAATTAGCCTTGTCTACACAAGAACACCCTAACCCTTACAAATTAAGGTGGCTAAATATGGCAGCCGAGGTGATGGTGGATAGACAATGCTTGGTTTCTTTCTCCATTGGAGGGGATTACATGGATGAAGCTTTGTGTGATGTGATTCCCATGGATGCTTGTCACATTCTTTTAGGGAGATCTTGGAAGTTGAAAAGAAATGCTAATCATGATGGGAGGAACAATACTTTATAATTTTAAGATTGGAGCTAAGAATATCAAACTTACTCCCTTACCTCCAATTTTAAAGAACCCTAACCCACCCTCCTTGGTTGAATCACACGAAAACATGAAGGTTGATGGGGGACCGGAAATGAAACAAGAGCCTAGCAAGGGGGAGAGTGTCGTTGATGTCCTTGCTAAGGAAGTCCCCAAAGAGCAATGCAAACCACCCTCCAAGAAAGAGCAAGAGCCGTTGGAAACCTATGAGGATTCCTACCTCATTGAGATACTTAGTGGGTCATCATCTATTGGCGGCATTGAGCTTCCAAATGAATTTGTTTCCGGAGCTTTGTTACCCAACAAGACTATCCATGGAAGTGAGCCTAGGGTTACCAAATCAATCCAAAATCAGATTAGGGAGCTCAAGGAAGGAGATGACTTGGGGATGAGAAATCTACCTAAGTTCATGGAAAGGAGATTCATGTGGAGCGGGAATGTTGTTGCAAGCAAAGAGTCGAGGGAATTTCTAAAATGGAAATTCAAAGTGAATACTAACAACAACAAGGAGGATGAAACCATTGAAGATCCAAGGATTGAATTGTGGAAGAGAGGCACGGCCCTCAAGGCCATACATGAATTGGTTACACTTCTTAGGTCGTCTAATTCAACAAGTACCTTCATGATCGAGAATGTAGCTCTCCATGTGATCAAAGACAATCCGAGAGCAATAAGGGGAAGCCAAGGAGAGGAGCTCCATAAAGTCAAAACTGAAAATTTGGGAAACTCAATCAAGTGCAAAGGAAGTGAATCATTTGGAGATGCAAGGGTCGATGTGTTCGAAAGTTCAAGTGAGTCCTTGAAATGGGAGAAAGACGTGGGACTCATCCTTGACAAAGGGTGGCTAGATGATGATTCTAAGCATGAGGAACTTCGAGTTGTGCTTGGGGATAATTGTGAATCCAAGGAAACCATGAGTAAGGGAGAGAGCAAGTCCAATTTAATGAGCCGAGTCTACAAGGATCAATCTCTCATTCAATCTCTAAGCAAGTGGTGTTCTTGGGAGTCTAGGATCATGGAGCCCAAGGTTGGTCATGGGGCTCATGGGGTACTACTCATCATGGTCTACGAATCAAGTCATGAAGCGAACAAGAGTCCAAGTCAAGAAGAATGCAAAAGTTCAAGAGGTTTCAAAAATTGGGAATTTGAAGGAAGGATCAATCATGAACAAGAGTGGAAGAGTAGCATGCCCACAAGCCATGGGCTCAAAGGAGTGCTCGAGGGAGAGTGTATGGTCAAGAGGACCGTGAGCAATGAAGAGATAATGGCCCCTCACACGAGCCAAGTCAAAGGGATCCATCCTTTCCTCCGGACTTTGAGCAAGTTGAATCCTTGGAAGTCGAGGAGCGTGAGAGCCAAAAATGACCAAGGGCTAAATCAAGGGTCAAGCAAAAGTTCAAGTCGAAAAGGGAACAAAGAGAACTCCGAGGATTTGAGGGCAAATCCTTTCCAAGGAGAGGAGATTGGACCAAGAATGGTCAAGGCGAGAAAAGGCGGTTTTAGTCGAGAACACGGTTTGGGTCCTTGGGCTCGAACCATGGGCTAGGCCCCGGTCCTAGGGTCCACCCAAGCTTATTTTGAGTGAATTAAACAATAATATCTTGGTCAAGCTTATTTTCTGAAAATTCATCTTTTTGGATACCATTTTATTTGGCCAAAGTTTGAGGACAAACTTTTTTTTTGAAAAAAGGGAGAGTTGGAACGAAACGGCTTGACGATTTGGTCCCGATTTTTGGCCTACGACCTAACCATGGTCCTTGGACCCATGGTCACGAAATTTCAGCCAATTTAGACCAAAATCTCGGCTGAAATGATGTTCAAGTGTTACATTGTAATTCAATACATGTCCCTTTCATTATAGCTTGTTTTATCACTTTATGCTCTTCACCTTTTGGTCTTTTGTATTCAAATAACAAAAACAAATCAGCTAAGGGACCTTGTGTGGACCGTATGACTTGAGCTCCAAGGAGAAGATCTAGGCCTTTGATTGAACAACACAAATGAAGGGAGAGGATACTACAACAAGTCGCTTTCTACTTTAGTTGTGTTGTATTTTTGTAAGCTGAATTTGTAGCTCACATGTGAGCCGATTTTGTTGTATTTTTGTGGGTTATTTGTAGCCCTTAGATCTTAGATAGATGAGTGGTTGAGATTAGAAGCTTAGGCTTATATAAACCAAGCTTTCCCTCTTGTATTTTTGAGATTTGTGATGATATAAAAAAGTTGAGTTTGAGTGAGTTTTCTCTTGCTTTGTGCTTGAGGTTTACCTAGGGTGGCTCATTAGCTATGTGCTTTGAGTAGCTCGAACCCTTAATAGTGGCTATGTGCTTGTTAAGGCTCTATCCTAGGCTTAAACTTGTTTAAGTCATATCCTTTATCTTTGTTTTATGTTTGTTCAAATAAAAATCAGAAAACAATCCACCCTAAAACATCCATAAAAACGTGTGATATGAGTGAGGGCTCATGAGTGAGTCGAGTTTAGGGTGATGTGGTTATAAGGTACAAAGAGGCCCGCTTCGAATCGCTCCAGAAACCCAACCCATCGAGTCATATTTAAGAGATTTCGAACAACTCACCCTTCAATGCGAGATGAATGAAAAGCCCGAACAAAAAATTGCGAGCTTCGTCGAAGGCCTAAACCCTAGAGTGGCAAACCGAGTCAAGTTGCAAAATTTGTGGTCTTTTGATGAGACCGTCACCATGGCCATGAGAGTTGAGAGGCTTGAGAAGGGGAGAGGAGACACGGCCAAAACCACACCCAAGTCAAACACCACCACAAGCCTAGAGGGAGTGAAGATAGCCGAGCCTAGCACTACTTCAAGGCCACCAATTGTCGACAAGGGAAAAGGCATCGATTTTGGCCCAAGGAGAACGGTCCCTCTCAAGAAGTGTTATCAATGTCAAGGGTATGGGCACTTTGCCAAAGAATGTCCTAGCAAGAGGGCTTTGAGTACTTGTGAAGTGGTACATTGGGGTGACGATGAAATCTTGATTTGTGAAGAGGAAGAAAAACAAGAGGGAGTGGTGGAAGTGAAAGAGGCCGAAACTTTGGTACCCCCGGACTCGTGGTTGAGCTTAGTCATATGGCGAGTAATGCAAACTCAAGAGTCAACCGAGGGCATGGACCAAAGACAACAAATTTTTCGGTCCAAGTGTACGATCATGGGAAGAGTTTGTAACCTAATCATCGATGGGGGAAGTTGCATGAATGTGGCTTCTAAAACACTTGTGGAGAAGCTAAGCCTACCTACCTTGGAACACCCCAAGTCCCTACAAATTAAGATGGCTCAACAAAGGAGCCGAAGTGAATGTCAACAAACAATGCAAGGTGCCCTTTTCGATTGGGCAAGTGGACCAAGAATGGTCAAGGTGGTCAAGGATGTGTAGATACCCGTATCCGTACCCCCCAAACAAAAACCCGATGATGAAATGGACTTTTTACAAAAAGCATGTTTTTAACGTAATGTCAAAACAGTACATTTTGTCGAAAACATTTTAAGTCATTTAATGCGTAAAATGAGTTATTTGCATGTCGTGTAAAATGAATATTCGCTTAGTCATTTTATTTAAGCCGACCCAACACAAAAGCAAGCCCACACAACAAAACAGGCCCACAAACGAAGGCCCAACAACACACAAAACACAAAAACAACCCTTTACAAAGACCCACAAGAACACCTAAACACTCCTCCCGAGGCGTGAGACGCTTAAAACTGAGCTCACGTCTAAACACATCTCACAAAAACAAAGCAAAACAAGACAAAAACACTTTTTGGCCCGAAACCCGAAAAGGCCAACAAATACACCCGAGCAAGCCTCCCCAAGGCGTCAGACGCTCAAGCCAACCTCGCGTCTAAACACGTTTCACAAAAACGAGTCAATCCAAGACAAAAACAATTTTCGGCCCGAAACCCGAAAATAACACGAAACACAAAACACGAAACACGAAACACGAAACACGAAAACAGACCCGGAGTAAGTCGGCCAAACCAACCACACTAAGCAATATACGTATACACATACATCACACACATACGTATGGCCTAAATACGTCACAAAACAACTGCAAAACAAAATTTAAATCGCCAGTGAACAGGCGATTTAAATTTAAATCGCTAGTGAACAGGCGATTTAAATTTAAATCGCCAGTTCACTGGCTGTTATTATTTTGTTTTGGCTGTTTTGGCGGCTCAAACCTCTATAAATACACCCCTTATTCATTCATTCCAAACCATGCTTTTCACCAGATGAATTGTCATCACTCTTTCTCTATCTACGCCACGTACACTCGACTTATACGGGTTCCTAACCCGACCCGGTATTGGCATTAGCGAACCCGTATTCGTAATACGGTTGTAGCAATTCGGATTCAGAATCCGTCTAAACCTCGCCAATATCGCATAAACAACGACTCAATATCACTAAAGCAAACCGACGTCACTTTTACATTATGCAAATTCTCGTTTACGCGTTAAATGACTAAACATGATTTCGATAAAACCTGTACTGTCTTCATTAGTCTTAAAACATGCAAAACTGAGGGTTTTAAATAAACTTTTATACATACATGAGTCGGAAAATAGCACTTAAATGATAATTCAAATAATGAATTATCATTTTTGTGCACATTTCCTATAGTAACCCGTCATACCTATGACGTTTACATTTGCTTTTATGCATATTTATCGAGTCTTTTATCGCACTTGTACGTAGCGGTCTGCATTTACTCAAACATCGAATTATACACTGTTTTCAAGCTAGTAATGGCTACTTTTACGTAGGCTTTTCAATTATAGTTTTCATAAAACATTTTGATAAACTTTTGGAGAGTACCCTCACCCCGAACCCGCTCTGGTTTCACAATAACCTCAGGCGGATAGGTATCGACGCACCTTGAAATCTGAGACACACGTGTCTTACATTTCAAGACGCGTTGAACGGGTCCAAATTCCCCCATAATTTGGTGGCGACTCCGAAAAACGGCTTTTTAATGATTTTTCAATATTTCTTTAAAAGGTTTTAAAACAAGTTAGGCAATGACTTCCCCCATTAGCCAATCGAGCGAATGACCCGCGAGAGCAGCGCTTTCATAAGCGCCGCTCCGTGACGCGGCGACGCACATACGCATTTTTCCTGCGAGGCGCATTCCGGCCCGGCGCCCCCACGCGGGGCGAGGTCGGGCGCGCGCAGGGCGTCGATAGGTATACTCGCGGGAGCGCGATATCCGGTACCTTCAGTTGGCGACTCCGCTGGGGACGAGCTGTTTTTATTTTTAAGAAAATAATTTTTTTTATTTCTTTTATTTAAAAACACAAGAGGTGAAACTTGAAAACTTGAAAACAGTTTTGCATTCGATGTTTGAGCACATGCAACCGTTTGAGTCGAATCCTCCTGATTCAAACCACACCCTTTGAGGAACGGCCCCCAGTAACTCTCGCTTCATAAGCGAGGTAACTCCGGACACACTGTTCTCTCACCCCTCCACGATTACAAGTACGGCATCCGTACAAACGATCGTAACCAGTCAAACTCGGACGCTCTAGGGCCCGTCTTGAATTCACACCTAAGACGTGTGTAGTCTTGCGGGTGCCCCTACCTAAACGTTACGGGAATGGCCGGAGGGAACCTTACCCTATAAACCAAAAACCCGTGTCTATACGTACAGGTGCGAAGCTATAGTACCGTCACTATAGTCGTCTTATAAACAAATGCATGCAAAATCATTTTCAAAGCATTACACATTCAAAACGTCTTTTCGTAAATACGTTGTCAAAACATTTTTCAAAAGACATACTTTCAAAACATAACGTTAGGTTTGTTAACTTATAGTCAAATGAACCCGATAAACAAGACAAAACCGATAGGGAATAATCACTAAATTTCCAATCTTTTACAAAACATAAATGAATTATACGACTGACCTATCGCCATAATCCATTTATCACAAAACTGTTTACAAAATAAGACCCGAAAATGTCGACTCTTTTCGGATATTTTAAAAAAAGCAAACACCTTTACGTTAGAAATAGCTCTAAGCCGAATGACCCACTAGTCACCCCGACTTAAAACGAACTTTTCTTTCAAAATAAACAAAAACACGAGTTTGTCCAGACACGAACCCATTTGTTTGCATGTTAAGCCAAATGACCCATCGCCATTTTGACTCGACATCCCCTATTAATTACTCGTAAAAAACAACATTCGCTTTTTACCCGTTTTTAATCCTCAAATCGACTAGTTTATCGCTACTTCGTTTTGAATCTTTTTCAAAATCACAATCTAACGATGGGCCCTCAAGCAACATACCGCTAACTTGGGCTGACTAGATGTGATCATACAAAATTGTTTACTACTTCGAGACTAGAAACGTGTCAACACGGCTCTACCTCAAAAAGCGTCCCGTGTCTAAAAGGGGCAATTCTTTTTGCAAACTTTTTGAAATAACATTTTTCAAAACTCTTCCGTATAAACCGGCTGACCTATAGTCATTTCAGTTTAACACGATAACACAGTCTTTCAAAACGCCGGCGAATAATCACTACATTCGCAAGGCCTTTCAAAAACGTAAATGGATTACGCGACTTATGGTCACTGTAATTCATTTATAGCAAAACATTTTCAAAAAGCAAAACCCGAGAATACTAACATATTCCTGCGGAACTTACTCAAAAAAAATAATAATAATAAACGGCCTTGGCCTTTTACAAACATTTTCGCAAAACTCCCCTCGAGTCGATTGACCTCTAGTTATTTCGATTTGACGAGCATCTCTTAAAAACAAACAAGACCCGGGAAAGGTCAAACCCAATCCCGTCATTGAATCGACTGACCTATAATCATTTGACTCAGTTCAGTTTAAACAGAACACGTGAAAATAAGCAGTACCGCTTTCACCTCGCTTTAACATCCCCGACCCGACCAGCCTATAGCTATCTCGAGTCGGATCCAAGACCTTTTGGTGCAATCCAGCAATGAGCCCACGACGACATACTGTTCATACGGGCCCGTAAGATCCAACCACAAAACATCTTTTACATCGAGACGGGGAACGTGTCAACGCGTCCCCAACTCAAAACTCTTCCCGACATTTTGTCAAATCACGACGAGCTGTTTTAACAATACGCACAACAAATTTTTGAAAAAAAAAACTTTTCAAAATATTCTTTTATAAAACAAACGAAAAACCCGAGCAAGGAGTAAAACCCGAGCTCGCGGATTCACTCCCCTAGGTCACACGGCCTAGGCTCTACATTTAACATCCTCGACTTAACCAGCTAAACGCTCTCAAGTCGAATCCTTTTTCATGCATCCAGGCTCGAGCCCTTAACGATGAACCGTTAACATGGGCTCGGCGGATGCAAAGCAAAAACTTTTTCGTCGAGGCAAGATGCGCGCACGCATTCTCGCTTTAAAAGCTTTCCTTTAGCTTAAAACCTTTTGGAAACCTCCTTTTTCAAGCTTAAAAGAATTTTCTAAAAAAAAACATAAAACATTTTTCGTAAGGTCACGAGACGAGTCTAACTATGCGTCAATCGAACCTCGATAGGAAGACGCCGACTCATATTCAAGACGCGTGCACCTCAAGCAACCGACGGAGCATCCACCCAAGCGTCGTCAACGATCCCGCCAATCTCGACAAGTGACCTGCAACTTTTCAATAAGGGTCAAGTCCTAAGCATTGAGTTAATCTCTGCCAGTCTAGGGCGATTGAGTCTTTTACGTACGACATTCTAAACAAATCGATAAAGGAACAAGTTTGCCCATAACTCAGCTTCTTTTTCTTACACAAAATTCACTCTCCACCGACATACATTGCATCCTAGGAGTAGCCATCCGAAAGGGGGTTTGGACCAGATACGAAGGTCAAGGACAACAACAAGACAAGACACAAAAACCAAGAAGGCTTCTGACCACTAAAAACCTAAGGTCCGGTAGTCAGCCCGTGGTCTACTACTCCACTGCTTTTGGAGGAGGATCCATTAATTTGGAGCTCCACAGTGATCATGAATTTGATCATGACCAGAAGTACGAGTATTCCTGGATCGCCCTCCACGTACTCGATCGCGTGCCTAATAAGCAAACGAACCTGTCAGAGGAGTCTGGCGTGATAGACATAGGATCACAAGCGGCCATCAAACCACAAGGTCTAGCAAGGACAAGCCATAAGCCCAGGCCACAAAAGGCGTAACATATTCTCAAAAGCAGATGAGGGAGCAAGAGCAAAAAGAAAAGGTCTCAAAGCTTTTAAGCAAGGGACAAAGCAAGAACAAAAAAAAGAGAGCAAAAGCAAAGAGAAAACAAAGTCTCAAAGCTTTTAAGCAAGAGACAAAACAAAAAAAAGAGAGAGAGAGCCTAAAATAACCCTCTAGCAAGTGGCGAAGCAAGCAAAGGGAAGAAGCGTTGAAACCCACAAACAAGTGTCAAAGTCTTTGAAAGTCCAAGTCGAAGGCCAAGCAGTAGCAACAAGTGGCCTAGATCAACTAAGGAAAACCACCCATAGGATGCAATATATCAAGGTCAAACACATAACACAATTCCTGGACCGGCATGTCCTTAAACATGCACACCCGAACTACGCTGGTTTGATTCCACAATAATGGATACGTAGGCTGCTCACCCGAGCTCAACCAACCTTTTACAAAAATCCACAAAAAATTCCTCCGTCTGAAGCTCATTAAAGCTAAGGACGTGTACACACCAAAATCACAACCCAAAAAGAGCAAAATGTTCCTTTATCGAGGCGTCTAAAACAAATACGTCGAGGCAAGGTTATCCTAGACCTAGGAGTAGTACTCTGCTTTATAAGTCTAACTCTGTTTTGCAGGAACAACACCATCCGACCGAAGGCGAGCAATTACCACTGGGGGCTTTAACAACGCACGTGTTCCCAAATGTGAGATTCGTGCAACGGTCAAGTCTCGAGTCACGCATATGATTCGTCTCAATCTTAAAAGCATCTCAAAAACTTGGTTTTCCATCAAAAACTTGGTTTTCCATCAAAACCTCGGTTCACTCATCGAGTCCTCGCAATTTTGAAAACAACAAGCATTTTCGACTTCAAAAACGTTTGGCAAAATTCTAACCGCCCTAACCAAATGTTTTAGTCTAAAAAAAAAAACTTACGAAAAACGTTTTCCCGGGCCGGCATGCCCTTAAACAAGCACGAAACAACACGTCCTCCAAACAGCTCGTCAGCATTTTCAAAAGCTTTTTCTTCAAAAAATTAACTCAACACTCGAATTAATACATTTTGAACGAAAACATTTTCAAAAACACTTCGCATTTTCGAATAACTCTTTTTGAAAAACCCACTTTCAAAAACATATCTTTTCTTGAGCACTAACCATGCAGGTACAAAGCAAAAGACGAAGCAGACAAGGAGCATGACGTAAGTAAACATCCACGACGCTCAAGACGCAAACAAAGTCGACAACTACCCACAAATTTCAAGACATACCCTACTGGCCATCTTTGGAAGCACCCTACCCAAAACACAACTAGATACACCTCTTCAACCATAACCGCCAACGCAACCACAGCCATTCAAGCTCCACAAACACAACGGAACGCATTCTCCTCTCACCTACAAAACAAAGACAAAACACAAACCCCCTCAAACGGAAGCACACCTACGATATCTAAAATTAACACCCCTACTTCCCTAAGCTAGGAACCCCTTCCAAAATGGGATAGATACATCACAATGACCAACTACAAAAACAACAATTAGCCCATGCACCATAAACGCGAAATACGATTACTCACCCACTAAAACAGGGGGCTAGCACCTCACCTTAGATCCCATACAAACACGGCAAAATAGATGTCCCTCGCGAACATCCCAAAACAAAAACTAGCCCTACCCCGATAGGCCTGCAAAATAGATGTTCCTAGCAAACATCCCAAAACAAAAACTAGCCCTACCCCGATAGGTCTGCAAAATAGATGTTCCTAGCAAACATCCCAAAAACTAGCCCTACCTCGATAGGCCTGCAAAATAGATGTTCCTAGCAAACATCCCAAAAACTGGCCCTACCTCGATAGGTCTGCAAAATAGATGTTCCTAGCAAACATCCCAAAAACTAGCCCTACCTCGATAGGTCTGCAAAATATATGTTCCTAGCAAACATCCCAAAAACTAGCCCTACCTCCATAGGCCTGCAAAATAGATGTTCCTCGCAAACATCCCAAAAGATAAACCGTACCTTCATAGGTCTACAAACAGATGTTCCTCGCAAACATCCCAAAGCAAAACCCTACCTCGATAGGTCTACAAGCAAATATCCCTCACAAACACCCTAAGCGAAACAAAAACAAAAGTCCTACTTCAATAGGCAGACCAAAAACAAACGTTCCTCACAAACACCGTAGAACAACAAAAACAAAAGCAGAACCCCTACTTCAATAAGCCAACAAAAGGATGTTCTCACAAAAATCCCAAAACTCCACAATAATAAAACTCAAACAAAAGCCCTATCCTAACAGGCCCACAACCAGACATTTCTACGCAAAAATCTCGCAATCATCATCCAAACAAGAACTTTCACCATGGACCGACATGTCCTTAAACATGTTCATGGGCCGGCATGCCCCCAAACGTGCACCCCTTACAAAACACAACTCATGGACCGGCATGTCCTTAAACATGTACCATGGACCGGCATGTCCTTAAACATGCACCTTGGGCCGGCATGCCCTTAAACGTGTACATTATTCACAAAACAAAAAAAAAGGAAAACAAAAACATTCCTTGGGCCGGCATGCCCTTAAACGTGCATTTCCCGAACTACGCCGGTTTGATTCCATTTTCACATGGATACGTAGGCAGCTTTGTGTGGATACCCATATCCGTACCCTCCCGCACAAAACCCTGTGATGTATCACGGACTTTTATTACGCATGCTTTAACGTTGACTTATACGGTTCTAACTAATGTCGAATTCATTTTGAGTCGTTTGAAATGTTAAAATGTTTAAGGTCGCATCACATCACACTTAAATAACGTTCATTTTGTCCATTTGGAGTTTAGCTAGGTCCTTGTCCTGCTTCATTTGGCATGAGCTTCGCATTTGCACTACAATTAGCCTTTTTACATTAACAAGGTCTAATTCAGCATTCCTAAATTCCTAAATTTAGGCCCGGTAGCTAAAACCGCTATTTAGCCCCCTCTTACGCAAAATACAACTTCACGTCTTACCTTATTTCACAAAACTATGCAAATACACCCCTTTTCATTTTTCCGGGTCTCGGGTCCGAAACCGAGCCCAA
Organism: Dianthus caryophyllus; assembly: GCA_023091065.1. NCBI lineage: Eukaryota > Viridiplantae > Streptophyta > Magnoliopsida > Caryophyllales > Caryophyllaceae > Dianthus > Dianthus caryophyllus. The sequence continues at coordinate 10,434,715 of CM041529.1, read as the reverse complement.
ACCCAGCCTTTGGCCCGCACTCCAAAGCCCTAAGCATCACAAAATATCTCAGAAATATCCTAGGGGTTTTCTTGAGCTTCACGTTCGAGATTATCTCGTGATCTTTCAAAGATTCAATGCAACCGAAACTTGGAAAGCAGACCTAAAACCAGCCCCCCAAACCGCATGACCTTATGCGGTTTGAGGGGGGAACCGCATAAGCTTATGCGGTTTCCCCTGGCAGCCGCATAAGCCTATCCGGTTCCTCGGCCTGTTTTTATCCCCTTATTTCCTAATTTCTCCGAGGTTTTTAGTATATATAGAGCCCTATACCTTGACCTCGAAAACACAATTCACAAACTGTAATACATCTCTTACACCACAAATTCTCTCATCTTACACTTTTGCATCCACAAAAGCCTTAAGCACTCAAATCCTTGAGTTCAACACACCATCCGTGTTGAATTCATCCTCCTTTCAAGTTCAAGCGAAGCTCTGCCAGATCTGAGCGTCGGGACAAGGTAGTCTGCGATCCACTTGGATCAAAGCTTTTTCTTATTTTCTATGGACTAACAAAGGGTCTACACTTTAGCGCCCAGGCTTTGGCACCCAGTAGCTTGCACTCCAAGTGTTCTATTTACTTCGGGTACACTCCATATCCGATGACACGCCAAAGTCGCATAAGCAACCGACCTTATAAAATAAACCAATGGACAATTGAACTTTATTTTATTTGCATGCATCTTGCACCTTCTTATTTTGCATTAAATCAACTTAAACAATGAATTCGACCTTTAACTGAACCGTATTCGTTAACAAGTTAAACATGCTAAACTGAGGGTTTTAATCAATCTTTTTGCATCTGCATCTGCATTCTTTTACATCTTATCGCACTTGTACGTAGCGATAACATTAGCTCAAATATCATCTTGCAAGGATTGTTCTAGGTCAGTAGAGGCTATTTTTACATAGGCTTTTCTAAAAGGTTTTCATAAATCATTATTTGAATTAACTCTTTTTCTAAAGTACCCTCACCCCGAATCCAATCTGGTTTCACAAGCCTTAGATCTAGGGGTGTCGGCGTGCTCCAAAATCTAGGACATGTTTTTAACTTAGAACATGGTAGCAGGTTCCTATTTTCCGCGATAAATAGGTGGCGACTCCATAACAGTTCTTAAAGGTTTTTCCAACTTAATCTTTTTTAACTTTAAAATCCGCCCTTAAGCAAGACGCCGAGTTGGGTCCGATCCCGGGTTCCACAGTTTGGCGACTCCGCTGGGGAGATCTTATTTTTAAAACCAAAAACTAGCTTTTTCTTTTTAAAAATAAAGAGGTGAAACTTGAAAGCCTTGAACAATCCTTGTAAACATATTTGAGCCATGCACATTCGTTTAGAGTCCATTCCTTTTGGAATCTAGGCACCCTTTGCACCCTCGAGAGGTGGCTCCCACATGCAGGCTTGTCCACTCGATAAAGCACATGCCGGACTAGCTTTCCTCTCGCCCCTCCACGGCTTGTCAGAACGGCTATCTCGACCGCCCCAGTGCTCCCTTCAGAAAACCTATCGCCCCGGCGTAAGGAAATGAAGGGGTTAAGTATCTGCCAAAGCGTACTCGAGGTAGTTGGAGGTGTACCCGACTGACTCATTTTTCACCCTTTTTGAGTCATACGTACAAGTTCGAGGCTATGCACCCCATAGACTTTTTTCAAAACGAGCATTTGCATTCATATCTTCGAAAACTCGCTTAAACGTTTCAAAGATAAACGAACCTAACATCTAACAAACTAACACTTTCCAAACAAAACTATCGCGAATTTTTGAAATAAACTTTTTCAAAACTTCCTTTTTCACTAACAAGCAAAAACCCGAGCAAGGAATAAAACCCGAGCTCGCGGATTTCAATCTTCTAGGTCATACGGCCTAGTCTCTACATTTAACATCCTCGACTCGACTTGCTAATCGCTCTCGAGCCGAATCCTTTTCTTTTATACATCCGACTCGAGCTCACCTCGGCAAATCACCGATATCAGTTCGACGGATGCAAAGCAAAATCTTTTAACATCGAGACGAGATGTGCGCACGCATCCTCGCCTCAAAAGCTTCCCTTAGCAAAACCTTTTCGAAAACCTCCTTTTTCAAGCTTAAAAGGTCTTTCAAAACAACGAAATGAGCTAAAATGAACGCCTAAAATGAATGTTGAGTCTAGTGGGTCGAGTCGTGGCGCTAATATACAAAGTGAAATGCAGGCCTCAGCTGACTACTCACCATGAATCGCATCATCACCCCGTCCTTCAAACGCTCTTCAAAGATGGCTAACCTCAACAAGCTGAAAACCCTCCGTCACCGCATTGATCAGCTCACCAAAAACATTGACAACTTGAAGGCCTTGCATCAATCCGAAGTTGCACGTTTGGAACAACGCTCCAAGGCCGACAAGCATGTCTCCCTCCACACTCTCGTCACCCAACTCCAAAGGGACGAAGAAGATTTCACCCAATATCTCGTCCGCTGGAGAGGATTACTTGCTCGGGTTCCGAATCCTCCGCACGAAGACGAACTCATGTACACATTTCTCGGTAGCCTACGACCCGAGTGGCGAAGACATTTTGATTACGGCGACGCCGAGAATTTCGAAGAACTCATTGAAATTGCCCTCGGAGCCCAAAGCAACCCCACAATCTATGACAATCCGGCAATCTTCCTCGGATCAACACCCGTCATGGATTGCTCCTACTTGGTCACACCCACCAACAACCAAATCAACGGGGTCTGGTTCAGTGATGACGAAGACGAAGAGTGGCCACCCACTAACAAAACGGTAGCTCAACTCTCGACTACTCCTTCCTCGAATAAAAACAAAAGCAACAAGAAGGGAAAGAAAAAGAAGGGCAAAGCGGTCAAAGCAAAGATCAAAAAGAAAAGGCGGCGGTCCAAAGTAAAGATCAAGAAGAAAAGGGCAAGCAGCCCGAGAAGGAAGACCAAGACGAGGTTTCACATCTTACACGCTCTGGTCGTCCTTATCAAAATATTTTCACAGATGAACATGCCAGAAAAGCAACTGCGTCCGAGAAAGGCAAGGCCGTAGCCCAAGAGGATAACCCCTCTACAAGTACACCCTCCACCTCTACAATAATTCCACCACCAAACACGAGTGAGGTGCTTCAAAAACAACTCACTCGCACAAAAGCCGATGTTTCCATCTGGGCCCTTTTACGAGACTCAGCTGAACATAGGAATGCATTCATTCGCGCTCTACAAATAGCATGTGCAGACGCTGAGATCTCCCAGCATCAAATGGTCACCACGCCACTAGGGATTGGTTCACGGGGCTATCACCTTCTCAAATGATGATCTCCCGCATTTGGATCAAACCACAACCTCGCTTCTATACATCGGCGTTGAATGTATGAAGAAAACTTTGCCCGTGTCCCTTGTTGATACTTGACTCTGCGATCAATGTTCTACCATTGGCCACCGCACATCGCCTCGGCCTATCCGATAAAGACTTCACCCCAAGCATGGATGGAGTCAAAGCTTTCGACGGAACCCGACGTCACGTGAAAGGAACCATTTCTCTTCACATACGCAGTGGTCCCATAGAAAGAAAAGTCGAGTTTCAAGTCATCGACATGACCCCTTCCTATAACATACTCCTGGGACGACCATGGATTCACTCCACCAAGGCCGTAACCTCTACTCTACATCAAAAGGTTAAGATCCCTCTCAACGAGGAAATCATAACCTTGAATGCCTCAAACTTCCGAGCCCTTTTCGATACACCAAAGGAGCCCAATTCCGCCGAAATCGTGGCTGAACCCGAGGAAGACTTATGCGGTTTCGACTTCGAAGTTGGCGCCATCACGCGTACACCAATCAAAACCTACAAACCTTTCAGAACAAAGAACAATAACAGCCTTTGGCTCACCATGGGTTTAGGCTACAAACCCAAGAATGGCGACCACGAGAAGATGGTTAAGGAAATTCAAAGACGAAAGTCAACCCACAAGGTCACCCTGCGACCCTACATCCTCGACCTGAAGGCATATTTCACCCCCGGAGGAATGGTCGACGGGAATACCTCCCTTCGAGACATCATCCATTCACCCGAAGCTTGTTTCTCTAGTGAGGCCGAGCCCAATACACTCAAGGCCTCACCGAGCACCAAAAACGAAGAAATTGTCTCCACGATCATGCGAGACCGTCACTTCGATCCTAACTTACTCATAGCCGACGCCACAGACAAAACCCTCAACGGATGGTATAAGACGCTGAAATGGACCGATGCACAAGGTCACCACTTCCAGCTTATCACCGGTGAAGGACCACTCTTCGACCACGTCACTAATCTCAAAGACAAGGACGAGAGTGGTTCAACCTCAAGCGACTCAAGCAGCTCAAGCAACTCAAGCACCTCCAACGACACAGAAGACGAAGAAGAAGAAGAAGAAGTTCTTTTAGATTCTAATGCTCTTAGTGTCGGGTCATCTGTCGACCCATCTATCCTAGACTCTAGCTTTAGTTTAGATTTTCTATTTACGGAGGCTAGCTCCAAGCAATTTTCTGATTTGTCGAATAATTCTCTTCAAAATAATGAAATGAATAAATTTGCTTACGTCTTGTCTCAAAATAACAAAATACAAACAAACAAAAATCAACAAGCAACACACAAAATACAAAAGACACTAACTCATGCGAAAGTGAATCATTAAACAAATACATTGCAAACCTTGTACACCCAAAAACACAAGACCCAATCATCGAGGAAACCATAACCATAAACGTGGGAACCCCCGAAGAACCAAGGGAACTACAACTAGGAGCCTCACTAGACGAACACGAGCGCACCCAATTTACACAACTCCTAAGCGAATTCAAGGACGTATTCGCTTGGTCATACAAAGACATGCCCGGCATCGAACGAAGCATCGCCGAGCACCGCATCCCCATCAAACCCTAAGCATAAACCCATCAAGCAAAAGCTAAGAAGACTACGTCCCGAATGGTCTCTTATGGTCAAGGAAGAAATCGAAAAACAACTACAAGCCGGTTTCATCCAAGTCATCGAGTATCCTGAATGGGTCTCAAACATGGTCCCAGTCCTGAAAAAGAATGGCAAAATTCGAGTATGCGTTGACTTTCGCGACTTGAACAAAGCTAGTCCCAAAGATGACTTTCCATTACCCCATGTGGACGTCCTAGTCGACAACACCGCCGACCACGCCCTCCTATCCTTCATGGACGGCTATGCAGGCTACAATCAAATCAAAATGTCACTCGAAGACATGGCAAAAACGGCCTTCATTACACCGTGGGGGACATACTGCTACACAGTTATGCCCTTCGGCCTGATCAATGCTGGCGCTACATACCAACGCACCGCTACAACCCTTTTACACGACATGATGCACAAAGAAGTCGAAGTTTACGTCGACGATATGATCGTAAAGTCAAAGGAGAGAAGTGGTCACATCACTAACCTCCGCAAGTTCTTCACTCGCCTACGACAATACAAAATGCGCCTCAACCCCCAAAAATGTACTTTTGGAGTTAAATCCGGCAAACTACTAGGACACGTAGTGAGCCAAAGAGGCATCGAGGTCGACCCCTCGAAAGTCAAAGCAATCCTTGAAATGCGACCCCCGGAGAACCTCGACGAAATTCGAAGTTTCTTGGGCCAAATCCAATACATCTCGCGCTTCATTAGCAAACTCACCATGATATGTGAACCAGTTTTCAAGAAACTCAAGAAAACCGACCACGTTGAATGGGATGAAGAATGTCAAAAAGCATTTGACAAGGTCAAGGAATTACTAACTAACCCACCAGTTCTACGACCACCCCAAGCGGATTTACCACTATCCTTATACCTTACAACCACACCTACCGCCATGGGCGCCATGCTCGCTCAAGAAATAAACGGCGAAGAACACGCAATCTACTACATAAGCAAGAAATTTCTCGATTACGAAACTCGATATTCACCTGTCGAGAAGAGTTGTCTAGCCTTAGTGTGGTCATCCAAGAAACTCCGTCATTATATGCTAGCACACCAAACGAAGGTCTATTCCAAAATGGACCCCATAAAGTACCTCTTCGAGAAACCTGTGCCTAACGGACGAATGGCCAGATGGACATTGCTCCTAGCCGACCGACCTTGGCACGCACCCTCAAAGCAACCAAGGGACGAGCAGTCTCCGATTTCCTAGCCGAAAATGCAATCAACGAAGAACCAATCATCGACACAACATCCCTTCCAGACGATGGGATCTACAACATCAACCAAGAACAATGGGAGTTATACTTCGATGGCTCCTCCAACTATCGAGGATGTGGAGTAGGAATACTTCTCATATCCCCGAATGGCGAACACACACCTTTATCCATCAAACTGGATTTTGACGTCACAAACAACGCCGCGGAATACGAAGCATGCTTGCACGGTCTCCAAGCAGCGCTTGTACTCAATGCCCGCAATATAAGAGTCTATGGGGACTCCTCCCTCATAATCAACCAAATATCCGGAGCATGGAAGATACTTAACGAAAACCTGGCACTATACCAAAGCAAAATACAAGAGCTCATAAACGAATTCTATCACGTAGAATTCATACACCTCCCGCGCGAAGAAAACCAATTCGCCGACGCGTTATCCAAACTCGCGTCACTAATCAACATACCCCCGGGGATGGAAACGCTCCCCATTGTCGTGGAACGACGGAACGAACCCGCCTACATATGTGACATTGAAACCGAGGAAGAGCAAACCGACCCTTGGTACCAAGCAATCATCAACTACAAAACAAACGGCGAATACCCACCAAACATTGACAAACGAGCCAAACGCGCCCTACGCCTGTTATCATCACAATTCGTGATGGAAATGGGCAAACTACTCAAAAAGACACCCCAAGGCACATTACTCTTATGCGTAGATCACAAAAAGGGACACGAGATCATGTCCCAAGTACACGATGGCGAGTGCGGACCACACATGAACGCACGAGCCATGTGCAAACAAATCATAAGGCTAGGATGGTACTGGACAACCATGGAAGCCGACTGCGCAAAATATGTCAAACATTGCCATAATTGTCAAATTTTTGCAAACGTACAACACATACCTCCTTCACCACTATACAGTTTAACCTCGCCATGGCCTTTCTCCACATGGGGAATTGACATCATTGGCAAAGTACAACCCGTGGGAGAAGGAGGACACTGCTTCATCCTCGTGGCCATCGACTATTTCACCAAATGGGTCGAAGCCGCATCATACCGTACGCTAGGCACGAAAGAAGTTGCGAAATTCATACAAAACAACATCATCTGTCGTTACGGCATACCCCACGAATTCATCAGCGACCAAGGCACACATTTCCAAGGAGAGGTGGAACCACTCCTCCTCAAATACAAGATACAACGACACAAATCATCACCCTACCGACCACAAACTAACGGTAGCGGTCGAGGCAAAGAAACAAAACCGTCGTATCAATCCTCAAAAGATGATCGACACCGCCACGATCGCCCAACAAAATCCCATTTGCATTATGGGGATACCGCACAACCATCCGCACACCCACAGGCATGACACCCTATTTCCTAACCTACGGGATGGAAGCCGTCCAACCTGTGGAAGTCGAGATGCAATCCCTTCGAATTCTCATGGAAGCAGACATTCCTGAGGCCGAATGGGCACGCGAACGATACGAACAACTCATCCTCTTAGACGAAAGACGGTTACATTCACTAAGTACAGTCCGAATGTATCAATCTCGCCTACAACGCGCCTACAACAAATGGGTCAAGCCACGAAACATCAAAGTGGGCGACCTAGTACTCAAATCAGTCCGAGCACCATTACCAGTCGACCCAAGAGGAAAATTCAAACCCAATTGGGCTGACCGCATTTGGTCAAGGAAATCCTTCCCGGAGGAGCCGTGAAACTAACTGACCTTGACGGTCAGGACTTCCGATTACCAACAAATCTTGATCAACTCAAGAAATACTACCCCTAAAACACAAACGCTTCTGCAAAATTCCAAAACAAAACTCACTCTCGCATGGGTGAACTACGCTCGGTTTGATTCCACGCACTGTGGATACGTAGGCAGCTTTGCAAAGAGCTCAACCGAATCACACGAACTACGCCGGTTTGATTCTCAGATTCAAAAGCGACACGAGGCGGCTCGTCAAAAGTACAACCGAACTTTTCTAGCACGCATGCCCAAAGCTTAAAAAGGTCAAGGGCGTTGCACTCACAAAAAGACACGTCCAAAGCTTAAAAAGGTCAAGGGCGTTGCACTCACAAAAAGACACGCTCAAAGCTTAAAAAGGTCAAGCGCACAGTCAACACAAAAAAAAAATACAAATCCAAGTCCAAAGCTTAAAAAGGTCGAGGACTTAACAAGTCAAACAGGCGAATCCAAAGCTTAAAAAGGTCGAGGATTTAATGCGAATGTTCGAAGCTTAAAAAGGTCGAGAACATTTTAAAACAAACAAGAGAAAACAACGAGACAAGACAAAAGCAAATTAATTCTATTTTATTACTTTATTTAGAATTTTTCGCAATTTAGAAAGGAGCTAGGAACAAGCCTCCTTAGCCCTTTATTCAAATCTAAAAACATGTATTTAAATAAAGGAATCTTTCTAAACTAAACAAAACAAACTACTCAAGTCTTTTTCTGACGCTTTGGGTTGACCTCTTCATCTTCAAGAGGCCGATCCGCCACAACTTTCGACCTAAAGACGGGAGTAGATCTCTCAAAACCTGGGGGCTCGATCGGATCCTCATCACCGCTCAACTGGGCTCCTCGACCCTTGGCCCTAGGCGATCTTTAATCTGGTCACCTTCGGTCCAAGCCTTTCCGCCACGGCCTCAAGTACAAACACCTGCACCAACAGTACAAAGATCACCATAGTCCCTCCTTTTGCGCACCACCTCATACGCCAAGGAGGGCCTTGGCCCATTCTTTTCCCTCCTCCTTTGATTCTCACGTTCCTTAGGATCATTGGAACGATACCACCGTGTATAGAAGTCCGTAACACGGCTAGACTCTATATGCTCCTAAGACAGCCCAAGTAACACGGTCCGACCATCCTCGGATCCAAGCATCGATCATTTGGTTGTTTAGGACAACAACCCCTCCAACCTGAGTATCCTGCTCGGGTATGGTTTGAGCAAGCCCGATTTGCCTCTTCAAACGAAGAGGATGAATCCACACTCCTCGTTCAAACCCGCACAACATCAACCCACGAGACGCATTTGCAATAGACGGCGCCGTAATCAAGTAATACCCCACCAAGACACGTACCAACGAATGGTGCTCTCCTTTACAAACCACCGGTAGTAGTTTAGCGAACGCTCCCGAGGATCAGCCCATTCCATCTTCCGCGACGTCGTCCCCGCCGCCTTGAAGACACTTCCAAGGGGAAGAGCTTTATACACACTCAGCCTCTCCATGAGCCAAACGTTGAGAATCCTAGCGCAACCCCTGTACAAGCTCAGACGATTAGCATAATCTGGCCGCCTAAGCCCGATCGTCTCCGCTAGGATCAACGCAGAAGGATCATGTCCCCTCTCCATCTCTTCGACAACACGAGCATACCTCGCGTTCCCGAACACTCCATCTGGCATGGACCCCGCAAAAGCATAACGATGAACCAAACAAAAAGCAAGGGCCCTCCGCCTAGAACGGTCCGAAATACTAGTATCAGCCTTATTCATATATCGTTGACACAAGAGAAGCATGTTTACCTTGCCTCCCTCAAACAAACCTGCAGCATGAGCGTTTGTCATCCCAAGGAAGTTTCGCAACATCCCGTTGTAACAAAGCTCACTCCTCACGACCACAGGAGTGGTCCGCTTCGACCATCCAGCAATGGCCGAGAACTCCTCCATCAAAGGGCACACCTCTCCCCCGGGAAACCTAAAAACATGCAAGCTAGGATCCCAATAATCTAAGCACGAATCAAGGAAGTCCAGATCGACTTTCATTTGACGAAAGCCAATAAATACACCCGCACCGTCATCATACACCGCCTTCTTCATTGCCGAACTCAAGGAAGAAGTCCACCTCTTCAAAAGAGCATCAAAATGCTCCTCCATTTTCTTGGACACAAAAAAAAAAACTTTTGTAAATATACCCAATATATTTGTGAAAGCAAAATTCTAAAGCAAAAAAAAGAGAGGAGTAGTTGTGAATGAATATTATGGCACGCACCCCCTCTCCTTATATAGGAAAACAATGTCCGAAATATGGAAATACAGCGCTACATCCAAGCCAACAAACCGCATGACTCTATGCGGTTTTCTGTCCAAACCGCATAAGCTTATGCGGTTTAACCCACCAACCGCATAAGCCTATGCGGTTTCAGGGGCTGGTTTTCCTCAAAATTTTCCTAATTTCGTCTTTCCTAAAACACTACAACCTACTTTGGGCTACGACATTCTTTCGTTGTTCCCCATACATCAACATCACGCTTCACTTTAGCAATTCCGATTCTTACCACGAGTCAACGCATAACATTTTTCGCATTCATACAAGCTCATTTCGCATTTAAAATGAACTTTTTGCAAAACATTTTCACAATCTAAAATGAACATCAACGCATCCCACTCGGGAATCACATCATTTTTTCAAAACAAGCCTACCAAACAGGTTTACCAACGAAGTCAAGCTACAACAACAAAGTTCAAAGTTCAAGCTACAACGACATGTACATAAAGGTTCATACAATCTTTAAATACACAAATTCACTCGGGATGACGGCGCCGATACTCGTCAAACTCACGCCGACCGAGCTGCCTCACTGGCTCGACACAACCGAGCCAGTCTGCTCACCCCAAGCCATCCTCCACTGCTGGCTATACGCCATAGCTTCTTATGCGCCTCCTTAGCCACTGAAACACAACACAAACACAGTTCACACTTTTTCTCCATTTTGCCTTATCTTCACTCAAATTAAGGCAAACTTAGGGGGGAAGTTGCAAAACAAACCCAGACAAACCTCGCTTTACCTTAGTTACACCCGAATTAAGCCAACCTGGAGGGGATAACACAAAAAAAGACTCACAAGTTTGATCATTGATATACTTCATACCTCGATCAAACTGGGGGCTTATACACATACATACAATCACACAAGTACATACCTTCTTCACCTTGCTCGTCCAAATTTGTCCCATGCCCGCGTCGAGTCACCAAAGTACGTCGGCAGAACAAAGGTACGACGGCGGACGCTCGAGTCATCATACTCGATAGTAGTAGGGAAGTCATCAGCCGCTCTGCCATCTCGGGATCAAACTCTGCAAAACAAATACAAAACACACACGCCGTGAAATTTTTCAAAAATTACCTTACGCACCCCCAAACACCGGCACACATACCTCAACCGCCCACAAGCAAGCCGAGACTGAGCAAAATGGGCATAGTCTTCCCCAGGACAGAGGAGGCTCACTGCCTCTCCCTCTCCAAACAACGCCACACGATCCTCGAGAAACCCTCGCTCAAACAGGGACCCTCGGCGGATCTCTAGGCACCACCGAGAGCCGCCACCCCGCTCGAAAGACCAAACGCTCTCCAAGGTACCAAACCGATCCATACGGCGTCGCTATGTATAGGCGCTGGGTCTCTCGCACCGCAAACCTAGCCCCAATGCCCTCAGGAATACCCCTGTACTGGCCCCACGGGAATGGCACGAACTACAAAGCAAACAGAACACGCTCACAAATACATATACAATACGATCATTTTAAGTACACTCTATTTAAAATGGTTCAAGCACAAACCTCATCAAACTGCATCCGGTTCAGACGATCCCTAACATCATCATACGACCAGTTGAACGCCGCACGGTTACACGTACCCCAAGTACGTACCGCCGGGTACTCCCTCACGATCCGCACAGCATGTGGGGGGAGCAGAAAAGGAAAGTGGCTAAGAATCCACGACTGCACACAAGAAACAAAAACATGTTACAAAGACAAAAGACAAAAGACAGCAAAGATGAACAACAATGCACCTAAGACAAAAACAAAATCAATACGTACCTCCATCAAGAAGCCAGGCGCGACTAAGGACAGTCGCGAACCTCCATCCATGACCCGCGGTCTCACGGCATCCATGCAGAAGCGAATGCACAAGCCCAGAGACGGCGTCACCCAGTCAAACGTCCCAATTGCATCCCAATCCAGGAGATGCATAAGGACCGAGGTCGATGCCCGCTCACCCTTGTCGCCGAAGTACACGGCGCTCACAAACCACCACAACCACATACGAGCATTCTGCTCGTCGCTCCACTCCGAGGGGCCATACTCGGTCTTCCCCTCAAAATACTCCAGGATATAGCTTGTCTTGAAAGTATAAGGAGGCGCACCCTGACAAATCACCTCCAAACCACCGCCAACCGCATCAGTCACAACCTCGTCCACAACGGACGGCGCAAACTCAAAATCCATGTCGCGGTCCCCAAACGGTAACCCCGTCATGACAGCATACCCAGACAAGGTAATGCCGGCCTCAAAGCCGGGCATATGGAACGTCGTCGTGGTGTCCCAATACCTATCCAAGAAGGCCCTGATCAACATCAGGTTCGCCCTCTGCTCCTTCCTCGCAATCTCCCTCCAATGGCCAACCAACGGGCCAAAAGCACTACGCAACACCCAAGCTTGCGCCCTCGGCGGAAGCCTCTCCTCAAAAGCACACATCGCGGACGAGACGCCCGAGAAAGTTCTCATTGGGCCCTTATCCCAACCCATCGTCGCTCGATAGGAAACATGTCTCTCCGGAGCAAGCAGAAGGTTGTGGCCATCCCAACCCTTCGCGAAAGCCCTGTTCACGCGTGATTTTCGCGGCCTAGAGCTACTCGCCCTAGGCGCGACCTCCTCGACCTCCTCAGCCTGCTCCTCAGCAACATCCATCTCGGCCTCCAGCTCATCCACAAACTCCTGAGCAAACGCATCCGCCTCCTCCTCAGGATCACGCACAGGGACATTTCTCCCACGGCCTACCTGCGTGGATCGACCACGCCTCGTGGGCGGATCACGAGGGTCAACATCCTCTCACTACGTGGTACGCCTCAAGCTACTCGAGCTAGAGGCTCCCTGGCCCTCGAGCTAGCACTCTTACGAGATCTCGATCTCGTAACACGACTAGAATTTTCCCCTGCAACCAAACACAACCAATACATACAGCTATAATACATGCAAGTATACAACTTGGCATATACACAATTACACACAAATAATACGCACATAATACATATACATCCCTTAACACATTGCACTATACACCTCACAGGGCATTTTTAGGCCTAATCCACAATTAAGCCAAAAACCGTTCTCTACATTTCAAAATCACAACTTTATGGTTTCCATGCGCCATAATAGTCCCCAACAACAACCCATTACAAGCAATTGCATTTCGGTCATCCCGATCAAAAACCCCTAATTCGCCTTAATTACTCCGTAAAACTACGACTTAAGACGGCGATTTGAAAGCCTTAACTCGACTTTTTCGCAAAACCAACGTTATAGGCATGCTATACTCACTATGGGCATCCTACACCGAAGTTTAATTGAAATTCCGGGTCGGAAAATCCGGGTTCGTTTTCGGGCCCGAAACCTAATTTGGACGTTTTTTACACAAAGACGGTCTAAATCACAATCAATTCACACATGCACGTTCACATGGCATAATGCTACACAATGACGTCAATTTCAAGCATTCAAACGGCAAATTTCAAGCAAAACTCGGGTTTTCATTCAAAACCCGTCTTTTCAACATTTCAAGGCAAAACTAGCTAATTACAACAACAAATAACGTAAAAGCAAGTTAAAATGGAGCAATACTGCTCCATAGCAAGGCAACGCAAGAAAAATGAGCGAAAACGGTTGAAAAATCGAAAAATGACGTTTTTTGAGTTGAAAAACCGTAAATGAGTTATGAGGCATGCTCACGGTTCGCTCGTGCTTATATAGCCCCCAGCAGCCAACAGGGGAAACCGCATAAGCTAATGCGGTTTGTCCCCTGAACTGCATAAGCTTATGCGGTTTGGTCCTGTGGCTTTTCTCGGGTTTTTCTCGTTTTACGCCTACTTTTCGATCCCTAATTCATCCTAGCCCCAATGCAACTCCAAGTACGTCCCGTGCTTGGGTCAGGGCGTCACCTACAGTCCGCCATACGCGTATATTAAGCATTCAATGTACGGTACAGAACCAGAAGCACGAACGCTCTTCACGAGCATTACATCATTTTCTCCTCCATGGAAGGCAGTCACATGCAACCACAACTACATAGACACTCCTCGGCGAGCCCAAGCACAAGCACTCTGCAATATACACCTAACTCCAGGCATTTCACTCTACATAGACGCTCCTTGGCGAGTTCAAGCACAAGCATTACACAGACGCTCTTTCACGAGGCCTAGCACTTACCCAAACATCTTGCAAGCATATGCACCCTGCACTTTAGCCCTCTTACATCCAACACATGCAATACGAAGACATTACAAGCACAAGCACCAGCATCAACATTTGACATTACAAGCACACGCAAAGGCGCCAACAAACGACAACAAGCACGACGAAGACATCTAGCAGGCCTGCAGGCCCTTATAGCATGCACGGACCGCCAAGTCCTTAAAATGCGCACGCCCCTCCCCGTTTAGCCCGGTTCGAAGTCCTCGTCTCACCCATGGACACATGCTTCGTTCGCCGATCAGATCGAGACTGTAATGGTCCGGATATGGTCGTAGGAGGTTGACTAGCGCTCTGGTCCGAGCTCACCAAACCGGGGCTCTGTGGATACCCATATCCGTACCCTCCCGCACAAAACCCTGTGATGTATCACGGACTTTTATTACGCATGCTTTAACGTTGACTTATACGGTTCTAACTAATGTCGAATTCATTTTGAGTCGTTTGAAATGTTAAAATGTTTAAGGTCGCATCACATCACACTTAAATAACGTTCATTTTGTCCATTTGGAGTTTAGCTAGGTCCTTGTCCTGCTTCATTTGGCATGAGCTTCACATTTGCACTACAATTAGCCCTTTTACATTAACAAGGTCTAATTCAGCATTCCTAAATTCCTAAATTTAGGCCCGGTAGCTAAAACCGCTATTTAGCCCCCTCTTACGCAAAATACAACTTCACGTCTTACCTTATTTCACAAAACTATGCAAATACACCCCTTTTCATTTTTCTGGTCTCAGTTCAAACTGAGCCCAAACCCAGCCTTTGGCCCGCACTCCAAAGCCCTAAGCATCACAAAATATCTCAGAAATATCCTAGGGGTTTTCTTGAGCTTCACGTTCGAGATTATCTCGTGATCTTTCAAAGATTCAATGCAACCGAAACTTGGAAAGCAGACCTAAAACCAGCCCCCCAAACCGCATGACCTTATGCGGTTTGAGGGGGAACCGCATAAGCTTATGCGGTTTCCCCTGGCAACCGCATAAGCCTATGCGGTTCCTCGGCCTGTTTTTATCCCCTTATTTCCTAATTTCTCCGAGGTTTTTAGTATATATAGAGCCCTATACCTTGACCTCGAAAACACAATTCACAACCAGAATACATCTCTTACACCACAAATTCTCTCATCTTACACTTTTGCATCCACAAAAGCCTTAAGCACTCAAATCCTTGAGTTCAACACACCATCCCGTGTTGAATTCATCCTCCTTTCAAGTTCAAGAAGCGAAGCTCTGCCCAGATCTGAAGCGTCAGGACAAGGTAGGTACCGATCCACTTGGATCAAAGCTTTTTCTTATTTTCTATGGACTAACAAAGGGGTCTACACTTTAGCGCTCGCTTTGGCACCCAGCTCTTGCACTCCAAGTGTTCTATTTACTTCGGGTACACTCCATATCCGATGACACGCCAAAGTCGCATAAGCAACCGACCTTATAAAATAAACCAATGGACAATTGAACTTTATTTTATTTGCATGCATCTTGCACCTTCTTATTTTGCATTAAATCAACTTAAACAATGAATTCGACCTTTAATCGAATCAGTATTCGTTAACAAGTTAAACATGCTAAGCGAGGGTTTTAATCAATCTTTTGCATCTGCATCTTCATACTTTTACATCTTATCGCACTTGTACGTAGCGATAACATTAGCTCAAATATCATCTTGCAAGGATTGTTCTAGGTCAGTAGAGGCTATTTTTACATAGGCTTTTCTAAAAGGTTTTCATAAATCATTATTTGAATTAACTCTTTTTCTAAAGTACCCTCACCCCGAATCCAATCTGGTTTCACAAGCCTTAGATCTAGGGGTGTCGGCGTGCTCCAAAATCTAGGACATGTTTTTAACTTAGAACATGGTAGCAGGTTCCTATTTTCCGCGATAAATAGGTGGCGACTCCATAACAGTTCTTAAAGGTTTTTCCAACTTAATCTTTTTTAACTTTAAAATCCGCCCTTTAAGCAAGACGCCGAGTTGGGTCCGATCCCGGGTTCCACACTTTGCAAAAAGCACAACCGATATTCAACACAAAAATGACGCGTCCAAAGCTTAAAAAAGGGCCAAGGACAAAGTCACCACAAAAACTCGTTCCATGACCCGAGGGGGTTAAGGAAACAACATTCAACACAAAACGACGCTTCCGAAGCTTAAAAAAGCCTAAGGATATAGTCATCACAAAATTTGTCTCAAAATCCAAAAGGTTAAAAGGCGACATTCAACACAAAAGACACGCCCGACACTTAAAAAAGTCAAGGGCACAGTCAACACAGAAACTAACACAAAATCGACTCTAAACCCGAAACTTTAAACAGTCAAAGGAGCATAACACAAACAACAACAAAACCCAAAAGCAAAATCGAAAAGCCAAAATACAGCTCAAATCCACAGCAAAATCACACACGCAGCTACTCCAAGTCTGACTAACGTTTTAGCATCAAAAACTAGCTCAAACTGGGGGCTAACTTTAAAAAGCAAGTATCACGAGTTTGACTAAAGTTTTCACATCAAAAACTAACTCAAACTAGGAGGCTAACTTTAAAAGAAAATATCACGAGTTCGACTAGCGTTTTAACATCAAAAACTAACTCAAACTGGGGGCTAATTTTAAAAGCAAACATCGCAAGTTTGACCAACGTTTTCATATCAAAAACTAACTCAAACTGGGAGACTAGCTTTAAAAACAAAACCACAAAGTTTTCCCTTCACATAGCACAAACGTTCACGGTTCAGGAATCCCCTACAGACCGCCAATAACCTCTTTCACACACAAACACGCAAAATACCAGCGAGATTCAAACCTTCAAAATACAACACGCAAAAACATTCCCTTCTCACGAGAATACGTCCTAGCATACATCCCAAGCAGACATAGGACACAAAACATACAAAGAACAAAAAACACAAACAACCACCCTTAGAACAAACTTACATCCACAAAACAATAGGCAACAAACAACAAACCACACATCCCAAACCTCACATATAGCAACACATACATCCAAGCCTGAATATACGCAACCTCACACATACATAACACAGCTATACACAAAGCGACGACACGCCCTGCAACACCCATAACAAACATAGCAACAAACCTCAACAAAACCCGCTAAACACGACATACAAACTCAAAGCAAAATGGCCACACCTCAAACCGCCTCACGCAAAAACAGTTAAACAAACACCTCCACTACCTCACGCAAAAACAGTTAAACAAACACCTCCAACTACCTCACACAAAAACAGTCAAACAAACACCTCCAACTGCCTCACGCAAAAATGATTCAAACAATAAACCAAACCTCTTTACGAGTCCCACAAAAACACCAAACCTCTTTACGAGTCCCCACACAAAACACGTCACCTCTTTTACGAGTCGCCCACAAAAACACGTCACCTCTTTTACGAGTCCCAACAAAAATAATATACCTCTTTGACGAGTCCCACAAAACCACCAAACCTCTTTTACGAGTCAAACAAAACAAAAAACCTCTTTTACGAGTCAAACAAAACAAAAAGCCTCTCTTACGAGTCCCACAAAACCACCAAACCTCTTTTACGAGTCAAACAAAACAAAAAAAAACCTCTTTTACGAGTCAAACAAAACAAAAAAAAAAACCTCTCTTACGAGTCCCACAAAAATACCAAACCTCTTTACGAGTCCCCACACAAAACACGTCACCTCTTTTACGAGTCGCCCACAAAAATCACGTCACCTCTTTTACGAGTCGCCCACAAAAAACACGTCACCTCTTTTACGAGTCGCCCACAAAAGCGCGTAACCTCCTTGTGGGACGTTCACAAAACCAAAACCAAAAGCGCGTAACCTCCTTATGAGACGTTCACAAAAACCAAAACCAAAAGCGCGTAACCTCCTTATGAGACGTTCACAAAACCAAAACCAAAAGCGCGTAACCTCCTTATGAGACGTTGACAAAAACCAAAACCAAAAGTGCGTAGCCTCCTTACGAGACGCCATCATAAAAACCTAGCCCTTTTTATGAGAACCACAAAAAGCACGTAACCTCTTTTACGAGACACCGTCATAAAAACTTAACCCTTTTTATGAGAACCACAAAAAGCACGTAACCTCTTTTACGAGACGCCGTCATAAAAACTTAACCCTTTTTATGAGAAACACAAAAGCACGTAGCCTCCTCACGAGACGTTCATAAAAACCTAACCCTTTTTATGAGAAACACAAAAGCACGTAGCCTCCTCACGAGACGTTCATAAAAACCTAACCCTTTTTATGAGAAACACAAAAGCACGTAGCCTCCTCACGAGACGTTCATAAAAACTTAACCCTTTTTATGAGAAACACAAAAGCACGTAGCCTCCTCACGAGACGTTCATAAAAACCTAACCCTTTTTATGAGAAACACAAAAACTCGTAACCTCTTTCACGAGACGTTCATAAAAACCTAACTTTTTATGAGAAAAACCAAAAAACACGTAGCCTCCTTAAGAGACGTTCATAAAAACCTAGCCCTTTTTACGAGAAACACAAAAACACGTAGCCTCCTCACGAGACGTTCGTAAAAACCTAACCTTTTTATGAGAAACACAAAAACACGTAGCCTCCTCACGAGACGTTCATAAAAACCTAACTTTTTATGAGAAATACAAAAACACGTAGCCTCCTCACGAGACGTTTATAAAAACCTAACCTTTTATGAGAAAAACACGTAGCCTCCTCACGAGACGTTCATAAAAACCTAACTTTTTATGAGAAATACAAAAACACGTAGCCTCCTCACGAGACGTTCATAAAAACCTAGCCCTTTTTATGAGAAACACAAAAACACGTAGCCTCCTCACGAGACGTTCATAAAAACCTAACCTTTTTATGAGAAACACAAAAACACGTAGCCTCCTCACGAGACGTTCATAAAAACCTAACTTTTTATGAGAAATACAAAAACACGTAGCCTCCTCACGAGACGTTCATAAAAACCTAACCTTTTATGAGAAAAACACGTAGCCTCCTCACGAGACGTTCATAAAAACCTAACTTTTTATGAGAAATACAAAAACACGTAGCCTCCTTACGAGACGTTCATAAAAACCTAACTTTTTATGAGAAATACAAAAACACGTAGCCTCCTCACGAGACGTTCATAAAAACCTAACTTTTTATGAGAAATACAAAAACACGTAGCCTCCTCACGAGACGTTCATAAAAACCTAACTTTTTATGAGAAACACAAAAACACGTAGCCTCCTTACGAGACGTTCATAAAAACCTAGCCCTTTTTATGAGAAACACAAAAACGCGTAGCCTCCTCACGAGACGTTCATAAAAACCTAACTTTTTATGAGAAAAACCAAAAAGCGCGTAGCCTCCTCAAGAGACGTTCATAAAAGCCTAACCACTTTTATAAAACCAAACCAAAAGCACGTAGCCTCCTCACGAGACGTTCATAAAAACCTAACCCTTTTTATGAGAACCACAAAAACGCGTAGCCTCTTTTACGAGACGTTCATAAAAACCTAACTTTTTATGAGAAAAACCAAAAAGCACGTAGCCTCCTTGCGAGACGTTCATAAAAACTTAGCCCTTTTTATGAGAACCACAAAAATGTGTAACCTCTTTTACGAGACGCCATCATAAAAACCTAACCCTTTTTATGAGAAACACAAAAAGCACGTAACCTCCTCACGAGACGTTCATAAAAACTTAACCCTTTTTATGAGAAACACAAAAAGCACGTAGCCTCCTCACGAGACGTTCATAAAAACTTAACCCTTTTTATGAGAAACCAAAAACACGTAGCCTCCTTTACGAGACGTTCGTCAAAGCCTAACCACTTTTATAAGCCAAACACGAAAGCACGTAGCCTTCTTTACAAGACGTCCCCAAAAACAACTAAACCTCCTTTACAAGAACAAGCACTAGCACTAGCAAAGCACCAGCAAGGAGCACTCAACGCCAACCCAATGACCAAAGACCAAAGAAAGCACCAAAGAAGGAGCACTCAACGCCAAAGAACCAATGACCAAGACCAAAGAAAGCACCAAAGAAGGAGCACTCAACACCCGCAGCTCTCCAAAGAAGAAGAAAGCACCAAAGAAGGAACACTCAACGCCCGACCAAAGACCAAAGAAGGAGCACCCAACGCCAAAGCAATGACCAAAGAAAGCACCAAGGGAAGCACTCAAGCAACACGCGGTCGGCATGCCCTTAAACATGTAGGACCGTCATGTCCTTAAAAACATGTCGTCCCTCCCCGCATTTCCCGACGCTAAGTCCTCGTCTCTCCCATAAGACACATGCTTAGCGCCGCCAGGTAGTATCGAGACTGTAATGGTCCGGATACTATCTTTAAGTTTGACTAACGCTTTGTCCAAGCTCAGTCAAACTGGGGGCTCTGTAGATATCCGTATCCGTACCCCCCAAACAAAAACCCGATGATGAAATGGACTTTTTACAAAAAGCTTGTTTTTAACGTAATGTCAAAACAGTACATTTTGTCGAAAACATTTTAAGTCATTTAATGCGTAAAATGAGTTATTTGCATGTCGTGTAAAATGAATATTCGCTTAGTCATTTTATTTAAGCCGACCCAACACAAAAGCAAGCCCACACAACAAAACAGGCCCACAAACGAAGGCCCAACAACACACAAAACACAAAAACAACCCTTTACAAAGACCCACAAGAACACCTAAACACTCCTCCCGAGGCGTGAGACGCTTAAAACTGAGCTCACGTCTAAACACATCTCACAAAAACAAAGCAAAACAAGACAAAAACACTTTTGGCCCGAAAGCGAAAAGGCCAACAAATACACCCGAGCAAGCCTCCCAGGCGCCGACGCTCAAGCCAACCTCGGCGTCTAAACACGCTTTCACAAAAACAAGTCAATCCAAGACAAAAACAATTTTCGGCCCGAGACCCGAAAATGACACGAAACACGAAACACGAAACACGAAACACGAAACGCAAAAACAGACCCAAAGTATGTCGGCCAAACCAACCACACTAAGTAATATACGTATACACATACATCATACACATACGTATAGCCTCAACACGTCACAAAACAACAAAAAACAAAATTTAAATCGCCGGTGAGCAGCGATTTAAATTTAATCGCTAGTGAACAAAGCGATTTAAATTTAAATCGCCGATTCACTGGTCATATTATTTTGTTTTGGCTGCTTTGGCGCTCAAACCTCTATAAATACACCCTTATTCATTCATTTCAAAGGATGCTTTTCACCCCGATGAATTGTCATCACTCTTTCTCTATCTACGCCTCACGTACACTCGACTTATACGGGTTCCTAACCCGACCCGGTATTGGCATTAGCGAACCCGTATTCGTAATACGGTTGTAGCAATTCGGATTCAGAATCCGTCTAAACCTCGCCAATATCGCATAAACAACGACTCAATATCACTAAAGCAAACCGACGTCACTTTTACATTATGCAAATTCTCGTTTACGCGTTAAATGACTAAACATGATTTCGATAAAACCTGTACTGTCTTCATTAGTCTAAAAACATGCAAAACTGAGGGTTTTAAATAAACTTTTATACATACATGAGTCGGAAAATAGCACTTAAATGATAATTCAAATAATGAATTATCATTTTTGTGCACATTTCCTATAGTAACCCGTCATACCTATGACGTTTACATTTGCTTTTATGCATATTTATCGAGTCTTTTATCGCACTTGTACGTAGCGGTCTGCATTTACTCAAACATCGAATTATACACTGTTTTCAAGCTAGTAATGGCTACTTTTACGTAGGCTTTTCAATTATAGTTTTCATAAAACATTTTGATAAACTTTTGGAGAGTACCCTCACCCCGAACCCGCTCTGGTTTCACAATAACCTCAGGCGGATAGGTATCGACGCACCTTGAAATCTGAGACACACGTGTCTTACATTTCAAGACGCGTTGAACGGGTCCAAATTCCCCCATAATTTGGTGGCGACTCCGAAAAACGGCTTTTTAATGATTTTTCAATATTTCTTTAAAAGGTTTTAAAACAAGTTAGGCAATGACTTCCCCCATTAGCCAATCGAGCGAATGACCCGCGAGAGCAGCGCTTTCATAAGCGCCGCTCCGTGACGCGGCGACGCACATACGCATTTTTCCTGCGAGGCGCATTTCGCCCGCCACGCACGCTGGCGAGGCTCGGCGCGCAGGGCGTCGATAGGTATACTCGCGGGAGCGCGATATCCGGTACCTTCAGGATGAGATGGAGTTGAGCCAAGGGTTGAGTCCTTGGGCTCAAACCCAAGCCTAGGCCATGGTTCAAGGGGCCACCAAGAGCTAAGTGAAGTCAATTCTATGGTCAAATCAAGCCATACTTGGTGGTCAGAGGAAGTCAAAGGAAGGTCAAGTTGGAGAGCAACTAAAAGTCAATGAAAATGCTATTTTTGAATGTGGTCTTTTTTGGGTGCACCCATGTGAGTCAATCCTCCAATGAAAGGACTCACATGGCTCACAAAGCTAGCTCAAGGAGGTCCATGGAGCCGGCTCAACCAAGTCCCCACAACCATCACATTATTTTGAGCTTTATGTCTTTTTCATTCATGTCACTTTCACTACTTTATGCTTTATGTTTTATTGGATGTAGACAAAATGATCTTGTAATAAGGCCCTTGACCGTCCCCCCCTTGATCCCCAAGACTCTAATCTTGGACCCTTGGATGCTCATCAAAAACACAAGGAGAGGATGGAACCACAAGTCACTGTCTACTTTATGCTTTTGTAGTTTGTCTTTTACTTTGAAATTTTCAGCTCATGTGAGCTTCCTTAGCCGTTTTTTTGTATCATTCATGGGCCTATATGAGCCCTTAGATCATCCTTGAAATGTAAGGTCAAGATTAGAGCAAGGGTACTATAAACCCTCACTCTAACATCATAATTTTCAGATTTGAATGATTGAAGGAAAAACCCTAGAGTTTTGAGTGTGTTCTTCATTTTCTCTTAGCTTAGTGCTTGAGTTAGTGAGTTTATGATTAATTAGTGGCTTTGTGCTTGATTAATCAAAACCTAATTCTATTGCTTTGTGTTTAGAATTAGTACTCTCTTTTATGTTTTCATTTGTTTCACAAAAATCAGAAAATTTATCACAAAAAAAGTCCCATTTGGCCGAGAATTTCAAGAGTATAACAAATCGATTTTTGTTGTCTCCTTGAGTGAAACTTAACCCATCTAGTTTCACTCCAAATTGGTCATCAAAGCCTAGGTTTGTTCTTGTTTTCGATTTGTTTTTGTATTTTTTGGTTTTTACTCTTGTTTTCCTCTTCAAATTTTTTCGTTTTCTCCTTCTTCCTTTTCCTTGTTTTCCTTGTTTGTTTTTCCACAAAACTTCCACAAAATACTCACAAAAATTCACAAAATGGATGAGGATAAGAGGCTTTCGGATTTAGAAGAGAATTTGACTCAACTCACCGGTAATTGTACTTTAATGATGAATGCTATAAACACACTCTTGGAACAAAACATTCATGAACCAAGACCACCACCTAGGGGTGGAGGGGGAAGAGGCTGTGGGCTTGGAGGCCGTGGGAGAGGCCAACCACCTCCTCACATGGAAGATCAATACTCGGATTCGGAGGAGTCCCTTGAAGTTCACCCAAGAGATCATGACCGAGACATCAAGGTAGAAATTCCCGACTTTTATGGTAGTCTTAATCCCGAGGATCTACTAGATTGGCTTAGGTCGGTCGAAAGAATCTTTGAATTTAAAGAATACCCCGATAGAAAGTGTTTTAAGGTGGCCATCATGAAATTCAAAGGCTATGCCTCCCTTTGGTATGAAAACCTTAAGAACCAAAGAAATCGAGAGGGAAAGGAACCCATTAGGTCATGGCTCAAACTCAAGAAAAAGCTCAAAGATAAGTTCGTTCCCAAGGATTACACCCAAGACATGTTCCTTAGATTGGCTCAACTCAAACAAGAGACACTACCCATCGAATCCTACCTTAGGGACTTTGAACAACTCACTTTACAATGTGAGATGAACGAAAAACCCGAGCAAAAGATTGCAAGATTTGTCGAGGGTCTAAACCTTAGGATAGCAAACCGGGTCAAGATGCAAAACCTATGGTCATTCGATGAGGCCGTCACTATGGCCATGAGAGTGGAAAGGCTAGAGAAAGGGAGAGGGGATTCGGCCAAGCATAATACCAAGGCCAATCCCACCACAAGCCAAGGAGGGGTCAAGGTGGCCGAGCCATGTCCTACTATCAAGCCATCAAGTGTTGACAAGGGGAAGGGAATTGACTATGGCGCTAAAAAAACGATTCCCCTCAAGAAGTGCTACCAATGTCAAGGATATGGTCATTTTGCTAAGGAGTGCCCTAGCAAGAGGGCCTTGAACACGAGTGAAGTGGTGCATTGGGGAGACGATGAGGTCTTAGTTTGTGAGGAAGAAAAAAAAGAGGGAGTAGAGGAGTTGAAGATGGCCGAAACCCTAGTTCCCCCGGACTCGGGGTTGAGCTTAGTCATATGGCGAGTGATGCACACTCAAGAATCAAGTGAGAACATAGACCAAAGGCAACAAATATTTCGGTCTAAGTGTACAATCATGGGGAAAGTGTGCAACCTCATCATCGACGGTGGAAGTTGTACTAATGTGGCTTCCAAAATGCTTGTGGAGAAGCTAAACCTACCCACTTTGGAACACCCTAGCCCCTACAAACTAAGGTTGCTCAACAAGGGAGCCGAGGTGAAGGTCAACAAACAATGCAAGGTGCCATTTTCGATTGGCCAAGATTAAAAAGATGAGGTTACTTGTGAAATTCTCGACATGGATGCATGTCACTTGTTGCTTGGGAGACCATGGCAGTATGAGAGGGATTCCTCTCATCATGGAAGGAGCAATACTTACTCCTTCAAATACAAGGAGAAACTCATTGTGCTCACACCACTACCTCCTATGATGGGCTACAAAATTAACTCGTGCTTGTTTGAATCGATCATTGAAGGAAACTCTAGCGTGGAGATGAAATTGGAGCCGAGTTTAAGTGGGTATGAAGGCTTGAGAGGCCTTGAACCGAAAAGGAAAGGGCAAGAGGAAATGGTGAGCCTAGACCTTGAGGAAAACCCTAGAGCAACAAGGAGGATTCTAGGAGAGGAGCAACATGAGAATGACAAACCAATCTACAATGAGAATGAAGTCCAAGAGAGGGCTAAAATTGATGGCAAGGAAAGATCAAGTGGATCTTTAAGATCGAGAATCATTGATGGGCTCGATTATGCGCAAGAGTGGATGAATGGCAAGGCTATGAGTCGTGGGCTCAAAGAAATGCTCGAGGATGAATGTGTGGTTAAACAAGCCGTGATCAAAGAAGGAACCATGGCCATTCACGAGAACCAAGCCAAGGGGGTCCAACCTTTCCTCCAAACCATCATCAAGTGGTGCCCTTGGAAGTCCAAAACCGTGAAAGCCAAGGTTGAGCAAGGGATGAGTCGAGAATTGAGCATGAAATCAAGTCAAGGGGGAAGCAAAAGGATCTCCAAGGATTTGAGGGCAAATCCTTTCCAAGGAGAGGAGATTGGACCAAGAATGGTCAAGGTGGTCAAGGATGAGATGGAGTTGAGCCAAGGGTTGAGTCCTTGGGCTCAAACCCAAGCCTAGGCCATGGTTCAAGGGGCCACCAAGCGCTAAGTGAAGTCAATTCTATGGTCAAATCAAGCCATACTTGGTGGTCAAAGGAAGTCAAAGGAAGGTCAAGTTGGAAAGCAACTAAAAGTCAATGAAAATGCTATTTTTGAATGTGGTCTTTTTTGGGTGCACCCATGTGAGTCAATCCTCCAATAAAAGGACTCACATGGCTCACAAAGCTAGCTCAAGGAGGTCCATGGAGCCGGCTCAACCAAGTCCCCACAACCATCACATTATTTTGAGCTTTATGTCTTTTTCATTCATGTCACTTTCACTACTTTATGCTTTATGTTTTATTGGATGTAGACAAAATGATGGACCAAAATTGGTCAAGGAAGTCAAGGGAGAAGAGTTGGGAGACCATGGGTTAGGGCCATGGGCTCAAACCCAAGCCTAGGGCTCGGTCTAAGGGATCACTAAGGGTCAACTAAAGTCAATTCTATGGTCAACTCGAGCCAACCCTAGTGATCAAGCTAAGTCAAGGAGAAGTCAAAGTTGGAGAGCTACAAAAAGTCAAAGATCAAGCTATTTTTGAATGTGGTTAATCAAGGCACACCCATGTGAGTCACCCTCCAATAAATGGGCTCACATGGTTCAACAAGCTAGCTCAAGGAGGTCCTCAAGGAGCCGGCTTCAATGAAAGTCCCAAGCCACCACATTGTTTTACTTTATGTCTTTTTCATTCAAGTCGCTATCTACCTTTATTACTTTATGCTTTTTACTTTATGTATTTGTTGTTATTTGTTCAAAATTTTCAGCTCAAGGAGCCTCATTTGACCGAGTATATTGTAGTATTTGGGGGTTGATTGTAGCCCTTAGATCTTGTTGTAATGGAGGGTCAAGATTAGATGAGGGTATTATATAAACCCTCATCCTTGCCTCACATTTTTCAGATTTGGATTAATGATTAAAAACCCTAGTTGTTTTCTTGAGTGTTCTTCATTTCTCATTGCTTTGTGAGTGAGATTTGTGAGAGATTAGTTTAGTGGCTTTGTGCTTAAGCTAATCACAACCTAATTCTCTTGCTAAGTGCTTAGAATTAGTCACTATCCTTTTTATTTTCCTTGTTTATACAAATTTCAGAAAAATCATTTCACAAAAGAACACATTGAGGCCGAGATTTTTAACAACATTTCAAGATCGATTTTGTTCATCCTTTGAGTGATTCTTATCCTCATAAGTTTCACTCCAAATTGGTCATCAAAGCCTAGGTTTGTTCTTCATTTTTCGATTTACTCTTGTTCTTAGTTTTTCGAATTACTCCTATTTTTTTTCCTCTTCAATTTTCGATTTCTTTTCTTGTTTCCTTGTTTTATTTTCCACAAAATCTTACAAAAAATGGTTAAAGATCTACACTTGTGTTAGTATTGGTTGGGTTTGTTCTTGTGTTAGCCGAAATTTTAGGGTTTGTTTTCCTCTTCAATTTTTCGTTTTCTTTCTTTGTTTTCCTTGTTCATTTTCCACAAAATTTCCACAAAAGATCTCACAAAACTTTCACAAAATGGAAGAGAATAGAGGAGAGGGTAAAAGACTTTCCGATTTAGAAGAGAAATTGACTCAACTCACCGGTAATTGCACTTTGATGATGAATGCTATTAACACACTCTTGGAACAAAACATGAATGAACCAAGAAGGGGTGAAGGGGGAAGAGGGAGAGGCCGTGGAATGGGGTATGGGGGCCGTGGGAGAGGACAAGTTCCTCCTCACATGGAAGATCAATTTTCGGATTCGGAAGAGTCCCTTGAGGCCCACCCTAGAGACCATGACCGAGACATTAAGGTGGACATACCCGATTTTTATGGTAGCTTGAACCCCGAGGATCTCCTAGATTGGCTTAGATCGGTTGAGAGAATTTTTGAATTCAAGGAGTACTCAGATAGGAAGTGTTTCAAGGTAGCCATCATGAAGTTTAAGGGATATGCTTCCCTTTGGTATGAGAACCTTAAGAATCAAAGAAACCGAGAGGGTAAGGAACCCATCAAGTCATGGCTCAAACTCAAAAGAAACTCAAAGACAAGTTTGTTCCCAAAGACTACACTCAAGACATGTTCCTCAAGCTAGCCCAACTAAAACAAGAGTCACACCCCATTGAAACCTATCTTAGGGACTTTGAGCAACTCACCCTCCAATGTGAAATGAATGAGAAACCCGAACAAAAATTGCAAGGTTTGTTGAGGGCCTAAACCCTAGGATAGCCAATCGAGTCAAAATGCAAAACTTGTGGTCATTCGATGAGGCGGTTACCATGGCTACACGTGTGGAGAGGCTAGAAAAGGGGAGAGGAGAGCCGGCTAAGAGCATCCCCAAGACCAACCCCATGTCGAGCCAAGGGGGGATCAAAATTGTTGAACCTAGCCCTACCATCAAGCCATCAAGTGTTGACAAGGGAAAGGGAATCGACTATGGCCCTAAGAGAACCATCCCCCTCAAGAAGTGTTACCAATGTCAAGGGTATGGTCACTTTGCTAAGGAGTGCCCTAGCAAGAGGACCTTGAACACAAGTGAGGTTGTGCATTGGGGAGACGATGAAGTGTTGGTTTGTGAGGAAGAAAAAAAAGAGGGAGTTGAAGAAATGAAAGTGGCCGAAACAATTGTGCCCCCGGACTCGGGGTTGAGCTTGGTCACTTGGCGAGTGATGCACACTCAAGAATCAAACGAGAATATGGACCAAAGGCACCAAATATTTCGGTCCAAATGTACCATCATGGGGAGAGTGTGTAACTTGATTATCGATGGGGGAAGTTGTGTTAATGTTGCTTCCAAGACCCTCATTGATAAGCTTGCCTTGCCTACTTTGAAGCATCCTCACCCATACAAGCTACGGTGGCTCAATCAAGGAGCCGAGGTCAAAGTTGATAAGCAATGTCAAGTCTCGTTCTCAATTGGTCAAGACTATAAAGATGAAGTTGTGTGTGAAGTGTTGGACATGGATGCTTGCCATGTGTTGCTTGGTAGGCCTTGGGAGTTTGAAAAGAATTCTTCCCACCATGGAAGAGACAACACCTACTCATTCAAGTATGGTGAAAAGCTCATTGTCTTAGCTCCCCTACCACCAATGATGGGTTGTAAATCCAATGCGTGCTTGTTTGAATCCTTCATTGAATCAAAACCTAGCATGGAAATGAAGAGGAGGCCGAGCTTGAGTGAGCTTGAGAAGTTGGAGGGCCTTGAGCCGAGTAAGGAGGAGCAAAAGGAGAAGGTGAACTTGGAATGTGAGGGAAGCACTAGCATGACAAGGAGGACTCTAGGAGAGGAGCCTCATGAAGGTGAAGCATCAATCAACAAGAAAACAACCAATGTGAACAATGAGAGGGCAAAAATCGATGGCCTAGGGAGGTCAAGTGGATCCTTGAGATGGAGGATCATTGATGGGCTCGATCACGAGCAAGAATGGATGGATGGCGTGGCTATGAACCGAGGACTCAAAGAGATGCTTGAGGAAGAATGTGTGGTCAAGCAAACCGTGACCAAGGAGGAAAACATGATCAATCCCTCGAGCCCAAACAAAGGAATCCAACCATTCCTCCAAACCATCATCAAGTGGCGCCCATGGAAGAAAAACGTGAAGCCCAAATTCGAGCAAGGATTGAGTCGGGAATCAAGTGTGAAGTCAAGCAAGTCGAGTAGGAGGTTCTCCAAGGACTTGAGGGCAAGTCCTTTCCAAGGAGAGGAGATTGGACCAAAATTGGTCAAGGAAGGCAAGGGAGAAGAGTTGGGGGACCATGGGCTAGGGGCCATGGGCTCAAACCCAAGCCTAGGGCTCGGTCTAAGGGATCACTAAGGGTCAACTAAAGTCAATTCTATGGTCAACTCGAGCCAACCCTAGTGATCAAGCTAAGTCAAGGAGAAGTCAAAGTTGGAGAGCTACAAAAAGTCAAAGATCAAGCTATTTTTGAATGTGGTTAATCAAGGCACACCCATGTGAGTCACCCTCCAATAAATGGGCTCACATGGTTCAACAAGCTAGCTCAAGGAGGTCCTCAAGGAGCCGGCTTCAATGAAAGTCCCAAGCCACCACATTGTTTTACTTTATGTCTTTTTCATTCAAGTCGCTATCTACCTTTATTACTTTATGCTTTTACTTTATGTATTTGTTGTTATTTGTTCAAAATTTTCAGCTCAAGGAGCCTCATTTGACCGAGTATATTGTAGTATTTGGGGGTTGATTGTAGCCCTTAGATCTTGTTGTAATGGAGGGTCAAGATTAGATGAGGGTATTATATAAACCCTCATCCTTGCCTCACATTTTTCAGATTTGGATTAATGATTAAAAACCCTAGTTGTTTTCTTGAGTGTTCTTCATTTCTCATTGCTTTGTGAGTGAGATTTGTGAGAGATTAGTTTAGTGGCTTTGTGCTTAAGCTAATCACAACCTAATTCTCTTGCTAAGTGCTTAGAATTAGTCACTATCCTTTTTATTTTCCTTGTTTATACAAATTTCAGAAAAATCATTTCACAAAAGAACACATTGAGGCCGAGATTTTTAACAACATTTCAAGATCGATTTTGTTCATCCTTTGAGTGATTCTTATCCTCATAAGTTTCACTCCAAATGATCTTGTAATAAGGCCCTTGACCGTCCCCCCCTTGATCCCCAAGACTCTAATCTTGGACCCTTGGATGCTCATCAAAAACACAAGGAGAGGATGGAACCACAAGTCATTGTCTACTTTATGCTTTTGTAGTTTGTCTTTTACTTTGAAATTTTCAGCTCATGTGAGCTTCCTTAGCCGTTTTTTTGTATCATTCATGGGCCTATATGAACCCTTAGATCATCCTTGAAATGTAAGGTCAAGATTAGAGCAAGGGTACTATATAAACCGTCACTCTAACATCATAATTTTCAGATTTGAATGATTGAAGGAAAAACCCTAGAGTTTTGAGTGTGTTCTTTATTTTCTCTTAGCTTAGTGCTTGAGTTAGTGAGTTTATGATTAATTAGTGGCTTTGTGCTTGATTAATCAAAACCTAATTCTATTGCTTTGTGCTTAGAATTAGTACTATCTTTTATGTTTTCATTTGTTTCACAAAAATCAGAAAATTTATCACAAAAAAAGTCCCATTTGGCCGAGAATTTCAAGAGCATAACAAATCGATTTTTGTTGTCTCCTTGAGTGAAACTTAACCCATCTAGTTTCACTCCAGCAAGAGTACAAAGACGAGGTTGTTTGTGAAGTTCTCGATATGGATGCATGTCACTTGTTGCTTGGAAGACCTTGGGAGTATGAAAAGGATTCTTCCCACCATGGGAGGGACAACACCTACTCCTTCAAGTATCGGGAGAAACTCATTGTCCTAACACCATTACCCCCGACTATGGGAAGCAAGACCAACTCTTGCTTGTTTGAATCACTCATTGGAGACAACTCTAGCAAAGGGGCGGATGTGGAGCCGAGAATGAGTGTGGATGAAGGGTTGGTTGTAATACCCGAGAATTTTAAGACCTTATAGATTCACATTTCGTAGCTCAGCTTAGTTAAGGTCGACTCTTTAATCTCTTTCAGCTCACCTAGTTCACACTATCCTTAAGTCAACTTATATTTATATTAAAAGTCCATACATCATTCGAAACTTATAATTATTATAAAGGTTTGTTTTTATTCTACAACTATTTATTTAACAAAGGTTATTTCAGATGTTATTTCAAAAGACGATATATAAGTTCTTGAAGGTACCGGGAAAAAATCCTTTTGGGAAAACCTATCGGCATACTGCCTTGCGCAGAGCCTGCCCATCTTGGCGTATGGTCTTGAATCGCCTCGAGGAAAAAGTGCAAGTTTTGTGAAAAATGGGAGATCATTGCATGAATTTGTGACCAAAAAGAAAAGTAGAAAATCCTTTTTGAAAATGTATTTTGAGTCGCCACCAAATATTAAAGGAATTTGGAACCTATTCAACGCTGCGTCTTGAAATACAAGACACGAGTGTCTCGATTTCAAGGTGCGTCGATACCTATCCGTCTGAGGTTTGAAACCGAGAAAAAGGGATTCAGAGTGAGGTTACTTTTCGAAAGTTTTGACAAAAAAGTGTTTTGAAAACTGAAATCAAAAAGCCTACATAAAAGTAGTCTCTACTAATTTGAAAACATTTGCTTAATTTCGATATTTGGGCTAAAAGTCACGCTACGTACAAGTGCGAATAAATATGACTCGATTAAAATGCATAAATAATGTAAATTGTCAAAATAATGACATTTGCTATAGGAAATGTACGTTAAATAATAATTTATTGACTAAATTATTACTATAAACGTTATTTTCCGACCTCGTATTTTGACTCTTAAGATTTTGTGAAAAACCCTCAGTTTTGCATGCTAAAAGACTCTATGAAACGGTACAATTTAGTGTTGGATCCGTGATTCTAGTCGTTATTTAATGCATGAATGAGGACTTGCATAATTATAAAAGTGACGTCGGTTTGCTTTAGTGATAATGAGTCGTTATTTATGCGATATTGGCGAGGTTTAGACGGATTATGAATCCGAATTGCTACAACCGTATTACGAATACGGCTTCGCTAATGCCAATATCGGGTTGGGGTTAATGTAACCCCTTTGTCCGAGTCTCAAACGTCCAAAACGTAGGTAAAATGTTTACCTTTCGAAAATGCAAAGACGGTATTTTTGAGTGGATTTTGTGAATAGTGTATGTGTGTTGAAAAACCGATGCTTTGAATGAAGGTAAGGGGTTGGTATTTATAGGAAATGGCTCGTTTTTGTGCATGGACAAAACTTAATCGCCAGTGAGCCTGTGATTAAGTTTCAATGCAAACTAAATGGAATAAAAGAACCAGTGGTCGCAGGACAAAAACTTAATCGCTGTAACAAAGCGATTTCGTTTAATGTCGCTGTTCTGAGCGATTAGGTTTTTGTTTTGGTGGGCTGTTATGCCGCCTTTGGTTATATTATGTATGATTAGGGTGATGATTATGTTTTGTTTGGATATTTAGGGCCAAATTGGTTTTTGGTCCAATTTTGATTTTCGTGCTTGGTTTTGTCGTGTTTCAGGTTTATTTCGAAATAAAGTAATATTGAAGTATATTATTTTACGGTTTTGTAGAGTTTAATTTTGTGAAAATGTGACACGGGACGCACTTTGGCCCGTTTTGCGTGTTGCGTTAGGGTGCGTTTTGGGCTGTTTTTGTGAGTTTGGGCCGTTTTGTAGCTAGTTGGGCTGTTTTTGTGGCTCGTCTTAATAGGACGTCCCTGTATTGTGCTCGTGTTATGTTTATAATGACTAAGAGTGACATTCATTTTTATGATTATGCAAATTCAAATTAATACGTTAAAAATGACTAAATACGTTTTAGACACT
Source organism: Dianthus caryophyllus (assembly GCA_023091065.1). NCBI lineage: Eukaryota > Viridiplantae > Streptophyta > Magnoliopsida > Caryophyllales > Caryophyllaceae > Dianthus > Dianthus caryophyllus. The sequence goes on along the minus strand of CM041529.1, from coordinate 10,401,302 downwards.
TTTGTACCGTTTCGACTCTTTTAAAAGCATGCCTGAAAGTCCTTTTCGTCATCGGGTTTGTTTTTTGGGGGGTACGGATACGGGTATCTACAGAGCCCCCAGTTTGACTGAGCTTGGACAAAGCGTTCGTCAAACTTAAAGATAGTATCCGGACCATCACAGTCTCGATACTACCTGGCGGCGCTAAGCATGTGTCTTATGGGAGAGACGAGGACTTAGCACCGGGAGATGCGGGGAGGGACGACATGTTTTAAGGACATGACGGTCCTACATGTTTAAGGGCGTGTCAGCCTGCGTGCGGCTTGAGTGCTTCCTGCTGGTGCTTTGCTGGTGCTGGATACTTCTTGTTGGTGCTCCTTGCTTTGTGCTCCTTGCTTGTGCTTTGCTTGCTGTGGATACCCATATCCGTACCCTCCCGCACAAAACCCTGTGATGTAACACGGACTTTTATTACGCACGCTTTAACGTTAACTTAAACGGTTCTAACTAATGTCGAATTCATTTTGAGTCGTTTGAAATGTTAAAATGATTAAGGTCGCTTTACATCGCTTTAAATAAACGTTCATTTTGTCCATTTGGAGTCTAGCTAGGTCCTTGTCCTGCTTCATTTGGCATGAGCTTCGCATTTGCACTACAATTAGCCCTTTTACATTAACAAGGTCTAATTCAGCACTCCTAAATTCCTAAATTTAGGCCCGGCGGCTAGATCTTCCCTTTAGCCTCCTCTTACACAAAATACAACCTCACGTCTTACCTTATTTCACAAAATCTATGCAAATACACCCTTTTCATTTTTCCGGGTCTCGGGCCCGAAACCGAGCCCAAACCCAGCCTTTGGCCCGCACTCCAAAGCCCTGAACATCAAAATATCTCAGAAATATCCTAGGCCTTTTCCTTGACGTGCAAGTAAGGATTATACTAAATCTTTTGGAGATATAATCAAATCGAAACTAGGAAACTACGCAAAAAACCACACCTTCAAACCGCATAGTCTTATGCGGTTTGGGGTGGCAACCGCATAAGCCTATGCGGTTTGCCTGGGCAACCGCATAAGGCTATGCGGTTTTCTGGCTTGTTTTTATCCCCGAGTTTCCTAATTTCTCCGAGGTTTTTAGTATATATACACCCCTATACCTGACCTCGAAAAACACAATTCACACCCAGCTTTCACAGCAAACACTACAAAACTCTCTCAAAGCCTCACGCACTCAAATCCTTGAGTTCAACACACCATCCCGTGTGGAATTCATCCTCCTTTTAAGTTCAAGAAGCGAAGCTCTGCCCAGATCTAAAGCGTCAGGACAAGGTAGGTACCGATCCACTTGGATCAAAGCTTTTTCTTATTTTCTATGGACTAACAAAGGGGACTACACTCTAGCGCCTGACTTTCCTCTCGCCCCTCCACGGCTTGCCGTAAACGGCTATCTCGACCGCCCTAGTGCTCCCTTCAGAAAACCTATCACCTCGGCGTAAGGAAATGAAGGGGTTAAGTATCTGCCAAAGCGTACTCAAGGTAGTTGGAGGTGTACCCGACTGACTCATTTTCACCGTTTTTGAGTCATACGTACAAGTTCGAGGCTATGCACTCCATGGTCTTTTTCAAAATAAGCATTTGCATTCATATCTTCGAAAACTCGCTTAAACGTTTCAAAGATAAACGAACCTAACATCTAACAAACTAACACTTTTTCAAACAAAACTATCGCGAATTTTCGAAACAAGCTTTCTCAAAATTCTCCTTTTTCACTAACAAGCAAAAACCCGAGCAAGGAATAAAACTCGAGCTCGCGGATATCAATCCTCTAGGTCACACGGCCTAGACTCCACTTTTAACATCCTCGACTCGATTTGCTAACCACTCTCGAGTCGAATCCTTCCTCTTTTACACATCCGAACTCGAGCTCACCTCGGCAAATCACCGATACTAGTTCGACGGATGCAAAGCAAAACGTTTTAACATCGAGGCGAGATGTGCGCACACATCCTCGTCTCAAAAGCTTCCTTCAGCTAAAACCTTTTCGAAAATCTCTTCTTTTCAAAACATAAAAGGTCTTTCTGAACAAAGAAATGAGCTAAAATGAATGCCTAAAAATGAATGTGAGTCTAGTGGGTCGAGTCGTGTCCCTAATATCCGAAGTGAAATGCAGGCCTCAGCTGAATACTCACCATGAATCGCATCATCACTCCTCGCTTCAAACGCACCTCAAAGGTGGCTAACCTCAATAGATTGAGAACTCTTCGTGACCGTGTTAATCAACTCACCAAGGACATTGACAACTTGAAGGCCTTGCATCAACTTGAAGCTGCACGCTTAGAACAATGCTCCAAGGACAAGGCCGACAAGCATGTCTCCCTCCATACTCTCGTCACTCAACACCAAGGAGACGGAGAGGACTTTACCCAATATCTCGCCCGATGGAGAAAATTACTTGCCCAAGTTCCAAACCCTCCACACGAAGACGAGCTCGTGTACATATTTCTCGGCAGCCTACGACCCGAGTGGCAAAGACACTTTGATTACGGCGATGCCGAGAATTTCGAAGAACTCTTTGAAATCGGCATCGGAGCCCAAAACAACCCCACGATTTATGACAACCCTGCAATCTTCCTCAGATCAGCACCCGTCATAGATTGCTCCTACTTGGCTACACCCACCAACAACCAAATCAATAGGGTCTGGTTCAGTGACGATGAAGACGAAGAGTAGCCACCCACTAACAAAACAGTAGCTCAACTCTCAACCACTCCTTTCTCGAATAAAACCAAGAAGAACAAGAAGGGGAAGAAAAAGAAGGGCAAAAAGCCCGAAAACAAAGATCAAAAAGAAAAGGGCGAGCAGCCCGAGAAGAACGACCAAGACGAGGTTTCACACCTCACACGCTCTGGTCGTCCTTATCAGAATATCTTTACGGATGAGCATGCCAGAAAAGCAACTGCGGCCGAGAAAGGCAAGGCCGTAGCCCAAGAGGATATTCCCTCTACAAGTACACCCTCCACCTCTGCAATAATTCCACCACCAAACACGAGTGAGGTGCTTCAGAAGCAACTCGCTCGCACAAAAGCCGACGTTTCCATCTGGGCCCTTTTACGAGACTCAGCGGAACATAGGAACGCATTCATTCGCGCTCTACAAATAGCGTGCGCAGATGCTGAGATCTCTCCAGATCAAATGGTCAGCCATGTCACAAGGGATTGGTTACCAGGAGCTATCACCTTCTCAAAAAGACGATCTCCCCACATTCGGGCCAAACCACAACCTCGCTCTATACATTAGCGTAAAGTGTATGAATAACACTTTACCCGTGTCCCTTGTTGACAACGGATCTGCAGTCAATGTTCTACCATTGGCCACCGCACATCGCCTCGGCCTATCCGATAAAGACTTCACCCCGAGCATGGACGGAGTCAAAGCTTTCGACGGAACCCGACGTCACGTGAAAGGAACCATTTCTCTTCACATACGCAGTGGTCCCATAGAAAGGAAGGTTGAGTTCCAAGTCATCGACATGACCCCTTCCTATAACATACTCCTGGGACGCCCGTGGATCCACTCCACTAAAGTCGTAAATTCTACCCTACATCAAAAGGTTAAGATCCCCCTTAACGAGGAGATCATAACCTTGAATGCCTCAAACTTCCTAGCCCTTTTCGATACACCAAAAGAGCCCAATTCTGCGGAAATCGTAGCTGAACCCGCAGAAGACTTATGTGGTTTCAACTTTGAGGTCGGCGCCATCACACGTACACCAATCAAAACCTACAAACCTTTCAAAACAAAAAACAACAACAGCCTTTGGCTCACCATGGGTCTAGGCTATAAACCCAAGAACGATGACCAGGAGAAGATGGTTAAGGAAATCCAAAGGCGAAGGTCAACTCACAAGGTCACCCTGCGACCTTACATCCTCGACCTGAACGCATATTTCACCCCCGGAGGAACGGTCGACGGGAATACCTCCCTTCGAAACATCATCCATTCATCCGAAGCTTGTTTCTCTAGTGAGGCCGAGCCCAATACGCTTAAGGCCTCACCGAGCACCAAAAACGAAGAGATTGTCTCCACGATCATGCAAGACTGTCGCTTCGATCCTAACTTACTCATAGCCGACGCCACAGACAAAACCCTCAACGGATGGTATAAGACGCTGAAATGGACCGATGCACAAGGTCACCACTTCCAGCTTATCTGGAGTGAAACTAGGTGGAGCAAGTTTCACTCAAAGGATGAACAAAAATCGATTTCAAACACCCTTGAAATACACGGCCTAATGAAGCTATTTTTGTGTGAAATTTTCTGAAATTTTGTGAACAAATGAAAACATAAAAGATAGTCACTAAATCTAAACACAAAGTAATAGATTTAGTGTTGTGATTAGTTTAAGCACAAAGCCACTAAACTAATCTATCACTAACCTCAAGCACTAAGCAAGGAGATAATGAAGAACACTCAAATAAGTTGAGAACTCTCAAACTTAGGGTTTTTATCATTCAAAAAAAATCTGAAAATATGATGTGTGAGGGTGGGTTTATATATTACCCAATGCCTCATCTCAACCCTACATTACAAGATAATCTAAGGGCTACAATCAACCCCCAAATTCAACATTTTACTCGGTCCAAACAAGCTCACTTGAGCTGAAAATTTTGAACATAAAACAACAAATACTTAAAGTAAAAAGCATAAAGTAATAAAGGTAGATAGCGACATGTGTTGATAGTGACTTATTGAGGAACACATGTGAGGACTTCTTGTGATCATTTCTCGGCTGACTTGGGCTTCTCCCCTTGGCTTTGACTTTTGTTGACTTAGTTGACTTGTGGTTGACCCTTGGACCTAAGGTTGGAAGCGGGCCCTAGGTCAATGGATCGCAAATTCTCAACTCCCGTTGCAATCTCCCCGGGTTGAAAAGGATTTGCCCTCAAATCCTCGCCTTCTTCAACTTCCAAATCCTCATGATACGGACTAAGATCTCCCACATTAAACGTGCCATGGACTCCGTATTCCCCCGGTAGATCAACTTTGTAAGCATTCGACCCGATTTTCTCAAGTATTTCGAAGGGACCCTCGGCTCTAGGCATGAGTTTGTTCTTTCGTTTATCCGGAAATCTTTCCTTCCTCAAGTGTAACCATACCAAGTCTCCCGGCTCGAACTCTTTGGGATTCTTTCGGCCCTTTGATCTAGACTTGTAGGTTTCATTTGCTTTCTCGATTTGCTTCTTGACTTGGTTGTGGATACTCATCATGAACTCAACCCGCTTCTTGGCATCGTAACTCATCTCCTTGCTCTTGACGGGGGCTAGGTCCGTGGGCATGAGAGGGTTGGTCCCATAGACCACTTCAAACGGTGAATGTCCCGTGCTTGAAGAGGGTGCACGATTAAAGGCAAACTCGGCGTGGGCAAGTTTGAGATCCCAATCTTTCAAGGACTTGGATACGATGCATCTAAGGATCCTCCCCAAGGTTTTATTAGTGACCTCGGTTTGGCCATCCGTTTGTGGGTGGTGACTCGTGCTAAACAAGAGCCTCGTCTTTAGCAATTTCCACAAAGTCTTCCAAAAGTGGCTCATGAACTTGGAGTCTCGATCGGATACAATGGTTTTGGGGACTCCATGTAGCTTGACCACTTCTTTGAAGTACAACTCGGCCACACTCATGGCATCCTCGGTTTTCTTGCATGCAATGAAATGAGCCATCTTGCTAAATCGATCCACCACAACCATGATGGAATCTTTACCTCGTTGAGTCCTAGGCAAGGCAACGATAAAATCCATGCTAACGTCTTCCCAAGGTCGGTTTGGAACGGGTAGAGGAGTATAGGGCCCCGTTTGAAAAAAGGACTTAGATTGTTGACACAAAGCGCACCTCTTGATCACGTCTTGGACATCGCCAAGCATCTTGGGCCAATAGAATTGATCTTGGAGAATGTCGTAAGTCTTTTGAATCCCAAAATGCCCGGCTAAACCGTTAGAATGTACCTCACGTACTAGGAGAAGTCGATAGGAGCCCTTAGGAATGCACAACCGATTCCCCAAGAATAGGAATCCCTCTTGAAGTGTGTACTTGCTCCCTACTTTGCTTTCCCCCCCACGAATGGAGTTCCACTCATCCTTGAAGTCGGGATCCTCCAAATAGAGTTCTTTCATGAATTCAAAACCCAACACTCTCTTTGCTCCATGTAGCTTAGCATAGCGTGCCTTCGAGACAAAGCATCGGCCACCACGTTATTCTTTCCCTTAATGAACTTACTCGAAAAGGAGAATGATTGAAGAAATTCGACCCATTTGGCATGCCTATGATTCAACTTGTGTTGCCCATTGATGTATTTGAGTGCCTCATGATCCGAATGAAGAACAAACGGTTTGGGTTTGAGATAATGGCTCCAATGAGCGAGAGCCCGAACGATGGCATAGAATTCTTTGTCGTAGGTGGAATAATTGAGCTTGGCTCCATTCAATTTCTCACTAAAGTAAGCGATCGGTTTGTGTTCTTGCAAGAGAAGCGGCCCCAATTCCAACTCCACTAGCATCACACTCGACCTCAAAGAGCTTGTTGAAATCCGGTGGTGTAAGAATAGGTGAATCACACAACAACTCTTTGATCCTCTTGAAAGAATTCTCGGCCCCCTCATTCCATTTGAACTCTCCTTTCTTCATACACTCGGTGATGGGTGCCATGCGGTGCTAAAATCCTTGATAAATAAATCGATAAAAGAAGCCAAGCCATGAAAACTCCTCACCTCGGTTATGTTCTTGAATTGGCCATGATTTGATAGCCTCCACTTTCTCTTGATCCACTAGAATACCACGGCTTGATATAATATAGCCCAAGAATTGGACTTCGCTTTGCATGAAGGAACACTTCTCTAACTTGCCATACAACTTGTGATCTCTAAGTGTTTCAAACAACACTTGCAAGTGATGTAGGTGAGCTTCCTTGGAAGGGCTATACACTAAGATATCGTCAAAGTAAACCACAATGAATCTCCCTAAGTAAGGTCTCAAAACCTCGGTCATCAATCTCATGAAGGTGCTAGGAGCATTGGATAGTCCAAAAGGCATGACTAACCATTCATATAACCCATGCTTCGTTTTGAAAGCCGTCTTCCATTCATCACCCTCCTTGATTCTCACTTGATGGTAGCCTTGTCGTAGATCAATCTTAGAAAACAATCGAGCTCCACTAAGCTCATCAAGAATGTCATCAAGTCTAGGTATAGGAAACCTATACTTGACCGTAATGTTGTTGATAGCTCGACTATCCGTACACATTCTCCACGTTCCATCCTTCTTTGGTACCAAAAGTGTAGGTACGGCACAAGGACTAAGAGACTCCCTTACAAACCCCTTTTCCATGAGTTCCCCAATTTGTTGTTGAAGTTCTTGCGTAGCTTTGGGATCACTTCGATAGGCGGCCTTATTTGGTAGTGTAGCACCCGGAACAAGATCGATTTGATGCTCAATGCCCCTAATAGGGGGTAGGCCGTGTGGTAGTTCAAGGGGAAACACATCCTTGTAGAGTTCTAAGAGTTCTTGAACTTCACATGGAATCGGTTTTTCACTTTCCTTGGAAGTTTCTTTGGCGATGAGGGCATAAACAACCATCCCCTTGCTAAGCTCGTGTTTCATCTCTTGCTCTCCAACCAATAGGACTCCCTCAAGAGGCTTGGTTAGGGTATGAGTGGCTCGGCCACCCAAGTTTGGAGGCAAGGGTGTAAGCTTGATCCTCTTGTCTCTAAACTCGAAAGTATAAGTGTTGTCTCTTCCCTCATGAGTCGCATTTCGATCAAATTCCCAAGGTCTCCCCAATAAAAGGTGACAAGCATCCATAGGAATCACATCACACCACACTTCATCCATATAGTCTCTTCCCATGGAAAAAGAAACCAAACATCTTCTATCGACCAAAATTTAGGCCTCCCTATTCAACCACCTCAACTTGTAAGGGTTTGGGTGTTTTTGTGTGGGTAGGGCAAGTTTATCGATGAGGGTTTTTGAAGCAACATTAACACAACTCCCTCCATCAATAATTAGGTTACAAACCCTCTTCCCAATGGTACATTTAGACCTAAAAATCTGATTTTTTTGACTTTCATCCAAGGAATGGGGTTGGGTATGCATAACCCTCCAAGTTACAAGACCAAGTTTTGACCCAATTCCTACATTCATTCGGTTCAACTTAGATTCAATCTCCCCTCTCAATTTCTCCATAGAATCATACATGGTTCCCTCAAGAGTAATATCATAAGAAAGAGGCATACTCATTGAGAAATCAAACACAAGAAAAACCTGAAATTTCGAATACCTTGAGATACTTCTTTGGACCGTATGAACTTAGCACAAAGGTGGGATCTTGTGCTCTTCAAACCAAAGCTTTGATAACCAATTTGGAGTGAAACTAGGTGGAGCAAGTTTCACTCAAAGGATGAACAAAAATCGATTTCAAACACCCTTGAAATACACGGCCTAATGAAGCTATTTTTGTGTGAAATTTTCTGAAATTTTGTGAACAAATGAAAACATAAAAGATAGTCACTAAATCTAAACACAAAGTAATAGATTTAGTGTTGTGATTAGTTTAAGCACAAAGCCACTAAACTAATCTATCACTAACCTCAAGCACTAAGCAAGGAGATAATGAAGAACACTCAAATAAGTTGAGAACTCTCAAACTTAGGGTTTTTATCATTCAAAAAAAATCTGAAAATATGATGTGTGAGGGTGGGTTTATATATTACCCAATGCCTCATCTCAACCCTACATTACAAGATAATCTAAGGGCTACAATCAACCCCCAAATTCAACATTTTACTCGGTCCAAACAAGCTCACTTGAGCTGAAAATTTTGAACATAAAACAACAAATACTTAAAGTAAAAAGCATAAAGTAATAAAGGTAGATAGCGACATGTGTTGATAGTGACTTATTGAGGAACACATGTGAGGACTTCTTGTGATCATTTCTCGGCTGACTTGGGCTTCTCCCCTTGGCTTTGACTTTTGTTGACTTAGTTGACTTGTGGTTGACCCTTGGACCTAAGGTTGGAAGCGGGCCCTAGGTCAATGGATCGCAAATTCTCAACTCCCGTTGCATTATCACCGGTGAAGGACCACTCTTCGACCATGTCACTAATCTCAAAGACAAGGACGAGAGCGATTCAAACTCAAGCAACTCAAGCAACTCAAGCTGCTCAAGCAGCTCCAACGGCACAGAAGACGATGAAGAAGAAGAAGAGATTCTTTTAGCTTCTAATGCTCTTAGTGTCGGGTCACCTGTCGACCCATCTATCCTAGACTCTAGCTTTAGTTTAGTTTTCCTTTTTACGGAGGCTAGCTCCAAGCAATTTTCCGATTTGTCGAATAATTCTCTTCAAAATAATGAAATGAATAAATTTGCTTACGTCTTGTCTCAAGGTAAAACAAACAACAAAATACAAACAATCAAAAATCAACAAGCAACAAACAAAACGCAAAATACAAAAGACACTAACTCATGCGATGAAAATGAACAAACAAATGAATCATTAAACAAACACATTGCAAACATTGTTTACCCAAAAACACAAGACCCAATCATCGAGGAAACCATAACCATAAACGTGGGAACCCCCGAAGAGCCAAGAGAACTACAACTAGGTGCCTCATTAGACGAACACGAGCGCGCCCAGTTCATACAATTCCTGAGCGAATTCAAGGACGTATTCGCTTGGTCATACAAAGATATGCCCGGAATCGAACGAAGCATAGCCGAGCACCGCATCCCCATTAAACCCGGTTACAAACCCATCAAACAAAAGCTAAGGAGACTGCGCCCCGAATGGTCCCTTATGGTTAAGGAAGAAATCGAAAAACAACTGCAAGTCGGTTTCATCCAAGTCATCGAGTATCCGGAATAGGTCTCAAACATGGTCCCAGTCTTGAAAAAGAATGGCAAGATTCGAGTATGCGTTGACTTTCGCGACTTGAACAAAGCTAGTCCCAAAGATGACTTTCCATTACCCCATGTGGACGTCCTAGTCGACAACACCGCCGATCACGCCCTCCTATCCTTCATGGACGGCTACGCAGGCTATAATCAAATCAAAATGTCATGCGAAGACATGGCAAAAACGGCTTTCATTACACCGTGGGGCACATACTGCTACACGGTCATGCCTTTCGGCCTGATCAATGCCGGGGCCACATACCAACGCACCGCCACAACCCTTTTACATGATATGATGCACAAAGAAGTCGAAGTCTACGTCGACGATATGATCGTGAAGTCAAAGGAGAGGAGTGGTCACATCACTAACCTCCGCAAGTTCTTCACTCGCTTACGACAATACAAAATGCGCCTCAACCCCCAAAAATGTACTTTTGGAGTCAAGTCCGGTAAACTACTAGGACATGTTGTGAGCCAAAAAGGCATCGAGGTCGACCCCTCGAAAGTCAAAGGAATTTTAGAAATGCAACCTCCGAAAAACCTCGACGAAATTCGAAGTTTCTTGGGCCAAATCCAATACATCTCGCGCTTCATTAGCAAACTCACCATGATATGTGAACCAGTTTTCAAGAAACTCAAGAAAACCGACCACGTTGAATGGGACGAAGAATGTCAGAAGGCATTTGACAAGGTCAAAGAATTACTAACCAACCCGCCAGTTCTACGACCACCCCAAAAAGATTTACCACTATCCTTGTACCTTACAACAACCCCTACCGCCATGGGCGCCATGCTCGCTCAAGAGATAAATGGCGAAGAACACGCAATCTATTACATAAGCAAGAAAATTCGATTCTGAGCTTCGATATTCACCCGTCGAGAAGAGTGTCTAGCATTGGTATGGTCATCCAAAAACTCCGTCACTACATGCTAGCACACCAAACGAAGGTCTACTCAAAAATGGACCGTAAAGTACCTTTCGAGAAACACGTGCTTAACGGACGAATGGCGGATGGACCTTTGCTCTAGCGAACCGACCTTAAATGCACCCTCAAGGCAATCAAGGGACGGCGGTCTCGATTTCCTAGCCGAAAATGCAATCAACGAAGAGCCAATCATCGACACGACATCCCTTCCAGACGATGGGATTTACAATATCAACCAAGAACAATGGGAGTTATACTTCGACGGCTTCTCCAACTATCGAGGATGTGGAGTAGGAATACTTCTCAAATCCCCGAATGGCGAACACACCCCCTTATCCATCAAATTGGATTTTGACGTAACAAACAACGCCGCAGAATACGAAGCGTGCTTGCACGGTCTCCAAGCAGCGCTTGTACTCAACGCCCGCAACATAAGAGTCTATGGGGACTTGTGGATACCCATATCCGTACCCTCCCGCACAAAACCCTGTGATGTAACACGGACTTTTATTACGCATGCTTTAACGTTGACTTAAACGGTTCTAACTAATGTCGAATTCATTTTGAGTCGTTTGAAATGTTAAAATGATTAAGGTCGCTTCACATCGCTTTAAATAAACGTTCATTTTGTCCATTTGGAGTCTAGCTAGGTCCTTGTCCTGCTTCATTTGGCATGAGCTTCGCACTTGCACTACAATTAGCCCTTTTACATTAACAAGGTCTAATTCAGCATCCCTAAATTCCTAAATTTAGGCCCGGTGGCTAGATCTTCCCTTTAGCCTCCTTTTACACAAAATACAACCTCACGTCTTACCTTATTTCACAAAATCTATGCAAATACACCCTTTTCATTTTTCCGGGTCTCGGGCCCGAAACCGAGCCCAAACCCAGCCTTTGGCCCGCACTCCAAAGCCCTGAACATCAAAATATCTCAGAAATATCCTAGGCCTTTTCCTTGACGTACAAGCAAGGATTATACTAAATCTTTTCGAGATATAATCAAACCGAAACTAGGAAACTACGCAAAAAACCACACCTTCAAACCGCATAGTCTTATGCGGTTTGGGGTGGCAACCGCATAAGCCTATGCGGTTTGCCTGGGCAACCGCATAAGGCTATGCGGTTTCCTGGCTTGCTTTTATCCCCGGGTTTCCTAATTTCTCCGAGGTTTTTAGTATATATACACCCCTATACCTGACCTCAAAAAAGACAATTCACACCTAGCTTTCACAGCAAACACACTACAAAACTCTCTCAAAGCCTCAAACACTCAAATCCTTGAGTTCAACACACCATCCCGTGTTGAATTCATCCTCCTTTTAAGTTCAAGAACCGAAGCTCTGCCCAGATCTGAAGCGTCAGGACAAGTGATAGCGTGTCGTTAAGCGCTACAAATTAATAATTTATAAACCTAGCTTAGCCTCAAAAATATAAACGATAGTAAAGGATAAGTAGGGTCGATCCCACGGAGAGATTGGAAAAACTCTAAATGTGATGATATTATTAGTTAGTTAACCTATAAATTAAAAGCGTTAGTCGTATTTACGATTTAAGGGGGGGTTTAAATTATGGTTTCCTAAGCTTAAAATAATAAACAGAAGAATAAAACTAACCTAATATTTACACGCGACAGTCAAATACCCATAATTTAAGTCCGTATTTTCTATAGGTAATTCTAGTTCGTTAACTGACAACAAATTGTTTCGATTTCAAAGCAATTAATGGATTAACTGCGGAGATTAAGATAGCAAAACCTCCCTATCTTCTCTTAGATTACAACTAATCTGAACTAGGCCGAGATTAATTCTTAACTAACTGATTTAGCAGCATTACTGAACAAAGAAGACCTCATTAACCCAATTAATTCTCAAGTGTCGTCAATACTCAAGCCTTAATCGATCACGTTTTACCCTAATCTAAACTAAACTCAATTCGCAGATTTCAGTTTAAATTAGTCGCTACTCACTTTATGCGATTTGAACTAGGCCAAAATCACACAAATAGCAGTCAATTCAATAATCAATCACAATAAGATAGCAAATTATGAATAAAAATCGAATCTTTATAATAAAATCAATAAAACGATGAACACTAATCAACTCAAAAACCAACCCAACTCGAAATCAGTTTACAAAACTAGAATTAATCAACGAATTCGAACCGTAATTAGATACAAAAGAGTAAAGAGAACTTAATTTTAGCCAGGAACTTGCAAACTCGAATTTCGGATGTCGCACCTCCACAAGAGCTTCAAATTCGCCCTTACCCGATCGTGTGCTAGGACGACGACCAAGCACTTGCCTCCTACTGCTCTCTCGACCCAATTAGGTCTCAAAAATCGTCACTCAAATTCGCTCAATTTCTCTGTATTTTTCTGGGTATTTTTTCGCCTCCCTTTCTCCATGAAAATCGGTGTATATATACAAATTTTTGGGGTAATTTCCTAATGTAATTTGGAAAGATTTGAGGATAAAAATCCATAGAATTGGGAATGAATAAGGAAATAGAATGATTTGTTTGTTTGATTTGGAAATAAAATTGAAGCCGGAATGGAGGAGGAGCCGAATTCAACTTGTGCTTTGCTGCGTTATTGGAGTCGTTGGTCTTCTTCTGCCTTTTCTTTGCTTGCTCCCTTACTCTTGTTTTATTTTTGATTTAATTGCTATCCATGTGGGCTTGAACCACTTATTCCATCTTTGTTCTCAATGCTTTGGGCCTGTTCTTTGGCCCGTTTCTTTTATTTCAACTCCGACGATTACCTAAGAAACAAATACGGAGTATAAAATATCAAATTGTAAAAAAAATAATATTTAACTCTTTATAACTCTAATTTTACAAAAATATATAAATGTAGCTCAAATAAATAAAAGACGACTCTAAAAGTGTAAAATTATATAGATAAAATACATTCATTTACGCACTTATCAAATTCCCCCACACTTAGCTTATTGTCGTCCTCGACAATGTCAAACTGAAGCTACTACAAATATCACCATACTCAACATTATAATTACTTAAGAACAGTCAACGACAAACTTAAAAAATATTTCGAAAACAAATCGTATGGGTTAGCAGCGCATACAACGAAATTTCTCCTCCACTACAAACTTATACAACCGATTAATTGAACAACATTACAAATTCTAGACGCTTTTAAATTGAAATTACAAACGAACTTTTCATCCTTCACAACTCAATTTCACTACCTTTCACCCCACATATCAACTATTAAACGGTGGGTTTCAGCCAAATATTAAGGTCTTATTAGGGGAAGGGGTTTACTTTCGGCACCTTGTATTACCACATCAGTGCGTGGATCGTTCTCCCGGTTACCTAAGGTGTACTCGATACCTCCTCTCAATATATACTTTCTTCTTTTTTCATCCTTTTCTTTTTTTTTCTGATTTTTTTTTCTCTGCTTTTTCCACTTCTTTTTTTTCAAAATATCCGTCCTGTGACCCATGTAGCGAGCCTCAACCGATGGATCCCGTCCAACCGGACAAGTCATCAGGCATTCTCCCAATAGCTAAGATTGGGTTCCCCTCGGGCTAAGAACTCGAATCACAAGACGGCCATTACACTCTTTTGAGGTCGAGTAATCTCCCTGTCGGTCCATTAAAGGAGTCACCACGAAAGTAAATAATTAAGCACAAGACCGGCTTACACACCACACTACTAATAAGTCAAAATGGGGTTAAGATCGCTAAACGAGTGCTATTCTTTATTATTCATTCACAATTCAAATTTAAAAGAGAACTAAAATATGCAATGTTAAGAAATTAATCAACTCAAGTTTAAATAGGGAGGAAAAATTCATGAATTTGCTACTTAAAAGATTATAATTTCTCAATTTTTCCGAAAAACAGTTCAATTCGAGCCTGTCGTCGACTCATCTTAGTCTGAACATCAAATAGAAGCTTATATATCTTTCATTATTTAACAAACAAAACGAGAATATGTGACACAATGCCTAGGCACTTGTACCTGCGTATATCATTCTATCATCATTACTAAATTGATTTTTTTTCAGCTCCAACATCAACCATAGCTCATATTCCAAATATTACGAGAGTAGAAGTCAGCATTCATGAAAATGTTCATACAAGTATATCATAAGACAGCAGACAGTAACCATTGTGAAATTTTTTATCATGAAAATGTTCCAATAATTTTTTATTTCAGCCTGATTCTATTTATTCCGTTAAAATTTTCAGTATTTCAGCTTGCCTCCCCCCACACTTACTCTTGACATTGTCCTCAATGGCAACTCGACATTGAAAATATATAAAAGCATTGCGTATAAAACAAAACGGGAGGGAAAGAAGACACTTAGCTGGTTATATTTTATCGACAGCAGCAGGCATAGTAGTTGTTTGTGACAGTTCGTTGTAGTAGGAGTTCCAGGCCCAAATTTCTCACGCTGTAGCATCGAACACGTCCTCACCATGAAAATAGTCATCCCGAGCACTCTAAGAGTATTTATAAGCCTGCAAAAGAGAGTACTCGACCAAGACAAGTGAAATCTGACAGAAGCAAAATACCCCTAATAATGAGCTGATTTTTATTTGTGTTTCCTAATTTTTTTGTATTTTTTATTTTTCTGATTTTTTTGTGGCCGACACTATAAACATCCCCCTACAAGGGCTCCGAACTCGGGGAGGCACTTAAGCCGACTCGACTCGTGAAAGTAAAACAAACTAAACGTAAAATAAAAGAATAAGCTGATACAAGAAAGAGAAGTCTACACTAAATCATAAGAGCAAATAAGAGTATACTACGGCACGTCCAAAAAGAACTCTATAATCTATGTCAGAGTACAACCAAATAATTACAAGTTTCAACTACAAGTAAAAGATTGTACACAAACTAATACAAACAGATAAGTTACGATGGATTTAGGGAAAACAAGTCGAGCTAAGTCAAGTAATAACATGCAAAAACGGTCACAGAACATGCCACATACCCAACAGACTCAACCTATAAAAAAAAAAATCCAGTAAAAAAAATAGAACATCTCTTTAAATTTGTGTTAACTGTTAGTCATCATACACAAAGTATTTTACGCCAATCTCCCCGGTAACGGCGCCAAAATTTGATAGCGTGTCGTTAAGCGCTACAAATTAATAATTTATAAACCTAGCTTAGCCTCAAAAATATAAACGATAGTAAAGGATAAGTAGGGTCGATCCCACGGAGAGATTGGAAAAACTCTAAATGTGATGATATTATTAGTTAGTTAACCTATAAATTAAAAGCGTTAGTCGTATTTACGATTTAAGGGGGGGTTTAAATTATGGTTTCCTAAGCTTAAAATAATAAACAGAAGAATAAAACTAACCTAATATTTACACGCGACAGTCAATACCCACAATTTAAGTCCGTATTTTCTATAGGTAATTCTAGTTCGTTAACTGACAACAAATTGTTTCGATTTCAAAGCAATTAATGGATTAACTGCGGAGATTAAGATAGCAAAACCTCCCTATCTTCTCTTAGATTACAACTAATCTGAACTAGGCCGAGATTAATTCTTAACTAAGCGATGATTTAGCAAGACATTCTTGAACGAAGAAGACCTCATTAACCCAATTAATTCTCAAGTGTCGTCAATACTCAAGCCTTAATCGATCACGTTTTACCCTAATCTAAACTAAACTCAATTCGCAGATTTCAGTTTAAATTAGTCGCTACTCACTTTATGCGATTCGAACTAGGCCAAAATCACACAAATAGCAGTCAATTCAATAATCAATCACAATAAGATAGCAAATTATGAATAAAAATCGAATCTTTATAATAAAATCAATAAAACGATGAACACTAATCAACTCAAAAACCAACCCAACTCGAAATCAGTTTACAAAACTAGAATTAATCAACGAATTCGAACCGTAATTAGATACAAAAGAGTAAAGAGAACTTAATTTTAGCCAGGAACTTGCAAACTCGAATTTCGGATGTCGCACCTCCACAAGAGCTTCAAATTCGCCCTTACCCGATCGTGTGCTAGGACGACGACCAAGCACTTGCCTCCTACTGCTCTCTCGACCCAATTAGGTCTCAAAAATCGTCACTCAAATTCGCTCAATTTCTCTGTATTTTTCTGGGTATTTTTTCGCCTCCCTTTCTCCATGAAAATCGGTGTATATATACAAATTTTTGGGGTAATTTCCTAATGTAATTTGGAAAGATTTGAGGATAAAAATCCATAGAATTGGGAATGAATAAGGAAATAGAATGATTTGTTTGTTTGATTTGGAAATAAAATTGAAGCCGGAATGGAGGAGGAGCCGAATTCAACTTGTGCTTTGCTGCGTTATTGGAGTCGTTGGTCTTCTTCTGCCTTTTCTTTGCTTGCTCCCTTACTCTTGTTTTATTTTTGATTTAATTGCTATCCATGTGGGCATGAACCACTTATTCCATCTTTGTTCTCAATGCTTTGGGCCTGTTCTTTGGCCCGTTTCTTTTATTTCAACTCCGACGATTACCTAAGAAACAAATACGGAGTATAAAATATCAAATTGTAATAAAAATAATATTTAACTCTTTATAACTCTAATTTTACAAAAATATATAAATGTAGCTCAAATAAATAAAAGATGACTCTAAAAGTGTAAAATTATATAGATAAAATACATTCATTTACGCACTTATCAACAAGGTAGGTACCGATCCACTTGGATCAAAACTTTTTCTTATTTTCTATGGACTAACAAAGGGGACTACACTCTAGCGCCCCCCCCCCAGCTTTGGCACCCAGCGCGCTTGCACTCCAAGTGTTCTATTTACTTCGGGTACACTCCATATCCGATGACACGCCAAAGTCGCATAAGCAACCGACCCTTATAAAATAAACCAATGGACAATTGAACTTTATTTTATTTGCATGCATCTTGCACCTTCTTATTTTGCATTAAAATCAACTTAAGCAATGAATTCGACCTTTAACTGAACCGTTTTCGTTAACAAGTTAAACATGCTAAACTGAGGGTTTTAATCAATCTTTTTGCATCTGCATCTGCATTCTTTTACAAACTTTTTCGCACTTGTACGTAGCGATAACATTAGCTCAAATATCATCTTATTCGGATTGTTCTAGGTCAGTAGAGGCTATTTTACATAGACTTTTCTAAAAGGTTTTCATAAATCATTAATTGAATTAACTCTTTTTTTAAAGTACCCTCACTTTAGAATCCATTACGGTTTCATGACCTTAGATCTAGGGGTGTCGGCGTGCTCCAAAATCTAGGACATGTCTTTAGGCTTAGGACATGATAGCAGGTTCCTAATTTCCGCGATAATTATGTGGCGACTCCAAAACAGTTTTAAAGGTTTTTCTAACTTAATCTTTTTTAACTTTAAACGCGCCCTTAAGCAAGACGCCGTGTTGGGTCCCTCGTCTCGATCCCGGGTTCCACAGTTTGGCGACTCCGCTGGGGAGATTTTATTTTTAAAACCTAAAACTAGATTTTTCTTTTAAAAATAAAGAGGTGAAACTTGAAAGCCTTGAACAATCCAAGTATACATATTTGAGCTATGCACACTCGTTTAGAGTCCATTCCTTTTGGAATCTAGGCACCCTTTGCACCCTCGAGAGGTGGTTCCCACATGCAGGCTTGTCCACTCGATAAAGCACATGCCGGACTAGCTTTCCTCCCGCCCCTCCACGGCTTGCCGTAAACGACTATCTCGACCGCCCCAATGCTCCCTTCAGAAAACCTATCGCTCCGGCGTAAGGAAATGAAGGGGTTAAGTATCTGCCAAAGCGTACTCGAGGTAGTTGGAGGTGTAACCGACTGACTCATTCTTCACCCTTTTTGAGTCATACGTACAAGTTCGAGGCTATGCACTCCATGGTCTTTTTCAAAATAAGCATTTGCATTCATATCTTCGAAAACTCGCTTAAACGTTTCAAAGATAAATGAACTAACATCTAACAAACTAACACTTTTGAAACAAAACTATCGCGAATTTTTGAAACAAGCTTTCTCAAAATTCTCCTTTTTCACTAACAAGCAAAAACCCGAGCAAGAATAAAACCCGAGCTCGCGGATTTCAATCTTCTAGGTCATACGGCCTAGACTCCACTTTTAACATCCTCGACTCGATTTGCTAACCACTCTCGAGTCGAATCCTTCCTCTTTTACACATCCGAACTCGAGCTCACCTCGGCAAATCACCGATACTAGTTCGACGGATGCAAAGCAAAACGTTTTAACATCGAGGCGAGATGTGCGCACACATCCTCGTCTCAAAAGCTTCCTTTAGCTAAAACCTTTTCGAAAATCTCCTCTTTTCAAAACATAAAAGGTCTTTCTAAACAAAGAAATGAGCTAAAATGAATGCCTAAAATGAATGTGAGTCTAGTGGGTCGAGTCGTGTCCCTAATATCCGAAGTGAAATGCAGGCCTCAGCTGGATACTCGACGCACTAAACAACGTGTAATAATCCCTTACAAGAAACGAACCTACACCCGCAAAATGGCCGGCAATAACGAAGAAGTCAACGCACTCCGTGACCAAGTTGCAAAGCTGACCGCTGACCTTAAGGGTCTTTTGACCCACCATACAGTCGAGGTGGAACGTATGGAACTCAAGATTAAGGAGGAAGCTGATAGGCATGCTAAGAAACTCCAAGCTATGGAGGAGAGGCCCTATGTCTCGAGCACTTACTCTATCCACAAGGAGAATGAGAACGTACCTACTAGCATTAAGGACGAGCTCCCAAACAAGCTCGCCCTTAGTGATCTTCCTATCTTTCAAGGACATGAAACCCCGATCATTCACATCCGAGCTTTCAAGTCCCAAATGGCCATCAAGGGGGTCGACTCCAAACATTGGCTCACTCTCTTCCCGCACTCTCTAGCGGCAGTACCCAAGACATGGTTCTACTCACTCGACCCACAGCGGGTCCCCACCTTCGAAGAACTCACAGTCGAGTTCGACCGACAGTATCGAGACAACGAAGACACTCAAGTCTCAATTCGCACCCTAGAAGTCCTATCTCAAAAGGACAATGAAGGTTTCACCGACTATCTAACTCGTTGGAAGAAGCTAAGCGCTCAAATCCCCAACCGTCCCCGCGAGGACGAGCTCGTACCGAAGTTCATAAATCGAAGATGACCTTAGGACTAGCACCATGGCTAAATACACCGCCCATGCTTATCAAGGGAGCTCCTCTAAGTCTTCCCGCACGGTCAAGAACGACGAAAATCGCACCGTCGGTAACCTCGACGATGACACCCTCGACGCCTTTGCAACTACCTTTTCGCCGCCTCCTAAGGCCAAGAGAAACTTCGACCCTCTCTTTATGTCCTACTCCAAGGCATTTCAAAGGTTGGTCGAGAAAAACTACCTGCAACCAATCGAGCCTACTAGCGAGCCGCCCGAAGACAAGAAGCCTAAATCTTGGAACCCCAACGCCTTCTGTGCATACCACCGAGGCAAGGGGCATGACACCGAGAACTGCTTTAGGCTCAAAAACGCTATCCAAGATCTCATTGATCAAGGAAAGCTTAGCAAACCATCTCAACCCACCAAGCCTTCAAACAACGAAAACCCGCTTGGCAATCATGCAATATTCGTGGGGTCAATCCCTATACTAGACTGCTCTTACCTCATCACACCCTCGGATGACCAAATCAACGCAGTTTGGTTTAGTGATAATGAAGACGACGAATACTGGCTACCCACCGACGAGGTGATAAGCCACATCAATCAACTTGCAAAAGACATCAATCACCTAAAGGCTTTGCATCGAACCGAAGTCGAACGTTTGGAACGACGCATCGAGAAAGAACTAGCCAACCCAGCCTCTCTTGATGCCCTCGAAGCTCTTCATCAAAAGGATAACGAAGGCTTCGTCAAACATCTCGTCCGATGGAGGAAACTACTCGCCCGAGTGCCGGACCACCCACACGAGGACGAGCTCATACCCACATTTGGAGTGAAACTTATGAGGATAAGAATCACTCAAAGGATGAACAAAATCGATCTTGAAATGTTGTTAAAAATCTCGGCCTCAATGTGTTCTTTTGTGAAATGATTTTTCTGAAATTTGTATAAACAAGGAAAATAAAAAGGATAGTGACTAATTCTAAGCACTTAGCAAGAGAATTAGGTTGTGATTAGCTTAAGCACAAAGCCACTAAACTAATCTCTCACAAATCTCACTCACAAAGCAATGAGAAATGAAGAACACTCAAGAAAACAACTAGGGTTTTTAATCATTAATCCAAATCTGAAAATTTGGAGGTGAGAATGAGGGTTTATATATTACCCTCATTCTAATCTTGTCCATCCATTACAAGGAGATCTAAGGGCTACAATAAACCCACAAAATACATGATATACTCGGTCCAAACAAGCTCTCTTGAGCTGAAAATTTTGAACAATAAACAACAAATTCTTAAAGTAAAAAGCATAAAGTAATAAAGGTAGATAGTGACATGTGTAGATAGTGACTTATTGAGGAACACATGTGAGGACTTAATATACTCATTTCTACCGACTGGGGGCTTCTTCCCTTGACTTTGACTTTTGTTGACTTAGTTGACTTGTGGTTGACTCTTGGACCTAAGGTTGGAAGCGGGCCCTAGGTCAATGGATCGCAAATTCTCAACTCCCGTTGCAATCTCCCCGGGTTGAAAAGGATTTGCCCTCAAATCCTCGACTTCCTCCTCCTCCAAGTCTTCATGGTACGGGCTAAGGTCTCCCACGTTGAACGTGCCATGGACTCCATACTCTCCCTGGTGAGATCAACTTTGTAAGCGTTTCTCGTCCAATTTTCTCGAGTATCTCGAAGGGACCCTCACCCTAGGCATGAGTTTGTTCTTTCTTTTATCCTGAAACCGTTCCTTCCTCAAGTGTAACCATACCAAGTCTCGGCTCGAACTCCTTTGAAATCTTTCGGCCCTTTGCTCTAGCCTTGTAAGTCTCATTCGCTTTCTCGATTTGCTTCTTGACTTGGTTGTGGATACTCATCATGAACTCAACTCGCTTCTTGGCATCGTAACTCATCTCCTTGCTCTTGACGGGGCTAGGTCCGTGGGCATGATGGGATTGGTCCCATAGACCACCTCAAATGGTGAACTCCCGTGCTAGAAGAAGGGGCACGGTTGAAGGCAAATTCGGCGTGGGCGAAGTTTGAGATCCCAATCTTTCAAGGACCTAGAAACGATGCTCAAGGATCCTCCCAAGGTTTTATTAGTGACCTCGGTTTGGCCATCCGTTTGAGGATGATGGCTTGTGCTAAACAAGAGCCTCGCTTTTAGCAACTTCCATAAGGTCTTCCAAAAGTGGCTCATGAACTTGGTGTCTCGATCGGATACAATGGTTTTAGGGACTCCATGCAATTTAACCACCTCCTTGAAATACAACTCGGCTACACTCATAGCATCCTCGGTTTTCTTGCACGCAATGAAATGAGCCATCTTGCTAAATCCTGCCTACCACAACCATGATGGAATCCTTACCTCGTTGAGTTCTAGGCAAGGCGACGATGAAATCCATGCTAACGCCCTCCCATGGCCGATTTGGGACGGGTAAAGGAGTGTAGGGACCCGCTTTGAAAGAAGGACTTGGATTGTTGGCATGAAGCACATCTCTTGATCACATCTTGGACATCTCCAAGCATCTTGGGCCAATGGAATTGGTCTTGGAGGATGTCATAAGTCTTTGAATTCAAATGCCCTGGCTAAACCATTAGAATGAACTTCCCTCACGAGGAGATTTCGATAAGGGCCCTTAGGTATGCATAGCCGATTGCCAAGGAACAAGAACCCTCTTGAAGTGTGTACTTGCTTCCCACCTTGCCTTGCCCTTCACGTATGGAATTCCACTCGCCTTTGAAGTCGGATCCTCCACATAGAGCTCTTTCATGAATTCAAAACCCAACACTCTTTGCTCCATGTAGCTTAGCATGGTATGCCTTGAGACAAAGCATCGGCCACCACGTTATTCTTCCCTCAATGAACTTACTCGAGAAGGAGAATGATTGAAGAAACTCGTCCCATTCGGCATGCCTATGATTCAACTTGTGTTGTCCATTGATGTATTTGAGAGCCTCATGATCGGAATGAAGAACAAATGGCTTGTGCTTGAGGTAATGGCTCCAATGAGCGAGAGCCCGAACGATGGCATAGAATTCTTTGTCGTAGGTGGAATAATTGAGCTTGGCACCATTCAACTTCTCACTAAAGTAAGCAATTGGCTTGTGTTCTTGTAATAGAACGGCCCCAATTCCAACTCCACTAGCATCACATTCGACCTCAAAAAGCTTATTGAAATCCGGTGGTGTAAGAATAGGTGAGTCACACAACAACTTCTTGATTTTGTTGAAGGAAATCTCGGCCCCCTCACTCCACTTGAACTCTCCTTTCTTCATACACTCGGTGATGGGTGCCATGACGGTGCTAAAATCCTTGATAAATCGTCGATAAAAAGAAGCCAAGCCATGAAAACTCCTCACCTCGGTTATGTTCTTCGGAATTGGCCATGATTTGATAGCCTCCACTTTCTCTTGATCAACTAGAATACC
The DNA here is from genome assembly GCA_023091065.1 of Dianthus caryophyllus. Taxonomy (NCBI): domain Eukaryota; kingdom Viridiplantae; phylum Streptophyta; class Magnoliopsida; order Caryophyllales; family Caryophyllaceae; genus Dianthus; species Dianthus caryophyllus. The sequence continues at coordinate 10,377,918 of CM041529.1, read as the reverse complement.
ACGGCTTGATATAATATAGCCCAAGAATCGACTTCGCTTTGCATGAAGGAACACTTCTCTAACTAGCCATACAACTTGTGATCTCTAAGTGACTCAAACAACACTCGCAAATGATGTAGGTGAGCCTCCTTGGAAGGGCTATACACTAAGATATCGACAAAGTAAACCTCAATGAATCTTCCCAAGAAAGGTCTCAAAACCACGGCCAACAATCTCATGAAGGTACTAGGAGCATTGGATAGCCCAAAAGGCATGACTAACCATTCATATAACCCATGTTTCGTTTTAAAAGCCGTCTTCCATTCATCACCCTCTTTGATTCTTACTTGATGGTAACCTTGTCGTAGATCAATCTTGGAAAACAATCGAGCTCCACTAAGCTCATCAAGAATGTCATCAAGTCTAGGTATAGGAAACCTATACTTGACCGTAATGTTATTAATAGCTCGACTATCCGTACACATTCTCCAAGTTCCATCCTTCTTAGGTACCAAGAGTGTAGGAACGGCACAAGGACTAAGAGATTCTCTTACAAACCCTTTTTCCATGAGTTCCCCAATTTGTTGTTGAAGTTCTTGTGTAGCCTTAGGATCACTTCGATATGGCCTTATTAGGTAGTGTAGCTCTTAACAAGATCGATTTGATGCTCAATGCCCCTAATAGGGGTAGGCCGTGAGGTCGCTCTAGGGGAAACACATCCTTGTAGACTACTAAGAGCTCATGAACTTCACATGGAATTGGTTTTTCACTTTCCTTAGGAGTTTCTTTGGCGATGAGGGCATAAACAACCATCCCCTTGCTAAGCTCGTGTTTCATCTCTTGCTCTCCAATCAATAAGACTCCTCAAGTGGCTTGGCTAGGGTAGGAGTGGCTCGGCCACCCAAGTTTGGAGGCAAGGGCGTAAGCTTGATCCTCTTGTCTCTAAACTCGAAAGTGTAAGTGTTGTCTCTTCCCTCATGAGTCGCTGCCGATCAAATTCCCAAGGTCTCCCAATAAAAGGTGACAAGCATCCATAGGAATCACATCACACCACACTTCATCCACATAGTCTCTTCCCATCGAAAAGAAACCAAACATCGTTTATCAACCAAAATTTCGGCCTCCCTATTCAACCATCTCAACTTGTAAGGGTTTGGGTGTTTTTGAGTGGGTAAGGCAAGCTTATCGATGAGGGTTTTTGAAGCCACATTAACACAACTCCCTCCATCAATAATTAGGTTACAAACCCTCTTCTCAATGGTACATTTAGACCTAAAAATCTGATTTTTTTGACTTTCATCCAAGGAATGGGGTTGGGTATGCATAACCCTCCAAGTTACAAGACCAAATTTTGACCCAAATCCTCCATTAACTCGGCTCAACTTAGACTCAATTTCCCTTCTCAATTTCTCCATAGAATCATACATAGTTCCCTCAAGAGTAGTATCACAAGAAAGAGGCATACTCATTGAGAAAAACAAACACACAAAATCTGAAAATTTCGAATACCTTGATGTACTCCCTTTGGACCGTATGAAATTAGCACAAAGGTGGGATCTTGTGCTCTTCAAACCTAAGCTTTGATAACCAATTTGGAGTGAAACTTATGAGGATAAGAATCACTCAAAGGATGAACAAAATCGATCTTGAAATGTTGTTAAAAATCTCGGCCTCAATGTGTTCTTTTGTGAAATGATTTTTCTGAAATTTGTATAAACAAGGAAAATAAAAAGGATAGTGACTAATTCTAAGCACTTAGCAAGAGAATTAGGTTGTGATTAGCTTAAGCACAAAGCCACTAAACTAATCTCTCACAAATCTCACTCACAAAGCAATGAGAAATGAAGAACACTCAAGAAAACAACTAGGGTTTTTAATCATTAATCCAAATCTGAAAATTTGGAGGTGAGAATGAGGGTTTATATATTACCCTCATTCTAATCTTGTCCATCCATTACAAGGAGATCTAAGGGCTACAATAAACCCACAAAATACATGATATACTCGGTCCAAACAAGCTCTCTTGAGCTGAAAATTTTGAACAATAAACAACAAATTCTTAAAGTAAAAAGCATAAAGTAATAAAGGTAGATAGTTACAAGTGTAGATAGTGACTTATTGAGGAACACATGTGAGGACTTAATATACTCATTTCTACCGACTTGGGGGCTTCTTCCCTTGACTTTGACTTTTGTTGACTTAGTTGACTTGTGGTTGACTCTTGGACCTAAGGTTGGAAGCGGGCCCTAGGTCAATGGATCGCAAATTCTCAACTCCCGTTGCAACATTCCTCTTCAGTCTACGACCCGCCTGGCGCTATTACTTCCACTTCTGCAATGCTCGAAATTTTGAACATCTCGTCGAAATTGGCACTCACATCGAGAAGGATCTCACGTCTAGCTACGAGGATCCCGCTTATCGAGAACATGCCCACAGGATCAAAAGCCGAAACAGACTCAACTCAAACAACTCTACAAGGAATTTTGACAAACTCTACATGCCTTACGCCGTAGCACTACAAAAATTGGTCGAAAAGAACTACCTTCAACCGGTCGGACCTATCAATGAACCGCCCATGAAGAAGAAATCAAAATCATGGGACCCCAACGCCTTCTGTGCATACCATCGGGGCATGGGGCATAGCACTGAGAGTTGTCTTAAACTCAAACATGCCATCCAAGATCTCATCGATCAAGGAAGAATCAAGAAACCTCGGATGAAAACCACACTTTCCTCCAGCAACGACGCAATCTACATCACAACTCAAGCAAATTTCAAGCAAATCTAACCACGTAAGACGACGAAGTAGAAGAAGAGATTCTTTTAGCTTCTAATGCTCTTAGTGTCGGGTCATCTGTCGACCCATCTATCCTAGACTCTAGCTTTAGTTTAGATTTCCTTTTTACGGAGGCTAGCTCCAAGCAATTTTCCGATTTCTCGAATAATTCTCTTCAAAATAATGAAATGAATAAATTTGCTTACGTCTTGTCTCAAGCTAAAACAAACAACAAAATACAAACGAACAAAAATCAACAAGCAACAAACAAAACGCAAAATACAAAAGACACTAACTCATGCGATGAAAATGAACAAACAAATGAATCATTAAACAAATACATTGCAAACATTGTTTACCCAAAAACACAAGACCCAATCATCGAGGAAACCATAACCATAAACGTGGGAACCCCCGAAGAGCCAAGAGAACTACAACTAGGTGTCTCATTAGACGAACACGAGCGCGCCCAGTTCACACAACTCCTGAGCGAATTCAAGGACGTACTCGCTTGGTCATACAAAGATATGCCCGGAATCGAACGAAGCATAGCCGAGCACCGCATCCCCATTAAACCCGGTTACAAACCCATCAAACAAAAGCTAAGGAGACTACGCCCCGAATGGTCCCTTATGGTTAAGGAAGAAATCGAAAAACAATTGCAAGCCGGTTTCATCCAAGTCATCGAGTATCCTGAATGGGTCTCAAACATGGTCCCAGTCTTGAAAAAGAATGGCAAGATTCGAGTATGCGTTGACTTTCGCGACTTGAACAAAGCTAGTCCCAAAGATGACTTCCCATTACCCCATGTGGACGTCCTAGTCGACAACACCGCCGATCACGTCCTCCTATCCTTCATGGACGGCTACGCAGGTTATAATCAAATCAAAATGTCCTGCGAAGACATGGCAAAAACGGCCTTCATTACACCGTGGGGCACATACTGCTACACGGTAATGCCTTTCGGCCTGATCAATGCCGGTGTTACATACCAACGCACCGCCACAACCCTTTTACATGATATGATGCACAAAGAAGTCGAAGTCTACGTCGACGATATGATCGTGAAGTCAAAGGAGAGGAATGGTCACATCACTAACCTCCGCAAGTTCTTCATCCGTCTACGGCAATACAAAATGTGCCTCAATCCCCAAAAATGTTCTTTTGGAGTCAAATCCGGTAAACTACAAGGACACGTAGTGAGCCGAAGAGGCATCGAGGTCGACCCCTCGAAAGTCAAAGCAATTCTAGAAATGCAACCCCCGAAGAACCTCGACGAAATTCGAAGTTTCTTGGGCCAAATCCAATACATCTCGCGCTCCATTAGCATACTCACCATGATATGTGAACCAGTTTTCAAGAAACTCAAGAAAGCCGACCACGTTAAATGGGACGAAGAATGTCAAAAGGCATTTGACAAGGTCAAAGAATTACTAACCAATCCGCCAGTTCTACGACCACCCCAAAAGGATTTACCACTATCCTTGTACCTCACAACAACCCCTACCGCCATGGGCGCCATGCTCGCTCAAGAAATAAACGGCGAAGAACACGCAATCTATTACATAAGCAAGAAATTTCTCGATTACGAAACTCGATATTCACCCGTCGAGAAGAGCTGTCTAGCATTGGTATGGTCATCCAAAAAACTCCGTCACTACATGCTAGCACACCAAACGAAGGTCTACTCAAAAATGGACCACGTAAAGTACCTTTTCGAGAAACCTGTGCTTAACGGACGAATGGCCAGATGGACACTGCTCCTAGCCGAATTCGACCTTAAGTACGTACCCCTCAAAGCAATCAAGGGACGAGCAGTCTCTGATTTCCTAGCCGAAAACGCAATTAGTGAAGAGCCAATCATCGACACAACGTCCCTTCCAAACGATGGGATTTACAATATCAACCAAGAACAATGGGAGTTATACTTAAACGGCTCCTCCAACTATCGAGGATGTGGAGTAGGAATACTTCTCATATCCCCGAATGGCGAACACACCCCCTTATCCATCAAATTGGATTTTGACGTAACAAACAACGCCGCAGAATACGAAGCGTGCTTGCACGGTCTCCAAGCAGCGCTTGTACTCAACGCCCGCAACATAAGAGTCTATGGGGACTCCTCCCTCATAATCAACCAAGTATTCGGAGCATGGAAGATACTCAACGAAAACCTCGCACTATACCAAAGCAAAATACAAGAGCTCATAAGTGAATTCTATCACGTAGAATTCATACACCTCCCACGTTATCCAAGCTCGCGTCACTAATCAACATACCCCCGGGGATGGAAACACTACCCATTGTCGTGGAACGACGGAACGAATCCGCCTACATCTGTGACATTGAAACCGAGGAAGAACAAACCGACCATTGGTACCAAGCAATCATCAACTACAAAACAAACGGCGAATACCCACCAAACATTGACAAACGAGCCAAAAGAGTCCTACCCCTATTATCATCACAATTCGTAATGGAAATGGGCAAACTACTCAAAAAGACACCTCAAGGCACACTACTCTTGTGCGTTGACCACAAAAAGGGACACGAAATCATGTCCGAAGTACACGACGGCGAGTGCGGACCACACATGAACGCACGAGCCATGTGCAAACAAATCATAAGGCTAGGATGGTACTGGACCACCATGGAAGCCGATTGCGCAAAATATGTCAAACACTGCCATAATTGCCAAATTTTTGCAAATGTGCGACACATACCCCCTTCACCACTATACAGTTTAACCTCGCCATGGCCTTTCTCAACCTGGGGAATTGACGTCATCGGCAAAGTTCAACCCGTAGGAGCAGAAGGACACTGCTTCATCCTCGTGGCCATCGACTATTTCACCAAATGGGTCGAAGCCGCATCATACCGTACGCTAGGCACAAAAGAAGTTGCGAAATTCATACAAAACAACATCATTTGTCGCTACTAAGATACCCCACTTAATTTATCGGCTGACCAAGGCACGCACTTTCAAGGAGAAGTCGAACCACTTCTTCTCAAATACAAGATACAACGACATAAATCATCACCCTATCGACCACAAACTAACGGCGCGGTCGAGGCAGCAAACAAAACCGTCGTATCAATCCTCAAAAAGATGATCGACACCTGCCACGACTGGCCCAACAAAATCCCATTCGCATTATAGGGATATGGCACCACAATCCGCACACCCACAGGCATGAAACCCTACTTCTTAACCTACGGGATGGAAGCCGTTCAACCCGTAGAAATCGAAATGCAATCCCTTCGAATTCTCATGGAAGCAGACATTCCTGAAGCCGAATGGGCACGCGAACGATACGAACAACTGTAGATACCCGTATCCGTACCCCCCAAAAACAAACCCGATGATGAAAAGGACTTTCATGCATGCTTTTAAAAGAGTCGAAACGGTACAAAAGTGTCTAAAACGTATTAGTCATTTTTAGCGTATTAATTTGGATTTGCATAATCATGAAAATGAATGTCAATTTTTAGTCATCATGAGCGTAACACGAGCACAATATAGGAACGTCTTATTCAGCCAAGCCACAAAAACAGCCCAACTAGCTACAAAACGGCCCAAACTTACAAAAACGACCCAAAAACGCACACCAACACAACACAACACATAAAACGGGCCAAAGTGCGTCCCGTGTCACATTTTCACAAAATTAAACTTTACAAAACCATAAAATAATATACCTTAATATTATTTTATTTCGAGCCAAAACCGAAAAACACGACAAAAACCGAAACACGAAAACCGAATTGACCAAAATCGAGCAAATACTTAGCCCATAAGTAAACAACAAAACATAATCATTACTTAATCAAAACATCCAAAAAACCAAATGGCGGCATAAAACAACCCACCAAAACAAAAAAAGAGTCGCCTGTGGACAGGCGATTAAGTTTCTAATCGCCTGTTAACAGGCGATTATAAACTTCTCCCATACACCGCTTTTTGATTTTTCTTTAAAAATATCCAACTCAAGAACTTAAACGCCAGATACAAAGCGATTAAGTTTTGTTATCCCACGTAAAACCACCAAAACTCTATAAATACCAACCCACTTCATTCATTTTCAATACCCTGCTTTTAGCACTTATACACTATTCACAAAATCCACTCAAAAATACCGTCTTTACATTTTCGAAAGGTAAACATTTTACCTACGGGCTAGACGTTTGAGACTGGACAATGGGGTTACATTAACCCCAAACCCGATATTGGCACTAGCGGCCGTATTCGTGAATACTTGTTGTAGCAATTGATTCATAATCCGCCTAAACCCCGCCAATATCGCATAAATAAACGACTCATTATCACTAAAGCAAACCGACGCCACTTTTATAATTATGCAAGTCCTCATTCATGCATTAAATAACGACTAGAATCACGGATCCAACACTAAATTGTACCGCTTCATAGAGTCTTTTAGCATGTCAAACCGAGGGTTTTTCACAAATTTAATACGAGGTCGGAAAATAACGCCTATAGTAATAATTTAGTCAATAAATTATTATTTAACGTACATTTCTTATAGCAATATGTCATTATTTTGACAATTTACATTATTTATGCATTTTAATCGAGTCATGTTTATTCGCACTTGTACGTAGCGTGACTTTTAGCCCAAATATCGAAATTAAGCAAGTGTTTTCAAATTAGTAGAGACTACTCTTATGTAGGCTTTTTGATTATCGCTTTTCAAAACTCATTTTGTCAAAACTTTCAAAAGTAACCTCACCCGAACCCCTTCTCTCGGTTTCAAACCTCGATTGATAGGTATCGACGCACCTTGAAACTGAGACACTCGTGTCTTGTATTTCAAGACGCGTTGAATAGGTTCCAAATTCCTTTAATATTTGGTGGCGACTCAAAATACATTTTCAAAAAGGATTTTCTACTTTTCTTTTTGGTCACAAATTCATGCAATGATCTCCCCATTTTTACAAAACTGCACTTTTTCCTCGCGAGGCGATTCCGCCTCATGCCAAGACGGGCGAGGCTCTGGCGCAAGCAGGCGCCGATAGGTTTTCCCAAAAGGAAAAGATTTTCCCGGTACCTTCAACAACTCATCCTTTTAGACGAAAGACGGTTACATTCACTAAGTACAGTCCGAACGTACCAATCTCGCCTACAACGCGCCTACAACAAACGGGTCAAGCCACGAAATATCAAAGTGGGTGACCTAGTACTCAAATCAGTCCGAGCACCATTACCAGTCGACCCAAGAGGAAAATTCAAACCCAATTGGGCCGGACCGTACTTAGTCAAGGAAATCCTCCCTGGAGGAGCCGTGAAGTTAACTGACCTTGACGGCCAGGACTTCCGATTGCCAACAAATCTTGATCAACTCAAGAAATACTACCCCTAAACACAGACAAATTTGCAATGTATTTCAAAACACAAAAAAAAAAAAAAAACAAAAACTTACTCTCGCATGGGTGAACTACGCTCGGTTTGATTCCACGCACTGTGGATACGTAGGCAGCTTTGCAAAGAGCTCAACCGAATCCCACGAACTACGCCGGTTTGATTCCGTGAAACGCGGATACGTAGGCAGCTTGTCAAAAGCACAAACGAATTTCCTAGCACGCAAGCCCAAAGCTTAAAAAGGTCAAGGGCGATGCACTAACAAAAAGATACGCTCAAAGCTTAAACAGGTCGAGAGCACAGTCAACACAAAAAAAAAATCCAAGTCCGAAGCTTAAAAAGGTCGAGGGCTTAAGAACAAACGAATCAAACAAACAAATCCAAAGCTTAAAAAGGTCGAGGATTTTAAGACAGAATACGAATGTTCAAAACTTAAAAAGGTCGAGAACATTTCAAAGCAAAACAAAAGAAAGCAACGAGACAAGGCAAGAGCAAATTAATTCTATTTTATTACTTTATTTAGAATTTTTCGCAATTTAGAAATGAGTTAGGAACAAGCCTCCTTAACCCTTTATTCGAATCTAGAACATGTATATGAATAAAGAAAATTTTTCTAAACAAAGCAAAACAAACTAAGCCATCTTCTGTCGCTTCGGATTAGCCTCTTCATCTTCAAGAGGCCGATCCGCCACAATCTTCGAACTGATCACGGGGGCAGTCCTCTCAAATCCTGGGGGCTCGATCGGATCCTCGTCCTGCTCGACTGGGGGCTCCTAGATCCTTGACCCTAGACGATCCTTAGCGGTCACCCTTGCTCCAAGCCTTTCCCGCGCAGACCTCGAAGTAGACACATCCACATTAACAGCACAAAGATCACCATAGTCTCTCCTTTCGCGCACCACCTCATACGCCAAGGAGGGCCTTGGCCCACTCTTCTCTCTCCTCCTCTGATTCTCCCGTTCCTGAGGATCATTGGAACGATACCACCGCATGTAGAAGTCCGTAACACGAGTAGACTCTATATGCTCCGGAACAACCCAAGTAACACGGTCCGACCATCCTCGGATCCAAGCATCAATCATCTGGTTGTTTAGGACAACAACCCCTCCAACCTGAATATCTTGCTCGGGTATGGTCTGAGCAAGACCGATTTGCCTCTTCAAACGAAGAGGATGAATCCACACCTCTCGTTCAAACCCGCACAACATCAACCCACAAGCCGCATTCGCAACAGACGGCGCCGTAATCGCCGTAATATGCCACCATGACACATACCAACGAATGGTGCTCTCCTTCACAAACCCCCGGAAGTAGTTTAGTGAACGCTCCCGAGGGTCCGCCCACTCCATCTTTCGCGACGTCGTCGCCGCAGCCTTGAAGACACCACCAAGGGGAAGAGCTTTATACACACTTAGCCTCTCCATGAGCCAAATGTTGAGGATCCTAGCGCAAGAACCCTCAGACGAGCTCAGACGGTTAGCATAATCTGGCCGCCTAAGCCCAAAGATGGTCTCCGCTAGAATCGTAAGGCGTATGATCAGATCCCCTTTCCATCTCTTCGACAACGCGAGCATACCTCGCGTTCCCGAACACCCCATCTGGCATAGACCCCGCAAAAGCATAACGATGAACCAAACAAAAAGCAAGGGCCCTCCGCCTAGAACGGTCCGAAATACTGGTGTCTACCTTATTCATGTACCGTTGACACAAAAGAAGCATATTCACCTTACCTCCTTCAAACAAACCTGCAGCCTGAGCATTTGTCATCCCAAGGAAGTTTCGCAACATCCCGTTATAGCGAAGCTCACTCCTTACAACCACAGGAGTAGTCCGTTTCGACCACCCCGCAATGGCCGCAAATTCCTCCATCAAAGGACACACCTCTCCCCCGGGAAACCTAAACACATGCAAGCTAGGATCCCAATAATCTAAGCACGCATCAAGGAAGTCAAGCTCGACTTTCATTTGGCGAAAGCCAATGAAAACACCCGCACCATCATCATACACCGCCCTCTTCATCGCCGGACTTAGTGAGGAAGTCCACCTCTTCAAAAGAGCATCAAAATGCTCAACCATTTTCTTGAATACAACAAACTTTTGTAAATATACCTAATATATTTATGAGAGCAAAAACTTGTACTAAAAGAAAAGAAAAGAAGTGATTGTGAATGAAGATTATGGCACGCACCCCCCTCCTTATATACGAAAACATAATCCGAAATATGGAAACACAGCGTTACCAGCCAAGCCGCCAAACCGCATAGCCCTATGCGGTTTGCACCCCAAACCGCATAAGCTTATGCGGTTTGACCCCTAAACCGCATAAGGCTATGCGGTTCAAGGGGCGGGTTTTCTCGCAACTTTCCTAATTTCGGCTTTCCTAAACACTACAATCTACATTAGGCTACGACATTCTTTCGTTGTTCCCCACGCAGCAACATTACATCTCGCTTTAGCAACCACGATTCCTACCACGAGTCAAAACATAACATTTTCGAGATTCATGCAAGCTCATTTCGCATTTAAAATGAACTTTTCGCAAAAACATTTTCACAATCTAATTCAACATCAAAGCATCCCACTCGGGAATCATTTCATCTTTCAAACAAGAATACCAAACAGGTTCACAACGACAATCAAGTTCAAGCTACAACGACATGTACACAAAGGTTCATACAATCTTTATTACACAAGTTCACTCAGGATGACGACGACGATACTCGTCAAACTCACGTCGACCGAGCTGCCTCACCGGGCTCGACACAACCGAGTCGCTCGCCACCCCAAGCCATCCTCCACCTGTTGGCTATCTGCCATAACTTCTTATGAGCTTCCTAAGCCACCTGCAATACAAAACACATAAACATTTCACATTCTTCTCCTTTTTGCCTTAATTTCACTCAAATTAAGTCAAACCTAGGGGGAAATCTAAAAAACAAAGCGCATTTTCTCCATTTTGCCTTAATTTCACTCAAATTAAGTCAAACTTAGGGGGGGAAATTTCAACTACAAAAGCAGTCAACCCCACTTTGCCTTAATTTCACTCAAATTAAGACAAACTCGAGGCGGTAACACAAAAACACGACTCTCACAAGTTTGATCATCGCTATGACCCATACCTCGATCAAACTGGGGCTCACTCACATATACAAAGACAAAGATACATACCTTCTTCACCTTGCCCGTCCAAATTGCCCATGCCCACAAGAGTCACCGGCAAGTACGTCGGCAAAGTGAAGGTACGACGGACACCCGACTCGTCGTACTCAACGGTGGTAGGAAAGTCGCCCGGCTGCTCCGCCATCTCAGGATCAAACAACTACAAAAAGCACACGTCAGCATACGTCAGGGAAATTTTTCGCTTTTTTTCGCAAAAATTACCTTACGCACCCTCAAAAGAAGCAAGCATACCTCAATCGGCCCACAAGCAAGCCGAGACTGAGCAAACTGGCCATAGTCTTCCCAGATGCAGAAGACTCACCGACTCTCCTTCCCCGCATAACGCCATCCAATCCCGAATGGAAACCCTCGCCGAAAGGACTCTCGGCTGGTCCTTAGCACCACCGAGCCGCCACCCCGCCTCGAAGACCAAACGCCTCCAAGGTACCAAACCGCCCATACGGGCGTCGCCAAGTACAGACGCTGAGTATCTCGCAATGCAAATCGCGCCGATGCTCTTCCGAATGCCCGTGATAATCGGCCCCTACTGAACGGCACGAACTACAAACAAAACAAACACTCATAAATACAATCGCTTTAAGTACACTCTATTTAAAATGGTTCAAACACAAACCTGATCAACCAGCATCCGGCTCAGACGGCCCGAACCTCGCCATACGACCACCAAAGTCGCACGGCTGCATCGCGTTCCCAAGCACGCGATCACGGATACACCCGCGGAATCACTACAAAGATGCGAGGCAAGCAGAAAAGGGAAGTTGATCAAGATCCACGATCGCACATACAAAAACACATTACAAGACAACAAAGACGAATAACAATGCATCTAAAACAAAAACAAAATCAATACATACCTCCATCACAAACCCAGCGTAGACAAAGGACGCCTCGATCCTCCATTCATGACCCGCTACCACCGCTGGCCCATGCAGAATCGAATGCACAAGCCCAAGGATGGCGACACCTACCAAGTGTCCCGATCGCACCCAATCTACGAGATGCATCAGGACCGACGTCGTCGCCCTCTCACCCTTATCGCCGAAGTATACGGCGCTAACGAACCACCACAACCACAAACGAGCGCTTCGCTGTCACCCACTCGTAGGGGCCTCGCCGGCCTTCCTCAAAGTACTCCAAAATGAAGCTAGTCTTGATCACATAAGGTGGGTTACCCTCGTACTCCACCTCCAAACCACCGCTAATCGCGGCAGCCACCACCTCGCCCTCAATGGATTCGCGAAATCCAAAGCTCATATCTCGGCCCTCGAATCTAAGCCTGTCATGACCGCTGCACTCGACAAAGTAATGCCTACCAAAGCCGCATGTGAAACGCCGCCGTGGTATCCCAATACCGCCAAGGAAGGCCCCGACAAGATCGTTCGCCGTCAACTTCGACTCGCAATCGCCTCCAGTTGCTCAACTAGAGGACCAAAGCACCGCAAGAAGACCTAAGCTCATGCGCACCTCCTAAGCTTCTTCTCAAAGCATACATCACGGACGAGACGCCCGAGAAAGTCCTCATCTGACCTTTCCGCCAACCCATCGCCGCTCGAGCAGAAACGTGTCTCTCGGGAGCAAGTAGAAGGTCATGGTCATCCCACTTTGGCGAACGCCTGCTCGCGACGTGATTTTCGCGCCCAGAACTACTCGCCCCAGGCACGCCTCCTCCTCAACAACATCCATCTCACCTTCACCATCCACCGCCTTCGAGCAAGCTCATCCTCGTGGTCGTGCCTGTGGTCACGCCCGCACGACTCGACCGCCTCGTGGATCGACCACGCCTCGTGGGCGTGTCCCGAGGGTCAAGATCCTCGCCACGCCGAACGCCTCAAACTACTCGAACTAGAGGCTCCTCGCCCTCGAGCTAGTACTTTACGAGATCTTGATCTCGTAATACGACCAGAACCCTCTCCTGCAACCAAACACAACCAATACACACAGCTATAATACATGCAAGCATACAAACTTGGCATACACATACACAAATACACACAAATAATACGCACATAATACATAATACATCCCTTAACACATTGCACTATACGCCCTACAGAGCATTTTTAGGCCTATTTCATAATTAAGCCGAAAACCGTTCTCTACACCTCAAAATTACAACTTTATGGTTTCTACGCGCCATAATGGTCCCCAACAACAAACCGTTACAAGCAATTGCATTTTGGTCATCCCGATCAAAAACCCCCAATTCGCCTTAATTACTCCGTATAACTACGACTTAAGACGGCGATTTGAAAGCCTTAGCTCGACATTTTCGCAAAACTAACGCTATAGGCATGCTATACACACTATGGGCATCCTACAATCAAGTTTAATTGAAATTCCGGTCGAAAATCCGGTTCGCTGGTCGGAAACCTAATTTGGACGTTTTTCACACAAAGACGGTCCAAATCACAATCAATTCACACATACACGTTCACATGGCATAATGCAACAAATGACGTCAATTTCAAGCATTCAAATGGCAAATTTCAAGCAAAAATCGGGTTTTCATTCAAAACCCGTCTTTTCAACATTTCAAAGCAAAACTAGCTAATTACAACGACAAATAACGTAAAAGCAAGTTAAAATGGAGCATTACCTGATTCCATAGCAAGACAACGCAACAAAAACGAGCAAAAACGGTTGAGAAATCGAATTTTGGTGTTTTTTAGAGTGAAAAACCGAAATGAGCATAATGAGCAATAACACGGTATAACTCGTGTTATATAAGCCTCCTACAGCCATCATGGCAAACCGCATAGCCTTATGCGGTTTGCACCATGAACCGCATAAGGCTATGCGGTTTCTGCCTGTGGTTTTTCTCGGATTTTTCTCGTTTTACGCCTACTTTTGAATTCCTAATTCATCTTGCCCCTAATACAACTCCAAGTACGTCCCGTACTTGGGTCAAGGCGCCACTCATACCCGCCATACGCCAGATATTAAGCATTTAATACACTGCATGTATAAAGAAGACGAACGCTCTTCACGAGCATTACATCATTTTCTCCTCAACGGAAGGCAATCATATGCAATTACGACTATATAGACACTCCTCGGCGAGCCCAAGCACAAACACTCTCGATATACACCTAACTCCAAGCATTTCGCTCCACATAGACGCTTTTTCACGAGACCTACACTAACACCTACATGAAAACCCCTACTCAATTATACACCTCACGCATACCCAAACATCTTACAAGCATATGCACCCCTGCACTTTAGCCCCTTTTACATTTCAACACATGCAATACGAAGACATTACAAGCAGCAGCCCCAGGCATCCGACGATACCACGCATATGCAAAGGCACCAACAACGACAGTACAACAAGCACGACGAAGACACTCAGCAGGCCGGCAGGCCCTTATAGCATGCATGGACCGTCACGTCCCTAAACATGTACGCCTCCTGCTCAGCCCGGCTCAAGTTCTCGCCTCACCCATGGACACATGCTTCGCTCACGACTATATCGAGACCGTAATGGTCCTGGATATGGTCGTGGAGTTTGACTAGCGCCTAGTCCGAGCTCACCAACCGGGGCTGTGGATACCCATATCCGCATTCTCCCGCACAAAACCCCGTGATGTAACACGGACTTTTATTACGCATGCTTTAACGTTGACTTAAACGGTTCTAACTAATGTCGAATTCATTTTGAGTCGCTTGAAATGTTAAAATGATTAAGGTCGCTTCACATCGCTTTAAATAAACGCTCATTTTGTCCATTTGGAGTCTAGCTAGGTCCTTGTCCCGCTTCATTTGGCATGAGTTTCAAGACTTGCACTACAATTAGCCCTTTTACATTAACAAGGTCTAATTCAAAGATCCCTAAATTCCTAAATTTAGGCCCGTGGCTAGATCTTCCTTTAGCTTCCTTTTTACACAAAATACAACCTCACGCCTTACCTTATTTCACAAAATCAATGCAAATACAAATTTTTCATTTTTCCGGTCTCTGCCCAAACTGAGCCCAAACCCAGCCTTTGGCCCGCACTCCAAAGCCCTGAACATCAAAATATCTCAGAAATATCCTAGGCCTTTTCCTTGACGTACAAGCAAGGATTATACTAAATCTTTTCGAGATATAATCAAACCGAAACTAGGAAACTACGCAAAAACCACACCTTCAAACCGCATAGTCTTATGCGGTTTGGGGTGGCAACCGCATAAGCCTATGCGGTTTCCTGGCTTGCTTTTATCCCCGGGTTTCCTAATTTCTCCGAGGTTTTAAGTATATATACACCCCTATACCTGACCTCGAAAAAGACAATTCACACCCAGCTTTCACAGCAAACACACTACAAAACTCTCTCAAAGCCTCAAGCACTCAAATCCTCGAGTTCAACACACCAACACGTTGAATTCATCCTCCTTTTAAGTTCAAGAAGCGAAGCTCTGCCCAGATCTGAAGCGTCAGGACAAGGTAGGTACCGATCCACTTGGATCAAAGCTTTTTCTTATTTTCTATGGACTAACAAAGGGACTACACTCTAGCGCCTCCCCGCCTCGCTTTGGCACCCAAATACGCTTGCACTCCAAGTGTTCTATTTACTGGTACACTCCATATCCGATGACACGCTAAAGTCGCATAAGCAAACCCTTTATAAAATAAACCAATGGACAATTGAACTTTATTTTATTTGCACGCATCTTGCACCTTCTTATTTTGCATTAAAATCAACTTAAACAATGAATTCGACCTTTAATCGAACTGCTGCTAACAAGTTAAACATGCTAAACTGAGGGTTTTAATCAATCTTTTTGCATCTGCGTCTGCATTCTTTTACAAACTTTTTCGCACTTGTACGTAGCGATAACATTAGCTCAAATATCATCTTATTCGGATTGTTCTAGGTCAGTAGAGGCTATTTTACATAGGCTTTTCTAAAAGGTTTTTATAAATCATTAATTGAATTAACTCTTTTTCTAAAGTACCCTCACCCCGAATCCATTCTGGTTTCACAGCCTTAGATCTAGGGGTGTCGGCGTGCTCCAAAATCTAGGAAATGTCTTTAGGCTTAGGACATGATAGCAGGTTCCTAATTTCCGCGATAATTAGGTGGCGACTCCAAAACAGTTTTAAAGGTTTTTCTAACTTAATCTTTTTTAACTTTAAACGCGCCCTTAAGCAAGACGCCGAGTTGGGTCCCTCGTCTCGATCCCGGGTTCCACAGGACTCCTCCCTCATAATCAACCAAGTATCCGGAGCATGGAAGATACTCAACGAAAACCTCGCACTATACCAAAGCAAAATACAAGAGCTCATAAGCGAATTCTATCACGTAGAATTCATACACCTCCCACGCGAAGAAAATCAATTCGCCGATGCGTTATCCGAGCTCGCGTCACTAATCAACATACCCCCGGGGATGGAAACACTACCCATTGTCGTGGAACGACGGAACGAACCCGCCTACATCTGTGACATTGAAGCCAAGGAAGAACAAACCGACCCTTGGTACCAAGCAATCATCAACTACAAAACAAACGGCGAATACCCACCAAACATTGACAAACGAGCCAAAAGAGCCCTACGCCTATTATCATCACAATTCGTGATGGAAATGGGCCAGGTACTCAAAAAGACGCCTCAAGGCACACTACTCTTGTGCGTCGACCACAAAAAAGGACACGAAATCATGTCCCAAGTACACGACGGCGAGTGCGGACCACACATGAACGCACGAGCCATGTGCAAACAAATCATAAGGCTAGGATGGTACTGGACTACCATGGAAGCCGATTGCGCAAAATATGTCAAACATTGCCATAATTGCCAAATTTTCGCAAATGTGCAACACATACCCCCTTCACCACTATACAGCCTACCCTCGCCATGGCCATTCTCAACTTGGGGAATCGACGTCATCGACAAAGTTCAACCCGTAGGAGCAGGAGGACACTGCTTCATCCTCGTAGCCATCGACTATTTCACCAAATGGGTCGAAGCCGCATCGTACCGTACGCTAGGAACAAAAGAAGTTGCGAAATTCATACAAAACAACATCATTTGTCGCTACGGCATACCCAACGAATTTATCAGCGACCAAGGCACGCACTTCCAAGGAGAAGTCGAACCGCTCCTCCTTAAATACAAGATACAACGACATAAGTCATCACCCTATCGACCACAAACTAACGGCGCGGTCGAGGCAGCAAACAAAACCGTCGTATCAATCCTCAAAAAGATGATCGACACCTGCCACGACTGGCCCAACAAAATCCCATTCGCATTATGGGGATATCGCACCACAATCCGTGACACCCACGTGCATGACACTTACTTCTTAACCTACGGGATGGAAGCCGCTCAACCCGTAGAAATCGAAATGCAATCCCTTCAATTCTCATGGAAGCGCATATTCCCGGCCGAATGGGCACGCGAACGATACGAACAACTCATCCTTTTAGACAGAGACGGTTACATTCACTAAGTACACCGAACGCACTCAATCTCGCTTACAACGCGCTTACAACAAACGGGTCAAGCCACGAAATATCAAAGTGGGTGACCTAGTACTCAAATCAGCCCGAGCACCATTACCAATGACCCAAGAGGAAAATTCAAACCCAATCGGGCTCTGACCGCATTTGGTCAAAGAAATCCTCCTGGAAGAGCCGTGAAGTTAATCGACCTTTGACGGCCAGGACTTCCGATCACAACAAATCTTGATCAACTCAAGAAATACTACCCTAAACACGCATAAATTTGCAATGTATTTCAAAACACACACAAAAAAAAAAAAACAAAAACTCACTGCATGGGTGAACTACGCCGGTTTGATTCCACGACCGTGGATACGAGGCGACTCAAGAAAGAACTCAACCGAATCACACGAACTACGCCGGTTTGATTCCGTGAAACGCGGATACGTAGGCAGCTTGTCAAAAGCACAACCGAACTTTCCTACCACGCAAGCCCAAAGCTTAAAAAGGTCAAGGGCGATGCACTCACAAAAAGACGCGCTCAAAGCTTAAAAAGGTCGAAAGCACAGTCAACACAAAACAAAAATCTATGTCCGAACCTTAAAAAGGTCGAGGACTTAAGAATAAACAAATCAAATCCAAGTCCAAAGCTTAAAAAAGTCGAGGATTTCAAGACAGAATACGAATGTTCAAAGCTTAAAAAGGTCGAGAACATTTCAAAGCAAAACAAAAGAAAGCAACGAGACAAGGCAAAAGCAAATTAATTCTATTTTATTACTTTATTTAGAATTTTTCGCAATTTAGAAATGAGTTAGGAACAAGCCTCCTTAACCCTTTATTCGAATCTAGAACATGTATTTGAA
Organism: Dianthus caryophyllus; assembly: GCA_023091065.1. NCBI lineage: Eukaryota > Viridiplantae > Streptophyta > Magnoliopsida > Caryophyllales > Caryophyllaceae > Dianthus > Dianthus caryophyllus. The sequence goes on along the minus strand of CM041529.1, from coordinate 10,359,314 downwards.
TAAAGAAAATTTTCTAAACAAAGCAAAACAAACTAAGCCATCTTCTGTCGCTTCGGATTAGCCTCTTCATCTTCAAGAGGCCGATCCGCCACAATCTTCGAACTGATCACGGGAACAGTCCTCTCAAATCCTGGGGGCTCGATCGGATCCTCGTCCTGCTCGACTGGGGGCTCCTCGATCCTTGACCCTAGACGATCCTTAGCGGTCACCCTTGCTCCAAGCCTTTCCCGCGCAGGCCTCGAAGTAGACACATCCACATTAACAGCGCAAAGATCACCATAGTCTCTCCTTTCGCGCACCACCTCATACGCCAAGAAGGGCCTTGGCCCATTCTTTTCTCTCCTCCTCTGATTCTCCCGTTCCTGAGGATCATTGGAATGATACCACCGCGTGTAGAAGTCCGTAACACGAGTAGACTCTATATGCTCCTAATGTTCAAGTAACACGGTCCGACCATCCTCGGATCCAAGCATCAATCATCTGGTTGTTTAGGATAACAACCCCTCCAACCTGAGTATCCTGCTCGGGTATGGTCTGAGCAAGCCCGATTTGCTTCTTCAAGCAAAGAGGATGAATCCACACCCCTCGTTCAAACCCGCACAACATCAACCCACGAGCCGCATTCGCAACAGACGGCGCCGTAATCGCCGTGATATGCCACCATGACACATACCAACGAATGGTGCTTTCCTTCACGAACCTCCGGAAGTAGTTTAGTGAACGCTCCCGAGGGTCAGCCCACTCCATCTTTCGCGACGTCGTCGCTGCAGCCTTGAAGACACCACCAAGGGGAAGAGCCTTATAAACACTCAGCCTCTCCATGAGCCAAATGTTGAGAATCCTAGCGCAACCCCGGTACGAGCTCAGACGATTAGCACAACGATCGTCTTAGCCCAGTATGGTCTCCACTAGAATCAAGGCAGAAGGACCATATCCCCTTTCCTTCTCTTCGACAACGCGAGCATACCTCGCGCTCCCGAACACCCCATCTGGCATGGACCCCGCAAAGGCATAACGATGAACCAAACAAAAAGCAAGGGCCCTCCGCCTAGAACGGTCCAAAATGCTGGTGTCCACCTTATTCATGTACCGTTGACACAAAAGAAGCATTTCACCTTACCTCCTTCAAACAAACCTGCAGCATGAGCATTTGTCATCCCAAGGAAGTTCCGCAACATCCCGTTGTAGCAAAGCTCACTCCTCACAACCACCGGAGTGGTCCGTTTCGACCACCCCGCAATAGCCGCAAACTCCTCCATCAAAGGACACACCTCTCCCCCGGGAAACCTAAACACGTGCAAGTTAGGATCCCAATAATCTAAGCACGCATCCAGGAAGTCTAGATCGACTTTCATTTGGCGAAAGCCAATGAAAACACCCGCACCATCATCATACACCGCCCTCTTCATCGCCGGACTTAGTGAAGAAGTCCACCTCTTCAAAAGAGCATCAAAATGCTCAACCATTTTCTTGGATACAAAAAAAAACTTTTGTAAATATGCCTAAAATATTTATGGGAGCAAAAACTTGTACTAAAAGAAAAGAAAAAAAGTGATCGTGAATGAAGATTATGGCACGCACCCCCCTTCCTTATATACAAAAACATAATACGGAATATGGAAACACAGCATTACCAGCCAAGCCGCCAAACCGCATAGCCCTATGCGGTTTGCACCCCAAACCGCATAAGCCTATGCGGTTTGACCCCTAAACCGCATAAGGCTATGCGGTTCTAGGGGCGAGTTTTCTCGCACCTTTCCTAATTTCGTCTTTCCTAAGCGCTACAATATACATTAGGCTACGACATTCTTTTGTTGTTCCCCACGCAGCAACATTACATTTCGCTTTAGCAACCACGATTCCTACCACAAGTCAAAACATAACATTTTCGACATTCAAGCACGCTCATTTCGCATTTAAAATGAACTTTTCGCAAAAACATTTTCACAATCTAATTCAACATCAAAGCATCCCACTCGGGAATCATTCATCTTTCAAACAAGCTTACCAAACAGGTTCACAACAACAATCAAGTTCAAGTTCAAGCTACAACGACATGTACACAAAGGTTCATACAATCTATGTCACACAAATTCACTCAGGATGACGACGACGATACTCGTCAAACTCACGTCGAATCTGAGCCGTTTCAGCCCGGCTCTGACACAACTGAGCTGCCTGCTCAGCCCAAGCCATCCTCCACCTGTTAGCTATCCGCCATAGCTTCTTATGCGCCTCCTTAGCCACCTGCGATACAAAACACATAAACACTTCACATTTTTCTCCATTTTGCCTTAATTTCACTCAAATTAAGCCAAACTTAGGGGGGAAATTTCAAAAACAAAGCGCATTTTTCTCCATTTTGCCTTAATTTCACTGAAATTAAGCCAAACTCAGGGGGAAATTTTAAAAACAAAGCGCATTTTCTCCATTTTGCCTTAATTTCACTCAAATTAAGTCAAACTTCGGGGGAAATTTCAACTACAAAAGTAGCCAACCCCACTTTGCCTTAATTTCACTTAAATTAAGTCAAACTCGAGGGGGTAACACAAAAACACGACTCTCACAAGTTTGATCCTCGCTATAACTCATACCTCGATCAAACTGGGGGCTCACTCACATATACAAAGACAAAGATACATACCTTCTTCACCCTGCCCGTCCAGCTGCCCATACCCGCGTCGATAGTCACCGGTAAATACGTCGGCAAAGTGAGGGTACGACGGACACCCGACTCGTCATACTCAACGGTCTAATTCAGCACTCCTAAATTCCTAAATTTAGGCCCGGCGGCTAGATCTTCCCTTTAGCCTCCTCTTACACAAAATACAACCTCACGTCTTACCTTATTTCACAAAATCTATGCAAATACACCCTTTTCATTTTTCCGGGTCTCGGGCCCGAAACCGAGCCCAAACCCAGCCTTTGGCCCGCACTCCAAAGCCCTGAACATCAAAATATCTCAGAAATATCCTAGGCCTTTTCCTTGACGTGCAAGTAAGGATTATACTAAATCTTTTCGAGATATAATCAAACCGAAACTAGGAAACTACGCGAAAAACCACACCTTCAAACCGCATAGTCTTATGCGGTTTGGGGTGGCAACCGCATAAGCCTATGCGGTTTGCCTGGGCAACCGCATAAGGCTATGCGGTTTCCTGGCTTGTTTTTATCCCCGGGTTTCCTAATTTCTCCGAGGTTTTTAGTATATATACACCCCTATACCTGACCTCGAAAAACACAATTCACACCCAGCTTTCACAGCAAACACACTACAAAACTCTCTCAAAGCCTCACGCACTCAAATCCTTGAGTTCAACACACCATCCCGTGTTGAATTCATCCTCCTTTTAAGTTCAAGAAGCGGCTCGCCCAGATCCGCCGCCAGGACAAGGTAGGTACCGATCCACTTGGATCAAAGCTTTTTCTTATTTTCTATGGACTAACAAAGGGGACTACACTCTAGCGCCCCCTCTCAAGCTTTGGCACCCAGTAGCGCTTGCACTCCAAGTGTTCTATTTACTGGTACACTCCATATACGATGACACGCCAAAGTCGCATAAGCAACCGAATTCTTATAAAATAAAACAATGGACAATTGAACTTTATTTTATTTGCATGCATCTTGCACCTTCTTATTTTGCATTAAAATCAACTTAAACAATGAATTCGACCTTTAACTGAACCGTTTTTGTTAATAAGTTAAACATGCTAAACTGAGGGTTTTAATCAATCTTTTTGCATCTGCATCTGCATTCTTTTACAAACTTTTTCGCACTTGTACGTAGCGATAACATTAGCTCAATTATCATCTTATTTGGATTGTTCTAGGTCAGTAGAGGCTATTTTTACATAGGCTTTTCTAAAAGGTTTTCATAAATCATTAATTGAATTAACTCTTTTTCTAAAGTACCCTCACCCCGAATCCATTCTGGTTTCACAAGCCTTAGATCTAGGGGTGTCGGCGTGCTCCAAAATCTAGGACATGTCTTTAGGCTTAGGACATGATAGCAGGTTCCTAATTTCCGCGATAATTAGGAGGCGACTCCAAAACAGTTTTAAAGGTTTTTGTAAATTAGTCTTTTTAACTTAAAGCGCCCTTAAGCAAGACGCCGAGTTGGGTCCCATTCGATCCCGGGTTCCACACTTGCGCTTCTGGCTTGCGCTCCTTGCTTGTGTTTTGCTTGCGCTTCTGGCTTGCGCTCCTTGCTTGTGTTTTGCTTGCGCTTCTGGCTTGCGCTGGTACGGACGTCTCGTAAAGGAGGTTACGTGTTTTTGTGTTTCTCATAAAAAGAGCTAGGTTTTTATGAACGTCTCGTAAGGAGGCTACGTGTTCTTGTGTTTCTCATAAAAAGGGCTAGGTTTTTATGAACGTCTCGTAAGGAGGCTACGTGTTTTTGTGTTTCTCATAAAAAGGGCTAGGTTTTTATGAACGTCTCGTAAGGAGGTTACGTGTTTTTGGTTTTTCTCATAAAAAGTTAGGTTTTTATGAACGTCTCGTAAGGAGGTTACGTGTTTTTGGTTTTTCTCATAAAAAGTTAGGTTTTTATGAACGTCTCGTGAGGAGGTTTCGTGTTTTTGGTTTTTCTCATAAAAAGTTAGGTTTTTATGAACGTCTCGTGAGGAGGCTACGCGTTTTTGGTTTTTCTCATAAAAAGTTAGGTTTTTATGAACGTCTCGTGAGGAGGCTATGCGTTTTTGGTTTTTCTCATAAAAAGTTAGGTTTTTATCAACGTTTCGTGAGGAGGTTACGTGTTTTTGGTTTTTCTCATAAAAAGTTAGGTTTTTATGAACGTCTCGTGAGGAGGCTACGCGTTTTTGGTTTTTCTCATAAAAAGTTAGGTTTTTACGAACGTCTCGTGAGGAGGCTACGCGTTTTTGGTTTTTCTCATAAAAAGTTAGGTTTTTACGAACGTCTCGTGAGGAGGCTATGCGTTTTTGGTTTTTCTCATAAAAAGTTAGGTTTTTATGAACGTCTCGTGAGGAGGCTACGCGTTTTTGTGGGCGACTCGTAAAAGAAGTGACGTGTTTTTGGGTTGAAATTGTGTTTGAAATAGGGTTAAATGTGTATTGGGCCGAGGAAATGGCCCAAAACAAAGTTGAAACCCATGAAATAAAAATATAATCGCCTGTAAACAGGCGAATTAAATTTTAATCGCCTGTTTACAGGCAATTAGATTTTTGTTTGGTGTTTTTTGGTTAAAACACGGGAAGGAGAGAGGGGGAGGTTTATTTCATTTTCAAAACAAAAAACAAAATCGAAAACCCCAAAATTCAATCCGGCGATTTTCTTGATCAAAAATCGATTTTCCGACTCCTATAATTCGTCATGGACCAAGGTACATACTCAACTCACTCGGTTTTTCGTGTTTTGAATTTGGTTTGAGTTGGTTTGAGCTTAAAAACCGTGTTCTAGGGTTTTGGGTCGACTTTTGTTGATTTGATTCGAGTTTAGCTCCCGTCCTTACTTGAAAATGTTAGCTATGGTTGGTATTGTGCTTGCATCGCTTGTCTAGCTGTCGTTGTGTGAAAACCCGGCTTGTGGTCTCGATTTTCGTGCGTTTTGTAGTGTAGGGGCATTTTGGTCATTTTTGAAAATGTCTCGAAAATGGCTCAAAACTTCAGTGTAGCTTACCCATTAGTAGTATAACGTGTTGGTGAGTTCGGTTTGTTGAAATGGGCGCGAAAAGCGGTTCGTTTGGGCGAGAAACCGTGTAGAAGGGGGTATAGTCGGGGCTTTACTCTGTTTTTGTTGCTCGAAACGGTCCTGACTGGCTTGGTTGTTTTGGAAGTGTTGTAGTATGCTAGTGTAGAGGCTTGGGTGGCTTGTGCGCGAAAAACGGCTCGAAAAAACGTCATTTTCGTGCGTTTTGGCATAGGGGTCGATTTTTGGCTCGAAATTTTCGGTTCCGAAACTTGCCCGAATTCTCTGTATTGCATTGTCATGGCTAGGATGGTATATATTTGGTCTTGTTTTGTAGGGCATGTGTTGTTTGGAGGTGTTTTGGGGCGCTTTTTGTAGTTTAGGTTAGGTTCATAAAAACCATTTTTCCTCGCTTTTTGTGTCCCGTGTATGTAATGTATTGGACTGGATGTTGTCCGCATTGGCTAGGGGGTTGTTTTGTGGGCAGTGGGGGGCTTTTTGGTTGAGTTATGGTCAAGAAAAGGCCGTTTTTGTGGTTTGTAAGCGTTTTGTAAAAGCTTATTCAATGAGGCGTCGACATCGCTGCATGAAATTTTTGTATGCGTGCTTATTGCGATTTATGGGTTGGGTCAATCTCAGAAACATGAATTTTGGCTTCGAAGCGTTTTCCCTTCGCTATTTTTAGGTTAAAAGGGTTTCTGCTTTGTTTGGCGCTTCTGCTTTGCTATGCGCGTGCTTGCTTCTGACTTGACTGTGTAGGACGTATATATCATATACGTCTTATGGAATTTGATTTTCTGTGCTTCTGCTCCGTTTTGGTATTATCTGTAGATAATGTAGGCCTTAATGCTTGCTTTCTGTCGTTTTTGCGTGCTTCTGCTTTCCTAAGTGATTTCTTTGCCGCCGTTGTCTGAGTATGTCTTTGAATCTTGTGCAGGTGATCCTGCGCCTTCTGCACCTACTTCCAGTTCCATGGATCGGGTGTTGGCCGGTGTCAACTTTACTGTTCCGGGGGGCGAGCATACTCCTACTTCGGGTATGCCCGCGCCTTTGGAGGTTTCCGATGGTCCGTCTCAGTCGGACTTGCTGCGAGCTTTTCCTCCTCAGACGCCGGGGGCTCCTCCGACACCAGGGAGTGAGTTTCGTGGTCTTCTTGTGGAGTCTCCCTTTTGCTAGTGGTGCCGGTGCTGTCAGTGCGTCGTCTGGGCCTTCTGCGAGTGGCCTGGGACATGGTGCTGTTCCTGGTGATCCTGAGCCAACAGTTAGTGTTGCGGGTCGTGACGTTGCTGCCGAGTCACCTGCTTTTTCAGCTAATGAGGTACGCGAGGAGACTGTCGCTGAGCGGACGCGGTCTTCTGGTGATACTAGCGGTAGTGGAGCTGCTGCTGGGTCGTCGAGGTCTCCTGTTGGTGGCCGAGGTCAGGTCCAGGGTGTCCTCTCAGAGTCTTTGCAGGGGCGTGGACGTGGCGCTGCTGTGGAGACGTCTGAGACTCCTGGGGGAGGCCGTGGTAGAGGCCGAGGTGCAGCTGCAGGATCTTTGCAGGGGCGTGGTCGTGGCGCTGCTGCGGGGTCGCCTGCGGCTCCGGGAGGGGGCCAAGGCAGAGGTCGTGGTGCTGCTGCGGGGTCTTTGAGGGGTCGTGGCCACGGCGTTGCTTCAGGGGTGCCTGCGGCTCCTGGAGGGGGCCGTGGTAGAGGTCGAGGTGAGACTCGGAGGAACCCGAGGCCGAAGCGGAAGGTGGATGTGGCTTCTGGTGAGGGCAGAGGGTGGTGACCGGGACGAGGCTGAGGTCGCCGGTGTTTTTGAGGAGGTTGGAGCAGGGGGAGCCCCTGTTGAGGTTACGCGGAGGCGTGGTCGTCCTCGGGGTCCGGGGAGCCGCTACGAGGATCCTTCTGGGTCGGAGGGGTCTTCGAGTGACGAGGAGCAGGCTCCTGACGAGACTTCGGCTGAGGCCACTGTCGAGGTTGAGATTGCTGAGGCTTCTGCCGCCGCCGCCAGTTGCCGACGCCGCCAGTTGCCGCTGGGTCGCCGCGGGGCCGCTGAGGTCTGGTCAGTTCGTGGCCTGGCTCAGATCGCGCAGTGAGGCTGAGGCTGCGGCAGAGGCTGAGGGTCAGGCCCAGGACGCAGGTGCGGCAGCTTTTAAGGCAGCGACGGAGGTATTTATGGGGATGGTTGACGAGTTGGGCGAGAGGCCTAATTATCCCCACGGTCCGCGCTTGTGGTCGCAGGTGGCCAAGGACTGGGATGGCGTGACTCTGGTTTGGAACCCTTTGGAGCACTTGTCGATCCGAGTGAAGGTCGGCTTCCCGTTAGGCTCGATGAGGACCTTCTCTGGGTTTCGGACGGTGTTCGACGCTTTTGACGAGAGGCTTACACAGGAGGAGCGGGACATAGTGCTTGGGACGGCTTTCGGTCCCCTGGTGCAGAAATGGAGAGAGGTGCGGGGTAAGCGAGTGAACTCGCGTCTTACTGTGCTCCGAGCGTTGCTTGATAGGTTTTGGGATACGACCAACACCTTCCACATGCCTGGTTACGAGGTTGGCGTGACCCCTTCTTCGTGGGCAGTTGTCACGGGGCTGCTGCTCGGCTCCGACTTTGACCTTGAGTTTGACTTTGAGAGTTGACTTTGACTTTGACGTTTGACTTTTATGCGGTTTTAGCTTGAATCTTCGTACTCGTGTAAGTGCTCATAAAACCATCTAAAGAGACGGAAATACTCCGAATTCAATACATAAAACTCGCACTTTAACCTCTAATAAACATGTCGTATCAACTGCCTCATGGTGAGGGCGTGCTTGACTGGGGACGTGAGCGTCCTCCTATCGATAGCCCACGCGTCGTGCGGTTGATCGGTGATGGGGTTCGGTGCGGGACAGGTGAGGCGCACACGTTTCAGCCCCGGACCGTATGGTTTGCCGACTTCTTCGAGGGGAAGAAGAAGAAGGGGTCTACTCGAGCGAGCGCTGAGCAGAGGGCCCGGCTGTGGTTGTGGTGGTTTCTGACGGCCACCCACTTTGGCGATAAGGGGGAGCGGGCCTCGACAGCTGTGCTGATGGCGTTGTCGGACATGTCACGTCTAGGCGAGTTCGATTGGGTGACCCCTGCTCTGGGGCTGCTGATCCGGTACCTGAGGGACGCGGTGCGCCCTGACCGGATTGACGAGGATTCAGATGTGTCGCTCGTGGGTCCTGGTCTTCTGATGGAGGTAAGGTTTGATTTCGCAGGGTCTTGTTATCTTGTTTCTGCTTTTCTTTCGTAACGTTGTATTCTGATTGCTTGCAGTCTTGGTGCTACGCCACTTCCCTCTCTCGCTCCGAACACGTTCCAGGTGACGGCCACGTACCCGGCTTTCCATGCGTATGCGACAGCGGATCGGAAAGGTATTGGCCTGAACTATGACGCGGCTCGTGTGCGCTTCAACGGGATGACGATGGATAAGGTAAGGGTGATTATGTTTTGTACTTTGGTCTTTTGTAGCTTGTTTTTGGGTTTGTGTTTGTTTTTGTGGTTTATAACTTGGTTTTGTTTTGTAGTTCGTTCGCGACCCTTGGAGGAAGTTTACCGGCGTCCCTCCGTCGATTGCAGCTCGGTTTGGTCCCCTTGACGGACGGCGTACATTGAGACTCAAGACGGCCAGCATCGAGTTTGGGTGAGCGTTGTCTGTTCCGACGGTCGCGGGGCTTCATCGCACTCGCTCATCCGCCTTTTGTTTGTAGAGACGCCCGACGCTAACGAAGGCCGTGGACGTGTACCACGCAGGGTGAGTCCGACCGCCGCGCTACCGAGGATGCCGTGATCGAGGTATGCTCCATTATCCTTTTTGCTTTGTATATGTTTTGGTTTCAAAAGCAAAATTTTACCCTGTTTTTGTTTTGCAGCGACGTGACCCTGACCTCGAGTTTCAGCCTCCTCCGTTGTCGAGGATCTGCTGGTTGTGCATGAGGGCTGCCAGCATTCGATCGTGTTGCCTGCGTGTATGTCCGTAGTCACCGACGCGGGCCTGGAGAGCTGGGATCCGCGTGTGAAGAAGGTACTTTCTGTCTTTGTTTAATCGTTGAGTATTATGTAGTATAGTATAGCCCCCAGTTTGAATTAGATTTTTATGGTTAAAATCATTATTCAAACTCTGCTTGAAGTCGCTTTCGATTATAGCCCCCAGTTGGAGTTAGATTTTAGTGTAAAATCATAAGTCAAACTTTGTTGAAGTCGCTTTTGATTGTAGCCCCCAGTTTGAGTTAGATTTTAGTGTAAAATCATAAGTCAACTTTGTTGAAGTCGCTTTTGATTGTAGCCCCCAGTTTGAGTTAGATTTTATGGTAAAATCATTAGTCAAACTCTGTTGAAGCGGATTTTGAGTGTAGCCCCAGGTTGGAAAGCTAAGTGGATTTCTCTTGATTTGTGCAGGTGACGGCCGACGTGCACAGGAGGCTGTGGCGGGCGGCAAACCGATGGAGGGCGGTCGTGAACGAGAAGGTAGTAGAGGCCTGCAAGGGGCAGAAGGAGGCATCCGACGCTCGACGTGAGTTAGCGAGGGTCGTGGCCGAGGAGGTCATGAGATCGCGTCGAGCCAGAGGTCGCGACGCGAGGAGTCGGCAGAGTCCGGCGGAGTTGGAGGGCTCGCACGCAGAGAGCCGGATAGGCACGCCGACATTGATTCTGCGTCTTTGTCTTCTGGCGTCGTGACCAGTCGCAGTAGGCTTGGACTTGTATATTTTGGATTTGTATTATGAATATTAGTATTTTTTGTAATGGTTTATGTATTAGGACTTGTGTATGGTTGGTTTTTGGACTTGTGGGTGTTTATGGGTACAATCCGGTTATTTTGTCTTGTTTGTGAAAAATGTATTCCTGCGTCGTAGCGGTCCAAATCCTCGCGTTTCACTGTGAGCGTGCATTCGCAAAACATTGTTAGTCGTAAACATACATACGTGTCTCGATTGAGACTGACTCGTTTGAAAAATAACAACGTACGCAGAGTTTTGAAAAATGAATTTTAGAAAATAGTTTAGACTCGTAAAAAGACGCTTTTGACATTGTAAAAATGTGAGCTTAAAACGACGTTTTGAGACGAAAAATTGTGAATGCGAAAGTTGTATTTTTAATTTTTGTGTGATTATTGTTTTGTAAAAGTGAAAAATTTGAAAAACGGGAGTCGATTACGCAAATCGAGACGACGCGACGGGACCGTAAATGTCGACTAAGAGGTCGGTAAAGGGGTAAATGGGGTAATAAGTTAAAGGTTTAGGGCGTAGGTGTGTAAGAGTTGTAAGAAAATCGAATAATTTTGTCAGGGGAGAAAAAGAAAATCGCCTGTAAACAGGCGAATAAAAAGTTAATCGCTTTGTTCTGTACTGCTTTCTGTGCGATTAGGTTTTTGTTTTGTGATTTTTGTTTGATTTATTTTAATCGCTTGTTCACTAGCGTTTAAGTTTTTGTGTTGTATTTCGTTTTGCAAATCTCGGCTATAAAAGGAGGGCTAGGTTAACTCATTTCATTCATCCTTTCATCTTCCCATTCTCGATATTCCAAAAATATTCAAAATATTTACGGAACGTTTGTCGAATTATGGAGAATTTTGAAGGGAACTTGCGCCGTTGGTGTGCGTCCTTGTCGGGTATCGAGAAAAAGCTCTTGAAAGATTGCGGAGTTGGCGTATTTCGTGGGATGAGGCAGGTTCGAATGGAGTACGAGTTCCTGGATTCTTGTCTTGAGTATTGTGACCCGAGCCTGCATGTGTTCCGCTTTCCTTGCGGAGAGGTTTGCCCTTTAGTTGAGGAGTTTGGGGCCATTGGCGGGTGGGTGCGTATTAGCTTGCCTGTATGCGTCAGGCAGGAGCTTGGCTATAAGAGGCAAGTTCAGAACTACCTCCAGATGACCCGTGACGAGGTGGAAGAGCTATTTGTTGGGAGCCGTATCAACCTCTATCGTTTATGTCAACGGTTTAGGAATTATTAGAACGGGTATATCTCTGCTGTGGCCAGGAGGAGGGCTTTGGCCTTTTGCTTGGTACACTGTTACATGTTTCCGGACTCTGTGTCCGAGGGGTCGTTGGGAGATCCGCGTTTAATTGCCGTTGTGGAGCAGATGGAAATAGGTTGCAATCCTTCTGCTTTAATTCTGGCAGAGACGATCCTTGGATTGGATGACCGGGCATGCAATAGGAAGCATGCGTACCGAGGGTGTCCCCTGATCCTTCAGGTGTGGCTGATGGAGCGTCTGAATGTGTTGAATGACTTTGGCTTCGATGGTGAGTATGTCGCAGGAGGCATTACCAACCGTTACATGCGATGGTCGGGTCCAGACGAACGTCCTAATGACTATTTCCCTGAGTTTGTGAGGTCATGTGCTATCCGTTGGTCGGTACCATGGTGGGGAGTGGTCAGTGTGACGGCGAGCGCAGTAGGTGATGGTCCTTCTGGAGTTCTATTGTGTGGGTTTGAAATGGGAGTTTACATCCATCCCCTGCGGGTGAGGCGACAGATAGGGTATGCACAGTTCATTCCTGGCCAGGACACGAAGGTACAGGACATAGTTGCGTTAAATAACCAGGTGACTGATGAGTGGGTCGGTGGTTGGATTATGCGTCCTAAGTGGCTTGTGGCTGGTATGCCTGGGACGATCCGGGTGTCGAGGGCCTATGTTAAATGGACCGTTGCGGAAAGTGCTCGGGAGAGGACTCGCCTCCGTGCCATAGAGCTTAATGAGCCTCCGCCGACGTCTGCCTACGACCCGATCCGCTTTGGACGCAATAGTGGTGGGGGTGATGCTTCGAGTTCGGCGCCTCTCTCAGCGGCGGAGTGTGTGTTCGGTCGTCGTCGCATACCAGGGCCGGGTGCTCCAGGTCGTCATGGTAATGTTGGGGATCGCCGCAGGGGTTGAGGGTCGGTGCTCCCCTATTCAGCTGAAAGTCGTCAAATCCGCCGGATAATGAAGGGAACCTGATGTAGTTTATGTGTGTTTTGTTAGTATTATGTTCATATTATGTTGTATTATGTATTATATTATCTATCCTAAACCCGATGTACATGCCGGGACTTGTATTGTAATATATTGTAGTGTTGTAGTTTATGCTCCTACGTTTGAAAAATCCAAAATGTAACCGTTCTTTTTAAGATTAATAAAAATCAGGTTTTTATTTACGACTTTGCCTCATTTTTCTTGTTATTCTGTATGAAATTCCTTGGCTCTAATTTCTTTTTAAAGGTTTAGAATGCAAGCATGGTTTTTGTTTTTAGGAAATTTTTGTATTGACTATTCCCTCGACTTTTTTAAGCTTTCGGTTTGTCGTTTATTGTTGAATGTTGTTCCTTTTACCCTTTGGGCTATGGAACGTTTTTGTGCTGACTATATCCTTAGCCCTTTTTTTAAGCTTTAGACGTGTCATTTTGTGTTGAATGCCGCCTTATTTTATCCTTTTGGGTTATGAGGCGAGTTTTTGTAGTGACTATGTCCTTGGCTTTTTTAAGCTTTGGACGCGTCATTTTTGTGTTGAGTATCGGTTGCGCTTTTTGCAAAGCTGCCTACGTATCCATGGAAAATGGAATCAAACCGGCGTAGTTCGGGAATGTATGTTTAGGGGCATACCGGCCCATGAATTGTGTTTGCTTTTTTGTGGTGAATGTGCACGTTTAAGGGCATGTCGGCCCATGAATTGTGTTTGTTTTATTTTTGTGGAGAGGGTGCACGTTTAGGGGCATGCCGGCCCATGGATTGTGTTTTGCATGGAATGCATGTTTAAGGGCATGCCTGCCCATGAATTGTTTTTTTTAGAAAATTGTATTTTATAGATGCATTGCAAGGGTTTTTTAAGGGTAGTATTTCTTGAGTTGGTCGAGGTTCGTTGCGAGGTTAAACTCTTGACCGTCCAAGTCGGTTAGTTTCTTGCTCACTTTGTGTAGATTTCCTTGACGAGGTAGGGTCCAGCCCAATTAGGCTTGAACTTTCCTCGTGGGTCGACTGGAAGCGGTGCTCGGACTGACTTTAGTACGAGATCACCTACTTTTATGTTTCGTGGCTTGACTCGTTTGTTGAATGCTCGCTGTTGTCGTGCTTGGTACATTAAATGCGGTGCTCGGGAGTGAAGTCGGCGTCATTCAGGAGCATGAGTTGTTCGTTGCGTTCACGGGCCCATTCTGCTTCTGGGATGCTACTTTCCATTAGTATGCGTAGTGATTGTATTTCTATTTCCACTGGTTGGACGGCTTCCATGCCGTAGGTGAGGAAATAGGGGGTCATGCTCGTGGGTGTGCGAATGGTAGTGCGGTATCCCCATAATGCGTATGGTATCTTGTTGGGCCAATCTTTGCAACTGTCGGTCATCTTCTCGAGTATGGTGACGATCGTTTTGTCACGCCTCAACGGCTCCATTGGTTTGGGGTCTATAGGGGGAGGATTTGTGATGTTGTATGTGGTATTTTGTGAGTGTAGCTTCTGTCTCGCGCTGAAAGTGCGAGCCTTGATCGCTGATGAACTCATGGGGTATGTCATATCGGCATATGATGTTTGTCTGGATGAACTTGGCGACTTCTTTGGAGCCGAGGGTTCGAAAAGATGCTGCTTCTACCCATTTTGTGAAGTAGTCGATTGCCACTAGCACGAAACAGTGACCTCCTGCTCCGATGGGGTGGACTTTTCCTATTACGTCGATGCCCCAGGTTGAAAAGGGCCAGGGCGAGGTTAGGCTGTATAGTGGTAAGGGGGTACATGTACATTCTTTGAAAATCGCGGTTGTGGCGTTGCTTGACGTATTGGATGCACCGCTTCCATGGTTGTCCAATACCATCCTAGCCGTAGAATCTGTTTGCAGAGTGCTCGAGCGTTCATGTGAGGTCCGCATTCGCCATCATGGACTTGCGTGATGATTTCCTGTCCCTTCTTGTAGTCGACACATATGAGGAGCATGCCTTGTGGTGTCTTTTGAGTAATTGTCGCATTTCTAACACGAACTGGGAAGCTAGGAGTCTAATGGCTCTCTGACCACGTTTATCGGTGTCAGGTGGGTAAGTGCTGTTTGTTTTGTAGTTGACTATGGCTTGGTACCAGGGCTCTGTCTGCTCGGCTTCGTCTAAGTCGATGGTATGGATGTATGCTGGTTCGTCTCGTCTTTCGACGATGATGGGTAGTAACTTCATGTTTGGTGGCATGTTCAGGAGGGATGAGAGTTTTGACAGTTGGAGTGAAACTAGATGGGCTAAGTTTCACTCAAGAGATGAACAAAAATCGACTTGAAGTACACTTAAAAATCTCGGCCAAGTATGATGTTTTTGTGAGATAATTTTCTGAAATTTTGTAAAAACAAGAAACATAAATGGATAGTACTAAATCTAAACACAAAGTAATAGATTTAGGGTTTTAATTAGTTAAGCACTAAGCCACTAACTAATTACTCACAAATCTCAAGCACAAAGCTAAGAGAAAAATGAAAACACTCAAATAAACTCTAGGGTTTTTCTCATTCATCAAATCTGAAAATTATGTTGTGAGAATGAGGGTTTATATAATACCCTCACTCTAATCTTGGCCATACAATTCAAAGAGGATCTAAGGGCTCATATGAGCCTTTGAAAACAACCCAAAAAACGGCCAAAAGCCTTCACATGGCTGAATTTTTGAAGATAAACAAACAAAACATAAAGCATAAATCATAAAAAGAGGATAGTGACATGTGGGAAAGGGACATGTTGAGGAACAACATGTAAACCTTCCTTTTGATAATCTCGGCTGGCGTGGGACCCTTTTCCCACTTGATTTTTGCTCTTGATGATTTAATTGACTTGTGGTTCGAACCCACATGGGTGCACCCAAAGTTCACACTTCAAAATAGCACATTCATTGACTTTTCGGTTGCTCCCCAACTTGACTTTCCTTGACTTCTTTGACCCACCAAGCTTGACCAAGATATTATTGTTTAATTCACTCAAAATAAGCTTGGGTGGACCCTAGGACCGGGGCCTAGCCCATGGTTCGAGCCCAAGGACCCAAACCGTGTTCTAGACTAAAACCGCCTTTTCTCGCCTTGACCATTCTTGGTCCAATCTCCTCTCCTTGGAAAGGATTTGCCCTCAAATCCTCGGAGTTCTCTTTGTTCCCTTTTCGACTTGAACTCTTGCTTGACCCTTGATTTAGCCCTTGGTCATTTATGGCTCTCATGCTCCTCGGCTTCCAAGGATTCAACTTGTTCAAAGTCCGGAGAAAAGGATGGATCCCTTTGACTTGGCTCGTGTGAGGGGCCATTATCTCTTCATTGCACACGGTCCTCTTGACCATACACTCTCCCTCGAGCACTCCTTAGAGCCCATGGCTTGTGGGCATGCTACTCTTCCACTCTTGTTCTTGATTGATCCTTCCTTCGAATTCCCAATTTTCGAATCCTCTTGAACTTTTGCATTCCTCTTGACTTGGACTCTTGTTGGCTCATGACTTGATTCGTAGACCATGATGAGTAGTACCCCATGAGCCTCATGACCAACCTTGGGCTCCATGATCCTAGACTCCCAAGAACACCACTTGCTTAGAGATTGAATGAGAGATTGATCCTTGTAGACTCGGCTCATTGAATTGGACTTGCTCTCTCCCTTACTCATGGTTTCCTTGGATTCACAATTATCCCCAAGCACAACTCGAAGTTCCTCATGCTTAGAATCATCATCTAGCCACCCTTTGTCAAGGATGAGCCCCACGTCTTTCTCCCATTTCAAGGACTCACTTGAACTTTCGAACACATCGACCTTTGCATCTCCAAATGATTCACTTCCTTTGCACTTGATTGAGTTTCCTAAATTTTCAGTTTTGACTTTATGGAGCTCCTCTCCTTGGCTTCCCCTTATTGCTCTCGGATTGTCTTTGATCACATGGAGGGCAACATTCTCGATCATGAAGGTACTTGTTGAATTAGACGACCTAAGAAGTGTAACCAATTCATGTATGGCCTTGAGGGCCGTGCCTCTCTTCCACAATTCAATCCTTGGATCTTCAATGGTTTCATCCTCCTTGTTGTTGTTAGTATTCACTTTGAATTTCCATTTTAGAAATTCCCTCGACTCTTTGCTTGCAACAACATTCCCGCTCCACATGAATCTCCCTTCCATGAACTTAGGTAAACTTCTCATCTCACATTCATCCCCTTTCTTGAGCATAGGTAGACTTTCTTTTCCAAACTCATCTTGATCATTAGGGACGTCTTTGAGAAGAAGAACACATTCAACCTTCTCATCACTAAACCCATGCTTCATTTCTAGTCCTCCACTTAATACAACATCTTTGCTCGGCTCAAACATGGAGGGTGGGGTGGAATACCTCAAGGTAGAAGGTAGGGGTGTTGGTAGGTCCTTTAATATCATATCACACGGCCTTACCACCACCATTTCAGTTTGCACTTGTTTTATTTCGGGTCTCCCATCAACCTTCAGTTTTTCGTGTGACCCAATCAAGGAGGGAGGGTTAGGGTTCTTCAAAATCGGAGGTAAGGGTGTAAGTTTGATTTTCTTAGCTCCAATTTTAAAAGTATAGGTATTGTCCCTCTCATCATGATTAGCATTTCTTTTCAACTTCCAAGGTCTCCCCAATAGAGGGTGACAAGCATCCATGGGAATCACATCACACAAAACCTCATCCATGTAATCCCTTCCAATGGAGAAAGAAACCAAGCATTGTTTAACCACACTTACACTCATCTTGGCTCCATTGTTTAGCCACTTCATCTTGTAAGGGTTAGGGTGATCTTGTGTAGGTAAAGCTAGTTTTTCAATGAGAGTATTTGAGGCAACATTATTGCAACTTTCCCCATCAACAACCAAATTACAAACCCTTCCCATAATGGTACACCTAGATCTAAAGGTTTGGACTTGGTGATTCTCTTCTAGGGTTAGGGTTTGAGCATGTATTGCTCTACAAGTCACACGGCTATGGTTAGGGTTTGGTCCTCCTCCTAACCGAGCCAATCTATCCTCTAACTCCCTCAAGATCACAAGGTTAGGGTTAGGGATAGGTCTACCCCTCATTCGACTCATTTTGATTTCAAGCTCTCTTCTAGCTTTCTCCATAGAATCATACATGGTCTCACCAAGAGTAGTATCACAAGAAACATCAAAAGGAAGAAACATACCCATTGAGATAACCAAAGAACAAATCTGAAAATTTCGGGTACCTCAAGAGGAACTCCTTGGACCGTGTTTTCTAAGCACAAAGGGTGGATCTTGTGCTCTTGAAACCAACCAAAGCTTTGATTACCAATTTGGAGTGAAACTAGATGGGCTAAGTTTCACTCAAGAGATGAACAAAAATCGACTTGAAGTACACTTAAAAATCTCGGCCAAGTATGATGTTTTTGTGAGATAATTTTCTGAAATTTTGTAAAAACAAGAAACATAAATGGATAGTACTAAATCTAAACACAAAGTAATAGATTTAGGGTTTTAATTAGTTAAGCACTAAGCCACTAACTAATTACTCACAAATCTCAAACACAAAGCTAAGAGAAAAATGAAAACACTCAAATAAACTCTAGGGTTTTTCTCATTCATCAAATCTGAAAATTATGTTGTGAGAATGAGGGTTTATATAATACCCTCACTCTAATCTTGGCTATACAATTCAAAGAGGATCTAAGGGCTCATATGAGCCTTTGAAAACAACCCAAAAAACGGCCAAAAGCCTTCACATGGCTGAATTTTTGAAGATAAACAAACAAAACATAAAGCATAAAGCATAAAAAGAGGATAGTGACATGTGGGAAAGGGACATGTTGAGGAACAACATGTGAACCTTCCTTTTGATAATCTCGGCTGACTTGGGACCCTTTTCCCACTTGATTTTTGCTCTTGATGATTTAATTGACTTGTGGTTCGAACCCACATGGGTGCACCCAAAGTTCACACTTCAAAATAGCACATTCATTGACTTTTCAGTTGCTCCCCAACTTGACTTTCCTTGACTTCTTTGACCCACCAAGCTTGACCAAGATATTATTGTTTAATTCACTCAAAATAAGCTTGGGTGGACCCTAGGACTGTGGCCTAGCCCATGGTTCGAGCCCAAGGACCCAAACCGTGTTCCAGACTAAAACCGCCTTTTCTCGCCTTGACCATTCTTGGTCCAACAGTGCGTCGGCAAATTGGTTTTCTTCCCTCGGGAGGTGATAAAATTCAATGCAGTCGAAGTTGGTTAGGAGTTTTTGTATTTTTGTTTGGTATTTTGTGAGGGTTTCACTCATGATCTTCCATGCCCCTGTCACTTGATTTATGATGAGGAATGAATCTCCATGCACCCGAAGGTTCCTTATCTTGAGAGCGATTGCTGCTTGCAGGCCGTAAATGCAGGCTTCGTATTCTGCGGCGTTGTTTGTGACACTAAAATCGAGCTTGATTGGGAGCGGTGTATGGTCACCATCTGGGGATATTAGGAGTATTCCTACTCCGTAGCCGCGGTAGTTGATAGGATTAGTCGCGCTCTCCTAATCAAAAATAGACCGGACAAACACTAATGGGTAGCTAGGGTAAGTCAGGGTCGAATCCACAGGGAGAAGGTTGCAATGTTGGTTATTTTTAGCAATTCTAATCTCGGTTCGAGTAAGGTTTGAGTTACTAAAGCTAGAGCGAGGAAATAAGGGTTTAAACTAGAAGAGAAAGGTCTAGGGATAGCAAGGATGAAGCTAGGATGAACAATGATGACAGAAATGAGTCGGGAATCGCAAGTGCTAAGGAATAGGCTCGACCTCTCGGTTCTAAGCGTCCTCTAGGTCTCAAATGCGGGCTCTCGCAACTTACAAATGAGGGTCCTAATGATTGGTCTCGTGTCCTACCTTAAACTAGGCTTTCGATCTTAAGTTTAAGGGTGACAATCGCTCACAAACCCTTGGCCAAAGGATCAACAAACGCATACAAAACGAGATAATCAAAGACACAAGCGAAACCCTCATCAAAACATCACCAAAATCAAACTAGACTACTCACTCTTGATCACCCTTTCTCCCTAGAATAAGAACTACTCACACATAGCGAAAACGGAAACAAAAGCAAGGGAGAAAGAAGAAAACATGATCAAGAACGATAAATAATGAAATCACAATCAAATAAGAGAAGTACAAACAAAAACCAATCAGAAATTCAAAGAGAAAAGATAAGAGCAAAGACAACAATACCAAATAGATGATCGAAACCAAAGCAATCCGAGTCGGGAATTCAAAATACAAGAAAGAAAAATGATCAAATCCTAAATTTTGGAGAGAAAGTAGTTTAAAGTGTCTATAGAATCCTTAGAAAAATTCGTGCAAAAATAAGATGTTTTGGCCTCTCAAATAGACGATCAATTTTAAGCCAACGAAGAGACACAAGGCTGCCCCGGGCGGGATGAGAGTGCCCCCGGGCGGGGTGTGTTGGTCCCGGACGGGCTAAGAGCTTCCCGTATTGTTCAGATTTTTCAGCTTTGGTTCTTGACTTGTACTTAGTTTTTTCTTGCTTCTTTCTCTTCCCAAGGCTACGGGACAAGGCCTACATCGTCACAAGGAGTAGGGCCAAGGTCTACATCGATCACATGAACTTCAAATCCCGTCCCGAGGTACCGGGACACCTTCAAAAGCTAAAACGGGGCTCGTGCGCAAGCGAAACGCAACGAAACCAACTCGGAACTTCACGAAACATTGCGAAACTTCACGAAACCTCTCGAATAGCATCCTAACCTCCACATATGCGTGTTTACCTGCAAAATAGACACAAAAACGCAGCAGTGCCAAATCGGAGAGAAATAGGAGTTGAAACGCATATAAAAGCACTAGAATCGCAAAGAAACGCTAACGACAGGGGCTAAAAATATATATTAATATAGGACACATCAGTAGTTTGATGCTCCGTCAAAGTATAATTGCCAGTATTCCTTTTCTACGGCAAAGATCCCCTCGTCAGGAAATGACATTGTGTCGATCATGGGCTGTTCGATGATAGCGTTTCGCGAAGGAAGTCGAAACCGCTTCTTCCCTTGATTACTTTCGGAGGGAGGTACTTGAGCTCATACTGGCAGAAGCGAGTCCACCTGGCCATGCGCCCGTTTAGGACCGGTTTTTCAAAAAGGTACTTGAGAGGGTCCATTAAGGAGTATACTCTTGTTGTGCTAGTGAGTAGGTAGTGTCTGAGCTTTTTGGTTGCCCAGACCAGTGAGAGGCAGCTTTTCTCGACTGGTTCATACCGAGTTTCTGTTGGAGTATGTGTCCTCCACAATAGTGCGATTACTTAATAAATCTCAATTAAGGAATACATGGGGATAATCCTAAATTATTGTCAATTGATTAACGTAAATCAATAACGGTTGGCTGACTAGAGTTTGACGTTATTGTCGTGAGAACGGCGGTAATCAATTGATCCCTTTAAGTCACACCTATAGGAACGTACTCCAAATATTCAAGCTAATTAATTGTATGAGATACGATTATATTAGTAACTTGATAATTTGACTAACGGTTAGTCGGTGAATTAATTTAGAGAGAAATCGAGTTGTGAACTCGGATGATTTAATTTTATATCGATAAAATTATTAGAGGAGATGGGAATTAGTGATTAAACGTTAATTCACTAATCATGTATATTTTACTAATGAGATTAGTAAAAGTATAATTCTTAAACATGTGTAAATGTACATATATGTTAAAGATGAGTTGTGAGTTCAATTTGATAATTTGTACTTTATCATATTAGATGATTAAGTGATAAATTATAAGTATTTGTGGAGTGAAACTAAGTTGATCAAGTTTCACTCAAGGGATGAACACAAATCGACTTGGAATGGTGATGATGATCTCGGCCAAAAGTGATATTTTTGTGAAGTATTTTTCTGAAATTTTGTGGAACAATAAAACATAAAGGATAGTCACTAAATCTACACACAAAGTAATAGATTTAGGGTTTGATTAGTTTAAGCACAAAGCCACTAAACTAATCTCTCACAAATCTCAAACACAAAGTAAAGAGATAAATGAAGAACACTCAAGGAAACTAGGGTTTCTTTTCATTCAAACAAATCTGAAAATTTATGTTGTGTGAGGGTGGGTTTATATAACACCCAAGGCCTCATCTCAACCATACATCTCTAGGATCATCTAAGGGCTCACATGAGTCCCCAAATATTACAAAAAATACGGCTCCTAGATCACATGTGAGCTGAATTTTTTCAATCAAAAGATAAACTATAAAGCATAAAGGTTGATGTGGACATTAGACTCAATTCCCTCCTTTGATTGTTTAGGTAGTCTTCAAGGGTCTTGATTTGATCTTGGGAGGTATGTGGGTCGGTCCATTGGAGACAAATACAAGAGATTATTTTGTTTCCTTACATCAAAAGCATAAAGTAAAGTAGAGAAAGCGATACGTGTATGAAAATGACTTAAACATAAAACAATGTGATTTGTTTGTTGGGACTTGTTGGTAGGCTCCTTGGGACCTCCTTGAGCTAGCTTTGTGAACCATGTGAGTCCTTTTATTGGAGGGTTAACTCACATGGGTGCACCCACTTTGACCACATTCAAAAATAGCATAATCTTTGACTTTAGGTTGCTCTCCACCTTGACTTCCTCTTGACTCTCCTTGATCACTAAGGTTGGCTTGATTTGACCATAGAGTTGACTTTACTTAGCCCTTAGTGATCCCTTGACCCATGGCCTAGGCTTGGGTTTGAGCCCATGGCCCTAACCCATGGTCTCCCTTGGTTTCACCCTTGACCGCCTTGACCATTTTTGGTCCAATCTCCTCTTCTTGAAAAGGATTTGTCCTCAAATCCTCGGCCTCTCTTCCTCTTGCTCGGTTTGAACTTTGATCATTGATGAGATTGATTGATATCCCTTTTGCTTCTTGACAAGAATTGGACTTCATGATTGTTAATGCCCAAGAACACCATAGGCCTAGAGATTGATCGAGAGAATAATTGTTCCTTGTTTGGCTCGTGCAAATGACCCCACTCTCTTCTCTTACCATGGCCTCCTTGAATCTACATTCATTTCCTAGCTCATCCTCAAGCTCTTCATACCCAAACTCAATTGAAGCTTGCTTAGGATCACCATGACGCCACTCCTTGCTACGGTCATTCCTTTCCATGATCCTCCATTTCATGGTTCTTCTTGGCCTTTCCATGCCATCATTCCTTGCACTCCCATGTGAATCATCCTCGTATTGGTTCGGATTTTTCAACATAAGCACGGTGGTCCCAACAAATTTGTGCTCCTCTCCTTTGTTCCTTCGTATTGCCCTAGGAGAGCATTGTGGGAGATCATCACTTAGCTCTTTTTGTTCGAGCTTAGTTCCTCCTTTGAATCCCCATTTCATGAACCCACTTGAATCGATTTGATTACGATAACCACATTGCATTTCCTTGAACAACTTCCTCTTGACCTTGGTTAAATCCCACATAGAATCAAACTCATTCCCATGCTTGACATTGTACCCCATGCTTTCCTCTTGATTGTTAGGATCATCCTTAGCAAAGTGAATGGCCAATTTCTCACCAACATTCATCCCATCACTTATTTCGGCCTCTTCACTCACTAACATTCTCTTGGGAGCCTCAAACATGGAGGGTGGCTTGCATTGCTCTTTGGGGATTTCCTTAGCAAGGACATCAAAGACATTCTTCCCCTTGTTAGGCTCTTGTTCAATTTCTGGTCTCCCATCAATCCCCATTTTTTCGTGTGATATAATCAAGGAGGGTGGGTTAGGGTTTGTCAAAATCGGAGGTAAGGGTGCAAGTTTGATTTTCTTAGTTCGAATCTTGAAGGTATAGGTATTGTCCCTCCCATCATGATGAGCATCTCTTTCCCACTTCCAAGGTTTCCCCAAGAGGAGATGACAAGCATCCATGGGAATCACATCACACAAAACCTCATCCATGTAATCCCTTCCAATGGAGAAAGAAACCAAGCATTGTCTAACCACACTTACACTCATCTCGGTTCCTTTGGTTAGCCACTTCATCTTGTAAGGGTTAGGGTGATCTTGTGTAGGTAAGGCTAGTTTTTCAATGAGAGTACTTGAGGCAACATTATTGCGACTTTCCCCATCAACAATCAAATTACAAACCCTTCCCATAATGGTACACCGAGATCTAAAGATTTGGACTTGGTGATTCTCTTCTAGGGTTAGGGTTTGATCAAGTAATGCTCCACAATCCACACGGCCTAGACTAGGGGGTGGCTCTCCTCCTAATCGAGCCATTCTAGCCTCTAACTCCCTTTGACCCCTTAAAGTCACAAGATCAAGGCTAGGGTTAGGTTTAAGTCTACCCCTCATTCGACTTATTTTGATTTCAAGCTCTCTTCTAACTTTCTCCATAGAATCATACATGGTCTCACCAAGAGTAGTACCACAAGAAACATCAAAAGGAAGAAACACACCCATTGATATAATCAAAGAAACAAAATCTGAAAATTTTTGAGTAAAGCAAGGACCTTTGAGTGTGAGAACCGAAATCAACACTAACACAAATGTAGATCTTCAACCATTTTGTGAAAATTTTGTGAGAATGTTTGTGGAAGTTTTGTGTAAATAAACAAGGAAAAAATAAAAGAGAAAACGAAAATAAAAGATGAAAAACAAGAGTATAACCGAAAAACTAAGAACAAGAACAAATCGAAAAAAAACAAGAACAAACCTAGGCTTTGATTACCAATTTGGAGTGAAACTAAGTTGATCAAGTTTCACTCAAGGGATGAACACAAATCGACTTGGAATGGTGATGATGATCTCGGCCAAAAGTGATATTTTTGTGAAGTATTTTTCTGAAATTTTGTGGAACAATAAAACATAAAGGATAGTCACTAAATCTACACACAAAGTAATAGATTTAGGGTTTGATTAGTTTAAGCACAAAGCCACTAAACTAATCTCTCACAAATCTCAAACACAAAGTAAAGAGATAAATGAAGAACACTCAAGGAAACTAGGGTTTCTTTTCATTCAAACAAATCTGAAAATTTATGTTGTGTGAGGGTGGGTTTATATAACACCCAAGGCCTCATCTCAACCATACATCTCTAGGATCATCTAAGGGCTCACATGAGTCCCCAAATATTACAAAAAAAACGGCTCCTAGATCACATGTGAGCTGAATTTTTTCAATCAAAAGATAAACTATAAAGCATAAAGGTTGATGTGGACATTAGACTCAATTCCCTCCTTTGATTGTTTAGGTAGTCTTCAAGGGTCTTGATTTGATCTTGGGAGGTATGTGGGTCGGTCCATTGGAGACAAATACAAGAGATTATTTTGTTTCCTTACATCAAAAGCATAAAGTAAAAAGTAGAGAAATGATACGTATTTAAAAATGACTTAAACATAAAACAATGTGATTTGTTTGTTGGGACTTGTTGGGCCGGCTCCCTTGGGACCTCCTTGAGCTAGCTTTGTGAACCATGTGAGTCCTTTTATTGGAGGGTTAACTCACATGGGTGCACCCACTTTGACCACATTCAAAAATAGCATAATCTTTGACTTTAGGTTGCTCTCCACCTTGACTTCCTCTTGACTCTCCTTGATCACTAAGGTTGGCTTGATTTGACCATAGAGTTGACTTTACTTAGCCCTTAGTGATCCCTTGACCCATGGCCTAGGCTTGGGTTTGAGCCCATGGCCCTAACCCATGGTCTCCCTTGGTTTCACCCTTGACCGCCTTGACCATTTTTGGTCCAATTTGTGGGACAATTATTGAAAACAAATTGGACCCATTATAGGGGCCATATAGCCGTCCAAATACAAGGAAAAAGGAGAGGAGATGCTTTGTTTTGTCTTTTGCTTTTTGTTCTACTTTTGCATGCAAAAACATCATCATTACAAAGCATAACATTGTTCTAATCTATGAGCAAACTCTTCCCCCTTGTGCATGCATAGGAGGCCGGCCACCCTAGTGTATCCAATACACTTCATGTTGTTTTATTTTGTTATAAAATACAAAGCCTTGAATGAATGAGATTCATTCATGCAATCCTCTCACTCTCTCTAACCATTCTCTCTAATATTCACATTCATAATATACTAAGTGTTAGTAATAATAATATCACATATTATCAAGTTAATACTAAGTTATTTCTAGATCAAAATACTTAGTATTTTGGAGTGTGTTCTTGGGTGCTTCTTTTAGGAGGTTTCCTACTTTGGAAACTCGGGTTTTTGGAGGATCATCCTAAGCTTAAACTCAAGAAACAAAACTAGAAAGGAGTTCTAGTTTTGTGCCCTAATTTCCCTTTAAAGAAAGGTATAAATTTCTAATCTTGTAAACAAAGTGAATTTGTACTACATAGATCTTGCTAAATCAAATTAGAGTAATTTGATTTACACTAATATTTGATTAGTGATTGGGATGAGATCCCTACAGTTTCGTAGTCTGGAACCTCTTGCTAATGTAGTAAACGACTCGCTCTTCGTTGTCGACCTCCTGGGCGAGCATGGCACCCATAGCGTCTGGCGTGGTCGTTAAGTAGAGAGATAGTGGCAAATCCTTTTGTGGAGGTACCAGGACGGGTGGATTTGTAAGCAGGCTCTTGACTTTGTCGAATGCTTGTTGACAGTCGTCGTCCCATTTCGTGTGCTCTTCTTTCTTTACCTTCTTGAAGATTGGTTCGCAAATCATGGTGAGTTTGCTGATAAATCGGGAGATATATTGGACTTGCCCCAAAAAGCTCCTTATTTCGTCGATGTTGCTTGGCGGCTTCATACCCATTATTGCTTTGATTTTGGTCGGGTCTATTTCGATCCCGCGCTGGCTTACTATGTGGCCTAACAACTTGCCTGACGTGACCCCAAAGGTGCATTTCTGTGGGTTCAATCGCATCTTATATTGTCTGATTCTGGTGAAGAACTTGCGGAGGTTGGTGACGTGGTCATCCCTTTCTTTTGATTTTACGATCATGTCGTCGACGTATACCTCAACCTCCTTATGCATCATGTCGTGGAGCAAGGTGGTAGCAGTGCGTTGGTAGGTAGCGCCGGCATTGATGAGCCCAAATGGCATGACTGTGTAGCGGTATATTCCCAGGGGTTCTGAAGGTTGTTTTTGGCATATCGTCTGCTGCCATTTTGATTTGGTTGTATCCTGCATAGCCGTCCATGAATGATAGTAAGGCGTGATCCGCTGTATTGTCGATTAGAATGTCCATGTGAGGCAGTGGGAAGTCATCTTTTGGGCAGGCTTTGTTTAGGTCTCGAAAGTCGGCACATACTCGTATTTTGCCGTTTTTCTTCATAACTGGAACCATGTTGGAGACCCAGTCAGAGTATTCGATGACCCGGATGAACCCAGCTTGTAGCTGCTTTTCGATCTCCTCTTTGACCATGAGGGACCATTCTGGCTTGATGCGTCGGAGTTTCTGTTTGACCGGTTTGCTACCTTGTTTGATCGAGATGCGGTGTTCAGCTATCTCGCGGTCGATACCGGGCATGTCTTTGTACGACCATGCGAAGACGTCCTTGAATTCTGTGAGGAGCTTGGTGTACGTGGTCCTTTCTTCTGCGCTTAGAGAAGCCCCCAGCTGTAATTCTCGAGGTTCTTCAGGCGTGCCTATGTTGATGGTCGTTGTGTCTTCAATAATGGGGTCCTGTTCGGGTTTTGAAACAATACTTGCAATGTATCTGTTGGAATTGTGTCCCAAACCCAATCGTTTCGTAAGATTAATTACTACTGGTTTAATGTTGAACCTATGTGGTCACACACTTACGGTCGATATTTGACGTTTACGATTATTTCATATTTTATGAGAATAATTAAATGGAATAATTTTGACGATATATTTTTATATTGTTCCGCTAACACGGAAAATATAGTAAATATGGAAAATACGTTTGTATGAGATGTTATATAATAAGAAGGGTGTCAACTTAATAGTAAGTTAGTACTAAGACACATCATATTCCATTGCTACGTGTTTTCCTTTAGTGAATTCTTTCCTTTTGAGTTTTGACTAAGCATATTATTTTGTCATAAAACCAAAAAAGTGGTGGTGGCTTTTTTGAGACACACACAAAAACAAAAAGAAAAGGTCAGAAGCATTATTACACCAAAAACACTTGAAAGCATAAGGTGATCAAGAGTACGGAGTTATATTTATTTTATTCTCATACAAGTAAAGTTGAGAAAAGGGTTTTCTCTGTATTTTCAAAGTCGTCTCAAGGGTTGAGAACGTTATTATATTTATCGGTGTGGATACACTAGGGACTCTGTATTTTCAGAGTTATATAATACTTTGTACTCTCACGAAGGTATACATTTCTACCAATTATTTTTGTACCATTTTAAATGCAATAGATCTTATAAGGACTGTTTTTGTCTTCCGCTGCGTATATTAGATATACTACGGTCCTTTCAATTGGTATCAGAGCCGGAGTTGGCATTTAATTGGTATATTTGGATTGCACTATTATTATTTTCCGAGGTCATGTCTTTGCGGTTGTAGTGCTAAATTGTGTGTTTTTGCTTGCACACATATGAAGTTTACCAAAGCATGTTTATGACTAAGAACACAATTATGGACGTGTCTTATGCATGATGATGTTTTCTTTATGCTTCTTTGACACCTTTTTGATTAACATGTGTTAAGTATTGTGTTTTGGTAGAGAGATCAGCTTGTATATACACACGTAATTTTCATGTGTTATTGGCTATTCTGTGCTGTATCTTATCAAAAGGTATACGGAGTTATTTCAGAAATAACTGTAATATATTTGTTTTAGTAACAAAATCTTGACCATTTAAAATATTGAGTTTTATTAATAAAATATGGTATATTTTGTTAATTGGCTTTTCCATCAAGTAGATAATAAAATTTATTTTTGTTTACAAGGAACGACCTGACAACCAGGGGACTTGTAGTTCAGAAATGAATTATGTATTGTCTATCGTATGAATGATACAAGGGTGAAGCAAATTACTTAATTTTTACTTATAGTCTGGACTACCCAGAGGGTAAAAGATTAATTAGTTTTCTGTCACTAGGGTAGATAAGCTCAACTATACTAATAGGAACGACCTGACTTCCAGGGGACTATGTAGTATAGAGCCAGTATTTATTTTATTGGATAAAATTAGTAAACTTTAATTATGTGTGAGAAACGACTTGACTACCAAGGGGCTCACTCATGTTTTAGAAGTTTAATTTTTTCATTTTGATAAAGTCCATATCTTAATGAAGTATAATTGTGTTCATGTTGATATTGTTTTTCATTCTTAATCAGATATTAAAATGGCTACAATATCACTGCGGAGCATACTTGATGCTAATAAGTTGGCTGGTAACAATTTTGATGATTGGTACCGCAACCTGAGAGTCGTGCTTATGCATGAAAAGCTCATCGATGTGATCGATAAGCCTGCTGTAGTAGCCCCCCTAGAGGGAGTAACTGATGCCGGTGCATCAGATGCATATTCAAAGTATTTGGAACATAGTACTACGGCTCAGTGTATTATTTTGGCGTCAATGAGTCCTGAACTTCAGAGACAGCATGAAACTATGAATCCGTTACAGATCATTGAACATCTGAAAAAGATGTATGGGTCTCAAAGTAGGACAGCTAGATATCAGATATCTAAGTCCCTGTTCAAATCTGAATTGAAACCCAGAGAGCCTGTCGGGATCCATGTTCTAAAGATGATTGATTTTGTAGAACTGCTTGAGAAGCAAGGATGCTCGTTAGGCAAAGAGTTGTCACAAGACTTGATCTTGCAGTCTCTTGATAATACCTATTCACCGTTCATTGTCAATTATAACATGAATAAGATGGATTGTGATCATCATGAATTGCTCAATTTATTGGTCGATTTTGAACATCAAATCACATCTGAGAAGGTGAAGGTATCTGGATCTGTGAATCTAGTTGGTACGTCTTCCAAGAGTAAGTGGAAGGGAAAGAAGCGTGCTAATAAAAATTCACTTGCACCCAAGGATGCTATCAGTACATCTAAGGGTAAGATGGTGAAAGTTGATCAGACGGATGCTGAATGTTTTTTCTGTCATAAGAAAGGACATTGGAAAAGGAATTGTCCAGAGTTTAAAGCTACTCTGAAGGACAAGAAATCAGGTGAGATACTTGTGAAAAGTATTTTCATGATTGCTTTAGCAACTATTGATACTACCAAATGGGTATTGGATACCGGTAGTAGTTTTAACATCTGCAATATGTTGCAGGGTTTAAAAATCAATAAGTGGTTGAAGAAAGGAGAAATGAATCTACAAGTAGGGAATGGAGCATATGTTGCCGCCCTTACTGTAGGAGAAATTTCTCTTGTAATGCCTACGGGCAAAACTTTGTTGTTAGAAAGTTGTTATTATGTTCCTAAGTTTGTTTCGAACATAATTTCCATATCGTCTTTAGACAAGTGTGGTTTTCGAACAATTTTCTCTGACAACCGTTGTAATATATTTCACTGTAATGAATTATATGCGAGCGGTTATCTACAACAGGGTTTGTATGTCTTACCTGAAGTTAAACCTTGTTCTATAATGACTATTTCGGGCCAAAAGAGGAAGAGAAATAATCAAGCAAACCAAAGTTATCTTTGGCATTGTAGGCTTGGTCATATTGGAGAGAAAAGAGTGAACAAGTTGTACAAGATAGGATGTCTTGGACAGTATGATTATAAATCATATGAAACTTGTGAATCTTGTCTCCTAGGAAAGATGACCAAATCTCTGTTTACCGGAATAGAAGAGAGAGCCAGTGAACTACTTGGACTAATACATAGTGATGTATGTGGACCAATGAAAGTTCAAGCTAAAGATGGATATTCTTACTTTATCACGTTCATTGATGATATGTCCAGATATGGATTTGTGTATCTTATGAGACACAAGTCTGAATCTTTTGATATTTTCAAAAGATTTCGCAGTGAAGTGGAAAAGCAGACTGGTAAGAGTATTAAAGCGTTAAGAACTGACCGTGGAGGTGAGTATCTTAGTGATGAATTTGTTGATTATTTAAGACATGATGGTATCGTGTCTCAGTGGACTTCTCCGGGAACACCACAGCACAATGGTGTTTCAGAAAGGAGAAATCGAACCTTATTGGATATGGTACGATCCATGATGGGATTCACTGATCTTCCTATATTTCTATGGGGATATGCTTTGGAAGCGGCTGCGTATGTATTGAATAAAGTTCCCACTAAAGCAGTTTATGGAACTCCATATGAGATATGGAAGGGACGTAAGCCTAACCTAAAACACTTAAGGGTGTGGGGTTGTCCAGCTTATCTCAAACGACTGCAATCAGACAAACTTGGAGCAAAGTCTGATAAGTGTCGATTTATTGGTTATCCTAAAGAAACTATAGGATACTATTTCTATCATTCCTCTGAGCACAAAGTATTTGTGGCTAGAAGTGGAACCTTTTTAGAAAGGAAATTCCTTGAAGAAGGAAGTCGTGATGTAGAAATAGATCTTGATGAAATTCAAGATTCTGATGAGTCAACTGTAGCTCAAAAGCATGTGATGCCTGTTGAGTTACCTTTTCTTGACGTTTTGAAGTTGCCGCCAAGGATACCAACCTCTAGTGTTGAGGAAAAGGAGTTGTTTAAAGAACCAGCTCAGGTATCGACGGAACGACAAAGTCAAAAAGTACACCAACCTCTTAAAAGGTCAACTAGGGAGCGTCATCCACCAGATCGATTAAATCTATTGGTACATGATGATGTTCATGCTGATGATATCACTCATGTTGATGACGATCCTAAGGACTTTAAAGAGGCCATGACATGTTCAGATCATGAGAAATGGCTAGAGGCCATGAAATCCGAATTGGAGTCTATGAGAATCAACAAAGTATGGACTTTGGTTGATAGCTCTAAGGACATAAAACCTATTGGAAGCAAATGGGTTTTTAAGAAAAAGATCGAGCGAGCGGTAAAGTTGAAACTTATAAAGCCCGTCTTGTTGCTAAGGGGTATAATCAAAAGGAAGGTATTGATTATGAGGAAACTTTTTCTCCTGTAGCAATGCTCAAATCTATTCGGATTCTGTTAGCCATAGCTGCATATTATGATTATGAGATATGGCAGATGGATGTGAAAACAGCTTTTCTAAATGGAGAGCTGAAGGAAGAGGTCTATATGACCCAACCTGAGGGATTCATATCACCATCGGCTCATGATCAAGTATGTAAGTTGCAGCGATCCATTTATGGATTGAAGCAAGCTTCTCGTAGTTGGAATATCCGTTTTCACACGACAATCAAAAATTTTAATTTTGTGCGATGTGAAGAGGAGTCATGTGTGTACAAGAAGGTTAGTGGGAGTACAGTAATTTTCCTGATTTTATATGTCGATGACATATTGTTAATAGGAAATGATATACCAGCAATGCAAGAGACGAAGATTTGGCTGTTAGAACAGTTCTCTATGAAGGATTTGGGAGAAGCGGCTTATATTCTCGGAATAAAAATCTATAGAGATAGATCAAAAAGGCTGCTTGGGCTCTTCCAATCTATGTACATTGATACTATCTTGAAGAAGTATCACATGGATAATTCCAAAAAGGGCTATCTTCCAATAGGGACAGGAATTTCTCTTTCTAGAGAAGATTGTCCTAAAACCCTAGAGGAAAGAGAGCGCATGAGTAGAGTCCCGTATGCAAACGCAGTGGGAGCTATCATGTATACCATGACGTGTACAAGGCCTGATGTTGCTTACGCGCTAGGAGTAGCGAGTAGGTTTCAAGGAAATCCAGGGGAGGAACATTGGAAAGTGGTTAAGTCTATCCTCAAGTACTTGCGGAGGACTAAGGACCAGTTCCTTATTTATGGAGACTATGAGCTAAAGTTGTTTGGCTTTACTGATGCTAGTTTTGCATCAGATAAAGATGATAGCAAATCTACCTCTGGTTACATTTTCACCTTAAATGGTGGTGCAGTGAGTTGGAAGAGTTCCAAACAACAAACTGTAGCCGACTTGGTGACCGAGGCAGAATATATTGCTGCTTGTGGTGCTGCCAATGAGGCTGTTTGGATGAAAAAGTTCATATCTGATTGGCTCTAGGTCAAGTGGTAAATTGCAAGAATTGTACCCTAGAGATCAATATATATGAAGTACGTTGAACACTTGTTATATGATGTATATTATTAATGGTGATTAATAAATATGGCGTTTGATCATTATATTGTTAAGGAGTTAATTTTATAATGAGTCCTTGATTAAACTGGTATACTTGACATTATAATTGAGATTATAATAATGAGAGTCAAGTATTAAAGAGTTTAGTCTAAAATTGTTCTTGGTCATAGGATTGTTATTATGGGACTATAATAATCCGGGAAGATCAATATATGTATAGCAGTATTCTTATGATGAATATTAATGGATCTCATTCATTAAGTTATATATATAAATGATGCATATGTAGATATGATCATTGAACTGACCAAAAGTGAGATTTTCTAATGGATAATATTACCTATAATCTGTCAATAAGAAAATTCTCTTAAGGAGTAATAGTATATATTTTCCTTTGACCTGAGATCATCATTGTAATTATTAGACTGCTTATTGTGCTTTGATACCGGACATTTAGTGTGTAAAAATACTAGATGAATGGTTATTGGGTATAATTAAGTATCTGTTTAATTAGTGGTGAGTCAAGATGGAATCCATTAGCTCAAGGTAATGAGTTAGAACTCTATGTTGTCATTAATCTTATTGGTTGTATAAAGACCTTGGCTAAGGCAAAAGAATGGTTTAAGAAAGGAGTTTCTTATAGTCATTTACCAACCATTAATGATTGACATGTAACATAGTGGTCACTTAATAGGGTTTGACAGATAAACCATACCCTAGAGTGATCCGGAGTTGAAACGATGGAAGGAAATAATACATTAACCTTAGCTCAGGTTCGCCTACATTAGATGTTGATATTCACATTATCCAGTCGTTGAGGAGTGTTGTTAGACGCCAACCTCGATTAGTAGTTAATACGATTGACTTTGGGTCAAGTGGGAGATTGTTGGAATTGTGTCCCAAACCCAATCGTTTCGTAAGATTAATTACTACTGGTTTAATGTTGAACCTATGTGGTCACACACTTACGGTCGATATTTGACGTTTACGATTATTTCATATTTTATGAGAATAATTAAATGGAATAATTTTGACGATATATTTTTATATTGTTCCGCTAACACGGAAAATATAGTAAATATGGAAAATACGTTTGTATGAGATGTTATATAATAAGAAGGGTGTCAACTTAATAGTAAGTTAGTACTAAGACACATCATATTCCATTGCTACGTGTTTTCCTTTAGTGAATTCTTTCCTTTTGAGTTTTGACTAAGCATATTATTTTGTCATAAAACCAAAAAAGTGGTGGTGGCTTTTTTGAGACACACACAAAAACAAAAAGAAAAGGTCAGAAGCATTATTACACCAAAAACACTTGAAAGCATAAGGTGATCAAGAGTACGGAGTTATATTTATTTTATTCTCATACAAGTAAAGTTGAGAAAAGGGTTTTCTCTGTATTTTCAAAGTCGTCTCAAGGGTTGAGAACGTTATTATATTTATCGGTGTGGATACACTAGGGACTCTGTATTTTCAGAGTTATATAATACTTTGTACTCTCACGAAGGTATACATTTCTACCAATTATTTTTGTACCATTTTAAATGCAATAGATCTTATAAGAACTGTTTTTGTCATCCGCTGCGTATATTAGATATACTACGGTCCTTTCAGTATCTATATAATGCAATGTTATTTAGTTTAAATTTATCGCATTCATTAGAATATGTAGATTTTAAATGAGGCAAAGAGTAACCAAAAACTTTCATGTTATTAATGTTATCAAGAGCGGTTACATTTGAAGATAGCTCAGACGAGGGAGCTTTGGACAACCTTAATGACTCTAGTTCTTGAGCTAAATTGATTACATCGGGGAGATAACCCGGGGGTTTTGTCGGGGCGTAAGACTTGAAATGACGACGAGGGAGCTTAAACTCTGTGACGGTCTTTTTGTTGAGGGCATTGTCTTCATCTTCGTCGGAGTCGGAGTCTTCGAAGGTATAGCCTTGACCGGTAGTGATTTTGAAGGTGCGGTCTTGTTCGTCGGTCCACTTGAAAGTCTTTGACCATCCGTCGTGCGTCTTCTCTTCGAAGGGGATGACTAGGTCTGTGGGGTTGAAGTTGTGGCTGCGTATGATGTCGGAGACGAGTTCGATCCCGGCGATGGTGTATGTGGATACGTCCTTAGGAACTCTGCTAGTGCCCTCTTTGACGAAGTAGTTGCTGGGGAAGATGTGGTATGGCTGCATGTGGAAGTCGTGATACTTCTTGCGGTTATTGTATGATTCCCAACCACGAGAGACTTCGTATGACCAGGGTACATAAGATAGACCCATGGTGGGCCATTTGTTGTCGTTGTCTTTGGCGTAGAGTGAAGTGATTTCTTCTTCGCGAGTCATGGTACAGATGCTGAAATCGAAGTCGAAACCACATATGTCATCGGCTGGATCGGCGTTTATGTTTGCGGTACCGTTGTTAACCTTATGTTGTTTAAGAGTAGCTCGGAAGTTTGAGGCGTCGATGGTGACAATCTCGTCATCTAAAGGTATCCTGACTTTACAGTGCAGGTCAAGGATCGCTTTGGTAGCGTGGATCCAAGGCCTACCTAGTAGCATGTTATAAGTTGGGGGTATGTCGATGATTTGGAACTCAGTTTCTCTCATGACGGGTCCTGTCATGATGGGGAAGGAGATGGTTCCTTTTATGCTGCGCCGCGTTCCATCGTAAGCCCTGACGCCGTCTGTACATGGGATAAAGTCATTTTCCTTAATTCCCAGCTTCTTGGCCGTCTCAAGGGGCAAGACGTTGACTGCAGATCCATTGTCGATGAGGACGACTGGCAATGTCATGCCGTGGCATTCCACGTTGATGTAGAGAGGTAGGTTGTGCGTGCCACCGAATGGAGGGAGGTCTTTATCCGTGCCATTCACGTGTAATGTTACTGATAAGTTTTTCTGGAGACATTTCCGATGTCATTGGGGTGACCTGTAAAGCTTGGTAAAGGGCTTCACGATGTCCCATTGAGTCCCTTAAGAGCTGCCAGATTGAAATGTCTGCCTTCGTTTTGTGAAGCTGTTTGTGGAGCGTGTCCCCGATCTCAGGTATAGGTAGGGGTGCTGGGGTAGTGCTTGATGATGATACCTTACTAACTGGCGGTACAGGCGCAGGAATAGTGTTGGGTGATGATACATGGCTGGCTGGCGGCATAGGAGCAATGCCCGCAGGTAGCGTAGTAGAGCTTGTAGGAGCGGCGCTTGGGGGTACGTTTGTGGTAGGCGAAGCAGGCGGCGTATCTTCGTCTATGATTATTCCCTTGTTTTTCTCTTGAGCGGTCAACCTTGGCGGGAGATTTTGAGGTTCAAGTAATTCCAGAGAAGCTCGGTATGGGCGCCCAGAACGCGTTAGGTAGGCTACTTCATCATCACTATCCGATAGCCTGAATGGGTATTTGTGACGTAATTCTCCGTATTTGCCTGGCGGGCGGCGAGGTTGGGCTTCCTCCTCGTAGGGTTCATTTTGGAGACACATGCGGATGTCATCATCGTCGGCTTCATTCTCAGGAGTATTCTAGATGCCGTTGACTTCGTGATCACTTGAGATGATCAGATTAGAGCAGTCGATGACGGGATGTGTCCCTATAAATATAGCATGGTTATGCAACGGATTGAGCTGGTTTGAAGGCTTAGGGCTCGGGCTAGGCTTCACAATAGTATTGTCGTCGATCAAGTCCTGAACTATGTTCTTTAGGCGAAAACATTGCTCGGTGTCGTGCCCTTTTCCTCTGTGAAACTCGCAGTATGCGTTCTGATCCCATGACTTTGGTTTCTTGTCTTGGGGGGGCTCGCCAGTAGGTCCTATGGGTTGAAGTACGTTGCGGCTCACAAGCTTCTGTAGTGCCTTTGAGTAAGTCATGTATATTGGGTCGAAGTTTCGTCGTGCTTTTAATGAGCTAGGACTCGCGGGTGAGTACGATGCTTTTGGCGGAGACGCGGCAGGCCTTGGGGGTGTTGTGAAAACCGGCGGTGCCTCTAGGGCGTCCAGTGCGTTGATAGCATGTATGGGCTCGACTTTGGCAGTGGCTCGAGACGAGCTTCCTTGATATCCCCGACCCGTACTTTTATTCCTATTTTCTTTGCGGAGGTCATCTTCAATGAGTTCACTGACGACGCTGAGTGTTGAGAAGTTGTCAAAGTTCCCGTACCGTAGGTGCTGCTGGTATGCAGGGGTGAGGTTGTTGATGAATTTAGTGATTAAATCAGTGTCCCTTGGGCGGTTAGGTATCTGAGCACAGAGTTTCTTCCAACGTGTTAGGTACTCGGTAAACCCTTCATTGTCCTTCTGAGTCAGGACCTCCAGAGTACGTAGCGAGACTTGGATGTCGTTGTTGTCCCGGTACTGTAAATCGAACGCAACCGTTATGTCCTCAAAACTACCGGTTTTATGCGGCTCTAAAGCATAAAACCATGCCCTGGGTTGTGCGTCCAGCGAATGCGGAAATAATGTGGCCCATGCGGGGGGTTCGACACCCATGATGGCCATTTTGGCTTTGAAAGCTTTGACGTGTACGAGCGGGCTTTCGTGACCTTTAAAGATGGGAAGATCGCTGAGTGCCAGCTTGTCTGGTAGCATGGACCTGACATTCTTTGGGATGTGCTCGTTTTCTTGGTGTATGGAGTAACCCCTGGAGTTTGTAAGGCGTTCTTCCATGGTTCGAATCCTTTTTGCGTTTCGTTCGGATTCTTCGGCGAGGCGCGCGGCGTTCTTCTCTGCCTCAAATTTTTGCATAATAGCCATTTGCTCCATTGTTGCGGTGAGGCTAGCTATTCTGTCATTGAGTTGTCGGACTTGCTCGGCAGTTACCTCTGGGGGGGGTGGCGGTCCTCCGACACCTTCATCGTGTTGAAAGGCCATGACAGGTTTTGGTTTTGTTTTCTTGTAGGCGCGCTTCTTTGGAGGTGGAGGTGGGTTTAAGTGACGGTTCTTGGTTCGTCGTGTATCCAGGTTTTGTTCAATGGGAGGTTTGTTGTGTATCCAGGGTTTTTCCAATGAGTGGACCTGACAAAGTTTTCAAACCTTTAGTGATTTTAAAAGGGAAGGAAAAGACTCAATGAAAAATCGCATTCACAACCAAAGAAAAACACAAAAGTGTAAAAAGTGGGTGCATGACTCGACTCGTGTTTTTAGCTTTTAAAAGGACACGGGAAGCTTTTGAGGTAGAGGCATATTGACACGTCTCTATTCTCGAGGTAGAAAAATTTGTATGATCATAATCCGATTAACCCAGTTTAGCGGTACGTTGCTGGGGGTTTATCATTAGATTACGATAAAAAGGATCAAACCGAAGTAGCGATAGGCTAGTCGATCTGAGGATGTTAAAATTGGGTAAAAGGCGATCACTTGTTCGCCTTTTATGTGTGACTCAGGAAATTAAATCAAAATGACGATAAGTCACTTGATTCAACATTTAAATCGACTGGTTCGTATCTAAACGAGCCCGCGTTTTTTGTTTTTTTTTTGAGAGAAAAAGATCAATTTAAAATCGGGATGACTAAAGAGTCACTCGACTTAGAGCTAATTCTAATCTACTAAAAGTTAATTTTGTTTAAAATCTCCGAAATGAATTGACATATTCGGGTCTTTGCTTTGTGAAAAGATTTTGCAATAAATGTATTATGACGATACGTCAGTTGCATAATTCATTTACGTTTTGAAAAAGATCTGGGATATAGTGATTATCCTGGATCGGTTTTAAATGCAGTGGCGTATTATTTATCAAACTCAAATGACTATACCTCAAAGAGCCTAACGGCGTGTTTAAAAAAGTATGACCTTTTTGAAAAAGTTTGAAAAAAAAGTAACTTCAAAAAATGGACGTATTTTAAAAACATAATGCCTAGGAAAAGTTTTCGCATGCAATGGTTTTGAAAGACGACTATAGTGAGGGTACTATAGCTTCGCACTTGTACATATAAACACAGGTTTTTGGTTTATAGGGTAAGGTTTCCTCCGACCATTCCCGTAACGTTTAGGTAGGGGCACCCGCAGGACTACACACGTCTTAGGTGTGAATTCAAGACGGGCCCCAGAGCGTTCGAGTTTGACTGGTTACGATCGTTT
Organism: Dianthus caryophyllus; assembly: GCA_023091065.1. NCBI lineage: Eukaryota > Viridiplantae > Streptophyta > Magnoliopsida > Caryophyllales > Caryophyllaceae > Dianthus > Dianthus caryophyllus. The sequence continues at coordinate 10,320,549 of CM041529.1, read as the reverse complement.
GTACGGATGCCGTACTTGTAATAGTGGAGGGGTGAGAGAACGACGTGTCCAGAGTTATCCCGCTTATGAAGCGAGCTTTACTAGGGGCCGTTCCTCGAGGGGTGTGGTTATGAATCAGGAGGATTCGACTCAACGTACTTTCGCCCAAATATCGAAAGCGTAAATGTTTTCAAAGTTTCAAGCTTCACTTCTTTATGTTTTTAAAATAAAAGAAAAAATAGTTTTTCAAAAATAATAAAAATCATGCTCGTCCCCAGCGGAGTCGCCAGCTGAAGGTACCGGGAAAAAATCCTTTTGGGAAAACCTATCAACGCATACGCCTTGAGCCTCGCCAGTCTTGGCGTAGAGTCTTGGAATGCGCCTCGCTGGAAAAAGTGCGAAGTTTTGTGAAAAATGGGGACATCATTGCATGAATTTGTGACCAAAAAGAAAAGTAGAAAATCCTTTTAGAAAATGTATTTTCGGAGTCGCCACCAAATATTAAAGGAATTTGGAACCTATTCAACGCGTCTTGAAATACAAGACACGAGTGTCTCAGATTTCAAGGTGCGTCGATACCTATCCGTCTGAGGTTTGAAACCAGAGAAGGGATTCGGAGTGAGGTTACTTTTCGAAAGTTTTGACAAAAAAGTGTTTTGAAAACTGAAATCAAAAAGCCTACATAAAAGTAGTCTCTACTAATTTGAAAACATTTGCTTAATTTCGATATTTGAGCTAAAAGTCACGCTACGTACAAATGCGAATAAATATGACTCGATTAAAATGCATAAATAATGTAAATTGTCAAAATAATGACATTTGCTATAGGAAATGTACGTTAAATAATAATTTATTGACTAAATTATTACTATAAACGTTATTTTCCGACCTCGTATTTTGACTCTTAAGATTTTGTGAAAAACCCTCAGTTTTGCATGCTAAAAGACTCTATGAAACGGTACAATTTAGTGTTGGATCCGTGATTCTAGTCGTTATTTAATGCATGAATGAGGACTTGCATAATTATAAAAGTGAGTCGGTTTGCTTTAGTGATAATGAGTCGTTATTTATGCGATATTGGCGAGGTTTAGACGGATTATGAATCCGAATTGCTACAACCGTATTACGAATACCGCTTCGCTAATGCCAATATCGGGTTGGGGTTAATGTAACCCCTTTGTCCGAGTCGCAAACGTCCAAAACGTAGGTAAAATGTTTACCTTTCGAAAATGCAAAGACGGTATTTTTTAGTGGATTTTGTGAATAGTGTATGTGTGTTGAAAAACCGATGCTTTGAATGAAGGTAAGGGGTTGGTATTTATAGGAAATGGCTCGTTTTTGTGCATGGACAAAACTTAATCGCCAGTGAGCCTGTGATTAAGTTTCAATGCAGCCGCCAAATGGAATAAAAGAACCAGGGCTGCAGGACAAAAAGTTAATCGCTCAGAACAAAGCGATTGCTTTTAATCGCCTGTTTACAGGCGATTAGGTTTTTGTTTTGGTGGGCTGTTATGCCGCCTTTGGTTATATTATGTATGATTAGGGTGATGATTATGTTTTGTTTGGATATTTAGGGCCAAATTGGTTTTTGGTCCAATTTTGATTTTCGTGCTTCGGTTTTTGTCGTGTTTTCCGGTTTCGGCTCGAAATAAAATAATATTGAAGTATATTATTTTACGGTTTTGTAGAGTTTAATTTTGTGAAAATGTGACACGGGACGCACTTTGGCCCGTTTTGCGTGTTGCGTTAGGGTGCGTTTTGGGCTGTTTTTGTGAGTTTGGGCCGTTTTGTAGCTAGTTGGGCTGTTTTTGTGGCTCGTCTTAATAGGACGTTCCTGTATTGTGCTCGTGTTATGTTTATAATGACTAAGAGTGACATTCATTTTTATGATTATGCAAATTCAAATTAATACGTTAAAAATGACTAAATACGTTTTAGACACTTTTGTACCGTTTCGACTTTTTTAAAAGCATGCCTGAAAGTCCTTTTCGTCATCGGGTTTGTTTTTTGGGGGGTACGGATACGGGTATCTGTTGGAGTATGTGTCCACCACAATAGTGCGATTACTTAATAAATCTCAATTAAGGAATACATGGGGATAATCCTGTATTATTGTCAATTGATTAACGTAAATCAATAACGGTTGGCTGACTAGAGTTTGACGTTATTGTCGTGAGAACGGCGGTAATCAATTGATCCCTTTAAGTCACACCTATAGGAACGTACTCCAAATATTTAAGCTAATATATTGTATGAGATACGATTATATTAGTAACTTGATAATTTGACTAACAGTTAGTCAGTGTATTAATTTAGAGAGAAATCGAGTTGTGAACTCGGATGGTTTAATTTTATATCGATAAAATTATTAGAGGAGACGAGAATTAGTGATTAAGTGTTAATTCACTAATTGTGTATATTTTACTAATGAGATTAGTAAAAGTACATTTTAAATATGTGTAAGTGTACATATATTTTGAGAGGAGATTATTTAATTTATACTTTATCATATTGGATGATTTAAGTAATAAATTATAACTATTTGTGGGACAAATATTGAAAAACAAATAAGACTCCACAATGGGTAGTTTGGACCGTCCAAACTAGAGGAGGAAGTTTCCTCTTGTTTTATTTGTTTTGTCTTATGTGCCTCAGATTGTTGTGAGTTGCTTTTGCATGCATAACATAATCATGAGCATGCTTGCAATTTCTCTTCACAAGAAAAAGCACTCATCTCTCTCTCACTTCTCCATATGGCCGGCCCCCCCTTAGTGTGTCACACACACTTTGGTTTTGCTAGTTTTTGTTTTAAAATGCAAGGCCTTGAGTAAGAGAGATTCATTCATGCATTTCCTCCTTATCTCTCTACTATTCTCTCTAAACTAAATACTAGTATTATTCCACATATTACTAAGAGTTAGTAAGTATTAGTGGTAATATTAGACATATTATCAAGTGTTTACTAGTGATTTCTAGATCAAAATCATTAGTAAGTTTGGTGTACTTCTTGGGTGCAACAAGAAGGAGGTTTCCTCTTTTGGAAACTCGGTTTTGGAGGATCATCCTAAACTATAGCTCAAGAAACAAAACTAGAAAGGAGTTCTAGTTTTGTGCCCAATATTTCCTTTAAGAGAAAGGTATAAATTTCTAATCTTGTAAACAAAGTGAATTTGTACTACATAGATCTTGCTAAATCAAATTAGAGTAATTTGATTTACACTAATACTTGATTAGTGAATGGGATCCGATCCCTACAAGTGGTATCAGAGCCATGGCTTGTAGTTACAAATTTATTTTGTTATTTTTGGAGTTTTATGTATTTATTGAGAATAAATGACATAAAATCCGAAAATAGTGTTAAAAATGGTTTTAACACGAGATTTTTATATCATGCAAATTTTCTGGTCTCATGAACTTACTTGTCAAATTTCGTAATTTTTGGAATTTGTTTGCTAATTAAAATGATTTTTATACAAAACCGAGTCAAAAAGTGTGTTTTTGGCTAAAATAATTTCTATAAATAGTTATAGATCGAATCTGGTCATGAAATTTTTACACAGTGATATTTCATATTTATAATTTCTGCAAGTAAATTTTCAAAGTCAGATTTTGAGTTTTGAATATTTAACCAAATTTTTGTTTAAAATCGGTATAATATGCATTTTAATGTCCAAAATATAGTAAACGTTGTTTTCTGGACATGAAATTTATACCAATATTTTTATACATTATGAGGATGCTCTCGTATAAATTTGGGATTTTTCCTCACTGTTTTAGACGTTTTCTTGATTTTATGAGATAAAATTGATGAAATCGTATGTTATTCATTATAAAATAATTCGTAAATTTTTCTGACCAAAATTTTTCTTTTCTGATATTTTGGAAGTGTTCCAGAATATACAAAATTTTGTCAAAATAAAAATGATTTTATTTTATTTTATTTTGATTTTATAAAGCTTTATTCATAAATAGTTATGATTAAAGTACTTCTAATTAGCAAATGACCATGTTTATGAACTAAAATCACCATAAATTAGTATAAACTAATGTTGGGTGTTCTAAAATCAGTTTAGAAGTTTTAGTTCAAGCTTAAAAGGTGTTTTAAGCATTATTGATTAATATAAGATTAATCGATTAAAAATGAGATCGGTTTGAAACCAATTAATGCGATTATTGTTTGAGGCGATTTTGGCATGTTTTTATTTATAAGCTTTACATTATGCATGTTTGAATGAATGTTTATTGTTGAATGAATGTTTATTCTTACTAGTATGGCCATAGTTTGTTATAATTTTTTTACCGATATTGCCCGTAATGAAAGGGAATATCGTGTGTTTTGTAATTAAATGCGATCTCGTATCGCCGGTTTGTATTTTTCTAATAGTTTATTTCATTTATAAATGTATAATAGGATTGCTATGTATTCATTTGTATATTTATAATTGTAACTATTTGTAAAACCGAAGACCGGCGATGGATCGAGATGGTGCCTTAGAAGAGTTCTAATGCTTGCAAGAAGGAGCCTTGGATGAGATCCATGTGAAGAGGGACCAAAGGAGTTGGTTTCCAATTTGTAACTCCTTGTATTTTTAATTACTTTTAGGTGGCCATACTAGGTTTATGCTTATGCTTATTTATGCTTGTTTTGATTGCTTATTTATTCCGCACACATGCCAAAATCGCCATGCATGCCACGATATCCCACTATGATTGTCGATTTAAGTCACGATTCCTAAATTAGTTCACTTATAAAGAATTTTATGACTAAAATTGACAAGATCACCCACATGTTTATCAAAATGAATTGAGATTAAGCCTTTCCAAATGTAGCAACTATGAACCCCATGTTCGTGAGGACCTCCGCGACGTGGAACCTTGTTACCATGGGTAAGTAGTGGGAGGAAGTCCCATGCTAATTTGGTTTGGACTCAACCGAATAAGAGTTATTTGGGGCTAATCGATGCATTTTAAAGAAAATCATCAACCAAGCATTCTAGTGTAGAATTAGTCAAGTGTTGACTTATCGTTTTTATATAAAAGGAAACATGAGATGTCTAATTTTATATGAAAAACGAGTCTTGGAATCATTTATATAATTTCGTGGGAGATCATTATATAAATGGACATTTGTTTTTAAAAGAGTTTTAGCAAATGTCATTAATGAACTATGAATGTTAATATATTTCCTCATATTTGTTGTAGAATTATTTATTTGAAATCGCAATGACAACTTCAACTCCCGCACCCATTTTGGGTAAATATTCATGGTTGAGAACCGTGATGGATAAGTGTATCCTAAAGGATGACGGAAGCAACTTTGTCGAATGAGATTCAACTATAAGGGGCGCCGCTCAATCCGACAATGTGCTTAAATACCTTACCGAATAACCTCCCCTGAACCGGACTTGGGCCACCGTGGCGGCAAGAAGCGTCTGACGATAAGCACCCAAAGGCTGACAATGACGTTAAAAGTGTTTTGATTTGGTCAATGTCACCTTCGCTCAAACTTCGCTTCGTTACTCATAAAAGTGCATATGAGATATTCACTAGAGTGACGACGATGTGCTTTAACACAAAGAGCATGAAAGTGAATAAGATTGTGGACCAAAAATGGTCAAGGCGGTCAAGGGTGAAACCGAGGGAGACCATGGGTTAGGGCCATGGGCTCAAACCCAAGCCTAGGCCATGGGTCAAGGGATCACTAAGGGCTAAGTAAAGTCAATTCTATGGTCAAATCAAGCCAACCTTAGTGATCAAGGAGAGTCAAGAGGAAGTCAAGTTGGAGAGCAACAAAAAAAGTCAAGATTGTGCTATTTTGAATGTGGTCAAGGTGGGTGCACCCATGTGAGTTAACCCTCCAATAAAAGGACTCACATGGTTCACAAAGCTAGCTCAAGGAGGTCCCTTAGGAGCCGGCCCAACAAGTCCCAACAAACAATCACATTGTTTTATGTTTATGTCATTTTCATTCAAGTCGCTTTCGTCACTTTATGCTTTATTGTTTTAGTGTGTAAAAATCAAATTGTAGAGCATGTGGACCGTCCTCCTTCATGACCAAGGCTCACTCAAGGACCCTTGGATGATCCCAAACCAAGAATGGAGAGGATTGAGCCTCATGTCAACATCTACCTTTATGCTTTTATCTTTTGTTTGTTAGCCTACAAAATTCAGCTCTTGTAAGGCCTTTAGGCCGTTTTTGGATGTCTCAAAGGCTCATGTGAGCCCTTAGATTAACTTTGAAATGTAAGGCTTAGATTAGAGTAAGGGTCATATATAAACCCTCACTCTAACATCAAAATTTTCAGATTTGTTTGAATGAAAAAGAAACCCTAGTTTCATATTGAGTGTTCTTCATTTATCTCTTTACTTTGTGTTTGAGATTTGTGAGAGATTAGTTTAGTGGCTTTGTGCTTAAACTAATCAAACCCTAAATCTATTACTTTGTGTGTAGATTTAGATACTATCTTTATGTTCTTGCATTTAACAACAAAAATCAGAAAAATACAACACAAACACCACATTCGGCCGATTATTTTTTCAAGGGGTTTGAGATCGATTTTGTTCATCCTTTGAGTGAAACTTGATCCACTAAGTTTCACTCCAAATTGGTCATCAAAGCCTAGGTTTGTTCTTGATTTCATTTTCTTTCTCTATTTTTTCGGTTTTTCTTAGTATTTTCGAGTTACTCTTTTATTTTCTTCTTTTAATTTTCGTTTTCTTCTTCCTTTTCCTTGCTTATTTTCTATAAATTTCCCACAAAATTTCCACAAAAGATCTCACAAAATTTTCACATAATGGAAGGAGATAGAGGGGAGGATAAGAGACTTTCGAATTTGGAAGATAAATTGAATCAACTTGCCGGTAGTTGTAATACTATGATGAATGCTTTGAACACCCTCTTAGACCAAAACCTTAATGACCCAAGAAGGGGTGGAGGGGGAAGAGGGCGTGGGCATGGTTATGGGGGCCGTGGGAGAGGACACCCTCCTCCTCACATGGAAGATCAATTTTCGGATTCGGAAGAGTCCCTTGAAGCCCACCCTAGAGACCATGACCGAGATATCAAAGTGGACATACCCGATTTTTATGGTAGCTTGAACCCCGAGGATCTCCTAGATTGGCTTAGGTCGATAGAGAGGATCTTTGAATTTAAGGAATATCCCGATAGGAAGTGTTTCAAGGTAGCCATCATGAAGTTTAAGGGATATGCTTCCCTTTGGTACGAAAACCTCAAGAACCAACGAAACCGAGAGGGTAAGGAACCCATCAAGTCATGGCTCAAACTCAAAAAGAAACTCAAGGACAAGTTTGTTCCCAAAGACTACACTCAAGACATGTTCCTCAAGCTAGCTCAACTAAAACAAGAGTCACACCCCATTGAAACCTATCTTAGGGACTTTGAGCAACTCACCCTACAATGTGAGATGAATGAGAAGCCCGAACAAAAAATTGCAAGGTTTGTTGAGGGCCTAAACCCTAGGATAGCAAATCGGGTCAAAATGCAAAACTTGTGGTCATTCGATGAGGCCGTTACCATGGCCACACGTGTGGAGAGGCTAGAGAAGGGGAGAGGAGAGTGGCTAAGAACATCACCAAGACCAACCCTAGCTCGAGCCAAGGAGGGGTCAAAATTGTCGAACCTAGCCCTACCATCAAGCCATCAAGTGTTGACAAGGGGAAGGGAATTGACTATGGTCCCAAGAGAACAATTCCTCTCAAGAAGTGCTACCAATGTCAAGGGTATGGTCATTTTGCTAAGGAGTGCCCTAGCAAGAGGACCTTGAACACAAGTGAAGTTGTGCATTGGGGAGACGATGAAGTGTTAGTTTGTGAGGAAGAAAAAAAAGAGGGAGTTGAGGAAGTGAATGTGGCCGAAACAATTGTGCCCCGGACTCGGGGTTGAGCTTAGTCACTTGGCGAGTGATGCACACTCAAGAAGCAAACGAGAATATGGACCAAAGGCACCAAATATTTCGGTCCAAATGTACAATCATGGGGAGAGTGTGTAATCTCATTATCGATGGGGGAAGTTGTGTTAATGTTGCTTCTAAAACCCTCATTGATAAGCTTGCCTTGCCCACTTTGAAGCATCCTCATCCTTACAAGCTAAGATGGCTTAATCAAGGAGCCGAGGTGAAAGTTGATAAACAATGCAAAGTCTTGTTTTCCATTGGACAAGACTACAAAGATGAAATTGTGTGTGAAGTGTTGGACATGGATGCTTGTCATGTATTGCTTGGTAGGCCATGGGAGTATGAAAAGAATTCTTCCCACCATGGAAGAGACAACACCTACTCATTCAAGTATGGTGAAAAGCTTATTGTCTTAGCTCCCCTACCACCAATGATGGGATGTAAATCCAATGCGTGCTTGTTTGAGTCCTTCATTGAGCGAAACCTAGCATGGAGATGAAGTTGGAGCCGAGCTTGAATGAGCTTGAGGACTTGAAGGGCCTTGAGCCGAGTAGAGAAGAGCTAGGGAAGAGATGAACTTGGAATGTGAGGGAAGCTCTAGCATGATAAGGAGGATTCTAGGAGAGGAGCAACATGAAGGTGAAGCATCAATCAACAAGAAAACAACCGACTACAATGAGAATGTGGTCAATGAAAGAACAAAAATCGATGGCAAGGAAAGATCAAGCGGGTCTTTAAGATGGAGAATCATTGAAGGGCTCGATCATGAGCAAGATTGGATGGATGGCATGGTTATGAGTCGTGGGCTCAATGAAATGCTCGAGGAAGAATGTGTGGTCAAGCAAACCGTGACCAAGGAAGAAAACATGATCAATTCTTCGAGCCAAGGCAAAGGGGTCCAACCACTTCTACAAACTCTAGCTAAGTGGTGCCCATGGAAGATTAAAACCGTGAAGGCCAAGATCGAGCAAAGATTGAGCCGAGAATCAAGCTTGAAATCGAGCAAGGGAGGAAGCAAGAGGATCTCCAAGGACTTGAGGACAAGTCCTTTCCAAGGAGAGGAGATTGGACCAAAAATGGTCAAGGCGGTCAAGGGTGAAACCGAGGGAGACCATGGGTTAGGGCCATGGGCTCAAACCCAAGCCTAGGCCATGGGTCAAGGGATCACTAAGGGCTAAGTAAAGTCAATTCTATGGTCAAATCAAGCCAACCTTAGTGATCAAGGAGAGTCAAGAGGAAGTCAAGTTGGAGAGCAACAAAAAAAGTCAAGATTGTGCTATTTTGAATGTGGTCAAGGTGGGTGCACCCATGTGAGTTAACCCTCCAATAAAAGGACTCACATGGTTCACAAAGCTAGCTCAAGGAGGTCCCTTAGGGGCCGGCCCAACAAGTCCCAACAAACAATCACATTGTTTTATGTTTATGTCATTTTCATTCAAGTCGCTTTCGTCACTTTATGCTTTATTGTTTTAGTGTGTAAAAATCAAATTGTAGAGCATGTGGACCGTCCTCCTTCATGACCAAGGCTCACTCAAGGACCCTTGGATGATCCCAAACCAAGAATGGAGAGGATTGAGCCTCATGTCAACATCTACCTTTATGCTTTTATCTTTTGTTTGTTAGCCTACAAAATTCAGCTCTTGTAAGGCCTTTAGGCCGTTTTTTTTGGATGTCTCAAAGGCTCATGTGAGCCCTTAGATTAACTTTGAAATGTAAGGCTTAGATTAGAGTAAGGGTCATATATAAACCCTCACTCTAACATCAAAATTTTCAGATTTGTTTGAATGAAAAAGAAACCCTAGTTTCATATTGAGTGTTCTTCATTTATCTCTTCACTTTGTGTTTGAGATTTGTGAGAGATTAGTTTAGTGGCTTTGTGCTTAAACTAATCAAACCCTAAATCTATTACTTTGTGTGTAGATTTAGATACTATCTTTATATTCTTGCATTTAACAACAAAAATCAGAAAAATACAACACAAACACCACATTCGGCCGTTTATTTTTTCAAGGGGTTTGAGATCGATTTTGTTCATCCTTTGAGTGAAACTTGATCCACTAAGTTTCACTCCAAATTGGTCATCAAAGCCTAGGTTTGTTCTTGATTTCATTTTCTTTCTCTATTTTTTCGGTTTTTCTTAGTATTTTCGAGTTACTCTTTTATTTTCTTCTTTTAATTTTCGTTTTCTTCTTCCTTTTCCTTGCTTATTTTCTATAAATTTCCCACAAAATTTCCACAAAAGATCTCACAAAATTTTCACATAATGGAAGGAGATAGAGGGGAGGATAAGAGACTTTCGAATTTGGAAGATAAATTGAATCAACTTGCCGGTAGTTGTAATACTATGATGAATGCTTTGAACACCCTCTTAGACCAAAACCTTAATGACCCAAGAAGGGGTGGAGGAAGAGGGCGTGGGCATGGTTATGGGGGCCGTGGGAGAGGACACCCTCCTCCTCACATGGAAGATCAATTTTCGGATTCGGAAGAGTCCCTTGAAGCCCACCCTAGAGACCATGACCGAGATATCAAAGTGGACATACCCGATTTTTATGGTAGCTTGAACCCCGAGGATCTCCTAGATTGGCTTAGGTCGATAGAGAGGATCTTTGAATTTAAGGAATATCCCGATAGGAAGTGTTTCAAGGTAGCCATCATGAAGTTTAAGGGATATGCTTCCCTTTGGTACGAAAACCTCAAGAACCAACGAAACCGAGAGGGTAAGGAACCCATCAAGTCATGGCTCAAACTCAAAAGAAACTCAAGGACAAGTTTGTTCCCAAAGACTACACTCAAGACATGTTCCTCAAGCTAGCTCAACTAAAACAAGAGTCACACCCCATTGAAACCTATCTTAGGGACTTTGAGCAACTCACCCTACAATGTGAGATGAATGAGAAGCTTGAACAAAAATTGCAAGGTTTGTTGAGGGCCTAAACCCTAGGATAGCAAATCGGGTCAAAATGCAAAACTTGTGGTCATTCGATGAGGCCGTTACCATGGCCACACGTGTGGAGAGGCTAGAGAAGGGGAGAGGAGAGTCGGCTAAGAACATCACCAAGACCAACCCTAGCTCGAGCCAAGGAGGGGTCAAAATTGTCGAACCTAGCCCTACCATCAAGCCATCAAGTGTTGACAAGGAGAAGGGAATTGACTATGGTCCCAAGAGAACAATTCCTCTCAAGAAGTGCTACCAATGTCAAGGGTATGGTCATTTTGCTAAGGAGTGCCCTAGCAAGAGGACCTTGAACACAAGTGAAGTTGTGCATTGGGGAGACGATGAAGTGTTAGTTTGTGAGGAAGAAAAAAAAGAGGGAGTTGAGGAAGTGAATGTGGCCGAAACAATTGTGCCCCCGGACTCGGGGTTGAGCTTGGTCACTTGGCGAGTGATGCACACTCAAGAAGCAAACGAGAATATGGACCAAAGGCACCAAATATTTCGGTCCAAATGTACAATCATGGGGAGAGTGTGTAATCTCATTATCGATGGGGGAAGTTGTGTTAATGTTGCTTCTAAAACCCTCATTGATAAGCTTGCCTTGCCCACTTTGAAGCATCCTCATCCTTACAAGCTAAGATGGCTTAATCAAGGAGCCGAGGTGAAAGTTGATAAACAATGCAAAGTCTTGTTTTCCATTGGACAAGACTACAAAGATGAAATTGTGTGTGAAGTGTTGGACATGGATGCTTGTCATGTATTGCTTGGTAGGCCATGGGAGTATGAAAAGAATTCTTCCCACCATGGAAGAGACAACACCTACTCATTCAAGTATGGTGAAAAGCTTATTGTCTTAGCTCCCCTACCACCAATGATGGGATGTAAATCCAATGCGTGCTTGTTTGAGTCCTTCATTGAGCCGAAACCTAGCATGGAGATGAAGTTGGAGCCGAGCTTGAATGAGCTTGAGGACTTGAAGGGCCTTGAGCCGAGTAGAGAAGAGCTAGGGGAAGAGATGAACTTGGAATGTGAGGGAAGCTCTAGCATGATAAGGAGGATTCTAGGAGAGGAGCAACATGAAGGTGAAGCATCAATCAACAAGAAAACAACCGACTACAATGAGAATGTGGTCAATGAAAGAACAAAAATCGATGGCAAGGAAAGATCAAGCGGGTCTTTAAGATGGAGAATCATTGAAGGGCTCGATCATGAGCAAGATTGGATGGATGGCATGGTTATGAGTCGTGGGCTCAAAGAAATGCTCGAGGAAGAATGTGTGGTCAAGCAAACCGTGACCAAGGAAGAAAACATGATCAATTCTTGAGCCAAGGCAAAGGGGTCCAACCACTTCTACAAACTCTAGCTAAGTGGTGCCCATGGAAGATTAAACCGTGAAGGCCAAGATCGAGCAAAGATTGAGCCGAGAATCAAGCTTGAAATCGAGCAAGGGAGGAAGCAAGAGGATCTCCAAGGACTTGAGGACAAGTCCTTTCCAAGGAGAGGAGATTGGACCAAAAATGGTCAAGGCGGTCAAGGGTGAAACCGAGGGAGACCATGGGTTAGGGCCATGGGCTCAAACCCAAGCCTAGGCCATGGGTCAAGGGATCACTAAGGGCTAAGTAAAGTCAATTCTATGGTCAAATCAAGCCAACCTTAGTGATCAAGGAGAGTCAAGAGGAAGTCAAGTTGGAGAGCAACAAAAAAAGTCAAGATTGTGCTATTTTGAATGTGGTCAAGGTGGGTGCACCCATGTGAGTTAACCCTCCAATAAAAGGACTCACATGGTTCACAAAGCTAGCTCAAGGAGGTCCCTTAGGAGCCGGCCCAACAAGTCCCAACAAACAATCACATTGTTTTATGTTTATGTCATTTTCATTCAAGTCGCATTCGTCACTTTATGCTTTATTGTTTTAGTGTGTAAAAATCAAATTGTAGAGCATGTGGACCGTCCTCCTTCATGACCAAGGCTCACTCAAGGACCCTTGGATGATCCCAAACCAAGAATGGAGAGGATTGAGCCTCATGTCAACATCTACCTTTATGCTTTTATCTTTTGTTTGTTAGCCTACAAAATTCAGCTCTTGTAAGGCCTTTAGGCCGTTTTTTTTTTATGTCTCAAAGGCTCATGTGAGCCCTTAGATTAACTTTGAAATGTAAGGCTTAGATTAGAGTAAGGGTCATATATAAACCCTCACTCTAACATCAAAATTTTCAGATTTGTTTGAATGAAAAAGAAACCCTAGTTTCATATTGAGTGTTCTTCATTTATCTCTTTACTTTGTGTTTGAGATTTGTGAGAGATTAGTTTAGTGGCTTTGTGCTTAAACTAATCAAACCCTAAATCTATTACTTTGTGTGTAGATTTAGATACTATCTTTATGTTCTTGCATTTAACAACAAAAATCGAAAAATACAACACAAACACCACATTAGTAGTTTATTTTTCAAGGGGTTTGAGATCGATTTTGTTCATCCTTTGAGTGAAACTTGATCCACTAAGTTTCACTCCAAATTGGTCATCAAAGCCTAGGTTTGTTCTTGATTTCATTTTCTTTCTCTATTTTTCGGTTTTTCTTAGTATTTTCGAGTTACTCTTTTATTTTCTTCTTTTAATTTTCGCTTTCTTCTTCCTTTTCCTTGCTTATTTTCTATAAATTTCCCACAAAATTTCCACAAAAGATCTCACAAAATTTTCACATAATGGAAGGAGATAGAGGGAGGATAAGAGACTTTCAATTTGGAAGATAAATTGAATCAACTTAGGTAGTTGTAATACTATGATGAATGCTTTGAACACCCTCTTAGACCAAAACCTTAATGACCCAAGAAGGGGTGGAGGGGAAGAGGGCGTGGGCATGGTTATGGGGGCCGTGGGAGAGGACACCCTCCTCCTCACATGGAAGATCAATTTTCGGATTTGGAAGAGTCCCTTGAAGCCCACCCTAGAGACCATGACCGAGATATCAAAGTGGACATACCCGATTTTTATGGTAGCTTGAACCCCGAGGATCTCCTAGATTGGCTTAGGTCGATAGAGAGGATCTTTGAATTTAAGGAATATCCCGATAGGAAGTGTTTCAAGGTAGCCATCATGAAGTTTAAGGGATATGCTTCCCTTTGGTACGAAAACCTCAAGAACCAACGAAACCGAGAGGGTAAGGAACCCATCAAGTCATGGCTCAAACTCAAAAAGAAACTCAAGGACAAGTTTGTTCCCAAAGACTACACTCAAGACATGTTCCTCAAGCTAGCTCAACTAAAACAAGAGTCACACCCCATTGAAACCTATCTTAGGGACTTTGAGCAACTCACCCTACAATGTGAGATGAATGAGAAGCAGAACAAAAAATTGCAAGGTTTGTTGAGGGCCTAAACCCTAGGATAGCAAATCGGGTCAAAATGCAAAACTTGTGGTCATTCGATGAGGCCGTTACCATGGCCACACGTGTGGAGAGGCTAGAGAAGGGGAGAGGAGAGTCGGCTAAGAACATCACCAAGACCAACCCTAGCTCGAGCCAAGGAGGGGTCAAAATTGTCGAACCTAGCCCTACCATCAAGCCATCAAGTGTTGACAAGGGGAAGGGAATTGACTATGGTCCCAAGAGAACAATTCCTCTCAAGAAGTGCTACCAATGTCAAGGGTATGGTCATTTTGCTAAGGAGTGCCCTAGCAAGAGGACCTTGAACACAAGTGAAGTTGTGCATTGGGGAGACGATGAAGTGTTAGTTTGTGAGGAAGAAAAAAAAGAGGGAGTTGAGGAAGTGAATGTCCGCGAAACAATTGTGCCCCCGGACTCGGGGTTGAGCTTGGTCACTTGGCGAGTGATGCACACTCAAGAAGCAAACGAGAATATGGACCAAAGGCACCAAATATTTCGGTCCAAATGTACAATCATGGGGAGAGTGTGTAATCTCATTATCGATGGGGGAAGTTGTGTTAATGTTGCTTCTAAAACCCTCATTGATAAGCTTGCCTTGCCCACTTTGAAGCATCCTCATCCTTACAAGCTAAGATGGCTTAATCAAGGAGCCGAGGTGAAAGTTGATAAACAATGCAAAGTCTTGTTTTCCATTGGACAAGACTACAAAGATGAAATTGTGTGTGAAGTGTTGGACATGGATGCTTGTCATGTATTGCTTGGTAGGCCATGGGAGTATGAAAAGAATTCTTCCCACCATGGAAGAGACAACACCTACTCATTCAAGTATGGTGAAAAGCTTATTGTCTTAGCTCCCTACCACCAATGATGGGATGTAAATCCAATGCGTGCTTGTTTGAGTCCTTCATTGAGCGAAACCTAGCATGGAGATGAAGTTGGAGCCGAGCTTGAATGAGCTTGAGGACTTGAAGGGCCTTGAGCCGAGTAGAGAAGAGCTAGGGAAGAGATGAACTTGGAATGTGAGGGAAGCTCTAGCATGATAAGGAGGATTCTAGGAGAGGAGCAACATGAAGGTGAAGCATCAATCAACAAGAAAACAACCCACTACAATGAGAATGTGGTCAATGAAAGAACAAAAATCGATGGCAAGGAAAGATCAAGCGGGTCTTTAAGATGGAGAATCATTGAAGGGCTCGATCATGAGCAAGATTGGATGGATGGCATGGTTATGAGTCGTGGGCTCAATGAAATGCTCGAGGAAGAATGTGTGGTCAAGCAAACCGTGACCAAGGAAGAAAACATGATCAATTCTTCGAGCCAAGGCAAAGGGGTCCAACCACTTCTACAAACTCTAGCTAAGTGGTGCCCATGGAAGATTAAAACCGTGAAGGCCAAGATCGAGCAAAGATTGAGCCGAGAATCAAGCTTGAAATCGAGCAAGGGAGGAAGCAAGAGGATCTCCAAGGACTTGAGGACAAGTCCTTTCCAAGGAGAGGAGATTGGACCAAAAATGGTCAAGGCGGTCAAGGGTGAAACCGAGGGAGACCATGGGTTAGGGCCATGGGCTCAAACCCAAGCCTAGGCCATGGGTCAAGGGATCACTAAGGGCTAAGTAAAGTCAATTCTATGGTCAAATCAAGCCAACCTTAGTGATCAAGGAGAGTCAAGAGGAAGTCAAGTTGGAGAGCAACAAAAAAAGTCAAGATTGTGCTATTTTGAATGTGGTCAAGGTGGGTGCACCCATGTGAGTTAACCCTCCAATAAAAGGACTCACATGGTTCACAAAGCTAGCTCAAGGAGGTCCCTTAGGAGCCGGCCCAACAAGTCCCAACAAACAATCACATTGTTTTATGTTTATGTCATCTTCATTCAAGTCGCTGGCCACTTTTTGCTTTATTGTTTTAGTGTGTAAAAATCAAATGGTAGAGCATGTGGACCGTCCTCCTTCATGACCAAGGCTCACTCAAGGACCCTTGGATGATCCCAAACCAAGAATGGAGAGGATTGAGCCTCATGTCAACATCTACCTTTATGCTTTTATCTTTTGTTTGTTAGCCTACAAAATTCAGCTCTTGTAAGGCCTTTAGGCCGTTTTTTTTGGATGTCTCAAAGGCTCATGTGAGCCCTTAGATTAACTTTGAAATGTAAGGCTTAGATTAGAGTAAGGGTCATATATAAACCCTCACTCTAACATCAAAATTTTCAGATTTGTTTGAATGAAAAAGAAACCCTAGTTTCATATTGAGTGTTCTTCATTTATCTCTTTACTTTGTGTTTGAGATTTGTGAGAGATTAGTTTAGTGGCTTTGTGCTTAAACTAATCAAACCCTAAATCTATTACTTTGTGTGTAGATTTAGATACTATCTTTATGTTCTTGCATTTAACAACAAAAATCAGAAAAATACGACACAAACACCACATTCTACTGCTTATTTTTTCAAGGGGTTTGAGATCGATTTTGTTCATCCTTTGAGTGAAACTTGATCCACTAAGTTTCACTCCAAATTGGTCATCAAAGCCTAGGTTTGTTCTTGATTTCATTTTCTTTCTCTATTTTTTCTGTTTTTCTTAGTATTTTCGTGTTACTCTTTTATTTTCTTCTTTTAATTTTCGTTTTCTTCTTCCTTTTCCTTGCTTATTTTCTATAAATTTCCCACAAAATTTCCACAAAAGATCTCACAAAATTTTCACATAATGGAAGGAGATAGAGGGGAGGATAAGAGACTTTCGAATTTGGAAGATAAATTGAATCAACTTGCCGGTAGTTGTAATACTATGATGAATGCTTTGAACACCCTCTTAGACCAAAACCTTAATGACCCAAGAAGGTGTGGAGGGAAGAGGGCGTGGGCATGGTTATGGGGGCCGTGGGAGAGGACACCCTCCTCCTCACATGGAAGATCAATTTTCGGATTCGGAAGAGTCCCTCAAGCCCACCCTAGAGACCATGACCAGAGATATCAAAGTGGACATACCCGATTTTTATGGTAGCTTGAACCCCGAGGATCTCCTAGATTGGCTTAGGTCGATAGAGAGGATCTTTGAATTTAAGGAATATCCCGATAGGAAGTGTTTCAAGGTAGCCATCATGAAGTTTAAGGGATATGCTTCCCTTTGGTACGAAAACCTCAAGAACCAACGAAACCGAGAGGGTAAGGAACCCATCAAGTCATGGCTCAAACTCAAAAAGAAACTCAAGGACAAGTTTGTTCCCAAAGACTACACTCAAGACATGTTCCTCAAGCTAGCTCAACTAAAACAAGAGTCACACCCCATTGAAACCTATCTTAGGGACTTTGAGCAACTCACCCTACAATGTGAGATGAATGAGAAGCCCGAACTAAAATTGCAAGGTTTGTTGAGGGCCTAAACCCTAGGATAGCAAATCGGGTCAAAATGCAAAACTTGTGGTCATTCGATGAGGCCGTTACCATGGCCACACGTGTGGAGAGGCTAGAGAAGGGAGAGGAGTGTCGGCTAAGAACATCACCAAGACCAACCCTAGCTCGAGCCAAGGAGGGGTCAAAATTGTCGAACCTAGCCCTACCATCAAGCCATCAAGTGTTGACAAGGGGAAGGGAATTGACTATGGTCCCAAGAGAACAATTCCTCTCAAGAAGTGCTACCAATGTCAAGGGTATGGTCATTTTGCTAAGGAGTGCCCTAGCAAGAGGACCTTGAACACAAGTGAAGTTGTGCATTGGGGAGACGATGAAGTGTTAGTTTGTGAGGAAGAAAAAAAAGAGGGAGTTGAGGAAGTGAATGTGGCGAAACAATTGTGCCCCTGACTCGGGTTGAGCTTGGTCACTTGGCGAGTGATGCACACTCAAGAAGCAAACGAGAATATGGACCAAAGGCACCAAATATTTCGGTCCAAATGTACAATCATGGGGAGAGTGTGTAATCTCATTATCGATGGGGGAAGTTGTGTTAATGTTGCTTCTAAAACCCTCATTGATAAGCTTGCCTTGCCCACTTTGAAGCATCCTCATCCTTACAAGCTAAGATGGCTTAATCAAGGAGCCGAGGTGAAAGTTGATAAACAATGCAAAGTCTTGTTTTCCATTGGACAAGACTACAAAGATGAAATTGTGTGTGAAGTGTTGGACATGGATGCTTGTCATGTATTGCTTGGTAGGCCATGGGAGTATGAAAAGAATTCTTCCCACCATGGAAGAGACAACACCTACTCATTCAAGTATGGTGAAAAGCTTATTGTCTTAGCTCCCCTACCACCAATGATGGGATGTAAATCCAATGCGTGCTTGTTTGAGTCCTTCATTGAGCCGAAACCTAGCATGGAGATGAAGTTGGAGCCGAGCTTGAATGAGCTTGAGGACTTGAAGGGCCTTGAGCCGAGTAGAGAAGAGCTAGGGGAAGAGATGAACTTGGAATGTGAGGGAAGCTCTAGCATGATAAGGAGGATTCTAGGAGAGGAGCAACATGAAGGTGAAGCATCAATCAACAAGAAAACAACCGACTACAATGAGAATGTGGTCAATGAAAGAACAAAAATCGATGGCAAGGAAAGATCAAGCGGGTCTTTAAGATGGAGAATCATTGAAGGGCTCGATCATGAGCAAGATTGGATGGATGGCATGGTTATGAGTCGTGGGCTCAATGAAATGCTCGAGGAAGAATGTGTGGTCAAGCAAACCGTGACCAAGGAAGAAAACATGATCAATTCTTCGAGCCAAGGCAAAGGGGTCCAACCACTTCTACAAACTCTAGCTAAGTGGTGCCCATGGAAGATTAAAACCGTGAAGGCCAAGATCGAGCAAAGATTGAGCCGAGAATCAAGCTTGAAATCGAGCAAGGGAGGAAGCAAGAGGATCTCCAAGGACTTGAGGACAAGTCCTTTCCAAGGAGAGGAGATTGGACCAAAAATGGTCAAGGCGGTCAAGGGTGAAACCGAGGAGACCATGGGTTAGGGCCATGGGCTCAAACCCAAGCCTAGGCCATGGGTCAAGGGATCACTAAGGGCTAAGTAAAGTCAATTCTATGGTCAAATCAAGCCAACCTTAGTGATCAAGGAGAGTCAAGAGGAAGTCAAGTTGGAGAGCAACAAAAAAAGTCAAGATTGTGCTATTTTGAATGTGGTCAAGGTGGGTGCACCCATGTGAGTTAACCCTCCAATAAAAGGACTCACATGGTTCACAAAGCTAGCTCAAGGAGGTCCCTTAGGAGCCGCCCAACAAGTCCCAACAAACAATCACATTGTTTTATGTTTATGTCATTTTCATTCAAGTCGCTTTCGTCACTTTATGCTTTATTGTTTTAGTGTGTAAAAATCAAATTGTAGAGCATGTGGACCGTCCTCCTTCATGACCAAGGCTCACTCAAGGACCCTTGGATGATCCCAAACCAAGAATGGAGAGGATTGAGCCTCATGTCAACATCTACCTTTATGCTTTTATCTTTTGTTTGTTAGCCTACAAAATTCAGCTCTTGTAAGGCCTTTAGGCCGTGTTTGATGTCTCAAAGGCTCATGTGAGCCCTTAGATTAACTTTGAAATGTAAGGCTTAGATTAGAGTAAGGGTCATATATAAACCCTCACTCTAACATCAAAATTTTCAGATTTGTTTGAATGAAAAAGAAACCCTAGTTTCATATTGAGTGTTCTTCATTTATCTCTTCACTTTGTGTTTGAGATTTGTGAGAGATTAGTTTAGTGGCTTTGTGCTTAAACTAATCAAACCCTAAATCTATTACTTTGTGTGTAGATTTAGATACTATCTTTATATTCTTGCATTTAACAACAAAAATCAGAAAAATACAACACAAACACCACATTCCGCCGCGCATTTTTTCAAGGGGTTTGAGATCGATTTTGTTCATCCTTTGAGTGAAACTTGATCCACTAAGTTTCACTCCAAATTGGTCATCAAAGCCTAGGTTTGTTCTTGATTTCATTTTCTTTCTCTATTTTTTCGGTTTTTCTTAGTATTTTCGAGTTACTCTTTTATTTTCTTCTTTTAATTTTCGTTTTCTTCTTCCTTTTCCTTGCTTATTTTCTATAAATTTCCCACAAAATTTCCACAAAAGATCTCACAAAATTTTCACATAATGGAAGGAGATAGAGGGGAGGATAAGAGACTTTCGAATTTGGAAGATAAATTGAATCAACTTGCCGGTAGTTGTAATACTATGATGAATGCTTTGAACACCCTCTTAGACCAAAACCTTAATGACCCAAGAAGGGGTGGAGGGGGAAGAGGGCGTGGGCATGGTTATGGGGGCCGTGGGAGAGGACACCCTCCTCCTCACATGGAAGATCAATTTTCGGATTCGGAAGAGTCCCTTGAAGCCCACCCTAGAGACCATGACCGAGATATCAAAGTGGACATACCCGATTTTTATGGTAGCTTGAACCCCGAGGATCTCCTAGATTGGCTTAGGTCGATAGAGAGGATCTTTGAATTTAAGGAATATCCCGATAGGAAGTGTTTCAAGGTAGCCATCATGAAGTTTAAGGGATATGCTTCCCTTTGGCACGAAAGCCTCAAGAACCAACGAAACCGAGAGGGTAAGGAACCCATCAAGTCATGGCTCAAACTCAAAAAGAAACTCAAGGACAAGTTTGTTCCCAAAGACTACACTCAAGACATGTTCCTCAAGCTAGCTCAACTAAAACAAGAGTCACACCCCATTGAAACCTATCTTAGGGACTTTGAGCAACTCACCCTACAATGTGAGATGAATGAGAAGCTTAACAAAAAATTGCAAGGTTTGTTGAGGGCCTAAACCCTAGGATAGCAAATCGGGTCAAAATGCAAAACTTGTGGTCATTCGATGAGGCCGTTACCATGGCCACACGTGTGGAGAGGCTAGAGAAGGGGAGAGGAGAGTCGGCTAAGAACATCACCAAGACCAACCCTAGCTCGAGCCAAGGAGGGGTCAAAATTGTCGAACCTAGCCCTACCATCAAGCCATCAAGTGTTGACAAGGGGAAGGGAATTGACTATGGTCCCAAGAGAACAATTCCTCTCAAGAAGTGCTACCAATGTCAAGGGTATGGTCATTTTGCTAAGGAGTGCCCTAGCAAGAGGACCTTGAACACAAGTGAAGTTGTGCATTGGGGAGGCGATGAAGTGTTAGTTTGTGAGGAAGAAAAAAAAGAGGGAGTTGAGGAAGTAAATGTGGCCGAAACAATTGTGCCCGGACTCGGGGTTGAGCTTGGTCACTTGGCGAGTGATGCACACTCAAGAAGCAAACGAGAATATGGACCAAAGGCACCAAATATTTCGGTCCAAATGTACAATCATGGGGAGAGTGTGTAATCTCATTATCGATGGGGGAAGTTGTGTTAATGTTGCTTCTAAAACCCTCATTGATAAGCTTGCCTTGCCCACTTTGAAGCATCCTCATCCTTACAAGCTAAGATGGCTTAATCAAGGAGCCGAGGTGAAAGTTGATAAACAATGCAAAGTCTTGTTTTCCATTGGACAAGACTACAAAGATGAAATTGTGTGTGAAGTGTTGGACATGGATGCTTGTCATGTATTGCTTGGTAGGCCATGGGAGTATGAAAAGAATTCTTCCCACCATGGAAGAGACAACACCTACTCATTCAAGTATGGTGAAAAGCTTATTGTCTTAGCTCCCCTACCACCAATGATGGGATGTAAATCCAATGCGTGCTTGTTTGAGTCCTTCATTGAGCCGAAACCTAGCATGGAGATGAAGTTGGAGCCGAGCTTGAATGAGCTTGAGGACTTGAAGGGCCTTGAGCCGAGTAGAGAAGAGCTAGGGGAAGAGATGAACTTGGAATGTGAGGGAAGCTCTAGCATGATAAGGAGGATTCTAGGAGAGGAGTGTAGGGATCGGATCCCATTCACTAATCAAGTATTAGTGTAAATCAAATTACTCTAATTTGATTTAGCAAGATCTATGTAGTACAAATTTACATTGTTAACAAGTTTAGAAATTTATACCTTTCTTGTAAAGGAAATGAGGGCACTAAACTAGAACTCCTTTCTAGTTTAGTTTCTTGAGTATGAGCTTAGGATGATCCTCCTTAAAAACCCAAGTTTCCAATAATAAGAAACCTCCTAAAGTTGCACCCAAGAACTCTCCAAAAGATACTAAGTATTTTGATCT
Source organism: Dianthus caryophyllus (assembly GCA_023091065.1). Classification (NCBI taxonomy): domain Eukaryota; kingdom Viridiplantae; phylum Streptophyta; class Magnoliopsida; order Caryophyllales; family Caryophyllaceae; genus Dianthus; species Dianthus caryophyllus. The sequence goes on along the minus strand of CM041529.1, from coordinate 10,298,237 downwards.
AGAAAATAACTTAGTACTCACTTGATAATATGTGATGATATTATTATTACTAACTCTTAGTAAGAATAATGAGAAGAAAAGTTTAGAGAGAAATTAGAGAGAAGAAGGAAAAATGCATGAATGAATTATACTCAAAGCATACTCCTTTTAATAAGAAAATTGGAGAAAACAATAGTGTGTTGGGTACACTATTTTTAGGCCAACATGAGACAAGAGGGAGAGAAGAGTTTTCTCTTGAGAAGAGAAAATTGTTGCATGTCAATGATTGTGTTTTTTTACATGCAAAAGCAATTAAACAAAATGAATAAAAACAAAAGGAATCTTCTCCTCTTGCTCCTCATTTGGACGGTCCACATGGACCTTTCATGGGTCCATTTTGTTTTCAATATTTGTCCCACAAATACTTATAATTTATCACTTAATTATCTAATATAATAAAGTGTAAATTAATTAAACTCTTCCTTAATATACATGTACTCTACACATATATTAAAAATGTACTTTTACTAATCTCATTAGTAAAATATACACGATTAGTGAATTAACAGTTAATCACTAATTCTCATCTCCTCTAATAATTTTATCGATATAAAATTCAAACGCCCGAGTTCACAACTCGATTTCTCTCTAAATCAATACACTGACTAACCGTTAGTCAAATTATCAAGTCACTAATATAATCGTATCTCATACAATTAATTAGTGAAATATTTAGAGTAATGCCTTTAGGTGTGACTTAAAGGGATCAATTGATCACCGCCGTTTCTCACGACAATAACGTCAAACTCTAGTCAGCCAACCGTTATTGATTTACGTTAATCAATTGACAATAATTCAGGATTATCCCCATGTATTCCTTAATTGAGATTTATTAAGTAATCGCACTATTGTGGAGGACACATACTCCAACAATCTCCCACTTGTCCGAGACAAGTTGTGCATTACCAATTCTCATGTCCGTTTCACATCTCCCACTCGATGCAAGGTGTCTTACAGGTCGTACTTGCATCCTGAGATAAAAATCATGAGTGGGTTTCGATAAGGAGAGTAGCCTGACCGGGAATCTACCGTAGATTCTACCGAGCGTGGCCACGCATTTTCACGACTACTCCTCGAGTGGCCCAAAGATGTTTTACCCTGACGAGGGTGGACATTTCCTTCCACTCGATTGTCTTGTATAATCACGGATCACCATGACCCCAAAGATGCCCTTATAACCCCCTTTCACGGCATGGCTTAGGACAAAAATGAAAGTCACTCGGAAACTGCACCGACTCAGACAATCAGCTCCAGTCAAAGAATCGACTCAAAAGGAATACTATAGAATTCCCACCACGACCAGGTTTCAATCTCATTGAAAAGGAATTCTATAAGCGTCACTGCCCGACAGAGTGTTCTTCACAGTCTGTCTATGCAAACGATCAGTCATCACATATGACCCTATGGTGTTGAACCTCACCATCGATCGACTTGCAATCTAGTCTCTCGGAGACGTCACCTCATATGAGAGACTAGGGACCAAATACTTAGTTTATGCCGTTCACTTGAATACGTTCAAAATTGTCACACAAATATTCGGATAAACAAAGTATGCATTCATAATGACTTAAGATAAAAACAATGAATGTTATTTTCATATATGTAAAAGATACATCGTTCAATTACATATTACGAAACTAAAGGAAATCTGGCATACGCCGCAACCCCATGGAGGCGGTGTGCGCGTCATGCTTGGCCCTCGAAAGAGGCTTGGTTAAAGGATCAGCGATGTTATCGTCTGTCCCAACCTTACAAATGTCTATTTCCTTCCTCTCCACATTATCTCTAATAACGTGGTATTTCCTCAAAACGTGTCTAGACTTGTTGCTAGACTTGGGCTCCTTCGCTTGGAAAATAGCCCCACTGTTATCACAATAAACGATCCACGGGATCCACGGCACTAGGGACTACTCTTAGTCCATCCAAGAATTGCCGAATCCACACAGCCTTCTTTAGCAGCCTTGAGATCTTTGCCAAATACTCGACTTAGTTGTAGAATCGCGGTGACACTCTGTTTGAAGCTCTTCCAACAAACAGCTCCTCCATTCAACATAAAGACATAGCCGGATTGGGATTTGGATCATCCCCATCGGTTTGGAAACTTGCATCCGTGTAACCCTTTACACGTAGCTCAAGTTCTCCTCCAAACACCAGAAACGAATCCTTAGTTCTTCTCAAGTACTTAAGGATGTTCTTCACTGCTATCCAGTGGCTCTCACCGGGATTAGCTTGATACCGGCTCGTCATGCTCAAAGCGAAAGCGACATCGGGGCGAGGGCACATCATAGCATACATGGTTGCTCCTACAGCGGAAGCATAAGGAATCAATTTCATGTGCTCAATTTCCGCAGAGTCGTAGGACATTGAGATTTCTTCAATGTTATTCCTACACTCATCTAAGAAAGCCTCTCTTGGAGTCTTTCATATTGAACCTATCAAGAATCTTATCAATATAAGTTTCTTGACTTAATGCTAGTATCCTTTTGGATCTATCTCTATAGATCCGGATACCCAAGATGCGTTGTGCCTCTCCCAAGTCCTTCATTTGGAAATGGTTTCCCAATTCCACCTTTACCGAGTTCAGACTTGGAATATCATTTCCAATCAATAGTATGTCATCCACATACAAAACAAGGAAGGTTACTTTACTCCCACTAAACTTCATGTACAAACAAGGTTCCTCGGTACTACGAAATAAACCATGTTGTTTGATAACATGATCGAATCTGTGATTCCAACTCCTCGATGCTTGCTTAAGACCATAAATGGATCTCTTAAGCTTGCATACTTTCTTAGGGTTGGATGTATCTATAAAACCTTCAGGTTGTGTCATAAACACTTCCTCTTCTAGAATCCCATTCAAGAAGGCGGTTTTTACATCCATTTGCCATATTTCATAGTCATGAAATGCGGCAACCGCTAAGATTATCCTTATGGATCGAAGCATAGCAACTGGTGCAAAGGTTTCATCATAATGAATACCTTGGACTTGTGAAAAGCCCTTTGCCACCAATCTAGCTTTGTAAACATCAATATGTTTATCTATGCCGAGTTTGATTTTGAATATCCATTTACACTGAAGGGGTCGCACTCCTTCAGGTAAATCTACCAAGTCCCAAACTTGGTTCTCGTACATAGAATCCATTTCGGATTTCATGGCCTCAAGCCATTGTTCGGAGTTGGGGCTACTAATAGCCGCCTTGTAGGTTGAGGGTTCGTTGCTTTGAATAACAACAAATCACCCTCCTCCTCGATGTTCTGAGGTAGCAGTCGAGGTTGTAGACTAACTCTCCCTGCCCTCTTAGGGATTATAACCGTGTCAGACGACGAGGGATCGGTTTCCTCATTTTCTGTCTCGGTTTGTGGCTCTTGAACATCATCAAGTTCAAATTTTCTCCCACTGCTTCTTAGAAATAAATTCATTTTCTAGAAAACAAAGATCACGAGCCACAAACACTTTGTTCTCGTGAGGGTTGTAGAAGTAATAACCACAGGTTTCCTTAGGATAACCTACAAATAGACATTTGTCGGACCTTGGAGCGAAGTTTATCGTCAGCTTTATTCTTGACGAATGCCTCACATCCCCAAATTCTCATGAATGACAAATAGGAACCGTTCCCATCCATATCTCATATGGAGTCTTATTGGCCGCTTTAGTCGGGACTTGATTTAGTGAAAATACAGCAGATAATAGCGCCAAAGCCCCAAAATGATCCAGAAGCTCGGTTTGACTCATCATAGACCGAACCATGTCAAGCAAAGTTCGGTTTCTCCTTTCTGCAACACCATTTAATTGTGGTGTGCTTGAGGAGTCCATTGTGATATTATACCACAATTCTTAAGATGTGAATCAAACTCATTACTTAGATATTCGCCACCACGATCCGATCGTAGTGCTTTTATCCTTTTGTTTAATTGGTTCTCAACCTCATTTTGAAATTCTTTAAATTTCTCAAAAGCATCACTTTTATGCCTTATTAAGTAGACATAACCATATCTACTTAAATCATCGGTAAAAGTAATGAAGTAATGATATCCTCCTCTAGCGGTGATGTTTAATGGACCACACACATCGGTATGTATGAGTCCTAAAACCTCACTTGCTCGTGTCCCTTTACCGCTAAAGGGTTGGCGAGGCATCTTGCCTAAAAGGCAAGCTTCGCATCTACCATATGATTCGCAATCAAATGGTTTGTGAACCTTGGTCTCAACAAGTCTCTTTATCGTCTTTCGTTTATGTGACCTAAACGACAATGCCAAAGGTAGGATTTGTTTGATTCATTCGTTTTGAGCCTCTTGTTCTCAACATGATAGACATCATTAACATCATTTAAAACATAAATACCTCCAATTGAAATAGCTTCACCATAAACCATTTCATTAAAAGAAAATGTACAACGGTTGTTCTTAATCTTAAAACAAAAGCCTTCCGCATCTAGTACGGAGATGGAGATAATGTTTTTAGTTAGAGTTGGTACAAAATACTTGATTATTTAAATGCAACTCTAAACCACTAGCAAGAGAGAGTACAAAAGTTCCCACGGAAACGGCCGCTACTCTAGCTCCATTGCCCATGCGGAGATCTACATCACCCTTGGCTAGGGCCCGCACGTTTCTCATCCCCTGCAAATGATTACAAAGGTGAGATCCACATCCGGTATCCAATACCCATGTAGAAATGCAAGCATGATTGATGTCAATCATATAGAGATTAGAAGGAATACCTTTGGATGTCTCACATCCATTCTTGAGATCCTTCTTATACTTGAGACAATTGCGCATCCAATGACCCACCTCATTACAATATTTGCAAGTGTCTTTGAGGGGTCTTCCCTTGTTGATCTTGGGCTTAGGCTTATGTGGAACACCTTCCACAATAGCCTTTCCCTTACCCTTGCCAATGTTAGATGGCCCTTTCTTGGCCACCTTCCCCTTCTTCACTCCCAAGTTCATGTTCTTCATTTTCATGGAGAGAACATCTTTCTTCTCCACCTCATTCACTTCCATATCCCTCTCGGCTTGGACCAAGAGTGCATGAAGTTCATGGTAACTCTTATCCATGTTGTTCATGTTATAGTTTACTCGAAATTGAGCAAACTTATTAGGAAGAGAATGGAGGATGCGGTTGATCGCAAGAGCCTTGGGTATAGCACACTCTTGACGCTCAAGAGTGTCTATTTGCTCAATCATTTTGAGCACATGAGGACCAACTTTTGGTTCCTCTCAAGCTTTGCATCGAAAAACCGCACCGCGGCTTCATAAAGCCTAATTTGCGGTGCTTTGGAGAACATGGTTGTCACTCGAGTGAATATCGCATATGCACTCTTTTGAGTAACCATTCGGAGTTTGAGAGCGGGTGACATGGCCCAAATTAAGACGTTTTTCACGTCATTGTCCACTTTCACATACTCATCATAGGCTCGCGCCGCCCCGGATCGAGAAGTGGGTTCGGCGGGTGGTTGATCGGTAAGGTGCTTGAGCACATTGTCGGATGTCGCGGCGCCCTTCATTGTCGAATCCCATTCGACGAAGTTGCTACCGTCATCCTTGAGGATACACTTATCCATCACGGTTCGCAACCATGAATCTTTGCCCAAAATGGGCGCGGAGTTGATGATGATGATGCCATTGCGATAAGCGATTCTACAATAAATATGAGGAAATATATAAGCATACATTGTTCATTTATAACATTTGCTAAAACTCATTTTTAAAACAAATGTCCATTTATATAATGATCTCCCACGAAATTATATAAATGATTCCAAGACTCGTTTTCCATATAAAATTAGACATCTCATGTTTCCTTTTATATAAAAGCGATAAGTCAACACTTGACTAATTCTACACTAGAATGCTTGGTTGATGATTTTCTTTAAAATGCATCTTTTAGCCCCAAATAACTCTTATTCGGTTGAGTCCAAACCAAATTAGCACGGGACTTCCTCCCACTACTTACCCATGGTAACAAGGTTCCACGTCGCGGAGGTCCTCACGAACATGGGGTTCATAGTCGCTACATTTGGAAAGGCTTAATCTCAATTCATTTTTTTTGTTAAAATGTGGGTGATCTTGTCAATTTTAGTCATATAAATTCTTTATAAGTGAACTAATTTTAAGAATGGCGACCTAAAAAAGACAATCGGAGTGGGATCGTGGCATGCATGGCGATTTTGGCATGTGTGCGGAAAATAAGCAAACAAACAAGCATCAAGCAAACATAAACCTAGTATGGCCACTTAAAGTAATTAAAATACAAGGAGTTACAAATTGGAAACCAACTCCTTTGGTCCCTCTTCATAATGGATCTCATCCAAGGCTCCTCCTTGCAAACTTTAGAACTCTTCTAAGGCTCCAAGTCGATCTCCATCACCGGTCTTCGATTTACAAATAGTTACAAGTATGATTTACAAATGAATACATAGCAATCCTATTATACATTTATAAATGAAATAAACTATTAAAAATTACAAACCGGCGATACGAGATCGCATTTAATTACAAACCACACGATATTCCCTTTCATTACGGGTAATATCGGTAAAAATATAACAAACTATGGCCATACTAGTAAGAACAAACATTCATTCAATAATAAACATTCATCCAAACATGCATAATGTAAAGCTTATAAATAAAAAACATGCCAAAATCGCCTTAAACAAAAATCGCATTTAATCGTTTCAAACCGATCTCATTTTTTAACCGATTAATCTTATATTAATCAATAATGCTTAAAACACCTTTTAAGCTTGAACTAAACTTCTAAACTGATTTTAGAACACCCAACATTAGTTTATACTAACTCATGGTGATTTTAGTTCATAAACATGGTCATTTGCTAATTAGAAGTACTTTAATCATAACCCTTTTATGAATAAAGCTTTATAAAATCAAAATAAAATAAAATAAAATTATTTTTATTTTGAAAAAATTTTGTATATTCTGGAACACTTCCAAAATATCAGAAAAGAAAAGTTTGGCCAGAAAATATTTACGAAATATTTTATATAAAATAACATACGATTTCATCGATTTTAACTCATAAAATCAAGAAAACGTCTAAAACAGTGAGGTAAAATCCCAAATTTATACGAGAGCATCCTCATAATGTGTAAAAATATTGGTATAAATTTCATGTCCAGAAAACAACATTTACTATATTTTCGGACATAAAATGCAAACCATACCGATTTTAAACAAAAATATGAATAAATATTCAAAACTCAAAATCTGACTTTGAAAATTTACATGCAGAATGTATAAATATGAAATATCACTGTGTAAAAATTTCGTGACCAAATTCGAACTATAACTATTTATAGTAATTATTTTAGCCAAAAACACACTTTTTGACTCGGTTTTGTATAAAAATCATTTAAATTAGCAAACAAATTTCAAAAATTACGAAATTTGACCAGAACTTTCATGAGACCAGAAACTTTGCATGCAATAAAAATCTCGTGTTAAAACCATTTTTAACACTATTTTCGGATTTTATGTTATTTATTCTCAATAAATACATAAAACTCCAAAAAAACAACAAAATAAATTTGTAACTACAAGCCTTGGCTCTGATACCACTTGTAGGGATCGGATCCCATTCACTAATCAAGTATTAGTGTAAATCAAATTACTCTAATTTGATTTAGCAAGATCTATGTAGTACAAATTTACATTGTTAACAAGTTTAGAAATTTATACCTTTCTTGTAAAGGAAATGAGGGCACTAAACTAGAACTCCTTTCTAGTTTAGTTTCTTGAGTATGAGCTTAGGATGATCCTCCTTAAAAACCCAAGTTTCCAATAATAAGAAACCTCCTAAAGTTGCACCCAAGAACTCTCCAAAAGATACTAAGTATTTTGATCTAGAAAATAACTTAGTACTCACTTGATAATATGTGATGATATTATTATTACTAACTCTTAGTAAGAATAATGAGAAGAAAAGTTTAGAGAGAAATTAGAGAGAAGAAGGAAAAATGCATGAATGAATTATACTCAAAGCATACTCCTTTTAATAAGAAAATTGGAGAAAACAATAGTGTGTTGGGTACACTATTTTTTCGGCCAACATGAGACAAGAGGGAGAGAAGAGTTTTTCTCTTGAGAAGAGAAAATTGTTGCATGTCAATGATTGTGTTTTTTACATGCAAAAGCAATTAAACAAAATGAATAAAAACAAAAGGAATCTTCTCCTCTTGCTCCTCATTTGGACGGTCCACATGGACCTTTCATGGGTCCATTTTGTTTTCAATATTTGTCCCACAAATACTTATAATTTATCACTTAATTATCTAATATAATAAAGTGTAAATTAATTAAACTCTTCCTTAATATACATGTACTCTACACATATATTAAAAATGTACTTTTACTAATCTCATTAGTAAAATATACACGATTAGTGAATTAACAGTTAATCACTAATTCTCATCTCCTCTAATAATTTTATCGATATAAAATTCAAACGCCCGAGTTCACAACTCGATTTCTCTCTAAATCAATACACTGACTAACCGTTAGTCAAATTATCAAGTCACTAATATAATCGTATCTCATACAATTAATTAGCTGAAATATTTGGAGTACGTTCCTTTAGGTGTGACTTAAAGGGATCAATTGATCACCGCCGTTCTCACGACAATAACGTCAAACTCTAGTCAGCCAACCGTTATTGATTTACGTTAATCAATTGACAATAATTCAGGATTATCCCCATGTATTCCTTAATTGAGATTTATTAAGTAATCGCACTATTGTGGAGGACACATACTCCAACAAGGAGCAACATGAAGGTGAAGCATCAATCAACAAGAAAACAACCGACTACAATGAGAATGTGGTCAATGAAAGAACAAAAATCGATGGCAAGGAAAGATCAAGCGGGTCTTTAAGATGGAGAATCATTGAAGGGCTCGATCATGAGCAAGATTGGATGGATGGCATGGTTATGAGTCGTGGGCTCAAAGAAATGCTCGAGGAAGAATGTGTGGTCAAGCAAACCGTGACCAAGGAAGAAAACATGATCAATTCTTCGAGCCAAGGCAAAGGGGTCCAACCACTTCTACAAACTCTAGCTAAGTGGTGCCCATGGAAGATTAAAACCGTGAAGGCCAAGATCGAGCAAAGATTGAGCCGAGAATCAAGCTTGAAATCGAGCAAGGGAGGAAGCAAGAGGATCTCCAAGGACTTGAGGACAAGTCCTTTCCAAGGAGAGGAGATTGGACCAAAAATGGTCAAGGCGGTCAAGGGTGAAACCGAGGAGACCATGGGTTAGGGCCATGGGCTCAAACCCAAGCCTAGGCCATGGGTCAAGGGATCACTAAGGGCTAAGTAAAGTCAATTCTATGGTCAAATCAAGCCAACCTTAGTGATCAAGGAGAGTCAAGAGGAAGTCAAGTTGGAGAGCAACAAAAAAAGTCAAGATTGTGCTATTTTGAATGTGGTCAAGGTGGGTGCACCCATGTGAGTTAACCCTCCAATAAAAGGACTCACATGGTTCACAAAGCTAGCTCAAGGTGGTCCCTTAGAGCCGCCCAACAAGTCCCAACAAACAATCACATTGTTTTATGTTTATGTCATTTTCATTCAAGTCGCTTTCGTCACTTTATGCTTTATTGTTTTAGTGTGTAAAAATCAAATTGTAGAGCATGTGGACCGTCCTCCTTCATGACCAAGGCTCACTCAAGGACCCTTGGATGATCCCAAACCAAGAATGGAGAGGATTGAGCCTCATGTCAACATCTACCTTTATGCTTTTATCTTTTGTTTGTTAGCCTACAAAATTCAGCTCTTGTAAGGCCTTTAGGCCGTTTTTTTTTTATGTCTCAAAGGCTCATGTGAGCCCTTAGATTAACTTTGAAATGTAAGGCTTAGATTAGAGTAAGGGTCATATATAAACCCTCACTCTAACATCAAAATTTTCAGATTTGTTTGAATGAAAAAGAAACCCTAGTTTCATATTGAGTGTTCTTCATTTATCTCTTTACTTTGTGTTTGAGATTTGTGAGAGATTAGTTTAGTGGCTTTGTGCTTAAACTAATCAAACCCTAAATCTATTACTTTGTGTGTAGATTTAGATACTATCTTTATGTTCTTGCATTTAACAACAAAAATCAGAAAAATACAACACAAACACCACATTCTAGTTTATTTTTTCAAGGGGTTTGAGATCGATTTTGTTCATCCTTTGAGTGAAACTTGATCCACTAAGTTTCACTCCAAATTGGTCATCAAAGCCTAGGTTTGTTCTTGATTTCATTTTCTTTCTCTATTTTTCGGTTTTTCTTAGTATTTTCGAGTTACTCTTTTATTTTCTTCTTTTAATTTTCGCTTTCTTCTTCCTTTTCCTTGCTTATTTTCTATAAATTTCCCACAAAATTTCCACAAAAGATCTCACAAAATTTTCACATAATGGAAGGAGATAGAGGGAGGATAAGAGACTTTCAATTTGGAAGATAAATTGAATCAACTTGCAGTAGTTGTAATACTATGATGAATGCTTTGAACACCCTCTTAGACCAAAACCTTAATGACCCAAGAAGGGGTGGAGGGGGAAGAGGCGTGGGCATGGTTATGGGGGCCGTGGAGAGGACACCCTCCTCCTCACATGGAAGATCAATTTTCGGATTCGGAAGAGTCCCTTGAAGCCCACCCTAGAGACCATGACCGAGATATCAAAGTGGACATACCCGATTTTTATGGTAGCTTGAACCCCGAGGATCTCCTAGATTGGCTTAGGTCGATAGAGAGGATCTTTGAATTTAAGGAATATCCCGATAGGAAGTGTTTCAAGGTAGCCATCATGAAGTTTAAGGGATATGCTTCCCTTTGGTACGAAAACCTCAAGAACCAACGAAACCGAGAGGGTAAGGAACCCATCAAGTCATGGCTCAAACTCAAAAAGAAACTCAAGGACAAGTTTGTTCCCAAAGACTACACTCAAGACATGTTCCTCAAGCTAGCTCAACTAAAACAAGAGTCACACCCCATTGAAACCTATCTTAGGGACTTTGAGCAACTCACCCTACAATGTGAGATGAATGAGAAGCCCGAACAAAAAATTGCAAGGTTTGTTGAGGGCCTAAACCCTAGGATAGCAAATCGGGTCAAAATGCAAAACTTGTGGTCATTCGATGAGGCCGTTACCATGGCCACACGTGTGGAGAGGCTAGAGAAGGGGAGAGGAGAGTCGGCTAAGAACATCACCAAGACCAACCCTAGCTCGAGCCAAGGAGGGGTCAAAATTGTCGAACCTAGCCCTACCATCAAGCCATCAAGTGTTGACAAGGGGAAGGGAATTGACTATGGTCCCAAGAGAACAATTCCTCTCAAGAAGTGCTACCAATGTCAAGGGTATGGTCATTTTGCTAAGGAGTGCCCTAGCAAGAGGACCTTGAACACAAGTGAAGTTGTGCATTGGGGAGGCGATGAAGTGTTAGTTTGTGAGGAAGAAAAAAAAGAGGGAGTTGAGGAAGTGAATGTGGCCGAAACAATTGTGCCCCCGGACTCGGGGTTGAGCTTGGTCACTTGGCGAGTGATGCACACTCAAGAAGCAAACGAGAATATGGACCAAAGGCACCAAATATTTCGGTCCAAATGTACAATCATGGGGAGAGTGTGTAATCTCATTATCGATGGGGGAAGTTGTGTTAATGTTGCTTCTAAAACCCTCATTGATAAGCTTGCCTTGCCCACTTTGAAGCATCCTCATCCTTACAAGCTAAGATGGCTTAATCAAGGAGCCGAGGTGAAAGTTGATAAACAATGCAAAGTCTTGTTTTCCATTGGACAAGACTACAAAGATGAAATTGTGTGTGAAGTGTTGGACATGGATGCTTGTCATGTATTGCTTGGTAGGCCATGGGAGTATGAAAAGAATTCTTCCCACCATGGAAGAGACAACACCTACTCATTCAAGTATGGTGAAAAGCTTATTGTCTTAGCTCCCCTACCACCAATGATGGGATGTAAATCCAATGCGTGCTTGTTTGAGTCCTTCATTGAGCCGAAACCTAGCATGGAGATGAAGTTGGAGCCGAGCTTGAATGAGCTTGAGGACTTGAAGGGCCTTGAGCCGAGTAGAGAAGAGCTAGGGGAAGAGATGAACTTGGAATGTGAGGAAGCTCTAGCATGATAAGGAGGATTCTAGGAGAGGAGCAACATGAAGGTGAAGCATCAATCAACAAGAAAACAGCCGACTTCAATGAGAATGTGGACAAAGAAAGATCAAAATACGATGGCAAGGAAAGATCAAGCGGGTCTTTAAGATGGAGAATCATTGAAGGGCTCGATCATGAGCAAGATTGGATGGATGGCATGGTTATGAGTCGTGGGCTCAATGAAATGCTCGAGGAAGAATGTGTGGCCAGGCAACCCGTGATCAAGGAAGTACACATGATCAATTCTTGAGCCAAGGCAAAGGGGTCCAACCACTTCTACAAACTCTAGCTAAGTGGTGCCCATGGAAGATTAAAACCGTGAAGGCCAAGATCGAGCAAAGATTGAGCCGAGAATCAAGCTTGAAATCGAGCAAGGGAGGAAGCAAGAGGATCTCCAAGGACTTGAGGACAAGTCCTTTCCAAGGAGAGGAGATTGGACCAAAAATGGTCAAGGCGGTCAAGGGTGAAGCAGGGAGACCATGGGTTAGGGCCATGGGCTCAAACCCAAGCCTAGGCCATGGGTCAAGGGATCACTAAGGGCTAAGTAAAGTCAATTCTATGGTCAAATCAAGCCAACCTTAGTGATCAAGGAGAGTCAAGAGGAAGTCAAGTTGGAGAGCAACAAAAAAAGTCAAGATTGTGCTATTTTGAATGTGGTCAAGGTGGGTGCACCCATGTGAGTTAACCCTCCAATAAAAGGACTCACATGGTTCACAAAGCTAGCTCAAGGAGGTCCCTTAGGAGCCGGCCCAACAAGTCCCAACAAACAATCACATTGTTTTATGTTTATGTCATTTTCATTCAAGTCGCTTTCGTCACTTTATGCTTTATTGTTTTAGTGTGTAAAAATCAAATTGTAGAGCATGTGGACCGTCCTCCTTCATGACCAAGGCTCACTCAAGGACCCTTGGATGATCCCAAACCAAGAATGGAGAGGATTGAGCCTCATGTCAACATCTACCTTTATGCTTTTATCTTTTGTTTGTTAGCCTACAAAATTCAGCTCTTGTAAGGCCTTTAGGCCGTTTTTTTTGGATGTCTCAAAGGCTCATGTGAGCCCTTAGATTAACTTTGAAATGTAAGGCTTAGATTAGAGTAAGGGTCATATATAAACCCTCACTCTAACATCAAAATTTTCAGATTTGTTTGAATGAAAAAGAAACCCTAGTTTCATATTGAGTGTTCTTCATTTATCTCTTCACTTTGTGTTTGAGATTTGTGAGAGATTAGTTTAGTGGCTTTGTGCTTAAACTAATCAAACCCTAAATCTATTACTTTGTGTGTAGATTTAGATACTATCTTTATATTCTTGCATTTAACAACAAAAATCAGAAAAATACAACACAAACACCACATTCTACTGCTTATTTTTCAAGGGGTTTGAGATCGATTTTGTTCATCCTTTGAGTGAAACTTGATCCACTAAGTTTCACTCCAAATTGGTCATCAAAGCCTAGGTTTGTTCTTGATTTCATTTTCTTTCTCTATTTTTCGGTTTTCTTAGTATTTTCGAGTTACTCTTTTATTTTCTTCTTTTAATTTTCGTTTTCTTCTTCCTTTTCCTTGCTTATTTTCTATAAATTTCCCACAAAATTTCCACAAAAGATCTCACAAAATTTTCACATAATGGAAGGAGATAGAGGGAGGATAAGAGACTTTCAATTTGGAAGATAAATTGAATCAACTTGCTTAGGTAGTTGTAATACTATGATGAATGCTTTGAACACCCTCTTAGACCAAAACCTTAATGACCCAAGAAGGGGTGGAGGGGAAGAGGGCGTGGGCATGGTTATGGGGGCCGTGGGAGAGGACACCCTCCTCCTCACATGGAAGATCAATTTCGGATTCGGAAGAGTCACTTGAAGCCCACCCTAGAGACCATGACCGAGATATCAAAGTGGACATACCCGATTTTTATGGTAGCTTGAACCCCGAGGATCTCCTAGATTGGCTTAGGTCGATAGAGAGGATCTTTGAATTTAAGGAATATCCCGATAGGAAGTGTTTCAAGGTAGCCATCATGAAGTTTAAGGGATATGCTTCCCTTTGGTACGAAAACCTCAAGAACCAACGAAACCGAGAGGGTAAGGAACCCATCAAGTCATGGCTCAAACTCAAAAGAAACTCAAGGACAAGTTTGGTCCCAAGGAGTACACTCAAGACATGTTGCTCAAGCTAGCTCAACTAAAACAAGAGTCACACCCCATTGAAACCTATCTTAGGGTCTTTGAGCAACTCACCCTACAATGTGAGATGATTGAGAACGCCGAACAAAAAATTGCAAGGTTTGTTGAGGGCCTAAACCCTAGGATAGCAAATCGGGTCAAAATGCAAAACTTGTGGTCATTCGATGAGGCCGTTACCATGGCCACACGTGTGGAGAGGCTAGAGAAGGGGAGAGGAGAGTCGGCTAAGAACATCACCAAGACCAACCCTAGCTCGAGCCAAGGAGGGGTCAAAATTGTCGAACCTAGCCCTACCATCAAGCCATCAAGTGTTGACAAGGGGAAGGGAATTGACTATGGTCCCAAGAGAACAATTCCTCTCAAGAAGTGCTACCAATGTCAAGGGTATGGTCATTTTGCTAAGGAGTGCCCTAGCAAGAGGACCTTGAACACAAGTGAAGTTGTGCATTGGGGAGACGATGAAGTGTTAGTTTGTGAGGAAGAAAAAAAAGAGGGAGTTGAGGAAGTGAATGTGGCCGAAACAATTGTGCCCCCGGACTCGGGGTTGAGCTTGGTCACTTGGCGAGTGATGCACACTCAAGAAGCAAACGAGAATATGGACCAAAGGCACCAAATATTTCGGTCCAAATGTACAATCATGGGGAGAGTGTGTAATCTCATTATCGATGGGGGAAGTTGTGTTAATGTTGCTTCTAAAACCCTCATTGATAAGCTTGCCTTGCCCACTTTGAAGCATCCTCATCCTTACAAGCTAAGATGGCTTAATCAAGGAGCCGAGGTGAAAGTTGATAAACAATGCAAAGTCTTGTTTTCCATTGGACAAGACTACAAAGATGAAATTGTGTGTGAAGTGTTGGACATGGATGCTTGTCATGTATTGCTTGGTAGGCCATGGGAGTATGAAAAGAATTCTTCCCACCATGGAAGAGACAACACCTACTCATTCAAGTATGGTGAAAAGCTTATTGTCTTAGCTCCCCTACCACCAATGATGGGATGTAAATCCAATGCGTGCTTGTTTGAGTCCTTCATTGAGCCGAAACCTAGCATGGAGATGAAGTTGGAGCCGAGCTTGAATGAGCTTGAGGACTTGAAGGGCCTTGAGCCGAGTAGAGAAGAGCTAGGGGAAGAGATGAACTTGGAATGTGAGGGAAGCTCTAGCATGATAAGGAGGATTCTAGGAGAGGAGCAACATGAAGGTGAAGCATCAATCAACAAGAAAACAACCGACTACAATGAGAATGTGGTCAATGAAAGAACAAAAATCGAAGGCAAGGAAAGATCAAGCGGGTCTTTAAGATGGAGAATCATTGAAGGGCTCGATCATGAGCAAGATTGGATGGATGGCATGGTTATGAGTCGTGGGCTCAAAGAAATGCTCGAGGAAGAATGTGTGGTCAAGCAAACCGTGACCAAGGAAGAAAACATGATCAATTCTTCGAGCCAAGGCAAAGGGGTCCAACCACTTCTACAAACTCTAGCTAAGTGGTGCCCATGGAAGATTAAAACCGTGAAGGCCAAGATCGAGCAAAGATTGAGCCGAGAATCAAGCTTGAAATCGAGCAAGGGAGGAAGCAAGAGGATCTCCAAGGACTTGAGGACAAGTCCTTTCCAAGGAGAGGAGATTGGACCAAAAATGGTCAAGGCGGTCAAGGGTGAAACCGAGGAGACCATGGGTTAGGGCCATGGGCTCAAACCCAAGCCTAGGCCATGGGTCAAGGGATCACTAAGGGCTAAGTAAAGTCAATTCTATGGTCAAATCAAGCCAACCTTAGTGATCAAGGAGAGTCAAGAGGAAGTCAAGTTGGAGAGCAACAAAAAAAGTCAAGATTGTGCTATTTTGAATGTGGTCAAGGTGGGTGCACCCATGTGAGTTAACCCTCCAATAAAAGGACTCACATGGTTCACAAAGCTAGCTCAAGGAGGTCCCTTAGGTGCCGGCCCAACAAGTCCCAACAAACAATCACATTGTTTTATGTTTATGTCATTTTCATTCAAGTCGCTTTCGTCACTTTATGCTTTATTGTTTTAGTGTGTAAAAATCAAATTGTAGAGCATGTGGACCGTCCTCCTTCATGACCAAGGCTCACTCAAGGACCCTTGGATGATCCCAAACCAAGAATGGAGAGGATTGAGCCTCATGTCAACATCTACCTTTATGCTTTTATCTTTTGTTTGTTAGCCTACAAAATTCAGCTCTTGTAAGGCCTTTAGGCCGTTTTTTTGGATGTCTCAAAGGCTCATGTGAGCCCTTAGATTAACTTTGAAATGTAAGGCTTAGATTAGAGTAAGGGTCATATATAAACCCTCACTCTAACATCAAAATTTTCAGATTTGTTTGAATGAAAAAGAAACCCTAGTTTCATATTGAGTGTTCTTCATTTATCTCTTTACTTTGTGTTTGAGATTTGTGAGAGATTAGTTTAGTGGCTTTGTGCTTAAACTAATCAAACCCTAAATCTATTACTTTGTGTGTAGATTTAGATACTATCTTTATGTTCTTGCATTTAACAACAAAAATCAGAAAAATACAACACAAACACCACATTCTACTGCTTATTTTTCAAGGGGTTTGAGATCGATTTTGTTCATCCTTTGAGTGAAACTTGATCCACTAAGTTTCACTCCAAATTGGTCATCAAAGCCTAGGTTTGTTCTTGATTTCATTTTCTTTCTATTTTTTCTGCTTTTTCTTAGTATTTTCGAGTTACTCTTTTATTTTCTTCTTTTAATTTTCGTTTTCTTCTTCCTTTTCCTTGCTTATTTTCTATAAATTTCCCACAAAATTTCCACAAAAGATCTCACAAAATTTTCACATAATGGAAGGAGATAGAGGGGAGGATAAGAGACTTTCGAATTTGGAAGATAAATTGAATCAACTTGCTTAGGTAGTTGTAATACTATGATGAATGCTTTGAACACCCTCTTAGACCAAAACCTTAATGACCCAAGAAGGGGTGGAGGGGAAGAGGCGTGGGCATGGTTATGGGGGCCGTGGAGAGGACACCCTCCTCCTCACATGGAAGATCAATTTTCGGATTCGGAAGAGTCCCTGAAGCCCACCCTAGAGACCATGACCGAGATATCAAAGTGGACATACCCGATTTTTATGGTAGCTTGAACCCCGAGGATCTCCTAGATTGGCTTAGGTCGATAGAGAGGATCTTTGAATTTAAGGAATATCCCGATAGGAAGTGTTTCAAGGTAGCCATCATGAAGTTTAAGGGATATGCTTCCCTTTGGTACGAAAACCTCAAGAACCAACGAAACCGAGAGGGTAAGGAACCCATCAAGTCATGGCTCAAACTCAAAAAGAAACTCAAGGACAAGTTTGTTCCCAAAGACTACACTCAAGACATGTTCCTCAAGCTAGCTCAACTAAAACAAGAGTCACACCCCATTGAAACCTATCTTAGGGACTTTGAGCAACTCACCCTACAATGTGAGATGAATGACAAGCTTAGAACAAAAAATTGCAAGGTTTGTTGAGGGCCTAAACCCTAGGATAGCAAATCGGGTCAAAATGCAAAACTTGTGGTCATTCGATGAGGCCGTTACCATGGCCACACGTGTGGAGAGGCTAGAGAAGGGGAGAGGAGAGTCGGCTAAGAACATCACCAAGACCAACCCTAGCTCGAGCCAAGGAGGGGTCAAAATTGTCGAACCTAGCCCTACCATCAAGCCATCAAGTGTTGACAAGGGGAAGGGAATTGACTATGGTCCCAAGAGAACAATTCCTCTCAAGAAGTGCTACCAATGTCAAGGGTATGGTCATTTTGCTAAGGAGTGCCCTAGCAAGAGGACCTTGAACACAAGTGAAGTTGTGCATTGGGGAGACGATGAAGTGTTAGTTTGTGAGGAAGAAAAAAAAGAGGGAGTTGAGGAAGTGAATGTGGCCGAAACAATTGTGCCCCCGGACTCGGGGTTGAGCTTGGTCACTTGGCGAGTGATGCACACTCAAGAAGCAAACGAGAATATGGACCAAAGGCACCAAATATTTCGGTCCAAATGTACAATCATGGGGAGAGTGTGTAATCTCATTATCGATGGGGGAAGTTGTGTTAATGTTGCTTCTAAAACCCTCATTGATAAGCTTGCCTTGCCCACTTTGAAGCATCCTCATCCTTACAAGCTAAGATGGCTTAATCAAGGAGCCGAGGTGAAAGTTGATAAACAATGCAAAGTCTTGTTTTCCATTGGACAAGACTACAAAGATGAAATTGTGTGTGAAGTGTTGGACATGGATGCTTGTCATGTATTGCTTGGTAGGCCATGGGAGTATGAAAAGAATTCTTCCCACCATGGAAGAGACAACACCTACTCATTCAAGTATGGTGAAAAGCTTATTGTCTTAGCTCCCCTACCACCAATGATGGGATGTAAATCCAATGCGTGCTTGTTTGAGTCCTTCATTGAGCCGAAACCTAGCATGGAGATGAAGTTGGAGCCGAGCTTGAATGAGCTTGAGGACTTGAAGGGCCTTGAGCCGAGTAGAGAAGAGCTAGGGGAAGAGATGAACTTGGAATGTGAGGGAAGCTCTAGCATGATAAGGAGGATTCTAGGAGAGGAGCAACATGAAGGTGAAGCATCAATCAACAAGAAAACAACCGACTACAATGAGAATGTGGTCAATGAAAGAGCAAAATCGATGGCAAGGAAAGATCAAGCGGGTCTTTAAGATGGAGAATCATTGAAGGGCTCGATCATGAGCAAGATTGGATGGATGGCATGGTTAAGAGTCGTGGGCTCAAAGAAGTGCTCGAGGAAGAATGTGTGGTCAAGCAAACCGTGACCAAGGAAGAAAACATGATCAATTCTTGAGCCAAGGCAAAGGGGTCCAACCACTTCTACAAACTCTAGCTAAGTGGTGCCCATGGAAGACTAAAACCGTGAAGGCCAAGATCGAGCAAAGATTGAGCCGAGAATCAAGCTTGAAATCGAGCAAGGGAGGAAGCAAGAGGATCTCCAAGGACTTGAGGACAAGGCCTTTCCAAGGAGAGGAGATTGGACCAAAGATGGCCAAGGCGGTCAAGGGTGAAACCGAGGGAGACCATGGGTTAGGGCCATGGGCTCAAACCCAAGCCTAGGCCATGGGTCAAGGGATCACTAAGGGCTAAGTAAAGTCAATTCTATGGTCAAATCAAGCCAACCTTAGTGATCAAGGAGAGTCAAGAGGAAGTCAAGTTGGAGAGCAACAAAAAAAGTCAAGATTGTGCTATTTTGAATGTGGTCAAGGTGGGTGCACCCATGTGAGTTAACCCTCCAATAAAAGGACTCACATGGTTCACAAAGCTAGCTCAAGGAGGTCCCTTAGGAGCCGGCCCAACAAGTCCCAACAAACAATCACCTTGTTTTATGTTTATGTCATTTTCATTCACGTCGCCTTCGCGTCTTTAAGCTTTATTGTTTTAGTGTGTAAAAATCAAATTGTAGAGCATGTGGACCGTCCTCCTTCATGACCAAGGCTCACTCAAGGACCCTTGGATGATCCCAAACCAAGAATGGAGAGGATTGAGCCTCATGTCAACATCTACCTTTATGCTTTTATCTTTTGTTTGTTAGCCTACAAAATTCAGCTCTTGTAAGGCCTTTAGGCCGTTTTTTTTGGATGTCTCAAAGGCTCATGTGAGCCCTTAGATTAACTTTGAAATGTAAGGCTTAGATTAGAGTAAGGGTCATATATAAACCCTCACTCTAACATCAAAATTTTCAGATTTGTTTGAATGAAAAAGAAACCCTAGTTTCATATTGAGTGTTCTTCATTTATCTCTTTACTTTGTGTTTGAGATTTGTGAGAGATTAGTTTAGTGGCTTTGTGCTTAAACTAATCAAACCCTAAATCTATTACTTTGTGTGTAGATTTAGATACTATCTTTATGTTCTTGCATTTAACAACAAAAATCAGAAAAATACAACACAAACACCACATTCGGCCGTTTATTTTTTCAAGGGGTTTGAGATCGATTTTGTTCATCCTTTGAGTGAAACTTGATCCACTAATTGTCACTCCAGATTGAGAGAAAAGATGTTCTTTCAATGAGATTGAAGAGCATAAACATTAGGGTCATGAAAGGGAAGAGAGCTAATTAAGCTCGGTTCAAGGAAGATAAGGGTAAGGGGAAGGCTATTGAGAATAGCAAGCCCAAACCCGGTCGTTGAAAGCGCAATTTTGTCCCAAAGTCTTGAGGGAAAATAATGATGGATGTGCGACATCCAAAGATATTGTTCCTTCTAGTCTTTATATGATTGACATAAATCATGCTTGCATTTCCACATGGGTATGGGATACCGGATGTGGATCTCACCTTTGCAATTACTTGCATGGAATGAGAAATGTGCGAGCACTAACCAAGGGTGATGTGGATTTCCGCATGGTTAATGGAGCTAGAGTAGCGGCCGTTTCCGTGGGAACCTATGTACTCGCTCTAGCTAGTGGTTTAGAGTTGTTTTTGAATAAGCGTTATTTTGTACCAACTCTAACAAAAAAAAACATTATCTCCGTCTCCGTGTTTGATACGGAAGGCTTTTATGATTAAGAACAATCGACGTACTTTTTCATTTAATGAAATGGTTTATGGTGAAACCATTTCGATTGGAGGTATTTATGTTTTAAATGATGTCAATGATGTTGATCATATAGAGAACAAGAGGCTCAAAACGAATGAATCAAACAAATCCTACCTTGGCATTGTCGTTTAGGTCACATAAACGATAGACGCACAAAGAGACTTGTTGAGACCAATGTTCTCAAACCATTTGATTGCGAATCATATGGTACATGCGAGGCTTGCCTTTTAAAGCAAGATGACTCGTGCACCCTTTAGTGGTAAAGGGACACGAGCAAGTGAAGTTTTTAGGACTCATACATATTGATGTGTGTGATCCATTAAACATCACTGCTAGAGGGGGATATCATTACTTCATTACTTTTACCGATGACTTAAGTAGATATGGTTATGTCTACTTAACAAGGTATAAAAGTGATGCTTTTGAGAAATTTAAAGAATTTCAAAATGAGGTTGAGAACCAATTTGATAAGAAGATAGAAGTACTACGATCGGATCGTGGTGGCGAATATCTAAGTAATGAGTTTGATTCACATCTTAAAAATTGTGATAGAGTATCACAAATTGACTCTTCCGGGCACACCACTGTTGAATGGTGTTGCAGAAAGGAAAAACCGAACCTTGCTAGATATGGTTCGGTCTATGATGAGTCAAAGTGAGCTTCCTGGATCGATTTGGGGCTTTACGCTATCGGTTGTCGCTTTCTCACTAAATCGAAGTCCGACTAAAGCGGCTCCATATGAGATATGGACGGGAAAGGTTCCCTATTTGTAGGTTTTCCTAAGGAAACGTGTGGATTTTACTTCTACAACCCTCACGAGAACAAAGAGTTTGTGGCTCGTGATGCTGTCTTTCTAGAAAATGAGTACATTTCTAATAGACAGAGTGGGAGAAAATTTGAACTTAATGGAGTTCAAGAGCCACAAACCGAAGCAGAAAATGAGGAAACGGTTCCCTCATCTTCTAACACGGTTGTAATCCCTAGGAGGTCAGGTATAATTAGTCATCAACCTGATCGCTACCTCTGTAACATCGAGGAGGAGGGTGATTTGTTGTTATTCGAAAGCAACGAACCCTCAACCTACAAGGCGGCTATTAGTAGTCCTAACTTTCAGAACAATGGCTTGGGGCCATGAAATCCGAAATGGATTCTATGTACGAGAACCAAGTTTGGGACTTGGTAGATTTACCTGAAGGAGTGAGACCCTTTCAGTGTAAATGGATATTCAAAATCAAACTCGGCATAGATAAACATATTGATGTTTACAAAGCTAGATTGGTGGCAAAGGGCTTTGCACCGGTTGCTATGCTTCGATCCATAAGGATAATCTTAGCGGTTGCCGCATTTCATGAATATGAAATATGGCAAATGGGTGTAAAATCCGCCTTCTTGAATGAGATTCTAGAAGAGGAAGTGTACATGACACAACCTAAAGGTTTTGTAGATACATCTAACCCTAAGAAAGTATGCAAGCTTAAGAGATCCATTTATGGTCTTAAGCAAGCATCAAGGAGTTGGAATCACAGATTCGATCATGTTATAAAACAAAATGGATTCGCTCGAAGTACCGAGGAACCTTGTTTATACATGAAGTTTAGTGGGAGTAAAGTAACATTCCTTGTTTTGTATGTGGATGACATACTACTAATTGGAAATGATGTTCCAAGTTTGAATTCGGTAAAGGTGGAATTGGGAAACCATTTCCAAATAAAGGACTTGGGAGAGGCACAACGCATCTTGGGTATCCGGATCTATAGAGATAGATCTAAAAGGATACTAGCATTAAGTCAAGAAACTTATATTGATAAGATTCTTGATAGGTTCAATATGAAAGACTCCAAGTGAGGCTTTATTCCGATGAGTGTAGGAATAACATTGAAGAAATCTCAATGTCCTACGACGCCTGCGAAATTGAACGCATGAAATTGATCCCTTATGCTTCATTGTAAGATCAATCATGTATGCTATGATGTGCACTCGTCCCGATGTCGCTTTCGCTTTGAGCATGACGAGCCAGATCAAGCTAATCCGGTGAGAATCACTGGATAGTCAGAAAGAACATCCTTAAGTACTTGAGAAGAACTAAGGGTTCGCTTTCTAGTGTTTGGAGGAGAACTTGAGCTACGTGTAAAGGGTTACACGGATGCAAGTTTCCAAACCGATGGGGATGATCCAAATCCCAATCAGGTTATGTCTTTATGTTGAATGGTGGAGCCGCTTTCAAAAAGGTTTCAAGCAAAGTGTCACCGTGGATTCTACAAATGGTTGAATATTTGGCATCTTCTAAGTCGCTAAAGAAAATTTGTATGGATTATTTGAGTTCTTGAATGGACTATGTGTAGTCCCTGGTGCCGCAAATCCAATCACTATTTATTGTGATAATAGTGGGGCCATCTTTTGATCAAAGGAGCCCAAGTCTAGTAATAAGTCTAGACACGTTTTGAGGAAATGCCATGTTATAAGAGATAATGTGGAAATGAAGGAAATGGATATTTGTAAGGTTGGGACAGACGATGAGATCGCTGATCCTCTAACCAAGCCTCTTTCGAGGACTAAGCATGACGCTCACACCGCCTCTATGGGGTTGAGGCGTATGCCTAATTTCCTTTAGTTTTTGAGATATGTAATGGATAAAGTATCCTATTACATATATGAAAATAACATTCATTGTTTAGAGTATTTTTACTCTTTTAAGTCATTTTGAATGCATACTTTGTTTATCCGAATAGTTGTGTGACAACATTGAACATATTCAAGTGAACGGCATAAACTAAGTATTTGGTCCCTGGTCTCTCATATGAGGTGACGTCTCGGAGAGACTAGATTGCAAGTCGATCGATGGTGGGTTCAACACCATAGGGTCATATGAGATGACTGATCGTTTGCATAGACAGATCGCGGAAAACACTCGCTTGGCAAAGGACGCTTATAGAATTCCTTTTCAATGAGATTGAAACCTGGTCGTGGTGGGAATTCTATAGTATTCCTTTGAGTCGATTCTTTGACTGGAACTGATTGTCTGAGTCGGTGCAGTTTCCGAGTGACTTTCATTTTTGTCCTAAGCCATGCCGTGAAAGGGGGTTATAAGGGCATCTTTGGGGTCATGGTGATCTGCATTATACAGTACAATCGAGTGGAAGGGAAATGTCCACCCTCGTCAGGGTAAAACATCTTTGGGCCACTCGAGGAGTAGTCATTTGAAAATGCGTGGCCACGCTCGGTAAGAATCTACGGTAGATTCCGGTCGCATACCTACTCTCCTTATCGAGGAAACCACTCACGATATATATATCTCGGGATGCAAGCACGACTGTAAGACACCTTGCATCGAGTGGGAGATGTGAAACGGACATGAGAATTGGTAATGCACAACTTGTCTCGGACAAGTGGGAGATTGTTGGAGTATGTGTCCTCCACAATAGTGCGACACGTAATAAATCTCAATTAAGGAATACATGGGGATAATCTCGTATTATTGTCAATTGATTAACGTAAATCAATAACGGTTGGTCGACTAGAGTTTGACGTTATTGTCGTGAGATAGCGGTAATCAATTGATCCCTTTAAGTCACACCTATAGGAACGTACTCTAAATATTTAAGCTAATATATTGTATGAGATACGATTATATTAGTAACTTGATAATTTGACTAACAGTTAGTCAGTGTATTAATTTAGAGAGAAATCGAGTTGTGAACTCGGATGGTTTAATTTTATATCGATAAAATTATTAGAGGAGACGAGAATTAGTGATTAAGTGTTAATTCACTAATTGTGTATATTTTACTAATGAGATTAGTAAAAGTACATTTTAAATATGTGTAAGTGTACATATATTTTGAGAGGAGATTATTTAATTTATACTTTATCATATTGGATGATTTAAGTAATAAATTATAACTATTTGTGGGACAAATATTGAAAAACAAATAAGACCCACAATGGGTAGTTTGGACCGTCCAAACTAAAGGAGGAAGTTTCCTCTTGTTTTATTTGTTTTGTCTTATGTGCCTTGTATTGTTGTGAGTTGCTTTTGCATGCATAACATAATCATGAGCATGCTTGCAATTTCTCTTCACAAGAAAAAGCACTCATCTCTCTCTCACTTCTCCATATGGCCGGCCCCCCCTTAGTGTGTCACACACACTTTGGTTTTGCTAGTTTTTGTTTTAAAATGCAAGGCCTTGAGTAAGAGAGATTCATTCATGCATTTCCTCCTTATCTCTCTACTATTCTCTCTAAACTAAATACTAGTATTATTCCACATATTACTAAGAGTTAGTAAGTATTAGTGGTAATATTAGACATATTATCAAGTGTTTACTAGTGATTTCTAGATCAAAATCATTAGTAAGTTTGGTGTACTTCTTGGGTGCAACAAGAAGGAGGTTTCCTCTTTTGGAAACTCGGTTTTGGAGGATCATCCTAAACTATAGCTCAAGAAACAAAACTAGAAAGGAGTTCTAGTTTTGTGCCCAATATTTCCTTTAAGAGAAAGGTATAAATTTCTAATCTTGTAAACAAAGTGAATTTGTACTACATAGATCTTGCTAAATCAAATTAGAGTAATTTGATTTACACTAATACTTGATTAGTGAATGGGATCCGATCCCTACAGTATCTACAGTTCTATGTTACATTTTGGTTAAATTCCTTTTATATACCTTAAACAGAGTTCAAAGTCTATGTTGACTCCACGATTAGTTTTGATATTGTCAAGTTATTTATTTCTATCGTATGCTACTCGTTTGTGTGTTTGTGTTTATGATGCGTAGGTATCTAAGCTCGAAAAGAAGTGAAAAGAAGAAGAGGATATGAAACGTCAAAGACAAGCTTCGTATCAAGTCAAGACTATAGGAACGAAACATGTAAAGTGACTTAACGAAGCTATGCACTACAAATCTCAGCAGTGATGTTACCCTAACGTGATCTCATGTTACAGTAACATCAGTGCTGTAGCAGTTTTTCTTTAAAACGTTTTATAAATATTTTCTAAATATTTTCTAAAGAATTATCTTGTGTTAAAAGTTTTTTATATTTTTATTATGATATATGAGAATATCTTTACTCATCTTAGAATTAGATTTGAGTATATTTTACTTGATAAAATATGTGAGAATCTAGTTGTAAAAGATGTGCAAAGTATTTGTAATATATTATGATTCCACAAAATATCTTTTATGATAATTCCTTCTCTTCTAAGTTGATTTTATAAGATAATATATTTTGGAAAAATCATATCTACTATCCTTTTATTATGGCCGAAATATTTGATGAGTATATGACCATATTTTGGTTGTGTACAATATATTTCTAAAAGATAGATTTCTGAAATATTATCTTCTAATATCTAATAACATCTTGCATCTCCTAGTTGAATTAAATGTCTAGATTCGTTCTTGGAGATCAAGTAAAGTTTTAATATCTTCCTAAATATACTTTGACAACTAGCTAAATATTTTATGAGGAAGTCTTATCACATAACAATACTATTGTAATATTATCTTTTATTTTGATAAATAAAAATAATATTATCTTTGTTTTGTGACCTAGAGTCACACGAGTACTATAAGTACTCTACTCCATTTTGATTAAAAATCATCTAACACAACACAATTGAGTAAAATACTTCCAAGACATTTTTAATCAAACTAAGACTTTCAAAGCATAATCTTAATTTCATTTTTGCAAAACGTTTTTGTTCTTTTTGAACCGTGCTCTTCATTTGACTTTTGCAAAATATTTACTTTGATTTTTGAAAGCATTTTAACTTTGTACTTTTGTTCTTAAATCTTATTTTCTAAAAGTGCATAGTTACGATAATGCTCTCTAGACAATTGAATTGTATTTTCAATTTATTGAGAGACTTGTAACGAGAAAAATAATCACCTTGTTAGAGATTAATTTCTCGAGTTTAAAAGAAAAGGCTTCACACTAAGGTCGGGGTAGATCTCTAGTGTTTGTTAATTATTTGTTGTAAGCTAGGCCGTGGTAGGTGCTCTTGATAAATAATTAATAAGAAGAAGGGGTGGATGTAGGCTTTTCAATTGGGCCGAACCACGTTAAATCCTTGTGTTATTTATTTTCCGCAATTTACATTTCACGCATTTATTATTTCGTTGCAAATTTTTAAGAGGTACAATCCTCTATTCACCCCCCTCTAGAGTATTGTTGGGCCTGATAGCGGTTATTTTTATATGTTTTTACCCCCGTCCCGAGCTGCTTTTTATTGTCAAAATGCGTCCTTCGGGGCCATTTTGTTCTCACATTACGTCCTAGAGGCGCTTTTGTTGTATTTCCGTATTTTGCAGGATTTTATTCATTTCCTAGGCATTTGAGCTGAAAAGTGGATAGACGGGAATCCAAAAGACGACGTAGAGTTGAGCTCGGGACCGAAAGCCGAGAATTAAAGTTGAGGGGCCGAAATATTGCAAGAGCTAGCAATGGCCCAAGAAGAATTTGGAATTTTGGGCCCAAAACGTTGGGCTATGTTCAAAAGTGCTGAGCCTGGCCCAGATATCTTGGCCGTCGGCCGACCGGCCGTGATGCAAACTTAATTACGGAAGCTGCTGATTGGTGTTATATTTAGGAAAACTTAAGTTTATTTTGGGGCTTATGTTTTATTTGAGACCTAGAGTCCTAGACTACGAAAGTACAATTTGCTTAGTTCTCTCTCCTAGTTTTATTTACTGCTTTCATCTTCAACATTGGATTTTAAGTTGGATTTCATCCTGGAACTTTGTAACCGTCGGTACTTCTCAATTTCAATTCAAGCATTCAATTCTGGTAATCATGTCTCTATTTTATTCCTTTGTTATTTTATCGTTTGCCCTAGATATGAGTAGCTAATCCCCTCGCTAGGGTTGAGGGGGAATTATGCCTTTAATCCGGTGTTTTGTTTAAATTGCTGTGATTGATTAGTTTATGCTTGTGCGATTTCTTCCTGCGCGATTAATTGACAATTGAATTTAGGGACGCCTTGATTGAATTGAACTTAGGGTTATATTGATTTAAGATCGAAAGCCTAATCAGTATTAGACCACTACGCGTAATTGATAAGTTGATTTAGTAAGTCGCGAGAGCCCGCTAAATTGAACTTAAGGTAACATTGACTCGAGAGAGCTTGTTTTATCCTAATCGCCTTGCTTATTCTGATTGATTGCTATTTTGGTGAAAGTTTATTATCCGGATTATTGTCATAAGGAACCCGAAACCCTGGTCTTTTACCTATTGTTTAAACTCTTTTTACATTGCTTTAGTTTATTCCTTAGTTTTATAGAACTTACAAAACAAACCCTTTTCACACCTTAGGAATAGCCTAGACTTAGTAAACCTGCGAGTATACGTTTCCCTGTGGATTCGACCCTACTGCCACTAGCTACCTTGTTAGTTGACTTTAGGTTACTTTGACTTAGGTGATACGACTTTAGCCTTGTCAATTTTGGCGCCGTTGCTGGGGAGACGGTTTTATTTCGCTTTTACTTAGTAGGTTATTTCTTTTGTCTCAGGGAACTTTTGTTCCTTGAGACCGTTTCTCATTTCTTCTTGTAGTTTTCGTTTATGCGCAGGTCACCTACAGGTTTAGTTCCCTTCGATCCCGAACCTGAGCGGACTTTCCGCAAAACGCGAAACTTCTTTAAGGAGATTGCAGCAACTTACGCCAACGAGGTTGTGGAAGTTTCGGACGTAGAATCTAGGTCTGAAGCATCGTCCTACGAAGAGGACACTACTCCACCTTCTACTTCTAGTGTTGTTTCTGAGGCGTTTGTGACTATGCCGAGACTTTCACGTCACTCTTTGCCCAAGACGGAGTCTATTTCTAATGGATTCCAGATGCCCGCAACTTTGCAGGGCAACTTCGAGATTAAACCCGCGTTCCTTACTTTGGTGGAGCGCAATCAGTTTGGCGGTAATCCTACGGAGGATCCCGGTCGTCATATGCAGTTTTCACCGACATCGCCGACGATTAAGCGAGCGGGATTACTCAAAATCGACAGGGAAATGTCGTTCTTTCTCACTACGTGATCGCGCTCGTGAGTGGATCACTGATTTAAATAAGGAGGCCGCGGGTATTACAGATTGGGATGGGTTGGCTCTTGCATTTTACAAAAAGTACTATCCTCCAGAACGGACGAATCAAATGCGAAGCCAAATCCAAAGCTTTAAGCAAACTTACGACGAATCACTTGCTGAAGCTTGGGAACGTTATAAGAAACTCATCCGTGATTGTCCTCACCACGGGTTGAACGATTGGCTCGTGATCATGACGTTTTACAACGGGTTGTATTCGGAAAGTCGGGCTATCTTGGATTCAGCTGCAAACGGGCGGTTTGCTGACAACGTTGACGATGACCAGGCTTGGGCACTGATCGAGAAAATGGCGATCCATACCTCACAGTACGATCGACCTAGGGGAAATTCTCGCGCAGCTCATAGTGATCGCGAGAAAGATTCTTTGAATGCTTTAACGAGCCAAATTTCGGTTCTAACAATGAAGGTCGACAAGTTGAGTGGTGCAGGTTCGTCAAATGCGCAGCAGGTTAACGCGGTTATGGGGCACGATGCAGGATGCAATAATTGCGGGATTGTTGGTCATCACGCACATGAGTGCATGAGTTCGCAGGAGCAGGTTCATGCTTTTACTTCTTATCGTTCTAACTTGCCGTATCGAATCGGCCACCAGCTACGACGGCCGCTTTATCTGAACCGTAACGTTCTCAATCCTACTCGCAAATTACCGCAATAAAGAATAGCCTAACGACGCTCCGCCACAACGGAACTACCAACCGCCGGGTTTTCAAAGTCAAAGGCCCCAATTCCACCAACAACAACATTATCAACAACAACCACAAGCTCAATCCACTCCTCCTCCCGATTCTGGTGTGAGTGAATTGAAGGCTATGATGATGCAGATGGCCAAGACTCAGGAATCTATGATGACGCAGATGCAGAAAAGTGATCAAGCTAAGGACGCAGCTATTAAGATGTTGGAAACACAGGTTGCGCAATTAGCGAGTTCGCAAGCTACGAGGCAACACGGGACACTTCCACCGCAAGGAAACCCGCCTCGTGACACCGCAAATGCGATCACATTACGTAGCGGCACACATTATGCAGGTCCGAAGCATCCGGATGAGATTGAGGCCGAAAATTTGAAGAAACGAGCTGATCAGACGCACCAGCCGGCCGATCGCAAATGGCCGACCAACCGGCTGGCACGTCTGGCCTTACGGGATGTGCTGATTTGGGGAAAAAGGTTGAGGACGACGCTAAGGATGTTCAGGCTAAGGTCCAAGATACTCCCAAGGCTACTTCTACTACTCTTACGCCTCCAATAAAGATTCAACTCCCGTTTTCGGGACGTCAACGAAATGCTAAGGCCGAGACGCAGTTTGGTAAGTTTATGGAGGTCGTGAAGAATCTGCAGGTAACCGTTCCATTTACTGAGCTTATCACCCAGGTACCCTCTTACGCTAAATTTATGATGGACATTCTTACTAAGAAACGTTCTTTTAACGAGGTTGAGACTATAGCGTTTACAGGTGAGTGTAGTGCCCTTTTACAGAATAGTGCACCCCCTAAGTTGAAGGATCCAGGTAGTTTCTCCATTCCATGCACCATAGGCACCCATGTTATTGACAAGGCCTTGTGTGATTTGGGGGCGAGCGTGAGCGTTATGCCTTATTCAGTTTGTGAGAAGCTAAACATGGGAGGGTTGAAGTGTACTAGTGTCACCTTGCAAATGGCCGATCGTTCGGTCAAGCGACCTTTAGGAGTGCTTGAGGATGTCCCCGTGAAGGTAGGGAAGTTCTTTTTCCCTGTTGACTTTATTGTTTTGGATATGGCTGAGGATACCCAGATACCTATTATCCTAGGACGACCATTCCTACACACAGCCGGGGCGGTCATAGATGTTAAGAACGGTAGGTTGACTCTAGAGGTAGGAGGGGATAAGGTCACTTTTAACCTTAACCAAGCCCTTAAGAGCCCGATGTTAGAAGAGTCTTGCTATTATCTTGATATTATTGACGTTGTTGATGAGTCGGTGTCTTTGGTCTCCGAGGGATCCTTGTCCAAGGATCCTTTGGAAGTTTTAATGTGTGGTGAATGTGCAGATGATGAGACAGGTCCGTGGAATGCGGAAGTTGCTGAGCTTGAAGCTCTGTTATATGCTGATGAACGGAGAGACTTCGACACCACTGAGACAGTTGAGACCTCTTATGCTGCTGAGGTCCAAAAGCCCGAATTGAAGCCGTTGCCTACGCATTTGAAGTATGCGTTCTTGGATGAAGAAGAGATGAATCCGGTGATCGTCAGTAAGGATCTTACGGAGTCCCAGTTGACTGCTTTGCTGAAGGTTTTGAGAGCCCACAAGAAGGCTCTGGGCTACAGTCTTAGTGATTTGAGAGGTATTAGTCCTGATTTCTGCATGCACAGGATTCACCTCGAGGATGATCACAAACCGGTGATTCAGGGTCAACGGCGGTTGAACCCGAACATGCAAGAGGTTGTTAAGAAGGAGGTGATGAAACTCCTTGATGCTGGAATTATCTACGCGATTTCAGATTCTAGGTGGGTTAGTCCGGTTCAGGTTGTTCCTAAGAAGGGCGGGACTACGGTGGTCAAGAATGAGAAGAATGAGCTGATTCCCATTAGAGTCGTAACTGGTTGGCGGATGTGCATCGACTATCGACGGTTGAATGCCGCCACGAAGAAGGATCATTACCCACTTCCGTTTATTGATCAAATGTTGGAAAGGTTAGCGTGCCACAGGTATTTTTGCTATTTAGACGGCTATTCAGGTTTCTTTCAGATCCCCATTCATCCTGAGGATCAGGAAAAGACCACTTTTACGTGTCCCTACGGGACTTTCGCTTATCGTCGAATGCCGTTTGGTTTATGTAACGCACCTGCTACTTTTCAGCGTTGTATGATTAGCATTTTTTCTGAGTTTATCGAGTCTATCATGGAAGTCTTTATGGATGATTTTAGTGTCTACGGGACCGATTTTGAGTCTTGTTTGCTTAATTTGTCTAAAGTCCTAAAGCGTTGTGAAGAAGTCGACTTGGTTTTAAATTGGGAAAAATGTCATTTTATGGTGAAGGAGGGTGTCGTCCTTGGTCATATTGTTTCTGATAGGGGCATCCAGGTTGACAGAGCTAAAATCCAAGTGATTGAGCAACTACCTCTTCCCGTTAACGTGAAAAGGGTCCGAAGCTTCCTTGGTCATGCGGGGTTTTATCGCCGCTTTATCAAGGACTTCTCAAAGATTGCTAAACCACTTACCCAGCTCCTCCTGAAGGATGCCCCCTTTGTGTTTACTAATGAGTGCGTTGAAGCTTTTCGCAGGATTCAACAGGCTTTGATTTCAGCACCGATTATCCAGTCTCCCGATTGGAACTTGCCATTCGAGATTATGTGTGATGCTAGTGATTATGCGATAGGCGCGGTGTTGGGGCAGAGGCGTGACAAGGTATTACATGCTATCTACTATGCTAGTAAAACCTTGGATGAAGCGCAGGTGAACTATGCGACGACGGAGAAGGAACTTTTAGCCATTGTCTACGCGTTAGACAAGTTTCGCTCATATCTTATTGGGTCCAAGGTGATTGTTTATACGGACCATGCGGCGTTGAAGTATCTCCTCGCGAAGAAGGAAGCCAAGCCTAGGTTAATTCGCTGGATTCTGCTACTCCAGGAATTCGACCTTGAAATCCGCGACAAGAAGGGTGCTGAGAATGTGGTAGCTGATCATTTATCTCGGCTGCGTTTCGATGAGGGTGGAGTTGTTGTTCCTATTGACGACTCTTTTCCGGATGACTCATTGATGGCCGTTCTACATGGTGAGCCTTGGTTCGCCGATTATGCTAACTTTGTGGTTGCAGGTACATTTCCCGAGCATGCTACTTCCCAACAGAAGAAGAAGTTTCGGCATGATGCGAGGAGATTCTTTTGGGATGATCCACATCTGTTCCGTGAGTGTAGCGACGGACTGTTCCGTAAATATGTACCTGATTGGGAGATTCGCGGAGTAATAGAAGGATGTCATTCTTCCCCTTACAGTGGGCATCATGGTCCCACCAAGACCGCGGCGAAGATTTTGCAGTCCGGGTTCTATTGGCCTACTCTTTTCAAAGATGCAGCAGCTTTCGTTCTATCTTGTGACGCGTGCCAACGGACCGGGAATATCTCAAGGAGGCATGAAATGCCTCAAACGGGTATATTAGAGGTCGAGTTGTTTGATGTTTGGGGAATCGATTACCAAGGCCCGTTCCCGTCTTCTAATGGGAACCGTTTTATACTTGTTGCTGTCGACTACGTCTCTAAGTGGGTCGAAGCTGTCGCATTTCCTACCAATGATGCTAAGGTGGTAATCAACTTATTTCGCAAGACGATCTTTCCTCGATTTGGGGTCCCTCGTGCAATAATAAGTGATGGGGGAAGCCATTTTCACGAGAAGCACCTCGACACTCTTTTACGGAAGTATGGTGTTCAACACCGTACTGCTCTTGCTTATCACCCGCAGACGAGCGGGCAGGTCGAAGTGTCTAATAGGGAGCTCAAGTCCATTCTTGAGAAGGTGGTTACTAAGTCACGCAAGGATTGGAGTTCGAAACTTGATGACACTCTATGGGCTTACAGGACGGCGTTCAAAACGCCGATTGGAACTTCACCTTACAGGTTAGTGTACGGGAAGGCATGTCATCTCCCCGTTGAATTGGAATACAAAGCTTTGTGGGCAGTTAAGGAGCTTAATTTCGACTCGACTCTGTGTGGGGAGAAGCGATTGTTACAGCTGAATGAGCTCGATGAGTTTCGCATGAGTGCTTATGAAAGCTCGCGGGTTTATAAGGAGCGCACGAAGAAGAGGCATGATCAGCGGATTTTACCTCGTGAATTTAAGGTCGGTGATAAGGTGCTCCTTTATAATTCTCGCTTTCGCTTATTTCCGGGCAAGCTGAAGTCCCGGTGGTCAGGACCGTTCACTGTTACCGCGACGAGTAAGTACGGTTACTTCGAGCTTGAAACTAGCGCGGGAGAGCGTTTTCAAGCTAATGGACATCGTTTGAAGCTGTATCACGACGGTGCCGCGGTTGGTTTGGTCGAGGTACTCTACCTTGCGCCCCCGGATTCCTCTTGCTGATGAGGTAACATAGTCGTGCGGGACTTAAAACCAGCGCTTACGGGAGGCAACCCGCGTATTCTTGTATTTAGTGTATCGTTTGATTTTTACTTCTGTTTTAGTTAATTAGGTGAGGCGAGAGTGAGGGTATTAATGCTTTCATTGAGATGCGCAGGATTATAGGGATTCGATACTTAGAATTTTTGAAGTTTTCACGAGTGTAGAGCATGGGAGCCGGCCGACCGGCAGCCGGCCCCCAACCGGAGCCGTATCCTAAATTTTAAGGGCTGAGAAATACTTAGAAAAAAAATTAAAATGCATCGTGGTTTGCCGACCGGCCACGGTTGACTCATCCTGCTTTTTCCCAAATTTCTTTAAATACCCGCCGGATGCCACAATTCCTTCATAATCCAATTTTATTTCCACTCTCTAACTTCTCTCTATACAATTTCGTCCCATCCTCTCTAAAACCCCAAACCCTAACTTCATCATCTTCCCCAAAACACCACTACAAGCTACTATTCCATTTCAATGGCGGACCGGGGCCAACAACGGAAGCGTGGTCGTGTCACCACTCGTCACCAAGCATCTCTTCCCGACGTCGAGCCCGACGTCGATTTCCCCGAGGTAATATTCGCTACCGAACAACAAAAGTCGAATTTTCAATCTTTTAAGAATCGTCCCCTCCTCCCTACCCGATTTATTTGCCGGAATACCTTGCGTGCCTTAGGTATAGACGGTGTTACCGAGAAGTTATTTAAGGGTGTCGGTATGGACAAAATGTTCGGTATGATGCACTTGACGTATTCACGTCTTACTTGGGAATTTTTGAGTTCACTTAAGGTTGACCGGGGGCGTTCGGCGGATAGTATCGTGTTAACTTTCCGCCTTATGAACCTTGATTGTACTGTGCCGGTCAAACAACTTGGTACGATTTTTGGTTTCTCGCATCATAAGGAGTATACTGCTCCAGAAAGGTTCAGTGTAGGTGAGCTTTGGAGAGCGATCTCGGGCCAACGACCAGAGCTCGGGAAACACATGAGTGCCCCTTACATTCATTAGCCTGCCATTCGCATTTGGCAGCGGTTCATGGGGTGGACGATATTTGGTCGTAACGAGCCTCATAATGTACGGACCGAGGAGCTTGCTATCTGTGGATACCCATATCCGTACCCTCCCAAACAAAACCCTGTGATGTATCACGGACTTTTATTACGCATGCTTTAACGTTGACTTATACGGTTCTAACTAATGTCGAATTCACTTTGAGTCGTTTGAAATGTTAAAATGTTTAAGGTCGCATCACATCACACTTCAATAACGTTCATTTTGTCCATTTGGAGTCTAGCTAGGTCCTTGTCCTGCTTCATTTGGCATGAGCTTCGCATTTGCACTACAATTAGTCCTTTTACATTAACAAGGTCTAATTCAGCATTCCTAAATTCCTAAATTTAGGCCCGGTAGCTAAAACCGCTATTTAGCCCCCTCTTACACAAAATACAACTTCACGTCTTACATTATTTCACAAAAACTATGCAAATACACCCTTTTCATTTTTCCGGGTCTCGGGCCCGAAACCGAGCCCAAACCCAAGCCTTTGGCCCGCACTCCAAAGCCCTGAACACCACAAAATATCTCAGGATTATCCTAACTGTTTTCTTGAGCCACACGTCCAAATTATCACGTAATCTTCCAAAGATTTCGTCAAACCGAAACTAGGAAATTAGGCCTAGAACCACACCTCCAAACCGCACAGCCTTATGCGGTTTGGAGGGGAAACCGCATAAGCTTATGCGGTTTGCCCTGGCAACCGCATAAGCCTATGCGGTTCCTCGGCTTGTTTTTATTCCCTGCTTTCCTAATTTCTCCGAGGTTTTTAGTATATATAGAGCCCTATACCCAACCTCGAAGGATCATCTTTCACAACCAGAATACATCCTTTACACCACAAATTCTCTCATCTTACACTTTTGCATCCACAAAAGCCTCAAGCACTCAAATCCTTGAGTTCAACACACCATCCCGTGTTGAATTCATCCTCCTTTTAAGTTCAAGAAGCGAAGCTCTGCCCAGATCTGAAGCGTCAGGACAAGGTAGGTACCGATCCACTTGGATCAAAGCTTTTTCTTATTTTCTATGGACTAACAAAGGGGTCTACACTTTAGCGCCCCCCCCGGCTTTGGCACCCAGCGCGCTTGCACTCCAAGTGTTCTATTTACTTCGGGTACACTCCATATCCGATGACACGCCAAAGTCGCATAAGCAACCGACCTTATAAAATAAACCAATGGACAATTGAATTTTATTTTATTTGCATGCATCTTGCACCTTCTTATTTTGCATTAAATCAACTTAAACAATGAATTCGACCTTTAACTGAACCGTATTCGTTAACAAGTTAAACATGCTAAACTGAGGGTTTTAATCAATCTTTTTGCATCTGCATCTGCATTCTTTTACAAACTTATCGCACTTTTACGTAGCGATAACATTAGCTCAAATATCATCTTACAAGGATTGTTCTAGGTCAGTAGAGGCTATTTTTACATAGGCTTTTCTAAAAGGTTTTCATAAATCATTATTTGAATTAACTCTTTTTTTCTAAAGTACCCTCACCCCGAATCCAATCTGGTTTCACAAACCTTAGATCTAGGGGTGTCGGCGTGCTCCAAAATCTAGGACATGTTTTTAACTTAGAACATGGTAGCAGGTTCCTATTTTCCGCGATAAATAGGTGGCGACTCCATAACAGTTCTTAAAGGTTTTTCCAACTTAATCTTTTTTAACTTTAAAATCCGCCCTTAAGCAAGACGCCGAGTTGGGTCCGATCCCGGGTTCCACAGTTTGGCGACTCCGCTGGGGAGATCTTATTTTTAAAACAAAAACTAGCTTTTTCTTTTTAAAAATAAAGAGGTGAAACTTGAAAGCCTTGAACAATCCAAGTATACATATTTGAGCTATGCACATTCGTTTAGAGTCCATTCCTTTTGGA
Organism: Dianthus caryophyllus; assembly: GCA_023091065.1. Lineage (NCBI taxonomy): Eukaryota > Viridiplantae > Streptophyta > Magnoliopsida > Caryophyllales > Caryophyllaceae > Dianthus > Dianthus caryophyllus. Next base: position 10,261,166 of record CM041529.1, on the reverse strand, counting down.
ATCTAGGCACCCTTTGCACCCTCGAGAGGTGGTTCCCACATGCAGGCTTGTCCACTCGATAAAGCACATGCCGGACTAGCTTTCCTCTCGCCTCCACGGCTTGTCAGAACGGCTATCTCGACCGCCCCAGTGCTCCCTTCAGAAAACCTATCGCCCCGGCGTAAGGAAATGAAGGGGTTAAGTATCTGCCAAAGCGTACTCGAGGTAGTTGGAGGTGTACCCGACTGACTCATTTTTCACCCTTTTTGAGTCATACGTACAAGTTCGAGGCTATGCACCCCATAGTCTTTTTCAAAACGAGCATTTGCATTCATATCTTCGAAAACTCGCTTAAACGTTTCAAAGATAAATGAACCTAACATCTAACAAACTAACACTTTTCAAACAAAACTATCGCGAATTTTTGAAACAAACTTTTTCAAAACTTCTTTTCTCACTAACAAGCAAAAACCCGAGCAAGGAATAAAACCCGAGCTCGCGGATTTCAATCTTCTAGGTCATACGGCCTAGTCTCTACATTTAACATCCTCGACTCGACTTGCTAATCGCTCTCGAGCCGAATCCTCTTCTTTTACACATCCGACTCGAGCTCACCTCGGCAAATCACCGATATCAGTTCGACGGATGCAAAGCAAAATCTTTTAACATCGAGACGAGATGTGCGCACGCATCCTCGCCTCAAAAGCTTCCCTTAGCAAAACCTTTTCGAAAACCTCCTTTTTCAAGCTTAAAAGGTCTTTCAAAACAACGAAATGAGCTAAAATGAATGCCTAAAATGAATGTGAGTCTAGTGGGTCGAGTCGTGTCGCTAATATACAAAGTGAAATGCAGGCCTCAGCTGGATACTCGTCGTACTAAGAACCGCCTAGTAATCCCTTACAAGAAACGAACCTACACCCGCAAAATGGCCTAAGAATGACGGTTACCGTGACTCGTGACCAAGTCACAAAGTCGACCACGACCTTGAAAGGCTTCGCCACCCACACCAATCGAGGTGGAACGTATGGAAACCAAGATCAAGGAAGAGGCCGATAGCACGCCAAGAAACTCCAAGCCATGGAGGAAAGGCTCTACGCCTCGAGCACCTACTCCATCCACAAGGAAAATGAAAACGCGTTTACTAGCATCAAGGACGAACTCCCCAACAAGCTCGCCCTTAGTGACCTTCCTGTCTTCCAAGGACATGAGAGCAGATCATTCACATCCGAAGCTTTCAAGTCCCAAATGGCCATCAAGGAGTCGGCGCTAAGCATTGGCTAACTCTCTTCCCTCACTCTCTAGCAAAGAAGCGCCCAAGACATGGTTCTACTCACTTGACCCACAACGGGTCCCTACTTTTGAAGAACTCACGGTCGAGTTCGACCAAGCGATGATCGAGACAATGAAGACACTCAAGTCTCAATTCGCACCTTAGAAGTCCTATCTCAGAAGGACAATGAAGGCTTTACCGACTATCTTACTCGTTGGAAGAAGCTGAGCGCACAAATCCCCAACCGTCCCCGCGAGGACGAGCTCGTACCGAAGTTCATAAATAACCTGCGACCCGTGTATCAATTTTACATGAGGTACAGCAACATTCAGAACTTCAAAGAACTAACTAAGGTCGGCACTCAAATCGAAGATGACCTTAGGACTGGCACCATGGCTAAATACACCGGCCATGCATATCAAGGGAGCTCCTCTAAGTCCTCCCGCTGGCCAAGAACGATTTAAAATCGTACCGTCGGTAACCTTGATGATGACACCCTCGACGCCTTCGCAACTACCTTCTCGCCGCCTCCTAAGGCCAAGAGAAACTTCGACCCTCTCTTTATGTCCTACTCCAAGGCATTTCAAAGGTTGGTCGAGAAAAACTACCTACAACCGATCGGGCCTACTAGCGAGCCGCCCGAAGACAAGAAGCCTAAATCTTGGAACCCCAATGCCTTCTGTGCATACCACCGAGGCAAGGGGCATGACACCGAGAACTGCTTTAGGCTCAAGAACGCTATCCAAGATCTAATCGATCAAGGAAAGCTCAGCAAACCATCTCAACCCGCCAAGCCTTCAAACAACGAAAACCCGCTTGGAAACCATGCAATCTTCGTGGGGTCAATCCCTATTCTAGACTGCTCCTACCTAATCACACCCTCCGACGACCAAGTTAATGCGGTTTACTGGTCTGATGACGAAGACGATTTAATACCGCTACTCATCGACGAAGTGATAAGTCACATCAATCAACTTGCAAAAGACATCGATCACCTAAAAGCTCTACATCGCACCGCAGCCGAACGTTTGGAACGTCGTGTCCAAAAAGAACTTAGCAACCCAGTCTCGCTCGACACCCTCGAAGCTTTTCGTCAGAAAGACAACGAAGGCTTCGACAAACACCTTACGATGGAGGAAATTACTTTCCGTGCCGAATCACCCACACGAAGATGAACTCATGTCCACTTTCCTCTTGACCACGACCCTTTGGCGATACTACTTTCACTTCTGCCACGCTCAGAACTTCGAACATCTTATTGAAATTGGCACTCGCATCGAAAAGGATCTCACATCTAGCTATGAGGATCCCACCTACCGAAATACCCTTCGAGGACACACTCTTAAAGGGCGAAGAACACACAACTCGCATGGCTCCGCAAGGAACTTTGACAAACTCTATATGCCCTACGCTGTGGCATTACAAAAACTAATCGAAAAAGACTACCTCACACCCATCGGACCTATTAACGAGCCACCCATGAATAAGAAATCAAAATCATGGGATCCCAACGCCTTCTGTGCATACCACCGGGGCATGGGACATAGCACTCAGAGTTGTCTCAAACTCAAACATGCCATTCAAGATCTTATCGATCAAGGAAGGATCAAGAAACCTCGGAGGAAAACCACACCTTCCTCCAGCAACGACGCAATTTACATTACAACTCAAGCAACTCAAGCAACCCAAGCAACCCAAGCAACTCAAGCAGCTCAAGCAGCTCCAGCGGCACAGAAGACGATGAAGAAGAAGAAGAAATTCTTTTAGATTCTAATGCTCTTAGTGTCGGGTCATCTGTCGACCCATCTATCCTAGACTCTAGCTTTAGTTTAGATTTTCTATTTACGGAGGCTAGCTTCAAGCAATTTTCTGATTTGTCGAATAATTCTCTTCAAAATAATGAAATGAATAAATTTGCTTACGCCTTGTCTCGAGCTAAAACAAATAATAAAATACAAACAAACAAAAATCAACAAGCAACAAACAACACACAAAATACAAAAGACACTAACTCATGCGAAAGTGAACAAACAAATCAATCGTTAAACAAATACATTGCAAACCTTGTACACCCAAAAACACAAGACCCAATCATCGAGGAAACCATAACCATAAACGTGGGAACCCCCGAAGAACCAAGGGAACTACAACTAGGAGCCTCACTAGACGAACACGAGCGCACCCAATTTACACAACTCCTAAGCGAATTCAAGGACGTATTCGCTTGGTCATACAAAGACATGCCCGGCATCGAACGAAGCATCGCCGAGCACCGCATCCCCATCAAACCCGGTTACAAACCCATCAAGCAAAAGCTAAGAAGACTACGTCCCGAATGGTCTCTTATGGTCAAGGAAGAAATCGAAAAACAACTACAAGCCGGTTTCATCCAAGTCATCGAGTATCCTGAATGGGTCTCAAACATGGTCCCAGTCCTGAAAAAGAATGGCAAAATTCGAGTATGCGTTGACTTTCGCGACTTGAACAAAGCTAGTCCCAAAGATGACTTTCCATTACCCCATGTGGACGCCCTAGTCGCCAACACCGCCGATCACGCCTCCTATCCTTCATGGACGGCCACGCAGCTACAATCAAATCAAAATGTCACTCAAGACATGGCAAAACGGCCTTCATTACACCGTGGGGACATATCACATACGCTTATGCCCTTCGGCTAATCAATCTTTGGCGCTACATACCAACGCACCGCTACAACCCTTTTACACGACATGATGCACAAAGAAGTCGAAGTTTACGTCGACGATATGATCGTAAAGTCAAAGGAGAGAAGTGGTCACATCACTAACCTCCGCAAGTTCTTCATTCGCCTACGACAATACAAAATGCGCCTCAACCCCCAAAAATGTACTTTTGGAGTTAAATCCGGTAAACTACTAGGACATGTAGTGAGCCAAAGAGGCATTGAGGTCGACCCCTCGAAAGTCAAAGCAATCCTTGAAATGCGACCCCCGGAGAACCTCGACGAAATTCGAAGTTTCTTGGGCCAAATCCAATACATCTCGCGCTGATATGTGAACCAGTTTTCAAGAAACTCAGGAAAACCGACCACGTTGAATGGGACGAACAATGTCAAAAAGCATTTGACAAGGTCAAGGAATTGCTAACTAACCCACCAGTTCTACGACCACCCCAAGCGGATTTACCGCTATCCCTATACCTTACAACCACACCTACCGCCATGGGCGCCATGCTCGCTCAAGAAATAAACGGCGAAGAACACGCAATCTATTACATAAGCAAGAAATTTCTCGATTACGAAACTCGATATTCACCCGTCGAAAAGAGTTGTCTAGCCTTAGTGTGGTCATCCAAGAAACTCCGTCATTATATGCTAGCACACCAAACGAAGGTCTATTCCAAAATGGACCCCGTAAAGTACCTCTTTGAGAAACCTGTGCCTAACGGACGAATGGCCAGATGAACATTGCTCCTAGCCGAATTCGATCTTAAGTACGTACCCCTCAAAGCAATCAAGGGACGAGCAGTCTCCGATTTCCTAGCCGAAAATGCAATCAACGAAGAACCAATCATCGACACAACATCCCTTCCAGACGATGGGATCTACAACATCAACCAAGAACAATGGGAGTTATACTTCGATGGCTCCTCCAACTATCGAGGATGTGGAGTAGGAATACTTCTCATATCCCCGAATGGCGAACACACACCTTTATCAATCAAACTGGACTTTGACGTCACAAACAACGCCGCGGAATACGAAGCATGCTTGTACGGTCTCCAAGCAGCGCTTGTACTCAACGCCCGCAATATAAGAGTCTATGGGGACTCCTCCCTCATAATCAACCAAATATCCGGAGCATGGAAGATACTTAATGAAAACCAAGCACTATACCAAAGCAAAATACAAGAGCTCATAAACGAATTCTATCACGTAGAATTCATACACCTCCCACGCGAAGAAAACCAATTCGCCGACGCGTTATCCAAACTCGCGTCACTAATCAACATACCCCCGGGGATGGAAACGCTCCCCATTGTCGTGGAACGACGAAACGAACCCGCCTACATATGTGACATTGAAACCGAGGAAGAGCAAACCGACCCTTGGTACCAAGCAATCATCAACTACAAAACAAACGGTGAATACCCACCAAACATTGACAAACGAGCCAAACGCGCTCTACGCCTGTTATCATCACAATTCGTGATGGAAATGGGCAAACTACTCAAAAAGACACCCCAAGGCACATTACTCTTATGTGTCGATCACAAAAAGGGACACGATATCATGTCCCAGGTACACGATGGCGAGTGCGGACCACACATGAACGCACGAGCCATGTGCAAACAAATCATAAGGCTAGGATGGTACTGGACAACCATGGAAGCCGACTGCGCAAAATATGTCAAACATTGCCATAATTGTCAAATCTTTGCAAACGTACAACACATCCCTCCTTCACCACTATACAGTCTAACCTCGCCAAGGCCTTTCTCCACATGGGGAATTGACGTCATTGGCAAAGTACAACCCGTGGGAGCAGGAGGACACTGCTTCATCCTCGTGGCCATCGACTATTTCACCAAATGGGTCGAAGCCGCATCATACCGTACGCTAGGCATGAAAGAAGTTGCGAAATTCATACAAAACAACATCATTTGTCGTTACGGCATACCCCACGAATTCTTTAGCGACCAAGGCACACACTTCCAAGGAGAGGTCGAACCACTCCTCCTCAAATATAAGATACAACGACACAAATCATCACCCTACCGACCGCAAACTAACGGCGCGGTCGAGGCAGCAAACAAAACCGTCGTATCAATCCTCAAAAAGATGATCGACACCTGCCACGACTGGCCCAACAAAATCCCATTTGCATTATGGGGATACCGCACAACCGTCCGCACACCCACAGGCATGACACCCTATTTCCTAACCTACGGGATGGAAGCCGTTCAACCTGTAGAAATCGAGATGCAATCCCTTCGAATTCTCATGGAAGCAGACATTCCTGAGGCCGAATGGGCACGCGAACGATACGAACAACTCATCCTCTTAGACGAAAGACGGTTACATTCACTAAGTACAGTCCGAATGTATCAATCTCGCCTACAACGCGCCTACAACAAACGGGTCAAGCCACGAAACATCAAAGTGGGCGACCTAGTACTCAAATCAGTCCGAGCACCATTACCAGTCGACCCAAGAGGAAAATTCAAACCCAATTGGGCCGGACCGTAGTTGGTCAAGGAAATCCTTCCCGGAGGAGCCGTGAAACTAACTGACCTTGACGGTCAGGACTTCCGATTACCAACAAATCTTGATCAACTCAAGAAATACTACCCCTAAAACACAAACGCTTCTGCAAAATTTCAAAACAAAACTCACTCGCGCATGGGTGAACTACGCTCGGTTTGATTCCACGCACTGTGGATACGTAGGCAGCTTTGTAAAGAGCTCAACCGAATCACACGAACTACGCCGGTTTGATTCTGTATTCAAAAAGCAGATACGTAGGCAGCTTGTCAAAAGTACAACCGAACTTTTCTAGCACGCACGCTCAAAGCTTAAAAAGGTCAAGGGCGTTGCACTCACAAAAAGACACGCTCAAAGCTTAAAAAGGTCAAGAGCACAGTCAACACAAAACAAAACACAAATCCAAGTCCAAAGCTTAAAAAGGTCGAGGACTTAACAAGTCAAACAGGCGAATCCAAAGCTTAAAAAGGTCGAGGATTTAATGCGAATGTTCGAAGCTTAAAAAGGTCGAGAACATTTAAAAACAAACAAGAGAAAACAACGAGACAAGACAAAAGCAAATTAATTCTATTTTATTACTTTATTTAGAATTTTCCGCAATTTAGAAAGGAGCTAGGAACAAGCCTCCTTAGCCCTTTATACAAATCTAAAACATGTATTTAAATAAGGGAATCTTTCTAAACTAAACAAAACAAACTACTCAAGTCTTTTTCTGACGCTTTGGGTTGACCTCTTCATCTTCAAGAGGCCGATCCGCCACAACTTTCGACCTAAGGACGGGAGTAGATCTCTCAAAACACAGGGGCTCGACGGATCCTCATCCCGCTTCAACTGGGCTCCTCGATCCTTGGCCCTAGGCGACCTTTTAACTGGCCACCTTGGTCCAAGCCTTTTCCCGCTACGGTCTCAAGTAGAAACACCTGCACCAACAAAGACAAAGATCACCATAGTCCCTCCTTTCGCAAGACCGCCTCATACGCCAAGGAGGGCCTTGGCCCATTCTTTTCCCTCCTCCTTTGATTCTCACGTTCCTTAGGATCATTGAACGATACCACCGTGTATAGAAGTCCGTGAACACGGCTAGACTCTATATGCTCCAAGACACCCCAAGTAACACGGCCCGACCATCCTCGGATCCAAGCATCAATCGCTTGGTTGTTTAGGACAACAACCCCTCCAACCTCGAGTATCCTTTCGGGTATGGTTTGAGCAAGCCCGATTTGCATCTTCAAGCGTAGAGGATGAATCCACACTCCTCGCTCAAACCCGCACAGCATCAACCCACGAGACGCATATGCAATAGGCGGTACCAGAATCGCCGTAATACCCCACCAAGACACGCACTCAACGAATGGTGCTCTCCTTTACAAACCACCGGTAGTAGTTTAGCTTAACGCTCCCGAGGATCGACCCATTCCATCTTCCGCGACGCCGTCCGCGCCTTGAAGACACTTCCAAGGGGAAGAGCTTTATACACACTCGCCTCTCCATGAGCCAACGTTGAGAATCCTAGCGCAACCTGCATGCGAGCTCAGACGATTAGCATAACGGTCGTCTAAGCCCAGTATGGTCTCCGCTAGGATCAACGCAGAAGGATCATGTCCCCTCTCCATCTCTTCGACAACACGAGCATACCTCGCGTTCCCGAACACCCCGTCTGGCATGGACCCCGCAAAAGCATAACGATGAACCAAACAAAAAGCAAGGGCCCTCCGCCTAGAACGGTCCGAAATACTAGTATCAGCCTTATTCATATATCGTTGACACAAGAGAAGCATGTTTACCTTGCCTCCCTCAAACAAACCTGCAGCATGAGCGTTTGTCATCCCAAGGAAGTTTCGCAACATCCCGTTGTAACAAAGCTCACTCCTCACGACCACAGGAGTAGTCCGTTTCGACCATCCAGCAATGGCCGAGAACTCCTCCATCAAAGGGCACACCTCTCCCCCGGGAAACCTAAAAACATGCAAGCTAGGATCCCAATAATCTAAGCACGAATCAAGGAAGTCTAGATCGACTTTCATTTGACGAAAGCCAATAAATACACCCGCACCGTCATCATACACCGCCTTCTTCATTGCCGAACTCAAGGAAGAAGTCCACCTCTTCAAAAGAGCATCCAAATGCTCCTCCATTTTCTTGGACACAAAAAAAAACTTTTATAAATATACCCAATATATTTGTGAAAGCAAAATTCTAAAGCAAAAAAAGAGAAGAGGAGTAGTTGTGAATGAATATTATGGCACGCACCCCCTCTCCTTATATAGGAAAACAATGTCAGAAATATGGAAATACAGCGCTGCATCCAAACCAACAAACCGCATGACTCTATGCGGTTTGCTGTCCAAACCGCATAAGCTTATGCGGTTTAACCCACGAACCGCATAAGCATATGCGGTTTCAGGGGCTGGTTTTTCTCAAAATTTTCCTAATTTCGTCTTTCCTAAAACACTACAACCTACTTTGGGCTACGACATTCTTTCGTTGTTCCCCATACATCAACATCACGCTTCACTTTAGCAATTCCGATTCTTACCACGAGTCAACGCATGACATTTTTCGCGTTCATACGAGCTCATTTCGCATTTAAAATGAACTTTTTGCAAAACATTTTCACAATCTAAAATGAACATCAATGCATCCCACTCGGGAATCATATCATCTTTTCAAAACAAGCCTACCAAACAGGTTTATCGACGACAATCAAATTCAAGCTACGAAGTTCAAGCTACAACAACAAAGTTTAAAGTTCAAGCTACAACTACAAAGTTCAAAGTTCAAGCTACAACGACATGTACATAAAGGTTCATACAATCTTTAAATACACAAATTCACTCCGGGTGACGGCGCCGATACTCGTCAAACTCACGCCGAATCTGAGCCGTCTCAGCTCGGCTCTGACACAATCGAGTATGCGCCAAAGCCATCCTCCACTGTTGGCTATACGCCATAGCTTCTTATCGCCTCCTTAGCCACTGTGAAACACAACACAAACACAGTTCACACTTTTCTACATTTTGCCTTAATTTCACTCAAATTAAGTCAAACTTAGGGGAAATTTCAAAACAACGCAGATCAAACCCACTTTGCTTTAATTTCACCCAAATTAAACCAAACTGGAGGGGGTAACACAAAAAACGACTCTCACAAGTTTGATCATCGATATACTTCATACCTCGATCAAACTGGGGGCTTATACACATACATACAATCACACAAGTACATACCTTCTTCACCTTGCTCGTCCAAATTGGCCCATGCTCACAAGAGTCACCGGCAAGTACGAACAGAACAAAGGTACGACGGACGCCCGAGTCATCATACTCGATAGTAGTAGGGAAGTCATCAGGCTGCTCTGCCATCTCGGGATCAAACTCCTGCAAAACAAATACAAAACGCACACGTCAGGGAAATTTTTCGCAAAATTACCTTACGCACCCCCAAACACCGAAGCACACATACCTCAATCGGCCCACAAGCAAGCCGAGACTGAGCAAAATGGGCATAGTCTTCCCCAGGACAGAGGAGGCTCACTGACTCTCCCTCTCCATACAACGCCACACGATCCTGAGCAGAAACCCCTCGCTCAAACAGGACCCTCGGCGGATCTCCAGCACCACCGGAGCTGGCCACCCTGCCTGAAAGACCAAACGCTCTCCAAGGTACCAAACCGATCCATACGGCGTCGCTATGTATAGGCGCTGGGTCTCTCGCACCGCAAACCTAGCCCCAATGCCCTCAGGAATACCCCTGTACTGCCCCCACGGGAATGGCACGAACTACAAAGCAAACAGAACACGCTTACAGATACAATACAATCATTTTAAGTACACTCTATTTAAAATGGTTCAAGTACAAACCTCATCAAACCGCATCCGGTTCAGACGATCCCTAACATCATCACACGGTTACACGTACCCCAAGTACGTACCGCCGGGTACTCCCTCACGATCCGCACAGCATGTGGGGGGAGCAGAAAAGGAAAGTGGCTAAGAATCCACGACTGCACACAAGAAACAGAAACATGTTACAAAGACAAAAGACAACAAAAATGAACAACAATGCACCTAAGACAAAAACAAAATCAATACGTACCTCCATCAAAAAGCGGTAGCGACTAAGGGCGATCCACGACCCTCGATCCATGGCCCGCGGTCTCACAGCATCCATGCAGAAACGAATGCACAAGCCCAGAGACGGCGTCACCCAGTCAAACGTCCCAATTGCATCCCAATCCAGGAGATGCATAAGGACCGATGTCGATGCCCGCTCACCCTTGTCGCCGAAGTACACGGCGCTCACAAACCACCACAACCACATACGAGCATTACGCCGTCGCTCCACTCCGAGGGGCCATACTCGGTCTTCCCCTCAAAATACTCCAAGATATAGCTCGTCTTGAAAGTATAGGGGGGCGCACCCTCACAAATCACCTCCAAACCACCGCCAACCGCATCAGTCACAACCTCGTCCACAACGGACGGCGCAAACTCAAAATCCATGTCGCGATCCCCAAACGGCAGCCCCGTTATGACCGCATACTCAGACAAGTTAATGCCGGCCTCAAAGCCGGGCATATGGAACGTCGTCGTGGTGTCCCAATACCTATCCAAGAAGGCCCTGATCAACATCAGGTTCGCCCTCTGCTCCTTCCTCGCAATCTCCCTCCAATGGCCAACCAACGGGCCAAAAGCACTACGCAACACCCAAGCTTGCGCCCTCGGCGGAAGCCTCTCCTCAAAAGCACACATCGCGGACGAGACGCCCGAGAAAGTCCTCATCGGGCCCCTATCCCAACCCATCGTCGCTCGATAAGAAACATGTCTCTCCGGAGCAAGCAGAAGGTTGTGGCCATCCCAACCCTTCGCGAAAGCCCTGTTCGCGCGTGATTTTCGCGGCCTAGAGCTACTCGCCCTAGGCGCGACCTCCTCGACCTCCTCAGCCTGCTCCTCAGCAACATCCATCTCAGCCTCCAGCTCATCCACAAACTCCTGAGCAAACGCATCCGCCTCCTCCTCCTCAGGATCGCGCACAGGAACATTTCTCCCACGGCCCCTGTTGGGACCAAAAACCCAAGCTGGTCCAGGACCCTGGGCCAGGCCTAGACGGGTACAGGATCCACAGCCAAGTCCAGAGCAGGCAAACAAAGACCAAGCAAAGATGCATAAAACAAAGGTGCAGGTCAGGAGAGGAAAAGCCAAGATGGGCCAAGCCCAACAAAAGAGTTAAACATCAAAGAGGAAAGCCCGAAGACGCAGCAGCAACCCTAAAAGAGACGTTGGAGGACTTGGTCAAGGAGCTAAATCAAGCTCGAAAGATAGGTCATTGGAGAATCAGAGGGGAGAAGTTAGCTACAAAAGGGGGCAGAGACGTTGAAGCTGAGGACACTATATAAGGAGGAGAACTCAGAAGAAAAAAGGGCATTCAACATCACACAACGCAAGCACACAATACTCTACGCAATTCTCAAGCATCCAACCACTTTATATTTTTACGATTATATAGTTTTCTGTACCAGTTGGTCCAGGCTCTGTACCTATTATTTCAGAACTAGTGAAGATCCTCTCCTGGCTTGGCGCCCGTGGTTTTTCCCTTAACATTTAAGGGTTTTTCCCACGTAACATATCGTGTGTCTTGTACCGTTTTTGCTATCTTTCGTTCATTTAAGATCAATCACATAAATCACCACTAAAAGCAACCTAAGGGATAGTACTAGTAGATCCACAATTACATAAACGAACCGTGTGAGAAAATCACCCCGAACAGTTTGGCGCCGTCTGTGGGGATACTAGTTTATTAATCCTACAAAATTTTACAAACCAACGAGATCAACCAACGTGAAAGATGGAAGGTACAAGTGCAGAAGCCATGCTCAAGCTCCAAGAGGAATTGCAACAAGCCAAGCAGGTTGCAGAGCAAGCCAAGAAAGCTGCGGAGGATGCCAAGGCTGAAGCAACAAGGCTGAAGGAGGCCGAGGCTGTCCTGAAGAAACAGCTGGAGTCCTCAGTCCAGAAAAAAGCCTCAGGATCCAGGATCCCACCAGGTACACCATTTTCTGATGTGATCAAACAACTTGACTTCTCTGCTTTCTCTTCTGCAGGTTCAAAAGGATCAAAAGACGATCCACTCAATGTGGAGGAGAACCCAGAGAACAGTGCTGCAGGTGGAAGTGGAGACCCAAAGACACCAGAGGGAGTTGGTGCAGGCGAGGTCATGCAGTACATGATGATGGAGATGCAGAAACTCTCGGATCTGGTGCGCAAGGTTCCAGGACTTCCACCACCCATAGAGGAGGCAACCCCAGGATGCTACTCAGATTCACCCTTTGATGATTGCATTGCAATGGTGGAGATGCCAAAGAAGTACACAGTGCCCAACTTAAAGCTCTATGATGGGACAGCTGATCCTCTGGAACACGTTGCTCAGTACAGGCAGAGGATGTTCAACGTTCCTATCCCAGCAGAGAAGAGGGAGGCGTGCATGTGCAAAAGCTTTGGTTCAACCTTGACTGGTCCAGCCCTCCAGTGGTACATCAACCTGCCAATCAAGACCATCAAGTCGCTGCAGAGCCGATCAACCTTTTCAACGCCGATTCGCGATGGCGATTGTTGGAGAAGCAGACCAGTGATCTGTACCGGGTGGTCCAGAACGAGAACGAGTCTCTAAGGGACTTCCTGCACCGTTTCAACAAGGAGAAAGTGTCCATCCCCAGATGTGACATCGGCACGGCCATTGAGGCCTTCAGGCAAGGTTTGGTTAGAGATTCTGATCTATATGTTGAACTAACTCGCTACCCTTGTTCTACCTTTGAGGATGTGCAGGCTAAGGCTCTGGCCCAGATCAGGGTAGAAGAGGACCAACGATTCAGTGGCAAGGTATCGGGACGAGCGGTGAGCGAAAAGTCACCACCCAAAGGCACAAAGAAGAGGGCCTGGTCCATATCAGAGGCCAAACAGGAGGGAGGCAAACGCCGTGGATGAACAGGCTGATGCACCCAGAGTTCCACCTCCAGTTTCAGAGTATTGCTTTTCTGTAGACCTGCCAGGCCTGATCAACAAGCTGGACAAGTTGGGCTCAGCAGTTAGATGGCCAAAAGCAAGTGAGAAGCCTAATCCAAGGCGGGACACGACCAAGTGGTGTGAGTACCATTATGATATTGGACACACCACAGAGGATTGCATAGCCCTCAGAAGGGAGATAGCTCATCTGCTAAAGAATGGTCACCTGAAGGATATCCTGCCCAGGAACAGGAGGAACAAAGATGAAAGAGATGAGCCCAGAGATCTTCCACCACCACCGCCAACACATGAGGTAAAATTTATTTCTGGTGGTTCAGATATTTGTGGACTAACATATTCTGCTGCAAAGCGTGTGGCGCTCTGGAGAGCAGCGACCACGGCCAGACAAGCAGGTCCAGCCCAGGAGATTGTGTTTGATGAGTCAGACCTACAAGGAGTGCATGGGCCACACCACGATGGACTGGTAATCAAGATCCAGATTGGAACCTGCATGGTCAGAAGAGTCCTGGTAGATGGAGGCAGTTCAGTCAACATCATCATGATGGAGGCGCTGGAAGCTATGGGGCTGAAAGAGTCTGATGTAACAAAGAAGTCCAGCGTCCTGGTAGGATTCAGTGGAGAAACAAAGCACAGCTTGGGAGAGATTACCCTGCCAACCTATGTGGAAGGAGTCACCTCTTTCGAGAAGTTCTGCGTGATAGACTGCCTGTCCTCATACAACGTCATCCTAGGCCGACCCTGGATCCACAACCTCAAGGCTGTACCTTCAACGTACCATCAGTGCATAAAGATACCAACAAAGTGGGGGACAGCAACGGTCAGAGGAGAGCAACAAACAGCACAGGAGTGTTACAGGACAGCCCTGAAACCTCCTAGCCCAGGTAAGTCCCTCGCATAGCAATTAAAGCAGCCTGTCAGGGCTGTTGAGAATCCTGTCCCACGCATGGAGACAGATGAAATTGTTTTGGCTGAAGAAAGACCTGACAGGAAGGTTCTGGTTGGTTCTGACGCTCCAGAGGTAATCAGACCTGCTCTAATTGACTTTCTGAGGAAGAAAGAGCATTGTTTTGCCTGGTCCCATTTTGATATGACTGGTATAAGTTCTGATGTTATTACGCACAAGTTAAATATTGACCCAAGTTTTAAGCCTGTGAAACAGAAACGCAGGAAGTTTGCACCAGAACGTAATGAGATTGTGAACCAAGAGGTACAGAAATTGCTGGACATGGACATGATCAAAGAAGTGATGTACCCAGATTGGTTGGCAAATGTAGTTGTAGTCCAGAAAAAGAATGGCAAGTGGAGAGTATGCGTGGACTATACAGACCTGAACAAGGCGTGCCCAAAAGATTCATTTCCACTACCACACATAGATGCCATGGTGGACGCCACCGCAGGACATGAAGTGCTGACATTCATGGATGCAGCTAGCGGATTCAACCAGATCAGGATGCACCCCCCAGACCAGGAGCATACAGCGTTCATGACCAGCAGAGGAATATATTGCTACAAGGCAATGCCTTTTGGACTAAAGAATGCAGGTGCAACATATCAAAGGCTGGTGAACATGATGTTCAAGGATCAGATTGGAGATACAATGGAGGTCTACATTGATGATATGGTGGTGAAATCAAAGAAAGCTGAGGATCACATCCAGGACCTGGAAAAAGCGTTCGAGATTCTGGAAAAGTATAATATGAAGTTAAATCCTACTAAATGCACTTTTGGCGTCACTGCAGGGAAATTCTTAGGTTATATGGTGACAAAAAGAGGCATAGAGGCTAGTCCAGAACAGATCTCAGCAATAATCAACCTGCAGTCCCCCCAGAACCCGAAAGATGTCCAGAAATTGACTGGAAGAGTAGCAGCGCTGAACAGATTCATCTCCAGATCCTCTGAAAGGTGCAAGCCATTCTATGATCTTCTGAGAAAGAACAAGCAGTTCAACTGGGGGACAGAGCATGAGAAAGCATTCCAGGACCTGAAAGTATACCTATCATCAGCCCCACTCTTATCCAAGCCTGAACCAGGGGAGTCATTGGTCCTGTACCTATCTCAGAATGAAGCCTCTGTAAGTGCGATCTAGTAAGAGAACGGATGGACAAAGAACATCCCGTGTATTATGTAAGTAAAAGTCTTACGGATCTTTGAGACCAGGTATTCTGTATTGGAAAAATTTGTTTTGGCTTTAACAGTTGCTTGTACCAAGTTACGCCCTTATTTTGAGGCGCATCATATTGTCATTCGTACTAATGTTCCTGTGAGATCAATGCTGTCTAGACCAGAACTTTCAGGTCGTATGTCAAAATGGTCAGTAAAGTTGAGCACCTATGATCTATCCTATGAGCCCAGAACAGCAATCAAATCTCAAGCATTAGCAGACTTTGTGGCTGACTTCACTCCCACACTAGAAGAGCTTGTAACAAAAGAAATCTTCCATCTGGACCGTAAAGCAATGGACACTGGGAACTCAGACGGATGGTTCACCCAACATCGAAGTCTTGGACTAGGTGTGGTCCTGAAATCGCCACAGGGGGACAAGATAGTACAGGCTGTATCCTGTGAGTTCAGGACTACCAACAATGAAGCTGAGTATGAGGCACTGATAGCAGGACTGAATGTGTGTCTGGACATGAAGGTTCAGAATCTAAAGGTAAAGATAGACTCTTTGTTGGTTGCAAACCAAATCAATGGTACGTACGCTGCTAAAGATTCTAAGATGATTGCATACCTTGATTTGGTTAAAAATCTTTTTCAAAAGTTTACTAACGTTGAGGTTGAGCAAGTCCCTAGAGATCAGAATGTGCAGGCAGATGATTTGGCTAACATAGGATCAGCATTCGAACCTGGTACGCTGGACAGTATACCTATTATACACATCCTGGAACCAGCAGTCCAAAAAATTCAACGATCTGCGAGCCGCAGTCCAGGCAACCCAGACCTGGACCAAACCATACTATGAGTGGCTAGTCCAGGGCAAGTTACCACAGGACAAGGTCGAGGCAAGAGCATTCAGAATCAAGGCGTCCAGATATACTATCATACAGGGCGTATTATTCAGAAGGTCCTTCAACGGCCGCGCACTGCCGCTTAGAACTCCGACCAGTCGACAAGATCATCGTAAATACACGATGGACACTGTGGAAACCACACAGGTGGTAGAAGCATGGTTAACAAAATCTTGCGCATGGGCTACTACTGGCCCACAATGAAAACTGATAGCATCCAGTATGCCACAAAATGTGACGCCTGTCAAAGGCATGGTCCAGAGATACATCAGCCTGCACAGAACCTCCACTCGATATCTGCACCATGGCCATTCATGAAATGGGGCATGGACTTAGTTGGCAAATTACCAATGGCTCCAGGACAGAAGGTGTTTATGCTAGCAATGACAGATTACTTCTCTAAATGGATAGAGGCAGATGCATACAAAAACGTCACAGAAAAAGAAGTTATAGCCTTCATAAAGAAGAACATCATCAGCAGGTATGGGATCCCCTCAGAAATCATATGTGACAATGGACTTGCATTCGTGGGAAACAAGACCAGAAACTTCTGTACAAAGTGGAACATCAATTTGGTGACCTCTCCACCAAGATATCCTCAAGCAAATGGACAAGCTGAGTCCAGCAACAAGATTGTGATCAATTGCATCAAGAAGAAGCTGATGGAGAAACAAGGGAGATGGGTTGAAGAGCTGCCACTAGTACTATGGGCAGACAGAACTACGCCAAAGAGAGCTACAGGGCAAACTCCATACTCAATGGTCTATGGGTGTGAAGCAGTACTACCCGTGGAAGTGCACGTTCCAACAATCAGGTATGGGTTCAATACATTTTCTCAAAATAATGAATCGCCTCAGGATGTACCGGATACAATCTGACCCAAGAGCTCAGAGACTTAGCAGCGGTAAGGTTAGCAGCATACCAACAATCAGTGGCCAGAAGTTACAACAAGAATGTGAGAGTACGAATGTTGGGACAGGGATCAGTCCTGAGAAAAGTATTTCAGAATACAAGGGACAAGGCTGCAGGCAAGTTAGCCCCAACATGGGAAGGCCCATACCTTATTGATTCAGCAACAGGGAAAGGCTCTTACAGACTACAGACCCTGGAAGGAGACATGATCCCAAGACCTTGGAACACACTCCACCTCAAGCTCTATCACATGTAAAGTGTCCTGGACCAAGACATCTGGTAATCCACAAAACTCAAAACTTTTCCTTTACAAATTATCCAATGCAATCAGATCGACTTGAGCGTCGGAGGGCCGTTGGCTAACGCCAACGGTCAAGTCCTGACCCTCCTTTTTGTGCAGACAAAACAGTGCAAAAATCTGGTCCAGCCCAGAACCAAAAACAAATGCAAAGACAATGACAAAAAACTTGGGCTCCAGCCCCAGAACGACTGCACCAACGGGACAGGGAGTAATGTCCGTTAAGGGAGCCCCAAAGTGTAAGTCGCCTAAATTTTCAAACGCATGCATGCTACTAGACAGATTCACAACAAATTATATGCGCATCATAACAAAACATAACATAAACAAAACATTCCATAATGTAGCATAACATAGCACAATATATAGCAGACAAACCATGCCTACGCATGGACAACAGAGTTCAAAGACAGAAAAGTTCAAACCAAAGACAGAGTCTAAGTAATTACAGGCCAAATAACACAGGGGACATCCCCCCCGGCAAATTTAGGAGTTTGTTCAAAAAATACCAACAAGACCAAGAGTTCAACGGTCTCCACCAACTGACTCACCAGTTCTTTCAGCATGTTCTTCTCAGAGGACGGACATTGGATGAGCAAGCTGACATCAACCTCAAAGACCTGGACGGTGGTACCTCCTATACCCTTTGCCTGGTGAGATGACTTCAGCCCGCTCCAGAATCGCCTCCCCAGGGAACATCCGTTTAAAGATGGCGCCTCGGCAGACGAGTCCTGTGTAGCGCGCTCCCCTGGACCTGCATTTACCATCTCACCTAGAGTGCGCTGGGTCCAGTACGCCCGCAGGTCTGCTATGTCAGCATTGTGTTTACGTGCATCCTCCCTCAACTCTTCAAGCTCTTTGTTCTGCCTGGCGATGAGATTGTCTGCTTTCTTTGGATCCTTCGAAAGTGGATCTTGTCCATGGCAGTCAGCTTCTCACAGCGGTACCTCTCGCTCTCAAGTTCCCATTTGGTAATTTTGAGGGAAGAACAGTGCTGTTCTCGACCTCGGCCTTAACTCTATCACCCACCAGGATCGTGCAAGAGAGCCAAGGCTAGCCGACATATTTAACAACTACGACACAAATGACAGAGCGGAAAGTCAGAATCATGCCAAAAGCAAGTCAGAACAAAACTAAAGCCATGAAAGGCACAAACCTGGGCGCAACAGCCCACCATCTTATGCGCTAGCCGTGTAGGGTCCAAGGGGCAGCAGGTGCAGGACAACGCAGCAAATCTTTCACTCAGGGACTTCCCCAAGGAGACGTACTCAGATTGACTTTGAGCACGCAGAGGTATTGAAAGCACCGGATTTATTTGGGGCAACTCCCTTGCTATCTTCTTCTCCTGGTCAGAGCTACGTGCAAGAGATTCATCAGCTGTTTTGATGGATCTGGTCAAGATTATCCCTGGTGCCTTCCTATCTTCGTTCCTCAAGGCCTCTCGAGCCCGATCAATCACATCAGTGATAGCCTCAAAGGACAGGGAAGTTTTCCTGTCATTATTCTCTTCGTCTTCACCGACATGACCTTCCTATCCAGGGGAAGGAACAACCTCAATAACATCGTCATCGCCATCGGAAACTGCAAAACAAAACCGCAACAAAAGTCAAAAAACGAAAGAGCACATACGAAAGGAGATAGACTGGAGATGGAACCACCGTGGGAGTAAGGAACAGCACTAGAAGGGCCAACATCATTGCAAGCCATGATCAAAGTTGAAGAAGAAAGAAGAACGCTAGGGATTCCCAACTAGTTGGTTTGAAGATTTTTCGGAAACTCTTAGGTGCACAACAAATAAAATCAAGAAGAATGAGTTAGAGAGAGAAGCAAAACAAAAATTAGGGTATATATAGTGGCACAAAAAAGAAATTGGACGATTTTTTACAAAAATAAACGCGCGAAGAGACGTGATGTGACCCACGACTGACGTGCGCAGTACATTGAGCGCCAAAATAGGGCGCACTTCCCCACGAAGAGCCAACTACTTCATTAATTACAAAGTTTAGGTCTCAGGACCAAAGGCACAGCAAAACAGAAGGAGCCTGGGCCAGGTTCAGCCCTGGACCAGGATCAAGGACAGAAGCATCTCCTTACCCCTCAGTTCAGGACTGTAGGGCAAGGAGATGGGGGACAAACTGTTGGGACCAAAAACCCAAGCTGGTCCAGGACCCTGGGCCAGGCCTAGGCAGTGCAGGATCCACACCAAGTCAGAGCATGCGGCCCGGCTGGCGATCTGAGACAAAACAAAGGTGCAGGTCAGGAGAGGAAAAGCCAAGATGGGCCAAGCCCAACAAAAGAATTAAACATCAAAGAGGAAAGCCCGAAGACGCAGCAGCAACCCTAAAAGAGACGTTGGAGGACTTGGTCAAGGAGCTAAACTGAAGCCTGAAAGATAGAAATTTGTTGGAGAATCGAGGGGAAGTTAGCTACAAAAGGGGCGAGACGTTGAAGCTGAGGACACTATATAAGGAGGAGAACTCAGAAGAAAAAAGGGCATTCAACATCACACAACGCAAGCACACAATACTCTACGCAATTCTCAAGCATCCAACCACTTTATATTTTTACGATTATATAGTTTTCTGTACCAGTTGGTCCAGGCTCTGTACCTATTATTTCAGAACTAGTGAAGATCCTCTCCTGGCTTGGCGCCCGTGGTTTTTCCCTTAACATTTAAGGGTTTTTCCCACGTAACATATCGTGTGTCTTGTACCGTTTTTGCTATCTTTCGTTCATTTAAGATCAATCACATAAATCACCACTAAAAGCAACCTAAGGGATAGTACTAGTAGATCCACAATTACATAAACGAACCGTGTGAGAAAATCACCCCGAACAGCCCCTACCTCGTGACTGACCACGTCTCGTGGGCAGATCACGAGGGTCAGCATCCCTCTCACTACGAGTACGCCTTAAGCTACTCGAGCTAGGGGCTCCCTCAGTCCTCGAGCTAGCACTCCTGCGGGATTTGGACCTCGTAACACGACTAGAATCTTCCCCTGCAACCAAACACAACCAATACATACAGCTATAATACATGCAAGCATACAACTTGGCATACACAAATACACACAAATAATATACACATAATACATATACATCCTTTTAACACATTGCACTATACGCCCTGCAGGGCATTTTTAGGCCTAATTCACAATTAAGCCGAAAACCGTTCTCTACATTTCAAAATCACAACTTTATGGTTTCTACGCGCCATAATAGTCCCCAACAACAACCCATTACAAGCAATTGCATTTTGGTCACCCCGATCAAAAACCCCCAATTCGCCTTAATTACTCCGTATAACTACGACTTAAGACGGCGATTTGAAGGCCCTAACTCGACTTTTTCGCAAAACTAACGTTATAGGCATGCTATACTCACTATGGGCATCCTACACCGAAGTTTAATTGAAATTCCGGGTCGGAAAATCCGGGTTCGTTTTCGGGCCCGAAACCTAATTTGGACGTTTTTCACACAAAGACGGTCTAAATCACAATCAATTCACACATACACGTTCACATGGCATAATGCAACACAATGACGTCAATTTCAAGCATTCAAACGGCAAATTTCAAGCAAAACTCGGGTTTTCATTCAAAACCCGTCTTTTCAACATTTCAAGGCCAAACTAGCTAATTACAACGACAAATAACGTAAAAGCAAGTTAAAATGGAGCATTACCTCGTTCCATAGCAAGGCAACGCAAGAAAAACGAGCAAAAACGGTTGAGAAATCGAAAAATGGTGTTTTTTAGAGTGAAAAACCGAAAGTGTTATAATGAGCAACAAACACGGTGCTCTCGTGCTATATATAGCCCCTACAGCCAGCAGGTCAAACCGCATAGCCTTATGCGGTTTGCCCAACGAACCGCATAAGCCTATGCGGTTCATGCCCCTGGTTTTTCTCGGGTTTTTCTCGTTTTACGCCTACTTTTCGATTCCTAATTCATTTTAGCCCTAATGCAACTCCAAGTACGTCCCGTGCTTGGGTCAAGGCATCACCTACAGTCCGCCATACGCGTGTACTAAGCATTTAATACACGGTACAGAAGCAGAAGCACGAACGCTCTTCACGAGCATTACATCATTTTCTCCTCCACGGGAGGCAATCATATGCAACCACGACTACATAGACACTCCTCGGCGAGCCCAAGCACAAGCACTCTGCAATATACACCTAACTCCAAGCATTTCACTCTACATAGACGCTCCTCGGCGAGTTCAAGCACAAGCATTACGCAGACGCTCTTTCACGAGACCTACACTAACACCTACACGAACATCCTTATTCAATTTCACAAGCATATGCACCCTGCACTTTAGCCCTTTTACATCCAACACATGCAATACGAAGACATTACAAGCACAAGCACCAGCATCAACATTTGACATTACAAGCACATTACAAAGGCACCAACAAACGACAACAAGCACGACGAAGACATCCGGCAGGCCGGCAAGCCCTTATAGCATGCACGGACCGCCAAGTCCTTAAAATGCGCACGCCCCTCCCCGTTTAGCCCGGTTCGAAGTCCTCGTCTCACCCATGGACACATGCTTCGTTCACGATCAGATCGAGACTGTAATGGTCCGGATATGGTCGAAGGAGTTTGACTAGCGCTCTAGTCCGAGCTCAGTCAAACTGGGGGCTCTGTGGATACCCATATCCGTACCCTCCCAAACAAAACCCTGTGATGTATCACGGACTTTTATTACGCATGCTTTAACGTTGACTTATACGGTTCTAACTAATGTCGAATTCACTTTGAGTCGTTTGAAATGTTAAAATGTTTAAGGTCGCATCACATCACACTTCAATAACGTTCATTTTATCCATTTGGAGTCTAGCTAGGTCCTTGTCCTGCTTCATTTGGCATGAGCTTCGCATTTGCACTACAATTAGTCCTTTTACATTAACTAGGTCTAATTCAGCATTCCTAAATTCCTAAATTTAGGCCCGGTAGCTAAAACCGCTATTTAGCCCCCTCTTACACAAAATACAACTTCACGTCTTACATTATTTCACAAAAACTATGCAAATACACCCTTTTCATTTTTCCGGGTCTCGGGCCCGAAATCGAGCCCAAACCCAAGCCTTTGGCCCGCACTCCAAAGCCCTGAACACCACAAAATATCTCAGGATTATCCTAGCTGTTTTCTTGAGCCACACGTCCAAATTATCACGTAATCTTCCAAAGATTTCGTCAAACCGAAACTAGGAAATTAGGCCTAGAACCACACCTCCAAACCGCACAGCCTTATGCGGTTTGGAGGGGAAACCGCATAAGCTTATGCGGTTTGCCCTGGCAACCGCATAAGCCTATGCGGTTCCTCGGCTTGTTTTTATTCCCTGCTTTCCTAATTTCTCCGAGGTTTTTAGTATATATAGAGCCCTATACCCAACCTCGAAGGATCATCTTTCACAACCAGAATACATCCTTTACACCACAAATTCTCTCATCTTACACTGTTGCATCCACAAAAGCCTCAAGCACTCAAATCCTTGAGTTCAACACACCATCCCGTGTTGAATTCATCCTCCTTTCAAGTTCAAGAAGCGAAGCTCTGCCCAGATCTGAAGCGTCAGGACAAGGTAGGTACCGATCCACTTGGATCAAAGCTTTTTCTTATTTTCTATGGACTAACAAAGGGTCTACACTTTAGCGCCCCGGCTTTGGCACCCAGCGCGCTTGCACTCCAAGTGTTCTATTTACTTCGGGTACACTCCATATCCGATGACACGCCAAAATCGCATAAGCAACCGACCTTATAAAATAAACCAATGGACAATTGAATTTTATTTTATTTGCATGCATCTTACACCTTCTTATTTTGCATTAAATCAACTTAAACAATGAATTCGACCTTTAACTGAACCGTATTCGTTAACAAGTTAAACATGCTAAACTGAGGGTTTTAATCAATCTTTTGCATCCAGATCTGCATTCTTTTACAAACTTATCGCACTTTTACGTAGCGATAACATTAGCTCAAATATCATCTTACAAGGATTGTTCTAGGTCAGTAGAGGCTATTTTTACATAGGCTTTTCTAAAAGGTTTTCATAAATCATTATTTGAATTAACTCTTTTTTTTCTAAAGTACCTCACCCTGAATCCAACTGGGTTTCACAAACCTTAGATCTAGGGGTGTCGGCGTGCTCCAAAATCTAGGACATGTTTTTAACTTAGAACATGGTAGCAGGTTCCTATTTTCCGCGATAAATAGGTGGCGACTCCATAACAGTTCTTAAAGGTTTTTCCAACTTAATCTTTTTTAACTTTAAAATCCGCCCTTAAGCAAGACGCCGAGTTGGGTCCGATCCCGGGTTCCACACTATCCTTGGTCAATACTTGCGTCAAGAACCAAAGCGGTATCACATTGATCTCGCCTACCATCTTGCCCTCCATTTGAGGAAGCTTGCCTCGTCCCCGACTTCTGCTGTCGGCATACATGTGGGTGGTCTCATCACCCGAATTGCAATCAAACTTGTTGGGTTCACCGAAGACCCGCAGAAGGCGGTGCAGGGTGGTGTTCTTTTGGATGTGTCTTACTTGACTGCGCCCTTAACTTGGCTCCGCCCTGCGTCTGACGGTAGACGTATATGGATGATCGGCGGTAAGGAGAGCGTTCGCCTTCCTGCACCTACACATACTGAGCTTCGTGCAGACCAGGCTACTTATCTGCTTCCTTTTGAGGACACTCCTACCCCCTCTGTTCCCGTCCAGACATATGGGCGACGCTCCACGCAGGGTGCTTCTTCTTCTTCTTCATATGCTGCTGTTGAGGAGCCGGCTCAACAGTTTACGGCTCCACCACATACTGCTGCTGGTGGTTCGCAGTATTTTGACCTACACCCTGACATTGTATCGATGATGGGTCGTATGGATTTGGGGCTGACTGGGCTCCGTTCAGATTTTGATGGCTTTCGCCATCAATACGGCGATGACTTACGCGCGACGCATGCGCGTATTGACAGGATATACACCGACCAGGCGTTGAGTCAATACCCTGCATATGATGCCTATGCGAGACAGGGCTCCGTCCCACCAGAGGGACCTCACCCGTCCTACTTCACTTGGCCCGACGGCGGGTACACTAACCCGAGCGTCCATGGAGGGTTTACCCTTCAACCTGATTATTACTCTACACCGTATACTTGGCTAGATGGTGGGTATGGATATGCAGCCCCGCAGCCGCCCTTTACTGGTTTTGGTGACGCGGGCGCGTCTGGATCGGGTGCTGCGGCCTCTGGGAAGCCTATTGACGTCGACGATGAGGAGGATGATGAGGATCTTGACGCGGCCATCGATGAGTACGAGGGCGATTCTTCTTAGTGGCATGCTGGCCACTAACCCCTGAGCATATGCTGGCTTGGGGGAATTCCTATGTACAGTACGTATTCTCTTCTTTACTTTTTTTACGTTCTTTCCCCATTTATTTTTCGGTCCTTCGGTTGTGTTTTCATGGA
The DNA here is from genome assembly GCA_023091065.1 of Dianthus caryophyllus. Lineage (NCBI taxonomy): Eukaryota > Viridiplantae > Streptophyta > Magnoliopsida > Caryophyllales > Caryophyllaceae > Dianthus > Dianthus caryophyllus. Next base: position 10,235,965 of record CM041529.1, on the reverse strand, counting down.
TGTTGGTTGTTGTTTGCCGCTGATCACACTGAGGACATTGTGATGTTTAGGCTTGGGGGAGGAATTAGGTTTTATTTTCATTTTTGTATTTGTGTGTTAGTTTGCTACTTTTACTGCTTTCTGTTTTCAAAAAAAATGTCAAAAATCAAAAAAATAGAGTCAGTTTAGATGTAGAAACGTGCAAAGCGACGATGATTTCATTTGCTTAATGCTTGTCCTTTTTCTATACACTTGACGTGATTGAGCATGCGCTTTTCATGCGGTCTTGAGTCGGTCTTACGAGTCAGTTGTTTGGTATGCTGTTGTTGAACCTAGACTTGACCGTGTTTTAGTGAAACTACATATATATAGCGAGGATTAGAGCCTCCAAGGCCAGTGACATCTACGACTGGTCTCCTTGTTTGTTAGGGTGTTTGTAGTTTCTCCTCGTGCAGGGCGTAATATTAACATGCATAAGTGTGAATTCGATCTGCTTAATACTGAGTCGTGTCGGGTTGGTGGCTGGCGGTATTACATGAGGAAAGGCAGCATTATACTTGTTTTTATGAACTCCACATTAGCCAAATGGCCTATTTTTCTTACCCTTTAGATTATAGGTTACCACTTTCTGCACCCCGTCCTAGCCTTAAAGCTTGTTTTCATACCACATTTTGATCACCCACTTACCTTTTCAGTTTACCTACCCTTACGGGACAGTTGCATATTGATTTCGGTTTGTTGGTTATTGCTTGAGGCGTTAAATTGAGGTCGCAGAAAAGAGTCGCAAGTTGGAAGGATCTATTGTTTTCTGTCGTCAACCGTTACCCCTTTTTACTTTGTTGCTTTTTATTTCGAAGAAAAAAGAAAAAAAACGAAAAGGCCTGGGAGCCGGCCGACCGGCAGCCGGCCTCCAACTGGCGCCGAACAAAAAAAAAAAAAAAAAAAAACAGAAAAAAAAAAGGAAAAGAAAAACAAAACACAAAAATATGTTGTTTCATTTGGGGTTTGTACATAATACGGTTGTATGACGCGATTATTCGACTGCTCTTACGGAGGTTGTTATTTGAGCTTGAGTTCAGTTTTGCCTCTTAGTCGATTGAGTTGGGTTGACTGTTGTGGTGAGTTGATTCTGCGATTATGCGACTACCGATTTTACCTCCACTTATCCTAAATGCGCTTGTCGCAACCACCTTTCACCCTTTACCCTGGCCTTCCCGTGTAAGTCCTTGGCATGTATTCTGGTCATTTGTTTGGTTGGACACGTACTTCGGTTGTAGAGATCGTTTTCACATTAGATTGCAGGCGTGTTTCACGAGTCGAGTAGGTGAGTGTGTTTTCTTGCATCTTTACAGAATATTCACATATACTCACCCTGTTCTCTTAGGAGTGTAGAGTGAAACCCGTGAGGATACTAATTCAACGGTCTTGCAAGGTCGACGGTTCAACGTATTAGCTTCCTGCAGCTTGATTAGTTTGTATCGTGCTTATTTCCGCAGTTGGGAATTTATTCCCACTAGTAGAAAATCACCCTATAGTGTCGAGGCTATCGTGGCGGTTCTTAAAAAAACGACACCAAAAGTAGGGTAGAAGATCTATAGTGGCGGTTCCAAGTTAAAAACGACACTAAAAGTGAATGTGGAAGAGGCTTTTAGTGGCGGTTCTAACAAACAACCGCCACTATAAGTCTATCATGGCGGTTTCTAAATAAAACCGCCACTAAAAAGCGCCACTAAAAATGAATGTGGAAGAGGCTTTTAGTGGCGGTTCTAACAAACAACCGCCACCGTAGGTCTATTGTGGCGGTTGTTACATAAAACCGCCACTAAAAGGTTGTATCCCAAAACACTAAAAGAGATAGACCTAATATTGAGCTTCTATCCCAAAACACTTCAATCAAAATTAAAAACACTTCAATAAAAAATCAGCCCTCCGACCTTCTTCTTCTCTCTCGTCGTCGCCACCACTTCGTCCTCCAGCCACCACGGCCTTCATCTCCGTCAGCCGCCCTTCTTCTCTTCTTCTTCTCTGTCGTCGTCGTTCACCACTTCTCCGTCAGCCGCCCTTCATCTCCGTCGCCGCCCTTCTTCTCCGTCGCCGTCCTTCTCCTTATTCCTCTTCTTCTCCGTCGCCGTTCCTCTTCTCCGAAGCCGTCCTTCTCCTTCTCTGGCTGCCGTCAGCGCTGCCTTTATTCGTCTGCTTCTTCTACTCGGTTTCCAGCCACCATCGTCCTCTAGCCGCCGTCTCTCCTCTGTCGTCGCCAGCCACCACAGTCTTCATTTTCGGTAATCAATTTCTTCCCCTCCTCTCTTGCGTTTTCCCCATTTTCTGTAATCAATTTTCATTTCATTTTTTTTGTTTATTTGTGCAAAAATTCACCTCATTTAACTTGAATTTGTTTCCTTCATTATATCCAAACTACCTTGATAATCACCTCATTTTTTTTGTTTATTTGTGCAAAAATTAGGGTTTTCAATTCAATCAATTCAATCGGAAAGATGGGAGGAGGCAACGCCCAGAAATCTAAGATGGCTCGCGAGAAGAACTTGGAGAAAGCCAAGGGTTCTAAAGGTTTCATTTCTCCTTCCATTTTTGGTGTATTTCTTTTTTCTTTTCTTTTTTTGGGATGTTTGATTGATTTTTCATGAAGAAATCTAGCTTAGGGTTTACAAATCCACAAGTCAAATTGTTCGTTTGATCTGTTTTTCAGGTAGTCAACTTGAAAACAACAAGAAAGCTCTGAATATTCAGGTATTTTCGTCGTCTAATTGTTCGTCGTAGTACCGCTTTATGCTGCCGAATTTATCGTTTATTGTCGTAATGTTAGCTGTTATGACTTGCAGTCATATGGTTTTGCGTTAATTTTCATGTTTCATGAGATGGAGTAGTATTTGGTAAATTGTTTGTACTTCCGACGTGGTTAATCGTCTCGGTTAATGTGATCTGCTCTTTGTTCAAATGTTAGAGTCAAGATTTGGAAAACCATTTGTCTTACACTCATTATATGTGGAACTCTAGTAAGAGTATACTGTATGCGCGAATCTATTTACAACTTGTTTGAACATCAATATGTGTTTTGTATCATACGTTATTAATAGTTGGTTCATACTCATTTGAAACCCTCAAGGTAGTTTGGATATATTTGTTGTGAAGTAATTTTATAATATTTATTATGTGTGTCCATAATTATAATGTCAAATGCATGCATAGGGACCATTGGATGTTGATTGTTGCTTGCTTGAGATTGAATGCAATGTATATTTTGGACTCGCAACAAAGTCGTTCGAAGAAACTTGACATAAAAGGACGGCTAAACGGAGCTTGGTTACTACATCGTGTTCAAGGTGGAAAACGCAATTTTGGTAAACCTAGTAAACTCGATATAAAAGTTATCAAGGTAAGTAAGATGTATAGTTGTTTAAAATTTGAACAATATACTTTAATTTATGATCATGGATTAATGTATGTTGTATATTTTGTATTGATATGATTTTTTTGCATAAATGCTAGTGCGCCCAACAACCCGGAGGTTACGAGTGTGGTTATTATGTTATGAAATGGATATATAATATAATCTTTTACTACTCGGCGGTAAATGAGGAAAATTTTCAGAAGGTATAATCATCTTATATATATAAAGTTGATTATTATAATTTAGAGTCTATTTTAATTCATATTCTTACGACACTTTGATTTTATTTTGTGATATCTAGTTTATTGCAGATTTGACTATATCAACGAGATGAAAATACGGAGGGATGGGAACTATATTAGTGAGCAGGGTCTGTCAACACCATCTGCTATATTAAAAGCTATTGAAATATTTTTCGGTTTTGTTTCAATTATTTAGCATTTATCTACTTGGTCAGTCAATTATTTATCACGGAAGTTTACATGGACAGGTTTCGGCTGAGTTGTTGGATGTTGTTGTGGGATACAATGTAGTGTGTTGTCGGATGTGGTACGTGGATCGTCAAATTTAGACGAGGTGGATCGTCAAATTTAGACGAGGTCATGCCGAAATTTTTCGTATTAAAAAAAAAAATAATAACATACAGTGGCGGTTGTAGCTTCAAACCGCCACTAAAAGCCTAAAATATGACTCTTTTGAACAACTTTTAGTGGCAGTCCTAAGCTACAACCGCCACTAAAAGTTGTTCAAAAGTCTAAAATATGTCACTTTTGAACAACTTTTAGTGGCGGTTCTAGCTTAGAACCGCCACTAAAAGGTACTTTTAGTGGCGGTTCTAAGCTACAACCGCCACTAAAAGTTGTTCAAAAGTGACATATTTTAGACTTTTGAACAACTTTTAGTGGCGGTTCTAGCTTAGAACCACCACTAAAAGGTACTTTTAGTGGCGGTTCTAAGCTACAACCGCCACTAAAAGTTGTTCAAAAGTGACATATTTTAGGCTTTTAGTGGCGGTTTTAAGCTACAACCGCCACTAAAAGCGAGACCTTTTGGTGGCGATTTTTTACAACCGCCACTAAAACTATACGACCCCCACATACACGTCGCTTCAAAACCGCCACTAAAAGCTATTTACAACCGCCACTGTAAGGTGTTTTTCTAGTAGTGTCCTAACACATTTGATTGCTCATGATCGTTAGGTTGTATATGTTTTAGTGACTATCGCATGTTTAGCTCTGAGTCGCTGTTTCTCGTCTTTTGTATTAGTTTGTATGGTTTGTTTAGTTGTTAGATGAGTTGCTTGCTCGAGGACGAGCAAGAGTCTGGCTTGAGTGAATTTGATAGCGGTTATTTTTATATGTTTTTACCCCCGTCCCGAGCTGCTTTTTATTGTCAAAATGCGTCCTTCGGGGCCATTTTGTTCTCACATTACGTCCTAGAGGCGCTTTTGTTGTATTTCCGTATTTTGCAGGATTTTATTCATTTCCTAGGCATTTGAGCTGAAAAGTGGATAGACGGGAATCCAAAAGACGACGTAGAGTTGAGCTCGGGACCGAAAGCCGAGAATTAAAGTTGAGGGGCCGAAATATTGCAAGAGCTAGCAATGGCCCAAGAAGAATTTGGAATTTTGGGCCCAAAACGTTGGGCTATGTTCAAAAGTGCACCGGAGCCGGTCCAGATACTGACCGGCGGCCGGTCGACCGGCCGTGATGCAAACTTAATTACGGAAGCTGCTGATTAGTGTTATATTTAGGAAAACTTAAGTTTATTTTGGGGCTTATGTTTTATTTGAGACCTAGACTACGAAAGTACAATTTGCTTAGTTCTCTCTCCTAGTTTTATTTACTGCTTTCATCTTCAACATTGGATTTTAAGTTGGATTTCATCCTGGAACTTTGTAACCGTCGGTACTTCTCAATTTCAATTCAAGCATTCAATTCTGGTAATCATGTCTCTATTTTATTCCTTTGTTATTTTATCGTTTGCCCTAGATATGAGTAGCTAATCCCCTCGCTAGGGTTGAGGGGGAATTATGCCTTTAATCCGGTGTTTTGTTTAAATTGCTGTGATTGATTAGTTTATGCTTGTGCGATTTCTTCCTGCGCGATTAATTGACAATTGAATTTAGGGACGCCTTGATTGAATTGAACTTAGGGTTATATTGATTTAAGATCGAAAGCCTAATCAGTATTAGACCACTACGCGTAATTGATAAGTTGATTTAGTAAGTCGCGAGAGCCCGCTAAATTGAACTTAAGGTAACATTGACTCGAGAGAGCTTGTTTTATCCTAATCGCCTTGCTTATTCTGATTGATTGCTATTTTGGTGAAAGTTTATTATCCGGATTATTGTCATAAGGAACCCGAAACCCTGGTCTTTTACCTATTGTTTAAACTCTTTTTACATTGCTTTAGTTTATTCCTTAGTTTTATAGAACTTACAAAACAAACCCTTTTCACACCTTAGGAATAGCCTAGACTTAGTAAACCTGCGAGTATACGTTTCCCTGTGGATTCGACCCTACTGCCACTAGCTACCTTGTTAGTTGACTTTAGGTTACTTTGACTTAGGTGATACGACTTTAGCCTTGTCAGGGCCCTTGGACTCTACAGTCTATTTCGGGTCACATTTATATTATAATACTTTACAAAATAAGAAAGAAATTTAACTTAATACGTTCTTATAATACGGTATATATTTACGTATACTTGTATATTTTACTAAATACTTTTTTTTCATATTTGGATAATGTAAATCAAACTATTTTATAAAAATATTATTCAAACTCCTAATTAATAAAAACACATTTAAAAGTATGATCCATTGAATTATAATAAGTGCAAAATATATACACATTTTACACATCCAATGCATATGGTTGTACATGCATGATTTTCTCATTCTTCCTAATTAATGGCCTTGAGTGATACAACCAATTTTCATTCCCCAAACTCCATTCAAATTAAGATTAATGAGGCTCCTAATCATGGCATCACTTTCCAAGGATGAATTAAGGAGATCATCCCCTTTGTTCACCTAGTGCACCGTATATAATTCATTTTGGGGTAAGTGTTTTGACTCCTCCATTAACTCTTAATAATCCTATATAAGCCCCAACTTTTGTGAGTGTTTCACTCATCATTTTACTCATCATTTTCACTCTATAATCTCTGCAAAAACCTCTCAAACGCTCTCTCAAAAATTTCATAAAAAAAAGGGTCTCGTAAGTAGCTCTCAACCACACAAGTTCAAGTACTGGTAATCTTGAGTCGGGTTTTTCAACAAGGGTTTGGAGGATCCTTTTTACCACATTCTAAGGCTTCTAAGTAAGACTCTTACCTATTCCTTAAACCGCAATATCGTGCTTAATCCTTGTCTTAATCCTTGTTTAGAAAACACATAAACTTAACAAGAATCGAATCGTAAAAATCTGTCATCCGCTATTCTGTATTGTCAATTTATTTTGGGACACTAAATAAATTCTGATTTTGAAATCCTTTTTATAGTATCACCGTAAAGGTCTTAAGAGTTCATAAAAATTTTAAATCACGTTTCTAAGATGTTTTCATAATTTAAAGGAATTTATTTTATAACTATCCTCAGTGAAAGTTTAATCCCAGAAATTAGGGGTCTGTTGCAATGACGTTTTCTCAAAGATTTAAATGGAATTTGTGGTTTCATATAAACTTAAAGTTGTATATCTGTGGGATTAGAGTAAACCCTCTGAAGCACGTCTCTTAACTCTAAAGGAATAATCTTGCACACCATTTTTCGTAAAATCACTCAAAAACTGTATTTTCTGGAATAAAGCTTATGTCCACATTTTATTTATTAATCTAAACTTATTATTTGATCATGAATTTTCGCATAGACCTTCCTTAGGGTTCTTAGTGGACGCTCAAAAAGTTTCAAGTCAAAATGCGATCGTTTAGATTTTCAAAAGTATTTTATTCCGAGAGTACGCGAATCTGCCAAAACTGGAATTCTTAGGTCTTGTTTAGTCACTTCCTTTTTCGACTAGGGTTTGGCCTTAGGTCTCAATAAACAATCTTAGAACTCATATAGGAACTTAATAAACTCCGTTTAAGACCATAAATAAAGGTTCGGGAATTTTAGAATCACCTCGAGTCGAATAACTAGTCATCGTTCTACGCTAGACTTCGCATAATAAACTTAACATGGCTATAGGTATTGAATGTATTGTAATAGGATGTTCTTGTTTGTTGTAGAATCCGAGTTCGTCGAGGAACCTTTCTAACCTAAACGAATCGTAAGAAAAGGAATAACTCAAGGTAAGGAATCGATCTTTACTTCCTCGATTGATTTTACGAATTGTTTAAGGCTTTGTTTGATTGATGTTTTTATAAATCGAGTTTGGATGGTCCAAGCATGATTTTGGAATTGGTTTTTAATATTGATATTGTATTTCTCGATTTTATATTTCTAATGGTATTTCCTAAAAGTTTTGAATGTTTAATTATGGATTGGAAAATGATTTGGTTTAAAGAATTTCAAGGCAAATTATGGTATTGAAATGTTTTCAATTTTGGGATGATGATATTATTATCGATCGAAATGTTTTCGATAAAGGATTTGATAAAGGTTTGGAAATGTTTTCCTATTTATAAAGGTTTTAATCCATGGTTCTTGAGATGGAGGGTAGTTCGTCTTCTAGGCGACTACATTTTATATATATTGGCTTTGGGGTTGTTGATCACCTCCCCGTGTCTGTTAGATCACTTCTAGGGGTTAGCCCTAGTAAGGGTGCATGCACTTAGGTCTAAACACGACCTATTATTGTAGTTGGTTGGGTTATGCCCGCCTTCATGGTTACTCTATTCGTATTGATTCCATGGTACAAATGCATTTGATTAAAGTTGGTTTGAAAAGTCTATTTTCTAAAATTTTGTTGCAAAGGTCATCTATTTTATAATTCAAAGTTTCTAACGACTGTTTTATTAATCTTTCGTTTATTTAAATTATCATTCTTTACTCAACCTTTGTGTTGACGCTTTGCTTGTTTGTCCAGTCTTGGTGGGCCTGTGGTGATCCATATTACTCCTTGGGGTGATATTGGGGAGCAGACTCCGTGCAGGTCGTTTGAGTTTTGGCGGGGTTGAAGGGCGCGATCACTACGAGAATCATTTGCTTAATTTAATGTTGAACGCTTCCGCAATATTTATATTACATTTTGTTTTCGACAGTTGTTTTAAAACCTCTTTTGTTTCAATAAAGTATCTTTGGATTTGTTTTATGTTTTAAAATAGTAATATCCCGAGTAGGTTTGGTCGGGGTGTTACATTGGTAAGCCTAGAAATCGAGGAAAACCCTAGAGCAACAAGGAGGGTTCAAGGAGAGGAGCAAGAGAATGACAAACCGATCAACAATGAAATGAACACAACCAACTTCAATGAGAATGAGGTTAAGGAGAGGGCTAAGATTGATGGCTTAGAAAGATCAAGTGGGTCTTTGAGATGGAGGATCATAGAGGGCCTCGATCATGAACAAGAATGGATGGATGTCAAGCCTACAAGCCATGGGCTCAAGGGTGTGCTCGAGGAGGAGTGTGTGGTCAAGAAAACCCTGAGCAAGGAAGGAAACATGGCCACTCACACGAGCCAAGTCAAGAGGGTCCAACCTCTACTCCAAACCTTGATCAAATGGTGTCCTTGGAAGCCTACAATCATGAGAGCCAAAGTTGACCGAGGGCTAAGTCGAGAATCAAGCAAGAAATCAAGTCATGAGGGAAGTAAGAGGATCTCCAAGGATTTGAGGGCAAATCCTTTCCAAGGAGAGGAGATTGAACAAGAATTGATCAAGTCGAGCAAAGACGGTTTGAAGCTAGACCACGGTTTGGGTCCTTGGGCTCGAACTATGGGATAGGCCTTGGTCCTAGGGTCCACCCAAACTTAATATTGAGTGAACCAAGCAATAAATTTCGGTCAAGCTTGGTGGGCCAAGGGAGTCGAGGAGGGTTCAAGAAGGAGAGCAACAAATGCAACAATGAGCTACTTTTGAGTGTGATCACTTGGGTGCCACCATTTGGGTTAGTCCTCCAATAAAACAAGACCCAAAATGGTTCAAGAAAGTCAGCCATAGGGGGCCAAAATCTCGGTTGACCCAAGTCCTCAATGATACACACTATTTTGATACAAGTCACTTTCAAAGTTTCACCTTTATGCTTTATGTCTTTATCTTCTTTTCTTTATGTCATTTTCACCTTTTAGTTTATGTTGTTTGGTACTTAGAAATCAGATTTGGTAGACCTTAGACTATCCCCATTGAACATTTGTCTAATTGGGTCATGACCTTCTTAATTTCTATTGATGACTTGACTTCACTTTTAGCATCCCATTGAAAAAGTCATGACCCTTTCTATTTTTAACTTTTTTCACTATTTTATTATTATCTTTCTTACTTTTTCACTCATTCAATTAATATTTATAAAAAAATTAATTATTTTACATATTCCAATTTATAAAATAAATTTACTTTCAATTTTGTTCATCAAATAAAAACGGTCGATTTTTTGAATGCTACGTAATTTTTTTTACAGTAATTCTTGTGTAAGACTAACCTTACACTAACTTAATGCGAGACTAAAGTACAAATTGCAGTTATATGGGTACAAAAACGTGAAATGAATCTACTAAAATCACTTTTAGGGGTACTAAAAGAATATTAGTTACAGTTAATCATAATTATTAATAAATTGGTACGGAAACTAAATAATTGAGTACAAATAAGTCCGACTTACAATAAATTATTGTGAGTCCTGACTTACACAAGAATTTGTGTTTTTTTTATAAGAAATAAAAAGTAAAAATGAAAATATAAAAATGTTGAAAATGCTCCAAATTATATTAAATATTGATCTCATTTTATAGATCTTGAGAAAATATGAATTTTGGTTTGGTTACTTTATTTTTTAATATTTTTATTTTCATGAAAAAATGAATTAAAAAAAATAATGGTATAAATTTTACAAGAAAAGAAAAAAAAAACATAAAAAGAAAAGTTGCATTGATTAGTACACAACAAGGACAAACACATTAAATTTTTATTATAAAAAACAATTAAAAAATTTTCTCTACCCATTAAATGAGCAACACATGGCAAAAATCTCATGACCCAACTCAAGTCATTGAGTGACTCAAGTCAAGTCAATTACCTATGTCTAACTCAACTTTTAGATGATTAGTGCAATTTAAGAGGGTCATGACCTCTCTTAATTTCTTCAATGGGGATAGTCTTATACATCATACAACTTGTGCTCCAAGGTGCAATCTAGGCCCTTGGATGAATAAAAACCAATGCAAGGTGTGGATGGTCTTAAGGGTCACTATCTACTTTATAAGTTTGTTGTTTTATTTTCAGTTTTTGTAAGGTCCTTGGGACCGTTTTTTCGGCTGAGTTAGAGGCCACTTTAGGGCCCTTAGATCAACATTGTAATGTAGGATAAACCCACCCTCATACTTTGTATTTTTCAGATTTCAAGTTATAAGAAAAACCCTAAATAGAGATTCATCTCTTCTTTATTTCTCTTTGCTTTGTGCTAGAATGTATGTAGAGATTACTTACTGGCTTAGTGCTTGAGTAATCGAACCCTAATTCCTTGGCTAAGTGCTTGGATTAGGTTATCCTTTTATGTTATCACACACACTCACAAAAATTAAAAAAAAAAATAACACAAAACATCCAAATCAGCCGATATTTGTCTATCAATTTTAGGTCGATTTTGTTTGTTCTTTTGAGTGAACTTAAGTCCATTAAGTTTCACTCCAGGCTTGCTCCGAATCGACTTCAAATAGATTTTTCAACCTATTTCAACCCTAATTAAATTATAAACCCTTATTTCCCACATCCTAAAACATCTAAACTTCCTCTTCCCTCTTATAAACTCACCTTAATCTCTCATCAATTCTCCATTAAAATACTTTGAAGATTCAATCTTTTTGCCCAAATTCTTTCTTAACCTAATGTCCTTATTTCTTCTTCGAGTAATTCTTCATTTTTTTATTATTATTAGTTTTATAATTAGGGTTTTGATTAAGATTTGTTATTAGGGCATAGATTTATTATTTCCTTTTTGTTTTTATGTTCTAAATTAAAGGAGAAGGCGAACTCGAGGAAGAGGCTCTATATTCATGGATGAGGAGAATGTCTATGCTTGGTTTTATGCTTAAAAGATAACTAGGTGTAGCCCTAGCCATATTTTAGCTCGTGTGAGACCATAGGATTGATTGAGGATGATTTGATTGTTGTTGTGGATGAAAAGTTATGGCCTTTGGGATGTTGTGATGTAAAGTTGCGATCTTTGGTCTTATTTGAGTTGGTCACACACTATTGAGTCTAGTAGCATGTACTAGGTTGTTTGGGGATGCTTTAATATTGTTTATATTGATGCTAGGTCACCTAAAGGTGATAGCTTTGGGATGATATGATGGCCGATTTATTATGGTTATTATTAAGTTAAAAGACTAATTACTCCGTATTAAGCTTAATTACTACACAGTTAACTACGATGAGGTTGAGAATGAATGTAAAGATGATGGATATAATGTTGTGGAATAAAGGATGTTTGTTATGATGCTTAAAGGTGTAACCATGGGTTAGTTTGTAGGCTCTAAGTTGGTTGTTTTTGGGTTATATTGTTAATTATTTCGTATTTAACCGTGATTGCACCGTTCACTATAACTTGAGTTGAGATTGGTTATAAAATGAATTGTGGAGACATTGTTGAGTAAAGGATAATTAAACTGATGTTGATTGTGAGTCAGTTCAAGTTTGAATTAACTTGTTTGATTGCTTGAGTTAAGTGTGCGTACGTGCACTATTGGGCCCGTGCGTGAGGAGATACGACGTCTTTTGTAGGACGGATGCCGCCTTCTGGGTTTTCAACCGTTTTTGTCGCGGTTAGAGACTATGGTTATTGATTATTATGTCGACACCGTTTTTGTCGCGGTGACACCATTTTTGTCACGGTGGGTTTGGCCAAATTTAGACTGTAACAACCCGGATTTTCCAAATAAAATAAAATACGTTTTAAAAAGGATTTAAGAAAGATAGTGAAGTAAAAGAAGCCACGGTGGCGGTGCACAAAAATGGATAAGCTCATTTTTGCTCATTTTGAGGCTTGGGCTGACTTGGGCCCTATGGCTCGAGCCATGGCTTAATTTGTGAACATTAGGGTCAAACCAAGTGAAATGTACAAAGAAGAACAAAGGAAATCAGCCCACACAAGGAAAGCAACAACCTAGGCCATGAACCATGAGCTTATCTTGACATGTCGGTAGAGATTTTAACATAACTCCCAATCTGCTCATCCAGTTGAGATGAAACCACTTTCATATGAAAGCTTGCTCAAAGAGATTTTATTTGACATATGGTTGGCTATCTGGTTCAAAGGGAGCAGAGAGTTATGACTTCTACAAGTCAGGGGTCAGATTTTGAAAGCTCAGTCCATAGGCAGATTCGACATGTCCGTACTAAAGGTTGCATATCATGAGCGCTAGGCAATATTTTTGGGTGATTCTTTTTGCATTGGATAGCCAACGCAAATACCTTTCCAATGACATATCATGGGACTTCTAGTTCAACGTGAGTATGAAATGGTGAAGCCTGAAAGTCACTTCAATCTCAAGAAACTCGGTTAGGAACTGTTTTGGAGTAATGAGCCATGAACTTAACCTACTTCATTCTCCTTGGGTGAGCTCACCTTGGGGGCCATTTAGAAGCCTCCTAATCAGCCTAAGAGACACATGAACCGTGGTAAGCTCAAGAGGGGGACCAAAAACATTAGCTCATTCCACAAATCAAAATCAGCTCACATGTCATTGTCACTAGTAGTCCTTGTTTTGCTTTATGTCATTATCTACTTTATGTTCTTGTTGTTTGATTAGCTTATTATCAGATTAGAGTAGTTTGTACCACCTCTCCTTGCTCACCAAGGCTAAAATCTCAGCCCTTGGATGTCTACCTAAAGTGTAGGGAGTAGATGTAGTTAAGTGTCGCTTTCTACCTTTATGCTTTTTAGTTTGTTTTACATCAGATTTGTAAGGCCCTTAGAGCCATTATTTTCGGCTGTTTGTAAGGTCATTTGTGACCCTTAGATCATGTATTAAATGTAGGGCTAAGATGTAAGCATGGGTATTATATAAACCCACACTCATACAATGTAAAAATCAGAATTGATGAATGAGAAAGAACCCTAGTTTGAGTGTTTACTCAACTTAGTCTCTTAGCTTAGTACTTGAGCTGAAAACTTAGGGTGTTTAGTGGCTTAGTGCTTAAACACTCGATCCTTCTATCCTTGGCTAAGTGCTTGGAAGAAGACTATCCTTTGTTTTATCCTTTAGTTCACATAAATCACAAAATCAAACACAAAAACCACACAAATCAGCCGAGTCTTTTCATTGTTGTTCAAACCGATTTTGATTGAGTCTTGAGTGAACTTTGAGCCCTTGAAGTTTCATTCCAGGCGGAAACACCATGTAATCCGAGTCATTAATCACTAACAAGTAAACAACGATAAAGAGTAGGCCTTGAGGCCTAGCAAACGGGGAGTAATTACCCCTTACAAACCATAATCCGAAACATAAGTACGAGAGATAACAATAAATCTAATCCAACGAGTCTAAACAAAACCAATCAAGGTTCCCATCAAAAGCTAGCTACGGGGTCGACAATCCTCACAGCTTCTCACACAAACCCGTCCCCGCGCAAACCTGCCACAAAAACAAGCAACAGCCACAATCAGTGGAGAGTAACCAGGTGCTTCCCAGTCATATTTCAACATAACCAAAATAGACAACAATACAACATGCAACCCAAGGGTATAGAAACCATAAAGCAACCTCAAGCCAACTCATTAGTTAACCAACCCAACCAACTGTCAACTCAACAACCCATACATACATGACCGATACTACACGACCATAACTAGTTTAATTTAGTTATTCAAGCTCAAACTGTCAACAACAATATGACAAACAACAGTCAACAACCTGCAAGAGTAAGCACATAGCACTGGGTGAAGCAACAAGAATCACCCCGGATGAAGCAACAAGAATCATCCAACCCATATGGTGGGACAGCAACAAGAAGTCCCAAACAACAGTCTAAATTTGGCCAAATTCCACCGAGCAACAAGAACGGTGACGACATAATAACAAAACCATAGTCTCTCTACCCAAAACAGGTTGAGAACCCATAATAGCTCTACCTAAGCAACAAGAATAGTCGAGGAGACTATGGGCGGTATCCGTTCTACAAAAGACGTCGTAGCTCCTCATGCACGTGCCAGAACAGTACCCGTACACACACTCAACTCAAGCAATCAAACAAGTCAATTCAATAACCTGAATCAACTCACAATCAACAACAAACCAATCACCCTTTACTCAAAATCATCACAACGTCCATCACAAACACAACTACAACATCATTGACACCTTTTGTAACCATTCTCAACACTAACCATAATCAACATGTTAAATACGGAGTAATAACCATAAGAACTCAAGAGTAGCCATACTAAACCATGACAATTCCCAAAGTTACCATCTTTAGTCAACTTAATAACCATATAACCATAAGAACTCAAGAGTAGCCATACTAAACCATGACAATTCCCAAAGTTACCATCTTTAGGATCGATAGTATTTGTCGGAATTATCTTTGGAATGGCTCGGATTCTTTCCATCATGCTCCAAATGTTAAATGGGACGATTGCTGTTATTCTAAAGACGAAGGCGGATTAGGCATCCGGGAATCCAAAGCTTGGAACAAGGCTATGCTCGGGAAATATATTTGGTGGATTGAGAAAAAACAAGATCATTTATGGGTTAAATGGATTCATCAAGTATATATGAAGGGTGTGGCGTGGACAGATTATTCTGCCCCTGTCGACTGCGCATGGTCTTGGAAGAAGATTGTGCATTGTATGGCTCTGTTTAAATCAGGTATGGCTACTCCTGTTTTTAATGATGATTACAATGTTATGGATGCTTATAAGTGGATTCGAGGAGTACGGGAGAAGGTTTCATGGAGGTTTGTGTGTTGGAACACCATGAATATACCCCGTTGTGCTTTCATATTTTGGGAGTATAAGCTTGGGCGTCTTAAGACCTATGATAGATTACGGAGGATGGGCTATGTTGGTGACGATACGTGCTTACTGTGTGCTGGTGGACAGGAGACGATTAGGCACCTGTTTCATGAGTGTATTTTTGCTCAAAATTGTTGGAAGGAATTATTCAAGGCACTTGGGGTGCGTTTTTCCCCTGCCACTATTGAAGAGTGGTGTCATCGAGGTGCAGGTCAGTCCAAACTTGTTCGTTCTTTTGTGTCAGCGTGTGTTGTTGGTGTGATCTACGGTATTTGGTCTACAAGAAATAAGGCGCGTGTTGATCAAGTAGTTGCTTGGCCTATGAGAGTGGTGAAGGGAACGTTGGAGGATGTGCTCATGAGATTCAAGGCGCGAAACAAATCGATTTTGTCTTCGCATGATACTTTATGGATACAAAAATTGTAACTTGTTCTTCTCATGATGTAAAAAGACAACATGTATATGGGTTTTGATTATTAATATACTTACATTTTTCCAAAAAAAAAAAAAAACCCAAATTCAATATGAAAAACATCCCAATTCATTCCATTAGACATAGTAGTGTGAGACCAACACAATTAAGACCAAAGATCATAATTTCATAGCACAACCAACCCAAAGTTCATAGCTTTACATTCTCAACACAAACAATTCATCCTCAACCAATCATATGGTCTCACACAAGTTAAAATATGTCTAGGGCTACACCTAGTTACCTTTTCCAAGCCAAAGTCAATTAACCTTGCTCCTCGTCGATGAGAATCGTGTCCTCCTCGTAGAATTGGCCTCCTCTAAGATTAGGGCACATACAACACATAAGATCACATACAATATAAGTATTCAATATAATACACAAAAAATAATATAAAAATGAATAAAACTAAACCTAAAATGATAGAGGATTGAATGTGTTAGGCCCAAATTTTACGGCCCAGATTTGGGCCGCTCAGCAGCCAGGACCTGCTCAGGACCCTGGAAGGTCCAGGACCCTGGACAGTATGCAGAGCATGGCAGGAAGCCAGGTAGCACAGGACCCTGGGCAGCTAGGGCCCTCAGGAGTCTCACCAACGGATCTATCTCAAATTGCAACGAATAAGTCTAAGTAGTTGCGAGAATAGGGGAAGCAGTTTGATAGAAGGAGCACGTCAAGCCTATTCAGCAGGAAGTCACAACGGTTATGGAAGGAGGAGAAATAGGAGCAAAGTCAGCAAGGTTACAAGTATAAAAGGAGAGCTAGGGTTCGAGGAAGAGTCATAAAACATTCTACAAATATACTACAACATTCAACAGCATTCTAGGCACTCTCAACACATTTTTCAGCGAACAATTAGCATTATTCAACAGATATTGTACCAAATAACGTGCCTCAGCACCTAAAATCTTTTAATCCTTCTTTGAATAGTGGATAGTTGGTGGGACAAGAGCTTCCCCCCGCGGTCGTTTCCCACATCGGGTTTTCCGCGTAACCAAAAAACTTGCTTGTCTTGTTTTACTTTCCTTCGTTCATTTTTCTTTAGCTTTCATTTACGAGTCTAAGTTTGGCATATGATTAGGTCGCTTTAACCCCAATCACATTAAATCTAGTCTTGGTCAATTTTTTACCAAAACATTTTGGCGTCGTCTGTGGGGAATAGCGATCATCTTTTGTAGCCAGACTCATTTTTTCATCCAAGCAATCATGTCAAGCAACGCCAGTCAAGGATCGAGCAGCGCACCAGCGATGACCAGCGCAGGGCATTCTCCAGCAACGGTCTCAGGGTCCTCAACTGCCCTGGCACCCTCAAAACGGGTGGTTGCCACCACCGCAGCTGCTGCCCAGGTTGGGCGCGCCACGAGGTCCCCTACGCCGGTGGTACCAACTGTTGGAGTTAGTGTCCTCCACAGTTAGTGCAATAACATAAATAAATCTCTAAAGGTACACAGGGTACATTTTGTATTTAATCAGTTGATTAACGTTTATCGATAACGGTTGGCTTGCTAGATAAGTTTGACGTTATTGTCATACAGATGGCGGTGATCAACTGGTCCCTAAAAAGTCACACCTAAAGGATGTGTTTAAGAAATGTGTTTAAGATGTTAAAATTTATTTCATATGAATTTGCATTAGTTTTGATTTAATACTGATTGAATTAAAACTTAATAGGACCAAATTTTTGTATGTTAATGAACATATCATGATGTTAATCATTAGATCTATCAGTTTAAGATGTTTAATCTAAAAAGTTAGTTTGAATCTCTTAAATCAATGTTTAATACGGATTAAAATTGAGTTAGGATTGATCTAATTATTAACATAATCGAATTAAATCAGTTTAATTCATTGTTTTTCCTTATTGGCCGGATTAAATTGTTTTTGGTAATTTTTATTATTATTATTTTTTTATTTTTTTTTAATTTGCCGTGTACATTTAATTATAAAAAAAAAAAAAAAATTTAATTCGGAAATTTAATTGATTTGGCCGAAAATTTGATTTTAATTTTTGGAAATTTTTTGTTTTAATTTTTGGAAATTAAATTTTTGGTAATATTTGTTATAAAGATAATGAATATTATGTTTTATGAAAAAGTTCATAAAACTAGATACCATATATTTTAAAAAGGTTTAAAATAATTTTGTGATCTAATTTGTATTATACTGATAATATAAATTATTTCTTTTGGATTATTATTTTGATTAAAAGATATTATGAACAATTAAGGAATTGTTGCATAATTTTAATCATTTTAAAAGAGGTGGTTTGGATTTAATCAACTAGTTTGCATTGGTTTTTATTATGTTTAGTTGATGCTTTATATTTTGTGAATGAATGTTTGGATGAATGGTTTAATTTTACGCATTAATTATGTACAAAAGGTTGTAATTTACTAGTGTGGCCTTAGAAGATTATGTTTTCGTAATGAAAGGAAACATAATTATTGGTTGTAATTTTGAGATCTCGAATCTCCAATCTTGTAATATTTTTAATTTTGGCATATTTTGGATTAGAATGTAAATAGGTTTATTTTTGTAATTAAAATATGTAATTTTGAGAAGATTCAAGATTGAAGATTCAATGGATTCCCACTAAAGCCCAAGATGAAGAATGAAGACAAGCTTAGGGTCCATGGATGGATTCCAAATTGTATCTTGTTTTTATTTTCATAGGGATAGGCCACACTAGGTGCTTTTCTTTTTGCGTTTTACTTTACCGTTTTATTGCATTCACGTTAGTTAGTAGCATCATATTCCGCCTAAACTAAACCAAACCACCTAATATGCATGAAAATGGATCATATAGTTGCATCTTTTTCATAGACATACGGATGTCATTTGTTTAGAGCTATCACCTCAATTTAATCATTCACGATAATGCTAGATATTAGTTCACTTAAAATGAATTAAAATGAGTTGATGGGATCTTCCTCTAAAATGAAAATTGAGATTAGTCTTTATAGGAAAAGCATGCTATGAGCCCCTTCTTCGTCGGTAGGCATGTAGGACCTTACTCTCCACATGACCCCTTCTACGTTGGGTAAGTAGTATGTGTAGACCTATTTTACCTCAACACTATAGTTCGAGTAATATCTCGTAGTTATAGTGGACTATTAGATAGGATTTACTGAAATCTATCGACCAAGAATTCTAATAGTAGAATTAGCTAAGAAGTTAGCTTATCAATTTAAAGAAATTGAGTCTTGGGATCATTTATATAATTCTCGAGGGAGGTCGATTATATGAGTGCACGAGTCATTGCTTTAAACCGTTATTGCTTTACGACTTAAACCTATAAAACGATGTTCTCTTCTCTTCTTCTTCTTTCTTTTCACAGTATCGAATTCGTTATATACAAATATAACTACTATAACAAATGGTCAGACGTATTGATTTAACCAATGCCAAGTGTCACACTAACACGCGAATCATGGCTTAGAATTTTTATGGACAGCATGAATCAGTCTACTCGACTGAAGAGTGATGGGTCCAATTTTCTGATTGGGAGGCCGCATTACGAAATGCCGCCATCGCTGATGGTAAGCTCAAGTACTTGACTGAGCCACTGCCGACAAAACCAGCTCCCGATGCAGGAGCAGATGAACTCTACCTTTACAATGATTTCATGATGGAGGCGGGTGCGATACAGAACGTACTCATCTATGCAATGGAATCCAATTTGCAAAGACAGTTCATAACCCAAGGTGCAAACAAGATTTTCACCACCCTTACAAAGGAATTCTCGAAAGCTCCGAGAATTAAGAGTTACGAGTACACTACTCGTTTCTTTGAGGCTAGACTCCAGAAGGGCCAACCGGTTGGTCCACACCTTCTCGACATGATCGAGAACGTTGAGAAACTGGATGAGCTTGGTTGCAAGATCGATGAGAAAATCGTCATTGATCGTGTGCTCCACTCTCTTCATGATGGGTATGCCCTCTTTAGGGCTAACTATTACATGAACGACATGCAGAAAAGTCTGCATGAACTGCATGCACTCCTCGCATGCAGGAGAGTGATCTGAAGTTGAGTGGGAGCACGAAGCAAGATGTTCTCATGATTGGGAACAAGAAGGGTAAGGGTAAGGCTCCGGCTAACCTAGCTGTAGGTAAGCCGAAATTTAAGAAGCCGATGGTTGCTAAGAGTGGGCCTGGTGAGTCTAGCAGTAGACCACAAGGCAAGGCAAAAGCTAAGCAGACCATGGAGTGCCACCATTGCCACATGCCTGGGCATTGGAGGCGTAACTGTCCCGTGTATGCTGAGAACATAAAATCAGGCCGCGTTGCACCTGTTGGTATGTCTTCTTTTATTCACATGATTGAGATTAACCATGCAAGTTTCGGAACTTGGGTACTTGGTACTGGTTGTGGTTCTCATCTGTGCAAGTGGGGAATGGAGCAAGAGTTGCTGCCGTTTCAATGGGAACATATGTAATCCAAACTCCCGAGCGGATTTGAGTTATTTCTGAATAACTGTTACTATGTACCTAGTTTATCTAAAGACGGTTTTTCGTTTTAAAGAATAATAGCTGTATTTCTCTTTAAACGATATGATTTATGGTAAAGCAGTTTCCATGAATGAAATATATGTTTTAGATCAAACCACAAGACATAATGCATGTGAATAACAAGAAAGCAGAGGTTGGTGACAAAGATCAAACCTATCTATGGCAAAATGTCTCAATTTCCTTCAAAGGTGTTGGAATCTTGTATTTCTTTGAACTATTAGGACTCATACATACCGATGTGTGTAGACCTATGTCAATCAACGCTAGAGATGGCTATAGGTATTTTATCACTTTCACGGACGATTTAAGTAGATATGGTTATGTCTACTTAATGAAGCATAAAAGTGAGTCCTTCGACAAGTTCAAGGAATTCCAGAATAAGGTTGAAAACCAACTGGATAGAAAGATAAAAGCACTACGTTCGGATCGTGGTGGCGAATATCTTTCAACTGAGTTTGATCGACACCTGAAAGACCGCGGGATAGTACTACAGTTAACTCCACCCGGAACACCACAACTGAATGGTGTGTCCGAACGCAGGAATCGAACATTACTTGATATGGTTCGATCCATGATGAGTCACAAAGTAGTACCTGACTCATTATGGGGCTATGCTCTTTTGTCAGCTGCTCTTATACTTAACCGAAGTCCGACTAAAGCTGTCGACAAGACTCCATACGAGTTATGGAAGGGAACGGTCCCTAACTTGTCCTTTATTCGGGTTTGGGGGTGCGAGGCTTATGTCAAGTAGAGACACGAGGATAAGCTCGGCCCGCGATCGGTCAAGACATACTTTATTGGTTATCCAAAAGGAATGTTTGGTCATTACTTCTATTCGCCAACCGAACAACGAGTTTTTGTAGCGGCTAGTGCGAAGTTCTTAGAGAAAGAGTTTCTCGAAGACAAGAGAGGTAATAGAACCTTCGATCTGTCGGAGATTCCTGAACCAACAACCGAGCAACCGATGGAGGAAACTGTTCCTTCTTCGTCTGCTGTGGTTAATGTCCCTTTGGAACCCAGAAGGTCGGGTAGACTTTCCATTCCTCCAGATAGATACATCGGTATGGTTGAGGAGAATGGGAGAGACGACATTTTACTCCTTGAGAGTAACGAACCCGTAACCTATAAAGGTGCCATGACGTGTTCTGACTCAAAGCTTTGGCAAGAAGCCATGCAATCCGAGATGGACTCGATGTCACGAGAACCATGTATGGGATCTGGTTGACTTACCCGATAAGGCTAGGCCTCTTGATGCAAAGGGCTTTACAAGATAAAGCGATCTGTAGAAGGACAACCAGATATATACAAGGCACGACTAGTGGCAAAGGGTTTCACTCAAGTGCAAGGGTTGCACTATGATGAGATCTTTGCACCCGTAGTCATGCTTCGTTCCATTCGGATTCTCTTAGCGATCGCCGCATTTCATAACTATGAAATTTGGCAAATGGATGTGAAAACCGCCTTCTTAAACGGTTATTTGGAGGAGGAGTTGTACATGGTACAACCCGAAGGTTACATCGATCCTGAAAATCCTAAGAAAGTTTGCAAGCTTAAGCGTTCCATCTATGGACTTAAGCAAGCTTTACGGAGTTGGAATCATCGCTTCGACCAAGTGATAAAGGAGAATGGATTCACTCGATCAGTCGAGGAACCATGCCTATATATCAAGTCGAGTGGGAGCAAGATTGTCTTCCTAATACTGTACGTCGATGACATACTCTTGATTGGGAATGACATACCTCTCTTAACTTCGGTAAAAGTTTGGTTACAGAACCATTTCTAGATGAAAGATCTGGGTGAGGCACAACGAATTTTGGAGATCCGTATCTATAAAGATAGATCACGACGGATGTTATCCCTCAGTCAGGAGTCTTATATAGATAAGATTCTTAAAAGAGATTTAGTATGACCAAGTCGTGTTCCTTATGCTTCGGCAGTAGGATCGATCATGTATGCCATAATGTGCTCACGTGCAGACGTGGCATCTGAAATGGGTATTGACTTATGGAGGTGCTATAAGGCTATGCGCAATCAGTTGCGCAGACGCTAACTTCCACACGAATCGAGATGACTCGATATTTCAACTCGGATTCGTCTTTACTCTTTATGGTGATACGGTCAGCTGAAAAGTTCCAAAATATAGTGTTATAGTAGATTCTACAACTGTGTCCGAGTACTATGCTATTTAGTTGTAAGGGAAGCTGTATGGATGCGTCAGTTCTTACAAGGACTATCTGTAGCTCCTAGTTCGAATAACACTATCACCGTCTATTATGTTAATAGAGGTGCCATCTTCCAGGCTGAAGAGCCTCAAGTCCGGCAACTAGTCTAGATTTGTACGTCGGTATATGATAAGCATGACGGGCATGTTATATTCATGAGAATTAAACGTGTTCCTGGTTATACTAGTACTTGACGTGGATTAGATAAATGTATCTTTTTCATATACTATTTATAACATCATCGTTTTGTTTTATATATTTTGTTTTTCCATGTGGATTGTACGGACAACTTTGAACACCACAAAGTGAACTGGATAACATTATATTTGTATTGGTCCGTAATCGCCTACATGAGCTGATAACTCAGGCGCTTATTTTGTGACGTCGATTGATGGTGGGTTCAACGAGCCATAAGTCAAGCGTTGGTGATCGATCACAGATGCGGGTTTACTGAAATCGCGCAGGACATTTTCGTGACGACAACATGGAGTCCTAAATGTTTCAGAATATTAGGTGCCTGGTCGTGGATAGGACATCCATAGTGTTCCTAGAGTCGATTCTTTTGACTATCGACTGTCTCTTGAGATTAAGGCAGATTTTGGGTGACTTTGGTTTCTTTCTCACCACGACCGTAATGTGAGGCCAAGCTGATTTTCAACTGGTCATTTCATGCTGCGCTTACATCTGCAGGATTCGAGTTGAGGGAAATATCCAAACTTCTATCGAGTTATAATATTTATTCTCAGGGCCACTCGAGGAGCTGTAACTGAAAATGCATGGCCATGCTCGAATATTGATTCGTTTATCAGTTAAGTTACTCTCTAGTCGGGGAAACCACTCTTGATTCTGATCGCTTGTGAACTACGACCTTTGAAAGTACGGACTTTGCAAATTGGTTTACATTGAGTGGGAGAAATTTATTATGGATATGAGAATCGGTTATCGCACATACACTTGTACGGACAAGTGGGAGATTGTTGGAGTTAGTGTCCTCCACAGTTAGTGCAATAACATAAATAAATCTCTAAAGGTACACAGGGTACATTTTGTATTTGATCGCTTGATTAACGTTTATCGATAACGGTTGGCTTGCTAGATAAGTTTGGCGTTATTGTCATACAGGATGGCGGTGATCAACTGGTCCCTAAAAAGTCACACATAAAGGATGTGTTTAAGAAATGTGATTATTTGAGAAATTAATCATATTGATGCCTTACTAAAAGACTAAAAGGTTAGTCGGTGTTTTTGACTAAAATGTTAGTCAAGTGTGATAATGATACGGCCGTTTAATAAGGATTAAATGATATTAGCTAAGACGAATTAAAAGTAATTCGTAAATTGAATATAAAATGTTATATTTAATTATTGAATATAATATAAGCTAATTGGTTATAAACTGTTATAATTAATTAGAAAATTATAAATATATGGATATTAATAATTTAATGATATATTATAGTGGATCATATTTATGACACTAGTAATATTATATTATATTATAAAGCTAAAGGAAACCTCTAGGAAAGAGCCTTATTGCTCTTTGACTCTTTGGTCAACAAGGAATTGATTTTTGAAAAGTGATTTTTGGAAAGAAAAATTACTCCCCATAATTAATTAAGAGGGCCGAAATTTTGAGTATATTAGGGAGAGTTTTGACTCAACTTAATTCTCCAATTAATTCATCATAATTCACACACACACAAATTTAGAAAATCAGTTTTCTTTTCTCTAAAGTTTTCTAGCAAGAACTAAGGGCATATCTTAAGCAATCTTGGGTGCAACTATTAGGAGATACCATACTTTTGGTATTGATCTTAAGCCGATTTACTTGGATTAAAAGGTTAATTCTAAATCTTTATTTTATGCAATTTCTTTTATGACCTTTAAATCTTATAAAGTTTTTCATTATAATCCTGTGGATTTTAAGGTCTATATACGGATATAAACCTACACCAACTGCAGGAGTCTCCAAGTCACCCTCCACAGCATCAGGGGGACCACCACCAGCGAGCACAGGAGGATTTGGAATGCCCCCAGGATGGCTGCCAGAGTCCACAGCAGGCACCCAAGGATGAACCAGCACGCAACCTCTGGATCCACTCCATACCCTCATGAGGAGCATCGAATCGCTGTCCAGGGTTATGGATCAGATGCGCCGAGGAGCGAGGAAACCAACAGAAGGCTGCAGGCCCTGGAGTCCAAGGCTCAACGAGGAGACGTCGGAACTACTCTCCCGGGACCTAGCCACAGAGGTGCCGGCCCCAGCAGCAGGAGAATCCCTCAGGAGCTAGTGACCCAGCTGGATCTAGGAGGAGTGACCCCAGCACCTCCAGCATTCCAGGACCCTGGAGTTATCACCATAGATACCTCTCTCAGCCTTGGCAGTCAACAGCCAAGCTCAGGTAACCTCATGTCCAGCAGCTTGTTCAGGACTAATACCCCTTTCTTGGCAGGTACCTCAGAGCAGAACTTGGAAGGTGCAGCAACCGGATCAGTTGTGACCGCGGCACCGCTGTACGCAGACCCAACCCAAGGGAAACCCAGCGGTTTCGGCGTAGGAGCGATGCCCCGTCTCCATGACGCCAAGTTCAAGACCAACATTGGGATCAACAGTGCCGTGGAGCAGCAACTGCAGGAGCTCAGGAGCATGATCGCCAAGATTCCAAGGGTTCCCAGGCCCATGGAAAGAGCAACAGTGGACAGCTATGTGATGAGGCTAAAGTCGTGGTCACCTATCAAAATAAACCTAAAGACTACTAACTAGGTAGCTAGCGGCAGTAGGGTCGAGATCCACAGGGAGATGGTGTAGTCTAAGGGTTGTTTAGTGGCCTAGGTCAGTCTCAAAGTAACAAAGGTCGGTGCTTTGAAAGTCTAAACTAAGAACGATAAGTAAAAGGTATGAAAAAGTCTAAGAGAGGGAGATTAGGGCATCGGGGTCATGCGACATCGATTCAGGAATCAACTCGAAAGGGATTATCAATCAATTAAAATCATGCAAGCGATTAGGTTTGAGAAAACGCTCTCTCGAGTCAATTTTAACCTTAAGCAAATTTAGCGGGCTCTCGCTACGTACTAAATTCAACTTATCAATTACGCGTGAGTCTAGTTTCAATTCGGCTTTCGATCTTAAACTGAAACAACCTAAATTCAATTCAATAAAGGCGTCCCTAAATTCAATTGATAATGAAACGCGTAGGAAGAAATCGACTTGCACAAATTCAATCAATGAAAGCAATTATAACATGTTCCTGAATCAATTCACAATCGCCCTAAACCCTAATTGAGAATTAGCTATGCATAATTAAAGTCACAACAAAGCAATTGAAACAACACATGATGAATGAAATAGCAAATGAATTAAACCTGAGATTAATCTTGAATTGAAGTAAGGATCGATCTTTGCAAGTAATTAAATCTAAACTAAGGTTTTTAGAGAGTTTAAAAGAGAGAAAAGTACTTCTAATTCTAAGCAGAGAAAAACTAGAATGAAAAGATAATCAATAAACCCTAACTCGAGCCTATTTATAGGCCACGAAAATCCGGAGAATAAAAGCAGGTGAACCGATCGGTTCGGGGCTGAACCGATCTGTTCAGGGGTGGGAACTGATCGGTTCTCATAAAACCGTGCGGTTCTAAGGTTCTCAGAAATTGGCAGCAACTTTGGCTCATAAAACCGTGCGGTTCTAGGGGTAAACCGATCGGTTTGCATAGAACCGTGCGGTTCTAAGGACTTCCAGCAATTCCAGCAACTTTTGTTCTTGTTTCACGTATCCAGAACCTATAGGTTTGCTCTGAACCTATAGGTTTGACGTCACAAATCATCGTATGGCCTCCAAATCAACTCTCGGGCTTCGTCTTGACGTCACGATACTCGTAAATGCTCCATTTGACTCAGGTTTTAGCTCAGGACCGCCAAAACCTGCAAAATATGAACGAGGAACAACAGTATCGCAATATAAAGCAAATAGCTCCTAAAATAATAATGAAATCGAATAAGCGCGAGCTAAAAGCGACTAAAACGGGGGTATAAAAGCTATATAAATGACATACATCACTATGCTGACTCACCTTTCGTGGACAGCATCTCGCATACCCATGTTCCAAAGGGCTTCAGTTCCCCCACCATGACGCTGTACGACGGGACCACGGACCCTCAGGATCATGTGAACCAGTACAAACAGAATATGATGGTGGTCACAGCCATAGGGTCCCTGAAGGAAGCTTGTATGTGCAAGGGCTTTGGCTCCACTCTCACGGGAGCCGCCTTGGAGTGGTTCGTCAGCCTCCCAAACCGGTCCATCACGTCATTCGCCGGACTGGTCAACGCCTTCGTGATTCACAAAGAATGGAAGCTCGAGAAGCGCATCAGCGAACTGCATCGCCTGGTGCGTAAAAAGCGGAGAAACGACGAGGGATTTCCTCAACCACTTCAACAAAGAAAAGATCTCCATCCCACGCTGCGACGTTGCCACCGCCATAGAAGCCTTTCGCCAAGGGCTCAAGGAGGATTCAGACCTCTACAGGGACCTGACGAAGTATCCGTGCCAAACGTTCGAAGATGCACAAACCAAAGCACTAGCAGCAATCAGGCTCGAGGAAGACGCAGCGTCCAGGAAAAGAACCCTCAGCAGCCCCTCCAGGAAGGTCACTAGTGACCGCAGGCATGAGAGATCCAGACCGTACGAGAGGCCTGCAGTCAACAAGGTTTCAGGAGCCAGAGAATGGAGGAGCAACTAGGATCTTCCCCCCAAGGTAAGTGAGTACAAATTCACTACTGATACTGATGGACTTCTCAAATATTTGCAGGACCTTGGAGACAAAGTCAGGTGGCCTCGCAAGAGCCCTGCCAATGGAGACACCAGCGGAAAGACCCCAGCAGGAGGTGTGCATTCCACGACGATATCGGGCACAACACCGAGGATTGCATAGCTCTGAGGAGGGACTAAAGTATCTCCAGGACAGGGGGCACCTCGACCACATCCTGTCAAGAGAGTCCAGGACCGGAAAAGTGGGATCCACAGGTCAGGTCCTGCCATCGCCACCTCCGCTGTATACAAAGATCGTGAACGTGATAACTGGAGGATCGGAGCTGTGTGGGTTAACTTACTCAGCAGCCAAGAGGCGAGCCAGGAGCAGCAAGGGTGAGAGGCCAGCATCCTCAGCCAGGGTGGCCCACCACAACCTGCCCTCCGTGACGTTTGACGAATAGGACGCCAACAACACCCCAGAGGAGCATCACGACGCCTTGATCATTACCCTGTCCATAGGAAACTGCCTGGTGAAGAGGATCCTAGTGGATACCGGAAGCTCAGTCAACCTGATCATGCTGCACTCGCTGAGGGACATGGGCTTCAGTGAGAAGGACCTAGTCAAGAAACAGGTCCCTCTGGTAGGCTTCAGCGGCGAAACAGCGCATGCCTTGGGGGAGATCACCATCCCAACCTTCGCAGGGGGCATCAACAAATAGGTAAAATACTTGGTTATCGATTGTCAGTCATCTTACAACGTAATTCTTGGCAGGCCCTGAATCCACGAGATAAGAGCTGTACCCTCAACGTACCATCAGTGCCTGAAGTTCCCAACACCCTGGGGGGTGCAAGAAATCCGTGGTGACCAGGAGGCTGCAAAGGATTGTTACAAGGATGCTCTGAAGCCAACCGTGGTGCCCCCGGAAGCATAGCAATTACAGAGAAAGCGCGCTGAGGAAATGTACCAGGAGCCAGAGCAGCCTGACCTGGACCAGGTGAACCTTGACACGCAGCACCCAGAACGAACGGTCCTGATAGGATCAGACTGCACAGGTGATATCCGAACTAAACTAGTCAATTTGCTTAAAGCTAACATGGATTGCTTCGCCTGGTTCCATGAAGACATGGTAGGGATAGACCCAAGTGTCATAACGCACCAACTCAACGTGGACCCTGGCTACACTCCAGTCCAGCAGAGGAGGAGAAAATATGCTCCAGAGCGCCACCAGATAATCAATCAGGAGGTGGAAAACTTGCTGAACGCCGGGAAAATCAGGGAGGTTAACTACCCAGAGTGGCTCTCAAACGTGGTGGTAGTACCAAAGAAGAACGGAAAGTGGAGAGTATGCATAGATTTCACAGACCTGAACAAAGCTTGCCCCAAGGATCCATTCCCTTTGCCCCACATAGACGCAATGGTGGACGCTACAGCTGGGCACGAAATGCTAATGTTCCTGGACGCCTGGAGTGGATACAACCAGATCAGGATGCATCCCAAGGACCAGGAGAAGACGGCCTTCAGGACGGAGAGAGGTATATGTTGCTATAATGTTATGCCCTTCGGTATAAAAAATGCAGGGTCCACCTACCAGAGGCTGGTGAACATGATGTTTAAAGACCTAATCGGGAAAACGATGGAAGTATACATAGACGACATGGTGGTAAAGTCCCTGAAAGCGGAACAGCATGCTGAGGACCGGGCAGAAACTTTTGGGACCCTGAGGAAGTATCAGATGAAGCTCAACCCCCAGAAGTGTACCTTTGGAGTTTCCTCAGGGAAGTTCCTGGGATACATTGTAACGCAAAGAGGAATAGAAGCCAGTATGGAACAAATCAAGGCCCTACTTCAATTAGAATCTTCAAAGCAACCCAAGGACGTGCAGAAGTTGACGGGAAGAGTGGCGGCGCTGAGCAGGTTCATATCCCGGTCCTCAGAAAGGTGCAAGCTGTTCTATGACCTGCTGAGAAAGAGCCAAAGGTTTGAGTGGAACTCAGACCACGAGGCAGCCTTCCAGGAGCTAAAGTAGTACCTAGCAACGCCGCCGCTCCTCGCAAAGCCAGGACCTGAGGAGCCCCTGTACCTGTATCTGTCCGTAACAGAAGTAGCTGTGAGCGCTATACTGATCAGGGAGCATGAGGGATCCCAGCAGCCGGTCTACTACGTAAGCAAGTCTCTGCTCCTAGCAGAGACCAGGTACACTGAACTCGAGAAACTTGTCCTTGCATTAGTTACAGCCTCTTATAAATTGCGCCCTTATTTTGAGTCCCATACTATTACTGTGGTCACTAACTTCCCCATTAAGAATGTTTTGCGAAAGCCTGAACTTTTAGGAAGAACGGTGAAATGGTCAGTGCACCTGAGCGGATACGACCTAAAGTACGAGCCCCGGAAAGCTATAAAGTCACAAGCCCTTGCAGATTTCATCTCGGAGTTCAGCCCTGCTCAGCAACCTGGAGTGCAGGAGGAGGCCCTGATCCTGGAGTCTGCGGGACATACAGGAACCTGGAAGCTGCACGTGGATGGAGCCTCCAACATGAGAGGCACTGGAGTTGGTTTGGTGCTGCAATCCCCGAAAGAGACCTGATTGTGCGAGCGGTACGGTGCGAGTTTCGAGCAACCAACAACGAAGCGGAGTATGAGGCCTTGATACTAGGGCTAAAATTGGCAAAGGACATGAAGAAAAGAAGTTTGGAGGTGTTCAGTGATTCACAACTCATCGTGAATCACATGAACGACACATATGTGGCAAGGGATTCCAAGATGGTAGCATACCTTGAAGTAGCAAAAGAGTTGGCAGCAGAATTCGACAGCATCCAGATAACGCAAGTGCCCAGGGACCAGAATGTGGAAGCTGACGCTCTTGCTTCACTGGGGGCAACTTTCAAACCTGAACAGATATCAAACGTGCCTATAGTACACATTCTGAGTCCCGCGATTGGGATTGTACTGACCCTTCCTGAGGGGGGGAAAGACTCTTATATGGACCAGTGCTGGTCATGGCTCAAGGAAGCAGGGGCGACTTGCAGCGCGGAGATACAACAGCAAGGACCAGATTGGAGGAAGCCGTACATAGATTGGTTGCAAGCGGATGAGTTACCAGAAGATAAAGGGGAGGCCAGGAGTCTAAAAATGAAAGCGTCGAGATTCGTCCTCATTGATGGGGTCATCTTCAGGAAGTCACTAGCAGGACCCTACTTACGGTGCTTAGGAGAACAGGAGGCTTCGGCTGTGTTGTATGAAGTCCACAGTGGCGACTGTGGAAATCATACAGGGGGCAGCAGCCTAGCCAACAAGGCACTACGATAGGGTTACTACTGGCCCACCATGAGGAAGGATGCTGTGGAGTACACCAAGAAGTGCGACGCTGAGGATACCGGATCGGGATCCCTTCTCGACGCCCCGCTCGCGCCCGCCCTCGAAATGTGTCATGGGGCGGAATGCACGGCGCGGGAAAATAATGTGAAAGAGCGGCGCGTAAAAGCGCGCTCTGCGGGTCTTGCTCGAGTTGCTATGGGGGACGTCATTGCGTAATTTGTTTAAAGCATTTTAAAGAAATATTGAAAAATCATTTAAAAGCCGTTTTCGGAGTCGCCACCAAATTATGAGGGAATTTGGACCCGT
This sequence comes from Dianthus caryophyllus, assembly GCA_023091065.1. Lineage (NCBI taxonomy): Eukaryota > Viridiplantae > Streptophyta > Magnoliopsida > Caryophyllales > Caryophyllaceae > Dianthus > Dianthus caryophyllus. The sequence continues at coordinate 10,204,896 of CM041529.1, read as the reverse complement.
TCGGCGCGTCTTGGACTCGAAGACGCGAATCTTAGAGTTCAAGGTGCGTCGATACCTATCCGTCTAAGGCAATTGTGAAACCAGAGCGGATTCGGGGTGAGGGTACTCTCCGAAAGTTTGTCAAAATGCGTTATGAAAAACTGTAATCGAAAAGCCTACGTAAAAGTAGCCATTACTAGCTTGAAAACAGTGTATAATTCGATGTTTGAGCAAATGCAGACCGCTATGTACAAGTGCGATATGTGACTCGATAAATATGCGTAAAAGCAAATGTATACGTCAAAGTTATGACGGGTTGCTATAGGAAATGTGCACAAAACAATAATTCATTGTTTGAATAATCATTTAAATGTTATTTTCCGACTCATGTGTATGTAAAAGTTTGTTTAAAACCCTCAGTTTTGCATGCTTTAAGACTAATGAAGACAGTACAAGTTTTGTCAAAATCATGTTTAGTCGTTTAATGCGTAAATGAGATTTTGCATAATGTAAAGTGGTGTCCGTTTGTTCATTGTTAATTGTGTCGTTGTTTATGCGATATTGGCGAGGTTTAAGACGGATTTAGAAATCCGAATCGCTACAACCGTATTGCGAATACGGGTTCGCAATGCCAATACCGGGTCGGGTCAGGAACCCGTATAAGTCAAGTGTGAAGGTATAGATAGAGAAGAGAGTGATGATAATTCATGCTTTGAAATGAACGAATAAGGGGTGTATTTATAGGGATTTCGAGCCGCCAAAGTGCCAGAGTAAGGGAAAATCGCCAGTCAACTGGCGATTGTCAGGAAAATCGCCAGTCAACTGGCGATTGTCAGGAAAATCGCCAGTTAATTGGCTATTTTCCTGAAAATCGCCAGTTCACTGGCGATTTTTAGGGGCTTTTTGTGACGTATTTGTTGCTTGCGTATGTGCCTACGTATGTACATAGGGGTGTGTGCTGTAGGCTGCAGGCTTTTGTCGAGGATAATGTTGGGTCAGTTTCGTGTTTCGTGTTTCGTGTTTCGTGTTTCGTGCTTCGTCGAGTCTCGGGCCGAAAAACGTTTATGTCTTGTATTTGAATTGTTTTTGTGAAATGTGTTTAGACGTGAGCTCGGCTTGAGCGTCTGACGCCTCGGGAGGCGTGCTCGGGTGCTTTTGTGGGCTTTTTGGGGTCTCGGGCCGAAAAGTGTTTTTGTCTTGTATTGAATTGTTTTTGTGAAATGTGTTTAGACGTGTGCTCGGTTTGAGCGTCTGACGCCTCGGGAGGCGTGCTTAGGTGCTTTTGTGGGCTTTTCTTGTGTGGGAAAAGGCTTGTTTTTGTGTTGGGTCGGCTTAAATAAAACGACTAAACGAATACTCATTTTACACGACATGCAAATAAATCATTTATGCGTTAAGGGACTTAAAATGTTTTCGACAAACGTGAAAAACATGCTTTATGTGAAAAGTCCATTTCATCACAGGGTTTGTATTTGGGGGGGGGGGGGGGTACGGATACGGGTATCTACAGAGCCCCCAGTTTGACTGAGCTTGGACTAAAGCGCTAGTCAAACTTAATGATAGTATCCGGACCATTATAGTCTCGATACCACCTGGCGGCGCTAAGCATGTGTCTCGAGAGAGAGAGACGAGAACTTAGTGCCGGGAAATGCGGAGCGGGACAACATGTTTTAGGACATGACGGTCCGTGCATGTTTAAAGGCGTGCCTGCCTGTTGACGTCTGGTGTCTTTGAGCCGTCTGCTGATGTCGGATGCTTCTTGATTGTGCTTTGTAGTCTAGCCGAACTTTGTGTCGTGCGTCAGATGGTTGCTGATGTTGAATGTTTCGAGATGGCGCTTTGTAGTCTAGCCGAACTTTGTGTTGTGTGAACGTTTGCTCGCGTGCTTGTGCTTGTGCTCATGTATGAGTGCTTGTGTTTTGACATTATCTCGTAAAGAGTGTAATGCTTGGACGTATGATTTGCAAAAGAGGGTGCGTGTCTACGTGTTTAACTCGTAAGGGAGTGTACGTGTTTGACTCGTATCTAGTGTTTATGCCTTGGTGCTCATGTGTAAGTGCTCGATGTTTAGCTCGTGAAAGAGCGTAATTGCTTGGATGTTTGACTCGTAAAAGAGTGTATGTGTTTAGATGTTTGGCTCGTAAAGAGTGTTAATGTGTTTGACTCGTAAAAGAGGTACGTGTTGGGTTGTTTGACTCATGAAAGAGGCTCGTGTGTAGTGTTTGACTCGTGAAAGAGGCTCGTGTGTTGTGCTTGACTCATGAAAGAGGTACGTGTGTAGTGTTTGACTCGTGAAGGAGGCTCGTGTTTGGTGTTTGACTCGTAAAAGAGGCATGTGTTTGGTGTTTGACTCGTAAAAGAGGCATGTGTTTGGTTTTTGACTCGTAGAAGAGGCTCGTGTTTGGTGTTTGGCTCGTAAAAGAGGTACGTGTTTGGTGTTTTGACTCGTAAAAGAGGTGCGTGTTGGGTTGTTTGTCTCGTAAGAGGGGCATGTGTTTGGTGTTGGACTCGTAAAAGAGGCATGTGTTTGGTGTTTGACTCGTAGAAGAGGTTTCGTGTATAGTGTTTGTCTCGTAAAAGAGGCATGTGTTTTAGGTGTTTTGACTCGTTAAAGAGTGTAGATGTTTTAGGTGTTTGACTTGTAAAAAGTGTAAATGCTTAGGTGCTCGACTTGTTTTCAATGAGTATGTACTTACTTCTGACCCGTGGAGGAGTGTTGCTGACTCGTATAAGAGTGTTTTGATTCATGAAAGAGCATCTTGTCTTGATTCGTAAAGAGGGTGTAAATGTTTTAACTCGTAAAGAGTGCATGTAATTTAATTTGGTTTGTAAAGAGCGTTTTTGTCTTGATTTGTGAAAAGTGCAGGTGATTTGACTTGTAAAGAGTATTTTTGTTTTGACTCGTGAAGAGTGTATATTTGTCTTAACTCGTGAAAGAGTGTTTTTGATTTGACTCGTAAAGAATATATTGTCTTGACTCGTAAAGAGTGTATATGTTTTGACTCGTGAAAGAGTGTTTTTGTCTCGACTCGTAAAGAGTGTTTTTGTCTTGACTCGTAAAGAGTGTATATGATTGGCTCATGTTTTTTAGCGTTCTCGACCATGTTTTACGTTTGAATGTTTTGCGCTTGATCCTGTTGTCGAGTGCTTGTGTTTATGTCTTGAGATGCGTGTTTTTCTCGTGTTGGAGTGTTCGGTTGTTTCTGCAATTATGCTAGTGCTTATGTTTGTGTTTGTGTCTGTGCTTTACGCTGGTTTTGAAGGTGATGCCTAACCTTTTTTTGCATGAGGTGGTTTTAAGGTATTGATAAACCATTTTTACGTGAGGCAGTTTTAGGTGTTGCAAAACCGTTTTTACGTGAGGGAGTTTGAGGTGTTGCTAAACCGTTTTTGGGTGAGGCAGTTTAAGGTGTTGCTAAACGTTTTTTGCGTGAGGCAGTTTGAGGTGTTGCTAAATCGTTTTTGCGCAAGGCAGTTTGAGGTGTCGCTAAACCGTTTTTGCGTGAGGCAATTTGAGGTGTTACTAAACCGTTTTTGCGTGAGACGACTTGTTCGTGTTATAGCGTGATTGTGTGTTGCGTTTGTTTATGTTATGTTGATTTGTGCTATCAGGTGTATATTTTGTCTTGCCTTCGGGAGAAATTTGAGCTGAACCTAGTTTTGAATTAGTTCTGCTAGTGCTTTTTGCTAGATGTCTTGCCGTGGAGAGAGCTTGTTTTCTCGTTTGAATCTCATGTTTGGGATTTGCCTTTTGGTGCTCGCGTTCTGTTGCTTTTTAAAGTGCATGTGCGTATTTGTGTCTAATTGTGAAGTGTGCGTAACGAGCTTTGCTGAGGTTTGTTGCTATGTTTGTCATGGGTGCTGCAGCTCATGTTGTTGCTTCGTGCACATCTGTTAGCGGTGTTATGTATGTGTGAGGTTGTGTATAATCGGACTTGGATGTATGTATTGCTATATGTGATGTTTTGGACGTGTGATTTGTTGTGGTTGCTTATTGTTTTGTAGGCGTATGTCTGCTTGGGAGGTAGTTGTTTGTGTTTTTGTTCTAAGTTTTGTGTTGTAAATCCGCTTGGGATGTATGCTAGGACGCATCCTTATGAGAAGGGAATGTTTTTGCGTGTTGTATTTTGAAGGCTCGAATCTTGCTGGTATTTTGCGTGCTTGTGTGTGAACAAGGTTATCACCGGTCTGTGGGGTATGCTTGAACCGTGAATGTTCGTGCTGTGTGGAGGGAACTTTGTGGTTTTGCTTCAAAAGTTAGCCCCCAGTTTGAGTTAGTTTTTGATGTGAAAACGTTAGTCAAACTTGCGATGTTTGCTTTTAAAAGTTAGCCCCCAGTTTGAGTTAGTTTTTGATGTTAAAACGTTAGTCAAACTTGTAGTGGCTGCGTGTGTGTCTTTGCTTTTGAATGCAGCCCGTGGATTGAGCTGTATTCTTGCTTTTTTATTTTGCTTTTGCGTTTTGTTGTTGTTGTTTGTGTATTGTTTTGTGTTGCAAGGTGTTTTTGATATCTTTTGGGAAAATGTTGTGTCGACTGTGCCCTTTACTAAATTTAGCTTCTGGGCGTGTCGTTTTTGTGTTGACTATGCCTTTGACCCTGTAAGTTTCAGGCGTGTCGTTCTTGTGTTGAACATCGTAAAGACGTCTACGTGTATGAATGCTTATGGAATCAAACCGGTGTAGTTTTGGTTGTATTTTAGAGGCATGCTACCCCGTGCATGTTTGTCCGTCGTTTAAGTTTAAGGACATATCGGTCCGTCGTACATGTTTAGGGACATGTCGGTCCGTCGTACATGTTTAAGGACATGTCGGTCCGTGGTGCAAGCTTTTGTTTGGATGATGATTGCGAGATTTTTGTTTAGAGATGTCTGGTTGCGGGCCTATTAAAATAGGGCTTTTGCTTGTGTCTTGTTATTGTGGAGTTCTGGGATGTTCGTGAGAACTTCTTTTTGTTGGCCTATTGAAGTAAGGCTTTTGTTTTTGTTGCACGGTGAAAAATTTGCTTATATGCCTATCAGAGCAGGGCTTCTGCTTTTGTAGTTGTAGGGTGTTCGTGATGAACACCGGTTTGTTTGTGTGCCTATCGAGGTAGGGCTTTTGCTTTTGTAGTTGTAGGGTGTTCGTGATGAACATTTATTTTGCAGGCCTATCGAGGTAGGGACAAGTTTTGGGATGTTTGCGAGGAACATCTATTTTGCAGGCCTATCGAGGTAGGCATCTTGTTTTTGTTTTGGGATGTTTGCGAGGAACATCTATTTTGCAGGCCTATCGAGGTAGGCATCTTGTTTTCGTTTTGGGATGTTTGCGAGGAACATCTATTTTGCAGGCCTATCGAGGTAGGCATCTTGTTTTTGTTTTGGGATGTTTGCGAGGAACATCTATTTTGCAGGCCTATCGAGGTAGGCATCTTGTTTTTGTTTTAGGATGTTTGCGAGGAACATCTATTTTGTCGTGTTTGCATGTGATCTAAGGTGAGGCGCCAGCCCCCTGTTTTTTGTGGGTGAGTTATCGCATGTCGCATTTATGGTGCATGGGCTAATTGTTGTTTTTTGTGGGTGAGTATGTGGTGATGTAGCTTTCCCGCTTAGGAAAGGGTTCCTAGCTTAGGCAAGTAGGGGTGTTAATTTAGATATCGTAGGTGTGCTTCCGTTTGATGGGGATTTGTGTTTTGCCTTCGTTTTGTAGGTGAGAGGAGAATGCGTTCCGTTGTGTTTGTGAAGCTTGAATGGCTGCGGTTGCATTGGTTGTTTGTGGTTGAATATGGTGCATCTTGTAGTCTTTTGAGTAGGGTGTTTCCAGTAGCGTTGGGTAGAGTGTGTCTTGTGCTGTTGTGTGTAGTCGTTGCACTTGACTGTGTTTTGAGCGTCGTGGATGCTTACTCATGTCATGCTCTTTGTCAACTTTGCCTTTTGCATTGTACCTGCATGGTTAGTGCTCAAGAAAAGACTATGTCTGAAATGTGTTTTTCAAAAAGAGTCGTTCGAAAATGCAAAGTGTTTTTGAAAATGCTTTTGTTCAAAATGTATTAACCCGAGTGTTGAGTTAACTTTTAAAAAATGCTTTTGAAAATGACGACGAGCTGTTTGAAGGACGTGTTGCCTCGTGCATGTTTAAGGGCATGCCAGCCCGTAATAGCGTTTTGAAAATTGAAAAGTTTTGAAACGGGCGGTTTGAATGTCGCTAAATTGTTTTTGACGCCAAAATTGCGTGTTGATTGGAAGAGAATCGACTCGATGTATGAGTCGATGTTCATGGAATGCTTGGGATGCCGAAAACTTTGAAAGAGAAAGACGAATCGTATGCGTGATTCGAGACTCGACGATTGCATGAATCTCACATTTGGGAACACGTGCGTTGTTAGAGCCCCCAGTGGTGTTTGCTTGTCTTCGGTAGGATGCTGTTATTCCTGCAAAACAGAGTTACACTGAAAAGCAGAGTACTACTCCTAGGTCTAGGACAACTTTGCCTCGACGTATTCGTTTTAGATGCCTCGATAAAGGAACGACTTGCTTTTTGGGTTGTGATTTTGATGTGGACACGTCCTTAGCTTAATGAGCTTTAAACGGAAGAATGTTTTGTGGATTTTTGTAAAGGGTTGGTTGAGCTCGGGTGAGCGGCCTACGTATCCACGATGGTGGAATCAAACCAGCGTAGTTCGGGTGGTGCATGTTTAAGGGCGTGCCGGCCCAAGAGTTGTGTTTGCTTTTTTTGTATAAAGTTTGAAAGTGCATGTTTAGGGGCATGCCGGCCCGTTGAATTGTGTTTGTTTTTGTAGAGAATCTGAAAGTGCATGTTTAGGGGCATGTCGGCCCATAGAATGTATTTGTAAAAGGTACACGTTTAAGGGCATGCCGGCCCAAGAGTTGTGTTTGTAAAGGGTGCATGTTTAAGGGCATGCCGGCCCGTGAAATGTGTTTGTAAAAAGGTGCATGTTTAAGGACATGCCGGTCCGAGAGTTGTGTTTGTAAAGGGTGCATGTTTAAGGGCATGCCGGCCCGAGAGTTGTGTTTGTAAAAAATAAGGTGCATGTTTAAGGACATGCCGGTCCGTGAAGTGTGTTATGTGTTTAACCTCGATACATTGCATCCTAAGGGTAAGTTCTCCTTAGTTGATCTAGGCCGCTTGTTGTTTCTGCCGAGTCTTCGATTTGGAAATTCAGAGACTATGCTACTTGTTTGTGGGCTTCAATGCTTCTTGCCTTTTGCTTGCTTCGCCACTTGCTACAGGGCTTTTAAGGCTTTTTTTTTTTTGCCTTGTCCCTTGCTTCAGAGCTCTGAGACTTTTTTTTTTTTTTCTTTTTGCTTTTGATTTCTGTATTCTCGTCTGTATTTGAGAATATGTCATGCCTTTTGTGGCCTGGGCTTGTGGTTTGCCTCTGCTAGACCCTGCGGTTCGGTGGTCGCTTGTGATCGTATGTCTATCACGCCAGACGCCTCTGACAAGTTCGTTTGCTTATTAGGCATGCGATCGAGTACGCGGAGGGCGATCCAGGAATACTCGTACTTCTGGTCATGATCAAATTCATGATCATTTTGGAGCTCCAAATCAATGGATCCTCCTCCAAAAGCAGCGGAGTAGTAGACCACAAGCTGACTATCAGACCTTAGGTGTTTAGTCGTCGGAAGCCTTCTTGTTTTTGTGTCTTGTATTGTTGCTGTCTTTGACCTTAGTATCCGGTCCAGACCTCCTTCGGATGACTACTCCTAGGATGCAATGTATGTTGGTGCAGAATGAATTTTGTGTAAGAAAAAGAAGCTGAGTAGTGGGCAAACTTGTTCCTTTATCGATTTGTTAAAATGTCGTACGTCAAAGACTCGATTGTTTTAGACTGACAGAGATTGACTCGATGCTTAAGACTCGACCCGTATTGAAAACATTGCAGGCCGCTAAATGTGGTCCGCGAGACCGTCGTTGGTGTCTTGATGGATGCTTTGCTGGATGCTCGAGACGCGCTGTCTCAAATGTGGTTGATGCTTGTGTCAATACTCGGTTCACGTGTACGTAGATTCGACTTCGATCTTGCAAAAGTTTCGTTTTCGACAAAAGCGGGATGTTTTGTTGAGCAGAAATGCGTTGTCACATTTTGGCTCGATGCAAAAGGTGTTTTGAGATTGAATCGGATAAGCCCGTGTTAACGATCTGTCGTTATGGGCTTGTCGTTGGATTGCGATGGAAACGTGAGTCGATTCGGAGTAGCGATAGGCTACCCGAATCAAGGGTGATTGAAAATGCGATGAAGACGGTTATGCTCGTTTTCATGCATTTTGTTGAAGGAGGGTTAGATTGAAGTGAGTACGAGTCACTTGGTCTAACCGTGAAGGAACCGTGGGATGATGCTAGTTCATTCCCGGGTTGTGTTGTTTTGTGAAAGAGAGATGCTTGAATTAAAATGGCGGTAGGCCATTTGAACTTTAGATTTCGAAAAATGCTTATTTCGAAAGGGATGTTGAAAGGCCGTGAGCCGCTTGATTTGCTTTTGAGAAGAGGTCCACGAGAATGAGTAACCATTCTCGGGTTTGAAAATGCTTTGTAATAAATGGGTTACTATGACGGCGAGTCATGTAGCTCATTTATGTTTTGGAAATGTCACAAGAATAAAGTGATTATTCTTGGATGCTTTGAAGAGATTGCTTGTGTGGGTCAAACCATCATGACTATGGGTCATTTGGTTCGAGGGAAGGATTTTTGAAAAATGTTATTTCAAAAATGTGATGAGGATTTTGTGAAAACCGCTTGTCGTGCTTTGACAAAATGTTCGGGAGGTGTTTGAGCTAGAGACGCATTGACACGTTTCTGACTTGATGTTTAAAGAGTTTTCATTGAATCCGATTGGCGTATGTTAACGGCATGTCGTCGTGGGCCTATCGTAGGATTGCGATAGAATTGCTTGGAGTGAACCCGCGTTAGCGATAAGCTAGTTCAGTAGGATGTGGGTAGGTTTGTATGTCCACATGCTTTTTGCTTAAGAGGAATTGGGTCGAGATGGTTATGGGCCATTCGAACCAATGAAAAGACTGCGAGATTGGGTTTGGCCATTCTCAGGCTTTGCTTGCTTGTAAAAAAAAAATGATGTTTATTGAATCAGGCCGACTTAGGGTCGTTTGGCCCAACGAGATTTGCAAAGTGCTTTATTTGAAAAGTTGAGAAGGCGCAGGGCCGCATAAAGTCCAACAAGAATATTGTGTAATTCTTGGGTTTGGGCTTGTGAAAGCGTTTTGCTAGAAATTGGCAGATGATGACCTCGAGTCATGCAGTCCATTGACGTTTTTGTAAGGTCTCGGGAATCGAACTAGGTATAGACTAGTTGACTTGACACAGAAATTTGAAAAATGTTATTTCAAAATGTGAAGGGCCGTGGGCCGCTTGGAATGAAAAGTCTCCAAGGATGCGACGAGATTCTTGGGTTTTGCTTTATGAAAATGCTTTGAGATAAATAGGTTACGATGGCCAGGGTCATGTAGTCCATTTGTGCTTTGACAAGATTCGGGAATGTGATGATTATTCCCGAGTGACTTGTAAAGAGTGCTTAGTGGGTCAAATGCAAAAGTTTGACCCGGTTTTTCGAAAAGTGTTTATTTCGAAGTTGAGGGAATTTTGAAACGTGATTATTTCAAGATGCAAAAGTTTTGCTTGTTTTGTAAAAACACGGATATTTTCGAAAAGAGCTTATTTCAAAAATGAGAGTGTGTTGCTTGTTTTGTAAAAGTGAAAAGTTTTTTTGAAAAGAGCTTATTTCAAAAATGAGAGTGTGTTGCTTTAGGAACGTTGTTGTGCCTAGGAAGCCTTTTTGAGGCGAGAATGCGCGCGCGCATCTCGTCTCGATGTTAAAACGTGTTTGCTTTGTATCTGTCGAGCCCATGTTAATGGTTCATCGTTGAGGACTCGAGCCTAGATGCGTGAAAAAGGATTCGACTTGAGAGCGTTTAGCTAGTTAAGTCGGAGATGCTTGAAATGCGATGAGAACGGTCCTGCACGTTCTGTCGATTTTGATTTCGAAAAAGCTTAGCCGGCACGACTATGGGTCGTTCAACTAAAATGAAAAAGTCTGCGGACCTGTGCTTGGGCGTTCCTGGGTTTGCTTGGTTGTAAAAGTGAGGCTTTGGTCGAGATGACCGAAGAAAAAGTCCGTGGGAGCGCGTTTGGGCATTCCCGGGCTTTGCTTGATTGTAAAAAATGATGTTTGGGCCGAAATGACCGTGGAAAAAGTCCGAGGGAGTGCTTTTGGGCATTCCCGGGCTTTGCTTGATTGTAAAAAATGATGTTTGGGCCGAAATGACCGTGGAAAAAGTCCGAGGGAGTGCTTTTGGGCATTCCCGGGCTTTGCTTGATTGTAAAGATGATGTTTTGGTCGAGATGACCGAAGGAAAAAGTCCGAGGGATTGCTTTTGGGCATTCCCGGGCTATACTTGATTGTAGCAATGATGCTTGGGCCTGAAATGGCCGTGGAGAAAGTCCGAGAGAGTGCTTTTGGGCATTCCCGGGCTTTGCTTGATTGTAAAAAAGATGCTTGGGCCTGAAATGGCCGTGGAAAAAGTCCGAGGGAGTGCTTTTGGGCATTCCCGGGCTTTGCTTGATTGTAAAAGTGATGCTTGGGCCTGAAATGGCCGTGGAAAAAGTCCGAGGGAAAGCTTTTGGGCATCCCCGGGCTTTGCTTAGGGATTGCTTTTGGGCATTCCCGTTTTTGCTTAGGGATTGCTTTTGGGCATCCCCATTTTTGCTTAGGGATTGCTTTTGGGCATCCCCGTTTTTGCTTAGGGATTGCTTTTGGGCATTCCCGTGTTTGCTTAGTTGTAAAAGTGTGATTGGGTGAAATGGCCGTGAGCCGATTTGTTTGAAGAATTTTAAAAAATGTTATTTCAAAAGTGCTTAAAACGGGCATGGGTCGTTCAATGTGTCGTGAAAAATCATCGAGGACATGTTGTTATCCTCGAGTTTGCTTTCCAGAAAAAGGTTTGTATTAAAAGGACTATGACGACGAGGAGTCATGTAGTCTGCTCATGCTTTTGAAATGTCGACGGGAATTTTATGATTATTCCCGGGTTTTGTTTGAAAAGATTGCTTGTTTTGGTTAAAAACCAAAATGGTTGTTAGTCGGTTTGCAAAATCATTTTTTTTTTTTGAAAAATGCTTATTTCAAAAATGTGTTGTGAGTATTGTTAAAATAGCTCGTCGTATTTTGACAAAATGTTTGGAAAGCTTTTGAGTTAGAAACGCATTGACACGTTTCCGATCTCGATGTAAAAGATGTTTTGTGCTTGAATCCTGTGGGCCCGTATTAACAGTATGTCGTTGTGGGCTGATCGTTGGATTGCAATGAAAAGTTTTTTTTTTTTTTTTGAAAATGTAAATGCAATGTTGTAAAGTGCCTATGTATGATGTATTTTGAAAGACGACTATAGTGAGGGTACTATAGCCTCGCATTTGTACGTATAGACACGGGTTTTTGGCTTTCAGGGTAAGGTTCCTTCCGGTCATTCCCGCAACGTTGTGTAGGGTTATCCGCAAGATCACACACATTTGAGTGTGGATTCAATACGGGGCCTAGAGCGTCCGAGTTTGACTGCTACGATCACTTGTACGGATGCCATACTTGTGATCGTGGAAGGGTGAGAGATCGACGTGTCCAGAGTATACTTGCTTATGAAGCAAGTTTTTACTTGGGGCCGTCCCTCGAGGGGTGTGGTTATGAATCAGGAGTATTCGACTCAAACAGTTGCATGTGCTCAAACATCGAATTTAAAACTGTTTTCAAGTTTTCAAGTTTCACCTCTTGTGTTTTTAAATAAAAGAAAAAGCTAATTTTCTTAAAAAATAGAAACAGCTCGTCCCCAGTGAGTCGCCAGCGAGGATCTGGATCGGGATCCTTCTCGACGCCATTTCGCGCCCGCCCTCGAAATGTGTCATGGGGCGGAATGCACGGCGCGGGAAAATAATGTGAAAGAGCGGCGCGTAAAAGCGCGCTCTGCGGGTCTTGCTCGAGTTGCTATGGGGGACGTCATTGCGTAATTTGTTTAAAGCATTTTAAAGAAATATTGAAAAATCATTTAAAAGCCGTTTTCGGAGTCGCCACCAAATTATGAGGGAATTTGGACCCGTTCGGCGTCTTGGACTCAAGACGCGAATCTTAGAGTTCAAGGTGCATGGATACCTATCCGTCTAAGGCAATTGTGAAACCAGAGCGGATTGGGGGTGAGGGTACTCACCGAAAGTTTGTCAAAATGCGTTATGAAAAACTGTAATCGAAAAGCCTCACGTAAAAGTAGCCATTACTAGCTTGAAAGCAGTGTGTAATACGATGTTTGAGTAAATGCAGACCGCTACGTACAAGTGCGATATGTGACTCGATAAATATGCGTAAAAGCAAATGTATACGTCAAAGTTATGACGGGTTGCTATAGGAAATGTGCACAAAACAATAATTCATTGTTTGAATAATCATTTAAATGCTATTTTCCGACTCATGTGTATGTAAAAGTTTGTTTAAAACCCTCGCTTTTGCAAGCTTTAAGACTAATGAAGACAGTACAAGTTTTGTCGAAATCATGTTTAGTCGTTTAATGCGTAAATGAGAATTTGCATAATGTAAAGTGGTGTCCGTTTGTTCATTGTTAATTGTGTCGTTGTTTATGCGATATTGGCGAGGTTTAAGACGGATTTAGAAATCCGAATCATTCTGGCCGTATTGCGAATACGGGTTCGCAATGCCAATACCGGGTCGGGTCAGGAACCCGTATGAGTCAAGTGTGAAGGTATAGATAGAGAAAAGAGTGATGATAATTCATGCTTTGAAATGAACGAATAAGGGGTGTATTTATAGGGATTTCGAGCCGCCAAAGTGCCAGAGTAAGGGAAAATCGCGATCAATCGGCGATTGTCAGAAAATCGCCGATCAAGCGGCTATTTTCTGAAAATCGCCGATTCACCGCGATTTTTAGGGGCTTTTTGTGACGTATTTGTTGCTTGCGTATGTGCCTACGTATGTACATAGGGGTGTGTGCCGTAGGCTGCAGGCTTTTGTCGAGGATAATGTTGGGTCAGTTTCGTGTTTCGTGTTTCGTGCTTCGTCGAGTCTCGGGCCGAAAAACGTTTATGTCTTGTATTTGAATTGTTTTTGTGAAATGTGTTTAGACGTGAGCTCGGCTTGAGCGTCTGACGCCTCGGGAGGCGTGCTCGGGTGCTTTTGTGGGCTTTTTGGGGTCTCGGGCCGAAAAGTGTTTTTGTCTTGTATTGAATTGTTTTTGTGAAATGTGTTTAGACGTGTGCTCGGTTTGAGCGTCTGACGCCTCGGGAGGCGTGCTTAGGTGCTTTTGTGGGCTTTTCTTGTGTGGGAAAAGGCTTGTTTTTGTGTTGGGTCGGCTTAAATAAAATGACTAAACGAATACTCATTTTACACGACATGCAAATAAATCATTTATGCGTTAAAGGACTTAAAATGTTTTCGACAAAATGTACCGTTTTGACATTACGTGAAAAACATGCTTTATGTGAAAAGTCCATTTCATCACAGGGTTTGTATTTGGGGGGGTACGGATACGGGTATCTACAGACGCATGCCAACGACATGCGCCAGTGAAGCACCAGCCTGGGGAACCTCTCCACCCTATCATCTCCCCCTGGCCCTTCATGAAGTGGGGGATGGATATTGTGGGACCGCTGCCCAGGGCTCCAGGGAACAGGTTATACATGCTAGCAATGACGGATTATTTTTCGAAATGGATCGAAGCTGAGGCTTATGCGCAGGTGACTGAGCAGCAGGTAATTTCATTCATCAAACGTAACATTATCTGCAGGTTTGGAATCCCCTCAGAGATAATATGCGACAACGGGACCCAGTTTATATCCGGTAAGACGCAAGGTTTCTGTGACATATACAACATCACCCTGAGGAAGTCAGCACCCATGTACCCTCAATCCAATGGGCAAGCAGAATCCAGCAACAAGGTAGTAATGGATAACCTCAAGAAGAAGTTGGAGGAGATTGGGGGCAAATGGGCTGATGAGCTCCCTTTGGTGCTGTGGGCAGACATGACCACTCCTAAGGTGGCCACTGGCCACACACCCTTCAGCTTGGTGTTTGGAGCTGAGGCCGTAATCCCGTCAGAGGTCAGGGTCCCCACGCTGAGATATGGGTGTCAAACAGAATAAGGAAATCAGGCCGCTATGACCAGCTCCCTGGACACAGTGGACGAGCTCAGGGAAAGTGCCAGGATCAGATTAGCATCCTACAAGCAAGCTGTCGCCAAAAGTTACAACAGGAACGTGCGAATCAGGATCCTGCAGGTAGGGGACCTGGTCCTCAGGAAGGTTTTTCAGAATACGAAGAACAAGCGAGCAGGGAAATTTGCATACAACTGGGAAGGACCCTATCAGGTCGAAAGCGTTGTAGGAAGAGGAGCTTATAGACTAATGACCATGGAAGGGGAAATCATCCACAAACCATGGAACATTCTTCACCTCAAAAAGTACTACATTTAAGGGCGCTCAGGGCCCCAGGGACTTCGAGGCTCCCAGCATTTCGCAGGGGCGCTCAGGGCCCCAGGGACTTCAAGGCTCCCAGCATCGTCACCCAGGTCTCTTTTGCCCCACCTGACTTTTTAAGCATCTGATTTTCAAGGCATTTGATCTCTTTGTAAACACGTTTTCAAGAATATTGTTGTTCAAAAGTATTTCCCTATTTCTTTCAAAGTATTTTCTAGTTGCTTGAAGAATTTTTATGTTGTTCCTTTAAAACACTCTCCAAAAACGGTTTTAAAACAACTCTTGGTCTACATGTTTAACACACCACCGGAAGATTTTTGATCTAAACGTTGTTAAAGGGGGTGCCTTCTTAGGGGCCTAAAACACTTTACAAGTCTTTCTAAAAACAAGCTTTCTGTCTTTGAAATGTTAGGGCAAAAGGGGAGCCTGGCTGGCCCCAACAATTATCCTCCTTAGAGAGGACTTCGTGCGCGTGGCGACAGGGGACGAACGTAACCCCGTTCCGGACTTCTAGACTCCAGGGCCACCAAGTCACCACTACGAGGCGCGGCATCGGGGATAAACATGACCCCACTTGGACATTAAGACTCCAGGCCGCCACTAAGTCGACTCTAAAAGCATGCATACAAATCAAACGCGCGCGCTACAAACGAACGTAAGTGAAAGCATGGTTGGCCACCATGATTTTCCATCATCATACTCAAGGTCCCTTGCAGCAAAGGACCCTAAGCACATATATCTAGCAAAATATAGTGTTTAATTACAAGCGTCCATAGGCACGCTACCCCAAAATAACAGTTATATGAGCAAAGTTCTGAAACTAAAGCTGATTGATTACATGATTGCAGGAGCCTACTCTTGTTCTTCAGGCACTACAGCTGAAGCATCCAAAGTAGGAACTTCCTCAGCAGTGGCGCCAGCGCCCTCGTCTCCAGCGGCCGCTCCAGAAGACCCCTCAGCAGCAGTGTTTCCCTCCGCAGCAGTAGCACTTCCACCTTCAGCGTGCTCATCCTCTTCCTCAGCATGTTCACCTTCCTCCTCAGCAGGATCATCAGATGCAGCAGGCCCCTCGTCGTCGGAGTCCTCAAAACCCACAAGGACGCTGAGATTAGGAGGCTGAGGAAACGCAGCACGAAAGTTGGCTTCCTCCTGCTCCAAGTCAAAGGAAGAAGCGCCATCAGCCTGAAATGCCTTGAAGCACTTGATCCTGGAGTCCCAGGTAGCGTACACAGCCACCTTCGCAAGGGTCTTCTTCAGTTTGTGCTGGGCAGCCTCAAGCTCTGAGATCTTAGCACCCGACTCTGAAGCCACAGCCTTCCTCAGTCGGTTCGCCTCCTCAGCCGCCGCCTTCGCTTCGTCTCTCTCCCTGGACGCGGCAGCAGCCTTAGACTTAAGCTTCTCTATGCGGAAAAGTGCGTTGGCGTTCGCAGCCTGAAGCGACTCGAACCTGTGGCGGAAATGCAGCGCAGACTGAAGGGTCTGCAAGCGGCAGAGTGTTACAAAAGGTAATGAAAAAAAAAAAAAAAAAAAAAAAAGAACAAAGTAGAGAAGAAGTTTCGTTACGTCAAAGGCAGACTCGCAGAGGCCCTTGCCAACCGAAGAGGCCCCTTGGCCCTCCAGGACCTTCTGAGAGCCGGGAAGAAGGAACGCATTCAGGTCAGGCCACATCGGGACTGAGGCATCATAGCCAAATCCAGGAAAGAGAGTGATAGTGCAGCCGTCATCCGAAATTTCTATTGGGGCTTTGAAAGATCCAGGGGGGCGCAGCTCTGGACCAGGAACAGTCTTATAGGAAAACCCAGGAGGGACCTTGGGACTCTTAGCCTCCTTCTTCAGAGGAGGCTTCTTGGAGCTTGAGGAAGGATGTTTCCACTTCTTCGCCAGCAAGAGAGAGTCAAGCAAGTCAGGGGCAGCAGAACCTGGGGGCAGAAGAAGAGTTAGGAACAGCCAAATGAACACAGGGCAAACAGGAAGAATCAAGAGCCTACCAGACGCCATAGCAGGATCAGGTGTCGGAATCGGGGGAACGGCGGTAAACAGCTCGGGAAAAGTCCGGAATGCACGGGGAATCGACCACAGGCTCGTCAAGATGTCGCTAGGAGTAGGAAGGGTGGCCTTCGGATTCTTAAGCCCTGCAGAGAAAGACGGTTAAGAAGAGTAAGCAGAAAGGATAACATCACGAACACGGCGAAGACAACCAGGTACCTATGGTTTCACCCCACTTCTCCAACAGGTACTCGGGGCGAGGGTTCATAGAGTCGACCTTCAAAAAGACAAAGCGACGAAACCAACCGTCATCGCTCGCCTAGGAAGTGTCGATGAAGGCGTTGTCGCCATCAAGCGCCCTCATCGTCACATGGCCGTAGCCAAGGTTCCTACAAGAGTATAGGCTCGCTAAGTCCGCCAGTCCCACCTGGATACCAAAACGCTCGCTCACCACGCACACGGAGTACAAGACCCTCCAGGCTTGGGCAGCAAGTTGGGCAGGAGCAAGGGAGAACCATAAAAGGAAGGCTTGGACAAGGGGAGGAAAAGGAAATTTCATGCCCATGGTAAAGGGGTACTCATAAAGGGTAACCCACCCAGGACGGATAGCATCGGCAAACTCACCGGAAGCAGGGGCATGCAGAACCACCGCCTCATCCAAACCTGCCATGGATCTGAAGACGGGGAGGTCGTCCTCCGAAATTTCAGAGTCACAGCGGTGTTTATCATCTAAAATACCCGCAGAGGGGAAGGCAACCGGGGCCGAAGAACGTCTTTGAGAACGAGTTGACATGGGGGAAAGAAAAGAAGCAGGAGGAGATGGAAGGATTACCTGGGAAGCAAGGAACGAGGAGGGCGAGACGGGTTGAGAGAAGGAAAGAAGTTGAGGGGAAGGCTGAGAAAAGTGGAAAGAGGGCTGAGAAGTGGAGAGAGGGAGTATTTATAAGGGGAGTAGGGAAATGGAGTCATAAATGTGATGTGACCCATAATGTCACGTCGCAGCTTGGAGGGAAAAATTCCCGCCCAAAAACACACGCTAGGAATGGACGGAAATTTTGGGGGCAAATGTTAGGCCCAAATTTTACGGCCCAGATTTGGGCCGCTCAGCAGCCAGGACCTGCTCAGGACCCTGGAAGGTCCAGGACCCTGGACAGTATGCAGAGCATGGCAGGAAGCCAGGTAGCACAGGACCCTGGGCAGCTAGGGCCCTCAGGAGTCTCACCAACGGATCTATCTCAAATTGCAACGAATAAGTCTAAGTAGTTGCGAGAATGGGGGAAGCAGTTTGATAGAAAGAGCACGTCAAGCCTATTCAGCAGGAAGTCACAACGGTTATGGAAGGAGGAGAAATAGGAGCAAAGTCAGCAAGGTTACAAGTATAAAAGGAAAGCTAGGGTTCGAGGAAGAGTCATAAAACATTCTACAACTATACTACAACATTCAACAGCATTCTAGGCACTCTCAACACATTTTTCAGCAAACACTTAGCATTATTCAACAGATATTGTACCAAATAACGTGCCTTAGCACCCAAAATCTTGTAATCCTTCTTTGAATAGTGGATAGTTGGTGGGACAAGAGCTTCCCCCCGCGGTCGTTTCCCACATCGGGTTTTCCGCGTAACCAAAAAACTTGCTTGTCTTGTTTTGCTTTCCTTCGTTCATTTTTCTTTAGCTTTCATTTACGAGTCTAAGTTTGGTATACGATTAGGTCGCTTTAACCCCAATCACATTAAATCTAGTCTTGGTCAATTTTTTACCAAAACAGAATGATTACCAAGGAGAATTGATTGGAAGAGAATTAGGGCTTGAAAGGAAAAAACTTAAAGGAATTTTAATGGAGAATTATGAATGTTTTGATGAGGGTTTTAGGAGAGAGAAGAGAGAGTTTATTTCTTTAGGGAGAGTATAAGAGAGTTATGAGGAGATTAGGGCACGAAAATATACTAAAAACTGATATAAAGATCTCCAAAAACAACTCAGATTCGAAAACTGCGCAGAACACGCAAGCAGAGTTGCTCGCGCCTCGGTTGCGCGTTGGTCGCCACTGGCTCGCGTATGGGTCGCCACCCGCTCGCGTGTTGGTCGCCAATTTTCTTCTGTTTTCCTCTAATGATTTCCTTTTCTTCCCCAGCTCGCGCCTAGCTTGCCCCTTGGTCGCCAAAAACCTCTGGCCAGCTCCATGACCCTTTAAACCACCCCAAACTCGCCCACACACTTACACACTCGACCATCCCCTCGAACCACGCAACGTCGACTCTACAACCCGACACGCAAGCTACGAAAAAGACTTTCTCGAGCTAAAATTTGAGAAAATCCCTTGAAATGAATTACGAATATTCAAGAAATGATTTATTAAAATGTAGGAAAAGGTCGGGGTGTTACATAGACAGTTGAGGAACTTTTGTCGTTCTGCCATAGGGTTGGGATTTTGTCGTTCATGGGTGATTCTTGATGTTTCACCCAGTACTCCATGCTTACTCTTGCACTTGTTGATTGATTGATTGAGTTGATAGTTGGAACTTAAATAATAAAATGAGTTAGTTAATTATGGTTGAGTCGAGTTTGTATGTTGTTGATTGATTTACACTTTGATTATAGGCCATAGGTCAGATGGGTTGTATGTTGTATTGTTGTTTATATTGATTATGTTGAAATATGATTGGGGAGCACCTAGTTACTCCCCACTGACTGTGGCTGTTGCATTCCTTGCGGCAGGTTTGCGCGTGGACGGGTTGAAGAGTGAGGACTTCCGCTAGAATAGCTCTTTTATTATAGTTGATTACTCGTTTAGCGTTTTTCATTAGTTAAGAGCTGCTTTTTAGTTAGCCTTTGTAAGGGTATTTATTCCCACTTGTTTAGACTTTGAAGTCTCGTTGTTTTAATTAGTGACGATCCGGATTCCACGGTGTTTCCGCCACCGTGACTCGCTTTTATTTATTTTATTTTTTTAAATTCTTTTATTTCTTTATTTTTATTTTGTTGGAAAATCCGGATTGTTACAATACCTAACATGTAAATCATTAGAAACCAAATTAGAGTCTGCCTCATTATCTACCTCATTAGTCTCTATGGTCGACATTTGTCATAATATAATTGGTTGATAAAAAAATATTATTTTAACATATAGAATCTAAGTTATTATATTAATATAATAAAACCTACAAATCTTAGTATAATTGAATATTTAATATTATTAGGATTCTAAAAAAAAATTAGTGAACATTGAAAAAAAAAAACCAACCTTAACAAAATTAAAAATATATACTTAAAAAATGAAATCAAATATTGTAACAAACACTCTATATTTCTAAATTAAAATTGAAAAAAATAAATACATTATATTTGAAAGGTGTGAACAATAAAAAAAATAAAAATAAAAACGTAAAATTTTGAAAGTAATATATTTTTTAATAAAAAGTAAATTAGTTAGGCTACATTATGAAACAACTAATTTTCTTTATCATCTAAATAAAAACTTACCTAAAAAATATTATGACACATTTTCTAAATTAAAATTGGATAAAATAGATACATTATATTTGAAAGGTGTGAACAACAAAAAATAAAAAAATAAATAAAAATTGAAAGTAATATGTTTTTTAATGAAAATTAAATTAGTTAGGCTACATTAGGAAAATTTAGTATTTAATTTTTATTAGTGTTATTCAAAAAAAAAAAAAATTCTCTATATCATCTAGACAAAAACTTACCTAAAAAATATTATGACACAATAGAAAACTTAGTACTCCGTATTTAATATAATTTTTATAAGACACACTTACATCTTCATACAAAATTGGAGAGCTCTTGAGAAAATAAAAATAAAAAATTCAAATCATACAGTGAAGTCCTGTTAATTAAATTAGAAGATTCATATTGCATCATCAACCTCAAGGTGAAATTCTCAACAATTATTGTTTTTATTTTTTTTCACAATGGAGTATAATTTAACTATTAAACTTTATTTCACTGATTTTTTACTATATAATACAGATATTACTTTTCTTACTCATGAGCTCAATTCTACTGAAAGTGATTGAAAATCACAATACATATATACGGGATGTATTAAGCACCATAATATACGGGTCAATACAAATATGGTTTTGATTGATAAAGAGGTATTTATTATTTATTAAAAACTGTCATACATATATTTATTTGTATAATGTGAACATAGTTAGCGCGAGCGGGACCGAGCACCAAAACTAGTAAACTTATAATTATAATCCAAATTCTTATTGCGAGATTTCTTAATGTAAATATTCTGGTTTAAAATATCTTTCCCTATTCCAATTTTTATATCCAAGTTTTACTTTCATTGTATACTTTTTTTTTCCATTTGATTTTCCACCCATACCCCTATTTTATTCCCACACTATACAAGTTTTTTGTTTCCTTCACCAAAAAAAAAAAAAACACAAGCAAGCCGGTGACCCACGACCACACCGGTGACCTGCCACCACTCTGGTGACCCACCGAAAACAAATTACAATTTTTGCACAATGATCTCAAAATTTTCATTTTATTAAAAGAACATAGCTCTAGTCAATTGAACACAAATTGATTATCTATCTATTGTAAAAGCATATCCTAAGTTGTTGTTCGCAGTCGAAATACATATGCCAATACATGATCAAATAACAAATCGCTATTGTTGGGGGTGGCTCCACCCGGGTCAGGTCATGTCGGGCCGGGAGGACCATAGGCCGGGAGGGCTCCATCTGCCAGGGGACCCAGGAGTATCTCCCGGGTCCGGGGCAAGTATGGCCCACCCGGGGCCGTACCGTACGGAGCAACAGCACAAGAGGACAAATTGGTGGTAAGTATAAAAGGTAACCGAAACCCTAAGAACTATTCATTCACACACATAACAAAAATACTACACAAAAGGTTTTTCTCTCTTTTCTCTCTCTAAATTCATTCGTTTTCATAACTGACTTGAGCGTCGGAGGGCCATCACCCGGAAGGCCCCGGGGCTAGGTTTGTTACGTGGTTTCAGGACGAGAGGAAGGTAGAGGACAACCGAGAGCCAAGGGCCGTTCAGGACTTAGTTTATTTACTTTGTAATCCACATTCAACTTGTAATCGTTTATATTTAATTTTGGTATTTAGTTCCTAACTTTATACCCGAAACAATTGGCGCCGTCTGTGGGGATAATTCCTACGAAAATTCTTACAAAAAGTCATGTCAAATCCACCACAAGAGCCGAGAAAGATAGTCGAAGGAACCTCCTCCCCAGGGGGAGGTGCAGGCGGTACTCCTCTGGAGACCGAGCTACAAACGCCCTTGACTCCAGAGGAGAAAAGGATGATGAGTGCCTTCCTTGAGAAGTTGAGGAAGAAGCCACCTGCCGGGAACCCGCCACCCGAACCAAGCCAGCAAGTATCTCCTCCAAAAAGGGTCCCGTCCCATCTGTGACGCCCAG
The DNA here is from genome assembly GCA_023091065.1 of Dianthus caryophyllus. Taxonomy (NCBI): domain Eukaryota; kingdom Viridiplantae; phylum Streptophyta; class Magnoliopsida; order Caryophyllales; family Caryophyllaceae; genus Dianthus; species Dianthus caryophyllus. The sequence continues at coordinate 10,183,022 of CM041529.1, read as the reverse complement.
GAACCTCTTCCACGAGGAGAACGAGGTGTCAAGCGATGACAGTTCATGGAAAGAATCGGAGCATGCCCACTTAACGTCCCAGTCTTCACCTTCAGTCGAGGAGGTATCCAAGCCCGATGTTCCACGCACTGAGAGGCCCAGGCGCAACAAGCCCAAAGAAAACGGAATGCAAGGAAAAGTCTCAGTAAAGTCGCCCCTGGCCCCCTCAGTGCTGGAGTACCCTCTGCCACCCAAACTAAAGATTCCAACGATACAATATGATGGGAAGGCGGACCCGGAAGAACACCTGGCGGCCTATGAGAGCCACATGATGATGTACGACCCTACGGACTACGTTTGGTGTAAAGTCTTTCCCACGACCCTAACGGGGCTTGCACAAACGTGGTTCCGTAACCTTCCAACTGGTTCTATCTACGGATATGAGGATATGTGCCGGGTCTTCCGCCAGCAGTACGCAGGAAACAAAAGAAGGGAGAAGGTGGCTACAGAGCTCTTGAACGTGATACAAGGGAGGAACGAAGGGTTGAAGGAGTACATGACAAGATTTGACCGGGAATCACAGCAGATCAGAGACTTGGACCCTAAGATAGGAGTCCATGCCTTGACAGTTGGATTGAAGGAAGGAGGGCTGAAAAGTCTCCTGATCAGAAATCCGCCAACCAGTCTCATGGCGGCCCGAGAGATGGCTGAAGGGTTTGTGAGAGAGGAGCAATTCCACAAGACGTTCAGCAAGAGAAACGACAAAAAAGAAGACCAGCGTGGGGCCCAACAAGACTGGAAGGGACCGCCCCGGAGACAGAACAACAACAACATCCGCAACAATTACAACCGCAGCAACAATAACAACTGTCATAACAATCACAACAATCGCCGAGATAATCGAGACACCCGCGGCCAGCAGGGAGGCGGCCAAAGATTCGAGACCTGGACTCACTACACGCCCCTCATTAGGTCCCAACCACAGATTTTCGAGATGACAAAGAACGAGGTAAAGTGGGCCACCCCGCGGCCGACGAAGCATCCAGGAAATGACAAGTCCGCGTTCTGTGGGTACCATCAGGTAGCGGGTCACGCAACGGAGGATTGCGTATCCCTGAAGAACGAAGTTGAGCGCTTAGTGCAGCAGGGTACCTTGCGACGTTTTGTTAAAGACAAACGGGAGAGGGACGAAGGTGAAGGGAGTAGGGATACGGCCCAGGCAGGTCTAAGAAAGAACAAGCAAAGAATTGGTGAAATCCATATGATCGCCGGGACCGAGGAGTCAATCCTGTCCGGAAGAAAACGAAAAGCAGAGAAGCGTGAACAATCTAGAATGGGCATATACTCAGCTGGAAGGACGGCACCGAGACCGCCTGTCCCAGACCTGACCATCAGCGAGGAGGACTATCAACGGGTCTCCTACCCTCATAGCGACCCGTTGGTAATCTCCATGGATATCGGACCTCATCTGGTCCATAGGTGCATGATAGACACCGGAGCCTGCACCAACCTCCTATACAAAGAGGTATTTGAGAAGCTGGGCCTGAAGAAGGAGCAGCTGACCCCTTACATAGGGTCACTCTATGGTTTCGCAGGGGCCGGTATAAAACCGATGGGGACGATAACTTTGCCGGTCACAATAGGAGAGGAGGATATGGCCAGGAGCGTGGACGCAAGCTTTGTGGTCGTGGACGCCCCATCAGCGTACAACGCCCTCATAGGCCGGGTCACCCTAGATCAAATTCATGCTGTTGTATCAATACGGGCGCTGGCTATGGTCTACGTCACAGATAACTGGACCGAGGGGAAGGTTTATGGTGATCAGAGTGCCGGGAGATCCTGCAATTCTCTGTCGGCCCGGGGGGCACAGAAAAAGGTGGTGTCGGAGGTAAAGCTCCCGGAGCCTACAGGGAAGAAAGGCCTGGATGTGACCCCAGGCCCGGAGAGCGAGACAAAGGAGGTTGAGTTGTCACCGGGAAGGAGTGTGATCATAGGGGCGGAGCTAGATCCCAGCTTTCAAGATAGTCTGATTAGTATCTTGGAAGAAAACAAAGATGTGTTTGCCTACTCAGCTGCCGAGATGCCGGGGATAAGCCCGGAGGTAATTGTGCATCAACTGAACGTTAACCCCTGACAAATCGTCAGTCAAGCGGCTGCGGCCCATGAGTGCAGAGAAGGACGCGGCCATTCTCGAAGAAATAAACAAGTTACTGGAGGCAGGTTTCATTGAACGTTGTGACTATCCCGAGTGGTTAGCAAACGTTGTGATGGTGAAGAAAGCATCCGGGGCATGGAGAATGTGTGTTGACTTTACAAATCTAAACAAGGCGTGCCCCAAGGACTGCTACCCATTGCCGAGGATTGATCAGTTGGTGGACTCCACCAGCGGTCACTCGACCCTGAGTTTCCTGGATGCGTTCTCAGGGTACCACCAGGTATACCTGGCGGAGGAGGACAGACCCCGTTGTGCCTTCATCACGGGCCATGGGGTCTATATGTACAAAATGATGCCGTTTGGGCTAAAGAACGCCGGGGCTACCTACCAGCGCCTGGTGGACGCTGTGTTTGCAAAGCAGAAGGGAAGGAACATGGAAGTGTATGTGGATGATGCAATAGTGAAGAGCAGGTCTGATGAACAGCACCTGGAAGACCTCAAAGAGACGTTCAGCTCGCTCAGAAAATACCAAATGAAACTAAATCCGAAGAAGTGCACCTTTGGAGTCCGGTCTGGGAAGTTTTTGGGGTACCTGGTCAGTTCAAGAGGGATTGACGCCAACCCTGAGAAGGTCAAAGCCATCCTGGACTTACCGGCACCGAGGACGATCAAAGACATTCAAATCCTGACCAGGAGAATGGCAGCACTCTCGAGGTTCATCTCCAGGTCCGTCGACAAATCCACACTGTTCTTCCAGGTATTGAAAGGAAACAAGAAGTTTGTATGGGGAAAGGAGCAGGACGAAGCTTTTGAGCAGTTGAAGAAACACCTTACAACGTTACCTACCTTGGCAAGACCAGTCACGGGCGAAACCCTAATCTTGTACATCGCCGTGACCGCGAGCGCAATATCGGCAGTGATCCTACGGGAGGAAGAAAAACAACAACAACCAATCTACTTTGTTAGTCACGCTTTGGGTCAGTCAGAGAGAAACTACCCAATCATTGAAAAGGCCGCGTACGCCGTCGTCATAGCAACCCGGAAGCTCAGACCGTATTTTGATGCTCATCCGGTGGAGGTGCGCACTGACCAAACCGCTGGAGAAAGCACTCGAGAAATTTGAAAAATCTGGCAGATTCCTCAAGTGGGCGATTGAACTATCAGGCTTTGGCATTACCTACGCCGGAAGAACAGCGATCAAGGCCCAGGCCTTGGCAGATTTCATCGCAGAATGCACTCACCCGGCCAGGGGGGATGCACCGAGAGGAGTATGGCAAGTGTATACCGATGGGTCGGCCACCATCCATGGCTCCGGGGCAGGGGTGGTCATCATCAGTCCCGAAGGACATGAATTTGAGCATGCCTTGAAGTTTGCCTTCCCGGCTACGAACAACGAATCTGAATATGAGGCGGTCCTGGCAGGACTGGAGCTAGCAAAGGCCATGGGGGCAGAAGAAATTGAACTTAGAACGGACTCACAGCTGGTAGCGAGCCAACTCAAAGGAGAATACGAAGCCCGGGAAGAGGGAATGGCGTTGTATCTACAGAAAGCAAAAACTCTGACCTCCGGATTGAAATCTTTCGAAGCTCGCCACATTCCGAGGTCCGAGAACAACAAGGCTGATGCATTAGCCAAGCTGGCCAGTGCAACAGCAGATAACAAGTCAAAGACGGTCACGGTTGATATCCGCCGACAAAAGGGAGTGTCGACAGTAAACGCTATATCTGAAGACAATGGATGGATGAAACCAATCTTAAAGTACAAGCTAGAGGGAGAAATCCCGGAAGATAAGTGCGAGGCAGCTAAGCTGAAGAGATTAGCCCCTTAGTTCATCCTTGTGGACGGGGAGCTTTACAAACGATCCTTCTCAGCCCCGTTAATAAAATGCGTAGGAGGCACGGACGCTGAGTTCATCTTGAATGATATACACTCCGGGGTCTGTGGTCACCATATAACCGGTCGCACGCTAGCCCACAAAGCGTTGAGAGCTGGCTACTTCTGGCCAACCATGTTAAAGGACGCCAAAGAGCTGAGCAAGCGGTGCCGACAATGTCAGATCTTCGCTCCAGATATCCACCTTCCCGCCAGAGATCTCAGGCCAGTCCTGAGCCCGGTACCTTTTGACCAGTGGAGGATGGAAATCCTGGGGCCGTTTGCAATGGCGACAGGGGGCAGGAAGTATGTGGTGGCCGCCATTGACTACTTCACCAAGTGGATAGAAGCGGAGGCCATCCCAACCATCACTGAACAGGCCGTGAGAAAATTTATATGGAGGAACGTAATCACAAGATTTGGAGTGCCCAAGGTGGTGGTGTTTGATCACGGGAGGCAGTTTGACAATGACAACATGCGGGACTGGCTGAAACGAAATGGAACGATCGTCGCGTACTCATCAGTCAGCCACCCGCAAAGCAACGGACAAGCCGAGGCCGCAAACAAGCAAATGTTGAACGGCATGAAAAAGCATTGGATGGCGAAGGGGCATGGTAGATGAGCTGCCAAGCGTTCTCTGGTCAATCAGAACCACAGTCAAAGAATCTACCGGCCACACTCCATTCAACATGGTCTACGGGGCCGAAGCTCTACTCCCAATTAAAGTAGTCCTTCCCAGTCCTCGAACGAACTTACACGACCCTGCCAGTAACGAACAAGCAAGAAAGGAGTCCCTGGACCTTCTAGACGAAGTCCGGGACCAAGCAAGGGAAAATCTGGCAGTATATCAGAACAGGATGAGAAGGATGTACAATCGAAGGGTGAAGCACAGAGAGTTTGAACTCGGAGACCTGGTGCTGAGAAGAGCGTCCGCCACCGGGAAGGCGAATATTCACGGGAAGTTGTCAGCCACCTGGGAAGGGCCTTACCAAATTACAGAAATCAAGCAGCCGGGAACTTTCATGCTAAGAGATATGAACGGCTACGACCTCCCATCCCACTGGAACTCTGATACGTTAAAGAAATACTACGTGTAAGCACTGTACTCTTTTTCCTTACCCTTGGTTTTATCCCACTGGGTTTTCCACGGGAAGGTTTTAACGAGGCAGTGCGTAGACATTTGTAACGCGAGTGATCAGGAATGTTGACACCGCGAACTTTTGCTTGCGATATTTGTATGTAATCCCGAGTAGAATTTTTCCCCAGCATTTGTTTAGATTTGTATCACACAAAAGCTGGCGAAAGCGAGAGGACTACCCCCGACCCCGGCTAATCACGATAATCTGATTCAAAAATAGAGATTTTTGAAAATTTTGCTAACACTTTCAGGAAAAAGGGGATGAACACTCCAAACCCCGCCTGGAGCAGAGTGGGGGCAGGAACAGGCCCTGGAGCAGCTAAGAGACATAAAAGACCGGAGAAGGGTAAGACCTCCTAGGCACCCGCCTGGCAGGCTCCCATGCCTACGTATGGTTGAACATCGCGCTTGATGAGTCCATGGCCGGGCCTGGCGGCTCGCGCTTCACGTATGGCTCAGCACAATGCTCATCCGGCGTCGTCGCCCGGATGAGGGTGCCTTTATGCAAAAGAGCCGGATGTCTATGATGGCCCACGCGTGCCTGCCGCTCTCACCGCGATGTCCGATGTCGGCCTTATGGCCGGTGGCGGTGCGGACCTCCCATGCCTACGTATGGTTGAACATCGCGCGAATGAGTCCATGGCCCAGGGCTCTGGCGGCTGCGCTTCACGTATGGCCAGACAATGCTCATCCGGCGTCGTCGCCCGGATGAGGGTGCCTTTATGCAAAAGAGCCGGATGTCTATGATGGCCCACGTGTTTCAGCCGCTCACCGCAGTGTCTGATGCCGGCCTTGTAGCTGGTGGCGGCTGCGGACCTCCCATTCCTGCGTATGGTTGAACATCGCGCAATGAGAGTCCATGGCCCGGGGCCTGGGCGGCTCACGCCCTACGTATGGCCTTGCACAATGCTCATTCGGCGTCGTCGGGCCCGGATGAGGGTGCCTTTATGCAAAAGAGCCGGGATGTCTATGATGGCCCACGTGCTCAGCCGCTCACCGCGATGTCGATGCCTTGTAGCCGGTGGCGGCTGCGGACCTCCCATGCCTACGTACGGATGAACATCGCGCCTTGAGAGTCCATGGCCTGGGGCCTGGGCGGCTCGCGCCCTACGTATGGCCATGCACAATGCTCATCCGTGGTCGTCGGGCCCGGATGAGGGTGCCCTTATGCAAAAGAGCCGGGAGGGTGAAAACGGACCCCCGTGAACGCGAAAGACCCGTGAAACACACGTTCAACTCATCAAATAGCCTAAGTACAATCACCCGGCAATAGGGGGCATAAACACGCGGTCCCGGCATGGATAACATACAGGGAAAAAGCCAGAAATTTGGCTAAGTATAAACAAGATGATGAGGCTAAATAGCATCGTCCGACCCCGGCACAAACGACGAAAAATAACGTGAACGCCGAAAGAAAAATGAATTAAGTACGGAATATCTACCCGGCCTCGGGCAAAAATAAGACGAGTAAAAACGAAATGAAATAAGCTAAGTATAAAAAGACAAAGGACAACAGCATCGATGAAAGGAAAGAACGCTCGAAATAAAAGGAGTATAATACAGGTTTGCTGCTCCTAAGCCCACAGACCGGGCAGGGAGCAGACTAATGCAAATAAAGAGAAAAAAGGACAACTAAAAGACCTACCGGAGTCGGCGACCGTCTACTACAAAAGGCCCGCCTACTGCAGACTATTGTAAGTCTTATTAAAATAAAAAACAGACAAAATGTAGGCTAATGGGAGACCCCGCAGATCATCCCGAGCAAGAGGATTCGGAAGACAGCAGCCCGAATTCCTAGCAGCCAGCGCCACCGCCAGCTACGGACGGTCCCGCCTCTGGGTCCGCTTCGTTCCCTTCCTCCCGAGCCTTGTCCCTCGCCGCTTCCAGATCCGCCAGGTGGGCAAAATCGAAATCAGGCTCGATAACAGCCACGAGCTCCTTGGTTTCATTGGCCCCAAAGTCCGCCCCGGTGTAGAAGACGTCGGCCCTGACCCTCTCCAGCTCCTCCTGGTGCTTTGCCTTCAACTCGGCTATGTCCATGGCGAAGCGAGTGGCCTTGATCTCGGCTTCCGTTGCCCTCTCCTCGGCAGTCATTACCCTCGCCAGGGCAGAATCCCGGGCCTGGGAAGCCTCAGCGTATTGAAGGGCCAAGGTTTCTTTCTCCTTGGCCAGGGCAGAAAGCTGGTCCTCCCTCTCCCGCAGCTGGGAGGAAAAATGTTTAACCTCAGTCCCAAGGTCGGAGATAGTTTTGTCCCGGGCCGCCCTCTCTTTCCTCAGACGGGCCAGGTCACGCTGAAGCCCTTGCACAGACGAGGAACCGGAGGAGCGTCTCAGACTATCAAGTTCGCGAGCGGTATCGTCCGTGAACTTGGAGAGGCCCGTGAGCGCAATGGAGAGACCCTTCAGCGCACGGTTGGCCTTCGCGGCCAACTCCGCAGCGTTGATGGACAACCCGCCGACGCTGGCGAGAGGAGAGGTTTCCAGCACCGCATCATCCCGCGGCTTGGCGGGGCCGATATCGCTTGGACCACCTTTGCCCGAGACAGCCAAGGTCACCTTCAGCTCGTCAGCTCGAGCCTGGGAGGAGGAACCCTGAACAGAGAACGGCAGCAGGTCAAATACGTCCTGCTCACTGATGGGAAACACTGAAGAGAGACCATCTGAGGGAACGTCCAGGGGACGACCTTCAGAGAGGCTCCCCCACGAGAGAACGGAACTAACCTGCTGCGTTTTCTGCTTCTTGTGAAACCTCGGCTCCTCATCAGAGGGCTCGGAGTCTATAGTCTGCACCTCAACCGCAGGGGCTTTGGATGCAGACGGAGGCTGTTGGGAAGCCCCGGCCTCCCGGGGTGGGCTGGGAGGCTGGAAGGGCCTCGCTGCCTCCTCGAGAGCCTCCGGAGTAGGACCAGGAAAAGAAACAGAGGCAGCTTGCTCGGGTTTTCTATCCCGAGGAGGTTTGAAGGTCGCCCTCTTTTTCCCCTTGGGCCTCTTAGGAACTTCACCTGGCTGCATTTTTACCAACTCTTTAAGCGTTGGCTTGCGGCGTTCGAAGTCTACGGCAACGGGCTCGTCGAGAGGCTTGTTGTCTTTATCGAGACCGATAGAAGCAAGATCCTTCTCCGTCAGATAGCCCAGAGAACCTGCAACAGACAAAACCATAGCATTCAGACCCGGAAAGAATAAGAAGTTACAAGATAAACACAAGTAAAAGCAATCAAGACACCAAACGCTCAGCCACCCGGCCCCTGCTTACCTGCCTCAAGGGCCGGGACTAAGCCGACGACGCAAAGAAACTTGTCCTGAGAGATCGTCTCCGCCGGAGGAAGCCAATTCTTAGGGAATATTTGCTTGCCCTTCTTGTACGCCTCAAAGTACGACACGGCAGCGGATTCATCTTTGGTCAAGGGGACGTCCTTCCAGGAAAGGATTTTCCCCGGGACCCATTCCTCCCGAGTCTCCAAACGACACCTAACGTCGTTATGGAAGCATCAGGGGTGGTTGAAGGGCTCCGAAGACTTTAAAAAGAACCACCTCTCGTTCCACCCCTTCATTGAAGTCTTGATGGGGAAATGGGTCAGATATCCAGTCTCGGTGTGAAGGGACCACCACCCTTTCGTTGAATCAGACGAACAAGGTTGAAAATGATGAAGGCGACGAAACAGGTTCACGGTCAGAGGGAACCCCAAATACAGACAGGTCCAAGCGAAGGCAACTATGACCCTAATGCCGAAGGCTGTCATTTGACAGATTGCAATGTTGGCCCGGTCGAGCACTGACTCAATGAAGGGATGAAGTGGGAACCGGAGCCCGTGCTCTAAGTTCTTGATATATACGGCTGTGTGCAGATCCGGGGGTTGGACCACGTGTTGGTGTCGTCCCGGCACGACAAATTCCCAACCTTCAGGCAAATGATAATGAGCAGACGCAAGCCCGGGGCAGTTATGTTCATTCAGGAAATCCCTATACCCTATGTGTATCCTGGTATCCATGGGAATCCGGAATACCGCCGGCTCTAATATTCGCACGGGAAGAGGCTCAGCATAGGAGGGCCCTGGGAAGGCCCTGCCTGGGCCTTTACGTTCGTTTCACCCTCGCGGCCTCGGGTAAAATCCTCTATTTCGGGTTCTACCTCAGAATCCGAAATTATATCATAATCCGAAGCGGTTCTAGAGGACGAATCAGCGGAGGCACTCATTGTTCTCTACGGAGTAATTAAAACTTACAAAATCTAAAATCAAACACGAAAATTACCTCTTATAAAAGCGCAAGCAAAGACGGATCTAAGAGCGGGACGAGGCGAGGACGAAATGGAAACAAAGTTTGATGAAATCTGAAAAGTTTTTGTGAAAATTTGGAGTGTATTAGGAGTTTGTAAAGAGAAAAATGAATTGGAATTAGGGGGTATTTATAGAGGAGAGCGTGAATAGTGCACCCCTGACCATCGTACGACACGTGTCGACCAGGGAAGATGAAACGTCGTCACTTTAAGATTTGGAATTCAAAAAATTGCGCCAAAGAAAAGGAAGTGTACTCAACACACTACTTTCAGGCAGGAGGAAGTTGGAGTAGAAATAGGAACGAGGACGCCGAGAGGGCTGACATGCCCAGAACGCAAGGAAGAACGGTTGGCCGAATAAGATCGAAGCATACAGGCCAAGCCCATGGCTTCCCCTGTATGGGGGCAGTTGTTGGGGGTGGCTCCACCCGGGTCAGGTCATGTCGGGCCGGGAGGACCATAGGCCGGGAGGGCTCCATCTGCCAGGGGACCCAGGAGTATCTCCCGGGTCCGGGGCAAGTATGGCTCACCTGGGGCCGTACCGTACGGAGCAACAGCACAAGAGGACAAATTGGTGGTAAGTATAAAAGGTAACCGAAACCCTAAGAACTATTCATTCACACACATAACAAAAATACTACACAAAAGGTTTTTCTCTCTTTTCTCTCTCTAAATTCATTTGTTTTCATAACTGACTTGAGCGTCGGAGGGCCATCACCCGGAAGGCCCCGGGGCTAGGTTTGTTACGTGGTTTCAGGACGAGAGGAAGGTAGAGGACAACCGAGAGCTAAGGGTCGTTCAGGACTTAGTTTATTTAGTTTGTAATCCACATTCAACTTGTAATCGTTTATATTTAGTTTTGGTATTTAGTTCCTAACTTTATACCCGAAACAGCTATTATACAGTATCTTAGACGTCTAATTGCGCAACAATCTCGACAAAGCTAAACCTAATCAACATAACATAACTATAGCGTATTGAACACAACACTTTCTAATTAAATCAATCAATCATAAACTATTAAAAATTGATAATCAAAACCCTAATGAAAATTGACATATATTATTACTCGATTAAATTGTTTACCGGAATTCATAATTGAAATATTGCACATTTGATTGAATTTTGATTAAGAAAAGTTAGGGGAAAAAAAGAGAGAATTTTGTATATTGTGGGAGTAAGAAAAAGGGTAGGGGTGAAAAACCAAATGAAAAAAGTATACAACAAGAGTAAAACTCGTACACGAAATAACAATAACGTAGATTTATTTGCATCTAATTTTCGTAGAATGACCTAGATGACATATATTTAGATGACGGACACAAAACCATGAGTTTAGATTTCGTTTTTTAATATTTTGGTTATCCTAAAAACTGTGCCCCCACAATATGAAAATCCGAGGTCCTTACCGGGGTAGATGGTAAAAACCCAAGTTGTAAAATACTCCCTCCATTTCATTTATATAGCATCATATACCTTTTTATTTTATTTTTTTATTTTTTTTTGACAATTTTACTCATTTAGTCCCATTTCTATTTATGTCAACTTTTAATAGTTAAAATAACAATTTTACCCCTATTAATATACTCATTTAACCAAAATACCGCACACTTTATTATCACAAATAGGTCTCATCTAACCAACCTACCAATATTACCTTCAACTTTTTCACTTTAGTGCAAATTTCAATGGGCCTATCCCATTAAAATGGAGGGAGGAAAACATTTATTAAGTGACATCGCCCGCTTTTCCCAATTATTATAAGGTACAACCCGTTTACCAAGTATCATACTCCCATGCCACTAAATTTACCATGTTACCCCTAATTGCTGCTTCATAAATACTCCGTATAAGCTAGTATATTCATATAATTATAATACTATGTTCAACATAGGATATTAGCGTATTCATATAAATTAATGAACATATTCATTATAGAACATAAGGCTATTTGTAAAATAACAATTACCGTCAACTCGATGAGAACCATGAGAACCCACACTTAAAATTATATTTTTTCAAAAATTTCGACATGGTGGTCTTAGTTGCGTAATTTATAGTCTAGGGAACATGTTTTTGATTCATAACTACCTTAACATGTGACTTTATGTCGACGTTAAATGCATTTTATAATTTTAGTGTATCTATGACATTTATTATTGTATAAAATTATTTTTTGTGTATCTAATATGCTATTTAGTGTATCTGCACATCAATTTTGTGTATCTAACAAATTTTTACACATGACACATAAATATTTACTTAACATTTTATTATATAATTTTTATTTTTGACCCAACTAAGGATGAAATGAATTAAAATAAAGAAGAGTGACGTGCCTATGTTTTCGGTTTGACCATTGAATGTGATTTTCATGGGTTCTCACGAGTTCTCACCGAGTTAGTGGTTCCCACCGGATCCTACCTCTCTCTCTCTCTATATATATATATATATATATATATATATATATATATATATATATATATATATATGTATTTATATAGATAAGAAGATATTCACTTATTCAAGCGCATATTCATTTATTTGAAATAATATATTCATAAAATTTAAAAATCAAATTGTAAATACCATAAAATAATAGATTTGAATATATAATTTCATTTAAAAACATATTCTTTAATTTTATTAACATAAAATTTTAATTTATTGAATACGCAAATCAAAATTAATGAACATGTTATCACTATTGTTTTCATTAATAAACGAAATAATGATATGATAAATGAAATAAATATGAGTCATAAATAAGTGAACATAATGCTACGATAACTGAACATTACCACATATTCACAAATAACATACAATATATTCACAAAAAACAAACTACATATAGAGAAAAGTAAAAATAATAATTTTTTTAATAATTATTCAAAGTGACGAAAGTTGAAAAATAAGATATTTGCAAAACATAAGGATGAAATAACAAATAAAATATATTTTACTTTTTTTTTTTAGAAAAAAAAATTCCTAAATACTAAAGGACAAAATAGTAAATTTATTAAGCTGGGTGTTTGGAGTAACATACAGGGTTTCCTTGTATGTTACTCCCTCCATTTCAAAATAAGTGTTTCATTTCTATTTTGGGATGATTTAAGAAATGGTAATGAAAATGAAATTATTTTGCAAATTCTTTATTAAAACTTACTAGTATAGCACCCGTGTAAACACGGGCATATAAATCATATTTAAAAGTGTGTAATGTAATATTATTATTGCACTTGTCTATAATTTTATTTAGAAAATATTAGATAATATCAATAGCAAATATATATTTCAATTTTATTTAACACAAAATCACTATGTAACATGATTTTTGAACAAATAATTTTTTTACAATCACACTTTTCTAACGAAAACGATTCTTAGGGTCATCAATAATTTTATAAATTAAAACCCTCAAGCGTTATAGAATACTGTTTGTTTAATATATGATATTTGTTCCTTACTTATATTAAAGGTATTTGACTGGAATTCGGTGCTTCATTATGGCATGCACTTTTCGTTTAAATTATAAATAAAGTAAATTTTCATACATTCACAATATAACTCCATTTCATTTAATTATTTTGCATATATTATCTATAATAATTTATATAGATATCAATTATAATCAAAGTGTCAATTACCCCGTATATAACTACTTCGTACATAAAATTAACATGAACGGAGTATAATTTGCTATTAATCTTACTTCATATATAGTGATGTTGTTCATACACGAGAACCAATTTTAATAACATACATGTATGTTGTTCACAGTCTCATTATATTATATGTGTGGAAAATGAGTCCCTTTTATATATGAAAAAAGATATTATGTTACCATGTAGTGGAGTACATTATTAAAATGTAAACTTTAATTGAATATCTCTTATATAATCTATTATTTTATTCCGTAATTACAATTACACATGTTTGGTGGGAGTATTACATTACCATATGTATAAACTTTAAATCTTGTTAGAATATCTTTTGTCAATTTACAAAATTCATTCTTTAATTACACTTCAAGAATTTTGGTGCAATTTTAGTACTTCCTTGTGGCATTCTTTTAGTATAGTTATATAGATATTGATATGGATATAGATTACAAATATTTTGAAAACAATTTTAATAAAAAGGGGACGCTCATTTTGACATTACGTGGCATGGAGGGAGTATAATTTCTAGAACACCATATTTATTTCTGCATATTTGCCCAATTATATTGATAAAACTTAACATATTCATAAACCCTAAATTAATAATCAACCATTTTTTCACAATTACTCCGTATTAAATAAAAACATGTTCAAATTCATAACCCAAAAACAAATAAACCAACAATGATAACAAAAATTAGTGAATTAAATTTGAACTTTGAAAGAAAAACGAAATTAATACTAAAACAATTAAAAAAAAACAAAGTCAAGACTTACCGATTTCTTATTGAATAATTAGATATAATAGATCAGAGTTTTTGATGAATTTTGGTGTAATTTGAAGTTTGAGAGGAGAAAAAATAGTTGTATCAAATAATTAGGTTTTTCTGAAATGTTTGGGGTAATGTGCTACTACGCACAACTGTTACCCTTTTTTTTTTTTTTTTTTTTTTTTAAGAGTAAAAAATATTTAGGAGTAAAAGTGTAATTAGACAGCATTAGGTATTTGTAATACCGTACACCCATATGTATGGTATATTAATTGCCTCCCAAAGACAAACCGGTACCGTCACAACCGCAATCATTACTAAACCACCTTGCAGATCCCCAACACCGGCCTCCACTTAATTCCCCTTTTTCGTCTAACTGTTGACTTAATTTTCATTCCTCACTTTAAGATCTACTACCACAACTTCTACATTCTCAATTTTATTTACTACGGAGTATATATTATTATCAAGTTCTGCATTAATTGTGTTCATCAATGGCGTCTGTTGAAGGTCTGGTTCCTATTACTCGAGCTTATTTATCCTCTTATTATGACAAATATCCTTTTGGCCCGCTTTCCGACAATGTCGCCGAACTTTCTTCCCAACTTCGCGCATATATCGCCGATTTCTTCTCAAATTCTCCTCTTTCTGAAGGTTTGATTCTCTATTTCTTGTTTTGCAATATTTTAGTGTTAGACGATGCGATGATTGTCGGGATGTTGGACTTGTTTTGATAATTGTTTTTGTCTCAAAAGATTTAATTTGTGCATTTTCAATTGCAAGGTGTAATTTGGAGATTGAATGTAATGTTATGACATAGTGTTAAAGGCATTGCAATGTGGAGTGATGAATTAATTTGCTGAATTTTGATTCCAAAATGAATTTCATTGTTTACAGTTGATTATAATCGGTGCATTTTGATGTAATGATACTGTATTAGGGCTTAGCAGTGTACTTTCAATTGCATTATCATGCGTTTTGAGATTTTATGTGATGTGATGTTACTTGATAGTGATAGACTTTTGAATGTTAAGTGATGAGTTAGTTTGATGAATTGCTGATTACGATGAATCTGGTTATTGTTTTTCGTTGCTGAGTACTCCGTATTAGTTTTCTACTTTTCTCGTAGGATGTTCTTTTCTAAGGGAGTGGATATGAGATTGTGAACTGAACAAGGTTGTGGTTGTTGTAGATGAAAAAGGTGGTGTGGATGAACTCGATCGTGAAGCTCCACATAAAATCGATGAGAACTTGTGGAAGAACCGAGAGAATCTCGAAGAGATCATCTATTTGTTGGATAGGTCACATTGGCCTGCCAAGGTATTGACTAAGTCCCCATTAGTATATTTCAATTGGTTCTTGAATTCTATATGTATTTCTTATCTGGTAGAGTTACTAAAGAAGGCTGATAAACAATTTTGATGAAGCACTTTGGCCTGCGTATTCAATTTTAATTTTCTTGCCTTTATACGCAATATATATTTGGGAAAGTCGGTGATTTATGATTTTGACATATTGCCTTCAAATGCATACTTTTTGATCACATTAGCCTTGGTATGGTACTGGGGTACTACTCCCCCAAATTTTTCCATTGAAAAGCCATGCACAAAATAAAATAAAAGCGATTCCAAGGATAGGCCAAAGGTGGAATATATTGCAATTCCCATAATTAAAGGAGTATTTCTAGTTTATCAAATGTTCCTTTATTGTTTGACTCCTTGCAGAAGTTAGTGTAAAATTTGGAAGACGCTGCTTATATTTGTTTTCCTACAACATATGACTTGCTTCTCTTTTGCTATGTGTTCTATTTGTATAGCTTCAACATCAAGCAACAGAACATCCAGAAGTTGCTACTACTCTTGATCAGCTCAAGGATAAATTTGAAAACACCTTGAAGACTTTGCAGCATATCCAAACTAAAAATGCGGATTCAATATTTAATACAGGTTAGCTTTGTTTGTCAATTCCCATCAAATGTGTTTGATTGCTTAGGTCTTTTTTTTTTTTTTTTTTTTTTTTTTTTTTTTTTTCATTTTTTTTTTCTTTTACTTGCTTGTGCTGTTTCAGTAAGGCCGTGAAACCTTGTTTTTGTCTGTTCTTGTCCTGCCTATTTGATGTTTAAACCTTGATAATTTTTCTTATGACGCCTAAGAGTTTGCCTGTAAATGTTTGGGGTTAGTGTGCCTTCATTATTGTTGAAAAAATGAATGCATGCATATCAAATGTAGTCCCTGTTTTCTCAACATTTTGTACTTCATGCACCCTGGTGTTGGGTCTATTAACACATCATAAGCAATATGACCTTTTGTAATGCTCACTGTGTGTCTCTTACTCGGCTGAGGTGGATTGGCTTTGAGTTTATCCCAAGTTAGGACTTGTTCTCCTCAACTTATTTTTTCATAACTTATCAAACACTTATTTCAAGTAACTTTAAAACATGAGAAAACTTCATCAAAAAGACTACTCCCTCCCATTTTAAATGTTCTTCCCACTTTCTTTTTTGGGTCCTTTTTGGTCTACATCTCAACCCCACATTTTCTCTCAACTTCTATTTTCCACCCCAAATCCTTACCTTCTTAATTTTTACCCTAAAAACAAGTGGGAAGAACATACTAAATGGGAGGAGGGAGTACATAAGAAACACTAAACTTCTAGAAAACTAAAGAAACATTGTGAAAACTTAATACGACTTAAAAAAATTAAAACTTCGGACTTTGAAATTCCCTTTTGACTATATGAAAACTACCTATTGACTATATGAAACATTGGAGGAGGATGAAACATTGGTAAAAACAGTCACATTCTTTTTGACTATATGAGAACTACCCTTTTTAAATACATTAACCTAAATATCTTGAGGACTTCAAATACACAATTCAGAAATTAACAAATACACAAAATATTACTTCGCATATACAATACAAAACTGAACAGATAGAACAAAGTAATACTGAGTAACATATCTGACCCAAATGATGAGAGCGGTAAAGACTAAAGACTCATCCGAGATGACGCATAATCAAAGAAACTGAATGAAAATGAATTGTATGCAAAAACAAAGTAATACTCCACTTCGTTAACTTGGAGACATTAACTTGAATCCGAAATTGTAGACCTAAATTTGATTTAAATTTTGCTGAGTCTATTTGTAATAAACCGCATCAAAACAATGCATTTCCAAAATGAGTCTTGACACTAAACAGTACGGAGTATTTGAAAATGTATCCCAAACACCTTAGAATTCGGATTGACTGACCTCATCTTATATCGCATATTATACATGAACTTCCGAACTCAAATTGGACTTGTTTGCCATGCTATTCAAAAGATTCATCCAGCGTTGTCTTTAGAGCCAATAACCACTGCCATTGTTCTTTTCATTTAATATACATATTACGACTTGCATTGTGCTTATTGAAATCGGAGTTACTGAATAGATGTCTTTGGCGTTAGTTCAACTGGTTATACTTTGAATTAGGTGAAATGGAGGGAGTATGAAATAGTATCATAGAACATAGATAAGAAAGTTTTCTGTGTATCTGTCACATACCTAATGTTTGTTTATTAATTTGTCTCAAAACCATAATTTTTACCAATTTGGCAAGCATTGTTTTTTTTTCCTTACCATTTTGGTAATTTGGCGATATAATATGGGTTTCGTTGCTAAAGCTGCATGATTAATCGTTGGTTATGTGAGCTCTCTTCCATAGGCCATATCCCATGTATCTAATGGGCAGTAAATTGTTTATTTTTCATTTCCTTGTGTGCTGGAATATTCTTGGTGAGTATGGTGACAAGTTTATTTGACTTTTGATTTTTTGTCATTCTTCTTTGTCCTTTTCCTGTTGGATTATGGTTTAGTCATGAGCTATATGCCTCAAGATTTCCGAGGTACCTTGATTCGTCAACAAAAAGAACGTTCTGAGAGGAATAAACAGGCAGAAATTGAGGCTTTAGTAAAATCTGGTTGCAGTATACGTGATCGATATTCCTTGCTGTGGAAGCAGCAGATGGAAAGGTAAACTACTGATCAATTTTGATCAGTTTTATTGCACTAACTGAATAGGATTTTGAATTAGACTATGACAGTGCTGCTTGTTCAGGAGAAGACAGTTGGCTCAGCTCGGATCTGCAACTGGTGTGTATAAAACACTTGTTAAGTACCTAGTGGGAGTGCCACAGGTTCGTAAAATATCTTTGTTTATCCATATTATCCTCTTAACATAATATGTTAAGACGATACTTATTTATGTAGTGAACTTACCCTACTTGTTTGCCTAAATTGTTTTTGTTCTTAAAAAGTTGCCACTTTAGTATCCTGTGTACTTGTGGCTGATGCCACTATTTCCTTGCTGATTAACAAATTCCATTTGGTGATGTCAAGGTTGAGAAATTTCCGACATTAGTAATGTAATATAGCCAAACTTTTATCCAAACCACAATTGTGTTTGAGTATCATGAATCCGCTTTGTGCAAAATTTCACTTCATGATTTATCTGTAGTAATGGTTTTAGCAATGCTTATAAACTATCTATTTGTTTGAATTATGAATATGTTATGCTGTAGGTCACCATACTAAAACTTACTCATATTCCATGTCACCAAGGTGGAATTAGCACAAACCTCAGAGCGACCAAAGTGGAAGTAGCTAAATATGAGATTAAGTAGAAATATCCTAAAGTTAAAAGCACTAAAATGAAAAATTGCCAATTTCATGAGTCGCTCTCCTCTCCCTTACTTTTCTTCGAGTCGTATTATTGCTACGGAATCAATACACTGAATAGGGACTAGGACGTTACTAAGGATACACTTATCAAAATAAGAACACTGTAAATCTCAAACGAACGGGAAGGCAAAACATGATTTTGGTCTTGTTGGGAAAGCTGAAGTATTTGGTTACATGAGAGTGAATAAAGCTTTGATCATTGAGTTTTGTAAGGGAACTTCACTGTGCTTATCTTGGTGTATACGAGCACATATGTACTTGGTGGTCCTAAGGCATAATTTGGTGTTTTGGCTAGTATGCCATTTTAGCCTCAGGTGACTTTTCTAGGAGGTGGTGATTATGGGGGCAACGGTGTGTGGTGGAGAAAAGAGGATGAGAATTGTGGAGAGAATAGAAAGGATGGGACTTGTAAAGGAGATGTGACTTGAATCAAGACCTGAACAGGGTTACCTTAAGAAAATAACATGCTGAAAAATTGAATTGACATTGTACTTGACACTTAACTGTCCAAATTATGGAAATAATATTTCTGTTTCACTGATAAAATAGATCCAAACCTGACAGAGTCCAATCAGTACAAATATTTCCAATCCAAATGACCTATTTGTGGGGTTTGGTTAGTGGTAAGGATTTGAAAAGGACCTTTAGAATGTGTCTAGGATTCTAATCAGGTCAGAGTGATCAACAAGTTGAGGACCCTTTTTGAAGTCTTTGCCCTTTGGAGCAAAGAGGTGGATAAGAAGGGTAGGAGTATTGTAACTGCCACTGATGTATCATCATAAATACTTCGACATGTCACTAGAGTGGTGTGTCGATACAACACGTGTGCAAACACGACACATAACACGTGTCGGATACGCCGGAGGCTGATAATACTCTCACACGGCTTGCAGAATTTTTTTATTAATGGAGGCTAAACTTGAAAAAGAAAAAAGGGGTAGGTAAAAATGTGAATAATAAAGAAAGAAGGGGTGGGAGGGTGACTCACTTTAATGTGAACAACAACAACAACAACAACAACAACAACAAAAATGAAAACAAAAAGCCGAGTGATTACTCCATGGATAAAAGGTTGGCAGGCAAAGGAAAGGGAAACAGGTTGTTTACCTACTGGATATCTGATGAAATTTATTATATCTGAAAAATATAAATATTTGGTACATTTCCTTTCTTTATGATTGGATTATTTTATTATTTTGATTTATATGTGCTGTCTTGCATGTAGGTTCTTCTGGATTTCATACGACAGTTAAATGATGATGAAGGGTATGTCCCTTTTATTTGCTTTTATAATGCAGTATCTGAAACAGTTGCTGTCCATAGTGCCTGGATTTGAGTCCAATTGTCCTTGACTCAGCATTATTTTTCTTGTTTGACAGTCAGAGCCTAGCTAATAATTGATGTTTCTGGGATCCATGAATGCTTTTATTGTGAATCTACTTTTCTTTCAACTCCACATCACCCGTTAAACATAATTTCTCTGGGTTTACGAGGATACCTGTTACTAGTGTAGACGAGTTATGGTCAGATTGTACCATGGGGTTCATAGAGACTCTAACAAGCTGATTGATATTAGTTGGTTGTCATTGAAATATGTTGGACTATGTGATAATAGATTTGCAACTTGTCGTTGGCCTTATGTCCAGAAAATGCTGAATGTATTTTTCAGTTTTTTATTTTATTTTATTTTATTTTTCTCCTAAATTAGGGATGAGAACAGCTAGTACTGTCCTGCGCGAATAGAGGATGTATATTGTACCCCATCTTTATATTGCATTAAATTGAAATTAGAGGACAAACATTTGATTTGGGAATTCAATCAAGCAATTTTCTCGAAGTTGTAGAGGTTTACTGAAAGCATGCATCTTTGCTTATAGTATTTTCAATTGGGATGGTTAGATGAGTTAATTTGGCAAAGTTTTCTCTAGCTTTTGCAATTTTTGGACGTTCACTGGAAAGAGACACACATCATCTTTGTGGCACTCTCTGTAAGGCTGTTATGAATTATTGGACTTGATAAAATAAGAAGACCTTCAAGTGAGGTTCTTTTATAAGCTTTTTGTTTGATAGATGATTCATTTCGGTCTCATGTCTCTGGGGCATTGCAAAATCTTTTCATTTTATGTTCATGATTTGATATTAGCATTATTGTGTCTAGTTTCTTATTTCAGGTACTGAAAATTGTCTTTGACATGAATGGCCATCTAACAAATCTACAACTAAAGTTTTATATGTTTTTAGTTATAAAACGAAGATTTTAGTTTGAAAATTTGAAGTTTCCATCTGATAAATTAGAGCTATAGTTTGACATTGTTTTTGGTTTTAAGATGTCAAGATGACAACTTAGGTCTATTCTCCTCATTTTATTTTTGCTTATCAAACACTTGTATAAACATCAGATAACTTTAGGGTATGTTTGGATTGATGAAATTAGAGGGAAAGGAAAGTGA
Organism: Dianthus caryophyllus; assembly: GCA_023091065.1. Classification (NCBI taxonomy): domain Eukaryota; kingdom Viridiplantae; phylum Streptophyta; class Magnoliopsida; order Caryophyllales; family Caryophyllaceae; genus Dianthus; species Dianthus caryophyllus. Next base: position 10,161,993 of record CM041529.1, on the reverse strand, counting down.
GGGATGTAATTTCCGTCGTTCGGTTAGCCTATTAGAGTGAAGGGATTTGGAAGGAGAGAGATTCATTTTCTCCCCTCCAAGACAAATCAAAATCTCTCAAAAACAGGTGAGATTTGGAAGGAAAATGTCATAGCTTCCATCCCCTTCCTCCCCCCTCCCTTTCCCTCCATTTTTGGTATCCAAACACACCCTTAAAAAGTTCAGGAGTCTAATTACTGAAAATACACTAAACTTGAGAAAACTTTAATCTTCAGACAACTTAAAACGAATAGAACAGACTCTTATAGATTTAGTGTGGTCCTTCTTAAGAATTTAAAAATGATAATGGCTCTATAATATTTCTTTTCTTTTTTCTACAATCTTTTTAAGTTGAATTATAGTGATTAGAGCAAGTGATTGGCATGAAGACTATATCATAGATACTCCTAGAAACTAAATGTTGTAAACAACAAGAAGAGGAGGCTTGGCTAACATAAATCAATGATCGAAACCGTCCATAAATATCTTCATCGATTTTTTAATTGAAAAACTTGTGTTTTAACTTAGAAGTTAGATGTTCTGGTCAAAATTCTTGTTTAGTAGAAAGAAAATGTACCATACTTAGGTTCATCGGATCTTTTTCCTATTGCAAATTTACTTATAAGTAGATAAATTATCTTGTATTGATAATTATTTTACCCTTTCTAGTAGTTTATTGACTGAATGCGAGTACTTTTAACACTTGACAGGCCAATGGAGGAGCAAAGACAGCGTTATGGACCACCATTATACAGCCTTACAAAGATGGTGCTTGCCATTCGGTTCTTCCTCTTTCTATTGTGGCATCGTATTAGTACCCAAGAAATGTGAGACACAATCTTTGCCATTCCTTAAATTCTTGTCGATAAGTATTGCATACTAAAGCCAAATCATTTTATAAAGAATAAAGCTAAAATAAAATCAAGGAATTTTCTCGTGGTGCCCCTTAGTTTTGACCTATTTCCCTAGGTATCCATCCGTTTTCTTCCTATTGTACCACTGAGTTTTGAGTTTTAGTTTTTATTTTCCGACTTACCCGTTGTCAATTAGTGTTAAATGGTATTAACATCACCTACGAAATCAACTCTTAAAACTGAATTTGTGTTGACAAAATTTATCGTTTTTTTTTTTTTGGCATTTTTCCTAAATCAAAGTAAGATCGATGATTTTCCTAACCGTAATCTCCATAACCAATTTTTTAATTCAAAATCCTCCTTATTTGCTGGAAATCAAAACCTTTAATCATCTTCTTCATCCTCAATATCGAAGGAACCTCCCAAAACAACTAATAACCCTAAAAATTGCTCTTTCTAGTCGAGTCTGTAATCTTTAAAACTCATCTCACAAATCAAAAGCCTGTAATTAATCAATTTCAAAACCCTAATCCCTAAATCATCGTCATCTTCACGACTTCACATACGAATATATTAGAGGCCCCCAGAAAACAACTCAAACCCCTGAAGTCATCATGTTGATTTAGATGCTGATTTTGTGAGCATTTAAGCTTCAAATTGGAGATTAGTTTTAGTGCTACGAGTGATGTTTATGATACATAAAAGGATGTTAATATTAGGAAAAAAATGACGTTATAACGTTAAATATTGGGTACGGCCATTAGATAATTGGTTAAAAATATACTTCGTAACTGTTTTAAGATATTTAATCTATGTGCATATTTTTATAATTAGCACATATATATAGTCGTGGTTGTTAAATAAATTAAATTGGATAATAATTTCCATGTATCCTAAGCCTTTGTTCTAGAAATAGGTCCCCTTGTGCCTTGTTACAAATCAAGCTATTTCCTAAGTAATCTGTCTAAATCTTAGTCTTTCTTGTAATATAATCCTACTGGTATAATATAAGTTCTATTTGCAGAAACCTTTAAATTTTGTTTTTACATTAACTTTATCTCCCCTATATAATCTTGGTCCTATTCAGTATAATCAATCCTCCTTTGTAGTAAAGAAATTATGCTCATTGGTTGCCACTTAAAGGAACCTCCAAATCAGAAATCTTTGATAAACACAAAAATAAAGGACTATGGAATGAATAATCATGGAGTTGGAAAGGTCATGTACATTAAGGCAAGAAGATAATATGAATAGCATTAGTTTTGATACCTGAAGGAGACAAGAAATTCATCATATATTCTTGCACTAATAAATAATTAAGAGAGAAAACTCATCAATCATTTAACATTTTGAAGGATGTATGAGAAATAAAGTTGAATCTGTTATGTTTTCTGATCCTAAGTTACAAGAATAAAAAGTACATCCAACGTTTTATCATGTTCTTTCTCTACTAGTCTACCCTCATAAAATCAAGTGTCGATAAAGTAGATTATCTTTATGAAGTGGAATATATACGAGAAAATACTAAAGTTTCAGTTACTCAAATTCGCTATTTAACTCGTATTGAGCTTTTTCCAAACCAGCTTTTACTTTCTAAAAGTCATTCGACATGCTTTTGGTCCACGCAAAAATGGTGTTCTTTTAGCATCACAACTACAATAACAGCTAATTTCTCCAATTGAAGTTGAACAAATGATTCCACTTTGCCTTTGTGAAGGCATGATATATTACTGGAGAATTAATGGCTGACATTTACATTATGGAATTATGGGGTTGGCCGTAACCCTTGATGGAAGGAAAGAGTTTCCAGTTGTGACAAGAATTAATTACTGGATAAAAGATACTAAAAGTATAGGCATGGTTGCATAACAACGATGCATATTGCGGACAATTTAAATATTGGGTTCATTTCGGGTTTTACTATTTTCGGGTCTAATTTGGGCCAGGTTGGATTATTTCGGGTACAGGTCATTTTCGTGTCACCTAACATCGAGTTATTCATTCAGGTTAGGTGATAGTTGGTCGGGTCTATTCGGGTTTTGGGTCAAGTTCGGATCTTGAGTTCGGGTGTCGGATCGGTTTCGGTTTGGTTATTTGGGTCACAATGTCACATCATTCGGGTCTGGTCAGTTTCGCGAGTTCTACCCAACAGGTCCTTTAAATGGCTTGGTTGTAATAAGCACAAAGAACCCCTATTTACATTATAAAGGTTTGGGATAAATCCAAATTAAAAAATCTACTGAAATGTATTTTAGAGCGACAATTTTATATAATGCTTACCATAAAACTATTCACATATTTTTAATATATTAAAAGACTAAGCAGTATATTTTAACTATAACAATATTCCTTTTTGTGCCTGCTCTCAGTGACATAGTAATTATATGAGTAGTTTTTTGAGCCTCTTATCACCATTGAGTGTTCTGGTGATAGGACTACGGAGCAATTAACTTTATTGGACGGAGCTGCCAACACATATACCACCGAATTTGAGAGGTTCATCACATTTATGAGGTAACCTTCTGTCATGTTATGAATATTGTTCTGTTAAACATTTGTTATGTGATGATTTCATTAATTAAAATCTCGTTTGGTTTTAGTGAGGTCTTTGCAAATTCTCCTTTCTTTATATCAGCAGATGAAGTAGGTGCCTCTGAATCACGGTTTGTTTCTCTTCTTGCTTATTTTGGAGCTAGCCCACCATTGGCAAGTTATTTACACAACTCAAATTGAATACTCTTTTGGCTGAATGGTTCGTCTCATTTTGAAAACAGAAATGATGATTATAAAGACATAAGCATTCCAGCTGGTAAATCGCATGAGGTATGTCACAGTATTGCTTCTAGAAATCTTTATTGCGGAAGGCATCTTGGCATGTGGTACTAATTTACTGGTAAACACTCTTAATTTGAAGCCCTTTTGTAGTTTGTCTTGATTACGGAGTAGATCACAATTCGACCCTTTCCCTCAAATTTCACCTGTTGGTTGGTGTTACTCTTGAGATGTAGAACAAAGAGCTTGGCTAGTTGCAATAACGATAAATACTTTAACGTTGATGGAAAATCTAACTGATAGGGAAACGTATTTAGAAACTCTAAAACAGGTTTCTTGTTCTTTAAAAAAACATAAAAATCGGCAACCCAACTAATGAAACCTATAGTCGCATTTGAAAGTAAGAAAAGAAGTCAAACGGACACTACAATACAGGATATAATTTCCTATAGGTCGGAGTTAGGGACACATCATCCCAATCGGGATTGAACTAAATCTATAATAAGTCAGTTCTCAGTGTCTCGATTCCTCAGTACATGCCCTTTCTGAATTTTTGAGCTCTCTCCACAGTGGGGAATGACAAGTGTTGGAGTGCACAATTACACTTCTTAATCTTCTCAACTCTTAGGTCACATGGGTCCAAGCTAACTTACAATCATCATCTAGCATTCCCAAGCCTTCACAAGTTCAATTCAGCTAACTCCATGATTTTCAATCCTCTTCAAAATTCGACCATTCAATTTAATCAAAAGGATAAATATTATATGTATATACTAAATATTATTTTACTTCTAAATTTTACTTTTTTAAGGCAAAACTCATGTCCGAAACGATACCCAAAGATATGGGTATTGATGTTATATAAAGGCAGTTATCGATATGACACATCTACAAGGTGAAGTAGACGGGAAGCCTTACCTGAAGCAGCAGTATGATTTTTGAAAGCTTTTAAAGTGATACGTCTTATTTACTCACATTTTATTATAAAACGGAAATCGCATCTTTTAAGTTTTAAGTTTTAAGTTCTGCAATTCGTGGACACGTCATTGCACACGTATCCTTGTTTTTGGTCCACCTGTAACCAACCTCGATCCGAGTTCAGGATCATAGTTGGTGTTGCTAATTATGTGTCAAATATCGGCCATAATGGTTAAATTGTGCCTGTGCTTTTAAGCTGTTTCGCGTCGGAGAGTGTTAGTGTGGTGGCAAGCATAAAATCTAGTGTATAAGTGCCGGTCTTTGCTTATCAACACATATTTGGAATCATGCTTTCAGTAAAAGGAGGGTTAGCCACAAAATATAAAGCTCATGATCCATCACTGCAAGTGCTGAAATCTAAGCATGACAGCCAAATTCATTGAAAGACGATTTTAATCGAATATGACAAATTCATTTCCAGTATTTCTTTGTGCCCTTATTTTGAAGTTATTTAAGATTGACTGTTTCTTTTTTTTTTTTTATAAATCTTTTTCCAAAGTTATTGGCAGTAGCACTAAAAACCGCGGCTGGTAACCGATTGATGCTTATCTATCTCTGCTTGGGTACTTTTGCACGAGGCAGAAGCTATATTAGTTCCATTATTATATTTGTGGTTTACCTTTGATGGGATGAATAATGAAGAGACTGTTTGGCTGTATGGATAGCTTATTTACTACAAAGATGGGCAAAATAACAACAATGTGTTTTGATCAGATAAGGCAACTGCTTGTTACATGCAGCATATATAAACTGATATTTTGCAGATACCTTTCACTTCTATACCTTTCACTTCTATACCTTTTAGAACTTTTTTTTTTTTTTTTTTTATCTTTGATTTGTTTTCTCCCTGATGAAAATATACAAATGATGAACTCCAAGCTTTCTAATCTTGCCGTCAAAGAAAAAGATTCATTATATCTGCCGTGATGGTCTAATTTTACAATTTTGTCTGTAGGTGCTGTTATCTGTGGATTCTGTAAATTCTTATATTGCCTGGGATTTTGCCCTCGAGCAAAGTAAAATGAATATGGTATGTACCGTCCCTTTTTAAATTAATAATTACAACATCATCCGTAGTGCCTCAGGCTTCCTCTAGTATGGAACAATCAATGGAATTCTCCTAGGGTGTATCACAGTATCAGGCTTCCAATTGAGCCAAAAGATTTAGAACATTTGACTTTTCTGTACAATGGAATTCTCCTAGGGTGTATGAGGCAGCATTAGTTTTTCTTACGTAGTTGTGTGGTTTTTTTTTTATTATTATTTTTTATTACTCCGTATTTAATTATTTTTAGTTTTTTTTTTTTATTTTTTTTTATCATGAAGCAGATCATTGTTGTCTTTTTCCTCCAACAGTGAATCGGTCACGAAAATCGTTATACGGAGTACTATTTATCATATGATAAATTTAGTCCTTGGAAGGGTGATATAGATGGAACGGTTAGAGAATAAAGGGAAATAATTTCTTTAAGATGAGCAATAAACAATGCATAAAGATGATCATGCTTATGTTTTTTCAACTACTGAACTTAGTAAAATTAAGCACATGTTTTCTGCTACATAGTGAGTAGCTGTCCTGCAGTATAGTTCATTGAAACTGCTCTTGGAAACATTTTAAATTTACACCTCAAATGATTAAAAAGGCTGATGAAAGTACTGTCATAGAAACATAGGAAATTGTCTTATGATACGGCTTATCATGCTTGATCAGCCAAAAAAGAGGGATTTTGTGTGACGTGGAAATAAACCAGTCTGAATATATTGATCATCTTTGACTTTGCATAAGCTACAATCAATGAATCATGCCTGTTACTAAGCTTCATCTTGCCATATACAGGATGTAGGGTTTAGCATAGAATATACAGACTCTTCAGGCCAAAACATTGTAAGTGATTGCGCATGTCTTTCTTTAACAATAATTTTTTTGTATTACGATACAATGTGCAAATGATTTGTATCTACGTCATTAATCTGCTTAAAGGTTTTGTCTTCAATGTTGCAGCTTATCTTGCCTTATCGTCGCTGTGAATCTGATCAAGTGAGTATATATATATATATCTCTTTTATACTTTATCAATCTTTGGGATCGATTCTAGTTATAATTAGTGTTGGATTCAGGGAAACTTCTGCACAGTGATGGCAGGAAGTTACAAGCTAATATGGGACAATTCATACTCAACCTTTTTCAGAAAGGTAAGTGTTCTCTAATGGTGTGTTTGGGAATGGTGATTTCATTTGAAATTTGGCAATTTCATGTGTTTGTTAACTTCAAGAATTTAGATTTGCATTTGAATTAAATCCATCACAAATCCAACCATTCATAAAACTAGATAAATTCATATGACACACCATATATCATAGTATTATTTCCAAATCCAACTTGTAAAATTAGTGATTTGATTTCTAAAACCTCAATTTCAAATGTCCAATTCTAATTTCTAATTTTGAACTGAAATTTGAGTTTCCAAATGCCATGTCAATGAATTCATGCAGGTGTGCCTCTGGTATAGTTTTCTTGATAAATCGGCAACGCAATTTTTATTTGTGCTTAATATATTTCAGTTCGTTCTTTTCAACCAGAAGCTCCCATTACAGATTTACTCTGTGTTTGGATTGATTTGGGGGAAAGGAAAGTGAGATGTAATTTTCTTTTGAGATAGGAAATTGGAGTCTCCTACATACCATGTCAAGTTCCTTTAGATATAGAAAAGATTTGCATGAAAACAACTGCCCTCCACCGGTCCACCCCCCCTCCTGTCTTGTTTATTTTTATAAGTATAGAGTTTGAAGATTTCAGCTGAGATTATAGAAATAAGACGCATTGTTGGTGATCTCTTTGATATTTTGGTAAACTGTGGCTCCTGTATCTCAACTATCCGCAGGTTTTGCGTTACAAGGTGGACTGTATACCTCCAGTGGTAGAATCAGCGCAACAGTGAGCAATATTCATGGTCATGACTCTTCTATCATGAAGCATTTGGATTTTCTCAGTCCACCAAAGCATTCTCGACTCTGTATCTCTACATTGAATACGAATGTATAGTGCTGCTTGTTATAATGCTTTGTTAGTTGTTGTATATTACGGAGTACCCTGTATGATTATGCAGCCCCGAGTTCGGTTGAATATAGATGGGATACTCATAGCACTTGCCATCTAGAAGAATGAACAAGTAACCTAGCTTCTCAATCTTCTAAATATGGAATAAATCTAAACGGCTTAATTTTATGCATATCAATTCTGACTCATAATCATCAATTTATCATTCTGACTGATGCTCATTGTTGTACCATAATGCTATAGGGTATGTACGTACCAAATCAACATGAAGTTGCCTTGGAAAAATATCGACTAGTTATATACTCCGTAAGAGCTAACACTAGCAAACAAGAGTTACAACTACTCTTAACACTATTCAAGAAGCATCCTACAAAGCCTCACTTTACAAATACTCCCTCCTCTTCACAATGTTTATCACATTTCCTTTATCTGTGATCTCCAGCGTCATGGATTTGGCCGTCTTTTTTTTCTTAGTAGATAGCGTTTTTAAGTTGAAAATATAATTTTTGGAAAGATGTTTTAATGACGAGTGTGAATATCTTATTGCTATAATCTCATTATTTATACATTTTAAATTATTAACAGTCAAACTTTTAAAAATTTGACTCTCAAAAAGGTAAAAGTGATAAACAAAGTGAAGAGGAGGGAGTATTATAGAAGGGTGTTACTCAACTGTACCCGGCTTTTTCTCAGTTGTACCCTTTTTTGTCATTAATTTTCCATCCCCTATCCCTGCTCTACCAATTTTTCTCTCTTCTCTTTCCACCCAAAAAAAACCCTAAAACAATTTAAATCAACCAATTTCTTCTTCAATTAATTCAATTACTTATACAATTATTTCAATTCTTAACATATGGATCCTTGTGACGATATATTTCATGTAATTTACTTTTTTTTTCATTAATTTAATTTTTTATCATTCATTTTGTTTATGTTTGTTTGTTTTTGTTTTTTAATTTTTATTTTTTATGAATTATTTGGGTTGGCGGCGTGGTTTGTGGCGTGGCGGGTGGGTATGGCGGCGGCCGTCGTGGGGTGGGCTTGGGGGTGGTGGGGGTGGCAGTGGGTGGTGGGGTGCAATGAGGCTTCACGTTGTTTTTTTGTTTTTTTTTGTTTTTTTTGGTTTTTTTTATTTTATTTTTATTTTTTTTTATTATTTTTTTTAATTTTTTTTGGGCTGAGGGAGGATCGGTGGTGGTGGGAGAGATGGGCTGAGGGAGGGGCGGCGGCGGTGGTGGTGATGGGAGAGGCATAAGTTTTGGAGGTTTAATAGAGGAGCGAGAAGAGAGAAAATTTTGGTTTAAAAATTTGTGGGAAAGAAATGAAAAGGGCAAGTAGGTCTTTTTTGGGTACAACTGAGAAAAAGCCGGGTACAGTTGAGCAATTACGTTATAGAACTAGTTAGTTCCCGTGCAAATGTACGGCTTTTATAGATATATATTTAATTTAGAAAAATATATCATTTTGAGATTAAAAATTAGAATTCATAAGAATTATATAATTGTATTACATATAATATAACTTCATGCATATAATATAAAGGATTTTGTTTATACGATTAGAATTTATATCCACATAATTCACGTACTCTGTAATAGAATTGAGATATAAAATTTCATGACTTCATGTAATATCCAATATGTTATTATACGATTATATGACTATTGGTATATATTTGTATATTACATAGATATATATAATAAAAAAATTATTGAATGTAAAATTAGATGCATAAGAATTACTCTATATAAATATATCATATAAATAAATTTTTGTGCATATTATACAAAGATCTTTGTTAGGGTATTAATAAATACGGAGTATTAATATAGATGCATGAGAATTAGATGAGCTAAGTTGGTAATTGTATAAGTGTTATACAATACATGAGGTTTAGGGTTCCAGTTTTAAGATTAAGATCGTTAGGATAATACCGAGTATATATTTTTGGGTTATATATTTTTTTGAATAGTAATAATATATATTTATATTTGGGGATAATATATTTTGAGATTATAATTAATAATAATAATCATTATTATACATTTTGAGAATCTTAATTATATATCTTGAGAAGATAATCTTTTTTTAGTTTAGGTCATGTTTATAGTAATTTGATTAGTAATAATAAGCATTAAAGTTATGTTGTGTAGTTGGTAATACTATATGTTTGTTAGTGGGTCACAAGTTCAATTTTTGGTAGGTATATTTTTAAGTGATTTTTTAAAACTCTATGTGAGTGTTTGGGCGGGAAAATGAGGGAAAATTATTTCCCTTTAGAGAAATATTTCCGTAGTTGGTTTTACAATTAGTATATATTAAGATTAAGATTAAGATTAAGACTAGTTGGTAAGCCCGTGCAATTTTCGAATTTTGAAAAGAGAACAAAAAAAGTAAAAAAAAAAAAAAAAAATGTAAAATCAATAATCAATTACTATAGTATTATCATCACTTGAAATATATCATGTTTTCATGAATTGAGTGATTTTGTTTTACCTTATTAATAAATAAGAAATTGAATATTTGAAACTAAAGGTTTTTTTTAGGTTGATATTATTCTATTTTATTATTGTGAAACAATATCTCAAAAAGTGTTTCGAAAGATAATACTTTTTCATTTCACCTATTTCTTTAGGTGTTCGTTTTTAGAGCTGATCTGCAATATTTTATGTTTTGTTTCTTGAATGCAATGGGGTATTACATATTACTCCCTTGTATATAGCCTCCTAAATAGCTATATAAAATAAACTCAAAAAATTCGGTTGAAAGCTGAGCGCAATGTCAATTAATGTCAGGGTTAATTGAATATAACCCCCTTTATAACATTTTTTTCAAAATAACCCCCTTATATGTTATTTTTATGATATAATCCCCTTTTAAGACACTTTTCTTTCTAAATCAACCCCAACGTCAAATTTTCTTACTTAAAAATCGCAATTAAAGACATTATAGGGTCAAGTTACAACCACCAATGTCTAAAATATGTCGACACCTCTTGAGACATCCTTGTTTAAGGGTGTGAATATATCCATTTTAAGTAACTTGCGACGTTGGGGGTGATTTAGAAACAAAAGTGTCTTAAAAGGGGGTTATGTTATAAAAATAACATATAAGGGGGTTATTTTGAAAAAAAATGTTATAAAAGGGGGTTATATTCAATTAACCCTTAATGTCATGTAATATCATATTCCAAATAAGGGCATGTTCTCTTCGTCTGAAGTTTTCTGAACCAATCTTAAGTTTTCTGAAGTTAACTGAAGTTTTCTGAAGTAATCTGAAGTTTTCTGAAGTTGTTTGAAGTTTTCTGAAGTTTTCTGAAGTTTTTTGAAATAATATTAAATTATTATTACTACTACTACTATTGTTATTATTATTATTATTATTATTATTATTATTATTATTATTATTATTATTATTATTATTATTATTATTATTATTATTATTATTATTAAACGCAAATACAAAATTGACAAAACTACAAAAATTAGTGGGCACCTGAGACACAATCTGAGCTCTCACTTCCTTACTTTTAGCAAATCTTTGTAGCACCAAGATTATTCAAATCTTTATATATATGCACTTTTTCCACTAATATTTAATTAATATTTATATTCAATTTGTTTGATTTGATATAATAATAATAGTAGTAGTAGTAGTAAATTTTAGCATTTTTATTCATTAATATTTGATAAATATTTATGAAAATTTTATTAACAGTCTATATATTTAATTAGAACTAAATTTTTTTATTTATGATTTGCAATAAAATGGTTTTGGATTGTTCTTATTTTTATTCAAATTATAATGATTATTATTATAATTATTATTGTTAATAGTATTATTATCACTATTATTAATAACATTAATGTTATATATAACTTAGGTAATATTATTATTAGTTAATTTATTTATTTAGAAATCTGAAGTTTTCTGAAGTAATCTGAAGTTTTCTGAAGTTGTCTGAAGTAATCTGAAGTTTTCTGAAGTTATCTGAAGTTTTCTTAAGTTATCTGAAGTTTTCTGAAGTTTTCTGAACCAGGAAAAAATTTAAGATGAGGAGAACAGACCCTAACTCAAAAAATTCGGTTGAAAGGCGAGCGCAATGTCAATTAATGTCATGTAAAATTTCATTCTTAAGTATAAACATCACAACATTGAAAAGTATCCTACCTCTAAATTCTGCAACTACAATTAAAACTAATACTTTAAGTAAGAGCTATTAGAATTGCTAAAATTAAAGAGTCATTATATTTGAAATAAGTTAAAATAAATTATAAACATTATATATCTAGAATAATTTAGCGACAATAAATTACCGATTCTCATTTGCAACATGATATATTTGAATTATCGTGAAATATTATATTCTGTATAAGTTTTTAATTTCACTTTTTTTTATAAATATCTATATTTTACAGATATCATCATTTAACTATGGAGTTAAAGCATCAACCTGGGAATGTTATCAGGAAAATTAAAATACATGTAAAACGTCAATTCAATGTAATTGATAAGGATGGATGGAGTGATAGGGAAATAGAGTGGTGGTCAAATGTGATGTAAATGATTTTAACATGAATTAATGAAATCTTAGATTTCTAAAAGAAAAATAAAATTAGTAATTATGAAGTTGGATCACATATAATTTAACTAATATTATCAAAGGGTATTGATTTTTTGTATACAGCTTTTACTCCCATTGTATACTTTTTTTACTATTATTTCCAATTTTGTCCTTTTTACTCCCATAATATACAATTTTTTTATTTTATTTTTTTTTCAACTTTTCCTAAACCATATGCATTCAATTTCTATCTTTTCTTAAATCAAATTCATTAAGTATTTCAATTTATCAATCATGAATTCCGATAATAAATTTAATGAAATAATTATCGTTATTAATTTTTATTTTGTTCATTAAATTATTGAATTTTATTAATTTTTTGTCAATTTAAGTTAAAATTTATAATTTGTGTTAAGGTGGTTTATGGTGGTGGGAGTGTGAGTAAGGAGGGCGGTGGTGGTAAGTCTGGGTGGGGAGAGGGGCGGCGTGTGGTGGTGAACGGCGTTGGTGACCGGCGGTGGTGGTTTGTGGTGGTGGGAGGGGTGTTTTGAATTTGGGTTAGGAGGGGTGTGAGCAAGGAGGGCGGTCGTGGTGGGGTGATGGGCGGCGTGAGGTGGACCAGGTGGCGGCGGTGGTGTTAGGCGGCGGGCAGCAGGTGGTGTTTCCGGCGGGTGGTGTTAGGCGGTGGTGATGTTTCCTTTTTTTTTTTTTTTTTTTTTTTTTTGGTTTGTTTACCGTGCTTCTTTTTTGTTTTTTTTTGGTTTTTTTTTTTTAATTTTTTTTTAAGTCTTTTGTTATCATTTATTTTATATTATTTTTGCATTTTAGTGTTTATATTGTAAAATTTATTTTGTGTTATTAATTATTATATGATTTTCGCTTAAATAATACGTATTTTTATAGGTCGACGACGGTTTAGACGATTTATCAAAAAATTCGAATGATATACATGATCTTTTGGAGATTGAGGTAGCTAATTGCACGCATTTGTTTTCCTATAATCTTATGTAATATTTTTGTATTAAATCGTGTTAATTATGATAATATTTTTACTTAGGATGATGATCGTGTCGAAGAATTTCCAGAAAACTTGATAGATACGTCGCACTTTTTTTATCACGGATAAGATTTTTGAAAGTCGTGAACAGTTCATCAAAAATGTTAAGTTGATGGGAGTTGAGCATAATATAAAGATCAATCTTTATACTTTTCATCGTAATCGTGCATCTGGAGCTGGTGAGCAATGGCTTGAATGTGGTCGATCTGGAATATATGTAAATAACACAAAATCAGGTGTTTCACGTGTTTACTCGTATACTGGATCAAAAAAATGTAACTGTCCTTTCAAATTAAAGCGAATAGGACAACTTGATGGTACTTATAAGTTGCAAGTTCATAATGGATATCATAACCACTATCTTGTACCCGTGAAAGAAAGATGAACTTGTACCCGTGAAAGAAAGAAAAAAATATTTCCCATTAAAAAAGTCGAAATAATTAATGAACAAAAGATGATTTTTTTTTTGGGGGGGAAAAAAAGTATGGTAGTAAGGATTGAACTTGTGACCTCAAGTATCTACTAAATGCATTACTACCACTATGCCACTATTGAATTGCTGTTTAATAAATAAAACATTAAATATATTTTCAAAATTGTACTAAATTAACAAATAAAAAAAAATTGTAAAATCGCGCCACCCCAACACTAGCGGCCGCCGCCAGCCGCCACTTCCAGCCGCCACTTCAACCCAGCCGCCACTTACACCCAAAGACTACTCGCCGCCACCCACCACCTCCTAGTCACCCGCCTCCGTTAAGAACCCCAAAATCCCAATTTCATGTAAACCCTAATTTAATTTTAACCTAAATTCATTAAAATTAATCATATTACACATGATTTTATGAAATAGATTGAAATTAAATAGTTATTACTTTGTTGAATTGATTATCGAATTATAATTGAATTAATTGTATGAATTTAGGATTATAATTGAAAAAATTGTATGAAATTAGTTTAAGAAAAATTAGGAAAGACAAAAGAGAGGATTTTGTATACAAAAGAGTAAAAAAGGGTAGGAAAGGGAAAAAAAAAAAATGAAAAAAGTATACAACGTGAGTAAAATCCGTATACAATTAATCATATTCGTTATCAAATGGATGGTTTAGTGCCTTATAAAATTAAACATACATAATAATGATAGAGATCAAATAAAGTTATTTATCATTTTAACATGACAAAATGTTACGTGCACTTATGTGTAACATGTTCATTCAATGGTATAAACTGAAATTGACAACCTAAAATAAGCAAATTTTATTATATTTATTGAATTTCATACACGGTCACTTTAATTGTGACAATTAAGATAATTAATTCTGCCATTTAACAAGGTGATTAAATGCTGAAATTATTGAGATAATAAAATAAGCTTTTATTACTCATGGGAAAGGTTTGTAACAGCCTTATCCATAACTTTATATAAAGCTAATCTTTCTATGTGAAAGAGATAACATGACCCCATCCTATACACACAACATATATTAGGCAAATACACGTTGAGCTCTCAATCGTACGAAGCTCGGGTTTTGGGGCATGAACATATATGGTGACTCTAGTAGGCACCGTGAAACTGTTGCCGTGGGTTAAGAGCTGACACAAACGACCCCGCTTCCGCATCGATACAAGTACGCCACTTTCTAACAGTGGTATCAGAGCTAATTTAATATGTTTAGCTCCTATCCCATTTTTGTAAAATTCGTTTTTCCAATTGGATGCCTATGCCCCTGTTCCTCTTCCGGAATATTTGCTTTCCTTTATTTTGTAAAAATCAACTTTTTTTTTTTTTTTTTTTTAAAGATGATTGTAACAACCTGGTTTTTAGTCGACTTTAATTACTAAGGCGGAAATTAATTAAGTCTTAAACCAGCGTTATTAATTATACAATAACCCAAAATATTACATCATCGTTTAAGAGTTGAATAAAACAACTCTAAATACGGAAATTCAAAAGAGTAGCATTATATATATTACATCTCTCTCGAAAACAACTAAGGAAAAGCAATAAAAACGTCGCGTGGTCCCGTCCAAAATCCAGCTCCCGGTCCACGATCATCCTGCACAATAAACTGATGAGGGGGTGCCCGCTGAGCGGACAGTGACTAGCTATGCTCATACTTACCCTCGATTTCAATTACTTTGGTTTAATATTATCGCTTTATAAACATAACGTTATGATAAAAACATAAACATGCTTATTACATATAGCATATAAAGACATATAAGTCATAATAAGCATGCGGTTTAAAGCGATAAATCATATAAGCATGATAATCAGTTATGAAAGCAATTAACATATAATATCATGGCAATAGTATCACAATAATTCAACAGGATTACAATGCGATATCAGATCGCAAACAGACATACGTATTGTATCATTCTCATCATGCAGACTCGATTCACTTCAGAAACTTGTGGTCTTTAATTTTCGAAGATGGTACACACTCGTTCTCATTTAATCAAACAACACACAACACATAATGCTTACGAGCCTGACCACTGAGTAGGCCATTGTACTCTAGTCGCTTGCATCTCACTACCATAGTGCAGCGGCTTACTCGACTCGTAAACCACGCCGAATACTATAGTACTTGCATCTCATCTTCTAGTGTTCGAAATGATTCGAACTTCAGATACAATCTCGTCAAGTGATCTGTACATGTGGTAAGAACGAATGCTAGTGTCGCGTCCAATAAAGACGAAACTCGGCAAGGAGACAGAACCGCAAAGCGCATAAGCACATAATGTCACGGTGGCCCTGGTAACTTTAGCGAAATAGGGGAATAAAGCCCTAGTCTAGTACATGTACACTAGTATCCACGTTAAGAGTAGGCTATGCTATTCATAGAGCACCTTAACTCTGGATAAAACGACTATTTCCTAAAGCCTGATCCAAAAGGATTGGCATATTCATTATCTTGTACGGAACAGGCTATACGACTTAAGGCGCAACGGCATGGGTAGAGCGCATAAGCACATAATGCTACCGGCTGAACCACACTAACCGGGATGACCAACGTCAGAGACCGAGATAGTGGCGTCCGCTACAAGACTATCTTAACCCCACTTCACTCACGATTGACGTTCCCTTATCTGAGGCCCAAGCTTGACCTTTCATTTAACTTACTCAATATTCATTATTTATTCGATATTTACATATCACATGTTACTAGACTCTCCTAGTCTCAGCGTCAAACGTTTTATTTGAATTGTAGGTTTCACATGATCACATAACACATTCGTTTATTATTTGAAATGTGGTTAATTATTAACGTTTTTAGGTTCCTATATTAATACGTTTATTAGTATGTCCAATTTTATTTAAGTGTTTTTCAAACACCTTAAGTCATTTACTTATTCCTTTTTAATTTTCTATACTTAGTAAAATTTTCAATATTTTCAATATTTCAAATTTTGGAATTTGAAATTGATATACGTTATTTTTATATGTTTTTACCCCCGTCCCGAGCTGCGTTTTATTGTCAAAATGCGCCCTTTAGGGCCATTTTGTTCTCACATTTCGCTCGAGTAGCGTTTTTGGTGTTTTTCCGTGGTTTGCAGGAATTTGTAGCATTTCCGTGCATTTGAGCTGAATATTTGAGTTATGACGGAAACCCGAAAGCCGAGGCGAAGCGAGCTCTGAATCAAGTGACACGAGTAAACTTGGGCGAAATCTAACATTAAGGCCCAAGTAGAAGGAAAGTCAAAGGCCCAAAGTTGAGTCCAGCCCGTTTCTGAGGGCCGGCCGGTCAAACTTGACCGGCGGCCGGTCGGCCGGCTTAGGTGCTTTTGTTGACTTTTTCACGAGATTTTAAGCCCAAAATTTGGGCTACGTGGTCGAGCGTAGGCCGTGATAAGTGCGGCCGACTGGGAATTTTATTCGACGGTTTTAATTTGTAATTTAATTATTTTAATGTTTTAGGAAACTACTATATAAGAGATTTTCGGGAGTTAGGTTTAGTTTATCTTTCATATTACTGCTTTTACTGCTTTTTACAATTACTCTCTTAGAAAAACTTCAAGTTCTCTTTTAAGTTCATCTTTCAAGCTTTGTAACCGTCGGTACTCAGTTCAATTTCAAGATTATTTCAATCGGTAATTTCATGTTTATTGTTCTTTATTTCTTTAATTCAATTATTAATATGTCTTTTGCCTTAGTTATGAGTAGCTAATTCCCCAACTAGGGTTGAGGGGGAATTATGCCTTTAATCCGGAGTTTTGATTAAATTGTTGTAATTGATTGGTTTGTGCTTGTGCGATTTCTTCCTGCGCGATTAATTATCAATTGAATTTAGGGACGCCTTAATTGAATTGAACCTAGGGTAATATTGATTTAAGATCGAAAGCCTAATCAGTATTAGACCACTTCGCGTAATTGATAAGTTGAATTAGTAAGTCGCGAGAGCCCGCTAAATTGAACTTAAGGGAACATTGATTCGAGAAGGCGTGTTACGCCTAATCGCCTTGCACGATCCAATTGATTGCTATTTCGGTGAAACTTATTTTATCCGGATTATTGACATAAGGAACCCGAGACTCTAGTCTTCTTTCCCTAGTTTAAACCTCTCTTTATCATTTTTGCTAGTAGTTTATAGTTTTCCAAACTAAACATTGTCATACCTAGGAATAACCTGTCAACTAAGTGTCTTGCGAGTAATTGTTTCTCTGTGGTTCGACCCCTTCTTGCCGCTAGCTATTGTTAGTAGTCCGTAGGGTTTATTTTTGATTTCAGCGATACGACTTAGCTGTGTCAGAAATATCTTTAAATTTTGAGACGTAACTTGTTTTACAAGTTTCGTAAATTTTTCACTATTCACTTTTCACTATTCACTATTCACTATTCACTATTCACCGTATTTTATACGTATTCGTATTTTTATACTTCGTATTTTATACGTATTTTTATACGTATTCGTACTTGTATACTTCGTATTTTATTCGTATTTTTATACTTCTACGTATTCTTATACTTGTACGTATTTTTATACTTAAGATATTTTAGGTATTTATACTTAAGATATTTTAGGTATAAAACTAAACCTTTTTATTTGTTAAGTGTAAATTCCTAGTTTCAAAGTCGTTAAGTTCGTTTTGTACTTAGTGATTTTTGAAAATATTTTAAAAGTCTAGTTTTAAAAACGTTAAGTTTGGTTTGTAAAAAGTGATAATGATATTCATTTTAAAATTAAGTTCGATTTGTAAAAAGTGATAATGATATTCATTTTAAAATGAGACTTAGTTAATTTTAGTCGTCTATTAACTAAGTTTAGCGATTTTCATTTTAAAATAATAGTATCGTGGATGGTTCATTTTAGTCCGTATGTCCAAGTTCAACAGTCCAACATAGCAAAGGTAGTAACACACGATTTAGTTCATTTTTATAACGGTTAACCATTTTTTATCGGTTTAATATATTTTATTTATAACTAAATCGATTTATACAAAATTTCAATTCTAATAACTATTAAACTTTAGTGACATAGTGATATTTTCATTTTGATCAAATTTAGTCAATTTAAAGTGTATATGTCGTGTGGTTATATATATATATCAAAATTGATTTATTTCTTTTAATCTCTTAATTCAACATATTAACTACTAATTAAATTATTTTAACAATAAACTAAAAAGTGATAAAAATAAAATTTAACCCTAAAAATGAAGGGAATGCCGTGAGCATGTCCATGGTGGTTCTAAATTTTCATTTTTCGATTTTATCGGTTTTTAGCTTAAAGTCTTTATAATTTAATTATTCTAATTATACTAAAATGATTTAAACTAAAATGAAATTTACTAAAAATTTCATTTAAATTTATGAATAGTGTTTTTCAACACTTTAAATTTCTAACTTTTTATTCTTAAAGATTTATAATGTTTTAGTTGATTTATAACATAATACTAACAATATATTAAAACAATAACTAAACATAAACACAAATTATTAACAAACATAAAATAAAACAAATTCAAAGTGAGCAATAATGATGAACACACATGAAGATAATAAGAACATCAAGAACATCAAAGTTTAAGTCAAGAACACATATGCATTTTTAATAACTTATAATTTGTTTTCCTAATTTAATTTTTTTTTTTCACATGATAACATCCATTTTAATACAACTTAACACAACATATTATTTACAAAAATTAAAAGTGAAAATTTAAATAAAAATAAAGGGAATGTCGTGAGTTAGTGTATGTTGTATATAAATTTGTTTTCGATTTTTATTCACTTTAAACTCATTGTTAATATTTCACATAAGCTTAAAAACAACATGAACAATAATTTAAAGTACTCAAAAATGATTAAACTAAACATGAATTCATAATACTACAACTTAACTATTTTAAACATTATTTATCTATTATCATTATTTATACAACACATAACATACAAGTGCACAAAAATGATGTTTAACATTTTTCAACATAAAAATCATACTTATAAACTTATAATAAAAATCAAATTAATTTTAAAAGAGACTAATACAAGATATAGCTAGTCACCTTATTAGGATGTTAATCGTCGAGGATCTAAAATAAATTTTAGATCGGAATTTTTCTTCACCCAAAATACCCATGTTCTTCACCCCAAAAATCCATAATAAGTAAGCTCCAAATACCCAAGGAAAAACTAAGAATACTAGTGAACTATTAGAGTAATATTTAGGGTTTTAGTTTAGGATGTTTTAAGAGAAAAATGAAGAAAAATAAAGAGAGAAAATGGGGCAAGGTGGCTCGGCAAAATGAGAGAGTAAAAGGTGAGTTTTTACACTTGTGAAATAATGAGAATAAGTTGTAATGAAATTGGATGAGTAATGTGTTAGATAAGTTTGATTTAATTAGAAACTAATGTTTAATTATTATGTAATTAGGGAACAACATCATCACATAGCTTACAAGAGTCTTACATTGATATTTGTTGTTAAAAATTTGTCCCCTTGATGTTTTAAATGCTTTTACGAAATTAATCAGTTTTAAAAAGTCGGGCGATAAAAGTTAATGATTGCGCTTTTGACGATTTTTCGAAATGTCTCTACTTTAAAATTTTAAGACTAAAATATTTATTTTACTATTCGAGAAAATATTTAAAAGTTATGGAAATGAAAATGGTAGTATTAAAGTAGTAGTATTGTATTTTTATAAGTATTTTTGTTAAAGGTATAAACTTTAATTTTAAATACAAAATAAATAAAAGTGATGATGATAAATTAAAGGTGTAAGTAAATGTGTAAGAAAATGGAAGAGAATATACTTGGACTAAAGGTCCAAGTAAGTCGGCTCAACTAAGAAAAATCGGGCTCGATTTTCGTTTTCGAAATTTTCGATTTGTGCGCACGCGAAAAGTCTCGAAATAAATGATACGATCCTAAAATAGTGTTTTAAAATAAAATCGGAAATAAAAATAAAAATAATTTTCGAAAGGTACTAAAAACAAAAATCGGATCGTAATCCTCGAAATTTTGAATAAAAATTTCCTAGGTCGAAATACTTATTTTTTTCGTTGAATGTTATAGATTTAAAGAATTATATTCAAACGTCAAAAAGTTAATCAATTTAAATTAGGTGTGATTTCAAATATCGACAATTTAGAAAAAAGCTAGTTTAATGAAAATGAAATAGTAATTAGATATTAATATAATATGATTTATAAATAAAAATCAAAATGATTATGTTTTGATGTTAAGTTTGCTTTACCAAAAATAAGAAGAAAAAGGAAGAGGATAAGATGGTTTGATTTTTGATTTGCGTGTTTGAAATTGTTGACCCGAATTCCAGAGACGGGAAAAGTATAAGGGCTCATTTTTATTCGAAAATGAAAAATGTTCGAAATTGAATTTTATGAATAAAAGGTTTTACATTTATTTTTATGAATAGTAAACATAACTTAACATTTTTGAAATTTGAAAGGCGATATTAATTTTGTGTTGATTTTTATAAAATTTTGAAATGTGTATCTTTTTCAATTCTAAAGATAATACAACAAACTTTAATTTTCAAAATTAAGAAATTTGTACTTAAGAAATTTTATTATTATTTGGCGAAAAAAATTCAGACGCATTTTTATTATAAGGAAAAGGATGAATTTAATTTAAGGAATTAAATTCTTTTTATCAAATTGTGTTAAAATAACACGGGGTGTTACAATGATAGTGTTCTTTTATTCATCCATAAAGGGAAAAATAAAGTAGATCATACAAAAAAGAAAGAAGCACTATGTCTGACTATTTAAAGCATCTATATTATCATCCGGCAAAGACAAAGACCCATATAAAACTCGAAAAGCAACTAAGTTTTTAACACGAGCAATAAGCATAGTAACATTCCGAGAAACACCCCGAAATATGCACTCACTGTGCTCCTCCTATATCAAGTAGACCACCGCTACAATATAGCAGCAAAGCCACAGCTGACGCCAATGACTTCTTCGGGAACGACATTGGAGCTACCGAAACCTATACACAAGGCTTCGAGGGCGTGCATAAACTCCAACCCAAACAAGAACACCCCTCATAAAAGATGAGGAAAATATGCTGTGGATACCCATATCCGTACCCTCTCACACAAAACCCTGTGATGTATCACGGACTTTTATTACGCATGCTTTAACGTTGACTTAAACGGTTCTAACTAATGTCGAATTCATTTTGAGTCGTTTTAAATGTTAAAATGATTTAGGTCGCTTTACATCGCTTTAAATAAACGTTCATTTTGTCCATTTGGAGTCTAGCTAGGTCCTTGTCCTGCTTCATTCGGCATGAGTTTCGCATTTGCACTACAATTAGCCCTTTTACATTAACAAGGTCTAATTCAGCATTCCTAAATCCCTAAATTTAGGCCCGGTGGCTAGATCTTCCCTTTAGCCTCCTCTTACACAAAATACGACCTCACGTCTTACCTTATTTCACAAAATCTATGCAAATACACCCTTTTCATTTTTCCGGGTCTCGGGCCCGAAACCGAGCCCAAACCCAGCCTTTGGCCCGCACTCCAAAGCCCTGAACATCAAAATATCTCAGAAATATCCTAGGCCTTTTCCTTGACGTACAAGCAAGGATTATACTAAATCTTTTCGAGATATAATCAAACCGGAACTAGGAAACTACGCAAAAAACCACACCTTCAAACCGCATAGTCTTATGCGGTTTGGGGTGGCAACCGCATAAGCCTATGCGGTTTGCCCTGGCAACCGCATAAGGCTATGCGGTTTCCTGGCTTGTTTTTATCCTAGGTATTCCTAATTTCTCCGAGGTTTTTAGTATATATACACCCCTATACCTGACCTCGAAAAAAGGGAATTCACAACCATCTTTCACAGCAAACACACTACAAAACTCCCTCAAAGCCTCAAGCACTCAAATCCTTGAGTTCAACACACCATCCCGTGTTGAATTCATCTCCTTTTAAGTTCAAGCGAAGCTCGCCAGATCTCAAGCGCCAGGATCAGGTAGGTACCGATCCACTTGGATCAAAGCTTTTTCTTATTTTTTATGGACTAACAAAGGGGTCTACACTTTAGCGCCGGGCTTTGGCACCCAGCCGCTTGCACTCCAAGTGTTCTATTTACTCGTACACTCCATATCCGATGACACGCCAAAGTCGCATAAGCAACCGACCCTTATAAAATAAACCAATGGACAACTGAACTTTATTTTATTTGCATGCATCTTGCACCTTCTTATTTTGCATTAAAATCAACTTAAACAATGAATTCGACCTTTAACTGAACCGTTTTCGTTAACAAGTTAAACATGCTAAACTGAGGGTTTTAATCAATCTTTTTGCATCTGCATCTGCATTCTTTTACAAACCTTATCGCACTTGTACGTAGCGATAACATTAGCTCAATTATCATCTTACTTGGATTGTTCTAGGTCAGTAGAGGCTATTTTTACATAGGCTTTTCTAAAAGGTTTTCATAAATCATTAATTGAATTAACTCTTTTTCTAAAGTACCCTCACCCCGAATCCAATCTGGTTTCACAAACCTTAGATCTAGGGGTGTCGGCGTGCTCCAAAATCTAGGACATGTTTTTAGCTTACAACATGGTAGCAGGTTCCTAATTTCCGCGATAATTAGGTGGCGACTCCAAAACAGTTCTTAATGGTTTTTCTAACTTAATCTTTTTTTTTTAACTTTAATGCGCCCTTAAGCAAGACGCCGAGTTGGGTCCCTCGTCTTTCGACCCCCGGGTTCCACAGTTTGGCGACTCCGCTGGGGAGATCTTATTTTTAAAACAAAAACTAGCTTTTTCTTTTTAAAAATAAAGAGGTGAAACTTGAAAGCCTTGAACAATCCAAGTATACATATTTGAGCTATGCACATTCGTTTAGAGTCCATTCCTTTTGGAATCTAGGCACCCTTTGCACCCTCGAGAGGTGGTTCCCACATGCAGGCTTGTCCACTCGATAAAGCACATGTCGGACTAGCTTTCCTCTCGCCCCTCCACGGCTTGGCGTAAACGGCTATCTCGATCGCCTCAAAGGTTCTCTCGTGAAAAACCTATCGCCCCGGCGTAAGGAAATGAAGGGGTTAAGTATCTGCCAAAGCATACTCGAGGTAGTTGGAGGTGTACCCGACTGACTCATTTTTCACCCTTTTTGAGTCATACGTACAAGTTCGAGGCTATGCACTCCATGGTCTTTTTTTCAAAACGAGCATTTGCATTCATATCTTCGAAAACTCGCTCAAACTTTTCAAAGATAAATGAACCTAACATCTAACAAACTAACGCTTTTCAAACAAAACTATCGCGAATTTTTGAAACAAGCTTTCTCAAAATTCCTTTTTTACTAACAAGCAAAAACCCGAGCAAGGATTAGAACCCGAGCTCGTGGAATTCAATCCTCTAGGTCATGTGGCCTAGACTCCGCTTTTAACATCCTCGACTCGACTTGTTAACCACTCTCGAGTCGAATCTTTTCTCTTTTACACATCCGAACTCGAGCTCACCTCGGCAAATTACCGATACTAGTTCGATGGATGCAAAGCAAAACGTTTTAACATCGAGGCGAGATGTGCGCACACATCCTCGTCTCAAAAGCTTCCTTTAGCTAAAACCTTTTCGAAAATCTTCTCTTTTCAAAACATAGAAGGTCTTTCTAAACAAAGAAATGAGCTAAAATGAATGCTTAAAAATGAATGTGAGTCTAGTGGGTCGAGTCGTGTCCCTAATATACGAAGTGAAATGCAGGCCTCAGCTGGATACTCGACGCACTAAACAACGTGTAATAATCCCTTACAAGAAACGCACTACAAAATAACAGCTGTTTTGCGACGGACTTTGCGATGGCTCAAAAAGTTCGTCGCAGGAAAAATGATTTGCGACGGATTTATTAATTTGCGACGGAAAAAAAAATTCCGTCGCAAATTCCGTCGCAACATGGACCGCCAATTATTGGAGCCAAAAAATCCACTTGCGCCAAAAACGTTGCGACGGAATTTGCGACGGATCCAATACTTTGCGACGGAACATTTGCGACGGATATAAAATTATTTGCGCCAATAATTGGAGCCAAAATTTTATTTTGTGCCAAAAGCATTGCGACGGAAATTGCGACGGAAAATTGACGTTTGCGACGGTTATTTTGCGACGGATTTATATTCCGTCGCAAAGGTCAAAGATGCCAAGGAATATTCCCTGGCATCTCTGAATTTTTCAGATAAAAAAAAATAAATAAAACCCCCTTCTGTTAAATCATTTCGTCGTGTTATAAAAAAAAAAAAAAAAAAAAAAGGGAAGGCGATTTTCGACGAAGACGACGACGAAGAAGCCCCACCACGCCGCCGCCACCACCCCACCACCCCACCAGGCCGCCCCACCACGCTGCCCCACTTTGCCGCCGCCCCACATCAGATCCGCCCACCCCGCCGTTCATCCTGTGGCCACACCGCGTCCGCCTCACCTTGCCGCCGCCCCACTCTCCCGCCGCCCTACTCCGGCACCGCTCCGACGTATACTCCGGTGAATAGTGTATGTTTTTTTAATTTAATTTGATTTAAGTTTGTTTGTTTTAATTTTGTTGATTTTATTAGTTTAGTTTGATTAGTGTATGTTTAGATTGTTTTAGTTTGATTAGTTTGTTTAGTTTGATTGTTTTAATTAGTTTGATTTGTTTGTTTTAATTAGTTTAGTTTGATTGTTTTAGTTTGATTAGTGTATGTTTAGTTTGTTTTAGTTTGATTAGTGTATGTTTAGTTTGTTTTAGTTTGATTAGTTTGTTTAGTTTGATTGTTTTAATTAGTTTTATTTGTTTGTTTTAATAAGTTTAGTTTGATTGTTTTAGTTTGATTAGTGTATGTTTAGTTTGTTTTAGTTTGATTAGTTTGTTTAGTTTGATTGTTTTAATTAGTTTGATTTGTTTGTTTTAATTAGTTTAGTTTGATTAGTATAATTTAAGTTTATTAAATGTTATTTAGTTTGATTGTGTTAGTTTGATTAGTTTATTAAATGTTATTGGATTAGTTTAGTTTAATTTAAGTTTATTAAATGTTATTTAGTTTGATTATATTAGTTATAGTTTAGGTAATTTGATTATGTGTTAATGCTAAATTAGAGAATTGTAGAGCCATTTTTAAGTTGAATTAGTGTTATAGAGTGATTGTTAAGTTATTTTAGAGAACTGTAGAGCCATTGTTAGGTTATTTTAGAGAATTGTAGAGCCACTGATAGGTTGATTTGTGGTGATTTTAGAGCCATAGGTGGATAATTATTAATGTGTTGGGTATAGTATGACATAATGTGATTGTGTATTTTGTTAAAGTTATGTATTTTATAAAAATGTTTTAAATCCAAATTTTTTATGTTGTAGTAGTATACCCATTCGAGAATTATTCATTAGGAGTAATTCTCGAATAGTCCCCATTTTTGGGACTGTCTTTGAATGATCAATATCACTTAGGTGACAAGTAGTTACATTTGTTTATGTGATAGTAAAAATTTCGGTGGCAATTTTTAAGCAGATGTTCTCCGGATACATATATTTTGAGGAAACTCAATTTATTTGTGTATCTGGAGAACTGATCTAATTGTCTTAAATTTTTACCATTACATAAATAAATGTAACTATTTGTTAGTGATATTGGTCATTCAAAGATGGGTTTAGGTTGGAGAGATAAGAAGTTACCTACGACTTACACGTTTTTTCAAAAAAAAACAAATTACTTCAAAGTTTTTGAAATTCAATTAATAATTTATAACAAGTTTATTTTTGTAGACGGATTGACAATGAAGAGAATTGAACGTAGTTGGATGTACGACCGTTTGGATGATAATAAACGAGTGAAAGTGGGATTTGCTAATGGTGTTGTCGCATTCATCGAACATGCTAAACTTTTGCCAGATTTCAACCGTAATGGCGAAATGATTAAGTGTCCATGTGTTAATTGTTGCAACTCTAGACTGTGGAATGAGTTCGATGTCAAAAGCCACTTGATTAAAAAAGGATTTATGAGTAATTATTTTAGTTGGTTTTGTCACGGAGAGGATTTCCCCGTAGATGATAGACCTATGCGTACGGTGGTTGATAATCCTTATCGAGAAATGATAAATGACGCTTTACGAGATGAGGTGGATACCATTAGAGAAGAAGCGTTGAATGCTGATGAAGTAAACGAAGCACCACACCCTCAAGTAAAAGCTTTCTTTGAGATGTTAAACAAGGCTGATGAGCCTCTGTATGAAGGAAGTCCCATGTCCGTGTTGGAAGCTGCTTCTAGAATAATTACGTTGAAATGTGACCACAATCTATCTCATAGGGTTGTCGACTCGATTAGTAGTCTGCTTGGAGACGCTTTCCCAAAAAATAACAAAATGACCAAAGATTTTTATTCTGCTAAAAAATTGCTAAAAGGTCTTCAATTACCCCATGAGAAGATAGATGCATGTGATGAAGGGTGTATGTTGTTTTGGGAAGAAGACGAGAATTTAGATGCATGCCGAAAATGTGGTCTTCAAAGATATAAACCAAACTCAGATGGACGGGGGAAACGTGTGGCAAAACAATCACTCCTCTACTTTCCACTTGGCCCTCGTCTTCAAAGGTTGTATGCTACTAAACATATAGCCGAACAAATGAGATGGCATGCAGAGAATTCTCGAGTAGGTGGTACTATGGCTCATCCGGTTGATGGTGAGGCTTGGAAACATTTTGATGCGACATACCCTGACTTTGCAAGTGAGAGTAGAAATGTTCGATTGGGGCTTTGTACGGATGGATTTGCATCGTTCTCTCAGTTCGGTAAACCGTATTCGACTTGGCCTGTAATGTTAACGCCATACAATCTTCCTCCTTCACTTTGTCTAAAAAGACAATTCATTTTTCTTTCTTTAATTATTCCCGGTCCAAATAATCCAAAGAAAAATTTAGATGTATACCTCCAGCCGTTAGTGAAAGAATTAAAAGAGTTGTGGGAAACTGGAGTATTCACCTACGATGTCTCAAGGAAACAAAATTTTCAACTTAGAGCTGCACTATTATGGACGATTAACGACTTTCCCGCCTATGGCATGCTCTCTGGTTGGTCGACTCAGGGAGGAAAGGCGTGTCCTTATTGTCGTGATAAAAATAAGTGTTTCTGGCTTAAGCATAGTGGGAAGTGGAGTTGGTTCGATTGTCATAGAAAGTTTTTGAAACCCGACCACCCGTATCGTAAGGATAAGAGTTTTTTGAAGAAAAAACCCGTGGAACTTGATGCCCGACCACAATTGTTGTCTGGGGACGAAGTCTGGAAAATTGTGGAACCTCTACCCACTGTTGTTGATGCAAGTGAAGCTGAACTGAAGGCTTTGAAAGCTAAAAAGTTGGGATGGTGGAAACGGAGTATATTGTGGGACCTTCCTTATTGGAAAACATTGTTAATTCGTCATAACTTAGATGTCATGCACATTGAGAAGAACTTCTTTGAGCAGACAATTAACACAATTATGGACGACAAGAGCAAGACGTGTTACGGTCCTAAAGCAAAGGCAGATTTGACGATTCATTGTCGAAAGCGCTCCGATCCTAAGTGTGTCCTAGATAAGCAGCGGAGAAAGGTCCTTTGCGAGTGGCTTATGAAGTTAAAATTTCCAGACGGGTATGCATCGGATCTAAGTAGATGTGTTGACAATAAAAACTTCACCCTCCGTGGCATGAAAAGTCATGACTGTCACGTGTTTATGGAGCGGTTGTTGCCGGTTGCTCTTAAAGAATTAATTCCAAAGAATGAATGGAAAGCTTTAACGGAGATAAGTCAATTTTTTCGCGACTTGTGTGCCACTACAGTTTCAATTTCCGATGTACATCGTCTTGAGGATAATATACCGGAAATATTATGCAAGTTGGAAAAAATCTTCCCACCTTCGTTTTTCAACTCGATGGAACATATCCCAGTTCATTTGCCTTACGAGCTTAGAGTGGGCGGTCCAGTCCAATATCGATGGATGTATCCATTTGAAAGGTTTCTCAATCACTTGAAACGAAAAATAAAGAATAAGGCACATGTTGAAGGATCCATAGGCAATGCGTTTTTGTTGGAAGAAATTTCAAATTTTTGTTCCGTATATTATAAAGAGCATGTGGACACCAAGGTGCGAGATCTTGACATTGGATCCAGTCGACGTTTCGATGTTCACGACCAACTACCAGAGATGTTTACTGACCATGGTGGAAGAACGACTGGAAAGTGTCGCACTCGATTTCTTGATGATAAAGAATACAATTGTGCACACAAATACGTGTTGTCTAATTGTGAGATCCTTAAGCCTTATGAACTGTAAGTGTATAATTAATTAACGTGAATAAATTTTAATAACGATCCTTTTTTTTAATAATTAACAAACAAGTATTATAAAGTAATGTTATTATGTAGGATGTTTGAGAGTTTTATCCTTCTACAACACCCTGGAACTCCGTTGGCTGATGTTTGGAGTAAGTTCAGTAACGAATATCCTATGTGGTTCAAGCAGCAAGTAAGTACTATATACAGTGACATAGTAGTTATTAATATTTTACTTATAAAGTGTATAAAATTGTGTAACAAAAAAGCGTAATCATTTTTTCATTAGGAGCCGTTTTTGAAAGACGATCTACAGAAGGCGTTATCCCTTGGACCGTCAAGGGAAGTCGACACTTGGAAGCGATACTCAATCAATGGGTACAACTTCAGAACGTTCAATGGTCGCACCGACATAGAGAAAAGTACAATAAACAATGGAGTATGTGTAACCTCTGTTGATGGTGCTGACTATTATGGAAGTCTTGAGGAGGTGATTGAGTTGAAATATGTTGGATCAAAGCAGCTCTACAAGACTGTTTTGTTCAAATGTGATTGGCTTGACAACTCAGAACGTGGTATGAATATAGACAAGGAGTACAAAATTGTTGAAGTTCATCGTGGTAGAAAATACCCAACGTACGATCCTTTTGTGTTATCATATCAAGTTGAGCAAGTGTGTTATGCACCATATCCAAGTCTTAAGAGAGACAAAGAGCAGTGGAGAGTTGTCTTCAAAACGAAAGCGAAGTTGATCGTTGATGCCTCAGCGGAGGATAATGCTTATCAGGAGGCCATTGTTACAGATCCACCAGAGTTATCAGCCCCTAATGTCGATGATGAAGATGATGGCAGTAGTATTCCTATCGGTCATAATCAGGATGATGAGAACGAGACTGATATCACTGAGAACGAGAATGACATGACTGAATTTATTGCAGACGAAGATGAGCCCATTGAGGAAGACTCGACAGAAGATGAGCAATGTGACGAGTCTGAGGATGACACGGATGAGGATGAAGAAGAAGTTGGGGAACTGTTTCCTGAAGACGATGATAGTGAAGCTAATAGTTCAGATGATAGTGATTAGCTTAGATTTAAATATTTTACGTGTGTTGATTATATAATTTTACAATTTGCAAACAATTTAATATATTTTATTTTTAGTTCGTGTCTAATTTAATTTAATTTTAAATCTGTTTGACAAGACATTTCTAAGATATATATATATATATATATATATATATATATATATATATATATATATATATATATATATATATATATATATATATATATATAGAGTTAGGATCCGGTACATCCTAACATCTTTGTACATCCTACATCCTAATCTAAGCCCTTAGATCAAAGGAATGGAGGGCCAAGATTGAGCCAAAAAAAAAAAAAAAAAAAAAAAAAAGCGGCCTAACTATTAGTTATAAAGTTACTATGATTTGTTTTGATACTTTTAGTTCTAAATAGTGATACTTTCAGTTATCGTAAGTGATACTTTTTGTAGGATGTAAGACATAAATATTTTGCTATAGATTTACAGCATCGTGATACTTTTAGTGTAACACTGTGAAACTTTTAGTGTAAATTAGTGATACTTTTAACATAATATTGTGACATAATATAAAATAAAGTGATACTTCCACATAATGTTTTGTTACTTTTAACATAATATTGTGATACTTCTTATATTAACATTTGATACTTCTTACAATAAATTCATATATATATATTGAGTAATGAAACATTGTAGAATTAAAATCATAATGAATTCAACAGCATCGTGATACTTCTTGTGTAATAATATGATACTTTCAGTTTAAATTAGTGATACTTCTATTTAAAAAAATAATATTACAAGCAACTCATTGAGACATTTCATCAAACACTTAGTGTACAACACACAAGAACACAATAATAACTTAATTGAACATAGTAGTTCCACCACATCAAAGTGAGATGACGATGAACGATCACGATCACGATGAACATCAAATTGAACGATGACGATAATGATGACGTTGAACGCAAAAGCTTCAGTTGATGATGAAGATGAATGATGATGAAAAACATAAAATTGAACGATGACGATATGAAAATTCAACATAAATCGATGCATAAATTGATCGAGGAGAATTATATTTTTATTTAGCACAATTAAATGTAGAAATTGGTAGATGAGAATTGAATGACAAAAAAAAAAAAAAAAAAAAAAAAAGAATTGAAAAAAAAAAAAAAGGGAAAAAAAATAAAAAAATATGAAAGAAAAAAAAAAAAAAAAAAATTAAATCCCCCCTCATAAAGAAAAAAAAAAAATAAAAAAAAAAATAAATCCCCCCTCATAAAGATAAAAACAAATAAAAAAAATAAATCCCCCCTCATAAAGGGGAAAAAACAAAAAATAAATTCACCCTCATAAAAAAAAATTAAATAAATAAATCTCCCTCACATTAAAAAAATAATAATAAATAAAAATAAATAAATCTCCCTCACCAAAAACTATAAATCTGAGCCATTGGATCATCAAGATCCTAGGGCTGAGATTTGGATGTAGGATGTATAATTGTTGGGAGGATGTATAAGATCCTATTTCTATATATATATATATATATATATATATATATATATATATATATATATATATATAGGGTTAAGATCCGGTAAGAACACTAGCTTTGGTAAGAACGGTAAGAACAGTCAAAGTACATAATAATTACACGTAAGGTACATTTAATTAACACACAAAAAGTACATTTCCTAAGGTACATTATAAATATATGTTAATATATGTTATGTACTTTTCAAAATAATGAGATATATTCAAAATTTATACGTATATTCGAAGTTTAAAAATAAAATGTACTTTTGGTATAGCATAAATGTACCTTAAAATTTTGTCATATATCTACAATATAAAGAGATTATACAATATAAATTTAAATTTCGTGTCACATAATTTTCATTACTAATATAAATGATAAATTTAAAATGTACATTATGTGTATATATCATGTATTTTGAATGTTCTTACCGTTCTTACCTAAAGGACTGTTCTTATTTGATCTTATTCCTATATATATATATATATATATATATATATATATATATATATATAGACATGTGTTCACGTTTGCTTCAAGTGTGTGTAGTATGGTGAATACAAGATATCTGGAGTAAGGCGTATGACTCCAAATGATCAAGATGATGAGAACCGCCAGTTGACTGAAGAGGAGATAGGTGAGATTATGGTCAACGACGGGAAGTTTCTACCGACATTAGATCCTAACGGCATATGGTAAATTTAATGCTTAATTGTAATTTAATTTGTTTAATACTTAATTATATAATTTAATTAATTACTTTAATATAATATTGTTACATATACTAGTAATGATTTCCGTATGTTATATATGTTGATGCAGGTTTAAAGATAGCACCGTGAAGAATAAAGTTCGCAAAGCCGTAATTTCTATGATGACCGAATTCGTTCCGAATTGGTCTTGACTGAGAAGAAGCGAAAAGAGAGGTGGTGGAACGGTTTCAGGGTAATAATATTTAATTTTCCCTTATTTAATTTAATTTGTAAACTTAGAAAATTATATATGAGTATTGTTGATGGATTTTTTTTTTTGGTAAAATGTAAATATCATTAAAACCAAACAGTGTGTACAACTTATAGACACTTTTGTATGCGCCTCATTTACAGACTCCTTTGAACCAATTCGACTCACTCAATTTCAGATTACTAGCTATTCTAGACACTCTCAACTTAATCTCATCACGTAAACGCCTATACATGACTTGGGGCCTCAAAACATGACCAAGAAATTTACATTCATTCCTAGTTTGCCATATGAAGTAGATGAGCCCTACGACGAAAGCAAAAATCACCTGCTTCTGAAATTTTGACTTCCTCCGTATCTTGTGTAACAACATCCAATCAGATTTGTGAATAACAGATATACCAACCTGTGCTTGGACATACGCCATACACGCTTTGCTGAAGCCACACTCGAAGAAAAGATGCTGTACAGTCTCCTTCCCATCTCGGCATAGATAACAAGTATCGTCCAAGACTACCCCAAACTTTTTCAATCTGTCAAGCGTGGCCAGACGTTCCTTTGCAGCCAGCCAAGCAATCATGCTGTGCCTTGGAACATTAAACCGTGCCCAGACAAAAGTAGTCCATCCTTGCTTCTCATACTCCCCCATTAACCATCTGTAACCTGCTTGTATTGTGTAAGTCTGACTACTCTCCAACCAGCCATCATCCTTCTCCCCTATCCTTAGTTTTTCCTTAACTGAACAAACTTTCCTCCAACACCAACTCGTATTAACACTAGGAGTATAGGACCTCCAGTCATTTCCTTTGAGATAAATATGATGTACCCAACGCACCCATACGTGGTCAGCTTTGGTATGGACCCACCAAGCCAACTTCCCCACAGCAGCTTGATTCCATTTCCTACTATTCAACAAACCAAGACCACCAGCTTGCTTATCAGTACACACAGAGTCCCAGGCGACAGGGCAACCCCTACTATGATGAATGTGACTCTCCCATAAATAGTTCCTGCAAATGCTATCCACTTTCTTAATCACACTAACTGGTAAAATAAAGATCTGAGCCCAATAGAGATGAAGAGTCTGCCATAATTGTTGATGGATTTTTTTTATGAAAATATGAACGTAGTTCAACTACCAGTACAAGCAGAAACATGAAGCCGAAATAAAAAAGAAGTTCTTTGCGTTTGTGAAGAAAAGGCTTCCCGACTACATCCACCAAAAAGGTATGAAAAACTCATATACGTATTATTAGATAGATTATTTTTTCGCCTCATGTATGATGCCGTAAACTTTGTTAATTATAAATCGCAGATCGAGTTAAAGGTACAACGTGGATTGATACCAATCAAACCATTTTGGAGGGATATCTAAAATGGAAGAGTGACGGGGTAATTATGAAACTTAAAACATTAATTAATTTATCGCTAAATATTATATGTATATACGTCTACTAATTTATCGTTAACTATGTTATTGATTTAGAAAATGAAGAAAAAGTCGGAGACGCAAAAGAAAAACCGTTGCGCACAGGGGGAGGGTGAAAAAGCTGCGGGGACACACACAATGGGTCGACAGGATATGATGCAATATGTCGACAGAGCGGTTCGTATTATTAACTTTAATTATTTATGTATATATATATATGTGTATTTATTTTGAACGTGTGTTTGTATTTTTATTTAATAAGTAACCGTTAATTAATTTCTTTATGTACAGTGTGCAGGAACTAAGACACCCATATCTGTCCCCGAGCTCGTAAAGAACTCAAAGACCTCGAAGAAGACTGGCGGTTTCATAAGTGGCAAAGTGAAGAGTATATTTGTAAGACTTCATTTATACTTAACTAATAATTTTTTGATTATATTGTTATTTACAATCTAGTTAAATTAACGAGTTTTATATTTTATATTTTATTATTAGGACCGCTTCGGGCCACGAGTGGAGGAGGTCCAGAATACCCAGCTTGACACTCCCGTCGACGAGAACCGATTGTACTACGAGGTTGTCGGCGGACACGACAAGAAAGGACGTGTCTACGGCACAGGTTCTGCGACTCCACTGTTTCTGACGTCAGCCCCTCGTCACTCTTCTGGCCGGGAGCGAGCCCACGTATGCTCCCTACCATCGACCCGCCATGCATTTAGAACCGATCAATGACTCAGAGGTTGGCGGCAATTGAGCAGTACATCGAGTCTCAACGCCTAAATACGCAGCCTCCTCCGACTTACAACCAAGGGGATGACTTCTTCAGGCGCGGACCCTTTGGCGGTGACGGCGCTAGTGGAAGTGGCGGGGCAGATTTAGGGTTGTGCTGATTACGTTTGTTGTTAAATTTTGAAAATTGAAACGGTTTAACTTATTAGACATTGTATTTTGGGTGTCTTTAACGGACACATTATGTTAATATACATGTTAATATATGGGTGTTGTGTGTTGTGTGTTGGCTGATTGGGTGTATTTTTGGTGTATTGAACACCGTAAATGGATTGTAAATGCAGGGTTTAGTGGGGAACAAAAAATAAAATTTGCTACGGCAAAATGCAGCAGTAATTGCGACGGATTTATTAAGATTTGCAACGGATGTCCGTCGCAAATTACCCAGGTGATTTGCGACGGATGACGTCCGTCGCATACATTTGCGACGTAAATATCCGTCGCAAATCTACATTTGCGACGGAATTCCACGTAGATTTGCGACCGATTTCGCCTTCTTTGTCTGCGTCGGATTAATATGTTTGCGACGAATGATTCCGTCGCAACAAATATTTGCGACGGAGTGTTCCGTCGCAGAGTGTTATTTCTGACAAAAAAAACGACGCCCACAGTTCGTCGCAAATTCCGTCGCAAATGGCTATTTGCGACGGATGTAGG
Source organism: Dianthus caryophyllus (assembly GCA_023091065.1). Classification (NCBI taxonomy): domain Eukaryota; kingdom Viridiplantae; phylum Streptophyta; class Magnoliopsida; order Caryophyllales; family Caryophyllaceae; genus Dianthus; species Dianthus caryophyllus. The sequence continues at coordinate 10,126,479 of CM041529.1, read as the reverse complement.
CCATTTGCGACGGAATATTTCCGTCGCAAAACAGCTGTTATTTTGTAGTGACGAACCTACACCCGCAAAATGGCCGGCAACAACGAAGAAGTCAACGCACTCCGTGACCAAGTTGCAAAGCTGACCGCTGACCTTGAGGGCCTTTTGACCCACCATACAGTCGAGGTGGAACGTATGGAACTCAATATTAAGGAGGAAGCAGATATGCATGCTAAGAAACTCCAAGCTATGGAGGAGAGGCTCTATGTCTCGAGCACTTACTCTATTCACAAGGAGAATGAGAACGTACCTACTAGCATTAAGGACGAGCTCCCAAACAAGCTCGCCCTTAGTGATCTTCCTATCTTTCAAGGACATGAGAGCCCGATCATTCACATCCGAGCTTTCAAATCCCAAATGGCCATCAAGGGGGTCGATTCCATGCATTGGCTCACTCTCTTCCCGCACTCCCTTGCGGCAGTACCGAAGATATGGTTCTACTCACTCGACCCACAACGGGTCCCCACCTTCGAGGAACTCACAGTCGAGTTCGACCGACAGTATCGAGAGACAATGAAGACACTCAAGTCTCACTTCGCACCCTAGAAGTCCTATCTCAAAAGGACAATGAAGGCTTCACCGACTATCTCACTCGTTGGAAGAAGTTAAGCGCTCAAATCCCCAACCGTCCCCGCGAGGACGAGCTCGTACCAAAGTTCATAAATAACCTGCGACCCGTGTATCAATTCTACATGAGGTACAGCAACATTCAGAACTTCAAAGAACTAACTAAGGTCGGCACTCAAATCGAAGATGACCTTAGGACTGGCACCATGGCTAAATACACCGGCCATGCTTATCAAGGGAGCTCCTCTAAGTCTTCCCGCGCGGTCAAGAACGACGAAAATCGCACCGTCGGTAACCTCGACGATGACACCCTCGACGCCTTTGCAACTACCTTCTCTTCGCCTCCCAAGGCCAAGCGATGCTTCGACCCTCTCTTTATGTCTTACTCCAAGGCATTTCAAAGGTTGGTCGAGAAAAACTACCTACAACCGATTGGGCCTACTAGCGAGCCGCCCGAAGACAAGAAGCCTAAATCTTGGAACCCCAATGCCTTCTGTGCATACCACCGAGGCAAGGGGCATGACACCAGAATCGCTAGGCTCAAGAACGCTATCCGAGATCTCATTGATCAACGAAAGCTTACCAGACCATCGCAACCCACCAAGCCTCCAAACAACGAACACCGGCTTGCTACTCATGCAATCTTCGTGGGGTCAATCCCTATACTAGACTGCTCTTACCTCATCACGCCCTCTGATGACCAAATCAATGCGGTTTGGTCTAGTGATAATGAAGACGACGAATACTGGCTACCCACCGATGAGGTGATAAGCCACATCAATCAACTTGCAAAAGATATCAATCACCTAAAAGCTTTGCATCGAACCGCAGTCGAACGTTTGGAACGACGCATCGAGAAAGAACTAGCTAACCCAGCCTCTCTTGATGCCCTCGAAGCTCTTCATCAAAAGGATAACGAAGGCTTCGTCAAACATCTCATCCGATGGAGGAAAGTACTCGCCCGAGTGCCGGACCACCCACACGAGGACGAGCTCATACACACCTTCCTTTTCAATCTACGACCCGCCTGGCGATATTACTTCCACTTCTGCAATGCTCGTAATTTTGAACATCTCGTCGAAATTGGCACTCACATCGAGAAGGATCTCACGTCTAGCTACGAGGATCCCGCTTATCGAGAACATGCTCACAGTCACAAAAGCCGAAACAAACTCAACTCAAACGACTCTACAAGGAATTTCGACAAACTCTACATGCCTTACGCCGTAGCACTACAAAAATTGGTCGAAAAGGATTACCTTCAACCGGTCGGACCTATCAATGAACCGCCCATGAAAAAGAAATCCAAATCATGGGACCCCAACGCCTTCTGTGCATACCATCGGGGCATGGGGCATAGCACTGAGAGTTGTCTTAAACTCAAACATGCCATCCAAGATCTCATCGATCAAGGAAGAATCAAGAAACCTCGGATGAAAACCACACTTTCTTCCAGCAACGACGCAATCTACATCACAACTCAAGCAACTCAAGCAGCTCAAACAGCGACGAAGACGACGAAGAAGAAGAAGAGATTCTTTTAGCTTCTAATGCTCTTAGTGTCGGGTCATCTGTCGACCCATCTATCCTAGACTCTAGCTTTAGTTTAGATTTCCTTTTTACGGAGGCTAGCTCCAAGCAATTTTCCGATTTGTCGAATAATTCTCTTCAAAATAATGAAATGAATAAATTTGCTTACGCCTTGTCTCAAGCTAAAACAAACAACAAAATACAAACAAACAAAAATCAACAAGCAACAAACAAAACGCAAAATACAAAAGACACTAACTCATGCGATGAAAATGAACAAACAAATGAATCATTAAAATACATTGCAAACATTGTTCACCCAAAAACACAAGACCCAATCATCGAGGAAACCATAACCATAAACGTGGGAACCCCCGAAGAGCCAAGAGAACTACAACTAGGTGCCTCACTAGATGAACGCGAGCGCGCCCAATTCACACAACTTCTGAGCGAATTCAAGGACGTATTCGCTTGGTCATACAAAGATATGCCCGGAATCGAACGAAGCATAGCCGAGCACCGCATCCCCATTAAACCCGGTTACAAACCCATCAAACAAAAGCTAAGGAAACTACGCCCCGAGTGGTCCCTTATGGTTAAGGAAGAAATCGAGAAACAACTGCAAGCCGGTTTCATCCAAGTCATCGAGTATCCTGAATGGGTCTCAAACATGGTCCCAATCTTGAAAAAGAATGGCAAGATTCGAGTATGCGTTGACTTTCGCGACTTGAACAAAGCTAGTCCCAAAGATGACTTTCCATTACCCCATGTCGACGTCCTAGTCGACAATACCGCTGATCACGCCCTCCTATCCTTCATGGACGGCTACGCAGGCTATAATCAAATCAAAATGTCCTGCGAAGACATGGCAAAAACGGCCTTCATTACACCGTGGGGCACATACTGCTACACGGTCATACCTTTCGGCCTAATCAATGCCGGTGCTACATACCAACGCACCGCCACAACCCTTTTACATGACATGATGCACAAAGAAGTCGAAGTCTAAGTCGACGATATGATCGTGAAGTCCAAGGAGAGAAGTGGTCACATCACTAACCTCCGCAAGTTCTTCACTCGCTTACGACAATACAAAATGCGCCTCAATCCCCAAAAGTGTACTTTTGGAGTCAAGTCCGGTAAACTACTAGGACACGTAGTGAGCCAAAGAGGCATCGAGGTCGACCCCTCGAAAGTCAAAGCAATCCTAGAAATGCAACCCCCGAAGAACCTCGACGAAATTCGAAGTTTCTTGGGCCAAATCCAATACATCTCACGCTTCATTAGCAAACTCACCATGATATGCGAACCAGTTTTCAAGAAACTCAAGAAAACCGACCACGTTGAATGGGACGAAGAATGTCAAAAGGCATTTGACAAGGTCAAAGAATTACTAACCGACCCGCCAGTTCTACGACCACCCCAAAAGGATTTACCACTATCCTTATACCTCACAACAACCCCTACCGCCATGGGCGCCATGCTCGCTCAAGAGATGAACGGCGAAAAACACGCAATCTATTACATAAGCAAGAAATTTCTCGATTACGAAACTCGATATTCACCCGTCGAGAAGAGCTGTCTAGCATTGGTATGGTCATCCAAAAAGCTCCGTCACTACATGCTAGAACACCAAACGAAGGTCTACTCAAAAATGGACCCCGTAAAGTACCTTTTCGAGAAACCCGTGCTTAACGGACGAATGGCCAGATGGACATTGCTGTAACACCCCGTGCTAATTTAATTCATTATTTAGCCATCAAATTCTAATTTCAAATCCTAAATCGAATCTTAGCCTTTTTACCTTTCAAAATCACAATTTTTGCAAAACTTTCGTTTTGTAAAATTTATCGACTTCTTTAAAACTTTTTAAAATTTTTGAATAATGAAATTTATATTTTAGTCTTAAAATTTAAAAGTAGAAGTATTTCGAAAAATCATCAAACGCGCACACTTTAACTTTTATCGCTTTTGATGCTCGACTTTTTAAAACTGACGAATTTCGTGAAAAACATTTTAAAACACAAATTAGACATTTTTAATGCCAAAATAGTAATGTGGACTTAAGAGGTGATGATGGAGTGAATGATGCATTATTTAGTTTAATTAAACATTACTTTTCTAATTAAAAACAAACTTTAACATCTAATAACCTAACCTAAATTATACCAACTTGTTTCCATAATTCACAAGTGTAAAACCAACCTCATTTGGCCTCCAAAACAGCCGAGCTTACCCTCTCCATTCTCCCTTTGTTTTTCTTTCATTTTTCTACTAAAACACACTAAATGAAACCCTAAATATTACTCTAATAATTCCTAGTATTAGTTAGCTAATTAGTGGGTGTTGAAGCTTATTATTTCGGGTGTATTTTTGAAGGTGAAGACGGGTACTTGGGTGAAGACTTAGACTTGGATAACATCGTCGATCCGGACAATCAATAAACTTACCGATTAAGGTGACTAGCCTTGTCTTATTTTAACCTCTTAGTAAATTAACTTGTTTTGTTATTATGTTTTTTATGAATATGAAAATTATGTTAAATAGGTTAAACATCACTTATGTGCACTTGAATGATTTTATGATGTATAAATAATGATAATAACTAAATAATGTTTTAAATAGATTATTGTAGAAATATGTTAATATATTTAGCTAATTTAATTTTGAGCATTTTTAATTGTTGTTCATATGATTTTTATGTTTAGTTATGTTTTAGTTATGTTATAATCATATATAAAAATTATTTGAAATATTAACAATGAGTTTAAAGTGATTAAAAATCAAAAATAAAATATATACATGCATATTCATTTCACACGGCATTTCTCTATTTTTTCTATATATTTTCACTTTTAATTTTTGTAAATAATATGTTAGAATAAGTTAGTTAAAATAGACGCTACCATGTGAAAAGAATTAAATTGGGAAAATAATTTATAAATTGTTAAAATTAAAAATAGTGTTCTTGAGTTTATTTTTGATGTTCATAATGTTCAAGTGTTCTTCATGTGGATGTTCATCATTATTGTTCATTTTGATTATGTTTTAGTTTATGTTTGTTAATAATTTGTGTTATGTTTAGTTATTGTTTTATATATTGTTAGTATTATTATATAAATCAACTTAAAACATTATAAATCATTAAGATTAAAAAGTTAGAAATTTAAAGTGTTGAAAAACGCTATTCATATATATAAATGAAATTTTTAGTAAATTTCATTTTAGTTTAAATCGTTTTAGTATAATTAGAATAATTAAATTATAAAGACTTTACGCAAAAAAAACCGTTAAAATCGAAAAATGAAATTTTAACCACCACCATCATTAGCCACGGCCTTAGGGTCCTTTTTGGTTAAAAATTTATCTTTTATCACTTTTTAGTTTATTGTTAAAATAATTTAATTAGTAGTTAATAAATTGAATTAAGAAATTAAAAGAAATAAATCAATTTTGACATGTATATTAATCCACAAGGCATTTCTATTTAAATTGACTAAATTTGACCAAAATGAAAATATCACTAAGTCACTAAAGTTTAATAGTTATTAGAATTGAAATATTGTATAAATCGATTTGGTTATAAATGAAATATTATAAACCGATAAAAATATATAACCGTTATAAAAATGAACTAAATCGTGTGCTACCGCCTTTGCATATTGGACTGTTGAACTTGGACATACGGACTAAAATGAATCATCCACGTTACTATTATTTTAAAAATGAAAATCGCTAAATTTAGTTAATAGACGACTAAAATAACTAAGTCTCATTTTAAAATGAATATCATTATCACTTTTTACAAATCGAACTTAACATTTTTAAAACTAGAATTTTAAAATGAATATCATTATCACTTTTTACAAACCGAACTTAACGTTTTTAAAACTAGACTTTTAAAATATTTTCAAAAATCACTAAGTACAAAACGAACTTAACGACTTTAAAACTAGAAATTTATACTTAGAAAATAAAAGAGTTTAGTTTATTACCTAAAATATCTTAAGTATAAATACCTAAAATATCTTAAGTATAAATACCTAAAATATCTTAAGTATAAAAATACGTATAAATATAGAAATACGTACAAGTATAAGAATACGTACAAGTATAAGAATACGTATAAGTATAAAAATACGTATAAAATACGAAGTATAAAAATACGAATACGTATAAAAGTACGTATAAAATACGAAGTATAAAAATACGAATACGTATAAAATACGGTGAATAGTGAATAGTGAATAGTGAAAAGTGAATAGTGAAATACTGAAAATAATTGAAAATTTTACTAAGTACAGAAAATTGAAAATGAATAAGTAAATAACTTAAGGCATTTGAAAAACACTTAAATAAAATTGGATATACTAATAAACATATCATTATAGAAACTTAAAAATGTTAATAATTAACAACACTTCAAATAATAAACGAATATGTTATGTGATCATATGAAACCGAATACAAATACTTAAACGTTTGACGATGATACTAGGAGAGTCTAGTAACATGTGATATGTAATATCAAATAAATAATAAACATTGAGTAAGTTAAATAAAAGGTCAAAACGCTTGAGCCTCCGATATGAAAACGTCAATCGTAAGTGAAGTGGGGTTAAGATAGTCTTGTGCGGATACCACTATCTCGATCACTGGCTTGGGTCATATCGAATAGTGTGGTTTAAGCCGGCAGCCTTATTGCTTAGTGCATCCTGCCCATGCCGTTACGCCTTAAGTCGTATAGCCAAGGCCGTACAAGATAATGAATATGCCAACTCTTAGTGGGTCAGGCTTTAGGAAATAGTCGTTTTATCCAGAGTTAAGGTGCTCTATGATTAGCATAGCCTATTCTTAAAGTGGATATTAGTGTATGCATACTAGACTAGGGCTTTATTCCCCTATTTCGCTAAAGTTACCAGGGCCACCGTGACATTATGTGCTTATGCGCTTTGCGGTTCTGTCTCCTTGCTGTGTTTCGTTCTTAGTGGGCGCGACACTTGCATTCGTTCTTACCCTGCGTAAAGATTACTTGACGAGATTGTATCTGAAGTTCGAATCAATTCGAACACTAGAAGATGAGATGCAAGTACTATAGTATTCGGCGTGGTTTACGAGTCGAGTAAGTTGCTGCACTATGGTAGTGAGATGCAAGCGACTAGAGTACAATAGCCTACTCAGTGGTCAGGCTCGTAAGCAGTATGTGTTGTCTGTTGTATGATTATTTGAGAACGAGTGTGTACCATCTTCGAAAACTAAAGACCACAACTTTCTGAATTGAATCGAGTCTGCATGAGGAGAATGATACGATATGTATGTTTGATTGCGATCCGATATCGCCTTGTTATGTTATTGAATCATTGTGATACTATTGCTATGCTATTATATGCTATTTGCCTTCATAATTGAATATCATGCTTATATGATTTATCGCTTTAAACCGCATGCTTATTATGACTTATATGTCTTTATATGCTATATGAAATAAGCATGTTTATGTTTTTATCATAATGTTATGTTTATAAAGCGATAATATTAAACCAAAGTAATTGAAATCGAGGGTAAGTATGAGCATAGCTAGTCACTGTCCGCTCAGCGGGCATCCCCCCATCAGTTTATTGTGCAGGATAACCGTGGACCAGGAGCTAGATTTTGGATGGGCCACGAGACGTTTTTACGCATTACTTTTCGTTGTTTACGAGAGATTGTAATATATAACCTATACTCTTTTATTTCCGTACTTAGAGTTGATTATTCAACTCTCGAACGATGTTTGTAACATTTGGGTTTTTATGTATAATTAAAGACGCTGGTTTAAGACTTAATTAATTTCCGCTTTAGTAATTAAAGTCGACTAAAAACCAGGTTGTTACAATTGCTCCTAGCCGAATTCGACCTTAAGTACGTACCCCTCAAATCAATCAAGGGACGAGCAGTCTCCGATTTCCTAGCCGAAAACGCAATCAACGAAGAGCCAATCATCGACACGACATCCCTTCCAGACGATGGGATTTACAATATCAACCAAGAACAATGGGAGTTATACTTCGACGGCTCCTCCAACTATCGAGGATGTGGAGTAGGAATACTTCTCATATCCCCGAATGGCGAACACACCCCTTTATCCATCAAACTGGATTTTGACGTAACAAACAACGCCGCAGAATACGAAGCATGCTTGCACGGTCTCCAAGCAGCGCTTGTACTCAACGCCCGCAACATAAGAGTCTATGGGGACTCCTCCCTCATAATCAACCAAGTATCCGGAGCATGGAAAATACTTAATGAAAACCTGGCACTATACCAAAACAAAATACAAGAGCTCATAAACGAATTCTATCGCGTAGAATTCATACACCTCCCTCGCGAAGAAAATCAATTCGCCGACGCGTTATCCAAGCTTGCGTCACTAATCAACATACCCCCAGGGATGGAAACACTACCCATCGTCGTGGAAAGACGGAACGAACCCGCCTACATCTGTGACATTGAAACCGAGGAAGAACAAACTGACCCTTGGTACCAAGCAATCATCAACTACAAAACAAACGGTGAATACCCACCAAACATTGACAAACGAGCCAAGCGAGCCCTACGCCTATTATCATCACAATTCGTAATGGAAATGGGCAAACTACTCAAAAAGACGCCTCAAGGCACACTACTCTTGTGCGTCGACCACAAAAAAGGACACGAAATCATGTCCCAAGTACACGATGGCGAGTGCGGACCACACATGAACGCACGAGCCATGTGCAAACAAATCATAAGGCTAGGATGGTACTGGACCACCATGGAAGCCGATTGCGCAAAATATGTCAAACATTGCCATAATTGCCAAATTTTCGCAAATGTGCAACACATACCCCTTTCACCACTATACAGCCTAACCTCGCCATGGCCATTCTCAACCTGGGGAATTGACGTCATATGCAAAGTTCAACCCGTAGGAGCAGGAGGACACTGCTTCATCCTCGTGGCCATTGACTATTTCACCAAATGGGTCGAAGCCGCATCATACCGTACGCTAAGCACAAAAGAAGTTGCGAAATTCATACAAAACAACATCATTTGTCGCTACGGCATACCCCACGAGTTTATCAGCGACCAAGGCACGCACTTTCAAGGAGAAGTCGAGCCACTTCTTCTCAAATACAAGATACAACGACATAAATCATCACCCTATCGACCACAAACTAACGGCGCAGTCGAGGCAGCAAACAAAACCGTCGTATCAATCCTTGAAAAGATGATCGACACCTGCCACGACTGGCCCAACAAAATCCCATTCGCATTATGGGGATATCGCACCACAATCCGCACACCCACAGGCATGACACCCTACTTCTTGACCTACGGGATGGAAGCCGTCCAACCTGTAGAAATCGAAATGCAATCCCTTCGAATTCTCATGGAAGCAGACATTCCTGAAGCCGAATGGGCACGCGAACGATACGAACAACTCATCCTTTTAGACGAAAGACGGTTACATTCACTAAGTACAGTCCGAACGTACCAATCTCGATTACAACGCGCCTACAACAAACGGGTCAAGCCACGAAATATCAAAGTGGGTGACCTAGTACTCAAATCAGTCCGAGCACCATTACCAGTCGACCCAAGAGGAAAATTCAAACCCAATTGGGCCTGACCGTACTCGGTCAAGGAAATCCTCCCTGGAGGAGCCGTGAAGTTAACTGACCTTGACGGCCAGGACTTCCGATTACCAACAAATCTTGATCAACTCAAGAAATACTACCCCTAAACACAAACAAATTTGCAATGTATTTCAAAAAAAAAAAAAAAAAGAAACTCACTCTCGCATGGGTGAACTACGCTCGGTTTGATTCCACGCACTGTGGATACGTAGGCAGCTCCGCAAAGAGCTCAACCGAATCACACGAACTACGCCGGTTTGATTCCGTGAAACGCGGATACGTAGGCAGCTTGTCAAAAGCACAACCGAACTTTCTAGCACACAAGCCCAAAGCTTAAAAAGGTCAAGGGCGATGCACTCACAAAAGACACGCTCAAAGCTTAAACAGTCGAAACAATCATCAACACAAAACAATAATCTAAACCCGAAGCTTAAAAAGGTCGAGGGCTTAAGAACAAACAAATCAAACAAACAAATCCAAAGCTTAAAAAGGTCGAGGATTTTAAGACAAATACGAATGTTCAAAGCTTAAAAAGGTCGAGAACATTCCATTTCAAAGCAAAAGAAAGCAACGAGACAAGGCAAAAGCAAATTAATTCTATTTCATTACTTTATTTAGAATTTTTCGCAACTTAGAAATGAGTTAGGAACAAGCCTCCTTAACCCTTTATTCGAATCTAGAACATGTATTTGAATAAAGAAATTTTTCTAAACAAAGCAAGACAAACTAAGCCATCTTCTGTCGCTTCGGGTTAGCCTCTTCATCTTCAAGAGGTCGATCCGTCACAATCTTCGAACTAATCACAGGAGCAGTCCTCTCAAATCCTGGGGGCTCGATCGGATCCTCGTCCTGCTCGACTGAGGGCTCCTCGATCCTTGACCCTAGGCGATCCAAGCCTTTCCCGCGCAGGCCTCGAAGTAGAAGCATCCACACTAACAGCACAAAGATCACCATAGTCCCTCCTTTCGCGCACCACCTCATACGCCAAGGAGGGCCTTGGCCCACTCTTCTCTCTCCTCCTCTGATTCTCCCGTTCCTGAGGATCATTGGAACGATACCACCGCGTGTAGAAGTCTGTAACTCGAGTAGACTCTATATGCTCCGGAACAGCCCAAGTAACATGTAACAACCTGGTTTTTCGTGACTTTAATTAAACTAAGGCGGAAAATTAATTAAGTCTATATATTACAAAACCAGCTGTTATCGTCATAAAACTCTGTATACATAATACGAGTTTAAGATAAAGCAGAGTTATTCTATTACATTCTCTCGAAAGCGTACAAAATAAGTAAGGTAACTCTCCCCAGCATTCAATAGGCGTTGGTCTCGGGGTACCTGCATTAAACTCTCATCATTTTCTCGCACACTCTTTCGACACATGCAATTCTAAAACATATGCATTATATAAAGGAAATAAATAAATAAAAACAAATAGCAAGTAGGCATGCAACACATAAGGAAAGCATGATAATTCAAACATGCGTATAAATCCAATCACGTAACATAACAACACTCACAGACAATCATTCTCACTAAATCGTACTTCAATCCTCAGGAAATCAAGTCATTCAGACAATAATCAATCAAACAAGACAAGGAAATACATTCAACATATATTGACTAATGAGTCTTCGTTAGTAAGGCGGAATCATGCAGACATAATCCGCGCAGTAGCCGACAGGGCCAACATAACTTGGACATGGCTGCCAGGCTTAAAGATATCTAAGGTAATAAGGACGATTCAATCCATTGTCTAATGTATGCATACACTACCTATCGAGGATCATACGTATTCGCTATTCAAAAGGTATCACCGACGAAAAAGTTCGACTATTACCAGAGATGGGTACCCCCGGATGGGGCTGGTATTTTCCAATTACCATATATGGGCCCACGGAAATATCAAGGATGCCCTATCCCTAGGGTTGTATATACCGTGCCAAATAACAATCTTAAATCGTTAAATCGCCTTGGGCAACTCAGGGAGGGAGCCCAAGTCCCCATATACAGCTACCTCATTAACTTCGAATTTCAAGAGTCGCAACATGGCGAACAATCCTAGTATTTTATTCAAGTAGCTCGTTTTTCTCAATTCTCATATCCTCGTTCAATCTTAATAAATGGCAATTCTGAAACTTAAATATATCGTCGAACTTTGTATAATGAAATTGTAATTCTAGCAATTCTTCAGATAAACAGAACACATAGAAACACTTAAATATTTATTTGAGTCCGTTCGTAAATTTTAAATATTTTCACTATTCATTATTTTACTATTCATCACGGTTACTATTCATCATTTTACTATTCATTATTTTCTTTTAAATATTCATTCTCGTTACTTAGTTTACTTTAAAGTTCTTTATTTCGAGTAACTCATATAGGTTCAAGTAATTAATTTATTTTATTCAAGTGTAAGTATTTTATTTGATTACGTTAAAAGATTTAGTTTCGTTTAAATTTCAACTTAAGTATGTTTACAATTAGTGATATAAATATTCCAAGTTTCGTGTAATATAATAATTATTTGATATTTTCATAGTTAATATAAGTAATGAAGGTGTTTAGTTACATAATATTCATAACATTTATTTTAACCTGTAAAAGTATCTTGATGATACTTAGCAAAATTTAGTATGTTTAATAAAATATAATATAATGACATTTAGGAACTATTCATTTAGGTGGCCCAATTTCTGAATTGATTTTATTTATGTAACTTTTACGTAGTCGTATTAGGTGATTTAATAATTCGATCGTGAGATTATTAATATTTAAATTGTAGTAATATTCACTTAAGTTTAATTCACTAAATTATTTATAACTTTTTATAATATCATAAACTTTATAGTTTAAGTTTTAGTTAGGTTTTGTATTTATATATATAAACTAGTTTGCATGCCCGGCCCCGCCCGGGCTAACTATATTTACATTAAAAATTTAATTTTATATAAATTTGCATTATATTAAATATTTGTTCAATTTATATATTTACTATTTATGACATATTAGCATTATATTAAATACTTGTCCAGTTTATACATTTACTATTTATGACATATTTGTATGAAATTTTTTGAAATCATAATTAAGTACAATTGTTAATCATACTTCAATTAATATAAATTTTTCTCAATGCATACATTATCAATGTATACTCTCATGAAAAATATTATTTTGATATAAAATTAATGATATTAAATCTATGATTTATTCTTGGTGTTTTATTTCAAGTATAAACTCACAAATACTAAATTTTTCCTAGTGAGTCATAATATTTTTTAGGTAAGTTTTTATTTAAATATCATAGAGAATTAGTTGTTTTAAATAACACCAAGAATTATATACTAAATTTTCCTAATGTAATCTAACTAATTTAATTTTCATTAAAAAATATAACTTTCAAAAATTTATTTATTTTATTTTTCACACCTTCCAAATATAATGTATCTATTTTTTCTAATTTTAATTTGAAAATATAGAGTGTTTGTTACAATATTTGATTATATATTTTTAAAGATATTTGATTATGTTTAAGGTAATTTCTTTTTTTTAAATGCTTTACTAAAAAAAAACTTATTTTATTTTAGAATCCTAATAATATTAAAATATCCAATTATATTAAGATTAATAAGTTTTATTATATAATAATAACTTAGATTATATATATTAATATAATAATTTTTGTATCAACCAATCATATTAGGACAAATGTCGACCATAGAGACCATGGTTTCTGCTTTATATATATATATTAGATATATTATTCATAATTTTTATAAAACTATACTTAGTAAATTTTTAGTCGATCTCTATATATTACTATGATCTTAACAATTTACCTTTTTGTTAATTCTTATTTGTGATTCTAATTTTTAGCTTTATTTAGTAATAGTTTTAGTTAAGTTTATTTTAAGTTTCAAGTTCTTTATTTCGTTTTGATATTTTATATACTTATTTAGTATAGTTTAAGTTCATTTTAAACTTTAGAGTTTTTAATTAAAGTACTTATCATGATAAATTTGATATATGACATTTTATATAACTATTTAACTTAGAAATTTTATACGAGTAACCTTTACTTTATATTTTTATTTCTAAATTAATTTAATACTAATTTAAACTTAATACTCTTTTAATTTAAATCCTAATTTTTAGTTGTGTTTTATTTAAACCTTTTTAGTGCCGATAAATATTTTATTTCCATAAATATTTTATATTAATTTAATTTATTTACTTTAGTTATTTTAGTAATATTTTTAGTCTTATTTTATAATGATGATACTTATATTTAATATTTTCAATAACTTACACATAACATATAGTTACAACATGATCATATTACAATTAAATTCAACCTTAATTCACCAAACACATTTTTCACTCAAAACATAAATTCATAAAATCAAATAAATATCATATTTCACAATTCAATTCAATAACATATAATAACTAAAATTAACACCCAATTTCATACTATAGCGATTCATACAAAGTTATCAAATTAAACTGAAACGGGAATCATACGTGTCTAATGCATAACTAGCTCACTTTTAATCACAAAATTAAAATAAAACCAAAGTGTTAAAATTAGAGATTTTGGAAAAATAATCGAGTCACCTAAATTTGGCACACGAACTGAGGCCTCCGAATAAAACCTGAACATGTAGTACTCCCAACCCAAATGAACAGATTTCCAACCATCACAATAGCGTGAGACTCCGACGCAGCAACTCAAGGATTTGACAGACACAAAATGATCGTGAAGGGTGAGGAAGAAGAGTGAATTAGAAACGAGCGCGATCAAGTCGATATAAAAAAAAAATTAACAGAAAATATTTAACAGAAATCGAAATGAGCTCACCGAAATAAATGGAGATGTACAAGAGGACAACCATAGTGACCAATAACGATCACGGTGGTCAGAAACAAAAACGAGGACCAAACCGAGAAGGGCAGCCTCGCGGTGGCGAACTCGGCGAACTCCGACGAGGGTCTCGGCTTTGACGAGAATGAAGTAATGACGGAGTAGAGGAGCGTAGGGACCAACATGGATGAGGCCACAGGTGGCGGCATTCAAGGGACAACTCCGCTAGTCGGAGTTTTACTCCGGTGGCCTGAAACAAAATGGGGCGAGAAGGAAGCGGTACTCGGAAAGCGAAGGCGGAAGCGAAAATAAAAATAAAAGGGAAGGATACCACGGTGGTCAGGTGGCGGTGGCCGGCATCACAGAACTCCGGTGGTCGGAGTTGCTCCGGCGAAAGAGAAAGGAAAAGAGCAGGGGAGAGAGAGGGAACACGAGAGAATAGCACGGCCATGGTGGCCGTCGAGCTCAAGGTCGCCTTCCATGGTGGCTTGTGACGGTGGCCTCGACTTCGGCTCCGGCGACGGTGTCTGGGATTTTGGTGGTGGTCCGGTGAGGCTTGGCGTCAGCGAGGGGACAAGAGAGAAGGGAAGAAGCGGTAGAGAAAGGTGAGAGAGCAGAGGAGGCGACGGTGGTGGCTGTGACGTCGGGGTGGTGGCTCACGGTGGCTGCCACCGTTGCTGTTGTTGCTCGTTGTTTTTGTTGTTGTTGTTGTTGTGTTTGTTTGTTTTGTTCGTTGTTGTGTTGCTGCTTGTGTTATTATTATTATTATTATTATTATTATTATTATTATTATTATTATTATTATTATTATTATTATTATTATTATTACTACTACTACTACTACTACTACTACTTGTTGTTGAGTATGTTGTTGTTTTTAATGGAGGGGTTAAAGAGAGAAGAAGAAGGAGGAAGAAGAAGAGAGGAAGGAGGTAATAAACAAAAATGAAATGAAAAGAGGAAGTGGTGTGTTGCACAAGTAGGTTAGACAAATAAAATATCCAAAATGAAAGGTGGCAGTAGAGTGCCGACTTACATGATAGAT
This sequence comes from Dianthus caryophyllus, assembly GCA_023091065.1. NCBI lineage: Eukaryota > Viridiplantae > Streptophyta > Magnoliopsida > Caryophyllales > Caryophyllaceae > Dianthus > Dianthus caryophyllus. The sequence continues at coordinate 10,110,773 of CM041529.1, read as the reverse complement.
ATTTGGGTCTGTTTCATTTTGTTTGCTCTGTTTCATTTACTCTTATTTATAAACTTTTATATTTTATAAAATATACTATACTTTAAATTATTTGTTTTAAATTTTAGTTTCATCATTAGTATTATAAAATTTATAGTTTCGAAAATATAAATGTATAAAAGTTGTCAGTTACAAATTGTATTATGGTCTCACAAATTTTCAAACGATCTGCTTATTTGAAAGAATATTTTTTTATAAAGACTAAATTTTATGAACGTGAGGATTTTTAAAATGTAGCGCAAATTTATAAAGTCTAACAATGGTAACAAAAGTAACGTTTTAGTTCGACAAGTATTTTATAAATAAAAATATAATATAGGTTAATATAAAATGAAGAAAGTTTAATTAGAAATGTATTGGAGAAAGTTTATTTAAATCGAAATTTTTCAGCCGCGTTTTTAAAGTAATTGAGTAAAAGTGAAATTATATAAATTTTAATTTAAGAATTTTGTTAAAATAATTAATTAGTATTAATAAAAACACGGGTTGTTACATAACACGGTCCGACCATCCTCGGATCCAAGAATCGATCATCTGGTTGCTTAGGACAACAACCCCTCCAACCTGAGTATCCTGCTCAGAGATGGTCTGAGCAAGCCCGATTTGCCTCTTCAAGCGAAGAGGATGAATCCACACCCCTCATTCAAACCCGCACAACATCAACCCCCAAGCTGCATTCGCAACGGACGGCGCCGTAATCGCTGTAATGTGCCACCATGACACATACCAACGAATGGCGCTCTCCTTCACGAACCCCCGGAAGTAGTTGAGTGAACGCTCCCGAGGGTCGGCCCACTCCATCTTTCGCGACGTCGTCGCCGCAGCCTTGAAGACACCACCAAGGGGAAGAGCTTTATACACACTTAGCCTCTCCATGAGCCAAATGTTAAGAATCCTAGCGCAACCCCGGTACGAGCTCAGACGATTAGCATAACGGTCGTCTAAGCCCAGTATGGTCTCCGCTAGAATCAAGGCAGAAGGATCATATCCCCTTTCCATCTCTTCGACAACGCGAGCATACCTCGCGCTCCCGAACACCCCATCTGGCATGGACCCCGCAAAAGCATAACGATGAACCAAACAAAAAGCAAGGGCCCTCCGCCTAGAACGGTCCGAAATACTGGTGTCTACCTTATTCATGTAACGTTGACACAAAAGAAGCATGTTCACCTTACCTCCTTCAAACAAACCTGCAGCATGAGCATTTGTCATTCCGAGGAAATTTCGCAACATCCCATTATAGCAAAGCTCTCTCCACACAACCACAGGAGTAGTCCGTTTCGACCACCCCGCAATGGCCACAAACTCCTCCATCAAAGGACACACCTCTCCCCCGGGAAACCTGAACACATGCAAGCTGGGATCCCAATACTCTAAACACGCATCCAGGAAGTCAAGATCGACTTTCATTTGTCGAAAGCCAATGAAAACACCCGCACCATCATCATACACCGCCCTCTTCATCGCCGGACTTAGTGAGGAAGTCCACCTCTTCAAAAGAGCATCAAAATGCTCAACCATTTTTTTGGATACAAAAAAAAACTTTTGTAAATATGCCTAAAATATTTATGAGAGCAAGAACTTGTACTAAAAGAAAAGAAAAGAAGTGATTGTGAATGAAGATTATGGCACGCACCCCCCTCCTTATATACGAAAACATAATACGAAATATGGAAACACAGCGTTACCAGCCAAGCCACCAAACCGCATAGCCTTATGCGGTTTGCACCCCTCCTTATATACGAAAACATAAGGCTATGCGGTTCTAGGGGCGGGTTTTCTCGCAACTTTCCTAATTTCGTCTTTCCTAAACACTACAATCCACATTAGGCTACGGCATTCTTTGTTGATACCGACGACTACAACATTACACTTCGCTTTAGTAACCACGACTCATACCACGAGTCAACACATAACATTTTCGACATTCGTGCAAGCTCATTTTGTTGGAGTTAGTGTCCTCCACAGTTAGTGCAATAACATATATAAATCTAAACCTACACATTTCGCATTTAAAATGAACTTTTTTACAAAATCATTTTCACAAGCTAATTCAACATCAAAGCATCCCACTCGGGAATCATTCGCTTATCAAACAAACTTACCAAACAGGTTCACAACGACAATCAAGTTCGAGTTCAAGCTACAACGACATGTACACAAAGGTTCATACAATCTTTATTACACAAGTTCACTCAGGATGACGACGACGATACTCGTCAAACTCACGTCGAATCTGAGCCGTCTCAGCCCGACTCTGACACAACCGAGTGCTGCTTCAAAGCCATCCTCCACCTGTTAGCTATCCGCCATAGCTTCTTATGCGCCTCCTTAGCCACCTGCAATACAAAACACATACACGTTTCACATTTTTCTCCATTTTGCCTTAATTTCACTCAAATTAAACCAAACTTAGGGGGGAAATTTCAAAAACAAAGCGCATTTTCTCCATTTTGCCTTAATTTCACTCAAATTTAGTCAAACTTAGGGGGGAAATTTCAACTACAAACGCAGTCAACCCCACTTTGCCCTAATTTCACTCAAATTAAGACAAACTCGAGGGGGTAACACACAAACACGACTCTCACAAGTTTGATCATCACTATAACTCATACCTCGATCGAACTGGGGGCTCACTCACATATACAAAGACAAAGATACATACCTTCTTCACCTTGCCGTCCTGCCCATGCCCGCGTCGATGAGTCACCGCGCAAGTACGTCGGCAAAGTGAAGGTACGACGGACATCCGACTCGTCGTACTCAACGGTGGAAGGAAAGTCGCCAGGCTGCTCCGCCATCTCGGGATCAAACAACTACAAAAAGCACACGTCATGCACACATCAGGGAAATTTTTCGCAAAAATTACCTTACGCACCCTCAAAAGAAAGAAGCAAGCATACCTCAATCGGCCCACAAGCAAGCCGAGACTGAGCAAACTGGCCATAATCTTCCCCAGGACAGAGAAGACTCACCGACTCTCCTTCCCCGTACAACGCCATCCGATCCTGAGCGGAAACCCCTCGCTCAAACAGGACCCTCGGCGGGTCCTTAGGCACCACTGGAGCTGGCCACCCTGCCTGAAAGACCAAACGCTCTCCAAGGTACCAAACCGGCCCATACGGCGTCGCTGGCACAGACGCTGAGTATCTCGCAATGCAAACCGCGCCCCGATGCCTTCCGGAATGCCCGCATACTGGCCCCACGGGAACGGCACGAACTGCAACAAGGACAAACACTCATGAGCACAATCATTTTAAGTACACTCTATTTAAAATGGTTCAAACACTCATAAATACAATCATTTTAAGTACACCCTATTTAAAATGGTTCAAACACAAACCTGATCAACCGCATCACGGTTGAAGCACCGAACCTCGTCATACGACCGGTCAAAAGCGCCGCGGTTACGTGCCCAATCTGCTGCCATGAATATACCGCGGAATCGTCACGACATGCGGAGAAGCGTGAGAAAAGGAAAGTGACTGAAGATCCACGACTGCACATACAAAAACACATTACAAGACAACCAAGACGAATAACAATACATCTAAAACAAAAACAAAATCAATACATACCTCCATCACAAACCCAGGCGAGACTAAGGACAGTCTCGATCCTCCATTCATGACCCGCGGCCTCACCGCGTCCATACAGAATTGAATGCACAAACACAAGGACGGCGACACCAGTCAAGTGTCCCGATCGCATCCCAATCTACAAGATGCATCAGGACCGACGTCGTCGCCCTCTCACCTTTATCGCCGAAGTACACGGCGCTAACAAACCACCACAACCACAAACGAGCGCTCTGCTCGTCAGTCCACTCAGAGGGGCCTCGCTCGGTCTTCCCCTCAAAGTACTCCAGGATGAAGCTAGTCTTGATCACATAAGGTGGGTTACCCTCGTACTCCACCTCCAAACCACCGCCAATCGCGGCAGTCACCACCTCGTCCTCGATGGACGGCGCAAACCCAAAACTCATATCACGATCCCCGAACGGAAGCCCCGTCATGACCGCGTACCCTGACAAAGTAATACCGGCTTCAAAGCCGGGCATGTGAAACATCGTCGTGGTATCCCAATACCTGTCAAGGAAGGCCCTGATCAGCATCAGGTTCGCCGTCAGCTTCGATCTCGCAATCGCCCTCCAGTGCTCAACTAGAGGACCAAAAGCACTACGCAACACCCGAGCTTGCGCACCCTCCGAGAGCTTCTTCTCGAAAGCATACATCACGGACGAGACGCCCGATAAAGTCCTCATCGGACCTTTCCGCCAACCCATCGTCGCCCGATAGGAAACGTGTCTCTCCGGAGCAAGTAGAAGGTCATGGCCACCCCAGCCCTTGGCAAAAGCCCTGTTCGCACGTGACTTTCGCGGCCTAGAGCTACTCGCCCTAGGCACAGCCTCCTCGGCCTCCTCAGCCTCCTCCTCAGCAACATCCATCTCAGCCTCCAGTTCTTCCACCAGCTCCTGAGCAAGCTCATCCTCAGGATCAGGCACAGGGTCACGCCGCACTACCGACCCCTACCTCGTGACTGACCACGTCTAGTGGGCAGGTCCCGAGGGTCAGCATCCCTCTCACTACGCGAACGCCTCAAACTACTCGAGCTAGAGGCTCCCTCAGTCCTCGAGCTAGTACTCTTACGAGATCTTGATCTCGTAATACGACCAGAACCCTCTCCTGCAACCAACACAACCAATACATACAGCTATAATACATGCAAGCATACAACTTGGCATACACATAACACAAATACACACAAATAATATGCACATAATACATATACATCCTTTAACACATTGCACTATACGCCCTACAGAGCATTTTTAGGCCTAATTCACAATTAAGCCGAAAACCGTTCTCTACACCTCAAAATTACAACTTTATGGTTGCTACGCGCCATAATGGTCCCCAACAACAAACCATTACAAGCAATTGCATTTTGGTCACCCCGATCAAAAACCCCCAATTCGCCTTAATTACTCCGTATAACTACGGCTTAAGACGGCGATTTGAAAGCCTTAGCTCGACATTTTTGCAAAATTAACGCTATAGGCATGCTATACACACTATGGGCATCCTACACCGAAGTTTAATTGAAATTCCGGGCCGAAAAATCCGGGCTCGTTTTCGGGCCCGAACCCTAGGTTACACGTTTTTCATACAAAGACGGTCCAAATCCCAATTAATTCACACATACACGTTCACATAGCATAATGCAACACAACGACGTCAACTTCAAGCATTCAAACGGCAAATTTCAAGCAAAAATCTGGTTTTCATTCAAAACCCGTCTTTTCAACATTTCAAGGCAAAACTAGCTAATTACAACGACAAATAACGTAAAAGCAAGTTAAAATGGAGCATTACCTGGTTCCATAGCAAGACAACGCAAGAAAAATGAGCAAAAACGGTTGAAAAATCGAAAAATGGCGTTTTTATGAGCAAGAAACCGAAAGTGATGAATGAGGCAATAACACGGTATAGCTCGTGTTGTATAAGCCCCCTACAGCCACTAAGGCAAACCGCATAGCCTTATGCGGTTTGCACCATGAACCGCATAAGGCTATGCGGTTTCTGCCTGTGGTTTTTCTCGGATTTTTCTCGTTTTACGCCTACTTTTGAATTCCTAATTCATCTTGGCCCTAATACAACTCCAAGTACGTCCCGTGCTTGGGTTAAGGTGTCACCTACAGTCCGCCATACGCGTATATTAAGCATTTAATGTACGGTACAGAAGCAGAAGCACGAACGCTCTTCACGAGCATCACATCATTTTCTCCTCAACGGAAGGCAATCATATGCAATTACGACTACATAGACACTCTTCGGCGAGCCCAAGCATAAGCACTCTGCAATACGCACCTAACTCCAAGCATTTCACACTACATAGACGCTCCTCGGCGAGTTCAAACACAAGCATTACACGGACGCTCTTTCACGACACCTACACCTACACCTACATAAACACCCCTACTCAATTATACACCTCACGCATACCCAAACATCTTGCAAGCACATGCACCCCTGCACTTTAGCCCTTTTACATTTCAACACATGCAATACGAAGACATTACAAGCAGCAGCCCCAGGCATCCGACGATACCAAGCATATACAAACGGCACCGACAACGACAGTACAACAAGCACGACGAAGGCACTCAGCAGGCCGGCAGGCCCTTATAGCATGCATGGACCGCCAAGTCCTTAAAATGCGCACGCCCCTCCCCGTTTAGCCCGGTTCGAAGTCCTCATCTCACCCATGGACACATGCTTCGTTCCGCTGACTGTATCGAGACTGTAATGGTCCGGATATGGTCGTGGAGTTTGACTAGCGCTCTAGTCCGAGCTCAGTCAAACTGGGGGCTCTGTGGATACCCATATCCGTACCCTCCCACACAAAACCCTGTGATGTATCACGGACTTTTATTACGCATGCTTTAACGTTGACTTAAACGGTTCTAACTAATGTCGAATTCATTTTGAGTCGTTTTAAATGTTAAAATGATTTAGGTCGCTTTACATCGCTTTAAATAAACGTTCATTTTGTCCATTTGGAATCTAGCTAGGTTCTTGTCCTACTTCATTCGGCATGAGCTTCGCATTTGCACTACAATTAGCCCTTTTACATTAACAAGGTCTAATTCAGCATTCCTAAATCCCTAAATTTAGGCCCGGTGGCTAGATCTTCCCTTTAGCCTCCTCGTACACAAAATACGACCTCACGTCTTACCTTATTTCACAAAATCTATGCAAATACACCCTTTTCATTTTTCCGGGTCTCGGGCCCGAAACCGAGCCCAAACCCAGCCTTTGGCCCGCACTCCAAAGCCCTGAACATCAAAATATCTCAGAAATATCCTAGGCCTTTTCCTTGACGTACAAGCAAGGATTATACTAAATCTTTTCGAGATATAATCAAACCGGAACTAGGAAACTACGCAAAAAACCACACCTTCAAACCGCATAGTCTTATGCGGTTTGGGGTGGCAACCGCATAAGCCTATGCGGTTTGCCTGGGCAACCGCATAAGGCTATGCGGTTTCTTGGCTTGTTTTTATCCCCGGATTTCCTAATTTCTCCGAGGTTTTTAGTATATATACACCCCTATACCTGACCTCGAAAAACAGAATTCACAACCATCTTTCACAGCAAACACACTACAAAACTCCCTCAAAGCCTCAAGCACTCAAATCCTTGAGTTCAACACACCATCCCGTGTTGAATTCATCCTCCTTTTAAGTTCAAGAAGCGAAGCTCTGCCCAGATCTGAAGCGTCAGGACCAGGTAGGTACCGATCCACTTAGATCAAAGCTTTTTCTTATTTTATATGGACTAACAAAGGGGACTACACTTTAGCGCCCCCCCTCCCCCCGGCTTTGGCACCCAGCGCGCTTGCACTCCAAGTGTTCTATTTACTTCGGGTACACTCCATATCCGATGACACGCCAAAGTCGCATAAGCAACCGACCCTTATAAAATAAACCAATGGACAATTGAACTTTATTTTATTTGCATGCATCTTGCACCTTCTTATTTTTGCATTAAAATCAACTTAAACAATGAATTCGACCTTTAACTGAACCGTTTTCGTTAACAAGTTAAACATGCTAAACTGAGGGTTTTAATCAATCTTTTTGCATTTGCATCTGCATTCTTTTACAAACCTTATCGCACTTGTACGTAGCGATAACATTAGCTCAATTATCATCTTACTTGGATTGTTCTAGGTCAGTAGAGGCTATTTTTACATAGGCTTTTCTAAAAGGTTTTCATAAATCATTAATTGAATTAACTCTTTTTCTAAAGTACCCTCACCCTGAATCCAATCTGGTTTCACAAACCTTAGATCTAGGGGTGTCGGCGTGCTCCAAAATCTAGGACATGTTTTTAGCTTAGAACATGGTAGCAGGTTCCTAATTTCCGCGATAATTAGGTGGCGACTCCAAAACAGTTCTTAATGGTTTTTCTAACTTAATCTTTTTTTTAACTTTAATGCGCCCTTAAGCAAGACGCCGAGTTGGGTCCCTCGTCGTTCGATCCCCGGGTTCCACATATGCATTCAAAGAACAAGTGACTATGAGTCTCTTCTGCTTTCGTACAAACTACACACCAGCTCGGCAAGCACATACCCCTCTAAACAATATTATCAATGGTCACAAGTGTTCCTTGCACCAGTAAAGCAGCAATGAAGCTACGCTTAGGAACACATGCAAATAGTTGGCCAAATACCACGATAATTACTAGACCTAACCCAAAAAGAGCAGAGGTAATCATAAGCTAAACTGACCTTGAATTTCCCACCTTTCTTGAAGGAAGATAGAAGCTGCCTAGCGTACTCCGGAGTACCAGCAAGCTGGAGTAGCTCGTCTCTCATACACATGAGGTGCTTCCAACTCTCAGGAGCAAACGGTTTAATATATGAAGTCCAGATTTTCGTCTACCGTAGTTGGTATGCAAAAATCCACCATATCCACATGCTTGAGCCACCAACAACACGCCACAATAATTTCAAATAAGAGATTTGTTCCAAGTAAGAACCTTTTTAATTCCAAAACCCCCCCCCCCCCCCCCCCCCCCAAACAAGATTAGGCCTACAAGAGCTAGCCCAACTCTTGAAAATCATCTTCCTATCGTTCATTGGGATATTCCAAAGAAAATCCTAACAAAGCTTCTCAATTTGCATAATAACTCCTCGATGTAGCAGAAAGATAGAACACCAAAAGTTTTCTAGACCAAAGACTACCAAGTTAATGAGTGAATTTCCCCAACATAAGAGAAAAGAATTTGGAGGAAGTGATAGCTAAGTTGGAGAAGGATTCTCAAGCGAAGGATGCGACGATTCAATCCTTACTTGCACACAACAAGATAATTGATAACCAACTAGCTCAATTGGCTTCTTCTAGCCAATCGAGGCCGCCCAGAGCACTCCCGTCTCAACCAAAGACGCCTCATGAGTCCGCGAATGTAACAGCCCGGCTTTTCGTGACTTAATTAAACAAGGCGGAAAATTAATTAAGTACTTTATATATATAATGTAACAACCTGGTTTTTTCGTGACTTTAATTAAACTAAGGCGGAAAATTAATTAAGTCTATATATTACAAAACCAGCTGTTATCGTATTACAAACTCCATATACATAATATGAGTCTAAGATAAACAGAGTGTAGGTTTGATTACAAATCTCTCCAAAAACAACGGAGTACAAAATAAGGTAAACCATCCCCAGCATTGGATAACATAAGTCCTCGGGGTACCTGCGTTCAGTCCCATAATTAGTGTTTTCTCCCCCACACATACTAAGCAACATCAATAGTTCACGTAGTATAGCAACTCTAAACACATGCGATATACATGATAAATAAATAAAACAAATAGCAAGCAGGCAAGTAGAGCACATAAGGAATTCATGAGGATTCAAACATGAGTATAATTCAAATAACATATCGTACAACACTCATAGACAATCATGCTCAAAAGTCGTACTTCAATACTCAGGCAACCAAATCATTCAGACAATAATCAATCAAAACAAGGAAATACATTCAACATGTGATAACAAATGAGTCTTCGTTAGTAAGGCGGAAGCATGCAGATATAATCCGCGCAGAAGCGGTCAGGGCCGAACGAAATCGGACGTGTCTGACAGGCAAAAGATATCTAAGGTAATAAGGACGGCCTAATCCCTTGTCTAATGTATGCATACACTACCTATCGAGGATCATACGTATTCGCTATTCAAAAGGTATCACCGACGAAAAAGTTCGACTATCACCAGAGACGGGTACCCCCGGTTGGGGCTGAATTTTCCACCATCGATATATGGGCCCACGGAAATATCAAGAATGCCCCATCCCTGAGGTTGTATATACCGTGTCGAGTAGCGATCTTAAGATCGTTATTTCGCCTTGGGCAACTCTGGGAGGGAGCCCAAGTCCCCATATACAGCTACCTCGTTAATTTCAAATCTCAAGAGTCGCAACATGGCGAACAATCCTAGTATTTTATTCAAGTAGCTCATTTTCTCAATTTCTATTTTCTCGTTCAAACTTAATAAATGACATTTCTGAAACTTAAATATATCGTCGAACTTTGTATAATGAAATGGTAATTCTAGCAATTCTTCAGATAAACAGAACACATAGAAAAGCTTAATTATTTATTTTGAGTCCGTTCGTAAATTTTAAATATTTTTCACTATTCATTATTTTACTATTCACCGTATTTACTATTCATCGTATTTACTATTCATCGTATTTTATACGTATTCGTATTTTCGGATTTCGTATTTGTACGTATTTTTATACGTATGCGTATTTTTATACTTCGTATTTTATTCGTATTTTATACGTATGCGTATTTTTACTAAGTACATGTATTATTAGTATTGATTACTTTATTCTTATACTTGGTATACTTACATCTAATATATATATATATATATATAAAGCAGAAACCATGGTCTCTATGGTCGATATTTGTCACAATATAATTGGTCTAAAAAATTAATATTAGTATTATTTATAATTCTACCATTGCTAGGATTTTAGATGAAAAAATATTAACATATGTAACTTAAAATATAAAACTAAATCTACAATTGAAATCTTTACTATATTAGAACTTTCCAAAAAAAATTAATTGAAGATGTTTTTAATTGAGAAGAAAAATAATAATTTTAAAATAAACAATTATATGACACATAATTACCTTATTTAATTTTTACGTAAGTCTCCATCCCTTTTTGTATATATATATACATCAAAAACTTTAGCTAGATCTTTTTAGGTACGTACTTTGTTATATAGTTTTACTTTATTATGTTTTAATTATGATTACAATTTGTGTTAAATTTATTTTTTACAGTGTATTTGATAAGAGTGTTTAAAATTTGAATATTTTTATTTATTAATTACTATGTTTGATACTTAAACATAGCTTGATTAAATTACTGCTGATTTTATTTCTTTGTATGTTGTAGATTTATATTTTACGTTCAAGATTTGAAGTTTTTTATTGAACAAACTTGATTATAACCCAATAGAAAAACTAATGAATATGTAACATGAAAGGTAAAAATATGTATCATGAAAGGTAAAAGTGATGTACAATATCTATCGATTATCTTATTTTTAAATCAAGTAATTAGATATGGTTGTATAATAATTTTTGTAAGGCTTAATGTATAATCTTTTAGTTAGTTTAATAGTATTAAGTTTTGATTTGATTGTTCATCTCAATTTTGTATGAGAACATCTGCTAATTAAGAAAAAAAATATATGTTTAGTATAATGATAGGGTAAAGTTTGATTTAACGACAAAATTCCAATTTCTTTATTACCCCATTTTAACGTAACAAAAAAGAGAATATATGTAATTAACAAAAAAAAAAACAAAGAAAGAAAGAAAAAAGAAGAATATGATGTAGTATAATTAACATATGTAATCTAAAATATAATACTAAATCTACAATTGGAATCCTTAAAATTGCAGGATACCAAAATTGAAGAATACATATTTTGCCTTAAATATATTGGACTAAATATTCAAGTTAAGGGAAAAAAATATAAGTAAGTTATATTTTAAAATATTAAAAAAAAAAATTGAAAGAGCAAAAGAAATATGGTAATTCGTAAAATTTTAAAAAGTCAAATAATTGTTGATTTAATATATAAGTTAAGGGAATAAAAAATAGTATTAGGTAAGTATTATAAAATATAATTAGCAAATAAACAAAAACAAATATGATAAATCATAGATTTTAGAAAATTATCATATTAAATACGATAAAAGCCGAAAAGAATATGGCCTTGATATTTACTTATATTTTAGAAGTTATATTAAATATCATAGAAAATTATATCATAATTGGTAAATATATAAACTAGAAAAAATATATAAAAATTACATTTTATACTTATTTTTAAATCTTAATAATAATGATAGATGGCCCGGACGGGGACGGGCACGCCAACTAGTATATATATATAAAGCAGAAACCATGGTCTCTATGGTCAACATTTGTCACAATATAATTGGTCTAAAAAATTAATATTAGTATTATTTATAATTCTACTATTGCTAGGATTTTAGATGAAAAAATATTAACATATGTAACTTAAAATATAAAACTAAATCTACAATTGAAATCTTTACTATATTAGAACTTTCCAAAAAAAAAAAATTAATTGAAGTTGTTTTTAATTGAGAAGAAAAAATAATAATTTCAAAATAAACAATTATATGACACATAATTACCTTATTTAATTTTTAGGTAAGTCCCCATCCCTTTTTTGTATATATACATCAAAAACTTTAGCTAGATCTTTTTAGGTACGTACTATGTTAAATAGTTTTACTTTATTATGTTTTAATTATGATTACAATTTGTGATAATTTTTTTTTTTTTTTTTTTTTTTTACAGTGTATTTGATAAGAGTGTTTAAAATTTGAATATTTTTATTTCTTAATTACTATGTTTGATATTTAAACATAGCTTGATTAAATTAGTCTTTGATTTTATTTCTTTGTATGTTGTAGATTTATATTTTACGTTCAAGATTTGAAATTTTTTATTGAACAAACTTGATTATAACCCATTAGAAAAACTAATGAATATGTAACATGAAAGGTAAGAATATGTAACATGAAAGGTAAAAGTGATGTACAATATCTATCGATTATCTTATTTTTAAATCAAGTTATTAGATATGGTTGTATAATAATATTTGTAATGCTTAATGCGTAATCTTTTAATTAGTTTAATAGTATTAAGTTTTGATTTGATTGTTAATCTCAATTTTGTATAAGAACATCTGCTAATTAAGAAAAAAAAAAAAAAAAACATGTTTTGTATAGTGATAGGGTAAAGTTCGATTTAATGACAAAATTCTAATTTCTTTATTACCCTATTTTAACGTAACAAAAAGAGAACATATGTTAAAAAAAAAAAAAAAAAAAAAAAAAAGATGGTGTAGTATAATTAACATATGTAATCTAAAATATAATACTAAATCTACAATTGGAATCCTTAACATTGTAGGATAGCAAAGTTGAAGAATACATATTTTGCCTTCAATATAATGGATTAAATATTCAAGTTAAGGGAAAAAAATATAAGTAAGTTATATTTTAAAATATTAAAAAAAAAATGAAAGAGCAAAAGAAATATGGTAATTCATAGAATTTTAAAAAGTCAAATAATATTTGATTTAGTAAATAAGTTAAAGGAAAAAAAATAGTATCAGGTAAGTAATATAAAATATAATTAGCAAATAAACGAAAAACAAATATGATAAATCATAGATTTTAGAAAATTATCATATTAAATATAATAAAAGCCGAAAAGAACATGGCATTAGTATTTATATTTTAGAAAATTTTGTCATATTAAATATCATAGAAAATTATATCATAATTGTTAAATATATAAACTAGAAAAAATATATAAAAATTACATTTTATACTTATTTTTAAATCTTAATAATAATGTTAGATAGCCCGGACGGGGACGGGCAAGCCAACTAGTTTTATACAATTTTCATACTTAGATATTTTACTAAAGTATCAAAATCACTTTTATTTTCTAAGTACAAAATTCTAGTTTTAAAGTCGTTAGGTTCGTTTTGTATTTAGTGATTTGAGAATTTATTTTAAATGTAAAACTCGATTTAAACTTAAGTACAAAATCCTAGTTTCAAAGTTGTTAAGTTCATTTTGTACTTGGTCATTTTAAATAACATTTCAAAAGTAAAACTCGGTTAAATTTAGTCGTATACTTAACTAAGAGTTTAACGGTTTCCATTTTTAGCGAGGTTGTCGTAGTTCATTTTAAATAGTCCGTATGTCCATATCCAACTTTAAGCAAAGGTAGTAACACTCGACATTATTCATTTTAATATGTGTAACGTTTATTTTTATCGGTTTCGTTGATTCTTTTTATTAACAATTCATTATACAATCTAATATAATCCTAATTACAAATCAAATTTAGTGACTAAGTGACAAATTCATTTTGACCAAAATTGACCCATTTTAAGGGTGAATGCCGTGGCCTTTATTTATTATAAGTTATTTGTTTCTTTTTTTGTTTTCATTAATAATTCATTACTTTAACTAATTTAATTTACTTAAGTGATAAAAATAAAAAAGTGACAAGATTATTTTAGGTCAAAAATCAGCCCAAAACCGTGGCCTTCTATACTTGGTCCATTTTTATTTTCGTTTCTAATTTATCGGTTTTTGACTTAAAGTCTTTATATACTAATTACTTAAATTATACTAAAGCGATTTAACTAGTTTACGATTTTCACTAAATATTTTATTTCATTTATGAATAGTGTTTTTACTCACTTTAAATTTCTATCTTTTTCATTATTGATATTTAGCTTATTTAACTTATATAATTAGTATTGTATTTGTTTACTAGTGGATTTAAACAACCATAAAATAAAACTTATAATTATTTTGGATCAAACTAGTCATCTAAATGAAGAACACATGAATATGTGATGAACCTTAATATTTTTCATATGAACACAATTTAGTCAAATTTTTATATGTTTATATAATTTCCTCAAATTTTCCATACAAGTCTAATTTAACCAAACTAACCATAATATGTTATTTAGAAAAATTAAAACTAAAAATTGGTCCATTTAATTTATGTTGGTCGAGTATATATATATATATGTTCAAAATTTTATTTTTGATTTATATACTTCTAATTCAATAATCAACTTACTTTATATTATTTATGTACTTAACATGTGTAAGAATCATATACAAAACATTAACAAACATAAGTAAAAATCATATCAAACACAAGAATAACAATATTTCAAGAACACACATAGCACTTTAAAACATTTAAATTTCACAACAATTTCATTTTAAATCCTAAACATAAACTAATTATATTTTCATGTTCATCTTAGTCTTAGTATTTTAAGCATGCAATTTACAAAAATTAAAACGAAAAATTAACCCAAAAATGGAGGTTAGGCCGTGTGGTTTACTAGTGTTACACAAATGTTATTTTTCGATTTTTGTCTCCTAATTTAACATATGATTACTAGGTGATAAACAACACAACAATTATAACACATAACATTGATTAGCATACGAATTACCAAAATTAAAACTAGTGTGCGGGGGCACCTTAAGTTAGGTTTAAGAGGGAAAAGATTAACAGTTGTCGGGATCAATGATATGATCAAACTGGCTCAAATCGACACCACCACCTTGCTCCTCGTCTTTGGTTAAGATGGTACATGAAAATGTAAAAAGACAAGTTAGTAATTTATTTTAAAACTAAACTAGCTAAACTAAAAATTCAAGTGTAGTTTTAATTTTATGTTTAGGTGATGTTTTAATTCTTTTTATGATTTCGATTTATGTTCATATTTTAATTGTATGTAAAAAGAGTAAGTGAGTACTAAATATAAATGGTGAGGATTTTATTTAAGTGTGCTAATAAATTTGAGCAATAAAATGAAAGTTTTAAGGAAGAAAGGAATTAAAGAGGATGAAGATTGTAATGTGTTCTTGAGGTTGCACAATGAACAAGCTTACTTGTTCTTGAGTTGAGTTTATTAGAGAGAAAAATAAGTTAGAGTATTTTGTTGTGTGTGTGTGTGTTGAACCGTGTAGTAGTAGTAATATAGTAGTAGTTGTGTTTTGTTTTAGTAGTAAGCTTATGTAATGTGAAGTAATGTGTGAATGCAAAAGTATTTAGTTGTATTATCATTTAAATTAAAAGAGCTACTAAATGATGATGAAAATTATAGAGTGTAAGAAGGATTAGACAAGGTAGTAAAGGAGGCATGGTGTGTAAGAGGAAGGAAGAAAAATGGAAGAAGATAAGTTGGACCAAAGGTCCCCAAATATCTCGGCCAAAATGGGAGCCACTTGGCTCGATTTTCGTTTTTGAAATTTTCGATTTGTGCGCACGTGAAAAGTCTCGAAATGAAATATATAGTCCTAAAATAATGTTTAGGAGTAAGATCGAAAATAAAAATGAAAATAAAACTCAAAACGAAATCAAAACAAAAATTGGGTATTAGTTCCTCGTAACTTTGAATTAAAATTTTATTCGATCGAAATATATATTTTTTTCGTTGAATGTTATCGAATTAAATCATTATCCTCAAACGTCAAAAAGTTTACCAGTTTAGGCTTAGTGTAACTCATTATTTCGATTTTTAGTGAATGTGTTAGTTAAATCAATTTGAAATAGTGATTTGATAATAATATAATATGTTTGTTAGTAATAATCAAAATGATTAAGCTTAACTAGTTTTAATTAGATTAGGATTACATGTAAGTGAATTTGGAAAAAGGATTAGGTGATTTAACCACCTAAGTGGCTCGGCCATTTTAGGTCAACATTGACCTCGATTTGCGTGCCGAAATTTGTCGTTGAGAAAATTGTCGAGGATTCATCATTTGATTTATCGAGTTTGAAAATGTAAAAATAAAGTTCAAATTCAAAGTAATTCAAAATGGTTTTAGTTTAGGTGCAATAATAACTTGTAGTGTTGTTTTAGGAAAAATAAGTGAGCGAGGATGATTAATTATTGATTTCCTAATTATAACTAGCTTAAATTAACACGGGGTGTTACAATCCTCCCCCCTTAAAGAAGGTTCGTCCCGAAACTTAAAGTAATTCAGTGGTTAAGGTTACCATTTGAAAAGCTCCGGTACTTTTCCCTCATCGACGCCTCGGTCCCCCACGTTGCTTGTTCAGTCTTCTGTCCCCTCCAGAGAACTTTGACTAAGGGTATCGACTTGCGTCGTAAGAATTTAGTCTCTCTGGCGAGAATTTCCACTGGTCTCTCAGAGTAGAGCATGTTAGGCTCGATGGCGATCACATCGGGCGTAACAATGTGACTCGTCGCTTCAGATCTCCCGAGTTGTGACACATGAAATACATCGTGCACTCTGGATAAGTTTGGCGGTAAGGCGAGTCGGTATGCCACTTCGCCAATTCGTTCAAGTATTTCGTAGGGTCCGATGTATTTTGGGCTAAGCTTTCCCTTTAGCCCGAAGCGTCTTACCCCTTTCATGGGCGACACTTTCAAGAAGACCTTATCTCCACTGTTGAATTCAATAGGCCGACGATGCTCGTTCGCATACTTCTTCTGTCGGTCTTGAGCTGCTTGTAGTCGTTCTCGGATGATCTTGATGTGCTCAATCTGATCTTGTATGACCTGGGGTCCAGTACCCACGTTGTCACTAGCGTCGTCCCAACACACAGGACTGCGACATTTTCTCCCATAAAGTGCTTCAAAAGGAGCACACCCCAAACTAGCGTGATGACTATTGTTGTATGAGAATTCAACGAGAGGTAGGCTCTTTTCCCAGTTCACGTTGAATTCCATCGTGCACGCTCTCAACATGTCTTCCAGTGTCTGGATAGTTCGCTCTGTCTGACCGTCAGTTGCTGGATGAAAAGCTGTACTCATCTTCAATTTACTACCCAAAGCCTCTTGCAATTTCTTCCAAAAATGCGATGTAAATCTCGCGTCCCTGTCCGATATAATGTCGAGGGGGACGCCATGAAGTCGTATTATCTCCTTCTCGTAAGCTTTGGCTAGTTCCTCTAATCCCCAAGTCTCCTTGATTGGAACAAAATGAGCCGCTTTAGTTAAGCGATCCACAATAACCCATATTGCATCCTTGCCGCCTGATGTCCTTGGCAACCCCATGATAAAATCCATCGATATGGAATCCCACTTTCCTTGGGGAATTTCCAAAGGTTGGAGCAGTCCTCCTGGCCTCTGGTGTTCAAATTTTACTTTCTGGCAAATCATACATCTTGCCACGTACTCGGCGATCTCTGCCTTCATCCTTATCCACCAGAAACGCAATTTCAGATCCTTGTACATCTTATCTGAGTCAGGATGTACTGAGTAGCGGGTGCTATGTGCCTCATCGAGAATTTTGCGTTTCAAGTCTTCATTATCAGGTATGCACCACCTGCCGTTGAAGCGTAGACTCCCGTCAGTGTAAACCTCAAACCCTTCTGTTCCTTCTGATGGAATCCTTTCTTTGATTTCCAACAATGCCGGGTCTTCCCACTGTAGTGCCCGAATATCATGAAATAATTCTGGTTCTACCACCATTGCATTCAAGTCAGTGTCATCCGATTGTACCAGGTCTAAACTTAATCTCTTCAGATCCTGTACAATGTCTGAGGGAATTTCCCAAATGTTGTTCAGAGTATGTATTGTCTTACGGCTCAGTGCGTCAGCAACTACATTAGCCTTTCCCTCGTGGTATAACAACTCAATCTTGTAATCTTTGATCAGTTCCAACCATCTTCGCTGTCTCATGTTCAATTCTCTCTGGGTAAAGATGTACTTCAAACTCTTATGATCGGTGTAGAATTTGATGCTGACCCCGTAGAGATAATGACGCCAAATCTTAAGTGCAAACACGACCGCAGCAAGTTCTAGGTCGTGAGTTGGGTAATTTCTTTCATGCACTTTAAGTTGTCTGGATGCGTACGCTATTACTTTCCCTTGTTGCATCAGGACGCAACCTAAACCATTCAATGACGCGTCACTGTACACTTCATATTCATCCCCATCTGTTGGCAAGGTTAAAACTGGTGCCGTAGTAAGCCTTGTCTTACGCTCTTGGAACGCTTTCTCACAGTCGTCACTCCATATGAATTTCGATTCTTTTTGTAGCAATTTAGTCATCGGGCGGCTACCTTTGAGAAGTCGGGAACAAATCTCCTATAATAGCCAGCCAATCCTAGGAAACTTCGACTTAGTGGATCGCTTTTGGTGCTACCCATTCCTTGACTTCAATCTTGGCCGATCCACCATTATTCCTTCCTTGAGATTACGTGGCCGAGGAACGCCACTTGGTCTAGCCAAAATTCACACTTTGAAAACTTAGCATACCATTTATGATCTCTCAAGATGCTCAGGATGATGTGTAGGTGTTCCGCGTGCTCCTCTTTATTTTTGGAGTAGATTAGGATATTGTCAATGAACACGACAACGCAGATGTCGAGATATTCGTGAAAGGTCCTGTTCATTTGGTCCATAAACACTGCTGGAGCGTTGGTAAGGCCGAACGGCATTACTTTGAACTCGTAATGACCGTACCTTGATCTGAATGCAGTCTTTTGTATATCCTCCTTACGGACCGCGATCTGATGATATCCTGATCTCAGGTCAATCTTGGAGAAAACTCCTGCTCCTTTGAGCTGGTCAAAGAGATCGTCTATCCTAGGCAGAGGATAACGATTCTTGATCGTCACTTTGTTCGGGCCTGTAATCGATGCAGTCTCATGCTCCCATCCTTCTTCTTTACAAAGAGTACCGGTGCACCCCAAGGTGAACCACTCGGCCTTATAAATCCTATCCCAATCATCTCCTCCAACTGTTTCTTGAGTTCCTGGAGTTCGACAGGCGCGATTCTGTATGGTGCCTTGGATATAGGTGAATTAGTACCGTATAAGGTCGATAGAGAATTCGACGTCTCGTGCAGGAGGCATACCCGGTAGTACGTCCGGGAACACATCAGGGTATTCATTTACAATTGGGATATCCTCGATGCGCAAGTTGTCCTCGACCTTGGTAATGCTGCAAAAATATACCTGGTGTCCCTTTCTCTCCATACTCTGAAGTTTCAGTACAGACACTAGTTTCACTCCCCCTTTCCTCTTCAAACTCTGATATGATACCTCCTTCCCTTGATTAGTTTTCAAAGTGATCTTCTGGTCGTGGCATTTGAACGTTGCATTATGACGAGCTAGCCAGTTCATCCCCAGAATTACATCGAACTCAGGAAGGTCGAACAATACTAGATCCGACAGAAAATCTGTGTTGTGAATTGAAATTCTTACATTATTGAATTTTGAAGAACAAGGAATGTTTTTACCATCTAGTAGTGATATGTTAGTTCTGATTTGTTCAGGATTTGTGAGTTTGGATTGTTTGATAAATTTTGAGGATATAAAAGATAAGGATGCTCCTGTATCGAACAAAATAAAAGCAGGTACAGAATTAACCAGAAATTTACCGGTGACGACGTCGACATCGATAATATCATCAGACCCTTCTTCAGACTTGGTCAGGACGTAAACGCGTCCCTGAACTCTAACGGCTGGCGGTGGCCCTGCATTTGTTTTGGCAGCATTACCCCTCTTTGGGCATTCATTCGACTTGTGTCCCACTACTTTACAGAAGTAGCACACTACCGGTTCTCCGTTGCAACGCTTCCCCGGGTGGTTCGGCTGACGGCAAAAACGACATTGACCTGCTTGAATGGCCGGAGCTCCGGGAGGTTGTTGGTTGTTCCTCCCTACGAATCCGGTGGGGTTTCGGTTGGTGTACAGGGGTCTGCCCTGGCCTTTATTTCGGTTGTCCTGATTTTGGAAACCCGGGCGACCGAACATCGGTTTGTGGATGAAACTAGCACTCGCCACAGGAGGCGCAAATGTTTTCTTCTTCTTTTTCTCCTCAGCTTCTCCTTTTTGGATGGAGGCCCAGATACTCGTTGCCTTTTCGTAGGCTTCCGCAAAGTTCTTGCAGTTGAACCCGCTCATATTGATCCTCAGGCTGTTTGCCATGCCTCTTACGTAACGAGTCGCAAGTTCCTCCTCGTTAGTTATAATTCTAGGAGCGAACTTGGACAGCTCCTGATATTTTTCCGTGTACGCCTGTAGGGACATATCACCCTGGCTTAGGTTCCTGAACTCCTCTTCCTTATCCCATTTCAATTCTTCCCCAAAGTATTTGTTCTCTAACAGGGTCCTGAACTCGGTCCAGTTGTAGATCCTCAAGGGAAAAGTAGATTTGATCAAACGCCACCAACTATTGGCTTCCCCCTTCAGGTAATACGCTACTACGTTCACCCTCTCATTAGCCGGAGTTTTGCTAAGTTCTAGCAGTTTCTCCATCTCTTCTATCCACTCTGTCAGGACTGTGGGGTTGACAGAGCCTGAGTACGGTTGAGGCCTATGTTTCGAGAACCTCTCAAAAGCCGACTGGTTGTTCCCGCCACCCTGATGTTGGTGGACATTCTGAGCCATTTTCATTATAGCATCCTCAAAACCTTTTCTTCTCGCCTCCTCCTCGGCAAAGTGTTGAGCGAAATTAGGGTCAGCCATATTGTTTGCATCCATTCTGAAAAATATTGAATTGTATGAATATAGAGTAGATCCAAGATAGACACATTATATGGTGCAAGGTAAAAGACATTTCATTGATAATGTAAAAGGGTTACATCAAAAAGTTACAAAGCTTCCTAATACATTCTCTATGAAATGAACTAAGATGAAACTTAGATACAAAGTTCAACAAAATAACATAGGAGTTTAGATACATTCTCTAGTGATATGAAAATAGATCGAGAATGCCAAAAAAAATTAGCCTGCAGTACTTAGGCGAAGTACGAGTAATGAAACTCCTTCTCTGAGAAGCGGTACTTATACTTAACAGCATAAGACATGTCGCTCAAACCCAGCTTGAAATCCTCCCAACTAAGGTAGTATTCGCCCTCGCGTATAGTTGGGGATCGAAGTCGTAGCCACCAAGCTCTGGCCTCTCCGTCAAGGCAGACAACAGCAAAGTGGGTCTTCCATTCCTCCGGAACCGAGTATTCTTGGAACTTTGCATTCATGTGCCTAGTCCAAGTGTACAAGGTATCTCTATCTCCCTCAAAGGTGTCGGGGTCACTCCTCATGAATGCCTCGACCGCGTCGGTCTTCCTCGAAGATCGGCGGAGGTGATCAGGAGTTCGATGTTCCACGTATGGAGTTTTGAGTGCCCTGGTCTTCCAGTCAATCCTTGAATTCTCCAAGTTGTGCATTTTCTTCCACGCCTTCCTCTGCTGACGACGTGCATAAGCCTGGACAGCTCTTTTACGAGCCTTCTCCTCCAGGTTCACTCCTCGTGTCCCCTGTCGCGAAGTAGTCATATCTGAAATAAGTGGGGGATAAATTTAAATGAGAATTGAAATTTCAGATATGTACGTAAAATTTTAAAATGATGCGCTGCGAAATGTATACTACAAGGTTGTAACATAACGTCTCCATATATATAAATATATATGGGTAAAATATTACATTCAGAAAATATAATGCATAAGTCCACACAACGTCATGTTCGAAAATAAAACCCATAGCCGGTAGGAAAAAGTGACGACATAAAGATCGTTCTTAGGATAGTTAAAAGACGGTTACAAATATTTTACAAATTGGAGTCGAATGACCCTAAATATGATTTGCGACCCTTAAGAGTCTCCCAGAGGTGAGATCCCTCTCCCATATGATTGGGGGTATAATGGCGTCGTCTGGCATTGGGGGATAGTCGCGCTCATATTCTTGAATCATCAAACTGTCGAGTAGTTCATCATACTCCATCCACGCAGGTGGTCCCTCCACCCTCTGAAGTGGGTCTGGATGGTACATGCGATCCATGTACAGCTCGTAATCAGAGAGAAGTCGCCAACCTAGAGGTGCCCAAAACTCATCGTATGGATGAAAGCTCTCAATCATGGTCAAACTGATGCCAATGCCCCTCGTGTGGTAGATCCTGCCCGTCATGATTCCATGAGCTTCCACATATCGCTCTATATGGAGAGAATGGCTACGTATATACTCTCCTAGTTGCATCATCGGTGGGCGTCGTGGTGCGTAGTAACGGAAAGAGCGGAAAGATGACATCCTAAGGGCCTTTGTCAGACTAAGTTAGCCATAGAGCAAATAGCAAGTGCAAGCATGGTAAAATTTAAGATTCTAACGCTCTTCTAACTAGTTTATTATTATTTGGACGGTCCTTAAGAATCTACCCTTTCTCACGTTTTAAAATGATCTAAGTTATTATTTTAGCGATCTAGAGATTCCTAGTTTATTATTTGATCCTATAAGTCTATGCCTGACATACGATATGAATGTGTGGCCTAGGAGTCGTCTCGCTATGTGAGGTAACTTTAAGTCAGTCACGGTCGCAAGAGCGACTTTGATACCAATCAGAATAACCTGGTTTTTAGTGTCTTTATTTACACTAAGGCGGAAAATTAATTAAGTCTATATATTACAAAACTAGCTGTTATCGTATTACAAACTCCATATACATAATATGAGTCTAAGATAAACAGAGTGTAGGTTTGATTACAAATCTCTCCAAAAACAACGGAGTACAAAATAAGGTAAACCATCCCCAGCATTGGATAACATAAGTCCTCGGGGTACCTGCGTTCAGTCCCATAATTAGTGTTTTCTCCCCCACACATACTAAGCAACATCAATAGTTCACGTAGTATAGCAACTCTAAACACATGCGATATACATGATAAATAAATAAAACAAATAGCAAGCAGGCAAGTAGAGCACATAAGGAATTCATGAGGATTCAAACATGAGTATAATTCAAATAACATATCGTACAACACTCATAGACAATCATGCTCAAAAGTCGTACTTCAATACTCAGGCAACCAAATCATTCAGACAATAATCAATCAAAACAAGGAAATACATTCAACATGTGATAACAAATGAGTCTTCGTTAGTAAGGCGGAAGCATGCAGATATAATCCGCGCAGAAGCGGTCAGGGCCGAACGAAATCGGACGTGTCTGACAGGCAAAAGATATCTAAGGTAATAAGGACGGCCTAATCCCTTGTCTAATGTATGCATACACTACCTATCGAGGATCATACGTATTCGCTATTCAAAAGGTATCACCGACGAAAAAGTTCGACTATCACCAGAGACGGGTACCCCGGTTTGGTGAATTTTCCACCATCGATATATGGGCCCACGGAAATATCAAGAATGCCCCATCCCCGAGGTTGTATATCTGAGTGTCGAGTAGCGATCTTAAGATCGTTATTTCGCCTGGGCAACTACGGGAGGAGCCCAAGTCCCCATATCTGACTACCTCGTTAACTTCAAATCTCAAGAGTCGCAACATGGCGAACAATCCTAGTATTTTATTCAAGTAGCTCGCTTTTCTCAATTTCTATTTTCGCTCAAACTTAATAAATGACATTTCTGAAACTTAAATATATCGTCGAACTTTGTATAATGAAATGGTAATTCTAGCAATTCTTCAGATAAACAGAACACATAGAAAAGCTTAATTATTTATTTTGAGTCCGTTCGTAAATTTTAAATATTTTTCACTATTCATTATTTTACTATTCACCGTATTTACTATTCATCGTATTTACTATTCATCGGATTTACTATTCATCGTATTTTATACGTATTCGTATGTTGGGATTTCGCAATTGTACGTATTTTTATACGTATGCGTATTTTTATACTTCGTATTTTATTCGTATTTTATACGTATGCGTATTTTTACTAAGTACATGTATTATTAGTATTGATTACTTTATTCTTATACTTAGTATACTTACATCTAATATATATATATAAAGCAGAAACCATGGTCTCTATGGTCGACATTTGTCACAATATAATTGGTCTAAAAAATTAATATTAGTATTATTTATAATTCTACCATTGCTAGGATTTTAGATGAAAAAATATTAACATATGTAACTTAAAATATAAAACTAAATCTACAATTGAAATCTTTACTATATTAGAACTTTCCAAAAAAAATTAATTGAAGATGTTTTTAATTGAGAAGAAAAATAATAATTTTAAAATAAACAATTATATGACACATAATTACCTTATTTAATTTTTACGTAAGATTCCATCCCTTTTTGTATATATATATACATCAAAAACTTTAGCTAGATCTTTTTAGGTAATGCATTACTTTGTTAAATAGTTTTACTTTATTATGTTTTAATTATGATTACAATTTGTGTTAAATTTATTTTTCTGATGTATTTGATAAGAGTGTTTAAAATTTGAATATTTTTATTTATTAATTACTATGTTTGATACTTAAACATAGCTTGATTAAATTACTGCTGATTTTATTTCTTTGTATGTTGTAGATTTATATTTTACGTTCAAGATTTGAAGTTTTTTATTGAACAAACTTGATTATAACCCAATAGAAAAACTAATGAATATGTAACATGAAAGGTAAAAATATGTATCATGAAAGGTAAAAGTGATGTACAATATCTATCGATTATCTTATTTTTAAATCAAGTAATTAGATATGGTTGTATAATAATATTTGTAAGGCTTAATGTATAATCTTTTAGTTAGTTTAATAGTATTAAGTTTTGATTTGATTGTTCATCTCAATTTTGTATGAGAACATCTGCTAATTAAGAAAAAAAATATATGTTTAGTATAATGATAGGGTAAAGTTTGATTTAACGACAAAATTCCAATTTCTTTATTACCCCATTTTAACGTAACAAAAAGAGAACATATGTTAAAAAAAAAAAAAAAAAAAAAAAAAAAAAAAAGATGGTGTAGTATAATTAACATATGTAATTTAAAATATAATACTAAATCAGATATATAGTTTTAAGTTGGTTGAAATAATGATTTTGAATAATTTTAAACAATGATTTCAAACCATCATATTTTGTCCTACCCCCTTAAGAAAATTTTTAAACATATTTACTAAGTTCAAGTAGAAGAGGTGAAAATTTATTTCAAAGGGTGAAAATTTTGGAAAAGGTACTAATAAGTTTAAAAATTTGAAAATTAATCAAATTCGATAGTATAAGGTAAAGGAGATACAATTAAAACAAAACATTTTCCAAGATATTTAAAATTTTGAAATAAAATTTTAAGAATTAATTGAATAAATTTCAGAGATATTTTAAAGGTGAAAAATGAATGTTAATTTTAGAGGATAATTAGGAATTATATATTTACAAGGATTTCTAACTTTTGAACGAAATACTACGTTTAAAAGGTTGAGAGATAATAAGGTTCGAAGGTTTTTGAGAATAATTTAAAAGGAGTTTACGAAATTGAAAAGCAAAAGTGAAATCATTTTGCGAGATTAAAGAATAGGAATTGAATGAAAGTCGATTTTAAAATATCATTTTGCGAGATATTTTAAGAAGTCGGTTTTATTATAAGGAATTATAGATTTAAAAAGTTAGAAGTTTAGCGGAATTCACAAATTTTCGAAAGGTCGAAAATTTTTGAATGAGACGGAATGATAACGTTAGATAGAGAGGATGATTTGACTAAGATGTTGTAGAATCCTCTAATGCAATGGAAGTCTTCGAAGTCCTGAATGTCCCTTCAAGCTGCACGAACTTTGACGAGTCCATTTGTTCCGCTTGAGATCTTGTCGTCATGATTAAAGGCTTCGATCTTCGGAAATAAAATTTATTACTTAGATTTTATATCCGAGGATAGTTGTTAGTTTAAATTAGTCACATCAGCAAATAGCAAGCATACGATAGTTAGTGTATTTTATTTGGAGGGCAGTAGTTCGTTATTTAAAAGTCCTTAGCCTATGGTCGGTCCTTAAGGTTTCTACCCGTCCTCACACTTTAAGCGATTTTAAGTTTATTATTTAAGTGATCTAATAAAAGAAGAATCTAATTTATTATTTGATCCTATAAGTCTATGCCTGACATACGATATGAATGTCTGGCCCAGGTGTCTCTCGTTAGGTAAGCATAAATCGCATTAGGCCATTTATGTTACGGTCACGAGTCAGCTCTGATACCAACTGTAACAACCTGGTTTTTAGTCGACTTTAATTACTAAGGCGGAAATTAATTAAGTCTTAAACCAGTGTTATTAATTACACAAATAACCCAAAATATTACATCATCGTTCAGGAGTCGCATTAAACGACTCTAAGTACGGAATTTAGAAGAGTAGCGTTATACATATTTTACATCTCTCTCGAAAGTAGACTAAAAGTAAAGCATAACAACGATGAGTGGCCCCGTCCAAAATCCAGCTCCCGGTCCACGATCATCCTGCACAATAAACTGAGGGGGGGGTGCCCGCTTAGCGGACAGTGACTAGCTATGCTCATACTTACCCTCGATTTCAATTACTTTGGTTTATTATTATCGCTTTATAATTATAACATTATGATAAAAACATAAACATGCTTATTACATTTAGCATATAAAGACATATTAGTCATAATAAGCATGCGAGTGAAAGCGATAAATCATATAAGCATGATATTCAATTATGAAAGCAATTAACAGACAATCTCATAACAATAGTATCACAGTATATC
The DNA here is from genome assembly GCA_023091065.1 of Dianthus caryophyllus. Taxonomy (NCBI): domain Eukaryota; kingdom Viridiplantae; phylum Streptophyta; class Magnoliopsida; order Caryophyllales; family Caryophyllaceae; genus Dianthus; species Dianthus caryophyllus. The sequence goes on along the minus strand of CM041529.1, from coordinate 10,083,596 downwards.
AACAGGATTACGAGGCGATATCAGATCGCAAATAAACATACGTATCGTATCATACACATCATGCAGACTCGATTCACTTCAGAAAGTTGTGGTCTTTAATTTTCGAAGATGTTTTGACTCACTTTCATTCAATCACAAAACACATACTGCTTACGAGCCTGACCACTGAGTAGGCCATTGTACTCTAGTCGCTTGCATCTCACTACCATAGTGCAGCGACTTTACTCGCCTCGTAAACCACGCCGAATACTATAGTACTTGCATCTCATCTTCTAGTGTTCGAAATGATTCGAACTTCAGATACAATCTCGTCAAGTGATCTTTACATGTGGTAAGAACGAATGCTAGTGTCGCGCCCACTAAGAACGAAACACGGCAAGGAGACAGAACCGCAAAGCGCATAAGCTCATAATGTCACGGTGGCCACGATAACTTTAGCCAAATAGGGTAATAAAGCCCTAGCCAAGTATGCATACACAAATAGCCAATTTGAGAATGGGCTATGCTATTCATAGAGCACGTTAACGCAGGATAAAACGACTATTTCCTAAAGCGTGATACAAAAGCATTGGCATATTCTTTATCTTGTACTGAATGTGCTATACGACTTAAGGCGTAACGGCATGGGTAAAGCGCATAAGCACATAATGTTACCTTTGAACCACACTATTCGATATGACCCAAGCCAGTGATCGAGATAGTGGCGTCCGCTACAAGACTATCTTAACCCCACTTCACTCACGATTGACGTTCCCTTATCTGTGGCCCAAGCTTGACCTTTTATTTAACTTACTCAAAATTCATTATTTATTTGATATTTATATATCACATGTTACTAGACTCTCCTAGTTCCATCGTCAAACTTTTAATTTGAATTGTAGGTTTCATATGATCACATAACATGTTCGTTTATTATTTGAGGTGTGGTTAATTATTAACGTTTTTAAGTTTCTATATTGATATGTTTATTAATATGTCCAATTTTATTTAAGTGTTTTTCAAAACACTTTAAGTTATTTACTTATTCATTTTCAATTTTCTATATTTAGTAAATTTTCAATCATTTACAATATTTCAAATTTTGAAAGTTGAAACATCTTGACTTTGAGACGTAACTTGTTTTACAAGTTTCGTAAATTTCTCACTATTCATCCATCACTACTCATCGTATTTTATACGTAATTTTATACTTATACTTATTCTCATATTTCGTATTCCTACGTATTTTTATACTTATACCGTATTCTTATACTTGTACGTATTTTTATACTTATACGTATTTTTATACTTAAGATATTTTAGGTGTAAAACTAAACCCTTTTATTTACTAAGTAAAATTTTCTAGTTTCAAAGTCGTTAAGTTCATTTTGTATTTAGTGATAAACGATATTTATTTTAAAATGTGACTTAGTTAAATTTAGTCATCTATTTACTAAATTTAGCGATTTTCATTTTTAAAATAATAGTATCGTGGATGATTCATTTAGTCCGTATGTCCAAGTCCAACAGTCCAATAATTGTAAAGGCAGTAGCACACGATTTAATTCATTTTTATAATGGTTATACTTTTTAATCGGTTTATTATATTTTATTTCTAACTAAATCGGTTTATACAAAAGTTCATTTCTAATAACTGGTTAACTTTAGTGACTTAGTGATAATTTCATTTTGATCAAATTTAGTCCATTTTTAATGGTAAAACCGTGTGGTGTTAATATGTATCCAAATTGATTTATTTCTTTTAATTTCTTAATTCTAACTTATTAATTAATAATTAAATTATTTTAACAATAAACTAAAAAGTGATAAAAAAAACAATTTTGACCCAAAAATAAGTGGGAATGCCGTGGCTAAGTACGTAGTTGGTCCAATTTTCATTTTTCAATTTTTATCGGTTTTTAGTTTAAAGTTTTTATATTTTAATTATTCTAATTATACTAAAATGATTTAAACTAAAATGAAATCTTACTAAAAATTTCATTTGACTAAAATTTGAGTCATGACATAATGTTTATTTTTCTAAGTGTTTGTTTCTAAAAGTTTTAAGTGTATTTAATTTATGTTACTTATTTCACTAAAATAACTTAATCCAATCTACATTTTTTTATTAAAGATTCCTAATAAGGTTATGAATAGTGTTTTATAACACTTTAATTTTCTAACTTTTTAGTCTTAAAGATTTAGCTAGTTTAATTTATATAGTTGTTAATATAATAACTTATTAGTTAATAAAAACAATAAATAACAACAACCATAAAATCATTATGAATCAAAATAAACTACTAACTCAAGAACACATGAACATCATAAAGAACACACATGCACACATGAAAAACACCATACTACTCAAGAACACATTTTCCATTTTTAACAACTTATAATACATTTTTCTAATTTAATTCTTTTTACATGATAACATCCATTTTATACTAACTTAACATAACATATTATTTACAAAAATTAAAAGTGAAAATTTAATAAAAATATGGGGCAAAACCGTGAGCTACAACATGCATGAACAAGTTTTATTTTCGATTTTTAATCACTTTAGACTCATTGTTAAAACTTAACATAATTTTTATATATAATTACAACATAACTAAAACATAATTAAATATAAAAATCATATGAATCATAATTAAAAACACTTAAAAATAATTAAACTAGACATGATTTCATAATACTACAACTTTAGCTATTTTCATTATTACTTATTTATTATCATTTTATTATACTTCACATAACATACAAATACACATAAATGATGTTTAACATATTTTCAACATAAAAATCATATTTATAAAAACATAATAATAATCAAATTAATTTTAAAAGAGAACAATATGAGATATAACTAGTCACCTTAATTAGGATGTTAATCGTCGGGGATCTAAAATAAATTTTAGATCGGATTTTTCTTCACCCATAATACCCATATACTTCACCCAAAAATCCTTGCAAGTTAGCTCCTAAAATACCCACTAATGAACTTAGAACTCTTAGGAATTATTAAGATAATATTATAGGTTTTATTTAAGTGGTTTTGGAAGGAAATGAAAGAAAATAAAAGAGGGGAAAGAAGAGCAAATACACGTCCCACATGAAGAGAAATGAGGTTGGTTTTGCACTTTGAAAAATAATGTGGATGTTAGTAAGTTATGTAGTAGTAGTAGTGTTTGTATGCATTGTATTCTTTGATTTTCAACACAAGTCAATACTAGTGATGATCACACAAAGGAGTGTGTAAGTGAATGTGTAAGAGTGTAAGAAGCATGTGAGTGTAAGAGAGGAAGGAAAGAGTGTAGTCTTGCTTGTGTAAGAGGAATGCACATGCTTGTTGTCCATCACTTGTCTTTGGCTTAGAAAATGAGTGCAGAAAATTCAGCTCAAGTTAGGCAAATCTGATGGCTACGAAAATAGCATCATGAAATCCGTCTCGAAAAGTTATGTGGTTTAGGCTTTTGTTTCGCTCAATTCCGAGTCCGTATGACCATTTTATGGCCTCCGAAAGTTAGGCCCTAAATGTTTATACGGGTTACATTAAAAATGAAAAGGGAATTAGTTTGTTAAATAATGTTAAATGTAAATTAACAAAATGATGACCTATTTTATGTATAGTAGAAAAATGAGGTCTTGTGTGTGGAAATGAAAGTAGTAGTAATTTGTATTTGTATTTGTATTGTATTTCTTATTATTATGTATAAACTTTAAATTTCAAATACAAAATGAAAATGATGATTACTAATTAAAGGTGTAAGTAAAAGCATGTGACTTGTGTAAGAAAAATGGAAGAGGATAAAATTTGACTTTGGTGTCCAAAAGTCAAAAGTCAAATTTTCGGGTTTGATTTTTCATTTCTCGAAATTTTTGTTTTGCGTGTTTGAAGTTGTTGACCAATTTGAGGCGGAAAGTATAAGGGTTCATTTTTATTTGAAAATCAGAAATGTTCGAAATTGAATTTTATGAATAAAAGGTTTTACATTTATTTTTATGAATAGTAAACATAACTTAACATTTTTGAAATTTGAAATGTAATATAAATTTCGTGTTGATTTTTATAAAATTTTGAAATGTGTTTCCTCTTCAATTCTAAAGATATTGCAACAAACTTTATTTTTCAAAATTTTAAATTTGGACTTAAGAAATTTTAGTATTATTTGGCGAAAAAAATTCAGACGCATTTTTATTATAAGGAAAAAGGGTGAATTTAATTTAAGGAATTAAATTCTTTTATCAAATTGTGTTAAAATAACACGGGGTGTTACAAACCTACCCCCTTAAGAAAAGTTTCGTCCCGAAACTTGAATAGAGTGGATAACTGCTCAAGGTTGGACAAGGCAGTTATAGAGGATAGCAAGATTTTACTAGTTTCGTGAATGACATTTTATTTTGGGTACGATGAGACTTTTCAAAATGTTTGAATCCCTGAATTATTATAACGATGTTAGATAGAGTGGAAGGATTTAAAGTTGTAATCGTTTTATATTTTCAAAGGGGATATTTTGAATTAATGCAGAATTGTTGCTAGATTGTTATTTTCCAAAATTGTTTTCAAAGGGGTTTTCATAAAGATGGGGCCTAGAAGTTTTGTGCAGGAATTAATTTAAATTAAAATTATAAGGGTTTTAAAATACAACAAATTATAATTTTATTTGAAATCGAGATATATAGTTTTAAGTTGGTTGAAATAATGATTTTGAATAATTTTAAACAATGATTTCAAACCATCATATTTTGTCCTACCCCCTTAAGAAAATTTTTAAACATATTTACTAAGTTCAAGTAGAAGAGGTGAAAATTTATTTCAAAGGGTGAAAATTTTGGAAAAGGTACTAATAAGTTTAAAAATTTGAAAATTAATCAAATTCGATAGTATAAGGTAAAGGAGATACAATTAAAACAAAACATTTTCCAAGATATTTAAAATTTTGAAATAAAATTTTAAGAATTAATTGAATAAATTTCAGAGATATTTTAAAGGTGAAAAATGAATGTTAATTTTAGAGGATAATTAGGAATTATATATTTACAAGGATTTCTAACTTTTGAACGAAATACTACGTTTAAAAGGTTGAGAGATAATAAGGTTCGAAGGTTTTTGAGAATAATTTAAAAGGAGTTTACGAAATTGAAAAGCAAAAGTGAAATCATTTTGCGAGATTAAAGAATAGGAATTGAATGAAAGTCGATTTTAAAATATCATTTTGCGAGATATTTTAAGAAGTCGGTTTTATTATAAGGAATTATAGATTTAAAAAGTTAGAAGTTTAGCGGAATTCACAAATTTTCGAAAGGTCGAAAATTTTTGAATGAGACGGAATGATAACGTTAGATAGAGAGGATGATTTGACTAAGATGTTGTAGAATCCTCTAATGCAATGGAAGTCTTCGAAGTCCTGAATGTCCCTTCAAGCTGCACGAACTTTGACGAGTCCATTTGTTCCGCTTGAGATCTTGTCGTCATGATTAAAGGCTTCGATCTTCGGGAATTAAATTTATTACTTAGATTTTATATCCGAGGATAGTTGTTAGTTTAAATTAGTCACATCAGCAAATAGCAAGCATACGATAGTTAGTGTATTTTATTTGGAGGGCAGTAGTTCGTTATTTAAAAGTCCTTAGCCTATGGTCGGTCCTTAAGGTTTCTACCCATCCTCACACTTTAAGCGATTTTAAGTTTATTATTTAAGTGATCTAATAAAAGAAGAATCTAATTTATTATTTGATCCTATAAGTCTATGCCTGACATACGATATGAATGTCTGGCCCAGGTGTCTCTCGTTAGGTAAGCATAAATCGCATTAGGCCATTTATGTTACGGTCACGAGTCAGCTCTGATACCAACTGTAACAACCTGGTTTTTAGTCGACTTTAATTACTAAGGCGGAAATTAATTAAGTCTTAAACCAGTGTTATTAATTACACAAATAACCCAAAATATTACATCATCGTTCAGGAGTCGCATTAAACGACTCTAAGTACGGAATTTAGAAGAGTAGCGTTATACATATTTTACATCTCTCTCGAAAGTAGACTAAAAGTAAAGCATAACAACGATGAGTGGCCCCGTCCAAAATCCAGCTCCCGGTCCACGATCATCCTGCACAATAAAGCGAGGGGGTGCGCTAATGGACAAAGTGACTAGCTATGCTCATACTTACCCTCGATTTCAATTACTTTGGTTTATTATTATCGCTTTATAATTATAACATTATGATAAAAACATAAACATGCTTATTACATTTAGCATATAAAGACATATTAGTCATAATAAGCATGCGAGTGAAAGCGATAAATCATATAAGCATGATATTCAATTATGAAAGCAATTAACAGACAATCTCATAACAATAGTATCACAGTATATCAACAGGATTACGAGGCGATATCAGATCGCAAATAAACATACGTATCGTATCATACACATCATGCAGACTCGATTCACTTCAGAAAGTTGTGGTCTTTAATTTTCGAAGATGTTTTGACTCACTTTCATTCAATCACAAAACACATACTGCTTACGAGCCTGACCACTGAGTAGGCCATTGTACTCTAGTCGCTTGCATCTCACTACCATAGTGCAGCGACTTACTCGACTCGTAAACCACGCCGAATACTATAGTACTTGCATCTCATCTTCTAGTGTTCGAAATGATTCGAACTTCAGATACAATCTCGTCAAGTGATCTTTACATGTGGTAAGAACGAATGCTAGTGTCGCGCCCACTAAGAACGAAACACGGCAAGGAGACAGAACCGCAAAGCGCATAAGCACATAATGTCACGGTGGCCCTGATAACTTTAGCGAAATAGGGTAATAAAGCCCTAGTCTAGTATGCATACACTAATATCCAATTTAAGAATGGGCTATGCTATTCATAGAGCACCTTAACTCAGGATAAAACGACTATTTCCTAAAGCCTGATACAAAAGCATTGGCATATTCTTTATCTTGTACGGAACAGGCTATACGACTTAAGGCGTAACGGCATGGGTAAAGCGCATAAGCACATAATGTTACCGGCTGAACCACACTATTCGATATGACCCAAGCCAGTGATCGAGATAGTGGCGTCCGCTACAAGACTATCTTAACCCCACTTCACTCACGATTGACGTTCCCTTATCTGAGGCCCAAGCTTGACCTTTTATTTAACTTACTCAAAATTCATTATTTATTTGATATTTATATATCACATGTTACTAGACTCTCCTAGTTCCATCGTCAAACTTTTAATTTGAATTGTAGGTTTCATATGATCACATAACATGTTCGTTTATTATTTGAGGTGTGGTTAATTATTAACGTTTTTAAGTTTCTATATTGATATGTTTATTAATATGTCCAATTTTATTTAAGTGTTTTTCAAAACACTTTAAGTTATTTACTTATTCATTTTCAATTTTCTATACTTAGTAAATTTTCAATCATTTACAATATTTCAAATTTTGAAAGTTGAAACATCTTGACTTTGAGACGTAACTTGTTTTACAAGTTTCGTAAATTTCTCACTATTCATCCATCACTACTCATCGTATTTTATACGTAATTTTATACTTATACTTATTCTCATATTTCGTATTCCTACGTATTTTTATACTTATACCGTATTCTTATACTTGTACGTATTTTTATACTTATACGTATTTTTATACTTAAGATATTTTAGGTGTAAAACTAAACCCTTTTATTTACTAAGTAAAATTTTCTAGTTTCAAAGTCGTTAAGTTCATTTTGTATTTAGTGATAAACGATATTTATTTTAAAATGTGACTTAGTTAAATTTAGTCATCTATTTACTAAATTTAGCGATTTTCATTTTTAAAATAATAGTATCGTGGATGATTCATTTAGTCCGTATGTCCAAGTCCAACAGTCCAATAATTGTAAAGGCGTGCTATACGATTTAATTCATTTTTATAATGGTTATACTTTTAATCGGTTTATTATATTTTATTTCTAACTAAATCGGTTTATACAAAAGTTCATTTCTAATAACTGGTTAACTTTAGTGACTTAGTGATAATTTCATTTTGATCAAATTTAGTCCATTTTTAATGGTAAAACCGTGTGGTGTTAATATGTATCCAAATTGATTTATTTCTTTTAATTTCTTAATTCTAACTTATTAATTAATAATTAAATTATTTTAACAATAAACTAAAAAGTGATAAAAAAACAATTTTGACCCAAAAATAAGTGGGAATGCCGTGGCTAAGTACGTAGTTGGTCCAATTTTCATTTTTCAATTTTTATCGGTTTTTAGTTTAAAGTTTTTATATTTTAATTATTCTAATTATACTAAAATGATTTAAACTAAAATGAAATCTTACTAAAAATTTCATTTGACTAAAATTTGAGTCATGACATAATGTTTATTTTTCTAAGTGTTTGTTTCTAAAAGTTTTAAGTGTATTTAATTTATGTTACTTATTTCACTAAAATAACTTAATCCAATCTACATTTTTTTATTAAAGATTCCTAATAAGGTTATGAATAGTGTTTTATAACACTTTAATTTTCTAACTTTTTAGTCTTAAAGATTTAGCTAGTTTAATTTATATAGTTGTTAATATAATAACTTATTAGTTAATAAAAACAATAAATAACAACAACCATAAAATCATTATGAATCAAAATAAACTACTAACTCAAGAACACATGAACATCATAAAGAACACACATGCACACATGAAAAACACCATACTACTCAAGAACACATTTTCCATTTTTAACAACTTATAATACATTTTTCTAATTTAATTCTTTTTACATGATAACATCCATTTTATACTAACTTAACATAACATATTATTTACAAAAATTAAAAGTGAAAATTTAATAAAAATATGGGGCAAAACCGTGAGCTACAACATGCATGAACAAGTTTTATTTTGGATTTTTAATCACTTTAGACTCATTGTTAAAACTTAACATAATTTTTATATATAATTACAACATAACTAAAACATAATTAAATATAAAAATCATATGAATCATAATTAAAAACACTTAAAAATAATTAAACTAGACATGATTTCATAATACTACAACTTTAGCTATTTTCATTATTACTTATTTATTATCATTTTATTATACTTCACATAACATACAAATACACATAAATGATGTTTAACATATTTTCAACATAAAAATCATATTTATAAAAACATAATAATAATCAAATTAATTTTAAAAGAGAACAATATGAGATATAACTAGTCACCTTAATTAGGATGATAATCGTGGGGATCTAAAATAAATTTTAGATCGGATTTTTCTTCACCCATAATACCCATATACTTCACCCAAAAATCCTTGCAAGTTAGCTCCTAAAATACCCACTAATGAACTTAGAACTCTTAGGAATTATTAAGATAATATTATAGGTTTTATTTAAGTGGTTTTGGAAGGAAATGAAAGAAAATAAAAGAGGGGAAAGAAGAGCAAATACACGTCCCACATGAAGAGAAATGAGGTTGGTTTTGCACTTTGAAAAATAATGTGGATGTTAGTAAGTTATGTAGTAGTAGTAGTGTTTGTATGCATTGTATTCTTTGATTTTCAACACAAGTCAATACTAGTGATGATCACACAAAGGAGTGTGTAAGTGAATGTGTAAGAGTGTAAGAAGCATGTGAGTGTAAGAGAGGAAGGAAAGAGTGTAGTCTTGCTTGTGTAAGAGGAATGCACATGCTTGTTGTCCATCACTTGTCTTTGGCTTAGAAAATGAGTGCAGAAAATTCAGCTCAAGTTAGGCAAATCTGATGGCTACGAAAATAGCATCATGAAATCCGTCTCGAAAAGTTATGTGGTTTAGGCTTTTGTTTCGCTCAATTCCGAGTCCGTATGACCATTTTATGGCCTCCGAAAGTTAGGCCCTAAATGTTTATACGGGTTACATTAAAAATGAAAAGGGAATTAGTTTGTTAAATAATGTTAAATGTAAATTAACAAAATGATGACCTATTTTTTTTTGTAGAGTAGAAAAATGAGGTCTTGTGTGTGGAAATGAAAGTAGTAGTAATTTGTATTTGTATTTGTATTGTATTTCTTATTATTATGTATAAACTTTAAATTTCAAATACAAAATGAAAATGATGATTACTAATTAAAGGTGTAAGTAAAAGCATGTGACTTGTGTAAGAAAAATGGAAGAGGATAAAATTTGACTTTGGTGTCCAAAAGTCAAAAGTCAAATTTTCGGGTTTGATTTTTCATTTCTCGAAATTTTTGATTTGCGTGGTTGAAATTGGTGGCCCGAATATCAGAGGCGGAAGGGATAAGGGTTCATTTTTATTTGAAAATCGAAATGTTGAAATTGAATTTTATGAATAAAAGGTTTTACATTTATTTTTATGAATAGTAAACATAACTTAACATTTTTGAAATTTGAAATGTAATATAAATTTCGTGTTGATTTTTATAAAATTTTGAAATGTGTTTCCTCTTCAATTCTAAAGATATTGCAACAAACTTTATTTTTCAAAATTTTAAATTTGGACTTAAGAAATTTTAGTATTATTTGGCGAAAAAAATTCAGACGCATTTTTATTATAAGGAAAAAGGGTGAATTTAATTTAAGGAATTAAATTCTTTTATCAAATTGTGTTAAAATAACACGGGGTGTTACAAACCTACCCCCTTAAGAAAAGTTTCGTCCCGAAACTTGAATAGAGTGGATAACTGCTCAAGGTTGGACAAGGCAGTTATAGAGGATAGCAAGATTTTACTAGTTTCGTGAATGACATTTTATTTTGGGTACGATGAGACTTTTCAAAATGTTTGAATCCCTGAATTATTATAACGATGTTAGATAGAGTGGAAGGATTTAAAGTTGTAATCGTTTTATATTTTCAAAGGGGATATTTTGAATTAATGCAGAATTGTTGCTAGATTGTTATTTTCCAAAATTGTTTTCAAAGGGGTTTTCAAAAAGATGGGGCCTAGAAGTTTTGTACGGAATTAATTTAAATTAAAATTATAAGGGTTTTAAAATACAACAAATTATAATTTTATTTGAAATCAGATATATAGTTTTAAGTTGGTTGAAATAATGATTTTGAATAATTTTAAACAATGATTTCAAACCATCATATTTTGTCCTACCCCCTTAAGAAAATTTTTAAACATATTTACTAAGTTCAAGTAGAAGAGGTGAAAATTTATTTCAAAGGGTGAAAATTTTGGAAAAGGTACTAATAAGTTTAAAAATTTGAAAATTAATCAAATTCGATAGTATAAGGTAAAGGAGATACAATTAAAACAAAACATTTTCCAAGATATTTAAAATTTTGAAATAAAATTTTAAGAATTAATTGAATAAATTTCAGAGATATTTTAAAGGTGAAAAATGAATGTTAATTTTAGAGGATAATTAGGAATTATATATTTACAAGGATTTCTAACTTTTGAACGAAATACTACGTTTAAAAGGTTGAGAGATAATAAGGTTCGAAGGTTTTTGAGAATAATTTAAAAGGAGTTTACGAAATTGAAAAGCAAAAGTGAAATCATTTGCGAGATTAAAGAATAGGAATTGAATGAAAGTCGATTTTAAAATATCATTTTGCGAGATATTTTAAGAAGTCGGTTTTATTATAAGGAATTATAGATTTAAAAAGTTAGAAGTTTAGCGGAATTCACAAATTTTCGAAAGGTCGAAAATTTTTGAATGAGACGGAATGATAACGTTAGATAGAGAGGATGATTTGACTAAGATGTTGTAGAATCCTCTAATGCAATGGAAGTCTTGAAGTCTGAATGTCCCTTCAAGCTGCACGAACTTTGACGAGTCCATTTGTTCCGCTTGAGATCTTGTCGTCATGATTAAAGGCTTCGATCTTCGGGAATTAAATTTATTACTTAGATTTTATATCCGAGGATAGTTGTTAGTTTAAATTAGTCACATCAGCAAATAGCAAGCATACGATAGTTAGTGTATTTTATTTGGAGGGCAGTAGTTCGTTATTTAAAAGTCCTCAGCCTATGGTGGTCCTTAAGGTTTCTACCCATCCTCACACTTTGAGCGATTTTAAGTCTATTATTTAAGTGATCTAATAAAAGAAGCATCTAATTTATTATTTGATCCTATAAGTCTATGCCTGACATACGATATGAATGTCTGGCCCAGGTGTCTCTCGTTAGGTAAGCATAAATCGCATTAGGCCATTTATGTTACTGGCCACGAGTCGACTCGATACCAATCAGTAATAACCTGGTTTTTAGTCGACTTTAATTACTAAGGCGAAATTAATTAAGTCTTAAACGGTGTTATTAATTACACAAATAACCCAAAATATTACATCATCGTTAGAGTCGCATTAAGCGACTCTAAGTGCGGAATTTAGAAGAGTAGCGTTATACATATTTTACATCTCTCTCGAAAGTAGACTAAAAGTAAAGCATAACAACGATGAGTGGCCCCGTCCAAAATCCAGCTCCCGGTCCACGATCATCCCGCGATAAAGCGAGGGTGCGGCTTAGCGGACAGTGACTAGCTATGCTCATACTTACCCTCGATTTCAATTACTTTGGTTTATTATTATCGCTTTATAATTATAACATTATGATAAAAACATAAACATGCTTATTACATTTAGCATATAAAGACATATTAGTCATAATAAGCATGCGAGTGAAAGCGATAAATCATATAAGCATGATATTCAATTATGAAAGCAATTAACAGATAATCTCATAACAATAGTATCACAGTATATCAACAGGATTACGAGGCGATATCAGATCGCAAATAAACATACGTATCGTATCATACACATCATGCAGACTCGATTCACTTCAGAAAGTTGTGGTCTTTAATTTTCGAAGATGTTTTGACTCACTTTCATTCAATCACAAAACACATACTGCTTACGAGCCTGACCACTGAGTAGGCCATTGTACTCTAGTCGCTTGCATCTCACTACCATAGTGCAGCGACTTACTCGACTCGTAAACCACGCCGAATACTATAGTACTTGCATCTCATCTTCTAGTGTTCGAAATGATTCGAACTTCAGATACAATCTCGTCAAGTGATCTTTACATGTGGTAAGAACGAATGCTAGTGTCGCGCCCACTAAGAACGAAACACGGCAAGGAGACAGAACCGCAAAGCGCATAAGCACATAATGTCACGGTGGCCCTGATAACTTTAGCGAAATAGGCACCTTAAGTTAGGTTTAAGAGGGAAAAGATTAACAGTTGTCGGGATCAATGATATGATCAAACTGGCTCAAATCGACACCACCACCTTGCTCCTCGTCTTTGGTTAAGATGGTACATAAAAATGTAAAAAGACAAGTTAGTAATTTATTTTAAAACTAAACTAGCTAAACTAAAAATTCAAGTGTAGTTTCATTTTTATGTTTAGGTGATGTTTTAATTCTTTTTATGATTTCGATTTATGTTCATATTTTAATTGTATGTAAAAAGAGTAAGTGAGTACTAAATATAAATGGTGAGGATTTTATTTAAGTGTGCTAATAAATTTGAGCAATAAAATGAAAGTTTTAAGGAAGAAAGGAATTAAAGAGGATGAAGATTGTAATGTGTTCTTGAGGTTGCACAATGAACAAGCTTACTTGTTCTTGAGTTGAGTTTATTAGAGAGAAAAATAAGTTAGAGTATTTTGTTGTGAGTGTGTGTGTTGAACCGTGTAGTAGTAGTAATATAGTAGTAGTTGTGTTTTGTTTTAGTAGTAAGCTTATGTAATGTGAAGTAATGTGTGAATGCAAAAGTATTTAGTTGTATTATCATTTAAATTAAAAGAGCTACTAAATGATGATGAAAATTATAGAGTGTAAGAAGGATTAGACAAGGTAGTAAAGGAGGCATGGTGTGTAAGAGGAAGGAAGAAAAATGGAAGAAGATAAGTTGGACCAAAGGTCCCCAAATATCTCGGCCAAAATGGGAGCCACTTGGCTCGATTTTCGTTTTTGAAATTTTCGATTTGTGCGCACGTGAAAAGTCTCGAAATGAAATATATAGTCCTAAAATAATGTTTAGGAGTAAGATCGAAAATAAAAATGAAAATAAAACTCAAAACGAAATCAAAACAAAAATTGGGTATTAGTTCCTCGTAACTTTGAATTAAAATTTTATTCGATCGAAATATATATTTTTTTCGTTGAATGTTATCGAATTAAATCATTATCCTCAAACGTCAAAAATTTTACCAGTTTAGGCTTAGTGTAACTCATTATTTCGATTTTTAGTGAATGTGTTAGTTAAATCAATTTGAAATAGTGATTTGATAATAATATAATATGTTTGTTAGTAATAATCAAAATGATTAAGCTTAACTAGTTTTAATTAGATTAGGATTACATGTAAGTGAATTTGGAAAAAGGATTAGGTGATTTAACCACCTAAGTGGCTCGGCCATTTTAGGTCAACATTGACCTCGATTTGCGTGCCGAAATTTGTCGTTGAGAAAATTGTCGAGGATTCATCATTTGATTTATCGAGTTTGAAAATGTAAAAATAAAGTTCAAATTCAAAGTAATTCAAAATGGTTTTAGTTTAGGTGCAATAATAACTTGTAGTGTTGTTTTAGGAAAAATAAGTGAGCGAGGATGATTAATTATTGATTTCCTAATTATAACTAGCTTAAATTAACACGGGGTGTTACAATCCTCCCCCCTTAAAGAAGTTTCGTCCCCGAAACTTAAAGTAATTCAGGTGGTTAAGGTTACCTGCGCTGAAAAGCTCCGGGTACTTTTCCTTCATCGACGCCTCGGTCTCCCACGTTGCTTGTTCAGTCTTCTGTCCCCTCCAGAGAACTTTGACTAAGGGTATCGACTTGCGTCGTAAGAATTTAGTCTCTCTGGCGAGAATTTCCACTGGTCTCTCAGAGTAGAGCATGTTAGGATCGATGGCGATCACATCGGGCGTAACAATGTGACTCGGGTCGCTTCTGTATCTCCTGAGTTGTGACACATGAAATACATCGTGCACTCTGGATAAGTTTGGCGGTAAGGCGAGTCGGTATGCCACTTCGCCAATTCGTTCAAGTATTTCGTAGGGTCCGATGTATTTTGGGCTAAGCTTTCCCTTTAGCCCGAAGCGTCTTACCCCTTTCATGGGCGACACTTTCAAGAAGACCTTATCTCCACTGTTGAATTCAATAGGCCGACGATGCTCGTTCGCATACTTCTTCTGTCGGTCTTGAGCTGCTTGTAGTCGTTCTCGGATGATCTTGATGTGCTCAATCTGATCTTGTATGACCTGGGGTCCAGTACCCACGTTGTCACTAGCGTCGTCCCAACACACAGGACTGCGACATTTTCTCCCATAAAGTGCTTCAAAAGGAGCACACCCCAAACTAGCGTGATGACTATTGTTGTATGAGAATTCAACGAGAGGTAGGCTCTTTTCCCAGTTCACGTTGAATTCCATCGTGCACGCTCTCAACATGTCTTCGATTAACCGGATAGTTCGCTCTGTCGGACCGTCGATTCTTTGGATGAAAAGCTGTACTCATCTTCAATTTACTACCCAAAGCCTCTTGCAATTTCTTCCAAAAATGCGATGTAAATCTCGCGTCCCTGTCCGATATAATGTCGAGGGGGACGCCATGAAGTCGTATTATCTCCTTCTCGTAAGCTTTGGCTAGTTCCTCTAATCCCCAAGTCTCCTTGATTGGAACAAAATGAGCCGCTTTAGTTAAGCGATCCACAATAACCCATATTGCATCCTTGCCGCCTGATGTCCTTGGCAACCCCATGATAAAATCCATCGATATGGAATCCCACTTTCCTTGGGGAATTTCCAAAGGTTGGAGCAGTCCTCCTGGCCTCTGGTGTTCAAATTTTACTTTCTGGCAAATCATACATCTTGCCACGTGCTGGCGATCTACGCCTTCATCCTTATCCACCGTAAACGCAATTTGAGATCCTTGTACATCTTATCCGAGCCAGGATGTCTTGAGTAGCGGGTGCTATGTGCCTCATCGAGAATTTTGCGTTTCAAGTCTTCATTATCAGGTATGCACCACCTGCCGTTGAAGCGTAGACTCCCGTCAGTGTAAACCTCAAACCCTTCTGTTCCTTCTGATGGAATCCTTTCTTTGATTTCCAACAATGCCGGGTCTTCCCAATCGTAGTGCCGAATATCATGAAATAATGCAGTTACGCCACCATTGCATTCAAGTCAGTGTCATCCGATTGTACCAGGTCTAAACTTAATCTCTTCAGATCCTGTACAATGTCTGAGGGAATTTCCCAAATGTTGTTCAGAGTATGTATTGTCTTACGGCTCAGTGCGTCAGCAACTACATTAGCCTTTCCCTCGTGGTATAACAACTCAATCTTGTAATCTTTGATCAGTTCCAACCATCTTCGCTGTCTCATGTTCAATTCTCTCTGGGTAAAGATGTACTTCAAACTCTTATGATTGGTGTAGAATTTGATGCTGACCCCGTAGAGATAATGACGCCAAATCTTAAGTGCAAACACGACCGCAGCAAGTTCTAGGTCGTGAGTTGGGTAATTTCTTTCATGCACTTTAAGTTGTCTGGATGCGTACGCTATTACTTTCCCTTGTTGCATCAGGACGCAACCTAAACCATTCAATGACGCGTCACTGTACACTTCATATTCATCCCCATCTGTTGGCAAGGTTAAAACTGGTGTCGTAGTAAGCCTTGTCTTAAGCTCTTGGAACGCTTCCTCACAGTCGTCACTCCATATGAATTTCGATTCTTTTTGTAGCAATTTAGTCATCGGGCGGCTACCTTTGAGAAGTCGGGAACAAATCTCCTATAATAGCCAGCCAATCCTAGGAAACTTCTGACTTAGTATTTGTTTTGGTGCTATCCATTCCTTGACAGCTTCAATCTTGGCTGGATCCACCATTATTCCTTCCTTGGAGATTACGTGGCCTAGGAACGCCACTTGGTCTAGCCAAAATTCACACTTTGAAAACTTAGCATACCATTTATGATCTCTCAAGATGCTCAGGATGATGTGTAGGTGTTCCGCGTGCTCCTCTTTATTTTTGGAGTAGATTAGGATATCGTCAATGAACACGACAACGCAGATGTCGAGATATTCGTGAAAGGTCCTGTTCATTTGGTCCATAAACACTGCTGGAGCGTTGGTAAGGCCGAACAGCATTACTTTGAACTCGTAATGACCGTACCTTGATCTGAATGCAGTCTTTTGTATATCCTCCTTACGGACCGCGATCTGATGATATCCTGATCTCAGGTCAATCTTGGAGAAAACTCCTGCTCCTTTGAGCTGGGTCAAAGAGATCGTCTATCCTAGGCAGAGGATAACGATTCTTGATCGTCACTTTGTTCAGTTCCCTGTAATCGATGCAGAGTCTCATGCTCCCATCCTTCTTCTTTACAAAGAGTACCGGTGCACCCCAAGGTGAAACACTCGGTCTTATAAATCCTAACTCAATCATCTCCTCCAACTGTTTCTTGAGTTCCTGGAGTTCGACAGGCGCCATTCTGTATGGTGCCTTGGATATAGGTGAATTAGTACCGGGTATAAGATCGATAGAGAATTCGACGTCTCGTGCAGGAGGCATACCCGGTAGTACGTCCGGGAACACATCAGGGTATTCATTTACAATTGGGATATCCTCGATGCGCAAGTTGTCCTCGACCTTGGTAATGCTGCAAAAATATACCTGGTGTCCCTTTCTCTCCATACTCTGAAGTTTCAGTACAGACACTAGTTTCACTCCCCCTTTCCTCTTCAAACTCTGATATGATACCTCCTTCCCTTGATTAGTTTTCAAAGTGATCTTCTGGTCGTGGCATTTGAACGTTGCATTATGACGAGCTAGCCAGTTCATCCCCAGAATTACATCGAACTCAGGAAGGTCGAACAATACTAGATCCGACAGAAAATCTGTGTTGTGAATTGAAATTCTTACATTATTGAATTTTGAAGAACAAGGAATGTTTTTACCATCTAATAGTGATATGTTAGTTCTGATTTGTTCAGGATTTGTGAGTTTGGATTGTTTGATAAATTTTGAGGATATAAAAGATAAGGATGCTCCTGTATCGAACAAAATAAAAGCAGGTACAGAATTAACCAGAAATTTACCGGTGACGACGTCGACATCGATAATATCATCAGACCCTTCTTCAGACTCGGTCAGGACGTAAACGCGTCCCTGAACTCTAACGGCTGGCGGTGGCCCTGCATTTGTTTTGGCAGCATTACCCCTCTTTGGGCATTCATTCGACTTGTGTCCCACTAGTTTACAGAAGTAGCACACTACCGGTTCTCCGTTGCAACGCTTCCCCGGGTGGTTCGGCTGACGGCAAAAACGACATTGACCTGCTTGAATGGCCGGAGCTCCGGGAGGTTGTTGGTTGTTCCTCCCTACGAATCCGGTGGGGTTTCGGTTGGTGTCTGGGTCCGCTTACGCCTTTATTTCGGTTGTCCCGATTTTGGAAACCCGGCGATCGAACATCGGTTTGTGGATGAAACTAGCACTCGCCACAGGAGGCGCAAATGTTTTCTTCTTCTTTTTCTCCTCGCCTTCCTTTTTGGATGGAGGCCCGGATACTCGTTGCCTTTTCGTGAGGCTTCCGCAAAGTTCTTGCGATTGAACCCGCCATATTGATCCTCATTTGTTTGCCATGCCTCATACGTAACGAGTCGCAAGTTCCTCCTCGTTAGTTATAATTCTAGGAGCGAACTTGGGCAGCTCCTGATATTTTTCCGTGTACGCCTGTAGGGACATATCACCCTGGCTTAGGTTCTGAACTCCTCTTCCTTATCCCATTTCAATTCTTCCCCAAAGTATTTGTTCTCTAACAGGGTCTGAACTCGGTCGATTGTAGATCCTCAAGGGAAAAGTAGATTTGATCAAACGCCACCAACTATTGGCTTCCCCTTCAGTAATACGCTACTACGTTCACCCTCTCATTAGCCTGAGTTTTGCTAAGTTCTAGCGGTTTCTCCATCTCTTCTATCCACTCTGTCCAGGATGTGGGGTTGTGAGCCTCGAGCACGGTTGAGGCCTATGTTTGAGAACCTCTCAAAAGCCGACTGGTTGTTCCCGCCACCCTGATGTTGGTGGACATTCTGAGCCATTTTCATTATAGCATCCTCAAAACCTTTTCTTCTCGCCTCCTCCTCGGCAAAGTGTTGAGCGAAATTAGGGTCAGCCATATTGTTTGCATCCATTACGAAAAATATTGAATTGTATGAATATAGAGTAGATCCAAGATAGACACATTATATGGTGCAAGGTAAAAGACATTTCATTGATAATGTAAAAGGGTTACATCAAAAAGTTACAAAGCTTCCTAATACATTCTCTATGAAATGAACTAAGATGAAACTTAGATACAAAGTTCAACAAAATAACATAGGAGTTTAGATACATTCTCTAGTGATATGAAAATAGATCGAGAATGCCAAAAAAAATTAGCCTGCAGTACTTAGGCGAAGTACGAGTAATGAAACTCCTTCTCTGAGAAGCGGTACTTATACTTAACAGCATAAGACATGTCGCTCAAACCCAGCTTGAAATCCTCCCAACTAAGGTAGTATTCGCCCTCGCGTATAGTTGGGGATCAAGTCGTAGCCACCAAGCTCGGCCTCTCCGTCCAAGGCATAACAAAGACAAAGTGGGTCTTCCATTCCTCCGGAACCGAGTATTCTTGGAACTTTGCATTCATGTGCCTGGTCCAAGTGTACAAGGTATCTCTATCTCCCTCAAAGGCGTCGGGGTCACTCCTCATGAATGCCTCGACCGCGTCGGTCTTCCTCGAAGATCGGCGGAGGTGATCAGGAGTTCGATGTTCCACGTATGGAGTTTTGAGTGCCCTGGTCTTCCAGTCAATCCTTGAATTCTCCAAGTTGTGCATTTTCTTCCACGCCTTCCTCTGCTGACGACGTGCATAAGCCTGGACAGCTCTTTTACGAGCCTTCTCCTCCAGGTTCACTCCTCGTGTCCCCTGTCGCGAAGTAGTCATATCTGAAATAAGTGGGGGATAAATTTAAATGAGAATTGAAATTTCAGATATGTACGTAAAATTTTAAAATGATGCGCTGCGAAATGTATACTACAAGGTTGTAACATAACGTCTCCATATATATAAATATATATGGGTAAAATATTACATTCAGAAAATATAATGCATAAGTCCACACAACGTCATGTTCGAAAATAAAACCCATAGCCGGTAGGAAAAAGTGACGACATAAAGATCGTTCTTAGGATAGTTAAAAGACGGTTACAAATATTTTACAAATTGGAGTCGAATGACCCTAAATATGATTTGCGACCCTTAAGAGTCTCCCAGAGGTGAGATCCCTCTCCCATATGATTGGGGGTATAATGGCGTCATCTGGCATTGGGGGATAGTCGCGCTCATATTCTTGAATCATCAAACTGTTGAGTAGTTCATCATACTCCATCCACGCAGGTGGTCCCTCCACCCTTTGAAGTGGGTCTGAATGGTACATGCGATCCATGTACACCAGAATCGAGAGAAGTCGCCAACCTAGAGGTGCCCAAAACTCATCGTATGGATGAAAGCTCTCAATCATGGTCAAACTGATGCCAATGCCCCTCGTGTGGTAGATCCTGCCCGTCATGATTCCATGAGCTTCCACATATCGCTCTATATGGAGAGAATGGCTACGTATATACTCTCCTAGTTGCATCATCGGTGGGCGTCGTGGTGCGTAGTAACGGAAAGAGCGGAAAGATGACATCCTAAGGGCCTTTGTCAGACTAAGTTAGCCATAGAGCAAATAGCAAGTGCAAGCATGGTAAAATTTAAGATTCTAACGCTCTTCTAACTAGTTTATTATTATTTGGTCGGTCCTTAAGATTCTACCCTTTCTCACGTTTTAAAATGATCTAAGTTATTATTTTAGCGATCTAGAGATTCCTAGTTTATTATTTGATCCTATAAGTCTATGCCTGACATACGATATGAATGTGTGGCCCAGGTGTCGTCTCGCTATGTGAGATAACTTTAAGTCATTCACGGTCGCAAGACAGCTTTGATACCAACTGTAACAACCTGGTTTTTTCGTGACTTTAATTAAACTAAGGCGGAAAATTAATTAAGTCTATATATTACAAAACTAGCTGTTATCGTATTACAAACTCCATATACATAATATGAGTCTAAGATAAACAGAGTGTAGGTTTGATTACAAATCTCTCCAAAAACAACGGAGTACAAAATAAGGTAAACCATCCCCAGCATTGGATAACATAAGTCCTCGGGGTACCTGCGTTCAGTCCCATAATTAGTGTTTTCTCCCCCACACATACTAAGCAACATCAATAGTTCACGTAGTATAGCAACTCTAAACACATGCGATATACATGATAAATAAATAAAACAAATAACAAGCAGGCAAGTAGAGCACATAAGGAATTCATGAGGATTCAAACATGAGTATAATTCAAATAACATATCGTACAACACTCATAGACAATCATGCTCAAAAGTCGTACTTCAATACTCAGGCAACCAAATCATTCAGACAATAATCAATCAAAACAAGGAAATACATTCAACATGTGATAACAAATGAGTCTTCGTTAGTAAGGCGGAAGCATGCAGATATAATCCGCGCAGAAGCGGTCAGGGCCGAACGAAATCGGACGTGTCTGACAGGCAAAAGATATCTAAGGTAATAAGGACGGCCTAATCCCTTGTCTAATGTATGCATACACTACCTATCGAGGATCATACGTATTCGCTATTCAAAAGGTATCACCGATTTAAAAAGTTCGACTATCACCAGAGGCGGGTACCGGTTGGTGGATTTTCCAATTACTGATATATGGGCCCACGGAAATATCAAGAATGCCCCATCCCTGAGGTTGTATATACCGTGTCGAGTAGCGATCTTAAGATCGTTATTTCGCCTTGGGCAACTCTGGGAGGGAGCCCAAGTCCCTAAATACAGCTACCTCGTTAACTTCAAATCTCAAGAGTCGCAACATGGCGAACAATCCTAGTATTTTATTCAAGTAGCTCGTTTTCTCAATTTCTATTTTCTCGTTCAAACTTAATAAATGACATTTCTGAAACTTAAATATATCGTCGAACTTTGTATAATGAAATGGTAATTCTAGCAATTCTTCAGATAAACAGAACACATAGAAAAGCTTAATTATTTATTTTGAGTCCGTTCGTAAATTTTAAATATTTTTCACTATTCATTATTTTACTATTCACCGTATTTACTATTCATCGTATTTACTATTCATCGTATTTACTATTCATCGTATTTTATACGTATTCGTATTTTCGGATTTCGTATTTGTACGTATTTTTATACGTATGCGTATTTTTATACTTCGTATTTTATTCGTATTTTATACGTATGCGTATTTTTACTAAGTACATGTATTATTAGTATTGATTACTTTATTCTTATACTTAGTATACTTACATCTAATATATATATATAAAGCAGAAACCATGGTCTCTATGGTCGACATTTGTCACAATATAATTGGTCTAAAAAATTAATATTAGTATTATTTATAATTCTACCATTGCTAGGATTTTAGATGAAAAAATATTAACATATGTAACTTAAAATATAAAACTAAATCTACAATTGAAATCTTTACTATATTAGAACTTTCCAAAAAAAATTAATTGAAGATGTTTTTAATTGAGAAGAAAAATAATAATTTTAAAATAAACAATTATATGACACATAATTACCTTATTTAATTTTTACGTAAGATTCCATCCCTTTTTGTATATATATATACATCAAAAACTTTAGCTAGATCTTTTTAGGTACGTACTTTGTTAAATAGTTTTACTTTATTATGTTTTAATTATGATTACAATTTGTGTTAAATTTATTTTTTACAGTGTATTTGATAAGAGTGTTTAAAATTTGAATATTTTTATCTATTAATTACTATGTTTGATACTTAAACATAGCTTGATTAAATTACTGCTGATTTTATTTCTTTGTATGTTGTAGATTTATATTTTACGTTCAAGATTTGAAGTTTTTTATTGAACAAACTTGATTATAACCCAATAGAAAAACTAATGAATATGTAACATGAAAGGTAAAAATATGTATCATGAAAGGTAAAAGTGATGTACAATATCTATCGATTATCTTATTTTTAAATCAAGTAATTAGATATGGTTGTATAATAATATTTGTAAGGCTTAATGTATAATCTTTTAGTTAGTTTAATAGTATTAAGTTTTGATTTGATTGTTCATCTCAATTTTGTATGAGAACATCTGCCAATTAAGAAAAAAAATATATGTTTAGTATAATGATAGGGTAAAGTTTGATTTAACGACAAAATTCCAATTTCTTTATTACCCCATTTTAACGTAACAAAAAAGAGAATATGTGTAATTAACAAAAAAAAAAACAAAGAAAGAAAGAAAAAAGAAGAATATGATGTAGTATAATTAACATATGTAATCTAAAATATAATACTAAATCTACAATTGGAATCCTTAAAATTGCAGGATACCAAAATTGAAGAATACATATTTTGCCTTAAATATATTGGACTAAATATTCAAGTTAAGGGAAAAAAAATATAAGTAAGTTATATTTTAAAATATTAAAAAAAAAAATTGAAAGAGCAAAAGAAATATGGTAATTCGTAAAATTTTAAAAAGTCAAATAATTGTTGATTTAATATATAAGTTAAGGGAATAAAAATTAGTATTAGGTAAGTATTATAAAATATAATTAGCAAATAAACAAAAACAAATATGATAAATCATAGATTTTAGAAAATTATCATATTAAATACGATAAAAGCCGAAAAGAATATGGCCTTGATATTTACTTATATTTTAGAAGTTATATTAAATATCATAGAAAATTATATCATAATTGGTAAATATATAAACTAGAAAAAATATATAAAAATTACATTTTATACTTATTTTTAAATCTTAATAATAATGATAGATGGCCCGGACGGGGACGGGCACGCCAACTAGTATATATATATATAAAGCAGAAACCATGGTCTCTATGGTCAACATTTGTCACAATATAATTGGTCTAAAAAATTAATATTAGTATTATTTATAATTCTACTATTGCTAGGATTTTAGATGAAAAAATATTAACATATGTAACTTAAAATATAAAACTAAATCTACAATTGAAATCTTTACTATATTAGAACTTTCCAAAAAAAAAAAAATTAATTGAAGTTGTTTTTAATTGAGAAGAAAAAATAATAATTTCAAAATATACAATTATATGACACATAATTACCTTATTTAATTTTTAGGTAAGTCCCCATCCCTTTTTTGTATATATACATCAAAAACTTTAGCTAGATCTTTTTAGGTACGTACTATGTTAAATAGTTTTACTTTATTATGTTTTAATTATGATTACAATTTGTGTTAATTTTTTTTTTTTTTTTTTTTTTACAGTGTATTTGATAAGAGTGTTTAAAATTTGAATATTTTTATTTCTTAATTACTATGTTTGATATTTAAACATAGCTTGATTAAATTAGTGCTGATTTTATTTCTTTGTATGTTGTAGATTTATATTTTACGTTCAAGATTTGAAATTTTTTATTGAACAAACTTGATTATAACCCATTAGAAAAACTAATGAATATGTAACATGAAAGGTAAGAATATGTAACATGAAAGGTAAAAGTGATGTACAATATCTATCGATTATCTTATTTTTAAATCAAGTTATTAGATATGGTTGTATAATAATATTTGTAATGCTTAATGCGTAATCTTTTAATTAGTTTAATAGTATTAAGTTTTGATTTGATTGTTAATCTCAATTTTGTATAAGAACATCTGCTAATTAAGAAAAAAAAAAAAAAAAAAAAAACATGTTTAGTATAGTGATAGGGTAAAGTTCGATTTAATGACAAAATTCTAATTTCTTTATTACCCTATTTTAACGTAACAAAAAGAGAACATATGTTAAAAAAAAAAAAAAAAAAAAAAAAAAAAAAAAGATGGTGTAGTATAATTAACATATGTAATTTAAAATATAATACTAAATCTACAATTGGAATCCTTAACATTGTAGGATAGCAAAATTGAAGAATACATATTTTGCCTTCAATATAATGGATTAAATATTCAAGTTAAGGGAAAAAAATATAAGTAAGTTATATTTTAAAATATTAAAAAAAAAATGAAAGAGCAAAAGAAATATGGTAATTCATAGAATTTTAAAAAGTCAAATAATATTTGATTTAGTAAATAAGTTAAAGGAAAAAAAATAGTATCAGGTAAGTAATATAAAATATAATTAGCAAATAAACGAAAAACAAATATGATAAATCGTAGATTTTAGAAAATTATCATATTAAATATAATAAAAGCCGAAAAGAACATGGCATTAGTATTTATATTTTAGAAAATTTTGTCATATTAAATATCATAGAAAATTATATCATAATTGGTAAATATATAAACTAGAAAAAATATATAAAAATTACATTTTATACTTATTTTTAAATCTTAATAATAATGTTAGATAGCCCGGACGGGGACGGGCAAGCCAACTAGTTTTATACAATTTTCATACTTAGATATTTTACTAAAGTATCAAAATCACTTTTATTTTCTAAGTACAAAATTCTAGTTTTAAAGTCGTTAGGTTCGTTTTGTATTTAGTGATTTGAGAATTTATTTTAAATGTAAAACTCGATTTAAACTTAAGTACAAAATCCTAGTTTCAAAGTTGTTAAGTTCATTTTGTACTTGGTCATTTTAAATAACATTTCAAAAGTAAAACTCGGTTAAATTTAGTCATATACTTAACTAAGAGTTTAACGGTTTCCATTTTTAGCGAGGTTGTCGTAGTTCATTTTAAATAGTCCGTATGTCCATATCCAACTTTAAGCAAAGGTAGTAACACTCGACATTATTCATTTTAATACGTGTAACGTTTATTTTTATCGGTTTCGTTGATTCTTTTTATTAACAATTCATTATACAATCTAATATAATCCTAATTACAAATCAAATTTAGTGACTAAGTGACAAATTCATTTTGACCAAAATTGACCCATTTTAAGGGTGAATGCCGTGGCCTTTATTTATTATAAGTTATTTGTTTCTTTTTTTGTTTTCATTAATAATTCATTACTTTAACTAATTTAATTTACTTAAGTGATAAAAATAAAAAAGTGACAAGATTATTTTAGGTCAAAAATCAGCCCAAAACCGTGGCCTTCTATACTTGGTCCATTTTTATTTTCGTTTCTAATTTATCGGTTTTTGACTTAAAGTCTTTATATACTAATTATTTAAATTATACTAAAGCGATTTAACTAGTTTACGATTTTCACTAAATATTTTATTTCATTTATGAATAGTGTTTTTACTCACTTTAAATTTCTATCTTTTTCATTATTGATATTTAGCTTATTTAACTTATATAATTAGTATTGTATTTGTTTACTAGTGGATTTAAACAACCATAAAATAAAACTTATAATTATTTTGGATCAAACTAGTCATCTAAATGAAGAACACATGAATATGTGATGAACCTTAATATTTTTCATATGAACACAATTTAGTCAAATTTTTATATGTTTATATAATTTCCTCAAATTTTCCATACAAGTCTAATTTAACCAAACTAACCATAATATGTTATTTAGAAAAATTAAAACTAAAAATTGGTCCATTTAATTTATGTTGGCCGAGTATATATATATATATGTTCAAAATTTTATTTTTGATTTATATACTTCTAATTCAATAATCAACTTACTTTATATTATTTATGTACTTAACATGTGTAAGAATCATATACAAAACATTAACAAACATAAGTAAAAATCATATCAAACACAAGAATAACAATATTTCAAGAACACACATAGCACTTTAAAACATTTAAATTTCACAACAATTTCATTTTAAATCCTAAACATAAACTAATTATATTTTCATGTTCATCTTAGTCTTAGTATTTTAAGCATGCAATTTACAAAAATTAAAACGAAAAATTAACCCAAAAATGGAGGTTAGGTAGTGTGCTTTACTAGTGTTACACAAATGTTATTTTTCGATTTTTGTCTCCTAATTTAACATATGATTACTAGGTGATAAACAACACAACAATTATAACACATAACATTTATTAGCATACGAATTACCAAAATTAAAACTAGTGTGCGGGGGCACCTTAAGTTAGGTTTAAGAGGGAAAAGATTAACAGCTTGTGGGATCAATGATATGATCAAAGCTAGGCTCAAATCGACACCACCACCTTGCTCCTCGTCTTTGGTTAAGATGGTACATAAAAATGTAAAAGACAAGTTAGTAATTTATTTTAAAACTAAACTAGCTAAACTAAAAATTCAAGTGTAGTTTCATTTTTATGTTTAGGTGATGTTTTAATTCTTTTTATGATTTCGATTTATGTTCATATTTTAATTGTATGTAAAAAGAGTAAGTGAGTACTAAATATAAATGGTGAGGATTTTATTTAAGTGTGCTAATAAATTTGAGCAATAAAATGAAAGTTTTAAGGAAGAAAGGAATTAAAGAGGATGAAGATTGTAATGTGTTCTTGAGGTTGCACAATGAACAAGCTTACTTGTTCTTGAGTTGAGTTTATTAGAGAGAAAAATAAGTTAGAGTATTTTGTTGTGTGTGTGTGTGTTGAACCGTGTAGTAGTAGTAATATAGTAGTAGTTGTGTTTTGTTTTAGTAGTAAGCTTATGTAATGTGAAGTAATGTGTGAATGCAAAAGTATTTAGTTGTATTATCATTTAAATTAAAAGAGCTACTAAATGATGATGAAAATTATAGAGTGTAAGAAGGATTAGACAAGGTAGTAAAGGAGGCATGGTGTGTAAGAGGAAGGAAGAAAAATGGAAGAAGATAAGTTGGACCAAAGGTCTCCAAATATCTCGGCCAAAATGGGAGCCACTTGGCTCGATTTTCGTTTTTGAAATTTTCGATTTGTGCGCACGTGAAAAGTCTCGAAATGAAATATATAGTCCTAAAATAATGTTTAGGAGTAAGATCGAAAATAAAAATGAAAATAAAACTCAAAACGAAATCAAAACAAAAATTGGGTATTAGTTCCTCGTAACTTTGAATTAAAATTTTATTCGATCGAAATATATATTTTTTTCGTTGAATGTTATCGAATTAAATCATTATCCTCAAACGTCAAAAATTTTACCAGTTTAGGCTTAGTGTAACTCATTATTTCGATTTTTAGTGAATGTGTTAGTTAAATCAATTTGAAATAGTGATTTGATAATAATATAATATGTTTGTTAGTAATAATCAAAATGATTAAGCTTAACTAGTTTTAATTAGATTAGGATTACATGTAAGTGAATTTGGAAAAAGGATTAGGTGATTTAACCACCTAAGTGGCTCGGCCATTTTAGGTCAACATTGACCTCGATTTGCGTGCCGAAATTTGTCGTTGAGAAAATTGTCGAGGATTCATCATTTGATTTATCGAGTTTGAAAATGTAAAAATAAAGTTCAAATTCAAAGTAATTCAAAATGGTTTTAGTTTAGGTGCAATAATAACTTGTAGTGTTGTTTTAGGAAAAATAAGTGAGCGAGGATGATTAATTATTGATTTCCTAATTATAACTAGCTTAAATTAACACGGGGTGTTACAATCCTCCCCCCTTAAAGAAGTTTCGTCCCAAACTTAAAGTAATTCAGTGGTTAAGGTTACTCATTTGAAAAGCTCCGGGTACTTTTCCTTCATCGACGCCTCGGTCTCCCACGTTGCTTGTTCAGTCTTCTGTCCCCTCCAGAGAACTTTGACTAAGGGTATCGACTTGCGTCAGAAGAATTTAGTCTCTCTGGCGAGAATTTCCACCGGGTCTCTCGAGTAGAGCATGTTAGGATCGATGGCGATCACATCGGGCGTAATAATGTGACTCGGTCGCTTCAGATCTCTGAGTTGTGACACATGAAATACATCGTGCACTCTGGATAAGTTTGGCGGTAGGCGAGTCGGTATGCCACTTCGCCAATTCGTTCAAGTATTTCGTAGGGTCCGATGTATTTTGGGCTAAGCTTTCCTTTAGCCCGGCGTCTTACCCCTTTCATGGGCGACACTTTCAAGAAGACCTTATCTCCTTTGTTGAATTCAATAGGCCGACGATGCTCGCTCGCATACTTCTTCTCGCTTCGGTCTTGAGCCGCTTGTAGTCGTTCTCGGATGATCTTGATGTGCTCAATCTGATCTTGTATGACACGGGGTCCAAGACCCACGTTGTCACTAGCGTCGTCCCCAACACACAGATCGCGACATTTTCTCCCATAAAGTGCTTCAAAAGGAGCACACCCCAAACTAGCGTGATGACTATTGTTGTATGAGAATTCAACGAGGTAGGCTCTTTCCGATTCACGTTGAATTCCATCGCACGCTCTCAACATGTCTTCGATTAACCGGATAGTTCGCTCTGTCGGCCAGTCGATTCTTTGGATGAAAAGCTGTACTCATCTTCAATTTACTACCCAAAGCCTCTTGCAATTTCTTCCAAAAATGCGATGTAAATCTCGCGTCCCTGTCCGATATAATGTCGAGGGGGACGCCATGAAGTCGTATTATCTCCTTCTCGTAAGCTTTGGCTAGTTCCTCTAATCCCCAAGTCTCCTTGATTGGAACAAAATGAGCCGCTTTAGTTAAGCGATCCACAATAACCCATATTGCATCCTTGCCGCCTGATGTCCTTGGCAACCCCATGATAAAATCCATCGATATGGAATCCCACTTTCCTTGGGGAATTTCCAAAGGTTGGAGCAGTCCTCCTGGCCTCTGGTGTTCAAATTTTACTTTCTGGCAAATCATACATCTTGCCACGTACTCGGCGATCTCTGCCTTCATCCTTATCCACCAGAAACGCAATTTCAGATCCTTGTACATCTTATCTGAGCCAGGATGTACTGAGTAGCGGGTGCTATGTGCCTCATCGAGAATTTTGCGTTTCAAGTCTTCATTATCAGGTATGCACCACCTGCCGTTGAAGCGTAGACTCCCGTCAGTGTAAACCTCAAACCCTTCTGTTCCTTCTGATGGAATCCTTTCTCTGATTTCCAACAATGCCGGGTCTTCCCACTGTAGTGCCCGAATATCATGAAATAATTCTGGTTCTGCCACCATTGCATTCAAGTCAGTGTCATCCGATTGTACCAGGTCTAAACTTAATCTCTTCAGATCCTGTACAATGTCTGAGGGAATTTCCCAAATGTTGTTCAGAGTATGTATTGTCTTACGGCTCAGTGCGTCAGCAACTACATTAGCCTTTCCCTCGTGGTATAACAACTCAATCTTGTAATCTTTGATCAGTTCCAACCATCTTCGCTGTCTCATGTTCAATTCTCTCTGGGTAAAGATGTACTTCAAACTCTTATGATTGGTGTAGAATTTGATGCTGACCCCGTAGAGATAATGACGCCAAATCTTAAGTGCAAACACGACCGCAGCAAGTTCTAGGTCGTGAGTTGGGTAATTTCTTTCATGCACTTTAAGTTGTCTGGATGCGTACGCTATTACTTTCCCTTGTTGCATCAGGACGCAACCTAAACCATTCAATGACGCGTCACTGTACACTTCATATTCATCCCCATCTGTTGGCAAGGTTAAAACTGGTGCCGTAGTAAGCCTTGTCTTAAGCTCTTGGAACGCTTCCTCACAGTCGTCACTCCATATGAATTTCGATTCTTTTTGTAGCAATTTAGTCATCGGGCGGCTACCTTTGAGAAGTCTGAACAAATCTCCTATAATAGCCACCAATCCTAGGAAACTTCGACTTAGTGGATCGCTTTTGGTGCTACCCATTCCTTGACAGCTTCAATCTTGGCTGGATCCACCATTATTCCTTCCTTGGAGATTACGTGGCCTAGGAACGCCACTTGGTCTAGCCAAAATTCACACTTTGAAAACTTAGCATACCATTTATGATCTCTCAAGATGCTCAGGATGATGTGTAGGTGTTCCGCGTGCTCCTCTTTATTTTTGGAGTAGATTAGGATATCGTCAATGAACACGACAACGCAGATGTCGAGATATTCGTGAAAGGTCCTGTTCATTTGGTCCATAAACACTGCTGGAGCGTTGGTAAGGCCGAACAGCATTACTTTGAACTCGTAATGACCGTACCTTGATCTGAATGCAGTCTTTTGTATATCCTCCTTACGGACCGCGATCTGATGATATCCTGATCTCAGGTCAATCTTGGAGAAAACTCCTGCTCCTTTGAGCTGGTCAAAGAGATCGTCTATCCTAGGCAGAGGATAACGATTCTTGATCGTCACTTTGTTCAGTTCCCTGTAATCGATGCAGAGTCTCATGCTCCCATCCTTCTTCTTTACAAAGAGTACCGGTGCACCCCAAGGTGAAACACTCGGTCTTATAAATCCTAACTCAATCATCTCCTCCAACTGTTTCTTGAGTTCCTGGAGTTCGACAGGCGCCATTCTGTATGGTGCCTTGGATATAGGTGAATTAGTACCGGGTATAAGATCGATAGAGAATTCGACGTCTCGTGCAGGAGGCATACCCGGTAGTACGTCCGGGAACACATCAGGGTATTCATTTACAATTGGGATATCCTCGATGCGCAAGTTGTCCTCGACCTTGGTAATGCTGCAAAAATATACCTGGTGTCCCTTTCTCTCCATACTCTGAAGTTTCAGTACAGACACTAGTTTCACTCCCCCTTTCCTCTTCAAACTCTGATATGATACCTCCTTCCCTTGATTAGTTTTCAAAGTGATCTTCTGGTCGTGGCATTTGAACGTTGCATTATGACGAGCTAGCCAGTTCATCCCCAGAATTACATCGAACTCAGGAAGGTCGAACAATACTAGATCCGACAGAAAATCTGTGTTGTGAATTGAAATTCTTACATTATTGAATTTTGAAGAACAAGGAATGTTTTTACCATCTAATAGTGATATGTTAGTTCTGATTTGTTCAGATTTGTGAGTTTGGATTGTTTGATAAATTTTGAGGATATAAAAGATAAGGATGCTCTCAGATCGAACAAAATAAGCAGTCTGTAATTAACTGTAAATTTACTGGTGACGACGTCGACATCGATAATATCATCGGACTCTTCTTGACTCTGGCCAGACGTAACGGCGTCCCTGAACTCTAACGGTGGCGGTGGCCTGCATTTGTTTTGGCAAAGATTACCCTCTTTGGGCATTCATTCGACTTATGTCCCACTACTTTACAGAAGTAGCACACTACTGGTTCTCCGTTGCAACGCTTCCCCGGGTGGTTCGGCTGACGGCAAAAACGACATTGACCTGCTTGAATGGCCTGAGCTCAGGAGGTTGTTGGTTGTTCCTCCCTACGAATCCGGTGGGGTTTGGTTTGGTGTCTGAGTGCCGCTCGGCCTTTATTTCGGTTGTCCCGATTTTGAAACCAGCGGCCGAACATCGGTTTGTGGATGAAACTAGCACTCGCCACAGGAGGCGCAAATGTTTTCTTCTTCTTTCTCCTCGCCTTCTCCTTTTTGGATGGAGGCCCGGATACTCGTTGCCTTTCGTAGGCTTCCGCAAAGTTCTTGCAGTTGAACCCGCTCATATTGATCCTCGTTTGTTTGCCATGCCTCTTACGTAACGCAGTCGCAAGTTCCTCCTCGTTAGTTATAATTCTAGGAGCGAACTTGGGCGGCTCGATATTTTTCCGTATGCGCTTGTAGGGACATATCACCCTGGCTTAGGTTCTGAACTCCTCTTCCTTATCCCATTTCAATTCTTCCCAAAGTATTTGTTCTCTAACAGGTCCTGAACTCGGTCGATTGTAGATCCTCAAGGGAAAAGTAGATTTGATCAAACGCCACCAACTATTGGCTTCCCCTTCGGTAATACGCTACTACGTTAAGCCTCTCATTAGCCGGAGTTTTGCTAAGTTCTAGCGCTTCTCCATCTCTTCTATCCACTCTGTCAGGACTGGGTTGTGAGCCTGAGTACGGTTGAGGCCTATGTTTGAGAACCTCTCAAAAGCCGATGGTTGTTCCCGCCACCACGATGTTGGTGGACATTACGAGCCATTTTCATTATAGCATCCTCAAAACCTTTTCTTCTCGCCTCCTCCTCGGCAAAGTGTTGAGCGAAATTAGGGTCACCATATTGTTTGCATCCATTCAAAAATATTGAATTGTATGAATATAGAGTAGATCCAAGATAGACACATTATATGGTGCAAGGTAAAAGACATTTCATTGATAATGTAAAAGGGTTACATCAAAAAGTTACAAAGCTTCCTAATACATTCTCTATGAAATGAACTAAGATGAAACTTAGATACAAAGTTCAACAAAATAACATAGGAGTTTAGATACATTCTCTAGTGATATGAAAATAGATCGAGAATGCCAAAAAAAATTAGCCTGCAGTACTTAGGCGAAGTACGAGTAATGAAACTCCTTCTCTGAGAAGCGGTACTTATACTTAACAGCATAAGACATGTCGCTCAAACCCAGCTTGAAATCCTCCCAACTAAGGTAGTATTCGCCCTCGCGTATAGTTGGGGATCGAAGTCGTAGCCACCAAGCTCTGGCCTCTCCGTCAAGGCAGACAACAGCAAAGTGGGTCTTCCATTCCTCCGGAACCGAGTATTCTTGGAACTTTGCATTCATGTGCCTGGTCCAAGTGTACAAGGTATCTCTATCTCCCTCAAAGGCGTCGGGGTCACTCCTCATGAATGCCTCGACCGCGTCGGTCTTCCTCGAAGATCGGCGGAGGTGATCAGGAACTCGATGTTCCACGTATGGAGTTTTGAGTGCCCTGGTCTTCCAGTCAATCCTTGAATTCTCCAAGTTGTGCATTTTCTTCCACGCCTTCCTCTGCTGACGACGTGCATAAGCCTGGACAGCTCTTTTACGAGCCTTCTCCTCCAGGTTCACTCCTCGTGTCCCCTGTCGCGAAGTAGTCATATCTGAAATAAGTGGGGGATAAATTTAAATGAGAATTGAAATTTCAGATATGTACGTAAAATTTTAAAATGATGCGCTGCGAAATGTATACTACAAGGTTGTAACATAACGTCTCCATATATATAAATATATATGGGTAAAATATTACATTCAGAAAATATAATGCATAAGTCCACACAACGTCATGTTCGAAAATAAAACCCATAGCCGGTAGGAAAAAGTGACGACATAAAGATCGTTCTTAGGATAGTTAAAAGACGGTTACAAATATTTTACAAATTGGAGTCGAATGACCCTAAATATGATTTGCGACCCTTAAGAGTCTCCCAGAGGTGAGATCCCTCTCCCATATGATTGGGGGTATAATGGCGTCGTCTGGCATTGGGGGATAGTCGCGCTCATATTCTTGAATCATCAAACTGTTGAGTAGTTCATCATACTCCATCCACGCAGGTGGTCCCTCCACCCTTTGAAGTGGGTCTGGATGGTACATGCGATCCATGTACAGCTCGTAATCAGAGAGAAGTCGCCAACCTAGAGGTGCCCAAAACTCATCGTATGGATGAAAGCTCTCAATCATGGTCAAACTGATGCCAATGCCCCTCGTGTGGTAGATCCTGCCCGTCATGATTCCATGAGCTTCCACATATCGCTCTATATGGAGAGAATGGCTACGTATATACTCTCCTAGTTGCATCATCGGTGGGCGTCGTGGTGCGTAGTAACGGAAAGAGCGGAAAGATGACATCCTAAGGGCCTTTGTCAGACTAAGTTAGCCATAGAGCAAATAGCAAGTGCAAGCATGGTAAAATTTAAGATTCTAACGCTCTTCTAACTAGTTTATTATTATTTGGTCGGTCCTTAAGATTCTACCCTTTCTCACGTTTTAAAATGATCTAAGTTATTATTTTAGCGATCTAGAGATTCCTAGTTTATTATTTGATCCTATAAGTCTATGCCTGACATACGATATGAATGTGTGGCCCAGGTGTCGTCTCGCTATGTGAGATAACTTTAAGTCATTCACGGTCGCAAGACAGCTTTGATACCAACTGTAACAACCTGGTTTTTTCGTGACTTTAATTAAACTAAGGCGGAAAATTAATTAAGTCTATATATTACAAACCAGCTGTTATCGTATTACAAACTCCATATACATAATATGAGTCTAAGATAAACAGAGTGTAGGTTTGATTACAAATCTCTCCAAAAACAACGGAGTACAAAATAAGGTAAACCATCCCCAGCATTGGATAACATAAGTCCTCGGGGTACCTGCGTTCAGTCCCATAATTAGTGTTTTCTCCCCCACACATACTAAGCAACATCAATAGTTCACGTAGTATAGCAACTCTAAACACATGCGATATACATGATAAATAAATAAAACAAATAGCAAGCAGGCAAGTAGAGCACATAAGGAATTCATGAGGATTCAAACATGAGTATAATTCAAATAACATATCGTACAACACTCATAGACAATCATGCTCAAAAGTCGTACTTCAATACTCAGGCAACCAAATCATTCAGACAATAATCAATCAAAACAAGGAAATACATTCAACATGTGATAACAAATGAGTCTTCGTTAGTAAGGCGGAAGCATGCAGATATAATCCGCGCAGAAGCGGTCAGGGCCGAACGAAATCGGACGTGTCTGACAGGCAAAAGATATCTAAGGTAATAAGGACGGCCTAATCCCTTGTCTAATGTATGCATACACTACCTATCGAGGATCATACGTATTCGCTATTCAAAAGGTATCACCGACGAAAAAGTTCGACTATCACCAGAGACGGGTACCCCCGGTTGGGGCTGGATTTTCCAATTACTGATATATGGGCCCACGGAAATATCAAGAATGCCCCATCCCTGAGGTTGTATATACCGTGTCGAGTAGCGATCTTAAGATCGTTATTTCGCCTTGGGCAACTCTGGGAGGGAGCCCAAGTCCCTAAATACAGCTACCTCGTTAACTTCAAATCTCAAGAGTCTAACATGGCGAACAATCCTAGTATTTTATTCAAGTAGCTCGTTTTCTCAATTTCTATTTTCTCGTTCAAACTTAATAAATGACATTTCTGAAACTTAAATATATCGTCGAACTTTGTATAATGAAATGGTAATTCTAGCAATTCTTCAGATAAACAGAACACATAGAAAAGCTTAATTATTTATTTTGAGTCCGTTCGTAAATTTTAAATATTTTTCACTATTCATTATTTTACTATTCACCGTATTTACTATTCATCGTATTTACTATTCATCGTATTTACTATTCATCGTATTTTATACGTATTCGTATTTTCGGATTTCGTATTTGTACGTATTTTTATACGTATGCGTATTTTTATACTTCGTATTTTATTCGTATTTTATACGTATGCGTATTTTTACTAAGTACATGTATTATTAGTATTGATTACTTTATTCTTATACTTAGTATACTTACATTTTATACAATTTTCATACTTAGATATTTTACTAAAGTATCAAAATCACTTTTATTTTCTAAGTACAAAATTCTAGTTTTAAAGTCGTTAGGTTCGTTTTGTATTTAGTGATTTGAGAATTTATTTTAAATGTAAAACTCGATTTAAACTTAAGTACAAAATCCTAGTTTCAAAGTTGTTAAGTTCATTTTGTACTTGGTCATTTTAAATAACATTTCAAAAGTAAAACTCGGTTAAATTTAGTCGTATACTTAACTAAGAGTTTAACGGTTTCCATTTTTAGCGAGGTTGTCGTAGTTCATTTTAAATAGTCCGTATGTCCATATCCAACTTTAAGCAAAGGTAGTAACACTCGACATTATTCATTTTAATACGTGTAACGTTTATTTTTATCGGTTTCGTTGATTCTTTTTATTAACAATTCATTATACAATCTAATATAATCCTAATTACAAATCAAATTTAGTGACTAAATGACAAATTCATTTTGACCAAAATTGACCCATTTTAAGGGTGAATGCCGTGGCCTTTATTTATTATATGTTATTTGTTTCTTTTTTTGTTTTCATTAATAATTCATTACTTTAACTAATTTAATTTACTTAAGTGATAAAAATAAAAAAGTGACAAGATTATTTTAGGTCAAAAATCAGCCCAAAACCGTGGCCTTCTATACTTGGTCCATTTTTATTTTCGTTTCTAATTTATCGGTTTTTGACTTAAAGTCTTTATATACTAATTATTTAAATTATACTAAAGCGATTTAACTAGTTTACGATTTTCACTAAATATTTTATTTCATTTATGAATAGTGTTTTTACTCACTTTAAATTTCTATCTTTTTCATTATTGATATTTAGCTTATTTAACTTATATAATTAGTATTGTATTTGTTTACTAGTGGATTTAAACAACCATAAAATAAAACTTATAATTATTTTGGATCAAACTAGTCATCTAAATGAAGAACACATGAATATGTGATGAACCTTAATATTTTTCATATGAACACAATTTAGTCAAATTTTTATATGTTTATATAATTTCCTCAAATTTTCCATACAAGTCTAATTTAACCAAACTAACCATAATATGTTATTTAGAAAAATTAAAACTAAAAATTGGTCCATTTAATTTATGTTGGCCGAGTATATATATATATATATATATATATATGTTCAAAATTTTATTTTTGATTTATATACTTCTAATTCAATGATCAACTTACTTTATACTTCCTCCATTCCATTTGATTCTATACATATTCCTTTTTCGGAAATTCCAATCAATTCTATACATTTCTATTTTGGTCCATACTTTATTAAACTAAAAGACCAATATACCCTTCATTAATACCCCACCCAACCCACTTGCAATGTCCTTTTTTAAAGAATAAAGTAGGGGTAGTTTGGTAATTCTATTGTTTACCCCACTTGATTTTCTTCTACCTTAATTACCGTGTTTTGGTCAAATGTATAGAATCAAACGGAATGGAGGAAGTATTATTTATGTACTTAACATGTGTAAGAATCATATACAAAACATTAACAAACATAAGTAAAAATCATATCAAACACAAGAATAACAATATTTCAAGAACACACATAGCACTTTAAAACATTTAAATTTCACAACAATTTCATTTTAAATCCTAAACATAAACTAATTATATTTTCATGTTCATCTTAGTCTTAGTATTTTAAGCATGCAATTTACAAAAATTAAAACGAAAAATAAACCCAAAAATGGAGGTTAGGCCGTGTGGTTTACTAGTGTTACACAAATGTTATTTTTCGATTTTTGTCTCCTAATTTAACATATGATTACTAGGTGATAAACAACACAACAATTATAACACATAACATTTATTAGCATACGAATTACCAAAATTAAAACTAGTGTGCGGGGGCACCTTAAGTTAGGTTTAAGAGGGAAAAGATTAACAGTTGTCGGGATCAATGATATGATCAAACTGGCTCAAATCGACACCACCACCTTGCTCCTCGTCTTTGGTTAAGATGGTACATAAAAATGTAAAAAGACAAGTTAGTAATTTATTTTAAAACTAAACTAGCTAAACTAAAAATTCAAGTGTAGTTTCATTTTTATGTTTAGGTGATGTTTTAATTCTTTTTATGATTTCGATTTATGTTCATATTTTAATTGTATGTAAAAAGAGTAAGTGAGTACTAAATATAAATGGTGAGGATTTTATTTAAGTGTGCTAATAAATTTGAGCAATAAAATGAAAGTTTTAAGGAAGAAAGGAATTAAAGAGGATGAAGATTGTAATGTGTTCTTGAGGTTGCACAATGAACAAGCTTACTTGTTCTTGAGTTGAGTTTATTAGAGAGAAAAATAAGTTAGAGTATTTTGTTGTGTGTGTGTGTGTGTTGAACCGTGTAGTAGTAGTAATATAGTAGTAGTTGTGTTTTGTTTTAGTAGTAAGCTTATGTAATGTGAAGTAATGTGTGAATGCAAAAGTATTTAGTTGTATTATCATTTAAATTAAAAGAGCTACTAAATGATGATGAAAATTATAGAGTGTAAGAAGGATTAGACAAGGTAGTAAAGGAGGCATGGTGTGTAAGAGGAAGGAAGAAAAATGGAAGAAGATAAGTTGGACCAAAGGTCCCCAAATATCTCGGCCAAAATGGGAGCCACTTGGCTCGATTTTCGTTTTGAAATTTTCGATTTGTCAAGACGTGAAAAGTCTCGAAATGAAATATATAGTCCTAAAATAATGTTTAGGAGTAAGATCGAAAATAAAAATGAAAATAAAACTCAAAACGAAATCAAAACAAAATTGGGTATTAGTTCCTCGTAACTTTGAATTAAAATTTTATTCGATCGAAATATATATTTTTAGTTGAATGTTATCGAATTAAATCATTATCCTCAAACGTCAAAAAGTTTACTACTTTAGGCTTAGTGTAACTCATTATTTAGATTTTTAGTGATTGTGTTAGGTAAAGCGATTTGAAATAGTGATTTGATAATAATATAATATGTTTGTTAGTAATAATCAAAATGATTAAGCTTAACTAGTTTTAATTAGATTAGGATTACATGTAAGTGAATTTGGAAAAAGGATTAGGTGATTTAACCACCTAAGTGGCTCGGCCATTTTAGGTCAACATTGACCTCGATTTGCGTGCCGAAATTTGTCGTTGAGAAAATTGTCGAGGATTCATCATTTGATTTATCGAGTTTGAAAATGTAAAAATAAAGTTCAAATTCAAAGTAATTCAAAATGGTTTTAGTTTAGGTGCAATAATAACTTGTAGTGTTGTTTTAGGAAAAATAAGTGAGCGAGGATGATTAATTATTGATTTCCTAATTATAACTAGCTTAAATTAACACGGGGTGTTACATATAACAAAATCGGATGTTATCGTATTATAACTCAAAATACATAATCAGAGTTATAGATAAACAGTACATGGTCATTAAATTACAATCTCTCGAAAACCGAAATAAAATATGCAATCTCCCCATGCTCCTCGGTAATGATCTCGGGGTACCTAAAGTGAACCGTATTAGCATTTTCAATCCCGCACATAACCGTGATTACTCATTGGCCAATGGCCATCATTAGGCTCATCTCTATCGTGCATAATAAACAATACATCTTATAACGTATATGAATGTTGCATGTAGCAGATAATAACATTTCTCAAGTTATAATTCAAGTATTAATAAGCATGCGATTTAACGCGATAAAACATAAAGACATGATATTTAGTTATAAATACAAATAACAGGTAAAATCATATCAATAGTATCACAAGTATTCAACATAATTACAGTGCGATATCAGATCGCAAACTATCAGACAAGCTATATCAATCACATCAATCACATCATGCATACTGTGAATGACATTTCGGCCTTTGGTTGGGGCCGGGGTGTTACAAATGATATCAGAGCAACCCGGCGACCGTGTGGTCGAATCCTGTGTCTTGTTGGCCAGGTACGCACTTAGCTGGGGATGATTCTGGAATGCTATACTGTAAGTAGCGACTAGGCGCAACGAGGACGTTGCGTTCTTCAAGTGGGGGTGTGTAACACCCGGTGTTGTCCGAGGTTATTCGGGCCGGGTTCCCCGTTGAAGTGGTCCATGTGATGAGCTCAAGTGATCTAGTGCTTAAAAGGATTGTAAGTACTACTCATATCAACAAGATGCATCTTCTTTTCTGGTGGCTCATCTTAAGGACTCTTCAGTTAAGCGTGCTTGATGGAGAGTAGTCTTGGGATGGGTGACCTCCTAGGAAGTTCTCAGGATGTGCATAAGTGAGGACAACGTGCGCTAGAAATGACCCGTGTTGGTTTGTGGGCGACGTACGCAGCCTGGCGAGCTACCGTGAGCTACATTTCGGCCTTCAGTTGGGGTCGGGGTGTTACATTACGAGCCTGACCACTGAGTAGGCCTTTGTACTCTAGTCGTTTGCTTCTCACTACCATAGTGCAGCGACTTACTCGACTCGTAAACCACGCTGAATACTATAGTACTTGCATCTTATCTTCTAGTGTTAGAAATGATTCGAACTTCAGTTACAATCCCGTCAAGTGATCTTTACGCAAGGTAGGAGCGAATGCTAGCGTCGCGCCCACTAAGAACGAAACGCGGCAAGGAGACAGAATCGCAAGATGACAATCGCAATAAGGTCGCGGTGGCCCTGATACCTCTAGCGAAATAGGGGGATCAACCCTAGTCTAATATGCATATATGAGTATTCACTTTAAGAGTAGGCTATGCTATTCATACAACACCTTAACTATGAATAAAACGACTACTTCCTAGAGACTGACCCAAAAGAGTTGGCGTATTCATTATCTTGTACGGCTTAGGCAGTGCGACTTAAGGCGCAATAGCATGGGTAGGATGACTACGCAATAAAGCTACCGGCTTAAAACCACACTATTCGAGATGACAATCGCAATAAGGTCGAGATAGTGGTATCCGTACAAGACTATCCTAAACCCCACTTCACTCACGATTGACGTTTTCATAACGGAGGCTCAAGCTTTTGACCCGTTCTTTAACTTACTCATGATTCACTCACGATTGACGTTTTGTATTCGGTTTCATATAATCACATAACATGTTCGTTTATTATTTGAAGTGTTGTTGATTTTTAACGTTTTTAAATTTCTAAGTTGTTGCGCTTATGAGTATGTCCAATTTTATTTAAGTGTTTTTCAAAACACTTTAGTTATTTAAATTATTCATTTTCAATTTTCTATACATAGGTAAATTTTCAATTATTTACAATATTTCAAATTTTGAAACTTGAAATATTTTTGAATTTTGAGACGTAACTTGTTTAACGAGTTTCGTGAATTTTTCACTATTCACGTCTCGGGATTTCAAAAGATAACTTGTTCAAAAAGTTACCTCAAATTCTACTTAAAACAAGTTTTTAAACTTTTGGGACGTTACTTGTTTAACAAGTTTCGTCCCGCTTTACTATTCATGACGGTTACTATTCATGTCAGTCACTATTCATTGATCACTATTCATATCAGTCACTATTCACATCGGTCACTATTCACTTTCTAACTGTAACACCCCGGCCCCAACCAAAGGCCGAAATGTCATTCACGGTAGCTCTCCAGGCCACATACATCACCCACAAACCAACACAAGTCCTTTCCAGCGCACTTTGTCCTCACTCGTGCACATCCTGAGAACTTCCCAGGAGGTCACCCATCCTAAGACTACTCTCCAGCAAGCACGCTTAACTGAAGAGTTCTTAAGATGAGCCACCAGAAAAGAAGATGCATCTTGTTGATATGAGTAGTACTTACAATCCTTTTAAGCACTAGGTCACTTGAGCTCATCACATGGACCACTTCAACGGGGAACCCGGCCCGAATAACCTCGGACAACACCGGGTGTTACACTAACTTAGTTACTAAGTTTAAAAATCTAGTTTTAAAGTCGTTAAGTTTGGTTTGTAAAAAGTGATAAACGATATTTATTTTAAAATGACACTTAGTTAAATTTAGTCATCTATTTACTAAATTTAGCGATTTTCATTTTTAATAATAGTGTCGTGGTTGGTTCATTAAGTCCGTATCGTCCAAGTTAAACAGTCCAATATTATGCATAGGCAGTAGCACACGATTTCATTAATTTTTATATTGGTGACAAATTCTTAATCGGTTTATTATATTTCTTTCATAACGATTCCATTTATACAAAAATTCAATTCTACTAACTATCAAATTTTAGTAACTTACTGATAAATTTATTTTAATCAAATTAGGTCCAATTTATTTAGAAATGCCGTGTGATAAGTATATAAATCATAAAACATTTATTTCTTTAAATTTTTAAATCTAACTCGATAATTAGCTAATTAAATTATTTTACCGATAAACTAAAAAGTGATAAAAATAATATTTTGACCCTAAACTACCCTAATGCTGTGGGGGCCTTGTGGTGGTGGCAAATTTTCATCTTTCGATTTTTATCGGTTTTTTTAGCTTAAAGTTTTTATATTCTAATTATTCTAATTATACTAAAATGATTTAAGCTAAGTTGTAAATTATCAATAAAAGTTTTATTATAA
Source organism: Dianthus caryophyllus (assembly GCA_023091065.1). NCBI lineage: Eukaryota > Viridiplantae > Streptophyta > Magnoliopsida > Caryophyllales > Caryophyllaceae > Dianthus > Dianthus caryophyllus. The sequence continues at coordinate 10,040,664 of CM041529.1, read as the reverse complement.
TTATGAATAGTGTTTTCACACACTTTAAATTTCTAACTTCTGTTTCTTAAAGATTTAGTTAGTTTAATTTATATAGTTACTAATATAATTACTTATTAGTGATATAAAACAATAAATAAAAACAAACATAAAAATATGAAGAATCAAAGTGATCTGCTAATTCAAGAACACATGAACATCATCATGAACAACTCAAGAACACCATCATTTATCAAGAACACAAATTGCATATTTAACACTTAATAATTTATTTTCCTAAATTTATTTTTATAACATAATAACAACCATTTAAACCTAACTTAACATAACATATTATTTACAAAAATTAAAAATAAAAATTGATCAAAATAAATGGGAAAAACCGTGGCTAATAAATATATATACATTTTTTCATTTTTTCAATTTTTCTTCACTTTAAACTCCTTATTAATTTTTAACATAATTTTACATATAAACTTATATATATTTAAAACTCATAAAACATAAGCAAAACATATAAACAACAATTTTAAAGTGTATAAATAAAATGAAAAAACAATATGATGCAAAAATGAAACCTATAAAGTATACTATCATTATTATTAGTTATTATCATTTTATTACTTATTATCATCTTACTAAACATCACATAAACACATACAAGCACATAAACAAACATACATATTACAAGAAATATTTATTATCCACACCAAAAATATAAGCCAAATTAAATAACGCAAAATTAGGTTTGTGCGGGGGCACCTTAAATAAGATGTTAATCGTCGGGGGATCTAAAATAAATTTTAGACCCGGAATTTTTTCACCCATAATACCCATGTTCTTCACCTAAATACTCCAAGAAAGTAAGTTTCAAAAGACCCACTAAAGAATTAGGATTACTTACGAATTATTAGAATAATATTAAGGTTTTTATTTTAAGTGTTTTAGGAAGAAAAATGGAAGAAAATAAAGAGAGGAAGAACCTGTTCTTTCGGACTTATTTTCAAAGACATTTCGCCTGGGCTCACCACTTCAGCCTGGGCCACTGGCCTGGGCCACCCATTCCATCTGCCTGGGCCTGGTCAAATTTCATTTCACTGGGCCACATTATTATTATTATTTTTTTTTTTTTTTTTTTTTTTTTTTTTTTTTTTTTTTTGCAGAGAAATCAGATGGGACTTATCATTAACAAAATAAGAAACTGTTTACAAGGTCCCTAGATTTCCTACAAGGGAAAGTCAATATGACCACCCAAAGACTAGCCTAAGCATAGCAAGAAATGTACTCCTCCGACATACCAAAGTTATGAAAATACATTCGAGAACAGACAGCTAACATGATTTTCCTAACAAGAGATTCAATCGAAGTGAACCGATTGTAGAAATTACGAAAATTTCTTTCTTGCCATAGAAAGTAAATAGCAGAAGAGATGGTGCAACGTTTTCGTGCACTAAACCAAGACTTGCCTCGAACATGACGAAGAAACCACCAAGTTTCGTGGGCGAGAGTACCGAAAGCGTGTGTAATATTCAACCAATGCATAAGACGAGTCCAAACAGATTTTGAAAAATGACACTTAAAGAAAAGGTGGGAGTGAGATTCGCAAGCAGAACGACAGAGAACGCACCAATTGACAAAGGGGAGACCTCTGCGCTGAATATTATCCAAAGTAGCCAAACAGTTACTAATCGCCAAATACGCAATGAAGCCATGCTTGGGAATAACGGCAGGGTCCCAAACTACTCTAAACCAAGGAGAGTAGATGCCTCTAGTACGAAAAATATCATAAAAAGTCCGAAAGAACAGGTTCGAAATGGAAGAGAGTAGCCACGGCAATTTGGAAGAGAAATGGATGAGTTTTGCTCCTTGAAACTTACTCCTTATAAGGTAAGATAAGAAAATTTAGGTTATAAAATTTTAGGTTTAAATTTAAATAAAGTTTAATTAAAAGAAAATAAAAACTAATCATCATTTTTGCCAAAAAAGTCCACAACACTATTTGGTTAAGAAATGGTCCCCTCGATGTTTTTAAATATCTCGTTCTCGAAAAACGTGTTACGAAATAAATCGGGTAAGAAAGACGGTAAAAGTTAAAGAGTGCTGTTTTGACGATTTTCTAAAAAATATCTATTTTGAAAATCTAAAACTAAAATATTTCATTTATAACTTTAAAAGTTTTGAAAACTGAAGGACAGACGATAAAATTTAAAGAACGAGGATAGCTTTTTTGATCACAAAATTTTGATTTGCGCGATCGCGAAAAGTTTCGAAATAAAAGGTATAATGTTAAAATAGCATTTTGAAATAAAATCAAAAATAAAAATAAAAATAATTTTCGAAAGGGAACTAAAAATAAAAATTGAGTTTTAATTCTCGAAACTTCGAATAAAAATTTCTTAAGTCGAAATATTTTTTTTTTTTCGTTGAATGTTTTAGATTTAAAGAATTATATTTAGTCGTCAAAAAGTTAATTAACTTAATTTAGGGATTACTTATAATTTCGATAATTTAGAAAAGAGATAGTTAAATAGAAATGAAATAGTAATTTTGATAATTGAATTAATTTGATTTAATCTTTGTTTTAAATAAGAAAACATAATGATGAAAATCAATTATGTTGGAATGACATAAGCGATGACATAAGGTAGTGAATCTCCTTCGACACACTTCACCTTCATTTGCGTGTTTGAAAACGTTGAGTTAAATTTCAAAGACGAGAAAAGTATAAGGGTCCATTTTTATTTGAAAATGAAAAATGTTCGAAATTGAATTTTATGAATAAAAGGTTTTACTTTTATTTTTATGAATAGTTAACTTGACTTAACCTTTTTGAAATTTGAAAGACGATATTAATCTTGTGGTTGATTTTTATAAAATTTTGAATTGTGTTTATTTTTGAATTCTAAAGATAATATATTTTATGTTATTTTTCAAAAAATTTAAATTTGGACTTAAGAAATTTAGTATTATTTGGCGAAAAGAATTTAGACGCATTTTTATTATAAGGAAAAGGATAAATTTAATTTAAGGAATTAAATTATATTGTTAAGTTTGTGTTAAAATAACACGAGGTGTTACAGCAAATGCTATTACTCTATAGAGCGGTACTCACTATGATGCACCACCAATGCCTAACGTCGACCCACCTTCCATTAAGGTGGCTAATGAGGTAGACCCTAACTTGGTTTCTAATGCTTTACCTTTTGAGAATGTTGTTATTTCAAGTGCTAAGGGCGCGGAGAAGGCTAAGGAGCGTGGTGCACGAGTGGAGCAAGCTAAGGAGAAGCTAATAGAGCCGCCGATAAAGATCAAATTGCTTTTCCCGAGTCGAGTGGGAAAGTCTAAGCTTGATAGTCAGTTTGGTAAGTTCATGGAAGTGGTGAAAGATCTTAAGGTAACTGTTCCCTTCATTGAGGTGATCACCCAAGTCCCCGCTTATGATAAATTGATGAAAGATATCCTCACTAGAAAGTGGTTTTTCAATGAGGTGGAAACCGTGGTTTTACTGAAGAATGTAACGCACTTTTGCAAAACAAATCTCCACCAAAATTGAAAGACCCGGGTAGCTTCTCAATTCATTGCACTATGGGCACCGTTTCTATTGATAATGCTTTGTGTGATCTAGGTGCTAGTGTCAGTGTCATGCCATACTCGGTGTGTGAGAAGCTTAACATGAGAGTTTAAAGTGCAGTAATATCACCCTCCAAATGGCGGATCGTTCTGTGAAACATCCTTTAGGTGTTTTAGAGGACGTTCCCGTGCGAGTTGGTAAGTTTTTTTTATCCCAGTCGACTTCGTTGTTTTGGACATGGCCGAAGATGCTAAAATTCTCATCATTTTGGGATGACCCTTTTTGCACACTGCTGGTGCAATTATCGATGTCAAAAATGGGAAGTTGACCTTGGATGTAAAAGGTGATAAAATTACTTTCAACTTGTCACATGCTTTGAAATGTTCCATGTTAGAGGAGTGTGTTTATTTTATCGATGTTGTGGATGTTTATGTGAAGGAGGCCTTACCTTGGATCCTTGCGAGGGATCCTCTCGAGGACGTGCTTTGTTGTAGTGTTGTTTAAGGTGAACATGGAGTATCGGACGCCGGAGCCGATGTTATTAAAGATGGTTCGCTTGATGAGGTTGGCTTTGCTGCAAGTCAAAAGAGTATACGAAGTGACGTTGGTGATTATATGCAAGTTGGTGTTGATGCACGTAGTGATGGTGCCGGGTTCGCGTCTAAGGCGACCCGCGATTGGTGGTACTTCTACTACGTACCGTTGCTAAGCCCACTTGTTTGTTGCTTGTTTGGGAGGGTACTTTCCTAGTTTTCTTGTTTTTTTTTCTCCATTGGTTTTGGATGTGCTACTAGTCACAATGGGGACAATGTGTCGTTTGGTTTGGGGGGAGAGACACTTTGCTTTTATTTTTTTCCTTTACTTTTCATTCACAAAAAATCAAAAAAATCATAAAACCCACAAAATCCAAAAAATCAGAAAAATTCAAAAAAATTCCAAAAATACGTGTCTTGAATCGTTGTGCGAACTTGTTTTTATCTCTTATCTTTTCTGACATCCCTTTCCTAGTTCGCTTTTTTAGCTTTGACATGTTTTAATAGACGGGATTAGCACTAACAGCGATGTTTTGACATAGTAGTATGATGGCATGCTTTGACGACTTGGTTTGATCACTTTTCGGACTTTAGCTAACTCTTTTTGGTGAGGTTTAGAGCTTCCAGAGACCGGTACATGTATACCCGGTTCTTGTGCTAGGATTGTGAGTAGTTTTTCTCGTGGGGCGCGCAACATTAACGAGCATACGTGTGGCGCCTATCCCGTTTTTCACCATGATTTTGTCATTTGTTTTTGCATACGAGGCTTTAGATGTTTCTACGATTTCCACCATGTGCTTTTATCGATTTTATCCTCTCATATATGATCCATTACCTTTTGCCACATGAGTTTGCTAGTTACATGCCAAATTGCCTACCCTAGCCTACCTAGTTACCGCTTTTGCATACTCTTGTGCTTGTCCTTTGGGTTGTGATCGTTGCTACGACTTGTTGATGTCGTGCTTGAGAGTTTTGGTGATGTTGGTCGAGATTGCTGCTTCGCCGACCTATATTAAGTTATTTTGCTTTATCGCATCTATGAGTGTGCTCTTATCAAAAGAAAAAAAGAATTGAAACACAACAACACAAAAGCAAAAAAATGAAAGAAAAAAAGTGAAAGAATTTTGTGCGAAAATGAAAAAGTTATTGTTGTTGGTGTTGTAAGTTGAGCACTTGTTCTATATTGTTATGTTGCGATGGTGTGTAGAGGAGACCGATTTGCTGTTTTCGATCCATTTTTGATTGTGAGAGTTGGGTTCTGTTTTAGTTTGGACGAGCACTTGAGTTGTACTCGTGGTCTCTAGTGGCTTTTAGCTCCACATGACCATAACTATTTGTCCACCTTCTTACTCGTACCTCTCTTTAGCGTACACACATTTTCCTATGTAAGTCCTCGTGTTTGCTTTGTTTATTTTCACATTATTGTGTACGGGAATACGAGATGGTTCCACATTAGATTGTGGGCGTGCTTCCATGAGTCGAGTAGGTGAGTGTCATTATATTTATCACCTTGATCCACATGTGTGTTGAGTAGTGGAAACCGCGAGAAGTCCGGAATTTGATTGCTAGAGAGCCAAAGTTGAAGCCATGCTATTCGTTTTACGCCGTCAGGTAATGCTCAGCCATTAGTTAGTTCTTTCCTATGTCCCATGTTGTTTCAGGAACAATTGTCTTTTGCTTGAGCTACTAGTGGTTTGGTGTTTGTTTGGGAAGGTACCTTTGTCTCGCTTTGTCCTCTTATTTGTTTTGATTGTGCTTGGTTGCTTGAGGGCTGGCAACGGTTCAGTATGTCGTATTTGTATATGCTTTGTTGCAGCAAAACGGAGCGGGGCGTTATTGAACCTTTGACTGAAAATGGCACACCATAAACGGAGCTTTTGAGGGCTATTTTAGGTGATCTCGTTTCACTCATTTTTTGGGGCTGTTTTGGGGGGGTTCGTTTCTGATTATTGACAACTAAAAACAAAGGATGGATGGATATGAATTAGACAAAGCACAAAGCCAAAGTCTAAGACTAAGGATCCGACCAAGCACTAAGCAAGAGTCATCACCCAAAGAACTCCAAGCACTAAGTTAAGGAGGGTTTCTCAAGCACTTAGCCATGAGATAAGAGAGGGTTTTCAAAGAAACCTCACATTTTCAAAACTGAAATTTTTATAACTCAAATCTGATTTTTACAATGAGCAATGCTTGGTTTATATAGGACCAAGGCTTTAATCTACACCCTACATTTAACTCCTAATCTAAGGGCTGAAAATTGCCCCTAAGTACAACCAAAATAACGGCCCTATTGGTCTTACAAAATCAGCATACAACAAACAACTTTTACATAAAGTAGATGGCGACCCTTTGAAGCATCCTCACCCTTCATTGGTATTATTCATCCAAGGCCCTTGATTGCTCCTTAATGAGCAAGTTTGGACGGTCAACATAAGGTCCCCACGCTGATTTTGAGCTACCATACAACAAACTAAAAAGGTGACAAAGACATAAAGCAATAAAGCAAACTATATTGAAAGGGACTTGCATTTGAATTTGAGTGTACCGTGGACTTGGCCCCCCCATGAGCTGACTTTTCTTGAACCATTTGGGTCTAGGTTTATTTGGGGTCTTCCCCAAATGGTCTCCCAATTTGACTCACACTCCAAAAGTAGCTCATTGACTTTGATGGTGACATTGTTCCTAAATCCCAAAATTGCTTCCAAACTAGATACTTTGTAGAGCTTGCTGAAATTCTTTGAGTATTAGAACTTTGAACTGGTGCTCCTAGACCAAAATGGGTTCATAACCCTCCAAAGTACCATGTTGAACCGTGGGTTCTTGCTGTAACAACCAGCTGTTATCGTATTACAAACTCCATATACATAATATGAGTTTAAGATAAAGCAAAGTTACTCGATTACATTCTCTCAAAAGCGTACATGATAAGTAAGGTAACTCTCCCCAGCATTCAATAGGCGTTGGTCTCGGGGTACCTGCATTAAACTCTCATCATTTTCTCGCACACTCTTTCGACACATGCAATTCTAAAACATATGCATTATATAAAGGAAATAAATAAATAAAAACAAATAGCAAGTAGGCATGCAACACATAAGGGAAGCATGATGATTCAAACATGCGTATAAATCCAATCACGTAACATAACAACACTCATAGATAATCATTCTCAATAAATCGTACTTCAATACTCAGGAAATCAAGTCATTCAGACTATAATCAATCAAGACCAGGAAATGCATTCAACATGTGATAACAAATGAGTCTTTGTTAGCGAGGCGGAAGCATGCAGACGTAACACGCGCTATAGTAGACAGGGCCAACATAACTTGGACATGGCTGACATACTAGACGTCCGCGCAGAAGCGATCGTAATGGCAAAGCGGACAAGGTCGACAAAGCTAAAGATACCTAAGGCAATAAGGACAGCCAAATCCCTAGTCTAATGTATGCATACACCATCTAATCGAGGATCATACGTATTCGCTATTCAAAAGGTATCACCGACGAAAAATACGACTATCACCTTAGACGGGTACCCCCGGTTGGGGCTGGATTTTCCACTTACCATCTATGGGCCCACGGAAATATCAATGTTGCCCCATCCCTGAGGTTGTATATACCGTGCCGAATAGCAATCTTAAGATCGTTATAAGCCTTGGGCAACTCTGGGAGGGAGCCCAAGTCCCCATAGACAGCTACCTCATTAGCTTCGAATTTCAAGAGTCGCAACATGGCGAACAATCCAAGTATTTTATTCAAGTAGTTCATTCCTTCAAATTCTTATTTCCTCGTTCATTCATAATAGGTGACAATTCTGTAACTTAAATATATCGTCTAACTTTGTATAATGAAATTTTAGTTCTAGCAGTTCTTCAGATAAGCAGAATACATAGAAAGACTTAATTATTTATTTTGAGTCCATTCGTAAAATTTAAATATTTTCACTATTCATTATTTTACTATTTATCGTATTTACTATTCATCGTATTTACTATTCATTGTATTTACTATTCACCGTATTTTTATACGTATTCGTATTTTAGTATTTCGTATTTGTACGTATCTTTATACGTATGCGTATTTTTATACTTCGTATTTTATTCGTATTTTATACGTACATGTATTCTTATACTTAGTATATTTTCTATACTTAGTATTTATTATTATATTTTTTTGTACTTAGTATTTTTATACCTTAAGATATTTTATTTAGGTACAAAATCAAGTTTATTTCCTAAGTATAGAATTCTAATTTCAAAGTCGTTAAGTTCGTTTTGTACTTAGTGATTTGAAATAATATTTTGAAAGTAAAAGTCGGTTACGTTTAGTCATATACTTAACTAACATTTTAGCGGTTTCCATTTTTAGCGAGGTTGTCGTAGTTCATTTTAAATAGTCCGTATGTCCAATTCCAAATTTAAGCATAGGTAGTAACACTCGAGATGGTTCATTTTAATACGTGTAACGTTTATTTTAATCGGTTTCGTTGATTCTTTTTATTAACGATTCATTAAACAATCTAATATAATCCTAATACTAATCAATTTTAGTGACTAAGTGACAAATTCATTTTGATCAAAATTGGTCCAATTTTAATGGTAAAACCGTGAGGTTGTATATGGTTAGGTTATTTTTTTTTTTTTTTTTTTTATTTTTTTTTTATTTTTTGTTTTTATTAATAATTCATTACTTTAACTAATTAAAATACTTAAGTGATAAAACTAAAAAGTGACAAAATTATTTTGGGTCAATTTTTCAGCCCAAAACCGTGGCCTCCTATACTTATAGTATTTTATTTCCGTTTTCTAATTTATCGGTTTTGACTTAAAGTTTTTATATACTAATCATTTAAATTATACTAAAGCGATTTAACTAGTTTACGATTTTCACTAATTATTTTATTTCAATTATGAATAGTGATTTTACTCACTTTAATTTTCTAACCTTTTCATTATAAAGATTTAGCTTATTTAACTTATATATTTATTATTGGAATTTTTCACTAATGAATTTAAACGACAATAAATTAAAACTTATAATTATTTTGAATCAAACTAGTCATCTAAATGAAGAACACTTGAAGAAATGAAGAACCCTAATATTTTTCATATGAACATTTTTAACTCAAATTTTATATTATCGTTTTATTTTCTCAAATTTTTATAGCAAGTCTAATTTATCTAAACTAATCATAATATGTTATTTAGAAAAATTAAAACTAAAAATTGGTCCATTAAAATCAAAATGGCCGTGTATATGTATGTATATGTTCTAAATTTTATTTTTGATTTTTATACTTCTAATTCAATAACCAACTTACTTTATATTATTTATCTACTTAACATGTGTAAAAATCATATACAAAACATTAACAAACATAAATAAAAATCATTTCAAACACAAGAATAACAATATTTCAAGAACACAACTAAACACTTTAAAACATGTAAATTTCATAACAAATTCATTCTTAGTCTAAAACATAAACTAACTATATTTTCATGTTCATTTTATTACAAGTATTTTAAGCATGCAATTTACAAAAATTAAAACGAAATATTTAGTGAAAAATAAGGGTGATGCCGTGTGATGTTTAGGTGTTACACAAATGTTATTTTTCGATTTTTATCCTCTAATTTAACATATGATAATTATGTGACATACAACATCATATATATAATTATAACATCACTTAGGAAAATAACATAAAATCAGTTACGAGGTGTTTATCACATAAGTGTGCGAGAAGCACCTTAGGTTAGGTTTAAGAGCAAAAGATCAACAGTTGTCGGGGTCTACGATATGATCGAATTGGCTCAAATCGACTCCTCCACCTTGCTCCTCGTCTTTGATTAGTATTAGTACATAAAAATGAAATAAGTAAGTTAGTAATTTATTTTAAAACTAAACTAGCTAAACTAAAAATTTAAAGTGTAGTTTCATTTTTATGTTTAGGTGATGTTTTAATTTTTTTTTATGATTTCGATTTATGTTCATATTTTAATTGTATGTAAAAAGAGTAAGTGAGTACTAAGTATATATGGTGAGGAGTTTATTTAAGTGAGCTAATAAATTTAAGCAACAAAAGTAAAAGATTTAAAGAAAAAGAAGAAATGGAAGGATGGTGTTCTTGAGGTTGCATATTATTATGCTTACTTGTTCTTGAGTATGAGCTTTACTAGAGAGAAAAAGACTTAGAAAATATTTAGGTGTTTGTTGTGTGTGTGAACCGTGTAGTAGTAGTAGTAGTAGTTGTAGTTGTAATTTTTTTTTTTGTAGTATGTAAGTTTTGTAGTATGAATGCATGTATTAGTAAAGTATACTCTTTAATTAAAATAATCTAGAGTGTGATGATGCATTAGTAGTTATGTAAGAAGATTGGACTTGTTAGTAAAGTAGAGACAAAGTGGAAGAGAAATAGAAGGAATGGAAGAAGATAATACTTGACCAAAGAGGTCAAAATTTTCGGCCAACATCACCACCAAGTCCCGATTTTTACGTTTTTGAAATTTTCGATTTACGCGCACGCGAAAAGTCTCGAAATGAAATATATAGTCTTAGAATAATGTTTTGAAGTAAGATCGAAAGTAAAAATGAAAATATAATTCAAAACGAAATCAAAACAAAAAAATGGGTACTAGCTTCTCGCAAATTTGAAGTAAAATCTTAATTGGTCGAAAAATATAATTTTTTTCGTTGAACGTTATCGAATTAAATCATTATAACCAAACGTCAAAAAGTTTATCAGTTTAGGCTTAGTGTGATTCATTATTTTGATTTTTAGCGAAAGTGTTAACTAAATCAAAACGAAATAGTAATTTATAATAATTAAATAAGGCTTGTTAGTAATAAACAAAATGATTAACCTTAACTAGTTTTAATTAGATTAGGATTACATGTAAGTAGATTTGGAAAAAGATTAGGTGGTTTAATCACCTTAAGTGGCTCGGCCATTTTGGTCAAGATTGACCTCGATTTGCGTGCCGAAATTTGTCGTTGAGAAAATTGTCGTAGATTCTTTGTTTGATTTATCGAGTTCGAATATGAAAGAATATAGTTCAAATTCGAAGTGTATCAAAATGGTTTTAGTTTAGGTGCGAGAAAACTTGTAGTGTATTGTAAATGTTGATTTTTATAAAATTTTGAATTGTGTTTCTTTTTAAATTCTGAATATAATAAAACATACTTTATTTTTCAAAATTTTTATATTTGTACTTAGGAAATTTAGTATTATTTGGCGAAAAAAATTCAGTCGCATTTTTAATGTAATGAAAAAGGATGAATTTAATTTAAGGAATTAAATTCTTTTACAAAATTGTGTTACAAAAACACGGGGTGTTACAATCCTACCCCCTTAAGAAAAGTTTCGTCCCCGAAACTTGGATAGAGTGGATAACTGCTCGAGGTTGAACAAGGCAGTTAGAGAGAATATTGAGATTTTACGCATTTGGATAATAATATTTGGTTTTGTTGGAATAAGACCTTTTAAAAAGTTTGAGTTTTCTAATTACTATAGAAACGTCGGATAGAGTGAAAATATTGGAGAACAAAATCGCGTTTGATTTATTAATGAGATCTTTAAATAAATATGGAGATGTTACTAGAATGTTATTTTCGAAAATGATGCGAAAGAGATTCACAAAAAAGGTAGGCCCTAGAAGTTTTGTACGGAATTAAATGAAATTAAAATAATAAGCGTTTTAAGAATAAAAATAACTTATTTAGTTCTGAGAATACATGTTAACCATAAAATAGTTTGAAAATAAGAAATTTCAGATTTTAGTAGGACTTTAATATAGTTAAATTATAGTCCTACCCCCTTAAGAAGTTTTACACGTATATACCTAATATTATTATTATTACTTCTATTGACCACTTAAATAAGATATATAGCCTTAGGAAAAGAACGGCAATTAGGGAAAATAGACAAAAGTCGTAGTGATCATAAGGAGAATATGAGCTTTAATAAAATTAAGGAAATATAGGTTATCGTTGAATGATTAAATAAAATGTTTAGGAGGTTATGGATAACCTTGTTGATATAGCTCATTTTCCTAAAATTGTTATTATAATGTTAATAGATGAAACGGAGATGTTAAAATCATATTTCGGTTAAGATTGAAATTTATAATAATGGGTGACGTAAGTATCTAAAATTTTTGTATGTATATTTATAAAATGGAGGAAATAGTAGCAAACAATTTCAAAGATTTTAGAAATAGAGGAATAAAAATTTTGAACCATGAAGTTTCGAAAGTGTTTCAAAATACGTTACAAAGATTTGACGGAACAAGCAAAAATTTTCAAGGGTATTTTTTATAGAGAACGTATGAAAACCATTTTTTTTTTGAAGGATATATTAAGAGATTGATAAGAATTTCAAATATAGGAGGTCGTAAAGGAAATTTGTGTGATGGATTGTTTGATAAATTTTGGGAGGAATTAAAAGATAATGAAACTCCCGAATCGAATAAACATAAGTGTTGGTACGAGGTTAATTAGAAATTTACCGGTGATGACGTCGACATCGATAATATCCTCAGCACCCTCTTCAGACTCGGTCAGGACATACACACGTCCCTGAACTCTGACAGCTGGCTGGGGTCCCGCGTTTGCTTTAGCAACAGTACCCCTCTTTGGGCACTCATTTGATTTATGTCCCACCTCCTTGCAGAAGAAACATACTACCGGTTCCCCATTACAACGCTTTCCCGGGTGGTTCGGTTGTCGACAGAAACGACACTGATTTGCTTTGAAAGGTGGGTTTCCGGGAAGTTGTTGATTGTTCCTTGCGACGTTCACGGTGGGGTTTCGGTTGGGGTAATGGGATCTGTTATGGTTCCTATTATGATTATCTTGACTCTGATAACCCGTGCGACCAAAGAGCGGTTTGTGGATGAAGCTAGCACTTGCCACAGGCGGTGTAAAAACCTTCTTCTTCTTTTTCTCCTCGGCTTCTCCCTTCTGGATTGATGCCCAGATACTCGTTGCTTTTTCGTAGGCCTCTGCAAAGTTCTTACAGTTGAACCCGCTCATGTTCGTCCTCAGGCTGTAAGTCATACCTCTTACGTACCTGGTTGCGAGTTCCTCCTCGTTAGTTATTATCCTGGGAGCAAACTTAGACAGCTCCTGATACTTCTCAGTGTATGCCTGCAGAGACATATCACCCTGGTTTAGGTTTCGGAATTCTTCCTCTTTCTCCCATTTCAATTCTTCTCCGAAGTACTTGTTTTCCAACAGTGATTTGAATTCACTCCAGTTGTAAATTCTCAGGGGAAAGGTGGATTTGATCAAGCGCCACCAACTGTTGGCTTCCCCCTTGAGGTAGTATGCTACCACATTCACTTTCTCAGTGGGAGGTGTCTTACTTAGTTCCAACAGTTTCTCCATCTCCTCAATCCATTCGGTCAAGACGGTGGGGTTGTGTGGATACCCATATCCGTACCCTCCCAAACAAAACCCTGTGATGTACCACGGACTTTATTACACATGCTTTAACGTTGACTTAAACAGTTCTAATTAATGTCGAATTCATTTTGAGTCGTTTGAAATGTTAAAATGATTTAGGTCGCTTCACATCACATTTAAATACACGTTCATTTTGTCCATTTGGAGTCCAGCTAGGTCCCTGTCCTGCTTCATTTGGCATGAGCCAAGACTTGCACTACAATTAGCCCTTTTTACATTAACAAGGTCTAATTCAAAGATTCCTAAATTCCTAAATTTAGGCGGTGGCTAAATCTCCTTTAGCCCCTCTTACACAAAATACGGCTTCACGTCTTACCTTATTTCACAAAAACTATGCAAATACACCCTTTTCATTTTTTCGGTCTCAGTTCAAACTGAAGCCTAAACCCACCTTTGGCCCGCACTCCAAAGCCCTGAGCATCACAAAATATCTCAGAAATATCCTAGGGGTTTTCTTGAGCTTCACATTTGAGATTATCTCGAAATCTTTCAAAGATACAATTCAACCGAAACTAGGAAACTACGCTAAAACCACACCCTCAAACCGCATAAGCTTATGCGGTTCGGGGAGGCAACCGCATAAGCCTATGCGGTTTGCCCTGGCAACCGCATAAGGCTATGCGGTTCCTAGGCCTGTTTTTATCCCCGGATTTCCTAATTTCTCCGAGGTTTTTAGTATATATACTCCCATATACCCTGACCTCGAAATCACAATTCACAACCAGAAATACACAATTTCTCTTCAGAATACATCCTTCACACATAATTTCTTGCACCCTTCCACAAAACACTCACAAAGCCTCAAGCACTCAAATCCTTGAGTTCAACACACCATCCCGTGTTGAATTCATCCTCCTTTTAAGTCAAGAAGCGAAGCTCTGCCCAGATCTGAAGCGTCAGGACAAGGTAGGTACCGATCCACTTGGATCAAAGCTTTTTCTTATTTTCTATGGACTAACAAAGGGGTCTACACTTTAGCGCCCCCCCGGCTTTGGCACACAGCACGCTTGCCCTCCAAGTGTTCTATTTACTTTGGGTACACTCCATATCCGATGACACGCCAAAGTCGCATAAGCAACCGACCCTTATAAAATAAACCAATGGACAATTGAACTTTATTTTATTTGCATGCATCTTGCACCTTCTTATTTTGCATTAAAATCAACTTAAACAATGAATTCGACCTTTAACTGAGCCGTATTCGTTAACAAGTTAAACATGCTAAGCGAGGGTTTTAATCAATCTTTTTGCATCTGCATCTGCATTCTTTTACAACCTTATCGCACTTGTACGTAGCGATAACATTAGCTCAAATATCATCTTACAAGGATTGTTCTAGGTCAGTAGAGGCTATTTTTACATAGGCTTTTCTAAAAGGTTTTCATAAATCATTATTTGAATTAACTCTTTTTCTAAAGTACCCTCACCCCGAATCCAATCTGGTTTCACAAGCCTTAGATCTAGGGGTGTCGGCGTGCTCCAAAATCTAGGACATGTTTTTAACTTAGAACATGGTAGCAGGTTCCTAATTTCCGCGATAATTAGGTGGCGACTCCATAACAGTTCTTAAAGGTTTTTCCAACTTAATCTTTTTTAACTTTAAAATCCGCCCTTTAAGCAAGACGCCGAGTTGGGTCCCTCGACGCGGTTCCCGGGTTCCACAGTTTGGCGACTCCGCTGGGGACATCTTATTTTTAAAACTTAAAACTAGCTTTTTCTTTTTAAAAATAAAGAGGTGAAACTTGAAAGCCTTGAACAATCCAAGTATACATATTTGAGCTATGCACATTCGTTTAGAGTCCATTCCTTTTGGAATCTAGGCACCCTTTGCACCCTCGAGAGGTGGTTCCCACATGCAGGCTTGTCCACTCGATAAAGCACATGCCGGACTAGCTTTCCTGTCGCCCCTCCACGGCTTGCCGTAAACGGCTATCTCGACCGCCCCAGTGCTCCCTTCAGAAAACCTATCGCCCCGACGTAAGGAAATGAAGGGGTTAAGTATCTGCCAAAGCGTACTCGAGGTAGTTGGAGGTGTACCCGACTGACTCATTTTCACCCCTTTTGAGTCATACGTACAAGTTCGAGGCTATGCACTCCATGGTCTTTTTCAAAACGAGCATTTGCATTCATATCTTCGAAAACTCGCTTAAACTTTTCAAAGATAAACGAATCTAACATCTAACAAACTAACACTTTTCAAACAAAACTATCGCGAATTTTTTGAAACGAGCTTTTTTGAAATTTTCCTTTTTCACTAACAAGCAAAAACCCGAGCAAGGATTAAAATCCAAACTCGTGGATTTCAATCTTCTAGGTCGTACGGCCTAGACTCCACTTTTAACATCCTCGACTCGACTTGCTCGAGCCGAATCCTTCTTCTTTTACACATCCGACTCGAGCTCACCTCGGCAAATCGCCGATACTAGTTCGACGGGTGCAAATGCAAAACGTTTTAACATCGAGGCGAGATGTGCGCACACATCCTCGTCTCAAAAGCTTCCTTTAGCTAAAACCTTTTCGAAAATCTCCTCTTTTCAAAACAAAAAAGGTCTTTCTAAACTAAGAAATGAGCTAAAATGAATGCTTAAAAATGAATGTGAGTCTAGTGCGTCGAGTCGTGTCCCTAACATGCAAAGTGAAATGCAGGCCTCAGCTGAATACTCACCATGAATCGCATCATCACTCCTCGTTTCAAACGCACCTCAAAAATGGCTAATCAATAGATTGAGAACTCTCCGTGACCGTGTGAATCAGCTCACCAAAGACATTGACAACTTGAAGACCTTGCATCAGATCGAAGTTGAACGCCTAGAGCAACGCGCTAAGAACAAGGTCGACAAGCATGTCTCCCTCCATGCTCTCGTCACCTAACTCCAAGGGGACGAGGAAGACTTTACCCAATACCTCGCTCGATGGAGAAAATTACTTGCCCAAGTTCCAAACCCTCCACACGAAGACGAGCTCATATACACATTTCTCGGTAGCTTACGACCCGAGTGGCAAAGACACTTTGATTACGGCGATGCCGAGAATTTCGAAGAACTCATTGAAATCGGCATCGGAGCCCAAAGCGACCCCACAATTTATGACAACCCTGCAATCTTCCTCGGATCAGCACCCGTCATAGATTGCTCTTACTTGGTCACACCCACCAGCAACCAAATCAACGGAGTCTGGTTCAGTGATGACGAAGACGAAGAGTGGCCACCCACTAACAAAACGGTAGCTCAACTCTCAACTACTCCTTCCTCGAATAAAGCCAAAAAGAACAAGAAGGGGAAGAAAAAGAAGGGCAAACAGCCCGAAAACAAAGATCAAAAAGAAAAGGGCGTGCAGCCCGAGAAGGAAAACCAAGACGAGGTTTCACACCTCACACGCTCTGGTCGTCCTTATTAGAATATCTTCACAGATGAACATGCCAGAAAAGCAACTAGGGCCGAGAAAGGCAAGGCCGTAGCCCAAGAGGATAACCCCTCTACAAGTACACCCTCCACCTCTACAATAATTCCACCACCAAACACGAGTGAGGTGCTTCAGAAGTAACTCGCTCGCACAAAAGCCGATGTTTCCATCTGGGCCCTTTTACGAGACTCGGCGGAACATAGGAATGCATTCATTCGCGCTCTACAAATAGCATGCGCAGACGCTGAGATCTCTCCAGATCAAATAGTCAGCCATGTCACAAGGGATTGGTTACCAGGAGCTATCACCTTCTCAAACGATGATCTCCCCGCATTCGGACCGAACCACAACCTCGCTCTATACATTAGCGTAGAGTGTATGAAGAAAACTTTACCCGTGTCCCTCGTTGACAACGGATCTGCAGTCAATGTTCTACCATTGGCCACCGCACATCGCCTCGGCCTATCCGGTAAGGACTTCACCCCAAGTATGGACGGAGTCAAAGATTTCGACGGAACCCGACGTCACGTGAAAGGAACCATTTCTCTTCACGTACGCAGTGGTCCCATAGAAAGAAAAGTCGAGTTTCAAGTCATCGACATGACCCCTTCCTATAACATACTCCTGGGACGACCGTGGATTCACTCCACCAAAGCCGTAACTTCCACTCTACACCAAAAGGTTAAAATCCCTCTTAACGAGGAAATTATAACCTTGAAGGCCTCAAACTTTCGAGCCCTTTTCGATACGCTAAAAGAGCCCAATTCTGCGGAAATTGTAGCTGAACCCGTCGAAGACCTATGCGGTTTCGACTTTGAGGTCGGCGCCATTACACGTACACCAATCAAAACCTACAAACCTTTCAAAACAAAAAACAACAACAGCCTTTGGCTCACCATGGGTCTAGGCTACAAACCCAAGAACGGCGACCACGAGAAGATGGTTAAGGAAATTCAAAGGCGAAAGTCAACTCACAAGGTCACCCTGCGACCGTACGTCCTCGACCTGAACGTATATTTAACCCCCGGAGGAACGGTCGACGGGAGTACCTCCCTTCGAGACATCATCCATTCATCCGAAGCTTGTTTCTCTAGTGAGGTCGAGCCCAACACACTCAAGGCCCCACCGAGCACCAAAAACGAAGAGATTGTCTCCACGATCATGCGAGACCGTCACTTCGATCCTAACTTACTTATAGCCGACACCACAGACAAAACCCTCAACGGATGGTATAAGACGCTGAAATGGACCGATGCGCAAGGTCACCACTTCCATCTTATCATCGGTGAAGGACCACTCTTCGACCATGTCACTAATCTCAAAGACAAGGACGAAAGTGATTCGAACTCAAGCAACTCAAGCAGCTCAAGCAGCTCCAGCGGCACAGAAGACGATGAAGAAGAAGAAGAAATTCTTTTAGATTCTAATGCTCTTAGTGTCGGGTCATCTGTCGACCCATCTATCCTAGACTCTAGCTTTAGTTTAGATTTCCTTTTCACGGAGGCTAGCTCCAAGCAATTTTCTGATTTGTCGAATAATTCTCTTCAAAATAATGAAATGAATAAATTTGCTTACGCCTTGTCTCCAGCTAAAACAAATAACAAAATACAAACAAACTAAAATCAACAAGCAACAAACAAAACACAAAATACAAAAGACACTAATTCATGCGAGAATGAACAAACAAATGAATCATTAAACAAATACATTGCAAACATTGTGCACCCAAAAACGCAAGACCCTATCATCGAGGAAACCATAACCATAAACGTGGGAACCCCCGAAGAACCAAGGGAACTACAACTAGGTGCCTCACTAGACGAAAACGAGCGCACCCAATTCACACAACTCCTATGCGAATTCAAGGACGTATTCGCTTGGTCATACAAAGATATGCCCGGAATCAAACGAAGCATCGCCGAGCACCGCATCCCCATTAAACCCGGTTACAAACCCATCAAGCAAAAGCTAAGAAGACTACGTCCCGAATGGTCTCTTATGGTCAAGGAAGAAATCGAAAAACAACTACAAGCTGGTTTCATCCAAGTCATCGAATATCCTGAATGGGTCTCAAACATGGTCCCAGTCTTGAAAAAGAATGGCAAGATTCGAGTATGCGTTGACTTTCGCGACTTGAACAAAGCTAGTCCCAAAGATGACTTTCCATTACCCCATGTGGACGTCCTAGTCGATAACACCGCCGATCACGCCCTCCTATCCTTCATGGACGGCTACGCAGGCTACAACCAAATCAAAATGTCACTAGAAGACATGGCAAAGACGGCCTTCATTACACCGTGGGGGGCATACTGCTACACAGTTATGCCCTTCGGCCTAATCAATGCTGGCGCTACGTACCAACGCACCGCTACAACCCTTTTACATGACATGATGCACAAAGAAGTCGAAGTTTACGTCGACGATATGATCGTGAAGTCAAAGGAGAGAAGTGGTCATATCACTAACCTCCGCAAGTTCTTCACACGCCTACGACAATACAAAATGCGCCTCAATCCCCAAAAATGTACTTTTGGAGTTAAATCCGGTAAACTACTAGGACACGTAGTGAGCCAAAGAGGCATCGAGGTCGACCCCTCGAAAGTCAAAGCAATTCTAGAAATGCAACCCCCGAAGAACCTCGACGAAATTCGAAGCTTCTTGGGCCAAATCCAATACATCTCGCGCTTCATTAGCAAACTCACCATGATATGTGAACCAGTTTTCAAGAAATTCAAGAAAACCGACCACGTTGAATGGGACGAACAATGTCAAAAAGCATTTGACAAGGTCAAGGAATTGCTAACCAACCCACCAGTTCTACGACCACCCCAAAGGGATTTACCACTATCCTTATACCTTACAACAACCCCTACCGCCATGGGTGCCATGCTCGCTCAAGAAATAAACGGCGAAGAGCACGCAATCTATTACATTAGCAAGAAATTTCTCGATTACGAAACTCGATATTCACCCGTCGAGAAGAGTTGTCTAGCATTGGTATGGTCATCCAAAAAACTCCGTCACTATATGCTAGCACACCAAACGAAGGTCTACTCAACAATGGACCCCGTAAAGTACCTTTTCGAGAAACCTGTGCTTAACGGACGAATGGCCAGATGGACATTGCTCCTAGCCGAATTCGATCTTAAGTACGTACCCCTCAAAGCAATCAAGGGACGAGCAGTCTCCGACTTCCTAGCTGAAAACGCAATCAACGAAGAACCAATCATTGACACGACATCCCTTCCAGACGATGGGATTTACAACATCAACCAAGAACAATGGGAGTTATACTTCGACGGCTCCTCCAACTATCGAGGATGTGGAGTAGGAATACTTCTCATATCCCCGAATGGCGAACACACCCCCTTATCCATCAAACTGGATTTTGACGTCACAAACAACGCCGCAGAATACGAAGCGTGCTTGCACGGTCTCCAAGCAGCGCTTGTACTCAATGCCCGCAATGTAAGAGTCTATGGGGACTCCTCCCTCATAATCAACCAAGTATCCGGAGCATGGAAGATACTTAATGAAAACCTAGCACTATACCAAAACAAAATACAAGAGCTCATAAACGAATTCTATCACGTAGAATTCATACACCTTCCTCGCGAAGAAAACCAATTCGCCGACGCGTTATCCAAACTCGCGTCACTAATCAACATACCCCCGGGAATGGAAACGCTACCCATCGTCGTGGAACGACGGAAAGAACCCGCCTACATCTGTGACATTGAAACCGAGGAAGAACAAACCGACCCTTGGTACCAAGCAATCATCAACTACAAAACGAACGGTGAATACCCACCAAACACCGACAAACGGGCCAAGCGAGCCCTACGCCTATTATCATCACAATTCGTGATGGAAATGGGCAAACTACTCAAAAAGACACCCCAAGGCACACTACTCTTGTGCGTCGATCACAAAAAGGGGCACGAGATCATGTCCCAAGTACACGATGGCGAGTGCGGACCACACATGAACGCACGAGCCATGTGCAAACAAATCATAAGGCTAGGATGGTACTGGACAACCATGGAAGCCGATTGCGCAAAGTATGTCAAACACTGCCATAATTGTCAAATTTTTGCAAACGTACAACACATCCCCCCTTCACCACTATACAGTTTAACCTCGCCATGGCCTTTCTCAACCTGGGGAATTGACGTCATAGGCAAAGTTCAACCCGTAGGAGCAGGAGGACACTGCTTCATCCTCGTGGCCATCGACTATTTCACCAAATGGGTCGAAGCCGCATCATACCGTACGCTAGGCACAAAAGAGTTTGCAAAATTCATACAAAACAACATCATTTGTCGCTATGGCATACCCCACGAGTTCATAAGCGACCAAGGCACACATTTCCAAGGAGAAGTCGAACCACTCCTCCTCAAATACAAGATACAACGACACAAATCATCACCCTACCGACCACAAACTAACGGCGCGGTCGAGGCAGCAAACAAAACCGTCGTATCAATCCTCAAAAAGATGATCGACACCTGCCACGACTGGCCCAACAAAATCCCATTTGCATTATGGGGATACCGCACAACCATCCGCACACCCACAGGCATGACACCCTATTTCCTAACCTACGGGATGGAAGCCGTTCAACCCGTAGAAATCGAGATGTAATCCCTTCGAGTCCTCATGGAAGCAGACATTCCTGAAGCCGAATGGGCACGTGAACGATATGAACAACTCATTCTTTTAGACGAAAGACGGCTACATTCACTAAGTACAGTCCGAATGTACCAATCTCGCTTACAACGCGCCTACAACAAACGGGTCAAGCCACGAAATATCAAAATGGGCGACCTAGTACTCAAATCAGTTCGAGCACCATTACCAGTCGACCCAAGAGGAATATTCAAACCCAATTGGGCCGGACCATACTTGGTCAAGGAAATCCTCCCCGGAGGAGCCGTGAAACTAACTGACCTTGACGGCCAGGACTTCCGATTACCAACAAATCTTGACCAACTCAAGAAATACTACCCCTAAACACAAACAATTTTGCAATACATTTCAAAAAAAAAAAAAACAAAAACTCACTCTCGCATGGGTGAACTACGCTCGGTTTGATTCCACGCACTGTGGATACGTAGGCAGCTTTGCAAAGAGCTCAACCGAATCACACGAACTACGCCGGTTTGATTCCGTGAAACGCAGATACGTAGGCAGCTTGTCAAAAGCACAACCGAACTTCCTAGCATGCACGCCTAAAGCTTAAAAAGGTCAAGGGCGATGCACTCACAAAAGGACACGCTCAAAGCTTAAAAAAGCCGAGAGCACAGTCAACACAAAACAAAACAAAAATCCAAGTCCAAAGCTTAAAAAGGTCGAGGACTTAAGGACGGAACAAGTCAAACAAACAAATCCAAAGCTTAAAAAGGTCGAGGATTTTAGGACAAAATACGAATGTTCGAAGCTTAAAAAGGTCGAGAACATTTAAAAACAAACAAAAGAAAGCAACGAGACAAGGCAAAAGCAAATTAATTCTATTTTATTACTTTATTTAGAATTTCTCGCAATTTAGAAATGAGCTAGGAACAAGCCTCCTTAGCCATTTATTCAGATCTAAAACATGTATTTAAATAAAGGAAATGTTCTAAACAAAACAAAGCAAACTACTCAAGTCATCTTCTGACGCTTCGGATTAGCCTCTTCATCTTCAAGGGGCCGATCCGCCACAATTTTCGAGCTAAGAACGGGAATAGATCTCTCAAATCCTGGGGGCTCGATCGGATCCTCGTCCTGCTCGACTGGGGGCTCCTCAATCCTTGACCCTAGGCGATCTTTAACAGTCACCTTCGGTCCAAGCCTTTCCCGCGCCGGTCTCGAAGTAGAAGCATCTACACTAACAGCACAAGCATCACCATAGTCTCTCCTTTCGCGCACCACCTCGTACGCCAAGGAGGGCCTTGGCCCATTCTTTTCCCTCCTCCTTTGATTCTCCCGTTCCTGAGGATCATTGGAGCGGTACCATCGTGTATAGAAGTCCGTAACACGACTAAACTCTATATGCTCCGGAACAGCCCAAGTAATACGGTCCGACCATCCTCGGACCCAAGCATCAATCATTTGGTTGTTTAGAACAACAACCCCTCCAACCTGAGTATCCTGCTCGGGTATGGTCTGAGCAAGCCCGATTTGCCTCTTCAAGCGAAGAGGATGAATCCACACCCCTCGTTCAAACCCGCACAACATCAACCCACGAGCCGCATTCGCAACAGACGGCGCCGTAATCGCCGTAATACCCCACCAAGACACATACCAACGAATGGAGCTCTCCTTCACGAACCCCCGGTAGTAGTTTAGCGAACGCTCTCGAAGGTCAGCCCATTCCATCTTTCGCGACGTTGTCGCAGCAGCCTTGAAGACACCACCAAGGGGGAGAGCTTTATACACACTTAGCCTCTCCATGAGCCAAATGTTGAGAATCCTAGCACAACCCCCGTACGAGCACAGAAGATTAGCACAACGGTCGTCTAAGCCCAGTATGGTCTCCGCTAGGATCAACGCAGAAGGATCATATCCCCTTTCCATCTCTTCGACAACACGAGCATACCTCGCGTTTCCGAACACTCCATCTGGCATGGACCCCGCGAAAGCATACCGATGAACTAAACAAAAAGCAAGGGCCCTCCGCCTAGAACGGTCCGAAATACTAGTATCAACTTTATTCATGTATCGTTGACACAAGAGAAGCATGTTTACCTTGCCTCCTTCAAACAAACCTGCAGCCTGAGCATTTGTCATCCCAAGGAAGTTTCGCAACATCCCGTTGTAGCAAAGCTCGCTCCTTACAACCACAGGAGTAGTCCGCTTCGACCACCCCGCAATAGCCGCAAACTCCTCTATCAAAGGACACACCTCTCCCCCGGGAAACCTAAACACATGCAAGCTAGGATCCCAATAATCTAAGCACGCATCCAAGAAGTCAAGATCGACTTTCATTTGGCGAAAGCCAATAAACACACCCGCACCATCATCATACACCGCCCTCTTCATCGCCGGACTTAGTGAGGAAGTCCACCTCTTCAAAAGAGCATCAAAATGCTCCACCATTTTCTTGAATACAAAAAACTTTAATAAATATACCTAATATATTTATGAGAGCAAAAACTTGTATTAAGAGAGAAGAAGAGAAGTAATTGTGAATGAGGATTATGGCACGCACCCCCCCTCCTTATATACAAAACATATTACGGAATATGGAAACTCGGTATTACCAGCCAAGCCGCCAAACCGCATAGCCCTATGCGGTTTACACCCCAAACCGCATAAGCCTATGAGGTTTGGCCCCTCAACCGCATAAGGCTATGCGGTTCAAGGGGCGGGTTTTCTCGCAACTTTCCTAATTTCGTCTTTTCTAAAACACCACAATCTACACTACCCTACGACATTCTCTTGTTGTTCCCCACACAGCAGCACTACACTTCACTTTAGCATATACGATTCATACCACGAGTCAAAACATAACATTTTCGACATTCATGCAAGCTCATTTCGCACTTAAAATGAACTTTTCGCAAACGCATTTTCACAAGCTAAATCAACATCATTGCATCCCACTCGGGAATCATTTCACTTTTCAAACAAGCTTACCAAACAGGTTCACGACTACGATCAAGTTCAACGTTCAAACTACAACGACATGTACACAAAGGTTCATACAATCTTTATTACACAAGTTCACTCAGGATGACGACGACGATACTCGTCAAACTCCCGCCGAATCTGCGCCGTTTCAGCCCGGCTCTGACACAACTGAGCGGCCTGCTCAGCCCAAGCCATCCTCCACCTGTTGGCTATCCGCCATAGCTTCTTATGAGCCTCCTTAGCCACCTGTGATACACAACACAAAAACACATTTCACATTTTTCTCCATTTTGCCTTAATTTCACTCAAATTAAGCCAAACTTAGGGGGGAAATTCAAAACACAAAGCACATTCTCTCCACTTTGCCTCAATTTCACTCAAATTAAGTCAAACTCGAGGGGGTAACACAAACACACGCATCTCACTAGTTTGATCATCGCTCTGCTTCATACCTCGATCAAACTGGGGGCTCACTCACATATACAACGACAAAGATACATACCTTCTTCACCCTGCCCGTCCAGCTGTCCATGCCCGCGTCAGTGGTCACCGGCAAGTACGTCGGCAAAGTGAAGGTACGACGGACACCCGACTCGTCGTACTCAACGGTGGTAGGAAAGTCACCAGGCTGCTCCGCCATCTCGGGATCAAATTCCTACAAAACAATTTCAAAACGCACACGTCAGGGAAATTTTTCGCAAAAATTACCTTACGCACCCTCAACAGCAGCAAACATACCTCAATCGGCCCACAAGCAAGCCGAGACTCCGCAAAATGGCTGTAGTCTTCCCCAGGACAGAGAAGACTCACCGACTCTCCTTCCCCGTACAACGCCACCCGATCCTGAGCGGAAACCCCTCGCTCAAATAGGACCCTCGGCGGGTCCCTAGGCACCACCGGAGTTGGCCACCCTGCCTGAAAGGCCAAGCGCTCCCCAAGATACCAAACCGGCCCGTACGGCGTCGCCAAGTATAGACGCTGGTGTCGGTACCGGGATCTGACCATGGGACCACTCGACGTCTTGCTAGGGCCGTAAAGTTAAAAAGATTAAATAAGAAAAACCTTTTAAAACTTGTTTTGGAGCCGCCACTAAATTATGAGGGAAATTTAGAACCCGCCTCCGTGTCCTCATGCTCAAAGACACGTCTTAGAGTTCAAGGCACGTCGACACCTATCCGTCTAAGGTTATTGTGAAACCAGATTCGGATTCGGGTGAGGGTACTTTTCTAAAGCATAAATCAAAATAATGTTTTTATGAAAGATCTTTTGGAAAAGCCTATCAAAAGATAGCCTCTACTAGACTTGAGAACAATGCAAAGAATGATACATGAGCCTAAGTAATACGCTACGTACAACTGCGATAAAGATGTAAAATAATGCAAAAAGAGATTGTTTAAAACCCTCAGTTAAGCATGCTTAACTTATTAACGAAACTTGATTGATTTAATGATGAATTCATTTTAAGTGATTTAGATGCAATAAGAGGATTTGCTAAAATGCATGCAATAAAATAAAGTTCAATTAGCCATTGATTTATTTTAGAGAGGTCAGTTGTTTATGCGACTTTGGAAAGGTGTTACGAATAGGGTGTGTATTCGAGTTGCATGGCCGCCTTATGAAAAGCAGACTTGCGTACCAAAGTCGGGGTGAGCCTAATGTAGGCCCTTGCTAGTCTAAGAAGTAAAGAAAGACCTTAATCCTCGTTAGGTTTAAGTATTACTGTCTCGAGTTAGAAACCCAGCCGCTTTCAGCGAAAGGGAAGAGAATTCAACACTAGGAAGGTGAAGAATTCAAGGATGTTTATGCGTGAGGCTTTTTGTGTGTGTATATGTGAATGTGCTAAAACCTAGGGAGAAAGGTTGAGAGGAGAGGTGTTTTTTTTATGTGTGAAAAACTTGTTGAATGGTCGAGGGAGGGGTTGTATTTATAGTGGAGTAGTCGAGGGAATTTAGGAAACCCTAGAGGATAGAATCGGACGTAGGAGTCGCAAGGACCCATGCGACCAGAGGGGCAAATCGCATGACCTCTTGCGGCTGCCCCAATGAGCCGCAAGGCCCCTTGCGGCTTGTACGTCGGGTAAAGCCTCCAGATTTCGTATATTTCCAAATATCTTTTAGGAGATATACGGTATATCCTTGCTTGAGCTCTAAGTTACGGATTGTTGGCTGATGTTAGGGTTTGACTAGGGTTTGACTTGGTCATCCTAGTCCTTGGGAAGCGGGCCAGGCATGGGTTCGGGCTCACGGGCGGCCCTGAAAATGTAAAGGGGTGCATTTTGTGTCATTTTGTGAAATAGGACATTAGTGAGACTATCACAGGTATTTGCTAGTCCTAAAAGGTGGTTTTAGAGTGAACCTAAATTTAGGGATTTAGGAGGATCGAATTGAACCTTGTAAAAGGATCAATTAGGCTATGTGTTTGAAAGAGGGTGTGCGCATGCCGATTAGGACCTGAACTCGAGACAAGCTAGACTCTAGACCTAAGGACACTAAGAGTGATGACCCATAAAGAAACCTCATTTGCATTTTAAATCATTTAACTCGAATTCGTCATAATTAGAACCATTTAAGTCAACATAAAAGCATGCAATAAAAGTCCATTGTTACATCACTGGGTTTTTGGTGGGAGGTGCGGATTTGGGTATCTACAGAGCCCCCAGTTTGACTGAGCTTAGGACTAAAGCGAAAGTCAAACTACACATTCTTTATCCGGGCCAGATTCTGATCTCGATGCTATCGGTGGTAGCGGAGTATGTGTCCATGGGTGAGACGAGGACTCCGAACCGGGCTTATCCGGGGAGGGACGGACATGTTTAGGGACATGACGGTCCTTGCATACTTGAAAGGGCATGCCTGCCTGCGCTTGCTAAATACCTTTGCGTGCTATTGCTGTTGCTTGTCTCGTAAAAGAGCGTGCGTGCTTAGTCTCGTAAAAGAGCGTATATGCTTCATGCTTCGTGCTAGTGCTTTTGCTGGTGCTCATCTCGTAAAAGAGTGCTTATGTCCGCCGGGAATTATCGTCCGAGGAAAATGCTTATATTTAGTGTATACGCAAAGGTTGTGTATAGTGCTTCAAACTCGTTTAAGAGTGTGGCGGACTTTAGGTGACGCCTTAACCGGCAAAGCTTGCGATTCCGAAGAAAATACCTAGGCCTGAAAATTAATCGAGCCCAAGGTGGAGAGTAAACGTGGAATAAAACATGCTCTGGAAATTGCCTTATCGACTAGTGACTCTTCCGGGAAATCTCTTATCAACTGGCGACTTCAAGCTTGAACTCACTCGCACATGTCGCGGTTTCAAATCCGGAAAAATTCGAATCCGCGATTTGCTCTTCTAAAGATCTTCAGACTTCGCTTGCTTCTTGTTGGATTGTTGTTACTTCTGTGTCTTCGTCTTGTGTCTTGTAAATGTTCTTGCCTTGGCCATGAAACGCGGTATCATTACGATTCCTTTGGGTTCACTTGATACTCGTCTCTCGGACTTGGGATGTTTGGTGCTTCGTCTCATGTTTGGGAGTTTGATCTCTTGGACTTGTGTTTGGGTGTCTGATGCTTTGTGCACACATGAAAGTATTACGCTTTTAGTGTGCATGCTTGTGTTCATAGCGGTTCTGGAGGTGTCGCTAAACCGTAGATGCGTGATTTCTTCGGGCGTCATGCGAAAAATTACCTTATTTTTCGTTGACGGAAACTTGAGGGCGTGATTCGTTCTTCTTCAGGCGCCATTTCGTGAAAAAATTACCTTATTTTTCGTTGATGGAAGCTTGAGGGGTGTATAGTGAGAGCCCCCAGTTTGACCGAGTTAAAGTGTATAACGATGGTCAAACTTGGTGATAAGGTTGTCCGAGCGTAAGTGTTTTGGAGTTACCCCCTCGAGTTTGACTAAGTTTTGTATGAAAATTGAGTCAAAATGAGGAGCATGTGCCAGGTATTAGTTGTGTTGGGAGAAGGTATTTTTGGATTACCCCTCGAGTTCGTCTTAATTTGGTTTGTATTAAGGCAAAGTGGTGCTGGCTTTTGGTATTGGCTTTCGTTGACGAGGCTTTAGTGTAAAGCTAAATCAAAGTCTTGTTTGTAATTTGGACTATGATTTGGTGTAAAAAGCAAAGTCAAGATTGCGACTATGCCTTTAATTTTGCCCCCTTAGTTTGGTTAAGTTTTGGTGTAAAAGTTAAGTCAAACTGGAAATGTTACTTCTGTCCTTGAATGAAATGATGTTTTGGTGTCGGGTGTTGGTCGTGCCTTTTGCAAAGCTGCCTACGTATCCACGGTGTGTGGAATCAGACCAGCGTAGTTCGGTAATGCGTGAGCTAAGTCGAATTGTGAATTTGACTCGCTTTTGCTTCTGGGGTGTTATTGTCTTGAGGGTGTCTCCTATCTAGGTAGGGTCTTCGCTTCGGCTTGTTGTGTTTAGGGATACCTTCGAGGTAGGGTATACTATCGAGGTAGATTTTCTTTTGCTTCGGCTTGTAAAATCTTGGGACGTCCGTGAAGGATATCTATTTTGTTGTACTTCGTACAGGAGTGTAGTCTTAAAGTGGAGTGTCAGCCCCCAGTCTTCGTTGTAGATGTGTAATGTATATCGCACTCATGGTGCATGAGTCGACCATAACGCTTGTGTGGCTTCCTAGTCTAAGGAGGTGAATGTGTTATCTGTAGATATTGGGAATATCATAGATAAGCCCCCAGTCTTGAGGCTTGGCGCTTCGGGATGGATTATTTCCACCGGGAATGGTTGTTGTTGTAGAGGGTGAACGACGGTTGTTTATTTGTCGTTTGGCTTGGGTATCTTGTATCTTGTATCGTCAGGTAAGGGGTATTAACGTCTTTGGATAGATTGTGTCTTGAACAGGTTGGATCCAAATTCGTAGAGCGTGGTGTATCCAATGTTGTTGGATAGGCTGTATCCAATGCCGTTGGATAGAGCGTGTCTTGTGTGATTGGACATCTTGGGGTAGCGTGCATTCAGTGTCGTCGGGCGTACTCCATGGGCTTGACTGCATTCTGAGCATCGTGAATGCCTGCATATGTCGCGATTGATGTCCTCTTCGTCTCTTACTTGTACCTGCATAGTTAGTACTCAAAGAAAGAAAGTTTTTGAAAATGCTCTCGCGTTTTTTTTTTTTGGAAATGCCTTTTGTTCGAACGAAGTTTTTGAAAATGTCGTTTTCGTAAAGAAGATTTTGAAAATGCTGTTTTTGCAAAGGAAGATTTTGAAAATGCTGTTTTTGCAAAGGAAGATTTTGAAAATGCTGTTTTTTCAAAAGAAGAGTTTGAAAATGCTGTTTTTTCAGAAGAAGATCTTGAAAATGTTGTTTTCGAAAAGTGCTTAAAGACGTGTTTTTGTTTGAAAGGTATTGACTCGGGCGTTGAGCTAATTTTTAGAGAGTGCTTCCTAATGTGTACTAACTCGGGAAGTGCTTCCTAAAGTGCATTGACTCGGGTGCTAAGGTGCGTTAACTTGAGTACTGAGTTAATTTTTGAAAGGTGCTCTATGAAATGATGAAACGAGTGTTTGAAGTGTTTCAAAGACGAAGGTGAATCGTATGCGTGACTCGAGACTCGACAATGATAGGGGTGTAAGTGACTGTGACACGTGCATCGGCAAAAGCCCCCGGCTTGGTGGCGCATGGTTGCTTCAGTGGCATGTTGTTATTCCTGCAAAATGAACAAGGTTAGATGAAAAAGCAGAGTACTACTCCTAGGTCTAGCACAACTTTGTCTTGACGTAGTCGTCTTAACGCCTCGATAAAGAAACAGTTTGCCCATGATTTTTGTGGATTTTTGTGGATTTTTGTGAGGATGTCCTTGACTTTGGAAGCTTTAGACATAAATTTGTAAAAGCGTTGGTTGAGCTCGGGCGAGCGGCCTACGTATTCGTGGGTACGGAATCAAACCTAGCGTAGTTCCCAAAGGGTGACTTTTGTAAGATGTGTTTGTTTATGTGAAGAGGTGTTTATGTGGAAAGGGGCGTGTTTAGGGACCCGCCGGTCCAAAAGGGGTGTTTATGTAGTTGACCTTGATACATTGCATCTTAAAGGTAGGTTCTCCTTAGTTGATCTTGGCCGCTTGTTTGTCACATCAAAGTCCAATTTGATGGAGAGGGGTTCTATTCCCCAACTTGGATAATTGGATGAACCATCGAAGTATGTCGCTTCTTCATTGATGTCGTAAATTCTGTCGTAGTGTCAATAATGGGCTCCTCGTTGATTGAGTAGTCCCTTGGTGTCAATTTCGGCTTAGAGCAATGTCCATCGTGCCATATGTCCTTTTGGCACGGGTTCCTTGAAGAGGTATTAGACTGGGTCCATTTTTGAGTAGACCTTTGTTCACTTAGCCACTTGACTTTCGGACTTTCTTTTTGTTGTTTTGTCCCTTTCTTAAAGACTTTGAGACTTGTTTCCTTTTTGATTTCTTGGAAACTTTGAGACTTGTTTCCTTCTTGATTTCTTGGAAACTTTGAGATTTGTTTCCTTCTGACTTCTTGGAAACTTTGAGACTTGTTTCCTTTTGACTTTGCTCTTTTGCCTTTGTTTTCACTTTTGATTGTATTCCCCTTGAGAATTCGTCGGGCCCTTTGTGGCTTGGGCTCGAGCTTCGACTTTGCCAGACCCTATGGTGGGAAGGTTGCATGTGATCATGTGTCTATCACGCCGGACTCCTATGACAAGTTCGTTTGCTTATTAGGCACGCGATCGAGTACGCGGAGGGCGATCCAGGAGTACTCATACTTTTGGTCGCGGTCAAATTCATGACCACTGTGGAGCTCCAAATTAATGGATCCTCCTCCAAAAGCAGCGGAGTAGTAGACCACAAGCATACTACCGAACCTTAGGTATCTAGTCGCCGAAAAACCTACTTGTTTTATCTTGTACTTGATGTTGACTTGGACCTTTGTACCCGGCCTAGACCTCTTTCGGATAGCTACTCCTAGGATGCAATGTATGTCGGTGTAAAATGTTTTTGTATAAGAAATGTAAGTAAAAAGGGTAAAAGGAAACTGGGTTGTAGGCAAACTTATTCCCTTATCGATTTGTTAAAATGTCGTACGTCAAAGACTCGATTATCCTAGACTGACGGAGTTTGACTCGATGCTTAAAAACTCGACCCGTATTTAAAAGACTCGAAATGCTTGAGGAGATCCGCCAGATCGTCGATGGTACTTGAGTGAATGCCTTGTCGGTTGCTTCGTGATACACGTGTCATGGGTACACGTCGATGCCCTTGGTGTCGAGACTCGATTAACGCATACTTGTCTTTGAAACAGTTTTGTTTAATTTTGTTTGTTGTTCATTGTTCATTTGTTTGTTTTTAGCTTGAGACATAAGCAAACTTATCTGTATTATTCGTTAAAGAAAAAGAAATGTTTGACAAATTAGGAGAAAAGCTGGAGCTAGCCTCCGACAATAAAAGTCTAAGCTAAAACTAGAAGGTGGGTCAACAGATGACCCGACACCTAAAGGATTAGTTCCTAAGAGGATTTCTTCTTCTTTGCGTTCGCCAACGCCTCCGTTCTTGCCATTTTCCTCTTAAGTTGTGATGGCTTGCGTTTTGTGGGTGCATCTTCGCTTGTTAGTTTGTTCTCAATGTCTGTATTAGGAGTTGGGTTGTTTTCGGGCATGACAAAGTCTGAGTGGTCTATGGGAGGAAGTGATCCTGTGAAGATCGTGTGGTCGTATGGAGGGTAATCTTTGTTGGATGGTTTGGGTTGTATGGTAAAAGAGTTAATCTTTTAAATGCGCCTTGGATCGTGGCTTGGTTGGACGTAGGCCATTCATCCCCTTTATCGTTGAACGAAGCGCCAATGGTTTGATTGTTGCTCGGTTTGATATTGTTGGAGCAGTTCATAATGGGAGGTGATCCCACGAAGATTCTGCGGTCGGCGAAAGGGTTGTCGTCGTTGGGCGGCTTGGACGGTTGAGACGGTCTGTCGAGCTTTCCTTGGTTGATGAGATCTTGGATGCCGTGCTTCAGTTTGAAGCAGTCTTCTGTGTCGTGGCCTTTGCCTGCGTGGTATGCCTGATAAGCATTTGGGTTCCAAAGTTTTGGCTTCTTGTCTTCGGGTGGCTCGTCGGTAGGCCCGATTGGTTGTAGGTAGTTGTTTTCAACCAACCTATGGAATGCCCTAGTGTAAGGCATGAAGCTCCTGTAGCTTTTGGTTGCAAATGCGTCAAGGCTATCCATAGTGCAGTTTTCCTTACTCTTGGTCGCGTGAGGAGATTTTGGTGAGTTATCTTGGTAGGTATTGCCGGTGTATCTGGCCATGGCGCTAGTCCTAAAGTCTTCCTCAATTTGAGTGCCGACTCTGATGAGTTGTTTGAAGTCTTTAATGTTGCTGTACCGCATGTATAACTGATACACGGGTCTGAAGGTACCGGGAAATGTGTGAGATCGCTAGTCCCTATCGACGCCTACTGCGCCTCGCCCTCGCCCGTCTTGGCGGCGGAAGAATGCGCCTTGAGGAAAAAGTGCGAAGTTTTGAGAAAAATGGGGGAGATCATTGCATGAATTTGTGACCAAAAAAGAAAAGTAGAAAATCCTTTTTGAAAGTGTATTTTCGGAGTCGCCACCAAATATTAAAGAAATTTGGAACCTATTCAACGCGTCTTGAAATACAAGACACGAGTGTCTCAGATTTCAAGGTGCGTCGATACCTATCTATCTGAGGTTTGAAACCAGAGAAGGGGTTCGGAGTGAGGTTACTTTTCGAAAGTTTTGACAAAGTGTATTTTGAAAACAGTAATCAAAAAGCCTACGTAAAAAGTAGTCTCTACTAATTTGAAAACATTTGCTTAATTTCGATATTTGGGCTAAAAGTCACGCTACGTACAAGTGCGAATAAGTATGACTCGATTAAAATGCATAAATAATGTAAATTGTCAAAATAATGACATATTGCTATAGGAAATGTCGTTAAATAATAATTTATTGGCTAAATTATTACTATAGGCGTTATTTTCCAACCTCGTATTAGAATTTATCTGAAAAAACCCTCGGTTTGACATGCTAAAAGACTACATGAAGCGGTACAATTTAGTGTTGGATCCGTGATTCTAGTCGTTATTTAATGCATGAATGAGGACTTGCATAATTATAAAAGTGACGTCGGTTTGCTTTAGTGATAATGAGTCGTTTATTTATGCGATATTGGCGGGGTTTAGACGGATTATGAATCCGAATTGCTACTCAGTATTACGAATACGGCCATTGGTGCCAATATCGGGTTTGGGGTTAATGTAACCCCATTATCCGAGTCTCAAACTTCCAGCCCGTAGGTAAAATGTTTACCTTTCGAAAATGTAAAGACGGTATTTTTGAGTGGATTTTGTGAATAGTGTATATGTGTTAAAAAACCGGGTATTAGAAATGAAGGTAAGGGGTTGGTATTTATAGGGAAATGGCTCGTTTATGTGCAGGGACAAAACTTAATCGCCAGTGAGCATGCGATTATGTTTCAATGCAGCCGCCAAATGAAATAAAAGAACCAAGGTTGGGAGAGGAAAACTTAATCGCCTGTAAACAGGCGATTTGATTTTTAATCGCCTGTTTACTGGCGATTAGATTTTTGTTTTGGTGAAATTTGTTTTATGCCGCCTTTTGGTTTTGGCGTTTGATTAAGTAATGATTATGTTTTGTTGTTTACTTATGGGTTAAGTATTTGTTCAGTTTTGGTCCGAATTTCGGTTTTCGTGTTTCGGTTTTTGTCGTGTTTTTCGGTTTTGGCTCGAAATAAAATAATATTAGGTTATATTATTTTATGGTTTCACAAAACCTAACTTTGTGAAAATGTGACACGGGACGCACTTTGGCCCGTTTTGAGTGTTGTGTTAGTGTGCGTTTTTGGGTCGTTTTTGTAAGTTTGGGCCGTTTTGTAGCTAGTTGAAATTTGTTTTGTGGCTTGGCTTAGTAAGACGTTCCTATATTGTGCTCGTGTTACGCTCATGATGACTAAAAATTGACATTCATTTTCATGATTATGCAAATCCAAATTAATACGCTAAAAATGACTAATACGTTTTAGACACTTTTGTACTGCTTTCGACTCTTTTAAAAGCATGCATGAAAGTCCTTTTCATCATCGGGTTTGTTTTTGGGGGAATGCGGATACGGGTATCTCTGAGCCCCGGTTTGGTGAGCTTGGACAAAGCGTTAGTCAAACTTAAAGATAGTATCCAGGACCATTACGGTCTCGATACTACCTGGCGGCGCTAAGCATGTGTCTTATGGGAGAGACGAGGACTTAGCGTCGGAAATGCGAGGAGGGCGACATGTTTTTAAGGACATGGCGGTCCTACATGTTTAAGGGCATGTCACTGCATGTGGCTGAGTACTCCCGGTGGCGCCTTGCTTGTGTTTCCGTTTGTGCTCCTTGCTTTGCTTGCGCTTCTGGCTTGCGCTCCTTTGCTTTGCTTGCGCTTCTGGCTTGCGCTCCTTTGCTTTGCTTGCGCTTCTGGCTTGCGCTCCTTTGCTTTGCTTTCCTTGCTGGACGTCTCGTAGGAGAGGTTACGCGTTTTGGGGTTTGGTTTATAAGAGTGGTTTAGATTTTTGTGAACGTCTCTTAAGGAGGCTACGCGTTTTTGTATTTTAACGTCTCGTGAGGAGGCTACGTGTTTTTTGTGGTTCTCATAAAAAGGGCTAGGTTTTTATGAACGTCTCGTGAGGAGGCTACGTGTTTTTTGTGGTTCTCATAAAAAGGGTTAGGTTTTTATGAACGTCTCGTGAGGAGGTTACGTGTTTTTGGTTCTCATAAAAAGGGTTAGGTTTTTATGAACGTCTCTTAAGGAGGCTACGTGTTTTTTGTGGTTCTCATAAAAAAGGGTTATGTTTTTATGAACGTCTCGTGAGGAGGTTACGTGTTTTTTGTGGTTCTCATAAAAAGGGCTAGGTTTTTATGAACGTCTCGTGAGGAGGCTACGTGTTTTTTGTGGTTCTCATAAAAAGGGTTAGGTTTTTATGAACGTCTCTTAAGGAGGCTACGCGTCTTTGTATTTCTCATAAAAAGTTAGGTTTTTATGAACGTCTCGTGAGGAGGCTACGTGTTTTTTGTGGTTCTCATAAAAAGGGCTAGGTTTTAATGAACGTCTCGTGAGGAGGCTACGTGTTTTTTGTGGTTCTCATAAAAAGGGCTAGGTTTTTATGAACGTCTCGTGAGGAGGCTACGTGTTTTTTGTGGTTCTCATAAAAAGGGTTAGGTTTTTATGAACGTCTCTTAAGGAGGCTACGCGTTTTTTGTGGTTCTCATAAAAAGGGCTAGGTTTTTATGAACGTCTCGTGAGGAGGCTACGTGTTTTTTGTGGTTCTCATAAAAAGGGTTAGGTTTTTATGAACGTCTCTTAAGGAGGCTACGCGTCTTTGTATTTCTCATAAAAAGTTAGGTTTTTATGAACGTCTCGTGAGGAGGCTACGTGTTTTTTGTGGTTCTCATAAAAAGGGCTAGGTTTTTATGAACGTCTCGTGAGGAGGCTACGTGTTTTTTGTGGTTCTCATAAAAAGGGCTAGGTTTTTATGAACGTCTCGTGAGGAGGCTACGTGTTTTTGGTTTTGGGTCGAAATTGTGTTTGAGATGGGTTGAAGGTGTATTGGTAGGAAAACCAGCCCAAAATGTAAGCGAAACCCAGAAACAAAAAGAAAATCGCCAGTAAACCGGCGATTTTGTTTTTGTTTTGTGAATTTGTATCAAAAACGGAGCAGAGGAGGGGAGGCTAGTTCATTCATCCGAAAACAAAAAAAACAAATCGACAACCTCTAAAACTCGTCTTGGCGATTTTCTTGATCAAAAATCGATTTTCCGACTCCTACAATTCGTCATGGACCAAGGTACGTATCCAACTCGCTTGTTTTTTCGGGTTTTGAAGTTTGTTTGAGTCGGTTTTAACTCGAAATACCGTTTTCTAGGGTTTGGGTCGAAAATGTCGGTTTGATTCGAGTTTAGCTCGTCCTTGCTTGAAAGCGTTAGCCATGGTTGGTATTGTGCTTGCATTGCTTATCTTCTTTGTCGTTGTGTGAAAACCCGGCTTGTGGTCTCGATTTTAAATGCGTTTTGACTCGGAGGGCATTTTGGTCATTTTTGAAAGCGTCTGAAAATGGCTCAAAACTCCAGTGTAGCTTACCCATTAGTAGTATAACGTGTTGGTGAGTTTGGTTTGTTGAAATTCATGCGAAAAACGGTTCGTTTGGGGTGAAACCGTATGAAAGGGGGTAAAGTCGGGGCTTGTGCTTTGTTTTTGTAGCGTAAGGCGATCCCGAGTGGCTTGGTTATTTTGAAAATGTTGTAGTATGCTAGTGTGAAGGTTTGGGTGGCTTGTATCACGAAGAACGGTTCGAAAAAGCGTCATTTAAATGCGTTTTGGTATAGGGGCGATTTTGGTCGAAATTTTAGGTTCAGAAACTTGCCCGAATTCTCTGTATTGTGTTTTCATGGCTAGTATGCTACACTTTTGGTCTTGTTTTGCAGAAATGTGTTGTTTGGAGGTGTTTTGGAGCGTTTTTGTAGTTTAGGCTAGGTTTCCAAAGTCGCTTTTCCTCGTTTTTAGTGCCAGATTAATGGAATGTATGGTAATGTATGTTATCCGTGTTGGCTAGGGGTTGTTTTGTGAGAAGTGGGGGCTTTTGGGTTGAGTCATGGTCGGAAAGGCCATTTTGTAGTTTGGAGGTGTTTTGTAAAGTTATTGATCGAGGTGTTAGGGACAACGTTTCGCATGAAATTTTTGCATAAGCTTATTGTGATTTATGGGTTGGAGTGCGTGTAATGAGATATGGGTTCGGCTTTACGTAGCGTTTTCCCTTTCGCTATTTTTGGGTTAAAAAGGCACGCTTTCTTACATTTTGGCCAATCCTCTGCTTTTTTGCGTGCTTGCTCTTAACTTGGTGAGTAGGGCGTATATATCGTATATGTCTCATGGATTTTGGTTTCTGTGTAGCCTGCTCCGTTTTGGCCTTATCATCAAAAATGGGCCTATGACTTGCTTTTTGCCGCTTTGTCTTGATCTTTCTAGAATGATTTCTTTATTCTTAGTTTCGAGTATGTCTTGAATCTTGTGCGGTGATCCTAGGCCTTGACGCCTACTTACAGTGACATGGATCGGGTATTGGTGGAGTTGACTTTCTTTGTTCAGGAGGCGAGCATACTCCTACTGCCAGGTATGCCGCCTATGGAGGTTTCAAACGGTCCGTCTCGGTCGGACGTCTTGAGAACCTTTGCTCCGACGCCAGGGCCTACGACGCCAGGAGTGAGTTCGGCCTTCTTTGTGGAGTCTCCTGCCTTTTCTGCTAGTGGTGCTAGTGCCGTCAGTGCGTCGTCTGGGCGCCTGCGGGTGGCCTGGGGCGTGGTCTTTGTTCTGGTAATACTGGTGTCGATTAGTGGTGCGGGTCGTGGCGTTCTTTGCCGAGTCACTGCTTACTAATGTAGTGCGCGAGAGGCCGTCGTTGGCGAGCGGTCTTGATGATCTGGCGGTAGTGGAGCTCTTCTTTGGAGTCGTCGAGGTCTCCTGCTGGTGGTCGAGGTCAGGCCCAGGTTGTCCTCTCAGTGTCTTTGCAGGGGCGTGGACGTGGCGCTGCTGTGGGGACGTCTAAGGCTCTGAGGAGGCCGTGGTGGAGAGTCGGGCGTAGGCTGCGGGGTCTTCGCAGGCGTGGCGTGGCGATCTTTGGAGGGCGCTGCGGCTCGGGAGAAGCGGCGAGGTAGTGGTCTTCTGCGAGGCCGCGAGGGCGTGGCCCGCAGCGTTGCCAGGCGCTGCGGCTCTGGAGGAGCGAGGTTAGGCGTGGTCGCGGTCGGAGGAATCCGAGGCCGATGAAGCGCAAGGTGGATGTGGCCACGGTGAGGCGCAGCGGCCGAGACGTCGAGCTTCGTGTCGGCTGCAGAGGTGGTGGCCGGGGCGGTGAGTCGCCGGTGTTTTTGAGGAGGTTGGAGCAGGGGGAGACCCTGTGGAGGTCACGCGAGGCGTGGTCGTGCTCGGGGTCCGGAGCCGTTACGAGGATCCTCCTGAGGCGGAGGGGGCTTCGAGTGACGAGGATGGTGATCTTGGCGAGGCTGGCGAGGCCTTGTCGAGGTTGAGATTGCTGAGGCTGCTGCGGCTCTTCTTTGCTTTCATTCTTCTTTGCCATTCTTCTTTGCCATTCTTCTTGTATTGCTCCAGTTCTTCTTTATTCTTCTTCTGAAATTTCTTTAGTGGCGGGGTCGAGTTGAGGGCCAGGCTCGGGGCGAGTTCGGGATGAGGTTGGTGGGGGCCATCACGGAGGTGAGGCGGCGGTGAGGTGAGGCGGTGAGGCCTGGCTCGGGATGGTCTGGCGGCTCTTGAGGCTGCAGCGGAGGTTTTCATGGGGATGGTCGATGAGTGGCGCGAGGCTGACTACCCTCATGGTCGCGTTTGTGGTCGCGGTGGCCCTGGGCTGGGATGGCGTGACTACGGTTTGGAGTCCTTGGAGCACTTGTCGATCCGGGTGAAGGTCGGCTTTCAGTTAGGCTCGATGAGGACCTTCTGCGGGTTTGGACGGTGTTTGGCGTCTTTGAGGGTAGGCTCGCGGGAGGAGCGGGACATAGTGCTTGGGGCGGCTTTTGGTCCCAGTGCGAAGTGGAGGGAGGTGCGGGGCAAGCGGGTGAACTCGCGCCTCAGCTGTGCCGGGCGTTGTTGGATAGGTTTTGGGATCGACCAACACCTTCCACATGCCTGGTTCTGAGGTTAGCGTGACCACTTTCTTCGTGGGTATCACGGTCGCGCCATGGCGTAAGCGGCGCATTTGATCGGGGGCGTGGCGACCTCCTATCGATAGCCCACGAGTCGTGCGCCCGATTAGCGGCGACGGTCAGTGCGGGAAGGGCGAGGAGCACACGCGTTTGACCTCGTACCATATGTTTCTTTGACTTCTTCGAGGAGGAGGAAGAAGAAGGGTCTACTCGGCGGCCGAGCGAGAGGCATTGTGGTTGTGGTGGTTTCTGACGGCCACCCACTTTGGCGATAAGGCGGAGCGGGCCTCGGCAGTGTCTTGATGGCTTGTCGGATTTATCACGCGTCTAGGTGACTTTGGTATGTCACTCTGCTCTGGTCTGCATTGATCATTACTGCGGGATGCGGTCGCCTGATCGGATTGACGAGGATTCGGACGTGTCGCTTGTGGGCCCTGGTCTTCTGATGGAGGTAAGGTTTGATTTTTGTAGTTTTTTGTTGTCTTGTCTCTGGTTCTCTTCTGTAACGAGTGTTCTGTTGGCCTGCAGGCTTGGTGCTATGCTCACTTCCCGTCTCTGCTCCGGACACGTTCGGTGGCGGCTACATACCCGCTTTCCATGCGTCTGCGACAATGATCGGAGGTATTGGCTGAACTATGGCGCGGCTGGTGTGCGCTTCTACGGGATGACGATGGATAAGGTAAGGGTGATTGTGTTTTGTACTTTGGCCTTTTGTAGCTTGTTTTCGGGTTTGTGTTTGTTTTGTGGTTTCTGATTTGGTTTTGTTTTGTAGTTAGTTCGCGACCCTGGAGTAAGTTCTGGCGTCCCTCCTACAATTGCGGCTCGTTTGGCCCCGACTGGACGGACGGTGTACATTGAGACTCAGTACGGCTCGTACTGGTACTTGGGTGAGCGTCTGTCTGCGCAGACGGGTCGCGGCGGCTTCATCGTACCTGCTCCTCCGCCCTCGGTTTTGTTCGTGGAGACGCCCGACGCTAATGAGCGTCGGGGCGTGTATCACGAGGGGGGGGCCGACTCCTTGCTGCGGCGGGATGAGGATTACGTGACTTGGGCACAGCATGCCCTTGCTGATGCTGTGATCGAGGTATGCTTGTTTATCCCTTTTGCTTGTATGTGTTTTGGTTTTAGGAAGCAAAAATTTACCCTATTTTTGTTTTGTAGCGACGTGATCCTGATCTTGAGTTCCAGCGTCCTCGGATTCGTTGAGGACTGTTGGTTGTTCACGAGGGTCGCTCTCGTTCGATCGTCTTTGCTGACCTTGTCTGTCCGTGGTTCTGCGTCACGGGCCTTGAGAGTAGGGATCCGCGCGTGAAGAAGGTATTAACCCTCTTCCTTGTACAGCATGAGTATTATGTAGATAGCCCCCAGTTTGAATTAGATTTTATTGTAAAATCATTATTCAAACTCTGTTGAAGCAGGTTTTTGATTATAGCCCCCAGTTTGAGTAAGATTTTATTGTAAAATCATTAGTCAAACTCTGTTGAAGCAGGTTTTTGATTATAGCCCCCAGTTTGAGTAAGATTTTAGTGTAAAATCATTAGTCAAACTCTGTTGAAGCAGGTTTTTGATTATAGCCCCCAGTTTGAGTAAGATTTTAGTGTAAAATCATTAGTCAAACTCTGTTGAAGCAGGTTTTTGATTATAGCCCCCAGTTTGAGTAGGATTTTATTGTAACATCATTAGTCAAACTCTGTTGAAGCAGGTTTTTGATTGTAGCCCCCAGAAAGCTAAATTGATTTCTCGTATTGCTGCAGGTGACAGCTGAGGTCCACAGGAGGCTGTGGCGGGCAAAGCCGGTGGCGGGCGATCGTGAATGAGAAGGTGGTGGGCGCTGCGAGCGCGAAGGAAAAACGGCGAGGCGCGACTTGAGTTATGAGGTCGGGTGAGGAGGCGAGATCGCGAAGTTGGAGGCTGCATCTTGAGGAGTTAGCGGTCGAGGCGAGCTAGAGGTCGTCTGTGAGGAGGCTGGATAGAGCGCGTCTTTGAGATTGATTCCCTGCGTGCTGTCTTGCAGCGTCGTGACCAGTCGTAGTAGGCTTGGACTTGTATATTTCGGACTTGTATTATGAATATTAGTATTTGTTTTGTGTGGTTGGTTTTTGGATTTGTGTATGGTTGATTTTTTTTGGTTTTGTGGGTGTTTATGGTTTTTATTTGGTTATTTTGTCTTGTTGCGAAAAATGCATTCCTGTGTCGTAGCCGGGTTTGAAATCCTTGCGTATTTGCTTGCCGAGCGTACCTGCAAAACATTGTTAGTCGTAAAAGCATATATATACGTCTCGATTGAGACTGACTCGCTAATGACTAAATTAAATGTAAAATGAAGAGTTTTTTTTTTTTTTTTTTTGAAAAATGCTGGTTAGGACATATTTTAGACTCGTAAAAAGACGTTTTTGACATAGTAAAAATGCGAGCTAAAACGAGGTTTTGAGACGAAAATTCGTGAATGCGAAAATCATATTTTGTGTTGTGTTTAATTTTTGTGTGATTATTGTGTTTTGTAAAAAGTGAAAAATCTGAAATCTGAGGAATCGATCACGAAATCGAGACGACCTTGACGGGACCAATTTTAGTCGGTCATGAGGTCGGTAAAAAGTAATAGGGGTTAATAAGTTAAATATTTTAGGGTATAGGTGTGTAAGAAGTGTAAGAAATCGAATAATTTTGTCAGAAAAGAAAAAGAAAATCGCCTGTAAACAGGCGATTTCATTTTTAATCGCCTGTTTACGGGCGATTAGTTTTTTGTTTTGTGAGTTTTGTGTAATTTATTTTAATCGCTTGTTCACTAGCGTTTAAGTTTTTGTGTTGTATTTCGTTTTGTAAATCTCGGCTATAAAAGGAGGGGTAAGTTAGTTCATTTCACTCATCCTCTCGTCTTCTATTCTCGATTTTCCAAGAATATTCAGAATATTTACGGAACATTCGTCGAGTTATGGAGAGTTTTGAAGGAAACTTGCTTGTAGTTGGTGTGCGTCCTTATCGAATTTGGAGGAGGAAGACTTGAGAGATTGCGGTTTGGGGTCCTCCTAGGTCTAGGGCGCCGAATGGAGCAGAGTTCCTGGATGCGTGTCTCGACTATTGGGACTTGAGTTTCCACGTTTTCCGTTTTCCTAGTGGGGAGGTCTGTCCGTTGGTCGAGGAATTTGGAGCCATTGGTGGTTGGTTGCGAACTAACATTCCCGTGTGCGTTAGATCGGGGCCTGGATATAAGAGGCACGTGCAGAACTACCTTCAGATGACTCGTGTGGAGACAGAGGAGTTATTTGTTGGGAGTCGTATCAGCCTCTATCGCTTGTGCAAGCGGTTTATGAACCGCGAAAATGAGACGATCTCTTTTGGTGCCAGAAAAAGGGCGTTGGCATTCTGCTTAGTCCACCGTTACATGTTTCCTAATTCTTTGTATGAGGGAGCGCTTGGTGATCCTCGCCTAATCACTGTCGTTCAAGAGATGGAGTATGGCTGTAACCCTTCCGCCGTAGTGATCTGGTGAGGCGATCCTGGAGTGCGGATGATCGTGCTGCAATAGGGCGAGCCCGTATCGAGGTGTCCCTTAATCACTTCAGTGCGGTTGATGGAAGCGGTGGCGTGCTAGGTGATATTGCTGGGTCACATCCTGCTGGGGACGTGACTAGTCGTTATATTAGGTGGCTGGATCCACATCATCGCCCTGACGATTACTTCCCTGGACTTGTGGGGTCATCGACCATCCATTGGTTGGTACCGTGGTGGGGAATAGTTGATGTGACGGCAAGTGAAATTTGGCGATGGTTCGTCTGGAGTCCTCGCTGCGGATTCGACATGGGTGTTTACATCCATCTGTGCGAGTGAGGAGGCGGATAGGGTGGGCACGATTCATTCCTGGTCATGACACCAAGGTGCGAGGGCATGCTTATGTTGACTAGGGGCATAGCCGATGCCTGGCGGCGGATGGATTACGCGCCCTAGGTGGCTGTGGCGGGTACTCCTAGGGCGACTCGGGTATCACGAGCCTCGCTAGGTGGATCATTGCGCAGAGCCCCCACAAGAGGTCACGCCGAGCCCTAGAGCTCAGCGGGCTTTCTCGGATGTGCGCTTATGACCGGCCGACCTTGG
The DNA here is from genome assembly GCA_023091065.1 of Dianthus caryophyllus. NCBI lineage: Eukaryota > Viridiplantae > Streptophyta > Magnoliopsida > Caryophyllales > Caryophyllaceae > Dianthus > Dianthus caryophyllus. The sequence continues at coordinate 9,997,323 of CM041529.1, read as the reverse complement.
GCGTATCGGTGGTGATGGCGAGGGTTCGAGTCGGAGCTACTCGGCCAGATGAAAGTGTGTTCGGCCGTCGGCATATTCCAGGTCAGGTGATCAAGGTTGTTATGGCAATGTTGGGGATCGCCATTGGGGTTGAGGGTTGGTGCTCCTTTATCCGGTGGAGAGGTCTCGAGTCGGCTTCGGAGAGTAACCTGGTTTTAGTTTATGTGTGCTTTGTTAGTATTATGTTCAAATTATGTTGTATTATGTAATATATTACATATCCTAAACCCGATGTACATGCCGGGACTCGTATTGTAATATAGTGTTTGTTAGTGTATTTCTAAGGTCGTAGTTATGCTCCTATGTTTGAAAAATCCAAAATGTAACCGTTCTTTTTAAGATTAATAAAAATCAGGTTTTTATTTACGACTCTGCCTCATTTTGCTTGTTATTTTGTGTGAAATTCCTTGGCTCTAATCTTTTTTCAAAGGTTTAGAATGCAAGCATGGTTTTTGTTGTTTTTAGGAAAATTTTTTTGTTGACTATTCCCTCGACTTTTCTAAGCTTTGGGTTTGTCGTTTTGTGTTGAGCGTCGTTCTTTTCACCCTTAGGTTAAAAAACGAATTTTTGTGTTGACTATGTCCTTGGCCTTTTTTGTAACACCCCGTGTTTTTGAAACACATTTTTATAAAAGAATTTAATTCCTTAGATTAAATTCATCCTTTTTCATTATAATAAAAATGCGACTGAATTTTTTTTCGCTAAACATGTAACACTCCATGTTAAGTTAAGTCTTTATAATTGCGCAAATCATTAATTAAACATCATCGCTCACTTATTTTCCTAACACATTATACTACAAGTTATTTTGCACCTAAATTAAAACCGTTTTGAATTACTTTGAATTTGAACTTTATTTTTACATTTTCAAACTCGATAAATCAAACAAAGAGTCTACGACAATTTTCTCAACGACAAATTTTGGCACGCAAATCGAGGTCAAACATTGACTAAAAGACCAAGCCACCTAAGTGTGATTAAGTCACCTATTCTTTTCTTAAATATACTTACTCGTAATCCAAATCTAATTAAAAATGTTTAAGCTTAATCATTTTGATTATTACTAACAAAACATATTATAATAATATAAAATTACTATTCCTTTTTGATTTATCTAACACATTCACTAAAACTCGATATAATGAGCCACACTTATTCAAAACTGATAAACTTTTTGACGTTTGAGCATAATGATTTATTTCAACAACCTTCAACAAAAAAAAATATATATTTCGATCAAGTAAGATTTTATTTCAAAGTTTCGAGGATCCTATGGCCAATTTTTAGTTTGATCACCCTTCAACGATTTTCTTCATTTTTATTTTCGATCTTACTTCGAACCATTATTTCAAGACTATATTTTTCATTTCGAGACTTTTCACGTGCGCGCAAGTCGAAAATTTCAAAAACGAAAAATCGGGCCAAGTAACCCATTGTGGCCGAGATTTTTGGAGCTTACAAGCTCAACATTGTCTTCCTTTTTCCTTTTGCTTTTCCTACACCCTTGTTCCCTTGTCTCAAGCATGCCTTCTACCCTTACACACATGCTTTCTCTCTTACACACATGTGTCCCCTTGTCTCAAGCATGCATGCATTTTCCTTACACAAGTTTACCACTTACATACTACAAACTTACATACTACAAAAAAATAAAACAATTACTACTACTACACTACTACTACACGTTACAAATGCACACACACAACCCCAAATACACTTCTCATTTTCTCTCTAAACAAAAACCATTTTATTACCAAGTAAGAATACAACCTTTGGTGTTCTTCATTTTCAACATGATCTTCATCCTCTTCCTCTTGAATTTCTTCTTTAAAGCTTTAATCTCTTGTCTTTAAATTCACTTAAGCTCTTTAAATACTTCTTCACTACTTATATTTATAAATTACTTCCTCTTTTACTTACAATTAAAAATGTGAACATAAATCGAAATCATAAAAACATTAAAACATCACCTAAACATAAAAATGAAACTACACTTTAAATTCTTATTTTAGCTAGTTTAGTTTTAAAATAAATTACTAACTTGCTTATTTCATTTGTATGTACTAATCCTAACCAAAGACGAGGAGCAAGGTGGTGAAGTCGACTTGAGCCAATTTGACCATATAGTAGACCCGGATAACTGTTAAGCTAAAGTCATACCGAGCTAAATTAAGGTGCCCCCGCACACTAGGTTTTAATTTTGTAAATCGCATGCTATAAATGTCTATGTGTTATATTTATTGTGTATATGACCACCTAGCTTCATATGTTAAATTAGGAGACAAAAATCGAAAAATAACAATTGTGTAACACCATAAATCCACACGGCATCCCCTTTGATTTTGGTTTAATTTTTCGTTTTAATTTTTGTAAATTGCATGTTTAAAATACTTGTAATAATATGAACATGAAAATATAATTAGTTTATGCTTTAGACTAAAAAGGAACTTGTTATGAAATTTAAATGTTTTAAAGTATTCATGTGTGTTCTTGAAATATTGTTATTATTTTTATATGAAATGATTTACTTTTGTTTGTTAATGTTTGTATATAATTATCACCCATGTTAAATGCTTAAATGATATTAAGTAAATTAGTTAATGAATTAGAAGTATAAAAATCAAAAAAAATAAAAATAGTGAACATATATGATATACACGGTTTTCTTATTATTTTTGGACCAATTTTTAGTTTTAATTTTTCTAAATTACATATTATGATTAGTCTAGTTAAATTAGACTTGTATGGAAAATTTGAGAAAATTATATAAACATATGAAAATTTGACTAAATTATGTTCATATGAAAAATATTAAGGATCTTCACAAACTCATGTGTTCTTCAAGTAGATGACTAATTTGATTCATAAAATTTATAAGTTTTATTTTATTGTTGTTTAATTTCATTAGTGAAAGATTTAAATAATAAATATATAAGTTATATAAACTAATTCCTTAAAATATAAAAGTTAGAAATTTAAAGTGAGTAAAAACACTATTCATAAATGAAATAAAAAGTTTAGTGAAAATTACAAACTTGATAAATCACTTTAGTAATTTAAATAATTAGTATATAAAAACTTTAAGTCAAAGCAGATAAAATTAGAAAACGAAAATAAAAAGCTAAATAAATAGAAGGCCACGGCCTTAGGCTTAATTTTGGACCAAAAATGAATTTGTCACTTTTTATTTTTATCACTTTAGTAATTTAATTAGTTAAAGTAATGAATTATTAATAAAAACAAAAAAAAGAAATAAATAGCTAAATATAATAGAGGCCACGGTTTTTCTACTTTAAATGTGTCAATTTTGATCAAAATGATTTTGTCACTTAGTCACTAAATTTGATTTGTAATTAGAATTGTTTTAGTTTGTAAAATGAATCGTTAATAAAAAGAATCAACGAAACCGATAAAAATAAACGTTACGTATTAAAATGAACAAATTCGAGTGTTACTACCTTTGCTTAAATTTGGATATGGACATACGGACTATTTAAAATGAACTACGACAACCTCACTAAAAATGGAAACCGCTAAAGTATTAGTTAAGTATCGACTAAATTTAACCAAGTTTTTACTTTTGAAATGTTATTAAAAATGACCAAGTACAAAATGAACTTAACAACTTTGAAATTAGAATTTGTACTTAAGTTTAAATCGAGTTTTTCATTTAAAATAATATTTCAAAATCACTAAATACAAAACGAACCAAACGACTTTAAAACTAGAATTTTATACTTAGTAAATAAAAAGAGTGTTTTGTAAAATATCCTAAGTATAAGGAAATGAATAAGAAATAAGAATACTAAGTATAAAATATAATAATAGAAATACTAAGTATTAAATATAATAATAAAATACTAAGTATAAGAATACATATGCGTATAAAAATACGAATAAAATACAACGTATAAAAATACGAATAAAATACAAAGTATAAAAATACGAATAAAATACTGAAGTATAAAAATACATCACGTATAAAAATACGTATAAAATACGAGGAATAGTAAAATCGATGAATAGTAAATCGATGAATAGTAAATACGTGAATAGTAAAATAATGAATAGTAGAAAATATTTAAAATTCTGAGCGGACTCAAAATAAATATTTAAGTTTTCTATGTGCTTAGTTTACTGAACAAGCTGCTAGAACTAAATTTTCATTATACAAGTTCGTAGATAATAATTAGTATGAGTTGTCACTTGAGTAATATAAGAATGAGAAAATGATAAAGAAAGTAAGTGTGAATTACTCGGGTGTCTGCGATGTTAAGCGCTATAGGGTCGGGATTGGTAAGGTAGCGCGTATGGGGACACTATCACGCTTATTAGGTGCTAGTGGTGCATTTAATGACTCTCACGATCGTTATTTAACGTGATTTTATACAGGTATCGATTCGTTCACGGGCCCATATGAGGTAGCGGAAAATAGCCATTCCCATCAGGAATGCAGCCGTAGTGTAATAGTCGTACCAATAGGGTAGTGTATGCATGCAAAAGACAAGGGTGATCCTCCTTATTACACCGCTTGATATCGTTAGCATTTAAAGTCAGTTGATGTGGCCAAACACGCTAATGCGCGGACGCTTATTAGGTCTGCATGTTTCCATCCTTGCTAGTTTGTTGGCTTATGGTCGTGTTTCATCTTAGATTATCCATGTTGAGTTGGATGTTAGGTAGCTGTATCGTATGCTACTTAGTGTTTGATACAGTCTGAGTAACTAGTGCACTTTGATAGAATTATATGGGTAATTATCTATGAGAGTACACGAGCCGCTCTGTAGTCAAGACTCGCGAGTTATGTTGCTATATGAATATAATTGAAAAGGGTCGACTACCCCGAATATGAATGAAATGATAATGATTTGCCTTCATGATTATGAATTGAGATAATTTGATGATTAAATTGTTGTGTTATATGAATTGATATGATCTGATAATTTAATTGCCATGTTTAAATGAACTGTTTATGTTATGCTTTATGAACTGCATGATTGTATGTATATATGTGTTGTTTAGAATGTGCGAAATTTGAAGAAGCTATTTTTGATATGATCCCAGTACCCAGAGACTTGATTGTTGATCTACAGAACGGGATTGGAGGCCTTATTTTATATTTTGAGAGAATGTAATCGATTAAACTCTCTTTTATCTATGACTCTTATTATGTATAATGAGTTGTAATACGATGACAGCTGGTTTTGTAATAAATAGACTTAATTAATATTCCGCCTTAGTTTAATTAAAGTCACGAAAAACCGGGTTGTTCTGATTAGTATCGAGCTGTCTTGCGGCCAGTGAGTAGCTTAAAGTTATCTCATCTAGCGAGGCGACACTGGGCGGCATACATATAAATATATATGTCAGGCATAGACTTATAGGATCAAATAATGAATTAGAAATCCTAGATCGCTAAAATAATAATCTTAGAACGCGTTAAAAGAGAGATTGGGTAGAAACATTAAGGACTGACCTACTAATCTTTTTGACTAACAAGTCCCTTATACTAACTTTACAAGAATCAGGACGTAAGAATCGAAGGCAAGGCTGAGCGCATGCGAGAGGCGTATCAAGAATCATGCTATCTCGGCTGACTTCCAAGGCGTCGGAGACTTCTTTAGCTTTAAAAATTCCTACAACCATCTATAACCGTTCTTTAATTATCCCCATCATTGCAACGCTTTTCAACTTCAGGACTTTCTAGATCACAAAATCTCTTGACATTTAATCTCTCCATGATTTTAGGATTTCCTTTTTACATTCTAAAATCCCTACTAATAAGAGTCAATCTCGAAAAATTTTAACTTCTTGAGACTTTTGATGTTCTGAATCAATAATCCTTTATAAAGGACTACGTAAACTAATTTTCTTTTCTCTCAACTTCGTAGAATGTGTTCAACCTTACTCTACGAATTCATAAACTTCTTTCTCTTTATTTCAAACCTTCTAACCTTATTAAATGCTTGTTCATAGTGCAGAAGGCTAACCCTTATCAATTCTCAGACCCAACTCCATACCCTTGAACGTATATCTAAACTCTTATGTCATTTTCTGAGCTTGGTTTCTAACCCTCCGTCATAGTTCACTTCATCGAGAAGGAATTAGGAAGCTTTGTAACTTTTGATTTTGGTAATTTTTCAGAATGGCTGCAAATGATATTCCTGACAATGACCTCAACCAACAATTTCTTGAGGAAGAGGCAAGGAGAAAGGGGTTTGAAGATGCAATCACCAAGATTGCTCAAGGCATGTACCAGCATCAAGGTGGCGGGAACAATCAGTCCGCATTTGAAAGGTTCTCCAAACACCGACCCCAACCATACTCGGGATCTGTCAATCCCACAGTCCTGACAGAATGGATTGAGGAAATGGAGAAACTTTTGGAGCTCAGTAAGACACCGCCTACAGAGAAGGTGAATGTGGTAGCTTACTACCTGAAGGGAGAGGCCAACAGCTGGTGGCGCTTGATCCGATCCACTTTTCCTCTGAGGATTTACAATTGGAGTGAATTCAAGTTACTCCTCGAGACTAAATACTTCGGAGAAGAGCTAAGATGGGAGATGGAAGAGAAATTCAGGAACTTAGATCAAGGTGATATGTCTCTGCAGGCATACACCGAGAAATATCAGGAACTATCTAAGTTTGCTCCTAGAATATTAACGAACGAGGAGGAACTCGCAACCCGTTATGTAAGGGGCATGACTAACGACCTGAGGATAAACATGAGCGGGTTCAACTGTAAGAATTTTGCTGAAGCTTATGAGAAAGCAACGAGCATCTGGGCATCCATCCAGAAGGGAGTGGCTGAGGAGAAAAAGAAGAATAGGACTCTTACGCCTCCTGTGGCAAGTTCTAACTTCATCCAGAAGCCAACCTTCCAACCGAGGAATTTTCGTGAGTCCAAACTTTCAAAGCGAGAGGTTTCAACAAGCGGTTTATAACCGCAACAACAACAACTTCGAACCAGGAAGGTGACTACAAGAGGTGGAAGGACTCGCCGCCTATTGTGCGTTCGGACGATTGTCGTTTACATCACAAGGCTCTACACCTGGGAAGCAATGCAGCGGGTCACCATTTATGCATTTCTTTTGCAAGGTAGAGGGACACAAGGCGAACGTGTGCCCGCAGAAAGAAGCGATGGGAAGGATGAACACGGGACCACTACCTGCAGTTAAGGTACAAGGACGTGTGTACGTCTTGTCAGAGGTTGACAAAGACATCGAGGGCTGCCCTGACGTAGACGACATTACGGGTAAATTCCGGGTTAACTCAGCACCTACCTTTATTTTATTCAACATAATTATGTCCTTGTCCTTCTTCTCGTCAAAGTAGTTAACAAGATCCAAACTGACAAAGACCTGAACAAATATATACTAAGTTAGATTTTCATAAAACCCCTTTCTATTAAAATTTTTTTTTTTGAATTTTACCCAAAATACGACTTATAACATTTCCGTTCCATCTAATAACATTATAATATTAATTTTTAAGGGAATAAGCTATATCAGCTAGGTTATCCAAAATCCTCTAAAATTTTTATTTAACCATTCAGCGATAACCTATATTTCTTTTAACTTCATTAAAGCTCATATTCTCTTTATGATCACTACGACTTTTATCTAATTTCCCTAATTGCCGTTTTATTCCTAAGGCTATATATTCTATTTAAGTGGTCATTAAAAGTAACAATAAAAATATTATTAAGTACATGGGTTTGAAACTTCTTAAGGGGGTAGGACAATATTTTGATTTTACCCCAACTTAAATTTAATTTTAACACTTTTTATTTCAGCCTATTTTAAGGTTAAATTTTATTTCTGAAATTTAAATAAACGGTTTTATTCTTAAAACACTTATTATTTTAATTTAATTTAAATCCGTACAAAACTTCTAGGCCCTAACTTTTTGTTGACCTCTTTCAAGTCATTTTCAAAAATAACATTCCAACAACATTTCTATTTTTATTTAAATATTTCATTAATAAATCGAAAGCGATTTTGTTCTCCAATAATTGCACTCTATCCGACGTTTCTATATTAATTAGAAAACTCAAACTTTTCAGAAAGTCTTATTCCAACAAAACCAAATAATGTTATCGGATTTGTAAAATCTCAATATTCTCTCTAAACTGCCTTGTTCAACCTCGAGCAGTTATCCACTCTTTCAAGTTTCGGGGACGAAACTTTTCTTAAGGGGGTAGGATTGTAACACCCCGTGTTTTTGAAACACATTTTTATAAAAGAATTTAATTCCTTAGATTAAATTCATCCTTTTTCATTATAATAAAAATGCGACTGAATTTTTTTTCGCTAAACATGTAACACTCCATGTTAAGTTAAGTCTTTATAATTGCGCAAATCATTAATTAAACATCATCGCTCACTTATTTTCCTAACACATTATACTACAAGTTATTTTGCACCTAAATTAAAACCGTTTTGAATTACTTTGAATTTGAACTTTATTTTTACATTTTCAAACTCGATAAATCAAACAAAGAGTCTACGACAATTTTCTCAACGACAAATTTTGGCACGCAAATCGAGGTCAAACATTGACTAAAAGACCAAGCCACCTAAGTGTGATTAAGTCACCTATTCTTTTCTTAAATATACTTACTCGTAATCCAAATCTAATTAAAAATGTTTAAGCTTAATCATTTTGATTATTACTAACAAAACATATTATAATAATATAAAATTACTATTCCTTTTTGATTTATCTAACACATTCACTAAAACTCGATATAATGAGCCACACTTATTCAAAACTGATAAACTTTTTGACGTTTGAGCATAATGATTTATTTCAACAACCTTCAACAAAAAAAAAAAATATATATTTCGATCAAGTAAGATTTTATTTCAAAGTTTCGAGGATCCTATGGCCAATTTTTAGTTTGATCACCCTTCAACGATTTTCTTCATTTTTATTTTCGATCTTACTTCGAACCATTATTTCAAGACTATATTTTTCATTTCGAGACTTTTCACGTGCTTGTAGTCGAAAATTTCAAAAACGAAAAATCGGGCCAAGTAACCCATTGTGGCCGAGATTTTTGGAGCTTACAAGCTCAACATTGTCTTCCTTTTTCCTTTTGCTTTTCCTACACCCTTGTTCCCTTGTCTCAAGCATGCCTTCTACCCTTACACACATGCTTTCTCTCTTACACACATGTGTCCCCTTGTCTCAAGCATGCATGCATTTTCCTTACACAAGTTTACCACTTACATACTACAAACTTACATACTACAAAAAAATAAAACAATTACTACTACTACACTACTACTACACGTTACAAATGCACACACACAACCCCAAATACACTTCTTGTAACACCCCGGCCCCAACTAAAGGCCGAAATGTCATTCACGGTAGCTCGCCAGGCTGCGTACATCGCCCACAGACCAACACGGGTCCTTTCCAGCGCACTTTGTCCTCACTCGTGCGCATCCTGAGAACTTCCCAGGAGGTCACCCATCCTAAGACTACTCTCCAGCAAGCACGCTTAACTGTAAAGTTCTTAAAGATGAGCCACCAGAAAAGAAGATGCATCTTGTTGATATGAGTAGCACTTACAATCCTTTTAAGCACTAGGTCACTTGAGCTCATCACATGGACCACTTCAACGGGGAACCCGGCCCGAATAACCTCGGACAATACCGGGTGTTACACACCCCCACTTGAAGAACGCAACGTCCTCGTTGCGCCTGGTAGCTACTTACAATATAGCATTCCAGAATCCTCCCCAGCTAGGTGCGTACCTAGGATTCGACCACACGGCTAGGTGCGTACCTAGGATTCGACCACACGGTCGCCGGGTTGCTCTGATACCATTTGTAACACCCCGGCCCCAACTAAAGGCCGAAATGTCATTCACGGTAGCTCGCCAGGCTGCGTACATCGCCCACAGACCAACACGGGTCCTTTCCAGCGCACTTTGTCCTCACTCGTGCGCATCCTGAGAACTTCCCAGGAGGTCACCCATCCTAAGACTACTCTCCAGCAAGCACGCTTAACTGTAAAGTTCTTAAAGATGAGCCACCAGAAAAGAAGATGCATCTTGTTGATATGAGTAGCACTTACAATCCTTTTAAGCACTAGGTCACTTGAGCTCATCACATGGACCACTTCAACGGGGAACCCGGCCCGAATAACCTCGGACAATACCGGGTGTTACACTTCTCATTTTCTCTCTAAACAAAAACCATTTTATTACCAAGTAAGAATACAACCTTTGGTGTTCTTCATTTTCAACATGATCTTCATCCTCTTCCTCTTGAATTTCTTCTTTAAAGCTTTAATCTCTTGTCTTTAAATTCACTTAAGCTCTTTAAATACTTCTTCACTACTTATATTTATAAATTACTTCCTCTTTTACTTACAATTAAAAATGTGAACATAAATCGAAATCATAAAAACATTAAAACATCACCTAAACATAAAAATGAAACTACACTTTAAATTCTTATTTTAGCTAGTTTAGTTTTAAAATAAATTACTAACTTGCTTATTTCATTTGTATGTACTAATCCTAACCAAAGACGAGGAGCAAGGTGGTGAAGTCGACTTGAGCCAATTTGACCATATAGTAGACCCGGATAACTGTTAAGCTAAAGTCATACCGAGCTAAATTAAGGTGCCCCCGCACACTAGGTTTTAATTTTGTAAATCGCATGCTATAAATGTCTATGTGTTATATTTATTGTGTATATGACCACCTAGCTTCATATGTTAAATTAGGAGACAAAAATCGAAAAATAACAATTGTGTAACACCATAAATCCACACGGCATCCCCTTTGATTTTGGTTTAATTTTTCGTTTTAATTTTTGTAAATTGCATGTTTAAAATACTTGTAATAATATGAACATGAAAATATAATTAGTTTATGCTTTAGACTAAAAAGGAACTTGTTATGAAATTTAAATGTTTTAAAGTATTCATGTGTGTTCTTGAAATATTGTTATTATTTTTATATGAAATGATTTACTTTTGTTTGTTAATGTTTGTATATAATTATCACCCATGTTAAATGCTTAAATGATATTAAGTAAATTAGTTAATGAATTAGAAGTATAAAAATCAAAAAAATAAAAATAGTGAACATATATGATATACACGGTTTTCTTATTATTTTTGGACCAATTTTAGTTTTAATTTTTCTAAATTACATATTATGATTAGTCTAGTTAAATTAGACTTGTATGGAAAATTTGAGAAAATTATATAAACATATGAAAATTTGACTAAATTATGTTCATATGAAAAATATTAAGGATCTTCACAAACTCATGTGTTCTTCAAGTAGATGACTAATTTGATTCATAAAATTTATAAGTTTTATTTTATTGTTGTTTAATTTCATTAGTGAAAGATTTAAATAATAAATATATAAGTTATATAAACTAATTCCTTAAAATATAAAAGTTAGAAATTTAAAGTGAGTAAAAACACTATTCATAAATGAAATAAAAAGTTTAGTGAAAATTACAAACTTGATAAATCACTTTAGTAATTTAAATAATTAGTATATAAAAACTTTAAGTCAAAAACCGATAAAATTAGAAAACGAAAATAAAAAGCTAAATAAATAGAAGGCCACGGCCTTAGGCTTAATTTTGGACCAAAAATGAATTTGTCACTTTTTATTTTTATCACTTTAGTAATTTAATTAGTTAAAGTAATGAATTATTAATAAAAACAAAAAAAGAAATAAATAGCTAAATATAATAGAGGCCACGGTTTTTCTACTTTAAATGTGTCAATTTTGATCAAAATGATTTTGTCACTTAGTCACTAAATTTGATTTGTAATTAGAATTGTTTTAGTTTGTAAAATGAATCGTTAATAAAAAGAATCGACGAAACCGATTAAAATAAACGTTACACGTATTAAAATGAACAAATTCGAGTGTTACTACCTTTGCTTAAATTTGGATATGGACATACGGACTATTTAAAATGAACTACGACAACCTCACTAAAAATGGAAACCGCTAAAGTATTAGTTAAGTATACGACTAAATTTAACCAAGTTTTTACTTTTGAAATGTTATTAAAAATGACCAAGTACAAAATGAACTTAACAACTTTGAAATTAGAATTTGTACTTAAGTTTAAATCGAGTTTTTCATTTAAAATAATATTTCAAAATCACTAAATACAAAACGAACCTAACGACTTTAAAACTAGAATTTTATACTTAGTAAATAAAAAGAGTGTTTTGTAAAATATCCTAAGTATAAGGAAATGAATAAGAAATAAAAATACTAAGTATAAAATATAATAATAGAAATACTAAGTATTAAATATAATAATAAAATACTAAGTATAAGAATACATGTACGTATAAAAATACGAATAAAATACAACGTATAAAAATACGAATAAAATACAAAGTATAAAAATACGAATAAAATACGAAGTATAAAAATACGCATACGTATAAAAATACGTATAAAATACGAGGAATAGTAAAATACGATGAATAGTAAATACGATGAATAGTAAATACGTGAATAGTAAAATAATGAATAGTAGAAAATATTTAAAATTTACGAACGGACTCAAAATAAATATTTAAGTTTTCTATGTGCTTCCGTTTACCTGAAGAACTGCTAGAACTAAATTTTCATTATACAAGTTCGCCGATAATAATTAGTATGAGTTGTCACTTGAGTAATATAAGAATGAGAAAATGATAAAGAAAGTAAGTGTGAATTACTCGGGTGTCTGCGATGTTAAACGCTATAGGGTCAGGATTGGTAAGGTAGCCGCATATGGGGACACTATCACGCTTATTAGGTGCTAGTGGTGCATTTAATGACTCTCACAGTCGTTATTTAACGTGATTTTCGCCCTGGGTATCGATTCGTTCACGGGCCCATATGAGGTAATCGGAAAATAGCCATTCCCATCAGGGAATGCGTCGTAGTGTAATAGTCGTACCAATAGGGTAGTGTATGCATGCAAAAGACAAGGGTGATCCTCCTTATTACCGCTTGATATCGTTAGCATTTAAAGTCCGTTGATGTGGCCAGAAACGCGCTAATGCGTGGGCGCTTATTAGGTGCATGTTTCATCCTTGCTAGTTTGTTGGCTTATGGTCGTGTTTCATCTTAGATTATCCATGTTGAGTTGGATGTTAGGTAGTTTGTATCGTATGCTACTTAGTGTTTGATCCGATGTGCAGTGCGAGTAACTAGTGCACTTTGATAGAATTATATGGGTAATTATCTATGAGAGTACACGAGCCGCTCTGTAGTCAAGACTCATGAGTTATGTTGCTATATGAATATAATTGAAAAGGGTCGACTACCCTAATATGAATGAAATGATAATGATTTGCCTTCATGATTATGAATTGAGATAATTTGATGATTAAATTGTTGTGTTATATGAATTGATATGATCTGATAATTTAATTGCCATGTTTAAATGAACTGTTTATGTTATGCTTTATGAACTGCATGATTGTATGTATATATGTGCTGTTTAGAATGTGCGAAATTTGAAGAAGCTATTTTTGATAACAGTCCCAGGTACCCCGAGACTTGATTGTTGATCTACACAAGGGGATTGGAGGCCTTATTTTATATTTTGAGAGAATGTAATCGATTAAACTCTCTTTTATCTATGACTCTTATTATGTATAATGAGTTGTAATACGATGACAGCTGGTTTTGTAATAAATAGACTTAATTAATATTCCGCCTTAGTTTAATTAAAGTCACGAAAAACCGGGTTGTTACATTTTTAAGCTTTAGACGCGTCATTTTTGTATTGAATACCGCCTTATGTTTAACCTATTAGGTCATGAGACGGTTTTTGTGTTGACTATATCCTCAGCCTTTTTAAGCTTTGGACGCGTCATTTTTGTGTTGAATATCGCCTTATGTTAACCCATTGGGTTATGAGACGGTTTTTGTGTTGACTATATCCTCAGCCTTTTTAAGCTTTGGACGCGTCATTTTTGTGTTGAATATCGCCTTATGTTAACCCATTAGGTTATGAGACGGTTTTTGTGTTGACTATATCCTCAGCCTTTTTAAGCTTTGGACGCGTCATTTTTGTGTTGAATATCGCCTTATGTTAACCCATTAGGTTATGAGACGGTTTTTGTGTTGACTATATCCTCAGCCTTTTTAAGCTTTGGACGCGTCATTTTTGTGTTGAATATCGGTTGTGCTTTTTACAAAGCTGCCTACGTATCCACGAAAAGTGGAATCAAACCGGCGTAGTTCGAGAATGTATGTTTAAGGGCATACCGGCCCATGAGTTGTGTTTGCTTTTTGTGGTGAATGTGCACGTTTAGGGGCATGCCGGCCCATGAGCATGTTTAAGGACCTGCCGGTCCATGAATTGTGTTTGGTGGATGCATGTTTAGGGGCATGCCGGCCCATGAGCATGTTTAAGGACCTGCCGGTCCATGAATTGCTTTTGATTTTTGTGGAGAGAAAGAGCAGGTTTAGGGGCATGCCGGCCCATGAGCATGTTTAAGGACCTGCCGGTCCATGAATTGCTTTTGATTTTTGTGGAGAGAAAGAGCATGTTTAGGGGCATGCCGGCCCATGAATTGTGTTTGATGGATGCATGTTTAGGGGCATGCCGGCCCATGAGCATGTTTAAGGACCTGCCGGTCCATGAGCATGTTTAAGGACCTGCCGGTCCATGAATTGCTTTTTTAGAGAAATTTTACATTTTATAGATACATTGCAAGGCATTTTTAAGGGTAGTACTTCTTGGGCTGGTCGAGGTTCGTTGCTAGGTTAAACTCTTGACCGTCCAAGTCGGTTAGTTTTACTGCTCCGCCTGTGAAGACTTCCTTGACGAGGTAGGGTCCAGCCCAGTTAGGCTTGAATTTTCCTCGTGGGTCGATTGGAAGTGGTGCTCGGACTGACTTTAGTACGAGATCACCTACTTTTATGTGTCGTGGCTTAACTCGCTTGTTGAATGCTCGTTGTAGTCGGGCTTGGTACATTCGTACGGTGCTCAGGGAATGCAGTCGGCGTTCATCCAGGAGCATGAGTTGTTCGGATTCGCGGGCCCATTACGCAGGGATGCTACTTTCCATTAGTATGCGTAGAGATTGTATTTCTATTTCCCTTTGGTTGGCCGGCTTCCATGCCGTAGGTGAGGAAATAGGGGGTCATGCCTGTAGGGGTTCGGATGGTAGTACGGTATCCCCAGAGTGCATATGGTATCTTGTTGGGCCAATCTTTGCAACTGTCGATCATTTTCTCGAGTATGGTGACGACCGTCTTGGTTCTTTGCCAAGCGGCTCCATTGGTTTGGGGGTCGATAGGGCGAGGATTTGTGATGTTGGATGTTGTATTTTGTGAGTATAGCTTAGTCTCGCTGTGAAAGTCACGAGCCTTGATCGCTGATAAACTCATGGGGTATGCCATATCGGCATATGATGTTTGTCTGTATGAACTTGGCGACTTCTTTGGAGCCGAGGATCCGAAAAGAGGCTGCTTCTACCCATTTAGTGAAGTAGTCGATGGCCACCAGCACGAAGCAGTGACCTCCTGCTCCGATGGGGTGGACTTTTCCTATCACGTCGATGCCCCAGGTTGAAAAGGGCCAGGGTGAGGTTAGGCTGTATAGTGGTGAAGGTGGTACATGTTGGACGTTGCTGAAAATTTGGCAGTTGTGGCAGTGCTTGACGTATTGGATACAGTCTTCTTCCATGGTCGTCCAATACCATCCTAGCCGTAGAATCTGTTTGCAGAGTGCTCGAGCGTTCATGTGGGGTCCGCATTCGCCATCGTGGACTTGCCTGATGATTTCCTGCCCCTTCTTGTAGTCGACACATATGAGCAGTGTCCCTTGTGGTGTCTTCTCGAGTAATTGTCCCATCTCCAGCACAAATTGGGAAGCTAGGAGCCTGATAGCCCTCTGTCCGCGTTTATCAGTGTCGAGTGGGTAAGTGTCGTCTGTCTTGTAGTTGATTATGGCTTGATACCACGGCTGCATGCGCTTCGGCCGTCCAGGTCAATGGTATGGATGTATCTTTGGTTCGTCACGTCTTTCGGCGATGATGGGTAGTAACTTCATGTCCGGTGGCATGTTCGGGAGGGATGAGAGTTTTGGCGGCGTCGTCAAGAACCGGTTTCTTCCCTTGGGAGGTGATAGAACTCAATGCGGTCGAAGTTGGCTAGGAGTTTTTGTACTTTGCTTGGTATTTGGTGAGGGTTTCGCTCATGATCTTCGATGCCCGTGTCAGTTGATTTATGATGAGGAATGAATCCCCATGTACCCGTAGGTTCTTTATCTTGAGAGTGATGGCTGCCTGCAGGCCATAAATGCAGGCCTCGTACTCCGCGGCGTTGTTCGTGACACTGAAGTCGAGCTTGATTGAGAGTGGAGTATGATCGCCGTTTGGGGATATTAGGAGTATTCCGACTCCATAGCCGCGGTAGTTTGACGCTCCCTCCAAGTATAATTGCCAGTACTCCCTTTCTATGGCGAAGATCCCATCGTCCGGAAATGACATTGTATCGATCATGGGTTGTTCGATGATTGCGTTTTCTGCGAGGAAGTCCGAAACCGCTCTTCCTTTGATTACTTTCAGAGGGAGGTACTTGAGTTCGTACTCGGCGAGAAGCAGAGTCCACCTGGCCATACGTCCGTTCAGGACTGGTTTTTCAAATAGGTATTTGAGGGGGTCCATTAGGGAGTAGACTCTTGTCGTGCTAGTGAGTAGGTAGTGTCTGAGCTTTTTGGTTGCCCAGACCAGTGAGAGGCAGCTTTTCTCGACTGGTTCATACCGAGTTTCGTAATCGTGAAACCTTTTGCTAATGTAGTAGATGGCCCGTTCTTCGTTGTTGACTTCTTGGGCGAGCATGGCACCCATGGCGTTTGGCGTAGTCGTCAAGTATAGCGACAGTGGCAAGTCCTTTTGTGGGCGTATTAGAACGGGTGGATTCGTAAGTAAGCTCTTGACTTTGTTGAACGCTTGTTGGCAGTCATCGTCCCACTTCGTATGCTCTTCCTTCTTCAATTTTTTGAAGATTGGCTCGCAAATCATGGTAAGCTTGCTGATGAACCGGGAGATATATTGGACTTGTCCCAAGAAACTCCTTATTTCGTCGATGTTGCTCGGCGTCTTCATGCTCATTATTGCTTTGATTTTGGTTGGGTCTACTTCGATCCTCGGGCTTACTATGTGGCCCAAGAACTTGCACGATGTGACCCCAAAGGTGCATTCCTGTGGGTTTTAGCCCATCTTATTCTGCCTGATTCGGGTGATGAATTTCCGAAGGTTTGTGATGTGGTCATCCCTTTCTTTTGACTTTACGATCATGTGGTCGACGTATACCTCAACCTCCTTGTGCATCATGTCGTGGAGCAAGGTGGTGGCGATGCGTTGGTAGGTGGCGCGGCATTTATGAGCCCAAATGGCATGACTGTAGCGATATGTTCCCAGGGGGTTCTGAAAGTGGTTTTTGGCATGTCGTCTGCTGCCATTTTGATTTGGTTGTATCCTGCATATCCATCCATGAATAGTGATGGCGTGATCTGGCGTGTTATCGATTAGGATATCCATGTGAGGTAGTGGAAATCATCTTTTAGGCGAGGCTTTGTTTAGGTCGAAAGTCGGCACATACCGTATTTTGCCGTTTTCTTCATGGCGGCACCATATTGGAGACCCGATCTGAGTATTCGATGACTTGGATGAACCCGACTTGTAGGCGCACCGATCTCTTCTTTGACCATGAGAGACCATTACGGTTTGATGCGTCGAACTTACCTTGTGGGTTTGCTACCTTGCTTGATCGGGATGCGGTGTTATTTATCTCGCGGTCTATCTGGGCATGTCCTTATATGACCAGGCAAAGACGTCCTTAAACTCTGCGAGGAGCTTGGTATAGGTGGCCCTTTCTTAGTGCTTAGGAAGCCCCGGTTGTAGTTCTTGAGGCTCTTCGGGTGTTCCTATGTTGATGGTCGTTGTGTCTTTTGATAATGGGGTCCTGTTCGGGTTTTGAGACAATACTTGCAATGTCTCTATATAATGCAATGTTATTTGGTTTAAATTTATCGCGATTATTAGGAAAAGTAGAGTTTAAATGAGGCAAAGAGTAAAAAAACTTTCATGTTATTAATGTTATCAAAAGCGGTTACATTTGAAGATAGCTCAGACGAGGGAGCTTTGGATAACCTTAATGACTCTAGTTACTTACTTAGACTTACTATAATAGCCGTTTTTAGAAAAAATGGCGTCATGACGACGCAGGATCCTAGACTCTAGGTGTAGATGCTTGAATTGGGACCTCCCGAGTCGTCGATAGATTGGGTGGCCTCTTCTTTGAGCTTCAGTTGTCGGAGGGCGGCTCGGAAATCTGAGGCTTCTATGGTGATAACCTCGTTGTAAAAAGGGATTTTAACCTTCTGGTGGAGAGTTGATGTTATGGCCCCGGTAGCGTGAATCCATGTCCTTCCTAGTAACATATTATGCAGCAGGGGATGTCCATGAGTTGGAGTCGGTTTTGTCTCGATGAATCTGTCATGATGGGTAGTGATATGACACGTTCTATCTTCTTGCGAGAATGCCGTAAATGCGCTCTTATGTTGTTGGAGCAAGGGTGACATCACTTTCCTTTAGTCCTAGCTTGAGGCGGTTGTTAGAGGCGGGATGTTGATCGCGAGCCATTGTCGATGAGGGTAGCAGGTAATATCATGTTGCGGCACTCTACGGTTATGTAGAGTGCTGGGTTGTGTGGATCTTGGAAGGACGGCAAGTCTGCGTGGGAGAAAGTTATGGCGCCTGGTAGCCAATCCCGGATGATGCGGCTAATGAGTTGTGCTGGGAGGATATCTTTGGCGTTACGCCATGTTGTGTCTAAGGAAGGGTCGTTCGTTATGGGTACGGTAGTCACATTCTTGATTATGCCCTTGTTTCTGCCTTCGCTTGTGAGTTTGGGAGGGAATCCTGGCGGTATTAGTAGTTCATTTGGGTCTTGAAATAAACGCGTTGGAGGTGAGCGACCTTTTGTGGCCGCTTGACCGTCTGAGGGGCGCTGATAAGGGATCTGAGTTAAGTTTCCTTCCTTGTCCTCATGCCTTGGCTTTGTTTTTGACTTAGCTTGGTGGATGTGATCGATGTCGTTCACGGGTTGTTGATCTTTGTCGCAAAGGGCGTTGACCGTGATCGCCTGCCGGAGCCAGGAGGGGATGATTGTGGATGGGATGCGTTCCTACGAAAATGGGGTGAGAACGGGGCGTGCTATGCTGGACCGTTGGTTTAGGAGCTATGCTTGGCTTGACGCTCGTCGCGTTGTCAATCATGTCTTGGATTACGTTCTTGGCGAGCTTGATTCTCCGTGTCATGTCCCTTTCCCCTGTGGAACTCGCAGTATGCGCCCTCGTGCCATGATAATGGCTTCTTATCCTCAGGTGGTACACTGCTGGGCTTGGGATGATGGAGAATGGTCTTCTTTCCCAGCTTTCCTAATGCCTTTGAGTACGACATAAAGAGGATCGAACCTTCGTCATTTGTTACCAGCGAAATGGTCCGTCTGATGATGACGTAGGTGAGGGGGGAGTGGGCTGTGCTAGGAATACTGGTCGTGCTGCTAGTGCCTTCGAGTTTATAGTGTTAAACGGTTCAGTCATTGTCGCAATGGGAGAAGCATTTGCCTGGCGGTCATGATCTGAAGTTTTGGCCAGCTTGTATACGTGAATTTCATCCTCCAGGATCGGATTCTTTTGATGTGTCGAGCGGACTCTTGGCGAATAGTCTTGCGTTTTCTCGGTTCGATCTTTGCATGGCGGCGGATGTTCGAATAAAGCGGTGAGATTGGCTACCTTGTGGTCGAGCAAATTTTACGTGTTCGGTGATCGTCATTAGTGGAGGAGGTGGTGGAAAGCGGTTTCATCATTCGCGAGGTTGAAAGCGGAAATTCATCTTGTGCTTGCGGCCGGGTGTTCGGGTTTTTCAATGAGTGGACTGACAAAGTTTTCAAACCTTTAGTGATTCTAAAAGAGAAGGAAAAGACTCAAATGAAAAATCACATTCACGACCAAAGGAAGACACAAAGCGTAAAAGTGGGTGACTTGACTCGTGTTTTTAGCTTTTAAAAGGACACGGAAGCTTTTTGAGATAGGCGTGTTAACACGTCCCTATTCTCGAGGTAAAAATTTGTATGATCATAATCCGATTAACCCGGTTTGGCGGTATGTTCTGGGTTTATCATTGGGTTATGATAAAAAAGGATCGCAGAAATAGCGATAGGCTAACCGGCACTGAGGATGTTAAAATTGGGTAGCGATCAACTGTTAGCCCTTTACGTGTGACTCGAGGATTTAAATCAAAAATGACGATAGGTCACTTGATTCAAAGAGTAAATCAGCGGGTTCGTATCACGAGCGAGCGCGTTTTTGTTTTTGAGAGAAAAAGATTAAATCGGGATGACTAAAGAGTCACTCGACTTAGAACTAATTCTAACGTTCTAAAAGTTAATTTCATTTAAAATCTCAAAATGAATTGACATACTCGGGTTTTTCGCTTTGTGAAAGACCTTTAGCAATAAATGTATTATGACGATACGTCGATCGCATAATTCATCTACGTTTTGAAAAAGACACGGGATATAGTGGTTATCCTAGGTCGGTTTTAAATGTAGTGGCATCCTATTTATTAAACTCAAATGACTATAGGTCAAAGAGCCTAACGGCGTGTTTTAAAAGTATGACCTTTTTGAAAAAGTTTGAAAAAGCAATTTCAAAGATGGACGTATTTTAAAAGTATAATGCCTAGGAAAAGTTTTCACATGCAGAAAGTTTTGAAAGACTACTATAGTGAGGTACTATAGCTTCATACTTGTACATATAAACACAGGTTTTTGGTTTATAGGGTAAGGTTCCCTCAGGTCATTCATGACGTTTAGGTAGGGGCACCCGAAGACTACACACGTCTTAGGTGTGAATTCAAGACGGCCCTAGAGCGTTCGAGTTTGGTAGTTACGATCGTTTGTGCACGGATGCCGTACTTGTAATCGTGGAGGGGTGAGAGAGCAGTGTGTCAGGAGTTACCTCGCTTATGGCGAGAGTTCTTTGAGCCGTTCCTCAAAGGGTGTGGTTTGAATCAGGAGGATTCGACTCAACGTATTTTTGCCCAAATATCGAAAGCGTAAATGTTTTCAAAGTTTCAAGCTTCACTTCTTTATGATTTTTAAAATAAAAGAAAAAACTAGTTTTTCAAAAATAAAAATCATGCTCGTCCCCAGCGGAGTCGCCAGCTGAAGGTACCGGGAAATGTGTGAGATCGTTAGTCCCTATCGACGCCCTGCGCGCGCCCGCCCTCGCCGTCTTGAAGGCCGAAGCGAATGCGCCTCGCAGGAAAAAGTGCGAAGTTTTGAGAAAAATGGGGGAGATCATTGCATGAATTTGTGACCAAAAAAGAAAAGTAGAAAATCCTTTTTGAAAGTGTATTTTCGGAGTCGCCACCAAATATTAAAGGAATTTGGAACCTATTCAACGCGTCTTGAAATACAAGACACGAGTGTCTCAGATTTCAAGGTGCGTCGATACCTATCTATCTGAGGTTTGAAACCAGAGAAGGGGTTCGGAGTGAGGTTACTTTTCGAAAGTTTTGAGAAAGTGTATTTTGAAATGATAATCAAAAGCCTACGTAAAAAGTAGTCTCTACTAATTTGAAAACATTTGCTTAATTTCGATATTTGGGCTAAAAGTCACGCTACGTACAAGTGCGAATAAGTATGACTCGATTAAAATGCATAAATAATGTAAATTGTCAAAATAATGACATATTGCTATAGGAAATGTACGTTAAATAATAATTTATTGGCTAAATTATTACTATAGACGTTATTTTGCAACCTCGTATTAGAATTTATACAGAAAAAACCCTCAGTTTTGACATGCTAAAAGACTCTATGAAACGGTACAATTTAGTGTTGGATCCGTGATTCTAGTCGTTATTTAATGCATGAATGAGGACTTGCATAATTATAAAAGTGACGTCGGTTTGCTTTAGTGATAATGAGTCGTTTATTTATGCGATATTGGCGGGGTTTAGACGGATTATGAATCCGAATTGCTACAACCGTATTACGAATACGGCCATTGGGTGCCAATATCGGGTTTGGGGTTAATGTAACCCCATTATCCGAGTCTCAAACGTCCAGCCCGTAGGTAAAATGTTTACCTTTCGAAAATGTAAAGACGGTATTTTTGAGTGGATTTTGTGAATAGTGTATATGTGTTAAAAAACCGGGTATTAGAAATGAAGGTAAGGGGTTGGTATTTATAGGGAAATGGCTCGTTTATGTGCAGGGACAAAACTTAATCGCCAGTGAGCATGCGATTATGTTTCAATGCAGCCGCCAAATGAAATAAAAGAACCAAGGTTGGGAGAGGAAAACTTAATCGCCTGTAAACAGGCGATTTGGATTTGTCGCTGTTCTTGGCGATTAGATTTTTGTTTTGGTGGAAATTTTTATGCCGCCTTTTGGTTTTTGACGTTTGATTAAGTAATGATTATGTTTTGTTGTTTACTTATGGGTTAAGTATTTGTTCAGTTTTGGTCCGAATTTCGGTTTTCGTGTTTCGGTTTTTGTCGTGTTTTTCGGTTTTGGCTCGAAATAAAATAATATTAGGTTATATTATTTTATGGTTTCATAAAACCTAACTTTGTGAAAATGTGACACGGGACGCACTTTGGCCCGTTTTGAGTGTTGTGTTAGTGTGCGTTTTTGGGTCGTGTTTGTAAGTTTGGGCCGTTTTGTAGCTAGTTGGGCTGTTTTTGTGGCTTGGCTTAGTAAGACGTTCCTATATTGTGCTCGTGTTACGCTCATGATGACTAAAAATTGACATTCATTTTCATGATTATGCAAATCCAAATTAATACGCTAAAAATGACTAATACGTTTTAGACACTTTTGTACCGTTTCGACTCTTTTAAAAGCATGCATGAAAGTCCTTTTCATCATCGGGTTTGTTTTTGGGGGGTACGGATACGGGTATCTACAGGGTCGCAGGTTATTTATGAACTTAAGCACAAGTTCGTCCTCATGCGGACGATTTGGGATTTGTGCGCTTAGCTTTTTCCATCGGGAGAGATACTTGGTGAAGCCTTCGTCGTCTTGTTGGTTAAGGGCCTCGAGAGTGTGGATCGAGACATGTTCTTTGGTCTTGTCCTTGATACGTTGCTCCAAACGCTTTATCTCGGTCTTGTGGTGGTTCAGCAGGCGTTCGAGATCATCGGTCAGCTTGGTGACTTGTTCACGGAGTGCGTCAACATCATCATTGTCGGCCATTCTTTGGGTATAGGTTCGTTTCTTGTGAGGTATGACAAATCGGTTTTTGGTGCAGCGGGTATCCAGGTGAAACCTACATTTGGATGGAGTGCATCAGCTCTATGACAGACCCAACTTGACACATTCATTTATACGTTTGTTTTTAGCTCATTTCGTTTGAAAAAGACTCTTTTAAGTTTTGAAAAAGAAGGAAGTTTTCGAAATTAAGCTAGGAGTGTTTTTGAGACAAGACTGCGTGCGCACAGCTCGTCTCGATGTTAAAAGGCTTTGTTTTGCATCCGCTTAGCCCAAATGACGGGATATTGTCATGGGCTAAAGATGGATGCGTAAAAAAAGGAATCGACTCGGGTTTAGCCAAGTCGAGGATGTTAAAAAGGATTTAAGCCGTGAAGGTTAAAGAATGAAATCCACGAGTTGGGGTTGGAAAGCCTCGACTCGGGTTTTGCAAGTTTTGTATAAAGGGAAATTTGAAAGTTTATTTCAAAAATTTCGCGAGAGTTTTGTTTGTAAAGAGTTAGACGTTAGGTAAAATGTTAGTTGTTATTTGTTAGGTTCATTTATACCTTGAAAATTTTGGGTGAGTTTTCGAAGATATACAATGCAAATGAATTTTGAAAAAGACTATATTGTTTAGCCTCGCACTCGTACGTATGACTCTTGGTCGTTTGGTCAAGTCTCGTACACCTCCAACTGATTTGAGTACGCTTTGGCAGGTGCTTTTAGCCCTTCGCCTACATAGTATAACATGTAGGATACAAAGGAAGCCCTGGGGCGGTCAAATCAGTTTGCTACGGCAAGCCGTGGAGGGGTGAGAGGAAGGTTAGTCCAGAACGTGCTTTATCGAGTGGACAAGCCTGCGTTTGGAACCACCTCTCAAGGTATTTGTGTGTGAATCCGACTAGATTCGACTCTAAACGGATATGCCTAGCTCATGTATGTTGATCGTTCTCAAGTCGTTCAAGTCTCATTTTTATTTTTAAAAAGAAAAAGGCTAGTTTTAGTTTTAAAAATAAAACCTGTCCCCAGTGGAGTCGCCAACTGTAGGTACCGGGATCTGACCATGGGACCACTCGACGTCTTGCTAGGGCCGTAAAGTTAAAAAGATTAAATAAGAAAAACCTTTTAAAACTTGTTTTGGAGCCGCCACTAAATTATGAGGGAAATTTAGAACCCGCCTCCGTGTCCTCATGCTCAAAGACACGTCTTAGAGTTCAAGGCACGTCGACACCTATCCGTCTAAGGTTATTGTGAAACCAGATTCGGATTCGGGTAAGGGTACTTTTCTAAAGCATAAATCAAAATAATGTTTTTATGAAAGATCTTTTGGAAAAGCCTATCAAAAGATAGCCTCTACTAGACTTGAGAACTATGCAAAGAATGATACATGAGCCTAAGTAATACGCTACGTACAACTGCGATAAAGATGTAAAATAATGCAAAAAGAGATTGTTTAAAACCCTCAGTTAAGCATGCTTAACTTATTAACGAAAAACTTGATTCGATTTAATGACGAATTCATTTTAAGTGATTTAGATGCAATAAGAGGATTTGCTAAAATGCATGCAATAAAATAAAGTTCAATTAGCCATTGATTTATTTTAGAGAGGTCAGTTGTTTATGCGACTTTGGAAAGGTGTTACGAATAGGGTGTGTATTCGAGTTGCATGGCCGCCTTATGAAAAGCAGACTTGCGTACCAAAGTCGGGGTGAGCCTAATGTAGGCCCTTGCTAGTCTAAGAAGTAAAGAAAGACCTTAATCCTTGTTAGGATTAAGTATTACCTGTCTCGAGTTAGGAAACCGGCAGCGCTTCGCTTCAAAGGGAAGAGAATTCAACACTAGGAAGGTGAAGAATTCAAGGATGTTTATGCGTGAGGCTTTTTGTGTGTGTATATGTGAATGTGCTAAAACCTAGGGAGAAAGGTTGAGAGGAGAGGTGTTTTTTTTATGTGTGAAAAACTTGTTGAATGGTCGAGGGAGGGGTTGTATTTATAGTGGAGTAGTCGAGGGAATTTAGGAAACCCTAGAGGATAGAATCGGACGTAGGAGTCGCAAGGACCCATGCGACCAGAGGGGCAAATCGCATGACCTCTTGCGGCTGCCCCAATGAGCCGCAAGGCCCCTTGCGGCTTATGCGTCAGTAAAACCTCCAGTTCGTATATTTCCAAATATCTTTTAGGAGATATACGGTATATCCTTGCTTGAGCTCTAAGTTACGGATTGTTGGCTGATGTTAGGGTTTGACTAGGGTTTGACTTGGTCATCCTAGTCCTTGGGAAGCGGGCCAGGCATGGGTTCGGGCTCGGTTACGGGCAGACCCTGAAAATGTAAAGGGGTGCATTTTGTGTCATTTTGTGAAATAGGACATTCCGTGAGACTATCCTGGGTATTTGCTAGTCCTAAAAGGTGGTTTTAGAGACTGAACCTAAATTTAGGGATTTAGGAGGATCGAATTGAACCTTGTAAAAGGATCAATTAGGCTATGTGTTTGAAAGAGGGTGTGCGCATGCCGATTAGGACCTGAACTCGAGACAAGCTAGACTCTAGACCTAAGGACACTAAGAGTGATGACCCATAAAGAAACCTCATTTGCATTTTAAATCATTTAACTCGAATTCGTCATAATTAGAACCATTTAAGTCAACATAAAAGCATGCAATAAAAGTCCATTGTTACATCACTGGGTTTTTGGTGGGAGGTGCGGATTTGGGTATCTACAGCTGGGTCTCTCGCACTGCAAACCGCGCCCCGATGCCTTCAGGAATACCCGCATACTGGCCCCACGGGAACGGCACGAACTACAAAAACAAAAACAAACACTCATAAATACAATCATTTTAAGTACATTCTATTTAAAATGGTTCAAGCACAAACCTGATCAAACTGCATCTGGTTCAGAAGCACCCGAACCTCGTCATACGACCAGTTAAACGCGGCACGGTTACACGTGCCCCAAGTACGCACCGCCGGATATACCCGCGGAATCGTCAGAGCATGTGGCGGCAGCAGAAAAGGAAAATGGCTAAGAATCCACGACTGCACACACAAAAAACAAAAACACGTTACAAAGACACAAAGGCAAAGACGACAAAGACAAAGACCAAAACAAGCAACGTTGCTTCCCGAAAATTAAGCAAAAAAAACGCAAGAAACCCGTTTCAAATAAAAAATCCAACCGTTGTTTCCATGGCCGTTGTTTATAATCAAAAACAACGCAAAATAAATATACGAAACCGTGTTATATATCAAAAATATCGTCAGCGAAAAATTTGGCGCAAAAGACTAAAAAAAACGGTTTTTAATAAAAAACCGTTATTTAAAATGATTAAAAAAAACGGTTTTTAGTACATAACCGTTTTTTTTAATATTTTAAATAACGGTTTTTAATAAAAACCGTTTTGTATTATATAAAAACAAAAACGGTTATTATGCTAAAAACCGTTTTTTATAACTATTAATATTAAAATTATCAATTGATATTAAATTTAAGAAAATGATTTTAGCAAACGGTTTTTTATTTATAACCGTTATTTAAAATAATATAAAACAAACGGTTTATAACATAATAACCGTTATGTATAATTTTATTTCTAGTAAAATAAGGATTTATATTTGATTTAAATTTATTAATATATAACGGTTTTTATTGAAAAAACCGTTTTGTTTGTTTAATATGTTTAAAACGGTTATTGTTTAAAAACCGTTTTTTTTTATTAATTTTTTTTTTTTTTAATAAATTTCAAATTTAATATTTCCCGTCTAAACGACGATACAAAATATTATTGCTGCACAAAACACAATCCACAACATACAATAATATATGCAAAGCAATACATTCCCATTAAGCCAAGTTTTCAACAAAACTCAATTTACAACATTCAACATACACCGTGCACAATACCTCATTATATATTAGCTACACCTCGGGTTCACGGGGATGTTCAAGCACATATTTTGCCCATAAATCACGAATTTCGTCGATTTCAGAATTCGTGTATGTTTTTGCGTTTCTCCTAGTAAATACGTACTACAAAAAAAAAACAGAGCATATATAAGGAATCGGACGTACATAAAGCAATGATAATATAAAAAAAAACCGTTAATTTTTGAGCTTAAAGTTAATAATGCAACTTAACACTTACCTTTTGTGACATCTTTGCCGCTAAATTACGGGTTATCATCTCATACATCATCCGACAAACATAATATCCACGTTGTTTGCCATCGGGTTGGCGAGGAACCTAAAATATTAACATAGTAACAAACATTCAATATAATAATTCAAGTTATTAACAAAATACTTGACACTTTATATATATATATATTATATATGATATGATTAATTATAATTAACATACATCAAGAATCCAGGCGAGACTAAGGACAGTCTCGACCCTCGATCCATGACCCGTGGTCTCACGGCATCCATACAGAAACGAATGCACAAACCCAGAGATGGCGTCACCCAGTCAAACGTCCCAATTGCATCCCAATCCAGGAGATGCATAAGGACCGACGTCAACGCCCGCTCGCCCTTATCGCCGAAGTACACGGCGCTGACAAACCACCACAACCACATACGAGCATTCTGCTCGTCACTCCACTCCGAGGGGCCATACTCGGTCTTCCCCTCAAAGTACTCCAAGATGTAGCTCGTCTTGAAAGTGTAAGGTGGAGCACCCTCACAGATCACCTCCAAACCACCGCCAATCGCGGCAGTCACAACCTCGTCCACAACGGACGGCGCAAACTCGAAGCTCATGTCACGGTCTCCGAACGGCAGCCCCGTTATGACCGCATACTCAGACAAGGTAATACCGGCCTCAAAGCTGGGCATATGGAACGTCGTCGTGGTGTCCCGATGCACTGTCTAGGAAGGCCCTGATCAACATCAGGTTCGCCGTCTGCTTCTTCCTTGCAATCTCCCTCCAATGGCCGACCAACGGGCCAAAAGCACTACGCAGCACCCAAGCTTGCGCCCTCGGCGAAAGCTTCTCCTCGAAAGCACACATCACGGACGAGACGCCCGAGAAGGTCCTCATCGAGCCTTTCTGCCAACCCATCGTCGCTCGATAGGAAACGTGTCTCTCCGGAGCAAGTAGAAGGTTATGGCCATCCGGCCCTTGGCGAGCATACTGTTCGCACGTGATTTTCGCGGCCTAGAGCTACTCGCTCTAGGCGCAGCCTCCTCAGCCTCCTCCTCGACATCCATCTCAGCCTCCAGCTCATCCACAAGCTCTTAAGCAAGCTCATCCTCAGGATCAGGCACAGGGACATTCCTCCCACGACCTCTACCTCGTGACTGACCACGTCTCGTGCGCAGGTCACGAGGGTCAGCATCCCTCTCACTACGCGTACGCCTCAAACCACTCGAGCTAGAGGCTCCCTCAGTCCTCGAGCTAGTACTCCTACGAGATTTCGATCTCGTAACACGACTAGAATCCTCTCCTGCAACCAAACACAACCAAACTGTGGAACCCGGGATCGGACCCAACTCGGCGTCTTGCTTAAGGGCGGATTTTAAAGTTAAAAAAAGATTAAGTTGGAAAAACCTTTAAGAACTGTTATGGAGTCGCCACCTATTTATCGCGGAAAATAGGAACCTGCTACCATGTTCTAAGTTAAAAACATGTCCTAGATTTTGGAGCACGCCGACACCCCTAGATCTAAGGCTTGTGAAACCAGATTGGATTCGGGGTGAGGGTACTTTAGAAAAAGAGTTAATTCAAATAATGATTTATGAAAACCTTTTAGAAAAGCCTATGTAAAAATAGCCCCATGTGTCCTAGAACATTCCATGTAAGATGATATTTGAGCTAATGTTCACGCTGCGTACAAGTGCGATAAGTTTGTAAAAGAATGCAGATGCAGATGCAAGAAGATTGATTAAAACCCTCAGTTTAGCATGTTTAACTTGTTAACGCACACGGGTCAGTTAAAGGTCGAATTCATTGTTTAAGTTGATTTTAATGCAAAATAAGAAGGGTGCAAGATGCATGCAAATAAAATAAAGTTCAATTGTCCATTGGTTTATTTTATAAGGTCGGTTGCTTATGCGACTTTGGCGTGTCATCGGATATGGAGTGTACCCGAAGTAAATAGAACACTTGGAGTGCAAGCGTATTTGGGTGCCAAAGCCGGGGGGGCGCTAAAGTGTAGACCCCTTTGTTAGTCCATAGAAAATAAGAAAAAACTTTGATCCAAGTGGATCGGTACCTACCTTGTCCTGACGCTTCAGATCTGGGCAGAGCTTCGCTTCTTGAACTTGAAAGGAGGATGAATTCAACACGGGATGGTGTGTTGAACTCAAGGATTTGAGTGCTTGAGGCTTTTGTGAAAGAGGATTTGTGTGTGTGAATTGTGATCTGAAAGTATGAGATGTGAAAGGTGTGAATAAGATGTATTCTGGTTGTGAAAGATGATCTTCGAGGTTGGGTATAGGGCTCTATATATACTAAAAACCTCGGAGAAATTAGGAAAGCAGGGAATAAAAACAAGCCGAGGAACCGCATAGGCTTATGCGGTTGCCAGGGCAAACCGCATAAGCTTATGCGGTTTCCCCTCCACACCGCATAAGGCTGTGCGGTTTGGAGGTGTGGTTCTAGGCCTAATTTCCTAGTTTCGGTTTGACGAAATCTTTGAAAGATTACGTGATAATTTTGTGCGTGTGGCTCAAGAATACAGCTAGGATAATCCTGAGATATTTTGTGGTGTTCAGGGCTTTGGAGTGCGGGCCAAAGGCTTGGGTTTGGGCTCGGTTTCGGGCCCGAGACCCGGAAAAATGAAAAAGGTGTATTTGCATAGTTTTTGTGAAAGAAGGTAAGACGTGAAGTTGTATTTTGTGTAAGAGGGGGCTAAATAGCGGTTTTAGCTACCGGGCCTAAATTAGGAATTTAGGAATGCTGAATCAGACCTTGTTAATGTAAAAGGACTAATTGTAGTGCGAATGCGAAGCTCATGCCAAATGAAGCAGGACAAGGACCTAGCTAAACTCCAAATGGACAAAATGAACGTTTATTTAAGTGTGATGTGATGCGACCTTAAACATTTTAACATTTAAAACGACTCAAAATGAATTCGACATTAGTTAGAACCGTATAAGTCAACGTTAAAGCATGCGTAATAAAAGTCCGTGATACATCACAGGGTTTTGTGTGGGAGGGTACGGATATGGGTATCCACAGAGCCCCGGTTGGTGAGCTCGGACTAGAGCGCTAGTCAAACTCCTTCGACCATATCCGGACCATTACAGTCTCGATATAGTCAGCGGAACGAAGCATGTGTCCATGGGTGAGACGAGGACTTCGAACCGGGGTAAACGGGGAGGGGCGTGCGCATTTTAAGGACTTGGCGGTCCGTGCTTGCTATAAGAACTGCCAGCCTTTGGATGTCTTAAATCGTGCTTGTTGTCGTTTGTTGGTGCCTTTGCGTGTGCTTGTAGTGTCAAATGTTGATGCTGGTGCTTGTAATGTCTTCGTGTTGCATGTGTTGGATGTAAAAAGGCTAGAGTGCAGGGTGCATATGCTTGTAAGATGTTTGGATAAGGATGTTCGTGTAGGCCTCGTGAAAGAGCGTCTGTGTAATGCTTGTGTTTGAACTCGCCGAGGAGCGTCTATGTAGAGTGAAATGCTTGGAGTTAGGTGTATATTGCAGAGTGCATGTGCTTAGGCTCGCCGAGGAGTGTCTATGTAGTTATGGTTGCATATGATTGCCTTCCGTGGTGGAGAAAATGATGTAATGCTCGTGAAGAGCGTTCGTGCTTCTGCTTCTGTACTGTACATTAAATGCTTAATATACGCGTATGGCGGACTGTAGGTGACGCCTTGATCCAAGCATGGGAAGTACTTGGAGTTGCATTAGAGTTAGGATGAATTAGGAATCAAAAGGTAGGCGTAAAACGAGAAAAATCCGAGAAAAGCCAAGGGCTGTAACCGCATAGCCTTATGCGGTTCACGGGGCAAACCGCATAAGCTTATGCGGTTTCCCCTGTTGGCTGCTGGGGGCTATATAAGCACGAGCAAACCGTGAGCATGCCTCATAACTTATTTACGGTTTTTCAACTCAAAAAACGTCATTTTTCGATTTCTCAACCGTTTTTGCTCATTTTTCTTGCGTTGCCTTGCTATGGAACGAGGTATTGCTCCATTTTAACTTGCTTTTAAGTTAGTTGTCGTTGTAATTAGCTAGTTTTGCCTTGAAATGTTGAAAAGACGGGTTTTGAATGAAAACCCGAGTTTTGCTTGAAATTTGCCGTTTGAATGCTTGAAATTGACGTCATTGTGTTGCATTATGCCATGTGAACGTGTATGTGTGAATTGATTGGGATTTAGACCGTCTTTGTGTGAAAAACGTCCAAATTAGGTTTCGGGCCCGAAAACGAACCCGGATTTTCCGACCCGGAATTTCAATTAAACTTCGGTGTAGGATGCCCATAGTGAGTATAGCATGCCTATAACGTTAGTTTTGCGGAAATGTCGAGTTAAGGCTTTCAAATCGCCGTCTTAAGTCGTAGTTATACGGAGTAATTAAGGCGAATTGGGGGTTTTTGATCGGAGTGACCAAAATGCAATTGCTTGTAATGGGTTGTTGTTGGGGACTATTATGGCGCGTAGAAACCATAAAGTTGTGATTTTGAAATGTAGAGAACGGTTTTCGGCTTAATTGTGAATTAGGCCTAAAAATGCCCTGTGAAGTGTATAGTGCGATGTGTTAAAAGGAATGTATATGTATTATGTGTGTATTATTTGTGTGTATTTGTGTATATGTATGCCAAGTTGTATGCTTGCATGCATTATAGCTGTATGTATTTGCTGTATTTGGTTGCAGGGGAGGATTCTAGTCGTGTTACGAGATCGAGATCTCGTAAGAGTGCTAGCTCGAGGACCGAGGGAGCCTCTAGCTCGAGTAGCTTAAGGCGTACTCGTAGTGAGAGGGATGCTGACCCTCGTGATCTGCCCACGAGACGTGGTCAGTCACGAGGTAGGGGCCGTGGGAGAAATGTTCCTGTGCGTGATCCTGAGGAGGAGGCGGATGCGTTTGCTCAGGCGTTTGTAGATGAGTTGGAGGCGGAGATGGATGTTGCTGAGGAGGAGGCTGAGGAGGTCGAGGAGGTTGCGCCTAGGGCGAGTAGCTCTAGGCCGCGAAAATCACGCGTGAACAGGGCTTTCGCGAAGGGTTGGGATGGCCACAACCTTCTGCTTGCTCCGGAGAGACATGTTTCCTATCGAGCGACGATGGGTTGGGATAAGGGCCCGATGAGGACTTTCTCGGGCGTCTCGTCCGCGATGTGTGCTTTTGAGGAGAGGCTTCCGCCGAGGGCGCAAGCAGGTGTTGCGTAGTGCTTTGGCCCGTTGGTTGGCCATTGGAGGAGATTGCGAGGAAGGAGCAGAGGCGAACTGATGTTGATCGGGGCCTTCTTGGATAGGTATTGGGACACCACGACGGCGTTCCATATGCGGCTTTGGCCGGCATTACCTTGTCTGGGTATCTTTGTCATGGCCGGGTTCTGGATTTGGGGACCGCGACATGGATTTTGAGTTCTTGGCGTCTGTTGTGGACGAGGTTGTGACTGATGCGGTTGGCGGTGGTTTGGAGGTGATTTGTCAGGGTGCGCCTCCTTATACTTTCAAGACAAGCTATATCTTGGAGTACTTTGAGGGGAAGACCGAGTATGGCCCCTCGGAGTGGAGCGACGAGCAGAATGCTCGTATGTGGTTGTGGTGGTTTGTGAGCGCCGTGTACTTCGGCGACAAGGGTGAGCGGGCATCGACCTCGGTCCTTATGCATCTCCTGGATTGGGATGCAATTGGGACGTTTGACTGGGTGACGCCGTCTCTGGGCTTGTGCATTCGCTTCTGCATGGATGCCGTGAGACCGCGGGTCATGGATGGAGGTTCGCGACTGTCCTTAGTCGCGCCTGGCTTCTTGATGGAGGTACGTATTGATTTTGTTTTTGTCTTAGGTGCATTGTTGTTCATTTTTGTTGTCTTTTGTCTTTGTAACATGTTTTTGTTTCTTGTGTGCAGTCGTGGATTCTTAGCCACTTTCCTTTTCTGCTCCCCCCACATGCTGTGCGGATCGTGAGGGAGTACCCGGCGGTACGTACTTGGGGTACGTGTAACCGTGCTGCATTTAATTGGTCGTATGATGATGTTAGGGATCGTCTGAACCGGATGCGGTTTGATGAGGTTTGTACTTGAACCATTTTAAATAGAGTGTACTTAAAATGATTGTATTGTATCTGTATTTGTGAGCGTGTTCTGTTTGCTTTGTAGTTCGTGCCATTCCCGTGGGGCCAGTACAGGGGTATTCCTGAGGGCATTGGGGCTAGGTTTGCGGTCACGAGAGACCAGCGCCTTATACATAGCGACGCCGTATGGATCGGTTTGGTACCTTGAGAGCGTTTGGTCTTTCGAGCAGGTGGCGACTCGGTGGTGCCTAAGGATCCGCCGAGGGTCCTGTTTGAGCGAGGGGTTTCTGCTCAGGATCGTGTGGCGTTGTATGGAGAGGGAGAGTCAGTGAGCCTCCTCTGTCCTGGGGAAGACTATGCCCATTTTGCTCAGTCTCGGCTTGCTTGTGGGCCGATTGAGGTATGTGTGCTTCGGTGTTTGGGGGTGCGTAAGGTAATTTTTGCGAAAAATTTCCCTGACGTGTGCGTTTTGTATTTGTTTTGCAGGAGTTTGATCCCGAGATGGCAGAGCAGCCTGATGACTTCCCTACTACTATCGAGTATGATGACTCAGGCGTCCGTCGTACCTTTGTTCTGCCGACGTACTTGCCGGTGACTACTGACGCGGGCATGGACAGCTGGACGAGCAAGGTGAAGAAGGTATGTACTTGTGTGATTGTATGTATGTGTATAAGCCCCCAGTTTGATCGAGGTATGAAGTATATCGATGATCAAACTTGTGAGAGTCGTTTTTGTTTGTGTTACCCCTTCCAGTTTGGTTTAAGTGGGGTTTGACTGTGTTTGTTTTGAAATTTCCCCCCTAAGTTTGACTTAATTTGAGTGAAATTAAGGCAAAATGGAGAAAAGTGTGAACTGTGTTTGTGTTGTGTTTCACAGGTGGCTAAGGAGGCGCATAAGAAGCTATGGCGTATAGCCAACAGGTGGAGGATGGCCTGGGCTGAGCAGACAGCTCAGTTGTGTCAGAGCCGAGCTGAGACGGCTCAGATTCGGCGTGAGTTTGACGAGTATCGGCGCCGTCACCCCGAGTGAATTTGTGTATTTAAAGATTGTATGAACCTTTATGTACATGTCGTTGTAGCTTGAACCTTGAACGTTGTTGTTGTAGCTTGAACTTTGATTGTCGTCGATAAACCTGTTTGGTAGGCTTGTTTTGAAAAATGATATGATTCCCGAGTGCGATGCATTGATGTTCGTTTTAGATTGTGAAAATGTTTTGCAAAATGTTCATTTTAAATGCGAAATGAGCTCGTATGAACGCGAAAAATGTTATGCGTTGACTCGTGGTACAAATCGGAATTGCTAAAGTGAAGCGTGATGTTGGTGTATGGGGAACAACGAAAGAATGTCGTAGCCCAAGGTAGGTTGTAGTGTTTTGCGAAAGACGAAATTAGGAAAATTTTGAGAAAAACCAGCCCTTGAAACCGCATAGGCTTATGCGGTTCGTGGGCTAAACCGCATAAGCTTATGCGGTTTGGACAGCAGACCGCATAGGGTCATGCGGTTTGTTGGTTTGGATGTAGCGCTGTATTTCCATGTTTCGGACATTGTTTTCCTATATAAGGAGAGGGGGTGCGTGCCATAATATTCATTCACAACTACTCCTCTTCTTTTTTTTTTTTTTTTGCTTTAGAATTTTGCTTTCACAAATATATTGGGTATATTTATAAAAGTTTTTTTTTGTGTCCAAGAAAATGGAGGAGCATTTTGATGCTCTTTTGAAGAGGTGGACGTCTTCCTTGAGTTCGGCAATGAAGAAGGCGGTGTATGATGACGGTGCGGGTGTATTTATTGGCTTTCGCCAAATGAAAGTCGATCTAGACTTCCTTGATTCGTGCTTAGATTATTGGGATCCTAGCTTGCATGTTTTTAGGTTTCCCGGGGGAGAGGTGTGCCCTTTGATGGAGGAGTTCTCGGCCATTGCTGGATGGTCGAAACGGACTACTCCTGTGGTCGTGAGGAGTGAGCTTTGTTACAACGGGATGTTGCGAAACTTCCTTGGGATGACAAACGCTCATGCTGCAGGTTTGTTTGAGGGAGGCAAGGTAAACATGCTTCTCTTGTGTCAACGATATATGAATAAGGCTGATACGAGTATTTCGGACCGTTCTAGGCGGAGGGCCCTTGCTTTTTGTTTGGTTCATCGTTATGCTTTTGCGGGGTCCATGCCAGATGGGGTGTTCGGGAACTCGAGGTATGCTCGTGTTGTCGAAGAGATGGAGAGGGGACATGATCCTTCTGCGTTGATCTTAGCGGAGACCATACTGGGCTTAGACGACCGTTATGCTAATCGTCTGAGCTTGTACAAGGGTTGCGCTAGGATTCTCAACGTTTGGCTCATGGAGAGGCTAAGTGTGTATAAAGCTCTTCCCCTTGGAAGTGTCTTCAAGGCGGCGGGGACGACGTCGCGGAAGATGGAGTGGGCTGATCCTCGGGAGCGTTCGTTAAACTACTACCGGTGGTTTGTGAAGGAGAGCACCATTCGTTGGTACGTGTCTTGGTGGGGTATTACGGCTGATTCTGGCGCCTAGTCTGTGCGAATGCGTCTCGTGGGTTGATGTTGTGCGGGTTTGAACGAGGAGTGTGGATTCATCCTCTTCGCTTGAAGAGGCAAATCGGGCTTGCTCAAACCATACCCGAGCAGGATACTCAGGTTGGAGGGGTTGTTGTTCTAAACAACCAAATGATCGATGCTTGGATCCGAGGGTGGTCGGACCGTGTTACTTGGGCTGTGCCGGAGCATATAGAGTCTAGCCGTGTTACGGACTTCTATACACGGTGGTATCGTTCCAATGATCCTAAGGAACGTGAGAATCAAAGGAGGAGGGAAAAGAATGGGCCAAGGCCCTCCTTGGCGTATGAGGCGGTCTTGAAAGGAGGGACTATGGTGATCTTTGTACTGTTGGTGCAGGTGTTTCTACTTCGAGACCGGCGCGGGAAAGGCTTGGACCGAAGGTGACCGTTAAAGATCGCCTAGGGCCAAGGATCGAGGAGCCCCCAGTTGAGCAGGATGAGGATCCGATCGAGCCCCCGGGTTTTGAGAGATCTACTCCCGTCCTTAGGTCGAAAGTTGTGGCGGATCGGCCTCTTGAAGATGAAGAGGTCAACCCAAAGCGTCAGAAAAAGACTTGAGTAGTTTGTTTTGTTTAGTTTAGAAAAATTCCTTTATTTAAATACATGTTTTAGATTTGAATAAAGGGCTAAGGAGGCTTGTTCCTAGCTCCTTTCTAAATTGCGAAAAATTCTAAATAAAGTAATAAAATAGAATTAATTTGCTTTTGTCTTGTCTCGTTGTTTTCTCTTGTTTGTTTTTAAATGTTCTCGACCTTTTTAAGCTTCGAACATTCGCATTAAATCCTCGACCTTTTTAAGCTTTGGATTCGCCTGTTTGACTTGTTGCGTTTTTAAATCCTCGACCTTTTTAAGCTTTGGACTTGGATTTGTATTTTGTTTTGTGTTGACTGTGCTCTTGACCTTTTTAAGCTTTGAGCGTGTCTTTTTGTGAGTGCAACGCCCTTGACCTTTTTAAGCTTTGGGCATGCGTGCTAGAAAAGTTCGGTTGTACTTTTGACAAGTCGCCACGATTCTGCTTTTTGGAATACAGAATCAAACCGGCGTAGTTCGTGTGATTCGGTTGAGCTCTTTGCAAAGCTGCCTACGTATCCACAGTGCGTGGAATCAAACCGAGCGTAGTTCACTCATGCGAGAGTGAGTTTTGTTTTGAAATTTTTGCAGAAGCGTTTGTGTTTTAGGGGTAGTATTTCTTGAGTTGATCAAGATTTGTTGGTGTCTAAGTCCCGACCAGTCAAGGTCGATTAGTTTCACGGCTCCTCGGAAGGATTTCCTTGACCAAATGCACGGTCCGCCCAATTGGGTTTGAATTTTCCTCTTGGGTCGACCGTAATGGTGCTCTGACCGATTTGAGTACTAGGTCGCCCACTTTGATGTTTCGTGGCTTGACCCGCTTTGTTGTAAGCGCGTAGGCGAGATTGATACATTCTGACCGTACTTAGTGAATGTAACCGTCTTTCGTCTAAGAGGATGGGTTGATCGGATCGTACGCGTGCCATTCGGCCTCGAGGAATGTCCGCTTCCATGAGAATTGAAGGGATTGCATCTCGATTTCTACAGTTGAGCGGCTTCCATCCCGTAGGTTAGGAAATAGGGTGTCATGCCCGTGGGTGTGCGGATGGTTGTCGCGGTATCCCCATAATGCAAATGGGATTTTGTTGGGCGATCGTGGCGGTGTCGATCATCTTTTGAGGATTGATACGACGGTTTTGTTCTTTGCCTCGACCGCGCCGTTAGTTCTTGATCGGTAGGGTGATGATTTGTGTCGTTGTATCTTGTATTTGAGGAGGAGTGGTTCCACCTCTCCTTGGAAGTGTGTGCCTTGGTCATTGATGAATTAGTGGGGTATGCCGTAACGACAAATGATGTTGTTTTGTATGAATTTCGCAACTTCTTTCGTGCCTAGCGTACGGTATGATGCGGCTTCGACCCATTTGGTGAAATAGTCGATGGCCACAAGGATGAAGCAGTGTCCTCCTGCTCCCACGGGTTGTACTTTGCCAATGACGTCAATTCCCCATGTGGAGAAGGGCCATGGCGAGGTTAAACTGTATAGTGGTGAAGGAGGTATGTGTTGTACGTTTGCAAAGATATGACAATTATGGCAATGTTTGACATATTTTCTTGTGATCGGCTTCCATGGTTGTCCAGTACCATCCTAGCCTTATGATTTGTTTGCACATGGCTCGTGCGTTCATGTGTGGTCCGCACTCGCCATCGTGTACTTGGGACATAATATCGTGTCCCTTTTTGTGATCTACGCATAAGAGTAATGTGCCTTGGGGTGTCTTTTTGAGTAGTTTGCCCATTTCCATCACGAATTGTGATGATAACAGGCGTAGGGCGCGTTTGGCTCGTTTGTCAATGTTTGGCGGGTATTCACCGTTTGTTTTGTAGTTGATGATTGCTTGGTACCAAGGGTCGGTTTGCTCTTCTTCGGTTTCAATGTCGCATATGTAGGCGGGTTCGTTCCGTCGTTCCACGACAATGGGGAGCGTTTCCATCCCCGGGGGTATGTTGATTAGTGACGCGAGTTTGGATAACGCGGCGGGTGGTTTTCTTCGCGTGGGAGGTGTATGAATTCTACGTGATAGAATTCGTTTATGAGCTCTTGTATTTTGCTTTGGTATAGTGCCAGGTTTTCATTAAGTATCTTCCATGCTCCGGATATTTGGTTGATTATGAGGGAGGAGTCCCCATAGACTCTTATATTGCGGGCGTTGAGTACAAGCGCTGCTTGGAGACCGTGCAAGCATGCTTCGTATTCCGCGGCGTTGTTTGTGACGTCAAAGTCCAGTTTGATGGATAAGGGTGTGTGTTCGCCATTCGGGGATATGAGAAGTATTCCTACTCCACATCCTCGATAGTTGGAGGAGCCATCGAAGTATAACTCCCATTGTTCTTGGTTGATGTTGTAGATCCCATCGTCTGGAAGGGATGTTGTGTCGATGATTGGTTCTTCGTTGATTGCATTTTCAGCTAGGAAATCGGAGACTGCTCGTCCCTTGATTGCTTTGAGGGGTTCCCACGTTTATGGTTATGGTTTCCTCGATGATTGGGTCTTGTGTTTTTGGGTGTACAAGGTTTGCAATGTATTTGTTTAATGATTCACTTTCGCATGAGTTAGTGTCTTTTGTATTTTGTGTGTTGTTTGTTGCTTGTTGATTTTTGTTTGTTTGTATTTTGTTATTTGTTTTAGTTTGAGACAAGACGTAAGCAAATTTATTCATTTCATTATTTTGAAGAGAATTATTCGACAAATCAGAAAATTGCTTGGAGCTAGCATCCGTAAATAGAAAATCTAAACTAAAGCTAGAGTCTAGGATAGATGGGTCGACAGATGACCCGACACTAAGAGCATTAGAATCTAAAAGAACTTCTTCTTCTTCTTCTTCGTCTTCTGTGTCGTTGGAGGTGCTTGAACTGCTTGAGCTGCTTGAGTTGCTTGGGTTGCTTGAGTTGCTTGAGTTGTGATGTAAATTGCGTCGTTGCTGGAGGAAGGTGTGGTTTTCCTCCGAGGTTTCTTGATCCTTCCTTGATCGATAAGATCTTGAATGGCATGTTTGAGTTTGAGACAACTCTGAGTGCTATGTCCCATGCCCCGGTGGTATGCACAGAAGGCGTTGGGATCCCATGATTTTGATTTCTTATTCATGGGTGGCTCGTTAATAGGTCCGATGGGTGTGAGGTAGTCCTTTTCGATTAGTTTTTGTAATGCCACAGCGTAGGGCATATAGAGTTTGTCAAAGTTCCTTGCGGAGCCATGCGAGTTATGTGTTCTTCGCCCTTTAAGAGTGTGTCCTCGAAGGGTACTTCGGTAGGTGGGATCCTCATAGCTAGATGTGAGATCCTTTTCGATGCGAGTGCCAATATCAATAAGATGTTCGAAGTTCTGAGCGTGGCAGAAGTGAAAGTAGTATCGCCAGGCGGGTCGTAAGCTGAAGAGGAAAGTGGACATGAGTTCATCTTCGTGTGGGTGATTCGGTACTCGGGAAAGTAATTTCCTCCACTGTGTAAGGTGTTTGACGAAGCCTTCGTTGTCTTTCTGACGAAAAGCTTCGAGGGTGTCGAGCGAGACTGGGTTGCTAAGTTCTTTTTGGACACGACGTTCCAAACGTTCGGCTGCGGTGCGATGTAGAGCTTTTAGGTGATCGATGTCTTTTGCAAGTTGATTGATGTGACTTATCAGCCGTCGAGGTAGCGAAGATTCGTCGTCTTCGTCATCGGACCGATGAGACCGCATTAATTTGGTCGCTTGAGGGTGTGATTAGGTAGGGCTTGATCTAGAATAGGGATTGACCCCACGAAGATTGCATGGTTTCCAAGCGGGTTTTCGTTGTTTGAAGGCTTGGCGGGTTGAGATGGTTTGCTGAGCTTTCCTTGATCGATTAGATCTTGGATAGCGTTCTTGAGCCTAAAGCAGTTCTCGGTGTCATGCCCCTTGCCTCGGTGGTATGCACAGAAGGCATTGGGGTTCCAAGATTTAGGCTTCTTGTCTTCGGGCGGCTCGCTAGTAGGCCCGATCGGTTGTAGGTAGTTTTTCTCGACCAACCTTTGAAATGCCTTGGAGTAGGACATAAAGAGAGGGTCGAAGTTTCTCTTGGCCTTAGGAGGCGGCGAGAAGGTAGTTGCGAAGGCGTCGAGGGTGTCATCATCAAGGTTACCGACGGTACGATTTTCGTCGTTCTTGACCGTGCGGGAGGACTTAGAGGAGCTCCCGTGATATGCATGGCCGGTGTACTTAGACATGGTGCCAGTCCTAAGGCCATCTTCGATTTGAGTGCCGACCTTAGTTAGTTCTTTGAAGTTCTGAATGTTGCTGTACCTCATGTAAAATTGATACACGGGTCGCAGGTTATTTATGAACTTCGGTACGAGCTCGTCCTCGCGGGGACGGTTGGGGATTTGTCTTCGACCTTCTTCCAACGAGT
Source organism: Dianthus caryophyllus (assembly GCA_023091065.1). Lineage (NCBI taxonomy): Eukaryota > Viridiplantae > Streptophyta > Magnoliopsida > Caryophyllales > Caryophyllaceae > Dianthus > Dianthus caryophyllus. Next base: position 9,956,312 of record CM041529.1, on the reverse strand, counting down.
AAGATAGTCGGTAAAGCCTTCATTGTCCTTTTGAGATAGGACTTCTAAGGTGCGAATTGAGACTTGAGTGTCTTCATTGTCTCGATACTGTCGGTCGAACTCGACTGTGAGTTCTTCAAAAGTAGGGACCCGTTGTGGATCGAGTGAGTAGAACCATGTTTTGGGCACTGCTGCCAGAGAGTGCGGGAAGAGAGTTAGCCAATGCTTAGCGTCGACCCCCTTGATGGCCATTTGGGACTTGAAAGCTCGGATGTGGATGATCGGGCTCTCATGTCCTTGGAAGACAGGAAGGTCACTAAGGGCGAGCTTGTTGGGGAGTTCGTCCTTGATGCTAGTAGGCACGTTTTCATTTTCCTTGTGGATGGAGTAGGTGCTCGAGACGTAGAGTCTTTCCTCCATGGCTTGGAGTTTCTTGGCGTGCCTATCGGCCTCTTCCTTGATCTTGGTTTCCATACGTTCCACCTCAGTGGTGTGGGTGGCCAGAAGCCTTTCAAGGTCGTGGTCGACCGTGACTTGGTCACTGAGCGCAGAACCGTCATTGCCGGCCATTTTGTGGGTGTAGGTTCGTTTCTTGTAAGGGATTACTAGGCGGTTCTTAGTACGACGAGTATCCAGCTGAGGCCTGCATTTCACTTTGTATATTAGCGACACGACTCGACCCACTAGACTCACATTCATTTTAGGCATTCATTTTAGCTCATTTCGTTGTTTAGAAAGACATTTTAAGCTTGAAAAAGGAGGTTTTCGAAAAGATTTTGCTAAGGGAAGCTTTTGAGGCGAGGATGCGTGCGCACATCTCGTCTCGATGTTAAAAGATTTTGCTTTGCATCCGTCGAACTGATATCGGTGATTTGTCGAGGTGAGCTCGAGTCGGATGTGTAAAAGAAGAGGATTCGGCTCGAGAGCGATTAGCAAGTCGAGTCGAGGATGTTAAATGTAGAGACTAGGCCGTATGACCTAGAAGATTGAAATCCGCGAGCTCGGGTTTTATTCCTTGCTCGGGTTTTTGCTTGTTAGTGAAAAAGGAAGTTTTGAAAAAGTTTATTTCAAAAATTCGCGATAGTTTTGTTTGAAAAGTGTTAGTTTGTTAGATGTTAGGTTCGTTTATCTTTGAAACGTTTAAGCGAGTTTTCGAAGATATGAATGCAAATGCTCGTTTTGAAAAAGACTATGGGGTGCATAGCCTCGAACTTGTACGTATGACTCAAAAAGGGTGAAAAATGAGTCAGTCGGGTACACCTCCAACTACCTCGAGTACGCTTTGGCAGATACTTAACCCCTTCATTTCCTTACGCCGGGGCGATAGGTTTCTGAAGAGAACGAAGCGGTCGAGATAGCCGTTCTGACAAGCCGTGGAGGCGAGAGGAAAGCTAGTCCGGCATGTGCTTTATCGAGTGGACAAGCCTGCATGTGGGAACCACCTCTCGAGGGTGCAAAGGGTGCCTAGATTCCAAAAGGAATGGACTCTAAACGAATGTGCATAGCTCAAATATGTATACTTGGATTGTTCAAGGCTTTCAAGTTTCACCTCTTTATTTTTAAAAAGAAAAAGCTAGTTTTTGGTTTTAAAAATAAGATGTCCCCAGCGGAGTCGCCAAACTGTGGAACCCGGGATCGGACCCAACTCGGCGTCTTGCTTAAGGGCGGATTTTAAAGTTAAAAAAGATTAAGTTGGAAAAACCTTTAAGAACTGTTATGGAGTCGCCACCTATTTATCGCGGAAAATAGGAACCTGCTACCATGTTCTAAGTTAAAAACATGTCCTAGATTTTGGAGCACGCCGACACCCCTAGATCTAAGGCTTGTGAAACCAGATTGGATTCGGGGTGAGGGTACTTTAGAAAAAGAGTTAATTCAAATAATGATTTATGAAAACCTTTTAGAAAAGCCTATGTAAAAATAGCCTCTACTGACCTAGAACAATCCTTGTAAGATGATATTTGAGCTAATGTTATCGCTACGTACAAGTGCGATAAGTTTGTAAAAGAATGCAGATGCAGATGCAAAAAGATTGATTAAAACCCTCAGTTTAGCATGTTTAACTTGTTAACGAATGCGGTTCAGTTAAAGGTCGAATTCATTGTTTAAGTTGATTTTAATGCAAAATAAGAAGGGTGCAAGTTGCATGCAAATAAAATAAAGTTCAATTGTCCATTGGTTTATTTTATAAGGTCGGTTGCTTATGCGACTTTGGCGTGTCATCGGATATGGAGTGTACCCGAAGTAAATAGAACACTTGGAGTGCAAGCGCGCTGGGTGCCAAAGCCGGGGGGGCGCTAAAGTGTAGACCCCTTTGTTAGTCCATAGAAAATAAGAAAAAGCTTTGATCCAAGTGGATCGGTACCTACCTTGTCCTGACGCTTCAGATCTGGGCAGAGCTTCGCTTCTTGAACTTGAAAGGAGGATGAATTCAACACGGGATGGTGTGTTGAACTCAAGGATTTGAGTGCTTGAGGCTTTTGTGAAAGAGGATTTGTGTGTGTGAATTGTGATCTGAAAGTATGAGATGTGAAAGGTGTGAATAAGATGTATTCTGGTTGTGAAAGATGATCTTCGAGGTTGGGTATAGGGCTCTATATATACTAAAAACCTCGGAGAAATTAGGAAAGCAGGGAATAAAAACAAGCCGAGGAACCGCATAGGCTTATGCGGTTGCCAGGGCAAACCGCATAAGCTTATGCGGTTTCCCCTCCACCGCATATAAATTTGTGCGGTTTGGAGGTGTGGTTCTGTGCCTAATTTCCTAGTTTCGGTTTGACGAAATCTTTGAAAGATTACGTGATAATTTTGTGCGTGTGGCTCAAGAATACAGCTAGGATAATCCTGAGATATTTTGTGGTGTTCAGGGCTTTGGAGTGCGGGCCAAAGGCTTGGGTTTGGGCTCGGTTTCGGGCCCGAGACCCGGAAAAATGAAAAAGGTGTATTTGCATAGTTTTTGTGAAAGAAGGTAAGACGTGAAGTTGTATTTTGTGTAAGAGGGGGCTAAATAGCGGTTTTAGCTACCGGGCCTAAATTAGGAATTTAGGAATGCTGAATCAGACCTTGTTAATGTAAAAGGACTAATTGTAGTGCGAATGCGAAGCTCATGCCAAATGAAGCAGGACAAGGACCTAGCTAAACTCCAAATGGACAAAATGAACGTTTATTTAACTGTGATGTGATGCGACCTTAAACATTTTAACATTTAAAACGACTCAAAATGAATTCGACATTAGTTAGAACCGTATAAGTCAACGTTAAAGCATGCGTAATAAAAGTCCGTGATGCATCACAGGGTTTTGTGCGGGAGGGTACGGATATGGGTATCCACACAAACACATACAGCTGTAATACATGCAAGCATACAACTTGGCATACACATACACAAATACACACAAATAATACACACATAATACATATACGCCCTACAGAGCATTTTTAGGCCTAATTCACAATTAAGCCGAAAACCGTTCTCTACACCTCAAATTTACAACTTTATGGTTGCTACGCGCCATAATAGTCCCCAACAACAACCCATTACAAGCAATTGCATTTTGGTCTTCCCGATCAAAAACCCCCAATTCGCCTTAATTACTCCGTATAACTACGACTTAAGACGGCAATTTGAAAGCCTTAACTCGACATTTCCGCAAAACTAACGCTATAGGCATGCTATACACGCTATGGGCATCCTACACCGAAGTTTAATTGAAATTCCGGGTCGGAAAATCCGGGTTCGTTTTCGGGCCCGAAACCTAATTTGGACGTTTTTCGCACAAAGACGGTCTAAATCACAATCAATTCACACATACACGTTCGCAAGGCATAATGCAACACAATGACGTCAATTCCAAGCATTCAAACGGCAAATTTCAAGCAAAAATCGGGATTTCATGCAAAACCCGTCTTTTCAACATTTCAAGGCAAAACTAGCTAATTACAACAACAAATAATGAAAAAGCAAGTTAAACTGGAGCATTACCTGGTTCCATAGCAAGGCAACGCAACGAAAATGAGCAAAAACGGTTGAGAAATTGAAAAATGGTGTTTTTGGAGCAAGAAAACCGTAAATGAGTTATGAGCCTCACTCACGACATCCTCGAGCTTTATATAGCCCCTACAGCCAACAGGGGAAACCGCATAAGCTTATGCGGTTTGTCCCCTGAACCGCATAAGCCTATGCGGTTCCTGCCTTTGGCTTTTTCCGGTTTTTTCTCGTTTTACGCCTACTTTTGAATTCCTAATTCATCTTGGCCCTAATGCAACTCCAAGTACGTCCCGTGCTTGGGTTAAGGCGTCACCTACAGTCCGCCATACGCGTATATTAAGCATTTAATGTACGATACAGAAGCAGAAGCACGAACGCTCTTTACGAGCATTACATCATTTTCCCCTCAACGGAAGGCAATCATATGCAACTACGACTACATAGACACTCCTCGGCGAGCCCAAGCACAAGCACTCTGCAATATACACCTAACTCCAAGCACTTCACTCTACATAGACGCTCCTCGGCGAGTTCAAGCACAAGCATTACACGGACGCTCTTTCACGAGATCAACACCAATACCTACATAAACATCCCTACTCAATTATACACCTCACGCATACCCAAACATCTTACAAGCAGCAGCACCAGGCATCCGACGACACCAAGCATATACAACGGCATTACATAGCGGTACAACAAGCACGACGAAGACATTCAGCAGGCCGGCAGGCCCTTATAGCATGCACGGACCGCCAAGTCCTTAAAATGCGCACGCCCCTCCCCGTTTAGCCCGGTTCGAAGTCCTCGTCTCACCCATGGACACATGCTTCGTTCATTGATCAGATCGAGACTGTAATGGTCCGGATATGGTCGTGGAGTTTGACTAGCGCTCTAGTCCGAGCTCAGTCAAACTGGGGGCTCTGTGGATACCCATATCCGTACCCTCCCAAACAAAACCCTGTGATGTACCACGGACTTTATTACACATGCTTTAACGTTGACTTAAACGGTTCTAATTAATGTCGAATTCATTTTGAGTCGTTTGAAATGTTAAAATGATTTAGGTCGCTTCACATCACATTTAAATACACGTTCATTTTGTCCATTTGGAGTCCAGCTAGGTCCCTGTCCTGCTTCATTTGGCATGAGCTTCGCACTTGCACTACAATTAGCCCTTTTACATTAACAAGGTCTAATTCAGCATTCCTAAATTCCTAAATTTAGGCCCGGTGGCTAAATCTCCCCTTTAGCCCCCTCTTACACAAAATACGGCTTCACGTCTTACCTTATTTCACAAAAACTATGCAAATACACCCTTTTCATTTTTTCGGGTCTCGGGCCCGAAACCGAGCCCAAACTCAAATTTCTTTGGCCCGCACTCCAAAGCCCTGAGCATCACAAAATATCTCAGAAATATCCTAGGGGTTTTCTTGAGCTTCACGTTTGAGATTATCTCGAAATCTTTCAAAGATACAATTCAACCGAAACTAGGAAACTACGCTAAAACCACACCCTCAAACCGCATAAGCTTATGCGGTTCGGGGAGGCAACCGCATAAGCCTATGCGGTTTGCCCTGGCAACCGCATAAGGCTATGCGGTTCCTAGGCCTGTTTTTATCCCCGGATTTCCTAATTTCTCCGAGGTTTTTAGTATATATACACCCATATACCTTGACCTCGAAATCACAATTCACAACCAGAAATACACAATTTCTCTTCAGAATACATCCTTCACACATAATTTCTTGCACCCTTCCACAAAACACTCACAAAGCCTCAAGCACTCAAATCCTTGAGTTCAACACACCATCCCGTGTTGAATTCATCCTCCTTTTAAGTCAAGAAGCGAAGCTCTGCCCAGATCTGAAGCGTCAGGACAAGGTAGGTACCGATCCACTTGGATCAAAGCTTTTTCTTATTTTCTATGGACTAACAAAGGGGTCTACACTTTAGCGCCCCCCCGGCTTTGGCACCCAGCGCGCTTGCACTCCAAGTGTTCTATTTACTTCGGGTACACTCCATATCCGATGACACGCCAAAGTCGCATAAGCAACCGACCCATATAAAATAAACCAATGGACAATTGAACTTTATTTTATTTGCATGCATCTTGCACCTTATTTTGCATTAAAATCAACTTAAACAATGAATTCGACCTTTAACTGAACCGTATTCGTTAACAAGTTAAACATGCTAAACTGAGGGTTTTAATCAATCTTTTTGCATCTGCATCTGCATTCTTTTACAACCTTATCGCACTTGTACGTAGCGATAACATTAGCTCAAATATCATCTTACAAGGATTGTTCTAGGTCAGTAGAGGCTATTTTTACATAGGCTTTTCTAAAAGGTTTTCATAAATCATTATTTGAATTAACTCTTTTTCTAAAGTACCCTCACCCCGAATCCAATCTGGTTTCACAAGCCTTAGATCTAGGGGTGTCGGCGTGCTCCAAAATCTTGGACATGTTTTTAACTTAGAACATGGTAGCAGGTTCCTAATTTCCGCGATAATTAGGTGGCGACTCCATAACAGTTCTTAAAGGTTTTTCCAACTTAATCTTTTTTAACTTTAAAATCCGCCCTTTAAGTAAGACGCCGAGTTGGGTCCCTCGACGCGGTTCCCGGGTTCCACAGGTTGACGGAGCCCGAGTACGTTTGAGGTCTATGTTTTGAGCACCTCTCAAACGCGGATTGATTATTACCACCACCCTGATATTGGTGTGTATTCACTAGTGGAAAAAACCCCTATAGTGGCGGTGCTATAGTGTCGGTTTTAAAGGAAATGACACTAAATGTTCAAAGGAAGATATATTGTGTCGGTTTAAGCTAAAAACGACACAAAAAGGTAGAGTATTTGTGGCGGTTTTAAAATAAACCGCCACAATAGATGTTTTGGTGGCGGTTTTAAGCCAAACCGACATTATATGTTATAACATATGGTGGCGGTTTTAAATGAAACCGACACTATAACAAAACACACAAACATATGGTGGCGGTTGTATGTAAAACCGACATTATATGTTTAACATATGGTGGCGGTTTTAAATGAAACCGACACTATAGTCACTAACAAAAAAGAAGAACGACACTTGGGCGCGCTTTAATTCTGTCTCTCTCAAAAACAATTTACAAAACACACAAACAAAACCCTCAACAAAACGCACGTCATACTGATCTTCTTGCTCCTCCACCTCAATCACTCTCAACCACCGCACGTCTCCGGCCACCACCTCAACGTCACGGTCTCGCGTTTTGCCTCTGTCATCTCTGTCGTGTTCGTATCTGTCGCTCTCTCCTCTTAGACTCCACGGCTCTCTATCTCTCTCTGCGCCTCCTCGTCTCTCACCGTCACGTTCATGTCCACCACCACGCCTCTCACCGTCACGTTTATGTCCACGGCACATAAAACAGGTGAGATATCAAAATTAGGGTTTCATTTTCAATTGAATCACTCATTCTTTTCTAATGCAGTGGTTTTATCTCTAATTAATCAATACAAGGCAGCTGTTAACAATTGTGATTGTTTGTAAGTTATAAGTTTTCATTTAAATTGAGGTTTTGCAATTTATAAAATTAAGGTTCTTCAAAATTATATATAGAAGATTGTTTGTGTTCTATTGATGTATATGATCTCTTTCGAAATTTTGTTATTCTGAACATTTTTAGTCGTTAGATTTAGATTACTGATTTGATTTTAATTTCTTATGCATTTTAGGCTTTGCTTGATTAATTTTACATTCTCACTGAGATCGCTATTTGATTTTGATTTATGAGTTCCATTTCATTTGATTTGATTTGTTTTTCTAAATAAAAGGGTTTTTAAATCTCGCAACTCCGTTAAGTTGTTGTTCTGAAATAACAGGCGACGACCAAAGTTCTGCACCGGGAGAGTCGCCGAGGCAACCAGATTCACGTGATTTTCGATATCCTATAAAAGAACATGTGTAACACCCGGTGTTGTCCGAGGTTATTCGGGCCGGGTTCCCCCTTGAATTGGTCCATGTGATGAGCTCAAGTGACCTAGTGCTTAAAAGGATTGTAAGTATTACTCATATCAACAAGATGCATCTTCTTTTCTGGTGGCTCATCTTAAGAACTCTTCAGTTAAGCGTGCTTGCTGGAGAGTAGTCTTAGGATGGGTGACCTCCTGGGAAGTTCTCAGGATGCGCACGAGTGAGGACAAAGTGCGCTGGAAAGGGCCCGTGTTGGTCTGTGGGCGATGTACGCAGCCTGGCGAGCTACCGTGAATGACATTCTGGCCTTTGGTTGGGGCCGGGGTGTTACAAATGGTATCAGAGCAACCCGGCGACCGTGTGGTCGAATCCTGTGTCATGTTGGCCAGGTACGCACCTAGCTGGGGAGGATTCTGGAATGCTATATTGTAAGTAGCTACCAGGCGCAACGAGGACGTTGCGTTCTTCAAGTGGGGGTGTGTAACACCCGGTGTTGTCCGAGGTTATTCGGGCCGGGTTCCCCCTTGAATTGGTCCATGTGATGAGCTCAAGTGACCTAGTGCTTAAAAGGATTGTAAGTATTACTCATATCAACAAGATGCATCTTCTTTTCTGGTGGCTCATCTTAAGAACTCTTCAGTTAAGCGTGCTTGCTGGAGAGTAGTCTTAGGATGGGTGACCTCCTGGGAAGTTCTCAGGATGCGCACGAGTGAGGACAAAGTGCGCTGGAAAGGGCCCGTGTTGGTCTGTGGGCGATGTACGCAGCCTGGCGAGCTACCGTGAATGACATTCTGGCCTTTGGTTGGGGCCGGGGTGTTACAACATGCATGTTGGTGGGTCGGTTGTTTTTATATCTGTGTAAACATGCTTGTTGACTTCAATACAAGTGGAAAGTTATCAGAAACTAGCAAAATAACTGAGAGATGCAACCGATTGCTGCTTGCTTTGTTTTAGATTCTATTTGTTACGTTTAAGCTATTTTAGGGGCCTGTGTTAGTGAATGAAGCTTAGCCCTGCATTTTTGCATACATTATTTTTCTCCAGGAATATCAGAGAACATGGTTGACGTTGATCGTGTCGAAACACAATGGGAGCAACGGTTTCCTCTTCTTGGAGAACCTGTTTGTGTTGTGTGTGGTAGATATGAGGAGTATATCTGTGATGAGGTACCTTCTTGTGTTAATGTGTTCTACATCTTTCCTCCACTCATATATGTCTTTCGTGAAACCGCGCTGAACTGTACTTTATTTACCTTTTGCTAGACTAACGATGATATCTGTAGTAATGATTGCAAGGCTGAGTTGGTGACTCAAGCAGCGCAAATTTTCTAAGGTTATAGTTTCAAAATATGAGCTCAAACTATCGTTGGGGACAGCTGAAGATCAGAAGGCAAGAACACCTGGGACTACGATCGTAATAGATGGTCTAAGAAGAGATCATGCCTAATTATGGTACATCATTCATTGCTGTAAACATTGTGAAGTTACATTTAGGAAGAAAAAAAGAAGTGGGCAATAGAACGACAATTAATCGTCATAATTAGTAATTTGTGACCAAATCGAAAGTAATTATGTAGTATATGGTTTGCATAAGTTTATGAGGGATTTGGTGTTGCTAAATTTTAGAAGGTAACTTAGTTGTAATCAACTAATACTCACTTCGTGGAATATGAATACTAACTCAGCTTGACTTTGAAATTTTTCAGTGTAGGTCATCTGCTTTGATCGTCTTTCTCTGAGGAGGAGGCGAAACATAATCCCTCTCCGGGAAAGCAGGGTGGGTATGTGGGCTTCTTTCACTAAAGATCACTGGCGTTCGAGACAGCTTCGCAGCCTCCAGCTATCGCTAGAGAGAGTAAACTACCTCTAAAGGCAAGCATATCTCATCTCATCCATCACATAAGCACATTTTATAATACTGATTTTGGTTTATAATATCTCATCTCATCCATCACTACGAAATTGCTTGTTTTTGTTTTATAATACTGATTTTGTGTATTTTTAGGATAGCGGAGAAATGGAATTTAAAATATTACGTCTTATGTTTTCGGTTTATAACTTTTCTTGACATTTGTGATGAATGGCTAGGAAACTACAGGAGAGACTGTTTGATGCATGGAAAAATTGTTCGTAATACGATTCAGTAGAGTAATTTGTGCTGGTTCAGTAGTCCTTGTATTTCATTTTCTTTTGCACCGTTTTTTTGACTTACCATGTTGGCTATGATTCATTGTTGCCTTAGAAGATGAAACTCATGCTCCTCTTCTGAAGAAGCAGTGCCTCAGTGGTTCGGTGTCGGATGGCAATGGTAAGTGCTAACCTTCTGTTTGATGTTGTTTATACCAACTGTCTTCTATTTGTTTACTTATTTTATTTTCCTTCAAATGATTTACAAATATTTGAAAGTAGTCTGTTTTACCCTCAAATTCAGTTTCATTGATGATATTCTTGTAAGGCTTTTAAGTTATTGTACATTTTAATTTCCTTCTCCAAAGATAAGGTTTTGTTTGGTGCGTAGCTTTCGATAATCATTGGCCGAAGCTATTATGGTTACTTGTTTTGTAGGTTCCGCAAATTCAGACTCAGAGAAGGTATTTCTAAACTTTTTCTTTGTTTTTGCTTTGATCACTCAAATATTTTGCTCCAATATGTTGCATTGCATCAGCTATTGTCCGGTACATTGGACCATCACCTTCCAAGTTTTACCATGTAACCAAGCTCTTATTTTGAGGGAGTGTTGACTACATCATGGCTTAACAATCGAGATTAGGCTACTACAGTCCTAGAAACCGAGATTTACTGACATGCTTTGTATTGAATTTTTGCCTTTGCACTGATGTAAACCAATATGATGTGCTAGCCAAAATGTTCATGGCGTGCTAGTTACGCCTTGCACATGGCGTGCTAGTTACCCTTTGCCCCATTATTCTTTGCTCATGAAGGAATTTCATGAGTCTGATATCTATTACTCTGAAAGTGATGAGGATGATTATGATATAACCACTGATGTCGAATTATTGATCTACGGACAGTACATAGTAAGTGACCATTATTCTTTTGCTTCATAACTTAGTATACGTACTCTTTGTCTTTGGTTGAAATAGATTCTTCCAGACTTTTAGCTATTTTTTTTTACTTGTTCATGTTGTGGTCTTTCATTTTATCTCAGTCTCATAACATTGTCTTTATATGCAAGCATTATTATTTTGCGTCTTGGTAATTGGTGGTAGACCGAGTTCGAATTTAGGGTAGAATTCAATGAATTTTTGTGATGTCGAGGTCAAATTTAGGGTTGAATCCAAGTCCGAGTGCGACTGTGGATGGTAATTTTGTACAGTATGTTTCTGATCTCGTCGTGGCCCTCTATTAACGATGTCGCTCCGTATGTTGACAATGATCACATGTTCTGATTACTTTATAAGGAGTTGTGGTTTCGTTGCTGTATTTCTCGTCTTTCACCTTCTTCACATAGTCCATTTGATGTTTTTCTTGTGGTATTTGTGTTAATTTATCGTTTATTTGTGTCTATCTCGTTTATTTGTGTCAATGGTCAATTCGACAATGTTATCACAGTCTTTTTTACGACCTTGTTCTCTTACACTTCATGTTGTTCATTGCAGAATACGAGGGTGTGACTTCATGTTGTTCATTGCAGAATACGAGGGTGTGACGATTGAAAAGAGTTGAAGAAGCACTAATTAGGATGTATATGCATGCATAGCTTAGTGTAGGTTAGCTATTTATTCTATCATGTTTGTGATATTTAAAAATTTTATGTCTATTATTTATTTTCTAATGAACTATAAATTTATGTTATAGTGGCGACATGTAAATTATTTATAATTTTAGTAATTTTTTTTGGGATAATGATCATGTTTGCAACTTGTTAATCTTTAATGTTTGTATTAGTAAATTTATGGAGAGGTACTATTGAAATATTTGTAGCAAAAATATTTCATTAAAAAGAAAATATAGCATTTGTGGCGTTTGTATAAAAAAAGCCATTATAAACGCTCAATGAAAGACCCTACAGTGGCGGTTTTAACTAAAACAGCCATTTTATTTGGCATTTTTGGTGTCGGTTTATAATAAAACCGCCATTGTATATTTAATCTATAGTGGCGGTTCTAACTCAAACCGCCATTGTATATGTAGTCTATGGTGGCGTTTTTAACTCAAACCGCCATTGTATGTGTAGTCTATGGTGGCGTTTTTAACTCAAACCGCCATTGTATGTGTAGTCTATGGTGTCGGTTTGTTTACAAACCGCCATTGTATGTGTAGTCTATGGTGTCGGTTTCTTTAAAAACCGCCATTGTATGTGCAGTCTATGGTGTCGGTTTGTTTAAAAACCGCCATTGTATGTTCATTCTATGGTGGCGGTTTTTTGAACCGACACGAATAGTTTATACGTCCCCCATTTATACGTCGCACCAAAACCGCCACAATAGGGTCCTTTGAACCGCCACTATTGGGGTTTTTTCCACTAGTGATTCTGAGCGATTTTCATTATTGCATCCTCGAAACCTCTCCTCCTTGCCTCCTCTTCTAGGAATTGTTGGTTAAGGTCATTGTTTGGAATACCGTTTGCAGCCATTCTGAAAATATTAAACTGTATGAATTTGAGTAGTTCCCAAAAGAGGCATATTATAGAATACAAGATAAAAGTTGGTTACATCAACTTAGAGTAGCGAAGTGCATCTAATACATTTCCTAGAAAGATAACCGAAAGTAGCAGGTAGGGATAACGACTCCTAGTAGTGTCATACAAAATCACTGAGGTTAGGTAGTTAAAATCTAGAGATTTTACAAAATGTTATCCATACTAGTAGTTCATAAGGCTAAAAGGCTCTAGAGCCCGTTTGAGGACTCCGCATCGCTGACCTCCTCCTCATCATCAAAAGTATGTCCCTGAGCAATGGCACGGCATGCAAGTCTGAGGGAGCATTTGAAGAAGTTCCACTCGTGAAACTTTCCTCCTCGAACTGTAGACAGGTGATGTACAGTAAACCACCAATGGCAAGCTTCGCCCCTAAGAAACTTCTCGGCTAGGCGCACCTTCCACTCCTCGTGGACTTCTGCCTCAACGAACTTCGCCTCCAGCTCATGTATCCAGTTCACGCAAGTGTCGCGGTCTCCTGCAAATTTGCGCGGAGGATTTCCTAAGAATTTCCTGTAGGCCGCAACTCTGACAGGGGTACCTCGCCCAAGCCCAGGAGTAGCAGTACGCATAGGAATGTTGGCACGGAGAGCACTCTGCTTCCAGTTGATCGAACGATGATTCCTTCCGTCTCCGCACGCTGGTGAATCGCCGGTTGATGACATCTACAAGGGATTTTAAGGGGAGAAGTCAAACAACAAGAATATTGTTTGAACGAAAATAAAATGGCTGTCAACAGAATATAAATTTTTGATCGAACAAAAATAAGATTAAAAAGATTTAAGAATTTTTTTATTGGTGAAATTGGTTAAGGATTTAGTAGATGCCCTTACTTCGTATAGCTTGGTACTCCTTCAGCGTTTCACTTATCAGGAACTAAGTTTATTATTTCGATTTTATATCCGAGAATAATTGTTAGTTTTAGTCAGTCACATCAGCAAGTAGCAAGTATACGATGGTTAGTGTGTTTTATTTTAGGTAGTAGTTCGTTTATTTAAAAAGATCTTAGCCTATGGTCGGTCCTTTAAGTTTCTACCCATCCTCACACTTTAAAGTGATCTAAGTTATTTATTTTAGCGATCTAAGATTCCTAATTTATTATTTGATCCTATAAGTCTATGCCTGACATATATATTAATATGTATGTCTGGCCCAGGTGTCGTCTCGCTAGATGAAATAACTTTAAGTCATTCACGGTCGCAAGACGACTCGATACCAATCAGAATAACCCGGTTTTTCGTGACTTTAATTAAACTAAGGCGGAAAATTAATTAAGTCTATTTATTACAAAACCAACTGTTATCGTATTACAAACTCCATATACATAATATGAGTTTAAGATAAAGCAAAGTTGTTCGATTACATTCTCTCAAAAGCGTACAAGATAAGTAAGGTAACTCTCCCCAGCATTCAATAGGCGTTGGTCTCGGGGTACCTGCATTAAACTCTCATCATTTTCTCGCACACTCTTTCGACACATGCAATTCTAAAACATATGCATTATATAAAGGAAATAAATAAATAAAAACAAATAGCAAGTAGGCATGCAACACATAAGGGAAGCATGATGATTCAAACATGCGTATAAATCCAATCACGTAACATAACAACACTCATAGATAATCATTCTCAATAAATCGTACTTCAATACTCAGGAAATCAAGTCATTCAGACTATAATCAATCAAGACCAGGAAATGCATTCAACATGTGATAACAAATGAGTCTTTGTTAGCGAGGCGGAAGCATGCAGACGTAACACGCGCTATAGTAGACAGGGCCAACATAACTTGGACATGGTTGACATACTAGACGTCCGCGCAGAAGCGATCAGGGCCGACAAAGCGGACAAGGCTGACAGGCTAAAGATACCTAAGGCAATAAGGACAGCCAAATCCCTAGTCTAATGTATGCATACACCATCTAATCGAGGATCATACGTATTCGCTATTCAAAAGGTATCACCGACGAAAAATACGACTATCACCTTAGACGGGTACCCCCGGTTGGGGCTGGATTTTCCACTTACCATCTATGGGCCCACGGAAATATCAATGTTGCCCCATCCCTGAGGTTGTATATACCGTGCCGAATAGCAATCTTAAGATCGTTATAAGCCTTGGGCAACTCTGGGAGGGAGCCCAAGTCCCCATAGACAGCTACCTCATTAACTTCGAATTTCAAGAGTCGCAACATGGCGAACAATCCAAGTATTTTATTCAAGTAGTTCATTCCTTCAAATTCTTATTTCCTCGTTCATTCATAATAGGTGACAATTCTGTAACTTAAATATATCGTCTAACTTTGTATAATGAAATTTTAGTTCTAGCAGTTCTTCAGATAAGCAGAATACATAGAAAGACTTAATTATTTATTTTGAGTCCATTCGTAAAATTTAAATATTTTCACTATTCATTATTTTACAATTTATCGTATTTACTATTCATCGTATTTACTATTCATCGTATTTACTATTCATTGTATTTACTATTCACCGTATTTTTATACGTATTCGTATTTTAGTATTTCGTATTTGTACGTATCTTTATACGTATGCGTATTTTTATACTTCGTATTTTATTCGTATTTTATACGTACATGTATTCTTATACTTAGTATATTTTCTATACTTAGTATTTATTATTATATTTTTTTGTACTTAGTATTTTTATACCTTAAGATATTTTATTTAGGTACAAAATCAAGTTTATTTCCTAAGTATAGAATTCTAATTTCAAAGTCGTTAAGTTCGTTTTGTACTTAGTGATTTGAAATAATATTTTGAAAGTAAAAGTCGGTTACGTTTAGTCATATACTTAACTAACATTTTAGCGGTTTCCATTTTTAGCGAGGTTGTCGTAGTTCATTTTAAATAGTCCGTATGTCCAAATCCAAATTTAAGCATAGGTAGTAACACTCGAGATGGTTCATTTTAATACGTGTAACGTTTATTTTAATCGGTTTCGTTGATTCTTTTTATTAACGATTCATTAAACAATCTAATATAATCCTAATACTAATCAATTTTAGTGACTAAGTGACAAATTCATTTTGATCAAAATTGGTCCAATTTTAATGGTAAAACCGTGAGGTTGTATATGGTTAGGTTTTTTTTTTTTTTTTTTTTTTTTTTTTGTTTTTATTAATAATTCATTACTTTAACTAATTAAAATACTTAAGTGATAAAACTAAAAAGTGACAAAATTATTTTGGGTCAATTTTTCAGCCCAAAACCGTGGCCTCCTATACTTATAGTATTTTATTTCCGTTTTCTAATTTATCGGTTTTGACTTAAAGTTTTTATATACTAATCATTTAAATTATACTAAAGCGATTTAACTAGTTTACGATTTTCACTAATTATTTTATTTCAATTATGAATAGTGATTTTACTCACTTTAATTTTCTAACCTTTTCATTATAAAGATTTAGCTTATTTAACTTATATATTTATTATTGGAATTTTTCACTAATGAATTTAAACAACAATAAATTAAAACTTATAATTATTTTGAATCAAACTAGTCATCTAAATGAAGAACACTTGAAGAAATGAAGAACCCTAATATTTTTCATATGAAAATTTTTAACTCAAATTTTATATTATCGTTTTATTTTCTCAAATTTTTATAGCAAGTCTAATCTAAACTAATCATAATATGTTATTTAGAAAAATTAAAACTAAAAATTGGTCCATTAAAATCAAAATGGCCGTGTATATGTATGTATATGTTCTAAATTTTATTTTTGATTTTTATACTTCTAATTCAATAACCAACTTACTTTATATTATTTATCTACTTAACATGTGTAAAAATCATATACAAAACATTAACAAACATAAATAAAAACCATTTCAAACACAAGAATAACAATATTTCAAGAACACAACTAAACACTTTAAAACATGTAAATTTCATAACAAATTCATTCTTAGTCTAAAACATAAACTAACTATATTTTCATGTTCATTTTATTACAAGTATTTTAAGCATGCAATTTACAAAAATTAAAACGAAATATTTAGTGAAAAATAAGGGTGATGCCGTGTGATGTTTAGGTGTTACACAGATGTTATTTTTCGATTTTTATCCTCTAATTTAACATATGATAATTATGTGACATACAACATCATATATATATAATTATAACATCACTTAGGAAAATAACATAAAATCAGTTACGAGGCGCTTATCACATAAGTGTGCGAGAAGCACCTTAGGTTAGGTTTAAGAGCAAAAGATCAACAGTTGTCGGGGTCTACGATATGATCGAATTGGCTCAAATCGACTCCTCCACCTTGCTCCTCGTCTTTGATTAGTATTAGTACATAAAAATGAAATAAGTAAGTTAGTAATTTATTTTAAAACTAAACTAGCTAAACTAAAAATTTAAAGTGTAGTTTCATTTTTATGTTTAGGTGATGTTTTAATTTTTTTTTTATGATTTCGATTTATGTTCATATTTTAATTGTATGTAAAAAGAGTAAGTGAGTACTAAGTATATATGGTGAGGAGTTTATTTAAGTGAGCTAATAAATTTAAGCAACAAAAGTAAAAGATTTAAAGAAAAAGAAGAAATGGAAGGATGGTGTTCTTGAGGTTGCATATTATTATGCTTACTTGTTCTTGAGTATGAGCATTACTAGAGAGAAAAAGACTTAGAAAATATTTAGGTGTTTGTTGTGTGTGTGAACCGTGTAGTAGTAGTAGTAGTAGTTGTAGTTGTAATTTTTTTTTTGTAGTATATAAGTTTTGTAGTATGAATGCATATATTAGTAAAGTATAATCTTTAATTAAAATAATCTAGAGTGTGATGATGCATTAGTAGTTATGTAAGAAGATTGGACTTGTTAGTAAAGTAGAGACAAAGTGGAAGAGAAATAGAAGGAATGAAAGAAGATAATACTTGACCAAAGAGGTCAAAATTTTCGGCCAACATCACCACCAAGTCCCGATTTTTACGTTTTTGAAATTTTCGATTTACGCGCACGCGAAAAGTCTCGAAATGAAATATATAGTCTTAGAATAATGTTTTGAAATAAGATCGAAAGTAAAAATGAAAATATAATTCAAAACGAAATCAAAACAAAAATTGGGTACTAGCTTCTCGCAAATTTGAAGTAAAATCTTAATTGGTCGAAAAATATAATTTTTTTCGTTGAACGTTATCGAATTAAATCATTATAACCAAACGTCAAAAAGTTTATCAGTTTAGGCTTAGTGTGATTCATTATTTTGATTTTTAGCGAAAGTGTTAACTAAATCAAAACGAAATAGTAATTTATAATAATTAAATAAGGCTTGTTAGTAATAAACAAAATGATTAACCTTAACTAGTTTTAATTAGATTAGGATTATATGTAAGTAGATTTGGAAAAAGATTAGGTGGTTTAATCACCTTAAGTGGCTCGGCCATTTTGGTCAAGATTGACCTCGATTTACGTGCCGAAATTTGTCGTTGAGAAAATTGTCGTAGATTCTTTGTTTGATTTATCGAGTTCGAATATGAAAGAATATAGTTCAAATTCGAAGTGTATCAAAATGGTTTTAGTTTAGGTGCGAGAAAACTTGTAGTGTATTGTAAATGTTGATTTTTATAAAATTTTGAATTGTGTTTCTTTTTAAATTCTGAATATAATAAAACATACTTTATTTTTCAAAATTTTTATATTTGTACTTAGGAAATTTAGTATTATTTGGCGAAAAAAATTCAGTCGCATTTTTAATGTAATGAAAAAGGATGAATTTAATTTAAGGAATTAAATTCTTTTACAAAATTGTGTTACAAAAACACGGGGTGTTACACTTGCCCAAGGATCATGGTTAGATCCTAGACCAGAAATTGGAACCAAATCACCAAACCGTTTCAGTCCAACTTTGTCCACGAGTCACTAGCGATTTATGTCAATTTTAGCGCCTTTACATGCTTTATTCTATCATTTTCCTCCGCGGTTCTCTGGTTTTGCTTGTTGGATTTGTTTTGTAGGACATCGCCTTATTTCGAAGGATATGCGCTAGCCAGGAGGATGCTTTGGATTCCCGGGATCGCTATGTGACATGTTGAGTTGATTTTTCAACGTTGAGGATAAGTACGAGCTATTAAAAGTTGTTCGAAGTCATCCCAAGACCTAGGGACGGAGTAAGAAGCTTAAATCCTCACTTTAGACCTCGTTCCAAGCCATAGGGAAGAACCATACCTTGTCCCAAGCCATAGGGACGAAAATAGAAGAGGTTAGAGCAACAACAAATAAGGAACAAACCGGCTGATGAGTCGGGACACTGTCCCAGATGGCTGGGAAGTGGTCCCGGTCGGGAGGCCCAGCTCGACCCCTTGGGACGGCCTTAGACCCTTCATATACTTCAATTGCTCGAGTGTTTTAGTTGGGAATTTATCCATTATTTCGTACAAGCTTTTTCATACTCGTCATAAAACACTCCTAGAAAAATCTAATTTCATTGTTCTTTGATTTCACTCTTTGGTTTTGATTGTATTTCAAATTCCCGACTCGAGAATCGTTCTTTGAATTCATCTTTGTCATCCTTGCTCTAGTTGTCATCTATTTCCTTGTTGAATCATTGTTGGTATTGAATTTCTTCTCTTCTCTATTTCAATTTCAATTTCAATTATATTGTCTGCTTGATCATGAATTTTTCTTATTGTTTAGTTTTAATTGTTGTTTTTACCATGTTTGAGTAGTTCCTTTCTCTAGGGAGAAAGGTGAATCATGTGGTTGTGTTTTGGTTGTTGTTGCTGATTGTTTGAGTTAGGTTTTCATGCTTGTTTTGATTGTCTTGCTTGGTTGTTGTTTGTTGATCACCGACCATGTTTGACAAGCTTTTTAGCACCCTTGAACTTAAGATCGAATGCCTAGTCCAAGAAGAGGCGTGAGACTAATCGATAGAAACCTTGTTAGTAAGTAGCGAGAGCCCGCTAACGAATCCTAGAGGAAGCTTAAGACCGAGAGGACGAGCTACATCCTTAGCAAGCATAATCCCAACTCATCCCGACACTCAACCCTTAGCCAAGCACTTCTCATGACGAACCCGAATCCCTAGACATTTCTCCATAATTCTAAACCCTTTACTTCACTACGTTCTGGCTACAAAAACCATCCAAACATCGAACCGACTAGTCTAGAATCGTCCCATAAGTAACCTACATCACAACCTTCTCCCTGTGGAATTCGACCTCGACTTACCCTATCTACCCTTAGAGTTTGTCAGGTTATTTTTAATTAGGTGACCACGACTAAAGCCTATCTGATGTAGAACACGTAGGTTCTTTAGAAACGTAGCAGCGATATTTGTAACTGTGAATATGTATACAACGTGAGGTTGCTGTTTTGGGTGGAAATGCAACGTGAGGTTGCAAATAAGATGGATAATGCAAGTTCTTGATAGCAAAAACGGATAAGTAAGCAGTCTTGATCAATCCTCGCAAGGAAATCACTTGATTAGCTAAATCTTAACCTCGCAAGGAAGAGTTTGAATTCAATCTCACAATAAAGAAAACAAGGGTTTAAACTCGCAAGTTTAACAAAGTATAAAACTTTATTCAAAGTATGATAAGATATGAAAATAAGGTCACAAGTCGACCCTATTTATAGTACTCTAAAACAGCTATATCGGTCCTAATATAATTAGGAAACCAAATTATTCATCAACTAAGACTTTCCTAATCTAATTAGGAAATAAAATAAAATCAACTTAAAGACATTATTACTTCTACCACTTCTAGGAAACTTTCCCAAGTTTATTTTCAAGTAAATAAAGAAAATAAACTAAGAATAATTAAAATTTTACTAGCTGATTCTTACGGACTAATTTAAGGAAAGCGTGTTGAGCTGTACACGTTTTCCAGCGTTTCCAGCTAGTCTGTGGGAAACGCGTCTGCGTTTCCTGTGAGTTTCCAAGAACCTTCCAAGCCTGCGTTTCCTTCTGCGTTTCCAGTTAGACAGTGGGGAACGCGTCTGCGTTTTCTGCCAGATAGTGAGAAACGTGCCTGCGTTTCTACTGTAGTTCCATTCAGATGGTCGGAATCGTGGCCTCCAAGGCTTTGTTATTCCTCTGTTTCCAATGCTCCCGCACCATGTGCTCTCCAAGGCCTCGTTTCCATAATGTTCCCACTGTTCCCGCATCACTATCACTTTGCTTTGTTTCGATTTTGTTATGGTTTGCTTCATATTGCTAAAAATGTGTGCTTAAAATGTGTTTGTGCAGTGTTGGATCTTTAGTCACTTCTCTTTCTTGCTCCCTTCGCACGTGGTGTAGATAGAGCGGAGGTACCCTGCGGTGCGTACTTGGGGCACCTGCATACGTCTGGCCTTCGACTGGTCGTACGATGAGGTTCGGGAGCACCTGATCCAGCTGACGATTGCACAGGTATGCCTTGAATCATTCATAAATAGCGTTTATTCAAATGATTGTGATTGCTAAATGCTTTTTGCGATTGTATAGTTCGTCCCACGTCCTTGGGAACAGTACACGGGTGTTCTTGATTAGATCTGGACTGTTTCAGGTAGCGTGACGCCCATCGCTTGTACTTGGCGATGCCGTACAGGTCGTACTGGTATTTGGGCGAGCGTTTGTCATGCCAGACGAGGTGGCCTACTGTGGAAACCGGGGTGCGGGGACCCAAGTCGACGTCTTGCATAAGGGCGCTTATTAGTTAAAAAGATGAAGTTAGAAAAACCTTTAAAACTGTTTTGGAGTCGCCACCTAATTAACGCGATAACTAGAAACCTGCTAACATGTCCTAAGTTGTAGAACACGTCCTAGATTTTTGAGCACGCCAACACCCCTAAATCTAGGTTTGTGAAATGAGATGGATTCGGGGTGAGGATACTTTTCCTAAGATTAATTCAATTAATGTTTTATGAAAACCTTTTAAAAAAGCCTATTAAAATAGCCTCTACTATCCTTTGAACAAACCATGTTTAGAGGTATTTGAGCTAAAGTAATCGCTACGTACAAGTGCGAAAAAGTTTGTAAAAGAGTGCAAATGCATATGCAAAAAGATTGTTTAAAACCCTCAGTTTAGCATGCTTAACTAATTAATGAAAACAGTTCAGTTAAATGTCGAATTCATTGTTTAGGTTGTTTTAATACATAAATAAGAAGGTGCTAGATGCATACAATTAAAATAAACGTTCAATTGTCCATTGGTTTATTTTAATAGGGGGGCTTAGAGTGTGTAGTCCCCTTTGTTAGTCCATAAGAAAATAAGAAAAAGTTTTGATCCAAGTGGATCGATACCTACCTTGACTCGACGCTTCAAATCTGGTAGAGCTTCGCTTCTTTGTTGAACTAAAAGGAGGAATTCAGCACGAGATTGTGTGTTGAACCCAAGGTTTTGAGTGCTTGAGTGTTTTGTGAGTGCTTGTGTGTTGATTAAATTGTGTAATTGTGTAATTGTGTAACTGTGTGTTAGAATGTCGGCTATAGGGGAGTATTTATACTAAAAACCTCGAAGAAATTAGGAAAGTCCGAGTTAAACCAGACATCCGAACTCGAGCTCACCTCGGCACATCACCGACATCGGTTCAACTGATGCAAAGCAAATAAATTTTAACATCGAGACACGATGCGCGCACGCATTCTCGTCTCAAAAACTTTTCTTTAGCTTAAACTTTTCGAAAACCTTCCTTTTTCAAGCTTAAAAGAGTTTTCTTAACAAGAAATGAGCTAAAATGAACACTCAAAATGAACGTTGAGTCTAGTGGGTCTAGTCGAGTCACTAATATACGAAGTGAAATGCAGGTCCAAACTGGATACACGCCGTACAAACAACCGCGTCATTATCTCACACTTCAAACGCAAATACACTCGAAAAATGGCCAACCTCGACAATGTTGAACAGCTTCGTGAGCAAGTCGCCAAACTCACCAATGATCTCAATGCCGTACTAGCCACTCACCAAAGTGAGGTAGGCCATTAAAGGAGTGAACTCCAACCATTGACCCACTCTCTTCTCGCACTCTCTTGCAGTAGTGCCGAGTGATCATTCCCTATAATAGATTGCTCCTACCTCATCACGCTAAGCGACGACCAAATCAATGGAGTCTGGTTTAGTGACGACAATGATGACAACACATCCTTGAATTCGGTTAAGAGTTGTGTGAATTGGGCGCATTCATCCTCGTTTAGTGAGGCGCCTAATTGTAACTCTCTTGGTTCTTCGGGGGTTCCTACGTTTATGGTTATGGTTTCCTCGATGACCGGATCCTGCGCTTTTGGTGCTACAATATTAGCAATGTATTTGTTTAACGATTCGTTTGTTTGTTCATTTTCATCGCATGAGTTAGTGTCATTTGTTGTGTTTTGCGTTTTGTTGATTGTTTTTGTTTATTTTTTGTTTGTTCTTGTTTGTTTTAGCTTGAGACAAGACGTAAACAAACTTGTTAATTTCAAGAGAATTGTTTGGCAAAGAAGAAAACTGCTTGGAGCGAGCCTCCGAAAAGAGAAAATCTAAGCTAAAGCTAGACTTTTGACTAGACGGGTCGACAGATGACCCTGCACTTAGAGCGTTAGACCCTAAAAGAATTTCCTCTTCGTCGTCGTCTTCATCCTCGTCTTCGTGCTTTGTGATGCTGTCGAAGAAGGGTCCTTCTCCCGTGATTAGCTGAAACTTGCGGCCCTCTGCGTCGGTCCATTTCAAGGTTTTGTACCACCCATTTAGTGTTTTGTCAGTGGTATCAGCTATGAGTAGGTTAGGGTCAAAGCGGCGATCGCGCATGATTGTAGAGACAAGCTCCTCATTTTTGGTGCTTGGTGAGGTTCTTGATGTGCTGGGTTCATCTGCACTAGACCAGCAAGCTTTAGATGAGTTGAGGATGTCTCGGAGGGAGGTGCTTGCGTCGACCTTTCCTTTAGAAGTGAAGTATGGTCCTAAGTCGAGGGTGCAAGGTCGTAGGGTGACCTTGTGTGTTGACCTTTGCCTTTGAACTTCCTTGACCATCTCCTCATGGTCACCTTCCTTTGGCTTATAGCCTAGACCTATGATAGGCCAAAGGCTATTGTTGTCCTTTGTTTCAAAGGGCTTACGGGTTTTGATTGGGGCATGTGTGATGGCGCCAATCTCGAAATCAAAGCCACACAAGTCTTGTGTACACTTGGCGACTATTTCGGCCGCCTTAGGCTCATTTGGTGTGTCAAAGAGAGCTCGAAAGTTTGAAGCGTTCAAGGTTATGACCTCATTGTTAAGAGGGACCTTGACCTTTTGGTGTAGAGTGGATGTCACGGCTTTGGTCGCGTGAATCCATGGTCGTCCTAGAAGTATGTTATAGGATGAGATTATGTCGATGACTTGAAACTTGACTTTTCTTTCTATTGGGCCGGTGCGTTAAAATTATTTAAAGAGATGAGAATTAGTGATTAATCGTTAATTCACTAATTGTGTACTAATTGACTAATGAGATTAGTATTAGTACGATTTTTATGTACGTATGTGTACATATATATTAAAGGAGAGTTAAGAGTTTAATTTGATAATTTATACTTTATCATATTACATGATTAAGTGATAAATTATAAGTATTTGTGGGACAAATATTGAAAACAAAACAAGACCCATTTAGGGCCCTTTAGACCGTCCAAGAGGAAGGGGAAGGAAGATTCATTTTTGTCTTATATGTTTTGCTTTTGTTTATTGTTTAAAGCATGCTATAGACACAATGATTAACATGCATAGTTTTGTTCTAAACAATATAAAACCTCTTCCCTCCTTCCTACTCTTCTAGGCCGGCCAAATAGTGTGTCTTACACACTACCATTGTTTTGTTTTTCCTTTATAAAACAAGGCTAGCAAAATTCATTTTAGTGCATGTAATCTTTACTCCTCTCTCTCTCTAAAATCTCTCAAAAAATATTATAACTAATATTACTAAGTGTTCGTAACAATATTATCACATATTATCAAGTTACTATTAGTGATTTCTAGATCAAAATCACTATAGTTTTTGGAGTACTTCTTGGGTGCAACAAGAAGGAGGTTTCCTTGTTTGAAAACTTGGGTTTGGAGGATCATCCTAACTATATGCTCAAGAAACAAATCGAGAAAGGAGTTCTCGTTTTGTGCCCAAATTTTCCCTTATTGAAAGGTATAAATATCTATAAACTAGATCTACAAAGTAAATTAGTAACTACAAAGTAAATTAGTAACTACATAAATTAGAGTAATTTGATTTAAACTAATAATGGATTAGTAGAGGTTTCGGAACCTACAGTATATCCCTGGGGGGCGGCGAGCTTCAGTTTCCTCTAGAGGGGACGATAGATGTCGTAATCGATGTGATTGTCTTCCTCGTCAGAGCTATCCCAGACGCCATTGATCTCGTGATCATTCGAGATGATTAGGTGGGAACTGTCGTAATGGGGTGTGTGCCCACGAAGATGGCGTGGGAATGCAGAGGATTGAGTTGATTTGAGGGTTTGGGGCCCGGACTGGGCTTCTCGATGGTCTTGCCGTCGATCATGTCCTGAATTACATTTTTCAGGCGGAAACATTGTTCAGTGTCGTGCCCTTTTCCCCTGTGGAACTCGCAGTATACGTTCTGATCCCATGACTTAAGCTTCTTATCCTGGGGAGGCTCGCTAGTAGGTCGCAGGAGTTGAAGCACGTTGCGGTTCATGAGTTTTTGTAGTGCCTTTGCGTAAGTCATGTATATTGGGTCAAAGTTTCACCGTGGTTTCGACGAAGTTGGACTTGCAGATGAATACGATGCCTTTGGAGATGGCGTAGCATATTTTGTTGGTGTTGTAAAAACTTGGGATGCCGCTAGTGCATCCAATGCATTGATGGAGTGAACTGGCTCAATTTTAGTGACAGCTCGAGATGAGCTGCCCTGGTATCCTCGGCCTGTAACCTTAGTTAGTTTCTCTATACGGAGATCGTCTTCGATTAATTGGCCCACAGTACTGAGTGAAGAGAAACTGTCAAAGTTGTCGTACCGCAAATGCTGCTGATATGCCGGGGTAAGATTGTTGATAAACTTGGTGATCAACTCTGTGTCCTTAGGGCGGTTAGGTATCTGGGCACTGAGTTTCTTCCAGCGTGTGAGATACTCAGAAAAACCCTCATTGTCTTTTTGCGCTAGGACCTCCAGAGTGCGCAGCAAGACCTGAGTGTCGTTGTTGTCACGATACTGACGGTCGAATACAATTGTGAAGTCTTCGAAAGTAGACACTTTGTGTGAGTCCAAAGCATAGAACTATGCCCTGGGCTGTGCATCCAGAGAATGTGGAAACAAAGTAGCCCAGGCTGACGGGTCGACATCCATGATAGCCATTTTAGACTTGAAAGCGTTGATATGTACGAGTGGGCTTTCGTGACCTTCGAAGATAGGGAGGTCACTGAGCGAGAGCTTGGCCAGCAACATGGATTTGACGCTTTTCGGGATATGTTCATTTTCCTTATGTATGGAATAACCCCTCGAGTTGGTAAGTGTAGGTACCGGGATTAGACATGGAACCACTCGACGTCTTGCTAAGGGCGTAAAGTTAAAAAGATTAAGTACAAAAAAAAAACCTTTAAAAACTGTTTTGGAGCCGCCACTAAATTATGAGGGAAATTTAGAACCCGCCTCCGTGTCCTCATGCTCAAAGACACGTCTTAGAGTTCAAGGCACGTCGACACCCATCCGTCTAAGGCTATTGTGAAACCAGATTCGGATTCGGGTGAGGGTACTTTTCTAAAGCATAAATCAAAATAATGTTTTTATGAAAGATCTTTTGGAAAAGCCTATCAAAAGATAGCCTCTACTAGACTTGAGAACAATGCAGATAATCATACATGAGCCTAAGTAATTCGCTACGTACAAGTGCGATATGAATGTAAAAAGAATGCAAAAGAGATTATTTAAAACCCTCAGTTAAGCATGCTTAACTTGTTAATAAAAACAGTTCAGTTTAATGACGAATTCATTTTAAGTGATTTAGATGTAAGATGAGGATTTGCTAAATGCATACAATAAAATAAAGTTCAATTAGCCATTGATTTATTTTAGAGAGGTCAGTTGTTTATGCGACTTTGGAAAGGTGTTACGAATAGGGTGTGTATTCGAGGTGCATGGCCGCCTTATGAAAAGCAGACTTGCGTACCAAAGTCGGGGTGAGCCTAATGTAGGCCCTTGCTAGTCGAAGAAGTAAAGAAAGACCTTAATCCATGGTAGGATTAAGTATTACCTGTCTCGAGTTAGGAAACCGGCAGCGCTTCGCTTCAAAGGGAAGAATTCAACACTAGGAAAATGAAGAATTCAAAGGATGTTTATGCGTGAGGCTTTGAGAGAGAGTTGTGTGAATTGTATTCTGAAATTGTGTGTTGAAACGAATGAATGGAGGGTTGTATTTATAGTGTAGAGCTCGTCAAGAATTAGGAAAGCCAAGGGATAAAACCGGACTTAGGAATCGCAAGGCCTCTTGCGAATGCTTGGGGCAATCGCAAGGACCCTTGCGGCTGCCTGCCCTAATCGCAAGGCCCCTTGCGATTGGTAGGGCGGGCATTATCCTTTTACTCCGTATATTTCCAAATTATATTTTAGGATATACGGTATAATCTTCCTTGAACTCTAAGATACGTCGTTGAGGCTGTGTTTTAGGGTTTGACTAGGTTATCCTGGACCTCGGGAAGCGGGCCAGGCATGGGTTTGGGCTCGGTTCTGGGCCCGAGCCCTGAAAATGTAAAAAGGGTGTATTTTGTGGTATTTTGTGAAATAGGACACTCCGTGAGACTATCCTGGGTGTTTGCCAATCCTAAAAGGTGGTTTTAGAGACTGGGCCTAAATTTAGGGATTTAGGAGGATCGAATTGAACCTTATTAATGTAAAAGGATCAATTAGACTAAGGCGTTTTAAAAAGGGGTGTGCGCATGCCGATTAGGACCTGAACTTGAGACAAGCTAGACTCTAGACCTAAGGACACTAAGAGTGATGACCCATAAGGAAACCTCATTTGCATTTTAAAACATTTAACTCGAATTCGTCATTAGTTAGAACCATTTAAGTTAACATAAAAGCATGCAATAAAAGTCCATTGTTTCATCACTGGGTTTTTGGCGGGAGGTACAGATTTGGGTATCTACAGTAAGGCGTTCTTCCATTGACCGGATCCTTTTGGCATTTCGTTCAGCTTCTTCGGCTAAACGTTTAGCGTTTTTCTCAGCCTCAAATTTCTGCATTATGGCCATTTGTTCGATTGCAGCAATGAGGCTAATAATCTTGTCGCTGAGCAGGTACGTTTCTTCGGAGGTGGTGGAGGGTTCTGTGGATACCCACATCCGTACCTCCCGCCAAAAACCCAGTGATGTAACAATGGACTTTTATCGCATGCTTTTACGTTGACTTAAATGGTTCTAACTATTACGAATTCAAGTTAAATGTTTTGAAAAGCAAATGAGGTTTCTTTATGAGTCATCACTCTTAGTGTCCTTAGGTCTAGAGTCTAGTTTGTCTCAGGTTCAGGTCCTAATCGGCATGCGCACACCCCTTCTTTAAACACACAGTCTAATTGATCCTCTTACATTAACAGGGTTCAATTCGATCCTCCTAAATCCCTAAATTTAGGACCAGTCGCTAAAACCACCTTTTAGGACTGTCAAACACCTAGGATAGCCTTACGGAGTGTCCTATTTCACAAAACACTAAAAAATACACCTTTTTTTACATTTTCAGGGCTCGGGCCCAGAACCGAGCCCAAACCCATTCCTGGCCCGCCTCCTAAGGACCAGGATAACCTAATCAAAACCCTACAACCAGCCATCACAACGTATCTTAGAGCTCAAGCAAGATTATACCGTATATCCTAAAATATAATTTGGAAATATACGGAATAAAAAGATAATGCCCGCCCTACCAATCGCAAGGGGCCATGCGATTAGGGCAGGCAGCCGCAAGGAGTCTTGCGATTGCCCCAAGCATTCGCAAGGAGCCTTGCGATTCCTAAGTCCGGTTTTATCCCTTGACTTTCCTAATTCTTGACGAGCTCTACACTATAAATACAGCCCTCCACATACGTTTCAACACACAATTTGACATCGAATTCACAGCATAACTTCACAACTCAAAGCCTCACGCATAAACACCTTAGAATTCTTCATTTTCCTAGTGTTGAATTCTCCCTCTTTGAAGCGAAGCGCTACCGGTTTCCTGACTTGAGACAGGTAGGTCTTAATCCTAACATGGATTAAGGTTTTCTTTACTTCTTTGACTAGCAAGGGCCTACATTAGGCTCACCCCGACTTTGGTACGCGAGTCTGCTTTTCATAAGGCGGCCATGCACCTCGAATACACACCCTATTCGTAACACCTTTTCAAAGTCGCATAAACAACTGACCTCTTTAAAATAAATCAATGGACAATTGAACGTTTATTTTATTGTATGCATTTAGCAAATCCTCACCTTGCATCTAAATCACTTAAAATGAATTCGTCATTAAACTGAACTGTTTTCGTTAACAAGTTAAGCATGCTTAACTGAGGGTTTTAAACAATCAATTTTGCATTATTTTTACAACTTATATCGCACTTGTACGTAGCGAACTACTTAGACTCATGTATGATTATTTGCATTGTTCTCAAGTTTAGTAGAGGCTATCTTTTGATAGGCTTTTCCAAAAGATCTTTCATAAAAACGTTATTTTGAACTATACTTTAGAAAAGTACCCTCACCCGAATCCGAATCTGGTTTCACAATAGCCTTAGATGGATGGGTGTCGACGTGCTT
The DNA here is from genome assembly GCA_023091065.1 of Dianthus caryophyllus. NCBI lineage: Eukaryota > Viridiplantae > Streptophyta > Magnoliopsida > Caryophyllales > Caryophyllaceae > Dianthus > Dianthus caryophyllus. Next base: position 9,927,010 of record CM041529.1, on the reverse strand, counting down.
TGAACTCTATGACGTGTCTTTGAGCATGAAGACACGGAGGGGGGTTCTAAATTTCCCTCATAATTTAGTGGCGGCTCCAAAACAGTTTTTAAAGGTTTTTTGTACTTAATCTTTTTAACTTTTACGCCCTTAGCAAGACGTCGAGTGGTTCCATGTTAATCCCGATACCTACAGTTGGCGACTCCGCTGGGGACAGGTTTTATTTTTGAAAACTAAAACTAGCTTTTTCTTTTAAAAAATAAAAATGAGACTTGAACGACTTGAGAACAATCAACATACATGAACTAAGCATATCCGTTAGAGTCGAATCTAGTCGGATTCACACACGAACACCCCGAGAGGTGGTTCCTAACGCAGGCATTGTCCATTCGACAAGGCACGTACTGGACTAACCTTCCTCTCACCCCTCCACGGCTTGCCGTAGCAAACTGATTTGACCGCCCCAGGGCTTCCTTCGTATCCTACACGTTATACTGTGTGGGCGAAGGGCTAAAAGCACCTGCCAAAGCGTACTCAAATCAGTTGGAGGCGTACAAGACTTGACCAAACGACCAAGAGTCATACGTACAAGTGCGAGGCTACAAAATATAGTCTTTTTCAAAATTCATCTGCATATTTTCGAAAAGTCGCTTCAAACTTTCAAAAATAATCAACCTAACAAACTAACAAACTAACACTTTTCAAACAAAATAATCACGAGTTTTTGAAATAAACATTTTTCAAATCTTCCTTTTACAAAACTAGCAAAACCCGAGTCGAGGCTTTTCAACCCCAACTCGTGGATTTCATTCTTTAAGCCTCACGGTTTAAATCCCTTTTAACATCCCCGACTCGTCTAAACCCGAGTCGATTCCTTTTTACGCATCCATCTTTAGCCCATGACAACATACCGTCGCTCGAGCTAAATGAATGCAAAACAAAACCTTTTAACATCGAGCCGAGCTGCGCGCACGCATTCTCGTCTCAAAAACACTCCTAGCTTATTTTCGAAAACTTCCTTCTTTTTCAAAGCTTAAAAGAGTCTTTTTCAAACGAAATGAGCTAAAAATGAACGTATAAATGAATGTGTCGGTCGGGTCTGTCATGTAGCTGATGCCCTCCATGCAAATGTAGGGAACTTCTACTGGATACTCGCCGCACCCAAAACCACGCCTTGAAGATGTCCAAGCTAAACAAACTAGAAGCACTCCGTAGCCAAATCAACCAACTCACCAAGGACATTGACGACTTGAAGGTCTTGCATCAAGCTGAAGTCGAGCGTTTGGAAGAACGCACCAAAAGCAAGGCCGACAAGCATGTCTCTCTCTACACTCTCGCAACCCAACGTCAAAAAGACAATGAAGACTTCATTTATTACCTAGCTCGATAGAGGAAGTTGCTCTCACAGATTCCTAACCATCCACACGAAGATGAACTCATGTTCACATTTATTAACAATCTGCGACCTTCGTGCCAATCCTACTTCAAGGACACCGACATCCGAAACTTCGAACAAATCGCTAAGATTGGCACTGAAATCGAGGAAGACCTCACATTCTGCGCCATGTCCGACTATGACGACCACGACTACCTAAGCAACCCGTCGAATTACGCCCGTACGATCAAGAGCTACTCTGACCCTCCCGCCATTATCAAGACAACACCTCCTAAGACTAGGACGAGCTTTGACCCTCTGTACATGTCTTACACCGAAGCATTCTGGAAATTAGTTGAAAGGAAGTGCTTACAACCGGTCGGGCCTACTAGCGAACCGCCCAGTCACAAGAAGTCAAGATCTTGGAATCCCAATACCTTCTGTGCATATCATCGAGGTAAAGGGCATGACACCGAACATTGTATTAAGCTTAAGCATGCCATCCAGGATCTCCTTGATCAAGGGAGGCTCGAGATACCCCACACGGGCGGATGGCTGTCCGACAAAGATGACCCAGCAAACCATACGACTACCGTGGGATCGTCTCTCATTATGGATCACTCAAATCCTCCCAACTCAAGCGACGATCAAACCAGTAACTTCTCATTTAGCGGCGAGGAAAGAGAATGGCTTTGGCCGAAACAAGCCCGAGACAATGAAACAATCTACCTCACCGTCCCTCAACCACCCAATGGGGACAGTACTCAGCACAATCATGCGGATGCCCTGGAACCACCTCACTTAGCCGGCAACCCGACGATCAACGCAGTAAATGGAGGCGATCCCCTAGAATTGCCTACACCTCCAAAACAAAGACGTAGGAGGACTACAGCCTGACCAAAATCAAGGGAGAACCCGAAGAGGAGGAAATTCTTTTAGGGTCTAATCCTTTAGGTGTCGGGTCACCTGTCGACCCACCTTCTAGTTTTAGCTTAGACTTTTTATTTTCGGAGGTTAGCTCCAGCTCTTCGCCTAATTTGTCAAACAATTCTTCTTCTTCAATGGATAATACAGATAAGTTTGCTTATGTCTCGTCTCAAGCTAAAAACAAACAAATAAACAACGAACAACAAACAAACAATAAGCAAACAATTTTAAACAAAACAAACCCGTGCGATAAAAATGAACCAACGAATGAACAATCGTTAATCAAATACATTGCAAACATCGTAAGCAACCCAACGCAGAACCCGATCATCGAGGACACCGTAACCATTAACATAGGAACCCCCAAAGAACCAAGGGAACTGCAACTAGGCGCTTCACTGAGTGAGGACGAGCACACAAACTTTACCCAACTTCTGACCGAATCAAGGACGTCTTTGCATGGTCAAATAAGGACATGCCCGACATCGACAGAAGCATAGCCGAACACCACATCCCCTTCAAACCCGGTTTCAAACCTATCAAACAAAAACTAAGGAGACTACGACCCGAATGGTCCCTTATGGTCAAGGAAGAAATCGAGAAGCAATTACAAGTCGGCTTCATTCAAGTCGTCGAGTACTCAAATTGGGTCTCAAACATGGTCCCAGTTCTAAAGAAAAACGGCAAGATACGAGTGTTTGTCGACTTCCGCGACCTAAACAAGGCAAGTCCAAAGGACGACTTTCCATTACCACACGTAGACGTTCTAGTTGAAAACACCGCCGATCATGCCCTTCTATCCTTCATGGACGGGTATGCAGGATACAACCAAATCAAAATGGCCCGTGAGGACATGGCCAAGACAACATTCATTACACCATGGGGGACATACTGTTACACCGTTATGCCCTTCGGTCTAATCAACGCAGGTGCGACCTACCAGCGCACCGCAACCACACTTCTACACGACATGATGCACAAGGAGGTCGAAGTATACGTGGACGACATGATCGTAAAATCCAAGGAGAGAAGCAACCACATCGCCAACCTTCGCAAGTTCTTCACACGACTTCGCCAATACAAAATGCGTCTCAATTCCTAAAAATGTACATTTGGAGTGAAGTCCGGCAAACTACTAGGACACGTAGTGAAACAAAGAGGCATCGAGGTCGACCCCTCGAAAATCAAAGCAATTATGGCAATGCAGCCACCCAAGAACCTAGACGAAATCTGAAGCTTCCTGGGTCAAATCCAATACATCTCCCGCTTCATAAGCAAACTAACCATGATATGCGAACCAATCTTCAAAAAGCCAAAGAAGACTAACCATGTGGAATGGGACGAAGCATGTCAACAAGCATTCGACAAGGTTAAGGAGTTGTTATCCAACCCCCCAGTCCTAAGACCACCACAGAAGGACCTACCCTTGTCACTTTACCTCACAACAACATCAACTGCAATGGGCGCCATGCTCGCTCAGGAAGTCGACGGCGAAGAACATCCAATTTACTACATTAGCAAGAAGTTTCTCGACTATGAAACTCGATACGCACCCGTCGAGAAAAGTTGCTTAGCATTAGTATGGGCATCCAAAAAGCTCTGTCACTATTTGCTGGCACACCAAACGAAGGTCTACTCAAAAATGGACCCCGTCAAGTACCTCTTCGAGAAACCCGTGCCAAATGGACGCATGGCACGATGGACCCTACTCTTAGCCGAATTTGACATTGTCTACGTTCCACTCAAAGCCATCAAAGGACGAGCGGTCTCAGACTTTTTTGCCGATCACGCAGTCGACGAAGAACCCATCATCGACACTACATCATTTCCCGACGAAGGAATATACAACATAACCGAAGAACAATGGGAAATGTACTTCGACGGTTCATCAAATTACCGAGGTTGTGGAATAGGAATACTACTTATTTCCCCGAATGGTGAACATACACCCCTTTCCATCAAATTAGACTTTGATGTGACGAACAACGCCGCAGAATATGAGGCCTGCCTGCATGGACTACAGGCCGCACTCATACTAAACGCAAGGAATCTACGAGTATAAGGAGATTCCTCGCTAATCATCAACCAAGTATCTGGAGCATGGAAGATACTAAACGAAAACCTTGCACTATACCAAAGCAAAATCCAAGAACTTGTCGGCAAATTCTACCGCGTAGAGTTCTTACATCTACCTCGCGAAGAAAACCAATTCGCCGATGCCTTATCAAAACTGGCATCACTAATGAACATCCCCCCGGGAATGCAGACTATTCCCATTGTCGTGGAACGAAGCAGCGAACCCGCATATATATATATGTGACATCGAAGCCGAGAAAGAACAAATCGAACCTTGGTATCAAGCAATAATCAACTTTAAACGCGACGGAGAATATCCGCCAAACACTGAAAAACGCGGCAGAAAAGCTCTCCGGCTTCTAGCATCACAATTCGTGCTGGAAGTGGACAAGCTACTCAAGAAAACGCCCCAGGGTACACTGCTATTGTGCGTTGACCATAACAAAGGACGAGAGATTATATCTCAAGTCCATCACAGCGAGTGCGGACCACACATGAATGCTCGAGCCCTATGTAAACAAATCCTTAGGCTAGGATGGTATTGGACCACTATGGAAGCCGACTGCGCAAAATATGTCAAACATTGCCACAATTGCCAAATTTTCGCAAATGTACAACATGTACCCTCTTCACCCTTATACAGCCTTACATCGCCATGGCCATTCTCGACATGGGGAATCGACGTCATAGGCAAAGTACACCCGGTTGGAGCAGGAGGACACTGCTTCATCCTCGTGGCCATCGACTATTTCACAAAATGGGTCGAAGCCGCGTCATACCGTAAGCTTGACACCAAGGAGGTCGCCCGTTTCATACAAAATAATATCATATGCAGATACGGTATACCCCACGAGCTGATAAACGACCAAGGCTCACACTTCCGAGGAGAAGTCGAACCCATCCTCACCAAGTACAACCAACGGAGCGGTAGAAGCTGCAAATAAAACTGTAATGACCATCCTCAAGAAGATGATCGACACATGCCACGACTGGCCATACAAGATTCCTTTTGCCTTATGGGGATATCGAACCATAATACGCACACCCACAGGGATGACACCCTACTTCCTAACCTACGGCATGGAAGCTGTACAACCTGTTGAAATCGAAATGCAATCACTTCGAATTCTAATGAAAGCAGACATACCAGAAGCAGAATGGGCACGCGAACGATATGAACAACTCATCCTCCTGGACGAAATGAGCTTACACTCATTAAGCACCGTTCGCATGTACCAATCAAGACTACAACGTGCGTACAACAAACGAGTCAAACCACGCAACAATAACGTGGGTGACTTGGTCCTTAAATCGGTAAGGGCACCGCTACCGGTCGACCCAAGAGGGAAATTCAAACCTAATTGGGCCGGACCATACCTGGTTAAAGAAATCCTTCCCGGAGGTGCTGCAAGGCTAACCGATCTCGACGGCGAAAAATTCAATTTGCCCACAAACCTCGATCAGCTTAAGAAATACTACCCTTAGGCTCTACACAACTTTGCAATGTATTCCACAACAAACACAACCAACGCACGGACGAACTACGCTGGTTTGATTCCACGAAAGTGGATACGTAGGCAGTTTCGCAAGAAACCCAACCAAAATCACGAACTACGCCGGTTTGATTACGTAAAACACCGAATCGTGGCGACTTTTCACAGTATAGCAGAACTTCTTTGCACGCACGCCCAAAGCTTAAAAAGGTCGAGGGCGATGCACTCACAAAAAGACACGCTCGAAGCTTAAAAAGGTCGAGAGCACAGTCAACACAAAACATTAGTCCAAAGCTTAAAAAGGTCGAGGACTTAAAACAAAAACACATATCCAAAGCTTAAAAAGGTCGAGGATAAACACGAAACAGTGAGACGAGACAATAGGCAAACACTTTCTTTATTAATCATGAATTTTGAAAATGTTTACATTTTAGTTAGAGAGTTTAAAACTAGCTTTCAAACTCCCTTTTATTCATTGAACAATTAAGTAAACAAAAATTTTCTTTGAATAAAACTTTTAAAGTCTAAGTCTAAGTGTCCTTCCTACGACGCTTTGGATGCTCCTCTTCATCTTCGTCTATTGTAGCATCCGCACGAACAACAACCGAAGCAATCACCGGATTCGGAACACTCCTCTCGAATCCCGGGGGCTCGACAGGGTCCTCTCCAACAGCATTGTAACACCCCGACTTTTCCCCTTTTATTTAAATAATTCATTTCGTTAAATTCGTATTTCATTCCTCTTAATTTTGTTATTTTTGACTCGTGGAATAAGCGAGACTGTAGTCAGAACTTAAAAACGGAGTAATTAGCTTAAAAACGGTGTAATTTCCTCATACGGACTCCAATTCAGGCGATTCAAAAGGCTAAATCACAGATTTTTCGACGCCGTCGCAACTGCCAAACTTTCAACAGACAAAAACCGCGGACGACCCGCGAGCGACCCGTGAGCGACCCACGGGCAACACTGCTTTATGCGGGCTGTTTAGTTTTCGATCCGTAACTTGTCCTAACCTATTATACGTATTATAACTTCTCCTAAGCCCTAATTACCTCATTATTTTCATCATTCAACATTCTAAACATCAAAGCCCTCTCTTCTCTCTCCTTGTTCCTCATCAATTCTCACACACAACTTGATTCATGGAAACTCATCAAGATTCATCCTTTTCAACCCTAATTCAATTCCTATCATTCTTCCTTCGGTAATTTTTCGTTCTTTCTTTGTTCTTATTATAATTTTGATAGTTTAGTGATCATTCCTTATTGTACGGGTTTAATTTCTTATATTTTGTGTATGAATTATGTGTGTGGTCAAAGGAGGAGGTGAATTCATGGAGGAAGCCACCATCCACATCGAGGAGGAAGGCTATGCTTGATTTTTTGTGCTTCAATAAGGTAACTGGGTGTAGCCCTAGACATATTTTAACTTGTGTGAGACCGTATGATTGATTGAGGATGATTTGATTATGTGTGAATGTAAAGTTATGATCTTTTGGGTTGATTATGCTATGAAATTATGATCTTTGGTCTTATTTGTGTCGGTCTCACACTATTGAGTCTAATCTTATGATTTGGGATGTTTGAATGACTTGAGATTGATTGTATTGTCATCGAATCGATTAAAGATGATAACTTTGGGTATTATGATGGTTTATTTTGGATTATTATTGGGTTCTTACGATTATTACTCCGTATTAAGTTGTTTACTATATTGTTCGGTCATTGTAATGTTCAGGATGGTTATGGATGGTTAGTAAATGGTTAACTATGTTGCTATTGAGTTAAGATGGATGTTGTGATGATTTGAGTTTAAAGTTTATTGAATTGATATTGATTTTGAGTTGGCTCGGGGTTGAATTGAATTGTTTGTATGCTTGAGTTGAGTGTGCGTCACAGATGCTGATACACGCACGTACGTGAGGAGTTACGACGTCTTTTGTAGGACGGTGCCGCCTGTCGTGGGTTCTCAACCGTTTTTGTCGCGGCTCTGAGACTATGGTTAGTGAAAGCTCTTTTGTAGGGGCGCCACTCTTTTGTAGGGGTGGTTATTTGAATGTCGACACCGTTTTTGTCGCGGTGACACCGTTTTTGTCGCGGTGGGTTTGGCCAAATTTAGACTGTTTGAGGAGCTTTTGTCGTTCCGCCATAGGGTTGGGACTTTTGTCGTTCCGGGGTGATTCTTGTTGCTTCACCCAGTCCTCCGGGCTTACTCTTGCTTTGGTTTGATTGATGATCGGATTGACTATTGATTATTTGACTTGAGGTTGTTATATTAATGCTAATGTTTATGTTTGAGCACGCTATTGTTGTTGCATTTGTTGTTGTACTTAAACATAGGCCGTAGGCCAGGTAAGGTACTTGTTGGGTTATCGGTTATGTTTTATATGTTGAAATATGACTGGGGAGCACCTAGTTACTCCCCACTGATTGTGGCTGTTACTTTCTTTTGTGGCAGGTTTGTGCGGGGACGGGTTTGTGTGAGAAGCCGTGAGGATTGTTGACCCCGTAGCTAGCGTATGTTGAGGAACTTGGATTAGACTTGTCGGTTTAGACTTGTTATTATTTTATTTCTATCTCATTTTGGTTAAGGATTGTAAGGGGTATTTACTCCCCACTATTAGGCTTCAAGGCCTACCTCTTTATCGTTGTTTAGTTGTTTAGTGAGTGACGACTCGGATTACACGGTGTTTCCGCCACCGTGGCCTTCATTTTTATTCATTTTCTTTTATGAACCTTTTACTTCTTTATTTTATTTTATTGGAAAATCCGGGTTGTTACAGTTGGTATCAGAGCGAATACGCTCCCAACTCTCTTAGTCGAGTGAGTAGGTTTGACTTTGAACACCGAGTGAGAGCGTTGGGGTAGACACTATAGAGGGTTGAGTAACTTTGTATGTGTTTGAGTAGTTTCTTTAAGTGGCATGTTTAGAAAATGCCGCTATCACCTATACTTTTGTGTTGCAGATGACCAAAAACGGAAGAGGAGCTAACAACAACTTGCAATGCATCCGCCGACTCAAGGATGCTATAGTGATACTGGTGCCTCTTTGTCATTCATTTCCCCATCATTGATCGAGAAAGCATAACTCACTTCCTCTAATTTCGTGGATACTCTTATTACTCTTCCACGAGAGAAATTGTTCCTTGTTCATTCCTATTCTTGGATGTCCCTACTTCTTTTGGGGAAATCCGTCCTAGTTGCTTACCTTGTGCGTAGTAGTTGTCCGAGTGTGCGCTTGTCTTGGAGGTGCATGTGGTTTGGTGGAGTCGACCTAGGCTAGGAGAGCTATCCTTTCGTTGTTGGGGTGAGTAGAGTTAGTCGTCCTTAGAATAGGAATCGTTAGGAGTAGTCTTTTCCTCATTTGTTTTGGGTGTCGTTTTGTTCTCAAGTTTCGAGGACGAAACTTCTTTTAGGTGGTGAGATTGTAACACCCCGACTTTTCCCCTTTTATTTAAATAATTCATTTCGTTAAATTCGTATTTCATTCCTCTTAATTTTGTTATTTTTGACTCGTGGAATAAGCGAGACTGTAGTCAGAACTTAAAAACGGAGTAATTAGCTTAAAAACGGTGTAATTTCCTCATACGGACTCCGATTCAGGCGATTCAAAAGGCTAAACTGCGTATTTTTTCGACGCCGTCGCAACTACCAAACTTTCAACAGACAAAAAACCGCGGACGACCCGCGAGCGACCCGTGAGCGACCCACGGGCAACACTGCTTTATGCGGGCTGTTTAGTTTTCGATCCGTAACTTGTCCTAACCTATTATACGTATTATAACTTCTCCTAAGCCCTAATTACCTCATTATTTTCATCATTCAACATTCTAAACATCAAAGCCCTCTCTTCTCTCTCCTTGTTCCTCATCAATTCTCACACACAACTTGATTCATGGAAACTCATCAAGATTCATCCTTTTCAACCCTAATTCAATTCCTATCATTCTTCCTTCGGTAATTTTTCGTTCTTTCTTTGTTCTTAGTATAATTTTGATAGTTTAGTGATCATTCCTTATTGTACGGGTTTAATTTCTTATATTTTGTGTATGAATTATGTGTGTGGTCAAAGGAGGAGGTGAATTCATGGAGGAAGCCACCATCCACATCGAGGAGGAAGGCTATGCTTGATTTTTTGTGCTTCAATAAGGTAACTGGGTGTAGCCCTAGACATATTTTAACTTGTGTGAGACCGTATGATTGATTGAGGATGATTTGATTATGTGTGAATGTAAAGTTATGATCTTTTGGGTTGATTATGCTATGAAATTATGATCTTTGGTCTTATTTGTGTCGGTCTCACACTATTGAGTCTAATCTTATGATTTGGGATGTTTGAATGACTTGAGATTGATTGTATTGTCATCGAATCGATTAAAGATGATAACTTTGGGTATTATGATGGTTTATTTTGGATTATTATTGGGTTCTTACGATTATTACTCCGTATTAAGTTGTTTACTATATTGTTCGGTCATTGTAATGTTCAGGATGGTTATGGATGGTTAGTAAATGGTTAACTATGTTGCTATTGAGTTAAGATGGATGTTGTGATGATTTGAGTTTAAAGTTTATTGAATTGATATTGATTTTGAGTTGGCTCGGGGTTGAATTGAATTGTTTGTATGCTTGAGTTGAGTGTGCGTCACGGCATCGCTCGCACGCGTCGTGAGGAGTTACGACGTCTTTTGTAGGACGGTGCCGCCTGTCGTGGGTTCTCAACCGTTTTTGTCGCGGCTCTGAGACTATGGTTAGTGAAAGCTCTTTTGTAGGGGCGCCACTCTTTTGTAGGGGTGGTTATTTGAATGTCGACACCGTTTTTGTCGCGGTGACACCGTTTTTGTCGCGGTGGGTTTGGCCAAATTTAGACTGTTTGAGAAGCTTTTGTCGTTCCGCCATAGGGTTGGGACTTTTGTCGTTCCGGGGTGATTCTTGTTGCTTCACCCGATCCTCAAGCTTACTCTTGCTTTGGTTTGATTGATGATCGGATTGACTATTGATTATTTGACTTGAGGTTGTTATATTAATGCTAATGTTTATGTTTGAGCACGCTATTGTTGTTGCATTTGTTGTTGTACTTGAACATAGGTCGTAGGCCAGGTAAGGTACTTGTTGGGTTATCGGTTATGTTTTATATGTTGAAATATGACTGGGGAGCACCTAGTTACTCCCCACTGATTGTCATTTATTACTTTCTTTTGTGGCAGGTTTGTGCGGGGACGGGTTTGTGTGAGAAGCCGTGAGGATTGTTGACCCCGTAGCTAGCTTTGAGGAGGACTTTGATAGACTTTGGATTTAGACTTGTTGTTATTTATTATTTTCATACTTATGTCTTTTGGAGTTGGATTTTAAGGGGTATTTATTCCCCATTTGTTAGGCTCAAGGCCTACTGTCTTTTGTTATTTGTTTGAGTAGGGAGTAATGACTCGGATTCACGGTGTTTCCGCCACCGTGGCTTTCATTTTATTTTCATTTTCTTACTAAAATCTTTTTAACACGTATTTTATTTTATTTGGAAAATCCGGGTTGTTACAAGCATCATCTACCTTCTCGCCCAGACGATCCTTCACGGTCACCTTAGGTCCGAGTCGTTCTCCAAGTGGCTTGGATAAAGACGCTCCCAAGTCGCTGTAGTCCCGTCTCCCTCGCACCGCTGCATGTGCCAACGACGGTCTTGGACCCGTCTGTTCGCGCCTTCGCATGTTCTCCCTGTCCCGAGGATCTAGAGAAATACACCACCTCCGATAGAAGTCCGAGACACGAGTAGTCTCGGAACCAGCTGGTCTAGTCCAAGTCACTCGATCAGACCATCCTCGCACCCAAGCGTCAATCATCCGGTTGTTCGGAACAACCGACTCGCATGTCCGAGTATCCTGCGCTGGAATAACCTGAGCTAAACCAATCTGCCTTCTCAACCGATAAGGCTGAATCCATACGCCTCGCTTGAACCCACACAACATTACCCCACTAGCCGCATCCGCAACCGACGGTGCCGTGATGTGTCGAATGGACCACCACGACACGACCCACCTAATCGTCCTCTCCCGGACAAACCCTTGGAAGTAGTTCACTGACCGCTCCCGAGGCATAGCCCAATGAAGACCACGGGTCGTCACCCCGGCCGGAACGTACATCTCACCCCCCGGTGGAGCCAACACGCGAAGACGCTCCATCAACCAAATCTGCAGGATCCTAGCACATCCCCGATACGAGCTTAGACGATTCGCATGACGGTCGTCCAACCCTAAAATGGTCTCAGCAAGGATCAAAGCTGAAGGATCATGGCCCAGTTCCATCTCCTCCATGACCCGTGCATACCTAGCATGGCCATGCACACCGTCTTCCATCGATCCAGCAAAGCAGTACCGATGCAGCAACCAAAACCCAAGAGCTCTCCTCCTAGAACGAGCAGAAATGCTCACGTCACCCAAGTTCATGTAACGCTCACACAACCGTCGCATGTTCACTACACCCCCCTCGAACAAACCTTCAGCTTGAGCATTGGTCATCGAGAGATACTGTCGCAATCTCCCGTTATAGCCAAACACACTCCTAACCGCTACTGGGGTAGTACGGTTAGACCATCATGCTATAGCCGAAAACTCCTCTAGCAACGGACATATCTCGCCTCCCGGGAACATAAAAACATGCAACTGGGATCCCAATAATCAAGACAAGCGTCAAGGAAGTCCACCTCGACGCGCATCTGCCTAAAGCCTATGAAGACACCCGCACCAGTCGAAGACAATGCCTTCTTCTCCGAGTCACTAAGGGAAGACGTCCACCGCTTCAAAAGACCATCAAAATGGTCCATCCTTCAAAAATACAAAAACTATTCTTAAAAATACTAAGCTATTTATGTAACACCCGGTGTTGTCCGAGGTTATTCGGGCCGGGTACCCCGTTGAAGAGGTTCATGTGTTGGCTCAAGTGACGTAGTGCTTAAAAGAATTGTAAGTACTACTCATATCAACAAGATGCATCTTCTTTTCTGGTGGCTCATCTTAAGAACTCTTCAGTTAAGCATGCTTGCTGGAGAGTAGTCTTAGGATGGGTGACCTCCTGGGAAGTTCTCAGGATGCGCACGAGTGAGGACAAAGTGCGCTGGAAAGGGCCCGTGTTGGTCAATGGGCGATGTACGCAGCCTGGCGAGCTATCGTGAATGATATTTCGGCCTTTAGTTGGGGCCGGGGTATTACAATTTAATAGAATACATAAACAAGCAAAGAAAAGAGTTGTGATCGAATGAGGATTATAACTCGTACCTCCCCTCTTTATATAGGAACACAAAATCTCGAATTAGGAAAATTCGACGATAAAACCGGCAGTCGAAGCAGCAAGAAGCCTTGCGATTGGAGGTGCCAATCGCAAGACCCCTTGCGATTACAAGCCCCATTGGCAACACAAGTTGCGATTTCTAGGGGCGGCTTTATCCCAAAGTTTCCATGTTTTCGACTTTCCAAATCCTAGCATGCATGCAATTACGACGTACATCCTAATTGGGCTCCCTAATTCGGGCCTAATTAACAACAATTAAACATGGATCCATCACAAATCATGATTGGTCCGATCATAACACATTTCATTTTGTAATTCGTCTAAAGCTCATTTCGAATTTTAAACATCCAAAATGCACATTTTTAAACACGTTTTCAACAAAGCATTTTTTCAATGCAAAGTCTCCCACTCGGGAATCATTTTCAAATTTTTTCTAGCTACTAACTAAACAGGTGCCAGAAGAAAGTGAAAGTACGAATACAACAGAGACGACTTCAAGCTACAAAATATGAAGCGACTAAGGATGACGACGACGAAGCTCCTCGACCTCTCTCTGAAGCCGAGCCACCTCTGCCCGACTCTGACAAAGCTGAGCCGCCTGCTCTGCCCAAGCCATCCTCCAATGGTGGGCTGTCCGCCACATCTTCTTATGGACATCCTTCGCAACCTACACAAGACATTTTCAAACAATCTTTACTCCATTTTGCCTTAAATATACGCTAATTTAAGTCAAACTACGGGGGTAAACCCAAAACACGAACATTTTACTCCATTTTGCCTTAAATATACGCTAATTTAAGTCAAACTACGGGGGTAATTTCAAACCTTTCCCAACACAAAAGCCTTTCTGCTCCATTTTGCCTTAATTTAATTCCACTTAAGACAAACTACGGGGGCTAAACCTCAAACTCGCACCTTCAAGCCCAATATCTTCATTTTGACTACAGTTTCACTAAACTACAGTCAAACTTGGGGAGTAACAAAAAAAATATATCTACACTCAAGTTTGCCCTTCGTTAACCACTAACTCGGTCAAACTGGGGGCTTACATAGGTATACTGATGGAAAATAAAACACAAAAACATACCTTTTTCACCTTGTCTCCACAACTATCCATCCCCGCAGCCGTGATCATCGGCAGATACTCAGGCACGTGGAAGGTCTCCCGTGTCCCGGCGTTATCCCACTCCACCGTAGTAGGAAAATCTGGGGGCTGAAACGCCAAGTCAGCGTCAAGAACCTACAAGATGAAACACAATTAGGACAAATTAGGGGAAATTTTTCACAAATTTTTACTCTACACAAAAGAACAAGACATACCTCGATAGGCCCACCAGCAAGCCTACCCCACGCAAACTGCGCATAATCCAGCTGACGAAGGAGGAGATTCTCCGACTCCCCCTAACGCCGCTCTATATACATCAAAATTTCAACTTGATGGTTTTTATACACTACATTAACCTTCAATTACACCCCAGAACAATTAATTGCATTTTGGACTTACCGATCAAAAACCCCTAATTTTGACCTAAGTTCTCCATTTTAATCGACTTTAAACCTCAATTTGAAGGCCGATTACTAGCATTTTTCAAAAACTAACACCATACACATATTATACTAGTCAAGGGGAACCTATGGCGAAGTTTAATTGCGATTCCGAGACCAAAAATCCGGGTCCGATTTTTGGGTCGGGACCATTTCATACGAAAATGGTCCAAAAACGTCTCAAACGTTACACATTTCACGCAAGCATTCAAGAATAGCATAATACAAGGGAATGGCATCATTCTCTAGTGATCAAACGACAAATTTCAAGCAAAAAGACGGTTTTTCACCAAAAACGTCTTTTCTACATTTCAAGAGCGATCTAACAATTTACTGTAATGGTCCGGATGTTGTCGTGTAGTTTGACTTTCGCTTTAGTCCTAAGCTCGGTCAAACTGGGGGCTCTGTGGATACCCACATCCGTACCTCCCGCCAAAAACCCAGTGACGTAACAATGGACTTTTATCGCATGCTTTTACGTTGACTTAAATGGTTCTAACTATGACGAATTAAAGTTAAATGTTTTGAAAAGCAAATGAGGTCTCTTTATGGGTCATCACTCTTAGTGTCCTTAGGTCTAGAGTCTAGTTTGTCTCAGGTTCAGGTCCTAATCGGCATGCGCACACCCCTTCTTTAAACACACAGTCTAATTGATCCTCTTACATTAACAGGGTTCAATTCGATCCTCCTAAATCCCTAAATTTAGGACCAGTCGCTAAAACCACCTTTTAGGACTGGCAAACACCTAGGATAGCCCTACGGAGTGTCCTATTTCACAAAACACTACAAAATACATCTTTTTTACATTTTCAGGGCTCGGGCCCAGAACCGAGCCCAAACCCATTCCTGGCCCGCCTCCTAAGGACCAGGATAACCTAATCAAAACCCTACAACCAGCCACCACAACGTATGTTAGAGCTCAAGTAATATTATACCGTATATCCTAAAATATAATTTGGAAATATACGGAATAAAAGGATAATGCCCGCCCTACCAATTGCAAGGGGCCTTGCGATTAGGGCAGCCGCAAGGAGTCTTGCGATTGCCCCAAGCATTCGCAAGGAGCCTTGCGATTCCTAAGTCCGGTTTAATCCCCTGGCTTTCCTAATTCTTGACGAGCTCTGCACTATAAATACAGCCCTCCACATACGTTTCAACACACAATTTGACATCGAATTCACAGCATAACTTCACAACTCAAAGCCTCACGCATAAACACCTTAGAATTCTTCATTTTCCTAGTGTTGAATTCTCCCTCTTTGAAGCGAAGCGCTGCCGGTTTCCTAACTTGGGACAGGTAGGTCTTAATCCTAACATGGATTAAGGTTTTCTTTACTTCTTTAACTAGCAAGGGCCTACGTTAGGCTCACCCCGACTTTGGTACGCGAGTCTGCTTTTCATAAGGCGGCCATGCACCTCGAATACACACCCTATTTGTAACACCTTTCCAAAGTCGCATAAACAACTGACCTCTTTAAAATAAATCAATGGACAATTGAACGTTTATTTTATTGTATGCATTTAGCAAATCCTCACCTTGCATCTAAATCACTTAAAATGAATTCATCATTAAACTGAACTGTTTTCGTTAACAAGTTAAGCATGCTTAACTGAGGGTTTTAAACAATCTCTTTTGCATTATTTTTACAACTTATATCGCACTTGTACGTAGCGAACTACTTAGACTCATGTATGATTATTTGCATTGTTCTCAAGTCTAGTAGAGGCTATCTTTTGATAGGCTTTTCCAAAAGATCTTTCATAAAAATGTTATTTTGAACTATACTTTAGAAAAGTACCCTCACCCGAATCCGAATCTGATTTCACAATAGCCTTAGATGGATGGGTGTCGACGTGCCTTGAACTCTAAGACGTGTCTTTGAGCATGAGGACACGGAGGCGGGTTCTAAATTTCCCTCATAATTTATTGGCGGCTCCAAAACAGTTTTTAAAGGTTTTTTGTACTTAATCTTTTTAACTTTTACGCCCTTAGCAAGACGTCGAGTGGTTCCATGTTAATCCCGGTACCTACAGGTTCAGACGACGATCTTTAGTTCGGCGCGTATCCAGGACTTTTAGCGAGTGAACCTGTCAGAATTTCAAACCTTAATGACCCCCAAAAGAAAGTAAAAGACTCAAAGGAAATCGCATTCGCAACCAAAGAAAGGCAAAAATGTGAAAAAGTGCATGCAGGACTCGACTCGTGTTTTTTAGCTTGAAAGACACGGGAGGCTTTTGAGGTAGGGGCGTGTTGGCGCGTCCCTAGTCTCGATGTAATAAAAAATTTTATGATCATAATCTGATTAACCTAGGTTTAGCGGTAAGTCGCCAGGGGTTTATCGTTATGAAAAAGGGTCAAATCGAAGTAGCGATAGGCTAGTCGATCTGAAGATGTTAAATTGGGTAAGGAGCGTTTGTTGTCCGCTCTTTATGTGTGACACGGGATATCGAGCCAAAAGACGATAGGTCACTTGGCCCGACGTGTAAATCGACGGGTTCGCGTCTGAACGAGCCCGTGTTTTTACTTACTTTTGAGAGAAAAAGTTTGTTTAAGTCAAGGTGACTAGTGAGTCACTCGGCTTAGAGTTATCTTAAATGCAATAAGGTGTTTATTTTATTGAAATATCCGAAATGAATTGACATTTTCGGGTTTTGCTCTGTGAAATGTTTTGCGATAAATGTATTATGACGATACGTCAGTCGTATAACCATTTATGTTTTGTAAAGGATCGGAAATGTAGTGATTATCTCCGAGCGGTTTTGAACGTCGCGGTGTACTGTTCGTCGGGTTCAGTTGACTATAGGTCAATGATCTTGACAGTATGCTTTGAAAGTATGCCTTTTTTGAAAAATGTATGAAAATGTATTTTCAAAAAGACGTTTTTTTTTTTTTTAATGTGTAACGCCTTGGAAATGTTTTGCATGAGTTTGTTTAGAAGACGACTATAGTGAGGGTACTATAGCTTCGCATTTGTACGTATAGACACAGGTTTTTGGGTTTTCGGGTAAGGTTCCCTCCGGTCATTCCCGCAGCGTTTGTGTAGGGTTATCCGCAAGATTGCACACGTTTGAGTGAGAATTCAGTACGAGTCCTAGAGCGTCCGAGTTTGACTGTTACAATCGTTTGTACGGATACCGTACTTGTAATCTTGGAAGGGTGAGAGATCCACGTGTCCAGAGTAATCTCTCTTAAGAAGCAAGCGTTGTTGGAGCTTGTGTCCTCCACAGTTAGTCCAATAACATAAATAAATCTCTAAAGGTACACAGGGTACATTTCGTATTTAATCAGTTGATTAACGTTTATCGATAACGGTTGGCTTGCTAGATAAGTTTGACGTTATTGTCATACAGATGGCGGTGATCAACTGGTCCCTAAGAGTCACACCTAAAGGATGTGTTTGAGAGATGAGATTATTTGAGAAAATGATCATATCGATGCCTTACTTAATGACTAAACGGTTAGTCAGTGTTGTTGACTAAAAGGTTAGTCAAATATGACTAAGAGGTTAGTCAAATGTGATAATGAATATTGTTTAATAATGATTAAATAATATTAGATGAGAGGAATTAGCTGTAATTCGGAAATTGAATATAAAAGGTTATATTTAATTATTGCGTATAATGTAGGCTAATTAATTTTAAACAGTTATAATAAATTAGCAAATTATAAGTATACGGATATTTATGATTAATTATGATATATGGATATTATAATAACATTATGCATTAAAAGCAAAAGAGAACTAATTAAATGGGTTAAACTTTTTAATTAGATTTGGGCTTGAAAATTTAGAAGTGGAAAAGTCCACTTCCTTGCCCTATTTGGACGTGTGATAGGGTATGTGGGAGGAGGAGATTTCTTCCTCTCTACTTAACCTAATGACTATCCAATATCTCATCTAACCTAATTCATAATTCACTCTAGCACACAACACAAAACTTAAGAGAAAAGAATTCAGTTCCTTCTCTAATTTTTCTAGCAATCTCAAAAGGGCATTTCTTGAAACATCTTGGGTGTTTCAATTAGGAGATACCATAGTTTTGGTAGTGTTCTTAGGCCGATTTACTAGGATTAAAAGGTTAATTCTAAATCTCTTTATTATGTTATGCAATTTCAATTTATGACCTTAAATCTTATAAAGTTTTTCAATATAATCCTGTGATTTAAAAGGTCTATATACCGATATAAACCTACAAGTGGTATCAGAGACTTAGGGCATATGAAATTTTTATAAGGTTTTCATAAAAATCGATTTTGTATAATTTTAAAACAAAAATTGTTGTTTGGCCGTGTGTTTGTATGCTTTGGCTGTGAGTTTTTGTTCTATTTTTGGTTTGTTTTGGTCTCTTTGATTCATAATTATCGATCTTTTAAGATGTTAAAATTATCTCTTATGAATTTGCATTAGTTTTGATTTAATACCAATTGAATTAAAACTTAAAAGGACCAAATTTTTGTATGTTAATGAACATATCATGATGTTAATCATTAGATCTATCAGTTTAAGATGTTTAATTTAAAAAGTTAATTTGAATATCTTAAATCAATGTTTAATACGGATTAAAATTGAGTTTGTATTGATCTAATTATTAGCATAATCGAATTAAATCAGATTAATTCGTTGTTTTTTTGAGTTGGCCGAATTATTTTAATTTTTGGTAAATTTTATTTATTTTTATAATTGGCCGTGTATATTTCTAATTTTTAAAAGTATATATATATATATATATATATTTCGGTATTTTATGTTTTTGGCCGAAAAGTTTTATTTTTTTTGGAAATTATTTTTTATGCAATGTTTTTGGTAATATTTGTTATATAGATAATAAATATTATATTATTATGAAAAGGTTCATAATTTTGATACCAAATATTTTAAAGCAGTTTAAAATATTTTGTGACCTAATTTGTATTATACTGATAATATAAATTATTATTGGATTATGTTTTGATTTAGATATTATGAACAATTAAGGAATTGTTGCATAATGATAATCATTTAAAAGAGGTGGTTTGGATTTAAATCAATTTGTATGCATTGGTTTTATTTTGTTTAGTTGATGCTATTTACATGTTTGTGAATGAATGTTTTGAATGGTTTATTTTTACGCATTAATTATGTACAAAAGGTTGTAATTTACTAGTGTGGCCTTAGAAGATTGTGTTTTCGTAATGAAAGAAACACAATTTTGGTTGTATTTTGAGATCTCGAATCTCCCATCTTGTAATATTTTTTAATTTTTGGCATATTTTGAATTAGAATGTAAATAGGTTTATTTTGTAATGAAAATATGTAATTTTTGCGAAGATTCAAGATGAAGATTCAAGACGGACTCTCACTTAAAGCCCAAGATGAAGAATGAAGACAGCTTTAGGGTCCATGGATGGATTCCAATTTGTATTTGTCTTTATTTTCATAGGGATAGGCCACACTAGGTGTTTTTCTTTTTGCGTTTTCTTTTACCGTTTTCATTGCATTCACGTTAGATAGTAGCGTCATATTCCGCCTAAACTAAACCAAACCACCTAATATGCATGAATATGGATCATATAGTGGCATTTTATATTATGGACATACGGATGTCACTCGTTTTAGGGCTATCACCTCAATTTAATCATTCTCGAAAATGCTAGATATTTGTTCACTTAAAATGAATTAAAATGAGATGATGGGGCCTTCCTCTATTCTAAAATTGAGATTAGTCTTTATAGGAAAAACATGCTATGAGCCCCTTCTTCGTCGGTAGGCATGTAGGACCTTACTCTCCACATGACCCCTTCTACGTTGGGTAAGTAGTATGCGTTGACCTATTTTACCTCAACACTATAGTTCGAGTAATATCTCGTAGTTATAGTGGACTAATAGATAGGATTTACTGAAATCTATCGACCAAGAATTCTAACAGTAGAATTAGCCAAGAGGTTGGCTTATCAATTTAAAGAAATTGAGTCTTGGGATCGCTTATATAATTCTCGAGGGAGGTCGGTTATATGAGTGCACGAGTCATTGCATTAAATCGTTATTGCTTTACGACTTAAATATTTAAAAAACCATGATTTCTTATCTTCTCTCTTCTTCTTCTTTCTTTTCACATTTTCGAATACGTTATATACAGATATAACTACTATAACAAATGGCTGTACGTACTGACGAACCAATGCCAAGTGCCACACTGGCTCGCGAATCATGGCTAAGAATGTTTATGGACAGCATGAATCAGTCTACTCGACTGAAGAGTGATGGGTCCAACTTCTCTGATTGGGAGGCCGCATTACGAAATGCTGCCATAGCTGACGGCAAGCTCAAATACTTGACTGAGCCACTGCCGACTAAACCAGCTCCCGATGCAGGAGAAAATGAAGTCTATCTTTATAATGATTTCATGATGGAGGCGGGTGCGATACAGAACATACTCATCTATTCAATGGAATCCAATTTACAAAGACGATTCATCACCCAAGGTGCAAACAAGATTTTCACCACCCTAACCAAAGAGTTCTCGAAAACACCGAGAATCAAGAGTTACGAGTATACCACTCGTTTCTTTAAGGATAGACTCCAGAAGGGCCAACCGGTTGGTCCACACCTTCTCGACATGATCGAGAATGATGAAAAACTGGAGGAGCTTGGTTGCAAGATCGATGAGAAGATCATCGTTGATCGTGTGCTCCACTCTCTTCATGATAGGTATGCCCTCTTTAGGGCAAACTATTACATGAATGACATGCAGAAAAGTCTGCATGAGCTTCACTCACTCCTCGTACAGACGGAGAGTAATCTAAAGTTGAGTGGGAGCATGAAACAAGATGTTCTCATGATTGGCAACAAGAAGGGTAAGGGTAAGGCTCCGGCTAACCTAACTGTAGGAAAGCCAAAGTTCAAGAAGCCAGTGGTTGCTAAGAGTGGGCCTGGTGAGTCTAGCGGTACCTCACTAGGCAAGGCAAAAGCAAAGCAGAGCATGGAGTGCCACCATTGCCACAAGTCTGGGCATTGGAGGCGTAACTGTCCCGTGTATGCTGAGGACATTAAAGTAGGCCGCGTCGCTCCTGTTGGTATGTCTTCTTTTATTCATATGATTGAGATTAACCATGCAAGTTTCGAAACTTGGGTACTTGATACTGGTTGTGGTTCACATCTGTGCAATCATTTGCAGGGCCTAAGAAGCATCAAAACTCTGACAAGAGGTAATGTAGACCTGCGAGTGGGGAATGGAGCAAGAGTTGCTGCCGTTTCAGTAGGAACATATGTAATCCAACTCCCAAGTGGATTTGAGTTATTTCTGAATAACTGTTACTACGTACCTAGTTTATCGAAAAATATTATTTCTGTATCCGTTCTTGATAAAGAAGGATTTTCATTTTTAATAAAGGATAATAGCTGTATTTTCTCTTTGAATGAAATGATTTATGGTAAAGCTGTTTCCATGAACGGAATTTATGTTTTAGATCAAACCACAGAAATCATGCATGTGAGTAACAAGAAAGCAAAGGTTGGTGACAAAGATCAAACCTATCTATGGCATTGCCGTATGGGACACATAAATGAGAAACGCGTGAAAAAGCTCATTGATAGTGGGACAATCGCCCCATTTGACTATGAAACTTTTGGCACGTGTGAATCATGTCTTATAGGCAAAATGTCTCGAATTTTCTTCATAGGTGTTGGAATGCGCGCTGCTGACCTATTAGGACTCATACATACTGATGTGTGTGGTCCTATGTCAATCAACGCTAGAGATGGCTATAGGTATTTTATCACTTTCACGGACGATTTGAGTAGATATGGTTATGTCTACTTAATGAAGCATAAAAGTGAGTCCTTCGACAAGTTCAAGGAATTCCAGAATAAGGTTGAGAACCAACTGGATAGAAAGATAAAAGCACTATGTTCAGATCGTGGTGGCGAATATCTTTCAACTGAGTTTGATCGACACCTGAAAGATCGCGGGATAGTACTACAGGTAACTCCACCCGGAACACCACAACTGAATGGTGTGTCCGAACGCAGGAATCGAACATGACTTGATATGGTTCGATCCATGATGAGTCACACGGTTGTACCTGACTCATTGTGGGGCTATGCTCTTTTGTCAGCTGCTCTTATACTTAACCGAAGTCCGACTAAAGCTGTTGACAAGACTCCATACGAGTTATGGAAGGGAACGGTCCCTAATTTGTCCTTTATTCGGGTTTGGGGGTGCGAGGCTTATGTCAAGTGGAGACACGAGGATAAGCTCGGCCCGCGATCGGTCAAGACATACTTATTGGTTATCCAAAACGAATGTTTGGTCATTACTTCTATTCGCCAACCGAACAACGAGTTTTTGTTGCGGCTAGTGCGAAGTTCTTAGAGAAAGATTTTCTCGAGGACAAGAGAAGTAATAGAACCTTCGATCTGTCGGAGATTCCTGAACCAACAACCGAGCAACCAATGGAGGAAACTGTTCCTTCTTCGACTGCTGCGGTTAATATTCCCTTGGAACCCAGAAGGTCGGGTAGACTCTCCATTCCTCCAGATAGATACATCGGTATGGTTGAGGAGAATGGGAGAGACGACGTTTTACTCCTTGAGAGTAACGAACCCGTAACCTATAAAGGTGCCACGACGTGTTCTGACTCAAAGTTTTGGCAAGAAGCCATGCAATCCGAGATGGACTCTATGTACGAGAACGATGTATGGGATCTGGTTGACTTACCTGATAAGGCTAGGCCTCTTCAGTGCAAATGGCTTTACACGATAAAGCGATCTGTAGAAGGACAACCAGATAAATACAAGGCACGACTAGTGGCAAAGGGTTTCACTCAAGTGCAAGGGTTGCACTATGATGAGATCTTTGCACCCGTAGTCATGCTTCGCTCCATTCGGATTCTCTTAGCGATTGCCGCATTTCATGACTATGAAATTTGGCAAATGGATGTGAAAACCGCCTTCTTAAACGGTTATTTGGAGGAGGAGTTGTACATGGTACAACCCGAAGGTTACACAGATCCTAAAATCCTAAGAAAGTTTGCAAGCTTAAGCGTTCCATCTATGGACTTAAGCAAGCTTCACGGAGTTGGAATCATCGCTTCGACCAAGTGATAAAGGAGAATGGATTCACTCGATCGGTCGAGGAACCATGCCTATATAACAAGTCGAGTGGGAGCAAGATTGTCTTCCTAATACTGTACGTCGATGACATACTTTTGATTGGGAATGACATACCTCTCTTAACTTCGGTAAAAGTATGGTTAAAGAACCATTTCCAGATGAAGGATATGGGTGAGGCACAACGTATTTTGGGGCTCCGTATCTATAGAGATAGATCACGACGGATGTTTTCCCTCAGTCGGGAGTCTTATATAGATAAGATTCTTGAGAGGTTCAGCATGACCAACTCCAAGAAGGGGAACCTTCCAATGATCTCTGGGGTGTATTTGAGTAAAGCTCAAGCACCAAAGACATCGGAAGAGGTCGAGCGCATGAGTCGGATTCCATATGCATCAGTTATAGGATCGATCATGTATGCCATGATATGCACACGTCCGAACGTGGCATATGCATTGAGTATGACGAGCCGATACCAAGGCAATCCAGGTGAAGCACACTGGATGGCCGTAAAGAACATTCTTAAGTACCTACGGAGGACTAAAGATTGGGTATTGACTTATGGTGGAGATCTTCGAGCTATCTTGTGATCGATTCTGCAGATGCTAGTTTCCAAGCGGATCGAGATGACTCGAAATCTCAACTGGATTCGTTTTACTCTAAATGGCGCTGCGGTCACCGGAAAAGCTCCAAACAAGCGATTATAGCAGATTCCACGATCGAGTCCGAGTACTATCTTTGCTTGAGGTGCGAAGGAAGCTATATGGATGTGTCAGTTCTTACAAGGACTAACTGTAGTTCCTAGTTCGAATGACCCGATCACCATCTATTGCGACAATAGTGGTGCCATCTTCCAAGCGAAGGAGCCGAAGTCTAGCAACAAGTCTCGGCACGTGCAAAGGAAGGCTCACATGATCCGAGATTACGTGGAGCAGAAGGAGATAGTGATTGACAAGATTGCTACGGATGATAACATAGCAGATCCTCTCACTAAGCCGTTGAGACATGATAAGCATGAAGGGCACGTTAAATCCATGGGAATTAAGCGTGTTCCTGAGTTTTATTAGTTGTTTGTATGGATTTGACACGTGTATTCTTCCTAAAACTTCTAATAAAATCATCGTTTTATTTTATATATTGTTTTTCATGAGGGTTGTGCAGACAACGTTGAACACCTCAAAGTGAACTGAATTGCTATATATTTTGTTTTGGTCCGTGATCGCCTACATGAGCTGATAACTCACGCGATTATTTTGTGACGTCGATTGATGGTGGGTTCAACGAGCCATAAGTCAAACTGTTGACTGATCGATCACAGATGCGGGTTTACTGAAATCGCGCAGGACAATTTTTGTGACGACTACATGGAGTCCTAAATGTTTCAGAACATTAGGTGCCGGGTCGTAGATAGGGCATCCATAGTGTTCCTAGAGTCTATTCTTTTGACTATCGATTGTCTCTTGAGATTAAGGCAGATTTTGGGTGACTTTGGTTTCTTTCTCACGGTCGACCGTAACAGGAGGCCAAGTAGATTTTCACTGGGTCATTTCATGCTGCGCTTACATCTGCAGGATTCGAGTTGAGGGAAAATATCCAACTTCCATCGAGTTATAATACTTTTTCTCAGGGCCACTCGAGGAGCTGTAACTGAAAATGCATGGCCATACTCGAATATTGATTCGTTTATCAGTTAAGTTACTCTCTAGTCGGGGAAACCACTCGTGATTGTGATCACTTGTAAACTACGACCTTTGCAAGTACGGACTTTGCAAATTGGTTTACATTGAGTGGGAGAAACTTATTATGGATATGAGAATCGGTTATCGCACATACACTTGTACGGACAAGTGGGAGATTGTTGGAGCTAGTGTCCTCCACAGTTAGTGCAATAACATAAATAAATCTCTAAAGGTACACAGGGTACATTTCGTATTTAATCAGTTGATTAACGTTTATCGATAACGGTTGGCTTGCTAGATAAGTTTGACGTTATTGTCATACAGATGGCGGTGATCAACTGGTCCCTAAGAGTCACACCTAAAGAATGTGTTTGAGAGATGAGATTATTTGAGAAAATGATCATATCGATGCCTTACTTAATGACTAAACGGTTAGTCAGTGTTGTTGACTAAAAGGTTAGTCAAGTATGACTAAGAGGTTAGTCAAATGTGATAATGAATATTGTTTAATAATGATTAAATAATATTAGATGAGAGGAATTAGCTGTAATTCGGAAATTGAATATAAAAGGTTATATTTAATTATTGCGTATAATGTAGGCTAATTAATTTTAAACAGTTATAATAAATTAGCAAATTATAAGTATACGGATATTTATGATTAATTATGATATATGGATATTATAATAACATTATGCATTAAAAGCAAAAGAGAACTAATTAAATGGGTTAAACCTTTTAATTAGATTTGGGCATGAAAATTTAGAAGTGGAAAAGTCCACTTCCTTGCCCTATTTGGACGTGTGATAGGGTATGTGGGAGGAGGAGATTTCTTCCTCTCTACTTAACCTAATGACTCTCCAATATCTCATCTAACCTAATTCATAATTCACTCTAGCACACAACACAAAACTTAAGAGAAAAGAAATCAGTTTCCTTCTCTAATTTTTCTAGCAATCTCAAAAGGGCATTTCTTGAAACATCTTGGGTGTTTCAATTAGGAGATACCATAGTTTTGGTATTGTTCTTAGGCCGATTTACTAGGATTAAAAGGTTAATTCTAAATCTCTTTATTATGTTATGCAATTTCAATTTATGACTTTAAATCTTATAAAGTTTTTCATTATAATCCTGTGATTTAAAAGGTCTATATACCGATATAAACCTACAAGCGTTACTAGGGGCCGTCCCTCGAGGGGTGTGGTTGTGAATCAGGAGGATTCGACTCAAACGTACTATTGCCCAAATATCGAAAACGAAAATGTTTTCAAAGTTCCAAGTTTCACTTCTTTATGTTTTTTTTTTTTTAAAAATAAAAGAAATGCTAGTTTTCAAAATAAAATAAAAAAACATGCTCGTCTCCAGTGGAGTTGCCAACTGAAGGTACCGGGAAGCGGCGCCACCCCCTCGACGCCCCGTGCGTGCCCGCCCTCGGATGCCTTAGCGGCGGAATGCGCCTCGGGGAAAAAATGCGGCTTGCGACTTTGCAAAATAGGCGCGCGGGCCCTCGGCCCGCGGCTTGCCGTCGAGGTCTCTGGTTGGGTCTGTTCGACTGCTTGCTATGTGGGATATCATCGCTAATTATTGACAAAAGAAATGTAGCAAATCCTTTTGAAATTTGTTTTCGGAGTCGCCACCAAATATTAAAGGAATTTAGAACCTTTTCGGCGCGTCTTAAATCATGACGCGGGGTCTCAGATTTCAAGGTGCGTCGATATCTATCCTTCTGAGGTTATTGTGAAACCAGAGAGGATTCGGAGTGAGGTTACTTTTTGAAAGTTTTGACAAAATGTGTTATGAAAACTGTGATAAAAAAAAAAGCCTAAGTAAAAGTAGTCTTTACTAATTTGAAAACAAATGCTTTATTTTGATATTTGGGCTAATAGGACGCTACGTATAAATGCGAATATATGATTCGGTAAATATGTAAAAATAAATGTAGGTCGTCAAAGCTATGACATTTTGCTATATGAAATATACGTGAAAATAATAATTCATTGTATTTGAATTACTAAATAAACGTTATTTTTCGACTCGTGTTCAATTCTAAGATTTTATAAAAACACTCGGTTTTGAATGTTTAAAAAGACCAGTTGAAACGGTACAATTGTCGAATCCGTGTTTTAGTCGTGATTTAGTGCATGAATCAAGAATTTGCGTAATGTAAAAGTGGTGTTTAATTTAGTGATTTTGAGTCGTTTATTTATGTGATATTAGCGAGGTTTAGATGAATTCTGAATTCGAATTACTACAACCGTATTGCGAATACGGGTTCGTTAAATTCAAATATCGAGTTGGGTTAAGGTAACCCTTTTGTCCAAGTCTGAAACGTCTAATCCAATGGTAAAGTTTTTACCTTAAAATGCAAAGACGGTTTTTAGAGTGGAAATTTATAAGTGTGAGTGAGATTGATTCGTAGTATGAAAAATGAAATATGAATGATGATGTATGATAATCGTAATGTTATATGTAATGTAATATGTTGTGTTTCTGATGTATAGGGGCTGCTATTTATAGTAGTTGCTTCGTGTTTTTGTATGGTTGCTCAGAAAATCGCCAGTTAACCAGCGATTAAAGTAAAAATCGCTAGTGTGTGTGTGTGGCAGAAGGGAAAATCGCCAGTGGACTGGCGATTTTAGTTTAAATCGCATGTTCACTGGCGATTTAAACTTTGTCTTGGTGTCTGTTGATTGGACTTGGGCCGCCATATTTGTATGACATACGTTATAGGTATACTTGAGTGTGTTTGCGGCTGTTGTTGTCGAAAAGTCAACTTTTGGGCCAAGTTGATTTCTCGGCTCCGTTTTCGTGTTTCGTGTTTCGTGTTTCGGTTTTTGTCGCGTTTTTCGGTTTTGGCTCGAAATAAAAAAATATTGTAATATATTACTTTGCGACGTTGTGGAGCTTTGTTTCGTGAAAATGTGACCCGGGACGCGTTTTGGTCCGTTTCGGATGTTTGGGCTTTTTTGCGTGTTTTGGGCCTTTTTGTGATTTTGGGCCGTTTTTGTGAGTTCGGGTCTTTTTTGTGTTTTTGGGCCATTTGTGAGGCGTTTTTTGTGTCGTGCTTGTGTCGACTTAAGACTAAAAATGACTAACTTAATACTCATTTTTACGAAGTATGCAAATTCAAGTTAATACGTTAAAAATGACTAAAATGTTTTAGACATTTTTGTACCATTTCGTATAAAACATGCATAAAAAGTCATTTTCGTCATTGGGTTTGTTTTTTGGGGGTACGGATACGGGTATCTACACTATGTCACCGGTTGGGTCTGAGTTCGAGTCAGAAGACGTACTTAAAAGAAAGTTAAGTGTTGTAGCACTAAAATTGTAGACTACAATTCTTCAATTAATCGACTTTTCGAGGAGCCGAGCTCAACCCTAGATTTATTGGGGAAGAACAAAGGAGAATACAGAAGGCTGAAAACGAGTTTTTTTTTAATTATTATTGAATGAATTCTTTTCATTTACAATGAGAGCACTATGTATTTATACTACTTATGCTTCTTTCTATTACAACTTTAAGTATTGATGGTTGAGTTTACCTTAAGATAGGACAAACAAGGAAGGGCAGGTAGCAAAGAGTCTCTGGTAGCAGTAAACGAGGAAATTTTTAAAAGACGAGAGGTTTTAGAGGATTTTTTGGCAAAGGAAGCGTGAATAAGAAAAGAGACAAATGACATCTAAAAGGGGGTATTTATAGGCCAAAGCTCAAATAGTGCCCAAGGCCTAATGGGTTACCACGTGTCAAGCATGCCATTGGCAACGTTTCAGTTACTGTACCTGTAACACCCGGTGTTGTCCGAGGTTATTCGGGCCGGGTACCCCGTTGAAGAGGTTCCTGTGTTGGCTCAAGTGACATAGTGCTTAAAAGGATTGTAAGTACTACTCATATCAACAAGATGCATCTTCTTTTCTTGTGTCTCATCTTCAGAACTCTTCAGTTAAGCGTGCTTGCTGGAGAGTAGTCTTAGGATGGGTGACCTCCTGGGAAGTTCTCAGGATGCGCACGAGTGAGGACAAAGTGCGCTAGAAAGGGCCCGTGTTGGTCTGTGGGCGATGTACGCAGCCTGGCGAGCTACCGTGAATGACATTTCGGCCTTCAGTTGGGGCCGGGGTGTTACAAATGGTATCAGAGCAACCCGGCGACCGTGTGGTCGAATGTTGTGTCTTGTTGGCCAGGTACGCACCTAGTTGGGGAGGATTCTGGAATGCTATATTGTAAGTAGCTACCAGGCGCAACGAGGACGTTGCGTTCTTCAAGTGGGGGTATGTAACACCCGGTGTTGTCCGAGGTTATTCGGGCCGGGTACCCCGATGAAGAGGTTCATGTGTTGGCTCAAGTGACATTGTGCTTAAAAGGATTGTAAGTACTACTCATATCAACAAGATGCATCTTCTTTTCTGGTGGCTCATCTTAAGAACTCTTCAGTTAAGCGTGCTTGCTGGAGAGTAGTCTTAGGATGGGTGACCTCTTGGGAAGTTCTCAGGATGTGCACGAGTGAGGACAAAGTGCGCTGGAAAGGACCCGTGTTGGTTTGTGGGCGATGTACGCAGCCTGGCGAGCTACCGCGAGTGACATTTCGGCCTTCAGTTGGGGCCGGGGTGTTACAAATGGTATCAGAGCAACCCGGCGACCGTGTGGTCGAATCCTGTGTCTTGTTGGCCAGGTACGCACCTAGTTGGGGAGGATTCTGGAATGCTATATTGTAAGTAGCTACCAGGCGCAACGAGGACGTTGCGTTCTTCAAGTGGGGGTATGTAACACCCGGTGTTGTCCGAGGTTATTCGGGCCGGGTACCCCGTTGAAGAGGTTCATGTGTTGGCTCAAGTGACATAGTGCTTAAAAGGATTGTAAGTACTACTCATATCAACAAGATGCATCTTCTTTTCTGGTGTCTCATCTTCAGAACTCTTCAGTTAAGCGTGCTTGCTGGAGAGCAGTCTTAGGATGGGTGACCTCCTGGGAAGTTCTCAGGATGGCACGAGTGAGGACAAAGTGCGCTGGAAAGGGCCCGTGTTGGTCTGTGGGCGATGTACGCAGCCTGGCGAGCTACCGTGAATGACATTTAACACCCCGGCCCCAACTAAAGGCCGAAATTTCATCGTCGGGATTCTACGGGATTTTAAAATTTCAACTAAAGGCCCCAACTAAAACAATTACAAAGGTTTAAAATTTCATCGTCGGGATTTTTAGTAGGACGTAACTTTTACTTCTTATATTACTTATTAAAAATTTATAATAGGTAACATTGATAAACTCTCTCTCTTTCCATGGCTAGGTTTCTTCTCTAATTTTTCGAACACCTGCATCCATGGCAACCCTGAAACGAGGGAGGGGCCGTCCCCCTAAAACGATTGTTGCGAGCTCTTCTGCTCCTATCGGAGCGCCGATTGAGGATTCGATAGAGATGGAGGTGGGATCTACTGTCGAGGTATCTAAATCGCCCCTTTTTCTTCATAATTTTTTCGATGCTGCTTTTGAAAAACAAGGGTCTACTGTAGAGGTTGGGCTGCCGCCTGTTAAATCACTAGTGGTGGTGACTCCTTTGCCCAAGTCTGGTGTTTCAACTGTGGTCCCTGAGCCTACAAATAAGGCTGAGACTTGGAGTGAGGTTGCTGGTAAGCAGAAAGTGGGTATGAGCTTGTTTTATTGTGAAGAATCTGCCAAATCAACAGAGGTCAGTATCGAAGAGGGCGACATTGCTGAGGAGTTGGAGTTATGGAATCGTACTCTCATGGGAAATATTCAGGGTAAACGGATTCAATTGGCTCAATTAAAGGAGTTTGTTGGTAAAATGTGGAATCATACTCGCAGCCGTTGGTGCAATATTATAGGAAAGGATGGTTTAGTTTTCAGTTCAAATCGCAGGAGGAGAAGGATGTGATTCTACGGGGAGGACCTTGGATGGTTGGAGGTCATGCTTTACTCTTGAAGAAATGGTCACCCACTTTCTCTCAAGAGCTTGATCAGGTTTCGAGGGTTCCTGTTTGGGTGCTCCTTCCTGATTTGGACCCTCATTTCTGGTCTACGACGGCTCTGAGTAAAATAGCAAGCAAGATTGGCACCCCTCTATTTGCTGATCAAATCACAACTCTAAAGGCCAGGCTGGGTTTTACACGTCTTTTAGTGGAAGTTGATGTTGCTAGCGAGGTTCCTGAGCACGTAATAGTCAATACCCCTTTTACTGGACAGACTGTTCAGAAGGTTGAGTATGAATGGCTACCCTACTACTGCCATACCTGCAAGAAACTAGGGCATGAGGATAAGGCTTGTAAGTTTAATAGGTCAAAGATGGAGTATAGGCCAAAGAAGGTTGTGCCTCAGGTTGTTCAGGAGGTTGAGGCTGTGGTGAATACACCTCCACCAAAGGGTGATTCTTGAGGATACCGGATCGGGATCCCTTCTCGACGCCCCGCTCGCGCCCGCCCTCGAAAATGTGTCATGGGGCGGAATGCACGGCGCGGGAAAAATAATGTGAAAGAGCGGCGCGTAAAAGCGCGCTCTGTGGGTCTTGCCCGATTTGCTATGGGGGATGTCATTGCGTAATTTGTTTAAAGTATTTTAAAGAACTATTGTAAAATCATTTAAAAGCCGTTTTCGGAGTCGCCACCAAATTATAAGGGAATTTGGACCCGTTCAACGCGTCTTGGACTCGAAGACGCGAATCTTAGAGTTCAAGGTGCGTCGATACCTATCCGTCTAAGGCAATTGTGAAACCAGAGCGGATTCGGGGTGAGGGTACTCTCCGAAAGTTTGTCAAAATGCGTTGTGAAAAACTGTAATCGAAAAGCCTACGTAAAAGTAGCCATTACTAATTTGAAAACAGTGTATAATTCGATGTTTGAGCAAATGCAAACCGCTACGTACAAGTGCGATGTGTGACTCGATAAATATGCGTAAAAGCGAATGTATACGTCAAAGTTATGACGGGTTGCTATAGGAAATGTGCACAAAACAATAATTCATTGTTTGAATAATCATTTAAATGCTATTTTCCGACTCATGTGTATGATAAAGTTTGGTTAAAACCCTCGCTTTGCATGCTTTAAGACTAATGAAGGCGATTACAAGTTTTGTCGAAATCATGTTTAGTCGTTTAATGCGTAAATGAGAATTTGCATAATGTAAAGTGGTGTCCGTTTGTTCATTGTTAATTGTGTCGTTGCTTATGCGATATTGGCGAGGTTTAAGACGGATTTAGAAATCCGAATCGCTACAACCGTATTGCGAATACGGGTTCGCAATGCCAATACCGGGTCGGGTCAGGAACCCGTATGAGTCAAGTGGGAAGGTATAGATAGAGAAGAGAGTGATGATAATTCATGCTTTGAAATGAACGAATAAGGGGTGTATTTATAGGGATT
This sequence comes from Dianthus caryophyllus, assembly GCA_023091065.1. Classification (NCBI taxonomy): domain Eukaryota; kingdom Viridiplantae; phylum Streptophyta; class Magnoliopsida; order Caryophyllales; family Caryophyllaceae; genus Dianthus; species Dianthus caryophyllus. The sequence continues at coordinate 9,894,201 of CM041529.1, read as the reverse complement.
TCGAGCCGCCAAAGTACCAGGGGTAGGGGAAAATCGCCAGTTAACTGGCGATTTTCCATTAAATCGCCAGTTAACTGGCGATTTTTGTTGGTTTTTGTGACGTGTTTTGGCTTGCGTATGCGCTTACGTACGTGTGTATGGGTGTGTTCGTGTTTTGCAGGTTTTGTTTCTTGTTTGCAGGCTTTGTCGAGAATCAAGTTGGCGTAACTCGGTTTCGGTTTCGTGTTTCGTGTTTCGTGTTTCGTGCTTTGTTCGATTTTGGCTCGAAATAAAATAATATTGTAATATATTATTTTACGACTTTGTGAGATTTTGTTTCGTAAGAATGTGACCCGGGACGCATTTTGGTCCGCTTCGGGTGCTTTTGTGGGCTTTTTTCGGGTCTCGGGCCGAAAAGTGTTTTTGTCTTGTATTGAATTGTTTTTGTGAAATGTGTTTAGACGTGAGCTCGGCTTGAGCGTCTGACGCCTCGGGAGGCGTGCTTGGGTGCTTTTGTGGGCTTTTCTTGTGTGGCAAAGGCTTGTTTTTTGTGTTGGGTCGGCTTAAATAAAATGACTAAACGAATACTCATTTTACACGACATGCAAATAAATCATTTATGCGTTAAACGACTTAAAATGTTTTCGACAAAATGTACCGTTTTGACATTACGTTAAAAACATGCTTTTTGTAAAAAGTCCATTTCATCACAGGGTTTGTATTTGGGAATGCGGATACGGGTATCTGAGCCCAGTTTGACTGAGCTTGGACTAAAGCGCTAGTCAAACTTAATGATAGTATCCGGACCATTACAGTCTTGATACCACCTGGCGGCGCTAAGCATGTGTCTCGAGGGAGAGACGAGGACTTAGTGCCGGGAAATGTGGGGCGGGACAACATGTTTTAGGACATGACGGTCCGCGCATGTTTAAAGGCGTGCCTGCCTGTTGACGTCTAGTGTCTTTGAGCTGTCTGCTGATGTCGGATGCTTCTTTGATGGCGCTTTGTAGTCTAGCCGAACTTTGTGTTGTGTGAACGCTCGCTCGTGTGCTTGTGATTGTGCTCATGTATGAGTGATTGTGTTCGTGTATGAGTGATTGTGTTTTGATATTATCTCGTAAAGAGAGTAATGCTTGGACGTATGATTTGCGAAAGAGGGTGTGTGGTTACGTGTTTAACTCGTAAGGGAGTGTACGTGTTTGACTCGTAAAAGAGTGTTTATGCCTTGGTGCTCATGTGTAAGTGCTCGATGTTTGGCTCGTAAAAGTGCGTAGTTGCTTTTGACTCGTAAAAGAGTGTATTTGTTTGAGAACTATACGTATTCGATTCGTGAGGAGTGTACGTATTTTTGATTTTTGACTCGTAAAGTGTGTATGGTGGTTTAGTTGTTTGACTCGTAAAGAGTGTTAATGTGCTTTTGTGTTTGACTCGTAAAAGAGGCATGTGTTTGTATTTGACTCGTAAAAGAGGCATGCGTTTAAGGTGTTTGACTCGTAAAAGAGGTACGCGTTTAAGGTGTTTGACTCGTAAAAGAGGTATGTGTTTAAGGTGTTCGACTCGTAAAAGAGGCTCGTGTTTGGTGTTCGACTCGTAAAAGAGGTACGTGTTCGGTGTTTGACTCGTAAAAGAGGCTCGTGTTTGGTGTTTGACTCGTAAAAGAGGCTCGTGTTTGGTGTTTGACTCGTAAAAGAGGTACGTGTTCGGTGTTTGACTCGTAAAAGCGATACGTGTTGGGTTGTTTTTGACTCGTAAAAGAGGTTTCGTGTATAGAGTTTGACTCGTAAAAGAGGTTCGTGTTTGGCTGTTGACTCGTAAAAGAGGCACGTATTTGGTGTTTGACTTGTAAAAGAGGCAAGTGTTTAGATTGTTCGACTCGTGAAAGACGCTTGTGCTTGTGTTTGACTCGTAAAAGAGGTACGTTTTTAAGGTTTTTGACTCGTAAAAGAGTGTAAATGCCTGGATATTTGACTTGTTTTCAATGAGTATGTATTTGCTTTTGATTCGTGGAAGAGCATACGTATTTGTCTTGTTGACTCGTAAAGAGTGTATACGTACTTGACTTGTAAAGTGTGTACGTGTTTTTGATTTGTGAAAAGTATACGTATTTGACTCAAGAGGAGCATACGTATGTGGAACCCGGGATCGGACCCAACTCGGCGTCTTGCTTAAGGGCGGATTTTAAAGTTAAAAAAAGATTAAGTTGGAAAAACCTTTAAGAACTGTTATGGAGTCGCCACCTATTTATCGCGGAAAATAGGAACCTGCTACCATGTTCTAAGTTAAAAACATGTCCTAGATTTTGGAGCACTTGACACCCCTAGATCTAAGGCTTGTGAAACCAGATTGGATTCGGGGTGAGGGTACTTTAGAAAAAGAGTTAATTCAAATAATGATTTATGAAAACCTTTTAGAAAAGCCTATGTAAAAATAGCCTCTACTGACCTAGAACAATCCATGTAAGATGATATTTGAGCTAATGTTATCGCTACGTACAAGTGCGATAAGGATGTAAAAGAATGCAGAATCTGGATGCAAAAGATTGATTAAAACCCTCGGTTTAGCATGTTTAACTTGTTAACGAATACAGTTGATTAAAGGTCGAATTCATTGTTAAAGTTGATTTTAATGCAAAATAAGAAGGTGCAAGATGCATGCAAATAAAATAAAGTTCAATTGTCCATTGGTTTATTTTATAAGGTCGGTTGCTTATGCGTCTTTGGCGGGACATAGGATATGGAGTGTACGAAGTAAATAGAACACTTGGAGTGCAAGCGCCATTTGGGTGCCAAAGCGGCGCTAAAGTGTAGACCCCTTTGTTAGTCCATAGAAAATAAGAAAAAGCTTTGATCCAAGTGGATCGGTACCTACCTTATCCTGACGCTTCAGATCTGGGCAGAGCTTCGCTTCTTGAACTTGAAAGGAGGATGAATTCAAAACGGGATGGTGTGTTGAACTCAAGGATTTGAGTGCTTGAGGCTTTGTGAGTGCAGAAGTGTAAGATGAGAGAATTTGTGGTGTAAGAGATGTATTCTGATTGTGAATTGTGTTCTCAAAGTGTGTAAAAGAAAGTATAGGGCTGTATATATACTAAAAACCTCGGAGAAATTAGGAAATCGGGGATAAAAACAGGCCTGGGAACCGCATAGCCTTATGCGGTTGCCTGGGCAAACCGCATAGGCTTATGCGGTTGTCCCACCAAACCGCATAAGCTTATGCGGTTCGAAGGTTGGTTTTTTTGTGTAGTTTCCTAGTTTCGGTTGAATTATATCTTGGAAAGATTTCGTGATAATCTCGAACGTGTAGCTCAAGAAAAGTCTTTGGGATTTTTGTGAGATATTTTGTGATGCTTAGGGCCTTGGAGTGCGGGCCAAAGGCGGGGTTTGGGCTCGGTTTCGGGCCCGAGACCCGGAAAAATGAAAAGGGTGTGTTTGCATAGTTTTTGTGAAATAAGGTAAGGCGTGAAGGTATTTTGTGTAAGAGGGGCTAAATAGCGGTTTTAGTTCTGGGCCTAAATTTAGGAATTTAGGAATGCTGAATTAGACCTTGTTAATGTAAAAGGACTAATTGTAGTGCAAATGCGAAGCTCATGCCAAATGAAGCAGGACAGGGACCTAGCTAGACTCCAAATGGACAAAATGAACGTTTATTTAAAGCGTGATGTGAAGCGACCTTAACATTTTAACATTTAAAACGACTCAAAATGAATTCGACATTAGTTAGAACCGTATAAGTCAACGTTAAACATGCGTAATAAAAGTCCGTGATACATCACAGGGTTTTGTTTGGGAGGGTACGGATATGGGTATCCACAGAGCCCCCAGTTTGACTGAGCTCGGACTAGAGCGCTAGTCAAACTCCTACGACCATATCCGGACCATTACAGTCTCGATATAGTCAGCGGGACGAAGCATGTGTCCATGGGTGAGACAAGGACTTCGAACCGGGCTAAACGGGGAGGGGCGTGCGCATTTTAAGGACTTGGCGGTCCGTGCATGCTATAAGAACTCTTGCCCTTTGGCGTCTTCGTCGTGCTTGTTGTCGTTTGTTGGTGCCTTTGCGTGCGCTTGTAATGTCAAATGTTGATGCTGGTGCTTGTGCTTGTAATGTCTTCGTATTGCATGTGTTGGATGTAAAAGGGCTAGAGTGTAGGGTGCATATGCTTGTAGGCAGTTCGTGTAAGTGTTAGTGTAGGTCTCGTGAAAGAGCGTCTGTGTAATGCTTGTGCTTGAACTCGCCGAGGAGCGTCTATGTAGAGTGAAATGCTTGGAGTTAGGTGTATATTGCAGAGTGCATGTGCTTAGTGCTTGCCGAGGAGTGTCTATGTAGTTGTGGTTGCATATGGTCGCCTCCCGTGGTGGAGAAAATGATGTAGTGCTCGTGAAGAGCGTTAGGTATACACATCCAGTACACTAAATGCTTAGCATACGCGTATGGCGGACTGTAGGTGATGCCTTAACCCAAGCACGGGACGTACTTGGAGTTGTATAGGAGCTAGGATGAGTTAGTGAGTCTTCTCTGTCCTGAGGAAGACTATGGCCAGTTTGCGGAGTCTCGGCTTGCTTGTGGGCCGATTGAGGTATGCTTGCTTCTTTTGAGGTGCGTAAGGTTATTTTTGCGAAAAATTTCCCTGACGTGTATGTGCGTTCTGAAATTGTTTTGTAGGAATTTGATCCGGAAATGGCGGAGCAGCCTGGTGACTTCCACCAATTGAGTCTGACGAGTCGGGTGTGCGTCGTGCTTTCACTTTGCCATCGTGCTGCCGGTGACCAGCAGCGGGCATGGACAATGGGCCAGGCGAGGGGTGAAGAAGGTATGTACTTGTCTTGTATATGTGAGTGAGCCCCCGAGTTTGATCGAGGTATGAAACATGGTGATGATCAAACTAGTGAGATGCATGTTTTTGTGTTACCCCCTCGAGTTTGGCTTAATTTGAATGAAATTAAGGCAAAGTGGGGATGAGCGTTGTTAATTCGAAATTTCCCCCCTAAGTTTGACTTGATTTGAGTGAAATTAAGGCAAAATGGAGAGAAATGTGAAGTGTTTTTGTGTTGTGTATCACAGGTGGCTAAGGAGGCTCATAAGAAACTATGGCGGATAGCCAACAGGTGGAGGATGGCTTGGGCTGAGCAGGCTGCTCAGCTGTGTCAGAGCCGGGCTGAGACGGCTCAGATTCGGCGTGAGTTTGACGAGTATCGTCGTCGTCATCCCGAGTGAATTTGTGTAACAAAGATTGTATGAACCTTTATGTACATGCCGTTGTAGCTTGATCTGTGAACTTGGTTGTTGTTGCTTGAACGTTGTAGCTTGAATTTGACTGTCGTCGATAAACCTGTTTGGTAGGCTTGTTTTGAAAAAGTGATATGATTCCCGAGTGGGATGCATTGATGTTTATTTTAGCTTGTAAAAATGTTTTGTGAAAAGTTCATTTTGAATGCGAAATGAGCTTGCATGAATGTCGAAAATGTTTGTGTTTTGACTCGTGGTAAGAACCGTTGTTGCCAAAGCGAAATGTAATGCCGGTGCATGGGAACAACAAAAGAATGTCGTAGCCCAATGTAGGTCGTAGTGTTTTAGGAAAAACGAAATTAGGAAACTTGTGAGAGAACCCGTCCCTTGAACCGCATAGCCTTATGCGGTTCAAGCTTCAAACCGCATAAGCTTATGCGGTTTGGTGGGCAAACAGCATAGGGCTATGCGGTTTGGCGGCAACTTTAATCTTGAAGTTTCCATATTCCGTAAGGTGTTTCGTATATAAGGAGGGGGGGTGCGTGCTATAATCCTCATTCACAATTACTTCTCTTCTTCTCTCTTAATACAAGCTTTTGCTCTCATAAACATATTAGGTATATTTATAAAAGTTTTGTATCCAAGAAAATGGAGGAGCATTTTGACGCTCTTTTGAAGAAGTGGACTTCCTCCTTAAGTTCGTGATGAAGAAGCGGTGTATGATGATGGCGCGGGTGTTTTTATTGGCTTTCGCCAAATGAAAGTCGATCTTACTTCCTTGATTCGTGCTTAGATTATTGGGATCCTAGCTTGCATGTTTTTAGATTTCCCGGGGGAGAGGTGTGCAACTTTGATGGAGGAGTTCTCGGCCATTGCCGGATGGTCGAAACGGACTACTCCTGTGGTCGTAAGGAGTGAGCTTTGTTACAACGGGATGTTGCGAAACTTCCTTGGGATGACAAACGCTCATGCTGCAGGTTTGTTTGAGGGAGGCAAGGTAAACATGCTTCTCTTGTGTCAACGATATATGAATAAGGCTGATACTAGTATTTCGGACCGTTCTAGGCGGAGGGCCCTTGCTTTTTGTGTGGTTCATCGTTATGCTTTTGCGGGGTCCATGCGGATGGAGTGTTCGGGAGCGAGGTATGCTCGTGTTGTCGAAGAGATGGAGAGGGACATGATCCTTCTGCGTTGATCTGGCGGAGACCATCGGGCTTAGACGGCCAGTTATGCTAATCGTGCGAGCTCAAATGCAGGGGTTGCGCTAGGATTCTCAACGTTTGGCTCATGGAGAGGCTAAGTGTGTATAAAGCTCTTCCCCTTGGAAGTGTCTTGGCGGCGAGGGACGGCGTCGCGGAGGATGGAATGGGTGATCCTCGGGAGGCGTTCGCTAAACTACTACCGGTGGTTTGTGAAGGAGAGCACCATTCGTTGATGCGTGTCTTGGTGGGGTATTGCGGCGATTCTGGCGCCGTCTAATGCGAATCGTCTCGTGGGTTGATGTTGTGCGGGTTTGATCGAGGAGTGTGGATTCATCCTCTTCGGCGAAGAGGCAAATCGGGCTTGCTCAAACCATACCCGAGCAGATACTCAGGTTGGAGGGTTGTTGTCCTAGACAACCAAGCGATTGATGCTTGGATCCGAGGATGGTTGGGCCGTGTTACTTGGGTCATTAGGAGCATATAGAGTCTAGCGGTGTTACGGACTTCTACATGCGGTGGTACTGCAGTTCAATGATCCTAAGGAACGTGAGAATCAAAGGAGGAGGGAAAGAATGGGCCAAGGCCCTCCTTGGCGTATGAGGCGGTCTTGGCGAAAGGAGGGACTATGGTGATCTTTGTCTTTGTTGGTGCAGTGTTTCTCCTTCGAGGCCGTGGCGGAAAGGCTTGGGCCAGAAGGTGACCAGATTAGGATCGTCTAGGGTCAAGGATCGAGGAGCCCCCAGTTGAGCAGGATGAGGATCCGATCGAGCCCCCAGGTTTTGAGAGATCTACTCCCGTCCTTAGGTCGAAAGTTGTGGCGGATCGGCCTCTTGAAGATGAAGAGGTCAACCCGAAGCGTCAGAAAAAGACTTGAGTAGTTTGCTTTGTTTAATTTAGAAAAATTCCTTTATTTAAATGCCTGTTTTAGATTTGAATAAAGGGCTAAGGAGGCTTGTTCCTAGCTCATTTCTAAATTGCGAAAAATTCCAAATAAATTAATAAAATAGAACTAATTTGCTTTTGTCTTGTCTCGTTGCTTTTCTTTTGTTTTAAAATGTTCTCGACCTTTTTAAGCTTCGAACATTCGTATTTGTTTTTAAATCCTCGACCTTTTTTTAAGCTTTGGATTTGGATTTGTGTTTTGTTTTGTGTTGACTGTGCTCTTGACCTTTTTAAGCTTTGAGCGTGTCTTTTTGTGAGTGCAACGCCCTTGACCTTTTTAAGCTTTGGGCATGCGTGCTAGAAAAAGTTCGGTTGTACTTTTGACAAAGTCGCCTCACGTATCGCTTTTGAATCTGAGAATCAAACCGGCGTAGTTCGTGTGATTCGGTTGAGCTCTTTGCAAAGCTGCCTACGTATCCACAGTGCGTGGAATCAAACCGAGCGTAGTTCACCCATGCGAGAGTGAGTTTTGTTTTTGAAATACATTGTAAAAGTGTTTTAGGGGTAGTATTTCTTGAGTTGATCAAGATTTGTTGGTAATCGGAAGTCTTGACCGTCAAGGTCAGTTAGTTTCACGGCTCCTCCGGGAAGGATTTCCTTGACCAAGTACGGTCCGGCCCAATTGGGTTTGAATTTTCCTCTTGGGTCGACGGGTAATGGTGCTCGGACTGATTTGAGTACTAGGTCACCCACTTTAATGTTTCGTGGCTTGACCCGTCTGTTGTAGGCGCGTTGTAGGCGAGATTGATACATTCGGACTGTACTTAGTGAATGTAACCGTCTTTCGTCTAAGAGGATGAGTTGTTCGTATCGTTCGCGTGCCCATTCGGCCTCAGGAATGTCTGCTTCCATGAGAATTCGAAGGGATTGCATCTCGATTTCTACAGGTTGAACGGCTTCCATCCCGTAGGTTAAGAAATAGGGTGTCATGCCTGTGGGTGTGCGGATGGTTGTGCGATATCCCCATAATGCAAATGGGATTTTGTTGGGCCAGTCGTGGCAGGTGTCGATCATCTTTTTGAGGATTGATACGACGGTTTTGTTCTTTGCCTCGGCCGCCAATTAGTTTGTGGTCGGTAGGGTGATGATTTGTGTCGTTGTATCTTGTATTTGAGGAGGAGTGGTTCGACCTCTCCTTGGAAGTGTGTGACTTGGTCGCTGATGAATTCGTGGGGTATGCCGTAGCGACAAATGATGTTGTTTTGTATGAATTTTGCAACTTCTTTCGTGCCTAGCGTACGGTATGATGCGGCTTCGACCCATTTGGTGAAATAGTCGATGGCCACGAGGATGAAGCAGTGTCCTCCTGCTCCCACGGGTTGTACCTTGCCAATGACGTCAATTCCTCATGTGGAGAAAGGCCATGGCGAGGTTAAACTGTATAGTGGTGAAGGAGGTATGTGTTGTACGTTTGCAAAGATTTGACAATTATGGCAATGTTTGACATATTTTCTTGTGATCGGCTTCCATGGTTGTCCAGTACCATCCTAGCCTTATGATTTGTTTGCACATGGCTCGTGCGTTCATGTGTGGTCCGCACTCGCCATCGTGTACTTGGGACATGATATCGTGTCCCTTTTTGTGATCGACACATAAGAGTAGTGTGCCTTGGGGTGTCTTTTTGAGTAGTTTGCCCATTTCCATCACGAATTGTGATGATAACAGCGTGAGGCGCGTTTGGCTCGCTTTGTCAATGTTTGGTGGGTATTCACCGTTTGTTTTGTAGTTGATGATTGCTTGGTACCAAGGGTCGGTTTGCTCTTCTTCCGGTTTCAATGTCACGGATGTAGGCGGGTTCGTTCAGTCGTTCCACGACAATGGGGAGCGCTTCCATCCCCTGGGGTATGTTGATTAGTGACGCGAGTTTGGATAATGCGTCGGTAATTGGTTTTCTTCGCGTGGGAGGTGTATGAATTCTACGTGATAGAATTCGTTTATGAGCTCTTGTATTTTGCTTTGGTATAGTGCCAGGTTTTCATTAAGTATCTTCCATGCTCCGGATACTTGGTTGATTATGAGGGAGGAGTCCCCATAGACTCTTATATTGCGGGCGTTGAGTACAAGCGCTGCTTGGAGACCGTGCAAGCATGCTTCGTATTCCGCGGCGTTGTTTGTAGCGTCAAAGTCCAGTTTGATTGATAAAGGTGTGTGTTCGCCATTCGGGGATATGAGAAGTATTCCTACTCCACATCCTCGATAGTTGGAGGAGCCATCGAAGTATAACTCCCATTGTTCTTGGTTGATGTTGTAGATCCCATCGTCTGGAAGGGATGTTGTGTCGATGATTGGTTCTTCGTTGATTGCATTTTCGGCTAGGAAATCGGAGACTGCTCGTCCCTTGATTGCTTTGAGGGGTACGTACTTAAGATCGAATTCGGCTAGGAGCAATGTCCATCTGGCCATTCGTCCGTTAAGCACAGGTTTCTCGAAGAGGTACTTTACGGGGTCCATTTTGGAATAGACCTTCGTTTGGTGTGCTAGCATATAGTGACGGAGCTTCTTAGATGACCACACTAAGGCTAGACAACTCTTCTCGACGGGTGAATATCGAGTTTCGTAATCGAGAAATTTCTTGCTTATGTAGTAGATTGCGTGTTCTTCACCGTTTATTTATTGAGCGAGCATGGCGCCCATGGCGGTAGATGTTGTCGTAAGGTATAGGGATAGCGGTAGATCCGCTTGGGGCGGTCGCAGAACAGGTGGGTTAGTTAGTAATTCTTTGACCTTGTCAAATGCTTTTTGACATTCTTCGTCCCATTCAACGTGGTCGGTTTTCTTGAGTTTCTTGAAAACTGGTTCACATATCATGGTGAGTTTGCTAATGAAGCGCGAGATGTATTGGATTTGGCCCAAGAAACTTGAATTTCGTCGAGGTTCTCAGGGGTCGCATTTCAAGGATTGCTTTGACTTTCGAGGGTCGACCTCGATGCCTCTTTGGCTCACCACGTGTCCTAGTAGTTCTGATTTAACTCCAAAAGTACATTTTGGGGATTGAGGCGCATTTTGTATTGTCGTGGCGAATGAAGAACTGCGGAGGTTAGTGATGTGACCACTTCTCCTTTGACTTTACGATCATATCGTCGGCGTAAATTCGACTTCTTTGTGCATCATGTCGTGTAAAAAGGGTTGTAGCGGTGCGTTGGTATGTTCTTTGCATTGATTAAGTAGAAGGGCATGGCGTATGTGATATGTCCCGCGGTGTAATGAAGGCCGTCTTTGCCATGTCTTCGAGTGACATTTTGATTTGGTTATAGCCTGCGTAGCCGTCCATGAAGGATAGGAGGGCGTGGTCGGCGGTGTTGTCGACTAGGACGTCCACATGGGGTAGTGGAAAGTCATCTTTAGGACTAGCTTTGTTCAAGTCGCGAAAGTCAACGCATACTCGAATTTTGCCATTCTTTTTCAGGACTGGGACCATGTTTGAGACCCATTCAGGATACTCGATGACTTGGATGAAACCGGCTTGTAGTTGTTTTTCGATTTCTTCCTTGACCATAAGGGACCATTCGGGACGTAGTCTTCTTAGCTTTTGCTTGATGGGTTTGTAACCGGGTTTGATGGGGATGCGGTGCTCGGCGATGCTTCGTTCGATGCCGGGCATGTCTTTGTATGACCAAGCGAATACGTCCTTGAATTCGCTTAGGAGTTGTGTGAATTGGGTGCGCTCGTGTTCGTCTAGTGAGGCTCCTAGTTGTAGTTCCCTTGGTTCTTCGGGGGTTCCCACGTTTATGGTTATGGTTTCCTCGATGATAGGGTCTTGCGTTTTTGGGTGCACAACGTTTGCAATGTATTTGTTTAATGATTCGTTTGTTTGTTCATTTTCGCATGAGTTAGTGTCTTTTGTATTTTGTGTGTTGTTTGTTGCTTGTTGATTTTTGTTTGTTTGTATTTTGTTATTTTGAGACAAGACGTAAGCAAATTTATTCATTTCATTATTTTGAAGAGAATTATTCGACAAATCAGAAAATTGCTTGGAGCTAGCCTCCGTAAATAGAAAATCTAAACTAAAGCTAGAGTCTAGGATAGATGGGTCGACAGATGACCCGACACTAAGAGCATTAGAATCTAAAAGAACTTCTTCTTCTTCTTCTTCATCGTCTTCTGTGTCGTTGGAGGTGCTTGAGCTGCTTGAGTTGCTTGAGTTGCTTGAGTTGCTTGAATTGCTTGAGTTGCAATCACTCTCGTCCTTGTTTTTGAGATTAGTGACATGGTCGAAAAGTGGTCCTTCACCGGTGATAAGCTGGAAGTGGTGACCTTGTGCGTCAGTCCATTTCAGCGTTTTATACCATCCGTTGAGGGTTTTGTCTGTGGCGTCGGCTATGAGTAAGTTAGGATCGAAGTGACGGTCTCGCATGATCGTGGAGGCAATTTCTTCGTTTTTGGTGCTCGGTGAGGCCTTGAGTGTATTAGGCTCGGCCTCACTAGAGAAACAAGCTTCGGGTGGATGGATGATGTCTCGAAGGGAGGTATTCCCGTCGACCATGCCTTCAGGTCGAGGATGTAAGGTCGCAGGGTGACCTTGTGGGTTGACTTTCGTCTTTGAATTTCCTTAACCATCTTCTCGTGGCCGCCGTTCTTGGGTTTGTAGCCTAAACCCATGGTGAGCCAAAGGCTGTTATTGTTCTTTGTTCTGAAAGGTTTGTAGGTTTTGATTGGTGTACGTGTGATAGCGCCGACTTCGAAGTCGAAACCACATAAGTCTTCTGCGGGTTCGGCCACAATTTCGGCAGAATTAGGCTCTTTTGGTGTATCGAAAAGGGCTCGGAAGTTTGAGGCATTCAAGGTTATGATCTCCTCGTTGAGAGGGATCTTAACCTTTTGATGTAGAGTAGAAGTTATGGCCTTGGTGGAGTGAATCCACGGCCGTCCCAGGAGTATGTTATAAGAAGGGGTCATGTCGATGACTTGAAACTCGACTTTTCTTTCTATGGGACCACTGCGTACGTGAAGAGAAATGGTTCCTTTCACGTGACGTCGGGTTCCGTCGAAGGCTTTAACTCCGTCCATGCTCGGGGTGAAGTCTTTATCAGATAGGCCGAGGCGATGTGCGGTGGCCAATGGTAGAACATTGACTGCAGATCCGTTGTCAACAAGGGACACGGGCAAAGTTTTCTTCATACACTCTACGCTAATGTATAGAGCGAGGTTGTGGTTTGGTCCGAATGCGGGGAGATCATCATTCGGGAAGGTGATAGCCCCTGGTAACCAATCTCTTGTGACATGGCTAACCATTTGATCTGGAGAGATCTCAGCGTCTGCGCATGCAATTTGCAGAGCGCGAATGAATGCATTCCTATGTTCAGCTGAGTCTCGTAAAACGGCCCAGATGGAAACATCGGCTTTTGTGCGAGCGAGTTGCTTCTGAAGCACCTCACTCGTGTTTGGTGGTGGAATTATTGTAGAGGTGGAGGGTGTGCTTGTAGAGGGGTTATCCTCTTGGGCTACGGCCTTGCCTTTCTCGGCCGCAGTTGCTTTTCTGGCATGTTCATCTGTGAAGATGTTCTGATAAGGACGACCAGAGCGTGTGAGGTGTGAAACCTCGTCTTGGCTTTCCTTCTCGGGCTGCTCGCCTTTCCCTTTTTGATCTTTGTTTTCGGGCTGTTTGCCCTTCTTGTTCTTTCCCTTCTTGTTCTTTTTGTTTTTATTCGAGGAGGGAGTAGTTGAGAGTTGGGCTACCGTGTTGTTAGTGGGTGGCCATTCTTCGTCTTCGTCATCACTAAACCAGACCCCATTGATTTGGTTGTTGGTGGGTGTGACCAAGTAGGAGCAATCCATGACGGGTGCTGATCCGAGGAAGACTGCCGGATTGTCATAGATTGTGGGGTTGCTTTGGGCTCCGAGGGCAATTTCAACGAGTTCTTCGAAATTCTCGGCGTCGCCGTAATCAAAATGTCTTCGCCACTCGGGTCGTAGGCTACCGAGAAATGTGTACATGAGTTCGTCTTCGTGCGGAGGATTCGGAACCCGAGCAAGTAATCCTCTCCAGCGGACGAGATATTGGGTGAAATCTTCTTCGTCCCTTTGGAGTTGGGTGACGAGAGTGTGGAGGGAGACATGCTTGTCGGCCTTGGAGCGTTGTTCCAAACGTGCAACTTCGAATTGATGCAAGGCCTTCAAGTTGTCAATGTTTTTGGTGAGCTGATCAATGCGGTGACGGAGGGTTTTCAGTTTGTTGAGGTTAGCCATCTTTGAGGAGCGTTTGAAGGAAGGGGTGATGATGCGATTCATGGTGAGTAGTCAGCTGAGGCCTGCATTTCACTTTGTATATTAGCGACACGACTCGACCCACTAGGCTCACATTCATTTTAGGCATTCATTTTAGCTCATTTCGTTGTTTTGAAAGACCTTTTAAGCTTGAAAAAGGAGATTTTCGAAAAGGTTTTGCTAAGGGAAGCTTTTGAGGCGAGGATGCGTGCGCACATCTCGTCTCGATGTTAAAAGATTTTGTTTTGCATCCATCGAACTAGTGTCGGTGATTTGCCGAGGTGAGTTCGAGTCGGATGTGTAAAAGAAGAAGGATTCGGCTCGAGTCGAGTCGAGGATGTTAAAACGGAGTCTAGGCCGTGTGACCTAGAGGATTGAAAGCCACGAGCTCGGGTTTTAGTCCTTGCTCGGGTTTTTGCTTGTTAGTGAAAAGGAAAATTTTGAAAAGGTTTATTTCAAAAATTCGCGAGAGTTTTGTTTTGAAAAGTGTTAGTTTGCTAGATGTTAGGTTCGTTTATCTTTGAAAGGTTTAAGCGAGTTTTCGAAGATATGAATGCAAATGCTCGTTTTGAAAAAGACCATGGGGTGCATAGCCTCGAACTTGTACGTATGACTCAAAAGGGTGAAAAATGAGTCAGTCGGGTACACCTCCAACTACCTCGAGTACGCTTTGGCAGATACTTAACCCCTTCATTTCCTTACGCCGGGGCGATAGGTTTTCTGAAGGGAACCTTTGGCGGTCGAGATAGCCGTTCTGACGGCAAGTGGAGGGGCGAGAGGAAAGCTAGTCCGGCATGTGCTTTATCGAGTGGACAAGCCTGCATGTGGGAACCACCTCTCGAGGGTGCAAAGGGTGCCTAGATTCCAAAAGGAATGGACTCTAAACGAATGTGCATAGCTCAAATATGTATACAAGGATTGTTCAAGGCTTTCAAGTTTCACCTCTTTATTTTTAAAAAGAAAAAGCTAGTTTTAAGTTTTAAAAATAAGATCTTCCCCAGCGGAGTCGCCAAACTGTGGAACCCGGGATCGGACCCAACTCGGCGTCTTGCTTAAGGGCGGATTTTAAAGTTAAAAAAGATTAAGTTGGAAAAACCTTTAAGAACTGTTATGGAGTCGCCCCCTATTTATCGCGGAAAATAGGACCCTCCTACCATGTTCTAAGTTAAAAACATGTCCTAGATTTTGGAGCACGCCGACACCCCTAGATCTAAGGCTTGTGAAACCAGATTGGATTCGGGGTGAGGGTACTTTAGAAAAAGAGTTAATTCAAATAATGATTTATGAAAACCTTTTAGAAAAGCCTATGTAAAAATAGCCTCTACTGACCTAGAACAATCCATGTAAGATGATATTTGAGCTAATGTTATCGCTACGTACAAGTGCGATAAGGATGTAAAAGAATGCAGATGCAGATGCAAAAAGATTGATTAAAACCCTCAGTTTAGCATGTTTAACTTGTTAACGAATACGGTTCAGTTAAAGGTCGAATTCATTGTTAAAGTTGATTTTAATGCAAAATAAGAAGGTGCAAGATGCATGCAAATAAAATAAAGTTCAATTGTCCATTGGTTTATTTTATAAGGTCGGTTGCTTATGCGACTTTGGCGTGTCATCGGATATGGAGTGTACCCGAAGTAAATAGAACACTTGGAGTGCAAGCGCGCTAGGTGCCAAAGCCGGGGGGGCGCTAAAGTGTAGACCCCTTTGTTAGTCCATAGAAAATAAGAAAAAGCTTTGATCCAAGTGGATCGGTACCTACCTTGTCCTGACGCTTCAGATCTGGGCAGAGCTTCGCTTCTTGAACTTGAAAGGAGGATGAATTCAACATGGGATGGTGTGTTGAACTCAAGGATTTGAGTGCTTGAGGCTTTGTGAGTGCAGAAGTGTAAGATGAGAGAATTTGTGGTGTAAGAGATGTATTCTGATTGTGAATTGTGTTCTCAAAGTGTGTAAAAGAAAGTATAGGGCTGTATATATACTAAAAACCTTGGAGAAATTAGGAAATCGGGGATAAAAACAGGCCTGGGAACCACATAGCCTTATGCGGTTGCCTGGGCAAACCGCATAGGCTTATGCGGTTGTCCCACCAAACCGCATAAGCTTATGCGGTTCGAAGGTTGGTTTTTTTGTGTAGTTTCCTAGTTTCGGTTGAATTATATCTTGGAAAGATTTCGTGATAATCTCGAACGTGTAGCTCAAGAAAAGTGCTGGGATATTTGTGAGATATTTTGTGATGCTTAGGGCCTTGGAGTGCGGGCCAAAGGCTGGGTTTGGGCTCGGTTTCGGGCCCGAGATCCGGAAAAATGAAAAGGGTGTGTTTGCATAGTTTTTGTGAAATAAGGTAAGACGTGAAGCCGTATTTTGTGTAAGAGGGGGCTAAATAGCGGTTTTAGTTACCGGGCCTAAATTTAGGAATTTAGGAATGCTGAATTAGACCTTGTTAATGTAAAAGGACTAATTGTAGTGCAAATGCGAAGCTCATGCCAAATGAAGCAGGACAGGGACCTAGCTAGACTCCAAATGGACAAAATGAACGTTTATTTAAAGCGTGATGTGAAGCGACCTTAACATTTTAACATTTAAAACGACTCAAAATGAATTCGACATTAGTTAGAACCGTATAAGTCAACGTTAAACATGCGTAATAAAAGTCCGTGATACATCACAGGGTTTTGTTTGGGAGGGTACGGATATGGGTATCCACAACGTATTTGATTTGTTGTTTGATTTTTAACTCGTAAAGAGTGTATATGTTTTTCATTTGTGAAAGAGTGTTTTCGTCTTGACTCATGAAGAGTGTATGTTGTTCTGACTTGTGAAAGAGTGTATTTGATTTTGGTTTGTACAGAATGTATGTGTTTTGACTCGTAAAGAGTGTATGTGTTTTTGACCCGTAAAGAGTGTTTTTGTCTCGACTTTGTAAAGAGTGTTTTTGTTTTAACTCGTAAAGAGTGTATACGTTTTGACTCGTGAAAGAGCGCTTCTGTTTAATTATAGAGAGTTTATTTTTCCTGACTTGTAAAAAGTGTATGTGTTTTGACTCGTAAAGAGTGTATGTGTTTTGACTTGTAAAGAGTGTATATGATTGGCTCGTAAAGAGTGTTTTTGTCTTGACTCGTGAAGAGTGTTTTCGTCTTAACTCGTAAAGAGTGTATATGATTGGCTCATGTTTTTGAGTGTTCTTGATTATGCTTTACGTTTGAATGTCTAGTGCTTGATCCTGTTGTCGAGTACTTGTGTTTATGTCTTGAGATGCGTGTTTTTCTCGTGTTGGAGTGTTCAGTTGTTTCTGCAATTATGCTAGTGCTTACGTTTGTGTTTGTGTCTGTTCTTTACGCTGGTTTTGAAGGTGAAGCCTAACCTTTTTTGCATGAGGTGGGTTGATAAACCATTTTTACGTGAGGCAGTTTTAGGTGTTGCAAAACCGTTTTTACGTGAGGCAATTTGAGGTGTTGCTAAACCGTTTTTTGCGTGAGGCAGTTTGAGGTGTTGCTAAACTGTTTTTGCGTGAGGCAGTTTGAGGTGTTGCTAAACCGTTTTTTGTGTGAGGCAGTTTGAGGTGTTGCTAAACCGTTTTTGTGTGAGGTAACTTGTTCGTGTTGTAGCGTGATTGTGTGTTGCGCTTGTTTATGTTATGTTGGTTTGTGCTATCGGGTGTATAGTTTGTCTTGCCTTCGGGAGAAATTTGAGCTGAACCCTGTTTTGAATTAGTTCTGCTAGTGCTTTTTGCTAAATGTCTTGTCGTGGAGAGAGCTTGTTTTCTCGTCTGAACCTCATGTTCGGGATTTGCTTTTTGGTGCTCGCGTTCTGTTGCTTTTTAAAGTGCATGTGCGTGTTTGAGACGTGTAATTTGTTGCGGTTGCTTATTGTTTTTGTAGGCGTATGTCTGCTTGGGAGGTAGTTGTTTGTGTTTTTTGTTCTTTGTATGACGTTTTGTGTTTGTATATCCGCTTGGGATGTATGCTAGGACGCATCCTTATGAGAAGGGAATGTTTTTGTGTGTTGTATTTTGAAAGCTTGAATCTTGCTTGTATTTAAATGCCTTGTATGTTAAAAAGGTTCTGCGTGATGCTGTAGGATACGCTGAGCAGAAGTGAATGTCTGTCTTTGTGCGGAGGAAAAACTTTGTGGTTTTGCTTTTAAAGTTAGCCCCCAGTTTGAGTTAGTTTTTGATGTAAAAATCTTAATCAAACTTGTGATGTTTGCTTCAAAAGTAAGCCCCCAGTTTGAGTTAGTTTTTGATGTTAAAACGTTAGTCAAACTTGTAGTAGCTGCGTGTGTGTCTTTGCTTTTGAATGTAGCCCGTGGAGTGAGCTGTATTCCTGCTTTTTGATTTTGCTTTTGTGTTTTGTTGTTGTTTGTGTATTGTTTTGCGTTGCAAGGTGTTTTTGATATCTTTTGAGAAAATGTTGTGTCGACTGTGCCCTTGACGAGCGTGTCGTTTTTGTGTTGACTTTGCCTTTGACCCTGTTAGGTGTCGGGCGTGTCATTTTGTGTTGAATGTCGTTTGTGTTTTTGTAAAGATGTCTACGTATCTATGTTTGTGGAATCAAATCGGCGTGGTTTTGGATGTATTTTAGAGTTTTGCCACCCCGCCCATGTTTATGGACATGTCTGTCCGTCGTGTATGTTTAAGGACATGTCGGTCCGTCGTACATGTTTAGGGACATGTCGGTCCATCGTACATGTTTAAGGTCATGTCGGTCCGTGGTGCAAGCTCCTGTTTGGATGATGATTGCGAGATTTTTGTTTAGAGATGTCTGGTTGCGGGCCTATTAAAATAGGGCTTCTGCTTGTGTCTTGTTATAGTGGAGTTCTGGGATGTTCGTGAGAACATCTTTTTGTTGGCCTATTGAAGTAAGGCTTTTGTTTTTGTTGTTGTAGGGTGTTTGTAATGAAAATTTGTTTGTGGGCCTATCGAGGTAGGGCTTTTGCTTTTGTTGTTGAATGGTGTTTGCGATAAACAGCGGTTTGTTTGTGGGCCTACTAAAGTAGGGCTTTTGCTTTTTGTTTGTTTAGGTTGTTCGTGAGGAACATTTGTTTTTGTTTGCCTATTGAAGTAGGGCTTTTGTATTTGTTGTTGTAGTGTGTTCGTGAAGAACATTTTTTTTCGTTCGCCTATTGAAGTAGGGCTTTTTGTTTTTTGTTTGTTTAGGGTGTTCGTGAGAAACATCTATTTTGCAGTGTTTGCATGTGATCTAAGGTGAGGTGCCAGCCCCCTGTTTTTGTGAGTTTGGAGGTGTATGTTGCATTATGATGGTCCGGTTGACTGTTGTTTTTGTAGTTAGTCATTGTGATGTATCTTTCCCGTTTAGGAAGGGGTTCCTAGCTTAGGGAAGTAGGGGTGTCAATTTAGATATCGTAGGTGTGCTTCCGTTTGACGGGGATTTGTGTTTTGCCTTCGTTTTGTAGGTGAGAGGAGAATGCGTTCCGTTGTGTTTGTGAAGCTTGAATGGCTGCGGTTGCGTTGGTCGTTTGTGGTTGAATATGGTGTATCTTGTAATGTTTTGAGTAGGGTGCTTCCAGTAGCGCTAGGTAGAGTGTGTCTTGTGCTGTTGTGTGTAGTTGTTGCACTTGACTGCGTTTTGAGCGTCGTGGATGCTTACTCATGTCATGCTCTTTGTCAGCTTTGCCTTTTGCATTGTACCTGCATGGTTAGTGCTCAAGAAAAGACTATTTCCGAAATGTATTTTTGAAAAAGAGTCGTTTGAAAATGCAAAGTGTTTTTGAAAATGCTTTTGCTCAAAATGTATTAACCGCAGTGTTGACTTAATTTTTGAAAAATGCTTTTGAAAATGCTGACGAGCTGTTTGAAGGACGTGTTGCCTTGTGCATGTTTAAGGGCATGCCGGCCTGTGATAGTGTTTTGAAAACTGAAAAGTTTTGCAAAGGGCGGTTTGAATGTCGCCAAATTGTTTTTGATGCCAAAATTGCGTGTTGATTGAAAGAGAATCGACTCGATGTGTGAGTCGATGTTTATGGAATGCTTGGGATGCCGAAAACTTTGAAATACAAAGACGAATCATATGCGTGACTCGAGACTCGACGATTGCATGAATCTCACATTTGGGAACACGTGCGTTGTTAGAGCCCCCAGTGGTGCTTGCTTGTCTTCGGTAGGATGCTGTTGTTCTTGCAAAACAGAGTTAGACTAAAAAGCAGAGTTTTACTCCTAGGTCTAGGACAACTTTGCCTCGACGTATTCGTTTTAGATGCCTCGATAAAGGAACGACTCGCTTTTTGGGTTGTGATTTTGATGTGGACACGTCCTTAGCTTAATGAGCTTTAAACGGAAGAATGTTTTGTGGATTTTTGTAAAGGGTTGGTTGAGCTCGGGTGAGCGGCCTACGTATCCACGATTGTGGAATCAAACCAGCGTAGTTCGGGTGATGCATGTTTAAGGGCATGCCGGCCCAAGAGTTGTGTTTGCTTTTTTGTATAAAGTTTGAAAGTGCATGTTTAGGGGCATGCCGGCCCGTTGAATTGTGTTTGTTTTTTTAGAGAATTTGAAAGTGCATGTTTAGAGGCATGCCGGCCCGTACGATGTATTTGTAAAAGGTGCACGTTTAAGGGCATGCCGGCCCAAGAGTTGTGTTTGTAAAGGGTGCATGTTTAAGGGCATGTCGGCCCGTAGAATTGTGTTTGTCAAAGGTGCACGTTTAAGGACATGCCGGTCCGTTTAATTGTGTTATGCGTTTAACCTTGACACATTGCATCCTAAGGGTAGGTTCTCCTTAGTTGATCTAGCCGCTTGTTGCTACTGCTTGGTCTTCGATTTGGACTTTCAAAGACTTTACCACTTGTTTGTGGGCTTCGATGCTTCTTGCCTTTTGCTTGCTTTGCCACTTGCTAGAGGGCTTTTTAGGCTTTTTAGCTCTTTTTTGCTTTGTCTCTTGCTTCAGAGCTTCGAGACTTTTTTTGCTTTTTGCTTTTGATTTTTGTATTCTCGTCTGTATTTGAGAATATGTCATGCCTTTTGTGGCATGGGCTTGTGGTTCGATTTTGCTAGACCCTACGGTTCGGTGGTCGCTTGTGATCGTATGTCTGTCACGCCAGGCGCCTCTGACAAGTTCGTTTGCTTATTAGGCACGCGATCGAGTACGTGGAGGGCGATCTAGGAATACTCGTACTTTTGGTCATGATCAAATTCATGATCACTGTGGAGCTCCAAATTAATGGATCCTCCTCCAAAAGCAGTGGAGTAGTAGATCAAAAGTTGACTACCGGACCTTAGGTGTTTAGTCGTCGGAAGCCTTCTTGTTTTTGTGTCTTGTATTGTTGTTGTCTTTGACCTTTGTATCCGGTTCAGACCTCTTTCGGATGACTACTCCTAGGATGCAATGTATGTCGGTGCAGAATGATTTTTGTGTAAGAAAAAAGAAGCTGAGTTGTGGGCAAATCTGTTCCATTATCGATTTGTTAAAACGCCGTACGTCAAAGACTCGATTGTCCTAGACTGACAGAGATTGACCCGATGCTTAAGACTCGACCCGTATTGAAAACATTGCAAGCCGTTTAATGTGGCCCGCGAGACCGTCGTTGGTGCCTTGATGGATGCTTTGCTGGATGCTCGAGACGCGCATGTCTCAAATGTGGTTGATTCTTGCGTCGATACTCGGTTCACGTATACGTAGATTCGACTTTGATCTTGCAAAAGTTTTGTTTTCGACAAAAGCGGGATGCTTTGTTGAGCGGAGATGCGTGGTCACATTTTGGCTCGATGCAAAAGATGTTTTGAGATTGAATCCGATAAGCCCGTGTTAACGGTGTGTCGTTATGGGCTTGTCGTTGGATTACGACGAAAGCGTGAGTCGACTCGGAGTAGCGATAGGCTATTGAATCGAGGATGTTTGAAAATGCGATGAAGACGGTTATGCTCGTTTTCATGCATTTTGTTTGAAGGAGGGTTAGATTGAAGCGACGATGAGCCACTTGGTCTAACTGTGGAGAAACCGTGGGATGATGCTAGTTCATTCCCGAGTTGTGTTGTTTCGTGAAAGAGAGATGCCTGAATTAAAATGGCGGTAGGCCATTTGAACCGTAGATTTCGAAAAGTGCTTATTTCGAAAGAGATGTTAAAAGGCCGTGAGCCGCTTGATTTGCTTTCGAGAAGAGGTCTACGAGAATAGGTTACCACTCTCAGGTTTGAAAATGCTTTGTAATAAATGGGTTACTATGACGCGGAGTCACGTAGCTCATTTATGTTTTGGAAATGTCACAAGAATAAAGTGATTATTCTTGGATGCTTTGAAGAGATTGCTTGTGTGGGTCAAACCATCATGACTATGGGTCATTCGGTTCGAGGGAAGGATTTTTGAAAATTTGTTATTTCAAAAATGTGATGAGGATTTTGTGAAAACCGCTTGTCGTGCTTTGACAAAATGTTCGGGAAGTGTTTGAGCTAGAGATGCATTGACACGTTTCTGACTTGATGTTTAAAGAGTTTTCATTGAATCCGATTGGCGCATGTTAACGGCATGTCGTCGTGAGCCTATCGTAGGATTGCGATAGAATTGCTTGGAGTGAACCCGCGTTAGCGATAAGCTAGTTCAGTAGGATGTGGGTAGGTTTGTATGTCCGCGTGTTTTTTGCTTAAGAGGAATCGGGTTGAGATGGTTATGGGCCATTCGAACCAATGAAAAGACTGCGAGATTGGGCTTGGCCATTCTCGGGCTTTGCTTGCTTGTAAAAGATGATGTTTATTGAATCAGGCCGACTTCGGGTCGTTTAGCCCAATGAGATTTGCAAAGTGCTTTATTTGAAAAGTCAAGAAGGCCGCGGGCCGCATAAAGTCTGACAAGAATATTGTGTAATTCTTGGGTTTGGACTTGTGAAAGTGTTTTGCTAGAAATTGACATACGATGACCGTGAGTCATGTAGTCCATTGACGTTTTTGTAAGGTCTCGGGAATGTAGTGATTATTCCTGGACGGTTGCAGAGATTTGCGATTGGGTCGAATCGAACTAGGTACAGACTAGTTGACTTGACACGGAAATTCTGAAAAATGTTATTTCAAAATGTGAAGGGCCGCGGACCGCTTAGAATGAAAAATCTCCAAGAATGCGACGAGATTCTTGGGCTTGCTTTAGGAAAATGCTTTGAGATAAATAGGTTATGATGGCCAAGGGCCATGTAGTCCATTTGTGCTTTGACAAGATTCGGGAATGTGATGATTATTCCCGAATGACTTGTAAAGAGTGCTTAGTGGGTCAAATAGAAATAGTGAAAGACTATTTGTTTGACCCGGAACTTCGAAAAGTGCTTATGTCGAAGTTAAGGGAGTTTTGAAACGTGATTATTTCAAAATGCAAAAGTTTTGCTTGGTTTGTAAAAACACGGATATTTTCGAAAAGAGCTTATTTCAAAAATGAGAGTGTGTTGCTTGTTTTGTAAAAGTGAAAAGTTTTTTGAAAAGAGCTTATTTCAAAAATGAGAATGTGTTGCTTTAGGAACGATGTTGCGCCTAGGAAGCCTTTTTGAGACGAGAATGCGTGCGCGCATCTCGTCTCGATGTTAAAACGTGTTTGCTTTGTATCCGTCGAGCCCATGTTAACGGTTCATCGTTGAGGGCTCGAGCCTAGATGCATGGAAAAGGATTCGACTTGAGAGCGTTTAGCTAGTTAAGTCGGAGATGTTTGAAATGCGATGAGAACTGCTCGCACGCTCGCTTTTGCTTTGAAGGTGCTTAGTCGGCGCGACTATAGGTCGTTCATACTAGATGAAAAAGTCCGCAGGACTGCGCTTGGGCATTCCTGGGTTTGCTTGGTTGTAAAAGTGATCCTTGGGCTGAAATAGCCGAAGAAAAAGCCTGCGGGAGTGCGTTTGGGCGTTCCCGGGCTTTGCTTGGTTGTAAAAATCCGAGGGAGTGCTTTTGGGCATTCCCGGGCTTTGCTTGATTGTTAAAATGATGCTTGGGCCTGAAATGACCGTGGAAAAAGTCCGAGGGAGTGCTTTTGGGCATTCCCGGGTTTTGCTTAGTTGTAAAAATGATGCTTTGGCCGAAATGACCGTGGAAAAAGTCCGAGGGAGTGCTTTTGGGCATTCCCGGGCTTTGCTTGGCTGTAAAAGTGATGCTTGGCCCTGAAAGGGCCGTGGAAAAAGTCTGAGGGAGTGCTTTTGGGCATTCCCGGGCTTTGCTTGGCTGTAAAAGTCTGAGGGAGTGCTTTTGGACATTCCCAGACTTTGCTTGATTATTAAAATGATGCTTGGGCCTGAAATGGCCGTGGAAAAGTCCGAGGGAGTGCTTTTGGGCATTCCCGTGTTTGCTCAGGGATTGCTTTTGGGCATTCTCGTGTTTGCTCAGGGATTGCTTTTGGGCATTCCCTTGTTTGCTCAGGGACTGCTTTTGGGCATTCCTGTGTTTGCTTAGGGATTGCTTTTGGGCATTCCCGTGTTTGCTTAGGGACTGCTTTTGGGCATTCCCGTGTTTGCTTAGGGACTGCTGTTGGGCATTCCCGTGTTTGCTTAGGGATTGCTTTTGGGCATTCCCGTGTTTGCTTAGTTGTAAAAGTGTGATTGGGTGAAATGGCCGTGAGCCGATTTGTTTGAAGAATTTTGAAAAATGTTATTTCAAAAATGCTTAAAACGGGCATAGGTCGTTCAATGTGTCGTGAAAAATCATCGAGGACATGTTGTCATCCTCGCGTTTGCTTTGCAGAAAAAGGTTTGTATTAAAAGGACTACGACGACGAGGAGTCATGTAGTCTGCTCATGCTTTTGAAATGTCGGCGGGAATTTTGTGATTATCCCTGGGTTTTGTTTTTGAAAAGATAGCTTATTTTGCTTAAAACCAAAACAGCTATTAGTTAGTCGGTTTGCAAAAATTTTGAAAAATGTTTATTTCAAAAATGTGTTGTGTGTATTGTTAAAACAGTTCGTCATATTTTGACAAAATGTTTGGAGAGCTTTTGAGTTAGAGATGCGTTGACACGTTTCAATCTCGATGTAAAAAGTGTTTTGTGCTTGAATCCTGTGGGCCCGTATTAACAGTATGTCGTCGTGGGCTCATCGTTGGATTGCGATAGAATGTTTTGGATCCGACCCGAGATAGCTATATGCTAGTCGAGTCGGGGATGTTAAAGCGCGTAAAAACGGTACTGCTCGTTTTCACGTGGTTTGTGTAAAATGAACTGAGTCAAATGACTACAGGTCAGTTGATTCAGCGCGAATGACAGGATTGGGTATGACCATTCCCGAGTTTTGTTTGTTTGTAAGGGGTGTTTGTCAAGTCGAAGTGAATAGAGGTCAATCGACTCGACGTGAGTTTTGCGAAGATGTTTGCAAAAGGCCGAGGCCGTTTATTTTGAGTAAGTTCCGCATGAATATGTTGATATTCTTGGGTTTTGCAATGTGAAAATGTTTTTCTATAAATGAATTACAATGACCGTGAGTCACGTAATCCATTTACGTTTTTGAAAGGCCCTGCGAATGTAGTGATTATCCGCGGGCGTTTTGAAAGACTGAGTTGTCGTGCTAAGCTGAAATGACTATAGGTCAGCCGGCTTATATGAAAGGTTTTGAAAAATGTTATTTCAAAAGTTGCAAAGGGAACTGTTCGTTCGTTTTTTTTTTTTTTTGAACATGTAAATGCAATGTTGTAAAGTGCCTATGTATGATGTATTTTGAAAGACGACTATAGTGAGGGTACTATAGCCTCGCATTTGTACGTATAGACACGGGTTTTTGGCTTTCAGGGTAAGGTTCCTTCCGGTCATTCCCGCAACGTTTGTGTAGAGTTATCCGCAAGATCACACACATTAGTGTGGATTCAATACGGGGTCTAGAGCGTTCGAGTTTGACTACTACGATTCACTTGTACGGATGCCATACTTGTGATCGTGGAAGGCTGAGAGATCGACGTGTCCAGAGTATACTCGCTTAGGAAGAGAGTTCTTACTTGGGGCCGTCCCTCGAAGGGTGTGGTTATGAATCAGGAGGATTCGACTCAAACGGTTGCATGTGCTTAAACATCGAATTTAAAACTGTTTTCAAGTTTTCAAGTTTTACCTCTTTATGTTTTTAAAGTAAAATGAAAAGCTAGTTTTCAAAATAATAAAAAAAACATGCTCATCCCCCGCGGAGTCGCCAACTGAGGATACCGGATCAGGATCCCTTCTCGACGCCCCGCTCGCGCCCGCCCTCGAAAATGTGTCATGGGGCGGAATGCACGGCGCGGGAAAAATAAGGTGAAAGAGCGGCGCGTAAAAGCGCGCTCTGTGGGTCTTGCCCGATTTGCTATGGGGGATGTCATTGCGTAATTTGTTTAAAGTATTTTAAAGAACTATTGTAAAATCATTTAAAAGCCGTTTTCGGAGTCGCCACCAAATTATAAGGGAATTTGTACCCGTTCAGCGCGTCTTGGACTCGAAGACGCGAATCTTAGAGTTCAAGGTGCGTCGATACCTATCCGTCTAAGGCAATTGTGAAACCAGAGCGGATTCGGGGTGAGGGTACTCTCCGAAAGTTTGTCAAAATGCGTTGTGAAAAACTGTAATCGAAAAGCCTACGTAAAAGTAGCCATTACTAATTTGAAAACAGTGTATAATTCGATGTTTGAGCAAATGCAAACCGCTACGTACAAGTGCGATGTGTGACTCGATAAATATGCGTAAAAGCGAATGTATACGTCAAAGTTATAACGGGTTGCTATAGGAAATGTGCACAAAACAATAATTCATTGTTTGAATAATCATTTAAATGCTATTTTCCGACTCATGTGTATGTAAAAGTTTGTTTAAAACCCTCAGTTTTGCATGCTTTAAGACTAATGAAGACAGTACAAGTTTTGTCGAAATCATGTTTAGTCGTTTAATGCGTAAATGAGAATTTGCATAATGTAAAGTGGTGTCCGTTTGTTCATTGTTAATTGTGTCGTTGCTTATGCGATATTGGCGAGGTTTAAGACGGATTTAGAAATCCGAATCGCTACAACCGTATTGCGAATACGGGTTCGCAATGCCAATACCGGGTCGGGTCAGGAACCCGTATGAGTCAAGTGGGAAGGTATAGATAAAGAAGAGAGTGATGATAATTCATGCTTTGAAATGAACGAATAAGGGGTGTATTTATAGGGATTTCGAGCCGCCAAAGTACCAGGGGGAGGGGAAAATCGCCAGTTAACTGGCGATTTAATGTTAAATCGCCAGTTGACTGGCGATTTAAGGGAAAATCGCCAGTTAATCGCCAGTTAACTGGCGATTTTTGTTGGTTTTTGTGATGTGTTTTGGCTTGCGTATGCGCTTACGTACGTGTGTATGGGTGTGTTCGTGTTTTGCAGGTTTTGTTTCTTGTTTGCAGGCTTTGTCGAGAATCAAGTTGGCGTAACTCGGTTTCGGTTTCGTGTTTCGTGTTTCGTGTTTCGTGCTTTGTTCGATTTTGGCTCGAAATAAAATAATATTGTAATATATTATTTTACGACTTTGTGAGATTTTGTTTCGTAAGAATGTGACCCGGGACGCATTTTGGTCCGCTTCGGGTGCTTTTGTGGGCTTTTTCGGGTCTCGGGCCGAAAAGTGTTTTTGTCTTGTATTGAATTGTTTTATGAAATGTGTTTAGACGTGAGCTCGGCTTGAGCGTCTGACGCCTCGGGAGGCGTGCTTGGGTGCTTTTGTGGGCTTTTCTTGTGTGGCAAAGGCTTGTTTTTTGTGTTGGGTCGGCTTAAATAAAATGACTAAACGAATACTCATTTTACACGACATGCAAATAAATCATTTATGCGTTAAACGACTTAAAATGTTTTCGACAAAATGTACCGTTTTGACATTACGTTAAAAACATGCTTTTTTGTAAAAAGTCCATTTTATCACAGGGTTTGTATTTGGGGGGTACAGATACGGGTATCTACAATTCTGTTGATGACATACCTTTTATTCAGGTTCAGAAAAGCACAGTGCAACGAAGGAAGAGTATAGTGACTGCTGTAACTCTATCAAACAAATTTGCTCAGTTGGATGGGGAGCTGGACAAAGGGTTGGCTGATGAGAGGGGAGTTTCAGTGACTGTTATTCCACCTGTACCCCCAGACATATCATGTCTATTGCAAGCTGGAATGTGAGAGGATGCAACAAGGCCTTGAAACAAAGGGAGGTATAAGTTTCTTAGGAGTAATGGAGTGGTAGTTTTTGGTCTTCTGGAGACGAGAATAAAGGAGTCTAGGGCTTCTCATTTAGCTAGAAACGTTTTCTATGATTGGCATCTGCACAACAATTATGATCATCATAATAATGGTTGGATTTGGCTCTTTCATAATCCGAGAGAAGTACGGGTTACCATTATTGAAAAGGCTGCACAATTCATTCATTGTGAAGTTTTTACTTATAGGACACAGAGAGTCTTTAATGTGACCATGGTCTATGGCTTTAATACTGCTAGGGGCAGAACTCAGTTGTGGTCATCTCTGGTGCGTATTGGGGCTGCCATGACTCAAAGTTGGATTGTTTTCGGGGATTTTAATGTGGTTCGATATCAAGAGGAGAGAAAAGGAGGGAACCCACCACCTCAAAATGACATGGATGATTTCAACTCGTGTATCTTTCGCTGTGCTCTAACAGATTTAGCTTGTAGAGGGGGATTCTATAGCTGGACCAATAATCAACTTGGAGATGACAGGACTTGGTCAAAGCTTGACAGGGTCTTGATAAATTCTACTTGGATCACATCCTATCCAGACTCTTTTGGTGCTCTTCTGCCTTCAGGGGTTTCAGATCACTCACCTCTACTGGTCAGTTTAACATCTGCTTCAGTGAGAAAACCTGACTTATTTCAGTTCCTCAATTGTTGGATTCAACATGAGCATTTTCATCAGCTAGTAATGGAGACATGGAATTCTGATCTTCTTGGCACACCAATGTACATTCTTTTTGAGAATCTAAAGGGTATGAAGAAAGCTCTCAAACTCTTCAATGGTCAACACTTTGCTCATCTTGCACAGCGAATTGAGACTGCTGCACAGAATTTATCTAGCTAGGCTACAGAAGTTGTTGATATCCTCCCCATTGGACCATCAGCTACTCAGGGATGAAAAAAGGGCTAAACATGTTTGGTTGAAGCTGAAGGATGCAGAAATTAGTATGTTGCAACAGAGGGCCAAGGTTTCCCAAGTGTCTTTAGATGATGATAATACATCTTATTTCTTTAAGAAGATTGCTGCGAGAAAGCAGAATAATAGCATTGGAAAGATAAAAGATATGAATGGGAATCATTGTATAACTGAAGAGAAAGTGGCCCAAGCGTTTGTTGACTACTACTCTTCCCTACTTGGATCTACTGAACCTGTTGATCCGTTGGATAAGGTGTTTATTGGCACAGGGAAATGTCTGACCATTGCACAAGCACATGCCCTGGAGAAAGAAGTTAGTGTAGAGGAGATAAAGAAAGCACTTTGGGGTATTGATCCTAACAAAAGTCCAGGACAGGATGGGTTCACCTCTGGTTTTTTCAAAGCCACCTGGGATATTGTGGGCTATGATTTTATCCGTGCTGTGCAAGACTTCTTTAAAAAGGGGAAAATGCTAAAGACCACTAATGTGACTGTGGTTACTCTAATCCCAAAGAAGGAGACAGCTAGTTCAGTCCTAGACTTCAGACCAATCTCTTGTTGCACTACAGTTTACAAGACCATCAGCAAAGTCTTGGCCAACAGACTACAAGAGATCCTTCCTTGCATTGTAGGGGAGGAGCAAGTCGCTTTTGTTAAAGACAGGAGCATTTTTGATAATATTCTCCTATCCCAAGCCCTAACAAGAGGATACTCAAGAAAGTATGTGTCTCCTCGATGTCTGATAAAAGTTGATATACGGAAGGCGTTTGATTCCTTAAATTGGGAGTTTGTTCTAAGTATGTGTGAAGCCTTGGGGTTTCCTCCTCTCTTTGTGAGATGGCTCAAAGCTTGCCTCACAACTCCATCTTACACTTTGAAGATCAACGGCTCTCTGTTTGGGTATTTTGAAGGCAGGAGGGGAATTCGACAAGGAGATCCCCTCTCTCCTTATATTTTTGTCCTGAGCATGGAGGTATTATCTAGATACCTCAGAGGGCTTCCAAGGGTTAAGGATTTCTCCTATCATCCAAAGTGTTCAAGAATAGAGCTCACTCACCTAATCTTCGCTGATGATCTCATGGTTTTCACTAGGGGGGATGTTCCCTCGGTGTTGGCAGTAGTGAAGAGGCTTGACCTCTTTGCTCGTATTTCTGGCTTAAAGGCTAATCCTGATAAGACTGAAATTTATATAAGCGGAGTAAGTGACCAGGTTAAACGCAGCATCCTCTCTGAATCACGGTTTAAGGAAGGGGTGTTTCCTTTTCGATATTTGGGGCTTCCTCTAGCCACTGTCAACCTGAGGGCTGACATGTACAAGTCTTTGCTCGACAGAGTTCGAAAGCATGTATTGAATTGGGCGAATACCAGCCTGACCTATGCAGGTAGGGTTCAAATCATAAACTCGATTTTCTTTGGTATGGAGAGTTTCTGGTGTGCAGCTATTCTGTTACCAAAAGGTATTATCAAGCGATTAGGGAAGATTTGCAAGGATTTCTTGTGGAATATTGATGAAGGTAAAAGAAAATTCAATTTTATCAGTTGGCAGGTGTGGATACCCATATCCGTACCCTCCCAAACAAAACCCTGTGATGTATCACGGACTTTTATTACGCATGCTTTAACGTTGACTTATACGGTTCTAACTAATGTCGAATTCATTTTGAGTCGTTTCAAATGTTAAAATGTTTAAGGTCGCATCACATCACACTTAAATAAACGTTCATTTTGTCCATTTGGAGTTTAGCTAGGTCCTTGTCCTGCTTCATTGGGCATGAGCTTCGCATTTGCACTACAATTAGTCCTTTTACATTAAAAGGTCTAATTCAGCATTCCTAAATTCCTAAATTTAGGCCCGGTAGCTAAAACCACTATTTAGCCCCCTCTTACACAAAATACAACTTCACGTCTTACCTTATTTCACAAAAACTATGCAAATACACCCTTTTCATTTTTCTGGTCTCTGCCCAAACTGAGCCCAAACCCAAGCCTTTGGCCCGCACTCCAAAGCCCTGAACACCACAAAATATCTCAGGATTATCCTAGCTGTTTTCTTGAGCCACACGTCCAAATTATCACGTAATCTTCCAAAGATTTCGTCAAACCGAAACTAGGAAATTAGGCTTAGAACCACACCTCCAAACCGCACTTTTTATGCGGTTTGAGGGGAAACCGCATAAGCTTATGCGGTTTGCCCTGGCAACCGCATAAGCCTATGCGGTTCCTCGGCTTGTTTTTATTCCCTGCTTTCCTAATTTCTCCGAGGTTTTTAGTATATATAGAGCCCTATACCCAACCTCGAAGATCATCTTTCCACACAATTCACAACCAGAATACATCCTTTACACCACAAATTCTCTCATCTTACACTTTTGCATCCACAAAAGCCTCAAGCACTCAAATCCTTGAGTTCAACACACCATCCCGTGTTGAATTCACCCTCCTTTTAAGTTCAAGAAGCGAAGCTCTGCCCAGATCTGAAGCGTCAGGACAAGGTAGGTACCGATCCACTTGGATCAAAGCTTTTTCTTATTTTCTATGGACTAACAAAGGGGTCTACACTTTAGCGCCGGCTTTGGCACCCAGTAGCGCTTGCACTCCAAGTGTTCTATTTACTTGGTACACTCCATATCCGATGACACGCCAAAGTCGCATAAGAATCGACCTTATAAAATAAACCAATGGACAATTGAACTTTATTTTATTTGCATTCATCTTGCACCTTCTTATTTTGCATTAAAATCAACTTAAACAATGAATTCGACCTTTAACTGAACCGTATTCGTTAACAAGTTAAACATGCTAAACTGAGGGTTTTAATCAATCTTTTTGGATCTGCATTCTTTTACAAACTTATCGCACTTGTACGTAGCGATAACATTAGCTCAAATATCATCTTACAAGGATTGTTCTAGGTTAGTAGAGGCTATTTTTACATAGGCTTTTCTAAAAGGTTTTCATAAATCATTATTTGAATTAACTCTTTTTCTAAAGTACCCTCACCCCGAATCCAATCTGGTTTCACAAGCCTTAGATCTAGGGGTGTCGGCGTGCTCCAAAATCTAGGACATGTTTTTAACTTAGAACATGGTAGCAGGTTCCTATTTTCCGCGATAAATAGGTGGCGACCCCATAACAGTTCTTAAAGGTTTTTCCAACTTAATCTTTTTTAACTTTAAAATCCGCCCTTAAGCAAGACGCCGAGTTGGGTCCCCCGAACGCGGTTCCCGGGTTCCACAGTTTGGCGACTCCGCTGGGGAGATCTTATTTTTAAAACAAAAACTAGCTTTTTCTTTTTAAAAATAAAGAGGTGAAACTTGAAAGCCTTGAACAATCCAAGTATACATATTTGAGCTCTGCACATTCGAGTAGAGTCCATTCCTTTTGGAATCTAGGCACCCTTTGCACCCTCGAGAGGTGGTTCCCACATGCGAGCTTGTCCACTCGATAAAGCACATGCCGGACTAGCTTTCCTCTCGCCTCCACGGCTTGCCAGAACGGCTATCTCGGCCGCTTCGGTTCCCTTCAGAAACCTATCGCCGCCAGAAGGAAATGAAGGGGTTAAGTATCTGCCAAAGCGTACTCGAGGTAGTTGGAGGTGTACCCGACTGACTCATTTTCACCCCTTTTTGAGTCATACGTACAAGTTCGAGGCTATGCACCCCATAGTCTTTTTCAAAACGAGCATTTGCATTCATATCTTCGAAAACTCGCTTAAACGTTTCAAAGATAAATGAACCTAACATCTAACAAACTAACACTTTTCAAACAAAACTATCGCGAATTTTTGAAACAAACTTTTTCAAAACTTCCTTTCTCACTAACAAGCAAAAACCCGAGCAAGGAATAAAACCCGAGCTCGCGGATTTCAATCTTCTAGGTCATACGGCCTAGTCTCTACATTTAACATCCTCGACTCGACTTGCTAATCGCTCTCGAGCCGAATCCTCTTCTTTTACACATCCGACTCGAGCTCACCTCGGCAAATCACCGATATCAGTTCGACGGATGCAAAGCAAAATCTTTTAACATCGAGACGAGATGTGCGCACGCATCCTCGCCTCAAAAGCTTCCCTTAGCAAAACCTTTTCGAAAACCTCCTTTTTCAAGCTTAAAAGGTCTTTCAAAACAACGAAATGAGCTAAAATGAATGCCTAAAATGAATGTGAGTCTAGTGGGTCGAGTCGTGTCGCTAATATACAAAGTGAAATGCAGGCCTCAGCTGACTACTCACCATGAATCGCATCATCACCCCTTCCTTCAAACGCTCCTCAAAGATGGCTAACCTCAACAAGCTGAAAACCCTCCGTCACCGCATTGATCAGCTCACCAAAAACATTGACAACTTGAAGGCCTTGCATCAATCCGAAGTTGCACGTTTGGAACAACGCTCCAAGGCCGACAAGCATGTCTCCCTCCACACTCGTCACCCAACTCCAAAGGGACGAAGAAGATTTCACCCAATATCTCGTCCGCTGGAGAGGATTACTTGCTCGGGTTCCGAATCCTCCGCACGAAGACGAACTCATGTACACATTTCTCGGTAGCCTACGACCCGAGTGGCGAAGACATTTCGATTACGGCGACGCCGAGAATTTCGAAGAACTCATTGAAATTGCCCTCGGAGCCCAAAGCAACCCCACAATCTATGACAATCCGGCAATCTTCCTCGGATCAACACCCGTCATGGATTGCTCCTACTTGGTCACACCCACCAACAACCAAATCAATGGGGTCTGGTT
Source organism: Dianthus caryophyllus (assembly GCA_023091065.1). Classification (NCBI taxonomy): domain Eukaryota; kingdom Viridiplantae; phylum Streptophyta; class Magnoliopsida; order Caryophyllales; family Caryophyllaceae; genus Dianthus; species Dianthus caryophyllus. The sequence goes on along the minus strand of CM041529.1, from coordinate 9,860,869 downwards.
CAGTGATGACGAAGACGAAGAGTGGCCACCCACTAACAAAACGGTAGCTCAACTCTCGACTACTCCTTCCTCGAATAAAAACAAAAGCAACAAGAAGGGAAAGAAAAAGAAGGGCAAGCAGTCCGAAAGCAAAGATCAAAAAGAAAAGGGCGAGCAGTCCGAAAGTAAGGATCAAGAAGAAAAGGGCAAGCAGCCCGAGAAGGAAGACCAAGACGAGGTTTCACATCTCACACGCTCTGGTCGTCCTTATCAAAATATTTTCCGCAGGATGAACATGCCGTAAAAGCAATCATGCGGTAGAAAGGCAAGGCCGTAGCCCAAGAGGATAACCCCTCTACAAGTACACCCTCCACCTCTACAATAATTCCACCACCAAACACGAGTGAGGTGCTTCAAAAGCAACTCGCTCGCACAAAAGCCGATGTTTCCATCTGGGCCCTTTTACGAGACTCAGCTGAACATAGGAATGCATTCATTCGCGCTCTACAAATAGCATGTGCAGACGCGGAGATCTCCCCAGATCAAATGGTCAGCCATGTCACTAGGGATTGGTTACCGGGGGCTATCACCTTCTCGAATGATGACCTCCCCGCATTTGGATCAAATCACAACCTCGCCCTATACATCAGCGTTGAATGTATGAAGAAAACTTTGCCCGTGTCCCTTGTTGATAACGGATCTGCAGTCAATGTTCTACCATTGGCCACCGCACATCGCCTCGGCCTATCCGATAAAGACTTCACCCCAAGCATGGACGGAGTCAAGGCTTTCGACGGAACCCGACGTCACGTGAAAGGAACCATTTCTCTTCACATACGCAGTGGTCCCATAGAAAGAAAAGTCGAGTTTCAAGTCATCGACATGACCCCTTCCTATAACATACTCCTGGGACGACCATGGATTCACTCCACCAAGGCCGTAATCTCTACTCTACATCAAAAGGTTAAGATCCCTCTCAACGAGGAAATCATAACCTTGAATGCCTCAAACTTCCGAGCCCTTTTCGATACACCAAAAGAGCCCACCGCCAAATCAGGTGAACCCATGAAAACTTATGTGGTTTCGACTTCGAAGTCGGCGCTATCACACGTACACCAATCAAAACCTACAAACCTTTCAGAACAAAAAACAACAACAGCCTTTGGCTCACCATGGGCTTAGGCTACAAGCCCAAAAATGGCGACCACGAGAAGATGGTTAAGGAAATTCAAAGACGAAAGTCAACCCACAAGGTCACCCTGCGACCTTACATCCTCGACCTGAAGGCATATTTCACCCCCGGAGAAATGGTCGACGGGAATACCTCCCTTCGAGACATCATCCATTCACCCGAAGCTTGTTTCTCTAGTGAGGCCGAGCCCAATACACTCAAGGCCTCACCGAGCACCAAAAACGAAGAAATTGTCTCCACGATCATGCGAGACCGTCACTTCGATCCTAACTTACTCATAGCCGACGCCACAGACAAAACCCTCAACGGATGGTATAAGACGCTGAAATGGACCGATGCACAAGGTCACCACTTCCAGCTTATCACCGGTGAAGGACCACTCTTCGACCACGTCACTAATCTCAAAGACAAGGACGAGAGTGATTCAACCTCTAGCAACCCAAGCAGCTCAAGCAGCTCAAGCACCTCCAACGACACAGAAGACGAAGAAGAAGAAGAAGAAATTCTTTTAGATTCTAATGCTCTTAGTGTCGGGTCATCTGTCGACCCATCTATCCCAGACTCTAGCTTTAGTTTAGATTTTCTATTTACGGAGGCTAGCTCCAAGCAATTTTCTGATTTGTCGAATAATTCTCTTCAAAATAATGAAATGAATAAATTTGCTTACGCCTTGTCTCGAGCTAAAACAAATAATAAAATACAAACAAACAAAAATCAACAAGCAACAAACAATACACAAAATACAAAAGACACTAACTCATGCGAAAGTGAACAAACAAATCAATCGTTAAACAAATACATTGCAAACCTTGTACACCCAAAAACACAAGACCCAATCATCGAGGAAACCATAACATTAAACGTGGGAACCCCCGAAGAACCAAGGGAACTACAACTAGGAGCCTCACTAGACGAACACGAGCACACCCAATTTACACAACTCCTAAGCGAATTCAAGGACAAATTCGCTTGGTCATACAAAGATATGCCCGGCATCGAACGAAGCATCGCCGAGCACCGCATCCCCATCAAACCCGGTTACAAACCCATCAAGCAAAAGTTAAGAAGACTACGTCCCGAATGGTCTCTTATGGTCAAGGAAGAAATCGAAAAACAACTACAAGCCGGTTTCATCCAAGTCATCGAGTATCCTGAATGGGTCTCAAACATGGTCCCAGTCCTGAAAAAGAATGGCAAAATTCGAGTATGCGTTGACTTTCGCGACTTAAACAAAGCTAGTCCCAAAGATGACTTTCCATTACCCCATGTGGACGTCCTAGTCGACAACACCGCCGACCACGCCCTCCTATCCTTCATGGACGGCTACGCAGGCTACAATCAAATCAAAATGTCACTCGAAGACATGGCAAAACGGCCTTCATTACACCGTGGGGACATATCGCTACGCTTATGCCCTTCGGCCTAATCAATGCTGGCGCTACATACCAACGCACCGCTACAACCCTTTTACACGACATGATGCACAAAGAAGTCGAAGTTTACGTCGACGATATGATCGTAAAGTCAAAGGAGAGAAGTGGTCACATCACTAACCTCCGCAAGTTCTTCATTCGCCTACGACAATACAAAATGCGCCTCAACCCCCAAAAATGTACTTTTGGAGTTAAATCCGGTAAACTACTAGGACACGTAGTAAGCCAATGAGGCATCGAGGTCGACCCCTCAAAAGTCAAAGCAATCCTTGAAATGCGACCCCCGGAGAACCTTGACGAAATTCGAAGTTTCTTGGGCCAAATCCAATACATCTCGCGCTTCATTAGCAAACTCACCATGATATGTGAACCAGTTTTCAAGAAACTCAGGAAAACCGACCACGTTGAATGGGACGAACAATGTCAAAAAGCATTTGACAAGGTCAAGGAATTGCTAACTAACCCACCAGTTCTACGACCACCCCAAGCGGATTTACCGCTATCTTTATACCTCACAACCACACCTACCGCCATGGGCGCCATGCTCGCTCAAGAAATAAACGGCGAAGAGCACTCAATCTACCACATAAGCAAGAAATTTCTCGATTACGAAACTCGATATTCACCCGTCGAGAAGAGTTGTCTAGCCTTAGTGTGGTCATCCAAGAAACTCCGTCATTATATGCTAGCACACCAAACGAAGGTCTATTCCAAAATGGACCCCGTAAAGTACCTGTTCGAGAAACCTGTGCCTAACGGACGAATGGCCAGATGGACATTGCTCCTAGCCGAATTCGATCTTAAGTACGTACCCCTCAAAGCAATCAAGGGACGAGCAGTCTCCGATTTCCTAGCCGAAAATGCAATCAACGAAGAACCAATCATCGACACAACATCCCTTCCAGACGATGGGATCTACAACATCAACCAAGAACAATGGGAGTTATACTTCGATGGCTCCTCCAACTATCGAGGATGTGGAGTAGGAATACTTCTCATATCCCCGAATGACGAACACACACCTTTATCAATCAAACTGGACTTTGACGTTACAAACAACGCCGCGGAATACGAAGCATGCTTGCACGGTCTCCAAGCAGCGCTTGTACTCAACGCCCGCAATATAAGAGTCTATGGGGACTCCTCCCTCATAATCAACCAAATATCCGGAGCATGGAAGATACTTAATGAAAACCTGGCACTATACCAAAGCAAAATACAAGAGCTCATAAACGAATTCTATCACGTAGAATTCATACACCTCCCACGCGAAGAAAACCAATTCGCCGACGCGTTATCGAAACTCGCGTCACTAATCAACATACCCCCGGGGATGGAAACGCTCCCCATTGTCGTGGAACGACGGAATGAACCCGCCTGCATCTGTGACATTGAAACCGAGGAAGAGCAAATCGACCCTTGGTACCAAGCAATCATCAACTACAAAACAAACGGTGAATACCCACCAAACATTGACAAACGAGCCAAACGCGCTCTACGCCTGTTATCATCACAATTCGTGATGGAAATGGGCAAACTACTCAAAAAGACACCCCAAGGCACATTACTCTTATGTGTCGATCACAAAAAGGGACACGATATCATGTCCCAGGTACACGATGGCGAGTGCGGACCACACATGAACGCACGAGCCATGTGCAAACAAATCATAAGGCTAGGATGGTACTGGACAACCATGGAAGCCGACTGCGCAAAATATGTCAAACATTGCCATAATTGTCAAATCTTTGCAAACGTACAACACATACCTCCTTCACCACTATACAGTTTAACCTCGCCATGGCCCTTCTCCACATGGGGAATTGACGTCATTGGCAAAGTACAACCCGTGGGAGCAGGAGGACACTGCTTCATCCTCGTGGCCATCGACTATTTCACCAAATGGGTCGAAGCCGCATCATACCGTACGCTAGGCACGAAAGAAGTTGCGAAATTCATACAAAACAACATCATTTACAAGATACAACGACACAAATCATCACCCTACCGACCGCAAACTAACGGCGCGGTCGAGGCAGCAAACAAAACCGTCGTATCAATCCTCAAAAAGATGATCGACACCTGCCACGACTGGCCCAACAAAATCCCATTTGCATTATGGGGATACCGCACAACCATCCGCACACCCACAGGCATGACACCCTATTTCCTGACCTACGGGATGGAAGCCGTTCAACCTGTAGAAATCGAGATGCAATCCCTTCGAATTCTCATGGAGGCAGACATTCCTGAGGCCGAATGGGCACGCGAACGATACGAACAACTCATCCTCTTAGACGAAAGACGGTTACATTCACTAAATGCGGTCGAATGTATCAATCTCGCCTACAACGCGCCTACAACAAACGGGTCAAGCCACGAAACATCAAAGTGAGCGACCTAGTACTCAAATCAGTCCGAGCACCATTACCAGTCGACCCAAGAGGAAAATTCAAACCCAATTGGGCCGGACCGTACTTGGTCAAGGAAATCCTTCTCGGAGGAGCCGTGAAACTAACTGACCTTGACGGTCAGGACTTCCGATTACCAACAAATCTTGATCAACTCAAGAAATACTACCCCTAAAACACAAACGCTTCTGCAAAATTTCAAAACAAAACTCACTCTCGCATGGGTGAACTACGCTCGGTTTGATTCCACGCACTGTGGATACGTAGGCAGCTTTGCAAAGAGCTCAACCAAATCACACGAACTACGCCGGTTTGATTCTGTATTCAAAGAGCAGATACGTAGGCAGCTTGTCAAAAGTACAACCGAACTTTTCTAGCACGCACGCTCAAAGCTTAAAAAGGTCAAGGGCGTTGCACTCACAAAAAGACACGCTCAAAGCTTAAAAAGGTCAAGAGCACAGTCAACACAAAACAAAATACAAATCCAAGTCCAAAGCTTAAAAAGGTCGAGGACTTAACAAGTCAAACAGGCGAATCCAAAGCTTAAAAAGGTCGAGGATTTAATGCGAATGTTCGAAGCTTAAAAAGGTCGAGAACATCTAAAAACAAACAAGAAAACAACGAGACAAGACAAAAGCAAATTAATTCTATTTTATTACTTTATTTAGAATTTCCCCCAATTTAGAAAGGAGCTAGGAACAAGCCTCCTTAGCCCTTTATTCAAATCTAAAACATGTATTTAAATAAAGGAATCTTTCTAAACTAAACAAAACAAACTACTCAAGTCTTTTTCTGACGCTTTGGGTTGACCTCTTCATCTTCAAGAGGCCGATCCGCCACAACTTTCGACCTAAGGACGGGAGTAGATCTCTCAAAACCTGGGGGCTCGATCGGATCCTCATCCCGCTTCAACCTGGGCTCCTCGATCCTTGGCCCTGGCGATCTTTAATCTGGCCACCTTCGGTCCAAGCCTTTCCGCACGGCCTCAAGTAGAAACACCTGCACCAACAGTACAAAGATCACCATAGTCCCTCCTTTCGCGCACCGCCTCATACGCCAAGGAGGGCCTTGGCCCATTCTTTTCCCTCCTCCTTTGATTCTCACGTTCCTTAGGATCATTGGAACGATACCACCGTGTATAGAAGTTCGTAACACGACTAGAATCTTCCCCTGCAACCAAACACAACCAATACATACAGCTATAATACATGCAAGCATACAACTCGGCATACATATACACAAATATACACAAATAATACGCACATAATACATATACATCCTTTTAACACATTGCACTATACGCCCTACAGAGCATTTCTAGGCCTAATTCACAATTAAGCCAAAAACCGTTCTCTACATTTCAAAATCACAACTTTATGGTTTCTACGCGCCATAATAGTCCCCAACAACAACCCATTACAAGCAATTGCATTTTGGTCACCCCGATCAAAAACCCCCAATTCGCCTTAATTACTCCGTATAACTACGACTTAAGACGGCAATTTGAAGGCCCTAACTCGACTTTTTCGCAAAACTAACGTTATAGGCATGCTATACTCACTATGGGCATCCTACACCGAAGTTTAATTGAAATTCCGGGTCGGAAAATCCGGGTTCGTTTTCGGGCCCGAGACCTAATTTGGACGTTTTTCACACAAAGACGGTCTAAATCACAATCAATTCACACATACACGTTCACATGGCATAATGCAACACAATGACGTCAATTTCAAGCATTCAAACGGCAAATTTCAAGCAAAACTCGGGTTTTCATTCAAAACCCGTCTTTTCAACATTTCAAGGCAAAACTAGCTAATTACAACGACAAATAACGTAAAAGCAAGTTAAAATGGAGCATTACCTCGTTCCATAGCAAGGCAACGCAAGAAAAATGAGCAAAAACGGTTGAGAAATCGAAAAATGACGTTTTTAGAGATAAGAAACCGAAATAAGCAAATGAAGCATGCTCACGGTTGTACTCGTGCTATATATAGCCCCTACAGCCAGCAGGTCAAACCGCATAGCCTTATGCGGTTTGCCCAACGAACCGCATAAGCCTATGCGGTTCATGCCCCTGGTTTTTCTCGGGTTTTTCTCGTTTTACGCCTACTTTTCGATCCCTAACTCATTCTAGCTCTAATACAACTCCAAGTACGTCCCGTGCTTGGGTCAAGGCGTCACCTACAGTCCGCCATACGCGTATATCAAGCATTCAATATACTGATGCGAAGGTATACCTAACGCTCTTCACGAGCATTACATCATTTTCTCCTCCACGGAAGGCAATCATATGCAACCACAACTACACAGACACTCCTCGGCGAGCCCAAGCACAAGCACTCTGCAATATACACCTAACTCCAAGCATTTCACTCTACATAGACGCTCCTCGGCGAGTTCAAGCACAAGCATTACACAGACGCTCTTTCACGAGGCCTACACTAGCACTTACCCAAACATTTCACAAGCATATGCACCCTGCACTCTAGCCCTTTTACATCCAACACATGCAATACGAAGTCATTACGAGCACAAGCACCAGCATCAACATTTGACATTACAAGCACATTACAAAGGCACCAACAAACGACAACAAGCACGACGAAGACATCCGGCAGTCAAGCAGTTCTTATAGCATGCACGGACCGCCAAGTCCTTAAAATGCGCACGCCCTCCCCGCTTAGCTTGGCTCAAGTCCTCGTCTCACCCATGGACACATGCTTCGTCTACCGACTATATCGAGACTGTAATGGTCCGGATATGGTCGTAGGAGTTTGACTAGCGCTCTAGTCCGAGCTCGCCAACCGGGGCTCTGTGGATACCCATATCCGCATTCTCCCAAACAAAACCCCGTGATGTATCACGGACTTTTATTACGCATGCTTTAACGTTGACTTATACGGTTCTAACTAATGTCAATTCATTTTGAGTCGCTTTAAATGTTAAAATGTTTAAGGTCGCATCACATCACACTTAAATAAACGCTCATTTTGTCCATTTGGAGTTTAGCTAGGTCCTTGTCCCGCTTCATTTGGCATGAGCCGCATTTGCACTACAATTAGTCCTTTTACATTAACAAGGTCTAATTCAAAGATTCCTAAATTCCTAAATTTAGGCCCTGGTAGCTAAAACCACTATTTAGCCCCTCTTACACAAAAATACAACTTCACGTCTTACCTTATTTCACAAAAACTATGCAAATACACCCTTTTCATTTTTCCGGGTCTCAGGCTCGAAACCGAGCCCAAACCCAAGCCTTTGGCCCGCACTCCAAAGCCCTGAACACCACAAAATATCTCAGGATTATCCTAGCCGCTTTCTTGAGCCACACGTCCAAATTATCACGTAATCTTCCAAAGATTTCACAAACCAAACTAGGAAATTAGGCCTAGAACCACACCTCCAAACCGCACAAATTTTATGCGGTTTGGAGGGGAAACCGCATAAGCTTATGCGGTTTGCCCTGGCAACCGCATAAGCCTATGCGGTTCCTCGGCTTGTTTTTATTCCCTGCTTTCCTAATTTCTCCGAGGTTTTTAGTATATATAGAGCCCTATACCCAACCTCGAAGATCATCTTTCCACACAATTCACAACCAGAATACATCCTTTACACCACAAATTCTCTCATCTTACACTTTTGCATCCACAAAAGCCTCAAGCACTCAAATCCTTGAGTTCAACACACCATCCCGTGTTGAATTCACCCTCCTTTTAAGTTCAAGAAGCGAAGCTCTGCCCAGATCTGAAGCGGCTGGACAAGGTAGGATCCGATCCCCTTGGCTCAAAGCTTTTTCTTATTTTCTATGGCCTAACAAAGGGGCCTCCACTTTAGCGCCGCGGCTTTGGCACCTAGCGCGCTTGTACTCCAAGTGTTCTATTTACTTCGGGTACACTCCATATCCGATGACACGCCAAAGTCGCATAAGCAACCGACCTTATAAAATAAACCAATGGACAATTAAACTTTATTTTATTTGCATGCATCTTGCACCTTCTTATTTTGCATTAAAATCAACTTAAACAATGAATTCGACCTTTAACTGAACCGTATTCGTTAACAAGTTAAACATGCTAAACTGAGGGTTTTAATCAATCTTTTTGCATCTGCATCTGCATTCTTTTACAAACTTATCGCACTTGTACGTAGCGATAACATTAGCTCTAATATCATCTTACAAGGATTGTTCTAGGTCAGTAGAGGCTATTTTTACATAGGCTTTTCTAAAAGGTTTTCATAAATCATTATTTGAATTAACTCTTTTTCTAAAGTACCCTCACCCCGAATCCAATCTGGTTTCACAAGCCTTAGATCTAGGGGTGTCGGCGTGCTCCAAAATCTAGGACATGTTTTTAACTTAGAACATGGTATTACAATTCATTTATTTAATTAATTAGAAGAGTAATAATATATAAACAAGTAGGATTTACTCTAATCTTTCAATGTGGGATATAAAATCTCCACAAACTAACTTATACTCCAACAATCCCCCACTAGTTTGTGGAGGTATAAACAGATCATCTTTGTGTAGCATCATGCCTTATGAAAGTATCTCTCGATTTGAACTTTCACTTAGCAATTATGTCAAAAGTTATGACAAAGCTTTAGGTGTCCGAAGATTGAACCTAAGCCCTCATAGTCTTAACGAAGACATATCGCACATGACACTAAAATGCTTAAGGCCTTTAAAGAATCAGCGCTTATATGGCCATGCGCTCTATCCCGTTCATGAACACTTATAACACCTAGTGCCCGTTATCACTGTGTTGTTGAAGCGGCACCACTTCTATGTTCATATAGGTGGAGTTGCTCGATCCTGTTACTACAATCACAAACTCCATTAAGAGCATAAGCTCATCCTATCAACGTAACAGTTGTCACTTTATTATTTATAACTTCACAGACGGGGTTTAAAGTGACAGTCAGAAACATACAGCCGCTTGTTGTTACCCATTGAACTTTAACTAGTAAAACTAATTAAAAGTTGGGTTCCTGTTGCTGGTTTCTTTAACGGGTTTGAGCCCCATCTCCTTAGCTGTCAAACTTACTAGCTCCCTTGGTAGTGCTTTAGTAAGTGGATCAGCTAGATTACTTTTAGATTTAATGTATACAATTGTAATAATTCCATTCTTTATTAGTTCTCTTATATAGGCATGCCTTAGACCAATGTGTCTTGATTTTCCATTGTATACATTATTGTACGCTTTGCACATAGTAGATTGGCTGTCACAGTGTAAGGAAATAGCTGGCATTGGTTGTGGCCACAACTCGATGTCAAGTAATAAATCTCTTAGCCATTCTGCTTCCTTTCCTGCAGCTGTCAATGCTATAAATTCAGCCTCCATTGTAGAATGTGCAATAACTGTTTGTTTCTTAGAGGCCCAGCTGATGGCCCCTCCTCCAAGGGAAAATATCCATCCTGTGGTGGACTTATTATCATTCATACTAGTTATCCAACTAGCATCACAATATCCTTCCAATGTCGAAGGAAATTTACTGTAGAATAGACCATAATTCATAGTGCTTTTCAGATAACCGAGCACTCTCAAAATAGCTTTCCAATGTTCGTTTCCTGGTCTACTCGTATATCTAGATAATTTACTGACTGCAAATGCAATGTCTGGTCGAGTACAATGCATGGCGTACATTAAGCTTCCAATTGCACTTGCATACTCAACTTGAGCAACTATTCTGTCATTATTATCTGGTAATTTAATGCTCGAGTCAAAAGGAGAATTTGCCTCCTTGATACCAAGATGCTGAAATTTGTTTAATAATTTCTGAATATAATGAGATTGATTTAAGGCATAGCCACCACTGTGTTTGGTTATCTTAATACCTAATATGGTGTCAACCTCATTTAAATCCTTCATTTTAAACATTGAAGTAAGATATCTCTTGGTATCTTGTATACCGACCATATTCGTCCCAAAAATTAACAGATCATCAACATAAAGGCAAATAATTATTGTGTATTCTTTGGTACTTTTAGAGTAGACACACTTATCGGCATTGTTGTGTTTAAAACCATAATTCAAAATGGCCTTATCGAATTTTTCATGCCACTGTTTTGGAGCTTGTTTAAGCCCATAAAGAGATCTCACTAATTTGCACACTTTATGTTGATTTCCATCTAAAACGAACCCTTCTGGTTGTTCCATATATATTTCTTCGTTTAAGTCACCATTTAAAAATGCTGTTTTGACATCCATTTGGTGAATATATAAATCATATATAGCTGCTAGAGAAATCAAAGTTCTGATGGAGGAAAGTCTTGCAACCGGGGCGTAGGTATCAAAATAATCAATTCCTTCCTTTTGTGTGAAACCTTTTGCTACCAGTCTAGCTTTAAATGTTTGCACAGTACCATCAGTATTATATTTCCTTTTGAATACCCATTTGCATTTGATAGGTTTAGAACCATGAGGTAAGTCGGTCAGGATCCATGTACCATTCGAAATTAATGAATCAAACTCATCTTGTATAGCTTCTTTCCAGAATGGTGCATCTCTCGAATTCATTGCTTCTTGAAATGTCTTAGGATCGTCCTCAATATTTAGGACTATGGGTACTTTGTTTAAGACTTTGTCTCTACTTCCTTCAACGAGGAACATTTGCGATACTGATGTAATAAAATCAGGTCCAAAATCCTTTTCTTTTCTTATTCTTTGACTTTTCCTTGGTTTAGTGGGTTCTGCCACATTTTTTCTTTTACTGTTGTTTGGACTTATATCCATATTGCTATTTCCTTGCATAGGACCATGATTTGTTGTTGACTTCTCGGGAGATATTGGGTCTTTGATAAATTTATTTTCAAAGAAGTCAACTTGAATTGATTCAACAATTACATTAGTTTCCAAGTCTAAGACTCTGTATGCCTTGGAATTTTCTGCATAGCCCACAAATATACTTCTTTTACCTTTTGGTCCTAATTTTTGTCTGTGTGGATCGGTAAGTTTGTAGTATGCTATGCAGCCCCAGACTTTAAAATAATCCAAATTTGGTTTTCGACCATACCAAAACTCATAAGGCGACTTTTTGGCCTTCTTTGTCGGTATCCTATTTCCTACATGACATGCGGTTTTAAGTGCTTCTCCCCATAGAGAGTTGGGTAGTCCCGCATTTAATAATAATGAATTAACCATGTCAATGTAGGTTCTGTTCTTTCTTTCAGCCACTCCGTTTTGTTGCGGGCTATATGGAGCGGTCCTTTGGTGGATAAGACCATTGTCTTCACAAAATTTATCAAATATAGCAGGAAAGTATTCTCCGCCTCTGTCACTACGAATCATTTTGATTCTTTTATTCTTCTGATTTTCAACTAAGGATTTAAATTCCTTAAATTTATCAAATGCTTCATCCTTAGTTTTCAAAAGATATACATAAGTGAAGCGAGAAAAATCATCTATAAACGTAATAAAATATCGTTTTCCACCTCTAGACAATACACTGTTAAACTCACAAATATCAGTGTGAATTAAATCTAAAATTTCAGAATTCCTTTCAACTTTGGTGAATGGTTTCTTCGGCATTTTTGCTTGAACACAAATTTCACATTTTTGTGGAAAATCACCGCGACAAGAAATATAACCGTGTTTGGACATGTATTTTAACGTTCTGAAATTAATGTGTCCTAGTCTAGAATGCCAAATAGATGGAGAAAACTCAACGACATACGCAACAATACTATTTATTTCATTTATACTTAACTTAAACATTCCATCACAACTATATCCTTTACCTACATACATACCGTTTTTAGTAATAATAACTTTATCGGACTCCAATACAATTTTGAAACCTTTTTTACATAATATATTTGCAGAGATCAAATTCTTCCTTAACTCCGGAACATGGAACACATTTGACAGGGTTAACTTCTTTCCGGAAGTAAAATTCATTTCCACCGTTCCTTTCCCGTGGACTTTTGCTGTCACGTGATTTCCCATTAGCACTTCTTCAGTTTCATTTGTGGATTCATAAGCCTTGAACATAGACTTGTTGTTGCAAACATGAATCGTGGCTCCAGAATCGAGCCACCAGTCAGACGATGTTGTGACAGCAGCCATGTGCAGTTCGGCTATCATACCAATCTGCATTTCGGACACCATTGCAACTAATTCTTGTGTTGCGGTTTCAACAGCATTTGCGGAGTTATTGGTGGCCGAGTTCTGAAATCTGCCATTGTGACGATACCTGCAATCTTTAAATAAATGATTCGTCTTTCCACAATGAAAGCAGGCCTTCTCAGTTTGATTTGCCTTATCGAATTTTTGATACGGCTTATCTTTCTGATACGGCTTTCGTTTGAAAGCGTTCCTTTTTGCTTTCATTTTCAGATAATTAGGACCTTTTTTCTTTGATCCTTCCGCAACATAATTGATTCTCGAACTCAAGTAAATTGAGTCTCTGACACGATTCTCTGCTTCAATCTGCAAGTGAGTCTGAAATTGCTCTATGGTTGACGATTCATTAGAGTGCAAATATTTCTTTCTAAAATCGTTCCATGATGGAGGAAGTTTCGCCAATATTGCTCCAATTTGCAATGCATCAGGAATTTTAATTTCAAGTTCGCTTAATCGAGACACTAAAATTTGAAGTTCGTGAACTTGATCCATTATAGTCGATTTGTCATCAGTCATAAAAAATTCGAAGTATTTCATAGCCAGAAACTTGTCTGTACCTTTTTTCTCGTTCTTATATTTTACCTCCAACGCATTCCAAATGTCTCTAGGGGATGACAGGTTTCGATATAGATCATACAGTCGGTCGGTGAGTGAGTTCAGAATGTATCCTCTGCATACGAGTTCGTCTTCCTTGCGTTTATTGCGTTCCTTCTTCAATTCATCACTGTCGTCAGATTTGGGGTCGGGAATGGCAGGAAGATCAGAATCCAAAACGTAAAATATTTTGAGTGCCGTGAGTAAGAACATCATTCGATCCTTCCAACGTGTATAATTGGTTCCATCAAACCGCGCTAATTTAGAGTCGGTAACGATTTGACCGCTCTGTATTTGCGCCTTCATGGTTGCTGAAAATTCGTTATTCACAGTAGAATAATTTCCTTTAGATTGTTAGAACAATTTGTGTATGTATTTAGAAATCGCAGTAAGGCGTTAATTATACTGTCCTAAAGGAAATTATGCCCCCACTATAAAGGCAATTCCTTTGGGATACAATACTGCTTTTGATGGCCTTAGAACGATTTCTGATGATCGAAAACATTGCAGGGAGTATGATATTTATAGAGTAATCCGAGTGGGCCTGAAAAGGAGCGAGACCGAAGAGACGCGTGCTTTCGACATTAATCGGGTTACTTGTTTTGGCGCGGGTTTAGTTGCTGTGTCAGTAAATTATAATGTATGAGTGAATTCATTGAATTCAAAACAGAAGCAGCAAATATAAGGTCGACGAACACGTTGACCCAAAAACAGAGTCGGCGAATAAATCGTCCAACGCCCAAGCGCCCCAAGTGCCCAAGTGCCCTTGTCAAGATTAATCTAATATTCAAGGGCTTTCCTACTAGTGGCCCAATAGACACTAGTTAATAGCCCAATTCATTTATTTAATTAATTAGAAGAGTAATAATATATAAACAAGTAGGATTTACTCTAATCTTTCAATGTGGGATATAAAATCTCCACAAACTAACTTATACTCCAACAGCAGGTTCCTATTTTCCGCGATAAATAGGTGGCGACTCCATAACAGTTCTTAAAGGTTTTTCCAACTTAATCTTTTTTAACTTTAAAATCCGCCCTTAAGCAAGACGCCGAGTTGGGTCCCCCGAACGCGGTTCCCGGGTTCCACAGCAGGCTGTTTGTCAACCAAAGAGGGAAGGTGGTTTTGGTATAAAAGAGATTTTGTCTTGGAACAAAGCTCTTGTTTGCAGGTACTTGTTAGCCCTTGAATTGGGTAGGAAAAGTATTTGGCTCACTTGGCTTCGTTGTTACAAATTGCGAACTTCTGATCTTTGGACAGTGACGCGGACTGTGAATGATTCAGAAGGCTGGAAGGATATGCTAAATGTGCGCGATGAGCTAGTGCAGAAGGTAGGTAATGTTGATCAAGCTCGGCTGATGCTACGGGCTTGGAATGGTAGAGTGACTCAAGCTTATGATTTCTTTCGACGAAGCAACCCAAAGGTTAGTTGGTCATCTGTTGTTTGGAGTTCAGTTAATCTTCCGAAACACACTGTCATTAGCTCCTTGGTTGTGCAAGGTCGACTACCTACGGTTGATAACTTGTGTAAACGAGGGATGATGTTGGTAAATCGTTGTGTGTTGTGTAAGGCTGCTGCGGAGAGTCACGCTCATTTGTTCTTTGAATGTGAGCTGGCCAACAGTTTGCTCCAAAAACTGTTTTGTTGGATGGGTTTTCGTAGAAGAGTTCGATGTCTCTGTTTTGAGATCAAGTATGCAGGCCATATGCTCAGGACAAAGAAATGGAGGGCGAAATGGTTTGGATGTGTGCTGATTGCTACTATATATCACGTATGGTTTGAACGCAATAGACGGATCTTTGCTGAAGAATGTCGGACTGTGGAGTGTATTGTGAAGTTAATTAAGTCTGACGTATGCATTCGTATGTTGCGCAATTTGAGTGAGGATGAGAGTATTATTGTAAACGCCCTAAACGGGTTTTGATGTACTCTCTTTGACGGATGAAATGAAATTTGCGCTGAATTCTTTCAAAAAAAAAAAAATTTTATAATAGGACGTAACAATTACGATTCACATTGGTCAATTTATAATTTTAAATAGAACGTAACCATCTCAACCCTTCATCTTTTCTCTAATTCTAAAATGAAATCTTAACCATTCATTTTAGATATCCCTCCCTCAATCCATCTCAATTATAATTGACCAATAGGAAACAAGTGTGTTGGAAACTCTAATATTTGCACTTTCTTATAAATAGGGACCTAAATCTCACTTATTTATCACATTTCAAAATTTGGGAGTAAATTTTTAATTGAGACCTTCTAGTCTAAAATTTTATTACTTGTTCATGCTTACAATTTTGAGTATCCTACATCGACCAAGTACTATTACTTGTTGATGTTTATATACTGCAAAATGAGTAAGAAGATCAATAAAGTTCTTAACCCTACACTATTTCCTTTAACATAGCACCTTTACTATTAAACTCTTTTTAGTTTTCAAAACTTCAACATCTCACATCGACAAAATACAAAGAATTGTTGATCTTTATATACTTCAAAATGAATGGTGCTATTGAATAAATTCGTAGTAATTCATTATCACCTCTAACTTAACCCATTTAATTTTTAAAAACTTTTTTTAGATTTCAAAACTCCAACCTCCCAAATCGACAAATTACGAAGAATTCTTGACCTTTATATACTTCAAAATGAATTGGAATATTGAATAAATTTGTAACAATTCATTATCACCTCTAACTTAACAAATTTAATTTTTAAAGTACTACTAAATCAACTACATAACTCTATCTAATTTATAAAATATGAAAAAAAAAGTTTGAGTAAATAATTTAAAAAAAGATTAAAAACAAAATCCACAAAAAACATACGGAGTATTTACTAAATCTAAATTGTGAAAATGTAAATTAAAAAATTATGTATAAAAATACACCGTATAAATACAGACCGTATAAAAGTATGTATATGTAACACCCCGTGTTTTTATTAATACTAATTAATCATTTTAACAAAATTCTTAAATTAAAATTTATATAAATTAACTTTTATTCAATTACTTCAAAAACGCGGCTGAAAAATTTCGATTAAATAAACTTTCTCAAGACATTTCTAATTAAACTTTCTTGATTTTATATTAACTTGTATTATATTTTTATTTCTAAAATACCTGTCGAACTAAAACTTTTTTTTTTTTTTTTACCTCTATTAGATTTTTATAAAATTGGATTATATTTTAGAAATCATAACTTTCATAAAAGTTAGTCATTATAGGAATATTCTTTCAAATAAGCAGACTGTTTGAAAATTTGTGAGATCGTAATTCAATTTGTAACTGACAACTTTTATACCTTTATATTTTCAAACTATAAATTTTATAATACGAATAAAGAAATTAAAATTTAAAACAAATAATTTAAAACATAATATATTTTATAAATTATTTAATTTTTATAAATAAGAGTAAATAAAACGAAGCAAACAAAATAAAACAGACTTAATTATCTCCTTGGCTTATGTCGACATATACCACCCCCACTTGGTTTGAGATATTTCTTTTAGGTCAAACTTCCTCAACACACCTCATTTACTCCTTCCCCTCATTTCATTTTCATTTATTTTGACTGATAATCTTTCTTCTTCCTCACCTCCTCTTTATCCCTCCATTGTTAATACACAAAATCAACAAACACAACACAATAACAACACACGACGCAGCAACAACAAGTAATAATAATAATAATAATAATAATAATAATAATAATAATAATAATAATAATAATAATAATAATAATAATAATAATAATAATAATAATAATAATAATAATAATAATAATAATAATAATAATAATAATAATAATAATAATAATAATAATATTAATAATGATCCACAAACACAACATCAACATCAACGAAACGAACAACAACAGCAACACCACCGTGGCCCTGCTCACCACGGATCCAAACGGCGGCAGCCATGACCACCACCTCGGTCTTGCTCTGCCTCTTCGTCCCACCTGTGGTCCACCGTGAGGCACCACCACCGTCACCTTCTTTTTCTCTTCCACCAGCCGCCATTAATGGCAAGCTCGAGCTCGAGCTCCGTCACCGTCACCGAAGCACCGTTTTATGGCGCCTCTCTCGTCCCCTGCTTCTCCTTCTACTTTCGATATCGCCGGAGTAAATCCTCCGGCCGCCTTCTCGAGCTCCATCCTTTCTCTCCTCTGTTTTCTTTTGTCATTGCCGGAGAATGACGAACTCGCCGGAGCTACTCCCCCTTCAAGCTCCCTGCTCTCGCCTCTCTGCTCACCGGAGTCGAGCTGGACCACCATTGTCATTCTCGAGCTTTCTCTCTATCTCCCCTGTCCTTCTCCCCTGTTTTCGGCCACCGTACACCACCACCACGGTTGTCCACCGTGAACCACCTGGCCCCTGGCCACCGTGGCCTTGCTATGCTTGCCGTCGTATTCTAATCGTCGGTAAGTGTCGTCGATTAAATCGTTTTTATCCATTGAATTATCGACATTTGATTTCGCCGACTTTAATTCATTTTGCCTCTCTCCCCTGCGTGTTTTGTTAATTTACCGAGGACGGAATCTACTCGAGCTTGACGCCCCTGCTCTTCCTCTCTACTCTCTTCCGTACTACTCCTCTGTCTTGGCTCGGTTTCGACATTGATTATCGGACCGCAATGGTGAGCCTCTGTCAACTTATTCCTATGTTTTGATTTTATTTCAACACTCTATTTGATTCAAGTCCTCTTCCTACTTCATTTTTTTTCCTCTATTAAATCATTTAATTAATTAATTAACTCTCAACATTCAATTCGTTTTCCGTCTATAATTTATTATATACGTTGTATCGAGCCTCACTTCTTTCCTTCTCGGCTAGTTTCATGTTAAGTACACCGCTACATATTTGGGTCATGGGCTGACAAAATCATGGATCCAGACGAGCTAGGAAATTCGTACCGAGCTAACCTAAGGTGCCCCCGCACACTAGTTAATTTACGTATTTAGAATATATGATTTTTTGTGTTCATGTGATATATAAATAATTTATGTGATTTTGTGAATTTTGATGTGTGTTATTTTAGTTATTATATGTGTTGAATTGATTTTGTGTAATATGGTGTTAAAATGTTTATGGTGATTTTGTTGTGCTAAAATGTGATATGGAAAATTACTAATTGTTATGTGTATATTAATTATAGAATTAAATAAATATAATTAGTACAAACTATCTCTAAAATATTACTAAGACGAGTTAAGTAAATAATAAATTGAATGAATTTTGAATATTACTAATCACTAAATAAATTTTTGGAAAGTATTATAAATCGATTTAAGAAAATAAGATTATACATTATTAAATCGATTTAAGAAAATAAGATCATGTTAATAATAATTAATAGCCACTAAAAGTTTACTAAGTATAATTTTATACATAATATTTTAATATGAATGCAAAACTTAACTATACTCTAAATACAAGGAACATAAAACAAACTACACAAGTAAATGAAAATATGTTGAAAATAAAATAAAGCTAAGCAAAGTCTTATATAATAAAAATGAATTCAAGAAAACTAATGTTAAGAATATATAATTGGATTAACATATACAATGTTAAAACTAAAAATAAATTTATAAAATCGATTAAGGTGTTTTATTGTAAAGTGTAAATGCCCAAATGAAAAGAAAATATATAAATAAACCTAATAGGCATATAATGAAAATGACGTTCACAATTGAATTTTTATCACTAGAACTAATAGCTTAACTTAAATAGAAAGACTCGCCAAATAATTGTAACTCGTATAATATAAATTAAAGATATAAAACGTAACACATTATAAAAACACACAAATCGTTTCATAAAAATAATGTAGAAAAGATTCTAAGTTATATAAACTCAAATGAGATTTTACGATCAACTTATCTTTTCACCTAAATTGAATAAGTAAAGAAAAAAATTATAATACGAAGTCGTATTGAGAAATTAAACCATCTAAAGAAATTTAACTAAATGTCAGCTAATTATATTTTATCAAGAATACTAAAATTTGTTAAATATCATTTAAGTAATATTTCTAATGTTAAAATAAATGTTATGAATATTATGTAACTAAACACCTTCATTAGTTATATTGACTATGAAAATATCAAATAATTATTATATTAAACGAAACTTGGAATATTTATATCACTAATTGTAAACATACTTAAGTTGAAATTTAAACAGAACTAAATCATTTAACTTAATCAAATAAAATACTTACACTTGAATTAATAAAATAATTAAGTTATTCGAAATAAATCATTTTAAAGTAAACTAAGTAACGAGAATTAATATTTAAAAGTAAAATAATGAATAGTGAAAATATTTAAAGTATACGAACGAACTCAAAATAAATATTTAAGTTTTCTATGTGCCTCCGTTTATCTGAAGAACTGCTAGAATTAAAATTTCATTATACAAGTTCGACGATATAATTAAGTTACAGAATTGTCATTTTGTTACATGTGAACGAGGAAATAAGAATTGAGAAAACAAGCTACTTGAATAAAATACTAGGATTGTTCGCCATGTTGCGACTCTTGAAATTCGAAGTTAGCGAGGTAACTGTCTATGGGGACTTTAGCTCCCTCCCTGTGTTGCTAAAGGCGATCTAATAATTTTTAAAATTATTATTTCGGTGCGGGATATACAACCTCAGGGATGGGGCATACTTGATATCCCGTGAGCCCATACTACGGTAATTGGAAAAGCCAGCCCCACCCGGGGGTACCCGTCTCTGGTGATAGTCGAACTTTTTCGTCGGTGATACCTTTTGAATAGCGAATACGTATGATCCTCGATAGGTAGTGTATGCATACATTAGACAAGGGATTGAATCGTCCTTATTACCTTAGATATCTTTAAGCTTGGCAGTCATGTCCAAGTGATGTTGGCCCTGCCGGCTACTGCGCGGATGATGTCTGCATGATTCCGCCTTACTAACGAAGACTCATTTGTTATCACATGTTGAATGTATTTCCTTGTTTGATTGATTATTCTGAATGACTTGGTTTCCTGAGTGTTGAAATACTACCTATTGAGAATGATTATCTATGAGTGTTGTATGTTGCTTGATTGGATTTATACTCAAATTTGAATCATCATGATTTCCCTACGTGTTTTGCTTGCCTATTTGTTATTTGTTTTACTTATTTATTTTTCATATCGCATATGTTTAGAGTTGCTACGGTACATGATCTATTTGATGTTGCTTAGTATGTGTGGGGGAGAAAACACTAATACGAGATGAACTGCAGGTACCCCGAAGACTTATGTTTATCAAATGCTGGGGATGGTTTACCTTATTTTGTACTTCGTTGTTTTGAGAGAATTTGTAA
Source organism: Dianthus caryophyllus (assembly GCA_023091065.1). NCBI lineage: Eukaryota > Viridiplantae > Streptophyta > Magnoliopsida > Caryophyllales > Caryophyllaceae > Dianthus > Dianthus caryophyllus. The sequence continues at coordinate 9,839,777 of CM041529.1, read as the reverse complement.
TCTAAATACTCTGTTTTTATCTCTAAACTCGTATTATGTATACTGAGTTTGTAAGACGATAACAGCTGGTTTGTAATATTTAGACTTAATTAATTTTCCGCCTTAGTTTAATTAAAGTCACGAAAAAAAAAAAAACCAGGTTGTTACAGTATAAAAATGAAACATACGTATAAATTAAAAATAAATATGGAAAAACTAAATTACAATTTAAAAAATTAGGAAAAAAATAAATTACAATTAACTAATTAAGATTCTTTAAATCTTTATTATACTAATTGACAGTTTTCGCTGACATCATCAATGCCACATGTCGCGATTCTGTGCAATTTTTTCCCGCCAAAACTCAATACTTACATCATTTCTCATATAATATGATTTTAAGTCTACATTCATTATCTACAATAATCATGTTTATACTTATTTTATGCATAAAAAAATAAAATGTTGGTATTATTAACAATATAATATTTGTACTAAATTCATTACTTACTTATTTTAATATATTACTTTTTATTTTTAATTTATAATAAAATCGACAACTAAGCAACTTAATCTATTGTTTTATTTCCAACTCCTATTCTTAAACTTTCAAATAAGTATTATATATATTTATTATCCATTATTTTTATTTAAATTTATAACTTACTGTAAAGTACTAAACCTATTCACTATTTCAAAAAAAAAAAATTATTCTTTTTTAATCAAAAATAAATGATAGGTATAAGCTTTACAAATAAAGGCTATAAAAATAAAGTCTATAAAAATAAAATTTATGTATTTTATATATTTTACCTTTTTGTTTTTTAAGAGAATCTTTATTTTTTCATTGTAACATTATAATCTCATTAAATTAATTATTATATTATTATTTTTCAAATAATTTATTGCTTATATTTTTATTAATAGAATAATATAATATCTTTAATAACCGTGCATTTATGCACGGGATCTAAGCTAGTTAGATTTTAAGTGGGTGCCATATGTCACCATGTTATTGGAGGTGTCAAAAATTGGATTGACACTAAGTGTCATCCTATCATCTTCCCAATGAATGTGCACAATTTTCCTAATTATTTTTCTACTCCCTCTGTCTCAGTCATTTGTTTACAGTTTGACTTTTTTCCCCTCACAAAAAGTTTCAAATCAGAAACAATTCATCAAAATGTATGAAAGACATTTTTGGAAAAATAATCAAATGCTTAATATGAATCCGTCTAACACAAATAAAAGTTTAAATAGTCTTATTTAAGTCTTATTGTTATTATTTTGCTTGATTTTTATTCCCAAAATAAATGTGAAGAAGATTATAAATAAAGAGTATAACCTTTGGGGACCAAAAATAGTAAAAATTGTAGCGTCAAATAAAAATCCCCTTGAAATGGAGGTCGTGGAAAAGCCCTGTCAGCGAAAATATCAGGTGGATAATAATAATCCACTGCGTATAAAATATTACCAAACGTAGTTGATCCACGATTCAACGGTCAATGAATAATGAAATGAATGTGGACACATTATTATGCCCTCAAATTTCGTCATTTCACACCTTCCTTTTCTACTATTACTCATTCTCTACCCTACAATAAATATAAATATAAACCCCTACTTTTCCGACTATCCCCATTTCTCTCCATCTCTCTCAATTTTTTCTCTGTATTTCTCTCAACAATTCTCAATTTTCATCCCACAAATTAATCTCAAAAATGGCGGAAAAACACTTCAAATACATCGTTCTTGGTGGCGGTGTCTCCGGCGTATGTCCTTTTAAATCTTTTAATTTTTTTAATTATATTTTTTCCGCACATGTCTAGAGAATATATGATTTGTTTGATGTTGATTTTGGAATTTCACTTGATTTTCTTAGGAAGTGATGACGTTACGATTTGATTAGCTTAATTTATTATTGAATTCTTATAGTGAAACGTAAAATTGTGTTTACATGATGAGCGAATAAGTTAACAATTTTAACGTTCATTTGGTGGTGCTATGCTTGAACTTTTCTTCGCCCTATGTTTTTGTTCCAGAATTTTCATTTCGATTTGAGTAGAGACTTAGATCAGTAATGAATCATCCTGAACACAGTTATGTATGCCGTTTTAATTAATTTTTTTTTTTTTGAAATTCGATTCATGTAAATAAAGTGAACTATTTTCATTTTTAATAGAAAATATGATATGATATGATTTGATATGATATAATTTTCTTTTGATATAATTAATATACTCCGTATGATTAATGGTAAAATCACTGTTTATCGTTTGAGTACATTTTTAGTGACCGTGTTATTCTGTACTCATCCGTCCAATTATCTTTATAATATTTGTAATAATTTTGTTGTTGATAATAACATTCTTATCGGTGACCTACTATGTGTCGTCTTTATTCGCCGGTCGAACATGGCTATTATCATATTATGTGTGACATTTTCAAAAAAATTATCAAAAATGAACTGTCAAAGGGTCGTGTTGTCTCAAGGTGTCTAACACGACACGACAGCTAAGGGAAGAAGTGTCGGAGTAACGAACTCAGTTGTGGGCTTGTGGCCAATTTACTGCATTTTGGTAACTTTATTAGTTTCATCGGCGGTGTGGTCTCACACTGACTTATTACCTGGAGGACAGTTTTGCCAACTCTGATTCCAGATCGTTGAGATGAAGTCAGGTCTGATGTTTGGGGTAGTAAAAATTGAATTTAGATGCGGAGCGAATTTTTCACATGGGAATTGTTGAAAAAGAACATTGCAAAATAATTAACATGATATATGAATTCTACAACGATTCTAATGTTGGTTTATAATTACGTACAAAGTAGGAGTGTTTATTTTGTTCACTAAGTCTTGTATGAGACGGTTCTCACAAGAGATTTACTCTTGTTTTTTATTCACCAATCAAATGCGTATTTATCTTGCTCGTTGAACCAGCCATAATTTGGGGCGATAAAAAGTTATCTATTATATCATTTTTATCGGTTCGCGGTGATAAATGTTAGTTGTTACCCCTTGCTACTACATAGCTTCTCCTTGTTGGTGATCTTGTACTTCTCACGGTATATTTTCCTCATGGGCATCTTTGATAAGATGTGGTTTGACACGAAATGTTAAATTGGGGTAATATAAGCTGCCTTATGGGCAATTGAATTCATCTAAAAATATACTTTGTAATAAAAAAGTATTAAGGAGCTCCAGGTACTTCATAAGTATCGTTATTCGTTACAAGACGTCACTTAACTTTGGTTTCCATATTGTAGGGTTACGCTGCCAGAGAGTTTGTCAAGCAGGGAGTAAAGCCTGGGGAACTAGCAATCATTTCTGCAGAAGCGGTATGCTTAATCATGATGATTTTAATAATAATTACGCCCTGATAAACAAGAGTGTATATCGTTGTGTTATCTATTTGCTCAACATATGCTTGATTTTTATATTGTCTTATATTATTCCCCATTTTGGCATGTTGGTTTTGTTTCTAAGCAAAGTCTCTTGAGTAGTATTATGAGATGCAGATTTTTCGAGGTATGTTGGTGAGGAAGTTCTAGCTTAGCGTGTTCTATAATTGTGTTTACAATCAGTAAGTTTGTTGGCGAAGACTAGGGAGAGAACAGATCGAAATGTGATCTCCTCTAGCCATTGGTTTGATTGTCTTGTGTTGTATGGGATATTAAGTTGTAGTTCTTGCTTCACCTTGTTATGGTCTGTTTATACCATTTGTTTCTTTTCTATTTCAGGTGGCTCCTTATGAACGTCCAGCACTCAGCAAGGCGTACCTTTTTCCTGAGGGTAAGTGAGTCTAACTACAATATGGTGTTGATCGCTGTACATTAGAGTGTGTTTGGATAACAAAACTGGAGGGAGGGGAGGGGAGGGAGAATGGGGTGTGCTTGGATATCTTAAAGTGTTTGGGTACTATTTCTCTCCAAATCTTGCTTATTGTGCAGTTTGATTAGGCTTGGAGGAGGGAAAATGGGTCTTCCCAAATCGCTCAATTTATAAAATACAGTGATGATTGTGGCTGTAAACCTCTCCAAAAAGTTTCAGTTTAAAGACAGTCTATACTTGAAAGATAAAACATTCTATAGTTCCTCGAAGCCTTTCGCTTAGGCATTTTAGTACAGTTGATTCATGCCGCCTTAATCGTGTGATGAACTAAAAACTCTTCTCCCGTGGCCCATATGAATGGCAAACTTGAAGATTACTTTGTCAGACTCTTACTTCGTGATATATTAGGTGTAAACATTTTCTGAAAGTCTCTGAAACACTTTGCTCGCTCACATAATCCACTCCAACTATGGATATTAAGTAAAATTTCTAAAATGATAACTATTTTTGGAGGTACATTTATACTATTTACTACTAATATCGTGTAATATTGTAGCTACTACCCTTGAAGGGAATTTTGATTCTTTGCAACCATTGTACTAAATATCTGTCAATAAATCCTGGTTTTTCAGCTTTATGAACATATAGACTTAGATTTTTCGCAATGTAAAGGAAAAAAATAAAATACTTGGCCAATTCAATTGCAATCTAACACTTCTATTCTACCTTTGTTTTCTTGTTAAGCGGTTTGCCAGACAAATTGTGTTGCACTTCCATATGATGCAATTTTAAAAGGAAAATGTGCTTTGCAGGTACTGCTAGACTTCCTGGTTTCCATGTCTGCGTTGGGAGCGGAGGAGAGCGACTCCTTCCTGAGTGGTACAAGGAAAATGGTAGTACAGTCTTGTCCCTTTATAACATATCGTGGCTGATGCAACTTTTTATTGACTCTTTGAATAGATAGTTCTCTGAGTATATGTCTTTCAAGTGCTTTTTAATTGTAACTTGTTTTCATGCTTATGGTGGGCAAGACAAGATTGAAAACTTCAAATTGAGCTTAAATAAACCTAGACCAATATTCTTACTGTTGACATTAGCATCTGGATTATATCTTTGAAGTTTTAGTACATTAAACTACTGAAATAGTAAAATTTGAGAGGCACACAGTTAAGAAAGGGTTAGGTAAGAAATAACAGAAACAGAAGAACCTAGATGAAGAAGATAGGTATGTAAGAATTATGTTTGCCATCCCTCTTTAGATAATTTCTACAGGAATAATTATGGTCCACACCCTCTGGGAGTTGTGAGAACAATGTAATGGTACTAAGTGTTAGTTTCTTTTGATTATCCCAAGTCATTGTAACTTGTGTAATGCCCTCGCCATAAACACAACACAACTGTTTTGCGCTTTTACTTGTATGGTTCTGTTTCTTATTATGTCAGCATTATCATTTAATTGGATTTATTTATGGACATTTGTAATTAATTGCAGGAATCGAGTTGATTTTGAAAACAACCATTGCTGGTGCTGATCTTCCTTCTAAAACGCTTACAAGTGCAGCTGGTGAGAAGTTTAAATATGATACCTTGGTCATCGCAACTGGTTCTGGAGTAAGTCTCATGGAATTAATTTCCTTTCTAATGAAATAATATTACAATTATTTCCTGCTGCTGAACTACACATGTGCAAAATATATTTGCAGGTCATAAGATTGACAGACTTCGGTGTGCAAGGAGCTGATGCAAAGAATATCTTCTATCTGAGAGAAGTAGAGGATGCTGATAAACTGGTGGAGGCAATAAATGCAAAGAAGAATGGAAAAGCAGTTGTTGTGGGTGGAGGCTACATAGGCCTTGAACTTAGCGCAGCACTGAAAATTAACAATCTGGATGTTACAATGGTTTACCCCGAGCCTTGGTGCAGTAAGTTTCTGTTCTCCTCATCTTATAACTCATCAATCACTTCAAATATTTTTAAATAAATAATTAAAGTAGAAAAGTAGAATTTTTTTGTAGATACTAACTACTAAAAGACAATAAAAGTTTAGAAAAATTTAAGACAAGTTCAGTTGATTTCAAAAAAATTCAGACTTCAGACAAATTAAAATGACAAGATTTTACTCGTTGAAATTTGCTTTTAGATGAACGATGATGATTAATGATTGCTTGCTCCATCTTTTCTCGAAATTTTGCAGTGCCTCGTCTTTTCACGGCCGATATAGCTAAATTTTATGAGGGTTACTATGCTAACAAGGGAGTAAAAATTATCAAAGGAACAGTAGCAGTTGGATTTGGCTCTCATGAGAACAAGGAGGTAACCATTTGGGAAAGTTTACTTGTTGAAACTGCATGTAACTATATTTGACCTGTAAAAGGTGCCGTGAATAATGGTGTATCGTGTCGTAATGCAGGTTAAGGAAGTGCAATTGAAGGATGGTCGGGTGCTAGAAGCTGATATTGTGGTGGTTGGTGTTGGTGGAAGGCCCCTCACAACACTCTTTAAGGGACAGATTGAGGAGGAGAAGGGGGGTATTAAGGTTGGTTTGCAGTTATCTTAATTTTCTGTTGTGGGGGGTATTCTAGCAAATATTCGGTGTACTTTTCTATTTTGGTCCGGGAATTGGTTGTCACAAGACCAACAATTGACCTTTTTGATGAGTTGTGAATGTGGTTGATATCTAAAGGTGCTGTTACGTTAAAGTCAAAATCTTTAGATAGTGGTTATGATACGGTGCTGCAGTCGGAATTTCATTTCATGGTGGGGTTAAGGACTGCATTGAGTGCGAACTAACCTTATTAGTCTCATTTATTGTAAATCTTTACTATTCTGTTTTATATTGCAGACTGATTCGTTCTTTAAAACAAGCGTTCCTGATGTGTATGCTGTTGGTGATGTTGCCACCTTCCCGCTGAAATTGTATGGTGAAACCAGAAGAGTAGAACATGTTGATCATGCTCGTAAATCAGCAGAGCAGGCTGTCAAGGTAATGTTGCTGTTGACCTCTTTCCTTTTAGCCCACTCTAACTTTAGCTGCTGCTTTAGTCGTTTAGATTATCATACAGGACAAATGGATATATAAAGGTCTGATCTCTTTAGGATTTTAATTGATTGAACTTAGGGTAAACTGATGACTTATACTCCGTACTTTTTATCCATGGCCTCTTTCACAATTTTAAGATCACTGCAATATTATCTAAAATCTTATTGTTAAAGCGATCTAATAGCCATGCATCCAACAAGAAATATGAACTTCTCGAGATACCCTTAGTAGATGAAACCTCACACCAATGCTTAATCCTTCATTCTTTCACATATTGGCTCTAACTACTTGCAAAATGCCAAAATCTCTCAGACTCACTTTCTCGTCTTTGAGTTTCTTGATCATCTATATCTGGGGAACGCATTTTAGAAACTCATCATCTTATTTGAACCCATTGTTGATTTATATAAAAGTCATCTAGTGCAAAGTTCCCTAATGTTACATGGTAGATAGCTTGAATATACAACTCTGTAAATGACGTAAATTGCCATAGAAATTCCTTTCTTTCAAATGTGCTTGATAGCATGCAACAGTTCAACTCATCATCTTTGGCCTTGCCCTTTAGCAGGGGATATTCATCCCTGATTTTCTTCTTTTTGCTCTTTCTTATGAATGACTTTTTTGGTTTCATATATTGGAATTTAATTCATGTAAATTTCCAATGACCAAGGAGGACTGGGTATAGCATTTTACGAAGCACGAAGTAGCAATTTTGTGGGAGTATCATTTAAATTGACAACTCATTTTTACAAAATAATTAGCAACCACACAAGTCTTTTTTTTTTTTTTTTTTTTTTTTGGCAACTCATGGCCATTTCCAATAACACGCTGAATGTGTTTCTCTTTGACATAGTATCCTTTCCTTTTCCTTGGAATAGAAAGGCAGAGATCCAAACACAGAGTATTTTACTATAACCCTCTATGCAGGCTATCATTGCTGGCAAGGAAGGAAAGACAGTAGAAGAATATGACTATCTGCCATACTTCTATTCCCGATCTTTTGATCTGTCCTGGCAATTTTACGGAGACAATGTTGGAGATGCTGTTGTGTTTGGAGACAATGACCCAGCATCATCAAGTCACAAGTTCGGATCTTACTGGATTAAGGACGGAAAGGTCGTGGGAGTGTTCCTAGAGAGCGGAAGCCCTGAGGAGAACAAGGCCATTGCTAAGGTTGCTAGAGTCCAGCCCAAAGCCGAGAGTTTGGACCAGCTTTCCAAGGAAGGCCTCGCCTTCGCCTCAAAGATCTGAAGATGGTAGAATTATTTGTCGTAACATCTACCTTGCTACGAAATACAAACTCTTGTTATTATTTGCTCCTGGAGATATGCTGCATAATAAATCTCTGGGTTGATAGCATTGCAAATTATGGATAATTATTGTTGTAGCTATATATACTATTGTAGCTATATGTATTACTGAACTGAATTTACGAGTATTGATGGGTTGTGGAGTGCTACCTTTTGTCGAGGTGGTTAAAGTTTTTCTTTTGCAGTTTATCATAGCACCAAAACTTTACCTTGGTGGTTGGTTGGTAAATAAAATTGAGTGTAAAAGGTGTATCCACATCTTTAAAAAGACGAAGCTGGTAATTTTGTATTCCCTCCCTTTTATGGATCTAGGTGTCTATCCATTGATCTACAGGTGATGTGGTTCTAAAAATTCAATCCATTGTTGTGCCGTCTTATGAATCTGGAACGTATGTGTGGTGACGATTTACTGTTTGTTATATGATGACACTATTAGTTTTGACGTCACTCAACACTAGTTTTTGTAAATTACTCTTTTAACAAGGGTATCTACCAGAACTTCATTTAGATGATATGACTACTTGGTAGTATTTTCTTTAAAAGATGCACACAAATTTCCTATCAGTCGATGACTATATTTCTGCAGCAGATCATTGGCCATGTACGAATTGATCTTTTTATACCGGCAAATTTTATTGTAAGACGGTTTTATGCGTATGGTGGAGCTAGAGTGACCCGACTCGAGCGACAAGTCTGACCCGACTCGAGTGACCACTCGAACAGACCCGACCCGATCCGATTGACACGAAAAAATTGTGACCGAGAACAGACTCGACCCAACCCAATGATGACTTGTAACCCGACATGAACCGATATTCAGTGACCCACCCGGCCTAGACTCGACCCCGACCGAGACCCGGCCCGATGATGACCCGACCTGACTAAACAGACGACCCGATATATTTGAGTTAATAATGAAGTAATTAAATAAAATAACGGTCGAAATACCTATTTTAGTAGGTAAAAATTGGGAAGCAATGACTTTTGATCACCAAGACTGCGAAGGCATCCCAGAACTACATCATGATAGCCTAGTGATCAAGTTGCAAATTGGAAGCACCCTTGTGCGTTGAGTTTTGGTTGACGGAGGCAGTTCTGTAAACCTGATTATGTTGGATGCATTGAAGGAGATGAGAATAGGTCAGGACAAGCTAACCAAGAAGTCGAATGTTCTGGTAGGATTCAGCGGCGAGACCAAGCAGACCTTGGGAGAGATCTCACTTTTTCTCATCTTCATCTCCCTCAGATTTTCATTCTGTTTTAGATATTTTGTTAGCTTCCTTTATACCTTTGATTTTCATCCATTCAATTCACTTTTTCTCATCTTCATCTCCCTTAGACCATCTGCACCGGTAAAAAGCAGACGAAGATGAAGATGATGCCGCAGTGGTGATTATGGTAGAAGTCGAAGATGAAGTCGAAGGAAGCTCTTCAACTGGACGAAGAAGGATGAAGATGCAGGAATTGCAGACTTTTTGTTGGGATGAGTAATTTGAGAATAAAATGTTGGGAGGAGGGTTAAGTTTTGATTATTTAATTAATATAATTTGCTAGTGGAGTAAGATAATGTTGCAGCTTTTGGCTTTTGTTGTCAAGTTGTTTTTTAATTATACTCATCTCCACAAGTTGCAAAGATTTTTACAACGACTATTTTTTTATTATATGAAATTATACTCATCACAAGGTTATACGGAGTATATATTTCCAACGCCTATTTTTTTTTTTTTTTTTTTTTTTTTCACAATTTACAACGACTACTTTTATAACAGCTCTATTTTTAACTTTATAAATACATATCACTTAAAATTCATCACTTATCATTTTATTTATTCACAACTCATTTATTATTTTACAAAACAACAAAAAAAAAGTCAATAAAAAAATAATTATATTATAATAACATGAGTAGAAATACTAATTTTCATTTTAATTACGATGATTTTGATCTTAATACAAGTGATAATCAAAATACCGTAATTGAGGCAGATAATACTAACTTTCCTAATAGTAGTACCCAACAAAATAATCGACCAAGATTTCACCAACAATCTTATTCTACTCCACCTTTTCAAAGTCGTCCAACAAATATCGATTTTCGTTCAGTAAATGCATTACTTCGTCCATCAAACCCAATATTTTCTAATTATTTAACACATACTCCATTAACATCCCAAAATTCACCAATTACTAATTTGTCACCTGAATCAGGAGATATTTTTCCTGTATTTTCCACACAAACTAATCCAACCTTTCTTAACTTAATGCCATCGGGGATATCGATGTTGACGGTGGTGAGGATAATCCCAACCAGAATCCGTTAGATGTGATCGACGAATTAAATTGTCAGGCTAATTTTTCAATAGAAGAAGATCAGACACTTATTGCGTCGTACATGAAAGTGTCTGAAGATTCAATTGTCGGGAGTAGACAAAAAATCAACAGAATGTGGGCCCGTGTGAAGGAACAATATGATTTGGATAGAAGTGCAAATTGTCGTTTACGAGCTCGCAAAGAAGGAATGCTTGATAATCGGTTTAGAAGAATAACGACAATAGTCATGAAATGGGCTGGTTGTTATCACCAGGCATCTGCTAGAAGAATGAGTGGGTGAAATGAAGAAAAAGTTATTGTTGAAGCGCAAATTTTGTATTCACCAAAAACGAATTTCAACTTGTTCCATGCTTGGGACATGTTGAAAGGTTATCGAAAGTGGATGGTTACGATAGGACCATATGCAATAGCCGCTTCTAAAGTGGGTGTCGTTATTGAGTCCTCCCCTGATGTTGATAGTAATAGTAGTGGTAAAAGAGTTAGACTTGAAGATGGTAATTATTTTTCCCCTATCTCTATTGAAAGTCATACTGATTCTATCCAACATCCAGAGGGCAGAAAAGCTGCTAAAAGAAAAAAAGGGAAGAAAAAAGTTAATGCTGAGTATGAAGAAATGAACAAAAATTTTCAGAGGCTGGAACAACTGTCGAACTGTGATCAAGAACTTGAAATGGAGAAGTTAGAAATAAAGAAGAAGAATGCCGAGGTAGCTTTGCAGCAGATAAAATTAAAAAATAAAAGAGGAGAAAGGAAGAGAAAGGATCAAGATTTACAACAGAGGAAGAATAACTGGGATATGCTTCGAAGTTTGCTTCAAACTCCATCGTTACCCCCCCCCCCCCCTCCTCCTCCAACACACACACAACTAGAGAAGATGAAGTTTGATTTGCTTGAAAAATTTAGTCGTGGGTAAAAATGTTTAATTGTGTTAGCTAAATTATCACTTTAGTCGATTTAATCGGTTTAATTTATCAATTTCGTCAGTTTAATGTTTGCTAAAGTCCTGTTTTCATTTATCACTTTAGCCAGTTTAATGTATTATGTTTTAATGCTTTTAATAACTTGTATTAATTAAGTTGAATGAAATATGTTGTCTAATATCTATATCGTAACTTCTCTTATTGAACTTCTTATTTCAATAGTGACAACACAATATTGAATAGGCAATGACTTGACATAACGATACAATAAAAACTTCTTACTTCACGGTACAATAGAATGACTTGACTAAACGATACATTTAACCGACTAAATGATTGAATAATGACTTCACTAAACGATACAAGACAATGACTTGAGTAAACGGTACAATAAAAACTACGACATGACTAAACGATACAGTAAAATAAAAACTTCATAATTCAAATTCAAACACAAGAAAATAAAACAAACAGTGACTTGACAATACACTACTTCTAATTTTTCAAGAGTCTCTAATTAAAATCTGTAATTGACCTATCCTATCAAAAATCTTATCAGAAATCTCTAACTAAAATCTTATCTAAAATGATATCTAAAATCTTATCAAAAATCTCTAACTGACCTATCATATCTAAAATCTTATCATAGATCTCGTAATAACCATACCCTATCTAAACCCTCATTATTACCTTATCTTATCTAAAATCTAAACCATTAAATCTTATAAAATTGCGTTCCAAAAACTTCTTTATAAGGACGTAGTATTTTTATTGAATCGTATACCCAAATCTTTTATTCACACAATGTCTTCTTCTAATTCCTCTTCACTTTCTTCTTCACCTACTGCATCTTCTTCTTCCTCAGATGGATTTGAAAAACGTTTTCATGAGAGGAGAAAATTAAGAAATCAAATGTTCTCTCAACTCCTAGTTTTAGGAGCTCAAAATAATATCCCACAAAACCATACTCAAAATCGTCAAAAAAAAAGTCATCGAAAGAAACCGTGAAGAGGGTCAAACACGATTATATAATGACTACTTCGCTAACGTACCTGTGTACGATGAACGTTTGTTTCGCCGTAGATTTCGAATGCGAAAGCACTTGTTCCTACGTTTGGTGAATGCTGCGGAGTCAAGTAATCATTACTTTCAACAACGAGAGGATGCCACTGGCAGACGTGGTTTAACAGCTCTTCAAAAATGCACCGCTGCTATTCGTATTTTGGCATATAGAGAATCCTCCGATAGGGTTGACGAATACTTAAGACTTGGTGACTCAACTGCTCGTAAATGTCTCATTGAATTCGTTGAAATTATCAATACTCAGTTTGGTGCCGAGTATTTGAGGAGTCCAACTATCGACGATTTACAAAGAATATTACAAATCAATGAAACACGTGGATTTCCAGGTTTGTTAGGAAGTATTGACTGTATGCATTGGGTATGGAAAAATTGTCCGGTGGCTTGGCAAGGGGCATTTCAGGGACGATCAACAAAGCCATCCATAATACTCGAGGCTATTGCCTCACAAGATTTGTGGATATGTCATTCTTTTTTTGGTACCCCGGGTGCATTAAACGATATCAATGTGCTTCAACGTTCACCAGTATTTGATCATCTTCTCAACGGGAGGGCTCCACGTGTTAGTTATTGGGTTAATGGTAGTCACTATACTACTGGTTATTATCTAACAGATGGAATTTCTCCAAGATGGGCAACTTTTATCCCATCAATAAGAAATCCACAAACACCTAAGGACATACTATTTTCGACAAAGCAAGAGAGTATAAGGAAAGATGTGGAACGTGCGTTTGGTGTCCTACAAGCTAGGTTTGCTATAATTCGTAAACCAGCACTCTCATGGGATGAGTTGTTATTGCATAATGTTGGTTCTTTACTAATATGTTTTGATCGATGTCAAGAATTTATTTCTATCTATTACGTTGCTACTCGGGTATTCTTTTGTGTTTTATGTTTAGGAACTCAAGGTCGAAAAGAAGACGGCAAGTGGTGATGATTAATCGTGCTCTCGTTCAAGACACATTTACAGGAACGAACTTTGTAAAGACTCTTAACGAAACTTTGCACTTAAAACTATTTCGTTACAATGTTAACATAACTTAATTTTCTGTTATGATAACATTGTTGCAATAGAATTCTTTATTCCGTGCTCAAAATCTTATAAACAAAATCTTATAAACAAAATTTTCAGATTTATTTTTTAAAAATAATAATATGTTTACTAGAGAAGAATACTTGACTCCTCTTTAAATCTAGTTTATGTATATCTTATTCCATAAGATATATAAAATCTCTTTTAAAGGATGTGAAAAGTATAATATCTTCTCATAATATATTTTTGATATAAATCTTTTTTTTTTTTTTTTTTATTTCCTAAAGATTTTATTATCCATATTTTCTAAAGATTTGTAAACAATTTGTTTTAAAAAAAAAAAAAATAATTGAGAGATATATTTTCCTTAGTTAATGATATTTTTATCTTTTCTTGTATCTCACCAAAATGATCTCAAAAGATGTTCACATACATTTTATAGCTCCTTATCCAAAATACTCTACCCAAAATAATAATATCTAATATTGCAAAATACACGTACAAATAATTTTAGTGGAACAAAATAATATTTTGTATTATTTCCTACCTCATCCTAAATGGGAAGAAAATTGATCATACTTTGATCTCTTGTTGACTTCCACGTATAAAACTAGAGTGAAGGAGTTCACTTTGTAACTAAGCTTTTCAAACATTTTAATTATCATTTTGCAAAACACTTTCACTGATCTTTTCAGCCGTGCCTCACTTTCGGTTTTTTGCAAATATTCTTTATTTTTCTAAAGCTATTTTAACTTTGCAGACTTGTTTTATAATTTCATTTTATTAAAAAGTGCAAAGTTACGATAAGTCTCCCTAGACAATTGAATTGTTTTTTCATTTATTTGAGAGACTTGTAACCAATACATTTGTAGTGATTTACTTAACAAAACAAAAAACTTCACACCGAGATTAGGGCTAGTCATCGGTGTTATTAATTATTTGTTGTAAGCTTGGCTGGAGTAGGTGCTCTAATAAATAATTAATAGAAGAAGAGGTGGATGTAGGCTTTTCAATTGGGCCGAACCACGTTAAATTCTGGTGTTCTTTATTTACGCATTTTATTTTTACATTGTTATTTTCGTTAAAATTTTAAAGAGGTACAATCCTCTATTCACCCCCCTCGAGAGTATTGTCGGGTCCTTGGACTCTACAATTGGCATCAGAGCCTCGTGCTCTTGATAGCTTTACCGCTAAAGAGATTGATCCAATACTCTAGTTATCTTCTATTTTAACACTTTGTTTTATTTTGTTTATTTCGATTTTTTTAAAATAAATATTATGGAGTTCAGTGATTTGAAATATCCTATTTTTGATGGTACGGATTACAGTCATTGGAAAAATCAAATGAAAAATTACATTAAAGGAACGGATTTCGAATGTTGGAGAATTATAGTCAAAGGACCTCTTGCAATCACTAAAAGTGGTACTGATGAAGAAAAGCAAGAAGATGACTATAATGAAAAAGATTTTAAGATTGCTCAAAAGAACTTTAAAGTTTTAACCCTCTTACAAAGAGGAATCACAAAAGAAGTTTGAAATCGATTTTCATCATCTGTTAGTGCTAAAGAAATTTGGGATGGTCTAGAGGCTTCCTATGAGGAACATCCCAAGTTAAGACGTGTCGAGTAAATTTATTAACTCAGCAGTACGAGATGTTCCACATGGAGAAAAATGAGAACATCAATGACATGTCTGCACGATTCCTTGGGATAATCAATGAGTTGAAAAGTTTAGGAAAGACATATGAGACTGAGGAACTTGTGAACAAAGTCCTTCATAGTCTCACCGATAAATGGCAACCTAAAATCACCGCTATAGAAGAAGCTAAAGGATAACCAATTATTGGAACTGATGCAGAGAATGCTCAAAAGTCGAATACAGATGAAATTCAAGTCAAGGATAATGTTGACGTCACTTCATCATCTAACTCCTGTGGATACCCATATCCGTACCCTCCCAACCAAAACCCCGTGATGTAACTCGGACTTTTATTATGCATGTTTTAACGCTAACTTAAACGGTTCTAATAATGTTGAATTCATTTTTGAGTCGTTTTGAAATGTTAAATGATTTTAGGTCGCTTCACATCGCTTTAATTAAATGTTCTTTTGTCCATTTAGAGTTTAGCCTGGTCCGCGTCCTGCTTCGTTTGGCATGAGCTTCGCATTTGCATTACAATTAGCCCTTTTACCTTAACGAGGTCTAATTCAGCATTCCTAAATTCCTAATTTTAGGCCCGGTGGCTAAATCCCCCTTTTAGCTCCCTCTTACATAAAATATAGCCTCACGGGTTATATTATTTCACAAAATACCACAAAATATACCTTTTTCACATTTTGGGTCTCGGGCCTAGAACCGAGCCCAAACCCGCCTTTGGCCCTCACTCCAAAGCCCTCAATCCTCAAAAATATCTTAGGAAACCCTCATACAGCCTTCTTGACGCACAAGCTAAAGATTATAGTGTATTTTTTCGAGATATAATCAAACCGGAATTAGGAAAATCCAGCTGAAACCACACCCTCAAACCGCATAGCCTTATGCGGTTTAGGGCCCAAACCGCATAGGCCTATGCAGTTTACTGGGCAAACCGCATAGCCTTATGCGGTTTCCCTGCCTGGTTCTATCCCGAGATTTCCTAATTTCTCCGAGGTATTTAGTATAAATACCCCCCTATACCTGACCTCGAGACACACAATTTTTCTCACATAATTCACAGAAATCACATTTTAAAACTCTCTCAAAGCCTCACGCACTCAAATCCTTGAGTTCAACACACCATCCTGTGTTGAATTCATCCTCCTTTGTTGTTCAAGAAGCGAAGCTCTGCCCAGATCTGAAGCGCCAGGACCAGGTAGGTACCATCCACTTGGATCAAAGCTTTTTCTTATTTTCTATGGACTAACAAAGGGGACTACACTTTAGCGCCCCTCCCCCGGCTTTGGAACCGAGCGCGCTTGCCTTCCAAGTGTTCTTATTACTTCGGGTACACACCATATCCGATGACACGCCAAAGTCGCATAAGCAACCGACCCTTTTAAAATGAACCAATGGACAATTGAACGTTTATTTTATTTGCATGCATCTTGCACCTTCTTTCTTTGCATTAAAATCAACTTAAAACAATGAATTCGACCTTTAACTGAACCGTTTTCGTTAGCAAGTTAAACATGCTAAACTGAGGGTTTTAATCTATCTTTTTGCATCTGCATCTGCATTCTTTTTCAAACCTTTATCGTACTTGTACCTAGCGATAACATTAGCTCAAATATCATTTTCCTTGGATTGTTCTAGGTTAGTAGAGGCTATTTTTACATAGACTTTTCTAAAAGGTTTTCATAAATCATTAATTGAACTAATCTTTTTTAAAGTACCCTCACCCCGAATCCATTCTGGTTTCACAAGCCTTAGATCTAGGGGTGTCGGCGTGCTCCAAAATCTAGGACATGTCTTTAGGCTTAGGACATGATAGTAGGTTCCTAATTTTCGCGATAATTAGGTGGCGACTCCTAAACAGTTTTAAAGGTTTTTTTTAAATTAGTCTTTTTAACTTAAAGTGCCCTTATGCAAGACGCCGAGTTGGGTCCCCCCCGATCCCGGGTTCCACAGTTTGGCGACTCCGCTGGGGAGATCTTATTTTTAAAACATAAAACTAGCTTTTTTTTCTTTTTAGAAATTAAGAGGTGAAACTTGAAAGCCTTGAACAATCCATGTATACATATTTGAGCTATGCACATTCGTTTTGTAGGTTTATATCGGTATATAGACCCTTAAAATCACAGGATTATAATGAAAAACTTTATAAGATTAATGGTCATAAATTGAAATTGCATAATATTATAAATAGATTTAGAAATAACCTTTAACAACCTTGTAATCGGCCTAAGATCAATACCAAAATTATGGTATCTCCTAATCAAAACACCCAAGATGTGATTGTGATATGCCTCTTGAGATTGCTAGAGAATTAGAGAGAAAAGAACAATTTCTTTTCACTCAAGTTTTGTGTTGTGTGCTAGTGTGATTATGAAATTAGGTTAAGATGAGAATTATAGTGTGATTAGGTTAAGTAGAGAGGAAGAAACCTCTCCCCGTCCCACTTGTATCACACGTCCAAAACAAGGAGTCCCGGGGTGGACTTTTTCAACCTCAAAATTAAAAGCCCAAATTAATTAAATAGTTTATCAAAACATATTTAATTAGTTTCCTTTAGCTTTTATGTATAATGTAATTATAATATCCATATATTATATTTAATCATAAATATCCGTATATTTATAATTTACTAATTAATTATAACTGATTAAAATTAATTAGCCTACATTAAACGTAACGATTAAATATAACATTTTATATTCAATTTACGAATTACAGCTAATTCCTCTCATCTAATATTATTTAATCATTATTAAATAATATTCATTATCACATTTAACTAACCTCTTAATCATATTGGACTAACATTTTAGTCACATTTGACTAACCGTTTAGTCAACAACACTGACTAACCTTTTAGTCATTAAATAAGGCATTAATATGATTATTTTCTCAAATAATCACATCTCTCAAGCACATCCTTTAGGTGTGACTCTTAGGGACCAGTTGATCACCGCCATCTGTATGACAATTGTAACACCCCGTGTTAATTTAATTCAATAATTAGCCATCAATTTCTAATTTCAAATCTTAAATCAAATCCTAACCTTTTTACCTTCCAAAATCTCTATTTTTGCAAAACTTTTGTTTTGTAAAATTTATCGACTTCTTTAAAACTTTTAAAAATTCTTGAATAATAAAATA
Source organism: Dianthus caryophyllus (assembly GCA_023091065.1). Taxonomy (NCBI): domain Eukaryota; kingdom Viridiplantae; phylum Streptophyta; class Magnoliopsida; order Caryophyllales; family Caryophyllaceae; genus Dianthus; species Dianthus caryophyllus. The sequence continues at coordinate 9,821,457 of CM041529.1, read as the reverse complement.
AATATTTTAGTCTTAGAATTCAAAAGTAGAAATATTTCGAAAAATAGTCAAACGCGCACACATTGACTTTTATCGCTTTTGACACCCGACTTTTTTAAAACTGATTAATTTCGTGAAAAACTTTTTTTTTTTTTTGAAATATCCAAAGGAACCTTCCATTTTACACTCAAGTTTATCAAGTGGATTTTGATGTCATAAATCCATTTCCATTAAACATTATTTTCTAAATAAAACTAACTTAACCTAATGCATTTAACCTAAATTCTTTACTAATGTTTCCTCATTATTTAACAAGTGTAAAAACTCTCTCATTTTCTTCTCCATTTTGCCGAGCCCCTTTGCTCTCTTTTCTCCCTTTGTTTTTCTTCATTTTTCTCCTAAAACTCCTAAACTAAAACCCTAAATATTACTCTAATAGTTCACTAGTATTCTAAGCTTATTCTTGGGTATTTGGAGCTCACTTTGTTACGGGTTTTTGAAGGTGAAGACGGGTATACGGGTGAAGAACTTGACCTTGATAACATCATCGATCCGGATAACCAATAAGCTTGCCGATTCAAGGTGACTAACTATATCTCATATTAGCCTCTTTGTAAATTAATTTGATTTTTATTATAAGTTTTATAAGTATGATGTTTATGTTAAACATGTTAAACATCATTGATATGTGCTTGTATGTTATGTGGAGTATAATAAAATGATAATAAATAAGTAATATTGAAAATAGTTAAGTGGTAGTAACATGTTCATATGTTTAGCTAAATTAATTTTGAGCATTTTTAATTATGATTCATATGATTTTTATGTTTAATTATGTTTTAGTTATGTTGTAGATATATATAAAAATTTTGTGAAATATTAACAACGAGTTTAAAGTGATTAAAAATCGAAAACGAATTTTATATGTATGTTAGTGATGCTCACGGCATTTCCCTTCTATTTTAATGAATTTTCACTTTTAATTTTTGTAAATAATATGTTGTGTTAAGTTAGTTTAAAATGGATGTTATCATGTAAAAAAAAAATTAAATTAGGAAAACAAATTATAAGTTATTAAAATTGCAAATTGTGTTCTTGAGTTTATTGTTGATGTTCATATGTGTTCTTATGATCTTCATGTGTGTTCTTCATTTTTACTCATTTTGATTTTGATTTAGTTTATGTTTGTTATTAATTTTTGTTTATGTTTAGTTATCGTTTTATATATTGTTTGTATTATGATATAAATCAACTTAAAACACTATAAATCTTTAAGATTAAAAAGTTAGAAATTTAAAGTGTTGAAAAACACTATTCATAAATATAAATGAAATTTTTAGTAAATTTCATTTTAGTTTAAATCGTATTAGTATAATTAGAATAGTTAAAATATAAAGACTTTAAGCTAAAAACCGATAAAAACGAAAAATGAAAATTTGGACACCACCTTGATTTGCTCACGGCATTCCTAGCATTTTAGGGTCAAATTTTACTTTTATCACTTTCTAGTTTATTGTTAAAATGATTTAATTAATAGTTAATAAGTTAGAATTAAGAAATTAATAGAAATAAATGAATTTAGTTATATATATAATCCACACGACAATCCTAAATAAAATGGGCTAAATTTGATCAAAATGAAAATATCACTAAGTCACTAAAGTTTAATAGTTAGTAGAATTGAATTTGACTATAAATCGATTTAGTTATAAATGAAATATATTAAACCGATAAAAATGATTAACCGTTATAAAAATGAACTGAATCGTGTGCTACTGCCTTTGCAAATATTGGACTGTTGGACTTGGACATACGGACTAAATGAAACATCCACGATACTATTATTTTAAAAATGAAAACCGCTAAATTCAGTAAGTAGATGACTAAATTTAACTAAGTCGTTTTTTTTAAAATAAATATCTTTTATAACTATTTACAAACCGAACTTAACGTTTTTAAAACTAGATTTTAAAACTTAGCAACTAAGTTACGATTTTGACTTAGAAAATATCTAGATATTTTATAACTTAGTGACTAAGCTAAATCATGAATAGTGACAAGTGAATAGTGATTGATGAATAGTGACCTGGATGAATAGTATCGATGAATAGTAAATCGGGACGAAACTTGTTAAGCAAGAAACGTCCCAAATTTCAAAGACGGTGAATAGTACCCGGGACGAAACTTGTTGAATAAGTAATGTCCCAAAACCTATTTAAATGGAATTTGAGGTAACTTGTTGAACAAGTTATCTTTTCAAATCCCGAGACGTGAATAGTGAATAGTGAAAAATTTACGAAACTTGTAAAACAAGTTAAGTCTCAAAATTCAAAGATATTTCAAATTTTAAAATTTGAAATATTGTAAATAATTGAAAATTTACGAAGTATAGAAAATTAAAAATGAATAAGTAAATAACTTAAAGTGTTTTGAAACACACTTAAATAAAATTGGACATACTAATAAACGTTTCAATATAGAAACTGGAAAACGTTAATAATTAACAACACTTCAAATAATAAACGAATATGTTATGTGATCATATGAAACCGAATACAAATACTTAAACGTTTGACGATGAAACTAGGAGAGTCTAGTAACATGAGATATGTAATATCAAATAAATAATAAATCTTGAGTAAGTTAAATAAAAGGTCAAGCTTGAGCCTCCGTTTTGAAAACGTCAATCGTGCGTGAAGTGGGGTAAGATAGTCTTGAATACGGATACCACTATCTCGGTCTCTGACGCTGGTCATCCCGGTTAGTGTGGTTTAAGCCGGCAGCTTTATTGCTTAGCATGCTGCCCATGCCTTTACGCCTTAAGTCGTACTGCCTAAGCCGTACAAGATAATGAATATGCCAATTCTTTGTTGAATCGGTCTCTAGGAAATAGTCGTTTTATTCAGAGGTAAGGTGCTCTATGAATAGCATAGCCTACTCTTATCGAGAATACTCATATATGCATATTAGACTTAGGTGTAATTCACCTTATTTCGCTCGAGGTATCAGGGCCACCGCAAACTTTATGGATTTGGGTTTTGTATCGGCGTTATGGATTTGCGTCTTATATGACTTTATGGATTTGGGTCATATATATCAGCTTTATGGATTTGGCCTGGATACGCGGTTCTGTCTCCTTGCCGTGTTTCGTTCTTAGTGGGCGCGACACTTGCATTCATTCTTGCCACATGTACAGATCACTTGACGGGATTGTAACAGAAGTTCGAATCATTTCGAACACTAGACGATGAGATGCAAGTATTATAGTATTCGGCGTGGTTTACGAGTTGAGTAAGTCTCTGCACTATGGAAGTAAGATGCAATCGATCAGAGTACAAAGGCCTACTCAGTGGTCAGGCTCGTAAGCAGTATGTGTTGTTTGTTGTTTGATTAAATGAGAATGAGTGTGTACCATCTTCGAAAACTAAAGACCACAAATTTCTGAAATGAATTGAGTCTGCATGATGTGAATGATACTATATGTGCGTCTGTTTGCGATCTGATATCGCGTTGTAATCCTGTTGAATTATTGTGATACTGTTGCTATGATATTATCTGTTATTTGCTTTCATAACTGAATATCATGCCTATATGAATTGTCGCTTTCAATCGCATGCTTATTATGACTTATATGTCTTTATATGCTATTTGTAATAAGCATGTTTATGTTTTTATCATAATGTTATAATTATAAAGCGATAGTAATAAACCAAAGTAATTGAAATCGAGGGTAAGTATGAGCATAGCTAGTCCTTTGTCAGCTCGTGAGCATCCCCATCGATTTATTGTGCAGGAAAAGCGTGGACCGGATGCTTGGATTTTGGGCCGGGACCAGCTTATATTTTTATGCTTTACCTTTAGTTTGTTTTCGAGAGAGATGTAATTTATATAATGCTACTCTTTTAAATTTCCGTACTTAGAGTTGTTTTATTCAACTCTTGAACGATGATGTAATATTTTGGGTTATTTGTATAATTAATGACGCTGGTTTAAGACTTAATTAATTTCCGCCTTAGTAATTAAAGTCGACTAAAAATCAGGTTGTTACAGTTGGTATCAAAGCTGACTCGTGACCGTAACATGAATTGCCTAATGCGATTTATGCTTACCTAACGAGAGACACCTAGGCGGTACAAACATATTAATACGTTAACCCGCAAGACTACTAGGATCAAATAATAAATTAGATTTTCCTTTTATTAGATTACTTAAATAATAACTTGAAATCGCTTTAAAGTGTGAGGATGGGTAGAAACCTTAAGGACCGACCATAGGCTAAGGACTTTTAAATAACGAACTACTTCCCTCAAAATAAAATACACTAACTATCGTATGCTTGCTACTTGCTGAAGTGACTGACAAAAAAAAACTAACCACTATCCTCGGATATAAAATCTAAACAATAAATTCAACTCCCGAGGATTGAAGCATCGAGGAAGTACCAGACGGTACGGAGTGAAGACATCTAATAATTCATAATCAATTCAAAAAAAATACACTCTATACTTTCTACCTTTTGTTATCTTCCTCAGAAAGTGCCCTAGTTGCATTTCAAGGGAATAAAGTATCTAATCTTCTGTGCTTACTTGCATGACTGCGGTTATCACATTTATTTCAAGTATATTCTATCAATATCTAGCATGCTATCTAACACCTTGCAATGCTAATAAATTTTTTTTTCACTTCCTAATTCTTTCAGAATGGCTGCCCCTCAAATGACTAATGAGGAAAGACAAATTCTGGCCGAAGAGTCACTAATCTGGTTGGCTGAAATAGCCACAGAAAACACGAACCGCCAACATCAACCAAGCGCGTTCGACCGATTCTCACGTCACAGACCACAAGTGTACTCGGGTTCAAGTAACCCTGTCGATCTCACAAACTGGCTGGAGGAGATGAAGAAGCTCATGGATCTGAGCAGGACGCCTCCAGAGGATAGGGTCAACATCGCCGCCTACTACTTGAAAGAGGAGGCGAATGATTGGTGGAACGTAATCAGGGCCAACGAACCTGACACTACGTTCACATGGCATGAGTTCACCACGAAGATCAAGGAGCGATACTTCGGGTATGAGCTTCGGTGCCAGAAGGAGGAACAGTTTATAGGTCTCAAGATGGGAGATATGACACTCCAGGAATACACTGAGAAATTTCACCAACTGGCCAAATTCGGGGCTGCGATCGCTCCCAACAAGAAGGCTATGACCCAGAGGTATCTGCGCAATATGTCCAACAGTATGCGTACCCACTTGAGCACCAACACCTACACTACTGTTGCTGCAGTATATGAACGCGCGTGTAGTGTATGGGCTTCTTTGGAGTTGGAAAAGGCTGAGGAGAAGCAGAAGAAGAAGGTGTTTGTGCCGTCTGTGGCACAGTCGAGCTACATCCAGAAGCCGAGCTACCAGTGCCCTAATCAGCAGAGGCCAAACTTCCAGAGGCCTGCGTTTCAAAACAGGTTTCCTGCTGGGAACAATGAGAGAGCTATGGTTGGAGGCAGAGGTCCTCAACAAGGTATGGTACGTAGGGGATGTCCGATATGTGGCAAGGTGCTACATGTAGGGAAACAATGCAATGGTCAGCCAATTACCTGTTACCGTTGCAAGAAGATAGGGCAGAAGTCCAACGCTTGCCCCGAACGTGCAAACCTGCCACCTGCACCTATTATGGGAGTACCACAATCTGTAGTGGTACAGGGTCGAGTATATGTGCTCACCGGCGTGGTCGAGGAGTCACCCGAGGCCGACGTCATCACCGTATTTTTCCCGCACTGCGTGAACGCGATCATACTGTTTGACACTGGGGCATCATTGTCCTTTATATCTTCTAAATTTGTCTCTAAAGCTAACCTCACAAAATTCGAATCAATCAATGCAAACATTTCTCTACCAAACGGTAAAATTCTCAGATGTTCAAAAATTTTCAAAGAAACTCCAATCACAATCCATAAAACAATCTTTCCTTCCGACCTTATTCTTTTCGACATGCCGGAGTTCGACGTCATACTTGGTATCGACTGGTTGACTAAATACCATGCGATATTCGAGTGCCGAGACCGGAAGATTCGCTTGAAGCATCCTACGGGGAATAGAGTCACGTATCAGAAGACCACGCCAATTAAGGGGGCGAAAATCATCTCTGTGCTTCAACTACAACGGTTAGAGAAAAAAGGGCACCAAGTGTACCTTTGCAGTATCAAGGAAGTGAAGGAGAGCGTGAACATTGGAGATATTCACATAGTACGAGAATTTCCTGACGTCTTTCCTGACGAGTTGCCAGGCTTGCTACCTGCACGTGACGTTGAGTTCTCTATCGACCTTGCGCTAGGCACGGCCCCAATCTCAAAAGCACCTTATAGGATGGCACCAGTAGAACTACAAGAGCTGAAGAAGCAACTGGAGGAAATGATTGAAAAGGGTTTCATAAGACCGAGTGTCTCACCTTGGGGAGCACCGGTTCTTTTTGTGAAAAAGAAGGACGGCAGCATGAGACTCTGCATCGACTACAGGGAATTGAACAAAGTGACCATCAAAAACCGCTACCCTTTGCCCAGAATCGACGATCTCTTTGATCAATTGAAAGGTGCGGGAGTATTTTCAAAGATCGACCTAAGGTCGGGTTACCATCAGATAGCGGTAAGAGAACAAGACATCCAGAAGACGGCTTTCAGAAGCAGATACGGTCATTATGAATTTAAGGTCATGCCTTTCGGTTTAACAAACGCTCCAGCAGTGTTCATGGATCAAATGAACAGAACCTTCCACGAGTATCTGGATATATGCGTGGTTGTATTCATTGACGACATCCTAATCTATTCAAAGACCGGAGCAGAACACGAGGAACATCTCCGTATTATTCTGGGAATACTGAGGGAGTATAAGTGGTATGCTAAATTGTCCAAGTGCGAGTTTTGGCTCGAGAAAGTAGCATTCCTGGGTCACGTCATCTCGAAGGACGGAGTAATGGTAGATCCTGCAAAGATCGACGCAGTAAAAGAATGGAAAACACCTACAAACATAACTGAGATACGCAGTTTTCTAGGCTTGGCGGGATACTACAGGAGATTTGTTCCAGACTTCTCCAAGGTAGCACGACCTATGACCAAGTTATTAAAGAAGGAATCCAAGTTCATATGGAGCGAAGAGTGCGAGAATGCAGTCCATGAACTCAAGACAAGGCTTACCACAGCACCAGTCTTAGCTCTGCCTACGGATGGTGACGAGTACGAAGTCTATAGTGACGCCTCACTAAATGGCCTGGGTTGCATACTGATGCAACAAGGGAAGGTCATTGCTTATGCATCAAGACAGTTAAAGGTTCATGAGCGAAACTACCCAACTCATGACCTGGAGTTGGCAGCCGTAGTGTTTGCTTTGAAAATCTGGCGTCATTACCTCTACGGAGTGAGTATCAAGTTTTACACTGACCACAAGAGCCTGAAATATATCTTCACGCAGAAGGAGCTCAACATGAGACAACGCCGGTGGTTAGAACTGATCAAAGACTACAAGATTGAACTACTGTATCACGAGGGTAAGGCGAACGTCGTTGCCGACGCTCTGAGTAGAAAGACTACACATACCTTTAGCAACATTTGGGAAATTCCGGCTGGTATTGTCAGAGACTTCAAGAGAATGAATTTAGAGTTGGTTCAATCTGATGATGCCGACTTAAACGCAATGATCGCAGAGCTGGAGTTACATCATGAGATTAGAGCTCTACAATGGGAAGATGAAGAGCTTGTGAAGATCAGACGGGAAATTCCTTCAGGAAACCGAGAAGGGTTTGAGGTTAAACCTGACGGGAGTTTGAGATTCAAAGAAAGGTGGTGTGTGCCCGATGTACCAGTGTTAAAAAGAAGGATCCTTGACGAGGCACATAGTACACGATACTCTATACATCCAGGATCCGATAAGATGTACCAAGACTTAAAACTGAGGTTTTGGTGGGTAGGAATGAAAGCAGAGATTGCCGAATACATTGCAAAGTGCCTAATCTGCCAGAAGGTGAAATTCGAACATCAAAGACCTGGAGGACTACTGCAACCCTTGGACATTCCATTGGGGAAATGGGATTCCATTTCCATGGATTTCATAACGGGTTTACCAAGAACTCACAAGGGAAATAATGCGATCTGGGTGATAGTGGACCGCTTAACAAAATCGGCCCATTTCGTACCGATCAAAGACACTTGGAGTCTTGAAGAGCTAGCTAAGGCTTATGAGAAGGAGGTGATCCGATTACACGGCGTACCGCTGGATATTATATCGGACAGGGATCCAAGATTCACCTCTCATTTTTGGGAAAAGTTACAAGCAGCATTGGGAAGCCAACTGAAGATGAGCACCGCTTTCCATCCTGCGACCGATGGTCAAACTGAGCGAACCATCCAAACGCTCGAAGACATGCTCAGGGCATGTGCTTTAGAATTCAACGAGAATTGGCAGAAAAGTCTACCTTTGATTGAATTCTCCTACAACAATAGCTTCCATGCAAGTTTGGGTTGTGCTCCATTCGAGGCACTATACGGGAGAAAGTGTCGTAGCCCAGTCTGTTGGGACGATGCTAGTGATAACGTGGGAACTGGACCACAGGTTATTCAGGACCAGATCGAGCACATCAAAATCATTCGTGAACGACTACAAGCGGCCCAAGACCGCCAGAAGATGTATGCTAACAAGCATCGCCGACCTATTGAGTTCGAAGTCGGTGATCATGTGTTCTTGAAAGTATCGCCCATGAAGGGGGTTCGACGTTTCGGATTGAAAGGGAAGCTAAGTCCTAAATACGTTGGACCGTACGAGGTACTTGAAAGAATTGGTGAGGTAGCCTATCGCCTAGTGCTACCCCCCAATTTATCCAAGGTTCACAACGTCTTTCACGTTTCACAACTAAGGCGATACAGGAGTGACCCAAGTCACATCATTACTCCTGACGTGATAGCAGTTGAGCCTAACCTGCTATACTCCGAGAGGCCAGTCAAGATTCTAGCGCGTGAAACCAAAGTGTTGAGGCGGAAGACGGTTCCCTTAGTGAAGGTGCTATGGAAAGGTCAGTTGACTGAACAAGCAACTTGGGAGACCGAAGCCTCTATGAAGGAGAAATACCCCGAGCTGTTTATCTCAGGTGAAAATCCTATCCTTCATTCAAGTTTCGGGACGAAACTTTTCTAAGGGGGGAGGTTTGTAACACCCCGTGTTAATTTAATTCAATAATTAGCCATCAATTTCTAATTTCAAATCTTAAATCAAATCCTAACCTTTTTACCTTCCAAAATCTCTATTTTTGCAAAACTTTTGTTTTGTAAAATTTATCGACTTCTTTAAAACTTTTAAAAATTCTTGAATAATAAAATAAATATTTTAGTCTTAGAATTCAAAAGTAGAAATATTTCGAAAAATAGTCAAACGCGCACACATTGACTTTTATCGCTTTTGACACCCGACTTTTTTAAAACTGATTAATTTCGTGAAAAACTTTTTTTTTTTGGAAACATTTTACACTCAAGTTTGTCAAGTGGATTTTGATGTCATAAATCCATTTCCATTAAACATTATGTTCGGGGTGATTTTCTCACACGGTTCGTTTATGTAATCGTGGATCTACTAGTACTATCCTTTAGGTTAAGTTTTATGTTGTTCGTGGTTTAGGGATTAGAACGTGTACAAGATAACGAAAATAGAACAAGACACACGATATGGTTACGTGGGAAAAACCCTTAAATGTTAAGGGAAAACCACGGGCGCCAAGCCAGGAGAGGTTATGCACTAGTTCTGGTTCAGGAAGTACAGAGTCTGGACCAACTGGTACAGAATACAACAATGTCGTAAAATAATAATTAAGTATTTAGTTGCTTGTGAGTTGCGTAAGGAATGATGTGCTTGAGTTGTGTAAATTCTGATGTGAATAATGAATGCCTCTTTCTTCTGAGTTCTACTCCTTTTATAGTGCTTTTAGGGTCCAACGTTCACTTCCTTCTTTGTAGCTAACTTCCCCAACTATCACTCCAGCAGTTCCTATCTTCAAGGCTTCGTTTTCTGCTTCCTAGACCAAGTCTTCCAACGTCTCCTTCTAGGGTTGCTGCCGAGTCTTTGGGCTTTCTTCTTCTTTTGTTGGGCTTGGCCCATCTTGACTTTTCCTCTCCCGGCCTGCACCTTTGTTTTGTCTGTCCCGTCTAGTGCCGCTCAGACGTTACGGTCTTGGCTGTGGATCTGTGCCGTCTCAGGCCTGGCCCAGGAGTTACGGACCACCGGGTTTTTGGCCCCAACAGTTTGTCCCCCATCTCCTTGTCCTACAGTCCTGAACTGGGGGGTAAGGAGATGCTTCTGTCCTTCATCCTGGTCCAGGGCTGAGCCTGGCCCAGGCTCCTTCTGTTTTGCTACGCCTTTGGTCCTGAGACCTGAACTTTGTAATTAATGAAGTAGTTGGCTTTTCGTGGGGAAGTGCGCCCTATTTTGGCGCTCAATGCACTGCACATCAGTCGTGGGTCACATCAAGTCACTTCGCGCGCTTATTTTTGTAAAAAACCATCCAACTCTTTTTTTTTTGTGCCACTATATATACCCTAGTTTCTTTGTTTCTCTCTCTAACTCATTCCTCTTTTGATCTTATTTGTTTTGCAACCGAAAACCTTAGCAAAAATCCCCAAATTGATTTGCAAAAAACCCTAGCTTCTTCTTTTCTTCTTCAACTTTGATCATGGCTGTTATGACCAGATTTTACACTACCCAGAATTGGCAGTTCTGGATAGACGTTGCGAATATGGTACAGAACAGGTCATAAGAACAATGGCAGTTATGGCCCAGAACAGGTCATAAGAACAATGGCAGTTATGGCCCAGAACAGGTCGGAAGAGGTATGGCAGTTATGGCCCAGAACAGGTCAGAAGAGGCATGGCAGTTGTGGTCAGCAGAGGTCAACTATAGCGGTTACAAAGATCATGGGATAATGGAAGATATCATAGCTGAGCAGAAGTGGAGTCAATGGAAGTTATTTAACTACCTAAGATCATGGGTAGTTATTGGCATGCAGTTCTGCGGATCAGAATAGAAGTCATAATGGGAAGTTACAAGTCATGCATAGTGGGTAGTTATCCAACTACCTAAGTTCATGAGATAGTGGCCCTAGATTTTAGGAGTTGTGTTGTGAGCATTCTACCTATATATAGAGGCTCACTTAGTCATTTTTCGAGAGGTCTTTTCATATGTTTCTCATATGTTCTCTCATAGGTTTTTCTTATACTTTCACATAGAAGTACACATAAACGATGTATTAGCATTATTCGCTAGTTTCTCCTACGAAAATCATTCAATTGTAATCAAAAGCCTTGTAATCATCATGAGATTAATAAAAGAAGTCCTGGCTTGGTAGCCCGCAGTTTTCCCCATCTTCTTCTCGGGGTTTCTTCGTCATCAATCTCGTTGTCCCCTCAATTCTGTTCGGAGAAGGCTATGTTCTGCTTGGTTTCGTTAATCTAGTTGTCATCAGTTCTGTTCGGAGTAGACTATGTGCTGCTCTGTTTCACAAACAGTACTAGTTGGCCCATCTTAGCTCTTTTTCACCCTTGTAGAGTTTTTACCAAAACAAATTGGCGCCCACCGTGGGGCATCTAGTTTATTAGTTTGTGAAACTCTCTTCTCAAAAATCCACAAAAAACACACTCTTGTCACGACCACATGGTTGACAAGACCCTTGAACAACTAGCACAATATTTGGAGAAATCTTGCTCAAGGATTGCTTCAATTCTACGAAAAAAAGTTACAAGACTCAAAGAGAATTGAGTCATTCTTGAATCGGAACAGAACTCCAGCGATACTAGTGGTTACAACACAAGAATCAGGCCAGAATTGTCCTTGTCTTTCATCATAAAAAGAAAAGTTTTTTCCTATCATGATGGGGACAAAGGCTTTGAAGATCAGTTCAAAGAGGACTCGATCCTAGGAACCAGAAGCTTCTCCTAAGAAAAAGAAGGATCCTCCCCTTTCGACAATTTTGCGGTTTTGAAGGATGTTCCGAAAAAATTCAACGTTCCATCAATTGAAGTTGTGCCATAGTACAGAACATCCTCAAGACCACGTTGCGCAATACAAATAGAGGACGCTCATAGTTCTTATTCCCAAAGATCTAAGGAAGAATTGCATGTGCAAAGGCTCCACTTCTGTAATGTCAGTCTTGAGCAATTCTGGGCTAATCTTTTCCGTCGTGTTCTGGACAATTTTCTCCACGCCTGTAGATGGCATGTTAGACAGTGATGTCCTGGGTAGGACCTCCGGTTTGTTCTGCTCCTCAGCTTTCAACTCTTGGAACCCTGGAGTAGGTGTGATAACTCCACTTGGAATGGGTGGAGGTTCCACGTTAGAACTACCAGCCAGAATAGCTTCCGTCGTTTGCTGGAGTAGTGCAGAGTTTAACAAAGAAAAGATCTCAATTCTGAACTGTGACAGTTCTGGGCAGTTCGTACTTACAAGCAAGGGTCGTCATACTTGAAGAAGATGCCTTCAACAAACAGAACAGCGGAGTTTGTGTTAGAACAGGCCTAACAAAAAAGCCGGAAGTGGTCGTCAGCAGAACAGAACTGGTTCATACCGGAGACAAGAGTGAACACATGTCCACTCATCTAGCCCTAAGATAAGAGCTTTTGAATACTCTCTTGTTTTCTGTTCTGGATTGATAATCTCGATATTAGCAGTCCTGTATTCAGTTCTGGACTGATAATCTTGATATTAACAGTCTTGTTCTGGACTGATAGTCTCGATATTAATAGTTTTGTTTGCAATTCTGGATTGATAATTTTGATATTAACATTCTTGTTATAGATTTTTCAGGATTGATTTTCAAGCTTGAGAATCTTGTTATAGATGTTTCAGTTCTGGACGCTTGAAGGACACAACCAGTCCTGCACGGAGGAATACGAACAAGACTGAAAAACCACAATCACAAGAGCCAAATCAATCTTCACCTTTTTCTCCTTACACTCATAAAGTTGATTATGCTAATGACGGTTCTAATATTTGTGGTTTGACTTGTGTTCTGATGCACTTAAATGATAACTTAAGAAGAAATGATGTCGTCCCCAACAGAACTAAATAGAACTGGAGACTAGTGACTCTTGGTCACGGAGATCGTCAAGGCAGTTCTGAATGGTTATGCTTGGTGTCTTGGAAGAAATGAGGATCAACCATGATAAACTCACTACAAATTTTAACATGCTTGTGGATTCTACGGAGAGACCTAGGCCAACATACTTTGGGCAAAATTTCTCTACCTACAAAGGGAGTCTCTTCTCTTAATTATTTCATTGATTTAATTTGATGACGTTGTATATCTTGCTTGGTATGTTTTAATTCATAATATCATGCTTGTGCCTTCGACGTACCACTAATACGTCAAAATGTCAATCAAGTAGAGAATAATGGTGATCAACGGAAAGTGGCATAATACACAAGAGTGCTATGGAGCAGCCTTGGAGATGTCATTCAGTACAGAAATCCAACATGTAGAAATCAAAGAAACAAGTCTCCTTAAATGTCAGACAAGACAGAACAAAGACATCCTCAACCACTCCTGTTCTGGTGAGAAACTACTGGTAGGTGATGTACCGACCAGAATCAGGTATGACCTTGGTAGTTAATCTTTTTACAATCCAAAGTATCCTGTTCTGCGTGGTCTCGCTTTGACAGGATTGGTATAAGTCATGTCCTGGTCTGATCGCTCACAAGTCTGACGTTGGCCCAAAGTTCTAGTCTGTACAGTGGAGATGCAAGAGATTTCCTCTAGAAAGGAAATAATTAACGACGAGGTTCAAAAGCTTCTAGACATGAAATGGTAAGAGAGGTAATGTATCTTGATTGGTTAACCATCGTAGTAATCATCCGACAAAAACATGGTATGTTTCAAGTATTGGTTATGTTTATTTAAGATAAAGTTTGCACAGAGATTCTTTTCATCTACCCAATACTAATGTTGTGCTTGCCAAGATTTCAGGATACAAGTAACTTACAATTGTGGATGGTTTCATCAAGTCCAATCGAATCGAAGTGTATCCTACTCATCAGAAGATGAATTTTATTTTTTGCATAATATATTTTTAATTTGTTACGCCTTACGCTTTGAGAGATGTAGGGGCAACCTACTAAGGTGATAATTAGCACAATGTTGGAGTATTTTTATTTGGGGACACAACGAAGGTGTACACGTATGATTTGGTGATGAAGTCCAAGAGTGTCAAAGATCACGTTCGACACTTGCAAGCATCCTTTTGTATTCTTGGAGAGATATAACATGAAGTTCAATCTTGTCAAGCACTCATTTGGCATTTCACCAAGACAGTTCCAAGGGCACATTGTTGGCAAGAGTGGATCTGAAGTCAGTTCTGTGCAAATCAGAACTATTATTCAGTGATGTGCAGATCATATTATCCAGTGCTGTGCAGATCATACTAATTATCCAGTTCTGATCGATGAAAAGGATAATCTATGATACCCCATATATTGTGCATGTAAGAACCTTTTGGATACCGGAATAAGGTACACTCTTCTAGAAATATATGTTTTTACTTAATTAATGTATATTACAAAGTTTAATCTTATTTTAAGAATTATCATATTATTGTCGTGACTAACTTTTCCGTCAAGTCAGTCTTGAGAAAGTCTGAACTGTCCGGGAGAATGGTTAAATGATTTTGTGCAGATTATTACGTATAACATCAGTTGCAGGCCAAGACTGCCATCAAGTCAGAATCCTTGGCAGATTTTGTGGCGAATTTCAGTTCTGGTCTGGAAGGAGACTTCGGCCTTGAGATTTTGGTCATGAGAGAATAATGAAAGCTTGGACCTTCTACACTGATAGAGTTGCTAATGCCAGAGGACCAGGATTGACACAGTCCTGAAATCGCCACAAGGGGACAGAGTAGCCAAGGTTGTAAGTTGTGAAACTTGTTTCAGATCTGATTTTCAGTTTTGTCTTGATCTTTTGATCAATTTTCTCATGTGTTATTGCTTTCTTTCAATTATCTTTTTAAATTTTGTTAGTGATTATTTATTTTTTACAAATCTAAATTTTTCTAACACTTGAAGATGATTGATTTTGCATGAGGTATTTTTCAAATTTGCTTGCTAAAGGTTTTGAGCAAGAATCAGTCTTATAGTCTTGAGGACTCTACCGTTGGAAAATTTTCAAATTTTGCAGAGGTAAACCATTGTTACAATGATCAGCCAAGTCAGGTTTGAATTTTTATCAATTCTGGTCTGACGTCTATATATAAGTCTTGATGCTTATCTCTTGAATCTTGACCCTTTTTATTTCCTACCCGTTATATTTTCTGGTTGTTTATCTTCTGCTCGTTGTGTTCTGAATTATCTTTTCAGAATTGTTTCCTTGAGTTTGCTAAACGTTTCCCTTGAGAAAACTAGGGGCATCTTTTGTGTCTTGAATTCTCTTCTTTCAAGACTGTCAGGTCTAAAGTTTTAGCAAGTCACTAGTACTGACAAAGTCAAGATTCGCAAGTCAGCGCTGGTCAAAGCAAGTCAACCCAACAAGTAGTATGAGGGTGATGGATTCATTGGTACGTGGTCGGCAAGACATTCACAGAAGTGATTGTCAGAACAGGTTTGAATTTTCGTTCGATTACGATCCCGAATTCTAATCCACGATGCAGTGCGTGTCTGGCATGATTTTTTATGTTGTCTTTGTAGCCGTTGCTTTTTGAGTTTATTTTTGTAGGAATGTTTTCAACCTTATACCAACGTGATCGAACTTCCTGAACGGTCTCATATTCTTGTTGCTCAAGGTTGTCGAGTTGTTTCAAGCGAGGTTAAAGGTTATAATTTTTACGCGAGCTCACATGTTTTTTGAGAAGTATGTGGCAGGTGAAAATTCACGGTGTTAGAGATGACGAAAGAATATCAAGATAGAGCTTTATGTAGAAGATTGTTGTCCTTGTTTTCTAAACTACAAAGTGGGGCACTAATGACACTAGAAAGTTGTCATTCGCTCCAGAACAGACGTTGTCGCTCGCTCCAGAACAGACGTTGTCGCTCGCTCCAGAACAGACGTTGTCGTTCGCTCCAGAACAGACATTGTCGTTCGCTCCAGAAGAGAAGTTATCGTTCGCTCCAGAACAGACGTTGTCGTTCGCTCCAGAAGAGATGTTATCGTTCGCTCCAGAAGAGAGGTTGTCGTTCGCTCCAGAACAGACGTTGTCGTTCGCTCCAGAACAGAAGTTGTCATTCGCTCCAGAATAGAAGCTGTACATATTTGAAACAGTGAAAGAGGTAATTTCATTATTAAGGAAAGCAAAATCTAAAGGTATGCAATTCATCTATAGTTTGTTTATAATAACAAGTTGGACATTAAGTTAGTTGCATCAACCTTTATAGCTTGATAGCTTTTCATAGCTTTTTATAAGACATTTTTCTTTCTTTCTTTCTAACTTGTTTATGTTTGTGAAAGAGTTATCCTTCCAGAATTGGTTATTCAAACACCAAGGTATGTCCTATGTATTCTAGATTCTAAAATTATTCTTTGTTCACTAACCTTGAAAACTTTGAACGAGTGTGAAATGCAGTAAAGATTACGTCGACCTCGTATCAAGGTGTTATGGTGAGAAGATTCAACAAGAATGTCAAAGCGAGAGCCCTTGGTGAAGGAGAATTATTTTAGAGAGATATATTCAAGAATGCAAGAGATGTAGCATCAAACAAGTTTGCTCAAGTTGAAAGGTCCTTACCTCGTTGACTCCATCATCGGTCAAGGGGCACATGAATTGGTAACTCTTGAGGGAAAGTTGATTCCAAAGCTTGGAAATCAACCAAACTCAAGCTCTATTTATTTAATTTCAATTAATTTATTTTACATATCGCTTTACTTTATATTATTTTATTATGAGAAAAACCATTGAATACATCAATGGCTAGTACTAACCAAGTTTTTACATTTTACAGCACTTTTCTAGAATTTCAAAGTATTCTCAATCTTGCTTATTATATATCAAAAGTTTCTTCATAATATTATACCAGGAATCTTGGAGCATATTATCTTGTGTTTATGGTCACGTTGCCGTTCTTGGAGCATATATTACCTTGGAGTATATTATCTTGTGTTTGCGGCCTTGCGCTACACACTTTGAAAAATATTTTCTATTTATTACAGTCTTGCACTATGCCGCCAACTTTGGAGTTCATCATAATGCTCTTGCAACCTCATCTTGCTGCCTTTGGATTATATAAATATGGAAGCATCTTATTTTGATCCGATTTGCATCAAGTTCTACCATATATCTTATTCTACTATTTTTGGAGCTTATTCTATGCAATCTTAATATTGGAGTTCTACGCTTCAGTCCTGGGCAGATCTTCAGCACTCTTGAAGCCGTTTTATCCAGTCTTGAGTATAGTTCTCAGTCTTGAGCACGTTTATAGTTTTGAGCTCGTCCTCAGCATCCTTGGAGCTTGCCCTCCAGTATTGAGCCTAGTTCTAAGTCTCGAGCATATCGTCAGTCTTGGAGCCTAGACCTCCAGTCATGCAAAAGTGGAGCTAGTCTTCAATGGTATAATCTAACTCTTATTTCTAGTTTTGCAAATTAAATTTCCAATACAGAAGTAAATATTTTTATCTATCACAAATAACTCACTAAAAGCCTAGTATGTCACATATTACAAATAAAGGAGTCTATCCTCGATTACGCTTTGGAACTTATCCTCCAATTACGCTTTGGAACTTATCCTCGATTACGCTTTGGAGCTTAACCTCCGCTTTACTTTGGAGCTTAAACTTCCAGCCTGAGCTTTGTCCTCGACATTTTGGAGTTACCCCTCGATTCTGTAAGAATGGAACTTGTCTTCCAGATTTGAGCTTAGTCCTCGGCCTTGAGCGGCGATCTGCGGTGGAGATCTTCCTCCAGACCACAGTGCGGCCCCTGCGGTGGAGATCTTCCTCCGGACCACGCATGCGGCCCGATCCTTTGTTGAGGATCGTCCTCGGATTGACGGACCAGGGCTTAGCGTTAAGAGAGTCTATAATATCCCTTAAGGTGAGCCATGATCATGCGTACATAAGTGCAGGGTGTACACTGCGAGGTTAGTACATTCACGTAACAATAGAAGCGATAGAAGCGATAGCGACAATAGTGATTAAGTCCTTGGACCACCAAGGCTAATTACTTAGCAGCAGAAGGCTGTCAGAGCAGACTAGAAAAATGTCTTGCTCTGCAGACTAAGCAAAAGATCCACAGTAGCAACAGAAGTTAAGCCCTTTGGAAAGACATAAGGCGCACATACGACGAAGCCCTTTGGAAAGACATAAGGCATACACACGTAAAGCCCTTTGAAAGACAACGCACAAAGCATTTAACCATCCTCGAGAAGGTTAAACAATAGTTCATACGATGCATTATCAACAGTCAAACGAAGTATCTACAGATCAAGTCACCGCAAGTTTTGCACAATCTAATGGGTCTCAACTATCCCCAGATTGCACAACATGTGGCTAGCCTTCCTTTTTTAAGGTTAAGGAAAGTCCAAAGCTCGTGTATACTAAGGGAACATCTCTTGTCCAACAAGCCATATCAAGGTTCAAATTCTAGTGTTTCAAAGCAAGGTATAAGCCCTAGGTAACCCCTCGATAATCTATTCGTGGTATGTTCAAGTTCAACTTACGATTTACTAGTCATCGCTACCGTGAAGCAGTCAATCAGGTTTTGAATCACTTATCTTCTGTTTGAATTTCAATTTTCTGAGCGATGGTATTAATTCAGGAACTATAGTGGTATTCTGACTAAACCTGTAAACTTAGTTGTTCTATCTATTCTGCTCTGTCCTGAGTCATGTGTATAGAGTTGTTTCCTCAAGATTCTTTGAGCATTGCTCTTGAGAAAACAAGGGGCATTTGTTATGACCAGATTTTACACTACCCAGAATTGGCAGTTCTGGATAGACGTTGCGAATATGGTACAGAACAGGTCATAAGAACAATGGCAGTTATGGCCCAGAACAGGTCATAAGAACAATGGCAGTTATGGCCCAGAACAGGTCGGAAGAGGTATGGCAGTTATGGCCCAGAACAGGTCAGAAGAGGCATGGCAGTTGTGGTCAGCAGAGGTCAACTATAGCGGTTACAAAGATCATGGGATAATGGAAGATATCATAGCTGAGCAGAAGTGGAGTCAATGGAAGTTATTTAACTACCTAAGATCATGGGTAGTTATTGGCATGCAGTTCTGCGGATCAGAATAGAAGTCATAATGGGAAGTTACAAGTCATGCATAGTGGGTAGTTATCCAACTACCTAAGTTCATGAGATAGTGGCCCTAGATTTTAGGAGTTGTGTTGTGAGCATTCTACCTATATATAGAGGCTCACTTAGTCATTTTTCGAGAGGTCTTTTCATATGTTTCTCATATGTTCTCTCATAGGTTTTTCTTATACTTTCACATAGAAGTACACATAAACGATGTATTAGCATTATTCTCTAGTTTCTCCTACGAAAATCATTCAATTGTAATCAAAAGCCTTGTAATCATCATGAGATTAATAAAAGAAGTCCTGGCTTGGTAGCCCGCAGTTTTCCCCATCTTCTTCTCGGGGTTTCTGCGTCATCAATCTCGTTGTCCCCTCAATTCTGTTCGGAGAAGGCTATGTTCTGCTTGGTTTCGTTAATCTAGTTGTCATCAGTTCTGTTCGGAGTAGACTATGTGCTGTTCTGTTTCACAAACAGTACTAGTTGGCCCATCTTAGCTCTTTTTCACCCTTGTAGAGTTTTTACCAAAACAATGGCTTACAATGACGTTGGCCCTTCTAATGCTGTTCCTCACTCTCACGGTGGTTCCATCTCCTGTCTATCTCCTTTCGTATGTGCTTTTTCGTTTTTTGACTTTTGTTGCGGGTTTGTTTTGCAGTTTCCGATGTGACCCCCGCTTCTGATGACATCGAGTCAGGGAAGAGAGTTAAGACGTTCTTGGAGTTGCCTTCCGGAAAGAGAGATCGGCCCGAGTGTACGAACCCCGATGACGATGACGATTTTGTTGAGGCTGTTCCTTCCCCTGGAGAGGAAGGGCATGTCGGTGAAGACGAAGAGAATAATGACAGGAAAACTTCCCTATCCTTTGAGGCTATCACTGCTGTGATTGATCGGGCTCGGGAGGCCTCGAGGAACGAAGATAGGAAGGCACCAGGGATAATCTTGACCAGATCTATCAAAACAGCTGATGAATCTCCTGCACGTAGCTCCGACCAGGAGAAGAAGATGATATGGGAGTTGCCCCAAATAAATCCGGTGCTTTCAATACCTCTGCGTGCTCAAAGTCAATCTGAGTACGTTTCCTTGGGGAAGTCCCTGAGTGAAAGATTTGCTGCATTGTCCCCTGCACCTGCTGCCTTGGATCCTACACGGCTAGCGCATAAGATGGTGGGCTGTTGCGCCCAGGTTTGTGCCTTTCGTGGCTTTTAGTTTTGTTCTGACTTGCTCTTTGGCATGATTCTGACTTTCTGCTCTGTCATTTGTGTCGTAGTTGTTAACCATGTCGGCTGACCTTGGCTCTACTGTGCCAGTCTTGGTGGGTGATAGAGTTAAGGCCGAGGCTGAGAACGAAGCACTTCGTTTCTCCCTTAAGATTACCAAATGGGAACTTGAGAACGAGAGGTACCGCTGTGAGAAGCTGACTACCATGGACAAGATCCACTTCCGAAGGATCCAGCAGCAGGACAATCTCATTGCCAGGCAGAACAAAGAGCTTGAAGAGTTGAGGGAGGATGCACGTAAACACAATGCTGACATAGCAGACCTGCGTGCATACTGGACCCAGCGCACTCGAATGGAGATGATAAATGCTGGTCCAGAGGAACGCGCTACCTGGGACCTGTCTGCTGAGACTGCCATCTTTAAACGGATGTTCCCTGGGGAGGCAATCCCGAGCGGTTGAAGTCATCTCACCGGCAATGGGTACAGGAGGTACCACTGGTCCAGGTGCTGAGGTTGATGCTGTCGGTCCATCCAATGCTGTTCCTACAGAAGAACATGCTGAAAGCACTAGTGAGTCAGTTGGTGGAGACCGTTGAACTCTTGGTCTTGTTGGTATTTTTTGAACAAACTCCTAAATTTGCCAGGGGGGATGTCCCCTGTTATGCTTTGGTCTGTAAGTATTTGCACTTTGTTTGCTTGTTTTGAACTTCTTTTTGTGCTTATGCGCAGGCATAGGCTGACTGTTATATGTTATGTTATGTCGATAAGACTTTGTTATATGTTATGCTATGTCTTTGTTATGATGCGCATATAGTTTGTTGTGAATTTGTAAAGTAGCATGCATGCGTTTGATAATTTAGGCGACTTACACTTTGGGGCTCCCTTAACGGACATTACTTCCTGTCCCGTTGTTGCAGTCGTCTTGAAATTTGGAGCCCAAGGTTTTGTCTTTGTCTTTGGTTCTGGGCTGGACCAGATTTCTGTTCTGCTTTGTCTGCACAAAAAGAGGGTCAGGGCTTGACCGTTGGCGTTAGCCAACGGCCCTCCGACGCTCAAGTCAGTACAATTGTATAGGATAAATTGTAAAGGAAAAGCTTTGAGTTTTGTACATTACCAGATAAGCTGGTCCAGGGCACTTTACATGTGATAGAGCTTGAGGTGGAGTGTATTCCAAGGTCTTGGGATCATGTCTCCTTCCAGAGTTTGTAGTCTGTAAGAGCCTTTCCCTGTTGCTGAATCAATAAGGTATGGGCCTTCCCAGGTTGGGGCTAACTTGCTCGACCTTGTCCCTTGTGTTCTCAAATACTTTTCTCGGGACCAGATCTCACATCTGAACATTCGTACTCTCACATTCTTGTTGTAACCGGCCACAGATTGTTGGTATCTTTGCTAACCTTATCACTGCCGCTAAGTCTCACGAGCTCTTGGGCCGTATCCGGTACATCCTGAGAGTAGTTCATTATTCTCGAAAATGTATTGAGTCCATACATTTGTTGGGACGCGCACTTCTATTGGTAGTACAGCTTCACATCCATAAACCATTGAGTATGGAGTTTGTCCTGTTGCTCTCTTTGGCGTGGTCCTGTCTGCCCATAGTACTAGTGGCAGCTCTTCAACCCATCTCCCTTGTTTCTCCATCAGCTTCTTCTTGATGCAGTTGATCACAATTTTGTTGCTGGATTCAGCCTGTCCATTCGCTTGAGGATATCTTGGTGCAGAGGTTACCAAGTTGATGTTCCACTTTGTACAGAAATCTCTGGTCTTGTTTCCCACGAATGCAAGTCCATTGTCACATATTATTTTTGAAGGAATTCCATACCTGCTGATGATGTTTTTCTTTATGAAGGCTATAACTTCTTTTTCTGTGACGTTTTTGTATGCATCTGCCTCTATCCATTTAGAGAAGTAGTCTGTCATTGCTAGCATAAACACCTTCTGCCCTGGAGCCATTGGTAATTTGCCAACTAAGTCCATGCCCCATTTCATGAATGGCCATGGTGCTGATATTGAGTGCGAGTTACGTGCGAGGTTGATGTATTTACGGACCATGCCTTTGACAAGCGCCACACTTTGTGGCGTCTTGGATGCTATCTGTTTTCATTGTGGGCGATAATACCCCATTCGCAAAATTTTGTTGACCATGCTTCTACCACTGTGTGGTTTCCACGGTGTCCATCGTGTATTTACGATAGTCTTGTCCCGACTGGTCGAGTTCTAGGCAGCCGCAGTCTGATCAGTTAAAGGACCTTCGAATAGTATGCCTGTATGATTGTGTATCTGGATGCCTTGATTCTCAACGCTCGGCCTCGATCTTGTCTGTGGTAGCTTATTACGGACCGACCATTCGTAATATGGTTTGGTCGACTCACGATTACCTGGGCGTATTGCGTAGGGTGTGTACTTTACGGATTGTTGGTTCCAGGGCGTGTACAATTGGTATCTTGTCCAACGCACTGTGTTCAAATCTTGATCCAATGTTAGCCAAAGCATCTGCCGCACATTACGATCTCTAGGGACTTGCTCAACCTCAATGTTAGTAAATTTTGCAAAAAGATTTTTGACTAAATCAAGATATGCAATCATCTTAGAATCTTTAGCGACGTCACGTCAGATTGATTTGGTTGGCTACCAAAGAAGGAGTCTAGTTTTACCTTTAGATTACGGACTTTCATGTCGGACATACATTCACCCCGCTTATAAGTGCCTCATATTGACTTCATTGTTGGTAGTCACGAATTCACGAGGATACGACTGTACTATCTTGTCCCCTGTGGCGACTTCAAGACCACGCCTAGTCCGGTACCCACGATGTTGGTGAACCATGCATCCCGAGTTCCCAGTCTGCTTTGTTTACGGTCGGATGGAAGATCTCCTTTGTTACTGCTCTTCTAGTGTGGGAGTGAAGTCGACCACAAAGTCCGCTAGAGGTTGAGATTTGATTCTTTGTTCGGGCTCATAGGATAGATCGTAGGTGCTCAACTTACCGACCATTTTGACATGCGACACGAAAGTTACGGTCTAGACGATCGATCTCACGGGAACATTAGTACGAATGATAATATGATGCGCCTCAAAGTATGGGCCTTGATTTAGTACAGCAGCGATTAAAGCCAAAACAAATTTTTCCAATACGAGAATACCTGGTCTCCGGCATCCGGAAGACTCTTACTTACATAATACAGGATGTTCTTTGTCCATCGGCTCTCTCACCAGGATCGCACTTACAGAGCTTTACATTCTGAGGCAGTGCAGGACGGTGACTCCTGGTTGAGGCTTGGATAAAAGTGGGTGATGATAGGTATGCTTTGAGTCTGGAATGCTTTCTCATGCTCTGTCCCCCAGTTGAACTGTTTATTCTTTCTTAGAAGATCATAGAACGGCTTGCACCTTTCAGAAGACCTGGAGATGAATCTATTCAGTGCTGCTACTCTTCCAGTCAATTTCTGTACGTCTTTTGAGTTTTGGGGGGACTGCAAGTTGATTATTGCTGAGATCTGCTCTGGACTAGCCTCTATGCCTCTTTTTGTCACCATATAGCCTAAGAACTTTCCTGCAGTGACACCAAAGGTGCATTTAGTAGGGTTTAGTTTCATATTATATTTTTCCAGAATCTCAAACGCCTTTTCCAGCTCCTGGATGTGATTCTCAGCTTTCTTTGATTTCACCACCATATCATCAATGTAGACCTCCATTGTATCTCCAATCTGGTCCTTGAACATCATGTTCACCAGCCTTTGATATGTTGCACCTGCATTCTTTAGTCCAAAAGGCATAGCCTTGTAGCAATATATTCCTCTGCTGGTCATGAACGCTGTATGCTCCTGGTCTGGAGGGTGCATCCTGATCTGGTTGAATCCGCTAGCTGTATCCATGAATGTCAGCACCTCATGTCCTGCGGTGGCATCCACCATGGCATCTATGTGTGGTAGTGGAAATGAATCTTTTGGGCACGCCTTGTTCAGGTCTGTATAGTCCACGCATACTCTCCACTTGCCATTCTTTTTCTGGACCACAACTACATTTGCCAACCAATCTGGGTACATTACTTCTTTAATCATGTCCATGTCCAGCAACTTCTGTACCTCCTGGTTCACAATCTCATTACATTCTGGTGCAAACTTCCTGCGTTTCTGTTTCACAGGCTTAAAACTTGGGTCAATATTTAACTTGTGTGTAATGACATCAGAACTTATACCAGTCATATCAAAATGGGACCAGGCAAAACAATGCTCTTTTTTCCTCAGAAAGTCAATTAGAGCAGGTCTGATTACCTCTGGAGCGTCTGAACCAACCAGAACCTTCATGTCAGGTCTTTCTTCAGCCAAAACAATTTCATCTGTCTCCTTGCGTGGGACAGGATTCTCAACAGACCTGACAGGCTGCTTTAATTGCTATGCGAGGGACTTACCTGGACTAGGAGGTTTCGTGGTCGTCTGTAGCACTCTGTACGCTTGTTGCTCTCCTCGGCCGATTCTTGTCCCCCACTTTGTTGGTATCTTTATGCACTGGTGGTACGTTGAAGGTACAGCCTTGAGGTTGTGGATCCAGGGTCGCCCTAGGATTACGTTGTATGAGGACAGGCAGTCTATCACGCAGAACTTCTCGAAAGAGGTGACTCCTTCCACATAGGTTGGTAGGGTGATCTCTCCCAAGCTGTGCTTTGTCTCTCCACTGAACCCTATCAGGACGCTGGACTTCTTCGTTACGTCAGATTCTTTCAGCCCTATAGCTTCCAGCGCCTCCATCATGATGATGTTGACTGAACTGCCTCCATCTACCAGGACTCTTCTGACCATGCAGGTTCCAATCTGGATCTTGATTACCAGTCCATCGTGGTGTGGCCCATGCACTCCTTGTAGGTCTGACTCATCAAACACGATCTCCTGGACTGGACCTGCTTGTCCTGCTGGTGGCTGTTGCCTGTTCTCCAGAGCTACACGCTTTGCAGCAGAATATGTTAGTCCACAAATATCTGATCCACCAGAGATGAATTTTACCTCATGGGTTGGTGGTGGTGGTGGAAGATCTCTGGGCTCATCTCGTTCATCTCTGTTCCTCCTGTTTCTGGGCAGGATATCCTTCAGGTGACCATTCTTTAGTAGATGAGCTACTTCCCTCCTGAGAGCTATGCAATCCTCTGTGGTGTGTCCAATATCAGAATGGTACTCACACCACTTGGTTGTGTCTCTCCTTGGGTTGGGCTTCTCGCTTGCTTTTGGCCATCTGACTGCTGAACCTAGCTTGTCCATCTTGTGGATCAGTCCTGGAAGGTCTACAGAGAAGCAGTATTCTGAAACTGGAGGTGGAACTCTGGGTGCATCGGTCTGTTCATCCACAGCGTTTGCCTCCCTCCTGTTTGGCCTCTGATATGGACCAGGCCTGTTGTTGCTGTGCCTCTGGGTGGTGGCTTTTCGTTCTGCCCTACCCTGGTCCTGATATCGTGCCCTGAACTGCTGGTCCTCTTCTACCCAAACCTTGCCTGAAGGCCTCAATGGCCGTGCCAATGTCACATCTGGGGATGGACACATTCTCCTTGTTGAAGCGGTGCAGGAAGGCCCTTAGAGACTCGTTCTCGTTCTGGATGACCCGGTACAGATCACTGGTCTGCTTCTCCAACAATCTGCTACTGGCGAACTGGATGTTGAAAAGGTTGATCAGCTCCGCAAAGGACTTGATGGTCTTGATTGGCAGGTTGATATACCACTGGAGGGCTGGACCAGTCAAGGTTGAACCAAAGCTTTTGCACATGCAAGCCTCTCTCTTTTCTGCTGGGATAGGAACGTTGAACATCCTCTGCCTGTACTGTGCAACATGTTCCAGAGGATCTGCTGTCCCATCATAGAGCTTTAGGTTGGGTGCTGAGTACTTCTTTGGCATCTCGACCATTGCAATGCAGTCATCAAAGGGTGAATCAGCATAGCTCCCTGGTGCTGCCTCTTCAATGGGTGGTGGAAGTCCTGGAACCTTTCGTACCAACTCTGAGAGTTTTTGCATCTCCATCATTATGTATTCCATGACCTGGCCTGCACTTACTCCCTCTGGTGTCTTTGGTTCGCCGCCTCCTCCTGCACCATTGTTCTCTTGATCTTCCTCCACATGGGGTGGATCGCCTTTTGTACCTTTTGACCCTGCAGAAGAGAAAGTAGAGAAGTCAAGTTGTTTGATCACGTCAGAAAATGGTGTACCTGGTGGGATCCTGGATCCTGAGGCTTTCTTCTGTGCAGAGGCCTCCAGCGCTTCTTTAGAGGCGATCTGCGCCTCCTTGACCTTGCTGACCTCGGCCTTAGCATCCTCTGCAGCTTTCTTGGCCTGTTCTGCAACTTGCTTGGCTTGTTGCAACTCTTCCTGGAGCTTCAGCATGGCTTCTGCACTTGTACCTTCCATCTTTCGTGTTGGTTGATCTTGTTGATTGGGAAAATGTTATAGGATTAATAAACTAGTATCCCCACAGACGGCGCCAAACTGTTCGGGGTGATTTTCTCACACGGTTCGTTTATGTAATCGTGGATCTACTAGTACTATCCTTTAGGTTAAGTTTTATGTTGTTCGTGGTTTAGGGATTAGAACGTGTACAAGATAACGAAAATAGAACAAGACACACGATATGGTTACGTGGGAAAAACCCTTAAATGTTAAGGGAAAACAACGGGCGCCAAGCCAGGAGAGGTTATGCACTAGTTCTGGTTCAGGAAGTACAGAGTCTGGACCAACTGGTACAGAATACAACAATGTCGTAAAATAATAATTAAGTATTTAGTTGCTTGTGAGTTGCGTAAGGAATGATGTGCTTGAGTTGTGTAAATTCTGATGTGAATAATGAATGCCTCTTTCTTCTGAGTTCTACTCCTTTTATAGTGCTTTTAGGGTCCAACGTTCACTTCCTTCTTTGTAGCTAACTTCCCCAACTATCACTCCAGCAGTTCCTATCTTCAAGGCTTCATTTTCTGCTTCCTAGACCAAGTCTTCCAACGTCTCCTTCTAGGGTTGCTGCCGAGTCTTTGGGCTTTCTTCTTCTTTTGTTGGGCTTGGCCCATCTTGACTTTTCCTCTCCCGGCCTGCACCTTTGTTTTGTCTGTCCCGTCTAGTGCTGTCTGTACGTTCTGGTCTTGGCTGTGGATCCTGTACCCATCTAGGCCTGGCCCAGGGTTCTGGACCAGCCTGGGTTTTTGGCCCCAACACATTATTTTCTATATAAAACTAACTTAACCTAATGCATTTAACCTAAATTCTTTAAAACTAACTCTCTCATTTTCTTCTCCATTTTGCCGAGCCCCTTTGCTCTCTTTTCTCCCTTTGTTTTTCTTCATTTTTCTCCTAAAACTCCTAAACTAAAACCCTAAATATTACTCTAATAGTTCACTAGTATTCTAAGCTTATTCTTGGGTATTTGGAGCTCACTTTGTTACGGGTTTTTGAAGGTGAGGACGGGTATACGGGTGAAGAACTTGACCTTGATAACATCATCGATCCGGATAACCAATAAGCTTGCCGATTCAAGGTGACTAACTATATCTCATATTAGCCTCTTTGTAAATTAATTTGATTTTTATTATAAGTTTTATAAGTATGATGTTTATGTTAAACATGTTAAACATCATTGATATGTGCTTGTATGTTATGTGGAGTATAATAAAATGATAATAAATAAGTAATATTGAAAATAGTTAAGTGGTAGTAACATGTTCATCTGTTTAGCTAAATTAATTTTGAGCATTTTTAATTATGATTCATATGATTTTTATGTTTAATTATGTTTTAGTTATGTTGTAGTTATATATAAAATTTTTGTGAAATATTGGTTTTTCAAATAAGTACTTGAGAGGGTCCATTAAGGAGTACACTCTTGTTGTGTGAGCGAGGAGGTAATGTCTAAGTTTTTTGGTAGCCCATGTTCGGGGTGATTTTCTCACACGGTTCGATTAAGTGATTGTGGATCTACTAGTACTATCCTTTAAGTCGTTTTTTAGTGGTGATTTATGCGATTGAGTTTGAACGTATAAAAGATAACAAAAGTCGAACAAGACACACGATATGTTACGTGGGAAAAACCCTTAAAAGTTAAGGGAAAAACCACGGGCGCCAAGCCAGGAGAGGATCTTCACTAGTTCTGGAATAATAGGTACAGAGTCTGGACCAACTGGTACAGGATTTAACAAAGGCCTAAAACAATTTTAGAGTGTTTAGTTGCTTGTGAAATGCGTTGAGAGTAGTGTGCTTGCGTTGAATGATAACTGATCCCCTTCTCTTCTGAATTCTCTTGCTTTTATAGTGTTCCTAGGTCCAACGTCTCTTTCCTTGGTTGTAGGTAACTTCCCCCTTCTGGTTCTCCAACAGCTCCTATCTTCACGACTCTTGTTTCTGCATGCTTGACTAAGTCTTGCAACGTCCACTTCTAGGGTTGCTGTTCGTATATCTGGGCTCATTCATAATGACTTCCTTTTTGTTGGGCTCGGCCCATCTTGGGTTTTCCTCTCCTGACCTGTGCCTTTGTTTTGTCTGAACCGCCTGGTGCTGTCTGTAGTTTCTGGACCTGAAACTAGATCTTGAACTCTGTCTGGACCTGGCCGAGGGTCCTGGACCAACCTGCACAGGTCTGGACCAGCTCGGTTTTCTGGTCCCAACAGTTTGTCCCCCATCTCCTTGCCCTTTAGTCCTGAACTGGGGGGTGAGGAGATGCTTCCGATCTTCTTTCCTGTCCCAGGCTGAGCCTGGTCCAGGCTTCTTCTGTTTTGCTGTGCGTCTGGTCCTGGGTCCTGCACTTTGTAATTAATGTGGTAGTTGTCTTTTCGTGGGGAGTTGCGCCCTATTTTGGCGCTCAATGCACTGCACATCAGTCGTGGGTCACATCAAGTCACTTCGCGCGCTTATTTTTGTAAAAACCGTCCAACTTCTTTTTGTTCCTTCTATATATACCCTTATTTTTTGTTTCTTTCTCTCTCTATCTCGCTCTTTTCTCTGATTTCATTTGTTTTGTAACCTAAAATCCTTCGAAAAACCCCAAATCAATTTGCAAAAACCCTAGCTTTCTTTCTTCTTCTCCCATTCTGACCATGGTTCGTAATGATACCGGTCCTTCCACAGCGATTTCCTTCTCTCATGGCAACTCCATCTTTCAAGCGACTGACTTGATCAAGGACATCAATATCTATCCCAACTTGCTTGCCCAAGGGGCCGAGGCGAGACTCAAAGGGGAAGGTAAAATCCCAGAATGCGCCGAGGTTTGGGCCCCAGAGACGAAAGATGTCAGGGTAGATTGGGTAAGCCCTGGGTGGTTTTCGATTTTTGAGTCTTCCTTCAGGTTTGGTGCCACTTTCCCACTTTGCCCCTTGATGAGTGCTTTCTTGGGTACTGTTCAAGTGCCGCCCTGTCAAGTTATGCCTTCTGTTTGGCGATTGATCCATGGGATTGATTCCCTTTGTCGGAGATACGGGGTTGACATTCAGCTTGCTGATATAAGGAATACTTATCGTCTGCGAATGCACAAGCAAAGGAGAGTTCACTTTCGTCTAAGAGACAGGTGCCAGCCTCTCATGGGTCGCCTAGATGCGGGCGACGAAAGAAACTGGACCAGCTATTATATGTTTATTAGGAGCAACTCCCTGGGCCCCAACGTCTGGGCGCCTGAGTTCTCTTTGAAGGGGACTGGTATGTGTCCTGAGCTTTTGCTTTTCTGTTTGTTTTGTTCTTGCATGTGCTTCTTTATTTCAGGTTTGTTGTGTCTTTGTAGTTTCTGATTGGATCCCCACTCTTGATGACCCTGAGTCAAGGAAGAGAATCGAGGCGTTCTTGAGGTTACCTGTAAGCAAACGAAGCTGGCCCAAATGTATGAATCCTGACGACGATGATGACGATGTTGTTGAGGTTGTCTCTCATCCTGAGGGGGAAGGAGGTGATAAGGATGGTGAGAGTGACGAGGATGAAGAGGAGAATGAGGAGGAGGCTGGAGATGAAAAAAGCGTGAAATCTGGGAGCGAGGTTGTTGGTAGGAGTGGTGCAGGCGCAGCAGACCAGATACCCATCCATGTTACCCCGTTGAAGTCTATACCTCCTAGAACTGGTGGCCATCCCACCTTGACCCCTCTGCGAATTCCTGGCATGGGCCAAAGCTCCGTGCCCAGCGCTGTTACTGGTACTGACATATTCTCCCTGACTCATGAATTGATTCATATGCCCTTCCTGCGTAACCTGTTTCCTGCTATGTTCCCAGCCTCTGGATCCAGCAAAAAACCCTTTCTGCCCATGGATGCTGTCGCAGCTCGGATTGCACAGGCTCGTGAGGCTATGAAGTCTGGCGGTAGCTCTACTCCAGCTGCTAGTCTGGTGGCCCCCTTCTCTGAGTCTTCCAAGAGGAAGGCGCCAGAAGGGGTCCAGACCAGGTCTACCAAAATGGCCGCTGGGTCTTCTGAACCTTCGCCTGACCAGAAAAAGAGGAAGAAGGGGAAGTTACCTCAAATGAACCCTGTGCTTTCGATACCTCTGCACTCTCAAGGCCAATCTGAGTATGTTTCCTTGGGGAAATCCCTGAGTGAAAACTTACTACTCATCCACTGCACTTTCTTTGCCTGGAACTGTCTTGCTGGCGCACAAAATGGTGGGTCTTGTGCTTTGTGTCTGTACTTCTTCTTATGGTCTTGGCTTTGTCCAGGGTCTCCTTTGGTATGGTTCTGATTTTCTGTTCTTTTGTTTGCAGTTGCTACTCATGTCTGCTAGCCTTGGCTCTACTGTGCCAATCTTGGAGAGTGGTAGGGGCAGGGCTAAGGCTGAAAATGAAGCGCTTTATTCTTCCCTCGAGGCCGCTAAGAAGGAGCTTGAGAGTGTCAGCTACCGTTGCGAGAGGATGGCCAGATTGAATAAGACCAACTTTGAGAGGATCCAGCAGCAGGATACCCTGGTTGCGAAGTTGACCCAGGAGATCGAGGGCCGAGGCGATGTTAGTCGGCCGCAATCTTTCTAGTGACCTGAGTGTGTTCTACACGCTTCGCGCCAGGATTGAAATGATGAATGCCAGTCCTGAAGCCCGTGCTGCCTGGGACCTCTCTGCTGAGATTGCCACTTTCAGCGGTGTTTCCTGGGAGAATGTTCAGGCGGTGAAGTATCTTGATTCTTGCGATCAGTGCGAGGGGTTCTATTTGGCGCGGGAGAGGCTGGGATTGATTTCTTTGGGCCCTCCAATGCTGATCCTGCAGGAGAACGTACTGAAAGGATGGGTGAGTCTGATCAATAGGCCGGATCATTAGTGTTTTTGAACAATTTTTGCATTTGCCAGGGGGGGAATGTCCCCTGTAGACATTTTGGCGTGTAATTACTTAGACTTGTTTTTTGTTTAGAACTTTGCTCTTGACTCGTGCCCATGCAGTGCATGGAGTGTACTTTTAGGTCCTGACTTTTGACATCCTTTTGCTATGCTATGTTATGTTATGCTTTGTTATGTTTTGTCTTTGTTATGATGCGCATATAATTTGTTGTGAATTTGTGAAGTAGCATGCATGCGTTTGATAGTTTAGGCGACTTACACTTTGGGGCTCCCTTAACGGACATTACTCCCTGTCCGTTGTTGCTTGATCGTCTTGATGGGGCCCTTCTTTGCTTTGTTTTTTTGCATTTGGTTACGGTCTGGCCCGGACGTCTGTTCTGCCTTGTCTGCACGGGGAAGAGGTCGAGGATTGACCAGTTGGCGTCGACCAGCGGCCCTCCGCCTTCAGTCGATTATAGTTATATAGGATAATCTGTAAAGGAAAAGTTTTGAGTTGTGTGGGTTACGGATGTCTTGGTCGGGGACACTTTACATGTGATTGAGCTTGAGGTGGAGTGTATTCCAGGGTCTAGGGATCATGTCTCCTTCCAGAGTCTGTAGTCTGTAGGAGCCCTTCCCTACTGCTGAATCAATAAGGTATGGACCTTCCCAGGTTGGGGCCAACTTGCCTGCAGCTTTGTCCCTTGTGTTCTGAAATACCTTTCTCGGGATGGATCTCGATCCTGAACATTCGTACCCTCACATTCTTGTTGTAACCACGGCCCGCAGTTGTTGGTATCTTTGCTAACCTTCTTCTTTGCTAAATCTCTGAGCTCCTGGGCTGTATCCAGGCTGTCATGCAATAGTTCATTATTCTCAGAATTTGTGTTCAACCCATACCTGATTGTTGGGACGTGAACTTCTATTGGTAGTACAGCTTCGCATCCGTAGACCATTGAGTATGGAGTTTGTCCTGTTGCTCTCTTTGGTGTTGTTCTGTCTGCCCATAGCACTAGTGGCAATTCTTCAACCCATCTTCCTTGCTTCTTCATCAGCTTCTTCTTGATGCAACTGATCACAATCTTGTTGTTGGACTCAGCCTGTCCATTTGCTTGTGGATATCTTGGTGCAGATGTTACCAAGTTGATGTTCCACTTCGTGCAGAAGGCTCTGGTCTTTTTTCCCACGAATGCAAGCCCATTGTCACACACTATCTCTGAAGGAATCCCATACCTGCTGATGATGTTCCTCTTTATGAAAGCGATCACTTCTTTTTCTGTGACATTTTTGTATGCATCCGCTTCTATCCACTTGGAGAAGTAGTCTGTCATTGCCAGCATGAACACCTTCTGCCCTGGAGCCATTGGTAGTTTGCCTACTAAGTCCATGCCCCATTTCATAAATGGCCATGGTGCTGATATTGAGTCACGAGGTTAATGCGAGGTTGATGTATCTACGGACCATGCCTTTGGCGAGCGTCACACTTTGTGGCATCTTTGGATGCTATCTGTTTTCATTGTGGGCGATGGTAGCCCATTCGTAGGGATTTTGTTAACCATAGCTTCTACCACTGTGTGATTTCCACAATGTCCATCATGTATTTACGGCAAGATCTTGTCAGGCACAGTCGGAGTTCTAAGCGTAGTGCGGCCGGATTGAAGGACCTTCTGAATAGTACGCCTTGTATGATTGTATATCTGGACGCCTTGATTCTAAATGCCCTTGCTTCCATTCTGTCCTGTGGTAATTTGCCCTGGATCAGCCATTCATAATATGGTTTGGTCCAGGTCTGGGTAGCTTGGACTGTGTTCTGCAGATCGGGCCGAACTTTACGAATTCTTGGTTCCAGGATGTGTACAATAGGTATCTTGTCGGCCCAAAGACACCAGGTTCAAATGCTGATCCTATGTTAGCCAAAGCATCTGCCTGCATATTCTGATCTCTAGGGACTTGCTCAACCTCAACGTTAGTAAACTTTTGAAAAAGATTTTTGGCCAAATCAAGATATGCAATCATTTTAGAGTCCTTAGCAGCGTACGTACCGTTGATTTGGTTTGCTACTAGTAAAGAATCTATTTTTACCTTCAGATTCTGGATCCTCATGTCCAGACACACGTTTAGTCCTGCTATCAGTGCTTCATACTCAGCTTCATTGTTGGTAGTCCTGAATTCACAGGATACAGCCTGTACTATCTTGTCCCCCTGTGGTGATTTCAGGACCACACCTAGTCCAGTACCCCTGACATTGGCTGAAGCATCTGTCCAGAGTTCCCAGGTCTTGATTCCTGTGCCCATGCCCAGACTAAAGCAAGACAGCTTTTCTCCACAGGCTCGTAGCGAGTCTCGTAATCTTGGAACTTTTTGCTAATGTAGTAGATTGCTCTCTCTTCGTTGTTAACCTCTTGGGCGAGCATGGCGCCCATGGCGTTTGGTGTAGTTGTTAGGTAGAGCGAAAGAGGTAGATCTTTCTGGGGTGGTACTAGAACAGGTGGATTGGTGAGTAGGGTTTTGACTTTGTCGAATGCTTGTTGACAATTGTCGTCCCATTTTGTATGTTCTTCCTTTTTTAGCTTCTTGAAAATTGGTTCGCAGACCATTGTGAGCTTGCTGATGAATCGAGAGATGTATTGGACTTGTCCCAAGAAACTCCTGATCTCGTCAATGTTGCTTAGAGGTTTCATTTCCATTATTGCTTTGATTTTGACAGGGTCGATCTCGATTCCACGTTGGCTTACGATGTGACCCAATAACTTGCCTGAAGTAACCCCAAAAGTGCATTTCTGTGGGTTGAGACGCATTTTGTATTGTCTGATTCTGGTGAAAAATTTACGAAGGTTGGCAATGTGGTCTTGCCTTTCCTTTGATTTCACAATCATGTCGTCGACGTAGACCTCTACTTCTTTATGCATCATGTCATGCAGTAGAGTAGTTGCGGTACGTTGATAAGTGGCGCCCGCGTTAATGAGCTCGAAAGGCATGACAGTGTAGCAGTATGTGCCCCAGGGTGTTACAAAGGTCGTTTTTGACATGTCATCTGTTGCCATTTTGATTTGGTTGTATCCTGCGTATCCGTCCATGAAT
Organism: Dianthus caryophyllus; assembly: GCA_023091065.1. Classification (NCBI taxonomy): domain Eukaryota; kingdom Viridiplantae; phylum Streptophyta; class Magnoliopsida; order Caryophyllales; family Caryophyllaceae; genus Dianthus; species Dianthus caryophyllus. Next base: position 9,786,710 of record CM041529.1, on the reverse strand, counting down.
GAGAGTAGCGCGTGGTCAGCGGTGTTGTCCACAAGTATGTCCATGTGAGGTAATGGGAAACCATCCTTTGGGCAGGCCTTGTTTAGGTCGCGAAAGTCGGCACATACTCGTATTTTTCCATTCTTTTTCATGACTGGGACCATGTTTGACACCCAATCTGAATACTCGATGGCTTGGATGAACCCTGCTTGTAGTTGTTTTTCGATCTCTTCTTTGACCATGCGAGACCATTCGGGTTTAATGCGTCGGAGTTTTTGTTTAACAGGTTTGGCACCCGGCTTGAGTGGGATGCGGTGCTCGGCTATTTCGCGGTCGATGCCAGGCATGTCCCTGTAGGACCAGGCGAAGACGTCTTTGAATTCTGTGAGTAGCTCGATGTATGTAGCTTTTTCTTCCATGCTTAAGGAAGCTCCTAGCTGTAGTTTTCGAGGTTTTTCAGGTGTTCCTATATCGATGATTGTTGTATCTTCGATAATGGGGTCTTGCTCGGGTTTTGAAACGATGTTTGCAATGTATTTATATAATGCGATGTTGTTTTGTTTAATGTTATCGCAAGCATTAGAAAATGCAGATTTTAAAGGAAAACAAGGCAAGTAGTAACCAGAAACGTTGTTATTATTATTGTTTTCAAAAGCAGTTACATTTGCAGATAGTTCAGACAGGGGAGCTTTGGATAACCTTAGAGACTCTAACTCTTTGTCTATGTCAATCACATCAGGAATATAGCCCGGAGGCTTAGTTGGGGTGAAAGACTTGAAATGACAACGCGGAAGCCTAAACTCTATGACAGGTTTGTTGTCAGGGTTTTCGTCTTCGTTTTCTTCAGAGTCAGAGTTCTCGAAGGTGTATCCTTTTCCAGTAGTGATTTTGAAAGTGCGACCCTGTTCATCGGTCCACTGAAGAGTCTTTGACCATCCTTCGTGCGTCTTTTCCTCAAATGGGACGATTAGGTCGGTGGGGTTAAAGTTGTGGTTGCGCAGGATGTCGGAGACTAGTTCGATCCCAGCGACAGTGCATGAGAAGAAGTCTTTGGGCATTTTGCTCATACCCTCCTTAACGAAGTATTTGTCAGTGAAGATGTGATATGGCTCCATGTAAAAGTCGCGATACCTTTTACGGACTTTGAATGCTTGTTCTCCACGGGTAATTTCGTAGGACCATGGTACATAACCTAGGCCCATGGTTAGCCATTTGTTGTCGTTGTCCTTCACATAGAGGGCAGCGATTTCCTCTTCGCGAGTCAACGTGCAGATGTCGAAGTCAAAATCAAAACCACATGTGATGTCTGGGGTTTCAGTGCTTATTCTCGCAGAATCACTATCGATCTTTTGCTGCTGCAGGGAAGCTCGAAAGTTTGATGCATGGATGGTGACGACTTTGTTGTCCAGGGGGAGCTTGACTTTTTGGTGTAAGCTCAAAGTAACGGCTTTAGTGGCGTGTATCTAGGGTCTACCCAATAACATGTTGTATGTAGGGGGTATGTCGATTATCTGGAATTCGGTTTCCCGTATGACGGGTCCTGTCATGATAGGAAAGGACATGGTTCCTTTTATGCTGCGGCGGGTACCATCGTAAGCTCTGACGCCGTCTGCACAGGGGATGAAGTCATTTTCCTTGATCCCTAGCTTATTAGCTGTTTCTAGGGGCAGGACGTTGACTGCAGATCCGTTGTCGATGAGGACGACGGGTAGTGTCATGCCATGGCATTCTACGTTTATGTAGAGTGCTAGGTTGTTTGTGCCTCCGAATGGCGGGAGGTCTTTGTCAGAGAAAGTGATGGCGCTAGCTTGCCATTCACGAGTGATGTGGCTGATGAGTTTTTCAGGTGACATTTCTGTTGTCATAGGGGTGACTTGCAAGGCCTGATAAAGAGCTTGGCGGTATCCCAATGATTCCCTTAGGAGCTGCCAGATTGAGATGTCTGCTTTTGTTTTGTTGAGTTGCTTTTGGAGCGTGTCCCCAATTTCAGGTATAAGTACTGGGGTGGTGCTTGATGATGCTACGTCAGTTTGTGGTTGATTTGGCGTAGCATTTTCAGGTGGTGGTGTAGTGACTGGAGGAGGTGGCGTAGTCATCGTGGGCGGTGGTGTTGCCTCGTTTATGACTGTACCTTTGTTTTTGTCTTGGCTAGTTGTTTTCGACGGAAAACCTGGGGGTTCAAGCAAACTTAGTGAGGCTCGGTACAGACGTCCGGAACGCGTCAAGTAGGCTATCTCGTCGTCGCTGTCGGACAACCTGATCGGGTATTTGTGGGGCACTTTCCCGTATATCCCTGTGGGTCGTTGATCTTCTTCTTCCTCTTCTTCAGGAGGGAATAGGTAGTCATTATTGTCTATGTGATTATCTTCCTCATCAGAACTATCCCAGATACCATTGATTTCATGGTCGTTTGAGACAATTAGGTGAGAACAGTCAATGATGGGGTGTGTACCCACGAAGATGGCGTGGGTATGCAGGGGGTTGATTTGGTTTGAAGGCTTAGGCCCTGGAGTAGGTTTCTCGATGGTCTTGTCATCGATCAAGTCTTGAACTATGTTCTTAGGCGGAAGCATTGTTCAGTGTCATGTCCTTTTCCCCTGTGGAACTCGCAGTATGCATTCTGATCCCAAGATTTGGGCTTTTTATCCTGAGGGGGCTCACTAGTAGGTCCCAGGAGTTGAAGCACGTTTCGGCTTACAAGCCTCTGTAGCGCTTTGGAGCAAGTCATGTAGATTGGGTCAAAGTTTCGTCGTGGTTTTGACGAAGTCCGACCTGCAGATGAGTATGACGCCTTAGGAGGAGACGCGGTGTATTTCGCTGGCGTTGTGAAAGTTGGGGAAGCCGCTAGTGCTTCCAGTGCATTGATGCAGTGGACTGGTTCAGCTTTAGTGACGGCTCGTGATGAGCTGCCCTGGTAACCTCGGCCTGTAGCCTTGGTTAGCTTTTCTTTGCGGAGATCGTCTTCGATTAATTCACCCACAGCGCTGAGCGAAGAGAAATTGTCAAAGTTGCCATAACGCAAATGCTGTTGATACGCAGGGGTTAGGTTGTTGATGAACTTGGTGATCAGTTCTGTATCCTTAGGACGGTTGCGTATCTGGGCACTAAGTTTCTTCCAGCGAGTGAGGTATTCAGTGAAGCCTTCATTGTCCTTTTGCGCAAGAACTTCTAGGGTACATAGCGAGACTTGAGTATCGTTATTGTCATGATACTGATTGTCGAACTGGACCGTAATTTCTTTGAAGGTAGTAACTTTGTGTGGGTCCAGAGCATAGAACCAGGCTCTAGGTTGTGCATCTAGAGAATGTGGGAATAGAGTAGCCCAAGCTGAGGGGTCGACGCCCATGACGGCCATCTTAGCCTTGAAATCCTTGATATGCACAAGCGGACTTTCATGACCCTTGAATATGGGGAGGTCACTGAGTGAGAGCTTGGCCGGTAGCAGGGACTTGACACTTTTTGGGACGTGTTCAGTTTCCTCATAAATGGAATATCCCTTTGAATTAGTAAGGCGTTCTTCCATTGAACGAATTCTTTTGGCATTTCGTTCAACCTCTTCAGCAAGGTATTTGGCATTTTTCTCGGCCTCGAGTTTCTGCATTGTGGCCATCTGTTCGATTGCAGCAGTGAGGCTAAGGATCTTGCTGTTAAGCTGTTGAACATGTTCTGCGGTAACTACTGACGGGGGAGGAGTTGGGGCTCCTTCAACACTTTCTTCACTGTTAAGTGCCATGACAGTTCTTGGCTTTGATCTGTGGTAGGTACGTTTCGTTGGAGGTGGCGGAGGGTTCAGATGATGGTCTTTAGTACGTCGTGTATCCAGGACTTTTTAGGGGATGAACCTGCAGAGTTTCAAATCTTAGTGCCCTCCAAAAGAAAATAAAAGACTCAAAGAAAAGTCGTATTTGTAGTAGAGAAAAGGTAAAAGTGTGAAAAGCGTGTGCAGGACTCGACTTGTGTTTTTAGCTTAAAAGACACGGGAAGCTTTTGAGGTAAGGATGCGTTCGCGCGTCCCTAATCTCGATGTAAATAAAAGTTTTGTATGATCACAACCCGATTAACCCAAATTAGCGGTATGTCGCCAGGGGTTTGTCGTTAGGTTGTGATGTAAAAAGGAATCAGACCGAAGTAGCGATAGGCTAGTCGACCTGAAGATGTTAAATTGGGTAAAAAGCGGGTGTTGTTCGCTTTTTATGTGTGACACAGGACATCAACCCACAATGACGATAAGTCACCTGACTTGACATGTAAATCGACGGGTTCGTGTTTGAACAAGCCCGCATTTTGTTTATTTTTGAGAGAAATAGTTTGTTTAAGTCGGGGTGACTAGCAAGTCACTCGACTTAGAGCTATCTCAAAAAAAAAGTGTTTGTTTCATTGAAATATCCGAAATGAATTGACATTTTCGGGTTTTGTTTTGCGAAATGTTTTTGCGATAAATGTATTATGACGATACGTCAGTCGTATAATGCATTTATATTTTGTAAAGGATAGGAAATGTAGTGATTATTTCCGATCGGTTTTGAATATCGTGATGTATAGTTCGTCAGGTTCAGTTGACTATAGGTCAATGATCCTGACAGTATGCTTAGAAAGTATGCCTTTTTTGAAAAATATTTTAGAATGTATTTTCAAAACAGACGTCTTTTGAATGCAAAATGCTTTTTTAAATGTTTTTGTATGCATTTTGTTTGGAAGACGACCATAGCGAGGGTGCTATAGCTTTGAATTTGTACGTATAGACGCGGGTTTTTGGCTTTCAGGGTAAGGTTCCTTCCGGTCATTCCCGCAACGTTTGTGTAGAGTTATCCGCAAGATCACACACATTTGAGTGTGGATTCAATAAGGGGTCTAGAGCGTCCGAGTTTGACTGCTACGATCACTTGTACGGATGCCATACTTATGATCGTGGAAGGCTGAGAGATCGACGTGTCCAGAGTATACTCGCTTATGAAGCGAGTTTTTACTTGGGGCCGTCCCTCGAAGGGTGTGGTTATGAATCAGGAGGATTCGACTCAAAAGTACTATTGCCCAAATATCGAAAGCAGAAATGTTTTCAAAGTTTCAAGTTTCACTTCTTTATGTTTTTGAAATAAAATGAAAAGCTACTTTTCAAAATAAATAAAAAACATGCACGTCCCCAGCGGAGTCGCCAACTGAGGATATCGGATCGGGATCCCTTCTCGACGCCCCGCTCGCGCCCGCCCTTGATTAGATGTTAATGGGGCGGAATGCACGACGCGGGAAAATTTTGCAAGAAGCTCGCTCGCAGGAGCTTCGCTTTAGGGCTTTGCTCGAGCGTTCTTTTGCTTATGGGGGGTGTCATTGCATGTAATTGTGACCAAAAAAAATATAAAAGTCCTTTTTAAAATATATTTTTGGAGTCGCCACTAAATATTAAAGGAATTTGGAACCTATTCTACGCGTCTTAAAATATAAGACACGGGTGTCTCAGATTTCAAGGTGCGTCGATACCTATCCATCTGAGGTTATTGTGAAACCAGAGAGGATTCGGAGTGAGGTTGCCTTTCTAAAGTTTTGACAAAACGTATTATAAAAACTGTAATAAAAAGGCCTACGTAAAAGTAGTCTTTACTAATTTGAAACAAATGCTTTCATTTCGATATTTGGGCTAATAGGACACTACGTACAAATGCAAATATATGACTCGACAAATATGTAAAATAAATGTAAGCCGTCAAAGCTATGACGATTTGCTATAGGAAATATACGTAAAATTACTAATTCATTGTATTTGAATTAATAAATTAACGTTGTTTTCCGACTTGTGTTCAATTCTAAGATTTTGTAAAACCCTCGGTTTTGCATGTTTAAAAGACTATATGAAACGGTACAGTTAAATGTAGAATCCGTGTTTTAGTCGTAATTTAATGCATGAATCGAGAATTTGCATAATGTAAAAGTGTGTGTTTAATTTAGTGATTTTGAGTCGTTTATTTATGCGATATTGGCGAGGTTTAGACGAGTCTTTCGATTCGAATTACTACAATCGTATTGCGAATACGGGTTCGTTAGTGCCAATATCGGGGTGGGTTAAAGTAACCCTATAAGTCTCGAACGTCCAATCCGAAGGTAAAATTTCTTTACCTTGAAATGCAAAGACGGTTTTTAGAGTGGAGATTTATAAGTGCGAGAGGCTTTATGTGAGTATGAGTGTTGAATTGATTGTCATATGTAAGAGATGTATATTTGAAGTGAAGAGTTGATGTGTTTTGAGTCGAATAGGGGCTGCTATTTATAGCAAATGCTTCGTGTTTCATGCGTAGTGTGGAACCCGGGAACCGCGTCGAGGGACCCAACTCGGCGTCTTGCTTAAAGGGCGGATTTTAAAGTTAAGAAAGATTAAGTTGGAAAAACCTTTAAGAACTGTTATGGAGTCGCCACCTAATTATCGCGGAAATTAGGAACCTGCTACCATGTTCTAAGTTAAAAACATGTCCTAGATTTTGGAGCACGCCGACACCCCTAGATCTAAAGTTTGTGAAACCAGATTGGATTCGGGGTGAGGGTACTTTAGAAAAAGAGTTAATTCAAATAATGATTTATGAAAACCTTTTAGAAAAGCCTATGTAAAAAATAGCCTCTACTGACCTAGAACAATCCTTGTAAGATGATATTTGAGCTAATGTTATCGCTACGTACAAGAGCGATAAGTTTGTAAAAGAATGCAGATGCAAAAAGATTGATTAAAACCCTCAGTTTACCATGTTTAACTTGTTAACGAATACGGTTCAGTTAAAGGTCGAATTCATTGTTTAAGTTGATTTTAATGCAAAATAAGAAGGGTGCAAGATGCATGCAAATAAAATAAAGTTCAATTGTCCATTGGTTTATTTTATAAGGTCGGTTGCTTATGCGACTTTGGCGTGTCATCGGATATGGAGTGTACCCGAAGTAAATAGAACACTTGGAGTGCAAGCGCGCTGGGTGCCAAAGCCGGGGGGGGGGGGGGGGGGGGGGGGGGGCGCTAAAGGGTAGACCCCTTTGTTAGTCCATAGAAAAAAAGAAAAAGCTTTGATCCAAGGGGATCGGTACCTACCTTGTCCTGGCAGATCTGGGCGAGCTTCGCTTGAAGTTAAAAGGAGGATGAATTCAACACGGGATGGTGTGTTGAACTCAAGGATTTGAGTGCTTGAGGCTTTGTGAGAGTTTTGTGGTGCAAGATGTGAAAGCTAGGTGTAAAGTGTGTTTTCTGAAGAGAAATTGCTGTTGAATTGTGTTTTGAGGTCGAGGGTATATGGGTGTATATATACTAAAAACCTCGGAGAAATAGGAAATCCGGGGATAAAAACAGGCCTAGGAACCGCATAGCCTTATGCGGTTGGTAGGGCAAACCGCATAGGCTTATGCGGTTGCCTCCCCAAACCGCATAAGCTTATGCGGTTTGAGGGTGTGGTTTTAGTCTAGTTTCCTAGTTTCGGTTGAATTATATCTTTGAAAGATTTCGAGATAATCTCAAACGTGAAGCTCAAGAAAACCCCTAGGATATTTCTGAGATACTTTGTGATGTTCAGGGCTTTGGAGTGCGGGCCAAAGGCTGGGTTTGGGCTCGGTTTCGGGCCCGAGACCCGGAAAAATGAAAAGGGTGTATTTGCATAGTTTTTGTAAAATAAGGTAAGACGTGAAGCCGTATTTTGTGTAAGAGGAGGCTAAAGGGAAGATTTAGCCACCGGGCCTAAATTTAGGAATTTAGGAATGCTGAATTAGACCTTGTTAATGTAAAAGGGCTAATTGTAGTGCAAATGCGAAGCTCATGCCAAATGAAGCAGGACAGGGACCTAGCTAGACTCCAAATGGACAAAATGAACGTTTATTTAAAGCGATGTAAAGCGACCTAAATCATTTTAACATTTCAAACGACTCAAAAATGAATTCGACATTAGTTAGAACCGTTTAAGTCAACGTTAAAACATGCGTAATAAAAGTCCGTGATACATCACAGGGTTTTGTTTGGGAGGGTACGGATATGGGTATCCACAGAGCCCCGCTTGATCGAGCTCGGACTAGGCGCTAGTCAAACTCCACGACCATATCCAGGACCATTACGGTCTCGTCTGATCGTGAACGAAGCATGTGTCCATGGGTGAGACGAGGACTTCGAACCGGGCTAAACGGGGAGGGGCGTATATGTTTAAGGACGTGACGGTCCGTGCATGCTATAAGGGCCTGCCGGCCTGCTGAATGTCTTCGTCGTGCTCGTTGTACTGTCGTTGATGGTGCCTTTGTATATGCTTGGTATCGTCGGATGCCTGGTGCTGTTGCTTGTAATGTCTTCGTATTGCATGTGTATAAGGGGCTAAAGTGCAGGGGTACAGGTGCTTGCAAGATGTTTGGGTATGCGTGAGGTGTATAATTGAGTAGGGGTGTTTATGTAGGTGTAGGTGTTGATCTCGTGAAAGAGCGTCCGTGTAATGCTTGAACTCGCCGAGGAGCGTCTATGTAGAGTGAAGTGCTTGGAGTTAGGCGTATATTGCAGAGTGCTTGTGCTTGGGCTCGCCGAGGAGTGTCTATGTAGTCGTAGTTGCATATGATTGCCTTCCGTTGGGGGGGAAAACGATGTAATGCTCGTAAAGAGCGTTCGTGCTTCTGCTTCTGTACCGTACATTAAATGCTTAATATACGCGTATGGCGGACTGTAGGTGACGCCTTAACCCAAGCACGGGACGTACTTGGAGTTGCATTAGGGCCAAGATGAATTAGGAATTCAAAAGTAGGCGTAAAACGAGAAAAAACCGAGAAAAACCAAAGGCTGAAACCGCATAAGCTTATGCGATTCAGGGGACAAACCGCATAAGCCTATGCGGTTTCCCCTGTTGGCTGTAGGGGCTATATAAAGCTCGAGTTGAGCCGTGAGCATGCTTCACTCGTCATTTTCGGTTTCTTATTCATAAAAACGCCATTTTTCGATTTCTCAACCGTTTTTGCTCATTTTCGTTGCGTTGCCTTGCTATGGAACCAGGTAATGCTCCATTTTAACTTGCTTTTACGTTATTTGTCGTTGTAATTAGCTAGTTTTGCCTTGAAATGTTGAAAAGACGGGTTTTGCATGAAAACCCGAGTTTTGCTTGAAATTTGCCGTTTGAATGCTTGAAATTGACGTCATTGTGTTGCATTATGCCATGTGAACGTGTATGTGTGAATTGATTGTGATTTAGACCGTCTTTGTGTGAAAAACGTCCAAATTAGGTTTCGGGCCCGAAAACGAACCCTGATTTTCCGACCCGTAATTTCAATTAAACTTCGGTGTAGGATGCCCATAGCGTGTATAGCATGCCTATAGCGTTAGTTTTGTAAAAATGCCGAGTTAAGGCTTTCAAATCGCCGTCTTAAGTCGTAGTTATACGGAGTAATTAAGGCGAATTGGGGGTTTTTGATCGGGATGGCCAAAATGCAATTGCTTGTAATGGGTTGTTGTTGGGGACTATTATGGTGCGTAGAAACCATAAAGTTGTAATTTTGAGGTGTAGAGAACGGTTTTCAGCTTAATTGTGAATTAGGCCTAAAAATGCTCTGTAGGGCGTATAGTGCAATGTGCTAAGGGATGTATATGTATTATGTGCGTATTATTTGTGTGTATTTGTGTATGTGTATGCCAAGTTGTATGCTTGCATGTATTATAGCTGTATGTATTGGTTGCGTTTGGTTGCAGGAGATGATTCTAGTCGCGTTACGAGATCGAAATCTCGTAGGAGTACTAGCTCGAGGACTGAGGGAGCCTCTAGCTCGAGTGGTTTGAGGCGTACGCGTAGTGAGAGGGATGCTGACCCTCGTGACTTGCGCACGAGACGTGGTCAGTCACGAGGTAGAGGTCGTGGGAGGAATGTCCCCGTGCCTGATCCTGAGGATGAGCTTGCTCAAGAGCTTGTGGATGAGCTGGAGGCTGAGATGGATGTCGAGGAGGAGGCTGAGGAGGCTGCGCCTAGAGCGAGTAGCTCTAGGCCGCGAAAATCACGTGCGAACAGGGCGTTCGCCAAGGGCTGGGATGGCCATAACCTTCTACTTGCTCGGAGAGAACGCTTTCCTATCGAGCGACGATGGGTTGGCAGAAAGGTTCGATGAGGACCTTCTCGGGCGTCTCATCCGTGATGTGTGCCTTTGAGGAGAAGCTTTCGACGAGAGTGCAAGCTTGGGTGCTGCGTAGTGCTTTTGGCCCGTTGGTCGGCCATTGGAGGGAGATTGCGGGGAAGAAGCAGACGGCGAACCTGATGTTGATCAGGGCCTTCCTAGACAGGTACTGGGACACCACGACGACGTTCCATATGCCCGGTTTTGAGGCCGGCATTACCTTGTCTGAGTATGCGGTCATAACGGGGCTGCCGTTCGGAGACCGTGACATGAGTTTCGAGTTTGCGCCGTCCGTTGTGGACGAGGTTGTGACTGCCGCGATTGGCGGTGGTTTGGAGGTGATTTGCGAGGGTGCTCCACCTTACACTTTCAAGACGAGCTACATCTTGGAGTACTTCGAGGGGAAGACCGAGTATGGCCCCTCGGAGTGGAGTGACGAGCAGAATGCTCGTATGTGGTTGTGGTGGTTTGTGAGCGCCGTGTACTTCGGCGATAAGGGTGAGCGGGCGTCGACGTCGGTCCTCATGCATCTCCTGGATTGGAATGCGATTGGGACGTTTGGTAGGGTAGCCGTCTCCTGGGTTTGTGCATTCGTTTCTGTATGGATGCCGTGAGACCGCGGGTCATGGATCGAGGGTCGAGACTGTCCTTAGTCTCGCCTGGATTCTTAATGGAGGTACGTGTTGATTTTGTCTTAGGTGCACTGTTGCTTTTTTGTCTTTGTCGTCTTTGTCTTTGTGTCTTTGTAATGTGTTTTGTAATATGTTTTTTTTTTTTTTTTTGTGTGCAGTCGTGGATTCTTAGCCATTTTCCTTTTCTGCAGCCGCCACATGCTCTGACGATTCCGCGGGTATATCCGCGGTGCGTACTTGGGGTACGTGCAACCGTGCTGCGTTTAACTGGTCGTATGACGAGGTTCGGGATCGTCTGAACCGGATGCAGTTTGATCAGGTTTGTGCTTGAACCATTTTAAATAGAATGTACTTAAAATGATCGTATGGCGAGTGTTTGTTTTGTTTGTGCTTGTAGTTCGTGCCGTTCAGTGGGGCGGTATGCGGGCATTCTGAAGGCATCGGGCGCGGTTTGCGATCACGAGAGACCAGCGTCTGTACTTAGCGGCCGTGCGGACCGGTTTGGTATCTTGGGAGCGCTTGGTCTTTCAGCGGGGTGGACTCGGTGGTGCCTAGGGACCCGCCGAGGGTCCTGTTTGAGCGAGGGGTTTCCGCCCAGGATCGGGTGGCGTTGTACGGGGAAGGAGAGTCGGTGAGTCTTCTCTGCCTTGGGGAAGACTACAGCCACTTTGCGGAGTCTCGGCTTGCTTGTGGGCCGATTGAGGTATGTTTGCTGCTGTTGAGGGTGCGTAAGGTAATTTTTGCGAAAAATTTCCCTGACGTGTGCGTTTTGAACTTGTTTTGTAGGAATTTGATCCCGAGATGGCGGAGCAGCCTGGTGACTTTCCTACCACCGTTGAGTACGACGAGTCGGGTGTGCGTCGTACCTTCACTTTGCCGACGTACTTGCCGGTGACCACTGACGCGGGCATGGGCGGTTTGGGCCAGGCAGGGTGAAGAAGGTATGTATCTTTGTCGTTGTATATGTGAGTGAGCCCCCAGTTTGATCGAGGTATGAAACATGGCGATGATCAAACTAGTGAGATGCATGTTTTTGTGTTACCCCCTCGAGTTTGACTTAATTTGAGTGAAATAAAGGCAAAATGGAGAGAAGGCGCTTTGTTTTTGAAATTTCCCCCTAAGTTTGGCTTAATTTGAGTGAAATTAAGGCAAAATGGAGAGAATGCGCTTTGTTTTTGAAATTTCCCTCTAAGTTTGGCTTAATTTGAGTGAAATAAAGGCAAAATGGAGAGAAGCCGCTTTGTTTTTGAAATTTCCCCCTAAGTTTGGCTTAATTTGAGTGAAATTAAGGCAAAATGGAGAAAAAATGTGAAATGTGTGTGTGTTGTGCATCACAGGTGGCTAAGGAGACTCATAAGAAGTTATGGCGGATAGCCAACAGGTGGAGGATGGCTTGGGCTGAGCAGGCTGCTTAGTTGTGTCAGAGCCGGGCTGAGACGGCGCATATTCGACGGGAGTTCGACGAGTATCGTCGTCGTCATCCTGAGTGAACTTGTGTAATAAAGATTGTATGAACCTTTGCTTACATGTCGTTGTAGCTTGAACTTTGAACTTGATTGCAGTTGTGAACCTGTTTGGTTATTAAGCTTGTTTGAGAAGTGAAATGATTCCCGAGTGGGATGTATTGATGTTGATTTTAGATTGTGAAAATGCGTGTGCAAAAGTTCATTTTAAATGCGAAATGAGCTTGCATGAATGCCGAAAATGTTTGTGTTGACTCGTGGTATGAATCGTTGTTGCTAAAGTGAGGTGTAACGTTGCTGCATGGGGAACAACAATAGAATGTCGTAGGGTAGTGTATATTGTGGTGTGTAGGAAAGACGAAATTAGGAAAGTTGCGAGAAAACCCGCCCCTTGAACCGCATAGCCTTATGCGGTTGAGGTGTCAAACCGCATAGGCTTATGCGGTTTGGGGTGCAAACCGCATAGGCTTATGCGGTTGGGGGTGCAAACCGCATAGGGTTATGCGGTTTGGCGGCTTGGCTAGTATCTGGGGAGTTTCCATATTCCGTAATATGTTTTGTATATAAGGAGGGGGGGTGCGTGCCATAATCCTCATTCACAATTACTTCTCTTCTTCTCTTTTAGTACAAGTTCTTGCTCTCATAAATATATTTGGTATATTTATTAAAGTTTTTTTGTATTCAAGAAAATGGTGGAGCATTTTGATGCTCTTTTGAAGAGGTGGACCTCCTCACTAAGTCCGGCGATGAAGAAGGCGGTGTATGACGATGGTGCGGGTGTTTTTATTGGCTTTCGCCAAATGAAAGTCGATCTTGACTTCCTGGATGCGTGCTTGGATTATTGGGATCCTAGGTTGCATGTGTTTAGGTTTCCCGGGGGAGAGGTGTGTCCTTTGATAGAGGAGTTTGCGGCCATTGCGGGGTGGTCGAAACGGACTACTCCTGTGGTTGTAAGGAGCGAGCTTTGCTACAACGGGATGTTGCGAAACTTCCTTGGGATGACAAATGCTCAGGCTGCAGGTTTGTTTGAGGGAGGTAAGGTAAACATGCTTCTCTTGTGTCAACGATACATGAATAAAGTTGATACTAGTATTTCGGACCGTTCTAGGCGGAGGGCCCTTGCTTTTTGTTTAGTTCATCGGTATGCTTTCGCGGGGTCCATGCCAGATGGAGTGTTCGGAAACGCGAGGTATGCTCGTGTTGTCGAAGAGATGGAAAGGGTATATGATCCTTCTGCGTTGATCCAAGCGGAGACCATACTGGGCTAGGACGACCGTTGTGCTAATCGTCTGAGCTCGTACAGGGGTTGCGCTAGGATCACGCGAACATTTGGCTCATGGAGAGGCTAAGTGTGTATAAAGCTCTCCCCCTTGGTGGTGTCTTCAAGGCTGCTGCGACAACGTCGCGAAAGATGGAGTGGGCTGACCTTCGGGAGCGTTCGCTAAACTACTACCGGGGGTTCGTGAAGGAGAGCTCCATTCGTTGATATGTGTCTTGGTGGGGTATTACGGCGATTACGGCGCCGTCTGTTGCGAATGCGACTCGTGGGTTGATGTTGTGCGGGTTTGAACGAGGGGTGTGGATTCATCCTCTGCGCTTGAAGAGGCAAATCGGGCTTGCTCAGACCATACCCGAGCAGGATACTCAGGTTGGAGGGGTTGTTGTGCTAAACAACCAAATGATTGATGCTTGGATCCGAGGATGGTCGGACCGCGTTACTTGGGCTGTTCCGGAGCATATAGAGTCTAGTCATGTTACGGACTTCTATACACGATGGTACCGCTCCAATGATCCTCAGGAACGGGAGAACCAAAGGAGGAGGGAAAAGAACGGGCCAAGGCCCTCCTTGGCGTATGAGGTGGTGCGCGAAAGGAGAGACTATGGTGATCTTTGTGCTGTTAGTGTGGATGCTTCTACTTCGAGATCGGCGCGGGAAAGGCTTGGACCGAAGGTGACTGTTAAAGATCGTCTAGGGTCAAGGATTGAGGAGCCCCCAGTCGAGCAGGACGAGGATCCGATCGAGCCCCCAGGTTTTGAGAGATCTATTCCCGTTCTTAGTTCGAAGATTGTGGCGGATCGGCCCCTTGAAGATGAAGAGGCTAATCCGAAGCGTCAGAAGATGACTTGAGTAGTTTGCTTTGTTTTGTTTAGAACATTTCCTTTATTTAAATACATGTTTTAGATCTGAATAAAGGGCTAAGGAGGCTTGTTCCTAGCTCATTTCTATATTGCGAAAAATTCTAAATAAAGTAATAAAATAGAATTAATTTGCTTTTGCCTTGTCTCGTTGCTTTCTTTTGTTTGTTTTTAAATGTTCTCGACCTTTTTAAGCTTCGAACATTCGTATTTTGCCTTAAAATCCTCGACCTTTTTAAGCTTCGGATTTGTTTGTTTGATTTGTTTTGTCCTTAAGTCCTCGACCTTTTTAAGCTTTGGACTTGGATCTTTGTTTTGTTTTGTGTTGACTATGCTCTCGACTTTTTTAAGCTTTGAGCGTGTCTTTTGTGAGTGCATCGCCCTTGACCTTTTTAAGCTTTAGGCGTGCGTGCTAGGAAGTTCGGTTGTGCTTTTGACAAGCTGCCTACGTATCCGCATTTCACGGAATCAAACCGGCGTAGTTCGCGTGATTCGGTTGAGCTCTTTGCAAAGCTGCCTACGTATCCACAGTGCGTGGAATCAAACTGAGCGTAGTTCACCCATGCGAGAGTGAGTTTTGTTTTTTGAAATGTATTGCAAAATTGTTTGTGTTTAGGGGTAGTATTTTTTCTAGATTTGTTGGTAATCGGAAGTCCTGGCCGTCAAGGTCAGTTAGCTTCACGGCTCCTCCGGGAAGGATTTCCTTGACCAAGTACGATCCGGCCCAATTGGGTTTGAATTTTCCTCTTGGGTCGACTGGTAATGGTGCTCGGACTGATTTGAGTACTAGGTCACCCACTTTGATATTTCGTGGCTTGACCCGTTTGTTGTAGGCGCGTTGTAAGCGAGATTGGTACATTCGGACTGTACTTAGTGAATGTAACCGTCTTTCGTCTAAAAGGATGAGTTGTTCATATCGTTCGCGTGCCCATTCGGCTTCAGGAATGTCTGCTTCCATGAGGATTCGAAGGGATTGCATCTCGATTTCTACAGGTTGAACGGCTTCCATCCCGTAGGTTAAGAAATAGGGTGTCATGCCTGTGGGTGTGCGGATGGTTGTGCGGTATCCCCATAATGCAAATGGGATTTTGTTGGGCCAGTCGTGGCAGGTGTCGATCATCTTTTTGAGGATTGATACGACGGTTTTGTTTGCTGCCTCGACCGCGCCGTTAGTTTGTGGTCGGTAGGGTGATGATTTGTGTCGTTGTATCTTGTATTTGAGGAGAAGTGGTTCGACTTCTCCTTGGAAATGTGTGCCTTGGTCGCTTATGAACTCGTGGGGTATGCCATAGCGACAAATGATGTTGTTTTGTATGAATTTCGCAACTTCTTTTGTGCCTAGCGTACGGTATGATGCGGCTTCGACCCATTTGGTGAAATAGTCGATGGCCACGAGGATGAAGTAGTGTCCTCCTGCTCCTACGGGTTGAACTTTGCCTATGACGTCAATTCCCCAGGTTGAGAAAGGCCATGGCGAGGTCAAACTGTATAGTGGTGAAGGAGGGATGTGTTGTACGTTTGCAAAAATTTGGCAATTATGGCAATGTTTGACATGCTTTGCGCAGTCGGCTTCCATGGTTGTCCAGTACCATCCTAGCCTTATGATTTGTTTGCACATGGCTCGTGCGTTCATGTGTGTTCCGCACTCGCCATCGTGTACTTGGGACATGATTTCGTGTCCCTTTTTGTGATCGACGCACAAGAGTAGTATGCCTTGAGGCGTCTTTTTGAGTAGTTTGCCCATTTCCATCACGAATTGTGATGATAATAGGCGTAGGGCTCGCTTGGCCCGTTTGTCGGTGTTTGGTGGGTATTCACCGTTTGTTTTGTAGTTGATGATTGCTTGGTACCAAGGGTCGGCTTGTTCTTCCTCGGTTTCAATGTCACAGATGTAGGCGGGTTCGTTCCGTCGTTCCACGACAATGGGTAGTGTTTCCATTCCCGGGGGTATGTTGATTAGTGACGCGAGTTTGGATAACGCGTCGGCGAATTGGTTTTCTTCGCGTGGGAGGTGTATGAATTCTACGTGATAGAATTCGTTTATGAGCTCTTGTATTTTGTTTTGGTATAGTGCTAGGTTTTCATTAAGTATCTTCCATGCTCCGGATACTTGGTTGATTATGAGGGAGGAGTCCCCATAGACTCTTATGTTGCGGGCGTTGAGTACAAGCGCTGCTTGGAGACCGTGCAAGCATGCTTCGTATTCTGCGGCGTTGTTTGTAACGTCAAAATCCAGTTTGATGGATAAGGGGGTGTGTTCGCCATTTGGGGATATGAGAAGTATTCCTACTCCACATCCTCGATAGTTGGAGGAGCCGTCGAAGTATAACTCCCATTGTTCTTGGTTGATGTTGTAAATCCCATCGTCTGGAAGGGATGTCGTGTCGATGATTGGTTGTTCGTTGATTGCGTTTTCTTTAGGAAATCGGAGGCGCTCGTCCCTTGATTGCTTTGAGGGTGCATTTAAGGTCGAATTCGGCTAGGAGCAATGTCCATCGGCCATTCGTCAGTTAAGCAGGTTTCTCGAAAAGGTACTTTACTGGGGTCCATTTTTGAGTAGACCTTAAATGCGGTGTGCTAGCATATAGTGACGGAGTTTTTTGGATGACCATACCAATGCTAGACAGCTCTTCTCGACGGGTGAATATCGAGTTTCGTAATCGAGAAATTTCTTGCTTATGTAGTAGATTGCGTGTTCTTCGCCGTTTATTTCTTGAGCGAGCATGGCGCCCATGGCGGTAGGGGTTGTTGTAAGGTATAAGGATAGTGGTAAATCCCTTTGGGGTGGTCGTAGAACTGGTGGGTTAGTTAGCAATTCCTTGACCTTGTCAAATGCTTTTTGACATTGTTCGTCCCATTCAACGTGGTCGGTTTTCTTGAGTTTCTGGAAAACTGGTTCACATATCATGGTGAGTTTGCTAATGAAGCGTGAGATGTATTGGATTTGGCCCAAGAAACTTCGAATTTCGTCGAGGTTCTTCGGGGGTTGCATTTCTAGAATTGCTTTGACTTTCGAGGGGTCGACCTCGATGCCTCTTTGGCTCACTACATGTCCTAGTAGTTTACCGGACTTGACTCCAAAAGTACATTTTTGGGGATTGAGGCGCATTTTGTATTGTCGTAGGCGCGTGAAGAACTTGCGGAGGTTAGTGATATGACCACTTCTCTCCTTTGACTTCACGATCATATCGTCGACGTAAACTTCGACTTCTTTGTGCACCATGTCATGTAAAAGGGTTGTAGCGGTGCGTTGGTATGTAGCGCCAGCATTGATTAGGCCGAAGGGCATGACTGTGTAGCAGTATGTCCCCCACGGTGTAATGAAGGCCGTCTTTGCCAAGTCTTCGAGTGACATTTTGATTTGGTTGTAGCCTGCGTAGCCGTCCCTGAAGGATAGGAGGGCGTGATCGGCGGTGTTGTCGACTAGGACGTCCACATGGGGTAATGGAAAGTCATCTTTGGGACTAGCTTTGTTCAAGTCGCGAAAATCAACGCATACTCGAATTTTGCCATTCTTTTTCAAGACTGGGACCATGTTTGAGACCCATTCAGGATATTCGATGACTTGGATGAAACCGGCTTGTAGTTGTTTTTCGATTTCTTCCTTGACCATAAGGGACCATTCGGGACGTAGTCTTCTTAGCTTTTGCTTGATGGGTTTGTAACCGGCTTTAATGGGGATGCGGTGCTCGGCGATGCTTCGTTCGATTTCGGGCATGTCTTTGTATGACCAAGCGAATACGTCTTTGAATTCGCTTAGGAGTTGTGTGAATTGGGTGCGCTCGTGTTCGTCTAGTGAGGCTCCTAGTTGTAGTTCCCTTGGTTCCTCGGGGGTTCCCACGTTTATGGTTATGGTTTCCTCGATGATAGGGTCTTGTGTTTTTGGGTGCACAATGTTTGCAATGTATTTGTTTAATGATTGGTCACTTTCGCATGAGTTAGTGTCTTTTGTATTTTGTGTTTTGTTTGTTGCTTGTTGATTTTTGTTTGTTTGTATTTTGTTGTTTGTTTTAGCTGGAGACAAAGCGTAAGCAAATTTATTCATTTCATTATTTTGAAGAGAATTATTCGACAAATCAGAAAATTGCTTGGAGCTAGCCTCCGTAAAAAGAAAATCTAAACTAAAGCTAGAGTCTAGGATAGATGGGTCGACAGATGACCCGACACTAAGAGCATTAGAATCTAAAAGAATTTCTTCTTCTTCTTCATCGTTTTCTGTGCCGCTGGAGCTGCTTGAGCTGCTTGAGTTGCGATGTAGATTGCGTCGTCGCTGGAGGAAGGTGTGGTTTTCCTTCGAGGTTTCTTGATTCTTCCTTGATCGATAAGATCTTGGATGACATGTTTGAGTTTGAGACAACTCTCGGTGCTATGCCCCATGCCCGGTGGTATGCACAGAAGGCGTTGGGGTCCCATGACTTTGATTTCTTTCTCATGGGCGGCTCGTTAATAGGTCCGATGGGTGTAAGGTAGTCTTTTTCGACTAGTTTTTGTAATGCCACAGCGTAGGGCATGTAGAGTTTGTCAAAGTTCCTTGCAGAACCGTGCGAGTTGTGTATTTCTCGTCCTTTAAGAGTGCGTTCTCGAAGGGTACTTCGGTAGGCGGGATCCTCATAGCTAGATGTGAGATCCTTCTCGATGCGAGTGCCAATTTCGATGAGATGTTCGAAGTTCTGAGCATGGCAGAAGTGAAAGTAGTATCGCCAGGCGGGTCGTAAGCTGAAAAGGAAAGTGGATATGAGTTCGTCTTCGTGTGGGTGGTCCGGCACTCGGGAAAGTAGTTTCCTCCACTGTGTAAGATGTTTGACGAAGCCTTCGTTGTCCTTCTGACGAAAAGCTTCGAGGGTGTCGAGCGAGACTGGGCTGCTAAGTTCTTTTTGGACACGACGTTCCAAACGCTCGACTGCGGTGCGATGTAGAGCCTTTAGGTGGTTGATGTCTTTTGCAAGTTGATTGATGTGGCCTATCACTTCGTCGGTGGGTAGCCAGTATTCGTCGTCTTCATCATCACTAGACCAAATGGCATTGATTTGGTCGTCTGAGGGTGTGATGAGGTAAGAGCAGTCTAGTATAGGGATTGACCCCACGAAGTTTGCATGGTTTCCAAGCGGGTTTTCGTTGTTTGAAGGCTTGGTGGGTTGAGATGGTTTGCTAAGCTTTCCTTGATCAATCAGATCTTGGATAGCGTTCTTGAGCCTAAAGCAATTCTCGGTATCATGCCCCTTGCCTCGGTGGTATGCACAGAAGGCATTGGGGTTCCAAGACTTAGGCTTCTTGTCTTCGGGCGGCTCGCTAATAGGCCCGATTGGTTGTAAGTAGTTTTTCTCGACCAACCTTTGAAATGCCTTGGAGTAAGACATAAAGAGAGGGTCGAAGTTTCTCTTGGCCTTAGGAGGCGGTGAGAAGGTAGTTGCGAAAGCGTCGAGGTGTGGAACCCGGGATCGGACCCAACTCGGCGTCTTGCTTAAGGGCGGATTTTAAAGTTAAAAAAGATTAAGTTGGAAAAACCTTTAAGAACTGTTATGGAGTCGCCACCTATTTATCGCGGAAAATAGGAACCTGCTACCATGTTCTAAGTTAAAAACATGTCCTAGATTTTGGAGCACGCCGACACCCCTAGATCTAAGGCTTGTGAAACCAGATTGGATTCGGGGTGAGGGTACTTTAGAAAAAGAGTTAATTCAAATAATGATTTATGAAAACCTTTTAGAAAAGCCTATGTAAAAATAGCCTCTACTGACCTAGAACAATCCTTGTAAGATGATATTTGAGCTAATGTTATCGCTACATACAAGTGCGATAAGGTTTTAAAAGAATGCAGATGCAGATGCAAAAAGATTGATTAAAACCCTCAGTTTAGCATGTTTAACTTGTTAACGAATACAGTTGATTAAAGGTCGAATTCATTGTTTAAGTTGATTTTAATGCAAAATAAGAAGGTGCAAGATGCATGCAAATAAAATAAAGTTCAATTGTCCATTGGTTTATTTTATAAGGTCGTTGCTTATGCGACTTTGGCGTGTCATCGGATATGGAGTGTACCAAGTAAATAGAACACTTGGAGTGCAAGCGCTGGGTGCCAAAGCCGGGGCGCTAAAGTGTAGACCCCTTTGTTAGTCCATAGAAAATAAGAAAAAGCTTTGCTCCAAGTGGATCGGTACCTACCTTGTCCTGACGCTTCAGATCTGGGCAGAGCTTTGCTTCTTGAACTTGAAAGGAGGATGAATTCAACACGGGATGGTGTGTTGAACTCAAGGATTTGAGTGCTTAAGGCTTTTGTGAAAGAGGATTTGTGTGTTGTGAATTGTGTGTGAAATTGTGATCTGAAAAGTATGAAGATGTGAAAGGTGTGAATTGTGTGGAAAAAGATGTATTCTGGTTGTGAAAGATGATCCTTCGAGGTTGGGTATAGGGGTGTATATATACTAAAAACCTCGGAGAAATTAGGAAAGCAGGGAATAAAAACAAGCCGAGGAACCGCATAGGCTTATGCGGTTGCCAGGGCAAACCGCATAAGCTTATGCGGTTTCCCCTCCAAACCGCATAAGGCTGTGCGGTTTGGAGGTGTGGTTCTAGGCCTAATTTCCTAGTTTCGGTTTGACGAAATCTTTGGAAGATTACGTGATAATTTGGACGTGTGGCTCAAGAAAACAGCTAGGATAATCCTGAGATATTTTGTGGTGTTCAGGGCTTTGGAGTGCGGGCCAAAGGCTTGGGTTTGGGCTCGGTTTCGGGCCCGAGACCCGGAAAAATGAGAAGGGTGTATTTGCATAGTTTTTGTGAAATAAGGTAAGACGTGAAGTTGTATTTTGTGTAAGAGGGGGCTAAATAGCGGTTTTAGCTACCGGGCCTAAATTTAGGAATTTAGGAATGCTGAATCAGACCTTGTTAATGTAAAAGGACTAATTGTAGTGCAAATGCGAAGCTCATGCCAAATGAAGCAGGACAAGGACCTAGCTAAACTCCAAATGGACAAAATGAACGTTTATTTAAGTGTGATGTGATGCGACCTTAAACATTTTAACATTTAAAACGACTCAAAATGAATTCGACATTAGTTAGAACCGTATAAGTCAACGTTAAAGCATGCGTAATAAAAGTCCGTGATACATCACAGGGTTTTGTTTGGGAGGGTACGGATATGGGTATCCACAGAGCCCCCAGTTTGACTGAGCTCGGACTAGAGCGCTAGTCAAACTCCTTCGACCATATCCGGACCATTACAGTCTCGATATAGTCAGCGGAACGAAGCATGTGTCCATGGGTGAGACGAGGACTTCGAACCGGGCTAAACGGGGAGGGGCGTGCGCATTTTAAGGACTTGGCGGTCCGTGCATGCTATAAGGGCCTGCCGGCCTGCCGGATGTCTTCGTCGTGCTTGTTGTCGTTTGTTGGTGCCTTTGCGTGTGCTTGTAATGTCAAATGTTGATGCTGGTGCTTGTGCTTGTAATGTCTTCGTATTGCATGTGTTGGATGTAAAAAGGGCTAATTGTGCAGGGTGCATATGCTTGTAAGATGTTTGGGTAAGTGCTAGTGTAGGCCTCGTGAAAGAGCGTCTGTGTAATGCTTGTGCTTGAACTCGCCGAGGAGCGTCTATGTAGAGTGAAATGCTTGGAGTTAGGTGTATATTGCAGAGTGCTTGTGCTTGGGCTCGCCGAGTAGTGTCTATGTAGTCGTGGTTGCATATGATTGCCTCCCGTGGAGGAGAAAATGATGTAATGCTCGTGAAGAGCGTTAAATGCTTAATATACGCGTATGGCGGGCTGTAGGTGACGCCTTGACCCAAGCATGGGACGTACTTGGAGTTGCATTGGGGCTAGAATGAGTTAGGGATCGAAAAGTAGGCGTAAAACGAGAAAAAACCGAGAAAAACCACAGGCGGAAACCGCATAGCCTTATGCGGCTCATGGGGCAAACCGCATAAGGTTATGCGGTTTGCCTTAGTGGCAGTTGGGGGCTATAAAGGCACGAGAGCACCGTGTTTGTTGCTCATTATAACACTTTCGGTTTCTTCACTCTAAAAACACCATTTTTCGATTTCTCAACCGTTTTTGCTCGTTTTTCTTGCGTTGCCTTGCCATGGAACGAGGTAATGCTCCATTTTGACTTGTTTTTACGTTATTTGTCGTTGTAATTAGCTAGTTTTGCCTTGAAATGTTGAAAAGACGGGTTTTGAATGAAAACCTGAGTTTTGCTTGAAATTTGCCGTTTGAATGCTTGTAATTGACGTTATTGTGTTGCATTATGCCATGTGAACGTGTATGTGTGAATTGATTGTGATTTAGACCGTCTTTGTGTGAAAAACGTCCAAATTAGATCTCGGGCCCGAAAACGAACCCGGATTTTCCGACCCGGAATTTCAATTAAACTTCGGTGTAGGATGCCCATAGTGAGTATAGCATGCCTATAACGTTAGTTTTGCGAAAAAGTCGAGTTAGGGCCTTCAAATTGCCGTCTTAAGTCGTAGTTATACGGAGTAATTAAGGCGAATTGGGGGTTTTTGATCGGGGTGACCAAAATGCAATTGCTTGTAATGGGTTGTTGTTGGGGACTATTATGGCGCGTAGAAACCATAAAGTTGTGATTTTGAAATGTAGAGAACGGTTTTCGGCTTAATTGTGAATTAGGCCTAAAAATGCCCTGTGAAGTGTATAGTGCAATGTGTTAAAAGGATGTATATGTATTATGTGTGTATTATTTGTGTGTATTTGCGTATGTGTATGCCAAGTTGTACGCTTGCATGTATTATAGCTGTATGTATTGGTTGTGTTTGGTTGCAGGGGAAGATTCTAGTCGTGTTACG
The DNA here is from genome assembly GCA_023091065.1 of Dianthus caryophyllus. Lineage (NCBI taxonomy): Eukaryota > Viridiplantae > Streptophyta > Magnoliopsida > Caryophyllales > Caryophyllaceae > Dianthus > Dianthus caryophyllus. Next base: position 9,763,614 of record CM041529.1, on the reverse strand, counting down.
AGGTCCAAATCCCGCAGGAGTGCTAGCTCGAGGACCGAGGGAGCCTCTAGCTCGAGTAGCTTAAGGCGTACTCGTAGTGAGAGGGATGCTGACCCTCGTGATCTGCCCACGAGACGTGGTCGATCCACGAGGTAGGGCCGTGGGAGAAATGTTCTGTGCGTGATCTGAGGAGGAGGAGGCGGATCGCGTTTGCTCGGGAGTTTGTGGATGAGCCGGAGAGGTGAGATGGATCTTCCGAGAGCAGTCGGCGGAGGTCGAGGAGGTCGCGCCTAGGGCGAGTAGCTCTAGGCCGCGAAAGTCACGCGCGAACAGGGCTTCTGCGAAGGGTTGGGATGGCCACAACCTTCTGCTTGCTCCGGAGAGACATGTTTCCTATCGAGCGACGATGGGTTGGGATAGGGGCCCGATGAGGACTTTCTCGGGCGTCTCGTCCGGAATGTGTGCTGAGGAGAGGCTTCCGCCGAGGGCGCAAGCTTGGGTGTTGCGTAGTGCTTTTGGCCCGTTGGTTGGCCATTGGAGGGAGATTGCGAGGAAAGAGCAGAGGGCGAACCTGATGTTGATCAGGGCCTTCTTGGATAGGTATTGGGACACCACGACGACGTTCCATATGCCCGGCTTTGAGGCCGGCATTACCTTGTCCGATGCACGCGGTCATAGCAGAGTGCCGTTTGGGGATCGCGACATGGATTTTGAGTTTGCGCCGTCCGTTGTGGACGAGGTTGTGACTGACGCGGTTGGCGGTGGTTTGGAGGTGATTTGTGAGGGTGCGCCCCCCTATACTTTCAAGACGAGCTATATCTTGGAGTATTTTGAGGGGAAGACCGAGTATGGCCCCTCGGAGTGGAGCGACGAGCAGAATGCTCGTATGTGGTTGTGGTGGTTTGTGAGCGCCGTGTACTTCGGCGACAAGGGTGAGCGGGCATCGACCTCGGTCCTTATGCATCTCCTGGATTGGGATGCAATTGGGACGTTTGACTGGGTGACGCCGTCTCTGGGCTTGTGCATTCGTTTCTGCATGGATGCTGTGAGACCGCGGGCCATGGATCGAGGGTCGCGACTGTCCTTAGTCGCGCCTGCCTTTTGGAGGTACGTATTGATTTTGTTTTTGTCTTAGGTGCATTGTTGTTCATTTTTGTTGTCTTTTGTCTTTGTCACATATTTTTGTTTCTTGTGTGCAGTCGTGGATTCTTAGCCACTTTCCTTTTCTGCTCCCCCCACATGCTGTGCGGATCGTGAGGGAGTACCCGGCGGTACGTACTTGGGGTACGTGTAACCGTGCTGCATTTAATTGGTCGTATGATGATGTTAGGGATCGTCTGAACCGGATGCGGTTTGATGAGGTTTGTGCTTGAACCATTTTAAATAGAGTGTACTTAAAATGATTGTATTGTATCTGTAAGCGTGTTCTGTTTGCTTTGTAGTTCGTGCCATTCCCGTGGGGCCAGTACAGGGGTATTCCTGAGGGCATTGGGGCTAGGTTTGCGGTGCGAGAGACCCAGCGCCTATACATAGCGACGCCGTATGGATCGGTTTGGTACCTTGGAGAGCGTTTGGTCTTTCAGGCAGGGTGGCCAGCTCCGGTGGTGCCTAAGGATCCACCGAGGGTCCTGTTTGAGCGAGGGGTTTCTGCTCAGGATCGTGTGGCGTTGTATGGAGAGGGAGAGTCAGTGAGCCTCCTCTGTCCTGGGGAAGACTATGCCCATTTTGCTCAGTCTCGGCTTGCTTGTGGGCCGATTGAGGTATGTGTGCTTCGGTGTTTGGGGGTGCGTAATGTAACACCCCGTGTTATTTTAACACAATTTGATAAAAGAATTTAATTCCTTAAATTAAATTCATCCTTTTTCCTTATAATAAAAATGCGTCTGAATTTTTTCGTCAAATAATACTAAAATTTCTTAAGTCCAAATTTAAAAATTTTGTAAAATAAAATTTGTTGTATTATCTTTAGAATTGAAAAAAAAAAAAAACACATTTCAAAATTTTATAAAAATCAACACGAAATTTATATCACATTTCAAATTTCAAAAATGTTAAGTTATAATTACTATTCATAAAAATAAATGTAAAACCTTTTATTCATAAAATTCAATTTTGAACATTTCTCATTTTCAAATAAAAATGAACCCTTATACTTTCCGTCTCTGAAATTCGGGTCAACAATTTCAAACACGCAAATCAAAAATTTCGAGAAATGAAAAATCAAACCCGAAAATTTGACTTTTGACTTTTGGACACCAAAGTCAAATTTTATCCTCTTCCATTTTTCTTACACAAGTCACATGCTTTTACTTACACCTTTAATTTACATTTAACATTATTTCCTTTTTGTTTTTAATGAAACCCGTATAAACATTTAGGGCCTAACTTTCGGAGGCCATAAAATGGTCATACGGACTCGGAATCGAGCGAAACAAAAGCCTAAACCACATAACTTTTCGAGATGGATTTAATGACGCTATTTTCGTAGCCATCGGATCTGCCTAACTTGAACTAAATTTTCTGCCCTCCTAATTCTTTTTCCGTTCTACAATTGTGCAAGATTATTTTCTTCCTCCTTTATACACTAGCACAAGTTAGTCTTCTTCCATTCATTTTTTTCCTCTTACACAAAGCATGCCTCTCTTACACCTCTTACACACCCTTACAATACTACTTACACAATTCATCATTTTACACTCTTCCATTTTCTTTCTTTCACTCAAACCTCACATGCTATCCTTCCTCTCTTACACTCACATGCTTCTTACACTCTTACACACACTAGCACACATGCTACTCTTACAACCTCACTTACACACTCTTCCTTTACATTATTACTTGTATTTGACTTTCCAAATACAAAGTACAATGCACACAACTACTACTACATAACTTACTAACATTCACTCATTATTTCACAAGTGTAAAAGACCAAAATGAGCACACAATTGCCCATTTTGGACGTGCCATCTCCCTCCATTTCTCTCTTTTATTTTTCTTTCATTTTTCCTCCTAAAACATTAAATAAAAACTCTAATATTATTTCTAATAAATCTCTAGTATTCCTTAGTCATATTAGTGGGTATTAGGAGCTAACATTCTTGGAGTATTTGAGTGAAGATCATGGGTATTATGGGTGAAGAAATTCCGGGTCTAAAATTTATTTTAGATCCCTCGACGATTAACATCCAAATTTAGGTGACTAGCCTTGTCTTATTTTAACCTCTTAGTAAATTAACTTGTTTTGTTATTATGATTTTATGAGTATGAAAATTATGTTAAATATGTTAAACATCACTTGTATGAACTTGTATGATTATGTGTTGTATAATAAAATGATAATAAATAAGTATTATTGATAATAGTTAAGTTGTAGTAAAATGTTCACATGTTTAGTTTAATTCATTTTGAGCATTTTTAATTATTGTTCATATGATTTTTGTGTTTGTTTATGTTTTAATTAAGTAGCATTATCATATAAAAATTAAGTGAAATATTAACAATGAGTTAAAGTGATTAAAAATCGAAAATAAAAATTGTATGTGTATGTATATTTGGCTCGGCATTACCCTTTTATTTTAATAAATTTTCACTTTTAATTTTTGTAAATAATATGTTGTGTTAAGTCAGTTTAAAATGGATGTTATCATGTTAAAAGAATTAATTTAGGAAAATAAATTATAAGTTGTTAAATATGCTTTTGTGTGCTTAACTTTATTATTTGTGTTCTTGATGTTCTTATTATGTTCAAGTTGATGTTCATGTTAAATTGCTTAAAGTAGCTCATTTTGATTTTGCTTTACTTTATGTTTGTTATTATATATTGTTTTTATTTACTAATAAGTAACTATAATACTAAATATATAACTTAAACATTATAAATCTTTAGGAATAAAAAGTTAGAAAATTAAAGTGTTGAAAAACACTATTCATAAATGTAAATGAAATTTTTAGTAAGTTTCATTTTAGTTTAAATCATTTTAGTATAATTAGAATAATTAAAATATAAAGGCTTTAAGCTAAAAACCGATAAAATCGAAAAATGAAAATTTAGAACATACACTACCTAGCTCACGGCATTTGCTATATTTTGGGTCAAAATTTGTTTTTTATCACTTTTTAGTTTATTGTTAAAATAATTTAATTATTAATTAATAAGTTAGAATTAAGAAGTTAAAAAAAAAAAAAAAATCAATTTGGATACATATTAACACCACACGGTTTTACCATTAAAAATGGACTAGATTTGATCAAAATGAAATTATCACTAAGTCACTAAAGCTAACTAGTTGTTAGAAATGAACTTTTGTATAAATCGTTTTAATTATAAATGAATTATTATAAGCCGATGAAAATATGTTAACCGTTATAAAAATGAATTAAATCGTGTGATACTACCTTTGCTATTGGATTATTGAATTTGGACATACGGACTATAAATAAATCATCCACGATACTATCACTAACTTAAATAAATAGACGACTAAATTTAACCGAGTCTCATTTTAAAATAAATATCATTGACCACCTGTTATAAACCGAACTTAACGTTTTTAAAACTATGATTTTAGAATATTTCCATAAATGACTAAATACAAACCGAACTTAACATTTTTAAAAACTAGACCTTAAAATATTTTCACAAATCGCCTAAGTACAAAACGAACTTAACAACTTTAAAACTAGAATTTTATACTTAACAAATAAAAAGAAGTTTTAATTTTATACTTAGGAAGTATATCAATATATAATAATACTTATAAAATTACGTATAAAATACGATGAGTAGGATGGGTGAATAGTGAAAAATTTACGAAACTTATAAAACAAGTTACGTCTCAAAGTCAAGATAATTTCAAACTTCAAAATTTGAGATATTGGGAATAATTGAAAATCTACTAAGTATAGAAAATTGAAAATGAATAAGTAAATAACTTAAAGTGTTTTGAAAAACACTTAAATAAAATTGGACATATTAATAAACATATCAAAATAGAAACTTAAAAATGTTAATAATTAACAACACTTCAAATAATAAACGAATATGTTATGTGATTATATGAAACCGAATAAAATACTTAAACGTTTGACGATGAAACTAGGAGAGTCTAGTAACATGTGATATATAAATATCAAATAAATAATGAATTTTGAGTAAGTTAAATAAAAGGTCAAGCTTGGGCCTCAGATAAGGGAACGTCAATCGTGAGTGAAGTGGGGTTAAGATAGTCTTGTAGCGGACGCCACTATCTCGATCACTGGCTTGGGTCATATCGAATAGTGTGGTTCAGCCGGTAACATTATGTGCTTATGCGCTTTACCCATGCCGTTACGCCTTAAGTCGTATAGCACATTAGTACAAGATAAAGAATATGCCAATGCTTTTGTATCAGGCTTTAGGAAATAGTCGTTTTATCCAGAGTTAAGGTGCTCTATGAATAGCATAGCCCATTCTTAAAGTGGATATTAGTGTATGCATACTAGACTAGGGCTTTATTACCCTATTTCGCTAAAGTTATCAGGGCCACCGTGACATTATGTGCTTATGCGCTTTGCGGTTCTGTCTCCTTGCCGTGTTTCGTTCTTAGTGGGCGCGACACTAGCATTCGTTCTTGCCACATGTAAAGATCACTTGTCGGGATTGTATCACGAAGTTGAATCATTTCGAACACTAGAAGATGAGATGCAAGTACTATAGTATTCGGCGTGGTTTACGAGTCGAGTAAGCCGCTGCACTATGGTAGTGAGATGCAAGCGACTAGAGTACAATGGCCTACTCAGTGGTCAGGCTCGTAAGCAGTATGTGTTGTGTGTTGTTTGATTAAATGAGAACGAGTGTGTACCATTTTCGAAAATTAAAGACCACAAGTTTCTGAAGTGAATCGAGTCTGCATGATGAGAATGATACAATACGTATGTCTGTTTGCGATCTGATATCGCATTGTAATCCTGTTGAATTATTGTGATACTATTGCTATGATATTATATGTTATTTGCCTTCATAATTGATTATCATGCTTATATGATTTATCGCTTTAAACCGCATGCTTATTATGACTGAAATGTCTTTATATGCTATTTGTAATAAGCATGTTTATGTTTTTATCATAATGTTGTGTTTATAAAGCGATAGTAATAAACCAAAGTAATTGAAATCGAGGGTAAGTATGAGCATAGCTAGTCCTTTGTCCGCTCAATGGCATCCCCATCGATTTATTGTGCGAGATTTAGTGGACCAGGAGCTGGATTTTGGATGGGGCCACGAGATGCTTTTAGGCTTTATCTTTGTTTGTTGTTGAGAGATTTGTAATATATAATACTTTACTCTTTTAACTCCCGTATTTAGAGTTGATCAATTCAACTCTTAAAACGATGATTGTAATATTTTGGGTTATTTGTATAATTAATAACGCTGGTTTAAGACTTAATTAATTTCCGCCTTAGTAATTAAAGTCGACTAAAAACCAGGTTGTTACAGTTGGTATCAGAGCTGTCTTGCGACCGTGAGTAACTTAATAGTTATTTCATCTAGCGAGAGACACCTGGGCCAGACATTCATATCGTATGTCAGGCAAGACTACTAGGATCAAATAATGAATTAGATTTTCTTTATTAGATCACTTAAATAATAACTTTAAATCGCTTTAAGTGTGAGGATGGGTAGAAACCTTAAGGACCGACTCTAGGCTAAGGACTTTTAAATAACGAACTACTGCCCTCAAAAATAAAATACACTAACTATCGTATGCTTGCTACTTGCTGATGTGACTAACCAAAACTAACAACTATCCTCGGATATAAAATCTAAGTAATAAATTTAATTCTCGAAGATCGAAGCCTTTAATCAAATGCATGACGACAAGACCTCAAACGCAACATATGGACGCATCATGGACCTTACAACTGATAAGACGTTCAACATCTCGAAGATTTCTTTCGCAGAGAAGATTTCTACAACTTCATCTAATTATCCTCTTTAACTAAAGTTCTTATTTCGTTCTCTTTTAAAAAAAAAAAAAAAAAAAAAAAAAAAATTCCAACCTCTTTAACCTTTTCTTCTAACTCTCTAATTTCCTAAATCTATAATCCCTAATAATTACTTCTCAAATAAACTTTAAATCCATAATTTCGCAAAATGATTTTATTTTTGCTTTTCGTTTTCATAAACTCCTTTGAATTTATTCTGAAAACCTTTGAATTTTCTTACTTTTCATCCTCTTGAAACTTACAATCTCTTACGAAATTTAAAGATCTTCGAAAATTTTATAATTTTTAATTATCTTCTAAAATTTACTTTCATGTTTCCCTTTGAAAATATCTCTGAAAACTTATTCAATAAATTCAAAAATTTTATTTCGTTGTTTTAAATATCTTTGAAATTAGTTTGTTTTAAATTGTATATTCTTTACCTCATTTATTGTCAAATTTGATTATTGCTCAAATTTTTGAACTTATCAATACCTATTCCAAATTTCCAACCTTTGAAATGAAATTTTATCTTTTCTACTTAAACTTAGAAAAATATGTCTAAAATTTTCTTAAGGGGGTAGGACAAAATATGATGATTTAAAATCGTTGATTTAAAATTACTTAAAATCATTATTTCAACAAATTTTAAACTATATGTCTAATTTCAAATAAAATTATAATTTGTTTTATTTTAAAACCCTTATAATTTTATTTTAAATTAATTCCGTACAAAACTTCTGGGCTCCATCTTTTTGAAAATCCCTTTGAAGACAATTTTGGAAAATGACAATCTAGCAACATTTCTGCATTAATTCAAAATATCCCATTTGAAAATATAAAACGATTATAACTTTAAATCCTTCCACTCTATCTAACATCGTTATAATAATTCAGGAATTCAAACATTTTGAAAAGTCTTATCGTACCCAAAATAAAATGTCATTCTCGAAACTAGTAAAATCTTGCTATCCTCTATAACTGCCTTGTCCAACCTCGAGCAGTTATCCACTCTATTCAAGTTTCGGGACGAAACTTTTCTTAAGGGGGTAGGATTGTAACACCCCGTGTTATTTTAACACAATTTGATAAAAGAATTTAATTCCTTAAATTAAATTCATCCTTTTTCCTTATAATAAAAATGCGTCTGAATTTTTTCGTCAAATAATACTAAAATTTCTTAAGTCCAAATTTAAAAATTTTGTAAAATAAAATTTGTTGTATTATCTTTAGAATTGAAAAAAAAAAAAAAACACATTTCAAAATTTTATAAAAATCAACACGAAATTTATATCACATTTCAAATTTCAAAAATGTTAAGTTATAATTACTATTCATAAAAATAAATGTAAAACCTTTTATTCATAAAATTCAATTTTGAACATTTCTCATTTTCAAATAAAAATGAACCCTTATACTTTCCGTCTCTTTAATTCGGGTCAACAATTTCAAACACGCAAATCAAAAATTTCGAGAAATGAAAAATCAAACCCGAAAATTTGACTTTTGACTTTTGGACACCAAAGTCAAATTTTATCCTCTTCCATTTTTCTTACACAAGTCACATGCTTTTACTTACACCTTTAATTTACATTTAACATTATTTCCTTTTTGTTTTTAATGAAACCCGTATAAACATTTAGGGCCTAACTTTCGGAGGCCATAAAATAGTCATACGGACTCGGAATCGAGCGAAACAAAAGCCTAAACCACATAACTTTTCGAGATAGATTTAATGACGCTATTTTCGTAGCCATCGGATCTGCCTAACTTGAACTAAATTTTCTGCCCTCCTAATTCTTTTTCCGTTCTACAATTGTGCAAGATTATTTTCTTCCTCCTTTATACACTAGCACAAGTTAGTCTTCTTCCATTCATTTTTTTCCTCTTACACAAAGCATGCCTCTCTTACACCTCTTACACACCCTTACAATACTACTTACACAATTCATCATTTTACACTCTTCCATTTTCTTTCTTTCACTCAAACCTCACATGCTATCCTTCCTCTCTTACACTCACATGCTTCTTACACTCTTACACACACTAGCACACATGCTACTCTTACAACCTCACTTACACACTCTTCCTTTACATTATTACTTGTATTTGACTTTCCAAATACAAAGTACAATGCACACAACTACTACTACATAACTTACTAACATTCACTCATTATTACACAAGTGTGAAAGACCAAAATGAGCACACAATTGCCCATTTTGGACGTGCCATCTCCCTCCATTTCTCTCTTTTATTTTTCTTTCATTTTTCCTCCTAAAACATTAAATAAAAACTCTAATATTATTTCTAATAAATCTCTAGTATTCCTTAGTCATATTAGTGGGTATTAGGAGCTAACATTCTTGGAGTATTTGAGTGAAGATCATGGGTATTATGGGTGAAGAAATTCCGGGTCTAAAATTTATTTTAGATCCCTCGACGATTAACATCCAAATTTAGGTGACTAGCCTTGTCTTATTTTAACCTCTTAGTAAATTAACTTGTTTTGTTATTATGATTTTATGAGTATGAAAATTATGTTAAATATGTTAAACATCACTTGTATGAACTTGTATGATTATGTGTTGTATAATAAAATGATAATAAATAAGTATTATTGATAATAGTTAAGTTGTAGTAAAATGTTCACATGTTTAGTTTAATTCATTTTGAGCATTTTTAATTATTGTTCATATGATTTTTGTGTTTGTTTATGTTTTAATTAAGTAGCATTATCATATAAAAATTATGTGAAATATTAACAATGAGTTAAAGTGATTAAAAATCGAAAATAAAAATTGTATGTGTATGTATATTTGGCTCGGCATTACCCTTTTATTTTAATAAATTTTCACTTTTAATTTTTGTAAATAATATGTTGTGTTAAGTCAGTTTAAAATGGATGTTATCATGTTAAAAGAATTAATTTAGGAAAATAAATTATAAGTTGTTAAATATGCTTTTGTGTGCTTAACTTTATTATTTGTGTTCTTGATGTTCTTATTATGTTCAAGTTGATGTTCATGTTAAATTGCTTAAAGTAGCTCATTTTGATTTTGCTTTACTTTATGTTTGTTATTATATATTGTCTTTATTTACTAATAAGTAACTATAATACTAAATATATAACTTAAACATTATAAATCTTTAGGAATAAAAAGTTAGAAAATTAAAGTGTTGAAAAACACTATTCATAAATGTAAATGAAATTTTTAGTAAGTTTCATTTTAGTTTAAATCATTTTAGTATAATTAGAATAATTAAAATATAAAGGCTTTAAGCTAAAAACCGATAAAATCGAAAAATGAAAATTTAGAACATACACTACCTAGCTCACGGCATTTGCTATATTTTGGGTCAAAATTTGTTTTTTATCACTTTTTAGTTTATTGTTAAAATAATTTAATTATTAATTGATAAGTTAGAATTAAGAAGTTAAAAAAAAAAAAAAAATCAATTTGGATACATATTAACACCACACGGTTTTACCATTAAAAATGAACTAGATTTGATCAAAATGAAATTATCACTAAGTCACTAAAGCTAACTAGTTGTTAGAAATGAACTTTTGTATAAATCGTTTTAATTATAAATGAATTATTATAAGCCGATGAAAATATGTTAACCGTTATAAAAATGAATTAAATCGTGTGATACTACCTTTGCTATTGGATTATTGAATTTGGACATACGGACTATAAATGAATTATCCACGATACTATCACTAACTTAAATAAATAGACGACTAAATTTAACCGAGTCTCATTTTAAAATAAATATCATTGACCACCTGTTATAAACCGAACTTAACGTTTTTAAAACTATGATTTTAGAATATTTCCATAAATGACTAAATACAAACCGAACTTAACATTTTTAAAAACTAGACCTTAAAATATTTTCACAAATCGCCTAAGTACAAAACGAACTTAACAACTTTAAAACTAGAATTTTATACTTAACAAATAAAAAGAAGTTTTAAGTTTATACTTAGGAAGTATATCAATATATAATAATACTTATAAAATTACGTATAAAATACGATGAGTAGGATGGGTGAATAGTGAAAAATTTACGAAACTTATAAAACAAGTTACGTCTCAAAGTCAAGATAATTTCAAACTTCAAAATTTGAGATATTGGGAATAATTGAAAATCTACTAAGTATAGAAAATTCAAAATGAATAAGTAAATAACTTAAAGTGTTTTGAAAAACACTTAAATAAAATTGTACATATTAATAAACATATCAAAATAGAAACTTAAAAATGTTAATAATTAACAACACTTCAAATAATAAACGAATATGTTATGTGATTATATGAAACCGAATAAAATACTTAAACGTTTGACGATGAAACTAGGAGAGTCTAGTAACATGTGATATATAAATATCAAATAAATAATGAATTTTGAGTAAGTTAAATAAAAGGTCAAGCTTGGGCCTCAGATAAGGGAACGTCAATCGTGAGTGAAGTGGGGTTAAGATAGTCTTGTAGCGGACGCCACTATCTCGATCACTGGCTTGGGTCATATCGAATAGTGTGGTTCAGCCGGTAACATTATGTGCTTATGCGCTTTACCCATGCCGTTACGCCTTAAGTCGTATAGCCTGTTCCGTACAAGATAAAGAATATGCCAATGCTTTTGTATCAGGCTTTAGGAAATAGTCGTTTTATCCAGAGTTAAGGTGCTCTATGAATAGCATAGCCCATTCTTAAAGTGGATATTAGTGTATGCATACTAGACTAGGGCTTTATTACCCTATTTCGCTAAAGTTATCAGGGCCACCGTGACATTATGTGCTTATGCGCTTTGCGGTTCTGTCTCCTTGCCGTGTTTCGTTCTTAGTGGGCGCGACACTAGCATTCGTTCTTGCCACATGTAAAGATCACTTGACGAGATTGTATCTGAAGTTCGAATCATTTCGAACACTAGAAGATGAGATGCAAGTACTATAGTATTCGGCGTGGTTTACGAGTCGAGTAAGCCGCTGCACTATGGTAGTGAGATGCAAGCGACTAGAGTACAATGGCCTACTCAGTGGTCAGGCTCGTAAGCAGTATGTGTTGTGTGTTGTTTGATTAAATGAGAACGAGTGTGTACCATTTTCGAAAATTAAAGACCACAAGTTTAAAGTGAATCAGTGCATGATGAGAATGATACAATACGTATGTCTGTTTGCGATCTGATATCGCATTGTAATCCTGTTGAATTATTGTGATACTATTGCTATGATATTATATGTTATTTGCCTTCATAATTGATTATCATGCTTATATGATTTATCGCTTTAAACCGCATGCTTATTATGACTGAAATGTCTTTATATGCTATTTGTAATAAGCATGTTTATGTTTTTATCATAATGTTGTGTTTATAAAGCGATAGTAATAAACCAAAGTAATTGAAATCGAGGGTAAGTATGAGCATAGCTAGTCACTGTCCGCTCAGCGGGCATCCCCCCATCAGTTTATTGTGCAGGATTTCCGTGGACCAGGAGCTGGATTTTGGATGGGGCCACGAGATGCTTTTAGGCTTTATCTTTGTTTGTTGTTGAGAGATTTGTAATATATAATACTTTACTCTTTTAACTCCCGTATTTAGAGTTGATCAATTCAACTCTTAAAACGATGATTGTAATATTTTGGGTTATTTGTATAATTAATAACGCTGGTTTAAGACTTAATTAATTTCTGCCTTAGTAATTAAAGTCGACTAAAAACCAGGTTGTTACACGTAAGGTAATTTTTGCGAGAAATTTCCCTGACGTGTGCGTTTTGTATTTGTTTTGCAGGAGTTTGATCCCGAGATGGCAGAGCAGCCTGATGACTTCCCTACTACTATCGAGTATGATGACTCAGGCGTCCGTCGTACCTTTGTTCTGCCGGCAGATTTGCGGTGACTACCGACGCAGCATGGACAAATTTGGACGAGCAAGGTGAAGAAGGTATGTACTTGTGTGATTGTGTGTATGTGTATAAGCCCTCAGTTTGATCGAGGTATGAAGTATATCGATGATCAAACTTGTGAGAGTCGTTTTTTGTGTTACCCCCTCCAGTTTGGTTTAATTTGGGTAAAATTAAGGTAAAGTGGGGTTTGACTGCGTTTGTTTTGAAATTTCCCCCCTAAGTTTGACTTAATTTGAGTGAAATTAAGGCAAAATGGAGAAAAGTGTGAACTGTGTTTGTGTTGTGTTTCACAGGTGGCTAAGGAGGCGCATAAGAAGCTATGGCGTATAGCCAACAGGTGGAGGATGGCTTGGGCTGAGCAGACCAGGTTGTGTCGAGAGCCGTGAGGCGGCAGATTAGCGTGAGTTTGACGAGTATCGGCGCCGTCACCCGGAGTGAATTTGTGTATTTAAAGATTGTATGAACCTTTATGTACATGTCGTTGTAGCTTGAATTTTGAACTTTGTAGTTGTAGCTTGAACTTTGAACTTTGTTGTTGTAGCTTGAACTTCGTAGCTTGAATTTGATTGTCGTCGATAAACCTGTTTGGTAGGCTTGTTTTGAAAAAAAATGATATGATTCCCGAGTGGGATGCATTGATGTTCATTTTAGATTGTGAAAATGTTTTGCAAAAAGTTCATTTTAAATGCGAAATGAGCTCGTATGAACGCGAAAAATGTTATGCGTTGACTCGTGGTAAGAATCGGAATTGCTAAGGTGAAGCGTGATGTTGATGTATGGGGAACAACGAAATAATGTCGTAGCCCAAAGTAGGTTGTAGTGTTTTAGGAAAGACGAAATTAGGAAAATTTTGAGAAAAACCAGCCCCTGAAACCGCATATGCTTATGCGGTTCGTGGGCTAAACCGCATAAGCTTATGCGGTTTGGACATCAAACCGCATAGAGTCATGCGGTTTGTTGGCTTGGATGTAGCGCTGTATTTCCATATTTCGGACATTGTTTTCCTATATAAGGAGAGGGGGTGCGTGCCATAATATTCATTCACAACTACTCCTCTTCTCTTTTTTTTGCTTTAGAATTTTGCTTTCACAAATATATTGGGTATATTTATAAAAGTTTTTTTTTGTGTCCAAGAAAATGGAGGAGCATTTTGATGCTCTTTTGAAGAGGTGGACTTCTTCCTTGAGTTCGGCAATGAAGAAGGCGGTGTATGATGACGGTGCGGGTGTATTTATTGGCTTTCGTCAAATGAAAGTCGATCTAGACTTCCTTGATTCGTGCTTAGATTATTGGGATCCTAGCTTGCATGTTTTTAGGTTTCCCGGGGGAGAGGTGTGCCCTTTGATGGAGGAGTTCTCGGCCATTGCTGGATGGTCGAAAGCAGACTACTCTGTGGTCGTGAGAGTGAGCTTTGTTACAACGGGATGTTGCGAAACTTCCTTGGGATGACAAACGCTCATGCCGCAGTTTGATTGGGGGAGGCAAGGTAAACATGCTTCTCTTGTGTCAACGATATATGAATAAGGCTGATACTAGTATTTCGGACCGTTCTAGGCGGAGGGCCCTTGCTTTTTGTTTGGTTCATCGTTATGCTTTTGCGGGGTCCATGCCAGATGGGGTGTTCGGGAACGCGAGGTATGCTCGTGTTGTCGAAGAGATGGAGAGGGGACATGATCCTTCTGCGTTGATCCTAGCGGAGACCATACTGGGCTTAGTCGGCCAGATTATGCTAATCGTGCGAGCTCGCATGCAGGTTGCGCTAGGATCCTCAACGTTTGGCTCATGGAGAGGCTGAGTGTGTATAAAGCTCTTCCCCTTGGAAGTGTCTTCAAGGCGGCGGGGACGACGTCGCGGAAGATGGAATGGGCTGATCCTCGGGAGCGTTCGCTAAACTACTACCGGTGGTTTGTAAAGGAGAGCACCATTCGTTGGTACGTGTCTTGGTGGGGTATTACGGCGGGTACGGCGCCGTCTATTGCAAATGCGTCTCGTGGGTTGATCTTTGTGCGGGTTTGAACGAGGAGTGTGGATTCATCCTCTTCGCTTGAAGAGGCAAATCGGGCTTGCTCAAACCATACCCGAGCAGGATACTCAGGTTGGAGGGGTTGTTGTCCTAAACAACCAAACGATTGATGCTTGGATCCGAGGATGGTCGGACCGTGTTACTTGGGTTGTGCCGGAGCATATAGAGTCTAGCCGTGTTACGGACTTCTATACACGGTGGTATCGTTCCAATGATCCTAAGGAACGTGCGAATCAAAGGAGGAGGGAAAAGAATGGGCCAAGGCCCTCCTTGGCGTATGAGGCGGTGCGCGAAAGGAGGGACTATGGTGATCTTTGTCTTTGTTGGTGCAGGTGTTTCTACTTGAGACCGGCGGGAAAAGGCTTGGACCGAAGGTGACCGTTAAAGATCGCTTAGGGCCAAGGATCGAGGAGCCCAGCTGAAGCGTAATGAGGATCCGATCGAGCCCCCAGGTTTTGAGAGATCTACTCCCGTCCTTAGGTCGAAAGTTGTGGCGGATCGGCCTCTTGAAGATGAAGAGGTCAACCCAAAGCGTCAGAAAAAGACTTGAGTAGTTTGTTTTGTTTAGTTTAGAAAGATTCCTTTATTTAAATACATGTTTTAGATTTGAATAAAGGGCTAAGGAGGCTTGTTCCTAGCTCCTTTCTAAATTGGGGGAAATTCTAAATAAAGTAATAAAATAGAATTAATTTGCTTTTGCCTTGTCTCGTTGCTTTTCTTGTTTGTTTTTAAATGTTCTCAACCTTTTTAAGCTTCGAACATTCGCATTAAATCCTCGACCTTTTTAAGCTTTGGATTCGCCTGTTTGACTTGTTAAGTCCTCGACCTTTTTAAGCTTTGGACTTGGATTTGTATTTTGTTTTGTGTTGACTGTGCTCTTGACCTTTTTAAGCTTTGAGCGTGTCTTTTTGTGAGTGCAACGCCCTTGACCTTTTTAAGCTTTGAGCGTGCGTGCTAGAAAAGTTCGGTTGTACTTTTGACAAGTCGCCACGTATCACGCTTTTTGAATCTGAGAATCAAACCGGCGTAGTTCGTGTGATTCGGTTGAGCTCTTTGCAAAGCTGCCTACGTATCCATGGTCGTGGAATCAAATCGGCGTAGTTCACCCATGCGAGTGAGTTTTGTTTTGAAATTTTGCGAGCGTTTGTGTTTTAGGGGTAGTATTTCTTGAGTTGATCAAGATTTGTTGGTGTCGGAAGTCTGGCCGTCAAGGTCAGTTAGTTTCACGGCTCCTCCGGGAAGGATTTCCTTGACCAAGTACGGTCCGGCCCAATTGGGTTTGAATTTTCCTCTTGGGTCGACTGGTAATGGTGCTCGGACTGATTTGAGTACTAGGTCGCCCACTTTGATGTTTCGTGGCTTGACCCGTTTGTTGTAGGCGCGTTGTAGGCGAGATTGATACATTCGGACTGTACTTAGTGAATGTAACCGTCTTTCGTCTAAGAGGATGAGTTGTTCGTATCGTTCGCGTGCCCATTCGGCCTCAGGAATGTCTGCTTCCATGAGAATTCGAAGGGATTGCATCTCGATTTCTACAGGTTGAACGGCTTCCATCCCGTAGGTTAGGAAATAGGGTGTCATGCCTGTGGGTGTGCGGATGGTTGTGCGGTATCCCCATAATGCAAATGGGATTTTGTTGGGCCAGTCGTGGCAGGTGTCGATCATCTTTTTGAGGATTGATACGACGATTTTGTTCTTTGCCTCGGCCGACCGCTACCGTTAGTTTGTGGTCGGTAGGGTGATGATTTGTGTCGTTGTATCTTGTATTTGAGGAGGAGTGGTTCCACCTCTCCTTGGAAGTGTGTGCCTTGGTCGCTGATGAATTCGTGGGGTATGCCGTAGCGACAAATGATGTTGTTTTGTATGAATTTCGCAACTTCTTTCGTGCCTAGCGTACGGTATGATGCGGCTTCGACCCATTTGGTGAAATAGTCGATGGCCACGAGGATGAAGCAGTGTCCTCCTGCTCCCACGGGTTGTACTTTGCCAATGACGTCAATTCCCCATGTGGAGAAGGGCCATGGCGAGGTTAAACTGTATAGTGGTGAAGGAGGTATGTGTTGTACGTTTGCAAAGATTTGACAATTATGGCAATGTTTGACATATTTTTGTGATCGGCTTCCATGGTTGTCCAGTACCATCCTAGCCTTATGATTTGTTTGCACATGGCTCGTGCGTTCATGTGTGGTCCGCACTCGCCATCGTGTACCTGGGACATGATATCGTGTCCCTTTTTGTGATCGACACATAAGAGTAATGTGCCTTGGGGTGTCTTTTTGAGTAGTTTGCCCATTTCCATCACGAATTGTGATGATAACAGGCGTAGAGCGCGTTTGGCTCGTTTGTCAATGTTTGGTGGGTATTCACCGTTTGTTTTGTAGTTGATGATGGCTTGGTACCAAGGGTCGGTTTGCTCTTCCTCGGTTTCAATGTCACAGATGTAGGCGGGTTCGTTCCGTCGTTCCACGACAATGGGGAGCGTTTCCATCCCCGGGGGTATGTTGATTAGTGACGCGAGTTTGGATAACGCGTCGGCGGGTGGTTTTCTTCGCGTGGGAGGTGTATGAATTCTACGTGATAGAATTCGTTTATGAGCTCTTGTATTTTGCTTTGGTATAGTGCCAGGTTTTCATTAAGTATCTTCCATGCTCCGGATACTTGGTTGATTATGAGGGAGGAGTCCCCATAGACTCTTATATTGCGGGCGTTGAGTACAAGCGCTTGGAGACCGTGCAAGCATGCTTCGTATTCCGCGGCGTTGTTTGTGACGTCAAAGTCTAGTTTGATTGATAAGGGTGTGTGTTCGCCATTCGGGGATATGAGAAGTATTCCTACTCCACATCCTCGATAGTTGGAGGAGCCATCGAAGTATAACTCCCATTGTTCTTGGTTGATGTTGTAGATCCCATCGTCTGGAAGGGATGTTGTGTCGATGATTGGTTCTTCGTTGATTGCATTTTCGGCTAGGAAATCGGAGACTGCTCGTCCCTTGATTGCTTTGAGGGGTACGTACTTAAGATCGAATTCGGCTAGGAGCAATGTCCATCTGGCCATTCGTCCGTTAGGCACAGGTTTCTCGAAGAGGTACTTTACGGGGTCCATTTTGGAATAGACCTTCGTTTGGTGTGCTAGCATATAATGACGGAGTTTCTTGGATGACCACACTAAGGCTAGACAACTCTTTTCGACGGGTGAATATCGAGTTTCGTAATCGAGAAATTTCTTGCTTATGTAATAGATTGCGTGTTCTTCGCCGTTTATTTCTTGAGCGAGCATGGCGCCCATGGCGGTAGGTGTGGTTGTAAGGTATAAGGATAGCGGTAAATCCGCTTGGGGTGGTCGTAAAACTGGTGGGTTAGTTAGCAATTCCTTGACCTTGTCAAATGCTTTTTGACATTGTTCGTCCCATTCAACGTGGTCGGTTTTCCTGAGTTTCTTGAAAACTGGTTCACATATCATGGTGAGTTTGCTAATGAAGCGCGAGATGTATTGGATTTGGCCCAAGAAACTTCGAATTTCGTCGAGGTTCTCAGGGTCGATTTCAAGGATTGCTTTGACTTTTGAGGGTCGACCTCGATGCCTCTTTGGCTTACTACGTGTCCTAGTAGTTTACGGGATCTAACTCCAGAAGTACATTTTTGGGGGTTGAGGCGCTTTTTGTATTGACGTAGGCGAATGAAGAACTTGCGGAGGTTAGTGATGTGACCACTTCTCTCCTTTGACTTTACGATCATATCGTCGACGTAAACCGACTTCTTTGTGCATCATGTCGTGTAAAAGGGTTGTAGCGGTGCGTTGGTATGTAGCGCCAAAGATTGATTAGGCGAAGGGCATAAGCGTAGAAGCGATATGTCCCCACGGTGTAATGAAGGCCGTTTTGCCATGTCTTCGAGTGACATTTTGATTTGATTGTAGCTGCGTGGCCAGTCCATGAAGGATAGGAGGCGTGGTCGGCGGTGTTGTCAACTAGGGCGTCCACATGGGGTAATGGAAAGTCATCTTTGGGACTAGCTTTGTTCAAGTCGCGAAAGTCAACGCATACTCGAATTTTGCCATTCTTTTTCAGGACTGGGACCATGTTTGAGACCCATTCAGGATACTCGATGACTTGGGTGAAACCCGCTTGCAGTTGTGTTTCGATGTCTTCCTTGACCATAAGAGACCATTCGCGACGTACTCTTCTTAACTTTTGCTTGCTGGGTTTGTGCTTAGGGTTTGATGGGGATGCGGTGCTCGGCGATGCTTCGTTCGATCTGGGCATGTCTTTGTATGACCAAGCGAATACGTCCTTGAATTCGCTTAGGAGTTGTGTAAATTGGGTGCGCTCGTGTTCGTCTAGTGAGGCTCCTAGTTGTAGTTCCCTTGGTTCTTCGGGGGTTCCCACGTTTATGGTTATGGTTTCCTCGATGATTGGGTCTTGTGTTTTTGGGTGTACAAGGTTTGCAATGTATTTGTTTAACGATTGATTTGTTTGTTCACTTTCGCATGAGTTAGTGTCTTTTGTATTTTGTGTATTGTTTGTTGCTTGTTGATTTTTGTTTGTTTGTATTTTGTTATTTGTTTTAGCTCGAGACAAGGCGTAAGCAAATTTATTCATTTCATTATTTTGAAGAGAATTATTCGACAAATCAGAAAATTGCTTGGAGCTAGCCTCCGTAAATAGAAAATCTAAACTAAAGCTAGAGTCTAGGATAGATGGGTCGACAGATGACCCGACACTAAGAGCATTAGAATCTAAAAGAATTTCTTCTTCTTCTTCATCGTCTTCTGTGCCGCTGGAGGTGCTTGAGCTGCTTGGGTTGCTAGAGGTTGAATCACTCTCGTCCTTGTCTTTGAGATTAGTGACGTGGTCGAAGAGTGGTCCTTCACCGGTGATAAGCTGGAAGTGGTGACCTTGTGCATCGGTCCATTTCAGCGTCTTATACCATCCGTTGAGGGTTTTGTCTGTGGCGTCGGCTATGAGTAAGTTAGGATCGAAGTGACGGTCTCGCATGATCGTGGAGACAATTTCTTCGTTTTTGGTGCTCGGTGAGGCCTTGAGTGTATTGGGCTCGGCCTCACTAGAGAAACAAGCTTCGGGTGAGTGGATGATGTCTCGAAGGGAGGTATTCCCGTCGACCATTCCTCCGGGGGTGAAATATGCCTTCAGGTCGAGGATGTAACGTCGCAGGGTGACCTTGTGGGTTGACTTTCGTCTTTGAATTTCCTTAACCATCTTCTCGTGGTCGCCATTTTTGGGCTTGTAGCCTAAGCCCATGGTGAGCCAAAGGCTGTTGTTATTTTTTGTTCTGAAAGGTTTGTAGGTTTTGATTGGTGTACGTGTGATAGCGCCGACTTCGAAGTCGAAACCACATAAGTCTTCTGCGGGTTCAGCCACAATTTCGGCAGAATTGGGCTCTTTTGGTGTATCGAAAAGGGCTCGGAAGTTTGAGGCATTCAAGGTTATGATTTCCTCGTTGAGAGGGATCTTAACCTTTTGATGTAGAGTAGAGGTTACGGCCTTGGTGGAGTGAATCCATGGTCGTCCCAGGAGTATGTTATAGGAAGGGGTCATGTCGATGACTTGAAACTCGACTTTTCTTTCTATGGGACCACTGCGTATGTGAAGAGAAATGGTTCCTTTCACGTGACGTCGGGTTCCGTCGAAAGCCTTGACTCCGTCCATGCTTGGGGTGAAGTCTTTATCGGATAGGCCGAGGCGATGTGCGGTGGCCAATGGTAGAATATTGACTGCAGATCCGTTATCAACAAGGGACACGGGCAAAGTTTTCTTCATACATTCAACGCTGATGTATGGGGCGAGGTTGTGATTTGATCCAAATGCGGGGAGGTCATCATTCGAGAAGGTGATAGCCCCCGGTAACCAATCCCTAGTGACATGGCTGACCATTTGATCTGGGGAGATCTCCGCGTCTGCACATGCTATTTGTAGAGCGCGAATGAATGCATTCCTATGTTCAGCTGAGTCTCGTAAAAGGGCCCAGATGGAAACATCGGCTTTTGTGCGAGCGAGTTGCTTTTGAAGCACCTCACTCGTGTTTGGTGGTGGAATTATTGTAGAGGTGGAGGGTGTACTTGTAGAGGGGTTATCCTCTTGGGCTACGGCCTTGCCTTTCTCGGCCGCAGTTGCTTTTCTGGCATGTTCATCTGTGAAAATATTTTGATAAGGACGACCAGAGCGTGTGAGATGTGAAACCTCGTCTTGGTCTTCCTTCCTTTGCTTGCCCTTTTCTTCTTGATCTTTACTTTCGGGCTGCTCGCCCTTCTCTTTTTGATCTTTGCTTTCGGACTGCTTGCCCTTCTTTTTCTTTCCCTTCTTGTTGCTTTTGTTTTTATTCGAGGAAGGAGTAGTCGAGAGTTGAGCTACCGTTTTGTTAGTGGGTGGCCACTCTTCGTCTTCGTCATCACCGAACGGACCATTGATTTGGTTGTTGGTGGGTGTGACCAAGTAGGAGCAATCCATGACGGGTGCTGATCCGAGGAAGATTGCCGGATTGTCATAGATTGTGGGGTTGCTTTGGGCTCCGAGGGCAATTTCAATGAGTTCTTCGAAATTCTCGGCGCCGTAAGGGAATTGTCTTCGCCACTCGGGTCGTAGGCTACCGAGAAATGTGTACATGAGTTCGTCTTCGTGCGGAGGATTCGGAACCCGAGCAAGTAATCCTCTCCAGCGGACGAGATATTGGGTGAAATCTTCTTCGTCCCTTTGGAGTTGGGTGACGAGAGTGTGGAGGGAGACATGCTTGTCGGCCTTGGAGCGTTGTTCCAAACGTGCAACCGGATTGATGCAAGGCCTTCAAGTTGTCAATGTTTTTGGTGGTGATCAATGCGGTGACGGAGGGTTTTCAGCTTGTTGAGGTTAGCCATCTTTGAGGAGCGTTTGAAGGAAGGGGTGATGATGCGATTCATGGTGAGTAGTCAGCTGAGGCCTGCATTTCACTTTGTATATTAGCGACACGACTCGACCCACTAGACTCACATTCATTTTAGGCATTCATTTTAGCTCATTTCGTTGTTTTGAAAGACCTTTTAAGCTTGAAAAAGGAGGTTTTCGAAAAGGTTTTGCTAAGGGAAGCTTTTGAGGCGAGGATGCGTGCGCACATCTCGTCTCGATGTTAAAAGATTTTGCTTTGCATCCGTCGCCGATATCGGTGATTTGCCGAGGTGAGCTCGAGTCGGATGTGTAAAGAAGAGGATTATTTCGAGAGCGATTAGCAAGTCAGTCGAGGATGTTAAATGTAGAGACTAGGCCGTATGACCTAGAAGATTGAAATCCGCGAGCTCGGGTTTTATTCCTTGCTCGGGTTTTTGCTTGTTAGTGAGAAAGGAAGTTTTGAAAAAGTTTGTTTCAAAAATTCGCGATAGTTTTGTTTGAAAAGTGTTAGTTTGTTAGATGTTAGGTTCATTTATCTTTGAAACGTTTAAGCGAGTTTTCGAAGATATGAATGCAAATGCTCGTTTTGAAAAAGACTATGGGGTGCACAGCCTCGAACTTATGCGTATGACTCAAAAAGGGGTGAAAATGAGTCGGTCGGGTACACCTCCAACTACCTCGAGCACGCTTTGGCGGATACTTAACCCCTTCATTTCCTACGCAGGCGATAGGTTTTCCGAAAGAACCTTTGGGGCGGTCGAGATAGCCGTTCTGACAAGCCGTGGAAGGCGAGAGGAAAGCTAGTCCGGCATGTGCTTTATCGAGTGGACAAGCCTGCATGTGGGAACCACCTCTCGAGGGTGCAAAGGGTGCCTAGATTCCAAAAGGAATGGACTCTAAACGAATGTGCATAGCTGTGGATACCCATATCCGTACCCTCCCGCACAAAACCCTGTGATGTATCACGGACTTTTATTACGCATGCTTTAACGTTGACTTATACGGTTCTAACTAATGTCGAATTCATTTTGAGTCGTTTTAAATGTTAAAATGTTTAAGGTCGCATCACATCGCACTTCAATAACGTTCATTTTGTCCATTTGGAGTTTAGCTAGGTCCTTGTCCTGCTTCATTTGGCATGAGCTTCGCATTCGCACTACAATTAGTCCTTTTACATTAACAAGGTCTGATTCAGCATTCCTAAATTCCTAATTTAGGTCCGGTAGCTAAAACCGCTATTTAGCCCCCTCTTACACAAAATACAACTTCACGTCTTACCTTCTTTCACAAAAACTATGCAAATACACCTTTTTCATTTTTCCGGGTCTCGGGCCCGAAACCGAGCCCAAACCCAAGCCTTTGGCCCGCACTCCAAAGCCCTGAACACCACAAAATATCTCAGGATTATCCTAGCTGTTTTCTTGAGCCACACGTCCAAATTATCACGTAATCTTTCAAAGATTTCGTCAAACCGAAACTAGGAAATTAGGCCTAGAACCACACCTCCAAACCGCACAGCCTTATGCGGTTTGGAGGGGAAACCGCATAGGCTTATGCGGTTTGCCCTGGCAACCGCATAAGCCTATGCGGTTCCTCGGCTTGCTTTTATTCCCTGCTTTCCTAATTTCTCCGAGGTTTTTAGTATATATAGAGCCCTATACCCAACCTCGAAGATCATCTTTCACAACCAGAATACATCTTATTCACACCATTCACATCTCATACTTTCAGATCACAATTCACACACACAAAACACCCTCAAAAGCCTTAAGCACTCAAATCCTTGAGTTCAACACACCATCCCGTGTTGAATTCATCCTCCTTTCAAGTTCAAGAAGCGAAGCTCTGCCCAGATCTGAAGCGTCAGGACAAGGTAGGTACCGATCCACTTGGATCAAAGCTTTTTCTTATTTTCTATGGACTAACAAAGGGGTCTACACTTTAGCGCCCCCCCGGCTTTGGCACCCAGCGCGCTTGCACTCCAAGTGTTCTATTTACTTCGGGTACACTCCATATCCGATGACACGCCAAAGTCGCATAAGCAACCGACCTTATAAAATAAACCAATGGACAATTGAACTTTATTTTATTTGCATGCATCTTGCACCCTTCTTATTTTGCATTAAAAGCAACTTAAACAATGAATTCGACCTTTAACTGAACCGTATTCGTTAACAAGTTAAACATGCTAAACTGAGGGTTTTAATCAATCTTTTTGCATCTGCATCTGCATTCTTTTACAAATTTATCGCACTTGTACGTAGCGATAACATTAGTTCAAATATCATCTTACAAGGATTGTTCTAGGTCAGTAGAGGCTATTTTTACATAGGCTTTTCTAAAAGGTTTTCATAAATCATTATTTGAATTAACTCTTTTTCTAAAGTACCCTCACCCCGAATCCAATCTGGTTTCACAAGCCTTAGATCTAGGGGTGTCGGCGTGCTCCAAAATCTAGGACATGTTTTTAACTTAGAACATGGTAGCAGGTTCCTATTTTCCGCGATAAATAGGTGGCGACTCCATATGATTCTTAAAGTTTTTTCCAACTTAATCTTTTTAACTTTAAAATCCGCCCTTAAGCAAGGCCAGAGTTGGGTCCGATCCCGGGTTCCACAGTTTGGCGACTCCGCTGGGGACATCTTATTTTTAAAACCAAAAACTAGCTTTTTCTTTTTAAAAATAAAGAGGTGAAACTTGAAAGCCTTGAACAATCCAAGTATACATATTTGAGCTATGCACATTCGTTTAGAGTCCATTCCTTTTGGAATCTAGGCACCCTTTGCACCCTCGAGAGGTGGTTCCCACATGCAGGCTTGTCCACTCGATAAAGCACATGCCGGACTAGCTTTCCTCTCGCCCCTCCACGGCTTGCCGTAAACGGCTATCTCGACCGCCCCAGTGCTCCCTTCAGAAAACCTATCGGTCCGGCGTAAGGAAATGAAGGGGTTAAGTATCTGCCAAAGCGTACTCGAGGTAGTTGGAGGTGTACCCGACTGACTCATTTTTCACCCTTTTTGAGTCATACGTACAAGTTCGAGGCTATGCACTCCATAGTCTTTTTCAAAACGAGCATTTGCATTCATATCTTCGAAAACTCGCTTAAACGTTTCAAAGATAAATGAACCTAACATCTAACAAACTAACACTTTTCAAACAAAACTATCGCGAATTTTTGAAATAAACTTTTTCAAAACTTCCTTTTTCACTAACAAGCAAAAACCCGAGCAAGGAATAAAACCCGAGCTCGCGGATTTCAATCTTCTAGGTCATACGGCCTAGTCTCTACATTTAACATCCTCGACTCGACTTGCTAATCGCTCTCGAGCCGAATCCTCTTCTTTTACACATCCGACTCGAGCTCACCTCGACAAATCACCAATATCAGTTCGACGGATGCAAAGCAAAATCTTTTAACATCGAGACGAGATGTGCGCACGCATCCTCGCCTCAAAAGCTTCCCTTAGCAAAATCTTTTCGAAAACCTCCTTTTTCAAGCTTAAAATGTCTTTCTAAACAACGAAATGAGCTAAAATGAATGCCTAAAATGAATGTGAGTCTAGTGGGTCGAGTCGTGTCGCTAATATACAAAGTGAAATGCAGGCCTCAGCTGACTACTCACCATGAATCGCATCATCACCCCTTCCCTCAAACGCTCCTCAAAGATGGCTAACCTCAACAAGCTGAAAACCCTCCGTCACCGCATTGATCAGCTCACCAAAAACATTGACAACTTGAAGGCCTTGCATCAATCCGAAGTTGCACGTTTGGAACAACGCTCCAAGGCCGACAAGCATGTCTCCCTCCACACTCTCGTCACTGACTCCAAAGGGACGAAGAAGATTTCACCCAATATCTCGTCCGCTGGAGAGGATTACTTGCTCGGGTTCCGAATCCTCCGGACGAAGACGAACTCATGTACACATTTCTCGGTAGCCTACGACCCGAGTGGCGAAGACATTTTGATTCTGGCACGCCGAGAATTTCAAGAACTCATTGAAATTGCCCTCGGAGCCCAAAGCAACCCCTGATCTATGACAATCCGGCAATCTTCCTCGGATCAACACCCGTCATGGATTGCTCCTACTTGGTCACACCCACCAACAACCAAATCAACGGGGTCTGGTTCAGTGATGACGAAGACGAAGAGTGGCCACCCACTAACAAAACGGTAGCTCAACTCTCGACTACTCCTTCCTCGAATAAAAACAAAAGCAACAAGAAGGGAAAGAAAAAGAAGGGCAAGCAGTCCGAAAGCAAAGATCAAAAAGAAAAGGGCGAGCGGTCCGAAAGTAAGGATCAAGAAGAAAAGGGCAAGCAGCCCGAGAAGAAAGACCAAGACGAGGTTTCACACCTCACACGCTCTGGTCGTCCTTATCAAAATATTTTCACAGATGAACATGCCAGAAAAGCAACTGCGGCCGAGAAAGGCAAGGCCGTAGCCCAAGAGGATAACCCCTCTACAAGTACACCCTCCACCTCTACACTAATTCCACCACCAAACACGAGTGAGGTGCTTCAAAAGCAACTCGCTCGCACAAAAGCCGATGTTTCCATCTGGGCCCTTTTACGAGATTCAGCTGAACATAGGAATGCATTCATTCGCGCTCTACAAATAGCATGTGCAGACGCGGAGATCTCCCAGCATCAAATGGTCGATCCACGTCACTAGGGATTGGTTCTGGGGCTATCACCTTCTCAAATGATGACCTCCCCGCATTTGGATCAAACCACAACCTCTCCCTATACATCAGCGTTGAATGTATGAAGAAAACTATGCCCGTGTCCCTTGGTGATAACGGCTCTGCTGTCAATGTTCTTCCATTGGCCACCGCGACATCGCCTCGGCCTATCAGATAAAGACTTCACCCCGAGCATGGACGGAGTCAAGGCTTTCGACGGAACCCGACGTCACGTGAAAGGAACCATTTCTCTTCACATACGCAGTGGTCCCATAGAAAGAAAAGTCGAGTTTCAAGTCATCGACATGACCCCTTCCTATAACATACTCCTGGGACGACCATGGATTCACTCCACCAAGGCCGTAACCTCTACTCTACATCAAAAGGTTAAGATCCCTCTCAACGAGGAAATCATAACCTTGAATGCCTCAAACTTCCGAGCCCTTTTCGATACACCAAAAGAGCCCGGTCTGAAATTGTGGCCGAACCCGCAGAAGACTTATGTGGCTTCGACTTCGAAGTCGGCGCTATCACACGTACACCAATCAAAACCTACAAACCTTTCAGAACAAAAAACAACAACAGCCTTTGGCTCACCATGGGTTTAGGCTACAAGCCCAAAAATGGCGACCACGAGAAGATGGTTAAGGAAATTCAAAGACGAAAGTCAACCCACAAGGTCACCCTGCGACCTTACATCCTCGACCTGAAGGCATATTTCACCCCCGGAGGAATGGTCGACGGGAATACCTCCCTTCGAGACATCATCCATTCACCCGAAGCTTGTTTCTCTAGTGAGGCCGAGCCCAATACACTCAAGGCCTCACCGAGCACCAAAAACGAAGAAATTGTCTCCACGATCATGCGAGACCGTCACTTCGATCCTAACTTACTCATAGCCGACGCCACAGACAAAACCCTCAACGGATGGTATAAGACGCTGAAATGGACCGACGCACAAGGTCACCACTTCCAGCTTATCACCGGTGAAGGACCACTCTTCGACCACGTCACTAATCTCAAAGACAGGGACGAGAGTGATTCAACCTCTAGCAACTCAAGCAGCTCAAGCAGTTCAAGCACCTCGGCGACACGGAAGACGAAGAAGAAGAAGAAGTTCTTTTAGATTCTAATGCTCTTAGTGTCGGGTCATCTGTCGACCCATCTATCCTAGACTCTAGCTTTAGTTTAGATTTTCTATTTACGGAGGCTAGCTCCAAGCAATTTTCTGATTTGTCGAATAATTCTCTTCAAAATAATGAAATGAATAAATTTGCTTACGTCTTGTCTCAAACTAAAACAAATAACAAAATACAAACAAACAAAAATCAACAAGCAACAAACAACACACAAAATACAAAAGACACTAACTCATGCGAAAGTGAATCATTAAACAAATACATTGCAAACCTTGTACACCCAAAAACACAAGACCCAATCATCGAGGAAACCATAACCATAAACGTGGGAACCCCCGAAGAACCAAGGGAACTACAACTAGGAGCCTCACTAGACGAACACGAGCGCACCCAATTTACACAACTCCTAAGCGAATTCAAGGGCGTATTCGCTTGGTCATACAAAGACATGCCCGGCATCGAACGATACATCGCCGAGCACCGCATCCCCATCAAACCGGTAAGCAAACCCGTCAAGCAAAAGCTAAGAAGACTACGTCCGAATGGTCTCTTATGGTCAAGGAAGAAATCGAAAAACAACTACAAGCGGTTTCATCCAAGTCATCGAGTATCTGAATGGGTCTCAAACATGGTCCCGATCCTGAAAAAGAATGGCAAAATTCGGTATCGTTGACTTTCGCGACTTGAACAAAGCTAGTCCTAAAGATGACTTTCCATTACCCCATGTGGGCGCCCTAGTCGACAACACCGCCGACCACGGCCTCACATCCTTCATGGGCTGACTCACGCAGCTACAATCAAATCAAAATGTCACTTTCGAAGACATGGCAAAAGCGGCCTTCATTACAGGTGGGGACATCTTGCTACAGTTATGCCCTTCGGCCTAATCAATGCTGGCGCTACATACCAACGCACCGCTACAACCCTTTTACACGACATGATGCACAAAGAAGTCGAAGTTTACGTCGACGATATGATCGTAAAGTCAAAGGAGAGAAGGGGTCACATCACTAACCTCCGCAAGTTCTTCACTCGCCACGACAATACAAAATGCGCCTCAACCCCCAAGAATGTACTTTTGGAGTTAAATCCGGTAAACTACTAGGACACGTAGTAAGCCAAAGAGACATCGAGGTCGACCCTCAAAAGTCAAAGCAATCCTTGAAATGCGACCGGAGAACCTCGGCGAAATTCAAGTTTCTTGGGCCAAATCCAATACATCTCGCGTTTCATTAGCAAACTCACCATGATATGTGAACCGGTTTTCAAGAAACTCAAGAAAACCGACCACGTTAAATGGGACGAAGAATGTCAAAAGCATTTGACAAGGTCAAGGAATTGCTAACTAACCCACGGTTCTACGACCACCCCAAGCGGATTTACCGCTATCCCTATACCTTACAACCACACCTACCGCCATGGGCGCCATGCTCGCTCAAGAAATAAGCGGCGAAGAACACGCGATCTACTACATAAGCAAGAAATTTCTCGACATTTAAACCCGATATTCAATTGCCGAGAAGAGTTGTCTAGCCTTAGTGTTGTCATCCAAGAAACTCCGTCACTATATGCTAGCACACCAAGCGAAGGTCTATTCCAAAATGGACCTCGTAAAGTACCTCTTCGAGAAACCTCGTGCTAACGGACGAATGGCGGATGGACTTTGCTCTGGCCGAATTCGATCTTGGCACGCACCCTCAAAGCAATCAAGGGACGAGCAGTCTCCGATTTCCTAGCCGAAAATGCAATCAACGAAGAACCAATCATCGACACAACATCCCTTCCAGACGATGGGATCTACAACATCAACCAAGAACAATGGGAGTTATACTTCGATGGCTCCTCCAACTATCGGGGATGGGGGGGAGGAACAACTCTCATATCCGAATGGCGAACACACACCCTTATCCATCAAATCGATTTTGACGTCACAAACAACGCCGGAATACGAAGCATGCTTGCACGGTCTCTGCGGCGCTTGTACTCAACGCCCGCAATATAAGAGTCTATGGGGACTCCTCCCTCATAATCAACCAAATATCCGGAGCATGGAAGATACTTAATGAAAACCTGGCACTATACCAAAGCAAAATACAAGAGCTCATAAACGAATTCTATCACGTAGAATTCATACACCTCCCACGCGAAGAAAACCAATTCGCCGACGCGTTATCCAAACTCGCGTCACTAATCAACATACCCCCGGGGATGGAAACGCTCCCCATTGTCGTGGAACGACGGAACGAACCCGCCTACATATGCGACATTGAAACCGAAGAAGAGCAAACCGACCCTTGGAACCAAGCAATCATCAACTACAAAACAAACGGTGAATACCCGCCAAACATTGACAAACGAGCCAAACGCGCCCTACGCCTGTTATCATCACAATTCGTGATGGAAATGGGCAAACTACTCAAAAAGACACCCCAAGGCACATTACTCTTATGCGTAGATCACAAAAAGGGACACGATATTATGTCCCAAGTACACGATGGCGAGTGCGGACCACACATGAACGCACGAGCCATGTGCAAACAAATCATAAGGCTAGGATGGTACTGGACAACCATGGAAGCCGACTGCGCAAAATATGTCAAACATTGCCATAATTGTCAAATCTTTGCAAACGTACAACACATACCTCCTTCACCACTATACAGTTTAACCTCGCCATGGCCCTTCTCCACATGGGGAATTGACGTCATTGGCAAAGTACAACCCGTGGGAGCAGGAGGACACTGCTTCATCCTTGTGGCCATCGACTATTTCACCAAATGGGTCGAAGCCGCATCATACCGTACGCTAGGCACGAAAGAAGTTGCGAAATTCATACAAAACAACATCATTTGTCGTTACGGCATACCCCACGAATTCATCAGCGACCAAGGCACACACTTCCAAGGAGAGGTGGAACCACTCCTCCTCAAATACAAGATACAACGACACAAATCATCACCCTACCGATCGCGAAACTAACGCTGGCCGAGGCAAAGAACAAAACCGTCAGATCAATCCTCAAAAAGATGATCGACACCGCCACGACCGCCCAACAAAATCCCATTTGCATTATGGGGATACCGCGACAACCATCCGCACACCCACGGGCATGACACCCTATTTCCTAACCTACGGGATGGAAGCCGCTCAACTGTAGAAATCGAGATGCAATCCCTTCAATTCTCATGGAAGCAGACATTCCTCGAGGCCGAACGCACGCGAACGATACGAACAACTCATCCTCTTAGGCGAAAAGCGGTTACATTCACTAAGTACGGTCCGAATGTATCAATCTCGCCTACAACGCGCTTACAACAAGCGGGTCAAGCCACGAAACATCAAAGTGGGCGACCTAGTACTCAAATCACCCGAGCACCATTACGGCCGACCCAAGAGGAAAATTCAAACCCAATTGGGCGGACCGCATTTGGTCAAGGAAATCCTTCCCGGAGGAGCCGTGAAACTAACTGACCTTGACGGTCAGGACTTCCGATTACCAACAAATCTTGATCAACTCAAGAAATACTACCCCTAAAACACAAACGCTTCTGCAAAAATTTCAAAACAAAACTCACTATCGCATGAGTGAACTACGCTCGGTTTGATTCCACGCACTGTGGATACGTAGGCAGCTTTGCAAAGAGCTCAACCGAATCACACGAACTACGCCGGTTTGATTCTGTATTCCAAAAAGCAGATACGTAGGCAGCTTGTCAAAAGTACAACCGAACTTTTCTAGCACGCATGCCCAAAGCTTAAAAAGGTCAAGGGCGTTGCACTCACAAAAAGACACGCTCAAAGCTTAAAAAGGTCAAGAGCACAGTCAACACAAAACAAAATACAAATCCAAGTCCAAAGCTTAAAAAGGTCGAGGACTTAAAAACGCAACAAGTCAAACAGGCGAATCCAAAGCTTAAAAAGGTCGAGGATTTAATGCGAATGTTCGAAGCTTAAAAAGGTCGAGAACATTTAAAAACAAACAAGAGAAAACAACGAGACAAGACAAAAGCAAATTAATTCTATTTTATTACTTTATTTAGAATTTTTCGCAATTTAGAAAGGAGCTAGGAACAAGCCTCCTTAGCCCTTTATTCAAATCTAAAACATGTATTTAAATAAAGGAATTTTTCTAAACTAAACAAAACAAACTACTCAAGTCTTTTTCTGACGCTTTGGGTTGACCTCTTCATCTTCAAGAGGCCGATCCGCCACAACTTTCGACCTAAGGACGGGAGTAGATCTCTCAAAACCTGGGGGCTCGATCGGATCCTCATCCTGCTCAACTGGGGGCTCCCCGATCCTTGGCCTTAGGCGATCTTTAACGGTCACCTTCGGTCCAAGCCTTTCCCGCGCCGGTCTCGAAGTAGAAACACCTGCACCAACAGTACAAAGATCACCATAGTCCCTCCTTTCGCGCACCGCCTCATACGCCAAGGAGGGCCTTGGCCCATTCTTTTCCCTCCTCCTTTGATTCTCACGTTCCTTAGGATCATTGGAACGATACCACCGTGTATAGAAGTCCGCAACACGGCTAGACTCTATATGCTCAAGACACCCCCAAGTAACACGGTCCGACCATCCTCGGATCCAAGCATCGATCATTTGGTTGTTTAGGACAACACCCCCTCCACCCTGAGTATCCTGCTCGGGCATGGTTTGAGCAAGGCCGATATGCCTCTTCACGCGAAGAGGATGATTCCCCTCTCCTCGTTCAAACCCGCACAACATCAACCCACGAGACGCATTTGCAATAGACGGCGCCGTAACCGCCATAATACCCCACCAAGACACGTACCAACGAATGGTGCTCTCCTTTACAAACCACCGGTAGTAGTTTAGCGAACGCTCCCGAGGATCAGCCCATTCCATCTTCCGCGACGTCGTCCCCGCCGCCTTGAAGACACTTCCAAGGGGAAGAGCTTTATACACACTCTGCCTCTCCATGAGCCAAACGTTGAGAATCCTAGCGCTGACCCTGCATAAGCTCGGGCGATTAGCATAATCTGGCCGTCTAAGCCCAAAGATGGTCTCCGCCAGGATCAACGCAGAAGGATCATGTCCCCTCTCCATCTCTTCGACAACACGAGCATACCTCGCGTTCCCGAACACCCCGTCTGGCATAGACCCCGCAAAAGCATAACGATGAACCAAACAAAAAGCAAGGGCCCTCCGCCTAGAACGGTCCGAAATACTCAGATCGCCTTTATTCATATATCGTTGACACAAGAGAAGCATGTTTACCTTGCCTCCCTCAAACAAACCTGCAGCATGAGCGTTTGTCATCCCAAGGAAGTTTCGCAACATCCCGTTGTAACAAAGCTCACTCCTCACGACCACAGGAGTAGTCCGTTTCGACCATCCAGCAATGGCCGAGAACTCCTCCATCAAAGGGCACACCTCTCCCCCGGGAAACCTAAAAACATGCAAGCTAGGATCCCAATAATCTATGCACGAATCAAGGAAGTCTAGATCGACTTTCATTTGACGAAAGCCAATAAATACACCCGCACCGTCATCATACACCGCCTTCTTCATTGCCGAACTCAAGGAAGACGTCCACCTCTTCAAAAGAGCATCAAAATGCTCCTCCATTTTCTTGGACACAAAAAAAAAAAACTTTTATAAATATACCCAATATATTTGTGAAAGCAAAATTCTAAAGCAAAAAAAAAGAGAAGAGAAGTGTTTGTGAATGAAGATTATGGCACGCACCCCCTCTCCTTATATAGGAAAACAATGTCCGAAATATGGAAATACAAATACATCTGTTAACAAACCGCATGACTCTATGCGGTTTGCTGTCCAAACCGCATAAGCTTATGCGGTTTAACCCACAAACCGCATAAGCCTATGCGGTTTCAGGGGCTGGTTTTTCTCAAAATTTTCCTAATTTCGTCTTTCCTAAAACGCTACAACCTACTTTGGGCTACGACATTCTTTCGTTGTTCCCCATACACCAACATCACGCTTCACTTTAGCAATTCCGATTCTTACCACGAGTCAACGCATAACATTTTTCGCATTCATACGAGCTCATTTCGCATTTAAAATGAACTTTTTGCAAAACATTTTCACAATCTAAAATGAACATCAACGCATCCCACTCGGGGATCATATCATTTCTTCAACCAAGCCCACCAAACAGGTTTACCGACGAAGTTCAAGCTACAACAACAAAATTCAAAGTTCAAGCTACAACAACAAAGTTCAAAGTTCAAGCTACAACGACATGTACATAAAGGTTCATACAATCTTTAAATACACAAATTCACTCCGGGTGACGGCGCCGATACTCGTCAAACTCACGCCGAATCTGAGCCGTCTCACTGGCTCGACACAACCGAGTCTGCTCGCTTCACCAAGCCATCCTCCACCTGTTGGCTATACGCCATAGCTTCTTATGCGCCTCCTTAGCCACCTGTGAAACACAACACAAACACAGTTCACACTTTCCTCCATTTTGCATTAATTTCACTCAAATTAAGTCAAACTTAGGGGGAAATTTCAAAACAAACCCAGTCAACCCCACTTTACCTTAATTTCACCCAAATTAAACCAAACTGGAGGGGGTAACACAAACAAAAACGACTCTCACAAGTTTGATCATCGATATACTTCATACCCCGATCAAACTGGGGGCTTATACACATACATACAATCACACAAGTACATACCTTCTTCACCTTGCTCGTCGAGCTGTCCATGCCCGCGTCAGTAGTCACCGGCAAGTACGTCGGCAGAACAAAGGTACGACGGACGCCCGAGTCATCATACTCGATAGTAGTAGGGAAGTCATCAGGCTGCTCTGCCATCTCGGGATCAAACTCCTGCAAAACAAATACAAAACGCACACGTCAGGGAAATTTTTCGCAAAAATTACCTTACGCACCCCCAAACACCGGCACACATACCTCAATCGCCCACAAGCGAGCCGAGATCGAGCAAAATGGGCATAGTCTTCCCCAGATGCAGGAGGCTCACCGACTCTCCTCTCCATACAACGCCACACGATCCCGGCGAAACCCCTCGCTCAAACAGGACCCTCGGCGGATCGCCAGCACCACCGAGCCGCCACCCCGCTGAAAGTCCAAACGCTCTCCAAGGTACCAAACCGATCCATACGGCGTCGCTATGTATAGGCGCTGGGTCTCTCGCACCGCAAACCTAGCCCCAATGCCCTCAGGAATACCCCTGTACTGGCCCCACGGGAATGGCACGAACTACAAAGCAAACAGAACACGCTCACAAATACAGATACAACACAATCATTTTAAGTACACTCTATTTAAAATGGTTCAAGTACAAACCTCATCAAACCGCATCCGCTCGGGACGATCCCTAACATCATCATACGACCAATTAAATGCAAAGACACATCGCATTCCCAAGCACGCATCACGGTACTCCTCACGATCCGCGACAAAGACGCTGGGGAGCAGAAAAGGAAAGTGGCTAAGAATCCACGACTGCACACAAGAAACAAAAACATGTTACAAAGACAAAAGACAACAAAAATGAACAACAATGCACCTAAGACAAAAACAAAATCAATACGTACCTCCATCAAGAAGCCAGGCGCGACTAAGGACAGTCGCGAACCTCCATCCATGACCCGCGGTCTCACGGCATCCATGCAGAAGCGAATGCACAAGCCCAGAGACGGCGTCACCCAGTCAAACGTCCCAATTGCATCCCAATCCAGGAGATGCATAAGGACCGAGGTCGATGCCCGCTCACCCTTGTCGCCGAAGTACACGGCGCTCACAAACCACCACAACCACATACGAGCATTCTGCTCGTCCCTCCACTCCGAGGGGCCATACTCGGTCTTCCCCTCAAAGTACTCCAAGATATAGCTTGTCTTGAAAGTATAAGGAGGCGCACCCTGACAAATCACCTCCAAACCACCGCCAACCGCATCAGTCACAACCTCGTCCACAACAGACGGCGCAAACTCAAAATCCATGTCGCGGTCCCCAAACGGTAACCCCGTCATGACAGCATACCCAGACAAGGTAATGCCGGCCTCAAAGCCGGGCATATGGAACGTCGTCGTGGTGTCCCAATACCTATCCAAGAAGGCCCTGATCAACATCAGGTTCGCCCTCTGCTCCTTCCTCACAATCTCCCTCCAATGGCCAACCAACGGGCCAAAAGCACTACGCAACACCCAAGCTTGCGCCCTCGGCGGAAGCCTCTCCTCAAAAGCACACATCGCGGACGAGACGCCCGAGAAAGTCCTCATCGGGCCCTTATCCCAACCCATCGTCGCTCGATAGGAAACATGTCTCTCCGGAGCAAGCAGAAGGTTGTGGCCATCCCAACCCTTCGCGAAAGCCCTGTTCACGCGTGATTTTCGCGGCCTAGAGCTACTCGCCACCTTTAAGAACTGTTATGGCGTCTTGCTTAAGGGCGGATTTTAAAGTTAAAAAAGATTAAGTTGGAAAAACCTTTAAGAACTGTTATGGAGTCGCCACCTATTTATCGCGGAAAATAGGAACCTGCTACCATGTTCTAAGTTAAAAACATGTCCTAGATTTTGGAGCACGCCGACACCCCTAGATCGAAGGCTTGTGAAACCAGATTGGATTCAAGTAGGGTACTTTAGAAAAAGAGTTAATTCAAATAATGATTTATGAAAACCTTTTAGAAAAGCCTATGTAAAAATAGCCTCTACTGGCCTAGAACAATCCTTGTAAGATGATATTTGAGCTAATGTTATCGCTACGTACAAGTGCGATAAGGTTGTAAAAGGAAGCAGATGCAGATGCAAAAAGATTGATTAAAACCCTCAGTTTAGCATGTTTAACTTGTTAACGAATACGGTTCAGTTAAAGGTCGAATTCATTGTTTAAGTTGATTTTAATGCAAAATAAGAAGGTGCAAGATGCATGCAAATAAAATAAAGTTCAATTGTCCATTGGTTTATTTTATAAGGTCGGTTGCTTATGCGACTTTGGCGTGTCATCGGATATGGAGTGTACCCGAAGTAAATAGAACACTTGGAGTGCAAGCGCGCTGGGTGCCAAAGCCGGGGGGGGCGCTAAAGTGTAGACCCCTTTGTTAGTCCATAGAAAATAAGAAAAAGCTTTGATCCAAGTGGATCGGTACCTACCTTGTCCTGACGCTTCAGATCTGGGCAGAGCTTTGCTTCTTGAACTTGAAAGGAGGATGAATTCAACACGGGATGGTGTGTTGAACTCAAGGATTTGAGTGCTTAAGGCTTTTGTGAAAGAGGATTTGTGTGTTGTGAATTGTGTGTGAAATTGTGATCTGAAAAGTATGAAGATGTGAAAGGTGTGAATTGTGTGGAAAAAGATGTATTCTGGTTGTGAAAGATGATCCTTCGAGGTTGGGTATAGGGGTGTATATATACTAAAAACCTCGGAGAAATTAGGAAAGCAGGGAATAAAAACAAGCCGAGGAACCGCATAGGCTTATGCGGTTGTTGTGGCAAACCGCATAAGCTTATGCGGTTTCCTCCAAACCGCATAAGGTGTGCGGTTTGGAGGTGTTCTAAGCCTAATTTCCTAGTTTCGGTTTGACGAAATCTTTGGAAGATTACGTGATAATTTGGACGTGTGGCTCAAGAAAACAGCTAGGATAATCCTGAGATATTTTGTGGTGTTCAGGGCTTTGGAGTGCGGGCCAAAGGCTTGGGTTTGGGCTCGGTTTCGGGCCCGAGACCCGGAAAAATGAAAAGGGTGTATTTGCATAGTTTTTGTGAAATAAGGTAAGACGT
The DNA here is from genome assembly GCA_023091065.1 of Dianthus caryophyllus. Classification (NCBI taxonomy): domain Eukaryota; kingdom Viridiplantae; phylum Streptophyta; class Magnoliopsida; order Caryophyllales; family Caryophyllaceae; genus Dianthus; species Dianthus caryophyllus. Next base: position 9,726,294 of record CM041529.1, on the reverse strand, counting down.
GAAGTTGTATTTTGTGTAAGAGGGGGCTAAATAGCGGTTTTAGCTACCGGGCCTAAATTTAGGAATTTAGGAATGCTGAATCAGACCTTGTTAATGTAAAAGGACTAATTGTAGTGCGAATGCGAAGCTCATGCCAAATGAAGCAGGACAAGGACCTAGCTAAACTCCAAATGGACAAAATGAACGTTTATTTAAGTGTGATGTGATGCGACCTTAAACATTTTAACATTTAAAACGACTCAAAATGAATTCGACATTAGTTAGAACCGTATAAGTCAACGTTAAAGCATGCATAATAAAAGTCCGTGATACATCACAGGGTTTTGTTTGGGAGGGTACGGATATGGGTATCCACACGAGGGTGTCATCATCGAGGTTGCCGACGGTGCGGTTTTCGTTGTTCTTGACCGCGCGGGAAGACTTAGAAGAGCTCCCTTGATAAGCATGGCCGGTGTATTTAGCCATGGTGCCGGTCCTAAGGTCATCTTCGATTTGAGTGCCGACCTTAGTTAGCTCTTTGAAGTTCTGAATGTTGCTGTACCTCATGTAGAATTGATACACGGGTCGCAGGTTATTTATGAACTTCGGTACGAGCTCGTCCTCGCGGGGACGGTTGGGGATTTGAGCGCTCAGTTTCTTCCAACGAGTAAGATAGTCGGTGAAGCCTTCATTGTCCTTTTGAGATAGGACTTCTAGGGTGCGAATTGAGACTTGAGTGTCTTCATTGTCTCGATACTGTCGGTCGAACTCGACTGTGAGTTCTTCAAAGGTGGGGACCCGTTGAGGGTCGAGTGAGTAGAACCATGTCTTCGGCACTGCCGCAAGGGAGTGCGGGAAGAGAGTAAGCCAATGCTTGGAATCGACCCCCTTGATGGCCATTTGGGACTTGAAAGCTCGGATGTGAATGATCGGTCTCTCATGTCCTTGAAAAATAGGAAGATCACTAAGGGCGAGCTTGTTTGGGAGCTCATCCTTAATGCTAGTAGGCACGTTCTCATTTTCTTTGTGAATGATCGGTCTTTCATTTTCTTAGCATGCCTGTCGGCTTCCTCCTTGATCTTGAGTTCCATTCGTTCCACCTCGACGGTATGGTGGGTCAAAAGGCCCTCAAGGTCAGCGGTCAGCTTTGCAACTTGATCACGGAGTGCGTTGACTTCTTCGTTGTTGCCGGCCATTTTGCGGGTGTAGGTTCGTTTCTTGTATGGGATTACTAGGCGGTTCTTAGTACGACGAGTATCCAGCTGAGGCCTGCATTTCACTTCGTATGTTAGGGACACGACTCGACCCACTAGACTCACATTCATTTTTAAGCATTCATTTTAGCTCATTTCTTGGTTTAGAAAGACCTTTTATGTTTTGAAAAGAGGAGATTTTCGAAAAGGTTTTAGCTAAAGGAAGCTTTTGAGACGAGGATGTGTGCGCACATCTCGCCTCGATGTTAAAATGTTTTGTATTTGCACCCGTCGAACTAGTATCGGCGATTTGCCAAGGTGAGCTCGAGTCGGATGTGTAAAAGAAGAAGGATTCGGCTCGAGCAAGTCGTGTCGAGGATGTTAAAAGTGGAGTCTAGGCCACATGACCTAGAGGATTGAGGTCCACGAGCTCGGGTTTTAATCCTTGCTCGGGTTTTTGCTTGTTAGTGAAAAAAAAAGGAGAATTTTGAGAAAGCTTGTTTCAAAAATTCGCGATAGTTTTGTTTGAAAAGTGTTAGTTTGTTAGATGTTAGGTTCGTTTATCTTTGAAACGTTTAAGCGAGTTTTCGAAGATATGAATGCAAATGCTTGTTTTGAAAAAGACCATGGAGTGCATAGCCTCGAACTTGTACGTATGACTCAAAAAGGGTGAAAATGAGTCAGTCGGGTACACCTCCAACTACCTCGAGTACGCTTTGGCAGATACTTAACCCCTTCATTTCCTTACGCCGGGGCGATAGGTTTTCTGAAGGGAGCACTGGGGCGGTCGAGATAGCCGTTCTGACAGCCGTGGAGGGGCGAGAGGAAAGCTAGTCCGGCATGTGCTTTATCGAGTGGACAAGCCTGCATGTGGGAACCACCTCTCGAGGGTGCAAAGGGTGCCTAGATTCCAAAAGGAATGGACTCTAAGCGAATGTGCATAGTTCAAATATGTATACTTTGGATTGTTCAAGGCTTTCAAGTTTCACCTCTTTATTTTTAAAAAGAAAAAGCTAGTTTTAAGTATTAAAAATAAGATGTCCCCAGTGAAGTCGCCAAACTGTGGAACCCGGGAACCGCGTCGAGGGACCCAACTCGGCGTCTTGCTTAAAGGGCGGATTTTAAAGTTAAAAATGATTAAGTTGGAAAAACCTTTAAGAACTGTTTTGGAGTCGCCACCTAATTATCGCGGAAATTAGGAACCTGCTACCATGTTTTAAGTTAAAAACATGTCCTAGATTTTGGAGCACGCCGACACCCCTAGATCTAAAGTTTGTGAAACCAGATTGGATTCGGGGTGAGGGTACTTTAGAAAAAGAGTTAATTCAAATAATGATTTATGAAAACCTTTTAGAAAAGCCTATGTAAAAAATAGCCTCTACTGACCTAGAACAATCCTTGTAAGATGATATTTGAGCTAATGTTATCGCTACGTACAAGTGCGATAAGTTTGTAAAAGAATGCAGATGCAGATGCAAAAAGATTGATTAAAACCCTCAGTTTAGCATGTTTAACTTGTTAACGAATACGGTTCAGTTAAAGGTCGAATTCATTGTTTAAGTTGATTTTAATGCAAAATAAGAAGGGTGCAAGATGCATGCAAATAAAATAAAGTTCAATTGTCCATTGGTTTATTTTATAAGGTCGGTTGCTTATGCGACTTTGGCGTGTCATCGGATATGGAGTGTACCCGAAGTAAATAGAACACTTGGAGTGCAAGCGCGCTGGGTGCCAAAGCCGGGGGGGGGCGCTAAAGTGTAGACCCCTTTGTTAGTCCATAGAAAATAAGAAAAAGCTTTGATCCAAGTGGATCGGTACCTACCTTGTCCTGGCGCTTCAGATCTGGGCAGAGCTTCGCTTCTTGAACTTAAAAGGAGGATGAATTCAACACGGGATGGTGTGTTGAACTCAAGGATTTGAGTGCTTGAGGCTTTGTGAGAGTTTTGTGGTGCAAGATGTGAAAGCTAGGTGTAAAGTGTGTTTTCTGAAGAGAAATTGCTGTTGAATTGTGTTTTGAGGTCGAGGGTATATGGGTGTATATATACTAAAAACCTCGGAGAAATAGGAAATCCGGGGATAAAAACAGGCCTAGGAACCGCATAGCCTTATGCGGTTGCTAGGGCAAACCGCATAGGCTTATGCGGTTGCCTCCCCAAACCGCATAAGCTTATGCGGTTTGAGGGTGTGGTTTTAGCCTAGTTTCCTAGTTTCGGTTGAATTATATCTTTGAAAGATTTCGAGATAATCTCAAACGTGAAGCTCAAGAAAACCCCTAGGATATTTCTGAGATACTTTGTGATGTTCAGGGCTTTGGAGTGCGGGCCAAAGGCTGGGTTTAGGCTTCAGTTTGCCCGAGACCCGGAAAAATGAAAAGGGTGTATTTGCATAGTTTTTGTGAAATAAGGTAAGACGTGAAGCCGTATTTTGTGTAAGAGGAGGCTAAAGGGAAGATTTAGCCACCGGGCCTAAATTTAGGAATTTAGGAATGCTGAATTAGACCTTGTTAATGTAAAAGGGCTAATTGTAGTGCAAATGCGAAGCTCATGCCAAATGAAGCAGGACAGGGACCTAGCTAGACTCCAAATGGACAAAATGAACGTTTATTTAAAGCGATGTAAAGCGACCTAAATCATTTTAACATTTCAAACGACTCAAAAATGAATTCGACATTAGTTAGAACCGTTTAAGTCAACGTTAAAACATGCGTAATAAAAGTCCGTGATACATCACAGGGTTTTGTTTGGGAGGGTACGGATATGGGTATCCACACGTAGTTGCTCAGAAAATCGCCAGTGAACCAGCGATTATGTGAAAAATCGCCAGTGTGTCAGAAAGGAGGGGAAAATCGCCAGTGCTCTGGTTATTTTCACCCCTTTTTCTGACAGATTTGTAGCGCCGTATTTTGTATGACATGTTTTCGTAGGATGTATATGATTGTGTTTTGCTTTGTTGACTTTGGAGGGTCGAGGGAGATCAACTTGGTACAAGTTGACTTTCTCGGCTCCGTTTTTCGTGTTTCGTGTTTCGGTTTTTCGTCGTGTTTTTCGATTTTGGCTCGAAATAAAATAATATTGTAATATATTATTTTACGATATTGTGAAACTTTGTTTTGTAAGAATGTGACCCGGGGCGCATTTTGGTCCGCTTCGGGTGCTTGGGCCTTTTTTGTGTGTCTTGGGCCGTTTTTGTGTGTTTAGGTCGTTTTTGTGTTCTTGGGCCATTTTTGTGAGGCGTTTATGTGTCGTGCTTGTGTGTATTGTGTTGACTAACGATTAAAATGACTAAATTAATATTCATTTTTACGAAATATGCAAATTCAAATTAATACGTTAAAAAAAATGACTAAAATGTTTTAGACACTTATGTACTGTTTCGTCTTATTTTAAAACATGCATGGAAAGTCCTTTTCATCATCGGGTTTGTTTTTGGGGGGTACGGATACGGGTATCTACATGTCCTCCTGCTCCTACGGGTTAAATTTTGCCAATGACGTCGATCCCCCACGTCGAGAATGGCCATGGCGAGGTTAAACTGTATAATGGTGAAGGAGGTATGTGTTGTACGTTTGCAAAGATTTGGCAATCGTGGCAATGTTTGACATACTTGGCACAGTCGGCTTCCATGGTGGTCCAGTACCATCCTAGCCTTATGATTTGTTTGCACACGGCTCGTGCGTTCATGTGGGGTCCGCACTCGCCATCGTGTACTTGGGACATGATTTCTTGCCCCTTTTTGTGGTCGACGCACAAGAGTAGTGTACCTTGAGGCGTCTTCTTGAGTAGTTTGCCCCACGAATTGTGATGATAATAGGCGTAGGGCTCTTTTGGCACGTTTGTCGATGTTTTTTGGGTATTCGCCGTTTATTTTGTAGTTGATGATGGCTTGGTACCAAGGATCGGTTTGTTCTTCCTCGGCTTCGATGTCGCAAATGTATGCGGGTTCGTTTCGTCTTTCCACGACAATGGGCAATCTTTCCATTCCCGGGGGTATGTTGATTAGTGATGCGAGTATGGACAACGCATCGGCAAATTGGTTTTCTTCACGTGGGAGATGTATAAATTCCACGCGATGGAACTCGTTGATAAGTTCTTGTATCTTGTTTTGGTATAATGCTAGATTTTCATTAAGTATCTTCCACGCTCCGGATACTTGGTTGATGATAAGGGAGGAGTCTCCGTAGACCCGTACATTGCGAGCGTTTAATACAAGCGCTGCTTGGAGACCGTGCAAGCATGCTTCGTACTCGGCCGCGTTGTTTGTTACGTCAAAATCTAGCTTTATGGGTAAGGGTGTGTGTTCGCCATTTGGGGATATGAGAAGTATTCCTACTCCACAACGTCGATAGTTGGATGAGCCATCGAAGTATAACTCCCATTGTTCTTGGTCGATGTTGAAAATTCCGTCGTCGGGAAGGGATGTCATGTCAATGACTGGTTCCTCGGTAATGGCATTTTCGGCTAGAAAATCAGAGACTGCTCGCCCCTTGATAGCCTTGAGGGGTACGTACTTAAGGTCGAACTCGGCTAGGAGCAGGGTCCATCTGGTCATTCGTCCGTTAAGCACCGGCTTTTCGAATAGGTACTTTACGGGGTCCATTTTGGAATCACTACTACAAAACTACTATTTAGAGGCGCTTTAATTACCGCGCTCTTAAAAAAAAGTGTTGATTTGGGCCTGATTTTGCAGTAATCAAGCATACTTGACAAAACGCCTCCGAATAGCGCCTGAAATAATTAAACCCACGACTAAAATGCTTTTTTTAAATTAACTTCTAAATCTCATGGCCACTTCCTCCATTTCAAACCCTAAAAACACTTCTTCTATCACCGGTTGATTTAGTTAAGATAGACTAATTCAAGCAGTTCATTTAAATGTAAAAAACATGTGTGAATCTTGTCGCTGATTCTTCGAAGTTGTCAATATTGTTGGTGAATTTAGTTTAAAAAATCATCATCAATTCCTATTCATTCTTCAACAGCAAGTTCTGAAGTTCGAGTTGTAACCAGATTTTAAATTAGGTATTACTTCTCTTATCAATGATGTTTAATGCTTTCAATTCGATATTTATTTCTATTACATGACGAATTTAATCTAATGTCAATTCTTCTCTAACTTTTGAATTGGTTGATTACCGCATTTGTATATCTCAGATTTGGGATCTTTTATGGGTCCAAGTAAAGATTATAATCTAATATGTTCAGTTAGTAATGGTTACTTCTGTCTTGTTTTAACAATTCTTCAATAAAATTCAAGTAGTGATAACTATTATTAATTGTTTTAAGTTTGTATGTTAAGTTGAAAGGATTTAGTTAATGCACACAAGATGTTCGATAAAATGCTTAATAGAGATTTTATGTGTTGGGATTCTAGTTTGATGTTTTCCTCAAGTCTTGTTTTTCCTAATTGGTGCAGGTACAAAGCGAAGATATCTTCTAATCAAAGTTTACCGAGCGTTCAAGTCTAAAAAATTACTCCGTACTTTATATTTCAGATGACTTACACAACACTCTGATGTTGATCGACTTTCGAGTAAGGACTTTATTCGATCATTGAAAACCATGAAAAAGTATTCTGTACGATTATAATGAAAATTAAATGGCAATGGTTCAATGAAAAATCACTAACATTGTGTTTACTTGAATAATTATGCAGGTAAAAGTTTAAAGTGGTTTTTTTCCGACGAGTGAAGGTGCAAGCTATGTAACAAGGATCTACTTAGAGCCTTTAAGGAGTTTCAAAAATGGAAAAATAATTAACTTTAGTTATTAGCATTTGCATGTAATCAACAATAGTCTTATATGTAACTGTACCAGATATTCACTTGAAGAAAATACGAGTTTGGACCATGGACCGTGTCAGGCATCATGGATGTAAGTTGGTTGATACGAATTGGTTGAATAGCGTTGGTCTTAATTAATAGGTAGGAAGTACTTAAGTTTGAGTTGAATTGTATACAAAAATGTAGAACGTGACAGCAAACGATGTATTTGTTACGATGATATTAATACAAAGCTTACATTCTATCAAAAAAAAAAAACAATAGTCTTATATTGGAGCTGAATTTTGCTCACACAAAATGTGAGGTGTGTATTAGTAGTTTTGTATAACAATATATCTTACGAAATTTCTTGTTTTAATTCTAATTTTCTATGTTTATCAATATTTCTAAATTTTTACTTATATAGTTTTCTCCAGTAAGATGCCTACGTAATAATTATTGAGACACTATTTAAGCGTTGCTATTATGTAGCGACGCTCAAAAGACACCGCAGTTTCACAATTCTAGCGCGTTTAAGTTGCGGCGCAATAAATGGGCTTATACCGACGAATCAATAAAGCGCTGCCATAGGGGTTAGCGGCATCATCTAAGGCGACGCACTTCATAGCGTTGGTAAAAACGTTAGCGGCGCTATTTAGCGTTGCAATAGGGGTTATAAAAACGCCGCTATAACCCTTTTTTCTACTAGTGAATAGACCTTCGTTTGGTGTGCTAGCATATAGTGGCGGAGCTTCTTGGATGACCACACTAAGGCTAGACAACTTTTCTCGACAGGTGAATATCGGGTTTCATAATCGAGAAATTTCTTGCTTATTTAGTAGATGGCGTGTTCTTCGCCATTAACCTCTTGGGCGAGCATGGCTCCCATGGCGGTTGGGGTTGTTGTAAGGTATAAGGACAGCGGCAAATCCTTTTGGGGTGGTCGTAGAACCGGTGGATTAGATAGCAATTCTTTTACCTTGTCAAATGCCTTTTGGCATTCTTCGTCCCACTCAACGTGGTCGGTTTTCTTGAGTTTCTTGAAAACTGGTTCACATATCATGGTAAACTTACTGATGAAACGGGAGATGTACTGGATTTGTCCTAGGAAGCTTCGGATTTCGTCGAGGTTCTTTGGGGGTTGCATTTCGAGGATTGCTTTGACTTTCGAGGGGTCGACCTCGATGCCTCTTTGGCTTACTACGTGTCCTAGTAGTTTGCCAGATTTCACTCCAAAGGTACATTTTTGGGGATTGAGATGCATTTTGTATTGCCATAGGAGTGTGAAGAACTTGCGGAGGTTAGTGATATGACCACTTCTCTCCCTTGACTTCACAATCATGTCGTCGACGTAAACTTTGACTTCTTTATGCATCATGTTATGTAAAAGGGTTGTGGCAGTGCGTTGGTATGTGGCACCGGCATTGATGAGGCCGAAAGGCATGACCGTGTAGCAGTATGTGCCCCACGGTGTAATGAAGGCCGTCTTTGCCATGTCTTCGCAGGCCATTTTGATTTGGTTATAGCCTGCGTAGCCGTCCATGAAAGATAAGAGGGCGTGGTCGGCGGTATTGTCGACTAGGACGTCCACATGGGGTAATGGGAAATCATCTTTGGGACTAGGTTTGTTTAAGTCACGGAAGTCGACGCACACTCGAATCTTGCCATTCTTCTTCAAGACCGGGACCATGTTTGAAACCCATTCTGGATACTCGATGACCTGGATGAAATCGGCTGGTAGTTGTTTCTCGATTTCTTCCTTGATCATAAGGGACCATTCGAGACGTAGTCTCCTTAGTTTTTGTTTGATTGGTTTGTAACCGGGTTTAATGGGGATGCGGTGTTCGGCGATGCTTCGTTCGATTCCGGGCATATCCTTGTACGACCATGCGAATACATCCTTAAATTCGGTTAGGAGTTGTGTGAATTGGGCGCGCTCGTCTTCGTCTAGCGAGGCACCTAGTTGTAATACCCTTGGCTCTTCGGGGGTTCCCACGTTTATGGTTATGGTTTCCTCGATGATTGGGTCTTGGGTTTTTGGAGAGACAATGTTTGCAATGTATTTGTTTAATGATTCATTAGTTTGTTCATTTTCATCGCATGAGTTAGTGTCTTTTGTATTATTTGATTTGTTTGTTGTTTGTTGATTTTTAATTGTTTGTTCTTTGTTGTTTGTTTTAGCTTGAGACAAGACGTAGGCAAATTTGTTCATTTCATTAATTTGAAAAGAATTATTCGACAACTCAGAAAATTGCTTGGAGCTAGCCTCCGTAAAAAGAAAATCTAAGCTGAAGCTGGAGTCTAAGCTAGATGGGTCGACAGATGACCCGACACAAAGAGTATTAGAAGTTAAAAGAATCTCTTCTTCTTTGGATTTGATGAATCTGCTCTGGTTGTAGTTCTCTTGCATCTTTGTTTTGAAGGGGTACGGATGTGCAAAGGGCCGTCCTCATTCTCGGTGTTGGGCATCGGGTTGCCTACTAGGGGAGGTGATTCCAAGGCGTCTGCTTGAGGACCGTTCTCGTTAGATGGTTGGGGAACGGTGAGTTAGATTGTTTCGTTATCCTGAGCTTGTTCTGGCCAAAGCCATTCTTTTTCTTCGTCGCTGAACGAGAAATTGTTGGTTTGATCGTTGCTTGAGTTAGATGGGTTGGGGTAGTTCATGGTGGTTGTATGGTTTGCTGAACGGCCTTTGTTGGACGGCCATCCGTTTGTGTGGGGCTTCTCAAGCCTTCCCTGATCAATGAGATCTTGGATGGCATGTTTAAGTTTGAGACAATACTTAGTATCGTGCCCTTTGCCTCGGTGGTATGCACAGAAGGCACTGGGGTTCCAGGATCTAGGCTTTTTGTCTTTGGGCGGTTCGCTAGTAGGCCCAATTGGTTGTAGGTAGTTCTTTTCGACCAGCCTTTGGAATGCCTTGGAGTAAGACATGAAGAGAGGGTCAAAGTTTCTCTTGGCCTTAGGAGGTGGCGAGAAAGTAGTTGCGAAGGAGTCGAGGCTATCGTCATCGAGATTACCCATGGTACGATTTTCCTCGCTTTTGACCGCGCGAGAAGATTTGGATGAGCTACCTTGATAAGCATGGCCAGTATATTTGGCCATTGTGCCAGTCCTAAGATCGTCTTCGATTTGGGTACCGACTTTGGTTAGCTCCTTGAAGTTTTGGATGTTGTTGTACCTCATGTAAAATTGATACGCGGGTCGCAGGTTATTTATAAACTTCGGCACGAGCTCGTCCTCGCGGGGACGATTGGGAATCTGGGCACTTAGCTTCTTCCAACGAGTGAGGTAGTCGGTGAAGCCTTCGTTGTCTTTTTGAGCAAGGACTTCTAGATTACGGATCGAGACTTGGGTATCCTCATTGTCTTGATATTGTCGATCGAACTCCACCGTGAGTTCTTCAAAGGTAGGGACCCGTTGTGGGTCGGGTGAGTAGAACCATGTCTTCGGCACTGCTGCTAGAGAGTGCGGGAAGAGAGTTAGCCAATGTTTGGAATCGACCCCCTTTATGGCCATTTGAGACTTGAAAGCTCGGATGTGGATGATCGGGCATTCATGTCCTTGGAATATAGGGAGATCACTAAGGGCGAGCTTGTTAGGGAGCTCGTCCTTGATACTAGCAGGTACATTTTCATTCTCCTTGTGTATAGAGTAAGTGCTCGAGACATAGAGTCTTTCCTCCATGGCTTGGAGTTTCTTAGCATGTCTATCCACTAAATCCTTAATCTTTTGTTCCATACGTTCGACTTCAATTGCATGGTGGGTCAAAAGGCGTTCGAGGTCAGCAGTCAGCTTTGTGACTTGGTCACGGAGTGCGTTAACTTCGTCATTGCTGGCCATTTTGCGGGTGTAGGTTTGTTTTTTATATGGGATGACTATGCGATTTTTAGTACGATGAGTATCCAGCTGAGACCTGCATTTCACTTTGTATATTAGTGACACGACTCGACCCACTAGACTCACGTTCATTGTAAGCGTTCATTTTAGCTCCTTTCTTTGTTTTAGAAAGACCTTTTATGCTTGAAAAAGGGAGATTTTTGAAAGAACTTTGGCTAAAGGGAAGCTTTTGTGACGAGGATGTGTGCGCACATCTCGTCTCGATGTTAAAAGGTTTGTTTGCACCCGTCGAACTAGTATCGACGATTTGCCGAGGTGAGCTCGAGTCCGGATGTGTAAAAGAGAAAGGATTCGACTCGAGAGTGGTTAACAAGTCGAGTCGAGGATGTTAAAAGCGGAATCTAGGCCGTATGACCTAGAGGACTAAATCCACGAGTTTGGGTTTCAATCCTTGCTCGGGTTTTTGCTTGTTAGTAAAAAGGAAGTTTTGAAAAACTTTATTTCAAGAATTCGCGATAGTTTTGTTTAGAAAGTGTTAGCTTTGTTAGATGTTAGGTTCATTTATCTTTGAAAAGTTTAAGCGAGTTTTCGAAGATATGAATGCAAATGCTCGTTTGAAAAAGACCATGGAGTGCATAGCCTCGTACTTGTACGTATGACTCAAAAAGGGTAAAAAGGGTCAGTCGGGTACACCTCCAACTACCTCGAGTATACTTTGGCAGATACTTAACCCCTTTATTTCCTTACGCCGGGGCGATAGGTTTTCTAAAGGGAGCACTGGGGCGGTCGAGATAGCCGTTTACGGTAAGCCGTGGAGGGGCGAGAGGAAAGCTAGTCCGGCATGTGCTTTATCGAGTGGACAAGCCTGCATGTGGGAACCACCTATCGAGGGTGCAAAGGTTGCCTAGATTCCAAAAGGAATGGACTCTAAACGTGTTGGAGTTAGTGTCCTCCACAGTTAGTGCAATAACATAAATAAATCTCTAAAGGTACACAGGGTACATTTCGTATTTAATCAGTTGATTAACGTTTATCGATAACGGTTGGCTTGCTAGATAAGTTTGACGTTATTGTCATACAGATGGCGGTGATCAACTGGTCCCTAAGAGTCACACCTAAAGGATGTGCTTGAGAGATGTGATTATTTGAGAAAATAATCATATTGATGCCTTATTTAATGACTAAAAAGTTAGTCAGTGTTGTTGACTAAACGGTTAGTCAAATGTGACTAAAATGTTAGTCCAATATGACTAAGAGGTTAGTTAAATGTGATAATGAATATTATTTAATAATGATTAAATAATATTAGATGAGAGGAATTAGCCGTAATTCGTAAATTGAATATAAAAGGTTATGTTTAATCGTTACGTATAATGTAGGCTAATTAATTTTAATCAGTTATAATTAATTAGTAAATTATAAATATACGGATATTTATGATTAAATATAATATATGGATATTATAATTACATTATACATAAAAGCTAAAGAAACTAATTAAATATGTTTTGATAAACTATTTAATTAATTTGGGCTTTTAATTTTGAGGTTGAAAAAGTCCACCCCGGGACTCCTTGTTTTGGACGTGTGATACAAGTGGGAAGGGGAGAGGTTTCTTCCTCTCTACTTAACCTAATCACACTATAATTCTCATCTTAACCTAATTTCATAAACACACTAGCACACAACACAAAACTTGAGTGAAAAGAAATTGTTCTTTTCTCTCTAATTCTCTAGCAATCTCAAGAGGCATATCACAATCACATCTTGGGTGTTTTGATTAGGAGTGTTTCGGGTATAAACTCGGGGTCTTGAGGATGACGTCATGGGTGGCCTCCAGGGTGGCCTTCCGGGTTGGGCCCGCTCCATGTGTGCCCTGCAAGGTGAACTCCGGGCCCGAGGGGTTTGCCCCCGGCGGAGCCTCCGACGCCCAAGTCAGTACCGAAATATATAAAATATAGGGTTTATGTGGTAAGATGAGAGTAAAGAGAGAGTAGAGAGAGAGAGAGTGGGGAGAGTGGCTAAAAAACCAACCCCTTTACCTTTGCCCCCTAGGGCCTATTTATAGAGCTTTTGGGCTTTTGGGCCTCTTGGGCCTATTATTTGTCGTCTTGTTGTCGTAAGCGTAATCGGATATTCGACCCCCAACAATTGCCCCCACCGGATTCGCATGTCATCGTGCGGATTCGGTGTCGGACGTCGGCGTCGAATAAAGTGCGCGAAATCGTTGACCTTGGGCGATATAAGTGAAAAAGGTCTCGCTAAACGAGTCCTTGGCGGTAGAAGTACCGCGTGAAAGTGGTTGTCCAGCCGTGACATACCAAATATAGAACAGGCATCGAAAGCTACACGATAGTTGTTGGGGATAACGTCTCCCGGGTCTGACTACCTCGGGCCGGAGGGGTCATGAGCCGGGAGCATCCCATGTACCCAGGGGACCGTCAGTCCCTCCCGGGTCTGGGGCAGTTTCTTCAAACCCGGGTCCGTACCATACAGTCCGGCAGCGGTGCAGTGCAAGCGAAGTCTCACGGCGCGATCGGAGTTTCGCGGCGCGGCTAGGGGGTGACGTTGAGTATGCAGCGTCAACAGAATAAAAGGGGCTAGCGCCGCGGGGACGGTCACGCGGCGGGGTCATACGGTGTCGCAGAGTGAACTGCGTCACGGGAATAAGGAGGCTGGCGCCGCGGTCATAGTCACGCGGCGCGGCCAGGGGTGACACGGGATTAACCGCGTTACGGGAATAAGGAGGCTGGCGCCGCGGTCATAGTCACGCGGCGCGGCCAGGGGTGACACGGGATTAACTGCGTCACGGGAATAAGGAGGTTGGCCGCGGGACAAGGTCACGTGGCGCGGCCTAGGGTGGCGCAGAGTAAACTGCGTCACGGGAATAAAGGAGCTGTCCCGGCACGTAGCCATGGACTATTTGCACGATTGGAGCCACCTAGGCACGAGGGCCGTAGTATGGTCTTATCCGGAGCAAGCCACCTAGGCGCGAGGGCCGTTAGTGGTCTTTTCTGATGGTAGTATAAAGGACGCAGGAGCCGCCCAGGCCCCGGGCCGTGGACTCTCCATACGCAGGTAGTGTGCCGCACGCAGGGCGCTGGAGCCGCCCAGGCCCCGGGCCGTGGACTCTCCGTGCGCGATGTTCGTCTGTGCGTGGGTAATGTGCCATACGCAGGGCGCGAGCCGCCCAGGCCCCAGGCCATGGACTCTCAGGACGCGATGTTCATCCGTGCGTAGGCAATGTACCATACGTAGGGCGCGAGCCGCCCAGGCCCCAGGCCATGGACTCTCAGGGCGCGATGTTCATCCGTACGTAGGTAGTATAAAGGGCGCAGGAGCCGCCCAGGCCCCGGGCTGTGGACTCTCCATGCGCAGGTAGTGTGCCGCACGCAGGGCGCTGGAGCCGCCCAGGCCCCGGGCCGTGGACTCTCCGTGCGCGATGTTCGACCATGCGTGGGTAATGTGCCATACGCAGGGCGCGAGCCGCCCAGGCCTGTAGATACCCGTATCTGTCGATGTGGAAATTTATAGAAAACCCGACAAATACCCTATGATGATAGGACAACATGTTTTCGTACCATTTATTTGAGTTCGTATTGCGATGTAAGCAGGGCGCTGTCGACACAATTTTGTTAATTCAAAGGATATTTGGTTTAATGAGTTCTGTCAAATTTTTATTTTATCGCAAGTAATGTTTTATTGAAAATTAGACGTTTTGATTTGAAAAATCATTTTAATGTTTTAAGAACGATTTTGAGCCCGTTTCAACACGAATTTCGAAGCCTTTTCCCTACCCTTTCTCCCCTTCGAATAACCAGCCCAGAATACAGCCGAAACACACTCAAAAACTCGTTTTGTAGCAGCCCAAAACCCCACCCCGTGCTCTGTTTTGGAGCAACCCAAAACCCGTTTTTTGAAGTCCAAACTCTTGCCCATAACCAAAAGCTCGTACCTGATCCACATGACCCACGTACCCTTGCTTAACCCTCAAGAAAACCCCTCCCAAAACCCTAAACAAAACCGTGAACAGCAGCTCTCTTAAAACGTTGCATAGCTGCTCTTGTCCTTCAAAAACCCTACCTTCTGTCACTATATATACACACCCATACACAAGCCTTCAGGGGATACGAAATATACAGCTCACATACACAATATTCAGTCACAAAAAGCCCTAAAAAACTCAAAGAGAGGTGGAGATAGTCGTACGAAAACAGGGCATTACTTTGCTGATTTTCGTGCAACTATCCCTGTTTCTGCTTCATTTTCGTGTTGAAAACATCATTTGCTTTCTGATTTCTTTACTAAGTCTTAAAGTTCACTTTACCACGATTCTAAAACATCCTTTAGTTCGAAATTTCGTTGAGAAACGAAGAAGTTACAAGCTTTTGAAAATCGCTGTCAGTGGTGTTCAAAGCTACGGATTTACAATTGGTTTTCGTCGACGACGGCCCCTCGGGATAAAATCTTACAATCGATTACGACTCGGATATTTGGTCAACGATACATGTAAGTTGAGGGTGCAAAAATACTCTTTTTATTTTGTTAAATTATCGTTTTTTATTACTTTTATAGCTCTCTGTCGCTTTTTATTACTTTCTGTCGCTTTGTTGTGTATCGTCGTAATTATTGTTTTCATTGTTTGTTTTAGTTTGATATTTTTTAGTATAATTTCGAGGTGTGTATAGATGTGTCGTGCCCCTTTGTTCACTTAGCATGTATGTTCAATCGACTCTGCGTAGTATGACCTAAATTTCCTCGTTAGATTAATCTGCTCATTAACGTGTTGTATAATCAAATCTCGTTCATGTTTAGTTGTATTGCTTGTCCAAACTGATCTGTCATGCTTCTTTTTAAACGTGTAATTCATGTTTATGTGTCAACTTAGTTATCGTGATTTTACTTCATTATTTAGCGTTTGTATGATAATTAGTCTCGTAAAGCTGTGTACTGCGTCTTGCTGTTGGTTGCTGGCTTTGTTCGTCTATTAGATTTTAGGATGCGTAAGATTGGATAGTTTGGGTTTAAATGCATTTATGATATATACGTTATTTGCTTGTCTATTTGTGCACATTAGTCGTGCTTATTTATTTAGTCACTTGTGTGCGTAGCTATTAGAACTATTAAACTGGCTATTAGAATTTTCAGTTCGTTTAGTTGCCCATGATTGCTGGTTGGTACATGTTTATTCATCACTGCTTTATTTTCATACGTTGTGTTTTATGTACCCACGTTATTGGCTTGCTTACTTGTGCAGTTGTGTGTATTAGGAGAGTTTGATCATCTAGGCTTTTGATTGTGGGATTAATTGATTACTAGTTATATTCATTATTTTACACATGTCTGCATACTTATTTGGGTCGTGCTTGTTTATTGGTTTGTATGTTTGTTAGCGTTTGTGTTTGTCACAGTTTGTGTGTATTTACACGCATATTTAGTAGTATTTGGTTATTGGTTTGTACGCTTGGTTGTGCTTGTCTGTCGCTTCTTTATATTCGAGTGTAGTATTTAATTATTAATGTTAACCTTCCACACTTGTTCACGTGCTAGTCATATTTGAGTATTTTTATTCGTCTGCCGCTAACGTTTGTTAATCTTTCTTATGCTGTCGGTGAGTATTTCTGCTTCTTTTCTTTGTTTGCTAGAATAGTAAATGAACCTCTGTTGAATAACTTCGACGAAATTTTTGTGTGCATTAAACGACATAGAAAGGATGTATTTTTGTTTAGGATTAAAACGTTGTTTGCATATCCACATACGTATTCATAATAGCCATGATTTTACTTAGTAGAGACCGTTGCTGTAACGGGCGGGGTTAGGCGTTAAATTAATGAAATTATTTTAAACTTCCTAACACGTAAACTCACACGAACTCATTTTCTCTAAAATTGGTTTCTAAATTCCACCTTAAAAATTTAGTGGCGACTCTTTTCAAATTAAAAATGTTTTTGAAATAAAACATCGCGTGGATCAAAATCCCTTGTCCACAATTTGGCGACTCCGCTGGGGACAGTGAAACTTGAAAAGTAAAATGATGGCTATTTAGAGTACCCTTTCTTTTTATGTTATTTATGCATCATACTGTTAGGATTCGAACCATTTCTCCCTTTGGGTCGATCTCAAAGTAGGGAAATGACGTTCACTGTGTCTGGTTTAAATACCAAGGTGGTTCCGCCGAGGTTAGCAACCGCAGTCTCCCCATTTCGTCCCTGACTTATGGAGGATTGTGAGTTCCCTAACAACGTGGAATCATTGGCATGGACCCTTTTTTGAGACTTAGAATAGTCTAGCTCATGCATTGCATCCTTGAACTGCGTATGACTAAATGCTCTGTGTGTTCCAAACCCATGTTTTTAATCCTTTTTAATCAAAACTGTCATCTTTTCAATCGAATGTTTTCCAAAAGCGTCCTTTTAGCTGAAATGCTGTCTTTTTAGGATTAGAATAATCTCAATTTTTTCAAACACTATCTTTTTCAAAAACGAAGTTTTCTGTCCAAGCTGAAATGTTGTCCTTTTAGGATTAGAATAATCTTAAATATCTCTTTTGAAACATTTTTGACTTAAGCTGAAATGCTTTTCTTTTTTTTTTTTTTTTTCTAAAAAAATCGTTTCTTAGCTGAAATGCTACTCGTTTAGGATTAGAATAATCTTATTTCGGTTTTTTTAGCTCTTTTGAAAAAAGACCCTTTCCTAGCAGAAATGCTATTCTTTTAGGATTAGAATAATCTTAATTTATTTCCGGATTTTGTTTAACTCTTTTGAAAAAAGATCTCTGTTTTTTTTTAATCAAATGTCACCTTCTTTTAGTCGTCCTCGATTTCGAATTCCAAGTCACATTCCGAGTCTGACCCAAGTCTAGAGTAGAGTGTTCGAGTCAATCCACTTTAAAGTCAATGTTTAAGCTAGACGAGTAAGAATGAGTCAAGCTAGCCTTCTCTTGTCGAGTTTAGGTACAGGGATAGGTCTCGTTTAGGTGTTTCACGTGTGAGTAAGTCAGGTTTTAAGTGTGCAGGGGTGGGTGTTCCAATAACTAATTTCTGTCCGGGGTTTTATTGTAGAAAGGCCGGTCGAAACAAGAAACATGACTACCGCAGAACAGTTAAGCAAACTCAATGATACTCTTGCTGCAATGATGAGTCGTTTGGAGTCTGTTGAAAAGAAGCTAACGATAGAAAATCCGCCACCACCACCACCAACTGAACTTGAGAAACGCTTCAAACTAATAGAGTAGCAACTAAAATTGTCTCATGGGGAAAGCATTCACTTCGAGAATGCTCGTGGGTATACGCCGGTTCAAGATAAGCTACCAACTAATTTCGTGCTTACCGACATCCCTAAGTTTAAGGGAACTGAAGACCCATTGCAACATATTCGATCTTACAAAGAATACCTCGCCTTGAAAGGGGTGCCCGCTGAAATGTTGTCTCACGTTTTTGCTCAATCTTTGGGGGAACATCCAAGGAAATGGTTTTATGGTCTCGAGCTCAAAAATTTTCCGACATTTGAAGACATCACAGTGGAATTCTGTAAGCATTTTGCTGATAATGCTGAAATTCAGACTACTATGAGAACGTTGGAAGTAATGACACAAAAGGAGAAGGAGGGGTTCACAGAATTCCTTAATCGATGGCGCGCAGAAAGCGTGAAATTGCCCAAGAGACCCGAAGAGGTCGAAATGGTAGATAAATTCATCAAAAATCTTCGTCCTGTCTACAGAGATGCTATCAAATACCAAAATTTCAGCTCGTTCAAGGAACTTGGCCGGGTAGGGATGAAAATTGAGGACGATGTTCGAGCTACAGAGGCCGAAAAGCCTAAGGGATATCAAGGACCCTCTTCCTCTAAATCAAGGGCGTCCACTTCGGCTAATCATGTGCAAGCAATCAGTTTTGGGGGCCCTCGTGAACAACAACGTCGAGCACCTAGAACATTTACTGATCTCGGGTGCACATACACCTCTGCTCTTCAAAGGCTCACAGCCCAAGGGAAACTAAGCCCAATTGGTCCGACTCCGGACCCACCTGTCGACCGACAAGGTAAATGGTACAAGCCAAATGCGTATTGTGCATTCCATCAAGGGAGAGGACACGATACTGAAAATTGCTTTCGCCTTAAGCACGAGATCCAAGACATGATCGAAAATGGATCTTTGCCAATCCCTACGGTTAAGCCAAATAATGTGACCAATCCCTTCGGCAACCACTCCAATGCCGTGTTCATTGGAAGCAATGATGATATGTCTCACTTAATCCGACCCGTTAATTATCTCACCGGTTTTTTCGTGGGAAAGGTCTACATAGATTGTGCCGACCTATTTCCCAAGGCAAGGAATGATGTTCGCATTGGAGATTTCAACATTGATTGTACACCATACCTTGCTCAAAGTGGGAATGAAATTAATGGTGTTTGGGCAGATGATGAGGATGATATTTATCTCACCGAAGGTGCGATCATCCCACGTACCCAAGCTGAAATAATGCAGCTACGAAAGGATGTCCTCGAATCTGATCACCTAACTCGATCCGGACGTCCTTATCGAGTAGAAAAGTCGAAGAGCACTTCTATTTTTGGGGACACCCAAAACGCAACGCAAGCAAGTACGCATACCGTCACAAAGGCACTCGAAGAAGTGTCGACCGCAAAGGATCCCCTTATCAAGCAACTACAGAAAACTAAGGCGGATGTCTCTATATGGGAGCTTATCCTAAGCTCGTTCGAACATCGCCAAGCTCGCTACAATCTTTGATGAACATGACTGTCTCCCACTACCACGCCTAACGATATGATCTCGTTAGTTTCACAAATCGACCACGGCCATACAAATGTCGTGACCTTCTCGGATGAGGACTTGCCTTCTTTCGGACCTCAACATTGCTTAGCCATGTACATCACGGTAGAATGCCGCCACAAGAGGCTTCCAATGACACTAGTGGATGATGGGTCCATTGTAAATGTGCTTCCTTTGAAAACCGCGTATATTCTGGGCTTAGAAAAGAATGATCTTATTCCAACTACGCAAACGGTCCGAGCTTTTGATGGTACAATACGTCGCGTAGCTGGGCTCGTCACTTTGAGCGTGAATACTGGGGCAGTAGAAAAGACGGTCAATTTTCAGGTTATAGACCTCGTCTCATCCTTTAATATGTTGCTTGGAAGACCTTGGATCCACGCCGCGAGAGCTGTATCTTCAACCCTTCACCGAAAAATTAAAATTCCATTCAATGGAGGGGTGGTAACCATTAACGCAACTCCAATGGTCGTAACGGGTGGAGATGTGACTTTCGAGGTACAAAATGAGGTCACCATTGAGATGGGTGGCTTTGAGGTCGTCAATACAATCGAATCCCAAGTCAACGAGTCAAACATGGAGTTATACACCGGAAGCCGTGCATGTGAAACAGTGCTAAGGACCGGAAAATACTTTGGTTTGTCCTTATATCCAAGGAAAGAAAATGCCTTCGCTCCACCTCCAACGATCCCGAAAGGAATCACATTTGGCCTTGGGTACAACCCAACAAAGGATGAAGATTGTCTAAGCAAAGGTAAGGGTCAAGATGCGAAGCTGAAACCGTACCCACTAACGCTTAATGGGCAATTCGTGAGAGCCGGCGAAGACGCACCATGTTTGGACTTTCCCGAGCCTATCTATGACCATAAAGCACACCATTGGGTCCCAGGAATTGAAATATTCCAAGATTGTTACTACATTCCGGACGACATCATGGCAACAATTACGACAAGGAAGGAGTGCGGCCCAGTCGAAGACGGGAAAGCCATGGGCCTTCTTTTTGGGGAAGAGAGGAAAATCGAAGCATCGAGCGAAGCTTTGGTGAGTATGATCCTCAAAAGTGACCGATTCGATCCATCCACCCTCATTACAGATGTTAATCCACAAGGGGCTACGTCCGGATGGAGGAAGACTGTCAAATGGACTGACAACAAGGGACTGTTGTTCAAGATGACCGTAGGAGAAGGAGAAATGTCCGAGCCAGAAGAAAATTCCGAGTCTGATTCTGAGTCTGAACCTGATGATGATAGGAGTCTTAGTGCTAAGTCTAAGGAGTTAGGTGTCGAAGATACCCCCTCCCCAGTCTTTCCTTTTCATGTACCTTCTTCTAGTTCCGGTATTCCAAGGCCTGTCTTGGATACCACATCTATCCAGCCACTGACCCCTGATCAGTTGGCCCAAATGTTAACACAATTCGCACAATTTCAATCAATAATAATAAAATGAACCAGTTTGCTTACGACTTGTCTCTTTTACATTGCAATTCAATTTTTGAAAATGATTGTTTTAATAATGACATTGAGAATGAGGACCAAGGTGAACAGGTAGAAATTGAGGAGATAGAACCATCTCCTCAGTTGCTAAAAGGGATAAAGGAATATGACGAGAAAAACTCAGTAGTCGAAGATACTGAAACAATTAACGTGGGAACCACTCTCGAGCCACAAGAGCTGAAAATAGGGACAACTCTCGACCCTGCTGAAAAACTAGGGTTTATCAATCTGCTAAATGAATTCAAAGACGTTTTTGCATGGTCTTACAAAGACATGCCAGGGATTGACAGGGAAATTGCAGAACACAGAATCCCAATCAAGCCAGGGTTCAAACCAATAAAACAGAAACTACTAACGCGACCCGAATGGTCTCTAAAAGTCAAAGAAGAAATTGACAAGCAATTCAAAGCCGGGTTTATCAAAGTCTCAGAATACTCAGATTGGGTAGCTAACGTAGTCCCCGTACCAAAGAAAGATGGGAAGGTGCGTGTCTGCGTTGATTTTCGTGATCTAAATAGAGCAAGTCCGAAGGACGATTTTCCATTACCTCACATCGATATCTTGGTCGACAACACCGCCAACCACGCATTATTGTCCTTCATGGACGGTTACGCGGGTTACAATCAGATAAAAATGGCCGAGGAAGATATGCACAAAACCGCGTTCACAACGCAGTGGGGAACTTATTGTTATACAGTGATGCCGTTTGGATTGATCAACGCTGGGGCCACATATCAACGAACCGCAACGACGTTGCTACATGATATGATGCATAGAGAGGTAGAGGTTTATGTCGATGACATGATTGTGAAATCCAAGGAGCGCAGTGGTCATTTAAGTGCATTAAAGAAATTCTTCGAAAGATTAAGAAAGTACAACATGAGGCTAAATCCGCAGAAATGTGCATTCGGAGTCACTTCGGGTAAGCTGCTCGGCCACATCGTCAGTCATCGTGGCATTGAAGTAGATCCCTCAAAAATCAAAGCCATTTTGGAGATGCCTCACCCGAAGACCGAGAAAGAAATTCGAGGTTTTCTAGGTCGAGTACAGTACATTAGCCGTTTCGTCGCTAAGTTAACCATGATCTGCGAACCCATATTTAAAAAGCTCAAAGTTGGAGAACATGTTACATGGGATCAACAATGTCAAGCTGCGTTCGACAAAATAAAAGAGGTTTTGTCCTCCCCACCTGTTTTAAGCCCACCAGTAGCTGGGCTACCGTTGTCGTTATACCTAATAAAGGACGACACCGCAATGGGTGCAATGTTAGCTCAAACTGTCGACAAAGAAGAAAGGGCGATTTACTATATTAGTAAGAAATTCTTGGAGTACGAAGTGAAGTACACGCTGCTAGAAAAAACATGCCTCGCTTTGGTTTGGGCCACAAAGAAGTTAAGACACTACATGCTTAGCTACAGTGTAAGCATCTACTCCAAAATGGACCCGATCAAGTACTTGATTGAAAACCGTACTAAATGGCGTAATGTCAAGATGGACTCTCATGCTAGCGAATTTGACCTTAAGTATAAGCGTGAAGGTAATAAAAGGAAGAGCTGTCGCAGATTTCCTTGCCGATAATCCAATTGACGAAACTGAAGTCACGGATACATGGTCGTTTCCAGATGAAAATGTCGCGAGCGTCGAAGACGATACGTGGGACTTGTACTTTGATGGAGCATCGAATTACATGGGTTACGGGATTGGTATTCTCCTTATTTCACCAAAAGGAGAACATATACCTGTATCCATTAAATTAGACTTCGCTGTCACTAACAACGCAGCAGAGTACGAAGCATGCCTGTTGGGTCTGCACAGCGCTGTCAATTTAGGCGTAAAAAGGCTACTAATGCACGGGGATTCATCCTTGGTAATAAATCAAGTGAGTGGAGCATGGAAAATTAAGAGTAGCAGTTTGGCACCTTACCAAACCAAGATAGAAGAGCTTGAAAAGTTGTTCGACGAAATAAGATACGTCCACCTCCCGAGGGAGGAAAACCAATTCGCTGATGCTCTGTCAAAATTAGCAGCCCTGATTAACATCCCCGATAGCATAGATAGTATGCCTTTATGTGTTCAACGCAGATCGTCACCCGCATATATTAATGTGATTGACAATGCGGAGGAAGACGAGACAGAACCCTGGTACGCATCAATCTTAAAGTACAAAAACGCAAGAGAATACCCCACAGACCTAGACACCCGTGGGAAGCGGGCATTACGGCTGCTGTCAGCCCAATTTGTTACAACTGACGACGGGCAGTTATACAAAAAAACGGCACAAGGAGTGCTTCTGCGGTGTGTTGACAAGGCCACGGCAGAAAAAGTCATGGAAGAAGTCCACGACGGAGAATGTGGGCCACACATGAATGCTCATATGCTAGTCCGAAAGATCATGAGGCTTGGTTATTATTGGACAACGATGGAGATGGATTGTCGAAGATACGTCCGTCACTGTCACAACTGTCAAATATTCGCAAACGTCCAACATGTTCCCCCCTCTATGCTATACACGATGACATCGCCTTGGCCCTTTTCAACGTGGGGTATCGATATCATTGGAAAAGTTAACCCCTCAGGAACTGGAGGGCACTGCTTCATTTTGGTGGCAATCGACTACTTCACGAAGTGGGTAGAAGCCAAGTCTTACAAAGTGCTAAATGCGAAGCAAGTAGCAAAATTCATCCAAAACGACATCATCTGTCGGTACGGAGTGCCTCATGAAATGATCAGCGACCACGGTACCCATTTCCAAGCCGAGACGGCTCAATTACTCGATAAATATAAGATAAAGCTTCACAAATCGTCACCCTACCGTCCTCAGACAAATGGCGCAGTAGAGGCGGCGAATAAGACAGTTACAGTCATTCTTAAGAAAATGACAGACAACTACCGTGAGTGGCCCGATAAAATACCCTTCGCGTTGTGGGGGTACAGAACATCGATCAGAACTGCGACAGGAGCAACACCATATTACTTAACCTACGGGATGGAGGCAGTCCAACCCGTTGAGTTAGAAATACCGTCTCTGCGTATCCTGCTAGAAAGCAAAGTCCCAGAAGCAGACTGGGTTCAGGCTCGGTATGACTCACTTGTGATGCTCGATGAACGACGTTTGAACGCACTATACAATGTCCAACTCTATCAGAAAAGGATAGAGCGCTCTTTTAATAAAAAGGTAAAGCCTCGGGGAATTAAAGAGGGCGATCTCGTGTTGAAATCGGTACGCGCATTACTACCGGTAGATCCGAGAGGAAAATTTAAGCCAAATTGGGCGGGTCCCTACTTGGTAAAGAAAATCTTGACAGGAGGTGCAGTTAGAATAACTGATCTAGATGGCAACGATTTTTCAAACCCAACGAACTTGGATCAACTGAAGCGATATTATCCCTAGTCCTCATTCTCAAATGTTATGAAATAATATTTGAATTGCTATGTATTAGAGTAGGTCTAAAGCTTGGCTTTTGCCACCACACGAAACGTTTAACATACGAACTACGGATTCGATTTGATTCTGTGTAAAAAGCAGATACGTAGGCAACTCTTTACAAGGGTACAATCGAAATAATGTTAACTTAATGAGTGTGGAAACGGGAATTTTTCTAGTAAATAATAACTTTTTTTATTTATTTCTTTTATTCATTACGAGCGAAGCCCATCACACACAACTCGAAGAGGAAAGCACACATAATAATAATTCTAACTAATACGTAGTTGTAAATAATAATAATAATGGGTCCTAATAATGGGTCCTGATTAATAATAATAATAATGGGTCGTTCTAAACCCAAAAGCATAACATATCTTGAAGGATCACCGTCCGGTAGCCCCGTAAACGAAGATAAGTGTAACCACGGCAAAGACCAACGAATATGTGATCCGACTCCCGTAGTTAGCATACGTTGCCAGTAGCTAGCCTCTTTTCCCAAGCTGTACCGAGGTATCCGACCACCAAAACTCCTTGCTCGATAGTCATGAGGGTTCTTTGGCGGATCCACTAGTCCAAGCCTCTCCATAAGCCACACCTACAAGGAAAAAGCCGAGAAACCGAGTCACGAAAAAAGTCAAAAAAAAAAAACAACAAAAAAAAACGAGTGAAAAATGAGGTGAAAAACAGAAAAACGTGTGACTCCTACTTTTTTTCAACAGAAACCCAGAAAAACGAGTCTACAAAGAAAAACAGCAAACCAGCCTACGAAGAAGAAAAAAAAACGAGCCTACGAAAATCAGAAAAGAAGCAAAAGAGCAGCTTCACCACGACCTGTACGACAAAAAAACAAGCTATCACATTTTTTCTGATCTTCGTTCACGATTTTGTGCTATCACAATTTCCCGGTTTTCTAAATCCACGAACATGAGCAGCTCCTCTCTCCTTTTCAGCAGACAAGCCGGGTCACAAAAAAAAAAAAAAAAAACAGGAAAAGAGCTTGCGGAAAATCAAACAAAAAAAAAGGGCAAAAACCGAGCCACAAAAAAAAAAAGAAAACCGAGAAAGCTGAAAACCGAAACAAAACAGAAAAAGAGCCTACGAAAAAAATCAGAAACAGCTGAAGAAATTGAGTCACAAAAAACGCAGCGTTTACGACAAATCAGAAAAACCGAGCTCTGAAACGAGCTCTAAACACAGAAAAAGAGTTCTAAAATCCAGAAAAAACGAGCCTATAAATCCAGAAAAAAACGAGTCGATGAAAAATCCAGTCACGTCACCTGTAGAATACGGGTTGAGCCTCGGAAAGGACCATGCGGGTCAGCTTTTAAAACATCCAAACCACGAATAGTCTCGGCTAAGATAATTGAAGACGGATTGCGATTCCCCTCCATCTGCTCTACGATACGGATGAATTTAGCTTGACCATAGCAAGACGGCATCTCCATAAACCCTTCGAAGCAATAAAGATGCAGCATGATGAGGCCAAACACTCGCCGACGATAGACGGTGGCCCTCGTAGGGTCATGTGCATGTCGAAAAAGGTGAGCCAAACCACATAAGTCCACCTTTTCACCTTCGATTATGTTGTGAGCCTCCTCGTTCGACAAACCCAAGAAGTCGTGGTACTTGTCGACCCACCCAGGATCGAAATCGAACGACAGTCAGCTGCGTCACCTTCCAAATTACAGAGGGCAGCGATTTCTTCAGGCCAAGGGCATATCTCTCCCTCCGGAAAGCAAACACGTGATGAACCGGGTCCCAAAACTTCACGCATTCAGTCAGAAAACTCCTTTGGGGAATAACTTGCACAAACGGAAGTACTTGTTGAAGCCCTGCGTCGGTCAGACTTTGAGTTTCCCCGCCCCTAAAATCCTTAGACCAAGATTTCATGGCCCCAACTAGAATGTTCATGATTCCAAGACGATATCTCGACCACGACACGCCTTTACAGTAAAAAAAAGTCGGCTGACACTTACGTTGTACCTCATGGGGGCTCGGCTCTCCTTTTATAGGGAGATACAAAGGAACGATATGGAAAACTTACCAAGCATGATTAAAGGAACTACAATTTTCTCAAGATATTTGCTCAGTCGGCATTAAGGAAACCACAATTTCTCATGGAAATTTGCCGAGCACGATATGGAAAGTGTATTTGGAAATCTAAGATTCACCCCTGCACACCTATAGTTTACCTTTTCTTTTTGTTTTATGGGAAGTGGGTTGATAACCCACGTTTGATAAGTGTCCCAAAGTCATGCTGCAGCACTTTATTAATTAGGGGACTCACGATATTCTGGTGGGACACGTGTCCAATTATAGTAACCCGTATTTTTTTTTTTATGTTGTAATAACATAGTAACCCGAGTCTTCCTAGTTTATAATCGTTTGTTGTGTCTAATTATGGGTCACAGTCAAAGACACAGAAATTTTGAAGTACAAGTCAAGGACACAAAATTTTGAATAGGTCGAACACATAAAAAAGCTTTGAAATGCAAATCGAGGACGCAAAATTTTGGTTTTTTAGCTCGGGTCGATGACCCTCTTCCAAAGTTTAAGTTTCAGTTCGGATCGATGATCCATCACTTTGATTAAAAAGCAGGGCGAAGACCCATCGTCAAATTAAAATTTTGGTTAAAAAAAAACAGGGCGAGGACCCATTTAAATTTTGGTTAAGAAGCAGGGCGAGGACCCATTTAAATTTTGGTTAAAAAGCAGGGCGAGGACCCATTTTCAATTTTAAGATTCTCAGTTCGGATCGATGATCCATCCCCTTTAGAAGCAGGTCGATGACCCTTTTTTTCGAATAAAATGCGCAGCTCGGATCGATGATCCATTCTTTTTATTTCAAAAGTCGCAGATTTCACTATGTGAGTTATGTGCTATGATTTGTTATCAAGTTTAAGCAGGAACGCTCCAACCGGGGGCTTTAAAGTCATAAGCCTTTGACCCCGACGACAGGATGACATCCTCAAAATGAAGAAATATTAGCAGAAGCTAAACGAAGTGACACTTCCTAAGAGAATACAGATTTTGGTTTTACTTAATCAAATAAACAAATTTTATTTTGTGTTGGGCCGAAGCAGCAGAAAGCTACAGGCCAGCGAGCTCGAACTACGATACGGGTTTGATTCTGTCACAACAGATACGTAGGCGCCCAAGGATAAGGCTCAACCCACGCTTTTGCCGAAAATAAAAGCATCCATAATCGAGTTTCAGGTATGATTTCTTCTTACGGCTGGTGAGCTTATATACACAGGTCTAGGGGACCATAAACGACCCGTGAGGCTCTCAAGTTGTGATCTACGATCGACTCGAGGGTCTACTTTGACTTTCGCCTGTCCAAGCCTTAGTCAAAGTGGGGGCTCTGTAGATACCCGTATCTGTCGATGTGGAAATTTATAGAAAACCCGACAAATACCCTATGATGATAGGACAACATGTTTTCGTACCATTTATTTGAGTTCGTATTGCGATGTAAGCAGGGCGCTGTCGACACAATTTTGTTAATTCAAAGGATATTTGGTTTAATGAGTTCTGTCAAATTTTTATTTTATCGCAAGTAATGTTTTATTGAAAATAAGACGTTTTGATTTGAAAAATCATTTTAAAGTATTTCGACTTGAAAAATCGCTTTTACAAATTCTTATATTTGACTTGAAAAGTCGTTTCTCGTACTTTTAAAACAGTTTATTAAATGATATTCGACGAATTCGTTTTCTTAACATCAAGTTTTATAACTCGTTTTAAGCTCGATTTTAAGAACGATTTTGAGCCCGTTTCAACACGAATTTCGAAGCCTTTTCCCTACCCTTTCTCTCCTTCGAATAACCAGCCCAGAATACAGCCGAAACACACTCAAAAACTCGTTTTGTAGCAGCCCAAACCCCACTCCGTGCTCTGTTTTGGAGCAACCCAAAACCCGCTTTTGAAGTCCAAACTCTTGCCCACAACCAAAAGCTCGTGCACTGATCCACATGACCCACGCACTTTGCTTAACCCTCAAGAAAACCCCTCCCAAAACCCTAAACAAAACCGTGAATGCAGCCTCTCTTAAAACGCTGCATACCGCTCTTGTCCTTCAAAAACCCTACCTTCGTCACTATATATACACACCCATACACAAACCTTCAGGACACGAAATATACAGCTCACATACACAATATTCAGTCGCAAAAAAGCCCTAAAAAACTCAAAGAGAGGTGGAGATAGTCGTACGAAAACAGGGCATTACTTTGCTGATTTTCGTGCAACTATCCCTGTTTCTGCTTCATTTTCGTGTTGAAAACATCATTTGCTTTCTGATTTCTTTACTAAGTCTTAAAGTTCACTTTACCACGATTCTAAAACATCCTTTAGTTCGAATTTCGTTGAGAAACGAAGAAGTTACAAGCTTTTGAAAATCGCTGTCAGTGGTGTTCAAAGCTACGGATTTACAATTGGTTTTCGTCGACGACGGCCCCTCGGGATAAAATCTTACAATCGATTACGACTCGGATATTTGGTCAACGATACATGTAAGTTGAGGGTGCAAAAATACTCTTTTTATTTTGTTAAATTATCATTTTTTATTACTTTTATAGCTCTCTGTCGCTTTTTATTACTCGTCGCTTTGTGGTGTGTCGTCGTAATTATTGTTTTCATTGTTTGTTTTAGTTTGATATTTTTTAGTATAATTTCGAGGTGTGTATAGATGTGTCGTGCCCCTTTGTTCACTTAGCATGTATGTTCAATCGACTCTGCGTAGTATGACCTAAATTTCCTCGTTAGATTAATCTGCTCATTAACGTGTTGTATAATCAAATCTCGTTCATGTTTAGTTGTATTGCTTGTCCAAACTGATCTGTCATGCTTCTTTTTAAACGTGTAATTCATGTTTATGTGTCAACTTAGTTATCGTGATTTTACTTCATTATTTAGCGTTTGTATGATAATTAGTCTCGTAAAGCTGTGTACTGCGTCTTGCTGTTGGTTGCTGGCTTTGTTCGTCTATTAGATTTTAGGATGCGTAAGATTGGATAGTTTGGGTTTTCGTCTGTTATGATATATACGTTATTTGCTTGTCTATTTGTGCACATTAGTCGTGCTTATTTATTTAGTCACTTGTGTGCGTAGCTATTAGAACTATTAAACTGGCTATTAGAATTTTCAGTTCGTTTAGTTGCCCATGATTGCTGGTTAGTACATGTTTATTCATCACTGCTTTATTTTCATACGTTGTGTTTTATGTACCCACGTTATTGGCTTGCTTACTTGTGCAGTTGTGTGTATTAGGAGAGTTTGATCATCTAGGCTTTTGATTGTGGGATTAATTGATTACTAGTTATATTCATTATTTTACACATGTCTGCATACTTATTTGGGTCGTGCTTGTTTATTGGTTTGTATGTTTGTTAGCGTTTGTCTTTGTCACAGTTTGTGTGTATTTACACGCATATTTAGTAGTATTTGGTTATTGGTTTGTACGCTTGGTTGTGCTTGTCTGTCGCTTCTTTATATTCGAGTGTAGTATTTAATTATTAATGTTAACCTTCCACACTTGTTCACGTGCTAGTCATATTTGAGTATTTTTATTCGTCTGCCGCTAACGTTTGTTAATCTTTCTTATACTGTCGGTGAGTATTTCTGCTTCTTTTCTTTGTTTGCTAGAATAGTAAATGAACCTCTGTTGAATAACTTCGACGAAATTTTTGTGTGCATTAAACGACATAGAAAGGATGTATTTTTGTTTAGGATTAAAACGTTGTTTGCATATCCACATACGTATTCATAATAGCCATGATTTTACTTAGTAGAGACCGTTGCTGTAACGGGCGGGGTTAGGCGTTAAATTAATGAAATTATTTTAAACTTCCTAACACGTAAACTCACACGAACTCATTTTCTCTAAAATTGGTTTCTAAATTCCACCTTAAAAATTTAGTGGCGACTCTTTTCAAATTAAAAATGTTTTTGAAATAAAACATCGCGTGGATCAAAATCCCTTGTCCACAATTATTATTATTATTATTATTAGGGTTTTGGGTCCACAATTAAAAATGTTATGCTTTTGGGTTTAGAACGACCCATTATTATTATTAATAATAATAATGGGTCCTAATACGTAGTTGTAAATAATAATAATAATGGGTCCTAATAATGGGTCCTGATTAATAATAATAATAATGGGTCGTTCTACACCCAAAAGCATAACATATCTTGAAGGATCACCGTCCGGTAGCCCCGTAAACGAAGATAAGTGTAACCACGGCAAAGACCAACGAATATGTGATCCGACTCCCGTAGTTAGCATACGTTGCCAGTAGCTAGCCCCTTTTCCCAAGCTGTACCGAGGTATCCGACCACCAAAACTCCTTGCTCGATAGTCATGAGGGTTCTTTGGCGGATCCACTAGTCCAAGCCTCTCCATAAGCCACACCTACAAGGAAAAAGCCGAGAAACCGAGTCACGAAAAAAGTCAAAAAAAAAAACAACAAAAAAAAACGAGTGAAAAATGAGGTGAAAAACAGAAAAACGTGTGACTCCTACTTTTTTTCAACAGAAACCCAGAAAAACGAGTGAAAACGTGTGATTTTCCTCCTACTTTTTTTCAACAGAAACCCAGAAAAACGAGTCTACAAAGAAAAACAGCAAACCAGCCTACGAAGAAGAAAAAAAAACGAGCCTACGACAATCAGAAAAGAAGCAAAAGAGCAGCTTCACCACGACCTGTACGACAAAAAAACAAGCTATCACATTTTTTCTGATCTTCGTTCACGATTTTGTGCTATCACAATTTCCCGGTTTTCTAAATCCACGAACATGAGCAGCTCCTCTCTCCTTTTCAGCAGACAAGCCGGGTCACAAAAAAAAAAAAACAAAAACAGGAAAAGAGCTTGCGGAAAATCAAACAAAAAAAAAAGGGCAAAAACCGAGCCACAAACAAAAAAAGAAAACCGAGAAAGCTGAAAACCGAAACAAAACAGAAAAAGAGCCTACGAAAAAAATCAGAAACAGCTGAAGAAATTGAGTCACAAAAAACGCAGCGTTTACGACAAATCAGAAAAACCGAGCTCTGAAACGAGCTCTAAACACAGAAAAAGAGTTCTAAAATCCAGAAAAAACGAGCCTATAAATCCAGAAAAAAACGAGTCGATGAAAAATCCAGTCACGTCACCTGTAGAATACGGGTTGAGCCTCGGAAAGGACCATGCGGGTCAGCTTTTAAAACATCCAAACCACGAATAGTCTCGGCTAAGATAATTGAAGACGGATTGCGATTCCCCTCCATCTGCTCTACGATACGGATGAATTTAGCTTGACCATAGCAAGACGGCATCTCCATAAACCCTTCGAAGCAATAAAGATGCAGCATGATGAGGCCAAACACTCGCCGACGATAGACGGTGGCCCTCGTAGGGTCATGTGCATGTCGAAAAAGGTGAGCCAAACCACATAAGTCCACCTTTTCACCTTCGATTATGTTGTGAGCCTCCTCGTTCGACAAACCCAAGAAGTCGTGGTACTTGTCGACCCACCCAGGACTGAAATCGGGAACGACAGGCTGCTGCGTCACCTTCCAGCCGCAGAGGGCAGCGATTTCTTCAGGCCAAGGGCATATCTCTCCTCCTGAAAGCAAACACGTGATGAACGGGTCCCAAAACTTCACGATTCAAATTAAAACTCCTTTGGGGAATAACTTGCACAAACGGAAGTACTTGTTGAAGCCCTGCGTCGGTCAGACTTTGAGTTTCCCCGCCCCTAAAATCCTTAGACCAAGATTTCATGGCCCCAACTAGAATGTTCATGATTCCAAGACGATATCTCTAATTACCACACGCCTTTTACAAAGAAAAAGTCGGCTGACACTTATGTTGTACCTCATGGGGGCTCGGCTCTCCTTTTATAGGGAGATACAAAGGAACGATATGGAAAACTTACCAAGCATGATTAAAGGAACTACAATTTTCTCAAGATATTTGCTCAGTCGGCATTAAGGAAACCACAATTTCTCATGGAAATTTGCCGAGCACGATATGGAAAGTGTATTTGGAAATCTAAGATTCACCCCTGCACACTTATAGTTTACCTTTTCTTTTTGTTTTATGGGAAGTGGGTTGATAACCCACGTTTGATAAGTGTCCCAAAGTCATGCTGCAGCACTTTATTAATTAGGGGACTCACGATATTCTGGTGGGACACGTGTCCAATTATAGTAACCCGTTTTTTTTTTTTTTTATGTTGTAATAACATAGTAACCCGAGACTTCCTAGTTTATAATCGTTTGTTGTGTCTAATTATGGGTCACAGTCAAAGACACAGAAATTTTGAAGTACAAGTCAAGGACACAAAATTTTGAATAGGTCGAACACATAAAAAAGCTTTGAAATGCAAATCGAGGACGCAAAATTTTGGTTTTTTAGCTCGGGTCGATGACTGTAACACCCCGTGTTATTTTAACACAATTTGATAAAAGAATTTAATTCCTTAAATTAAATCCATCCTTTTTCCTTATAATAAAAATGCGTCTGAATTTTTTTCGCTAAATAATACTAATTTTTCTTAAGTACAAATTTAAAAATTTTGAAAAATAAAGTTTGTTCTATTATCTTTAGAATTGAAAAAGAAACACATTTCAAAATTTTATAAAAATGAACCCTTATACTTTTCCCGTCTTTGAAATTCGGGTCAACAATTTCAAACACGCAAAACAAAGTCAAGCCACTTTACTTTTTTTTCATAATTCACGTACACAACACTTACACATCAAAAAAATGTAATCATTTTGTTTATTATTTAATAAATAATTATATATTAATATATAATTACTATTCCTTTTCTATTAAACTAGCTTTTTTCTAAAATGTCGAAATTCTAAGTTATACTTAATTTAAACTGATAAAATTTTTGACGTTTGTTTATAATTCTTTAAATCTATAACATTCAACAAAAAAAATAAGTATTTCGACCTAATAAAATCTTATTCAAAATTTCGTGGATTAAGATCCGATTTTTATATTTAGTACCTTTTGAAAATTAGTTTTATTTTTATTTCCGATTTTATTTCAAAATACTATTTTAAGATCATATCTTTTATTTTGAGACCTTCTGCGATCACGCAAATCGAAAATTTCAAAAACGATAATCGAGCCCGAAAATTTGACTTTTGACTTTTGACTTTCCTTAGTCAAATTTTATCTTCTTCCATTTTCTTACACATTTACTTACACCATTATAATTATCATCATCACTTTTATTTTATTTTATATTTAAATTTAAAGTTTATACTTTTAATAAAAATATAAATACAAATTCAATACTACTACTTTAATATTACCATTTTCATTTCCGTCACTTTTAAAATTTTTCTAAAGTAGTAAATAAAATATTTTAGTCTTAAATTTATAAAATGAATACTTTTCAGAAAATCGTCAAAACAGCACTTTTTAACTTTTATCGCTTTTGACGCCCGGTTTTTTTAAAACTGATTAATTTCGTGAAAAACATTTTAAAACATCAAAAAGACATTTTTAATGCCAAATAGTAAGTTGGACTTAAATGGATGGTGATGATGTTGATGATGCTTAAATTGTTTTAATAAAACATTAATTTCTAATTAAAAACAAACTTATACTACACCTTTACTTGACCTAATTAATTACTAACACTTCCTCATTAAATTCACAAGAGCAAAATCACTTCCTCTTGCCCAAAATGTCGTGCACTCCTCACCCATTTTCTCTCTTTTATTTTCTTCCATTTTTCTTCCTAAAACATTAAATAAAAACCTTAATATTATTCTAATAAATCCTAAGTAATTCTAGTTATATTAGTGGGTATTAGGAGCTAACTTGCATGGGTTATTTGGTTGAATAACTTGGGTATTATGGGTGAAGAAAAATCCGATCTAAAATTTATTTTAGATCCCCGACGATTAACATCCTAATTAAGGTGACTAACTATGTCTTATATTATTCTCTTAGTAAATTAATTTGTTTTGTTATTATGTTTTTATGAATATGAAAATTATGTTAAATATGTTAAACATCACTTGTATGTGCTTGTATGTTTATGTGTTGTATAATAAAATGATAATAACTAAATAATATACTAAATAGATTATTGTAGTAATATTGTTCTAAGTTTAGTTAAATTAATTTTGAGCATTTTAATTTATGTTCATATGATTTTTATGTTTAGTTATGTTTTATTTAAGTAGTAATCATATATAAAAATTATGTGAAATATTAAAAATGAGTTTAAAGTGATTAAAAATGAAAAATAAAAATTGTATGTTCATGTTTGTTGCTCACGGTTTTGCCTCTTTTTTTTAATTAAATTTTCACTTTTAATTTTTGTAAATAATATGTTAGAATAAGTTAGTATAAAATAGATGTTCCTATGAAAAAAAAAAACTAAATTAGGAAAACAAATTATAAGTTATTAAAATCGAAAATGGTGTTCTTGAGTTTTATTAAGATCTTCATGTATGTTCTTATCACCTTCAGGTTGATGTTCATCATTTATGTTCACTATGATTATGTTTTATATTATGTTTGTTTATAATTTGTGTTTATGTTTAATTATTGTTTTATATATTACTTAGTATTATACTATAAATCAACATAAACTTTATAAATCATTTAGATTAAAAAGTTAGAAATTTAAAGTGTTGAAAAACACTATTCATAATTATAAATGAAAATTTTAGTAAATTTCATTTTAGTTTAAATCGTTTTAGTATAATTAGAATAATTAAAATATAAAGACTTTAAGCTAAAAACCGATAAAATCGAAAAAATGAAAATTTAAGACATGAATAGGCTTGCTCACGGCATTCATGCTATTTTAGGCTTAAAATTGTTTTTATCACTTTTTAGTTTAATTGTTAAAATAATTCAATTATTAATTAATAAGTTAGATTTAAGAAATTAAAAGAAATAAATCAATTTTGACATATATAGTATATCACACGACATATACATATTAAATTGACTAAATTTGACCAAAATGAAATTATCACTAACTCACTAAAGTTAAATAGTAATTAGAATTTAATTTTTGTATAAATCGATTTAGTTATAAATGAAATATTATAAACCGATAAAAATATGTAACCGTTATAAAAATGAACTAAATCAATTTTGCTATTTGGACTGTTGATCTTGGACATACGGACTAAAATGAATCATCCATGATACTATTATTTTTAAAATGAAAATCGCTAAATTTAGTTAATAGACGACTAAATTTAACTAAGTCTCATTTTAAAATGAATATCATTATCACTTTTTACAAATTGAACTTAACATTTTTAAAACTAATATTTTAAAATGAAAATCATTATCACTTTTTACAAATTGAACTTAACATTTTTAAAACTAGTATTTTAAAATGAATATCATTATCACTTTTTACAAACCGAACTTAACGTTTTTAAAACTAGACTTTTAGAATATTTTCAAAACTCACTAAGTACAAAACGAACTTAACGACTTTGAAACTAGAAATTTATACTTAGAAAATAAAAGGGTTTAGTTTATTTTCTAAAATATCTTAAGTATAAATACCTAAAATATCTTAAGTATAAAAATACGTATAAATATAGAAATACGTACAAGTATAAGAATACGTATAAGTATAAAAATACAATTAGAATACGAAGTATAAAAATACGAATACGTATAAAAATACGTATAAAATACGGTGAATAGTGAAAAGTGAATAGTGAAAAGTGAATAGTGAAATACTGAAAATAATTGAAAATTTTACTAAGTATAGAAAATTTAAAATGAATAAGTAAATAACTTAAAGTGTTTGAAAAACACTTAAATAAAATTTGACATATTAATAAACATATCAAATTAGAAATTTAAAACGTTAATAATTAACAACACTTCAAATAATAAACGAATGTGTTATGTGATCATATGAAACCTACAATTCAAATAAAACGTTTGACGCTGAGACTAGGAGAGTCTAGTAACATGTGATATGTAAATATCAAATAAATAATGAACATTGAGTAAGTTAAATAAAAGGTCAAGCTTGGGCCTCAGATAAGGGAACGTCAATCGTGAGTGAAGTGGGGTTAAGATAGTCTTGTAGCGGTCGCCATTGCCGTACAAGATAATGAATACGCCATGGTTTTTGCCACAGGCTTTAGGAAATAGTCGTTTTATCTGGAGTTAAGGTGCTCTACGAATAGCGTGGCCCATTCTTAACGTGGATACTAATGTACATGTACTAGACTAGGGTTTAATTCACTCTATTTCGCTAAAGTTATCAGGGCCACCGTAACATTATGTGCATATGCGCTTTACGGTTCTGTCTCCTTGCCGTGTTTCGTCTTTATTGGACGCGACACTTGCATTCGTTCTTGCCACATGTAAAGATCACTTGACGAGATTGTATCTGAAGTTCGAATCATTTCGAACACTAGAAGATGAGATGCAAGTACTATAGTATTCGGCGGGGTTTACGAGTCGAGTAAGCCGCTGCACTATGGTAGTGAGATGCAAGCGACTAGAGTACAATGGCCTACTCAGTGGTCAGGCTCGTAAGCAGTATGTGTTGTGTGTTGTTTGATTAAATGAGAACGAGTGTGTACCATCCTCGAAAATTAAAGACCACAAGTTTCTGAAGTGAATCGAGTCTGCATGATGAGAACAATACGATACGTATGTATGTATGCGATCTGATATCGCTTTGTAATCTTGCTGATATGTTGAGATACTATGGCTATGATTTTATATGTTATTTGCTTTCATAACTGAATATCATGCTTATATGATTTATCGCTTTAACCGCATGCTTATTATGACATATATGTCTTTACATGCTAATTGTATTAAGCATGTTTATGTTTTATCATAATGTTATGTTTATAAAGCGATAATATTAAACCAAAGTAATTGAAATCGAGGGTAAGTATGAGCATAGCTAGTCCTTTGTCAGCTCGTGGGCATCCCCATCGCTTTATTGTGCAGGGTAATCATGGACCGGAAGCTGGATTATGGACGGGGCCATGTAACGTTTTTACGCTTTGCTTTATGTCATTTGTGAGAGATTTGTAATATATAAGACGCTACTCTTTTAAATTTCCGCATACGTAGTTGTTTTATTCAACTCTTGAATTACGATGTAACATTTTGGGTTTTATGTATAATTAATAACGCTGGTTTAAGACTTAATTAATTTCCGCCTTAGTAATTAAAGTCGACGAAAAACCAGGTTGTTACAGTTGGTATCAGAGCTGTCTTGCGACCGTGAGTAACTTAATAGTTATTTCATCTAGCGAGAGACACCTGGGCCGGACATTCATATCGTATGTCAGGCATAGACTTATAGGATCAAATAATAAATTAGAAATCTTAGCTCGCTAAAATAATAACTTAGATCGCTTTAAAGTGTGAGAATGGGTAGAAACCTTAAGGACCGACCATAAGCTAAGGACTTTTAAATAAACGAACTACTGCCCTCAAAATAAAATACACTAACTATCGTATGCTTGCTACTTGCTGATGTGTCTAACTAAGACTAACAACTATCCTCGGATATAAAATCTAAGTAATAAGTTTAATTCTCGAAGGACGAAGCCATTAATCGAATACATGACGACAAGACCTCAAACGCCACAAATGGACGCATCAAGGACCTTACAGCTGATAAGAAGTTCAAGGTCTCGAAGATTTCTGTCGCAGAGAAGATTTCTACAACTTCATCTAATTATCCTCTTTAACTAAAATTTTCTTTTCATTCTCTTTTAAAAATATTAATCTCTTTAACCTTTTCTTCTAACTCTCTAATTTCCTAAATCTAAAATTCCTAACAACTACTTTTCAAATGAACTTTCATTCCTCTTCCATAATTTCACAAAATGATTTTACTTTTGTTTTTCAAAGTCATAAACTCCTCTAAGTTTATTTTGAAAACCTTTAAATTTTATAATGTTACAATCTCTTAAACATAGTTTCTTTCAAAATTTAAATATCTTCGAAAATTTTATAATTCCTAATTATCTTCTAAAAATTTACTTTCATGTTTCCCTTTTAAAATAGCTCTGAAAACTTATTCAATTAGTTCTAAAATTTTATTTCGTGATTTTAAATACCTTCGAAATTATTTGGTTTTAAATCGTATATCTTTTACCTTATATACTATCAAAGTTAGTTATTTTCAAAATTTTAAACTTATCAATACCTATTTCTGAATCCTCAACCTTTAAAATGAATCTTTAGCTTTTATCTTAAATTTGATAAATATGTTTAAAATTTTCTTAAGGGGATAGGACAAAATATGATGATTTAAAATCATTGATTAAAATTATTTAAAATCATTATTTCAGCCAACCTTAAACTATATATTTAATTTCAAATAAAATTAAAATTTGTTTTATTTTAAAACCCTTATAATTTTATTTTAAATTAATTACGTACAAAACTTCTAGGCCCCACCTTTTCGAAAATCCTTTTGAAGTCGATTTCAAAAATGATAATCTAGTAATATTTCTATATCAATTCAAAATATTTCATTTGTAAATATAAAATGTTTATATTCTTCAAACCTTCCCACTCTATCTAACATCCTTATAATAATGCAAAATTTTAAACATTGTGAAAAGCCTTATGCAACCAAAATAAAATGTTACTATCGAAACATGTAAAAGTTTTAAATACTCTCTAACTACCTTGCCTAACTGCGAGTAGTTATCAACTCTATCCAAGTTTCGGGACGAAACTTTTCTTAAGGGGGTAGGTTTGTAACACCCCGTGTTATTTTAACACAATTTGATAAAAGAATTTAATTCCTTAAATTAAATCCATCCTTTTTCCTTATAATAAAAATGCGTCTGAATTTTTTCGCTAAATAATACTAAATTTTCTTAAGTACAAATTTAAAAATTTTGAAAAATAAAGTTTGTTCTATTATCTTTAGAATTGAAAAAGAAACACATTTCAAAATTTTATAAAAATGAACCCTTATACTTTTCCCGTCTTTGAAATTCGGGTCAACAATTTCAAACACGCAAAACAAAGTCAAGCCACTTTACTTTTTTTTCATAATTCACGTACACAACACTTACACATCAAAAAAATGTAATCATTTTGTTTATTATTTAATAAATAATTATATATTAATATATAATTACTATTCCTTTTCTATTAAACTAGCTTTTTTCTAAAATGTCGAAATTCTAAGTTATACTTAATTTAAACTGATAAAATTTTTGACGTTTGTTTATAATTCTTTAAATCTATAACATTCAACAAAAAAAATAAGTATTTCGACCTAATAAAATCTTATTCAAAATTTCGTGGATTAAGATCCGATTTTTATATTTAGTACCTTTTGAAAATTAGTTTTATTTTTATTTCCGATTTTATTTCAAAATACTATTTTAAGATCATATCTTTTATTTTGAGACCTTCTCATGATCGCAAGAAATCGAAAATTTCAAAAACGATAATCGAGCCCGAAAATTTGACTTTTGACCTTTGACTTTCCTTAGTCAAATTTTATCTTCTTCCATTTTCTTACACATTTACTTACACCATTATAATTATCATCATCACTTTTATTTTATTTTATATTTAAATTTAAAGTTTATACTTTTAATAAAAATATAAATACAAATTCAATACTACTACTTTAATATTACCATTTTCATTTCCGTCACTTTTAAAATTTTTCTAAAGTAGTAAATAAAATATTTTAGTCTTAAATTTATAAAATGAATACTTTTCAGAAAATCGTCAAAACAGCACTTTTTAACTTTTATCGCTTTTGACGCCCGGTTTTTTTTAAAACTGATTAATTTCGTGAAAAACATTTTAAAACATCAAAAAGACATTTTTAATGCCAAATAGTAAGTTGGACTTAAATGGATGGTGATGATGTTGATGATGCTTAAATTGTTTTAATAAAACATTAATTTCTAATTAAAAACAAACTTATACTACACCTTTACTTGACCTAATTAATTACTAACACTTCCTCATTAAATTCACAAGAGCAAAATCACGTCCTCTTGCCCAAAATATCGTGCACTCCTCACCCATTTTCTCTCTTTTATTTTCTTCCATTTTTCTTCCTAAAACATTAAATAAAAACCTTAATATTATTCTAATAAATCCTAAGTAATTCTAGTTATATTAGTGGGTATTAGGAGCTAACTTGCATGGGTTATTTGGATGAATAACTTGGGTATTATGGGTGAAGAAAAATCCGATCTAAAATTTATTTTAGATCCCCGACGATTAACATCCTAATTAAGGTGACTAACTATGTCTTATATTATTCTCTTAGTAAATTAATTTGTTTTGTTATTATGTTTTTATGAATATGAAAATTATGTTAAATATGTTAAACATCACTTGTATGTGCTTGTATGTTTATGTGTTGTATAATAAAATGATAATAACTAAATAATATACTAAATAGATTATTGTAGTAATATTGTTCTAAGTTTAGTTAAATTAATTTTGAGCATTTTAATTTATGTTCATATGATTTTTATGTTTAGTTATGTTTTATTTAAGTAGTAATCATATATAAAAATTATGTGAAATATTAAAAATGAGTTTAAAGTGATTAAAAATGAAAAATAAAAATTGTATGTTCATGTTTGTTGCTCACGGTTTTGCCTCTTTTTTTTAATTAAATTTTCACTTTTAATTTTTGTAAATAATATGTTAGAATAAGTTAGTATAAAATAGATGTTCCTATGAAAAAAAAAACTAAATTAGGAAAACAAATTATAAGTTATTAAAATCGAAAATGGTGTTCTTGAGTTTTATTAAGATCTTCATGTATGTTCTTATCACCTTCATGTTGATGTTCATCATTTATGTTCACTATGATTATGTTTTATATTATGTTTGTTTATAATTTGTGTTTATGTTTAATTATTGTTTTATATATTACTTAGTATTATACTATAAATCAACATAAACTTTATAAATCATTTAGATTAAAAAGTTAGAAATTTAAAGTGTTGAAAAACACTATTCATAATTATAAATGAAAATTTTAGTAAATTTCATTTTAGTTTAAATCGTTTTAGTATAATTAGAATAATTAAAATATAAAGACTTTAAGCTAAAAACCGATAAAATCGAAAAAATGAAAATTTAAGACATGAATAGGCTTGCTCACGGCATTCATGCTATTTTAGGCTTAAAATTGTTTTTATCACTTTTTAGTTTAATTGTTAAAATAATTCAATTATTAATTAATAAGTTAGATTTAAGAAATTAAAAGAAATAAATCAATTTTGACATATATAGTATATCACACGACATATACATATTAAATTGACTAAATTTGACCAAAATGAAATTATCACTAACTCACTAAAGTTAAATAGTAATTAGAATTTAATTTTTGTATAAATCGATTTAGTTATAAATGAAATATTATAAACCGATAAAAATATGTAACCGTTATAAAAATGAACTAAATCGTGTGTTACTGCCTTTGCTATTTGGACTGTTGATCTTGGACATACGGACTAAAATGAATCATCCACGATACTATTATTTTTAAAATGAAAATCGCTAAATTTAGTTAATAGACGACTAAATTTAACTAAGTCTCATTTTAAAATGAATATCATTATCACTTTTTACAAATTGAACTTAACATTTTTAAAACTAATATTTTAAAATGAAAATCATTATCACTTTTTACAAATTGAACTTAACATTTTTAAAACTAGTATTTTAAAATGAATATCATTATCACTTTTTACAAACCGAACTTAACGTTTTTAAAACTAGACTTTTAGAATATTTTCAAAACTCAATAAGTACAAAACGAACTTAACGACTTTGAAACTAGAAATTTATACTTAGAAAATAAAAGGGTTTAGTTTATTTTCTAAAATATCTTAAGTATAAATACCTAAAATATCTTAAGTATAAAAATACGTATAAATATAGAAATACGTACAAGTATAAGAATACGTATAAGTATAAAAATACAATTAGAATACGAAGTATAAAAATACGAATACGTATAAAAATACGTATAAAATACGGTGAATAGTGAAAAGTGAATAGTGAATAGTGAATAGTGAAAAGTGAATAGTGAAATACTGAAAATAATTGAAAATTTTACTAAGTATAGAAAATTTAAAATGAATAAGTAAATAACTTAAAGTGTTTGAAAAACACTTAAATAAAATTTGACATATTAATAAACATATCAAATTAGAAATTTAAAAACGTTAATAATTAA
This sequence comes from Dianthus caryophyllus, assembly GCA_023091065.1. Lineage (NCBI taxonomy): Eukaryota > Viridiplantae > Streptophyta > Magnoliopsida > Caryophyllales > Caryophyllaceae > Dianthus > Dianthus caryophyllus. The sequence continues at coordinate 9,683,598 of CM041529.1, read as the reverse complement.
CAACACTTCAAATAATAAACGAATGTGTTATGTGATCATATGAAACCTACAATTCAAATAAAACGTTTGACGCTGAGACTAGGAGAGTCTAGTAACATGTGATATGTAAATATCAAATAAATAATGAACATTGAGTAAGTTAAATAAAAGGTCAAGCTTGGGCCTCAGATAAGGGAACGTCAATCGTGAGTGAAGTGGGGTTAAGATAGTCTTGTAGCGGTCGCCATTGCCGTACAAGATAATGAATACGCCATGGTTTTTGCCATGTGCTTTAGGAAATAGTCGTTTTATCTGGAGTTAAGGTGCTCTACGAATAGCGTGGCCCATTCTTAACGTGGATACTAATGTACATGTACTAGACTAGGGTTTAATTCACTCTATTTCGCTAAAGTTATCAGGGCCACCGTAACATTATGTGCATATGCGCTTTACTGCTCTGTCTCCTTGCCGTGTTTCGCCTTTATTGGACGCGACACTTGCATTCGCTCTTGCCACATGTAAAGATCACTGACGAGATTGTATCGAAGTTCAATCATTTCAACACTAGAAGATGAGATGCAAGTACTATAGTATTCGGGGGTTTACGAGTCGAGTAAGCATTGCACTATGGTAGTGAGATGCAAGCGACTAGAGTACAATGGCCTACTCGGTGGTCGGGCTCGTAGCGTGATGTGTTGTGTGTTGTTTGATTAAATGAGAACGAGTGTGTACCATCTTCGAAAATTAAAGACCACAAGTTTCAAGTGAATCGAGTGCATGATGAGAACAATACGATACGTATGTATGTATGCGATCCGATATCGCTTTGTAATCTTGCCGATATGTTGCGATACTATGGCTATGATATTATATGTTATTTGCTTTCATAATCAATATCATGCTTATATGATTTATCGCTTAACCGCATGCTTATTATGACATATATGTCTTTACATGCTAATTGTATTAAGCATGTTTATGTTTTATCATAATGTTATGTTTATAAAGCGATAATATTAAACCAAAGTAATTGAAATCGAGGGTAAGTATGAGGATAGCTAGTCATCACCGCCAATGGCATCCCCCCATCGCTTTATTGTGCAGGTAATCATGGACCTAAGTCGGATTTTGACTCGGGGCCATGCAACGTTTTTACGCTTTACTTTATGTCATTTGCGAGAGATTTGTAATATATAAGACGCTACTCTTTTAAATTTCCGTACACAGAGTTGTTTTATTCAACTCTTGAATTACGATGTAACATTTTGGGTTTTATGTATAATTAATAACGCTGGTTTAAGACTTAATTAATTTCCGCCTTAGTAATTAAAGTCGACGAAAAACCAGGTTGTTACAATGACCCTCTTCCAAAGTTTAAGTTTCAGTTCGGATCGATGATCCATCACTTTGATTAAAAAGCAGGGCGAAGACCCATCGTCAAATTAAAATTTTGGTTAAAAAAAAACAGGGCGAGGACCCATTTAAATTTTGGTTAAGAAGCAGGGCGAGGACCCATTTTCAATTTTAAGATTCTCAGTTCGGATCGATGATCCATCCCCTTTAGAAGCAGGTCGATGACCCTTTTTTTCGAATAAAATGCGCAGCTCGGATCGATGATCCATTCTTTTTATTTCAAAAGTCGCAGATTTCACTATGTGAGTTATGTGCTATGATTTGTTATCAAGTTTAAGCAGGAACGCTCCAACCGGGGGCTTTAAAGTCATAAGCCTTTGACCCCGACGACAGGATGACATCCTCAAAATGAAGAAATATTAGCAGAAGCTAAACGAAGTGACACTTCCTAAGAGAATACAGATTTTGGTTTTACTTAATCAAGTAAACAAATTTTATTTTGTGTTGGGCCGAAGCTGCAGAAAGCTACAGGCCAGCGAGCTCGAACTACGATACGGGTTTGATTCTGTCACAACAGATACGTAGGCGCCCAAGGATAAGGCTCAACCCACGCTTTTGCCGAAAATAAAAGCATCCATAATCGAGTTTCAGGTATGATTTCTTCTTATGGCTGGTGAGCTTATATACACAGGTCTAGGGGACCATAAACGACCCGTGAGGCTCTCAAGTTGTGATCTACGATCGACTCGAGGGTCTACTTTGACTTTCGCCTGTCCAAGCCTTAGTCAAAGTGGGGGCTCTGTAGATACCCGTATCTGTCGATGTGGAAATTTATAGAAAACCCGACAAATACCCTATGATGATAGGACAACATGTTTTCGTACCATTTATTTGAGTTCGTATTGCGATGTAAGCAGGGCGCTGTCGACACAATTTTGTTAATTCAAAGGATATTTGGTTTAATGAGTTCTGTCAAATTTTTATTTTATCGCAAGTAATGTTTTATTGAAAATAAGACGTTTTGATTTGAAAAATCATTTTAAAGTATTTCGACTTGAAAAATCGCTTTTACAAATTCTTATATTTGACTTGAAAAGTCGTTTCTCGTACTTTTAAAACAGTTTATTAAATGATATTCGACGAATTCGTTTTCTTAACAGCAAGTTTTATAACTCGTTTTAAGCTCGATTTTAAGAACGATTTTGAGCCCGTTTCAACACGAATTTCGAAGCCTTTTCCCTACCCTTTCTCCCCTTCGAATAACCAGCCCAGAATACAGCCGAAACACACTCAAAAACTCGTTTTGTAGCAGCCCAAAACCCCACCCCGTGCTCTGTTTTGGAGCAACCCAAAACCCGTTTTTTGAAGTCCAAACTCTTGCCCACAACCAAAAGCTCGTACCTGATCCACATGACCCACGTACCCTTGCTTAACCCTCAAGAAAACCCCTCCCAAAACCCTAAACAAAACCGTGAACAGCAGCTCTCTTAAAACGTTGCATAGCTGCTCTTGTCCTTCAAAAACCCTACCTTCTGTCACTATATATACACACCCATACACAAGCCTTCAGGGGATACGAAATATACAGCTCACATACACAATATTCAGTCACAAAAAGCCCTAAAAAACTCAAAGAGAGGTGGAGATAGTCGTACGAAAACAGGGCATTACTTTGCTGATTTTCGTGCAACTATCCCTGTTTCTGCTTCATTTTCGTGTTGAAAACATCATTTGCTTTCTGATTTCTTTACTAAGTCTTAAAGTTCACTTTACCACGATTCTAAAACATCCTTTAGTTCGAAATTTCGTTGAGAAACGAAGAAGTTACAAGCTTTTGAAAATCGCTGTCAGTGGTGTTCAAAGCTACGGATTTACAATTGGTTTTCGTCGACGACGGCCCCTCGGGATAAAATCTTACAATCGATTACGACTCGGATATTTGGTCAACGATACATGTAAGTTGAGGGTGCAAAAATACTCTTTTTATTTTGTTAAATTATCGTTTTTTATTGTCTTTTATAGCCCCTGTCGTTTTTTATTACTCTCTGTCGCTCTTTTGTTTATCATCATAGTTATTGTTTCCTTTATCGTTCGTTTTAGGCTTATATCCTTTGCATGGTTGTGATGCGTATGTGTGTGTTTCGTGCCCCTTTGTTCACCTAGCATGCATGTGTAGTTCTCTTGCGTAATACGATTTGAAATCCCTCGTTAGATTAATTTGCTCATTAGCTTGCTATATAATTATGTCTCGTTCATGTTTAGTTATACTATTGTCTAAAACTGGTCTGTCATGCTCTTTTAAATTGGTAACTCCCGTCTGTACCTCAATTTTGGTTATCATATATTTATCTCATCGTTTAGCGTTTGTGTAATACTTAGCGTCGTCGATCGTGTGAAGTCGTGTATTGCATGACTTTTGTTTACTGGTTTTGTTTCGTCTATTAAAACTTGGGTGGCGTTTGTGTTGTAATTTTGGCTCATGTACGTCGTGCTTAAGTACCCGTATTATTTCATTTGTTAAAAGCTTAAGCCTCGTGTTTATTTGCCGAATGGATTTGTGTGATTTAGGCTCACTACTACAAAAAATGGATTAAGAAACACACAATACATAACGCTTAATTCACATAAGCGATTTCCAAAGGTAAAGAGAACACTTCAATGAGATAACTGTTTTCTAAATGAACAAATAGAAAACGCCTTTGTATATGACAACTCTCTATTCTATTTAAAAAAAAAAAAAAGAAAAATAAATCAAGTAACCTCCTCACTTTCTCTTTAATTAAACCTACCATCCCCCTTTGTTTCACTCGACCAAAAACAAAAACAGGAGACTCATCTCCTGCTTCTCCTTTCACTTTATCATTCATTCATCCATCATCTTCATTCTTTCATCATTGTTATCCTAATCACATTGCGATCATCATCACCATCATCATCACCATCATCATCATCGCCTCGTTATCGCGTTTGTCCCTCCTATGCTGTTGGTCTCTGCCGTTTTATTCGTCCTCCTCACCTCAGCCAGCCTTCAAGTCGTCGACTTTAGGTTACAATTCGTCGAGTTTGTCGAGTTTTAGAGTAATCCTACTACTAATTGAAGGTATACTTCGTATCTAATCGTTTTAAATTGATTTTCGTATGAACCCTAACCCTAGAATTTGGGGCTTTTGATTGGGAATCTATATTAGTGATGTTATAAGTCGATTATGCAGTATGTTAGTAGTAATTGATGGAATAATCATGACTTGTAGAGTTGACCTCGTTTTGGAGCGGTTTCGGCGAATGTCAAGTTAGAATTCACGGCTGTCCTTTTCAAAAAGGTAAGGGCTACTCCCTTACTTAGTCTCTAGTATTGTATGTAATGTTGTAATTGTTGTGTGAAGTGAATTGTATACTGATAAATCCTTGAATGTATGAGATTAGGATGTATGTTGTATGTGTGATTGTGTGGTATGGAAGTGTATGTGTGTAAGTGAATGCTAAGGGCTGAGAAGGCCGTGTGTATGGGTTGTATTTCTGCCGTGTAAAGGCTAATTTCGGAGCTGTTTTTGTTGTCGTTTAAAGGCTGTTTTGAGGGCTGTAATTTCACGGTAAATGGGGGCTTGTTGGCTTGACATTACAGGCTGAAATTGGGCTGCTACTCTTTGTCGATTTATGGGTTTGTTGAAATTTGTTTTGGTCGGCTGTGTAGCCATGTTCTTTAGGTCATTGCTTGTCAGATTTTTAAGGGTCAATAACCGTGTCTTGGTCACCATGTAGGGTCGATTTCGGGCGAGTTTGGTGAGTTTACATTACTTGTATGGTTGTGATTCACGCTTGTTTTTTCGGGAATGGGTCGCGTCACGCCCCAAGTGAGCCGTATTGTGGTCGCTTTAGTCACCGTAGTGGTCGCTTTGGTCAGCCATGTAGGGCTGATTTCGTCGAGTTTGTCGAGTTTTAGAGTAAGTTTGTACCAAGTAGTACTGCTGTTTTCTAACGATGTCGGCTGTTGTTTCTGTTGAATTTTGGGGCTGCTGGTTGGGTTCTGATTATGGTAAGGGTTATTCCCCTTAGTCTATTAGTGTAAGTGTATGTATTATGTATGGTTTGTATGATGTAATTGTTTGATTTCGAAGCTTGGTTAATGTTGCGAGATGTTGTAAGTTTGTAGGTGTATAATGGAGTATGTTTATGTTTGTATCCTAGGGTTCTGGTTCTACAGTTTTACCAATGGCAGATCTGTCACAGAGCTGGACGGTCTTACGATGAGATCAAATGAATAGAGGTTTATCACGCTAAATCTGCTGCATGCATATACGTGAAAATCATCATGTGTATCGCGCTCTCACACTCTCTCCAATATTTTCTAAGCAGGCCAAGTGCTCAAGCCAAAGTGAACTTGTTAGAACTTTACAAGAGCAGTTGGCCGCTGCGCAGAAGAAATTGCAGGTGAATGCAGTAACAATAAGGAAAAAAAAAATATGATACGAGCGGAGAAAAATTTATTGATTTTGGATACTGTTTGTGTCTTCAGATGAGTGATATATCAGCAATAGAGACACGAAAACAATTCGAAGAGCAGAACAATATCATATGCGATTTACAGAATCGCTTGGCAGATGCTGAATCAAAACTCGTCGAAGGAGAGATGCTGCGTAAAAAGTTGCACAATACCATATTGGTACGTACATCCCTTAGATGAATAATTTGATGGTAGCGTGTGGCTGAATGTTTTATTTACGTAATTAAATGGTTCACAGGAACTCAAGGGAAATATACGAGTTTTCTGCAGAGTACGGCCTTTATTGCCCGATAAAGGTTCAGATGCAAAGACCATTGCTTTTCCTACTTCTACGAGTTTGCTTTCTTCTGTCTTTACATTTCAGGAACAATGTTGACAGCAATGGCCAATGGTTTAGAACTTGCAATTGGAGGCATAGAGCTCGTAATTGTAAAAAGCGAATATCGCCATGAAGTTAATTCTAGATTTATGTATTAAAAACCGAGTTAGGATTTCTTCATTAAAATTTTAATGTATAAAAACCCAAATTTGGGTATTTCACGTATATTTTAATAATATTGTTCTTATATTATTTAGTATTTTTTTTTATTATTTTTTAAAAAAAAATATTGTTCTTATATAATTTAGTATTTTTTTTTTTTATTATTTTTTTTAAAATAAGAAAAAGACTAGAGAACTGTTGTCTTGTAAAACCGTTCTCTATTCATATATATAGAGAACTGTTGCCTTGTGAAGTGTTTTCTATATCTATATATAGAGAACTATTACCTTAGATAAGCGTTCTCTTTTATAATATAATAGAGAACAGTCATTTGTAGAAGGCGTTCTCTATGGTTAAACATACAAAACGCCTCATACACCTGTTTTATATACTTTATAGATCGCTGAGGAGGAGAACGCTCTTAAGGCGATCTCTAAAGCCAATTTCAACTGTTCTCTATGCCATTTTTTGTAGTAGTGGCTTTCACGTTGTATCTCTGTTGACTGTTGATATTTGTGTGCATTGATTAGATTTGTTTATGTTTATTTAGGCCCTTCTTTGATTATTTTAGTGGATTAGAAGTTGTATTACTTGAGTATTAGTTGGTACGGTTGTTTTGTTTGCTACAACAATTTGCATATGACAGCATGCTTATTTAATTATACTTGATTATTAGCCTACACGTTTGGATATGATTATCTGTTGCTTCATTGTATTCGCCTGCAGAGCTTGGTTATGTTAGTCGTTTATGCTTATCCACGTATTAGTCATGCTCGTTCATTTTTATTTGTCTGCCGCTAACGTTTGTTAATCTATCTTATGCTGTCGGTAAGTATTTCTGCTTCTTTTCTTTGTTTGCTAGAATAGTAAATGAACCCATGTTGAATAACTTCGACGAAATTATATGTGCATTAAACGACATAGAATGGACGTATTTTATTTAGGGTTAAAACGTTGTTTGCATATCCGCATGCGTACTCATAATAGCCATGGTTTTACTTAGTAGAGACCGTTTTTCTAACGGGCGGGGTTAGGTGTTAAATTAATGAAATTCTTTTAAACTTCCTAACACGTAAACTCACACGAACTCATTTTCTCTAAAATTGGTTTCTAAATTCCACCTAAAAATTTAGTGGCGACTCTTTTCAAATTAAAAATGTTTTTGAAATAAAACATCGCGTGGATCAAAATCCCTTGTCCACAATTTGGCGACTCCGCTGGGGACCCATTATTATTATTAATAATAATAATGGGTCCTAATACGTAGTTGTAAATTAAATTATAATGGACTCTCAAGGCGCGATGTTCATCCGTGCGTAGGCAAACTGCCATACGTAGGGCGCGAGCCGCCCAGACCCCAGGCCGTGGACTCTCAAGGCGCGATGTTCATCCATACGTAGGCCGCCATACGTGGGGCGCGAGCCGCCCAGACCCCAGGCCATGGACTCTCAAGGCGCGATGTTCATCCACACGTAGGCATGGGAGGTCCGCAGCCGCCACCGGCTACAAGGCCGGCATCAGACACTGCGGTGAGAGCAGCCTAGGCTCGTGGGCCATCATAGACATCCCGGCTCTTTTGCATAAAGGCACCCTCATCCGGGCCCGACGACCACGGATGAGCATTGTGCAAGGCCATACGCAGGGCGCGAGCCGCCCAGGCCCCAGGCCATGGACTCTCAGGGCGCGATGTTCATCCGTGCATAGGCAATGTACCATACGTAGGGCGCGAGCCGCCCAGGCCACAGGCCATGGACTCTCAAGGCGCGATGTTCATCCATACGTAGGCCGCCATACGTGGGGCGCGAGCCGCCCAGACCCCAGGCCATGGACTCTCAAGGCGCGATGTTCATCCACACGTAGGCATGGGAGGTCCTGCCAGGCGGGTGCCTGGGAGGTCCTACCCCTCTCCGGTCTTTATGTATCCATTCCTGCAAAATGTTAGCAAATTTTTCAAAAATTCCTATTTTTGAATCAGACTACCGTGATTAGCCGGGGTCGGGGTAGTCCCCCCTCCTTGCCCCCTTGCCAGCTTTTGTGTGATACAAATCTAAACAAATGCTGGGCAAAAATCTACCAAAAAATACAAGGAAAAGATCGCGGTGTCAACAATCCTGGTCACTCGCTTTAAAAATATAAATATGGCGGTTTTTGAGTATAAGGTGATTCTTGTGGAGCTTCCATGGAGTCTCGGGTGATTAAAGGTCGGCTAGGCGTCACAAATGTGTAGCTCGTATTTCTTTATCACCGCTTTTTCTCCATTAGTCCTGAAAAAATTAGTACGATGAAAACCGATAAGTATCCTCCAGGGTCCATCATAGACATTAAAATGAAAGAAAAAATTAATATTATTATCTTGTTTTGCTTTGTGTAACAATTTTATGTTTTTCAAATTAATCACGTTGAATGGTGCCATTAATACTTTGTCAATTAAAGAATACATGCTCAACCTTTATTACGCGGCCCATACTAGTGATATGGCCCAAATTTGGTATAACTATCAAAGTGACCCAAATTTCAATAGCTTTTACTTGGACACAAACAAATCTAAAATGGAAAACTTATCTTTTTCGATGGGAAGCCTACAGATTCGGTGTTCCCGGTTGTGACGGCAAGTCAAGGTGGCCTGACGTGTTCCGGCGCGGCGATTACGGCGGTGTGGCCCTGGTGGCGTCATGAGATCCCGGGAGGACGTGGGTCGTGGGCGGTTTCGGTGGTTTCCGGCCCGAGATAGTGGACCCGGGAAGATGATGACACGGTCCCGGTGGCAGCAGGTGGTGCCGGGAGTGTTACATGATGGCCAAGGTGGCCGGGACGTGAATCACGGTGGCGTTCCCGGTGATGAGAACTCAGATGGGGCAGGCCTGAGACCAGGGGCGATTCTAGAAGTTCCGGACGGTGGGTGCCGACAAAAATTGACAAATGGGTCCGTAAAATTATACGCATGACTCAAGAAAAAAATATCAGCTGTATAATACGAGTCAGATAAAAGTTAAAATTTGGGTCGAAACGAGCTATTAACGTCTTTTTTTAGAATGATTTGGTAAAATAGTGTTTTTTTTTCAAAAAAAGAAAATATTAAAGTTTTGTGTCGAAAATAAAACTATCTAGACTTATAGAGTGCATGTAGACTCGGATTTTTCTAAACCACAAAACATTATTGCGCTAGGCATTTTACTACGGAGTAGATTAAATGAATTAAAAGAAATGAATTGCACAACAAAACGTCATTTGAGGTGGCGTTTTTAATGAACTAACAAAGGCCATTCAAGATGATAGTTGTACACTAAGTAAAAGAACAAAAATAAACCAAAAAAAAATTAAAGAAAGATGAAACGTCATTGCGAAAAGCGTTTTGTGAAATTACGTTAAATTATAAGATTATGTGTATCATTGGTTTAAAATAATGTCCAAATCTCGGTGAAAGAATAAAAATTACTCCGTATTATTATATAATAACAAAAAAAAAGTAAGAAAATGTTGTATTAAAGTAAGGTGAAAAAAAATGTCTTCATAAAAATTTTATCAAAAAAAAAATATTTTGATAAGAGTTTGAAAAGTAAGGATGAGAATTTGAAAAAAGAAAGTTATGAATTAAATTTAATAATAATTAAATGTTGGACCTAGATTAAACAAGACCTAGAGATAAATACAAAGTATAGTATAATAAATGTTGAACATTAAAATCATCAACTTGTATGTGGTTTAATGGTAATCTAGTTGATTAGAGAGTTGTTGGTTTAGGGTTCAAATCCCCTAAAATGCATATTATTTTTTTAATTTTTTTTTTTAACACACTGTTAATTTTTTTTCCCCGAAAAAAGTGTGGGTGCCATGGCACCCATGGCACCCATACTAAAAACGCCCCTGCCTGAGACTTGCGGTGCCGGTACTTGGAGGCCACGGTTCTGGTCTCGACGACGTAAAGGAGGCGGTCCCGGCGGTACTAGTCGGTCCTGGGGGATCAGGCGGTATAAGTCGGTACTTGGAGGCCACGGTGGTGTTCAGGGTGGCTGGGGCCTGGCCGGGACCGAGTTGGTTGAGACCGTGATTGGGAGAATGATGGCCCGCGGCGAACTAGAGGGCCGTGAGGGGGATGGTGCCCCCACAGGGCACCGGCGGTGTCGATTCCGATCATCTTCATCCCCGGTGGTGTCCACGGTCCCGAGAGAGAGAGAGACACATGAGCTTGGCGGTGGTGGCATGCCTCCCTCCTTTGAGTGATATGACTTCCAGATGACGACGATGTTTCAGGTGGTCACGGCGTTGTCACGATGGTTGTGACGTCCAGGCGGCCACAGTGGGACCAATCGGTCTCGGCAACATGAAGCGGTCAACTTGGAGGTCAAGGCGCTTAAGATGGTCTCAAACTTTCCTGGGAGAATGGTGGTTCCCTCGGTGGCTTTGAGGGAGGTGCTCTCGGTGGCCGGGACGTAATGAGGCCGTAATCGAGGCTGCCGATGGAGGTGACTCCTTTCCCGGTCCACTTCCTCTTGTTTCGTACTTGTATTATTACTATAATAATATAATATTAAGATAAAGAATAAAATAATATTAAGATAATAAGACATTACTATGTGTGGGCTTATTTTTGCTTTTTCTTTTGTCTTCTTTCTTGTAGTATTTTTCAACTTTGTCTCTCGGTGATTTCCCAAACATTTTCATTTGCTTCCTCCTCTTTTGACTAAGGAGGCTATGCCGCTATGTGGTGGCTTGGCCGTGCTATTGTTGGCCTGGACGGTTATGCTAGCGTGCCGGGACTCGAAATTTTGGGGTTCTCTTTCACTCCTTCGAGTTATTTGAGCTGCTGCGGTCTATCGTGGGTGACTGAGGTCGAGGTGACCGGGACCGAGAATGGTAACCGGTGCCGCTAGCGGTTGTTTGTTGCTCGCCGGACCGGGCTTATCTTTCTCGGGAGACTTCCTCAATAATTAATATTTTTTTTTTTTTTTATTTTTTTTTTTTTTGGTACTTCCATGTATTCTGTCATTTTTGAATGCTTGTGCCTTACTATCCTTTTCCATGAAAACACCTTGAAAGATCAAGGTTACCACGTAATTTTGGTTTTCTTATTTCACTTTGTCTTCTTCTTGCCATCTTTCTCCTTCTTCTTGGAATTTTTGGGAACCTTTGTAACATTTGTTAGGCTTGACTAGTTGACTTGCAAACTTTTCCTTTGTAATATTCATTGGTTGAAATGAATCATGTGTACCTCACCTCTTGATTTTGCTTTGCTTTTTCTCACATGGGTCTTTTGTCTTGCTTTTAATAAACAATAGTAGTGTAGGTGTTGGTTTCATCTTTTTTGGTATAACGTGGGAGTTTCTCACGGATAAATGGTCCCGGCTCATTTGTGGGCTAACTCTTTGATTTTTGGAATCATCTTTCCAGGTGGGTTACCATGGGTATGCTTTATCTCTCATGAGGCAGTAGAATTGTTTGGGTATAAACTCTGGCCTTGAGGATGACGTCGTGGGTGGCCTCAGGGTGGCGCTTCGGGTTGGGCCGCTCCATGTGTGCCCTGCAGTGAACTCCGGGCAGGGGGTTTCTTGTGAGCCTCCGACGCCAGTCAAGATCAAATATATAAAATATAGGGTTTATGTGGTAAGAAGAGAGTAGAGAGAGAGAGAGAGCGAGAGCTGCTAAAAACCAACCCTTTACCTCGCCCCTGCCTATTTATAGCCTTTCGCCTCTTACTTATTATTCGTCAGCCTCATTGTCAGAAACAGACCTGATATTCGACCCCAACAGCGAGATACCATAATTTTGTGATTGATCTTGGTACGATTCTGAGGTTGTTAAAGGTTATTTCTAAATCTATTTATAATATTATGCAATTTCAATTTATGACCATTAATCTTATAAAGTTTTTCATTATAATCACTTGTGATTTTAGCTGCCTATATACCGATATAAACCTACAGATCGTGGTATCTTGCAAGATATGAAATTTTTATAAGGTTTTCATAAAAATCGATTTGTATGATTTTAAAACAATTTTGTAAGGCCACGGTTTTGTTATTTCAATTGGCCGAATTGTTTTCTTCAATTTGGCCGTGTGGTTTTTTTTTTCTTATTTTGGCTTTGTTTTGGTCTATTTGATTCATAATTATCAATGTTTTAAGATGTTAAAACTATAATATATGAATTTGCATTAGTTTTGATTTAATACCGATTGAATTAAAACATAAAAGGACCAAATTTTTGTATGTTAATGAACATATTATGTTGTTAATCATTAGATCTACAAATTTAAGATGTTTAATCTAAAAAGTTATTTTGAATCTCTTAAATCAATGTTTAATACGGATTAAAATTGAAATAATATTGATCTAATTATTAGCATAATCGAATTAAATCAGTTTAATTCAATTTTACTGTGTTGGCCGAAATATTTTAGTTTATGGTAAATTTTATTTTTTTAATGAGGCCGTGTGTTTCCTTTTAAAAAAAAAATTATTTCGGTATTTTAATCTTTTTGGCCGAAAGTTTTCTTAATTTTGGAAATTATAAGTTTTTTATATTTGTTATAAAGATAATGATCAATATAATATCTTGAAGATGTTCATGATTTTGATACCAAATATTTTAAAGCAGTTTAAAATATTTTGTGACCTAATTTGTATTATACTGATAATATAAATTATTATTGGATTATGTTTTGATTTAGATATTATGAACAATTAAGGAATTGTTGCATAATTTTAATCATTTTATAAGGGTGGTTTGGATTTAATCAATTGTATGCATTGTTATAATCTTGTTTTAGTTGATGCTTTATTTTTGTGAATGTTTGAATGAATAGTTTAATTTTACGCATTAATTTTGTACAAACGGTTGTAATTTACTAGTGTGGCCTTAGAAAATTATATTTTCGTAATGAAGGAAACATAATTATGGTTGTATTTTGAGATCTCGAATCTCCCATCTTGTAATATTTTTAATTTATGGCATATTTTGAATTAGAATGTAAATAGGTTTATTTTGTAATTCAAAATGTATTTTTTTTTAGAAGATTCAAGATGAAGATTCAAGATAGACTCCCACTTGAAGCCCAAGATGAAGAATGAAGACAAGCTTAGGGTCCATGGAGGATTCCAATTTGTATTTGTCTTTATTTTCATAGGGATAGGCCACACTAGGTGTTTTTATTTTTATGCTTTTTACTGCTTTTTCATTGCATTCACGTTAGATAGTTGCATCATATTCCGCCTAAACAAACCAAACCACCTAATATGCATGAATATGGATCATATAGTTGCATTTTATATTATGGACATACGGATGTCACTCGTTTTAGGGCTATCACCTCAATTTAAATCATTCTCGAAAATGCTAGATATTTGTTCACTTAAAATGAAATAAAATGAGATGATGGGGCCTTCCTCTATTCTAAAATTGAGATTAGTCTTTATAGGAAAAGCATGCTATGAGCCCCTTCTTCGTCGGTAGGCATGTAGGACCTTACTCTCCACATGACCCCTTCTACGTTGGGTAAGTAGTATGTGTTGACCTATTTTACCTCAACACTATAGTTCGAGTAATATCTCGTAGTTATAGTGGACTAATAGATAGGATTTACTGAAATCTATCGACCAAGAATTCTAACAGTAGAATTAGCCAAGAGGTTGGCTTATCAATTTAAAGAAATTGAGTCTTGGGATCGCTTATATAATTCTCGAGGGAGGTCGGTGATATGAGTGCACGAGTCATTGCATTAAATCGTTATTGCTTTACGACTTAAATATTTAAAAACCATGATTTCTTATCTTCTCTCTTCTTCTTCTTTCTTTTCACAGTTTCGAATACGTTATGTACAGATATAACTACTATAACAAATGGCTGTACGTACTGACGAACCAATGCCAAGTGCCACACTAGCTCGCGAATCATGGCTAATAATGTTTATGGACAGCATGAATCAGTCTACTCGACTAAAGAGTGATGGGTCCAACTTCTCTGATTGGGAGGCCGCATTACGGAATGCTGCCATAGATGACGGCAAGTTCAAGTACTTGACTGAGCCACTGCCGACTAAACCAGCTCCCGATGCAGGAGCAAATGAACTCTATCTTTACAATGATTTCATGATGGAGGCAGGTGCGATACAGAACGTACTCATCTATACAATGGAGTCCAATTTGCAAAGACGATTCATTACCCAAGGTGCAAACAAGATTTTCACCACCCTAACCAAAGAATTCTCGAAAGCACCGAGAATCAAGAGTTACGAGTATACCACTCGTTTCTTTGAAGCCAGACTCCAGAAGGGCCAACCGGTTGGTCCACACCTTCTCGCCATGATCGAGAACGTTGAGAAATTGGAGGAGCTTGGTTGCAAGATCGATGAGAAGATCATCATTGATCGAGTGCTCCACTCTCTTCATGATGGGTATGCCCTCTTTAGGGCAAACTACTACATGAACGACATGCGAAAGTTCCGCATGAACTACATTCACTCCACGTACAGACGGAGAGTGATCTGAAGTTGAGTGGGAGCATGAAACAAGATGTTCTCATAATTGGCAACAAGAAGGGTAAGGGTAAGGCTCCGGCTAACCTAGCTGTAGGTAAGCCAAAATTCAAGAAGCCAGTGGTTGCTAAGAGTGGGCCTGGTGAGTCTAGCGGTAGCTCACAAGGCAAGGCAAAAGCGAAGCAGACCATGGAGTGCCACCATTGCCACAAGTCTGGGCATTGAGGCGAATCGCCGTGTATCTGAGGACATTAAAGCAGCCGCGTCGCTCTGTTGGTATGTCTTCTTTTATTCATATGATTGAGATTAACCATGCAAGTTTCGGAACTTGGGTACTTGATACTGGTTGTGGTTCTCATCTGTGCAATCATTTGCAGGGCCTAAGAAGCATCAAAACTCTGGCAAGAGGTTATGTAGACCTGCGAGTGGGGAATGGAGCAAGAGTTGCTGCCGTTTCAGTAGAAACATATGTAATCCAACTCCCGAGTGGATTTGAGTTATTTCTGAATAACTGTTACTATGTACCTAGTTTATCGAAAAACATTATTTCTGTATCCGTTCTTGATAAAGAAGGATTTTCATTTTTAATAAAGAATAATAGCTGTATTTTCTCTTTGAATGAAATGATTTATGGTAAAGCTGTTTCCATGAACGGAATTTATGTTTTAGATCAAACCACAGAAATCATGCATGTAAGTAACAAGAAAGCAAAGGTTGGTGCCGTATGGGACACATAAATGAGAAACGCGTGAAAAAGCTCATTGATAATGGGACAATCGCCCCATTTGACTATGAAACTTTTGGCACGTGTGAATCATGTCTTATAGGCAAAATGTCTCGAATTTCCTTCAAAGGTGTTGGAATGCGCGCTGCTGACCTATTAGGACTCATACATACAGATATGTGCGGACCTATGTCAATCAACGCTAGAGATGGCTATAGGTATTTTATCACTTTCACGGACGATTTGAGTAGATATGGTTATGTCTACTTAATGAAGCATAAAAGTGAGTCCTTCGACAAGTTCAAGGAATTCCAGAATAAGGTTGAGAACCAACTGGATAGAAAGATGAAAGCACTACGTTCAGATTGTGGTGGCGAATATCTTTCAACTGAGTTTGATCAACACCTGAACGACCGCGGGATAGTACTACAGTTAACTCCACCCGGAACACCACAACTGAATGGTGTGTCCGAACGCAGGAATCGAACATTACTTGATATGGTTCGATCTACGATGAGTCACACGGTTGTACCTGACTCATTATGGGGTTATGCTCTTTTGTCAGCTGCTCTTATACTTAACCGAAGTTCGACTAAAACTGTTGACAAGACTCCATACGAGTTATGGAAGGGAACTATCCCTAACTTGTCCTTTATTCGGGTTTGGGGGTGCGAGGCTTATGTCAAGTGGAGACACGAGGATAAGCTCGGCCCGCGATCGGTCAAGACATACTTTATTGGTTATCCAAAAGGAATGTTTGGTCATTACTTCTATTCGCCACCAAAACCGAAGTTTTTGTTGCGCTTAGTGCGAAGTTCTTAGAGAAAGAGTTTCTCGAAGACAAGAGAAGTAATAGAACCTTCGATCCGCTTGAGATTCCTGAACCAACAACCGAGCAACCAATGGTGGAAACTGTTCCTCCTTCGTCTGCTGCGGTTAATATTCCCTTGGAACCCAGAAGGTCGGGTAGACTCTCCATTCCTCCAGATAGATACATCGGTATGGTTGAGGAGAATGGGAGAGACGACGTTTTACTCCTTGAGAATAACGAACCCGTAACCTATAAAGGTGCCATGACATGTTCCGACTCAAAGCTAAGGCAAGAAGCCATGCAATCCGAGATGGACTCTAGTACGAGAACGATGTATGGGATCTGGTTGACTTACCTGATAAGGCTAGGCCTCTTCAGTGCAAATCGCTTTACAAGATAAAGCGATTTGTAGAAGGACAACCAGACATATACAAGGCACGACTAGTGGCAAAAGGTTTCACTCAAGTGCAAGGGTTGCACTATGATGAGATCTTTGCACCCGTAGTCATGCTTCGTTCCATTCGGATTCTCTTAGCGATTGCCGCATTTCATGACTATGAAATTTGGCAAATGGATGTGAAAACTGCCTTCTTAAACGGTTATTTGGAGGAGGAGTTGTACATGGTACAACCCGAAGGTTACACAGATCCTAAAAATCCTAAGAAGGTTTGCAAGTTTAAGCGTTCCATCTATGGACTTAAGCAAGCTTCACGGAGTTGGAATCATCGCTTCGACCAAGTGATAAAGGAGAATGGATTCGCTCGATCGGTCGAGGAACCATGCCTATATATCAAGTCGAGTGGGAGCAAGATTGTCTTCCTATCATGCACGTCGATGACATATTCTTGATTGGGAATGACATACCTCTCTTAACTTCGGTAAAAGTATGGTTAAAGAACCATTTCCAGATGAAGGATCTGGGTGAGGCACAACGTATTTTGGGGCTCCGTATCTATAGAGATAGATCACGACGGATGTTATCCCTCAGTCAGGAGTCTTATATAGATAAGATTCTTGAGAGGTTCAGCATGACCAACTCCAAGAAGGGGAACCTTCCAATGATTTCTGGAGTGCACTTGAGTAAAGCTCAAGCACCAAAGACATCGGAAGAGGTCGAGCGCATGAGACATCGGAAGAGGTCGAGCGCATGAGTCGGATTCCATATGCATCAACTATAGGATCGATCATGTATGCCATGATATGCACACGTCCGGACGTGGCATATGCATTGAGTATGACGAGCCGATACCAAGGCAATCCAGGTGAAGCACACTCGATGGCCGTAAAGAACATTCTTAAGTACCTACGGAGGACTAAAGATTGGGTATTGACTTATGGAGGAGACACTGAGCTATGCGCAATCGGTTACGCAGATGCTAGTTTCCAAACGGATCGAGATGGCTCGAAATCTCAATCTGGATTCGTATTTACTCTAAATGGCGCTGCGGTCAGCTGGAAAAGCTCCAAACAAACAGTTATAGCAGATTCCACGATTGAGTCCGAGTACTATGCTGCTTCAGAGGCTGCAAAGGAAGCCATATGGATGCGTCAGTTCTTACAAGAACTAACAGTAGTTCCTAGTTCGAATGACCCGATCACCATCTATTGTGACAATAGTGGTGCCATCTTCCAAGCGAAGGAGCCGAAGTCCAGCAACAAGTCTCGGCACGTGCAAAGGAAGGCTCACATGATCCGAGATTACGTGGAGCAGAAGGAGATAGTGATTGACAAGATTGCTACGGATGATAACGTGGCAGATCCTCTCACTAAGCCGTTGAGACAAGATAAGCATGAAGGGCACATTAAATCCATGGGAATTAAGCGTGTTCCTGAGTTGTATTAGTTGTTTGTATGGATTTGACACTTGTAGTTTCCTAAAACTTCTAATAAAATCATCGTTTTTGTTTTATATATTGTTTTTCATGAGGGTTGTACAGACAACGTTGAACACCTCAAAGTGAACTGAATTGCTATATATTTTGTTTTGGTCCGTGGTCGCCTACACGAGCTGATAACTCTGGCAATCATTTTGTGACGTCGATTGATGGTGGGTTCAACGAGCCATAAGTCAAACTGTTGACTGATCGATCACAGATGCGGGTTTACTGAAATCGCGCAGGACAATTTTTGTGACGACTACATGGAGTCCTAAATGTTTCAGAAAATTAGGTGCCGGGTCGTGGATAGGACATCCATAGTGTTCCTAGAGTCGATTCTTTTGACTATCGACTGTCTCTTGAGATTAAGGCAGATTTTGGGTGACTTTGGTTTCTTTCTCACGGTCGACCGTAACAGGAGGCCAAGTAGATTTTCACTGGGTCATTTCATGCTGCGCTTACATCTGCATGATTCGAGTTGAGGAAAATACCCACCTTCTATCGAGTTATAATACTTTTTCTCAGGGCCACTCGAGGAGCTGTAACTGAAAATGCATGACCATGCTCGAATATTGATTCGTTTATCAGTTAAGTTACTCTCTAGTCGGGGAAACCACTCTTGATTCTGATCACTTGTGAACTACGACCTTTGAAAGTACGGACTTTGCAAATTGGTTTACATTGAGTGGGAGAAATTTATTATGGATATGAGAATCGGTTATCGCACCTGCACTTGTACGGACAAGTGGGAGATTGTTGGAGTTAGTGTCCTCCACAGTTAGTGCAATAACATAAATAAATCTCTAAAGGTACACAGGGTACATTTCGTATTTAATCAGTTGATTAACGTTTATCGATAACGGTTGGCTTGCTAGATAAGTTTGACGTTATTGTTGTAACAACCTGGTTTTTAGTCGACTTTAATTACTAAGGCGGAAATTAATTAAGTCTTAAACCAGCGTCATTAATTATACAAATAACCCAAAATATTACATCATCGTTCAAGAGTTGAATAAAAAAACTCTAAGTACGAAAATTTAAAAGAGTAGCATTATATAAATTACATCTCTCTCGAAAACAAACTAAAGGTAAAGCATAAAAATATAAGCTGGTCCCGGCCCAAAATCCAAGCATCCGGTCCACGCTTTTCCTGCACAATAAACTGATGGGGGGATGCCCGCTGAGCGGACAGTGACTAGCTATGCTCATACTTACCCTCGATTTCAATTACTTTGGTTTATTACTATCGCTTTATAATTATAACATTATGATAAAAACATAAACATGCTTATTACAAATAGCATATAAAGACATATAATTCATAATAAGCATGCGATTGAAAGCGACAATTCATATAGGCATGATATTCAGTTATGAAAGCAAATAACAGATAATATCATAGCAACAGTATCACAATAATTCAACAGGATTACAACGCGATATCAGATCGCAAACAGACGTACATATAGTATCATTCACATCATGCAGACTCAATTCATTTCAGAAATTTCTGGTCTTTAGTTTTCGAAGATGGTACACACTCATTCTCATTTAATCAAACAACAAACAACACATACTGCTTACGAGCCTGACTACTGAGTAGGCCTTTGTACTCTGATCGATTGCATCTCACTTCCATAGTGCAGAGACTTACTCGACTCGTAAACCACGCCGAATACTATAATACTTGCATCTCATCGTCTAGTGTTCGAAATGATTCGAACTTCTGTTACAATCCCGTCAAGTGATCTGTACATGTGGCAAGAATGAATGCAAGTGTTGCGCCCACTAAGAACGTAACACGGCAAGGAGACAGAACCGCGTATCCAGCCCAAATCCATAAAGCTGATATATGAATCAAATCCATAAAGTCATATAAGACGCAAATCCATAACGCCGATACAAAACCCAAATCCATAATGTTTGCGGTGGCCCTGATACCTCGAGCGAAATAAGGTGAATTACACCTAAATCTAATATGCATATATGAGTATTCTCGATAAGAGTAGGCTATGCTATTCATAGAGCACCTTACCTCTGAATAAAACGACTATTTCCTAGAGACCGATTCAACAAAGAATTGCTTGTACGGCTTAGGCAGTACGACTTAAGGCGTAAAGGCATAGGCAGCATGCTAAGCAATAAAGCTGCCGGCTTAAACCACACTAACCGGGATGACCAGCGTCAGAGACCGAGATAGTGGTATCCGTATTCAAGACTATCTTACCCCACTTCACGCACGATTGACGTTTTCATAACGGAGGCTCAAGCTTGACCTTTTATTTAACTTACTCAAGATTTATTATTTATTTGATATTACATATCTCATGTTACTAGACTCTCTTAGTTTCGTCGTCAAACGTTTAAGTATTTGTATTCGGTTTCATATGATCACATAACATATTCGTTTATTATTTGAAGTGTTGTTAATTATTAACGTTTTCCAATTTCTATATTGAAACGTTTATTAGTATGTCCAATTTTATTTAAGTGTGTTTCAAAACACTTTAAGTTATTTACTTATTCATTTTTAATTTTCTATACTTAGTAAATTTTCAATTATTTACAATATTTCAAATTTTGAAATTTGAAATATCTTTGAATTTTGAGACTTAACTTGTTTTACAAGTTTCGTAAATTTTTCACTATTCACTATTCACGTCTCGGGATTTGAAAAGATAACTTGTTCAACAAGTTACCTCAAATTCCATTTAAAAAGGTTTTGGGACATTACTTGTTCAACAAGTTTCGTCCCGGGTACTATTCACCGTCTTTGAAATTTGGGACGTTTCTTGCTTAACAAGTTTCGTCCCGATTTACTATTCATCGATACTATCCATCTAGGTCACTATTCATCAATCACTATTCACTTGTCACTATTCATGATTTAGCTTAGTCACTAAGTTATA
The DNA here is from genome assembly GCA_023091065.1 of Dianthus caryophyllus. Classification (NCBI taxonomy): domain Eukaryota; kingdom Viridiplantae; phylum Streptophyta; class Magnoliopsida; order Caryophyllales; family Caryophyllaceae; genus Dianthus; species Dianthus caryophyllus. The sequence goes on along the minus strand of CM041529.1, from coordinate 9,662,493 downwards.
AAATATCTAGATATTTTCTAAGTCAAAATCGTAACTTAGTTGCTAAGTTTTAAAATCTAGTTTTAAAAACGTTAAGTTCGGTTTGTAAATAGTGATAATAGATATTTATTTTAAAAAAAAAACGACTTAGTTAAATTTAGTCATCTACTTACTAAATTTAGCGGTTTTCATTTTTAAAATAATAGTATCGTGGATGTTTCATTTAGTCCGTATGTCCAAGTCCAACAGTCCAATATTTGCAAAGGCAGTAGCACACGATTCAGTTCATTTTTATAACGGTTAATCATTTTTATCGGTTTAATATATTTCATTTATAACTAAATCGATTTATAGTCAAATTCAATTCTACTAACTATTAAACTTTAGTGACTTAGTGATATTTTCATTTTGATCAAATTTAGCCCATTTTATTTAGGATTGTCGTGTGGATTATATATATAACTAAATTCATTTATTTCTATTAATTTCTTAATTCTAACTTATTAACTATTAATTAAATCATTTTAACAATAAACTAGAAAGTGATAAAAGTAAAATTTGACCCTAAAATGCTAGGAATGCCGTGAGCAAATCAAGGTGGTGTCCAAATTTTCATTTTTCGTTTTTATCGGTTTTTAGCGTAAAGTCTTTATATTTTAACTATTCTAATTATACTAATACGATTTAAACTAAAATGAAATTTACTAAAAATTTCATTTATATTTATGAATAGTGTTTTTCAACACTTTAAATTTCTAACTTTTTAATCTTAAAGATTTATAGTGTTTTAAGTTGATTTATATCATAATACAAACAATATATAAAACGATAACTAAACATAAACAAAAATTAATAACAAACATAAACTAAATCAAAATCAAAATGAGTAAAAATGAAGAACACACATGAAGATCATAAGAACACATATGAACATCAACAATAAACTCAAGAACACAATTTGCAATTTTAATAACTTATAATTTGTTTTCCTAATTTAATTTTTTTTTACATGATAACATCCATTTTAAACTAACTTAACACAACATATTATTTACAAAAATTAAAAGTGAAAATTCATTAAAATAGAAGGGAAATGCCGTGAGCATCACTAACATACATATAAAATTCGTTTTCGATTTTTAATCACTTTAAACTCGTTGTTAGTACTCAACGGCCGTATGGCCAGATGGACGCTACTGCTAGCAGAGTATGAGCTCAAGTACTTGCCTTTGAAAGTCATTAAGGGAAGAGCTGTCTCAGATTTCCTTGCAGAGAATGCTATCATTGAACAACCTAAGATTGACACGATGTCATTTCCCGACGACGAAATTTTCGCCGTCGAAACTGAATATTGGCAACTTTACTTCGATGGAGCCTCAACCTACCGCGGCTACGGCGTAGGGATACTCCTAATATCCCCTAGCGGCGATCATACACCCATCTCAATCAAGCTTGACTTTAACGTCACCAACAATGCCGCAGAATACGAGGCCTGCATTTACGGCTTACAAGCAGCCATGGCCCTCAATATAAAACACCTACGAGTACATGGAGACTCCTTCCTCATCCTAAATCAAGTAATGGGAGCATGGAAAATCATGAACGAAACCCTCGCAAAATACCAAGCAAAAATTCAAACTCTCCTGACCGAGTTCGACTGCATAGAATTCTATCACCTCCCAAGGGAAGAAAACCAATTTGCCGACGCGCTGTCAAAGCTTTCATCCCTTCTCAACATGCCACCAAATGTTGACATGTTACCCATTGTCGTCGAAAGACGTGATGAGCCCGCATACATCCACACCATTGACATAGACGAAGCCGAACAAACAGAGCCATGGTACCAAGCCATACTCAACTACAAAACAAGCAATTCTTACCCACCTGACACCGACAAGCGAGGTAAGAGGGCCATCAGACTCCTTGCATCCCAATTCGTACTAGAAATGGGACAATTACTCAAAAACACACCCCAAGACACCCTACTCATGTGTGTCGACTACAAGAAAGGGCAAGAAATCATAACCCAAGTGCACGACGGCGAATGCGGCCCACACATGAACGCAAGAGCCCTATGCAAACAAATCTTACGACTAGGATGGTATTGGACGACTATGGAAGCAGACTGCATCCACTACGTCAAGCACTGCCATAACTGTCAAATTTTCAGCAACATACAGCACGTACCCCCTTCACCCCTCTACAGTCTCACGTCTCCTTGGCCTTTCTCAACTTGGGGCATTGACGTGATAGGCAAAATCCATCCCATCGGAGCAGGAGGACACTGCTTCGTGCTAGTAGCAATCGACTATTTCACAAAGTGGGTGGAAGCGGCGTCTTTTCGCATCCTCGGTTCAAAAGAGGTCGCCAAATTCATACAAACAAACATCATATGCCGGTACGGCATACCACACGAGTTCATAAGCGACCAAGGGTCGCTTTTCCAAGGCGAAGCAGAAGCTATACTCGTTAAATACAACATACAAAATCACAAATCCTCTCCTTACCGACCCTAAACCAACGGAGCCGTGGAGGCAGCAAACAAAACTGTAGTCACTATCCTGGAGAAAATGATCGACAGTTGTCGGGATTGGCCCAACAAAATTCCATTCGCACTTTGGGGGTATCGTACAACCATCCGCACACCCACGGGCATGACGCCTTATTTTCTCACCTACGGCATGGAAGCCGTGCAACCAGTAGAAATCGAAATGAAATCCCTATGAATACTAATGGAAAGTAGCATCCCAGAAGCAGAATGGGCTCGCGAACGCTACGAGCAGCTCATGCTCCTAGACGAACGCCGGCTAAATTCTTTGAGCATTGTACGAATGTACCAAGCACGACTACAAAGAGCATTCAACAAGCGAGTTCGACCACGAAACATAAAAGTGGGAGATCTAGTATTAAAGTCAGTACGCGCACCACTTCCTGTTGACCCGCGAGGAAAGTTCAAACCCAACTGGGCTGGACCTTACCTCGTCAAAGAAATCTACACAGGAGGAGCAGTCAAACTGACTGACCTAGACGGTCAGGAGTTCAATCGAGCAACCAATCTCGACCAGCTGAAGAAATACTACCCCTGAAACACTTGCAATGTATTTATAACATGTAATTAAACACAATCTCACGAGCCGGCATGCCCTTAAACATGCACATCCACCACAAAAAGCAAAAACACAATTCCATGGGCCGGCATGCCCCTAAACATGCATTTCCTGCAAGGAAATAACGGGCCAGCACGCCCTTAAAGGTGCGTTCGCAAAAACACAACTCTGAACTACGCCGGCTTGATTCCATTCATATGGATACGTAGGCAGCTTTTCAAAAGCACAGCCGACATTCGACACAAAATAGCGTGCCCAAGACATCCGAGGTTAAGGGTATAACCAACAAAATTCAAAAACACAAATCTTTAATCCTAAAAGGAAACAGGGCAAGTTATATACAAAGAACTTTCGTTTTATTATTAAAGAAAAACAGTACAATTTGGATTTTTCTAGTTGGGAGCATCACCAAACACTACAACCCCTACCAACATTACAAAGCCCGGCATGACCCTCGGGTTTAGGGAATTAAAAACAGAAAAACAAACAACAAGCATACAACCAGCAACTAAGCAACAACACAAGCAGGCATCATTCTTCACGACTGAAAGAAGGACTCAACCCATATACGGGGAATAATCACTACCATCATGGCCCGGAGCGTTAATCATAGTGAAGCCAAGATGACTGAGCTCCGTCTCCATGGACGGTTCGCTCCCAGAGCTCGAACTCCCGCGGCTTCCACGACCAAAACGCACTGGATCAAAGGCAGACGTCGACGGTGGCTCATTTTGCTCTATAGCTCGAAGGCGGGCCCTCTGGCGAGTAGTTGGTGTCGTAGTCCACCGGATATACGACCTCGAAACTCTCACCGTGGCCGGTATCCCTGCCACCTGCCACCGGGGACGCAGGACCCATCCTCGCGACCATGCATCAGTGATTTGGTTATTAAGCACAACCAAATCCTGGATCGTGGTGTCCTGCCCTAGGATGAACTGGGCATAGCCCATTTGCCTCCTCACCCTCAGGGGGTGAATAAACACCCCAATGTCAAAACCGCATAGCATGACTCCGGAGGAACCATCGCCAACCGCACTGCCCGTCACAGAGGTAACCTCCCACCATGGCACAACCCAACGAATAGCAGACGCCCTCACGAAGGTGGAAAAGTAATCATGGGGACGGCCATTGGGGCCCATCCACCTCAAGCCCGGCCGTTACGCTGCCGGTGTAGAGATCTGTTGTAAGGGATGACTCCAACTACGCTCAAACGCTCCATGAGCCAGACCTGCAAAATGAGAGGACAACCGCGACAAGCATGCATCCTATTACAAGCCCGGTCGTCCAAACCAAGGATCGTCTCCGCCAAGATCAAGGCTGCGGGATTTTAACCCATCTCCATCTGCTGCACAATGCAAACCAAGCGCGCCTCGCCGAATCCCATCCCGTCCACTGAATCAGGGAACATGAAACAGTGCACAAGGCAAAGGGCCAACGCTCTCCTACGAGCTACAACACAAATGCTCCCATTGTCATAATCCATGAACCTCTGGCAAAGTCGGATTATATTCAGGCGCCCATCCAGAAACAAGTCCTCCGTCTGGATCCTCGTCATCTTGAGGAAGTTTTGCATATTCCTTTGGTATCCGAGCTCCTGGCGAACACACACTGGAGTGACAGTGCGAGTCCAACCTCCGATGGCAGCAAATTTCTCGACCAAAGGGCAAACTTCCCCGTCTGGGAAGCGGAATACATGGTAAGCCAAGTCCCAATAATGCAGACAGGCATCCAGGAACTCAGGCTCCATCCGAACCTGCCTTAATCCTAGGAATACGCCCAGGCCACAGTCTCTGAGACTCCTTTTCTCGAGACCCGACAAAGTAGCACACCATACTCTCACAAGTCCCTCCAAATGCTCCATTACTCAACAAAAACACGCTCTACCAGATATTATGAATACTATTATAATATGAGCAATGAAGTTGCAAATTAAGACGGGAAGTGAAGTATGAATGGAGGGATGAATGAATGCACTAACACAAGCATCCTTCTTATAGGCAACGTCTTCAAGCAGCAACGACACGAAGTATAATCGCTAGTGAACCAGCGATTAGTCAAAAAATAAAAACAAAAAGCAGAAAACAACACAAAAATCGCCAGAAAACTGGCGATTTACACAAAAATCGCCAGTTGACTGGCGATTTTCACATAAATCGCCTGTTTTCTGGTGATTTTTGTGAAAATCGTTGGTATACAGGCGATTTTCTGTGCTTTTCTGACATTTGATGCGGCGACTGCGCACCGTCTTGCAGCCTACGAGTTGCAGAGAACTTTTTAACAGCCTACGCACCGCTGTTTTTACGTTTTTACGGCGTATTATCGATTACGTTTTTGCTACCCAGCTTTACGTCGTATTGTGTCATTTTGTCGTCGATTCTCGACTATTATTTTGCACAGACACTTCACCAAATTCAACCGTCACATTTCGTAAGCTTACGTTAAAGCACGACGTTCTTAATTCACATTTTTACGAACGTCGAAAACACCTTTTACGATCTCACAAAATTCAATCGTCACATTCCGCAAGCTTACGTTAAAGCACGACGTTCTTAAATTCGCATTTTTACGAACGTCAAAAGCATCTTTTACGGTCTCACAAAACTCAACCGTCACATTTCGCAAGCTTACGTAAAAGCACGACATTCTTAATTCACATTTTTATGAGCGTCAAAAGCGTCTTTTACGGACTCAAAATATTTTCTTCAAAAGGCATATTTTATAAAAAATCTTTACGTATGCATGTGCTTACTACGAGTAAGACAATCTCAATCGAGATTTGTGTTCTTTTTACGACTAACCGTCTAATGCAGGAACACTAAATAAGCAAGTCGCGAGGGCTACAAACGCAAACGATGACACAAGCGGTCATACTACAAAACAAGGCAAAATAACCGACAAAGCTTATGACGCCGCGCTCATGATCATCAGTCACGAAAGCTACGCCAACAAGGGCGATTACCATAGTCAACAAGTAAACCCGCTACATAACCGAAGCGTGCGTACGAGGTCGCGGAACATAGTCGTGTCAAGACATGGCCACGAATCAACGTCACATGACTCCTACAAGTACAACCATACAAAAATAACCCAAGCACGCACACGAGGTCACAGGGCCTACTCGCGTCAAGACACGATCGCAAAATTGACCTCGTACGAACTCCTACATGTACAACTACATACAAAATGCAACCACAAAATAAACCAAGTCCATAAAAATAAGCCAACAATCCTAGCAAACATCCCAAATCAACTAGCTTGATCTCGACGACTAAGCTCCGCGCGCAACGAGTCAATCTGAGAACGGTAACCAGCTAGCTCCTGCTCACGCTGTAGCTCAAATTCCGCTCGCAGACGTGCCTCCTCAGCGCGGGCCCGCCTTAGCTCTATCTGACTCTGCGCAAGTGCAGCCTGCAGATCTGTCGCGTACTTCTGAGCTTTGCAAAGTGCCACCGCTTTATCATTCAACGCTACTCGCTGATGTGTCTTATATTTACGTACTTATAGCCCCTTGTTCACGAGCTTTACTTTGCGTTTCCCGTGCGTTTACTTGCATTTCGCTTCCTATTTCGCTCCGTTTTGGCTCTGCTGCATTTTTGTGTCTATTTTGTAGGTTAAAGCAGCTATTTGGAGTTTAGGATGCTATTCGGGAGGTTTCGTGAAATTTCATAAAGTTTCGTGAAGTTTCGAGGTGATTCGAGTTGGTTTCGTTGCGTTTCGGTTGCGCACGAGCCTCGTTTCAACCAATGAAGGTGTCCCGGGACCTTGGGACGGGATTTGAAGCTTAAGTATTCATCCTAAGACTCGTCCCTACTCATGAGTCTCGTCCCTATGCCTTGGGACGAAAAACAAGTGAAAAGAAGCTAAGTAAAAGAAGTGCCAAAAGAAGAACAAAAGCTGAATTTTTCTGAAACACACGGGATCAACCTGTCCCGGTCGGCACCACCCCCATCCCAGACGGGATGGCTGTCCCGGAGGTCAGGGACGACCCTCGACTCTTCGTTGGCTTAAAATAAATCGTCTATTTGAAGGGCCAAATGATCATAACTTTGCACGAAACTTTTACAGCATTTTCTTAACATTTCAAAGTACTTTCTCAAGAAAACTTAGGGTTCATACTTTTATGCTTTTGTAATTTCAAATTCCCGACTCGGATTACGTTGTTTGATCATCTATTTGGTATTTGTTGGCTTTGCTCATCCATTTCTCTTTAGGTTTTCAGATTGGTATTGCTTTCTACTTCTCCCTTTTTGATTGTGATTTCAATTTATATTGTTTGTGATCATGTTTTCATCTATTTCAATTGCTTTGATTATCATTTCCGTCATGTGTGAGTAGTTTCTTTATCTAGGGAGAAGGGTGAAGCATGGGTGATTGTTTTGGTTGATGTTTGTGATCATTTGAGTTAGGTTTTTGTGCTTGCTTTGATTATCTCTGCTTGATTGTGTTTGTTGATTCCTTGATCACGTTTTCGCAAACTTTTATCACCCTTGAACTTAAGATCGAAAGCCTAGTTCGAGGAGAGGCGCGAGATAATCATTAGGACCCTCAATTGTAAGTTGCGAGAGCCCGCTTTTGAGACCTAGAGGAAGCTTAAGACCGAGAGGACGAGCTTTATCCTTAGCAAGTGCGATTACCTACTCAACCCGATCATCGTTCCTTGACCTAACCCTACCCTTGCCTAACCCGACTTCCTAGACCTTTCTCCATATAAGTTAAACCCTTTCCTTGCTCTAGCTTTAGTAACCCAACAACATTCGAACCGACGAGACTTGAAACGCTTCATAAGTAACCTACAATTACAACCCTTTCCTTGTGGATTCGACCCCGACTTACCCTAGCTACCCTTAGGTTTGTCAGGATTACTTTTGATTCGGTGAGTGCGACCGAGCCTATCAAATTTTGGCGCCGTTGCCGGGGAGACGGCTTTTGCTTTTTGTTAGTTTGCTTGTTTCTTGTCTTTTGTTTTTGTCTCAAGGAACCTCAATTCCTTGAGGCTGCTTCTCAAAGTTGCCTCTAGTGTTGTGTATGGTCAGGAAAGCACTTACGTCTCAAGCTAATAAGGACGTTGAATTTGATCCTGAACCGGAGCGTACTTTCCTTGCGCGCAAGAGTCTACTAAAGCAACTTGAAGCTCAATCCACCGTGGAAGCTCATATAGAACCGGAACCCGAACCTCAACCACGAATCATGGTGAAGCTCTCGGATCACTCCAAGCCTACCGCGGCTCAAATTCCAACCGGCAATGCTATGCCGGAGATTGCGGCGTGTAATTTTGAGATCAAGCCTGCATTCATAAGCTTAATTGAGCGTAGTCAATTCGGGGGAAGCCCCGGTGAGGATCCTAACCTCCATGTCTAGAATTTTTGTGACTATTGCTCAACGATTAAGCAAGCCGGCGTCACCCAAGAGCAAATACGCGAAATGCTTTTCCCATTCTCACTCCGGGATAAAGCAAAACTATGGTTGAATTCATTAAACCGAGTAGCTCTAGCAATCACCGATTGGAGCTCCTTAGTCTTGGCGTTTTACCAAAAATACTTCCCACCCGAGAAGACCGCCATGCTTAGGAGTCAAATCACAAGCTTTAGACAAAGAGGTGATGAAAGTTTGTTTGATGCGTGGGAGCGCTACAAAGAGTTACAACGTCAATGTCCTCACCATGGGCTACATAAATGGTTTTTGGTTATGCAATTCTATAATGGATTGTACAATGAGTCTCGCCAAGTGCTTGACTCGGCCGCGAACGGACGCTTTGATAACATAGATGTTGAGGAGGCCTTTGACACAATAGAGGCCATGGCTATTCACGATGCTCAATACGGTAATGCTAGGAACGTTCCTAAGGGTGGAGGTAAGCATGACGTAGGCGTGGTGGCCTTGCTCACGGCGAAGGTGGATGCCATGACCGCGATGATGATGAGTCAAATGCAAGCTAGTTCCTCTCAAGCTCGAGGACAATCGGTAGCCGCTATGCACACTACTTATGATCCTCTATGTGATTCTTGTGGAGCATCCGGTCACGTTTCCATGGAATGCCGAGGTATGAACTCTCAATCTAATCTACACCATGTGCATGCTTTTCAATCACAAAACAACCCTTATTCCAACTACTACAATGAAGGCTATCGAAATCATCCAAACCTTTCCTACAAAAGTCAAAATGTCCTTAATCCACAACAACAACAACCACTTCAAAACAGCCCACAACAAAACTTTGCTCCGTACAATGCTCCTAGACCCTACAATCCACCCGGTTTTGTTAGACCACAATACCAAGCACCCGTTGCTCCTCCACCCGTCTCCGATCCCATGGCCGAGATGAAAGCCATGATGTTTGCCATGCAAAAGAATCAAGAGGCCATGATGGCCAAGATGGAGAAGGAGGCTCAAGCTAAAGACGCAACTATTCAATCTTTGGTCGCTCACAACAAGGCCATGAATACCCAATTGGCTCAATTAGTGTCATCTAGCAACACGAGAGCACCCGGAACGCTTCCGGCTCAGCCCAAGCAACCTCACGAGACCGCCAACGCCATCTCCTTGCGTAGTGGAACGAGCTATGATGGGCCACCTATGCCCAATGTTGATGTACCTCCCGTGAAGGTAAGTAAGGTGAATTCTAATGCTTCCACTAATGATTTGCGTGTTGAGAATGATGTGAGTGCAGGTGGTGGTCACGTGAATGATGGTGGACCAGCCGTGGGTGGGCCCCACGTGGCCAAGGAGGCCGTGAATGGTGGTGGGGCACACGTGGAGGACAAAGTGAAGGAGAAGGAGAAAGCTAAGCCGCAGGAGCCGCCGATTCAAATTCGTTTGCCATTCCCGAGTCGAGTGGTAAAGCCTAAACTTGATGCTCAATTTGGTAAGTTTATGGAGGTTGTCAAGGACCTCAAGGTAACGGTTCCCTTCACCGAACTTGTCACTCAAGTTCCGGCTTATGCTGAGTTTCTAAAAGACATACTCACCCGTAAAAGATCTTTCAATGAGGTCGAGACTGTTGCTTTTACTGCTGAATGCAGCGCACTTTTACAAAACCAGTCTCCCCCTAAATTGAAAGATCCGGGTAGCTTCTCTATTCCTTGCACTATAGGCACCACTTCTATTTCTAATGCTCTTTGTGATCTAGGTGCAAGTGTGAGCGTCATGCCGTACTCGGTGTGCGAGAAGCTTAACATGGGACCTTTAAAAGTGACGAACATCACTCTCCAGATGGCGGATCGTTCTGTCAAACGCCCTCTCGGTGTTTTGGAGGACGTTCCTGTCAAGGTTGGTAAATTTTTCATCCCTGTTGACTTTGTGGTTCTTGACATGGCCGAGGACTCCCAAATTCCTATCATATTGGGTCGGCCTTTCTTGCACACTGCTGGTGCAGTTATTGACGTCAAGAACGAAAAGTTAACTTTGGATGTAGGAGGTGATAAAATTACTTTTAACTTGTCCAACGCTTTGAAGCGTCCCATGTTAGAGGAGTCGGTCTTTTCTGTTGATATTATTGATGATTGTATTGCGGAGAACTTATCTCAAGTCCTCGAGAGGGATCCTCTTGAGGCCGTGCTCTGTTGTGATGTGATTGCAGGTACCTTAGGGAGGAAGGACGCGGGCAAAGATGCACTGCAGGACGCATTGAGCATGGATGGAGTTAGCTTTGCTGCAAGCCAACGAATCGACGGACGAGTGATTGACCAGGCTGGCCGAGTTGTGCATGTGAGTCGAGTAGATGATGGAGATGGACTTGATGATGAGGACGACGATGGAAGCGGGTTCGTCTACGACGAGACCCATGGATGGTGGTACTTCTAGTGCCTCTACTGAGCCCCCCGTTTTAAGCTGGTTTGGGGGGGGGGGGTTCATTTTGTAAATAGCATGTATGTACTTTATTTTTCTTGAGACTCTTTATCGTTTTTCTCCCTTATATTATGGTCCCCGTGTTGATGTGCTTTAGGACACATTGGGGACAATGTGTCGTCTGGTTTGGGGGGAGAAATGCTTTGTTGTTTTCTTTTTGCGTTTTCTTTTTCGTTTTTCGCTTTTCAAAAATCATAAAATCCAAAAAAATCTGAAAATTCACAAAATTCCATAAAAATCAGAAAATTTCTCAAAAAAATCAAAAAATACGTATCCCGTTTCGTTGTTTGCGAGCTTGTTTTTACCTTATTCTTTCCCGACATCCCTTCCCTTGTTTGCTTTGAGCTTTGGCATGTTTCTTATTGTTTGGATTAGCGCTACGGGGATGTTTTGACGCATGCGGATGATGGCGTGCTTTTACTTTGTTGGCTTTATCATTTCACGGACTATAGCTACTAATATTGTGAGGTTTTTAGCCTCCTGCGGCCGGTTCATCTATCCCGGTCCCCATGCTTTTATTGTGAGTAGTTCTCCTCGTGGGGTACGTAATCTTAACACGCATAAGTGTGGCCCCTATCCCGTTTTTTCACCACAATTTTGTCACTTGTTTATGCATATGAGGCTTTAGTTGATTTTCACATGATTCACCTTGTCTTACTTTGATTTATCCTCTCATTTTTGATCCTATTACCCTTATACACATGAGTTTGCTAGCTACATTGCCAAATAGCCTACCCTAGCCTTGCTAGTTATCGCTTTTGCTTACTCTTGTGCTCGTTCGTTGGGTTGTGATCATTGCTACGACTTGCTGATGTCGTTGGCTTGGAGAGTTGGTGAATATGAGTCGGGATTGCCGTTTCCCCGACCTTTTATGAGGTATTTTCCGCAACGATATGAGTGTGCTCTTTGCTCAAGAAAAAGAAACAAAAATCAGAAAAAATCAAACACAACACAGATAAGAAAGAAAGGAATGTGTGCACAAAAATAAGAAGTTGATGTTGTTCAGTGAGCACTTGAAATTTGTTGCCCTGTTGCGTTGATGTGTAAAGGAGACCGATATGCTGCTTTCGGTCCATTTTCCTTGAGAGTTGGGTTACTTGTTGGTTGGACGAGCACTTGAGTAGTACGAGTGGTTTCTAGTGGCTTAGCTCCACGATTCCATAATCATTTGTTCCACCTTATCACCCTTATCCTCTCTTTGGCCTTTACACCCTCATTTCCTATGTAAGCCCTCATGTTTGCTTCGTTTTTGTGACATTATTTGTGTACGATGCGAGATTTGGTCCACATTAGATTGCGGGTGTGCTTCCACTAGTCGAGTAGGTGAGTGTCATCACATATATCACCTTGTTCATCATTTGTGTTAGAGTGGAAACCGCGAGAGGTCCGTGATTAGATTGCTAGAGAGCCAAAGTCTAAGCCATGCCATTCATTCTGCGCCGTCTTCTAATTCTCATCCGTTAGCTTGCTATTTCCATACGTCCCATGTTGCTTCGGGACCGATTGCCATTTGCTTGAGCTGCTTGCGGTTTGGTGTTTGTTTGGGGAAGTTTTCTTATGCTCGCTTTGTCCTCTATTTTCTGTCACGCTTGGTTGCTTGAGGACAAGCAACGGTTCGGTTTGGGGGAGTTTGATGTGTCATATATTTACGTACTTATAGCCCCTTGTTCACGAGCTTTACTTTGCGTTTCCCGTGCGTTTACTTGCATTTCGCTTCCTATTTCGCTCCGTTTTGGCTCTGTTGCGTTTTTGTGTCTATTTTTAGGTTAAAGCAGCTATTTGGAGTTTAGGATGCTATTCGGGAGGTTTCGTGAAGTTTCATAAAGTTTCGTGAAGTTTCGAGGTGATTCGAGTTGGTTTCGTTGCGTTTCGGTTGCGCACGAGCCTCGTTTCAACCAATGAAGGTGTCCCGGGACCTTGGGACGGGATTTGAAGCTTACATATTCATCCTAAGACTGGTCCCTACTCATGAGCCTCGTCCCTATGCCTTGGGACGAAAAACAAGTGAAAAGAAGCAAAGTAAAAGAAGTGCCAAAAGAAGAAGCTGAATTTTTCTGAAACACACGGGATCAACCTGTCCCGGTCGGCACCACCCCCATCCCGGACGGGATGGCTGTCCCGGAGGTCAGGGACGACCCTCGACTCTTCGTTGGCTTAAAATAAATCGTCTATTTGAAGGGCCAAATGATCATAACTTTGCACGAAACTTTTACAGCATTTTCTTAACATTTCAAAGTACTTTCTCAAGAAAACTTAGGGTTCATACTTTTATGCTTTTGTAATTTCAAATTCCCGAATCGGATTACGTTGTTTGATCATCTATTTGGTATTTGTTGGCTTTGCTCATCCATTTCTCTTTAGGTTTTCTGATTGGTATTGCTTTCTACTTCTCCCTTTTTGATTGTGATTTCAATTTATATTGTTTGTGATCATGTTTTCATCTATTTCAATTGCTTTGATTATCATTTCCGTCATGTGTGAGTAGTTTCTTTATCTAGGGAGAAGGGTGAAGCATGGGTGATTGTTTTGGTTGATGTTTGTGATCATTTGAGTTAGGTTTTTGTGCTTGCTTTGATTATCTCTTCTTGATTGTGTTTGTTGATATCTTGATCACGTTTTAGCTAACTTTTATCACCCTTGAACTTAAGATCGAAAGCCTAGTTCGAGGAGAGGCGCGAGATAATCATTAGGACCCTCAATTGTAAGTTGCGAGAGCCCGCTTTTGAGACCTAGAGGAAGCTTAAGACCGAGAGGACGAGCTTTATCCTTAGCAAGTGCGATTACCTACTCAACCCGATTATCGTTCCTTGACCTAACCCTACCCTTGCCTAACCCGACTTCCTAGACCTTTCTCCATATAATTTAAACCCTTTCCTTGCTCTAGCTTTAGTAACCCAACAACATTCGAACCGACGAGACTTGAAACGCTCCATAAGTAACCTACAATTGCAACTCTCTCCTTGTGGATTCGACCCCGACTTACCCTAGCTACCCTTAGGTTTGTCAGGATTACTTTTGATTAGGTGAGTGCGACCGAGCCTATCACTCGCCAGCGATTCGCCGCCCTCCATAATCTCTTGTGGACATCCACGACCACCTGCAAACAAACACAGCCTTCATAAACTCAAAACTGGGGGCTATAATCAATAACAGCTTCATTTAAGTTTGACTAACGATTTTAGGACAAAATCTAACTCAAACTGGGAGCTATAATCGAAAGCAGCTTCATTTAAGTTTGACTAACGATTTTGGGACAAAATCTAACTCAAACTGGGAGCTATAATCGAAAGCAGCTTCATTTAAGTTTGACTAAAGATTTTGGGACAAAATCTAACTCAAACTGGGGGCTATAATCGAAAGCAGCTTCATCTAAGTTTGACTAACGATTTTAGGACAAAATCTAACTCAAACTGGGGGCTATAATCAAAAGCAGCTTCATTTAAGTTTGACTAACGATTTTAGGACAAAATCTAACTCAAACTGGGGGCTATAATCGAAAGCAGCTTCATTTAAGTTTGACTAACGATTTTAGGACAAAATCTAACTCAAACTGGGGGCTATAATCAAAAGCAGCTTCATTTAAGTTTGACTAACGATTTTAGGACAAAATCTAACTCAAACTGGGGGCTATAATCGAAAGCAGCTTCATTTAAGTTTGACTAACGATTTTAGGACAAAATCTAACTCAAACTGGGGGCTATAATAAAAAACAACTTCATTTAAGTTTGACTAACGATTTTTGGACAAAATCTAACTCAAACTGGGGGCTATATACTACATAACATGCGAACACAGGCTACAAGTCATACCTTCTTCACCTGAGAACTCCAGCCATCCATACCAGCGTCAGTCACCGCAGATAAGCACTGCGGTAGCACAACCAAATGCCGACAGCCATCGTGCTCAAAATCCAAATCCTCATAGAACGGAGGAGGCTGAACTTCAAGGTCAGGGTCACGCGGCTACAATGCACAAAAATCAGGGTCAATTTTTGCTTTTTGGAGCAAGCAATGTGCACAAGCAAATGCAAAAACAAAAATACACCTCAATCACGGCAGGTGCCAAAGCAAGGCGCGCCCACGACGTATAGTCCTCATCTGGCCTCAGCAGGGAGTCCGACTCACCCTCATGATATACATCGCGGCGAATATCAGCATCCGGCGTCTGTACGAAAAGGACCTTAGGAGGGGCCACAGGCACAACAAACTCGCCCCTAGTCGTCTGCGCTGACAGACGCTCGCCTAAAAACCAGTACGAGTCATACTGAGTCGCAATGTACAACCTCTGTGTATCGCGAAGAGCAAAGCGAGTCGCAATCGATGCAGGGACATTCTCGTAGTTTGCCCAAGGATTACGAACAAACTACAAAAACAAGAAATAAATCAAGATCCGCAAACACAATCAAAGCAATGAACACGAAGCATAAAAAGGAATACAGACTCCTTTTACCTTATCAACGGTCATCCCGTTGAACAGCACTCGAGCAGCCTCATAAGTCAAGCGAATACCATTTCTATTTACCGTCGCATAGGCATGAAAAGCAGGGTACTTCGCTGTCACGGCAAAGTTGTCAGTGAGCAGCGACGGGAAATGAGCATAACACCAGGACTACGAAGAAACAGAAAATACATCACCAAAGGAGGGAGTAAAAAAAAAGAAGCAATAAGACATCACAAAAAGGAGAGAGCAAAGCAATCATACCTCCATCAGCAGACCAGGTGTAACACCCCGGCCCCAACTTAAGGCCGAAATGTCATTCACGGTAGCTCGCCAGGCTGCGTACATCGCCCACAGACCAACACGGGCCCTTTCCAGCGCACTTTGTCCTCACTCGTTCGCATCCTGAGAACTTCCCAGGAGGTCACCCATCCTAAGACTACTTTCCAGCAAGCACGCTTAACTGAAGAGTTCTTAAGATGAGCCACCAGAAAAGAAGATGCATCTTGTTGATATGAGTAGTACTTACAATCCTTTTAAGCACTAGGTCACTTGAGCTCATCACACGGACCACTTCAACGGGGAACCCGGCCCGAATAACCTCGGACAACACCGGGTGTTACACACCCCCAATTGAAGACCGCAACGTCCTCGTTGCGCCTGGTAGCTACTTACAATATAGCATTCCAGAATCCTCCCCAGCTAGGTGCGTACCTGGCCAACAAGACACAGGATTCGACCACACGGTCGCCGGGTTGCTCTGATACCATTTGTAACACCCCGGCCCCAACTTAAGGCCGAAATGTCATTCACGGTAGCTCACCAGGCTGCGTACATCGCCCACAGACCAACACGGGCCCTTTCCAGCGCACTTTGTCCTCACTCGTTCGCATCCTGAGAACTTCCTAGGAGGTCACCCATCCTAAGACTACTCTCCAAAGAAGCACGCTAATCAAGAGTTCATAAGATGAGCCACCAGAAAAGAAGATGCATCTTGTTGATATGAGTAGTACTTACAATCCTTTTAAGCACTAGGTCACTTGAGCTCATCACATGGACCACTTCAACGGGGAACCCGGCCCGAATAACCTCGGATAACACCGGGTGTTACACCAGGGCCAACCAAGGACGGTTGAGACCCATCATCAATCTGATCAGGACGAACTGCGTCCCTGCAAAATCGAATCAAGAGACCCATGGCAGGAGTAACCCAGTCGAAGTCACCCAATCTAGACAAGTCCCTCAGCGCCATTAAAACAGCAGTCGATGCCCGCTCACCTTTATCCCCAAAATGAGTGGCCGACAGAAACCACCATAACCACAATCGATCATTCTACTCATGACTAGCATCACTCACCTTTTTCTTCCCATGGCCTTTGAAGTAATCATCAATCCATGACGTCCGAGGCTGAAATGTGTTCCGCTCATCCCTTGCACATCTAATACCGCCTCCAATCAAACGAACAACCGCTGCACTAGAGATAGCAGGACGCGCTCTGTCCCACTCAATCACCTCCTCCCCATGAGGGAGCCCCGAGACAATCGCAAGAGACGAGAAAATGATGCCAACCTCGTATCCAGGCATATGGAACGTATTAGTAGTATCCCAGAACCTGTCTATCAACGCTCGAAGCACAGAAAGATGTGAATTCACGTTCTTCTTACGCGCCTCCTTCCACTTCGTCACCAACGGACCAAAGGCCATGCCGAGGATTATTTTCTGCGATTCGGGAGGCAATTTCTTGTTAAAAACATCCACGACAGTACGGAAACCAGAGAAGGTCCTCATAGTACCCAACTTGAAGCCAACCTTCACCCGAGTCGATAAGTGCTCCAATGGGTTCCAAACTAAGCTCACACCATCCCAATCCTTGGCAACATTCGCCCACAACCGCGGTCCATGGGGATACGATGGCCTCAAATCAAGCTCATCAACCACGCCCATAAACATATCTTGCGCAGCAATGGCCCAAAGATCAACACCACCTCACCATCTACAAAGACTGCGGCCTCACCATCTACAAAGACTGCGGCCTCACCACCTACACCCGCAGCCTCATCATCAGCACCACCTACCACAGGCTCCTCGTCACCCTGCTTCTCCTCGGACTCAGGGTCACTCTCAAAAGCATCCTCGAGTCGACGAGGAGGACCACGCCTCGGCTTATCAACAGCAGGATCATCTCCCTCCTCAGCCTCGTCAGAACGCACCTCACCCGAAACGCCAGCGCTACTACCCTCACCTCGCTCACAACTACCACTAGCCTCGGCTGCGCGACGACCACGCGTCCGAACACCACCCTCAGCACTACTAGCAACATCAGCTACCTTACGCTTCCTTCTAGGCCTATCATTCTTACGTCCACCCCCACGACCTCTACCTCGGCCTCTCCCGGCAGACACCAGTGGCTCAAGAACCCCACGTCCACGCCCAGCACCTTGCAAAGGCACAGACCCGGCTCCACGCCCACTAGCAGGAGGCCTAGGCAACTCAACAGTAGCCCCACATCCACCTACGGAAGGCATAGGTAATTCTACAACAGGCTCAACAATATGCCCTGCACCACCAACAGGAGGCCCTGTCGGCTCCACAGTAATGCTACGCTCGCTAGTAGAAGGCATAGGAGACTCCGGGATGACTCCTTGCGCTCCACCTCATGGCGTCAAAGTAGGAGGAGTCCTGAACAAATCAGATTGTGATGGACCATCAGAAACCTCTAAATGATGACGCAACTCGGAAATCGGAGTACGCTCCTCCCCTGTAGCACTGAAGTTAATGCTCTGGATGACATCCTCCATAGCACTGGTCGTGGGCATCGCAATTTCAGAATCACCTGCACGGATTCAAGAAGCACTTTTAGCAAAAATAGCAGTACAATGTGACAGAATATATCCGGTCAAAGCAAATTCACAGCCACCAGGAGCATATTCACGCACAAAAACAGCAAAAACCAAGCTTCAGGCCTATCTTTAATAGAAAAGGCTAAAACAAAGCAGAAGCACAAAAATGCACGTTTTATGACACATGCACAATGTATACGTCATACATATATAATCCAAGTAACAACAATGCACAAAGGCAAAGGAAAAGCAAAAGGAAACGGCAAAAAGCGAGCTCTAGGTCTATCTTTGACAGATAAGACTAAAGCAAAGCAGAAACTCAAGAAATGCATATTTTATGACACGTATACGATGTATACGTCATATACAACCTATCCAGGGAGCAAGAAAGTACGAAGACAGCGAAAATGTAACACCCCGTGTTATTGTAACACAATATTGTTAAAGAATTTAATTCCTTAAATTAAATTCATCCTTTTTCCTTATAATAAAAATGTGTCTGAATTTTTTTCGCTAAATAATACTAAATTTCCTAAGTACAAATTTAAAAATTTTGAAAAATAAAGTTTGTTCTATTATCTTCAGAATTGAAAAAGAAATGCATTTCAAAATTTTATAAAAATGAACACTTATACTTTTCCCGTCTCTGAAATTCGGGTCAACAATTTCAAACACGCAAGTCAAAAAAATCAAATATCTTATCCTCTTCCATTTTGGAAAAGCAAACTTCACATCTAACTTTTAATAAAAATATAATCATTTTGGTTAATTTTTAATAAATCATATTATATTAAAATCTAATTACTATTTCATTTTCATTAAACTAGCTTTTTCTAAATTGTCGATATTTGAAGTCATACTTAATTTAAACTGATAAATTTTTTGACGTTTGATTATAATTATTTAAATCTATAACATTCAACCAAAAAAATAAATATTTCGATCTAGTAAAATTTTAATCAAAATCTCGAGGGTTAAGATCCGATTTTTATATTTAGTACCTTTTGAAAATTAGTTTTATTTTTATTTCCGATTTTATTTCAAAATACTATTTTAAGATCATATCTTTTATTTTGAGACTTTCTGCGATCGCGCAAATCGAAAATTTTCAAAAACGAAAATCGAGCCCGAAAATTTGACTTTTGACTTTTGGGCCAATTAATTCCAAGTATATCCTCTTCCATTTTTCTTACACAAAATTAAAGTTTACTTACACCTTTAATTTGGTCATCATCATTTTCTTTTATTATATATTTAAATTTAAAGTTTATATTTTTAATAAAAATATAAATACAAATTCAATACTACCACTTTAATATTACCATTTTCATTTCCGTCACTTTTAAAATTTTTCTAAAGTAGTAAATAAAATATTTTAGTCTTAAATTTATAAAATGAATACTTTTCTAAAATCACAAACAAAGACTTTTTAACTTTTATCGCTTTTGACGCCCGACTTTTTAAAACTGATTAATTTCGTGAAAAACATTTTTAAACATCAAAAAGACATTTTTAATGCCAAATAGTGTCAAAGACTTTTCTAGCCAATTAGAATCAAGATGTTCCCTAATTACATTTAATTAAAACATTATTTTCATAAAGAAATCAAACTTTACCACTTAATTCATTTAATCTAATTTGTCTACTAACTTTCCTCATTATTTCTAAGAGCAAAAATCAACATCATTTGCTTCATGTATGTCGTGTACCCTCACCTCTTTTCTCTCATTGGTTTTTTCTTTATTTTTCTTCCAAAATCATTAAATAAAAACCCTAATATTATTTCTAATAAATTCATAAGTGTTCTAGTAATTAGTGGGTATATATTAGGAGCTAATTTGTAGGGTTTAGTTGGGTGAATAACATGGGTTATGGGTGAAGAAAAATCCGATCTAAAATTTATTTTAGATCCTCGACGATTAACATCCTTTTTAAGGTGACTAGTTATATCTCGTATTATCCTCTTAGTAAATTAATTTGATTTTTATTATATGTTTTATGAGTATGATTTTATGTTAAATATGTTGAACATCACTTATATGTTATGTGTTGTATAATAAAATGATAATAAATAAGTAGTAATGATAATAGTGTAATTGTAGTAATATGTTCATATGTTTAGCTAATTTAATTTTGAGCATTTTTAATTATGTTTCACATGATTTTTATGTTTAGTTATGTTTTAGTTAAGTAGTATTATCATATAAAATTATGTGAAATATTAACAATGAGTTTAAAGTGATTAAAAATCGAAAATGAAAATTATTATATATATACTACAACTCACGGTTTTCCCTATTTTTTTTAATAAATTTTCACTTTTAATTTTTGTAAATAATATGTTGGTTTAAGTTAGGTTAAAATGGAGGTATTCATGTAAAAAAAAAATTAAATTAGGAAAATAAAATATAAGTTATTAAAATCAAAAAATGGTGTTCTTGAGCTAGTTTATGTGTTCTTGAAATCTTCAAGTTGATGTTCATGTGTTTTCTTCATTTTTACTCTCTTTGATTATGATTTAGTTTATGCTTGTTAATAATTTGTGTTTATGTTTAGTTATTGTTTTATATATTGTTAGTATTATAACATAAATCAACTTAAAACATTATAAATCATTTAGATTAAAAAGTTAGAAAATTTAAAGTGTTGAAAAACACTATTCATAATTATAAATGAAATTTTTAGTAAATTTCATTTTAGTTTAAATCATTTTAGTATAATTAGAATAATTAAAATATAAAGACTTTAAGTTAAAAACCGTTAAAATCGAAAAATGAAAATTTGAACATCACCATGCTTAGCCACGGCATTTTGGGCTATTTTAGGTCCAAAATTGTTTTTACCACTTTTTAGTTTAATTGTTAAAATAATTTGATTAGTAATTAATAAGTTAGAATTAAGAAATTAAAAGAAATAAATCAATTTTGTACATATATAATATCACACGGCATTTTCACTTTTTATTGACTAAATTTGACCAAAATGAAATTATCACCAAGTCACTAAAGTTAAATAGTAATTAGAATTGAATTTTTGTATAAATCGATTTAGTTATAAACAAAATATTATAAACCGATAAAAATATGTAACCGTTATAAAAATGAACTAAATCGTGTGTTACTGCCTTTGCTATTTGGACTGTTGATCTTGGACTTACGGACTTAAATGAATCATCCACGATACTATTATTTTTAAAATGAAAATCGCTAAATTTAGTTAATAGACGACTAAATTTAATTAAGTCTCATTTTAAAATGAAAATCATTATCACTTTATACAAAATGAACTTAACGTTTTTGAAACTAGACTTTTTAGATATTTTCAAAAATCACTAAATACAAACCGAACTTAACGTTTTTAAAACTAGACTTTTAGAATATTTCCAAAACTCACTAAGTACAAAACGAACCTAACGACTTTGAAACTAAAAATTTGTACTTAGAAAATAAAAACAAGTTTAGTATTATACTAAAATACCTTAAGTATAAAAATACGTATAAATATAAAGAATACGTACAAATATAAGAATACGTATAAGTATAAAAATACAATTATAATACGAAGTATAAAAATACGAATACGTATAAAAATACGTATAAGATACAATGAATAGTAAATACGATGAATAGTAAAATACGATGAATAGTGAAAAGTGAATAGTGAAATACTGAAAATAATTGAAAATTTTACTAAGTATAGAATATTTAAAATGAAGAAGTAAATGACCTAAAGTGTTTGAAAAACACATAAATAAAATTGGACATACTAATAAACGTTTCAATTTAGAAACTTGAAAACGTTAATAATTAACAACACTTCAAATAATAAACGAACGTGTTATGTGATCATATGAAACCTACAAATACTTAAACGTTTGACACTGAGACTAGGAGAGTCTAGTAACATGTGATATGTAATATCAAATAAATAATGAATATTGAGTAAGTTAAATAAAAGGTCAAGCTTGGGCCTCAGATATGAAAACGTCAATCGTAAGTGAAGTGGGTTTAAGATAGTCTTGTGGCGGTCGCCATTGCCGGACAAGATAATTGAATATGCCATGGTTTTTGCCACAGGCTTTAGGAAATGGTCGTTTTATCTGGAGTTAAGGTGCTCTACGAATAGCGTGGCCCATTCTTAACGTGGATACTAATGTACATGTACTAGACTAGGGTTTAATTCACTCTATTTCGCTAAAGTTATCAGGGCCACCGTAACATTATGTGCATATGCGCTTTACGGTTCTGTCTCCTTGCCGTGTTTCGTCTTTATTGGACGCGACACTAGCATTCGTTCTTACCCTGCGTAAAGATTACTTGACGAGATTGTATCTGAAGTTCGAATCATTTCGAACACTAGAGGATGAGATGCAAGTATTATAGTATTCGGCGTGGTTTAGGAGTCGAGTATGTCTCTGCTCTATGGAAGTGAGATGCAATCGATCACACTACAAAGGCCTACTCAAAGGGTCGTGCTCGTAGCGTGATGTGTTGTTTGTTATATGATTAAATGAGAATGAGTGTGTACCATCTTGAAAACTAAAGACCACAACTTTCAATTGAATCAGTCTGTATGAGGAGAATGATAAGATACGTATGTTTGATTGCGATCCGATATCGCCTTGTAATGTTATTAAATTATTGTGATACTATTGCTATGCTATTATATGCTATTTGCCTTCATAATTGAATATCATGCTTATATGATTTATCGCTTTAAACCGCATGCTTATTATGACTTATATGTCTTTATATGCTATTTGTATTAAGCATGTTTATGTTTTATCATAATGTTATGTTTATAAAGCGATAATATTAAACCAAAGTAATTGAAATCGAGGGTAAGTATGAGCATAGCTAGTCCTTTGTCAGCTCAATGAGCATCCCCAATAGTTTATTGTGCAGGACGATCGTGGACCAGGAGCTGGATTTTGGATGGGGCCACGAGACGTTTTTACGCTTTGCTTTTGTTGCTTTTGAGAGATATGTAATATATATAACGCTACTCCTTTTAATCTCCGTATTTAGAGTTGTTCTATTCAACTCTTAAACGATGATGTAATATTTTGGATTATTTGTATAATTAATAACGCTGGTTTAAGACTTAATTAATTTCCGCCTTAGTAATTAAAGTCGACTAAAAACCAGGTTGTTCTGATTAATTATCGAGTTGTCTTGACCGTGAGTAACTTAATAGTTATTTCATCTAGCGAGAGACACCTGGGCCGGACATTCATATCGTATGTCAGGCTGACTTATAGGATCAAATAATAAATTAGAAATCTTAGCTCGCTAAAATAATAACATAGAACGCTTTAAAGTGTGAGGATGGGTAGAAACCTTAAGGACCGACCGTAAGTTAAGGACTTTTAAATAACGAACTACTTCCCTCAAATAAAATACACTAACTATCGTATGCTTGCTACTTGCTGATGTGACTAACTAAAACTGACAACTATCCTCGGATATAAAATCTTAGTAATAAATTTAATTCTCGAAGAAAGAAGCCTTTAATCAAATACATGACGACAAGATCTCAAGCGCAACAAATGGACGCATCAAGAACCCTACTACTGATGAGACGTTCAAGATCTCGAAGATTCCTATCGCAGAAAGGAAATTCTACTACTCCATCTAATTATCCTCTTTAACTCAAATTTTTATTTCGTTCTCTCTTAAAAGATTTTCAACCTCTCAAACCTTTACTTCTAAATTTCTAACTTCCAAAACCTATAATTCTTACTAACCACTTCTTAAAAATGAACTTTCATTCCTTGTCTTAAATTCGCAAAATGATTTCATTTTCCTTAACAATTTTGTGAACTTCTTTTTATTTATTCTCAAAAACCTTCGAACCTTGTTATTTTTCAATCTCTTAAACATAGTATCTCTTTCAAAATTTAAAGATCTTTGAAAATTTTATAATTCCTAATTATCTTCTCAAATTAACTTTCAAGTTTCCCTTTCAAAATTTATAGTTATTCTTAAATTTATAAATTCTAAATATCTTCTAAATTTAACATTCATGTTTCCCTTTTAAAATATATTTGATACTTATTCAATTATTTCTTAAAACTTTAATTCGTAATATCAAATATCTTCGAAATTATTTTGTTTTAAATCGTATATCTTTTACCTTATATACTATCAAAGTTAGCTATTTTCAAAATTTTAAACTTATCAATACCTATTCCAAATTCTCAACTTTTAAAATGAATTTTTATCTTTCCTACTTAAACTTGATAAATATGTTTAAAAATTTCTTAAGGGGGTAGGACAAAAAAAAAATGATGGTTTTAAAATCATTGATTACAGTTTAAGATTTAAAATCTTTATTTCAACCTACTTTGAGCTTTATACCTATTTCTAAATTTAAATGAATTTGCTTTTACTTTTAAAATACTTATAATTTTAATTTAATTAATTCCGTACAAAACTTCTAGGCCCCACCTTTTTGAAAATCCCTTTGAAATCGATTTCAGAAATAACAATCTAACAATATTTCTATATTAATTCAAAATATTCTATTTATAAATATAAAATGTTTATATTCTTCAAATCTTTCCACTCCATCTAACATTCTTATAAAGATTCAAAAATTCGAACATTAGGAAAAGTCTTATTCTACCAAAATAAAATGTTACTATCGAAACTCGTAAAATTTTGATATTTCTCTCTAACTACCTTGCCTAACTGCGAGTAGTTATCAACTCTATCCAAGTTTCGGGACGAAACTTTTCTTAAGGGGGTAGGTTTGTAACACCCCGTGTTATTGTAACACAATATTGTTAAAGAATTTAATTCCTTAAATTAAATTCATCCTTTTTCCTTATAATAAAAATGTGTCTGAATTTTTTTCGCTAAATAATACTAAATTTCCTAAGTACAAATTTAAAAATTTTGAAAAATAAAGTTTGTTCTATTATCTTCAGAATTGAAAAAGAAATACATTTCAAAATTTTATAAAAATGAACACTTATACTTTTCCCGTCTCTGAAATTCGGGTCAACAATTTCAAACACGCAAGTCAAAAAAATCAAATATCTTATCCTCTTCCATTTTGGAAAAGCAAACTTCACATCTAACTTTTAATAAAAATATAATCATTTTGGTTAATTTTTAATAAATCATATTATATTAAAATCTAATTACTATTTCATTTTCATTAAACTAGCTTTTTCTAAATTGTCGATATTTGAAGTCATACTTAATTTAAACTGATAAATTTTTTGACGTTTGATTATAATTATTTAAATCTATAACATTCAACCAAAAAAATAAATATTTCGATCTAGTAAAATTTTAATCAAAATCTCGAGGGTTAAGATCCGATTTTTATATTTAGTACCTTTTGAAAATTAGTTTTATTTTTATTTCCGATTTTATTTCAAAATACTATTTTAAGATCATATCTTTTATTTTGAGACTTTCTGCGATCGCGCAAATCGAAAATTTCAAAAACGAAAATCGAGCCCGAAAATTTGACTTTTGACTTTTGGGCCAATTAATTCCAAGTATATCCTCTTCCATTTTTCTTACACAAAATTAAAGTTTACTTACACCTTTAATTTGGTCATCATCATTTTCTTTTATTATATATTTAAATTTAAAGTTTATATTTTTAATAAAAATATAAATACAAATTCAATACTACCACTTTAATATTACCATTTTCATTTCCGTCACTTTTAAAATTTTTCTAAAGTAGTAAATAAAATATTTTAGTCTTAAATTTATAAAATGAATACTTTTCAGAAAATCGTCAAAACAGCACTTTTTAACTTTTATCGCTTTTGACGCCCGACTTTTTAAAACTGATTAATTTCGTGAAAAACATTTTTAAACATCAAAAAGACATTTTTAATGCCAAATAGTGTCAAAGACTTTTCTAGCCAATTAGAATCAAGATGTTCCCTAATTACATTTAATTAAAACATTATTTTCATAAAGAAATCAAACTTTACCACTTAATTCATTTAATCTAATTTGTCTACTAACTTTCCTCATTATTTCTAAGAGCAAAAATCAACATCATTTGCTTCATGTATGTCGTGTACCCTCACCTCTTTTCTCTCATTGGTTTTTCTTTATTTTTCTTCCAAAATCATTAAATAAAAACCCTAATATTATTTCTAATAAATTCATAAGTGTTCTAGTAATTAGTGGGTATATATTAGGAGCTAATTTGTAGGGTTTAGTTGGGTGAATAACATGGGTTATGGGTGAAGAAAAATCCGATCTAAAATTTATTTTAGATCCTCGACGATTAACATCCTTTTTAAGGTGACTAGTTATATCTCGTATTATCCTCTTAGTAAATTAATTTGATTTTTATTATATGTTTTATGAGTATGATTTTATGTTAAATATGTTGAACATCACTTATATGTTATGTGTTGTATAATAAAATGATAATAAATAAGTAGTAATGATAATAGTGTAATTGTAGTAATATGTTCATATGTTTAGCTAATTTAATTTTGAGCATTTTTAATTATGTTTCACATGATTTTTATGTTTAGTTATGTTTTAGTTAAGTAGTATTATCATATAAAATTATGTGAAATATTAACAATGAGTTTAAAGTGATTAAAAATCGAAAATGAAAATTATTATATATATACTACAACTCACGGTTTTCCCTATTTTTTTTAATAAATTTTCACTTTTAATTTTTGTAAATAATATGTTGGTTTAAGTTAGGTTAAAATGGAGGTATTCATGTAAAAAAAAAATTAAATTAGGAAAATAAAATATAAGTTATTAAAATCAAAAAATGGTGTTCTTGAGCTAGTTTATGTGTTCTTGAAATCTTCAAGTTGATGTTCATGTGTTTTCTTCATTTTTACTCTCTTTGATTATGATTTAGTTTATGCTTGTTAATAATTTGTGTTTATGTTTAGTTATTGTTTTATATATTGTTAGTATTATAACATAAATCAACTTAAAACATTATAAATCATTTAGATTAAAAAGTTAGAAAATTTAAAGTGTTGAAAAACACTATTCATAATTATAAATGAAATTTTTAGTAAATTTCATTTTAGTTTAAATCATTTTAGTATAATTAGAATAATTAAAATATAAAGACTTTAAGTTAAAAACCGTTAAAATCGAAAAATGAAAATTTGAACATCACCATGCTTAGCCACGGCATTTTGGGCTATTTTAGGTCCAAAATTGTTTTTACCACTTTTTAGTTTAATTGTTAAAATAATTTGATTAGTAATTAATAAGTTAGAATTAAGAAATTAAAAGAAATAAATCAATTTTGTACATATATAATATCACACGGCATTTTCACTTTTTATTGACTAAATTTGACCAAAATGAAATTATCACCAAGTCACTAAAGTTAAATAGTAATTAGAATTGAATTTTTGTATAAATCGATTTAGTTATAAACAAAATATTATAAACCGATAAAAATATGTAACCGTTATAAAAATGAACTAAATCGTGTTATTCTTGCCTTTGCTATTTGAATTTGTTGATCTTGGACTTACGGACTTAAATGAATCATCCACGATACTATTATTTTTAAAATGAAAATCGCTAAATTTAGTTAATAGACGACTAAATTTAATTAAGTCTCATTTTAAAATGAAAATCATTATCACTTTATACAAAATGAACTTAACGTTTTTGAAACTAGACTTTTTAGATATTTTCAAAAATCACTAAATACAAACCGAACTTAACGTTTTTAAAACTAGACTTTTAGAATATTTCCAAAACTCACTAAGTACAAAACGAACCTAACGACTTTGAAACTAAAAATTTGTACTTAGAAAATAAAAACAAGTTTAGTATTATACTAAAATACCTTAAGTATAAAAATACGTATAAATATAAAGAATACGTACAAATATAAGAATACGTATAAGTATAAAAATACAATTATAATACGAAGTATAAAAATACGAATACGTATAAAAATACGTATAAGATACAATGAATAGTAAATACGATGAATAGTAAAATACGATGAATAGTGAAAAGTGAATAGTGAAATACTGAAAATAATTGAAAATTTTACTAAGTATAGAATATTTAAAATGAAGAAGTAAATGACCTAAAGTGTTTGAAAAACACATAAATAAAATTGGACATACTAATAAACGTTTCAATTTAGAAACTTGAAAACGTTAATAATTAACAACACTTCAAATAATAAACGAACGTGTTATGTGATCATATGAAACCTACAAATACTTAAACGTTTGACACTGAGACTAGAAGAGTCTAGTAACATGTGATATGTAATATCAAATAAATAATGAATATTGAGTAAGTTAAATAAAAGGTCAAGCTTGGGCCTCAGATATGAAAACGTCAATCGTAAGTGAAGTGGGTTTAAGATAGTCTTGTGGCGGTCGCCATTGCCGGACAAGATAATTGAATATGCCATGGTTTTTGCCACAGGCTTTAGGAAATGGTCGTTTTATCTGGAGTTAAGGTGCTCTACGAATAGCGTGGCCCATTCTTAACGTGGATACTAATGTACATGTACTAGACTAGGGTTTAATTCACTCTATTTCGCTAAAGTTATCAGGGCCACCGTAACATTATGTGCATATGCGCTTTACGGTTCTGTCTCCTTGCCGTGTTTCGTCTTTATTGGACGCGACACTTGCATTCGTTCTTACCCTGCGTAAAGATTACTTGACGAGATTGTATCTGAAGTTCGAATCATTTCGAACACTAGAGGATGAGATGCAAGTATTATAGTATTCGGCGTGGTTTACGAGTCGAGTAAGCCTCTGCACTATGGAAGTGAGATGCAATCGATCAGAGTACAAAGGCCTACTCAGTGGTCAGGCTCGTAAGCAGTATGTGTTGTTTGTTATATGATTAAATGAGAATGAGTGTGTACCATCTTCGAAAACTAAAGACCACAACTTTCTGAATTGAATCGAGTCTGTATGAGGAGAATGATAAGATACGTATGTTTGATTGCGATCCGATATCGCCTTGTAATGTTATTAAATTATTGTGATACTATTGCTATGCTATTATATGCTATTTGCCTTCATAATTGAATATCATGCTTATATGATTTATCGCTTTAAACCGCATGCTTATTATGACTTATATGTCTTTATATGCTATTTGTATTAAGCATGTTTATGTTTTATCATAATGTTATGTTTATAAAGCGATAATATTAAACCAAAGTAATTGAAATCGAGGGTAAGTATGAGCATAGCTAGTCACTGTCCGCTCAGCGGGCATCCCCCCAATAGTTTATTGTGCAGGACGATCGTGGACCAGGAGCTGGATTTTGGATGGGGCCACGAGACGTTTTTACGCTTTGCTTTTGTTGCTTTTGAGAGATATGTAATATATATAACGCTACTCCTTTTAATCTCCGTATTTAGAGTTGTTCTATTCAACTCTTAAACGATGATGTAATATTTTGGATTATTTGTATAATTAATAACGCTGGTTTAAGACTTAATTAATTTCCGCCTTAGTAATTAAAGTCGACTAAAAACCAGGTTGTTACAGAAAAGCCAAGCAAAACGACAGAAGACACACTTTAGGCCTATTTTTGACAGATAAGGCCAAAACGACGCAGAGACACAAAAAAGCATATTTTATGATACGTATACAACATACAAATCATAATAAGCACCCACAAAAAGTCTCACGCGAAAATCACGTCCCGAACACATCGACTGAATAGCTTTTACAAAACGCGGGCAAACTACAAAAACGACCTTTTCTTGGCTTTTCATTGGCCAAGAGAGCCCTAATTTCATAAAAAATAACACCCTAGTCAACCCAAACAACATACATGACAATGCATTCAAGACTCGAGACACAAGAAGCAAGGAAAGCTGTTTCAAGAAGCCTAGCTCAACTACACAAAAACACTCCAAAACACTCCGAAACACCTCCAAAGGACGCATGCTCAGCAAAACTAAGCAAGTCATACACCATACTAGGTATGACGACCCAAGATGAAAGTTTTCGACAAGTTTCGGAACCGAAAATTTCGACCCAAAAACCGTCTCCCACAGAAAAGCACACGAAAATTATGGATTTTCAAACCATTTTTCACACACAAGTCACCCAGAGCCTCGTCACTAGCATACAAGGGCATTCCAAAAACAACAAAGCCACTAAGGATCGCCTCACGCGACAAAAACAGAGCACAACCACCAAAAACACCCCCTTTACACGGTTTTCAACCCAAAAAACCCGCTTTTTGCGCCTATTTCAACGAAACAAATTTACCCGTGCATTATACTACTAATGGGTAACCTACATTGAAACTTTGAGCATGTTTCGGAACAAAAATGAAAAATGACCAAAATGCCCTTAACCCTATACACAAAAAACAGCCCCAAGACACGGGTTTTTCACATGCAATCATCAACAATAGCAAGACAAGCCTCATAACACTCTTAAGCATCAATTTCAAGCAACGATAATGGCAAAATTAAATCAAGCAAAACGGGTCGACATAAACCCTAAAAAACGAATTTTGGGTTAAAATCGACCCAAACCGACTTCAAAACACAAAATAGCAACTTAATTAAGTGCATACCTTGATCCATTGCGAATCGTAGGAAGCGGAATCACGAAATTTGGTTGAGAAATCGCCAAGAATAAGTTTTTCGATTGAGTTGTGCATGTGTTTTGTTTTTCGAATGTTTGCAAAACCCTTCCCTCACCCGTGCTTTTGAACAAAATCACAACACACACACATTAAATCGCCAGAGTACTGGCGATTTTCACAACAATCGCCAGTATACTGGCGATTTTCAGCTTGGACACGGGTTTTATTTTTAGTTTGGGCTGATTTTTATGGCCCATGACGCTACTAATTTGCTCATTTACGCTCTGTTACAAGTAAAACACAAGGATACACACGCCCTTTACAAGTCGAGAACCCAATTTCACAAAATAATAACACATATACACTCTTTACGAGTCACAAATCAAAAATACGTATACTCCTCACGAGTTGTGTTGGAGCTAGTGTCCTCCACAGTTAGTGCAATAACATAAATAAACCTCTATAGGTTCACAGGGTACATTTTGTATTGTAATCAGTTGATTAACGTTTATCAATAACGGTTGGCTTGCTAGATAAGTTTGACGTTATTGTCATACAGATGGCGGTGATCAACTGGTCCCTAAAAAGTCACACCTAAAGGATGTGTTTAAGAAATGTGATTATTTGAGAAATTAATCATATTGATGCCTTACTAAAAGACTAAAAGGTTAGTCGGTGTTTTTGACTAAAATGTTAGTCAAGTGTGTGATAATGATACGGCCATTTAATAAGGATTAAATGATATTAGCTAAGACGAATTAAATGTAATTCGTAAATTGAATATAAAATGTTATATTTAATTATTGAATATAATATAAGCTAATTGATTATAAACTGTTATAATTAATTAGAAAATTATAAATATATGGATATTAATAATTTAATGATATATTATAGTGGATCATATTTGTGACACTAGTAATATTATATTATATTATAAAGCTAAAGGAAACCTCCAAGAAAGAGTCTCTTTGATCTTTGACTCCTTGGTCAACAAGGAATTGGTTTTTGGAAAGTGATTTTTGGAAAGAAAATTTATTCCTTAAAATCTATAGGAGGGCCGAAATTTTGTGTATATTAGGGGAGTTTTTGGCTCAACCTAATTAACTAATTCATTCATTATAATTCACACACACAAATTAGAAAATCAGTTTTCTTCTCTCTAAAGTTTTCTAGCAAGAACTAAGGGCATATCTTAAGCAATCTTGGGTGCAACTTTTAGGAGATATTAAGCTTCTTGATATTCGATTTTAGGCCATTAAGCAAGGACTAAAGGTTGTTTTTCTTAATCTTACGTTTATTTATGCAATTTCTTTTATGACTATTAATCATATAGAATGAGTTTCATTATAATCCTGGTTGATTAAAGGGCATGTATAAAGATATATTCCCACAAGTGGTATCAAAGCCTTAGGGCTATGAAATTGTTTATATGATTTTCATAAAAATTGATTTTGTATAAGTTTCAAAACAAATTGTAAAAATCGGTTTTAGAAAAAAAAATTCGGCCAGATTTGGTTCTTGTGTGTGCCGAGTTGTTTTTGTTACATTCTTGGTCCAATCTGATTCATCTATTGTTAATTTAAGAGGTTAAGATGATAATATATGAACTTGTTTATGTTTTGATTCAATATTGATTGAGTTAGGACTTAGATGGATCATTAAGATGAATGTTAATGAACATTGAATTGCTTATATTATTGGTATAAATTGATTGAGATATTCATGTTAAAAGGTTAATTTGAATGATCTTAGTATTACATCCATGTTTAATCAAGATTAGATGTTGTTTTTGTTTTGTACCAATTGAGATAATATGAGCATGTTCAAGTTAAATCAGTTTAATTTGAGTTAGTTTTAAAACTAATTTTAAAAAAAATAAAATTTTTTGGTCTCGGTTTTATGTTCAAACCGTGAGTTTTTTTAATTTGTTTCGGTTTTGTTTTATTTTGTTTAAACCGGTTTTGTATTATGCATTATAAAGATAATGTATGATTAAGGCTTGTGAAAAGGTTCACATTAGTTTGATACCCTATTATTTTAAAAAAAGGTTTAAAATAATGTTGGATTTAATTTATGTTATACTTGATAATATGAATTAATCTGGATTATGATTGATTAAAATTGATGTGTGTAATTGAAGAATTGTCACATAATTTTGATCTTGTTAAAAGGTGGTTTGGATTAACAAGAATTAATCTTGTTTAGTTGATGCTATATATATGTTTGTGAATGAATGTTTTGAATGGTTTAATTTTACGCATTAATTATGTACAATAAAAGGTTGTAATTTACTAGTGTGGCCTTAGAAGATTATGTTTTCGTAATGAAAGGAAACATAATCGTTGGTTGTATTTTTGAGATCTCGAATCTCCCATCTTGTAGTTTTATTATTTTTGGCATATTTTGAATTAGAATGTAAATAGGTTTATTTTGTAATTCAATATGTATTTTGAGAAATTTCAAGATGAAGATTCAAGATGAAGATCAAAAGGTCCAACTCCCACTTAAAGCCCAAGATGAAGAATGAAGACAAGCTTTAGGGTCCATGGATGGATTCCAAATTGTATCTTGTTTTTATTTTCATAGGGATAGGCCACACTAGGTGTTTTTCGTTTTTGCGTTTTCTTTTACCGTTTTTATTGCATTCACACGTTAGATAGTAGCATCATATTCCGCCTAAACTAAACCAAACCACCTTATATGCATGAATATGGATCATATAGTTGCATTTTATATCATGGACATACAGATGTCACTCGTTTTTAAAGCCATCACCTTAGTTTATATCATTCTCGTTTTGCTAGACTTTTGTTCACTTAAAATGAATTAAATAAGATGATGGGATCTTCCTCTACTTTAAAAATTGAGATTAGTCTTTATAGGAAAAGCTACTATGAGCCCCTTCTTCGTCGGTAGGCATGTAGGACCTTACTCTCCACATGACCCCTTCTACGTTGGGTAAGTAGTATGTGTTGACCTATTTTACCTCAACATTATAGTTCGAGTAATATCTCGTAGTTATAATGGACTAATAGATAGGATTTACTGAAATCTATCGACCAAGAATTCTAACAGTAGAATTAGCCAAGAGGTTGGCTCATCAATTTAAAGAAATTGAGTCTTGGGATCACTTATATAATTCTTGAGGGAGGTCGATTATATGAGTGCACGAGTCATTGCATTAGAACGTTATTGCTTTACGACTTAAACCTATAAAACGATGTTTTCTTATCTTGTCTCTTCTTCTTCTTTCTTTTTCACAGTTTCAAATACGTTATATACAGATATAATTGCTAAAACAAAATGGCTGGACGTATTGACGGCCCAATGCCAAGTGTCACACTTGAACGCGAATCATGGCTAAGAATATTTATGGACAGCATGAATCAGTCCACTCGACTGAAGAATGATGGGTCCAACTTTGCTGATTGGGAGGCCGCATTACGGAATGCCGCCATAGCTGACGGCAAGCTCAAGTATTTGACTGAGCCACTGCCGGCTGAACCAGCTCCCGATGCAGGAGCAAATGAAGTTGTTGCTTATAGTGATTTCATGATGGAGGCGGGTGCGTTAAGGAACGTACTCATCTATGCAATGGAATCCAATTTGCAAAGACGATTCATTACCCAAGGTGCAAACAAGATTTTCACCACCCTAACTAAAGAGTTCTCGAAAGCACCGAGAATCAAGAGTTACGAGTATACCACTCGCTTCTTTGAAGCGAAACTCCAGAAGGGCCAACCGGTTGGTCCACACCTTCTCGACATGATCGAGAATGTTAAGAAACTGGAGGAGCTTGGTTGCAAGATCGATGAGAAGATCATCAATGATCGAGTGCTCCTGTAACACCCCGACTTTTCCTAATATTAATTATTCGTCTCAATAATATTCATATTTCATTTCTCTTGATTTTCTTATTTTTGGCGCGAGAAAGTCGGTTCACCTGTCACGTGGAATAAGCGAGACCATAGTCAGAACTTAAAAACGATTTCATTTCCTCATACGGACTCCGATTCAGGCGATTCAAAAGGCTAAACTGCGTATTTTTTCGACGCCGTCGTAACTGCAAAAAAAAAAAACAGAAAAAACCCGCGAGTGACCCGCGAGTGACCCGCGAGCAGCACGGTTCTGTGCGCGTCGTTTGCTCTTCGATCCGTGACTTATTCTAACCTATATTATACGTATTATAACTTCTTCTAAGCCCTAATTGTTTCACTATTCCATAATTCAATACCCTAAACATCAAAGCCCTTTCTTCTCTCTCCTTAATCATCATCAAAATTCTCTCAAAACTCCAGTAAAATCATTCAAGCTTTCTTCTTTGAAGCCCTAATTTATTTTCTATTCAATCTCTTTCGGTAATCCTCCAATTCTCTATCGTTCTAGGTTTATTCTTTATAGTTTTTATATTATTTTATGTGATTTATATTGTATGCTTATATTGTATGTGTTTTTATGTGCCCTAATCTTGGAGGAGGCCAATTCTACGAGGAGGACACGATTCTTATTGACGAGGAGGAAGGCTAACTTGGTTTTGGAGCGGTAAAAGGTAACTGGGTGTAGCCCTAGACATATTTTAACTTGTGTGAGACCGTATGATTGATTGAGGATGATTTGATTATGTGTGAATGTAAAGTTATGATCTTTTGGGTTGATTGTGCTATGAAATTATGATCTTTGGTCTTAATTGTGTCGGTCTCATACTATTGAGTCTAATCATATGATTTGGGATGTTTGTATGGCTTGAGGTTGATTATATTGTTATTAGGTCGAATAAAAATGATAACTTTGGGGTATTATGATGGTTTATTATGGCTATTCTTGAGTTTTTATGAATATTACTCCGTGTTAAGTTGTTTACTATATTGTTTGGTCATTGTAATGTTCAGGATGAGTATGGATGGTTATTAAATGGTTAACTAGGTGGCTATTGAGTTAAGATGGATGTTGTGATGATTTGAGTTAAAGGTGGATTGAATTGATATTGATTTTGAATTGGCTCGAGGTTGTATTGAATTATTTGTATGCTTGAGTTGAGTGTGCGTACGGGTACTATTCTGGCACGTACGTGAGGAGTTACGACGTCTTTTGTAGGACGGTGCCGCCTGTCGTGGGTTCTCATCCATTTTGTAGTGGCTCTGAGACTATGGTTTTTGAAAGTCCTTTTGTAGGGGCGCCACTCTTTTGTAGGGGTGGTTATTGTATGTCCACACTCTTTTGTAGGGGTGTGCTTCGCCAAGTTTAGACTATTGTTCGAGGCATTTTGTAGTGCCGCCATAGGGTCTGGATCTTTTGTAGGGTCCGGGGTGTTTTGTAGCGCCCAGTACTCCGTGCTTACTCTTGCGATTGATTGATTGTTGATTGTTGTTATTGTTTGTCACTTTGTTGATGGCATTCAGGTTGGTTGTTGACTGTCACTTTGTTGATGACAGGTTGAGCTTGTATGATTTGTAAGATGGTTGGTTGTCATATTTTGGTTATAGGTCACAGGTTGAGTTAGTTGATTATTGAGTTAGCTTGAGGATGATCTATGTTAGCCGTGCATTTGGGGTTGTATTGTTGTTTATGTTGATTATGTTGAAATATGACTGGGGAGCACCTAGTTACTCCCCACTGATTGTGGCTGTTACTTTTTTTTGTGGCAGGTTAGCGCGGGTTTGGGTTTGTCAAGTGAGGATGCCGTGAGGATGACCTATAGCTAGCCTTTGATGAGATTTTAGGATTAGACTTGTTTGGATGTTTAGACTTATTATTGTTATCTTACTTTCATTTTGGTTTTGGATTGTAAGGGGTATTTACTCCCCGTTTGTTAGGCCTCAAGGCCTACTCTTTTAGCTTATGTTAGTCCAGTGAGTGACGACTCGGATTAGACGGTGTTTCCGCCACCGTGGTCTTCATTTTTTTTTTATTCACTTTCTCTTACAAATCCTTTTTAAAAGCTTATTTTATTTTGTTGAAAAATCCGGGTTGTTACAGCTCCACTCTCTTCATGATGGGTATGCCCTCTTTAGGGCAAACTATTACATGAATGACATGCAGAAAAGTCTGCATGAGCTTCACTCACTCCTCGTACAGACGGAGAGTGATCTGAAGTTGAGTGGGAGCATGAAACAAGATGTTCTCATGATAGGCAACAAGCACAAGGGTAAGGGTAAGGCTCCGGCTAACCTAACAGTAGGAAAGCCAAAGTTTAAAAAGCCAGTGGTTGCGAAGAGTGGGCCTGGTGAGTCTAGCGGTAGCTCACAAGGCAAGGCAAAAGCGAAGCAAAGCATGGAGTGCCACCATTGCCACAAGTCTGGGCATTGGAGGCGGAACTGTCCCGTGTATGCTGAGGACATCAAAGCAGGCCGCGTCACTCCTGTAGGTATGTCTTCTTTTATTCATATGATTGAGATTAACCATGCAAGTTTCGGAACTTGGGTACTTGATACTGGTTGTGGTTCTCATCTGTGTAATCATTTGCAGGGCCTAAGAAACATCAAAACTCTAGCAAGAGGTGATGTGGACCTGCGAGTGGGGAATGGAGCAAGAGTTGCTGCCGTTTCAGTAGGAACATATGTCATGCAACTCCCGAGCGGATTTGAGTTATTTTTGAATAACTGTTACTATGTACCTAGTTTATCTAAAAACATTATTTCTGTATCCGTACTTGATAAAGACGGCTTTTCGTTTTCAAGAAAGAATAATAGCTGTATTTTCTCTTTAAACGATATGATTTATGGTAAAGTAGTTTCCATGAACGGAATTTATGTTTTAGATCAAACCACAGATATTATGCATGTGAGTAACAAGAAAGCACAGGTTGGTGACAAAGATCAAACCTATCTATGGCATTGCCGAATGGGACACATAAATGAGAAACGCGTGAAAAAGCTCATTGATAGTGGGACAATTGCCCCATTTAACTATGAAACTTTTGGCACATGTGAATCATGTCTCATAGGCAAACTGTCTCGAATTTCCTTCAAAGGTGTTGGAATGCGCGCTACTGACCTATTAGGACTCATACATACTGATGTGTGTGGACCTATGTCAATCAACGCTAGAGATGGCTATAGGTATTTTATCACTTTCACGGACGATTTGAGTAGATATGGACATGTCTACTTAATGAAGCATAAAAGTGAGTCCTTTGACAAGTTCAAGGAATTCCAGAATAAGGTTGAGAACCAACTGGATAGAAAGAAAAAAAGCACTACGTTCAGATCGTGGTGGCGAATATCTTTCAACTGAGTTTGATCGACACCTGAAAGACCACGGGATAGTACTACAATTAACTCCACCCGGAACACCACAACTGAATAGTGTGTCCGAACGCAGGAATCGAACATTACTCGATATGGTTCGATCCATGATGAGTCACACGGTTGTACCTGACTCCTTATGGGGCTATGCTCTTTTGTCAGCTGCTCTTATACTTAACCGAAGTCCGTCTAAAGCTGTTGACAAGACTCCATACGAGTTATGGAAGGGAACGGCCCCTAACTTGTCCTTTATACGGGTTTGGGGGTGCGAGGCTCATGTCAAGAGGAGACACGAGGATAAGCTCGGCCCGCGATCGGTCAAGACATACTTTATTGGTTATCCAAAAGGAATGTTTGGTCATTACTTCTATTCGCCTACCGAACACCGAGTTTTTGTTGCGGCTAGTGCGAAGTTCTTAGAGAAAGAGTTTCTCGAAGACAATAGAAGTAATATAACCTTCGATCTGTCGGAGATTCCTGAACCAACAACCGAGCAACCAATTGAGGAAACTGTTCCTTCTTCGTCTGGTACGGTTAATATTCCCTTGGAACCCAGAAGGTCGGGTAGACTTTCCATTCCTCCAGACCGATACATCGGTATGATTGAGGAGAATCGGAGAGACGACGTTTTACTCCTTGAGAGTAACGAACCCGTAACTTATAAAGGTGCCATGACATGTTCCGACTCAAAGCTATGGCAAGAAGCCATGCAATCCGAGATGGACTCTATGTACGAGAACAATGTATGGGATCTGGTTGACTTACCTAATAAGGCCAGGCCTCTTAAGTGCAAATAACTTTACAAGATAAAGCGATCTGTAGATGGACAACCAGATATATACAAAGCTCGACTAGTGGCAAAAGGTTTCACTCAAGTGCAAGGGTTGCACTATGATGAAATTTTTGCACCCGTAGTCATGCTTCGTTCCATTCGGATTGTCTTAGCGATTGCCGCCTTTCATGACTATGAAATTTGGCAAATGGACGTGAAAACCGCCTTCTTAAACGGTTATTTGGAGAAGGAGTTGTACATGGTACAACCCGAGGGTTACACAGATCCTGAAAATCCTAAGAAGGTTTGCAAGCTTAAGCGTTCCATCTATGGACTTAAGCAAGCTTCACGGAGTTGGAATCATCTCTTCGACCAAGTGATAAAGGAGAATGGATTCACTCGATCGGTCAAGGAACCATGTCTATACATCAAGTCGAGTGGGAGCAAGATTGTCTTTCTAATACTGTATGTCGATGACATACTCTTGATTGGGAATGACATACCTCTCTTAACTTCGGTAAAAGTTTGGTTAAAGAACCATTTCCAGATGAAAGATCTGGGTGAGGCACAACGTATTTTGGGGCTCCGTATCTATAGAGATAGATCACGACGGAAGTTATCCCTCAGTCAGGAGTCTTATATTGATAAGATTCTTGAGAGGTTCAGCATGACCAACTCCAAGAAGGGGAACCTTCCAATGATCTCTGGGGTGCAATTAAGTAAAGCTCAAGCACCAAAGACATCGGAAGAGGTCGAGCGCATCAGTCGGATTCCATATGCTTCAGCTATAGGATCGATCATGTATGCCATGATATGCACACGTCCGGACGTGGCATATGCACTGAGTATGACGAGCCGATACCAAGGCAATCCAGGTGAAGCACACTGGATGGCTGTCAAGAACATTCTTAAGTACCTACGAAGGACTAAAGATTGGGTATTGACTTATGGAGGAGACACTGAGCTACGCGCAATCGGTTACGCAGATGCTAGTTTCTAAACGGATCGAGATGACTCTAAATCTCAATCGGGATTCGTTTTTACTCTTAATGGCGCTGCGGTCAGCTGGAAAAGCTCCAAACAAACAGTTATAGCAAATTCAACGACTGAGTCCGAGTACTGATCGATCACAGATGCGGGTTTACTGAAATCGCGCAGGTCATTTTTGTGACGACTACATGGAGTCCTAAATGTTTCAGAACATTGGGTGCCGGGTCGTGGATAGGACATCCATAGTGTTCCTAGAGTCGATTCTTTTGACTATCGACTGTTTCTTAAGATTAAGGCAGATTTTGGGTGACTTTGGTTTCTTTCTCACGGTCGACCGTAACAGGAGGCCAAGTAGATTTTCACTGGGTCATTTCATGCTGCGCTTACATCTGCAGGATTCGAGTTGAGGAAAATATCCAACTTCTATCGAGTTATAATACTTTTTCTCAGGGCCACTCGAGGAAATGCATGGCCATGCTCGAATATTGATTCGTTTATCAGTTAAGTTACTCTCTAGTCGGGGAAACCACTCTTGATTCTGATCACTTGTGAACTACGACCTTTCAAAGTACGGACTTTGCAAATTAGTTTACATTGAGTGGAAGAAATTTATTATGGATATGAGAATCGGTTATCGCACATACACTTGTACGGACAAGTGGGAGATTGTTGGAGCTAGTGTCCTCCACAGTTAGTGCAATAACATAAATAAACCTCTATAGGTTCACAGGGTACATTTTGTATTGTAATCAGGTTATTAACGTTTATCAATAACGGTTGGCTTGCTAGATAAGATTGACGTTATTGTCATACAGATGGCGGTGATCAACTGGTCCCTAAAAAGTCACACCTAAAGGATGTGTTTAAGAAATGTGATTATTTGAGAAATTAATCATATTGATGCCTTACTAAAAGACTAAAAGGTTAGTCGGTGTTTTTGACTAAAATGTTAGTCAAGTGTGTGATAATGATACGGCCATTTAATAAGGATTAAATGATATTAGCTAAGACGAATTAAATGTAACTCGTAAATTGAATATAAAATGTTATATTTAATTATTGAATATAATATAAGCTAATTGATTATAAAATGTTATAATTAATTAGAAAATTATAAATATATGGATATTAATAATTTAATGATATATTATAGTGGATCATATTTGTGACACTAGTAATATTATATTATATTATAAAGGTAAAGGAAACCTCCAGGAAAGAGTCTCTTTGATCTTTGACTCCTTGGTCAACAAGGAATTGGTTTTTGGAAAGTGATTTTTGGAAAGCAAAATTACTCCCTAAAATCTATAGGAGGGCCGAAATTTTGTGTATATTAGGGGAGTTTTTGGCTCAACCTAATTAACTAATTCATTCATTATAATTCACACACACAAATTAGAAAATCAGTTTTCTTCTCTCTAAAGTTTTCTAGCAAGAACTAAGGGCATATCTTAAGCAATCTTGGGTGCAACTTTTAGGAGATATCAAGCTTCTTGATATTCGATCTTAGGCCATTAAGCAAGGACTAAAGGTTGTTTTTCTTAATCTTATGTTTATTTATGCAATTTCTTTTATGACTATTAATCATATAGAATGAGTTTCATTATAATCCTGGTTGATTAAAGGGCATGTATACAGATATATTCCCACAAGTTGAATACGTATACTTTTCAAAACACATATGCTCTTTACGAGCTACAAAGCAAAAATACGTATACTCCTCACGAATAAATACGTATATTTTCAAAACACATACGCTCTTTACGAGTCACAAATCAAAAACACGTATACTCCTCACGAGTAAATACGTATATTTCTTCAAAACACAGACACTCTTTACGAGTTAAAAGTCAAAAATACATATATTCCTCGCACAAATACGAATATTTTCAAACACAGACACTCTTTACGAGTTACAAATCAAAAATGCGTATACTCCTCACGAGTAAATACGTATATTTTCAAAGCACAGACACTCTTTACGAGTCACAAATCAAAAATACGTATACTCCTCACGAGTAAATACGTACATTTTTCAAAAACACAGACACTCTTTACGAGTCACAAATCAAAAATGCGTATACTCCTCACAAGTAAATACGTATATTTTCAAAAACACAGACACTCTTTACGAGTCACAAATCAAAATACGTATACTCCTCACGAGTCAAATACGTATATTTTCAAAGCACAGACACACTTTACGAATCACAAATCAAAAATACGTATACTCCTCACGAGTAAATACGCATATTTCTTCAAAACACAGACACTCTTTACAAGTTAAAAGTCAAAAATACATATATTCCTCGCACAAATACGAATATTTTCAAACACAGACACTCTTTACGAGTTACAAATCAAAAATGCGTATACTCCTCACGAGTAAATACGTATATTTTCAAAGCACAGACACTCTTTACGAGTCACAAATCAAAAATACGTATACTCCTCACGAGTCAAATACGTATATTTTCAAAACACAGACACTCTTTACGAGTCACAAATCAGAAATACGTATACTCCTGTAGATACCCGTATCCGTCCCCCCTAAAAACAAACCCAATGACGAAAAGGACTTTCATGCATGCTTTTAGAAGAGTCGAAACGGTACAAAAGTGTCTAAAACGTATTTAGTCATTTTTAACGTATTAATTTGGATTTGCATAATCATAAAAATGAATGTCACTCTCAGTCTTTATAAGCACAACACGAGCACGATACAGGAACGTCTTATTAAGCCAAGCCACAAAAACAGCCCAACTAGCTACAAAACGGCCCAAACCTACAACAACGACCCAAAACGCACACTAACGCAACACGCAAAACGGGCCAAAGTGCGTCCCGTGCCACATTTTCACAAAATTAGACCCTACAAAACCGTAAAATAATATACTTCAATATTATTTTATTTCAAGTCAAAACCGAAAAACACGACAAAAACCGAAACACGAAAACCGAAATTCGGACCAAAACAAAACGACCCAAAAATACTTAACCCATAAGTTAATTACATCACAAAACACCATCATTACTCAAAAATACGTCACTTAGCCAAAGGCGGCTTAAGCAGCACACCAAAACAAAATTAAAATCGCCTGTAAACAGGCGATCAAAAACTAAATCGCCTGTTTACAGGCGATTATGTTTTCCTCTCCCAACCCTGGTTCTTTTATTCCATTCGGCCAGATCAAACTTAATCGCAGGCTCACTGGCGATTAAGTTTTGTCAATGCACAAAAACGAGCCATTTCCTATAAATACCAACCTCTTACCTTCATCTCAAAACATCGGTTTTTCAACACACATACACTATTCACAAAATCCACTCAAAAATACCGTCTTTACATTTTCGAAAGGTAAACATTTTACCTATGCTTTGGGACGTTTGAGACTCGGACAAAGGGGTTACATTAACCCCAACCCGATATTGGCGTTAGCGAAGCCGTATTCATAATACGGTTGTAGCAATTCGGATTCATAATCCGTCTAAACCCCGCCAGTATCGCATAAATAACGACTCATTATCACTAAAGCAAACCGACGTCACTTTTATAATTATGCAAGTCCTCATTCATGCATTAAATTACGACTAGAATCACGGATCCAACACTAAATTGTACCATTTCATAGAGTCTTTTAGCATGCAAAACTGAGGGTTTTTCACAAAATCTTAAGAGTCAAAATACGAGGTCGGAAAATAACGTTTATGGTAATAATTTAGTCAATAAATTATTATTTAACGTACATTTCCTATAGCAAAAGTCATTATTTTGACGATTTACATTATTTATGCATTTTTATCGAGTCATACTTATTCGCACTTGTACGTAGCGTGACTTTTAGCCCAA
This sequence comes from Dianthus caryophyllus, assembly GCA_023091065.1. Lineage (NCBI taxonomy): Eukaryota > Viridiplantae > Streptophyta > Magnoliopsida > Caryophyllales > Caryophyllaceae > Dianthus > Dianthus caryophyllus. The sequence continues at coordinate 9,618,858 of CM041529.1, read as the reverse complement.
ATATCGAAATTAAGCAAATGTTTTCAAATTAGTAGAGACTACTTTTATGTAGGCTTTTTTATTTCAGTTTTCAAAAATACATTTTTGTCAAAACTTTTGAAAAGTAACCTCACTCTGAATCCCTTCTCTGGTTTCAAACCTCAGACGGATAGGTATCGACGCACCTTGAAATCTGAGACACTCGTGTCTTGTATTTCAAGACGCGTTGAATAGGTTCCAAATTCCTTTAATATTTGGTGGCGAATCAAAATACATTTTCAGAAAGGATTTTCTTCTTTTCTTTTTGGTCTCAAATTCATGCAATGATCTCCCCATTTTACAAACCGCACTCTTTCTGCGAGGCGCATTAGGACGGCGCCAAGACGGCTTAATTGATAGGTTTTCCTTCCCTTCCTGCACTACACCGGTGGCGACTACTGGGACGAGCATGATTTTTATTATTTTTTTAAAAACTAGTTTTTCTTTTATTTTAAAAACATAAAGAAGTGAAGCTTGAAACTTTGAAAACATTTACGCTTTCGATATTTGGGCAAAAGTACGTTGAGTCGAATCCTCCTGATTCATAACCACACCCCTCGAGGAACGGCCCCTAGTAAAGCTCGCTTCATAAGCGGGATAACTCTGGACACATCGTTCTCTCACCCCTCCACGATTACAAGTACGGCATCCGTACAAACGATCGTAACCAGTCAAACTCGAACGCTCTAGGGCCCGTATTGAATTCACACCTAAGACGTGTGTAGTCTTGCGGGTGCCCCTACCTAAACGTTGCGGGAATGGCCGGAGGGAACCTTACCCTATAAACAAAAAACCTGTGTTTATATGTACAAGTGTGAAGCTATAGTACCCTCACTATAGTCGTCTTTCAAAACCATTGCATGCAAAAACATTTCCTAGGCATTATACATTCAAAATACGTCCATTTTGAAAATTCTTTTTTTAAACTTTTTTTTCAAAAGGTCATGCTTTTAAAGTAATACAGTCAGGGTCATTGGCCTATAGTCATTTGAACCTGATAAATAATACGCCGCGACATTTAGAACCGATCGTAAATAATCACTATATTTCCAATCTTTTTCAAAACGTAAATGAATTATGCGACTGACGTATCGTCATAATACATTTATTGCTAAAAACATTTCACAAAGCAAAAACCCGAGAATGTCAATTCATTTCGGATATTTTAAAACGAAATTAACCTGTTTTGTACTTTAGAATTAGCTCTAAGTCGAGTGACTCATTAGTCATCCCGATTTTAACTTGATCTTTTTCTCTCAAAAACAAAAACGCGGGCTCGTTCAAATGCGAACCCGTTGATTTCAACTTTGAATCGAGTGACCTATCGTCATTTTGATTTAATTTCCTGAGTCACACATAAAAGGCGAACAAGTGATCGCCTTTTACCCAATTTTAACATCCTCAGATCGACTAGCCTATCGCTACTTCGGTTTGATCCTTTTTATCGTAATCTAATGATAAACCCCTAGCAACATGCCGCTAAACTGGGTTAATCGGATTATGATCATACAAATTTTTCTACCTCGAGAATAGAGACGTGTCAATATGCCTCTACCTCAAAAGCTTCCCGTGTCCTTTTAAAAGCTAAAAACACGAGTCGAGTCATGCACCCACTTTTTACACTTTTGTGTTTTTCTTTGGTTGTGAATGCGATTTTTCGTTGAGTCTTTTTCTTCCCTTTTAGAATCACTAAAGGTTTGAAAACTTTGTGAGGCCCACTCATTGAAAAACCCTGAACACACGGCTCGCAAACACAAGATGAATTTCCGTTTCAACCTCGCAAATGATGAAGCTGCCTTTCCACCGCCTCTTCCGCTAATGACGATCACCGAACACGTAAGGCTGCTCGACTACAAGGTAGCCAATCTCACCGCTTTGTTCGAACATCTGGCCGCCATGCAAAAGATCGAAACCGAGAAAAATGCAAGATTGTTCGCTGAAGAGTCTGCTCGACACATCAAGAGAATCCGATCCCTGGAGGATGAAATTCACAAATCTGGACCATTGCACTACGGCCGCCAGCGATACTTTTCAAACCACGGCGAAAGTTGAACCATTTAACACCGTCAACTCAAAGGCACTAGCAACAAGAACCAATACTCCTAACACAACCCATTCCTCACCACTCAGATCATCATCGATCGGCCAATTTTCGTCCACAAAGAACGACGAAAGTTCGACCCCCTCTTTATGTCCTACTCAAAAGCATTGGGAAAGCTCGTGAAAAAGAACATTCTGCATCTTCCGAAACCCACCAGTGTACCACCTGAGGATAAGAAACCACTACCATGGCACGAAGACTCGTACTGTGAATTCCACAGGGGGAAGGGACATGATACCGAGAACTGTTTCCGTTTGAAGAACGTAATCCAAGACATGATTGACAATGAAACGATCGATAAACCAAGCATAGCTCCTAAACTGTTAAACCAACATAACACACCCCATTCTCGCCCCAATTTCGTAGGAACCCACCCTATCCTCAATCATCCTCTTCCGGCTCCCACGGGCGATCACGAGGTCAACGTCCTTTACGACAGCATCAACAACAACGGTAGCGACATCGATCACATTCACCAAGCTAAGACAAAAACCAAACCAAGGCATGAGGACAAGAAAGGAACCTTCACCCAGATCCCTCATCAGCACCCCCTCAGACGGTCCGACGGCCATGATAAGAGTTCTCACCTCCAACGCCTGTTTCAAGACCCAGCGGAACTACTAATACCGCCCGGATTCCCTCCCAAACGCACAAGCAAAGGCAGAGACAAGGGCATAGTCAAAAGTATGACCATCCTACCCATGACGAACGACCCTTCCTTTAACACAACATGGCGTAACACCGAAAATGTCCTCCCAGCACAACTCATTGACCACATCATCCGGGATTGGCTACCAGGCGCCATAACTTTCTCCCACGCCGACCTACCACTCTTCCAAGATCCACACAATCCAGCACTCTACATAACGGCTCGACAATCAACATCCTGCCCCTAACAACCGCCGTCAAGCTAGGAATAAAGGAAAGTGATGTCACCCCTTGCTCCAACAGCATAAGAGCATACGACGGTACATCCCGGCAAAGATGTAGGGTATCATATCACTACCCGTCATGACAGGGTTTGTTGAAACACAAACCGAGTTCCAGCTTATGAATATCCCCCCGGCATACAACATGTTACTAGGAAGGACCTGGATTCACGCTACCGGAGCCGTCACATCTACTCTGCACCAAAAAGTGAAGCTTCCCTTTTACAACGAAGTCATTACCATAGAGGCCTCGGACTTTCGGGCCGCTCTCCATCAACTGAAGCTTGAAGAAAACGCCGCCCAATCTACCAACGACCCGGGAAGTCTCAATCCAAGCATCTACACCTAGAGTCTAGGATCCTGCGTCATCATGACGCCAATTTTCTAAAAATCGGCTAGGTTACTCGATCTTATTCCTAATGTAGTAAATCTTAGTAAGGAACTAGAGTCATTAAAGTTGTCCAAAGCTCCCTCGTCTGAGCTATCTTCAAATGTAACCGCTTTTGATAACATTAATAACATGAAAGTTTTTGGTTACTCTTTGCCTCATTTAAAATCTACATATTCTAATGATTGCGATAAATTTAAACTAAATAACATTGCATTATATAGATACATTGCAAGCATTGTCTCAAAACCCGGACATGAACCCATCATTGAAGACACAACAACTATCGACATAGGCACGCCCGAAGAGCCTCAAGAACTACAGCTGGGGGCTTCTCTAAACGCAGAAGAAAGGACCACATACACCAAGCTCCTCACAGAATTCAAGGACGTCTTCGCGTGGTCATACAAGGACATGCCCGACATCGACCGTGAGATAGCTGAACACCGCATCCCAATCAAGCAAGGTAGCAAACCGGTCAAGCAGAAACTCCGACGCATCAAGCCAGAATGGTCTCTCATGGTCAAGGAAGAGATTGAAAAGCAGCTACAAGCTGGGTTCATCCGGGTCATTGAATATTCTGACTGGGTCTCCAACATGGTCCCGGTTATGAAGAAAAACGGTAAAATACGAGTATGCGCCGACTTTCGAGACCTAAACAAAGCCTGCCCAAAAGACGATTTCCCACTACCTCACATGGATATTCTAGTCGACAACACAGCGGATCACGCCCTACTCTCATTCATGGATGGGTACGCATGATACAACCAAATCAAGATGGCAGCAGACGACATGCCAAAAACAATTTTCGTAACCCCCTGGGGGCGATCGCTACACGATCATGCCATTTGGGCTCATTAATCCGGGCGCTTATCTACCAACGACCGCTACAACTCTACTACATGACATGATGCACAAAGAGGTCGAAGTATATGTCGACGACATGATCGTGAAGTCAAAGGAAAGGGACAACCACGTCACCAACCTCCGCAAGTTCTTCACTCGAATCAGGCAGTACAAAATGCGATTAAACCCACAGAAATGCACCTTTGGAGTCACATCAGGCAAGCTACTAGGCCACATAGTAAGCCAGCGCGGGATCGAAATAGACCCGACCAAAATCAAGGCAATAATGGGTATGAAACCGCCAAGCAACATCGACGAAATAAGGAGCTTTTTGGGACAAGTCCAATATATCTCCGCACTATCAAAACTCACCATGATTTGTGAACCAATCTTCAAAAAATTGAAGAAAGAAGAGCATACGAAATGGGACGACGATTGTCAACAAGCATTCGACAAAGTCAAGAGCCTGCTCACAAATCCACCCGTTCTGCTACCCCCACAAAAGGACTTACCCCTGTCGCTATACTTAACGACTACGCCAAACGCTATGGGTGCCATTCTCGCCCAAAAAGTCAACAACGAAGAACGGGCCATCTACTACATTAGCAAAAAGTTCCACGATTACGAAACTCGGTATGAACCGGTCGAGAAAAGCTGCCTCTCGCTGGTCTGGGCAACCAAAAAGCTCAGACATCACCTACTCACTAGCACTACAAGAGTCTACTCCTTGATGGACCCCCTCAAGTACCTATTTGAAAAACCAGTCCTAAACGGGCGTATGGCCAGGTGGACTCTGCTTCTCGCCGAGTACGAGCTCAAGTACCTCCCTATGAAAGTAATCAAGGGAAGAGCAGTTTCCGACTTCCTTGCAGATAACGCTATCGTCGAACAACCCATGATCGACACAATGTCATTTCCTGACGATGGGATCTTTGCCATAGAAAAGGAATACTGGCAATTATACTTTGACGGAGCATCAAACTACCGCGGCTACGGAGTAGGAATACTCTTAATATCCCCAAAAGGCGACCATACTCCGCTCTCAATCAAGCTCGACTTTAGCGTGACGAACAACGCCGCAGAATACGAAGCCTGCATTTACGGCCTACAAGCAGCAATCACCCTCAAAATAAGGAACCTCCGCGTACATGGAGATTCATTCCTCATCATAAATCAAGTGACCGGGGCATGGAAGATCATGAGCGAAACCCTCACCAAATACCAAACAAAAGTACAAAAACTCCTAACCAACTTCGACTGCATTGAATTTTATCACCTCCCAAGGGAAGAAAACCAATTTGCCGACGCACTGTCAAAACTCTCATCCCTCCTAAACATGCCACCAAACATGAAATTACTACCCATCATCGTCGAAAGACGAGACGAACCAGCATACATCCATACCATCGACTTAGACGAAGCCGAGCAAACAGAGCCCTGGTACCAAGCCATAGTCAACTACAAAACAAACAGCACTTGCCCACTCAAGAAGACACCACAAGGCACGCTCCTCATATGTGTCGACTACAAAAAGGGACAAGAGATCATCGCGCAAGTCCACGACGGTGAATGCGGACCCCACATGAACGCTCGAGCACTCTGCAAACAGATTCTACGGCTAGGATGGTATTGGACAACCATGGAAGCAGACTGCATCCAATACGTCAAGCACTGCCACAACTGCCAAATTTTCAGCAATGTCCAACATGTACCACCTTCACCACTATACAGCCTAACCTCACCCTGGCCTTTTTCAACTTGGGGCATCGACGTAATAGGAAAGGTCCAACCCATCGGAGCAGGAGGTCACTGTTTCGTACTAGTAGCAATCGACTATTTTACAAAATGGGTGGAAGCAGCATCTTTCCGAACCCTTGGCTCCAAAGAAGTCGCCAAGTTCATACAGACAAACATCATATGCCGGTACGGCATAACCCATGAGTTCATCAGCGATCAAGGCTCGCACTTTCAGCGCGAGACAGAAGCCATACTCACAAATACAACATCCAGCATCAGAAGTCCTCACCCTATCGACCCCAAACCAATGGAGCCGTTGAAGCAGCAAACAAGACAGTCGTCACCATACTCGAGAAAATGATCGACAGTTGAAAAGATTGGCCCAACAAGATACCATATGCGCTCTGGGGATACCATACTACCATCCGCACCCCTACAGGCATGTCCCCCTATTTCCTCACCTACGGCATGGAAGCCGTCCAACCAGTGGAAATAGAAATACAATCACTACGCATACTAATGGAAAGTAGCATCCCAGAAGCAGAATAGGCCCGTGAACGCTACGAACAACTCATGCTCTTGGACGAGCGCCGACTTCATTCCCTGAGTACCGTACGAATGTACCAAGCACGATTACAACGAGCATTCAACAAACGAGTTAAGCCACGAAACATCAAAATCGGGGATCTCGTAATAAAGTCGGTCCGAGCACCACTTCCAGTCGACCCACGAGGGAAGTTCAAGCCTAATTGAAATTTGGGCCCTACCTCGTCAAGGAAATCTACACAAAGTGAGCAAGAAACTAACCGACTTGGACGGTCAAGAGTTTAACCTCGCAACGAACCTCGATCAACTCAAGAAATACTACCCTTAAAAAACCCTTGCAATGCATCTATAAAATACAATTTTCTAAAAATCAACTCATGGGCCGGCATGCCCCTAAACATGCATCCACCAAACACAATTCATGGGCCGGCATGCCCTTAAACATGCTCTTTCTCTCCACAAAAATCAAAAGCAATTCGTGGGCCGGCATGCCCCTAAACGTGCACATTCACCACAAAAAAGCAAACACAACTCATGGGCCGGCATGCCCCTAAACATGCACATCCTGAACTACGCCGGTTTGATTCCATTTTCCATGGATACGTAGGCAGCTTTGCAAAAAGCACAACCGATATTCAACACAAAAATGACGCGTCCAAAGCTTAAAAAGGTCAAGGACATAGTCACCACAAAACTCGCCTCATGACCTAAAAGGTTAAAATAAGGCGGCATTCAACACAAAATGACACGTCTAAAGCTTAAAAAAGCTAAGGATATAGTCAGCACAAAAACGTTCCACCACCCGGAGGGTAGGAGGAACAACATTCAACAATAAACGACAAACCCAAAGCTTAAAAAAGTCGAGGGAATAGTCAATACAAAAATTTCCTAAAAACAAAAAAACCATGCTTGCATTCAAAACTTTAAAAAAGGGAGAGATTAGAGCCAAAGAATTTTACACAAAATAAAAAACAAAATGCGGCAAAGTCGTAAATAAAAACCTGATTTTTATTAATCTTAAAAAGGACGGTTACATTTTGGATTTTTCAAACGTAGGAGCATAAACTACACTAACAACACTACAATATATTACAATACAAGTCCCGGCATGTACATTGGGTTTAGGATAGATAATATAATACATAATACAACATAGTATGAACATAATACTAACAAACCAACAACAAAACCAAACACCAGGTTCCCTTCCTTCTCAAAAGCAGACTTAAAACCTTTCAGCTGAATAGGGGAGCACCGACCCTCAACCCCTATGACGACCCCCATCGTTGCCATGGCGAGCTTGAGCACCTGACCCTCGTGAGCGACGCCGACCCGCAGAAAACTCGTTCAGCTCTAGGGCACGAAGGCGTGACCTCTTGTGGGGACTCTGGGCAACGGTCCACCCAATATAGGCCTGTGATACCCAAACTGTCCTAGGAGTATCAGCCACCGGCCACCGAGTACGCGTGATCCAACCACACGCCCAAGCATCGGTTACGTTCTTTGGGTCAAAGATAAGCATACCCTGCACCTTAGTGTCGTGACCAGGAATGAACTGTGCCCACCCTATCTGTCTCCTCACTCGCACGGGATGGATGTAAACACCCATGTCAAACCCGCAAAGGAGGACTCCAGACGGACCATCGTCAGCTTCACTCGCTGTCACATCAACTATTCCCCACCACGGTACCGACAAACGGATGGTCGATGACCTCACAAGTCCGGGGAAGTAATCATCAGGACGATAATTTGGGTCTAGCCACCTAATATAACGACTAGTCACGTCCCCAGCAGGATGTGACCCGGCAATATCGCCCAACACACTCAACCGCTCCATCAACCAGACCTGAAGGATTAAGGGACACCCTCGATACGGGCTCGCCCTATTGCAGGCACGATCATCCAGGCCCAGGATCGTCTCAGCTAGGATCACGGCAGAAAGGTTACAACCATACTCCATCTGTTGGACGACAGTGATTAAGCGGGGATCACCGAGCGCTCCCTCGTACAAGGAATCAGGGAACATATAACGATGGATTAAGCAGAACGCCAACACCCTTTTCCTTGCCCCGAAGGAGATCGCCTCATTTTCGCGGTTCATAAACCGTTGGCACAGACGATTGAGTTTGATGCGACTCCCGGCAAATAAATCCTCCGTCTCGTCAGAGGTCATCTGGAAATAACTCCCCATGTGCCTCTTGGACCCCACCTCCCGCCTAACATACACTGGAGAGTTAGTACGCAGCCAACCACCGATGGCTCCAAACTCCTCAACCAGTGGACAAACCTCTCCGCCAGGAAAGCGGAACACGTGGAAACCCAGGTCCCAAAAGGCGAGACACGCATCCAAGAACTCGGGCTCCATTCGAACTCGCCTCTGTGCCCAGGAGTACCCCGACATCAAGAATCTTTCAAGTCTTTCTCTTCTAACCCCGACAAAGACGAACACCAGCGACGCAAATTACCTTCAAAATTCTCCATCACTCGACTAACGTTCCGTAAATATTTTGAATATCTTTGGAATGCCGAGAATAGAACAATGAAAGGATGAGTAAAATGAGTTAACCTAGCCCTCCTTTTATAGCCGAGATCTACAAAACAAAGTACAAAACAAAAACTTAAACGCTAGTAAACAAGCGATTAAAATAAATCAAAGAAAAATTACAAAACAAAAACCTAATCGCTTGTGAACAGGCGATTAAAAGTAAAATCGCCTGTTTACAGGCGATTTTCTTTTTCTTTTCTGACAAAATTATTCGATTTCTTACACTTCTTACACACCTACGCCCTAAATTTTAACTTATTACCCCTTATTACCTTTCTTGCCGACCTCAAGCCGACATCCTACGATCTCGTCGCGTCGTCTCGATTTGCGTAATCAGCCCCCGTCTTTCGTATTTTTCGTATCCACAAAACACGATAATCACACAAAAATTAAACACAACACAAAATACGACTTTCGCATTCACAATTTTCGTCTCAAAACGTAGTTTTAGCTCACATTTTTAAAAAGTCAAAAGCGTCTTTTTACGAGTCTAAACTATTTTCTAAATTTCATTTTTCAAAACTCTGCGTACGTTTTTATTTTTCAAACAAGTCAGTCTCAATCGAGACACGTATATATGCTTTTACGACTAACAACTTTTTGCAGGTACACTCGGCAAGCAAATACGAAAGGATTTCAGACCCGGCTACGACACAGAAATGCATTTTTCGCAACAAGACAAAAAAACCGAATTATACCCGTAAACACCCACGAGTCCAAAAATCAACCAGACACAAAGTCCTAATAAATAAACCGTTACGAACAAATACTAATACTCATAATACAAATCCAAAATACAAAACCAACAAGTTCGAAGCCTACGGCGACCTGTCACGACGCTCTAAGACAGCACGTAGGGAATCAATCTCAGCACGCGCCCTATCCAGCTCATCTGCATGCCGACCCTCTAGCTCTGCCCGGACTCTCGCCAGCTCCTCGGCATGCGCAGCCTCCAAAGCGGCCCGCGATCTCGCCCCCTCCTCAGCCCTGACCCTAGCTAACTCACGTCGAGCGTCGGACGCCTCCTTCTGCCCCTTGCAGGCCTCTACTTCCTTCTCGTTCACGACCGCCCTCCACCGGTTCGCCGCCCGCCACAGCCTCTTGTGCACCTCAGCCGTCACCTGCACAACTCAAGCGAAATCCACTTAGCTTTCAAACCTGGGAGCTACAATCACAGGCTGCTTCAACAAAGTTTGAAATATGATTTTACACTAAAATCCAACTCAAATTGGGGGCTACAATCAAAAGCGACTTCAACAAAGTTTGAATTATGATTTTACACTAAAATCTAACTCAAACTGGGGGCTATAATCGAAAGCGACTTCAAGCAGAGTTTGAATAATGATTTTAACCATAAAAATCTAATTCAAACTGGGGCCTATACTATACTACATAATACTCCACGATAAACGAAGACAGAAAGTACCTTCTTCACGCGCGGATCCCAGCTCTCCAGGCCCGCGTCGGTCACCACTGACATACACGCAGACAACACGATCGAATGCTGGCAGCCCTCATGCACAACCAGCAGATCCTCGACGAACGGAGGAGGCTGAAACTCAAGGTCAGGATCACGGCGCTACAAAACAGAAATAGGGTAAATTTTTGCTTTTCAGAACCAAAACACATAAGCAAAGTAGGAACAACAAAGCATACCTCGATCACAGCGTCAGCAAGGGCATGCTGCGCCCACGTCACGTAATCCTCAGCCGGCCGTAGCAGGGAGTCGGACTCACCCTCGTGATACACGTCACGGCGCTCGTTAGCGTCGGGCGTCTCCACAAACAAAACCAAAGGCGGAGGAGCAGGTACGATGAAGCCACCGCGACCCGTCTGCGCAGACAGACGCTCACCCAAGTGCCAGTACGAGCCGTACTGAGTCTCAATGTACAGCCGCCGTCCGTCAAGGGGGCCAAAGCGAGCTGCAATCGACGGAGGGACGCCGGTAAAGTTCCTCCAGGGGTCGCGAACAAACTGCAAAACAAAACCAAATTATAAACCACAAAAACAAACACAAACCCAAATACAAGCTACGAAAGACCAAAATACAAAACACAAGTTCTATTACCTTATCCATGGTCATCCCGTTAAAGAGCACACGAGCCGCGTCATAGTTCAGGCCAATACCCTTCCGATCCGCAGTCGCGTACGCATGGAAGGCCGGGTACGTAGCCATCACCTGGAACGTGTTCGGTAGCAGAGAAGGGAAGTGAGCGTAGCACCAAGCCTGCAAGCAATCAGAATACACGTTACAAAAGAAAAACAGAAACAAGACAACAAGACACTACGAAATCAAGCCTTACCTCCATCAGAAGACCAGGGCCCACGAGCGACACATCTGATTTCTCGTTGATCCGATCAGGACGCACCGCGTCCCTCAAGTATCGGATCAGCAACCCCAAAGCACGGGCGACCCAGTCGAAATCGCCCAGGCGTGTCATGTCTGACAGGGCCATCAGCACAGCCGTCGACGCTCGCTCCCCCTTGTCGCCGAAATGGGTGGCCGTCAGGAACCACCACAACCACAGCCGGGCCCTCTGCTCAGCGCTCGCTCGAGTAGACCCCTTCTTCTTCTTCTTTCCCTCGAAGAAGTCGGCAAACCATACAGTCCGGGGCTGAAACGTGTGCTCCTCACCTGTCCCGCACCGAACCCCGTCACCGATCAACCGCACGACGCGTGGGCTATCGATAGGAGGACGCTCACGTCCCTGGGCCAAGCACGCCACCATGAGGCGACCAGTGACAATCGCCCCACGAAGAAGGGGTCACGCCAACCTCGTAACCAGGCATGTGGAAGGTGTTGGTCGTATCCCAAAACCTATCCAGCAACGCCCGAAGCACAGCAAGACGCGAGTTCACCCGCTTACCCCGCACCTCTCTCCATTTTTGCACCAGGGGACCGAAATCCGTCCCGAGCACTATGTCCCGCTCCTCCTGTGTAAGCCTCTCGTCGAACACGTCGAACACCGTCCGAAACCCAGAGAAGGTCCTCATCGCGCCTAACGGGAAGCCGACCTTCACTCGGATCGACAAGTGCTCCAAAGGACTCCAAACCAGAGTCACGCCGTCCCAGTCCTTGGCCACCTGCAACCACAAGCGCGGACCCTGGGGATAGTTAGGCCTCACGCCCAGCTCGTCAACCATCCCCATGAAAACCTCCGTCGCAGCCTCAAGAGCCGCACCAAAGATCCTGGGTCGGACTGACCGCCTTCACCTCACCTCATCCTCAGCCTCATCCTGAACCTGGCCCTCAACCGACCTACTGAAACCAAGAAAGAAGAGCAGCAGAGTAAGAAGAAGAAGTAGCTCGCAGCAGCAGCGAGCGCCGCAGCAGCAGAGTAACAAAGAAGAGTAGCAGCCGGCAGCAGAAGAAGATCGCAGCAGCTCGCCGCCGCAATCTCGTCGAGCCGCCTCGCCACTCGAAAACTCCTCCGACTCGGAGGGACCTCAGAACGGCTCCCTGACCGAGGACGACCACGCCCGCGTAACCTCAGCGAGGCTCCCGCTCCAACCTCTCAAAACACCGGCGACCTCACCGTCCCGGCCACCACCCTCCGCAGCGAAGACGAGCTCTACGTCGTGGGCTCATCACGCCGCCTCACCGTAAGCCACATCCACCTTTCCGCGGCCTCGGGTTCCTCCGAAGTCTCACTCGACCTCTACCACGGCCCTCCAGAGCCGCAGCGCCTCAAGAACGCTGCGGGCCACGCCCTCGCGAAGACCCCGCAAAGAACACCACGACCTCCGCCTTGGCTCCTCCCGGAGCCACAGCGACCAGCCGCCACAACCACGCCGCAAAGATCCTGCGGTGCACCTCGGCCTCTACCACGGCTTCCTCAGAGTCCCAGACGTCTCCACTGCAACGCCACGTCCACGCCCCTGCAAAGACTCTGAGAGGACACCCTCGACCTGACCTCGGCCACCAACAGGAGACCTCGACCACTCTACAGCAGCTCCACTACCGCTAGCATCACCAGAAGACCGCGTCTTCGGCCAATGACGCCTCTCTCGCGTGCCTCATTAGCAAAAGCGGTGACTCTAAGAACAACGTCACGACCCGCCCCACTACCTGACGGATCAGGACCACCAGGACCAGCACCATGTCCCAGGCCACTCGTAGAAGGCCCGCATTTACACCGACAAAGACTGCACCACTAGCGAGAAAAGCGGGGAGACTCCACAAAGAAGACGAAACTCACTCCCTCGTGTCGGAGGAGCCCCCGGCGTCTGAGGAGGAAAAGCTCGCAGCAAGTCCGACTGAGACGGACCATCGGAAACCTCCAAAGGCGCGGGCATACCCGAAGTAGGGGTATGCTCTCCCCCCGGAACAGTAAAGTCAACACCAGCCAAGACCCGGTCTATGGAACTGGAAGTAGGCGCAGGATCACCTGCACAAAATTCAAAGGCATACTCAGACAAGGGCAACAGCAAATCATTTAGGAAAGCAGATGCACGCAAAAATGACAAAAAGCAAGCATGAAGGCCTACATTATCTACAGATAAGGCCAAAACGAAGTAGAAGCACAGAAGAGCATATTTTATGACACATATACAGTATACACGTCATACAAAGCCAAGTCAGGAGCAAGCACGCGCAAAAGCAGCAGAGAATTAGCCAAAACAGCAGAAAGCAAGCCCTTTTAACCCAAATATAGCAGAAAGGGGAAAAACACTACAGAAGGCCAGAAACCCATATTTTCTGAGACAGACCCAACCCATAAATCACAATAAGCACGTGCAAAAAATTTCAAGCGGAAACGATGTCCCGAACACCTCGACTGAATAGCTTTTACAAAACACCTCCAAACTACAAAAACGGCCTTTTCTTGACCATAACTCAACCCAAAAAGCCCCCACTTCCCACAAAACAACCCCCTAGCCAACACAGACAACATACATAACAATACATTCCATACACGAGGCACGAAACGCGAGGAAAAGCGATTTTTAGAAACCTAGCCTAAACTACAAAAAACGCTCCAAGCGCCTCCAAACAACACATTTCCTACAAAACAAAGCCAAATATGTAACATACTAGCCATAACAACACAATACAGAAGATTTGAGCAAGTTTCAGAACCGAAAAATTCGACCAAAATTTCGGCCCCTATACAAAACTACATGAAAATTACGGTTTTTCGAGCCGCTTTTTGGCACACAACCCACCCAAACCTCCACACAAGCATACTACGACGTTTTCTAAATAACCAAGACACTCGGGATCGCCTTACGTTACAAAAACAGAGCACAAACCCCGACTCTACCCCCTTTTACACGGTTTTTCACCCAAACGAACCGCTTTTCCCACGCATTCCAACAAAACGAACTCACCAACGCATTGTAATACTAATGGGTAAGCTACACTGAAGTTTTGAGCCATTTCCGAGACATTTTCAAAAATGACCAAAATGCCCCCACACTACAAAACGCACGAAAATCGAGGCCACGAGTCGGGTTTTCACAAACGATCAACAGAGACAGCAGCATAGGCCTTGCACGGCTCCCAAGTACCAAGCTCAAGCAAAGACGAGGGCTAAAATCGAATCAAACCGATAAATTCGACCTAAACCCTAGAAAACGGATTTTCGAGCTAAAACCGACTCAAACCAAATTCAAAACACGAAAAACCAAGTGAGTTGAGTACGTACCTTGGTCCATGACGAATTGTAGGAGTCGGAAAATCAAAATTTGGTCTAGAAAATCGCCGGATTAAGTTTTGGGTGTTTTCGATTTAGTTTTTATTTTGAAACGAAATAAACTCTCCTCTCCTCTCTTCTTTTCCCCGCTTTTTATACAAATTCACAAAACAAAAACGAAATCGCCAGTTTACTGGCGATTTTATTTTTCTTTCTGGGTTTCTGTTTTTTTTTTTTGGGCTGGTTTTCCTCGGCCCAATACACTTACAACCCACTTCAAACACAATTTCAACCCAAACACAAAAACACGTAGCCTCCTTACGAGACGTTCATAAAAACCTAGCCCTTTTTATGAGAAATACAAAAACACGTAGCCTCCTCACGAGACGTTCATAAAAACCTAGCTCTTTTTATGAGAAATCCAAAAACACGTAGCCTCCTTACGAGACGTTCATAAAAACCTAGCAACTTTTTATGAGAAAAACACGTAGCCTCCTCACGAGACGTTCATAAAAACCTAACCTTTTAAGAGAAAAACACGTAGCCTCCTCACGAGACGTTCATAAAAACCTAGCCCTTTTTATGAGAAAAACACGTAACCTCCTCACGAGACGTTCATAAAAACCTAACTTTTTATAAGAAAAACACGTAGCCTCCTCACGAGACGTTCATAAAAAACCTAGCAACTTTTTATGAGAAAAACACGTAGCCTCCTCACGAGACGTTCATAAAAACCTAACCTTTTATGAGAAAAACACGTAGCCTCCTCACGAGACGTTCATAAAAACCTAGCCCTTTTTATGAGAAAAACACGTGGCCTCCTTACGAGACGTTCATAAAAACCTTGCCCTTTTTATGAGAAATACAAAAACACGTATCCTCCTTACGAGACGTTCATAAAAACCTAGCCCTTTTTATGAGAAAAACACGTAGCCTCCTTACGAGACGTTCATAAAAACCTAGCCCTTTTTATGAGAAATACAAAAAAACACGTAGCCTCCTCACGAGACGTTCATAAAAACCTAGCCCTTTTATGAGAAACACAGAAACACGTAACCTCCTTATGAGACGTTCACAAAAACCAAAAACGCGTAACCTCCTTATGAGACGTTCACAAAAACCTAAGCCTCCACGAAAACACCAACCGTTCTTGTAAACAAAACCCAAAAACGCGTAACCTCTTCTACGAGACATCCAACAAGAAGCAAGGCACCAGCAGGAAGCACTCAGGCCACACGCAGGCTGACACGCCCTTAAACATGTAGGACCGTCATGTCCTTGAAAACATGTCGTCCCTCCCCGCATTTCCCGACGCTAAGTCCTCGTCTCTCCCATAAGACACATGCTTAGCGCCGCCAGGTAGTATCGAGACTGTGATGGTCCGGATACTATCTTTAAGTTTGACTAACGCTTTGTCCAAGCTCACCAAACTGGGGCTCAGAGATACCCGTATCCGCATTCCCCCAAAAACAAACCCAATGACGAAAAGGACTTTCATGCATGATTTTAGAAGAGTCGAAGCGGTAAAAGTGTCTAAAACGATTTAGTCATTTTTAACGATTAATTTGGATTTGCATAATCATAAAAATGAATGTCACTCGGTCATTATAAGCACAACACGAGCACGATACAGAACGCCTTATTAGGCCAAGCCACAAAACAAATTTCAACTAGCTACAAACGGCCCAAACCTACAAAACGACCCAAAACGCACACTAACGCAACACGCAAAACGGGCCAAAGTGCCCCGTGCCACATTTTCACAAAATTAGACCCTTAAAACCGTAAAATAATATACTTCAATATTATTTTATTTCAAGTCAAAACCGAAAAACACGACAAAAACCGAAACACGAAATCGAAATTCGGACCAAAACAAAACGACCCAAAAATACTTAACCCATAAGTTAATTACATCACAAAACACCATCATTACTCAAAAATACGTCACTAAGCCAAAGGCGGCTTAAGCAGCACACCAAAACAAAATTAAAATCGTCAGAACAAAGCGACAAAAACTAAATCGCCTGTTTACAGGCGATTATGTTTTCCTCTCCCAACCCTGGTCCTTTTATTCCATTTGGCGGCTGCACTGAAACTTAATCGCAGGCTCACTGGCGATTAAGTTTTGTCAATGCACAAAAACGAGCCATTTCCTATAAATACCAACCCCTTACCTTCATTTCAAAGCATCGGTTTTTCAACACACATACACTATTCACAAAATGCACTCAAAAATACCGTCTTTACATTTTCGAAAGGTAAACATTTTACCTACGCTTTGGGACGTTTGAGACTCGGACAAAGGGGTTACATTAACCCCAACCCGATATTGGCATTAGCGAAGCCGTATTCGTAATACGGTTGTAGCAATTCGGATTCATAATCCGTCTAAACCCCGCCAGTATCGCATAAATAACGACTCATTATCACTAAAGCAAACCGACGTCACTTTTATAATTATGCAAGTCCTCATTCATGCATTAAATTACGACTAGAATCACGGATCCAACACTAAATTGTACCGTTTCATAGAGTCTTTTAGCATGCAAAACTGAGGGTTTTTCACAAAATCTTAAGAGTCAAAATACGAGGTCGGAAAATAACGTTTATGGTAATAATTTAGTCAATAAATTATTATTTAACGTACATTTCCTATAGCAAAAGTCATTATTTTGACGATTTACATTATTTATGCATTTTTATCGAGTCATACTTATTCGCACTTGTACGTAGCGTGACTTTTAGCCCAAATATCGAAATTAAGCAAATGTTTTCAAATTAGTAGAGACTACTTTTATGTAGGCTTTTTTATTTCAGTTTTCAAAAATACATTTTTGTCAAAACTTTTGAAAAGTAACCTCACTCTGAATCCCTTCTCTGGTTTCAAAGCTCAGACGGATAGGTATCGACGCACCTTGAAATCTGAGGCACTCGTGTCTTGTATTTCAAGACGCGTTGAATAGGTTCCAAATTCCTTTAATATTTGGTGGCGACTCCGAAAATACATTTTCAAAAAGGATTTTCTACTTTTCTTTTTGGTCACAAATTCATGCAATGATCTCCCCATTTTTACAAACTTCGCACTCTTTCCTGCGAGGCGCATTCCGGACCCGGCGCCCCCGCACGGGGCGAGGCCGGGCGCGCGCAGGGCGTCGATAGGTTTTCCTTCCCTTCCCGGTACCTTCAACTCCTCACGAGTAAATACGTATATTTTCAAAACACAGACACTCTTTACGAGTCACGAATCAAAATTACGTATACTCCTCACGAGTAAATACGTATATTTTCAAAACACAGACACTCTTTACGAGTCACAAATCAAAATGCGTATACACCTCACAAGTAAATACGTATATTTTCAAAATACATACACTTTTTGCAAACCAAAAATAAAATATGCACTTTCACCCTAATCAAAACACAGGAACACGAATTCCTTCTGCAAATCAAGAACGCAGACACCCATGCTTCCTGCGGAAAAGGAAATCAAAATCAAAATCACAAAACGCAGAAACAAGCGCGCAGCAGACACGCAGGACGCAGGAGACGCCAAGTTGCAAAACGCCGTCAAACGATGTTCAAACAACAAGCAGGCCTGCAAGCCCTTAAACATGCAGGTCCGTCATGTCCTTAAACATGCCGTCCCTCCCCGCATTCCTGACACTAAGTCCTCGTCTCTCCCCGAGACACATACTTAGCATCGCCAGGTAGTATCGAGACTGTAATGGTCCGGATACTATGTTTTAAAGTTTGACTAGCGCTTTAGTCCAAGCTCAGTCAAACTGGGGGCTCTGTAGATACCCGTATCCGTACCCCCCAAAAACAAACCTGATGACGAAAAGGACTTTTCATGCATGTTTTAAAATAAGACGAAACGGTACATAAGTGTCTAAAACATTTTAGTCATTTTTTTAACGTATTAATTTGAATTTGCATATTTCGTAAAAATGAATATTAATTTAGTCATTTTAATCGTAAGTCAACACAATACACACAAGCACGACACATAAACGCCTCACAAAAATGGCCCAAGAACACAAAAAGACCTAAACACACAAAAACGGCCCAAGACACACAAAAAAGGCCCAAGCACCCGAAGCGGACCAAAATGCGCCCCGGGTCACATTCTTACAAAACAAAGTTTCACAATATCGTAAAATAATATATTACAATATTATTTTATTTCAAGCCAAAATCGAAAAACACGACGAAAAACCGAAACACGAAACACGAAAAACGGAGCCGAGAAAGTCAACTTGTACCAAGTTGATCAACTTGGCACAAGTTGATCTCCCTCGACCCTCCAAAGTCAACAAAGCGAAACACAATCATATACATCCTACGAAAACATGTCATACAAAATACGGCGCTACAAATCTGTCAGAAAAAGGGGTGAAAATCGCCAGAGCACTGGCGATTTTCATGAAAATCGCCAGAGCACTGGCGATTTTCATGAAAATCGCCAGTCCTCTGGCGATTTTCCCCCTCCTTTCTGACACACTTGCGATTTTTCACTTAATCGCTAGTTCACTGGCGCTTTTCTGAGCAACTACGCATGAAACACGAAGCATTTGCTATAAATAGCAGCCCCTATTCGACTCAAAACACATCAACTCTTCATTTCAAATATACATCTCTTACATATGACAATCAACACTAATTCTTATGTGAGACATGTCTCACAATAATTTATTGTGAGGCATTCTCACATGAGGGTAGTTTTTTTTTTTTTTTTTAACAAATTTCTATGCATGACTTACATTAATTAACGTAAGTCCGGTCTTACGCAAGAACTACTCAATTCAACACTCATACTCACATAAAGTCTCTCGCACTTATAAATCTCCACTCTAAAAACCGTCTTTGCATTTCAAGGTAAAGAAATTTTACCTTCGGATTGGACGTTCGAGACATATAGGGTTACTTTAACCCACCCCGATATTGGCACTAACGAACCCGTATTTGCAATACGATTGTAGTAATTCGAATCGAAAGACTCGTCTAAACCTCGCCAATATCGCATAAATAAACGACTCAAAATCACTAAATTAAACACACACTTTTACATTATGTAAATTCTCGATTCATGCATTAAATTACGACTAAAACACGGATTCTACATTTAACTGTACCGTTTCATATAGTCTTTTAAACATGCAAAACCGAGGGTTTTACAAAATCTTAGAATTGAACACAAGTCGGAAAACAACGTTAATTTATTAATTCAAATACAATGAATTAGTAATTTTACGTATATTTCCTATAGCAAATCGTCATAGCTTTGACGGCTTACATTTATTTTACATATTTGTCGAGTCATATATTTGCATTTGTACGTAGCGTCCTATTAGCCCAAATATCGAAATTAAAGCATTTGTTTTCAAATTAGTAATGACTACTTTTACGTAGGCCTTTTTATTACAGTTTTCATAATACGTTTTGTCAAAACTTTAGAAAGGTAACCTCACTCCGAATCCTCTCTGGTTTCACAATAACCTCAGATGGATAGGTATCGACGCACCTTGAAATCTGAGACACCCGTGTCTTATATTTTAAGACGCGTAGAATATTTGGTGGCGACTCCAAAAATATATTTCAAAAAGGACTTTATATTTCTTTTTTGGTCACAATTACATGCAATGACACTCCCCCATAAGCAAAAGAACGCTCGAGCAAAGCCCTAAAACGAAGCTCCTGCGAGCGAGCTTCTTGCAAAATTTTCCCGCGCCGTGCATTCCGCCCCGTTGACATCTAATCGAGGGCGGGCGCGAGCGGGGCGTCGAGAAGGGATCCCGATCCGGTATCCTCAGGACACTGCTTTATCCTCGTAGCTATCGACTATTTCACCAAATGGGTCGAAGCTGCGTCATACCGTAAGCTGGGCACCAAAGAAGTTGCGAAATTCATACAGAACAACATCATTTGTCGCTACGGCATACCCCATGAGTTCAAAAGTGATCAAGGCACGCATTTCCGTGGGGAAGTCGAACCACTTCTTTTTAAGTACAAGATACAACGACACAAATCCTCACCTGTGGATACCCATATCCGTACCGTCCCACGCAAAACCCTGTGATGTAACACGGACTTTTATTACGCATGCCTTAACGTTGACTTAAACGGTTCTAACTAATGTCGAATTCATTTTGAGTCATTTTAAATGTTAAAATGTTTTAGGTCGCTTCACATCGCATTTAAATAAACGTTCATTTTGTCCATTTGGAGTTTAGCTAGGTCCTTGTCCTGCTTCATTCGGCATGAGCTTCGCATTTGCACTACAATTAGCCCTTTTACATTAACAAGGTCTAGTTCAGCATTCCTAAATCCCTAAATTTAGGCCGGGCGGCTAGATCTTCCCTTTAGCCTCCTCTTACACAAAATACGACCTCACGTCTTACCTTATTTCACAAAATCTACGCAAATACACCTTTTTCATTTTTCCGGGTCTCGAGCCCGAAACCGAGCCCAGACCCAGCCTTTGGCCCGCACTCCAAAGCCCTGAACATCAAAATATCTCAGAAATATCCTAGGCCTTTTCCTTGACGTACAAGCAAGGATTATACTAAATCTTTTCGAGATATAATCAAACCGGAACTAGGAAACTACGCAAAAAACCACACCTTCAAACCGCATAGTCTTATGCGGTTTGGGGTGGCAACCGCATAAGCCTATGCGGTTTGCCTGGGCAACCGCATAAGGCTATGCGGTTTCTTGGCTTGTTTTTATCCCCGAATTTCCTAATTTCTCCGAGGTTTTTAGTATATATACACCCCTATACCTGACCTCGAAAAACACAATTCACAACCATCTTTCACAACAAACACGCTACAAAACTCTCTCAAAGCCTCAAGCACTCAAATCCTTGAGTTCAACACACCATCCCGTGTTGAATTCATCCTCCTTTTTAAGTTCAAGAAGCGAAGCTCTGCCTAGATCTGAAGCGTCAGGACAAGGTAGGTACCGATCCAGTTGGATCAAAGCTTTTTCTTATTTTCTATGGACTAACAAAGGGGACTACACTCTAGCGCCAGGGCTTTGGCACCCAGCGCTTGCACTCCAAGTGTTCTATTTACTTCGGGTACACTCCATATCCGATGACACGCCAAAGTCGCATAAGCAACCGACCAATGGACAATTGAACTTTATTTTATTTGCATGCATCTTGCACCTTCTTATTTTGCATTAAAATCAACTTAAACAATGAATTCGACCTTTAAACCGTCTTCGTTAACAAGTTAAACATGCTAAACTGAGGGTTTTAATCAATCTTTTTGCATCTGCATCTGCATTCTTTTACAACTTTATCGCACTTGTACGTAGCGATAACATTAGCTCAATTATCATCTTACATGGATTGTTCTAGGTCAGTAGAGGCTATTTTTACATAGGCTTTTCTAAAAGGTTTTCATAAATCATTAATTGAATTAACTCTTTTTCTAGAGTACCCTCACCCCGAATCCAATCTGGTTTCACAGCCTTATATCTAGGGGTGTCGGCGTGCTCCAAAATCTAAGACATGTTTTTAGCTTAGAACATGGTAGCAGGTTCCTAATTTCCGCGATAATTAGGTGGCGACTCCAAACAGTTCAAAAAGGTTTTTCTAACTTAATCTTTTTTACTTAGTCCGCCCTTAAGCAAGACGCCGAGTTGGGTCCCTCGTCTCGATTCCCGGGTTCCACAGTTTGGCGACTCCGCTGGGGAGATTTTATTTTTAAAACTTAAAACTAGCTTTTTCTTTTTAAAAAATAAAGAGGTGAAACTTGAAAGCCTTGAACAATCCAAGTATACATATTTGAGCTATGCACATTCGTCTAGAGTCCATTCCTTTTGGAATCTAGGCACCCTTTGCACCCTCGAGAGGTGGTTCCCACATGCAGGCTTGTCCACTCGATAAAGCACATGCTGGACTAGCTTTCCTCTCACCCCTCCACGGCTTGCCGTAAACGACTATCTCGACCGCCGGTGCTCCTTGAAACCTATCGCCTTGCTGTAAGGAAATGAAGGGGTTAAGTATCTGCCAAAGCGTACTCGAGGTAGTTGGAGGTGTACCCGACTGACTCATTTTTCACCCTTTTTGAGTCATACGTACAAGTTCGAGGCTATGCACTCCATGGTCTTTTTCAAAACGAGCATTTGCATTCATATCTTCGAAAACTCACTTAAACGTTTCAAAGATAAACGAACCTAACATTTAACAAACTAACACTTTTCAAACAAAACTATCGCGAATTTTTGAAACAAGCTTTTTTAAAATTCTCCTTTTTCACTAACAAGCAAAAACCCGAGCAAGGACTAAAACCCGAGCTCGTGGATTTCAATCCTCTAGGTCACACGGCCTAGACTCCGCTTTTAACATCCTCGACTCGACTTGCTAGCCGCTCTCGAGTCGAATCCATTCTCTTTTACACATCCGAACTCAAGCTCACCTCGGCAAATCACCGATACTAGTTCGACGGGTGCAAAGCAAAATTTTTAACATCGAGACGAGATGTGCGCACACATCCTCGTCTCAAAAGCTTCCCTTTAGCCAAAACTCTTCGAAAATCTCCTTTTTCAAGCTTAAAAGGTCTTTCAAAACAATGAAATGAGCTAAAAATGAACGCCTAAAATGAACATTGAACCTAGTAGGTCTAACCGAATGCACCTCTCACAAACCAACCCACTTCAACATCCTCAACTCAACTAGCTAACCGCTCTCAAGTCAAACCCCTTTCATCCATCCCTTAACGATGAACCGTTAAATGGGCTCGACAAAGCTAACACCTTTCAACTTTGAGACGAGACGTGCGCACACGTCCTCACCTCAAAAGCTTCCTTTAGCTAAAACCTTTTCAAAAACCTCCTTTTTTCAAAACATAAAAGGTCTTTCTAAACAAAGGAATGAGCTAAAAATGAACGCTTAAAGTGAACGTGAGTCTAGTGGGTCGAGTCGTGTCACTAATATACGAAGTGAAATACAGGCCTCAGCTGGACACTCGCCGTACTAAGAATCACATAGTCAACCCATACAAGAAACGAACCTACACCCGCAAAATGGCTGGCAATGATGATGTTAACGCACTCCGTGAACAAATCACCAAGCTGACCGACGACCTCGAACGCCTACTGAACCACCACAAGACCGAGATGAGGCGTTTGGAGCAACGTATCAAGGACAAGACCGACAAGCACGTCTCCATCCACACTCTCGAGGCCCTTGGCCAACAGGACAATGAAGGCTTCACCGAGTATCTCTCTCGATGGAAAAAGCTAAGCGCACGAATTCCAGATCGTCCGCATGAGGACGAGCTTGTGCCTAAGTTCATAAACAACCTGCGACCCGTGTATCAATTATACATGCGGTACAGCGACATCCAAGACTTCGAACAACTCATCAGGGTCGGTGCTCAGAATGAAGACAATCTTAGGACCGGCACGATGGCCAGATACACCGACCGTACCTACCAAGATAACTCACCAAAATCTCCTCGCGCGACCAAGAGTGAGGAAAACTACACTGTGCACAGCCTTGACGCATCTGCAACCAAAAGTTATAGGAGCTTCATGCCTTACACTAAGGCATTCCATAGATTGGTTGAAAACAAATACCTACAACCAATCGGGCCTACTAACGAGCCGCCCGAAGACAAGAAGCCAAAATTTTGGAACCCGAATGCCTTCTGTGCATACCACCGAGGCAAAGGGCACGACACTGAACACTGCTTCAAGCTTAAACATATCATCCAAGATCTCGTCGATCAAGGAAAGCTCGACAAACCGTCTCAACCGTCCAAACCGTCCAACGATGACAACCTTTTCGCTAACCATACGATCTTCACAGGAACGCTCCCTCCCATGGATCACGCAGACTTGGTCACGCCCGCAAGCGACCCAACGCCTAACACAGACATTGGGGATGAACTGACATGCGAGAATGCGCTTATAAAATGCAAACCATCACGACTCAAAAGGAAGATGGCGAGAGAGAAAGCATTGGCAAATGGGAAGAAGAAGAAATCCTCTTAGCTTCTAATGCTCTTAGCGTCGGGTCATCTGTCGACCCATCTATCTTAGACTCTAGCTCTAGCTTAGATTTTCCTTTTACGGAGATAGCTCCAAGCAATTTTCTGAGTTGTCGAATCATTTTTCGCAAATTAATGAAATGAATAAATTCGCTTACGTTTTGTCTCAAACTAAAACAAACAACAAAGAACAAACAATCAAAAATCAACAAACAACAAATCACAAAATGCAAAAGACACTAACGTAACTCATGCGATGAAAATGAACAAACAAATGAATCATTAATCAAATACATTGCAAACATCGTGGGCAACCCAACGTAAACCCACTTTCCTTAAATCTTTGAAAACATAAATGGATTAAATAACCCACGGTTATCCTAACCTATTTATCGCATGCTTTTTCACAAAGCGTAACCCAAGAATTAGAACACATTCTTGGTGAGTCTTTCAAAGCAAACTCACGACCCTTGGCCTTTTCGAACCCTTCTAAACAAAATCTTTTCAAAACGACTCATTGTCGAACCAGCCCAGTAAGTAGCATCCCTCGCCGTACCCAAGGATGGCCAAGCTCAATCTTGTGGGTTCTAACATCGGATCGAATGGCTCAAACCACCTCGTTCCATTTCTCCTTTGACAAAATCCATGTGGACGAGTAAGCTCGTCCTCATCACATTTTCGCACCTGCGACTCAAATAGCTTAAACGCCATTTCGAGCATCCACCAATAGGATCTTAGCAACACACTGTTAACATAAACTTCTAGCCTTCTATTACCAAACATCGTTGAGCATGAAACATTTTAAAACATTTCTAGCTCAAAATCGGCCGCATGACCCGCGGTCATCACAACCCTTTTATCACAAAACTCGTTTCAAACCCGAGAATGTCAGCCCATTCTCGAGGAGTTTCACGGCTCAAGGCCTTTACCTCCCTCAATATAAGCATTTTTCGAAGGTTTTCTGATACATGCTGTTTATATACATTTTATGCCCCCGGTTCAGTCGCATTTAGCTTATATTTACTCGTGATCATTGCTAGTTTGTGAGCTATTTGCTATATTTCTCGTTACTGCTGCCTTTCATTTACATTTTGCAGGTTTTGGTGGTTTTGAGCCAAAACCCGAGACAATTGGAGCAAGTACGAGATTCAAGACGCCAAGCCCAAGCTCGAGCTCGCGCAGGAGCTCGGGATATGAAGAAAGACCAAAAGACTAAGGGCCACGAGCTAAATTAGGCCCAAAGTAAAGAGTGAAGCTTAGAATAAAGGAGGAAGAGCCCAGCCATTTCGGCCCAGGCCAGGCCGGGTCGGTCGGCGGCACGGCCGTGATTTGGTGGGTTAATTTCGTAGGTTTTGTTTTTAGTTTGTGTTTTAATTATTGGGAAACTATATATATACTCTTTGGACGAAAAACTCAGCTTATGCGTTATTTTACATTCTAAGTTAGGTTTTAAGTTTACTGCTTATTAGTTTTCTCTCTCAAAAACTCAATTAGTTAGTTTCAAGATCGATTTACTTTGTAACCGCCGGTACTCTACTTTAATCCAGGTTTATTTTAATCCTTATTGTTTATTCATCATGTTTACTTTGATTGCTTCTGTTGCTTTGATTGTTATTATGAGTAGCTAATTCCTTAATTAGGGTTTAGGGGAATTTGTGATATTTGGTTCAGGAACATGTTTTAGGATTAAATTGGTTGAATAAATTGTGTACTTGATTTCTTTCTACGCGTTTTATGCCAATTGAATAAGGATTATTTCGCCTGATCACCGATTTGTCTGAGTTTAATTGAACCTGAGTAAGTTTTAATTTAAGATCGAAAGCCGAGTTAAAACTAGACTTACGCGAGATTGATAAGTTGAATTTAGTAAGTTGCGAGAGCCCGCTAAATTTGCTTAAGGCTAAAATTGACTCGAGAGAGCGTTTTATAAACCTACTCATTTGCACAGTTTATCGCTTCCTTCTTATAAATTTGAGTTCCTGAATCATTGTCATAATGAACCCGATGCCCTAATCTTTCTCCTTATATATTCCTGCTTATTTTACCATTTGCTTTAGTTTAGTTCAAACAAACTCCTTTTCATACCTTTGAGTTAGACCTGTTTACTCCGTCTTTAGCTTAAAACTACACCGTTTCTCTGTGGATACGATCCTGCTTGCCGCTAGCTACTTGTTAGTGTTTTCGTAGGTTTATTTTGACAGGGTGATACGACTTGGCCGTGTCAATTTTGGCGCCGTTGCCGGGGAAACGGCTTTGTTAGTTTTAGTTTTTGTCAGTTGTTACAGGTTTTTCTCTCTTGTCTCAAGGAACCTAGTTCCTTGAGACCGTTTCTTATCGTTTGCTTGTAGTTTTGTTTATGCACAGGTCACCTACAGGTTTAGTTCCATTCGAGCCTGAACCTGAGCGCGCATTACACAGACTACGTAAGGAAGCACGTAAGTTAATCGATCTTGATTTTGAGGAAGCGTCGCATTCGGAGTCAAGTGCAACGCGATCGTCCTACGAAGAGGACACACCACCTATTACTCCAGTTTCTTCTCCGCCACGTGTGACTATGCCGAAGCTCTATAGTCACTCGGTACCTATACTAGAATCCATTCCTAATGGATTTACGATGCCCGCTACTCTTACGGGCAACTTTGAGATTCGCCCCGCCTTCTTGACTTTGGTGGAGCGGAATCAGTTCGGAGGCTATCCTACGGAGGATCCTGGTCGACATATGCTGGTTTTTACGGACTATTGTTCGACTATTAAGCAGGCTGGGATCACTCAAAATCAGATAAGGGAGATGTTGTTCCCTTTTTCGCTAAAAGATCGAGCCCGCGAGTGGATTACTGATCTAGACAAGGAGGCCGCTGGTGTTACAGATTGGAGGAGTTTGGCTCTCGCGTTCTATTCAAAGTTCTATCCTCCAGAGCGCACAAATCAGATGCGCAGTCAGATTCAGGGCTTCAAGCAGACATACGATGAGACTTTAGCTGAAGCTTGGGAAAGGTATAAGAAGCTCATACGGGATTGTCCTCACCGTAATGAACGACCGCTCGTGATTATGACCTTTTATAACGGCTTATATGCTGAAAGCCGTGCGATTCTTGATTCCGCTGCGGAGGGACGTTTTGCTAACAACGTCGATGATGATAAAGCTTGGGCATTAATTGAGGAGATGGCGATACATTCGTCACAATTTGGGAAGCCGAGGGGAAATTCACGGTCTGTGCATAATGACCGTGATAAGGAGAGCATTAGTGCGCTCACTAGCCAGGTTGCTGCGCTGACCGCACAGATTAGTATGATGAATGGGGGTGGTTCTTCTGGTGCTCATGTAAATGCTATTAGTAAATTCAATTGCAGGGCTTCAAGCAGACATACGATGAGACTTTAGCTGAAGCTTGGGAAAGGTATAAGAAGTTCATACGGGATTGTCCTCACCATGGGCTGAACGACTGGCTCGTGATTATGACCTTTTATAACGGCTTATATGCTGAAAGCCGTGCGATTCTTGATTCTGCTGCGGAGGGACGTTTTGCTAACAACGTCGATGATGATAAAGCTTGGGCATTAATTGAGGAGATGGCGATACATTCGTCACAATTTGGGAAGCCGAGGGGAAATTCACGGTCTGCGCATAATGACCGTGATAAGGAGAGCATCAGTGCGCTCACTAGCCAGGTTCTTCTTGTCACCGACCGCATTGCATTAGTATGATGAATGGGGGTGGTTCTTCTGGTGCTCATGTAAATGCTATTGCAGGGCACGACTTGGGTTATTCTACGGGGTATGTTGCACCACAGGAGCAGGTTTATGCTTATCAATCCTATAACCAAAACCTGCCGTACTAAAACCAGCCGGGTTACGATCGTTCTCTCTTGTCCTACCGTAACCAAAACGTGCTAAACCCAACCACCCAACCACCACAAAATCAACCCTACATCCCTCCTCACAAAACTTTCCAACCACCTCCACCCAATTACCAAAAACCAGCTTATACTCCACCACCTCCTACCCCGGGACCTGATCCTTTGGCCGAAACTAAGGCCATGATGTCGCAAATGCAACAAATGATGATGGGTATGCAGAAGTCGCAGGAGACGATGATGCAATATGTGCAGAAGAGTGATCAAGCTAAGGACGCGGCTATAAAGATGTTGGAGAATCAAGTGGCTCAACTAGCCACTTCACAAGCGTCGCGTCAACCGGGTTCATTGCCATCGCAGGGTAATCCTCCTAACCCTCCTCCCGATACAGCATGTGCCATTACTTTGCGGAGCGGCACGTTTTATGATGATCCGAGGACAAAAGCAGCGCAGCCGGTCGACCGGCAGCCGGTCGTCCAACCGGCTGGACCTGCTGCTGCGGGGAAGAATGATTCGGGTGTTAATTCGGGTGTTCCTGTCGCTACTCCAACGCCCCCGATTCAAATCAAGCTACCTTTTCCGGGTCGAGTGCAAGCTGCAGGGGAGGCCAAGTTCAAGAAGTTCGTGGACGTCATTAAAGCTCTTCAGGTAAATGTCCCTTTTCTTGATCTCGTGACTCAAATCCCCGCGTACGCTAAGTTTTTGAAGGAGGTCTTAGCTAGGAAGCGTACGCTAGATGATGTCTCGACCGTGGCTTTTGTGGGGGAGGCTAGCACTAGGTGCAGGGTAGTAAACCCCCTAAACTTAATGACCCCGGGACCTTTTCTATTCCCTGCTCCATCGGTAAGTTTGTGGTCCGAAATGCTTTATGCGATCTTGGAGCGAGTGTGAGTGTCCTACCCTACTCTCTGTACCAAAAGATGAACTTGCAAGCTTTGGGACCCACTCACATTACCTTGCAAATGGCTGACCGTTCCGTTAAGCGTCCCTTGGGTATCCTACAAGACGTCCCAGTACAGGTTGGAAAGTTCTTCATCCCTGTAGACTTTGTAGTGCTTGACCTGCCCGAGGATGTCCACATTCCCATTATTTTGGGGAGACCCTTCCTGCACACTGCTGGTGCAGTTATTGACGTGGGCAATAAGACTTTAGCTTTTACGGTGGGGGGTGAAAAGCTCACTTTTACGCATTCTGATACCCCGCGGTCACCCATGCGTCTAGAGTCGGTTTGTTCTGTTAATGTTATACCTCCGTCTCACTCTATTGGAGACACTTCGGAGGTCGTTTCTGTTGTCTCCCCGTGTGCAGGTTCTTTACAGGATGGCTGCAAGGTTGGTTTGGGGGAGAGGAAATTGCTTAGAACCGACCTTTACAACGCTAGCAATGGGGATAGAGGTCTCACAGTCGAGCCGCCGGGAGCACAAGGGCAATTTCGAGAGCCATTCAGAGATGGAGCCCCATGCATGATGGACTATGCTGCGCTGCCTCGAGAGGGAGGTGTTCTTTGGCGGACGAATGCTGTTTCGCCGAGTGAAGCTGTCGCGAATGGCCAACGACCTTGGCCTAATTATACTTGATTTCTGGAACCTTGAAGAGTCGTGCGGGACTATAAACCAGCGCTTCCGGGAGGCAACCCGATGACGTTGTATTTTTATTTGCACTTTGTACTTTTCTTTGGTTTGTTTTGGATGACATTTTATGGTTTGATTTTGAGCGCGTGAGGATGAGGGCTTATATGTGATTTTAGCGCGCAGGTACTTTAGGACTTTTGTCCTTCGTATTTTTGAGAAGACGCTACGAGGAAGCATCCCAGCCAGTCGACCGGCAGCCGGGTTCAGACCGGCACCGTAGCTGAAATTTGAAGCAGAAGAAAAAGAGCGAAAAAAATTGAAAAATGCATGGGAGCCGGCCGACCGGCCGCCGGTCTGGACCGGCCCCCATGTTCTGCTGGTTCGTTTTGTTCCTTCTCGCGTGCTATGCCGAAGTACTTCATCGTTGGACTGAATTGGACGCATATACGTGGAATATTAGCCGCACTCCATGATTGACTTCGGTTTGGGGGAGCTCCAACTTTATAATGTGAGCTTCCATTACCCTTTTTTCTCGCTTTGTTTTTCTTACCCCGTATACTATTTGTCCTTAACTGCTGTATGGTTGTGCTGTTTTCCACATTGAGGACAATGTGTGATTTGGTTTGGGGGAGGGAAGCACTTTCGCGCTTATTAGTTTAGTTGCATTTTATTTCGTGTGCATTTATTATGAAAACCCAAAAAAATTAAAATTTCAAAAATCTCAAAAATACGAGTCTTTTTGGTCTGCTTTGTCACGTTTGGAGAATTGATTAGTGCATTAATTTTGATCTTTAGTATCTCCGAGTCGAATATCTATCGTCGTAGCTTGCACTATATGTTTGTTTCCTATTAATAGATTGCGAGTCTCAAACACTAGCCCACTTGTATTTGCTTAATTCTTATCGCTTTTCGTTTGTTTACTTTCGACTTTGACATTCGAGCTTGGCAATGGTTTGTGGAATGTTTGGTTTGTTGGTTTGCGGTATGATTGGAAAGATCTATATATGTTGGAGCAATGCTTCGATGCTTTCGGAGGGGACTCATTGATTTGAGTAACCACAGTGACCATGAATTTGTAGGGATCGGATCCCATTCACTAATCAAATATTAGTGTAAATCAAATTACTCTAATTTGATTTAGCAAGATCTATGTAGTTAACAAAAGTATTTTGTTACAAGTTTAGAAATTTATACCTTTCTTTAAAAGGTAAAGAGGGCACAAAACTATAACTGCTTTCTAGTTTTGTTTCTTGAGTTTAAGCTTAGGATGATCCTCCAAAAACCCGAGTTTCCAATAATAAGAAACCTCCTAAAAGTTGCACCCAAGAACTCTCCAAAAAAATACTAAGTATTTTGATCTAGAAATAACTTAGTATAACTTGATATTATGTGATAATAGTATTACTAACACTTAGTAATACAATACTAATAGTAGTATTATTTTTGAGAGATTATGAGAGAGATGGAGAGTGTAGAGAAAAATGATACATCCTTGCTCTTTCTTTTCATACTCTTATAAAGACAAAAGAGTGAAGCAAAAATGTGTCCAAGACACTCATGGAGGCCGGCCCCTTTGCATGGAGGAGAGAGGAAAGGCTTTTCACTTAGTTTAGAACAATCTCTAGCTTTTTCATCATTATGTTAAAGCATGCAAGTGAAGAACAATAGCTAAAGACAAAAGAAAATCTTATTCTCCCTCTCCCCTTTGTTTGCACGGTTTTAGGGCCCTTAATTTGGGTCCAATTTGTTTTTAATATTTGTCCCACAAATACTTATAAATTATCACTTAATCATCCAATATGATAAAGTACAAATTATCAAATTGAACTCACAACTCTTCTTTAACATATACGTACACTGCGCATATATTTAAGAATCGTACTTTTACTAATCTCATTAGTAAAATATATATGATTAGTGAATTAACAGTTACTCACTAATTCCATCTCCTCTAATAATTTTATCGATATAAAATTCAATCATCCGAGTTCTCAACTCGATTTCTCTCTAAATTACTTCACTGACTAACCGCTAGTCAAATTATCAAGTTACTAATTTAATCGTATCTCATACAATTAATTAGCTTAAATATTTGGAGTACGTTCCTATAGGTGTGACTTAAAGGGATCAATTGATTACCGCCGTTCACACGACAATAACGTCAAACTCTAGTCAGCCAACCGTTATTGATTTACGTTAATCAATTGACAATAATTCAGGATTATCCCCATGTATTCCTTAATTGAGATTTATTAAGTAATCGCACTATTGTGGAGGACACATACTCCAACAATCTCCCACTTGTCCGAGACAAGTTGTGCATTACCAATTCTCATGTCCGTTTCACATCTCCCACTCGATGCAAGGTGTCTTACAGTATGCATTTGCATCCCGAGATATATATCGTGAGTGGTTTCCTCGATAAGGAGAGAGTAGTCTGACCGGGAATCTACCGTAGATTCTTACCGAGCGTGGCCACGCATTTTCGTGACTACTCCTCGAGTGGCCCAAAGATGTTTTACCCCGACAAGGGTGGACATTTCCTTCCACTCGATTGTCAGTATAATGCAGATCACCATGACCCCAAAGATGCCCTTATAACCCCTTTCACGGCATGGTTTAGGACAAAATGAAAGTCGCTTAAACCGCGCACCGACTGCATAATCAGTTTCCAGTCAAAGAATCGACTCAAAGGAATACTATAGAAATTCCCACCACGACCAGGTTTCAATCTCATTGAAAAGGAATTCTATAAGCGTCACTGCCCGACAGAGTGTCTCACAGTCTGTCTATGCAAACGATCGGTCATCACATATGACCCTATGGTGCTGAACCCACCATCGATCGACTTGCAATCTAGTCTCTCCGAGACGTCACCTCATGTGGGAGACTAGGGACCAAATACTTAGTTTATGCCGTTCACTTGAATACGTTCAAAGTTGTCACACAAATATTCGGATAAACAAAGTATGCATTCATAATGACTTAAGATAAAAACAATGAATGTCATTTTCATATATGTAATAAGATACATCGTTCAATTACATATTACGAAACTAAAGGAAATCTGGCATACGCCGCAACCCCATGGAGGCGGTGTGCGCGTCATGCTTTGCCCTCGATAGAGGCTTGGTTAAAGGATCAACGATGTTATCGTCTGTCCCAACCTTACAAATATCTATTTCCTTCCTTTCCACATTATCTCTAATAACGTGGTATTTCCTCAAAACGTGTCTAGACTTGTTACTAGACTTGGGCTCCTTTGCTTGGAAAATAGCCCCACTATTATCACAATAAACAGTGACAGGATCCACGGCACTAGGGACTACTCTTAGTCCATCCAAGAATTGCCGAATCCACACAGCTTCTTTAGCAGCTTCAGATGCTGCCAACTACTCAGCTTCCGTTGTAGAATCCGCAGTGACACTCTGTTTGAAGCTCTTCCAACAAACAGCTCCTCCATTCAACATAAAGACATAGCCGGATTGGGATTTTAAATCATCCCCATCAGTTTGGAAACTTGCATCCGTGTAACCCTTTACACGCAGCTCAAGTTCGCCTCCAAACACTAGAAACGAATCCTTAGTTCTTCTCAAGTACTTAAGGATGTTCTTTACAGCTATCCAGTGACTCTAACCAGGATTAGCTTGATACCGGCTCGTCATGCTCAAAGCGAAAGCGACATCGGGACGAGTGCACATCATAGCATACATGATTGATCCTACAGCGGAAGCATAAGGGATCAATTTCATGCGTTCAATTTCCGCAGGAGTCGTAGGACATTGAGATTTCCTCAATGTTATTCCTACACTCATCGGAAGAAAGCCTCTCTTGGAGTCTTTCATATTGAACCTATCAAGAATCTTATCGATATAAGTTTCTTGACTCAATGCTAGTATCATCTTGGATCTATCTCTATAGATCCGGATACCTAAGATGCGTTGTGCCTCTCCCAAGTCCTTCATTTGGAAATGGTTTCCCAATTCCACCTTTACCGAGTTCAGACTTGCAATATCATTTCCAATCAATAGTATGTCATCCACATACAAAACAAGGAAAGTTACTTTACTCCCACTAAACTTCATGTACAAACAAGGTTCCTCGGCACTTCGAGCGAATCCATGTTGTTTGATAACATGATCGAATCTGTGATTCCAACTCCTTGATGCTTGCTTAAGACCATAAATGGATCTCTTAAGTTTGCATACTTTCTTAGGGTTGGATGTATCTACAAAACCTTCAGGTTGTGTCATAAACACTTCCTCTTCTAGAATCCCATTCAAGAAGGCGGTTTTTACATCCATTTGCCATATTTCATAGTCATGAAATGCGGCAACCGCTAGGATTATCCTTATGGATCGAAGCATTGCAACCGGTGCAAAGGTTTCATCATAATGAATACCTTGGACTTGTGAAAAGCCCTTTGCCACCAGTCTAGCTTTGTAAACATCTATATGTTTATCTATGCCGAGTTTGATTTTGAATATCCATTTACACTGAAGGGGTCTCACTCCTTCAGGTAAATCTACCAAGTCCCAAACTTGGTTCTCGTACATAGAATCCATTTCGGATTTCATGGCCTCAAGCCATTGTTCGGAGTTGGGGCTACTTATAGCCGCCTTGTAGGTTGAGGGTTCGTTGCTTTCGAATAACAACAAATCACCCTCCTCCTCGATGTTACCGAGGTAAGTGGCCAGGTTGATGACTAATT
The DNA here is from genome assembly GCA_023091065.1 of Dianthus caryophyllus. NCBI lineage: Eukaryota > Viridiplantae > Streptophyta > Magnoliopsida > Caryophyllales > Caryophyllaceae > Dianthus > Dianthus caryophyllus. The sequence goes on along the minus strand of CM041529.1, from coordinate 9,583,972 downwards.
CTTCCCGACCTCCTAGGGATTATAACTGTCGTAAGACGATGGAGCCGCTTCTCATCTTCTCGCTTTGTGGCTCTTGAACTTCATCAAGTTCAAATTTTCTCCCACTGCTTTTTAGAAATAAATTCATTTTCTAGAAACAAAGATCACGAGCCACAAACACTTTGTTCTCGTGAGGGTTGTAGAAGTAATAACCACAGGTTTCCTTAGGATAACCTACAAATAGACATTTGTCGACCTTGGAGCGAGTTTATCGCCAGCTTTATTCTTGACGAATGCCTCACATCCCCAAATTCTCATGAATGACAAATAGGAACTGCTCCTGGCCCATATCTCATATGGAGTCTTATTGGCCGCTTTAGTCGGACTTCGATTTAGTGAGAAAACAAAGCAGATAACAAAGGCAAAGCCCCAAAATGAACCAGAAGCTCGCTTTGACTCATCATAGACCGAACCATGTCAAGCAAAGTTCGGTTTCTTTTTCTCGCAACACCATTCAATTGTGGTGTGTCTGAGGAGTCCATTGTGATATTATACCACAATTCTTAAGATGTGAATCAAACTCATTACTTAGATATTCGCCACCACGATCGGATCGTAGTGCTTTTATCCTTTTGTTTAATTGGTTCTCAACCTCATTTTGAAATTCTTTAAATTTCTCAAAAGCATTACTTTTATGCCTTATTAAGTAGACATAACCATATCTACTTAAGTCATCGGTAAAAGTAATGAAGTAATGATATCCTCCTCTAGCGGTGATGTTTAATGGACCACACACATCGGTATGTATGAGTCCTAAAACCTCACTTGCTCGTGTCCCTTTACCACTAAAGGGTTGACGAGTCATCTTGCCTAAGAGGCAAGACTCGCATGTACCATATGATTCGCAATCAAATGGTTTGAGAACCTTGGTCTCAACAAGTCTCTTTATGCGTCTTTCGTTTATGTGACCTAAACGACAATGCCAAAGGTAGGATTTGTTTGATTCATTCGTTTTGACCCTCTTGTTCTCCACATGATAAACATCATTAATATCATTTAAAACATAAATACCTCCAATTGAAATAGCTTCACCATAAACTACTTCATTAAATGAAAAAGTACAACGGTTGTTCTTAATCATAAAAGAAAAGCCTTCCGCATCTAAAACGGAGACGGAGATAATGTTTTTAGTTAGAGTTGGTACAAAATAACAGTTATTCAAAAGCAACTCTAATCCACTAGCAAGAGCGAGTACAAAAGTTCCCACGGAAACGGCCGCTACTCTAGCTCCATTGCCCATGCGGAGATCTACATCACCCTTGGCTAGAGCTCGCACGTTTCTCATCCCCTACAAATGATTACAAAGGTGAGATCCACATCCGGTATCCAATACCCATGTAGAAATGCAAGCATGATTGATGTCTATCATATAGAGATTAGAAGGAAGAATACCTTTGGATGTCGCACATCCATCTTTCAAGTCCTTCTTGTACTTGGGACAATTGCGCTTCCAATGACCCACTTCATTGCAATACTTGCAAGTGTCATTGAGAGGTTTACCCTTGTTGATCTTAGGCTTAGACTTGTGTGGAACACCTTCCACAATAGCCTTGCCCTTACCCTTGCCATTGACGGATGGCGTTTTCTTAGCCACCCTCCCCTTCTTAACTCCAAGAGACATGTTCTTCATTTTCATGGAGAGAACTGTTGGAGTATGTGTCCTCCACAATAGTGCGATTACTTAATAAATCTCAATTAAGGAATACATGGGGATAATCCTGTATTATTGTCAATTGATTAACGTAAATCAATAACGGTTGGCTGACTAGAGTTTGACGTTATTGTCGTGAGAACGGCGGTAATCAATTGATCCCTTTAAGTCACACCTATAGGAACGTACTCCAAATATTAAAGCTAATTAATTGTATGAGATACGATTAAATTAGTAACTTGATAAATCGACTAACGGTTAGTCAATGTATTAATTTAGAGAGAAATCGAGTTGTGAACTCGGACGATTGAATTTTATATCGATAAAATTATTAGTGGAGATGAGAATTAGTGATTAAACGTTAATTCACTAATTGTGTATATTTTATTAATGAGATTAATAAAAGTACATTTTTAATATATATATGTAAAGTACATGTATATTAAGGAAGAGTTTAATTAATTTATACTTTATCATATTTGATGATTTAAGTGATAAATTATATCTATTTGTGGGACAAATATTGATAAACAAAATGGACCCATATTGGAGGCCTTGGACCGTCCAAATGAGGGAAACAAAGGGAAGATTCCTTTTTGTCTTTATTCATTTTGTTGTTTAACTTTTGCATGTAATAAGCATAATGATTAGCATGCAAGGTTTTTCTCTTTACAAGAGAGAAACTCTTCCATTTCTCTTCTCAAGGGGGCCGGCCACTTTGGAGTGTTTAATACACTTCATTTTGTTGCTTGCTCTCTTATATAATGAGATGAAAAAGTAAGGAAATCATTCATGCATTCCTCTCTTTATCTCTCTAATTTTTCCTCTCTAAACAAAACTCTCTAGATAATATTATACTAAGAGTTAGTACTAATATTTCACATATTATCAAGCTAATATTAAATATTTTCTAGATCAAAAATATTTAGTATTTTTGGAGTATTGTTCTTGGGTGCTATCTTAAGGAGGTTTCCTACTTTGGAAACTTGGGTTTTTGGAGGATCATCCTAATACCTAGCTCAAGAAACAAAACTAGAAAGGAGTTCTAGTTTTGTGCCCTTTATTTCCTTTTTAAGAAAGGTATAAATTTCTAAACTTGTTAACAATGTAAATTTGTACTACATAGATCTTGCTAAATCAAATTAGAGTAATTTGATTTACACTAATATTTGATTAGTGAATGGGATCCGATCCCTACAAGTGGTATCAGAGCCAAGGCTTGTAGTTACAAATTTATTTTGTTATTTTTGGAGTTTTATATATTTATTGAGAATAAATATGATAAAATCCGAAAATAGTGTTAAAAATGGTTTTAACACGAGATTTTTATTGCATGCAAATTTTCTGGTCTCATGAAGTTACTGGTCAAATTTCGTATTTTTTGAAATTTGTTTGCTAATTTAAATGTTTTTTATACAAAACCGAGTCAAAAAGTGTGTTTTTGGCTAAAATAATTACTATAAATAGTTATAGTTCGAATCTGGTCACGAAATTTTTACACAGTGATATTTCATATTTATACATTCTGCATGTAAATTTTCAAAGTCAGATTTTTAGTTTTGAATATTTATTCATATTTTTGTTTAAAATCGGTATGGTTTGCATTTTATGTCCAAAAATATAGTAAATGTTGTTTTCTGGACATGAAATTTATACCAATATTTTTACACATTATGAGGATGCTCTCGTATAAATTTGGGATTTTTCCTCACTGTTTTAGACGTTTTCTTGATTTTATGAGATAAAATCGATGAAATCGTATGTTATTTATTATAAAATAAATTCGTAAATTTTTCTGACCAAACTTTTCTTTTCTGATATTTTGGAAGTGTTCCAGAATATACAAAATTTTTTCAAAATAAAAATAATTTTATTTTATTTTATTTTGATTTTATAAAGCTTTATTCATAAAAGGGTTATGATTAAAGTACTTCTAATTAGCAAATGACCAAGTTTATGAACTAAAATCACCTTAAGTTAGTATAAACTAATGATGGGTGTTCTAAAATCAGTTTAGAAGTTTTAGTTCAAGCTTAAAAGGTGTTTTAAGCATTATTGGTTAATATAAGATTAATCGATTAAAAATGAGATCGGTTTGAAACGTATTAATGCGATTATTGTTTAGGGCGATTTTGGCATGTTTTTATTTATAAGCTTTACATTATGCATGTTTGGATGAATGATTATTATTGAATGAATGTTTGTTCTTACTAGTATGGCCATAGTTGTTATATATTTTTTTTTACCGATATTGCCCGTAATGAAAGGGAATATCGTGTGGGTTTGTAATTAAATGCGATCTCGTATCGCCGGTTTGTAATTTAATAGTTTATTTCATTTATAAATGTATAATAGGATTGCTATGTATTCATTTGTAAATCATACTAGAACTATTTGTAAATCAAGACCTGGTGATGGAGATCGACTTGGAGCCTTAGAAGTGTTCTAAAGCTTGCAAGGAGGAGCTTGGATGAGATCCATATGAAGAGGGACCAAAGAAGTTGGTTTCCAATTTGTAACTCCTTGTATTTTAATTACTTTAGGTGGCCATACTAGGTTTATGTTTGTTTGATGCTTGTGTGTTTGCTTATTTTCCGCTCACATGCCAAAATCGCCATGCATGCCACGATATCCCACGTTGATTGTCGTTTTTAGGTCGCCATTCTTAAAATTAGTTCACTTATAAAGAATTTATATGACTAAAAATTGACAAGATCACCCACATTTTAACAAATGAATTGAGTTTAAGCCTTTCCAAATGTAGCGACTATGAACCCCATGTTCGTGAGGACCTCCGCAACGTGGAACCTTGTTACCATGGGTAAGTAGTGGGAGGAAGTCCCTTGCTAATTTGGTTTGGACTCAACCGAATAAGAGTTATTTGGGGCTAAAAGATGCATTTTAAAGAAAATCATCAACCAAGCATTCTAGTGTAGAATTAGTCAAGTGTTGACTTATCGCTTTTATATAAAAGGAAACATGAGATGTCTAATTTTATAAGAAAAACGAGTCTTGGAATCATTTATATAATTTCGTGGGAGATCATTATATAAATGGACATTTGTTTTAAAAATGAGTTTTAGCAAATGTTATAAATGAACAATGAATGCTTATATATTTCCTCATATTTATTGTAGAATCGTTTATCGCAATGGCATCATCATCATCAACTCCCGCCCTTTTTGGGCAAAGATTCATGGTTGCGAACCGTGATGGATAAGTGTATCCTCAAGGATGACGGTAGCAACTTCGTCGAATGGGATTCGACAATGAAGGGCGCCGCGACATCCGACAATGTGCTCAAGCACCTTACCGATCAACCACCCGTCGAACCCACTTCTCGATCCGGCGCACGAGCCGCCTATGATGAGTTTATGAAAGTGGACAATGACGTGAAACACGCCTTAATTTGGTCCATGGCACCCGCTCTCAAACTCCGATTTGTCACTCAAAAAAGTGCATATGCGATATTCACTCGAGTGACAACTATGTTCTCCAAAGCACCGCAAATTAGGCTTTATGAAGCCGCGGTGCGATTTTTCGATGCAAAGCTTGAGAGGAACCAAAAAGTTGGTCCTCATGTGCTCAAAATGATTGAGCAAATAGACACTCTTGAGCGTCAAGAGTGTGCTATACCCAAGGCTCTTGCGATCAACCGCATCCTTCATTCTCTTCCTAACAAGTTTGCTCACTTTCGAGTAAACTATAACATGAACAACATGGATAAGAGTTACCATGAACTTCATGCTCTCTTGGTCCAAGCCGAGAGGGATATGGAAGTGAATGAGGTGGAGAAGAAAGATGTTCTCTCCATGAAAATGAAGAACATGAACTTGGGAGTGAAGAAGGGGAAGGTGGCCAAGAAGGGGCCATCTAACATTGGCAAGGGTAAGGGAAAGGCTATTGTGGAAGGTGTTCCACATAAGCCTAAGCCCAAGATCAACAAGGGAAGACCCCTCAAAGACACTTGCAAATATTGCAATGAAGTGGGTCATTGGATGCGCAATTGTCCCAAGTACAAGAAGGATTTGAAAGATGGATGTGCGACATCCAAAGGTATTATTCCTTCTAATCTCTATATGATAGACATCAATCATGCTTGCATTTCTACATGGGTATTGGATACCGGATGTGGATCTCACCTTTGTAATCATTTGCAGGGGATGAGAAACGTGCGGGCCCTAGCCAAGGGTGATGTAGATCTCCGCATGGGCAATGGAGCTAGAGTAGCGGCCGTTTCCGTGGGAACTTTTGTACTCGCTCTTGCTAGTGGATTAGAGTTGCCTTTGAATAACTGTTATTTTGTACCAACTCTAACGAAAAACATTATCTCCGTCTCCGTTTTAGATGCGGAAGGCTTTTCTTTTGTGATTAAGAACAACCGTTGTACTTTTTCATTTAATGAAATAGTTTATGGTGAAGCTATTTCAATTGGAGGTATTTATGTTTTAAATGATGTTAATGATGTTTATCATGTCGAGAACAAGAGGCTCAAAACGAATGAATCAAACAAATCCTACCTTTGGCATTGTCGTTTAGGTCACATAAACGATAGACGCATAAAGAGACTTGTTGAGACCAAGGTTCTCAAACCATTTGATTGCGAATCATATGGTACATGCGAAGCTTGCCTTTTAGGCAAGATGACTCGTCAACCCTTTAGCGGTAAAGGGACACGAGCAAGTGAGGTTTTAGGACTCATACATACCGATGTGTGTGGTCCATTAAACATCACCGCTAGAGGAGGATATCATTACTTCATTACTTTTACCGATGATTTAAGTAGATATGGTCATGTCTACTTAATAAGGCATAAAAGTGATACTTTTGAGAAATTTAAAGAATTTCAAAATGAGGTTGAGAACCAATTAAACAAAAGGATAAAAGCACTACGATCGGATCGTGGTGGCGAATATCTAAGTAATGAATTTGATTCACATCTTAAGAATTGTGGTATAATATCACAATGGACTCCTCCGGGCACACCACAATTGAATGGTGTTGCAGAAAGGAGAAACCGAACTTTGCTTGACATGGTTCGGTCTATGATGAGTCAAACTGAGCTTCCTGGATCTTTTTGGGGCTTTGCACTGTTATCTGCTGTTTTCTCACTAAATCTAAGTCCGACTAAAGCGGCCAATAAGACTCCATATGAGATATGGACGGGAACGGTTCCCTATTTGTCATTCATGAGAATTTGGGGATGTGAGGCATTCGTCAAGAATAAAACTGACGATAAACTCGCTCCAAAGTCTGACAAATGTCTATTTGTAGGTTATCCTAAGGAAACCTGTGGCTATTACTTCTACAACCCTCACGAGAACAAAGTGTTTGTGGCTCGTGATGCTGTTTTTCTAGAAAATGAATTTATTTCTAAGAAACAGAGTGGGAGAAAATTTGAACTTGATGAAGTTCAAGAGCCACAAACCGACGCAGAAGATGAGAAAACCGTTCCCTTGTCTTCTCACACGGTTATAGTCCCTAGGAGGTCAGGAAGAGTTAGTCAACAACCTGACCGTTACCTCGGTAACATCGAGGAGGAGGGTGATTTGTTGTTATTCGAAAGCAACGAACCCTCAACCTACAAGGCGGCTATTGGTAGCCCCAACTCCGAACAATGGCTTGAAGCCATGAAATCCGAAATGGATTCTATGTACGAGAACCAAGTTTGGGACTTGGTAGATTTACCTGAAGGAGTGAAACCTCTTCAGTGTAAATGGATATTCAAAATCAAACTCGGCATAGATAAACATATTGATGTTTACAAAGCTAGATTGGTGGCAAAGGGCTTTTCACAAGTCCAAGGCATTCATTATGATGAAACCTTTGCACCGGTTGCTAAGCTTCGATCCATAAGGATAATCTTAGCGGTTGCCGCATTTCATGACTATGAGATATGGCAAATGGATGTAAAAACCGCCTTCTTGAATGGGATTCTAGAAGAGGAAGTGTTTATGACACAACCTGAAGGTTTTGTAGATACATCCAACCCTAAGAAAGTATGCAAGCTTAAGAGATCAATTTATGGTCTTAAGCAAGCATCGAGGAGTTGGAATCATAGATTCGATCATGTTATCAAACAACATGGATTCGCTCGTAGTGCCGAGGAACCTTGTTTGTACATGAAGTTTAGTGGGAGTAAAGTGACTTTCCTTGTTTTGTATGTGGATGACATACTATTGATTGGAAATGATATTCCAAGCCTGAACTCGGTAAAGGTGGAATTGGGAAACCATTTCCAAATGAAGGATTTGGGAGAGGCACAACGCATCTTGGGTATCAGGATCTATAGAGATAGATCCAAAAGGATACTAGCATTAAGTCAAGAAACTTATATCGATAAGATTCTTGATAGGTTCAATATGAAAGACTCCAAGAGAGGCTTTCTTCCGATGAGTGTAGGAATAACATTGAAGAAATCTCAATGTCCTACGACTCCTGCGGAAATTGAACGCATGAAGTTGATCCCTTATGCTTCCGCTGTAGGATCAATCATGTATGCTATGATGTGCACTCGTCCCGATGTCGCTTTCGCCTTGAGCATGACGAGCCGATATCAAGCTAATCCTGGTGAGAATCACTGGATAGCTGTGAAGAACATCCTTAAGTACTTGAGAAGAACTAAGGATTCGTTTCTAGTGTTTGGAGGAGAACTTGAGCTACGTGTAAAGGGTTACACGGATGCAAGTTTCCAAACCGATGGGGATGACTTGAAATCCCAATCCGGCTATGTCTTTATGTTGAATGGAGGAGCTGTTTGTTGGAAGAGCTTCAAACAGAGTGTCACTGCGGATTCTACGACGGAAGCTGAGTATTTGGCAAAGATCTCAAGTCGCTAAAGAAGCCGTGTGGATTCGGCAATTCTTGGATGGACTAAGAGTAGTCCCTAGTGCCGTGGATCGATCCATCGCTTATTGTGATAACAGTGGGGCTATTTTCCAAGCGAAGGAGCCCAAGTCTAGTAACAAGTCTAGACACGTTTTGAGGAAATACCACGTTATTAGAGATAATGTGGAGAGGAAGGAAATAGACATTTGTAAGGTTGGGACAGACGATAACATCGCTGATCCTTTAACCAAGCCTCTTTCGAGGGCTAAGCATGACGCGCACACCGCCTCCATGGGGTTGCGGCGTATGCCAGATTTCCTTTAGTTTTGTAATATGTAATAGAATGATGTATCTTATTACATATATGAAAATAACATTCATTGTTTTTATCTTAAGTCATTATGAATGCATACTTTGTTTATCCGAATTATTGTGTGACAACTTTGAACGTATTCAAGTGAACGGTATAAACTAAGTATTTGGTCCCTAGTCTCTCATATGAGGTGACGTCTCGGAAAGACTAGATTGCAAGTCGATCGATGGTGGGTTCAACACCATAGGGTCATACGAGATGACTGATCGTTTGCATAGACAGACTGTAAAAAACACTCTGTCGGGCAGTGACGCTTATAGAATTCCTTTTCAATGAGATTGAAACCTGGTCGTGGTGGGAATTTCTATAGTATTCCTTTGAGTCGATTCTTTGACTGGAAACTGATTGTCTGAGCCTGCGCTTTCCGAGTGACTTTCATTTTTGTCCTAAGCCATGCCGTGAAAGGGGGTTATAAGGGCATCTTTGGGGTCATGGTGATCTGCATTATACAGTACAATCGAGTGGAAGGGAAATGTCCACCCTCGTCAGGGTAAAACATCTTTGGGCCACTCGAGCAGTAGTCGCTGAAAATGCGTGGCCACGCTCGGTAAGAATCTACGGTAGATTCCGGCCGACAGCTACTCTCCTTATCGAGGAAACCACTCACGATATATATCTCAGGATGCAAGTACGACCTGTAAGACACCTTGCATTGAGTGGGAGATGTGAAACGGACATGAGAATTGGTAATGCACAACTTGTCTCGGACAAGTGGGAGATTGTTGGAGTATGTGTCCTCCACAATAGTGCGATTACTTAATAAATCTCAATTAAGGAATACATGGGGATAATCCTGTATTATTGTCAATTGATTAACGTAAATCAATAACGGTTGGCTGACTAGAGTTTGACGTTATTGTCGTGAGAACGGCGGTAATCAATTGATCCCTTTAAGTCACACCTATAGGAACGTACTCCAAATATTAAAGCTAATTAATTGTATGAGATACGATTAAATTAGTAACTTGATAAATCGACTAACGGTTAGTCAATGTATTAATTTAGAGAGAAATCGAGTTGTGAACTCGGACGATTGAATTTTATATCGATAAAATTATTAGTGGAGATGAGAATTAGTGATTAAACGTTAATTCACTAATTGTGTATATTTTATTAATGAGATTAATAAAAGTACATTTTTAATATATATATGTAAAGTACATGTATATTAAGGAAGAGTTTAATTAATTTATACTTTATCATATTTGATGATTTAAGTGATAAATTAAATCTATTTCATGGACAAATATTGATAAACAAAATGGACCCATATTGGAGGCCTTGGACCGTCCAAATGAGGGAAACAAAGGGAAGATTCCTTTTTGTCTTTATTCATTTTGTTGTTTAACTTTGCATGTAATAAGCATAATGATTAGCATGCAAGGTTTTTCTCTTTACAAGAGAGAAACTCTTCCATTTCTCTTCTCAAGGGGGCCGGCCACTTTGGAGTGTTTAATACACTTCATTTTGTTGCTTGCTCTCTTATATAATGAGATGAAAAAGTAAGGAAATCATTCATGCATTCCTCTCTTTATCTCTCTAATATTTCCTCTCTAAACAAAACTCTCTAGATAATATTATACTAAGAGTTAGTACTAATATTTCACATATTATCAAGCTAATATTAAATATTTTCTAGATCAAAAATATTTAGTATTTTTGGAGTATTGTTCTTGGGTGCTATCTTAAGGAGGTTTCCTACTTTGGAAACTTGGGTTTTTGGAGGATCATCCTAATACCTAGCTCAAGAAACAAAACTAGAAAGGAGTTCTAGTTTTGTGCCCTTTATTTCCTTTTTAAGAAAGGTATAAATTTCTAAACTTGTTAACAATGTAAATTTGTACTACATAGATCTTGCTAAATCAAATTAGAGTAATTTGATTTACACTAATATTTGATTAGTGAATGGGATCCGATCCCTACAAGAACATCTTTCCTCTCCACCTCATTCACTTCCATATCCCTCTCGGCTTGGACCAAGAGAGCATGAAGTTCATGGTAACTCTTATCCATGTTGTTCATGTTATAGTTTACTCGAAAGTGAGCAAACTTGTTAGGAAGAGAATGAAGAATGCGGTTGATCGCAAGAGCCTTGGGTATAGAACACTCTTGACGCTCAAGAGTGTCTATGTGCTCAATCATTTTGAGCACATGAGGACCAACTTTTTGGTTCCTCTCAAGCTTTGCATCGAAAAACCGCACCGCGGCTTCATAAAGCCTAATTTTCGGTGCTTTGGAGAACATGGTTGTCACTCGAGTGAATATCTCATATGCACTCTTTTGTGTGACAAATCGGAGTTTGAGAGCGGGTTCCATGGACCAAATCAAGACGTTTTTCACGTCATTATCCACTTTCACATACTCATCATAGGTGGCTCGTGCCGCCCCGGATCGAGATGTGGGTTCAAGAGGTGTGGTTCGGTAAGGTGTTTGAGCACATTGTCGGATGTAGCGGCGCCCCTCATTGTCGAATCCCATTCGACAAAGTTGCTACCGTCATCCTTAAGGATACACTTATCCATCACGGTTCGCAACCATGAATCTTTGCCCAAAATGGGCGCGGGAGTTGATGATGATGATGCCATTGCGATTTGAAATAAACGATTCTACAACAAATATGAGGAAATATATAAGCATTTATTGTTCATTAATAACATTTGCTAAAACTCATTTTAAGACAAATGTTCATTTATATAATGATCTCCCACGAAATTATATAAACGATTCCAAGACTCGTTTTCCATATAAAATTAGACATCTCATGTTTCCTTTTATATAAAAACGATAAGTCAACACTTGACTAATTCTACACTAGAATGCTTGGTTGATGATTTTCTTTAAAATGCATCGATTAGCCCCAAATAACTCTTATTCGGTTGAGTCCAAACCAAATTAGCACGGGACTTCCTCCCACTACTTACCCATGGTAACAAGGTTCCACGTTGCGGAGGTCCTCACGAACATGGGGTTCATAGTCGCTACATTTGGAAAGGCTTAATCTCAATTCATTTGTCAAAAATGTGGGTGATCTTGTCAATTTTTAGTCAATTAAATTCTTTATAAGTGAACTAATTTAAGAATGGCGACCTAAAAACGACAATCGGAGTGGGATATCTTGGCATGCATGGCGATTTTGGCATGTGTGCGGAAAATAAGCAAACAAACAAGCATGATAAAGCAAGCATAAACCTAGTATGGCCACCTAAAAGTAATTAAAATACAAGGAGTTACAAATTGGAAACCAACTCCTTTGGTCCCTCTTCATATGGACTTCATCCAAGGCTCCTCCTTGCTAGCTTTAGAACACTTCTAAGGCTCCATATCGATCTCCATCACCGGTCTTCGATTTACAAATAGTTACAAGTATGATTTTCAAATGAATACATAGCAATCCTATTATACATTTATAAATGAAATAAACTATTAAATTACAAACCGGCGATACGAGATCGCATTTAATTACAAACCACACGATATTCCCTTTCATTACGGGCAATATCGGTAAAAATATAACAAACTATGGCCATACTAGTAAGAATAAACATTCATTCAATAATAAACATTCATCCAAACATGCATAATGTAAAGCTTATTAATAAAAAACATGCCAAAATCGCCTTAAACAATAATCGCATTAATTCGTTTCAAACCGATCTCATTTTTAATCGATTAATCTTATATTAATCAATAATGCTTAAAACACCTTTTAAGCTTGAACTAAAACTTCTAAACTGATTTAGAACACTCATAATTAGTTTTCACTAATTCATGGTGATTTTAGTTCACAAACATGGTCATTTGCTAATTAGATGCACTTTAATCATAACCCTTTTATGAATAAAGCTTTATAAAATCAAAATAAATTAAAATAAAACCATTTTTATTTTGACAAAATTTTGTATATTCTGGAACACTTCCAAAATATCAGAAAAGAAAAGTTTGGTCTGAAAAATTTACGAATTAATTTTATAATAAATAACATACGATTTCATCGATTTTATCTCATAAAATCAACAAAACGTCTAAAACAGCGAGGAAAAATCCTTAATTTATAAGAGAGCATCCTCATAATGTATAAAAATATCAGTATAAATTTCATGTCCAGAAAACAACATTTACTATATTTTTGGACATAAAATGCATTATATACTGATTTTAAACAAATAAATGAATAAATATTCAAAACTCAAAATCTGACTTTGAAAATTTACATGCAGAATGTATAAATATGAAATATCACTGTGTAAACATTTCGTGACCAGATTCCAACTATAACTATTTATAGTAATTATTTTAGCCAAAAACACACTTTTTGACTCGGTTTTGTATAAAAATCATTTTAATTAGAAAACAAATTTCAAAAAATACGAAATTTGAACAGTAACTTCATGAGACCAGAAACTTTGCATGCTATAAAAATCTCGTGTTAAAACCACTTTTAACACTATTTTCGGATTTTATCATATTTATTCTCAATAAATATATAAAACTCCAAAAACAACAAAATAAATTTGTAACTACAAGCCTTGGCTCTGATACCACTTGTAGGGATCGGATCCCATTCACTAATCAAATATTAGTGTAAATCAAATTACTCTAATTTGATTTAGCAAGATCTATGTAGTTAACAAAAGTATTTTGTTACAAGTTTAGAAATTTATACCTTTCTTTAAAAGGAAAAGAGGGCACAAAACTAGAACTCCTTGTTAGTTTTGTTTCTTGAGTTTAAGCTTAGGATGATCCTCCAAAAACCCGAGTTTCCAATAATAAGAAACCTCCTAAAAGTTGCACCCAAGAACTCTCCAAAAAAATACTAAGTATTTTGATCTAGAAATAACTTAGTATAACTTGATATTATGTGATAATAGTATTACTAACACTTAGTAATACAATACTAATAGTAGTATTATTTTTGAGAGATTATGAGAGAGATGGAGAGTGTAGAGAAAAATGATACATCCTTGCTCTTTCTTTTCATACTCTTATAAAGACAAAAGAGTGAAGCAAAAATGTGTCCAAGACACTCATGGGGGCCGGCCCCTTTGCATGGAGGAGAGAGGAAAGGCTTTTCACTTAGTTTAGAACAATCTCTAGCTTTTTCATCATTATGTTAAAGCATGCAAGTGAAGAACAATAGCTAAAGACAAAAGAGAATCTTATTCTCCCTCTCCCCTTTGTTTGCACGGTTTTAGGGCCCTTAATTTGGGTCCAATTTGTTTTCAATATTTGTCCCACAAATACTTATAATTTATCACTTAATCATCCAATATGATAAAATACAAATTATCAAATTGAACTCACAACTCTTCTTTAACATATACGTACACTGCGCATATATTTAAGAATCGTACTTTTACTAATCTCATTAGTAAAATATATATGATTAGTGAATTAACAGCTAATCACTAATTCCCATCTCCTCTAATAATTTTATCGATATAAAATTCAATCATCCGAGTTCTCAACTCGATTTCTCTCTAAATTAGTTCACTGACTAACCGTTAGGCAAATTATCAAGTTACTAATTTAATCGTATCTCATACAATTAATTAGCTTAAATATTTGGAGTACGTTCCTATAGGTGTGACTTAAAGGGATCAATTGATTACCGCCGTTCACACGACAATAATGTCAAACTCTAGTCAGCCAACCGTTATTGATTTACGTTAATCAATTGACAATAATTCAGGATTATCCCCATGTAGTCCTTAATTGAGATTTATTAAGTAATCGCACTATTGTGGAGGACACATACTCCAACAGAATTTGGTTGCGACCGAGAGTATGAGCAATAATGTAACCCTTAAGGAAATATGTGTACCTGAGCGCGATCTTTACCGAGTGAATGTCAAGCTAAACGGTATTACATACGAGGGATGCTCCAAACTTGCGAAAAAAAAAAGAAAAAAAAAAGAAAAAGAAGAGAAAAAAATGGAATGATGCGGAAAGAATTGGTTGTTGGAAAGTGGTACGTTCGGTTGGCCTTGCTTGAATTGAAAATGTCGTCAGCTTCACTTTTGCGAAAGCATTAGAGGCTAGTGATATAATGTGGTGTGAATGGTTGAGACCTGTGCTCTATTTCCGGTGAAATAGGCTATGGTTGCTTAGTTTATGTGCGTAGGTCGTCCACTTTGAGATACCAGCGTGATTAGTTCGTGTCACTTTGATTTTCTCCGACGCTATTTGCTTGAGGACAAGCAAAGGTTTGGTTTGGGGGAGTTTGATACATGCTGTTTATATACATTTTATGCCCCCAGTTCAGTCGCATTTAGCTTATATTTACTCGTGATCATTGCTAGTTTGTGAGCTATTTGCTATATTTCTCACATCACGCTTTTCATTTACATTTTGCAGGTTTTGGTGGTTTTGAGCCAAAACCCGAGACAATTGGAGCAAGTACGAGATTCAAGACGCCAAGCCCAAGCTCGAGCTCGCGCAGGAGCTCGGGATATGAAGAAAGACCAAAAGACTAAGGGCCACGAGCTAAATTAGGCCCAAAGTAAAGAGTGAAGCTTAGAATAAAGGAGGAAGAGCCCGGCACCATTTCGGCCAGGCCGCGATCTGGTCGGCCGGCGGCCCGGCCGTGGCTACTTGTGGGTTAATTTCGTAGGTTTTGTTTTTAGTTCGTGTTTTAATTATTGGGAAACTATATATATACTCTTTGGACGAAAAACTCAGCTTATGCGTTATTTTACATTCTAAGTTAGGTTTTAAGTTTACTGCTTATTAGTTTTCTCTCTCAAAAACTCAATTAGTTAGTTTCAAGATCGATTTACTTTGTAACCGCCGGTACTCTACTTTAATCCAGGTTTATTTTAATCCTTATTGTTTATTCATCATGTTTACTTTGATTGCTTCTGTTGCTTTGATTGTTATTATGAGCTAATTCCTTAATTAGGGTTTAGGGGAATTTGTGATATTTGGTTCAGGAACATGTTTTAGGATTAAATTGGTTGAATAAATTGTGTACTTGATTTCTTTCTACGCGTTTTATGCCAATTGAATAAGGATTATTTCTTTGATCACCGATTTGTCTCGAGTTTAATTGAACTCGAGTAAGTTTTAATTTAAGATCGAAAGCCGAGTTAAAACTAGACTTACGCGAGATTGATAAGTTGAATTTAGTAAGTTGCGAGAGCCCGCTAAATTTGCTTAAGGCTAAAATTGACTCGAGAGAGCGTTTTATAAACCTACTCATTTGCACAGTTTATCGCTTCCTTCTTATAAATTTGAGTTCCTGAATCATTGTCATAATGAACCCGATGCCCTAATCTTTCTCCTTATATATTCCTGCTTATTTTACCATTTGCTTTAGTTTAGTTCAAACAAACTCCTTTTCATACCTTTGAGTTAGACCTGTTTACTCCGTCTTTAGCTTAAAACTACACCGTTTCTCTGTGGATACGATCCTGCTTGCCGCTAGCTACTTGTTAGTGTTTTTGTAGGTTTATTTTGACAGGGTGATACGACTTGGCCGTGTCATTTTCACTAGCCCAAAACCTTCTAGGATCAGGCATTCCTCTTTTCGCAAAAGCACAAAACCCGAGAATGTGCAAACTCAATCCCGAGGACTTTTGATGTCGGACCAAGTGGCTCTAGCCGCATCGGTTTAACTCTTCCTTAAGTAAATGCATGAAAACGGGCACTACCGTTTCCATCACATTTTCGAAGCACCCTCGGTTCAAGTAGCTCGTCACTACCTAGAATCATCTCTTGCACAGAGTCTAAATGTGACAACACATTTCAACTCGAAACACCCTCTCACTTTCATCAAAACCGTTTCAAAGATAAGGCGAATCAAAGTATGCGTTAATCGAGTCTCGACACCATGGGTATCGACGTGTACCCACGGCACGTACATCACGAATCAACTGACAAGGCGTCCACTCAAGCACCATCGACGATCTGGCGGATCTCCTCAAGCATTTCGAGTCTTTTAAATACGGGTCGAGTTTTTAAGCATCGAGTCAATCTCCGTCAGTCTAGGATAATCGAGTCTTCGACGTACGACATTTTAACAAATCGATAAGGGAATAAGTTTGCCTACAACCAGTTTCCTTTTACCCTTTCTACTCACAAAAAAAAAAAAAAAAAAAAACTTTTTGCGCCGACATACATTGCATCCTAGGAGTAGCTATCCGAAGGAGGTCTAGGCCGGGTACGAAGGTCCAAGTCAATGTTAAGTACAAGACAAAAACAAGAAGGTTTTCGACGACTAAACACCTACGGTTCGATAGTCTTCTTGTGGTCTACTACTCCGCTGCGTTTGGAGGAGGATCCATTAATTTGGAGCTCCACAGTGGTCATGAATTTGATCGCGACCAAAAAGTATGAGTATTCCTGGATCGCCCTCCGTGTACTCGATCGCGTGCCTAATAAGCAAACGAACTTGTCAGAGGAGTCCGGCGTGATAGACACATGATCACATGCAACCTTCCCACCATAGGGTCTAGCAAAGTCGAAGCTCGAGCCCAAGCCACAAAGGGCCCGACGAATTCTCAAACATAAAAAGGGAATACAATCAAAAGTGAAAACAACGGCAAAAAGAGCAAAGTCAAAAGGAAACAAATCTCAAAGTTTCCAAGAAATCAAAAAAGAAACAAGTCTCAAGATCTTTAAGAAAGGGACAAAAACAACAAAAAGAAAGCTCGAAAGTCAAGTGGCTAAGTGAACAAAGGTCTACTACAAAAATGGACCCAGTCTAAAACCTCTTCAAGGAACCCGTGCCAAAAGGACATATGGCACGGTGGACATTGCTCTGAGCCGAATTTGACACCAAGGAGCCCGTTATCGACACTACATCATTTCCCGACGACAGAATTTACAACATCAATGAAGAAGCGACATACTTCGACGGTTCATCCAATTATCGAGGTTGGAGAATAGGAATACTCCTCTTTTCCCAAACGGCGAACACGAACACCTCCCTCCATCAAATTGGACTTTGATGCGACAAACAAGCGGCCAAGATCAACTAAGGAGAACCTACCTTAGGATGCAATGTATCAAGGTCAAACACATAAACACCCTTTATGGACCAGCGGGTCCTTAAACACGCACCTTCCCACATAAACACCTCCTTACCAAAACAAACACATCCCTTTCGAACTACGCTAGGTTTGATTCCGTACCCACGGATACGTAGGCCGCTCACTTGAGCTCAACCAACCCTTTTACACAAAGCATCCCTATGTCTAAAGCTTCCAAAGCCAAGGACATCCTCACAAAAATCCATAAAAATCCACAAAAATCCAAGGCAAACTGTTTCTTTATCGAGGCGTTAAAACGACTACGTCGAGACGAAGTTGTGCTAGACCTAGGAGTAGTACTCTGCTTTTTCGTCTAACCTTGTTCGTTTTGCAGGAATAACTTCATGCCACTGAGGCAACCATGAGTCGCCAAGCCGGGGGCTTTACCGATGCACGTGTCACAGTCACTTACATCCCTATCAATGTCGAGTCTCGAGTCACGCATACGATTCGTCTTTTGTTTTTCAAACTTTTCGGCATTTTAGGCATTCCATTGACTCGGATATCGAGTCAACCCTCTTCCAATCAAACAATTTAGCGACATTCAAACCGCTCCTTTCAAAACCTTTCAGTTCCGGAAACGCTCCCACGAGCCGATACACTAATTTCAAACACGCTTTTTCAAACATGCGTCCTCAAAATAGCTAACCACCTTTCAAAAGTAACCCAACACTCAAAACTTCACTTTTCTAAACACATGCTTTCGCAGAAGCAAAATGTGCCTTTCGAAAATGCATCTCAAGTCCTTGAAACGCATCTCGAATCTTCGAAGTCCAAGCTTCTCCCAAAAATTTAACTCACCACTCGAGTTAACATACTTTGAGAAAAAACATTCTTCGAATTTAACTCACTCGAGTTAACACATGTTGAGCGAAAGCTCTATCGAACTACGCCGGTTTGATTCCACATTCGTGGATACGTAGGCAGCTTACGCAAAGCACAACCGAATCACGCACTACATCCCACTCCGTGTTGTCATGAGATTTCACCGAATTCTCATCCTCGACAACTGGGGGCTTTTCAACCTTTGAACTCAAATGACCCTCCACGGTCTTCACAACTCTAGTTTAAAGCTCACAACGTCAAAACACCCTTTCATCTGGCACGAAGCCTTACAACCGACATTTCAAGCGTTCATTTTTAAAGCTCATTTCGACAACTAAAATGAATCTTTCACAAAAATGATTTTTCAACAAAAACATCTTAATCCAAACATCCCAATCGGGAATCATTTCACTTTGAAACCCAAGCCTACTAATTATGCAGGTCCACGGAAGCAAAACACAGCAAGGAAGCAGAAGACGACAAAAAGCAACTACAAGTTCAAGCCAAGCTACAACCAACCAACAAGCCATGCAATGATGGGTTCACACAATCCTTATTACACAAGATCACCAAAACACCTAGGGACGACGACGACGGTACTCGTCAAAGTCATGCTGAACCCGCCCACGCCATCATCCACCTGTTAAGCTTCTTGTGCACCTCCTCGGCAACCTGCAACACACAACAGAGCAACTACATTTTTCTCCATTTTGCCTTAATTTCAATCAAATTAAGCCAAACTACGGGGGACATTTCAAGACCAAACACCATACTCTTCACTTTGACTCAGTTTTCATTCAAAACTTAGTCAAGCTCGAGGGGGTAACCCAAAAACACCTTCTCCCAAACACATCTTTCCTTACATTTTGACTCAGTTTTCATACAAAACTTAGTCAAACTCGAGGGGGTAATCCGAAAACTCCTTCTCCCTAACACACTAACACCCTTATCCTAATACAACCCATAGCCTTTTACATAGTTTGACTATCGTTATATATTATAACTCAGTCAAACTGGGGGCTCACATACACCGACACCATGACCAAGACAACTGGGGGCTGACGCTTCCTATAAAGGATCAAGCCTTTACAACATCAAACCTTTACAACGAAAAATGGGATAAAAATGGGATAATTTTTCGCATTTTTGCATTTTTGAAGACACCCTTGCCATAAACACACACACCTCCGGTTTAGCGACACCTCCAGAACCGCTACAGACACGAACATGCACATTAAAAGCATAACACTTTCACGTGTGCATCGAACAACAAACACCCTAGCATGTCTAAGAAGCATCCCAAGCATCTACACCCCAAGTCCGAGAGAGATGAGTATCACATGAATCCAAATGAATCACCGGATACCACGCCTCATGGTCAAAGCAGGCGAAAATGAAGATTTCAGAAGACAATCGCAGAATTCGAATTATTCCGGATTTGAAGCCGCGACATGTGTGAACGATCTCGCGCTTGAAGTCGCCAATTGATAAGAGATTCCCCGGAAGAATCACTAGTCGACAAGGCAATTTCAGAGGCGTGTTTTGTTCCACGTTGTCTTTCCATATTGGGCTCGCCCAGCCTAAGTATTTTTCTTCGTACCCGCAAGCTTTGATGGTTAAGGCGTCACCTACAGTCCGCCACATGCGCTAGCACATCCCGCTATGCCTTGGTTAAGGCGTCACCTACAGTCCGCCATACTCGTGTATTAAGCATTTAATACACTGCATGTAAGGGTAAACACGAACACTCTTCATGAGTCCTTACACCTCTTACACGCCCCTGTGGAGTATCACTTCCTCCACCTGAGTCCACACACCTATACAACATTTCCCACTGAGTCCAAGACATATCCTTCGACTTCCCCAAAGAAATCACTAGCCTACATCATCAAGGCATTCTTCCCAAGAGGGTCAGAGCAAATACACCTCTACAGAGCATCCTGAACGAGTCATTCTCCAACTTTGGAGCATAGACACCAAACGTCTACATCAACACATACAGCAAGTCCAAGCACATACACCAGCTACAAGACGCCAACACACTTGCAATTACACGAAGCAGTATACACACCTTCCTCGGACCATAATTCCCGGCGAACATACACCTGCACCCCTTACAAGACGAAACACCATCACTCTTCCAAAGACCAAACAACTACGACTACATCTACGATCCTCGGCGACACCATACATATACACCCTTTCCCGGCAGACTAGTACTTCTCCAGCAGATACTACACTAAGCACCCGCGCTCTACGAGACCCAAAGACGACATCAACAACGGCATCAGCGACAGCAACGGCATCAACATCAACAACGGCATCAACATCAAAGAATCGGCATCAAGATCAACAACCCAACAAAGACAAGCAAACAACATCAACACTACACTGGCAAAGAAAGCATAGAAAGGCACTCTGGCGGCAGTTCTTACAGGTATGCACGGACCGCCACGTCCTTAAAATGCGCACGTCCCTCCCCGCTTAGCCCGGTTCGAAGTCCTCGTCTCACCCATGGACACATGCTTCGCTCGCCGATCAGATCGAGATCAGAATTCGGCCCGGATATGGTCGTGGAGTTTGACTTTCGCTGTAGTCCGAGCTCAGTCAAACTGGGGGCTCTGTGGATACCCATATCCGTACCCTCCCACGCAAAACCCTATGATGTAACACGGACTTTTATTACGCATGAAACGGTTCTAACTAATGTCGAATTCATTTTGTGTCGTTTTAAATGTTAAAATGTTTTAGGTCGCTTCACATCGCATTTAAATAAACATTCATTTTGTCCATTTGGAGTTTAGCTAGGTCCTTGTCCTGCTTCATTCGGCATGAGCTTCGCATTTGCACTACAATTAGCCCTTTTACATTAACAAGGTCTAGTTCAGCATTCCTAAATCCCTAAATTTAGGCCCGGCGGCTAGATCTTCCCTTTAGCCTCCTCTTACACAAAATACGACCTCACGTCTTACCTTATTTCACAAAATCTATGCAAATACACCTTTTTCATTTTTCCGGGTCTCGAGCCCGAAATCGAGCCTGCACTGACCTTTGGCCCGCACTCCAAAGCCCTGAACATCAAAATATCTCAGAAATATCCTAGGCCTTTTCCTTGACGTACAAGCAAGGATTATACTAAATCTTTTCGAGATATAATCAAACCGGAACTAGGAAACTACGCAAAAAACCACACCTTCAAACCGCATAGTCTTATGCGGTTTGGGGTGGCAACCGCATAAGCCTATGCGGTTTGCCTGGGCAACCGCATAAGGCTATGCGGTTTGCCTGGGCAACCGCATAAGGCTATGCGGTTTCTTGGCTTGTTTTTATCCCCGGATTTCCTAATTTCTCCGAGGTTTTTAGTATTTATACACCCCTATACCTGACCTCGAAAAACACAATTCACAACCATCTTTCACAGCAAACACACTACAAAACTCTCTCAAAGCCTCAAGCACTCAAATCCTTGAGTTCAACACACCATCCCGTGTTGAATTCATCCTCCTTTTTAAGTTCAAGAAGCGAAGCTCTGCCCAGATCTGAAGCGTCAGGACAAGGAAGGTACCGATCCACTTGGATTAAAGCTTTTTCTTATTTTCTATGGACTAACAAAGGGGACTACACTCTAGCGTCCCCGCTTTGGCACCCAGCGCGCTTGCACTCCAAGTGTTCTATTAACTTCGGGTACACTCCATATCCGATGACACGCCAAAGTCGCATAAGCAACCGACCCTAATAAAATAAACCAATGGACAATTGAACTTTATTTTATTTGCATGCATCTTGCACCTTCTTATTTTGCATTAAAATCAACTTAAACAATGAATTCGACCTTTAAACCGTCTTCGTTAACAAGTTAAACATGCTAAACTGAGGGTTTTAATCAATCTTTTTGCATCTGCATCTGCATTCTTTTACAACTTTATCGCACTTGTACGTAGCGATAACATTAGCTCAATTATCATCTTACATGGATTGTTCTAGGTCAGTAGAGGCTATTTTTACATAGACTTTTCTAAAAGGTTTTCATAAATCATTAATTGAATTAACTCTTTTTCTAGAGTACCCTCACCCCGAATCCAATCTGGTTTCACAGCCTTAGATCTAGGGGTGTCGGCGTGCTCCAAAATCTAAGACATGTTTTTAGCTTAGAACATGGTAGCAGGTTCCTAATTTCCGCGATAATTAGGTGGCGACTCCAAACAGTTCTAAAAGGTTTTTCTAACTTAATCTTTTTAACTTAATCCGCCCTTAAGCAAGACGCCGAGTTGGGTCCCTCGTCTCGATTCCCGGGTTCCACATCACCCTATCGACCACAAACCAACGGTGCAGTCGAGGCAGTAAACAAAACCGTCATATCAATCCTTAAAAAGATGATCGACACCTGCCACGACTGGCCCAACAAAATCCCATTCGCGTTATGGGGATATCGTACCACCATCCGTACCCCCACGGGTATGACATCCTATTTCCTAACATATGGGATGGAAGCCGTCCAACCTGTAGAAATTGAAATGCAATCCCTTCGAATCCTGATGGAAGCCAACATTCCTGAAGCCGAATGGGCACGTGAACGATATGAACAACTCATCCTCTTAGACGAAAGACGTTTACATTCACTAAGTACAGTCCGAATGTACCAATCTCGCCTACAACGTGCCTACAATGAACGGGTTAAGCCACGAAATATCAAAGTGGGTGACCTTGTACTCAAATCAGTCCGAGCACCATTACCAGTCGACCCAAGAGGGAAATTCAAACCCAATTGGGCCGGACCGTACTTGGTTAAGGACATCTTTCCCGAAGGAGCCATGAAGCTAACCGACCTCGACGGTCAGGAATTCAGCTTGCCAACAAATCTTGATCAACTCAAGAAGTACTACCCTTAAGCTTAAACAAATTTGTAATGTATTTCAAAAAAAAAAAAAAAAAAAAAACTCACTCTCGCCGGGTAAACTACGATCGGTTTGATTCCACGCACTGTGGATACGTAGGCAGCTTTGCAAAGAGCTCAACCGAATCACACGAACTACGCCGGTTTGATTCCGTTTAAAACATGGATACGTAGACAGCTTTCCGAAGCACAACCGAACTTCTTTAAATACGCCCAAAGCTTAAAAAGGTCGAGGGCGTTGCACTCACAAAATGACACGCTCAAAGCTTAAAAAGGTCGAGAGCACAGTCAACACATAATCTAAGTCCAAAGCTTAAAAAGGTCAAGGATTTAAAGCAAAACAAATAAAACACATACATCCGAAGCTTAAAAAGGTCAAGGATTCGAGACAAAATACAAATGTTCGAAGCTTAAAAAGGTCGAGAACATTCTAAAACATAAATACACAAAACAACGAGACAAGACAAAGGCAAATAAATTCTATTTTATTACTTTAACTTAAAATCATCCAACAATTTAGAAATGAGTTAGGAGCAAGCCTCCTTAACCCTTTATTCGAAATTAAGTACACATATTTTATTGAATAAAGAAAAATTTCTAAACTAAGGCAAGCTACTCGGTCCTCTTCTGCCGCTTCGGATTAGCCTCTTCATATTCAAGAGGTCGATCCGCAACAATCTTCGAGCTAATAACGGGAATACTCCTCTCAAAACCTGGGGCTCGTTGGGATCCTCGTCCCACTCGACTGGGGGATCCTCGATCCTTGGTCCTAGACGATCCCTAACCGTCACCCTCGGTCCAAGTCTCTCCCGCGCCGGCCTCGAAGTAGAAGCATCCGAATTTAAAGCAACAAGATCACCATAGTCCCTCCTTCCGCGCACCACTTCATGCGCTAAAGAGGGTCTTGGCCCATTCTTTTCTCTCCTCCTCTGGTTCCCCCGCTCACGAGAATCATTTGTTGGGGTTAGTGTCCTCCACAGTGAGTGCAATAACATAAATAAATCTCTAAAGGTACACAGGGTACATTTTGTATTTAATCAGTTGATTAACGTTTATCAATAACGGTTGGCTTGCTAGATAAGTTTGACGTTATTGTCATACAGATGGCGGTGATCAACTGGTCCCTAAGAGTCACACCTAAAGGATGTGTTTGAGAGATATGATTATTTGAGAAAATTGTCATATTGATGCCTTATTTAATGACTAAACGGTTAGTCAGTGTTGTTGACTAAAAGGTTAGTCAAATGTGACTAAAATGTTAGTCAAGTGTGATGATGTTACTGACTAAAATGTTAGTCAGTGATATGTTGGTACGGCTATTTAATACTGATTAAATAATTTTAGCTGATGCGAATTAAATGTAATTCGTGAATTGAATATAAAATGTTATATTTAATTGTCATGTATAATGCAAGCTAATTAAATATAAACCGTTATAATTAATTAGTAAATTATAAATATAAGGATATTTATAATATATTATAGTCGGTCCATACAGATGACACTAGTAATAAAATGCATTATATAATAAGCTAAAATGACCAACAGAAAAGTGTCCAGATACATCCTAGTCTAGATACGTTTTCTTGGTCAACAAGTGATGTATTTGAGGAGAACTAAATCTCCCCAAATAGATAGAAGGTGGCCGGCCAAGTTGGTTTAGGAGGGAGTATAATTACTTTCCTAATTCTCTTCTAAAACCACTCTAATCATTCATCTCATACACAACACAAAAATCCTAGAGAGAAAAACTATTTTCTTCTCTATTTTTCTAGCAAATTCAAGGGCATATCTCTACACATCTTGGGTGAGATAATTAGGAGATACCATCTATTTGGTATTGTTCTTAGGCCGATTAACAAGGTTTCAAAGGTTAATTCTTAATCCTTTTAGTATATTATGCAATTTCTTTTTATGACTTTAAATCTTATAAAAGGTTTCATTATAATCCTGTGAATTTAATGGTCTATATACGGATATAAACCTACAAGTGGTATCAGAGCCTTAGGGCACATGAAATTTTTATAAGGTTTTCATAAAAATCGGATTTTGTATGACTTTAAACAAAATTGTAAAGTGGCCGAATGTTTTGGTTGTTAATGTCGTGTGTTTTGCATTATTTTGGCTTGATTTTAATCAAGTTTCACAAGTTGGCAGTAAATCAATTTCATGGTTTTTTGATTTTGCTTGATTTTAATCAAGTTTGACAAGTTGGCCGTAAATCAATTTCTTGTTTTTTTTGATTTTGCTTGATTTTAATCAAATTTTGACAATTTGGCCGTATGTTTATTGATTTGGCCGTGTGTTATTGTTCAAATTTTTGGGTTTGTTTTGGTCTATTTGATTCATAATTATTAATGTTTTAAGATGTTAAAACGATTATATATGATTTTGAATGAGTTTTGATTTAATACCGATTGAATTAGAACTAAAAGGACCAAAATTTATGTATGTTAATGAACATATCTTGATGTTAATCATTAGATCTATCAGTTTCAGATGTTTAATCTAAAAAGTTAGTTTGAATCTCTTAAATCAATGTTTAATACGGATTAAAATTGAGTTTGTATCGATCTAATTATTTGCATAATCGAATTAAATTAGTTTAATTCATTAATTTCTTGATTGGCCGAATTACAATTAATTTGTTAATTTTTGTTTTTGGCCGATTCTATTAATTTTATAAAAAAAAAAAAAAAAATTTAATTCGACATATTTGTTAATTTTGGCCGATTTTATTTTTTTGGAAATTTTGTTGTTTTTACAATTTTTGGTAATATTTGTTATAAAGATAATGAATATTATGTTTTATGAAAAAGTTCATAAAATAAGATACCAAATATTTTAAAAAGGTTTAAAATAATTTTGTGATCTAATTTGTATTATACTGATAATATGAATTATTTCTTGTGGATTATGTTTTGATTTAGATGTTATGAACAATTAAGGAATTGTTGCATAATATAATCATTTAAAAGAGGTGGTTTGGATTAAAATCAATTCGTATGCATTGTTTTTATTTTTGTTTAGTTGATGCTCTATTTTGTGATTGAATGGTTTAATTTCACGCATTAATTATTGTACAAACGGTTGTAATTTACTAGTGTGGCCTTAGAAAGTTGTGTTTTCTAATGAAGGAAACACAATTTTGGTTGTATTTTTGAGATCTCGAATCTCCCATTTTGTAATATTTTTGGCATATTTTGAATTAGAATGTAAATAGGTTTATTTTGTAATTCAAATATGTAATTTTGAGAAGATTCAAGATGAAGATTCAAGATGGACTCCCACTTAAAGCCCAAGATGAAGAATGAAGACTTGCTTAGGGTCCATGGATGGATTCCAATTTGTATTTGTCTTTATTTTCATAGGGTTAGGCCACACTAGGTGTTTTTCGTTTTTGCGTTTTCTTTACCGTTTTTATTGCATTCACGTTAGATAGTAGCATCATATTCCGCCTAAACTAAACCAAACCACCTAATATGCATGAAAATGGATCATATAGTTGCATCCTAGATCATAGACATACGGATGTCTTTTGTTTAGAGCTATCACCTCAATTTAATCATTCACGATAATGCTAGATATTAGTTCACTTAAAATGAATTAAAATGAGTTGATGGGATCTTCCTCTAAAACTGAAATTGAGAATTAGTCTTTATAAGTCGAACCACTATGAATCCCTTCTTCGTCGGTAGGCATAATATGACCCCTTCTACGTTGGGTAAGTAGTGGCTGTCGACTTAGTTTATCTCAACATTGTGGTTCGAGTAATATCTCGAAGGTATGGTGGACTAATAGATAGGATTTACTGAAATCTATCGACCAAGAATTCTAACCATAGAATTAGCCAAGAGGTTGGCTTATCAATTTACAGAAATTGAGTCTTAGGATCACTTATGTAATTCTTGAGGAAGGTCGATTATATGAGTGCACGAGTCATTGCATTAAATCGTTATTGCTTTATGACTTAAATTTTAAAAAAAAACCATGATTTCTTATCTTTTCTCTTCTTCTTCTTTCTTTTCACAGTATCGAATACGTTATATACAGATATAACTACTATAACAAATGGCTGTCCGTACAGACGAACCAATGCCAAGTGCCACACTAATGCGCGAATCATGGCTTAGAATTTTCATGGGCACCATGAATCAGTCAACTCGACTGAAAAGTGATGGGTCCAATTTTTCTGATTGGGAGGCCGCATTACGGAATGCTGCCATTGCTGACGGTAAGCTCAAGTACTTGACTGAGCCACCGCCGGCTCTACCAGCTCCCGATGCAGAAGAAGCTGAAACCTTTGCTTATAACGATTTCATGATGGAAGCGGGTGCGTTACAGAACGTACTCATCTATGCAATGGAACCCAATTTGCAAAGACGTTTCATTACCCAAGGTGCAAACAAGATTTTCACCACCCTTACTAAGGAATTCTCGAAAGCTCCGAGAATTAAGAGTTACGAGTATACTACTCGTTTCTTTGAAGCTAGACCCAAAAGGGCCAACCGGTTGGTCCACACCTTCTCGCCATGATCGAACGTTGAGAAGTGGAGGAGCTTGGTTGCACGATCGATGAGAAGATCATCATTGATCGAGTGCTTCACTCTCTTCATGATGGGTATGCCCTCTTTAGGGCAAACTATTAGATGAAGGACAGGCAGAAAAGTCTGCATGAACTACATTCACCTCGCATGCACGAGAGTGATCTGAAGTTGAGTGGGAGCACGAAGCAAGATGTTCTCATGATTGGGAACAAGAAGGGTAAGGGTAAGGCTCCGGCTAACCTAACTGTAGGGAAGCCGAAATTCAAGAAGCCGATGGTTGCTAAGAGTGGGCCTGGTGAGTCTAGCGGTAGCTCACAAGGCAAGGCAAAAGCAAAGCAGAGCATGGAGTGCCACCATTGCCACAAGTCTGGGCATTGGAGGCGTAACTGTCCCGTGTATGCTGAGGACATAAAATCAGGCCGCGTCGCTCCTGTTGGTATGTCTTCTTTTATTCATATGATTGAGATTAACCATGCAAGTTTCGGAACTTGGGTACTTGATACTGGATGTGGTTCTCATCTGTGCAATCATTTGCAGGGCCTAAGAAGCATCAGAACTCTGGCAAGAGGTGATGTAGACCTGCGAGTGGGGAATGGAGCAAGAGTTGCTGCCGTTTCAGTAGGAACATATGTAATCCAACTCCCGAGCGGATTTGAGTTATTTCTAAATAACTGTTACTATGTACCTAGTTTATCCAAAAACATTATTTCTGTATCCGTTCTTGATAAAGAAGGATTTTCATTTTCAATAAAGAATAATAGCTGTATTTTCTCATTGAACGATATGATTTATGGTAAAGCAGTTTCCATGAACGGAATTTATGTTTTAGATCAAACCACAGAAATCATGCATGTGAATAACAAGAAAGCAAAGGTTGGTGACAAAGATCAAACGTATTTATGGCATTGCCGAATGGGACACATAAATGAGAAACGCGTGAAAAAGCTCATTGATAATGGGACTATCGCCCCATTTGACTATGAAACTTTTGGCACGTGTGAATCATGTCTTATAGGCAAAATGTCTCGAATTTCCTTCAAAGGTGTTGGAATGCGCGCTGCTGACCTATTAGGACTCATACATACTGATGTGTGCGGACCTATGTCAATCAACGCTAGAGACGGCTATAGGTATTTTATCACTTTCACGGACGATTTGAGTAGATATGGACATGTCTACTTAATGAAGCATAAAAGTGAGTCCTTTGACAAGTTCAAGGAATTCCAGAATAAGGTTGAGAACTAACCTGGATAGAAAGATAAAAGCACTACGCTCGGATCGTGGTGGCGAATATCTTTCAACCGAGTTTGATCGACACCTGAAAGACCGCTAATAGTATTACGATTAACTCCACTGAACACCACAATCGAATGGTGTGTCCGAACGCAGAATCGAACATTACTTGATATGGTTCGATCCATGATGAGTCACACGGTAGTATCGACTCATTGTGGGGCTATGCTCTTTGTCACCGCTCTTATACTTAACCAGAAGTCCGACTAAAGTCGCCGACAAGACTCCATACGAGTTATGGAAGGAACGGTCCCTAACTTGTCCTTTATTCGGGTTTGGGGTGCGAGGCTTATGTCAAGTGGAGACACGAGGATAAGCCCTACCGCGATCGGTCAAGACATACTTTATTGGTTATCCAAGAGGAATGTTTGGTCATTACTTCTATTCGCCACCGAACACCGAAGTTTTTGTTGCGGCTAGTGCGACGTTCTTAGAGAAAGAGTTTCTCAAGACAAGAGAGGTAATAGAACCTTCGATCCGCTTTGAGATTCTGAACCAACAACCGAGCAACCACCGGAGCAATTTGTTCCTTCTACGTCTGCGCGGTTAATGTCCCTTTGGAACCCGGAAGGTCGGGTAGACTCTCCATTCCTCCGCATCGATATATCGGTATAGTCGAGGAGAATGGGAGAGACGACGCTTTACTCCTTGAGAGTAACGAACCCAGAACCTATAAAGGTGCCATGGCGTGTTCGACTCAAAGCTTTGGCAAGAAGCCATGCAATCCGAGATGGACTCGATGTACGAGAACAATGTATGGGATCCGGTTGACTTACGTGATAAGGCTAGGCCTCTTGAAGCAAATGGCTTTACAAGATAAAGCGATCTGTAGAAGGACAACCAGATATATACAAGGCACGACTAGTGGCAAAGGGTTTCACTCAAGTGCAAGGGTTGCACTATGATGAGATTTTTGCACCCGTAGTCATGCTTCGTTCCATTCGGATTCTCTTAGCGATCGCCGCATTTCATAACTATGAAATTTGGCAAATGGATGTGAAAACCGCCTTCTTAAACGGTTATTTGGAGGAGGAGTTGTACATGGTACAACCCGAAGGTTACATCGATCCTGAAAATCCTAAGAAAGTTTGCAAGCTTAAGCGTTCCATTTATGGACTTAAGCAAGCTTCACGGAGTTGGAATCATCGCTTCGACCAAGTGATAAAGGAGAATGGATTCACTCGATCGGTCGAGGAACCATGCCTATATATCAAGTCGAGTGGGAGCAAGATTGTCTTCCTAATACTGTACGTCGATGACATACTCTTGATTGGGAATGACATACCTCTCTTAACTTCGGTAAAAGTATGGTTAAAGAACCATTTCCGGATGAAAGATCTGGGTGAGGCACAGCGTATTTTGGGGCTCCGTATCTATAGAGATAGATCACGACGGATGCTATCCCTCAGTCAGGAGTCTTATATAGATAAGATTCTTGAGAGGTTCAGCATGACCAACTCCAAGAAGGGGAACCTTCCAATGATCTCAGGGGTGCATTTGAGTAAAGCTCAAGCACCAAAGACATCGGAAGAGGTCGAGCGCATGAGTCGGATTCCATATGCTTCGGCAATAGGATCGATCATGTATGCCATGATATGCACACGTCCGGACGTGGCATATGCATTGAGTATGACGAGCCGATACCAAGACAATCCAGGTGAAGCACACTGGATGGCCGTAAAGAACATTCTTAAGTACCTACGGAGGACTAAAGATTGGGTATTGACTTATGATGGAGACACTGAGCTATGCGCAACCGGTTACGCAGACGCTAGTTTCCAAACGGATCGAGATGACTCGAAATCTCAATCTGGATTCGTTTTTACTCTAAATGGCGCTGCGGTCAGCTGGAAAAGCTCCAAACAAACTGTTATAGCAGATTCAACGACTGAGTCAAGTACTATCTCGCTTCAGAGGCTGCGAAGGAAGCTATATGGATGCGTCAGTTCTTACAAGGACTAACTGTAGTTCCTAGTTCGAATGACCCGATCACCATCTATTGTGACAATAGTGGTGCCATCTTCCAAGCGAAGGAGCCGAAGTCAAGCAACAAGTCTCGGCACGTGCAAAGGAAGGCTCACATGATCCGAGATTACGTGGAGCAGAAGGAGATAGTGATTGACAAGATTGCTACGGATGATAACATAGCAGATCCTCTCACTAAGCCGTTGTGACAAGATAAGCATGAAGGGCACGTTAAATCCATGGGAATTAAGCGTGTTCCTGAGTTGTATTAGTTGTTTTGTATGGATTTGACACTTGTATTTCCTGAAACTTCTAATAAAATCATCGTTTTGTTATATATATTGTTTTTCATGAGGATTGTGCAGACAACGTTGAACACCTCAAAGTGAACTGAATTGCTATATATTTTGTTTTGGTCCGTGGTCGCCTACACGGTGATAACTCGCAATCATTTTGTGACGTCGATTGATGGTGGGTTCAACGAGCCATAAGTCAAGCTGTTGGTCGATCGATCACAGATGCGGGTTTACTGAAATCGCGCAGGACATGTTTGTGACGACAACATGGAGTCCTAAATGTTTCAGAACATTAGGTGCCTGGTCGTGGATAGGACATCCATAGTGTTCCTAGAGTCGATTCTTTTGACTATCGACTGTCTCTTGAGATTAAGGCAGATTTTGGGTGACTTTGGTTTCTTTCTCACGGTCGACCGTAACAGGAGGCCAAGCAGATTTTCACTGGGTCATTTCATGCTGCGCTTACATCTGCAGGATTTGAGTTGAGGGAAATTTCCAAACTTCTATCGAGTTATAATATTTATTCTCAGGGCCACTCGAGGAGCTGTAACTGAAAATGCATGGCCATGCTCGAATATTGATTCGTTTATCAGTTAAGTTACTCTCTAGTCGGGGAAACCACTCTTGATACGGATCGCTTGTGAACTACGACCTTTGAAAGTACGGACTTTGCAAATTGGTTTACATTGAGTGGGAGAAATTTATTATGGATATGAGAATCGGTTATCGCACCTACACTTGTACGGACAAGTGGGAGATTGTTGGGGTTAGTGTCCTCCACAGTGAGTGCAATAACATAAATAAATCTCTAAAGGTACACAGGGTACATTTTGTATTTAATCAGTTGATTAACGTTTATCAATAACGGTTGGCTTGCTAGATAAGTTTGACGTTATTGTCATACAGATGGCGGTGATCAACTGGTCCCTAAGAGTCACACCTAAAGGATGTGTTTGAGAGATATGATTATTTGAGAAAATTGTCATATTGATGCCTTATTTAATGACTAAACGGTTAGTCAGTGTTGTTGACTAAAAGGTTAGTCAAATGTGACTAAAATGTTAGTCAAGTGTGATGATGTTACTGACTAAAATGGTAGTCGCTGATATGTTGGTACTGGCTATTTAATCTTGATTAAATAATTTTAGCTGATGCGAATTAAATGTAATTCGTGAATTGAATATAAAATGTTATATTTAATTGTCATGTATAATGCAAGCTAATTAAATATAAACCGTTATAATTAATTAGTAAATTATAAATATAAGGATATTTATAATATATTATAGTCGGTCCATACAGATGACACTAGTAATAAAATGCATTATATAATAAGCTAAAATGACCAACAGAAAAGTGTCCAGATACATCCTAGTCTAGATACGTTTTCTTGGTCAACAAGTGATGTATTTGAGGAGAACTAAATCTCCCCAAATAGATAGAAGGTGGCCGGCCAAGTTGGTTTAGGAGGGAGTATAATTACTTTCCTAATTCTCTTCTAAAACCACTCTAATCATTCATCTCATACACAACACAAAAATCCTAGAGAGAAAAACTATTTTCTTCTCTATTTTTCTAGCAAATTCAAGGGCATATCTCTACACATCTTGGGTGAGATAATTAGGAGATACCATCTATTTGGTATTGTTCTTAGGCCGATTAACAAGGTTTCAAAGGTTAATTCTTAATCCTTTTAGTATATTATGCAATTTCTTTTTATGACCTTAAATCTTATAAAAGTTTTCATTATAATCCTGTGAATTTAATGGTCTATATACGGATATAAACCTACAAGTGGTATCAGAGCCTTAGGGCACATGAAATTTTTATAAGGTTTTCATAAAAATCGGATTTTGTATGACTTTAAACAAAATTGTAAAGTGGCCGAATGTTTTGGTTGTTAAACTTAGGGGGAAACTTCAAAACCAACAGCAGAAGACACCACTTTGCCTTAATTTCACTCAAATTGAGACAAAGTCGAGGGGGTAAATCGAAACCAGACATCTCACTAGTTTGATCATCGTTATATTTCATACCTCGATCAAACTGGGGGCTTACACATATACAAAATGAGAGGGTCTATACCTTTTTCACCTTGCCGCCCCAGCTATCCATGCCCGCGTCAGTGATTACTGGCAAGTACGACGGAACCTCGAAAGTACGACGGACGCCTGAGTCATCCCACTCAACTATAGTAGGAATGTCGCTAGACTGCTCCGCCACCTCAAGACCACCACCGATCGCAGCAGTCACCACGTCATCCACGATGGATGGCGCAAAACTGAATCTCATATCACGGTCACCAAACGGCAGTCCCGTCATGACCGCATACCCAGACAGAGTAATACCGACCTCAAAGCCCGGCATATGAAATGTCGTAGTAGTGTCCCAATACCGATCAAGGAAAGCTCAGATCAACATCAGGTTCGCCGTCAACTGCCTCCTCGCGATCTCCCTCTAATGCTCAACCAAAGGACCAAAAGCACAGCTAAGCTCCCAAGCTTTCGCTCCCTGCGAAAGCTTCTCCTCAAAGACACACATAACGGACGAAATGTCCGAGAAAGTCCTCATCGGACCCTTCTCGAAGCCCATCGTCGCCCGATATGAAATATGTAGGGATCGGATCCCATTCACTAATCAAGTATTAGTGTAAATCAAATTACTCTAATTTGATGAGCAAGATCTATGTGGTTACATAAATACTTTGTTACAAGTTTATAGAAATTTATACCTTCTCTTAAGGAATAAAATGGGCACAAATCTAGAACTCCTTTCTAGATTTGTTTCTTGAGCTAACAATATGGATGATCCTCCAAAATCGAGTTTCCATAATAGGAAACCTCCTCTTAGTTGCACCCAAGAACTACACCAAATTCACTAATGATATTGATCTAGAAATCACTAGTGAATACTTGATAATATGTGAATATTGTTACTACTAACACTTAGTAGTATTTTGAAGTTATAAGAACTTATTTCTTATATTTGGAGAGAGCCTTTTAGAGAGAAAGTTAGGAGATGAGGTTAGGAAAATGCATGAATGAAATGTGTCATTCTATGGCCTTATGTTTTTATCAAAAGACAAGCAAAACAAGTGTGCCCAACACACCAAAATTTCGGCCACTTAAGGAGAGTCATGGGAAGAGTTTTGATCTTGATTTGGACAAAAGTTAGAGCATGCATTAGGCACAATGATTATATCTTAAGCATGCCAAACAATTAACAAGAAAACAAAGTGAATAGGACAAGAAGGAATCTTATTCCTCCTCCCTTCAATTTGGACGGTCCAAAGGGGCTATTGTGGGTCCATTTTGTTTTCAATATTTGTCCCACAAATACTTATAATTTATCACTTAATTATCTAATATAATAAAGTGTAAATTAATTAAACTCTTCCTTAATATACATGTACACTTACACATATATTAAAATGTACTTTTACTAATCTCATTAGTAAAATATACACAATTAGTGAATTAACGTTTAATCACTAATTCACATCTCCTCTAATAATTTTATCAATATAAAATTCAATCATCCGAGTTCACAACTCGATTTCTCTCTAAATTAATTCACCGACTAACCGTTAGTCGAATTATCAAGTCACTAATCTAATCGTATCTCATACGATTAATTAGCTTCAATATTTGGAGTACGTTCCTATAGGTGTGACTTAAAGGGATCAATTGATTACCGCTGTTCTCACGACAATAACGTCAAACTCTAGTCAGCCAACCGTTATTGATTTACGTTAATCAATTGACAATAATACTGGATTATTCCCATGTATTCCTTAATTGAGATTTATTAAGTAATCGCACTATTGTGGAGGACACTTACTCCAACAATCTCCCACTTGTCCGAGACAAGTTGTGCATTACCAATTCTCATGTCCGTTTCACATCTCCCACTCGATGCAAGGTGTCTTACAGTCGCATTTGCATCCTGAGATAAATATCGTGAGTGGTTTCCTCGATATGGAGAGTAGCTGTCTGACCGGGGAATCTACCGTAGATTCTTACCGAGCGTGGCCACGCATTTTCAGCGACTACTCCTCGAGTGGCCCAAAGATGTTTTACCCTGACGAGGGTGGACATTTCCTTTCTACTCGATTATCTTGTATAATGCGGATCACCATGACCCCAAAGATGCCCTTATAACCCCTTTCACGGCATGGCTTAGGACAAAAATGAAAGTCACTTTCGGAGCGCACCGACTCAGACAATCGGTTCGGTCAAAGAATCGACTCAAAGGAATACTATAGAATTCCCACCACGACCAGGTTTCAATCTCATTGAAAAAGAATTCTATAAGCGTCACTGTCCGACAGAGTGTTTCACAGTCTGTCTATGCGAACGAGCAGTCATCACGTATGACCCTATGGTGTTGAACCCACCATCGAACGACTTGCAATCTAGTCTCTTCGAGACGTCACCTCTTATGAGAGACTAGGGACTAGATACTTAGTTTATGCCGTTCACTTGAATATGTTCAATGTTGTCACACAACTATTCGGATAAACAAAGTATGCATTCAAAATGACTTAAAAGAGTAAATATACTCTAAACAATGAATGTTATTTTCATATATGTAATCGGATACGTTATCCATTACATATCACAGAAACTGAAGGAAATCAGGCATACGCCTCAACCCCATAGAGGCGGTGTGAGCGTCATGCTTAGCCCTCGAAAGAGGCTTGGTTAAAGGATCAGCGATCTCATCGTCTGTCCCAACCTTACACATATCTATTTCCTTTCTTTCCACATTATCTCGTATAACATGGTATTTCCTCAAAACGTGTCTAGACTTGATACTAGACTTGGGCTCCTTTGCATGAAAGATAGCCCCACTATTATCACAATAAATAGTGATTGGATCTGCGGCACTAGGGACTACTCTTAGTCCATCCAAGAACTGCCGAATCCATATATCTTCCTTAGCGGCTTCCTAAGCTGCCAAATATACAGCTTCTGTTGTAGAATCCACAATGACACTTTGCTTGAAACTTTTTCAGCAAATAGCACCCCCATTCAACATAAAGACATAGCCGGATTGGGATTTCAAATTATCCCCATCGGTTTGAAAACTTGTATCCGTGTAACCCTTTACACGCAGCTCAAGTTCTCCTCCAAACTCTAGAAACGAATCCTTAGTTCTTCTCAAGTACTTAAGGATGTTCTTTACAGCTATCCAATGACTCTCACCGGGATTAGCTTGATACCGGCTCGTCATGCTCCAAGCGAAAGCGACATCGGGACGAGTGCACATCATAGCATACATGATTGATCCAACAGCGGAAGCAAAAGCGATCAATTTCATGCGTTCAATTTCATGAGAGTCGTAGGACGTTGAGATTTCTTCAACGCTATTCCTACACTCATTGGAAGAAAGCCTCTCTTGAAGTCTTTCATATTGAACCTATCAAGAATCTTATCGACATAAGCTTCTCGACTTAATGCTAGTATCTTCTTGGATCTATCTCTATAGATCCGGATACCCAAGATGCGTTGTGCCTCTCCCAAGTCCTTCATTTGGAAATGGTTTCCCAATTCCACCTTTACCGAATTCAAACTTGGAATATCATTTCCAATTAGTAGTATGTAATCCACATACAAAACAAGGAAGGTTACTTTACTCCCACTAAACTTCATGTATAAACAAGGTTCCTCAAGATTACTTGAGTGAAATCCTTTTGTTTTATAACATGATCGAATCTATGAATCCAACTCCTCGATGCTTGCTTAAGACCATAAATGGATCTCTTAAGCTTGCATACTTTCTTAGGGTTGGATGTATCTACAAAACCTTCAGGTTGTGTCATGTACACTTCCTCTTCTAGAATCTCATTCAAGAAGACGGTTTTTACATCCATTTGCCATATTCCATAGTCATGAAATGCGGTAACCGTTAAGATTATCTTTATGGATCAAAGCATTGCAATTGGTGCAAAGGTTTCATCATAATGAATACCCTGGACTTGTGTAAAGTCCTTTGCCACCAATTTAGCTTTGTAAACATCTATATGTTTATCTATGCCGAGTTTGATTTTGAATATCCATTTACACTAAAGGGGTCTCACTCCTTCAGGTAAATCTACCAAGTCCCAAACTTGGTTCTCGTACATACAATCCATTTCGGATTTCATGGCCTCAAGCCATTGTTCGGAGTTAGGACTACTAACAGCCGCCTTGTAGGTTGAGGGTTCGTTGTTTTCGAATAACAACAAATCACCCTCCTCCTCGATGTTACTGAGGTAGCGGTCAGGAGGAAGAACTAATTCTTCCTGACCTCCTAGGGATTACTACCGTGTCAGAAAACGAGGGAGCGGTTTCCTCATCTTCTGCTTCGGTTTGTGGCTCTTGAACTTCATCAAGTTCAAATTTTCTCCCACTCTGTCTTGTAGAAATTTATTCATTTTCTAGAAAGACAGCATCATGAGCCACAAACACTTTGTTCTCATGAGGGTTGTAGAAGTAATAGCCACAGGTTTCCTTAGGATAACCTACAAATAGGGAACCGTTCCCGTCCATATCTCATATGGAGTCTTGTTGGCTGCTTTAGTCGGACTTCGATTTAGTGAGAATGCGGCAAACAATAGTGCAAAGCCCCAAAGCGATTCAGAAGCTCACTTTGACTCATCATAGACCGAACCATATCTCATAAGGTTCGGTTTCTCCTTCTGCAACACCATTCAACAGCAGTGGTGTGCGGAGGAGTCCATTGTGATACTCTATCACAATTCTTAAGATGTGAATCAAACTCATTACTTAGATATTCACCACCACGATCCGATCGTAGTGCTTTTATCTTCTTATCCAATTGGTTCTCAACCTCATTTTGAAATTCTTTAAATTTCTCAAGAGCATTACTTTTATGCCTTATTAAGTAAACATCACCATATCTACTTAAGTCATCGGTAAAAGTAATGAAGTAATGATATCCTCCTCTAGCGGTGATGTTTAATGGACCACACACATCGGTATGTATGAGTCCTAAAACCTCACTTGCTCGTGTCCCTTTATCGCTAAAGGGTTGACGAGTCATCTTCCCTAAAAGGCAAGCTTCGCATATACCATATGATTCGCAATCAAATGGTTTGAGAACCTTGGTCTCAACAAGTCTCTTTATGCGTCTATCGTTTATATGACTTAAACGACAATGCCAAAGGTAGGATTTGTTTGATTCATTCGTTTTGAGCTTCTTGTTCTCTATATGATAAACATCATTGACATCATTCAAAACATCAATACCTCCAATTGAAATGGTTTCATCATAAACCATTTCATTAAATGAAAAAGTACAACGGTTGTGCTTAATCATAAAACAAAGGCCTTCCGCATCTATCACGGAGACGGAGATAATGTTTTTGATTAGAGTTGGTACAAAATAACAGTTATTCAAATACAACTCTAAACCACTAGCCAGAGCGAGTACGTAAGTTCCCACGGAAATGGCCGCTACTCTAGCTCCATTACCCATGCGGAGGTCTACATCACCCCTAGCTAGTGCTCGCACGTTTCTCATTCCTTGCAAGTGATTGCAAAGGTGAGATCCACATCCGGTATCTCATACCCATGTAGAAATGCAAGCATGATTTATGTCAATCATATAAAGACTAGAAGGAACAATATCTTTGGATGTCGCACATCCATTATTCGTTTCCTTCAAGAATTTGGGACAATTGCGTTTCCAACGACCGGGTTTGGACTTGCTATTCTCAATAGCATTCCTTTACCCTTATCTTCCTTGAACCGAGCTTCATTAGCTCCCTTCCCTTTCTTGACCCCAATGTTTATGTTCTTCAATCTCATTGAAGGAACATCATTTCTCTCAATCTCCTCACTTTGATGTTCTCTTTGTTTGAAGCACATCGTCGTCACTCTAGTGAATATCTCATATGCACTTTAGCGAGTAACGGTTTAAGTTTGAGAGAATGTGACATTGACCAAATCAATATATTTTTAACGTCATTGTCAACCTTTAGGTGTTCATCGTAGGCGGCTCGCGCCGCCGCGGTGACCCTAAGTCCGGGTTCAGAGGGAGGTAGTTCGGTAAGGTTCTTAAACACATTGTCGGATTGAGCGGCGCCCCTTATAGTCGAATCCCATTCGACAAGGTTGCTACCGTCATCTTTTAGGATACGTTTATCCATCACGGTTCTCAACCATGAAACTATTACCCAAAATGGGTGCGGGAGTTTAGGTTGTCATTGTGATTTCAAATAAATCATTCTACAACAAATATGAGGAAATTAACATTCATTGTACATTAATGACATTTGCTAAAACTCATTTTTAAATCAAATGTCCATTTATATAACGATCTCCCACGAAATTATATAAATGATTCCAAGACTCGTTTTTCATATAAAATTAGACATCTCATGTTTCCTTTTATATAAAAACGACAAGTCAACACTTGACTAATTCTACACTAGAATGCTTGGTTGATGATTTTCTATAAAATGCATCGATTAGCCCCAAATAACTCTTATTCGGTTGAGTCCAAACCAAATTAGCACGGGACTTCCTCCCACTACTTACCCATGGTAACAAGGTTCCACGTTGCGGAGGTCCTCACGAACATGGGGTTCATAGTCGCCACATTTGGAAAGGCTTAATCTCAATTCATTTGTTAAAATGTGGGTGATCTTGTCAATTTTTAGTCATATAAATTCTTTATAAGTGAACTAATTTTAAGAATGGCGACCTAAAAACGACAATCAACGTGGGATATCGTGGCATGCATGGCGATTTTGGCATGTGTGCGGAAAATAAGCAATCAAACAAGCAAA
The DNA here is from genome assembly GCA_023091065.1 of Dianthus caryophyllus. Classification (NCBI taxonomy): domain Eukaryota; kingdom Viridiplantae; phylum Streptophyta; class Magnoliopsida; order Caryophyllales; family Caryophyllaceae; genus Dianthus; species Dianthus caryophyllus. The sequence continues at coordinate 9,543,435 of CM041529.1, read as the reverse complement.
AGTAAGCATAAGCATAAGCATAAACCTAGTATGGCCACCTAAAGTAATTAAAATACAAGGAGTTACAAATTGGAAACCAACTCCTTTGGTCCCTCTTCACATGGATCTCATCCAAGTCTCCTCCTTGCAAGCTTTAGAACACTTCTAAGGCTTCATCTCGATAAATCGCCGGTCTTCGGTTTACAAATAGTTACCAGTATAAATTTACAAATGAATACATAGCAACCCTATTATACATTTATAAATGAAATAAACTATTAAAATTACAAACCGGCGATGCGAGATCGCATTTAATTACAAACCCACACAATATTCCCTTTCATTACGGGTAATATCGGTAAAAATATTACAAACTATGGCCATACTAGTAAGAACAAACATTCATTCAATAATAAACATTCATCCAAACATGCATAATGAAAAGCTTATAAATAAAACATGCCAAAATCGCCCTAAACAATAATCGCATTAATACGTTTCAAGACCGATCTCATTTTAATCGATTAATCTCATATTAATCAATAATGCTTAAAACACCTTTTAAGCTTGAACTAAAACTTCTAAACTGATTTAGAACACTCATAATTAGTTTTCACTAATTCATGGTGATTTTAGTTCACAAACATGGTCATTTGCTAATTAGATGCACTTTAATCATAACCTTTTTATGAATAAAGCTTTATAAAATCAAAATAAATTAAAATAAAACCATTTTTATTTTGACAAAATTTTGTATATTCTGGAACACTTCCAAAATATCAGAAAAGAAAAGTTTGGTCAGAAAAATTTACGAATTTATTTTATAACAAATAACATACGATTTCATCGATTTTATCTCATAAAATCAATAAAACGTCCAAAACAGTGAGGAAAAATCCCAAATTTATACCTTAGCATCCTTTTAATGTATAAAAACAGTGGTATAAAATTTATGTGCAGAAAACAAATATTACTATATTTTCAACATTAACATGCACTTTATACCGATTTTTATCAAATAAAAGAATAAATAATCAAAACTCAAGATCTGACTTTGAAAATTTACATGCAGAAAGTATAAATAACAAGTTTCACTGTGTAAACATTTCGTGACCAGATTCCAACTATAACTATTTATAGTAATTATTTTAGCCAAAAACACACTTTTTGACTCGATTTTGTATAAAAATCATTTTAATTAGCAAACAAATTCCAAAAATTACGAAATTGGACCAGTAACTTCATGAGACCAGAAACTTTGCATGCTATAAAAATCTCGTGTTAAAACCATTTTTAACACTATTTTCGGATTTTATGTCATTTACTCTCAATAAATACATAAAACTCCAAAAACAACAAAATAAATTTGTAACCACAACCCTAGGCTCTGATACCACTTGTTGGGATCGGATCCCATTCACTAATCAAGTATTAGTGTAAATCAAATTACTCTAATTTGATGAGCAAGATCTATGTGGTTACATAAATACTTTGTTACAAGTTTATAGAAATTTATACCTTCTCTTAAGGAATAAAATGGGCACAAATCTAGAACTCCTTTCTAGATTTGTTTCTTGAGCTAACAATATGGATGATCCTCCAAAACCGAGTTTCCATAATAGGAAACCTTCTCTTAGTTGCACCCAAGAACTACACCAAATTCACTAATGATATTGATCTAGAAATCACCAGTGAATACTTGATAATATGTGAATATTGTTACTACTAACACTTAGTAGTATTTTGAAGTTATAAGAACTTATTTCTTATATTTGGAGAGAGCCTTTTAGAGAGAAAGTTAGGAGATGAGGTTAGGAAAATGCATGAATGAAATGTGTCATTCTATGGCCTTATGTTTTTATCAAAAGACAAGCAAAACAAGTGTGCCCAACACACCAAAATTTCGGCCACTTAAGGAGAGTCATGGGAAGAGTTTTGATCTTGATTTGGACAAAAGCTAGAGCATGCATTAGGCACAATGATTATATCTTAAGCATGCCAAACAATTAACAAGAAAACAAAGTGAATAGGACAAGAAGGAATCTTATTCCTCCTCCCTTCAATTTGGACGGTCCAAAGGGGCTATTGTGGGTCCATTTTGTTTTCAATATTTGTCCCACAAATACTTATAATTTATCACTTAATTATCTAATATAATAAAGTGTAAATTAATTAAACTCTTCCTTAATATACATGTACACTTACACATATATTAAAATGTACTTTTACTAATCTCATTAGTAAAATATACACAATTAGTAAATTAACGTTTAATCACTAATTCACATCTCCTCTAATAATTTTATCAATATAAAATTCAATCATCCGAGTTTACAACTCGATTTCTCTCTAAATTAATTCACCGACTAACCGTTAGTCGAATTATCAAGTCACTAATCTAATCGTATCTCATACGATTAATTAGTTTCAATATTTGGAGTACGTTCCTATAGGTGTGACTTAAAGGGATCAATTGATTACCGCCGTTCTCACGACAATAACGTCAAACTCTAGTCAGCCAACCGTTATTGATTTACGTTAATCAATTGACAATAATATTGGATTATTCCCATGTATTCCTTAATTGAGATTTATTAAGTAATCGCACTATTGTGGAGGACACTTACTCCAACAAAATATGCCTATCCGGCGTCAACAAAGGTTATGGCCGTCCCAACCCTTGGCGAACGACCTATCTACTCGTGACCCACGTGCCCTAGAGCTACTCGCGCTAGGCACAGCCTCAGCCTCCTCAGGCTTCTCCTCCTCAACACCTAACTCGGCCTCTAGCTCGTCTACCAACTCAAGAACAAGCTTATCCTTCGCAACAAGGTCATGCCTCGCACGACCTCTACCCCTACCCCGCGGAGTACCACGCCGCGTGGGCAAATCACGAGGGTCAGCATCCCTCTCACTATATGAACGCCTCATACGACTCGTACTGGGGGCTCCCTCAGTCCTCGAACCTGTACTTTTACGAGATGATTTCGATCTCGTAATACGACCGGAACCTTCTCCTACTATAAACATGACAAATATATGCAAATATTATACACATACACTACATTTTTACACAGAGCATTTTTAGGCCTGATTCATAATTAAGCCGAAAACCGTTCTCTAAACATCAAAACCCAAACTTTATGGTTTCTATATGCCATAATAGTCCCCAACAACAACCCATTACAAGCAATTGCATTTTGGTCATCCCGATCAAAAACCCCCAATTTACGAAGTACGCTCCTTATTCAATTAAGGAAAATCGTCGAATTGAAAGCCTTACCTCGACATGTTTGCAAAATTGAAGCTAGATGTATCCTATACTTGCTATGGGCATCCTACACCGAAGTTTAATTGAAATTCCGGGTCGGAAAATCCGGGTTCAAAATTTGGGTCGGAAACCTAATTACACATTTTGGGCAATAGACGGTCCAAATCACAATCAATTCACACATACATGTTAACATAGTATAATGCAACACAACGACGTCAATTTCAAGCATTCAAACGGCACATTTCAAGCAAAAATCGGGTTTTCATCCAAAATCCGTCTATTCAACATTTCTAGCTAAAACTAGCTAATTACAACGACAAATAACGTAAAAAAAAGTTAAAATGGAGCATTACCTGATTCCATAGCAAAGCAACGCAAGAGAACTGATCAAAAACGGTTAAGGCAAACCGCATAGCTCTATGCGGTTTGCACCCCAAACCGCATAAGGCTATGTGGTTCGCACCCTTGGTTTTTCTCTGATTTTTCTCGTTTTGGACCTACTTTTGGATTCCTAATTCAGCTTGACCCAAATGCAACTCCAAGTACGTCACGTGCTTGGGTTAAGGCATCACCTACAGTCCGCCATACGCGTGTATTAAGCATTTAATATACGGTACAGAAGCAGAAGCACGAAAATTCTTCACGAGTCTTTACATCATTTTCTCCTTGACGGAAGGCAATCATACACACTTACACTACACTTACGCTCCTCGGTGAGTTTTAATACAAGTATATCTAAACATGAGCGTTACAACATTTACAACATTCTACACCTGCGCTCCTTTGCGAGATCGACATTTGCAACTACATGAACACTCCTATACAATCACACATTGGCATATACGCTCCTCGGCGAGATCATACACTTAATACTTGCGCTCCATGGCGAGACTAGACATAACCATATTCACAACAAACAATAACATGACGCATTACAATGAGCAACGAGCATAACGAAAGCACTCAGCAGGCCGACAGGCCGTCACAGCATGAACGGACCGCCACGTCCTCAAAATGCGCACGTCCCTCCCCGCTTAGCCCGGTTTGAAGTCCTAGTCTCACCCATGGACACAAGCTTCGTTCCGCTGACGATATCGAAACAGTAATGGTCCGAATATGGTCGTGGAGTTTGACTAACGCTCTAGTCCGAGCTCAGTCAAACTGGAGGCTCTGTGGATACCCATATCCGTACCCTCCCAACCAAAACCCCGTGATGTAACTCGGACTTTTATTATGCATGTTTTAACGCTAACTTAAACGGTTCTAATAATGTTGAATTCATTTTTGAGTTGTTTTGAAATGTTAAATGATTTTAGGTCGCTTCACATCGCTTTAATTAAATGTTCTTTTGTCCATTTAGAGTTTAGCCTGGTCCGCGTCCTGCTTCGTTTGGCATGAGTTTCGCATTTGCATTACAATTAACCCTTTTACCTTAACGAGGTCTAATTCAGCATTCCTAAATTCCTAATTTTAGGCCCGGTGGCTAAATCCCCCTTTTAGCACCCTTTTACATAAAATATAGCCTCACGGGTTATCTTATTTCACAAAATACAACAAAATATACCTTTTTCACATTTTCGGGTCTCGGGCCTAGAACCGAGCCCAAACCCGCCTTTGGCCCTCACTCCAAAGCCCTCAACCCTCAAAAATATCTTAGGAAGGCCTCATACAGCCTTCTTGACGCACAAGCTAAAGATTATACTGTATCTTTTCGAGATATAATCAAACCAGAATTAGGAAAATCCAGCTGAAACCACACCCTCAAACCGCATAGCCTTATGCGGTTTAGGGCCCAAGCCGCATAGGCCTTTGCGGTTTACTGGGCAAACCGCATAGCCTTATGCGGTTTCCCTGCCTGGTTATATCCCGAGATTTCCTAATTTCTCCGAGGTATTTAGTATAAATACCCCCCTATACCTGACCTCGAGACACACAATTTTTCTCACAGAATTCACAGAAATCACAATATAAAACTCTCTCAAAGCCTCACGCACTCAAATCCTTGATTTCAACACACCATCCCGTGTTGAATTCATCCTCCTTTGTTGTTCAAGAAGCGAAGCTCTGCCCAGATCTGAAGCGCCTGGACCAGGTAGGTACCGATCCACTTGGATCAAAGCTTTTTCTTATTTTCTATGGACTAACAAAGGGGACTACACTTTAGCGCCCCACCCCCGGCTTTGGAACCGAGCGCGCATGCCTTCCAAGTGTTCTTATTACTTCGGGTACACACCATATCCGATGACACGCCAAAGTCGCATAAGCAACCGACCCTTTTAAAATGAACCAATGGACAATTGAACGTTTATTTTATTTGCATGCATCTTGCACTTCTTTCTTTGCATTAAAATCAACTTAAAACAATGAATTCGACCTTTAACTGAACCGTTTTCGTTAACAAGTTAAACATGCTAAACTGAGGGTTTTAATCTATCTTTTTCCATCTGCATCTGTATTCTTTTTCAAACCTTTATCGTACTTGTACCTAGCAATAACATTAGCTCAAATATCATTTTTCTTGGATTGTTCTAGGTTAGTAGAGGCTATTTTTACATAGGCTTTTCTAAAAGGTTTTCATAAATCATTAATTGAACTAATCTTTTTTAAAGTACCCTCACCTCGAATCCATTCTGGTTTCACAAGCCTTAGATCTAGGGGTGTCGGCGTGCTCCAAAATCTAGGACATGTCTTTAGGCTTAGGACATGATAGCAGGTTCCTAATTTCCGCGATAATTAGGTGGCGACTAATAAACAGTTTTAAAGGTTTTTTTTTTTTTTAAATTTGTCTTTTTAATTAACTTAAAGCGCCTTTATGCAAGACGCCGAGTTGGATCCCCCTCGATCCCGGGTTCCACAACTCCAAAGACTCTTCTAAAGATTTTTTGGAAATAGATGTTAAGGTAACACCAACAGTAACACCTAGCTTGGATTCAGGGGAACATCTGACGTTACAGCAAATGTTAAGGTAACTTCATACGAAAACTCGAACAATGTTCCTGTTGGAGTATATGTCCTCCACAATAGTTCGATTACTTAATAAATCTCAATTAAGGAATACAGAGGGATAATCCGGTATTATTGTCAATTGATTAACGTAAATCATTAACGGTTGGCTGACTAGAGTTTGACGTTATTATCGTGAGAACGGCGGTAATCAATTGATCCCTTTAAGTCACACCTATAGGAACGTACTCCAAATATTAAATCTAATTAATTGTATGAGATACGATTAGATTAGTGACTTGATAATTTGACTAACGGTTAGTCAGTGAATTAATTTAGAGAGAAATCGAGTTGTGAACTCGGATGATTGAATTTTATATCGATAAAATTATTTGAGGAGATGGGAATTAGTGATTAACTGTTAATTCACTAATCATGTATATTTTACTAATGAGATTAGTAAAAGTGCAATTTTAATATATGTGTAAGTGTACATGTATATTAAGGAAGAGTTTAACTAATTTACACTTTATTATATTAGATAATTAAGTGTTAAATTATAAGTATTTGTGGGACAAATATTGAAAAACAAAATAGACCCATATGGGTCATGTTGGACCGTCCAAATTAGAAGGGAGAAAGATTCCCTTGTCTTATTTGGTTTGTCTTATTTGCTTGTTCTTTTTGCTTTAGACAAAGCATGCCAAACACCATCATGAGCATGCATTAAGTTGTTCTAAACAAGAAAAAGAACAAGCATGCAAAGACACACTCTTCCCTCCTCTCTTCTATGTTGGCCGAATTTTTGGGTGTCTTGGACACACTTTGTGTTGCTTGTTTTCTTATGAAAAACACAAGGCAAAAGAAAGAGAATTCATTCATGCATTCTCCTCATTTTCTCTCTAAAACTTCTCTCCAAAATATTAGAATATGATTCTCATATTTTCTATATACTACTAAGAGTTAGTAGTAATAATATTCACATATTATCAAGTTAATACTAAGTGATTTCTAGATCAAAATCCTTAGTATTTTTGGTGTAGTTCTTGGGTGCCACTAAGAGGAGGTTTCCTATTTTGGAAACTCGGGTTTTGGAGGATCATCCTAAACTTTAGCTCAAGAAACAAAACTAGAAAGGAGTTCTAGTTTTGTGCCCATATTCCCTTTTATAGAAAGGTATAAATTTCTATAAACTTATAACAAAGTATTTATGTAACCACATAGATCTTGCTCATCAAATTAGAGTAATTTAATTTACACTAATATTTGATTAGTGAAGGGTATGAGCTCCCAACAAGTGGTATCAGAGCTTAGGCTTGTGGTTACAATTTTTTTTTTTTTTTGGAGTTTTATATATTTATTGAGAATAAATATGATAAAATACGAAAATAGTGCTAAAAATGGTTTTAACACGAGATTTTTATAGCATGCAAAGTTTCTGGTCTCATGAAGTTACTGGTCAAATTTCTTAATTTTTGAAATTTTTTTGCTAATTAAAATGATTTTTATACAAAACCGAGTCAAAAAGTGAGTTTTTGGCTAAAATAATAACTATAAATAGTTATAGTTGGAATATGGTCTCGAAATGTTTACACAGTAATATTTCATATTTATACTTTCTGCATGTAAATTTTCAAAGTCAGATTTTGAGTTTTGAATATTTATACATTTATTTCTTTAAAATCGGTATATAATGCATTTTATGTCCATTAATATACTAAACGTTGTTTTCTGGACATGAAATTTATACCAATATTTTTATACATTATCAGGATGCTCACGTATAAATTTGGGATTTGTCCTCACTGTTTTGGACGTTTTGTTGATTTTATGAAATAAAATCGATGAAATTGTATGTTTATTATCATAAATATAATTCGTAAAAGTTTTTGACCAAGCTTTTCTTTTTTGACATCTTGGAAGTGTTACAGAATGTAAAAAATTTTTCCAAAATAAAAATGGTTTTATTTTATATTATTATGTATTTTGAATGCTTTATTCATAAAGTGTTATGATTAAAGTTGAAGTAATTAGCGAAATGACCACTAAAGTGAACTAAAATCACCATGAGTTAGTGAAAACTAATTTTGGGTGTTCTAAATCAGTTTAGAAGTTTTAGTTCAAGCTTAAAAGGTGTTTTAAGCATTATTGATTAATATAAGATTAATCGATTAAAAATGAGATCAGTTTTAAACTTTTTAATGCGATTATTGTTTAGGGCGATTTTGGCATGTTTTATTTATAAGCTTTTCATTATGCATGTTTGGATGAATGTTTATTTTGAATGAATGTTTGTTCTCACTAGTATGGCCATAGTTTGTTAAATTTTTACCGATATTACCCGTAATGAAAGGGAATATCGTGTGGTTTTGTAATTAAATGCGATCTCGTATCGCCGGTTTGTAATTTTAATAGTTTATTTCATTTACAAATGTATAATAGGATTGCTATGTATTCATTTGTAATTTAAACTTGTAACTATTTCAGAAATCAAGACCTGATGGATCGAGATGGAGCCTTAGAAGTGTTCTAAAGCTTGCAAGGAGGAGCTTGGATGAAGTCCTTATGAAGAGGGACCAAAGGAGTTGGTTTCCAATTTGTAACTCCTTCTAATTTTAATTACTTTTAGGTGGCCATACTAGGTTTATGCTTATGCTTACTTATGCTTGTTTGATTGCTTATTTTCCGCACACATGCCAAAATCGCCATGCATGCCTCGATATCCCACTACGATTGTCATTTTTAGGTCGCCATTCTTACATTAGTTCACTTATAAAGAATTCTATGACTAAAATCGACAAGATCACCCACATAATTTACAAAATGAATTGAGATTAAGCCTTTCCAAATGTGACAACTATGAACCCCATGTTCGTGAGGACCTCCGCAACGTGGAACCTCGTTACCATGGGTAAGTAGTGGGAGGAAGTCTCATGCTAATTTGGTTTGGACTCAACCAAATAAGAGTTATTTGGGGCTAATGGATGCATTTTATAGAAAATCATCAACCAAGCATTCTAGTGTAGAATTAGTCAAGTGTTGACTTATCGTTTTTATATAAAAGGAAACATGAGATGTCTAATTTTATATGAAAAACGAGTCTTGGAATCGTTTATATAATTTCGTGGGAGATCATTATATAAATGAACATTTGTCTTAAAATGAGTTTTAACAAATGTTATTAATGTACAATGAATGATAATTTCCTCATATTTGTTGTAGAATAATTTATTTGAAATCACAATGACAATCTCAACTCCCGCACCCATTTTGGGTAAATATTCATGGTTGAGAACCGTGATGGATAAATGTATCCTTAAAAATGACGGTAGCAACCTTGTCGAATGGGATTCGACTATAAGGGGCGCCGCTCAATCCGACAATGTGCTTAAATACCTTACCGAACAACTTCCCGCCTGATAAGGTATAAGTCGTATCGCCTATATCAAAATAAACCTAACAAGCAACTAACAATAGCAAGTGGCAAGCAGGATCGTATCCACAGAGAAACGGAGTAGTTTAGAGTTAAAGACGGCAAAACAGGTCAATCTCAAGGGTATGAAAAAGGTGTTGGTTTAGCTAAAAACTAAAGCAGGCAATAAAATAGACGAATAGAAATATATAAGAGGGAAAGATTAGGGCATCGGGTTCATATATGACAATGATTCAGGAACGCAAGTTCATAAGACGGAAGAGTTAAACTGTGCAACTTGACTAGGTTTGTAAAACGCTCTCTCGAGTCAATTTTAGCCTTAAGCAAATTTAGCGGGCTCTCGCAACTTACTAAATTCAACTCATCTAACTCGCGTAAGTCTAGTTTTAACTCGGCTTTCGATCTTAAATTAAAACATACTCAGGTTCAATTAAACTCAGTTAAGTCGGTGATCAGGCGAAATAAACCTAATTCAATTGACATAAAACGCGTAGGAAGAAATCAAGTGCACAATTTAATCAACCAATTTAATCTCAATACATGTTCCTAAATCATATGTCACAAATCCCCCTTAACCCTAATTAAGAAATTAGCTAGACATAATAACAATCAAAGCAATAAAATAAAGGGGAGAAGACATGATGAATGAAAGTAATTGCAATAAAATTAAACTTGAAACTTACGGAGTACCGACGATTACAAGGAAGCCAATCTTGAAACTAACAAAAGTTGAGAGTTTTGGGAGAGAACTAAAAGCAGTAAACTAAACTAAGGAGAAAACTATAAAATAAAGCATAAACTAAAAGATGATGTATATTTCTCGTCCTAAGCCTTATATATAGTATCTAACTTATTAAATCTCGAAATAAATCAAAACCGACAAAATATACATCAGAGTCGGCCACAAGAATGGTCTGTCAATGGCCTGACCCATTTATTTGGGCCGGCTTGCTTAACTTCTACTTGATCTTGGGCTTGACTTTCCTCTTGAGCCCAAATTACTCTTGGGCCTTAGTTTATTCGTATGGCTTGCATTGTCTTTGGTCTTTGGCTCGGTTTCTCGAGCTCCTATTCGCGCTCGGGCTCGGTCTCTTAGTCTCAAATCTCGTAATGCTCCAATCGTCCCGGGTTTTGGCTCAAAACCACCAAAACCTGCAAAATGTAAATAAAAGGCAGCAGTATCGAGAAACATAACATATAGCTCCTAAAGTCATAGTAAATACGAGTAAATACGAGCTAAATGTGACTGAACCGGGGGCATAAAATGAATATAAATAGAGTGTATCAAACTCCCCCAAACCAAACCTTTGCTTGTCCTCAAGCAAACAGCGTCGGAGAAAATCAAAGTGACACGAACTAATCACGCTAGCATCTCGAAGTGGACGACCTATGCACATAAACAATACAACCAAAGTCCATTTCACCGAGAATAGAGCACAAGTCTCAACCATTCACACCACATTATATCACTAGCCTCTAACGCTTACGCAACAGTAAAACTGACGACAAATCAATTCAAGCAAGGCCAACCGATCGTACCACTAACCATCATCCAAATCGTACCACATCATTACCATTTGTTCTCCTTTCTTTTCTTTTCTTTTCTTTTCTTTTTTTTCTTTTCTGCAAATGTGGAGCATCCCTCGTATGTAGTACCGTTTAGCTTGACGTTCACTCGGTAAAAATCGCGCTTGGGTACACATATTTCCTTAAGGGTTACATTATTGCTCATACTCACGGTCGCAGCCAAATTCATGGCCACTGTGGTTACTCAAGTCAATGAGTCCCCTCCGAAAGCATCGAAGCATTGCTCCAACATTATAAAAGATCATTCCAATCAAACCGTAAACCAATCATACCAACATTCCACAAACCAATGCCAAGCTCGAATGTCAAAGTCGAAAGTAAACAAGCGAAAAGCAAAAAGAATTAAGCAAATACAAGTAGGTTAGTGTTGAGGCTCGCAATCTATTAACAGAAAACAAACATATAGTGCAAGCTACGACGATAGAAAGTCGACTCAAAGATACTAAAGATCAAAGTTAATGCACTAATCCATTCTCCAAACTAGGCAAAGCAGGACAAAGCAGACCAAAAAGACTCGTATTTTTGTAAATTTTTTTGAAGTTTTCGATTTTTTTGGGTTTTTCATAATAAAAGCACACAAAAATGAAATGCAACTAAACTAATGAACGCGAAAGCGTTTCCCTCCCCCAAACCAAATCACACATTGTCCCCAATGTGGAAAACAGCACAACCACACAAGCAGAGGAGGACATAAATCGTGAGAGGGAAGGAAAGTAAAACGAGAAAACGAGGGAAAATGGGGTAAAGAATGCTCACAATGTAGAGTAGGAGCTCCCCCAAACCGAAGTGAAGCGTGGAGTGGGGCTTAGAATCCCCGAATGTGCGTCCAATTCAGTCCAACGTCGAAGTACTTCGGCATAGCACGCAAGAATACGCAAAACGAAACAGCAGGGGGGGGCCAGCCGGTCCAGACCGGCAGCCGGCCGGCCGGCGGGGACCCAAAATTCAATTTTTTTTCTCGTTTTTTTCAGCTTTCAAATTTCAGCTACGGCTCCGGTCCGGGCCCGGCAGCCGGTAGACCGGCTAAAGGCCTTCCTCGTGAGCGTTTTCAACATATTAAGGACTCAAAAGTCCATGAATACCTGCGCGCTAAAAATCACAATAAAATACCCTCGTCCTCGCGCGCTCAAAGGAATCCAAAAGTCATAAAAAACAAGCAAACCAAAAGTACAAATGCTAAATAACTATACAACGTCATCGGGTTGCCTCCCGGAAGCGCTGGTTTATAGTCCCGCACGACTCTTCAAAGCAGCAGAAATCAAATGTAAGGAGGCCAAGGTTGTTGGCCATTCGCGACAGCTTCACTCGGCGAAATAGCATCCATTCGCCATAAAACTTCTCCTCCTCGAGGCAAAGCAGCATAATCCATCAACGTGGGGCCTCGATAACAAAATGGCTCGACCGTGGGCCCTCTATCCCCATCACTTGCGTTGTAGACGTCAGCTTTAAGCAACTTCCTCTCCCCCAAACCATCCCTGCAGCCATCCTGTGTAGAACCTGCAACAAGAGAAGAGACAAGCAAACCCTCCATAGTGTCTCCAGTAGTGTGAGACGGAGGTATAGAGTCAATAGAGCAAACTGACTCGAGACGCATAGGGGAACGAGGGGTATCCGAATGTGTGAACGTGAGCTTTTCTCCCCCCACCTTAAAGGCTATCGTTCTACTACCCACATCAATAACTGCACCAGCAGTGTGCAGGAAGGGTCTCCCTAAGATTATAGGAATGTGGGCATCCTCGGGCATATCGACAACTACGAAGTCTACAGGGATAAAGAATTTCCCAACCTGTACAGGGACGTCGTGTAAGATACCTAAGGGACGCTTAACTGATCTGTCAGCCATTTGCAAGGAAATGCTAGTGGGTTCTAGAGCTGACAAGCTCATCTTTTGGTAGAGCGAGTAGGGGAGGACACTAACGCTGGCTCCTAGGTCACATAAAGCGTTACGAACCACAAATCTACCTATAGAGCATGGAATAGAAAATGTCCCAGGGTCGCTAAGCTTAGGAGGCTTACTACCCTGCAGCCTAGTACTAGCTTCCCCCACAAAGGCCACTGTCGACACATCGTCTAAGGTACGCTTCCTAGCCAAAACCTCTTTCAAAAACTTAGCATACGCAGGAATTTGAGTAACGAGGTCTATAAACGGGACGTTTACCTGAAGGGCTCGAATGACGTCCACGAACTTTTTGAACTTGGCCTCGGGCTCCGCACCTCGTTGTCGACCAGGAAAAGGAAGCTTGACTTGAACTGGGGGCGTTGGAGCAGCAGGAATACCAAAATCATCACCCAATACATTCTTCCCCGCAGCCTACTGAGTCCAGTAGGTTGACGACCGGCCGCCGGCCGACCTACCGAGGCCTCTTTTCTCTGAACGACCACGCTTTCTTCATCCTTCTCCCCAAGTGCTTAGAGCCATCATAGAACGCATCGCCCGCAAAGTTATAGCGCATGCGGTATCATGGGGAGGATTAGGGGATTACCTTGGGCGGCGGGGTGCCTGTTGACGCGATGCTTGCGAAGTGGCCAATTGAGCCACTTGATTCTCCAACATTTTAATCGCGGCATCCTTGGCTTGGTCGCTCTTACGCATTTCTCGCATCATTATCTCCTGCGACTTGGCCATCTGAAGCATCATGGCCTTCAGCTCGCTCACACCCGAATCAACAACAGGAGCAGGAGCAGGTTGAACCGGTGGGACATATGGGGGTCTTTGGTAGTTCGGAGGGGTTTGTTGGAAATTTTTATGTGGGGGAATGTAAGGTTGATTTTGCGATGGTTGGGTGGTTGGGTTTAGGACATTCTGGTTACGGTAAGACAAGAGTGATCGATCGTAACCAGGTTGGTTCTGGTAGGGCAGGTTTTGGTTGTAGTTTTGATACGCAAAAACCTGCTCTTGGGGCGCAGCATACCCCGTAGTATAACCCATATCGTGCCCTGTGACAGCGTTCACGTGAGCACTAGAAGAACCACCACCTGTCATCATAGAAATTTGCGCTTGATTAAGCGCAAAGAACTCGACTTGTTAGCGCACTAATAGCCCCCTTATCACGGTCATCATGTGCGGACCGTGAATTCCCTCTCGGCTTACCAAACTGTGCGGAGTGTACCGCCATCTCCTCTATTAAACCCCATGCTTTGTCATCATCCGTGTTATTGGCAAAGCGACCCTCAGCAGCAGAATCCAAGATAGCTCGACTCTCCGCATAAAGACCATTGTAGAAGGTCATGATCACCAACCAAGTATTGAGCCCGTGATGAGGACAGTCTCTAATCAGCTTCTTATACCTGTCCCACGCTTCAGCAAGCGACTCGTCGAACGTTTGTTTGAAGCCTTGAATTTGACTCCTCATTTGGTTCGTTCGCTCAGGGGGATAGAATTTTGAGTAGAATGCTAGAGCCAACCCACTCCAATCAGTAATACCGGCGTCCTCCTTGTTTAGATCAGTAATCCACTCGCGGGCCCGATCCTTTAATGAGAACGGAACAAAGATTTCCGTATTTGCTCTGCGTAATCCCTACCGCTTAATCGTGAGAACGATGAGTCGGTAAACATCTGCATATGCCGACCAGGATCTTCGGTAGGATAACCACCGAACTGATTCCGCTCCACCAAATTTAAGAAGGCGGGGCGAATCTCGAAGTTGCCCTGCACCGTAGCGGGCATAGTGAATCCACTTGGAATGGACTCCGGTGTAGGCACCGAGTGACTCGAAAGTTTAGGCATGGTCACTGGCGGAGGTGTTAACGGAGTACGGGGAGGTGTGTCCTCTTCGTAGGACGATTGCGCAGCACTAGATTCCGCTTGCGACGCTTCCTCAAGTTCACGTTCGTAGGTCTCAGCGATCTCTTTAAAGAAATTACGCGTCCGGCGGAAAGTACGTTCAGGTTCAGGATCAAAAGGGACTAAACCTGTAGGTGACCTGCGCATAAAGAACTCAAAGAAACGATGAGAACGGTCTCAAGGAACTAGGTTCCTTGAGACTAAGGAGAAAAACCTGCAACAAACACTAACTATAACTAAAACTAACAAAGCCGTTTCCCCGGCAACGGCGCCAAAATTGATAAGGTATAAGTCGTATCGCCTATATCAAAATAAACCTAACAAGCAACTAACAATAGCAAGTGGCAAGCAGGATCGTATCCACAGAGAAACGGAGTAGTTTAGAGTTAAAGACGGCAAAACAGGTCAATCTCAAGGGTATGAAAAAGGTGTTGGTTTAGCTAAAAACTAAAGCAGGCAATAAAATAGACGAATAGAAATATATAAGAGGGAAAGATTAGGGCATCGGGTTCATATATGACAATGATTCAGGAACGCAAGTTCATAAGACGGAAGAGTTAAACTGTGCAACTTGACTAGGTTTGTAAAACGCTCTCTCGAGTCAATTTTAGCCTTAAGCAAATTTAGCGGGCTCTCGCAACTTACTAAATTCAACTCATCTAACTCGCGTAAGTCTAGTTTTAACTCGGCTTTCGATCTTAAATTAAAACATAGTCAGGTTCAATTAAACTCAGTTAAGTCGGTGATCAGGCGAAATAAACCTAATTCAATTGACATAAAACGCGTAGGAAGAAATCAAGTGCACAATTTAATCAACCAATTTAATCTCAATACATGTTCCTAAATCATATGTCACAAATCCCCCTTAACCCTAATTAAGAAATTAGCTAGACATAATAATAATCAAAGCAATAAAATAAAGGGGAGAAGACATGATGAATGAAAGTAATTGCAATAAAATTAAACTTGAAACTTACGGAGTACCGACGATTACAAGGAAGCCAATCTTGAAACTAACAAAAGTTGAGAGTTTTGGGAGAGAACTAAAAGCAGTAAACTAAACTAAGGAGAAAACTATAAAATAAAGCATAAACTAAAAGATGATGTATATTTCTCGTCCTAAGCCTTATATATAGTATCTAACTTATTAAATCTCGAAATAAATCAAAACCGACAAAATATACATCAGAGTTTGGCACAGTTCTGTCTGGTCAATCGCCTGACCCATTTATTTGGGCCGGCTTGCTTAACTTCTACTTGATCTTGGGCTTGACTTTCCTCTTGAGCCCAAATTACTCTTGGGCCTTAGTTTATTCGTATGGCTTGCATTGTCTTTGGTCTTTGGCTCGGTTTCTCGAGCTCCTATTCGCGCTCGGGCTCGGTCTCTTAGTCTCAAATCTCGTAATGCTCCAATCGTCCCGGGTTTTGGCTCAAAACCACCAAAACCTGCAAAATGTAAATAAAAGGCAGCAGTATCGAGAAACATAACATATAGCTCCTAAAGTCATAGTAAATACGAGTAAATACGAGCTAAATGTGACTGAACCGGGGGCATAAAATGAATATAAATAGAGTGTATCACCGCCGAACCCGGACTTAGGGCACCTACGATGAGCACCTAAAGGTGGACAATGACTTGAAAAATGTGTAGATTTGGTCAATGTCACCTACTCTCAAACTTCGCTTCGTTACTCACAAAAGTGCATATGAGATATTCACTAGAGTGACGATGATGTGCTTTAACTAAGAGAGCATCAAAGTAAATGAAATTGAGAGAAAAGATGTTCTTTCAATGAGATTGAAGAACATAAACATTGGGGTCAAGAAAGGGAAGGGAGCTAATGAAGCTCGGTTCGAGGAAGATAAGGGTAAGGGGAAGGCTATTGAGAATAGCAAGCCCAAACCCGGTCGTTGGAAGCGCAATTGTCCCAAATTCTTGAAGGAAAAAGAATGATGGATGTGCGACATCCAAAGATATTATTCCTTCTAGTCTTTATATGATTGACATAAATCATGCTTGCATTTCTACATGGGTATAGGATACCGCATGTGGAACTCACCTTTGCAATCACTTGCAGGGGATGAGAAACGTGCGAGCACTAGCCAAGGGTGATGTAGATCTCCGCATGGGTAATGGAACTAGAGTAGCGGCCATTTCCGTGAGAACTTTTGTACTCACTCTAGCTAGTGGTTTAGAGTTGTACTTGAATAACTGTTATTTTGTAACAACTCTAACCAAAAACATTATCTCCGTCTCCGTGTCAGATGCGGAAGGCTTTTGTTTTATGATTAAGGACAATCGGTGTACTTTTTCATTTAATGAAATGGTTTATGGTGAAGCCATTTTAATTGGAGGTATTTATGTTTTAAATGATGTCAATGATGTTTATCATATAGAGAACAAGAAGCTCAAAACAAATGAATCAAACAAATCCTACCTTTGGCATTGTCGTTTAAGTCATATAAACGATAGACGCATAAGGAGACTTGTTGAGACCAAGGTTCTCAAACCATTTGATTGCGAATCATATGGTACATGCGATGCTTGCCTTTTAGGCAAGATGACTTGTGCACCCTTTAGTGGTAAAGGGACATGAGTAAGTGAAGTTTTAGGACTCATACATACCGATGTGTGTGGTCCATTAAACATCACCGCTAGAGGAGGATATCATTACTTCATTACTTTTACCGTTGACTTAAGTAGATATGGTTATGTCTACTTAATAAGGAATAAAAGTGATGCTTTTGAGAAATTTAAAGAATTTCAAAATGCGTTTTGATTCACATCTTAAGAATTGTGGTATAATATCACAATGGACTCCTCCGGGCACACCACAGTAGAATGGTGTTGCGGAAAGGAGAAACCGAACTTTATGACATATGGATCGGTCTATGATGAGTCAAAGTGAGCTTCCTGGATCGTTTTGGGGCTTTGCGCTATTATCTGCTGTTTTCTCACTAAATCGAAGTCCGACTAAAGCGGCCAACAAGACTCCATATGAGATATGGACGGGAAAGGTTCCCTATTTGTCATTCATGAGATTTTGGGGTTGTGAGGCTTTCGTTAAGAATAAATGTGACGATAAACTCGCACCAAAGTCTGACAAATGTCTTTTTGTAGGTTATCCTACGGAAACGTGTGGTTATTACTTCCACAACCCTCACGAGAACAAAGAGTTTGTGGCTCGTGATGCTGTCTTTTTAGAAAATAAATATATTTCTAAAAGATAGAGTGGGAGAAAATTTGAACTTGATGAAGTTCAAGAGCCACAAACCGAAGCAGAAAATGAGGAAACCGTTCCCTCGTCTTCTGACACGGTTGTAATCCCTAGGAGGTATCAAACTGACCGTTACCTTGGTAACATCGAGGAGGAGGGTGATTTGTTGTTATTCGAAAGCAACGATCCCTCAACCTACAAGGCAGCTATTAGTAGCCCCAACTCCGAACAATGGCTTGAGGCCATGAAATCCGAAATGGATTCTATGTACGAGAACCAAGTTTGGGACTTGGTAGATTTACCTGACGGAGTGAGACCTCTTCAATGTAAATGGATATTCAAAATCAAACTCGGCATAGATAAACATATAGATTGGTGGCAAAGGGCTTTTCACAAGTCCAAGGTATTCATTATGATGAAACCTTTGCACCGGTTGCAATGCTTCGATCCATAAGGATAATCTTAGCGGTTGCCGCATTTCATGACTATGAAATATGGTAAATGGATGTAAAAACCGCCTTCTTGAATGGGATTCTAGAAGAGGAAGTGTATATGATACAACCTGAAGGTTTTGTGGATACATCCAACCCTAAGAAAGTATGCAAGCTTAAGAGATTCATTTATGGTCTTAAGCAAACATCAAGGAGTTGGAATCATAGATTCGATCATGTCATTAAACAAAAGTTTCGCTCGAAGTGCCGAGGAACCTTGTTTGTACATGAAGTTTAGTGGGAGTAAAGTAACCTTCTTTGTTTTGTATGTGGATGACATACTACTAATTGGAAATGATATTCCAAGTTTGAATTCGGTAAAGGTGGAATTGGGAAACCATTTCCAAATGAAGGACTTGGGAGAGGCACAACACATCTTGGGTATCCGGATCTATAGAGATAGATCCAAGAGGATACTAGCATTGAGTCAAGAAGCTTATATCGATAAGATTCTTGATAGGTTCAATATGAAAGACTCCAAGAGAGGCTTTCTTCCGATGAGTGTAGGAATAACGTTGAAGAAATCTCAATGTCCTACGACTCCTGCGGAAATTGAACGCATGAAATTGATCCCTTATGCTTCCGCTGCAGGATCAATCATGTATGCTATGATGTGCACTCGTCCCGATGTCGCTTTCGCCTTGAGCATGACGAGTCGGTATCAATCCCATCCCGGTGAGAGTCACTGGATAGCCGTAAAGAACATCCTTAAGTACTTGAGAAGAACTAAGGATTCGTTTCTAGTGTTTGGAGGAGAACTTGAGTTGCGTGTAAAGGGTTACACGAATGCAAGTGTCCAAACCGATGGGGATGATTTGAAATCCCAATCCGGCTATGTCTTTATGTTGAATGGGGGTGCTATTTGCTGAAAAAAGTTTCAACCAAAGTGTCACTGCGGATTCTACAATGTGTTTAATATTTGGCAACTTCTAAGTCGCTATGAAGGCTGTATGGATTCGGCAGTTCTTGGATTGACTAAGAGTAGTCCCTAGTGCCGTAGATCCAATCACTATTTATTGTGATAATAGTAGGGCTATCTTTCAAGCAAAGGAGCCCAAGTCTAGTAATAAGTTTAGACACGTTTTGAGGAAATACCATGTTATAAGAGATAATGTGGAACTGAAGGAAATAGATATTTGTAAGGTTGGGACAGACGATTATATCGCTGATCCTTTAACCAAGCCTCTTTCGAGGGCTAAGCATGACGCTCACACCGCCTCTATGGGGTTGAGGCGTATGCCTGATTTCTTTTAGTTTTTGAGATATGTAATGGATAAAGTATCCTATTACATATATGAAAATAACATTCATTCTTTAGAGTATATTTACTCTTTTAAGTCATTTTGAATGCATACTCTGTTTGTCCGAATAGTTGTGCGATAACTTTGAACATATTCAAGTGAACGGCATAAACTTAGTATTTGGTCCCTGGTCTCTCATAAGAGGTGACGTCTCGAAGAGACTAGATTGCAAGTCGATCGATGGTGGGTTCAACACCATGGGGTCATAAGTGATGACTGATTGTTTGCATAGACAGACTGTGAAACACTCTGTCGGACTGTGACGCTTATAGAATTCCTTTTCAATGAGATTGAAACCTGGTCGTGGTGGGAATTTCTATAGTATTCCTTTGAGTCGACTCTTTGGTGGATACCGATTATGCAGCCTGCGGTTCCGAGTGGTTTTCATTTTTGTCCTAAGCCATGCCGTGAAAGGGGGTTATAAGGACATCTTTGGGGTCATGGTGATCTGCATTATACAGTACAATCGAGTGGAAGGGAAATGTCCACCCTCGTCAGGGTAAAACATCTTTGGGCCACTCGAGGAGTAGTCGCTGAAAATGCGTGGCCACGCTCGGTAAGAATCTACGGTAGATTCCCTACGTATGCATACTCTCCATATCGAGGAAACCACTCATTTATATCTTTTGGATGCAAGTACGACCTGTAAGACACCTTGCATCGAGTGGGAGATGTGAAACGGACATGAGAATTGGTAATGCACAACTTGTCTCGGACAAGTGGGAGATTGTTGGAGTATATGTCCACCACAATAGTGCGATTACTTAATAAATCTCAATTAAGGAATACAGAGGGATAATCCGGTATTATTGTCAATTGATTAACTTAAATCATTAACGGTTGGCTGACTAGAGTTTGACGTTATTGTCGTGAGAATGGCGGTAATCAATTGATCCCTTTAAGTCACACTTATAGGAACGTACTCCAAATTTTAAAGCTAATTAATTGTATGAGATACGATTAGATTAGTGACTTGATAATTTGACTAACGGTTAGTCAGTGAATTAATTTAGAGAGAAATCGAGTTGTGAACTCGGATGATTGAATTTTATATCGATAAAATTATTTGAGGAGATGAGAATTAGTGATTAACTGTTAATTCACTAATCATGTATATTTTACTAATGAGATTAGTAAAAGTGTAATTTTAATATATGTGTAAGTGTACATGTATATTAAGGAAGAGTTTAATTAATTTACACTTTATTATATTAGATAATTAAGTGATAAATTATAAGTATTTGTGGGACAAATATTAAAAAACAAAATAGACCCATATGGGTCATGTTGGACCGTCCAAATTAAAAGGGAGAAAGATTCCCTTGTCTTATTTGGTTTGTCTTATTTGCTTGTTCTTTTTGCTTTAGACAAAGCATGCCAAACACCATCATGAGCATGCATTAAGTTGTTCTAAACCAGAAAAAGAACTAGCATGCAAAGACACACTCTTCCCTCCTCTCTTCTATGTTGGCCGAATTTTTGGGTGTCTTGGACACACTTTGTGTTGCTTGTTTTCTTATGAAAAACACAAGGCAAAAGAAAGAGAATTCATTCATGCATTCTCCTCATTTTCTCTCTAAAACTTCTCTCCAAAATATTAGAATATGATTCTCATATTTTCTATATACTACTAAGAGTTAGTAGTAATAATATTCACATATTATCAAGTCAATACTAAGTGATTTCTAGATCAAAATCCTTAGTATTTTTGGTGTAGTTCTTGGGTGCCACTAAGAGGAGGTTTCCTATTTTGGAAACTCGGGTTTTGGAGGATCATCCTAAACTTTAGCTCAAGAAACAAAACTAGAAAGGAGTTCTAGTTTTGTGCCCATATTCCCTTTTATAGAAAGGTATAAATTTCTATAAACTTATAACAAAGTATTTATGTAACCACATAGATATTGCTCATCAAATTAGAGTAATTTGATTTACACTAATATTTGATTAGTGAAGGGTATGAGCTCCCTACAGTTCCAACTACACTCAAGAAATGGAAACATCAAAGTTCTCATCCCACAGATGCTATACTTAGCGACTACAACAAAGGTATTCAAACGCGTAAGTCAATTAAGAATAATTATTGCGTTTTAAACTCGTTTCTCTCAACCATTGAACCTAACAACATCAAAGTCGCACTAATCGATTCCGATTGGATAGTTGCGATGCAAGATGAGTTACGACAATTTGAGAAAAACAAGGTTTGGCATTTAGTGCCCAGACCCCCGAATCGTAAAGTAATTGGAACTCGTTGGGTTTTTAGAAACAAACTTGACGATTCGGGAGTCATTGTGAGAAATAAGGCGAGGCTAGTGGTGCAAGGCTATAACCAACAAGAAGGTATTGATTTCGATGAAACCTTCACACCAGTAGCCCGTTTAGAAGCAATTAGGTTACTAATTGCCTTTGCCGCTCACAAAGGTTTCAAACTGTTTCAAATGGATGTTAAGACAGCTTTTCTTAATGGCTATTTGAAAGAAAAAGTCTATGTTGAGCAACCTCCCGGTTTTCAAAATAATGAATTTCCTGACCACGTTTACTACCTTGATAAAGCTCTTTATGGTTTAAAACAAGCACCTAGAGCTTGGTATGACCGTTTATCACAATTTGTACTTAGAAACGATTTTAAATGTGGATCCATTGACAAAACATTATTTTCAAAAACCGAAGGGTCAGATATTTTGATCATTCAAGTTTATGTTGATGACATTATTTTTGGTGCTACTAATGAAAGTTTGTGTAGTGCCTTTTCTGACCTTATGCAGTCAGAATTTGAAATGAGTATGATGGGAGAATTAGGTTTCTTCCTCGGACTACAGATCAAGCAAACCAAAGAAGGTATAATGGTGCATCAACAGAAATACATAAAAGAGCTGTTGAAGAAATATGGCCTAGAGGGTAGCAAACCCATAACTACACTAATGACCACGACGACAAAGTTAGATAAAGACGAGTATGGTAAGCCTATCAATAAGACCATGTATCGAGGTATGATTGGTTCACTTCTTTATCTCACAGCTAGTTGTCCCGACATTATGCATAGTGTATGTGTTTGTGCTAGGTTTCAAGCAGACCCTAAGGAATCGCATCTTATTGCGGTCAAACGGATTTTGAGATATTTAAGTGGCACTATGAAATTATATTTATTCTATCCCATGTATGACGCTTTTGATCTTAAGGGATACTCAGATGCGGATTATGGAGGGTGTTCAATAGATTGAAAAAGCACGCCAGGAACAACCATCTTCCTTGGTTCGAGTATAATTTCATGGGGGTCAAAGAAACAAGCCACTGTTGCATTATCTACGACTGAAAGTGAGTATATTGCTGCGTCTCTGGTATGTTCTCAATTACTCTGGCTTAAACAACAGTTATGTGACTATGGGATAGTTTGTAATGGTATACCCATTTTTTGCGATAATGTTAGCACTATCGCTATTTCCAAAAACCCCGCCTTGCATTCCCGGACCAAACACATTGATATTCGTCATCATTTCTTAAGGGATCATGTAGAGAAAGGTAATATTGAACTATTCTTTTGTCCGACCAAAAATCAAAAGGCCGATATTTTTACAAAACCCTTAGCAAGGGAATGTTTTGAGAAACTTCGTCTTGATATTGGAATGATTAATGATGTGTGATTATCTTTGGAGTATATTTTTCCTCAATGATTGACTAGATGTGAAACTTGTGACTGTGTCCGTATTGTTAATGGTGAAATTCTATATGCTTCCATGTAAGTTTACGCACTCTCGATTTATTTAACTCGATAATTCTTAATGTTGTTCTGTTCATTGTCCTATACCATATGTCAAAATGTCATTCTTTCTTGGTCCGGAGCAACCTCCGTCTATATCCGACATAAATACCTTCACATTGTAGATACCCGTATCCGTACCCCCCAAAAACAAACCCGATGATGAAAAGGACTTCCATTCATGCTTTTAAAAGAGTCGAAACGGTACAAAAGTGTCTAAAACGTATTAGTCATTTTTAGCGTATTAATTTGGACTTGCATAATCATAAAAATGAAATGTCACTCTTAGTCATTATAAGCACAACACGAGCACGAAACAGGAACGTCTTATTAAGCCAAGCCACAAAAACAGCCCAACTAGCTACAAAACGGCCCAAACTTACAAAAACGACCCAAAACGCACACTAACACAACACTCAAAACGGGCCAAAGTGCGTCCCGTGTCACATTTCACAAAACTAGACTCTACAAAACCGTAAAATAATATACTTTAATATTATTTTATTTCGAACCAAAACCGAAAAACACGACAAAAACCGAAACACGAAAACCAAAATTGAGCCAAAAACCAATTTGGCCCAAAATATCCAAATAAAACATAATCATCACCTAATCACACAACCAAAAAACAAATGGCGGCATAAAACAGCCCACCAAAACAAAAATACAATCGCCAGTTGACAGGCGATTAAAAAGTTAAACGCCTGTCAACAGGCGATTATGTTTTTGTTTTGTAACAGCCGCCTTTTTTATTTTTCTTAAAAAAATCCAACCCAAACAAAATTAAAACCGCCTGTACACAGGCGATTTAATTTTGTGCACCCACAAAAACGAACCAAACTCTATAAATACCAACCCCTTCATTCATTTCTAACACAACTCGGTTTTACAAAAACACATTAACACACTCACAAAATCCACTCAAAAATACCGTCTTTTCACTTTCGAAAGGTAAACATTTTACCTACGCTCTGGGACGTTTTGAGACTCGGACAAAGGGGTTACATTAACCCCAACCCGATGTTGGCATTAGCGAAGCCGTATTCGTAATACGGTTGTAGCAATTCGGATTCATAATCCGTCTAAACCCCGCCAATATCGCATAAATAAACGACTCATTATCACTAAAGCAAACCGACGTCACTTTTATAATTACGCAAGTCCTCATTCATGCATTAAATAACGACTAGAATCACGGATCCAACACTAAATTGTACCGTTTCATAGAGTCTTTTTAGCATGTCAAAACTGAGGGTTTTTACAAATTCTTAAAGAGTCAAAATACGAGGCCGGAAAATAACGTTTATGGTAATAATTTAGTCAATAAATTATTATTTAACGTACATTTCCTATAGCAATATGTCATTATTTTGACAATTTACATTATTTATGCATTTTAATCGGGTCATACTTATTCGCACTTGTACGTAGCGTCATTTTAGCCCAAATATCGAAATTAAGCAAATGTTTTCAAATTAGTAAAGACTACTTTTTACGTAGGCTTTTTTATTGCTGTTTTCAAAATACATTTTGTCAAAACTTTCGAAAAGTAACCTCACTCCGAACCCCTTCTCTGGTTTCAAACCTCAGATAGATAGGTATCGACGTACCTTGAAATCTGAGACACTCGTGTCTTGTATTTCAAGACGCGTTGAATAGGTTCCAAATTCCTTTAATATTTGGTGGCGACTCCGAAAATACATTTTCAAAAAGGATTTTCTACTTTTCTTTTTTGGTCACAAATTCATGCAATGATCTCCCCCATTTTTACAAAACCATCGCTCTTTTTCCTGCGAGGCGCATTCCGCTCCCCGGCGCCCCAAGGTGAGGCGGCGCTTGAGAGCGTCGATAGGTCTCCCACTTTTCCGGTACCTTCAGCTGGCGACTCCGCTGGGGACGAGCATGATTTTTATTATTTTTGAAAAACTAGTTTTTCTTTTATTTTAAAATCATAAAGAAGTGAAGCTTGAAACTTTGAAAACATTTACGCTTTCGATATTTGGGCAAAAGTACGTTGAGTCGAATCCTCCTGATTCAAACCACACCCTTTGAGGAACGGCCCCGGAATCCTCGCTCATAAGCGAGGTAACTCGACACACCGCTCTCTCACCCTCCACGATTACAAGTACGGCATCCGTGACAAACGATCGTAACTACCAAACTCGAACGCTCTAGGGCCCGTCTTGAATGCACACCTAAGACGTGTGTAGTCTTGCGGGTGCCCCTACCTAAACGTTACGGGAATGGCCGGAGGGAACCTTACCCTATAAACCAAAAACCTGTGTTTATATGTACGAGTGCGATGATATAGTACCCTCACTATAGTCGTCTTTCAAAACTTTCTGCATACGAAAACTTTTCCTAGGCATTATACTTTTAAAATACGTCCATTTTTGAAATTACTTTTTCAAACTTTTTTCAAAAAAGGTCATACTTTTTAAAACACGCCGTTAGGCTCTTTGACCTATCGTCATTTGAGTTTGATAAATAAAATGCCGCTACATTTAAAACCGATCCAGGATAATCACTATATCGCAGGTCTCTTTTTTCAAAACGTAAATGAATTATGCGACTGACGTATCGTCATAATACATTTATTGCTAAAAACATTTCACAAAGCAAAAACCCGAATATGTCAATTCATTTCGGAGATTTTAAATGAAATTAACTTTTAGAACATTAGATTTAGCTTTAAGTCGAGTGACTCTTTAGTCATCCCGATTTAATCTTTTTCTCTCAAAAACAAAAAACGCGGGCTCACTCATATGTGAACCCGTTGATTTACTCTTTGAATCGAGTGACTTATTGTCATTTTCGATTTAAATTCCTGAGTCACACGTAAAAGGCGAACAATAGATTGCCTTTTACCCAATTTTAACATCCTCAGATCGGCTAGCCTATCGCTACTTCGGTTTGATCCTTTTTATCGTAATCTAATGATGAACCCCTGGCAACATATCGCCAAACTGGGTTAATCAGATTATGATCATACAAATTTTTCAACCTCGAGAATAGAGACGTATCAATATGCCTCTACCTCAAAAGCTTCCCGTGTCATTTTAAAAGCTAAAAACACGAGTCGAGTCTTGCACCCACCTTTTGCATTTTTATGTCTTTCTTTGGTCGTGAATGTGATTTTTCATTTGAGTCTTTTTCTTTTCTTTTAGAATCACTAAAGGTTTGAAAACTTTGTCGTGTCCGCTTTCGAAAAACCCTGGATACACGACGAACTAAGAACCGTCACTTAAACCCACCTCCGCCTCCAAAGAAGCGCTCCTACAACAGATCAAAACCAAAACCTGTCATGGCCTTTCAACACGATGAAGGTCTCGGAGGACCACCACCCCTCGGAGGTAATCGCTAACAAGTCCGACAAATCAATGATAGGATAGCTAGCCTCACCGCGACGATCGAGCAAATGGCTATCATGCAAAAGTTTGAAGCGAGAAAACGCCGTGCGCTGGTCAAGAATCCGAACGGAATGCAAAAAGGATTCGAACCATGGAAGAGCGTCTCACGAACTCAAGGGGTTACTCCATACACCAAGAAAACGAGCACATCCCAAAGAACGTCAGGTCCATGCTACCAGACAAACTAGCACTCAGCGATCTTCCCGTCTTCAAAGGTCACGAGAGCCCGCTCGTTCACGTCAAAGCTTTCAAAGCCAAAATGGCCATCATGGGTGTCGAACCCCCTGCATGGGCTACCTTATTTCCTCACTCATTAGACGCGCAACCGAGGGCATGGTTCTATGCTTTAGAGCCACACAAAACGGGTAGTTTTGAGGACATAACGGTTGCGTTCGATCTACAGTATCGGGACAACAATGATATCCAAGTCTCGCCATTACCTTGGAGGTCCCGACTGAGGGACACCGAAGGGTTTACCGAGCACCGACGCTATTTGGAAGAAGCGTGGTGCCCAAATACCTAACCGTCCAAGGGACACTGATTTAATCACTAAATTTATCAACAACCTCACCCCCGCATACCAACAACACCTACGGTACGGGAATTTTGACAACTTCTCAACCCTCAGCATCGTCGGCGAGCTCATCGAGGACGCCCTCCGTAAAGAAAATAGGAATAAGAGTACGGGTCGCGGATATCACGGAAGCTCAACTCGAGCCACTGCCAAAGTCGAGCCCATCCACGCCATCAACGCACTGGACGCGCTAGAGGCACCACCGGTTTTTACGACACCACCAAGGCCTGCCATACCTCCTCCAAAAGCATCATACTCACCTCCTGGTCCCAATTCAATGAAGGCACGACGAAACTTTGACCCCATATACATGACTTACTCGAAGGCCCTACAGAAGCTTGTGAGCCGCAACGTACTTCAACCCATAGGACCTACTAGCGAGCCTCCCCCGGACAAGAAACCGAAGTCGTGGGATCAAAACGCGTACTGCGAGTTTCACAGAGGAAAAGGGCACGACACCGAGCAATGTTTTCGCCTAAAGAACATAGTTCAGGACTTGATCGACGACAATACCATTGTGAAGCCTAGCCCAAGCCCTAAGCCTTCAAACCAGCTCAATCCGTTGCATAACCACGCTATATTTATAGGGACACGTCCCTTCATCGACTGCTCTAATCTGATCATCCCAAGTGACCACGAAGTCAACGGCATCTGGAATACTTCTGAGGATGAAGCCGACAATGATGACATCCGCATGTCTCTCCAAGATGAGCCCTACGAAGAGGAGACTCAACCCCGTCGCCCGCCAGGCAAATACGGCGAATTGCGTCACAAATACCCATTCAGGCTATCGGACAGTGATGATGAAGTAGCCTACCTAACGCGTTCGGGGCGCCCATATCGAGCTTCTTTGGAATTACTTGAACCTCAAAATCCCCCGCCAAGGTTGACTGCTCAAGAGAAGAACAAGGGAATAATCATAGACAAGGATACACCGCCTACTTCTCCTACCTCCGCGGCCTCGAGTGCTGCTCCTACAGGCTTTACTAGTTCACCCGCAAGCACTGCTCCTACCCCTGCGCCGCCAGCCAACGAAGTGTCATCATCAAGCGCTACCCCAACACCCTTACCTATACCTAAGATCGGGGACACGCTCCACAAACAGCTTCACAAAACAAAGGCAGACATTTCAATCTGGCAGCTCTTAAGGGACTCAATGGGACATCGTGAGGCCCTTTACCAAGTTTTACAGGTCACCCTAATGACATCAGAAATGTCTCCAGAAAAACTTATCAGTAACATTACGCGTGAATGGCAAGCCAACGCCGTCACCTTCTCAGATAAAGACCTCCCTCCATTCGGTGGCACGCACAACCTACCTCTCTACATCAACGTAGAATGCCACGGCATGACATTGCCAGTCGTCCTCATCGACAACGGATCTGCAGTCAACGTTTTGCCCCTTGAGACGGCCAAGAAGCTGGGAATTAAGGAAAATGACTTTATCCCATGTACAGACGGCGTCAGGGCTTACGATGGAACGCGGCGCGGCATAAAAGGAACCATCTCCTTCCCCATCATGACAGGACCCGTCATGAGGGAAACTGAGTTCCAAATCATCGACATACCCCCAACCTACAACATGCTATTGGGAAGGCCATGGATCCACGCTACCAAGGCCGTCACCTCAACCCTACATCAAAAGGTCAGGATACCTTTAGATGACGAGATCGTCACCATTGACGCTTCTAACTTTCGGGCTACGCTTAAACAACACAAAGGAAGCAATAGTACCGCGGAAATAAACGCCGATCCAACCGATGACATATGTGGTTTCGACTTCGACTTCAGCATCTGTGCCATGACGCGTGAAGAGGAAATCGCTATGCTCTACGCCAAGGACAACGACAATAAATGGCCTACCATGGAGTGCATCTTATGTGCCATGGTCATATGAAGTCTCTCAGGGTTGGGAAGCTTACAACGATCGCAAAAAGTACCACGACTTTCACATGCGGCCATATCACATCTTCCCTAGCCACTACTTCGTCAGAGAAAGGCACTAGCAGAGTTCCCAAAAACGTATCCACATACACCATCGCTGGGATTGAACTCGTCTCCGACATCATACGCAACTCCAACTTCAACCCCACTAACCTAATCGTTCCTTACGAGGAAAAAACACACGACGGATGGTCAAAAACCCTTGAATGGACCGACGAACAAGGCCGCACTTTCAAGATTACTACCGGCCAAGGCTATACCTTCAAGATTACGACCGACGAAGATGAAGACAACGCCCTCAAGAAAAAGACCGTCACAATTTAAGCTCCTCGCCGCCACTTCAAGTCTTATACTGACCAAGCCCGGGTTATCTCCCAAATGTAATCAATTTAGCTAAAGAACTAGAGTCATTAAGGTTGTCCAAAGCTCCCTCGTCTGAGCTATCTTCAAATGTAACCGCTTTTGATAACATTAATAACATGAAAGTTTTTGGTTACTCTTTGCCTCATTTAAAATCTACTCTTTCTAATGATTGCGATAAACTTAAACTAAATAACATTGCATTATATAGATACATTGCAAGCATTGTCTCAAAACCCGAACAGGAGCCCATCGTTGAAGACACAACAACCATCGACATAGGCACGCCCGAAGAACCTCGAGAACTACAACTGGAGGCTTCCTGGCCTTGAGAAGAAAGGGCCACATATACCAAGCTCCTCGCAGAGTTCAAGGACGTCTTCGCCTGGCATATAAGGACATGCCCGGCATAGACCGTGAGATAGCTGAACACCGCATCCCGATCAAGCAAGGAAGCAGACCGATCAAGCAGAAACTCCAACGCATCAAGCCAGAATGGTCCCTCATGGTCAAAGAAGAGATCGAGAAACAACTACAAGCTGGGTTCATCCGAGTCATCGAATACTCAGACTGGGTCTCCAATATGGTGCCGGTTATGAAGAAAAACGGCAAAATACGAGTATGTGCCGACTTCCGGGACCTGAACAAAGCCTGCCCAAAGGATGATTTCCCACTACCTCACATGGACATCCTAATTGACAACACAGCAGACCACGCCTTACTGTCATTCATGGATGGATACGCAGGGTACAACCAAATCAAAATGGCAGCAGACGACATGCCAAAAACCACTTTCGTAACCCCCTGGGGAACATACTGCTACACAGTCATGCCATTTGGGCTCATAAATGCCGGCGCTACCTACCAACGCACTGCCACCACCTTGCTCCACGACATGATGCATAAGGAGGTCGAGGTATACGTCGACGACATGATCGTGAAATCAAAAGAAAGGGATGACCACGTCACAAACCTTCGGAAATTCTTCACCAGAATCAGGCAGTATAAGATGCGATTAAACCCACAGAAATGCACCTTTGGGGTCACATCAGGCAAGTTGCTGGGTCACATAGTAAGCCAGCGCGGGATCGAAATAGACCCAACCAAAATCAAAGCAATAATGGGCATGATGTAACACCCCGTGTTTTTGAAACACATTTTTATAAAAGAATTTAATTCCTTAGATTAAATTCATCCTTTTTCCTTATAATAAAAATACGTCTGAATTTTTTTTCGCCAAATAATGCTAAAGTTCCTAAGTTCAAATATAAAATTTTTGAAAAATAAAGTATATTGTATCAACTTTAGAATTCAAAAAGAAATACAATTCAAAATTCTATAAGGGTAAACATTTACAATACACTACAAGTATTATCGCACCTAAATTAAAACCATTTTGATATACTTTGAATTTGAACTTTATTTTTACATATTCGAACTCGATAAATCAAATGATGAATCCTCGACAAATTTCTCAACGACAAATTTTGGCACGCAAATCGAGGTCAAACGTTGACTAAATGGCCAAGCCACCTAAATGTGATTAAGTCACCTAATCTTTTCTTAAATATAATTATTCATAATCCAAACCTAATTAAAGTAGCTTAGGCTTAATCATATTGATTATTACTAACAAAACATATAATAATAATATCAAATTACTATTCCTTTTTGATTTAACTAACACTTTAGGTAAAACTCGAAATAATGAGCCTCACTCATTTAAAACTGATAAATGTTTAGACGTTTGAACATAATGATTTAATTCGATGACACTCAACCAAAAAAATATATATTTCGAGCAAATAAAATTTGATTTCAAAATTTCGAGGAGCTAATACCCAATTTTTGTTTTGATTTCGTTTTGACTTTCATTTTCATTTTTATTTTCGATCTTACTTCAAAACTTTATTTTAAGACTTTATATTTCAACTCGAGACTTTTCGCGTACGCGTAAATCGAAAATTTCAAAAACGAAAACCGAGGCACACTTTGATCAAAGTGGCCGGCCCCTTTATGGCTTCCCATGCTCATGTACTTCTCTTCCTACTTTGTCTTCACTTTAGCACCTTGTCAAATCTCCAAGCCACCCTATTTTGCCATCATCACTTCTTAGTCTATTTTCATTTAAATGATAATACAATTAAACCAACAAATACATTCACACACATTACATTACACTTCTAAAAACAAAACAACAACAACTACTACATACTACTACTACTCGGTTTTTATTATTATTACAACAACAAACACAACTCAAAACACTTAAGTTCTTTTCTCTCAAATAAAATACAACTCAAACAACCTTGTAAGGACAACTTCATCCTCTTCCTTAAGCTTCATGAAGCTCTTCATCTTCCTCCTCACATTTTTCCTTCTTAAACTTTCTTTTTATTGCTTTCAAATTACTAGAACATTTTAATAAATTCACTCACTCTTTTTACATACAAATGAGTATGAACATAAACCTAAATCATAAAGAAATTTAAAACATCACCTAAACTTTAAAATGGTACTACTCTTTAAATTTTCCTTGTGTTAGTTTAGTTTTAAAATAAATTACTAACTTGTTTACCTACATTTTTATGTACTAATCTACCAAAGAAGAGGAGCAAGGAGGAAGTGTCGATTTGAGCCAATTCGATCACATTGTCGACCCCGACAATTGCTAGGAGCATTTCAACTAACCTAACCTAATCAAGGTGCTTCCCGCACACTTATGTGATAAGCGCCCCGAATGTGATTATATGTTATTGTTTTGATGCATGCATGAATTATTTTAACACTTAGTATTTCACATGTTAAATTTAGAAGACAAAAATCGAAAAATAATATTAGTGTAACACACTAAAACCACACGGCATCACCCTTTATTGTTGCTTAATTTTTCGTTTTAATTTTTGTAAATTGCATGCTTAAAATACTTGAAATGAAATGAACATGAAAATATAATTAGTTTATGTTTAGGACTTAAAATGAATTTGTTATGAATTTAAATGTTATAATGTGTTTATGTGTGTTCTTGAACTTTTATGTTTATTCATGTGTTAAATGATTTTCATTTATGTGTGTTAATGTTTGTATATGATTTTCTCTTATGTTAAACATATAAATGTTATAAAGTAAATTAGTTATTGAATTAGAAGTATAAAAATCAAAAATCAAATTTATGAACATATATATGATATACACGGCTATTTGGAATTATTTGGACCAATTTTTAGTTTTAATTTTTCTAAATAACATATTATGATTAGTTTAGTTAAATTAGACTTGTATGGAAAATTTGAGAAAATTATATAAATATATAAAAATTTGACTAAGTTGAGTTCATATGAAAAATACTAAAATTCATCATACATTCATGTGTTCTTCTTTTAGGTGACTAGTTTGATCCAAAATAATTATAAGTTTTATTTTATTTGTTGTTTAAATCCACTAGTAAACAAATAAGATACTAATTATATAAGTTAAATAAGCTAAATCTCAATAATGAAAGAGTTAGAAATTTAAAGTGAGTAAAATCACTATTCATAAATAAAATAAAATGTTAGTGAAACTTGTAAACTAGTTAAATCACTTTAGTATAACTTAAATAAAAAGTATATAAAAACTTTAAGTCAAAACCGATAAATTAAAAAAAACGAAAATAAAAAGCTAAGTGAAATAAAGGCCACGGCCTTAGGTAAATTTTTGGTCCAAAAATGATTTGTCACTTTTTATTTTTTTTATCACTTAAGTAATCAAAATAGTTAAAGTAATGATTTATTAACAAAAACAACAAAAGAAATAATTAGCTATTGTAAATAAAGGCTCACGGCCTTTGGTCAATTTTGGTCAAAATGAATTTATCACTTAGTCACTAAAATTGATTAGTAATTAGGATTATATTAGATTATATAATGAATCGTTAATAAAAAGAATCAACAAAACCGATAAAAATAAACGTTACACGTATTAAAATGAATACTGTCGAGTGATACTGCCTATGCTTAAATGTGGATGTGGAGATACGGACTATTTAAAATAAACTACGACAACCTCGCTAAAAATTGAAACCGCTTAAATTTTAGTTAAGTATACGACTAAATTTAACCTAGTTTTGCTTTTGAAATATCATTTAAAATCACTAAGTGCAAATGAACTTAACAACTTTGATTAAAATATATTTCAAAATCACTAAATACAAAACGAACCTAACGTCTTTAAAACTAGAATTATATACTTAGAAAAAATAAAGGTTGGTTTTGTAAAACCTAAAAATATCCTAAGTATAAAAGTAGTTGTAAAGTATAAGAAAACTAAGTATAAAAAGAAAATACTAAGTATAAGGAAATAAAATAAAAATACTAAGTACAAAGGAAATATAATAATAAATACTAAGTATATGAATACACATACGTATAAAATACGAATAAAATACGAAGTATAAAAATACGCAAACGTATAAAAATACGTACAAATACGAGGAATAGTAAATACGAGGAATAGTAAATACGGTGAATAGTAAATACGATGAATGGTGAAATAATGAATAGTAAAAATATTTAAAATTTACAAACGGACTCCAAATAATTAACTAAGTCTTTCTATGTGTTTTGTTTACCTGAAGAACTGCTAGAACTAAAATTTCATTATACAAAGTTAGACGATATATTTAAGTTCTGTAATTGTCACCTACTTTGAATGAACGAGGAAATAAGAAATTAAGAAATGAACTACTTGAATAAAATACTTGGATTGTTCGCCATGTCGCGACTCTTGAATTCGAAGTTAATGAGGTAGCCGTCTATGGGGACTTTAGCTCCCTCCCAGAGTTGCTAAAGGCGATCTAATATTTTTATATAAAGTATTATTTCGGTGCGGGATATTCAACCTCAGGGATGGGGCATACTTGATATCTCCGTGAGCCCATACTACGGTAATTGGAAACTCCAGCCCCACCCGGGGGTACCCGTCTAAGGTGATAGTCGTATTATTAGGTGACTACTTACTCGAGGGCGAGTATGATACGATCCTATCTATAGTGGTGTATGCATACATTAGACTCGGGATTTGGCTGTCCTTATCGCTTTAGGTATCTTTAGCCTGTCAGACACGTCCGCTTTGTTCTGATAAACCTGCGCGGACGTCTAGTATGTCAGCCACGTCCGCTCTGTTCGGCCCTGTCTACTATTGCGTTTTACGTCTGCATGCTTCCGCCTCGCTAACGAACAATCATTAGTTAACGTATGAAGAATGTATTTTCCTTGTCTTGTTTGATTGATATTGTTTGATGGCTTGAATTTATGATCGTTGGATTATGACTGTTGAGAATGATATGTTGAGAGTGTTGTATGATATGTGATTGGATTTATACTCATGATTGAATCATATTGATCTCTTACGTGTTTTACCTGTTTACTTGCTAATTGTTTTTACTTATTTATTATTCATTATTTATACTGCATATTGCTTTAGAATTGCATGTGTCGAAAGAGTGTGCGGGAAAATGATGAGATGTTAATGCAGGTACCCCGAGTCTTGACCGTTGATCTATCAGGGGATTGAAGGCCTTATTTTTGTAATCTATTTTGAGAGAATGTAATCGAATAACTCTGCTTTATCTTAAACTCGTATTATGTATACAGAGTTTTATGACGATAACAGCTGGTTTTGTAATATATAGACTTAATTAATTTTCCGCCTTAGTTTAATTAAAGTCACGAAAAACCAGGTTGTTACACATGAAAACGCCGAGCAACATCGACGAAATAAGGAGTTTCTTGGGACAAGTCCAATATATCTCCCGGTTCATCAGCAAGCTCACCATGATTTGCGAGCCAATCTTCAAAAAGTTGAAGAAGGAAGAGCATACAAAATGGGACGACGATTGTCAACAAGCATTCGACAAAGTCAAGAGCCTGCTCACAAATCCACCCGTTCTGGTGCCCCCACAAAAGGACTTGCCCCTATCGCTATACTTAACGACTACGCCAAACGCTATGGGCGCCATGCTCGCCCAAGAAGTCAACAACGAAGAACGGGCCATCTACTACATCAGCAAAAAGTGTCACGATTACGAAACTCGGTATGAACCAGTCGAGAAAAGCTGCCTCTCGTTGGTCTGGGCAACCAAAAAACTTAGGCACTACCTACTCACCAGCACTACGAGAGTCTACTCCTTGATGGACCCCCTCAAATACCTATTTGAAAAACCAGTCCTAAACGGGCACATGGCCAGGTGGACCCTGCTCCTCGCCGAGTACGAACTCAAGTACCTCCCTCTGAAAGTAATCAAGGGAAAGCGCTCGACTTCCGCATGAAAAACGCTATCGTCGAACAGCCCATGATTGACACAACGTCATTCCCTGACGAAGGGATCTTTGCCGTAGAAAAGGAATACTGGCAATTATACTTTGACGGAGCATCAAACTACCGCGGCTACGGAGTAGGAACTCGGGCTCCATTTGAACTTGCCTCAGCCAAAGAAATTCCCCGATACCACAATCTTTCAAGTCCTTCTCCTCGATACCCGACAAGGACGCACACCAACGACGCAAGTTTCCTTCAAAATTCTCCATAACTCGACGAATGTTCCGTAAATATTCTGAATATTTTTGGAAAATCGAGAATAGAAGACGAGAGGATGAGTGAAATGAACTAACTTAGCCCTCCTTTTATAGCCGAGATTTGCAAAACGAAATACAACACAAAAACTTAAACGCTAGTGAACAAGCGATTAAAATAAATCAAAGAAAAATCACAAAACAAAAACTTAATCGCCTGTAAACAGGCGATTAAAAATGAAATCGCCTGTTTACAGGCGATTTTCTTTTTCTTTTCTGACAAAATTATTCGATTTCTTACATTTCTTACACACCTACGCCCAAACTTTTAAACTTATTACCCCCTCATACTTTTTACCGACCTCTTGGTCGACATTCACGGTCCCGTCGCGTCGTCTCGATTTGCGTAATTGACTCCCGTCTTTCGTATTTTTCGTTTTCACAAAACACGATAATCACACGAAAATTAAACACAACACAAAATATGATTTTTCGCATTCACAATTTTTCGTCTCAAAACGTCGTTTTAGCTTACATTTTTACTATGTCAAAAACGCCTTTTTCACGAGTCTAAAATATTTTCTAAACCAGCATTTTTCAAAACTCTTCATTTTGCATTTAATTTGGTCATTAGCAAGTCAGTCTCAATCGAGACATACATATATGCTTTTACGACTAACAATTTTTTGCAGGTACGCTCAGCAAGCAAATACGCGAGGATTTCAGACCCGACTACGACACAGGAATGCATTTTTCGCAACAAGACAAAATAACCGAATTAAACCCATAAACACCCACAAAACCAGAAAATCAACCATACACAAGTCCCAATACATAAACCATTACAAAAAAAAATATACTAATATTCATAATACAAGTCCAGTACATATACAAGTCCAAGCCTACTACGACTGGTCGCCACGCTGTAAGACAGAACGCAAGGAGTCGATCTCAGCACGCGCCCTATCCAACTCCTCTGCGTGCCGACCCTCTAGCTCTGCCCGGACTCTCACCAGCTCCTCGGCATGCACAGCCTCCAGCTCGGCCCGCGATCTCGCACCCTCCTCAGCCCAGACCCTCGCTAACTCAAGTCGAGCGTCGGCCGCCTCCCTCTGAGCCCTGCAAGCATCCACAACTTTCTCATTCACGACAGACCGCCACCGGTTTGCCGCCCGCCACAGCCTCCTGTGCCCCTCAGCCGTCACCTGCCACAAACACGCAAAATATACTTAGCTTTCCACCCTGGGGGCTCCAATTGAAAACCGCTTCAACGGAGTTTGACTAATGATTTTACAATAAAGTCTAACTCAAACTGGGGGCCCCAATTGAAAACCGCTTCAACGGAGTTTGACTAATGATTTTACAATAAAATCTAACTCAAACTGGGGGCTACAATTGAAAACTGCTTCAACGGAGTTTGACTAATGATTTTACAATAAAATCTAACTCAAACTGGGGGCTATAATCAAAAAACTGCTTCAACAGAGTTTGAATTATGATTTTACAATAAAATCTAATTCAAACTGGGGGCTATACTACATAATACTCATGCTGTACAAAGAAGAAGGTGAATACCTTTCTCACGCGCGGATCCCACCTCTCAAGGCCCGTGACGGTGACCCGCATGTGCAAGGCGGCAAAGACGATCGAATGAGAGCAGCCCTCGTGAACAACCAACAGATCCTCGACGAACGGAGGAGGCTGGAACTCAAGATCAGGATCACGTCGCTGCAAAACAAAAATAGGGTAAATTTTTGCTTCCTAAAACCAAAACGCATACAAGCAAAAGGGATAATCAAGCATACCTCAATCACAGCGTCAGCCAGGGCATGCTGTGCCCAAGTCACGTAATCCTCATCCCGCCGCAGCAAGGAGTCAGACTCGCCCTCGTGATACACGTCACGACGCTCATTAGCGTCGGGCGTCTCCACGAACAAAACCGAGGGCGGAGGAGCAGGTACGATGAAGCTGCCACGACCCGTCTGCGCAGACAGACGCTCTCCCAAGTACGAGTCTGGCCGTCGGGTCTCGATATCTGACCGCCGTCCGTCAAGGGGACCAAAGCGAGCTGCAATCGTCGGAGGGACGCCGGTAAACTTCCTCCAAGGGTCGCGAACGAACTACAAAACAAAACCAAATTATAAACCACAAAAACAAACACAAACCCAAAAACAAGCTACAAAAGACCAAAGTACAAAACACAAATACCCTTACCTTATCCACGGTCATCCCGTTGAAGCGCACACGAGCCGCGTCGTAGTTTAGGCCAATACCCTTCCGATCCGCTGTCGCGTAGGCATGGAAAGCCGGATACTGCGCCTCAACCTTGAACGTGTCCGGAAGCAGAGAGGGGAAGTGAGCGTAGCACCAAGACTGCAAGCAATCAGAATACAACGTCACAAAAGGAAAGTAAAGACAAGATAACAGGACTCTGCGAAATCAAAACTTACCTCCATCAGAAGACCAGGGCCCACGAGAGACATTCGAGATCCTCGTCAATCCGGTCGGGCGCCGCGCGTCCTCGATATCTGGATCAACAGACCCAGAGCAGGAGTAACCCAGTCGAAGTCACCGAGGCGTGACATGTCTGACAGAGCCATCAGCACAGCCGTCGACGCTCGCTCCCCCTTGTCGCCAAAGTGGGTGGCCGTCAGGAACCACCACAGCCACAGCCGGGCCCTCGCTCGGCGCTCGCCGAGTAGACCCCTTCTTCTTCCTCTTCCCCTCAAAGAAGTCGGCAAACCATATAGTCCGGGGCTGAAACGTGTGCTCCTCACCTATCCCACACCTAACCCCGTCACCAATCAACCGTACCACGCGTGGGCTATCGATAGGAGGACGCTCACGCCCCCAGTCAAGCACGCCCTCACCATGAGGCGACCGTGACAATCGCCCACGAAGAAGGAGTCACGCCCGCTCGTAACCAGGCATGTGGAAGGTGTTGGTCGTATCCCAAAACCTATCCAAAGAACGCCCGGCACGCAGGCGCGAGTTCACCCGCTTACCCCGCACCTCCCTCCACTTCGCACTGGGGACCAAAGGCATCCGAGCACTATGTCCCGCTCCTCCTGCGTGAGCCTCCCGTCAAACACGTCGAACACCGTCCGAAACCCAGAGAAGGTCCTCATCGAGCCTAACGGGAAACCGACCTTCACTCGAATCGACAAGTGCTCCAAGCGACTCCAAACCAGAGTCACGCCATCCCAGTCAATGGTCACCTGCGACCACAAGCGCGGACCATGGGGATAATTAGGCCTCTCGCCCAGCTCGTCAACCATCCCCATGAAAACCTCCGTCGCAGCCTCAAGAGCTGCCGCACTTGCATCCTGGGCATGACCCTCAGCCTCTGCCTCAGCCTCCGCATGGCCCTCAGCCTCAACCTCATCCTGAACCTGCTCCTGAGCCTGGCCCTGAACCTGACCCCCGGCCACAAAGACTTTCAAGAAGAAGAATAAAGGCTGGCGGCCACAAGAAGAAATTTCAAAGAAGACTCGCAGCAGCCTCAGCAATCTCAACCTCGACAAAGACCTCACCTACGCCTCGCCAGAGCCCTCCTCGCCACTCAAGACTCCTCCGGCTTCGAAGGGTCCTCAGAACGGCTCCGGACCGAGCACGACCACGCCTCCGCGTGACCTCCGCTGTGGTCTCCCCGCTCCAACCTCCTCAAAACACCGGCGACCTCGGCTGGTCCAGTCACCACCTCAAGAAGAAGACGAGCTCGACGCCGCGTGGCTCATCGCTACCCTCACCAGAAGCCTCATCCACCTTGCGCTTCTTCCTCGGGTTCCTCCGACCGCGACCACGACCTCTAACCTGGCCCCCTCCAGGAGCCGCCGGCACCCCTGCAACAACGCCACGACCTCTGCCTCGGCCCCCTCCCGAAGCCGCCGGCACCCCTGCAACAACGCCACGACCTCTGCCTCGGCCCCCTCCCGAAGCCACAGGCGTCCCTCCAGCACTGCTACGACCACGTCCCCGCAAAGACCCTGCAGCTTCGCCCCGACCTCCACCACGGCCTCCCCCAGGAGCCTCAGACGTCTCCACAGCAGCGCCACGTCCACGCCCCTGCAAAGACTCTGAGACGACACCCTGAGCCTGACCTCGGCCACCAACAGGAGACCTCGACGACCCAAAGAAGCCAGCCCACTACCGCTTAGCATCACCGAAGACCGCGTCCGGCCAAATGACCGCCTCTCGCGCACTACATTAGTCGAAAAAGCGGTGACTTCGGCAAAGAACGCCACGACCCACACCACTAATCGACGGCCGGGGCCACCAGAACAAAGACCACGCCCCAGGCCACTCGCAGAAGGCCCAGCGACGACCGACAAAGACTAGCACCACTAGCGTAAAAGCGGGAGACTCCACAATGGCGCTCGAACTCACTCCCTGGCGTCGTAGAAACCGGGCGTCGGAGGAAAGGTTCTCAAGACATCCGACCGAGACGGACCGTTTGAAACCTCCAAGGGCGGGCATACAAGTAGAGTATGCTCACCCCTGAACAAAGAAAGTCAACACCAGCCAATACCCGATCCATGTCACGGGAAGTAGGCGCTGGAAGCGTAGGATCACCTACACAAGATTCAAAAAGCATGCTCAGACGACGACAACAACAAATCACTCAAGAAAGCAGAAGCACACGGAAGAACGACGCAAAGCAAGCATTAGGCCCAGATACTAGACAGACGAGGCCAAAACAAAGCACAAGCACAGGAAAGCGTATCTCATGAGACGTATACGGTATATACGTCCTACTCAGTCAAGTCGAGAACAAGCACGCGCAAAAGCAGCAGAGAACTAACCAAAAGGCGGAAAGCAGGCCTTTTTAACCCAAAAATAGCAGAAAAGGGAAAAACGCCACAGAAAGCCAGAAACCCACATTTTCTGAGACAGACCCAACCCATAAATCACAATAAACACGTGCAAAAAAATTTCATGCGAAAATAATGTCCCGGACACCTCGACTGAATAGCTTTTACAAAATGCTTACAAACTACAAAAACGACCTTTTCTTGACCGTAACTCAACCAAAAAGCCCCCACTTCCCACAAAACAACCCCCTAGCCAACACAGACGACATACATTACCATACATTCCATGAACGGGGCACGAAAAGCGAGGAAAACCGATTTTTGGTAACCTAGCCTAAACTACAAAAAACGCTCCAAAACACCTCCAAACAACACATTTTCCACAAAACAAGACCAAATATATACCATACTAGCCATGACAACACAATACAGAGAATTCGGGCAAGTTTCGGAACCGAAAAATTTCGACCAAAATTTCGGCCCTTATACCAAATCATTCGAAAATCACGGTTTTTCAGGCCGTTTTTCGCACACAAGCCACCCAAACCTCCACACAGGCATGCTACAACATTTTCAAAAAAACCAAGCCACTCGGGATCGCCTTACGCTACAAAAACAGAGCACAAGCCCCGACTTTACCCCCTCCTACACGGTTTTTTACCCAAACGAACCGTTTTTCGCGACCATTTCAACAAACCGAACTCACCAACGCGTTATACTACTAATGGGTAAGCTACACTGAAGTTTTGAGCCATTTTCGAGACGTTTTCAAAAATGACCAAAATGCCCCTACACTACAAAGCATACGAAAATCGAGACCACAAGCCGGGTTTTCACACAATGACAAGAAGACAAGCGAGGCAAGCACAATACCAACCATAGCGGCGTTTTCAAGCAGGGCGAGGGCTAAAATCGAATCAAACCGAGCATTTTCGACCTAAACCCTAGAAAACGGTATTTCAAGCTAAAACCGACTCAAACCAAACTCAAAATACGAAAAACCAAGTGAGTTGAGTACGTACCTTGGTCCATGATGAATTGTAGGAGTCGGAAAATCGATTTTTGATCAAGAAAATCGCCAAGACGAGTTTTAAAGGTTTTCGATTTTGTTTTTGTTTTTTACGGATGAAAATGAGCCAACTCTCTCTCTCCCGTGTTTTAACCAAAAAACACCAAACAAAAACCTAATCGCCAGTAAACAGGCGATTAAATTTTAATTCGCCTGTTTACAGGCGATTACATTTTTATCACATGGGTTTCAGTATTGTTTTGGGCCATTTCCTCGGCCCAATACACATTTAACTTTGCTTCAAACACAATTTTATGAAAAACACGTAGCCTCCTCACGAGACATTCATAAAAACCTAACTTTTTATGAGAAATACAAAAACATGTAGCCTCCTCACGAGACGTTCATAAAAACCTAACTTTTTATGAGAAATACAAAAACACGTAGCCTCCACACGAGACGTTCATAAAAACCTAACTTTTTATGAGAAATACAAAAAAACGCGTAGCCTCCTCACGAGACGTTCATAAAAACCTAACTTTTTATGAGAAACACAAAAACACGTAGCCTCCCCACGAGACGTTCATAAAAACCTAGCCCTTTTTATGAGAAATACAAAAACACGTAGCCTCCTCACGAGACGTTCATAAAAACCTAACTTTTTATGAGAAATACAAAAACACGTAGCCTCCTCACGAGACGTTCATAAAAACCTAACTTTTTATGAGAAATACAAAAACACGTAGCCTCCTCACGAGACGTTCATAAAAACCTAACTTTTTATGAGAAATACAAAAACACGTAGCCTCCTCACGAGACGTTCATAAAAACCTAACTTTTTATGAGAACCACAAAAAAAACACGTAACCTCCTCACGAGACGTTCATAAAAACCTAGCCCTTTTTATGAGAAATACAGAAACACGTAACCTCCTCACGAGACGTTCATAAAAACCTAACCTTTTATGAGAAAAACACGTAACCTCCTCACGAGACGTCCATAAAAACCTAGCCCTTTCTATGATAAATACAGAAGCACGTAACCTCCTCACGAGACGTTCATAAGAACCCAACCTTTTATGAGAAAAACACGTAGCCTCCTTACGAGACGTTCACCAAAACACCAACCATTCTTATAAACCAAGCACGAAAACGCGTAACCTCCTTTACGAGACGTC
The DNA here is from genome assembly GCA_023091065.1 of Dianthus caryophyllus. Lineage (NCBI taxonomy): Eukaryota > Viridiplantae > Streptophyta > Magnoliopsida > Caryophyllales > Caryophyllaceae > Dianthus > Dianthus caryophyllus. The sequence continues at coordinate 9,499,835 of CM041529.1, read as the reverse complement.
GCATCAACAAGAAGCCGTAAGCGTGAGCGCAGTTTGCGCAGCGAGCGCAAGCCGGCGCAAGCAAACCACGGCCAAGAGCGCAAGCCAGAAGCGCAAGCAAAGCACAGCCAAGAGCGCAAGCCAGAAGCGCAAGCAAAGCACGACCGGCGCAAGCCGGCACAAGCACAAGCAAGGCGCTAGCTGGGAGTACTCAGGCCACATGCAGGCCGACATGCCCTTAAACATGTAGGACCGTCATGTCCTTAAAAACATGTCGTCCCTCCCCGCATTTCCCGACGCTAAGTCCTCGTCTCTCCCATAAGACACATGCTTAGCGCCGCCAGGTAGTATTGAGACTGTAATGGTCCGGATACTATCTTTAAGTTTGACTAACGCTTTGTCCAAGCTCAATTAAACTGGGGACTCTGTAGATACCCGTATCCGTACCCCCCAAAAACAAACCCGATGATGAAAAGGACTTCCATTCATGCTTTTAAAAGAGTCGAAACGGTACAAAAGTGTCTAAAACGTATTAGTCATTTTTAGCGTATTAATTTGGACTTGCATAATCATAAAAAATGAAATGTCACTCTTAGTCATTATAAGCACAACACGAGCACGAAACAGGAACGTCTTATTAAGCCAAGCCACAAAAGCATTGGCGGCTACAAACCGGCCCAATCTTACAAAAACGACCCAAAACGCACACTAACACAACACTCAAAACGGGCCAAAGTGCGTCCCGTGTCACATTTTCACAAAACTAGACTCTACAAAACCGTAAAATAATATACTTTAATATTATTTTATTTCGAATAAAGCAGAAAAACACGACAAAAGCAAAACACGAAAACCAAAATTGAGCCAAAAACCAATTTGGCCCAAAATATCCAAATAAAACATAATCATCACCTAATCACACAACCAAAAAACAAATGGCGGCATAAAACAGCCCACCAAAACAAAAATACAATCGCCAGTTGACAGGCGATTAAAAAGTTAAACGCCTGTCAACAGGCGATTATGTTTTTGTTTTGTAACAGCCGCCTTTTTGATTTTTCTTAAAAAAATCCAACCCAAACAAAATTAAAACCGCCTGTACACAGGCGATTTAATTTTGTGCACCCACAAAAACGAACCAAACTCTATAAATACCAACCCCTTCATTCATTTCTAACACAACTCGGTTTTACAAAAACACATTAACACACTCACAAAATCCACTCAAAAATACCGTCTTTTCACTTTCGAAAGGTAAACATTTTACCTACGCTCTGGGACGTTTTGAGACTCGGACAAAGGGGTTACATTAACCCCAACCCGATGTTGGCATTAGCGAAGCCGTATTCGTAATACGGTTGTAGCAATTCGGATTCATAATCCGTCTAAACCCCGCCAATATCGCATAAATAAACGACTCATTATCACTAAAGCAAACCGACGTCACTTTTATAATTACGCAAGTCCTCATTCATGCATTAAATAACAACTAGAATCACGGATCCAACACTAAATTGTACCGTTTCATAGAGTCTTTTTAGCATGTCAAAACTGAGGGTTTTTACAAATTCTTAAAGAGTCAAAATACGAGGTCGGAAAATAACGTTTATGGTAATAATTTAGTCAATAAATTATTATTTAACGTACATTTCCTATAGCAATATGTCATTATTTTGACAATTTACATTATTTATGCATTTTAATCGAGTCATACTTATTCGCACTTGTACTGTAACACCCCGGCCCCAACTGAAGGCCGGAAGGTCACCCACGGTAGCCCGCCAGGCTGCGTACATCGCCCACAAACCAACACGGGTCCCTTCCAGTGTACTTTGTCCTCACTCGTGCGCATCCTGAGAACTTCCCAGGAGGTCACCCATCCAAAGACTACTCTCCAGCAAGCACGCTTAACTGAAGAGTTCTTAAGATGAGCCACCAGAAAAGAAGATGCATCTTGTTGATATGAGTAATACTTACAATCCTTTTAAGCACTAGGTCATTTGAGCTCATCACATGGACCAATTCAAGGGGGAACCCGGCCCGAATAACCTCGGACAACACCGGGTGTTACACACCCCCACTTGAAGAACGCAACGTCCTCGTTGCGCCTGGTAGCTACTTACTATACAGCATTCCAGAATCCTCCCTAGCTAGGTGCGTACCTGGCCAACAAGACACAGGATTCGACCACATGGTCGCCGGGTTGCTTTGATACCATTTGTAACACCCCGGCCCCAACTGAAGGCCGAAAGGTCACTCACGGTAGCTCGCCAGGCTGCGTACATCGCCCACAAACCAACACGAGTCCTTTCCAGCGCACTTTGTCCTCACTCGTGCGCATCCTGAGAATTTCCCAGGAGGTCACCCATCCCAAGACTACTCTCCAGCAAGCACGCTTAACTGAAGAGTTCTTAAGATCAGTCACCAGAAAAGAAGATGCATCTTGTTGATATGAGTAGTACTTACAATCCTTTTAAGCACTATGTCACTTGAGCCAACACATGAACCTATTCAACGGGGTACCCGGCCCGAATAACCTCGGACAACACCGGGTGTGACATGTACGTAGCGTCATTTTAGCCCAAATATCGAAATTAAGCAAATGTTTTCAAATTAGTAGAGACTACTTTTTACGTAGGCTTTTTGATTGCTGTTTTCAAAATACATTTTGTCAAAACTTTCGAAAAGTAACCTCACTCCGAACCCCTTCTCGGGTTTCAAACCACAGATAGATAGGTATCGACGCACCTTGAAATCTGAGACACTCGTGTCTTGTATTTCAAGACGCGTTGAATAGGTTCCAAATTCCTTTAATATTTGGTGGCGACTCCGAAAATACATTTTCAAAAAGGATTTTCTACTTTTCTTTTTTGGTCACAAATTCATGCAATGATCTCCCCCATTTTTACAAAACCATCGCACTTTTTCCTGCGAGGCGCATTCCGCTCCCCGGCGCCCCCGCACGGGGCGAGGGCGGGCGCGCGCAGGGCGTCGATAGGTCTCCCACTTTTCCGGTACCTTCACACATATTTATGTCTTCTGAATGTGATTGTTTTTTACATATTGTATGGTATAATCAACCCTCATAACCAATATTATCTTTGTAGTCTAATAATCTTGGGCTTCAGTCAAACCCACATTCACCTAGCCGTCTAACCTTTTCTCTTGTCACCTCTCAAAACTTTTCAACCCTAATAACCAATTTTCTACTGCAAAATATTTACCAAATCTTTACACAATAATATTACCCTTATTACTTTATTCTCCATCATATTCTTTTACCCAATGCATGTTCCCAAAATACTTACCAAATCTTTTCCCCTACAAAATATTTCCATATTACATTACCCAAAATCTACCCTATCACTCCTTCTTCATGTCACCCCTCTCTTTTTTTTTCCCTATATATTAGACCCTATTTTTACCTTTATTTCTCATCCTCTACTTCTCATTGTTTCTCACTTCTACTCTCTTTCATCCCTCTCTTCCCTTCTTCACATCTCCTTTCTCACAAAACTCAAGCCAACACCAACAATGGCACCACGAAATAAGATGGTCATACCTAAACGTACCATGCGAACAAGGGCCGCTGCGGTTGTTACCTCTGACGACGAGTGTGTTGGAAAGAGGGCAAAGGTAGGTTCGCAAGCAACTGAAGTCGATCCCGAGCAGCTTGTGTTGGCAGAAAACAAGCTCATCCTTGAAGCGGTCGAGGATACTCGACTCAGAAAGAAGGAGCTTCATCAGGTATGCACGGTTCTCCGATTTCCTTTTCAATCGGGTCGAGTTTACCCTGTGAGCTGGTATGATGAGCTCGACAACATGAGTATGTTTAGCGACACCCTTAACCTTCAAGGGTGGAAGGAGTTTTTTTATGGGTCTCATGTTGTTTATCCCGTCCAACTTGCTCTGTTTTGGGGTACACTTCGTGTGGAGAACAAGGTTTTGTGTGCGAACTTTGGCGATAAACAAATCAAGATTACAATGGCGGAGTTTGGTTATGCATGGAGCATACCGGCTGAAGGACTCGAAATCGAGTCAGGAGACAAGTGGAATGGACAGTCAGATGAGAGGAAGCATCAGTACAAACGCTTCCTCGACCCCGAAGTCGGAATTTCTGATGAGGTAATGGTTTCTCGGTTCTGTCCTCTTGCACATTTCTTGACAAACTTTATGCATGCTACTCTGTTTCCAAAAAAGACGGGCCTCCAACGCGTGGATCATGAAAATCGATTCCTCGATCACTTAATGGTTGGAGATAAAATCAATCTCCCTTATTTAATCTTCTCTCACATTGCGGTGGTACACCAAAATTTGCTTGCCAAAAAGGCGTCCTCTGCTCTAGTGATCCCGTATGGGATGTGGTTGTCAAAGCTATTGAAGCTGAAGGGTGTTGTCAGTAAGAACTCCATCACCATCTCTCCAACGGATGTGATGAATTCTGTTCTCTTGAGAAGGATGAGGCTTGACGATGTTCTCGTCAACACCGACACACCTCAGCGCAAGGGGAAGGAGAAGATGGGAGAACCGAGTGGTGACGGAAGTGGACAGGGTTTTCGGGTTGACGTTGGACGGACAACAGAGTTTTTAAACGAACTCCAAGCCGTGATGGTTTCTCGGCTTGATGCTTTTGAGAGCCGGATAGGACAATTTGCGGAGTTGGCTACGGAACTTGGGAAACGTTGTGCTACACCTAAGACTAAACCACTGGCGGTTGAAGAAAAACTGAGCACGTTTGCAGCCGAGATCGGCAAATCCCGTGATGACATTATGCAGTCCATATAGAGTGTCGACTACACATAAGATAATCACAGCTTGTATTATACTTCATAATATGATCGTAGAGGACGAATGTGATACATATGCCGGTTACGACAATGTGAACGAGTATGTGGATCAACATAATGAAGGAACATCAACAACCGGAGCACGGCCTGGGGTATATTATTGATATACATGATTTTGTGGGAAATCGCAATGTTATGGAAGACCGGACTAATCATTTATCTCTTAGAAAATAATCTTGTTGAAAATATATGGCAAAAATGTATCCATCATTTGGATAAATCTTAGTATTTTATTACCTCCTTAGTTTAATATTTTAATGATGTAATTTCATTAATGTCATTTCAGACCTATTTAAAATTTTCAACTCGTCGCTTCTAAATTTTTTTTGGTAATATATGCGCTTTAAATTTACATTCATTTTCTTTTAATAACATTAAAAATGACATAAAACAATATTTAACAATTATCGTCATGTTATCAAAATTATACTTAAAAAAACCGCGTCAAAAATATAACTATAAAAAATATTTTATTTTGTTAGTATTATTTTATGATGTTAAAAAATATGTGTTGTGAATATTTTTAATAAAATTTGAAGTAATAGAAGTATTTGGGTTAGTGATTTATGATGTAAAATATGTGGGGTATTGTAAATAAGAAGAGAGAAATAATAAAATAACTGGGATGAAGATTTATGGGTGTAGTGTATTTTTTAATTGATGAAAATGAAAAGTGAAAAGTTGTGATGGATGATAAAATTCGCGAGAGAAATAATAAAATATATTGGATGAAGATGAAAATAAGAAGATGGGTGTAGATGGTTTTATCTTCTTTCTTCCTCATACTTCTTCTTCCTCTTACTCCCTCCCTTTAAAATTCCAATAATAATAATAATAATAATAATAATAATAATAATAATAATAATAATAATAATAATAATAAACACCATAAAAAAAACAAAAGCAACAACAACAGCCGACGACATCAACAACAATTAACAAACAACATCCACACAACAATGACGATAACAACAACAACAACAAAGCAGACAACCACAACAACACGGCAGCACGGTAGCCACCACGGATCCCGACGGCTGCAGCCATGGCCACCTCCTCGGCCTTGCTCTGCCTCTACATCTCACCTATGGTCCATCGTGAGACACCACCACCGCCAGCTTCTTTTTCTCTTCCACCGGAGCCGCCATTAGAGGCAACCTCGAGCTCGATCTCACCACCGTTCCTGACCACTTCGCCGGAGTACAACTCGACCACAAAAGATGTGACACTTCCCCTGCTACCTCGTCCTCCTATACACTCTGTTCATTTCACTGGAGTACCCCCACCGTGAGCCACGCCTCCCACCGTCGCCGCCCCTGTTTGCTGCCACCATGAGCTCCACCGTGCTCCTCACAGCCGCCTCTGCTGCCTTCGACAACCACCGTGGTTTTCCCTTTTCGTGGTCCCCAGCTCACCACCATCGTCATTGGGGTCTCCCCGTTTTTGTCGTTGCCAGAGAACGACGACCTCGTCGGAGCTCCGATCTCTGACCACCGTGTCAGCCACCACGGTGAGCTTAATTCCTTTTGTACCTGGTCATTATATGTGAACCACTCTTGACTCGGTTCGATTTCAGTTCGTACTCAATTCAATCGATAAATTATGATCGATTCTTAAATTTTTCCTCAGATGCTTGTTTTGTGAGAATACATTGTTGTTCGATGGTGTTTCATAGCCAGCACCGTCATTGGAGTATTGTTGATGTGGGCCGTGTTTTATGCTCTCCCTCACATCCCTTCTTTTTTCCCTCCGTGCTCTTATTTCGTCACTGAAAACCAATGCGTTGCTGCTCCAATCAGATTTGGTGAGCATCTTGTCAATTTCAATTCCAAGCTATTCATTATTTATCATCTCGATTTAATCGTGCTCATTTTTAATCCACTTCTCTTTCTCGTGTTTTCGGTAACGGTGCTACTCGTCATCGTCACTACTCGAGTTGTGTTGTCCTTATTTCCTTCGGGGTTCGATTCAATCGGGTTTTAAATTGGAGTCCTTCAGTTCGTGAGCCAAATTTAGGTGACTCGACTCTTACCTAAAATCTCTACTTTTAAAACATTGATTTTATTGTAACTTGTGATTCAAAGTGAGCTAGTACGCATTAGGCACGTATAATTAACGTTTCATTTTATTAATAACTTTGTATGATGATGCTATAATATGAATTTGTGTGTTAGTTTAGCTATAATATCATATTAGGATTTAATTGTGAATATTTATTGTTGTGTTAATATGTGAATTATATGTGTTGAATTGATGTCGTGTAATATGCTGTTTAAATGTTTATGGTGAGTTTATTGTGTTAAAATGTGATATTGTGTGATGAAATTACTAGTTATTATGTGTATATTAATTAAAGAATTAAATTAATATGGTTAGTACAAACTATCTCTAAAATACTATTAAGACGAGTTAAGTAAATAAATTGAATGAATTTTAAATATTACTAATCACTAAACAATTTTTTTAAAGTTTTATTAAAACAAAACGAAGTGTTAAGAAAATGAAATTTTACATTTCTAAACCGATTTAAGAGAATAAATTCATTTTAAGAATAATTAATAGCTACTAAGAATTTAGCAAGTATAATTATATAAAATTTTGAATAATATATTTATATATAAATACAAAACCTAACTAAAATTTGAACTTGGTGTAGACTTGAGACGTATTAAATGAATATCACTAACAAGACCTTTGAAAATAAAATGAAGTTAGGCGAAGTCGTATAAAAAGGAATAGTTAGGTTTTCAATACATTGAAAAAGATCAGCGCATATATAGCAATACATATTTAGTAACAATACGATATGAGTAATTTGTTTTCTAAATACATTAATCTGTAACATAGATGCACTTATACGATATCAAGATACAAAAAAAATTACAATAGTCCAATCGTAGATAATTATTATCGATGTTAATGAATCAAATCAGGTATGTCCTAAACAATTGAACTCTATTACAATTCTATATTCCAAAACAATTTTAAGTCGCTAAAAAGTTGTAGTGTAGGATTAACCCTTATAGTACAGACTAATTAGAATTCGGACAAATAAGAAACACCAAACTCCAGATTCAACAAACTTCAAACAATTTAGGACAAAACAGCACTACTTACAACTTTAGCAAACAAACTTATTTTCTATAGAACTCTATCCCAACTTGTAAAGTTATCAAAACACGCATGCCTAATGCAGGTATAGATACACATACATGCTTTTGAGATACACTTATATGATATCGAGATACACAAAAATTACAATAGTTCAATCATAGATAATTATTGTCAATGTTATAGTAGTACAACAATTCAATCAAAAATTGAATTTTAGTGTTACCTAATGTCATCAATGTTGAGATTGTTGCCGATGTCGATGAATCAAATCTACTGTCGTTTCATTTTTTATTATCCATGTTGATGAAAATGTAATATTTTTACTTGTGTAAATGTATCTAGTTATGAATTAATAACACTTACGTAATTAGGTATTCAAATTTGATTCTATGAAACACTACAATCACTATAAAATTCATCAAAGTAGACAGACTAAATTTTTCGCTGCATAAACCCTAATTTAAAATTTTAGATGACATGAAAAATCAAATTTACCTTCTTATATTAACTTCAAAGAAAAACACGGTGGTTTTCGTGGTGGTGTGCCGGTGATATTGGCGGTGGTTGTCGGGGATGTTGGTGGTGATTGGCGGTGATTTGGCTATCCTTTGCCGGTGATTTTGGTGATTATTTGTTGGTGCTTCGGCGGTGGTTTGTCGGTGATTTAGACGGTGGTTGTCGGGGATTTATGGGGTGGTAGTAGGGGATTGGTGGTAGGTTTTGGGTTTTATTGCTGGTGCTTTGGAAAATTAGATTCGATTAAAGAAGATTGGGAGATTAAAGGAAGGGATTTAATTGCAACCGTAGGATCTTTGTTTGATCTAATGGTTACAATTGGTTCTCACAGTTTTCACTGAGTCTATGGTTCTCATAGGATCTTGACTCTACACACACACACACACACACACACACACACACACACACACACACACACACACACACACACACACACACACACACACACACACACACACACACACACACACACACACACACACACACACACACACACACACACACACACACACACACACACACACACACACACACACACACACACACACACACAAGAACAAGTTTACATATATTTAAAGGAAGGGATTTAATTGCAACCGTAGGATCTTTGTTTGATCTAATGGTTACAATTGGTTCTCACAGTTTTCACTGAGTCTATGGTTCTCATAGGATCTTGACTCTACACACACACACACACACACACACACACACACACACACACACACACACACACACACACACACACACACACACACACACACACACACACACACACACACACACACACACACACAAGAACAAGTTTACATATATTTAATCAAAATTTGAAAGAAAATACCTGACAAAATTGATCAAAAGTGAGATTGTCGTGGACTTAATTAAAGCTAGGAAGAATCCGACTTAATTGTAATAATAATGAACCGAACTGACAATTGAAAGAATTGGGAAATCGAATTGATTCGATCAAAGAAATGAATGTTAAAAGAAATCAAAGAAAAAAAGGGGGAAAGTTAGAGAGACATGGAGATATTTAGAGAAAGAGTGAAATTTGCCAGTAGAACATAATATTATCAAGTGTATGTAACAATCCGGATTTTCCAAATAAAATAAATTACGTTTTAGAAGGGTTTTAAGAAGAAAAAAATGAAATAAACGAAACCACAGTGGCGGAAACACCGTGTAATCCGAGTCGCTACTCATTTACAAGCGAACAAAAGATAAAAGAGCAGGCGTTGAGGCCTAGCAAATGGGGAGTAAATACCCCTTACTACCCAAAACTCCAAAGTACATGCCAAAACGAAACGATATGAAAGATGAAAACAAGTTTAAAACTAATCAAGTCTACTCCAGGGCTCAACAAAAGCTAACTATGGGGTCACAATCCTCACGGCTTCTCACACAAACCCGTCCCCGTGCATACCTGCCACAAATCATGTGACATCCACAGTTAGTGGGGAGTAACTCAAGCGTTCTCCCAGCCATATTACATCACAATAAAGCTGATAAGTAAATAAAACAGCTCATAGAAATAATAACAGTAATAATGGTAGTAATAATAATAAAATTTAACAAGCACAAGCTATACAACCATTAATTAACAATACTAAGTCAATCTCAAACTGTCATCAACCAAGTGACATACAACCATTTTCGAACGCAAGAGAAAGCACGGAGCACTGGGAAGCCACATAACCGTGAACCACCCCGGACCTCACCCTAACCGGTGATACCTCCAAACCCTATGGCGGAACCACATTACCGCGAGTCCCCTTTCAATGGATCCACATAACCATGAAATCCTCAACACTGTCTTAATTTGGCCAAACCTCACCATAACCGGTGACGACATAACAATTGCCATAGTCTCTAACCATAACCGGTTGAGAACCCAAAAGGGCGGCATCCGTCCCAAAGGACGTTGTAACTCCTCACGCACGAGCAATAACCGTACCCATACGCACACTCAACTCAAGCTCAATCAAACCAATTCAAAAGCAATGTCGATACAACAATGTTTAGCTCAACAATGTCAATACAACTCATAATCTCAACATGAATTCTAACCTCAATGCAACAACATATCAAGTACGGAGTAATTAACAATGTAAAGCCTATGAAATCATACTCAAAACATTACCCATCTCAAGATACCATACTTTAGCACCAAACTATCACAACAAATATCAAACAAATGATAAAACAACCTAAACATGCTTCTAGACTTAAAATAATATGAGATCGACTCCAAACAAGCAGATATGATCATATGAACACAACAACACATGTAAAAAGGACCCTAGACACTAAAACAGTCCGAAGGCGGATAAAAATATAATTGTTTCGTAACTTACTAAATTAAGACGACAATGTATCAACCTAAAAATCCACAAGATCGCCACTAAACTTTAGACTTAAACTTACTAGATCAAAGAACATCTAATACAAATAAAAACTAAAACGTTGACTACAACATTGACCTACAATTCACTACAACTTTCACTACAACTTCTGCTTCCCATTTGATTGTCTCTCCCTACGTTGCCACATCAGGCATACTTCCCCCTCCTTTCTCCACGTCACTCTCCTCTCTCCACGTCACTCTCCTCTCTTTTATCACATTCAATCCCGCGCTATCTTTGCTGGGGTAGACGAAGCGACTTTTCTTCGCCCCTTCGTTTCCCGCAATAATGAGGTTAATTATGGGGTTTCAATTCGATTTTACCCGGTCGCGGCCATCGTTTTGGTCATTGTCATTGTTTCTCCCGATCAATCTTATTGAAGGTAATTCAGGTATTGTTTGTTTTGTTTAATTTTTATTGTTTTCATGTATTTGGGTTACCTGATATGATATCGTTGTTGATAATGGAAAAGTTTCTTCACGATTTGATTGAATTGTATTATTGACAATGTTGCGGTCTACGGACCGATTTTAGTGTTATATGAGCCGATTTAAGCTATTGATTTTGGGGGTTTTCATCTTGTGTGCTTCTTCCGACTATTGTTCGTGTCTTTTTCTCCGCTTATGATCGTCTTGTAGCTTTTCCTGTCATTTGTGTATTGGGGTTGCTGTTAACGGGTAGAAAATGAGGTGGAGTTCTTTGTTGGTGATCTGCCAGCGTGGCCTTCTTTGAGTGACGTTTTGGGCGTGATAATAGTGATGTTTGGGTCGCTATGTTGGCCTAGGAGGCTGTTAGTATTGACCAGTGTGGGGCTGCGTGTATTGTTGGCCTTGAGCCTACACCAACTGTCGTGTATTCTATTAGCATTAAATCACTTCAAAAGTAAGAATGGAAATAACAAATCAAGCTTGAGTGATTGAGTTAAATAGGAGACGCTGAGTTTCCTTAGCCAAACCCCACTACATGCATTACGAAATTGCTACGTAGAACTCAAGCAACTAGGAAAAAGTCAACATATTTGCAGCGTGTTCGAATCACAACAAAACTCTATGTCATTACGTGATAGCGCCCAATCTAATTGTCGAAATATTAATGGGGCATGTCGAGTATGGGCTGTTGGGCGTGGTTAATGTTTTATGATTTATGAGAACAAACACCTCTTTTCAATTTTATTTTTATGATTTATGATGTGTTTGCACGTTTTTTCCCCACCTTCCGAATCAAACTGATATGAATACAAACTGCAAACCCTACTCAAACGGGTTATTTTAATACAAAGTGTATTATCGCCTGTTTGAATTTTTTCAAATTCAGCTGAGTTTGATAGGAGTATGGTTGACAAATGGTCTCATCATCTGAAATTCATAAAGTATAAATAAGTACGGAGTAATTTGTAGTCAGATTTCATGAACTGCTGAAGGAAGATCGTTGTGAGAAGAGGAAGAGTATAAAGGAATAGAAGAAAGAATAGCAGGCAACTCAATTTTGTAGACTTCAAAATAGTGTCGGAATTCTTGAAAGTATGTGATTTAAGCAGACTATAAGCATTATTGTGTCGGCTAAAATCATGTTTTAGCCAAATAAGTGGGGGTTTTCCCCCTGGTGGTGCACTTATTTGTTAAATGGCGTTTTAATTTCATTCTATGATTTCTATCATGTGTTTATTTGCTGGAGAAAAGCAGCTTGACATGGGTGTTGGAGTAAATGGGTGTTGAATTTGTTTCGCTGATAGACCCAAATTAAAAGAGCCGCAGAATGAATCTTACCATGATAGAGTCACATGTGACAGGTACTCTTCTCATAACTTCATCATTTCTCTTGAATTGTGGAACTCATAGACTAACTTTAAAAATAAGCTTATAACTGCACAAGTGACACTGATGGCTGTCACACTAACAAATAAGGCATAAGATTCTGTTTTGCATTCGAAAGGCAAGTCGGTGTCAAACTAGGATTTCAATACTACAGAAAATACTTCTATGTTTTGATTTACCACACACCATTGAGCACTTATGTGGAATTTCACATCGTCGAATTGTGTTTTTAGTTATAATATTCCATGTAAATCATTTTTTAAAAGGAAAATGCCTTTGTGAATTTACAAGTTCGTGCTACAATACTTTGAGGTAACAAATACGAGTACTTTATATATCGTTCAACTTGATAGGTCTTGCTATAGCTCTTGCTATAACTTTACATAATTAACAATAAAAACACACAAAACAAGTCGTACCTGAGCATGCAATGACGATCTTAGATTGAACTTTGATTGATGATGATGAGAACAAACTAATAGTGGCAACCAATTCAGTGTGAGATTAGCTCAATGTGGTAAGAGTGGTGCCTAATTTGGTGTAGATTCAAGGATTACTCCCGTTAGTCCCGTATGGATTATGTATTGATTGTAGCAGCCGTTTAGGGGAGCAACCAAGGCAACTTTGTCAATGATTTTTTTATGAGAAAATATAGGCTGACTATTGGTGGTTATCTTTTAGTTGTAAGACAGCAAACACCACGGTGTGGAGCGTAACATTATAGATACAATGGTAATAGGCGCTTATCATTTTGACGGCCTAATCTACAAACTAGCGATTGTTGTCATTATACTAATTGTCGTTACATTTCGAGTAGCTAAAAGGTACCTTCTAAAGGAACGACGATTCTCGGACTTGCGTAAAGTTAGAAAAGCAGAGTGAAAATGTAAGTTATATTATATACGTTAATTTATATGAATGTTGGGCCGTTTTGACAAAAGCATACTCTATTGAATGACTTGCTGCAGCTCGCAAAAGCCACTAAGCCAGTAATGAACATCGATAAAATAAGTTTTACGGCTTATTCCTCGACACAAGCATCAACAGATTCAAATGTCAAGTATCTTACGGAGAACAAAGAAGGGCCCTGAAAAAGGGCGGACAGACTAGCAGGTAAACTGTTCTCGTATTGTTAATTTCAAAGTGAGCTGTTTTTTTTTTTTTTTTGGAAGAAATTCAAAGTGAGCTTATAACACTAAAATGAACAGGTTTTGTAATCTTTTAAGAACACTCAAACTGCTTTCGTATTCCTACAATTATGAAATTGTTTCCATTACTCACTATTTGTTTACTTGATTTTTGACAATTATGAAATTGTTAAATGCTACTCCGTACTTTTATAATAGCATGTGTAAGGTGGTGGTTTCATTTTACCAATGAAATATGTGATGTGATACACTGATACGGCTTTTAATTGCCTTTGTTCCTTATTTTTGAATATACTAAGTAACAATGAAATTGTTAAAAAAAAAAAAAAAAAGTGACTCATCCCAATTGATGTCCCGGCAAAAACTTATTATCATATGTGTAAGTAATGTAATGCTTGATTAATATTGAAAGATATGCAATTATTTATACAAACTAGAGGAGATATATCCTAGCTTAATTACAATGAATATTGCACCTAATTAGTTAATACAAACTAGGAAACTACTCCGTATAAATTATACTCCGTATTATTCACAAGAATATATTATATATTCTAACAATATGAAATGTGGGTCGTGTACCTAGCTACCGCCGCACGTACAAAAAAACTAAAAAAGCAGCTACACGCCTCCAATTCCTCTTTCAATTTATTGAGTATTACTCGTACTTCACGGTGTAAGTCTAAGTTGGGGTGTAAATATGTTTGGCCACGAAATTCGTTTGTTTCATTCATTGTCAAATGCCATGACTAAGAAATTCTTCAGCCTGACCTCGATCATGGTTTCCTTTGAGGGACGAGTTGAGATTTCACGATTCTACGATGACTGTTCAACGATTTTCCTCTTTTCAGTACGGGTTCATTTTGCAAATGTCGCCTGTTTAATTGGGTTTCGGCCAAATTGTCGTTATTTATAGTTTTTATGATAAAATTGTAGTGATTTTTATAAATGTAATGCATAAAGATTGAACGATTTCCAACAAAAAATTCAGTCATACCTTTTACACATATAGACAACACCCATTTTTAAAACTTTAAGTCATTGAACCCTTAGGTGTCCCGTGAATATCACGGGTCGCGTCACTAGTTCTAATAAAACACAAGATTCTATGCAAAAATTAACCTTTTGTACTAATCAACAATATAAACATAATTAAACAATACTTTGTCTTGCAATAATAAATAAATGTAGCCTTCTTACGTAGGATTCCATCAACACTCCATAAACTACACATGATTATGATTTAAGATAATCCATATTCATAAGCCAATTAAAATTGTGAAGCTTAATCATTACAATTTCGTACAACCCATATCATCGTAATTCTCCTTACAACGTGACGGGCTAAAAGTCGTATGCCGCAAATTACAATGTATAATCACTTAAATCCTAAATACTAAACAAGTAGTAAAATGGAAGTAAGGGTCGATCCACAGCGAAAAAGACTAATTGAGAAAGAGTAAAGTGTAAATGAATGCAATAATACGAAATAATCAAATGACAGTAACAGGTTGGGGGGGTTTTGGTTTAGTAAATACTACTAAGAAAACTAGCTAATGACAATAATAAATTAAGAATTTGAATCAAATATGAGAAAGGTCTTGACACGATACGATATCCACGCATTTATAAAATCACCGATCATAGAAAACAATTAAACCACTTTACTTGAGTACTTTATTGTGAAAGCTAATACCTTTCAATAATATCAACTTACGTATTCCCTCTTTAATCAGTAATTAGGTCAAATCGGATGCCCAAAATTACCCTTTCTAAGACTAACCCAAATCACGCGAATTAAGTTCAAGTCTAAAGAAGAATTAGCACGAGAATCAATAAAGATGACTAATACTAACAACGCAGTTAATACTCGAGTCACAAATTCAATTCCTTTTATGATTAATTCACGACAAACGGAGTACAATAAATCAATCACAATTGGTACCTCGATAAGATTAATAAAGCAAACTGAGCCAATAATCAAATCTAGCAAATTAATCAATAATAACCCTAATTAGTTGTACACCCTAATCAAGATTAAAATCAATAATAATAAGAACATGGAATTAAATAATACTCAAAGAAAAGTAGGGAAATTAATAATCTCACGGATTAATTACCGACGCTTCAATCGATCGTATTAAGAATTTGAAGTTTAGTTACACATAGTTTGAGAGAAAATCACCAAGTTTTTGAGAGAAAACTTATTAAGAAACTAATGAAAACTAATAAGAGAGGTAATAATGATAAGAATCATGTTCTATGGAAGTAGTAGTCTCCTAATTAAACCCTAAGAATTTCCTAAAAATAATTCCTAAAAAGAAAATTAAAAATAAAACAAAGTAAATTTCCAAAAATCCGGATTAGCATGCGCCAGTGGCGCAGGAGTATGCGCTAGTAGCGCAATAACTCGGCAGAATTGGCAACAGAGGTGCGCCAGTGGCGCACAGATCTGCGCTAGTAGCGCATTAGCACGACAATCAACATCTTCTCAGGCGCCAGTAGCGCCTATCCATGCACCAGTAGCGCATTAACCTTCTTCACTTCTTTGTCTTCCTCGCTACTTCCGCTTCGATTTCGTCTTCTTGCTTCCCGTTTCCCGTGTCTCGAGATTGGTACACACTTCAAAATCATCAAGAACACACTAAAATAATCAAATCATTCAAAAAGCACTTATAACCATCCTATCATCACAACTCCATATTACGTCAAAATGGTCGTAATTCACCCAACTAAACATCTCAACCACACCTAAAATCACCATGTAAACCACTACTAACTCCGTCTTATCAAATTCCCCCACACTTGAACCTTTACTCGTCCTCGAGTAAACTCGAAGGACGCAATACAAACCAAACTAACACTAGCTCAAAAGAAATGCGGCGGACACAAGTCAAAGCCAGTCATACTCTCAACTCTAATCTCTAACTCCCTCTAATGGCTTAAGTAATAGCCATTCGCGCTCACTCTCTCACCCTCATGACAACAACTCTCAAAATTTAGGAAACACATACCCATCGACTCAACGACAAAACATGACAATGATGACAGAAGCCCAGCTACGCCCCTTATTTCTCCATCCTAGTCAAGTTCACTAGTGCTACTAACGTCTCCAATGGCGATGAGAGGTACGCCAAATAACTCCACAACCCACACTAGTGAACACCCTAACCTCCTCTACTCCGTAGAAACACACAAAACCCAATCGCAAGAGAGGTGCCTGCAGCTTCGTGCATTGCGATTTCTCCTCACCATAGCCACTAACCTACCCTTCCGACCTTCTTTGTCACCCTTCTTATGTCGCCACGCCGGTAAAATTGGAAGTAGTAACACACATTTTTTCCTAAATCTCTCATTTTGCCTAGAGTGCCCGCCCTTGCGGGTTTCATTCTAGCTTTCATCGTTTTTTTTTCTTCACTTCTACTCTCGTGGCACGCAACTCGTTTCTTCATTTTACTCGGAGTGCCGCCCTTGCGGTTTCACTCCGCCCTCGGCCACATATCCCAATTTTGCCTAGGCGCCCTTTCGGGTTTTCACCTAGCCGGGATTCACATTCTTCGTATTTTTCTTTTTTTTTTTGCTTTCTTTTTTTCTTTTTTTTTTCTCGATTTTTTCACCTTTTTTTTTTTGAAACATAAACAAAAGCACACTTTACAAATTTACAATACAATCGAAACGATTCTCCTCCCCCACGCTTGAATGAAACATTGCCCTCAATGTTGCAAAGGACACTAGAAAAGAGGGGGGACGAACATACCTCACCAAGAAAACAAATCGCGTCACAAGACGTACCAAGGCCATCAACCACTCAATAATACCATGGGGATACTCTAACCACACTCCTCACCTCCTCCCCCACGCTTAAATGAAAGCATAATGTAAGCACTACACATATAATGTCGACATACAAACTCCTAGCTCATGTGTAGTAGCGTGAGTTCCTCCACTCCAAATCAAGTCAAGTCGATCGCGTGAACAAGGTGGTCTCCCCATCACAAAACGATCTCACCACCATTTCCTCCACTTATGACGCCTACTCCATCACCGGAGCTCAAGGATGTTCCGATGATCTTTTTTTTTTCGGATTTTTTATTTTTTTTATTTTTTTTTTTAAAGTAAGAAAAATAAGGGCTTCATGTCGGTTCGACTTCTTATGCACGAATTTCCTGAAACATGTAATAAACCGTCACGAGCACCCATTTTATAAAAGAAAATTCAACTACAAATGTAAAATAAAACATTAACTCAGGGGTTGCCTCCCCGTTAGCGCTTTTGTTTAACGTCGTTCGCTCGACGCCTTTTCTTTCGAACTTCTTTACTCAAGTATCATGTCAAGAGCGGAACAACTCAACGCCCGTAGCAACCTATCAAACATGTTAGCAAATCCACCGTAAAACTGATAATAACGGATAATCATCAAATTATTGCATGCATGATCAAACAAATCATAAACACTAGTCACATGTTTCTCTGGACTCCTAAAAGTAGGCTCTATGTCACAATACGGCTCTATATAGGATGAATCGCATGTAGAAGAAACAGGTTGAATAAACAAAGACCGAAAAGGAACCTTAGGTATCAGCTTTGGTGAATCCCATAATGGATTCAGGATTGGTATATCAGTTGATACGAACACGTCAATTGGCTCAATTTCCTCTTCCTTTTCCACTATCTCCTCAAACTCGTCTTCCTCTCTCACATCCTCCACACTCGATGAGTCCTCTAAAACCACATTATCACCCAAATCAGGCGAGGGAGCACAAAAACTCAAGTCACATTCCTCCTCCTCCTCCTCATCATCCCAAAAACCATCATGGTTATCAATATCACAAGTCTCGTAGGAATTACTCACATTGGGCTTAGAGGGAGGGGGTGTATCAAGCTCGACATCATACTCCACCTTAGATTCATCAAAAATAAAAGCATGATCATCCTGTGCCTCAAGTCTAGATATAGCTTCTGCCATTTGTGTAACCCGACTCTCAAGGTTTTGGATACTAGCCCTAGTATCTTGTTGGATTTGCATCACATTAATCGTAAGGGCTCTAATCATTTCCTCTGTAGACATAGATGAACTAGGTGGGGTGTTCAAGGTTTCTCTAGGCCTTGTTAGAGCTCTCCTATGGGGTGAATTGTACAACTCCCATTGTTCCGTGTCATGAGCCAAATATAGGAAGAAATCCCACTTCTCCTCATAACTTAAGCCATCAATGAACCTCCCTTCGGTCATATTATCCACATGACCTGCAGTTTCCTCATTCAAACCGTTATATATCACATGACAAAGCTCCCAAGTTTGATAAGGAGAACGACAACGACTGACATATTCATGGAGCCTATTAAAGTATTTATAAAACAATTCATGCTCATATTGGCGCCATATTTTTTTTTTTTTTTGTTTTTTTTTTTTTTGTCTGTTTTGGTTTTATTTGAATGAGGCTCTCCTTTGGTTGGTTTGCTGAGTATAAGGAAGAGAGAGGGCGCGTCGCGCGTGAGTTGCGCCTAGCTTGCGTGTGGGTCGCCAATTTTTTCTGACACTTGTTCTCTTTGCTTTTTTTTTTTCAGGCACCCGCGTGTGGGTTGCCAATTCCTCGCACGTGGGTCGCCAATTTTTTTCTGTTAACTTTCGACCTTTTTTTTTTTTTTTTTTTTTTGCATAACAACAAGGGCTCCGGGTCTTCACTCTAAAAGTGCGCATTACCTGAAACACGTAACAATTCGTCACGAGCACCCATTAAAGAAATAAACTAAACTAAAAATGCAGAAATTAAAACGATAAATCAAGGGTTGCCTCCCCGATAGCGCTGTTGTTTAACGTCGTTCGCTCGACGAAAGGATACGATCTCAATCCTCGTAGATGGGTTCGTGGAGATCCAGCAGCTCCACGACTTCAGCGTCTTTGAAACCCTCGTAATAGAGTTTGAGACGGTGTTCGTTCACCTTTAAAACCTTCCCCGTTTGGTGGCTTTTAATCTCGATAGCCCCATGTGGAGAAACCTTAGTGACCACGAACGGACCAATCCACCGGGACCGCAACTTGCCCGGGAATAAGTGGAGACGCGACTGATACAAGAGGACTTGTTGACCCACTTCAAAAGTCTTCCTCGTGATCATTTTGTCGTGCCACGCCTTAGTCTTGTCCTTGTAAATGGCCGCATTCTCGTACGAATCAAGTCGAATCTCCTCCAACTCTTGCAATTGTAGCTTCCTATAAGTACCAGCTTCGTCGAGTTGCATATTGAAACTCTTCACCGCCCAATAAGCCTTGTGTTCTAGCTCTACGGGCAAGTGACACGGCTTACCAAAGACAAGGCGATAAGGTGACATACCAATGGGCGTTTTATACGCAGTTCGATACGCCCATAACGCGTCGTCTAGTCTTAAACTCCAATCCTTTCGCGTAGGATTCACTGTCCTCTCTAGAATCGATTTAATCTCTCTATTGGACACTTCAGCTTGTCCATTCGTCTGTGGGTGGTATGCAGTAGAAATGCGATGGATGATGCCGTATTTCTTCACAAGAGCCTCAATGGTACGGTTACAGAAATGCGTACCTCTATCACTAATCAACGCTCTAGGAAATCCAAAGCGAACGAAGACATAAGTCTTGAGAAATGTCGCCACAACCTTAGCGTCATCAGTTTTGGTGGGAATCGCTTCCACCCATTTAGATACATAATCCACTGCTAACAAGATGTAGAGATAGCCATGAGACTGAGGAAATGGACCCATGAAGTCAATACCCCACACGTCGAAAATCTCACAATAAAGCATAGGATTCTGCGGCATCTCCTACTTCTTTGATATAGCTCCAACCCGTTGACACTTATCGCATGATTTGCAGAAGAGGTGAGAATCATGAAATAGCGTGGGCCACCAGAAACCACAATCTAACACCTTCCTTGCAGTTCTCTTGGCACCGAAATGACCCCCGCACGCATAAGAATGACAATGAGCTAGGACCGATCCAATCTCCTCCGGCAAACACCGTCTAATGATCTGATCCGAACCGTGCTTCCCCAAGTATGGATCATCCCAAATGTAGTACTTCGCATCGCTCTTAATCTTGTCCTTTTGGGACTTTGAGAAACCTGGAGGAAAACGCTCAGAAACCAAATAATTAACAATGAAAGCATACCATGGCCCTCCGGTCTCAATAGCGAATAGAGTCTCATCGGGAAAAGTGCCTCTGATAGGCTCTTGATCACCCTTCTTCTCATCGTCATGCACTAACCGACTCAGATGATCGGCTACCACGTTCTCGGCCCCTTTCTTGTCTTTCACTTCCAAGTCAAATTCACTCAAAAGTAGGATCCACCGTATCAAACGAGGCTTAGCCTCCTTCTTCGACATCAAGTAGCGCAGAGCGGCGTGATCCGAGTACACAATTACCTTTGTACCGAGCAAATAAGACCGGAACTTCTCCAATGCAAACACCACAGCAAGTAGTTCTTTTTCAGTCGTAGTGTAATTCTTCTGCGCCTCATTTAGAGTCATTGACGCATAATGAATCACATGAGAAAGTCGTCCAACTCTTTGGCCTAAAACCGCACCCAACGCGTAGTCACTCGCGTCACACATAATTTCGAAAGGAAGCGACCAATCTGGAGCCTGAATAATAGGAGCTGTGACTAACCGCTTCTTCAAGTCATCAAACGCCTCCTTGCATCCATCATCGAACACAAACTCGCTCTCCTTTTGTAGTAGCTTGCAAAGTGGCGAAGCTGTCTTCGAGAAATCCTTAATAAACCTGCGATAAAAACCTGCATGGCCAAGAAAAGAACGAACTTCGCGCACACTAGTAGGGTAAGGTAAAGACTGAATCGTATCGACCTTAGCTTTATCGACCTCAATACCGCGCGAAGAAACCACATGCCCTAAGACTATCCCTTGTTCTACCATGAAATGACATTTTTCAGAGTTTAAAACAAGATTAGTTTCTACACATCGCTGTAGAACAAGGGATAGGTGGTGTAGACAAGTATCAAACGAGTCACCGCGAACGGTGAAATCATCCATAAAAACCTCAATAAAATTCTCAACGTATTCAGAAAATATGCTCACCATACAACGCTGAAATGTACCGGGCGCATTGCAGAGCCCAAAGGGCATGCGCCTATAAGCAAACGTGCCGAAAGGACACGTGAATGTAGTCTTCTCCTGATCTTCAGGAGCAATGGCCACTTGAAAGTAGCCCGAATAACCATCAAGAAAGCAGTAGAAAGCCTTACCAGCAAGCCTCTCCAACATTTGATCAATGAATGGAAGAGGAAAATGATCCTTACGAGTCACGGCATTCAACCGGCGATAATCAATACACACCCTCCAACCGTTCTGGACTCGCGTAGGCACTAGCACTCCTTGATTCTTCACAACAGTAATTCCCGACTTCTTTGGAACCACTTGAGTCGGACTCACCCATTTACTGTCGGAAATTGGGTAGATCATTCCCACTTGCAGCAGCTTGATCACTTCTTTCTTCACCACCTCCATCATTGGAGGATTCAACCGTCTTTGGGGTTGTCTCACCGGCTTAGCACCCTCTTCAAGCAAGATGCGGTGCATACAAGTGGATGGACTAATACCTTTGATGTCGGCAATCGTCCATCCTGTAGCGGTCTTGTACTCAGACAACACCTTGACAAGCTTTTCTTCTTGTTCCTTAGTGAGCTTACTAGAGATGATGACCGGCAACGTATCTCCCTCACATAGGAACGCATACTTCAAATGCTCAGGCAGTGGCTTCAGCTCCACAGCAGGTGCCTGCACAATAGATGGTAACAGCTTGTCTACAGGAAGGGTTAGTGGTGCCTTACCATAGGAGACAGGGCTCATTTCATTCATTGTCAGCTCCGACATCACATCCTACACGTTAGTAGGCAAAGCAATATCCATTCCATCCATTTCACGATTACTCTCAAGCACAGTTTTCAAAGCATCTGAATTACTCACACTAAACACATCCTCAACAGGACCATCAATAACATCAACAAAATTCACAGCATGCACATCCGGAGGATACTTCATAGAATCATAGATGTTAAATTTAACAACTTGACCATCTGACTCCATAGTAAGCGAACCACTAGACACATCAATCTTAGTACTAGCAGTTTTCAAGAAGGGTCGCCCTAACAGAATAGGGGCAGCATGCTTATCATGTTCCATTTCTAAAACATAGAAATCTGCAGGAAAAATCAAGTTATCGACCATAACAAGTACATCCTCAACAACACCTTTAGGGTAAGCATTCGAACGATCAGCTAACTGAATAACAACTCCAGTTTCTACCAAAGCTCCTAATTTCATAGACTTATAAAGTGAATAAGGCAACACATTAATAGACGCACCTAAATCTAGCATAGCACGTTCAATTCTAGTGTCACCCAAGGTACAAGGAATAGTAAACATACCGGGATCACCACACTTGGGTGGTAACTTACGTTGAAACATGGCACTTACGTGCTCACTAACCTTTACCTTTTGAGCTCCCTTCAATCTTTGTTGTCTCTTGACCGTGCACAATTCTTTGAGGAACTTAGCATACTTAGGTACGCTCTTCAAGAGATCAAGTAAAGGGATATTCACCTTGCACTTACGAAAGGTCTCGTAAATGTCCTTATCGTTGTCAATCTGGCGAGTAGACTTTAGAGCTTCGGGAAACGGAACTTCCACCTCTGGAACCGGTGGCGGCGCATCATCTTTCACCTCCATAGTAGGTGAATCATCGCTCGTCTCAACAACTGCTTCCTCTTCCTCATGTAGACTAGCCTTCTTCGACTTAGCCTTCGGCTTCTCAGCTTCAACCAGTTGCCTACCATTCCTCAAGGACACCGCACTCACATTTGGGCTTTGGGTTTTCCACTGTTTGACTCGGTAGAGAGTTCGCGTCTCTAGCTTCTAACCGGCTAATAGCAGTAGCCATTTGACCCATTTGAGTCTCGAGATTCCGGATGCTATTCTTAGTCTCCTGTTGATTCTGCGTGACGCTTATAGCTAGTGCGCGAATCATCTCCTCCGTGGACATAGACGAACTCGGGGTCGATTGTGGTGGGGCGGTGTTCTGAACCGGCGGTTTAGGAACAAATGGAGGCCTAGGTGCAGCGAATTGATTACCTTGATTGTATTGTTGATTCCCTTGCTTCCACCTCATGTTAGGATGATCTCTCCAACCTTGATTGAAAGTGTTAGAATAAGGGTCCCATTTGCGTTGAGGAGGTTCCATGTAGCCCGCAACGTTTACATCCTCGACCGGTCCCTCTTGCATTTGGGGACAATGTTCACTAGGGTGAGATTCGGAAGAACAAATCCCACATGCCATAACTGCCTTTCGCCCTATCACCAAGTCTTTAACCAACGAAGTCAAACTATCCACCTTGTCCTCTAACATACTTTGGCTCGACCCCAAGGCATTCACACCTCTTCTATACGGCTTCCTATCAAATTCCCTTGAGCTTTCGGCTAGCTCAGTGATTAAAGCTGTTGCTTCTGTAGGGCTCTTATTCGTGATTCCGCCCCCGCTAGCCGCGTGAACCATACGTGAATCATCCTTGGAGAGGCCGCCAACGAAGTACATGATGAGATCTTGGTCCTCATACCCATGATATGGGCACATACCACAAAGCTTCTTAAAACGTTCCCAGTACTCGTACAAAGTCTCTCCATCACGTTGTTCGACATTGGAAATTTCTTTTTTTAATTGAGATGCTCGAGAAGCAGGAAAATACTTCTCAAGGAATGCCTTCTTCATCTTCAACCAAGTGTCGATGCTACCCGTGGGTAGATAGTAGAGCCAATCCCTCGCAGCGTCCTTCAGTGAGAACGGGAATGCCCTTAACTTTAGCTGCTCATCAGTCAAAGCGGCAGGCTTCATACTCGTACAAACAATGTGGAAATCCGATAAGTGTTTGTTCGGATCTTCACCACTCAACCCATGGAATGTGGGTAGCAAATGAATAAGCCCGGACTTCAACTCAAAATTCACATTCTCCGCAAGAGGCGGGATTGTGATGCATAAGGGTTGTTGTCGAAGGTCCGGAGCTGTAAGTTGCTTAATAGATTGTTCTGCCATCACGTCACTCTCGTTAGAAGAATCCGAGAAGTCCGAAGCGTATTGGGGTTCGTCTACTTCAGGTTCTTGCACGACAACGATTTGTCCACTCTTGTTCTTCCTAACCCTGAAAATGGTTCTTTCAATCTCTGAGTCAAAAGGCTCGAGGTTCAGGTTAGCCAAATGGGTATTATGCATACACCTACACTAAACAATAAAACAATTAACGCCTAAATCCCCGGCAACGGCGCCAAAATTTGACGGGCTAAAAGTCGTATGCCGCAAATTACAATTTATAATCACTTAAATCCTAAATACTAAACAAGTAGTAAAATGGAAGTAAGGGCCGATCCACAGGGAAAAAGACTAATTGAGAAAGAGTAAAGTGTAAATTAATGCAATAATACGAAATAATCAAATGACAGTAACAGGTTGGGGGGGTTTTGGTTTAGTAAATACTACTAAGAAAACTAGCTAATGACAATAATAAATTAAGAATTTGAATCAAATATGAGAAAGGTCTTGACACGATACGATATCCACAGACGATAAAATCACCGATCATAGAAAACAATTAAACCACTTTACTTAAGTACTTTATTGTGAAAGCTAATACCTTTCAGTAATATCAACTTACGTATTCCCTCTTTAATCAGTAATTAGGTCAAATCGGATGCCCAAAATTACCCTTTCTAAGACTAACCCAAATCACGCGAATTAAGTTCAAGTCTAAAGAAGAATTAGCACGAGAATCAATAAAGATGACTAATACTAACAACGCAGTTAATACTCGAGTCACAAATTCAATTTCTTTTATGATTAATTCACGACAAACGGAGTACAATAAATCAATCACAATTGCTACCTCGATAAGATTAATAAAGCAAACTGAGCCAATAATCAAATCTAACAAATTAATCAATAATAACCCTAATTAGTTGTACACCCTAATCAAGATTAAAATCAATAATAATAAGAACAAGGAATTAAATAATACTCAAAGAAAAGTAGGGAAATTGATAATCTCACGGATTAATTACCGACGCTTCAATCGATCGTATCAAGAATTTGAAGTTTAGTTACACATAGTTTGAGAGAAAATCACCAAGTTTTTGAGAGAAAACTTATTAAGAAACTAATGAAAACTAATAAGAGAGGTAATAATGATAAGAATCATGTTCTATGGAAGTAGTAGTCTCCTAATTAAACCCTAAGAATTTCCTAAAAATAATTCCTAAAAAGAAAATTAAAAATAAAACAAAGTAAATTTCCAAAAATCCGGATTAGCATGCGCCAGTGGCGCAGGAGTATGCGCTAGTAGCGCAATAACTCGGCAGAATTGGCAACAGAGGTGCGCCAGTGGCGCACAGATCTGCGCTAGTAGCGCATTAGCACGGCAATCAACATCTTCTCAGGCGCCAGTAGCGCCTATCCATGCACCAGTAGCGCATTAACCTTCTTCACTTCTTTGTCATCCCCTGCTTACTTCCGCTTCGATTTCGTCTTCTTGCTTCCCGTTTCCCGTGTCTCGAGATTGGTACACACTTCAAAATCATCAAGAACACACTAAAATAATCAAATCATTCAAAAAGCACTTATAACCATCCTATCATCACAACTCCATATTACGTCAAAATGGTCGTAATTCACCCAACTAAACATCTCAACCACACCTAAAATCACCATGTAAACCACTACTAACTCCGTCTTATCACAACGACATTGCAATTATGAAGTACTACACATAAATAGAGCAACTCACAATATACACACATCACACGGGTATAAACATTCGAATTAAAATCGACACACAGCACGACACATAACCCTAAAGTAATGTAATATCGAGTAACGTCATCACCGTTACCTTTTTCGAGCTAGTCCTCAATTGTGTCGTCTACTACGTACGTATCAGCGTCAGGGTCGTCCCGGTTCAGTCTTACGATCGATTAGGGTGAAAAACGAGTATAAATATGAGTTACAATATCGACGGCGATCCGAACGACTGAGACAAAACGGAGTATAACTTACCTTAATGTGAAGAGGATGAAGAGAGGATAATCATGACGCAAGAACGGAGTAAAACGGTTAAGAAACGAAGGAGTAAAGAAGGGATGAAGAGGAGGATTAAGAAGGTGTTAATGGTGAGGGCGAAAGACAAAGAAGACAATGACAGAAGTAAATATACGGAGTACTAGGTAAAATTAGATTATTAATCGATCTTGGAACACTCTCAAAAATTAATTTTAGGAAAATAAGATGAAAATATTAAAGTATTTAAATGTGATAGAAAATACTAGTACTCAAATTATATTAATAATTTATAACTCTAGAAAATATTAATGTTTACAATTTTACTATTTTAATTTAGAAAATAATTATATTATTCAATAAGGATAAACTGTTTATAAGTAATTTATTAACTTCTAGTATAAAATAGTAGTAAATATATTATCTAAAAGATCATAAATATTATTTAACTATTAAATATATAAAGTGTTAGAAAAAAATATAGTTTTAAAAAATTTGTCAATTAAAATATATTTTAATTTAACCTTAAAAATACGAGGTGTTACATTCTCCCCTACTTCAAAAAGTTTCGTCCTCAAAACTTGAAAACAAAGGAAAGCCTAAACGAGCATTATTCTAAGAATGACTAACTCTACTCACCTCAATAGCAAAAGATAGGTACACGCAACGACACTTAGGATATGATAACCCCGACATTACCCATCACTCGGATGTGGATCACTCACTCACGTAACATTCTACACTGTAGATACACTCCACACTCCACAAGCTCAAATGAAAAAAGTTAGCACAAAAGATGGATTTTCCCAAAACGAAATAGGAACATCCTGGAATACGAATGAACTTGGAAATGCTTTTCCATGGAAAGAGTAATAATAGTATCCACGGAAGGAGAGAAAGTAAGTTGAGATAAAAGGATGGGAAAGGAATGACAAAGGATAGCCCATATCGAAAAGAACAAAAGAAGGCACCAAGATAACAAGGAACTTACCGTTGACCACATTAGGATGAGCCTCAGCCTCAGCACGGCTCGTGACAAAGATACGACCCTTCTGAGCAGGGTGGTTAGCCTTCGTAGTCACGGTGAAAGGTACAAGAGCAGTAGAAGCAATCACAGCAGCTGAAGTAGACTTCTCGGCCTTAGGGCATGCATTAGCCCTGTGTCCCGGCTCTCTACAGTTGAAGCACACGATCGGAGTTCCATCACATGACTTACCCGGGTGGTCAGCCTTCTTGCATCAATAGCATAGCATACCCGGCCCAGAAGCAACCTGAGCATGGTTCCCAAATGGTCGAGCCACGAATCTCCCCTTCTTCTCAGCATGGAAGGGCTGGGATGCAACAAATGGTCGCTTCACAAAGCGGTTCCTCGCTGTAGCTTCAGCATCTTCGGCTTTAACCGACTCAAACACGCTCAAGGCTCGATCATAAGCCTGCTGGAAAGTAGTAGAGGGTACTCCAGCTAGCACGGTCCTAACTTTTGGGGTTAGGTTCTTCTCAAATCGACAAACGCGAGCAGCTTCGTCGGGAACAATGTTTGGCGCGAATCGAGCCAAAGCGACAAACTTGTCGGCATACTTCTGCATCGACATAGAACCCTGAACCAGGTTGATAAATTCTTGCTCCTTCTGCCAACGGAGCTGGTCTGGATAGAAGCATTTCTTCAACGCCGTGCAGAACATGGTCTAATTGAACCCAGCTTGAGCTTGGAGGGTAGCTCTCGACAAAGCCCACCAGTTGTCAGCCTCCATTTTCAAATAGTAGGTGGCAATAACCACCTTCTGTGCCTCTGGCCACCCAGGAGCTACGAATAGCTTCTCGATCTCTGTCACCCACGTTTCTAGCACGACCGGATCGGCCTTACCATCATAAGTGGGTGGATGGTGACAGTCAAAGCGGTCAAAGATCCCCCGGTTGTTAACTTGTGCCTCGATCAAGGCGAGTATAGCATCCTCAAGTCGTCGGATGCGCTGTTGTTCATGTTGCGCGGCATTTCTATTTCGGGCCATCTGCAACACAAAAGCATAGTTAATAGTAGCACTTACTAAACATGTCACTTCAAGCAACTACTCAAACGCGTACAAAAGCAACGTAGCCCCCTAAGGTGTCTACCCAACACTCCACTCAAGGTTCTAAGTCAAATTCTACTCACTCATCTAGGAGAGTTGGGAGCGTGTTCGCTCTGATACCAACTGTAACAACGCGGATTTTTCAAATAAAATAAATTACGTTTTAAAAGGGTTTTAAGAAAAAAAAATGAAATAAACGAAACCACAGTGGCGGAAACACCATGTAATCCGGGTCGCTACTCACTTACAAGCAAACAAAAGATAAAAGAATAGGCCTTGAGGCCTAGCAAATGGGGAGTAAATACCCCTTACAACCCAAAACTCCAAAGTACATGCCAAAACGAAACGATATGAAAGATGAAAACAAGTTTAAAACTAATCAAGTCTACTCCAGGGCTCAACAAAAGCTAACTACGGGGTCACAATCCTCACGGCTTCTCACACAAACCCGTCCCCGCTCATACCTGCCACAAAACATGTGACAGCCACAGTCAGTGGGGAGTAACTCAGGCGTTCTCCCAGCCATATTACATCACAATAAAGCTGATAAGTAAATAAAACAGCTCTTAGAAATAATAACAGTAATATTAATAAAATGTAACAAGCACAAGCTATACAACCATTAATTAACAATACTAAGTCAATCTCAAACTATCATCAACCAAGTGACATACAACCATCATCAAACGCAAGAGAAATAACGGAGCACTGGGTAGCCACATAACCGTGAACCACCCCGGACCTCACCCTAACCGGTGATACCTCCAAACCCTACGGCGGAACCACATAACCGTGGGTCCACTTACAGTGGATCCACATAACCGTGAAATCCTCAACACTGTCTTAATTTGGCCAAACCACACCATAACTGGTGACGACATAACAATTGCCATAGTCTCTAACCATAACCGGTTGAGAACCCAAAAGGGCGGCATCCGTCCCAAAGGACGTTGTAACTCCTCACGCACGAGCCATAACCGTACCCGTACGCACACTCAACTCAAGCTCAATCAAACCAATTCAAAAGCAATGTCGATACAACAATCTTTAGCTCAACTATGTCAATACAACTCATAATCTCAACATGAATTCCTACCTCAATGCAACAACATATCAAGTACGGAGTAATTAACAATGAAAAGCCTATGAAATCATACTCAAAACATTACCCATCTCAAGATTGTAACAACCTGGGTTTTTCAAAGGAAATAAAAAACGATTTAAAAAGGTTTTAGAAAAGATAAAGGTTTTAAAACTGAAATCACGGTGGCGGAAACACCGTGTAGCCCGGATTATTACTCAAACAAACTACTAACGAAAGACGAAAACAAAGAGTAGGCCTTGAGGCCTAACATAATGGGGAGTAAATACTCCGTACAAACCAAATCCAAACAAAAGTCTAAAGATCGAAAGAAAGTCTAAAACAAAACCAAGCTACAAGACCATAAGAGTCTAAACTAAAACACTTCTCTTCTAAGGTAACAGACGGTCATATCCTCGCATTTCCTCACTCGATTCCCGTCACGCGCATACCTATAAAGAAAAGGAAGCAACAACCACAATCAGTGGGGAGTAACTAGGTGCTCCCCAGTCACATTTTAACATAACAAATGCAAACAACAACAATGCAACAAGCTCACCTGGCCTACGGCCTAAAACCAAAGTATAAATACATGTACGACGAAAACATACAACAATAAAACAACAATATAAACACAAGCACAATTACACGGCACAACCAATGTTGTGACCAAACCGACTGAGCTCACACGACGATCCATCTTCCAACCAATTGCGAGAGTAAGCGCGGAGAACTGGGTGAAGCAACAAGAATCACCCCGGGTGAAGCAACAAGAATCACCCAAACCCTATGGCGGAACAACAACAAGAAGTTCCTCAATAATCACAAGTCTAAATTTGGCCAAATTCCACCGAGCAACAAGAACGGTGACGACATATATATAACCATAGTCTCTAACCCTTCTGGTTGAGAACCCATGATAGCTCTAGCTAAGCAACAAGAATAGCCGAGGGGACCATGAGCGGTATCCGTCCATCCTAGGACGTTGTATCTCCTCACACATGTGCCAGAACAGTACCCATGTGCAAACTTAACCCAAGCATAACCTGTTAACCTGTCAACCTGTCTCCAATACTCCAACACAACCATACAACTACAACATCCATACTCACACACACACACAAGTCACAATATCATCATAACCAACCATACATACGGAGTACAAAACGATCAACATGCTTTACAAGTCATAGATTCAATTAACATGCTCATAATTCATCATTTAGTGATCAAACAACGCATAACTCGATTCATTAAAGCATAGTTAACATATTAGCACATGCCACGACGTAAACAAGCGACAAACAAACCCACACATGCACACCAACCTCACGACCAGCTTGCACATACACGGCATACACACACACACAAACCCATCTTTATGCCCTAAACTCGATTCTCATGTGACCAATGATCGATTTATATGTTTAACTCATTAAAACATGCATACAAACACTTTTAGACCAAATCAAATTATCATAATTCATAGTTTAACTTTAGGTGATTCATACAAACATCATGATTTAATAACAATAAGTCAAAACAAGAGGAAAAACAAGAGAAAACCAAGACAAGGGCTACGGCCCTCATCCCAATTCTCACGGCATCATCATCACTACTACTCCTATACGATTTTCAAGATTAACAAGCGTGAATAATGATTAAACTATGAAAAATATGCATTAAGACATGATCACATGACAACCCTAGTATGAGGCCAATGATTCTACATGAAATCATGATCAAACATCAACCAACAACATCACAACAATGTAAACAACAACAACATGACAAGCAAGGCCTCATACATGCTAAAATATAACTAGATCACACCTAGTTACCTTTGTAGAGATCCAAAAACGTGCTACTCCTCTTCTTCTTCAACTAGGATAGTGTCTCCTTCTTCAAAGACTTCTTCTCCTTTGATGATCCAAGCCAAAACATACACAAAAATGAATACACACAATATAACACATAAAATAATAAGAAATCAGAAAATAAAAGAGAGAAAAAAGAAGATCTTACACCAAGGAAAAGGCTAGGAAAGACTTAAGATGAAAGGGGTGAAAGCTTGGAAGAGAAACAATGGAGTTTGGATGAGGTTGGAGAGATATTTTGAGAGATGGAGGAGGAATGAATGTGGATGGAATGAGAGGAATGAGAGATTAGGGTAGAAATCAGATTATCATAATGCCAAGATTAGGAGATAATAGGATAATTAATTGCCTTGCTCAAAAAGCCATCCAAAACCCTAAACCCAACCCGTGCTAAGGAGGTTTCGGTTCGGTCCAAGTTGGGCCGGTCCAAACTAGCTTCTGAAAATTTGGCAGTTGCGACGGCGTCGAAAAAATACGCAGTTTAGCCTTTTGAATCACCTGAATCGGAGTTCGTATGAGGAAATTACACCGTTTTTAGCTAAATTACTCCGTATTTAAGTTACGACTACAGAGTAGCTTATCCACGCGACACGAGAACTGATTTTCTCGAGCTAACATAAATGAGGAAATCAAGAGAAATAATTTACGAATATAAATGAGACGAATAATTAATATTAGGAAAAGTCGGGGTGTTACAATCTCACCACCTAAAAAGAAGTTTCGTCCTCGAAACTTGAGAACGAAAGAATGCCCCCAAAGGATTAAGAAAACTTCCTACTCCTATGGTCTTCAAGACAAGAATCGCTAACTCTACTCACCTCGATAACAAGGGCATATATACGCTTAACGACGCTTAAGATAACCCGACATCGCATATCACCCGAATGATGCTCAGCTCACTCATATAACCCTTTAATATCTTATGCTCGACAATCCTCAAATTGGGCACACTAGCCTCACAAAACCATATCGTTCAACCAAGCATCTTCCTCATCAAGTCTAACCAAAACCTCAGACAGGTTTTAACCCAAAAGGCACCATTACCTATGTTACCAAGGCAAACTAACGCGTAAGCTAATCCCCAAATCGATGCTAATGTCAAGCCTCATATCCTTAATCATAACATGATCTAAGCTCAAGTCTATATCGCCTCCCATATAGGTCCACATTTTCCACAACGAAATGACCATAAATATGTCATACCACACCATCTCATTCTCAAGTCACACCCATACTAACACATAGCTATCAATATGTGTCGTTAAAAGTTTAGTACTCTCTCAACCCATTATTGCCATACATAAGTCTAACCACACCTTCCTCGAACGTCACTACCTTACTGACCTCGATTTCTTTCCTTCCATTAATGAATTTCCTTATATTTAACACATACACAAAACCACAAGATGCACACTTGTCATTCCTAAATTATCCTTTAAAGTACAAACCCCAAAGTTTTATCGTGCTCACTATAACCATTAAGTTTTCCTCAAAGCCGATTATTATTGCTCACCACAAAATCACTTCCCAATTCTCACTAACTCAAGATTATCACACCCCCATATACCATCATAATCGAATCCTCAAAAATACTACCTATATAGATACCATCACTTCCTTTACCTCTACTCATCGCATATTAAGCTTTTACCCACGAAAGCTATAACTCACAAACATTATCTCGCAAAGATTAAGCTACCTCGCCAAGCTCTAACTAGAAGTCACAAAACTAGGAATCCATTTAGGTCACCACGACCAACCATGTGCATTAGCTAGTAAACCACTCATACTATCAACTATTTATTAACCAAACTCTACCATCTATGGCTCAAATAACAGCGACAGCCTAAGGATCAGATCTCGAGCTAGATAAGGGTGAAGCACCTTACGGCTAGATGCCAAGGAATACGATTATAGAAATTTATCAAGGACAAGATTGATGTTAATACATCAAGAGCTTTTACAAAATCGGGAACGTGAATAGCTACGGAAAGGAATGGAAAATAATAGAAGATCGACGTCTTAAAAATCGGCTCAAAGGCAATAGAACTGAAGTAGTCTCTAGAGGGAAACCTAAGGAATAGAATGACATAGGACCCGAATGACAAGACTAAAAGGTGATCGATAGGGCCATAATACAAAAGTGATGAGTTATGATGAATAAGAAAGAAAAGAAAGAATGAAACGGATTAAGTAAAAATATGACATAATAAATCTTTTGCAAGAAACTGCTCAACAATTACCAATTTGACAAAAGAAGTTTTTAATATGAAACGAGGAAGGAAAATAGAAATATTATTTAAGAGTTCCCAAATGAAGGCATAAGACTCGTTTCCAACAAGAACTCAAATTGGTTTCGTTATGAAGGAGAGACGAGAAGGTAATTCTCAAAAAGTTTGACAGATATAGAATATGATCAGAAGATACGATTGAAAGGAGAAGTCTTAAAGTTGAGTTTCAAAATGACAGCGATTTTGGAAAAAATGAAACTACTAAAATACCAAGTAGAATAAATGATATTCAAATGAACCAAATGCTCAAATTAGAAAACTTAATAAAAGAAGGTTTAGGATAACAAAGAGGTTTTGATCAAAAGTGGATGCAATAGATAAGTGTCAGTCATTTCAAATTTGATTGAGTAAAAAGCCATCAAAATGTATTGACGCGTTCAAAAATGAATGGAAAAGTAAAACGATACTGATTAAAATTTTCCTCAACATAGTTACAAAATAAGAAAGTACAAGAAGGATAAACAAACCATTGTAGCAGAAATATACAAAAAAAGGTTTCGTTAATAGAACTGACTGAAAACATTTTTGAAATAAAAGAGTTTAGAAATTATTTCAGCATCATCTATTGAAAAAGATGAGGATGAACATAATAAGAAATTTTATTGGGGAAAAAGAAGCTCAAACTGTAATCACAAGCTGATAGTTTTAAAACAACTGTATAATAAGATCAAGAACTAGAAGGAACTAAGGACAAGCGTAGCTAACAAGCTGAAAGACGTCCCTACGAATACGGTAGGTGACTTAGATTAGGAGCTTCCGCTGCGTGTTCTGATGGTAGGACCATACATTCGCAATTCGGCTTCAAGTTTCTTACTCCAGCTGATCAATCAGTACGAATCAAAGACTTTAAGAGTTAAATTTCTAGATATTTCGAAAGGTCAAATGAAAGAGGGAGATTTTAAATTAGAACACTCAAATGATTAAAGTTGAAGAAACGAATAAATTGAAAAGTTAAAACAAGGGATCGACAAGGTATAAATAGACTAATTTTTTTGATAAAACATAACTCTCAAATGAATAATATTAAAAAGAAGGGTCATAAAAGTGTATTAAAACGGAATGTAAAATACCCCCTTTTTGTCGACATTAAAAATGAAAGCTAACATGATTTGATAAGAAACTAGAAGTATAAAGGATTTAGTTTAGAATGGTGATTATGATGAAAGCAAGGAAACCAAGTAGTACATAAGAAAGAAATTATCAGAGTGAAACATTTTGAAATAAAGAAATAAATTTAAAAAAAAAAACGACGATTAAATCAAATCAAATGCTTTTAAAGACTATTTTAGAGGCAGGACTAGTAAATTTTAAATGTAGAGATTTATCGAGTCGACACCCGACCTCGCATGACTCCATCATTCCTGTACCTGCATCCAAAGCAAACATATATGATCTACTGGTGGAAATCCTAAGACCACCATTCACACAACTACTCATACACATGCACAAATAACGTAGACCCCCTAATGTGTCTACCCAACACTCTCACTCGGTATTCTAGGTCAAATCCTACTCACTCACCTAAGAGAGTTGGGAGCGTATTCGCTCTGATACCAACAGTAACAACCCGGGTTTTTCAAAGGAAATAAAATACGATTTAAAAAGGTTTTAGAAAAGATAAAGGTTTTAAAACTGAAATCACGGTGGCGGAAACACCGTGTAGCCCGGATTATTACTCAAACAAACTACTAACGAAAAACGAAAACAAAGAGTAGGCCTTGAGGCCTAACATAATGGGGAGTAAATACTCCGTACAAACCAAATCCAAACAAAAGTCTAAAGATCGAAAGAAAGTCTAAAACAAAACCAAGCTACAAGACCATAAGAGTCTAAACTAAAACACTTCTCTTCTAAGGTAACAGACGGTCATATCCTCGCATTTCCTCACTCGATTCCCGTCACGCGCATACCTATAAAGAAAAGGAAGCAACAACCACAATCAGTGGGGAGTAACTAGGTGCTCCCCAGTCACATTTTAACATAACAAATGCAAACAACAACAATGCAACAAGCTCACCTGGCCTACGGCCTAAAACCAAAGTATAAATACATGTACGACGAAAACATACAACAATAAAACAACAATATAAACACAAGCACAATTACACTCAAGACAACCAATGTTGTGACCAAACCGACCGAGCTCACACGACGATCCATCTTCCAACCAATTGCGAGTAAGCATGAGAACTGGGTGAAGCAACAAGAATCACCCCGGGTGAAGCAACAAGAATCACCCAAACCCTATGGCGGAACAACAACAAGAAGTTCCTCAATAATCACAAGTCTAAATTTGGCCAAATTCCACCGAGCAACAAGAACGGATTTACATATATATAACCATAGTCTCTAACCCTTCTGGTTGAGAACCCATGATAGCTCTAGCTAAGCAACAAGAATAGCCGAGGGGACCATGAGCGGTATCCGTCCATCCTAGGACGTTGTATCTCCTCACACATGTGCCAGAACAGTACCCATGTGCAAACTTAACCCAAGCATAACCTGTTAACCTGTCAACCTGTCTCCAATACTCCAACACAACCATACAACTACAACATCCATACTCACACACACACACACAAGTCACAATATCATCATAACCAACCATACATACGGAGTACAAAACGATCAACATGCTTTACAAGTCATAGATTCAATTAACATGCTCATAATTCATCATTTAGTGATCAAACAACGCATAACTCGATTCATTAAAGCATAGTTAACATATTAGCATATGCCACGACGTAAACAAGCGACAAACAAACCCACACATGCACACCAACCTCACGACCAGCTTGCACATACACGGCATACACACACACAAACCCATCTTTATGCCCTAAACTCGATTCTCATGTGACCAATGATCGATTTATATGTTTAACTCATTAAAACATGCATACAAACACTTTTAGACCAAATCAAATTATCATAATTCATAGTTTAACTTTAGGTGATTCATACAAACATCATGATTTAATAACAATAAGTCAAAACAAGAGGAAAAACAAGAGAAAACCAAGACAAGGGCTACGGCCCTCATCCCAATTCTCACGGCATCATCATCACTACTACTCCTATACGATTTTCAAGATTAACAAGCGTGAATAATGATTAAACTATGAAAAATATGCATTAAGACATGATCACATGACAACCCTAGTATGAGGCCAATGATTCTACATGAAATCATGATCAAACATCAACCAACAACATCACAACAATGTAAACAACAACAACATGACAAGCAAGGCCTCATACATGCTAAAATATAACTAGATCACACCTAGTTACCTTTGTAGAGATCCAAAAACGTGCTACTCCTCTTCTTCTTCAACTAGGATAGTGTCTCCTTCTTCAAAGACTTCTTCTCCTTTGATGATCCAAGCCAAAACATACACAAAAATGAATACACACAATATAACACATAAAATAATAAGAAACCAGAAAATAAAAGAGAGAAAAAGAAGATCTTACACCAAGGAAAAGGCTAGGAAAGACTTAAGATGAAAGGGGTGAAAGCTTGGAAGAGAAACAATGGAGTTTGGATGAGGTTGGAGAGATATTTTGAGAGATGGAGGAGGAATGAATGTGGATGGAATGAGAGGAATGAGAGATTAGGGTAGAAATCAGATTATCATAATGCCAAGATTAGGAGATAATAGGATAATTAATTGCCTTGCTCAAAAAGCCATCCAAAACCCTAAACCCAACCCGTGCTAAGGAGGTTTCGGTTCGGTCCAAGTTGGGCCGGTCTAAACTAGCTTCTGAAAATTTGGCAGTTGCGACGGCGTCGAAAAAATACGCAGTTTAGCCTTTTGAATCACCTGAATCGGAGTTCGTATGAGGAAATTACACCGTTTTTAGCTAAATTACTCCGTATTTAAGTTACGACTACAGAGTAGCTTATCCACGCGACACGAGAACTGATTTTCTCGAGCTAACATAAATGAGGAAATCAAGAGAAATAATTTACGAATATAAATGAGACGAATAATTAATATTAGGAAAAGTCGGGGTGTTACAAAGATACCATACTGTAGCACCAAACTATCACAACAAATATCAAACAAATGATAAAACAACCTAGACATGCTTCTAGACTTAAAATAATATGTGACCGACTCCAAACAAGCAGATATGATCATATGAACACAACAACACAAGTAAAAAGGACCCTAGACACTAAAACAGTCCGAAGGCGGATAAAAATATAATTGTTTCGTAACTTATAAATTAAGACGAAAATGTATCAACCTAAAAATCCACAAGATAGCCACTAAACTTTAGACTTAAACTTACTAGATCAAAGAACATTCTAATAAAACACATGATCCTATGCAAAAATTAACCTTTTGTACTAATCAACAATATAAACATAATTAAACAATACTTTGTCTTACCATAATAAATAAATGTAGCCTTCTTACGTAGGATTCCATCAATACTCCATAAACTACACGTGATTATGATTTAAGATCATCCATATTCATAAGCCAATTAAAATTGTGAAGCTTAATCATTACAATCTCGTACAACCCACATCATCGTAATTCTCCTTACAACGACACTGCAATTATGAAGTACTACACATAAACAGAGCAACTCACCATATACACACATCACACGGGTGTAAACATTCGAATTAAAATCGACACACAGCACGACACATAACCCTAAAGTAATGTAATACCGAGTAACGTCATCACCGTTACCATTTTCGAGCTAGTCCTCAATTGTGTCGTCTACTACGTACGTATCAGCGTCAGGGTCGTCCCGGTTCAGTCTTACGATCGATTAGGGTGAAAAACGAGTATAAATATGAGTTACAATATCGACGGCGATCCGAGCGACTGAGACGAAACGGAGTATAACTTACCTTAATGTGAAGAGGATGAAGAGAGGATAATCATGACGCAAGAACGGAGTAAAACGGTTAAGAAACAAAGGAGTAAAGAAGGGATGAAGAGGAGGACTAAGAAGGTGTTAATGGTGAGGGCGAAAGACAAAGAAGACAATGACAGAAGTAAATATACGGAGTACTAGGTAAAATTAGATTATTAATCGATCTTGGAACACTCTCAAAAATTAATTTTAGGAAAATAAGATGAAAATATTAAAGTATTTAAATGTGATAGAAAATACTAGTACTCAAATTATATTAATAATTTATAACTCTAGAAAATATTAATGTTTACAATTTTACTATATTAATTTAGAAAATAATTATATTATTCAATAAGGGTAAACTGTTTATAAGTAATTTATTAACTTCTAGTACAAAATAGTAGTAAATATATTATTTAAAAGATCATATATATTATTTAAACTATTAAATATATAAAATGTTAGAAAAATAAATATAGTTTTAAATAAATTTGTCAATTAAAATATATTTTAATTTAACCTTAAAAATACGGGGTGTTACAGTGTAAGTGAATTAATTTCATCCGTGAGATTGAATCTAATCTAATGGTTCATATTAGTTCTCACACTTCTCACCGATTCTATGGTTCTCACATGATCCTATATATATATATATATATATATATATATATATATATATATATATAGATTTGAGATCAGATTTAATCATTGTTTCTGCATTTAACTGCATTTAACTCAATTTCGACCATCGATGAAATAAATCCACGACTGACATTAAAACCCCCAAACACTCCCCACTCATTTCGACAACATTAACTCACATCAAAGGCTATCATTGGCGACGTCTCCGACCACGAAGGTACTGACCGGCGACCAAGGCGACGTCCCACGACTACCGGGATACTACTTCCACCATCACCGCCATTTACAACCGTCGAAAACAACCATATATATATATATATATATATATATATATATATATATATATATATAGATTTGAGATCAGATTTAATCGTTGTTTCTTGCATTTAACTGCATTTAACTCAATTTCACCATCGATGAATTTGAAATCCACGACTGACATTAAAACCCCCAAACACTCCCCACTCATTTCGACAACATTAACTCACATCAAAGGCTATCATTGGCGACGTCTCCGACCACGAAGGTACTGACCGGCGACCAAGGCGACGTCCCACGACTACCGGGATACTACTTCCACCATCACCGCCATTTACAACCGTCGAAAACAACCACCACGGCAAAATCCTACGCCGTCGACCTCCATGCTACCAGCCACGTCAGACCGTTGTTTTCACCACCACCGTGGTGGCCTCCTTGAACCTCGCCGGTTACTGTCGACGCCACAACCTAATTAATCCTCCAAAATGATAAATTCACGTAATTTTCTTTGAATTTTTAATTATTGTCATTTTTTTCATTAATTATTTATTGAAATTTTTAAGTTTTCCCCCAAATTTGACTTAATTTGAAGAAGTCTAACCCTAGTTATCTCTTAGTTTTCAATAATTACTTATTACTTTTTCATATTTCATGTTTTGTTGTCTTTTTTAATTAATTTAGTAATATATGCGTGTTATTGTGAATTATTGAAATGTAATTGGATTTTTGATGTTTACTAACCAATTTCAAAGAATTGTTTGAGTTTTGCTGGGTTCTCTAGGTTATTGCGTCCTGAATAAATGTTCCTGATGTTTGTGTTAATTGACGATTTATATAATAGAAAATTCGTATTAGAATGATTGAAATTTAATGTACAACTAGTATTAGATTAATTCCCTTGAAGCTCGAGGCAATTAAAGACTACATGTTCCCTAAAAACTGGCAATTGCATGATCTGTATATTCTTCATCTGCTTTTAGGTAGTTGTTTTGGTCTTTGAATAAAATTTGGTGTACAAAACTACAAATACATGTTTTTCTATTACTACTCCATAATTTATTGAGTTTTTTTTAGTTGGTTGATCAATTTTGTAACTGAGACAAATTTTGGTCTTTGACTAAAATTTAGCGAAGTCTACCGAATTCGATTATTGTGTCAACTTCTGAACTGTTTTGAGGAGTGAATCGTACACAGAGAAGACAAATGCTAAACATATATTAATTCGAATATGTGATTACTTGCTTTCAAAGTGTTATTAAATTCATCAATTTTTCCTTTTTAGAAAATTCATACCCAACCATGAGCAATATTAATATTCCAATTCCAAAAACATCAACGTTTTCTCCAACTGCTTTTTAATCTCGAGCAGTTATCCATCCTATTCAAGTTTCGGGGACGAAACTTTTCTTAAGGGGGTAGGATTGTAACACCCCGTGTTT
The DNA here is from genome assembly GCA_023091065.1 of Dianthus caryophyllus. NCBI lineage: Eukaryota > Viridiplantae > Streptophyta > Magnoliopsida > Caryophyllales > Caryophyllaceae > Dianthus > Dianthus caryophyllus. The sequence continues at coordinate 9,458,387 of CM041529.1, read as the reverse complement.
TTATTAACACTAATTAATTATTTTAACTAAATTATTAAATTAAATTTTATATAATTTATCTTTTATTCCTTTGTTTTAAAAACGCTACTGAAAAATTTCATTCGAATAAACTTTCTCAAGATATTTCCTTAAACTTTCTTGAATTCTTTTTATTAACCTATATTATATTTTTACATCTAAAATACTTGTCGAACTAAAACTTTACTTCAGTTACTTTTATAAAACTTAATAATTTGCATTCTATTTTAAAAATTATTATTTCTTGAATAAGATATAATTTTATTGAAACGAACCTTGCAAATAAATAGACCCTTTGAAATTCTACGAGACCGTAATAGAAATTGTAACTGACAACTTTTGTACTTTTATATTTTCGAATTATAAATTTTATAACCCTAATGATGAAACTAAAATTTAAAATGAATAATTTAAAGTATAGTATATTTTATAAAATATAAAAAGTTTATAAATAAGAGTAAATGAAATAGAGCAAACAAATAAAACAGACCCAAATACTCCCTCTTTTATGCTCAGACACTTAAGACCTAATGTTAGATATTTTTTTATATAAAGATCCTCCGCTTTCTCCAATACACTTGCTCCTAAAGCTCCTCATACTTACCTTCTTCTTCCTTCCTCCTTTTTAAAAAATGATGATAATAATAAAAAAAAGCAACAACAACAATAGCCGACAACATCAGCAACAAAACCAACAAAAAAACGACAACAACAACTAACAACAGAACAACAACTAACAACCACGACACCATCGACCTCCTCCCTGACCTCGGCCGATTGGTTCACGGAGTTCACCACCACCTCGGACCACCACCAAGGCCCTCCTACTTCTTCTTCTTTTAATTTAGATGTCGCCGAGTTCGTCATGCCTCTGCTTTTAAACCGTCACGGAACGGCCCTCGCTTATCGCGCCTCGAGCACCACCGCTCCTCACAGCCACCTCTGCCGCCTCCTCTGCCTCATCTGCCACCACCACCGGAGGACAACACCACCACTGAAACCATCGCCGCCACGAGCCACCACCGTGAGCCTCCTCTCTCTCCCTGTTTCCCCTGCTTTCGCCGCCTCTACTCCCTCCTACGCCACCGCCGAGCTCACCACCACCATGGCCGCCTCGCTCGCCACCGTAGGTCCTCCCCGCTCTTCTTTCGTGGTGGTTGCCTCCTCTCCCACTCCGCTTGTGCTCACCGAGCAATGCACCATCACCACCGTCCTTTTTATTTTTTGGTGAGCTTCGCTTTTATTTCTATTTCCCGACTTCAATTCGTTTCATATTTCTATTTGTCACGGTCGATTAATTAATTATCGACTTGACTTGAGTCTCACTTTCCGTTTCTTTTCCCGTCTTTGTGAATGAAATATCGCCGTCAATTATCGGGATCGTTGGAGTTGTACTGCTGCCGTTGTTTACTTTTCGCTTCACTGTGGCTAATTTTGGGTTTACAAGGAAATGGGTTGGATTATTTTTGGAGGCCTCAGTTCGTGTGCCAAATTTAGGTGACTCGATTTCTTCCTCAAAATCTCTAACATTAACGTTTTGGGTTTTATTTTAATTAATCTGTTATTAAAAGTGAGCTAGTATGCATTAGACACGTATGATTCCCGTTTCAGTTTAATTTGATAACTTTGTATGAATCGCTATAGTATGAAATTGGGTGTTAATTTTGGTTACACTATAATGTTGAATTGATTTGTGAAATATGATATTTATACGATTTTTGTGATAATACGCTTTGAGTGAAAAATGTGTTGTTGAATTAATGTTGAATTTAATTGTAATATTATCGTATTAAAATTATTTGTTATGTGTAAATTAAAATATATCAAGTTTATGTATCACAAGTATAAAATCAAACTAAAAATATTATTAGCCGACTTAAGAAAATAAACTAAATAAATATAAAATATTTATCGTCGTAAAAATAATTATAGTCACTTAAAAGTTTAAATAAAACACAGCTAAAAATGAAGAGTTAAATAAAAAGAGTATTAAGTTTAAATTAGTATTAAATCGGTTTAAAAGTAAAAGTATAAATTAAATCATCCGTATAAAATTTCTAAGATAAATAGTTATATAAAATGTCATATATCAAATTTAACACGACGATTACTTTATCTAAAATTCTAAAGTTTAAAATGAACTTAAAATATACTAAATAAATATTTAGTTAAAATATCAAAATAAAATAAAAGAACATGAAACTTAAAATAAATCTAAGTAAGGTTATTATTGAATAAAGTTATAAATTAGTATCACTAACAAGATTTTTGAAAATAAAATGAAGTTAGGCAAAGTCGTATAAAAAGAAATTTAAGAAAACTAAAGTCAAAAATACTAAAATCTGTCAAATATCAGTTAAGTAACATTTCTAATATTAAAATAAATGTTATGAATATTACGTAACTAAACACCTTCATTATCATTTATATTAACTATGAAAATATCAAATAATTATTATATTAAACGAAACCTAGAATATTTATATCACTAATTGTAAACATACTTAAGTTGAAATTTAAACGAAACTAAATCATCTTAAAGGAACTATTATTATTAATTACTAAAATATAAGTAAATAGCGTAAAATGTAATTTAACTAAATAACTTTTGGAAAATGTTCGAAGTTATACAAAAATATGATATATATATCGAGTTATCATCTCACCCAAATTGAATAAGTAAAAATTATAAAGGACACTTAGTTAATGATCATTAAAATACATTTCGTCACTGACACTAAATTATACTAAGTATCATTAGCTAATAATTATAAAGTTAAATGTGAATGTATAAATTTTATGTTACTAAGTAACTTGACTATATAAATAAAACTAAGTAATGAATTTGAATTATAATATAACTTTAAAAATATTTATAATACTAATTTTTAAATCTACTTAACATACTTAAAAGTTAAATGAAATTAAATCACGTTTAAAAATAAATTATTAGTAATTACTAAAATATAAAAATACGTATAAATACGAAGTATAAGATTACGCATACGTATAAAAATACGCATAAAATACGAAATGCGAAAATACGAATACGAATAAAAATACGAGGAATAGTAAATACGATGAAAAGTAAATACGATGAATAGTAAAATACGGTGAATAGTAAAATAATGAATAGTGAAAATATTTAAAATTTACGAACGGACTCAAAATAAATATTTAAGTTTTTCTATGTGTGTAATACTCCGTATTTTCGTATCTTGTAATAAGTAGCCTCATATTTTAAGTCGGGTTTTATATCAGAAATGAAATTTTATACAGGAGTGTATATTATTTTCTTGAGTGGAATTTTATATGAAAACAAATAATAATAGTAATAATAATAAAATGGATCCAAAACTACTAAAACCCAACCTATTGATATCAGTTGTTTTAATAAAACAAGGGAGATCTCATTTTCATTCGTGGTCTGCTTCTTCTTTTGTCTGTTCTTTATTCCTTCATTCATTCACTCATTCTTTCATCTTCAATTTCATTCATCATCATCATCATCATCATCATCATCATCATCATCCTATAGTCGTCTTTCACCGCCACCTTCGTTGTTCTACTCCTCTACTTCTTCTCGGCTGCCATTGTTGTTTTCGAGCCGAGGTTGGTTCATTTTGTCGTGTTTTGTCTCAATTCGTCGGGTTCGTCGAGTATTAGAGTAATTCTACTATTATTTGAAGGTATATTTCGTATCTAATCGTTTTAATTCGATTTTCGTATAAACACTAACCCTAGAATTTGGGGCTTTTCATTTTTAATCGAATTTGGTGACTTTAGTAGTCGATTAGGTTGTATTTTAGTAGTAACTAACAGGGGTATCGTTATTTGTAGAGTTCGTGTTATTTCGGAACGGTTTCGGCATGGTTTCGAGTTAGACGGTTTCCCGCTCGTATTCAAGCTTTGGTTCTGTTCTCCTCTTCTTTGTTTTTGGTAAGGCTTAACCTTACTTAGTCTGGTGTTGGAGTAATTGTTATGTGTGTGTGTTGAATTGTCTGTGTATCAAGTTGGATTTGAGTGTGAGGTGTCCTAATTAAGAGTGCGTGTGCTGCGGAAATCGAGGTGTGAATCGTGTTGCTTCCTTATTGACTTGCTGCTGCTCTGGCTACTCTTTTGCTGCTGTTGTTGCGGCTTATTGTCGCTGCTGCGTTTTTCTTATGACCTAATGATGTAGATTGTTGAATGAGTGAGTTGCTACTCCTGCCCTGCTATTAACCTGATGTCCATGTTATTGTACTGCTATTGATACCGTGCTGCTGCTGTCACGCAACTCCCTGATGCTGCTGGTCTGCTGCCCCACTGTTGTTGTGGTCGTTGCTGTGTGTTATTGTTGTTGTGGAGCTTGTGGGTGGACTGTGTTGGTAAACCCTTTTGTCGTTGTCATTACGCCGAGTTTAATGGTTAATCCTTGGGTCGGGTGTGCTTGTGTGTAAGAGTATTTCCGTTGTGTGCTAGCAATGACCTTGGAATGTAGTTCCTCATTATGTTTGGTGGAATGTTCGGGTAAAGATGAAAGGTAAAAGAAATATATATCATACAAAAACTATCTAGTTGCATGGCTGGTTGCGTTGTGTGTACGAATGTGTGGAGGTCCGGTATTTGGTGTTGCTTTCCGTGACTTAAGTTACTCACTTGTGTTGGTTTTGTATTGTTTCATAATGGTAGGCTTGAATTTGTAAGTAACAAGTGGAAGTATGAGTCGGTATGAGCTTGGTTATGTTATAAAGTAAATAGGGGTGATTTATGAGAGTTATATGTAGATATTCTCAAGATAAGTAGGGCTCATGTTGTGATAGTTCAGCGTTTGGCTTGCTAGGATACGTATGCGCTTAGGCTCTCTCAAAAGCGGATTGTATGTGATGACAAATTATGTACTTGTACGTGTTAGTTATGTAGGTGTGTATGCTAGGTAAGATTCGGTTTATAACAAGTTAAAGTCATGTTAATGAACTAGCTATTGTAGTCTCGGAAAATGCTGTAAATTTCCACTGTTATACGTCGTATGACTGCTATTACTCGTAAATGGGACTGCCCTTGCTCTGTCTTTATGTCCTTGGCTGTCTCGACTTGTGGGCGTGTCGTTTTGGGTTGCTGACCTACTGCCGGGCACCTTTGGACATGGCCTGTTCTCGGGTATTCTGGGCTGTCATAATTGCTGCCGTGTGGGCTGTCATAGCTGCTGCCGTGTGGGCTGCTGTAGCTGCCACTTTTGGGGGCTGCCTTGTTGGCCGTGGTTCGCCCTTGTTATCGCATTATGTATATTATATATATTATCTAGTTCGAGTATGAGTAGATATCATTGTAATGTTGAATTGTTGGGTTGTGAGTGTCAATGTTTGGTTTGTGTTAAGGCTACTTTTAATTGTGTATTTGAGAGGTAATAAGTTGTGTATACATGAATGAGCTCCATGACTTGTTAATGGGTTTGATGGCCTTATGATGTTGTATGCATGAGAATGAATGTTGAACGATTTTACCTTGTAATATATGTAACTGTTCTCTTGCCATGGCGTTCTGTACCTTGTGATCATGATGAGGTCTGTGTGGCCCGATGTCATGTGGTCTGTGTGACCTAGTGCGATGAGGTCTGTGTGGGTTCGGCGTCGCGATGCGATGAGGTCTGTGTGGCCCGATGTCGCGATACGATGAGGTCTGTGTGGCCCGATGTCGTTATATGATGAGGTCTGTGTGGCCCGATGTCATAGCGTGATGAGGTCTGTGTGGCCCGATGTCACGAGGAGGAGGTGCGGAGCGTTGACGGTATGGTAAGTCCCCTGTGTGGAGGTTACACAGCTGGGTTCTTGACTCGTTTCTGTGCCTTGATTTGCTGATAATCGTCCGAGTTAGTTACTTGCATTTTCTTCCGGTTTAAGAATAGAACAGTGCTAGTTTAATTTACTTACGCGTTGCGGTTCTACTTTAAAGGCTTCTTTTATTTTCCTTTCTCGTTTTATGAGTTGGCTGTTGACTAACTAGGTTGTTGTTGTTTGTCTGTTGGCTTTCCCACCCCCTTAGGTACTCGGACGTGTGCTTGCTGATTGTGGGACGCTTGGAGGGAATCACAATAATACTAGTCTTATGTCTAGATTTGCCACCATAGACGTCTCGTTTTACCTCGCTACTTTACTCAGTTTTGGGGCCTGCGTGCCGTTTTGATATTGTTGTAGTTTTGTGCTTACTCCACTTGTAGCCGAGAGATACCGCGTTTCCTTTTATATATATCTTGTTTTACTCTAGGTCTTCATGTTTTGGAAACAGGTGTTTGCCCATGGACCCATTCAGTTGGTCCCGTAACACCCTTATTTAGGTGGGATCCGCCCGGCTTAAATGGGGGTGTTACAATGTGTTCTGTTTTACCTGAAGAACTGCAGTTACTAAAATTTCATTATACAAAGTTCGACGATATATTTAAGTTTCAGAATTGTAATTTATTTAGTTTGAACGAGGAAATGAGAATTGGAGAGAATGAATTACTTGAAATAAAATACTAGGATTGTTCGTACGTCATTGCCTTGAAATTCGAAGTTAACGAGGTAGGTTTACATGGGGACTTGGGCTCCCGTAGGAGTTCTTGCTATTCAACGATCTTAAGATTCTTTGTTTGACGTGTGGTATCAACCTCGGGGATGCATACTGATACTTCCGCGGGCCCATAGAATAGTAATTGGAACGCCAGCCATCCGTCAAAGTCTGCCTCTACAGTGATAGTCGAACTTTTTCGGTGATACCTTTTGAATAGCGAATACGTATGATCCTCGATAGGTAGTGTATGCATACATTAAACGAGGATTGAATCGCCCTTATTACCTTAGATATCTTTAGCATATCCGGACATGTCCGCTTTAATCTACAAGCATCGCACTGATTATGTCTGCACGCTCCGCCTTACTAACGAAGACTCATTTGTTATCACACGTGTTGAATGTATTTCCTTGTTTTGATTGGTTATTGCCGAATAGCGTTGTTATGAGTTTGAAATTGCCTTGTTGAGTATGATTGTTGAGGAATGTTATACACTATGAGAATTGTTGTATGCACGTATTTGAATCATTATAATCCCTCGTACTACGTGAGATATTGCATGATTGTTCAGACTATATGTTTATTGAATTGATTACGACTTATGCATATATCTTGATTCTTTATGATTTAAGTTTTATATATATTACGATGTTATATGAATTGAGATAATAATTAAGTTTATATATTGTGTTCTATAAATTGAAATGTTTTAAGTTTTGTTTATCATGTTGTATGAGATTTAAATATCTATATGTGAGAACTGATATTATATGCTAATTGTCCAATTTTATCGAATTATGCATTCTTTGGAGTTATCTGGCGTTTAGTCTTTGCAAGTTACTTTTAATCATAGGTTAAATAAACCAAAGCGTGGTTTAGAGGTTGTTGGTTAGAAACGATCACTTCCCGCCTAAAGCGGAGACCCTCCTATTTTGTGTTTTTGTCTCCGTTGCAGGCAATTCTCGAGACTCAGGATTATCGGGACGATTGGGATGTTTCATTTGTTTTCTTTGAGAGATTGTAACATATATTTGTATCCTATGCCATTTGAATGTAATTTAATTAACATCCCGCATGCATTAGACGTAATTAATTTTCCGCCTTAGTTTAATTAAGTCACTAAAAACCAGGGTTATTCTGATTGGTATCAAAGTCGTCTTTCATGACCGTGATTAACTTAATAGTTATTTCATCTAGCGAGAGAAGACACTGGGCGGACATACATATTGATATATATGTCAGGCATAGACTTATAGGATCAAATAATGAATTAGAAATCTTAGATCGCTAAAATAATAACTTAGAACGCTTTCAATGTGAGAATGGGTAGAAATCTTAAGGATTGACCGACCGACCTAGACTTAAGGTTTCTCGACTGTCATTCAACCTCGTTAGATTTTCTTTTATTTTCTCTATGCTCATTTGCCTGCTAAATGCTCTATGACTAATCTTTTTGACTAACAAGTCCCTTATACTAACTTTAACAAAAATCGAGACATATAAATTGAAGACAAGACGAGAAGAACTCAAGCACTTGCAAATAGACGCATCAAGAGTCGAACGATCTGAAAAGACGTTCTAGACCTCGAAGAATTCTATTGCTTTGAAGACGAAAATAACTTTTTCAAACATCCTTATAAAATAGATTATCTTTTTCCCCTCCAAAAATTTTAAATCTATCTAACTTATTTTCTCCTTCTAAAATAAAACCTTCATATAACGAATTCATAAAATCGATTTTTCTCTCTTTCCTTTTCTCGTAAATATAAGACTTGAAGACAAGACCTGAAGCTCATACAGAGAGACGTATCAAGAATCATGCTACCTGAGACAACTTCCAAGACATCGAAGACTTAATTAGCATTGAGAATTTCTACAACTATATCAAAATCGTTCTTTAATTAGCACCGTCATTTTAAAACTTTTAAGTTTTCAAATCTCCTAATATTTAGTCTTTAAGAAAAAAAAAAAAAAGAAAGAATTTTAGTTTTCCTTCTTTAATCGATAACCCCTTGCGCTTATAGACTTGTGGATTCGATTATTTTCTCAGCCTTCGAAACTTATTGACTCCTTTTAAAACTTCTAACTTCCTAAATCAATAAGTCCTAATAATCGCTTCTTAATTAATTCTCATCCCTTCTCTTTAATCTCCAAAATATTATCACCTTTGCTTTGAATTTTGTAACCTCAATCTTTATACTCAAAAACTTTCGAACTTTACTTCGAACTCTTTTGATCTCGTACAATGATTACTATTTTCTAAAATTTCTAATCTTGAAATCTATAATTCCTACTAATTGATTTCATGAAGTTAAATTTCATTTGTTCTATTTTAATCTCGAAGAATGACTTTGTCTTTTCTTTGTAATTTCGTTAACTTTTTACTCATCCTCTAAAGCCTATTCCCTTGTTCTAAAATTCTTGAACTCTTAAATTTTAATTTCTACGTAGTACTTGTTAATCTCATACGATGGAGTTCATTGTTCTCTTTCATTTTTGAAAACTCTTTATCTTTTAATAAAAATCTTTAAACTTGTAAACTTAATTGTTATAAATTCCTCATCCTATAATTTTAAATATTTTTAACTCGATTACCTTTCAAATTCCTAGCTTTACTATCTCATTTTAAATATCTAACATCGTAAATTTATAAATCCTAACTACCTTCAAAAAAAAAAAAAAAAAAAAAAAAAAAAAAAAAAAATTTACCTTCATATTTTACCTTTAAAACACCTTTGAAAATTAATTGCTTGTTCCGTAAAATCTTTGTAACGTAAGTTGAAATACTGTTGAAACTGCGTGGTTTTAAACTTTTCATTCCTTTATTTCTAAAGTCATTGAAATTGTTTTATTTCTACTATTTCTCCTATTTTAGAAATTTATACAACAAAGCTATTTTACGTCATCAATTATTATAAATTTTCAAATCTTACCCGAAATATGAATTTTAACATTTTCGTTCCATCTAATAACATTATAATAATAAATTTTAAGAAAATGAGCTATTTCCCATTATTTCATTAAAGCTCAGATTTTCCTTATGATCACTACGACTTTTACATATTTTTCCTAAATGCCGTTTTTCCTAAGGCTATATATCATATACACGTGATCATTAAAAGTAACAATAATAATATTATGTATATACGTTTAAAACTTCTTAAGGGGGTAGGACAATGATTTGATTATATCATAATCCTAATTAAATCTTAAAAGTTCTTATTTCAAACCTATTTTAAGGTTAACATTTATTCTCAAATTTAAATAAACTATTTTTATTCTCAAAACGCTTATTATTTTAATTTAATTTAATTCCGTACAAAGCTTCTAGGCCCTACCTTTTTGAAAACCTTTCTCCCGGATTTTGTAAATGTCAATGCAGCAACATTTAGATGTTAATTCGAAAAAGAATTATTCATGTTATTAAATTCATCAATTTTTCCTTTTTAGAAAATTCATACCCAACCATGAGCAATATTAATATTCCAATTCCAAAAACATCAACGTTTTCTCCAACTGCTTTTTAATCTCGAGCAGTTATCCATCCTATTCAAGTTTCGGGGACGAAACTTTTCTTAAGGGGGTAGGATTGTAACACCCCGTGTTTTTATTAACACTAATTAATTATTTTAACTAAATTATTAAATTAAATTTTATATAATTTATCTTTTATTCCTTTGTTTTAAAAACGCTACTGAAAAATTTCATTCGAATAAACTTTCTCAAGATATTTCCTTAAACTTTCTTGAATTCTTTTTATTAACCTATATTATATTTTTACATCTAAAATACTTGTCGAACTAAAACTTTACTTCAGTTACTTTTATAAAACTTAATAATTTGCATTCTATTTTAAAAATTATTATTTCTTGAATAAGATATAATTTTATTGAAACGAACCTTGCAAATAAATAGACCCTTTGAAATTCTACGAGACCGTAATAGAAATTGTAACTGACAACTTTTGTACTTTTATATTTTCGAATTATAAATTTTATAACCCTAATGATGAAACTAAAATTTAAAATGAATAATTTAAAGTATAGTATATTTTATAAAATATAAAAAGTTTATAAATAAGAGTAAATGAAATAGAGCAAACAAATAAAACAGACCCAAATACTCCCTTTTTTATGTCGGTACACTTAAGACCTAATGTTAGATATTTTTTTTTATATAAAGATCCTCTGCCTTCTCCAATACACTTGCTCCTAAAGCTCCTCATACTTACCTTCTTCTTCCTTCCTCCTTTTTCTGAAAAATGATGATAATAATAAAAAAAAGCAACAACAACAATAGCCGACAACATCAGCAACAAAACCAACAAAAAAACGACAACAACAACTAACAACAGAACAACAACTAACAACCACGACACCATCGACCTCCTCCCTGACCTCGGTCAGATTGGTTCGCCGGAGTTCACCACCACCTCAGACCACCACCAAGGCCCTCCTACTTCTTCTTCTTTTAATTTAGATGTCGCGGGAGTCCGTCATGCCTCTGTTTTAAACCGTCACCGGAAACGGCCCCTGCTTATTGCCGCCCTGAGCACCACCGGGCTCCTCACAGCCACCTCTGCCGCCTCCTCTGCCTCATCTGCCACCACCACCGGAGGACAACACCACCACCTGAAACCATCGCCGCCGCCGGAGCCACCACCGTGAGCCTCCCTCTCTCTCCCCTGTTTTCCCCTGCTTTCTCGCCGCCTCTACTCCCTCCTCGGCTGCCACCGTCGAGCTCACCACCACCATGGCCGCCCCTGCTCTGCCACCGTAGGTCCTCCCCTGCTCTTCTTTCGTGTGGTTGCCTCCTCTCCCACCTCCGTTTGTGCTCACCGGAGCACAGACCATCACCACCGTCCTTTTTATTTTTTGGTGAGCTTCGCTTTTATTTCTATTTCCCGACTTCAATTCGTTTCATATTTCTATTTTGTCACGGTCGATTAATTAATTATCGACTTGACTTGAGTCTCACTTTCCGTTTCTTTTCCCGTCTTTGTGAATGAAATATCGCCGTCAATTATCGGGATCGTTGGAGTTGTACTGCTGCCGTTGTTTACTTTTCGCTTCACTGTGGCTAATTTTGGGTTTACAAGGAAATGGGTTGGATTATTTTTGGAGGCCTCAGTTCGTGTGCCAAATTTAGGTGACTCGATTTCTTCCTCAAAATCTCTAACATTAACGTTTTGGGTTTTATTTTAAATAATCATTATTAAAAGTGAGCTAGTATGCATTAGACACGTATGATTCAGTTTCAGTTTAATTTGATAACTTTGTATGAATCGCTATAGTATGAAATTGGGTGTTAATTTTGGTTACACTATAATGTTGAATTGATTTGTGAAATATGATATTTATCTGATTTTGTGATAATACGTTTTGAGTGAAAAATGTGTTGTTGAATTAATGTTGAATTTAATTGTAATATTATCGTATTAAAATTATTTGTTATGTGTAAATTAAAATATATCAAGTTTATGTATCACAAGTATAAAATCAAACTAAAAATACTATTACCTGACTTAAGAAAATAAACTAAATAAATATAAAATATTTATCGTCGTAAAAATAATTATAGTCACTTAAAAGTTTAAATAAAACACAGCTAAAAATGAAGAGTTAAATAAAAAGAGTATTAAGTTTAAATTAGTATTAAATCGGTTTAAAAGTAAAAGTATAAATTAAATCATCCGTATAAAATTTCTAAGATAAATAGTTATATAAAATGTCATATATCAAATTTAACACGACGATTACTTTATCTAAAACTCTAAAGTTTAAAATGAACTTAAAATATACTAAATAAATATTTAGTTAAAATATCAAAATAAAATAAAAGAACATGAAACTTAAAATAAATCTAAGTAAGGTTATTATTGAATAAAGTTATAAATTAGTATCACTAACAAGATTTTTGAAAATAAAATGAAGTTAGGCAAAGTCGTATAAAAAGAAATTTAAGAAAACTAAAGTCAAAAATACTAAAATCTGTCAAATATCGTTAAGTAACATTTCTAATATTAAAATAAATGTTATGAATATTACGTAACTAAACACCTTCATTATCATTTATATTAACTATGAAAATATCAAATAATTATTATATTAAACGAAACCTAGAATATTTATATCACTAATTGTAAACATACTTAAGTTGAAATTTAAACGAAACTAAATCATCTTAAAGGAACTATTATTATTAATTACTAAAATATAAGTAAATAGCGTAAAATGTAATTTAACTAAATAACTTTTGGAAAATGTTCGAAAGTTATACAAAAATATGATATATATATCGAGTTATCATCTCACCCAAATTGAATAAGTAAAAATTATAAAGGACACTTAGTTAATGATCATTAAAATACATTTCGTCACTGACACTAAATTATACTAAGTATCATTAGCTAATAATTATAAAGTTAAATGTGAATGTATAAATTTTATGTTACTAAGTAACTTGACTATATAAATAAAACTAAGTAATGAATTTGAATTATAATATAACTTTAAAAATATTTATAATACTAATTTTTAAATCTACTTAACATACTTAAAAGTTAAATGAAATTAAATCACGTTTAAAAATAAATTATTAGTAATTACTAAAATATAAAAATACGTATAAATACGAAGTATAAGATTACGCATACGTATAAAAATACGTACAAATACGAAATACGAAAATACGAATACGAATAAAAATACGAGGAATAGTAAATACGATGAAAAGTAAATACGATGAATAGTAAAATACGGTGAATAGTAAAATAATGAATAGTGAAAATATTTAAAATTTACGAACGGACTCAAAATAAATATTTAAGTTTTTCTATGTGTGTAATACTCCGTATTTTCGTATCTTGTAATAAGCGAGTCTCATATTTTAAGTCGGGTTTTATATTGTAAGTCGAGCTTATACAGGAGTGTATATTATTTTCTTGAGTGGAATTTTATATGAAAACAAATAATAATAGTAATAATAATAAAATGGATCCAAAACTACTAAAACCCAACCTATTGATATCAGTTGTTTTAATAAAACAAGGGAGATCTCATTTTCATTCGTGGTCTGCTTCTTCTTTTGTCTGTTCTTTATTCCTTCATTCATTCACTCATTCTTTCATCTTCAATTTCATTCATCATCATCATCATCATCATCATCATCATCATCATCATCCTATAGTCGTCTTTCACCGCCACCTTCGTTGTTCTACTCCTCTACTTCTTCTCGGCTGCCATTGTTGTTTTCGAGCCGAGGTTGGTTCATTTTGTCGTGTTTTGTCTCAATTCGTCGGGTTCGTCGAGTATTAGAGTAATTCTACTATTATTTGAAGGTATATTTCGTATCTAATCGTTTTAATTCGATTTTCGTATAAACACTAACCCTAGAATTTGGGGCTTTTCATTTTTAATCGAATTTGGTGACTTTAGTAGTCGATTAGGTTGTATTTTAGTAGTAACTAACAGGGGTATCGTTATTTGTAGAGTTCGTGTTATTTCGGAACGGTTTCGGCATGGTTTCGAGTTAGACGGTTTCCCGCTCGTATTCAAGCTTTGGTTCTGTTCTCCTCTTCTTTGTTTTTGGTAAGGCTTAACCTTACTTAGTCTGGTGTTGGAGTAATTGTTATGTGTGTGTGTTGAATTGTCTGTGTATCAAGTTGGATTTGAGTGTGAGGTGTCCTAATTAAGAGTGCGTGTGCTGCGGAAATCGAGGTGTGAATCGTGTTGCTTCCTTATTGACTTGCTGCTGCTCTGGCTACTCTTTTGCTGCTGTTGTTGCGGCTTATTGTCGCTGCTGCGTTTTTCTTATGACCTAATGATGTAGATTGTTGAATGAGTGAGTTGCTACTCCTGCCCTGCTATTAACCTGATGTCCATGTTATTGTACTGCTATTGATACCGTGCTGCTGCTGTCACGCAACTCCCTGATGCTGCTGGTCTGCTGCCCCACTGTTGTTGTGGTCGTTGCTGTGTGTTATTGTTGTTGTGGAGCTTGTGGGTGGACTGTGTTGGTAAACCCTTTTGTCGTTGTCATTACGCCGAGTTTAATGGTTAATCCTTGGGTCGGGTGTGCTTGTGTGTAAGAGTATTTCCGTTGTGTGCTAGCAATGACCTTGGAATGTAGTTCCTCATTATGTTTGGTGGAATGTTCGGGTAAAGATGAAAGGTAAAAGAAATATATATCATACAAAAACTATCTAGTTGCATGGCTGGTTGCGTTGTGTGTACGAATGTGTGGAGGTCCGGTATTTGGTGTTGCTTTCCGTGACTTAAGTTACTCACTTGTGTTGGTTTTGTATTGTTTCATAATGGTAGGCTTGAATTTGTAAGTAACAAGTGGAAGTATGAGTCGGTATGAGCTTGGTTATGTTATAAAGTAAATAGGGGTGATTTATGAGAGTTATATGTAGATATTCTCAAGATAAGTAGGGCTCATGTTGTGATAGTTCAGCGTTTGGCTTGCTAGGATACGTATGCGCTTAGGCTCTCTCAAAAGCGGATTGTATGTGATGACAAATTATGTACTTGTACGTGTTAGTTATGTAGGTGTGTATGCTAGGTAAGATTCGGTTTATAACAAGTTAAAGTCATGTTAATGAACTAGCTATTGTAGTCTCGGAAAATGCTGTAAATTTCCACTGTTATACGTCGTATGACTGCTATTACTAAATAAATGGGACTGCCCTTGCTCTGTCTTTATGTCCTTGGCTGTCTCGACTTGTGGGCGTGTCGTTTTGGGTTGCTGACCTACTGCCGGGCACCTTTGGACATGGCCTGTTCTCGGGTATTCTGGGCTGTCATAATTGCTGCCGTGTGGGCTGTCATAGCTGCTGCCGTGTGGGCTGCTGTAGCTGCCACTTTTGGGGGCTGCCTTGTTGGCCGTGGTTCGCCCTTGTTATCGCATTATGTATATTATATATATTATCTAGTTCGAGTATGAGTAGATATCATTGTAATGTTGAATTGTTGGGTTGTGAGTGTCAATGTTTGGTTTGTGTTAAGGCTACTTTTAATTGTGTATTTGAGAGGTAATAAGTTGTGTATACATGAATGAGCTCCATGACTTGTTAATGGGTTTGATGGCCTTATGATGTTGTATGCATGAGAATGAATGTTGAACGATTTTACCTTGTAATATATGTAACTGTTCTCTTGCCATGGCGTTCTGTACCTTGTGATCATGATGAGGTCTGTGTGGCCCGATGTCATGTGGTCTGTGTGACCTAGTGCGATGAGGTCTGTGTGGCCCGATGTCGCGATGCGATGAGGTCTGTGTGGCCCGATGTCGCGATACGATGAGGTCTGTGTGGCCCGATGTCGTAATATGATGAGGTCTGTGTGGCCCGATGTCATAGCGTGATGAGGTCTGTGTGGCCCGATGTCACGAGGAGGAGGTGCGGAGTGTTGACGGTATGGTAAGTCCCCTGTGTGGAGGTTACACAAATGGTTCTTGACTCGTTTCTGTGCCTTGATTTGCTGATAATCGTCCGAGTTAGTTACTTGCATTTTCTTCCGGATTAAGAATAGAACAGTGCTAGTTTAAATTACTTACGCGTTTCGGTTTTACTTTAAAGGCTTCTTTTATTTTCCTTTCTCGTTTTATGAGTTGGCTGTTGACTAACTAGGTTGTTGTTGTTTGTCTATTGGCTTTCCCACCCCCTTAGGTACTCGGACGTGTGCTTGCTGATTGTGGGACGCTTAGAGGGAATCACAATAATACTAGTCTTATGTCTAGTTTTGCCACCATAAACGTCTCGTTTTATCTCGCTACTTTACTCTGTTTTGGGGCCTGCGTGCCGTTTTGATATTGTTGCAGTTTGTGGCTTACTCCACTTCTAGCCGAGGGCTACCGCTTCTTTATATATATCTTGTTTTAGGGCGTTTCTTTCGGACTTTTTAGAGTGAATCGAATCGAATCGAATCGAATCGAATGAATCGAATCGAATCGAATCGAATGAAATAATCGAATCGAATCGAATCGAATCGAATGAATCGAATCGAATCGAATCGAATCGAATGGAATTCAAATTTATAACATACAAATGAATCGAATCGAATCGAATCAATGAATGAATCGAATCGAATCGAATCGAATGGAATGAATCGAATCGAATCGAATCGAATGGAATGAATCGAATCGAATCGAATCAAATGGAATGAAAATGTTCGAATAATGTCCTTACTCCAGGTCATGTTTTGGAAACGTGCGCCTACGACTCATTCGTTGGTCCCAGAACACCCTTATTTAGGTGGGATCCGCCCGCTTAAATGGGGGTGTTACAACGCTGCTCGCTTTACCTCAAGAATCATGAAAGCATTAAAATTTCATTATACAAAGTCGACGATATATTTAAGTTTAATTGTAATTTATTTAGTTTGAACGAGGAAATGAGAATTGGAGAGAATGAATTACTTGAAATAAAATACTAGGATTGTTCGCCAGTATTGCGACTCTTGAAATTCGAAGTTAACGAGTGTCTATGGGACTTGGGCTCCTCCCAGGAGTTCGCCGCTATTCAACGATCTTAAGATTCTTTGTTTGACGTGTGGTATCAACCCCGGGGATGGGCATACTTGATACTCAGCGGGCCCATAGAATAGTAATTGGAACGACCCATCAAAGTCCGCAGTCTCTGGTGATAGTCGAACTTTTTCGTCGGTGATACCTTTTGAATAAGCGAATCACGTATGATCCTCGATAGGTAGTGTATGCATACATTAAACGAGGATTGAATCGCCCTTATTACCTTAGATATCTTTAGCATATCCAGGACATGTCCGCTTTAACGGCTTTCAAGCATCTGCGCGGATTATGTCTGCGTCTTCGCCTTACTAACGAAGACTCATTTGTTATCGCGTGTTGAATGTATTTCGCTTGTTTTGATTGGTTATTGCACGAACGACGTTGTTATAAGTTTGAAATTGCCTTGTTGAGTATGATTGTTGAGGAATGTTATACACTATGAGAATTGTTGTATGCACGTATTTGAATCATTATAATCCCTCGTGCTACGTGAGATATTGCATGATTGTTCACGACTTATATGTTTATTGAATTGATTACGACTTATGCATATATCTTGATTCATGATTTAAGTTTTATATATATTACGATGTTATATGAATTGAGATAATAATTAAGTTTATATATTGTGTTCTATAAATTGAAATGTTTTAAGTTTTGTTTATCATGTTGTATGAGATTTAAATATCTATATGTGAATCGATATTATATGCTAATTGTCCAATTTTATCGAAATATGCTGCTTTGGAGTTATACGCGTTTAGTCTTTGCCAAGTTACTTTTAATCATAGGTTAAATAAACGAAACCGTGGTTTAGAGGTTGTTGGTTAGAAACAGTCACTTCCGCCTGGCGGAGATCCTCCTATTTTGTGTTTTTGTCTCAGATTGCAGCAATTCTCGAGACTCAGGATTATCGGGACGATTGGGATGTTTCATTTGTTTTCTTTGAGAGATTGTAACATATATTTGTATCCTATGCCATTTGAATGTAATTTAATTAACATCCGGCATGTATTAGACTTAATTAATTTTCCGCCTTAGTTTAATTAAGTCACGTAAAACCCAGGTTATTCTGATTGGTATCAAAGCTGTCTTGCGACCGTGATTAACTTAATAGTTATTTCATCTAGCGAGAAGACACCTGGGCCAGACATACATATTGATATATATGTCAGGCATAGACTTATAGGATCAAATAATGAATTAGAAATCTTAGATCGCTAAAATAATAACTTAGAACGCTTTCAATGTGAGAATGGGTAGAAATCTTAAGGATTGACCGACCGACCTAGACTTAAGGTTTCTCGACTGTCATTCAACCTCGTTAGATTTTCTTTTATTTTCTCTATGCTCATTTGCCTGCTAAATGCTCTATGACTAATCTTTTTGACTAACAAGTCCCTTATACTAACTTTAACAAAAATCGAGACATATAAATTGAAGACAAGACGAGAAGAACTCAAGCACTTGCAAATAGACGCATCAAGAGTCGAACGATCTGAAAAGACGTTCTAGACCTCGAAGAATTCTATTGCTTTGAAGACGAAAATAACTTTTTCAAACATCCTTATAAAATAGATTATCTTTTTCCCCTCCAAAAATTTTAAATCTATCTAACTTATTTTCTCCTTCTAAAATAAAACCTTCATATAACGAATTCATAAAATCGATTTTTCTCTCTTTCCTTTTCTCGTAAATATAAGACTTGAAGACAAGACCTGAAGCTCATACAGAGAGACGTATCAAGAATCATGCTACCTGAGACAACTTCCAAGACATCGAAGACTTAATTAGCATTGAGAATTTCTACAACTATATCAAAATCGTTCTTTAATTAGCACCGTCATTTTAAAACTTTTAAGTTTTCAAATCTCCTAATATTTAGTCTTTAAAAAAAAAAAAAAAAAAAAAAAAAAAAAAAGAATTTTAGTTTTCCTTCTTTAATCGATAACCCCTTGCGCTTATAGACTTGTGGATTCGATTATTTTCTCAGCCTTCGAAACTTATTGACTCCTTTTAAAACTTCTAACTTCCTAAATCAATAAGTCCTAATAATCGGCTTCTTAATTAATTCTCATCCCTTCTCTTTAATCTCCAAAAATATTATCACCTTTGCTTTCGAATTTTGTAACCTTAATCTTTATACTCAAAAACTTTCGAACTTTACTTCGAACTCTTTTGATCTCGTACAATGATTACTATTTTCTAAAATTTCTAATCTTGAAATCTATAATTCCTACTAATTGATTTCATGAAGTTAAATTTCATTTGTTCTATTTTAATCTCGAAGAATGACTTTGTCTTTTCTTTGTAATTTCGTTAACGTTTACTCATCCTCTAAAGCCTATTCCCTTGTTCTAAAATTCTTGAACTCTTAAATTTTAATTTCTACGTAGTACTTGTTAATCTCATACGATGGAGTTCATTGTTCTCTTTCATTTTGAAAACTCTTTATCTTTTAATAAAAATCTTTAAACTTGTAAACTTAATTGTTATAAATTCCTCATCCTATAATTTTAAATATTTTTAACTCGATTACCTTTCAAATTCCTAGCTTTACTATCTCATTTTAAATATCTAACATCGTAAATTTATAAATCCTAACTACCTTCAAAAAAAAAAAAAAAAAAAAAAAAAAATTTACCTTCATATTTTACCTTTAAAACACCTTTGAAAATTAATTGCTTGTTCCGTAAAATCTTTGTAACGTAAGTTGAAATCTCGTTGAAGCTAGTGGTTTTAAACTTTTCATTCCTTTATTTCTAAAGTCATTGAAATTGTTTTATTTCTACTATTTCTCCTATTTTAGAAATTTATACAACAAAGCTATTTTACGTCATCAATTATTATAAATTTTCAAATCTTACGAAATATGAATTTTAACATTTTGCTCCATCTAATAACATTATAATAATAAATTTTAAGAAAATGAGCTATTTCCCATTATTTCATTAAAGCTCAGATTTTCCTTATGATCACTACGACTTTTACATATTTTTCCTAAATGCCGTTTTTCCTAAGGCTATATATCATATACACGTGATCATTAAAAGTAACAATAATAATATTATGTATATACGTTTAAAACTTCTTAAGGAGGTAGGACAATGATTTGATTATATCATAATCCTAATTAAATCTTAAAAGTTCTTATTTCAAACCTATTTTAAGGTTAACATTTATTCTCAAATTTAAATAAACTATTTTTATTCTCAAAACGCTTATTATTTTAATTTAATTTAATTCCGTACAAAGCTTCTAGGCCCTACCTTTTTGAAAACCTTTCTCGCAGATTTTGAAAATGTCAATGCAGCAACATTTAGATGTTAATTCGAAAAAGAATTATTCATGTTATTAAATTCATCAATTTTTCCTTTTTAGAAAATTCATACCCAACCATGAGCAATATTAATATTCCAATTCCAAAAACATCAACGTTTTCTCCAACTGCTTTTTAATCTCGAGCAGTTATCCATCCTATTCAAGTTTCGGACTAAACTTTTCTTAAGGGTAGGATCAGAACACCCCGTGTTTTTATTAACACTAATTAATTATTTTAACTAAATTATTAAATTAAATTTTATATAATTTATCTTTTATTCCTTTGTTTTAAAAACGCTACTGAAAAATTTCATTCGAATAAACTTTCTCAAGATATTTCCTTAAACTTTCTTGAATTCTTTTTATTAACCTATATTATATTTTTACATCTAAAATACTTGTCGAACTAAAACTTTACTTCAGTTACTTTTATAAAACTTAATAATTTGCATTCTATTTTAAAAATTATTATTTCTTGAATAAGATATAATTTTATTGAAACGAACCTTGCAAATAAATAGACCCTTTGAAATTCTACGAGACCGTAATAGAAATTGTAACTGACAACTTTTGTACTTTTATATTTTCGAATTATAAATTTTATAACCCTAATGATGAAACTAAAATTTAAAATGAATAATTTAAAGTATAGTATATTTTATAAAATATAAAAAGTTTATAAATAAGAGTAAATGAAATAGAGCAAACAAATAAAACAGACCCAAATACTCCCTTTTTTATGTCGGTACACTTAAGACCTAATGTTAGATATTTTTTTTTATATAAAGATCCTCTGCCTTCTCCAATACACTTGCTCCTAAAGCTCCTCATACTTACCTTCTTCTTCCTTCCTCCTTTTTCTGAAAAATGATGATAATAATAAAAAAAAGCAACAACAACAATAGCCGACAACATCAGCAACAAAACCAACAAAAAAACGACAACAACAACTAACAACAGAACAACAACTAACAACCACGACACCATCGACCTCCTCCCTGACCTCGGTCAGATTGGTTCGCCGGAGTTCACCACCACCTCAGACCACCACCAAGGCCCTCCTACTTCTTCTTCTTTTAATTTAGATGTCGCCGGAGTTCGTCATGCCTCTGTTTTAAACCGTCGCCGGAAACGGCCCCTGCTTATTGCCGCCCTGAGCACCACCGGGCTCCTCACAGCCACCTCTGCCGCCTCCTCTGCCTCATCTGCCACCACCACCGGAGGACAACACCACCACCTGAAACCATCGCCGCCGCCGGAGCCACCACCGTGAGCCTCCCTCTCTCTCCCCTGTTTTCCCCTGCTTTCTCGCCGCCTCTACTCCCTCCTCGGCTGCCACCGTCGAGCTCACCACCACCATGGCCGCCCCTGCTCTGCCACCGTAGGTCCTCCCCTGCTCTTCTTTCGTGTGGTTGCCTCCTCTCCCACCTCCGTTTGTGCTCACCGGAGCACAGACCATCACCACCGTCCTTTTTATTTTTTGGTGAGCTTCGCTTTTATTTCTATTTCCCGACTTCAATTCGTTTCATATTTCTATTTTGTCACGGTCGATTAATTAATTATCGACTTGACTTGAGTCTCACTTTCCGTTTCTTTTCCCGTCTTTGTGAATGAAATATCGCCGTCAATTATCGGGATCGTTGGAGTTGTACTGCTGCCGTTGTTTACTTTTCGCTTCACTGTGGCTAATTTTGGGTTTACAAGGAAATGGGTTGGATTATTTTTGGAGGCCTCAGTTCGTGTGCCAAATTTAGGTGACTCGATTTCTTCCTCAAAATCTCTAACATTAACGTTTTGGGTTTTATTTTAATTAATCTGTTATTAAAAGTGAGCTAGTATGCATTAGACACGTATGATTCCCGTTTCAGTTTAATTTGATAACTTTGTATGAATCGCTATAGTATGAAATTGGGTGTTAATTTTGGTTACACTATAATGTTGAATTGATTTGTGAAATATGATATTTATCTGATTTTGTGATAATACGTTTTGAGTGAAAAATGTGTTGTTGAATTAATGTTGAATTTAATTGTAATATTATCGTATTAAAATTATTTGTTATGTGTAAATTAAAATATATCAAGTTTATGTATCACAAGTATAAAATCAAACTAAAAATATTATTAGCCGACTTAAGAAAATAAACTAAATAAATATAAAATATTTATCGTCGTAAAAATAATTATAGTCACTTAAAAGTTTAAATAAAACACAGCTAAAAATGAAGAGTTAAATAAAAAGAGTATTAAGTTTAAATTAGTATTAAATCGGTTTAAAAGTAAAAGTATAAATTAAATCATCCGTATAAAATTTCTAAGATAAATAGTTATATAAAATGTCATATATCAAATTTAACACGACGATTACTTTATCTAAAACTCTAAAGTTTAAAATGAACTTAAAATATACTAAATAAATATTTAGTTAAAATATCAAAATAAAATAAAAAGAACATGAAACTTAAAATAAATCTAAGTAAGGTTATTATTGAATAAAGTTATAAATTAGTATCACTAACAAGATTTTTGAAAATAAAATGAAGTTAGGCAAAGTCGTATAAAAAGAAATTTAAGAAAACTAAAGTCAAAAATACTAAAATCTGTCAAATATCAGTTAAGTAACATTTCTAATATTAAAATAAATGTTATGAATATTACGTAACTAAACACCTTCATTATCATTTATATTAACTATGAAAATATCAAATAATTATTATATTAAACGAAACCTAGAATATTTATATCACTAATTGTAAACATACTTAAGTTGAAATTTAAACGAAACTAAATCATCTTAAAGGAACTATTATTATTAATTACTAAAATATAAGTAAATAGCGTAAAATGTAATTTAACTAAATAACTTTTGGAAAATGTTCGAAAGTTATACAAAAATATGATATATATATCGAGTTATCATCTCACCCAAATTGAATAAGTAAAAATTATAAAGGACACTTAGTTAATGATCATTAAAATACATTTCGTCACTGACACTAAATTATACTAAGTATCATTAGCTAATAATTATAAAGTTAAATGTGAATGTATAAATTTTATGTTACTAAGTAACTTGACTATATAAATAAAACTAAGTAATGAATTTGAATTATAATATAACTTTAAAAATATTTATAATACTAATTTTTAAATCTACTTAACATACTTAAAAGTTAAATGAAATTAAATCACGTTTAAAAATAAATTATTAGTAATTACTAAAATATAAAAATACGTATAAATACGAAGTATAAGATTACGCATACGTATAAAAATACGTACAAATACGAAATACGAAAATACGAATACGAATAAAAATACGAGGAATAGTAAATACGATGAATAGTAAATACGATGAATAGTAAAATACGGTGAATAGTAAAATAATGAATAGTGAAAATATTTAAAATTTACGAACGGACTCAAAATAAATATTTAAGTTTTTCTATGTGTTCTGTTTTACCTGAAGAACTGCAGTTACTAAAATTTCATTATACAAAGTTCGACGATATATTTAAGTTTCAGAATTGTAATTTATTTAGTTTGAACGAGGAAATGAGAATTGGAGAGAATGAATTACTTGAAATAAAATACTAGGATTGTTCGCCATGTTGCGACTCTTGAAATTCGAAGTTAACGAGGTAGCTGTCTATGGGGACTTGGGCTCCCTCCCAGAGTTGCCCAAGGCTATTCAACGATCTTAAGATTGATGTTTGACGTGTGGTATCAACCTCAGGGATGGGGCATACTTGATACTTCCGCGGGCCCATAGAATAGTAATTGGAAACGCCAGCCCCATCCGGGGGTACCCGTCTCTGGTGATAGTCGAACTTTTTCGTCGGTGATACCTTTTGAATAGCGAATACGTATGATCCTCGATAGGTAGTGTATGCATACATTAGACAAGGGATTGAATCGTCCTTATTACCTTAGATATCTTTAGCATATCCAGACATGTCCGTTTTAACTACATTTGCATCTGCTTGTGATTATGTCGCATGCTTCCGCCTTACTAACGAAGACTCATTTGTTATCACATGTTGAATGTATTTCCTTGTTTTGATTGGTTATTGCACGAATAGCGTTGTTATGATTTTGAAATTGCCTTGTTGAGTATGATTGTTGAGGAATGTTATACACTATGAGAATTGTTGTATGCACGTATTTGAATCATTATAATCCCTCGTGCTACGTGAGATATTGCATGATTGTTCACGACTATATGTTTATTGAATTGATTACGACTTATGCATATATATATCTTGATTGCTATGATTTAAGTTTTATATATATTACGATGTTATATGAATTGAGATAATAATTAAGTTTATATATTGTGTTCTATAAATTGAAATGTTTTAAGTTTTGTTTATCATGTTGTATGAGATTTAAATATCTATATGTGAGAACTGATATTATATGCTAATTGTCCAATTTTATCGAAATATGCGGCTGCTGGAGTTATACGCGTTTAGTGCTGCCAAGTTACTTTTAATCATAGGTTAAATAAACGAAAACTGTGGTTTAGAGGTTGTTGGTTAGAACAGTCACTTCCCGCCTCTGAGCGGGAGATCCTCCTATTTTGTGTTTTTGTCTCCGTTGCAGGCAATTCTCGAGACTCAGGATTATCGGGACGATTGGGATGTTTCATTTGTTTTCTTTGAGAGATTGTAACATATATTTGTATCCTATGCCATTTGAATGTAATTTAATTAACATCCGGCATGTATTAGACTTAATTAATTTTCCGCCTTAGTTTAATTAAGTCACGAAAAACCGGGTTGTTACAGTTGGTATCAAAGCTGTCTTGCGACCGTGATTAACTTAATAGTTATTTCATCTAGCGAGAAGACACCTGGGCCAGACATACATATTGATATATATGTCAGGCATAGACTTATAGGATCAAATAATGAATTAGAAATCTTAGATCGCTAAAATAATAACTTAGAACGCTTTCAATGTGAGAATGGGTAGAAATCTTAAGGATTGACCGACCAGGCCTAGACTTAAGGTTTCTCATTGTCATTCAACCTCGTTAGATTTTCTTTATTTTCACTATGCTCATGTGCCTGCTAAATGCTCTATGACTAATCTTTTTGACTAACAAGTCCCTTATACTAACTTTAACAAAAATCGAGACATATAAATTGAAGACAAGACGAGAAGAACTCAAGCACTTGCAAATAGACGCATCAAGAGTCGAACGATCACGAAAAGACGTTCTAGACCTCAAGAATTCTATTGCTTTGAAGGCGAAAATAACTTTTTCAAACATCCTTATAAAATAGATTATCTTTTTCCCTCCAAAAATTTTAAATCTATCTAACTTATTTTCTCCTTCTAAAATAAAACCTTCATATAACGAATTCATAAAATCGATTTTCTCTCTTTCCTTTTCTCGTAAATATAAGACTTGAAGACAAGACACAAGCTCATACAGAGAGGCGTATCAAGAATCATGCTACGAGACAACTTCCAAGACATCGAAGACTTAATTAGCATTGAGAATTTCTACAACTATATCAAAATCGTTCTTTAATTAGCACCGTCATTTTAAAACTTTTAAGTTTTCAAATCTCCTAATATTTAGTCTTTAAAAAAAAAAAAAAAAAAAAAAAAAAAAAAAGAATTTTAGTTTTCCTTCTTTAATCGATAACCCCTTGCGCTTATAGACTTGTGGATTCGATTATTTTCTCAGCCTTCGAAACTTATTGACTCCTTTTAAAACTTCTAACTTCCTAAATCAATAAGTCCTAATAATCGGCTTCTTAATTAATTCTCATCCCTTCTCTTTAATCTCCAAAAATATTATCACCTTTGCTTTCGAATTTTGTAACCTTAATCTTTATACTCAAAAACTTTCGAACTTTACTTCGAACTCTTTTGATCTCGTACAATGATTACTATTTTCTAAAATTTCTAATCTTGAAATCTATAATTCCTACTAATTGATTTCATGAAGTTAAATTTCATTTGTTCTATTTTAATCTCGAAGAATGACTTTGT
Source organism: Dianthus caryophyllus (assembly GCA_023091065.1). Classification (NCBI taxonomy): domain Eukaryota; kingdom Viridiplantae; phylum Streptophyta; class Magnoliopsida; order Caryophyllales; family Caryophyllaceae; genus Dianthus; species Dianthus caryophyllus. Next base: position 9,431,982 of record CM041529.1, on the reverse strand, counting down.
CTTTTCTTTGTAATTTCGTTAACTTTTTACTCATCCTCTAAAGCCTATTCCCTTGTTCTAAAATTCTTGAACTCTTAAATTTTAATTTCTACGTAGTACTTGTTAATCTCATACGATGGAGTTCATTGTTCTCTTTCATTTTTGAAAACTCTTTATCTTTTAATAAAAATCTTTAAACTTGTAAACTTAATTGTTATAAATTCCTCATCCTATAATTTTAAATATTTTTAACTCGATTACCTTTCAAATTCCTAGCTTTACTATCTCATTTTAAATATCTAACATCGTAGATTTATAAATCCTAACTACCTTCAAAAAAAAAAAAAAAAAAAAAAAAAAAAAAAAAAAAAAATTTACCTTCATATTTTACCTTTAAAACACCTTTGAAAATTAATTGCTTGTTCCGTAAAATCTTTGTAACGTAAGTTGAAATACTGTTGAAACTGCGTGGTTTTAAACTTTTCATTCCTTTATTTCTAAAGTCATTGAAATTGTTTTATTTCTACTATTTCTCCTATTTTAGAAATTTATACAACAAAGCTATTTTACGTCATCAATTATTATAAATTTTCAAATCTTACCCGAAATATGAATTTTAACATTTTCGTTCCATCTAATAACATTATAATAATAAATTTTAAGAAAATGAGCTATTTCCCATTATTTCATTAAAGCTCGATTTTCCTTATGATCACTACGACTTTTACATATTTTTCCTAAATGCCGCTTTTTCCTAAGGCTATATATCATATACACGTGATCATTAAAAGTAACAATAATAATATTATGTATATACGTTTAAAACTTCTTAAGGGGTAGGACAATGATTTGATTATATCATAATCCTAATTAAATCTTAAAAGTTCTTATTTCAAACCTATTTTAAGGTTAACATTTATTCTCAAATTTAAATAAACTATTTTTATTCTCAAAACGCATATTATTTTAATTTAATTTAATTCCGTACAAAGCTTCTAGGCCCTACCTTTTTGAAAACCTTTCTCAGATTTTGAAAATGTCAATGCAGCAACATTTAGATGTTAATTCGAAAAAGAATTATTCATGTTATTAAATTCATCAATTTTTCCTTTTTAGAAAATTCATACCCAACCATGAGCAATATTAATATTCCAATTCCAAAAACATCAACGTTTTCTCCAACTGCTTTTTAATCTCGAGCAGTTATCCATCCTATTCAAGTTTCGGGGACGAAACTTTTCTTAAGGGGGTAGGATTGTAACACCTCGTGTTTTTATTAACACTAATTAATTATTTTAACTAAATTATTAAATTAAATTTTATATAATTTATCTTTTATTCCTTTGTTTTAAAAACGCTACTGAAAAATTTCATTCGAATAAACTTTCTCAAGATATTTCCTTAAACTTTCTTGAATTCTTTTTATTAACCTATATTATATTTTTACATCTAAAATACTTGTCGAACTAAAACTTTACTTCAGTTACTTTTATAAAACTTAATAATTTGCATTCTATTTTAAAAATTATTATTTCTTGAATAAGATATAATTTTATTGAAACGAACCTTGCAAATAAATAGACCCTTTGAAATTCTACGAGACCGTAATAGAAATTGTAACTGACAACTTTTGTACTTTTATATTTTCGAATTATAAATTTTATAACCCTAATGATGAAACTAAAATTTAAAATGAATAATTTAAAGTATAGTATATTTTATAAAATATAAAAAGTTTATAAATAAGAGTAAATGAAATAGAGCAAACAAATAAAACAGACCCAAATACTCCCTTTTTTATGTCAATTTACACTTAAGACCTAATGTTAGATATTTTTTTATATAAAGATCCTCCGCTTTCTCCAATACACTTGCTCCTAAAGCTCCTCATACTTACCTTCTTCTTCCTTCCTCCTTTTTCTCAAAAAATGATGATAATAATAAAAAAGCAACAACAACAATAGCCGACAACATCAAAGAACAAAACCAACAAAACGACAACAACAACTAACAACAGAACAACAACTAACAACCACGACACCATCGACCTCCTCACGACCTCGGTCGATTGGTTCACGGAGTTCACCACCACCTCAGACCACCACCAAGGCCCTCCTACTTCTTCTTCTTTTAATTTAGATGTCACGAGTTCGTCATGCCTCTGTTTAAACCGTCAGCGGAACGGCCTCGCTTATCGCCTCGAGCACCAGGGCTCCTCACGACCACCTCTGCCGCCTCCTGCTTCATCCGCCACCACCAGGAGAGGACAACACCACCACTGAAAGCATCGCCGCCACGGAGCCACCACCGTGAGCCTCCTCTATCTCCCTGTTTCCTCGCTTTCGCCGCCTCTACTCCTCCTCATTTGGCCGCAGTCGAGCTCACCACCACCATGGCCGCCCCTGCTCTGCCACCGTAGGTCCTCCCCTGCTCTTCTTTCGTGTGGTTGTTGGGGTTAGTGTCCTCCACAGTTAGTGCTATAACATAAATAAATCTCTAAAGGTACACAGGGTACATTTTGTATTTAATCAGTTGATTAACGTTTATCAATAACGGTTGGCTTGCTAGATAAGTTTGACGTTATTGTCATACAGATGGCGGTGATCAACTGGTCCCTAAGAGTCACACCTAAAGGATGTGTTTGAGAAATATGATTATTTGAGAAAATGATCATATTGATGCCTTACTTAATGACTAAACAGTTAGTTAGTGTTGTTGACTAAAAGGTTAGTCAAGTGTGTGATAATAATATGGCCATTTAATAAGGATTAAATGATATTAGCTAAGACGAATTAAATGTAATTCGTAAATTGAATATAAAATGTTATATTTAATTAATGAATATAATATAAGCTAATTAATCATAAACTGTTATAATTAATTAGAAAATTATAAATATAAGGATATTAATAATTTAATGATATATTATAGTGGATCATTATTATGTGACACTAGTAATATTATATTATATTAAAAGCTAAAGGAAACCTCCTAGAAAGAGTCTAATTGGTCTTTGACTCCTTGGTCAACAAGGAATTGGTTTTTGGAAAGAAAAATTGCTCCCTAAAACCTATAGGAGGGCCGAAAATTATAGAGTATATTAGGGGAGTTTTGACTCAACCTAATGGACCAATTCATTCATTATAATTCACACAACACAAAATCTCAAGAAAAGAAAATCAGTTTTCTCTCTTAATTTTCTAGCAATACAAGGGCATATCAAGAACATATCTTGGGTGAGATAATTAGGAGATACCATACTTTTGGTATTGATCTTAGGCCAAATTCTTAAGGATTAAAAGGTTAATTCTTATTCTTTTAATTTGTCATGCAATTTTAATTTATGACTTTAAAATCTTATAAAGTTTTTCATTATAATCCTGTGGATTTTAAGGTCTATATACGGATATAAACCTGCAAGTGGTATCAGAGACTAGAGTGCTCATGAAATTTTTATAAGGTTTTCATAAAAATCGATTTTGTATGATTTTAAAACTTTTTTGAAACTCACGGTTTTGTTTCAAATTTTGGCCGAATTGTTTTTGCTTGTGCCGTGTGTTCTTGTTTTAGTTTTGGATTATTTTGGTCTTTTTGATTCATAATTATTAATGTTTTAAGATGTTAAAACGATTACATATGATTTTGAATGAGTTTTGATTTAATACCGATTGAATTAGAACTAAAAAGATCAAATCTTGTGTATGTTAATGAACATATCATGTTGTTAATCATTAGATCTTCAAATTTAAGATGTTTAATCTAAAAAGTTAGTTTGAATCTCTTAAATCAATGTTTAATACGGATTAAAATTGAGTTAGGATAGATCTAATTATTAGCATAAACGAATTAAAACAGTTTAATTCATGTATTTTTGATTTTGGCCGAAATACTTTATTTTTGGTAATTTTTTTTTTTTTTTGATTGGCCGAAAGTTTCAATAAAAGAGAAAAAAAAAAAATTAATTAAAAAAAAAAAAAATTATGTAATTCGGTATTTTCAAAATTTTTGGCCGAGATATTCCTTTTGATTTATGGGATTTTTTGTTTTTGGTAATTTTAATCTTTGGAAATTATTGATTTTACCATATCTTATCTTATATTATAAAGATAATATATGTTTTGTTTTATTGTGAAGTAGTTCATAATAAATATGATACCTAATATTTTAAAGCAGTTTAAAATATTTTGAGATCAAATTTATGTTATACCGATAATATAAATTGATTTGGATTATTGTTTTGATTATAGGATATTATGAACAATTAAGGAATTGTTGCATAATTATAATCATTTAAAAAGGGTGGTTTGGATTAAAATAAATTTATTTGCATTGTTTTAATTTTGTTTAGTTGATGCTTATTATATCTTGTGAATGAATGGTTTAATTTACGCATTAATTATTGTACAAACGGTTGTAATTTACTAGTGTGGCCTTAGAAAGTTGTGTTTTCGTAATGAAGGAAACACAATTTTGGTTGTATTTTGAGATCTCGAATCTCCAATCTTGTAATATTTTATTTTGGCAATTTTGAATTAGAATGTAAATAGGTTTATTTTGTAATTCAAATTGTAATTTGAGAAGATTCAAGATGAAGATTCAAGATGAAGAGCCAACTCCCACTTAAGGCCCAAGATGAAGAATGAAGACAAGCTTAGGGTCCATGGTTGGATTCCAAATTGTATATGTCTTTATTTTCATAGGGATAGGCCACACTAGGTGTTTTTCTTTTTGCGTTTTTCTTTACCGTTTTTATTGCATTCTCGTTAGATAGTAGCATCATATTCCGCCTAAACTAAACCAAACCACCTAATATGCATGAAATTGGATCATATAGTTGCATCCTAGATCATAGACATACGGATGTCACTTGTTTTGGGCTATCACCTCAATTAATCATTCACGATAATGCTAGATATTAGTTCACTTAGAATGAATTAAAATGAGTTGATGGGATCTTCCTCTAAAAGGAAAATTGAGAATTAGTCTTTATAAAGTCAAACCACTATGAATCCCTTCTTCGTCGGTAGGCATAATATGACCCCTTCTACGTTGGGTAAGTAGTGATTGTCGACTTAGTTTATCTCAACACTATAGTTCGAATAATATCTCGTAGTTATGGTGGACTAAAAGATAGGATTTACTGAAATCTATCGACCAAGAATTCTAACAGTAGAATTAGCCAAAAGGTTGGCTTATCAATTTACAGAAATTGAGTCTTGGGATCATTTATATAATTCTCGAGGGAGGTCGATTATATGAGTGTATAAGTCATTGCTTTAATATGTTATCGTTTTGACTCAAATTTTAAAACCATGATTTCTTATCTTTTCTCTTCTTCTTCTTTCTTTTCACAGTTTCGAATACGTTATATACAGATATAACTGCTAATACAAAATGGCTGGTCGTATTGAAGGCCCAATGCCAAGTGTCACACTTGAACGTGAATCATGGCTGAGAATTTTTATGGACAGCATGAATCAGTCCACTCGACTGAAGAATGATGGGTCCAATTTTGCTGATTGGGAGGCCGCATTACGGAATGCCGCCATAGCTGACGGCAAGCTCAAGTACTTGACTGAGCCAATGTCGGCCGAACCAGCTCCCGATGCAGGAGCAAATGAAGTCGTAGCTTATAATGATTTCATGATGGAGGAGGGTGCGTTACAGAACGTACTCATCTATGCAATGGAATCCAATTTGCAAAGACGGTTCATAACCCAAGGTGCAAACAAGATTTTCACCACCCTAACCAAAGAATTCTCGAAAGCACCGAGAATTAAGAGTTACGAGTATACCACTCGTTTCTTTGAGGCTAGACTCCAGAAGGGCCAACCGGTTGGTCCACACCTTCTCGACATGATCGAGAACGTTGAGAAACTGGAGGAGCTTGGTTGCAAGATCGATGAGAAGATCATCATTGATCGAGTGCTCCACTCTCTTCATGATAGGTATGCCCTCTTTAGGGCAAACTATTACATGAACGACATGCAGAAAAGTGCAGATGAGTCGCATTCACCTCGCATGCACTGAGAGTGATCTGAAGTTGAGTGGGAGCATGAAACAAGATGTTCTCATGATAGGCAACAAGCATAAGGGTAAGGGTAAGGCTCCGGCTAACCTAACTGTAGGAAAGCCAAAGTTTAAGAAGCCAGTGATTGCGAAGAGTAGGGCCTGGTGAGTCTAGCGGTAGCTCACAAGGCAAGGCAAAAGCGAAGCAAAGCATGGAGTGCCACCATTGCCACAAGTCTGGGCATTGGAGGCAGAACTGTCCCGTGTATGCTGAGGACATAAAAGCAGGCCACGTCATTCCTGTTGGTATGTCCTCATTTATTCATATGATTGAGATTAACCATGCAAGTTTCGGAACTTGATACTGGTTAGGGTTCTCATCTGTGTAATCATTTGCAAGGTCTAAGAAACATCAAATCTCTGATGTGGACCTGCGAGTGGGGAATGGAGCAAGAGTTGCTGCCGTTTCAGTGGGAATATATGTAATCCAAACTCCCGAGCGGATTTGAGTTCTTTCTGAATAACTGTTACTATGTACCTAGTTTATCTAAAAACATTATTTCTGTATCCGTACTTGATAAAGACGGATTTTCGTTTTAAAGAATAATAGCTGTATTTTCTCTTTAAACGATGTGATTTATGGTAAATCAGTTTCCATGAACGGAATATATGTTTTAGATCAAACCACAGACATAATGCATGTGAATAACAAGAAAGCAAAGGTTGGTGACAAAGATCAAACCTATTTATGGCAAAATGTCTCGAATTTCCTTCAAAGGTGTTGGAATGCGCGCTGCTGACCTATTAGGACTCATACATACTGATGTGTGTGGACCTATGTCGATCAACGCTAGAGATGGCTATAGGTATTTTATCACTTTCACGGACGATTTGAGTAGATATGGATATGTCTACTTAATGAAGCATAAAAGTGAGTCCTTTGACAAGTTCAAGGAGTTCCAGAATAAGGTTGAGAACCAACTGGATAGAAAGATAAAAGCACTACGTTCAGATCGTGGTGGCGAATATCTTTCAACTGAGTTTGATCGACACCTGAAAGACCGCGGGATAGTATTACAGTTAACTCCACCCGGAACACCACAACTGAATGGTGTGTCCGAACGCAGGAATCGAACATTACTTGATATTGTTCGATCCATGATGAATCACACAGTTGTACCTGACTCATTGTGGGGCTATGCTCTTTTGTCAGCTGCTCTTATCCTTAACCGAAGTCCGACTAAAGCTGTTGACAAGACTCCATACGAGTTATGGAAGGGAACAGTCCCTAACTTGTCCTTTATTCGGGTTTGGGGTGCGAGGCTTATGTCAAGTAGTTGACACGAGGATAAGCTCGGCCCGCGATCGGTCAAGACATACTTTATTGGTTATCCAAAAGGAATGTTTGGTCATTACTTCTATTCGCCTACCGAACACCGAGTTTTTGTTGCGGCTAGTGCGACGTTCTTAGAGAAAGAGTTTCTCGAAGACAAGAGAGGTAATAGAACCTTCGATCTGTCGGAGATTCCTGAACCAACAACCGAGCAACCATTGGAGGAAACTGTTTCTTCTACGTCTGCTGCGGTTAATGTCCCTTTGGAACCCAGAAGGTCGGGTAGACTCACCATTCCTCCAGATCGATATATCGGTATAGTCAAGGAGAATGGGAGAGACGACGTTTTACTCCTTGAGAGTAACGAACCCGTAACCTATAAAGGTGCCATGACGTGTTCTGACTAAAAGCTTTGGCAAGAAGCCATGCAATCCGAGATGGACTCGATGTACGAGAACCATGTATGGGATCTGGTTGACTTACCTGATAAGGCTAGGCCTCTTCAGTGCAAATGGCTTTACAAGATAAAGCGATCTGTAGAAGGACAACCAGATATATACAAGGCACGACTAGTGGCAAAGGGTTTCACTCAAGTGCAAGGGTTGCACTATGATGAGATCTTTGCACCCGTAGTCATGCTTCGTTCCATTCGGATACTCTTAGCGATTGCCGCATTTCATGACTATGAAATTTGGCAAATGGATGTGAAAACCGCCTTCTTAAACGGTTATTTGGAGGAGGAGTTGTACATGGTACAACCCGAAGGTTACATTGATCCTAAAAATCCTAAGAAATTTGCAAGCTTAAGCGTTCCATTTATGGACTTAAGCAAGCTTTACGGAGTTGGAATCATCGCTTCGACCAAGTGATAAAGGAGAATGGATTCACTCGATCAGTCGAGGAACCATGTCTATATATCAAGTCGAGTGGGAGCAAGATTGTCTTCCTTATACTGTATGTAGATGACATACTCTTGATTGGGAATGACATACCTCTCTTAACTTCGGTAAAAGTTTGGTTACAGAACCATTTCCAGATGAAAGATCTGGGTGAGGCACAACGAATTTTGGAGATCCGTATCTATCAAGATAGATCACGACGGATGTTATCCCTCAGTCAGGAGTCTTATATAGATAAGATTCTTAAGAGAGATTCAGTATGACCGAGTCGTGTTCCTTATGCTTCGGCAGTAGGATCGATCATGTATGCCATAATGTGCTCACGTGCAGACGTGGCATCTGAAATGGGTATTGACTTATGGATGTGCTATAAGGCTATCTTGCAATCGATTCTTGTGAGATGCTAACTTCTACACGAATCGAGATGACTCGATATCTCAGCTCGGATTCGTCTTTACTCTTTATGGCGATGCGGTCAGCTACAAAGTCCAAAATATAGTGTCATAGTAGATTTGACGACTGTGTCCGAGTACTATACTATTTAGTTGCAAGGGAAGCTGTATGGATGCGTCAGTTCTTACAAGGACTAACTGTAGTTCCTAGTTCGAATGACACTATCACCATCTATTATGTTAATAGAGGTGCCATCTTCTAGGCTAAAGAGCCTAAAGTCCAGTAACTAGTCTAGATATGTACGTCGGTATATGATAAGTTTGACTGGGCATGTTATATTCATGAGAATTAAACGTGTTCCTGGTTATAATAGTACTTGACGTGGATTGGATAAATGTATCTTTTTCATATACTATTTATAACATCATCGTTTTGTTCTATATATTTTGTTTTTCCATGTGGATTGTACGGACAACTTTGAACACCACAAAGTGAACTGGAAAACATTATATTTGTGTTGGTCCGTAATCACCTACATGAGCTGATAACTCTGGCGATTATTTTGTGACGTCGATTGATGGTGGGTTCAACGAGCCATAAGTCAAACTGTTGACTGATCGATCACAGATGCGGGTTTACTGAAATCTCGCAGGACATATTTTGTGACGACTACATGGAGTCCTAAATGTTTCAGAACATTGGGTGCCGGGTCGTGGATAGGACATCCATAGTGTTCCTAGAGTCGATTCTTTTGACTATCGACTGTCTCTTGAGATTAAGGCAGATTTTGGGTGGCTTTGGTTTCTTTCTCACGGTCGATCGTAATAAAGTGAGCGATTTTCACTGGGTCATTTCATCGCGCTTACATCTGCAGGATTGAGTTGAGGGAAATATCCAAACTTCTATCGAGTTATAATATTTATTCTCGGGGCCACTCGAGGAGTCAGAATGGCGAAAATGCATGGCCATGCTCGAATATTGATTCGTTTATCGCTTAAGTTACTCTCTAGTCGGGGAAACCACTCTTGATACTGATCGCTTGTGAACTACGACCTTTGAAAGTACGGACTTTGCAAATTGGTTTACATTGAGTGGGAGAAATTTATTATGGATATGAGAATCGGTTATCGCACCTACACTTGTACGGACAAGTGGGAGATTGTTGGGGTTAGTGTCCTCCACAGTTAGTGCAATAACATAAATAAATCTCTAAAGGTACACAGGGTACATTTTGTATTTAATCAGTTGATTAACGTTTATCAATAACGGTTGGCTTGCTAGATAAGTTTGACGTTATTGTCATACAGATGGCGGTGATCAACTGGTCCCTAAGAGTCACACCTAAAGGATGTGTTTGAGAAATATGATTATTTGAGAAAATGATCATATTGATGCCTTACTTAATGACTAAACAGTTAGTTAGTATTGTTGACTAAAAGGTTAGTCAAGTGTGTGATAATAATATGGCCATTTAATAAGGATTAAATGATATTAGCTAAGACGAATTAAATGTAATTCGTAAATTGAATATAAAATGTTATATTTAATTAATGAATATAATATAAGCTAATTAATCATAAACTGTTATAATTAATTAGAAAATTATAAATATAAGGATATTAATAATTTAATGATATATTATAGTGGATCATTATTATGTGACACTAGTAATATTATATTATATTAAAAGCTAAAGGAAACCTCCTAGAAAGACTCTAATTGGTCTTTGACTCCTTGGTCAACAAGGAATTGGTTTTTGGAAAGAAAAATTGCTCCCTAAAACCTATAGGAGGGCCGAAAATTATAGAGTATATTAGGGGAGTTTTGACTCAACCTAATGGACCAATTCATTCATTATAATTCACACAACACAAAATCTCAAGAAAAGAAAATCAGTTTTCTCTCTTAATTTTCTAGCAATACAAGGGCATATCAAGAACATATCTTGGGTGAGATAATTAGGAGATACCATACTTTTGGTATTGATCTTAGGCCAAATTCTTAAGGATTAAAAGGTTAATTCTTATTCTTTTAATTTGTCATGCAATTTTAATTTATGACTTTAAAATCTTATAAAGTTTTTCATTATAATCCTGTGGATTTTAAGGTCTATATACGGATATAAACCTGCAGTGGTTGCCTCCTCTCCCACCTCCGTTTGTGCTCACCGGAGCACAGACCATCACCACCGTCCTTTTTATTTTTTGGTGAGCTTCGCTTTTATTTCTATTTCCCGACTTCAATTCGTTTCATATTTCTATTTTGTCACGGTCGATTAATTAATTATCGACTTGACTTGAGTCTCACTTTCCGTTTCTTTTCCCGTCTTTGTGAATGAAATATCGCCGTCAATTATCGGGATCGTTGGAGTTGTACTGCTGCCGTTGTTTACTTTTCGCTTCACTGTGGCTAATTTTGGGTTTACAAGGAAATGGGTTGGATTATTTTTGGAGGCCTCAGTTCGTGTGCCAAATTTAGGTGACTCGATTTCTTCCTCAAAATCTCTAACATTAACGTTTTGGGTTTTATTTTAATTAATCTGTTATTAAAAGTGAGCTAGTATGCATTAGACACGTATGATTCCGTTCAGCTTTAATTTGATAACTTTGTATGAATCGCTATAGTATGAAATTGGGTGTTAATTTTGGTTACACTATAATGTTGAATTGATTTGTGAAATATGATATTTATCCGATTTTTGTGATAATACGTTTGAGCGAAAAATGTGTTGTTGAATTAATGTTGAATTTAATTGTAATATTATCGTATTAAAATTATTTGTTATGTGTAAATTAAAATATATCAAGTTTATGTATCACAAGTATAAAATCAAACTAAAAATATTATTAGCCGACTTAAGAAAATAAACTAAATAAATATAAAATATTTATGAAGGTAAAAATAATTATAGTCACTTAAAAGTTTAAATAAAACACAGCTAAAAATGAAGAGTTAAATAAAAAGAGTATTAAGTTTAAATTAGTATTAAATCGGTTTAAAAGTAAAAGTATAAATTAAATCATCCGTATAAAATTTCTAAGATAAATAGTTATATAAAATGTCATATATCAAATTTAACACGACGATTACTTTATCTAAAACTCTAAAGTTTAAAATGAACTTAAAATATACTAAATAAATATTTAGTTAAAATATCAAAATAAAATAAAAGAACATGAAACTTAAAATAAATCTAAGTAAGGTTATTATTGAATAAAGTTATAAATTAGTATCACTAACAAGATTTTTGAAAATAAAATGAAGTTAGGCAAAGTCGTATAAAAAGAAATTTAAGAAAACTAAAGTCAAAAATACTAAAATCTGTCAAATATCAGTTAAGTAACATTTCTAATATTAAAATAAATGTTATGAATATTACGTAACTAAACACCTTCATTATCATTTATATTAACTATGAAAATATCAAATAATTATTATATTAAACGAAACCTAGAATATTTATATCACTAATTGTAAACATACTTAAGTTGAAATTTAAACGAAACTAAGTCATCTTAAAGGAACTATTATTATTAATTACTAAAATATAAGTAAATAGCGTAAAATGTAATTTAACTAAATAACTTTTGGAAAATGTTCGAAAGTTATACAAAAATATGATATATATATCGAGTTATCATCTCACCCAAATTGAATAAGTAAAAATTATAAAGGACACTTAGTTAATGATCATTAAAATACATTTCGTCACTGACACTAAATTATACTAAGTATCATTAGCTAATAATTATAAAGTTAAATGTGAATGTATAAATTTTATGTTACTAAGTAACTTGACTATATAAATAAAACTAAGTAATGAATTTGAATTATAATATAACTTTAAAAATATTTATAATACTAATTTTTAAATCTACTTAACATACTTAAAAGTTAAATGAAATTAAATCACGTTTAAAAATAAATTATTAGTAATTACTAAAATATAAAAATACGTATAAATACGAAGTATAAGATTACGATACGTATAAAAATACGTACAAATACGAAATACTGAAAATACTGAATACTGAATAAAAATACGAGGAATAGTAAATACGATGAATAGTAAATACGATGAATAGTAAAATACTATGAATAGTAAAATAATGAATAGTGAAAATATTTAAAATTTACTGACGGACTCAAAATAAATATTTAAGTTTTTCTATGTGTTCTGCTTTACTCAAGAACTATGATTACTAAAATTTCATTATACAAAGTTCGACGATATATTTAAGTTTGAATTGTAATTTATTTAGTTTGCCCGAGGAAATGAGAATTGGAGAGAATGAATTACTTGAAATAAAATACTAGGATTGTTCGCCATGTTGCGACTCTTGAAATTCGAAGTTAACGAGGTAGCTGTCTATGGGGACTTGGGCTCCCTCCCAGAGTTGCCCAAGGCTATTCAACGATCTTAAGATTGCTGATTGACGTGTGGTATCAACCTCAGGGGTGGGGCATACTTGATACTTCGCGGGCCCATAGAATAGTAATTGGAAACGCTTGACCCGTCCAGGAGTAGTCTCTGGTGATAGTCGAACTTTTTCGTCGGTGATACCTTTTGAATAGCGAATACGTATGATCCTCGATAGGTAGTGTATGCATACATTAGACAAGGGATTGAATCGTCCTTATTACCTTAGATATCTTTAGCATATCCAGATATGTCCGTTTTAACGGCCCTGGCTGCTACTCCGCGGATTATGTCTGCATGCTTCCGCCTTACTAACGAAGACTCATTTGTTATCACATGTTGAATGTATTTCCTTGTTTTGATTGGTTATTGCCTGAATGACGTTGTTATGAGTTTGAAATTGCCTTGTTGAGTATGATTGTTGAGGAATGTTATACACTATGAGAATTGTTGTATGCACGTATTTGAATCATTATAATCCCTCGTGCTACGTGAGATATTGCATGATTGTTCACGACTATATGTTTATTGAATTGATTACGACTTATGCATATATCTTGATTGCTATGATTTAAGTTTTATATATATTACGATGTTATATGAATTGAGATAATAATTAAGTTTATATATTGTGTTCTATAAATTGAAATGTTTTAAGTTTTGTTTATCATGTTGTATGAGATTTAAATATCTATATGTGAGAACTGATATTATATGCTAATTGTCCAATTTTATCGAAATATGCGGCTGCTGGAGTTATACGCGTTTAGTGCTGCCAAGTTACTTTTAATCATAGGTTAAATAAACGAAAACTGTGGTTTAGAGGTTGTTGGTTAGAACAGTCACTTCCGCCTGAGCGGGAGATCCTCCTATTTTGTGTTTTTGTCTCCGCAGGTGCAATTCTCGAGACTCGGGATTATCTGGACGATTGGGATGTTTCATTTGTTTTCTTTGAGAGATTGTAACATATATTTGTATCCTATGCCATTTGAATGTAATTTAATTAACATCCGGCATGTATTAGACTTAATTAATTTTCCGCCTTAGTTTAATTAAGTCACGAAAAACCGGGTTGTTACAGTTGGTATCAAAGCTGTCTTGCGACCGTGATTAACTTAATAGTTATTTCATCTAGCGAGAAGACACCTGGGCCAGACATACATATTGATATATATGTCAGGCATAGACTTATAGGATCAAATAATGAATTAGAAATCTTAGATCGCTAAAATAATAACTTAGAACGCTTTCAATGTGAGAATGGGTAGAAATCTTAAGGATTGACCGACCGACCTAGACTTAAGGTTTCTCGACTGTCATTCAACCTCGTTAGATTTTCTTTTATTTTCTCTATGCTCATTTGCCTGCTAAATGCTCTATGACTAATCTTTTTGACTAACAAGTCCCTTATACTAACTTTAACAAAAATCGAGACATATAAATTGAAGACAAGACGAGAAGAACTCAAGCACTTGCAAATAGACGCATCAAGAGTCGAACGATCTGAAAAGACGTTCTAGACCTCGAAGAATTCTATTGCTTTGAAGACGAAAATAACTTTTTCAAACATCCTTATAAAATAGATTATCTTTTTCCCCTCCAAAAATTTTAAATCTATCTAACTTATTTTCTCCTTCTAAAATAAAACCTTCATATAACGAATTCATAAAATCGATTTTTCTCTCTTTCCTTTTCTCGTAAATATAAGACTTGAAGACAAGACCTGAAGCTCATACAGAGAGACGTATCAAGAATCATGCTACCTGAGACAACTTCCAAGACATCGAAGACTTAATTAGCATTGAGAATTTCTACAACTATATCAAAATCGTTCTTTAATTAGCACCGTCATTTTAAAACTTTTAAGTTTTCAAATCTCCTAATATTTAGTCTTTAAAAAAAAAAAAAAAAAAAAAAGAATTTTAGTTTTCCTTCTTTAATCGATAACCCTCTTGCGCTTATAGACTTGTGGATTCGATTATTTTCTCACCTTCAAACTTATTGACTCCTTTTTAAAACTTCTAACTTCCTAAATCAATAAGTCCTAATAATCGGCTTCTTAATTAATTCTCATCCCTTCTCTTTAATCTCCAAAAATATTATCACCTTTGCTTTCGAATTTTGTAACCTTAATCTTTATACTCAAAAACTTTCGAACTTTACTTCGAACTCTTTTGATCTCGTACAATGATTACTATTTTCTAAAATTTCTAATCTTGAAATCTATAATTCCTACTAATTGATTTCATGAAGTTAAATTTCATTTGTTCTATTTTAATCTCGAAGAATGACTTTGTCTTTTCTTTGTAATTTCGTTAACTTTTTACTCATCCTCTAAAGCCTATTCCCTTGTTCTAAAATTCTTGAACTCTTAAATTTTAATTTCTACGTAGTACTTGTTAATCTCATACGATGGAGTTCATTGTTCTCTTTCATTTTTGAAAACTCTTTATCTTTTAATAAAAATCTTTAAACTTGTAAACTTAATTGTTATAAATTCCTCATCCTATAATTTTAAATATTTTTAACTCGATTACCTTTCAAATTCCTAGCTTTACTATCTCATTTTAAATATCTAACATCGTAAATTTATAAATCCTAACCACCTTCAAAAAAAAAAAAAAGAAAAAATAAAGCTACAAATTTACCTTCATATTTCACCTTTAAAACACCTTTGAAAATTAATTGCTTGTTCCGTAAAATCTTTGTAACGTAAGTTGAAATACTGTTGAAACTGCGTGGTTTTAAACTTTTCATTCCTTTATTTCTAAAGTCATTGAAATTGTTTTATTTCTACTATTTCTCCTATTTTAGAAATTTATACAACAAAGCTATTTTACGTCATCAATTATTATAAATTTTCAAATCTTACCCGAAATATGAATTTTAACATTTTCGTTCCATCTAATAACATTATAATAATAAATTTTAAGAAAATGAGCTATTTCCCATTATTTCATTAAAGCTCAGATTTTCCTTATGATCACTACGACTTTTACATATTTTTCCTAAATGCCGTTTTTCCTAAGGCTATATATCATATACACGTGATCATTAAAAGTAACAATAATAATATTATGTATATACGTTTAAAACTTCTTAAGGGGGTAGGACAATGATTTGATTATATCATAATCCTAATTAAATCTTAAAAGTTCTTATTTCAAACCTATTTTAAGGTTAACATTTATTCTCAAATTTAAATAAACTATTTTTATTCTCAAAACGCTTATTATTTTAATTTAATTTAATTCCGTACAAAGCTTCTAGGCCCTACCTTTTTGAAAACCTTTCTCGCAGATTTTGAAAATGTCAATGCAGCAACATTTAGATGTTAATTCGAAAAAGAATTATTCATGTTATTAAATTCATCAATTTTTCCTTTTTAGAAAATTCATACCCAACCATGAGCAATATTAATATTCCAATTCCAAAAACATCAACGTTTTCTCCAACTGCTTTTTAATCTCGAGCAGTTATCCATCCTATTCAAGTTTCGGGGACGAAACTTTTCTTAAGGGGGTAGGATCAGAACACCGCGTGTTTTTATTAACACTAATTAATTATTTTAACTAAATTATTAAATTAAATTTTATATAATTTATCTTTTATTCCTTTGTTTTAAAAACGCTACTGAAAAATTTCATTCGAATAAACTTTCTCAAGATATTTCCTTAAACTTTCTTGAATTCTTTTTATTAACCTATATTATATTTTTACATCTAAAATACTTTTAACTAAAACTTTACTTCAGTTACTTTTATAAAACTTAATAATTTGCATTCTATTTTAAAAATTATTATTTCTTGAATAAGATATAATTTTATTGAAACGAACCTTGCAAATAAATAGACCCTTTGAAATTCTACGAGACCGTAATAGAAATTGTAACTGACAACTTTTGTACTTTTATATTTTCGAATTATAAATTTTATAACCCTAATGATGAAACTAAAATTTAAAATGAATAATTTAAAGTATAGTATATTTTATAAAATATAAAAAGTTTATAAATAAGAGTAAATGAAATAGAGCAAACAAATAAAACAGACCCAAATACTCCCTTTTTTATGTCGGTACACTTAAGACCTAATGTTAGATATTTTTTTTTATATAAAGATCCTCTGCCTTCTCCAATACACTTGCTCCTAAAGCTCCTCATACTTACCTTCTTCTTCCTTCCTCCTTTTTCTGAAAAATGATGATAATAATAAAAAAAAGCAACAACAACAATAGCCGACAACATCAGCAACAAAACCAACAAAAAAACGACAACAACAACTAACAACAGAACAACAACTAACAACCACGACACCATCGACCTCCTCCCTGACCTCGGTCAGATTGGTTCGCCCGAGTCCACCACCACCTCAGACCACCACCAAGGCCCTCCTACTTCTTCTTCTTTAATTTAGATGTCGCCGGAGTTCGTCATGCCTCGCTTTTAAACCGTCGCCGAACGGCCCTCGCTTATCACGCCTCGAGCACCACCGGCTCCTCACAGCCACCTCTGCCGCCTCCTCTGCTTCATCTGCCACCACCACCGGAGGACAACACCACCACCTGAAACCATCGCCGCCGCCGGAGCCACCACCGTGAGCCTCCCTCTCTCTCCCCTGTTTTCCCCTGCTTTCTCGCCGCCTCTACTCCCTCCTCGGCTGCCACCGTCGAGCTCACCACCACCATGGCCGCCCCTGCTCTGCCACCGTAGGTCCTCCCCTGCTCTTCTTTCGTGTGGTTGCCTCCTCTCCCACCTCCGTTTGTGCTCACCGGAGCACAGACCATCACCACCGTCCTTTTTATTTTTTGGTGAGCTTCGCTTTTATTTCTATTTCCCGACTTCAATTCGTTTCATATTTCTATTTGTCACGGTCGATTAATTAATTATCGACTTGACTTGAGTCTCACTTTCCGTTTCTTTTCCCGTCTTTGTGAATGAAATATCGCCGTCAATTATCGGGATCGTTGGAGTTGTACTGCTGCCGTTGTTTACTTTTCGCTTCACTGTGGCTAATTTTGGGTTTACAAGGAAATGGGTTGGATTATTTTTGGAGGCCTCAGTTCGTGTGCCAAATTTAGGTGACTCGATTTCTTCCTCAAAATCTCTAACATTAACGTTTTGGGTTTTATTTTAATTAATCTGTTATTAAAAGTGAGCTAGTATGCATTAGACACGTATGATTCCCGTTTCAGTTTAATTTGATAACTTTGTATGAATCGCT
Source organism: Dianthus caryophyllus (assembly GCA_023091065.1). Taxonomy (NCBI): domain Eukaryota; kingdom Viridiplantae; phylum Streptophyta; class Magnoliopsida; order Caryophyllales; family Caryophyllaceae; genus Dianthus; species Dianthus caryophyllus. Next base: position 9,413,727 of record CM041529.1, on the reverse strand, counting down.
ATAGTATGAAATTGGGTGTTAATTTTGGTTACACTATAATGTTGAATTGATTTGTGAAATATGATATTTATCTGATTTTGTGATAATACGTTTTGAGTGAAAAATGTGTTGTTGAATTTAATTGTAATATTATCGTATTAAAATTATTTGTTATGTGTAAATTAAAATATATCAAGTTTATGTATCACAAGTATAAAATCAAACTAAAAATATTATTAGCCGACTTAAGAAAATAAACTAAATAAATATAAAATATTTATCGTCGTAAAAATAATTATAGTCACTTAAAAGTTTAAATAAAACACAGCTAAAAATGAAGAGTTAAATAAAAAGAGTATTAAGTTTAAATTAGTATTAAATCGGTTTAAAAGTAAAAGTATAAATTAAATCATCCGTATAAAATTTCTAAGATAAATAGTTATATAAAATGTCATATATCAAATTTAACACGACGATTACTTTATCTAAAACTCTAAAGTTTAAAATGAACTTAAAATATACTAAATAAATATTTAGTTAAAATATCAAAATAAAATAAAAGAACATGAAACTTAAAATAAATCTAAGTAAGGTTATTATTGAATAAAGTTATAAATTAGTATCACTAACAAGATTTTTGAAAATAAAATGAAGTTAGGCAAAGTCGTATAAAAAGAAATTTAAGAAAACTAAAGTCAAAAATACTAAAATCATTAAATATCAGTTAAGTAACATTTCTAATATTAAAATAAATGTTATGAATATTACGTAACTAAACACCTTCATTATCATTTATATTAACTATGAAAATATCAAATAATTATAATATTACACAAAACCTAGAATATTTATATCACTAATTGTAAACATACTTAAGTTGAAATTTAAACGAAACTAAGTCATCTTAAAGGAACTATTATTATTAATTACTAAAATATAAGTAAATAGCGTAAAATGTAATTTAACTAAATAACTTTTGGAAAATGTTCGAAAGTTATACAAAAATATGATATATATATCGAGTTATCATCTCACCCAAATTGAATAAGTAAAAATTATAAAGGACACTTAGTTAATGATCATTAAAATACATTTCGTCACTGACACTAAATTATACTAAGTATCATTAGCTAATAATTATAAAGTTAAATGTGAATGTATAAATTTTATGTTACTAAGTAACTTGACTATATAAATAAAACTAAGTAATGAATTTGAATTATAATATAACTTTAAAAATATTTATAATACTAATTTTTAAATCTACTTAACATACTTAAAAGTTAAATGAAATTAAATCACGTTTAAAAATAAATTATTAGTAATTACTAAAATATAAAAATACGTATAAATACGAAGTATAAGATTACGCATACGTATAAAAATACGTACAAATACGAAATACGAAAATACGAATTCGAATAAAAATACGAGAAATAGTAAATACGATGAATAGTATATACGATGAATAGTAAAATACGGTTGAATAGTAAAATAATGAATAGTGAAAATATTTAAAATTTACTTAACGGACTCAAAATAAATATTTAAGTTTTTCTATGTGTTCTGCTTTACTCAAGAAGCTAGCGATTACTAAAATTTCATTATACAAAGTTCGACGATATATTTAAGTTTCAGAATTGTAATTTATTTAGTTTGAACGAGGAAATGAGAATTGGAGAGAATGAATTACTTGAAATAAAATACTAGGATTGTTCGCCATGTTGCGACTCTTGAAATTCGAAGTTAACGAGGTAGCTGTCTATGGGGACTTGGGCTCCCTCCCAGAGTTGCCCAAGGCTATTCAACGATCTTAAGATTGCTGTTTGACGTGTGGTATCAACCTCAGGGATGGGGCATACTTGATACTTCCGCGGGCCCATAGAATAGTAATTGGAAACGCCAACCCCATCCGGGGGTACCCGTCTCTGGTGATAGTCGAACTTTTTCGTCGGTGATACCTTTTGAATAGCGAATACGTATGATCCTCGATAGGTAGTGTATGCATACATTAGACAAGGGATTGAATCGTCCTTATTACCTTAGGTATCTTTAGCATATCCAGACTTGTCCGTTTTAACGGCCCTGGCTGCTACTGCGCGGATTATGTCTGCATGCTTCCGCCTTACTAACGAAGACTCATTTGTTATCACATGTTGAATGTATTTCCTTGTTTTGATTGGTTATTGCCTGAATGACGTTGTTATGAGTTTGAAATTGCCTTGTTGAGTATGATTGTTGAGGAATGTTATACACTATGAGAATTGTTGTATGCACGTATTTGAATCATTATAATCCCTCGTGCTACGTGAGATATTGCATGATTGTTCACGACTATATGTTTATTGAATTGATTACGACTTATGCATATATCTTGATTGCTATGATTTAAGTTTTATATATATTACGATGTTATATGAATTGAGATAATAATTAAGTTTATATATTGTGTTCTATAAATTGAAATGTTTTAAGTTTTGTTTATCATGTTGTATGAGATTTAAATATCTATATGTGAGAATCGATATTATATGCTAATTGTCCAATTTTATCGAAATATGCGGCTGCTGGAGTTATACGCGTTTAGTGCTGCCAAGTTACTTTTAATCATAGGTTAAATAAACGAAAACTGTGGTTTAGAGGTTGTTGGTTAGAACAGTCACTTCCCGCCTCTGAGCGGGAGATCCTCCTATTTTGTGTTTTTGTCTCCGCTATGTGCAATTCTCGAGACTCAGGATTATCGGGACGATTGGGATGTTTCATTTGTTTTCTTTGAGAGATTGTAACATATATTTGTATCCTATGCCATTTGAATGTAATTTAATTAACATCCGGCATGTATTAGACTTAATTAATTTTCCGCCTTAGTTTAATTAAGTCACGAAAAACCGGGTTGTTACAGTTGGTATCAAAGTCGTTTCTCACACCGTGATTAACTTAATAGTTATTTCATCTAGCGAGAAGACACCTGGGCCAGACATACATATTGATATATATGTCAGGCATAGACTTATAGGATCAAATAATGAATTAGAAATCTTAGATCGCTAAAATAATAACTTAGAACGCTTTCAATGTGAGAATGGGTAGAAATCTTAAGGATTGACCGACCGACCTAGACTTAAGGTTTCTCGACTGTCATTCAACCTCGTTAGATTTTCTTTTATTTTCTCTATGCTCATTTGCCTGCTAAATGCTCTATGACTAATCTTTTTGACTAACAAGTCCCTTATACTAACTTTAACAAAAATCGAGACATATAAATTGAAGACAAGACGAGAAGAACTCAAGCACTTGCAAATAGACGCATCAAGAGTCGAACGATCTGAAAAGACGTTCTAGACCTCGAAGAATTCTATTGCTTTGAAGACGAAAATAACTTTTTCAAACATCCTTATAAAATAGATTATCTTTTTCCCCTCCAAAAATTTTAAATCTATCTAACTTATTTTCTCCTTCTAAAATAAAACCTTCATATAACGAATTCATAAAATCGATTTTTCTCTCTTTCCTTTTCTCGTAAATATAAGACTTGAAGACAAGACCTGAAGCTCATACAGAGAGACGTATCAAGAATCATGCTACCTGAGACAACTTCCAAGACATCGAAGACTTAATTAGCATTGAGAATTTCTACAACTATATCAAAATCGTTCTTTAATTAGCACCGTCATTTTAAAACTTTTAAGTTTTCAAATCTCCTAATATTTAGTCTTTAAAAAAAAAAAAAAAAAAAAATAGAATTTTAGTTTTCCTTCTTTAATCGATAACCCCTTGCGCTTATAGACTTGTGGATTCGATTATTTTCTCAGCCTTCGAAACTTATTGACTCCTTTTAAAACTTCTAACTTCCTAAATCAATAAGTCCTAATAATCGGCTTCTTAATTAATTCTCATCCCTTCTCTTTAATCTCCAAAAATATTATCACCTTTGCTTTGAATTTTGTAACCTTAATCTTTATACTCAAAACTTTGAACTTTACTTGAACTCTTTTGATCTCGCATAATGATTACTATTTTCTAAAATTTCTAATCTTGAAATCTATAATTCCTACTAATTGATTTCATGAAGTTAAATTTCATTTGTTCTATTTTAATCTCAAGAATGACTTTGTCTTTTCTTTGTAATTTAGTTAACTTTTACTCATCCTCTAAAGCCTATTCCCTTGTTCTAAAATTCTTGAACTCTTAAATTTTAATTTCTACGTAGTACTTGTTAATCTCATACGATGGAGTTCATTGTTCTCTTTCATTTTTGAAAACTCTTTATCTTTTAATAAAAATCTTTAAACTTGTAAACTTAATTGTTATAAATTCCTCATCCTATAATTTTAAATATTTTTAACTCGATTACCTTTCAAATTCCTAGCTTTACTATCTCATTTTAAATATCTAACATCGTAAATTTATAAATCCTAACCACCTTCAAAAAAAAAAAAAAAAAAAAAAAAAAAAAAATTTACCTTCATATTTCACCTTTAAAACACCTTTGAAAATTAATTGCTTGTTCCGTAAAATCTTTGTAACGTAAGTTGAAATACTGTTGAATCAAGTGGTTTTAAACTTTTCATTCCTTTATTTCTAAAGTCATTGAAATTGTTTTATTTCTACTATTTCTCCTATTTTAGAAATTTATACAACAAAGCTATTTTACGTCATCAATTATTATAAATTTTCAAATCTTACCCGAAATATGAATTTTAACATTTTCGTTCCATCTAATAACATTATAATAATAAATTTTAAGAAAATGAGCTATTTCCCATTATTTCATTAAAGCTCAGATTTTCCTTATGATCACTACGACTTTTACATATTTTTCCTAAATGCCGTTTTTCCTAAGGCTATATATCATATACACGTGATCATTAAAAGTAACAATAATAATATTATGTATATACGTTTAAAACTTCTTAAGGGGGTAGGACAATGATTTGATTATATCATAATCCTAATTAAATCTTAAAAGTTCTTATTTCAAACCTATTTTAAGGTTAACATTTATTCTCAAATTTAAATAAACTATTTTTATTCTCAAAACGCTTATTATTTTAATTTAATTTAATTCCGTACAAAGCTTCTAGGCCCTACCTTTTTGAAAACCTTTCTCGCAGATTTTGAAAATGTCAATGCAGCAACATTTAGATGTTAATTCGAAAAAGAATTATTCATGTTATTAAATTCATCAATTTTTCCTTTTTAGAAAATTCATACCCAACCATGAGCAATATTAATATTCCAATTCCAAAAACATCAACGTTTTCTCCAACTGCTTTTTAATCTCGAGCAGTTATCCATCCTATTCAAGTTTCGGGGACGAAACTTTTCTTAAGGGGGTAGGATTGTAACACCCCGTGTTTTTATTAACACTAATTAATTATTTTAACTAAATTATTAAATTAAATTTTATATAATTTATCTTTTATTCCTTTGTTTTAAAAACGCTACTGAAAAATTTCATTCGAATAAACTTTCTCAAGATATTTCCTTAAACTTTCTTGAATTCTTTTTATTAACCTATAATAAATGTTTACATCTTAAATAATTTTTCAACTAAAACTTTACTTCAGTTACTTTTATAAAACTTAATAATTTGCATTCTATTTTAAAAATTATTATTTCTTGAATAAGATATAATTTTATTGAAACGAACCTTGCAAATAAATAGACCCTTTGAAATTCTACGAGACCGTAATAGAAATTGTAACTGACAACTTTTGTACTTTTATATTTTCGAATTATAAATTTTATAACCCTAATGATGAAACTAAAATTTAAAATGAATAATTTAAAGTATAGTATATTTTATAAAATATAAAAAGTTTATAAATAAGAGTAAATGAAATAGAGCAAACAAATAAAACAGACCCAAATACTCCCTTTTTTATGTCGGTACACTTAAGACCTAATGTTAGATATTTTTTTTTATATAAAGATCCTCTGCCTTCTCCAATACACTTGCTCCTAAAGCTCCTCATACTTACCTTCTTCTTCCTTCCTCCTTTTTCTGAAAAATGATGATAATAATAAAAAAAAGCAACAACAACAATAGCCGACAACATCAGCAACAAAACCAACAAAAAAACGACAACAACAACTAACAACAGAACAACAACTAACAACCACGACACCATCGACCTCCTCCCTGACCTCGGTCAGATTGGTTCACGGAGTTCACCACCACCTCAGACTCACCACCAAGGCCCTCCTACTTCTTCTTCTTTAATTTAGATGTCGCGAGTTCGTCATGCCTCGCTTTAAACCGTCACGGAACGGCCCTCGCTTATTGCGCCTCGAGCACCACCGGGCTCCTCACCCACCTCTCGCCGCCTCCTCCGCCTCATCCGCCACCACCACCGGAGGACAACACCACCACTGAAACCATCGCCGCCACGAGCCACCACCGTGAGCCTCCCTCTCTGCTCCCTGTTTTCCCTGCTTTCTGCGCCTCTACTCCTCCTCCTCATTGCCAGTCGAGCTCACCACCACCATGGCCGCCTCGCCCGCCACCGTAGGTCCTCCCCTGCTCTTCTTTCGGTGTGGTTGCCTCCTCTCCCACCTCCGCTTTGTGCTCACCGAGCACGACCATCACCACCGCCCTTTTATTTTTTGGTGAGCTTCGCTTTTATTTCTATTTCCGACTTCAATTCGTTTCATATTTCTATTTGTCACGGTCGATTAATTAATTATCGACTTGACTTGAGTCTCACTTTCCGCTTTCTTTTCCCGTCTTTGTGAATGAAATATCGCCACAATTATCGGGATCGTTGGAGTTATCACTGCCAGTTGTTTACTTTTCGCTTCACTTTGTGGCTAATTTTGGGTTTACAAGGAAATGGGTTGGATTATTTTGGAGGCCTCGGTTAGTGTGCCAAATTTAGGTGACTCGATTTCTTCCTCAAAATCTCTAACATTAACGTTTTGGGTTTTATTTTAATTAATCTGTTATTAAAAGTGAGCTAGTATGCATTAGACACGTATGATTCAGTTTGATTTAATTTGATAACTTTGTATGAATCGCTATAGTATGAAATTGGGTGTTAATTTTGGTTACACTATAATGTTGAATTGATTTGTGAAATATGATATTTATACGATTTTGTGATAATACGCTTTGAGTGAAAAATGTGTTGTTGAATTAATGTTGAATTTAATTGTAATATTATCGTATTAAAATTATTTGTTATGGGTAAATTAAAATATATCAAGTTTATGTATCACACGTATAAAATCAAACTAAAAATATTATTAATGACTTAAGAAAATAAACTAAATAAATATAAAATATTTATCGTAAAAATAATTATAGTCACTTAAAAGTTTAAATAAAACACATTAAAAATGAAGAGTTAAATAAAAAGAGTATTAAGTTTAAATTAGTATTAAATCGGTTTAAAAGTAAAAGTATAAATTAAATCATCCGTATAAAATTTCTAAGATAAATAGTTATATAAAATGTCATATATCAAATTTAACACGACGATTACTTTATCTAAAACTCTAAAGTTTAAAATGAACTTAAAATATACTAAATAAATATTTAGTTAAAATATCAAAATAAAATAAAAGAACATGAAACTTAAAATAAATCTAAGTAAGGTTATTATTGAATAAAGTTATAAATTAGTATCACTAACAAGATTTTTGAAAATAAAATGAAGTTAGGCAAAGTCGTATAAAAAGAAATTTAAGAAAACTAAAGTCAAAAATACTAAAATCTGTCAAATATCAGTTAAGTAACATTTCTAATATTAAAATAAATGTTATGAATATTACGTAACTAAACACCTTCATTATCATTTATATTAACTATGAAAATATCAAATAATTATTATATTAAACGAAACCTAGAATATTTATATCACTAATTGTAAACATACTTAAGTTGAAATTTAAACGAAACTAAGTCATCTTAAAGGAACTATTATTATTAATTACTAAAATATAAGTAAATAGCGTAAAATGTAATTTAACTAAATAACTTTTGGAAAATGTTCGAAAGTTATACAAAAATATGATATATATATCGAGTTATCATCTCACCCAAATTGAATAAGTAAAAATTATAAAGGACACTTAGTTAATGATCATTAAAATACATTTCGTCACTGACACTAAATTATACTAAGTATCATTAGCTAATAATTATAAAGTTAAATGTGAATGTATAAATTTTATGTTACTAAGTAACTTGACTATATAAATAAAACTAAGTAATGAATTTGAATTATAATATAACTTTAAAAATATTTATAATACTAATTTTTAAATCTACTTAACATACTTAAAAGTTAAATGAAATTAAATCACGTTTAAAAATAAATTATTAGTAATTACTAAAATATAAAAATAATTATAAATACGTAAGTATAAGATTACGATACGTATAAAAATACGTACAAATACGAAATACGAAAATACGAATACGTATAAAAATACGAGGAATAGTAAATACGATGAATAGTAAATACGATGAATAGTAAATACGATGAATAGTAAAATAATGAATAGTGAAAAATATTTAAAATTTACGAACGGACTCAAAATAAATAATTATGTTTTTCTATGTGTTCTGTTTACCTGAAGAACTGCTAGAACTAAAATTTCATTATACAAGTTCGACGATATATTTAAGTTTCAGAATTGTAATTTATTTAGTTTGAACGAGGAAATGAGAATTGGAGAGAATGAATTACTCGAATAAAATACTAGGATTGTTCGCCATGTTGCGACTCTTGAAATTCGAAGTTAACGAGGTAGCTATCTATGGGGACTTGGGCTCCCTCCCAGAGTTGCCCAAGGCTATTTAACGATCTTAAGATTGATGTTTGACGTGTGGTATCAACCTCGTGGATGGGGCATACTTGATACTTCCGGCGGGCCCATAGAATAGTAATTGAAACGCTTGACCCCATCCGGTAGTGCCGTCTCTGGTAATAGTCGAACTTTTCGTCGGTGATACCTTTTGAATAGCGAATACGTATGATCCTCGATAGGTAGTGTATGCATACATTAGACAAGGGATTGAATCGCCCTTATTACCTTAGATATCTTTAGCATATCCAGATATGTCCGCTTTAATCTACGGCCGCTACTCCGCGGATTATGTCCGCATGCTTCCGCCTTTACTAACGAAGACTCATTTGTTATCACATGTTGAATGTATTTCCTTGTTTTGATTGGTTATTGCACGAATGACGTTGTTATGAGTTTGAAATTGCCTTGTTGAGTATGATTGTTGAGGAATGTTATACACTATGAGAATTGTTGTATGCACGTATTTGAATCATTATAATCCCTCGTATACGTGAGATATTGCATGATTGTTCACGACTATATGTTTATTGAATTGATTACGACTTATGCATATATCTTGATTGCTATGATTTAAGTTTTATATATATTACGATGTTATATGAATTGAGATAATAATTAAGTTTATATATTGTGTTCTATAAATTGAAATGTTTTAAGTTTTGTTTATCATGTTGTATGAGATTTAAATATCTATATGTGAGAAGCGATATTATATGCTAATTGTCCAATTTTATCGAAATATGCTACTTTGGAGTTATACGCGTTTAGTGTCGCCAAGTTACTTTTAATCATAGGTTAAATAAACGAAAAACCGTGGTTTAGAGGTTGTTGGTTAGAATAGTCACTTCCCGCCTCTGAGCGGGAGATCCTCCTATTTTGTGTTTTTGTCTCCGTTGCGGGCAATTCTCGGGACTCTGGATTATCGGGACGATTGGGATGTTTCATTTGTTTTCTTTGAGAGGTTGGAACAAATATTTGTATCCTATGCCATTTGAATGTAATTTAATTAACATCCCAAGCATGTATTAGACTTAATTAATTTTCCGCCTTAGTTTAATTAAGTCACTAAAAACCGGGTTATTCTGATTGGTATCAAAGTCGTCTTCATGACCGTGATTAACTTAATAGTTATTTCATCTAGCGAGAAGACACTGGGCCGCATATACATATTGATATATATGTCAGGCATAGACTTATAGGATCAAATAATGAATTAGAAATCTTAGATCGCTAAAATAATAACTTAGAACGCTTTCAATGTGAGAATGGGTAGAAATCTTAAGGATTGACCGACCGACCTAGACTTAAGGTTTCTCGACTGTCATTCAACCTCGTTAGATTTTCTTTTATTTTCTATGCTCATTTGCCTGCTAAATGCTCTATGACTAATCTTTTTGACTAACAAGTCCCTTATACTAACTTTAACAAAAATCGAGACATATAAATTGAAGACAAGACGAGAAGAACTCAAGCACTTGCAAATAGACGCATCAAGAGTCGAACGATCTGAAAAGACGTTCTAGACCTCGAAGAATTCTATTGCTTTGAAGACGAAAATAACTTTTTCAAACATCCTTATAAAATAGATTATCTTTTTCCCCTCCAAAAATTTTAAATCTATCTAACTTATTTTCTCCTTCTAAAATAAAACCTTCATATAACGAATTCATAAAATCGATTTTTCTCTCTTTCCTTTTCTCGTAAATATAAGACTTGAAGACAAGACCTGAAGCTCATACAGAGAGACGTATCAAGAATCATGCTACCTGAGACAACTTCCAAGACATCGAAGACTTAATTAGCATTGAGAATTTCTACAACTATATCAAAATCGTTCTTTAATTAGCACCGTCATTTTAAAACTTTTAAGTTTTCAAATCTCCTAATATTTAGTCTTTAAAAAAAAAAAAAAAAAAAAAAAAAAAAAAAAGAATTTTAGTTTTCCTTCTTTAATCGATAACCCCTTGCGCTTATAGACTTGTGGATTCGATTATTTTCTCAGCCTTCGAAACTTATTGACTCCTTTTAAAACTTCTAACTTCCTAAATCAATAAGTCCTAATAATCGGCTTCTTAATTAATTCTCATCCCTTCTCTTTAATCTCCAAAAATATTATACTCAAAAACTTTCGAACTTTACTTCGAACTCTTTTGATCTCGTACAATGATTACTATTTTCTAAAATTTCTAATCTTGAAATCTATAATTCCTACTAATTGATTTCATGAAGTTAAATTTCATTTGTTCTATTTTAATCTCGAAGAATGACTTTGTCTTTTCTTTGTAATTTCGTTAACTTTTTACTCATCCTCTAAAGCCTATTCCCTTGTTCTAAAATTCTTGAACTCTTAAATTTTAATTTCTACGTAGTACTTGTTAATCTCATACGATGGAGTTCATTGTTCTCTTTCATTTTTGAAAACTCTTTATCTTTTAATAAAAATCTTTAAACTTGTAAACTTAATTGTTATAAATTCCTCATCCTATAATTTTAAATATTTTTAACTCGATTACCTTTCAAATTCCTAGCTTTACTATCTCATTTTAAATATCTAACATCGTAAATTTATAAATCCTAACCACCTTCAAAAAAAAAAAAAAAAAAAAAAAAAAAAAAAAAAATTTACCTTCATATTTCACCTTTAAAACACCTTTGAAAATTAATTGCTTGTTCCGTAAAATCTTTGTAACGTAAGTTGAAATACTGTTGAAACTGCGTGGTTTTAAACTTTTCATTCCTTTATTTCTAAAGTCATTGAAATTGTTTTATTTCTACTATTTCTCCTATTTTAGAAATTTATACAACAAAGCTATTTTACGTCATCAATTATTATAAATTTTCAAATCTTACCCGAAATATGAATTTTAACATTTTCGTTCCATCTAATAACATTATAATAATAAATTTTAAGAAAATGAGCTATTTCCCATTATTTCATTAAAGCTCAGATTTTCCTTATGATCACTACGACTTTTACATATTTTTCCTAAATGCCGTTTTTCCTAAGGCTATATATCATATACACGTGATCATTAAAAGTAACAATAATAATATTATGTATATACGTTTAAAACTTCTTAAGGGGGTAGGACAATGATTTGATTATATCATAATCCTAATTAAATCTTAAAAGTTCTTATTTCAAACCTATTTTAAGGTTAACATTTATTCTCAAATTTAAATAAACTATTTTTATTCTCAAAACGCTTATTATTTTAATTTAATTTAATTCCGTACAAAGCTTCTAGGCCCTACCTTTTTGAAAACCTTTCTCGCAGATTTTGAAAATGTCAATGCAGCAACATTTAGATGTTAATTCGAAAAAGAATTATTCATGTTATTAAATTCATCAATTTTTCCTTTTTAGAAAATTCATACCCAACCATGAGCAATATTAATATTCCAATTCCAAAAACATCAACGTTTTCTCCAACTGCTTTTTAATCTCGAGCAGTTATCCATCCTATTCAAGTTTCGGGGACGAAACTTTTCTTAAGGGGGTAGGATTGTAACACCCCGTGTTTTTATTAACACTAATTAATTATTTTAACTAAATTATTAAATTAAATTTTATATAATTTATCTTTTATTCCTTTGTTTTAAAAACGCTACTGAAAAATTTCATTCGAATAAACTTTCTCAAGATATTTCCTTAAACTTTCTTGAATTCTTTTTATTAACCTATATTATATTTTTACATCTAAAATACTTGTCGAACTAAAACTTTACTTCAGTTACTTTTATAAAACTTAATAATTTGCATTCTATTTTAAAAATTATTATTTCTTGAATAAGATATAATTTTATTGAAACGAACCTTGCAAATAAATAGACCCTTTGAAATTCTACGAGACCGTAATACAAATCCTAACTGACAACTTTTGTACTTTTATATTTTCGAATTATAAATTTTATAACCCTAATGATGAAACTAAAATTTAAAATGAATAATTTAAAGTATAGTATATTTTATAAAATATAAAAAGTTTATAAATAAGAGTAAATGAAATAGAGCAAACAAATAAAACAGACCCAAATACTCCCTTTTTTATGTCGGTACACTTAAGACCTAATGTTAGATATTTTTTTTTATATAAAGATCCTCTGCCTTCTCCAATACACTTGCTCCTAAAGCTCCTCATACTTACCTTCTTCTTCCTTCCTCCTTTTTCTGAAAAATGATGATAATAATAAAAAAAAGCAACAACAACAATAGCCGACAACATCAGCAACAAAACCAACAAAAAAACGACAACAACAACTAACAATGAACAACAACTAACAACCACGACACCATCGACCTCCTCCCCGACCTCGGTCGATTGGTTCACGGAGTTCACCACCACCTCGCACCACCACCAAGGCCCTCCTACTTCTTCTTCTTTTAATTTAGATGTCGCCGAGTTCGCCATGCCTCTGCTTTAAACCGTCGCGGAACGGCCCTCGCTTATGCCGCCTCGAGCACCACCGGCTCCTCACGACCACCTCTGCCGCCTCCTCGCCTCATCTGCCACCACCACGGAGGACAACACCACCACCTGAAACCATCGCCGCCGCGGAGCCACCACCGTGAGCCTCCCTCTATCTCCCCTGTTTCCCCTGCTTTCTCGCCGCCTCTACTCCCTCCTCGGCTGCCACCGTCGAGCTCACCACCACCATGGCCGCCCCTGCTCTGCCACCGTAGGTCCTCCCCTGCTCTTCTTCGTGGTGGTTGCCTCCTCTCCCACCTCCGTTTGTGCTCACCTGAGCACGCACCATCACCACCGCCCTTTTATTTTTGGTGAGCTTCGCTTTTATTTCTATTTCCCGACTTCAATTCGTTTCATATTTCTATTTGTCACGGTCGATTAATTAATTATCGACTTGACTTGAGTCTCACTTTCCGTTTCTTTTCCCGTCTTTGTGAATGAAATATCGCCACAATTATCGGGATCGTTGGGTTATCTTCGCTGTAGTTGTTTACTTTTCGCTTCACTGTGGCTAATTTTGGGTTTACAAGGAAATGTGTTGGATTTTTGGAGACCCTCAGTTCGTGTGCCAAATTTAGGTGACTCGATTTCTTCCTCAAAATCTCTAACATTAACGTTTTGGTTTTATTTTAATTAATCTGTTATTAAAAGTGAGCTAGTATGCATTAGACACGTATGATTCAGTTTAGTTTAATTTGATAACTTTGTATGAATCGCTATAGTATGAAATTGGGTGTTAATTTTGGTTACACTATAATGTTGAATTGATTTGTGAAATATGATATTTATCTGATTTTGTGATAATACGTTTTGAGTGAAAAATGTGTTGTTGAATTAATGTTGAATTTAATTGTAATATTATCGTATTAAAATTATTTGTTATGTGTAAATTAAAATATATCAAGTTTATGTATCACAAGTATAAAATCAAACTAAAAATATTAATAGTCGACTTAAGAAAATAAACTAAATAAATATAAAATATTTATCGTCGTAAAAATAATTATAGTCACTTAAAAGTTTAAATAAAACACAGCTAAAAATGAAGAGTTAAATAAAAAGAGTATTAAGTTTAAATTAGTATTAAATCGGTTTAAAAGTAAAAGTATAAATTAAATCATCCGTATAAAATTTCTAAGATAAATAGTTATATAAAATGTCATATATCAAATTTAACACGACGATTACTTTATCTAAAACTCTAAAGTTTAAAATGAACTTAAAATATACTAAATAAATATTTAGTTAAAATATCAAAATAAAATAAAAGAACATGAAACTTAAAATAAATCTAAGTAAGGTTATTATTGAATAAAGTTATAAATTAGTATCACTAACAAGATTTTTGAAAATAAAATGAAGTTAGGCAAAGTCGTATAAAAAGAAATTTAAGAAAACTAAAGTCAAAAATACTAAAATCTGTCAAATATCAGTTAAGTAACATTTCTAATATTAAAATAAATGTTATGAATATTACGTAACTAAACACCTTCATTATCATTTATATTAACTATGAAAATATCAAATAATTATTATATTAAACGAAACCAAGAATATTTATATCACTAATTGTAAACATACTTAAGTTGAAATTTAAACGAAACTAAGTCATCTTAAAGGAACTATTATTATTAATTACTAAAATATAAGTAAATAGCGTAAAATGTAATTTAACTAAATAACTTTTGGAAAATGTTCGAAAGTTATACAAAAATATGATATATATATCGAGTTATCATCTCACCCAAATTGAATAAGTAAAAATTATAAAGGACACTTAGTTAATGATCATTAAAATACATTTCGTCACTGACACTAAATTATACTAAGTATCATTAGCTAATAATTATAAAGTTAAATGTGAATGTATAAATTTTATGTTACTAAGTAACTTGACTATATAAATAAAACTAAGTAATGAATTTGAATTATAATATAACTTTAAAAATATTTATAATACTAATTTTTAAATCTACTTAACATACTTAAAAGTTAAATGAAATTAAATCACGTTTAAAAATAAATTATTAGTAATTACTAAAATATAAAAATACGTATAAATACGAAGTATAAGATTACGCATACGTATAAAAATACGTACAAATACGAAATACGAAAATACGAATACGAATAAAAATACGAGGAATAGTAAATACGATGAATAGTAAATACGATGAATAGTAAAATACGGTGAATAGTAAAATAATGAATAGTGAAAATATTTAAAATTTACGAACGGACTCAAAATAAATATTTAAGTTTTTCTATGTGTTCTGTTTTACCTGAAGAACTGCAGTTACTAAAATTTCATTATACAAAGTTCGACGATATATTTAAGTTTCAGAATTGTAATTTATTTAGTTTGAACGAGGAAATGAGAATTGGAGAGAATGAATTACTTGAAATAAAATACTAGGATTGTTCGCCATGTTGCGACTCTTGAAATTCGAAGTTAACGAGGTAGCTGTCTATGGGGACTTGGGCTCCCTCCCAGAGTTGCCCAAGGCTATTCAACGATCTTAAGATTGATGTTTGACGTGTGGTATCAACCTCAGGGATGGGGCATACTTGATACTTAGCGGGCCCATAGAATAGTAATTGGAAACGCCCGGCCCCATCAGAGTGCGAGTCTCTGGTAATAGTCGAACTTTTTCGTCGGTGATACCTTTTGAATAGCGAATACGTATGATCCTCGATAGGTAGTGTATGCATACATTAGACAAGGGATTGAATCGTCCTTATTACCTTAGATATCTTTAGCATATCCAGATATGTCCGTTTTAACGGCCCTGGCTGCTACTCCGCGGATTATGTCTGCATGCTTCCGCCTTACTAACGAAGACTCATTTGTTATCACATGTTGAATGTATTTCCTTGTTTTGATTGGTTATTGCCTGAATGACGTTGTTATGAGTTTGAAATTGCCTTGTTGAGTATGATTGTTGAGGAATGTTATACACTATGAGAATTGTTGTATGCACGTATTTGAATCATTATAATCCCTCGTGCTACGTGAGATATTGCATGATTGTTCACGACTATATGTTTATTGAATTGATTACATCTTATGCTTATATCTAGGTTGTTATCATTTAATTTTTATATTTATTACGATGTTATATGAATTGAGATAATAATTAAGTTTATATATTGTGTTCAATAAATTGAAATGTTTTAAGTTGTGTTGATCATGTTGTATGAGATTTAAATATCTATATGTGAAGCGATATTATATGCTAATTGTCCAATTTTATCGAAATATGCATTCTTTGGAGTTATCTGGCGTTTAGTCTTTGCCAAGTTACTTTTAATCATAGGTTAAATAAGCAGCGTGGTTTTAGAGGTTGTTGGTTAGAGCAGTCACTTCCGCCTCTGGCGGGAGATCCTCCTATTTTGTGTTTTTGTCTCAGATTGCGGGCAATTCTCGAGACTTCGGGATTATCGGAGACGATTGGGATGTTTCATTTGTTTTCTTTGAGAGATTGTAACATATATTTGTATCCTATGCCATTTGAATGTAATTTAATTAACATCCGGCATGTATTAGACTTAATTAATTTTCCGCCTTAGTTTAATTAAGTCACGAAAAACCGGGTTGTTACAGTTGGTATCAAAGCTGTCTTGCGACCGTGATTAACTTAATAGTTATTTCATCTAGCGAGAAGACACCTGGGCCAGACATACATATTGATATATATGTCAGGCATAGACTTATAGGATCAAATAATGAATTAGAAATCTTAGATCGCTAAAATAATAACTTAGAACGCTTTCAATGTGAGAATGGGTAGAAATCTTAAGGATTGACCGACCGACCTAGACTTAAGGTTTCTCGACTGTCATTCAACCTCGTTAGATTTTCTTTTATTTTCTCTATGCTCATTTGCCTGCTAAATGCTCTATGACTAATCTTTTTGACTAACAAGTCCCTTATACTAACTTTAACAAAAATCGAGACATATAAATTGAAGACAAGACGAGAAGAACTCAAGCACTTGCAAATAGACGCATCAAGAGTCGAACGATCTGAAAAGACGTTCTAGACCTCGAAGAATTCTATTGCTTTGAAGACGAAAATAACTTTTTCAAACATCCTTATAAAATAGATTATCTTTTTCCCCTCCAAAAATTTTAAATCTATCTAACTTATTTTCTCCTTCTAAAATAAAACCTTCATATAACGAATTCATAAAATCGATTTTTCTCTCTTTCCTTTTCTCGTAAATATAAGACTTGAAGACAAGACCTGAAGCTCATACAGAGAGACGTATCAAGAATCATGCTACCTGAGACAACTTCCAAGACATCGAAGACTTAATTAGCATTGAGAATTTCTACAACTATATCAAAATCGTTCTTTAATTATGCAGTCATTTTAAAACTTTTAAGTTTTCAAATCTCCTAATATTTAGTCTTTAAAAACAAAATAAAAAAAAAACAAAAAAAAAAAGAATTTTAGTTTTCCTTCTTTTAACGATAACCCCTTGCGCTTATAGACTTGTGGATTCGATTATTTTCTCAGCCTTCGAAACTTATTGACTCCTTTTAAAACTTCTAACTTCCTAAATCAATAAGTCCTAATAATCGGCTTCTTAATTAATTCTCATCCCTTCTCTTTAATCTCCAAAAATATTATCACCTTTGCTTTCGAATTTTGTAACCTTAATCTTTATACTCAAAAACTTTCGAACTTTACTTCGAACTCTTTTGATCTCGTACAATGATTACTATTTTCTAAAATTTCTAATCTTGAAATCTATAATTCCTACTAATTGATTTCATGAAGTTAAATTTCATTTGTTCTATTTTAATCTCGAAGAATGACTTTGTCTTTTCTTTGTAATTTCGTTAACTTTTTACTCATCCTCTAAAGCCTATTCCCTTGTTCTAAAATTCTTGAACTCTTAAATTTTAATTTCTACGTAGTACTTGTTAATCTCATACGATGGAGTTCATTGTTCTCTTTCATTTTTGAAAACTCTTTATCTTTTAATAAAAATCTTTAAACTTGTAAACTTAATTGTTATAAATTCCTCATCCTATAATTTTAAATATTTTTAACTCGATTACCTTTCAAATTCCTAGCTTTACTATCTCATTTTAAATATCTAACATCGTAAATTTATAAATCCTAACCACCTTCAAAAAAAAAAAAAAAAAAAAAAAAAAAAAAAAAAAATTTACCTTCATATTTCACCTTTAAAACACCTTTGAAAATTAATTGCTTGTTCCGTAAAATCTTTGTAACGTAAGTTGAAATCTTTGTTGAAGCTGCGTGGTTTTAAACTTTTCTTTCCTTTATTTCTTAAGTCATTGAAATTGTTTTATTTCTACTATTTCTCCTATTTTAGAAATTTATACTTCAAAGCAATTTTACGTCATCAATTATTATAAATTTTCAAATCTTACAGAAATATGTATTTTAACATTTTCGTTCCATCTAATAACATTATAATAATAAATTTTAAGAAAATGAGCTATTTCCCATTATTTCATTAAAGCTCAGATTTTCCTTATGATCACTACGACTTTTACATATTTTTCCTAAATGCCGTTTTTCCTAAGGCTATATATCATATACACGTGATCATTAAAAGTAACAATAATAATATTATGTATATCGTTTAAAACTTCTTAAGGGGGTAGGACAATGATTTGATTATATCATAATCCTAATTAAATCTTAAAAGTTCTTATTTCAAACCTATTTTAAGGTTAACATTTATTCTCAAATTTAAATAAACTATTTTTATTCTCAAAACGCTTATTATTTTAATTTAATTTAATTCCGTACAAAGCTTCTAGGCCCTACCTTTTTGAAAACCTTTCTCATGATTTTGAAAATGTCAATGCAAAGAACATTTAGATGTTAATTCGAAAAAGAATTATTCATGTTATTAAATTCATCAATTTTTCCTTTTTAGAAAATTCATACCCAACCATGAGCAATATTAATATTCCAATTCCAAAAACATCAACGTTTTCTCCAACTGCTTTTTAATCTCGAGCAGTTATCCATCCTATTCAAGTTTGGGGGACGGAACTTTTCTTAAGGGGTAGGATTGTAACACTAGTGTTTTTATTAACACTAATTAATTATTTTAACTAAATTATTAAATTAAATTTTATATAATTTATCTTTTATTCCTTTGTTTTAAAAACGCTACTGAAAAATTTCATTCGAATAAACTTTCTCAAGATATTTCCTTAAACTTTCTTGAATTCTTTTTATTAACCTATATTATATTTTTACATCTAAAATACTTGTCGAACTAAAACTTTACTTCAGTTACTTTTATAAAACTTAATAATTTGCATTCTATTTTAAAAATTATTATTTCTTGAATAAGATATAATTTTATTGAAACGAACCTTGCAAATAAATAGACCCTTTGAAATTCTACGAGACCGTAATAGAAATTATGGCGACAACTTTTGTACTTTTATATTTTCGAATTATAAATTTTATAACCCTAATGATGAAACTAAAATTTAAAATGAATAATTTAAAGTATAGTATATTTTATAAAATATAAAAAGTTTATAAATAAGAGTAAATGAAATAGAGCAAACAAATAAAACAGACCCAAATACTCCCTTTTTTATGTCGGTACACTTAAGACCTAATGTTAGATATTTTTTTTTATATAAAGATCCTCTGCCTTCTCCAATACACTTGCTCCTAAAGCTCCTCATACTTACCTTCTTCTTCCTTCCTCCTTTTTCTGAAAAATGATGATAATAATAAAAAAAAGCAACAACAACAATAGCCGACAACATCAGCAACAAAACCAACAAAAAAACGACAACAACAACTAACAACAGAACAACAACTAACAACCACGACACCATCGACCTCCTCCCTGACCTCGGTCAGATTGGTTCGCCGGAGTTCACCACCACCTCAGACCACCACCAAGGCCCTCCTACTTCTTCTTCTTTTAATTTAGATGTCGCCGGAGTTCGTCATGCCTCTGTTTTAAACCGTCGCCGGGAACGGCCTCGCTATGTGCCGCCTCGAGCACCAGGGCTCCTCACGACCACCTCTGCGCCTCCTGCGCTCATCTGCCACCACCACCGGAGGACAACACCACCACCTGAAAGCATCGCCGCCGCCGGAGCCACCACCGTGAGCCTCCCTCTATCTCCCCTGTTTCCCCTGCTTTCTCGCCGCCTCTACTCCCTCCTCGGCTGCCACCGTCGAGCTCACCACCACCATGGCCGCCCCTGCTCTGCCACCGTAGGTCCTCCCCTGCTCTTCTTTCGTGTGGTTGCCTCCTCTCCCACCTCCGTTTGTGCTCACGAGACACAGGACCATCACCAGATCCTTTTTATTTTTGGTGAGCTCCGCTTCTATTTCTATTTCCCGACTTCAGTCCGTTTCATATTTTTATTTTGTCTCGGTCGATTATTTAATTATCGACTTGACTTGAGTCTCACTTCCCGTTTCTTTTTCCCGTCTTTTGTGAATGAAATTTCGCCGTCAATTATCGGGATCGTTGGGGTTGTACTGCTGCCGTTGTTTACTTTTAAGCTTCACTTTGTGGCTAATTTTGGGTTTACAAGGAAATGGGTTGGATTATTTTGGAGGCCTCGTTAAGTGTGCCAAATTTAGGTGACTCGATTTCTTCCTCAAAATCTCTAACATTAACGTTTTGGGTTTTATTTTAATTAATCTGTTATTAAAAGTGAGCTAGTATGCATTAGACACGTATGATTCCCGTTTCAGTTTAATTTGATAACTTTGTATGAATCGCTATAGTATGAAATTGGGTGTTAATTTTGGTTACACTATAATGTTGAATTGATTTGTGAAATATGATATTTATCTGTTTTTGTGATAATACGTTTTGAGTGAAAAATGTGTTGTTGAATTAATGTTGAATTTAATTGTAATATTATCGTATTAAAATTATTTGTTATGTGTAAATTAAAATATATCAAGTTTATGTATCACAAGTATAAAATCAAACTAAAAATATTATTAGCCGACTTAAGAAAATAAACTAAATAAATATAAAATATTTATCGTCGTAAAAATAATTATAGTCACTTAAAAGTTTAAATAAAACACAGCTAAAAATGAAGAGTTAAATAAAAAGAGTATTAAGTTTAAATTAGTATTAAATCGGTTTAAAAGTAAAAGTATAAATTAAATCATCCGTATAAAATTTCTAAGATAAATAGTTATATAAAATGTCATATATCAAATTTAACACGACGATTACTTTATCTAAAACTCTAAAGTTTAAAATGAACTTAAAATATACTAAATAAATATTTAGTTAAAATATCAAAATAAAATAAAAGAACATGAAACTTAAAATAAATCTAAGTAAGGTTATTATTGAATAAAGTTATAAATTAGTATCACTAACAAGATTTTTGAAAATAAAATGAAGTTAGGCAAAGTCGTATAAAAAGAAATTTAAGAAAACTAAAGTCAAAATACTAAAATCATCAAATATCAGTTAAGTAACATTTCTAATATTAAAATAAATGTTATGAATATTACGTAACTAAACACCTTCATTATCATTTATATTAACTATGAAAATATCAAATAATTATTATATTAAATCGAAACCTAGAATATTTATATCACTAATTGTAAACATACTTAAGTTGAAATTTAAACTAAACTAAATCATCTTAAAGGAACTATTATTATTAATTACTAAAATATAAGTAAATAGCGTAAAATGTAATTTAACTAAATAACTTTTGGAAAATGTTCGAAAGTTATACAAAAATATGATATATATATCGAGTTATCATCTCACCCAAATTGAATAAGTAAAAATTATAAAGGACACTTAGTTAATGATCATTAAAATACATTTCGTCACTGACACTAAATTATACTAAGTATCATTAGCTAATAATTATAAAGTTAAATGTGAATGTATAAATTTTATGTTACTAAGTAACTTGACTATATAAATAAAACTAAGTAATGAATTTGAATTATAATATAACTTTAAAAATATTTATAATACTAATTTTTAAATCTACTTAACATACTTAAAAGTTAAATGAAATTAAATCACGTTTAAAAATAAATTATTAGTAATTACTAAAATATAAAAATACGTATAAATACGAAGTATAAGATTACGCATACGTATAAAAATACGTACAAATACGAAATACGAAAATACGAATACGAATAAAAATACGAGGAATAGTAAATACGATGAATAGTAAATACGATGAATAGTAAAATACGGTGAATAGTAAAATAATGAATAGTGAAAATATTTAAAATTTACGAACGGACTCAAAATAAATATTTAAGTTTTTCTATGTGTTCTGTTTTACCTGAAGAACTGCAGTTACTAAAATTTCATTATACAAAGTTCGACGATATATTTAAGTTTCAGAATTGTAATTTATTTAGTTTGAACGAGGAAATGAGAATTGGAGAGAATGAATTACTTGAAATAAAATACTAGGATTGTTCGCCATGTTGCGACTCTTGAAATTCGAAGTTAACGAGGTAGCTGTCTATGGGGACTTGGGCTCCCTCCCAGAGTTGCCCAAGGCTATTCAACGATCTTAAGATTGCTGTTTGACGTGTGGTATCAACCTCAGGGATGGGGCATACTTGATACTTCCGCGGGCCCATAGAATAGTAATTGGAAACGCCAGCCCCATCCGAGTGCAGTCTCTGGTGATAGTCGAACTTTTTCGTCGGTGATACCTTTTGAATAGCGAATACGTATGATCCTCGATAGGTAGTGTATGCATACATTAGACAAGGGATTGAATCGTCCTTATTACCTTAGATATCTTTAGCATATCCAGATATGTCCGTTTTAACGGCCCTGGCTGCTACTCCGCGGATTATGTCTGCATGCTTCCGCCTTACTAACGAAGACTCATTTGTTATCACATGTTGAATGTATTTCCTTGTTTTGATTGGTTATTGCCTGAATGACGTTGTAACACCCCGTGTTAATTTAAGCTAATTATAATTAGGAAATCAATAATTAATCATCCTCGCTCACTGATTCTTCTAAAACAATACACTATAACCAATATTGCACCTAAACTAAAACCATTTTGAATTACTTCGAATTTGAACTTTATTCTTTCATATTCAAACTCGATAAATCAAATGAAGCACACACGACAAATTTCTCAACGACAAATTTTGGCACGCAAATCGAGGTCAAACGTTGACTAAATGGCCAAGCCACCCAAATATGATTAAGTCACCTAATCTTTTCTTAAATACACTTATTCATAATCCAAATCTAATCAAAGTAGTTTAAGCTTAATCATTTTGATTAGTACTAACAAAACATACTATAATAATATAAAATTACTATTCCTTTTGATTTAACTAACACTTTCACTAAAACTCGATATAATGAGCCACACTTTTTCAAAACTGATAAACTTTTTGACGTTTGATCATAATGATTTAATTCGATAACATTCAATGAAAAAATATATATTTCGATCGAATAAAATTTTATTTCAAACTTGCGAGGAATCTAATACCCAATTTTTATATTGATTTCGTTTTGAGGTGTATTTTCATTTTTATTTTCGATCTCACTTCTAAACATTATTTCAAGACTATATTTTTCATTTCGGGACTTTTCGCTATGCCAGAAATCGAAAATTTCAAAAACGCAAAAATCGGACCAAGTTGGCCATGTTGGCCGAGATATTCAAGCATGCATGCATGCTCTTGGCTCAATTTTCTTCCTTCCTCTTACACACCATTCCTTGCTTATTGCACCATGTCTAATCCACTCTTACACCCTACTAAAATCATCATCACTTAGTAAACTAGTTTAATCTTTGCATTCATACATAAACTACAACTAAAACAAAACACAACAAATACTACTACTACATACATTCACACGCACCACACACATACAAACACAACCAAACTTCAACTTATTTTCTCTCTAAATAATTCATACTCAAGAACAAGTAAGCCTTGTTCTTATTCAACCTCAAGAACACCAACCTTCTATATTTTCTTATTCTTCCTTTAACTCATTTATTTCTTACTCATTAAATCATTTAAGTTCATAAATCAATCCATCATTAATTATGTTAGTAATCACATCCTCTTTATGCTTATATTCATTTAAGAATATGAATCAAATTAATTAAAATACAAACATCACCTAAAACATAAATACTACAACACTTTAATTTTTTTTAGTTTAACTAGTTTAGTTTTTAAAATAAATTACTAACTTGTTTATTTCATTCTTATGTACCTCTCCTAACCAAAGACGAGGAGCAAGGTGGTGGAGTCGATCTTAGCCAATTCGATCATATCATAGACCCCCACAAGCTGTTGATCGTTTAGCTCAGAACCTAACTAAGGTGCTTCCCGCACATTTATATGATAAGCGCCTCGAATTTGATTATGTGTTATTGTTTTTGTTGCATGTACGAATTATTTTATCACCTAGTATTTCACATGTTAAATTAGGAGACAAAAATCGAAAAATAAAATATATTGTTCATATGTATAACCCACGGCCTCCCCTTAATTTTTGGCTCAATTTTTCGTTTTAATTTTTGTAAATTGCATGCTTAAAATACTTATAATAAAATGAACATGAGGATATAATTAGTTTTTGTTTAGGATTTAAAATGAATTTGTTATGAATTTTTAAGTGTTTTAATGTATTATGTGTGTTCTTGAATGTTTATGTTATTCTTATGTTTTGAATGATTTTATTTATGTATGTTAATGTTTGTATGTGATTTTCACTTATGTTAAACATATAAATAATGTAAGATAAATTAGTTATTGAATTAGAAGTATAAAAATCAAAAATCAAAAATATTGAACATATATATATATACACGGCTATATTAAATAATTTGGACCAATTTTTAGTTTTAATTTTTCTAAATAACATATTATGATTAGTATAGTTAAATTAGACTTGTATGAAAAATTTGAGGAAATTATATAAACATATGAAAATTTGACTAATCGATGTTCATATTAAAAGTATTAGAGTTCTTCATAAACTCAAGTGTTCTTCATTTACATAGTTAGTATGATTCATAATGTTATAAGTTTTTAATTATTTATTGTTTTGTTTACTAGTTTAAATCACCTTAGTTTAATTTGATTAATTAGTATATAAAAACTTTAAATCAAAACCGATAAAATTAGAAAACGAAAATAAATAGTGTAAGTATAATAGGCCACGGTTTTGGGTTGAATTTTAGACCTAAAATGAATTTGTCACTTTTTATTTTTATCACTTAAGTAATTAAAATAGTTAAAGTAATGATTTATTAATAAAAACCACAAAAGAAATAAATAGCTAAATAAATAGAGGCTCACGGTTTTGGTGTTATTTTTGGGTCAATTTTGGTCAAAATGAATTTATCACTTAGTCACTAAAATTGAATAGTAATTAGATTATATTTGTTTATGTATTAAATCGTTAGTAAAAAGAATTGACAAAAGCGATAAAAATAAACGTTACACGTATTAAAATGAATGAAATCGAGTGTTACTACCCTTGCTTAAATTGGATATGGACATACGGACTATTTAAAATGAACTACGACAACCTCACTAAAAATGGAAACCGCTAAAATCTTAGTTGAGTATACGACTAAATTTGACCGAGTGTTACTTTTGAAATGTTATTAAAATTGACCAAGTACAAAATGAACTTAACAGTTTGAAATTAGATTTTATACTTAAGTTAAAAATCGATTTTCACATTTAAAATAAATTCTCAAATCGCTAAATACAAAACGAACCTAACGACTTTAAAACTAAAATTTTGTACTTAGATTATATTAGATTTTACTTCCGAAATCATTTTTCAAATCACTAAATACAAAACGAACCTAACGACTTTAAAACTAGAATTTTACACTTAGTAAATAAAAAGCTTAGTTTTATTTCTAAAATATCATTAGTAATAAAAAAATGTATAAGAGTACTGAGTATAAATAAAGTCAAATAAAAATATTAAGTATAAAGAAAATAAAATAATAAATACTAAGTATAAGAATACATATACGTATAAAGTACGAATAAAATACGAAGTATAAAAATACGTACAAATACGGAATACGAAAATACGAATACGTATAAATACGATGAATAGTAAATACGATGAATAGTAAATACGATGAATAGTAAATACGATGAATAGTAAATACGGTGAATAGTAAAATAATGAATAGTGAAAAATATTTAAAAGTTACGAACGGACTCAAAATAAATAATTAAGTTTTTCTATGTGTTCTGTTTTACCTGAAGAACTGCTGTTACTAAAAATTTCATTATACAAGTTCGACGTTATATTTATTTTACAAGTTCGTCAGTATTATTATTTATGAACGAGAGAATGAGAAATTGAGAAGGCAAGTACTTAAATAAAATACTAGGATTGTTCGCCATGTTGCGACTCTTGAAATTCGAAGTTAACGAGGTAGCTGTCTATGGGGACTTGGGCTCCCTATCAGAGTTGCCCAAGGCGAAATAACGATCTTAAGATCGCTACTCGACACGGTATATACAACCTCAGAGATGGGGCATTCTTGATATTTCCGTGGGCCCATATATCAGTAATTGGAAAATCCAGCCCCAACCGGGGGTACCCGTCTCTGGTAATAGTCGAACATTTTCGTCGGTGATACCTTTTGAATAGCGAATAAGTATGATCCTCGAGAGGTAGTGTATGCATACATTAGACAAGGGATTAGGCCGTCCTTATTGCCTTAGATATCCTTAGTAGATAATCCAGACACGTCCGATTTCGTTCGGCCCTGGCTGCTATTGCGCGGATTATGTCTGCATGCTTCCGCCTTATTAACGAAGACTCATTTGTTATCACATGTTGAATGTATTTCCTTGTTTGTTTGATGATTATCTAATGACTTGGTTGAGTATTGGAATGTGATTTGTTGAGTATGATTATTTGTGAGCGTGGTATGTTATTTGATTGGTTTATACTCGTATTGAATCATCATGGTCACCTTATGTGTCTTACTTGCATACTTGCTATTTGTTTTCCTTTATTTATTTATTATTCATGTTGCATGTTGTATTAGAATTGCATGTATCGAAAGAATGTGCGGAAAATGATGAGAGTTTAATGCAAAATTTTAGTCTTGAACGTTGATCTATCGGGATTGGTGGCCTTATTTTGTAACCTATTTTGAGAGGATGTAATCAATTTATACTGTTATTCTAAACTCGTACTATGTACTTAGAGTTTTATTACGATTAACAGCTGGTCTTGTAATATATAGACTTAATTAATTTTCCGCCTTAGTTTAATTAAAGTCACGAAAAACCAGGTTGTTACAATGGTATCAAAGTCGTCTTCATGACCGTGAATGACTTAAAGTTATCTCACATAGCGAGGCGACACTGCGAACATTCATATCGTATGTCAGGCATAGACTTATAGGATCAAATAATAAATTAGAAATCTCTAGACCACTAAAAATAATAACGTAGATCAGTTTAAATGTGAGAAAGGGTAGAATCTTAAGGACCGACCAAATAATAATGAACTAGTTAGATGAACATTAGAATCTTAACTTTACGATTCTTTACTTGCTATTTGCTCTATGGCTAACTCTAGTTTGACAAAGGCCCTTAGGATGACGTCTTTCAGTTACTCCCGTAACAATCTACCTCGACGTCCACCGATGATGCCACTGGATACTTATATATGTGGCCAGTCCCATGTCATCGAGCAATATGTGGAAGCCAACGGAATCACAACGAGCAGACCCTACCACACAAAGGGCATTGGCTTGGGCCTGACGCTGATTGAGAGCTTCCACCCGTACGACGAGTTCTGGACTCCACTAGGTTGGCAACTACTCCTGGATTACGATCTACACATGGATCGCATGTGTCACCTGCACTCCACTTCGAGGGAGATGCGACCACCAGGATGGATGGAGCACGAGGAACTGCTCGATAACTTGAAGGAGCAAGAATATAGGCACGACTATCCTCCAATACTAGTCGAATCACTTCCAGTCTGGGAAAGATGCCGATGTGGGAGACTCTTCAGGCACGCAAATAATAATTCAGGGTCATGCGACTCCGGCTTGTAAAATATATGTAACCGACTTTAGACTATCTTAAAGAACGACCTTAAAATGTCGTCCTCTTTTCCTACGGCTATGGGTGTTATATTCGGATGTGACGTTTGGTGAACTTATGTATTATATTCCTTTGAAATGTTATATTTTACCCATGTATATGTTTATATATATGGAGACGTTATGTTACTACCTAGTCATGTGCTTTTCTTAATTCATTATTTGAAAATTTTACATACATGTTGTACTTCCAAATCTCATTGAAATTACCTTATCTAAATTGATTTCAGATGAGACTACCATGCGGTAAGAAGTACTCTGAGTGGACACCAAAGGAGAAAGCATAAGAAAGCCATCGAGGCCTACGCGCGACGTCAACAATTGAAGTCCTGGAAGAGATCACAGACCAGGAGCAATTCTAAGTCGATCGGAAGACAAGGGCACTTAAAACTCCGTGATATGGAGCATCGAATTCCTGAACATCTCCGCCGATCCCCAGAATATACAGATGTGATCGAAGCATTCATGCAGGGGAAACCTGAGACATTTGAGGGAATCAGTGGGACACTATACCCATGGATCAGGAGTATGAATGCGAGGTTCCTGGAACACTCCGTTAGAGAGGAATGGAAAACCTCCTAGCAAATGCGTGCCTTCGACGAGGAGGCCAAGGCATGGTGGAGACGACTACGCTCCCCAGCTATACTTGAGGGTGAGTACTACCTGAGCTGGGAGGATTTCAAACTTGGTTTGAGCGACATGACTTATGCTGTTAAGTATAAGCATAGCTTCATGGAGGAGGAGCATCGCTACTCAAAATTTGCTTAGGATCTAGAGCAAATCTTTTGTCATTCTCGATCCAATTTCATATCTTTTGAGAATGTATCTAAACTTTTATGTTATTTTGCTGAACTTATATCTAAGTTTTCACCTTAGTTCATTTCATAGAGAATGTATTAGGAGGCTTGTAACTTTTTGATGTAAACCTTTTACATTATCAATGAAATGTCTTTTATCTTGCATTTTATATTATGCCTATCTTTGAACTACTCAAAATTTATACAGCCTTGCCCTTATTTTATTTTATTTTCAGAATGGCTGCAAACGATGTTCAAGACGATGACCTCAACCATGCATTTCTAGAAGAAGAAGCGAGAAGAAGAGGCTTCGAAGATGCAATTACAAAAATTGCACAAAATATGCACCAACATCAGGGTGGCGGAAACAACCAGTCCGCATTTGAGAAATTCTCCAAACATCGACCCCAACCAATTTTCTCTGCTCACAACCCCACAGTCTTGACAGAGTGGATTGAAGAGATGGAGAAGTTGCTAGATCTTAGCAAGACTCCAGCGAACGAGAGGGTGAATGTAGTGGCCTACTACCTCAAGGGAGAGGCCAACAGTTGGTGGCGTTTAATCAGGTCCACCTTTCCCTTGAGAATCTACACCTGGAGTGAATTCAAGACTCTGCTTGAAAACAAGTATTTTGGGGAGGAGTTGAAATGGGACAAGGAAGAAGAGTTCAGAAACCTAAGACAGGGCGATATGTCCCTACAGGCATACACGGAAAAATATCAGGAGCTGTCCAAGTTCGCTCCTAGGATTATAACTAATGAGGAGGAACTTGCGACTCGTTACGTGAGAGGCATGGAAAATGGCCTGAGGAACAATATGTGCGGGTTCGACTGCAAGAACTTCGCAGAAGCCTACGAAAAGGCAACGCGTATCTGGGCCTCCATCCAAAAAGGAGAAGCTGAGGAGAAAAAGAAGAGGAAAACATTTACGCCTTCTGTAGCAAGTGCTAGTTTCATCCACAAACCGATGTTCGGTCGCCCGGGTTTCCAAAATCAGGACAATCGAAATAAAGGCCAGGGCAGACCCCTGTATACCAACCGAAACCCCACCGGGTTCGTAGGGAGGAACAACCAACAACCTCCCGCAGCTCCGGCCGTTCAAGCAGGTCAATGTCGTTTCTGTCGACAGCCTCACCACCCGGGGAAGCGTTGCAACGGAGAGCCGGTAGTATGCTACTTCTGTAAAGTAGTGGGACACAAGTCGAACGAATGCCCAAAGAGGGGTAATGCTGCTAAGGCAAACGCGGGACCACCGCCAGCTGTCAGGGTTCAGGGACGTGTGTATGTCCTGACCGAGTCAGAAGAGGGTACGGATGATATTATCGATGTCGACGTCATCACTGGTAAATTTCTAGTTAATTCAATACCTGCTTTTATTCTATTTGATACCGGAGCATCTCTATCTTTTATATCCTCAAAATTTATCAAACAATCCAAACTCACAAACCCTGAACAAATCAGAACTAACATATCACTACCTGATGGTAAAAACATTCCTTGTTCTTCAAAATACAATAACGTAAAAATCTCAATTCACAACACAGATTTCCTGTCAGATCTTGTATTGTTTGACCTTCCCGAGTTCGATGTAATTCTGGGAATGAACTGGCTAGCTCGTCATAACGCAACCTTTAAATGCCAAGACCAGAAAATCACTTTGAAAACTAACCAAGGGAAGGAAGTGTCATACCAGAGTTTTAAAAGGAAAGGAGGAGTGAAGTTAGTATCTGTACTGAAACTTCAGAGTATGGAGAGGAAGGGGCACCAGGTGTATTATTGCAGTATTACTAAGGTCGAGGACAAACTACGCATAGAAGACATCCCAATCGTGAATGAATACCCCGATGTCTTCCCAGACGTATTACCAGGTATGCCTCCTGCAAGAGATGTCGAATTCTCTATCGACCTGGTACCTGGCACTGCTCCTATATCAAAGGCACCGTACAGAATGGCACCCGTCGAGCTCCAGGAACTCAAGAAACAGTTAGAGGAGATGATTGAGTTAGGATTTATAAGACCGAGTGTATCACCTTGGGGTGCACCGGTACTCTTTGTAAAGAAGAAGGATGGAAGTATGAGGCTGCATTGATTACGAGGAGCTAAACAAAGTGGCGATCAAGAATCGTTATCCTCTGCCTAGGATAGACGATCTCTTTGACCAGCTCAAGGGAGCAGGAGTGTTCTCCAAGATTGACCTAAGGTCTGGATACCATCAGATCGCGGTTCGTAAAGAAGATATCCAGAAAACTGCTTTTAGATCAAGGTACGGACATTACGAGTTCAAAGTAATGCCGTTCGGCCTTACCAACGCCCCAGCAGTATTTATGGACCAAATGAATAGGACCTTTCATGAATATCTCGTCATCTGGCATGGTCGTGTTCATTGACGACATCCTGATCTACTCCAAGAATAAAGAAGAACACGCAGAGCACCTACACATTATCCTAAGTATCTTGAGAGACCATAAATGGTATGCCAAATTTTCAAAGTGTGAATTTTGGTTAGGCCAAGTGGCGTTCCTAGGCCACGTAATCTCCAAGGAGGGAGTAATGGTAGATCCAGCGAAGATCGAAGCTGTCAAGGAATGGATAGCACCAAAAACAGTCACGGAAGTCAG
Organism: Dianthus caryophyllus; assembly: GCA_023091065.1. Lineage (NCBI taxonomy): Eukaryota > Viridiplantae > Streptophyta > Magnoliopsida > Caryophyllales > Caryophyllaceae > Dianthus > Dianthus caryophyllus. Next base: position 9,381,907 of record CM041529.1, on the reverse strand, counting down.
AAGCTTCCTAGGGTTGGCTGGCTATTATCGAAGGTTTGTTCCTGATTTCTCGAAAGTAGCCCGCCCAATGACCAAATTGCTACAAAAGGAATCAAAGTTCCTATGGAGCGACGACTGTGAGAAAGCGTTTCAAGAACTAAAGACAAGGCTTACTACGGCCCCAGTTTTAACCTTGCCAACCGATGGGGATGAATATGAGGTGTACAGTGACGCATCACTTAATGGTTTGGGTTGCGTCTTGATGCAACAGGGGAAGGTAATAGCATACGCATCCAGACAACTTAAGGTGCATGAAAAGAATTACCCAATTCACGACCTAGAACTTGCCGCGGTTGTGTTTGCACTAAAGATTTGGCGTCATTATCTCTACTGGTCGCATTAAGTTTTAGCGATCACAAGAGCTTGAAGTCCATCTTCACCCAACGAGATTTGATCATGAGGCAACGAAGGTGGTTAGAATTGATCAAAGATTACATGATTGAGTTACTTTACCATGAGGGAAAGGCTAATGTAGATGCCGATGCACTGAGTCGTAAGACAATACACACTCTGAACAACATTTGGGAGATTCCCGGACATCGCCCAGGATCTAAAAAGGTGAGCTTAGACCTGGTACAATCGGGCATTACGCACCTAAATGCAATGGTGGTTGAACCAGAGTTATATCATGACATCCGAGTACTACAATGGGAAGACCCAGCATTGTTGGAAGTTAGAGAAAGAATTCCATCAGAAGGAACAGAAGGGTTTGAAGTTTACACTGACGGGAGTCTACGCTTCAATGGCGGTGGTGCATACACGATAATGAGAACTTGAAACGCAAAATCCTCGGACGAAGCACACAAGATTCGCTACTCGGTACATCCTGGCTCGGACAAGATGTACAAGGACACGAAATGCGTTTACGGTGGATAAGGATGAAGGCAGAAGTCGCCGAGTACGTGGCTAGATGTATGATTTGCCAGAAGGTAAAATTTGAGCACCAGAGACCAGGAGGACTGCTCCAACGGTTGGAAATTCCTCAAGGGAAGTGGGATTCCATATCCATGGGTTTTATCATGGGGTTACCATGACGGCAGTGGCAAGGATGCTATATGGGTTATTGTGGATCGCCTAACTAAATCGGCTCACTTCGTCCGATCAAAGAGACTTGGGGATTGGAAGAAGCGCCAAAGCTACGAAAAGAAATAATACGACTCCATGGCGTTCCTCGACATCATATCGATAGGGACGCAAGATTTACATCGCATTTCTGGAAGAAATTGCAAGAGGCTTTGGGTAGTAAATTGAAAATGAGTACGGCGTTTCATCCAAAGAATCGAGCGGCCGATGTAAGCGAACCATCCGTATTAATCGAAGACATGTTGAGGGCATGTACGATGGAATTCAACGTGAACTGGGAAAAGAGCTTACCTCTCGTTGAATTCTCATACAACAATAGCCATCATGCTAGTCTAGGGTGTGCGCCTTTTGAGGCATTGTATGGCAGGAAGTGTCGCAGTCCGGTTTGTTGGGACGACGCTAGTGATAATGTGGGTACTGGACCCCAAGTTATACAAGATCAGATTGAACACATCAAGATCATCCGAGAACGACTGCAAGCAGCTCAAGATCGACAGAAGAAATATGCAAACGAGCACCGTCGACCTATTGAGTTCCACAGTGGAGATAAGGTCTTCTTAAAGGTCTCACCCATGAAAGGGGTAAGACGCTTCGGACTAAAGGGGAAGCTTAGTCCAAAGTACATCGGACCCTATGAAATACTTGAACGAATTGGCGAGGTGGCATACCGACTCGCCTTACCGCCAAACTTATCCAAGGTACACGATGTATTTCACGTATCTCAGCTCAGAAGATACAGAAGTGACCCAAGTCACATTGTTACGCCCGATGTGATCGCCATCGAGCCTAACATGCTTTACTCTGAGAAACCAGTGGAAATTCTCGCCAGGGAGACCAAATTCTTACGACGCAAGTCGATACCCTTAGTGAAGGTTCTCTGGAGGGGACAGAAGACTGAACAAGCGACATGGGAGACCGAAGCGTCGATGAAGGAAAAGTACCCGGAGCTGTTTAGCAAAGGTAACCTTAACCACCCAGATTACTTTAAGTTTCGGGGACGAAACTTCTTTAAGGGGGGAGGATTGTAACACCCCGTGTTAATTTAAGCTAATTATAATTAGGAAATCAATAATTAATCATCCTCGCTCACTGATTCTTCTAAAACAATACACTATAACCAATATTGCACCTAAACTAAAACCATTTTGAATTACTTCGAATTTGAACTTTATTCTTTCATATTCAAACTCGATAAATCAAATGAAGCACACACGACAAATTTCTCAACGACAAATTTTGGCACGCAAATCGAGGTCAAACGTTGACTAAATGGCCAAGCCACCCAAATATGATTAAGTCACCTAATCTTTTCTTAAATACACTTATTCATAATCCAAATCTAATCAAAGTAGTTTAAGCTTAATCATTTTGATTAGTACTAACAAAACATACTATAATAATATAAAATTACTATTCCTTTTGATTTAACTAACACTTTCACTAAAACTCGATATAATGAGCCACACTTTTTCAAAACTGATAAACTTTTTGACGTTTGATCATAATGATTTAATTCGATAACATTCAATGAAAAAAATATATATTTCGATCGAATAAAATTTTATTTCAAACTTGCGAGGAATCTAATACCCAATTTTTATATTGATTTCGTTTTGAGGTGTATTTTCATTTTTATTTTCGATCTCACTTCTAAACATTATTTCAAGACTATATTTTTCATTTCGGGACTTTTCATGCCAGAATCGAAAATTTCAAAAACGCAAAATCGGACCAAGATGGCCATGTCGGCCGAGATATTCAAGCATGCATGCATGCTCTTGGCTCAATTTTCTTCCTTCCTCTTACACACCATTCCTTGCTTATTGCACCATGTCTAATCCACTCTTACACCCTACTAAAATCATCATCACTTAGTAAACTAGTTTAATCTTTTGCATTCATACATAAACTACAACTAAAACAAAACACAACAAATACTACTACTACATACATTCACACGCACTACACACATACAAACACAACCAAACTTCAACTTATTTTCTCTCTAAATAATTCATACTCAAGAACAAGTAAGCCTTGTTCTTATTCAACCTCAAGAACACCAACCTTCTATATTTTCTTATTCTTCCTTTAACTCATTTATTTCTTACTCATTAAATCATTTAAGTTCATAAATCAATCCATCATTAATTATGTTAGTAATCACATCCTCTTTATGCTTATATTCATTTAAGAATATGAATCAAATTAATTAAAATACAAACATCACCTAAAACATAAATACTACAACACTTTAATTTTTTTTAGTTTAACTAGTTTAGTTTTTAAAATAAATTACTAACTTGTTTATTTCATTCTTATGTACCTCTCCTAACCAAAGACGAGGAGCAAGGTGGTGGAGTCGATCTTAGCCAATTCGATCATATCATAGACCCCGACAACTGTTGATCGTTTAGCTCAGAACCTAACTAAGGTGCTTCGCACATTTATATGATAAGCGCCTGAATTTGATTATGTGTTATTGTTTTTGTTGCATGTACGAATTATTTTATCACCTAGTATTTCACATGTTAAATTAGGAGACAAAAATCGAAAAATAAAATATATTGTTCATATGTATAACCCACGGCCTCCCTTAATTTTTGGCTCAATTTTTCGCTTTTAATTTTTGTAAATTGCATGCTTAAAATACTTATAATAAAATGAACATGAGGATATAATTAGTTTTTGTTTAGGATTTAAAATGAATTTGTTATGAATTTTTAAGTGTTTTAATGTATTATGTGTGTTCTTGAATGTTTATGTTATTCTTATGTTTTGAATGATTTTATTTATGTATGTTAATGTTTGTATGTGATTTTCACTTATGTTAAACATATAAATAATGTAAGATAAATTAGTTATTGAATTAGAAGTATAAAAATCAAAAATCAAAAATATTGAACATATATATATATACACGGCTATATTAAATAATTTGGACCAATTTTTAGTTTTAATTTTTCTAAATAACATATTATGATTAGTATAGTTAAATTAGACTTGTATGAAAAATTTGAGGAAATTATATAAACATATGAAAATTTGACTAATCGATGTTCATATTAAAAGTATTAGAGTTCTTCATAAACTCAAGTGTTCTTCATTTACATAGTTAGTATGATTCATAATGTTATAAGTTTTTAATTATTTATTGTTTTTGTTTACTAGTTTAAATCACCTTAGTTTAATTTGATTAATTAGTATATAAAAACTTTAAATCAAAAACCGATAAAATTAGAAAACGAAAATAAATAGTGTAAGTATAATAGGCCACGGTTTTGGGTTGAATTTTAGACCTAAAATGAATTTGTCACTTTTTATTTTTATCACTTAAGTAATTAAAATAGTTAAAGTAATGATTTATTAATAAAAACCACAAAAGAAATAAATAGCTAAATAAATAGAGGCTCACGGTTTTGGTGTTATTTTTGGGTCAATTTTGGTCAAAATGAATTTATCACTTAGTCACTAAAATTGAATAGTAATTAGATTTATATTTGTTTATGTATTAAATCGTTAATAAAAAAAAATTGACAAAAGCGATAAAAATAAACGTTACACGTATTAAAATGAATGAAATCGAGTGTTACTACCCTTGCTTAAATTGGATATGGACATACGGACTATTTAAAATGAACTACGACAACCTCACTAAAAATGGAAACCGCTAAAATCTTAGTTGAGTATACGACTAAATTTGACCGAGTGTTACTTTTGAAATGTTATTAAAATTGACCAAGTACAAAATGAACTTAACAGTTTGAAATTAGATTTTATACTTAAGTTAAAAATCGATTTTCACATTTAAAATAAATTCTCAAATCGCTAAATACAAAACGAACCTAACGACTTTAAAACTAAAATTTTGTACTTAGATTATATTAGATTTTACTTCCGAAATCATTTTTCAAATCACTAAATACAAAAACGAACCTAACGACTTTAAAACTAGAATTTTACACTTAGTAAATAAAAAGCTTAGTTTTATTTCTAAAATATCATTAGTAATAAAAAAATGTATAAGAGTACTGAGTATAAATAAAGTCAAATAAAAATATTAAGTATAAAGAAAATAAAATAATAAATACTAAGTATAAGAATACATATACGTACAAAGTACGAATAAAATACGAAGTATAAAAATACGTACAAATACGAATACTTAAAATACTGAATACGTATAAATACGATGAATAGTAAATACGATGAATAGTAAATACGATGAATAGTAAATACTATGAATAGTAAAATAATGAATAGTGAAAAATATTTAAAAGTTACGAATCTGACTCAAAATAAATAATTAAGTTTTTCTATGTGTTCTGCTTTTACCCAAGAAGCTCATTACATTAAAAATTTCATTATACAAGTTCGACGTTATATTTATTTTACAAGTTCACAAGATATTATTTATGAACGAGAGAATGAGAAATTGAGAAGGCAAGTACTTAAATAAAATACTAGGATTGTTCGCCATGTTGCGACTCTTGAAATTCGGGTTAACGAGGTAGTCGTTTATGGGGACTTGGGCTCTATCGAGTTGCCCAAGGCGAAATAACGATCTTAAGATCGCTACTCGACACCAGTATATACAACCTCGAGAGATGGGGCATTCTTGATATTTCCGTGGGCCCATATATCGAATTGGAAAATCCACCAACCTGGGGTACCTGCCTCTGTAATAGTCGAACATTTTCGTCGGTGATACCTTTTGAATAGCGAATAAGTATGATCCTCGAGAGGTAGTGTATGCATACATTAGACAAGGGATTAGGCCGTCCTTATTGCCTTAGATATCCTTAGTAGATAATCCAGACACGTCCGATTTCGTTTCTACCTGGCCGCTATTGCGCGGATTATGTCTGCATGCTTCCGCCTTATTAACGAAGACTCATTTGTTATCACATGTTGAATGTATTTCCTTGTTTGTTTGATGATTATCGGAATGACTTGGTTGAGTATTGGAATGTGATTTGTTGAGTATGATTATTTGTGAGCGTGGTATGTTATTTGATTGGTTTATACTCGTATTGAATCATCATGGTCACCTTATGTGTCTTACTTGCATACTTGCTATTTGTTTTCCTTTATTTATTTATTATTCATGTTGCATGTTGTATTAGAATTGCATGTATCGAAAGAATGTGCGGGAAAATGATGAGAGTTTAATGCAGGTACCCCGAGTCTTGAACGTTGATCTATCAGGGGATTGGTGGCCTTATTTTGTAACCTATTTTGAGAGGATGTAATCGAATTTATACTCTGTTATTCTAAACTCGTACTATGTACTTAGAGTTTTATTACGATTAACAGCTGGTTTTGTAATATATAGACTTAATTAATTTTCCGCCTTAGTTTAATTAAAGTCACGAAAAACCAGGTTGTTACAGACGTTGTTATGAGTTTGAAATTGCCTTGTTGAGTATGATTGTTGAGGAATGTTATACACTATGAGAATTGTTGTATGCACGTATTTGAATCATTATAATCCCTCGTGCTACGTGAGATATTGCATGATTGTTCACGACTATATGTTTATTGAATTGATTACGACTTATGCATATATCTTGATTGCTATGATTTAAGTTTTATATATATTACGATGTTATATGAATTGAGATAATAATTAAGTTTATATATTGTGTTCTATAAATTGAAATGTTTTAAGTTTTGTTTATCATGTTGTATGAGATTTAAATATCTATATGTGAGAACTGATATTATATGCTAATTGTCCAATTTTATCGAAATATGCTACATTTCTTTGGAGTTATACGGCGTTTAGTCTTTGCCAAGTTACTTTTAATCATAGGTTAAATAAACCAAAACTGTGGTTTAGAGGTTGTTGGTTAGAACAGTCACTTCCCGCCTCTGAGCGGGAGATCCTCCTATTTTGTGTTTTTGTCTCCGTTGTAGGCAATTCTCGAGACTCAGGATTATCGGGACGATTGGGATGTTTCATTTGTTTTCTTTGAGAGATTGTAACATATATTTGTATCCTATGCCATTTGAATGTAATTTAATTAACATCCGGCATGTATTAGACTTAATTAATTTTCCGCCTTAGTTTAATTAAGTCACGAAAAACCGGGTTGTTACAATTGTAATTGTAAAGGGGTTTTTCACTAAAATGCTTTGTTTTTGTTGATTCGAGAAAAAGTTGCATATTAATTCGGGGAATATTCAAAATATATAAAAATATATCTACAAATAGACTTTCCCTAAAAAATTTTTTAAAATAATTTAATTTACGAATTAATCTATTATTTCTTTTTTTTAATATCTGACCAAAATTTTGGATTGATTGTAATTTTTTAGTACCATAACGTGTTTTCTTAGGTTTAATAATTAATTTTAGAGTTTGGAATCTTTTTTTTTTTTCTTTTTCAGTTTTTTCTATTTTATTTTGTATTGTGCTTGGTCGATTAGCCAGATCTTTCATTTTTTGGTCGTCTACTAAATCTGAAAAATTTGTCGGATTCATGAATCGGGTTTGAATGGATGATTCACAAACGATATGAATATTCTCTTTTTCTTTTTTTATTTCACTAGATTCTTCTCTCAATTCAAATACCCCAGTTTGGCTTCTCGTTAAAATTTGTGTTTTTATTATTTTTGTAAAAAAGAAAGCTTTTAATAAAAAGTTTTTGTTTCATTTGAAACTTTTAGAAATTTTTTAATCTTTGACAATAACAATTTTTAAAACGCGAAAACATTTTTTTGTCAATTTTCTAATTTTTTGTCAAGCTCTTTAAAAATAGGTTTAAAAAAGAAGGTCTTTTTCGGTAGGAACCGAAAGGAAGTTCCGCTTTCCATTCCGCAAATTGTTAAAAAACAAAATTATTTTTTTGATTTTGTTCGGGTTTTTCGTGTGCCAAGGTTTTAGACTGAAAGGAAATAGTATCTTTATCTCAATACCATCTTTTAACCAGCTTTTAGGAAATTCCGTTTCGATAATCAACACCATTATAGGTACATTTAACATGCATTTCTTGATTCCACTCTTTGAAATCCTCGCACCACTCGGGAAGTTGGAGTAATAATATCAGACCCATATTTTTGCAATTATAAATACAGTAATAGAACATATTTTCTAAGAAATGACTGAGTTACTAACATCAAACCTCTTATTACTTGTGCAAGTGGAATGATATCCCAAGCTTCCGCTTTTTCTATTCGTACTTTTTCCTTTATTTTTTCTTCTTTTCTTTTATATTCTTTTATTTTATCTTCTTCCTTTTGTTCTTCTTTAATATAATCAGAAATTTTAAATTCGTCATTTTTTTCAATATAATTTGGAAAAATTTCTTTAATTCCTTTTGGAATTTTAAGAGAAAAAAATGACGATTTATCGACTGCCTAAAAAAGCGGTGAATGTATATTTGCTTGAAAAAATTCCCAAATAACTATTTTACGTCTTTGAACACGATCGAACCTTTTATTATGTCTCGATTTAAAATCGATTGTTGTGAATAACGGATCAAAGCAACTTCTTCTCGCTTGATCGATTTATATTTATTCGTATCTCTATTATTAATAGCACTATTCTCTTCATTATCGTAAAAATAACTACACGTTTAGCTTTCCTTGAGCGAATTTAATAATTTGTAGGTCCATCGTCGTCATTTTGTCTTTCTTCTTTGCTGAAATAATCAATTAATGTGTATGACCAACATGGAACTTTTTATTTATTTTTTGTATCCAGCTTTTTATTAATTTCTTTTTTTTTGGTCCTATGATTGCATCAACTAAGAGTTTTAAAAATGTTTCTTGATCTTCCGGAAGTAAAGAAATACCTTTCGATTGAATGTTGATTCCCAGAAAATGGACTCATTAAAGGCATGAAATGGCTAATTTCTTTTGATATTGATTTTTATTAAATGTATCTTTTTCTGCTCAAATTGTGGAAATTATAATCATTACGAAGAATACTATGAATCTTATTTATAAAAATTCCATCTATCCAATTTTGACTGCAGCTTTCATTTCTAATAGAGGCGAAAAGCATTTTTTATTATTCCACGATAGGATCCATTTAAGAAAGGATCCTTTTTTTGCAAATATTCCTTTTTCGTTTTCTCATTGCATAATCGAGTTTTTATCGAGTCCATCTATATAAAAAGTCCTTTGTCTAGAACCGCAATTCTATTAGAAAATCTGCTTAAGCCGCTTTTTTTTTTTTTTTTGTTCATTGGTATAAATCCAATAATTGTATAGTTCATCGTATAAGAATTTGTCTGTTGTAGACAAAGAAATCTTTTGTATCATTTCCCGAAAAATTGATAAACTGGGTGGATATGTAAAAGCAATTCTTTGTTTTCCATCATTTTGACATGTATAAAAAAATATTGTGACATTTCATTTCTTACCGCATTTTCAAATCGATTGTTTTTTATATATCGCGTTGGGCGATTCCAACGTTTATAGTCGAAAAGAAGAGAAAGAAGGGTTTTTCAAACCGTAAGAGGTTTTTCTTTTCTTCTTTAAGTATTTCTAACTTCAAATATCTTGATTGCCGAATAAGAAGTTGGGCTATTTTTATAGCATGCTTCTTTTAAGTGCAAGTGGAATTTATCCTTTGGTTTGTCCTTTCCATTCCCTCGGATCGTTTCCGTTGCACCAATTTTGTCCGGATCCCCCTTTTCTTCCGAAAAAAGGGAAGGAGAAGGATCTTCGCCGGTGAATCCCTCTACTTCCTGTTTAGTCTCCTTCGTTTGGAAGTTTTTTCTATTTCTACATCCTGCTTTCGTCCTCACTTTCTTTTGTTTCGAGGTTTCTTTCAGTTTCTTAGTAAAATGGGTGACGGCATTACGCCTAAATAGTAGACACAGTGTAATAAATACGAGAATACTAAAGATTCGAGCCATAGAATTTTTAAATTCGACACCAGATACTTATTTGATCGAATAAGTACATTAGATCTAATAGAATGATTTTCTTTGTATCCAAACTAATACCAACCCAACCCATTTCATGAATAAAATGTGACCAATTAACCAACCAACAAAACTACTTGTTACAAATAACATCTTGTTGTTGCATCGAAACATATAAATGTTTACTAATCTGCTAACATTGAACTTGGTAAAATGAAATGGTTGAATAATTGAAAAATGAGATTATTCAGAATACACATTGAATCTTTGAGATTACGCATTGAATTTACGCTAGTAGATCCATAATCAACAAAGTGTTTGTGATTCTTCAGTAAGAACTGAAATAAAAGATAGGGTAGAGCTATGACAGTTATTATATGGGGTCTACCCAATGCTAAATGCAAAGGCGCATAATAGATCGATATGAACATTATGAGCTGTCCCGTAATAAACCCAGTTGTTGCTGATATTTTCTTCTCGGTCCCTTCTTCCACAAGCCTAGCTCGAAGAAGGAAGAGATAAGAGGGCCCTATGGAGAATGTGGTCATAAATCCATAATAAAGTCCAACCACAACGACCGAATTGATTATCTTCATGCATAAGGATACTAGATTACCTAGTAGAAAAGATTGAAAAATCATCACAAACCTCCCTTTTTCTTTTGTAGTGCAATTTGTGGATTATTATATGATGATTTTTTAACTTTCCATATATAGAAATAGAAAGAGATAGACTAGAAACGACATCTCTTATGTCGATGACACCAAAGGGATATTAAATGAATGGAATTGGGATATGGATGGAATATAATGAAATAGAGCCATTTTTGGGTTCTCTATGAAATGAGGCATGGAAGGGAGCCATTACGAAGAAATTCGGGGAGTTACTGTAACACCCCCGATTTCTAGCCTCGTTTACATACATAAAATCAACAACTCGCAAGGCCAAAATTCGAGAATGCTACTAATAGTAACTGAGGTTTTTAATAATAAAAACAAAATAAAAATTCTTAACAAAGTAAATTATAAAAATTACATAAAACAAAATCCATTTATCTAGTCGCAAAAGAATAATTAAAGAGTTTATTCAAATGTATTGAAATCAAAACGCAGCGTCTCTCACGATACCCATCCCCGCGATCACACACTAACCTGCAAGTTATTTAAATCACAAAACAAAGTCAACAAAAACGTTGAGTAAGTACGACCCATATCTAGTAAAAACGATTCTGAAAATCATTTTAGAAAGTCTTTTACTTGCAATTTTCGAAAACATTAGTACAAGAGACCATTGAAAACAAAATTTAATAAATTAGAAATAAGATCATTATCAAGTAATCGAGTACGTAAAAATATTTTAGTCCCATAAGAATGAGACTCTTGGATGGCCAATAACTCTCTGTTTTTTTTTCTCACCGACCAACCAAAAGGTAGGCCCCTGATAGTGGCTAGAATAGTATACTTAAGCGGGTTCCCTCTTTTCAATAAGAGGAGGACTTCACTCGTGATACTGTCTTTAAGATATGAGACCCAATAGTCCCGAATACGCGTATCCCCCAATGAGTACTACAAAGGGGAGGATCTAGAGGTGAGGGCTCGATCAACTGACCCTACATTTGAACTTTATGAATCATCACTATCGATAACAACTCTCATATATAATGCCCATAGAAGGGACGGGATATCATCGGGATAACCAAAATAATTTAAAGTACTTGAGAACAACAGTTCATATGAAAAATTCGAGATAACAATGAGATGAGAAAATATAAATCAAACTTTTTCAGAAGAGTTCAAGAACAATTTGACTTAAAAGTATTTGTAAGTATAGACTTGATCAAGAGTAAGTCATCAAATATGAAGAGATTCGAGAAAAGTATTATCGAAACGTATTTGTAAGACAATTTAAAATAACATGAATCTTTAAAACTTTAAAACAACAAATATAGTAAACTTGAATAAAATTGTATAGAATAGATAAAACGATTTGAGAAACAATCTTTAAAACATTACAATAGAGATTTTAAACTAAGATACTTAATAAGGAGATAAGCAGTCGTACTTACCTTAAAAATAGCACACGAACAAATCACACGATCAAATAGTTTAGAATGGCTCCTCGACGAACCCGCGATCTATAATAATAGATATACACAACAATCACTACACACATTTACGAGATTGACTACTATCATAATTAAACTTTTGTACTATATTACATTGATTCCCCAATTTATTACATACACGGGGCAATTAGCTCAAACGAATCATATCTGTTAGTGTTAGTACTATGCTTAACATTATTTTATTAAAACTAGTCACTTGCTTGTAAATAATTGTATTAATAAAACCCCCTACATTTTTTCTACGTACAACAAACACCTACACCATGAATGGCTCCCTGTCAAGTACCATCCTTTACCCGTGAGTTACGACACCGGCATACGAACTTATGACGCTGACTTACGACATCCAATAGCAACCTACGCTATTCATTGACCCTATCACCATGTATCCCCAAAACAGTCAGACGACCCAACAAAGATGACCCATGTGAAACGCGACGCTCTCGACTTTTCTTCTCCGACCCGAAACGTTACTCACCAAACACAGTCACAACCATCACTCTCGTGCAGAATGACTATCGGATAACCCACACTCGGTCATCTATATGGACGTTATCAACGAACCAATGCATGAACTCACTCGAACCCGTTATCCCACGACTCTGCTTATAAATCATGATTATAAACCTCATATGCTTACTACTACCGTTAACTATTTCCATTATAAGTTTCGAGACGAGCCCTAATACACGACCCAATAAGACCAATCTCAATTCATATGATCATAGCGCTTCTAAACCGATTTTGTCGACATATAGACTAATAGTGTTTCCTTTAAAGGGGAGTATTTTAACCATTAAAACTACAATGGTGATCTCATATGCACTTATTGTATGACTGTCAATTGGAATAAGGTAAAACTAATTCACGAATTAAGACAAAATTGTGGAAGCACTAACCTCAATTACACGACGACCTCCGATGACTACTCTGTTGTTTTTTTTTTTTTTTTTTTTTTTAAGTTGAAGTGTCTGGCGTGCAAAAGTTTAAGGTTATATATAGGTGTAAATTGTTGCTGCTTAACCTAGGGCTTCTAGGTGGTTTCCTCCGTTAATTAGGAAATTTGGAGTAAATCAATATTATTATTATTATTATTATTATTATTATTATTATTATTATTATTATTATTATTATTATTATTATTATTATTATTATTATTATTATTTTCAAAGACTGACTCAGCTAAAGTTAAAGGATTTACTCGACTAGATTCATAATATTTCCTTAATTTTTTTTTTTACTACTCATAATTTACCAAATTATTGGGTATTACAATCTACCCCCCTTAAAATAAGGTTACGTCCTCGTAACTAAGCTTATGAAAGTTTAGATATGAAAGAGTAATTACCCGCATCGTTGTTGGCAGGTTCTTCACGAGTAAGAGCATTAATCTGAGTAGAATTCTTTATTCCAGCTGATGCGCTGCTAGCACTTGGTTTATTTGTGTTAGGGTATGGTTTCCTATTATTGTAATTGTTTCCACCTTGAAAACCTCGATTTGGAGTTGTGTTAGATACACTTCCTACTCCACTAGGTTGAGCTGGTCTATTTTGATTACCCTGCTGATTTTCCTGGTCTCTAATCCTACTACGACACTCAGGGGCTCTATGACCCAATTTGCTACAGTAGTGGCATACCCATAACATCCCATTGCAATCACGACCTTGATGGCTACGACCACATTTCCTACAAAGAGATTGACTTCCACTTGCATTATTAATAGAGGTTTGTGAGTAAGTGACATTACTAGCTCTACCCTGATTCCAAGATGGTTTCTTTGTCGGGCCTTGCTCTCCATTTCCAAAATTAACCTTCCTTTTCTCACCCACCATAGTCTTTTTCTCATTTAACACACTCTCTATGTTACTTGCCCTAGTATACACCTCAAGTATAGTCTCAGAATTCCACCCTCCAAGAGCTGTTCTAATATCAATGTCTAATCCTTGTTCAAATCTAGAAGCACGAGACTCAGGGGTGGGGATTAGTTCCGGCGCAAATCGAGCTAACTCTTGGAATTCATTATAGTATTCTTGAACAGTAAGGTTCCCTTGTTTTAAATTGTTAAACTCCATTCTCTTACCCCTTTTAAGGTGCTCTGGGAAAAACTCAGTCCTAAGTGCAGTCTTAAATTCTTCCCAATTCATCGCTCTCACTACCTCTACTCCTCCATCTAAATTGTAACACCCCGTGTTTTTATTAATACTAATTAATTATTTTAACAAAATTCTTAAATTAAAATTTATATAATTTAACTTTTATTCAATTACTTTAAAAACGCGGCTGAAAAATTTCGATTAAATAAACTTTCTCCAATACATTTCTAATTAAACTTTCTTGATTTTATATTAACCTATATTATATTTTTATTTATAAAATACTTGTCGAACTAAAACTTTATTTCAATTGGTTTTATTAAACTTAATAAATTTGCGTTTTAATTTAAAAATTATTATTACTTGAATAAATATAATTTCTTGAAATATATCTTGCAAATAAATAAATCGTTTGAAATTTTATGAGACCGTATTACAATTTGTAACTGATATCTTTTATACATTTTATATTTTCGAAATATAAATTTTATAATACTAATGATGAAACTAAAATTTAAAATAAAGAATTCAAATCATAATATATTTTATAATAACTAAAAGTTTATAAATAAGAGTAAATAAAACGGAGCAATCAAAATCAAACAGACCCAAATATAGCCCCATGTTTGTCGACATCAACTCTCACTCACACAAATTAGATATTTTATTTTATAAATCAAACCCTAAATCCCTCTTTGTTATCGCCTCCTTTCTCTCTTCTTCTTCCTTTCTCCCTTATTTTAGTCTTCCATTAAAATGAAACAAACAAGCCCAACAACAACAATACACGACATCAACAACACAAAACAACAACAACGACCAACTTCAACAACAACAAACACGACAACAATGGCAACAACTTAAACAACAGCAGCGGCCACGACAACAACCACGGCCGCCGTCGCCTCTGACACCACCGTCACCAGCCGCCTTGAACCACCATCGTCCTTCTCTTCTCTTCCCTTCGGCCTCCCCTGTTTTCCTCTCTCTTCTTGGCCCTGCTTTCTCACCGTGCTCTGCCGCCTCCTCTGCTTCATCTGTCACCACCACCGGAGGACAACATCACCACCTGAAACCATCGCCGCCACCGGAGCCACCATTGAAGGCGAGCTCGATCTCGAGCACAGGCCAGCACCACCGTGGTCTCTCTCTCTCTCTCTCTCGCTCTTTGCTCCCCTGCTCGCTGCCACCCTCGGGACCACCGTGGCCCTGCTCACCGTGGCCTTGCCGTCGTATTTAATCGTCGGTAAGTGTCGTCGATTAAATCATTTTTATCCGTAAATTTATCGTAATTAATTTCGCTGATTTTAATTCACTTTTGCTCTCTCCTCTGCGTGTGTGGTACGTTTGTCGGGGACGGAATCGGACACGAATCTTGAACGCTTATTCTCGGTCTATTTTGGCCTTCTCGGTGTTGCTACCGTCATCCGACACCCTTGGTTTGGTCTCGCCTCATATGGTGAGCCTCTGTTACGGTTTCGCTTTTACGTTTCGATTTCATCCATGTGACCCTTTTTAAATTCAACCGTATTAATACTTCTTCATCCTTCTTTTAAACCATTTAATCAATTAATTAACTCTCAATACTCAATTCGTTTTCCGTCTATAATTTATTATGTCGATATATTGAGTCGAGTCTCACTCTCCTCTTTCTCTATATTTTGTGTTATTTTCGATGTCGCCGCCGTCGACACGAGTTGCTGCTATTATTATTCGGCTTCACCGCATTTGATTTTGGGTTCATGAGGAATGGGTTAGGACTGTTTTTGGAGGCCTCTGTTCGTGAGCCAATTTTAGGTGACTCGATTTCTTCCTCAAAATCTCTAACAATTAACGTTTTGGTTTTATTTAAATGTAACTGTTATTAAAAGTGAGCTAGTATGCATTAGACACGTATGAGTCCGTTTGATTTACTTTGATAACTTTGTATGATTCGCTATAGTATGAAATTGGGTGTTAATTTTAGTTATAATATAATGTTGAATTGAATTGTGAAATATGATATTTATATGATTTTGTGAAATTATATTTTGGGTGAAAATGTGTTGTGAATTATTGTTGAATTATATGTAATGTTATCATGTTAAAATTATTTGTTATGTGTAAATTAAAATATATGAAATTTATGTATCACAAGTATAATATGTGACCAAAATATTATTAAATAACTCAAGTAAATAAATTAAAGTAATATAACTTATCTATTGTCACTAAAAAGTTAAATCAATATATAACTAAAAATGAAGAATTAAGTTAAAAGAGTATTAAGTTTAAATTAATATTAAATCAAACTAAAAGTAAAAATATGAATTAAGTTACTCATATTAAAGTTTCTGAAATAAATAATTATATAAAAAGTCATATATCACATTTAATATAAAAGATTACTTTATTAAAACTTTAAAGTTTACAATGAACTTAAAATATACTAAATAAGTATTTAGTTAAAATAATAATAAGAAATTGGGTACTTTAAGATTTAAAATGAATCTAAGTAAAAGTATTACTAAATAAAGCTAAAAATTAGAATCACAAGTAAAAATTAACTAAAAGGTAAATTGTTAATATCATAATAATATATAAAGGTTGACTAAAAATTTACTAAGTATAGTTATATAAAAATTATGAATAATATATTTATATATATAAATACAAAATCTAACTAAAATTTTGAACTATGAAGTTTGACATTTTAAAAAGTTGTAAATATTTAAATAAATTAAACTTAAGTGAGTAGTACTAAAATATAAATATTAAAAATCCCGTATTAAATCTCCTAATACGACCACGTAAAAGTTACATAAATAAAATCACTTCAGAAATTAGGCCACCTAAACGAATATTTCCTAAATGTCATTATAATATATTTTGTTAAAAATACTAAATTTTGCTAAGTATCACCAAGATACTTTTACAAGTTAAAATAAATGTTGTAACTACTAAATCGCTAAACACTTTACAATTTAAATAAAAGGAAGAAATAAATGTGAGTTACAATGAAATTCAATTATTTATATCGCTAATCACTAATCTACTTTAAATTACTTAAAGTTTAAGTGAAACTAAATCAAGCTTATAAATAAAATGAACTTTTATTAATTACTAAAATATAAACTAATAATACATATAAGTATAAAAGTGAAATATATAATAATTCAACCTTACCTTATTTCTAATAAAATGATATGAAGATATTTATAAAATACTAAATGTGATTAACGTGTCTAAACTTTATTTGATACATGTTGTCTTTACATAAAATAAAGTTCGACGATGTTAAAATTAATAAGAACTGTAACCTTTGCTATGAATAATAAAAGAATTAATGAATTAAGTGTGGTACATTGGTGTTACCGTTTTCCTCACATGTGTAGAATAATCTCGCACCTCCATTTGAATTGCCCTTTCGATGACTTCACTTTGACCGTCCGCTCTAACTTGGGAACCCTTAGACTCTCTGCGGTTGTTTGGGTTGAATCCGATAATGAGCGAGTTATTCCTCATACTCGATATTCCTTCGACAATTTAGGATTTGAGTTCAAAGGCACGGCCCGACATGAGATTAAACCCTTCGATTATAACGTTGTATGATTAGTACTTGGATTGTTCGCCATGTTGCGACTCTTGACTTTCGATGTTAACGAGGTAGCTGTCTATGGGGACTTGGGCTCCCTCCCAGAGTTGCCCAAGGCTATTCAACGATCTTAAGATTGCTGTTTGACGTGTGGTATCAACCTCAGGGATGGGGCATACTTGATACTTCCGCGGGCCCATAGAATAGTAATTGGAAACGCCAGCCCCATCCGGGGGTACCCGTCTCTGGTGATAGTCGAACTTTTTCGTCGGTGATACCTTTTGAATAGCGAATAAGTATGATCCTCGATAGGTAGTGTATGCATACATTAGACAAGGGATTGAATCGTCCTTATTACCTTAGGTATCTTTAGCATATCCAGACTTGTCCGTTTTAACGGCCCTGGCTGCTACTGCGCGGATTATGTCTGCATGCTTCCGCCTTACTAACGAAGACTCATTTGTTATCACATGTTGAATGCATTTCCTTGTTTGATTGATTATTGTCTGAATGACGTTGTCCTTGAGTTGAGATTGCTTTGTTTAGTATGATTATCGAGAAATGTTTTATGATTATATGATTTGACGTATGCTCATATTTGAATTATCATGATTCCTTATATGTTTTTGCTTGTCTACTTGCAATGTGTTTTATTTATTCATTTTCTATATTGCATATGTTTAGAATTGCATGATCGTTCACGACTATGTGTTTATTAATTGATTACGGCTTATGCATATATCTTGATTTCCATAATTTAGGTTTTATATATATATTATATTAATTGAGATAATAGTCGTGTTTATTTATTGTGATTCTATAAATTGAAATGTTTTAAGTTTTGTTTATCATGTTGGATGAGATTTAAATATCTATATGTGAGAACTGATATTATATGCTAATTGTCCAATTTTATCGAAATATGCAATTCTTGGAGTTATACGGCGTTTAGTCTTTGCCAAGTTACTTTTAATCATAGGTTAAATAAACCAAAGCTGTGGTTTAGAGGTTGTTGGTTAGAAACAGTCACTTCCGCCTCTGGCGGGAGATCCTCCTATTTTGTGTTTTTGTCTCCGCTAAGTGCAATTCTCGAGACTCAGGATTATCGGGACGATTGGGATGTTTCATTTGTTTTCTTTGAGAGATTGTAACATATATTTGTATCCTATGCCATTTGAATGTAATTTAATTAACATCCGGCATGTATTAGACTTAATTAATTTTCCGCCTTAGTTTAATTAAGTCACGAAAAACCGGGTTGTTACAGTTGGTATCAGAGCTGTCTTGCGACCGTGAGTAACTTAAAGTTATTTCATCTAGCGAGAAGACACCTGGGCCAGGCATACATATTAATATATATGTCAGGCATAGACTTATAGGATCAAATAATAAATTAGAAATCTTAGATCGCTAAAATAAAAATCTTAGAACGCTTTAAAAGTGAGAATGGGTAGAAATATTAAGGATTGACCGACCTACCTAGATATAAGGATTTTCGACCGTCATTCAACCTCGATAGATTTTTATTTCTCTTTTCTTGCCTGCTAAGTGCTCTATGACTAATCTTTTTGACTAACAACTCTCGTATACTAACATTACCGACAACTCTCGTATACTAACATTACCGAAAAACGAGACGTATAAATCAAAGTCAAGACGACAAGAATTCAAGCTCAACAAATGGATGCAATAAGAACTATACAACATGAGAGACATTCAAGATTCGAAGAATACTGTTACATTGAAGAATCATTCAGCTATATCAAATTCCTTCTTTAACTATCGTTATCATTTCTAAACTTTTCATTTTTTCAAATCTCCTAATCTTAACATTGCTAATATTCATTCATTTAAAAATGAGTTTTAATTTTCTTCTTTAATCGTTAACCCTTGCTATTTTTAAAGATTTGTGGATTCGATTATTTTTCAACTTTCTAAACTTATTGACTCCTTTTAAAACTTCTAACTTCCTAAATCAATAATTCTTAATAAATGTCTTCTCAATAAATTCTCATCTCTTCTCTTCAATCTCGTAAAATTATGTCATCCTTACTTGTTATCAACTTCTAAAATTTCTAATCTTGAAATCTATAGTACTTGCTAATTGATTTCGTAGAGTTAATTTTCATTTGTTTTTATGTAATCTCGAAAGTTGACTTCCTCCTTCCTTGGTAATTTCGTTGAGTTTTTATTCAACCTCTAAAGTTTATTCCCTTGTTATTCCAAAATTTTGAACTCTTAAATTATATGTCTACGAAATACTTATTAATCTCATACAATGAATCTTCGGTTGTTTCCTTCATGTTTGTAAACTCTTTACCTTTTTATTAAATACTTCTGAACTTGTTCTATCTATTTCAATTACCTCTCTTCAAAAATATATATTCATATAGATATCATTTATCAATTATTTTAACCCTTATTGTAAATTTTCAATCTTACCCGAAATATGATTCATAACATTTCCATTTCACCTAATAGCATTAATAATAATTTTAATAAAATGAGCTATATCAACAAGGTTATCCATAATTCTCGAAAATTTTATTTAATCATTCAACGATAACCTATATTCTCTTTATTTCATTAAAGCTCATATTTTCATTATGATCACTACGACTTTTACATATTTTTCCTAAATGCCGTTTTTCCTAAGGCTATATATCATATACACGTGATCATTAAAAGTAACAATAATAATATTATGTATATACGTTTAAAACTTCTTAAGGGGGTAGGACAATAATTTGATTATATTAAAATCCTAACTAAATCATAAAACTTCTTATTTCAACCTATTTTATTTTAAGGTTAATATTTATTTCTAGATTTAAATAAATTATTTTATTCTTAAAACGCTTATTATTTTAATTTAATTTAATTCCGTACAAAACTTCTAGGCCCTACCTTTTTGAAAACCTCTTTCTCGCTGATTTTGAAAATGACAATGCAGCAACATTTAGATATTAATTCGAAAAAGAATTATTTATATTTTAAAATTATTAAATTCATCAATCTTTCCTTTTTAGAAAATTCATACCCAATCAAGAGCAATATTAATATTCCAATTCCAAAAACCTCGATGTTTTCTCCAACTGCTTTTTAATCTCAAGCAGTTATCCATCCTATTCAAGTTTCGGGGACGAAACTTTTCTTAAGGGGGTAGGATTGTAACACCCCGTGTTTTTATTAATACTAATTAATTATTTTAACAAAATTCTTAAATTAAAATTTATATAATTTAACTTTTATTCAATTACTTTAAAAACGCGGCTGAAAAATTTCGATTAAATAAACTTTCTCCAATACATTTCTAATTAAACTTTCTTGATTTTATATTAACCTATATTATATTTTTATTTATAAAATACTTGTCGAACTAAAACTTTATTTCAATTGGTTTTATTAAACTTAATAAATTTGCGTTTTAATTTAAAAATTATTATTACTTGAATAAATATAATTTTACTGAAATATATCTTGCAAATAAATAAATCGTTTGAAATTTTATGAGACCGTAATACAATTTGTAACTGATAACTTTTATACATTTTATATTTTCGAAATATAAATTTTATAATACTAATGATGAAACTAAAATTTAAAATAAAGAATTCAAATCATAATATATTTTATAATAACTAAAAGTTTATAAATAAGAGTAAATAAAACGGAGCAATCAAAATCAAACAGACCCAAATATAGCCCCATGTTTGTCGACATCAACTCTCACTCACACAAATTAGATATTTTATTTTATAAATCAAACCCTAAATCCCTCTTTGTTACTGCCTCCCTTTCTCTCTTCTTCTTCCTTTCTCCCTTATTTTAGTCTTCCATTAAAATGAAACAAACAAGCCCAACAACAACAATACACGACATCAACAACACAAAACAACAACAACGACCAACTTCAACAACAACAAACACGACAACAATGGCAACAACTTAAACAACAAAGAATGCCACGACAACAACCACGCCGCCGCCGCCTCGACACCACCGCCACCACCGCCTTTGAACCACCATCGCCCTTCTCTTCTCTTCCGCCCGGCCTCCCTGTTTTCCTCTCTCTTCTTGGCCTCGCTTTCACCGTGCTCTGTCGCCTCCTGCTTCATCTGTCACCACCACCGGAGGACAACATCACCACCTGAAACCATCGCCGCCACCGGAGCCACCATTGAAGGCGAGCTCGATCTCGAGCACAGGCCAGCACCACCGTGGTCTCTCTCTCTCTCTCTCGCTCTTTGCTCCCCTGCGCCACCCTCGGGACCACCGTGGCCCTGCTCACCGCGGCCTTGCCGTCGTATTTAATCGTCGGTAAGTGTCGTCGATTAATTCATTTTTATCCGTAAATTTATCGTAAATGACTTCGCTCATTTTAATTCACTTTTGCTCTCTCCTCTCCGTGTGGTACGTTTGTCGGGGACGGAATGGGACCACGAATCTTGAACGCTTATTCTCGGTCTATTTTGGCCTTCTCGGTGTTGCTACCGAGTCATCCGACACCCTTGGTTTGGTCTCGCCTCATATGGTGAGCCTCTGTTACGGTTTCGCTTTTACGTTTCGATTTCATCCATGTGACCCTTTTTAAATTCAACCGTATTAATACTTCTTCATCCTTCTTTTAAACCATTTAATCAATTAATTAACTCTCAATACTCAATTCGTTTTCCGTCTATAATTTATTATGTCGATATATTGAGTCGAGTCTCACTCTCCTCTTTCTCTATATTTTGTGTTATTTTCGATGTCGCCGCCGTCGACACGAGTTGCTGCTATTATTATTCGGCTTCACCGCATTTGATTTTGGGTTCATGAGGAATGGGTTAGGACTGTTTTTGGAGGCCTCTGTTCGTGAGCCAATTTTAGGTGACTCGATTTCTTCCTCAAAATCTCTAACAATTAACGTTTTGGTTTTATTTAAATTAATCTGTTATTAAAAGTGAGCTAGTATGCATTAGACACGTATGAGTCCCGTTTCAGTTTAATTTGATAACTTTGTATGATTCGCTATAGTATGAAATTGGGTGTTAATTTTAGTTATAATATAATGTTGAATTGAATTGTGAAATATGATATTTATATGATTTTGTGAAATTATATTTTGGGTGAAAATGTGTTGTGAATTATTGTTGAATTATATGTAATGTTATCATGTTAAAATTATTTGTTATGTGTAAATTAAAATATATGAAATTTATGTATCACAAGTATAATATGTGACCAAAATATTATTAAATAACTCAAGTAAATAAATTAAAGTAATATAACTTATCTATTGTCACTAAAAAGTTAAATCGAAATATAACTAAAAATGAAGAATTAAGTTAAAAGAGTATTAAGTTTAAATTAATATTAAATCAAACTAAAAGTAAAAATATGAATTAAGTTACTCATATTAAAGTTTCTGAAATAAATAATTATATAAAAAGTCATATATCACATTTAATATAAAGATTACTTTATTAAAACTTTAAAGTTTACAATGAACTTAAAATATACTAAATAAGTATTTAGTTAAAATAATAATAAGAAATTGGGTACTTTAAGATTTAAAATGAATCTAAGTAAAAGTATTACTAAATAAAGCTAAAAATTAGAATCACAAGTAAAAATTAACTAAAAGGTAAATTGTTAATATCATAATAATATATAAAGGTTGACTAAAAATTTACTAAGTATAGTTATATAAAAATTATGAATAATATATTTATATATATAAATACAAAATCTAACTAAAATTTTGAACTATGAAGTTTGACATTTTAAAAAGTTGTAAATATTTAAATAAATTAAACTTAAGTGAGTAGTACTAAAATATAAATATTAATAATCCCACGTATTAAATCACCTAATACGACCACGTAAAAGTTACATAAATAAAATCACTTCAGAAATTAGGCCACCTAAACGAATATTTCCTAAATGTCATTATAATATATTTTGTTAAAAATACTAAATTTTGCTAAGTATCACCAAGATACTTTTACAAGTTAAAATAAATGTTGTAACTACTAAATCGCTAAACACTTTACAATTTAAATAAAAGGAAGAAATAAATGTGAGTTACAATGAAATTCAATTATTTATATCACTAATCACTAATCTACTTTAAATTACTTAAAGTTTAAGTGAAACTAAATCAAGCTTATAAATAAAATGAACTTTTATTAATTACTAAAATATAAACTAATAATACATATAAGTATAAAAGTGAAATATATAATAATTCAACCTTACCTTATTTCTAATAAAAGGATATGAAGATATTTATAAAATACTAAATGTGATTAACGTGTCTAAACTTTATTTGATACATGTTGTCTTTACATAAAATAAAGTTCGACGATGTTAAAATTAATAAGAACTGTAACCTTTGCTATGAATAATAAAAGAATTAATGAATTAAGTGTGGTACATTGGTGTTACCGTTTTCCTCACATGTGTAGAATAATCTCGCACCTCCATTTGAATTGCCCTTTCGATGACTTCACTTTGACCGTCCGCTCTAACTTGGGAACCCTTAGACTCTCTGCGGTTGTTTGGGTTGAATCCGATAATGAGCGAGTTATTCCTCATACTCGATATTCCTTCGACAATTTAGGATTTGAGTTCAAAGGCACGGCCCGACATGAGATTAAACCCTTCGATTATAACGTTGTATGATTAGTACTTGGATTGTTCGCCATGTTGCGACTCTTGACTTTCGATGTTAACGAGGTAGCTGTCTATGGGGACTTGGGCTCCCTCCCAGAGTTGCCCAAGGCTATTCAACGATCTTAAGATTGCTGTTTGACGTGTGGTATCAACCTCAGGGATGGGGCATACTTGATACTTCCGCGGGCCCATAGAATAGTAATTGGAAACGCCAACCCCATCCGGGGGTACCCGTCTCTGGTGATAGTCGAACTTTTTCGTCGGTGATACCTTTTGAATAGCGAATAAGTATGATCCTCGATAGGTAGTGTATGCATACATTAGACAAGGGATTGAATCGTCCTTATTACCTTAGGTATCTTTAGCATATCCAGACTTGTCCGTTTTAACGGCCCTGGCTGCTACTGATTATGTCTGCATGCTTCCGCCTTACTAACGAAGACTCATTTGTTATCACATGTTGAATGCATTTCCTTGTTTGATTGATTATTGTCTGAATGACGTTGTCCTTGAGTTGAGATTGCTTTGTTTAGTATGATTATCGAGAAATGTTTTATGATTATATGATTTGACGTATGCTCATATTTGAATTATCATGATTCCTTATATGTTTTTGCTTGTCTACTTGCAATGTGTTTTATTTATTCATTTTCTATATTGCATATGTTTAGAATTGCATGATCGTTCACGACTATGTGTTTATTAATTGATTACGGCTTATGCATATATCTTGATTTCCATAATTTAGGTTTTATATATATATTATATTAATTGAGATAATAGTCGTGTTTATTTATTGTGATTCTATAAATTGAAATGTTTTAAGTTTTGTTTATCATGTTGGATGAGATTTAAATATCTATATGTGAGAACTGATATTATATGCTAATTGTCCAATTTTATCGAAATATCAATTCTTTGGAGTTATACGCGTTTAGTCTCGCCAAGTTACTTTTAATCATAGGTTAAATAAACCAAAACTGTGGTTTAGAGGTTGTTGGTTAGAACAGTCACTTCCCGCCTCTGAGCGGGAGATCCTCCTATTTTGTGTTTTTGTCTCCGTTGCAGGCAATTCTCGAGACTCAGGATTATCGGGACGATTGGGATGTTTCATTTGTTTTCTTTGAGAGATTGTAACATATATTTGTATCCTATGCCATTTGAATGTAATTTAATTAACATCCGGCATGTATTAGACTTAATTAATTTTCCGCCTTAGTTTAATTAAGTCACGAAAAACCGGGTTGTTACATAAATGTGGTCCCGGAGCCATCAATCTAGCCTTATTTTCAGTCCACCAAATGTCAGCATTTACTGTAAGGTAATGGGTGGCTTGAGCAATTTTAAGGTCCTCGGGACAATTAAGGGTAGCAAATATTTTATCAAAAGATCTAATCCAAGCTTCTAACTTAACAGGGTCCCCTTTTCCATCAAAGTATGTTGGTCTCTGTAAGCTAACCGACTTAGTCATGTCAGAGGCTGCATTTGGGTTTCTACCTTGGGCTAGTTGGGTAACAGCTTGGACCAAGTTTTGGTTCATGGTAACTAGTTGTTGCATTGCAGCGACCAAATCAATCTGGTTATTGTTACCGATATTGTTATCATTGTTATTATTATTAGGGATTCCTCCTCCTCTGCCTCTTCCTCTTCCTCTTCCAGACATGGTCTAAACAAATAAGGGTACAGGGTTATTCTAAATTGCTATGAAATAAATGACAAAGGCACACAACATAAAATAAGAGAGTAAGGCTACTATCCTAGTTCCACTTTTCTCTATAGTACTTTTTCTAATCATGGCAACAATAACAACCACATCGTATAACAAGAAGTAAAAATCATACAACGATAACCCTTAGCCCCGAATCACTCACTCTCACTTCGTGTAAAATATTTTTATTTAAATGTATAAATATTCAGAAAATGATTTTAGAAAGAGATTTCTTTTTTTTTTGTTAAAATAAACACATTTTGAGTGAACACATTTTGCGTGGTTTGGAAAGAACTGCTTTGATACCACCTGTAACACCCCCGATTTCTAGCCTCGTTTACATACATAAAATCAACAACTCGCAAGGCCAAAATTCGAGAATGCTACTAATAGTAACTGAGGTTTTTAATAATAAAAACAAAATAAAAATTCTTAACAAAGTAAATTATAAAAATTACATAAAACAAAATCCATTTATCTAGTCGCAAAAGAATAATTAAAGAGTTTATTCAAATGTATTGAAATCAAAACGCAGCGTCTCTCACGATACCCATCCCCGCGATCACACACTAACCTGCAAGTTATTTAAATCACAAAACAAAGTCAACAAAAACGTTGAGTAAGTACGACCCATATCTAGTAAAAACGATTCTGAAAATCATTTTAGAAAGTCTTTTACTTGCAATTTTCGAAAACATTAGTACAAGAGACCATTGAAAACAAAATTTAATAAATTAGAAATAAGTTCATTATCAAGTACTGAGTACAGAAAATATTTTAGTCCCATAAGAATGAGACTCTTCCGATGGCCAATAACTCTCTGTTTTTTTTTCTCACCGACCAACCAAAAGGTAGGCCCCTGATAGTGGCTAGAATAGTATACTTAAGCGGGTTCCCTCTTTTCAATAAGAGGAGGACTTCACTCGTGATACTGTCTTTAAGATATGAGACCCAATAGTCCCGAATACGCGTATCCCCCAATGAGTACTACAAAGGGGAGGATCTAGAGGTGAGGGCTCGATCAACTGACCCTACATTTGAACTTTATGAATCATCACTATCGATAACAACTCTCATATATAATGCCCATAGAAGGGACGGGATATCATCGGGATAACCAAAATAATTTAAAGTACTTGAGAACAACAGTTCATATGAAAAATTCGAGATAACAATGAGATGAGAAAATATAAATCAAACTTTTTCAGAAGAGTTCAAGAACAATTTGACTTAAAAGTATTTGTAAGTATAGACTTGATCAAGAGTAAGTCATCAAATATGAAGAGATTCGAGAAAAGTATTATCGAAACGTATTTGTAAGACAATTTAAAATAACATGAATCTTTAAAACTTTAAAACAACAAATATAGTAAACTTGAATAAAATTGTATAGAATAGATAAAACGATTTGAGAAACAATCTTTAAAACATTACAATAGAGATTTTAAACTAAGATACTTAATAAGGAGATAAGCAGTCGTACTTACCTTAAAAATAGCACACGAACAAATCACACGATCAAATAGTTTAGAATGGCTCCTCGACGAACCCGCGATCTATAATAATAGATATACACAACAATCACTACACACATTTACGAGATTGACTACTATCATAATTAAACTTTTGTACTATATTACATTGATTCCCCAATTTATTACATACACGGGGCAATTAGCTCAAACGAATCATATCTGTTAGTGTTAGTACTATGCTTAACATTATTTTATTAAAACTAGTCACTTGCTTGTAAATAATTGTATTAATAAAACCCCCTACATTTTTTCTACGTACAACAAACACCTACACCATGAATGGCTCCCTGTCAAGTACCATCCTTTACCCGTGAGTTACGACACCGGCATACGAACTTATGACGCTGACTTACGACATCCAATAGCAACCTACGCTATTCATTGACCCTATCACCATGTATCCCCAAAACAGTCAGACGACCCAACAAAGATGACCCATGTGAAACGCGACGCTCTCGACTTTTCTTCTCCGACCCGAAACGTTACTCACCAAACACAGTCACAACCATCACTCTCGTGCAGAATGACTATCGGATAACCCACACTCGGTCATCTATATGGACGTTATCAACGAACCAATGCATGAACTCACTCGAACCCGTTATCCCACGACTCTGCTTATAAATCATGATTATAAACCTCATATGCTTACTACTACCGTTAACTATTTCCATTATAAGTTTCGAGACGAGCCCTAATACACGACCCAATAAGACCAATCTCAATTCATATGATCATAGCGCTTCTAAACCGATTTTGTCGACATATAGACTAATAGTGTTTCCTTTAAAGGGGAGTATTTTAACCATTAAAACTACAATGGTGATCTCATATGCACTTATTGTATGACTGTCAATTGGAATAAGGTAAAACTAATTCATGAATTAAGACAAAATTGTGGAAGCACTAACCTCAATTACACGACGACCTCCGATGACTACTCTGTTGTTTTTTTTTTTTTTTTTTTTTTTAAGTTGAAGTGTCTGGCGTGCAAAAGTTTAAGGTTATATATAGGTGTAAATTGTTGCTGCTTAACCTAGGGCTTCTAGGTGGTTTCCTCCGTTAATTAGGAAATTTGGAGTAAATCAATATTATTATTATTATTATTATTATTATTATTATTATTATTATTATTATTTTCAAAGACTGACTCAGCTAAAGTTAAAGGATTTACTCGACTAGATTCATAATATTTCCTTAATTTTTTTTTTTACTACTCATAATTTACCAAATTATTGGGTATTACAATTACGAAGGAAGCTTCGAACTCCTATTGGTCATGGGTTGAGAACGGGAATGAAATTCTATGAGATCGAGTCTCGCGTTGTTCCTCAGTAGCTCAGTGGTAGAAGCGGTCATTTGTTAGCGATTGGTCGTAGGTTCGAATCCTACTTGGGGAGATTTTATTCATTCTTCATTCGAGAATGAAGAGGCTCGCTTTGGCCAGTTAAGAGTAGGTAAGTGGGTAACCTCTTCCCTGTCTTTTTGTCTATCTCATCGTATCACATTCTCATTACATTACGCTATTTATTTGAGAATCTCCGTCAATACCTCGGTGTAGGTCCGGGATAATCTTTTGTTCCATAGTCCTGGGGCTATTTACAACTAGCCAATTAAGAATTATCGGATGTATTATATATATATATATATATATATATATATATATATATATATATATATATATATATATATATATATATATATACAGAGAGGATCACATGAATAACTTATATTTGGTGCATCCTTTGTACCTTCTTAAAGCCCTTGGATCTAATGAAATCAATGGTTGAATTTATTTATTTTTTTTTTTCTTTCTTTTTTTTTTTTTTTTTTTTTTTTTTTTTTTTTTTATTTTTTTTTTTTACGTTTTTTACCTTTTTTTTTTTACGAATTTTTTTTTTTTTTTTTTTTTTTTTTTTTTTTTTTTCTTTTTGTTTTTCAGTTATTTAATTATTCCATTGTTTTTGTTATTTTATTTTTTTGTTTTTAACGATTTTTGTTATTTTTTTAAATTCTTTTTATTTTTCAATTATTTGATTATTCCAATGTTTTTGTTATTTTTTTTATTATATTAAGGTAATTACAAATAATCGTTAAAGTAACAATTGACGAATAATTATATAAAATTTTATTACCATGATTTTGTCAAGTATTATAAATTAAAGTAAAATGTACAAGCTATTAGAGTAACAGTTGTTACCCTTTAAAGTAACATTGATTACTCTTTGAAGTAACAATAATATCGTATCAAGAAAATATATGGATTAAAAAATGTTTGTTAAAATAACACGTACAAGCTATTAAAGTTACAATTGTTACACTTTAAAGTAACATTGATTTCACGTCAAATAAATAGTAACATCGCATCAAGAAAATAGAAGGATTAATAAAATTTTGTTAAAATAAAACGTAAAAGTTATTAGAGTAACAATTGTTACACTTTGAAGTAACAGGCACATCGTATCAAAAAATACTTAAGGATTAATAAAAATTTGTTAAAATAACACATATAAGCTATTAGAGTAACAGTTGTTGTACTTTAAAGTAACATTGAATATCGTATCAAGAAAATATATAAAAATTATTAAAAATTTGTTAAAATAACATGTATTCCGTTTAAGTTATTAGAGTAACAGGAGTTACATTTTAAAGTAACATTAATTGCACTTCGAAGTAACAGTAATATTGAATCAAGCAATATAAGAATTAAAAACAAAAAAAAAGTATAAAAAAAAAAAAAATTATTAGAGTAACATGTGTTACATTTTAAAATAAGTTATTAGAGTAACAGGTGTTACATTTTAAAGTAACATTGATTGCACTTCGAAGGAACAATAACATTGTATCAAGTAATATAAGAATTAAAGGCAAAAAAAAAAAAAAAAAAAAAAGTAAAAAAAATAAATTAAAAATATTGGAATAACATGTGTTACATTTTAAAGTAACATTGATTGCATTTTGAAGTAACAGTAACATTGTATCAAGTAATATAAGAATTAAAGGCAAAAAAAAAAATTGTAAAAAAAAATTAAAAAAAAAAAAAAAAAAAAAAAAAAAAAAAAAAAAAATTGTTAAAAAAAATTAAAAAAAAAAAAATTAATTTAAAAAAGAGGTTGACCAAACAATTTAAGAAAAAAAAAACATAAATCGAAGAAAAAAAATTAGAAGGGAAGAAAAAAAAATCTAAAAATAAATTAGGAGAGATATCATGTGGTAAGATCTCAACCATTAGATCAAGTAGATCTAAGGGTTGAGGAAGGGATGCATGACTCACCAAATTTGAGGGGATTCATGTGATCCTATTTATATATATATATATATATATATATATATATATATATATATATATATATATATATATATATATATATATATATAGATTTAGGTTCATATGAGAAATAGGGCTTAGGTGAGAAATATGAGAAATAATCATAACCATTGATTGTTTTAATCTAAGGGTTGATATACATTTGTTTTTTGTTTTTTTTTTTTTTTTTTTTTTTTTTTTTATGGGAGATTTGTTTTTTTTTTTTTTTTTTTTTTTTTTTTTTTTTTGATGGGAAATTCTTTTTTTTTTTTTTTTTTTTTTTTTTTTTGGGAGATTTGTTTTCTTTTTTTTTTTTCTTTTTTTTTTGTGATGGGAGATTTGTTTTTTTTTTTTTTTTTTGTGAGGGGATATTTTTTTTTTTTTCCTTTTTTTTTGTGATGGGAGATTTGTTTTTTTTTTTTTTTTTTCTTTTTTTTTGTGAGGAAAGCTTTTTTTTTTTTTTTTTTTTTTTTTTTGAGGGGTGATTTGTTTTTTTTTTCTTTTTCTTTTTTTTTTTCAAATTATTTTTTTTTAATTTCATTTTTGTTTTTCTATTTTTTTGTTTTTTTAAATTTTTTCTTTTTGATTTTTAATACGAGGTTCATTACATTTACAAACGAGGTTCATTACATTTAAAAGCGAGGTTCATTACATTTATATACGAGGTCCATTTCATTTACATACGAGGTTCATTTCATTTACATACGAGGTTCATTTCAGTAACAAATGAAGTTCATTTCAGTTACATACGAGGTTCATTTCGGTAACAAATGAGGTTCATTTCAGTTACATACGAGGTTCATTACATTTACAAATGAGGTTCATTACATTTACATACGAGATTCATTTCATTTACATACGAGATTCATTTCATTCAAATACGAGGTTCATTTCATTTACAAACGAGGTTCATTATATTTACATACGAGATTCATTTCATTTACATACGAGGTTTATTTCAGTTACATACTGAGGTTCATTTCAAGAATAAATGGCGTTCATTTCAGTTACATACGAGATTCATTACATTTACAAACGTGGTTCATTACATTTACATACGAGATTTATTTCATTTACATACGAGATTCATTTCATTCAAATACGAGGTTCATTTCATTTACAAACGAGGTTCATTACGTTTACATACGAGATTCATTTCATTTACATACGAGGTTCATTTCATTTACATACGAGGTTCATTTCAGTAACAAATGAGGTTCATTTCATTTACATACGAGGTTCATTTCAGATAAATACGAGGTTCATTGCAGTAACAAATGAGGTTCATTTTAGTTACATACGAGGTTCATTACATTTACAAACGAGGTTCATTACATTTACATTCGAGATTCATTTCATTTACATACGAGATTCATTTCATTCAAATACGAGGTTCATTTCTTTTACAAACGAGGTTCATTACATTTACATACGAGATTCATTTCATTTACATACGAGGTTCATTTCATTTACATACGAGGTTCATTTCAGTAACATATGAGGTTCATTACATTTACAAACGAGGTTCATTACATTTAGATACGAGATTCATTTCATTTACATACGAGATTCATTTCATTCAAATACGAGGTTCATTTCATTTACATACGAGATTCATTTCATTTACATACGAGATTCATTTCAGTAACAAATGAGGTTCATTTGATTACATACGAGGTTTATTACATTTACAAACGAGGTTCATTACATTTACTGAGCGAGGTTCATTTCATTTACATACGAGATTCATTTCATTCAAATACGAGGTTCATTTCATTTACATACGAGGTTCATTTCAAAACAAAGAAACAAAAAATAATTGAAAAAAAAAAATTGAAAAAAAATTGAAAAAATAAAAAAAAATAAATTGAAAAAAATTGAAAAAAAAATTAAAAAAATTGAAAAAAAAATTGAAAAAATGAAAGAAAAAATATGAAAGGAAAAAAACAAAAAAAAAAAAAAAAAATCCCCTCATAAAGAAACAAAAAAATTAAAAATAAATCCACCCTCATAAAAAATAAATAAATAAATAAATCTCCCTTACATTAAAAAAAAAAATAAAAAAAATAAATATAAATCTCCCCTCACCAAAAAACTATAAATCTCAACCCTTAGATTAAAATAATGAATGGTTATGATGATTTCTCATATTTCTCATATAAGGGGTATTTCTCATGGGAACTCAACCCTATATATATATATATATAAAAATAGGATCACATGAATCCCCTCAAATTTGGTGAGTCATGCATCCCTTCCTCAACCCTTAGATCTACTTGATCTAATGGTTGAGATCTTACCACATGATATCTCTCCTAATTTATTTTTAGATTTTTTTTTTCTCCCTTCTAATTTTTTTTCTTCGATTTATGTTTTTTTTTTCTTAAATTGTTTGGTCAACCTTTTTTTTAAGTTTATTTTTCCCTTTTTTTTTTTTTTCCTCTCACAATTTTTTTTTTTTTTTTTTTTTTTTTTTTTTTTTTCACACAATTTTTTTTTTTTTTTTTTTTTTTTTTTTTTTTTTTGACTTTAATTTTTATATTACTTGATACAATGTCACTGTTATTTCGAAGAGCAATCAATGTTACTTTAAAATGTAACACATGTTACTCTAATATTTTTAATTTTTTTTTTTTTTTTTTGTTTGCCTTTAATTCTTATATTACTTGATACAATGTTATTGTTTCTTCGAAGTGCAATCAATGTTACTTTAAAATGTAACACCTGTTACTCTAATAACTATCTTAAAATGTAACACATGTTACTCTAATAATTTTTTTTTTTTTTTACCTTTAATTCTTATATTACTTGATACAATATTATTGTTTTTTCAAGTGCAATCAATGTTACTTTAAAATGTAACACCTGTTACTCTAATAACTATCTTAAAATGTAACACATGTTACTCTAATAATTTTTTTTTTTTTTTACCTTTAATTCTTATATTACTTGATACAATATTACTGTTACTTCGAAGTGCAATTAATGTTACTTTAAAATGTAACTCCTGTTACTCTAATAACTTAAACGGAGTACATGTTATTTTAACAAATATTTATATATTTTTATAAATTTTCTTGATACGATATTCAATGTTATTTTAAAGTATAACAACTGTTACTCTAATAGCTTATATGTGTTATTTTAACAAATTTTATTAATTCTTAAGTATTTTTTGATACGATGTGCCTGTTACTTCAAAGTGTAACAATTGTTACTCTAATAACTTTTACATTTTATTTTAACAAAATTTTATTAATCCTTCTATTTTCTTGATGCGATGTTACTATTTCTTTGACGTGAAACCAATGTTACTTTAAAGTGTAACAATTGTAACTCTAATAGCTTGTACGTGTTATTTTAACAAACATTTATTAATCCATATATTTTCTTGATATGATATTATTGTTACTTCAAAGTGCAATCAATGTTACTTTAAAGGGTAACAACTGTTACTCTAATAGCTTGTATATGTTACTTTAAGTTATAATACTTGACAAAATCATGGTATTAAAATTTTATATAATTATTAAATCAATTGTTACTTTAACATTTATTTGTTATTACCTTAATATAATAAAAAAATAACAAAAACATTGAAATAATCAAGTAATTGAAAAATTAAAAGAATTTAAAAAAACTAGCAAAAATCGTTAAAAAAATAACAAAACAATGAAATAATTAAATAATCGAAAAACTAAAAGAATTTAAAAAAAAATTCGTAAAAACAAAATCGTAAAAAAAAAAAATTAATCGTAAAAAAAAAAAAAAAAAAAAAAAAAAAAAAAAAAAAAAAATCGAAAAAAAAAACGTAAAAAAAAAAAAAAAAAAATTAAAAAAATTACAAAAATCGTCAAAAAAAAACGAAAAAAAACGTAAAAAAAATATAAAAAAAAAAAGAAAAGAAAAGAAAAAGAAAAAGAAAGAAAGAAAAAAAAAATAAATAAATAAAAGAAATCTCAACCATTGATTTCATTAGATCCAAGGGCTCTAAGAGTGTACAAAGGATGCACCAAATATAAGGGATTCATGTGATCCTCTCTGTATATATATATATATAGAAGAGTTCTATCAAGTCAATAGGTAAGGGAGAGTCATAAAGTCGCATTTAGGGCCCTTGGATTAACACTAAATCTAGGGCTGAGATTGATCCAAACTAATTAATTGAGTAAAAAAAAAATGCAGCCAATAAGAAAATTGGGGGGGTTTAACGAGGGAACAATTCTCAAAACCTGCATGCTTTATTAATTAAATCAAAAAAAAAAAAAAAAAAAAAAAAAAAAAAGAAAAAGCCAATCACTATTTTCTGGTCATTTTAATGAGGAGAAGCAACAAGTTTCTAGGTTATTCAATTGTCCCCATTCATTTATTCATTCATTTCTTTATGGTTTTTTTTTCTCATCTTCATTCACGCCCCTTCTTCATCCTTTTTCTGTGCAAATTCTCATTATACTCCATATTTTCCCCCCATATTTTATGTAACACCCCGTGTTTTTATTAACACTAATTAATTATTTTAACTAAATTATTAAATTAAAATTTATATAATTTAACTTTTATTCAATTACTTAAAAACGCGGCTGAAAAATTTCGATTAAATAAACTTCCTCCAATACATTTCTAATTAAACTTTCTTGATTTTATATTAACCTATATTATATTTTTATTTATAAAATACTTGTCGAACTAAAACGTTACTTTTGTTACCATTATTAGACTTTATAAATTTGCGCTACATTTTAAAAATCCCCACTTTCATAAAATTTAGTCTTTATAAAAATATTCTTTCAAACAAGCAGACCGTTTGAAAATTTGTGAGACAGTAATACAATTTGTAACTGACAACTTTTATACAATTATATCTTCGAACTATAAATTTATTAATAAGAATAATGGAATTAAAATTTAAAACAAATAATTTAAAACATAATATATTTTATAAATTATTTAAGTTTTATAAATAAGAGTAAATAAAACGGAGCAAACAAAATGAAACAGACCCAATTATCTCCCAAGTATGTCGACATACACTACCACTTGATGTTAGATATTTTTTTTTCTAACCTAAAACCCTAACTCCCTCTTTGTTTACTGCCTCCCTTTCTATCTTCTTCTTCCTTATCTTCTGGTTTTCATTACTCCACTAAAATAAAACAAAATAAAGTAACAAAAACAACATCAAACAAACAACAACAAAAACGACGACAACAACAATAACATCACCCACAACAACAGCAACAACAAACAACCCAACGACGACAGCAACGGCCGCCACAGCCACCGTGCACCCACCGGAGCCGCCATTAATGGCAAGCTCGAGCTCGAGCTCAGCCACCACCACCTGCCACCGTCGCCCCTTCTTTTCGAGTTCCCTTTCTCTTCCTCTACTCTGTTCTCTCTCCCCTGCCTTCTACGCCGTCATCTGACACCACCGTTGAGCCACGTCACCTGCCACCATCTCCCTCCACCTCAGACCACCGTGGCCTGCAGCCACCACCATGGCCGTGCTCTTCTCCCCTGTTTTCCCCTGCTCTTCCTCGCCTCTGCTCTTCCTCTCCCTGTTTCCTTCCTCTTTTCACTCGCCGGAAACCACCACCACTGGAGCTGACTCGAACCACCGTCACCGGAGGTCAGACCACCTTCTTCTTCCTCATTATCGTCTCCTCTTCTTTTTTTTTTTTTTTTTTTTTTTTCGTCCTCCCTTATTCCTCTGCTCTATTTTTTTCTCACTCTCTAACTTTGTCTCGCCGGAAAACGCCGTCACGTGAGGCCACCGAATCGCCCTCGCTCATTGTCCAAGTGATCGGTGCCGTGACCTCGATCATGTCTCCTTGGTTCACTACGGGCTGATGTTGTCTTCATTTGGCTTCACTACTACTACTACTACTGATTTTGGGTTTATGGAGAAAACGGGTTTGGATTTTATTTGGAGGCCTCAGTTCGTGTGCCAAATTTAGGTGACTCGATTCTTCCTCAAAATCTCTAACATTAACGTTTTGGTTTTAATTTAATTAATCTGTTATTAAAAGTGAGCTAGTATGCATTAGACACGTATGATTCCCGTTTCAGTTTAATTTGATAACTTTGTATGATTAACTATAGTATGAAATTGGGTGTTAAGTTTAGTTATTATATGTTATTGAATTGAATTGTGAAATATGATATTTGTATGATTTTGTGATAATATGTTTTGTGTGAAAAATGTGTTGTTGAATTAATGTTGAATTTATTTGTAATATTGTCATGTTAAAATTATATGTTTTGTGTAAACTAAAATATATTAAATATAAGTACCACAATTATAAAATAAGACTAAAAATATTACTAAAATAACATATGCAAATAAACTAAATAAATATAAAAATATTCATAGTCGTAAAAATAATTATAGTCACTTAAAGGTTTAAATAAAACACAACTAAAAATGATGAGTTAAATTAAAAGGATATTAATTTTAAATTAGTATTAAATCAACTTAAAAGTAAAAATATAAATTAAGTTACCCGTATAAAATTTCTAAGATAAATAGTTATACAAAATGTCATATATCAAATTTAACACGACGATTACTTTATCTAAAACTCTAAAGTTAAAATGAACTTAAACTATACTAAATAAATATTTAGTTAAAATATCAAAAGAAAATAAAAGAACATGAAACTTAAAATAAATCTAAGTAAGGTTATTATTGAATAAAGTTATAAATTAGTATCCCTAACAAGATTTTTGAAAAATAAAATGAAGTTAGGCAAAGTCGTATAAAAAGAAATTTAAGAAAACTAAAGTCACAAATACAAATTTGGATAAAAATAAAGTGTGGAGAATTTACTAAGTATAAAAAAAATGTAAGTGTAACAACCCGGTTTTTCGTGACTTAATTAAACTAAGGCGGAAAATTAATTAAGTCTAATACATGCCGGATGTTAATTAAATTACATTCAAATGGCATAGGATACAAATATATGTTACAATCTCTCAAAGAAAGAAATGAAACATCCCAATCGTCCCGATAATCCTGAGTCTCGAGAATTGCCTGCAACGGAGACAAAAACACAAAATAGGAGGATCTCCCGCTCAGAGGCGGGAAGTGACTGTTCTAACCAACAACCTCTAAACCACAGTTTTGGTTTATTTAACCTATGATTAAAAGTAACTTGGCAAAGACTAAACGCTGTATAACTCAAAGAATGCATATTTCGATAAAATTGGACAATTAGCATATAATATCAGTTCTCACATATAGATATTTAAATCTCATCCAACATGATAAACAAAACTTAAAACATTTCAATTTATAGAATCACAATAAATAAACATGACTATTATCTCAATTAATATAATATATATATAAAACCTAAATTATGGAAATCAAGATATATGCATAAGCCGTAATCAATTAATAAACACATAGTCGTGAACAATCATGCAATTCTAAACATATGCAATATAGAAAATGAATAAATAAAACACATTGCAAGTAGACAAGCAAAAACATATAAGGAATCATGATAATTCAAATATGAGCATACGTCAGATCATATAATCATAAAACATTTCTCGATAATCATACTAAACAAAGCAATCTCAACTCAAGGACAACGTCATTCAGACAATAACCAATCAAAACAAGGAAATGCATTCAACATGTGATAACAAATGAATCTTCGTTAGTAAGGCGGAAGCATGCAGACATAATCCGCGCAGTAGCAGCCAGGGCCGAACGAAATCGGACGTAACTGAATATGCTAAAGATATCTAAGGTAATAAGGACGGCCTAATCCCTTGTCTAATGTATGCATACACCACCTATCGAGGATCATACTTATTCGCTAATCAAAAGGTATTCACCAAGAAAATGTTCGACTATCACCAGAGACGGGTACCGGATGGGTCATGCGTTCCAATCTTGATATATGGGCCCACGGTAATATCAAGTATGCCCCATCCCTGAGGTTGATACTCCGCGCCGAAAAGAAATCTTAAGATTGTTAATCGCCTTGGGCAACTCTGGGAGGAAGCCCAAGTCCCCATAGACAGCTACCTCGTTAACATCGAATTTCAAGAGTCGCAACATGGCGAACAATCCTAGTATTTTATTCAAGTACTTGCTTTCTCAACATCTCATTCACTCGTTCACAAGTGACAATAATGACAATCTTGTAACATAATCATAACGTCGAACTTGTATAATGAAATTTTAATTCTAGCAGTTCTTCAGATAAACGGAAGCACATAGAAAACTTAAATATTTATTTTGAGTTCGTTCGTATACTTTAAATATTTTCACTATTCATTATTTTACTTTTAAATATTAATTCTCGTTACTTAGTTTACTTTAAAAATGATTTATTTCGAATAACTTAAATAGGTTCAAGTAATTAATTTATTTCATTCAAGTGTAAGTATTTTATTTGATGAAGTTAAATGATTTAGTTAATGTAACTAGGTTTTCTAATTATTAGTTCCTTTTAGTTAAATTGTAAAGTGTTTAGCGATTTAGCATTCATAACCTTTATTTTAACTTAGAAATATTACTTAAATGATATTCTACAATTTTTTAGTATTCTTGATAAAATATGATTAAGTGACATTTAGTTAAATTTCTTTTAGGTGGTTTAATTTCTTAATACAACTTCATATTATAATTTTTCTTTACTTGTTCGATTTAGGTGAAAAATAAATTAAATCATAGAATTTTATTTATGTAACTTTAACGTAGTCGGATTAAGTGATTTAATAATTTGATCGTGAGATTATTAATATTTATATTTTAGTAATATTCACTCAAGTTTAATTCACTTAATTTTTTTATAACTTTTTATAATGTCATACACTTTATAGTTTAAATTTTAGTTAGGTTTTGTATTTATATATATAAATATATATCATTCATAATTTTTATTAACTTTACTTAGTAAAATTTTAGTCGATCTTTATATGATCTTAATAATTCACCCTTTTAGTAAATTCTTATTTGTGATACTAATTATTAACTTTATTCAATAATAGTTTTACTTAGATTCATTTTAAGTTTCAAAGTACCCAATTTCTTTTTATTATTTTAACCAAATATTTATTTAGTATATTTTAAGTTCATTGTAAACTTTATAATTTTAACAAGGTAATCTTCATATTAAATGTGATATATGACATTTTATAAAACTATTTATATTAGAAATTTTTATACGAGTAGCAATTAACTTATGTTTTTACCTTTAAACTTATTTAAATACTAATTTCACTTAATACTCTTTTAACTTAATTCTTCATTTTTAGTTATATTTCGATTTAACTTTTTAGTGACGACAAATATTTTTACGACTATGAATGGTTTTATATTTATTAAGTTTATTTACTTAAGTCGGTTAATAATATTTTTAGTCTTATTTTATACTTGTGATACATAAACTTTATATATTTTAATTTACACATAACAAATAATTTTAACATGATAATATTACATATAATTCAACAATAATTCACAACACATTTTCACCCAAAATATAATTTCACAAAATCATATAAATATCATATTTCACAAATCAATTCAACATTATATTATAACCACAATTAACACCCAATTTCATACTATAGCGATTCATACAAAGTTATCAAATTAAACTGAAACGGGACTCATACGTGTCTAATGCATACTAGCTCACTTTTAATAACAAATTAATTAGAATAAAACCAAAACGTTAATGTTAGAGATTTTGAGGAAGAATCGAGTCACCTAAAATTGGCTCACGAACTGAAGGCCTCCATAAATAAATCCAACCCCTCAACCCGTCTTTGAACCCATCTTGACCGGCGATAAATCAACAGCACGCAGTAGCAATTCCTCACGAAAAAGTTTAGAAATAGGGAAGTAAGAATCGAGTTCAAACTATTGACACAAGTGAATGAAAACGACAACAATATCGAGAATAATGAACTTATTAGAATGACTTATAATTGAAAGAACTTTGAGAAATGAGAGCACACATTCAACTGTCGAGATAAAACTGACATAATAGATCATGAATATAAAACTTAGATGTCGAGAATAATTAAAATCGACACCAAGTAAGTTCAAAATGAACGATACATGAAGAGTGAGCTCACCAACAAATAGGAGGCTGTGATTGCTGGTGGTTGTCGACTGGAGGCAGAGGATTGCAGCAACGGTGGCGAGGGCCTGAACCAGAGCCTCGCGGCGGCTGCTCATATGGCGACAACAAATTTCGTAGTTTACCGGTGCAGACGAACACAGGGGACAGCGAGAAGTGATAATCAATTCAATAATTAAATAAATCGACGGAATAAAATAGGAATTTGAAACGAACTGAAATCGTAAAAAAAAATGAAATAGAAAGGGGACTCACGGTGCTCACGGTGGACCAAGGGCAGGGGAGAAAGAGGAGGACACGGTGGTGGTCACCGTGGTGGTGGTGTACTGGCACGAGGCCATGGTGGCAGACCGGTGGTGGTCCGAGGACGAGCAGGTGAGGGCCTCGAGTTCCTATGACAACACCGAGATGGCGAGAGCAGGGCAAGGGCCATGGTGGCGGCTTCCCGGGGACGAGTCCGGTGGTCGGAGGTTGTAGCTCCGGCAATACTCCGATAAGCTGAACGAAAAACAGAGGAGAAGCAGGGGACACGAAAGAGGGAAAAAGAGAAGGGCCACGGTGGTCAAGCTCAAGGTCGGCTCCAATGGCGGCTCCGGTGAGGCGGTCGGTGCTCCGGCGAAGACAAACGGAGGTAACATCCTCCATTAATGAAGGTAGAGAAGTGAGTGCCGAGAAGAAAACAGGGGAGAGGGAGAGAAATACGGTGGTTGGGTGGCGGTGGTGTGGCTCACGGTGGTGATTGACGGAGGTCAGAGCTCCGGTGACCATGGCCATGGTGGCCCAAGTCGTTGTTGTTGCCGTTGGGTTGCTGCTGTTGTTGTCGTTTTTGTTATTGTTGTTGTTGTCATCGTGTTTGCTGTTGTTATTGTTTTTGTTTTTTTTTGTTGTCATTATTTTAAGGGAGTATAAAATAAGGGGAAAAAGAAAGAAGCACAAGGGAGGAAGAAGAAGAAGAAAGAGATCAGAAAAGAAAAATGAGGGAGTATGAGAGTTGAAGAGATAAGATTGAAAATAAAAGGGAAGTGAAATGAATGGATGAAAATCAAAGTGTAGGAGGTAAGTTAACAAAATATCTAAAATAAAAAGGATGGAGTAGATGTCGACATACTTGGGGAGTATAATTGGGTCAGTTTCATTTGTTTGCTCCATTTTATTAACTCTTATTTATAAACTTTTATATTTTATAAAATATATTATGTTTTAAATTATTTGTTTTAAATTTTAATTCCGTTATTCGTATTATAAAATTTATAGTTCGAAAATATAAGTGTATAAAAGTTGTCAGTTACAAATTTTATTACGGTCTTGCAAAATTTCAAACGGTCTGTGTATTTGATAGATTATTTCTATAAAAACTAAATTTTATGAAAGTTATGATTTTTAAAATATAATGCAAATTTATAAATTCAATAGTAATAACGAAAGTAAAGTTTTAGTTCGACGCGTATTTTAGAAATAAAAATATAATACAAATTAATATAAAATCAAGAAAGTTTAACTAGGAAAGTATTTGAGAAAGTTTATTCAAACGAAATTTTTCAGCCGATTTTTCAACACAAAGAAATAAAAGTTAAATTATATAAGTTTTAATTTAAAAATTTAGTTAAACTAATTAATTAGTATTAATAAAAACACGGGGTGTTACAATCCTACCCCCTTAAGAAAAGTTTCGTCCCCGAAACTTGAATAGGATGGATAACTATTTGAGATGAAAAACAGTTGGAAAAAACATCGAGGTTTTTGGAATTGAAATGGTAATATTGCTCTTGATTGGGCATGAATTTTCTAAAAAGGAAAGATTGATGAATTTAATAATTTTAAAATATAAATAATTCTTTTTCGAATTAATATCTAAATGTTGCTGCATTGTCATTTTCAAAAACTATCGAGAAAGAGGTTTTCAAAAAAGTAGGGCCTAGAAGTTTTGTACGGAATCAAATCAAATAAAAATAATAAGCGTTTTAAGAATTAAAACAATTTATTTAAATTTGAAAATATATGTTAACCTTAAAATAGGTTGAAATAAAGAATTTTAATATTTAATTAGGATTGTGATAAAATCAAATTATTGTCCTACCCCCTTAAGAAGTTTTAAGCGTGTCTGTATAATATTATTATTGTTACTTTTAATGATCACATACTTAAGATATATAGCCTTAGGAAAACGGCATTTAGGGAAAGTAGGTAAAATCGTAGTGATCATAAGAGGAATATGAGCTTTAATGAAATTAAGGGGATATAGGTTATCGTTGAATGATTAAATAAAATTTTAGAGAATTATCGATAACCTTGTTGACGTAGCTCATTTTTTTTTTTTTTTTTTTTTCTTTAAAGAATTCTTATTATAATGTTATTAGGTGGAATGGAAGTGTTTTAAATCATATTTATGATAAGATTCGAAATTTATAATAAGGGGTTATAAAAAAAAAAAATAATAATAATAAATGTGTATATACTTCGAAGAGATAATTATAATAGATAGGACAAGTTCAAAAGATATTTAATAAAAAAATAAAGATTTTACAAAAATGAAGAACTCGGACGAAATTTCATCGTATGAGATTAATGCGTATTTCGTAGAAATTAAAATTTGAGAGTTCAAAATTTTAGGCAAGGTAAAAAGTTTTAGAAATTGAATAAAAAGTTAACAAAATTATAAAGGAAAGGAAAAATCATTTTTTTTGAAATTAAATAGAACAAATGAGAATTATCTTTACGAAATCAATTAGTAGGTATTATAGATTTCAAGATAAGAAATTTTTGAAGATAATAATAATTGTAAAAGGTCAAAAGTACGAAGTAAAGTTTGACTATAAAAATTAAAGAGTTTACGAAATTCAAAAGTAAGAATGATAAAATTTTATGAGATTAAGGAGAAGAGATGAAAATCAATTTAAGATGGTAATTATTTGGAATTATTGATTTAGGAAATCAACAATTTCAAAGGAGTTAAAATGCTTACGAGGTTGAAAAATCATCGAGTGAATCCTTTTTACGTAAGGAATTTAAAATATAAGAGTAAACATTTTTTTTTTTTTTTTTTTTTTTTTTTTTTTTTTTTTTTTTTTTTTGAAATTTACTATTAGGAATCATTTGATTAAGATATCTGAAAATGAAAAGCGTTGAGATGATGGTGATCATTAGAGATCGATTTTGATATAGTTTAGAAATCTTCAATGCTAAAGAAATCTTCGACGTCTTGAAAATTGTCTTGGATAGCGTGATTCTTGATACGTCTCTTTGCATGCGCTTCTGGTCTTGTCTTCAAGTCTTATATTTGCGAGAAAATGAAAAGAGATAAAAATCCATTTTATGAAGTCATTATAAAAGAATAAGTTAGTAAAGTTATATTTTAGAAGAAGAAGATGAGTTAAATAGATTTAAAAAAATTTGGAGGAGATGAATAATAATTTAGTTAATAAGGATGTTTGAGGACAAGTTATAGAAGTCTTGAAAG
This sequence comes from Dianthus caryophyllus, assembly GCA_023091065.1. Taxonomy (NCBI): domain Eukaryota; kingdom Viridiplantae; phylum Streptophyta; class Magnoliopsida; order Caryophyllales; family Caryophyllaceae; genus Dianthus; species Dianthus caryophyllus. The sequence continues at coordinate 9,337,338 of CM041529.1, read as the reverse complement.
CAATAGAATTCTTCAAGGGTTAGAGTGTCGATTCAGATCGTTCGACTCTTGATGCGTCCATTTCCATGTGCTTGACTTCTTGTCGTCTCGATTTTTGGTAACGTTAGTATAAGAGGCTAGCTTGTTAGCCAAAAAGTTTAGTCATAGAGCACTTAGCAGGCAAGCAAGCATAGAGAAAACAAAAGAAAAACTAACGAGGTTGAATAATGGTCGAGAATCTTAAAGCTAGGTCAGTCGGTCGATCCTTAATATTTCTACCCATCTCACTTTTTAAAATGATCTAAGTTATTATTTTAGCGATCTAGAGATTCCTAATTTATTATTTGATCGTATAAGTCTATGCCTGACATACGATATGAATGTCTGGCCCAGGTGTCGTCTCGCTATGTGAGATAACTTTAAGTCATTCACGGTCGCAAGACAGCTCTGATACCAACTGTAACAACCCGGTTTTTCGTGACTTAATTAAACTAAGGCGGAAAATTAATTAAGTCTAATACATGCCGGATGTTAATTAAATTACATTCAAATGGCATAGGATACAAATATATGTTACAATCTCTCAAAGAAAGAAATGAAACATCCCAATCGTCCCGATAATCCTGAGTCTCGAGAATTGCCTGCAACGGAGACAAAAACACAAAATAGGAGGATCTCCCGCTCAGAGGCGGGAAGTGACTGTTCTAACCAACAACCTCTAAACCACAGTTTTGGTTTATTTAACCTATGATTAAAAGTAACTTGGCAAAGACTAAACGCCAGATAACTCCAAAGAATGTGATATTTCGATAAAATTGGACAATTAGCATATAATATCAGTTCTCACATATAGATATTTAAATCTCATCCAACATGATAAAGAAAACTTAAAACATATCAATATATAGAATCACAATAAATAAACATGACTATGACCTCAGTTAATTTAATATATATATAAAACCTAAATTATGGAAATCAAGATATATGCATAAGTCGTGAATCAATTAATAAACACATAGTCGTGAACAATCATGCAATTCTAAACATATGCAATATAGAAAATGAATAAATAAAACACATTGCAAGTAGACAAGCAAAAACATATAAGGAATCATGATAATTCAAATATGAGCATACGTCAGATCATATAATCATAAAACATTTCTCGATAATCATACTAAACAAAGCAATCTCAACTCAAGGACAACGTCATTCAGACAATAACCAATCAAAACAAGGAAATGCATTCAACATGTGATAACAAATGAATCTTCGTTAGTAAGGCGGAAGCATGCAGACATAATCCGCGCAGTAGCAGCCAGGGCCGAACGAAATCGGACGTAACTGAATATGCTAAAGATATCTAAGGAAATAAGGACGCCTAATCCCTTGTCTAATGTATGCATACACCACCTATCGAGGATCATACTTATTCGCTAATCAAAAGGTATTCACCAAGAAAATGTTCGACTATCACCAGAGACGGTACTCTGGATGGGGTCATGCTTCCACCATCGATATATGGGCCCACGGTAATATCAAGTATGCCCCATCCCTGAGGTTGATACTCCGGGCCGAAAAGAAATCTTAAGATTGTTAATCGCCTTGGGCAACTCTGGGAGGAAGCCCAAGTCCCCATAGACAGCTACCTCGTTAACATCGAATTTCAAGAGTCGCAACATGGCGAACAATCCTAGTATTTTATTCAAGTACTTGCTTTCTCAACATCTCATTCACTGCTCACAAGTGACAATAATGACAATCTTGTAACATAATCATAACGTCGAACTTGTATAATGAAATTTTAATTCTAGCAGCTTCTTGAGATAAACTAAGCACATAGAAAACTTAAATATTTATTTTGAGTTCGTTCGTATACTTTAAATATTTTCACTATTCATTATTTTACTTTTAAATATTAATTCTCGTTACTTAGTTTTACTTTAAAAATGATTTATTTCGAATAACTTAAATAGGTTCAAGTAATTAATTTATTTCATTCAAGTGTAAGTATTTTATTTGATGAAGTTAAATGATTTAGTTAATGTAACTAGGTTTTCTAATTATTAGTTCCTTTTAGTTAAATTGTAAAGTGTTTAGCGATTTAGCATTCATAACCTTTATTTTAACTTAGAAATATTACTTAAATGATATTCTACAATTTTTTAGTATTCTTGATAAAATATGATTAAGTGACATTTAGTTAAATTTCTTTTAGGTGGTTTAATTTCTTAATACAACTTCATATTATAATTTTTCTTTACTTGTTCGGTTTAGGTGAAAATAATGAATTAAATCATAGAATTTTTTTTATATAACTTTAACGTAGTCGGATTAAGTGATTTAATAATTTGATCGTGAGATTATTAATATTTATATTTTAGTTTTATTGTCTAAAGTTTAATTCACTTATATTTTTTATAACTTTTTATAATGTCATACACTTTATAGTTTAAATTTTAGTTAGGTTTTGTATTTATATATATAAATATATATCATTCATAATTTTTATTAACTTTACTTAGTAAAATTTTAGTCGATCTTTATATGATCTTAATAATTCACCCTTTTAGTAAATTCTTATTTGTGATACTAATTATTAACTTTATTCAATAATAGTTTTACTTAGATTCATTTTAAGTTTCAAAGTACCCAATTTCTTTTTATTATTTTAACCAAATATTTATTTAGTATATTTTAAGTTCATTGTAAACTTTATAATTTTAACAAGGTAATCTTCATATTAAATGTGATATATGACATTTTATAAAACTATTTATATTAGAAATTTTTATACGAGTAGCAATTAACTTATGTTTTTACCTTTAAACTTATTTAAATACTAATTTCACTTAATACTCTTTTAACTTAATTCTTCATTTTTAGTTATATTTCGATTTAACTTTTTAGTGACGACAAATATTTTTACGACTATGAATGGTTTTATATTTATTAAGTTTATTTACTTAAGTCGGTTAATAATATTTTTAGTCTTATTTTATACTTGTGATACATAAACTTTATATATTTTAATTTACACATAACAAATAATTTTAACATGATAATATTACATATAATTCAACAATAATTCACAACACATTTTCACCCAAAATATAATTTCACAAAATCATATAAATATCATATTTCACAAATCAATTCAACATTATATTATAACTAAAATTAACACCCAATTTCATACTATAGCGAATCATACAAAGTTATCTAATTAAACTGAAACGGGAATCATACGTGTCTAATGCATACTAGCTCACTTTTAATAACAGATTAATTAAAATAAAACCAAAATGTTAATGTTAGAGATTTTGAGGAAGAAATCGAGTCACCTAAAATTGGTTCACGAACAGAGGCCTCCATAAATAAATCCAACCCCTCAACCCGTCTTTGAACCCATCTTGACCGGCGATAAATCAACAGCACGCAGTAGCAATTCCTCACGAAAAAGTTTAGAAATAGGGAAGTAAGAATCGAGTTCAAACTATTGACACAAGTGAATGAAAACGACAACAATATCGAGAATAATGAACTTATTAGAATGACTTATAATTGAAAGAACTTTGAGAAATGAGAGCACACATTCAACTGTCGAGATAAAACTGACATAATAGATCATGAATATAAAACTTAGATGTCGAGAATAATTAAAATCGACACCAAGTAAGTTCAAAACGAACGATACAGGAAAAGTGAGCTCACCAACAAATAGGAGGCTGTGATTGCTGGTGGTTGTCGACTGGAGGCAGAGGATTGCGGCAACGGTGGCGAGGGCCTGAACCAGAGCCTCGTGGTGGCTGCTCAAGGCGGCGACAACAGCCCAGGTAGTTTTCATCGGTGGTGACGAACACATGGGACAGCGAGAAGTGATAATCAATTCGATAATTAAATAAATCGACGGAATAAAATAGGAATTTAAAACGAACTGAAATCGGGAAAAAAAATGAAATAGAAAGGGGACTCACGGTGCTCACGGTGGACCAAGGGCAGGGGAGAAAGAGGAGGACACGGTGGTGGTCACCGTGGTGGTGGTGTACGGTGCAGGCCATGGTGGCGGCACCGGTGGTGGTCCGAGGACAGAGCAGAGGTGAGGGCCTCGAGTTCCTATGACAACACCGAGATGGCGAGAGCAGGGCAAGGGCCATGGTGGCGGCTTCCCGGGGACGAGTCCGGTGGTCGGAGGTTGTAGCTCCGGCAATACTCCGATAAGCTGAACGAAAAACAGAGGAGAAGCAGGGGACACGAAAGAGGGAAAAAGAGAAGGGCCACGGTGGTCAAGCTCAAGGTCGGCTCCAATGGCGGCTCCGGTGAGGCGGTCGGTGCTCCGGCGAAGACAAACGGAGGTAACATCCTCCATTAATGAAGGTAGAGAAGTGAGTGCCGAGAAGAAAACAGGGGAGAGGGAGAGAAATACGGTGGTTGGGTGGCGGTGGTGTGGCTCACGGTGGTGATTGACGGAGGTCAGAGCTCCGGTGACCATGGCCATGGTGGCCCAAGTCGTTGTTGTTGCCGTTGGGTTGCTGCTGTTGTTGTCGTTTTTGTTATTGTTGTTGTTGTCATCGTGTTTGCTGTTGTTATTGTTTTTGTTTTTTTTTTTGTTGTCATTATTTTAAGGGAGTATAAAATAAGGTGGAAAAGAAAGAAGCCTGAGGAGGAAGAAGAAGAAGAAAGAGATCAGAAAAGAAAAATGAGGGAGTATGAGAGTTGAAGAGATAAGATTGAAAATAAAAGGGAAGTGAAATGAATGGATGAAAATCAAAGTGTAGGAGGTAAGTTAACAAAATATCTAAAATAAAAAGGATGGAGTAGATGTCGACATACTTGGGGAGTATAATTGGGTCAGTTTCATTTGTTTGCTCCATTTTATTAACTCTTATTTATAAACTTTTATATTTTATAAAATATATTATGTTTTAAATTATTTGTTTTAAATTTTAATTCCGTTATTCGTATTATAAAATTTATAGTTCGAAAATATAAGTGTATAAAAGTTGTCAGTTACAAATTTTATTACGGTCTTGCAAAATTTCAAACGGTCTGTGTATTTGATAGATTATTTCTATAAAAACTAAATTTTATGAAAGTTATGATTTTTAAAATATAATGCAAATTTATAAATTCAATAGTAATAACGAAAGTAAAGTTTTAGTTCGACGCGTATTTTAGAAATAAAAATATAATACAAATTAATATAAAATCAAGAAAGTTTAACTAGGAAAGTATTTGAGAAAGTTTATTCAAACGAAATTTTTCAGCCGATTTTTCAACACAAAGAAATAAAAGTTAAATTATATAAGTTTTAATTTAAAAATTTAGTTAAACTAATTAATTAGTATTAATAAAAACACGGGGTGTTACAGTAAGGGCCAAAGAGATTATCGAATCCTATAATAACTTAGTTATAAGAAAATGTTAACTTAAAGTAAAGCTCACAATTTTAAACAATAACCTTAAAAAAAATAAGAATTAATCTTAAAGTCGACAAATCACTAAATCGATGTAAGTCGTATAATAAAAATTAAACATATTAAACGTAAGACATTATAAAAAGACACAAATGATTCATAAAAATAATGTAGAAAAGATTCTAAGTTATAAAAACTTAAATAAGATTCTACGATCAAATTATCTTTTTACCTAAATCGAATAAGTAAAGAAAAATTATAATATGAAGTCGTAATAAGAAATTAAACCACCTAAAAGAAATTTAACTAAATGTCACTTAATTATATTTTATCAAGAATACAAAAATCTGTCGATTATCACTAAGAATACAACTTAAGCTAAATTGTATAACTACTAAATCACTAAGCACTTTACGATTTAAATAAAAGGAAGAAATAAATGTGAGTTATAATGAAATTCAATTATTTATAACACTAATCACTAATCTATTTTAAATTACTTAAAATTTAAAACGAAACTAAATCACTTAACTTAATTAAATAAAATACTTACACTTGAATAAAATAAATTAGTTACTTAAACCTATTTAAGTTATTCGAAATAAAGAATTTTAAAGTAAACTAAGTAACGAGAATTAATATTTAAAAGAAAATGATGAATAGTAAAATAATGAATAGTGAAAATATTTAAAGTATACGAACGGACTCAAAATAAATATTTAAGTTTTCTATGTGCTTCCGTTTACCTGAAGAACTGCTAGAATTGAATTTTCATTATACAAGTTCGACGATGATATAATTAGTAAGAATTGTCACCTAAGTTTTGAACAATAAAAGAAATAATGAATTAAGAGTTAAATACTTAGAGTATACTCTCGTCACATATTTAGAATAATTGTCGCGCCACCCTTGTGAATTGACCTATTATTGACTTCACTTTGACCGTCCGCTCTAACTTGGGAACCCTTAGACTCTCTGCGGTTGTTTGGGTTGAATCCGATAATGAGCGAGTTATTCCTCATACTCGATATTCCTTCGACAACTTAGGATTGGAGTTCAAAGGCACGGCCTGACATGAGATTAAACCCTTCGATTATAACGTTGTATGATTAGTACTCGGGTGTCTGCCATGTTGCGACTCTTGAATTCGAAGTTAATGAGGTAGCCGTCTATGGGGACTTTGGCTCCCTCCCAGAGTTGCTAAAGGCGATCTAATAATTTTTAAAATTATTATTTCGGTGCGGGATATACAACCTCAGGGATGGGGCATCATTGATATCTCCGTGAGTCCATACTACGGTAATTGGAAACTCCAGCCCCACCCGGGGGTACCCGTCTAAGGTGATAGTCGTATTTTTCGTCGGTGATACCTTTTGAATAGCGAATACGTATGATCCTCGATTAGATGGTGTATGCATACATTAGACAAGGGATTTGGCTGTCCTTATTACCTTAGGTATCTCTAGCCTGTCAGACACGTCCGCTTTGTCGGCCCTGATCGCTTCTGCGCGGACGTCTAGTATGTCAGCCATGTCCAAGTTATGTTGGCCCTGTCTACTATAGCGCGTTTTACGTCTGCATGCTTCCGCCTCGCTAACGAAGATTCAGTTGTTAAGGTATGATAGATTATCCATATTGCGTTGGATATTAGGTAGTTGTCACGCGTACGCTACTTAGTGTTTGATCTGATTTACGAGTCTGAGTAACTAGGGCATTTTGATGGGATATTATATGGGTGATTTTCTATGTAAGTATTCAAGTCGCTCTATAGTCAAGACTCGTGAGTTTGTTTGATATTTGATGAATTGCTATGAAAAGGGTCGACTATCCCTCGTGCTATATGAGATATTTGCATGATTGTTCACACATATCTGTCTATTGAATTGATTATGACTTATACATATATCTTGATTGCTATGATTTAAGTTTTATATATATTACGATGTTATATGAATTGAAATGATATTTAAGTTGTATATCATGTTCTATAAATTGAAATGTTTTAAGTTTTGTTTATCATGTTGTATGAGATTTAAATATCTATATGTGAGAACTGATATTATATGCTAATTGTCCAATTTTATTGAAATAAGGTGTTCTTTGGAGTTATCTGGCGTGTAGTCTTTGCCAAGTTACTTTTAATCATAGGTTAAATAAAACCAACATTTTGGTTTAGAGGTTGTTGGTCAGAACAGTCACTTCCCGCCTCTGAGCGGGAGATCCTCCTATTTTGTGTTTTTGTCTCTATTGCAGGCAATTCTCGAAACTCAGGATTGCCGGGACGATTAGGATGTTTCGTTTGTTTCCTTTGAGAGATTGTAATATATATTTGTATCCTATGCCATTTGAGTGTAATTTATTTAACATCCGGCATGTATTAGACTTAATTAATTTTCCGCCTTAGTTTAATTAAGTCACGAAAAACCGGGTTGTTACAGTTGGTATCAGAGCTGTCTTGCGACCGTGAATAACTTAAAGTTATCTCATCTAGCGAGAAGACACCTGGGCTAGACATACATATTAATATATATGTCCGGCATAGACCTATAGGATCAAATAATGAATTAGAAATCCTAGATCGCTAAAATAATAATCTTAGAACGCTTTAAAAGTGAGAATGGGTAGAGACATTAAGGATTGACCGACTGACCCAGATTTTAGAATTTTCGACCGTCATTCAACCTCGATAGATTTTTATTTCTCTTTTCTTGCCTGCTAAGTGCTCTATGACTAATCTTTTTGACTAACAAGTCTCATATGCTAACTTTACCAAAAATCGAGACGTATAAATTGAAGACTAGACGACAAGAAGTCAAGCGCAACAAATGGACGCGACAAAAACTTTACAATGTGAGAAGACATTCAAGATTTAAAAATTTTGTTGCTTTGAAGACGTCTACAACTATATTAACAATCAATCCTTGGTTAGCGTTATCTTTTCAACTAACCTCGAATTTTAAATCTCCTTATCTTAAAATTCCTAATATTTATTCGTTTAAAAATGAATTTTAGTTTCCTTCTTTAATCATTAACCCCTTGCTCTTTTTAAAGACTTGTGGATTCGATTATTTTTCAACCTCCAAAACCTATTCCCTTGTCGGAAAAAAATTCTTGAACTCTTTAATAATAATTTCTACAGCGTAATTATTAAACTCGTACGATGAAGTTTCATTGTTTTCTTTCATTTTTGAAAACTCTTTATCTTTTAATAAAGATCTTTAAACTTGTAAACTTAATTGTTACAAATTCCTCATCCTTTAAAGTTAAATATTTTTGAACTTGATTATCTCTCAAACTCTTAGCATTTCTATCTTATTTTAAATTTCTAACATCGTAAACTTATAAATTCCTAACTATTTTCTAAAATTTACCTTCGCTTTTCACCTTTAAAACATCCTCGAAAATTATTCGTTTGTTTCGCAATTTGAAATATCTTTGATATTTAATCGTCTTGAATTGTTTATTCTTATTTCGTACATTTTTTATCTTTATTATTTATTATTTTTCAACTTCTTAAATTTATTAATACCTTCTTGTAAATTTTCATCCGTTTTAAAAACTTATAGCTTCTACGTACTAATCACTAAATGTGATTTGCGTATTTTCACTTCCCTTCATAAGTTCCTTATTTCTTAATTTTAGATACTTTCAAAACTTATTTGTTTCGACTTCCTTTTCTTTAAATTTTAAATACCTTTTTTCAAAAAAAAAAAAAAAAACTTGTCCTACCTATTAATATTGTCTCTCTTCGAAGTGTATATACATATATCATTTTCTTTTTCTTTTTATATAACCCCTAATTACATATTTCGAATCGTATCCTACATATGATTTATAACTTTCCGTTTCACCTAATAACATCATAATAACAATTAAAAAAAAAAAAAAAAAAAAAAAAAGCTCTATTAACAAGGTTATCCGTAATTCTCTAAAAATTTTATTTAATCATTGAACGATAACCTATATTTCCTTAATTTCATTAAGGCTCACATTTTCCTTGTGATCACTATGAATTTTACATATTTTCCCTAAATACCGTTTTTCCTAAAGCTATATATCTGATGCATGTGATAATCAAAAGTAACAATAATAATAGTATTAGGTATATATGTTTAAAATTTCTTAAGGGGGTAGGACAATAATTTGATTATATCACAATCCTAATTAAATATTAAATTTCTTTATTTCAACCTATTTTAAGGTTAGATTTTTACTTTCAAATTTAAATAAATAATTTTTATTCCTAAAACGCTTATTATTTTTAATTTAATTTAATTCCGTACAAAACTTCTAGGCCCTACCTTTTTGAAAACATCTTTCACGCAGATTTTGAAAATGTCAATGCAACAACATTTAGATGTTAATTCGCAAAAGAATTATTGATATTTTGAATTATTAAATTTCTTCAAAATTTCCTTTTGAGAAAATCTTGCTCAATTAAAAGCAATGTTTATATTCAAATTCCAAAATTTCGATCACATCTTGTGGATTATGTCGCATGCAAGCCTTACTAACGAAGATTCATTTGTTATCACATGTTGAATGTATTTCCTTGTCTTGTTTGATGGATTATTGTTTGATGACTTGAGTTATGAGTGTTGGAATACGACTGCTGAGAATGATTATTTGAGAGTGTTGTACAATATGTGATTGGATTTATACTCATGACTGAATAATCTTGATTTCTTTATGTGCTTTACCTGTCTACTTGCTAATTGTTTTTACTTATTTATTATTCATTATTTATACTGTATATTGCTTTAGGATTGTATGTGTCGAAAGAGTGTGCGGGAAAATGATGAGAATTTAATGCAGGTACCCCGAGACCAACGCTATTGAATGCTGGGGAGAGTTTACCTTATTTATTTTGTATGCTTTTGAGAGAAATTGTAATCTAAATACTGTAACACCCCGTGTTTTTGTAACACAATTTTATAAAAGAATTTAATTCCTTAGATTAAATTCATCCTTTTTCATTATAATAAAAATGCGACTGAATTTTTTTCGCCAAACAATACTAAAATTTCTTAAGTTCAAATTTAAAATTTTGAAAAATAAAGTTTGTTCTATTATCTTTAGAATTGAAAAAGAAACATATTTCAAAATTTTATAAAAATCAATACAAAATTTATATCGCCTTTTAAATTTCAAAAATGTTAAGTTATGTTTACTATTCATAAAAATAAATGTAAAACCTTTTATCCTAAAATTCAATTTCGAACATTTTTCATTTTTGAATAAAAATGAACCTTTATACTTTTCCCGTCTCTGAAATTCGGGTCAACAATTTCAAACACGCAAATCAAAAAAATCAAACAATCAACATCAACATTTTTGGAAAAGCAAACTTAACATCACATTAATGAAAATATAATCATTTTGATTTTGATTTAATAAATCATATTATATTAATAAATAATTACTATTTCATTTTGATTTAACTAACACTTTCACTAAAAATCGAAATAATGAGTTTCACTAAGCCTAAACTGATAAACTTTTTGACGTTTGAGTATAATGATTTAATTCAATAACATTCAACGAAAAAAATATATATTTCGACCAAACGAATTTTTATTCAAAGCTTCGAGGATCCTAAACCCAATTTTTGTTTTGATCACCATTCAAAGTTTATTTTCATTTTTATTTTCGATCTTACTTCTAAACATTATTTTAAGACTATATATTTTATTTCGAGACTTTTCGCGTGCGCGCAAATCGAAAATTTGAAAAACGAAAATCGAGCCAAGTAGCTCAAGTGTAGCCGACCTACACTTGGTCATAGATGACCAATTTTTAGCTTCTTCCTACTTTACTTACAAGCCACCCTACACTCTTACACACCTATTTTGGTCATCATTCCATTAATTTACATTGAACATTAAGTTAACAAACTAATTTCCTTATTGATTTCATGTAACCCGTATAAGTATATGGGGTCTGACTTTCGAGGTCCGAAAAGTGGTCATACGGACTCGGAATTTAACGAAATAAAAGCCTAAACCACTTAATTTTTCGAGACGGATTTAATGGTACAGTTTTCATAACTATTAGACAGACCGAATTAAATTCATTTTTCTGTTTTCTTTCAAAGGTCAAATTTCATTCCTCGAAACCTTCAATTCATCTATTTTCGACGTTCCTTAACTTTTAAATATTTTCTTCCATAGTAAATAAAATATTTTAGGCTTGGAATTTAAAAGTAGGAATATTTCGAAAAATCGTCAAACGCGCACACATTAACTTTTATCGCTTTTGACGGCCGACTTTTTAAAACTGACTAATTTCGTGAAAAATATTTTAAAACATCAAAGAGACATTTTTAATGCCAAATAGTGTCAAAGACTTTATTAACCAATTAGAAATAAGGTGTTTCCTAATTTAATTTAGATTAAACATTATTTTCTATTTAAAATCAACTTGACAAAAACTTTACAACTTGTTCTCAAAACTCACAAGTGCAAATTGAACACTACAATTGCACACAAATGCCGTATGAAATACTCCCTTAGTCTCCCATTATTTTTCTTCCATTTTTAATCAAAAACCTCTTAAATTAAAACCTTAATATTATTCTATTAATCTCTAGTGTTATTTAGTTAATTAGTGGGTATGTTTTGGAGCTAACTTGCAAGGATTTTTGGGTGAAGTACATGGGTATTTTTGGGTGAAGAAAAATCCGATCTAAAATTTATTTTAGATCCTCGACGATTAACATCCTAAATAAGGTGACTAGTTATATCTCATTTTAACCTCCTTTGTAAATTAATTTATTTTGTTAGTATAATTTTATAAGTATGAAAATTATGTTAAAATATGTTAAACATCTTTTATGTGTATTTGTATGTTATGTGAAGTATAATAAAATGATAATAAATAAGTAATATTGATAATAGTTAAAGTGTAGTAATATGTTCACATGTTTAGATTAAATTGTTTTGAGTATTTTTAATTATGATTCATATGATTTTTATGCTTTATTATGTTTTAGTTATATTGTAGTTATATATAAAAATTTTGTGAAATAATAACAATAAGTTTAAAGTGAATAAAATTGAAAATAAAAATTGTATGTGTATGTATAATTCCACACGGTTTTCCCCTTTTATTTTATTAAATTTTCACTTTTAATTTTTGTAAATAATATGTTGTGTTAAGTTAGTTAAAATGGATGTTATCATGTTATAAAAATTAATTTAGGAAAATAAGTTATTAGATGTTTAAATTGCAAAATGTGTTCTTAACTTTAAAAATGGTGTTCTTGATGTTCATGTGTGTTCTTGACATATTCATGTGTGTTCTTCATTTTTACTCACTTTGATTTTGTTTTAGTTTATGTTTGTTAAAAATTTGTGTTTATGTTTAGTTATTGTCTTATATATTTTTAGTATTATAATATAAATCAACTCAAAATATTATAAATCATTAAGATTTAAAAGTTAGAAATTTAAAGTGTTGAAAAACACTATTCATAAATATAAATGAGATTTTTAGTAAATTTCATTTTAGTTTAAAATCGATTTAGTAGAATTAGAATATCAAAACTTTAAGCTAAAAACCGATAAAAATTGAAAAAAGAAAATTTGAATACTACTACTCCTAGCCACGGCATCCTTGCCATTTTTAGTCTAAAAATTATTTTTATCACTTTTTAGTTTATTGTTAAAATAATTTAATTAATAGTTAATAAGTTAGAATTAAGAAATTAAAAGAAATAAATTAATTTTGACATACATATAATACTACACGACATATACATTTAAATGGACTAAATTTTGATCAAAATGAATTATCACTAAGTCACTAAAGCTAAATAGTAATTTAGAATTGAAATTTTGTATAAATCGTTTTAGTTATAAATGAAATATAATAAACCGATAAAAATGAGTAACCGTTATAAAATTGAATTAGATCGTGTGCTACTGCCTTTGCAATTGGATTGATGGATCTAGACATACGGACTATTTAAAATGAACTACGACAACCTCGCTAAAAATAGAAACCGTTAAAGAAATTTAGCTAAGTATATGACTAAATTTAACCAAGTTTTACCGTTAAATTTATATTTCAAATCACTAAATACAAAACGAACCTAACGATTTTAAAACTAGAAATTATACTTAGAAAATAAAAAATAGAACTTTACACTTAGATTAAAAAGTCTAGATACTTTTTTTAGATATTTGTAGAAAAGCTAAGTATGAAAATTAAAAAGAAACTAAATAATTAGAAAATCTAGTTACATTAACTAAATCACTTAACTTAATCAAATAAAATATCTTAAGTATAAAAATACGTATAAAGTATAAAAATACGTACAAGTATAAAAATATATATACAAGTATAAGAATACGAATACGTATAAAAATACGTAGAAATACGAAATACGAAAATACGAATACGTATAAAAATACGTACAAAATAATGAATAGTAAAATACGGCGAATAGTAAAATACGGTGAATAGTAAAATACGGTGAATAGTAGAATACGATGAATAGTAAAATACGATGAATAGTAAAATAATGAATAAGGAAAATATTTAAAATTTACGAACGGACTTAAAATAAATATTTAAGTTGTTCTATGTGTTTTCGTTTACCTAAAGAACTGTTAGAACTAAAATTTCATTATACAAGTTCGACGATGTTATAACTAATAAGAATTTTAGCATGTGTTATGAATAATAAAAGAAGTAATGAATTAAGAGTTGAATTCTTGATGTTGCTGTTCTTCCTCACATGTATAGAATAATACGCACCTCTCATTGAATTGCCCCTTCGATGACTTCACTTTGACCGTCCGCTCTAACTTGGGAACCCTAAGACTCTCTGCGGTTGTTTGGGTTGAATCCGATAGTGAGGAATTTATTCATCATACTCGATATTCCTTCGACAACTTAGGATTTGAATCAAAAGGCACGGCCTGACATGAGATTATACCCTTCGATTATAACGTTGTATGATTAGTACTCGGGTGTCTGCGATGTTAAACGCTATAGGGTCAGGGTCGGTAAGGTAGCCGCATATGGGGACACTTGGCACCCTAAGTATTGCCAGTGGTAATTTAATGACTCTCCTAGTCGTTATTTAACGTGATTTTCGCCCTGGGTATCGATTCGTTCACGGGCCCATATGAGGTAACGGAAAATAGCCATTCCCATCCGGGGAATCTGTCGTAGTGTAATAGTCGCACCAATAGGGTGGTGTATGCATGCAAAAGACAAGGGACTGATCCTCCTTATTACCTGCTTGATATCGTTAGCATTTAAAGTCCGTTGATGTGACCGGCACGCTAATGCGCAGACGCTTATTAGGTCTGCATGTTTCCATCCTTACTTATCAGTGATTCATAGTGGGTCTCATCTTAGATTATCCATATTGTATTGGATATTAGGTAGTTATAATATTTACTACTTAGTGTTTGATCTGATTTACGAGCCTGAGTAGCTAGTGCACTTTGATAGAATTGCGTGAGTAATTATATATGAGAGTACACGAGCCGCTCTGTAGTCAAGACTCGCGAGTTTATGTTACTTTATGATTATAATTGAAAAGGGTCGACTACCCCGGATATGAATGAATTGATAATGTTTGTCTTCCATGTTTATGATTTGAGAATGATTATTGATGCATGTTGTACGATTATATGATTTGATGTATACTTGCGTTTGAATTACCATATCTCCTTATATGTTTTTGCCTGTTTACTTGCAATATGTGTTATTTATTTATTCCACTATATTGCATATGTTTTAGAATTGCATGTATAGATTTGCTTATATGATTTATCGCTTTAAACCGCATGCTTATTATGACTTATATGTCTTTTTATACTATATGTAATAAGCATGTTTATGTTTTTATCATAATGTTATAATTATAAAGCGATAGTAATAAATCAAAGTAATTGAATTCGAGGGTAAGTATGAGCATAGCTAGTCACTGACCGCTCAGCGGGCATCCCCCCAACAGTTTATTGTGCAGGAAAAGCGTGGACCGGATGCATGGATTTTGGGACGGGACCAGCTTATATTTATTGCTTTACCTTTGTTTGTTTTGAGAGATTGTAATCGAATAACTCTGTTTAGCTATAACTCTTATTATGTATAATGAGTTGTAAGACGATGACAGCTGGTTTTATAATATTTGAACTTAATTAATATTTCCGCCTTAGTTTAATTAAGTCACGAAAAACCGGGTTGTTACAAAATACTCTGTTCTATCTCTAAACTCGTATTATGTATACTGAGTTTGTAAGACGATAACAGCTGGTTTGTAATATATAGACTTAATTAATTTTCCGCCTTAGTTTAATTAAAGTCACGAAAAACCAGGTTGTTACATTTTATTTCAATATCTCTGTAATTTAGTTTTTTGGGTTTTCAAATTTGCATCGATTGTTCTATGAAAGTCTCCATCTTTGGTAAGTTGATTCCAATTTTCAGTTTTTTTCTTTGTTTTTATTTTGATTTCAATTATTTTAGAATTATAAATCTTAGATTCATTGTACTCCATAAACAACCCTTCTTTTTTCCCTTCTTTTCTAAGAATTCGTTTTACCTAGTGTTTATTTTTCAATTTTACAGCGAATATTTCTGGTAAAATTCATCAAAAAAAATTATACAAATTACAAAGTTTGGATTCTTTTAATTTTGAAAATGAACAAATTACAAATAGTGAATTTTAATGATGATAATAGTGGTTGTATTGATTTTCTCTGCAACTTTTTTTATAATTATTAGAAGAGATAATTGTGGGTTGTCAAATCTCCGCAATTATATCAATACAGAGTAAATCTGTTAAAATCAATTATTAGAACATTGTAATTCGTTTTATTTCCGTTAGAATCTTCTTTTTTATTTATGATAGTTGTGGGTTGTTAAAATCAACTTCTAGGATGTTGAAATTCTTTTTGTTTCCTTTAGAATCTCCTTTTTTACTGATGTTATTTGTGGATATTTTAGTTGAACATTGGCGCTACAAAGACATTCAAGATGGTAAAGGAACATGTAAATGGGTTCCAAAACATTGGTGCAACCCTAAACCATTTCAAGAATTTCCAAAGAGACATTAAGTATTTAATTCACGATAGGGACGACCAACTTTTCATCGACCGATTTAAAAACCTTTGAAGGGAAACCGCCCAAGTTTTTTCTTTGACTACGATGTCGACGAAGATGGCACACCATGACGAAAGAAATTCCCCTAACTCATTTGTATAAAGGGCTTCGATAACAATTGATTCAGTCGATGAATATGAAGAATAAGGATGAAGTGTAGTTTTCATGTAATGTTTTTGTGTATAAAGCAATTTGCAAACAGCGTGTGTATACAACATTGTATGAAGCATTTTATTGTATGAAGCATTTTGCAAACTGCGTGTGTATACACTAGTGTATTGTGTCCTTTTTATTGATGTCATTTGCAGTTAGTTAAAATCAATTTTTAGAACAATGAAATTCGTTTTTCCTCGGTTAGAATCTTCTTTTTTATTCATAGATATACAAAACATAGATGGAATTATGATACGTTGAAATTCGTTTTTTTCGTATAATCTCTTTTACAATATTGAAATTCGTTTTTTTCTCCGTTAGAATTTTTTTCTTATGTTAAATGTGGGTAGTTAAAATCAATTGTTAAAACATTGTAGTTCGTTTTTTCTCCGTTAGAATCTTCTTTTTAACTTATGAGATTTGTTGGTAGTTAAAATCAATTATTATAATATTGAAATTCATTTTTTCTCTGTTAGAATCTTCTTTTTTATTCATAAATATACAGAACATAGATGTAATAATGGTACGTTGAAATTCGTTTTTTAGTGTAATCTCTTTTACAATATTGAAGTTTTTTTTTTCTCCGTTATAATTTTTTTCTTATGTTAATGTGAATAGTTAAAATCAATTATTAGAACATTAGAATTCGTTTTTTCTCCAATAGAATCTTCTTTTAATTTATGATATTTGTTGGTAGTTAAAATCAATAATTAGAATATTAGAATTCGTTTTTTGTCTGTTAAAATCTTCTTTTTAATTTATGATATTTGTTGCTAGTTAAATCGTCACAGAGTGGAAGTTCAGCAAAGACGGGACTCATATCTCAATGAGGGACAATTTGATGCTTAGCCTGAATATATTTCCATATAGCGGGTTTATTTTATATGAATTTGTACGTCCCAACGTTCTTCATTTAATTTATAACCCATCATTTGTACAAAGCTTTCGAGTGCTAAACTTTACGACATAACTAGTTTCTTTGGCTTCCTTAACAACATCTTCGGGCGTCTCAACATCATCAACCTCATTCTCCTTAGTATAGGAAATACATCTGTAAATATTAAAACGTAGAGTGAGACTAAAATTATAACTTGAAAGCAGTAGACAATTTTTTCACTATTAATCAACAACACAATAAACATCACTTCAATTCTTTTGCTGTCATTTATATTTTCGAAGTTCAAAATATCGGATTTAAAAATGAAATTGCAAATCCGCATAAAATAAAATGGGATTTATAAAAGACTTCGTAAATTTTCGTTCGAACTCCGATTTAGGCGAAACAAAAGGGTAAAATTATTATTTTTTCGAGCCCGTTCCAATGGTAACATTTTTGTGAGCTAATGAGTTTTCAAAATTTTCAGTATTCGTATTCTCGAATATTAATGTATTCAAGAATGTATTTTTTAAAAAAATGAAAAAACTAAGAAAAAACCTATTATTTTGTAAAAGATTGCAAACACTAGACTAAGAAATTGTAAAAAAAATCAATATATTAAGATTTGAATAATTGAAATATAAAAAATTAATAAAATTCAATTCAATTGATTTCTAAAAAACTATCAATTAAAAAAACTTAAAATTACAATTTCTTAAGGTTTTAAAATTTAAAATTTAAAATATCTTAACATATTAACAAAAATACCTACAAATATTGACAAAATTGACGGCAACGGTGGCAAATGAGTGACGACGATGATAGCAATGGTTGATGATCGATGACAATAGCTTTATCTTTATTTTATTTTGATGAATTTTTAAATATAAAGAAAGGAAAAAATTAAGATGAGGAAAAAAAATTGAATTAGGGAAGAAGAAGAGATAAGTTAGATGAGTGTTTAATTTGGTAGGATGAATGAAAAAAGTTGAAAATGAAGAGAGATGTGTGAGATTGTTTAGGCCTTAGGGAATTGCAATGTTTGTCGGATGAAAATGTGGGAGAATGTGAAATTATTGTTTTTTTGATTTATTTATTTTAGGTTGAATTTTCCTTTATTTTTTTGGGCAAATAATAATTAATTCTGAGTTAATCTAGTCCATTTATTTATTTTAATCTAATGGTCCATATTACGACTCAATGACTCTCCCTCACCCTATTGACTTAAAAGAACCTCCCTCTATATATATATATATATATATATATATATATATATATATATATATATATATATATATACATATATATATATATATATATATATATATATATATATATATATATATATATATATATATATATATATATATATATATATATAGGTTTCTGATCTCAAAGTGCACTACCTTACCATGCACTTACGCACCATTAAAACAACAGACCTACGAATTCAATCCAAAAGCTCAAACAGCAAACAAATCGAAAAAGCTCTGATTCTCTTCTTCTTCAAACAGCAAACAAATCTCGAATTAAATCCAAAAGGCTCTGATTCAATCTCGAATTCAATCCAAAAAGCTCGAATTGAATCCAAAAACAGGTAATTTATATTAATTAAATTCGCTTTTCGTTTTCAATTAGGGTTTCTGAAATCGAAAATTAGATTTTGGGAAATCGAAAATTAGGGTTTCTGAAATCCAAAAAGCTCTTATTGAATCTCGAATTTAATCCAAAAAGAGATGATTTTATTAATTAAATTATCTATTCGTTTTCAATTAGGGTTTCTGAAATCGAAAAATAGGATTTCTGAAATTGAGAATTAGGATTTTTGAAATGGAAAATTAGTATTTCTGAAATGCAAAAAGTTCTGATTCAAGCTTCGTTCTTTTAGCGTAAGAAAATGGAATTGAATGAAGAAAATAGCAAAATTGTAAATATGGATGAAAACAGTATTCAATTTCAAAACAACAATTGTTCAGGTAAGTTTCTGTATTTGTGTATACAGACAAGTAATTAGTGTATTTATTAATTAAATTTGTGTACATTACTATCAAAGGAAAGTAATTTCCAATCTTTCTCAGAATTTGTATTATATTGGAGCTATTATAGACGCAACCAAAAATCTTCCAAAGAAACAACAAAGAAGGTAACTTCTTTTTCTTGATATATTCTTATGTGTATCTAATATCTTCATATGTGTATGTAATATCTTCTTATGTGTATCCATTTTCAATATAATTCAGTTCAAGCTTTTCAAGAAGGAGAACAATCACTTGTAAATGAAACACAATATTCTCTACCAAGCAACATGGAAGGTAACTTCTTGTGTATCTGATATGTTTTTGTGTGTATATATTAACTTCTTATGTGTATCTGATATGTTTTTGTGTGTATCTGATATGTTTTCGTGATATAATTCAGTTGAAGCTATTCAAGAAGGAGAACAATTACTTATAGATAAAACACAATATTTTCTACCGAGTAACATGGAAGGTAACTACTTCTTGATATAGTCATATGTGTATATAATATCTTCTTTTGTGTATTTAATAACTTTTTATGTGTATCTATTTTTAATAACTTTAATAACTTGATGATTCAGTTGAAGCTAATGAAGAACAAGAACAATCACATATAGACGCAACACAAAATCCTCTAGCACACAACATAGAAGGTAACTTCTTCTTCTCGATATATTCTTATATGTATCTGATATCTTCTTATGTGTATCTAATATATTGTTATGTGTATCCATTTTTAATATATCTTCTTATGGGTAACACAATATTTACAAATATGTATTTTTTTTTAATATAATTCAGTTGAAGCTATTGAAGAAGGAGAACAATCACCTATAGACGAAAACCAAAATTCTCCACCGAGCAACATAGAAGGTAACTTCTTCTTAACAAAATATTCTTATTTGTATCTGATATCTTATTTTGTGTATCTAATACCTTTTTATCTGTATCCATTTTTAGTATATCAATCTAATAATTTTTTTTCTACTGCATATGGATATAATGAACAGATGTTAGTCAACGAATACCTTATTGTCCAGTAGAGTTGAAACCTTGCTTGGGAATGACATTCAAAACATTGGAAGAAGGTATAAGTTTCTATGAGAAATATGCTAAAGAGTGTGGATTTACAATGAGAAGAGATAGGGAAACTTTTAAAAAAGGAGTTTTAAAGTATAAACTATGTGTTTGCAACAAGCAAGGAGAAAGCCAAACTAAGGGTTCTAAAAGAAGAAGATTAATTAGTCGAGTGGGATGCATTAATGTTAAATCTGTAAGGATAGACAATGGGGAATTTGAGATTTATGATTTTGGTGAGGGACACAATCATGTCATGGTTAGTCCGTAAACTATGTCTCATTTGAAAGTCAAGCTAGAGATTTAAACTTAGTCCATAAGAAAATGATAATGGACAATTCTCGTCTCAATCAAGGACCCGTAAAAACTTTTAGAATGTTCAAGGAATATGTTAAGGGATACAGAAATGTTGGAGCATCATTAGAGGACTTCAAAAATTTCTCAAGAGATGTTAAAATGTATATTAAAGAATATGATGCTCAGATGTTAATAGAGATATTCATGGAGAAAAAAGCAATGTGTCCCTCGTTTTATTTTGATTTTGATGTGGATGAGGATAAAAATCTGAATAAATTGTTCTGGGCAGATCCAATTGGTATTAAAAATTATGCTTTATTTGGAGATTCAAACTCTTTTGATACAACTTTTGATTTCAACAAGTATAGGATGGTTTTTGCCCCTTTTACCGGTGTTGACAATCATAAGAGATGTATAACATTTGCTGCAGCTTTGATTGCTAAGGAAAATGCAGAATCATTTACATGGATATTTGAAAACTTTATAAAAGCTATGGGTGGATGCTATCCAATAACATTGATAACAGATCAATGCCTTGGAATTAAAGCTGGTGTGGAAAATGTTTTTAAGGATAAAACAGAACATAGATATTGTATGTGGCATATAATGAAGAAATTGCCTGACAAGGTTGGTTCAGTAATATGTCGAGATACTGATTTTTGAAAGAGATAACATCTCTTGTTTGGAGTGATGAAGTTGAGCTGATGAGTTTGAGGAAAAATGGAAGTTGATATTAGAGTCTTTGGATTGACCGATAATGAATGGTTAAATCAGATGTTCGAAATGCGGAATGTTGGATTCCTCAGATACTTTAGAGATACTTATCTAGGTGGTATTCAACTAACGACATCTAGATCAGTATCCGAGAATAGTTTTTATGGTAACTTCACTAATCCACACTTATCTCTTGTTGTATTTTGGATGAGATATCAATGTGTATTAGGTGCACAAAGATGGAAGCATTCAAAATTGTCGGCTGATACCAAAGTCTCAAGGCCTTTCTTAAAAACTCCATCAAATTAGAGACACATGCTTCGAAGTTTTATACTCATCGCTATGTTTTATGAATTTCAAAAGGAGTTAACAGATGCATGTTTCAGTTGTGGGATTGGAAATCTTACAAAAGAGAAAGTTGAAGTGGTCGACAGAAAAATCAACAAGGTCTATATGGTGGAATGTGATGAAGAAAACTTCAAGTGTACTTGCAAGCATTTTGACAGATTCGGTATATTATGTAGACATATATTGTGTGTTATTAAAGATAAAGGATATGAAGAAATACCTCGAAAGTATCTATTGGATAGGTGGGCGAAAATTGCAACATGTAGGCCAATCTTTAATGTTGCAAATACTACGCTGCTGGAAGATTGTTCTTCTCTAAATTCAAGACAACAATGATAAATGAATTATGGTCGAGGTATTTACTTGATTTCATTAGTTGAGAACGACGAATGTAGTGAACAAGAGTCAAGTATTTATTCTTCGAGACTTTAATGAAAACATGTCGCTTCCTAAGGTTCTTGCAAAATCAAAGAACAAAAATCAAATCGAGATGCTTTTAGGTGCAAAAATACCGACTGAATCGACTGTTTTACCACCGAAACTGACGAAAAATAAAGGATCTGGTAGAAGAATGATGTCAAATAAAGAAAAAGCAGTCGAGGAACATTCAAAACCATTGAGGAAATGTCGTGCGTGTGGAGAAATGGCTAACCATGACAAAGAGAAACCGGCCCAACAAGAATATAAGTTTTTGGTTGTATAAGGTAAATTTCTATTTTGTTGTATTTGTAATTCAATTTCTATATTTTGTAACTAAATTTTAAGTTAAATTATTTATTTTTATAACTAAATTTCTATTTATAAACTGAGGTCGATATGAAGTGTCCAGAGCATGCAGTTAACAGAGGGTTGTGCCGACTAATGGGTATCGATGTCACTAAACAAAGTTGATTAAGATATCTGCTATCGACATTGTTCTTTCTTTGCTCAATGCTTTCTATCGTAACTTTGCGGTTTTCGTCTGCTTTCCAAATGTTTTAGACCTTTGTGAATGCACTGGTTTATCATTGGATGTTCTTGGTGAATTGCTCAAGGCTATTTTAATCTTGTGAAAAATTTGGAACAATGTTATTTTTTTAATTCGTGTACACCTTCATTGATGATATTGTTTCCGGCTTATAAGAAGTGAACCTCACATACGAGGTGGTAGTAGTGGCCCATCCCACCGACTGGGACTAGTGCGTCCCGTCCAAATAGCAGGATGTGCCGTGGTCCCGCTTTTAGGGTTTGGTTCGTCTGGCCTTTGTTTTTCTACTACTAAAGCCAATTATTTATTTTTTTCTTTATATTTACTACACAGATGGAGGCTTACAGTTAAGGAATAACAAGGATGATTGACTAGATGTAAGGATGATTTACTTTTGGATTGCAATAATTTATCAAGAACAATACTTTTGTGTTGGAATTTAGATAATATTGTTAACTATTATCTAAAGTATGAAGATGTTTTTGTAATGTACAAACTGTTTTTAATTTTCTTACAAACTTTTTTGAATTTTTTAGGTTGTGCATCTAAGTGTCAGACTTGTGTACCTAATATTTTAAGTTGTGTATTTGAGTTACTGATTTGTGTATCTAAGTGTCACACTTGTGTATCTAATTTACATATTTGTGTATCTAAGCATCAGACTTGTGTATCTAAACGTGGACTTGTGTACCTAATTTACTTATTTGTGTATCTAAGCATCAGACTTGTGTATCTAAGCGTCAGACTTGTGTACCTAATTTACATATTTGTGTATCTAAGCATCATACTTGTGTATCTAAGTGTCTGATTTGTGTACCTAATTTACATATTTCTGTATCTAAAACTGTATCTAAAACATTATTTGTGTATCTAAACTATAAACATAAAAAGTCCTACGTAAATTGAAGATTTGTTTATCTAAAACTATAAACATAAAAAGTCTTAGGTAAACTGAAGATTTGTGTATCTAAAAGATTGTCTTAGCTACACAATATATATATTGGATACACAAATTTGGGCATTGTCTTAGCTACACAATATATATATTGAATACAGAAAATATTGTATACACAAACATAAATACTGGATCTGTAAATATATATATATTGGATACACAAATTTGTGGATTTGATAAACAAATCATTATCTTAGCTACACAAAATATACATATTGGATACACAAAAACAGGTTAAGTACACAAATTACTAATAAACCCACTGTTATGGACCTAAATTTAAGATTTGTGTATCTTAAACTATAAATATCAAAAATCATTTATCTAGTATAATAAGATATTAAAAATATAATATATAAAGAATGTACTAATAATTCTTGCTAATATCTCATTAATAAAATGTTAGTAAAAAACTAACGTAAAACAAAAAAAAATATATACTCCTATTGTTTACAGAAAATTAGAGTGTGAAATATAATAAACATAATAAATAGTTTTACGATTAATAAAAAGACAATAAACATCAAGTTACATATGTTTAAAACTAAAAACCCAAGTTGAAATAAGAATAAACTAGAAATAAAACTCCAAATTCACAAACTAAAAAAGAAAATTACATTAAATAATACAATGTCTAAAGTGTAACAGTTTCAATCTTATTCTGCTCCCATCTTACTAAGTCAACCATCATATTTGACCTATAATCATTCATTTTTTCAATCTGCAAAAATAAAAAGCAAAAGAATAAAAAATAAAAACTAGTAAAAAAAATAATAATCAAAAAAGAATAATAAAAGTGTCTGATATGTAAATGAATATATATGTTTAAAAAAAAGAAAGAGATAATCTACCTCTAGAAAATCATCATCAGCCCATTTACTTTTATCAGAAAATGAGTGTAACCACTTGATCAAATAAGTTCCACAAGAATGCCTTAAAAGAAACATAAATTAATTTAACTAACAAATTTATAAATATATTTATTAAAAATAAATAAATAAAATAGAAATATTACCCGTCTGATTGTCGAGAAATCGGAATAATAGAGTACTCAAAAGAAAGAATACTGGATAGACGTGAGAACTGCTTGTCGGCTGTAATAATAGGAATAATAGAAGACATCTGCAAATTCAATTCAAATATTATAAAACAAAAAAAAGAATAAAATTAAATAAACATATCAAAAAGCAATAAAAGAAAAAAATTCAAATATAGACAAACCATTTCAATAACTCGCTCGACTCTTGAATCCTTACGTCTTGGAAGTAAAGAATCAAGTATAAAATTTTTCTTCTCTTTAAAATCAGAAATCACAGCAAGCCAATGATCATCTCTCAACATTGGAAAAAAACCTACAAAAACATACACACATCTTTATATTACATACACAGTATATATAATTTGTCTATCAAGTGCATAATTCTTTATATTACATACACAGGTATATATATTTTGTATACATAAATTTGGGTATTTAAATACATCTCTATACATATACTATTGCATAACTCTGACGACAATAAATTGGATACACATAACTATAACTCGGATACACAAGAAATGAGTTTATGTACACAATACATATACATACACTATTGCATCTACCAGGACTATCAAGACGCCATTTTTGAACCACCACCTTAATGCTCTCATTTTAAACACATAAATATAATAAATTGATCTGATAACTTAGCTTGCAATACTAGTTTTCTCACCTTACACACTGTCGAGATTGAATCACTTTCTTAGTAAGCAATATTATAAATTGGTCTGATTACATAAATGTGCATACGCATTCGTTTGAACAGAGTTGGGTAGGGTAACACAATCCCAAAAAGACATCAACAACACTACTGTACTACCATTGCTACGGATCCATATTCTAAAAATATTAAAAATAAAAACAAACAAAAATAACAAAATCAATAAAATAATATGCTAACCTTTTGAACTTTCTTCAGAGTTTTTGGCATATAATCGAACTTGATGTACTGGTTAATCAAACTCTTCTTTGCAGCAAGATCCTTAATTATTGTTGGGAAGTACAAAAGAGTTGGACGATGACAGGTAAAAAAAATACCAACAACATCAATCACTGTTTCAATAATGGCTCGGTTGGGTTTCAAAGTTCTGAGTTCTTCTCGATTAACTTGAATCCAATTAGTATCAATAATTACTTCACTGCGAAGAAAAAAAAAATATTATTAGTAACACATAACACCATGTTAGAAACACATAACACCATGTTAGATACACAAAACAGCATATTAGATACACAAAACATAAATTTGGACACACAAAAGCAAAATTAATACACAAGCTCTTAGATAATAAAGAAATAAATATAAAAAAAAAAAAAAAAAAGAGATTAAAGAAGAAAATTACTCTTTATCCTTTGAATCATCAAAAACAAAATTTATCAGCTCATCCACATCAAGGTCTTCAAGATAAACTTCTTTTTTTGCTGATTTTTTAAATTCATGTGCATCATCAAGATCTTCAAGATCTTCTTTTGGTGGATTTTCAGATTCGGATAAATTTTCAGTAATTATTTCACTGCAAAGGAAAAAAATAGTAAAAAAAATAAATAAATAAGATTCATATAATAAAATGTTAAAAACTAAAAAGAATCGTAGATACACAAAAAAAATAAAAATACATATAAAATCATGTTAGATACACAAAAAAGAATCTTAGATACACAAAAAAGAATATTAGATACATAAAAGCAATGTTAATGCACACAAAGAATCATGTTGAAGCTATTGAAGGAGAACAATTACCTATAGACAAAAACCAAATTTCATCAACAATTACACAAAAGCAAAAATAATAGACAGTCGTAGATAATAAACCAACAAATATATTAAGCAAATGCAAAAAACAAAAAAAAGAGATTAAAGAAAATTACTCTTCATCCTTCAAATCAACTTCATCAACAACGTTTTCGCATTTAATTTCGCTTCAAATGTATCATGATCTTCTTCAACGCCTTTTTCCAGCTTGAAATTTTCGTTACAACAACATCATCAATTTCAGATCAACTATTTACATTGAATTTCTCATGTCAACATCATCATGAAATTCTTCAGTTCTTTCAGCACTGACAAAAACATTTGCTTCATTATTGGAAGAAGAAATGAATTGAACAGCTTCATTTAAACCACTCAAAGCTTCACCCAATCTTTCATCATCAGCATACCAGGCTACTTTCAACAAAGAAGAATGCGAATTTTGAATCACAAAGATCATGAGCAACAACCTTGAAATTTTCAAAACAATGATAAAGTTTCTTAGTCGCCTCAACTAACTTCTCCGCACTAGCACTCACTCCATCAATCGAACAAGGTTCATGGTTCAACGCCTTGCCATCAGAAGAACAATCAGTAACAAGCCTATCTACAATGTAACCACGACCAAAAGTATTGGTCAACTTCTTCTCCTCTTTCACCCTAAAAGATATCATATCTTTTGACCAAGAAGCCATTGTCGGAAAAGTTCGACTAACAAGAGGTATCTTAAATACACACCGATCCAAGTAAATAAAAACAAGAGGCAATATTGGTCCCTTGAACAGAAATTCCTTAGCATTATCAGGATTCCCAATTTGTTTTGCCATAGGATAACATTTTCAACCAACTTGATTTTTGTGTACTTGCACCAATTCAAATTGGAAACATTATCCAGATTATGCAAACTTTTCAAAATCTTCAAAGTTGGTTGACTACACCGAACACCACCAAGAAAACAACTAACAAGATACACAATAAAATTTCTTTTAAAATTATCACCTCCCTCCTTTTGTTCTTTCATTTTTTGCAAAATGCTCGGTAGTCTCAATAATTTTATCACTATTGAATTGAGACTTCCACTCATTCAAAACACCGATAAATGGTTCACTTATCAAAGAAAGGATGCTTCTATAACTGAATGTTGTCCCATAGGAATACCCAATGCTAAATGAAAATCTATTTCTTCAATAAACAACTTCCCATTCAATAATGAACAGTTAAAAGGATCAAAATTAGAAACAAGCCAATATGCTAATTGACCAGGAACTCTGTTAGTCTTAAGCTGTAACAAGCTCCCAAAACCCAACTCCTTAATCGACAATAACTGTTGTTCAGAAAGACCTTTATTAAGGAAATCATATAACCCGGTTGGAGACATTCTAGTTCTAAGAGATGGAAGTCTGTCAGTTTTCAAACTTATCTTCATTTCTTACTAGTCAAGCACCTTGAGTAGGATTACTCCTTTTACGAGATAAGACATCTCAAAATATATAATGAAATAGAAAAATACATTAGATACGTAAAATATTCAAAGTGCATATAGATTTAGAAAATATTTAGTGTCTTTACAAAGATATAATCTTTAATTTATTGTATCTAAATTTATCTATCTAATCTTTAATTTATTCAATTCAACATGGACGCTACTAGTAAAATACTCTCTATATGTCTAATTATTGTAAGCTAAATAAGAGATGCTAATTACCACGCTTGTAAAGTCTATTATTGTTTTGGGCCCGTCTTAGTAATATCAATTACTAAGCGCCAAAGCCAGTTCACCAGATCAAGTATTATGCTGGTAATTGAATCGGTGAAGTGTGGTGTCAAGTTTAAATGAAACACTTCCTTAGGTAATCGGTGTATTACAATCAAGGCGTTAACTGTAATATACGGAGTATGTTCACACATTATGTTAGTTTACGCCATCAAAATTGATCCTAACTTTGTCCATGAAACCAACAACTTTAGAATTCCACGGCTTTGCATCGCATAACAGTTTAGATTAGTATTTTTGTAATGCGGGTTGATCAACGCATCAAGAACATGAGGAAAACGGAGTTGACACCGTCTTTTAAAAGGAAGCTTAGGCATACATGCTAAATGCATGGTAACCAAGCCAGCAACCACTAAGTCAGTAAAACATGATGCAGCGACGAGCATGTCAAATTAAAATAATCCGATTGTCTTTTGGATAATAATCAGCTAACAAATATACAAATTAGTATTTTACCACCACAGCAACACCGTCATTGTAATCCCAACACAAATAATATAAATATACAGAAAACAGAAAGTAGTATTTTACCATTGTCATTACTGTTTTTAGAAGCGGCATTTCTCAGACTTTTACGTTTAACAGCAATATGTTTCTTCATATCTGTGAAGAGAAAATAAACACAAAATATTATCATATTTCAAATAAAATACATGCAGAGAATCAAATTAGTTCAAAATTACTTCAAAATTACATTCAGAGAATCAAATTCGTATAAATTACTTCAAAATTACATGAAAAGAATCAAATTCGTATAAATTACTTCAAAATTAGGGTTCATATAAATTAGTTCAAAATTAGGGTTTATATAAATTATTTCAAATTGTAAACACGATTAACATTACATTGAACTCAAATTCGTTATATGTACACAAAAACGAAATCAAAATAAAGAAAACGAAATCAAAAAAAAAATCAAAATCAAAATCAAAATCAAATTGAAAACACAAAATAACATCAAATAAAATTCCAAATACTTACACACAGAAATTTACGTCTTCAAAAAAGCAAATACAACACTGTAACTAAAATTCTGAAGTAAAAACAGAGAAAAATATACCTGTTTAACTGTCAAAAGGCCGAAGAAAGACGAAAGAAATTGGAAAGAAAGACGAAAGAAATTGGGAAGAAAGAGAAGAAAGAGAGTAAAGAGAGTAACTAAAATTCTGAAGTAAAATGAAATGACTTGACTTTAATTTCTTTTTTTTGCTACACGTATTAAATGGAACTTCACTTTTTTTCTTCTTTTTTTTGCCATCATGTATTAAATGAAAAATCTACGTATTTCTTTTTTTTTTTTACTTTTTGAAAAATATCTACGTGTGTCTCTTACGTAAATGTAACAATGTTTATCTCGGTATCTCGAATAATTATTTATACATTAATAAAAGTAAATTGTTACGTAAATGTAACAATGTCACTTACGTAAATGTAACAATGTTTATCTCAGTATCTCTCAATAAAAAAGATACTTTCTAACTTCACTATCTTAGTAATTACGGAGTATATATATTATTCTCTCAATAAAAAGTTATTTTCTCACTTTACTCTCTTAGTACTTATATATGCATACTTTTACGAATTAGGATCCCTAGCTAGATACACAAAGGGGGTGCGGCCGGTCCTGGACCGGCCGCCGGTCAACTGGCCACACTTTTTGAAATTTTCAATTTGTGTATCTATGTGTCACATTTGTGTACCTAATTCACAGATTTGTGTATCTAGCTTGGTATGTACAGTGCACACCGTAGCATAGTGCGCACGGGATCTTAACCCCTTTTACGACACCAAAAATAAACAGTAAAAAAGTTAAATATTGACGAAGAGATTAGTACTTTGCAAACAAAAAACTGTATTCAATATACACAACTTCATACTTTTCTAACACAAAAGAAATATACCAAAAATATTACTCAAATAAACAACAAAATGTAAACTAAATACGGAGTACAACGGAAGAAATAAAATATTATGAAATAGTCTTGAAAGAGTTTCTACTCCATCGTAGTAGACTGACTATTAATTCCAATCAGAAGCATCCATTTTATCATTGAAAAAAAAAAAATTATAAAACATTTAAAATCATTAAATAATAAATAAATAAAATAAAATTTATTTAATAATACTCCTTAACAACAAACCTCTAAATAATCTTTATCTCATTCAAAACGAACAAATGCATAACGATCCAACCACCTTAAAACGTAAGATCCGCATGCATACCTTAAAAATAAAATAAGATAAACAAAATTACTTCAAAAATAAAAAGAATAAAATAAAAGAGATAAAAACAAAAATTTATTGAAAAAACAATACATACCCATTTTTTGTTGAGGAACAAAGAGAAGTATATAATCAAAATTATCAATAACTGAAAATCTTGACATCATACTTTCAGAACATATAATTGGCAACAATGTAGACATCTACAAAATACGGACTAAATGTTATGAAACAAATTAAAATAAAATAGAAACCACATAAATAACTAAATGTAATTTTGAACAAGAACTAACCAGATTACATATAAACTGAATTCGTAGATTTTCAGGTTTTGTAATTGATGAATCCAATATGTAATTCTTTTCCTTCTTCAAATCAGTAATGACTGCAGACCAATGCCCATCAACAAGAATAGGGAAGAACACCTGTAATTTGACGCAACCAAAAATCCTCAAGCAAACAACAAAGGTAACTTCTTCTTTATATATTCTTATTTGTATCTAATATATTCATATGTGTATGTAATATCTTCTTATGTGTATCCATTTTTAATATAATTCAGTTCAAGCTTTTGAAGAAGGAGAACAATCACTTATTAATAAAGCACAATATTCTCTACCAAGCAACATGGAAGGTGTTTTTGATACACAGATTATTAGGTACACAAAAAACAACAACAGATACACAAAACAGTATATTAGATACACCAAAATACGGATAAGTCAAGTTTTTCGATACATGATTAGTAGGTACACAGAAAAAAACACAGCAGATACACAAATGAAGCATATAACTAAGTTTCAAATAAAATAACTAATTAAAAGCAATAAATAAATTATACCTTTTGAACTTTCATCATATCTTTAGGCATATAACTAAGTTTAATGTATTGATTTTTCAACGACTTCCTCAACGGTAAATCTTTAATAATGGATGGGAGATATAGAAATTCAGGTTTGTTAATAGTAGAATGAATTCCTGCCAAATCAATCACCTAAAACAAAAAACACATAAAAATAATACAACAATAAAACAATTAAAAAAGTACAGCATATTATATAAAAACAAATCAATAAAATAGTAAAAAATATTATACCATATCCATAACCCAATTGCCTGGATTCAATGACTTCAAACCAGCACGAGTAACTTCCATCCATTCAGTACAAATTAACACTTCACTAAAAAATAATGAATAAAAGCAGACCTTTAATTATACAAAATAAATCGTAAAAACTTATTCGAAATACAATTTTAAAGCAAAATAAATCTTACTTTTCATTTTTATTATCATCCAAAACATAACGAAGCAACTCTTCATCAGACAAATCAGAAATAAAACGAGACATTGCAAATGAAGAAGAATTCAACCCAGTACTACACCAAAAAAAAAAAAACTGTTAGTTTATAGTTGATAAACTACATAATAACATATAATAAAAAAATAAAAATAAAAATATATGAACCTTATTTGAGTTCTAAATTGCTTTGCTCTTTCCAAAACTACTTCTTTTTGAACATTCAAGATAGAAGACAAAATTGCATAACAATACTTAACCCGCAATTTCTTTGCAACAAAATCAGCTCTTTTCGACTTCTGCAATAGTAACAAAGGTACATATAAATATACACTAATAAATCTATTAACAAACAAAGCATAACAATAAATAATGTAAAATTCTATTACCTCTATGAGACTAGACATGAAAATACTGTTATTTCCTTGATAAATCTCCATCATACGCATTACAAAAACACCATAATCGCCAAGAGATAGATGATGCTATTTTAGGAGCAAATTGTTTTATCTTGAAAGTAGAAAGGTCTTTAACCCATTTGAACTGATGAAAAAACTGCTTCCTCAACAAAGTTATCTAAAATAAGATAAACACAAAAAAAAAAAGTCTTACGTACATATAACAGAATGTTAGATAGATGTAAAACAAACTTAGATACAGAAAATATCTTTAGATATTGAAAATATCTTTATATTCATATGTGTATGTAATATCTTCTTATGTGTATCCATTTTTAATATAATTCAGTTCAAGCTTTTGAAGAAAATTTAATAAAATTAAAAAAGAATAAAATTACTAACCACTTCATCAGCAGCAAACAAATATAGAACACAATTTGATGACATAAGGTGAATAACTTCAATTTTTTTTTCTTTTGGTTTCACACAAACAAGTTGTTGCTGTTCAATAAAAATGCTAACCAAAACAAAGTCAATCTCTTCAAATTTCACCCCATCCAAGCACAATCAGAATAAATATCAAAAACAAAAAAGATTTAAATGATAATATTAGTTAATGTTATCATAATAAATAAACCAAAAATAAATCAAATACTTAGAAATAATGCTAAAAATAGAAAAAACAACCTTGTCTGAAGTAGACAGAAATAGACGATAAGGAGAACTACAAGATCTCAACAACTCTTTTTGATTAAGACATTCACACCAACAGTTAAGTAAATTTTCAGATAGTCTTTCAGTTGAAAACATTGACTTCAAATCACCACATGAAGCAAAGAATGATTTGCTTTCATAAACAAGAAAGCTGCAAAAAAAAAAAAAAAAACACAAATAACTTATTAGAAACACAAAAACAAAACTTAAATACACAAATAAGTTAATAAGATACAAAAAAAATTGAACAGATAATTTACGTTTCAGAAACTTGATCAGAAAAAACAAAATCTGCAACTTCTTTTTCAGCTACTGTTAACTCAGACAAAATATCAACATTTCGTTGAAGGTAAGGAGACTTGAAAACCGCAGCAACATCAATAACTCTCTTAGGAATTTGCTTGCGTTCTTCAATTGGATGTACTAAGGAAACATTAGAAACAATGGGCTGAGGCAGCAAGAAATCTTCAGAAGGTGAATCCAATATAATGGGAATTGGATTACATTCTTCAATAGGAGGCAAAGAAGAAATAGGAGAAACTATCGTCGGGGATAACAAACAGTCTTTAGGAGGTGAAGCAGGAATTTCAGAATCGAATATATTGTGATTTTCATCACATTGAGGGGTAGAAAAAGAATCAACAGAGAGAAGAGGGAAACAAGTAGAAGGCAATTCCTTTGAAGAAGGACAACGCAATTTCCTCAAAACAGCAGATGTAGAAATCTTATTTGAAGTATCAGCATTTATCACAACATTATCAGTAGAAACAGGAACTTCAGGCGGATTAGGAAGAATCACCAACTCTTGTGAACTGACATTTTGAGAAGAATCATCATCAGAAGATAATAATCTAAAGCTCGGGACATCAGGATCAGGTTTTTCTTTTTTTGGTTTCTGATTTTTCTTTTTAGGAATAGAAGAAGACGGAATAGGCTGATATGCATCATTTAATGCAAAAAGTGCTTCCAACACTTTCTCATCACCTAACGTCTCATCATCCCAAGCATCTTCAGATTTCATTGAATTTAAATTGCCATCATGAACAACATTACCACTTGATGGCATCTGTTGTACATTACTCAATGGTCCTTGCTGTTTAGTCTCACCATCACCAAGCTTTGATTCCTTAACTACATCATCTATACTCTGTGATGAGTTATAACCTTCCACCATTGCATCAGCAATTGAAACAAGTTTGGAAACAGCAGCAGAATCAGGAAGCTCTTTAACAGCTTCGTTAGCAGCATATTTGAAATCTTGAAAAGAGCTTGCAAGAGATTTAGCAGCTCCAACTAGTTTATCTACACAAAGCCTGGATTTCTTCTTATCATCCTCAAAAGATTCATGTAATTTACTTACATTCAAAACTGGATCTTCAATTGAAAGTTGATTACCAACAACAGTAGATGGATGATCTTTCAAAACTAATCTATCACGAACTTTACCTCGACCAAAAGTTTGAGTTAAGTCTTTTTCCTCCTTAATACGATCAGAAATCAAAGTTTTTGACCATGAAGCCATAGTTGGGAAGGAACGACTAATAAACTTAACTTTGAACTCAACTCGATCAAGGTATATAAATAATAACACCATAATAGGTCCTCTAAACAGATTCTCTTTCACACCTTCTGATTTAGCCTCCTCTTTCTGCCAAGAAATTACACTTTCGACAAGTTTCATCCGAGTAAACTGGCACCAATTAAATTCTGGGATGTCATTAACATTAGACAATGACTTTAAAACCTTAATACTTGCAATACTACTCTTCACTCCACCCAAAAATGTAGAAACAACATACAATATGAAGTTTCTTTTAAATTCATCACCACCATGAATTTGTTTTGTCATTTTGTCAAGAATATCTTTTGTGTCAACTTTTTCTTTTCCCTTCTTATTAAACTGTGTAACAACCCGGTTTTTCGTGACTTTAATTAAACTAAGGCGGAATATTAATTAAGTCTATTTATTACAAAACCAGCTGTCATCGTATTACAACTCATTATACATAATAAGAGTCATAGATAAAACAGAGTTTAATCGATTACATTCTCTCAAAACATAGAATACAGCCTTCAATCCCCTTGTGTAGATCAACATTCAAGTCTCGGGGTACCTAAGACTGTTCTCAAAAATTAGCTTTTTCAAATTTCGCACCTAATAAGCAACACATATATACATACAATAATGCAGTTCATAAAGCATAACATAAAGCAGTTCGTGCAACAAGGTAATTAAATCATCAGGTCTTATCAAATCATATAACACAACAATTTAATCATCAAATTATCATAATTCATAATCATGTAGGCAAATCATTATCATCTCATTCATATTCGGGGTAGTCGACCCTTTTCAATTATTCATATAGCAACATATACTCGCGAGTCTTGACTACAGAGTGGCTTGTGTACTCTCATGGTAAATCACCCATATGATCCGCCATCAAAGTGCACTAGTTACTCAGACTCGTACATCAGATCAAACACTAAGTAGCATAAGATACAGCTACCTAACATCCAACACAACATGGATAATCTAAGATGAAACACGACCATAAGCCAACAAACTAGCAAGGATGGAAACATGCATCTAATAAGCGTCGCGCATTAGCGTCTGGCCACATCAACGGACTTTAAATGCTAACGATATCAAGCAGGTAATAAGGAGGATCAGTCCCTTGTCTTTTGTATGCATACACCACCCTATTAGTGCGACTATTACACTACGACAGATCCCCCGGATGGGAATGGCTATTTTCCGTTACCTCATATGGGCCCGTGAACGAATCGATACCCAGGGCGAAAATCACGTTAAATAACGACTGTGAGAGTCATTAAATGCACCACTAGCACCTAATAAGCGTGATAGTGTCCCCATATGCGGCTACCTTACCAATCCTGACCCTATAGCGTTTAACATCGCAGACACCCGAGTACTAATCATACAACGTTATAATCAAAGGGTATAATCTCATGTCGGGCCGTGCCTTTTAATTCAAATCCTAAGTTGTCGAAGGAATATCGAGTATGAGGAATAAATTCCTCACTATCGGATTCAACCCAAACAATCGCAGAGAATCTTAGGGTTCCCAAGTTAGAGCGGACGGTCAAAGTAAAGTCATCGAAA
This sequence comes from Dianthus caryophyllus, assembly GCA_023091065.1. Classification (NCBI taxonomy): domain Eukaryota; kingdom Viridiplantae; phylum Streptophyta; class Magnoliopsida; order Caryophyllales; family Caryophyllaceae; genus Dianthus; species Dianthus caryophyllus. The sequence continues at coordinate 9,301,086 of CM041529.1, read as the reverse complement.
GGGCAATTCAAAAGAGAGGTGCGTATTATTCTATACATGTGAGGAAAAACGGTAACATCAAGTATTCAACACTTAATTCATTACTTATTTTATTATTCATAACACATGCTATAATTCTTATTAGTTATAACATCGTCGAACTTGTATAATGAAATTTTTAGTTCAAGCAGTTCTTCAGGTAAACGGAAGCACATAGAAAACTTAAATGTTTATTTTGAGTCCGTTCGTAAATTTTAAATATTTTCACTATTCATTATTTTACTTTTAAATATTAATTCTCTTTACTTAGTTTACTTTAAAATGATTTATTTCGAATAACTTAAATATTTTATTAATTCAAGTGTAAGTATTTTATTTGATTAAGTTAAATGATTTAGTTCCGTTTAAATTTCAACTTAAGTATGTTTACAATTAGTGATATAAATATTCCAAGTTTCGTTTAATATAATAATTGTTTGATATTTTCATAGTCAATATAACTAATGAAGGTGTTTAGTTACATAATATTCATAACATTTATTTTAACATTAGAAATATTACTTAAATGATATTTAACAAATTTTAGTATTCTTGATAAAATATAATTAGCTGACATTTAGTTAAATTTCTTTAGATGGTTTAATTTCTCAATACGACTTCGTATTATAATTTTTCTTTACTTATTCGATTTAGGTAAAAAGATAATTTGATCGTAAAAACTTATTTGAGTCTATATAACTTAGAATCTTTTCTACATTATTTTTATGAATCATTTGTGTCTTTTTATAATGTCTTACGTCTAATATGTTTAATTTCTATTATACGACTTACATCGATTTAGTGAGATTGTCGACTTTAAGATTAATTCTTATTTTTAAAGGTATTGTTTAATTTTATGAGTTTTGCTTTAAGTTAATATTTTCATATAAGATGTTATACTTACTAAATTATTTATATGGTTCGATAATCTTTTAGGCCCTTACATTTTCATACTTAGTAAATTTTCGACACTTTATTTTTATCCTAATTTGTATTTGTGACATTAGTTCTTAAATTACTTTTTAATTAAAAGACTTCGTCTAACTTTATTTTATTTTCAAAAATCTTGTTAGTGATACTAATTTTTAGCTTTATTTGATAATAGCTTTACTTAGGATTATTATAAATTTCAAGTTCTTCATTTTATTATACTATTTTAACCAAATACTTATTTAGTATGTTTTAAGTTCATTATCAACTTTAGAGTTTTAATAAAGTAGTCGTCTTATTAAATGTGATATATGACTTTTTATATAACTATTTATTTTAGAAAATTTAATATGAGTAACTTTTAATTTATATTAAAAATGAACTTTACTTTTAAATTGATTTAATCCTAATTTAAACTTGATTCTCTTCTTATTTAACTCTTTATTTTTAGTTGTATTTTAATTTGAACCATTAAGTGACTACAACTATTTTTACGACTATAAATATTTTTATATTTATTTAGTTTATTTACTTAAGCTGGTTAATAATATTTTTAGTCTTATTTTATACTTGTGATTACTTATATTTAATATTTTCAATAATTTACACATAACATATAATTTCAACATGATAAAATTTCATATAAAATCAACAATAATTTAACAACACATTTTTCACCTAAACATATTATCATAAAATCATACAAATATCATATTTCACAATTTAATTCAACATCATATAATAATTCAAATTAACACACAATCAAAATTCACAAAATCACATAAATCATTTATATAACACATGAACACAAAAATTATATATTCTAAATACGTAAATTAAACTAGTGTGCGGGGGCACCTTATGTTAGCTCGGTACGAATTTCCTTAGCTCGTCTGGACCCACGACATTGTCGACTCAAGACCCAAAACTGACCCGTTTCCTCGTAGACCCAATTAGCAGTGAAGTCGAAAAGAATAGCAGCACTCTCACAAAACTAGCAAAGAGGGAAAAATTGAGAATCGATCAAATTTGTTGGTGACTTAAATATGGTGAAATTGAGATGAATGTCGAGATAGTTAATTTAATTGACTGAATGATTTAAAATAAGAACAAAATAGAAGGACTTGAATGAAATGGATGGTTGAAATAAAATCAAAACATAGAAATAAGTTGACAGAGGCTCACCATTGCGGTCCGATATTCAATGTCGAAACCGAGCCTAGACAAAGGAGTAGTACGGAAGAGAGTAGAGAGGAAAACAGGCGTCAAGCTCGAGTCGCTCAGTCCTCGGTAAATTAACAAAACACGCAGGGGAGAGATAAGGTGAATTAGAGTCGGCAAAATAAATTGACGGTTCGTATTTATTGATAGGAAACGGGTTAATCAAAGGTACTTACCGACGATAAATACGACGACAGGTAGAGCTGACATCAAGGAAAGAGCGGGGTAAGTCGATGAGAAAACGGAGGTGAAACCTCCAGTGGTGGTGGCTCACGGTGGCAGCAAACAGGGGGCGGCGACGGTGGTGGCCGAGAGAGGAAGAGAGCAGAGGAGCACGACCCACAGCAACAAAACGTGGTGGCTGACACGGTGGTCGAGACCGACGATGTTTGTACTCCGGTGGTCAAGGAGAAAGTCCGGCGACATCGTACTTGCAAAACAACACCGAGGTTTTAGTTGGTCGATTCCGATAAGGGTGTTTTCCGGCGAGTCAAAGAATAAAAGTGAGTAATGAAGAGGATGAAAGGGAAAGAAAGAAGGGGCTTACCACGGTGGTCGGAGCTCCGGCGAGGGCGATTTCCGGCGAGAGAAAAGAGAAAGAAAACAGGGGAGAAGAGAAGGGAAAAGAGCAGAGGAGAGAGAGGGAGGACGGTGGTGGTGATGGCCATGGTGGTGGCGGCCACCATTGATGGTGGTGCTGTTGTTGTCGTTGCTCTTGTTGTTGTTGACCGCCATTGTTGTTGTTGCAGGTTGTCGTTGTTGTTTGTTGTTGTTGCTCCTGTGTTTGTTATTGCTATTATTATTATTATTATTATTATTATTATTATTATTTTTGTTGTTGCTGCCGGCTGTTATTGTTGTTTGTTGATGTTGTTTTACTTAATGAGAAATAAAGAGATGAGAAAAAGAAGGAGAAGAAGGAGAAAAAGGGAGGCAGTAAACCAAAAATGGGGGAGTTAGGGTTTTAGGTAAAAAAAAAAATATCCAACATCACAAGTGGTGTAGTGTGTCGACATACTTAGGGAGATAATTGGGTCTGTTTGATTCGATTTGCTCTGTTTCATTCACTCTTATTTATAAACTTTTATATTTTATAAAATATAATATACTTTAAATTATTAGTTTTAAATTTTAGTTCTACGATTAGTATTATAAAATTTATAATTCGAAAATATAAAAGTATAAAAGTTGTCAGTTACAATTTCTATTACGGTCTCGTAGATTTTCAAACGGTTTGCTTATTTGATAGAATATTTTTATAAAGACTAAATTTTATGAAAGTGAGGATTTTTAAAATGTAGCGCAGATTTATAAAGTTTAATAATGGTAACAAAAGTAACGTTTTAGTTCGACAAGTATTTTATAAATAAAAATATAATATAGGTTAATATAAAATCAAGAAAGTTTAATTAGAAAAGTATTGGAGAAAGCTTATTTAATCGAAATTTTTCAGCCGCATTTTTAAAGTAATTGAATGAAGGTTAAATTATATAAATTTTAATTTCAGAATTTTGTTAAAAATAATTAATTAGTATTAATAAAACACGGGGTGTTACAATCCTACCCCCTTAAGAAAAGTTTCGTCCCCGAAACTTGGATAAGATAGATAACTGTTCCTGATTAAAAGCAGTTGGAGAAAACATCAAGGTTTTTGGAATTGAAATAGTAATATTGCTCTTGGTTGGGTATGAATTTTCTACAAAGGAAAGATAGATGAATTTATTACTTTCAAATACAAATAATTCTTTTTCAAATTAATATCTAAATGCTGCTGCATTGTCATTTTCAAAATCAGCGAGAAAGAGGTTTTCAAAAAGGTAGGGCCTAGAAGTTTTGTACGGAATCAAATTAAATAAAAATAATAAGCGTTTTAGGAATTAAAACAATTTATTTAAATTTGAAAATAAAATGTTAACCTTAAAATAGGTTGAAATAGGAAATTTTAAGATTTAAATTGGACTTTAATAAAATCAAATTATAGTCCTACCCCCTTAAGAAGTTTTAAACGTATATACATAATATTATTTTTGTTACTTTTAATGATCACGTGTATATGAAATATTGCCTTAGGAAAACGGCATTTAGGGAAATTGTGTAAAAGTCGTCGTGATCATAATTAAAATATGAGCTTTAATGAAATTAAGGAAATTCAGGTTATCGTTGAATGATAAATAAAATTTTAGAAAATTATGGATAACCTTGTTGATATAGCCCATTTTCATAAAATTTATTATTATAATGTTATTAGGTGAAACAGGAATGTTATAAATCATATTTAGGATATGATTCGAAATTTATAATAAGGGGTTATATAAAGAGAAAATATGATATATGTATGTATATTTTGACGAGAGATAAATGTAATACAGATAGGACAAGTTCAAAAGCTATTTAAAATATAAAGAAAAGAATTTCAGAAATGAAGGCAATAGACGAAACTTCATCGTATAAGGTTAATAAGTACTTCGTAGAAATTATAATTTAAGAGTTCAAACATTTTATAACAAGGAAGTACGTTTAAGAGGTTGAATAAAAAGTTAACGAAATTACAAAGGAGATATAAAGTCATTTTTATTTGAGATTGAAGAGAACAAATGAAAATTAACTTTATGAATTCAATTAGTAAGTATTATAGATAGATTTCAAGATTAGAAATTTTAGAAACTAAAATTAATTGTAAGGGGTCAAAAGAACGAAGTAATCAAGTTCGAAGGTAGAGTATAAAGATTAAGGAGTTTATGAAATTCGAAAACAAAAATGGTATAATTTTTACGAGATTAAAGGAAGAGATGAAAATTTATTGAGAAGACAATTATTAAGAATTATTGATTTAGGAAGTTAGAAGTTTTAAAAGGAGTCAATAAGTTTAGAAGGTTGAAAAATAATCGAGTGAGATTAAATATTAGGAATTTGATTAGGAAATCTGAAAATTTATAAACGTTGAAATGATGGTGATCATTAGAGATCGATTTTGATATAGCTTTAGAAATCTTCAATGCTAAATAAATCTTCGACGTCTTGAAAATTGTCTTGGATAGCGTGATTCTTGATACGTCTCTTCGCATGCGCTTCTGGTCTTGTCTTCAAGTCTTACATTTGCGAGAAAATGAAAAGAGATAAAAATCCATTTTATGAAGTCATTATAGAAGTATAAGTTAGGAAAGTTATATTTTAGGAGAAAAATATAAGTTAAATAGATTTAAAGATTTGGAGGAGATGAATAATAATTTAGTTAATAAGGATGTTTGAGAAAGTTATAGAGGTCTTCAAGGCAATAGAATTCTTCGAGGTCTAGAACGTCTTTTCAGATCGTTCGACTCTTGATGCGTCCATTTCCATGTGCTTGAGTTCTTGTCGTCTTGTCTTCACTTTATACGTCTCGATTTTTGGTAACGTTAGGATAAGAGACTTGTTAGCCAAAAAGATCAGTCGGTCAGTCCTTAATGTTTCTACCCATTCTCACTTTTAAAGCGTTCTAAGATTATTATTTTAGCGATCTAGGATTTCTAATTCATTATTTGATCCTATAATTCTATGCCTGACATATATATTAATATGTATGTCTGGCCCAGGTGTCGTCTCGCTAGATGAGATAACTTTAAGTCACTCACGGTCGCAAGACAGCTCTGATACCAACTGTAACAACCCGGTTTTTCGTGACTTTAATTAAACTAAGGCGGAATATTAATTAAGTCTATTTATTACAAAACCAGCTGTCATCGTATTACAACTCATTATACATAATAAGAGTCATAGATAAAACAGAGTTTAATCGATTACATTCTCTCAAAACATAGAATACGACCTTGATCCCCTTGTGTAGATCAACATTCAAGTCTCGGGGTACCTAAGACTGTTCTCAAAAATTAGCTTTTTCAGCCCCGCACCTAATAAGCAACACATATATACATACAATAATGCAGTTCATAAAGCATAACATAAAGCAGTTCGTGCAACAAGGTAATTAAATCATCAGGTCTTATCAAATCATATAACACAACAATTTAATCATCAAATTATCATAATTCATAATCATGTAGGCAAATCATTATCATCTCATTCATATTCGGGGTAGTCGACCCTTTTCAATTATTCATATAGCAACATATACTCGCGAGTCTTGACTACAGAGTGGCTTGTGTACTCTCATGGTAAATCACCCATATGATCCGCCATCAAAGTGCACTAGTTACTCAGACTCGTACATCAGATCAAACACTAAGTAGCATAAGATACAGCTACCTAACATCCAACACAACATGGATAATCTAAGATGAAACACGACCATAAGCCAACAAACTAGCAAGGATGGAAACATGCAGACCTAATAAGCGTCCGCGCATTAGCGCAAGTTTGGCCACATCAACGGACTTTAAATGCTAACGATATCAGCGGGTAATAAGGAGGATCAGTCCCCTTGTCTTTTGTATGCATACACCACCCTATTAGTGCGACTATTACACTACGGCCAGATCCGGATGGGAATGGCTATTTTCAGATTTACCTCATATGGGCCCGTGAGCGAATCGATACCCAGGCGAAAATCACGTTAAATAACTTGTGAGAGTCATTAAATGCACCACTAGCACCTAATAAGCGTGATAGTGTCCCCATATGCGGCTACCTTACCAATCCTGACCCTATAGCGTTTAACATCGCAGACACCCGAGTACTAATCATACAACGTTATAATCGAAGGGTATAATCTCATGTCGGGCCGTGCCTTTTAATTCAAATCCTAAGTTGTCGAAGGAATATCGAGTATGAGGAATAAATTCCTCACTATCGGATTCAACCCAAACAATCGCAGAGAATCTTAGGGTTCCCAAGTTAGAGCGGACGGTCAAAGTAAAGTCATCGAAAGGGCAATTCAAAAGAGAGGTGCGTATTATTCTATACATGTGAGGAAAAACGGTAACATCAAGTATTCAACACTTAATTCATTACTTATTTTATTATTCATAACACATGCTATAATTCTTATTAGTTATAACATCGTCGAACTTGTATAATGAAATTTTTAGTTCAAGCAGTTCTTCAGGTAAACGGAAGCACATAGAAAACTTAAATGTTTATTTTGAGTCCGTTCGTAAATTTTAAATATTTTCACTATTCATTATTTTACTTTTAAATATTAATTCTCTTTACTTAGTTTACTTTAAAATGATTTATTTCGAATAACTTAAATATTTTATTAATTCAAGTGTAAGTATTTTATTTGATTAAGTTAAATGATTTAGTTCCGTTTAAATTTCAACTTAAGTATGTTTACAATTAGTGATATAAATATTCCAAGTTTCGTTTAATATAATAATTGTTTGATATTTTCATAGTCAATATAACTAATGAAGGTGTTTAGTTACATAATATTCATAACATTTATTTTAACATTAGAAATATTACTTAAATGATATTTAACAAATTTTAGTATTCTTGATAAAATATAATTAGCTGACATTTAGTTAAATTTCTTTAGATGGTTTAATTTCTCAATACGACTTCGTATTATAATTTTTCTTTACTTATTCGATTTAGGTAAAAAGATAATTTGATCGTAAAAACTTATTTGAGTCTATATAACTTAGAATCTTTTCTACATTATTTTTATGAATCATTTGTGTCTTTTTATAATGTCTTACGTCTAATATGTTTAATTTCTATTATACGACTTACATCGATTTAGTGAGATTGTCGACTTTAAGATTAATTCTTATTTTTAAAGGTATTGTTTAATTTTATGAGTTTTGCTTTAAGTTAATATTTTCATATAAGATGTTATACTTACTAAATTATTTATATGGTTCGATAATCTTTTTGGCCCTTACATTTTCATACTTAGTAAATTTTCGACACTTTATTTTTATCCTAATTTGTATTTGTGACATTAGTTCTTAAATTACTTTTTAATTAAAAGACTTCGTCTAACTTTATTTTATTTTCAAAAATCTTGTTAGTGATACTAATTTTTAGCTTTATTTGATAATAGCTTTACTTAGGATTATTATAAATTTCAAGTTCTTCATTTTATTATACTATTTTAACCAAATACTTATTTAGTATGTTTTAAGTTCATTATCAACTTTAGAGTTTTAATAAAGTAGTCGTCTTATTAAATGTGATATATGACTTTTTATATAACTATTTATTTTAGAAAATTTAATATGAGTAACTTTTAATTTATATTAAAAATGAACTTTACTTTTAAATTGATTTAATCCTAATTTAAACTTGATTCTCTTTTTATTTAACTCTTTATTTTTAGTTGTATTTTAATTTGAACCATTAAGTGACTACAACTATTTTTACGACTATAAATATTTTTATATTTATTTAGTTTATTTACTTAAGCCGGTTAATAATATTTTTAGTCTTATTTTATACTTGTGATTACTTATATTTAATATTTTCAATAATTTACACATAACATATAATTTCAACATGATAAAATTTCATATAAAATCAACAATAATTTAACAACACATTTTTCACCTAAACATATTATCATAAAATCATACAAATATCATATTTCACAATTTAATTCAACATCATATAATAATTCAAATTAACACACAATCAAAATTCACAAAATCACATAAATCATTTATATAACACATGAACACAAAAATTATATATTCTAAATACGTAAATTAAACTAGTGTGCGGGGGCACCTTATGTTAGCTCGGTACGAATTTCCTTAGCTCGTCTGGACCCACGACATTGTCGACTCAAGACCCAAAACTGACCCGTTTCCTCGTAGACCCAATTAGCAGTGAAGTCGAAAAGAATAGCAGCACTCTCACAAAACTAGCAAAGAGGGAAAAATTGAGAATCGATCAAATTTGTTGACTGACTTAAATATGGACTGAAATTGAGATGAATGTCGAGATAGTTAATTTAATTGACTGAATGATTTAAAATAAGAACAAAATAGAAGGACTTGAATGAAATGGATGGTTGAAATAAAATCAAAACATAGAAATAAGTTGACAGAGGCTCACCATTGCGGTCCGATATTCAATGTCGAAACCGAGCCAAGACAAAGGAGTAGTACGGAAGAGAGTAGAGAGGAAAAACAGGGGCGTCAAGCTCGAGTCGTTTCCGTCCTCGGTAAATTAACAAAACACGCAGGGGGAGAGATAAGGTGAATTAGAGTCGGCAAAATAAATTGACGGTTCGTATTTATTGATAGAAAACGGTTTAATCAAAGGTACTTACCGACGATAAATACGACGACAGGTAGAGCTGACATCAAGGAAAGAGCGGGGTAAGTCGATGAGAAAACGGAGGTGAAACCTCCAGTGGTGGTGGCTCACGGTGGCAGCAAACAGGGGGCGGCGACGGTGGTGGCCGAGAGAGGAAGAGAGCAGAGGAGCACGACCCACAGCAACAAAACGTGGTGGCTGACACGGTGGTCGAGACCGACGATGTTTGTACTCCGGTGGTCAAGGAGAAAGTCCGGCGACATCGTACTTGCAAAACAACACCGAGGTTTTAGTTGGTCGATTCCGATAAGGGTGTTTTCCGGCGAGTCAAAGAATAAAAGTGAGTAATGAAGAGGATGAAAGGGAAAGAAAGAAGGGGCTTACCACGGTGGTCGGAGCTCCGGCGAGGGCGATTTCCGGCGAGAGAAAAGAGAAAGAAAACAGGGGAGAAGAGAAGGGAAAAGAGCAGGGGAGAGAGAGGGAGGACGGTGGTGGTGATGGCCATGGTGGTGGCGGCCACCATTGATGGTGGTGCTGTTGTTGTCGTTGCTCTTGTTGTTGTTGACCGCCATTGTTGTTGTTGCAGGTTGTCGTTGTTGTTTGTTGTTGTTGCTCCTGTGTTTGTTATTGCTATTATTATTATTATTATTATTATTATTATTATTATTATTATTTTTGTTGTTGCTGCCGGCTGTTATTGTTGTTTGTTGATGTTGTTTTACTTAATGAGAAATAAAGAGATGAGAAAAAGAAGGAGAAGAAGGAGAAAAAGGGAGGCAGTAAACCAAAAATGGGGGAGTTAGGGTTTTAGGTAAAAAAAAAAATATCCAACATCACAAGTGGTGTAGTGTGTCGACATACTTAGGGAGATAATTGGGTCTGTTTGATTCGATTTGCTCTGTTTCATTCACTCTTATTTATAAACTTTTATATTTTATAAAATATAATATACTTTAAATTATTAGTTTTAAATTTTAGTTCTACGATTAGTATTATAAAATTTATAATTCGAAAATATAAAAGTATAAAAGTTGTCAGTTACAATTTCTATTACGGTCTCGTAGATTTTCAAACGGTTTGCTTATTTGATAGAATATTTTTATAAAGACTAAATTTTATGAAAGTGAGGATTTTTAAAATGTAGCGCAGATTTATAAAGTTTAATAATGGTAACAAAAGTAACGTTTTAGTTCGACAAGTATTTTATAAATAAAAATATAATATAGGTTAATATAAAATCAAGAAAGTTTAATTAGAAAAGTATTGGAGAAAGCTTATTTAATCGAAATTTTTCAGCCGCATTTTTAAAGTAATTGAATGAAGGTTAAATTATATAAATTTTAATTTCAGAATTTTGTTAAAAATAATTAATTAGTATTAATAAAACACGGGGTGTTACAAACTGAGACATCCACTTTTCAACAACAACCCGATATTCTTGAGACTTATCAGAAAATCCAGCTTCTACAACAACTTTACTACCCATTGGAACACCTACTGCTAGATGTATATCTACATCTTCAATTTCAAGATCACCATTCATCAAAGAACATTTATATGGATCAAAATTAGAAACTAACCAGTGACATAAAGTCCCAGGAACCATATCAGTTTGAAGATACAAAAGACTACCAAAACCCATTTCCTTAATATCAGAAAGTTGTTTTTCTGAAGCTTTTTCTTTCAAAAATTTATATAAACCAGAAGGAGACATCCTTGAACGTAAACAAGGGAGAGGAGGTAATTGAGTAGATGGTTTTTTTCTTCTACCTTCATTATGTAACAACCTGGTTTTTCGTGACTTTAATTAAACTAAGGCGGAAAATTAATTAAGTCTATATATTACAAAACCAGCTGTTAATCGTAATAAAACTCTAAGTACATAGTACGAGTTTAGAATAACAGAGTATAAATTCGATTACATCCTCTCAAAATAGGTTACAAAATAAGGCCACCAATCCCCTGATAGATCAACGTTCAAGACTCGGGGTACCTGCATTAAACTCTCATCATTTTCCCGCACATTCTTTCGATACATGCAATTCTAATACAACATGCAACATGAATAATAAATAAATAAAGGAAAACAAATAGCAAGTATGCAAGTAAGACACATAAGGTGACCATGATGATTCAATACGAGTATAAACCAATCAAATAACATACCACGCTCACAAATAATCATACTCAACAAATCACATTCCAATACTCAACCAAGTCATTCCGATAATCATCAAACAAACAAGGAAATACATTCAACATGTGATAACAAATGAGTCTTCGTTAATAAGGCGGAAGCATGCAGACATAATCCGCGCAATAGCAGCCAGGGCCGAACGAAATCGGACGTGTCTGGATTATCTACTAAGGATATCTAAGGCAATAAGGACGGCCTAATCCCTTGTCTAATGTATGCATACACTACCTCTCGAGGATCATACTTATTCGCTATTCAAAAGGTATCACCGATTTAAAATGTTCGACTATTACCAGAGACGGGTACCCAGGTTGGTGGATTTTCCACCATCGATATATGGGCCCACGGAAATATCAAGAATGCCCCATCTACGAGGTTGTATATACTGTGGTCGAGTAGCGATCTTAAGATCGTTATTTCGCCTTGGGCAACTCGATAGGAGCCCAAGTCCCCATAGACTACCTCGTTAACTTCAATTTCAAGAGTCGCAACATGGCGAACAATCCTAGTATTTTATTTAAGTACTTGCCTTCTCAATTTCTCATTCTCTCGTTCATAAATAATAATACTGACGAACTTGTAAAATAAATATAACGTCGAACTTGTATAATGAAATTTTTAGTAACAGCAGTTCTTCAGGTAAAACAGAACACATAGAAAAACTTAATTATTTATTTTGAGTCCGTTCGTAACTCTTAAATATTTTTCACTATTCATTATTTTACTATTCACCGTATTTACTATTCATCGTATTTACTATTCATCGTATTTACTATTCATCGTATTTACTATTCATCGTATTTATACGTATTCGTATTTTCGTATTCCGTATTTGTACGTATTTTTATACTTCGTATTTTATTCGTACTTTATACGTATATGTATTCTTATACTTAGTATTTATTATTTTATTTTCTTTATACTTAATATTTTTATTTGACTTTATTTATACTCAGTACTCTTATACATTTTTTTATTACTAATGATATTTTAGAAATAAAACTAAGCTTTTTATTTACTAAGTGTAAAATTCTAGTTTTAAAGTCGTTAGGTTCGTTTTGTATTTAGTGATTTGAAAAATGATTTCGGAAGTAAAATCTAATATAATCTAAGTACAAAATTTTAGTTTTAAAGTCGTTAGGTTCGTTTTGTATTTAGCGATTTGAGAATTTATTTTAAATGTGAAAATCGATTTTTAACTTAAGTATAAAATCTAATTTCAAACTGTTAAGTTCATTTTGTACTTGGTCAATTTTAATAACATTTCAAAAGTAACACTCGGTCAAATTTAGTCGTATACTCAACTAAGATTTTAGCGGTTTCCATTTTTAGTGAGGTTGTCGTAGTTCATTTTAAATAGTCCGTATGTCCATATCCAATTTAAGCAAGGGTAGTAACACTCGATTTCATTCATTTTAATACGTGTAACGTTTATTTTTATCGCTTTTGTCAATTTTTTTTTTATTAACGATTTAATACATAAACAAATATAAATCTAATTACTATTCAATTTTAGTGACTAAGTGATAAATTCATTTTGACCAAAATTGACCCAAAAATAACACCAAAACCGTGAGCCTCTATTTATTTAGCTATTTATTTCTTTTGTGGTTTTTATTAATAAATCATTACTTTAACTATTTTAATTACTTAAGTGATAAAAATAAAAAGTGACAAATTCATTTTAGGTCTAAAATTCAACCCAAAACCGTGGCCTATTATACTTACACTATTTATTTTCGATTTTCTAATTTTATCTGCTTTTGATTTAAAGTTTTTATATACTAATTAATCAAATTAAACTAAGGTGATTTAAACTAGTAAACAAAAACAATAAATAATTAAAAACTTATAACATTATGAATCATACTAACTATGTAAATGAAGAACACTTGAGTTTATGAAGAACTCTAATACTTTTAATATGAACATCGATTAGTCAAATTTTCATATGTTTATATAATTTCCTCAAATTTTTCATACAAGTCTAATTTAACTATACTAATCATAATATGTTATTTAGAAAAATTAAAACTAAAAATTGGTCCAAATTATTTAATATAGCCGTGTATATATATATATGTTCAATATTTTTGATTTTTGATTTTTATACTTCTAATTCAATAACTAATTTATCTTACATTATTTATATGTTTAACATAAGTGAAAATCACATACAAACATTAACATACATAAATAAAATCATTCAAAACATAAGAATAACATAAACATTCAAGAACACACATAATACATTAAAACACTTAAAAATTCATAACAAATTCATTTTAAATCCTAAACAAAAACTAATTATATCCTCATGTTCATTTTATTATAAGTATTTTAAGCATGCAATTTACAAAAATTAAAACGAAAAATTGAGCCAAAAATTAAGGGGAGGCCGTGGGTTATACATATGAACAATATATTTTATTTTTCGATTTTTGTCTCCTAATTTAACATGTGAAATACTAGGTGATAAAATAATTCGTACATGCAACAAAAACAATAACACATAATCAAATTCGAGGCGCTTATCATATAAATGAGCTGAAGCACCTTAGTTAGGTTACGAGCTAAACGATCAACAGCTTGCCTGGGTCTATGATATGATCGAATTGGCTAAGATCGCCTCCAGCACCTTGCCCCTCGCCTTTGGTTAGGAGAGGTACATAAGAATGAAATAAACAAGTTAGTAATTTATTTTAAAAACTAAACTAGTTAAACTAAAAAAAATTAAAGTGTTGTAGTATTTATGTTTTAGGTGATGTTTGTATTTTAATTAATTTGATTCATATTCTTAAATGAATATAAGCATAAAGAGGATGTGATTACTAACATAATTAATGATGGATTGATTTATGAACTTAAATGATTTAATGAGTAAGAAATAAATGAGTTAAAGGAAGAATAAGAAAATATAGAAGGTTGGTGTTCTTGAGGTTGAATAAGAACAAGGCTTACTTGTTCTTGAGTATGAATTATTTAGAGAGAAAATAAGTTGAAGTTTGGTTGTGTTTGTATGTGTGTGGTGCGTGTGAATGTATGTAGTAGTAGTATTTGTTGTGTTTTGTTTTAGTTGTAGTTTATGTATGAATGCAAAAGATTAAACTAGTTTACTAAGTGATGATGATTTTAGTAGGGTGTAAGAGTGGATTAGACATGGTGCAATAAGCAAGGAATGGTGTGTAAGAGGAAGGAAGAAAATTGAGCCAAGAGCATGCATGCATGCTTGAATATCTCTACCAACATGGCCAACTTGGTCCGATTTTTATGCGTTTTGAAATTTTCGATTTACGCGCACTAAAAGTCCCGAAATGAAAAATATAGTCTTGAAATAATGTTTAGAAGTGAGATCGAAAATAAAAATGAAAATACACCTCAAAACGAAATCAATATAAAAATTGGGTATTAGATTCCTCATAAGTTTGAAATAAAATTTTATTCGATCGAAATATATATTTTTTCATTGAATGTTATCGAATTAAATCATTATGATCAAACGTCAAAAAGTTTATCGCTTTGAAAAAGTGTGGCTCATTATATCGAAGTTTTAGTGAAAGTGTTAGTTAAATCAAAAGGAATAGTAATTTTATATTATTATAGTATGTTTTGTTAGTACTAATCAAAATGATTAAGCTTAAACTACTTTGATTAGATTTGGATTATGTATAAGTGTATTTAAGAAAAGATTAGGTGACTTAATCATATTTGGGTGGCGTGGCCATTTAGTCAACCTTTGGCCTCGATTTATGTACAAAATTTGTCGTTGAGAAATTTGTCGTGTGTGCTTCATTTGATTTATCGAGTTTGAATATGAAAGAATAAAGTTCAAATTCGAAGTAATACAAAATGGTTTTAGTTTAGGTGCAATATTGGTTATAGTGTATTGTTTTAGAAGAATCGGTGGCGAGGATGATTAATTATTGATTTCTAATTATAATTAGCTTAAATTAACACGGGTGTTACAATCCTCCCTTAAAGAAGTTTCGTCCCCAAACTTAAAGTAACTGGGTGGTTAAGGTTACCTTTGCTAAACAAATTCGGTACTTTTCCTTCATCGACGCTCGGTCTCCCATGTCGCTTGTTCGCCTTTCCGTCCCCTCCAGAGAACCTTCACTAAGGGTATCGACTTGCGTCAGAAGAATTTGGTCTCCTGGCGAGAATTTCCACTGGTTTCTCAGAGTAAAGCATGTTAGGCTCGATGGCGATCACATCGGGCGTAACAATGTGACTTGGGTCACTTCTGTATCTTCTGAGCTGAGATACGTGAAATACATCGTGTACCTTGGATAAGTTTGGCGGTAAGGTGAGTCGGTATGCCACCTCGCCAATTCGTTCAAGTATTTCATAGGGTCCGATGTACTTTGGACTAAGCTTCCCCTTTAGTCCGAAGCGTCTTACCCCTTTCATGGGTGAGACCTTTAAGAAGACCTTATCTCCACTGTTGAACTCAATAGGTCGACGGTGCTCGTTTGCATATTTCTTCTGTCGATCTTGAGCTGCTTGCAGTCGTTCTCGGATGATCTTGATGTGTTCAATCTGATCTTGTATAACCTGGGGTCCAGTACCCACATTATCACTAGCGTCGTCCCAACAAACCGGACTGCGACACTTCCTGCCATACAATGCCTCAAAAGGCGCACACCCTAGACTAGCATGATGGCTATTGTTGTATGAGAATTCAACGAGAGGTAAGCTCTTTTCCCAGTTCACGTTGAATTCCATCGTACATGCCCTCAACATGTCTTCCAGTGTCTGGATGGTTCGTTCTGTCTGACCGTCAGTTGCTGGATGAAACGCCGTACTCATTTTCAATTTACTACCCAAAGCCTCTTGCAATTTCTTCCAGAAATGCGATGTAAATCTTGCGTCCCTATCTGATATGATGTCGAGGGGAACGCCATGGAGTCGTATTATTTCTTTTTCGTAAGCTTTGGCCAGTTCTTCCAATCCCCAAGTCTCTTTGATCGGGACGAAGTGAGCTGATTTAGTTAGACGATCCACAATAACCCATATAGCATCCTTGCCACCTGCTGTCCTTGGTAACCCCATGATAAAATCCATGGATATGGAATCCCACTTCCCTTGAGGAATTTCCAACGGTTGGAGTAGTCCTCCTGGTCTCTGGTGCTCAAATTTTACCTTCTGGCAAATCATACATCTAGCCACGTACTCGGCGACTTCTGCCTTCATCCTTATCCACCAGAAACGTAATTTCGTGTCCTTGTACATCTTATGCGAGCCAGGATGTACCGAGTAGCGGCATCGTGTGCTTCGGCCCAGGATTTTATGCGTTTCAAGTTCTCATTATCGGTATGCACCACCGCCATTGAAGCGTAGACTCCGTCGGTGTAAACTTCAAACCCTTCCGCTCCTTCCGATGGAATTCTTTCCTAATTTCCAACAATGCCGGTCTTCCCATTGTAGCACTCGGATGTCATGATATAACTCTGGTTCAACCACCATTGCATTTAGGTTGTGGTCGCCTGATTGTACCAGGTCTAAGCTCACCTTTTTAGATCCTGGGCGATGTCCTGGGGAATCTCCCAAATGTTGTTGAGTGTGTATTGTCTTACGACTCAGTGCATCGGCAACTACATTAGCCTTTCCCTCATGGTAAAGTAACTCAATCTTGTAATCTTTGATCAATTCTAACCATCTTCGTTGCCTCATGTTCAAATCTCTTTGGGTGAAGATGTACTTCAAGCTCTTGTGATCGATGTAAAACTTAATCTTGACCAGTAGAGATAATGACGCCAAATCTTTAGTGCAAACACAACCGCGGCAAGTTCTAGGTCGTGAATTGGGTAATTCTTTTCATGCACCTTAAGTTGTCTGGATGCGTATGCTATTACCTTCCCCTGTTGCATCAAGACGCAACCCAAACCATTTAGTGATGCGTCCATCAGACACCTCATATTCATCCCCATCGGTTGGCAAGGTTAAAACTGGGGCCGTAGTAAGCCTTGTCTTTAGTTCTTGAAACGCTTTCTCACAGTCGTCGCTCCATAGGAACTTTGATTCCTTTTGTAGCAGTTTGGTCATTGGGCGGGCTACCTTCGAGAAATCAGGAACAAACCTTCGATAATAGCCAGCCAAACCTAGGAAGCTTCTGACTTCCGTGACTGTTTTTGGTGCTATCCATTCCTTGACAGCTTCAATCTTTGCTGGATCTACCATTACTCCCTCCTTGGAGATTACGTGGCCTAGGAACGCCACTTGGCCTAACCAAAATTCACACTTTGAAAATTTGGCATACCATTTATGGTCTCTCAAGATACTTAGGATAATGTGTAGGTGCTCTGCGTGTTCTTCTTTATTCTTGGAGTAGATCAGGATGTCGTCAATGAACACGACCACGCAGATGTCGAGATATTCATGAAAGGTCCTATTCATTTGGTCCATAAATACTGCTGGGGCGTTGGTAAGGCCGAACGGCATTACTTTGAACTCGTAATGTCCGTACCTTGATCTAAAAGCAGTTTTCTGGATATCTTCTTTACGAACCGCGATCTGATGGTATCCAGACCTTAGGTCAATCTTGGAGAACACTCCTGCTCCCTTGAAATGGGTCAAAGAGATCGTCTATCCTAGGCAGAGGATAACGATTCTTGATCGTCACTTTGTTTAGCTCCCTGTAATCAATGCAGAGTCTCATACTTCCATCCTTCTTCTTTACAAAGAGTACCGGTGCACCCCAAGGTGATACACTCGGTCTTATAAATCCTAACTCAATCATCTCCTCTAACTGTTTCTTGAGTTCCTGGAGCTCGTCGGGTGCCATTCTGCACGGTGCCTTTGATATAGAGCGTGCAGTGTACCAGGTCGATAGAGAATTCGACATCTCTTGCAGAGGCATACCTGGTAATACGTCTGGGAAGACATCGGGGTATTCATTCACGATTGGGATGTCTTCTATGCGTAGTTTGTCCTCGACCTTAGTAATACTGCAATAATACACCTGGTGCCCCTTCCTCTCCATACTCTGAAGTTTCAGTACAGATACTAACTTCACTCCTCCTTTCCTTTTAAAACTCTGGTATGACACTTCCTTCCCTTGGTTAGTTTTCAAAGTGATTTTCCTGGTCTTGGCATTTAAAGGTTGCGTTATGACGAGCTAGCCAGTTCATTCCCAGAATTACATCGAACTCGGGAAGGTCAAACAATACAAGATCTGACAGGAAATCTGTGTTGTGAATTGAGATTTTTACGTTATTGTATTTTGAAGAACAAGGAATGTTTTTACCATCAGGTAGTGATATGTTAGTTCTGATTTGTTCAGGGTTTGTGAGTTTGGATTGTTTGATAAATTTTGAGGATATAAAAGATAGAGATGCTCCGGTATCAAATAGAATAAAAGGTGTATTGAATTAACTAGAAATTTACGGTGATGACGTCGACATCGATAATATCATCCGCATTCTCTTCTCGACTCGGCCAGACATACACACGCCCTCGAACCCTCGACGGTGGCGGTGGTCCGCGTTTGCCTTAGCAGCATTACCCCTCTTTGGGCATTCGTTCGACTTGTGTCCCACTACTTTACAGAAGTAGCATACTACCGGCTCTCCGTTGCAACGCTTCCCCGGGTGGTGAGGCTGTCGACAGAAACGACATTGACCTGCTTGAACGGCCGGAGCTGCGGGAGGTTGTTGGTTGTTCCTCCCTACGAACCCGGTGGGGTTTCGGTTGGTATCTGGTCCGCTCGGCCTTTATTTCGATTGTCCTGATTTTGGAAACCCGGGCGACCGAACATCGGTTTGTGGATGAAACTAGCACTTGCTACAGAAGGCGTAAATGTTTTCCTCTTCTTTTTCTCCTCAGCTTCTCCTTTTTGGATGGAGGCCCAGATACGCGTTGCCTTTTCGTAGGCTTCTGCGAAGTTCTTGCAGTCGAACCCGCACATATTGTTCCTCAGGCCATTTTCCATGCCTCTCACGTAACGAGTCGCAAGTTCCTCCTCATTAGTTATAATCCTAGGAGCGAACTTGGACAGCTCCTGATATTTTTCCGTGTATGCCTGTAGGGACATATCGCCCTGTCTTAGGTTTCTGAACTCTTCTTCCTTGTCCCATTTCAACTCCTCCCCAAAATACTTGTTTTCAAGCAGAGTCTTGAATTCACTCCAGGTGTAGATTCTCAAGGGAAAGGTGGACCTGATTAAACGCCACCAACTGTTGGCCTCTCCCTTGAGGTAGTAGGCCACTACATTCACCCTCTCGTTCGCTGGAGTCTTGCTAAGATCTAGCAACTTCTCCATCTCTTCAATCCACTCTGTCAAGACTGTGGGGTTGACAGAGCCAGAAAATGGTTGGGGTCGATGTTTGGAGAATTTCTCAAATGCGACCGGTTGTTTCCGCCACCCTGATGTTGGTGCATATTTTGTGCAATTTTTGTAATTGCATCTTCGAAGCCTCTTCTTCTCGCTTCTTCTTCTAGAAATGCATGGTTGAGGTCATCGTCTTGAACATCGTTTGCAGCCATTCTGAAAATAAAATAAAATAAGGGCAAGGCTGTATAAATTTTGAGTAGTTCAAAGATAGGCATAATATAAAATGCAAGATAAAAGACATTTCATTGATAATGTAAAAGGTTTACATCAAAAAGTTACAAGCCTCCTAATACATTCTCTATGAAATGAACTAAGGTGAAAACTTAGATATAAGTTCAGCAAAATAACATAAAAGTTTAGATACATTCTCAAAAGATATGAAATTGGATCGAGAATGACAAAAGATTTGCTCTAGATCCTAAGCAAATTTTGAGTAAATGATGCTCCTCCTCCATGAAGCTATGCTTATACTTAACAGCATAAGTCATGTCGCTCAAACCAAGTTTGAAATCCTCCCAGCTCAGGTAGTACTCACCCTCAAGTATAGCTGGGGAGCGTAGTCGTCTCCACCATGCCTTGGCCTCCTCGTCAAGGCACGCAGCTGCTAGGGAGGTTTTCCATTCCTCTCTAACGGAGTGTTCCAGGAACCTCGCATTCATACTCCTGATCCATGGGTATAGTGTCCCACTGATTCCCTCAAATGTCTCAGGTTTCCCCTGCATGAATGCTTCGATCACATCTGTATATTACAGGGATCATGGAGATGTTCAGAATTCGATGCTCCATATACTGAGTTTTAAGTGCCCTTGTCTTCCAAATCGACTTCCGAATTGCTCCGGTCCTGTGATCTCTTCCAGGACTTCAATTGTTGACGTCGCGCGTAGGCCTCGATGGCTTTCTTGCGGGCTTTCTCCTTTGGTGTCCACTCAGAGTACTTCTTACCGCATGGTAGTCTCATCTGAAATCAATTTAGATAAGGTAATTTCAATGAGATTTGGAAGTACAACATGTATGTAAAATTTTCAAATAATGAATTAAGAAAAGCACATGACTAGGTAGTAACATAACGTCTCCATATATATAAACATATACATGGGTAAAATATTACATTTCAAAGGAATATAATACATAAGTTCACCAAACGTCACATCCGAATATAACACCCATAGCCGTAGGAAAAGAGGACGACATTTTAAGGTCGTTCTTTAAGATAGTCTAAAGTCGGTTACATATATTTTACAAGCCGGAGTCGCATGACCCTGAATTATTATTTGCGTGCCTGAAGAGTCTCCCACATCGGCATCTTTCCCAGACTGGAAGTGATTCGACTAGTATTGGAGGATAGTCGTGCCTATATTCTTGCTCCTTCAAGTTATCGAGCAGTTCCTCGTGCTCCATCCATCCTGGTGGTCGCATCTCCCTCGAGGTGGAGTGCGGGTGACACATGCGATCCATGTGTAGATCGTAATCCAGGAGTAGTTGCCAACCTAGTGGAGTCCAGAACTCGTCGTACGGGTGGAAGCTCTCAATCAGCGTCAGGCCCAAGCCAATGCCCTTTGTGTGGTAGGGTCTCGCCACAGATTCCGTTGGCTTCCACATATTGCTCGATGACATGGGACTGGCCACATATATAAGTATCCAGTGGCATCATCGGTGGACGTCGAGGTAGATTGTTACGGGAGTAACTGAAAGACGTCATCCTAAGGGCCTTTGTCAAACTAGAGTTAGCCATAGAGCAAATAGCAAGTAAAGAATCGTAAAGTTAAGATTCTAATGTTCATCTAACTAGTTCATTATTATTTGGTCGGTCCTTAAGATTCTACCCTTTCTCACATTTAAACTGATCTACGTTATTATTTTTAGTGGTCTAGAGATTTCTAATTTATTATTTGATCCTATAAGTCTATGCCTGACATACGATATGAATGTCTGGCCCAGGTGTCGTCTCGCTATGTGAGATAACTTTAAGTCATTCACGGTCGCAAGACAGCTTTGATACCAACTGTAACAACCTGGTTTTTCGTGACTTTAATTAAACTAAGGCGGAAAATTAATTAAGTCTATATATTACAAAACCAGCTGTTAATCGTAATAAAACTCTAAGTACATAGTACGAGTTTAGAATAACAGAGTATAAATTCGATTACATCCTCTCAAAATAGGTTACAAAATAAGGCCACCAATCCCCTGATAGATCAACGTTCAAGACTCGGGGTACCTGCATTAAACTCTCATCATTTTCCCGCACATTCTTTCGATACATGCAATTCTAATACAACATGCAACATGAATAATAAATAAATAAAGGAAAACAAATAGCAAGTATGCAAGTAAGACACATAAGGTGACCATGATGATTCAATACGAGTATAAACCAATCAAATAACATACCACGCTCACAAATAATCATACTCAACAAATCACATTCCAATACTCAACCAAGTCATTCCGATAATCATCAAACAAACAAGGAAATACATTCAACATGTGATAACAAATGAGTCTTCGTTAATAAGGCGGAAGCATGCAGACATAATCCGCGCAATAGCAGCCAGGGCCGAACGAAATCGGACGTGTCTGGATTATCTACTAAGGATATCTAAGGCAATAAGGACGGCCTAATCCCTTGTCTAATGTATGCATACACTACCTCTCGAGGATCATACTTATTCGCTATTCAAAAGGTATCACCGACGAAAATGTTCGACTATTACCAGAGACGGGTACCCCCGGTTGGGGCTGGATTTTCCAATTACTGATATATGGGCCCACGGAAATATCAAGAATGCCCCATCTCTGAGGTTGTATATACCGTGTCGAGTAGCGATCTTAAGATCGTTATTTCGCTGGGCAACTCGATAGGAGCCCAAGTCCCCATAGACGACTACCTCGTTAACTTCAATTTCAAGGGTCGCAACATGGCGAACAATCCTAGTATTTTATTTAAGTACTTGCCTTCTCAATTTCTCATTCTCTCGTTCATAAATAATTATACTGACGAACTTGTAAAATAAATATAACGTCGAACTTGTATAATGAAATTTTTAGTAACAGCAGTTCTTCAGGTAAAACAGAACACATAGAAAAACTTAATTATTTATTTTGAGTCCGTTCGTAACTTTTAAATATTTTTCACTATTCATTATTTTACTATTCACCGTATTTACTATTCATCGTATTTACTATTCATCGTATTTACTATTCATCGTATTTACTATTCATCGTATTTATACGTATTCGTATTTTCGTATTCCGTATTTGTACGTATTTTTATACTGTATTTTATTCGTACTTTATAATGATATGTATTCTTATACTTAGTATTTATTATTTTATTTTCTTTATACTTAATATTTTTATTTGACTTTATTTATACTCAAGACTTTATACATTTTTTATTACTAATGATATTTTAGAAATAAAACTAAGCTTTTTATTTACTAAGTGTAAAATTCTAGTTTTAAAGTCGTTAGGTTCGCTTTTGTATTTAGTGATTTGAAAAATGATTTCTAAGTAAAATCTAATATAATCTAAGTACAAAATTTTAGTTTTAAAGTCGTTAGGTTCGCTTTTGTATTTAGCGATTTGAGAATTTATTTTAAATGTGAAAATCGATTTTTAACTTAAGTATAAAATCTAATTTCAAACTGTTAAGTTCATTTTGTACTTGGTCAATTTTAATAACATTTCAAAAGTAACACTCGGTCAAATTTAGTCGTATACTCAACTAAGATTTTAGCGGTTTCCATTTTTAGTGAGGTTGTCGTAGTTCATTTTAAATAGTCCGTATGTCCATATCCAATTTAAGCAAGGGTAGTAACACTCGATTTCATTCATTTTAATACGTGTAACGCTTATTTTTATCGCTTTTGTCAATTTTTTTTTTATTAACGATTTAATACATAAACAAATATAAATCTAATTACTATTCAATTTTAGTGACTAAGTGATAAATTCATTTTGACCAAAATTGACCCAAAAATAACACCAAAACCGTGAGCCTCTATTTATTTAGCTATTTATTTCTTTTGTGGTTTTTATTAATAAATCATTACTTTAACTATTTTAATTACTTAAGTGATAAAAATAAAAAGTGACAAATTCATTTTAGGTCTAAAATTCAACCCAAAACCGTGGCCTATTATACTTACACTATTTATTTTCGTTTTCTAATTTTATCGGTTTTTGATTTAAAGTTTTTATATACTAATTAATCAAATTAAACTAAGGTGATTTAAACTAGTAAACAAAAACAATAAATAATTAAAAACTTATAACATTATGAATCATACTAACTATGTAAATGAAGAACACTTGAGTTTATGAAGAACTCTAATACTTTTAATATGAACATCGATTAGTCAAATTTTCATATGTTTATATAATTTCCTCAAATTTTTCATACAAGTCTAATTTAACTATACTAATCATAATATGTTATTTAGAAATATTAAAACTAAAAATTGGTCCAAATTATTTAATATAGCCGTGTATATATATATATGTTCAATATTTTTGATTTTTGATTTTTATACTTCTAATTCAATAACTAATTTATCTTACATTATTTATATGTTTAACATAAGTGAAAATCACATACAAACATTAACATACATAAATAAAATCATTCAAAACATAAGAATAACATAAACATTCAAGAACACACATAATACATTAAAACACTTAAAAATTCATAACAAATTCATTTTAAATCCTAAACAAAAACTAATTATATCCTCATGTTCATTTTATTATAAGTATTTTAAGCATGCAATTTACAAAAATTAAAACGAAAAATTGAGCCAAAAATTAAGGGGAGGCCGTGGGTTATACATATGAACAATATATTTTATTTTTCGATTTTTGTCTCCTAATTTAACATGTGAAATACTAGGTGATAAAATAATTCGTACATGCAACAAAAACAATAACACATAATCAAATTCGAGGCGCTTATCATATAAATGTGCGGGAAGCACCTTAGTTAGGTTACGAGCTAAACGATCAACAGTTGTCGGGGTCTATGATATGATCGAATTGGCTAAGATCGACTCCACCACCTTGCTCCTCGTCTTTGGTTAGGAGAGGTACATAAGAATGAAATAAACAAGTTAGTAATTTATTTTAAAAACTAAACTAGTTAAACTAAAAAAAATTAAAGTGTTGTAGTATTTATGTTTTAGGTGATGTTTGTATTTTAATTAATTTGATTCATATTCTTAAATGAATATAAGCATAAAGAGGATGTGATTACTAACATAATTAATGATGGATTGATTTATGAACTTAAATGATTTAATGAGTAAGAAATAAATGAGTTAAAGGAAGAATAAGAAAATATAGAAGGTTGGTGTTCTTGAGGTTGAATAAGAACAAGGCTTACTTGTTCTTGAGTATGAATTATTTAGAGAGAAAATAAGTTGAAGTTTGGTTGTGTTTGTATGTGTGTGGTGCGTGTGAATGTATGTAGTAGTAGTATTTGTTGTGTTTTGTTTTAGTTGTAGTTTATGTATGAATGCAAAAGATTAAACTAGTTTACTAAGTGATGATGATTTTAGTAGGGTGTAAGAGTGGATTAGACATGGTGCAATAAGCAAGGAATGGTGTGTAAGAGGAAGGAAGAAAATTGAGCCAAGAGCATGCATGCATGCTTGAATATCTCGGCCAACATGGCCAACTTGGTCCGATTTTTGCGTTTTTGAAATTTTCGATTTACGCGCACGCGAAAAGTCCCGAAATGAAAAATATAGTCTTGAAATAATGTTTAGAAGTGAGATCGAAAATAAAAATGAAAATACACCTCAAAACGAAATCAATATAAAAATTGGGTATTAGATTCCTCGCAAGTTTGAAATAAAATTTTATTCGATCGAAATATATATTTTTTTCATTGAATGTTATCGAATTAAATCATTATGATCAAACGTCAAAAAGTTTATCAGTTTTGAAAAAGTGTGGCTCATTATATCGAGTTTTAGTGAAAGTGTTAGTTAAATCAAAAGGAATAGTAATTTTATATTATTATAGTATGTTTTGTTAGTACTAATCAAAATGATTAAGCTTAAACTACTTTGATTAGATTTGGATTATGAATAAGTGTATTTAAGAAAAGATTAGGTGACTTAATCATATTTGGGTGGCTTGGCCATTTAGTCAACGTTTGACCTCGATTTGCGTGCCAAAATTTGTCGTTGAGAAATTTGTCGTGTGTGCTTCATTTGATTTATCGAGTTTGAATATGAAAGAATAAAGTTCAAATTCGAAGTAATTCAAAATGGTTTTAGTTTAGGTGCAATATTGGTTATAGTGTATTGTTTTAGAAGAATCAGTGAGCGAGGATGATTAATTATTGATTTCCTAATTATAATTAGCTTAAATTAACACGGGGTGTTACACATTTTCTAGATTTGGACCTTTCCTTTTAGTAGAAAGTTCGGTCAATGATTTGTCCATAATTTCTAAACAGAAACAAATATACAAATCAATTAAACAAAAATGCAAACCCTAATTATAAACTCAGAAAGACAAATCATAGCACAGAAATGCACAAAATAACAGAAATCAAAAAGCAAATCATAGCACAACAATTAGAAACAATCATTATCAATTAAGATACACAAATAAGAAAATCAGATACACGAATTTGGACAAAAATCAGATACACTAATTCGACAAAATCAGATACACAAAATTAGAAACCCTAATTATGAACTAAGAAACATAAAACATAGCATGAAAATTCCAGAAATCAAAAAAAAAAATCATGCGCACGAAATTTGGAAACAATTATTATCAATTAAG
The DNA here is from genome assembly GCA_023091065.1 of Dianthus caryophyllus. NCBI lineage: Eukaryota > Viridiplantae > Streptophyta > Magnoliopsida > Caryophyllales > Caryophyllaceae > Dianthus > Dianthus caryophyllus. The sequence continues at coordinate 9,274,384 of CM041529.1, read as the reverse complement.
ATACACAAATTAAAAAATCAGATACACAAATTGGAAAAAATCAGATACACAAAATTGGAAACCCTAATTATGAACTCAGAAACAGAAAACATAGCACGGAAATTCAAAAAATTGCCGAAATCAAAACGAAAATCATGAGCACGAAATTTGGAAACAATCATTATCAATTGAGATACACAAATAAGAAAATCAGATACACAGAAGAAAATCTATGAACAGTAAATAACGGCGAAAAAATTACCAGGAAGAAGGACGAAACGATTGTTGCTGAATTTGGGAATAAATGAAAGTAAGAATTAAGGAAGAATTAAGTGGAGTTTGAGAAATTTGCCATTGAATTTGAGGAAAAAATTACAGTTTCAGTGGAGTGGAAAGTGAAGTCGTAAGGAACGAAAGTGAATCAAAGTGGTATTAAGTGAAAGTGCGTAGGGTGCGTTTGGGAAGAGAGTGCGCACGGATCCAAAATCTATATATATATATATATATATCTATATATATATATATATATATATATATATATATATATATATATATATATATATATAGATTTAGGTTCATATGAGAAATAGGGCTTAGGTGAGAAATATGAGAAATAATCAGGTTCATATGAGAAATAGGGCTTAGGTGAGAAATATGAGAAATAATCATAACCATTGATTGTTTTAATCCAAGGGTTGATATACATTGTTTTATTTTTTTTATTTTTATTTATTTTTTTATTTTTTTGAGGGGAGATTTGTTTGTTTTTTTTTTCTTTTCTTTTTTTTGTGATGGGAGATTTGTTTTCTTTATTTTTTGTTTTTTTTTTTTCCTTTTCTTTTTTTTTTTTTTTTTGGTGGGGGAAGGTTTTTTTTTTTTTTTTTTTTTTTTTTTGGGGAGATTTTTTTTTTTTTTTTTTTTCCTTTTTGTTTTTTGTTTTTTATTTTTCAATTTTTTTTTTTTTTAATTTCATTTTTTTGGTTTTTCCATTTTTTTTTTGTTTCTTTGTTTTTTTTTAAATATTTTTTCTTTTTTCTTTTTTTTTTTTCTTTTTTTTTTTTTTCTTTTTTCAATTTATTTTTTTCAAATTTTTGTTTTTTCAAATTTTTTTTTTTGTTTCTTTGTTTTGAAATGAACCTCGTTTGTAAGTTCATTTTAGAATAAGTGAGATACATTTCAATTTACATACGAGGTTCATTACATTAACAAACGAGGTTCATTACATTTACAAACGAGGTTCATTACATTTACATACGAGATTCATTTCATTTACATACGAGATTCATTTCATTCAAATACGAGGTTCATTACATTTACATACGAGATTCATTTCATTTACATACGAGATTCATTTCATTCAAATACGAGGTTCATTACATTTACAAACAAGGTTCATTACATTTACATACGAGATTCATTTCATTTACATACGAGATTCATTTCATTCAAATACGAGGTTCATTACATTTACAAACAAGGTTCATTACATTTACATACGAGATTCATTTCATTTACATACGAGATTCATTTCATTCAAATACGAGGTTCATTACATTTACATACGAGATTTATTTCATTTACATACGAGATTCATTTCATTCTAATACGAGGTTCATTACATTTACAAACAAGGTTCATTACATTTACATACGAGGTTCATTTCATTTACATACGAGGTTCATTTCAGTAACAAATGAGGTTCATTTCAGTTACATACAAGGTTCATTTCAGTAACAAATGAGGTTCATTTCAGTTACATACGAGGTTCATTACATTTACAAATGAGGTTCATTACGTTTACATACGAGATTCATTTCATTTACATACGAGATTCATTTCATTCAAATACGAGGTTCATTTTATTTACAAACGAGGTTCATTATATTTACATACGAGATTCATTTCATTTACATACGATGTTCATTTCAGTTACATACGAGGTTCATTTCAGTAACAAATGAGGTTCATTTCAGTCACAAACGAGGTTCATTACATTTACAAACGAGGTTCATTACATTTACATACGAGATTCATCTCATTTACATACGAGATTCATTTCATTCAAATACGAGGTTCATTACATTTACAAACGAGGTTCATGTAACAACCTGGTTTTTCGTGACTTTAATTAAACTAAGGCGGAAATTTAATTAAGTCTATATATTACAAAACCAGCTGTTAATCGTAATAAAACTCTAAGTACATAGTACGAGTTTAGAATAACAGAGTATAAATTCGATTACATCCTCTCAAAATAGGTTACAAAATAAGGCTTCCCAATCCCCTGATAGATCAACGTTCAAGACTCGGGGTACCTGCATTGAACTCTCATCATTTTCCCGCACATTCTTTCGATACATGCAATTCTAATACAACATGCAACATGAATAATAAATAAATAAAGGGAAACAAATAGCAATTATGCAAGTAAGACACATAAGGTGATCATGATGATTCAATACGAGTATAAACCAATCAAATAACATACCACGCTCACAAATAATCATACTCCACAAATCACATTTCAATACTCAACCAAGTCATTCCGATAATCATCAAACAAACAAGGAAATGCACTCAACATGTGACAACAAATGAGTCTTCGTTAGTAAGGCGGAAGCATGCAGACATAATCCGCGCAGTAGCAGTCAGGGCCGTTAAAACGGACGTGTCTGAATATGCTAAAGATATCTAAGGTAATAAGGACGATTCAATCCCTTGTCTAATGTATGCATACACCACTATAGATAGGATCGTAGCATACTCGCCCATCGAGTAAGTAGTCACCTAATAATACGACTATCACCAGAGACGGGTACCCCCGGATGGGGCTGGCGTTTCCAATTACTATTCTATGGGCCCGCGGAAGTATCAAGTATGCCCCATCCCTGAGGTTGATACCACACGTCAAACAGCAATCTCAAGATCGTTGAATAGCCTTGGGCAACTCTGGTAGGGAGCCCAAGTCCCCATAGACAGCTACCTCGTTAACTTCGAATGTCAAAAGTCGCGACATGGCGAACAATCCTAGTATTTTATTCAAGTACTCGCTTTCTCAAGTTCTCTTTTCTCGTTCATATGCAACAAAATTGATAAACTTGTAACAAAAATATAACGTCGAACTTGTATAATGAAAATTTAGTTCTAGCAGTTCTTCAGATAAAACAGAACACATAGAAACACTTAATTAATTATTTTGAGTTCGATTGTAAATTTTAAATATTTTCACTATTCATCATTTTACTATTCATAGTATTTACTATTCATCGTATTTACTATTCATCGTATTTACTATTCATCGTATTTTATACGTATTCGTATTTTCGTATTTCGTATTTGTACGTATTTTTATACTTCGTATTTATACGTATCTTTATACGTATGCGTATTCTTATACTTAATATTTATTATTTTATTTTCTTTATACTTAGTATTTTTATTATTTGACTTTATTTATACTTATTATTTTTATTATTTGACCTTATTTATACTTAGTATTTTTATACTCTTATACATTTTTTTTTATACTAAGGATATTTTAGGTTTTACAAAACCAAACTTTTATTTCCTAAGTACATAATTCTAGTTTTAAAGACGTTAGGTTCGTTTTGTATTTAGTGATTTTAAATAATAATTCGGAAGTAAAAACTCGATATAATCTAAGTACAAAATTCTAATGTCAAAGTTGTTAAGTTCATTTTGTACTTGGTGATTTTAAATAACTTTTTAAAAGTAAAACTCGGTTAAATTTAGTCATATACTTAACTAATAATTAAGCAGTTCCCATTTTTTAGCGAGGTTGTCGTAGTTCATTTTAAATAGTCCGTATGTCCATATCCAAATTTAAGCATAGGTAGTAGCACTCGACAAGGTTCATGTTAATACGTGTAACGTTTATTTTTATCGGTTTAGTTGATTCTTTTTATTAACGGTTCATTATACAAACTAAAATAATCCTAATTATAAATCAATTTTAGTGACTAAATGATAAATTCATTTTGACCAAAATTGACCCAAAAATAATGAAAATGCCGAGAGCCTTTATTTATTTAGCTATCTAATTCTTTTGTTATTTTTATTAATAAATCATTACTTTAACTATTTTAGTTACTTATATGATAAAAATAAAAAGTGATAAATTCATTTTAGGTCTAAAATGGACCAAAATGCCGTGGACATACATACATAACAATTTATTTTCGTTTTCTAATTTTATCGGTTTTTAACTTAAAGTTTTTATATACTAAATATTCATATTAACTTAAGGTGATTCAAACTAGTAATTAAAACAACAAACATTAAAACTTATGAAAATTTATAAATCAAAACCTAGTTATAAGATGAAGAACATATGAAGGAATGAAGAACACTAGTATTATTCATATGATTATTAATTAGTCAAATTTTCATATGTTTATATAATTTTCTCAAATTTTTCATACAAGTCTAATTTAACTAGACTAATCATAATATGTTATTTAGAAAAATTAAAACTAAAAATTGGTCCAATAAATTTAGAAATGCCGAGTATATATATATATATTTATAAATTTTGATTTTTTTGATTTTTATACTTCTAATTCAATAACTAAATTACTTAACAACATTTATAAGTTTAACATTAGTGAAAATCATATACAAACATTAACACACATCAACAAAATCATCCAAACACAAGAATAACAACATAAACTCAAGAACACACATAAGTACTTCAAAAACAATTAAATTCATAACAAATTCATTTTAAATCCTAAACAAAAACTAATTATATTTTCATGTACATATTAGTCTTAGCATTTTAAGCATGCAATTTACAAAAATTAAAACGAAAAATTAGACAAAAATAAAGGGGAATGCCGTGGGGTTTTTAAGTGAGCAACACATTTCATTTTTCGATTTTTGTCTTCTAATTTAACATATGATTACTAGGTGATATAATAAAACCATACATGCATCAAAAATAAAAACACATAATCAAATTCGAGGCGCTTATCATATAAATGTGCGGGAAGCACCTTAGTTAGGTTATGGGCGAAATAGATTAGCAATTGACGGGATCAATGATATGATCGAATTGGCTAAGATCGACTCCTCCACCTTGCTCCTCTTCTTTGATTAGGAGTAGTACATAAAAATGAAATACACAAGTTAGTAATTTAATTTAAAACTAAACTAACTATACTAAAATTTTCAAGTGTAGTAGTATTTAGTTTAGGTGATGTTTGTATTTAAAGTGATTTTGATTTATGTTCATTTTTAATTTGCATGTAAAGATAAGGAGTGAGTACTAAATATAAATAGTGGAGCATTTGATTTAAGTGTTCAAGTGAATTAGAGAAAGAAAATCAAAGTTTTAAGAAGAAAATAAGGAGGAAGAAGATGATGATCTTCCATGGAAACCAAGGAAGAAGTTGAGGTTGCTTACTAAATCCTTGTGTTTGTGTTTTATTAGAGAGAAAAGGAGTTCAAGACTTAGAAAAAAAAAGAAGTGTGTTGTTGTTGTTGTTTGTGTCGTGTGATATGTATGTATGTGTAGTAGTAGTTTGCAAACTTGTGTAATGAAAATGCATGCATGCTTGAGACAAGGGGACACATATGTGTAAGAGAGAAAGCATGTGTGTAAGGGTAGAAAGCATGCTTGAGACAAGGGAACAAGGGTGTAGGAAAAGCAAAAGGAAAAAGGAAGAGACAATGTTGAGCTACAAGCTCCAAAGTCTCTACCAACATGCACAAGTCATGGCCCGATTTTTCGTTCTTGAAATTTTTGATTTGCGCGTACGCGAAAAGTCTCGAAATGAAATATATAGTCTTAAAATGATGGTTCGAAGTAAGATCGAAAATAAAAATGAAAATAAACCTCAAAACGAATTCAAACCAAATTTGGGTACTAGTTTGTCTCGCAACTTTGAAATAAGATTTTATTCGATCGAAATATATATTTTTTTGTTGAATGTTATCGAATTAAATCATTATCCTCAAACGTCAAAAAGTTTATCAGTTTGGGCTTAGTGTAACTCAATATAGCGAGTTTTAGTGAAAGTGTTAGTTAAATCAAAGTGGAATAGTAATTTGATATTATTATTATATGTTGTGTTAGTAATAATCAATATGATTAAGCTTAAGCTACTTTAATTAGGTTTGGATTATGAGTAATGCTATTTAAGAAAGGATTAGGTGACTTAATCACCTTTAGGTGGCTTGGCCATTTAGTCAATGTTTGACCTCGATTTGCGTGCCAAAATTTGCCGTTGAGAAAATTGTCGAGGATTCTCCATTTGATTTATCGAGTTTGAAAATGTAAACATAAGGTTCAAATTCAAAGTAATTCAAAATGGTTTTATTTTAGGTGCAAAAATGATTGTAGTGTATTGTTTTAGGAAATTCAGTGAGCGAGGATGATTAATAATTGATTTCTAATTATAATTAGCTTAACTTAACACGGTGTTACAATCCTCCCCTTAAAGAAGTTTAGTCCTCAAACTTAAAGTACTAGTTGGTTAAGGTTACCTGTATAAACAACTCAGGTACTTTTCCTTCATCGACGCCTCTGCCTCCCACGTTGCTGTTCGGTCTTACGTCCCTCCAGAGAACCTTGACTAAGGGTATCGACTTGCGTCGTAAGAACTTGGTCTCTCTGGCGAGAATTTCCACTGGTTTTTCAGAGTAAAGCATGTTAGGCTCGATGGCGATCACATCGGGCGTAACAATGTGGCTCGGGTCGCCTCTGTATCTCCTGTGCTGAGGTACGTGGGATACATCGTGCACTTTGGATAAGGTTGGCGGTAAAGGCGAGTCGGTATGCCACCTCGCCAATTCGCTCAAGTATTTCGTAGGGTCAGATGTACTTTGGACTAAGCTTCCTTTAGTCCGAAACGCCTTACCCTTTCATGGGTGAGACCTTTAAGAAGACCTTATCTCCACCGTTGAACTCAGTAGGTCGACGGTGCTCGTTTGCATATTACTTTTGGCGATCTTGAGCCGCTTGTAGTCGCTCCCGAATAATCTTTATGTGTTCAATCTGATCTTGTATAACCTGGGGTCCAGTACCCACATTATCACTAGCGTCATCCCAACAAACCTGATCGCGACACTTTACGCCATACGATTGCCTCAAAAGGAGCACACCCTAGACTAGCATGATGGCTATTGTTGTATGAGAATTCAACGAGAGGTAAGCTCTTTTCCCAGTTCACGTTGAATTCCATCGTGCATGCCCTCAACATGTCTTCGATTAATACGAATAGTTCGCCTGCCTGACCGTCGATTCTTTGGATGAAAAGCCGTACTCATTTTCAATTTACTACCCAAAGCCTCTTGCAATTTCTTCCGTAAATGCGATGTAAATCTCGCGTCCCCTCTGCGATATGATGTCGAGGGGAACGCCATGGAGTCGTATTATTTCCTTTTAAGTAGCTTTGGCCAGCTCTTCCAATCCCCAAGTCTCCTTGATCGGGACGAAGTGAGCTGCTTTAGTTAGACGATCCACAATAACCCATATCGCATCCTTGCCACCTGCTGTCCTCGGTAACCCCATGATAAAATCCATGGATATGGAATCCCATTTCCCTTGAGGGATTTCCAACGGTTGGAGTAGTCCTCCTGGTCTCTGGTGTTCAAATTTTACCTTCTGGCAAATCATACATCTAGCCACGTACTCGGCGATCTCTGCCTTCATCCTTATCCACCAGAAACGCAATTTCAGGTCCTTGTACATCTTGTCTGAACCAGGATGTACCGAGTAGCGGGTACTATGTGCTTCGTCAAGGATTTTGCGTTTCAAATCTTCATTGTTAGGTATGCACCACCTGCCGTTGAAGCGTAGACTTCCATCAGTGTAGATCTCAAACCCTTCTGTTCCCTCTGATGGAACCTTTTCTCTGATTTCTAACAAGGCTGGGTCTTCCCACTGTAGTGCTCGTATATCATGGAATAAATCTGGTTCTACCACCATTGCATTTAGGTCAACGCCATCCGACCGCACTGCGGATCCAAGCTCAGCCTTTTCAGGTCTTGGGTAATGTCCGAGGGTATTTCCCAAATGTTGTTCAGAGTATGTATTGCCTTACGACTCAAGGCCAAGAACTACGTTGGCCTTTCCTTCGTGGTATAATAACTCGATTTTGTAATCCTTGATCAATTCTAACCACCTACGCTGCCTCATGTTCAATTCCCTCTGGGTAAAGATGTACTTTAAGCTCTTGTGGTCGGTGTAGAATTTGATGCTGACTCCATAGAGATAGTGACGCCAAATCTTCAGTGCAAACACGACTGCAGCAAGTTCTAGGTCGTGAGTTGGGTAATTTCTTTCATGCACCTTAAGTTGTCTGGATGCGTATGCTATTACTTTCCCTTGTTGCATAAGCACGCATCCCAAACCATTTAATGACGCGTCACTATACACTTCGTATTCATCCCCGTCTGTTGGTAAGGTTAAACCGGAGCAAGTAAGCCTTTTCTTAAGTTCTTGGAACGCCTTTTCACAATCGTCGCTCCATAAGAACTTTGATTCCTTTTGTAGCAGTTTAGTCATTGGGCGGGCTATTTTTGAGAAGTCAGGAACAAACCTTCTATAATAGCCAGCCAATCCTAAGAAACTTCTGACTTCAGTGACTGTTTTTGGTGCTACCCATTCCTTGACAGCTTCAATCTTGGCTGGATCCACCATTACACCTTCCTTGGAGATTACGTGGCCTAGGAACGCCACTTGGTCTAGCCAAAATTCACACTTTGAGAACTTAGCATACCACTTATGATCTCTCAAGATATTCAGGATAATGTGTAGGTGTTCCGTGTGTTCTTCTTTATTCCTGGAGTAGATCAGGATGTCGTCAATGAACACTACAACGCAGGTGTCGAGGTATTCGTGAAATGTTCTGTTCATCTGATCCATGAATACTGCTGGAGCGTTGGTAAGGCCGAACGGCATTACTTTGAACTCGTAATGTCCGTACCTTGATCTGAAAGCAGTCTTTTGTATATCTTCTTTGCGGACCGCAATCTGATGGTATCCTGACCTTAGGTCAATCTTGGAGAACACTCCTGCTCCTTTGAGCTGGTCAAAGAGGTCGTCTATCCTCGGCAGAGGATAACGGTTCTTGATGGTCACCTTATTTAGTTCCCTGTAATCAATGCAGAGCCTCATACTCCCATCCTTTTTCTTTACAAACAGTACCGGTGCACCCCAAGGTGAAACACTCGGTCTTATAAAGCCCAACTCAATCATTTCTTCTAACTGTTTCTTGAGTTCCTGGAGCTCGACGGGTGCCATTCTGTACGGTGCCTTTGATATAGGTGCAGTGCCGGGTACAAGGTCGATAGAGAATTCGACATCTCGTGCAGGAGGCATACCGGGTAATACGCTCGGGAATACATCGGGGTATTCATTCACGATTGGGATATCCTCGATTCGTAACTCGTCCTCGACTTTGGTAATGCTGCAAAAATACACCTGGTGTCCCTTTCTCTCCATACTCTGAAGTTTCAGTACCGACACTAGTTTCACTCCTCTTTTCTTTCCCAAACTCTGGTATGACACTTCCTTCCCATGGTTAGTTTTCAAAGTGATCTTCTGGTCGTGGCATTTAAATGTTGCATTATGACGAGCTAGCCAGTTCATCCCCAGAATTACATCGAACTCGGGAAGGTCAAACAATACAAGGTCTGACAGGAAATCTGTGTTGTGGATTGAGATTTTTACATTATTGTATTTTGAAGAACAAGGAATGTTTTTACCATCTGGTAGTGATATATTAGTTTTGATTTGTTCTGGATTTGTAAGTTTGGATTGTTTGATAAATTTTGAGGATATAAAAGATAATGAAGCTCCCGTATCGAATAAAATAAAAGCAGGTACAGAGTTAACCAGAAATTTACCGGTGATGACGTCGACATCGATGATATCATCAGTACCCTCTTCAGACTCGGTCAGGACATACACACGTCCCTGAACTCTAACAGCTGGCGGTGGTCCCGCGTTTGCTTTGGCAGCAGTACCCCTCTTGGGGCATTCATTCGACTTGTGTCCCACTACCTTACAGAAGTAGCACACTACCGGTTCTCCGTTGCAACGCTTCCCCGGGTGGTTTGGCTGTCGACAGAAACGACATTGGCTTGCTTGAACGGCCGGAGGTCCGGGAAGTGGTGGGTTATTCCTTGCGACGTACGCGGTAGGGTTTCGGTTGGCGTACTGGTTCCTGCCCTGGTTCCTGTTTCGGTTATCTTGGTTTTGGAAACCTGGGCGACCGAACATTGGTTTCTGGATGAAACTAGCACTCGCCACAGGAGGCGTGAACGTCTTCTTCTTCTTCTTCTCCTCAGCTTCCCTTTTCTGGATGGGTGCCCAGATACACGTTGCCTTTTCGTAGGCTTCAAAGGTTCTTACAAAGAACCCGCCATGTTTATCCTCAGGTTATTGTCCATGCCTCAGACGTAACGAGTCATGAAGTTCCTCCTCGCTAGTCAATATCTTAGGAGCAAACTTGGGCGACTCACGATATTTTTCTGTGTAAGCTTGTAGGGACATTTCACCCTGGGTTAGATTCCTGAACTCTTCTTCTTTATCCCACTTCAACTCTTCCCCAAAGTACTTGTTTTCCAACAAGGTCTTAAACTCACTCCAGTTATAGAGCCTTAGGGGAAATTGGGCTTTGATCAGGCGCCACCAACTATTTGCCTCTCCTTTCGGGTAGTATGCTACCACGCTCACCCTTTCGCTCTGGTGGTGTCTTGCTCGGCCCAAAGAACTTTTCCATCTCTTGATCCACTGTCAAGACTGTGGGGTCGACAGAGCCGTAATCACGTTTGGGGTCGGTGTTTGGAGAATTTCTCAAATGCGCATCGATTGTTTCCGCCTACTTGATGTTGATACATATTTTGAGCAATTTTTGTAATTGCATCCTCGAACCCTTTTCTCCTTGCTTCTTCTTCAAAGAAATGTTGGGCGAAGTTCGGGTTATCCATGTTGTTTAAGTTGTTTGCATCCATTCTGAAAATAAAATAAAATAACGACAAGGCTATATAAATTTTGAGTGGTTCAAAGATAGACATCATATAACATGCAAGGTAAAAGACATTTCATTGATAATGTAAAAGATTTACATCAAAACGCTACAAGCCTCCTAATACATTCTCTATGAAATGAACTAAGGTGAAAACTTAGACATAAGTTCAAAGAAAATAACATAAAAGTTTAGATACATTCTCAAGAGATATGAAATTGAATCGAGAATGACAAAAGGTTAACCCTAAAACCTAAGCAAATTTTGAGTAGCGATGCTCCTCCTCCATGAAGCTATGCTTATACTTAACAGCATAAGTCATGTCGCTCAAACCAAGTTTGAAATCCTCCCAGCTTAGGTAGTACTCACCCTCAAGTATAGCTGGGGAGCGTAGTCGCCTCCACCATGCCTTGGCCTCCTCGTCAAGGCACGCAGCTGCTAGGGAGGTTTTCCATTCCTCTCTAACGGAGTGTTCCAGGAACCTCGTATTCATACTCCTGATCCATGGGTATAGTGTCCCACTGATCCCCTCAAATGTCTCAGGTTTTCCCTGCATGAACGCTTCGATCACATCCGTATATTCTGAGGATCGGCGGAGATGATCAGGAATTCGATGTTCCATATACGGAGTCTTAAGTGCCCTAGTCTTCCAGTCGACTTCCGCATTGCTCGCGTCCTGCGATCTCTTCCAGGACTTCAATTGTTGACGTCGCGCGTAGGCCTCGATGGCTTTCTTGCGGGCCTTCTCTTTTGGTGTCCATTCAGAGTACTTCTTACCGCACGGTAGTCTCATCTGAAATCAATTTAGATAAGGTAATTTAAATGAGATTTGGAAGTGCAACATGTATGTAAAATTTTAAAATAATGAATTAAGAAAAACACATGACTAGGTAGTAACATAACGTCTCCATATATATAAACATATACATGGGTAAAATATTACATTCAAAGAAATATAATACATAAGTTCACCAAACGTCACATCCGAATAAAACACCCATAGCCGTAGGAAAAGAAGACGATATTAAGATCGTTCTTAGGATGGTTAAGAGTCGGTTACATATATTTTACAAGCCGGAGTCGCATGACCCTGAATTATTATTTGCGTGCCTGAAGAGTCTCCCACATCGGCATCTTTCCCAGACTGGAAGTGATTCGACTGGTATTGGAGGATAGTCGTGCCTATATTCTTGCTCCTTCAAGTTATCGAGCAGTTCCTCGTGCTCCATCCATCCTGGTGGTCGTATCTCCCTCAGAAGTGGGTCTGGGTGACACATGCGATCCATGTGTAGATCGTAATCCAGGAGTAGTTGCCAACCTAGTGGAGCCCAGAACTCGTCGTACGGGTGGAAGCTCTCAATCAGCGTCAGGCCCAAGCCAATGCCCTTTGTGTGGTAGGGTCTGCTCGTTGTGATTCCGTTGGCTTCCACATATTGCTCGATGACATGGGACTGGCCACATATATAAGTATCCAGTGGCATCATCGGTGGACGTCGAGGTAGATTGTTACGGGAGTAACTGAAAGACGTCATCCTAAGGGCCTTTGTCAAACTAGAGTTAGCCAGAGAGCAATTAGCAAGTAAAAGGATTATAAACGTAAGGATTCTAACGCTCATCTAACTAGTTCATTATTTATTAGGTCAGTCCTTAAGATTCTACCCATTCTCACATTTAAAATGACCTACTTTATTATTTTAGCGGTCTAGAGATTTCTAGTTTATTATTTGTTCCTATAAGTCTATGCTAGACATATAGTATGTATATGTCCGGCCCAGGTGTCGTCTCGCTATATGAAATAACTTGAAGTTATTCACGGTCGCAAGACTGCTCTGATACCAACTGTAACAACCTGGTTTTTCGTGACTTTAATTAAACTAAGGCGGAAATTTAATTAAGTCTATATATTACAAAACCAGCTGTTAATCGTAATAAAACTCTAAGTACATAGTACGAGTTTAGAATAACAGAGTATAAATTCGATTACATCCTCTCAAAATAGGTTACAAAATAAGGCTTCCCAATCCCCTGATAGATCAACGTTCAAGACTCGGGGTACCTGCATTGAACTCTCATCATTTTCCCGCACATTCTTTCGATACATGCAATTCTAATACAACATGCAACATGAATAATAAATAAATAAAGGGAAACAAATAGCAATTATGCAAGTAAGACACATAAGGTGATCATGATGATTCAATACGAGTATAAACCAATCAAATAACATACCACGCTCACAAATAATCATACTCCACAAATCACATTTCAATACTCAACCAAGTCATTCCGATAATCATCAAACAAACAAGGAAATGCACTCAACATGTGACAACAAATGAGTCTTCGTTAGTAAGGCGGAAGCATGCGGACATAATCCGTGATGCTTGATCGGGCGTTAAAACGGACGTGTCTGAATATGCTAAAGATATCTAAGGTAATAAGGACGATTCAATCCCTTGTCTAATGTATGCATACACCACTATAGATAGGATCGTAGCATACTCGCCCATCGAGTAAGTAGTCACCTAATAATACGACTATCACCAGATCTCGGTACCCTGGATGGGTGGGCGCTTCCAATTACTATTCTATGGGCCCGCGGAAGTATCAAGTATGCCCTATCCCTGAGGTTGATACCACCCGTCAAACAGCAATCTCAAGCTCGTTGAATAGCCTTGGGCAACTCTGGTAGGGAGCCAAAGTCCCCATAGTCAGCTACCTCGTTAACTTCGAATGTCAAAAGTCGCGACATGGCGAACAATCCTAGTATTTTATTCAAGTACTCGCTTTCTCAAGTTCTCTTTTCTCGTTCATATGCAACAAAATTGATAAACTTGTAACAAAAATATAACGTCGAACTTGTATAATGAAAATTTAGTTCTAGCAGTTCTTCAGATAAAACAGAACACATAGAAACACTTAATTAATTATTTTGAGTTCGATTGTAAATTTTAAATATTTTCACTATTCATCATTTTACTATTCATAGTATTTACTATTCATCGTATTTACTATTCATCGTATTTACTATTCATCGTATTTTATAATGTATTCGTATTTTCAGATTTCGTATTTGTCACGTATTTTTATACTGTATTTATTCGTATCTTTATAGGTATGCGTATTCTTATACTTTATATTTATTATTTTATTTTCTTTATACTTAGTATTTTTATTATTTGACTTTATTTATACTTATTATTTTTATTATTTGACCTTATTTATACTTAGTATTTTTATACTCTTATACATTTTTTTTTATACTAAGGATATTTTAGGTTTTACAAAACCAAACTTTTTATTTCCTAAGTACATAATTCTAGTTTTAAAGACGTTAGGTTAGTTTTGTATTTAGTGATTTTAAATAATAATTCGGAAGTAAAAACTCGATATAATCTAAGTACAAAATTCTAATGTCAAAGTTGTTAAGTTCATTTTGTACTTGGTGATTTTAAATAACTTTTTAAAAGTAAAACTCGGTTAAATTTAGTCATATACTTAACTAATAATTAAGCAGTTCCCATTTTTAGCGAGGTTGTCGTAGTTCATTTTAAATAGTCCGTATGTCCATATCCAAATTTAAGCATAGGTAGTAGCACTCGACAAGGTTCATGTTAATACGTGTAACGTTTATTTTTATCGGTTTAGTTGATTCTTTTTATTAACGGTTCATTATACAAACTAAAATAATCCTAATTATAAATCAATTTTAGTGACTAAATGATAAATTCATTTTGACCAAAATTGACCCAAAAATAATGAAAATGCCGAGAGCCTTTATTTATTTAGCTATCTAATTCTTTTGTTATTTTTATTAATAAATCATTACTTTAACTATTTTAGTTACTTATATGATAAAAATAAAAAGTGATAAATTCATTTTAGGTCTAAAATGGACCAAAATGCCGTGGACATACATACATAACAATTTATTTTCGTTTTCTAATTTTATCGGTTTTTAACTTAAAGTTTTTATATACTAAATATTCATATTAACTTAAGGTGATTCAAACTAGTAATTAAAACAACAAACATTAAAACTTATGAAAATTTATAAATCAAAACCTAGTTATAAGATGAAGAACATATGAAGGAATGAAGAACACTAGTATTATTCATATGATTATTAATTAGTCAAATTTTCATATGTTTATATAATTTTCTCAAATTTTTCATACAAGTCTAATTTAACTAGACTAATCATAATATGTTATTTAGAAAAATTAAAACTAAAAATTGGTCCAATAAATTTAGAAATGCCGAGTATATATATATATATTTATAAATTTTGATTTTTTTGATTTTTATACTTCTAATTCAATAACTAAATTACTTAACAACATTTATAAGTTTAACATTAGTGAAAATCATATACAAACATTAACACACATCAACAAAATCATCCAAACACAAGAATAACAACATAAACTCAAGAACACACATAAGTACTTCAAAAACAATTAAATTCATAACAAATTCATTTTAAATCCTAAACAAAAACTAATTATATTTTCATGTACATATTAGTCTTAGCATTTTAAGCATGCAATTTACAAAAATTAAAACGAAAAATTAGACAAAAATAAAGGGGAATGCCGTGGGGTTTTTAAGTGAGCAACACATTTCATTTTTCGATTTTTGTCTTCTAATTTAACATATGATTACTAGGTGATATAATAAAACCATACATGCATCAAAAATAAAAACACATAATCAAATTCGAGGCGCTTATCATATAAATGTGCGGGAAGCACCTTAGTTAGGTTATGGGCGAAATAGATTAGCAATTGTCGGGATCAATGATATGATCGAATTGGCTAAGATCGACTCCTCCACCTTGCTCCTCTTCTTTGATTAGGAGTAGTACATAAAAATGAAATACACAAGTTAGTAATTTAATTTAAAACTAAACTAACTATACTAAAATTTTCAAGTGTAGTAGTATTTAGTTTAGGTGATGTTTGTATTTAAAGTGATTTTGATTTATGTTCATTTTTAATTTGCATGTAAAGATAAGGAGTGAGTACTAAATATAAATAGTGGAGCATTTGATTTAAGTGTTCAAGTGAATTAGAGAAAGAAAATCAAAGTTTTAAGAAGAAAATAAGGAGGAAGAAGATGATGATCTTCCATGGAAACCAAGGAAGAAGTTGAGGTTGCTTACTAAATCCTTGTGTTTGTGTTTTATTAGAGAGAAAAGGAGTTCAAGACTTAGAAAAAAAAAGAAGTGTGTTGTTGTTGTTGTTTGTGTCGTGTGATATGTATGTATGTGTAGTAGTAGTTTGCAAACTTGTGTAATGAAAATGCATGCATGCTTGAGACAAGGGGACACATATGTGTAAGAGAGAAAGCATGTGTGTAAGGGTAGAAAGCATGCTTGAGACAAGGGAACAAGGGTGTAGGAAAAGCAAAAGGAAAAAGGAAGAGACAATGTTGAGCTACAAGCTCCAAATTCTCGGCCAACATGCACAAGTCATGGCCCGATTTTTCGTTCTTGAAATTTTCGATTTGCGCGTACGCGAAAAGTCTCGAAATGAAATATATAGTCTTAAAATGATGGTTCGAAGTAAGATCGAAAATAAAAATGAAAATAAACCTCAAAACGAATTCAAACCAAATTTGGGTACTAGTTTGTCTCGCAACTTTGAAATAAGATTTTATTCGATCGAAATATATATTTTTTTCGTTGAATGTTATCGAATTAAATCATTATCCTCAAACGTCAAAAAGTTTATCAGTTTGGGCTTAGTGTAACTCAATATAGCGAGTTTTAGTGAAAGTGTTAGTTAAATCAAAGTGGAATAGTAATTTGATATTATTATTATATGTTGTGTTAGTAATAATCAATATGATTAAGCTTAAGCTACTTTAATTAGGTTTGGATTATGAGTAATGCTATTTAAGAAAGGATTAGGTGACTTAATCACCTTTAGGTGGCTTGGCCATTTAGTCAATGTTTGACCTCGATTTGCGTGCCAAAATTTGCCGTTGAGAAAATTGTCGAGGATTCTCCATTTGATTTATCGAGTTTGAAAATGTAAACATAAGGTTCAAATTCAAAGTAATTCAAAATGGTTTTATTTTAGGTGCAAAAATGATTGTAGTGTATTGTTTTAGGAAATTCAGTGAGCGAGGATGATTATTTATTGATTTCCTAATTATAATTAGCTTAACTTAACACGGGGTGTTACAGTTCATTTCATTTACATACGAGGTTCATTTCAGTAACAAATGAGGTTCATTTCAGTTACATACGAGGTTCATTTCAGTAACAAATGAGGTGCCTTTCAGTTACATACGAGGTTCATTACATTTACAAACGAGGTTCATTACATTAAATACGAGATTCATTTCATTTACATACGAGATTCATTTCATTCAAATACGAGGTTCATTTCATTTACAAACGAGGTTTATTATATTTACATACGAGATTCATTTCATTTACATACGAGGTTCAATTTAGTTACATACGAGGTTCATTTCAATAACTAATGAGGTTCATTTCAGTTACATACGAGGTTCATTAAATTTACAAACGAGGTTCATTACATTTACATACGAGATTCATTTCATTTACATACGAGATTCATTTCATTCAAATACGAGGTTCATTTCATTTACATACGAGGTTCATTAAATTTACAAATGAGGTTCATTTCAAAACAAAGAAACAAAAAAAAAATTGAAAACAAAAAAAAAAAAAAAAAAAAATTGAAAAAAAAAAAAATTGAAAAAAGAAAAAAAAATTGAAAAAAAAAAAAAATTGAAAAAAAAATTGAAAAAAAAAAAATTGAAAAAAAAAAAAAATCCCCATCATAAAGAAAAAATAAAGAAAAAAAATCAATCACCCTTCATAAAGAAAAAATGAACAAAAAAAATAAATCGACCCTCATAAAAAAATAAAAAAAATAAATAAATCTCCCCTCACATTAAAAAAAAAAAAATAAAAAAAAATTAAATAAATCTTCTCTCACCAAAAAAACTATAAATCTCAACCCTTAGATTAAAACAATGAATGGTTATGATTATTTCTCATATTTCTCATATAAGGGGTATTTCTCATGGGAACTCAACCCTATATATATATATATATATATATATATTTATATATATATATATATATATATATAAATATAGATATATATATATATATATATATAGGGTTGAGATCCTAGTTAACACTAGATTTTGTAAGAGCAGTAAGAATAAAGCATAAAGACATTATAAATATAAAAGATGTACATTTGATTAACACAAAAGTACATTTTGTAAGGTACATTATAAATATAAGTAAGGTATATTTCAAAATTATGAGTTATATTCGAAATTTTTTGATAATTCCTAGGCTCAAAATTAAAATGTACATACAGTGTAATTAAAATGTATCTCAAAATTTTGAAATATATCTACAATAAAATGAGATTGTACATTAAAAATGTAAAACTTGTGTCAATTACTATTTATGACTAGCACATATGATAAATTTAAAATGTACCTTATGCATATTTATAATGTATTTTTACTGTTCTTACCGTTCTTACCAAAGTGATTGTTCTTACCTGATCTTATTCCTATATATGTATATATGTATATATATATATGTATATATATACATATACATATCTAATATATATATATAAAGCAGAAACCATGGTCTCTATGGTCGACATTTGTCACAATATAATTGGTCTAAAAAATTAATATTAGTATTATTTATAATTCTACTATTGCTAGGATTTTAGATGAAAAAATATTAACATATGTAACTTAAAATATAAAACTAAATCTACAATTGAAATCTTTACTATATTAGAACTTTCCAAAAAAAATTAATTGAAGATGTTTTTAATTGAGAAGAAAAATAATAATTTCAAAATAAACAATTATATGACACATAATTACCTTATTTAATTTTTAGGTAAGTCTCCATCCCTTTTTGTATATATATACATCAAAAACTCTAGCTAGATCTTTTTAGGTACGTATTTTGTTAAATAGTTTTACTTTATTATGTTTTAATTACAGTGTATTTGATAAGTGTAACAACCTGGGTTTTTCGTGACTTTAATTAAACTAAGGCGGAAAATTAATTAAGTCTATATATTACAAAACCAGCTGTTATCGTTTAACAAACTCAGTATACATAATACGAGTTTATAGATAAAACAGAGTATTTAGATTTACAAGTTCTCTCAAAATAGATTACAAAATAAGGCCTTCAAATCCCCTGATAGATCCACGGTCAAGACTCGGGGTACCTGCATTTAACTCTCATCATTTTCCCGCACACTCTTTCGACACATGCAATTCTAAAGCAATATGCGATATGAATAATAAATAAACAAGGGAAACAAATAGCAAGTATGCAAGCAAAAACACATAAGGAGATCATGATGATTTAATACGAGTATAAACCAATCAAATAACATACCACGCTCACATATAAACATACTCACGAATCCCATTCCAATACTCAACCAAATCATTCAGATAATCATCAAATAAACCAGGAAATACATTCAACATGTGATAACAAATGAATCTTCGTTAGTAAGGCGGAAGCATGCAGACATAATCCGCGCAGTAGCCGGCAGGGCCAACATCACTTGGACATGACTGCCAGGCTTAAAGATATCTAAGGTAATAAAGATGGCTACATCCCTTGTCTAATGTATGCATACACTACCTATCGAGGATCATACTTATTCGCTATTCAAAAGGTATCACCGACGAAAAAGTTCGACTATCACCAGAGACGGGTACCCCCGGATGGGGTTGGCGTTTCCAATTACTGCTATATGGGCCCACGGTAATATCAAGTATGCCCCATCCCTGAGGTTGATACTCCGCGCCGAAAAGAAATCTCAAGATTGTTAATCGCCTTGGGCAACTCAGGGAGGGAGCCCAAGTCCCCATATACAGCTACCTCGTTAACTTCGAATTTCAAGAGTCGCAACATGGCGAACAATCCTAGTATTTTATTCAAGTAGTTCGTTTTTCTCAAATTCTCATTCTCTCGTTCATAAATAATAATAATAATGACTAACTTGTAATATAAATATAACGTCGAACTTGTATAATGAAATTTTTGTAACAGCAGTTCTTCAGGTAAAATAGAACACATAGAAAAACTTAATTATTTATTCTGAGTCCGTTCGTAAATTTTTAAATATTTTTCACTATTCATTATTTTACTATTCACCGTATTTACTATTCACCGTATTTACTATTCATCGTATTTACTATTCCTCGTATTTATACGTATTCGTATTTTCGGATTCCGTATTTGTACGTATTTTTATACTCCGTATTTTATTCGTATTTTAGATGTATATGTATTCTTATACTTAGTATTTATTATTTTATTTCCTTTATACTAGTATTTTTATTATGTTTTCTTTTATACTAGTATTTTTATTATATTTTCTTTTACTTAGTATTTCTATTATATTTAGGAGATTTTAGAGGTAAAAGCTAAATTTTATTTTCTAAGTATAAAATCCTAGTTTCAAAGTCGTTAGGTTCGTTTTGTATTTAGTGATTTGAAAAGTTGATTTCGGAGGTAAAACTTAATATAATCTAAGTACAAAATTCTAGTTTTAAAGTTGTTAGGTTCATTTTGTACTTGGTCAATTTTAATAACATTTCAAAAGTAACACTTGGTTAAATTTAGTCGTATACTTAACTAAGATTTTAGCGGTTTCCATTTTTAGTGAGGTTGTCGTAGTTCATTTTAAATAGTCCGTATGTCCACATCCAAATTTAAGCATAGGTAGTAACACTCGATTTCATTCATTTTAATACGTGTAACGTTTATTTTTATCGGTTTAGTTGATTCTTTTTATTAACGGTTTAATACATAAACAAATATAAATCTAATTACTATTCAATTTTAGTGACTAAGTGATAAATTTATTTTGACTAAAATTGACCCATTTTAAGGGTGAATGTCGTGGTGGTCTATGTATGTTAGCCATTTATTTCTTTTTTTGTTTTTATTAATAAATCATTACTTTAACTATTTAATTTACTTAAGTGATAAAAATAAAAAGTGGAAAAATCATTTTTGGTCTAAAAATCAACCCAAAACCGTGGCCTACTATACTTACACCATTTATTTTCGTTTTCTAATTTTATCGGTTTTTAACTTAAAGTTTTTATATACTAATTATTCATATTATCTTAAAGTGATTTAAACTAGTAAACATAAACAATAAATAACTAAAAACTTATAAAATTATGAATCAAACTAACTATATAAATGAAGAACACATGGTGATTTGAAGAACCCTAATACTTTTGAGATGAACATCGATTAGTCAAATTTTTATATGTTTATATAATTTTCTCAAATTTTTCCTACAAGTCTAATTTAACTATACTAATCATAATATGTTATTTAGAAAAATTAAAACTAAAAATTGGTCCATGTTATTTAATTTGGCCGTGTATATATATATGTCCATAAATTTTGATTTTTGATTTTTATACTTCTAATTCAACAACTAACTTATCTTATATTATTTATGTATTTAATCATAAGTGGAAAACATAACAAAACATTAACACACATAAATAAAATCATCCAAACACAAGAATAACAACTAACATTCAAGAACACACATAATACCTTAAAACACCTAAAAATTCATAACAAATTCATTTTAAATCCTAAACAAAAACTAATTATATTTTCATGTACATATTAGTCTTAGCACTTTAAGCATGCAATTTACAAAAATTAAAACGAAAAATTAGACAAAAATAAAGGGGAATGCCGTGGGGTTTTTAAGTGAGCAACATATTTCATTTTTCGATTTTTGTCTTCTAATTTAACATATGAATACTAGGTGATATAATAAAACCATACATGCATCAAAAATAAAAACACATAATCAAATTCGAGGCGCTTATCATATAAATGTGCGGGAAGCACCTTAGTTAGGTTATGAGAGAAATAGATTAGCAGTTGTCGGGATCAACGATATGATCGAATTGGCTAAGATCGACTCCACCACCTTGCTCCTCGTCTTTGGTTAGGAGAGGTACATAAGAATGAAATAAACAAGTTAGTAATTTATTTTAAAACTAAACTAGCTAAACTAAAATTGTAAAGTGTTGTAGTATTTAGTTTAGGTGATGTTTGTATTTAAAGTGATTTTGATTTATGTTCATTTTTAATTTATGTGCAAAAAGAGTGAGTGAATACTAAATACAAATGGTGAGGAATTTATTTACATGTTCTAGTGAATCTATAAACAAGAAATGAAATTTTTAAAGAAGAAAAGCTAGAGGAAGGAGATGAAGATCATGTATGATCTTGAGCTTGAAGTTGAAGATGAGCTTACAAGGTTTTTAGAGTATGGTTTTATTAGAGAGAAAAGGAGTTTAAGACTTAGAAAAAAATGAAGTGTGTTGTTGTTGTTGTTGTTTAGTGAGATGTAGTAGTAGTAGTAGTTGTTTGTGTTTTATTTTTTTGTAGTATGTAAGTTGTAGTCTTGTGTAAGAGTAATGCATGCATGCTTGAGACAAGGGGACACAAGGGTGTAAGAGAAGAAGCATGGGTGTAAGAGGAAGGAGAGCATGCTTGAGACAAGGGAACACTTGTGTAGGAAAAGCAAAAGGAAAAAGGAAGGCAATGTTGAGCATTGTGAGCTCAAAATCTCGGCCACTATGGGTCACTTGGCCCGATTTTTTCGTTTTTGAAATTTTCGATTTGCGCGTACGTGAAAAGTCTCGAAATGAAATATATAGTCTTGAAATAATGTTTAGAAGTGAGATCGAAAATAAAAATGAAAATAAACCTCAAAACGAATTCAAACAAAAATTTGGGTACTAGTTTGTCTCGCAACTTTGGAATAAAATTTTATTCGATCGAAATATATATTTTTTTCGTTGAATGTTATCGAATTAAATCATTACCCTCAAACGTCAAAAAGTTTATCAGTTTGGGCTTAGTGTAACTCAATATATCGAGTTTTAGTGAAAGTGTTAGTTAAATCAAAGTGGAATAGTAATTTGATATTATTATTATATGTTGTGTTAGTAATAATCAATATGATTAAGCTTAAGCTACTTTAATTAGGTTTGGATTATGAGTAATTACATTTTAGAAAAGATTAGGTGACTTAACCATATTTAGGTGGCTTGGCCATTTAGTCAACGTTTGACCTCGATTTGCGTGCCAAAATTTGTCGTTGAGAAATTTGTCGTGTGTGCTTCATTTGATTTATCAAGTTTGAAAATGTAAACATAAAGTTCAAATTCAAAGTAATTCAAAATGGTTTTAGTTTAGGTGCAAAAATGATTGTAGTGTATTGTTTTAGGAAATTCAGTGAGCGAGGAAGATTATTTATTGATTTCCTAATTATAATTAGCTTAACTTAACACGGGGTGTTACAGTCCTCCCCCCTTAAAGAAGTTTCGTCCCCGAAACTTAAAGTACTCTGGGTGGTTAAAGTTACCTGCGCTAAACAGCTCCGGGTACTTTTCCTTCATCGACGCCTCGGTTTCCCACGTTGCTTGTTCAGTCTTCTGTCCCCTCCAGAGAACCTTGACTAAGGGTATCGACTTGCGTCGTAAGAACTTGGTCTCTCTGGCGAGAATCTCCACTGGTTTCTCCGAGTAAAGCATGTTGGGCTCGATGGCGATCACGTCGGGCGAATAATGTGACTCGGTCGCTTCTATATCTTCCGAGTTGAGAAACATGGAATACATCGTGGCACTTTGGATAAGTTTGGCGGTAAGGCGAGTCGGTATGCCACCTCGCCAATTGCTCGAGTATTTCGTAGGGTCCGATGTACTTTGGACTAAGCTTCCCTTTAGTCCGAAACGCCTTACCCTTTCATGGGTGAGACCTTTAAGAAGACCTTATCTCCAATCGTTGAACTCAATAGGTCGGCGGTGCTCGCTTGCATATTTCTTTTGGCGATCTTGAGCCGCTTGTAGTCGTTCTCGAATAATCTTTATGTGTTCAACTGGTCTGTATAACTTGGGGTCCAAAGACTACATTATCACTAGCGCCGTCCCAACAAACCTGATCGCGACACTTTCTCGCCATACAAGGCCTCAAAAGGAGCACACCCTAGACTAGCATGATGGCTATTGTTGTATGAGAATTCAACGAGAGGTAAGCTCTTTCCCGCTCACGTTGAATTCCATCGTACATGCCCTTAACATGTCTTCCGTTGTCCGGATGGTTCGCCTGTCTGACCGTCGATTCTTGTCGGATGAAAAGCCGTACTCATTTTCAATTTACTACCCAAAGCCTCTTGCAATTTCTTCCGTAAATGCGATGTAAATCTTGCGTCCTTGGCCTGATATGATGTCGAGGGGAACGCCATGGAGTCGTATTATTTCCTTTTCGTAGCTTTGGCCGCTTCTTCCAATCCCCAAGTCTCCTTGATCGGACGAAGTGAGCCGCTTTAGTTAGACGATCTACAATAACCCATATCGCATCCTTGCCACCGCCCTTGGTAACCCCATGATAAAATCCATGGATATGGAATCCCATTTCCTTGAGGGATTTCCAACGGTTGGAGTAGTCCTCCTGGTCTCTGGTGTTCAAATTTTACCTTCCGCAAATCATACATCTAGCCACGCACTACGATCTCGCCTTCATCCTTATCCACCGTAAACGCAATTTCGTGTCCTTGTACATCTTGTTCGAACCAGGATGTACCGAGTAGCGTACTATGTGCTTCGTCAAGGATTTTATGCTTTCAAATCTTCATTGTTAGGTATGCACCACTGCCGCTTGAAGCGTAGACTTCCATCGGTGTAGATCTCAAACCCTTCTGCTCCTCCGATGGAACCTTTTCTCCGATTTCTAACAAGGCCGGGTCTTCCCAATCGTAGTGCTCGTATATCATGGAATAAATCCGGTTCTACCACCATTGCATTTAGGTCAACGTCATCCGACCGCACTGCATCCAAGCTCACCTTTTTCGTGTCTTGGGTAATGTCCGAGGGTATTTCCCAAATGTTGTTCAGAGTATGTATTGCCTTACGACTCAGTGCGTCAGCAACTACATTGGCCTTTCCTTCGTGGTACAATAACTCGATTTTGTAATCCTTGATCAATTCTAACCACCTACGCTGCCTCATGTTCAGTTCCCTCTGGGTAAAGATGTACTTTAAGCTCTTGTGGTCGGTGTAGAATTTGATGCTGACCCCATAGAGATAATGACGCCAAATCTTCAGTGCAAATACGACTGCAGCAAGTTCTAGGTCGTGAGTTGGGTAATTTCTTTCATGCACCTTAAGTTGTCTGGATGCGTATGCTATTACTTTCCCTTGTTGCATAAGCACGCATCCCAAACCATTTAATGACGCGTCACTATACACTTCATATTCATCCCCGTCTGTTGGTAAGGTTAAAACTGGAGCAGTAGTAAGCCTTTTCTTAAGTTCTTGGAACGCCTTCTCACAATCGTCGCTCCATAAGAACTTTGATTCCTTTTGTAGCAGTTTAGTCATTGGGCGGGCTACCTTCGAGAAATCAGGAACAAACCTTCGATAATAGCCAGCCAATCCTAGGAAGCTTCTGACTTCCGTGACTGTTTTTGGTGCTATCCATTCTTTGACAGCTTCGATCTTTGCTGGATCTACCATTACTCCCTCCTTGGAGATTACATGGCCTAGGAACGCCACTTGGCCTAACCAAAATTCACACTTTGAAAATTTGGCATACCATTTATGGTCTCTCAAGATACTTAGGATAATGTGTAGGTGCTCTGCGTGTTCTTCTTTATCCTTGGAGTAGATCAGGATGTCGTCAATGAACACGACCACGCAGATGTCGAGATATTCATGAAAGGTCCTGTTCATTTGGTCCATAAATACTGCTGGAGCGTTGGTAAGTCCGAACGGCATTACTTTGAACTCGTAATGTCCGTACCTTTGATCCAAAGCGCCTTTGTATATCCTCTTTGCGGACCGCAATCTGATGGTATCCTGACCTTAGGTCAATCTTGGAGAACACTCCTGCTCCTTTGAGCTGGTCAAAGAGATCATCTATCCTAGGCAAAGGATAACGATTTTTGATTGTCACCTTGTTCAGTTCTCTGTAATCGATGCAGAGCCTCATGCTCCCATCCTTCTTCTTCACAAAGAGTACCGGTGCACCCCAAGGTGAAACACTCGGTCTTATAAATCCCAACTCAATCATTTCCTCCAATTGTTTCTTGAGTTCTTGAAGTTCGACAGGCGCCATTCTGTATGGTGCCTTTGATATAGGTGCTGTGCCCGGTATGAGATCAATCGAGAATTCGACATCTCGTGCAGGAGGCATACCTGGTAATACGTCTGGGAAAACATCGGGGTACTCATTCACGATTGGGATATCTTCGATGCGTAGGGTGTCCTCGACCTTAGTAATGCTGCAGAAATACACTCGGTGCCCCTTCCTCTCCATACTCTGAAGTTTCAGTACAGATACTAACTTCACTCCTCCTTTCCTTTTAAAACTCTGGTATGACACTTCCTTCCCTTGGTTAGTTTTCAAAGTGATTTTCTGGTCGTGGCATTTAAATGTTGCGTTATGACGAGCTAGCCAGTTCATTCCCAGAATTACATCGAACTCGGGAAGGTCAAACAATACAAGATCTGACAGGAATTCTGTGTTGTGAATCGAGATTTTTACGTTATTGTATTTTGAAGAACAAGGAATGTTTTTACCATCTGGTAGTGATATGTTAGTTCTGATTTGTGCCGGGTTTGTGAGTTTGGATTGTTTGATAAATTTTGAGGATATAAAAGATAAAGATGCTCCGGTATCAAACAAAATGAAAGCAGGTACAGAGTTAACCAAAAATTTACCGGTGATGACGTCAACATCGATGATATCATCGCATCTCTCTTCGATTCTGGCCAGACATACACGCGTCCCTGAACCCTAACTGCTGGCGGTGGTCCCGTATTTGCTTTAGCAGCAGTACCCTTCTTTGGGCACTCATTAGACTTGTGTCCCACTACCTTACAGAAGTAGCACACGATCTGTTCCCCATTACAACGCTTCCCCGGGTGACTCGGTTGTCGGCAGGTTTACACCGATTTGTTCGATAAGCCGGAGGTCCGGGAATTTGTGGATTGTTCTTTGCGACGTAAGGAGTGGTATTGCGGTTGTAGAAATGAGTCTTGCCTTGGTTCTTATTGCGGTTGTCTTGATTCTGATAACCCGGGCGACCAAACATGGGTTTATGGATAAAACTGGCACTCGCCACAGGGGGCGTGAACGTCTTCTTCTTCTTCTTCTCCTCAGCTTCTCTCTTCTGGATGGGTGCCCAGATACACGTTGCCTTTTCGTAGGCTTCACCGAAGTTCTTACACCAATCCGCTCATGTTTATCCTCAGGTTATTGTCCATGCCTCGTACGTAACGAGTTGCGAGTTCCTCTTCGCTAGTCAATATCTTAGGAGCAAACTTGGACAGCTCCTGATATTTTTCTGTGTAAGCTTGTAGGGACATTTCACCCTGGGTTAGATTCCTGAACTCTTCTTCTTTATCCCACTTCAACTCTTCCCCAAAGTACTTGTTTTCCAACAAGGTTTTAAACTCACTCCAGTTATAGCGCCTTAGGGGAAATTGGGCTTTGATCAGGCGCCACCAACTATTTGCCTCTCCTTTCAGGTAGTACGCTACCACGTTCACCATTTCGTTCGGTGGTGTCTTGCTCGGCCCAAAGAACTTTTCCATCTCTTCGATCCACTCTGTCAAGACTGTGGGGTCGACAGTGCCAGAATATGTTTGGGGTCGGTGTTTGGAGAATTTCTCAAATGCAGACTGATTGTTTCCGCCGCCTTGATGTTGATACATATTTTGAGCAATTTTTGTAATTGCATCCTCGAACCCTTTTCTCCTTGCTTCTTCTTCAGCAAAATGTTGGGCGAAGTTCGGGTTATCCATGTTGTTTAAGTTGTTTGCATCCATTCTGAAAATAAAATAAAATAACGACAAGGCTGTATAAATTTTGAGTGGTTCAAAGATAGACATCATATAACATGCAAGGTAAAAGACATTTCATTGATAATGTAAAAGGTTTACATCAAAACGTTACAAGCCTCCTAATACATTCTCTATGAAATGAACTAAGGTGAAAACTTAGACATAAGTTCAGCAAAATAACATAAAAGTTTAGATACATTCTCAAGAGATATGAAATTAGATCGAGAATGACAAAAGCTTAGTCCTAGATCCTAAGCAAATTTTGAGTAGCGATGCTCCTCCTCCATGAAGCTATGCTTATACTTAACAGCATAAGTCATGTCGCTCAAACCAAGTTTGAAATCCTCCCAGCTTAGGTAGTACTCACCCTCAAGTATAGCTGGGGAGCGTAGTCGCCTCCACCATGCTTTGGCCTCCTCGTCAAGGCACGCAGCTGCTAGGGAGGTTTTCCATTCCTCTCTAACGGAGTGTTCCAGGAACCTCGCATTCATACTCCTGATCCATGGGTATAGTGTCCCACTGATCCCCTCAAATGTCTCAGGTTTTCCCTGCATGAACGCTACGATCACATCTCAGATATTCTCGAGGATCGGCGGAGATGATCAGAACTTCGATGTTCCATATCACGAGTCTTAAGTGCCCTAGTCTTCCATCGACTTCCGCATTGCTCCCGCCCTGCGATCTCTTCCAGGACTTCAATTGTTGACGTCGCGCGTAGGCCTCGATGGCTTTCTTGCGGGCCTTCTCTTTTGGTGTCCATTCAGAGTACTTCTTACCGCACGGTAGTCTC
Source organism: Dianthus caryophyllus (assembly GCA_023091065.1). Taxonomy (NCBI): domain Eukaryota; kingdom Viridiplantae; phylum Streptophyta; class Magnoliopsida; order Caryophyllales; family Caryophyllaceae; genus Dianthus; species Dianthus caryophyllus. Next base: position 9,245,668 of record CM041529.1, on the reverse strand, counting down.
ATCTGAAATCAATTTAGATAAGGTAATTCAAATGAGATTTGGAAGTACAATATGTATGTAAAAATTTAAAATAATGAATTAAGAAAAGCACATGACTAGGTAGTAACATAACGTCTCCATATATATAAACATATACATGGGTAAAATATTACATTTCAAGGAATATAATACATAAGTTCTCAAAACGTCACATCCGAAATAACACCCATAGTCGTAGGAAAAGAAGACGATATTAAGATCGTTCTTAGGATGGTTAAAAGTCGGTTACATATATTTTACAAACTGGAGTCCAAAGACCCTAAATATGATTTGCGACTCAAGAGTCTCCCCGATAGAGATCCCTCTCCTGCATCGGGAGTAGTTCAGCTGGCAATGGAGGATAGTCGTGCCTTAATTCTTGATACATCAAGTTCTCAAGTAATTCTTCGTGCTCCATCCACCCTGGTGGTTGCATCTCCCTCAGAAGTGGGTCGGGGTGACACATGCGATCCATATATCGGTCGTAATCCAGGAGGAGTTGCCATCCTAGTGGTGTCCAAAATTCGTCGTACGGGTGGAAGCTCTCAATCAGCGTCAGGCCTAAGCCAATGCCCCTAGTGTGGTAGGGTCTGGTCGTCGAGATCCCATTAGCTTCCACGTATTGCTCGATGACGTGGGAATGGTTACATATATATGCATCTCGTGGCATCATCGGTGGACGTTGTGGTAGATTGTTACGGGGGAAACTGTAGTACGTCATCCTAAGGGCCTTTGTCAGACTAGAGTTAGCCATAGAGCAAATAGCAAGTAAACAATCATGAAGTTAAGGTTCTATCGCTCGTCTAACTAGTTTATTATTATTAGGTCGGTCCTTAAGATTCTACCCTTTCTCACATTTTAAAAACGATCTAAGTTATTATTTTAGCGATCTAGAGATTTCTAATTCATTATTTGATCCTATAAGTCTATGCCTGACATATGATATGAATGTCTGGCCCAGGTGTCGTCTCGCTATGTGAGATAACTTTAAGTCATTCACGGTCGCAAGACAGCTCTGATACCAACTGTAACAACCTGGGTTTTTCGTGACTTTAATTAAACTAAGGCGGAAAATTAATTAAGTCTATATATTACAAAACCAGCTGTTATCGTTTAACAAACTCAGTATACATAATACGAGTTTATAGATAAAACAGAGTATTTAGATTTACAAGTTCTCTCAAAATAGATTACAAAATAAGGCCTTCAAATCCTCGATAGATCCACGGTCAAGACTCTGGGTACCGTGATTTAACTCTCATCATTTTCCCAAGACACTCTTTCGACACATGCAATTCTAAAGCAATATGCGATATGAATAATAAATAAACAAGGGAAACAAATAGCAAGTATGCAAGCAAAAACACATAAGGAGATCATGATGATTTAATACGAGTATAAACCAATCAAATAACATACCACGCTCACATATAAACATACTCACGAATCCCATTCCAATACTCAACCAAATCATTCAGATAATCATCAAATAAACCAGGAAATACATTCAACATGTGATAACAAATGAATCTTCGTTAGTAAGGCGGAAGCATGCAGACATAATCCGCGCAGTAGCCGGCAGGGCCAACATCACTTGGACATGACTGCCAGGCTTAAAGATATCTAAGGTAATAAAGATGGCTACATCCCTTGTCTAATGTATGCATACACTACCTATCGAGGATCATACTTATTCGCTATTCAAAAGGTATCACCGACGAAAAAGTTCGACTATCACCAGAGACGGGGACCGGGATGGGGTCGCTTTCCACCATCGCTATATGGGCCCACGGTAATATCAAGTATGCCCCATCCCTGAGGTTGATACTCCGCGCCGAAAAGAAATCTCAAGATTGTTAATCGCCTTGGGCAACTCAGGGAGGGAGCCCAAGTCCCCATATACAGCTACCTCGTTAACTTCGAATTTCAAGAGTCGCAACATGGCGAACAATCCTAGTATTTTATTCAAGTAGTTCGTTTTTCTCAAATTCTCATTCTCTCGTTCATAAATAATAATAATAATGACTAACTTGTAATATAAATATAACGTCGAACTTGTATAATGAAATTTTTGTAACAGCAGTTCTTCAGGTAAAATAGAACACATAGAAAAACTTAATTATTTATTCCAGTCCGTTCAGAATTTTTAAATATTTTTCACTATTCATTATTTTACTATTCAATAGTATTTACTATTCACCGTATTTACTATTCATCGTATTTACTATTCCTCGTATTTATACGTATTCGTATTTTCTGATTAGTATTTGTACGTATTTTTATAATTCGTATTTTATTCAGTATTATAGATGTATATGTATTCTTATACTTAGTATTTATTATTTTATTTCCTTTATACTAGTATTTTTATTATGTTTTCTTTTATACTAGTATTTTTATTATATTTTCTTTTACTTAGTATTTCTATTATATTTAGGAGATTTTAGAGGTAAAAGCTAAATTTTATTTTCTAAGTATAAAATCCTAGTTTCAAAGTCGTTAGGTTCGTCTTGTATTTAGTGATTTGAAAAGTTGATTTCGGAGGTAAAACTTAATATAATCTAAGTACAAAATTCTAGTTTTAAAGTTGTTAGGTTCATTTTGTACTTGGTCAATTTTAATAACATTTCAAAAGTAACACTTGGTTAAATTTAGTCGTATACTTAACTAAGATTTTAGCGGTTTCCATTTTTAGTGAGGTTGTCGTAGTTCATTTTAAATAGTCCGTATGTCCACATCCAAATTTAAGCATAGGTAGTAACACTCGATTTCATTCATTTTAATACGTGTAACGTTTATTTTTATCGGTTTAGTTGATTCTTTTTATTAACGGTTTAATACATAAACAAATATAAATCTAATTACTATTCAATTTTAGTGACTAAGTGATAAATTTATTTTGACTAAAATTGACCCATTTTAAGGGTGAATGTCGTGTGGTCTATGTATGTTAGCCATTTATTTCTTTTTTTGTTTTTATTAATAAATCATTACTTTAACTATTTAATTTACTTAAGTGATAAAAATAAATAGTGGTAAATCATTTTTGGTCTAAAAATCAACCCAAAACCGTGGCCTACTATACTTACACCATTTATTTTCGTTTTCTAATTTTATCTGCTTTTTAACTTAATGTTTTTATATACTAATTATTCATATTATCTTAAAGTGATTTAAACTAGTAAACATAAACAATAAATAACTAAAAACTTATAAAATTATGAATCAAACTAACTATATAAATGAAGAACACATGGTGATTTGAAGAACCCTAATACTTTTGAGATGAACATCGATTAGTCAAATTTTTATATGTTTATATAATTTTCTCAAATTTTTCCTACAAGTCTAATTTAACTATACTAATCATAATATGTTATTTAGAAAAATTAAAACTAAAAATTGGTCCATGTTATTTAATTTGGCGTGTATATATATATATGTCCATAAATTTTGATTTTTGATTTTTATACTTCTAATTCAACAACTAACTTATCTTATATTATTTATGTATTTAATCATAAGTGGAAAACATAACAAAACATTAACACACATAAATAAAATCATCCAAACACAAGAATAACAACTAACATTCAAGAACACACATAATACCTTAAAACACCTAAAAATTCATAACAAATTCATTTTAAATCCTAAACAAAAACTAATTATATTTTCATGTACATATTAGTCTTAGCACTTTAAGCATGCAATTTACAAAAATTAAAACGAAAAATTAGACAAAAATAAAGGGAATGCTGGGGTTTTTAAGTGAGCAACACATTTCATTTTTCGATTTTTGTCTTCTAATTTAACATATGAATACTAGGTGATATAATAAAACCATACATGCATCAAAAATAAAAACACATAATCAAATTCGAGGCGCCTATCATATAAATGTGCGGGAAGCACCTTAGTTAGGTTATGAGAGAAATAGATTAGCAGGTGTCGGGATCAACGATATGATCGAATTGGCTAAGATCGACTCCACCACCTTGCTCCTCGTCTTTGGTTAGGAGAGGTACATAAGAATGAAATAAACAAGTTAGTAATTTATTTTAAAACTAAACTAGCTAAACTAAAATTGTAAAGTGTTGTAGTATTTAGTTTAGGTGATGTTTGTATTTAAAGTGATTTTGATTTATGTTCATTTTTAATTTATGTGCAAAAAGAGTGAGTGAATACTAAATACAAATGGTGAGGAATTTATTTACATGTTCTAGTGAATCTATAAACAAGAAATGAAATTTTTAAAGAAGAAAAGCTAGAGGAAGGAGATGAAGATCATGTATGATCTTGAGCTTGAAGTTGAAGATGAGCTTACAAGGTTTTTAGAGTATGGTTTTATTAGAGAGAAAAGGAGTTTAAGACTTAGAAAAAAAAATGAAGTGTGTTGTTGTTGTTGTTGTTGCCGTGAGATGTAGTAGTAGTAGTAGTTGTTTGTGTTTTATTTTTTTGTAGTATGTAAGTTGTAGTCTTGTGTAAGAGTAATGCATGCATGCTTGAGACAAGGGGACACAAGGGTGTAAGAGAAGAAGCATGGGTGTAAGAGGAAGGAGAGCATGCTTGAGACAAGGGAACACTTGTGTAGGAAAAGCAAAAGGAAAAGGAAGGCAATGTTGAGCATTGTGAGCTCAAAATCTCTACCACTATGGGTCACTTGCCCGATTTTTCGCTTTTGAAATTTTCGATTTGCAGACGTGAAAAGTCTCAAATGAAATATATAGTCTTGAAATAATGTTTAGAAGTGAGATCGAAAATAAAAATGAAAATAAACCTCAAAACGAATTCAAACAAAAATTTGGGTACTAGTTTGTCTCATAACTTTGGAATAAAATTTTATTCGATCGAAATATATATTTTTTTGTTGAATGTTATCGAATTAAATCATTACCCTCAAACGTCAAAAAGTTTATCAGTTTGGGCTTAGTGTAACTCAATATATCGAGTTTTAGTGAAAGTGTTAGTTAAATCAAAGTGGAATAGTAATTTGATATTATTATTATATGTTGTGTTAGTAATAATCAATATGATTAAGCTTAAGCTACTTTAATTAGGTTTGGATTATGAGTAATTACATTTTAGAAAAGATTAGGTGACTTAACCATATTTAGGTGGCTTGGCCATTTAGTCAACGTTTGACCTCGATTTGCGTGCCAAAATTTGTCGTTGAGAAATTTGTCGTGTGTGCTTCATTTGATTTATCAAGTTTGAAAATGTAAACATAAAGTTCAAATTCAAAGTAATTCAAAATGGTTTTAGTTTAGGTGCAAAAATGATTGTAGTGTATTGTTTTAGGAAATTCAGTGAGCGAGGAAGATTATTTATTGATTTCCTAATTATAATTAGCTTAACTTAACACGGGGTGTTACAATAAGAGTGTTTAAAATTTGAATATTTTTATTTCTTAATTACTATGTTTGATACTTAAACATAGCTTGATTAAATTACTGCTGATTTTTTTCTTTGTATGTTGTAGATTTATATTTTACGTTCAAGATTTGAAATTTTTTATTGAACAAACTTGATTATAAACCAATAGCAAAACTAATGAATATGTAACATAAAAGGTAAGAATATGTAACATGAAAGATAAAAGTGACGTACAATATCTATGATTCTCTTATTTTTAAATCAAGTAATTAGATATGGTTGTATAATAATATTTGTAATGCTTAATGCATAATCTGTTAGTTAGTTTAATAGTATTAAGTTTTGATTTGATTGTTCATCTCAATTTTGTATGAGAATATCTGCTAATTAAGAATTAAAAAAATATGTTTAATATAATGATAGGGTAAAGTTTGATATAATGACAAAATTTCAATTTCTTTATTACCTCATTTTAACGTAACAAAAAGAGAATATATGTAATTAACAAAAAAAACAAAAAAAAACAAAAAAATAAAAATAAAAATGAAGATGGTGTAGTATAATTAACATATGTAATTTGAAATATAATACTAAATCCACAATTGGAATCTTTAAAATTGTAGGATACCAAAATTGAAAAATACATATTTTGCCTTAAATATATTGGATTAAATATACAAGTTAAGGGAGAAAAATATAAGTACGTTATATTTTTAAAATATATATAAAAGAAAAAAAGAGCAAAAGAAATATGGTAATAATTCATAGAATTTTAAAAAGTAAAATAATTGTTGATTTAATAAATAAGTTAAGGGAAAAAAAATAGTATTAGGTAAGTATTATAAAATATAATTAGCAAATAAAAGAAAAACAAATATGATAAATAATAGATTTTGGAAAATTAGCATATTAAATACGGTAAAAGCCAAAAAGAACATGGCCTTAGTATTTATATTTTAGAAATTTTGACATATTAAATATCATATAAAATTATATCATAATTAGTAAATATATAAATTAGAAAAAATATATAAAAATTACATTTTATACTTATTTTTAAATCTTAATAATAATGATAGATGGCCCGGACGGGGACGGGCACGCCAACTAGTATATATATATATACATATATACAGAGAGGATCCGGTGAGACCACCCCTTAAAATAAGACCGTCCCGCAAATCTGGACCGTTAGATCTAAAAATCAACGGCCTAGATCTGTCGCGGCTGTTATAATAACACCCTATGTTTATTATAGTAACACATCTAAAATTATGTTATTATAACATAAATGAATATTTGTTATTATAACATAGTTTCAACATTGAGCTAATTTTTTTTTATTTTTTATTTTTTTTTTTTATTTTTTTTTAATTTTTTAATTTTTTTTTTTTTACCAAAAAAAAACAATAAAGAAGATACATTGTTACAGTAATAAGATATTATGTTATTATAACAGAGTGGTCTCATTTTAAGGGGTGGCCTCATTTTAAAAAAATTTCAAAAAAAAAAAAATTAGCTCAATGTTGAAACTATGTTATAATAACAAATATTCATTTATGTTATAATAACATAATTTTAGATGTGTTACTATAACAAACATAGGGTGTTATTATAACAGCCGCGACAGATCTAGGCCGTTGATTTTTAGATCTAACGGTCCAGATTTGCGGGACGGTCTTATTTTAAGGGGTGGTCTCACCGGATCCTCACTGTATATATATATATATATATATATATATATATATATATATATGTAGAAATAGGATCTTATACATCCTCCCAACAATTATACATCCTACATCCAAATCCCAGCCCTAGGATCTTGATGATCCAATGGCTCAGATTTATAGTTTTTTTTTGGTGAGGGGAGATTTATTTATTTTTTTTTTATTATTATTTTTTTTTTTTTTAATGTGAGGGGAGATTTATTTATTTAAATTTTTTTTATGAGGGTGAATTTATTTTTTTTTGTTTTTTTTTCCCCTTTATGAGGGGGGATTTATTTTTTTTATTTGTTTTTATCTTTATGAGGGGGGATTTATTTTTTTTTTCTTTATGAGGGGGGATTTATTTATTATTTTTTTTTTTCTTTCATACTTTTTTTTTTTTTTTTTTTTTTTTTTTTTGTCATTCAATTCTCATCTACCAATTTCTACATTTAATTGTGCTAAATAAAAATATAATTCTCCTCGATCAATTTATGCATCGATTTATGTTGAATTTTCATATCGTCATCGTTCAATTTTATGTTTTTCATCATCATTCATCTTCATCATCAATCAAGCTTTTATGCTCAACGCCATCATTATCGTCATCGTTCAATTTGATGTTCATCGTGATCGTGATCGTTCATCGTCATCTCACCTTGATGTGGTGGAACTACTATGTTCAATTAAGTTATTATTGTGTCCTTGTGTGTTGTACACTAAGTGTTTGATGAAATGTCTCAATGAGTTGCTTGTAATATTATTTTTTTAAATAGAAGTATCACTAATTTAAACTGAAAGTATCATATTATTACACAAGAAGTATCACGATCTTTGTTGAATTCATTATGATTTTAATTCTACAATGTTTCATTACTCAATATATATATATGAATTTATTGTAAGAAGTATCAAATGTTAATATAAGAAGTATCACAATATTATGTTAAAAGTAACAAAACATTATGTGGAAGTATCACTTTATTTTATATTATGTCACAATATTATGTTAAAAGTATCACTAATTTACACTAAAAGTTTCACAGTGTTACACTAAAAGTATCACGATGCTGTAAATCTATAGCAAAATATTTATGTTTTACATCCTACAAAAAGTATCACTTACGATAACTGAAAGTATCACTATTTAGAACTAAAAGTATCAAAACAAATCATAGTAACTTTATAACTAATAGTTAGGCCGCACGCTTTTTTTTTTTTTTTTTTTTTTGTTTGGCTCAATCTTGGCCCTCCATTCCTTTGATCTAAGGGCTTAGATTAGGATGTAGGATGTACAAAGATGTTAGGATGTACCGGATCCTAACTCTATATATGTATATATATATATATATATATATATATATATATATATATATATATATATATATATATATATATATATATTGTTCCGGGCCAAAATCACCCTTGGTGGATTTTGCTCGAAGCTTCTATGAGATTGTGTTCGCTCGTGGATGCGGCGTCACTCGCCCTCCTCTCGACCGGGGTCCGCAGAGACTCATGAAACCTAACCTCGGGGGCGTCCGAGGAAAGCCCCTCCGATGCTTAAGTCAGCAGATATCTAAGAGAGAAGTCAGAGAAGTGCTAGAAGATAGTTTAGGTGTAACACCCCGTGTTTTTATTAATACTAATTAATTATTTTAACAAAATTCTTAAATTAAAATTGATATAAATTAACTTTTATTCAATTACTTCAAAAACGCGGCAGAAAAATTTCGATTAAATAAACTTCTCAAGATATTTCTAGTTAAACTTTCTCGATTTTTATATTAATCTGTATTATATTTTTATTCTTAAAATACTTGTCAAACTAAAACCTTGATTCAATTGGTTTTATTAAACTTAATAAATTTGCGTTTTACTTTAAAAATTATTACTTGAATAAAAATAATTTTATTGAAATGTATCTTGCAAACGAACAGACCGTTTGAAAATTTATGAGACCGTAATAAAATTTATAGTTGACAATTTTTATACATTTTATATCTCAAAATATAAATTTTATAATACTAATCATAGAATTAAAATTTAAAACGAATAATTTAAAGTATAGTATATTTTATAAAATATTAAAGTTTATAAATAAGAGTAAATGAAACAGAGCAAACAAACGAAACAGACTCAAATATACTCCAAGTATGTCGGTACATACTATCCCACTTGTGATTGTGATATTTTTGGAAGCTTCCTTAACACACCTCATATACTACTTTCCTTCATTTCATTTTTCATTTTACTGATATACTCTTCTTCTCCTACCTCCCTCATTTCCTTTGCTCCATTAAAATCGACACTCAAAACAACAACAAGCAGCAACACGTCAACAACAACAATCACCAACAAATAATATAATAATAATAATAATAATAACTGTTCGGGGTGATTTTCTCACACGGTTCGTTTAAGTGATTGTGGATCTACTAGTACTATCCCTTAGGTTGCTTTTAGTGGTGATTTATGTGATTGACTTTAAATGTACGAAAGATAACAAAAACGGTACAAGACACACGATATGTTACGTGGGAAAAACCCTTAAATGTTAAGGGAAAAACCACGGGCGCCAAGCCAGGAGAGGATCTTCACTAGTTCTGAAATAATGGGTACAGAGTCTGGACCAACTGGTACAGGATACAATAAAGGCGTAAAATAATTATGAAGTGTTTGAATGCTTGAGAATTGCGTAGAATGCTGTGTGCTTGAGTTGTATGATAATGAATGCCCTTTTTCTTCTGAGTTCGCCTGCTTGTATACTGGGCTCCCCTTCAACGTCTCTGCCCTTTTGTAGCTAACTTCTCCCCTCTGATTCTCCAACAGCTCCTATCTTTCAGGCTGCAGTTTAGCTCCTTGACCAAGTCCTCCAACGTCTCTTTTAGGGTTGCTGCTGCGTCTTCGGGCTTTGATGTTTAATTCTTTTGTTGGGCTTGGCCCATCTTGACTATTCCTCTCCTGACCTGCACCTTTGTTTTGTCTGTCTGCCTGGTGGCTGCTCAGACGCCCCCGGTCCCGATCCGGATCTCGCACCCATCTTGGCCTGGCCCAGTGGTTCTCGACCACCTGGGTTTTTGGTCCCAACAGCTTTGTCCCCATCTCCTTGCCCTACGCCCGAATCGGGGGTAAGGAGATGCTTCTGTCCTTCATCCTGGTCCAGGGCTGAGCCTGGCCCAGGCTCCTTTTGTTTTGCTGTTCCCTTAGTCCTGAGACCTGAACTTTGTAATTAACGAAGTAGTTGGCTTTTCGTGGGAGAGTGCGCCCTATTTTGGCGCTCAATGTACTGCGCACGTCCCATCATGGGTCTTGTCACATCTCTTCGCGCGCTTATTTTTGTAAAAACCATCTAATCTTCCTTTTGTCTTCTATATATACCCTAGTTTTTGTTTCTGTTTCCCCTTTTTTTTTTTTTTTCTCTCTATCTCCTTCACTCTGATTTTATTTGTTATGCACCTAAGAATCTCCGAGAAATCCCCAAATTGATTTGGAGAAACCCTAACTTCCTCTTTTCTTCTTCAACTTTGATCATGGCTTACAATGACGTTGGCCCTTCTAGTGCTGTTTCTTACTCTCACGGTGGTTCCATCTCCTGTCTATCTCCTTTCGTATGTGCTTTTTCGTTTTTTGACTTTGGTTGCGGGTTTGTTTTGCAGCTTCCGATGGGACCCTCGCTCCTGATGACATCGAGTCAGGGAGGAGAGTTAAGACGTTCTTGGAGTTGCCTTCCGGAAAGAGAGATCGGCCCGAGTGTACGAACCCTGATGATGATGATGATGTTGTTGAGGCTGTTCCTTCCCCTGGAGAGGAAGAGCATGTCGGTGAAGACGAAGAGAAAAATGACAGAAAAGCTTCCCTATCCTTTGAGGCTATCACTACTGTGATTGATCGGGCTCGGGAGGCCTTGAGGAACGAAGATAGGAAGGCACCAGGGATAATCTTGACCAGATCCATCAAAACAGCTGATGAATCTCCTGCACGTAGCTCTGACCAGGAGAAGAAGATAGCAAGGGAGTTGCCCCAAATAAATCCGGTGCTTTCAATACCTCTGCGTGCTCAAAGTCAATCTGAGTACGTCTCCTTGGGGAAGTCCCTGAGTGAAAGATTTGCTGCGTTGTCCCCTGCACCTGCTGCCTTGGACCCTACACGGCTAGCGCATAAGATGGTGGGCTGTTGCGCCCAGGTTTGTGCCTTTCATGGCTTTAGTTTTGTTCTGACTTGCTTTTGGCATGATTCTGACTTTCCGCTCTGTCATTTGTGTCGTAGTTGTTAAATATGTCGGCTAGCCTTGGCTCTCTACTGCACTGGCCTTGGTGGGTGATAGAGTTAAGGCCGAGGTCGAGAACTAAGCGCCGTTCTTCCTCAAGATTACCAAATGGGAACTTGAGAGCGAGAGGTACCATTGCGTGAGGTCGACCGCCATGGACAAGATCCACTTTCAAGGATCCAAAGCAGGGACAATCTCATCGCCAGGCGTAACAAAGAGCTTGAAGAGTTGAGGAGGATGCACGTAAACACAATCTTTGGCATACAGACTGCGTGCATCGGACCCAGCGCACTCGAGTGGAGATGATGAATGCTGGTCCAGAGGAACGCGCTAGCTGGGACCTGTCTGCTGAGACTGCCATCTTTAAACGGATGTTCCCTGGGGAGGCAATCCCGAGCGATCAAGTCATCTCACCAGGCAAATGCAGGAGGTACCGCTGGTCCAGGTGCTGAGGTTGATGCTGTCGGTTCATCCAATGCTGTCCCTACAGAAGAACATGCTGAAAGAACTGGTGAGTCAGTTGGTGGAGACCGTTGAACTCTTGGTCTTGTTGGTATTTTTTGAACAAACTTTAAATTTGCCAGGGGGGAATGTCCCCAGTGTTATTTGGCCTGTAATTACTTAGACTTTGTCTTTGGTTTGAACTTTTCTGTCTTTGAACTCTGTTGTCCATGCGTAGGCATGGTTTGTCTGCTAGGTACTGGCTGTTTGACAATTTTCTGCTATATATTGTGCTATGTTATGCTACATTATGGAATGTTTTGTCTTTGTTATGATGCGCATATAGTTTGTTTTGAATTTGTAAAGTAGCATGCATGCGTTTGATAATTTAGGCGACTTACACTTTGGGGCTCCCTTAACGGACATTACTCCCTGTCCCGTTGTTGCAGTCGTACTGGGGCTGGAGCCCAAGTTTTTGTCTTTGTCTTTGCATTTGTTTTTGGTTCTGGTCGACTGATTTTTGCAATCGCTTTGTCTGCAGACAAAAGGAGGGTCAGGCTTGACCGTTGGCGTTAGCCAACGGCCCTCCGACGCTCAAGTCAGTACAATTGTATAGGATAATTTGTAAAGGAAAAGTTTTGAGTTTTGTGTATTACCAGATGTCTTGGTCCAGGACACTTTACATGTGATAGAGCTTGAGGTGGAGTGTATTCCAAGGTCTTGGGATCATGTCTCCTTCCAGAGTTTGTAGTCTGTAGGAGCCTTTCCCTGTTGCTGAATCAATAAGGTATGGGCCTTCCTGTGTCAGCTAACTTGCTCGCAGCCTTTGTCCCTTGTGTTCTCAAATACTTTTCTCAGACCAGATCTCCGTCCCGAACATTCGCATTCTCACATTCTTGTTGTAACTTCCGCCATGCATCGGGTACGCCGCTAACCTTATCAGCCGCTAAGTCTCTGAGCTCTTGGGCTGTATCCAGGCTGTCACAGAGCAGTTCATTATTTTCAGAAAATGTATTGAGTCCATACCGATCGTTGGAACGTGCACTTCTATTGGTAGTACAGCTTCACATCCATAAACCATTGAGTATGGAGTTTGTCCTGTTGCTCTCTTTGGCGTGGTCCTGTCTGCCCATAGTACTAGTGGCAGTTCTTCAACCCATCTCCCTTGTTTCTCCATCAGCTTCTTCTTGATGCAATTGATCACAATTTTGTTGCTGGACTCAGCTTGTCCATTTGCTTGAGGATATCTTGGTGGAGAGGTCACCAAGTTGATGTTCCACTTTGTACAGAAATCTCTGGTCTTGTTTCCCACGAATGCAAGTCCATTGTCACATACTATTTCTGAAGGAATCCCATACCTGCTGATGATGTTCTTTTTGATGAAAGCGATTACTTCTTTCTCTGTAACATTTTTGTACGCATCTGCCTCTATCCATTTGGAAAAGTAATCTGTCATTGCAAGCATGAACACCTTCTGTCCTGGAGCCATTGGTAGTTTACCAACTAAGTCCATGCCCCATTTCATGAATGGCCATGGTGCAGATATCGAGTGCAGGTTCTGCGGCAGCCGATGTATCTCTCTGGACCATGCCTTTGACAGGCGTCACATTTTGTGGCATACTGGATGCTATCTGTTTTCATTGTGGGCCAGTAGTACCCCATCCGCAAGATTTTGTTGACCATGCTTCTACCACCTGTGTGGTTTCCACAGTGTCCATCGTGTATTTCTGATAGTACTGTCCTGACCTGGTCAGGTTCTAGACAGCGCAGGTACAGCCCGTTGAAGGACCTTTTAAATAATACGCCTTGTATGATAGTATATCTGGACGCCTTGATTCTGAACGCTCTAGCCTCGATCTTGTCCTGTGGTAGCTTATTCTGGGCCAGCCATTCGTAATATGGTTTGGTCCAGCTCTGAGTTGCCTGAACTGTGTTCTGTAGGACTGGCTGTACTTTCTGGATTGCTGGTTCCAGGACGTGTACAATTGGTATACTGTCCAGCGCACCAGGTTCAAATGCTGATCCAATGTTAGCCAAAGCATCTGCCTGCACATTCTGATCTCTAGGGACTTGCTCAACCTCAATGTTAGTAAATTTTTGAAAAAGAGACTTAACCAAATCAAGATATGCAATCATTTTAGAATCTTTAGCAGCGTACGTACCATTGATTTGGTTTGCAACCAACAAAGAGTCTATTTTTACCTTGAGATTCTGGACCTTCATGTCCAGGCATACATTTAGTCCTGCTATGAGTGCTTCATATTCAGCTTCATTGTTGGTAGTCCTGAATTCACAGGATACAGCCTGTACTATCTTGTCCCCCTGTGGCGACTTCAAGACCACACCTAGTCCAAGACTTCGACGTTGGTGAACCATCCATCCCGAGTTCCTGTGTCTGCTTTTCGGTCCAGATGGAAGATCTCCTTTGTCACCTGCTCTTCCGGTGTGGGAGTGAAGTCAGCCACAAAGTCCGCTAGAGCTTGAGATTTGATTCTTTGCTCGGGGTCATAGGATAGATCGTAGGTGCTCAATTTTATCGACCATTTTGACATGCGGCCTGAAAGTTACGGTCTAGACAGATCGATCTCACAGAACATTAGTACGAATGATAATATGATGCGCCAAAGTAAGGGCGCAACTTGGTACAAGCAATCATAAAGCCAAAACAAATTTTTCCCAATACGTAATACCCGGTCTCAAAGATCCGTAAGACTCTTACTTACATAATACACCGGATGTTGTCGTCTCTGCTCTCACCGGGAATCGCACTTACAGAGCTTTGCATTACAGGCAGTGTGAGACTGACTCCTGGTTCAGGTTTAGGCAGAGTGGGCCGATGATAGGTATGCTTTCGTGTCTGGAATGCTTTCTCATGCTCTGTCCCGGTTGAACCGCTTGTTCTTTCTCGGAAGATCATAGAATGGCTTGCACCTTTCGGAAGATCTGGAGATGAATCTGCTCACGCTACTCTTCCAGCCGGGCTCGGACATCTTTCGTTCCTGGGACTGCAAGTTGATTATCACGAGATCTGCCTCAGACTAGCCTCTATGCCTCTTTTTGTCACCATATAGCCTAAGAACTTTCTCGCAGTGACACCAAAGGTGCATTTAGTAGGGTTTAATTTCATATTATACTTTTCCGTAATCTCAACGCTTTTCCAGTGTCTGGATGTGATCCTCGCCTTTCTTTGATTTCACCACCATATCATCAATGTAGACCTCCATTGTGTCTCCAACTGGTCCTTGAACATCATGTTCACCACCTTTGATATGTTGCACTGCATTCTTTAGTCCAAAAGGCATAGCCTTGTAGCAATATATTCCTCTCTTTGGTCATGACCGCCAGATGCTCCTGGTCCGGAGGGTGCATCCCGATCCGTTGAATCCGCTAATGCATCCATGAATGTCAAGATTTCACAACCTGCGGTGGCGCCCACCATGGCATCTATGTGTGGTAGTGGAAATGAATCTTTGGGCACGCCTTGTTCAGTTCAGTATAGTCCACGCATACTCTCCACTTGCCATTCTTTTTCTCGGACCACAACTACATTTGCCAACCAACTGGGTACATTACTTCTTTTATCATGTCCATGTCCAGCAGCTTCAGACCTCCTGGTTCACAATCTCATTACGCTCGTGCAAACTTCCTGCGCTTCGCTTTCACTGTGCTTAAAACTTGGGTCAATATTTAACTTGTGCGTAATAACACCGTAACTTATACCACCATATCAAAATGGGACCAAGCGAAACAATGCTCTTTCTTCCTCGTAAAGTCAATTAGAGCAGTCCGATTACCTCTCGAGCGTCAGAACCAACCAGAACCTTCCTGTCAGGTCTTTCTTCAGCCAAAACAATTTCATCTGTCTCCATGCGTGCGACAGATTCTCAAATGCACTGACAGTCGCTTTAATTGCTATGCGAGGACTTACCTGGCTAGGAGGTTTCGTGGTCGCCCCAGAACACTCTCGCCGCTTTGTTGCTCTCCCTCCGACCGTTCGTCCCCCCACTTTGTTGGTATCTTTATGCACTGATGGTACGTTGAAGGTCTGACCTTGAGGTTGTGGATCCGTGGTCGGCCTAGGATGACGTTGTATGAGGACAGGCAGTCTATCACGCAGAACTTCACGATAGAGGTGACTCCTTCCACATAGGTTGGTAGGGTGATCTCTCCCAAGCTGTGCTTTGTTTCTCCACTGAATCCTACCAGGACGCTGGACTTCTTCGTTACATCAGACTCTTTCAGCCCCATAGCTTCCAGCGCCTCCATCATGATGATGTTGGATCGAATCGCTTCCATCTACCAGGACTCTTCGACCATGCAGTGTTCCAACTGGATCTTGATTACTACCCATCGTGGTGTGACCCATGCACTCCTTGTAGGTCTGACTCATCAAACACAATCTCCTGGTCGGACTCGCTTTGTCTCCGCCGGTGGCCGCTGTCGTTCTCGAGCCACACGCTTTGCAGCAGAATATGTTAGTCCACAAATATCTGAACCACCAGAAATAAATTTTACCTCATGTGTTGGCGGTGGTGGTGGAAGATCTCTGGGCTCATTTCTTTCATCTTTGTTCCTCCTGTTCCTGGGCAGGATATCCTTCAGGTGACCATTCTTTAGTAGATGAGCTACTTCCCTCCTGAGAGCTATGCAATCCTCTGTGGTGTGTCCAATATCAGAATGGTACTCACACCACTTGGTTGTGTCTCTCCTTGGGTTGGGCTTTTCGCTTGCTTTTGGCCATCTGACTGCTGAGCCCAACTTGTCCAACTTGTTGATCAAAGCGTGGGCAGATCTACGTAAAAGCAAAGATCTCGAGACCGGAGGTGGAACCCTGGGTGCATCGGGCCTGCTCATCCACGCGCTTGCCTCCTCCCGCTTGGCCTCGATACGGACCAGGCCCGCTGCTGCGTGCCTCGGGTGGTGACTTTTCGCTCACCCGCCTGGTCCCGATACCTTGCCCTGAATCGCCGGGTCCTCTTCTACCTCGACCGGGCTGAGCCTTTGCCTGCACACCCTCAAAAGTAGAACAGGGGTAGCGAGTTAGTTCAACATAAAGATCAGAATCTCTAACCAAACCTTGCCTGAAGGCCTCTATGGCCGTGCCGATGTCACATCTGGGGATGGACACTTTCTCCTTGTTGAAACGGTGCAAGAAGTCCCTCAGAGACTCGCTCGCTCGATCACCCGCATGTCAGCCGTCCGCTTCTCCAACAATCTGCCATCGGGCGAATCGGATGTTGAAAAAGGTTGATCACCCGCAGCGACTTGATGGTCTTGATCGGCAGGTTGATGTACCACCGAGGGTCGGACCACCAAAGTTGAACCAAAGCTTTGCACATGCAAACCTCCTCTTCTCTGGCCGATAGAACGCGTTGAACATCCTTTGCCTGTACTGAGCAACATGTTCCAGAGGATCAGCTGTCCCATCATAGAGCTTTAGGTTGGGCGCTGAATACTTCTTTGGCATCTCCACCATTGCAATGCAATCGTCAAAGGGGGAATCGGCATAACTCCCTGGCGCTGCCTCTTCAATGGGTGGTGGAAGTCCTGGAACCTTTCGTACCAACTCTGAGAGTTTCTGCATCTCCATCATCATATATTCCATGACCTGGCCTGCACTTACTCCCTCTGGTGTATTTGGTTCACCGCTTCCTCCTGCACCGTTGTTCTCTTGATCTTCCTCCACATGGAGTGGATCGCCTTTTGTACCTTTTGACCCTGCAGAAGAGAAAGTAGAGAAGTCAAGTTGTTTGATCACATCAGAGAATGGTGTACCTGGTGGGATCCTGGATCCTGAGGCTTTTTTCTGGACTGAGGACTCCAGCTGTTTCTTCAGGACAGCCTCAGCCTCCTTCAGCCTTGTTGCTTCAGCCTTGGCATCCTCTGCTGCTTTCTTGGCTTGCTCTACAACCTGCTTGGCTTGTTGCAATTCCTCCTGGAGCTTGAGCATGGCTTCTGCACTTGTACCTTCCATCTTTCACGTTGGTTGATCTCGTTGGTTTGTAAAATTTTGTAGGATTAATAAACTAGTATCCCCACAGACGGCGCCAAACTGTTCGGGGTGATTTTCTCACACGGTTCGTTTAAGTGATTGTGGATCTACTAGTACTATCCCTTAGGTTGCTTTTAGTGGTGATTTATGTGATTGACTTTAAATGTACGAAAGATAACAAAAACGGTACAAGACACACGATATGTTACGTGGGAAAAACCCTTAAATGTTAAGGGAAAAACCACGGGCGCCAAGCCAGGAGAGGATCTTCACTAGTTCTGAAATAATGGGTACAGAGTCTGGACCAACTGGTACAGGATACAATAAAGGCGTAAAATAATTATGAAGTGTTTGAATGCTTGAGAATTGCGTAGAATGCTGTGTGCTTGAGTTGTATGATAATGAATGCCCTTTTTCTTCTGAGTTCTCCTCCTTATATAGTGTCCTCAGCTTCAACGTCTCTGCCCCCTTTTGTAGCTAACTTCTCCCCTCTGATTCTCCAACAGCTCCTATCTTTCAGGCTTCAGTTTAGCTCCTTGACCAAGTCCTCCAACGTCTCTTTTAGGGTTGCTGCTGCGTCTTCGGGCTTTGATGTTTAATTCTTTTGTTGGGCTTGGCCCATCTTGACTATTCCTCTCCTGACCTGCACCTTTGTTTTGTCTCGTCTCCTGGTGTCAGCTCAGACGTCTGGTCTCCGACCGTGTGGATCTCGCACCATCTTGGCCTGGCCTGTGGTTACGGACCACTGGGTTTTTGGTCCCAACAATAATAATAATAATAATAATAATAATAATACAAGCAGCAACAACATATAACAACGAAACACATAACAACAACAACAACAAACAACTCGACGAGACGATGACGAGGACCACCGTCACCAGCCGCCATGACCACCACCTCGGCCTTGCTTTTTCTCCCCGCTTCACTCGCCGGAGCACCATCATGTCCACCACCGTGTTCTCCTCTTCTCTCCTCGTTCTCTTCTTCTTTTCGGTTTTGATTCGACGCCGAGTCAAGCTCGAGCTCGCACCACCGTGGCCATCACCACCAGTCGTTCTCTGCCTCGCCTCTGCGCTCTCTCTCTCTCTCTCTCTCACGCCCCTGCTCAAGCTGTCACCACCGTACACCACCACCGTACACCACCACCGTCTACCTCCCCTGTTTTGCTCGGCCTCTCCTCTGCTCTTGGTCCACCGTGTCCACCGAAGCCGAACTCCGATCTCCGCGGACGCCACCGACAAGACCAATTTAAATGATGGTTGGAGTTATTCTAATTTGGATTCACCGCTACTGATGTTGAGTATACGAGTAAATGGGTCAGGACTGTTTTATTTGGAGGCCTCTGTTCGTGAGCCAAATTTAGGTGACTCGATTCTTCCTCAAAATCTCTAACATTAACATTTTGGTTTTATTCTAATTAATTTGTTATTAAAAGTGAGCTAGTATGCATTAGGCACTTATACCTCCCGTACCAGTTTATTTAATAACTTTGTATGATTAGCTATAGTATGAAATTGAGTGTTAATTTTAGTTATAATATAATGTAGAATTGAATTGTGAAATATGATATTTATATGATTTTGTGATAATATGTTTTGGGTAAAAAAAAAAAATGTGTTGTTAAATTATTGTTGAATTTATTTTTAATATTGTCATGTTAAAATTATATGTTTTGTGTAAATTAAAATATATAAAATTTATGTATCACAAGTATAATATGTGACCAAAATATTATTAAATAAATTAAAGTAATATAGCTGATCTATCGTCACTAAAAAGTTAAATCGAAATATAACTAAAAATGAAGAATTAAGTTAAAGGAGTATTAAGTTTAAATTAATATTAAATCAAACTAAAAGTAAAAATATAAATTAAGTTACTCATATTAAAGTTTCTAAAATAAATAATTATATAAAAAGTCATATATCACATTTAATATAAAGATTACTTTATTAAAACTTTAAAGTTTACAATGAACTTAAAATACACTAAATAAGTATTTAGTTAAAATAATAATAAGAAATTGGGTACTTTAAGATTTAAAATGAATCTAAGTAAAACTATTACTAAATAAAGCTAAAAATTAGAATTACAAATAAAAATTAACTAAAAGGTAAATTGTTGATATCATAATAATATATAAAGGTTGACTAAAAATTTACTAAGTATAGTTATATAAAAATTATGAATAATATATTTATATATATAAATACAAAACCTAACTAAGATTTTGAATTATAAAGTTTTTGACATTTTTAAAAGTTATAAATAATTAAGTGAATTAAACTTAAGTGAATATTACTAAAATTTAAATATTAATAATCTCACGATCGAATTATTAAATCACCTAATACGACTACGTAAGAGTTACATAAATAAAATCAATTCAGAAATTAGGCCACCTAAACGAATAGTTCCTAAATGTCATTATATTAGATTTTATTAAAAAACACTAAATTGTGCTAAGTATCATCAAGATATGTTTACAATTTAAAATGAATGTTAAAACTACTAAATCACTAAACAGTTTACAATTTAAATAAAAGGAAGACATAAATGTGAGTTATAATGAAATTCAATTATTTATATCACTAATCACTAATTTACTTTAAATTACTTATAGTTTAAATGAAACTTAATCAAGCTTATAAATAAAATGAACTATTATTATTTACTAAAATATAAACTAATAATACGTACAAGTGTAAGAATACGCATACGTATAAAAATACGAGGAATAGTAAATACGATGAATAGTAAATACAATGAATAGTAAAATAATAAATAGTGAAAATATTTAAAATTTACGAACGGACTCAAAATAAATATCTAAGTCTTTCTATGTGTTCTGCTTACCTGAAGAACTGCTAGAACTAATATTTCATTATACAAAGTTCGACGATATTATATAAGTTTCAGAATTGTCACTTGATTTGAATAAACGAGGAAATAAGAAATTGAGAAAACGAACTACTTGATATAATACTTGGATTGTTCGCCATGTTGCGACTCTTGACTTTCGATGTTAACGAGGTAGCTGTCTATGGGGACTTGGGCTCCCCCCCCAGTTGCCCAAGGCTATTCAACGATCTTAAGAGATTGCTGTTTGACGCGTGGTATCAACCTCAGGGATGGGGCATACTTGATACTCCGCGGGCCCATAGAATACTAATTGGAAACGCCATCCGGGGGTACCCGTCTCTGGTGATAGTCGAACTTTTTCGTCGGTGATACCTTTTGAATAGCGAATACGTATGATCCTCGATAGGTAGTGTATGCATACATTAGACAAGGGATTGAATCGTCCTTATTACCTTAGATATCTTTAGCATATCCAGACATGTCCGTTTTAACGGCCCTGGCTGCTACTGCGCGGATTATGTCTGCATGCTTCCGCCTTTCTAACGAAGACTCATTTGTTATCACATGTTGAATGCATTTCCTTGTTTGATTTGGTTGTTGTTTGAATTATGTTTGATCCTAAGTGTTGGAATACGACTTGTTGAGAATGTTTATTGATGGCTGTTGTACGTTACGTGATTTGTTGTACTCTCATGTTTTGAATCATCATGTTTCCTTATGTGTTTTTGCCTGTCTACTTGCAATATGTTTTATTTATTTATTTTCTATATTGCATATGTTTAGAATTGCATGATTGTTCACGACTATGTGTTTATTGAATTGATTACGACTAATGCATATATCTTGATTGCTATGATTTAAATTTTATATATATTACGATGTTATATGAATTGAGAATGATAATTAAGTTTATATATTGTGTTCTATATTTTGAAATGTTTTAAGTTTTGTTTATCATGTTGTATGAGATTTAAATATCTATATGTGAGAACTGATATTATATGCTATTTGTCCAATTTTATTAACATAAGGTGGCTACGGTAGTTATACGCGTTTAGTGCTGCCAAGTTACTTTTAATCATAGGTTAAATAAACCAAAACTTTGGTTTAGAGGTTGTTGGTTAGAACAGTCACTTCCCGCCTCTGAGCGGGAGATCCTCCTATTTTTGTTTTTGTCTCCGTTGCAGGGAAATTCTCGAGACTCAGGATTATCGGGACGATTAGGATGTTTCGTTTGTATCCGTTGAGAGATTGTAATATATATTTGTATCCTATGCCATTTGAATGTAATTTATTTAACATCCGGCATGTATTAGACTTAATTAATTTTCCGCCTTAGTTTAATTAAGTCACGAAAAACCGGGTTGTTACAGTTGGTATCAAAGCTGTCTTGCGACCGTGATTAACTTAATAGTTATTTCATCTAGCGAGAAGACACCTGGGCTAGACATACATATTAATATATATGTCAGGCATAAACTTATAGGATCAAATAATGAATTAGAAATCTTAGATCGCTAAAATAATAAACTTAGATCGCTTTAAAAGTGAGAATGGGTAGAAATATTAAGGATTGACCGACTGGCCTAGATTTTAGAATTTTCGACCGTCATTCAACCTCGATAGATTTTTATTTTTCTTTTCTTGCCTGCTAAGTGCTCTATGACTAATCTTTTTGACTAACAAGTCTTCTTTACTAACGTTACCAAAAATCGAGACGTATAAATCGAAGACGAGATGTCAAGAACTCAAGCACATACAAATGGACGCATCAAGAATCGAACGATCTGAAAAGACGTTCTAAACCTCGAAGAATTCTATTGCCTTGAAGACCTCTATAACTTTCTCTAACACCCATATTCATCTCTTCCTAACTTATTCAAAAAGAAAATTTTAATCGATCTATTTAAATTAATTTCTTCTTTTGAAGTAAAATTTTCCTAACTTAAAACTCTTATAATGAAATCTTCCTTTTGAAATTACCTCTTTTCATTTCTCGCAAATATAAGACTTGAATACAAGACCAGAAGCGCATGCGAAAAGACGTATCAAGAATCACGCTATCCAAGACAACTTCCAAGACGTCGAAGATTTCTTAAGCATTGAAGATTTCTACAACCATATCAAAATCATCCTTTAATTATCATCATTATCTCAACGCTTTTCAACTTTCAGATTTTCTAAAAAAAAAAAAAAAAAAAAAAATTCCTAATATTTAATCACAGCATGATTTTAGTGCTTCCTTTTATCTTTTAAAAATCCCTACTAAAAAGAAGTTAACTCAATGATTTTGCAACCTCGTAAAAATTTTAAATCCTTCAAGATTGTTGATTTCCTAATTCAATAATTCCCAATAACTGATTTCTTAAAATGACTTTCATCTCTTCCTTTTAATCTTGTAAAGTTTTATTAACCTTGCTTTCGAATTTCGCAAACTCCTTATCTTTTAAAGTTAAATATTTTTAACTTGATTAGTTTTCAAAATCATACCCTTACTATCTCATTCTAAATATTTAAAATCGTAAATTATAATTTCTAATTACCTTCGAAAATTTACCTTAGTATTTCGTCTTAAAAACATCTTCGAAAATTATTTATTTGCTACGCAAAACTTTTATTTCGTCATTTGAAATATCTTTGATATTTAATTGTCTTAAATTGCTTATTCTTATTTCATCCACTTTCGAATCTTATTCTTGATTATCTTCAAAAATTTATTGTTACCTTCTTATAAATTTTCATCCGATTTAAAACTTATAGGTTTCTACGTATTAATCATTAAATTGGATTTCATATTTTCAATTCCCTTCATAAATTCCTTACTTCTTAATTTTCGATACTTTTTGAAACTTAGTTGTTTCGACCTCTTTTTCTTTATATTTTAAATATCTTTCGAACTTGTCATATCGATTACAATTTTCTCTCGTCAAAATATACTTACATATATCATATTTTCTTTTTATATAATCCCTTATTATAAATTTCGAATCATATCCTAAATATGATTTATAACATTTCTGTTTCATCTAATAACATCATAATAACAATTTTAGAAAATGAGCTATATCAACAAGGTTATCCATAATTCTCTAAAAGTTTACTTAATCATTCAACGATAGCCTATATTCTCATAAATTCTTTAAAGCTCATATTTTTCTTATGATCACTACGACTTTTACATATTTTCCCTAATTGCCATTTTTTTTCTAAGGCTATATATCTTATGTATGTGATCATTAAAAGTAACAATAATAATATCATGTGTATATGTTTAAAATTTCTTAAGGGGGTAGGACAATAATTCGATTATATTAAAATCTTAATTGAATCTTAAAACAGCTTATTTCAACCTATTTTAAGGTTAACTTTTATTTTCAAATTTAAAAAAATTGTTTTAATTCTTAAAATGCTTATTATTTTTATTTAATTTAATTCCGTACAAAACTTCTAGGCCCTACTCTTTTGAAAACCTCTTTCTCGCTGATTTTGAAAATGACAATGCAGCAACATTTAGATATTAATTCGAAAAAGAATTATTTATATTTTAAAATTATTACATTCATTAATCTTTCCTTTTTAGAAAATTCGTACCCAATCAAGAGCAATATTAATATTCAAATTCCAAAAACATCAATGTTTTCTCCAACTGTTTTTAATCTTGAGCAGTTATCCATCCTATTCAAGTTTCGGGGACGAAACTTTTCTTAAGGGGGTAGGATTGTAACACCCCGTGTTTTTATTAATACTAATTAATTATTTTAACAAAATTCTTAAATTAAAATTTATATAAATTAACTTTTATTCAATTACTTCAAAAACGCGGCTGAAAAATTTCGATTAAATAAACTTCTCAAGATATTTCTAGTTAAACTTTCTCGATTTTTATATTAATCTGTATTATATTTTTATTCTTAAAATACTTGTCAAACTAAAACCTTGATTCAATTGGTTTTATTAAACTTAATAAATTTGCGTTTTACTTTAAAAATTATTACTTGAATAAAAATAATTTTATTGAAATGTATCTTGCAAACGAACAGACCGTTTGAAAATTTATGAGACCGTAATAAAATTTATAGTTGACAATTTTTATACATTTTATATCTCAAAATATAAATTTTATAATACTAATCATAGAATTAAAATTTAAAACGAATAATTTAAAGTATAGTATATTTTATAAAATATTAAAGTTTATAAATAAGAGTAAATGAAACAGAGCAAACAAACGAAACAGACTCAAATATACTCCAAGTATGTCGGTACATACTATCCCACTTGTGATTGTGATATTTTTGGAAGCTTCCTTAACACACCTCATATACTACTTTCCTTCATTTCATTTTTCATTTTACTGATATACTCTTCTTCTCCTACCTCCCTCATTTCCTTTGCTCCATTAAAATCGACACTCAAAATAACAACAAGCAGCAACACGTCAACAACAACAATCACCAACAAATAATATAATAATAATAATAATAATAATAATAATAATAATAATAATAATAATAATAATAATAATAATAATAATAATAATAATAATAATAATAATAATAATAATAATAATAATAATAATAATAATAATAATACAAGCAGCAACAACATATAACAACGAAACACATAACAACAACAACAACAAACAACTCGACGAGACGATGACGAGGACCACCGTCACCAGCCGCCATGACCACCACCTCGGCCTTGCTTTTTTTTCTCCCGCTTCTCACTCGCCGGAGCACCATCATGTCCACCACCGTGTCTCTCCTCTTCTCTCCCCTGTTCTCTTCTTCTTTTCGGTTTGCACGACGCCGAGTCAAGCTTCGAGCTCGCACCACCGTGGCCATCACCACCGCTGCCGTTCTCCGCCTCGCCTCTGCGCTCTCTCTCTCTCTCACGCCGCCTGTTGCCACCACCGTGACACCACCACCGCACACCACCACCGCCTACCTCCCCGCTTTGTTTCGCCTCTCCTCTCGCTCTTGGTCCACCGTGGTCCACCGGGTTTAACTCCGATCTCATGACGCCACCGACAAGACCAATTTAAATGATGGTTGGAGTTATTCTAATTTGGATTCACCGCTACTGATGTTGAGTATACGAGTAAATGGGTCAGGACTGTTTTATTTGGAGGCCTCTGTTCGTGAGCCAAATTTAGGTGACTCGATTCTTCCTCAAAATCTCTAACATTAACATTTTGGTTTTATTCTAATTAATTTGTTATTAAAAGTGAGCTATTATGCATTAGGCACTTATACCTCCCGTACCAGTTTATTTAATAACTTTGTATGATTAGCTATAGTATGAAATTGAGTGTTAATTTTAGTTATAATATAATGTTGAATTGAATTGTGAAATATGATATTTATATGATTTTGTGATAATATGTTTTGGGTAAAAAAAAAAAATGTGTTGTTAAATTATTGTTGAATTTATTTGTAATATTGTCATGTTAAAATTATATGTTTTGTGTAAATTAAAATATATAAAATTTATGTATCACAAGTATAATATGTGACCAAAATATTATTAAATAACTTAAGTAAATAAATTAAAGTAATATAGCTTATCTATCGTCACTAAAAAGTTAAATCGAAATATAACTAAAAATGAAGAATTAAGTTAAAGGAGTATTAAGTTTAAATTAATATTAAATCAAACTAAAAGTAAAAATATAAATTAAGTTACTCATATTAAAGTTTCTAAAATAAATAATTATATAAAAAGTCATATATCACATTTAATATAAAGATTACTTTATTAAAACTTTAAAGTTTACAATGAACTTAAAATATACTAAATAAGTATTTAGTTAAAATAATAATAAGAAATTGGGTACTTTAAGATTTAAAATGAATCTAAGTAAAACTATTACTAAATAAAGCTAAAAATTAGAATTACAAATAAAAATTAACTAAAAGGTAAATTGTTGATATCATAATAATATATAAAGGTTGACTAAAAATTTACTAAGTATAGTTATATAAAAATTATGAATAATATATTTATATATATAAATACAAAACCTAACTAAGATTTTGAATTATAAAGTTTTTGACATTTTTAAAAGTTATAAATAATCAATATATAACTATTAAAACAAAATCCCACCCTATTCATTCAACCCTTAAAAACAACCCAAATATTTACCTCATGCTTCCACGTCATTCTTTCATACCATGTCACCTACTTTGAGCAGCCACTCAGCTTCTTCCTTTCACCCATGGAGAACACCAAAAGTTTCTTATTTAATTCATTAAAAGTTCACCCAATTCTTATTCATTGATTGATTTATTTGTTTGCAAAACCCTTCTTCCTCACATAAACACCACCACCACGTCCCTGCCATGACGACTCCCGCCATCATCTTCCATGGACACCATCGCCTCAACCACTCTCCCACGCCCTCTTTACTTTCGATTCTTATTATTAATTTGATCAAATTGCTCGATGTAACAAATTAAGGGGTTTCAATTTCATGACGTCCGAAATACAATTGGGCGTTCTGGTTCAGTGGAGTATTCTTTTTCTTCTCCGGTTCACTGTGATCGTCAATGCTCTATTTTGGTAATGGTATGCCTCTCTGCTTTGTTTTTATGACCGCACATGAATTTGAGCGGATTATTGTTTGTGGGGTGTCCATGTACTAAATTTTCTCCCGGAGTTGTGTCCTTTTCTGTCATGGTTGATTTTTTGAAATTCAATGTCGATATGGCACGATGATTGTTGTGTTTTTGGGCTGTGAATCTGATCATTATGTTCAATTTGTTGTTGACAATTAGAGTAAACAAACAAAGATATTACCTTAAACAAAGTAATGAACCCCAAATCAATTTGCTCTACAAAGTATGCTTCTTAATTATGATAAGAGTTATCAAAAAAGTGTGCTTCTTAATTATAATTTTATTTCTCCGTATGCTTTTGTGGTTGTCTTAATAGGTTTTCCATTCACTTACACATTTAGTGAAATCAATTTTGATCTCCTAAATGAATTCATACCACTTCGTTACTCCGATTTGGCTACCACCGCTGGTCCATGCTTGGCAAATTATCAATCAAATTTCAATCCAATACCGCAGTGGATTCTTAGGTATTTTTTCGATTATCGAATTGTTTCAATTGTATTTGCAGACGATCTTATTGTTTCGATTAATTTCATATATGTTCTCAGGCTCTTATTGACTACTACAGAATTACTGAAAGGTGTTGTAGTGTTTCACTTACCCAGAACGGGATATCAATATTTGAAAATTTATCAAAATTTACTAAATTGAGGGTCTTGTTGCAGATTTCCCTCGTGAGGTATCTGAAGTGTGCTTATTACACATAAATTGCAGATTTGTTCTTAACATGTTGCTAAAAGCTGGTCATAACAGCTGAGAAAGTGTATGAAAGGTGCTTTGCTTAATTGTAATGCTCCTAGCTGGATCGATGATGGTTCATTGTTATGGACATGCTTAATTATGTGTTGCTGGTCATGGTATGTTAATATGAAGAATTAGGAGGTCTAGCAAAAAAATTGAAGGGGTCAAGGGTAATTAGCTGTAGGTCAACATATTTTCTGCAGATTTCACTATTAAATTATTATCTAAATAATAAATTTGTGTGGTAATCTAGCTGATCTTGCCATTACGGTGATGAACTTGAAAATATTATGTGCCCTTCCCTAGAGTGGTATAACAACATTAAAGTCCTGTTTTGCTGCGTAAATATCCATTTGTTTGACTTTTATGAGTCAGGATTAGTAATGCCTTTAGCTTGTATGATGCTAAACACCATACATAGATTTTTATGAGTCAAGATTGATAAATCTTGTATGATGCATTGGCGCTAAACACCATATATACCTATAGTGTAAGATTACCTTTTGGTTGATGTTGGTATCAACTTCAAAGGATAATTGTGTTCATTGCAGGTTAGTTGAAGAGGCGGACTATAAGGCCGCAGCAGAGTTGTTTTGAAAGAAAGGCGATGACAAGACACTTGAAAATGTCATACATAATTCCTGAAAGCGACTTTGTAGAATATGCTGAATTAGTGTCTCATAAGCTACGGCAGCATATTCCCACGGCCACGTGTGGTGATTGTTCTACCTTCTGCATTTGATCTTCTCTCCTGCTAAATTAATTGTGTTTCTGTGGACTAGTGTTTTACTCCAAGAAATTGCTAATAGTCGCCAGTTTCTATCAATGCAGAAAAGTTTTCATTACCTAGGTTATCAAGGCAGTGATGAGGCTGTCGATGACGCTTCTTCAAAAGCTGCAGATGCTAAAGAAGTTGCCTCCTCAGTTACAGCTACTGCTAATGAAAACTTCAAGCTGAGAAGGAGGCCAATGCTGGTAAAAGAAAGCAGGTATAGTTTTCAAAGAGTAGCAGCATAACTGTTTGTGCCAAATAACTTCTGCTTTGTAAATATTTTACGCTTGTTCGTAGTTTTGAACTCCAAATTGGTGAGGTGTGGAGGATATACTCTTCATACTTCTATAAAATATGTTAATTAGAAAATATTTGAAAACCTCTTCTAAATTATCCATGTTATAAGGGCAAAATAATTTGTAGTACTGGATTTTATCATAAGTGAATTATATATGAAAATAAAATGTAAAATTATTAACAAGTTACACTAAAATAGGTGAATCCACGGAGTAATTCAAAAGCAAACGCATAAAAATAGGTGATTAGATTAGAGGATATGCTACCTTGGGTTTGCTTGAAGTTTTAATATCGTGAATCAGTTTGACTATTTTTCGAGCCCGATCGAGGTATGAGTTACATGGGTCTTGGAATTTTAGCTATCAGTTTAGTTGCATTGGTTATTTGACACCAGCAATTCAGTTTTGATGGTGTTGGATAGGTACGCGATGGCGTGTAAATGTGATAACCTTGGATACTCTGGACTTCAAGGACTTGATCTTCGCTATTAGCTCACGATAGGAAAGGATCTTATGCGGTTTAACACGTTACTTGCTTTGATTATGGAATGGACCAGGTGAGTCTTGTACGTAGTATTATTTATTTTTTATTTTGTTGCTTTGTGTTGTCGCTTGAGTGTTGACGCTTCACGGTCAGCAAGCCCAAATAGACTACTCCACAGGTAGATTATCTTGACATCATATTGTCTTCTAGCGCAGTACAAAATAAGAATTTCATGAAGAGTACTTTCTTCCTGCGGAATTTTTTCACCTCCTGTCTTATTTTGGTTGATCTTATTCTTGAATGATATCATCTTGAATTTTATAATTTTTAGTGTATATGTTTGTAAAACTATCAAGTGTAACTCTTTAATGCACCTGCACTAACAACGGTTATCCCCAATCGTGGGCCGCCATGCTTTAGGTTCCTAACGAATCCACTGTATCAGCCTGCTGATGGTCCCTGACTGTTTTCCCCACGAACCCAAGAACTGATGCCTGCTTCTCATTCACTATGCGATCATTGCCTGTACACTGAGTGGTGCAGCGTTACTGCTAAACACGGAAGGAAAGCACCACACGTGAAACTTCACAAACTGTCATCGATTTTAAATTACTATGTGAGTAATCCTTACATCTTCCTATGTGATTTTTTTTTTCTTCTAAAGTATTGACTTGTGTGGTTTAATTGTTGATCAAATTTGCAAATTTACTTTCTAAATGCTCAGTGATATTAAGTAAATTTGAGTTATGATGTGTATAATTTCGGCATATTTTGGTGAAATATTGGGAAATTATTGAATTGGTATTCTAATATTCAAGATTCATGGCTTGTAATGTTGGCTTTTCATTATAAAAGTTGGATATTGTAGATGATTTTCGCTAATTATTGTCAGGCAAAAACACAAATCATTAATGTCATCGATATTTTCAAAGCTGATTTGCTCATTCGAGTAGAGACCTTTTTGGTGGTGCCATTAGTCACAGGAATTCTGAGTTACTTCAATTAATTTTGCTTGAGGACTGCTGCATAGTTTAATGATTTGGTTATGAATGCGTATTTTAATCAAGGACATGCTGTTTTTTCTAATTTTGACTTTGATTGGTTAATTTTGGTTGAGAATAGTAATCTAGGTTATTTGATGTAATATGTAATTCAATTCATGAGTACTTTACTTCCCGAGTCTTCTACTTTTGCAAAACTGATTTTTCATTGCAATTGAGCATGATTACCATTGTTGTAATTTACTACTTATAATAATTATTTTGAATCAACGATAATACGCCTATTCAACCTATATAGTTATGATTCACATCCTATTTTAATTTAAACTGTATTTTTTTAATCATTGGTCATGCTATTTAGTTGTGAATGTATATATATGTATAAGTGGAGTAAATTTGGGATTAGTACAGCTTATCTCACATGGAACAATTTACATCACCAAGCTAATGGACATACAACTCTCTACAAATGAAAGTGGCATCATCAATGGCATAAACGAGTGGACATGACAACTAATTAGGTAAAATGACCGCAACGATGGGCTTGAATTTATTGTCTACGTCGAGGTAGTGTTTGTGTTCGCCACGCTTGAATTTATCGCTCACGCTCGAAGTTTAGGTATTATGTGCTTGTGCGCTTAAGTAACGCTTTAAGTTACCGATCTTTGACTTTTATTTTTCTGGTAACATGTCAATTTAATCTAACTTCAAAATCTATTTGTTGTTATTTGTGTAGTTGTTTGTCTACATCAAATTTAACCAACTTTCAACTGTGAATTTATTTGTTTTCTATCGCCGCTGGTGCACGATCAACCCACTTGTGATGGTATTGCTTCGCCACCCACCCAAGGTGACACGCTTATTGATTTCCCCACAATTATATTGGCTTTTGATGAGTGGAATTGTTAGAAATGTGTTTGCTCTGGGGTGTGCTTACATTCGCCTCATTTGAAATTTATTGCATCGCGGTTCACGTTGTTCCATCACACCGACCGTGAATGGAATTCTTTAAAATAGACGATGTGGAAGTCCAAAGAAAACCTATCTACCATAGAGTTTCAGATGTCTCGTGAAGTGATACGGGACCCGAAAGATCGCTGCATAAAGGGCCTCTAAAAATCGCAATCGCAAACGATAGGTATATGTTTAAAAACTACATTATTTGTTTTGAGATCTAAGACGAGTACCTGCTAACCATTTACATGTCCTAAGCGATTCTCGATTTATGAGTACGCTGTGAGAAAATGTCGAAGTATGTCAATGTAAACGTGAATGAAGGAACCACTATCAAGTATTGACGATTTTGTTGTGTCGACTTCAATATTTTGCCCAAGAGGTCATCGGTAATCATATCAACAAATGAATTTGGTAATATACTGAGTACTAAATATTTCATCTTCATGAATCTTAAAACTAGCCCACCCTACCCTAACAACCACAACATCGACTTCATGCAATTTCTTAAACGTGATAAAGAGAGCTTAAGCTCAATTTGATTTTTATGTAAGATGAAACGGCTTTTGTGTTTATATTTCATTGATTATGGAAACTTGCAAAAGATGAGAGTACATATTTTATCGCAGTAGCTATCTCACACATCATCTACTTCTAAGCTTTAACGACATAGGTATTCAACATTTCGCTGCTCATGAACGCAAATGACTATGGTGTCTCGAATAACAAGTAGCATTCTTGGGTGTCGCCAGTAATGTTATTAAAGTCGAAGACCGACTTAAGAAATTCATGATACTCAGAAAGGAATCATAACCACCTAAACTTACGATAAGATATATGATCATGTACGCGGTAGCATAACACTTATATAGGATTTTCATAGAAAGTCTTTTTCCTCGTGAGTATAGTCGCTTTCTGAGCTAATCAGGTAAATCTTATTGAACTATGAAACGCAATTATTATTGATTAGTCCTTCCGTTTACCGATTAGTGCCTAACCTGCAACTTCAAGTTCATGGGTTTTTCCATTTACCAATGAATGTCCTGAAATTAAATTTTGTATGTCCAACGAATCAAGGCATAAGATCGTAAGTACTAAACTCCACGCGGGTGAAAATAAGCTACAATTACGAGTAAATATATAATCGAACGAGCGCTGCTCCTGCTTGTAATTCCGCTTAGTATTATGACGACAGAGCAAATTGTTTACTTCTCATACTTTTTATGCAAACTGTGCAACAAAAGAAGGATCAAATCGGAGTGAGGATTATTTAAGTTTGATAAAGGATGTTTTGTCTATCTTTTTAGAGTAAGATGACAATACTTGGTTGAACAATAATAGTGGCCATTTCTTCATCCATCTCACGGAACCATGACTCTAAAAAATTAATATGAATACTTGGGAAAACAGATGTCAGGGCTATTATCAAATGTCATAAGCATCGATGAAAATGTACAAACACAATCCAAGTTGTTTCTCCATATTGAGTTTTAAGATGCAATATGTCAATATGTGAACAAAATTTGAGTGAAATTATAAGCAAATTAGTGTTCTGTAAATGTGTACAGATCGAGATCATTTCACAACTACCACTAAACAAGGTCTTGACCTAAAGTACATACAAAATAGTGAAACACTAATCAAAACTAAACATAGATACGATAAAAGCTTCACTAAAGTGGACAATCAAGTTTACCTGGATTTCACGGGTCGCACCACTAGTTAAGTGAATTAAACTTAAGTGAATATTACTAAAATTTAAATATTAATAATCTCACGATCGAATTATTAAATCACCTAATACGACTACGTAAGAGTTACATAAATAAAATCAATTCAGAAATTAGGCCACCTAAACGAATAGTTCCTAAATGTCATTATATTAGATTTTATTAAAAACACTAAATTGTGCTAAGTATCATCAAGATATGTTTACAATTTAAAATGAATGTTAAAACTACTAAATCACTAAACAGTTTACAATTTAAATAAAAGGAAGACATAAATGTGAGTTATAATGAAATTCAATTATTTATATCACTAATCACTAATCTACTTTAAATTACTTATAGTTTAAATGAAACTTAATCAAGCTTATAAATAAAATGAACTATTATTATTTACTAAAATATAAACTAATAATACGTACAAGTGTAAGAATACGCATACGTATAAAAATACGAGGAATAGTAAATACGATGAATAGTAAATACAATGAATAGTAAAATAATAAATAGTGAAAATATTTAAAATTTACGAACGGACTCAAAATAAATATCTAAGTCTTTCTATGTGTTCGCTTCAAGAACTGCTAGAACTAATATTTCATTATACAAAGTTCGACGATATTATATAAGTTACAGAATTGTCACTTGATTTGAATAAACGAGGAAATAAGAAATTGAGAAAACGAACTACTTGATATAATACTTGGATTGTTCGCCATGTTGCGACTCTTGACTTTCGATGTTAACGAGGTAGCTGTCTATGGGGACTTGGGCTCCCTCCCAGAGTTGCCCAAGGCTATTCAACGATCTTAAGATTGCTGTTTGACGCGTGGTATCAACCTCAGGGATGGGGCATACTTGATACTCCGCGGGCCCATAGAATAGTAATTGGAAACGCCACCATCCGGGGTACCCGAGTCTCTGGTGATAGTCGAACTTTTTCGTCGGTGATACCTTTTGAATAGCGAATACGTATGATCCTCGATAGGTAGTGTATGCATACATTAGACAAGGGATTGAATCGTCCTTATTACCTTAGATATCTTTAGCATATCCGCATATGTCCGCTTTAACGACCTCGGCCGCCATCACATGGATTATGTCTGCATGCTTCCGCCTTTCTAACGAAGACTCGTTTGTTATCACATGTTGAATGCATTTCCTTGTTTGATTTGGTTGTTGTTTGAATGATGTTTGATCCTAAGTGTTGGAATACGACCTGTTGAGAATGTTTATTGATGGCTGTTGTACGTTACGTGATTTGTTGTACTCTCATGTTTTGAATCATCATGTTTCCTTATGTGTTTTTGCCTGTCTACTTGCAATATGTTTTATTTATTTATTTTCTATATTGCATATGTTTAGAATTGCATGATTGTTCACGACTATGTGTTTATTGAATTGATTACGACTAATGCATATATCTTGATTGCTATGATTTAAATTTTATATATATTACGATGTTATATGAATTGAGAATGATAATTAAGTTTATATATTGTGTTCTATATTTTGAAATGTTTTAAGTTTTGTTTATCATGTTGTATGAGATTTAAATATCTATATGTGAGAACTGATATTATATGCTATTTGTCCAATTTTATTAACATAAGGTGGCTACGGTAGTTATACGCGTTTAGTGCTGCCAAGTTACTTTTAATCATAGGTTAAATAAACCAAAACTTTGGTTTAGAGGTTGTTGGTTAGAACAGTCACTTCCCGCCTCTGAGCGGGAGATCCTCCTATTTTTGTTTTTGTCTCCGTTGCAGGGAAATTCTCGAGACTCAGGATTATCGGGACGATTAGGATGTTTCGTTTGTATCCGTTGAGAGATTGTAATATATATTTGTATCCTATGCCATTTGAATGTAATTTATTTAACATCCGACATGTATTAGACTTAATTAATTTTCCGCCTTAGTTTAATTAAGTCACGAAAAACCGGGTTGTTACATTAGGTGATACCTTTTTGTGTGTTTTTTGAATGAATCTGAATGAATGCTCTACCGTATATTTATAGAGATTGATGCTTGTCTTCTAGCATGCCATGTCAGTCCTAAAGCTGATCATTTGTCCCCTAGTGTTGTCCTTTAGCGATTAGGTAGCAACAACCTCTGACATGCCTAGTTCTTGTCTCCAACGGTCTGCCGCCACTTAGGGTCAGGCCGTATGACATTCTCTCCGCCCGGCCTCCGTCACTCATCATTCTCATATCGGGATTTTGGGACGAAGGTGACCGGGCGGTCTAAGGTCACACGCAGGGCGGTTAGATATCAGGGCTGACTATCCCCCATCAATATGCCCCCACACAGCTGCTACCAAAGGTTGATGCTGCGTGACTAACTGGGTTGATAGTCAGCCGTAGCTTCTATTTTACGCTTTTTGGAGAAGTTTACTTTTTATTTCATGTAGTCCTTCAGTTTCTCGTCCTTCCCTTGGACGACATTTAACAACTCGGCGGCGACCTTTTCTCTCTGACGGTTTCCCGCGTATTGCTGCTTGAACAACCTTGTCATATCTTCGTATCCTCTGATTGTCCCTGTTGGGAGATTCCTGAACCAGGTTTGTGCAAGTCCGGTCAGGGTGGTGGGGAACACCTTGCACCAGACGTGATCAGTTGTGTCATACATCATCATGTGGCTCTCATACGCGGCCAGATGCTCTTCGGGGTCGGCCTTCCCATCATACTGGACGGTTGTGTGGAACCCGGGATCGGACCCAACTCGGCGTCTTGCTTAAGGGCGGATTTTAAAGTTAAAGTACGGATATGGGTATCCACAGGTTGGCATCTTCATTTTTGGTAGCGGACACTCCAGCACGGGTGTGGCTAAGGGGGACCTTATGGTCACCTGCCCACCCCTTGCTGTTGTACGGCGTGGTCTCTCTACCCCTGAAATGACCTCGACTGACGGCTCGACGTTGTACGTTTCATCCTCCACTTCAGTCTCTATCCTGACGTTCTCCTCCGTTTCCTCATCTTGAAACAAATTCTTGGGGGTGACGTGTGTCCTCGGGTTCGAACTTTCTGGCTGTTCCACATGCGGCTCGGCATTCTTTCGCGGCTCCCTATGTGGTGTCGACCTTATCTGTTTGAGGAACGCGTCCACCATTCTCTTCTCTTCAGGGGTCATGGGAATGAGACCCTCCTCATGAGCTGGATCCTCCTCGGTAGCTACCTTCGTCGGTGTTGAATTTTCCGGTTGCTTTTCCGGGTTTCCTCCTTGTCGTGACATGTTTTGTCTTTTCCCCACAGACGGCGCCAATTGTTCCGGGCCAAAATCACCCTTGGTGGATTTTGCTCGAAGCTTCTATGAGATTGTGTTCTGTTCTGTGGGATGCGGCGTCACCTGTCCTCCTCTGACCGGGGGTCCTGCAGAGACTCGCAAACCTAACCTCGGGGGCGTCCGAGGAAAGCCCCTCCGATGCTTAAGTCAGCAGATATCTAAGAGAGAAGTCAGAGAAGTGCTAGAAGATAGTTTAGGTGATACCTTTTTGTGTGTTTTTTGAATGAATCTGAATGAATGCTCTACCGTATATTTATAGGGATTGATTCTTGTCTTCTAGCATGCCATGTCAGTCCTAAAGCTGATCATTTGTCCCCTAGTGTTGTCCTTTAGCGATTAGGTAGCAACAACCTCTGACATGCCTAGTTCTTGTCTCCAACGGTCTGCCGCCACTTAGGGTCAGGCCGTATGACATTCTCTCCGCCCGGCCACCGTCACTCATCATTCTCATATCGGGATTTTGGGACGAAGGTGACCGGGCGGTCTAAGGTCACACGCAGGGCGGTTAGATATCAGGGCTGACTATCCCCCATCATATATATATATATATATATATATATATATATATATATATATATATATATATATATATATACTCCCTCTGTCTCAGTCATTTGTTTACAGTTTGACTTTTTTCCTCATTAAAGTCAAATCAGAATAATTATTTAAACTGAGGGAGTATATATATATATATATATATATATATATATATATATATATATATATATATATACTCCCTCTGTCTCAGTCATTTGTTTACAGTTTGACTTTTTTCCCCTCACAAAATATACTCCCTCTGTCTCAGTCATTTGTTTACAGTTTGACTTTTTTCCCCTCACAAAAAAGTCAAACTGTAAACAATTCACTGAAACGGAGGGAGTATATATATATATATATATATATATATATATATATATATATATATATATATATAGAGGTAGGTTATATAGAGTCCACATATTTTTTAGAGTTCTAGAGTCCACTTTTACGATTTGAAATTTTAACCAAAATAATTGAAATTTTAACTCAAAAATTTGAAATTCCAAAAATTCCAGGAATTCCAGAAAAATTTGGAATTCCAATGTTTTTGGAATTTCAAATTTTTGGAATTCCATTTTTTTTCTTAAAATTTCGATTTATTTGGTTAAAATCTCAAATCAAAAACTGGACTCTAGGACTCTAAAAAATATGTGGACTCTAAAGAACCTAATTCTATATATATATATATATATATATATATATATATATATATATATATATATATATATATATAGGGTTGAGTTCCGGTAAGAAGACTACCTTTGGTAAGAACGGTAAGAACAGTTAATGTACATAATAGATATACATAAAATACATACGTTTAACACATAACGTACATTTTGTGAGGTACATTATAAATATATATTAGGTACACTTAAAAATTAAGAGTTATATTTGAAAATTTTGTGTACATTTCAAGTTCAAAACTAAAATGTACTTTTAGTATAGGTAAAATGTACCTTAAAATTTGAAAGAAATTTTCAACTTAATGACAATTTACCTTCTAAATTTTAAAATGCGTATCAACTATTATTCATGACTAACCCGCACGTTAAATTTAAAATGTACCTTATGTATATTAATAATGTATTTTGACTGTTCTTACCGTTCTTACCGAAAGGACTGTTCTTACCTGATCTTATTCCTATATATATATATATATATAGATTTAGGATCATGTGAGAACCACTAACTCGGTGAGAACCGTGAGAATCAATCTACACCGTTAGATTTTATTAACTTTGAAGGGCTGAGATCAACCCTATTAAACACGCCAAACTCTTTCTCTTTCCCTCGACCTTCCACTTTCCACTGCATCACTCGTTCATTCATCATTCTTCGCTGTCGATTGTCACTCCATCATTCGTTCATTCTCCATCATTCTCCACCATTTTCACTCCCAATTTTTATCATTCGTTCGTCGATCATTCGTTCGTCGATTTTCTACAGGTAATTTCGTTGTTTTTTTTTAATTAATTTTCCTTGCTGTTATAGTGATTAATTTGGTGTAATTAGCTGAAAATTATGTCTAATTCATTCCAAATTTGGTTAAATTCGCTCGAATTATGTTTGATTCTTTCTAATTTACTCAATTTTGTTGTAATTCGTTCTAATTAGGTCAAATTCGTTCGAATTATGTTTGTTTCTTTCTAATTTACTCAAATTTGTTGTAATTAGTCAAAAATAATGTCGAATTTGTTCTAATCATTGAAATCAGCTTTTAAAGTGATTGTTCATCTGATCCTCTAATCTCTAAATCGTTTTACATCTGTGCAATTGAACACATTCGACATACTGTTCAATTGCGTCATACTTTTTCCTGAATAATGTTTGGTTGTAAAATCATATGGGTTATTTGCTTCGATGGATTATTACGGAGTACTGATCTTTTTACGCATTTCTTGAGATTTGTCTGGGTAAAACTCTACAGATGGCTGTTTCTCTTCATTCCTAAACAAACTTTACATAGTTGCCTTCTTAGTTCTTACTTTCTTACCCTAAACCTTTCTCTCCACACTTGGCATGTACATTCGGTTGTAGACAAATTTCTTATCGAGTGTAATCCAATAATGATCTCGTAAGATTCAAAGTTTTGTGATTGACACTTTAAACGATTTAGAATCTCTTTCTTTAGCGATGCGTTCTTTATTCAATAATGTCGAATTTGTTGATTCATATTTGAGTGTCTTCTATTTTTTGATTTTTACAGATATGGGGGGAAAAACATGCTGCAGTTAGATCTCCGCCTAAAAACGTTACTGACAAAAATGGTAAGTTTTTATTTATGTGTTTAGGTGCATAAATATATGTTCTGGATTCAGTATAATGTTTGTTAGATACACACATTATTTAGTTTTTTTACTATGAATATTTCTACCATTTTACAGTTAGGAAGAGGAAGTTTGTTCAAGGTGAAAGTTCTGGTGGATCTCATACTGATAAAAAACAAAAGGCTGCTAGTCTTCCTAAACTATCATCAAGGATGAGTCCATCGGGGATTATAGAATTTATAAGGAGCAATCTTTCGGCAAAACAAATTTCAGATATTGAAGACATGGGTTTTGGTGGTCTGTTAAAGTTGAAACTTAATCAAGTGAACGGGGGCTTGCGTATTGGTTGGTCTCAACCTTTAATCCATTTGATTCTTCACTGATGGGTGGAAGACTGTACATTGGTGACGATGATATCCATATTACAACTGGGATTCCGATGGGTGGTACCAAAATTGTGCAGGCTCTTAAAAGGGACAAATCAGAAGACTTTCTCCAGTCGGTAGATAATTGGAAGAGGCAGTTTGCTAATGTTGATGTGATAACAAAGAGTCATCTTCTAGCGAAAATGAAGGGGCAGAGAGAAGGCGGTGATGATTTTAAACGAAACTTCATCGTGTATGTTGTTTCTTTTTTTTTTTGGTCGGAGTGAAAGGGGTGAAGCCTAGCTTTAGGATTTTAAAGTGTTTGAATGATGTCTCTTTAATCCCTACGTTCAACTGGTGCTCTCTTACTCGTGAAGCAATGATCAATAACATCGTCAAATGGCAAAACGAGTTAAAGAAGGGCAATCAGAAAGTCTTCAAAGGACCAATAGTTGTCCTTATTCTAATATACTTGGATAGAGTTGATTTCAAGTGTAGGGCAATGACTCGTGTGTTTCCAACTTTATCCACATGGACCAAAGAGGAAGCAATAGATCGCATTCTAACCGAGAAAAAAGAAGCTGGTGGATTTGGTTTTGGTAAGGTCCTGGATCGAGTTATTAAAGAAGATGTTCAGTTAAACCCCGACTCGCAAAAGAATGACGATGTTCCTGCAAATCATTCGGGACCCGAATCGAAAGGTGGTAAGGGTGTGAATGCAGCAAATGATTGCATCCGCACTTTGGTGTCTGCTGCGGGCAATCTTACCCAAGCGTTTAAGAAGTTTTATGTTGCTCTTATTGCTGCTAAGACTGAGTTGCCTAACTGTCAGGCAGTCTGCCAAATGGAGAATTTGGCAAATGGTTTGATGGAAGGAATTATGTTAAGTCAAGAAGAAAGTGAGAGGGACACTGACGATGTCGAGGATTCTGACCCGAAAGATAAGAGGGACAACCAAAATGACAAGCCAAGTGTTGATGTCCCATTAGAAAATGACAAGTTTTATTGTAATGACGATCTTTGGGCTGCAGCTGATGAGCTTGTTCGAGTGTTTAAAAGTCAATTGGCAGACAATCAACGATCCAGCCAAAAAAAAAAGAAAAGCTCCTAAAGATCCTACGCTGTCGTCCTTTGATATTATGGGTTCACTTGACGATTCACAACCCTCATCTGATGATCATGTTAATTTGCATACTACCGAGACTCCTTTGCGTTCATCAGAACATGGCGCCAAATTATCGCCTACCTCTCGTCAACCTTGTAATGAGCAAGCTTCCGTACAAGGCGTAAAAACTGATTCTGTACGTACAATGGAGAAGGCGCCATCTGATTCTGTACGTACAACGGAGAAGGTGCCACTTGATTCTGTACCTACAACGGAGAAGGTGCCACTTGATTCTGTACTTACAACGGAGAAGGTGCCATCTGATTCTGTACTTACAACAGATAAGGTGCCAACTGAATCCTCGTGTCCAATCATATCGAAGAGGGCTGTAGCTGCTTCAAGTGTGTTGAAATCTCCGTTTCTTGAAAGAAACACTGATGTCAGTGTGGGTGTAACCGAATGTGAAAAGGAGATATCAAATTTTGCTTTTAAAGATGATCTTGATGAGAGGTATTTTTCTACCATTTTTTTTTACCATCATAGTACTAGTTAAGTAAAGTTTGAGTGTTATTTTGAGTTTACTAAACTTACTGCCATTTTATGTTACTAATATATATTCCAGATACACTAAAGTTGCATCCAGATACACTAAAGTTGCATCCAGATACAGTAATTATTTATTACTGTATCTAGAATATATATTAACGTATCTGGATGCAACTTTAGTGTATCTGGAATATAAATTATTTATTAGGTACACAAAAATATATATTCCATTTTTATGTTTTGAGTTTCATTTTTTTTGCAGTGAGGTGATGTTCAGTTTTGCCAAATGTATACTCCGAAGGTGTGATTTGAAGTCTATTTTGTCTGAGGTGAAGGTATCTGCAGATGTTATCAATGTATGGGGTCAATTGTTAAACAAACGAGAGGAGTTCAGAGCAGCAAATTCTCTCTTGCGTTTGTATCACATGAATTCTGAGATAAGGTACCTTTGTTGATGTTCGTAGATACATTATTGATTTTGCTAGATACACTAATTTTGCTCATAGTATGTATGTGGTTATTTTTTAACTATTCTGTTTAATATATCTTACAGGGTATCTCTTGTGATGATGTCTTTGATTTTGCTAAGTTGAAGTTGGTGAGATTTTTAAATATTATTTGTTTTCAAAGTCTTTTTATTTGATGATTACGAGAATTCAACCATTGACAATTTTTATAATTATGTAGATGTTTTTCCCGTTCCCAATCGACCATCCAATTCTCATTTGTGTCAACTTTCTAATTTCAAAAATCGAAGTAATCCACCCAATGGCACCGATGTCTATTGCGTATAACCGGTACGTGCAAACTGTGGTAATCTTTTGTTACTCTTAACTGTTTAATTTATGTATATCCTGGAAAAAAATTCTTCACTTTTATTTTCTGTTTCAGATTGAATTCATTCGTTGTACCATGATTCCAAAATCAAAAGCATTCCAAAATGTTCTTAACTTCATAGTTGAAGAA
Source organism: Dianthus caryophyllus (assembly GCA_023091065.1). NCBI lineage: Eukaryota > Viridiplantae > Streptophyta > Magnoliopsida > Caryophyllales > Caryophyllaceae > Dianthus > Dianthus caryophyllus. The sequence continues at coordinate 9,203,323 of CM041529.1, read as the reverse complement.
TTTGTGTCGATGTCGAACATTGTTGATAATGACACTGGCATCCTTCTGATGCGCCATATGGAGGTGTATAAAGGCAATAGGCGAAATTTTCCTACTAGAATAACAAAAGTAAGTGACAATTTGTTGATAACAATGTTTTTGTACTATATTTTTTAGAACTAGAGATTCACTAATATGCTTTCCATATACCTTTTTTTTTTGTAGCAATTCTATGGCTCAATTTTGAACAGATTGAAGGTCAAGTATTGTCATTCTATACTCCTCTCTGATCTAAATAGTCTGAAAGATGAGGTTACAAAACATGCTACAGCTTTGAACATTAAATTAGGGTGAGTGAAAATAAATTTTAGTACTTTAAAGTAGTTTTGTGAGAAATTATTTTTTCAAGTTGTAATTAGAAGTGGTTTGTGTTTATTTTGCAAGTAAGCGAGTGACTTTCAAGCAGTCACCATCAACTGATGAGAAGCTTTTAGCATATATTTTTTCGAAGTCACTGAAAAAGACGTAAGTATTGAATAACTACTTATTTATGTTGTATTTATAACATATTTTATCTTGTCTTATAATACTCTTATTATTTAGGGATGTTCTTATTGATACCGACTGGCTTAAATGCACGAGGGAAGGACTGTCTAGTTTGTCACCTGGTGGGTGGTTGTCGCAAATGGTAATATTTTTACTTCCTGTATCTGTCTTAGTGATTTTTGTATCCAAGGTTTTTATTGTTGTATCTATTTAAAATTGTATGTTTTACGCTTGTTTTTTAGATTGTATATGGTTGATAATCCAATGCATATTGATTTGTGTGTGTGTGTGTGTGTGTGTTTTTTTTTTCCTTAACAGGTAATTGATATGATGGGTCTTTATGTTGCAACTTCAAGAGCTGATTTTTTATACATTCCAACAACCTCACTGGTGAGTTTTAATCCCAATTATTTTTTCATCCTGATCTAGTAAAGCTAGCGGTTGTTACTACTACTAATTTTTATTGTATATTCTGGCGATACAGTATCTAAATGCAGAAAGCGAGGGAATTGGTAATAATTACATGAAAGTTGGCTACATGTCAGTCAATGGAAGTAATTACAAGAATGTAAGATTGCTTTCGTTATAAACATATGGCAGTGATTGTGTGTTTTCTGTTGCTCTCATTATAAATTATATATCTAATAGTGATTATTTGAAACACTGGTATCTCTACATGGCAGGTTTTCATCCCTGTTAATATAGATAAGAAACACTGGTATCTCAGCATTTGTGATTTCGTAAAATGTGAAAATTTCATCTTAGATTCATCACCCGAGCGCCGTACAACGAAAAGAACTACTCTTGCAACTAAAGTGGTACAATTATTTTGTCTTTCAATTTTTTCGAGTTATTTATATCCCCAGTGTTTTAAACTGTTTTGCTTTTTTTTTTTTTTAAAGGTTAATCACGTTGCCAATATTCTCTCACGTATGGATGGATACAAGCGTTTTGAGTCAATGAAAAGATTCCTATACACTCATATACCCGTGCCTAGACAAAATGATGGGTATGGTAACTTACTATTTTTTGTACAGTAGTTTTTAAATTTGTTTAAATGAAAATATCTTTATTTACTTTATCCATTACCATTTTGCAAGGTTCAATTGTGGAACTAATGTTCTCAAGTGGATGGAAGCTGGTGGGGATGATCGTAGTATGTGGTCAAGTGACGATTACTACAAAGTGGGTCTTGTGTTTTCAATATGCAAGGTTCAATATGTCCTTAATGCGCTATTTATGTTTTTGTTATCCCTATTGAGTACTTTGTATTTGCAGGACATAAACAACTATCGCAATGAAGTTGCACTCAAATTGCTAAAATGGGATAAAAATAAGATTAAGGTAATAATTCATTATCCTAATAAGATAGAGTTAGTGCATCTTTAATTTCATTTGGTGTGATTTGGCGGTGGTTTGGAGTGATTTCCGGCGACGTCGTTGATACGATGGGGCAGTGGCGGTGGTTGTCGAGGTGACGGTGGTTTTTGGTGATTTGGCAGTGGTTTGGTGTGATTTGGCGGAGGTTTTGAGTGATTTGACGGTGGTTTGGGGCGTTGTACTATGAAGATGAAAGGAAGAAAGGGAGAAACGTGTTTTTATGTTTATAATTATACTAATTATTCTGTATTTTTTTTATGTTTTGTAGGTGCCATTTTAAATCTACTTGACTGGAGCTTCAGATTTAATTTGTCTTGTTTTTGTCTTGTTATCGATGTTTAGTGAAATAACAGTTTTGTGTATATTTTGTTTGCGTTTATGGATGATTATTAAAGTGACCCAATATGTAGTTCTGATTTTATTTTTTGCCAATAGTAAAGTGACGCATTTTATGATTACTAAACTTACTGCCATTTTATGTTGTCTTATACCTAATAAAATTATTAGGTACACTAATATATATTCCAGATACACTAAAGTTGCATCCAGATACACTAGTATTTATTCCAGATACAGTAATTATTTATTACTGTATCTGGAATATATATTAGTGTATCTGGATGCAACTTTAGTGTATCTGGATTCCATAGTACTGTACCTGGACGCAAAAGTACAGTAATTATTTAGTTTTTGCATGCTTTTTTTTCCATTCTCAATATGATAAGGTAAGTTCGCCATTATACATTGGAATGGCTTTGCATATTCGTATGACATTTTTTTTGTGGGATGTTTTTGATGTTTTTTGGTTGTGTTTTTAGTTTATGTTGTAAGTACTAAATTTCATGCACCCACCAATAAATTTGATGACGAAATTAATTCCATCCATTAAAGTATTATCTAGATACAATAAAATTCCATCCAGATACACAAAAGTTGCATCCAGATACAGTAATATATCTTCTAGATACAATAAATTTGACCAACCAAAAATAAATTTCATCCACCCAAAATAAATTTCACCCACCCAAAATAAATAAGTTGCAGACATATTAAAGTTGTAAGACTGCAATACTAACATTTGACCCACCAAAAATAAATTTCATGCACCCACCAATAAATTTGATGACGAAATTAATTCCATCCATTAAAGTATTATCTAGATACAATAAAATTCCATCCAGATACACAAAAGTTGCATCCAGATACAGTAATATATCTTCTAGATACAATAAATTTCATCAGCAACGTCTTCATCAGCCAAAAACACTTTCAGCAGCGTCTTCATCAGCAGCGTCTTCATCAGCAGCGTCTTCATCAGTCAAAAACACTTTTCAGTTGCACCTATGTAATAGCATCATGGGTAAAAAATATCGATATCGACATATAGTTATGTTCGTATGTACAATCGACGTGGTGAAATACATAAAACAAATCTAGATTAGAAAAAATATTACCTCGTAGTTGAATTAAATTTTACTCGGACAATTTCTACTATCATGGTGTCCCATTTCTACACATGCCTTGCATTGCCTTGCTGGTTTTTTTCTCTCTTGGACAGCTTTCTCCTTTTCTGACATAAGCCATTTACCTGACCCTTTATTCCTGGTTCGTATTGGAGGTAAAACTGTAACCTCACTTGGTATTGATGTCCCAATAAGCATCTCAAGTTCAGCTCGTTTGTCTCTTGTAGATGTTGTTGTTCCACTTGTATTTTCAAGTACCTTTTCTTTAAAACCTTTCAATAGCACGATCATATCTTCCATAAACTTTGGTTTTTGTTCAATAAGCGAAACGCAAGTGAACATATCGGACCACAACTCGCTGATCTTGTTTTTTGTAACATCTAACGATTTGCAATCATTGAGCAACGTACCATCTACATCGAAAATAGGTTGGCAGGTAGCTAGTTTACTCCACCGACTTATCAGGTATGTATCAGGTATCTTTTCAAATCTTCGATCTTTGAAAATCAAGATAGCATGCCGACATAGGATGCCATGTCTCTCAAACTTTTTACACGAGCATGTTAACTCCTCATTCTTTGATTTGAAATCCACTACATAAACTTTTTTTCTGTCATGATCGAAGACAGAAATGCGATCACTGTCATCACTCTGATGAATACTTTCAACCCCGCAAGTGTAGCAGGCTGCTTTTAGCTCTTCTTGGAATTCAAAGAAAATTGTAGGAGTATATCTTTCTGATGCGTGTTTTTCCAAGCTCAGAGGAGTTACCAAAGCAGGGAAAGAGTATTTTGAGTCGGCTATTAGTTTAGATTGCTTCCACCTTTGTGCATCCATCGCACTCTCAAACCTCATCCAAAATTCAACGAGTGTTAAGTGCGGATTTGTGAAGTTTCCAAGAAAATTGTTCTCTGATTCCGATCTGGACGTGGTTCTCATTATTCCACCCAAGAATAAGTCACGAAAATAAGCTGGCACCCAAGTTTTCCGGATCTCATACATCTGTTTTAGCCATTCGTTATCCGTCAAACCATTTGATGTTACAACAGAACACCACTTGTCCTCAAACTCATTTGGTTCCATGTCTTCAGCCCAAACACATGAGCTGATTTCAGACAGAAAATTGGTGTCTCGACAGATTGTTGAACCTACTTTTTCCGGCAGTTTCTTTAGAATGTGCCACATACAATACCGGTGTTGTGTTTTTTCTCCAAAAACTCGTTCAACTCCTGCCTTTATTCCCAAGTCTTGATATGTAATTATACACACTGGGAAACGACCCCCCATTGCTTTCACAAAGCAATCAAACAGCCAGCTAAACGAATCTGCACTTTCATCTGATAAAAGCCCGGCCGCAAAAGTAACACATCTTTTATGGTGGTCAACCCCAGTAAATGGAGCAAATACCATTTTGTATGTGTTCATATCAAATGTGGTATCAAATGATACCATATCCCCAAACAGAATGTAATTTTTTATACCTATTGGGTCGGCCCAAAAAATTCTCGAAAGTCTACCTTCATCGTCAACATCAAAATCAAAATAAAACGACTTACACATTCCTCGCTTGTGCATAAACATCTCAATAAGCATTTGTGCATCTGAAGCTTTAATAAACTTTTTGACATCTCTCGAGAAGTTCTTAAAATCTTCTAAGGAGGCACCTATGTTGTTATAACCTCTCACGTACTCTTTGAATATTCTAAATGACTTCACTGGACCATGGTTAGTTTTTGAATTATCTAATATAATCTTCTTATGAACCAAATTCAGCTCTCTTGTCTGTTTAAGATGAGCCATGGTATTGGGTGTTGCTAGGAGGTGGCCATGCCCCTCGACAAATTTGTAAATCTCAAACTGACCCTGGCCAATATGTCTAAGTGAAATTTTAGCTGGACAATTGACCCAAGTCCTTTGACGCCTTTGTTTTTTCCCCGTTGCCTTTGTATTACCCTGCTTATTGCACACAACATACTTATGTGACAGACCTTGACTATTCAGTTTTGATGAAGCCAATCGAGAAACAAACCCACAAGCTGTAGCATATGTTCTATAGAAATGTACCGCATGTTAGGTAACAAAACGCATACCCACTACAGGCTTTAGTTCCGGGGGGCAATCAGGGATTCTCAAATTTTGGTCAAAGGCAGCAGGAATTACGTTAGAGTCTTCATTTCCTGAAACAAATTAAAACATCATATAAAGTTCAGTACTTAGCGAAACTGATTTGGTTCACAGATACACTAATATCTAATCCAGATACACAAAAAAGCTATCAAGATACACACAAACTTAAAAGCAGAAAAAAGCTATAAGTACCTGCCAACAATATTTTAACAACGAGATATAAGTACAATGTAAGATACATTAATATTTAATCTACAAACACTTATATTTAATCTAGATACACTAACAAGCAACTCAAATGAACAATTATGAGCTAGGTAAATTATAGCAGAAAAGATTTAGATACCTATTGTTATCGATGTTGAGATGGTGGCTGACATTGATGAATCTAATCCTATCGTCCCTTCATTTCGTTCGAGGGGGCAATCAGGGATGTTCAATTCTTGGTCCGAGGCAGCAGGTAGTACATTAGACTTTTCATTTCCTGAAACAAATTAAAAAATCATATAAAGCAGGGGCGTAGGGAGAGGGGTTCTATGGGTTCTATGGAACCCCCTCCCATTTGGCAAAAAAAAAAAAAAATAATAATAATAAAAAATAAATAAAAAATAATAATAAAATTTAAAAATCGACGTAATCTTTTACCCACACGCGCCATTTGAATGATGATGTAATTTAGATCATGATGATGTAATTTAGACCAAAGTATTAAACCTTGAAGACTTTAACAATGGAGTTTTTTTTGTTTTTTTCCAGATTTTAGTTTTTGGGAGGGAAGTGAGAGAGAAGAATATTAAAATATTAATATTAATAAACAAAAAAGGAGATGGGAGAAACAGGAAAGACCAAAGGACGAGGTGTACAGTTGTAGAGTATTTTTTTATAATTATTTTGGGGACTCCAAAAATTCTACCAAGAAAATCTAACTCTCTAAAGTAACTTTTCTACTCGTATTTTTTAGTGTATTTTATTTACTTCAACCTTATTTTTCAAAACTTTTAATTTATATGGGAACTCCCTTATGACTTATGAGTCTTTGTGTACTCTGTCGAACCGGGTTCACTATAGACTCCGATCTCCGAACTCGAATTGCGAATTCGAATCGAACCGAACCGAACCCCAAACTGTGTAACCTTGATTTAGATTATTGGAAATATTTTGTAATGTAAAATATATAAGAATGTTTTTAGTTTCGAAAAAATTTCGAACCCCCTATCTGAGAGCTCTGGATTCGCCACTGATATAAAGTTCAGTACTTAGCGAAACGGATTTGGTTCACAGATACATTAATATCTAATCCAGATACACAAAAAAGCTATCAAGATACACACAAACTTAAAAACCTACCTGCCAACAATATTTTAACAACGAGATATAAGTACAATGTAAGATACATTAATATTTAATCTACAAACACTTATATTTAATCTAGATACACTAACAAGCACTCAAATGAACAATTATGAGCTAGCTAGGTAAATTAAAGCAAAAAAGATTTAGATACCTATTGTTATCGATGTTGAGATGGTGGCCGACATTGATGAATCTAATCCTATCGTCCCTTCATTAAGTTCGGGGGGGCAATCAGGGATGTTCAATTCTTGGTTGGAGGCAGCAGGTAGTACATTAGACTTTTCATTTCCTGAAACAAATTAAAAAATCATATAGAGTACTTTTTAATATACACAAATACACTAATATTTAATCCAGATACACAAAAAAGCTATCAAGATACACACAAATTTAAAACAATTAAAAAGCTACCTGCCAACAATATTTTAACAACGAGATACGAGTACACTAACAACCTATCGAGATACGCACAAAATTACAACAATATGTTATCAGGAGACATGAGTATGATCTGGTAGTATCAAGAGACACACAATTACAAAAATTTGGATACCTAATGATATCGATGTTGAGATGGTGGCTGATGTTGATGAATCAAAGCCTATTGTCGCTTCATTTGTTATTATCGTTGCCGATGTGGATGAAACGAGTCCAATTTCAGCTATTGTTGCTGATGCCGATGAATCAAACATTGTTGGTGTTGAATAAACCCTAATTTTTTTGAATTGTCGATGATTTTGCGGTGGCTTTTGGTCTTTGCGATGTTTCCCGGCGACGGCGTTGATAGGACAGGGCGGTGGCAGTGGTTGTCGATGATTTGGCGGTGGTTTTGGGTGATTTGGCGGTGGTTTTGGGTGATTTGGCGGTGGTTTGGGGTTTTTGATCTGGTAGTATGAAGAAGAAAGGGGAATGAAACGCGTTTGAAAGGGGATGTCGAGATTTAATGTCAGCCGTAAGATCATCTAAAATCTAGTGGCTACCATTGGTTCTCACAGTTCTCACTGAGTTGGTGGTTCTCACTGGTATATAGGGTTGAGTTCCCCATGAGAAGTACCCCTTATATGAGAAATATGAGAAGTAATCATAATCATTCATTGTTTTAGTCTAAGGGTTGAGATTCATATTTTTTGGTGAGGGGAGATTTATTTATTTATTTATTTATTTTTAATGTGAGGGGAGATTTATTTATTTTTATTTATTTTATGAGGGTGGATTTATTTATTTTGTTTTTTTTTTTATTTATTTTGAGGGTGGATATATTTTTTTTATTTTTTTTTCTTTATGAGGGGGGATTTATTTTTTTTTTGTTTTTTTTTTCTTTCATATTTTTTCTTTTCTTTTTTTTTTCTTTTTCTTTTTTTTTTTCAATTTTTTTTTTTTCGTTTCTTTGTTTTTTTTTTTATGTTTTTTTTTTTTCAATTTTTTTTTCAATCAAATGTACCTCACGTTATAGTAAAATGAACCTCGTATATTATTGAAATTTCTCACTCGTTATTGAGAAATTTAACTCAATAACATGTAATTGGTACATGACTTATATCCTAAACATCCAACATAAAGTAAATGAAATGAACCTCGTATTTGAATGAAATGAATCTCGTATGTAAATGAAATGATCTCGTATGTAAATGTAACGAACCTCGTTTGTAAATGTAATGAACTTCGTATGTATCTGAAATGAACCTCATTTGTTACTGAAATGAACCTCGTATGTAAATGAAATGAACCTCGTATGTAAATGAATGAATCTCGTATGTAAATGTAATGAACCCCGTTTCTAAATGTGATGAACCTCGTATGTTACTGAAATGAACCTCATTTGTTACTGAAATGAACCTCGTATGTAAATGAAATGAACCTCGTATGTAAATGAAATGAATCTCGTATGTAAATGTAATGAACCTCGTTTGTAAATGTAATGAACCTCATTTGTTACTGAAATGAACCTCGTATGTAAATGAAATGAACCTCGTATGTAAATGAAATGAACCTCGTATGTAAATGTAATGAACCTCGTTTGTAAATGTAATGAACCTCGTTTGTAAATGAAATGAACCTCGTATGTAAATGAAATGAATCTCGTATGTAAATGAAATGAATCTCGTATGTAAATGTAACGAACCTCGTTTGTAAATGTAATGAACCTCGTATGTAAATGTAATGAACCTCGTATGTTACTGAAATAATGTACATCCAGTTATAATAAAAATGTATCTCGTATGTTACTTAAATGTAACTCACTTGTTACTAAAATGAAAAACGAATAAAAATGAAAAAAGTTACAAAAAAAAAACAAGAAAATAAAATTACAAACATTAAAACAACGAAAAAAATCAAAAATAAAAAAAAAAAAGAAAAAATAAAAAAATTGAAAAAAGAAAAAAAAAATTAAAAAAAAAAACAAAGAAACAAAAAAAAATGGAAAATCAAAAAAAATGAAATTAAAAATAAAAAAAAATAATTTGAAAAAAAAAAAAGAAAAAGGAGAAAGAAAAGGAAAGAAAAAAAAACAAATCTCCCATTAAAAAAAAAAAAAAAAAACAAATCTCCCCTTATGAAAAAAAAAAAAAAAAAAAAAAAAAAATCTCCCCTCAAAAAAAAAAAAAAAAAAAAAAAAACAATGAATATCAATCCTTAGATTAAAACAATCAATGGTTATGATTAATTCTCATATTTCTCTCATAAGCCCTACTTCTCATATGAACCTAAATATATATGTATATATATATATATATATATATATATATATATATATATATATATATATAGGGTTAAGATCCGGTAAGAACAGTCAAAGTACATAATAATTACACGTAAGGTATATTTAATTAACACACAAAAAGTACATTTCCTAAGGTACATTATAAATATATGTTAATATATGTTATGTACTTTTCAAAATAATGAGATATATTCAAAATTTATACGTATATTCGAAGTTTAAAAATAAAATGTACTTTTGGTATAGCATAAATGTACCTTAAAATTTTGTCATATATCTACAATATAAAGAGATTATACAATATAAATTTAAATTTCGTGTCACATAATTTTCATTACTAATATAAATGATAAATTTAAAATGTACATTATGTGTATATATCATGTATTTTGAATGTTCTTACCGTTCTTACCTAAAGGACTGTTCTTATTTGATCTTATTCCTATATATATATATATATATATATATTTAGGATCCGGTGAGACCCCTTCTTAAAAAAGTTTTTATTTCGAAAATTCGGCATAGTTGTCTTTATTATCTAATTTATGGTCTAAGGAACATATTTGGGGTTCATAACTACCTTATCATGTCACGTTATATCGTCGTTAAATGTATTTTATAACTTTGGTGTACCTACGACATCTATTTGTGTATCTTATTTTTTTTGGTGTATCTACTACGTCATTTAATGTATCTGCAGTATCAATTTTGTGTATCTAGTATATTATTCACCCGAGACATAAATATTTTATTAAAATTTTTAATATGTAATTTATATTTTTAACCCAACTAATGGTGAAAACAAATTAAAATAATGGATAGTGGCGAGCCTATGCTTTCGGTTTAATCATACTATGTGATTTTCATGGGGTCTCATGAGGTCTCACCGAGTTAGAGGGTCTCACCGCATCCCACCTATATATATATATATATATATATATATATATATATATATATATATATATATATATATATATATATATATATATAGAAATAGGATCCTATGAATCCCCTCAAATTTGGTGAGTCCTGCATCCTCATAGCAGCCGTTGGATCTAATTAATTTGGAGCGTCCAGATTGTGCCACGTCGCCCCTCCCACTCCCCCATATAATGATACAAAATCAGATTTCAAAGCTTATAACGTCTTTTAATTTTCTCTCTAAACCTACCTCTTTCTCTCCCCTGCGATTTCAGTCTTCGTTCTTCGCTCTTCTTCATTCCTTCTTCGTTTTCAAGCTATTTTCGATCGTCTTCTTTGTTTTGCTGTCGGTTTTCAGTTCGATTTTGTTGTTCGACTTCACGGTGAGTTTTCAACATTTATTTCTGAATAAATTTCGTTTTTAAACACGTTTTTTTTTATTTTTTTCTCTAGATCTGAGTTTTCTTATCAATTAAATGATGATTTCATTACTATAAATCACGATTTTAATTTTGTTTGAAAACCTAGGGTTTGGTTTTTCTAGATCTGATTAAATTTGTTGATTTCTTATTAAATTGTATCATTTTGGTGCTAATTTAATTGAGCAAGTTTTGTGAGTTTGATTGATTGATAATTTGTTTCGGTGATGATGGACTTTTCAAGTGAAGAAGTTGTTTGTTGGGGTTTTCATGGATTTGTTTTTGGTTTCAAATGATGCAATAATCCGATAATTTTTTTCATTTATAGGTTTGTAGTTGATCTTCGTTGAGGTGTAGGTTTTGTTGGCGGAATTGTGATGGATTTTGTGCATTCTAAAATTCACAACTTTTGCCTGAAGTCATCTCCCTTTTTGTCATTGTGGAATAGTATTGCCATGTTGCTGTCGATAACATATAGGGTTTTCGATCTAGTTAGCTGAATTTGATCTTGCAAACTCTACTTGTTAAGTGAAAAAGGTTTGTTTGTTCGGAAATATACCTAAACCTCTGTCTTTTATCTGCTGCTTTTGCTGATATTTCCATGCATGATGTGGTGACTGAGCTGAGAGCCTTTAGGGTAGGTGGATTATTAGGGCTTGTTTGTTCTTGGCATAAGTTCAGCAAAATGTCACGAGGGCGCGGTATTGAGGCTGCTTTTCTAAGTTACCGAAGAACTATATATGCGTTGGGTCTAAAAATGAACTATATCGTTCATTATCTTGTTTCTGGTATGCAAATAAAATGCTTCAGTCGTTCATATATTACTGGATCGGTTTTCACTTGTTTTTTTCGTCTTTGTATGATTTGTAAAATGTTTTGGACTAATTTAGCCGGAGTTAAACTTTCCAGGGTCTAGCCCTAAGTCCTTATAAATTTGAGCTAATTAGTGTTTCGAGTTTGGTCATTATTTCATAGCAAATCTGAGAATAAAGGTTTAATTTTCATGGGATGATAATGGTTGGTTGTTTTATTCTGTTTTTAGGGATGTTTGACAGCCTAAATTGTGTTTTCTTGCTTAAATGTCAATATTTCATGTTCAATATTTTGAAGAAATTGTTTCGTTTGTGTTCTTGGTTTTTATCGAGCATGCTTTTAGGGATTTTATCTCGTGTTATTGTTGTGTGTACTGAGTATTATTTTTACTTGATAAAAGTCATTATTTCATGTTCAATTTGTTGTGGAAATTGTTTTGTTTGTGTTCCGTTTGGGTCTAGGCATAAAATTAGATTAGAATTGAAAATGAAACAAGTTCAATTAGAATTGAAAATCAGATTGTATCATTTTGGTGCTCATTTAATTGAACTTGTTTCATTTTCAATTCTAATCTAATTTTTAGTCAAAAGTTATACAATCTGATATGGTGTTCTCTAATATATTTGATGATTGTTATTTTTTTTTTTTTTTTTTTTTTTTGCAGCATATACATTTGGCTAAATCACAGAAGAATGTTAATAGCTCCATTGATAAGTCGATTTTGAGCGAAGACAACATCGAACAGTCATCGTCGAATCTCTTCTACTTCAAATTAGGAATTCATTGGAGAATACAAAGAAGCCTAATGTATCTAATGTAGAAGAAAAAAATGTACAAGCAGTGTATTAAACTTAGTAGAAGTAAAAACAAATTTGTCCTCTGATAATGAATATTGTTACTTTAATATATATTCTCTGTTACTTTAATATATGTTCTCTGTTACTGTAATATATGTTCAATGTTACTTTAATTTGAAGGCTTGTTACTTTAGTATTTTAGCGTGTTAAATTAATAAGTAAACCTTGTTACTTTAGTATTTTAGTCTTGTTACTTTAGTAAGTTATCTGTTACTTTAAAATTTATGATTTGTAACAATTAATTTTGTAACATATATGTTGTTACTTTAACGTTAAACTTCTGTTACTTTAATTCAGTTTCACTGTTACTTCAACAAATATTAGTTGATAGTTACAGATATTGATGACAAAACAAAATCCTCTAATATACAAATACAATATATTACAATTTTATGTTACTTCAACGTTAAATAATTGTTATATAAGTACAATTTGACGGTTATTTTGTAACGTATAAGTACAATATAATATTATACTTTTTCGTAACGTATAAGTACAATTTGACGGTTATTTTCGTTGAAAACTTTATCCATAAATGATAGCTAATTATGTAACATATAAGTACAATATAATATTATATGTTGTTACTCTAACGTTTAATTGTTGTTACATCAATTCATTTGACGGTTACTTTAACAAATTTTTTATTACTTTAAAAATTAGTAGTACATTTTGATTGTTACTATAACAATTTTGTGTTGACAACTTCCACTGCTACTTTTGCTGCAAAAACTGATGTTGTTGTTGGATCTCCAGATTAACCTTTTTTACAAAACCGCTTCTTGAACCTTTTTTACATCAATTCATTTGAACCTTTTGCTACTTTTGCCAGATTTGTGTTGACAAATCTACATATCATAAAATTCAATTAAACTTCATCTTGAACAAAACTTATAATCGACGATCAATAAAATAAAAACTTGAATGATTATTAATGCAAATTACCTATAGTTTTGTCGATATTAATCACCAGTGATGACAATTTCGTTTGAATTTGCACAAGTTTTTCTAGAGATTCGTTGTCTCCGGCGTAGAACAATTTGTCGAAACTCGATCTACAAGTCGAAATTTTCTGGAGAATTTGTCGATTTCAATCACAAAATTGATGATCAATTGTTGATTATGATCTTGAATCGATGATTATTGATGACGATTTTGATGAAATTGAACGAATTCAATAATCAATTGCTGATTATGATTTTGAATCGATGATTATGATGACGATTTTGATGAAATTGAACGAATTTGATGAACAATTGCAGATTATGATGTTGAATAAAGGATTTCGCAGTAATTAACATTGATTTCATTGTTGCAGTTGAGGAATTAGCACAATTTCGACAATTAATCAATGATTTCGTAGTAATTGTTGACGATTTGATTCTTGTTGTTGATGAGATTTGATTCTTGTTGTAGATGATTTTAAGGTGTTTGAGGGATAATATTCTGGAATTTTAATTTTTTAAAGAGAGAAATTTTTTTTATTGTAGAGAGAGATTTAGTTGTAGGTTTAGTTTGGAGTGACGTAAATGAGGAGGGTTGTTTTGACCCCTATTCAATTTTTTGAGGTTGTCTCATCTTTTCATCTCAACCATTGATCTTATTACATCCAACGGCTCTAAGATGGTACAAGGGATTCACCAGATATGACGGATTCATGTGATCTCATCTGTATATATATATATATATATATATATATATATATATATATATATATATATATATATATAGAGGTAGGATCCGGTGAGTCTACCTAAATATTTGAGTCCATTAGTCCACATATTAGCCGTTGGATCTAAATAAAATGGAGCATCTAGATTAAGCCACGTAGTCCACTAACAAAACCCTTACATCGTTCACAATTTTTACCAAACGCACAAATTAAAAGCCCCTTCTCTCTCTCCTCTCTCTAAAAATTGAATTTAAAAAGCTCTCTACATCCTTGCTAGAAATCAACAAATTCGTTAGATTTCATCTTGATTTCAACATTGAAGTTTAATTCGACCACTACTATACACACTAAAGTCGCCGAATTTGCATCAAAAATCAACAGGTATACTCTATTCTCGTTTTCTTTCACAGATTGAAGTTCATGTGTGTCTGATATGTAGTAATTTGATGTTAATCTCGTTGAATTCATGTTAATTTTGTTTGAAATTGATGAATGTATGTTGAATTAGAACATTATGATATGATTATATAAAAAAAAATCGAAAAATTGGTTAATTGCTATGTAGTACTTTGATGTGTTCTTATTTTGATGTCGTAAATATGCGAATAATAGATGATTTCTAACGTTTTTTGAGATTATATCAGTAAAAATGAACTAATTATGACTGATTTGTCGTATATTATAGGTGTTTAACAGATTTCTTAGGTTTAATTTAAAGTTTCATATCATCTTCATGAAAATTAGGGTTTAATATTGTTTTATTCTTTAAAATTAGGGTTTCAAATTCGAAAATTAAATTTGTTTATGAAACTGTCAATATCTAGTTTTAGCATTGTTTAATTGAGAAATCATCGTTTCAAATTATAGAATTGAATTTGTTTGACAACAAAATTGGGGACTTGATAGTTTGTTCTTAGTTAATTGACTACACCAACCATACGCTTGCACTTTGTTATGATACTGTTATCGGACTAGTATGATTTTGGATGGGTATTCAATTATTATACAAAATTGCATATTATTTACTAAAGTTTGATATTTCCGTAAAAAATTGTGATATTGTTTGTTAACGGTTGTGATACTGTTTGTTAACGGTTGTGATATTGTTACGAACCATTGTGATATTGGTTGTTAATGGTCATGATAATGTTCAATGTATTATCACAGATATAAAGTATCAACAATAAATTTGAAGTTGGAATTTTTCGATGGATCTGAGCAAACTCCGGCCTGAAGAGACATTTAGCAACATATGATGCGGCTAAACAACTACCAACTAAGAAGTCAAAGGGTGAGAAGAAGAAAAAAAAAAAAGCACAGCTATTTCAAACGACCAAGTGTAGTGTAACAACCCGTTTTTTCGTGACTTAATTAAACTAAGGCGGAAAATTAATTAAGTCTAATACATGCCGGATGTTAAATAAATTACACTCAAATGGCACAGGATACAAATATATATTACAATCTCTCGAAGAAAACAAACGAAACATCCTAATCGTCCCGATAATCCTGAGTCTCGAGAATTGCCTGCAACAGAGACAAAAACACAAAATAGGAGGATCTCCCGCTCAGAGGCGGGAAGTGACTGTTCTGACCAACAACCTCTAAACCAAAGTGTTGGTTTTATTTAACCTATGATTAAAAGTAACTTGGCAGCACTACACGCGTATAACTCCAGCAACACCTTATTTCAATAAAATTGGACAATTAGCACATAATATCAGTTCTCACATATAGATATTTAAATCTCATACAACATGATAAACAAAACTTAAAACATTTCAATTTATAGAACACGATATATAAACGTAAATACCAACTCAATTCATATAACATCGTAGTATGTATATAAAACATAAATCATAGCAATCAAGATATATGCATAAGTCGTAATAAATTCCATAAACACATAGTCGTGAACAATCATGCAATATCTCACGTAGCACGAGGGATAGTCGACCCTTTTCATAGCAATTTATCCATTATTCAACAAAACTCACGAGTCTTGACTATAGAGCGGCTCGTGTACTTTCATAGTCAATCACCCATATGATTTCCTATCAAAGTGCACTAGTTACTCAAACTCGTAGATCAGATCAAACACTAAGTAGCGGACTACCTAATATCCAACGCAAAATGGATAATCTATCATACGTTAACTAATGAATGTTCATTAGCGAGGCGGAAGCATGCAGACGTAATTTCGCAATAGCGATCGTAATCCAAAGCGGACGTGTCCGACAGCTAGACGTCCGCGAAGCGATCGTACGACAAAGCGGGCGTGTCCGACAAAGCTAGAGATACCTAAAGCGATAAGGACAGCCAAATCCCGAGTCTAATGTATGCATACACCACTATAGATAGGTTCGTATCATACTCGCCCTCGAGTAAGTAGTCCCCTAATAATACGACTATCACCTTAGACGGGTACCCCCGGGTGGGGCTGGAGTTTCCAATTACCGTAGTATGGGCTCACGGAGATATCAATCATGCCCCATCCCTGAGGTTGTATATCCCGCACCGAAATAATACTTTATATAAAAATATTAGATCGCCTTTAGCAACTCTGGGAGGGAGCCAAAGTCCCCATAGACGGCTACCTCATTAACTTCGAATTCAAGAGTCGCAACATGGCAGACACCCGAGTACTAATCATACAACGTTATAATCGAAGGGTTTAATCTCATGTCAGGCCGTGCCTTTGAACTCAAATCCTAAATTGTCGAAGGAATATCGAGTATGAGGAATAACTCGCTCATTATCGGATTCAACCCAAACAACCGCAGAGAGTCTAAGGGTTCCCAAGTTAGAGCGGACGGTCAAAATGAAGTCAATAATAGGTCAATTCACAAGGGTGGCGCGACAATTATTCTAAACATGTGAGGAAAACAGTAACATCAAGTATTCAACACTTAATTCATTACTTCTTTTATTGTTCATAACACAGGTTACAGTTCTTACTAATTATAATATCGTCAAACTTTGTATTATGTAAAGACTGTATCAAATTAAGTATAGACACGTTAATCACATTTAGTATATTATTTATTTATACATTTCTTCGTTTCCTCTTATTAGTATGAGGTAAGGTTGAATTATTATATATTTCACTTTTATACTTATACGTATTATTAGTTTATATTTTAGTAATTAAGAATAGTTCATTTTATTTATAAGCTCAATTTAGTTTCATTTAAATTTTAAGTAATTTAAAATAGATTAGTGATTAGTAATATAAATAACTGAATTTCATTATAACTCACATTTATTTCTTCCTTTTTATTTAAATTGTAAAGTTTTTAGCGATTTTGTAGTTATAACATTTATTTTAACTTGTAAAAATATCTTGATGATACTTAGCAAAATTTAGTATGTTTAGTAAAATATAATATAATGACATTTAGGAAATATTTGTTTAGGTGGTCTAATTTCTTAATCGATTTTATTTATGTAACTTTTACGTAGTCGTATTAGGTGATTTAATACGTGAGATTATTAATATTTATATTTTAGTACAATTCACTTAAGTTTAATTTATTTAATTATTTATAACCTTTTTAAAATGTCATAAAATTTATAGTTTAAATTTTAGTTAGGTTTTGTATTTTATCTATATAAATATATTATTCATAATTTTTGTTTTATATAACTATACTTAGTAAATTTTTAGTCGACTTTTATATGTTACCATGATCTTAACAATTTACCTTTTAGTTAATTCTTATTTGTGCTTCTAATTTTTAACTTTATTTAGTGATAGTTTTACTTAAATTCATTTTAAATCTCAAGCTCTTTATTTTCTTTTGATATTTTAACTAAATACTTATTTAGTATATTTTAAGTTCATTTTAAACTTTAGGTTTTAATAAAATAATCATTATAGTAATTGTGAGATATGACATTTTAAATAACTATTTATTTTAGAAAAATTAACACTGGTAACTAAATTTTATATTTTTACTTTTACATTGATTTAATACTAATTTAAACTTAATACTCTTTTTATTTAACTCTTCATTTTTAGTTATTATTTCATCTGGACTTTTTAGTGACGATAAATATTTTATTTCCATAAATATATTATATTAGTTTAATTTATTTACTTTAGTTATTTTAGTAATATTTTTAATCTTATTTTATAATTGTGACACTTATACTTTATATATTTTAATTTACACATAACAAATAATTTTAACATGATAATATTACAATTAAATTCAACAATAATTCAACAACGCATTTTTCACCCAAAACATATTATCACAAAATCAGATAAATATCATATTTCACAATTCCATTTAACATTACATTATAACTAAAATTAACACCCAATTTCATACTATAGCGAATCATACAAAGTTATCAAATTAAACTGAGACGGGAATCATACGTGTCTAATGCATAACTAGCTCACTTTGAATCACAAAATTAAAATAAAACCAAAGCGTTAAAATTAGAGATTTTTTTAGAAAGAATCGAGTCACCTAAATTTGGCTCACGAACAGAGGCCTCCAAAAATCCAACCCATTTCATTGTCAACCCAAAATCAGTAGCATTAGTGAAGTGGAATAAGGATTGCAGCTCATAGTGGACAGAGGAGACATGACGGTGACCTGAATAGCAAAAGAGGTGAGTCCAACGAGTAGAGGAAAGGTCAACAACGACATTGTTGGCCGGAGTTGAGCTACACTCCGAGAATGACTCCGGGGAGTTAGATAAACAGAGAGAAAACTAGCAATCAGGTCGAAGAGAGAGTGAAACACAATAAAAAGAGGTAGAATGAGAAGGGAGAGGAAGAAGGGGCTTACTACGGTGATTAGAGGCCTGAACTCATGGCGAAAGCGAATAAGGCCATGGAGATAACAGTGGCCGAGATGAAGAGAAGCAGAGGAGTCACGGTGGTGTTGGCGGTTTCCTCGCGGTGGCGAATGCGATGGTGAGAGTGGTGGCGTCGAGGTTGAGCTCGACGAGCGAGGGCGGTGGCGACCTAGGTCGTGGCTCACGCCGAGGGTTCTCCGTGGCTTCCGGTGAGAGCAGAGAAAGAACAGAGAGCAGGGGAGATAGAGGGAGGCGAGAGCACGGCCATGGTGGCTGAAACTCCGTGAGCGGTGGTGGTGATCACGTTGGCGGGTGACGGTGGCCGTGGTTGCTCGGCGAGATCGAAAGTAAAATAAGGAGAAGCGAGGGAGGTTATGGGCCGGTGGTTGTGACGGTAGAAGCTTAGGTGGTGGTCGAACACGTCGGTACTCAGGTGAGCAAAGCGATTCCGGTGGTGGTGTAGTTCTTTGTCGTCGTTGGTGTTTGTCGTGGGTGTGGTTGTCGGTTTGGTTGTTGTTGTTGAGGATGTTGTCTACTTGTTTGTTGTTGTTATCAGTTGCTTTATTATTATTATTATTAGTATCATTATTATTATTATTATTATTATTATTATTATTATTATTATTATTATTATTATTATTATTATTGCTTGTTGATTTCTTGTTTTGTTGGTTTTAATGGAGTATATAAAAGGAGGGAGTAAAGAGGAAGAGGTAGAAGAAGTGTACTAGGGAAGTCTCCCAAAAATAATATCTGAAACAATTTAGGTAGAAAAGAGGGAGGTCAAAATGAATAGGAAGTAGGGGAGGTATGTCGACATAAAGGAAGGACTATTAGTTTGCTTTTCCGATTTGCTCTGTTTCATTCGCTCTTATTTATAAACCTTTATATTTTATAAAATATATTATGTATAATATATTTCGTTGTAGTTCTATTTTTATTTTCTATATCGTTAAACTTATATTTTAACATTTAAAGGGTGTATAAAAATATTAGTTATAAATTTTATTACGGTCTCATAAATTTTCAAACGGTTTGTTTATTTGTAAGATTCGTTTCAATAAAATTATATTTTATTTAAGAAATAATAATTTTTAAAATAGAATGCAAAATATTAAGTTTTATAAAGGTAACTGAAGTAAAATTTTAGTTCGACAAGTATTTTAGACGTAACAAAATAGTATAGGTTAATAAAAGAATTCAAGAAAGTTTAAGAAAATATCTTGAGAAAGTTTATTCGAACGAAATTTTTCAGTAGCGTTTTCGAAACAAAGGAATAAAAGTTAAATTATACAAATTTTAATTTAAAATATTTGTTAAAATAATTAATTAGTGTTAATAAAACACGGGGTGTTACAATCTTACCCCCTTAAGAAAAGTTTCGTCCCCGAAACTTGTATAGAAAGGCTAACTGTTCAAGATAGAACGAGATAGTTAGTACAAACATCGAGACTTTTGGAATTGGGTATGATTTTCCTAAAAAGGAAAGATTGATGAATTTAATAATTTGAAAATATAAATAATTATTTTTCGAATTAATATATAAATGTTGCTGCATTGTCATTTTCAAAATCAGCGAAAAAAAGGTTTTCAAAAGAGTAGGGCCCAGAAGTTTTGTACGGAATTAAATTAAGGTAGAATAATAAGCGTTTTAAGAATAAAAACAATTTTTTTTTTTTTTTTTTTTTTTTTTTTTTTTTTAAAATTTAAAAATGAGTATTAACCATAAAATAAATTGAAATAAGGAACTTTAAGATATAATTAGGATTTTGATAATATCAAATTATTGTCCTACCCCCTTAAGATGTTTTAAACGTATATACATAATATTATTATTATTGTTACTTTTAATGATCACGTGTATATAATATATAGCCTTAGGAAAAACGGCATTTAGGAAAAATATGTAAAAATCGTAGTGATCATAAGGAAAATATGAGCCTTAAAGAAATTAAGGGAAATATAGGTTATCATTGAATGATAAATAAAATTTTAGAGAATTACGGATAACCTTTTTAATATACCTCTTTTTCTTAAAATTGTTATTATGATGTTATTAGGTGAAACGGAAAGTTATAAATCATATTTAGGATAAGATTCGAAATTTACAATAAGGGTTAAAATAATTGATAAATGATATCTATATGTATATATATTTTTGAAGAGAGGTAATTGTAATAGATAGAACAAGTTCAGAAGTATTTAATAAAAAGGTAAAGAGTTTACAAAAATGAAGGAAACGGGCAAAATCACATCGTATGAGATTAATAAGAATTCTGTAGAAATTAAAATTTAAGAGTTCAAAATTTTAGAGGTTGAATAAAAAGTTAACGAAATTATAAAGGAAAGATAAAAATCATTTTTCGAGATTAAATAGAACAAATGAAAATTATCTTTACGAAAACAATTAGTAGGTATTATAGATTTCGAGATTAGGAATTTTAGAAGATAATAATAATTGTACGAGGGCCAAAATACGAAGTAAAGTTCGAAGGTTTTTGAGTATAAAGATTAAGGAGTTTACGAAAATGAAAAATAACAGGATTGAGTTAGTTTACAACATTATTGGAAAAATGAAGCTTCATTTTACGAAGTAGATTATTAGCAATTATTGGTAAAGAAATTTGATCTTCAGGAGGAATCGAAATTTATGAAGTAGAAAATTTGTAGTAAAATTGTATTTTATTTTATGGAAGAAAATATTAGGAATTTTACTATTAGGAGATAGGAAAAACGAAAAGAGTTGAAACGATGGTGATTTTTGAGAACGATTTTGATATAGCTGTATGAATATTTTTAATTCGACAGAATTCTTCAAATCTTGAATGTCTTCTCGTGCCACATAATTCTTGTTGCATCCATTTGTTGCGTTTGAATTCTTGTCGTCTTGAGTCTTGACTTCGATTTATATGTCTCAATTTTTGTAACGTTAGTTGAAACACTTGTTAGTCAAAAAGATCAGTCATAGAGCACTTAGCAAGCAAGAAAAGAGAAATAAAAATCTATCGAGGTTGAATGACAGTCGAAAATTCTAAAATCTAGGTCAGTCGGTCAATCCTTAATATTTCTACCCATTCTCACTTTTAAAGCGTTCTAAGATTATTATTTTAGCGATCTAAGATTTCTAATTCATTATTTGATCCTATAAGTCTGTTGCCGGACATATATATTAATATGTATGTCTGGCCCAGGTGTCTTCTCGCTAGATGAGATAACTTTAAGTTATTCACGGTCGCAAGACGACTCGATACCAATCAGAATAACCCGGTTTTAGTGACTTAATTAAACTAAGGCGGAAAATTAATTAAGTCTAATACATGCCTGATGTTAAATAAATTACACTCAAATGGCACAGATACAAATATATATTACAATCTCTCAAGAAAACAAACGAAACATCCTAATCGTCTCCGATAATCACGAGTCTCGAGAATTGCCTGCAATGAGACAAAAACACAAAATAGGAGGATCTCCCTCAGAGGCGGGAAGTGGCTGATTCGACTAACAACCTCTAAACCAAAGTGTTGGTTTTATTTAACCTATGATTAAAAGTAACTTGGCAAAGACTACACGGCGTATAACTCCAGCAACACCTTATTTCAATAAAATTGGACAATTAGCACATAATATCAGTTCTCACATATAGATATTTAAATCTCATACAACATGATAAACAAAACTTAAAACATTTCAATTTATAGAACACGATATATAAACGTAAATACCAACTCAATTCATATAACATCGTAGTATGTATATAAAACATAAATCATAGCAATCAAGATATATGCATAAGTCGTAATAAATTCCATAAACACATAGTCGTGAACAATCATGCAATATCTCACGTAGCACGAGGGATAGTCGACCCTTTTCATAGCAATTTATCCATTATTCAACAAAACTCACGAGTCTTGACTATAGAGCGGCTCGTGTACTTTCATAGTCAATCACCCATATGATTTCCTATCAAAGTGCACTAGTTACTCAAACTCGTAGATCAGATCAAACACTAAGTAGCGGACTGTTGGAGTTAGTGTCCTCCACAGTTAGTGCAATAACATAAATCAATCTCTAAAAGGTACACAGGGTACATTTTGTATTTAATCAGTTGATTAACGTTTATCGATAACGGTTGGCTTGCTAGATAAGTTTGACGTTATTGTCATCTGAGATATGGCGGTGATCAACTGGTCCCTAAGAGTCACACCTAAAGGATGTGTTTGAGAAATATGATTATTTGAGAAAATGATCATATTGATGCCCTACTAAAAGACTAAAAGGTTAGTCGGTGTTTTTGACTAAAATGTTAGTCAAGTGTGTGATAATAATATGGCCATTTAATAAGGATTAAATATTAGCTAAGACGAATTAAATGTAATTCGTAAATTGAATATAAACTGTTATATTTAATTATTGAATATAATATAAGCTAATTAATCATAAACTGTTATAATTAATTAGAAAATTATAAATATAAGGATATTAATAATTTAATGATATATTATAGTGGATCATTATTATGTGATACTAGTAATATTATAGTATATTAAAAATTTAAAGGAAACTCTAGGAAAGAGCCTTATTCTTTGTTTCTCCTTGGTCAACAAGGAATTGGTTTTAGGAAAGTGATTTTTGGAAACAAAAATTACTCCCCATAATGATGGGTTGGCCGAAAATTTGTCCTATATTAGGAGAGCTTTGGCTCAACCTAATTGACGAATTCATTCAATATAATTCACACAACACAAAATCTCAAGAAAAGAAAATCAGTTTTCTCTCTTAATTTTCTAGCAATACAAGGGCATATCAAGAACACATCTTGGGTGAGATAATTAGGAGATACCATCTTTTTGGTATTGATCTTAGGCCAAATTACAAGATTTTAAAGGTTATTTCTAAATATTATTGTTTAATTATGCAATTTCAATTTATGGCTTTAAATCTTATAAAAGTTTTTCATTATAATCCTGTGGATTTTAAGGTCTATATACGGATATAAACCTACAAGTGGTATCAGAGACTTAGGGCACATGAAATTTTTATAAGGTTTTCATAAAAATCGATTTTGTGTAAATTTTAAACAAAATAGTAAGATGGCCGAATGTTTTTTCAGTTTGGCCGTGTGGTTTGTGTTGTTTTGGTCTTTTTGATTCATAATTATTAATGTTTTAAGATGTTAAAACGATTACATATGATTTTGAATGAGTTTTGATTTAATACCGATTGAATTAGAACTAAAAAGACCAAATCTTGTGTATGTTAATGAACATATCATGTTATTAATCATTAGATCTTCAAATTTAAGATGTTTAATCTAAAAGGTTAGTTTGAATCTCTTAAATCAATGTTTAATACGGATTAAAATTGAGTTAGGATAGATGTAATTATTAGCATAAACGAATTAAAACAGTTTAATTCATGTTTTCTATGATTGGCCGATTTAATTTTATTTTTGATGTAAATTTTTTTTTTTTTGGTCGAAATTTTATAAAAAAAAAAAAAAAAAATTAAGTTATTCGGCAATTTTAAATTTTTGGCCGAGATATTTTTTTTATTTCGGTTTCCTATTTTAATTTTGGAAATTGTATGTTTTGGAAATATTTGTGATAAAGATCATGAATATTAAGTTATTATGAAGAAGTTCATAATTATGATACCTAATATTTTAAAGCAGTTTAAAATATTTTGAGATCGAATTTATGTTATAATGATAATATAAATTGATTTGGATTATTCTTTTGATTATAAGATATTATGAACAATTAAGGAATTGTTGCATAATGATAATCTTTTAAAAGAGGTGGTTTGGATTAAAATCAATTCGTATGCTTTGTTTTATTTTGTTTAGTTGATGCTTTATTTTTGTAAATGAATGTTTGGATGAATGGTTTCATTATACGCATTAATTATGTACAAAAGGTTGTAATTTACTAGTGTGGCCTTAGAAGATTATGTTTTCGTAATGAAAGGAAACATAATTATTGGTTGTAATTTTGAGATCTCGAATCTCCAATCTTGTAATATTTTTAAGTTTGGCATATTTTGGATTAGAATGTAAATAGGTTTTTTTTTGTAATTAAAATATGTAATTTTGAGAAGATTCAAGATTGAAGATTCAAGATGGATTCCCACTAAAGCCCAAGATGAAGAATGAAGACAAGCTTAGGGTCCATGGATGGATTCCAAATTGTATCTTGTTTTTATTTTCATAGGGATAGGCCACACTAGGTGCTTTTCTTTTTGCGTTTTACTTTCTGCTTTTATTGCATTCACGTTAGATAGTAGTATCATATTCCGCCTAAACTAAACCAAACCACCTAATATGCATGAAAATGGATCATATAGTTGCATCTTTTTCATAGACATACGGATGTCATTTGTTTAGAGCTATCACCTCAATTTAATCATTCACGATAATGCTAGATATTAGTTCACTTAAAATGAATTAAAATGAGTTGATGGGATCTTCCTCTAAAACGAAAATTGAGATTAGTCTTTATAGGAAAAGCATGCTATGAGCCCCTTCTTCGTCGGTAGGCATGTAGGACCTTACTCTCCACATGACCCCTTCTACGTTGGGTAAGTAGTATGCGTTGACCTATTTTACCTCAACACTATAGTTCGAGTAATATCTCGTAGTTATAGTGGACTAATAGATAGGATTTACTGAAATCTATCGACCAAGAATTCTAACAGTAGAATTAGCTAAGCAGTTAGCTTATCAATTTAAAGAAATTGAGTCTTGGGATCATTTATATAATTCTCGAGGGAGGTCGATTATATGAGTGCATAAGTCTTTGCTTTAAACCGTTATTGTTTTACGACTTAATCTTTTAAAACCATGATTTCTTATCTTCTCTCTTCTTCTTTCTTTTCACAGTTTCGAATACGTTATATACAGATATAACTGCTAATACAAAATGGCTGGTCGTATTGAAGGCCCAATGCCAAGTGTCACACTTGAACGTGAATCATGGCTGAGAATTTTTATGGACAGCATGAATCAGTCTACTCGACTGAAGAATGATGGGTCCAATTTTGCTGATTGGGAGGCTGCATTACGGAATGCCGCCATAGCTGACGGCAAGCTCAAGTACTTGACTGAGCCACTGCCGGCCGAACCAGCTCCCGATGCAGGAGCAAATGAAGTCGTAGCTTATAGTGATTTCATGATGGAGGCGGGTGCGTTACGGAATGTACTCATCTATGCAATGGAATCCAATTTGCAAAGACGATTCATTACCCAGGGTGCAAACAAGATTTTCACCACCCTAACCAAAGAATTCTCGAAAGCACCGAGAATTAAAAGTTACGAGTACACTACTCATTTCTTTGAGGCTAGACTCCAGAAGGGCCAACCGGTTGGTCCACACCTTCTCGACATGATCGAGAATGTTGAAAAACTGGATGAGCTCGGTTGCAAAATCGATGAGAAGATCGTCATTGATCGAGTGCTCCACTCTCTTCATGATGGGTATGCCCTCTTTAGGGCAAACTATTACATGAATGACATGCAGAAAAGTGCATGAGTGCATTCACCTCGCATGCATCTGAGAGTGATCTCAAGTTGAGTGGGAGCACGAAACAAGATGTTCTCATGATTGGCAACAAGAAGGGTAAGGTAAGGCTCCGGCTAACCTAGCTGTAGGTAAGCCAAAATTCAAGAAGCCAGTGGTTGCTAAGAGTGGGCCTGGTGAGTCTAGCGGTAGCTCACAAGGCAAGGCAAAAGCTAAGCAGACCATGGAGTGCCACCATTGCCACAAGCCTGGCCATTGAGGGCGTAAGCGTCCGTGTATCTTTGAGGACATAAAAGCAGGCCGCGTCGCTCCTGTTGCTATGTCTTCTTTTATTCATTTGATTGAGATTAACCATGCAAGTTTCGGTACTTGGGTACTTGATACTGGATGTGGTTCTCATCTGTGCAATCATTTGCAGGGCCTAAGAAGCATCAGAACTCTGGCAAGAGGTGATGTAGATCTGCGAGTGGGAAATGGAGCAAGAGTTGCTGCAGTTTCAGTAGGGACATATGTAATCCAACTCCCAAGTGGATTTGAGTTATTTCTAAATAACTGTTACTATGTACCTAGTTTATCGAAAACATTATTTCTGTATCCGTTCTTGATAAAGAAGGATTTTCATTTTTAATAAAGAATAATAGCTGTATTTTCTCTTTAAATGAAATGATTTATGGTAAAATTTGTTTCCATGAACGGAATTTATGTTTTAGAGCAAACCTCAGAAATCATGCATGTGAGTAACAAGAAAGCAAAGGTTGGTGAAAAAGATCAAACCTATCTATGGCACTGCCGTATGGGACACATAAATGAGAAACGGGTGAAAAAGCTAATTGATAGTGGGACTATCGCCCCATTTGACTATGAAACTTTTGGCACGTGTGAATCATGTCTTATAGGCAAAATGTCTCGAATTTCCTTCAAAGGTGTTGGAATGCGTGCTGGCGACCTATTAGGACTCATACATCTTGATGTGTGTGGACCTATGTCAATCAACGCTAGAGATGGCTATAGGTATTTTATCACTTTCACGGACGATTTAAGTAGATATGGTTATGTCTACTTAATGTAGCATAAAAGTGAGTCCTTCGACAAGTTCAAGGAATTCGAATAAGGTTGAGAACCAACTGGATAGAAAGATAAAAGCACTACGTTCGGATCGTGGTGGCGAATATCTTTCAACCGAGTTTGATCGACACCTGAAGACCGCGGAATAGTATTACAATTAACTCCACGGAACACCACAAATTTGAATGGTGTATCCGAACGCAGTAAATCGAACATTACTTGACATGGTTCGATCCATGATGAGTCACACGGTTGTACGACTCATTATGGGGTTATGCTCTTTGTCACCGCTCTTATACTTAATCAAGTCCGTCTAAAGTCAGTAGACAAGACTCCATATGAGTTATGGAAGGAACTGTCCCTAACTTGTCCTTTATTCGGGTTTGGGGGTGCGAAGCTTATGTCAAGTGGAGACACGAGGATAAGCTCGGCCCGCGATCGGTCAAGACATATTTTATTGGTTATCCAAAAGGAATGTTTGGTCATTACTTCTATTCGCCAACCGAACAACGCGCGTTTTTGTTGCGGCTAGTGCGAAGTTCTTAGAGAAAGAGTTTCTCAAGACAAGAGAGGTAATAGAACCTTCGATCATCGGAGATTCCTGAACCAACAACCGAGCAACCACTGGAGGAAGCTGTTCCTTCTTCGTCTGCTGTGGTTAATGTCCCTTTGGAACCCAGAAGGTCGGGTAGACTTTCCATTCCTCCAGATAGATACATCGGTATGGTTGAGGAGAATGGGAGAGACGACATTTTACTCCTTGAGAGTACCGAACCCGTAACCTATAAAGGTGCCATGACGTGTTCTGACTCAAAGCTTTGGCAAGAAGCCATGCAATCCGAGATGGACTCGATGTACGAGAACCATGTATGGGATCTGGTTGACTTACCTGATAAGGCTAGGCCTCTTCAGTGCAAATGGCTTTACAAGATAAAGCGATCTGTAGAAGGACAACCAGGATATATACAAGGCACGACTAGTGGCAAAGGGTTTCACTCAAGTGCAAGGGTTGCACTATGATGAGATTTTTGCACCGTAGTCATGCTTCGTTCCATTCGATTCTCTTAGCGATCGCCGATTTCATGACTATGAAATTTGGCAAATGGATGTGAAAACCGCCTTCTTAAACGGTTATTTGGAGGAGGAGTTGTACATGGTACAACCCGAAGGTTACATTGATCCTAAAAATCCTAAGAAAGTTTCCAAGCTTAAGCGTTCCATCTATGGACTTAAGCAAGCTTCACGGAGTTGGAATCATCGCTTCGACCAAGTGATAAAGGAGAATGGATTCACTCGATCGGTCGAGGAACCATGCCTATATATCAAGTCGAGTGGGAGCAAGATTGTTTTCCTAATACTGTACGTCGATGACATACTCTTGATTGGGAATGACACACCTCTCTTAACTTCGGTAAAAGTATGGTTAAAGAACCATTTCCAAATGAAAGATCTGGGTGAGGCACAACGTATTTTGGGGCTCCGTATCTATAGAGATAGATCACGACGGATGTTATCCCTCAGTCAGGAGTCTTATATAGATAAGATTCTTGAGAGGTTCAGCATGACCAACTCCAAGAAGGGGAATCTTCCGATGATCTCTGGGGTGCACTTGAGTAAAGCTCAAGCACCGAAGACATCTGAAGAGGTCGAGCGCATGAGTCGGATTCCATATGCTTCAGCTATAGGATCGATCATGTATGCCATGATATGCACACGTCCAGACGTGGCATATGCATTGAGTATGACGAGCCGATACCAAGGCAATCCAGGTGAAGCACACTGGATGGCCGTAAAGAACATTCTTAAATACCTACGGAGGACTAAAGATTGGGTATTGACTTATGGTGGAAACACTGAGCTATGCGCAAACGGTTACGCAGATGCTAGTTTCCAGACGGATCGAGATGACTCGAAATCTCAATCTGGATTCGTTTTTACTCTAAATGGCGGCTGGCCACCGAAAAGCTCCAAACAAACTGTTATAGCAGATTCAACGACTGAGTCCGAGTACTATGCTGCTTCAGAGGCTGCGAAGGAAGCTATATGGATGCGTCAGTTCTTACAAGGACTAACTGTAGTTCCGAGTTCGAATGATCCGATCACCATCTATTGCGATAATAGTGGTGCCATCTTCCAAGCAAAGGAGTCGAAGTCCAGCAACAAGTCTCGGCACGTGCAAAGGAAGGCTCACATGATCCGGGATTACGTGGAGCAGAAGGAGATAGTGATTGACAAGATTGCTACGGATGATAACATAGCAGATCCTCTCACTAAGCCGTTGAGACAAGATAAGCATGAAGGGCACGTTAAATCCATGGGTATTAAGCGTGTTCCTGAGTTGTATTAGTTGTTTGTATGGATTTGACACTTGTATTTCCTAAAACTTCTAATAAAATCATCGTTTTGTTTTATATATTGTTTTTCATGAGGGTTGTACTGACAACGTTGAACACCTCAAAGTGAACTGAACTACTATATATTGTGTTTTGGTCCGTGATCGCCTACATGAGCTGATAACTCTGGCAATCATTTTGTGACGTCGATTGATGGTGGGTTCAACGAGCCATAAGTCAAGCGTTGGTGATCGATCACAAAATGCGGGTTCTTGAAATCGCGCGGGACATTTTTGTGACGACTACATGGAGTCCTAAATGTTTCGTAACATTAGGTCTTAGGGTCGTGGATAGGACATCCATAGTGTTCCTAGAGTCGATTCTTTTGACTATCGTCTGTCTCTTGAGATTAAGGCAGATTTTGGGTGACTTTGGTTTCTTTCTCACGGTCGATCGTAACAGGCGGCCAAGCAGATTTTCACTGGGTCATTTCATGCTGCGCTTACATCTGCAGGATTCGAGTTGAGAGAAATATCCAAACTTCTATCGAGTTATAATATTTATTCTCAGGGCCACTCGAGGAGCTGTAACTGAAAATGCATGGTTGATTAGTTGGAGTTAGTGTCCTCCACAGTTAGTGCAATAACATAAATCAATCTCTAAAAGGTACACAGGGTACATTTTGTATTTAATCAGTTGATTAACGTTTATCGATAACGGTTGGCTTGCTAGATAAGTTTGACGTTATTGTCATACAGATGGCGGTGATCAACTGGTCCCTAAGAGTCACACCTAAAGGATGTGTTTGAGAAATATGATTATTTGAGAAAATGATCATATTGATGCCCTACTAAAAGACTAAAAGGTTAGTCGGTGTTTTTGACTAAAATGTTAGTCAAGTGTGTGATAATAATATGGCCATTTAATAAGGATTAAATATTAGCTAAGACGAATTAAATGTAATTCGTAAATTGAATATAAACTGTTATATTTAATTATTGAATATAATATAAGCTAATTAATCATAAACTGTTATAATTAATTAGAAAATTATAAATATAAGGATATTAATAATTTAATGATATATTATAGTGGATCATTATTATGTGATACTAGTAATATTATATTATATTAAAAGCTAAAGGAAACCTCTAGGAAAGAGCCTTATTGCTCTTTGACTCCTTGGTCAACAAGGAATTGGTTTTAGGAAAGTGATTTTTGGAAACAAAAATTACTCCCCATAATGATGGGTTGGCCGAAAATTTGTCCTATATTAGGAGAGCTTTGGCTCAACCTAATTGACGAATTCATTCAATATAATTCACACAACACAAAATCTCAAGAAAAGAAAATCAGTTTTCTCTCTTAATTTTCTAGCAATACAAGGGCATATCAAGAACACATCTTGGGTGAGATAATTAGGAGATACCATCTTTTTGGTATTGATCTTAGGCCAAATTACAAGATTTTAAAGGTTATTTCTAAATCTTATTGTTTAATTATGCAATTTCAATTTATGGCTTTAAATCTTATAAAAGTTTTTCATTATAATCCTGTGGATTTTAAGGTCTATATACGGATATAAACCTACACGGACTACCTAATATCCAACGCAAAATGGATAATCTATCATACGTTAACTAATGAATGTTCATTAGCGAGGCGGAAGCATGCAGACGTAATTTCGCAATAGCGATCAGGGCCGTCAAAGCGGACGTGTCTGACAGGCTAGACGTCCGCGCAGAAGCGATCAGGGCCGACAAAGCGGACGTGTCTGACAGGCTAGAGATACCTAAAGCGATAAGGATAGCCAAATCCCGAGTCTAATGTATGCATACACCACTATAGATAGGTTCGTATCATACTCGCCCTCGAGTAAGTAGTCCCCTAATAATACGACTATCACCTTAGACGGGTACCCCCGGGTGGGGCTGGAGTTTCCAATTACCGTAGTATGGGCTCACGGAGATATCAATCATGCCCCATCCCTGAGGTTGCATATCCCGCACCGAAATAATACTTTATATAAAAATATTAGATCGCCTTTAGTAACTCTGGGAGGGAGCCAAAGTCCCCATAGACGGCTACCTCATTAACTTCGAATTCAAGAGTCGCAACATGGCAGACACCCGAGTACTAATCATACAACGTTATAATCGAAGGGTTTAATCTCATGTCAGGCCGTGCCTTTGAACTCAAATCCTAAATTGTCGAAGGAATATCGAGTATGAGGAATAACTCGCTCATTATCGGATTCAACCCAAACAACCGCAGAGTCTAAGGGTTCCCAAGTTAGAGCGACGGTCAAAATGAAGTCAATAATAGGTCAATTCACAAGGGTGGCGCGACAATTATTCTAAACATGTGAGGAAAACAGTAACATCAAGTATTCAACACTTAATTCATTACTTCTTTTATTGTTCATAACACAGGTTACAGTTCTTACTAATTATAATATCGTCAAACTTTGTATTATGTAAAGACTGTATCAAATTAAGTATAGACACGTTAATCACATTTAGTATATTATTTATTTATACATTTCTTCGTTTCCTCTTATTAGTATGAGGTAAGGTTGAATTATTATATATTTCACTTTTATACTTATACGTATTATTAGTTTATATTTTAGTAATTAAGAATAGTTCGTTTTATTTATAAGCTCAATTTAGTTTCATTTAAATTTTAAGTAATTTAAAATAGATTAGTGATTAGTAATATAAATAACTGAATTTCATTATAACTCACATTTATTTCTTCCTTTTTATTTAAATTGTAAAGTTTTTAGCGATTTTGTAGTTATAACATTTATTTTAACTTGTAAAAATATCTTGATGATACTTAGCAAAATTTAGTATGTTTAGTAAAATATAATATAATGACATTTAGGAAATATTTGTTTAGGTGGTCTAATTTCTTAATCGATTTTATTTATGTAACTTTTACGTAGTCGTATTAGGTGATTTAATACGTGAGATTATTAATATTTATATTTTAGTACAATTCACTTAAGTTTAATTTATTTAATTATTTATAACCTTTTTAAAATGTCATAAACTTTATAGTTTAAATTTTAGTTAGGTTTTGTATTTTATCTATATAAATATATTATTCATAATTTTTGTTTTATATAACTATACTTAGTAAATTTTTAGTCGACTTTTATATGTTACCATGATCTTAACAATTTACCTTTTAGTTAATTCTTATTTGTGCTTCTAATTTTTAACTTTATTTAGTGATAGTTTTACTTAAATTCATTTTAAATCTCAAGCTCTTTATTTTCTTTTGATATTTTAACTAAATACTTATTTAGTATATTTTAAGTTCATTTTAAACTTTAGGTTTTAATAAAATAATCATTATAGTAATTGTGAGATATGACATTTTAAATAACTATTTATTTTAGAAAAATTAACACTGGTAACTAAATTTTATATTTTTACTTTTACATTGATTTAATACTAATTTAAACTTAATACTCTTTTTATTTAACTCTTCATTTTTAGTTATTATTTCATCTGGACTTTTTAGTGACGATAAATATTTTATTTCCATAAATATATTATATTAGTTTAATTTATTTACTTTAGTTATTTTAGTAATATTTTTAATCTTATTTTATAATTGTGACACTTATACTTTATATATTTTAATTTACACATAACAAATAATTTTAACATGATAATATTACAATTAAATTCAACAATAATTCAACAACGCATTTTTCACCCAAAACATATTATCACAAAATCAGATAAATATCATATTTCACAATTCCATTTAACATTACATTATAACTAAAATTAACACCCAATTTCATACTATAGCGAATCATACAAAGTTATCAAATTAAACTGAGACGGGAATCATACGTGTCTAATGCATAACTAGCTCACTTTGAATCACAAAATTAAAATAAAACCAAAGCGTTAAAATTAGAGATTTTTTTAGAAAGAATCGAGTCGCCTAAATTTGGCTCACGAACAGAGGCCTCCAAAAATCCAACCCATTTCATTGTCAACCCAAAATCAGTAGCATTAGTGAAGTCGAATAAGGATTGCAGCTCATAGTGGACAGAGGAGACATGACGGTGACCTGAATAGCAAAAGAGGTGAGTCCAACGAGTAGAGGAAAGGTCAACAACGACATTGTTGGCCGGAGTTGAGCTACACTCCGAGAATGACTCCGGGGAGTTAGATAAACAGAGAGAAAACTAGCAATCAGGTCGAAGAGAGAGTGAAACACAATAAAAAGAGGTAGAATGAGAAGGGAGAGGAAGAAGGGGCTTACTACGGTGATTAGAGGTCGGAGCTCCGGCGAGCTGAAAACAGAATAAGGCCATGGAGATAACAGGTGGGCCGAGATGAAGAGAAGCAGAGGAGTCACGGTGGTGTTGGCGGTTTCCTCGCAGGTGGCAGAGTACGATGGTGAGAATTCCGGTGAGCGTCGAGGGTTGAGCTCCGACGAGCAGGGACGGTGGCAGCCTAGGTCGTGGCTCACGCTGAGGGTTCTCCGGCGAAGCTCCGGTGAGAGCAGAGAAAGAACAGAGAGCAGGGGAGATAGAGGGAGGCGAGAGCACGGCCATGGTGGCCTGAAACTCCGGCGAACGGTGGTGGTGATCACGTTGGCGGGTGACGGTGGCCGTGGTTGCTCCGGCGAGATCGAAAGTAAAATAAGGAGAAGCAGGGGAGGTTATGGACGGTGGTTGTGACAGCCGGCTTAGGTGGTGGCTGAACACGTCAGTGCTCCGGTGA
This sequence comes from Dianthus caryophyllus, assembly GCA_023091065.1. Classification (NCBI taxonomy): domain Eukaryota; kingdom Viridiplantae; phylum Streptophyta; class Magnoliopsida; order Caryophyllales; family Caryophyllaceae; genus Dianthus; species Dianthus caryophyllus. The sequence goes on along the minus strand of CM041529.1, from coordinate 9,168,578 downwards.
GCAAGGCGATTTCCGGTGGTGGTGTAGTTGCTGTCGTCGTTGGTGTTTGTCGTGGCTGTGGTTGTCGGTTTGGTTGTTGTTGTTGAGGATGTTGTCTACTTGTTTGTTGTTGTTATCAGTTGCTTTATTATTATTATTATTAGTATCATTATTATTATTATTATTATTATTATTATTATTATTATTATTATTATTGCTTGTTGATTTCTTGTTTTGTTGGTTTTAATGGAGTATATAAAAGGAGGGAGTAAAGAGGAAGAGGTAGAAGAAGTGTACTAGGGAAGTCTCCCAAAAATAATATCTGAAACAATTTAGGTAGAAAAGAGGGAGGTCAAAATGAATAGGAAGTAGGGGAGGTATGTCGACATAAAGGAAGGACTATTAGTTTGCTTTTCCGATTTGCTCTGTTTCATTCGCTCTTATTTATAAACCTTTATATTTTATAAAATATATTATGTATAATATATTTCGTTGTAGTTCTATTTTTATTTTCTATATCGTTAAACTTATATTTTAACATTTAAAGGGTGTATAAAAATATTAGTTATAAATTTTATTACGGTCTCATAAATTTTCAAACGGTTTGTTTATTTGTAAGATTCGTTTCAATAAAATTATATTTTATTTAAGAAATAATAATTTTTAAAATAGAATGCAAATTATTAAGTTTTATAAAGGTAACTGAAGTAAAATTTTAGTTCGACAAGTATTTTAGACGTAACAAAATAGTATAGGTTAATAAAAGAATTCAAGAAAGTTTAAGAAAATATCTTGAGAAAGTTTATTCGAACGAAATTTTTCAGTAGCGTTTTCGACACAAAGGAATAAAAGTTAAATTATACAAATTTTAATTTAAAATATTTGTTAAAATAATTAATTAGTGTTAATAAAACACGGGGTGTTACATGTAGGGTAAAAATGAAGAGCGAAAGAAAGCTGTGAGATAGCGAATTTGGTGGTTTGTAGGAGCCGAAGTTAACAAAAATAACCCTTGGATTTATGACAAGATATTATTTTGTAGATGTGTTTTGGTGGTTTGTAGAAGCGTTTTGTAGACAACAAGATATTATTTTGAATACAATGTGACAATGTTTTAATGAAATCTGATTATGTTCATACTAAAGTTTGGTATACATAAAAATATTGTTTTGCATTCAATTGGTGACGTATTTGAAATACTTTTAACACTGATATTGTTTAACATGTATGGTGATATTGTTTTTGATGCGATGTGATATTGTTAGTCAGTCTCGCTACACGGATATTGTCCAACAAAGATGATTTTGTGATACTGTTTCTGAATAATAATGATATTGTTACACATCATATGATATATACTAGTTGGCGTGCCCGTCCCCGTCCGGGCCATCTATCATTATTATTAAGATTTAAAAATAAGTATAAAATGTAATTTTTATATATTTTTTCTAGTTTATATATTTACCAATTATGATATAATTTTCTATAATAATTAATATGACTTCTAAAATATAAATACTAAGGTCATGTTCTTTTCGGCTTTTATCGTATTTAATATGATAATTTTCTAAAATTTATGATTTATCATATTTGTTTTTGTTTATTTGCTAATTATATTTTATAATACTTACCTAATACTATTATTTATTCCCTTAACTTATTTATTAAATCAACAATTATTTGACTTTTTAAAATTTTATGAATTACCATATTTCTCTTGCTCTTTCATTTTTTTTTTAATATTTTAAAATACAACTTATATTTTTTTCCCTTAACTTGAATATTTAATCCAATATATTTAAGGCAAAATATGTATTCTTCAATTTTGGTATCCTACAATTTTAAGGATTCCAATTGTAGATTTAGTATTATGTTTTAGATTACATATGTTAATTATACTACATCATCTTCTTTTTTTTTTCTTTTTTCTTTTTTTTTTTGTTTTTTTTTTTGTTAATTACATATATTCTCTTTTTTTGTTACGTTAAAATGGGGTAATAAAGAAATTGGAATTTTGTCATTAAATCAAACTTTACCCTATCATTATACTAAACATGTTTTTTTTTTGTTTTTTTTTTTTTCTTACTTAGCAGATGTTCTCATACAAAATTGAGACGAACAATCAAATCAAAACTTAATACTATTAAACTAACTAAAAGATTATGCATTAAGCATTACAAATATTATTATACAACCATATCTAATTACTTGATTTAAAAATAAGATAATCAATAGATATTATACATCACATTTACCTTTCATGTTACATATTTTTCCTTTCATGTTACATATTCATTAGTTTTTCTATTGGGTTATAATCAAATTTGTTCAATAAAAAACTTCAAATCTTGAACGTAAAATATAAATCTACAACATACAAAGAAAAAAAATCAGCAGTAATTTAATCAAGCTATGTTTAAGTATCAAACATAGTAATTAAGAAATAAAAATATTCAAATTTTAAACACTCTTATCAAATACACTGTAAAAAATAAATTTAACACAAATTGTAATCATAATTAAAACATAATAAGTAAAACTATTTAACAAAGTACGTACCTAAAAAGATCTAACTAAAGTTTTTGATGTATATATATACAAAAATGGATGGAGACTTACCTAAAAATTAAATAAGGTAATTATGTGTCATATAATTGTTTATTTTGAAATTATTATATATTCTTCAACTCAATTAAAAATATCTTCAATTAATTTTTTTTGGAAAGTTCTAATATAGTAAAGATTTCAATTGTAGATTTAGTTTTATATTTTAAGTTACATATGTTAATATTTTTTCATTTAAAATCCTAGCAATAGTAGAATTATAAATAATCCTAATATTAATTTTTTAGACCAATTATATTGTGACAAATGTCGACCATAGAGACCATGGTTTCTGCTTTATATATATATATTAGATTGAGAAACACATATGGCAAATATTGATAAAAGTACATTACTAAATATGCGTTTTTACAACATTGTTATCTTAAACTAGAAAAATAATACAAAAGTTTTTTCTTATTGAATGAAATCCAAGAATACATTTCTAATCCACTTTTCAGAACCTCCAGGTGTCACCCTCAAAGAAAGGTGATTTCCAGCATGAACTTCATCAACATCAAGACATTGAGGAGTAGAAAACGAAGCAGTGCTTTCTTTCGCAGAAGTTACAATTGAGTCAAAAGTTCCTAACAAAATAAAGTGATACAATTAAGAGTAAAAAATATGTGATATTGTTAATATATAGTATGATACTGTTAATTATAACGGGTGATACTGTTTGATTACGAAGTAGGACAACATAATGATGACTATAATGAACATATAGTTATGGAGAGAGTGGCAAAACACGATTATGACTTCAATTAAACGTAAATCTGAACAGAGCAAAGTCGGAAAAATGATGACTAATAATAAACAATATGTAAATCCAATAAACATAACTGAAGAACACAATTTAAACAAAAAAAAGAAACAAAATTTAATGCCAAAACATAAAATTAAAGAGATAATTAGTGAAGGAAAAAGGTAAGACATGAAATAAAAGTGTGAGCAATATTGTATAACATTAATTGAAACGAAAAACAAAAAATTTAGTAAAAGCGATGTTTAATATCATGAATACTGACGAATTACATGAAAAATACACAAAAAACATGAATCAAAACAAAAAATCGAGCAGGATACATGAATTAATAACAATTTCTAATGAGATAAGTCTTTGATAACAACAAAAATAAAAAATAAAAACAATCATACCTGATATTGAAGACAGATTAAAGATGAGAAAACGAAATTAATAAATGAAGATAAAATCAAGAGACAAAATCAATAGATGAAATATGTAGATTAATATGATTAGTGATAGTTGAGCAAAACTCAACAGATGAACGTAACAACGTGCGGAAGAGAGAGAGAGAGAGAGGGTGAGGCTAGAGAGAGAAAGTGAATGACAAGAATGAGTGACTGATTTGTTTTTAGGTTATATATATTACATAGTTGAATGACCAAAACACCCTTACTTAATTGATTTAATCTTAGCCATTGGATCATCTTAATCTAATGGTTGAGATTAAGACTCATGGACTCAAAAAGAAGGGGAGGACTCATGAGATCCTATATATATATATATATATATATATATATATATATATATATATATATATATATATATATATATATATATATATATATATATATATATAATTAGGATCACGTGAGTCCACTTATCTTTTTGAGTCCGTGAGTCCAGATTACAATATCGCACACTATAACTAACAATATCACATACAATAACTAACAATATCACAAAAATCTGAGATGTTTTACAACTGTACACATACTATAACTAATAATATCACATACTATAACTAACAATATCACACACTATGCTAGGCCGCACAAATTTTTTGAACCCTTTATTTTTCTTGTTTTTTTTTCGTGATATTGTTTCCTATATGTTGTGATATTCTTCCTTAAAACCACTGATATTGTAACTGGACTCACGGACTCAAATATTTAGGTGGACTCACCGGATCTTGCCTATATATATATATATATATATATATATATATATATAAGATCTTTCAAGCCCTAAGTCTAGAGAAAGCCATTGAGTCGTAATCTAAGCCATTGGATCATCAAAATCAACGGCTGAGATTAAATCTCAAAAGGATGTGGGACGGCCGGTCAACCGGCCGGAAAAATTGGTATCTTTTTTTTTTTTTTTGTTAAAATCTCATTTTTTTTGGTTAAAATCTCGAATCTTTGGGTTAAAATCTCAAACCTGGAATTTTGGGCTTAACGACTTTCTCTCATATCTTGGGCTTAAAAGATCTTATCTCTCTATATATATATATGTGGATACCCATATCCGTACCCTCCCAAACAAAACCCTGTGATGTATCACGGACTTTTATTACGCATGTTTTAACGTTGACTTATACGGTTCTAACTAATGTCGAATTCATTTTGAGTCGTTTTAAATGTTAAAATGTTTAAGGTCGCTTTACATCGCTCTTAAATAACGTTCATTTTGTCCATTTGGAGTCTAGCTAGGTCCTTGTCCTGCTTCATTTGGCATGAGCTTCGCATTTGCACTATAATTGGCCCTTTTACATTAACAAGGTCTCGATTCAAAGATTCCTAAATTCCTAAATTTAGGCCCTAGAGCTAAAACCGCTTATTTAGCATCCTCTTACACAAAATACAACCTCACGCCTTACCTTATCTCACAAATCTATGCAAATACACCCCTTTTTCATTTTTTCGGTCTCGTTCAAACCGAAGCCTAAACCCACCTTTGGCCCGCACTCCAAAGCCCTAAGCATCACAAAATATCTCGAAATATCCTAGGGGTTTTCTTGAGCTTCACGCTCGAGATTATCACGAAATCTTTCAAAGATTCAATGCAACCAAACTTGGAAACTACACAAAACCGGACCCTCAAACCGCATAAGCCTATGCGGTTTGGGTAGAGAACCGCATAAGCTTATGCGGTTTGCCCCGCAACCGCATAAGCCTATGCGGTTCCTCGGCTTGTTTTTATTCCTCGCTTTCCTAATTTCTCCGAGGTTTTTAGTATATATAGAGCCCTATACCCAACCTCGAAATCATTCATTCACAAATGTAATACACCCTTTACACCACAAATTCTCTCATCTCACACTTTTGCATCCACAAAGCCTCAAGCACTCAAATCCTTGAGTTCAACACACCATCCGTGTTGAATTCATCCTCCTTTTAAGTTCAAGAAGCGGCTCTGCCCAGATCTGAGCGCCAGGGACAAGGTAGGTACCGATCCACTTGGATCAAAGCTTTTTCTTATTTTCTATGGACTAACAAAGGGTCTACACTTTAGCGCCCCAGGCTTTGGCACCCGAGCGCTTGCCTTCCAAGTGTTCTTATTACTTGGTACACTCCATATCCGATGACACGCCAAAGTCGCATAAGCAATCGACCTTATAAAATAACCCAATGGACAATTGAACTTTATTTTATTTGCATGCATCTTGCACCTTCTTATTTTGCATTAAATCAACTTAAACAATGAATTCGACCTTTAACTGAACCGTATTCGTTAACAAGTTAAACATGCTAAACTGAGGGTTTTAATCAATCTTTTGCATCTGCAGATCTGCATTCTTTTACAAACTTATCGCACTTGTACGTAGCGATAACATTAGCTCAAATATCATCTTACAAGGATTGTTCTAGGTCAGTAGAGGCTATTTTTACATAGGCTTTTCTAAAAGGTTTTCATAAATCATTATTTGAATTAACTCTTTTTCTAAAGTACCCTCACCCCGAATCCAATCTGGTTTCACAAGCCTTAGATCTAGGGGGGTCGGCGTGCTCCAAAATCTAAGAACATGTTTTTAGCTTAGAACATGGTAGCAGGTTCCTATTTTCCGCGATAAATAGGTGGCGACTCCATACAGTTCTTAAAGGTTTTTCCAACTTAATCTTTTTTAACTTTAAAATCCGCCCTTAAGCAAGACGCCGAGTTGGGTCCGATCCCGGGTTCCACAGTTTGGCGACTCCGCTGGGGAGATCTTATTTTTAAAACTTAAAACTAGCTTTTTCTTTTTAAAAATAAAGAGGTGAAACTTGAAAGCCTTGAACAATCCAAGTATACATATTTGAGCTATGCACATTCGTTTAGAGTCCATTCCTTTTGGAATCTAGGCACCCTTTGCACCCTTGAGAGGTGGTTCCAACACGCAGGCTTGTCCACTCGATAAAGCACGCAAGGGACTAACTTTCCTCTCTCCTCCACGGCCCAGAACGATTATCTCGACCGCCTCAAAGGTTCTCTAGAAAACCTATCGCTCGGCGTAAGGGAAATAGAGGGGTTAAGTATCCGCCAAAGCCGCACTCGAGGTAGTTGGAGGTGTACCCGACTGTCTCATTTTTCACCCCTTTTTGAGTCATACGTACAAGTTCGAGGCTATGCACACCATGGTCCCTTTTCAAAACAAGCATATGCATTCATATCTTCGAAAACTCGCTTAAAACGTTTCAAAGATAAATGAACCTAACATCTAACGCTTTTCAAACAAAACTATCGCGATTTTTTGAAACAAGCTTTTTCAAAACTTCCCTCTTTCACTAACAAGCAAAACCCGAGCAAGGATTAAAACCCGAGCTCGTGGATTTCAATCCCCTAGGTCATACGGCCTAGGTTCTACATTTAACATCTTCGGTTCGACTTGCTAATCACTCTCGAGCGGAATCCTTCTTCTTTTACACATCCGACTCGAGCTCACCTCAGAAATCGCCGATATCGATTCGACGGTGCAAAGCAAAACGTTTTAACATCGAGACGAGATGTGCGACGCATCCTCGCCTCAAAAGCTTCCCTTAGCAAAACCTTCCGAAAACCTCCTTTTCAAGCTTAAAAGGTCTTTTAAAACAACGAAATGAGCTAAAATGAATGCCTAAAATGAATGTGAGTCTAGTGGGTCGAGTCGTGTCGCTAATATACAAAGTGAAATGCAGGCCTCAGCTGGATACTCGCCGCACTAAGCACCGTGTAATAATCCCGCACAAAAACGCACCTACACCCGCAAGAAATGGCCGGCAACAACGAAGACGCCACCGCACTCGTGACCAAGTTGCAAAGTCGACCACGACCTCGAACGCCTTTTGACTACCCACACCACCGAAGTGGAACGCATGGAAACCAAGATTAAGGAAGAAGCTGAGAGACACGCTAAGAAGCTCCAAGCCATGGAGGAAAGGCTCTATGTCTCGAGTACTTACTCCATCCACAAGGAGAATGAAATCGCACCGCCAAAGATTAAGGATGAGCTCCTAACAAGCTCGCCCTTAGTGATCTTCCTATCTTTCAAGGACATGAGAGCCCGATCATTCACATCCGAGCTTTCAAATCCCAAATGGCTATAAAAGGAGTAGATGCCAAGCACTGGCTAACTCTTTTCCCGCACTCTCTAGCAAAGAAGGTCAAGACATGGTTCTACTCACTCGACCTAACGCATCCCTACTTTCAAGAACTCACGGTTGAATTCGATCGGCGATGCGAGACAACGAAGACACCCAAGTCTCGATCCGCACCCTAGAAGTCCTATCTCAAAAGGACAACGAAGGCTTCATCGACTACCTCACCCGTTGGAAGAAGCTAAGCGCCAAATCCCTAACCGCCCTCGCGAGGACGAGCTTGTTCCCAAGTTCATAAACAACTGCGACCCGTATCAATTCTACATGAGGTACAAAGAACATTCGAACTTCAAAGAACTAACTAAGGTCGGCACTCAAATCAAGATGACCTTAGGATCGCACCATGGCTAAATACACCGCCATGCATATCAAGGGAGCTCCTCTAAGTCCTCCTGCGGTCAAGAACGATTTAAAATCGCACTGTCGGTAACCTTGACGATGATACCCTCGACGATTCGCAACTACCTTCTCTCCACCTCCCAAAGCCAAGAGGAACTTTGACCCTCTCTTTATGTCTTACACCAAGGCATTTCAAAGGTTGGTCGAAAAACTATTCGCAACCAATCGGGCCTACTAGCGAGCCACCCGAGGACAAGAAGCCTAAATCTTGGAACCCCAATGCCTTCTGTGCATACCACCGAGGCAAGGGGCATGACACCGAGAATTGCTTTAGGCTTAAGAACGCTATCCAAGATCTCATTGATCAGGGAAAGCTTAGCAAACCATCTCAGCCTACCAAGCCTTCGAACAACGAGAACCCGCTTGGTAATCACGCAACTTACGCGGGATCAGCCCCTATTCTAGACTGTTCCTACCTCATCACGCCCTCTGATGACCAAGTCAATGCAGTCTACTGGTCTAGTGACGAGGAGGACGACGAATATTGGTTCCCCACCGACGAGGTAATACAACACGTCAATCAACTTGCAAGAAACATCAATCACTTGAAGGCTTTACATTGGACCGCAGTCGAGCGTCTGGAAAGGCGCATTGAGAAGGAACTCGCCAACCCAGCCTCACTCGACGACCTCGAGGCCTTCCATCAAAAGGATGGCGAAGGATTCGTCAAACACCTCATCCAATGGAGGAAACTGCTCTCCCGAATCCCAAATCATCCGCATGAAAACGAACTCATCAACACTTTCCTCTTCAGCATGCGGCCCGCCTGGCGATATTACTTTCACTTCTGCAACGTTCAGAATTTTGAGCATCTTGTCGAAATTGGCACCCGTATTGAAAAGGACCTCACATCAAGCTATGAAGATCCCGCCTACCGAAGCACTCTTCAAGAACGCACCCTCAAGGGACGAAAAAGACACAACAAACACGGCCCTACAAGGACTTTTGACAAACTCTACATGCCTTACGCCATAGCATTACAGAAACTAATCGCAAAAGACTATCTTGCACCGATCGGACCTATCAATGAGCCGCCCATGAATAAGAAATCAAAATCATGGGACCCCAACGCCTTCTGTGCATACCACCGTGGCATGGGGCATAGCACTCAAAGTTGCCTAAGACTCAAACACGCTATCCAAGACCTCATCGATCAAGGAAAGATCAAGAAACCTCGGAGGAAAACCACACCTTCCTCCAGCAACGACGCAATTTACATCACAACTCAAGCAACCCAAGCAACTCAAGCAACTCAAGCAACTCAAGCACCCCAAGCAACTCAAGCACCTCAAGCAACTCAAGCAGCTCAAGCAGCTCCTCAAACAGCGAAGACGAAGAAGAAGAAGAAGAAATTCTTTTAACTTCTAATGCTCTAAGTGTCGGGTCACCTGTCGACCCATCTATCCTAGACTCTAGTTTTAGTTTAGATTTTCTTTTTACGGAGGCTAGCTCCAAGCAATTTTCTGAGTTGTCGAATAATTCTTCTCAAAATAATGAAATGAATAAATTTGCTTACGCCTTGTCTCAAGCTAAAACAAACAACAAAACACAAACATCTAACAATCAACAAGCAACAAACAAATCAAAAGACACTAACTCATGCGATAAAAACGAACAATCTCTAAACAAATACATTGCAAACATTGTTTCTCCCAAAACACAAGACCCTGTCATCGAGGAAACCATAACCATAAACGTGGGAACCCCCGAAGAACCAAGGGAACTACAACTAGGAGCCTCACTAGACAAAGACGAGCGCACCCAATTTACACAACTCCTAAGCGAATTCAAGGACGTATTCGCTTGGTCATACAAAGACATGCCCGGCATCGAACGAAGCATCGCCGAGCACCGCATCCCCATCAAACCCTAAGCATAAACCAATCAAACAAAAGCTAAGAAGACTACGTCCCGAATGGTCCCTTATGGTTAAGGAAGAAATCGAAAAACAACTACAAGCCGGTTTCATCCAAGTCATCGAGTATCCTGAATGGGTCTCAAACATGGTCCCAGTCCTGAAAAAGAATGGCAAAATTCGAGTATGCGTTGACTTTCGCGACTTGAACAAAGCTAGTCCCAAAGATGACTTTCCATTACCCCATGTAGACGTCCTAGTCGACAACACCGCCGATCACGCCCTCCTATCCTTCATGGACGGCTACGCAGGCTACAATCAAATCAAGATGTCGCTTGAAGACATGGCAAAGACGGCCTTCATTACACCGTGGGGGACATACTGCTACACAGTTATGCCCTTCGGCCTAATCAATGCTGGCGCTACATACCAACGCACCGCTACAACCCTTTTACACGACATGATGCACAAAGAAGTCGAAGTTTACGTCGACGATATGATCGTAAAATCAAAGGAGAGAAGTGGTCACATCACTAACCTCCGCAAGTTCTTCATTCTCCTACGACAATACAAAATGCGCCTGAATCCCCAAAAATGTACTTTTGGAGTTAAATCCGGCAAATTACTAGGACACGTAGTGAGCCAAAGAGGCATCGAGGTCGACCCCTCAAAAGTCAAAGCAATCCTCGAAATGCAACCCCCGAAGAACCTCGACGAGATTCGAAGTTTCTTAGGCCAAATCCAATACATCTCACGCTTCATCACCAAACTCACCATGATATGTGAACCAGTCTTCAAGAAACTCAAGAAAACCGACCACGTTGAATGGGACGAGGAATGTCAAAAAGCATTTGACAAGGTCAAAGAATTGCTAACTAACCCGCCGGTTCTACGACCACCCCAAGAAGGTTTACCCTTATCCTTATACCTTACAACAACACCCACCGCCATGGGCGCCATGCTCGCTCAAGAAGTCAACGGCGAAGAACGCGCAATCTACTACATCAGTAAAAAGTTTCTCGATTACGAGACTCGATACTCACCCGTCGAGAAGAGTTGCCTAGCCCTAGTATGGCATCCAAAAAACTCCGTCACTATATGCTAGCACATCAAACAAGGGTATATTCCACAATGGACCCCGTAAAATACCTCTTCGAGAAACCTATACCTAACGGGCGAATGGCCAGATGGACATTGCTCCTAGCCGAATTCGACCTTAAGTATGTACCCCTCAAAGCAATTAAGGGACGAGCAGTCTCCGATTTCCTAGCCGAAAATGCAATCTCCGAGCAACCAATCATAGACACCACATCCCTTCCGGACGACGGGATTTATAACATCGACCAAGAACAATGGGAATTATACTTCGATGGTTCATCCAACTATCGAGGTTGCGGAGTAGGAATACTCCTCATATCCCCGAATGGCGAACACACACCCTTATCCATTAAACTGGACTTCGACGTAACAAACAATGCAGCGGAATACGAAGCATGCTTGCACGGTCTCCAAGCAGCGCTTGTACTCAACGCCCGCAACATAAGAGTCTATGGGGACTCCTCCCTCATAATCAACCAATTATCCGGAGCATGGAAGACACTTAATGAAAACCTGGCACTATATCAAAACAAAATACAAGAACTCATAAACGAATTCTACCACATAGAATTCATACACCTCCCACGCGAAGAAAACCAATTCGCCGACGCGCTATCCAAACTCGCGTCCCTAATCAACATACCCCCGGGGATGGAAACTCTACCCATTGTCGTGGAAAGACGAAACGAACCCGCATACATCTGTGACATCGAAACCGAGGAAGAACAAACCGACCCTTGGTACCAAGCAATCATCAACTACAAAACAAACGGCGAATACCCGCCAAACACCGACAAACGGGCCAAGCGAGCCCTACGCCTATTATCATCACAATTCGTGATGGAAATGGGCAAACTACTCAAAAAGACACCCCAAGGCACATTACTCTTGTGCGCCGACCACAAGAAAGGACACGAAATCATGTCCCAAGTACACGATGGCGAGTGCGGACCACACATGAACGCACGAGCCATGTGCAAACAAATCATAAGGCTAGGATGGTATTGGACAACCATGGAAGCCGACTGTGCAAAATATGTCAAACATTGTCATAATTGCCAAATCTTCGCAAACGTACAACACATCCCTCCTTCACCACTATACAGTTTAACCTCCCCATGGCCCTTCTCCACATGGGGCATTGACGTCATTGGCAAAGTACAACCCGTAGGAGCAGGAGGACACTGCTTCATCCTCGTGGCCATCGACTATTTCACCAAATGGGTCGAAGCCGCATCGTACCGCAAGCTGGGCACAAAAGAAGTCGCAAAATTCATACAAAACAACATCATATGTCGCTATGGCATACCACACGAGTTCATTAGTGACCAAGGCACGCACTTTCAAGGAGAAGTCGTGCCACTCCTCCTCAAATACAAGATTCAACGACACAAGTCATCACCCTACCGCCCACAAACCAACCAAGGCGCAATGAGGCAAAGAAACAAACCGTCAGATCAATCCTTAAAAAGATGATCGACACCGCCATGATCGCCCCACAAAATCCCATTTGCATTATGGGGATATCGCACCACAATCCGCACACCCACAGGCATGACACCCTATTTCCTAACCTACGGAATGGAAGCCGTTCAACCCGTAGAAGTCGAAATGCAATCCCTTCGGATCCTCATGGAAGCAGACATTCCTGAAGGCGAATGGGCACGCCGAACGCTACGAACAACTCATTCTCTTAGACGAAAAGACGGCTACATTCACTAAGCACACCGAATGTATCAATCACGCCGCAACGCGCCTACAACAAAGGGGTCAAACCACGAAACATTAAAGTGGGTGACCTAGTACTCAAATCCGTCCGAGCACCATTACCAGTCGATCCAAGGGGAAAATTCAAACCCAATTGGGCCGGGCCGTACTTGGTCAAGGACATCCTTCCCGGAGGAGCAGTAACGTTAACTGACCTCGACGGTCAAGACTTCCGACTGCCAACAAATCTTGATCAACTCAAGAAATACTACCCTTAAACAAATTTGCAATGTACTTCACAAAAAGGACAAAATTCGCTCTCGCATGAGTGAACTACGCTCGGTTTGATTCCACGCACTGTGGATACGTAGGCAGCTTTGCAAAGAGCTCAACCGAATCGCACGAACTACACCGGTTTGATTCTGTATTCAAAAAGCAGATACGTAGGCAGCTTGTCAAAAGCACAACCGAACTTTTTCTAGCACGCATACCCAAAGCTTAAAAAGGTCGAGGGTCTTGCACTCACAAAAGACACGCTCAAAGCTTAAAAAGGTGCAGAGCACAGTCAACACAAAAACAAAACACAAGTCCAAGTCCAAAGCTTAAAAAGGTCGAGGACTTAAAGACGGAACAAGTCAAACAAACGAATCCAAAGCTTAAAAAGGTCGAGGATTTTAGACAAAACAATTCAAAACACACAAGTCCAAAGCTTAAAAAGGTCGAGGATTTGAGATAAAATACAAGTGTTCGAAGCTTAAAAAGGTCGAGAACATTTGAAAACAAAACAAAGAAAGCAACGAGACAAGACAAAAAGCAAATAATTCTTTTTTATTACTTTATTTAGAATTTTTCGCAATTTAGAAAGGAACTAGGAACAAGCCCCCTTAGCCCTTTATTCAAATCTAAAACATGTATTTAAATAAAGGAATCTTTCTAAACTAAACAAAACAAACTACTCAAGTCTTTTTCCGACGCTTTGGGTTGACCTCTTCATCTTCAAGAGGCCGATCCGCCACAACTTTCGACCTAAGAACGGGAGTAGATCTCTCAAAACCTGGGGGCTCGATCGGATCCTCATCCTGCTCAACTGGGGGCTCCTCGATCCTTGACCCTAGGCGATCTTTAATCTGGCCACCTTTGGCCCAAGCCTTCCCGCACGGCCTCGAAGAAGAAACACTGCACCAACAAAGACAAAGATCACCATAGTCCCTCCTCTCAAGACCGCCTCATACGCCAAGGAGGGCCTTGGCCCACTCTTTTCCCTCCTCCTTTGATTCTCACGTTCCTTAGGATCGGTGGAGCGGTACCACCGCATATAAGTCCGTACCACGACTAGACTCTATATGCTCCGACACAGCCCAAGTAACACGATCCGACCACCCTCGGATCCAAGCCTCAATCATCTGGTTGTTTAGGACAACAACCCTCCAACCCGGTATCCCGATCCGAATAGTCCGCAAGAAGTTCGATTTGCCTCTTCAAGCCGAAGAGGATGAATCAATACGCCTGCTCAAACCCGCGACAACATCAACCGGCGAGCCCCGTGCGCCACCGACGGTGCAGTTAGCTCCGTAATACCCCACCACGAAACATACCAACGAATCCTGCTCTGCCTCACAAACCCCCGGTAGTAGTTTAGCGAACGCTCCCGAGGGTTAGCCCAATCCATCTTCCGAGACGTCGTCCCCGCCGCCTTGAAGACACCCCCAAGGGGAAGGGCTCTATACACACTCAGCCTCTCCATAAGCCAAACGTTGAGAATCCTAGCGCAACCCCTGTACGAGCTCAGACGATTAGCATAACGGTCGTCTAAGCCCAGTATAGTCTCCGCTAGGATCAACGCAGAAGGATCATGTCCTCGCTCCATCTCTTCGACAACACGAGCATACCTCGCGTTCCCGAACACACCATCTGGCATGGTCCCCGCAAAAGCATAACGATGAACCAAACAAAAAGCAAGAGCCCTCCGCCTAGAACGGTCCGAAATACTAGTATCAGCTTTATTCATATATCGCTGACACAAGAGAAGCATGTTTACCTTGCCTCCCTCAAACAAACCCGCAGCATGAGCGTTTGTCATCCCAAGGAAGTTTCGCAACATCCCGTTGTAACAAAGCTCACTCCTCACGACCACAGGAGTAGTCCGTTTCGACCATCCAGCAATGGCCGAGAACTCCTCCATCAAAGGGCATACCTCTCCCCCGGGAAACCTAAAAACATGCAAGCTAGGATCCCAATAATCTAAGCACGAATCAAGGAAGTCTACATCGACCTTCATTTGACGAAAGCCAATAAAAACACCCGCACCGTCATCATACACCGCCTTCTTCATCCAGAACTCAAGGAAGACGTCCACCCCTTCAAAAGAGCATCAAAATGCACCTCCATTTTCTTGGACACAAAAAACTTTTATAAATATACCCAATATATTTGTGAAAAGCAAAATCTTAAAGCAAAAGCAAAGAAGCAGTGTTTGTGAATGAAGATTATGGCACGCACTCTCCTTATATAGGAAAACAATATCCAAATATGGAAATACAAATAGCTAATGACCAGGCCAACAAACCGCATGGCTCTATGCGGGTTTCCCACCAAACCGCATAAGCCTATACGGGTTTTCCTTGCAACCGCATAAGCCTATGCGGTTTGTGGGAAGTTTTTCTCAAATTTTTCCTAATTTCGTCTTTCCTAAAACACTACAACCTACTTTGGGCTACGACATTCTTTCGTTGTTCCCCGTACACCAACATCACGCTTCACTTTGGCAATTCCGATTCTTACCACGAGTCAACGCATAACATTTTTCGACATTCATGCAAGCTCATTTCGCACTTAAAATGAACTTTTTGCAAAACATTTTCACAATCTAAAATGAACATCAACGCATCCCACTCGGGAATCATATCATTTTTTATTTTTTTTTTTTTTTTTTTTTTTTTTTTTTTTTTTTTTTAAACAAGCCTACCAAACAGGTTTATCGACGACAATCAAATGCAAGCTACGAAGTCCAAGCTACAACAACAAAGTTCAAAGTTCAAGCTACAAAGACATGTACATAAAGGTTCATACAATACACAAATTCACTCGGGGTGACGGCGCCTATACTCGTCAAACTCACGCCGACCGAGCTGCCTCTCGGCTCGGCTCGACACTCGAGCTGTCTGCTCAGCCCAAGCCATCCTCCACCTGTTGGCTATACGCCATAGTTTCTTATGCGCCTCCTTAGCCACCTGTGAAACACAACACAAACACAGCTCACACTTTTCTCCATTTTGCCTTAATTTCACTCAAATTAAGTCAAACTTAGGGGGAAATTTCAAAACAAACACGGTCAACCCCACTTTACCTTAATTTCATTCAAATTAAGCCAAACTCGAGGGGGGAACACAAAAACATGCATCTCACTAGTTTGATCATCGCTATATTCCATACCTCGATCAAACTGGGGGCTTATACACACACATACAATCACACAAGTACATACCTTTTTCACCTTGCTCGTCCAAATTGCCCATGCCCGCACAAGAGTCACCGGCAAGTACGCGGGAGAACAAAGGTACGACGGACGCCTGAGTCATCATACTCGATAGTAGTAGGGAAATCATCAGGCTGCTCTGCCATCTCGGGATCAAACTCCTGCAAAACAAACACAAACGCACACGCCAGTGGAAATTTTTCGCAAAATTACCCTACGCACCCCCAAACACCGGCACACACATACCTCAATCTACCACAAGCAAGCCGAGATCGAGCAAAATGGGCATAGTCTTCCCAGACGCAGGAGGCTCACCGACTCTCCCTCTCCATACAACGCCACACGATCCTCGAGCGAAACCCTCGCCAAACAGACCCTCGGCGGATCCTCAGCACAACCTGAGCCGCCACCCCGCTCAAACACCAAACGCTCTCCAAGGTACCAAACCGATCCATACGGCGTCGCTATGTATAGGCGCTGGGTCTCTCGCACTGCAAACCTAGCCCCAATGCCCTCAGGAATACCCCTGTACTGGCCCCACGGGAACGGCACGAACTACAAAGCAAACAGAACACGCTCACAAATACAGATACAAAATACAATCATTTCAAATACACTCTATTTAAAATGGTTCAAGCGCAAACCTCATCAAATCGCATCCGGTTCAGACGATCCCGAACATCATCATACGACCAGTTGAACGCCGCGACTGCTACATCGCATTCTGGCACGCATCACGGGTACTCCCTCACGATCCTCACAGCATGCGGGGGGAGCAAAAAGGGGAAGTGGCTAAGAATCCACGACTGCACACAAGAAACAAAAACACGTTACAAAGACAACAAAAAACAAAAGAACAACAATACACCTAAGACAAAAACAAAATCTACACATACCTCCATCAAGAAGCCAGGCGCGACCAAGGACAGTCGCGAACCTCCATCCATGACCCGCGGTCTCACGGCATCCATGCAGAAGCGAATACACAAGCCCAGAGACGGCGTCACCCAGTCAAACGTCCCAATCGCATCCCAATCCAGGAGATGCATAAGGACCGAGGTCGATGCCCGCTCACCCTTGTCGCCGAAGTACACGGCGCTCACAAACCACCGCCAACCGCATTAGTCACAACCTCGTCCACAACGGACGGCGCAAAGTCAAAATCCATGTCGCGGTCCCCAAACGGTAGCCGGCCATGACAAAGATACCCAGACAAGGTAATGCCGGCCAAAGCCGGGCATATGGAACGCCGTCGTGGTGTCCCAATACCGCCCAGAAGGCCCCGATCAACATCGGTTCGCCTCCGCTTCCTTCCTCGCAATCTCCTCCAATGGCCAACCAACGGGCCAAAAGCACTACGCAACACCCAAGCTTGCGCCCTCGGCGAAAGCTTCTCCTCAAAAGCACACATCGCGGACGAGACGCCCGAGAAAGTCCTCATCGGACCCTTATCCCAACCCATCGTCGCTCGATAGGAAACATGCCTCTCGAGCAAGCGTAAGGTCAGGCCATCCCAACCCTTCGCGAAAGCCACGATTTCCGCGACCTAGAGCTACTCGCCTAGGCGCGACCTCCTCAACCTCCTCACCGCTTCCTCAAGAAGATCCATCTCGGCCTCCAACTCCTCTACAAACGCCTGAGCAAACGCATCCGCCTCCTCCTCAGGATCACGCACAGGGACATTTCTCCCACGGCCTCTACCTCGTGACTGACCACGCCTCGTGGGCAAATCACGAGGGTCAGCATCCCTCTCACTACGAGTACGCCTCAAGCTACTCGAGCTAGAGGCTCCCTCAGTCCTCGAGCTAACACTCTTACGAGATCTTGACCTCGTAATACGGTCAGAACCCTCTCCTGCAACAAACACAACCAATACATACAGCTATAATACATGCAAGCATACAACTTGGCATACACATACGCAAGTACACACAAATAATATACACATAATACATATACATTCCTTATACACATTGCACTATACGCCCTACAGAGCATTTTTAGGCCTAATTCACAATTAAGCCGAAAACCGTTCTCTACATTTCAAAATCACAACTTTATGGTTTCTACGCCATAATAGTCCCCAACAACAACCCATTACAAGCAATTGCATTTTGGTCATCCCGATCAAAAACCCCCAATTCGCCTTAATTACTCCGTATAACTACGACTTAAGACGGCGATTTGAAAGCCCTAACTCAAATTTTTCGCAAAACTAACGTTATGCATGCTATACTCGCTATGGGCATCCTACAATCAAGTTTAATTGAAATTCCGGGTCGGAAAATCCGGGTTCGTTTTCGGGCCCGAAACCTAATTTGGACGTTTTTCACACAAAGACGGTCTAAATCACAATCAAATCACACATACACGTTCACATGGCATAATGCAACACAATGACGTCAATTTCAAGCATTCAAACGGCAAATTTCAAGCAAAACTCGGGGGTTCATTCAAAACCCGCCTTTTCAACATTTCAAGGCAAAGCTAGCTAATTACAACGACAAATAGCGTAAAAACAAGTTAAGATGGAGCATTACCTGCTCCATAGCAAGGCATCGCAAGAAAAATGAGCAAAATCGGTTGAGAAATCGCAAAATGACGTTTTTATGAGATGAAAACCGTAAATGAGCATAATGGCACACTCACGGCTTATCTCGTGCTTATATAGCCCCCAGCAGCCAACAGGGGAAACCGCATAAGCTTATGCGGTTTGTCCCCTGAACCGCATAAGCTTATGCGGTTCATACCTTTGGTTTTTCTCGGGTTTTTCTCGTTTTACGCCTACTTTTCGATTCCTAATTCATCCTAGCTCTAATACAACTCCAAGTACGTCCCATGCTTGGGACAAGGCATCACTCACAACTCGCCATACGCCAGATATTAAGCATTTAATATACGATACAGAAGCAGAAACACGAACGCTCTTCACGAGCATTACATCATTTTCTCCACCACGGAAAGCAACCATACGCAACCACAACTACATAGACACTCCTCGGCGAGCCCAGGCACATGCACTCCGCAGTATACACCTAACTCCAAGCATTTCACTCTACACGACGCCTCGGCGAGTTCAAGCACAAGCATTACACTGACGCTCTTTACGAGGCCTACACTAGCACTTGCCCAAACATCTTACAAGCATATCCTCCCCGCACTCTAGCCCTTTATACATCCAACACACGCAATACGAAGACATTACCAAGCACAAGCACCAGCATCACCATTACACGCACACGCAAAGGCAACGACAGAAGAACAAGCACGACAAAGACATGCGGCAGGCCGGCAGGCCCTTATAGCATGCACGGACCGCCAAGTCCTTAAAATGCGCACGCCTCCCCGCTTAGCCTTGCTCAAGTCCTCGTCTCACCCATGGACACATGCTTCGCTCACGACCGTATCGAGACCGTGATGGTCCTGATATGGTCGTGGAGTTTGACTAGCGCTCTAGTCCGAGCTCACCAAAGCGGGGCCTGTGGATACCCATATCCGCATTCTCCCAAACAAAACCCCGTGATGTATCACGGACTTTTATTACGCATGTGTTAACGTTGACTTATACGGTTCTAACTAATGTCGAATTCATTTTGAGTCGCTTTAAATGTTAAAATGTTTATGGTCGCTCTACATCGCTCTTAAATAACGTTCATTTTGTCCATTTGTAGTCTAGCTAGGTCCTTGTCCCGCTTCATTTGGCATGAGCTTCAGATTTGCACTATAATTGGCCCTTTTACATTAACAAGGTGCGATTCAAAGATTCCTAAATTCCTAAATTTAGGCCCGTAGCTAAAACCGCTATTTAGCATCCTCTTACACAAAATACAACCTCACGCCTTACCTTATCTCACAAATCTATGCAAATACACCCTTTTTCATTTTTTCTGGTCTCGGCCCGAAATCGAAGCCTAAACCCACCTTTGGCCCGCACTCCAAAGCCCTAAGCATCACAAAATATCTCAGAAATATCCTAGGGGTTTTCTTGAGCTTCACGTTCGAGATTATCACGAAATCTTTCAAAGATTCAATGCAACCGAAACTTGGAAACTACACAAAAACCAGACCCTCAAACCGCATAAGCCTATGCGGTTTGGGTAGAGAACCGCATAAGCTTATGCGGTTTGCCCTGGCAACCGCATATGCCTATGCGGTTCCTCGGCTTGTTTTTATTCCCTGCTTTCCTAATTTCTCCGAGGTTTTTAGTATATATAGAGCCCTATACCCAACCTCGAAATCATTCATTCACAGCCAGAATACACCCTTTACACCACAAATTCTCTCATCTCACACTTTTGCATCCACAAAAGCCTCAAGCACTCAAATCCTTGAGTTCAACACACCATCCCGTGTTGAATTCATCCTCCTTTTAAGTTCAAGAAGCGAAGCTCGCCTGATCTCAAGCGTCGGGGACAAGGTAGTGCACCGATCCACTTGGATCAAAGCTTTTTCTTATTTTCTATGGACTAACAAAGGGTCTACACTTTAGCGCCGCTTTGGCACCCGAGCGCTTGCCTTCCAAGTGTTCTTATTACTTTGCACACTACATATCCGATGACACGCCAAAGTCGCATAAGAATCGACCTTATAAAATAAACCAATGGACAATTGAACTTTATTTTATTTGCATGCATCTTGCACCTTCTTATTTTGCATTAAATCAACTTAAACAATGAATTCGACCTTTAATCGAACCGTATTCGTTAACAAGTTAAACATGCTAAAGCGAGGGTTTTAATCAATCTTTTGCATCCAGATCTGCATTCTTTACAAACTTATCGTGACTTGTAATGTAGCGATAACATTAGCTCAAATATCATCTTACAAGGATTGTTCTAGGTCAAGAGAGGCTATTTTTACATAGGCTTTTCTAAAAGGTTTTCATAAATCATTATTTGAATTAACTCTTTTTCTAAAGTACCTCACCCCGAATCCAACTGGGTTTCACAAGCCTTAGATCTAGGGGTGTCGGCGTGCTCCAAAATCTAAGAACATGTTTTTAACTTAGAACATGGTAGCAGGTTCCTATTTTCCGCGATAAATAGGTGGCGACTCCATAACAGTTCTTAAAGGTTTTTCCAACTTAATCTTTTTTAACTTTAAAATCCGCCCTTAAGCAAGACGCCGAGTTGGGTCCGATCCCGGGTTCCACAATATATATATATATATATATATATATATATATATATATATATATATATATATATATATTACATCCACCGTTTATGGCCAACTTGAAACTTACATCCACATCGTTTTCGACTTTGTAACTACTACCACTATCTTTGGTTCGGTTAATGGTTACTACCATTTTTAACCCGAACCTAAAAACACCACTTGAAAAGTCTAAAATGCCCCTTCTTTAAAAGGCTTCCCTCTTTGTTTTTTTCATTTCTCATTTCTTTTTTACTCAGCCACTAAACTTAGCTTCCCTCTTTCGTTATTTCAGTTCTTTTGTTTTTTCACTTCAAATTGATTAAGCTTGTTTACATTCAACCACGAAAATCGACTTGTATTTCTGATTTCATGATGTGTGTTGTTATTATCTTGATTAGGTATGTCAATTTCCTTTTTTTTTTTTTTGTTGAATTATTTCTGGGATATTATGATTTCATGATTTTCGTCCCCAAATTCGATTTTTCTGGGTTTATGTTCCTGAATTAGAAAAATTTCGTGAAGTTTGTAATGTTTATGTTTTTCGAAATTGTACGGATATGAAACACAAAACAAACCCTCAAATTTGTTAAAGTATTTCTGGGGAAAACCCAAATTTTCTTGAATAATGTTTGGGGAAAACCCTAAATTTCGTGAATTAGTTCCATGACAACACTAATTTTCGTGAATTAGTATGTTAATTTCATCTGTAACACCCCGTGTTAATTTAAATCGATTATTAGCCCTCAAATTCTAATTTCAAATATTAAATCAAATCATAACCTTTTAACCTTCCAAAATCTCTATTTTTGCAAAACTTTCGTTTTGTAAAATTTATCGACTTCTTTAAAACTTTTGAAAATTTTTGAATAATGAAATAAATATTTTAGTCTTAAAATTTAAAAGTAGAAATATTTCGAAAAATCGTCAAACGCGCACACTTTAACTTTTATCGCTTTTGACGCCCGACTTTTTAAAACTGACCAAATTCGTGAAAAACATTTTAAAACACAAATTAGACATTTCTTTTCCAAATAGTGAATTTGCATACTAGCTAAGCCACTTGAATTATTGTGTTCCCTAATTACTTTATTTAAAACATTATTTTTCTAATTAAAACAAACTTATACAACACATCTCTTTTAACCTAATTTCTTTACAACCTATTTTCATATTTCACAAGAGCAAAACACACCCATTTTCTTCTCATTTAGGCCGGCCCCCATAACCCCATTTTCTCTCTTTGTTTTCTTCCATTTTTATCACAAAAACCACTAAATAAAAACCTTAATAATACTTTAATAATTTACTAGTGTTCTTAGTATTCTTTGGGTATTTTGAAGCTTACTTGTTACGGGTTTTTTAAGGTGAAGACGGGTACTTGGGTGAAGACTTAGATTTAGATAACATCATCGATCCGGATAACCTTTAGCTTGCCGATCAAAGGTGACTAGCCTTGTCTTATTTTAACCTCTTTGTAAATTAATTTGTTTTGTTATTATAAGTTTATGAGTATGATTGTTGTGCTAAAATATGTTAAACATGATTTGTGTGTGTTTGTGTGTTATGTGAAACATAATAAAATGATAATAAATAAGTAATATTGATTATAGTTAAAGTGTAGTAAAATGTTAATATGTTTAGTTAAATTAATTTTGAGCATTTTTAATTATGATTCATATGATTTTTATGTTTAGTTATGTTTTAGTTAAGTAGTAATTATATATAAAAATTATGTGAAATATTAACAATGAGTTTAAAATGATTAAAAATCGAAAATAAAAATATATATACATATACACACTCACGGCATTTTGCCCCTTTTTATTTAAATTTTCACTTTTAATTTTTGTAAATAATATGTTGTGTTAAGTTAGTTAAAATAGATGTTATCGTGTGAAAAAAATTAAATTAGGAAAATAATTTATAAGTTGTTAAAATTGAATATTGTAACAACCTGGTTTTTAGTCGACTTTAATTACTAAGGCGGAAATTAATTAAGTCTTAAACCAGCGTTATTAATTATACAAATAACCCAAAATATTACATCATCGTTTAAGAGTTGAATAAAAACAACTCTAAGTACGGAAATTTAAAAGAGTAGCGTTAAATATATTACATCTCTCTCGAAACACAACTAAAGTACAGCATGAAACGTCTCGTGGCCCCGTCCAAAATCCAGCTCCCGGTCCACGGTTATCCTGCACAATAAACTGATGGGGGGGGTGCCCGCTTAGCGGACAGTGACTAGCTATGCTCATACTTACCCTCGATTTCAATTACTTTGTTTTATTATTATCGCTTTATAATTATAACATTATGATAAAAACGTAAACATGCTTATTACATTTAGCATATAAAGACATATTAGTCATAATAAGCATGCGAGTGAAAGCGATAAATCATATAAGCATGATATTCAATAATGAAAGCAATTAACAGATAATCTCATAACAATAGTATCACAAAGATATCAACAGATTACGGTTTATATCAGATCGCAAATAAACATACGTATCGTATCATACACATCATGCAGACTCGATTCACTTCAGAAAGTTGTGGTCTTTAGTTTTCGAAGATGGTACACACTCGTTCTCATTTAGTCATACAACAAACAACATATACTGCTTACGAGCCTGACCACTGAGTAGGCCATTGTACTCTAGTCGCTTGCATCTCACTACCATAGTGCAGCGACTTACTCGACTCGTAAACCACGCCGAATTGTAACAACCTGGTTTTTCGTGACTTTAATTAAACTAAGGCGGAATATTAATTAAGTCTATTTATTACAAAACCAGCTGTCATCGTATTACAACTCATTATACATAATAAGAGTCATAGATAAAACAGAGTTTAATCGATTACATTCTCTCAAAATATAAAATAAGGCCTCCAATCCCCTTGTGTAGATCAACAATCAAGTCTCGGGGTACCTGGGACTGTTATCAAAAATAGCTTCTTCAGCCCCGCACATTCTAAACAACACATATATACATACAATCATGCAGTTCATAAAGCATAACATAAACAGTTCATTTAAACATGGCAATTAAATTATCAGATCATATCAATTCATATAACACAACAATTTAATCATCAAATTATCTCAATTCATAATCATGAAGGCAAATCATTATCATTTCATTCATATTCGGGGTAGTCGACCCTTTTCAATTATATTCATATAGCAACATAACTCGTGAGTCTTGACTACAGAGCGGCTCGTGTACTCTCATAGATAATTACCCATATAATTCTATCAAAGTGCACTAGTTACTCAGACTCGTACATCAGATCAAACACTAAGTAGCATACGATACAGCTACCTAACATCCAACTCAACATGGATAATCTAAGATGAAACACGACCATAAGCCAACAAACCAGTAAGGATGGAAACATGCGTTAACACAAATAGCATGTTAACGCGCGACGCGTTTGGCCACATCAACGGACTTTAAATGCTGAAGATATCAAGCAGGTAATAAGGAGGATCAGTCCCTTGTCTTTTGCATGCATACACTACCCTATTGGTACGACTATTACACTACGACAGATTCCCCGGATGGGAATGGCTATTTTCCGTTACCTCATATGGGCCCGTGAACGAATCACTACCCAGGGCGAAAATCACGTTAAATAAAGACTAGGAGAGTCATTAGATTACCACTAGCACCAAATAGCGATGATAGTGTCCCCATATGCGGCTACCTTACCAACCCTGACCCTATAGCGTTTAACATCGCAGACACCCGAGTACTAATCATACCACGTTATAATCGAGGGGTATAATCTCATGTCGCCGCCTTTTGATTCATTATCCTAAGTTGTCGAAGGAATATCGAGTATGAGGAATATATTCCTCACTGTCGGATTCAACCCAAACAACCGCGGAGATTCTTAGGGTTCCCAAGTTAGAGTGGATAGTCCAAGTGAAGTCATCAAAAGGGCAATTCAAATAAGGGGTGCGCATTATTCTATACATGTGAGGAAAAACGGTAACATCAAATATTCAACACTTAATTCATTACCTATTTTATTATTCATAACACAGATTACAGTTCTTATTAATTATAACATCGTCGAACTTGTATAATGAAATTTTAGTCTTAACAGTTCTTCAAGTAAACGGAGGCACATAGAAAACTTAAATATTTATCTTGAGTCCGTTCGTAAATTTTAAATATTTTTACTATTCATTATTTTACTATTCACTGTGTTTTACTATTCATCGTATTTACTATTCACCGTATTTACTATTCACCGTATTTTTATACGTATTCGTATTTCGTATTTGTACGTATTTTTATACTTCGTATTTATACGTATTTTTATACGTACATGTATTCTTATACTTAGTATCTTTTTCTATACTTAGTATTTATTATTATATTTTTATACTTAGTATTTTCTTTATACTTAGTATTTTTATACTTAGGATATTTTTAGGTTACAAAACTAACTTTTATTTTCTAAGTATAAAATTCTAGTTTTAAAGTCGTTAAGTTCGTTTTGTACTTAGTGACTTTGAATAATATTTCGGAAGTAAAACTTGGTTAAATTTAAGTATAAAATTCTAGTTTTCAAAGTTGTTAAGTTCATTTTAAAACATGTAACGTTTATTTTTATCGGTTTCGTTGATTCTTTTTATTAACGATTCATTATACAATCTAATTTAATCCTAATTACTATTCAACTTTAGTGACTAAGTGATAAATTAATTTTGATCAAAATTGACTCATTTAAAGTGGTAAAACCGTGGCTCTTTATTACTTGTAGCTATTTATTTTCTTTTTGTTTTTATTTAATATTTCATTATCTTAACTAATTGAATTACTTTAGTGATAAAAATAAAAAGTGACAAATTCATTTTAAGTCCAAAAATGTCCTCAAACCGTGGCCTACACTATACTTATGCATTTCATCTTCGTTTTCAAATTTTATCGGTTTTTGACTTAAAGTTTTTTATATATTAATTATTTAAATTATCCTAAAGTGATTTAAACTAGTATGAAATTTCACTAAACATTTTATTTCATTTATGAATAGTGTTTTTACTTACTTTAAATTTCTAACTTTTATATTTTAAAGATTTAGCTTATTTAACTTATATATTTAGTTTTGTAATTACTTACTAGTTAATAAAGACAATAAATAACAACACACATACAAATATCATAAATCATAAAGAGCTAAAAATTCAAGAACAACATGAAGATATGAAGAACAATTAGGAATTTCACATGAACATCAATTAGTCAAATTTTCATATGTTTATATAATTTTCTCAAATTTTACCTACAAGTCTAATTTACCTAAACTAACATAACATATTATTTTCAAAAATTAAAACTAAAAATTGGTCCAAAAATTCAAGAAAACCGTAGGTTAGTATATATGTTCACAAATTTTTATTTTTGATTTTTATACTTCTAATTCAATAACTGTTTTCCCTTTATATTATATATGTATTTAACTTAGGTGAAATTCATATAAAAACATTAACAAATAAAATCAAATCATTTCAAGTACACACAAATTAATATCAAACAAAATGCAAAGAAATGAATATCAACATATAAACCATATTTTTAGTACTCATTTATTTAAGTCTTTTAAACATATGATTAACAAAAATTAAAACGAAAAATTAAGAGAAAACAAGGGTGAATGCGGTGGGTTATTCATGGTGAGCACAACTTTTATTTTTCGATTTTTGTCTCCTAATTTAACACATGTTACTAGGTGATCATAACACAATAAATATAACACATAAACATTTATAGCATGCGATTTACAAAATTAAAACCTAGTGTGCGGGGCACCTTAATTAGGTTAGTGAATGATATGCCTAGCAATTATCGGGATCGATAATATGGTCGAAAAATACTAAGATCGATGGCTCCACCTTGCTCCTCTTCTTTGGAAGGATTAGTACATAAAAATAAAAATAAGCAAGTTAGTAATTTATTTTAAAACTAAACTAACTAAACTAAAATTTAAAGTGTAGTAGTATTTTTATGTTTAGGTGATGTTTAGATTTTATTTATTTTGATTTGTGTTCATAAATATTCACTAGTTAAAAGAGGTAGTGATTACTTAAATAAAAGTGGTGTAGAATTAATTGAAGTGTTAAAGAAAAATAAAAACAAAGGAGAAATTTTAATGGAGAATGGATGTAGAAGATGAAGATCATAAGTGATCTTGGAGGTTGAAGATGAAGATGTTCTTACTAAATAGAATAAGTGTTTGTGTTTTAGAGAGAAAAGAGTTAAAGTGTTTATGTGTTTGAGTGGAAAATGAGAGAAAATACTTAGTGTGTTTTTTTGTGTTTGTGTGTAAATGAATTAGGTAGTAGTATGTTGTATGTGTATGTTAGAGTGGAAAGTGAAGGTAGTAGTAATGAATTGTATTGTAGTAATAATTTGTATGTATTGTAGTATGTATTTAGGTTGTATAATCTTTAAATTTAGTTAAGCTAAAAGTGTGATGATGAGTATAAATGTAGGTGTGTAAGGATGTAGAGCATGCTTGTGTAAAGTGAACAAAATGGAAGAGCATGCTTGTGTAGGGTGAAGCATGTGTGTAAGAATTGGAAGAGCATGCTTGTGTAGTGAATTTGATGTGTGCAAGTAAGGCAAAAATGAAAGAGTGTAGACTTGTATGAGTGAGTAAAGTGAGAATGGAAGAGTGCAGAAAATTTAGCTCGAGCTAGGCAGATCCGACGGCTACGAAAATAGCGCCATTAAATCCGTCTCGAAAAGTTATGTGGTTTAGGCTTTTGTTTCGCTCAATTCCGAGTCCGTATGACCACTTTTCGGACCTCGAAAGTTAGGTCCTATATATTTATACGGGTTACAAAAATAAAAAAGGAAATTAGTTTGTTTAAATAAAGTTAAATATAAATTAACAAAATGATGGCCTAAAATAGGTGTGTAAGTAAAGCATGGTGTGTGTAAGAAAAAATGGAAGAGTAAAGTGAAGCATGTAGAGTGAGCTACAAGTGAGCTCGGCCATCACACAAGTCAAGGGTCCGATTTTTCGTTTTTGAAATTTTCGATTTATACACGCTAAAAGTCTCGAAATAAAGTATATGATCTTAAAGTAGTGTTTCGAAATAAGATCGAAACTAAAAATGAAAATAATCTTCGAAAGGTGATCAAAACAAAAATTGGGCTCAAAATCCTCGAAATCTTGATTAAAAGTTTACTAACCCGAAATACATATTTTTTTGGTCAAAAGTTATTGATTTAAATAATTAAAATCAACCGTCAAAACGTTTATCAGTTTAAATTAAGTTTGACTTGAAATTTCGATAGTTTTCAAAAGTGCTAATTAAATAGAATTGGAATAGTAGCTAGGTAGAAAGCAAATATGATTTATTAAGAAATAAACAAAATGATTATGTTTTTAATCTAAATTAGTTTCTTTGAAATTATTCTTTAACTAATTTAGTTTCATATTAAGTTTTTACATTATGTATCCTTGAATTTGGATGAGGATGTTTGGTGATTTAGTCACCATTTAATTCGCCCTTGTGGGCCCCATTTGCCTCGTTTTGCGCGCCGAAATTTGTCGTTGAGAAATTTGTCGTCGATGCGTCATTTTATTTATCGAGTTCAAATATATAAAAATAAAGTTCGAATTCGAAGTATATAAAAATAGTTTTAGTTCAAAGGTCTTGAGAAGGAAATTGTAGTGTTTGAAATCGATGACTTGAATTTCAAAGGTGAGAAAAATATAAGGGTCCATTTTTATAAAATTTTGAAATGTGTTTCTTTTTGAATCTTGAATAAAATACAACATATTTTATTTTTCAAAATTTTAAATTTGGACTTAAGAAATTTAGTATTATTTGGCGAAAAAAATTCAGACGCATTTTTATTATAAGGAAAAAGGATGAATTTAATTTAAGGAATTAAATTCTCTTATAAAATAATGTTAAAATAACACGGGGTGTTACAATCCTACCCCCTTAAGAGAAGTTTCGTCCCCGAAACTTGGATAGAGTGGATAACTGCTCGAGGTTAAACAAGGCAGTTAGAGAGATTATTGAGATTTTACAAATTTGGATAATAATATTCGGTTTTGTTGGAATAAGACTTTTTGAAAAGTTTGAGTTTTCTAACTAATATAGAAACGTCGGATAGAGTGAAAATATTGGAGAGCAAAATCGCGTTTGATTTATTAATGAGATATTTAAATAAATATAGAAATGTTACTAGAATGTTATTTTTGAAAGTGACGCGAAAGGGATTCATAAAAAGGTAGGGCCTAGAAGTTTTGTACGGAATTAAATTAAATCAAAACTAGTAAGAGTTTTAAGAATAAAAACAATTTATTTAGTTTTGAGAATAAGTGTTATCCTTAAAATAGATTGTAATAAGAAATTTCAGATTTTAATAGGACTTTAATATAGTCAAATTATAGTCCTACCCCCTAAGAAGTTTTAAACGTATATACCTAATATTATTATTGTTACATACTTTTAATGATCACGCGTATATATATGGGATATAGCCTTAGGAAAACGGCATTTAGGGACGTTATGTAAAAGTCATTGTGATCATAATTGAAATATGAGCTTTAATGAATTTACGAGTATATAGGTTATCGTTGAATGATTAAGTAAAATTTTAGGGAATTATGGATAACCTTGTTGATATAGCTCATTTTCATAAAATTTATTATTATAATGTTATTAGGTGAAAGCAAATGTTATAAATCATATTTAGGACATGATTCGAAATTTATAATAAGGGGTTATATAAAGAGAAAATACGATATATGTAAGTATATTTTGACGAAAGAAAGATTATAATAGATAAGACCAGTTCGAAAGGTATTTAAAATTTAAAGAAAAGGATGCTGCAGTATCGAATAAAATCAAGGCAGGTACTAAGTTAACCAGAATTTTACCCGTGATGACATCTACGTCAGGGCAATCCTCGTTGTCTTCGTCAATCTCCGACAAGACGTAAACACGTCCTTGTACCTTAACTGCGGGTAGTGGTCCCGTGTTCATCCTTCCCATCGCTTCTTTTTTCGGGCACGCGTTAGATTTGTGTCCCGCTACATTGCAGAAGAAACAGACGATTGGGGATCCGCCAGACCGCTTCCAGGTGTGTAGAGCCTTGTGTGAAATAGCAATTGTCCGATCGTACAATCGGCGTGGGTTCTTCCACCCTTTGTAGTCACCTCCTGGTTCGAAGTTTTGTTGTTCTGATTATAAACCGGCTTGTTGAAATTGTTGTTTTGGAAATTCGGCCTCTGAAAATTCCTTTGTTGGAAGGTCGGCTTCTGGATGCAACTAGAACTTGCCACAGGAGGCGTAAAAGTTCTCTTCTTCATTTTCTCCTCAGCTTCCCTCTTCTGGATAGGGGCCCAGATGCTCGTTGCTTTCTCATAGGCTTCAGCAAAGTTCTTACAGTTGAACCCGCTCATGTTTATCCTCAGATCGTTAGTCATGCCCCTTACATAACGGGTTGCGAGTTCCTCCTCGTTCGTTAATATTCTAGGGGCAAACTTAGATAGCTCCTGATATTTCTCGGTGTATGCCTGCAGAGACATATCACCCTGGTTTAGGTTGCGGAACTCCTCCTCCTTCTCCCACTTTAACTCCTCCCCGAAGTATTTGGTCTCGAGGAGTAACTTGAATTCACTCCAATTGTAAATCCTCAGGGGAAAAGTGGATCGGATCAAGCGCCACCAGCTGTTGGCCTCTCCCTTCAGGTAGTAAGCTACCACATTCACCTTTTCTGTAGGCGGTGTCTTACTGAGCTCCAACAGCTTCTCCATTTCTTCAATCCATTCAGTCAGAACGGTAGGGTTGACCGAGCCTGAGTACGGTTGAGGTCTATGTTTTGAGAACCTCTCAAACGCGGATTGGTTATTACCGCCACCCTGATATTGGTGGACATTCTGAGCAATCTTCACGATTGCGTCCTCGAAGCCTCTTCTTCTTGCCTCCTCTTCAACAAATTGTTGGTCGAGGTCATTGTTGGGAATACCGTTTGCAGCCATTCTGAAAAAGAATATTAAAATCAAAAGTTACAAAGCTTCCTAATTCCTTCTCAATGAAGTGAACTATGACAGAGGGTTAGAAACCAAGCTCAGAAAATAACATAAGAGCTCAGATATATGTTCAAGGGGTATGGAGTTGAGTCTGAGAATTGATAAGGGTTAGCCATCGGTACTATGAACAGTACGAATAAGGTTAGAAGGTTTGAAATAAAGAGAAAGAAGTTTATGAATTCGTAGAGTAAGGTTGAACACATTCTACGAAGTTGAGAGAAAAGAAAATTAGTTTGCAGAGTCATTTATAAAGGATTATTGATTCAGAACATCAAAAGTCTCGAAGAAGTTAAAATTTTACGAGATTGACTCCTTATTAGTAGGGATTTTAGAATGTAAAAAGAAAATCCTAAAATCATGGAGAGATTAAATGTCAAGAGATTTTTATGATCTAGAAAGTCTGAAAGTTGAAAGGCGTTGCAATGATGGGGATAATTAAAGAACGGTTATAGCTGGTTGTAGGAATTTTTAAAGCTAAAGAAGTCTCCGACGTCTTGGAAGCTGCCTCAGATAGCATGATTCTTGATACGTCTCTCTGCATGCGCTTCAGTCTTGCCTTCGATTCTTACGTCTTGATTCTTGTAAAGTTAGTATAAGGGACTTGTTAGTCAAAAAGATTAGTAGGTCAGTCCTTAATGTTTCTACCCAATCTCTCTTTTAACGCGTTCTAAGATTATTATTTTAGCGATCTAGGATTTCTAATTCATTATTTGATCCTATAAGTCTATGCCTGACATATATATTAATATGTATGTCTGGCCCAGGTGTCGTCTCGCTAGATGAGATAACTTTAAGCTACTCACGGTCGCAAGACAAACGATAATTAATCAGAATAACCTGGTTTTTCGTGACTTTAATTAAACTAAGGCGGAATATTAATTAAGTCTATTTATTACAAAACCAGCTGTCATCGTATTACAACTCATTATACATAATAAGAGTCATAGATAAAACAGAGTTTAATCGATTACATTCTCTCAAAATATAAAATAAGGCCTCCAATCCCCTTGTGTAGATCAACAATCAAGTCTCGGGGTACCTGGGACTGTTATCAAAAATAGCTTCTTCAAATTTCGCACATTCTAAACAACACATATATACATACAATCATGCAGTTCATAAAGCATAACATAAACAGTTCATTTAAACATGGCAATTAAATTATCAGATCATATCAATTCATATAACACAACAATTTAATCATCAAATTATCTCAATTCATAATCATGAAGGCAAATCATTATCATTTCATTCATATTCCGGGTAGTCGAATTCTTTCAATTATCTTCATATAGCAACATAACTCGCGAGTCTTGACTACAGAGCGGCTCGTGTACTCTCATAGATAATTACCCATATAATTCTATCAAAGTGCACTAGTTACTCAGACTCGTACATCAGATCAAACACTAAGTAGCATACGATACAGCTACCTAACATCCAACTCAACATGGATAATCTAAGATGAAACACGACCATAAGCCAACAAACCAGTAAGGATGGAAACATGCGTTAACACAAATAGCATGTTAACGCTACGACGTCTTGGCCACATCAACGGACTTTAAATGTTTGAAGATATCAAGGTGTAATAAGGAGGATCAGTCCCTTGTCTTTTGCATGCATACACTACCCTATTAGTACGACTATTACACTACTTACGCATTCTGATGGGAATGGCTATTTTCCGTTACCTCATATGGGCCCGTGAGCGAATCACTACCCAGGCGAAAATCACGTTAAATAAAGACTAGGAGAGTCATTAGATTACCACTAGCACCAAATAGCGATGATAGTGTCCCCATATGCGGCTACCTTACCAACCCTGACCCTATAGCGTTTAACATCGCAGACACCCGAGTACTAATCATACCACGTTATAATCGAGGGGTATAATCTCATGTCGGGCCGGGCCTTTTGATTCATTATCCTAAGTTGTCGAAGGAATATCGAGTATGAGGAATATATTCCTCACTGTCGGATTCAACCCAAACAACCGCGGAGATTCTTAGGGTTCCCAAGTTAGAGTGGATAGTCCAAGTGAAGTCATCAAAAGGGCAATTCAAATAAGGGGTGCGCATTATTCTATACATGTGAGGAAAAACGGTAACATCAAATATTCAACACTTAATTCATTACCTATTTTATTATTCATAACACAGATTACAGTTCTTATTAATTATAACATCGTCGAACTTGTATAATGAAATTTTAGTCTTAACAGTTCTTCAAGTAAACGGAGGCACATAGAAAACTTAAATATTTATCTTGAGTCCGTTCGTAAATTTTAAATATTTTTACTATTCATTATTTTACTATTCACTGTGTTTTACTATTCATCGTATTTACTATTCACCGTATTTACTATTCACCGTATTTTTATACGTATTCGTATTTCGTATTTGTACGTATTTTTATACTTCGTATTTATACGTATTTTTATACGTACATGTATTCTTATACTTAGTATCTTTTTCTATACTTAGTATTTATTATTATATTTTTATACTTAGTATTTTCTTTATACTTAGTATTTTTATACTTAGGATATTTTTAGGTTACAAAACTAACTTTTATTTTCTAAGTATAAAATTCTAGTTTTAAAGTCGTTAAGTTCGTTTTGTACTTAGTGACTTTGAATAATATTTCGGAAGTAAAACTTGGTTAAATTTAAGTATAAAATTCTAGTTTTCAAAGTTGTTAAGTTCATTTTAAAACATGTAACGTTTATTTTTATCGGTTTCGTTGATTCTTTTTATTAACGATTCATTATACAATCTAATTTAATCCTAATTACTATTCAACTTTAGTGACTAAGTGATAAATTAATTTTGATCAAAATTGACTCATTTAAAGTGGTAAAACCGTGGCTCTTTATTACTTGTAGCTATTTATTTTCTTTTGTTTTTATTTAATATTTCATTATCTTAACTAATTGAATTACTTTAGTGATAAAAATAAAAAGTGACAAATTCATTTTAAGTCCAAAAATGTCCTCAAACCGTGGCCTACACTATACTTATGCATTTCATCTTCGTTTTCAAATTTTATCGGTTTTTGACTTAAAGTTTTTTATATATTAATTATTTAAATTATCCTAAAGTGATTTAAACTAGTATGAAATTTCACTAAACATTTTATTTCATTTATGAATAGTGTTTTTACTTACTTTAAATTTCTAACTTTTATATTTTAAAGATTTAGCTTATTTAACTTATATATTTAGTTTTGTAATTACTTACTAGTTAATAAAGACAATAAATAACAACACACATACAAATATCATAAATCATAAAGAGCTAAAAATTCAAGAACAACATGAAGATATGAAGAACAATTAGGAATTTCACATGAACATCAATTAGTCAAATTTTCATATGTTTATATAATTTTCTCAAATTTTACCTACAAGTCTAATTTACCTAAACTAACATAACATATTATTTTCAAAAATTAAAACTAAAAATTGGTCCAAAAATTCAAGAAAAACCGTGGGTTAGTATATATGTTCACAAATTTTTATTTTTGATTTTTATACTTCTAATTCAATAACTGTTTTCCCTTTATATTATATATGTATTTAACTTAGGTGAAATTCATATAAAAACATTAACAAATAAAATCAAATCATTTCAAGTACACACAAATTAATATCAAACAAAATGCAAAGAAATGAATATCAACATATAAACCATATTTTTAGTACTCATTTATTTAAGTCTTTTAAACATATGATTAACAAAAATTAAAACGAAAAATTAAGAGAAAACAAGGGTGAATGCCGTGGGTTATTCATGGTGAGCACAACTTTTATTTTTCGATTTTTGTCTCCTAATTTAACACATGTTACTAGGTGATCATAACACAATAAATATAACACATAAACATTTATAGCATGCGATTTACAAAATTAAAACCTAGTGTGCGGGGGCACCTTAATTAGGTTAGTGAATGATATGCCTAGCAATTATCGGGATCGATAATATGGTCGAAAATACTAAGATCGATGGCTCCACCTTGCTCCTCTTCTTTGGAAGGATTAGTACATAAAAATAAAAATAAGCAAGTTAGTAATTTATTTTAAAACTAAACTAACTAAACTAAAATTTAAAGTGTAGTAGTATTTTTATGTTTAGGTGATGTTTAGATTTTATTTATTTTGATTTGTGTTCATAAATATTCACTAGTTAAAAGAGGTAGTGATTACTTAAATAAAAGTGGTGTAGAATTAATTGAAGTGTTAAAGAAAAATAAAAACAAAGGAGAAATTTTAATGGAGAATGGATGTAGAAGATGAAGATCATAAGTGATCTTGGAGGTTGAAGATGAAGATGTTCTTACTAAATAGAATAAGTGTTTGTGTTTTAGAGAGAAAAGAGTTAAAGTGTTTATGTGTTTGAGTGGAAAATGAGAGAAAATACTTAGTGTGTTTTTGTGTTTGTGTGTAAATGAATTAGGTAGTAGTATGTTGTATGTGTATGTTAGAGTGGAAAGTGAAGGTAGTAGTAATGAATTGTATTGTAGTAGTAATTTGTATGTATTGTAGTATGTATTTAGGTTGTATAATCTTTAAATTTAGTTAAGCTAAAAGTGTGATGATGAGTATAAATGTAGGTGTGTAAGGATGTAGAGCATGCTTGTGTAAAGTGAACAAAATGGAAGAGCATGCTTGTGTAGGGTGAAGCATGTGTGTAAGAATTGGAAGAGCATGCTTGTGTAGTGAATTTGATGTGTGCAAGTAAGGCAAAAATGAAAGAGTGTAGACTTGTATGAGTGAGTAAAGTGAGAATGGAAGAGTGCAGAAAATTTAGCTCGAGCTAGGCAGATCCGACGGCTACGAAAATAGCGTCATTAAATCCGTCTCGAAAAGTTATGTGGTTTAGGCTTTTGTTTCGCTCAATTCCGAGTCCGTATGACCACTTTTCGGACCTCGAAAGTTAGGTCCTATATATTTATACGGGTTACAAAAATAAAAAGGAAATTAGTTTGTTTAAATAAAGTTAAATATAAATTAACAAAATGATGGCCTAAAATAGGTGTGTAAGTAAAGCATGGTGTGTGTAAGAAAAAATGGAAGAGTAAAGTGAAGCATGTAGAGTGAGCTACAAGTGAGCTCGGCCATCACACAAGTCAAGGGTCCGATTTTTCGTTTTTGAAATTTTCGATTTGCGCGCACGCGAAAAGTCTCGAAATAAAGTATATGATCTTAAAGTAGTGTTTCGAAATAAGATCGAAACTAAAAATGAAAATAATCTTCGAAAGGTGATCAAAACAAAAATTGGGCTCAAAATCCTCAAATCTTGATTAAAAGTTTACTAACCCGAAATACATATTTTTTGGTCAAAAGTTATTGATTTAAATAATTAAAATCAACCGTCAAAACGTTTATCGCTTTAAATTAAGTTTGACTTGAAATTTCGATAGTTTTCAAAAGTGCTAATTAAATAGAATTGGAATAGTAGCTAGGTAGAAAGCAAATATGATTTATTAAGAAATAAACAAAATGATTATGTTTTTAATCTAAATTAGTTTCTTTGAAATTATTCTTTAACTAATTTAGTTTCATATTAAGTTTTTACATTATGTGTCCTTGAATTTGGATGAGGATGTTTGGTGATTTAGTCACCAACTAATTGACCTTGTGGGCCCCATTTGCCTCGTTTTCTTGTAAATTTGTCGTTGAGAAATTTGTCGTCGATGCGTCATTTTATTTATCGAGTTCAAATATATAAAAATAAAGTTCGAATTCGAAGTATATAAAAATAGTTTTAGTTCAGGTGCGAGAAGGGAAATTGTAGTGTTTGAAATCGATGACTTGAATTTCAAAGGTGAGAAAAATATAAGGGTCCATTTTTATAAAATTTTGAAATGTGTTTCTTTTTGAATTCTGAATAAAATACAACATATTTTATTTTTCAAAAATTTTAAATTTGGACTTAAGAAATTTAGTATTATTTGGCGAAAAAAATTCAGACTCATTTTTATTATAAGGAAAAAGGATGAATTTAATTTAAGGAATTAAATTCTCTTATAAAATAATGTTAAAATAACACGGGGTGTTACAGAATACTATAGTACTTGCATCTCATCTTCTAGTGTTCGAAATGATTCGAACTTCAGATACAATCTCGTCAAGTGATCTGTACATGTGGTAAGAACGAATGCTAGTGTCGCGCCCACTAAGAACGAAACACGGCAAGGAGACAGAACCGCAAAGCGCATAAGCACATAATGTCACGGTGGCCCTGATAACTTTAGCGAAATAGGGTAATAAAGCCCTAGTCTAGTATGCATACACTAATATCCAATTTAAGAATGGGCTATGCTATTCATAGAGCACCTTAACTCAGGATAAAACGACTATTTCCTAAAGCCTGATACAAAAGCATTGGCATATTCTTTATCTTGTACGGAACAGGCTATACGACTTAAGGCGTAACGGCATGGGTAAAGCGCATAAGCACATAATGTTACCAATTTGAACCACACTATTCGATATGACCCAAGCCAGTGATCGAGATAGTGGCGTCCGCTACAAGACTATCTTAACCCCACTTCACTCACGATTGACGTTCCCTTATCTGAGGCCCAAGCTTGACCTTTTATTTAACTTACTCAAAATTCATTATTTATTTGATATTTATATATCACATGTTACTAGACTCTCCTAGTTCCATCGTCAAACTTTTAATTTGAATTGTAGGTTTCATATGATCACATAACATGTTCGTTTATTATTTGAGGTGTGGTTAATTATTAACGTTTTTAAGTTTCTATATTGATATGTTTATTAATATGTCCAATTTTATTTAAGTGTTTTTCAAAACACTTTAAGTTATTTACTTATTCATTTTCAATTTTCTATACTTAGTAAATTTTCAATCATTTACAATATTTCAAATTTTGAAAGTTGAAACATCTTGACTTTGCGACGTAACTTGTTTTACAAGTTTCGTAAATTTCTCACTATTCATCCATCACTACTCATCGTATTTTATACGTAATTTTATACTTATACTTATTCTCATACTTCGTATTCCTACGTATTTTTATACTTATACGTATTCTTAAACTTGTACGTATTTTTATACTTATACGTATTTTTATACTTAAGATATTTTAGGTGTAAAACTAAACCCTTTTATTTACTAAGTATAGTTTTCTAGTTTCAAAGTCGTTAGGTTCGTTTTGTACTTAGTGATTTTTGAAAATATTTTAAAAGTCTTGTTTTAAAAACGTTAAGTTCGGTTTGTAAAAAGTGATCAATGATATTTATTTTAAAATGAGACTCAGTCAAATTTAGTCGTCTATTTACTAAAGTTAGTGATTTTCATTTTAAAATAATAGTATCGTGGATGATTCATTTAGTCCGTATGTCCAAGTCCAACAGTCCAATATTTTCAAAGGCAGTAGCACACGATTTAATTCCTTTTTTATAATTGTTATACTTTTTAATCGGTTTATAATATTTAATTTCCAACTAAATCGATTTATACAAAAGTTCATTTCTAATAACTAGTTAACTTTAGTGACTTAGTGATAATTTCATTTTGATCAAATTTAGTCCATTTTTAATGGTAAAACCGTGTGATATTATGTATGTATAAAAATTGATTTATTTCTTTTAATTTCTTAATCCTAACTTATTAACTACTAATTAAATTATTTTAACAATAAACTAAAAAGTGATAAAACAAATTTTAACCCCAAAAAGGAGCCCAAAACCGTGGCTAATGTAGTAGTGTCCTAAATTTTTATTTTTCAATTTTTATCGGTTTTTAGCTTAAAGTTTTTATATTTCAATTTTTCTAATTATACTAAAATGATTTAAACTAAAATAAAACTTTACTAGAAATTTCATTAGACTAAAATTTTAGTTAAAATATAAAGTGAAATTTTCTAAATGTTTTTCTAAAAGTGTAAGTTGATTTATGTAATACTACTAACATAATATAACATAATAATTAAACATAAACTGTAACACCCCCATGATAAAGAAAAGAAAAGATTATAGTTATCATGATAAATGGAAGCATTTTGATATGATGAGGTTGCACACCTTATACGCCTAGTTGTTGCCGATTTGGATTGTTCGGATGTTATGACCAGTACCTCGATATACATAAGTGTGATAGTAATCAATCTCAGCGCTAATAAAATCAACTTGATGGGTGTAATGGAAACACGTTTTTCCTTCTTTTATTTGACGTATATTGTTAGTTACGCGGACGTAACTCTTTTTTTTGGGGGGGATAGGAAGCGCACAAATTTTGTTTGTGTTGGTTTGCATGTTATTGATGTTTAAGTAGTGCTACCTCGACTTTAGCAGTTGTTGATCTTGTGGTGAACCTGATTGTGTCCGTGTTTACATGTTTGCTTATCTTGTGCTGTTAGTTGTTCGGCTGGATAGAAGTTTGAATTTCGGGACGAAATTCTCTTAAGAGGGGAAGACTGTAATACCCAATATTTTTCGTAGTCGCTAGTTTTGTTTATTTACGTCGTTTTGTAACTAGTATTAGTTTTTGTTGGGCATTATAGGGATTTTCAGGTATGTAATGTTTATTCTCTTTTGAAGCGTAAAAATGAGAGGAGTTGAGAGAATAAGTCGGTTTGGTGTTTTGGATTTGCTTAGGGTCGGTTTTAGGCGTTTTGAGCGTTTTTAAGTAGTTTTGGACTGGATTTGACCCTCTTTCTATGCTTTAGTAATAGAATAAATTATTTGGGCCTCATTCAATCTCCCCATCTTACATTTCATTACCTATCAAAACAAAATAGAATAGAGGAGACGCACCTCCCTTAAAAACAAAAACACAAACATCGAAAATAAGAAAAGGAGGAGCAGCCTTCATCTTCTTCCACCCTCAAACCGTAAGACACCCCCTTTTTGCTCCCGGTTTTTGATCCGGGTCTCCCACGTCTGACCACCGTTTCACTCGCTTTTCGTTGCGTTTTCTTCCTCTCGCTTCTCTCTATCTCCTCATACTATTTTCCCTCGAAGGTAAGGTCTCCTTCAACCTCAAAGTTGAGACTTTTAATGTAGGGCTTTGTTGAGTGAAGTTATAATTGCTCTATTTCGGTTATGGTTTAAATTGTTTTAGTAATTAGTAGAGTTTTGTTGATGTTGTGGGTACTAAAGAAGAAGATTTCGTAGAAGAATCGTTGTGAGGGTCGGTGTTCATCGGTGTTCATCGCTAGGGACGATTTCAAGGGCTTTCTTCACCTCGAGGTAAGGGCTTAACCCTTACTTAGTTTTGTATGTGTGCTTGTGTGTGTGAAATGTGGCATTTATGTGATTGTTGGTTGATTTGTGAAGTGTATGGAAAGTTTGAAAATGATTGTGACGGTGTTTGTTGATTGTGAGGGGTGTGTGTGTAAGTTAAATGTATGAACGTAAGTGTGTGTGGGTTGTATGTTGTTGGCCAAGATTTATAGAGGCCGTGTGATTGATTGAGCAGGACACTGTCCTAAGGACCTGCTGTTCCGATTACTACTGCTGCTGTCACGCCCTTTTTCCTGCTGCTGTTATGCCTTACTTCTGCTGCTACTACGTTTATTACTGCTACTACTGCTTTTATTTGTCGTCGTTGTTGTTTATTATATTGTTGTTGTTGCGTAAATATTGTTATGTTGTGGTGGTTGTGTTATAATACACTACTTCTACTGTACCCCTTTGTGCTGCTGCCGATTGTAGGAAATGTTGAACCGAGCCTTGGCTCATCTCTTGATCAGTAAATATTTTTGTGGTGATTGGAAGGTTTTTCGTAGGTTAGTGTAGGTTTTGTGAGATAATGTCTTGTTGAGTGATCGAATGTATACAAAGTAGTTATGAGGGAGTGTGATAGTTTGTTTACGGAGGCCGTGGAATCATAGTTGTTGACCGTGGTAGTTACGTCACAGTTTTACGCTTGATTTTGTATTACACGCCGCGAACCTCTGTTGTCCTCTGTCGGGCAACTACTTCTATTTTCTTTTGTGTTTGTTGCTACTTTTCTGCTGTAAACGGGACTGTTTTTCCCCTGTAGGCTGCTGCCCGTGAGTGGTGCTGCTGACCGTGTCTCCGGCTGTCAAACATGGTCGTGTTGTGAGCCGTGTTAGCACTGTAGTTGTGGGAATGGTGATGTGTGTAGGTTGAATGGTAGGCTTCGAGTGTAACTAATAAATTCGCGTGAGTTGTGTAGTATATTAATGGGGCATGTATGTATGACGAGTAAAGTTAAAAGAAAAGTATTATATACCGATTGTTTTAAAACAAGTAAGTTGTGGATTGGAATTTCCTTGTTAGCCTCTACGAGTGTTTATGTAAATGTATAGAGTTGATATCGTTTCCTTGCCATGACGTTCAGTACCTTGTGATCATGATGTGGTCTGTGTGACTTGATGCGATGAGGTCTGTGTGGCCCGATGTCGCGATGCGATGAGGTCTGTGTGGCCCGATGTCGCGATACGATGAGGTCTGTGTGGCCCGATGTCGTAATGTGATGAGGTCTGTGTGGCCCGATGTCACAGCGTGATGAGGTCTGTGTGGCCCGATGTCACGAGGAGGAGGCGCAGGGTGTTGTCGGTATGGTAAGTCCCCTATGTGGAGGTTACATGGCGGGGTTCTTAACTTGTCTGTGCCTTGATTTGTTGATAATCGTCCGAGTTAGTTCTTGTATTTTCTTTTAGACCAAGAATGGAAGTTTATTTTACTTACGCGTTTCGGTTGTACTTTAAAGGCTTCTATTTCTTTTTCCTTTCTCGTTTTATGAGTTAACCGTTGACTAACTAGGTGGTTGTTGTCTGTTGGCTTCTTCCCTTAGGTACTCGGACGTGTGCTTGCTGATTATGAGACGCTTGGAGGGAATCACAATAATACTAGTGTTATGTCTAGTTTACCACCATAGACGTCTTGTTTATTTCCGCTACATTACTCAGTTTTGGGGCCTGCGTGCCATCTTGATGTTGTTGCAGTTTTTGTGTTTACTCCACTCGTAGCCTTGAGCTACCGCGTATCCTATCTATATATATATTGTTTGTCTTTTCCAGGTCTTCATGTTTTGAAAACAGGTGTTTGCTCAAGGACCCATTCAGTTGGGTTTCGTAACACCCTTATTTAGGTGGGGTACGCCCGGCTTAAATGGGGGTGTTACATAAACAAGTAACAACCATAAACTAAATAAGAATCAAAGTGACTAAAAATTTATGGACACACATGAAGGTCATATGAACACACATGCACATCAAAATAAGTTAAGAATAACATACACATCACAAGCACAAACATATGAACATTAAGAACATAAAATCAAGTCAAGCACACAATTTCATTTTTTAACAACTTATAATACATTTTTCTAATTTAATTCTTTTTACATGATAACATCCATTTTATACTAACTTAACATAACATATTATTTACAAAAATTAAAAGTGAAAATTTAAATAAAAACAAGGGTAATGCCGTGAGGACACATACAACACACATATTTTCGTTTTCGATTTTTAATCACTTTAAACTCATTGTTAATATTTCACATAATTTTTATATATGATTATAACATAACTAAAACATAACTAAACATAAAAATCATATAAATCAACATTTAAAATGCTCAAAATAAATTAAACTAAACATATGAACATATTTCTACAATAATCTATTTAGAACATTATTTAGTTATTATCATTACTTATACATCACATAATCATACAAACACATATTCATGATGTTTAACATATTTTAACATAATAATCATACTCATAAAAATATAATAATAATCAAATTAATTTTAAAAGAGAATAATATGAGATATAACTAGTCACCTTAATTAGGATGTTAATCGTCGGGGATCTAAAATAAATTTTAGATCGGATTTTTCTTCACCCATAATACCCATATACTTCACCCAAAAATCCTTGCAAGTTAGCTCCTAAAATACCCACTAATGAACTTAGAACTCTTAGGAATTATTAAGATAATATTATAGGTTTTATTTAAGTGGTTTTGGAAGGAAATGAAAGAAAATAAAAGAGGGGAAAGAAGAGCAAATACACGTCCCACATGAAGAGAAATGAGGTTGGTTTTGCACTTTGAAAAATAATGTGGATGTTAGTAAGTTATGTAGTAGTAGTAGTGTTTGTATGCATTGTATTCTTTGATTTTCAACACAAGTCAATACTAGTGATGATCACACAAAGGAGTGTGTAAGTGAATGTGTAAGAGTGTAAGAAGCATGTGAGTGTAAGAGAGGAAGGAAAGAGTGTAGTCTTGCTTGTGTAAGAGGAATGCACATGCTTGTTGTCCATCA
This sequence comes from Dianthus caryophyllus, assembly GCA_023091065.1. Classification (NCBI taxonomy): domain Eukaryota; kingdom Viridiplantae; phylum Streptophyta; class Magnoliopsida; order Caryophyllales; family Caryophyllaceae; genus Dianthus; species Dianthus caryophyllus. The sequence goes on along the minus strand of CM041529.1, from coordinate 9,124,582 downwards.
CTTGTCTTTGGCTTAGAAAATGAGTGCAGAAAATTCAGCTCAAGTTAGGCAAATCTGATGGCTACGAAAATAGCATCATGAAATCCGTCTCGAAAAGTTATGTGGTTTAGGCTTTTGTTTCGCTCAATTCCGAGTCCGTATGACCATTTTATGGCCTCCGAAAGTTAGGCCCTAAATGTTTATACGGGTTACATTAAAAATGAAAAGGGAATTAGTTTGTTAAATAATGTTAAATGTAAATTAACAAAATGATGACCTATTTTTTTTTGTAGAGTAGAAAAATGAGGTCTTGTGTGTGGAAATGAAAGTAGTAGTAATTTGTATTTGTATTTGTATTGTATTTCTTATTATTATGTATAAACTTTAAATTTCAAATACAAAATGAAAATGATGATTACTAATTAAAGGTGTAAGTAAAAGCATGTGACTTGTGTAAGAAAAATGGAAGAGGATAAAATTTGACTTTGGTGTCCAAAAGTCAAAAGTCAAATTTTCGGGTTTGATTTTTCATTTCTCGAAATTTTTGATTTGCGTGTTTGAAATTGTTGACCCGAATTTCAGAGACGGAAAGTATAAGGGTTCATTTTTATTTGAAAATCAGAAATGTTCGAAATTGAATTTTATGAATAAAAGGTTTTACATTTATTTTTATGAATATTAAACATAACTTAACATTTTTGAAATTTGAAATGTAATATAAATTTCGTGTTGATTTTTATAAAATTTTGAAATGTGTTTCCTCTTCAATTCTAAAGATATTGCAACAGACTTTATTTTTCAAAATTTTAAATTTGGACTTAAGAAATTTTAGTATTATTTGGCGAAAAAAATTCAGACGCATTTTTATTATAAGGAAAAAGGGTGAATTTAATTTAAGGAATTAAATTCTTTTATCAAATTGTGTTAAAATAACACGGGGTGTTACAAACCTACCCCCTTAAGAAAAGTTTCGTCCCGAAACTTGAATAGAGTGGATAACTGCTCAAGGTTGGACAAGGCAGTTATAGAGGATAGCAAGATTTTACTAGTTTCGTGAATGACATTTTATTTTGGGTACGATGAGACTTTTCAAAATGTTTGAATCCCTGAATTATTATAACGAGGTTAGATAGAGTGGAAGGATTTAAAGTTGTAATCGTTTTATATTTTCAAATGGGATATTTTGAATTAATGCAGAATTGTTGCTAGATTGTTATTTTCCAAAATTGTTTTCAAAGGGGTTTTCAAAAAGATGGGGCCTAGAAGTTTTGTACGGAATTAATTTAAATTAAAATTATATGGGTTTTAAAATACAACAAATTATAATTTTATTTGAAATCAGATATATAGTTTTAAGTTGGTTGAAATAATGATTTTGAATAATTTTAAACAATGATTTCAAACCATCATATTTTGTCCTACCCCCTTAAGAAAATTTTTAAACATATTTACTAAGTTCAAGTAGAAGAGGTGAAAATTTATTTCAAAGGGTGAAAATTTTGGAAAAGGTACTAATAAGTTTAAAAATTTGAAAATTAATCAAATTCGATAGTATAAGGTAAAGGAGATACAATTAAAACAAAACATTTTCCAAGATATTTAAAATTTTGAAATAAAATTTTAAGAATTAATTGAATAAATTTCAGAGATATTTTAAAGGTGAAAAATGAATGTTAATTTTAGAGGATAATTAGGAATTATATATTTACAAGGATTTCTAACTTTTGAACGAAATACTACGTTTAAAAGGTTGAGAGATAATAAGGTTCGAAGGTTTTTGAGAATAATTTAAAAGGAGTTTACGAAATTGAAAAGCAAAAGTGAAATCATTTTGCGAGATTAAAGAATAGGAATTGAATGAAAGTCGATTTTAAAATATCATTTTGCGAGATATTTTAAGAAGTCGGTTTTATTATAAGGAATTATAGATTTAAAAAGTTAGAAGTTTAGCGGAATTCACAAATTTTCGAAAGGTCGAAAATTTTTGAATGAGACGGAATGATGACGTTAGATAGAGAGGATGATGTAACACCCCGTGTTAATTTAAGCTAATTATAATTAGGAAATCAATAATTAATCATCCTCGCTCACTGAATTTCCTAAAACAATACACTACAATCATTTTTGCACCTAAACTAAAACCATTTTGAATTACTTTGAATTTGAACTTTATGTTTACATTTTCAAACTCGATAAATCAAATGGAGAATCCTCGACAATTTTCTCAACGGCAAATTTTGGCACGCAAATCGAGGTCAAACATTGACTAAATGGCCAAGCCACCTAAATGTGATTAAGTCACCTAATCCTTTCTTAAATATCATTACTCATAATCCAAACCTAATTAAAGTAGCTTAAGCTTAATCATATTGATTATTACTAACACAACATATAATAATAATATCAAATTACTATTCCACTTTGATTTAACTAACACTTTCACTAAAACTCGATATATTGAGTTACACTAAGCCTAAACTGATAAACTTTTTGACGTTTGAGGATAATGATTTAATTCGATAACATTCAACGAAAAAAATATATATTTCGATCGAATAAAATTTTATTTCAAAGTTGCGAGACAAACTAGTACCCAAATTTTGTTTGAATTCGTTTTGAGGTTTATTCTCATTTTTATTTTCGATTTCACTTCTAAACATTATTTCAAGACTATATATTTCATTTCGGGACTTTTACAGCGCCAGAATCGAAAATTTCAAAAACGAAAAATCGGGCCAAGTGACCCATGTTTGGCCGAGATTTTGAGCTTCACAAGCTCAACATTGTCTTCCTTTTTCCTTTTGCTTTTCCTACACAATTGTTTCCTTGTCTCAAGCATGCCTTCCACTCTTACACACATGCTTCCACTCTTACACACTTGTGTCCCCTTGTCTCAAGCATGCATGCATTTTCCTTACACAAGTTTACAAACTACTACTACTACACACACATATCACACGCACAAACCACCCAAAAACACAAACACAACTCAAAAACTTCTAACTTATTTTCTCTCTAGTAAAACACAAACACAAGAAGTTAGTAAGCAACTTCATTTTCTTCCTTGGTTTCCATGGAAGATCATCATCTTCTTCCTCCTTATTTTCTTCTTAAAACTTTGATTTTCTTCCTCTAATTCACTTGATATACTTAAATCAAATGCTCCACCATTTATTTTTAGTACTCACTCCTTATCTTTACATGCAAATTAAAAATGAACATAAATCAAAATCACTTAAAATACAAACATCACCTAAACTAAAAACAATACTACACATAAAACTTTTAGTATAGTTTAACTAGCTTAAATAAATTACTAACTTGTGTATTTCATTTTTATGTACCATCTCTAATCAAAGAAGAGGAGCAAGGTGGAGGAGTCGATCTTAGCCAATTCGACCATATTATCGATCCCGATAATTGCTAGGATTTTATTCCACTAACCTAATCAAGGTGCTTCCCGCACATTTATATGATAAGCGCCTCGAATTTGATTATGTGTTATTGTTTTTGATGCATGTATTGTTTTATTATATCACCTAGTATTCATATGTTAAATTAGGAGACAAAAATCGAAAAATAATGTTTGAGTAACATTTAAATAACCCACGGCTATACCCCTATTTTTGGCTTAATTTTTCGTTTTAATTTTTTGTAAATTGCATGCTTAAAATACTTATAATGAAATGAACATGAGGATATAATTAGTTTTTGTTTAGGAGTTAAAATGAATTTGTTATGAATTTTTAAGTGTTTTAATGTATTATGTGTGTTCTTGAATGTTTATGTTATTCTTGTGTTTTGAATGAATTTATTTATGTGTGTTAATGTCTTGTTATGTTTTCTACTTATGATTAAATACATAAATAATATAAGATAAATTAGTTATTGAATTAGAAGTATAAAAATCAAAAATCAAAATCTATGAACATATATATATATACACGGCCAAATTGATTTATATGGACCAATTTTTAGTTTTAATTTTTCTAAATAACATATTATGATTAGTATAGTTAAATTAGACTTGTATGAAAAATTTGAGAAAATTATATAAACATATAAAAATTTGACTAAATAATGTTCATATTAAAAACATTAGAGTTCATCACATCTTCATTGTGTTCTTCATCATATGACTAAGTTTTGATTTATAAATTTTATAAGTTTTAGTGTTTATCGTTTTTGTTTACTAGTTTAAATCACCTTAGATAAATTTGATTAATTAGTATATAAAAACTTTAAATCAAAAACCGATAAAATTAGAAAACGAAAATAAATGGTGTAAGTATAATAGGCCACGGTTTTAGGTTGAATTTTAGACCTAAAATGAATTTGTCACTTTTTATTTTTATCACTTAAGTAAATTAAATAGTTAAAGTAATGATTTATTAATAAAAACAAAAAAAGAAATAAATGGCTAACATACATAGACCACACGACATTCACCCTTAAAATGGGTCAATTTTGGTCAAAATAAATTTATCACTTAGTCACTAAAATTGAATAGTAATTAGATTTATATTTGTTTATGTATTAAATCGTTAATAAAAAGAATTGACAAAACCGATAAAAATAAACGTTACACGTATTAAAATGAATGAAATCGAGTGTTACTACCTATGCTTAAATTTGGATGTGGACATACGGACTATTTAAAATGAACTACGACAACCTCGCTAAAAATGGAAACCGCTAAAAGATTAGTTAAGTATATGACTAAATAAAACCGAGTTTTACTTTTAAAATTTTATTTAAAATCGCTAAGTACAAAATGAACTTAACAACTTTGACCCTAGAATTTTGTACTTAGATTATATTAAGTTTTACTTCCGAAATCATTTTTCAAATCACTAAATACAAAACGAACCTAACGACTTTAAAACTAGAATTTTACACTTAGTAAATAAAAAGCTTAGTTTGATTTTCTAAAATATCCTTAGTATAACAAAAATGTATAAGAGTATAAAGATACTAAGTATAAATGAAGTCAAATAATAAATACTAAAGTATAAAGAAAATAAAATAAAAATACTAAAGTATAAAGAAAATAAAATAAAAATGCTAAGTATAAAGAAAATAAAATAATAAATACTAAGTATAAGAATACATATACGTATAAAATACGAATAAAATACGAAGTATAAAGATACGTACAATAATTTTAATACTTAAAATACGAATACGTACAAATACGAGGAATAGTAAATACGATGAATAGTAAATACGATGAATAGTAAATACGGTGAATAGTAAATACGATGAATAGTAAATACGGTGAATAGTAAAATAATGAATAGTGAAAAATATTTAAAAGTTACGAACGGACTCAAAATAAATAATTAAGTTTTTCTATGTGTTCTGTCCTACCTGAGGAACTGCTGTTACTAAAATTTCATTATACAAGTTCGACGTTATATTTATATTACAAGTTCGTCATTATTATTATTTATGAACGAGAGAATGAGAAATTGAGAAAGCAAGTACTTGAATAAAATACTAGGATTGTTCGCCATGTTGCGACTCTTGAAATTCGAAGTTAACGAGGTAGCTGTCTATGGGGACTTGGGCTCCCTCCCAGAGTTGCCCAAGGCTATTCAACGATCTTAAGATTGCTGTTTGACGTGTGGTATCAACCTCAGGGATGGGGCATACTTGATACTTCCGCGGGCCCATAGAATAGTAATTGGAAACGCCAACCCCATCCGGGGGTACCCGTCTCTGGTGATAGTCGAACTTTTTCGTCGGTGATACCTTTTGAATAGCGAATACGTATGATCCTCGATAGGTAGTGTATGCATACATTAGACAAGGGATTGAATCGTCCTTATTACCTTAGGTATCTTTAGCATATCCAGACTTGTCCGTTTTAACGGCCCTGGCTGCTACTGCGCGGATTATGTCTGCATGCTTCCGCCTTACTAACGAAGATTCATTTGTTATCACATGTTGAATGTATTTCCTGGTTTGTTTGATGATTATCTGAATGATTTGGTTGAGTATTGGAATGTGATTTGCTGAGTATGTTTATCTGTGAGCGTGGTATGTTAATTGGTTGGTTTATACTCGCATTAAATCATCATGATCTCCTTATGTGTTTTTACTTGCATACTTGCTATTTGTTTCCCTTGTTTATTTATTATTCATATCGCATATTGTTTTAGAATTGCATGTATCGAAAGAGTGTGCGGGAAAATGATGAGAGTTTAATGCAGGTACCCCGAGTCTTGACCGTTGATCTATCAGGGGATTTGAAGGCCTTATTTTGTAATCTATTTTGAGAGGACTTGTAATCTAAATACTCTGTTTTATCTATAAACTCGTATTATGTATACTGAGTTTGTTAAACGATAACAGCTGGTTTTGTAATATATAGACTTAATTAATTTTCCGCCTTAGTTTAATTAAAGTCACGAAAAACCAGGTTGTTACAGATGATTTGACTAAGATGTTGTAGAATCCTCTAATGCAATGGAAGTCTTCGAAGTCCTGAATGTCCCTTCAAGCTGCACGAACTTTGACGAGTCCATTTGTTCCGCTTGAGATCTTGTCGTCATGATTAAAGGCTTCGATCTTCGGGAATTAAATTTATTACTTAGATTTTATATCCGAGGATAGTTGTTAGTTTAAATTAGTCACATCAGCAAATAGCAAGCATACGATAGTTAGTGTATTTTATTTGGAGGGCAGTAGTTCGTTATTTAAAAGTCCTTAGCCTATGGTCGGTCCTTAAGGTTTCTACCCATCCTCACACTTTAAGCGATTTTAAGTTTATTATTTAAGTGATCTAATAAAAGAAGAATCTAATTTATTATTTGATCCTATAAGTCTATGCCTGACATACGATATGAATGTCTGGCCCAGGTGTCTCTCGCTAGATGAAATAACTATTAAGTTACTCACGGTCGCAAGACGACTCGATACTAATCAGAATAACCTGGTTTTTAGTCGACTTTAATTACTAAGGCGGAAATTAATTAAGTCTTAAACCAGCGTTATTAATTATACAAATAACCCAAAATATTACATCATCGTTTAAGAGTTGAATAAAAACAACTCTAAGTACGGAAATTTAAAAGAGTAGCGTTAAATATATTACATCTCTCTCGAAACACAACTAAAGTACAGCATGAAACGTCTCGTGGCCCCGTCCAAAATCCAGCTCCCGGTCCACGGTTATCCTGCACAATAAACTGATGGGGGTGCGCTTAGCGACAAAGGACTAGCTATGCTCATACTTACCCTCGATTTCAATTACTTTGTTTTATTATTATCGCTTTATAATTATAACATTATGATAAAAACGTAAACATGCTTATTACATTTAGCATATAAAGACATATTAGTCATAATAAGCATGCGAGTGAAAGCGATAAATCATATAAGCATGATATTCAATAATGAAAGCAATTAACAGATAATCTCATAACAATAGTATCACAGTATATCAACAGGATTACGAAGCGATATCAGATCGCAAATAAACATACGTATCGTATCATACACATCATGCAGACTCGATTCACTTCAGAAAGTTGTGGTCTTTAGTTTTCGAAGATGGTACACACTCGTTCTCATTTAGTCATACAACAAACAACATATACTGCTTACGAGCCTGACCACTGAGTAGGCCATTGTACTCTAGTCGCTTGCATCTCACTACCATAGTGCAGCGACTTACTCGACTCGTAAACCACGCCGAATACTATAGTACTTGCATCTCATCTTCTAGTGTTCGAAATGATTCGAACTTCAGATACAATCTCGTCAAGTGATCTGTACATGTGGTAAGAACGAATGCTAGTGTCGCGCCCACTAAGAACGAAACACGGCAAGGAGACAGAACCGCAAAGCGCATAAGCACATAATGTCACGGTGGCCCTGATAACTTTAGCGAAATAGGGTAATAAAGCCCTAGTCTAGTATGCATACACTAATATCCAATTTAAGAATGGGCTATGCTATTCATAGAGCACCTTAACTCAGGATAAAACGACTATTTCCTAAAGCCTGATACAAAAGCATTGGCATATTCTTTATCTTGTACGGAACAGGCTATACGACTTAAGGCGTAACGGCATGGGTAAAGCGCATAAGCACATAATGTTACCGGCTGAACCACACTATTCGATATGACCCAAGCCAGTGATCGAGATAGTGGCGTCCGCTACAAGACTATCTTAACCCCACTTCACTCACGATTGACGTTCCCTTATCTGAGGCCCAAGCTTGACCTTTTATTTAACTTACTCAAAATTCATTATTTATTTGATATTTATATATCACATGTTACTAGACTCTCCTAGTTCCATCGTCAAACTTTTAATTTGAATTGTAGGTTTCATATGATCACATAACATGTTCGTTTATTATTTGAGGTGTGGTTAATTATTAACGTTTTAAGTTTCTATATTGATATGTTTATTAATATGTCCAATTTTATTTAAGTGTTTTTCAAAACACTTTAAGTTATTTACTTATTCATTTTCAATTTTCTATACTTAGTAAATTTTCAATCATTTACAATATTTCAAATTTTGAAAGTTGAAACATCTTGACTTTGAGACGTAACTTGTTTTACAAGTTTCGTAAATTTCTCACTATTCATCCATCACTACTCATCGTATTTTATACGTAATTTTATACTTATACTTATTCTCATACTTCGTATTCCTACGTATTTTTATACTTATACGTATTCTTAAACTTGTACGTATTTTTATACTTATACGTATTTTTATACTTAAGATATTTTAGGTGTAAAACTAAACCCTTTTATTTACTAAGTATAGTTTTCTAGTTTCAAAGTCGTTAGGTTCGTTTTGTACTTAGTGATTTTTGAAAATATTTTAAAAGTCTAGTTTTAAAAACGTTAAGTTCGGTTTGTAAAAAGTGATCAATGATATTTATTTTAAAATGAGACTCACCAAATTTAGTCGTCTATTTACTAAAGTTAGTGATTTTCATTTTAAAATAATAGTATCGTGGATGATTCATTTAGTCCGTATGTCCAAGTCCAACAGTCCAATATTTTCAAAGGCAGTAGCACACGATTTAATTCCTTTTTTATAATTGTTATACTTTTTAATCGGTTTATAATATTTAATTTCCAACTAAATCGATTTATACAAAAGTTCATTTCTAATAACTAGTTAACTTTAGTGACTTAGTGATAATTTCATTTTGATCAAATTTAGTCCATTTTTAATGGTAAAACCGTGTGATATTATGTATGTATAAAAATTGATTTATTTCTTTTAATTTCTTAATCCTAACTTATTAACTACTAATTAAATTATTTTAACAATAAACTAAAAAGTGATAAAACAAATTTTAACCCCAAAAAGGAGCCCAAAACCGTGGCTAATGTAGTAGTGTCCTAAATTTTTATTTTTCAATTTTTATCGGTTTAGCTTAAAGTTTTTATATTTCAATTTTTCTAATTATACTAAAATGATTTAAACTAAAATAAAACTTTACTAGAAATTTCATTAGACTAAAATTTTAGTTAAAATATAAAGTGAAATTTTCTAAATGTTTTTCTAAAAGTGTAAGTTGATTTATGTAATACTACTAACATAATATAACATAATAATTAAACATAAACAAGTAACAACCATAAACTAAATAAGAATCAAAGTGACTAAAAATTTATGGACACACATGAAGGTCATATGAACACACATGCACATCAAAATAAGTTAAGAATAACATACACATCACAAGCACAAACATATGAACATTAAGAACATAAAATCAAGTCAAGCACACAATTTCATTTTTTAACAACTTATAATACATTTTTCTAATTTAATTCTTTTTACATGATAACATCCATTTTATACTAACTTAACATAACATATTATTTACAAAAATTAAAAGTGAAAATTTAAATAAAAACAAGGGTAATGCCGTGAGGACACATACAACACACATATTTTCGTTTTCGATTTTTAATCACTTTAAACTCATTGTTAATATTTCACATAATTTTTATATATGATTATAACATAACTAAAACATAACTAAACATAAAAATCATATAAATCAACATTTAAAATGCTCAAAATAAATTAAACTAAACATATGAACATATTTCTACAATAATCTATTTAGAACATTATTTAGTTATTATCATTACTTATACATCACATAATCATACAAACACATATTCATGATGTTTAACATATTTTAACATAATAATCATACTCATAAAAATATAATAATAATCAAATTAATTTTAAAAGAGAATAATATGAGATATAACTAGTCACCTTAATTAGGATGTTAATCGTCGGGGATCTAAAATAAATTTTAGATCGGATTTTTCTTCACCCATAATACCCATATACTTCACCCAAAAATCCTTGCAAGTTAGCTCCTAAAATACCCACTAATGAACTTAGAACTCTTAGGAATTATTAAGATAATATTATAGGTTTTATTTAAGTGGTTTTGGAAGGAAATGAAAGAAAATAAAAGAGGGGAAAGAAGAGCAAATACACGTCCTACATGAAGAGAAATGAGGTTGGTTTTGCACTTTGAAAAATAATGTGGATGTTAGTAAGTTATGTAGTAGTAGTAGTGTTTGTATGCATTGTATTCTTTGATTTTCAACACAAGTCAATACTAGTGATGATCACACAAAGGAGTGTGTAAGTGAATGTGTAAGAGTGTAAGAAGCATGTCAGTGTAAGAGAGGAAGGAAAGAGTGTAGTCTTGCTTGTGTAAGAGGAATGCACATGCTTGTTGTCCATCACTTGTCTTTGGCTTAGAAAATGAGTGCAGAAAATTCAGCTCAAGTTAGGCAAATCTGATGGCTACGAAAATAGCATCATGAAATCCGTCTCGAAAAGTTATGTGGTTTAGGCTTTTGTTTCGCTCAATTCCGAGTCCGTATGACCATTTTATGGCCTCCGAAAGTTAGGCCATAAATGTTTATACGGGTTACATTAAAAATGAAAAGGGAATTAGTTTGTTAAATAATGTTAAATGTAAATTAACAAAATGATGACCTATTTTTTTTTGTAGAGTAGAAAAATGAGGTCTTGTGTGTGGAAATGAAAGTAGTAGTAATTTGTATTTGTATTTGTATTGTATTTCTTATTATTATGTATAAACTTTAAATTTCAAATACAAAATGAAAATGATGATTACTAATTAAAGGTGTAAGTAAAAGCATGTGACTTGTGTAAGAAAAATGGAAGAGGATAAAATTTGACTTTGGTGTCCAAAAGTCAAAAGTCAAATTTTCGGGTTTGATTTTTCTTTTCTAAATTTTTGATTTGCGTGTTTGAAATTGTTGACCCGAATTTCAGAGACGGAAAGTATAAGGGTTCATTTTTATTTGAAAATCAGAAATGTTCGAAATTGAATTTTATGAATAAAAGGTTTTACATTTATTTTTATGAATATTAAACATAACTTAACATTTTTGAAATTTGAAATGTAATATAAATTTCGTGTTGATTTTTATAAAATTTTGAAATGTGTTTCCTCTTCAATTCTAAAGATATTGCAACAAACTTTATTTTTCAAAATTTTAAATTTGGACTTAAGAAATTTTAGTATTATTTGGCGAAAAAAATTCAGACGCATTTTTATTATAAGGAAAAAGGGTGAATTTAATTTAAGGAATTAAATTCTTTTATCAAATTGTGTTAAAATAACACGGGGTGTTACAAATATGGTGTTCTTGAGTTTATTTTTGATGTTCATAATGTTCATGTGATCTTCATGTTGGTGTTCTTCATTTTACTCATTTTGATTTTGTTTTATATTATGTTTGTTAATAATTTGTGTTTATGTTTAGTTATTGTTTTATGTATTGTTAGTATTAGGTTATAAATCAACTTAAAACATTATAAATCATTAAGATTAAAAAGTTAGAAATTTAAAGTGTTGAAAAACACTATTCATAAATATAAATGAAATTTTTAGTAAATTTCATTTTAGTTTAAATCGTTTTAGTATAATTAGAATAATTAAATTATAAAGACTTTAAGCTAAAAACCGTTAAAATCGAAAAATGAAAATTTGGACATCACCTATGCTTAGCCACGGCATCCCTGTAACAACCTGGTTTTTCGTGACTTTAATTAAACTAAGGCGGAAAATTAATTAAGTCTATATATTACAAAACCAGCTGTCATCGTAATACAAACTCCATATACATAATATGAGTTTAAGATAACCAGAGTTATTCGATTACATTCTCTCAAAAAGGAGTACAAAATAAAGGTAAACCATCCCCGGCATTCAATAGCTGTAGTCTCAGGGTACCTGCATTAAACTCTCATCATTTTCTCGCACACTCTTTCGACACATGCAATTCTAAAACAATATGCGGTATAAATAATAAACAAGCAAAAATGAAGAGCAAGTAGCAAATAAAACACGTAAGGAATTGATGATGATTCAAACATGAGTATAACACAATCAAATAACACACCACGCTCACAAATAATCATACTCAATATTTCACATTCCAATACTTAGCCAGGTCATTCAGACAATCATCAAACAAACAAGGAAATGCATTCAACATGTGCTAACTGATAAGTCTTCGTTAGTAAGGCGGAAGCATGCAGACATAATCCGCGCAGTAGCCGGTAGGGCCAACATAACTTGGACGTGACTACCAGGCTTAAAGATATCTAAGGTAATAAGGATGATTCAATCCCTTGTCTAATGTATGCATACACTACCTATCGAGGATCATACTTATTCGCTATTCAAAAGGTATCACCGACGAAAAAGTTCGACTATCACCAGAGACGGGTACCCCCGGATGGGGTTGGCGTTTCCAATTACTATTCTATGGGCCCGCGGAAGTATCAAGTATGCCCCATCCCTGAGGTTGATACCACACGTCAAACAGTAATCTTAAGATCGTTGAATAGCCTTGGGCAACTCTGGGAGGGAGCCCAAGTCCCCATAGACAGCTACCTCGTTAACTTCGAATTTCAAGAGTCGCAACATGGCGAACAATCCTAGTATTTTATTCAAGTAATTCATTCTCTCCAATTCTCATTTCCTCGTTCAAACTAAATAAATTACAATTCTGAAACTTAAATATATCGTCGAACTTTGTATAATGAAATTTTTGTAACTGCAGTTCTTCAGATAAAACAGAACACATAGAAAAGCCTAATTATTTATTTTGAGTCCATTCGTAAATTTTAAATATTTTTCACTATTCATTATTTTACTATTCACCGTATTTACTATTCACCGTATTTACTATTCATCGTATTTACTATTCGTCGTATTTACTATTCACCGTATTTTTATACGTATTTGTATTTTAGTATTTCGTATTTGTACATATTTTTATACTTCGTATTTATACGTATTTTTATACGTACTTGTATTCTCATTCTTAGTATTTATTATTATATTTTCTTTATACTTAGTATTTTTATTATATTTTATTTATACTTAGTACTTTTATTATATTTCATTTATACTTAGTATTTTTATTATATTTATACAAATTATTATACTTAGGAGTTTTCTTAGATACAAAACTAAATTTTATTTTCTAAGTACAAAATTCTAGTTTTAAAGTCGTTAGGTTCGTTTTGTATTTAGTGATTTGAAAAATTATTTCGGAAGTAAAACTTAATATAATCTAAGTACAAAATTCTAGTTTCAAAGTTGTTAAGTTCATTTTGTACTTGGTCAATTTAAATAACATTTCAAAAGTAAAACTCGGTTAAATTTAGTCGTATACTTAACTAAGATTTTAGCGGTCTCCATTTTTAGTGAGGTTGTCGTAGTTCATTTTAAATAGTCCGTATGTCCATATCCAATTTAAGCAAAGGTAGTAACACTCGACAACATTCATTTTAATACGTGTAACGTTTATTTTTATCGGTTTCGTTGATTCTTTTTATTAATGATTTAATACATAAACAAATATAAACCTAATTACTATTCAAATTTAGTGACTAAGTGATAAATTCATTTTGACCAAAATTGACCCAAAAATAGGGTGAATGTCGTGTGGTTTAATATGTTAGCCATTCATTTCTTTTTTTTTTTGTTTTTATTAATAATTCATTACTTTAACTAATTTAAAATACTTAAGTGATAAAAATAAAAAGTGGCAAAATCATTTTAGGTCTAAAATAGACCCTAAACTGTGGCCTTCTATATACTTGACAATTTATTTTAGTTTTCTAATTTTATCGGTTTTTGATTTAAAGTTTTTATATACTAATTATTTAGTTAATACTAAAGTGATTTAAACTAGCAAATAAAAACAATAAATACTAAAACTTGTAAAAATTTATAAATCAAATTTAGTCATAGGATGAGGAACACATGAATATATGATGAACCCTAGTATTTTTCATATGATTATTAATTAGTCAAATTTTCATATGTTTATATAATTTTCTCAAATTTTTCCTACAAGTCCAATTTAACTAAACTAATCATAATATGTTATTTAGAAAAATTAAAACTAAAAATTGGTCCAAATAATTCATGTATGCCGTGTATATGTATATATATTCATAAATTTTGATTTTTGATTTTTATACTTCTAATTCAACAACTAACTTACTTTATATCATTTATATATTTAACATATGTGAAAATCATATACAAATATTAACACACATAAATAAAAATCATTCAAACACAAGAATCACAACAAAAATTCAAGAACACACATAAACACATTAAAACATTTAAATTTCATAACAAATTCATTTTAAGTCCTAAACATAAACTAATTATATTTTCATGTTCATTTCATTACAAGTATTTTAAGCATGCAATTAACAAAAATTAAAACGAAAAATTAAACAAAGATTAAGGGGTATGCCGTGTAGGTTATATATGTTACACTAATGTTATTTTTCGATTTTTGTCTCCTAATTTAACATATGATAATTATGTGACATACAACATCATATATATAATTATAACATCACTTAGGAATATAACATAAAATCAGTTACGAGGCGCTTATCACATAAGTGTGCGAGAAGCACCTTAGGTTAGGTTTTAAGAGCAAAAGATCAACAGTTGTCGGGGTCTACGATATGATCGAATTGGCTCAAATCGACTCCTCCACCTTGCTCCTCGTCTTTGATTAGGATTAGTACATAAAAATGAAATAAGCAAGTTAGTAATTTATTTTAAAACTAAACTAGCTAAATTAAAAATTTAAAGTGTAGTTTCATTTTTATGTTTAGGTGATGTTTAAATTTTTTTATGATTTCGATTTATGTTCATGTTTTAATTGTATGTAACAAGAGTAAGTGAGTACTAAATATAAATGGTGAGGAGTTTATTTAAGTGTGCTAATTAATTTAAGCAAATAGAATGAAAGTTTAAGGAAGAAAAGAATTAAAGAGGATGAAGATTGTATGTGTTCTTGAGGTTTTACAATGAACAAGCTTACTTGTTCTTGAGTTGAGTTTATTAGAGAGAAAAGGACTTAGAAAATTTTTGGTGTTTGTGTGTGTGTTTGTACGTGTGATGTAGTAGTGTAGTAGTAGTTGTAGTTTTGTATTATGTAGTATATTTAATTTGTTTAATCTTTAATTTTTAATAAGCTAGAAGTGATGATGAATTAGTAGTGTGTAAGATGGATTAGACATGGTGCTAAAGTAGAAGAAAAATGGAAGAGGATCACTTGACCCTTGGCCAAATATCTCGGCCACCACATCACACAAGTCCCGATTTTTACGTTTTTGAAATTTTCGATTTACGCGTACGTGAAAAGTCTCGAAATGAAATATATAGTCTTAAAATAATGTTTAGGAGTAAGATCGAAAATAAAAATGAAAATAAAACTAAAAACGAAATCAAAACAAAAATTGGGTATTAGTTCCTCGTAACTTTGAATTAAAATTTTATTCGATCGAAATATATATTTTTTTCGTTGGATGTTATCGAATTAAATCATTTTACTCAAACGTCAAAAAGTTTATCAGTTTAGGCTTAGTGAGACTCATTATTTCGATTATTAGTGAAAGTGGTAGTTAAATCAAAGTGAAATAGTAATTTGATAATAATAATATAAAATGTTTTGTTAGTAATAATCAAAATGATTAAGCTTAAACTACTTTAATTAGATTTGGATTATGAGTAAGTATATTTAAGAAAAGATTAGGTGACTTAATCACAATTAGGTGGCTTGGTCATTTAGTCAATGTTTGACCTCGATTTGCGTGCCAAAATTTGTCGTTGAGAAATTTGTCGAGGATTCATCATTTGATTTATCGAGTTTGAATATGTAAAAATAAAGTTCAAATTCAGAGTAATTCAAAATGGTTTTAGTTTAGGTGCGAAAATAACTTGTAGTGTAATGTTTTAGGAAAATAAATGAGCGAGGATGATTATTTATTGATTTCCTAATTATAATTAGCTTAAATTAACACGGGGTGTTACAATCCCCTTATTTTTATGTCAAAAATTGTTTTTATCACTTTTTAGTTTATTGTTAAAATAATTTAATTATTAGTTAATAAGTTAGAATTAAGAAATTAAAAGAAATAAATCAATTTTGACATATATGAAAACCACACGGCATTTTCATTTTAAATTGACTAAATTTGATCAAAATGAAATTATACTAAGTCACTAAAGTTAAATAGTTGTTAGAAATGAATTTTTGTATAAATCGATTTAGTTAGAAATGAAATATTATAAACCGATAAAAATATGTAACCGTTATAAAAATGAACTAAATCGTGTGCTACCGCCTTTGCAAATATTGGACTGTTGGTCTTGGACATACGGACTAAATGAACCAACCACGATACTATTATTTTAAGAATGAAAATCGCTAAACTTAGTTAATAGACGACTAAAATTAACTAAGTCTCATTTTAAAATGAATATCATTATCATCAAGCATAAATCGAACTTAACGTTTTTAAAACTAGTATTTTAAAATGAATATCATTATCACTTTTTACAAACCAAACTTAACGTTTTTAAAACTAGACTTTTAAAATATTTTCAAAAATCACTAAGTACAAAACGAACTTAACGACTTTGAAACTAGAAATTTATACTTAGCAAATAAAAAGAAATCTAAGTTTATACTTAGGAAAAATATCAATGTATAAGAATACTTATAAAATATTTGACAAATCATAACCTTTTAACCTTCCAAAATCTCTAATTTCATCTGTAACACCCCGTGTTAATTTAAATCGATTATTAGCCCTCAAATTCTAATTTCAAATATTAAATCAAATCATAACCTTTTAACCTTCCAAAATCTCTATTTTTGCAAAACTTTCGTTTTGTAAAATTTATCGACTTCTTTAAAACTTTTGAAAATTTTTGAATAATGAAATAAATATTTTAGTCTTAAAATTTAAAAGTAGAAATATTTCGAAAAATCGTCAAACGCGCACACTTTAACTTTTATCGCTTTTGACGCCCGACTTTTTAAAACTGACCAAATTCGTGAAAAACATTTTAAAACACAAATTAGACATTTCTTTTCCAAATAGTGAATTTGCATGCTAGCTAAGCCACTTGAATTATTGTGTCCCTAATTACTTTATTTAAAACATTATTTTTCTAATTAAAACAAACTTATACAACACATCTCTTTTAACCTAATTTCTTTACAACCTATTTTCATATTTCACAAGAGCAAAACACACCCATTTTCTTCTCATTTAGGCCGGCCCCCATAACCCCATTTTCTCTCTTTGTTTTCTTACATTTTTATCACAAAAACCACTAAATAAAAACCTTAATAATACTCTAATAATTTACTAGTGTTCTTAGTATTCTTTGGGTATTTTGAACCTTACTTGTTACGGGTTTTTGAAGGTGAAGACGGGTACTTGGGTGAAGACTTAGATTTAGATAACATCATCGATCCGGATAACCTTTAGCTTGCCGATCAAAGGTGACTAGCCTTGTCTTATTTTAACCTCTTTGTAAATTAATTTGTTTTGTTATTATAAGTTTATGAGTATGATTGTTGTGCTAAAATATGTTAAACATGATTTGTGTGTGTTTGTGTGTTATGTGAAACATAATAAAATGATAATAAATAAGTAATATTGATTATAGTTAAAGTGTAGTAAAATGTTAATATGTTTAGTTAAATTAATTTTGAGCATTTTTAATTATGATTCATATGATTTTTATGTTTAGTTATGTTTTAGTTAAGTAGTAATTATATATAAAAATTATGTGAAATATTAACAATGAGTTTAAAGTGATTAAAAATCGAAAATAAAAATATATATACATATACACACTCACGGCATTTTGCCCCTTTTTATTTAAATTTTCACTTTTAATTTTTGTAAATAATATGTTGTGTTAAGTTAGTTAAAATAGATGTTATCGTGTGAAAAAAATTAAATTAGGAAAATAATTTATAAGTTGTTAAAATTGAATATGGTGTTCTTGAGTTTATTTTTGATGTTCATAATGTTCATGTGATCTTCATGTTGGTGTTCTTCATTTTACTCATTTTGATTTTGTTTTATATTATGTTTGTTAATAATTTGTGTTTATGTTTAGTTATTGTTTTATGTATTGTTAGTAGTAGGTTATAAATCAACTTTTTTTTAGTGAAATGTAAGAATTTTATTTCAAAACCAAATATTACAATACACTTTGATTACAATCATACCACCCACTCTACAATAAGCCTATTCTTTGAAGCCAAGTGTAAGTGGTCGAGTGAAATTTATCTTTGTCTATCACACAAAACCGTCTTCTAAGTACTTTCTTCATCTGCTCCAGCACAATCTCAGGCCTATGCACACGATTTTCTGCCCAAGCCAAGTTCCTTTCATGCCACATAAAGTACACAAGGGCCTGGATTAAAACTTGTACACAACCTTGTAGACACTTCAGCCCCTGTTGTGAACATATCAGAATCGAATTTATATCTGTAACAACCCGGTTTTTCGTGACTTAATTAAACTAAGGCGGAAAATTAATTAAGTCTAATACATGCCGGATGTTAATTAAATTACATTCAAATGGCATAGGATACAAATATATGTTACAATCTCTCAAAGAAAACAAATGAAACATCCCAATCGTCCCGATAATCCTGAGTCTCGAGAATTTCCTGCAACGGAGACAAAAACACAAAATAGGAGGATCTCATTCGGAGGCGGGAAGTGACTGTTCTAACCAACAACCTCTAAACCACAGTTTTGGTTTATTTAACCTATGATTAAAAGTAACTTGGCAGCACTAAACGCGTATAACTCCAGCAGCCGCATATTTCGATAAAATTGGACAATTAGCATATAATATCAGTTCTCACATATAGATATTTAAATCTCATACAACATGATAAACAAAACTTAAAACATTTATAAAACACGATATATAAAAACTTAAATATCATCTCAATTCATATATCATTCGCAATATAAATAAAAACTTAAATCATAAAAATCAAGATATATGCATTTCTAAAACATGTGCAACATAGTAAGTAAATAAATAAAGCACATTGCAAGTAGGCAAGCAAAAACACATAAGGAAATCATGATGATTCAAATACGAGTATAAATCCAATCACATAACGTACAACACTCATAGATAATCATTCTCAATAAGTCGTACTTCAATACTCCGGAAATCAAGTCATTCAGACAATAATCAATCAAACAAGGAAATGCATTCATCATACGTTGACTAATGAGTCTTCGTTAGTAAGGCGGAAGCATGCAGACATAATCCGCGCAGTAGCCGGTAGGGCCAACATAACTTGGACGTGACTACCAGGCTTAAAGATATCTAAGGTAATAAGGATGATTCAATCCCTTGTCTAATGTATGCATACACTACCTATCGAGGATCATACTTATTCGCTATTCAAAAGGTATCACCGACGAAAAAGTTCGACTATCACCAGAGACGGGTACCCCCGGATGGGGTTGGCGTTTCCAATTACTGATATATGGGCCCACGGTAATATCAAGTATGCCCCATCCCTGAGGTTGATACTCATGTAGAAAAGAAATCTCAAGATCGTTAATCGCCTTGGGCAACTCTGGGAGGGAGCCCAAGTCCCCATATACAGCTACCTCGTTAACTTCGAATTTCAAGAGTCGCAACATGGCGAACAATCCTAGTATTTTATTCAAGTACTCGCTTTCTCAATTTCTTATTTCCTCGTTTATTCAAATCAAGTGACAATTCTGAAACTTAAATAATATCGTCGAACTTTGTATAATGAAATATTAGTTCTAGCAGTTCTTCAGGTAAGCAGAACACATAGAAAGACTTAGATAATTATTTTGAGTCCGTTCGTAAATTTTAAATATTTTCACTATTCATTATTTTACTATTTATTGTATTTACTATTCATCGTATTTACTATTCCTCGTATTTTTATACGTATGCGTATTCTTATACTTGTACGTATTATTAGTTTATATTTTAGTAAATAATAATAGTTCATTTTATTTATAAGCTTGATTAAGTTTCATTTAAACTATAAGTAATTTAAAGTAGATTAGTGATTAGTGATATAAATAATTGAATTTCATTGTAACTCGCATTTATGTCTTCCTTTTATTTAAATTGTAAACTGTTTAGTGATTTAGTAGTTTTAACATTCATTTTAAATTGTAAACATATCTTGATGATACTTAGCACAATTTAGTGTTTTTAATAAAATCTAATATAATGACATTTAGGAACTATTCGTTTAGGTGGCCTAATTTCTGAATTGATTTTATTTATGTAACTCTTACGTAGTCGTATTAGGTGATTTAATAATTCGATCGTGAGATTATTAATATTTAAATTTTAGTAATATTCACTTAAGTTTAATTCACTTAATTATTTATAACTTTCAAAAATGTCAAAAACTTTATAATTCAAAATCTTAGTTAGGTTTTGTATTTATATATATAAATATATTATTCATAATTTTTATATAACTATACTTAGTAAATTTTTAGTCAACCTTTATATATTATTATGATATTAACAATTTACCTTTTAGTTAATTCTTATTTGTGATACTAATTATTAACTTTATTTAGTGATAGTTTTAGTTAAGTTTGTTTTAAGTTTTCAAGTTCTTTATTTCGTTTTGATATTTTAAGCAAATACTTATTTAGTATAGTTTAAGTTCATTTTAAACTTTAGAGTTTTTATAAAGTAATCTTTATAGTAATTGTGAGATATGACTTTTTATATAATTATTTATTTTTAGAAATTTTAATATGAGTAACTTAATTTATATTTTTACTTTTAGTTTGATTTAATACTAATTTAAACTTAATACTCTTTTTATTTAACTCTTAATTTTTTTCTAGTTGTGTTTTATTTAAACCTTTTTAGTGCCGATAAATACTTTATTTTAATAAATATTTTATATTAGTTTAAATTTATTTACTTAAGTTATTTTAGTAATATTTTTAGTCTTATTTTATAATTGTGATACTTATACTTTATATATTTTAAATTTACACATAACAAATAATTTCAACATGATAATATTACATATAAATTCAACATTAATTCAACAACACATTTTTCATTCAAAACATATTATCACAAAATCAGATAAATATCATATTTCACAATTCAATTCAATATTATAATATGACTAAAATTAACACCCAATTTCATACTATAGCGAATCATACAAAGTTATCAAATTAAACTGAAACGGGACTCATACGTGTCTAATGCATAACTAGCTCACTTTTAATAACAGATTAATTTAAGTAAAACCAAAACGTTAATGTTAGAGATTTTGAGGAAGAAATCGAGTCACCTAAATTTGGCTCACGAACAGAGGCCTCCAAATAAAATCCAACCCATTTCCTTGTAAACCCAAAATTAGCCATAGTGAAGCGAAAATGGGCCGCAGTTCAAGGAACGAGAAAAAAAGCAGACGACCGGCGCCAGTGGCGCTTCGCTGCGCTGGGCGCATATGCGCCAGGGGCGCCACACCATGCGCCAGGGCGATTCCGTCGGGTTTTCGTCTCAAGCAAACAACAACAAGGCGAGCATGAGGATCGTTAACAAGTGTGGCTGAACTAAATCTGAACCAAATCGAAGCGGCAAACGAATTGAACTTGAGAATTTGAAATAGGAAGAGGACTCACGGTGGACCAAGGACAAGCGTCGGAGACGAGTGTTCAAATTTGTCTCGACAATAAGAATACGAGGGCAAGGCAGAGCAGGACCACGTGAGCACGACACGGTGGTGGCCCGAGGTGAAGCTCCGGTGAATTTCCGGCGAGCGAGAAACAGAGAAAATCAATTAAAAGGGCCAAATCAAAAGTCGATAATTTAATGAATAAAGACGATTTAATCGACGACACTTACCGACGATTGAATACGATAAGCACAGCAAAGCAACGCCACGGTGAGCAGGCCTGGTGGTTCACGGTGGCAGGGAAGGAGAGGGCAGAGGCGAGAGAAAGAGGGGCAGGGGAGAAGAGAAAGGAAAAGAGCAGGGGAGAGAGAGGGAGGCCCACGGTGGTGGTGTTGGCCGAGGAAGGAGGCGGCCTGAGGTGGTGAGACGGTGGTCACGGTGGTGTGGCTCACGGTGGGGCCGAGAACAGGGGAAAAGAGAAGTGGAGAGCAGGGCCGAGAACAGGGGAGAAAGGAGGAGGGAAATACGGTGGTGGCTCCGGTGGTGATGACGTCGACGGCAGCCATGGTGGTGGTGAGCACGGTGGTGCTCCGGTGGGGGCTGTTGTTGATGGTGGTTGGTGTGGTTGTTGTCGTTATTGTGTTGTTTGTTGTTGCCGTTTTTGTTGTTGTTGCCGTCGTTTGTTGTTGTTGTTGTTTGTTGCTGTTGTTTTATTTAAAAGGGAAAGAAAGAAAGAAGGAGAAGAAGAAGAAGGGAAAGGTAGGTCAGAAAACAAAAGAAGGAGTTAGGGTTTAAAAGGTGTGTTAAAGAAGCCAAAAACAAAATCAGAAAATGAATGGATAAGAAGGAGGGTGGATGTCGACATAGTGAAGGAGAAATTTGGGTCTGTTTTTCCGATTTGCTCTGTTTCATTCGCTCTTATTTATAAATCTTTATATTTAATAAAATATATTATACTTTAAATTATTTGTTTTAAATTTTAGTTCCATTATTCGTATCATAAAATTTATAGCTCGAAAATATAAAAGTATAAAATGTGTCAGTTACAATTTTATTACGGTCTCACATATTTTCAAACGGCTAGTTTATTTTGTAAAATACATTTCAATAAAATTATATTTTACTCAAGTATTAATAATTTTTGAAATAGAATGCAAATCTATTAAGTCTAATAAATGTAACTGAAGTAAACTTTCTAATTCGACAAGTATAATAATAGACTTAAAACTTATAATACAAATTAATATAAAATTTAAAGGGTTTGAAATGAGAAATTATATTGTAAAAGTTTATTTGAACGAAATTTTTCAGCCGCGTTTTTAAAGTAATTGAATAAAAGTTCAATAATATAAATTTTAATTTAAGAATTTTTTTTTAAAATAATAAATTTGAGTTAAATAAACACGGGGTGTTACATATCAGTCAACACAGGTAGCTCAGTCCATACAGACCACTCAGTCACAAGTTTCTCAGCATACACACACTTCCAAAACACGTGATCTTGATCTTCAAAACACAGATCACATAAAGGACACATAGCCGTATCACTGACTCCCCAAGACCAGAGTTTACTCTTCACATTTAAGGCCTCCCTAAACATCAACCAATTGATAAATCAATGCTTAGGTATAGCCCATTGATTCCACACATATTTCCACCACAAAACAATAGGAAATTGCTGTCTGCATAAGTTGTAAGCAGACTGAACTGTGTAGCCCTTGGGATCAAGGGTCCAGTCACCATTGTCAAAGCCAACACCAAGCTTCTCTTTAGCCCTGCATACCATTTTCCAACCCCAAGCTACATCTCCTTTCATAGTATAGTCATCAAAAGAAGTCTCTTGCAAGTACACGTGGGTGACCCATTGTACCCACAGCTTATCAGGATGGGTGTATATCCACCATGCCAGTTTGCCAATGATAGCCCAATTCCACCAAATACTATACATAACCCCTAGACCACCTTCCTCCTTTGGAGAGCAGAGTTTCTCCCAACTGACTGGAGGAACCCGTGTCTGTTCAGTGGAGCCCCCCCACAAAAAATTTCTGTAAATACTATTAACTTTAATCAAAACCCCTTTAGGTAGCACAAAAACATTCATCCAATACCCATACAATGTTGTGAGCACAGACCTTACAAGCGTGAGTCTACCAGCATATGAGAGGTGCCTAGCCCCATATCCTCTGATTCTGGCAATCATTTTCTCCACCAACACATTACAATCAGCTTTTCTCAATCTCCCCGCAGTGATTGGGACCCCTAAATACCTGAAGGGAAGTTGTCCTTCTTTAATCCCAGCCACCTGTAGGATGTCACTTTTAATCATCTGCGACACTCCGTTGAAATACGCATCAGACTTGGCAGGACTCATTTGGAGACCAGAAGCAGCAGAAAATGTAGCAAAGGACCTGAGGAGGATCATAATTGACCTAACATCGCCTTTACTAAACAAGAGTAGGTCATCTGCAAACATCAAATGAGTTAATTTCATCTTTGCACACATGGGGTGAAATCTGAATCCCATAGACTCGGTTGTATAGGCCAATACCCTACTCAAATATTCCATAGCAATAGTAAATAACAAGGGCGACAATGGATCACCTTGCCTCAATCCTTTTTGACCTTTGAAAAAGCCAAAACTTGACCCATTCAACACAAGTGAGTAACTAGGAGTACTCACACATTCCATTACCAAATTGACAAACTGCGTTGGAAACTTAAGAGCAATCATCATCTGGGAAATAAATTTCCAGCTTACTGAATCATAAGCCTTTTTGAGGTCAACTTTAAGTAAAAATCTTGGAGATACAGACTTCCTCTTATATAATCTGACAATATCCTGACAAATCAGAATATTTTCCACAATATGCCTTCCTTGAATGAACCCTCCTTGATTAGGAGAAATGATATCCTTAAGAACTGGAGCCAATCTATTGCACAGAATCTTTGTGATGCACTTATACACCACATTACAACAAGAGATGGGTCGAAATTGAGTCACATTCTGCGGCCTCTCACACTTAGGGATCAAAGTGATGAGAGTATGATTCAATTGCTTGAGCAATTGACCAGAATGGAAGAAGTCTATAACAGCAGAACAAACATCCTGCCCAACGACATCCCATGCATCTCTAAAAAAACCACTAGAGTAACCATCAGGGCCAGCCGCTTTATGTTTTGGAATAGAGAACATGGCTTCCTTGACCTCTTGAGGAGTAACCAGAGCCATTAACTGAGCCATATGAGCTTCTGTACAAATAGGAGCTCTCTTGACCACATCCTCACTCACATTTATGGTCTCGTTTTGGGTTCCAAGAAGTTGATTATAAAACTGTAGAAACCCCTCTTGTATACTCTCAGGGTTATCACAGAGCGTCCCCTCAATATTCTCAATTTCCAAAACCTTGTTCTGGCATTGTTTACTCTTGATGACAGAATGGAAATACTTTGTATTATCATCCCCAAATTCAGCCCACGCAGCCTTCGATTTCTGAACATGAAACTCATAAGCTGCCTTTTCCAGGACCCTAACGCTCTCCAAAGCCTCCCTCTCCTGTTGTATGAGTACATCATTCAAGGGGTCCCTCCTCAACTGATCTTGGAGGTATTCAAGATTCATCCTTGCCTTAACAGATGTATTAACAACATCTTCAAAATCATTCTTATTCAGATTCTTCAAAGACTTCTTTAATTCCTTTAGTTTCCTTACTATCTGATACATGGGAGTTCCATAATACTGAGTTGCCCACACAGCTTTCACACAATCACTAAAGCCAGGGGAGGTACTCTACATGTTAAAATATTTGAAGCTCCTCCTCCTATTGTCAACCACACCAGCCTGTTGAATAACACAGGGAGTGTGGTCAAAGATCCCCTCGTTGTAAAAATGAGCATACATATTCTCCATATGAGTTGTCCACCCTTGATTCACCAACACTCTATCCAGTCTGCTATATATCCTAGTGGCTGTATCTTGTTTGTTAGTCCAAGTGTAATAAGAGCCACTAGCAACACAGTCAGACACACCACAACTGACCACACACTCAGCAAAATCATTCATCTCCTCCTCAGAGGTATGACCCCCTAATCTTTCAGCAGGTACAAGAACAGCATTGAAATCGCCACAAATCACCCAAGGTCCTGAAACAGAAGGTTTGATTGTACACAAACTTTTCCACAACTTCTTCCTCTCTCCAACATCATTAGAAGCATACACAATAGTAAGATAGAATTCCATTCCCTCAGCAAGATCAGTCACCAGGGTATGTATAAACTGAACATGATACTCCAAAACATGTATCTGAAACATGGTAGGCTTCCAAAGAACCCATACCCTCCCACTATTATGAGCCATATTATTTGTTGTAATACTCCAATCTCCACAAAAACTACTACAAACTCTATTTAGAGACGAGGTCTTAACCTTCGTCTCAAGGAGGCCAAATAGCCCTATCTGATTGTGATGCAAAAACCATTTGATTGAATTCTGCTTAGATAGGCTATTCATCCCCCTAACATTCCAAAAACCGAACTTATGCATTACCCCCCAAGGGAGGTAACACACTACCATTGGGACCAACCCCAACTCTAGGAGTCACAGTATTCAAAGCCTCTAGAAAGGTTACAGTCCCAAACTTAGCTGAGGTCTGTCCCTTGTCAAGGAGATTCTGCCTACTCAACCTTATGATGTTTCGAGCAGGAGTCAAGGCTTGGTGACTTAGGACCCCCTGATTTACAGGAGTAATCACCTGCAAAGCACCCCCATTCTCTTTTTCCATTTGTTTCTGAGGTAAGTAAATAACAGGAGGAGCCTGAGGAGGAGCCTTGTCAACTGGAGCAGAATGCTTCTTCCTCCACTCCTTTTGAGCAGCCCCTCTTTTCCCTCCCTTCTTCTTCTTACAAGAGGTCTCAGAATGCCCAATCAGTTAGCACACAGAATTGGTTTCCATTCAAATCCAACAAAAACCTTGATCAATCTACCATCCTCATCCAAAAAGGTAACATACTCAGGAATAGGTTTACCAAAAGGAACTTCAATCAAACATCTGGCAAAGCCTAACCTGGTCTTGTTCTGAGTAGCCACATCACTGTTAACATACGTGCCCAGCAGTCCTGCTATGCGAGGAAGGCATTTACCCCAAAATTTGAGAGGCAATTGGTGCAACCTTACCCACACAGGGACTGTAACACCCCGTGTTAATTTAAGCTAATTATAATTAGGAAATCAATAATTAATCATCCTCGCTCACTGATTCTTCTAAAACAATACACTATAACCAATATTGCACCTAAACTAAAACCATTTTGAATTACTTCGAATTTGAACTTTATTCTTTCATATTCAAACTCGATAAATCAAATGAAGCACACACGACAAATTTCTCAACGACAAATTTTGGCACGCAAATCGAGGTCAAACGTTGACTAAATGGCCAAGCCACCCAAATATGATTAAGTCACCTAATCTTTTCTTAAATACACTTATTCATAATCCAAATCTAATCAAAGTAGTTTAAGCTTAATCATTTTGATTAGTACTAACAAAACATACTATAATAATATAAAATTACTATTCCTTTTGATTTAACTAACACTTTCACTAAAACTCGATATAATGAGCCACACTTTTTCAAAACTGATAAACTTTTTGACGTTTGATCATAATGATTTAATTCGATAACATTCAATGAAAAAAATATATATTTCGATCGAATAAAATTTTATTTCAAACTTGCGAGGAATCTAATACCCAATTTTTATATTGATTTCGTTTTGAGGTGTATTTTCATTTTTATTTTCGATCTCACTTCTAAACATTATTTCAAGACTATATTTTTCATTTCGGGACTTTTCGCGTGCGCGTAAATCGAAAATTTCAAAAACGCAAAAATCGGACCAAGTTGGCCATGTTGGCCGAGATATTCAAGCATGCATGCATGCTCTTGGCTCAATTTTCTTCCTTCCTCTTACACACCATTCCTTGCTTATTGCACCATGTCTAATCCACTCTTACACCCTACTAAAATCATCATCACTTAGTAAACTAGTTTAATCTTTTGCATTCATACATAAACTACAACTAAAACAAAACACAACAAATACTACTACTACATACATTCACACGCACCACACACATACAAACACAACCAAACTTCAACTTATTTTCTCTCTAAATAATTCATACTCAAGAACAAGTAAGCCTTGTTCTTATTCAACCTCAAGAACACCAACCTTCTATATTTTCTTATTCTTCCTTTAACTCATTTATTTCTTACTCATTAAATCATTTAAGTTCATAAATCAATCCATCATTAATTATGTTAGTAATCACATCCTCTTTATGCTTATATTCATTTAAGAATATGAATCAAATTAATTAAAATACAAACATCACCTAAAACATAAATACTACAACACTTTAATTTTTTTTAGTTTAACTAGTTTAGTTTTTAAAATAAATTACTAACTTGTTTATTTCATTCTTATGTACCTCTCCTAACCAAAGACGAGGAGCAAGGTGGTGGAGTCGATCTTAGCCAATTCGATCATATCATAGACCCCGAGCAACCTGTTGATCGCTTAGCTCGTAAGCTAAGTAGGGTGCTGCCGGCACATTTGTATGATAAGCGCCGGGAATTTGGTTATGTGTTATTGTTTTTGTTGCATGTACGAATTATTTTATCACCTAGTATTACACATGTTAAATTAGGAGACAAAAATCGAAAAATAAAATATATTGTTCATATGTATAACCCACGGCCTCCCTTAATTTTTGGCTCAATTTTTCGTTTTAATTTTTGTAAATTGCATGCTTAAAATACTTATAATAAAATGAACATGAGGATATAATTAGTTTTTGTTTAGGATTTAAAATGAATTTGTTATGAATTTTTAAGTGTTTTAATGTATTATGTGTGTTCTTGAATGTTTATGTTATTCTTATGTTTTGAATGATTTTATTTATGTATGTTAATGTTTGTATGTGATTTTCACTTATGTTAAACATATAAATAATGTAAGATAAATTAGTTATTGAATTAGAAGTATAAAAATCAAAAATAAAAAATATTGAACATATATATATATACACGGCTATATTAAATAATTTGGACCAATTTTTAGTTTTAATTTTTCTAAATAACATATTATGATTAGTATAGTTAAATTAGACTTGTATGAAAAATTTGAGGAAATTATATAAACATATGAAAATTTGACTAATCGATGTTCATATTAAAAGTATTAGAGTTCTTCATAAACTCAAGTGTTCTTCATTTACATAGTTAGTATGATTCATAATGTTATAAGTTTTTAATTATTTATTGTTTTTGTTTACTAGTTTAAATCACCTTAGTTTAATTTGATTAATTAGTATATAAAAACTTTAAATCAAAAACCGATAAAATTAGAAAACGAAAATAAATAGTGTAAGTATAATAGGCCACGGTTTTGGGTTGAATTTTAGACCTAAAATGAATTTGTCACTTTTTATTTTTATCACTTAAGTAATTAAAATAGTTAAAGTAATGATTTATTAATAAAAACCACAAAAGAAATAAATAGCTAAATAAATAGAGGCTCACGGTTTTGGTGTTATTTTTGGGTCAATTTTGGTCAAAATGAATTTATCACTTAGTCACTAAAATTGAATAGTAATTAGATTTATATTTGTTTATGTATTAAATCGTTAATAAAAAAAAAATTGACAAAAGCGATAAAAATAAACGTTACACGTATTAAAATGAATGAAATCGAGTGTTACTACCCTTGCTTAAATTGGATATGGACATACGGACTATTTAAAATGAACTACGACAACCTCACTAAAAATGGAAACCGCTAAAATCTTAGTTGAGTATACGACTAAATTTGACCGAGTGTTACTTTTGAAATGTTATTAAAATTGACCAAGTACAAAATGAACTTAACAGTTTGAAATTAGATTTTATACTTAAGTTAAAAATCGATTTTCACATTTAAAATAAATTCTCAAATCGCTAAATACAAAACGAACCTAACGACTTTAAAACTAAAATTTTGTACTTAGATTATATTAGATTTTACTTCCGAAATCATTTTTCAAATCACTAAATACAAAACGAACCTAACGACTTTAAAACTAGAATTTTACACTTAGTAAATAAAAAGCTTAGTTTTATTTCTAAAATATCATTAGTAATAAAAAAATGTATAAGAGTAGTGAGTATAAATAAAGGCAGATAAAAAAATTAACGATAAAGAAAATAAAATAATAAATACTAAGTATAAGAATACATATCATTATAAAGTACGAATAAAATACTTAAGTATAAAAATACGTACAAATACGAATAATTAAAATACTGAATACGTATAAATACGATGAATAGTAAATACGATGAATAGTAAATACGATGAATAGTAAATACGATGAATAGTAAATACGGTGAATAGTAAAATAATGAATAGTGAAAAATATTTAAAAGTTACGAACGGACTCAAAATAAATAATTAAGTTTTTCTATGTGTTCTGTTTTACCTGAAGAACTGCTGTTACTAAAAATTTCATTATACAAGTTCGACGTTATATTTATTTTACAAGTTCGTCAGTATTATTATTTATGAACGAGAGAATGAGAAATTGAGAAGGCAAGTACTTAAATAAAATACTAGGATTGTTCGCCATGTTGCGACTCTTGAAATTCGAAGTTAACGAGGTAGCTGTCTATGGGGACTTGGGCTCCCTATCAGAGTTGCCCAAGGCGAAATAACGATCTTAAGATCGCTACTCGACACGGTATATACAACCTCAGAGATGGGGCATTCTTGATATTTCCGTGGGCCCATATATCAGTAATTGGAAAATCCAGCCCCAACCGGGGGTACCCGTCTCTGGTAATAGTCGAACATTTTCGTCGGTGATACCTTTTGAATAGCGAATAAGTATGATCCTCGAGAGGTAGTGTATGCATACATTAGACAAGGGATTAGGCCGTCCTTATTGCCTTAGATATCCTTAGTAGATAATCCAGACACGTCCCGATTTCGTCGGCCCTGGCTGCTATTGCGCGGATTATGCGCATGCTTCGCCTTATTAACGAAGACTCATTTGTTATCACATGTTGAATGTATTTCCTTGTTTGTTTGATGATTATCTAATGACTTGGTTGAGTATTGGAATGTGATTTGTTGAGTATGAGTATTTGTGAGCGTGGTATGTTATTTGATTGGTTTATACTCGTATTGAATCATCATGGTCACCTTATGTGTCTTACTTGCATACTTGCTATTTGTTTTCCTTTATTTACTTATTATTCATGTTGCATGTTGTATTAGAATTGCATGTATCGAAAGAATGTGCGGAAAATGATGAGAGTTTAATGCAGTACCAGGAGTCTTGAACGTTGATCTATCAGGGGATTGGTGGCCTTATTTTGTAACCTATTTTGAGAGGATGTAATCGTATTTATACTCTGTTATTCTAAACTCGTACTATGTACTTAGAGTTTTATTACGATTAACAATTTGGTTTTGTAATATATAGACTTAATTAATTTTCCGCCTTAGTTTAATTAAAGTCACGAAAAACCAGGTTATTCTGATTGGTATCATTTGTCTTGCGACCGTGAATGACTTAAAGTTATCTCACATAGCGAGACGACACCTGGGCCAGACATTCATATCGTATGTCAGGCATAGACTTATAGGATCAAATAATAAATTAGAAATCTCTAGACCACTAAAAATAATAACGTAGATCAGTTTAAATGTGAGAAAGGGTAGAATCTTAAGGACCGACCAAATAATAATGAACTAGTTAGATGAACATTAGAATCTTAACTTTACGATTCTTTACTTGCTATTTGCTCTATGGCTAACTCTAGTTTGACAAAGGCCCTTAGGATGACGTCTTTCAGTTACTCCCGTAACAATCTACCTCGACGTCCACCGATGATGCCACTGGATACTTATATATGTGGCCAGTCCCATGTCATCGAGCAATATGTGGAAGCCAACGGAATCACAACGAGCAGACCCTACCACACAAAGGGCATTGGCTTGGGCCTGACGCTGATTGAGAGCTTCCACCCGTACGACGAGTTCTGGACTCCACTAGGTTGGCAACTACTCCTGGATTACGATCTACACATGGATCGCATGTGTCACCCAGACCCACTTCTGAGGGAGATGCGACCACCAGGATGGATGGAGCACGAGGAACTGCTCGATAACTTGAAGGAGCAAGAATATAGGCACGACTATCCTCCAATACTAGTCGAATCACTTCCAGTCTGGGAAAGATGCCGATGTGGGAGACTCTTCAGGCACGCAAATAATAATTCAGGGTCATGCGACTCCGGCTTGTAAAATATATGTAACCGACTTTAGACTATCTTAAAGAACGACCTTAAAATGTCGTCCTCTTTTCCTACGGCTATGGGTGTTATATTCGGATGTGACGTTTGGTGAACTTATGTATTATATTCCTTTGAAATGTAATATTTTACCCATGTATATGTTTATATATATGGAGACGTTATGTTACTACCTAGTCATGTGCTTTTCTTAATTCATTATTTGAAAATTTTACATACATGTTGTACTTCCAAATCTCATTGAAATTACCTTATCTAAATTGATTTCAGATGAGACTACCATGCGGTAAGAAGTACTCTGAGTGGACACCAAAGGAGAAAGCCCGCAAGAAAGCCATCGAGGCCTACGCGCGACGTCAACAATTGAAGTCCTGGAAGAGATCACAGGACCGGAGCAATTCGGAAGTCGACTGGAAGACAAGGGCACTTAAAACTCCGTATATGGAGCATCGAATTCCTGAACATCTCCGCCGATCCCCAGAATATACAGATGTGATCGAAGCATTCATGCAGGGGAAACCTGAGACATTTGAGGGAATCAGTGGGACACTATACCCATGGATCAGGAGTATGAATGCGAGGTTCCTGGAACACTCCGTTAGAGAGGAATGGAAAACCTCCCTAGCAGCTGCGTGCCTTGACGAGGAGGCCAAGGCATGGTGGAGACGACTACGCTCCCCAGCTATACTTGAGGGTGAGTACTACCTGAGCTGGGAGGATTTCAAACTTGGTTTGAGCGACATGACTTATGCTGTTAAGTATAAGCATAGCTTCATGGAGGAGGAGCATCGCTACTCAAAATTTGCTTAGGATCTAGAGCAAATCTTTTGTCATTCTCGATCCAATTTCATATCTTTTGAGAATGTATCTAAACTTTTATGTTATTTTGCTGAACTTATATCTAAGTTTTCACCTTAGTTCATTTCATAGAGAATGTATTAGGAGGCTTGTAACTTTTTGATGTAAACCTTTTACATTATCAATGAAATGTCTTTTATCTTGCATTTTATATTATGCCTATCTTTGAACTACTCAAAATTTATACAGCCTTGCCCTTATTTTATTTTATTTTCAGAATGGCTGCAAACGATGTTCAAGACGATGACCTCAACCATGCATTTCTAGAAGAAGAAGCGAGAAGAAGAGGCTTCGAAGATGCAATTACAAAAATTGCACAAAATATGCACCAACATCAGGGTGGCGGAAACAACCAGTCCGCATTTGAGAAATTCTCCAAACATCGACCCCAACCATTTTCTGGCTCTGTCAACCCCACAGTCTTGACAGAGTGGATTGAAGAGATGGAGAAGTTGCTAGATCTTAGCAAGACTCCAGCGAACGAGAGGGTGAATGTAGTGGCCTACTACCTCAAGGGAGAGGCCAACAGTTGGTGGCGTTTAATCAGGTCCACCTTTCCCTTGAGAATCTACACCTGGAGTGAATTCAAGACTCTGCTTGAAAACAAGTATTTTGGGGAGGAGTTGAAATGGGACAAGGAAGAAGAGTTCAGAAACCTAAGACAGGGCGATATGTCCCTACAGGCATACACGGAAAAATATCAGGAGCTGTCCAAGTTCGCTCCTAGGATTATAACTAATGAGGAGGAACTTGCGACTCGTTACGTGAGAGGCATGGAAAATGGCCTGAGGAACAATATGTGCGGGTTCGACTGCAAGAACTTCGCAGAAGCCTACGAAAAGGCAACGCGTATCTGGGCCTCCATCCAAAAAGGAGAAGCTGAGGAGAAAAAGAAGAGGAAAACATTTACGCCTTCTGTAGCAAGTGCTAGTTTCATCCACAAACCGATGTTCGGTCGCCCGGGTTTTCAAAATCAGGACAATCGAAATAAAGGCCAGGCGGACCAGATACCAACCGAAACCCCAGGGTTCGTGGGAGGAACAACCAACAACCTCCCGCACTCGGCCGTTCAGCTGTGTCAATGTCGTTTCGTCGACAAATTTCACCACCTCGGGAAGCGTTGCAACGGAGAGCCGGTAGTATGCTACTTCTGTAAAGTAGTGGGGACACAAGTCGAACGAATGCCCAAAGAGGGGTAATGCTGCTAAGGCAAACGCGGGACCACCGCCAGCTGTCAGGGTTCAGGGACGTGTGTATGTCCTGACCGAGTCAGAAGAGGGTACGGATGATATTATCGATGTCGACGTCATCACTGGTAAATTTCTAGTTAATTCAATACCTGCTTTTATTCTATTTGATACCGGAGCATCTCTATCTTTTATATCCTCAAAATTTATCAAACAATCCAAACTCACAAACCCTGAACAAATCAGAACTAACATATCACTACCTGATGGTAAAAACATTCCTTGTTCTTCAAAATACAATAACGTAAAAATCTCAATTCACAACACAGATTTCCTGTCAGATCTTGTATTGTTTGACCTTCCCGAGTTCGATGTAATTCTGGGAATGAACTGGCTAGCTCGTCATAACGCAACCTTTAAATGCCAAGACCAGAAAATCACTTTGAAAACTAACCAAGGGAAGGAAGTGTCATACCAGAGTTTTAAAAGGAAAGGAGGAGTGAAGTTAGTATCTGTACTGAAACTTCAGAGTATGGAGAGGAAGGGGCACCAGGTGTATTATTGCAGTATTACTAAGGTCGAGGACAAACTACGCATAGAAGACATCCCAATCGTGAATGAATACCCCGATGTCTTCCCAGACGTATTACCAGGTATGCCTCCTGCAAGAGATGTCGAATTCTCTATCGACCTGGTACCTGGCACTGCTCCTATATCAAAGGCACCGTACAGAATGGCACCCGTCGAGCTCCAGGAACTCAAGAAACAGTTAGAGGAGATGATTGAGTTAGGATTTATAAGACCGAGTGTATCACCTTGGGGTGCACCGGTACTCTTTGTAAAGAAGAAGGATGGAAGTATGAGACTCTGCATTGATTACAGGGAGCTAAACAAAGTGACGATCAAGAATCGTTATCCTCTGCCTAGGATAGACGATCTCTTTGACCAGCTCAAGGGAGCAGGAGTGTTCTCCAAGATTGACCTAAGGTCTGGATACCATCAGATCGCGGTTCGTAAAGAAGATATCCAGAAAACTGCTTTTAGATCAAGGTACGGACATTACGAGTTCAAAGTAATGCCGTTCGGCCTTACCAACGCCCCAGCAGTATTTATGGACCAAATGAATAGGACCTTTCATGAATATCTCGACATCTGCGTGGTCGTGTTCATTGACGACATCCTGATCTACTCCAAGAATAAAGAAGAACACGCAGAGCACCTACACATTATCCTAAGTATCTTGAGAGACCATAAATGGTATGCCAAATTTTCAAAGTGTGAATTTTGGTTAGGCCAAGTGGCGTTCCTAGGCCACGTAATCTCCAAGGAGGGAGTAATGGTAGATCCAGCAAAGATTGAAGCTGTCAAGGAATGGATAGCACCAAAAACAGTCACGGAAGTCAGAAGCTTCCTAGGTTTGGCTGGCTATTATCGAAGGTTTGTTCCTGATTTCTCGAAGGTAGCCCGCCCAATGACCAAATTGCTACAAAAGGAATCAAAGTTCCTATGGAGCGACGGCGTGTAAAGCGTTTCAAGAACTAAAGACAAGGCTTACTACGGCCCCAGTTTTAACCTTGCCAACCGATGGGGATGAATATGAGGTGTACAGTGACGCATCACTAAATGGTTTGGGTTGCGTCTTGATGCAACAGGGGAAGGTAATAGCATACGCATCCAGACAACTTAAGGTGCATGAAAAGAATTACCCAATTCACGACCTAGAACTTGCCGCGGTTGTGTTTGCACTAAAGATTTGGCGTCATTATCTCTACGGGGTCAGCATTAAGTTTTACACTGATCACAAGAGCTTGAAGTACATCTTCACCCAAAGAGATTTGAACATGAGGCAACGAAGATGGTTAGAATTGATCAAAGATTACAAGATTGAGTTACTTTACCATGAGGGAAAGGCTAATGTAGTTGCCGATGCACTGAGTCGTAAGACAATACACACTCTGAACAACATTTGGGAGATTCCCCCAGACATCGTCCAGGATCTAAAAAGGCTGAGCTTAGACCTGGTACAATCAGACGACACAGACCTAAATGCAATGGTGGTTGAACCAGAGTTATATCATGACATCCGAGTGCTACAATGGGAAGACCCGGCATTGTTGGAAATTAGGGAAAGAATTCCATCAGAAGGAACGGAAGGGTTTGAAGTTTACACTGACGGGAGTCTACGCTTCAATGGCAGGTGGTGCATACCTGATAATGAGAACTTGAAACGCAAAATCCTGGACGAAGCACACAGTACCCGCTACTCGGTACATCCTGGCTCAGACAAGATGTACAAGGACCTGAAATTACGTTTCTGGTGGATAAGGATGAAGGCAGAAGTCGCCGAGTACGTGGCTAGATGTATGATTTGCCAGAAGGTAAAATTTGAGCACCAGAGACCAGGAGGACTACTCCAACCGTTGGAAATTCCTCAAGGGAAGTGGGATTCCATATCCATGGATTTTATCATGGGGTTACCAAGGACAGCAGGTGGCAAGGATGCTATATGGGTTATTGTGGATCGTCTAACTAAATCAGCTCACTTCGTCCCGATCAAAGAGACTTGGGGATTGGAAGAACTGGCCAAAGCTTACGAAAAAGAAATAATACGACTCCATGGCGTTCCCCTCGACATCATATCAGATAGGGACGCAAGATTTACATCGCATTTCTGGAAGAAATTGCAAGAGGCTTTGGGTAGTAAATTGAAAATGAGTACGGCTTTTCATCCAGCAACTGTCGGTCAGACAGAGCGAACCATCCAGACACTGGAAGACATGTTGAGGGCATGTACGATGGAATTCAACGTGAACTGG
Source organism: Dianthus caryophyllus (assembly GCA_023091065.1). NCBI lineage: Eukaryota > Viridiplantae > Streptophyta > Magnoliopsida > Caryophyllales > Caryophyllaceae > Dianthus > Dianthus caryophyllus. The sequence goes on along the minus strand of CM041529.1, from coordinate 9,087,306 downwards.
GAAAAGAGCTTACCTCTCGTTGAATTCTCATACAACAATAGCCATCATGCTAGTCTAGGGTGTGCTCCTTTTGAGGCACTGTATGGCAGGAAGTGTCGCAGTCCGGTTTGTTGGGACGACGCTAGTGATAATGTGGGTCTTGGACCCCAAGTTATACAAGATCGATTGAACACATCAAGATCATCCGAGAACGATCGCAAGCGACTCAAGATCGGCTGTAAGAAATATGCAAACGAGCACCGTCGACCTATTGAGTTCAACAGTGGAGATAAGGTCTTCTTAAAGGTCTCACCCATGAAAGGGGTAAGACGCTTCGGACTAAAGGGGAAGCTTAGTCCAAAGTACATCGGACCCTATGAAATACTTGAACGAATTGGCGAGGTGGCATACCGACTCGCCTTACCGCCAAACTTATCCAAGGTACACGATGTATTTCACGTATCTCAGCTCAGAAGATACAGAAGTGACCCAAGTCACATTGTTACGCCCGATGTGATCGCCATCGAGCCTAACATGCTTTACTCTGAGAAACCAGTGGAAATTCTCGCCAGGGAGACCAAATTCTTACGACGCAAGTCGATACCCTTAGTGAAGGTTCTGCGGAGGGACGGAAAGGCGAACAAGCGACATGGGAGGCAAGCGTCGATGAAGGAAAAGTACCGATTTGTTTAGCAAAGGTAACCTTAACCACCCAGATTACTTTAAGTTTTGGGACGAAACTTCTTTAAGGGAGGATTGTAACACCAGTGTTAATTTAAGCTAATTATAATTAGAAATCAATAATTAATCATCCTCGCTCACTGATTCTTCTAAAACAATACACTATAACCAATATTGCACCTAAACTAAAACCATTTTGAATTACTTCGAATTTGAACTTTATTCTTTCATATTCAAACTCGATAAATCAAATGAAGCACACACGACAAATTTCTCAACGACAAATTTTGGCACGCAAATCGAGGTCAAACGTTGACTAAATGGCCAAGCCACCCAAATATGATTAAGTCACCTAATCTTTTCTTAAATACACTTATTCATAATCCAAATCTAATCAAAGTAGTTTAAGCTTAATCATTTTGATTAGTACTAACAAAACATACTATAATAATATAAAATTACTATTCCTTTTGATTTAACTAACACTTTCACTAAAACTCGATATAATGAGCCACACTTTTTCAAAACTGATAAACTTTTTGACGTTTGATCATAATGATTTAATTCGATAACATTCAATGAAAAAAATATATATTTCGATCGAATAAAATTTTATTTCAAACTTGCGAGGAATCTAATACCCAATTTTTATATTGATTTCGTTTTGAGGTGTATTTTCATTTTTATTTTCGATCTCACTTCTAAACATTATTTCAAGACTATATTTTTCATTTCGGGACTTTTCGCGTGCGCGTAAATCGAAAATTTCAAAAACGCAAAAATCGGACCAAGTTGGCCATGTTGGCCGAGATATTCAAGCATGCATGCATGCTCTTGGCTCAATTTTCTTCCTTCCTCTTACACACCATTCCTTGCTTATTGCACCATGTCTAATCCACTCTTACACCCTACTAAAATCATCATCACTTAGTAAACTAGTTTAATCTTTTGCATTCATACATAAACTACAACTAAAACAAAACACAACAAATACTACTACTACATACATTCACACGCACCACACACATACAAACACAACCAAACTTCAACTTATTTTCTCTCTAAATAATTCATACTCAAGAACAAGTAAGCCTTGTTCTTATTCAACCTCAAGAACACCAACCTTCTATATTTTCTTATTCTTCCTTTAACTCATTTATTTCTTACTCATTAAATCATTTAAGTTCATAAATCAATCCATCATTAATTATGTTAGTAATCACATCCTCTTTATGCTTATATTCATTTAAGAATATGAATCAAATTAATTAAAATACAAACATCACCTAAAACATAAATACTACAACACTTTAATTTTTTTTAGTTTAACTAGTTTAGTTTTTAAAATAAATTACTAACTTGTTTATTTCATTCTTATGTACCTCTCCTAACCAAAGACGAGGAGCAAGGTGGTGGAGTCGATCTTAGCCAATTCGATCATATCATAGACCCCGACAACTGTTGATCGTTTAGCTCGTAACCTAACTAAGGTGCTTCCCGCACATTTATATGATAAGCGCCTCGAATTTGATTATGTGTTATTGTTTTTGTTGCATGTACGAATTATTTTATCACCTAGTATTTCACATGTTAAATTAGGAGACAAAAATCGAAAAATAAAATATATTGTTCATATGTATAACCCACGGCCTCCCCTTAATTTTTGGCTCAATTTTTCGTTTTAATTTTTGTAAATTGCATGCTTAAAATACTTATAATAAAATGAACATGAGGATATAATTAGTTTTTGTTTAGGATTTAAAATGAATTTGTTATGAATTTTTAAGTGTTTTAATGTATTATGTGTGTTCTTGAATGTTTATGTTATTCTTATGTTTTGAATGATTTTATTTATGTATGTTAATGTTTGTATGTGATTTTCACTTATGTTAAACATATAAATAATGTAAGATAAATTAGTTATTGAATTAGAAGTATAAAAATCAAAAATAAAAAATATTGAACATATATATATACACGGCTATATTAAATAATTTGGACCAATTTTTAGTTTTAATTTTTCTAAATAACATATTATGATTAGTATAGTTAAATTAGACTTGTATGAAAAATTTGAGGAAATTATATAAACATATGAAAATTTGACTAATCGATGTTCATATTAAAAGTATTAGAGTTCTTCATAAACTCAAGTGTTCTTCATTTACATAGTTAGTATGATTCATAATGTTATAAGTTTTTAATTATTTATTGTTTTTGTTTACTAGTTTAAATCACCTTAGTTTAATTTGATTAATTAGTATATAAAAACTTTAAATCAAAAACCGATAAAATTAGAAAACGAAAATAAATAGTGTAAGTATAATAGGCCACGGTTTTGGGTTGAATTTTAGACCTAAAATGAATTTGTCACTTTTTATTTTTATCACTTAAGTAATTAAAATAGTTAAAGTAATGATTTATTAATAAAAACCACAAAAGAAATAAATAGCTAAATAAATAGAGGCTCACGGTTTTGGTGTTATTTTTGGGTCAATTTTGGTCAAAATGAATTTATCACTTAGTCACTAAAATTGAATAGTAATTAGATTATATTTGTTTATGTATTAAATCGTTAGTAAAAAGAATTGACAAAAGCGATAAAAATAAACGTTACACGTATTAAAATGAATGAAATCGAGTGTTACTACCCTTGCTTAAATTGGATATGGACATACGGACTATTTAAAATGAACTACGACAACCTCACTAAAAATGGAAACCGCTAAAATCTTAGTTGAGTATACGACTAAATTTGACCGAGTGTTACTTTTGAAATGTTATTAAAATTGACCAAGTACAAAATGAACTTAACAGTTTGAAATTAGATTTTATACTTAAGTTAAAAATCGATTTTCACATTTAAAATAAATTCTCAAATCGCTAAATACAAAACGAACCTAACGACTTTAAAACTAAAATTTTGTACTTAGATTATATTAGATTTTACTTCCGAAATCATTTTTCAAATCACTAAATACAAAACGAACCTAACGACTTTAAAACTAGAATTTTACACTTAGTAAATAAAAAGCTTAGTTTTATTTCTAAAATATCATTAGTAATAAAAAAATGTATAAGAGTACTGAGTATAAATAAAGTCAAATAAAAATATTAAGTATAAAGAAAATAAAATAATAAATACTAAGTATAAGAATACATATACGTATAAAGTACGAATAAAATACGAAGTATAAAAATACGTACAAATACGGAATACGAAAATACGAATACGTATAAATACGATGAATAGTAAATACGATGAATAGTAAATACGATGAATAGTAAATACGATGAATAGTAAATACGGTGAATAGTAAAATAATGAATAGTGAAAAATATTTAAAAGTTACGAACGGACTCAAAATAAATAATTAAGTTTTTCTATGTGTTCTGCTTTACTCAAGAATCATTACATTACAAAAAATTTCATTATACAAGTTCGACGTTATATTTATTTTACAAGTTCGTCAGTATTATTATTTATGAACGAGAGAATGAGAAATTGAGAAGGCAAGTACTTAAATAAAATACTAGGATTGTTCGCCATGTTGCGACTCTTGAAATTCGAAGTTAACGAGGTAGCTGTCTATGGGGACTTGGGCTCCCTATCAGAGTTGCCCAAGGCGAAATAACGATCTTAAGATCGCTACTCGACACGGTATATACAACCTCAGAGATGGGGCATTCTTGATATTTCCGTGGGCCCATATATCAGTAATTGGAAAATCCAGCCCCAACCGGGGGTACCCGTCTCTGGTAATAGTCGAACATTTTCGTCGGTGATACCTTTTGAATAGCGAATAAGTATGATCCTCGAGAGGTAGTGTATGCATACATTAGACAAGGGATTAGGCCGTCCTTATTGCCTTAGATATCCTTAGTAGATAATCCAGACACGTCCGATTTCGTTCGGCCCTGGCTGCTATTGCGCGGATTATGTCTGCATGCTTAGCCTTATTAACGAAGACTCATTTGTTATCACATGTTGAATGTATTTCCTTGTTTGTTTGATGATTATCTAATGACTTGGTTGAGTATTGGAATGTGATTTGTTGAGTATGATTATTTGTGAGCGTGGTATGTTATTTGATTGGTTTATACTCGTATTGAATCATCATGGTCACCTTATGTGTCTTACTTGCATACTTGCTATTTGTTTTCCTTTATTTATTTATTATTCATGTTGCATGTTGTATTAGAATTGCATGTATCGAAAGAATGTGCGGGAAAATGATGAGAGTTTAATGCAGGTACCCCGAGTCTTGAACGTTGATCTATCAGGGGATTGGTGGCCTTATTTTGTAACCTATTTTGAGAGGATGTAATCGAATTTATACTCTGTTATTCTAAACTCGTACTATGTACTTAGAGTTTTATTACGATTAACAGCTGGTTTTGTAATATATAGACTTAATTAATTTTCCGCCTTAGTTTAATTAAAGTCACGAAAAACCAGGTTGTTACAGGGACCTCCTTCACTTCTTCTCTGATCAAGTCCACCCCCTCAGTCCATGGTCGAACAATCATGGGCTTATTATCAAAGAGGAAGTGGCCTTGCTGTAAAACCTTAGCCCTATCATCCAACGTAGCAAAGCGGACTAAAAAAACCCCATTAGGAAGGAACGAGATCTTATCAACCGAATGTTTAGCCCAGATACGCTTAACAAAACCTTCAATAACTTCCCATGGAGGATTTGCCCCCAAAATAAAACAATATACAGCAGAATTCCAAAACTCAATTTCATCGTGAACATCACTCTCCGAGAATCGAAGAATCGCCGAAGGCTCCTCCTCAATTACATCAAGCTGACCACTACCTTTCTTCACACCAGAGGTACTCCATCCAAAATCATCCCCAATTCCTTCCAAATCAAACGGCGTAATACCTACAATTTCATGAACACCAACGGTTTTCTTTCCACCAGTAATACCACCACTAGGACCACCAACCACCGGTCCACCACCCTTAGGAGAAGCTATTTTTGTGTTTTGTGAATTTTTTTGATTTTTTTGGGATTTTTCATGCGTGATTTTAGAGCTCAAAGAAGGAAAGTCGACACTCTTAGGGGTTTTCGCGTTATTTTCGCCCTTCTCTTTCTCTCTCCTTTCAATCGTCATTTTCTTTATAAATCAACTTAAAACATTATAAATCATTAAGATTAAAAAGTTAGAAATTTAAAGTGTTGAAAAACACTATTCATAAATATAAATGAAATTTTTAGTAAATTTCATTTTAGTTTAAATCGTTTTAGTATAATTAGAATAATTAAATTATAAAGATTTTAAGCTAAAAACCGTTAAAATCGAAAAATGAAAATTTGGACATCACCTATGCTTAGCCACGGCATCCCCTTATTTTTAGGTCAAAAATTGTTTTTATCACTTTTTAGTTTATTGTTAAAATAATTTAATTATTAGTTAATAAGTTAGAATTAAGAAATTAAAAGAAATAAATCAATTTTGACATATATGAAAACCACACGGCATTTTCATTTTAAATTGACTAAATTTGATCAAAATGAAATTATACTAAGTCACTAAAGTTAAATAGTTGTTAGAAATGAATTTTTGTATAAATCGATTTAGTTAGAAATGAAATATTATAAACCGATAAAAATATGTAACCGTTATAAAAATGAACTAAATCGTGTGCTACCGCCTTTGCAAATATTGGACTGTTGGTCTTGGACATACGAACTAAATGAACCAACCACGATACTATTATTTTAAGAATGAAAATCGCTAAACTTAGTTAATAGACGACTAAAATTAACTAAGTCTCATTTTAAAATGAATATCATTATCACTGTTTACAAATCGAACTTAACGTTTTTAAAACTAGTATTTTAAAATGAATATCATTATCACTTTTTACAAACCAAACTTAACGCTTTTAAAACTAGACTTTTAAAATATTTTCAAAAATCACTAAGTACAAAACGAACTTAACGACTTTGAAACTAGAAATTTATACTTAGCAAATAAAAAGAAATCTAAGTTTATACTTAGGAAAAATATCAATGTATAAGAATACTTATAAAATATTTATAAAATACGTATAAATATAATAATACGTACAAGTATAAGAATACGTATAAGTATAAAATACGTAGAAATACGAATACGTATAAAATACGTATAAAATACGAAGTATAAAAATACGAATACGTATAAAATACGGTGAATAGTGAATAGTGAATAGTGAATAGTGAATAGTGAAATATTGAAAATAATTGAAAATTTTACTAAGTATAGAAAATTGAAAATGAATAAGTAAATAACTTAAAGTGTTTTGAAAAGCACTTAAATAAAATTTGACATATTAATAAACATATCAAAATATAAACTTAAAAATGTTAATAATTAACAACACTTCAAATTATAAACGAATATGTTATGTGATGATACGAAACCAAATAAAATACTTAAACGTTTGACGCTGAGACTAGGAGAGTCTAGTAACATGTGATATGTAATATCAAATAAATAATAAATCTTGAGTAAGTTAAATAAAAGGTCAAAGCTTGAGCCTCCGTTATGAAAACGTCAATCGTGCGTGAAGTGGGGTAAGATAGTCTTGAATACGGATACCACTATCTCGGTCTCGTATTTGGGTCATCCCGGTTAGTGTGGTTTAAGCCGGCAGCTTTATTGCTTAGCATGTTGCCCATGCCTTTACGCCTTAAGTCGTACTGCCTAAGCCGTACAAGATAATGAATATGCCAACTCTTTATTGGGTCGGTCACTAGGAAATAGTCGTTTTATTCAGAGGTAAGGTGCTTGTGGATACCCATATCCGTACCCTCCCGCACAAAACCCTGTGATGTACCACGGACTTTTATTACGCATGCTTTAACGTTGACTTATACGGTTCTAACTAATGTCGAATTCATTTTGAGTCGTTTGAAATGTTAAAATGTTTTAGGTCGCATCACATCACACTTAAATAACGTTCATTTTGTCCATTTGGAGTTTAGCTAGGTCCTTGTCCTGCTTCATTTGGCATGAGCTTCGCATTCGCACTACAATTAGTCCTTTTACATTAACAAGGTGCGATTCAAAGATTCCTAAATTCCTAAATTTAGGCGGTAGCTAAAACCGCTATTTAGCCCCTCTTACGCATAAAATACAACTTCACGTCTTACCTTATTTCACAAAACTATGCAAATACACCCTTTTCATTTTTAGGTCTCGGCCCAAACCGAAGCCTAAACCCACCTTTGGCCCGCACTCCAAAGCCCTAAGCATCACAAAATATCTCGAAATATCCTAGGGGTTTTCTTGAGCTTCACGCTCGAGATTATCTCGTGATCTTTCAAAGATTCAATGCAATCAAACTTGGAAAGCGGACCTAAAACAGCCCCCAAACCGCATGACCTTATGCGGTTTGGGGGGAGCACCGCATAAGCTTATGCGGTTTCCCCAGGCAACCGCATAAGCCTATGCGGTTCCTCGGCCTGTTTTTATCCCCTTATTTCCTAATTTCTCCGAGGTTTTTAGTATATATAGAGCCCTATACCTTGACCTCGAAATCACAATTCTGATGTAATACATCTCTTACACCACAAATTCTCTCATCTTACACTTTTGCATCCACAAAGCCTTAAGCACTCAAATCCTTGAGTTCAACACACCATCCGTGTTGAATTCACCCTCCTTTCAAGTTCAAGAAGCTCTGCCCAGATCTGAAGCGTCGGGACAAGGTAGGTGCCGATCCACTTGGATCAAAGCTTTTCTTATTTTCTATGGACTAACAAAGGGTCTACACTTTAGCGCCCCCGGCTTTGGCACCCAGTAGCTTGCACTCCAAGTGTTCTATTTACTTCGGGTACACTCCATATCCGATGACACGCCAAAGTCGCATAAGCAACCGACCCTTATAAAATAAACCAATGGACAATTGAACTTAATTTTATTTGCATGCATCTTGCACCCTTCTTATTTTGCATTAAAATCAACTTAAACAATGAATTCGACCTTTAACTGAACCGTATTCGTTAACAAGTTAAACATGCTAAACTGAGGGTTTTAATCAATCTTTTTGCATCTGCATCTGCATTCTTTTACATCTTATCGCACTTGTACGTAGCGATAACATTAGCTCAAATATCATCTTGCAAGGATTGTTCTAGGTCAGTAGAGGCTATTTTTACATAGGCTTTTCTAAAAGGTTTTCATAAATCATTATTTGAATTAACTCTTTTTCTAAAGTACCTCACCAGAATCCAATCTGGTTTCACAAGCCTTAGATCTAGGGGTGTCGGCGTGCTCCAAAATCTAGGACATGTTTTTAACATAGAACATGGTAGCGAGTTCCTATTTTCCGCGATAAATAGGTGGCGACTCCATACTTGATTCTTAAAGGTTTTCCAACTTAATCTTTTTTAACTTTAAAATCCGCCCTTAAGCAAGACGCCGAGTTGGGTCCGATCCCGGGTTCCACAGTTTGGCGACTCCGCTGGGGAGATCTTATTTTTAAAACCAAAAACTAGCTTTTTCTTTTTAAAAATAAAGAGGTGAAACTTGAAAGCCTTGAACAATCCTTGTAAACATATTTGAGCCATGCACATTCGTTTAGAGTCCATTCCTTTTGGAATCTAGGCACCCTTTGCACCCTCGAGAGGTGGCTCCCACATGCAGGCTTGTCCACTCGATAAAGCACATGCCGGACTAGCTTTCCTCTCGCCCCTCCACGGCTTGCCGTAAACGGCTATCTCGACCGCCCGGTGCTCCCTTGAGAAACCTATCGCCCCGGCGTAAGGAAATGAAGGGGTTAAGTATCTGCCAAAGCGTACTCGAGGTAGTTGGAGGTGTACCCGACTGACTCATTTTTCACCCTTTTTGAGTCATACGTACAAGTTCGAGGCTATGCACCCCATAGTCTTTTTCAAAACGAGCATTTGCATTCATATCTTCGTCAACTCCGTTAAACGTTTCAAAGATAAATGAACCTAACATCTAACAAACTAACACTTTTCAAACAAAACTATCGCGAATTTTTGAAATAAACTTTTTCAAAACTTCCTTTTTCACTAACAAGCAAAAACCCGAGCAAGGAATAAAACCCGAGCTCGCGGATTTCAATCTTCTAGGTCATACGGCCTAGTCTCTACATTTAACATCCTCGACTCGACTTGCTAATCGCTCTCGAGCCGAATCCTTTTCTTTTATACATCCGACTCGAGCTCACCTCGGCAAATCACCGATATCAGTTCGACGGATGCAAAGCAAAATCTTTTAACATCGAGACGAGATGTGCGCACGCATCCTCGCCTCAAAAGCTTCCCTTAGCAAAACCTTTTCGAAAACCTCCTTTTTCAAGCTTAAAAGGTCTTTCAAAACAACGAAATGAGCTAAAATGAACGCCTAAAATGAATGTTGAGTCTAGTGGTTCGAGTCGTGTCGCTAATATACAAAGTGAAATGCAGGCCTCAGCTGGATACTCGTCGTACTAAGAACCGCCTAGTAATCCCATACAAGAAACGAACCTACACCCGCAAAATGGCTGGCAATGACGAAGTTACCGCACTCCGTGACCAAGTCACAAAGCTAACCGCTGACCTTGAAAGGCTTCTAGCCACCCACACCACTGAAGTGGAACGTATGGAAACTAAGATCAAGAAAGAGGCCGATAGGCACGCCAAGAAACTCCAAGCCATGGAGGAAAGGCTCTACGTCTCGAGCACCTACTCCATCCACAAGGAGAATGAAAACGTGCCTACTAGCATCAAGGACGAGCTCCCTAACAAGCTCGCCCTTAGTGACCTTCCTGTCTTCCAAGGACATGAGAGCCCGATCATCCACATCCGAGCTTTCAAGTCCCAAATGGCCATCAAAGGAGTCGACGCTAAGCATTGGCTAACTCTTTTCCCTCACTCTCTAGCAGCAGTGCCCAAGACATGGTTCTACTCACTTGACCCACAACGGGTCCCTACTTTTGAAGAACTCACAGTCGAGTTCGACCGACAGTATCGAGACAATGAAGACACTCAAGTCTCAATTCGCACCTTAGAAGTCCTATCTCAAAAGGACAATGAAGGCTTTACTGAGCTATCTTACTCGTTGGAAGAAGCCGAGCGCACAAATCCCCAACCGTCCATGAGGACGAGCTCGCATCAAGTTTATAAATAACTGCGACCAGTGTATCAATTCTACATGAGGTACAAAGAACATTGAACTTCAAAGAACTAACTAAGGTCGGCACTCAAATCGAAGATGACCTTAGAGTCCGGCACCATGGCTAAATACACCTGGTCATGCATATCAAGGGAGCTCCTCTAAGTCCTCCCGCGGTCAAGAACGATTTAAAATCGTCTGGTCGGTAACCTTGATGATGACACCCTCGACGCCTTCGCAACTACCTTCTCGCCGCCTCCTAAGGCCAAGAGAAACCGACCCTCTCTTTATGTCCTACTCGAGGCATTTCAAAGGTTGGTCGAGAAAAACTATCTACAACCGATCGGGCCTACTAGCGAGCCGCTCAAGACAAGAAGCCTAAATCTTGGAACCCCAATGCCTTACATGCATACCACCGAGGCAAGGGGCATGACACCGAGAATCGCTTTAGGCTCAAGAACGCTATCCAAGATCTAATCGATCAAGGAAAGCTCAAGAAACCATCTCAACCCGCCAAGCCTTCAAACAACGAAAACCGGCTTGGAAACCATGCAATCTTCGTGGGGTCAATCCCTATTCTAGGCGCTCTACCTAATCACACCCTCCGAAGCGACCAAGTTAATGCGGTCATCTGGTGCGATGGCGAAGGCGGCGAATCGGCTACCTCTTGGCGAAGTGATAAGTCACATCAATCAACTTGCAAAAGACATCGATCACCTAAAAGCTCTACATCGCACCGCAGCCGAACGTTTGGAACGTCGTGTCCAAAAAGAACTTAGCAACCCAGTCTCGCTCGACACCCTCGAAGCTTTTCGTCAAAAAGACAACGAAGGCTTCGTCAAACACCTTACACAGTGGAGGAAATTACTTTCCCGAGTACCGAATCACCCACACGAAGATGAACTCATGTCCACTTTCCTCTTCAGCCTACGACCTGCATGGCGATACTACTTTCACTTCTGCCACGCTCAGAACTTCGAACATCTTATTGAAATTGGCACTCGCATCGAAAAGGATCTCACATCTAGCTATGAGGATCCCACTGCAAGTACCCTTCGAGGACACACTCTTAAAGGGCGAAGAACACACAACTCGCATGGCTCCGCAAGGAACTTTGACAAACTCTATATGCCCTACGCCGTGGCATTACAAAAACTAATCGAAAAGGACTACCTCACACCCATCGGACCTATTAACGAGCCACCCATGAATAAGAAATCAAAATCATGGGATCCCAACGCTATACATGCATACCACCGGGGCATGGGACATAGCACTCAGAGTTGTCTCAAACTCAAACATGCCATTCAAGATCTTATCGATCAAGGAAGGATCAAGAAACCTCGGAGGAAAACCACACCTTCCTCCAGCAACGACACAATTTACATCACAACTCAAACAACTCAAGCACCCCAAGCAACTCAAGCAGCTCAAGCAACTCAAGCACCTCCAACGACACAGAAGACGAAGAAGAAGAAGAAGAAGTTCTTTTAGATTCTAATGCTCTTAGTGTCGGGTCATCTGTCGACCCATCTATACTAGACTCTAGCTTTAGTTTAGATTTTCTATTTACGGAGGCTAGCTCCAAGCAATTTTCTGATTTGTCGAATAATTCTCTTCAAAATAATGAAATGAATAAATTTGCTTACGTCTTGTCTCAAAATAACAAAATACAAACAAACAAAAATCAACAAGCAACAAGCAACACACAAAATACAAAAGACACTAACTCATGCGAAAGTGAATCATTAAACAAATACATTGCAAACCTTGTACACCCAAAAACACAAGACCCAATCATCGAGGAAACCATAACCATAAACGTGGGAACCCCCGAAGAACCAAGGGAACTACAACTAGGAGCCTCACTAGACGAACACGAGCGCACCCAATTTACACAACTCCTAAGCGAATTCAAGGACGTATTCGCTTGGTCATACAAAGACATGCCCGGCATCGAACGAAGCATCGCCGAGCACCGCATCCCCATCAAACCCGGTTACAAACCCATCAAGCAAAAGTTAAGAAGACTACGTCCCGAATGGTCTCTTATGGTCAAGGAAGAAATCGAAAAACAACTACAAGCCGGTTTCATCCAAGTCATCGAGTATCCTGAATGGGTCTCAAACATGGTCCCAGTCCTGAAAAAGAATGGCAAAATTCGAGTATCGTTGACTTTCGCGACTTGAACAAAGCTAGTCCCAAAGATGACTTTCCATTACCCCATGTGGGCGCCCTAGTCGACAACACCGCGACCACGCCCTCCTATCCTTCATGGGCGGCTATGCAGGCTCTGATCAAATCAAAATGTCACTTTCGAAGACATGGCAAAAGCGGCCTTCATTACACCGTGGGGACATCTGCTACGATTATGCCCTTCGGCACGATCAATCTTTGGCGCTACATACCAACGCACCGCTACAACCCTTTTACACGACATGATGCACAAAGAAGTCGAAGTTTACGTCGACGATATGATCGTAAAGTCAAAGGAGAGAAGTGGTCACATCACTAACCTCCGCAAGTTCTTCACTCGCCTACGACAATACAAAATGCGCCTCAACCCCCAAAAATGTACTTTTGGAGTTAAATCCGGTAAACTACTAGGACACGTAGTGAGCCAAAGAGGCATCGAGGTCGACCCCTCGAAAGTCAAAGCAATCCTTGAAATGCGACCCCCGGAGAACCTCGACGAAATTCGAAGTTTCTTGGGCCAAATCCAATACATCTCGCGCTTCATTAGCAAACTCACCATGATATGTGAACCAGTTTTCAAGAAACTCAAGAAAACCGACCACGTTGAATGGGATGAAGAATGTCAAAAAGCATTTGACAAGGTCAAGGAATTACTAACTAACCCACCAGTTCTACGACCACCCCAAGCGGATTTACCACTATCCTTATACCTTACAACCACACCTACCGCCATGGGCGCCATGCTCGCTCAAGAAATAAACGGCGAAGAACACGCAATCTACTACATAAGCAAGAAATTTCTCGATTACGAAACTCGATATTCACCTGTCGAGAAGAGTTGTCTAGCCTTAGTGTGGTCATCCAAGAAACTCCGTCATTATATGCTAGCACACCAAACGAAGGTCTATTCCAAAATGGACCCCATAAAGTACCTCTTCGAGAAACCTGTGCCTAACGGACGAATGGCCAGATGGACATTGCTCCTAGCCGAATTCGACCTTAAGTACGTACCCCTCAAAGCAATCAAGGGACGAGCAGTCTCCGATTTCCTAGCCGAAAATGCAATCAACGAAGAACCAATCATCGACACAACATCCTTTCCAGACGATGGGATCTACAACATCAACCAAGAACAATGGGAGTTATACTTCGATGGCTCCTCCAACTATCGAGGATGTGGAGTAGGAATACTTCTCATATCCCCGAATGGCGAACACACACCTTTATCCATCAAACTGGATTTTGACGTCACAAACAACGCCGCGGAATACGAAGCATGCTTGCACGGTCTCCAAGCAGCGCTTGTACTCAACGCCCGCAATATAAGAGTCTATGGGGACTCCTCCCTCATAATCAACCAAATATCCGGAGCATGGAAGATACTTAACGAAAACCTGGCACTATACCAAAGCAAAATACAAGAGCTCATAAACGAATTCTATCACGTAGAATTCATACACCTCTCGCGCGAAGAAAACCAATTCGCCGACGCGTTATCCAAACTCGCGTCACTAATCAACATACCCCCGGGGATGGAAACGCTCCCCATTGTCGTGGAACGACGGAACGAACCCGCCTACATATGTGACATTGAAACCGAGGAAGAGCAAACCGACCCTTGGTACCAAGCAATCATCAACTACAAAACAAACGGCGAATACCCACCAAACATTGACAAACGAGCCAAACGCGCCCTACGCCTGTTATCATCACAATTCGTGATGGAAATGGGCAAACTACTCAAAAAGACACCCCAAGGCACATTACTCTTATGCGTATATCACAAAAAGGGACACGAGATCATGTCCCAAGTACACGATGGCGAGTGCGGACCACACATGAACGCACGAGCCATGTGCAAACAAATCATAAGGCTAGGATGGTACTGGACAACCATGGAAGCCGACTGCGCAAAATATGTCAAACATTGCCATAATTGTCAAATTTTTGCAAACGTACAACACATACCTCCTTCACCACTATACAGTTTAACCTCGCCATGGCCTTTCTCCACATGGGGAATTGACGTCATTGGCAAAGTACAACCCGTGGGAGCAGGAGGACACTGCTTCATCCTCGTGGCCATCGACTATTTCACCAAATGGGTCGGAGCGCATCATACCGCACGCTAGGCACGAAAGAAGTTGCGAAATTCATACAAAACAACATCATCCGCCGTTACTAAGATACCCCACGAATTCATCAGCGACCAAGGCACACACTTCCAAGGAGAGGTGGAACCACTCCTCCTCAAATACAAGATACAACGACACAAATCATCACCCTACCGACCACAAACTAACGGCGCGGTCGAGGCAGCAAACAAAACCGTCGTATCAATCCTCAAAAAGATGATCGACACCTGCCACGACTGGCCCAACAAAATCCCATTTGCATTATGGGGATACCGCACAACCATCCGCACACCCACAGGCATGACACCCTATTTCCTAACCTACGGGATGGAAGCCGTCCAACCTGTGGAAGTCGAGATGCAATCCCTTCGAATTCTCATGGAAGCAGACATTCCTGAGGCCGAATGGGCACGCGAACGATACGAACAACTCATCCTCTTAGACGAAAGACGGTTACATTCACTAAATGCGGTCAGAATGTATCAATCTCGCCTACAACGCGCCTACAACAAACGGGTCAAGCCACGAAACATCAAAGTGGGCGACCTAGTACTCAAATCAGTCCGAGCACCATTACCAGTCGACCCAAGAGGAAAATTCAAACCCAATTGGGCCGGACCGTACTTGGTCAAGGAAATCCTTCCCGGAGGAGCCGTGAAACTAACTGACCTTGGCGGTCGGGACTTAGACACCAACAAATCTTGATCAACTCAAGAAATACTACCCCTAAAACACAAACGCTTCTGCAAAATTCCAAAACAAAACTCACTCTCGCATGGGTGAACTACGCTCGGTTTGATTCCACGCACTGTGGATACGTAGGCAGCTTTGCAAAGAGCTCAACCGAATCACACGAACTACGCCGGTTTGATTCTGTATTCAAAAAGCAGATACGTAGGCAGCTCGTCAAAAGTACAACCGAACTTTTCTAGCACGCATGCCCAAAGCTTAAAAAGGTCAAGGGCGTTGCACTCACAAAAAGACACGTCCAAAGCTTAAAAAGGTCAAGGGCGTTGCACTCACAAAAAGACACGCTCAAAGCTTAAAAAGGTCAAGAGCACAGTCAACACAAAAAAAATACAAATCCAAGTCCAAAGCTTAAAAAGGTCGAGGACTTAACAAGTCAAACAGGCGAATCCAAAGCTTAAAAAGGTCGAGGATTTAATGCGAATGTTCGAAGCTTAAAAAGGTCGAGAACATTTTAAAACAAACAAGAGAAAACAACGAGACAAGACAAAAGCAAATTAATTCTATTTTATTACTTTATTTAGAATTTTTCGCAATTTAGAAAGGAGCTAGGAACAAGCCTCCTTAGCCCTTTATTCAAATCTAAAACATGTATTTAAATAAAGGAATCTTTCTAAACTAAACAAAACAAACTACTCAAGTCTTTTTCTGACGCTTTGGGTTGACCTCTTCATCTTCAAGAGGCCGATCCGCCACAACTTTCGACCTAAAGACGGGAGTAGATCTCTCAAAACACAGGGCTCGATCGGATCCTCATCACCGCTCAACTGGGCTCCTCGACCCTTGGCCCTAGGCGATCTTTAACGGTCACCTTCGGTCCAAGCCTTTCCCGCGCCGGTCTCGAAGTAGAAACACCTGCACCAACAGTACAAAGATCACCATAGTCCCTCCTTTCGCGCACCACCTCATACGCCAAGGAGGGCCTTGGCCCATTCTTTTCCCTCCTCCTTTGATTCTTACGTTCCTTAGGATCATTGGAACGATACCACCGTGTATAGAAGTCCGTAACACGGCTAGACTCTATATGCTCAAGACAGCCCAAGTAACACGGTCCGACCATCCTCGGATCCAAGCATCGATCATTTGGTTGTTTAGGACAACAACCCCTCCAACCTGAGTATCCTGCTCGGGTATGGTTTGAGCAAGCCCGATTTGCCTCTTCAAGCGAAGAGGATGAATCCACACTCCTCGTTCAAACCCGCACAACATCAACCCACGAGACGCATTTGCAATAGACGGCGCCGTAACCGCCGTAATACCCCACCAAGACACGTACCAACGAATGGTGCTCTCCTTTACAAACCACCGGTAGTAGTTTAGCGAACGCTCCCGAGGATCAGCCCATTCCATCTTCCGCGACGTCGTCCCCGCCGCCTTGAAGACACTTCCAAGGGGAAGAGCTTTATACACACTCAGCCTCTCCATGAGCCAAACGTTGAGAATCCTAGCGCAACCCCTGTACAAGCTCAGACGATTAGCATAACGGTCGTCTAAGCCCAGTATGGTCTCCGCTAGGATCAACGCAGAAGGATCATGTCCCCTCTCCATCTCTTCGACAACACGAGCATACCTCGCGTTCCCGAACACTCCATCTGGCATGGGCCCCGCAAAAGCATAACGATGAACCAAACAAAAAGCAAGGGCCCTCCGCCTAGAACGGTCCGAAATACTAGTATCAGCCTTATTCATATATCGTTGACACAAGAGAAGAATGTTTACCTTGCCTCCCTCAAACAAACTGCGGCATGGCGTTTGTCATCCCAAGGAAGTTTCGCAACATCCGGGTTGTAACAAAGCTCACTCCTCACGACCACGGAGTGGTCCGCTTCGACCATCCAAAGAATGGCGAGAACTCCTCCATCAAAGGGCACACCTCTCCCCCGGGAAACCTAAAAACATGCAAGCTAGGATCCCAATAATCTAAGCACGAATCAAGGAAGTCCAGATCGACTTTCATTTGACGAAAGCCAATAAATACACCCGCACCGTCATCATACACCGCCTTCTTCATTGCCGAACTCAAGGAAGAAGTCCACCTCTTCAAAAGAGCATCAAAATGCTCCTCCATTTTCTTGGACACAAAAAAAAAAAACTTTTGTAAATATACCCAATATATTTGTGAAAGCAAAATTCTAAAGCAAAAAAAAGAGAGGAGTAGTTGTGAATGAATATTATGGCACGCACCCCCTCTCCTTTTATAGGAAAACAATGTCCGAAATATGGAAATACAGCGCTACATCCAAGCCAACAAACCGCATGACTCTATGCGGTTTTCTGTCCAAACCGCATAAGCTTATGCGGTTTAGCCCACCAACCGCATAAGCCTATGCGGTTTCAAGGGCTGGTTTTCCTCAAAATTTTCCTAATTTCGTCTTTCCTAAAACACTACAACCTACTTTGGGCTACGACATTCTTTCGTTGTTCCCCATACATCAACATCACGCTTCACTTTAGCAATTCCGATTCTTACCACGAGTCAACGCATAACATTTTTCGCATTCATACAAGCTCATTTCGCATTTAAAATGAACTTTTTGCAAAACATTTTCACAATCTAAAATGAACATCAACGCATCCCACTCGGGCATCATATCATTTCTTCAAACAAGCCTACCAAACGGGTTTACCGACGAAGTTCAAGCTACGACAAAGTTCAAAGTTCAAGCTACAACGACATGTACATAAAGGTTCATACAATCTTTAAATACACAAATTCACTCGGGATGACGGCGCCGATACTAGTCAAACTCACGCCGAATCTGAGCCGTCTCAGCTCGGCTCTGACACAACTGAGCTGTCTGCTCAGCCCAAGCCATCCTCCACCTGTTGGCTATACGCCATAGCTTCTTATGCGCCTCCTTAGCCACCTGAAACACAACACAAACACAGTTCACACTTTTCTCCATTTTGCCTTAATTTCACTCAAATTAAGTCAAACTTAGGGGGGAAATTTCAAAACAAACCCAGCCAAACCCCACTTTACCTTAATTTCACCCAAATTAAACCAAACTGGAGGGGGTAACACAAAAAAAGACTCTCACAAGTTTGATCATCGATATACTTCATACCTCGATCAAACTGGGGGCTTATACACATACATACAATCACACAAGTACATACCTTCTTCACCTTGCTCGTCCAGCTGTCCATGCCCGCGTCAGTAGTCACCGGCAAGTACGTCGGCAGAACAAAGGTACGACGGACGCCTGAGTCATCATACTCGATAGTAGTAGGGAAGTCATCAGGCTGCTCTGCCATCTCGGGATCAAACTCCTGCAAAACAAATACAAAACACACACGTCAGGGAAATTTTTCGCAAAAAGTACCTTACGCACCCCCAAACACCGAAGCACACATACCTCAACCGGCCCACAAGCAAGCCGAGACTGAGCAAAATGGGCATAGTCTTCCCCAGGACAGAGGAGGCTCACTGACTCTCCCTCTCCATACAACGCCACACGATCCTGAGCAGAAACCCCTCGCTCAAACAGGACCCTCGGCGGATCCTTAGGCACCACCGGAGCTGGCCACCCTGCCTGAAAGACCAAACGCTCTCCAAGGTACCAAACCGATCCATACGGCGTCGCTATGTATAGGCGCTGGGTCTCTCGCACCGCAAACCTAGCCCCAATGCCCTCAGGAATACCCCTGTACTGGCCCCACGGGAATGGCACGAACTACAAAGCAAACAGAACACGCTCACAAATACATATACAATACGATCATTTTAAGTACACTCTATTTAAAATGGTTCAAGCACAAACCTCATCAAACTGCATCCGGTTCAGACGATCCCTAACATCATCGTACGACCAGTTGAACGCCGCACGGTTACACGTACCCAATGCACGTCACGGAGTACTCCCTCACGATCCGCACAGCATGTGGGGGGAGCAGAAAAGGAAAGTGGCTAAGAATCCACGACTGCACACAAGAAACAAAAACATGTTACAAAGACAAAAGACAAAAGACAGCAAAAATGAACAACAATGCACCTAAGACAAAAACAAAATCAATACGTACCTCCATCAAGAAGCCAGGCGCGACTAAGGACAGTCGCGAACCTCCAACCATGACCCGCGGTCTCACGGCATCCATGCAGAAGCGAATGCACAAGCCCAGAGACGGCGTCACCCAGTCAAACGTCCCAATTGCATCCCAATCCAGGAGATGCATAAGGACCGATGTCGATGCCCGCTCACCCTTGTCGCCGAAGTACACGGCGCTCACAAACCACCACAACCACATACGAGCATTCTGCTCGTCGCTCCACTCCGAGGGACCATTCTCGGTCTTCCCCTCAAAATACTCCAGGATATAGCTCGTCTTGAAAGTATAAGGAGGCGCACCCTGACAAATCACCTCCAAACCACCGCCAACCGCATCAGTCACAACCTCGTCCACAACGGACGGCGCAAACTCAAAATCCATGTCGCGGTCCCCAAACGGCAACCCCGTCATGACAGCATACCCAGACAAGGTAATGCCGGCCTCAAAGCCGGGCATATGGAACGTCGTCGTGGTGTCCCAATACCTATCCAAGAAGGCCCTGATCAACATCAGGTTCGCCCTCTGCTCCTTCCTCGCAATCTCCCTCCAATGGCCAACCAACGGGCCAAAACCACTACGCAACACCCAAGCTTGCGCCCTCGGCGGAAGCCTCTCCTCAAAAGCACACATCGCGGACGAGACGCCCGAGAAAGTTCTCATTGGGCCCTTATCCCAACCCATCGTCGCTCGATAGGAAACATGTCTCTCCGGAGCAAGCAGAAGGTTGTGGCCATCCCAACCCTTCGCGAAAGCCCTGTTCACGCGTGATTTTCGCGGCCTAGAGCTACTCGCCCTAGGCGCGACCTCCTCGACCTCCTCAGCCTGCTCCTCAGCAACATCCATCTCGGCCTCCAGCTCATCCACAAACTCCTGAGCAAACGCATCCGCCTCCTCCTCAGGATCACGCACAGGGACATTTCTCCCACGGCCTCTACCTCGTGACTGACCACGTCTCGTGGGCAGATCACGAGGGTCAACATCCCTCTCACTACGTGTACGCCTCAAGCTACTCGAGCTAGAGGCTCCCTCGGTCCTCGAGCTAGCACTCTTACGAGATCTCGATCTCGTAACACGACTAGAATTTTCCCCTGCAACCAAACACAACCAATACATACAGCTATAATACATGCAAGCATACAACTTGGCATATACACAAATACACACAAATAATACGCACATAATACATATACATCCCTTAACGCATTGCACTATACACCTCACAGGGCATTTTTAGGACTAATCCACAATTAAGCCAAAAACCGTTCTCTACATTTCAAAATCACAACTTTATGGTTTCCATGCGCCATAATAGTCCCCAACAACAACCCATTACAAGCAATTGCATTTCGGTCATCCCGATCAAAAACCCCTAATTCGCCTTAATTACTCCGTAAAACTACGACTTAAGACGGCGATTTGAAAGCCTTAACTCGACTTTTTCGCAAAACCAACGTTATAGGCATGCTATACTCACTATGGGCATCCTACACCGAAGTTTAATTGAAATTCCGGGTCGGAAAATCCGGGTTCGTTTTCGGGCCCGAAACCTAATTTGGACGTTTTTTACACAAAGACGGTCTAAATCACAATCAATTCACACATGCACGTTCACATGGCATAATGCTACACAATGACGTCAATTTCAAGCATTCAAACGGCAAATTTCAAGCAAAACTCGGGTTTTCATTCAAAACCCGTCTTTTCAACATTTCAAGGCAAAACTAGCTAATTACAACAACAAATAACGTAAAAGCAAGTTAAAATGGAGCAATACCTCGTTCCATAGCAAGGCAACGCAAGAAAAATGAGCGAAAACGGTTGAAAAATCGAAAAATGACGTTTTTTGAGTTGAAAAACCGTAAATGAGTTATGAGGCATGCTCACGGTTCGCTCGTGCTTATATAGCCCCCAGCAGCCAACAGGGGAAACCGCATAAGCTTATGCGGTTTGTCCCCTGAACCGCATAAGCTTATGCGGTTTGGTCCCGTGGCTTTTCTCGGGTTTTTCTCGTTTTACGCCTACTTTTCGATCCCTAATTCATCCTAGCCCCAATGCAACTCCAAGTACGTCCCGTGCTTGGGTCGAGCGTCACCTACGATCGCCATACTGGCGTATATTAAGCATTCAATGTACGATGCATGTAACTGTATACGAACGCTCTTCACGAGCATTACATCATTTTCTCCTCCATGGAAGGCAGTCACATGCAACCACAACTACATAGACACTCCTCGGCGAGCCCAAGCACAAGCACTCTGCAATATACACCTAACTCCAGGCATTTCACTCTACATAGACGCTCCTTGGCGAGTTCAAGCACAAGCATTACACAGACGCTCTTTCACGAGGCCTAGCACTTACCCAAACATCTTGCAAGCATATGCACCCTGCACTTTAGCCCTCTTACATCCAACACATGCAATACGAAGACATTACAAGCACAAGCACCAGCATCAACATTTGACATTACAAGCACACGCAAAGGCGCCAACAAACGACAACAAGCACGACGAAGACATCCAGCAGGCCTGCAGGCCCTTATAGCATGCACGGACCGCCAAGTCCTTAAAATCGCCGCGCCTCCCCGCTTAGCTTGGTTCAAGTCCTCGTCTCACCCATGGACACATGCTTCGTTCCGCTGACTGTATCGAGACTGTAATGGTCCGGATATGGTCGTAGGAGTTTGACTAGCGCTCTAGTCCGAGCTCAGTCAAACTGGGGGCTCTGTGGATACCCATATCGGTACCCTCCCGCACAAAACCCTGTGATGTACCACGGACTTTTATTACGCATGCTTTAACGTTGACTTATACGGTTCTAACTAATGTCGAATTCATTTTGAGTCGTTTGAAATGTTAAAATGTTTTAGGTCGCATCACATCACACTTAAATAACGTTCATTTTGTCCATTTGGAGTTTAGCTAGGTCCTTGTCCTGCTTCATTTGGCATGAGCTTCGCATTCGCACTACAATTAGTCCTTTTACATTAACAAGGTCTGATTCAGCATTCCTAAATTCCTAAATTTAGGCCCGGTAGCTAAAACCGCTATTTAGCCCCCTCTTACGCAAAATACAACTTCACGTCTTACCTTATTTCACAAAACTATGCAAATACACCCCTTTTCATTTTTCCGGGTCTCGGGCCCGAAACCGAGCCCAAACCCAGCCTTTGGCCCGCACTCCAAAGCCCTAAGCATCACAAAATATCTCAGAAATATCCTAGGGGTTTTCTTGAGCTTCACGTTCGAGA
Source organism: Dianthus caryophyllus (assembly GCA_023091065.1). Classification (NCBI taxonomy): domain Eukaryota; kingdom Viridiplantae; phylum Streptophyta; class Magnoliopsida; order Caryophyllales; family Caryophyllaceae; genus Dianthus; species Dianthus caryophyllus. The sequence continues at coordinate 9,064,149 of CM041529.1, read as the reverse complement.
TTATCTCGTGATCTTTCAAAGATTCAATGCAACCGAAACTTGGAAAGCAGACCTAAAACCAGCCCCCCAAACCGCATGACCTTATGCGGTTTGAGGGGGGAACCGCATAAGCTTATGCGGTTTCCCCAGGCAACCGCATAAGCCTATGCGGTTCCTAGGCCTGTTTTTATCCCCTTATTTCCTAATTTCTCCGAGGTTTTTAGTATATATAGAGCCCTATACCTTGACCTCGAAATCACAATTCACAACCAGAATACATCTCTTACACCACAAATTCTCTCATCTTACACTTTTGCATCCACAAAAGCCTTAAGCACTCAAATCCTTGAGTTCAACACACCATCCCGTGTTGAATTCACCCTCCTTTCAAGTTCAAGAAGCGAAGCTCTGCCCAGATCTGAAGCGTCAGGACAAGGTAGGTACCGATCCACTTGGATCAAAGCTTTTTCTTATTTTCTATGGACTAACAAAGGGGTCTACACTTTAGCGCCGGCTTTGGCACCCAGTAGCTTGCACTCCAAGTGTTCTATTTACTTCGGGTACACTCCATATCCGATGACACGCCAAAGTCGCATAAGCAACCGACCCTTATAAAATAAACCAATGGACAATTGAACTTTATTTTATTTGCATGCATCTTGCACCCTTCTTATTTTGCATTAAAATCAACTTAAACAATGAATTCGACCTTTAACTGAACCGTATTCGTTAACAAGTTAAACATGCTAAACTGAGGGTTTTAATCAATCTTTTTGCATCTGCATCTGCATTCTTTTACATCTTATCGCACTTGTACGTAGCGATAACATTAGCTCAAATATCATCTTGCAAGGATTGTTCTAGGTCAGTAGAGGCTATTTTTACATAGGCTTTTCTAAAAGGTTTTCATAAATCATTATTTGAATTAACTCTTTTTCTAAAGTACCCTCACCCCGAATCCAATCTGGTTTCACAAGCCTTAGATCTAGGGGTGTCGGCGTGCTCCAAAATCTAGGACATGTTTTTAACTTAGAACATGGTAGCAGGTTCCTATTTTCCGCGATAAATAGGTGGCGACTCCATAACAGTTCTTAAAGGTTTTTCCAACTTAATCTTTTTTAACTTTAAAATCCGCCCTTAAGCAAGACGCCGAGTTGGGTCCGATCCCGGGTTCCACAGTGCTCTATGAATAGCATAGCCTACTCTTATCGAGAATACTCATATATGCATATTAGACTTGGGTGTAATTCACCTTATTTCGCTAGGGGTATCAGGGCACCCGCGACCTTATGGATTTGGGTTTATTATCGGCGTTATGGATTTGCGTCTTATATGACTTTATGGATTTGGGTCATATATCAGCTTTATGGATTTGGGCTGGATATGCGGTTCTATCTCCTTGCCGTGTTTCGTTCTTAGTGGGCGCGACACTTGCATTCGTTCTTGCCACATGTACAGATCACTTGACGGGATTATAACTGAAGTTCGAATCATTTCGAACACTAGACGATGAGATGCAAGTAATATAGTATTCGGCGTGGTTTACAAGTCGAGTAAGCCGCTGCACTATGGTAGCGAGATGCAAGCGACTAGAGTACAATGGCCTACTCAGTGGTCAGGCTCATAAGCAGTTTATGTGTTGTCTGTTGTATGATTAAGTGAGAACGAGTGTGTACCATCTTCGAAAACTAAAGACCACAAATTTCTGAAGTGAATCGAGTCTGTATGATGAGAATGATATTGTATGTACGTCTGTTTGCGATCTGATATCGCGTTGTAATCTTGTTGAATTATTGTGATACTATTGTTATGATATTATATGTTATGTGCTTTCATAACTGAATATCATGCTTATATGATTTATCGCTTTAAACCGCATGCTTATTATGACTTATATGTCTTTATATGCTATTTGTAATGAGCATGTTTACGTTTTTATCATAACGTTATAATTATAAAGCGATAGTAATAAACCAAAGTAATTGAAATCGAGGGTAAGTATGAGCATAGCTAGTCCTTTGTCAGCTCGTGACGCACCCCCCCATCAGTTTATTGTGCAGGACGTTCGTGGACCAGGTGCTGGGTTTTGGATGGAGCCACGAGACGTTTTTATTGCTTTTCCTTAGTTGTTTTCGAGAGAGATGTAATATATATAACGCTACTCTTTTAAATTCCCGTATTTAGAGTTGTTTTATTCAACTCTTAAACGATGATGTAATATTTTGGGTTCTTGTATAATTAATAACGCTGGTTTAAGACTTAATTAATTTCCGCCTTAGTAATTAAAGTCGACTAAAAACCAGGCTGTTACATCATCCTTTTTTTCTTTCATGAATTAGCAAATGTTAGATTTTTGGGAAAACCCTAATTTTCGATTCTGGGTAATGTTTGATTTATTTCTCATTTGTATTTGAAATTTGTGTTTAGGATGTAGACGATTCCTACAACTTTTGATGTGCGTCTCCATGTTGGTGGGGGGTTTGTAATCGAAAAAAAAAAAGATTAGATATGAAGGAATTTTGGTGTTAATGGGTCAAGTTTCAAGACGGGAATTGACCTATCATAACTTAATGGTTGAGGCTAAGAAAGTTGTCGGAGAAGATGTGAACGCCTTTTTATGGTACAGGAAAAAGGGGAAGTCGTTGCTTTTAGGGAGAACGATTCTCTGTTGTGACGATGATATTGACGAGGTGATTAAGTCTCGAGATAAGCATAATAGGGTAGATATTTGGACGACAACGAGAGTGATACCATTTTCAAATCCCAACGGTGTCCCCAAAAACTACAATTTCCGTACAAAAATGTTGTCTAACCCAGATACCCTACTACACATGTCACCAAAAAGTGGTCCCTCCAAAAGAGAATCTCCTATTAAAAAAACACCAACCCCTCCACTTAGGAAAAGTCCAAGACTCAATGCTGTAGTTAATGTCACATCTCCCAAAACTTTACCAATTCAATCTCCAACTCCAAAGCTTGCAAAGTTACCAGTGAGGAGAGCTTCATGTAGGGGAGGAAAAAAAAATGAAGGCCACATTCCCCAAGTTGAATTTGAGAAGCGTGTGAAGACTTTGAAACAACAAGAACAAAGAAGAATTAAACAACAACAACAAGAAATTAAACAACAACAACAAAGAAGAATGAAAGAACAACAAAGAAGAATAAAGAAGAAAAGGGAAAAGAGAAGGAAACAGAGAAGAAGAAGCAGAAAGCGAAGCAGAAAGCGAAGCAGAAAGTTGACCAGAAGTTGAAGGGGAAGGGAAAAGCGAAAGAGAAAGAGATAGAGGATGACATTCCTTGTTTTGATACTTGGGAGGAGTTATTTGAAGTAACTGATGAGGAGTCTGGTGACAGTGATGATGATAATGAGGATGATGATTTCTTCAATGATGGGTTGAATGAAGAGGAAGTGTTTGAGCAAATCGAAAATGAAGGTGTTCCGAATGTTGTAGATTTTGAAGAGAGGTTAGGGACCGATAACATTGAAGAGGACGACCTTAGGAGTATTGACGGATCTGACACTGAGTTGGATCAAATTTCTGTATTCAATCCTTCATTTGATTGGAAAAACAAGGTGAAGTTGGAAGTTGATCTTGGTTTTTCTATTGTCCAGTTGTTGAGGCAAGCGTTGAAAGTGCATTCTATACAAAATCGGTACGACTACTACTTGACTCACAATGGCAAGGATCGGGTAACAGGTTACTCTAGGTATAAGTGCAAATGTGAGTGGGATCCCATTCGAGCGAAAATTGTGAAGTGTCGTTGCAAGAAGCTAAGTTGGTTTGTCCTTTTCGACTCCATGCAAGCAGAAGGAAAAATCAAGATTTGATAGTGATAAGGACGATGAACGCAAATCACAAGTGTGCATTCAAGGGTAAGACTCGAAAACTTAGTAGTGAGTATTTGAGTGAACATTACCTTGAGGATTGGAGAGAAAACCCGGTTTGGAAGCTGAAATACTTTATGAGGCGTGTCTATCGAGATTTTCGAGTCAATATAACTTACGCCCAAGCTTGGTTGGTTAGATCGAGGGCGAAGTTGCTCATTTACGGAGATGGAGCGGACGAGTACAAGAAAGTGTATCAGTACGCGGCGGCGATAAAGAAGTACAACCCAGGATCCACAGCGGTTGTGATGGTCGACAACGTAGAAAATCCGCCGACGTCGTTTAAGCGTATGTACATATGCTTAAATGCCTGTAAAGTGGGGTTCCTGGGAGGTTGTAGACCCTTTATCGGCGTCGACGGTTGCCATTTAAAAGGAGCCTACCCGGGTATGTGTTTAGTTGCCGTGGCAATGGACGGTAATAACAATTTGTTTCTGGTTGCTTGGGCGGTAGTTGAAGTGGAGAATGCTGAAGTATGGTGTCGGTTTTTAAGACTACTCATTGACGACTTGGGTAAATACGAAGGCAACGGCTTGACAATCATGTCTGATCGACAAAAGGTACGACACTCGAGCTTACTGACTTCATTTCAGCTTACTGATTTCAGTTACTCATGTCAGTGTACTGATTTTTGTAAACTTATTTCATTTCAGTTTAACGATTACATTTAACGAATCACTTATTTGCTGATTTATCCGTATGTCTCTATTTTGCTGATTTCAGTTTGTTTACTGATTTCAGTGCACTTGTTGTATATTTTCTGATTTTCAGATTAGTTTGCTCTGCTCTGATTTCAGATTTAGTTTCAGATTTCTGTTTTTGTTTACTGTTAATTTGCTTTGAATTAGTTTCAAACTTGAATTTTGTTACTGATGTTTGCTGTTAATTGACTTCAAAATTTGCTGTATTTCAGTTTGTTGTTTTTTGTGATTTTGTTTACTGTATTTTTGATTTCAGATTTTCACTTCAGAATTCTTATTTTTCTGATTTTACCTCACTTGCAGGGACTCTTGGATGCGTTTGATATTGTCACTCCAAAAGCTGAAATCTGATATTGTGCGAGACACATTTGGAGCAACTTTAAGATCCAATTTGGTGGCCCTGTATTCAAAGACGCGTTTTGGAAAGCCGCTTGGTCTACAACGGAGAACGAGTTTCGAGGACATTTGGAAGAAATTAAATTCTTCAGCCCAAAAGCGTGTGAGTATTTGGTTAAGATCCCGGCGAAGCATTGGTCGAGACATGCTTTCACTACCGTAAGTAAGGCGAACATGCTACTGAATAATGTTTGTGAGTCGTTTAACTCGGTCTTAAGGGAAGCGAGGATAAACCAATATTGTCTTTCATGGAGTGGATTAGAAGGTGGGTCATAAAGAGATTTTATGATCGTCGGATTGGGATTAATACGTATGAGGACACTGTGATGTCATACGTCAACAAATATGTGATTGAAATTGAGAAGGAGACAAATTATTGTCAAGTATACCCGTCTGATGAAAGGTTTGTATGAAGTTTGTCATCGGGGTACACAACATGTGGTCAACTTGCAGAACAGGAGTTGTACTTGTTATCACTGGGAGTTGTCAGGCCTTCCGTGTCCTCATGCGTATGTCTGCATCAACGAGGTTCGAGGCGATTTAAAAGACTATGTTGATGGCGCGTACAGTAAAGACGCGTTTGTGAGAACGTGCGCTCACCCAATTCCCGCTATGCCTGGCGCTGCTCAATGGCCGAGGACCGAACATTCTGAGCCGTTGCCACCACCATTCAGAAAACTCCCAGGAAGGCCAAAGGGGAAAAAAAGGAGACCCGAGGTGGGTGAGACAAGCAAAGGAGTTAAGAAAGGTAAGTTCTCTAGGGCTTGTAGTAGTTGTGGTGGTCTTGGACACAATATCAAGACGTGTAAGACCGGCCCAGCCAGCAACCTCAGACAGAGCAGCACCCACAACAAAGGAGTTAAGAAAGGTAAGTTCTCTAGGGCTTGTAGTAGTTGTGGTGGTCTTGGACACAATATCAAGACGTGTAAGACCGGCCCCAGCCAGCAACCTCAGACAGAGCAGCACCCACAACAGCCGCAAGAACACCACCCACAACAAAGAACAGTAACAACACCACGATAAAGAAATTAACAAAGAATGCCAGTAAGAATGTAACCCCAACTTCCCGTACAAGCCAAAGAAATTCAACTCGGCATGGACAACGATGGTTAGGGAGAAAGTAGCAGCTCGAGTGGCAAAGCGTGCAAGTGAAGCAGAATTTCTTTCTCAAATCGGGAAGAAACGTTACTTAACGGTATCACAGAGAGGCGTGAACGGAATTGGCCCAAGTGTGTCAAAGGCTAAACGGAAATTGGGATTCAATGCTTAAACTTATGATTTCTAAGTTTGTAATAAAACCTTGGTTGTGGTAGAACCAATTCATGTTATTTTGTGGAAATCGACTTGTATGTTTGTCGATGATTGTAAGTTCGTCCAGACCTATGTATTTTGTAAGTTCGTCCAGACCTATGTATTTTTTGTAAGTTCGTCCAGACCTATGTATTTTGTGGAAATCGACTTGTATTTTGTGGAAATCGACTTGTATTTTGTGGAAATCAACTTGTATTTCCTTTCAAGTTCATATGTTTGTAATCATGTTGTACAAGTACGTTGGTTTAATCGTTTCAAGTAAATATGAACTTGGTTCTATTCATTTGAACTACCATGTGAAACTATAATCGGTTTCAATATTTCGGATAACTTAAACAACTTAACATCCAAAGCGAAAGTACAATGTTTTCAACTTACTACATCTTAAATAGACCACATTACACACATGAAACACTAAATCCGCTAAATCCGCTTACATACACACTAAATCCGCTTACATACAAAATGGGCCAAACTATGACCAAACAACCGTAGTCCATTAAGTTTTCGAATTACGACCGACTAAATTAGTCCAAACTATGACCAAACTACCTTCGTCCAAACTATGACCGAATTACATATTTACAAATATTGCTAAGACTACGACAAACACACACGATACAATAAACACGTTTCTCCAATACACTTTGTGCGTCTTCAACTCCTTGATTTCTGTCTTGTACCTGTCGTGCAGTTTAGAAAAACCATCAATTCGTCGTTCCAACAAGCTCTTCTGTAAAGTCCAAAACTCTTTCTCGATTGCCATCATTCGCTTATCAGCGTTCACCTTGTTGATGACTTCCCTTTGCCAATCCGTTTGGTTTTCGTCTAACCATTTGAAATATCGACAACCTCTCTTGTCTATTAGTCTATCGTATGACTTGCAACACTCAAATTTGCGTCCAGGGTTGCGGGACGTCCATGATGTCTCCACGGACACTGGATTGCCACAGAAACAGATACCAGCACCATTGCAAGAGTTCAAGCCACTAGTAATCGACATCTATTACAAAACAACGCCAATTCAACAGAAAACAGAAATCAAATGAAATGCATACAAAAATCAAATGGGAAAAAAACAAAAAACGTAAATGAAATGCAAACAAAAATCAAACAGAAAACGAAGGCGAAACCACAAATCCAACGAAATAAAATGCATACCGAAATGAAATGAAACAGCAAATTCATGACAGAATTCCAATTCTCCGTTTCCTTCAACTTACCGAAACCACCAAATTCATACTGAAGTGCAATGACGAAGCAAATATTCAAACGGATTCAAACAAATATTCACGAAATCAATTGAAATGCATAAAACCCTAAATTCCCAAAAATCAATTGAAATGCATCAAATCAAATTGAACAACAAATCCCAAACAAACAGTTACTGAAATCAATTGAAATGCATAAAACCCTAAATTCCCAGAAAACCCTAAATTCCCAGATAACCCTAAATTCCCAGGAAAACACTATTCACGAAATCAATTGAAATACCCAGAAATTGAACGAAATTAAAACTGATATAACCTGATAAGAATGAGGATGACAACAATCCAATAAATTGTATGAAATCAATTCAAATTCGACAAAAATTTAGAGCTTAAACAGAAAACGAAAACAAATTTTAACGACATTGAAGGAAGAGATTTAAACGAAAAAAGCAAAAAAAAAATAGATGTTTTACCTGATTGAAAACAAAAACGAAGGAAGAGCTTGAAAAAAAAACTCAAACGAGATTCAAGGAAGAGTTTCAGGAGAAAAAATGAAGAAAATGAAGAAGAGTTGGCTGAAGAGTTAGAGTATTCAAAACGAAAATGAAGAATTAGAGTTGGCTGAACAAATAGGCTGAAGAGTAAGGGTAAAATAGGCATACAAATTATCATTAAATAACCCAAACATAGATCAACGGTTCAGATTCGATTTTCATAGGTTCGGGTCCGTACATGGTAGTAACCATTAACCGAACCAAATATAGTGGTAGTAGTTACAAAGTCGAAAACGATGTGGATCTAAGTTTCAAGTTGGCCATAAACGGTGGATGTAATCGTCAATTTACTCTCTCTCTCTCTCTCTCTCTCTATATATATATATATATATATATAACCGCTCATTCAACATGATTTCGGAGTATTCTCTATTCTCATATGAATACATTATCGATTTATTTGCTATAGAGATTATCTTATTAGTTTTATGTTCTTTCATGCATATAGAATTTTGTAATGAATTACTTTGTAATTATCAATACACTATTATATGCTCTCTTCATTCAATTCCACTCCGACCATGATGTCATGGTCCATATGCCGAGACACGTGTAACGCTAATATCTTTTGGTACATGTTAAAAATTATATCGTTAATATCTTTTGGTCCATGTTAAAAATTATATAAATTTAATATTAACATTGCATTTAATGAGACGAATCAAACAATATCATAATTAACTATAGTGTCGCTTATGTATTTCACACAATCTTCAAATTTATTCACATTTGTATATAGTGTCAAATAGTGTAACGGGGGGAGCGGAAATGAATGGAGGGACTAATTAGTAAATATATAAATTAGACAAATATATATACGAAAAATTAAAATATAATGATAGATGGCCCGGACGGAGCCGGGACGCAAACTACTATATAACGAGAGTAAAACCTATATGCTGACATAAACCCTAACAGTTATCAAAGGCTCAAAGCTAGCCTAATCTAATTAAAACCCTGTTTCTTTATTTCAGCCTGACTGTAAATTGAAAACACCTTGCTTATCTTGTGTGCCAATTGGCTCTTTTAATTCTCCACGACTACTATAACACTTGTACGACTCGGCCGTAAGCAGTTTCTAGCAAAACGTTACGGTTAATTAGAATATAAACCAGTTATCTTAATTGGACCGAGGACATAAATCCAACAATCCAACCATATAATAACATCACCAAACAGATCGTTTACGGCATCAAAATGGTACAATATCAAATTCCGAATCCAGAATTCTGATACATAATTGTTTAAACAGACTGAAAACAAGATGGTCAGATTACTGAACACTCAATGGAGTATATTTCATTAGTTTTTAGGGGAGAAGGGTGGCTTTGAGAGCAGTCAAAGACGAAGGAGACGGCAATTCAGGAGAACCGAAGCTCGAAACAGAGCTGGAAAATGGTAAAGTTGAGGGCGGCCGTCTGGGAGATAGCTCTGTAAGCTCCAGTGCTTGAAACCGGAGTTGTAAGGGGTAGTCAGCAATGCATCCTAATCGAGGGCCGAGTCCTGTCGACCAACTCCTTGGAATCTGATGACCGAGCTCGTACGATGATTTTCCGTTTCTGGAATTAATTCTTTCGAGTATAGCTTCCTTTGGCACATTTATTCTAGGGCTTTGAAGACCTCCTGATAATGTCCTCTTGTACTCATTTTCACGGCCAGCATTCCCAGGGATAGCTGGTTCTGCCATCATTCTGTCCTTGACTTCCACGGGTTCCCTGATTTCTGGATTCTCACTGTCTGACGGGACATCAGTTCTGCTAACTTCAGTGGATTTGCTCTCGTCGTAGTTTGAGTATTCACCATTTGATCGCTCGATCTGGAAGGAACCGCCACTGGTTAGAGCACTTATTATATAATTTCTATCCTATTTTATTGAGACCACCATATTTCAGTTAAAAGTTGTTCAACATAGATATGTCGAACGCTAATATACACTTAGGTTTTTAGAATTAAAATAACATCTTCCAGAAAAAGCATGCTAATAAATGTGGGATAAGTTAATTGGTTGTTTTACTGGTGATTGGTGAAAGTCAAATACAACAATTTGTGTTTTAATACTTGTTACATATAACCAGCGCTCCGACCAACATACGATTAGATGAGTAGATGTACCTACTGCAATGTACATGATGAAAAAAAATTAGAAAAATTGCTATGTGCACACCTTAACTTGATTGAGATCAACCCCATTATCGGTTAGAAATGCAAGAAATGCATCAAGACGGTCATCTGATGGACGGTAGTGTCCACTGTATGCAGATATGGACTGCAAAAACATATGCAATGGAAATCAGAAGAGACAAGCAGGCCATACAAAATACGAGTAGTCGATATTTGACATGCTTTTCTGGTGTATTCAGCAGGTACTATTCTAGTCATTGCAATGTACAGATGCAGCCTTTTGTTGTCCAAGGCGGGTTTTTATATATTGATTGCCGCAAAGCATCAAAACTGAGTTATCAAGGTTTCAAAAGTTACGACTCTATTTTGAAGCGGTTGAATTGGGTCCCTTTATTTATGGAATGTGGGTGTGGGGCACAATTGTCAAAGTGCTTTAGTGGTTATCAACTCGTGATCGTCAAAGAGTAACAAAGCTATGTTACAAATTTCCTTATAGATAGACTGTTTGGTTTAGACGTATGAAGGAACCATAATGGCCTTCATATTAAGGATTAATGTGATCGAAGCAAGTTAGCTCAGTGACCCTTTATACTCCGTATAATGCATCTCATGTGTGTTGTAAAATGGTTGTATGTGTTTGAGCATATAGCCTCTACTAGAAAGGTTAAGCAAATCCAATTAGACTTATAAGAACTTCATTGTCAGATGCCACTCGCAAGAGCAATTTTGGCTATAAAAGAGTATCAAAATACTGCTTCATTACGAAAGTACGATTACCTTCAGTGTACCGTCTTCTACAAGAAGTCGACCCGCAGCTAAAGTAGCTCCTCCAGCTAAGAAACTAGAATGATGGAATTTTCCCTTCTGCTTCTGAAATATATCAGGAAGATCTTAATTCCGTGTAAAGGCAATACAATTGAATGAAAATGAAATAATGCAGACTTCAAATTTGAGCGGTGCAAGTAATCTTACCTCACCAATGTATAATTTCATGCAAGTGCTCATCACAAATATCCATTTGGTGCCTTCCGATGTTTTCTTTGCGCTGAGCAGTTCGCCAGTGAGTTTGTTAGTAATTTTCCCGTCAACAACAATGTACTCATAGTCTTCCCTCTCTTGCTGCAAACATGCAGAGGATGATGATCATCAATAAGAACGACTTAACAACTTTTATAGACATGATAATGTGACGAATTACAAACACTATCAGACAAACTATAGATGGAGAAAGTGCTTACGGGTCCAAGATACTTAATCAATTGCTTGCGTAGCTTCGATCTTGGGCATTCTTCGAGATCTAAATCTTTGCCATCTCCAACATCCAGCCTAAGAAACGTGCAAACAGAAAATGTAATCCTCGACCTAATAGCTAATATAGACAAACCAGCAAGCGTAATAGTTTACTTCATGTTATCTATGGGTGCACAAATGTGCCAGGGAACTGCTCAAGGGAATCAGAGCACATGACCAAAATACCATATGAAACTCTAACTGCTATATGAGAGTAGTTCAGACCAATTTAGCATATGCTGTCGTCTTTAATCAAATACGGAGTAGCACACAGATATGGCATTCATTTCTCTGGACAGAAAAACTCTGAAGTATGATTGATGAAAATTTCAACTTTACAATTCTATCTACCATCTTATGAAAATTCTTCTTGAGACAATACTAATAATTTAAGGAAACGAAGAAGGAATTGTGGCAGACGAGCCTGAAAATTTAAATTTCAGCAATCACAAATTGACAATCCACCGGAACATCCAAATGCGACAACTTAAGTATGATCGAGTGGAGATACATACAACCTTAAGATGGTGACAGCAGGCTAGCTTGTTTCCTGCATTGCCTCAATTTTCCAAGATATTGAAATTACTCACTACATTCCATTATTTTCTTCTAATTTTCCTTAAAAAGAAATTTCACTATTTTAATCTCACTTGCAATCATTCTATTTATACGGAGTATCAATTTATTCATTTTTTTTATCCACAATTCCACACAATCAACTTTTGTGAGTTTACTTTTTACGACTTAAATTATCCAAGCAATATACTTTTCATAATCCCTATACCATGTTGAAATGGAAAGAAAATAGTGGAATGGAGGACATAAATTGAACAGTTGGACTAAAATGCTGACCACAAAGAAAACACAGGTCATTCAGATCTCACTATATCCATAAAAGCATGATGAAAACGTTGGAAAAATAAAAAGTTTGAAAAAGTTGCTCAGCAAAAAAACATGTAGTGCAGAGTATATACTATTACTAATGCTTTCACACTCAGCGTGCAGTACATACATTTTCATTGGAAAAAAGATCAAATCATTCTTGTTAAGACAGATTCTTACCAGTAGAAAAAGGGTTGACCCGAATTAGCTTTACTCCATTCATCATAATATTTATGCAAATTATGACCATATCGATGCCTCGGATCAATCTATAACAATATCCAATTATAATCATCAGGCCGAAAACTAATTTAGTTTTGAAACACAAATTTAGTACATCAACACGGTGAAATGTTAGTTTTGAATTATCAAAATTATCCTTTTATCTTAGACTCGCCCCCTATATTACGACCTAAAATCCACGATTAAACAGATGAAGCAAAAAAAAAAAAAAAAAAAAAGAGGGAAAGATAAGAGAAAATTACAGCCTCAATCCAGTGATCAAAAGCCAACTTCTGTGCTTTTGAGTTTTCCGAGAGACCTTTACCCACCTACACAACAAACAGACACGTTAAAAACAATTAGCACACTCGAATCAACAAAATGTTTTTGTCATTTAGGAAAAGAAATTTAAACAAATGAAACGACAAATAAAAAGAATAACCTTGGACGCGTTCAAGCTAACCCTATTCCAACGAGACGCTGCCGTTTCGGGGTTGTCGAAGAAGGAGACTGTTCTTCTCTCCAAGCTTGCATAATCAATTGCTTGCCACCTTCCACCATTTCATTTCATCAATACATATAACATATCCCATTTAAAGGCATTGCTCTAAAAAGAACCGCTCAAATTTTTCATATTGCTCAGGGTACCGCAGCCCTGACCACTAGGCCATGACATCTTCGTTAAAAAGAAACGCTCAAATTGTCCTAATTAATCCGTAACGATTAAATAATTTACAAAACAATATTTTCAAGAAATGAAATAAGAACAATAATGAAACTACAAGGCCAAGTATTATCTTTGATTTTTTATGTTAATAATTTATAATGCCTGATTCAAACATCGGTCAAGTTAATCTATGAGATGCTCATGAATATATTCCAGAATCTAATTCGTCAAATTATTACACGGAGTAATCATTTTAGGAAAAAATAAATTAAAAAATAAAAAAGTAAATTAAAATAAAATAAATTACTAACAACGAAAGGTAAATGACAACTGTCACGTGACAAATTATCATCAAACCACATGAAAAATTCAAATGTAATCAAAACCTTCAACGACAAAGTCATAACAATTTCAACAAAATAATCTTCACATTGTTTGAAAAGAATCAATGTTTACGAGTATTACCAGAGTTCTTCAGCGACGACGGCGGTGTCGGCCAACCTCCGTCGTGTACGATAACTACGGTAAAACTTCTGAACTTTAACGGCGGCAATGATACTGGAATTATTGTCGATGCACGGCGGCGGTGAGTCGGTCTGACGGTGGCAGTGGCGGAGGTCGTCGAAGGAAGGGAATATCGACGGTGGAGTAGGCGGCGGAGTGAGCAGAGTTTGGACCTCCATTGTCGGAAATTAGGGTTTTTTTTGGGGGAGGAGGAGAGAGAAAGGGTGGGGGGAAGTTGATCGGAATAAATGGAGGTTTTAGTTTTATTTGCCGGGAAGATGAGTAGATAGCAAGGTAATTAATAAGAGGAAGTAGGTAGCATTAGTTGTGTTTATTTAATCATATATTTAGTTTTTTATTGGCTGTGTACGCGCGTGTACAGACTTGAAATTTTACCTGTAGCAGTCAAATGCAATTTGTCTATTTGTCTCCCGTTACTCTTGGTTAGACCATTCCCATTGAATAGTATAAAAAATACTCCCTTCATCCCAATTTACTTGTCCCTTTTTAATTTTTGAAAAATTCCAATTTAATTGTTCCCTTTGGAAAAAGGACTAAATTACCCTTAAGTCACTCAATATGGGAATATGTATTTGCTCAATTTCAAGAAATGCAAGTTTTTTTTGTTGCTACTCTTCTACCCTCCCAGTCTCCCACCCATATTAGTAGCAAAGGGTAAAATTGGAATTATATGTAAATATTGTGAAAATTAAGAGATGAATGTGGCTTTTTCTTAATTTCTTAAATCTAGCATTTTGGTAAAAGGGGACAAGTAAATTGGGATGCAGGGAGTAATTAATTATAATTATTTGATGCACATAGTTGTGAGTAGTTATTGTATGATTATTTAATCACAACTACATGTATATTATTTTTCAAAATTTAATGACTATCTTCTTTTTTTTTCTTTTGCGTCCATATAAAGTAGTGATTATGATCACTAAGTGTCAATCGTAGTTAAACTAGTTCATTTAGTTATTTAAGCTCATTTGTCATCAATAAAGTGACAATCAACAATCGCAAAAGAAAGCACGGAGCACTGGGTGCTACAAAACACCCCGGGACCTACAAAAGTCCCAACCCTATGGCGGCACTACAAAATGCCTCATACAATTGTCTAAGTTTGTCAAACCCACCGCTACAAAACAGCGTCGACATACAAACCGCTACAAAACGGCAATTCAATAACCATGCATAGTCTTAGAGCCGCTACAAAACAGTTGAGAACCCAAAGGGACCCGCCCTACAAAAGTCATAATACCCAGAAAGCGGCATCCGTCCTACAAAAGACATCGTTACTCCTCACGCACGTATCCAACAGTACAGGTACGCACACTTATCTCAAGCATACAAATAAGCCAACACAAACTCGAACCATCTCATAATCAATATCAATTTAGTTATCCTTTTACTCAGCAATGTCATAACAATCCATTTTTACCCAATTTCACCATAATTTAAAGTCAACGATGCAATAACAATCTTATTACGGAATAATTATCACAAAATAAACCAAAGTTATCATCTTTAAGTGACCTAGCAACATTATAACCCAAATTCAATGTAAACAAACATCCCAATTCATGTTACTAGATTCAATAGTATGAGACCGACTCCAAATCATCCCAAAGATTGCAACTTTACAACACATACAACCCAAATATCATAATTTTGCAAGCATACAATCAAACAACACATCCTAGACAAATTTTAGGGTCTCACACAAGTTAAAATATGGCTAGGGCTACAGCCAGTTACCTTTTAAGCATAAAACCTACCATAGTCTTCCTCCTCTTCAACGAATATAGTGCTTCCATCCTCGAGTTCACCTTCTCCTTTGATTTAGAACATAAAAACAAGAATAAAACAATAAATTTATGCCCTAATAACAAATTCTAATCAAAAACCTAATAATAAAACTAATAATAATAAAAGAACGAAGAATTACCTGAGGAAGAATAAAAGGAACAAGCTAAGGAAGAATTAGGGCACAAAGATTGAATCTTGAATGAATCTTAATGGAGAATCAATGGAGTTTTATGAGAGAATTTATGAAAGTTTAAGGAGAGAGAAGAGAGAAAAGAGAGGGTTTAGATGTTTAGGGAAGAGTGAATGAGAGTTATGAGGAAATTAGGGCCTAAAAAGTAACTAAAACCGATAAATTGAACTTCTAAAGCTATACGGACCCGATATGTAACAACCCGGATTTTTCAACAAAATAAAATAAAGAAATAAAAAGGATTTATGAAATAAAAGAAAATAAAAGCGAGCCACGGTGGCGGAAACACCGTGGAATCCGGATCATTACTCACTAAACCAACTAACCAAGGATAAAAAGGTAGGCCTTGAGGCCTAGAAGTGGGGAGTAAATATGTAACACCCTGGCCCCAACTGAAGGTTGAAATGTCATTCACGGTAGCTCGCCAGGCTGCGTACATCGCCCACAGACCAACACGGGCCCTTTCCAGCGCACTTTGTCCTCACTCGTGCGCATCCTGAGAACTTCCCAGGAGGTCACCCATCCTAAGACTACTCTCCAGCAAGCACGCTTAACTGAAGAGTTCTTAAGATGAGCCACCAGAAAAAAAGATGCATCTTGTTGATATGAGTAATACTTACAATCCTTTTAAGCACTATGTCACTTGAGCTATTACATGAACCTCTTCAACGGGGAACCCGACCCGAATAACCTCGGACAACACCGGGTGTTACAAAATACCCCTTACAAAAACCAAAACCAAAGTACAATGAAATGAAAACATAAATGGACTAAACCAGTCTAACAACTCCCAAATGACTAGCTAGACGACTCAACAAAGGCAAGCTACGGTCACATCCTCACAACGTCCTCACACATAAGCCGTCCCGCGCGTACCTATAAAAAAAAAAAAAAAAAAGCAACAACCACAATAAGTGGGGAGTAACTAGGTGCTCCCCAGTCATATTTTAACATAACAAAACATAACAACACTGCGACAAGCTCACCTGGCCTACGGCCTAATACCAAGGTACAAAAACATAAACAACCAACATACAACAATAGAACAACAATACATATACAAACAACAAACAACACGGCACCACCAAAGTTGTGTCCAAACCAACTGAGCTCACAAAACGATCTTTCTTCCAACCAATTGCGAGAGTAAGCGCGGAGAACTGGGTGAAGCAACAAGAATCACCCCGGGTGAAGCAACAAGAATCACCCAAACCCTATGGCGGAACAGCAACAAGAAGTTCCTCAATAATCACAAGTCTAAATTTGGCCAAATTCCACCGAGCAACAAGAACGGTGACGACATAAATAACCATAGTCTCTAACCCTTCTGGTTGAGAACCCATGATAGCTCTAGCTAAACAACAAGAATAGCCGAGGGGACCATGAGTGGTATCCGTCCATCCTAGGACGTTGTATCTCCTCACACATGTACCAGAACAGTACCCATGTGCAAACTTAACCCAAGCATAACCTGTTAACCTGTTAACCTGTCTCCAACACTTCCAACACAACCATACAACAACAACAACCACACTCATACATACACAAGCCTCATTACAACCATAACCAACCATACATACGGAGTACAATATGATCAAACGACAATACAAGTCTTACATTCATTTGACATGCACACATATCATTATTTAGTGATCAAACAAAGTATAACTCGATTCAATTTAGCATAGTTAACATTCTAAGACATGCCAAGACTCAAACAAGCGACAAACGCACACATACACACACACATACCTCACGGCATATGCCCAAGTCACACGGCCATCACACCATAAATCCGATTTCATGCAACAAACTCGATTCACATGTGGTCCATTAACAATTTACGTGATCAATTCATTTTAACATGCATACATGCCCTTTTAGACTCAATCAAGTCATCTTAACCCATGGTTTATCTTAGGTGATTAATACACACATCAAGATTCAACATGATTAAGCCAAAACAAGAAGAAAACAAGAAGAAGAAGACCAAGCAAGGCCACGGCCTTCACCCACAACTCACGGCCAACACATCAACACAACACCAAATCGTTTTTCATCGATTTACTAGCATGATTAATGATACAATATGAGAATTATGCATGAAAATACGATAAGATGAAAACCCTAGTGTGGAACCCGGGATCGACGAGACGAGGGACCCAACTCGGCGTCTTGCTTAAGGGCGCATTAAAGTTAAAAAAGATTAAGTTATAAAAACCTTTAAGAACTGTTTTGGAGTCGCCACCTAATTATCGCGGAAATTAGGAACCTGCTACCATGTTCTAAGCTAAAAACATGTCTTAGATTTTGGAGCACGCCGACACCCCTAGATCTAAGGTTGTGAAACCAGATTGGATTCGGGGTGAGGGTACTTTAGAAAAAGAGTTAATTCAATTAATGATTTATGAAAACCTTTTAGAAAAGCCTATGTAAAAATAGCCTCTACTGACCTAGAACAATCCAAGTAAGATGATAATTGAGCTAATGTTATCGCTACGTACAAGTGCGATAAGTTTGTAAAAGAATGCAGATGCAGATGCAAAAAGATTGATTAAAACCCTCAGTTTAGCATGTTTAACTTGTTAACGAAAACGGTTCAGTTAAAGGTCGAATTCATTGTTTAAGTTGATTTTAATGCAAAATAAGAAGGTGCAAGATGCATGCAAATAAAATAAAGTTCAGTTATCCATTGGTTTATTTTATAAGGGTCGGTTGCTTATGCGACTTTGGCGTGTCATCGGATATAGAATGTACCCGAAGTAAATAGAACACTTGGAGTGCAAGCGCGCTGGGTGCCAAAGCCGGGGAGGGGCGCTAAAGTGTAGTCCCCTTTGTTAGTCCATAGAAAATAAGAAAAAGCTTTGATCCAAGTGGATCGGTACCTACCTTGTCCTGACGCTTCAGATCTGGGCAGAGCTTCGCTTCTTGAACTTAAAGGAGGATGAATTCAACACGGGATGGTGTGTTGAACTCAAGGATTTGAGTGCGTGAGGCTTTTGTGAATGTATTTAGGTGTATACCGTGCTAGACGGTATATTTTGTGGGACCCATGTGTGGGCACTAAAACTAGGAAGAGAGGTTGTGAGAGGAGAGGTTTTCTTGTGTGGAAAAGTTGTGAGAATAGGTCGTGCATAGGGGGGTATATATAGGAGAATAGCCGAGCGAAATTAGGAAAGACAGGGGAAAAAGCCACACCAGGGAGCCGCATAAGCTTATGCGGTTTGGTGGGCAAACCGCATAGCCTTATGCGGTTTGTACCTGGCCGCATAAATTTGTTTGAACTCTTTGGTGTGGTTTTAATTCTATGATTTCGTATTTCCTTAATCCGGATTGCCAAATCTTGGAAATATTCGACAATATCTCCTTGCTTGTGCTCCAAGTAGACCTAGTATGACCTACTAGAGGGTTTGAGGGCCTTGGAGTGCGGGCCAAAGGCGGGTTTGGGCTCGGTTCTGGGCCTGAGACCCGAAAATGTAAAAAAGGTGTATTTGCATAGATTTTGTGAAATAAGGTAAGACGTGAGGCTATATTTTGTGTAAGGGGAGGCTAAAGGGAAGATCTAGCCGCCGGGCCTAAATTTAGGAATTTAGAAATGCTGAATTAGACCTTGTTAATGTAAAAGGGCTAATTGTGATGCAAATGCGAAGCTCATGCCAAATGAAGCAGAATGAGGACCTAGCTAGACTCCAAATGGACGTTTATTTAAAGCGATGTGAAGCGACCTAAATCATTTTAACATTTAAAACGACTCAAAATGAATTCGACATAGTTAGAACCGTTTAAGTCAACGTTAAAGCATGCGTAATAAAAGTCCGTGTTACATCACAGGGTTTTGTTTGGGAGGGTACGGATATGGGTATCCACAGCCCCGGTTTGGCGAGCTCGGACTAGAGCGAAAGTCAAACTCCACGACCATATCCGGACCATTACAGTCTCGATACAGTCAGCGGAACGAAGTGTGTGTCCATGGGTGAGACGAGGACTTCGAACCGGGCTAAGCGGGGAGGGACGTGCGCATTTTAAGGACGTGGCAGTCCGTGCATACCTGTAAGGGCCTGCCGGCCTGTAGAGTGCCTTTTCTATGCTTTGCTGTCGTGTAGTGTTGATGTCGTTTGCTTGTGCTGATGCCGTTGTTGATGCTGATGCCGTTGCTGATGTTGATGCCGTTGCTGATGTTGATGCCGTTGTTGACGCTGATGCCGTTGTCGATGTCGTGTTGGGTCTCGCCGAGGAGCGCGGGTGCTTAGTGTAGTATCTGCTGGAGAAGTACTAGTCTGCCGGGAAAGGGTGTATATGTATGGTCTCGCCGAGGAGCGTAGATGTAGTCGTAGTTGTTTGGTCTTTGGAAGAGTGATGGTGTTTCGTCTTGTAAGGGGTGCAGGTGTATGTTCGCCGGGAATTATGGTCCGAGGAAGGTGTATGTGCTCATGTATACTGCTCCGTGTAATTGCTTGGACTTGCTGGATGTGCTGATGTAGACGTTTGGTGTTTATGCTCCGAAGTTGGAGGACGTTTTGTAGAGGTGTATTTGCTACGGCCTACTGGGAAGAATGCCGCAGTGATGTAGGCTAGTGATTTGCTGGGGAAGTCGAAGTATATGTCTTGGACTCCATGGGAAATATCTGTATAGGTGTGTGGACTCCAGGTGGAGGAAGTGATACTCCATAGGGACGTGTAAGAGGGTGTAAGGACTCGTGAAGAGTGTTCGCGTTTCTGCTTCTGTACCGTGTATTAAATGCTTAGTACACGAGTATGGCGGACTGTAGGTGACGCCTTAACCAAGGCATAGCGGGATGTGCTAGCGCATGTGGCGGACTTTAGGTGACGCCTTAACCATGAAAGCTTGCGTGCATGAAGAAAAATACTTAGGCTTGACGAGCCTAATATGGAGAGACAACGTGGAACAAAGCACGCCTCAGAAATTGCCTTGTTGACTAGTGATTCTTCCGGGGAATCTCTTATCAATCGGCGACTTCAAGCGCGAACTCATTTACACATGTCGCGACTTCAAATCCGGAATAATTCGAATTCTGCGATTGTCTCCTGAAATCTTCGTTTTCGCCTGCTTTGACCATGAGACGTGGTATCTGGTGATTCGTTTGGATTCATGTGATACTCATCTCTCTCGGACTTGGAATGCATGGTGCTTGGGATGCTTCTTGGACATGTTGGGGTGTTTGGACCTGTGTTCGGGTGGTTTGTTATTTGATGCACACATGAAAGTGTTATGCTTTTAGCGTGCATGCTCATGTCTGTAGCGGTTCTGGAGGTGTCGCTAAACCGGAGGTGTGTGTGTTTATGGCAAGGGTGCGAAAAATTATCCCATTTTTCGTTGTAAAGGCTTGATCCTTGATAGGAAGCGTTAGCCCCCAGTTGTCTTGGTCATGGTGTCGGTGTATGTGAGCCCCCAGTTTGACTGAGTTATAATATATAACGATAGTCAAACTATGTAAAAGGCTATGGGTTGCATTAGGATAAAGGGTGTTGTCGGATTACCCCCTCGAGTTTGACTAAGGTTTGAGTGAAAACTGAGTCAAAGTGAAGAGCATGGTGTTTGGATTACCGTCGTCTTCGCCTTTAGTTGTCCTGGTGATCTTGTGTAATAAGGATTGTGTGAATCCATCATTACATGACTGTTTGTTGTAGCTTGGCTTGAACTTCGTAGTTGTTTTCGCTTCCGTGCTGTATTGTGCTTCCGTGGACCTGTATAGTTAGTAGGCTTGGATTTGAAAGTGAAATGATTCCCGATTGGGATGTTTGGATTAAGATGTTTTTGTTGAAAAATCATTTTTGTGAAAGATTCATTTTAGTTGTCGAAATGAGCTTTAAAAATGAACGCTTGAAATGTCGGTTGTAAGGCTTCTTGCAAGATGAAAAAGTGTTTGACGTTGAGAGCTTGAGCTAGAGTTGTGAAGACCGTGGAGGGTCACTTGAGTTCAAAGGTTGAAAAAGCCCCCAATTGTCGAGGATGAGAATTTGGTGGAATCTCATGACAACACGGAGCGGGATGTAGTGCAGGATTCGGTTGTGCTTTGCGTAAGCTGCCTACGTATCCACGAATGTGGAATCAAACCGGCGTAGTTCGATAGAGCTTTCGCTCAAAATGTGTTAACTCGAGTGAGTTAAATTCGAAGAATGCTTTTTCTCAAAGTATGTTAACTCGAATGGTGAGTTAAATTTTTGGGGAAAGCTTGGACTTCGAAGATTCGAGGTGCATTTCAAGGACTTGAGATGCATTTTCGAAAGGCACATTTTGCTTCTGCGAAAGCATGTGTTTAGAAAAGTGAAGTTTTGAGTGTTGGGTTACTTTTGAAAGGTGGTTAGCTATTTTGAGGACGCATTAGTGTATCGGCTCGTGGGAGCGTTTTCAGAACTGAAAAGTTTTGAAAGGAGCGGTTTAAATGTCGCTAAATTGTTTGATTGGAAGAGAATTGACTCGATATTCGAGTCAATGTTTATGGGATGCTTAAAATGCCGAAAAGTTTGAAAAACAAAGACGAATCGTGTGCGTGACTCGAGACTCGACATTGATAGGGATGTAAGTGACTATGACACGTGCATCGGTAAAGCCTCCGGCTTGGGGACTCATGGTTGCTTCAGTGGCATGCTGTTATTCCTGCAAGATGAACAAGGTTAGACGAAAAAGCAGAGTACTACTCCTAGGTCTAGCACAACTTTGTCTCGACGTAGTCGTTTTAACGCCTCGATAAAGAAACAGTTTGCCTTGGATTTTTGTGGATTTTTGTGAGGATGTCCTTGACTTTGGAAGCTTTAGACATAGGGATGTTTTGTGTAAAAGGGTTGGTTGAGCTCAAGTGAGCGGCCTACGTATCCGTGGGTACGGAATCAAACCTAGCGTAGTTCGAAAAGGATGTGTTTGTTTTGTTAAGGAGGTGTTTATGTGGAAAGGTGCGTGTTTAAGGACCCGCTGGTCCATAAAGGGTGTTTATGTGTTTGACCTTGATACATTGCATCCTAAGGGTGAATTCTCCTTAGTTGATCTAGGCTGGTTGCTTGCTACTTCTGTTGTGTCTTCAATTTTGAATTTCAAGGACCTGGCCACTCGTTTCTGGGTTTCGGTACTTCTTGCCTTTGGGGCTTTAGCCCCCTTACTTATTGATTTCTAAGCTTTTGACTTCTTAAGCTCTTGCTTCTAGGCTTTTGACTTCTTAAGCCTTTGCTTCTAGGCTTTTGACTTCTTGAGCTTTTGACTTCTTGAGCTTTCGGAGTTTTGAGATTTTGCTTTTTGGTGACTTTGGTTCTTGATCTTTGTTCTTGTATTCCCGTTTGGTTTGAGAATATCTTACGCCCTATGTGGCTTGGGCTTGAGCTCGGACCTTGCTAAACTCTGTGGCTCGGTGGTCACTCGTGATCGTGTGTCTATCACGCCGGGCTCCTCTGACAAGTTCGTTTGCTTATTAGGCACGCGATCGAGTACGCGGAGGGCGATCCAGGAATACTCGTACTTTTGGTCGCGATCAAATTCATGACCACTGTGGAGCTCCAAATTAATGGATCCTCCTCCGAAAGCAGCGGAGTAGTAGACCACAAGCAGACTATTGAACCTTAGGTGTTTAGTCGTCGAGAGCCTTCTTTGTCTTTGTGTCTTTGATTTAGTTGTTGATTTAGACCTTCGTACCCGGCCTAGACCTCCTTAGGATAGCTGTTCCTGGGATGCAATGTATGTTGGTGCAAAATATTTTTTTGTGAATGAAAGGGTAAAAGGAAACTGGGTTGTAGGCAAACTTATTCCCTTATCGATTTGTTAAAATGTCGTACGTCGAAGAGTCGATTATCCTAGACTGACGGAGATTGACTCGATGCTTAAAAACTCGACCCGTATTTAAAGGATTCGAAGTGTTTGAGGAGATTCGCCAGATCGTCGATGGTTCTTGAGTGGACGCCTTGTCAGTTGTACGTGCCGTGGGTACACGTTGATGCCCTTGGTGTCGAGACTCGATTAACGCATACTTTGGTTCGTCTTGTCTTTGAAATGATTTTGTTTTGGTGAAAGTGAAAAGTGCGTTTCGAGTTGCAATGTGTTGTCACATTTCGACTCTGTGCAAGAGATGATTCAAGGTAGTGATGAGCTACTTGAACCGAGGGTGCTTCGAAAATGCGATGGAAACGGTAGTGCCCGTTTTCATGCATTTACTTAAGGAAGAGTTAAACCGAAGCGGCTAGAGCCACTTGGTCCGACATCAAAAGTCCTCAAGATTGAGTTTGCACATTCTCGGGTTTTGTGCTTTTGCGAAAAGTGGAATGCCTGATCCTAGAAGATTTTGGGCTAGTGAAAACCTTCGAAAAATGCTTATATAGAAAGAAAAAGAAAAAGCTTTGAGCCGTTCGATTTGTTTTTTTCTGTGAAATTCCTCGAGAATGGGCTGACCAACCTTACCAATTAGGTATAGGTTACACACTTGGGAGTACTTTACATACTTGATCCTAGTACCAAGGATCACATACATATACCTTCCACATGTCCATCTTAAAAAGACATGAAAATTATCATCTTTTATAATAAGTTGTCATTGGTATAAGCCAAAACTAACTCACGATACACAATGATCATACAACTAAAACTTTACCATAACCGGATTTCTTATTTAGTTGTACACACAATGCTATTAAAATTATATTTTTCCATGGATAAATCCACTATAGATCAATAATAATCTCTCTAATTTTCACTAACCATCAAAACCGAGATTATCAAAAATATATTAATTCTAAGCATCAAAATAATACAAAATAATATTAACATTACTCCATTCATGACCATATATATACCCGTTATAACTTTAATATTAACCATGACTATCACAAGTCACATTACACAACAATAAGAGAATAATCATATCCGTCAAATACTCCGCAAATTAACCAATTTGCCAAATACACAACATCCTCCAAGTTCATATAACCATGAACTCAAATAAAATTACTCCCTATAATGATATAGCTAACAATATACTCTATAAACTTTACAAAAATAATTCCATATACTATAGAAGTGAAATTCCATAACTTTATCAAATCAACATGATAAACATGATAAAATCTCTATCAAATAATCATTTACTCCTAATAGATTAATTTATGATTATGAACTTGAACCATAAATAAACACTGTTATCATATGATTAACGAAAACATGCACACAAATTAAAAAACCGCCACCTACAAGATAAGTGTAACATGCAATGATAGATTTTACAAATATATAAGAACTTGTACCATATGAAACTTACAAATATATAAGAACTTTACCATATAAAATCTTACAGCATAAACAATGCATCAAACGTCAACCCATGAACATGATAATACGGAATATTATAAAGACAACAACAAGAACAATCACTAACAACCATAATACTCTAATAGAAATACTCAATTACATGTGAGTAGACTATTATCAAATTAGACATGACGAACCGTCATTAAACTCATGCATGTGAATACAAATATGGCAATATGTGGTGTCACGAAATGTAGTACACACTACACAATAATCACAGTACAAACACAAATGTATCATAATGTATAAAGAATCAGATTACTTATCTCTGCATGCCTTGGTGTTTTAAAAACCGTTATTGCAGTCACACATACATAATCAATGGCATTTGTTGTATTCAACCGCAATCTATGTAAGTATGCACCGAGAATGAAAACCCAGTAATCAAAATTCACGAACCATATTCAACACTTTCTTACGGATTCTATCATTATCCAAAAACCGTAAATACTCTTAAAGAATGTTGGATATGATCGGTGGTATCGGTACTCGTCGAAACACCGACATGTAAGGCTAACTTGGATAATGATCGAATCGCGTAACTGCTTTCCTTTGAGAGTATTTCGACCCTTACATTTGCCTCAGGTATCACGAAATAATCCCTCGCAGGATACGACGATCAACAAACCCTCTCGTTCTTGGCAAATAGAAGCGAGAGTATACGAATAGAGTTTGTGTGTTTGTTTAATTCAAAGTCTAGAAATTTTGAGATTTAATATCTCTATTTAATCATGTATATTGAAATATATTAATATACTCATGAATACATTCTTACAGAAATAAAATATATCCGATAAAAATTCGTTTTTGAGACACGACTTTTCACAAATAGGCATCATAAATACCTGCCAAAATTAAAGCCCGGAATAAAGTGAACCGGAGCCAGCCACCCGGCAGCCAGTGATGAACCGGCGCCAAGATAACTAAAAAATTGGCGGAAAAATAGATTATAAGAAGGAGGCGACTTTACACCAAAATAAATAGTCATGGGCTGGGATTGAACCTGTGACCTTGACGTCACTACTCACAATGTTTGCCAACTGTATACTATGATATCTATAATACTTTAAAACATAATCATTGACTTCTCTCAATCAAACTACTCAAAACAAATCAATTCTCATGATAAAATGAAATTTTAATGGCTCTTTAATTTCTTATTTTTCACTTTTAAATTTACTTTAAACGATTTTAGTTACATTTTTCTAAAACAAAAAATTAAATAGATTAGATTATTGTTTATAATTTTACGTACTCTTTAGATAGAGACCACTTATGATATATTTCTAAAATTCATTTTAATTTTAACTATTTCATCACTAGATACAAAAACATTATAGGCGTGTTAATAAACTTAGCTAAATATTCAAAATATTAACATTTATATTCATAAATTGTAAAAAAAAAACTCACATAATCTATAGCGAAAACAAATTGACAAATACACGTACTTAATGTATTCATTAAATAAAGTATATATATTAACTAAATAAAACTTATATATTCAAATATTCAGGTGATTTGTAACAAATGTGCCCTTATTTGGTAATAATTTTTGACTTTTTATTTAAGGTTACATATATGCTAATGAAAATTGACTAAGAAATAAACATTTATAATATAAAATGAGTATATTCATCGAATAGTTGTTGAGAGTATGCACTATTATTTTATAAAGTAAATGTTTGTTTTATCTTTTTTATGTTATAAAATTTCAAAAGTTATACTTCCTCCATTTTTTTGAATTCTATGCATTTGGTTTTGCACGTACGTCGATGCACGTTTTCTCTTATTTATATTTTTAGTTAAATAATTCTGAAAATTATAAAATTTAAATATTAATAATGCTCTCGAAAAGGCAACTAAAACAAGATCTCACATGACTATTTTTTATTTCATATATTAGACGATATATCGAAGATTCTGCTCACTTGTGAATAGTGTCCAAAAATCAAATGTATAGAATTCAAATAAATGGAGGAAGTACAAATTACTCTTAGTAGGTTAGATGATGTCTGCTTGTGTGCAAAAAATTAATGGCTACATAAATTTTCATCTAATGCTGATGCAACATGGCGATAAATTATTGGAAGAACTATAGGCTCACTCGTGGTATTGACCAATTAAATAGTGGGCATGTAAAAGAGGTCAATATCAAGTATTGCAATATATTCTTTATTTTATTGAGTACTTACTATGTTTGATTCATTTAGATTTGTGTACGTTGATTTTTAACGTTTATTGTACATGTCGTATGACTTTAAATAAATGAAATTTTCCGTTTTAAAGAAATATAAGTTTTTGATACTAAATATTTTAAATGACAACTTAAAATTAAGATTAGTAAAAGACATGTGCTAATGACTATACAATGTATATTGTATCAACATATATTTTCTTAAAATTTAACATGTTTTTTTCTTGTCTCTAACTAACAACTAAAATTTTAAGATTAAAACAACCTCAAAATGTATATTATTCTATATAAGACCTAAAAACAAAAAGAAAAATTCATGAACGCATTGACCTTATTCACCTAAATAGTTCTTCCTCCTAAAACTTCTCAATCAAATAAAACATCATCTGCATGCCACCTACACATATTCGCACCAATTGGCTTTTGTGTCTCTAAATTCCTCTCAAGCCCACAGCATAAGCTACCACTGGTGTTGTATATATCATGAGGGTTCAGATGCATAAAGTAATAATATTAGACTTAAGTTTTGAAAATATTGTAGTGTGAATTTTGTCGGAGAGAATTTTAATTGGTGCTGAGAATGGATTGAATTTCCTGACAAATGTTATTGGCGCATAATTTTATGTAAATCATGAAATGTAATATGGATCGATGTTTGTCAATCCCTCAGCAACTTATGTGTATGTTCGTGTGCTTAGATTGTGTTTTAGCTCAGAACATTCATGCGAAGACAAACATTACCATAACTGTCGCATTGTGTTAATGTATTCCAAGGGTCACTCGGGGAAAAAAAAATCTATGAGTCACTACAGGAAAATTGTTGCAAAAATTATGTGATTTTGTCGACGAATACTACTACGTAATTTATAGTTTATTAGATTAAGGGTGCAAACTTTTTTAATAACATCAACAAATATTGATGGATATTTACCAACATTTGTGTTCTTACTTATGCAATACATGACCAATACCACATTACAAATTTGAGTATAAACAAAATTTTAAAACATCCCGTGAATTTCACGGGTCGCATCACTAGTTACTAATAATTTAGTAACTTAATGTAATATACAATTCCAGCAACTATTGAAACTGCCCCATTCATTTAATTCTTTTACCAAAATTATTTTTAATATATAACTAGTGATGCGTCCCGTGAAATTCACGGGGAATCTTTAGGAACCATAGTTCACACAATGACACAATAACTCAAACACCGAAAAAGTATTTAAAAAAAGTGAAGGTATTACACTTGAAATTCCCAACAAACTTTGTAGAGTACCTTACGTCGAAGCGTGCTACACGTCGTTGGCAATCCCCATGGCTGATTTCCCGTCAACAGCCGTAGCAAAATAATCCCAATTTCTAAACGAATAGACATCAGACTTCTCTGTGATTCTCGGGTGGAAAGGATTCGTACATAAAATTAACAGGTTTAGTCATAAAGAACAATGTAGTTTGCTCAATCGAGGTCTCGCCATTTGTGTCCACGCAACAAAAACCAAAATTGTTGAACTTGCACACAGAATTGTCGTCAATAAGTACATTTGAGGGTTTTAAGTCGGCGTGTAAAATTTAGCTAGATCAGCTTGAATGGATTAAAATTAGGGTAGAGCATAATATAGGATTTTTTTTTTTTTTAAAAAAAAAAAAAAGAAAAAAAAACAACACTCTTGCAAGTTCGTCACCACTCAGCAGACCCAATTCAGCTGCTAGAAATCCCTTCAAAGATAATCTAGAAATGCTCCCGAAAACACAATTGCCTTCACTGAGGACTTATTCTCCTCACCTTATTTATTTATTTATTTATTTATTTATTTATTTTAAACTAACTTACTTAATAATACAGTAAAGTTCGAATGACTTCTGGAAAAAGGAAAAAAAAACCTTCTCGTACTTGAAACCCACTAAACTTTAGAAAACCAACTGATATGAGACAAAGTGAACATGTATTAAATAATCCTTGGCAAACTATAACGCTAAACTCAACCAATATTACTTATAAATACGATAAAATACATTTGTAGTGTCTTCAAAACTTTTGAGCATTCTGAAATTAGTGTTTGTAAATCACTATTAAAACATAAAAATTACTCTACACAAAAGATCAAGTAGTTATAAGGACATAATTAATTCATGGGAGTTATGAGATATAAAATGAAGTTTGGCTTACGTGGCATGCAAATAGAGTGTTTTGGAGGAATTTGGATAATTGAAAGTCAATGAATTAGTCAATGATTGAGATTTAATATGTATTAGATTAGATTAGATTTTGCACTTGTCTCAAAACCGTAAATTTGACCCATGTTCTTAATAAGTGTGTACACCACACTCCCGAACATAAATAATAGCCGTTCAAATTTTCTCGACTTTGACCAATCCCAACTACACTTAAACAGAAATCTAGTGATTCACTTAACTCACCAACAGTGATAACATCTAGTATTGCAGTAGCATCACCCGTGAGAAGAGAGCGAGCACAAGGAGTTGAGCACGGAAGACGATGACGATAAGGTAAATAAGAGAGGATGAAATTAGGAGGATAATTGTGCCTTACAATTTTTAGGTTGGTCAATACCCAACAATGAATTTCTCTTTTTATATTAAGCTTTACATTAGGGGTTTTTCAAGGCTTTGGGCTCGGGTTTCTATTTTTGGCCCACTGGGTATTTTATTTAAATCCCAATATATTGAAGTCGATTATTTTTTGCTATATTAATTGGGCTATGTGTTTCATCTTTGTATTTTGATTTGTTTTAACTAATATCTTAATTCATTAAATTTTTATTATTAAATAATAATAAATCATTTTAATTAATAACAAGTAATTACATTATTTTCAAAAAAATAACAACAATAATTTGATTATCTTATGACTGTGCAAATTGTAAGCGTATATTGTTTTTGACATTCATGTAGGAACGTGCGAATAATAAAGTCGTATAGTGAATTTAATATAGGAGTCTTTTAATACGATCAAATGGGTATATGTATCACTTAAAAGTACGTAAAACAACGAAATTATATGACAAACAACCATAAGGAATCGAAAAAATTAAATAACAACAAACCCGTGCAATTTGCACGGGCATGGACATGTATGCACGGGTATTAACAAATCCCTACAATTTTTTCACATAAAATATTTGTTTTTTGTATTTATATAGTTGTTAGACTATCAAATCCGATAGAATTTGTAAACAATTTATATAGTTGTAGGGCTATCAAATTCGATAGTATTTGTAAAGATTTGTTGTGTTAAGTGCTTTTCAGTGATACATATACATTTGATCATTTTAAAAGAGACCTTTATTAAACCTATTATACAACGATTTTATTACTCATAAGTTGCTACCACATATCCGTGCAATTTGCACGGCCATAAGTCTAAGAAATACTCTGTATAAATTAAATTATTAACTTAATAATTAATAAAATAATTACCGACAGAAATATAAATTACAATGATACTGTAACAACCTGGTTTTTCGTGACTTTAATTAAACTAAGGCGGAAAATTAATTAAGTCAAAATATTACAAACCAGCTGTTATCATCTTACAAACTCAGTATATATAATACGAGTTTAGAGATAGAACAGAGTATTTAGATTACAAATTCTCTCAAAAACGTACAAAATAAATAAGGTAAACTCTCCCCAGCTTTCATTGGCATTGGTCTCGGGGTACCTGCATTAAACTCTCATCATTTTCCCGCACACTCTTTCGACACATGCAATTCTAAAGCAATATGCAGTATAAATAATGAATAATAAATAAGTAAAAACAATTAGCAAGTAAACAGGTAAAACACGTAAAGAGATCAAGATGATTCAGACATGAGTATAAATCCAATCACATATTATACAACACTTCCAAATACTCATTCTCAGCCAGTCGTAATCTAATACTCACAAAATCCCATCATCGTACAATAATCAATCAAACAAGACAAGGAAATACATTCAACATGTGATAACAAATGATTTTTTCGTTAGTAAGGCGGAAGCATGCAGACATAATCCGCGCGATAGCCATCAGGGCCAACATAACTTGGACGTGACTGACAAGCTAAAGATACCTAAGGTAATAAGGACGATTCAATCCCTTGTCTAATGTATGCATACACTACCTATCGAGGATCATACGTATTCGCTATTCAAAAGGTATCACCGACGAAAAAGTTCGACTATCACCAGAGGCGGGTACCCACGGATGGGGCTGGCGTTTCCAATTACTAATATATGGGCCCACGGAAATATCAAGGATGCCCCATCTCTGAGGTTGTATATACCGTGTCGAGTAGCAATCTTAGGATCGTTATTTCGCCTTGGGCAACTCTGATAGGGAGCCCAAGTCCCCATATACAGCTACCTCGTTAACATCGAATATCAAGAGTCGCAACATGGCGAACAATCCAAGTATTTTATTCAGGTAGTTCAATTCTCTTTCTCAAATTCTTACTTCCTCATTTAATCGTAACATGTATTACCTCCAAAACTTAGATGTATCGTCAAACTTTATATATATGAATTTTTTAGTAATAGCAGTTCGTCAGGTAAAACAGAATACATAGAAAAGCTTAAATATTTATTTTGAGTCCGTTCGTAAATTTTAAATATTTTTCACTATTCATTATTTTACTATTCACCGTATTTACTATTCATCGTATTTACTATTCATCGTATTTACTATTCATCGTATTTACTATTCCTCGTATTTTATACGTATTCGTATTTTAGTATTCCGTATTTGTACGTATTTTTATACGTATGCGTATTTTTATACTTTGTACTTTATTCGTATTATATACGTGTATGTATCTTATACTTTAACATATATATTTTTATACTTAGTATTCTTATGTTTTTGATATTTGATTTAAGTACAAATCAAGTTTTATTTCCTAAGTACAAAAATCTAGTTTTAAAGTCGTTAAGTTCGTTTTGTACATAGTGGTTTTAAATAACATTTCGAAAGTAAAACTCGATTTTATTTAGTCATCTACTTAACTAATATTTTAGCGGTTCCCATTTTTAGCGAGGGTGTCGTAGTTCATTTTAAATAGTCCATATGTCCATCTCCAAATTTAAGCATAGGTAGTAACACTCGACATTATTCATTTTAATACGTGTAACGTTTATTTTTATTGGCTTAGTTGATTCTTTTTATTAACGGTTCATTTTACAATCTAATATAATCCTAATTACAATTTAAAGTTAGTGGCTAAGTGATAAATTCATTTTGACCAAAATTGACTAAAAATAAAGTGAAATGCCGAGAGGTTATATAAGTTAGTTTATTTATTTCTTCTTTTTTTTTGTTTTTATTTATAAATCATTTCTTTAACTAATTAAATTACTTAAGTGATAAAAATAAAAAGTGATAATTTCATTTTCGGTCCAAAAAGACCCCTAACGCCGTGGCCTTTTATACTTTAGCAATTTATTTTCGTTTTCTAATTTTATCGGTTTTCGACTTAAAGTTTTTATATACTAATTATTTAGTTTATACTAAAGTGACTTAAACTAGTAAACAAAAACATTAAATACTAAAACTTATAAAAATTTATAAATCAAAACTTAGTCATAAAATGAAGAACACTTGAATATGTTAAGAACTTTAATGTTTTTCATATGAACATTTATTAGTCAAATTTTTATATGTTTATGAAATTTTCTCAAATTTTTCCTACAAGTCCATTTTAACTAAACTAATCATAATATGTTATTTAGAAAATTTAAAACTAAGAATTGGTCCAAATTTATTAGGAAAACCGTGTATGTGTATATATATATTCAAAGTTTTATTTTTTTGATTTTTATACTTCTAATTCAATAACTAATTTACTTTATATCATTTATATATTTAATCATGAGTGAAAAACAACTACAAACATTAACACACAAAAGTAAAATCATTATAACACAAGAATAACAACAATACTTCAAGAACACATATAAACACTTTAAAACTTTTAAATTTCATAACAATTTCATATCAAGTCCTAAATATAAACTAATTATATTTTCATAAACATCTTATTTATAGCATTTTAAGCATGCAATTAACAAAAATTAAAACGAAAAATTTAGTGAAAAATAAGAGTAATGCCGTGTAGGTTTTAGGTGAGCAATAAATTTTGTTTTTCGATTTTTGTCTCCTAATTTAACATGTGAAGACTAGGTGATATAAAACATCATACATACCATTCAAAAACAATAAAATCAAGTACGAGGCGCTTATCACATAAGTGTGCGGGAAGCACCTTGATTAGGTTAGTGGAATGAAATCCTAGCAATTATCGGGATCGATAATATGGTCGAAAATGCTCAAGTCGATGGCTCCACCTTGCTCCTCTTCTTTCTAAGATTAGTACATAAAAGTGAAAACAACTTAAGTTAGTAAATTATTTAAAGTAAGCTAAACTATACTAAAATCTAAAGTGTAGTATCATTTTTATTCTTTTTGTGATAAGTAGGTTTTAAATAATTTGTTTTATGTTTCATAAATAATTGTAAGTAAAAAAAAAAAGGAAGTGATTACTAAAATAAATGGTGAGGAGTTTGTTTAAGTGTGCTAATAACTTTAAACAAATATAATGGAAGTTTTAATGAAGAAATGAATTAAGAAAGATGAAGATATTCAAGGGTTACTCAAGGTTGAAGATGAAGGAGCTTGCAAGTTCTTGAGATGATTTTATTTAGAGAGAAAATGAGTTAAGTGTTGGTTGTGTGTTTGTTTTGTTTGAACCGTATGGAGTAGTGTAGTAGTAGTTGTTGTTGTGTTGTTTATCATGTAGTATAATGTGTGAATGTAATTGTATAACAAGTTGCATTAATTTATTAAACTAAATCAAACTAGCATGATGTAATTAAGTAGGGTGGCAAGAGTCTTAGGGTGGCTTGAATTGATGAGACTTGTTAGTAAAGTGTAGACAAGGAGGAAGAAAAAACACATGAGCATGTGAGGTGTTTGTGTGGGTGTTCATACGTATAAGGGTAGTAGTGTAGTAGTGTTCGTGTTTTGTTTGTGTGAATGCCGAGATGTAGTAGTGGTACTTCTAGTTGTGGTGTTTTGTTTTATGTAGTATGTGTGTTGTGTAATAATAAAAACATACGTGTAGTAGTAGTTAGTAGGACTTTGTATTGTGTTGTATTATGTGGTAAGTTTATGTAATTGTAATGTGTGAATGCAAGTGTAGCTTAAGTTGTATAAAGCATGTAGTTTAGTCAAGCATAGGGTGATGAAAATGTAGAGTGTAAATGGATTAGACAAGGTAGTGAAACAAGGGAGAAAAAGAAGGCAACATTGAGCCTTGCACCAAGGGGTAGCTCGGCTACAATGGTGTAAGTTGGGTCGATTTTTGTTTCTCAAATTTTTCGATTTACGCGTACGCGAAAAGTCTCGAATTGAAATATATAGTCTTAAAATAATGTTTAGAAGTAAGATCGAAAATAAAAGTGAAAGTAAACTTCAAAACGAAATCAAAATAAAAATTGGGTACTAGCTTCTCGTAACTTGACCTAAAATCTTATTTGCTCGAAATATATATTTTTTTTTTGGTTGAAAGTTATCAATTTAAATCATTATGTTCAAACGTCAAAAAGTCTATCAGTTTGGACTTAGTGTGACACCTTATTTCGAGTTTTAGCTAAAGTGTTAGTTAAATCAAAAAGGAATAGTAATTTAATAATATTATAATATGTTTTGTTAGTTATGATCAAGATGATTAAGCCTTAACTATCCTTTGCTAGATTTAGATTATGATTAAGTAGGTTTGAAAAGATTAGGTGATTTAAATCACCTTAAGGTGACTCGGCATTTTGGGTCAACATTGACCTCGATTTGCGTGCTGGAATTTGTCGTTGAGAAATTTGTCGA
This sequence comes from Dianthus caryophyllus, assembly GCA_023091065.1. Lineage (NCBI taxonomy): Eukaryota > Viridiplantae > Streptophyta > Magnoliopsida > Caryophyllales > Caryophyllaceae > Dianthus > Dianthus caryophyllus. The sequence goes on along the minus strand of CM041529.1, from coordinate 9,029,043 downwards.
GGATTCATCATTTGATTTATCGAGTTTGAATATGAAAGAAATAAGTTCAAATTCAAAGTAATTCAAAATGGTTTTAGTTTAGGTGCTAGGAAAATGTAGTGTGTTGTTTTAGGAAAATAATTGAGTGAGATTGTCTAATTATTGATTTCCTAGTTATGATTAGCTTAAATTAACACGGGGTGTTACAGATACTTGCGAATTACAATTACAAATTACAATGACAATTTTAATAAACTAAAAGAATAAATTGAACATTAAAATAAAATCAGATTATAAAATTTCAAAATGAAGTTAAGATAATAAAACATGTTAGTGTAAACTATTTAAAGCATTTTATAACAAAATTTAATAAAATAGAATATAAAATATAGGTGTAAAAAATAAAATTAAAATCTGTAATTAAAATCCAATAAATGTATAACTATATTCACTTAATCAAATATTAGATTGAAGTCATAGCAGTATACGTTGTAATTAAATTAAGCTCCATATAATTTTCATGGTGAATTCTTCAGAAAAAAAAGTGTGTCTTCCACAAAGGAATCTGATAAGTGAGATTTCGGGTTAGCCGAAAGATGGTTATCGGTTCAAGGACACAAGGTGACCTTGTTTTTCATTCTGATTTCCATTTCTATTGGCAGACTGTTTGGTTTAAAACCCCGACTCAAACAGGAGTACGCCATGCTAATGTGCCTTGGATGCTCCATTTCCATTGAGGCCGAACCTAAACCTGTGCTCGAGAGATAGCTGCAGGAATAAATTAAATGTCAAAATATGGGCATAAAACAATGGAGGTACAATTTACTATGTACAATCTATCATCTTATTGTTATATTCTTCCCTTTGAAACGAGTCGAGTTTATGGTGAAAATTGCATGCATGTGATCAATCTAAATATAGATTAATATTTAGTTATCTAACTGCACAGTTAGAAGACAATTTGTTCAAATGCTACAAAATTAGAAATATCTATCAATCAATACATATAAAAGAAATTGTTTATATAAATTGTAATTTGAAATTGATACACACATTAGAAATATCTATCAATACATACCCGTAAAATTACAAAATTAGAAATATCTATGAATACATACCCGTGAAATTTGCAAATGAGTCGGGCAGAAAATTGTTATATAACGATGATAATTTGCACGGGTATAAGATTTTAATTTGTCATGTAATTTATTTTTTTTAAGGGCTTTTAAATGACATTAATTCATACTGGTCGTTTTGAAAGACGTCATTTATAAACTCCTTTTAAAACTCTTTCATTACCAACCGTCCCTACTTTGAGAGTCCGCACTAAAAAAGGTTTGAAGATTATGATTTGCGACAATGAAAAACATGTCTTAAATAGAACAAATAATGTAACTTTGGGAAATTATAGTATTGTTTACCAACTTATTGTATTATTTATTTTATCTTAACTTTGCTATAACGGTTTTAATTTTTCTATTATTTATGGTTGTTTGTCATAAAATTTGGTTGTTTTAAGTGTTTTTCAGTAAGGCTTATACGTATTTAATTATTTTAATATATCCCTTTATTAAACTTATTATACAACGACTTTAGTATTTGTATATTCCTACTTAAAATTTATAAAGAACATACCCATATATAGGGGTGTAAACGAGCCGATCTAAGCTCGAGCTCGGTTGGGCTCGGGCTCGGCTCGAATTGTTGAGTTCGAACACGGGCTCGGCTCGAAGCTCGTCGAGCCAAGAATATCGAAGCTCGAGCTCGGCTCGAAAGAAACTCGATCTCGGCTCGAACTCGGATCGAGCTCGTTTGTCATCGAATTATTTTAACTTACTTACATTTTGAGTCTAATTAAATATACGGAGTACTTATTTTTAAAAAAGTGATAATATTATAAAATATAAAAAAAATTATATTATATTATACTTATAAATGCCTAAATAACATATATTTGAACTAAAATTAATATCCCGATTCAAAAAAAATTCTACTAAAAAAATGATAAACGAGCTCAAACGAGCTTTCGAGCCGAGCCTTACTGAGCTCGGGTTCGGCTCGTATTGATCCGAGCTCGGCTCGAGCTCGAGCTCGTTTTGACATCCTACCCGTATAATTTTCACGGACATAAAATTAGTTTAAATGTCAAGCAAACAACACATAACTTCTAAATCTTATCGACATCGACATTATAATTCAATAAGAACAATTGAATGTAATATGATCAAAATTGTTATAATTAGATACACCGAGTTATTTGTAGTCGATTAACTATAGTGGTTGTCTTAAATTAAAATTACAATTAAAAATAAGAATAAATATTAAATACTCCAAAAGAGTGTCAAATAATGGTCGACGTTAAAATGGTACTCCACTTTGCATTGCTGGGTGTTAGTTGAATCGTCTGTTAGTTCCACCACATCACTAGAAATTAGAAACTGTGGTCATTTATTAACTTACCCAATTAAATACGGAGTACATACGATTGTGACTTGTGAACAGTTGTATACTTTACTTGCCTTTCTCTGTCGTTTTCTGCTTGTTTTCATAACGGGAAGACTTGTTCTTCTCCGTTTTTCGTAAAACCAATTTTGTCCTTTAATTGACTTCTTTATTAAAAATACACTAAACTTGGCTGTAAATAATATAACAACGTTGAATCCAGTTGTATTTCCATGTAGTCTCTCGGTACCATTGATTTAAGGTAAAATTGCTAAAAACTACGGAGTACCTTATAAAACCACTTTTTTGCAATAACTACCTTATATAATTTTTTTGGCAAATAACTACTTTTAATGTCATTCTGTTTTCAAAATACTACCATTTGACAGGAAATCTTAATTAACCCAAAATTTGTACTTATTGACCGTTTTGTCCCTCAAATTAACCTTCACCAACCCTTTTCATTTTTCCATTTTTGTTTTCATTTGTTTTCTCAACTTTTTCAACACCTCATGAAAATCATCCCCTAAAAAAACTTTAAAATTTCAGCCAAAATTATATGATATTTCCTTTTTACTTTAGTTTAATAAATCCTTATCTTTAAGGTTTGAATTTCGTCTTATATCAGGTATTATAATTTTTTATTTTTTTTTGTTTACTTTATTTGAATGGAAAATGGTGTTTTTGAAAACCCTAAATTACAAAATTGGGGTTTTCTGGGTATAATTTTTCGCCTTTTTTTAGATTAATGTTTGTATTTAGTTGTGTTGAATTTGGTATGAAAGTGTTTAAATTTGTGAAAGATTGTGATTTTAATTTTTTTTTTTTGAAAAAAAGTTTTGAGATTAATGATTTATAAAGCTTTGGTTGAGTTGAATTTGTTAGTTTTTCTTGTAGGGAGGAAATGAAGATAAATGGAGTAAATAAATAAAAAACAATAATATAAGAGATTAAATATCATTGGGATGAAGAAAGTGAAAAAAAAAGGGGGAAATGATTAAGAATTAGGGAGGAAGTGAGGATGAAGAAAAGGAGAAAAAATTGGGAAACTGACTACAATTAGGGAGAAACTGAACATGGAGATGAGGTAGAAAAAAATAAAGGAGATGAAAATGAAAATACTATTAATGGAGGAAAAAATAGGTTAAACATGATGAATGAAGAAGAGAGGTGGAATAGAAGAAAATATGTTAAATAAGGGTAAAATGGGTATTTCAAGTGTTATTTTTAAATTTAAGGAAAAAAATACAAATTGGTCAGAAAATTTGGATTTTTTGACGTTTTCCGGTGACTTGGTATTGATTTGAATCAAATTTGTCACATTAAGGTAGTTATTTGAATAGAAACGACGTTAAAATGTAGTTATTTGCAAAAAAAGTTATATAAGGTAGTTATTTGCAAAAAAGTGGTTTTATAAGGTAGTTTTTAGTAATTTTACCTTGATTTAATCTAACTTTTCTTTTAAATTGTTTTAGTCAATGAAAATGACATTTATGTATTAATGTATATAATTGAGTGAACAATTCATCTCACTTTATTCATTATAACCACAGACTATATATAGAGTACATCGTATTAGGCTAATGGGTTGGAGGCCCACATACGAACTACGGGCCTAGTCTATTACCCCCCCCCCCCCAAGAGGGAGCATACAAATCACAAATGCCCATCTTGCTAAGTAAAAATTTAAATTGAGTTGCGCCAAGAGACTTCGTAAGAACGTCGGTTAACTGAGATGAAGTAGAAACTTAGGACGGAGCAATAAGACCATCGGTAATGGCATCACGAATAAGTAGCAATCAATCTCAATGTGTTTCGTGCGTTCGTGAAAGACTGGGTTTTTAGCAATGTGAAGCGCAGACTGATTGTCACACGAAATGGGGACAGATGAGGACTGAGAAATACCAAAGCAATGGAGAAGACCCGGGAGCCACTTAATCTCGCAGGTAAGAGCAGCCATCGAGCAATACTTAGCTTCAGCAGAAGAGCGAGACACAGTGGGTTGCTTTTTAGTCTTCCAAGAGACCAGGGACGAGCCGAGAAACACCAGCCAGCCAGTAAGAGAACGATGTGTATCAGGACATGCCGCCGAGTCACACCACTCGGATAAGGTGAGAGGAACATCAACAGGAAAGAAGAGACCTTGGCCTGGGGCTCCTTTTATATAGCGAACAACACGTAGAGCGGCCTCCCAATGACAAACCCGCGGTGCATGTATAAACTGGGACAAAATGTGAACAGAGCACGCAAGATCAGGGCGCGTCACATCAAGATACACAAGCCGACCAACCAATCGGCGGTAGCGTTCAGGGTCATCGAAAAAAGGACTGTCAGTCGAGCCCAATTGTAATACCCGGTGTTGTCCGAGGTTATTCGGGCCGGGTACCCCGTTGAAGAGGTCCATGTATTAGCTCAAGTGACATAGTGCTTAAAAGGGTTGAACGTGCTACTCATACCAACAAGATGCATCTTCTTTTCTGGTGGCTCATCTTAAGAACTTTTCAGTTAAGCGTGCTTGCTAGAGAGTAGTATTGGGATGGGTGACCTCCTGGGAAGTTCTCAGGATGTGCACGAGTGAGGACAAAGTGCACTGGAAAGGACTCGTGTGGGTTTGTGGGCGATGTACGCAGCCTGGTGACGGTCCTAATGTCGTATGCCGCAAATTAATAATTTATATCACTTAATTCCTATCACTAAACAAATAGCAGGTGGAAGTAAGGGTCGAACCCACAGAGAATAGGACTAATTATAATCGGGTAAAAGTGTAACTAAAGATCGTAATAACTAGGATTGGGGGGTTTTGATTGAAGTCTACTAAAACTACTAAAAAGACTAATGAAAAGACAAATAAAACAAATAACTACGATGAACTCAAATAATACTAAAGGTCTCGACTCAAGCAAACATCCACGGTTTAAAGACAATTGATCATAGTTATCCGGTTTAAACTCGTATTCTTGACTATCTTATCGTGAATCATAAAATTCTAATTCTCCTTATGTTTAGTTAATTAAAACGTATCCCGTTCTTAACTAACCCTAACCAAAAGACAACCTTAACGTATCCCGTTCAAGATTTAATCAGTTAGCAGCTTTAATGACAAGAGAATCGATACGGAACAAATAGCACATACAATCCAGTTATACTTTAGATGTTATGAAAATCGCTCTTAGGAATAAATATTAACGTATCCCATTCAACAATTAAACCTAGTTGTTACTAGTGTTAAGTTAATCAACGTATCCCGTTCAATTAACAAAACTAACAATTATGCGATTAATAAGACGACTAGTTGCGCACCTAGATTTCAAAATCAATATCGCAAATAATAATTATAACCAAGCAATAATCAATAATCAAGAATAAAGTAAAGAACTTTCAAACTCACAATTAAAATCAAACCGTTTAGTTGCTTGAATCAAGATGAGAAGTCTAGCCTTCCATAGTTTTCTTGAGCAAAATAGAAAAGGGTTTTTCCCAACTGTACCCCTATACTATTGAGTTTTCCCAACTGTACCCCTGCGTATATCGTATTCCCAACTGTACCCCCGAGTTTCTTAATTACTCCCAACCATAACTAATTATGCTTAAGCCGTCAATTATCACCGTTAAATGTCAATTAAGATGCGTAATTTGCCTACGTGGAGCGCCTAATTTGCCTACGTGGAAGGATTAGTTGTAAATTAGAAGTTGAGTCAATTTATTAACAGTCATTTCTTTCTTTTGATTCAATTTTTTTTAAACCCTTTGAAACCCTTTCACCTTCCTTCCTCTGTTCTCTTCATCTCCTTCCTTTTGTTATTGAACTTTTGCAGTTCATCGTCGTTGCAACATCTTCATCGTTGAACTTTTGCAGTTTTTCCTTCCTCTGTTCAATTTCAGGTATGATTTCAGGTATGATTTTGGGTAAATTAAAGAAACTCAGGGGTACAGTTGGGAGTAATTAAAGAACTCAGGGGTACAGTTGGGAATACGATATACGCAGGGGTACAGTTGGGAAAACCCAATAGTACAGGGGTACAGCTGGGAAAAATCCAATAGAAAATTAGGTCTAAACTAGAATAATGAAAAGCAGTAGAAAGTTGTCGTAGAAGTCCCCTCCTAAAACTAAAGCGAACCGTATATATAAGCAGTTTCCTAAAACTAATTAATTACAATAAAATAGATACAAGTACTTTTATTTCCAAAAACAGCTCCTTGGTTCGGTCTTTTATTCTTCTTCTCAAGCTTCTTTATTCTTCACATCCCGGCTCAAATGAATATTTATCATTATAAAGTTGGCACCAATCGACCTAATCAGTAAAAACGTCGTAAAAGCGATAATTCACCAATTATTCAGATCAACACAAAATATATCAAAATCACTATTAAATCAATCTCCAAGTGTCTCAAAATTATATAAAACTGACTCCTAAACCCCTACTAATAGCGGTCCATCAAATTCCCCCACACTTGAACCAATTTTGAGAATGTTGTTCTTTTGCAGTTTGTGCCGTTCCCGTGGGGTCAGTACACGGGTATTCCTGAGGGTATCGGGGCTCGGTTTGCGAAGCGTGACACCCAGCGTCTGTACTTGGCAACGCCGTACGGACCGGTTCGGTATCTTGGGGAGCGTTTGGTATACCAGGCGGGGTGGCCAGCTTCTGTAGTGCCTAGGGACCCGCCGAGGGGTTCTCGCACAGCAGCACGTGACGCTGTATGGAGAGGGAGAGTCTGGGAGTCTTCTTTGCCCTGGGGAGGACTACGGCCAGTTTGCTTGCTCTCGGATTGCTTGTGGGCCGATTGAGGTATGTTTGTTTTGTTTTGAGAGTGCGTAGGGTAAGTTTTGCGAAAAATTTCCCTGACGTGTGCGTTTTAATATTTGTTTTGTAGCTGTTTGATCCTGAGATGGCGAAGCAGCCTGATGATTTTCCTACTACTGTTGAGTGGGATGACTCGGGCGTTCGTCGTACTTTTGCGGTGCCATCGTATTTGCCGGTGATCACTGACGCGGGCATGGACAGCTGGAGCGGCAAGGTGAAAAGGGTATGTATCTTCGTCTTTGTATATGTGTGAGCCCCCAGTTTGGTCGAGGTATTGAATATAACGATGATCAAACTACTGAGATTCTTGTTTTTGTGTTACCCCCTCGAGTTTGTCTTAATTTGAGTGAAATTAAGGCAAAGTGGAGTTGTCTGGGGTTGGTTTTGAAATTTTCCCCCTAAGTTTGGCTTAATTTGGGTGAAATTAAGGCAAAATGGAGAAGAATGCGTTTTGTTTTGGAATTTTCCCCCAAGTTTGGCTTGGTTTAAGTGAAATTAAGGCAAAATGGAGAGAACTGTAATGCGTTTGTTGTTCATTGCAGGTGGCTAAGGATGTGCACAAGAAGCTGTGGAGGACTGACTTAGGTGGAGGATGGCTTGGTGGCGAGCTGACTCAGTGTGTCGGACTTCGTCTTTGAGACGGCTCAAATTCGACGTGAATTCGACGAGTATCGTCGTCATCATCCTTAGTGAATTTGTGTAATAAGGATTGTACGAACCCTTTCTTACATGTCTTTGTAGCTTGAACTTGATCGTCGTGGCGCGTATTTTGAGACCTGTATTGTTAATAAGTTAGGCTTGTTTTGAAAACAAAATGATTTCCGAGTGGGATGCTTATGGTTGAAGGAGTTTGTGAAAAATGATTTTGCGAAAAAAGTTCATTTTAAAAGTTGAATGAGCTTGCGTGAATGTTGAAAATGTAATGTTTTGACTCGTAGCAAGAATCGTGTCTGCTAAAACGAAATGTAATGTTGCTGCATGGGGAACAACAAAAGAACGTCGTAGCATAATATGGAATGTCGTGTTTAGGAAAGACGAAATTAGGAAAACTGTAAGAAAAACCAGCCCTAGGAACCGCATAGACCTATGCGGTTTGTGGGCTAAACCGCATAGGCTTATGCGGTTTGGGGTGCAAACCGCATAGGGTGATGCGGTTTGGTGGCTTGGCTGGCAGCGCTGTGTTTCCATATTTCGAATATGTTTTTCCTATATAAGGAGAGGGGGTGCATGCCATAATCTTCATTCTGAATCACTTCTTTTCTTTTCTTTTGTTACAAGTTTTGCTCTCATAAATATATTAGGTATATTTACAAAAGTTTATTATATTCAAGAAAAATGGTTGAGCATTTCGATGCTCTTTTGAAGAGGTGGACTTCTTCACTAAATCCGGCGATGAAGAAGGCGGTGTACGATGATGGAGCGGGCGTTTTTATTGGCTTTCGCCAAATGAGGGTCGAGCTAGACTTCCTCGATGCATGCTTGGACTACTGGGACCCTAGCTTGCACGTGTTTCGGTTTCCAGGAGGAGAGGTATGCCCTTTGATGGAGGAATTCGCGGCCATTGCGGGATGGTCGAAACGGACTACTCCGGTGGTGGTAAATATAGTCGTTCAAATTTACTCGACTTTGACCAAATCCCGACTACACTTAAACGGGAATCTAGTGATTCACTTAAATCACCAACAAGCTTCGCTGCAACGGGATGCTGCGAAACTTCCTTGGGATGACGAATGCTCATGCTGCGGGTTTGTTTGAAGGAGGTAAGGTGAACATGCTTCTGTTGTGTCAACGGTACATGAACCGGGCTGATACTAGCAATTCGGACCGTTCTAGGCAGAGGGCCCTTGCTTTTTGCTCGGTTCATCGTTATGCTTTTGCGGGGTCGATGCCGGATGGGGTGTTCGGTAACGCGAGGTATGCTCGCGTCGTCGAAGAGATGGAACGCGGATACGATCCTTCTGCTTTGATTCTAGCGGAGACTATACTGGGCTTAGACGACCGTCGTGTTAATCGTCTGAGCTCGTACCGAGGTTGCGCTAGGATTCTCAACATTTGGCTCATGGAGAGATTGAGTGTGTATGCCGCTCTTCCTCTTGACGGTGTCTTCAAGGCAGCGGCGACGACGTCACGGAAGACGGATTGGGTTGATCCTCGGGAGCGTTCACTCAACTACTTCAGGGGGTTTGTGAAGGAAAGTACTATTCGTTGGTATGTTCCATGGTGGCGTATTACGGAGATTACGGCGCCGTCCGTAGCGAATGCGGCTCATGGGTTGATGTTGTGCGGCTTTGAACGAGAGGTGTGGATTCATCCTCTTCGTGTGAAGAGGCAAATCGGGCTTGCTCAGACAATCCCCGAGCAGGATACTCAGGTTGGAGGGGTTGTTGTCCTAAACAACCAGGCGATCGATGCTTGGATCCGAGGATGGTCGGATCGTGTCACTTGGGCGGTTCCAGCGCATGTAGAGTCTACTCGTGTCACGGATTTCTATACGCGGTGGTGTCATTCCACGGATTCTCGAGAGCGGGAGAATCAGAGGAGGAGGGAGAAGAACGGGCCAAGGCCCTCTTTAGCGCATGAGGTGGTGCGCGGAAAGAGGGACTATGGTGATCTTGGTGCTTCGAGTTCAGACGCTTCTACTTCGTGGCCGGCGCTGGAAAGGCTTGGGCCGAGGGTGACCGTCAGAGATCGCCTAGGGCCAAGGATCGAGGAGCCCCCGGTCGAGCAGGACGAGGATCCGATCGAGCCCCCAGGATTTGAGAGGACTATTCCCGTGATTAGCTCGAAGGTTGTGACGGATCGGCCTCTTGAAGATGAAGAGTGTAACAACCCGGATTTTTCAACAAATTAAAATACGATTTAAAAAGGGTTTTAAAAGAGAAAATGAAAATAAAGATGAAAACCACGGTGGCGGAAACACCGTGAATCCGGATCGTCACTCACAAACCGTCTAAAACAAACCAAACCAAAAATAAAGTAGACCTCAAGGTCTAAAAGTGGGGAGTAAATACCCCGTACATCCAAAATTCCAATATACAACCATAAGAAAACGATAAAGTCTAAACACAAGTCTAATAAAATCAATCCAAGCATCTAAGGCTAGCTACGAGGTCATTCCTCACGGCTTCCTCACACAAATACCCGTCCCCGCGCATACCGCTTACAAAAACATGTAATGACAATCAGTGGGGAGTAACTAGGTGCTCCCCAGTCATATTTCAACATAACCAAAATAGACAACAATACAACAAACAACCCAAAGGTATAGTAACCACAAAGCAACCTCAAGCCAACTCACTAGTTATCACACTCAACCAATCGTCACTCAAAAACCTGTAAACATACATAACCAATACAACCTGACAATGACTAGTCCAATTTAGATGCACAAGCTCAAACTGTCTACAACAAGATGACAGACAACAACAACAACCTGCAAGAGTAAGCACAGAGCACTGGGTGAAGCAACAAGAATCACCCCGGATGAAGCAACAAGAATCATCCAAACCCTATGGCGGAACAGCAACAAGAAGTTCCTCAATCTCATAGTCTAAATTTGGCCAAATCCCACCGAGCAACAAGAACGGTGACGACATTATATAAACCATAGTCTCTAACCAACATGGTTGAGAACCCATAGTCGCTCTAACTAAGCAACAAGAATAGCCGAGGGGATCATGGGCGGTATCCGTCCTACAAAAGACGTCGTAGCTCCTCACGTACGTGCCAGAACAGTACCCGTACGCACACTCAACTCAAGCAATCAAACAAGTCAATTCAATAACCTGAATCAACTCACAATCAACAACAAATCAATCATCCTTTATTCAAAATCATCACAATGTCCATCATATACACAACTACAACATAATTGACCCCTTTTGTAACCAATCTCAACACTAACCATATTCAACATGTTAAATACGGAGTAATAACTATAAGAACTCAAGAGTAGCCATAATAAACCATTATAATTCCCAAAGTGATCATCTTTATGTTGGAGTAAGTGTCCTCCACAATAGTGCGATTACTTAATAAATCTCAATTAAGGAATACATGGGGATAATCCTGAATTATTGTCAATTGATTAACGTAAATCAATAACGGTTGGCTGACTAGAGTTTGACGTTATTGTCGTGAGAACGGCGGTAATCAATTGATCCCTTTAAGTCACACCTATAGGAACGTACTCCAAATATTTAAGCTAATTAATTGTATGAGATACGATTATATTAGTAACTTGATAATTTGACTAACGGTTAGTCAGTGTATTAATTTAGAGAGAAATCGAGTTGTGAACTCGGATGTTTGAATTTTATATCGATAAAATTATTAGTAGAGACGAGAATTAGTGATTAAGCGTTAATTCACTAATTATGTATATTTTACTAATGAGATTAGTAAAAGTACATTTTAATATATGTGTAAGTGTACATATATGTTAAAGAAGAGTTGTGAGTTCAATTTGATAATTTGTACTTTATCATATTAGATGATTAAGTGATAAATTATGAGTATTTGTGGGACAAATATTGTAAACAAATTGGACCCATTTTAAGGGCCTTCTAGCCGTCCAAAACAAGGAGAGAGGGAGAGAAAGATTCTCTTTTGTCTTATGCTCTTGTTCTCCTTTGCATGCTTAAACATAATGATGACTTATCTTGCAATTGTTCTAAACAATGAAAAGAGCTTTCCCACTCTCCCAAGCCCCCTTTGGCCGGCCCCCTCTTCAAGTGTGCACAACACACTTCTTTTGTTTTTGCTTATAAAACACAAGGCTCTTGAGAGATAAAGTAATTCATGCATTGTTTTACTTATCTCTCACCATATTCTCACCATATTCTCTCTAAACTCATACTAATATTATACTAAGTGTTAGTAGTAATATTTCTCATATTATCAAGTAATACTAAGTGATCTCTAGTTCAAGATACTTAGTATATTGGAGTTAAGTTCTTGGGTGCAACTTTAGGAGGTTTCTTATTATTGGAAACTTGGGTTATTAAGGAGGATCATCCTAAGCTCATACTCAAGAAACTAAACTAGAAAGGAGTTCTAGTTTAGTGCCCTAATTTCCTTTTCAAGAAAGGTATAAATTTCTAATCTTGTAACAAAATACTTTTGTTAACTACATAGATCTTGCTAAATCAAATTAGAGTAATTTGATTTACACTAATACTTGATTAGTGAATGGGATCCGATCCCTACAAGTGGTATCAGAGCCAAGGCTTGTAGTTACAAATTTATTTTGTTGTTTTTGGAGTTTTATGTATTTATTGAGAATAAATAACATAAAATCCGAAAATAGTGTTAAAAATGGTTTTAACACGAGATTTTTATTGCATGCAAAGTTTCTGGTCTCATGAAGTTTCTGGTCAAATTTCGTTTTTTTTGGAATTTGTTTGCTAATTTAAATGATTTTTATACAAAACCGAGTCAAAAAAATGTGTTTTTGGCTAAAATAATTACTATAAATAGTTATAGTTCGAATCTGGTCACGAAATTTTTACACAGTGATATTTCATATTTATACATTCTGCATGTAAATTTTCAAAGTCAGATTTTGAGTTTTGAATATTTATTCATATTTTTGTTTAAAATCGGTATGGTTTGCATTTTATGTCCAAAAATATAGTAAATGTTGTTTTCTGGACATGAAATTTATACCAATATTTTTACATATTATGAGGATGCTCTCGTATAAATTTGGGATTTTACCTCACTGTTTTAGACGTTTTCTTGATTTTATGAGTTAAAATCGATGAAATCGTATGTTATTTTGTATAAAATAATTCGTAAATTTTTTCTGACCAAACTTTTCTTTTCTGATATTTTGGAAGTGTTCCAGAATATACAAAATTTTTTCAAAATAAAAATAATTTTATTTTATTTTATTTTGATTTTATAAAGCTTTATTCATAAAAGGGTTATGATTAAAGTACTTCTAATTAGCAAATGACCATGTTTATGAACTAAAATCACCATAAGTTAGTATAAACTAATGTTGGGTGTTCTAAAATCAGTTTAGAAGTTTAGTTCAAGCTTAAAAGGTGTTTTAAGCATTATTGATTAATATAAGATTAATCGGTTAAAAAATGAGATCGGTTTGAAACGATTAAATGCGATTATTGTTTAAGGCGATTTTGGCATGTTATTATTTGTAAGCTTTACATCTTGCATGTTTGAATGAATGTTTATTGTTGAATGAATGTTTATTTTACTAGTATGGCCATAGTTTGTTATATTTTTACCGATATTACCCGTAATGAAAGGGAATATCGTGTGGTTTGTAATTAAATGCGATCTCGTATCGCCGGTTTGTAATTTTTAATAGTTTATTTCTTTTATAAATGTATAATAGGATTGCTATGTATTCATTTGTAAATCATACTTGTAACTATTTGTAAATCGAAGACCGGTGATGGAGATAGACTTGGAGCCTTAGAAGAGTTCTAAAGCTTGCAAGGAGGAGCCTTGGATGAGATCCTTTATGAAGAGGGACCAAAGGAGTTGGTTTCCAATTTGTAACTCCTTGTATTTTAATTACTTTAGGTGGCCATACTAGGTTTATGCTTGCTTGCTTTGCTTGTTTGTTTGCTTATTTTTTCCGCACACATGCCAAAATCGCCATGCATGCCACGATATCCCTCTATGATTGTCTTTTTTAGGTCGCCATTCTTATGTTAGTTCACTTATAAAGAATTTAAATGACTAAAATTGACAAGATCACCCACATTTTAACAAAAATGAATTGAGATTAAGCCTTTCCAAATATAGCGACTATGAACCCCATGTTCGTGAGGACCTCCGCGACGTGGAACCTTGTTACCATGGGTAAGTAGTGGGAGGAAGTCCCATGCTATTTTGGTTTGGACTCAACCGAATAAGAGTTATTTGGGGCTAAAAGATGCATTTTAAAAAAAATCATCAACCAAGCATTCTAGTGTAGAATTAGTCAAGTGTTGACTTATCGCTTTTATATAAAAGGAAACATGAGATGTCTAATTTTATATGGAAAACGAGTCTTGGAATCATTTATATAATTTCGTGGGAGATCATTATATAAATGGACATTTGTTTTAAAAATGAGTTTTAGCAAATGTTATAAATGAACAATGTATGCTTATATATTTCCTCATATTTATTGTAGAATCGTTCATCGCAATGGCATCATCATCAACTTCCGCGCCTATTTTGGGCAAAGATTCATGGTTGCGAACCGTGATGGATAAGTGTATCCTCAAGGATGACGGTAGCAACTTCGTCGAATGGGATTCGACAATGAAGGGTGCCGCCGCATCCGACAATGTGCTCAAGCACCTTACCGAACAACCACCCGAACCCACTTCTCGAGCCGTGGCGGCTCGTGCGCCTATGATGTGTATGTGCGAGTGGACAATGCCGTCAAAAACGTCTTGATTTGGTCCATGGCACCCGCTCTCAAACTCCGAATGGTTACTCAAAAGAGTGCATATGCGATATTCACTCGAGTGACAACCATGTTCTCCAAAGCACCGCAAATAAGGCTTTATGAAGCCGCGGTTCGGTTTTTCGACGCAAAGCTTGAGAGGAACCAAAAAGTTGGTCCTCATGTGCTCAAGATGATTGAGCAAATAGACACTCTTGAGCGTCAAGAGTGTGCTATACCCAAGGCTCTTGCGATCAACCGCATCCTCCATTCTCTTCCTAACAAGTTTGCTCACTTTCGAGTAAACTATAACATGAACAACATGGATAAGAGTTATCATGAACTTCATGCACTCTTGGTCCAAGCCGAGAGGGATATGGAAGTGAATGAGGTGGAGAAGAAAGATGTTCTCTCCATGAAAATGAAGAACATGAACTTGGGAGTGAAGAAGGGGAAGGTGGCCAAGAAGGGGCCATCTAACATTGGCAAGGGTAAGGGAAAGGCTATTGTGGAAGGTGTTCCACATAAGCCTAAGCCCAAGATCAACAAGGGAAGACCCCTCAAAGACACTTGCAAATATTGTAATGAGGTAGGTCATTGGATGCGCAATTGTCTCAAATATAAGAAGGATCTCAAAGATGGATGTGCGACATCCAAAGGTATTCCTTCTAATCTCTATATGATTGACATCAATCATGCTTGCATTTCTACATGGGTATTGGATACCGGATGTGGATCTCACCTTTGTAATCATTTGCAGGGGATGAGAAACGTGCGGGCCCTAGCCAAGGGTGATGTAGATCTCCGCATGGGCAATGGAGCTAGAGTAGCGGCCGTTTCCGTGGGAACTTTTGTACTCTCTCTTGCTAGTGGTTTAGAGTTGCATTTAAATAACTGTTATTTTGTACCAACTCTAACTAAAAACATTATCTCCGTCTCCGTACTAGATGCGGAAGGCTTTTGTTTTGAGATTAAGAACAACCGTTGTACTTTTTCTTTTAATGAAATGGTTTATGGTGAAGCTATTTCAATTGGAGGTATTTATGTTTTAAATGATGTTAATGATGTCTATCATGTCGAGAACAAGAGGCTCAAAACGAATGAATCAAACAAATCCTACCTTTGGCATTGTCGTTTAGGTCACATAAACGAAAGACGCATAAAGAGACTTGTTGAGACCAAGGTTCTCAAACCATTTGATTGCGAATCATATGGTACATGCGAAGCTTGCCTTTTAGGCAAGATGACTCGTCAACCCTTTAGCGGTAAAGGGACACGAGCAAGTGAGGTTTTAGGACTCATACATACCGATGTGTGTGGTCCATTAAACATCACCGCTAGAGGAGGATATCATTACTTCATTACTTTTACCGATGATTTAAGTAGATATGGTTATGTCTACTTAATAAGGCATAAAAGTGATGCTTTTGAGAAATTTAAAGAATTTCAAAATGAGGTTGAGAACCAATTAAACAAAAGGATAAAAGCACTACGATCGGATCGTGGTGGCGAATATCTAAGTAATGAGTTTGATTCACATCTTAAGAATTGTGGTATAATATCACAATGGACTCCTCCGGGCACACCACAATTAAATGGTGTTGCAGAAAGGGAGAAACCGAACTTTGCTTGACATGGTTCGGTCTATGATGAGTCAAACTGAGCTTCCTGGATCATTTTGGGGCTTTGCGCTATTATCTGCTGTATTTTCACTAAATCGAAGTCCGACTAAAGCGGCCAATAAGACTCCATATGAGATATGGATGGGAGCAGTTCCTATTTGTCATTCATGAGAATTTGGGGATGTGAGGCATTCGTCAAGAATAAAACTGACGATAAACTCGCTCCAAGGTCTGACAAATGTCTATTTGTAGGTTATCCTAAGGAAACCTGTGGTTATTACTTCTACAACCCTCACGAGAACAAAGTGTTTGTGGCTCGTGATGCTGTTTTCCTAGAAAATGAATTTATTTCTAAGAAACAGTGGGAGAAAATTTGAACTTGATGAAGTTCAAGAGCCACAAACCGAGACGTAAAACGAGGAAACCGCTCTCGTCGTGCGACACGGTTATAATCCCTAGGAGGTCGGGAAGAGTTAGTCAACAACCCGACTGCTACCTCGGTAACATCGAGGAGGAGGGTGATTTGTTGTTATTCAAAGCAACGAACCCTCAACCTACAAGGCGGCTATTAGTAGCCCCAACTCAAAAATGGCTTGAGGCCATGAAATCCGAAATGGATTCTATGTACGAGAACCAAGTTTGGGACTTGGTAGATTTACCTGAAGGAGTGCGACCCCTTCAAAGGTAAATGGATATTCAAAATCAAACTCGGCATAGATAAACATATTGATGTTTACAAAGCTAGATTGGTGGCAAAGGGATTTTCACAAGTCCAAGGTATTCATTATGATGAAACCTTTGCACGATTGCTATGCTTGATCCATAAGGATAATCTTAGCGGTTGCCGCATTTCATGACTATGAAATATGGCAAATGGATGTAAAACCGCCTTCTTGAATGGGATTCTAGAAGAGGAAGTGTTTATGACACAACCTGAAGGTTTTATAGATACATCCAACCCTAAGAAAGTATGCAAGCTTAAGAGATCCATTTATGGTCTTAAGCAAGCATCGAGGAGTTGGAATCACAGATTCGATCATGTTATCAAACAACATGGTTTCGCTCGTAGTGCCGAGGAACCTTGTTTGTACATGAAGTTTAGTGGGAGTAAAGTAACCTTCCTTGTTTTGTATGTGGATGACATACTACTAATTGGAAATGATGTTCCAAGTCTAAACTCGGTAAAGGTGGAATTGGGAAACCATTTCCAAATGAAGGACTTGGGAGAGGCACAACGCATCTTGGGTATCCGGATCTATAGAGATAGATCCAAAAGGATACTAGCATTAAGTCAAGAAACTTATATCGATAAGATTCTTGATAGGTTCAATATGAAGGACTCCAAGAGAGGCTTTCTTCCGATGAGTGTAGGAATAACATTGAAGAAATCTCAATGTCCTACGACTCCTGCGGAAATTGAACGCATGAAATTGATCCCTTATGCTTCCGCTGTAGGATCAATCATGTATGCTATGATGTGCACTCGTCCCGATGTCGCTTTCGCCTTGAGCATGACGAGCCGGTATCAAGCTAATCCCGGTGAGAGTCACTGGATAGCTGTGAAGAACATCCTTAAGTACTTGAGAAGAACTAAGGATTCGTTTCTTGTGTTTGGAGGAGAACTTGAGCTACGTGTAAAGGGTTACACGGATGCAAGTTTCCAAACCGATGGGGATGATCTGAAATCCCAATCCGGCTATGTCTTTATGTTGAATGGAGGAGCTGTTTGTTGGAAGAGCTTCAAACAGAGTGTCACTGCGGATTCTACAACCGAAGCAGAATATTTGGCGGCATCTGAAGCTGCTAAAGAAGCTGTGTGGATTCGGCAATTCTTGGATGGACTAAGAGTAGTCCCTAGTGCCGTGGATCCTGTGACTGTTTATTGTGATAACAGTGGGGCTATTTTCCAAGCGAAGGAGCCCAAGTCTAGCAACAAGTCTAGACACGTTTTGAGGAAATACCACGTTATTAGAGATAATGTGGAAAGGAAGGAAATAGATATTTGTAAGGTTGGGATGACGATAATATCGCCGATCCTTTAACCAAGCCTCTTTCGAGGGCTAAGCATGACGCGCACACCGCCTCCATGGGGTTGCGGCGTATGCCGATTTCCTTTAGTTTCGTAATATGTAATTGAGCGATGTATCTTTTACATATATGAAAATAACATTCATTGTTTTTATCTTAAGTCATTATGAATGCATACTTTGTTTATCCGAATATTTGTGTGACAATTTTGAACGTATTCAAGTGAACGGCATAAACTAAGTATTTGGTCCCTAGTCTCTCATATGAGGTGACGTCTCAGAGACTAGATTGGAAGTCGATCGATGGTGGGGTACAACACCATAGGGTCATATGTGATGACCGATCGTTTGCATAGACAGACTGTGAGACACTCTGTCGGACAGTGACGCTTATAGAATTCCTTTTCAATGAGATTGAAACCTGGTCGTGGTGGGAATTCTATAGTATTCCTTTGAGTCGATTCTTTGACTAGAGTGATTATGCAGTCGGTGCGGTTTCCGAGTGACTCTCATTTTGTCCTAAGCCATGCCGTGAAAGGGGTTATAAGGGCATCTTTGGGGTCATGGTGATCTGCATTATACAAAGACAATCGAGTGGAAGGAAATGTCCACCCTCGTCAGGGTAAAACATCTTTGGGCCACTCGAGGAGTAGTCGTTTGAAAATGCGTGGCCACGCTCGGTAAGAATCTACGGTAGATTCCCGGTCAATACTACTCTCCTTATCGAGAAAACCACTCATGATTTTTATCTCGGGATGCAAGTACGACACTGTAAGACACCTTGCATCGAGTGGGAGATGTGAAAGCGGACATGAGTATTGGTAATGCACAACTTGCCTCGGACAAGTGGGAGATTGTTCGAGTAAGTGTCCTCCACAATAGTGCGATTACTTAATAAATCTCAATTAAGGAATACATGGGGATAATCCTGAATTATTGTCAATTGATTAACGTAAATCAATAACGGTTGGTGACTAGAGTTTGACGTTATTGTCGTGAGAAGCCGGTAATCAATTGATCCCTTTAAGTCACACCTATAGGAACGTACTCCAAATATTTAAGCTAATTAATTGTATGAGATACGATTATATTAGTAACTTGATAATTTGACTAACGGTTAGTCAGTGTATTAATTTAGAGAGAAATCGAGTTGTGAACTCGGATGTTTGAATTTTATATCGATAAAATTATTAGTAGAGACGAGAATTAGTGATTAAGCGTTAATTCACTAATTATGTATATTTTACTAATGAGATTAGTAAAAGTACATTTTAATATATGTGTAAGTGTACATATATGTTAAAGAAGAGTTGTGAGTTCAATTTGATAATTTGTACTTTATCATATTAGATGATTAAGTGATAAATTATGAGTATTTGTGGGACAAATATTGTAAACAAATTGGACCCATTTTAAGGGCCTTCTAGCCGTCCAAAACAAGGAGAGAGGGAGAGAAAGATTCTCTTTTGTCTTATGCTCTTGTTCTCCTTTGCATGCTTAAACATAATGATGACTTATCTTGCAATTGTTCTAAACAATGAAAAGAGCTTTCCCACTCTCCCAAGCCCCCTTTGGCCGGCCCCCTCTTCAAGTGTGCACAACACACTTCTTTTGTTTTTGCTTATAAAACACAAGGCTCTTGAGAGATAAAGTAATTCATGCATTGTTTTACTTATCTCTCACCATATTCTCACCATATTCTCTCTAAACTCATACTAATATTATACTAAGTGTTAGTAGTAATATTTCTCATATTATCAAGTAATACTAAGTGATCTCTAGTTCAAGATACTTAGTATATTGGAGTTAAGTTCTTGGGTGCAACTTTAGGAGGTTTCTTATTATTGGAAACTTGGGTTATTAAGGAGGATCATCCTAAGCTCATACTCAAGAAACTAAACTAGAAAGGAGTTCTAGTTTAGTGCCCTAATTTCCTTTTCAAGAAAGGTATAAATTTCTAATCTTGTAACAAAATACTTTTGTTAACTACATAGATCTTGCTAAATCAAATTAGAGTAATTTGATTTACACTAATACTTGATTAGTGAATGGGATCCGATCCCTACACTTTAATCAATTTAATAACAATATAACCCAAATTCAATAGGACAAACATCCAAATTCGTTCCATTAGACACAATAGTGTGAGACCAACACAATTAAGACCAAAGAACATAATTTCATAGCACATCCAACCCAAGGTTCATATCTTCACATTCATAACACAATCAAACATCCTTAATTAATCACATGGTCTCACACAAGTCAAAATATGTCTAGGGCTACACCTAGTTACCTTTTCCAAACAAGGCAAAGAAAAGCACAGTTTTCAACCCTTCTGTCCAGACGCGATAACAGACGATCCAGAGCTCCAAATGAAATTCTGAACGGTGAAAAGGTAGCACCAAGAGTCAGGAATATGCTGTAAAAATTTCGGCAAAATCGGACGGTCGGATCTCCGGCGATCTTCCGTTTAGTGAACCTGGGTCAGAGAAATCCGAACTTGGGGTTTTATCTCCAATTCTCTGCTATTGATTAGGGTACACATAAATCATACAATACATTAGAATAACACCATAAACACATATAAAATAATGCAAAATCAAAAAAATAAAAGAGCTAAAAGAGATCATATACCGAGGGGATTGACTAGGAAAGGTTTAGGGCTAAAGAGATGAAAGAAAGGATGATCAACAATGGAGTTTGATGAGTTTGAGAGAGTTTTTGTGGGAGAATTATGAGGGATGAATGAGGATGAGATTAGGAATGAGATTAGGAAGATACAAAACTGATTTGGAAGGTAGGGTAAAGAGGGAATGAAATACTATAATGTCTTAGGCAAGAAGCAAGCCCAAGGAAGCCCTAAAACTCAACCCGAGTTAAGGGAGCAGCTCGGCCCGGATGGAGCGGTTCACTATGGCTCCTGAAAATTTGGCAGTTGCGACGGCGTCGGAAAAATACGCAGTTTAGCCTTTTGAATCACCTGATTCGGAGTTCGTATGAGGAAATTACACTGTTTTTAAGTTAATTACTCTGTTTTTAAGTTCTGACTACAGTGTAGCTTAACCCACGCGACAATTGAACTGATTTTCTCGAGCTAAGAATGACAAAATCAAGAGAAATGAATTACGAATATTATTGAGACGAAATAATTAATATTAGGAAAAGTCGGGGTGTTACAAAGAGGCTAATCCGAAGCGACAGAAGACGGCTTAGTAGTTTGTGTTTTGCTTGGAAAATTTTCTTTATTCAAATAAAATACAGGTTTTTAGTTTCGAATAAAGGGTTAAGGAGGTTTGTTCCTAACTCATTTCTAAATTGTGAAAAATTCTAAATTAAAGTAATAAAATAGAATTAATTTGCTTTCGTCTTGTCTCATTGCTGTCTTTTGTTTATGTTTGTTGTGAAATGTTCTCGACCTTTTTAAGCTTCGAACACTCGTATTTTGCCTTGAATCCTCGACCTTTTTAAGCTTTGGATTTGTTCGTTTGATTTGTCTTGTCTTAAATCCTCGACCTTTTTAAGCTTCGGACTTAGATTTTTTTTGTGTTGACTGTGCTCTCGACCTTTTTAAGCTTTGAGCGTGTCATTTTGTGAGTGCAACGCCCTCGACCTTTTTAAGCTTTGGGCGTATTTAAAGAAGTTCGGTTGTGCTTTTGGCAAGCTGCCTACGTATCTGTGTTTTATTACAGAATCAAACCGGCGTAGTTCGTGTGATTCGGTTGAGCTCTTTGCAAAGCTGCCTACGTATCCACAGTTCGTGGGATTGCATTTCGATTTCTACAGGTTCGACGGCTTCCATTCCATAGGTTAGGAAATAAGTTGTCATACCCGTGGGAGTGCGGATAGTGGTGCGATATCCCCATAACGCGAATGGGATTTTGTTGGGCCAGTCGTGGCAGGTGTCGATCATCTTTCTAAGGATTGATACGACGGTTTTGTTTGCTGTCTCGACCGCGCCGTTGGTTTGTGGTCGATATGGTGATGATTTATGTCGTTGTATCTTGTATTTGAGGAGGAGTGGTTCGACTTCCCCTCGGAAGTGTGTGCCTTGATCGCTTATGAACTCGTGGGGTATACCGTAGCGACAAATGATGTTGTTTTGTATGAATTTTGCAACTTCTTTTGTGCCCAGCTTACGGTACGACGCAGCTTCGACCCATTTGGTCATGAAATAGTCGATGGCCACGAGGATGAAGCGGTGTCCTCCTGCTCCTACGGGCTGAACTTTGCCGATGACGTCGATTTCCCAAGTCGAGAATGGCCATGGCGAGGTTAGACTGTATAAGGGTGAAGGGGGTATGTGTTGCACATTTGCAAAGATTTGGCAATTGTGGCAGTGTTTAACGTATTTTGCGCAGTCGGCTTCCATGGTGGTCCAGTACCATCCTAGCCTTATGATTTGTTTGCACATGGCTCGTGCATTCATGTGTGGTCCGCACTCGCCATCGTGTACTTGGGACATGATTTCTGTAGATACCCGTATCCGCACCCCCCAGAAACAAACCCGATGACGAAAAGGACTTTCATGCATGCTTTTAAATAAGACGAAACGGTACAAAAGTGTCTAAAACATGTTTAGTCATTTTTAGCGTATTAATTTGAATTTGCATAATCATAAAAATGAATGTCACTCTTAGTCATTATAAGCACAACACGAGCACAATACAGGAACGTTCTATTAAGCCAAGCCACAAAAACAGCCCAACAAGCTACAAAATGGCCCAAACTAACAAAAACGACCCAAAACGCACACTAACACAACACGCAAAACGGGCAAAAGTGCGTCCCGTGTCACATTTTCACAAAATTAAACCCTACAATACCGTAAAATAATATTGTAACAACCTGGTTTTTAGTCGACTTTAATTACTAAGGCGGAAATTAATTAAGTCTTAAACCAGCGTTATTAATTATACAAATAACCCAAATATTACATCATCGTTTAAGAGTTGAATGGATCAACTCTAAATACGGAAGTTAAAAGAGTAAAGTGTTGTATATATTACATATCTCTCAAAAGCAACAAAAGTAAAGCGTAAAAACGTCTCGTGGCCCCATCCAAAATCCAGCTCCTGGTCCACGATCGTCCTGCACAATAAACTATTGGGGGGATGCCCGCTGAGCGGACAGTGACTAGCTATGCTCATACTTACCCTCGATTTCAATTATTTTGGTTTAATATTATCGCTTTATAAACATAACCTTATGATAAAAATATAAACATGCTTATTACATATAGCATATAAAGACATATAAGTCATAATAAGCATGCGGTTTAAAGCGATAAATCATATAAGCATGATATTCAGTTATGAAAGCAAATAACACATAATATCATAACCATAGTATCACAATAACTCAGCAAGATTACAACGCGATGTCAGATCGCAAACAGACGTACATACAAAGATCATTCTCAACATGCACTCGATTCACTTCGTAAATTTGTGGTCTTTAGTTTTGAAGATGGTACACACTCATTCTCATTTAATTCAAACAACAAACAACACATACTGCTTACGAGCCTGACCACTGAGTAGGCCTTTGTACTCTGATCGATTGCATCTCACTTCCATAGTGCAGAGGCTTACTCGACTCGTAAACCACGCCGAATACTATAGTACTTGCATCTCATCTTCTCGTGTTCGAAATGATTCGAACTTCAGATACAATCTCGTCAAGTAATCTTTACGCAGGGTAAGAACGAATGCTAGTGTCGCGTCCAATAAAGACGAAACACGGCAAGGAGACAGAACCGTAAAGCGCATATGCACATAATGTTACGGTGGCCCTGATAACTTTAACGAAATAGAGTGAATTAAACCCTAGTCTAGTACATGTACATTAGTATCCACGTTAAGAATGGGCCACGCTATTCGTAGAGCACCTTAACTCCAGATAAAACGACCATTTCCTAAAGCCTGTGGCAAAAACCATGGCATATTCAATTATCTTGTCCGGCAATGGCGACCGCCACAAGACTATCTTAAACCCACTTCACTTACGATTGACGTTTTCATATCTGAGGCCCAAGCTTGACCTTTTATTTAACTTACTCAATATTCATTATTTATTTGATATTCCGTATCACATGTTACTAGACTCTCCTAGTCTCAGCGTCAAACGTTTTATTTGAATTGTAGGTTTCATATGATCACATAACACGTTCGTTTATTATTTGAAGTGTTGTTAATTATTAACGTTTTCAAGTTTCTAAATTGAAACGTTTATTAGTATGTACAATTTTATTTATGTGTTTTTCAAACACTTTAGGTCATTTACTTCTTCATTTTAAATTTTCTATACTTAGTAAAATTTTCAATTATTTTCAGTATTTCACTATTCACTTTTCACTATTCATCGTATTTTACTATTCATCGTATTTACTATTCATTGTATTTACTATTCATCGTATTTACTATTCACCGTATTTTATACGTATTTTTATACGTATTCGTATTTTTATACTTCGTATTCTAATTGTATTCTTATACTTATACGTATTCTTATACTTGTACGTATGTTTATATTTATACGTATTTTTATACTTAAGGTTTTTTTTTGTATAATACTAAACTTGTTTTTATTTTCTAAGTACAAATTTCTAGTTTCAATGTCGTTAGGTTCGTTTTGTACTTAGTGATTTTTGTAAATATTTTAACAGTTTAGTTTTAAAAACGTTAAGTTCGTTTTGTACTTGGTGATTTTTGAAAATATTCTAAAAGTCTAGTTTTAAAAACGTTAAGTTCGGTTTGTAAAAAGTGATAATGATATTCATTTTAAAATACTAGTTTTAAAAATGTTAAGTTCAATTTGTAAAAAGTGATAATGTTATTTATTTTAAATTGAGACTTAGTTAAATTTAGTCGTCTATTAACTAAATTTAGCGATTTTCATTTTAAAAGATAATAGTATCGTGGATGATTCATTTATAGTCCGTATGTCCAAGATCAATGATCCAGGATAGCAAAAAGCAAGAATACACGATTTAGTTCATTTTTATAACGGTTACATATTTTTATCGGTTTACAATATTTCATTTATAACTAAATCGGTTTATACTAAAATTCAATTCTAATTACCATTTAACTTTAGTGACTTAGTGATAATTTCATTTTAGTCAAATTTAGTCAATTTAAAAGGAAATGTCGTGTGACTTAATATATATGTCAAAATTGATTTATTTCTTTTAATTTCTTAAATCTAACTTATTAACTAATAATTAAATTATATCAACAATAAACTAAAAAGTGATAAAACAAATTTTAACCCTAAAAATGAAGGAGATGCCGTGAGCAAGCCTAGGGTTTTCTAAATTTTCATTTTTCGATTTTATCGGTTTTTAACTTAAAGTCTTTATATTTTAATTATCCTAATTATACTAAAACGATTTAAACTAAAATGAAATTTACTAACAATTTCATTTATATTTATGAATAGTGTTTTTCAACACTTTAAATTTCTAACTTTTTAATCTAAATGATTTATAATGTTTTAAGTTGATTTATATAAT
The DNA here is from genome assembly GCA_023091065.1 of Dianthus caryophyllus. Classification (NCBI taxonomy): domain Eukaryota; kingdom Viridiplantae; phylum Streptophyta; class Magnoliopsida; order Caryophyllales; family Caryophyllaceae; genus Dianthus; species Dianthus caryophyllus. Next base: position 9,003,247 of record CM041529.1, on the reverse strand, counting down.
ATGACTAACAATATATAAAACAATAACTAAACATAAACACAAATTATTAACAAACATAATATAAAACATAATCAAAGTGAACAATATTGATGAACATCAACATGAATATCATATGAACACACATGAAGATCATAATAAAACTCAAGAACACTAATTTCGATTTTAATAATTTATAATTTGTTTTCCTAATTTAGTTTTTTTTTCATAGGAACATCTATTTTATACTAACTTAACACTACATATAATTTACAAAAATTAAAAGTGAAAATATATAAAAAAAAATAGGGAAATGCCGAGTATATTACATATGAACATATAATTTCTATTTTCGATTTTAATCACTTTAAACTCATTGCTAATACTTCACATAATTTTTATATATGACTAATACTTAAATAAAACATAACTAAATATAAAAATCATATGAACACAAATTAAAAGTGCTCAAATTAATTTAACTAAACATAGTATTATTTTACTACAACTAATCTATTATCAATATAACTTATTTATTATCATTTTATTATACAACACCTAAACACACAAGTACATATAGGTGATGTTTAACATATTTAACATAATTTTCATACTCATAAAATCATAATAACAAAACAAATTAATTTACTAAAAGGATAATACAAGACATAGTTAGTCACCTTGATTTGGCAAGTTATTGATTATCGGGATCGACTAAATTATCTAAGTCCAAAGCTTCACCCTCAAACCCGTCTTCACCTTCAAAAATAAACCCGAGATAGTAAGCTTGAATACCTTCTAATTAGCTAAATAATACTAGTAAGTATTAGAGTAATATTTAGGGTTTTATTTAGGATGTTTTAGGGTAAAAATGAAAGAAAATCAAAGGGAGAAATGGGGCAAAGGGGCACGGCTCAAAATGGAGGAGAAAATGATGTTTTTGCACTTGTGAAAATAAGGGAACAAGTTAGTATATTTTTAGGTTAAATGAATTAGGTTTTGCTTTAATTAGAAAATAAATAAAGTTTAATTAAATTAGATTTATGACATCAAAAGTCTTGGTTGCCAATATTGACTCATTTAGGATGCTTCCTAAGATATTTGATCAAATTAAAGTTTTCCACGAAATTTATCAGTTTTTAAAAAGTCGGGCGTCAAAAGCGATAAAAGTCAACGTGTGCGCGTTTGACTATTTTTCGAAATATTTCTACTTTTGAATTCTAAGATTAAAATATTTATTTCATTATTCAAAAATATTAAAAAGTATTAAAGAAGTCGAGAAATTTTACAAAACGAAAGTTTTGCAAAAAGTGTGATGTTGAAAGTTTAAATGATTAAGAATTGATTTAATATTTGAAATTAGAATTTGATGGCTAATTATAGAATTAAATTAACACGGGGTGTTACAAACCTCCCCCCTTAGAAAAGTTTCGTCCCGAAACTTGAATGAAGAATAGGATTTTCACCTGAGGTAAACAGCTCGGGATATTTCTCCTTCATAGAGGCTTCGGTCTCCCAAGTTGCTTGTTCGGTCAATTGACCCTTCCATAGCACCTTCACTAAGGGAACCGTCTTCCGCCTCAACCTCTTGGTTTCTCGCGATAGAATCTTGACAGGTCTCTCGGAGTATAGCAAATTAGGCTCAACTGCGATCACGTCAGGAGTAATGATATGACTTGGGTCACTCCTGTATCGCCTCAGTTGGGAAACGTGAAACACGTTGTGAACCTTCGACAAATTGGGTGGTAATGCTAGGCGATAGGCTACCTCACCAATTCTGTCGGTTATCTCATATGGTCCCAATGATTTAGGACTCAATTTTCCTTTCAAACCGAAACGTCGGACCCCCTTCATGGGTGATACTTTTAAGAACACATGATCGCCGACTTCGAATTCAATAGGTCGGCGATGCTTGTTAGCATACATCTTCTGACGGTCCTGGGCCGCTTGTAGTCGTTCACGAATGATTTTGATGTGTTCAATCTGGTCTTGAATAACCTCTGGTCCAGTACCCACGTTATCACTAGCATCGTCCCAACAGACTGGGCTACGACACTTCCTCCCGTAGAGTGCCTCAAATGGGGCACAACCTAAGCTTGCATGGAAGCTATTGTTGTAGGAGAATTCAATCAAAGGTAGACTTTTCTCCCAATTCTCGTTGAATTCTAAGGCACAAGCCCTGAGCATGTCTTCGACCGTTTGGATAGTTCGTTCAGTTTGACCATCGGTCGCAGGATGGAAAGCGGTGCTCATCTTCAATTGGCTTCCCAAGGCTGCTTGTAGTTTCTCCCAGAAATGAGAGGTGAATCTTGGATCCCTATCCGAAATAATGTCCAGCGGTACGCCGTGTAATCGGATCACCTCCTTCTCATAAGCCTTAGCTAGCTCTTCAAGACTCCAAGTGTCTTTGATTGGTAGGAAGTGGGCCGATTTGGTCAGGCGGTCCACTATTACCCAAATTGCATTATTTCCTTTATGAGTTCTTGGTAATCCTGTTATAAAGTCCATGGAAATGGAGTCCCACTTTCCCAATGGGATGTCCAAGGGTTGTAGTAGTCCCCCAGGTCGTTGATGTTCAAACTTCACCTTTTGACAGATTAAGCATTTTGCAACATACTCTGCAATCCGCTTTCATTCTAACCCACCAAAACCTCAGTTTTAAGTCTTGGTACATTTTATCAGACCCAGGATGTATGGAGTATCGTGTACTATGTGCCTCGTCGAGGATCTTTCTTTTCAACACAGGTACGTCAGGCACACACCACCTTTCTTTGAATCTCAAACTCCCGTCAGGTTTAATCTCAAACCCTTCTCGGTTTCCTGAAGGAATTTCCCGTCTGATCTTAACAAGCTCTTCATCTTCCCATTGTAGAGCTCTTATCTCGTGATATAACTCCGGCTCTGCGATCATGGCGTTCAAATCAGCATCGTCAGACTGAACCAACTCTAAGTTCATTCTCTTGAAGTCTCTGACAATACCAGCCGGAATTTCCCAAATGTTGCCAAGGGTATGCGTAGTCTTTCTACTCAGAGCGCCAGCAACGACGTTCGCCTTACCCTCATGGTACAGTAGTTCAATCTTATAGTCCTTGATCAGTTCTAACCACCGGCGTTGTCTCATGTTGAGTTCCTTCTGCGTGAAGATATATTTCAGGCTTTTGTGGTCCGTGTAGAACTTGATACTCACTCCGTAGAGGTAATGACGCCAGATTTTCAAAGCAAACACCACAGCTGCTAATTCTAGGTCATGAGTTGGGTAGTTTCGTTCATGAACCTTTAATTGCCTTGACGCATAAGCAATGACCTTCCCTTCTTGCATCAGTACGCAACCTAGGCCATTCAGTGAGGCGTCACTGTAGACTTCATACTCGTCTCCATCTGTAGGGAGAGCTAAGACGGGTGCTGTGGTAAGCCTTGTCTTGAGTTCCTGGAACGCATTCTCGCACTCGTCGCTCCAAATGAACTTGGACTCCTTCTGTAGTAACTTAGTCATCGGTCGTGCTACCTTAGAGAAGTCTGGGACGAATCTTCTGTAGTATCCTGCCAAACCTAGGAAGCTGCGTATCTCAGTTATATTTGTGGGAGCCTTCCATTCTTTTACTGCGTCGATCTTTGCAGGATCTACCATCACTCCGTCCTTCGAGATGACGTGACCCAGGAATGCTACCTTCTCGAGCCAAAATTCGCACTTAGAAAATTTAGCATACCACTTATATTTCCTCAGTATTCCCAGAATGATACGTAGATGTTTCTCGTGTTCTGCCCCGGTCTTGGAATAAATTAGGATATCATCAATGAATACAACCACGCATATGTCTAAGTACTCGTGGAAGGTCCTGTTCATTTGATCCATGAACACTGCTGGTGCATTTGTCAAACCGAAAGGCATAACCTTGAATTCGTAGTGACCATATCTGCTTCTGAAAGCAGTCTTCTGGATGTCAGATTCCCTAACAGCGATCTGATGATAACCTGACCTCAGGTCGATCTTAGAAAACACTCCCGCGCCTTTTAGCTGATCAAAAAGGTCGTCAATCCTTGGCAGAGGGTAGCGGTTCTTAATGGTCACCTTGTTTAATTCCCTGTAGTCGATGCAGAGTCTCATACTGCCATCCTTCTTCTTCACAAAGAGAACCGGTGCTCCCCAGGGTGAGACACTCGGTCTTATGAAACCCTTTTCAATCATTTCTTCCAGTTGTTTCTTTAATTCCTGTAGTTCTACCGGTGCCATCCTATAGGGTGCCTTTGAGATTGGGGCCGTGCCTGGCACAAGGTCGATAGAGAATTCGACGTCACGAGCAGGTGGCAAGCCTGGTAAGTCGTCTGGGAAAACGTCAGGGAATTCCCGTACCACGTGAATACCTTCGATATCCACGCTTTCCTTGACTTCATTGACGCTGCATAGGTACACTTGGTGTCCTTTTCTTTCTAGCCGCTGTAGTTGTAACATGGAGATGATTTTCACTCTTAATTGGCGAAGTCTTACGACACGTGACCCTAATCCTCGTAGGATGCTTGGCTTAATTTTCCGATCTCAGACTCGAACAACGCATGAACCTTAGTCAACCAATCGAACCCCAGAATGACGTCGAACTCCGGCATGTCAAAAAGAATAAGGTCGGAAGGAAAGATTGTTTTATGGATTGTGATTGGAGTTTCTTTGAATATTTTGGAACATTTGAAAATTTTTCCGTTTGGTAAAGAAATATTTGCGTTGATTGATTCGGATTTTGTGAGATTAGCCTTTGAAACAAATTTAGAAGATACAAAGGACAATGATGCCCCGGTGTCAAATAAAACGACAGCGTTCACAGAGTTTATAGGAAAAATACGGTGATGACGTGCGCCTCGGGTGACTCTTACGCCTCGGCCTCTGTGAGTACATAAACTTCGACCTGCACTCACAACAGTTGTGGTAACCCCAACAAAGTGCCGTGTTCTGGTTGTTGGGGCATACATTCGACTTATGCCCTACCATCTTGCATTTGAAACAGGTGATTGGCAGACCATTACACTGCCTCCCCTCATGTAGAGCCTTGCGGCATATACGACAATTCCCCGGTGCGGCCCTTGATTGAGGAGCCCTTCCTGCAACCATGGCTCTCTCGTTGTTCCCAGCAGGAACCCTGTTTTGGAACGCAGGCCTCTGAAAATTTGGCCTCTATTTGAATCGGGCGTTGGTAGTTCGGCTTCTGAATGAAGCTCGACTGTGACACGGAAGGCACAAACACCTTCTTCTTCTTTTCAGCCTTTTCTAACTCCAGAGAAGCCCATAGGCTACATGCGCACTCATACGCTGCAGCAACGGTATTGTAGGTGTTGGTACTCATGTGGGTACGCATAGTGTTGGACATATTGCGCAGATACCTCTGGGTCATGGCCCTTTCGTTGGGAGCGATCGCAGTCCCAAATTTGGCCAGCTGTTGAGATTTTGCGGTGTATTCTTGGAGTGTCATGTCCCCCATCTTAAGAGCTATGAATTCCTCTTCCTTCTGACAACGGAGCTCATACCCAAAGTACTTCTCCTTGATTTTCGTTGTGAACTCGTACCATGTGAACGTGGCGTCAGGCTCGTTGGTCCTGACCACGTTCCACCAATCATTCGCCTCGCCTTTCAAGTAGTAGGCGGCGATATTTACCCTATCCTCTGGAGGTGTCCTGCTTAGGTCCATCAGCTTTTTCATCTCTTCTAGCCAATTCGTGAGATCGATAGGGTTACTTGAACCCGAGTATTCTTGTGGTCGATGACGTGAAACACGATCAAACGCGCTTGGATGATGTTGGCGGTTTGCGTTGTCCGTGGCTATTTCTGCCAAACGGATCAAAGATTCTTCTGCCAGGAGGTGTCTTTCCTCGTCTGTCATTGGAGGTGCAGCCATTCTGAAAGAATAGGGAAGCGAAGAAATTCATTAGTCTTGCAAGGCGTTAGATAGCATGCTTGACATTGATAGAATTTATTTGAAAATAGAAGTGATGACAGTAGTCATGCAAGTAAGCATAGAAGTCAGGTATTTTATTTCATTGAGATGTAATTGTTGGTCACATCGGTTTTAGGATTTAAAATGTATCTTGTGCTTTTTCTTGGTGTGAATGAAAAAGGTAGGAGAGGGGGAACGTATTTTCATGGGATTAATTATGATTTAACAGATGTCCTCGCTCCGTGCCGTCTGGTACTCCTTCGGTGCTTCGATCCTCGGAAATTGAATTATTATTTAGATTTTATATCCGAGGATAGTTGTTAGTTTTTGTCAGTCACTTCAGCAAGTAGCAAGCATACGATAGTTAGTGTATTTTATTTTGAGGGAAGTAGTTAGTTATTTAAAAATCCTTAGCTTATGGTCGGTCCTTAAGGTTTCTACCCATCCTCACACTTTAAGGCGATTTTAAGTTTATTATTTAAGTGATCTAATAAAGAAAGATCTAATTTATTATTTGATCCTAGGTAAGCATAAATCGCATTAGGCAATTCATGTTACGGTCACGAGTCAGCTTTGATACCAACTGTAACAACCTGGTTTTTAGTCGACTTTAATTACTAAGGCGGAAATTAATTAAGTCTTAAACCAGCGTTATTAATTATACAAATAACCCAAATATTACATCATCGTTTAAGAGTTGAATGGATCAACTCTAAATACGGAAGTTAAAAGAGTAAAGTGTTGTATATATTACATATCTCTCAAAAGCAACAAAAGTAAAGCGTAAAAACGTCTCGTGGCCCCATCCAAAATCCAGCTCCTGGTCCACGATCGTCCTGCACAATAAACTATTGGGGGGATGCCCGCTGAGCGGACAGTGACTAGCTATGCTCATACTTACCCTCGATTTCAATTATTTTGGTTTAATATTATCGCTTTATAAACATAACCTTATGATAAAAATATAAACATGCTTATTACATATAGCATATAAAGACATATAAGTCATAATAAGCATGCGGTTTAAAGCGATAAATCATATAAGCATGATATTCAGTTATGAAAGCAAATAACACATAATATCATAACCATAGTATCACAATAACTCAGCAAGATTACAACGCGATATCAGATCGCAAACAGACGTACATACAGTATCATTCTCAACATGCAGACTCGATTCACTTCAGAAATTTGTGGTCTTTAGTTTTCGAAGATGGTACACACTCATTCTCATTTAATTCAAACAACAAACAACACATACTGCTTACGAGCCTGACCACTGAGTAGGCCTTTGTACTCTGATCGATTGCATCTCACTTCCATAGTGCAGAGGCTTACTCGACTCGTAAACCACGCCGAATACTATAGTACTTGCATCTCATCTTCTAGTGTTCGAAATGATTCGAACTTCAGATACAATCTCGTCAAGTAATCTTTACGCAGGGTAAGAACGAATGCTAGTGTCGCGTCCAATAAAGACGAAACACGGCAAGGAGACAGAACCGTAAAGCGCATATGCACATAATGTTACGGTGGCCCTGATAACTTTAGCGAAATAGAGTGAATTAAACCCTAGTCTAGTACATGTACATTAGTATCCACGTTAAGAATGGGCCACGCTATTCGTAGAGCACCTTAACTCCAGATAAAACGACCATTTCCTAAAGCCTGTGGCAACAACCATGGCATATTCAATTATCTTGTCCGGCAATGGCGACCGCCACAAGACTATCTTAAACCCACTTCACTTACGATTGACGTTTTCATATCTGAGGCCCAAGCTTGACCTTTTATTTAACTTACTCAATATTTATTATTTATTTGATATTCCGTATCACATGTTACTAGACTCTCCTATTCTCAGCGTCAAACGTTTTATTTGAATTGTAGGTTTCATATGATCACATAACACGTTCGTTTATTATTTGAAGTGTTGTTAATTATTAACGTTTTCAAGTTTCTAAATTGAAACGTTTATTAGTATGTCCAATTTTATTTATGTGTTTTTCAAACACTTTAGGTCATTTACTTCTTCATTTTAAATTTTCTATACTTAGTAAAATTTTCAATTATTTTCAGTATTTCACTATTCACTTTTCACTATTCATCGTATTTTACTATTCATCGTATTTACTATTCATTGTATTTACTATGCATCGTATTTACAATTCACCGTATTTTATACGTATTTTTATACGTATTCGTATTTTTATACTTCGTATTCTAATTGTATTCTTATACTTATACGTATTCTTATACTTGTACGTATGTTTATATTTATACGTATTTTTATACTTAAGGTTTTTTTTTGTATAATACTAAACTTGTTTTTATTTTCTAAGTACAAATTTCTAGTTTCAAAGTCGTTAGGTTCGTTTTGTACTTAGTGATTTTTGTAAATATTTTAACAGTTTAGTTTTAAAAACGTTAAGTTCGTTTTGTACTTGGTGATTTTTGAAAATATTCTAAAAGTCTAGTTTTAAAAACGTTAAGTTCGGTTTGTAAAAAGTGATAATGATATTCATTTTAAAATACTAGTTTTAAAAATGTTAAGTTCAATTTGTAAAAAGTGATAATGGTATTTATTTTAAATTGAGACTTAGTTAAATTTAGTCGTCTATTAACTAAATTTAGCGATTTTCATTTTAAAAGATAATAGTATCGTGGATGATTCATTTATAGTCCGTATGTCCAAGATCAACAGTCCAGATAGCAAAGGCAGTAACACACGATTTAGTTCATTTTTATAACGGTTACATATTTTTATCGGTTTACAATATTTCATTTATAACTAAATCGGTTTATACTAAAATTCAATTCTAATTACCATTTAACTTTAGTGACTTAGTGATAATTTCATTTTAGTCAAATTTAGTCAATTTAAAAGGAAATGTCGTGTGACTTAATATATATGTCAAAATTGATTTATTTCTTTTAATTTCTTAAATCTAACTTATTAACTAATAATTAAATTATATTAACAATAAACTAAAAAGTGATAAAACAAATTTTAACCCTAAAAATGAAGGAGATGCCGTGAGCAAGCCTAGGGTTTTCTAAATTTTCATTTTTCGATTTTATCGGTTTTTAACTTAAAGTCTTTATATTTTAATTATCCTAATTATACTAAAACGATTTAAACTAAAATGAAATTTACTAACAATTTCATTTATATTTATGAATAGTGTTTTTCAACACTTTAAATTTCTAACTTTTTAATCTAAATGATTTATAATGTTTTAAGTTGATTTATATAATATGACTAACAATATATAAAACAATAACTAAACATAAACACAAATTATTAACAAACATAATATAAAACATAATCAAAGTGAACAATATTGATGAACATCAACATGAATATCATATGAACACACATGAAGATCATAATAAAACTCAAGAACACTTATTTCGATTTTAATAATTTATAATTCGTTTTTCTAATTTAGTTTTTTTTTTTTCATAGGAACATCTATTTTATACTAACTTAACACTACATATAATTTACAAAAATTAAAAGTGAAAATATATAAAAAAAATAGGGAAATGCCGAGTATATTACATATGAACATATAATTTCTATTTTCGATTTTAATCACTTTAAACTCATTGCTAATACTTCACATAATTTTTATATATGACTAATACTTAAATAAAACATAACTAAATATAAAAATCATATGAACACAAATTAAAAGTGCTCAAATTAATTTAACTAAACATAGTATTATTTTACTACAACTAATCTATTATCAATATAACTTATTTATTATCATTTTATTATACAACACCTAAACACACAAGTACATATAGGTGATGTTTAACATATTTAACATAATTTTCATACTCATAAAATCATAATAACAAAACAAATTAATTTACTAAAAGGATAATACAAGACATAGTTAGTCACCTTGATTTGGCAAGTTATTGATTATCGGGATCGACTAAATTATCTAAGTCCAAAGCTTCACCCTCAAACCCGTCTTCACCTTCAAAAATAAACGCGAGATAGTAAGCTTGAATACCTTCTAATTAGCTAAATAATACTAGTAAGTATTAGAGTAATATTTAGGGTTTTATTTAGGATGTTTTAGGGTAAAAATGAAAGAAAATCAAAGGGAGAAATGGGGCAAAGGGGCACGGCTCAAAATGGAGGAGAAAATGATGTTTTTGCACTTGTGAAAATAAGGGAACAAGTTAGTATATTTTTAGGTTAAATGAATTAGGTTTTGCTTTAATTAGAAAATAAATAAAGTTTAATTAAATTAGATTTATGACATCAAAAGTCTTGGTTGCCAATATTGACTCATTTAGGATGCTTCCTAAGATATTTGATCAAATTAAAGTTTTCCACGAAATTTATCGCTTTTTAAAAGTCAAGGCCAAAGCGATAAAAGTCAACGTGTGCGCGTTTGACTATTTTTCGAAATATTTCTACTTTTGAATTCTAAGATTAAAATATTTATTTCATTATTCAAAAATATTAAAAAGTATTAAAGAAGTCGAGAAATTTTACAAAACGAAAGTTTTGCAAAAAGTGTGATGTTGAAAGTTTAAATGATTAAGAATTGATTTAATATTTGAAATTATAATTTGATGGCTAATTATAGAATTAAATTAACACGGGGTGTTACAAATATACTTCAATATTATTTTATTTCGAGCCAAAACCGAAAAACACGACAAAAACCGAAACACGAAAACCGAAATTTGGACCAAAACTAATTGGCCCAAATTATACTTAACCCACACGTAAAAAACACCATCATCACCCCTAAACACATCACCATGACCAAAGGCGGCTTAGCAGCACACCAAAACAAAAACTAAATCGCCTGTAAACAGGCGATTAAAAATTAAATCGCCTGTTTACAGGCGATTATCTTTTCTTTTCACAACCCTGGTTCTTTTATTTCATTTGGCGGCTGCATTGAAACTTAATCACAGGCTCACAGGCGATTAAGTTTTGCCCATGCACAAAAACGAGCCATTTCCTATAAATACCAACCCCCCACATTCATTCAAAACACCGGTTTTTAAAAAACACATTAACTTACTCACAAAATCCACTCAAAAATACCGTCTTTGCATTTTCGAAAGGTAAACATTTTACCTACGTTTTGGACGTTTGAGACTCGTACAAAGGGGTTACATTAACCCCATCCCGATATTGGCATTAGCGAAGCCGTATTCGTAATACGGTTGTAGCAATTCGGATTCAGAATCCGTCTAAACCTCGCCAATATCGCATAAATAACGACTCAATATCACTAAAGCAAACCGACGTCACTTTTATAATTATGCAAGTCCTCATTCATGCATTAAATTACGACTAGATCACGGATTCGACACTAAATTGTACCGTTTCAATTAGTCTTTTAAACATGCTAAACCGAGGGTTTTTCACAAATTCTTAAGAGTCAAATACGTGGTCGAAAAATAACGTTTATTGTAATAATTCAGTCAATGAATTATTATTTAACGTACATTTCCCATAGCAGAATGTCTTAGCTTTGACGTTTTATATTATTTATGCATTTTTACCGAGTCATACATATTCGCTCTTGTACGTAGCGTCATTTTAGCCCAAATATCGAAATTAAGCAAATGTTTTCAAATTAGTAGAGACTACTTTTACGGAGGCTTTTTGATTACTGTTTTCAAAATACATTTTTGTCAAAACTTTCGAAAAGTAACCTCACTCCGAACCTCTTCTCTGGTTTCAAACCTCAGATAGATAGGTGTAACAACCTGGTTTTTAGTCGACTTTAATTACTAAGGCGGAAATTAATTAAGTCTTAAACCAGCGTCATTAATTATACATAAAACCCAAAAGTTACAACAACGTTCAAGAGTTGAATGAAACAACTCTAAATACGGTAATTTCAAAGAGTAAAGTGTTATATATTACAAATCTCTCAAAATACGACTAAAGGTAAAGCATAACATGTAGCGTGGCCCCGTCCAAAATCCAGCTCCCGGTCCACGATCATCCTGCACAATAAACTGATGGGGATGCTCATTGAGCTGACAAAGTGACTAGCTATGCTCATACTTACCCTCGATTTCAATTACTTTGGTTTAATATTATCGCTTTATAAACATAACATTATGATAAAAACATAAACATGCTTATTACATATAGCATATAAAGACATATAAGTCATAATAAGCATGCGGTTTAAAGCGATAAATCATATAAGCATGATATTCAATTATGAAGGCAAATAGCATATAATAGCATAGCAATAGAGTCACAATAATTCAATAACATTACAAGGCGATATCGGATCGCAATCAAACATACATATCGTATCATTCTCCTCATGCAGACTCGATTCAATTCAGAAAGCTGTGGTCTTTAGTTTTCGAAGATGGTACACACTCGTTCTCATTTAATCAAACAACACACAACACATACTGCTTACGAGCCTGACCACTGAGTAGGTCTTTGTACTCTGATCGATTGCATCTCACTTCCATAGTGCAGAGACTTACTCGACTCGTAAACCACGCCGAATACTATAATACTTGCATCTCATCCTCTAGTGTTCGAAATGATTCGAACTTCAGATACAATCCCGTCAAGTGATCTTTACATGTGCCAAGAACGAATGCAAGTGTCGCGCCCACTAAGAACGAAACACGGCAAGGAGACAGAACCGTGAGATGACAATCGCAATAAGGTCACGGTGGCCCTGGTAACTTTAGCGAAATAGAGTGAATTAAACCCAAGTCTAGTATGCATACATTAATATCCACTTTAAGAATGGGCTATGCTAATCATAGAGCACCTTAACTCTGGATAAAACGACTATTTCCTAAAGCCTGACCCAAAAGAGTTGGCATATTCAATTATCTTGTACGGCAATGGCGACCGCTACAAGACTATCTTAAACCCCACTTCACTCACGATTGACGTTTTCATATCTGAGGCCCAAGCTTGACCTTTTATTTAACTTACTCATGATTTATTATTTATTTGATAGTTACATATCACATGTTACTAGACTCTCCTAGTCTCAGCGTCAAACGTTTTATTTGAATTGTAGGTTTCATATGATCACATAACATATTCGTTTATTATTTGAAGTGCTGTTAATTATTAACATTTTCAAATTTCTATATTGATACGCTTATTAGTATGTCCAATTTTATTTAAGTGTTTTTCAAAACACTTCAAGTCATTTACTTATTCATTTTAAATTTTTCTATACTTAGTAAAAATTTTCAATTATTTTCAGTATTTCACTATTCATTTTTCACTATTCACTATTCACTATTCACTATTCACCGTATTTTATACGTATTTTTATACGTATTCGTATTTTTATACTTCATATTTTATACGTATTCTTATACTTGTACGTATTCTTGTACTTGTACGTATTTTTATACTTGTACGTATTTCTATATTTATACGTATTTTTATAAGTATTCTTATACATGATATTTTTCCTAAGTATAAAACTTAGATTTCTTTTTATTTGTTAAGTATAAATTTCTAGTTTCAAAGTCGTTAAGTTCGTTTTGTACTTAGTGATTTTTTGAAATATTTTAAAAGTCTAGTTTTAAAAACGTTAAGTTCGGTTTGTAAAAAGTGATAATGATATTCATTTTAAAATATTAGTTTTAAAAATGTTAAGTTCGATTTGTAAAAAGTGATAATGATATTCTTTTTAAAATAAGACTTAGTTAAATTTAGTCGTCTATTAACTAAATTTAGCGATTTTCATTTTAAAAATAATAGTATCGTGGATGATTCATTTTAGTCCGTATGTCCAAGTTCAACAGTCCAATATGCAAAGGCGGTAGCACACGATTTAGTTCATTTTTATAACGGTTACACATTTTAATCGGTTTATTACATTTCATTTATAACTAAAACAATTTATACAAAAATTCAATTCTAATTACTATTTAACTTTAGTGACTTAGTGATATTTTCATTTTGGTCAAATTTAGTCAACTTAATATAGAAATGCCGTGTGTATTAATATATGTATCAAAATGGTTTTATTTCTTTTAATTTCTTAAATCTAACTTATTAACTAATAATTAAATTATATTAACAATAAACTAAAAAGTGATAAAACAAATTTTAACCCTAAAACATAAGGGATGCCGTGGACAATGATGGTGGTGTTCAAATTTTCATTTTTCGATTTTAACGGTTTTTAACTTAAAGTCTTTATATTTTAATTATTCTAATTATACAAAAACGATTTAAACTAAAATGAAATTTACTAAAAATTTCATTTATAATTATGAATAGTGTTTTTCAACACTTTAAATTTCTAACTTTTTAATCTAAATGATTTATAATGTTTTAAGTTGATTTATATAATATTACTAACAATATATAAAACAATAACTAAACATAAACACAAATTATAAACAAACATAATATAAAACATAATCAAAGTGAACAATAAAGATGAACATCAACATGAAGATTGTAAGAACACATATGAACATCAACAATAAACTCAAGAACACTATTTTTACTTTTAATAAATTATAATTTATTTTCCTAATTTAATTCTTTTTACATGATAACTTCTAAATTAACCTAACTTAACTAAACATATTATTTACAAAAATTAAAAGTGAAAATTTATTAAAATAAAAGGGGAAAACCGTGAGCAAGAAAAACATACACCAAAAATTCGTTTTCGATTTTTATTCACTTTAAACTCATTGTTAACATTTATCATAATTTTATATATACTCATAATATATTTAAAACTCATAAAAATATAACTAAACATATGAACATCAATTTAAAGTGAAAGAAACAATATGATTCAAAAATGAAAACAATAAAGTATACTAACATTATTATTAGTTAATATCATTTTATTAGTACACATAACATACAACACACATAAATGATGTTTAACATATTTTAACATAATTTTCATACTCATAAAATCATAATGATAAAACAAATTAATTTACTAAGAGACTAATATAAGATATAGCTAGTCACCTTATTAGGATGTTAATCGTCGAGTATCTAAAATAAATTTTAGATCGGAATTTCTTCACCCATAAAACCCATTAACTTCACCCAAATAATCCAAGATAGTTAGCTCCAAATACCCACTAATTAACTAGGAATACTTAGAATTTATTAGAATAATATTAAGGTTTTATTATAAGTGTTTTAGGAAGAAAAATGGAGGAAAAATAATGGGAGAGAAAGGAGGCAAGGCTCACGACATTTTGGGCAAAGTAGTGTTGATTTTGCACTTGTGTATTTAATGAGGGAAGTTGTAATAAATTAGGTCAAATGAATTAATTAGGTTAAGTTAGTTTTATTTTAGAAATAAAGTTTTATTTAATTGTATTATGAGTCATAATAATCAAGTTGCACACTTGGCTAAATAGGAAGGTTCCTTGGGTATTTCTAAAAAAAATATTTTTCACGAAATCGATCAGTTTTAAAAAGTCGGGTGTTAAAAGCGATAAAAGTTAAAAGGTGCTGTTTTGACGATTTTCTGAAAAGTATTCATTTTATAAATTTAAGACTAAAATATTTTATTTACTACTTTAGAAAAATTTTAAAAGTGACGGAAATGAAAATGGTAGTATTAAAGTAGTAGTATGGTATTTTGTATTTATGTATTATTATTAAGTATAAACTTTAAATTTAAATACAAAATAAAATAAAAGTGATGATGATAATTATAATGGTGTAAGTAAATGTGTAAGAAATGGAAGAAGATATACTTTGACTAAGGAAAGTCAAAAGTCAATTTTTCGGGCTCGATTTTGATTTCTTGAAATTTTCGATTTGCGCGATCGCAGAAAGTCTTAAAATAAAGGATATGATCTTAAAATAGTGTTTTGAAATAAAATCGGAATTAAAAATAAAAATAATTTTCGAAAGGGTATTAAAACAAAAATCGGATCCTAATCCTCGAAATTTTGAATAAAAATTTCCTAGGTCGAATTCCTTATTTTTTTCGTTGAATGGTATAGATTTAAAGAATTATAATCAAACGTCAAAAAGTTAATCAATTTAAATTAGGTGTGACTTCAAATATCGACAATTTAGAAAAAGCTAATTTAATGAAAATGAAATAGTAATTAGATATTAATATAATATGATTTATTAAAAATTAATCAAAATGATTAATAAACTTGATGTTAAGTTTACTTTTGAAAATAAAAAGAAAGTGGAAGAGGATAAGATGGTTTGATTTTTGATTTGCGTGTTTGAAATTGTTGACCCGAATTTCAGAGACGGGGAAAGTATAAAGGTTCATTTTTATTTGAAAATGAAAAATGTTCGAAATTAAATTTTAGGAATAAAAGGTTTTACATTTATTCTTATGAATAGTAAACATAACTTCACGTTTTTGAAATTTGAAAGGCGATAATGATTTTGTGTTGATTTTTATAAAATTTTGAAATGTGTTTCTTTTTCAATTCTAAAGATAATACAACAAATTTTATTTTTCAAAATTTTTAAATTTGGACTTAAGAAATTTTAATATTATTTGGCGAAAAAAATTCAGACGTATTTTTATTATAAGGAAAAAGGATGAATTTAATTTAAGGAATTAAATTCTTTTATCAAATTGTGTTAAAATAACACGGGGTGTTACAATAGGTATCGACGCACCTTGAAATCTGAGACACTCGTGTCTTATATTTTAAGATGCGTTGAATAGGTTCCAAATTCCTTTAATATTTGGTGGCGACTCCGAAAATACATTTTCAAAAAGGATTTTCTACTTTTTCTTTTTGGTCACAAATTCATGCAATGATCTCCCCCATAGCACTTTTTCTTGCGAGGCGCATTCAAGACTCCCACGCCAAGACGGCGAGTCTTGTGACAGCGTCGTTAGTTTTTTCCCATTCCCGGTACCTTCAGTTGGCGACTCCGCTGGGGACGAGCATGATTTTTATTATTTTTGAAAAACTAGTTTTTCTTTTATTTTAAAAACATAAAGAAGTGAAGCTTGAAACTTTGAAAACATTTACGCTTTCGATATTTGGGCAAAAATACGTTGAGTCGAATCCTCGATCCTGATTCATAACCACACCCTTCGAGGGACGGCCCCTAGTAACACACGCTTCATAAGTGAGATAACTCTGGACACGTCGATCTCTCACCCCTCCACGATTACAAGTACGGCATCCGTACAAACGATCGTAACCAGTCAAACTCGGACGCTCTAGGGCCCGTATTGAATTCACACCTAAGACGTGTGCAATCTTGCGGATAACCCTACCTAAACGTTGCGAGAATGACCGGAGGGAACCTTACCCTATAAACCAAAAACCTGTGTTTATATATACGAGTGCGAAGCTATAGTACCCTCACTATAGCCGTCTTTCAAAAACAATTGCATGCAAAAACATTTCCTAGGCATTATACATTTAAAATACGTCCATTTTTGAAAATACTTTTTGTTAACTTTTTTTTTTTTTTTCAAAAAAAGGCCGTGCTTTTAAAATAATGAAGTCGGGATCATTGGCCTATAGTCATTTGAACCTGATAAGTAACATGCCGCGACGTTTAAAACCGATCGGAAATAATCACTACATTTCCAATCTTTTTCAAAACGTAAATGAATTATGCGACTGACGTATCGTCATAATACATTTATTGTTAAAAACATTTCACAGAGCAAAAACCCGAGAATGTCAATTCATTTCGGATATTTTAAAACAAAATTAACCTTTTGTACTTTAGAATTAGCTCTAAGTCGAGTGACTCACTAGTCATCCCGATTTTAACTTGAACTTTTCTCTCATAAACAAAAACGCAGGCTCGTTCAGATGCGAACCCGTTGATTTAAATTTTGAATCAAGTGACTTATAGTCATTTTGATTTAATTTCCTGAGTCACACATAAAAGGCGAACAAGTGATCGCCTTTTACCCAATTTTAACATCCTCAGATCGACTAGCCTATCGCTACTTCGGTTTGATCCTTTTTATCATAATCTAAATGATAAACCCCTAGCAACATACCACCAAACTGGGTTAATCTGGTTATGATCATACAAATTTTCCTACCTCGAGATTAGGGACGTGTCAATATGCCCCTACCTCAAAAGCTTCCCGTGTCTTTTCAAAAGCTAAAAACACGAGTCAGGTCATGCACCCACTTTTTACACTCTTTGCTTTTCCTTGGTTGTGAATGCGATTTTTCTTTGAGTCTTTTCTTCCCTTTTAGAATCACTAAAAGCTTGAAACTTTGTCAGGTTCGCTCATTCAAAAACCCTGAACCCACGGCTCGCTAACGCAAAATGAATTTCCGTTTCAACCTCGCAAGTGACGAAGCTGCCCTTCCACCGCCTCCTCCACTAATGACGATCACCGAACACGTAAGGCTGCTTGACCACAAGATAGCCAATCTCACCGCTTTGTTCGAACATATGGCCGCCATGCGAAAGATCGAAAACGAGAAAAACGCTAGACTATTCGCCGAAGAGTCTGCTCGACACATTAAGAGGATTCGATCCCTAGAAGATGAAATTCACAAGTACAAACTGGCCAAAACTACAGATCATGGTCGCCAGGGCAATACTCCTCGAACTACAACAACGACTGAACCATTTAACACTGTAACCTCAAAGGCACTAGCGACGCGACTAGTATTCCTAGCGCAACCCACTCCTGCTGCACTCAGGTCACCACCAGTTGGGCCATTCTCGTCACAACAGCGACGAAGGTTCGACCCCCTCTTTATGTCCTACTCAAAGGAATTGGGAAAGCTCGTGAAGAAAAACATCTTGCATCTTCCTAAACCCACCAATGTACCACCCGAGGATAAGAAACCAATGTCATGGCACGAAGACTCCTACTGTGAGTTCCACAGGGGGAAAGGGCATGACACTGAGAACTGCTTTCGTCTCAAGAATGTAATCCAAGACATGATCGACAACGAAACGATCGACAAACCAAGCACAGCTCCTAAACTATCAAGCCAGCACAACACCTCCCATTCTCGCCCCATTTTCGTAGGAGCGCATCCCATCCTCAATCATCCCCTCCTGGCTCCCGCGGGCGATCACGAAGTCAACGTCCTTTGCGACAGCATCAACAACAACGGTAACAACATCGATCACATTCACCAAGCTAAGTCAAAAACAAAACCAAAGCATGAGGACAAGGAAGGAGTCTTCACCCAGATCCCTTATCAGCACCCCCTCAGACAGTCCGACGGCCATAATGAGACTTCTCACCTCCAACGTCTGTTTCAAGACCCAGCAGAACTACTAATACTGCCCGGATTCCCTCCCAAACGCACAAGCAAAAGCAGAGACAAGGGCATAGTCAAAGATATGACTACCTTACCCATAACAAACGGCCTGTCCTTTAACACAACATGGCGTAACACCGAAGATACCCTCCCAACACAACTCATTAACCGCATCATCCGGGATTGGCTACCAGGTGCCATAACTTTCTCCCACGCGGACCTGCCGCCCTTCCGAGATCCACACAACCCAGCACTCTACATAACCGTAGAGTGTCTTAACATGGTACTACCCGTTACCCTCATCGACAACGGCTCGACAATCAACATCCTGCCCCTAACAACCGCCATCAAGCTAGGAATAAAGGAAAGTGATGTCACCTCTTGCTCCAACAGCATAAGAGCATACGACGGTACATCCCGCAGCATAGAAGGTGTCATATCACTACCCGTCATGACAGGGTTTGTCGAAACACAAACCGAGTTCCAGCTCATGAATATCCCTCCGGCATACAACATGTTGCTAGGTAGGACCTGGATTCACGCTACCGGAGCCATCACATCAACTCTGCACCAAAAAGTGAAGCTTCTCTTTTACAACGAAATAATTACCATAGAGGCCTCGGACTTTCGAGCCGCTCTCCATCAACTAAAACTTGAAGAAAATGCCACCCAATCTACCAACGACCCAGGAAGTCCCAATTCAAGCATCTACACCTAGAGTCTAGGATCCTGCGTCATCATGACGCCAATTTTCTAAAAACGGCTAGGTCACTCGATTACATTCCTAATGTAGTAAATCTTAGTAAGGAATTAGAATTTAAGGTTATCCAAAGCTCCCTCGTCTGAGCTATCTTCAAATGTAACCGCTTTTGATAACATTAATAACATGAAAGTTTTTGGTTACTCTTTGCCTCATTTAAAATCTACATATTCTAATGATTGCATAATTTTAAACAAAATAACATTGCATTATATAGATACATTGCAAGCATTGTCTCAAAACCCGAACAGGACCCCATCATTGAAGACACAACAACCATCAACGTAGGCACGCCCGAAGAACCTCGAGAGCTACAGCTGGGGGCTTCCTTAAGCACAGAAGAAAGAACCACATACACCAAGCTCCTCGTAAAATTCAAGGACGTCTTCGCATGGTCGTACAAAGACATGCCCAACATCGACCGCGAGATAGCTGAACGCCGCATCCCGATCAAGCAAGGTAGCAGACCGGTCAAGCAGAAACTCCGACGCATCAAGCCAGAATGGTCTCTCATGGTCAAAGAAGAGATCGAAAAGCAACTACAAGCCGGGTTCATCCAAGTCATCGAATACTCCGACTGGGTCTCCAACATGGTTCCGGTTATGAAGAAAAACGGCAAAATACGGGTATGTGCCGACTTTCGAGACCTGAACAAAGCCTGCCCAAAAGACGATTTCCCACTACCTCACATAGATATTCTAGTCGACAACACAGCGGACCACGCCTTACTGTCATTCATGGACGGCTATGCAGGATACAACCAAATCAAAATGGCAACAGACGATATGCCAAAAACTACTTACGTAACCCCCTGGGGAACATACTGCTACACAGTCATGCCATTTGGGCTCATCAATGCCGGCGCTACCAACCAACGCACTGCTACCACCTTGCTCCACGACATGATGCATAAGGAGGTTGAGGTATACGTCGACGACAAGATCGTAAAGTCAAAAGAAAGAAATGACCACGTCACAAACCTTCGGAAATTCTTTACCCGAATTAGGCAGTATAAAATGCGATTAAACCCACAGAAATGTACCTTTGGGGTCACATCAGGCAAGTTGTTAGGCCACATAGTAAGCCAGCGCGGGATCGAAATAGACCCGACCAAAATCAAAGCAATAATGGGCATGAAGTCGCCAAGCAACATCGACGAAATAAGGAGCTTTTTGGGACAAGTCCAATATATCTCCCGACTTATCAGCAAACTCACCATGATTTGCGAACCAATCTCCAAAAAACTGAAGAAAGAAGAGCATACGAAATGGGACGACGACTGTCAGCAAGCATTCGACAAAGTCAAGAGCCTGTTTACGAATCCACCCGTTCTGGTACCTCCACAAAAGGATTTGCCACTATCGCTATACTTAACGAGCACGCCAAACGACATGGGTGCCATGCTCGCCCAGGAGGTCGACAACGAAGAGCGAGCCGTTTACTACATTAGCAAAAAGTTCCACGACTACGAAACTCGGTATGAACCAGTCGAGAAAAGCTGCCTCTCGCTGGTCTGGGCAACCAAAAACCTCAGACACTACCTACTCACTAGTACAACAAGAGTATACTCCTTAATGGACCCTCTCAAATACCTGTTCGAAAAACCGGTCCTAAACGGACGCATGGCCAGGTGGACTTTACTTCTCGCCGAGTACGAACTCAAGTACCTCCCTCTGAAAGTAATCAAGGGAAGAGCAGTTTCCGAGTTCCTCGCAGAAAATGCTATCGTCGAACAACCCATAATCGACACAATGTCATTTCCTGACGATGGTATCTTTGCCGTAGAAGAGGAATACTAGCAATTATACTTTGACGGAGCATCAAACTACCGCGGCTACGGAGTGGGAATACTCCTAATATCCCCAAACGGCGACCATACACCACTCTCGATCAAGCTCGACTTTAGCGTCACGAACAACGCCGCAGAATCTGGCTTTGTATTTCACCTACAAGCAGCAATCGCTCTCAAGATAAGGAACCTTCGCGTGCATGGAGATTCATTCCTCATCATAAATCAAGTGACAGGGGCATGGAAGATCATGAGCGAAACCCTCACCAAATACCAAGCAAAAGTACAAAAACTCCTAACCAACTTCGACTGCGTCGAATTTTATCACCTCCCAAGGGAAGAAAACCAGTTTGCCGACGCACTGTCAAAACTCTCATCCCTCCTAAACATGCCACCAAACATGAAATTACTACCCATCATCGTCGAAAGACGAGACGAACCAGCATACATCTACACCATTGACTTAGACGAAGCCGAGCAAACAGAGCCCTGGTACCAAGCCATAGTTAACTACAAAACAAACAACACTTACCTACCCGACACCGATAAACGTGGTCAGAGAGCCATTAGACTCCTAGCATCCCAATTTGTCCTAGAAATGGGACAATTACTCAAGAAGACCCCACAAGGCACGCTCCTCATATGTGTCGACTACAAAAAAGGACAAGAAATCATCGCGCAAGTCCACGACGACGAACGCGGTCCCCACATGAACGCTCGGGCACTCTGCAAACAGATTCTACGGCTAGGATGGTATTGGACAACCATGGAAGCAGACTGTGTCCAATACGTCAAGCACTGTCACAACTGCCAAATTTTCAGCAATGTACAGCATATATCCCCTTCACCACTATATAGCCTAACCTCGCCCTGGCCCTCGACGTAATAGGAAAAGTCCACCTCATCGGAGCAGGAGGTCACTGTTTCGTGCTAGTGGCAATCGACTACTTTACAAAATGGGTAGAAGCAGCATCTTTTCGAACCCTTGGCTCCAAGGAGGTCGCCAAGTTCATCCAGACAAACATCATATGCCGATATGGCATACCCCATCAGTTCATCAGCGATCAAGGCTCGCACTTTCAGCGCGAGACAGAAGCTATACTCACAAAATACAACATACAACATCACAAATCCTCACCCTATCGACCCCAAACCAATGGAGCCGTTGAAGCAGCAAACAAGACGGTCGTCACCATACTCGAGAAGATGATCGACAGTTGCAAAGACTGGCCCAACAAGATACCATATGCATTATGGGGATACCGCACAACCATTCGCACACCCACAGGCATGACACCCTATTTCCTCACCTACGGCATGGAAGCCGTCCAACCAGTGGAAATAGAAATACAATCACTACGCATACTAATGGAAAGTAGCATCCCAGAAGCAGAATGGGCCCGTGAACACTACGAACAACTCATGCTCTTGGACGAACGCCGACTTCACTCCTGAGCACCGTACGAATGTACCAAGCACGATTACAACGAGCATTCTACAAACGAGTCAAGCCACGAAACATCAAAGTGGGGTATCTCGTACTAAAGTCAGTCCGAGCACCACTTCCAGCCGACCCACGAGGGAAGTTCAAGCCTAACTGGGCTGGGCCCTACCTCATCAAGGAAATCTACACAGGCGGAGGAGTAAAACTAACCGACGTGGACGGTCAAGAGTTTAACCTCGCAACGAACCTCGATCAACTCAAGAAATACTACCCTTGAAAAACCCTTGCAATGCATCTATAAAATACAATTTTCTAAAAATCAATTCATGGAGCGACATGTTCTTAAACATGCACCATGGACCGGCATGTCCTTAAACATGCACCATGGGCCGGCATGCCCTTTGTTGGCTCCGCGTTTAAGTTTTGATATTGTCAAGTTATTTATTTCTATATCGTATATCACTTGGTCGTTTGTTTGAGCTTATGATGCGTAGGACCCGAAATACAAAAGAGGAAGATGAAGATGAGAAAGAAAGAGCTTCGTATCAAGTCAAGACTTTAGGACTAAATTTGTAAAGTGACTTAACGAAGCTATGCACTTCAAATCTTAGTAGTAATGTTATAATAACATGCTTGCATGTTGTAGTAACATTAGTACTATAAAATATTTTATCTAAATGTTTTCTAAATATCTTTTTCAACATTTTCTAAAAGAATTATCCCGTGTTAAACGTTTCCCATATTTTTATTATAATATGTGTGTGAATATCTTTGCTCATCTTAGAATTAGATTTGAATATATTTTACTTGTTAAAATATGTGAAAACCTAATTGTAAAGGATGTGCAAAATATTTTCCATATATTGTAATCTCTCAAAATATTCTTTTATGATAATTTTCTTCCTCCAAACTTATCCTACAATATCTTTATTTTGAAAATATATTTCATACTCCTCTTAATATTAATAAAATAATTGGTTGATATCTATTCATATTTTCGGTTTTTCATAATATATTTTCAAAGATTTATCCTCTAAATAATATGGATATTATCTTGTATTTCCTAACTAGACTTATGTGTCTAGGTCCGTTCTTGGAATACAAGTAATCCAAAAAGTATCTTCCTAATTATATTTTATAATTCAACTCAATCTTTAAATTAGGAAGCTTAGAATATCTTTTACAACAATATTATTTTGACAATATTATCTTCTTGGTTTACAAGTAATAACAAAATAATATTATAGTAAATCATATTACTCTACACGAGTACTATAAGTACTCTTGTTTTCATTTTGTGAAATGATCATCAAAATATATCATTTATACATTTCTAATATAATCTAAGTCTTTCAAACGTTTCGAATTTTACATTTTTTGCAAAACATTTTTGACCGTGAGTCAAGGCCGTGTTCTTTAATTAATTTTGCAAAATATTTGTTTGATTTTGAAAGCTTCTTAACGTGTACTTTTGTTTTAACTCTTATCTTTAAAAGTGCATAGTTACGATAAGTCTCTCTAGACAATTGAATTGTATTTTCATTTTGTTGAGAGACTTGTAACGAGAAAAATAATCACCTTGTTAGAGATTAATTTCTCGAGTTGAAAAAGAATAGCTTCACACTAAGGTCGGAGTAGATCTCTAGTGTTTGTTAATTATTTATTGTAAGCTAGGCCGGAGTAGGTGCTCTTGATAAATAATTAATAAGAAGAAGGGGTGGATGTAGGCTTTTCAATTGGGCCGAACCACGTAAATCATTGTGTCATTTATTTTCCGCAATTTACTTTCACGCTTTAATATTTCCGTTGTAAAATTTTAAAGAGGTCCAATCCTCTATTCACCCCCCCTCTAGAGTATTGTTGGGCCCTTGGACTCTACAATTGGCATCAGAGCCTCGTGCTCTTGATAGCTTTACCGCTAAAGAGGTGATCCAATACTCTAAGTTTTGATATTTTATTTTTTATTCTTCTTAATATCTCGGCCTAGTTTTTTTTTATTTTCAAAAATGGATTCAAGTGATATGGTAAAATATCCTATCTTTGATGGTAAGGATTATAGTCATTGGAAAAACCAAATGAGAAATCACATAAAAGGAGTCGATTTTGAATGTTGGAGAATCATAGTCAAAGGACCCATTGCTATACTCTCTACTGATGAGAAAACTGAAAAGCAAGAAGATGACTATGATGAGAAAGATTTTAAAATTGCTCAAAAGAATTTTAAAGCTTTAACTATGTTGCAAAAAGGTTTAACCAAAGAAATCTCTAATCGTTTTTCATCATCTGCAAGTGCGAAAGAAATTTGGGATAGTCTTGAGGCTTCCTATGAAGGAACATCCCAAGTTAAAAAGTGTCGGCAAAATTTATTAACTCATCAGTACGAGATGTTTCATATGGAGAAAAATGAAAACATCAGTGACATGTCTGATCGATTTACTAGTATAATCAATGAGTTAAAGAATTTAGGCAAAGTATACTCAACCGAGGACATTGTCAATAAAGTCCTTCGGAGCCTAACCGATAAATGGCAACCCAAAATCACTGCGATAGAGGAAGTTAAAGATCTATCTAAACTTTCCTATGATAACTTGATTGGATCTTTGATGGCCCATGAGTTAACACTCAACAAAGGGCACATAGAACCAATCAAAAACAAAGGGATAGCTCTTAAAGCCGAGTCCAGTGATGATGAGAATTCGGATGATGAAATAGGATTATTTGTTAAAAGGTTCAACAGTAAAAAACTTGGCTTTAATTCTTCCAAAAATGTGAGTAAAAATTCTAGACCCTTTAAAACAAAAAATTCGAACAAAGGGTGTTATAAGTGTGGAGAAACAACTCACATTATCAAAGATTGTCCCACGTGGGCAAAAATCAAAAACAAAGCCAAACGTGAGAAGGCTAAGAGCACATACAAAACGGCTATGCTAGCCTCCGAAGGATGGGGAGATCTTGAAGTTGATACAGATGAAGAAACCGAGGAGGAAGAGGAAGCCAACGCGTGCCTAAGCACGTATGGTGTTGAATCGGCAAAAGGAAGGTCCCACAAAGACCTATGCTTAATGGGAAAAGCCGATTCGGATGAAGAAATTGAGGTAACTTTCGATAAAGTCAAGAATAAGTTTTTAAAGCTATCTAAAGATAGACTTCTTGAGATCTTTGAAGGTGTTTATAATACTTGTGTTAATCAAGAGACTTATATTAAAAACCTTGAAGATGATAATTGTTCTCTAAGTGAAAAGGTCAAAAAACTTCGCTCTAAGAAGAACGTAAGCTCACCAAAAGTCTCAAAACAAAGTTTTGACACATATGTTGAGCCTACGCCAAACTTAGACTGGGGCAAGTATGACCTTGACTCTAATTACGCTTCCGAAGACGATAACTCGTCCATAAACTCTGAAAATTCTGAAAGTTCGTTCGGTGACGTTAGTCTAACACGAGATGATGTTACCATACCATCACCCGAAATGGATGAACCTCCAGTCAGTGTTACTCCAACATCTGACCAGATAAAGGAAACCCTAGATGAGGTTAACCTAACATCTGAAGAGGATATTCCAGCTTTGGAGGATGTTACAGTAACATCATCATATGTTAAACGAAATCATGAACTTGAAGAAAAAGTAAAATTGTTAGATAACCAAGTAAATAACCTCACTAATGAACTTATTCAACAACAATCAAGCTTTAAAGTTATGAAATCATCGTTTACTAAAAAGATTGTTGAACTTCAATCCGAATTAAGTAAAAAGGAATCCACTATAAATAGAGAGGTCGAGTCTTGTAATAATTGTGATAAGTTGAGTAAAGAAAAGGAAGAACTTAATGAGAGATTAAAAGAAGCTTTCAATGTTAGCAAGAAATGGGAAGCTAGTCAAGAAGTCCTTAATTTTTTAACTCAACAATCTAATCGACACCATAAAGAAGGTTTAGGTTATCAAACTAGATGTCGCGTAGAACACGTTAAGAAAATGAACGAACCCGCTAACCGTGATTTTCGCAAAAGACAGTATGTTGGTCTTCCCGAATATAAAATTTGTAACTTGTGTGGAAAAACGGGTCATTACGTCAATTCTTGTAAAAAACGTGACTTGCATTATAAAAGAAATACGGATTATGTCAAGTCTAGTTATGATAACATGCCTAAACCCAAAACTCAATGTAATCATGAAACCACTAAGAAGAAGTATGAATCTTTTGATCCTAACTTGTACTATAATCATAAACGTAAGTATATTGTTAAACGTGTTTGGATTCGTAAAGATTTACTTCCCGATTTAACTAATAGAAGAGGACCCAACTTTGTGTGGGTACCTAAATCACCAAAGTGAATCTTTGTAGGAAGAAGTGAGAGGAAGCAACCAATGGTACTTGGATAGTGGTTGCTCGAGACACATGACGGGAGATAAAAACAAATTCCTCTCACTTGAAACTTACGAAGGTGGAAGTGTGACGTTTGGAGACAACGGTAAAGGAAAAACCATTGGAATTGGTCGAGTTGGTATCTCCAAAACACATTCAATTGACAACGTGCTACTTGTACAAGGACTTAAGCATAATCTTCTAAGTATCTCACAATTGTGCGATCGTGGGAACAAAGTTGTATTTCATCCAAGTGTGTGTCGAATTCTTCGTGAAGGATCTAGCCACGTTATACTTGAAGGAAGAAGAAAGAATAATGTTTATGTCGTAGACATAGATAGTATTCCTTCTACATCCCTCAAGTGTATGAGTGCAGTCACGAACGATCACTCTTTATGGCACAAGAGGTTCGGCCATATCAACACACATTGTCTAAAAAGATTGAAGAAATTGGAACTTGTTGAAGGACTTCCCTCCGTAAAGTTTGACACCAATAAATTGTGTGGCACGTGTATACGTTGTAAACACGTGAGATCATCGTTTAAGTCTAAAAACGTGGTAAGCACTTCCAAGCCACTTGAATTAGTTCACATGGACTTATGTGGACCAATGAGAGTTAGTAGTAGAGCCGGTGCTAGATACGTCTTTGTTTTAGTAGACGATTATTCGAGATTTGTTTGGCCAATTTTCTTAAGCTCCAAAGATCATACGTTTGATGAATTTGTGTGCTTGATAAAATTAGCTCAAAACAAATATTCGCATAATCTTATATCTATAAGGACGGATCATGGTACCGAGTTCGATAACCAAGCCTTCATTGAGTATTGTCGAGAGCATGGTATCGATCATAACTTTTCAGCTCCTAGAACTCCTCAACAAAATGGAGTAGTTGAAAGAATGAATCGAACCATTGAGGAGATGTCACGCACAATGTTACTTTGTAGCAGCTTGCCTAGAAACTTTTGGGCAGAAGCCGTGAATACCGCATGTTATATACACAACCGAGCTATGATTAGACCAATCTTAAAGAAAACCCCTTACGAACTACTAAGAGGAAGAAAACCAAACATTTCCCATCTACGATGTTTTGGAAGTAAATGTTTTATACATAATAATGGTAAAAATAGATTGGGAAAGTTTGATCCTCGTAGTGACGAAGGTGTTCTCTTAGGTTATTCTAATCGTAGTAAAGCGTATCGTGTGTACAACAAGCGAACCATGTGCGTAGAAGAAAGTGTACATGTCGTATTTGACGAAAACGACACTCTCGAACAATATGAAGAAGATGACTTGGAAGAAGAGGAAGATCCAGATTTCTGGCTCACACGTAAGGACTTACCCGAATTAAAGGACGAAAACGATGAAACACAAATTATTGGAACCGACGCCGAAAAGGCTCCAAAGTCAAACTTGGATGAGACTCAAGCAAAGGATGATAATGTTACTTCATCATCTAACTCTAAAGACTCCACCACAGATCCTTTGGAAACGGATGTTAGAGTAACATCAACAGATACATCCAAATTTTGAATTGTGGGGAACATCTGACGTTACAGACAATGTTACGGTAACATCCGATGTAAATCTGAACAACGTTCCAACGACGCTCAAGAAATGGAAACATCAAAGTTCTCACCCCACGGATGCGATACTTAGCGACTACAATAAAGGTATACAAACGCGTAAGTCCATCATGAATAACTATTGTGTGCTAAACTCGTTTCTCTCTACCATTGAACCTAACAACATCAAAGTTGCACTAACCGATTCCGATTGGATAGTTGCAATGCAAGATGAGTTACGACAATTTGAGAAAAACAAAGTTTGGCACTTGGTACCTAGGCCTCCGAATCGTAAAGTTATTGGTACTCGTTGGGTTTTTAGAAACAAACTTGACGATTCGGGAGCCATTGTGAGGAATAAGGCAAGGCTAGTGGTGCAAGGCTACAACCAACAAGAAGGCATTGATTTCGACGAAACCTTCGCACCCGTAGCCCGTTTAGAAGCGATTAGATTACTAATTGCCTTTGCCGCTCACAAAGGATTTAAACTCTATCAAATGGACGTTAAGACCGCCTTTCTTAACGGCTATTTGAAAGAGGAAGTGTATGTTGAGCAACCCCCCGGTTTTCAAAGTAAAGAATTTCCAAATCATGTTTATTTTCTCGACAAAGCTCTTTATGGTCTAAAACAAGCCCCTAGGGCATGGTATGATCGTTTATCTCAGTTTTTACTTAAAAATGATTTCAAACGTGGCTCTGTTGATAAAACCTTATTTTTGAAAACCAAGGGGTCAGATATTTTAATTGTTCAAGTTTATGTTGATGATATTATTTTCGGTGCTACTAATGAAAGTTTGTGTAGTTATTTTTCAGACCTAATGCAATCTGAATTCGAAATGAGTATGATGGGAGAATTAAGTTTCTTCTTAGGTCTACAAATCAAGCAAACTAAGGAAGGAATAATGATACATCAACAAAAATACATAAAGGAGTTGCTCAAGAAGTATGGTATGGAGAATGGTAAGGTTATCTCCACACCTATGGCTACAACAACAAAATTGGACAAGGACGAGCATGGTAAGGCCGTGGATGAGACTATGTATAGAGGCATGATTGGCTCTCTTTTATATCTCACGGCAAGTCGGCCCGATATTATGCAAAGTGTGTGCGTATGTGCTAGGTTTCAAGCAAACCCTAAGGAATCCCATCTTGTGGCAGTCAAGCGTATTTTAAGATACTTAATTGGTACAATTAATCTATATTTGTTCTATCCTATGTATGACAATTTTGATCTTAAAGGTTATTCAGATGCGGATTATGGAGGATGCTCAATCGACCGAAAAAGCACTTCGGGTACGGCTACATTTCTAGGGTCCGGTATAGTATCATGGGGTTCAAAGAAACAAGCTACGGTTGCTTTATCTACAACGGAAAGTGAGTATATTGCAGCATCTCTGGTATGTTCTCAACTACTTTGGCTTAAACAGCAATTACATGATTATGGGGTAGTTTTCGATAGCGTACCTATTTATTGTGATAATGTTAGTACCATAGCCATATCTAAGAACCCGGCCATGCATTCTCGGACCAAACACATCGATATCCGTCATCATTTTTTGAGAGATCATGTAGAAAAAGGGAATATTGAACTAATCTTTTGTCCAACCGAAGATCAAAAAGCTGATATTTTTACAAAACCCTTAGCCAGGGAACGATTTGAGAAATTACGTCTTGAAATTGGCTTGATTTGTGATTGATTTTCGGCCGTGTGATTTCTTCTATGATTGACTAGTTTTGGTTTTTGAGACTGTGTCCGTATTAAACTGTGAAATTCTATATGCTTTTAAAATTGGGTGCATTCTAGTTTATTTTAGTTAGCTCAACGGTATTCGTATTTTATTCCCTTGATTATTCCTATACCATATGTCACGATCTCATTACTCCACGATTAGGATTATTTCCTCTCGTATCCTGTATAAATAATATTTCTCTTATTATTATTTATGCTTCTTGATGAGATCACCTCTACATATATTATGGTATAATCTTTGCACAAAATAGAATTTTATAGGATCTTATTTATGCACATAATATACAAATAATTCTTAACATCTTTTAAAGCATATCCTAGTATCTACTATTATAAGATGTCTTGCACAATAATTTTTCTACAAAATATTATTATCCTACTTTGAAAGATTACAATCTTGATAATAATTTTACTTACCAAATCCTAAACCTATACTACCCTACTCTTACACGCACCTCCCTCTCCTCCTATCAAAACCCTTCCTTCTCTTACACCCTATTTATTCACCCATCTCCCTCACCTTTTTCACCCGTCAATCTTACCCCTTCTTTTTACCACACATTCATCATCTCTCTCCTCTCTTATTTACTCCTTTCAACCTACCCAAATTCAAACCAAAACCTTCAAAATCAATGGGTCCAAAGAAAGCTACCACTCCTCCCAAACGAACCGTGAGAACTCGAGCTACTACCATGGTTTTGTCATCATCAGATTCGTCTCGTTCATCATCACCCATATCTTCTGATGGTGAAGGCACAGGAAAACGAGTAAAAACCGATCCAGAAACTTCAACCCCCTCTCATGAACAACTTGTTCTCACTGAGAACAAGCCTATACTCGAGGCGGTGGAGGAAACCCGTCTCAAGCAAAAGGAGTTTTACCGTGCATGCTTGGTCCTTCGTTATCCTCTTCATGTAAGTCGTGTTTATCCTATCTCCTGGTACGATGAACTTGATAATCTGAAGGATTTCAGCGCCATCTTAGCGCATCAAGGGTGGAAGGAGTTTTTAGACGGAACCCATGTGCTCTATCCGGTGCAACTTGCTCAATTCTGGGCCACTCTGCGCATCGAAAACAGAGTACTATGTGCCAACTTTGGAGATAAGGCCATCAAGATTACGATGGAAGAGTTTGGTGAAGCATGGGGCATTCCATGTGAGGGAGTAGAAGTGTTTTCAGGGGCTAAGTGGACTGGACTACATGAGGATGAGCAGTTGGCGTACAAGACCTTCCTCGATCCTGAGGTGAAGCTTTCTGACGAGGTATTGGTCTCAAAGTTAAGTCCTTTATCTCGCTTTCTCATGAATTTTATGCATGCCACCATTATTCCCAAGAAGGGAGGGACGCAACGGGTAGATGCTCATGAGAATCGTGTTTTGTACCACCTTCTTCACGGTGTTAAGGTAAATCTGCCATTATTTATCTTTTCTCACATCAGTGCATCTCTTGAAAAACTGACTACCTCTCGTACTTCACCCACCCTTGTGATTCCATATGGAATGTGGCTTTCTAAGTTGTTGAAGAATAAGGGAGTGGTCAGTAAAAACACTCTTACTCGTACCCCAACAGATATGATGAACACGGTGTTGCTTCGCCGTATGAATTTGGAAGGTGTGGATGTGACAAACACACCCAGGCAGCGACCCGGGAAAGAAAAGGTGGGTGAGCCGAGTGAGAACAGTGGGGGAGTACGAGTGGATGTTGGGAGAACCGAGGAGCTCATGGGTGAGCTCCAAGCATTGATGATTTCTCGTCTTGAGGCATTGGAGAATCGTATGGTGGGTAAGTTAGAAGTTCTTGAAACAAAGGTGGACCGTGGGTGTGCTAAGGTGAAAGTGGAGGGTGAGCCATTTGACGTGAAAACAGAGGGTGTACAGGGTGAGGCTGTGAGGATCGAAGAAAAACTAGTTGGGCTTGCGACTGACCTTGAGAAGGTTAAGGATGATATCATGACATCCTTGTTTAGTGTGGATTATAAGCTCGGGAAGGTTAGAGATCGTGTCACCAACATTGAGGAAGATATTAAGCGCATCAACGCTAATGGAGACACGCTTGGCAAGAATGTGGGGCAGGTGGTTGATCTTTTCAAGGCTCATGTTAACCCTCCTTCGCAGCGGCTTGCAGAAATCGTGGATCGTCTGCGCACTATCACGGATCAAGTGAATCGAACCGTTTACCTCCTTCAACTAAATCACCATGTTTGAGTTCTTGAGGACGTTTGTTTGGAGTGTTTTTTTTTTTTTTTTTTGGGCTGCTCATTGATCTTAACCTAACCATTCCTCCGCCATCCTATTATTAGTTATCCTAGGATTAATCTTTTGTTCAAACAATTTGCCATTCTGTTGCTTGTTTTGCTTTATTCGGCTATTATGTGTGTGTAGCCTTCCTAAACTATTTCCGTTTTCTTAGCTTGCTTTTATGGAATAAGTATGGATAATGTTGTTGCTTAATTAATAATAAATCTCGTGTGTGCTTAATATATATCGCAGATGTGTGCTTGCAGTTTGGTATTATTCTAGTCCTAAACCTTTTCGATGAAGTCAAGAGGGGGAAAAACGCCTAAGATTTAGTTGCTTGATCATTGCTTTAATTCATTGATCGTCGCTTTTCTTTTTGTATCTCTCTCGAGTGTTTTGTCTATATATCACTAAGGTTTTCAGGTTGGAACGAGAACGGTTAAATTTATCTTTCGCTTGTGATTCATCATCTTATGAGACGATATTCGATTGAGGGGGAACGACCATAGAAATAAATCTTAGAGGACTTGACATCATCAAAAAGGGGGAATTTGTTGGCTCCGCGTTTAAGTTTTGATATTGTCAAGTTATTTATTTCTATATCGTATATCACTTGGTCGTTTGTTTGAGCTTATGATGCGTAGGACCCGAAATACAAAAGAGGAAGATGAAGATGAGAAAGAAAGAGCTTCGTATCAAGTCAAGACTTTAGGACTAAATTTGTAAAGTGACTTAACGAAGCTATGCACTTCAAATCTTAGTAGTAATGTTATAATAACATGCTTGCATGTTGTAGTAACATTAGTACTATAAAATATTTTATCTAAATGTTTTCTAAATATCTTTTTCAACATTTTCTAAAAGAATTATCCCGTGTTAAACGTTTCCCATATTTTTATTATAATATGTGTGTGAATATCTTTGCTCATCTTAGAATTAGATTTGAATATATTTTACTTGTTAAAATATGTGAAAACCTAATTGTAAAGGATGTGCAAAATATTTTCCATATATTGTAATCTCTCAAAATATTCTTTTATGATAATTTTCTTCCTCCAAACTTATCCTACAATATCTTTATTTTGAAAATATATTTCATACTCCTCTTAATATTGGCCGAAAATAATTGGTTGATATCTATTCATATTTTCGGTTTTTCATAATATATTTTCAAAAATTTATCCTCTAAATAATATGGATATTATCTTGTATTTCCTAACTAGACTTATGTGTCTAGGTTCGTTCTTGGAATGCAAGTAATCCAAAAAGTATCTTCCTGATTATATTTTATAATTGAACTCAATCTTTAAATTAGGAAGCTTAGAATATCTTTTACAACAATATTATTTTGACAATATTATCTTCTTGGTTTACAAGTAATAACAAAATAATATTATAGTAAATCATATTACTCTACACGAGTACTATAAGTACTCTTGTTTTCATTTTGTGAAATGATCATCAAAATATATCATTTATACATTTCTAATATAATCTAAGTCTTTCAAACGTTTCGAATTTTACATTTTTTGCAAAACATTTTTGACCGTGAGTCAAGGCCGTGTTCTTTAATTAATTTTGCAAAATATTTGTTTGATTTTGAAAGCTTCTTAACGTGTACTTTTGTTTTAACTCTTATCTTTAAAAGTGCATAGTTACGATAAGTCTCTCTAGACAATTGAATTGTATTTTCATTTTGTTGAGAGACTTGTAACGAGAAAAATAATCACCTTGTTAGAGATTAATTTCTCGAGTTGAAAAAGAATAGCTTCACACTAAGGTCGGAGTAGATCTCTAGTGTTTGTTAATTATTTATTGTAAGCTAGGCCGGAGTAGGTGCTCTTGATAAATAATTAATAAGAAGAAGGGGTGGATGTAGGCTTTTCAATTGGGCCGAACCACGTAAATCATTGTGTCATTTATTTTCCGCAATTTACTTTCACGCTTTAATATTTCCGTTGTAAAATTTTAAAGAGGTCCAATCCTCTATTCACCCCCCCTCTAGAGTATTGTTGGGCCCTTGGACTCTACACCCTTAAACGTGCACTCTCTCTACAAAAATCAAAAACACAATTCATGGGCCGGCATGCCCCTAAACGTGCATTCTCAAACACAACTCATGGGCCGGCATGCCCCTAAACATGCACATTCACCACAAAAAAGCAAACACAACTCATGGGCCGGTATGCCCCTAAACATACATTTCCCGAACTACGCCGGTTTGATTCCATTTTCCATGGATACGTAGGCAGCTTTGCAAAAAGCACGACCGATATTCAACACAAAAATGACGCGTCCAAAGCTTAAAAAGGTTAAGGACATAGTCACCACAAAACTCGCCTCATAACCTAAAAGGTTAAAAATAAGGCGGCATTCAACACAAGACGACACGTCTAAAGCTTAAAAAAACTAAGGATATAGTCATCACAAAAACGTTCCACCACCCAGAGGGTTAGAGGAACAACATTCAACAAAACATGACAAACCCAAAGCTTAAAAAAGTCGAGGGAATAGTCGATAAAAAATTCCTGAAAACAAAAACCACGCATACACTCTAAACTTTGAAAAAAGGATTAGAGCCAACGAATTTTACACAAAATAATAAGCAAAATGAGGCAAAGTCGTAAATAAAAAACCTGATTTTTTATTAATCTTAAAAAGAACGGTTACATTTTAGATTTTTCAAAGTAGAAGCATAACTACAACATTAGAAATATACTAACAAACACTACAATATATATTACAATACTTATACAGATCCCGGCATGTACATCGGGTTTAGGATAGGCAATATAATACATAATACGACATAAAACAACATAATATGAACATAATACTAACAACAAAACAATAAAACAAACACCAGGTTCCCTTCATTATAAAGCAGACTCGAAACTCTTCAGCTGAATGGAGGAGCACCAACCCTCAACCCCTACGGCGATCCCCAACATTGCCATGGCGAGCTGGAGCACCTGGCCCTGGTACGCACTGACGGCCAAACACACATTCAAAAGTCTGAGGAGGCCCGTTTGAGCTCTAGGGCACGAAGGGATGACCTCTTATGGGAGCTCTGGGCAACGGTCCACCTGGTATAGGCGTGTGATACCCAAGTCGTCCTAGGAATATCAGCCACAGGCCACCTGGTGCGCATAATCCAACCACTCGCCCATGCATCGGTTGTATCGCTAGTCAACATAAGCATGCCCTGCACCATAGTGTCCTGACCAGGGATGAACTGTGCCCACCCTACCTGTCGCCTCACTCGCAAGGGATGGATGTAAACACACATGTCAAACCCACAAAGGAGGACTCCAGACGAACCATCGTCAGCTGCACTCGCTGTCACGTCAACTACCCCCCGCCAAGGTACCGACCAACGGATGGCCGATGACCTCACAAGTTCGGGGAAGTAATCGTCAGGACGATGGTGTGGGTCCAGCCACCTAATATAGCGATTAGTCACACTCCCAGCGGAATATGACCCGTCAATATCGCCCAGCACACCCAGGAGCTCCATCAACCACACCTGAAGGATCAGGGGACATCCCCGGTACGGGCGTTCCCTATTGTAGGCACGATCATCTTGGCCCAGGATCGTCTCAGCCAAGATCACGGCGGAAGGGTTACAACCATACTCCATCTGTTGAATGACAGTGATTAAACGGGGGTCACCAAGCGCTCCCTCGTACAAAGAGTCGGGGAACATATAAACATGGACCAAACAGAACGCCAACGCCCTTTTCCTGGCGCCAAAGGAGATGTTCTCATTGTCGCGGTCCATAAAGTGCTGTCACAGACGATGAAGGTTGATACGACTCCCAGCAAACAACTCCTCCGTCTCGTCAACGGTCATCTGGAGGTATGTCTGCACATGCCTCTTATACCCCAATTCCCGCCTAACACACGGGCAGGTTGGTACGTAACCACCCACCAATAGCCCCAAACTCCTCAACTAAAGGGCAAACCTCCCCGCCAGGAAAGCGGAACACGTGGAAACTCAGCTCCCAGTAGTCGAGACACGCATCCAGGAAATCGGGCTCCATTTGAACTTGCCTCAGCCCAAGTAATACCCCGATACCGCAATCCTTCAAGTCCTTCTTCTCTATACCCGACAAAGACGCACACCAACGACGCAAGTTTCCTTCAAAATTCTCCATTTTCCGGCAAACGTTCCGTAAATATTTTGAATATTCTTGGAATATCGGGAATGGAAAGATGAAAGGATGAGTATTTTGAACTAACCTAGCCCTTCTTTTATAGCCGAGATTTGCAAAACAAAATATAACACAAAAAAATAAACGCTAGTGACCAAGCGATTAAAAGAAATCGAACAAAAACCACAAAACAAAATCATAATCGCCTGTAAACAGGCGATTAAAATTTTATTCGCCTGTTTACGGGCGATTTTCTTTTTCTTTCCTGACAAAATTATTCGATTTCTTACACTTCTTACACACCTACGCCCTAAAATTTTAACTTATTACCCCATTACCTTTTTTACCGACTTCATGGCCGACTGATACGGTCCCGTCGTGTCGTCTCGATTTGCGTAATCAGCTCCCGTCTTTCATATTTTTCGTATTCACAAAACACGATAATCACACAAAAATTAAACGCTACACAAAATACGACTTTCGCATTCACAATTTTCGTCTCAAAACATCGTTTTAGCTCACACTTTTACAATGTCAAAAGCGTCTTTTTACGAGTAAAATATTTTCTAAACAGCATTTTTCAAAAACTCTGCATTTGCATTTAGTTTAATCATAAACGAGTCGGTCTCAATCGAGACACGTATATATGTTTACGACTAACAATGTTTTGCAGGCACGATCGGCAAGTAAACATGCAAGGATTCCAGACCCGGCTACAACCTGAGCACGCATTTTTCGCGACAAGACAAAATAACCTAAGTTTAGGACGCCGTACGTAGAGCCTTTAGCCATAAGCAAAGCCCAAAAAACCACTTATAAACACCTACAAAACACCAAAACCACAAATACAAGCCCAAAGTACACAACCGTATATACAAGACCTAATACATAAGCCGCCACATACAAATCCATAGACTACATAAAACTTCACGAGTACAAATGTACATGTACAACAAGTCCAAAACATAAGAGTCCAAAGCTACAAAACAAACCCGGGCCACAACTAGAGCCTACGACGACTGGTCACGACGCTCGAGCGCAGCACGCAACGACTCGACCTCCGCACGCGTCCTAGCTAGCTCATCTGCGTGCCGACCCTCTAGCTCCGCCCGGACCCTCGCCAACTCCTCTGCATGCGCAGACTCCAGCTCGGCCCGCGATCTCGCGCCCTCCTCAGCCCTGACCCTGGCTAACTCCAGTCGAGCGTCGGTCGCCTCCTTCGACCCCTGCAGTATCGACAACCTTCGCTCACGAAGCGCCACACCGGTTCGCCGCCCGCCACAGCCTCTTGTGCACATCAGCCGTCACCTACACGAACACGAACGAATTACACTTCACTTCCAAACCTAGGGGCTGTCAATCAAAAACTGCTTCAACAGAGTTTGAATAATGATTTTACAATAAAATCTAACTCAAACTGGGGGCTACAATCAAAAGCTGCTTCAACAGAGTTTGAATAATGATTTTACAATAAAATCTAACTCAAACTGGGGGCTACAATCAAAAGCTGCTTCAACAGAGTTTGAATAATGATTTTATACTAAAAATCTAATTCAAACTGGGGGCTATACTACATAATACTCCACGATAAACGAAAACAGAAAGTACCTTTTTCACGTGTGGGTCCCAACTCTCAAGGCCCGCATCGGTCACCACGGACATGCACGCCGGCAACACGATCGAATGCTGACAACCCTCGTGCTCAACCAGCAGATCCTCGATGAACGGAGGAGGTTGGAACTCAAGGTCAGGATCACGTCGCTACAAAACAAAAACAGGGTAAATTTTTGCTTTTTTGAAACCAAAACACATAAAGCAAAAAAGATAATAAAGCATACCTCGATCACAGCATCAGCAAGGGCATACTATGCCCAAGTCACGTAGTCCTCAGCCGGCCGCAGCAGGGAGTCAGACTGACCCTCGTGATACACGTCACGGCGCTCGTTAGCGTCAGGCGTCTCCACGAACAAAACCGAGGGCGGGGGTGCAGGTACTATGAAGCCGCCACGACCCGTCTGCGCAGACAGACGCTCACCCAAGTGCCAGTACGAGCCGTACTGAGTCTCGATGTACAGCCGCCGTCCGTCAAGGGGGCCAAAACGGGTTACAATCAACGGAGGAACAACGGTAAAATTCCTGCAAGGGTCGCGAACGAACTGCAAAACAAAATCAAGTTATAAACTAGAAAAACAAGCACGAACCCAAGCTACAAAAGACCAAAGTACAAAACTCAAGCGCCCTTACCTTATCCATCGTCATCCCGTTGAAGAGCACACGAGCCCTGTCATAGTTCAGGCCAATACCCCTTCGATCCGCTGTCGCGTACGCATGGAAAACCGGGTACGCAGCCGTCACCTGGAACGTGTTCGGAAGCAGAGAGGGGAAGTGAGCGTAGCACCAAGACTGCAAGCAATCAGAATACACGTTACAAAAGAAAAGCAAAAACGAGACAACAAGACACTACGAAATCAAACCCTACCTCCATCAGAAGACCAGGGCCCACGAGCGACACATCCGAATCCTCGTCAATCCGGTCTGGACGCACCGCGTCCCTCAAGTATCGGATCAGCAACCCAAGAGCAGAGGTGACCCAATCGAACTCGCCTAGAAGTGTCATGTCCGACAGCGCCATCAGCACAGCCGTCGACGCTCGCTCGCCCTTGTCACCAAAGTGGGTGGCCGTCAGAAACCACCACAACCACAGCCGGGCCCTCTGCTCAGCGCTCGCTCGAGTAGACCCCTTCTTCTTCTTCCCCTTGAAGAAGTCGTCAAACCACACAGTACGGGGCTGAAACGCGTGCTCCTCACCTACCCCGCACCTAACCCCGTTACCGATCAACCGCACGACGCGTGGGCTATCGATGGGAGGACGCTCACGCCCCCAGTCAAGGACGCCCTCGCCATGAGGCAGCCCCGAGACAACCGCCAACGAAGAATGGGTCACGCCAACCTCGTACCTAGGCATGTGGAAGGTGTTGGTCGTATCCCAAAACCTATCCAGCAACGCCCGGAGCACAGCAAGGCGCGCGTTCCCGCGCTTAGCCCACACCTCCCTCCATTTCTGCACCAGGGGACCAAAAGCTGTCCCAAGCACTATCTGCCGCTCCTCCTCAGTAAGGGTCTTCTCAAAGGCATCAAACGCCGTCCGGAACCCAGAGAAGGTCCTCATCGCGCCTAACGGGAAGCCGACCTTCACCCGGATCGACAGGTGCTCCAACGGGCTCTAGACCAAGCTCACGCCGTCCCAGTCCTTGGCCACTTGCGACCACAAGCGCGGACCCCGGGGATAATTAGGCCTCACGCCCAGCTCGTCAACCATCCCCATGAACACGTCCCTCGCAACCTCATCAGCCGCCGGACCTCCGTCCTGGGCCTGACCCTCAGCCTCTGCCTCGGCCTCAGCCTCATCCTCTGCCTGGTCCTGAACCTAGCCCTGAACCTGACCCTCGGCCTCAAAACCAAGAAGAAGCAGAGAAGAAGAAGCGTCGGCGGCCGCGATGGCGGCTGCACTAGCGGCAGCCGCTGATCTCGTCAGAGCTCGCCTCGTCACTCGAAGACTCCTCTGACTCGGAGGGATCCTCGTAACGACTCCCCGAACCCCGAGGACGACCACGCCTAGGTCTATCC
This sequence comes from Dianthus caryophyllus, assembly GCA_023091065.1. Lineage (NCBI taxonomy): Eukaryota > Viridiplantae > Streptophyta > Magnoliopsida > Caryophyllales > Caryophyllaceae > Dianthus > Dianthus caryophyllus. Next base: position 8,962,435 of record CM041529.1, on the reverse strand, counting down.
TCCACAGGGTCTCCCCCTGCTCCAACCTCCTCACAAACACCGGCGACCTTAGCCTCGTCCCGGTCACCACCCCCCGCAGCAGCACGAGCTCGACGTCGTGGCCTGCCGCTACCCTCAGCATTGCAAGAAGCCTCGCCAACCTTACGCTTATGCCTCGGGTTCCTCCGAGTCTCATCTCGACCTCTACCACGGCCTCCTCCAGAAGCCACAGGCATCCCCGCAGCAGCGCCACGTCCACGCCCCCGCAGAGACCCCACAGCTGTACCACGGCCTCCTTCCAGGAGCTGCAGACGTCTCCACAGCAGCGCCACGACCACGCCCCTGTGAAGGCTCCGAAACAGTACCCCGACCTCGGCCTCTACCACCGTCTCCCCAGGAGCCGCAGACGACTCCACGACAGCGCCACGGCCGCGCCCCCGCAAAGACTCTGAGACGACACCCTGGGCCTCACCTCGGCCACCAGCAGGAGACCTCAACGACTCTGCAGCAGCCCCACTACCGCTAGCGCCAGCAGAAGACCCAGGCTGCTCGACGACAACCCCCTCTCGTGCATCACTTGCTGAAAAAGTAGGTGACTCCGTAGCAACGTCACGACCCGCGCCACTAGCTAACGGCTCAGGACCACCAGGGACAGCACCGTGTCCCTGACCACTCGCAGAAGGCCCTGACGACTCACTACCACCGCAGACCGCTAGCGAGTGTGGGACGCCCAAAGACTGCCACTCACTCCCTGGCGTCGGAGGAGCCCCTGGCGTCTGAGGGGGAAAAGCTCTCAGCAGGTCCGACTGTGACGGACCGTCAGAAACCTCCAGAGGAGTCGGCATCCCCGAAGTAGGAGTACGATCGTCCCCCGGAACGGTAAAGTCAACACCGGCCAAGACTCGGTCTATGGAACTGGAAGTAGGTGCGGAAGGCGCAGGATCACCTGCACAAAATTCAAAGGCATACTCAGACAACGGCAACAACAAATCATTTAGAAAAGCAGAAGCGCGGAAAAACGACAGAAAGCAAGCATTAAAGCCTACATTATCTACAGATAAGGCCAAAACGGAGCAGAAGCACAGGAAAGCATATTTCATGACACATGTACGATATGCACGTCATAGAAAGCCAAGTCAAGAGCAAGCACGCGCAAAAGCAGCAGAGAATTAGCCAAAACAGCAGAAAGCAGACTTTTTTTTTTAAACCAAAAAATAGCAGAAAGGAGAAAAACGGTACAGAAGACCAGAAATTCATATTTTCTGAGACAGACCCGACCCATAAATCACAATAAGCACGTGCAAAAATTTTCATGCGAAACCCGAACACCTCGACTAAACAGCTTTTACAAAACGCCTACAAACTACAAAAACGGCTTTTTCTTGACCATAACTCAACCAAAAAGCCCCCACTTCCCACAAAACAACCCCCTAGCCAACACATACAGCATACATTACGACATACTCAACCCATGAGGCACGAAAAACGTGGAAAACGTTCTTTTCGAAACCAAGCCTAAACTACAGAAAACGCTCCAAAACGCCTCCAAACCACACATTCCCTACAAAACGAGGCCAAATATGTACCATGCTAGCCATAACAATGCAATACGGAGAATTCGGGCAAGTTTCGGAACCGAAAATTTCGACCAAAATTTCGGCCCCTATACAAAGTCACACTAAAATCACGGTTTTTCGAGCCGTTTTTCGCACACAAGCCACCCAAGCTTCCGCACTAGCATACTACAACATTGCCAAAACAACCAAGCCAATCGGGATCGTTTTAAATAACGAAAACTGAGCAAAACCCCGACTTTGACCCCCTTTTATACGGTTTTCACCCAAACGAACCACTTTTCGCGCCCATTTCAACAAAACGAACTCACCAACGCGTTATACTACTAATGGGTAAGCTACTCTGAAGTTTTGAGCCATTTTCGAGACGTTTTCAAAAATGACCAAAATGCCGTCTTAGTCAAAACGCACGAAAATCGAGGCCACAAGTCGGGTTTTCACGCAACAGCAGCAATACAAGCAAGGCAAGCACTATACTAACCATGGCTAACGTTTGCAAGCAAAGACGAGGGCTAAATTCGAATCAAATCGACAAAATTCGACCTAAAACCCTAGAACACGTTTTTTAAGCTAAAACCGACTCAAACCAAATTCAAAACACGAAAAACCAAGTGAGTTCAGTACGTACCTTGGTCCATGACGAATTGTAAAGGCGATTATATTTTTATTTTATGGGTTTCAGTTTTGTTTTGGGCTGGTTTGCCTCGGCCCAATACACTTTCAACCCATTTCAAACACAATTTCGACCGAAACACAAAAACACGTAACCTCTTTTACGAGACGTTCATAAAAACCTAACCCTTTTTATGAGAACCACAAAAAAAAAACGCGTAACCTCTTTTACGAGACGTTCATAAAAACTTAGCCCTTTTTATGAGAAACCGAAAATGCATAACCTCTTTTACGAGACGTTCATAAAAACCTAGCCTTTTTAAGAGAAACCAAAAATGCGTAACCTCTTTTACGAGACGTTCATAAAAACCTAGCCCTTTTTATGAGAAAAAAAAACACGTAGCCTCCTTACGAGACGTTCATAAAAACCTAACCCTTTTTATGAGAACCACAAAAAAAAACGCGTAACCTCTTTTACGAGACGTTCATAAAAACCTAGCCCTTTTTATGAGAAACCGAAAATGCGTAACCTCTTTTACGAAACGTTCATAAAAACCTAGCCCTTTTTATGAGAAACCAAAAATGCGTAACCTCTTTTACGAGACGTTCATAAAAACCTAGCCCTTTTTATGAGAAACCAAAAATGCGTAACCTCTTTTAGGAGACGTTCATAAAAACCTAGCCCTTTTTAAGAGAAACCGAAAACACGTAACCTCTTTTACGCGACGTTCATAAAAACCTAGCCCTTTTTATGCGAAACCAAAAACGCGTAACCTCTTTTACGAGACGTTCATAAAAGCCTAACCCTTTTTATGAGAAACACAAAAACACGTAACCTCTTTTACGAGACGTTCATAAAAGCCTAACCCTTTTTATGAGAACCACAAAAAAACGCGTAACCTCTTTTACGAGACGTTCATAAAAGCCTAACCCTTTTTATGAGAAACACAAAAACACGTAACCTCTTTTACGAGACGTTCATAAAAACCTAGCCCTTTTTATGAGAAACCAAAAATGCGTAACCTCTTTTACGAGACGTTCATAAAAACCTAGCCCTTTTTATGAGAAACCAAAAAAGCGTAACCTCTTTTACGAGACGTTCATAAAAACCTAGCCCTTTTTATGAGAAACCGAAAATGCGTAACATGTTTTACGAGACGTTCATAAAAACCTAGCCCTTTTTATGAGAAACCAAAAAAGCGTAACCTCTTTTACGAGACGTTCATAAAAACCTAGCCCTTTTTATGAGAAATCGAAAATGCGTAACCTCTTTTACGAGACGTTCATAAAAACCTAGCCCTTTTTATGAGAAACCAAAAATGCGTAACCTCTTTTACGAGACGTTCATAAAAACCTAGCCCTTTTTATGAGAAACCGAAAATGCATAACCTCTTTTACGAGACGTTCATAAAAACCTAGCCCTTTTTATGAGAAACACAAAAACACGTAGCCTCCTTACGAGACGTTCATAAAAACCTAACCCTTTTTATGAGAAACACAAAAGCGCGTAACCTCCTTATGAGACGTTCACAAAAACCAAACGCAAAAACGCGTAACCTCCTTATGAGACGTTCACAAAAACCTAGCCCTTTACAAAAACACCAACCACTCTTATGAACCAAGCCCTAAAACGCGTAACCTCTTCTACGAGACGTCCAGCAAAAAGCAAAGCAAGGAGCAACGCAAGGAGCGAAGCAAGGAGCACAAGCAAGGAGCGCAAGCAAGAAACACAAGCAAAGCACCAGCAGGAAGAACTCAAGCCGCATGCAGGCTGACATGCCCTTAAACATGTAGGACCGTCATGTCCTTAAAAATATGTCGTCCCTCCCCGCATTTCCCGGCACTAAGTCCTCGTCTCTTCCATAAGACACATGCTTAGCGCCGCCAGGTAGTATCGAGACTGTGATGGTCCGGATACTATCTTTAAGTTTGACTAACGCTTTGTCCAAGCTCAGCCAAACTGGGGGCTCTGTAGATACCCGTATCCGCACCCCCAAAAACAAACCCGATGACGAAAAGGACTTTCATGCATGCTTTTAAATAAGACGAAACGGTACAAAAGTGTCTAAAACATGTTTAGTCATTTTTAGCGTATTAATTTGAATTTGCATAATCATAAAAATGAATGTCACTCTTAGTCATTATAAGCACAACACGAGCACAATACAGGAACGTTCTATTAAGCCAAGCCACAAAAACAACCCAACAAGCTACAAAACGGCCCAAACTTACAAAAACGACCCAAAACGCACACTAACACAACACGCAAAACGGGCCAAAGTGCGTCCCGTGTCACATTTTCACAAATTTAAACCCTACAATACCGTAAAATAATACACTTCAATATTATTTTATTTCGAGCCAAAACCGAAAAACACGACAAAAACCGAAACACGAAAATCGAAATTTGGACCAAAACTAATTGGCCCAAATTATACTTAACCCACACGTAAAAAACACCATCATCACCCCTAAACACATCACCATGACCAAAGGCGGCTTAGCAGCACACCAAAACAAAAATTAAATCGCCTGTAAACAGGCGATTAAAAATTAAATCGCCTGTTTACAGGCGATTATCTTTTCTTTTCACAACCCTGATTCTTTTATTTCATTTGGCGGCTGCATTGAAACTTAATCACAGGCTCACAGGCGATTAAGTTTTGCCCATGCACAAAAACGAGCCATTTCCTATAAATACCAACCCCCCACATTCATTCAAAACACCGGTTTTTAAAAAACACATTAACACACTCACAAAATCCACTCAAAAATACCGTCTTTGCATTTTCGAAAGGTAAACATTTTACCTACGTTTTGGACGTTTGAGACTCGGACAAAGGGGTTACATTAACCCCAACCCGATATTGGCATTAGCGAAGCCGTATTCGTAATACGGTTGTAGCAATTCGGATTCAGAATCCGTCTAAACCTCGCCAATATCGCACAAATAACGACTCAATATCACTAAAGCAAACCGACGTCACTTTTATAATTATGCAAGTCCTCATTCATGCATTAAATTACGACTAGATCACGGATTCGACACTAAATTGTACCGTTTCAATTAGTCTTTTAAGCATGCTAAACCGAGGGTTTTTCACAAATTCTTAAGAGTCAAATACGAGGTCGGAAAATAACGTTTATTGTAATAATTCAGTCAATGAATTATTATTTAACGTACATTTCCCATAGCAGAATGTCTTAGCTTTGACGTTTTATATTATTTATGCATTTTTACCGAGTCATACATATTCGCTCTTGTACGTAGCGTCATTTTAGCCCAAATATCGAAATTAAGCAAATGTTTTCAAATTAGTAGAGACTACTTTTACGTAGGCTTTTTGATTACTGTTTTAAAAATACATTTTTGTCAAAACTTTCGAAAAGTAACCTCACTCCGAACCCCTTCTCTAATTTCAAACCTCAGATAGATAGGTATCGACGCACCTTGAAATCTGAGACACTCGTGTCTTATATTTTAAGATGCGTTGAATAGGTTCCAAATTCCTTTAATATTTGGTGGCGACTCCGAATATACATTTTCAAAAAGGATTTTCTACTTTTTATTTTTGGTCACAAGTTCATGCAATGATCTCCCCCATAGCACTTTTTCCTGCGAGGCGCATTTCGCACCCCACGCCCCCGCACGGGGCGAGGTCGGGCGCGCAGAGGGCGTCGATAGGTTTTTCCCATTCGCGGTACCTTCAATTTCCTGTCCCTTTTTGTGGTCGACACACAGGAGTAGTGTACCTTGAGGCGTCTTTTTGAGTAGTTTGCCCATTTCCATCACGAACTGTGACGATAATAGGCGTAGGGCTCTTTTGCCCCGTTTGTCGATGTTTGGTGGGTATTCGCCATTTGTTTTGTAATTGATGATTGCTTGATACCAAGGATCGGTTTGTTCATCCTCAGTTTCAATGTTACATATGTAAGCGGGTTCGTTTCGTCGCTCCACGACAATGGGTAGTCTTTCCATTCCCGGGGGTATGTTGATTAGTGATGCGAGTTTGGATAATGCATCGGCGAATTGGTTTTTTTCGCGTGGGAGGTGTATGAACTCTACGTGATAGAATTCGTTGACGAGCTAACTAGAGTTTGACGTTATTGTCGTGAGAATGGCGGTAATCAATTGATCCCTTTAAGTCACACCTATAGGAATATACTCCAAATATTTAAGCTAATTAATTGTATGAGATACGATTAGATTAGTAACTTGATAAATTGACTAACGGTTAGTCAGTGAATTAATTTAGAGAGAAATCGAGTTGTGAACTCGGATGATTGAATTTTATATCGATAAAATTATTAGAGGAGATGGGAATTAGTGATTAACTGTTAATTCACTAATCATGTATATTTTACTAATGAGATTAGTAAAAGTACAATTTTAATATATGTGTAAGTATACATGTATATTAAGGAAGAGTTTAATTAATTTACACTTTATTATATTAGATAATTAAGTGATAAATTATAAGTATTTGTGGGACAATTATTGAAAACAAAATAGACCCAAATAGGTCCATATGGACCTTCCAAATTAGAAGGGGAAGAAGATTCCCTTGTCTTATTTGGTTTGTCTTGTTTTGTTTTGTTTTTGCTTTAGACGAGCATGCAAGGAACATCATCATTAGAATGCATGTAATTTGTCTTAACAAGAAAAGCAAGCTCCACACTCTTTCTCTCCTCTCAATGTGGCCGGCCCCCTCTCCCTTTAAGTGTGCCCAACACACTTTGTTATTTGTAGATAAAAAAACAAGGGGCCAAAGGAAGAGATTAGATGAAGGTGTTCACTACTCTCTAACTCCTCAAAATCTCTCTAAAACTCACATACAATATTACCTATATTACTAAGTGTTAGTAATAGTAATATTACATAATATCTAGTAGCTATAAGTGATTTCTAGTCTAAATCACTAGTAGTATTTGGAGTAGTTCTTGGGTGCAACTAAGAGGAAGTTTCCTATTTTGGAAACTCGGGTTTTGGAGGATCATCCATATTGTTAGCTCAAGAAACAAAACTAGAAAGGAGTTCTAGTCTTGTGCCCATATTTCCCTTTAAGAAAGGTATAAATTTCTATAAACTTATAACAAAGTCTATTTGTAACTACATAGATCTTGCTCATCAAATTAGAGTAATTTGATTTACACTAATATTTGATTAGTGAAGGGTATGAGATCCCTACAAGTGGTATCAGAGCCATGGCTTGTAGTTACAAATTTATTTTGTTATTTTTGGAGTTTTATATATTTATTGAGAATAAATATGATAAAATTCGAAAATAGTGTTAAAAATGGTTTTAACACGAGATTTTTATAGCATGAAAATTTTCTGGTCTCATGTTGTCACTGGTCAAATTTCGTAATTTTTGGAAATTGTTTGCTAATAAAAATGATTTTTATACAAAATCGAGTCAAAAAGTGTGTTTTTGGCTAAAATAATAACTATAAATAGTTATAGTTGGAATCTGGTCTCAAAATGTTTACACAGTGAAATATGCTATTTGGAATGAAACTTGATGGGTCAAGTTTCACTCAAGGGATGAACACAAATCGACTTTGTAGCCTCTTGAAATTCTCGGCCAAATGGATCTATTTTTGTGAAGATTTTCTGAAATTTTGTAAACAAATGGAAAACATAAAAGATAGTAACTAAATCTACACACAAAGTAATAGACTTAGGGTTTTAATTAGTTAAGCACAAAGCCACTAACTAATTAGTCACTAAACTCAAGCACAAAGCAATGAGAAAAATGAAGAACACTCAAATAAACACTAGGGTTTTTTCATTCATCAAAATCTGAAAATTACAATGAGGAGGCTTGGTTTAAATAGACCAAGTCTTTACATCCTAACCATACAATCTAACCTTGATCTAAGGGTCCTAAATGGCCCTCAAAACAGCCGAAATAGATGGTCCAAAAGACCTTACAAATGCTGAAAATTTGATGATAAACAAACAAAAACAAAAGCTTAAAGTATGATAGTGACTTGTGGGCTAATCCTCTCCATCTTTTAGGTAATCATCCAAGGGTCATGATAGACCTTTGGGGGAGCATGTGGGACGCCCAACCTCTTCACAAATCAGTTCATAAGCTTTAAAAACAATAAAGCATAAAGTAATGAAAGTGACACTAGTGAAAACGACTTAAAGCACAAAATAATGTATCATTTTGAGAGCTTCTTGGGTCAGCCGAAATTCCCCTCTTAGCTGACTTTCTTGGACCTTGTTGGCTCGTGTTTTATTGGGGTTCGAACCCACATGGGTGCACTCAAGCGATCACATTCAAAATAGCACATTTGTCGATTTTCGGTTGCTCTCCTACTTGACTTTCCTTGATTGTTTTGACCCACCAAGCTTGACCAAGATATTATTGTTCAATTCACTCAAAATAAGCTTGGGTGGACCCTAGGACCGTGGTTTAGCCCGTGGTTCGAGCCCAAGGACCCAAACCGTGTTCTAGACTAAAACCGCCTTTGCTCGCCTTGACCATTCTTGGTCCAATCTCCTCTTCTTGAAAAGGATTTGTCCTCAAATCCTTGGGGTTCTTAACATGAGTTTCATCTTGACATTGATCATGACCTCCAAGGAGAGGCACCTTATTAGACCCACAACCAACCTTGGTCTTAATAGATTTTGGCCTCAAAGAACAACCTTGACATAAAATACGGATGAAAGATTGAACACCTTTGGCTTGGCTCGTTTGGTTTTGTTTGGCCGTGTTCTTCTTCTTCTTCATAGGGGCCTTTAAGTTGTAGCCACTCCCTAGCATGATCTTATGCTCCTCACACTCGAGTCTAGGGTAGGTTTGAAAGGAGTCATCATTAAGCTCCTCTTCTTGTTTTCTCCTTAGTGTCTTGGGGTCGTTCTTGACCATAAGGATTGATCTTTCTTCTCCAACACTCTTGGTTTCCCTTGGCTCGAGTTCTAACCCTAGTACATTCTTAAGGTCTTCCTTCTTGAACTTAGGTGAGGATTGTAGGAGATCATCGCTTAGCTCTTTTAGTTCAAGCTTAGTTCCTCCCTTGAATCCCCATTTCATGAAACCACTTGAATCGATTTGATTATGATAACCACATTGCATTTCTTTGAACAACTTCCTCTTGACCTTGGTTAAATCCCACATAGAATCAAACTCATTCCCATGCTTGACATTGTACCCCATGCTTTCCTCTTGATTGTTAGGATCATCCTTAGCAAAGTGAATGGCCAATTTCTCACCAACATTCATCCCATCACTTATTTCGGCCTCTTCACTCACTAACACTCTCTTGGGAGCCTCAGACAAGCAAGGGCCAGCCTTGGACCCCAAGGTAGGAGGCAATGGAGCTAGGACAACATGCTTAACTCCATGAGAATCTAGCATGGCTTGTGCTTCTCTTGAGGGCAGCCCTTCTTGATCTTTCGGGGTCTCTTTAACAAGGAGAACAAACTCATCCTTCCCATGATTAACCCCAAGTTCCATTTCTGGTCCCCCATCATCCTTTGCATTTTCGGGTGACTCAACCAAGGAGGGTGGGTTAGGGTTCTTCAAAATTGGATGTAAGGGTGTAAGCTTGATATTCTTAGCTCCAATCTTAAAATTATAAGTGTTGTCCCTCCCATCATGACTAGCATTTCTTTTCAACTTCCATGGTCTCCCTAAAAGAATGTGACAAGCATCCATGGGAATCACATCACACAAAGCTTCATCCATGTAATCCCCTCCAATAGAGAAAGAAACCAAGCATTGTCTATCCACCATCACCTCGGCTCCCATGTTTAGCCACCTTAATTTGTAAGGGTTTGGGTGTTCTTGTGTAGGTAAGGCTAATTTTTCAATGAGGATGTTTGAGGCAATATTGGAACAACTTTCCCCATCAATGGTTAGATTACAAACCCTACCCATAATGGTACATTTTGAGTTAAAGACTTGCTGATTTTGGACTTGGTGATCCTCTTCTAGGGTTAGGGTTTGGGCATGTATGGAATTACAACCCACACGGCCAAGACTAGGGTTTGGTCCTCCTCCTAACCGAGCCATTCTAGCCTCTAACTCCCTTTGACCCCTCAAAGTCACAAGATCAAGGTTAGGGTTAGGTTTAAGTCTACCCCTCATTCGACTCATTTTGGTTTCAAGCTCCCTTCTAGCTTTCTCCATAGAATCATACATGGTCTCACCAAGAGTAGTATCACAAGAAATATCAAAAGGAAGAAACATACCCATTGGAATAACCAAAGAAACAAATCTGAAAAATTCAAGTAAAGTTTGGACCTTTGGGTGTAAGAATCGAAACCAACACTAACACAAGTGTAGATCTCCAACCATTTTGTGAAAATTTTGTGAGAATTTGTGGAAGTTTTGTGAAATAACATGTAGAAAATAAAAGAGAAAACGAAAATAAAAGATGAAAAAAAGGAGTAACTCGAAAAAACTAAGAACAAGAACAAATCGAAAAAACAAGAACAAACCTAGGCTTTGATGACCAATTTGGAATGAAACTTGATGGGTCAAGTTTCACTCAAGGGATGAACACAAATCGACTTTGTAGCCTCTTGAAATTCTCGGCCAAATGGATCTATTTTTGTGAAGATTTTCTGAAATTTTGTAAACAAATGGAAAACATAAAAGATAGTAACTAAATCTACACACAAAGTAATAGACTTAGGGTTTTAATTAGTTAAGCACAAAGCCACTAACTAATTAGTCACTAAACTCAAGCACAAAGCAATGAGAAAAATGAAGAACACTCAAATAAACACTAGGGTTTTTTCATTCATCAAAATCTGAAAATTACAATGAGGAGGCTTGGTTTATATAGACCAAGTCTTTACATCCTAACCATACAATCTAACCTTGATCTAAGGGTCCTAAATGGCCCTCAAAACAGCCGAAATAGATGGTCCAAAAGACCTTACAAATGCTGAAAATTTGATGATAAACAAACAAAAACAAAAGCTTAAAGTATGATAGTGACTTGTGGCTTAATCCTCTCCATGCTTTTAGGTAATCATCCAAGGGTCATGATAGACCTTTGGGGGAGCATGTGGGACGTCCAACCTCTTCACAAATCAGATTTCATAAGCTAAAAACAATAAAGCATAAAGTAATGAAAGTGACACTAGTGAAAACGACTTAAAGCACAAAATAATGTATCATTTTGAGAGCTTCTTGGGTCAGCCGAAATTCCCCTCTTAGCTGACTTTCTTGGACCTTGTTGGCTCGTGTTTTATTGGGGTTCGAACCCACATGGGTGCACTCAAGCGATCACATTCAAAATAGCACATTTGTCGATTTTCGGTTGCTCTCCTACTTGACTTTCCTTGACTGTTTTGACCCACTAAGCTTGACCAAGATATTATTGTTCAATTCACTCAAAATAAGCTTGGGTGGACCCTAGGACCGTGGTTTAGCCCGTGGTTCGAGCCCAAGGACCCAAACCGTGTTCTAGACTAAAACCGCCTTTGCTCGCCTTGACCATTCTTGGTCCACTATTTATACGTTCTGCATGTAAATTTTCAGACTTAGATTTTGAGTTTTGAATATTTATCCATTTATTTGATAAAAATCGGTATATAAAGAGTTTTAATGTCAAAAATATAGTAAAATTTGTTTTCTGGACATGAAATTTATACCAATGTTTTTATATATTTGGAGGATGCTAAGGTATAAACTTGGCGATTTAACTCACTGTTTTAAAGGTTTTATTGATTTTATGACATAAAATCGATGAAATCGTATGTTTATTGTTATAAAAATAATTCGTAAAATATTTTGAGCAAGCTTTTCTTTTTTGACATCTTCGAAGTGTTCCAGAATGTACAAAATGTTTCCAAAATAAAAATGGTTTTATTTTATATTATATTGTATTTTTAATGCTTAATTCATAAAGTGTTATGATTAAAGTTAAAGTAATTAGCAAAATGACCACTATTGTGAACTATAATCTTCATGAATTAGTGAAAACTAATTTTGGGTGTTCTAAATCAGTTTAGAAGTTTTAGTTCAAGCTTAAAAGGTGTTTTAAGCATTATTGATTAATATGAGATTAATCGATTAAATATGAGATCGGTTTTAAACAATTTAATGCGATAATTGTTTAGGGCGATTTTGACATGTTTTATTTATAAGCTTTTCATTATGCATGTTTGGATGAATTTTTATTTTTGTATGAATGTTTATTCTTACTAGTATGGCCATAGTTTGTTATATTTTTACCGATATTACCCGTAATGAAAGGGAATATCGTGTGGTTTTGTAATTAAATGCGATCTCGTATCGCCGATTTGTAATTTTGATAGTTTATTTTATTTATAAATGTATAATAGGATTGCTATGTATTCATTTGTAATATACTTGTAACTATTTGTAAAACGAAGACCGGCGATGTATCGAGATGGAGCCTTAGAAGTGTTCTAAAGCTTGCAAGGAGGGGCCTTGGATGAGATCCATATGAAGAGGGACCAAAGGAGTTGGTTTCCAATTTGTAACTCCTTGTATTTTTAATTACTTTTAGGTGGCCATACTAGGTTTATGCTTATGCTTGTTTGATTGCTTATTTTTCCGCTTACATGCCAAAATCGCCATGCATGCTAAGATATCCCACTATGATTGTCGTTTTAGGTCGTGATTATTAAATTAGTTCACTTATAAAAGAATTTTAATGACTAAAATTGACAAGATCACCCACATTATTTAACAAATGAATTGAGATAAAGCCTTTCCAAATGTAGCAACTATGAACCCCATGTTCATGAGGACCTCAGCAACGTGGAACCTCGTTACCATGGGTAAGTAGTGGGAGGAAGTCCCATGCTAATTTGGTTTGAGCTCAACCAAATAAGAGTTATTTGGGGCTTAAGGATGCATTTTAAAGAAAATCATCAACCAAGCATTCTAGTGTAGAATTAGTCAAGTGTTGACTTGTCGTTTTTATATAAAAGGAAACATGAGATGTCTAATTTTATATGAGAACGAGTCTTGGAATCATTTATATAATTTCGTGGGAGATCATTATCTAAATGGACATTTGCTTTAAAAAGAGTTTTACCAAATGTCATGAATGTACAATGAATGTAAATTTCCTCATATTTGTTGTAGAGTAATTTATTCGACATCGCAATGACAACCTCAACTCCCTCACCCATTTTGGGTAAATATTCATGGTTGAGAACCGTGATGGATAAATGTATCCTAAAAGGTGACGGTAGCAACCTTGTCGAATGGGATTCGACTATAAGGGGCGCCGCTCAATTCGACAATGTGCTTAAATACCCATCAACAACTTCACTTGAACCGGGACTTAGGGCCACTTGCATGGCGACACGAGCTGCCTACGATGAGCACCTAAAGGTGGACAATGACTTGAAAAATGTGTTGATTTGGTCAATGTCACCTACTCTCAAACTTCGCTTCGTTACTCACAAAAGTGCATATGAGATATTCACTAGAGTGACGATGATGTGCTTTAACCAAGAGAGCATCAAAGTGAATGAGATTGAGAGAAAAGATGTTCTTTCAATGAGATTGAATTGAAGAACATAAACATTGGGGTCAAGAAAGGGAATGGAATTAATGAAGCTCGGTTCAAGGAAGATAAGGTTAAGGGGAATGCTATTGAGAATAGCAAGCCCAAACCCGGTCATTGGAAGCGCAATTGTCCCAAATTCTTGAAGGAAAAGAATGATGGATGTGCGACATTCAAAGATATTGTTCCTTCTAGTCTTTATATGATTGACATAAATCATGCTTGCATTTCTACATGGGTATAGGATACCGGATGTGGATCTCATCTTTGCAATCACTTGCAGGGGATGAGAAACGCGCGAGCACTAGCCAAGGGTGATGTAGATCTCCGCATGGGTAATGGAGCTAGAGTAGCGGCCGTTTCCGTGGGAACTTTTGTACTCACTCTAGCTAGTGGTTTAGAGTTGTTCTTGAATAACTGTTATTTTGTACCAACTCTAACCGAAACATTATCTCCGTTTCCGTGTTAGATGCGGAAGGCTTTTGTTTTATGATTAAGGACAATCGGTGTACTTTTTCATTTAATGAAATGGTTTATGGTGAAGCCATTTCAATCGGAGGTATTTATGTTTTGAATGATGTCAATGATGTTTATCATATAGAGAACAAGAAACTCAAAACGAATGAATCAAACAAATCCTACCTTTGGCATTGTCGTTTAAGTCATATAAACGATAGACGCATAAAGAGACTTGTTGAGACCAAGGTTCTCAAACCATTTGATTGCAAATCATATGGTACATGCGAGGCTTGCCTTTTAGGCAAGATGACTCGTGCACCCTTTAGTGGTAAAGGGACACGAGCAAGTGAGGTTTTGGGACTCATACATACCGATGTGTGTGGTCCATTAAACATCACCGCTAGAGGAGGATCTCATTACTTCATTACTTTTACCGATGACTTAAGTAGATATGGTTATGTCTACTTAATAAGGCATAAAACTGATGCTTTTGAGAAATTTAAAGAATTTCAAAATGAGGTTGAGAACCAATTTGATAAGAAGATACAAGCACTACGATCGGATCGTGGTGGCGAATATCTAAGTAATGAGTTTTGATTCACATCTTAAGAATTGTGGTATAATATCACAATGGACTCCTCCGGGCACACCACAGTTGTATGGTGTTGCAGAAAGGAGAAACCGAACTTTATGAGATATGGTTCGGTCTATGATGAGTCAAAGTGAGCTTCCTGGATCGTTTTGGGGCTTTGCGCTATTGTCTGACGCATTCTCACTAAATCGAAGTCCGACTAAAGCAGCCAACAAGACTCCATATGAGATATGAACGGGAAAGGTTCCCTATTTGTAGGTTATCCTAAGGAAACATGTGGTTATTACTTCTACAACCCTCACGAGAACAAAGTGTTTGTGGCTCGTGATGCTGTCTTTCTAGAAAATGAATACATTTCTAATAGACAAAGTGGGAGAAAATTTGAACTTGATGAAGTTCAAGAGCCACAAACCGAGGCAAAAATGAGGAAACCGTTCCCTCGTCTTCTGAAACGGTTGTTGTTCCTAGGAGGTCAGGAAGAATCAGTCATCAACCTGACCATTACCTCAGTAACGTCGAGGAGGAGGGTGATTCGTTGTTATTCGAAAGCAACGAAACCTCAACTTACAAGGCGGCTATAAGTAGCCCCAACTCCGAACAATGGCTTGAGGCAATGAAATCCGAAATGGATTCTATATACGAGAACCAAGTATGGGACTTAGTGGATTTACTTGAAGGAGTGAGACCCCTTCAGTGTAAATGGATTTTTAAAATCATAGTCGGCATAGATAAACATATAGATGTTTACAAAGCCAGATTGGTGGCAAAGGGCTTTACACAGGTCCGGGGTATTCATAATGATGAAACCTTCGCACCGGTTGCAATGCTTCGATCCATAAGGATAATCTTAGTGGTTGCCGCACTTCATGACTATGAAATATGGCAAATGGATGTAAAAACCGCCTTCTAAAATGAGATTCTAGAAGAGGAAGTGTACATGACACAACCTGAAGGTTTTGTAGATACATCCAACCCTAAGAAAGTATGCAGGTCTTAAGCTTGTATCAAGGAGTTGGATTCATAGATTCGATCATGTTATAAAACAAAAGGGTTTCGCTCGAAGTGCTGAGGAACCTTGTTTATACATGAAGTTTAGTGGGAGCAAGGTAACCTTCCTTGTGTTTGTATGTGGATGACATACTATTAATTGGAAATGATGTTCCAAGTTTGAATTCGGTAAAGGTGGAATTGGGAAACCATTTCCAAATGAAGGACTTGGGAGAGGCACAACGCATCTTGGGTATCCGGATCTATAGAGATAGATCCAAGAGGATACTAGCATTAAGTCAAGAAGCTTATATTGATAAGATTCTTGATAGGTTCAATATGAAAGACTTCAAGAGAGGCTTTCTTCCAATGAGTGTAGGAATAGCGTTGAAGAAATCTCAACGTCCTACCACTCGTGAGGAAATTGAACGCATGAAATTGATCCCTTTTTGCTTCCGCTGTTAGATCAATCATGTATGCTATGATGTGCACTCGTCCCGATGTCGCTTTCGCCTTGAGCATGACGAGTCGGTATTAAGTCAATCCCAGTGAGAGTCACTGGATAGCCGTAAAGAACATCCTTAAGTACTTGAGAAGAACTAAGGATTCGTTTCTAGTGTTTGGAGGAGAACTTGAGCTGCGTGTAAAGGGTTACACGGATGCAAGTTTCCAAACCGATGGGGATGATTTGAAATCCCAATCCGGCTATGTCTTTATGTTGAATGGGGTGCTGTTTGCTGAAAAAGATTCAAGCAAAGTGTCACTGCGGATTCTACAACAGAAGCTGAATATTTGGCAGCTTCAGAAGCTGCTAAGGAAGCTGTATGGATTCGGCAGTTCTTGGATGCCGCAGATCCAATCACTATTTATTGAGATAATAGTAGGGCTATCTTTCAAGCAAAGGAGCCCAAGTCTAGTAATAAGTCTAGACACGTTTTGAGGAAATACCATGTTATAAGAGATAATGTGGAAATGAAGGAAATAGATATTTGTAAGGTTGGAACAGACGATAATATCGCTGATCCTTTTAACCAAGCCTCTTTCGAGGGCTAAGCATGACGCTCACACCGCCTCTATGGGGTTGAGGCGTATGCCTGATTTCCTTTAATTTTTGAGATATGTAATGGATAAAGTATCCTATTACATATATGAAAAAAAAAAAAAAATTAATAACATTCATTGTTTAGAGTATATTTACTCTTTTAAGTCATTTTGAATGCATACTCTGTTTATCCGAATAGTTGTGCGACAACTTTGAACATATTCAAGTGAACGGCATAAACTTAGTATTTGGTCCCTGGTCTCTCATAAGAGGTGACGTCTCGAAGAGACTAGATTGCAAGTCGTTCGATGGCGGGTTCAACACCATGGGGTCATAGTGATGACTGCTCGTTTGCATAGACAGACTGTGAGACACTCTGTCGGACTGTGACGCTTATAGAATTCCTTTTCAATGAGATTGAAACCTGGTCGTGGTGGGAATTTCTATAGTATTCCTTTGAGTCGATTCTTTATTTGAAATCGATTATGCAGTCGGTGCGGTTTAGAGTGACTTTCATTTTTGTCCTAAGCCATGCCGTGAAAGAGGGTTATAAGGGCATCTTTGGGGTCATGGTGATCTGCATTATACAGTACAATCGAGTGGATGGAAAATGTCCATCCTCGTCAGGGTAAAACATCTTTGGGCCCTCAAGGAGTAGTCGCTGAAAATGCGTGTAACAACCCGGATTTTCAAACAAAATAAAATAAACAAATAAAAAGGATTTATAAAATAAAGAAAATAAAAGCGAGCCACGGTGGCGGAAACACCGTGTAATCCGGACAATCACTCACTAAACAAACTAAACAACGCTAGGAAGGTAGGCCTTGAGGCCTAGAAGTGGGGAATAAATACCCCTTACAAAACCAAAACCAAAGTACAATGAACTGAAAGCATAAATGAAGTCTAATCCAAACTAAACCAACTCGACAGCTATCAAGACAACTCGCGAAAGGCATGCTACGGGTCTCAATCTCACGGCATTCTCACACATAAGTCCGTCCCGCGCGTACCTATAAAAAGAGAGGCAACAACCACAATCAGTGGGGAGTAACTAGGTGCTCCCCAGTCATATTTTAACATAACAAAACATGAACAACAACGCAACAAGCTCACCTGGCCTACGGCCTAATACCAAAATATAAATACATAAACAACAACAAACAACCAAGAAACAATAGTATACAAACAACAAACATCACGGCACAACCACAGTTGTGTCCAAACCAATCGAGCTCACATGACGATCCATCAACCAACCAACTGCGAGAGTAAGCGCGGAGAACTGGGTGAAGCAACAAGAATCACCCCGGGTGAAGCAACAAGAATCACCCAAACCCTATGGCGAACGAACAAGAAGTTCCTCAATAATCACAAGTCTAAATTTGGCCAAATTCCACCGAGCAACAAGAACGGTGACGACATAAATAACCATAGTCTCTAACCCTTCTGGTTGAGAACCCATGATAGCTCTAGCTAAACAACAAGAATAGCCGAGGGGACCATGAGCGGTATCCGTCCATCCTAGGACGTTGTATCTCCTCACACATGTGCCAGAACAGTACCCATGTGCAAACTTAACCCAAGCATAACCTGTAACCTGTCTCCAGTACTCCAACACAACCACAACATCCATACTCATACACACACAAGTCTCAATATCATCATATCCAACCATACATACGGAGTACAATATGACCAACATGCTTTACAAGTCATAGATTCAATTAACATGCTCATAATCCATTAATTAGTGATCAAACAAAGCATAGACCGATTCATTTTAGCATAATTAACATTATGAGACATGCCAAGACTCAAACAAGTGACCAACCAAGACTCCACGCACATACATACACACGGCCAGCCACCACAACTCACGGCCAACACACCCACACACACGGCCAACACATCTCAAACCCGATTTCATGCATTAAACTCAATTCTCAAGTGACCCACTATCGATTCATGTGATTCATTCACTTAAACATGCATACAACGCTTTTAGGCCTAATCAAATCATCATAATTCATAGTGTAACTTTAGGTGAATCATGCAAACATCATGATTAATCATAATTAAGCCAAAACAAGGAAGCAAAACAAGAGAAACAAAGGGGCTAGGGTTTCGGCCCTCACCCAAACCCACGGCCATCAACAACAACTCAACATCAACACGATTTTCATCAATTTACCAACATGATTAGCATTAAATTATCATAGTTAAGAAATTAATGATGATAATATGAATGATGATATGACAATCCTAGTATGAGGCCAATGAAACTAGCATGAAATCATGACCAAAACATCAACCATTAACACCACAACAATGTAGACAACAACAACATGACAAACAAGGCCTCATACATGCTAAAACATGACTAGATCACACCTAGTTACCTTAGTAGAGTCCAAATCCTTGCTATTCTTCTTCTTCCTCCACAAGAATGGTGTCTCCTTCTTCTAGGTCTCCTTCTCCTTTGATGATTCAAGCCAAACACACAAGCAATGAATACACAACAATATAACACATAAAATAACATAAGATCAGAAAAATAAAAGGGACAAAAGAGATCCTATACCAAGGAAAAAGACTAGATGAAGTCTAGGATGCAAAAGATGAAAGCTTGAAGGAATAACAATGGTGTTTGATGAGATTATGGAGTGTTTTTGTGAGAGAATTAAGAGGGATGAATGGGGATGGGATAAGGGAGAGATTAGGAAGAAAGAGATCAGATTATAATGTTGCTTAGTTTAGGAGATTATAGGATATTATAATGACTTGATAGAAAAGCTAACCTAGAAGCCCTAAACCCAAACCCGAGCTGGGGAAATCGGCTCGGCCCAGCGTGGCCCGGTTCAAACTGACTTCTAAAAATTTGGCAGTTGCGACGGCGTCGGAAAAATACATGATTTAGCCTTTTGAATCACCTGAATCGGAGTTCGTATGAGGAAATTACCGTTTTTAGCTAAATTACTCAGTATTTAAGTTCACGACTCTGAGTAGCTTATCCATGCGACAAGTGAACCGATTTTCTCGAGCTAAAGAAATGAGGAAATCAAGAGAAACAATTCTGAATATAAATGAGACAAATAATAAATATTAGGAAAAGTCGAGGTGTTCTGATCTCACCACCTAAAAGAAGTTTAGTCCTCGAACCCTGAGAGCGAAAGAATGCCCCCAAAGGATTAAGAAAACTACCTACTCCTATGGTCCTCAAGACAAGAATCGCTAACTCTACTCACCTCGATAACAAGGGCATAGACACGCTTAACGACACTTAAGATAACCCGACATCACATATCACCCGAATGATGCTCAGCTCACTCATAGAACCCTTTAATATCTTATGCTCGACAATCCTCAAATTGGGCACACTAGCCTCACAAAACCATATCGTTCAACCAAGCATCTTCCTCACCAAGTCTAACCAAAACCTCAGACGGGTTTTAACCCAAACGGCACCATTACCTATGTTACCAAGACAAACTAACGCGTAAGCTAATCCCCAAATCGATGCTAATGTCAAGCCTCATATCCTTAATCATAACGTGATCTAAGCTCAAGTCTATATCGCTTCCCATATAGTTCCACATTTTCCACAACGAAATAACCACAAATATGTCATACCATACCGTCTCATTCTCAAGTCACACGTATACTAACACGTAGTTATCAAAATGTATCATCGAAAGCTAACTACTCTCTCAAGCCATTGTTACCATACCCAAGTCTATCCATACCTTTCTCGAATGTCTCCACATTACTGACCTCGAATTCTTTCCTTCCATTAATGATTTTCCCTACACTCAACACATACGCAAAACCACAAGATGCACAACACTTGGCATTCCTACATTAACCTTTAAAGTGCAAACCCCAAAGTTTTATCGTGCTCACTATAACCTTTAAGTTTTTCCTCAAAGCCGATTATCATTGCTCACCACAATATCACTTCCCAATTCTCACTAACTCATTATTATCACACCCAATATACCATCATAATCGAATCCTCAAAAATACTACCTATATAGATACCATCACTTCCTTTACCTCTACTCATCGCATATTAAGCTTTTACTCACGATGGCTATAACTCACAAACATTATCTCGCGACGATTAAGCTACCTCGCAAGGCTCTAGCTAGAAGTCACAAAACTAGGAATCCATTCAGGCCACCACGACCAACCAAGTGTGCCACCTAACCGAACATCCACACCATTAGCTACTAATCCACTAAGCTCCAACATCTAAGATTCTCATAACAGCGACAACCTAGGAATCAAGACTCGAGCTAGATAAGGGTGAAGCACCTTACGGCTAGATGCCAAGGAATACGATTATAGAAATTTATCAAGGACAAGATTGATGTTAATATATCAAGAGATTTTACAAAATCGAGAACGTGAATAGCTACGGGAAGGAATGAAAAACAATAGAAGATCGACGTCTTAAAAGTCGCTCAAAGGCAACAGAACTGAAGTAGCCACTAGAGGGAAAACTAAGGAATAGAATAACGTAAGACCCGAATGACAAGACTAAAAGGTGAACGACAGGGTCATGATATAAAAGTGATGAGTTATGATGATAAAGAAAGAAAACGAAGGAATAAAAATAAATTAAATAAAAATATGACATAATAAATCTTTTGCAAGGAACTGCTCAACAACCACCAATTTGACAAAAGAAATTTTTACTATGAAACGATGAAGGAAAATAGAAATACTCTTTAAGATTTCACAAATGAAGGCATAAGACTTGTTTCTAACAAAGAATTCAAATTGGTTTTGTTATGAAGGAGAGACAAAAGAAATTCCTAAAGTTTGTGAGATATAGAATATGATTAAAAGATACGATTGAAAGGAGAAGTCTTAAAGTTGAGTTTCAAAACGACAGTGATTTTAGAAAAATGAAGCTACTAAAATACCAAGTAGAATAAATAATAATTAAATGAACTAAATGCTCAAATTAGAAAACTTAATTAAAGAAGGTTTAGGATAACAAAGAGGTTTTGATCAAAAGTGGATGCAATACATAAGCATGACTGACACTTATCTATTGCATCCACTTTTGATCAAAACCTCTTTGTTATCCTAAACCTTCTTTAATTAAGTTTTCTAATTTGAGCATTTAGTTCATTTAATTATTATTTATTCTACTTGGTATTTTAGTAGCTTCATTTTTCTAAAATCACTGTCGTTTTGAAACTCAACTTTAAGACTTCTCCTTTCAATCGTATCTTTTAATCATATTCTATATCTGTCAAACTTTTTAGGAATTTCCTTTTTGTCTCTCCTTCATAACAAAACCAATTTGAATTCTTTGTTAGAAACAAGTCTTATGCCTTCATTTGTGAAATCTTAAAGAGTATTTCTATTTTCCTTCATCGTTTCATATTAAAAATTTCTTTTGTCAAATTGGTGGTTGTTGAGCAGTTCCTTGCAAAAGATTTATTATGTCATATTTTTATTTAATTTATTTTTATTCCTTCGTTTTCTTTCTTTATCATCATAACTCATCACTTTTATATCATGACCCTGTCGTTCACCTTTTAGTCTTGTCATTCGGGTCTTACGTTATTCTATTCCTTAGTTTTCCCTCTAGTGGCTACTTCAGTTCTGTTGCCTTTGAGCGACTTTTAAGACGTCGATCTTCTATTGTTTTTCATTCCTTCCCGTAGCTATTCACGTTCTCGATTTTGTAAAATCTCTTGATATATTAACATCAATCTTGTCCTTGATAAATTTCTATAATCGTATTCCTTGGCATCTAGCCGTAAGGTGCTTCACCCTTATCTAGCTCGAGTCTTGATTCCTAGGTTGTCGCTGTTATGAGAATCTTAGATGTTGGAGCTTAGTGGATTAGTAGCTAATGGTGTGGATGTTCGGTTAGGTGGCACACTTGGTTGGTCGTGGTGGCCTGAATGGATTCCTAGTTTTGTGACTTCTAGCTAGAGCCTTGCGAGGTAGCTTAATCGTCGCGAGATAATGTTTGTGAGTTATAGCCATCGTGAGTAAAAGCTTAATATGCGATGAGTAGAGGTAAAGGAAGTGATGGTATCTATATAGGTAGTATTTTTGAGGATTCGATTATGATGGTATATTGGGTGTGATAATAATGAGTTAGTGAGAATTGGGAAGTGATATTGTGGTGAGCAATGATAATCGGCTTTGAGGAAAAACTTAAAGGTTATAGTGAGCACGATAAAACTTTGGGGTTTGCACTTTAAAGGTTAATGTAGGAATGCTAAGTGTTGTGCATCTTGTGGTTTTGCGTATGTGTTGAGTGTAGGGAAAATCATTAATGGAAGGAAAGAATTCGAGGTCAGTAATGTGGAGACATTCGAGAAAGGTATGGATAGACTTGGGTATGGTAACAATGGCTTGAGAGAGTAGTCAGCTGATGATACATTTTGATAACTACGTGTTAGTATACGTGTGACTTGAGAATGAGACGGTATGGTATGACATATTTGTGGTTATTTCGTTGTGGAAAATGTGGAACTATATGGGAAGCGATATAGACTTGAGCTTAGATCACGTTATGATTAAGGATATGAGGCTTGACATTAGCATCGATTTGGGGATTAGCTTACGCGTTAGTTTGTCTTGGTAACATAGGTAATGGTGCCGTTTGGGTTAAAACCCGTCTGAGGTTTTGGTTAGACTTGGTGAGGAAGATGCTTGGTTGAACGATATGGTTTTGTGAGGCTAGTGTGCCCAATTTGAGGATTGTCGAGCATAAGATATTAAAGGGTTCTATGAGTGAGCTGAGCATCATTCGGGTGATATGTGATGTCGGGTTATCTTAAGTGTCGTTAAGCGTGTCTATGCCCTTGTTATCGAGGTGAGTAGAGTTAGCGATTCTTGTCTTGAGGACCATAGGAGTAGGTAGTTTTCTTAATCCTTTGGGGGCATTCTTTCGTTCTCAAGTTTCGAGGACGAAACTTCTTTTTAGGTGGTGAGATTGTAACACCCCGACTTTTCCTAATATTTATTATTTGTCTCATTTATATTCGTAAATTGTTTCTCTTGATTTCCTCATTTCTTTTAGCTCGAGAAAATCGGTTCACTTGTCGCATGGATAAGCTACTCTGTAGTCGTAACTTCAATACGGAGTAATTTAGCTAAAAACGGTGTAATTTCCTCATACGAACTCCGATTCAGGTGATTCAAAAGGCTAAACTGCGTATTTTTCCGACGCCGTCGCAACTGCCAAATTTTTAGAAGTCAGTTTGAACCGGGCCACGCTGGGCCGAGCCGATTTCCCCAGCTCGGGTTTGGGTTTAGGGCTTCTAGGTTAGCTTTTCTATCAAGTCATTATAATATCCTATAATCTCCTAAACTAAGCAACATTATAATCTGATCTCTTTCTTCCTAATCTCTCCCTTATCCCATCCCCATTCATCCCTCTTAATTCTCTCACAAAAACACTCCATAATCTCATCAAACACCATTGTTATTCCTTCAAGCTTTCATCTTTTGCATCCTAGACTTCATCTAGTCTTTTTCCTTGGTATAGGATCTCTTTTGTCCCTTTTATTTTTCTGATCTTATGTTATTTTGTGTGTTATATTGTTGTGTATTCATTGCTTGTGTGTTTGGCTTGAATCATCAAAGGAGAAGGAGACCTAGAAGAAGGAGACACCATTCTTGTGGAGGAAGAAGAAGAATAGCAAGGATTTGGACTCTACTAAGGTAACTAGGTGTGATCTAGTCATGTTTTAGCATGTATGAGGCCTTGTTTGTCATGTTGTTGTTGTCTACATTGTTGTGGTGTTAATGGTTGATGTTTTGGTCATGATTTCATGCTAGTTTCATTGGCCTCATACTAGGATTGTCATATCATCATTCATATTATCATCATTAATTGCTTAACTATGATAATTTAATGCTAATCATGTTGGTAAATTGATGAAAATCGTGTTGATGTTGAGTTGTTGTTGATGGCGTGGTTCAAAGCAGGCCAAACCCTAGCCCCTTTGTTTCTCTTGTTTTGCTTCCTTGTTTTGGCT
Source organism: Dianthus caryophyllus (assembly GCA_023091065.1). Taxonomy (NCBI): domain Eukaryota; kingdom Viridiplantae; phylum Streptophyta; class Magnoliopsida; order Caryophyllales; family Caryophyllaceae; genus Dianthus; species Dianthus caryophyllus. Next base: position 8,937,664 of record CM041529.1, on the reverse strand, counting down.
TAATTATGATTAATCATGATGTTTGCATGATTCACCTAAAGTTACACTATGAATTATGATGATTTGATTAGGCCTAAAAGCGTTGTATGCATGTTTAAGTGAATGAATCACATGAATCGATAGTGGGTCACTTGAGAATTGAGTTTAATGCATGAAATCGGGTTTGAGATGTGTTGGCCGTGTGTGTGGGTGTGTTGGCCGTGAGTTGTGGTGGCTGGCCGTGTATGTATGTATGCGTGGAGTCTTGGTTGGTCACTTGTTTGAGTCTTGCCATGTCTCATAATGTTAATTATGCTAAAATGAATCGGTCTATGCTTTGTTTGATCACTAATTAATGGATTATGAGCATGTTAATTGAATCTATGACTTGTAAAGCATGTTGGTCATATTGTACTCCGTATGTATGGTTGGATATGATGATATTGAGACTTGTGTGTGTATGAGTATGGATGTTGTGGTTGTGTCGAGTACCGAGACAAAGTTACTGTGTTATGCTTGGGTTAAGTTTGCACATGGGTACTGCTCGCACATGTGTGAGGAGATACAACGTCCTAGGATGGACGGATACCGCTCATGGTCCCCTCGGCTATTCTTGTTGTTTAGCTAGAGCTATCATGGGTTCTCAACCAGAAGGGTTAGAGACTATGGTTATTTATGTCGTCACCGTTCTTGTTGCTCGGTGGAATTTGGCCAAATTTAGACTTGTGATTATTGAGGAACTTCTTGTTGCTGTTCCGCCATAGGGTTTGGGTGATTCTTGTTGCTTCACCCGGGGTGATTCTTGTTGCTTCACCCAGTTCTCCGCGCTTACTCTCGCAGTTGGTTGGTTGATGGATCGTCATGTGAGCTCGATTGGTTTGGACACAACTGTGGTTGTGCCGTGATGTTTGTTGTTTGTATACTATTGTTTCTTGGTTGTTTGTTGTTGTTTATGTATTTATATTTTGGTATTAGGCCGTAGGCCAGGTGAGCTTGTTGCGTTGTTGTTCATGTTTTGTTATGTTAAAATATGACTGGGGAGCACCTAGTTACTCCCCACTGATTGTGGTTGTTGCCTCTCTTTTTATAGGTACGCGCGGGACGGGCTTATGTGTGAGAATGCCGTGAGATTGAGACCCGTAGCATGCCTTTCGCGAGTTGTCTTGATAGCTGTCGAGTTGGTTTAGTTTGGATTAGACTTCATTTATGCTTTCAGTTCATTGTACTTTGGTTTTGGTTTTGTAAGGGGTATTTATTCCCCACTTCTAGGCCTCAAGGCCTACCTTCCTAGCGTTGTTTAGTTTGTTTAGTGAGTGATGATCCGGATTACACGGTGTTTCCGCCACCGTGGCTCGCTTTTATTTTCTTTATTTTATAAATCCTTTTTATTTCTTTATTTTATTTTGTTTGAAAATCCGGGTTGTTACAATGCGTGGCCACGCTCGGTAAGAATCTACGGTAGATTCCCCGGTCAGACAGCTACTCTCCTTATCGAGGAAACCACTCATGATATATTTATCTTTTGAATGCAAGTACGACCTGTAAGACACCTTGCATTGAGTGGAAGATGTGAAACGGACATGAGAATTGGTAATGCACAACTTGTCTCGGACAAGTGGGAGATTGTTGGAGTAAGTGTCCTCCACAATAGTGCGATTACTTAATAAATCTCATTTAAGGAATACATGGGGATAATCCTGTATTATTGTCAATTGATTAACGTAAATCAATAACGGTTGACTGACTAGAGTTTGACGTTATTGTCGTGAGAACGGCGGTAATCAATTGATCTCTTTAAGTCACACCTATATGAACATACTCCAAATATTCAAGCTAATTAATTGTATGAGATACGATTAGATTAGTAACTTGATAAATTGACTTACGGTTAGTCAGTGAATTAATTTAGAGAGAAATCGAGTTGTGAACTCGGATGATTGAATTTTATATCGATAAAATTATTAGAGGATATGGGAATTATTGATTAACTGTTAATTTACTAATCATGTATATTTTACTAATGAGATTAGTAAAACTACAATTTTAATATATGTGTAAGTGTACATGTATATTAAGGAAGAGTTTAATTAATTTACACTTTATTATATTAGATAATTAAGTGATAAATTATAAGTATTTGTGGGACAAATATTGAAAATAAAATAGACCCAAATAGGTCCATATGGACCGTCCAAATTAGAAGGGGAAGAAGATTCCCTTGTCTTATTTGGTTTGTCTTGTTTTGTTTTGTTTTTGCTTTAGACAAGCATGCAAGGAACATCATCATTAGAATGCATGTAATTTGTCTAAACAAGAAAAGCAAGCTCCACACTCTTTCTCTCCTCTCAATGTGGCCGGCCCCCTCTCCCTTTAAGTGTGCCCAACACACTTTGTTATTTGTAGGTAAAAAACAAGGGGCCAAAGGAAGAGATTAGATGAAGGTGTTCACTACTCTCTAACTCCTCGAAATCTCTCTAAAACTCACATACAATATTACCTATATTACTAAGTCTTAGTAATAGTAATATTACATAATATCTAGTAGCTATTAGTGATTTCTAGTCTAAATCACTAGTAGTATTTGGAGTAGTTCTTGGGTGCAACTGAGAGGAGGTTTCCTATTTTGGAAACTCGGATTTTGGAGGATCATCCATATTGTTAGCTCAAGAAACAAAACTAGAAAGGAGTTCTAGTCTTGTGCATGCCCATATTTCCCTTTAAGAAAGGTATAAATTTCTATAAACTTATAACAAAGTCTATTTGTAACTACATAGATCTTGCTCATCAAATTAGAGTAATTTGATTTACACTAATATTTGATTAGTGAAGGGTATGAGATCCCTACAGATACTTGGTTGATTATGAGGGAAGAGTCCCCATAGACTCTTACGTTGCAGGCGTTGAGTATGGGCGCTGCTTGGAGACCGTGCAAGCATGCTTCGTATTCGGCGGCGTTGTTAGTTACGTCGAAATCCAGCTTGATGGATAAGGGTGTGTGTTCGCCATTTGGGGATATGAGAAGTATTCCTACTCCACAACCACGATCGTTGGATGGGCCATCGAAGTATAACTCCCATTGTTCTTGGTCGATGTTGTAAATCCCGTCGTCGGGAAGGGATGTTGTGTCGAGGATTGGTTCTTCGACGATTGCATTTTCGGCTAGGAAATCAGAAACTGCTCGTCCCTTGATTGCCTTGAGAGGTACGTACTTAAGGTCGAATTCGGCTAGGAGCAACGTCCATCTGGCCATTCGTCCGTTAAGCACAGGTTTCTCGAAAAGGTACTTTACGGGGTCCATTTTGGAGTAGACCTTCGTTTGGTGCGCTAGCATATAGTGGCGGAGTTTCTTGGATGACCACACTAGAGCTAGACAACTTTTCTCGACAGGTGAATATTGAGTTTCGTAATCGAGAAATTTCTTGCTTATGTATTAAATTGCGTGTTCTTCGCCATTTACTTCTTGAGCGAGCATGGCGCCCATGGCGGTGGGGGTTGTAGTAAGATATAAGGATAGTGGCAAATCCTTTTGCGGTGGTCGCAGAACTGGCGGGTTGGTTAACAATTCTTTGACCTTGTCAAATGCTTTTTGACATTTTTCGTCCCATTCAACGTGGTCAGTTTTCTTGAGCTTATTGAAAACTGGTTCACATATCATGGTGAGCTTGCTAATGAAGCGCGAGATGTATTGGATTTGGCCCAAGAAACTTCGAATTTCGTCGAGGTTCTTCGGGGGTTGCATTTCGAGGATTGCTTTGACTTTCGAGGGGCCGACCTCGATTCCTCTTTGGCTCACTACATGTCATAGTAGTTTACCGGATTTGACTCCAAAAGTACATTTTTGGGGATTCAAGCGCATTTTGTATTGTCGTAGGCGAGTGAAGAACTTGCGGAGGTTAGTGATATGACCACTCCTCTCCTTTGACTTCACGATCATGTCGTCGACGTAACCTTCGACTTCTTTGTGCATCATGTCATGTAAAAGGGTTGTGGCGGTGCGTTGGTATGTGGCACTGGCATTGATGAGGCCGAAAGGCATGACCGTGTAGCAGTATGTGCCCCACGGTGTAATGAAGGCCGTCATTGCCATGTCCTCGCAAGCCATCTTGATTTGATTATAGCCTGCGTAGCCGTCCATGAAGGATAGGAGGGCGTGGTTGGCGGTGTTGTCGACCAGGACGTCCACATGGGGTAATGGGAAGTCATCTTTTGGACTGGCTTTGTTTAAGTCGCGGAAGTCGACGCATACTCGAATTTTGCCATTCTTCTTCAAGACTGGAACTATGTTTGAGACCCATTCTGGATATTCGATGACTTGGATGAAACCGGCTTGTAGTTTTTTCTCGATTTCTTCCTTGACCATAAGGGACCATTCGGGACGTAGCCTCCTTAGTTTTTGTTTGATTGGTTTGTAACCGGGCTTAATGGGGATGCGATGTTCGGCAATGCTTCGTTCGATTCCGGGCATATCCTTGTATTACAATGCGAAAACGTCCTTGAATTCGCTTAGGAGTTGTGTGAATTGGGCACGTTCATCTTCGTTTAGTGAGGTACATGTAGGGATCTCATCCCATTCACTAATCAAATATTAGTGAAAATCAAATTACTCTAATTTGATGAGCAAGATCTATGTAGTTACAAATATACTTTGTTACAAGTTTATAGAAATTTATACCTTTTACAAGGAATAAAATGGGCACAAAACTAGAACTCCTTTCTAGTTTTGTTTCTTGAGCTAGCAATATGGTTGATCCTCCAACCCTAGTTTCCAAAATAGGAAACCTCCTTTGAGATGCACCCAAGAACTACTCCAAATATACTAGTGATTTTGATCTAGAAATCACTTAGTATAGACTTGATAATATGTAATATTATTATTACTAACACTTAGTAATATGTTGTATATTATAAATATTTAGTTTTAGAGAGAATAGGTAGAGTTAAAGAGTAATAGTGTATGCATGCATCCTTTGCTCTTTCCTTTTATGCTCTTATAAAGACAAATTGAGAAAAGCAAAAATGTGTATAAGACACTCTAGGGGCCGGCCACCCTATGCATGGAAGAGGGGAAGAGTTTTTACTTTGTTTAGAGCAATTGCAAGCTTTACAATGATTATGTTTAAAGCATGCAAAAGAAGAACAAAAGCAAAAGACAAAAGAGAATCTTTTCTCTCTCCTTCTCTTTGCTTTGGACGGTTTTAGGGGCCCTTTTATGGGTCCAATGTGTTTTCAATATTTGTCCCACAAATACTTATAATTTATCACTTAATCATCTAATATGATAAAGTACAAATTATCAAATTGAACTCACAACTCTTCTTTAATATACATGTACACATACACATATATTAAAATTGTACTTTTACTAATCTCATGAGTAAAATATACATAATTAGTGAATTAACAGTTAATCACTAATTCTCATCTCCTCAAATAATTTTATCGATATAAAATTAAATCATCCGAGTTCACAACTCGATTTCTCTCTAAATTAATACACTGACTAACCGTTAGTCGATTTATCAAGTTACTAATTTAATCGTATCTCATACAATTAATTAGCTTAATTATTTGGAGTACGTTCCTATAGGTGTGACTTAAAGGGATCAATTGATTACCGCCGTTCTCACGACAATAACGTCAAACTCTAGTCAACCAACCGTTATTGATTTACGTTAATCAATTGACTATAATACTGGATTATCCCCATGTATTCCTTAATTGAGATTTATTAAGTAATCGCACTATTGTGGATGACACATACTCCAACAATCTCCCACTTGTCCGAGACAAGTTGTGCATTACCAATTCTCATGTCCGTTTCACATCTCCTACTCAATGCAAGGTGTCTAACAGGTCGTACTTGCATTCAAAAGATATATATCATGAGTGGTTTCCTCGATAAGGAGAGTAGATGTCTGACCGGGGAATCTACTGTAGATTCTTACCTAGCGTGGCCACGCATTTTCAGCGACTACTCCTCGAGTGGCCCAAAGATGTTTTACCCTGATGAGGGTGGACATTTCCTTTCCACTCGATCGTACTGTATGACGCAGATCACCATGACCCCAAAGATGCCCTTATGACCCCCTTTCACGGCATGACTTAGGACAAAAATGAAAGTCACTCGGAAACTGCACCGACTTAGACAATCAGTTTCCAGTCAAAGAGTCGACTCGAAGGAATACCATAGAAATTCCCACTACGACCAGGTTTCAATCTCATTGAAAAGGAATTCTATAAGCGTCACTGTCCGACAGAGTGTCTCACAGTCTGTCTATGCAAACGATCAGTCATCACCATGACTCTATGGTATTGAACCCACCATCGATCGACTTGCAATCTAGTCTCTTCGAGACGTCACCTCATATGAGGGACTAGGGACCAAATACTTAGTTTATGCCGTTCACTTGAATACGTTCAAAGTTGTCACACAATTATTCGGATAAACAAAGTATGCATTCAAAATGACTTAAAAGAGTAAATATACTCTAAACAAAGTATGCATTCAAAATGCCGAGTGCACATCATAGCATACATGATTTCTTCAACGTTATTCCTACACTCATCGGAAGAAAGCCTCTCTTGGAGTCTTTCATATTGAACCTATCAAGAATCTTATCGATATAAGCTTCTTGACTTAATGCTAGTATCCTTTTGGATCTATCTCTATAGATCCGGATACCCAAGATGCGTTGTGCCTCTCCCAAGTCCTTCATTTGGAAATGGTTTCCTAATTCCACCTTTACCGAATTCAGACTTAGAACATCATTTCCAATTAGCAGTATGTCATCCACATACAAAAAAGGAAGGTTACCTTGCTCCCACTAAACTTCATGTATAAACAAGGTTCCTCGGCACTTCGAGCGAAACCCTTTTGTTTTATAACATGATCGAACCTGTGATTCCAACTCCTTGATGCTTGCTTAAGACCATAAATGGATCTCTTAAGCTTGCATACTTTCTTAGGGTTGGATGTATCTATAAAACCTTCAGGTTGTGTCATATACACTTCCTCTTCTAGAATCCCATTCAAGAAGGCGGTTTTTACATCCATTTGCCATATTTCATAGTCATGAAATGCGGCAACCGCTAAGATTATCCTTATGGATCGAAGCATTGCAACCGGTGCAAAGGTTTCATCATAATGAATACCTTGGACTTGTGAAAAGCCCTTTGCGCACCAATCTAGCTTTGTAAACATCTATATGTTTATCTATGCCGAGTTTGATTTTGAATATCCATTTACACTGAAGAGGTCTCACTCCTTCAGGTAAATCTACCAAGTCGCAAACTTGGTTCTCGTACATAGAATCCATTTCGGATTTCATGGCCTCAAGCCATTGTTCGGAGTTGAGGCAACTAATAGCCGCCTTGTAGGTTGAGGGTTCGTTGCTTTCGAATAACAACAAATCACCCTCCTCCTCGATGTTACCGAGGTAACGGTCAGGTTGATGACTAACTCTTCCTGACCTCCTAGGGATTATAACCGTGTCAGAAGACGAGGGAACGGTTTCCTCATTTTCTGTCTCGGTTTGTGCCTCTTGAACTTCATCAAGTTCAAATTTTCTCCCTCTCTGTTTTTTGGAAACATATTCATTTTCTAGAAAAACAGCATCACGAGCCACAAACACTTTGTTCTCGTGAGGATTGTAGAAGTAATAACCATAGGTTTCCTTAGGATAACCTACAAAAAGACATTTGTCAGACCTAGGTGCGAGTTTATCGTCAGTTTTAATCTTAACGAATGCCTCACAACCACAAATTCTCATGAATGACAAATAGGGGACCTTTCCCGTCCATATCCCATATGGAGTCTTGTTGGCCGCTTTAGTCGGACTTCGATTTAGTGAAAAAACAGCAGACAACAGTGCAAAGCCCTAAAAGGAACCAGGAAGCTTACTTTGACTCATTATAGACCGAACCATGTCTAGCAAAGTTCGGTTTCTCCTTTCTGCAACACCATTCAACTGTGGTGTGCCCGGAGGAGTCCATTGTAATATTATACCACAATTCTTAAGATGAGAATCAAAGTCATTACTTAGATATTCGCCACCACGATCCGATCATAGTGCTTTTATCCTTTTGTTCAATTGGTTCACAACCTCATTTTGAAATTCTTTAAATTTCTCAAAAGCATCACTTTCATGGCTTATTAAGTAGACATAACCATATCTACTTAAGTGATCGGTAAAAGTAATGAAGTAATGACATCCTCCTCTAGCGGTGATGTTTAATGGACCACACACATCGGTATGTATGAGTCCTAAAACCTCACTAGCTCGTGTCCCTTTACCACTAAAAGGTGCACGAGTCATTTTGCCTAAAAGGCAAGCTTCGCATGTACCATATGATTCGCAATCAAATGGTTTGAGAACCTTGGTCTCAACAAGTCTCTTTATGCGTCTATCGTTTATGTGACTTAAACGACAATGCCAAAGGTAGGATTTGTTTGATTCATTCGTTTTGAGCTTCTTGTTCTCTATATGATAAACATCATTGACATCATTTAAAACATAAATAACTCCAATTGAAATGGCTTCACCATAAACCATTTCATTAAATGAAAAAGTACACCGATTGTCCTTAATCACAAAACAAAAGCCTTCCGCATCTAACACGGAGACGGAGATAATGTTTTTGGTTAGAGTTGGTACAAAATAAAAGTTATTCAAGTACAACTCTAAACCACTAGCTAGAGTGAGTACAAAAGTTCCCACGGAAACGGCCGCTACTCTAGCTCCATTACCCATGCGGAGATCTACATCACCCTTGGCTAGTGCTCGCGCGTTTCTCATCCCCTGCAAGTGATTGCAAAGATGAGATCCACATCCGGTATCCTATACCCATGTAGAAATGCAAGCATGATTTATGTCAATCATATAAAGACTAGAAGGAACAATATCTTTGGATGTCGCACATCCATCATTCTTTTCCTTCAAGAATTTGGGACAATTGCGCTTCCAACGTCCGGGTTTGTGCTTGCTATTCTCAATAGCATTCCCCTTACCCTTATCTTCCTTGAACCGAGCTTCATTAGCTCCCTTCCCTTTCTTGACTCCAATATTTATGTTCTTCAATCTCATTGAAAGAACATTTTTTCTCTCAAGCTCATTCACTTTGATGCTCTCTTGGTTATAGCACATCATCGTCACTCTAGTGAATATCTCATATGCACTTTTGTGAGTAACGAAGCGAAGTTTGAGAGTAGGTGACATTGACCAAACCAACACATTTTTCAAGTCATTGTCCATCTTTACGTGCTCATCGTAGGCGGCTCGTGCCGCCGCGGTGGCCCTAAGTCCGGGTTCGGCGGGAAGTTGTTTGGTAAGGTATTTAAGCACATTGTCGGATTGAGCGGCGCCCCTTATAGTCGAATCTTATTCGACAAGGTTGCTACCGTCATCTTTTAGGATACACATACACTAATAGCAGTGCATCACCACGCAACATGGACTCACACGAAACATATCATTCACATTTTACGAGTTATGACACACGAAGATGCACAGTCAAAACCAAACTAAGTACTCATAACGGTTTCTTTCATATCTTTCTCATTCCCATCATTTCGTATCGTTCCACATCACTTCCGCATCATTTTCATATCATCCTCATCTTATCATCGGTATAACAATCTCACCATGCTACAATTTGTCATTCTATCGAGCATCAAACAATCATCACACAAAATAACTTTTTATCATCGATTTTACGATACAACGTGCACATCACAATTATGATAATACAGCAACAGCAGCAACCATTAAGTATAATCAAAGCAATGTGTCACTTAAGTATAATCAAAGCAATGTGTCACTTCCACAGCACACAATATCATAACAATATACCGTTATATCTGGCAGCAAACAATTCCACAGTTCCTCAAAATGCACTATAAAGTGCCTCCAGTGACCATAAGGTCCTAATCCCAACCTCCATCAACAATATCCAATGTAAAATAATAATCAACGAGTGCGTATACGAAAACATATGAATATAATAATGCGATATCATATTAAAGCAACATATATGAAACATTAGTATAGATGATAGCGTAAGCATAAACAATTGTCAGGCAAGAATAAACATCATTATATTAATGTATTAGCAACAAGTACGCATATGAAACCATATGATAACAGTCATGCGATAGTATAGACAAACAAATAAGTATGAATCAGAATTATAAAAGATAAAATAACTGCAATCAAGGATAAAAGCATCATCCTACCAAAACATGTTTAATGTAACGTATAACTAACGAGAAAGCATACGGTAATAATCACGCGATGATAAAGGCAAACAAGTATACATGAACATAATCGTAGCTAAAAGCATAACTGCAACAAGTATAGATAAGATTTTCATTGCAAGACAGGTTTAAAGGGTAGGGTGGGTGGGCAACATAACTTAGAATATACATTGTTTATTTATCGCCCTTTATTAGTTCCTTGCCATGTCGTACCTCGTACTCACTCTGTTGATACAATCTCATCAACTCGCAACCGCAGTTGCTCTCGCCACGCTCCACTCTTTTGGCATTCAGCCATAATCACTCTTTTGGCATACAGCCATAATCACTCTGATAACACTCCACTCCGTCGAGTCACTCTCGTATAAGTATCAAGTGTCACTCTCATATCGCATGTGGCCTCAGCCACTGTCATAATATCTCCACTCATCGCATCTCGTCATCGTATCATATCATCTCATCAACTCTCTTTACATCACTCTCATCGCCTCTCATCTCCTCTCATCGCCTCTCATCATCGTCTCTCAAAGTATCACTCTCATATCATCACATCTCCGTCAACGCCGCATTTCTCCGTACTCCAACCTCGCATAACACACACACACATACAAGCATATCAACAGCACATCAGCGCACCCCACTAATACTACCCTCATAGTTACCATTCCGATTCGTGGCTACCAAGCTCTCTAGGGACGTCTCCTACACAGGGTTTCGGGACGTCTCCCTAGCCCTGGTGTTGCTTGGATCACCATTTCTCTTCATGGGGTTCATTTTAATTCCTACATTCATTTTAAGACACGACTCCTTTATGTTCATTTTAGGATTCATTTTAGGTTCATTCTAGGTTCATTTATAACAGGGTCGCCGCTCTGATACCACTTTGTAACACCCCCATTTAGGCCGGGCGGACCCCACCTAAATAAGGGCGTTACGCGGCTCGAGTGAAGGAGCACGCAACAAACCTATGTTTAACAAAACACACACATATATACACAAACATAACAACACACGGCTGCAAGATGTCTAACACAAAAATGTAAACTGCAAAACTGAAAAAAAACTGTAACAAAAATAGGCACGCAGGCCGAAAATGGGTAAAGTAGTGAGACATCTAAAGGTGGCGTCTAGACATAAACCAAAATCATAAGTCGAGCCCTCCAAACGTCCCATCAAACAGCAGATTTACGTCCGAGAACCTACAGGGTGGGGGAGACAAAAACATAAAGACAAAACACGAACCTAGTTAGCTTCCATATTGAAATAATAAAAGTGCGACAAGAGTAAGTTTATTCAAATACTAAACGACCACGATATATAACATTTAAGTGGTACATCGAGATTATTCTAACTCGGACGTATAACAACCAATCAAACAATTTCAAACTCCACCGGGTGACTCCCACCCGGTGGTCTTACCGTCTCGTCAACACCCCTCTTGCACTTATGATATCAACACTCTGCATACACTCTTATTCATCATCGTCAATCACTCAACATCAATATATCATTCACTCGTATTCAACATTCTTTTCACTCATATAATCATCATCGCAAACACTCATATAATCATCGTCACTCGTGAAATCAATTCACTCATAATCATCATCATCATTCACTCTTATAATAGTTCGCTCGTAGTCAACATCATCATTCACTCAATATAATCATTCACTCGTCGCTAACCAGTCATTCACTCATGAATATTGCGTACCATCGCTCATAAATAGAATCAAATAGCTCACATACACGTACTTCGCGACATGGCAAGGAAATGGTATTAGACATATACATTCACATATACCCAACTTTATTCGTCATAAGTATCTATGTAAATCAAGTTTAACGTGACGCATAGACTCACACGAGTTCACCGCGTCACTCAAGGTTTAATCATCCTACTCACACTACATGTTAATCCTCATGATCACAACATCAATTCAACAAATGACACAACCGAAACACGGCTGTCAGCCGTGAGTAAAATCCGAGCAGCAGCCCCAAATTTACAGTAGAAAACAACAATTTATAATATAAGTAGTAACAGGACTTGCCAGCAACAACAACGGAGATGACAGCAACAACTACAACAAATACGGCAACAACAACAATCGAAATGGCAGCCTCAACAATAACAAAAATGGCAGCATTAGCACGACAGAAAATTCAAGAACAACAAAGAGCCTTTTACTCTAAGAAACCACACCTCAACACACTGATTGGAGCACACACTACTGACATAAAGAAATTTATCCCATTGCTCACAAATAAGCTTCGACAACCCAAAATACACAGCAACAACAACAGTATATGGCAGATTATAGGCAGCAACAATAGTACGACAGTGACATCAGTCTTCACGTCATTAACACTCACACATACCTTCACAATAATTCACACCGAAACCTTCACATATACACCTCACAATCAATAAACAACCACATTCATTCAACAATACACACACAAGTACACATACATGCTAAGTAAGGTCTAACCCTTACCTTGATGATGGAGAAAATCATTTGAAACCATCTCAAGGGGTGGACACCGACTCTCACAAGATTTCCTCTATGAAAACGTCTTCTACATCACCCAAAATACACCCAAAAACACCCACAATTACTCATATGAATTACACAAGAATTAACAAGGCAATTTAAGACTAACTCAACACAAAACCTAAAACAAAAGCCACTAAGTTGAACTAGCTAAGGTCCATACCTTGTCTCGAAGCTTATATGAGAAGGTAGAGGGGAAAGAGAGGAAAAGAACGCAACAAAAATCGGAAGAAACGGAGCCCGAACGAGGGAGATACGGTCTTGGTGGTGATGAACCGTGTTTCACGGTGTAGACATTGAAGAAGGCTGATGTTTTCTTCTTTTGTTTATTTAATCGTGTGATGTGAGGGAAAGTTAGGGATGAGGGGTTTGGTTTAATTTTTTTTCTAGAGAGATAATAGTAAAACGAAATGTGGGAGGAATGACGGAGGTCTACTTAATTTATTCCACTAAATAAACATGGAGGGAAGGTCAAACTCGGTCAAAATCGCTTAAGAACACTTTACATACTAAAAACAGACACTAGACCAGTCAAAACACTTAACCGACTTCACACCTCAATTACTCTCATTTTTACGAGTTAAACGAGTATACACTTTCCATATATCCGAGTTATAGCTCACAATCTCCGAAGTGCCAAAAATAATTACGACCAGCTTAAAAACAACGCTGACGGCTTAAAGTTACTAACTAAGGAAAATTCGGGGTATTACAGTTATGGTTTGGTCCGAATGGAGGGAGGTCATCGTTTGAGAAGGTGATAGCCCCGGGTAGCCAATCTCTTGTGACATGGCTGACCATTTGATCCGGAGAAATTTCCGAATCCGCAGATGCTATTTGCAAAGCGCGGATGAATGCCTTCCTGTGTTCGGCTGAGTCTCGTAGAAGAGCCCAGATTGAAACGTCAGCTTTTGTGCGAGTGAGTTGCTTTTGAAGCACTTCGCTCGTGTTTGGTAGTGGAATTATGGTAGACGTGGAGGGTGTGCTTGTAGAAGGAACATCTTTTTGGACTACGGCCTTGCCTTTTTCGGTCGCGGTCGCTTTTTGAGCAAACTCGTCGGTGAAGATATTCTGATAAGGACGACCAGAGCGTGTGAGGTGCGAGACCTCGTCTTGATCGTTCTTCTCGGGCTGTTTGCCCTTCTTTTTCTTCCTCTTCTTGTTTTTCTTGTTCTTTTTCGAGGGAGTAGCGTTTGAGAGTTGGGCTACCATTTTATTGGCGGGTGGCCATTCGTCGTCTTCGTTATCATTAAACCAAACACCATTGATTTGGTCATTAGAGGGTGTGATGAGATAAGAGCAATCCAGTATAGGGACTGATCCTACGAATATGGCGTGGTCGCTTTGGGCTCGAGTGCCGACTTCAACGAGTTCTTCGAAATTCTGGACGTCACCGTAATCGAAGCGTTTTTGCCATGCGGGCCGCAGGCTATTGAGAAACGTATGCATGAGTTCGTCTTCGTGCGGAGGGTTTGGGATCTGTGCGAGCACTTTCCTCCATCGGACAAGATAGTGGGCGAAGTCTTCGTTGTTCTTTTGGTGTTGGTTTGCGAGGGTATAGAGGGAAGCATGCTTGTCGGCCTTGTTCTTGGTGTGCCGTTCAACTTCGGCTTGATGCAAGGCCTTCAAGTTGCTAATGTCTTTGGTGAGTTGGCTAACACGGTCACGGAGTGTCTTTAAACTGTCGAGGTTAGACATTTTCGAGGCGTACTCGTGTTCGTTGTGAGGGATGTTGGTGCGATTCTTAGTATGACAAGTATCCAGCAGAGACCTGCATTTCACTTCGTATATTAGTGACACGACTCGACCCACTAGATTCACATTCATTCTAAGCATTCATTTTTAGCTCATTCCTTTGTTTAGAAAGACCTTTTATACTTTGAAAATAGGAGATTTTCGAAAAGGTTTTAGCTAAAGGAAGCTTTTGAGGCGAGGATGCGTGCGCGCATCTCGTCTCGATGTTAAAAGATTTTGCTTTGCACCCGTCGAACTGATATCGGTAATTTGCCGAGGCGAGCTCGAGTTCGGATGTGTAAAACAGAAAGGATTTGACTCGAGAGTGGTTAGCAAGTCGAGTCGAGAATGTTAAAAGTGGAATCTAGGCCGTATGACCTAGAGGATTGAAATCCACGAGCTTGGGTTTTAATCCTTGCTAGAGTTTTTGCTTGTTAGTAAAAAAAAAAAAAAAAGGATTTTGAAAAAGCATTATTTCAAAATTCGCGATAGTTTTGTTTGAAAAGTGTTAGATTGTTAGATGTTAGGTTCATTTGTCTTTGAAAAGTTTAAGCGAGTTTTCGAAGATATGAATGCAAATGCTCATTTTGAAAAAGACCATGGAGTGCATGGCCTCGAACTTGTACGTATGACTCGACTCAAAGGGTAGGGTCAATTCGGGTACACCTCCAACTATCTTGAGTACGCTTTGGCAGATACTTAACCCCTTTATTTCCTTACGCCGGAGCGATGGGTTTTCTAAAGGGAGCACTGGGGCGGTCAAGATAGTCGTTTACGGCAAGCCGTGGAGGGGCGAGAGGAAAGCAAGTCCGGCATGTGCTTTATCGAGTGGACAAGCCTGCATGTGGGAACCACCTCTCGAGGGTGAAAAGGGTGCCTAGATTCCAAAAGGAATGGACTCTAAACGAATGTGCATAGCTCAAATATGTATACATGGATTGTTCAAGGCTTTCAAGTTTCACCTCTTTATTTTTTAAAAGAAAAAGCAAGTTTTAAGTTTTAAAAATAAAATTTCCCCAGCGGAGTCGCCAAACTGTGGAACCCGGGATCGACGAGGGACCCAACTCGGCGTCTTGCGTAAGGGCGCTTTAAGTTAAAAAGACTAATTTACAAAAATCTTTGAAACTGTTTCGGAGTCGCCACCTAATTATCGCGGAAATTAGGAACCTGCTATCATGTCCTAAGCCTAAAGCCATGTCCTAGATTTTGGAGCACGCCGACACCCCTAGATCTAAGGCTTGTGAAACCAGAATGGATTCGGGGTGAGGGTACTTTAGCAAACGATTAATTCAATTAATGATTTATGAAACCTTTTAGAAAAACCTATGTAAAAATAGCATCTACTGACCTAGAACAATCAATGGAAAATGATATTTGAGCTGATGTTATCGCTACGTACAAGTTCGAAAAAGTTTGTAAAAGAATGCAGATGCAAATGCAAAAAGATTGATTAAAACCCTCAGTTTAGCATGTTTAACTTGTTAACGAAAACGGTTCAGTTAAAGGTCGAATTCATTGTTTAAGTTGATTTAATGCAAAATAAGAAGGTGCAAGATGCATGCAAATAAAATAAAGTTCAATTGTCCATTGGTTTATTTTAAAAGGGTCGGTTGCTTATGCGACTTTGGCGTGTCATCGGATATGGAGTGTACCCGAAGTAATAAGAGCACTTGGAATGCAAGCGCGCTCGGTGCCAAAGCCCGGGGGGGAGGGGGGGCGTCAAGTGTAGTCCTCTTTGTTAGTCCATAGAAAATAAGAAAAAGCTTTGATCCAAGTGGATCGGTACCTACCTTGTCCTGACGCTTCAGATCTGGGCAGAGCTTCGCTTCTTGAACTTAAAAGGAGGATGAATTCAACACGGGATGGTGTGCTGAACTCAAGGATTTGAGTGCGTGAGGCTTTGAGAGAGTTTTGAATTGTGTATGCTGTGAATTCTGGTTGTAAATTGTGTGTAGAAGATGTGTTATGAGGTCGGGTATAGGGGTGTATATATACTAAAAATCTCATAGAAATTAGGAAATCCGGGGATAAAACCAGGCTTAGAAACCGCATAGCACTTTGCGGTTTGCATGGTAAACCGCATAGGCTTATGCGGTTCACCCTCCTGTAGATACCCGTATCCGTACCCCCCAAAAACAAACCCGATGATGAAAAGGACTTCCATGCATGCTTTTAAAAGAGTCGAAACGGTACAAAAGTGTCTAAAACGTATTAGTCATTTTTAGCGTATTAATTTGGATTTGCATAATCATAAAAATGAATGTCACTCTTAGTCATTATAAGCACAACACGAGCACGATACAGGAACGTCTTATTAAGCCAAGCCACAAAAACAGCCCAACTAGCTACAAAACGGCCCAAACTTACAAAAACGACCCAAAACGCACACTAACACAACACTCAAAACGGGCCAAAGTGCGTCCCGTGTCACATTTTCACAAAACTAGACTCTACAAAACCGTAAAATAATATACTTTAATATTATTTTATTTCGAGCCAAAACCGAAAAACACGACAAAAACCGAAACACGAAAACCGAAATTTGGACCAAAACAAAAGACTTAACCCACAAGTTAAATTACATCACAAAACACCATCATTACCCCCTAAATACGTCACTTAACAAAGGCGGCTTAAAACAGCCTACCAAAACAAGAATAAAATCGCCAATTGACAGGCGATTAAAAATTTAAACGTCATTTGTCAGCGATTATGTTTTGTTTTGTACCAGCCTTTTTATTTTTCTTAAAAAAATCCAACCCAAACAAAATTAAAAACGCCTGTACACAGGCGATTTAATTTTGTGCACCCACAAAAACCAGCCAACCTCTATAAATACCAACCCATTTCATTCATTTCAATATATCGGTTTTACAAAACACATTAACACACTCACAAAATCCACTCAAAAATACCGTCTTTTCACTTTCGAAAGGTAAACATTTTACCTACGCTCTGGGACGTTTTGAGACTCGGACAAAGGGGTTACATTAACCCCAACCCGATATTGGCATTAGCGAAACCGTATTCGTAATACGGTTGTAGTAATTCAGATTCATAATCCGTCTAAACCCCGCCAATATCGCATAAATAACGACTCATTATCACTAAAGCAAACCGACGTCACTTTTATAATTATGCAAGTCCTCATTCATGCATTAAATAACGACTAGAATCACGGATCCAACACTAAATTGTACCGTTTCATAGAGTCTTTTTAGCATGTCAAAACTGAGGGTTTTTCACAAATTCCTAGAGTCAAATACAAGGTCGGAAAATAACGTTTATGGTATTAATTTAATCAATAAATTATTATTTAAACGTACATTTCCCATAGAAAAGTCATTATTTTGACTATTTACATTATTTATGCATTTTTATCGAGTCATATATATTCGCACTTGTACGTAGCGTCATTTTAGCCCAAATATCGAAATTAAATAAATGTTTTCAAATTAGTAGAGACTACTTTTACGTAGGCTTTTTGATTTCAGTTTTCAAAACACATTTTTGTCAAAACTTTTGAAAAGTAACCTCACTCCGAATCCCTTCTGCGGTTTCAAACCTCAGTTGATAGATATCGACGCATCTTGAAATCTGAGACACTCGTGTCTTATATTTTAAGACGCGTTGAATAGGTTCCAAATTCCTTTAATATTTGGTGGCGACTCCGAAAATACATTTTCAAAAAGGATTTTTCTACTTTTCTTTTTTGGTCATAAATTCATGCAATGATCTCCCCCATTTTTCACAAAACTTCGCACTTTTTCCTGCGTGGCGATTCATTCCCGACGCCCCACACGGGCGAGGACGGGCCACAGTGAGCGTCGATAGGTCTCTCACTTTCCCGGTACCTTCAGCTGGCGACTCCGCTGGGGACGAGCATGATTTTTATTATTTTTGAAAAACTAGTTTTTCTTTTATTTTAAAAACATAAAGAGGTGAAGCTTGAAACTTTGAAAACATTTACGCTTTCGATATTTGGGCAAAAGTATGTTGAGTCGAATCCTCCTGATTCAAGCCACACCCTCTGAGGAACGGCCCCTAGTAACTCTTGCTTCATAAGTGAGGTAACTCTGGACACGTTGTTCTCTCACCCCTCCACGATTACAAGTACGGCATCCATACAAACGATCGTAACCAGTCAAACTCGAACGCTCTAGGGCCCGTCTTGAATTCACACCTAAGACGTGTGTAGTCTTGCGGGTGCCCCTACCAAAACGTTATGGGAATGGCCGGAGGGAACCTTACCCTATAAACCAAAAACCTGTGTTTATATGTACATGTGTGAAGCTATAGTACCCTCACTATAGTCGTCTTTCAAAACCTCTGCATGCAAAAACATTTCCTAGGCATTATACTTTTAAAATACGTCCATTTTTGAAATCCACTTTTAAACTTTTTTCAAAAAGGTCATACTTTTAAAAAACACGCCGTTAGGCTCTTTGACCTATAGTCATTTGAGTGTGATAAATAAAATGCCAGTGCATTTAAAACCGATCCAGGATAATCGCTAGATCCCAGATCTTTTTCAAAACGTAAATGAATTATGCGACTGACGTATCGTCATAATACATTTATTGCAAAAAAAATTTCATAGAGCAAAAACCCGTAAATGTCAATGCATTTCGGAGATTTTAAATGAAATTAACCTTTAGTACGTTAGAATTAGCTCTAAGTCGAGTGACTTCATAGTCATCCCGATTTAATCTTTTTCCTCAAAAAACCAAAAACGCGGGCTCATTCAGATGCGAACCCATTGATTTAATTTTTGAATCAAGTGACCTATCGTCATTTTGATTTAATTCCCTGAGTCACACGTAAAAGGCGAACAAGTGATCGCCTTCTACCCAATTTTAACATCCTCAGATCGACTAGCCTATCGCTACTTCGGTTTGATCCTTTTTATCGTAATGATAAACCCCTAGCAACATACCGCTAAACTGGGTTAATCGGACTACGATCATAAAAATTTTTCTACCTCGAGATTAGGGACGTGTCAACATGCCCCTACCTCAAAAGCTTCTTGTGTCTTTTAAAGCTAAAAACACGAGTCGAGTCATGCACCCACTTTTTTACTCCTTTGCTTTTTTTCCTATTGTGAATGTGATTTTTCGTTGCGTCTTTTCTTGCTTTTTAGATTCACTAAAGGTTTGAAAACTTTGTCAGGTCCACTCATTGAAAAACGCTGGATACACAACAAACCACCCATTGAACAAAACCTGGATACACGACGAACCAAGAACCGTCACTTAAACCCACCTCCGCCTCCAAAGAAGCGCGCCTACAACAAATCAAAACCAAAACCTGTAATGGCCTTTCAACAAGATGAAGGTTTCGGCGGACCGCCACCACCCCCCCGGAAGTAACTGCCGAACAAGTCCGACAGCTCAATGATAGGATAGCTAGCCTCACTACGACGATCGAGCAAATGACTATCATGCAAAAGTTTGAAGCAGAGAAAAACGCCGTACGCCTGGCCGAGGAATCCGAACGGAATGCAAAAAGGATTCGAACCATGGAAGAACGTCTCACGAACTCAAGAGGTTACTCCATACACCAAGAAAACGAGCACATCCCAAAGAACGTCAGGTCCATGCTACCAGACAAGCTAGCACTCAGTGATCTTCCCATCTTCAAAGGTCACGAAAGCCCGCTCGTTCACGTCAAGGCTTTCAAAGCTAAAATGGCCATCATGGGTGTCGAGCCCCCTGCATGGGCTACCTTATTTCCACACTCATTAGACGCGCAACCCAGGGCATGGTTCTATGCTTTAGAGCCACACAAAACGGGTAGTTTCGAGGACATAACGGTTGCGTTTGATCTGCAGTATCGGGACAACAATGATATCCAAGTCTCGCTACGTACCTTGGAGGTCCTGACTCAGAGAGACAATGAAGGGTTTACCGAGTACCTGACGCGCTGGAAGAAACTGTGTGCTCAAATACCTAACCGTCCGAGAGACACTGATCTAATCACTAAGTTCATCAACAACCTCACCCCCGCATACCAAGAACACCTACGGTACGGGAATTTTGACAACTTCTCAACCCTCAGCGTCGTCGGCGAACTCATCGAGGACGACCTCCATAAAGAAAATAGGAATAAAAGTACAGGTCGCGGATATCAAGGAAGCTCATCTCGAGCCACTGCCAAAGTCGAGCCCATCCATGCCATCAACGCACTGGACGCGTTAGAGGCACCACCGGTTTTTACGACACCACCAAGGCCTGCCACACCTCCGCCAAAAGCATCATACTCACCTACGGGTCCCAGCTCACTAAAAGCACGACGAAACTTTGACCCAATATACATGACCTACTCAAAGGCACTGCAGAAGCTCGTGAGCCGCAATGTACTTCAACTCATAGGACCTACTAGCGAGCCTCCCCCAGACAAGAAACCGAAGTCATGGGATCAGAACGCATA
The DNA here is from genome assembly GCA_023091065.1 of Dianthus caryophyllus. Lineage (NCBI taxonomy): Eukaryota > Viridiplantae > Streptophyta > Magnoliopsida > Caryophyllales > Caryophyllaceae > Dianthus > Dianthus caryophyllus. The sequence continues at coordinate 8,916,712 of CM041529.1, read as the reverse complement.
CTGCGAGTTTCACAGGGGAAAGGGGCATGATACCGAGCAATGTTTCCGCCTAAAAAACATAGTCCAAGATCTGATCGACGACAATACTATTGTGAAGCCCAGCCCGAGCCCTAAACCTTCGAACCAGCTCAATCCTTTGCATAACCATGCTATATTTACAGGAACGCACCCCATCATCGACTGCTCTAAAATGATAATTCGGGTGATTACTAAGTCAACGGCATCTGGAATACTTCTGAGGATGAAGCCGACAATAATGACATCCGCATATGTCTCCAAGATGAGCTCTACGAGGAGGAGGCTCAACCCCGTCGTCCGCCAGGCAAGTACGGAGAGCTACGTCACAAGTACCCATTTAGGCTATCAGACAGTGATGACGAAGTAGCCTACCTAACACGTTCTGGACGTCCATACCAAGCTTCTCTAAAGTTACTTGAGCCCCAGAACCCCCCGCCAAGGTTGACTGCTCAAGAGAAGAACAAGGGAATAATCATAGACGAGGATACGCCGCCTACTTCGCCTACCTCTGCGGCCTCACTTCCAAGCGTCGCTCCTACAAGCTTTACTAGTTCACCTGCAAGCATTGCTCCTACCCCCACGCCGCCATCCAGCAAAGTATCATTACCTAACGCTAATCCTGCGCCTGCTCCACCAGCTAATAAAATAGCATCACCAAGCGTCACCCCTTCACCCTTACCCACGCCTGAGATCGGAGACACGCTCCACAAACAAATTGACTCAACAAAACAAAGGCGGACATTTCAATCTGGCAGCTCTTAAGGGACTCAATGGGACATCGTGAAGCCCTTTACCAAGCATTACAGGTCACCCCAATGACATCGGAAATGTCTCCAGAAAAGCTCATCAGCAACATAACGCGCGAATGGCAGGCTAACGCCGTCACCTTCTCGGATAAGGACCTCCCTCCGTTCGGTGGCACGCACAATCTACCTCTCTACATCAACGTGGAATGTCACGGCATGACATTGCCAGTCGTCCTCATCGACAATGGATCCGCAGTCAACGTCCTACCCCTGGAGACAGCCAAAAAGCTAAGGATTGAAGAGAATGATTTCATTCCATGTACCGATGGTGTCAGGGCTTACGATGGAACACGTCGCAGCATAAAGGGAACCGTCTCCTTTCCCATTATGACAGGGCCAGTCATGAGAGAAACCGAATTTCAAATCATTGACATACCCCCAACCTACAACATGCTATTAGGAAGGCCATGGATCCACGCTACCAAGGCCGTCACCTCAACCCTACATCAAAAGGTCAGGATGCCTTTAGGTGACGAGATCGTCACCATCGACGCTTCAAACTTTCGTGCCACGCTTAAACAACACAAAGGAAGCAATAGTACTGCGGAAATAAACGCCGATCCAGCCGATGACATATGTGGTTTCGACTTCGACTTCAGCATCTGTACCATGACTCGCGGAGAGGAAATCGCATCACTCTACGCCAATGACAACGACAATAAATGGCCAACCATGGGCCTATCTTATGTGCCATGGTCACACGAAGTCTCTCACGGTTGGGAATCGTACAACGATCGCAAGAAGCGTCATGATTTCCACATGCAGCCATACCACATCTTCCCCAGCAACTACTTCGTCAGGGAGGGCACTAGCAGAATCCCCAAAAACGTATCCACATACACCATCGCCGGAATTGAACTTGTCTCCGACATCATACGCAACTCCAACTTCAACCCCACTGACCTAATCGTTCCTTACGAAGAAAAAACGCACGACGGATGGTCAAAAACCCTTGAATGGACCGACGAACAAGGCCGCACTTTCAAGATCACTACCGGCCAAGGCTACACCTTCGAAGATTCTAACTCCGACGAAGATGAAGACAACGCCCTCAACAAAAAGACCGTCGTAGAATTTAAACTTCCCCGTCGTCATTTTAAGTCTTATGCCCCAACTAAGCCCCCGGGCTATCTCCCAGATATAATCAATTTAGCTAAAGAACTAGAGTCATTAAGGTTATCCAAAGCTCCCTCGTCTGAGCTATCTTCAAATGTAACCGCTTTTGATAACATTAATAACATGAAAGTTTTTGATTACTCTTTGCCTCATTTAAAAACTATGTATTCTAATGATCACGATAAATTTAAACTAAAAAACATTTCATTATATAGATATATTGCAAGCATTGTCTCAAAACCCGAACATGACCCCATCATTGAAGACACAACAACCGTCGACATAGGCACGCCCGAAGAGCCTCAAGAACTGCAACTGGGGGCTTCCCTAAGCACAGAAGAAAGGGCCACATATACCAAGCTCCTCGCAGAGTTTAAGGACGTCTTTGCCTGGTCATATAAGGACATGCCCGACATAGACCGCGAGATAGCTGAACACCGCATCCCGATCAAGCAAGGCTCCAGACCCGTCAAACAGAAGCTCTGACGCATCAAGCTAGAATGGTCTCTCATGGTCAAAGAAGAGATCGAAAAGCAACTACAAGCTGGATTCATCCGGGTCATTGAATACTCTGATTGGGTCTCCAACATGGTGCCGGTAATGAAGAAAAACGGCAAAATACGAGTATGTGCCGACTTCCGGGACCTAAACAAAGCCTGCCCAAAAGACGATTTCCCACTACCTCACATGGACATCCTAATCGACAACACAGCAGACCACGCCTTACTATCATTCATGGATGGATATGCAGGATACAACCAAATCAAAATGGCAGCAGATGACATGCCAAAAACCACTTTCGTAACCCCCTGGGGGACGTACTGCTACACAGTCATGCCATTTGGGCTCATAAAGGCCGGCGCTACCTACCAACGCACTGCTACCACCTTGCTCCACGACATGATGCATAAGGAGGTCGAGGTATACGTCGACGACATGATCGTAAAATCAAAAGAAAGGGATGACCACGTCATAAACCTTCGGAAATTCTTCACCCGAATCAGGCAGTATAAGATGCGATTGAACCCACAGAAATGCACCTTTGGGGTCACATCAGGCAAGTTGCTGGGTCACATAGTAAGCCAGCGCGGGATCGAAATAGACCCAACCAAAATCAAGGCAATAATGGGTATGAAACCGCCAAGCAACATCGACGAAATAAGGAGCTTTTTGGGACAAGTCCAATATATCTCCCGATTTATCAGCAAACTTACCATGATTTGTGAGCCAATCTTCAAAAAATTGAAGAAAGAAGAGCATACGAAATGGGACGACGATTGTCAACAAACATTCGACAAAGTCAAGAGCCTGCTCACAAATCCACCCGTTCTGGTGCCCCCACAAAAGGACTTGCCCCTATCGCTATACTTAACGACTACGCCAAACGCTATGGGCGCCATGCTCGCCCAAGAAGTCAACAACGAAGAACGGGCCAAATACTACGTCAGCAAAAAGTTCCACGATTACGAAACTCGGTATGAACCAGTCGAGAAAAGCTGCCTCTCGCTGGTCTGGGCAACCAAAAACCTCAGGCACTACCTACTCACTAGCACAACAAGAGTCTACTCCCTAATGGACCCCCTCAAGTACCTATTTGAGAAACCAATCCAAAATGGGCGTATGGCCAGGTGGACTCTACTTCTCGCCGAGTACGAACTCAAATACCTCCCTCTGAAAGTGATCAAGGGAAGAGCAGTTTCCGACTTCCTTGCAGAAAACGCTATCATCGAACAACCCATGATCGACACAATGTCATTCCCTGACGATGGAATCTTTGCCATAGAAAAGGAATACTGGCAATTATACTTTGACGGAGCATCAAACTACCGCGGCTACGGAGTAGGAATACTCTTAATATCTCCAAATGGTGACCATACTCCGCTCTCGATCAAGCTCGATTTTTGCGTCACAAACAACGCCGCAGAAAACGAAGCCTGCATTTACGGCCTGCAAGCCGCCATCGCCCTCAAAATAAAGAACCTACGGGTGCATGAAGATTCATTCCTCATCATAAATCAAGTGACCGGGGTATGGAAGATCATGAGAGAAACCCTCACCAAATACCAAACAAAAGTACAAAAACTCCTAACCAACTTCGACTGCGTCGAATTTTACCACCTCCCAAGGGAAGAAAACGGTTCTTGACCGCTTGTCAAAACTCTCATCCCTCCTGAACATGCCACCAGACATGAAGTTACTACCCATCATCGACGAAAGACGTGACGAACCAGCATACATCCATACCATTGACCTGGACGGCCGAGCGCGGCGAGCCTTCGTATCAAGCCATAATCAACTACAAAACAGACAACACTTACCCACCCGACACCGATAAACGTGGACAGAGAGCTATCAGACTCCTAGCTTCCCAATTTATGCTAGAAATGGGACAATTACTCAAGAAAACTCCACAAGGGACGCTGCTCATATGTGTCGACTACAAGAAGGGGCAGGAAATTGTCACACAAGTCCATGATGGCGAATGCGGACCCCACATGAACGCCGAGCACTCGCAAACAGATTCTACGGCTAGGATAGTATTGGACAACCATGGAAGCAGACTGCATCCAATACGTCAAGCATAGCCACAACTGCCAAATTTTCAAAGAATGTCCAAAGATGTACCACCTTCACCACTATACTGCCTAACCGCACCTGGCCCTTTTCAACCTGGGGCATCGACGTAATTGGAAAAGTCCACCCCATCGGAGCAGGAGGTCACTGTTTCGTGCTAGTGGCCATCGATTACTTTACTAAATGGGTAGAAGCAGCATCTTTTCGAACCCTTGGCTCCAAAGAAGTCGCCAAGTTCATCCAGACGAACATCATATGCCGGTATGGCATACCCCATGAGTTCATCAGAGATCAAGGCTCGCACTTTCAGCGCGAGACAGAAGCTATACTCACAAAATACAACATCCAACATCACAAATCCTCGCCCTATCGACCCCAAACCAATGGAGCCGTTGAAGCAGCAAACAAGACAGTCGTCACCATACTCGAGAAAATGATCGACAGCTGCAAAGATTGGCCCAACAAAATACCATATGCATTATGGGGATACCGCACTACCATTCGCACGCCCACAGGCATGACCCCCTATTTCCTCACCTATGGCATGGAAGCCGTCCAACCAGTGGAAATAGAAATACAGTCTCTACGCATACTAATGGAAAGTAGCATCCCGGAAGCAGAATGGGCCCGTGAACGGTACGAACAACTCATGCTCCTGGACGAACGCCGACTGCATTCCCTGAGTACCGTACGAATGTACCAAGCCCGACTACAACGAGCATTCAACAAACGAGTTAAGCCACGACACATAAAAGTAGGTGATCTCGTGCTAAAGTCAGTCCGAGCACCACTTCCAGTCGACCCACGAGGAAAATTCAAGCCTAACTGGGCTGGACCCTACCTCGTCAAGGAAATCTTCACAGGCGGAGCAGTAAAACTAACCGACTTGGACGGTCAAGAGTTTAACCTAGCAACGAACCTCGACCAGCTCAAAAAGTACTACCCTTAAAAATGCCTTGCAATGTATCTATAAAATGCGAAATTTTCTAAAAATCAATTCATGGACCGACATGTCCTTAAACATGTTCATGGACCGACATGTCCTTAAACATGTTCATGGGCCGGCATGCCCTTAAACGTGCACTCTCTCTACAAAAAAACAAAAAAACACAATTCATGGGCCGGCATGCCCCTAAACATGCATTCATCAAACACAATTCATGGGCCGGCATGCCCCTAAACGTGCACATTCACCACAAAAAGCAAACACAACTCTTGGGCCGGTATGCCCCTAAACGCACACTTCCGAACTACGCCGGTTTGATTCCATTTTTCGTGGATACGTAGGCATCTTTGCAAAAAGCGCAACCGATATTCAACACAAAATGACACGTCCAAAGCTTAAAAAAGTCAAGGACATAGTCAACACAAAATTCGTCTTGCAAACCTAAGGGTAAAAAGACGATATTCAACACAAAATGACACGTCCAAAGCTTAAAAAAGTCAAGGACATAGTCAACACAAAATTCGTCTTGCAAACCTAAGGGTAAAAAGACGATATTCAACACAAAATGACACGTCCAAAGCTTAAAAAAGTCAAGGACATAGTCAACACAAAAATTCGTCTTTTAAACCTGAAGGTGAAAAGAACGACATTCAACACAAAACGACAAACCCAAAGCTTAAAAAAGTCGAGGGGATAGTCAATACAAAAATTTCCTAAAAACCATGCTTGCATTCTAAACCTTTGAAAAGAGATTAGAGCCAAGGAATTTCACACAAAATAACAAGCAAAATGAGGCAAAGTCGTAAATAAAAAACCTGATTTTTATTAATCTTAAAAAGAACGGTTACATTTTGGATTTTTCAGACGTAGGAGCATAGACTACACTAACAAACACTACAATATATTACAATACAAATCCCGGCATGTACATCGGGTTTAGGATAGATAATATAATACATAATACAAAATAGTATGAACATAATACTAACAAAATACACATAAACAACACCAATTTCCCTTCCTTCTCAAAAGCCGACTTAAAACCTTTTCAGCTGAATATGGGACCACCGACCCTCAACCCCTACGGCGACCCACAGCCGAACACACATTCAGAAGTCTGAGGAGGCCCGCTTTAGCTCTAAGGCGCGAAGCCACGACCTCTTATGGGGGCTCTGGGCAACAGTCCACCTAGTATAGGCCGGTGATACCCGAATCGTCCTAGGAACACCAGCCACAGGCCACCTAGGGCGCATAATCCAGCCGCTCGCCCAAGCGTCGACTATATCGCTAGTCAGCATAATCGTCCCCTGCACCATAGTGTTATGACCAGGGATAAACTGTGCCCACCCTGTCTGTCGCCTCACTCGCAAAGGATGGATGTAGACGCCCATGTCAAACCCGCAGAGAAGGACTCCAGAGGGGCCATCGGCAGCCGCACAAGCCGTCACGTCAACTATCCCCCACCACGGTACCGACCAACGGATGGCCGATGACCTCACAAGATTGGGAAAGTAATCGTCAGGACGATGGTGTGGGTCCAGCCACCTTATGTAACGATTAGTCACGCCCCCAGCAGAGTGTGACCCTTCAAGGCTAATGTCGCCCAGCACGCTCAGACGCTCCATCAGCCACACCTGAAGGATCAAGGGGCACCCTCGGTATGGACGCTCCCTATTGCACGCTCGGCCATCCAGGCCCAGGATCGTCTCAGCCAAAATCACAGCAGAAGGGTTACAACCATACTCCATCTGTTGGACAACTGTGATTAAACGTGGGTCACCAAGCGCTCCCTCATACAACGAGTCGGGGAACATGTAAACATGGACCAAGCAGAACGCCAGCGCCCTTTTTCGAGCACCGAAGGAGATGTTTTCGTTGTCATTGGAATGAAACTTGATGGGTCAAGTTTCACTCAAGGGATGAACACAAATCGACTTTGTAGCCTCTTGAAATTCTCGGCCAAATGGATCTATTTTTGTGAAGATTTTCTGAAATTTTGTAAACAAATGGAAAATATAAAAGATAGTAACTAAATCTACACACAAAGTAATAGACTTAGGGTTTTAATTAGTTAAGCACAAAGCCACTAACTAATTAGTCACTAAACTCAAGCACAAAGCAATGAGAAAAATGAAGAACACTCAAATAAACACTAGGGTTTTTTCATTCATCAAAATATGAAAATTACAATGAGGAGGCTTGGTTTATATAGACCAAGTCTTTACATCCTAACCATACAATCTAACCTTGATCTAAGGGTCCTAAATGGCCCTCAAAACAGCCGAAATAGATGGTCCCAAAGACCTTACAAATGCTGAAAATTTGATGATAAACAAACAAAAACAAAAGCTTAAAGTATGATAGTGACTTGTGGCTTAATCCTCTCCATGCTTTTAGGTAATCATCCAAGGGTCATGATAGACCTTTGGGGGAGCATGTGGGACGTCCAACCTCTTCACAAATCAGATTTCATAAGCTAAAAACAATAAAGCATAAAGTAATGAAAGTGACACTAGTGAAAACGACTTAAAGCACAAAATAATGTATCATTTTGAGAGCTTCTTGGGTCGTAGAAATTCCCTCTTAGCTGACTTTCTTGGACCTTGTTGGCTCGTGTTTTATTGGGGTTCGAACCCACATGGGTGCACTCAAGCGATCACATTCAAAATAGCACATTTGTCGATTTTCGGTTGCTCTCCTACTTGACTTTCCTTGACTGTTTTGACCCACCAAGCTTGACCAAGATATTATTGTTCAATTCACTCAAAATAAGCTTGGGTGGACCCTAGGACCGTGGTTTAGCCCATGGTTCGAGCCCAAGGACCCAAACCGTGTTCTAGACTAAAACCGCCTTTGCTCGCCTTGACCATTCTTGGTCCAGTCATAATCCATGAAATGCTGACACAGACGATGGAGGTTGATACGACTCCCAGCAAATAACTCCTCTGTCTCGTCGCAGGTCATCTGGAGGTATGTTCTTACATGCCTCTTATACCCCGGATCCCGCCTAACACACACAGGTAGGTTAGTACGTAACCACCCACCAATGGCCCCAAATTCCTCAACTAGTGGCCAGACATCTCCGCTAGGAAAGCGAAAAACATGGAAACTCAGGTCCCAATAGTCGAGACAAGCGTCCAGGAACTCGGGCTCCATTCGAACCTCCCTCAGGCCCAGCAGTACCCCTATACCGCAATCTCTCAAGTCTTTCTCCTCGATACCCGACAAGGACGCACACCAATCTACAAGAACTTCCCTTCAAAATTCTCCATAATTCGACAAACGTTCCGTAAATATTTTGAATATTCTTGGAATATAGAGAATGGGAAATGAAAGGATGAGTGAAATGAGTTAACCTAGCCCTCCTTTTATAGCCGAGATTTGCAAAACGAAATACAACACAAAAACTTAAACGCTAGTGAACAAGCGATTAAAATAAATCAAAGAAAAACCACAAAACAAAAACTTAATCGCCTGTAAACAGGCGATTAAAAGTAAAATCGCCTGTTTAAAGGCGATTTTCTTTTTCTTTTCTGACAAAATTATTCGATTTCTTACACTTCTTACACACCTATACCCTATATTTTTAACTTTTATTACTCCACATTATTTCTACCGACCTTGAACCTGTTTTTTACGGTCCCGTCGCGTCGCCTCGATTTGCGTAATCGACTCTCGTCTTTCGTATTTTTCATTTTTCACAAAACACGATAATCACACAAAAATTAAACCCCACACAAAATACGATTTTCACATTCACAATTTTCGTCTCAAAACGTCGTTTTAGCTCACATTTTTATAATGTCAAAAGCGTCTTTTTACGAGTCTAAAATATTTTTCTAAACAACATTTTTCAAAAACTCCACATTTGCCTTTAGTTTGGTCATTAGCGAGTCAGTCTCAATCGAGACATATATATATGCTTTTATGACTAACAATGTTTTGCAGGTACGCTCGGCGAGCAAATACGCGAGGATTTCAGACCCGACTACGACGCAGGAATGCATTTTTCGCAACAAGACAAAATAACCAAATCATACCCGTAAACACCCACAAAACCACAAAACAACCATACACAAGTCCCAATACATAAACGATTACAAAAAAAATATACTAATATTCATAATACAAGTCCAGTATATATACAAGTCCAAGCCTACTGCGAATGGTCACGACGCCAGAAGTAAAAGACGCAAGGAGTCGATCTCAAAGACGCGCCTCTATCCAGCTCCTCTCTGCGTGCGAGCCCTCTAGCTCTGCCGGACTCTACTTGGCTCCTCGGCATGCGCGACCTCCATTTCGACGCGATCTCGCCTCCTCACCGTACGACCCTCGCTAAATCACGTCGAGCGTCGGACGCCTCCTTCTGCCCCTTGCAGGCCTCTACTACCTTCTCGTTCACAACAGCCACACGGCTCACGCCCGCCACACCTCCTCAGGCACATCACCGCCACCGCAGAATAATCCAACGAAATCCATTTAGCTTTCAAACCTGGGGGCTATTTTCAAAAGCTGCTTGAACAAAGTTTGACTTATGATTTTACATTAAAATCTAACTCAAACTGGGGGCTACAATCAAAAGCAACTTCAACAAGGTTTGACTTATGATTTTACACTAAAATCTAACTCAACCTGGGGGCTACAATCAAAAGCGACTTCAACAAAGTTTGACTTATGATTTTACAATAAAATCTAACTCAAACTGGGGGCTATACTACATAATACTCCACGAGTAAACAAAGACATAAAGTACCTTCTTCACGCGCGGATCCCAGCTCTCCAGGCCCGCGTCGGTGACTACAGACAGACAATCCGACAGCACAATCGAATGTTGGCAGCCCTCGTGAACAACCAGCAGATCCTCGACGAACGGAGGAGGCTGGAACTCAAGGTCAGGATCACGGCGCTACAAAACAAAAATAGGGTAAATTTTTGCTTTTGAAACCAAAACACATAAGCAGAAACGGAACAACAAAGCATACCTCGATCACAGCGTCCGCAAGGGCATGCTGTGCCCAAGTCACGTAATCCTCAGCCGGCCGCAGCAGGGAGTCGGACTCACCCTCGTGGTACACGTCACGACGCTCGTTAGCGTCGGGCGTCTCCACAAACAAAACCGAAGGCGGAGGAGCAGGTACGATGAAGCCGCCGCGACCCGTCTGCGCAGACAGACGCTCACCCAAGTGCCAGTACGAGCCGTACTGAGTCTCAATGTACAGCCGCCGTCCGTCAAGGGGACCAAAGCGAGCTGCAATCGACGGAGGGACGCCGGTAAACTTCCTCCAAGGGTCACGAACGAACTACAAAACAAAACCAAATTATAAACCACAAAAACAAACACAAACCCAAAAACAAACTACAAAAGACCAAAGTACAAAACATAATCACCCTTACCTTATCCATCGTCATCCCGTTGAAGCGCACACGAGCCGCGTCATAGTTCAGGCCAATACCCTTCCGACCGCAATCATACGCATGGAAAGTCGCACGCACGCGTCACACCTGGAACGTGTCCGGAAGCAGAGAGGGGAAGTGAGCGTAGCACCAAGACTGCAAGCAATCAGAATACAACGTTACAAAAGGAAAGCAGAAACAAGACAACAAGACTCTGCAAAATCAAAACTTACCTCCATCAGAAGACCAGGGCCCACGAGAGACACATCCGAATCCTCGTCAATCCGGTCAGGGCGCATGCGCGTCCTCAGTCTTGGATCAGCTGACCCAGGCGGGGTGACCCAGTCAAACTCACCTAGACGTGACATGTCTGACAGGGCCATCAGCACAGCCGTCGACGCTCGCTCCCCCTTGTCGCCAAAGTGGGTGGCCGTCAAGAACCACCACAGCCACAGCCGGGCCCTCTGCTCAGCACTCGCTCGAGTAGACCCCTTCTTCTTCTTCCCCTCGAAGAAGTCAGCAAACCATATAGTCCGGGGCTGAAACGTGTGCTCCTCGTTTTTCCCGCACCTAACCCCGTCACCAATCAACCGCACGACGCGTGGACTATCGATAGGAGGGCGCTCACGTCCCCAGTCAAGCACGCCCTCACCATGAGGCAGCCCCGTGACAACTGCCCACGAAGAAGGAGTCACGCCAACCTCGTAACCAGGCATGTGGAAGGTGTTGATCGTATCCCAAAACCTATCCAGCAACGCCCGGAGCACAGTAAGACGCGAATTTACCCGCTTACCCCGCACCTCTCTCCATTTCTGCACCAGGGGACCGAAAGCCGTCCCAAGCACTATGTCCCGCTCCTCCTGGGTGAGCCTCTCGTCAAAAGCGTCGAACACCGTCCGAAACCCAGAGAAGGTCCTCATCGAGCCTAACGGGAAGCCGACCTTCACTCGGATCGACAAGTGCTCCAAGGGACTCCAAACCAGAGTCACGCCATCCCAGTCCTTGGCCACCTGCGACCACAAACGCGGACCCTGGGGATAGTTAGGCCTCACGCCTAGCTCGTCAACCATCCCCATGAAAACCTCCGTCGCGGCCTCAAGAGCTGCCGCACCTGCGTCCTGGGCATGACCACCGGCGCCGCCTCGGCCTCGGCCTCACCGCTTTGATCATGAGCCTGGCCCTGAACCTGACCCCCGGCCACAAAGCGGCCCTGCGGCGACAGACAACCTGGCGGCGTCGGCGGCGGCTGGCGGCGGCGGCAATGGCGGCCTCAGCAATCTCAACCTCGACAGCGTAGCCTCAGCAGGGGCTCCCCCTACTCCAACCTCCTCAAAAACACCGGCGACCTCGGCTGGTCGGTCGCCACCCTCGGCGAAGACGAGGCTCGGCGTCGTGGCCTCATCTGCCGCCTCACCGTAAGCCTCATCCACCTTGCGCTTCTTCGCCGGGTTCCTCCGGCCGCGACCACGCCCTCTAACCTGGCCCCCTCCAGAGCCGCGAGCACCCTGAACGCTGCGGGCTAATGCGTCCTGCGAAGCCCTGCAGCAACGCCACGACCTCTGCCTCGGCCCCCTCCCGAAGCCACAGGCGTCCCTCCAGCACCGCCACGACCACGCCCCTGCAAAGACCCTGCAGCTACGCCCCGGCCTCCACCACGGCCTCCCCCAGGGGTCTCAGACGTCTCCATAGCAGCGCCACGTCCACGCCCCTGCAAAGACTCTGAGACAACACCCTGAGCCTGACCTCGGCCACCAACAGGAGACCTCGACGACCCAGCAGCAGCTCCACTACCGCTAGCATCACCAGAAGATCAAGGCCGCCCGACGCCTCCTCGCACCTCATTAGGAAAAGCGGTGACTCAAAGAAAGAACGCCACGACCCGCAACACTAATCGACGGCCAGACCACCAGGAACAAAGACCATGTCCAAGGCCACTCGCGAAGGCCCAGACGACGCACTAACAAAGACCGGCACCACTAGCGAGAAAAGCGGGAGACTCCAGTGGCGCCATGAAACTCACTCCCTGGCGTCGTAGAAGCTCCAGGCGTCTGAGGAAAAGCTCTCAGCAAGTCCGACTGAGACGGACCATCGGAAACCTCCAAGGGCGCAGGCATACCCGAAGTAGGAGTATGCTCGTCCCTCAGAACGGTAAAGTCAACGCCAGCCAAGACCCGATCCATGTCACTGGAAGTAGGTACTGAAGGCTTAAGATCACCTGCATAAGATCCAAGGGCATACTCAGACAACGGCAATAGCAGGTCACTCAAGAAAGCAGAAGCAAGCAAAAACGACGGAAATCGAGCATTAAGGCCTACATTATCCACGGATAAGGCGGAGCAGAAGCACAGAAAATCAAATTCCATGAGACGTATACGATATATACGTCCTACTCAGTCAAGTCAAGAGCAAGCACGCGCAAAAGCAGCAGAGAACTAGCCAAAACAATAGAAAACATGCCTTTTTAACCTAAAAATAGCAGAAAGGGGAAAAACACTACAGAAAGCCAGAAACCCATATTTCCCGAGACAAACCCAACCCATAAATCAGAATAAGCACGTGGAAAAAATTTCATGCGAAAACGATGTCCCAGACGCCTCGACTGAATAGCTTTTACAAAATACTTACAAACTACAAAAACGGCCTTTTCTTGACCATAACTCAACCAAGAAGCCCCAACTTCCCACGGAACAACCCCCTAGTCAACACATACGACGTACATTACGATATACTCAGCCCTTGAGGCGCGAAAAACGAGGAAAAAACGGTTTTTGTAAACTTAACCTAAACTACAAAAACGCTCCAAAACACCTCAAAACCGTGCATTCTCCACAAAACAAGACCAAATATATACCATACTAGCCATGACAACACAATACAAAGAGTTCGGGCAAGTTTCGGAACCGAAAAATTTCGACCAAAATTTCGGCCCTTATACCAAATCATTCGAAAATCACGGTTTTTCAGGCCGTTTTTCGCACACAAGCCACCCAAACCTCCACACAGGCATACTACAACATTTTCAAAATAACCAAGCCACTCGGGATCGCCTTACGCTACAAAAACAGAGCACAAGCCCCGACTTTACCCCCTTTTACACGGTTTTCCACCTAAACGAACCGCTTTTCACGCCCATTTCTACAAAACGAACTCACCAACGCGTCATACTACTAATGGGTAAGCTACACCGAAATTTTGAGCCATTTTCGAGACGTTTTCAAAAATGACCAAAATGCCCCTACACTACAAAACGCACGAAAATCAAGACCACAAGTCGGGTTTTCACAAACGATCAACAATGGCAGCAACACAAGCCTCATATGACTCCCAAGCATCAAGTTCAAGCAAAGACGAGGGCTAAAATCGGATCAAACCGACATTTTCGACCTAAACCCTAGAAAACGGTATTTCAAGCTAAAACCGACTCAAACCAAACTCAAAACACGAAAAACCAAGTGGGTTAAGTACGTACCTTGATCCATAACAAATTGTAGGAATCAGAATGTTGAATTTTGGTCAAGAAAATCGCCAAGACGTGTTTTAGAGGTTTTCGATTTTGTTTTGTTTGTTTTCGGATGAATGAGCTAACCCCCCTCCTCTACCCCGTTTTTGATACAAATTCACAAAACAAAAGCAAAATCGCCAGTTTACTGGCGATTTTCTTTTTGTTTCTGGGTTTCTGTTTCTGTTTTGGGCTGGTTTTCCTCGGCCCAATACACTTTCAACCCATCTCAAACACAATTTTAACCCTTTTTACGAAAAATACAAAAACACGTAGCCTCCTCACGAGACGTCCATAAAAAAACCTAACTTTTTATGAGAAAAACACGTAGCCTCCTCACGAGACGTTCATAAAAACCTAACTTTTTATGAGAAAAACACGTAGCCTCCTCACGAGACGTCCATAAAAAAACTAACTTTTTATGAGAAAAACACGTAGCCTCCTCACGAGACGTTCATAAAAACCTAACTTTTTATGAGAAAAACACGTAGCCTCCTCACGAGACGTTCATAAAAACCTAACTTTTTATGAGAAAAACACGTAGCCTCCTCACGAGACGTCCATAAAAACCTAACTTTTTATGAGAAAAACACGTACCCTCCTCACGAGACGTTCATAAAAACCTAACTTTTTATGAGAAAAACACGTAGCCTCCTCACGAGACGTTCATAAAAACCTAACTTTTTATGAGAAAAACCAAAAAGCGCGTAGCCTCCTCACGAGACGTTCATAAAAACCTAACTTTTTATGAGAAAAACCAAAAAGCGCGTAGCCTCCTCACGAGACGTTCATTAAAACCTAACTTTTTATGAGAAAAACCAAAAGCGCGTAGCCTCCTTTAAGAGACGTTCATAAAAGCCTAACCACTTTTATAAAACCAAACCAAAAGCGCGTAGCCTCCTTTAAGAGACGTTCATAAAAGCCTAACCACTCTTATAAAACCAAACCAAAAGCGCGTAGCCTCCTCAAGAGACGTTCATAAAAGCCTAACCACTTTTATAAAACCAAACCAAAAGCGCGTAGCCTCCTTTAAGAGACGTTCATAAAAACCTAGCCCTTTTTATGAGAAACACAAAAACGCGTAGCCTCCTTTAAGAGACGTTCATAAAAACCTAGCCCTTTTTATGAGAAACACAAAAACACGTAGCCTCCTCACGAGACGTTCATAAAAACCTAGCCCTTTTTATGAGAAACACAAAAACACGTAACCTCCTTATGAGACGTTCACCAAAAAAAAAAACCTAATCCTTCACAAAAATGCCAGCCATTCTTATAAACCAAGCCCAAAAACGTGTAACCTCTGCTACGAGACGTCCAGCGAAGAAGCACAGCGACCTGGCGAGCGCCAAGCGGCGCAAGCGAAGCACAAGCATGGAACGCAAGTTAGAAGCGCAAGGAGCGCAAGCCAGAAGCGCAAGTGAAGCATAGCCAGGAGCGCAAGCCAGAAGCGCAAGGAAAGCACACGCAAGGCGCCAGCTGGGAGTACTAAAACCACTTGCAGGCTGACATGCCCTTAAACATGTAGGACCGTCATGTCCTTAAAAACATGTCGTCCCTCCCCGCATTTCCCGGCGCTAAGTCCTCGTCTCTCCCATAAGACACATGCTTGGCGCCGCCAGGTAGTATCGAGACTGTAATGGTCCGGATACTATCTTTAAGTTTGACTAACGCTTTGTCCAAGCTCAGTCAAACTGGGGCTCTGTAGATACCCGTATCCGTACCCCCCAAAAACAAACCCGATGATGAAAAGGACTTCCATGCATGCTTTTAAAAGAGTCGAAATGGTACAAAAGTGTCTAAAACGTATTAGTCATTTTTAGCGTATTAATTTGAATTTGCATAATCATAAAAATGAATGTCACTCTTAGTTATTATAAGCACAACACGAGCACGATACAGGAACGTCTTATTAAGCCAAGCCACAAAAACAGCCCAACTAGCTACAAAACGGCCCAAACTTACAAAAACGACCCAAAACGCACACTAACACAACACTCAAAACGGGCCAAAGTCGTCAGTGTCACATTTTCACAAAACTAGACTCTACAAAACCGTAAAATAATATACTTTAATATTATTTTATTTCGAGAATAAAGCAGAAAAACACGACAAAAACCGAAACACGAAAACCGAAATTCGGACCAAAACAAAAGACTTAACCATAAGTTAAATTACATCACAAAACACCATCATTACCCCCTAAATACGTCACTTAACAAAGGCGGCTTAAAACAGCCCACCAAAACAAAAATAAAATCGCCAGTTGACAGGCGATTAAAAATTTAAACGCCTGTCAACAGGCGATTATGTTTTTGTTTTGTACCAGCCGCCTTTTTGATTTTTCTTAAAAAAATCCAACGCAAACAAAATTAAAAACGCCTGTACACAGGCGATTTAATTTTGTGCACCCACAAAAACCAGCCAACCTCTATATACCAACCCACTTCATTCATTTCAATATATCGGTTTTACAAAACACATTAACACACTCACAAAATCCACTCAAAAATACCGTCTTTTCACTTTCGAAAGGTAAACATTTTACCTACGCTCTGGGACGTTTTGAGACTCGGACAAAGGGGTTACATTAACCCCTACCCGATATTGGCATTAGCGAAGCCGTATTCGTAATACGGTTGTAGTAATTCGGATTCATAATCCGTCTAAACCCCGCCAATATCGCATAAATAACGACTCATTATCACTAAAGCAAACCGACGTCACTTTTATAATTATGCAAGTCCTCATTCATGCATTAAATAACGACTAGAATCACGGATCCAACACTAAATTGTACCGTTTCATAGAGTCTTTTTAGCATGTCAAAACTGAGGGTTTTCACAAATTCCTAGAGTCAAATACAAGGTCGGAAAATAACGTTTATGGTAATAATTTAATCAATAAATTATTATTTAAACGTACATTTCCCATAGAAAAGTCATTATTTTGACTATTTACATTATTTATGCATTTCTATCGAGTCATATATATTCGCACTTGTACGTAGCGTCATTTTAGCCCAAATATCGAAATTAAATAAATGTTTTCAAATTAGTAGAGACTACTTTTACGTAGGCTTTTTTATTTCAGTTTTCAAAACACATTTTTGTCAAAACTTTTGAAAAGTAACCTCACTCCGAATCCCTTCTCTGGTTTCAAACCTCAGATTGATAGATATCGACGCATCTTGAAATCTGAGACACTCGTGTCTTATATTTTAAGACGCGTTGAATAGGTTCCAAATTCCTTTAATATTTGGTGGCGACTCCGAAAATACATTTTCAAAAAGGATTTTTCTACTTTTCTTTTTTGGTCATAAATTCATGCAATGATCTCCCCCATTTTTCACAAAACTTCGCACTTTTTCCTGCGAGGCGCATTCCGCTCCCGACGCCCCCGCACGGGGCGAGGACGGGCGCGCGCAGGGCGTCGATAGGTCTCTCACTTTCCCGGTACCTTCACCTCCAAACCGCATAGGCTTATGCGGTTTGGAGGTGTGGTTTTAGGACTACTTTCCTAGTTTCGGTTTGATTATATCTTGGAAAGATACAGTATAATTTCGAACTAGCACGCCAAGAAAACACCTGGGATATTTCTGAGTTATTTTATGAGATGCAGGGCTTTGGACTGCGGGCCAAAGGCGGGTTTGGGCTCGGTTTTGGGCCCGAGACCCGAAAAAATGACAAAGGTGTGTTTTGTAGCATTTTGTGAAATAAGATAACCCGTGAGGCTATATTTTGTGTAAGAGGAGGCTAAAGGGATGATCTAGCCACCGGGCCTAAATTTAGGAGTTTAGGAATGCTGAATTAGACCTTGTTAATGCAAAGGGCTATTTGTAGTGCAAATGCGAAGCTCATGCCAAATGAAGCAGGGCGCGGACCTAGCTAGACTCTAAATGGACAAAATGAACATTTATTTAAGTGCGATGTAAAGCGACCTAAATCACTTTAACTTTTTAAAACGACTCAAAATGAATTCGACATTGTTAGAACCGTTAAAGCCAGCGTTAAAGCATGTTTAATGAAGTCCGTGTTACATCACAGGGTTTTGTTTGGGAGGGTACGGATATGGGTATCCACAGAGCCCCCAGTTTGACTGAACTCGGACTAGAGCGTTAGTCAAACTCCACGACCATATCCGGACCATTACAGTCTCGATATAGTCAGCGGAACGAAGCATGTGTCCATGGGTGAGACGAGGACTTCGAACCGAGCTAAACGGGGAGGGGCGTACATGTTTAAGGACATGACGGTCCGTGCATGTTATGAGGGCCTGCCGGTCTGCTGGATGCCTTCGTAGTGCTTGTAGCGTTGTTGTGTAATGTCGTTGTATATGCTTAGCGTCGTTGCTTGCTTAGTGCTGCTGCTTGTAGTGTAACATTCTCATGTGGCGAGCGGTCTTGTGGAAGAGTGCGTGTGCAATGGTGTAATGTGTGACTAATCTCGTGTAGGAGCGTACGTGTAAGGGTTGCAATGCATAAGGTTTGCAATGCTTGTGTTAGGATGTGTTTTGTAAGGTGCTGGTGCTTGAGCTCGCCGAAGAGCGTCTATGTAAAGTGAAGTGCTTGTGATTCGGTATATTGCAGAGTGTCTATGCTTGAGCTTGCCGAGGAGTGTCTATGTGGTTGTAATTGCATATGAGTGCCCTCCGTTGAGGAGAAAAAGATGTAAATGCCCGTGAAGAGCGTTCGTGCTTCTGCTTCTGTACCGTACATTAAATGCTTAATATACGCGTATGGCGGACTGTAGGTGACGCCTTAACCTAAGTATGGGACGTACTTAGAGTTGCATTTGGGCCAAGATGAATTAGGAATTCAAAAGTAGGTCCAAAACGAGAAAAATCAGAGAAAAACCAAGGGCAGAAACCGCATAAGCTTATGCGGTTTGCAGGGTGAACTGCATAAGCCTATGCGGTTTGTCTTGTTGGCTGTAGGGGCTGTATAAAACACGAGAAGGCCGTGGGTGAGGCTCATTTCATGCTTCACGGTTTCTCACACTCAAAAACACTAAAATTCGATTTCTCAACCGATTTTGCTCGTTTTTCTTGCGTTGCCTTGCTATTGAACCAGGTAATGCTCCATTTCAACTTGCTTTTACGTTATTTGTCGTTGTAATTAGCTAGTTTTAGCTAGAAATGTTGAAAAGACGGGTTTTGAATGAAAACCCGAGTTTTGCTCAAAATTTGCCGTTTGAATGCTTGAAGTTGACGTCATTGTGTTGCATTATGCCATGCTAGCATGTGTGAATTGATTGTGATTTGGACCGTGTTTTTGCCCAAAACGTGTGAATTAGGGTTCGGGCCCGAAAACGAGCCCAGATTTTCCGACCCAGAATTTCAATTAAACTTCGGTGTAGGATGCCCATAGTGTGTATAGCATGCCTATAGCTTCAGTTTTGCGGAAATATCGAGCTAAAGCTTTCAATTCATCGTCTTAAGTCGTAGTTATACGGAGTAACTAGGGCGAATTGGGGGTTTTTGATCGGGGTGACCAAAATGCATTTGCTTGTAATGGGTTGTTGTTGGGGACTATCATGGCGTATAGAAACCATAAAGTTGGGATTTTGATGTCCAGAGAACGGTTTTCGGCTTAATTATGAATTAGGCCAAAAAAAAAATGCTCTGTGAAGTATATAATGTCATGCGTGGAAAGGGAAGCACGTGTATATGTGTGTATTATGTGTATGTTTGACATGTTTGTGTGTTTGTATGTGTTATAATGGTATGCATTGGTCGTGTTGGTTGCAGGAGAGGGTTCCGGTCGTGTTACGAGATCAAAATCGTCTCGTAAGAGTACGGGCACGAGGACTGAAGGAGCCCCCAAGGCGAGTCGTATGAGGCATTCGTACAGCGAGAGGGAGGCTGACCCGCGTGACTTGCCCACGAGGCGCGGCATGTCACGGGGCAGAGGTCGTGGGAGGCATGACCCTAGGCCTGAGCCTGGGGAGGATGAGCTTATCCTCCAGCTGGTGGATGAGTTAGAGGCTGGGATGGACGAGGAGGAGGAGCCTGAGGAGGCTGAGCCTGTGCCCAGGGTGAGTAGCTCTAGGCCGCGAGGGTCTCGAGTGGACAAGTCTTTCGCCAAGGGCTGGGATGGTAGTAACCTTTTGTTGGCTCCGGAGAGGCATATTTCCTATCGGGCGACGATGGGCTGGCCCAATGGTTCGATGAGGACTTTCTCGGGCGTCTCGTCCGTGATGTGTGCTTTTGAGGAGAAGCATTCTCCTGGAGCGCAGGCTCGGGTGCTTAGTTGTGCCTTTGGTCCCTTGGTGGAGCACTGGAGGGCTATTGTGAGGAGGCAGTCGACGGCGAACCTGATGTTGATCAGGGCCTTCCTTGATCGGTACTGGGACACTAATACGACATTCCACATGCCCGACTTCGAGGCCGGCATTACTTTGTCTGGATACGCGGTCATGACGGGGCTACCGTTCGGTGACCGTGACATGAGTTTTGGGTTTGCGCAGCCCATCGTGGACGATGTGGTGACTACCGCGATTGGCGGTGGTCTTGAGGTTGAGTATAAGGGTAGGCCGCCTTATGTCATTAAGACGAGCTATATCCTGGAGTATTTCGAGGGGAAGATGGAGCGAGTCCCCTCTGATTGGAGTGACGAGCAGAACGCTCGTCTGTGGTTGTGGTGGTTTGTTAGCGCCGTGTACTTCGGCGATATGGGTGAGCGGGCGGCGACGTCGGTCCTTACGCATCTCATAGACTGGGGTGCAATTGGGACACTTGACTGGGTGTCACCGTCCTTGGGCTTGTGCATTCGCTTTTGCATGGACGCGGTGAGACCGCGGGTCATGGAGGGAGGATCGAGACTGTCCTTAGTCTCGCCTGGGTTTGTGATGGAGGTATGTATTGATCTTGTTTTTGTTTGTGTCTTTGTCTTGCTCGATTTTGTTGTCTTGTTAACTTGTTTTTGCGTGTGCAGTCATGGATCTTAAGTCACTTCCCCTTTCTGCTGCCTGCGCATGCCGGGACGATCCGGAGAGAGTATCCGACGGTGCGTGCCAGGGCACGATGTAGCCGTCGCGACTTTTGGTAAATGCGATGAGGTTCGGGTGCGTCTGAACCTCATGGAGTTTAATCAGGTTTGTGTTTGAACCATTTTAAATAGAGTGTACTTAAAATGATTGTATTTATGAATGTTTGTTCTTGTTGCAGTTCGTGCCGTTCCCGTGGGGCCAGTATGTTAGAGTAAGTGTCCTCCACAAATAGTGCGATTACTTAATAAATCTCAATTAAGGAATACATGGGGATAATACTGTATTATTGTCAATTGATTAACGTAAATCAATAACAGTTGGCTGACTAGAGTTTGACGTTATTGTCGTGAGACGGCGGTAATCAATTGATCCCTTTAAGACACACCTATAGGAACGTACTCCAAATGATAAGCTAATTAATTGTATGAGATACAATTAGATTAGTAACTTGATAAATCGACTAATGGTTAGTCAGTGAGTTAATTTAGAGAGAAATCGAGTTAGGAACTCGAGTGATTAATTTTATATCGATAAAATTAATAGAGGAGACGAGAATTAGTGATTAATCGTTAATTCACTAATTGTTTACTAATTGACTAATGAGATTAGTATTAGTGCAATTTTAATGTGTATGTAAGTGTACATATATATTAAAGGAGAGTGAAGAGTTTAATTAATTTACACTTTATTATATTAGATAATTAAGTGATAAATTATAAGTATTTGTGGGACAAATATTGAAAAACAAAATAGACCCATATAGGGTCCATTTGGACCATCCAAATGAAGGACAAAGGGAGAGATTCCCTTTGTCTTATTTGTTTTGTTGTCTTATGCTTTAGACAAGCATGCTACAACATTATGATTACAAGCATGCTCTTGCTTTTGTTGCATGCCATAACACAATCATAACAATGCATGCATTTGTTCTAATCAAGAGCAAAACTTTTCTCCTCTCTCCTCTTATGCTTGGCCGAAAATGATGGTGTGTTAAACACACTTCATTTTGTTTTTCAAGCTTATAAAATAAGGTGCTAGAGAATTCATTTGATGTATGCAATTCTACTACTCTACCTCTCAAAAGTCTCTCTTAATATTACTTCTAATATTACTAAGAGTTAGTAAGTATTAGTAAATAATAATATACATATTATCAAGTAACTATTTAGTGATTTCTAGTCTAAATCACTAGTAGTTTTTGGAGTACTTCTTGGGTGCAACAAGAAGGAGGTTTCCTACTTTGGAAACTCAGGGTTTTGGAGGATCATCCTAAACTATAAGCTCAAGAAATAAATCGAGAAAGGAGTTCTCGTTTTGTGCCCATCTTAACCTCTTTGAAAGGCATAAGTTTCTATAAACTTGTATAACAAAGTATGTTTGTAACTACATAGACCTTGCTCATCAAATTAGAGTAATTTGATTTACACTAATATTGGATTAGTGAGGGATATGTGATCCCTACAAGTGGTATCGGAGCTAGCTTGTAGTTACAAATTTATTTTGTTCATATTGGAGTTTTTGTATATTTATTAAGAATGAAAATACTAAAATCCGAAAATGGTGTTAAAAATTGTTTTAACACGAGATTTTTATAGCATGCAAAGTGTCTGGTCTCTTTGAGCTACTGGTCAAATTTCGTAATTTTTGGAATTAATTTGCTAATTATAATGATTTTTATAAGAAATCGAGTCAAAAAGGGTGTTTTTGGCTAAAATAATAAGTATAAATAGTTATAATTGGAATCTGGTCACGAAATTTTTACACAGTGAAATTTGATATTTATGATTTCTGCATGTAAATTTTTAACATCAGATTTTGAGTTTTGTATATTTATCCATTTATTTGATAAAAAATAAATACAGTAAACGTTGTTTTGATATGTCAAAAATGTCAAAAATACGGTAAACGTTGTTTATAATGAATTTTAATGTCAAAAAATACAGTAAACGTTGTTTTCTGGAAATGAACTTTATACCACTGTTTTTATATATTTGTTGGATGCTAAGGTATAAATGTTGCATTTTAACTCACTGTTTTGAAGTTTTTAGTGATTTTATGAGATAAAATCGATGAAATCGTATGTTTATTGTTATAAAAATCATTCGTAAAGGATTTTGAGCAAACTTTTCATTTTTGATATTCTGGAAGTGTTCCAGAATGTACAAAATTTTGCCAAAATAAAAATGGTTTTATTTTACTTTATAATGAATTTTAATGCTTTATTCATAAAAAGTTATGATTAAAGTTATAGTAATTAGCAAAATGACCACAATAATGA
Source organism: Dianthus caryophyllus (assembly GCA_023091065.1). NCBI lineage: Eukaryota > Viridiplantae > Streptophyta > Magnoliopsida > Caryophyllales > Caryophyllaceae > Dianthus > Dianthus caryophyllus. The sequence goes on along the minus strand of CM041529.1, from coordinate 8,893,095 downwards.
ACTAAAATCTCCATGAATTAGTGAAGACTAATTTTTGGTGTTCGAAATCAGTTTAGAAGTTTTAGTTCATGCTTAAAAGGTGTTTTAAGCATTATTGATTAATACGAGATTAATCGATAAAATATGAGACCGTATTTTAGCAATTTAATGCGATTATTGTTTAGGGCAATTTTGGCATGTTTTATTTATAAGCTTTTCATTATCCATGTTTGAATGAATGTTTATTTTTGAATGAATGTTTATTCTTACTAGTATGGCCATAGTTGTTATATTTTTACCGATATTAACCGAAATGAAAGAAAATGTCGTGTGGGTATGTAATTTAAATGCGATCTTGTATCGCCGGTTTGTAATTTTAATAGTTTATTTCATTTATAAATGTATAATAGGGTTGCTATGTATTCATTTGTAAATTTATACTTGTAACTATATGTAATTCGAAGACCGGCGATGGATCGAGTTGGAGCCTTAGAAGTGTTCTAAAGCTAGCAAGGAAGGGCCTTGGATGAAGCCCATATGAAGAGGGACCAAAGGAGTTGGTTTCCAATTTGTAACTCCTTGTATTTTTAATTACTTTTAGGTGGTCATACTAGGTTTATGCTTGTGTTGCTTAATGCTTGTTTGATTGCTTATTTTTATCGTTTACATGCCAAAAATCGCGATGCATGCTAGGATATCCCACTATGATTGTTGTTTTAGGTCACGATTCTTAAATTAGTTCACGACTCTTAAATTAGTTCACTTATAAAAGAATTTTAATGAATAAAGTTGACAAGATCACCCACATTATTTATTAAAAATGAATTGAGGATAAGCCTTTCCGATTGTAGCAACTATGAACCCCATGTTCATGAGGACCTCCGCAACGTGGAACCTCGTTACCATGGGTAAGTAGTGAGAGGAAGTCTCATGCTAAATTGGTTTGAACTCAACCAAATAAGAGTTATTTGGGGCTAAAGGATGCATTTTAAAGAAAATCATCAACCAAGAGTTCTAGTGTAGAATTAGTCAAGTGTTGACTTATCGTTTTTTATATAAAAGGAAACATGAGATGTCTAATTTTATATGAGAACGAGTCTTGGAAGCATTTATACAATTTCGTGGGAGATCATTATATAAATGGACATTTGTTTTAAAAGGAGTTTTAGCAAATGTTTTTGTATACAATGAATGTTAATATATTTCCTCATATTTGTTGTAGAATTATTTATTTGAAATCGCAATGACAACGACAACTCTCGCACCCATTTTGGGTAAAGTTTCATGGTTGAGAACCGTGATGGATAAATGTATCCTAAAAGATGACGGTAGCAACCTTGTTGAATGGGATTCAACTATAAGGGGCGCCGCTCAATCCGACAATGTGCTTAAGTACCTTACAGAACAACCTCCCGCCGAACCCGGACTTAGGGCCACCGCGGTGGCACGAGCCGTCTACGATGAGCACCTAAAGGTTGACAATGACGTTAAAAATGTATTGTTTTGGTCAATGTCACCTACTCTCAAACTTCGCTTCGTTACTCACAATAGTGCATATGAGATATTCACTAGAGTGACGACGATGTGCTTCAACCAAGAGAGCATGAAAGTGAATGAGATTGAGAGAAAATATGTTCTTTCAATGAGATTGAAGAACATGAACATAGGGGTTAAGAAAGGGAAGGGAGCTAATAAAGCTCGGTTCAAGAAAGATAAGGGTAAGGGGAACGCTATTGAGAATAGCAAGCCCAAATTCTTGAAGGAAAAGAAAGATGGATGTGCGACATCCAAAGATATTGTTCCTTCTAGTCTTTATATGATTGACATAAATCATGCTTGCATTTCTACATGGGTATTGGATACCGGATGTGGATCTCACCTTTGCAATCACTTGCAGGGGATGAGAAACGTGCGAGCACTAGCCAAGGGTGATGTAGATCTCCGCATGGGTAATGGAGCTAGAGTAGCGGCCGTTTCCGTGGGAACTTTTGTACTCACTCTAGCTAGTGGTTTAGAGTTGTACTTGAATAACTTTTATTTTGTACCAACTTTAACCGAGAACATTATTTCTGTTTCCGTATTAGATGCGGAAGGCTTTTGTTTTATGATTAAGGACAATCGATGTACCTTTTCATTTAATGATATGGTTTATGGTGAAGCCATTTCAATCGGAGGTATTTATGTTTTAAATGATGTCAATGATGTTTATCATGTTGGAGCTAGTGTCCTCCACAGTTAGTGCAATAACATAAATAAACCTCTATAGGTTCACAGGGTACATTTTGTATTGTAATCAGTTGATTAACGTTTATCAATAACGGTTGGCTTGCTAGATAAGTTTGACGTTATTGTCATACAGATGGCGGTGATCAACTGGTCTCTAAAAAGTCACACCTAAAGGATGTGTTTAAGAAATGTGATTATTTGAGAAATTAATCATATTGATGCCTTACTAAAAGACTAAAAGGTTAGTTGGTGTTTTTGACTAAAATGTTAGTCAAGTGTGTGATAATGATACGGCTATTTAATAAGGATTAAATGGTATTAGCTAAGACGAATTAAATGTAATTCGTAAATTGAATATAAAATGTTATATTTAATTATTGAATATAATATAAGCTAATTGATCATAAACTGTTATAATTAATTAGAAAATTATAAATATAAGGATATTAATAATTTAATGATATATTATAGTGGATCATATTTGTGACACTAGTAATATTATATTATATTATAAAGCTAAAGGAAACCTCCAGGAAAGAGCCTTATTACTCTTTGACTCCTTGGTCAACAAGGAATTGGTTTTTGGAAAGTGATTTTTTGGAAAGAAAAATTACTCCCCAAACTCTATGAGGGGGGCGAAATTTTGTGTATATTAGGGGAGTTTTTGGCTCAACCTAATTAACTAATTCATTCATTATAGTTCACACACACAAATTAGAAAATCAGGTTTCTTCTCTCTAAAGTTTTCTAGCAAGAACTAAGGGCATATCTTAAGCAATCTTGGGTGCAACTTTTAGGAGATATCAAGCTTCTTGATATTCGATCTTAGGCCATTAAGCAAGGACTAAAGGTTGTTTTTCTTAATCTTATGTTTATTTATGCAATTTCTTTTATGACTATTAATCATATAGAATGAGTTTCATTATAATCCTGGATGATTAAAGGGCATGTATACAGATATATTCCCTCATATCATATAGAGAACAAGAAGCTCAAAACCAATGAATCAAACAAATCCTACCTTTGGCATTGTCGTTTAGGTCATATAAACGATAGACGCATAAAGAGACTTGTTGAGACCAATGTTCTCAAACCATTTGATTGCGAATCATATGGTACATGCGAGGCTTGCCTTTTAGGCAAAATGACTCGTGCACCCTTTAGTGGTAAAGGGACACGAGCAAGTGAGGTTTTAGGACTCATACATACCGATGTGTGTGGTCCGTTAATCATCACCGCTAGAGGAGGATATCATTACTTCATTACTTTTACCGATGACTTAAATAGATATGGATATGTCTACTTAATAAGGCATAAAAGTGAAACTTTTGAGAAATTTAAAGAATTTCAAAATGAGGTTGAGAACCAATTAGATAAAAAGATAAAAGCACTACGATCAGATCGTGGTGGCGAATATCTAAGTAATGAGTTTGATTCACATCTTAAGAATTGTGGTATAGTATCACAATGGACTCCTCCGGGCACACCAAAGTTGAATGGTGTTGCAGAAAGGATAAACCGAACCTTGTTAGATATGGTTCGGTCTATGATGAGTCAAAGTGAGCTTCCTGGATCATTTTGGGGCTTTGCACTTTTGTCTGCCGCATTCTCACTAAATCGAAGTCCGACTAAAGCGGCCAACAAGACTCCATATGAGATATGGACGGGAAAGGTTCCCTATTTGTCGTTCATGAGAATTTGGGGTTGTGAGGCATTCGTTAAGAATAAATCCGACGATAAACTCGCACCAAGGTCTGACAAATGTCTTTTTGTAGGTTATCCAAAGGAAACGTGTGGTTATTACTTCTACAACCCTCACGAGAACAAAGTGTTTGTGACTCGTGATGCTGTCTTTCTAGAAAATGAATTCATTTCTAATAGACAGAGTGGGAGAAAATTTGAACTTGATGAAGTTCAAGAGCCACAAACCGAGGCGAAAAATGAGGAAACGGTTCCCTCGTCTTCCGAAACGGTTGTACTTCCTAGGAGGTCAGGAAGAATTAGTAATCAACCTGACCGTTATCTCGGTAACATCGAGGAGGAGGGTAATTTGGTTTTATTCGAAAGCAACGAACCATCAACCTACAAGGCGGCTATTAGTAGTCCTAACTCCGAACAATGGCTTGAGGCCATGAAATCCGAAATGGATTCTATGTACGAGAACCAAGTATGGGACTTGGTGGATTTACCAGAAGGAGTGAGACCCCTTCAGTGTAAATGGATCTTTAAAATCAAATTCGGCATAGATAAACATATAGATGTTTACAAAGCTAGATTGGTGGCAAAGGGCTTTACACGAGTCCAAGGTATTCATTATTATGAAACCTTTGCACCGGTTGCAATGCTTAGATCCATAAGGATAATCTTAGCGGTTGCCGCATTTCATGACTATGAAATATGGCAAATGGATGTAAAAACCGCCTTCTTGAATGGGATTCTAGAAGAGGAAGTGTACATGACACAACCTGAAGGTTTTGTGGATACATCCAACCCTAAGAAAGTATGCAAGCTTAAGAGATCCATCTATGGCCTTAAGCAAGCATCAAGGAGTTGAAATCATAGATTCGATCATGTTATTAAACAAAATGGTTTCGCTCGAAGTGCCGAGAAACCTTGTTTATACATGAAGTTTAGTGGGAGCAAGGTAACATTTCTTGTATTGTATGTGGATGACGTACTGCTCATTGGAAATGATGTTCCAAGTTTAAATTCGGTAAAGGAGAAATTGGGAAACCATTTCCAAATGAAGGACTTGGGAGAGGCCCAACGCATCTTGGGTATCCGGATCTATAGAGATAGATCCAAAAGGATACTAGCATTGAGTCAAGAAGCCTATATCGATAAGATTCTTGATAGGTTCAATATGAAAGACTCTAAGAGAGGCTTTCTTCCGATGAGTGTAGGAATAACATTGAGGAAATTAATCTCAATGTCCCACGACTCCTGAGGAGATTGAATGCATGAAGATGATCCCTTATGCTTCCGCTGTAGGATCAATCATGTATGCTATGATGTGCACTCGTCCCGATGTCGCTTTCGCCTTGAGCATGACGAGTCGGTATCAAGCCAACCCTGGTGAGAGTCACTGGATAGCCGTAAAGAACATCCTTAAGTACTTGAGAAGAACTAAGGATTCGTTTCGAGTGTTTGGAGGAGAACTTGAGCTGCGTGTAAAGGGTTACACGGATGCAAGTTTCCAAACCGATGGGGATAATTTAAAATCCCAATCCGGCTATGTCTTTATGTTGAATGGGGGTGCTGTTTGCTGGAAAAGCTTCAAGCAAAGTGTTACTGCGGATTCTACAATGTAAGTGAATATTTTGCGACTTGACATTAAGGAAAATTTGTATGGATTCGGCAGTTCTTGGATGGACTAAGAGTAGTCCCCAGCGCCGTAGATCCAATCACTATTTATTGTGATAATAGTGGGGCCATCTTTCAAGCAAAGGAGCCCAAGTCTAATAATAAGTCTAGACATGTTTTGAGGAAATACCATGTTATAAGAGATAAGGTGGAAAGGAAGGAAATAGATATTTGTAAGGTTGGGATAGACGATAACATCGTTGATCGTTTAACCAAGTCTCTTTCGAGGGCTAAGCATGACGCTCACACCGCCTCTATGGGGTTGAGGCATATGCCCGATTTTCTTTAGTTTTTGAGATATGTAATGGATAATGTATCTTATTACATATATGAAAATAACATTCATTGTTTAGAGTATATTTACTCTTTTATGTCATTTTGAATGCATACTTTGTTTATCCGAATAGTTGCGTGCCAACATTGAACATATTCAAGTGAACGGCATAAACTAAGTATTTGGTCCCTAGTCTCTCAAAAGAGGTGACGTCTCGAAGAGACTAGACTGCAAGTCGATCGATGGTGGGTTCAACACCATGGAGTCATAGTGATGACTGGTCGTTTGCATAGACAGACTGTGAGACACTCTGTCGGACTGTGACGCTTATAGAATTCCTTTTCAATGAGATTGACGCCTGGTCGTGGTGGGAATATCTATAGTATTCCTTTGAGTCGATTCTTTGGTGAAACCGATTAATGCAGTCGCTGCGGTTCCGAGTGACTTTCATTTTTGTCCTAAGCCATGCCGTGAAAAGGGGGTTATAAGGGCATCTTTGGGGTCATGGTGATCTGCATTATACAGTACAATCGAGTGGAAGTGAAATGTCCACCCTCGTCAGGGTAAAACATCTTTGGGCCACTCGAGGAGAAGTTGCTGAAAATGCGTGGCCACGCTTGGTAAGAATCTACGGTAGATTCTCCGGTCAAACAGCTACTCTCCATATCGAGGAAACCACTCATGATATATATCTTTTGAATGCAAGTACGACCTGTAAGACACCTTGCATTGAGTGGGAGATGTGAAACGGGCATGAGAATTGGTAATGCACAACTTGTCTCGGACAAGTGGGAGGTTGTTGGAGTAAGTGTTCTCCACAAATAGTGCGATTACTTAATAAATCTCAATTAAGGAATACATGGGGATAATCCTGTATTATTGTCAATTGATTAACGTAAATCAATAACAGTTGGCTGACTAGAGTTTGACGTTATTGTCGTGAGACGGCGGTAATCAATTGATCCCTTTAAGTCACACCTATAGGAACGTACTCCAAATGATAAGCTAATTAATTTTATGAGATACAATTAGATTAGTAACTTGATAAATCGACTAATGGTTAGTCAGTGAGTTAATTTAGAGAGAAATCGAGTTAGGAACGCGAGTGATTAATTTTATATCGATAAAATTAATAGAGGAGACGGGAATTAGTGATTAATCGTTAATTCACTAATTGTGTACTAATTGACTAATGAGATTAGTATTAGTGCAATTTTAATGTGTATGTAAGTGTACATATATATTAAAGGAGAGTGAAGAGTTTAATTAATTTACACTTTATTATATTAGATAATTAAGTGATAAATTATAAGTATTTGTGGGACAAATATTGAAAAACAAAATAGACCCATATAGGGTCCATTTGGACCATCCAAATGAAGGACATAGGGAGAGATTCCCTTTGTCTTATTTGTTTTGTTGTCTTATGCTTTAGACAAGCATGCTACAATATTATGATTACAAGCATGCTCTTGCTTTTGTTGCATGCCATAACACAATCATAACAATGCATGCATTTGTTCTAATCAAGAGCAAAACTTTTCTCCTCTCTCCTCTTATGCTTGGCCGAAAATGATGGTGTGTTAAACACACTTCATTTTGTTTTTCAAGCTTATAAAATAAGGTGCAAGAGAATTCATTTGATGTATGCAATTCTACTACTGTACCTCTCAAAACTCTCTTAATATTACTACTAATATTACTAAGAGTTAGTAAGTATTAGTAAATAATAATATACATATTATCAAGTAACTATTTAGTGATTTCTAGTCTAAATCACTAGTAGTTTTTGGAGTACTTCTTGGGTGCAACAAGAAGGAGGTTTCCTACTTTGGAAACTCGGGTTTTTGGAGGATCATCCTAAACTATAAGCTCAAGAAACAAATCGAGAAAGGAGTTCTCGTTTTGTGCCCATCTTAACCTCTTTGAAAGGTATAAGTTTCTATAAACTTGTATAACAAAGTATGTTTGTAACTACATAGATCTTGCTCATCAAATTAGAGTAATTTGATTTACACTAATATTGGATTAGTGAGGGATATGTGATCCCTACACAGTACACGGGTATTCCTGAGGGCATCGGGGCGCGGTTTGCGTTGCGTGATACCCAACGTCTGTACTTGGCGACGCCGTATGGACCGTTTTGGTATCTCGGAGAGCGTCTGGTCTACCAGCCAGGGTGGCCGGCTCCAGTAGTGCCTAAGGACCCGCCGAGAGTCCTTTTTGAGCGAGGGGTTTCAGCACAGCAGCGCGTGACGCTGTATGGAGAAGGAGAGTCGAGGAGTCTTCTTTGTCCTGCGGAAGACTACGACCTGTTTGCTCAGTCTCGGCTTGCTTGTGGACCGATTGAGGTATGTTTGTTTCGTTTTGAGGGTGCGTAGGATAATTATTGCGAAAAATTTCGAAAAATTTCCCTGACGTGTGTGTTTTGTATTTGTTTTGTAGCTGTTTGATCCTGAGATGGCGGAGCAGCCTGGTGACATTCCTACTACCGTTGAGTGGGATGATTCGGGCGTCCGTCGTACTTTTACGTAGCCGACGTACTTGCCGGTGACTACTGACGCGGGTATGGACAGCTGGAGCGGCAAGGTAAAGAGGGTATGTATCTTCGTCTTTTGTATATGTGTGAGCCCCCAGTTTGATCGAGGTATAGAGTATAGCGATGATCAAACTAGTGAGATTCGTGCTTTTGTGGTTAAATTACCCCCTCGAGTTTGTCTTAATTTGAGTGGAATTAAGGCAAAGTGGGGTTGACTATGGTTGTTTTTGAGATTTCCCCCTAAGTTTGACTTAATTTGAGTGAAATTAAGGCAAAATGGAGAAAAATGTGGTGTGTACGTGTTGTTATGTGTTGCAGGTGGCCAAGGAGGTGCACAAGAAGCTTTGGAGGACAGCTAACCGGTGGAGGATGGCGTGGGCTGAGCAGGCGGCTCAGTTGTGTCAGAGTCGTGCTGAGTCGGCTCAGATTCGACGTGAATTTGACGAGTATCGTCGTTGTCATTCGTAGTGAAATTGTGTAATAAGGATTGTATGAACCCTTGTTTACATGTCTTTGTATCTTGCTTGAACTTGATCGTTATTCGTAATCCTGTCGTGTTAGTCGGCTTGTTTGAAAAACGAATGATTCCCGAGTGGGATGCTTTGATGTTGAAGTAGGTTGTGAAAAGTGTTTTTGCGAAAAGTTCATTTAAATGCGAAATGAGCTTGAATAAATGTTGAAAATGTTATGCTTTGACTCGTGGTAGGAGTCGTGTTTGCTAAAAACGAACTATAATGTTGCTGCATGTTGAACAACAAAAGAAAGTCGTAGGATAATGTGTAGTGTTTTAGGAAAGACGAAATTAGGAAAACTGTGAGAAAAGCCAGCCCCCGAAACCGCATAGCCTTATGCGGTTGGTGGGCTAAACCGCATACGCTTATGCGGTTTGGGGTGCAAACCGCATAGAGCTATGCGGTTTAGTGGCTTGGCTGGTAGCGCTGTGTTTCCATATTCCGGATATGTTTTTCCTATATAAGGAGAGGGGGTGCGTGCCATAATCTTCGTTCAAAATCAGTTCTCTTCTTTTCTTTTATTACAAGTTTTACTCTTATAAATACATTAGGTATATTTACAAAAAGTTTTGTTTTTTTAAGAAAAATGGTTGAGCATTTCGATGCTCTTTTGAAGAGATGGACTTCTTCGCTAAGTCCGGCGATGAAGAAGGCAGTGTATGATGATGGCACGGGCGTTTTTATTGGCTTTCGCCAAATGAAGGTCTAGCTAGACTTCCTGGATGCATGCTTGGACTACTGGGACCCTAGCTTGCACGTGTTTCGATTTCCCGGAGGAGAGGTATGCCCTTTGATGGAGGAGTTCGCGGCCATTAGAGGATGGTCGAAGCGGACTACTCCGATAGTGGTGCGGAGTGAGCTTTGTTACAACGGGATGCTGCGGAACTTCCTTGGGATGACAAATGCTCATGCTGCAGGTTTGTTTGAAGGAGGTAAGGTGAACATGCTACTCTTGTGTCAGCGGTACATGAACCGGGCCGACACTAGCATTTCGGACCGTTCTAGGCGAAGGGCCCTTGCTTTTTGCTTGATTCATCGTTATGCTTTTGCGGGGTCAATGCCGGATGGGGTGTTCGGGAACGCGAGGTATGCTCGTGTTGTCGAAGAGATGGAACGGGGATACGATCCTTCTGCTTTGATCCTAGCGGAGACCATACTGGGCTTAGACGACCGTTGTGCTAATCGTTTGAGCTCGTACCGAGGTTTCGCTAGGATTCTCAACAATTGGCTTATGGAGAGGCTGAGTGTTTATGCTGCTCTTCCCCTTGATGGTGTCTTCAAGGCGGCGGCGACGACGTCGCGGAAGACGGATTGGGTTAACCCTCGGGAGCGTTCACTCAACTACTTTCGGGGGTTTGTGAAGGAAAGCACCATTCGTTGGTATGTGTCATGGTGGCAGATTACGACGATTACGGCGCCGTCCGTGGCGAATGCGGCTCGCGGGTTGATGTTATGTGGCTTTGAACGAGGGGTGTGGATTCATCCTCTTCGTTTGAAGAGGCAGATCGGGCTTGCTCAGACCATCCCCGACCAGGATACTCAGGTTGGGGGGGTTGTTGTACTAAACAACCAAACCGTCGATGCTTGGATCCGGGGGTGGTCGGATCGTGTCACTTGGGCGGTTCCGGCGCATATAGAGTCTACTCGTGTCACGGATTTCTATACGCGGTGGTATCGTTCCAACGATTCTCGAGAGCGGGAGAATCAGAGGAGGAGGGAGAAGAACGGGCCAAGGCCCTCTTTGGCGCATGAGGTGGTGCGCGGAAAGAGGGACTATGGTGATCTTGGTGCTTCGAGTTCAGATGCCTCTACTTCGAGACCGGCGCGGGAAAGGCTTGGGCTGAGGGTGACCGTTAGAGATCGCCTAGGGCCAAGGAGCGAGGAGCCCCCAATCGAGCGGGATGAGGATCCGATCGAGCCCCCAGGATTTGAGAGGACTGCTCCCGTGATCAGTTCGAAGATTGTGGCGGATCGGCCTCTTGAAGATGAAGAGGCTAATCCGAAGCGACAGAAGACGGCTTAGTAGTTTGCTTTTTGTTTCGCTTAGAAAATTTTCTTTATTCGAATACATGTTTTTAGTTTCAAATAAAGGGTTAAGGAGGCTTGTTCCTTACTTATTTCTAAATTGTGAAAAATTCTAAATAAAGTAATTAAAATAGAATTAATTTGCTTTTGTCTTGTCTCGTGCTTTCTTTTGTTTTGTTTTGAAATGTTCTCGACCTTTTTAAGCTTTGAACACTCGTATGTTGTCTTCAATCCTCGACCTTTTAAAGCTTCGGATTCGTTCGTTTGATTTGTCTTGTCTTAAAATCCTCGACCTTTTTAAGCTTTGGACTTAGATTTTTTTTGTGTTGACTGTGCTCTCGACCTTTTTAAGCTTTGAGCGTGTCATTTTGTGGGTGCAACGCCCTTGACATTTTTAAGCTTCGGGCGTGTTTAAAGAAGTTCGGTTGTGCTTTTGACAAGCTGCGTAGTTTGTGTGATTCGGTTGAGCTCTTTGCAACGCTGCCTACGTATCCACAGTGCGTGGAATCAAACCGAGCGTAGTTCACTCATGCGAGAGTGAGTTTATTTTATATGAAATACATTGCAAATTTGTCTAGGCTTTGGGGTAGTATTTCTTGAGTTGATTAAGATTTGTAGGTAGACTTAATTCTTGACCGTCAAGGTCGGTTAGCCTTACGGCTCCTCCGGGAAGGATATCCTTGACCATGTACGGTGCAGCCCAATTGGGTTTGAATTTCCCTCTTGGGTCGACTGGTAATGGTGCTCAGACTGATTTGAGAACTAGGTCACCCACTTTGATATTTCGTGGCTTGACCCGTTTGTTGTAGGCGCGTTGTAGGCGAGATTGATACATTCGGACTGTACTTAGTGAATGTAATCGCCTTTCATCTAAAAGGATGAGTTGTTCGTATCGTTCACGTGCCCATTCGGCTTCAGGAATGTCAGCTTCCATGAGAATTCAAAGGGACTGCATCTCGATTTCTACAGGTTGAACGGCTTCCATCCCATAGGTTAGGAAATAGGGTGTCATACCCGTGGATGTGCGGATAATGGTGCGATATCCCCATAACGTAAATGGGATTTTGTAGGGCCAGTCGTGGCAGGTGTCGATCATCTTTTTAAGGATTGACACGACGGTTTTGTTTGCTGCCTCGACCGCGCCGTTGGTTTGTGGTCGATATGGCGATGATTTGTGTCGTTGTATCTTGTATTTGAGAAGAAGTGGTTCGACTTCCCCTCGGAAGTGTGTGCCTTGATCGCTTATGAATTCGTGGAGTATGCCGTAGCGACAAATGATGTAGTTTTGTATGAATTTCGCAACTTCTTTTGTGCCCAGCTTACGGTATGATGCGGCTTCGACCCATTTGGTGAAATACTCGATGGCCATGAGGATGAAGTAGTGTCCTCCTGCTCCCACAGGTTGAACTTTGCCGATGACGTCAATTCCCCAAGTCGAGAAAGGCCATGGCGATGTTAAGGTATAGAGTGGTGAAGGAGGTATGTGTTGTACATTTGCGAAAATTTGGCAATTATGGCAGTGTTTGACATATTTTGCGCAGTCGGCTTCCATGATGGTCCAATACCATCCTAGCCTTATGATTTGTTTGCACATGGCTCGCGCATTCATGTGTGGTCCGCACTCGCCATCGTGTACTTGGGACATGATTTCTTGTCCCTTTTTTTGGTCAACGCACAAGAGTAGTGTACCTTGGGGCGTCTTTTTGAGTAGTTTGCCCATTTCCATCACGAATTGTGACGATAATAGGCGTAGGTATCGCTTGGCCCGTTTGTCAATGTTTGGCGGGTATTCGCCGTTTGTTTTGTAATTGATGACTGCTTGGTACGAAGGATCGGTTTGTTCTTCCTCGGTTTCGATGTCATAGATGTAGGCGGGTTCGTTCCATCGTTCTATGACAATGAGTAGTGTTTCCATTCCCGGGGGTATGTTGATTAGTGACGCGAGTTTGGATAACGCGTCGGCGAATTGTTTTTTTTTCGCGTGGGAGGTGTATGAACTCAACGTGATAGAATTCGTTGATGAGCTCTTGTATCTTGTTTTGGTATAGCACTAGGTTTTCATTGAGTATCTTCTATGCTCCGGATACTTGGTTGATCATGAGGGAGGAGTCCCCGTAGACCCGTACGTTGCGGGCGTTGAGTACAAGCGCTGCTTGGTGACCGTGCAGGCATGCTTCGTATTCGGCGGCGTTGTTAGTAACGTCGATATCTAGCTTGATGATACACTCTATTTATATTCATTTTATGCCCCCGGTTCAGTCGCATTTAGCTCGTATTTATTCGTATTTATTATGACTTTACGAGCTATATGTTATATTTCTCGTTACTGCTGCATTTCATTTATATTTTGCAGGTTTTGGTGGTTTTGAGCCAAAACCCGGGACGATTGGAGCAAGTTGAGAACCGAGACGACTGGACTAAGCTCGAGCGCGCACGAGAGCTCGGGAACACGAGCCAAGACAAAGGAAGGCCAAGAGACTAAGAGACCACGAGCTAAATAAGGCCAAAGATTAAAGGGGCCAAAGAATGAACAATAGCCCAAGAAGCATGTTGGGCCAAGGAGGAAGAGAAGAAGGAGCCGGCCCAAATAAGGGTCAGGCCGGTCCAAGCCGGGCCGGCAGCCGGCCGGCCGGCTGGAGGCCATAATTTCCCGGATTTTGTTTTATTTCGAGTTTTAATAATTGGGGAACTATATATATGACCCTTAGGTCGTAGATTAGTTTATGCTTTATTTTCTAGTTTTAGTTTACTGCTTAGTTTTATTTTTCTCTCTCAAAAACTCAAAGTTCAAGTTTAAGTTTAAGTTTAAGTTTAGTTTTCAAGATTGCTTTTATTGTAACCGTCGGTACTCCGTAAGTTTTCAAGTTTATTTCAATTGCTTTTATTCATTCTTATACCATGTCTTCTTTATATTGTTTTGCTTTGTTTTTAATTATGAGTAGCTAATTTCCCAATTAGGGTTAGGGTGATTTGTGACATATGATTTAGGAACATGTTTTGAGATTAAATTGGTTGATTAAATTGTGCACTTGATTTCTTTCTGCGCGTTTTATATCAATTGAATTAGGATTATTTCGCCTGATCACCGTTTTATCTGAGTTTAATTGAACCTGAGTAAGTTTTAATTTAAGATCGAAAGCCGAGTTAAAACTAGACTTACGCGAGTTAGATAAGTTGAATTTAGTAAGTTGCGAGAGCCCGCTAAATTTGCTTAAGGCTAAAATTGACTCGAGAGAGCGTTTTACAAACCTAGTCAAGTTGCACAGTTTATCTCTTCCGTCTTATTAACTTGCGGTCCTGAATCGTTGTCATATATGAACCCGACGCCCTAATCTTTCTCCTTATACATTTATATTCATCTACTTATTTTTTTGCTTTTAGTTTATAGCTTAAACCATCATCTTTTCACACCCTGAGTTGAACCTGTTTTGACCGACTTTAGCTTAAAACTACACCGTTTCTCTGTGGATACGATCCTGCTTGCCGCTTGCTATTGTTAGTTGCTTGTTAGGTTTATTTTGATTAAGGTGATACGACTAAAGCCTTGTCAATTTTGGCGCCGTTGCCGGGGACACGGCTTTGTTAGTTTTAGTTATAGTTAGTATTTGTTGCAGGTTTTTCTCCTTTGTCTCAAGGAACTTAGTTCCTTGAGGCCGTTTCTTATCGTTTTCTTGTAGTTTTGTTTATGCACAGGTCACCTACAGGTTTAGTTCCATTTGAGCCTGAACCTGAGCGAGCTTTTCACGGACTCGTGGCGAAGCGAGAAAGTTACTTGATCCTGATTTTGAGGAAGCGTCGCAAGCGGAGTCTAGTGCAACGCAATCGTCCTACGAAGAGGACACACCTCCCCGTACTCCGTTAACTCCACCGCCAGTGACCATGCCTAAACTTTCGAGTCACTCGGTGCCTACACCGGAGTCCATCCCGAGTGGATTCACTTTGCCCGCTACGGTGCAGGGCAACTTTGAAATTCGCCCCGCCTTCTTAAATTTGGTGGAGCGAAATCGATTGATGGTTATCCTACGAAGATCACTGAGTCGTCATATGCGAGGTTTTCGCGATTCTTGCTCGGCGATTAAGCGGGCGGGATGCGAGGAGCAAATCACGAAATCTTTGTTCCCGTTCTCATTAAAGGACAGAGCCCGCGAGTGGATTACTGATCTCAACAAGGAGGACGCCGGTATTACTGATTGGAGTGGGTTAGCTCTAGCATTCTACTCCAAATTCTATCCTCCTGAGCGAACGAACCAAATGAGGAGTCAAATTCAAGGCTTCAAACAAACGTTCGACGAGACACTTGCTGAGGCGTGGGACAGGTACAAGAAGCTGATTAGAGACTGTCCTCATCACGGGCTCAATACTTGGTTGGTGATTATGACCTTTTACAATGGTCTTTATGCGGAGAGTCGGGCCATACTCGATTCAGCTGCTGAGGGTCGCTTTGCAAACAATACGGATGATGACAAAGCTTGGGGTCTAATAGAGGAGATGGCGGTTCACTCCGCACAGTTTGGTAAGCCACGAGGGAATTCACGGTCCGCGCATGATGACCGTGATAAGGGGAGTATTGCTGCGTTAACGAGTCAGGTTGCTGCGCTGACTGCGCAAATTTCTATGATGACAGGTGGTGGTTCTTCTAGTGCTCACGTGAACGCTGTCACAGGGCACGATATGGGTTGTACTACGGGGTATGCTGCGCCCCAGGAGCAGGTTTTTGCGTATCAAAACTACACCCAAAACTTGCCCTACCAAAACCAACCTGGTTACGATAGATCACTCTTGTCTTACCGTAATCAGAATGTCCTAAACCCAACCACCCAACCTCCACAAAATCAACCTTACTTACCCCCGCATAAAAATTTCCAACAAACCCCTCCAAACTACCAAAGACCCACATATGTCCCACCGGTTCAACTCGCTCTGTTGTTGATTCGGTGTGAGTGGTGAAGGCCATGATGATGCAGATGGCCAAGTCGCAGGAGATCATGATGCAGCAAATGCAGAAGAGCGACCAAGCTAAGGATGCTGCGATTAAAATGTTGGAGACTCAAGTTGCTCAATTGGCCACTTCGCAAGCATCGCGTCAACAGGGCACCTTGCCGCCCCAAGGTAATCCCCCTAATCCACCCCACGATACCGCATGTGCTATAACGTTGAGAAGCGGTACATTTTATGATGGTTCTAAGCATTGGGGGGAGAAGGATGAAGAAAACGTGGCTGCTCCGAGAGAAAAGAGGCCCCAGCCGGTCGACCGCAAATGGCCGTCCAACCTACCGGACTCAGAATGCGGGGAAGAATGTATTGGGTGATGATTCTAGTACTCCCGTTGCTGCTCCAACGCCCCCAGTTCAGATACAGCTGCCATTTCCTGGTCGTCAACGCGGTGCAGAGCCCGAGGCCAAGTTCAAAAAGTTCGTGGACGTCATTCGAGCTCTTCAGGTAAACGTCCCGTTTATAGACCTTGTTACTCAAATCCCCTCGTATGCTAAATTTTTGAAAGATGTATTAGCTCGTAAGCGTACGATTGATGACATGTCGACTGTGGCCTTTGTGGGGGAAGCTAGTACTCGACTGCAGGGTAGTAAGCCTCCTAAGCTTAGCGACCCTGGGACATTTTCTATTCCTTGCTCTGTAGGTCGGTTTGTGGTTCGTAATGCATTATGTGACCTAGGAGCTAGTGTGAGTGTCCTCCCCTACTCTCTATACCAGAAAATGAATTTGTCAGCCTTAGAACCCACTAGCATTTCCCTGCAGATGGCTGACCGCTCCGTAAAGCGCCCTTTAGGCATCCTACATGACGTCCCCGTACAGGTTGGAAAGTTCTTTATCCCTGTAGACTTTGTCGTAGTTGACATGCCTGAGGATATCCACATCCCTATTATTCTGGGGAGACCCTTCCTGCACACTGCTGGTGCAGTTATTGATGTGGGTAGTAAGACCATAGCCTTTAAGGTGGGGGGTGAAAAGCTCACATTTACACATTCTGATACCCCGCGGTCTCCCATGCGTCTTGAGTCGGTTTGTTCGATTAATGCTATACCTCCGTCTCACTCTTCTGGAGACACTTTGGAGGTCGTTTCTGTTGTCTCCCCGTGTGCAGGTTCTTTACAGGATGGCTGCAGAGCTGGTTTGGGGGAGCGGAAAGTGATAAATGCCGACCTGTACGACGCGAGCAATGGGGATGGAGGGCCTAGAGTCGAGCCATTTCGAGATCGAGGCCCTACGCTGATGGATTATGCTGCTTTGCCTAGAGGAGGAGAAGTGCTATGGCGAATGAATGCTATTTCGCCGAGTGAAGCTGTTGCGAATGGCCAAACACCTTGGCCTCATTATACTTGATGATTCTGGAGCTGTGAAGAGTCGTGCGGGACTATAAACCAGCGCTTCCGGGAGGCAACCCGATGACGTTGTATTTTCATTTAGCATTTGTATTTTGGTTTGCTTGTTTTTATGACTCTTTTGGATTTTATTGAGCGCGCGAGGACGAGGGTATTACTATGTGATTTTTAACGCGCAGGTACTCATGGAATTTTAAGTCCTTGTTATGTTGAAAAAGCTCACGAGGAAGGCCCTTAGCCGGCCAACCGGCTGCCGGGCTTAGACCGGGGCCGTAGCTAGAATTTTGAAACAGAGGAAAAATTGCAAAAAATCGAAAAATTGGGGCTCAGCCGGCCGGCCGGCTGCCGGTCCCAGACCGGCTGGACCCCCCTACTTGTTCTGTTTCGTTTCTCTTGCGTGCTAGGCCGAAGTACCTCATTGTTGGACTGAATTGGACGCATATTCGGGGATTTTTAGCCCCACTCCATGCATGACTTCGGTTTGGGGGAGCTCCGACTGATAATGTGAGCACTCTTTACCCCACTTACCCTCATTTTCTCGCTTTACTTTCCTTACCCCTTTTGATTTGTGTCCTCCTCTGCTTGTGTGGTTATGCTGTTTTCCACATTGAGGGCAATGTGTGATTTGGTTTGGGGGAGGGAAGCTCTTTCGCGTTCATTAATTCATTTGCATTTAATTTTTGTGTGCTTTTATATAAAAACCCAAAAAAAAATTGATTGAAAAATTACAAAAATACGAGTCTTTTTGGTCTGCTTTGTCCTGCTTTATCTAGTTTGGGGATTTGATTAGTGCACTTATTTTGATCTTTAGTATCTTTGAGTCGACTTTCTATCGCCTTAGCTTGCACGATTAGTTTGTTTCCTGTTACTAGATTGCGAGCCTCAAACACTAACCCACTTGTATTTGCTTAATTCTTTCTGCTTTTCGCTTGTTTACTTTCGACTTTGACATTCGAGCTTGGCAATGGTTTGTGGAATGTTTGGTATGATTGGTTTGTGGTTTGATTGGAAAGATCATTTTACATATGTTGGAGCAATGCTTCGATGCTCTCGGAGGGGACTCATTGACTTGAGTAACCACAGTGGCCATGAATTTGGTTGCGACCGGGAGTATGAGCAATAATGTAACCCTTAAGCTAAATGTGTACCCGAGCGCGATTTTTACCGAGTGAACGTCAAGCTAAACGGTACTACATACGAGGGATGCTCCACATTTGCAAAAGAAAAAAAAAAGAATACAGAAAAGAGAACAAAAGGAAATGATTTGGAAAGATTGGTTGAACGGAAAGTGGTTTGTACGGTTGGCCTTGCTTGAATTGATTTGTCGTTAGTTTTACTTTTGCGTAAGCGTTAGAGGCTAGTAATATAATGTGGTGTGAATGGTTGAGACTTGTGCTCTATTTTCGGTGAAATAGATTATGGTTGTATTGTCTATGTGCATAGGTCGTCCACTACGAGATACTGACGTGATTAGTTCGTGTCACTTTGATTTTCTCCGACGCTGTTTGCTTGAGGACAAGCAAAGGTTTGGTTTGGGGGAGTTTGATACACTCTATTTATATTCATTTTATGCCCCCGGTTCAGTCGCATTTAGCTCGTATTTATTCGTATTTATTATGACTTTACGAGCTATATGTTATATTTCTCGTTACTGCTGCATTTCATTTATATTTTGCAGGTTTTGGTGGTTTTGAGCCAAAACCCGGGACGATTGGAGCAAGTTGAGAACCGAGACGACTGGACTAAGCTCGAGCGCGCACGAGAGCTCGGGAACACGAGCCAAGACAAAGGAAGGCCAAGAGACTAAGAGACCACGAGCTAAATAAGGCCAAAGATTAAAGGGGCCAAAGAATGAACAATAGCCCAAGAAGCATGTTGGGCCAAGGAGGAAGAGAAGAAGGAGCCGGCCCAAATAAGGGTCAGGCCGGTCCAAGCCGGGCCGGCAGCCGGCCGGCCGGCTGGAGGCCATAATTTCCCGGATTTTGTTTTATTTCGAGTTTTAATAATTGGGGAACTATATATATGACCCTTAGGTCGTAGATTAGTTTATGCTTTATTTTCTAGTTTTAGTTTACTGCTTAGTTTTATTTTCTCTCTCAAAAACTCAAAGTTCAAGTTTAAGTTTAAGTTTAAGTTTAGTTTTCAAGATTGCTTTTATTGTAACCGTCGGTACTCCGTAAGTTTTCAAGTTTATTTCAATTGCTTTTATTCATTCTTATACCATGTCTTCTTTATATTGTTTTGCTTTGTTTTTAATTATGAGTAGCTAATTTCCCAATTAGGGTTAGGGTGATTTGTGACATATGATTTAGGAACATGTTTTGAGATTAAATTGGTTGATTAAATTGTGCACTTGATTTCTTTCTGCGCGTTTTATATCAATTGAATTAGGATTATTTCGCCTGATCACCGTTTTATCTGAGTTTAATTGAACCTGAGTAAGTTTTAATTTAAGATCGAAAGCCGAGTTAAAACTAGACTTACGCGAGTTAGATAAGTTGAATTTAGTAAGTTGCGAGAGCCCGCTAAATTTGCTTAAGGCTAAAATTGACTCGAGAGAGCGTTTTACAAACCTAGTCAAGTTGCACAGTTTATCTCTTCCGTCTTATTAACTTGCGGTCCTGAATCGTTGTCATATATGAACCCGACGCCCTAATCTTTCTCCTTATACATTTATATTCATCTACTTATTTTTTTGCTTTTAGTTTATAGCTTAAACCATCATCTTTTCACACCCTGAGTTGAACCTGTTTTGACCGACTTTAGCTTAAAACTACACCGTTTCTCTGTGGATACGATCCTGCTTGCCGCTTGCTATTGTTAGTTGCTTGTTAGGTTTATTTTGATTAAGGTGATACGACTTTAGCCTTATCACTTGATGAATAAGGGTGTGTGTTCGCCATTTGGGGATATGAGAAGTATTCCTACTCCACAACCTCGATAGTTGGATGAGCCATCGAAGTATAATTCCCATTGCTCTTGGTCGATGTTGTAAATCCCGTCGTCGGGAAGGGATGTTGTGTCTATGATTGGTTCTTCGACGATTGCGTTTTCGGCTAGGAAATCAGAAACTGCTCGTCCCTTGATTGCTTTGAGGGGTACGTACTTAAGGTCGAATTCGGCTAGGAGCAGCGTCCATCTGGCCATTCGTCCGTTAAGCACAGGTTTCTCGAAAAGGTACTTTACAGGGTCCATTTTGGAGTAAACCTTCGTTTGGTGTACTAGCATATAGTGACGGAGTTTCTTGGATGACCATACTATAGCTAGACAGCTCTTCTCGACGGGTGAATATCGAGTTTCGTAATCGAGAAACTTCTTGCTTATGTAATAGATTGCGTGTTCTTCACCATTTATTTCTTGAGCGAGCATGGCACCCATGGCGGTAGGGGTTGTTGTGAGGTATAAGGATAGTGGCAAATCCTTTTGGGGTGGTCGTAGAACTGGCGGGTTGGTTAGTAATTCTTTGACCTTGTCAAATGCTTTTTGACATTCTTCGTCCCATTCAACGTGGTCGGTTTTCTTGAGCTTCTTGAAAACGGGTTCACGTATCATGGTGAGCTTGCTAATGAAGCGTCAGATGTATTGAATATGGCCTAAGAAACTTCGGATTTCGTCGAGCTTCTTCATGGGTTGCATTTCTAGAATTGCTTTGACTTTCGAGGGGTCGACCTCGATGCCTCTTTGGCTCACTACGTGTCCTAGTAGTTTACCGGATTTGACTCCAAAAGTACATTTTTGGGGATTCAAACGCATTTTGTATTGTCGTAGGCGAGTGAAGAACTTGCGGAGGTTAGTGATATGACCACTTCTCTCCTTTGATTTCACGATCATGCCGTCGACGTAGACTTCGACTTCTTTGTGCATCATGTCATCTAAAAGGGTTGTGGCGGTGCGTTGGTACGTAGCACCGGCATTGATCAGGCCGAAAGGCATGACCGTGTAGCAGTATGTGTCCCGCGGTGTAATGAAGGCCGTCTTTGCCATGTCTTCGCAAGCCATTTTTATTTTATTATAGCCTGCGTAGCCGTCCATGAAGGATAGGAGGGCGTGGTCGGCGGTATTGTCGACCAGGACGTCCACATGGGGTAATGGGAAGTCATCTTTGGGACTGGCTTTGTTCAAGTCGAGAAAAACGCATACTCGGATTTTGCCATTCTTCTTCAAGACTGGGACCATGTTTGATGTAACACCCGGTGTTGTCCGTGGTTATTCGGGCCGGATACTCCGTTGAAGAGGTTCATGGGTTGGCTCAAGTGACATAGTGCTTAAAAGGATTGTAAATACTACTCATATCAACAAGATGCTTCTTCTTTTCTGGTAGCTCATCTAAGAACTCTTCAGTTAAGCATGCTTGCTGGAGAGTAGTCTTAGGATGGGTGACCTCCTGGGTAGTTTCCAGGATACGCACGAGTGAGGACAAAGTGCGCTGGAAAGGACTCGTGTTGGTTTGCGGGCGATGTACGCAGCTTGGTGGGCTACCGTGAGTGACATTTTGGCCTTTGGTTGGGGTCGAGGTGTTACAAATGGTATCAGAGCAACCCGGCGACCGTGTGGTCGAATCCTGTGTCTTGTTGGCCAGGTACGCACCTAGCTGGGGAGGATTCTGGAATGCTATATTGTAAGTAGCGACCAGGCGCAACGAGGACGTTGCGTTCTTCAAGTGGGGGTGTGTAACACCCGGTGTTGTCCGAGGTTATTCGGGCCGGGTACTCCGTTGAAGAGGTTCATGTGTTGGCTCAAGTGACATAGTGCTTAAAAGGATTGTAAATACTACTCATATCAACAAGATGCATCTTCTTTTCTGGTAGCTCATCTTAAGAACTCTTTTGTTAAGCATGCTTGCTGGAGAGTAGTCTTAGGATGGGTGATCTCCTGGGAAGTTTCCAGGATGCGCACGAGTGAGGACAAAGTGCGCTGGAAAGGACGTGTGTTGGTTTGCGGGCGATGTACGCAGCCTGGTGGGCTACCGTGAGTGACATTTCGGCCTTTGGTTGGGGCCAGGGTGTTACATTTGAGACCCATTTAGGATATTCGATGACCTGGATGAAACCGGCTTGTAGTTGTTTCTCGATTTCTTCTTTCACCATAAGGGACCATTCGGGACGTAGTCTCCTTAGCTTTTGTTTGATTGGTTTGTAACCGGGTTTAATGGGGATGCGATGTTCGGCAATACTTCGTTCGATTCCGGGCATGTCCTTGTACGACCATGCGAATACATCCTTGAATTCGGTTAGGAGTTGTGTGAATTGGGCGCGTTCGTCTTCGTCCAATGAGGCACCTAGTTGTAGTTCTCTTGGCTATTCGGGGGTTCCCACGTTTATGGTTCTGGTTTCCTCGATGATAGGGTCTTGTGTTATTGGAGAGACAATGTTTGCAATGTATTAGTTCAATGATTCATTAGCTTGTTCATTTTCATCGCATGAGTTAGTGTCTTTTGCATTTTGTGGTTTGTTTGTTCTTTGTTGATTATTAATTGTTTGTTTGTTGTTTGTTTTAGCTTGAGACAAGACGTAAGCAAACTTGTTCATTTCATTATTTTGAAAAGAATTATTCGACAGTTCAGAAAATTGCTTGGAGCTAGCCTCCGTAAAAAGAAAATCTAAGCTAAAGCTAGAGTCTAGGATAGATGGGTCGACAGATGACCCGACGCTAAGAGCATTAGAAGCTAGTAGAATCTCTTCTTCCTCCTTGTTGTCTTCATCGCTGCTGGAGCTGTTCGAGCTTGAGTCGCTTTCGTCCTTGTCTTTGAGGCTGGTGACGTGGTCGAAAAATGGTCCTTCGCCGGTGATAAGCTGAAAGTGGTGGCCCTGTGCGTCGGTCCATTTCAGCGTCTTATACCATCTATTGAGGGTTTTGTCGGTGGCGTCGGCTATGAGTAGGTTGGGATCGAAGCGACGGTCTTTCACGATCGTGGAGACAATCTCTTCATTTTTGGTGCTCGGTGAGGCCTTGAGTGTATTGGGCTCGGCCTCACTAGAGAAACAAGTTTTGGGTGAATGGATAATGTCTCGAAGGGAGGTATTCCCGTCGACCTTTCCTCCAGAGGTAAAGTATGCGCCTCAATCGAGGATATAAGGTCGTAGGGTGACCTTGTGGTTTGCTTTTCGTCTTTGGACCTCTTTGACCATTTGTTCTTGATCATTGTCCTTGGGCTTATAGCCTAGGCCCATGGTGAGCCAGAGGCTATTGTTGTTCTTTGTTTTGAAGGGTTTGTAGGTTCTGATTGGTGCACGTGTAATGGCACCTATCTCGAGATCGAAACCGCACGGGTCTTGTGCAGGTTCAACGACGATTTCTGCAGTATTGGGCTCCTTTGGTGTATCGAAGAGAGCTCGGAAGTTTGAGGCGTTCAGGGTTATGATTTCTTCGTTAAGAGGGATCTTAACTTTTTGGTGAAGAGTAGAAGTCACGGCCTTAGTGGCATGAATCCAAGGCCGTCCTAAGAGTATGTTATTGGAAGGAGTCATGTCAATGACTTGAAATTCGACCTTCCTTTCTATCGGGCCGGTGCGTTTGTGAAGGGAAATGGTTCCTTTCACATGACGTCTGTTCTCATCAAAAGCTTTGACCCCATCCGTACTTGGAGTGAAGTCTTCGTCGGATAGGCGTAGGCGATGCGCGATCGCTAACGGTAGGACATTAACCGCGGACCCATTGTCGACGAGGGACACGGGTAGGGTTTTCTTCATGCACTCCACACTAATATAGAGAGCAAGGTTGTGATTGGATCCGAACACGGGTAGATCATTGTTTGAGAAGGTAATAGCTCCCGGTAACCAATCTCTTGTAATGTGGCTGACCATTTGATCTGGAGAGATCTCCGAATCCGCACACGCTATTTGTAGAGCGCGAATGAATGCATTCCTATGTTCCGCTGAGTCTCGTAAGAGGGCCCAAATGGAAACATCGGCTTTTGTGCGAGCAAGTTGCTTTTGAAGCACCTCGTTCGTGTTTGGTGGTGGAATCACTGTAGAAGTGGAAGGTGTGCTTGTAGAGGGAACATCTTCTTGGACTACGGCCTTGCCTTTCTCGGCCGCGGTTGCCTTTCGGGCATGTTCATCTGTGAAGATATTCTGATAAGGACGACCAGAACGTGTGAGGTGTGAGACCTCGTCTTGGTCTTTCTTCTCGGGCTGCGCGCCCTTCTTTTTCTTCCCTTTTTTGTTCTTTTTATTCTTAGTTGAGGAGGAAGTGGTTGAGAGTTGGGCTATCATTTTGTTAGCGGGTGCCCACTCTTCGTCTTCGTCATCGCTTAACCAAACCCCATTGATTTGGTCATTAGAGGGTGCGATGAGATAAGAGCAATCCAATATAGGGACTGATCCTACGAAGATAGCGAGGTCGTTTTGGGCTCGAGTGCCGATTTCAACAAGTTCTTCGAAATTCTGGACGTCTCCGTAATTGAAGCGTTTTTGCCATGCGGGCTGCAGGCTGCTGAGAAATGTGTACACGAGTTCGTCCTCATGCGGAGGGTTTGGGATCTGTGCGAGCATTTTCCTCCATCGGACGAGATAGTGGACGAAGTTTTCGTTGTTCTTTTGGTGTTGGTTTGCGAGGGTGTAGAGGGAAGCGTGCTTGTCGGCCTTGTTCTTGGTGTGCCGTTCAACTTTGGCTTGATGTAAGGCCTTCAAGTCGCTAATGTTTTTGGTGAGTTGGTAATACGCTCACGGAGTGTCTTTAAACTGTCGAGGTTAGACATCTTTGAGGCGTTCGTAGGTTCGTTGTGAGGAATGTTGGTGCAATTCTTAGTATGACGAGTATCCAGCTGAGGCCTGCATTTCACTTCGATATTAGCGACACGACTCGACCCACTAGACTCACAGACATTCTAAACATTCATTTTTAGCTCATTTCTTTGTTTAGAGAGACCTTTTATGCTTTGAAAAGAGGAGATTTTCGAAAAGGTTTTAGCTAAAGGAAGCTTTTGAGGCAAGGATGCGTGCGCAGATCTCGTCTCGATGTTAAAGGATTTGCTTTGCACCCGTCGAGCTGATATCGGTAATTTGCCGAGGTGAGCTCGAGTTCGGATGTGTAAAAGAGAAAGGATTCGTCGACTCGAGAGCGGTTAACAAGTCGAGTCGAGGATGTTAAAAGTAGAGCTAGGCCGTATGACCTAGAGGAGTAAAATCAGCGAGCTTGGATTTCGGTCCTTGCTCGGGTTTTTGCTTGTTAGTGAAAAGGGAAGTTTTGAGAAAGCTTGTTTCAAAAAATCGCGATAGTTTTGTTTGAAAATGTGTTAGTTTGTTAGATGTTAGGTTCATTTATCTTTGAAAGGTTTAAGCGAGCTTTCGAAGATATGAATGCAAATGCTCATTTTGAAAAAGACCATGGATCGGAGTGCATAGCCTTGAACTTGTACGTATGACTCAAAAAGGGTGAAAAGGGTCAGTCGGGTACACCTCCAACTATCTTGAGTACGCTTTGGCAGATACTTAACCCCTTTATTTCCTTACGCCTGAGCGATAGGTTTTCTAAAGGGAGCACTGGGGCGGTCAAGATAGCCGTTTACGGCAAGCCGTGGAGGGGCGAGAGGAAAGTTAGTCCGGCATGTGCTTTATCGAGTGGACAAGCCTGCATGTGGGAACTACCTCTCGAGGGTGCAAAGGGTGGCTAGATTCCAAAAGGAATGGACTCTAAACGAATGTGCATAGCTCAAATATGTATACATGGATTGTTCAAGGCTTTCAAGTTTCACCTCTTTATTTTTAAAAAGAAAAGCTAGTTTCAAGTTTTAAAAATAAAACATCCCCTGCGGAGTCGCCAAACTATGGAACCCGGGATCGGACGAGGGATCCAACTCGGCGTCTTGTGTAACGGCGCTTTAAGTTAAAAAGACTAATTTAGAAAAACCTTTAAAACTGTTTTGGAGTCGCCACCTAATTATCGCGGAAATTAGGAACCTGCTATCATGTCTTAAGCTAAAAACATGTCCTAGATTTTGGAGCACGCCGAC
Source organism: Dianthus caryophyllus (assembly GCA_023091065.1). NCBI lineage: Eukaryota > Viridiplantae > Streptophyta > Magnoliopsida > Caryophyllales > Caryophyllaceae > Dianthus > Dianthus caryophyllus. The sequence continues at coordinate 8,866,886 of CM041529.1, read as the reverse complement.
ACCCCTAGATCTAAGGCTGTGAAACCAGATTGGATTCGGGGTGAGGGTACTTTAGAAAAAGAGTTAATTCAAATAATGATTTATGAAAACCTTTTAGAAAAGCCTATGTAAAAATAGCCTCTGCTGACCTAGAACAATCCTAGTAAGATGATATTTGAGCTAATGTTATCGCTACGTACAAGTGCGATAAGTTTGTAAAAGAATGCAGATGCAGATGCAAAAAGATTGATTAAAACCCTCAGTTTAGCATGCTTAACTTGTTAACGAAAACGGTTCAATTAATGGTCGAATTCATTGTTTAAGTAGATTTTAATGCAAAATAAGAAGGTGCAAGATGCAGGCAAATAAAATAAAGTTCAATTGTCCATTGGTATATTTTTTAAGGGTCGGTTGCTTATGCGACTTTGGCATGTCATCGGATATGGAGTGTACCCGAAGTAATAAGAACACTTGGAAGGCAAGCGCTCGGCACAAAGCCTGGCGGCGCTAAAGTGTAGTCCCCTTTGTTAGTCCATAGAAAATAAGAAAAAGCTTTGATCCAAGTGGATCGGTACCTACCTTGTCCTGACGCTTCAGATCTGGGCAGAGCTTCGCTTCTTGAACTTAAAAGGAGGATGAATTCAACACGGGATGGTGTGCTGAACTCAAGGATTTGAGTGCGTGAGGCTTTGAGAGTGTAACACCCCGACTTTTCCTAATATTAATTATTCGTCTCAATAATATTCGTAATTCATTTCTCTTGGTTTTCTCATTTTTGGCTCGAGGAACCCGGTTCACTTGTCGCGTGGAATAAGCGAGATAGTAGTCAGAACTTAAAAACGATGTCATTTCCTCGTACGGACTCCGATTCAGGCGATTCAAAAGGCTAAACTACGTATTTTTTCGACGCCGTCGCAACTGCCAAATTTGCACAGACGAAATCCACGAGCAAGGCGCGAGTGATCCGCGAGTGACCCGCGAGCAGAGAGCGGCTCGCTCTGTTGTGGGAGCGGCTCGCTCTGTTGTGGGAGCGGCTCGCTCCCCTGCTGCATCCGCGATTTTTGTTTTTAATCCGTATTAATTAGGGGCTCGAATTCCTATACTATTTAAACTTCCCCCTTAGCCCTAATGTCATTAATCAGCTGTTTTTCACCCTAAACATTATAATCCTCTCTTCTCTCTCTTCATTCTCTCATAAATTCTCATTAATTTATCTCATAAGTTCATTCAATTCTTCTCCAAATCAAGCCCTAATCTGCCCTAATTCATTCTCTTGTTAATCCTTCGGTAATTCTTATTGTTATTATAGTATTTTGATTATGTTATTGTTATATCATGTATTGTGTGTTCTTATGTCTTGTATGCATTGATTGTGTCCTAATCAAAGGAGAAGAGGAGCTAAACGAGGAGGACACCATACTTGTTGAAGAAGAGAAGGAGTAGAATCATTCTCATCGCTTAAAGAAGGTAACTAGGTGTAGCCCTAGACATATTTTAACTTGTGTGAGACCATATGATTGGTTGAGGATGATTTGTTTGTGTTAAGTATGTAAAGCTATGAACTTTGGGTTGATTGTGCTATGAAATTATGTTCTTTGGTCTTAATTGTGTTGGTCTCACACTATTGTGTCTAGTAGAATGAATTGGGATGTTTGTCATATTAAATTTGGGTTATATTGTTATTAAGGTTGTAAAAGTTGATAACTTTGGGAAATATAATGATTTATAATAGCTACTCTTTAGTTCTTATGGTTATTACTCCGTATTTAACATGTTGGTTATGGTTAGTATTGAGTTCTTAAGTTAATTACTCCGTATTAAGTTTGTTATTGTATGGTTGAACATAGGTCATGTTGAGGATGAGTATAAATTGGATAGTTACGTTGTTAATGAGTTTAAGATGGATACTATATTAGGTGAAGAATAAAGGATGATTGATATGATATTGATAGTGAGTTGGGTTACATGGTTTGCTATAATGTAAGTAATTGTTGTATTGTTGGTATTGGAGATGGGGCTATGATGTATTGTTGGATTGATCGTGTCGCTTATGCTTGAGTTAAGTTTGCATGCGTGTACTGTTCTGGCACGTATGTGAGGAGCTACGACGTCCTAGTTTGGACGGATACCGCCCATGATCCCCTCGGCTATTCTTGTTGCTTAGTTAGAGCGACTATGGGTTCTCAACCTGTTATGGTTGGAGACTATGGTTTGATATATGTCGTCACCGTTCTTGTTCGCTCGGTGGAATTTGGCCAAATTTAGACTAATGAGTTTGAGGAACTTCTTGTTCGCTGTTCCGCCATAGGGTTTAGGTGATTCTTGTTCGCTTCTCCTAGTGCTCTGCGATTACTCTTGTGCTTGTGTGGTTTGGTTACGAGGTCGAATGGTTCGAGGATGGCGAGTTGGTTGTGCCGTGTGTGGTGGTTGTTGGTGCCGTGTTTTTTTGTTGTTATTGCCTCGTGCGTTATCGTTCGTTTGGTACTCTAATTATAGGTCGTAGGCCAGGTGAGCTTGTTCATATTGTTTACTACATTTATTATGTTGAAATATGACTGGGGAGCACCTAGTTACTCCCCACTGATTGTGGCTGTTACTTTCTTTGTGGCAGGTTAGCGCGGGTTCGGGTTTTGAAGTGAGGAAGCTGTGAGGATTGACCCCGTATCTAGCTTTGATTCGTCTTGGACTAGACTTTGGATTAGACATATACTTGTTTCTCGTTTTCATACTTATGTTGGTCTTAGATTTGGTTGTAAGGGGTATTTATTCCCCATTTTGCTAGGCCTCAAGGCCTACTCTTTTAGCTTGTGTTTCTTTAGTGAGTGACGACTCGGATTACACGGTGTTTCCGCCACCGTGGTCTTCATTTTTATTCATTTTCTTTTATAAATCCTTTTTAAAGGCTTATTTTATTTTGTTGGAAAATCCGGGTTGTTACAGTTGGTATCAGAGCGAATACGCTCCCAACTCTCTTAGGTGAGTGAGTAGGATTTGACCTAGAACACCGAGTGAGAGTGCTGGGTAGACACATTAGGGGGTCTACGTTATTTGTGCATGTGTATGAGTAGTTGTGTGAATGGTGGTCTTAGGATTTCCACCATTAGATCATATATGTTTGCTTTAGATGCAGGTACAAGAATGATGGAGTCATGCGAGATCGGGTGTCGACTCGATAAATCTCTACATTTAAAATTTACTTGTCCTGCCTCTAAAATAATCTTTAAAAGCTTTTGATTTGATTTAATCGTCGTTTTTAAATTTATTTCTTTATTTCAAAATGTTTCACTCTGATAATTGCTTTCTTATGTACTACTTGGTTTCTTTGCTTTCATCATACTCACCATTCTAAACTAAATCCTTTATACTTCTATTTTCTTATCAAATCATGTTAGCCTTCATTTTTAATATTGACAAAAAGGGAGTATTTTACATTCCGTTTTAATACACTTTTATGGCCCTTACTTTTTAATGTTATTCATTTGAGAGTTCAGTTTTATTGAAAATTTTAGCCTATTTATGCCTTGACGATCTCTTGACTTAACTTTTCAATTTATTCGTTTCTTCGACTTTAATCATTTGATTATTCGCATGTCAAACCTTCTTTCTTCCTCCAATGAAAAGCCTAGGGATTTAATTTTGAAAGTCTTTGAGTCTCTCCGACTGTTTAGCTGGAACAAGAATCCTGAAGCCGGATCGCGATTTCATGATCCTACCATCAGAGCACGCAGCGGAAGTTCTTAATCTATGTCACCTACCGTATTCGTGGGGACCTCTTTCAGCTTGCTAGCTACACTTATTCTTAGTATATCCAGCTAGTTCTTGGATCTCACCATACAGCTGTTTTAAAACCATTAGCCGAATTACAACTTGAGCTTCTTTTTCCCCAATAAAATTTCTTATTGTGTTCATCATCATCTTTTTCAATAGGTCGTGCTGAAATAATTTCTAAACTCTCTTATTTCAAGAATGTTTTCAGTCAGTTCTATTAACGAAACCTATTTTTGTATATTTGTCCTTTAATGATTTGTTTATCCTTCTTGTACTTTCTTATTTTGTAACTATGTTGACGAAAAATTTTAATCAACATTGTTTTACTTCTCCATTCATTTTTTAAACGCGTCCATACATTTTGATGGCTTTTTACTCAGTCAAATTTGAAAATGACTGATGCTTATCCATTGCATCCACTTTTGATCAAAACTTCTTTGTCATCCTAAACCTTCTTTTATTAAATTTTCTAATTTGAGCATTTAGTTTATTTAAATATTATTTATTCTACTTGGTATTGTAGTAGCTTCATTTTTCTAAAATCGCTATCATTTTGAAACTCAACTTTAAGACTTCTCCTTTCAATCGTATCTTCTGATCATATTCTATATCTGTCAAACTTTTCGGGAATTACCTTTTGGTCTTGCCTTCATGCTCTATGCTATCATGCCTCTCTAGTGTCTCTATAGAACTACACCTCTTGTCTTTGAGCTTACTTTTAAGGTACCGATCTTCTATTTCTTTCCTTCCCTTGCCTTTCGGTTACCATTCACATCCTAATTTTGTAAGAATTCTTGATGACTTAATATCAATCTTGTCCCCATTAAGTTCCCCTGATCACTTGCTTGTCAACTAGCGGCCGTAGGGTGATTTATCCATCTCCAGCTCGAGACTTGATTCCTGGGTTGTCGCTGTTTTGGGAGTCTTAGATGTTGGAGCTTAGTGGAATAGTAGCTAATGGTATGGATGTTCGGTTAGGTGGCGCGCATGGTTGGTCGTGGTGGCCTGAGTGGATTCCTAGTTTTGTGACTTCTAGCTAGAGCTTTGCGAGGTAGCTTAACCGTTGCGAGACAATGTTTGTGAGTTATAACCTTCGTGAGTAAAAGCTTAATATGCGATGAGTAGAGGTAAAGGAAGTGATGGTATCTATATAGGTAGTATTTTTGAGGATTCGATTAGGATGGTATATGGGGTGTGATAATCGTGAGTTAGTGAGAATTGGGAAGTGATTTTGTGGTGAGCAATAATAATCGGCTTTGAGGAAAACTTAAAGGTTATAGTGAGCATGATAAAACTTTGGGGTTTGTACTTAAGAGGATAATGTAGGAATGACAAGTGTGCATTTTGTGGTTTTGTGTATGTGCTAAATATAAGGAAAATCATTAATGGGAGGAGAGAATTCGAGGTCAGTAAGGTAGTGACGTTCGAGGAAGGTATGGATAGACTTGTGTATGGTAATAATGGGTTGAGAGAGTAGCAAGATTTCAACGATACATTTTGATAGCTACGTGTTAGTATACGTGTGACTTGAGAATAAGATGGTATGGTATGACATAATTATGGTTATTTCGTTGTGGAAAATGTGGAACTATATGGGAAGCGATATAGACTTGAGCTTGGATCACGTTATGATTAAGGATATGAGGCTTGACATTAGCATTGATTTGGGGATTAGCTTACGCGTTAGTTTGTCTTGGTAACATAGGTAATGGTGCCTTTTGGGTTAAAACCCGTCTGAGGTTTTGGTTAGACTTGGTGAGGAAGATGCTTGGTTGAACTATATGGTTTTGTGAGGCTAGTGTGCCTAATTTGAGGATTGTCGAGCATAAGATGCACCAATAGTATGAAAGGGTTATATGAGTGAGTTGAGCATCATTCGGGTGATATGTGATGTCGGGTTATCTTGAGCGTCGTTAAGCGTGTCTATGCCCTTGTTATCGAGGTGAGTAGAGTTAGCGATTCTTGTCTTGAGGACCAAAGGAGTAGGTAGTTTTCTTAATCCTTTGGGGGCATTCTTTCGTTCTCAAGTTTCGAGGACGAAACTTCTTTTTAGGTGGTGAGATTGTAACACCCCGACTTTTCCTAATATTAATTATTCGTCTCAATAATATTCGTAATTCATTTCTCTTGGTTTTCTCATTTTTGGCTCGAGGAACCCGGTTCACTTGTCGCGTGGAATAAGCGAGATTGTAGTTAGAACTTAAAAACGATGTCATTTCCTCGTACGGACTCCGATTCAGGCGATTCAAAAGGCTAAACTACGTATTTTTTCGACGCCGTCGCAACTGCCAAATTTGCACAGACGAAATCCGCGAGCAAGGCGCGAGTGATCCGCGAGTGACCCGCGAGCAGAGAGCGGCTCGCTCTGTTGTGGGAGCAACTCGCTCCCCTGCTGCATCCGCGATTTTTGTTTTTAATCCGTATTAATTAGGGGCTCGAATTCCTATACTATTTAAACTTCCCCCTTAGCCCTAATGTCATTAATCAGCTGTTTTTCACCCTAAACATTATAATCCTCTCTTCTCTCTCTTCATTCTCTCATAAATTCTCATTAATTTATCTCATAAGTTCATTCAATTCTTCTCCAAATCAAGCCCTAATCTGCCCTAATTCATTCTCTTGTTAATCCTTTCGGTAATTCTTATTGTTATTATAGTATTTTGATTATGTTATTGTTGTATGCATGTATTGTGTGTTCTTATGTCTTGTATGCATTGATTGTGTCCTAATCAAAGGAGAAGAGGAGCTAAACGAGGAGGACACCATACTTGTTGAAGAAGAGGAGGCGTAGAATCATTCTCATCGCTTAAAGAAGGTAACTAGGTGTAGCCCTAGACATATTTTAACTTGTGTGAGACCATATGATTGGTTGAGGATGATTTGTTTGTGTTAAGTATGTAAAGCTATGAACTTTGGGTTGATTGTGCTATGAAATTATGTTCTTTGGTCTTAATTGTGTTGGTCTCACACTATTGTGTCTAGTAGAATGAATTGGGATGTTTGTCATATTAAATTTGGGTTATATTGTTATTAAGTTGGTTAAAGTTGATAACTTTGGGAAATATAATGATTTATAATAGCTACTCTTGAGTTCTTATGGTTATTACTCTGTATTTAACATGTTGGTTATGGTTAGTATTGAGTTCTTAAGTTAATTACTCCGTATTAAATTTGTTATTGTATGGTTGAACATAGGTCATGTTGAGGATGAGTATAAATTGGATAGTTACGTTGTTAATGAGTTTAAGATGGAAACTATATTGGGTGAAGAATAAAGGATGATTGATATGATATTGATAGTGAGTTGGGTTACTTGGTTTGCTATAATGTTAGTAATTGTTGTATTGTTGGTATTGGAGATGAGGCTATGATGTATTGTTGGATTGATCGTGTTGCTTATGCTTGAGTTAAGTTTGCATGCGTGTACTGTTCTGGCACGTATGTGAGGAGCTACAACGTCCTAGTTTGGACGGATACCGCCCATGATCCCCTCGGCTATTCTTGTTGCTTAGTTAGAGCGACTATGGTATCTCAACCTGTTATGGTTGGAGACTATGGTTTGATATATGTCGTCACCATTCTTGTTCGCTCGGTGGAATTTGGCCAAATTTAGACTAATGAGTTTGAGGAACTTCTTGTTCGCTGTTCCGCCATAGGGTTTGAGTGATTCTTGTTCGCTTCACTCGAGGTGATTCTTGTTGGCTTCACCTAGTGCTCTGCGCTTACTCTTGTGCTTGTGTGGTTTGGTTACGAGGTCGAATGGTTCGAGGATGGAGAGTTGATTGTGCCGTGTGTGGTGGTTGTTGGTGCCGTGTTTTTTTGTTGTTATTGCCTCGTGCGTTATCGTTCGTTTGGTACTCTGTTTATAGGTCGTAGGCCAGGTGAGCTTGTTCATATTGTTTACTACATTTATTATGTTGAAATATGACTGGGGAGCACCTAGTTACTCCCCACTGATTGTGGCTGTTACTTTCTTTGTGGCAGGTTAGCGCGGGTTCGGGTTTTGAAGTGAGGAAGCTGTGAGGATTGACCCCGTAGCTAGCTTTGATTCGTCTTGGACTAGACTTTGGATTAGACATATACTTGTTTGTCGTTTTCATACTTATGTTGGTCTTAGATTTGGTTGTAAGGGGTATTTATTCCCCATTTTGCTAGGCCTCAAGGCCTACTCTTTTAGCTTGTGTTTGTTTAGTGAGTGACGACTCGGATTACACGGTGTTTCCGCCACCGTGGTCTTCATTTTTATTCATTTTCTTTTATAAATCCTTTTTAAAGGTTTATTTTATTTTGTTGGAAAATCCGGGTTGCTACAGAGAGAGTTTTGAATTGTGTATGCTGTGAATTCTGGTTGTAAATTGAGTGTAAAAGATGTGTTATGAGGTCGGGTATAGGGGTGTATATATACTAAAAACCTCGGAGAAATTAGGAAATCCGGGGATAAAACCAGGCTTAGAAACCGCATAGCACTATGCGGTTTGGAGGTGTGGTTTTAGGACTAGTTTCCTAGTTTCGGTTTGATTATATCTTGGAAAGATACAGTATAATCTCGAACTTGCACGTCAAGAAAACACCTGGGATATTTCTGAGATATTTTATGAGATGCAGGGCTTTGGAGTGCGGGCCAAAGGCGGGTTTGGGCTCGGTTTTGGGCCCGAGACCTGGAAAAATGACAAAGGTGTGTTTTGTAGCATTTTGTGAAATAAGATAACCCGTGAGGCTATATTTTGTATAAGAGGAGGCTAAAGGGAAGATCTAGCCACCGGGCCTAAATTTAGGAATTTAGGAATGCTGAATTAGACCTTGTTAATGCAAAGGGGCTAATTGTAGTGCAAATGCGAAGCTCATGCCAAATGAAGCAGGACGCGGACCTAGCTAGACTCTAAATGGACGAAATGAACATTTATTTAAGTGCGATGTGAAGCGACCTAAATCATTTTAACATTTCAAAACGACTCAAAATGAATTCGACATTGTTAGAACCGTTTAAGTCAGCGTTAAAGCATGCGTAATGAAGTCCGTGTTACATCACAGGGTTTTGTTTGGGAGGGTACGGATATGGTTATCCACACCAGGCCTATGATCGGAGACTCAAAGCCTGGTGGTAAGTGCATATAGACTTCCTCATCCAAATCACCATGAAGAAAGGCATTATGCACGTCCATTTGATGTAAGTGCCAGTTCTGAGCAGCAACAATCGCAAGAAAAACACGGATGGTGGTCGTTTTAGCAACGGGAGCAAAGGTCTCATCATAATCAACCCCCTTTGTCTGATGATTGCCAAAGACCACGAGACGGGCCTTTAAGCGCTCAATAGTAGAATCGGATTTGTACTTTATTTTATAGAGCCATTTACTAGCAAGAGCTTTCTTACCGGGAGGAAGGGGCTCCAGTGTCCATGTGTTGTTAGCAATGAGGGCCTGGATTTCAGAATCCTTGGCCTGACGCCAGCCTGCATCCTGAACGGCCTCTTTAAAAGACCGTGGTTCTCTGTAATAGCAGCAAGAAAAGTACGATGTTTGTCCGGAAATGCAGCAGAAGTAACGTACGTACTTAAAGGATATGGCGTACCTGGAGAAGGCGGTGATACATGGACGTGGGTGGCCTGAGACGGACTCGTACTACTACCCGTTATAGTGTCTGTAATATAACCACGCAGTCGAGAATTAGGGTATTTGTGTCGTAATCCACGCGTAAGTGCGGCAGGCTCAGACTCGGGCTGAGCTGGTAAGGAAACCTGTGGCGACGCCACGTCAACAAGAGGGTCCTGAGCCACGTGAGGATTTTCGGCATCCTCTGGTTGAGGATCAAGGATAGGAACAACGGGTTCAGGATCAAGGATAGGAACAACGGGCAGCGCAGTGTTCTGGTCAATAGACACGAGTTCCGGCGGGTGAAGGGGAGATGTCGGGGCAGCTGTCGGTGGAGATTCATCACGCAATGGGAATATGTTCTAATAAAATGTGACATCACGTGAAACAAAGAATTCTTGGGTGTCGAGGTCGAACAAATACCAACCCTTTTTTCCAGAGGGATGTCCCATAAACACACATTTACGGCTTCGACTAGCAAATTTATCACCCGTAGCTCGTTGATTGTGAGCAAAGCAAAGTGAGCCGAAGACTCGTAGAACAGTAAAGTCAGGAGGAGAGCCAAACAGCTTCTCGTACGGGGTGAGACCTGCCAAGACCGCGGACGGAGTACGATTAATGAGGTATGCCGCGGCCAGAGCACGTTCACCCCAAAAACGCAGAGGGAGCCTGGCATGAAAGCGCTAGGCGCGGGCAACATTAAGAAGATGACGATGTTTGCGCTCTACACGACCGTTCAGCTGTGGCGTACCGACACACGAGGTGTGAAATAATATACCCTGCGAATCAAAATAAGGGCGCAAGGTGTGTAATTCGGTGCCATGTCACTGCGTACAATTTTAACAACCGTGGAAAACTGACGAGAGATCATAGCAACAAAGTGTAAGAAATTAGAGTGAACTTTCGTTTTATTAGTTATCAAAAATATCCACACAACACGAGAAAAATCATCCACAATAGTGAAAAAATAACGTGCTCCACAAGATGCAGGAAGGTCATACGGCCCGCATAACTCACAGTGTATCAACTCAAACATACGCGAGCTATTTTTAGTACTCAAAGGAAACTAACTACGAATGTGCTTCGCTCGATGACAGATTTCACACGGAAGTTTTAGCTTCTCTTTGCTATGGCGGAGAAAAGGAAGTAATTTAACCACATCCTCAGAGGGATGAACCAAACGATGATGCCACAAGGAAATAGATGACCCAACGGAGACAGCATTCGTAATAATAGGACGATCGTGACGTAGGTAGTAGAGTCCGTCATGGCGATCACCCAGCCCAATCACCGCTCTCGTACGACGGTCCTGAAGAGTACAATTTTCAGCATTAGTCATGAGTTCACAAGACAAATCATCACAAAGCTGCGAAATAAATATCAAGTTGCATTGTAAACGAGGCACAAAATAAACCGAAGATAGACTAATGCAAGGAGTAAGGACAACACGTCCCATTTGGGACGCACACACACGAGTAACATCTGGCAGGCCCACTTCATGGCCTTGAATAGTGCGAACATCGAGAAGAAACGATAAATCACCGGTGACATGATGCGAACAATCGGTGTCAAGAAGCCACTTACCCGCAAAATTATGATTAGAGACGCTGTATACAGTGACAACTTGTGACTCACCCGCGTCAGGTGTCGTAGTGATAGCATTAGTACTTGTGAGCTGTGAAGAAGGAGTGACAGAGGTGCGGTCAGCGTGAACAGGAGGCTGGCGACCATCCCCACGGCCCCTCTTGGACGAAGCAGAACCACCACCGCAAGACATCCTTGCTTTCGAAGGTTTTGGAAGGCCCTTTAACTCATACCACCTCTCGAGAATTTCCTCGAGTAGGTCGAAACACATGCTACGGTCATGGCCCTCTCGAGAACAATGAGTACAAACCAAATTGCGACACTCCGTTCGAGAAAGCGATCCTGAAGCACGAGAAGGAGGGCGAGAGGCAGGGCGTACAGCAAAGGTCGCAATATCAGTAGGCTGCGAAGAAACCGAGCCCATACCATGAACACGTTCATCCTGGAGGATAAGTTGGAAGGCTTCGCGAACATCCGGCGGCGGTTTTTGAGTCGAAATCATAGACCGCGTAGTGCTATAAGGGACGGCTAGTAGACCGAGCAGAAACTGATGAAGTCGGTCCGAATTACGACGCGTTAAGTGTTCTTTACCGACCGTAGGATCAAGTTTTGAGGTAATAATGGGTTCGTGTTTATCTAATTCATCCCACAATTGACACAATTTTCCATAATAACTCGCAACCGACATACCCCTGCGCTGACGACAGTCGTATAACCTAGCCTTAATTTGATAAATGCGTGGGTCATCAGTGACATTAAACTGAGCGTGAATGTCGTCCCACATGGTTTTAGCATCCTCATATTTTGAAAGAAGAGAACGTACCTCGAGTGATAGCGTATTATTGAGGCAAGTGACGAGTAAACTCTGAAGAGTGACCCAATCCTCGGCAGTACACGACGGTGTCGGGGAGGTATAGGTGCCATCAACGAATCCAAATTTGCGACGAGAGCGGAGGGCGTGACGAATAGCGTGACACTAATCATCAAAATTGTCCAAAGTAAGACGGACCGTAGTGAGGAGATCCCTGTAACGATCGTGGGGACCGATATAATAGGGTGATGTGGGGTCAATTTTGGTGGGAGGGTCAGTCCCTGCCATGGCAGAGGATAAGAGAAAAAAACAGGGGATGAAGGATGAAGACGAAAAGGATAATGAAGAGGGTAGGCTGAGCGTTGCTTTGATGTTTCCTTTTCTCGTGGGTTTGTTTGTTTTCTTTTTATATGTAGTTGTTTATTTTATTATTATTATTATTGTTTTATTTTATTATTTTTTCGTCTTATTTAATGGCTCAATACCATGACAATAAGTAAGCCATGTTAATGAGTGAACAATTCATCTCACTTTATTCGTTATAACCACAGACTATATATAGAGTACATCGTATTAGGATAGCTAATGGGTTGGAGGCCCACAAACGAACTACGGGCCTAGTCTATTAATAATCCTACTTTAACAACTTTATTGAATTAGAAACCCACTAAAAATAAGAACTTGGTGTCATCTTAATTAGAGCAATTAGTATCGTTTGCCGTCAATCTCAAAAGAAATAGACTATTCATGATCTTATGTAGTACAAAAAATATATTAATACGGAGTATTAATAATGCACTCGATAGATAATTAAAAGACGATCACGTATACATGAATATTTTTTTTATTTTATATGATATTCTCTCTGTCTAAGTCATTTGTTACACTTTTCTCAAATCTCCCTTACAAAAAAGTCAAACTGTAAACAAATCACTAGAATACAGGGAGTATAAATTATACTTCCTCCATTCCATTAGGTAGTATACATTTGTTTTTTGCACAAAATTTTAGGTGAGACAAAAACATGTGGGGTGAGGTATGCAATGACTAAAACGCCCTTCCACTTGTTTAAGGTGGGTGGGTGTTAATAAAGTGAGGGTAATTTAGTCTTTTTATTTGATAAAGTATGGACCAAATTAAAAATGTATACAAATGAATGGAATTGCCAAAAAAAAGAATATGTTTAGAATCAATTGGAATGGAGGAAGTATAATTTTTTCTTCACTAGAAAATAGTGTTCAAAAAACAAATGTATAATTCAATGAAATCAAGGAAATAATAAATTAGTGTAAGACAATTGTAGAAATTAATGTTACAAGGATATAAAAATACAAAACATATATATTATAAGTCATTAACATAGTTAAAAAAAAACAAAGTTAATATCATGTACAAATTAATGAAAATTATTTTAATAATAACTAGTGTTATGCCCGTGCAAATTGCACGGGCATGCTATTTTATAATTTAAGTAAACATTATTAATAATGGAGTCGTTTTATAATAAGGTTAATGACACTTAAAATATTAATGTATATATTTATTACTGAGAAACATTTAAAATCGCAATATTATATGACAGACAAAAATAAGTAAGAGAAAAATTAAAGTTGGTATATATTGTGTTTAGTAAATGAGTCCTTTAAAACAACAAAATTATATGACAAATAATCATAAGTGATTGAAAAATTAAAGCTAGTTTTAAGTTTTTAAAAATAAAACCTCCCCAGCGGAGTCGCCAAACTGTGGAACCCGGGAACCGCGTCGAGGGACCCAACTCGGCGTCTTGCTTAAAGGGCGGATTTTAAAGTTAAAAAAGATTAAGTTGGAAAAACCTTTAAGAACTGTTATGGAGTCGCCACCTAATTATCGCGGAAATTAGGAACCTGCTACCATGTTCTAAGTTAAAAACATGTCCTAGATTTTGGAGCACGCCGACACCCCTAGATCTAAGGTTGTGAAACCAGATTGGATTCGGGGTGAGGGTACTTTAGAAAAAGAGTTAATTCAAATAATGATTTATGAAAACCTTTTAGAAAAGCCTATGTAAAAATAGCCTCTACTGACCTAGAACAATCCTTGTAAGATGATATTTGAGCTAATGTTATCGCTACGTACAAGTGCGATAAGTTTGTAAAAGAATGCAGATGCAGATGCAAAAAGATTGATTAAAACCCTCAGTTTAGCATGTTTAACTTGTTAACGAATACGGTTAAGTTAAAGGTCGAATTCATTGTTTATGTTGATTTTAATGCAAAAATAAGAAGGTGCAAGATGCATGCAAATAAAATAAAGTTCAATTGTCCATTGGTTTATTTTATAAGGTCGGTTGCTTATGCGACTTTGGCGTGTCATCGGATATGGAGTGTACCCGAAGTAAATAGAACACTTGGAGTGCAAGCGCGCTGGGTGCCAAAGCCGGCGCTAAAGTGTAGACCCCTTTGTTAGTCCATAGAAAAAGAAAAAGCTTTGATCCAAGTGGATCGGTACCTACCTTGTCCTCGACGCTTGAGATCTGGCGAGCCGTTCTTGAACTTAAAAGGAGGATGAATTCAACACGGGATCGTGTGTTGAACTCAAGGATTTGAGTGCTTGAGGCTTTGTGAGTGTAGAACTGTGTAAGATGTGAGAAATTGTGTGTGAAAGATGTATTCTGGTTGTGAATTGTGTTTTCTGAAGAGAAATTGATGATTTGAGGTCGGGGTATATGGGTGTATATATACTAAAAACCTCGGAGAAATTAGGAAATCCGGGGATAGAAACAGGCCTAGAAACCGCATAGCCTTATGCGGTTGCCAGGGCAAACCGCATAGGCTTATGCGGTTGCCTCTCCAAACCGCATAAGCTTATGCGGTTTGAGGGTGTGGTTTTAGCCTAGTTTCCTAGTTTCGGTTGAATTATATCTTTGAAAGATTACGTGATAATCTCAAACGTGTAGCTCAAGAAAACAGCTGGGATATTTCTGAGATATTTTGATGTTCAGGGCTTTGGAGTGCGGGCCAAAGGCTGGGTTTGGGCTCGGTTTTGGGCCTGAGACCCGTAAAAATGAAAAGGGTGTATTTGCATAGTTTTTGTGAAATAAGGTAAGACGTGAAGCCGTATTTTGTGTAAGAGGGGGCTAAAGGAGAGATTTAGCCACCGGGCCTAAATTTAGGAATTTAGGAATGCTGAATTAGACCTTGTTAATGTAAAAGGGCTAATTGTAGTGCAAATGCGAAGCTCATGCCAAATGAAGCAGGACGAGGACCTAGCTAGACTCCAAATGGACAAAATGAACGTTTATTTAAGTGTGATGTGAAGCGACCTTAATCATTTTAACATTTCAAACGACTCAAAATGAATTCGACATTAATTAGAACCGTTTAAGTTAGCGTTAAACATGCGTAATAAAAGTCCGTGATACATCACAGGGTTTTGTTTGGGAGGGTACGGATATGGGCATCCACAGAGCCCCCAGTTTGACTGAGCTCGGACTAGAGCGCTAGTCAAACTCCACGACCATATCCGGACCATTACAGTCTCGATACAGTCAGCGGAACGAAGCATTTGTCCATGGGTGAGACGAGGACTTCGAACCGGGCTGAACGGGGAGGGGCGTGCGCATTTTAAGGACTTAGCGGTCCGTGCATGCTATAAGGGCCTGCCGGCCTGCTGAATGTCTTCGTCGTGCTTGTTGTACTGTCGTGTAATGCCGTTGTATATGCCTTTGCTTATAATGTCTTCGTATTGCATGTGTTGAAATGTGAAAGGGGCTAAAGTGCAGGAGTGCATGTGCTTGCAAGATGTTTGGGTATGCGTGAGGTGTACAATTGAGTAGGGGTGTTCATGTAGGTGTTAGTGTAGGTCTCGTGAAAGAGCGTCCGTGTAATGCTTGAACTCGCCGAGGAGTGTCTATGTAGAGTGAAATGCTTGGAGTTAGGTGTATATTGCAGAGTGCTTGTGCTTGGACTCGCCGAGGAGTGTCTATGTAGTCATAGTTGCATATGATTGCCTTCCGTTGAGGAGAAAATGATGTAATGCTCGTGAAGAGCGTTCGTGTCGCTTACATCTGCATACATTAAATGCTTAATATACGCGTATGGCGGACTGTAGGTGACGCCTTGACCCAAGCACGGGACGTACTTGGAGTTGCATTAGGGCCAAGGTGAATTTGGAATTCAAAAGTAGGCGTAAAACGAGAAAAAACCGAGAAAAACCACAGGCTGGAACCGCATAAGCTTATGCGGTTCATGGGGCAAACCGCATAAGCTTATGCGGTTTCCCCTGAGGGCTGTAGGGGGTTATAAAGGCATGAGACCACCGTAAGTTTGCCATTATACTTCATTTTCGGTTTTCATACTCTAAAAACACCATTTTTCGATTTCTCAACCGATTTTGCTCATTTTTCTTGCGTTGCCTTGCTATGTGTTGATACCCGTATCTGTCGATATGGAAATTTATAGAAAACCCAACAAACACCCAATGATGATAGGACAACATGTATTTCGTGTCATTTATTTGAGTTCGTTTTACGAAGTAAGTCGGGCACCGTTGACGTAACATTTTATTAATTTAAATGATATTTAAATTAGTGTGTTGACAGGGTAAGTATATTCTGTCAAAAAGTTTGTTTTATTGAAAATAAAATATTTCGATTTGAAAAATCATTTTAAGTAACTCGATTTGAAAAATCATTTTTACAAATTCAATATTTGACTTGAAAAGTCGTTTCTCGTGTCTTTTAAAACAGTTTATTAAATCGTATTCGATGAATTCGTTTTTTTTTTTAACAGCAAGTTTTTAAGCTCGTTTTAAGCTCGATTTTAAGAGCGATTTTTGAGCCCGTTTCAACACGAATTTCGAGGCCACTTTCACCCACACTCTCCCTCACATACCCGAGCCTAATCCCTCGTAGAACCACGTCCTAAATTCACCAAAAGAAGCCAGAAAATGGCCCAAATAGCACTTCCTAACCCCTACCCTTGTACCCTGTTTCTGGCAGCTCGTAATCAGACCAAACCCAGCTCCTAATCGATCACCCATGACCCAAACACGACTCCTAACTATCCTACCCATTTATCCTTGCTTAACCCTCAAGAAAACATCCTACAAAACCCTAAGACCCTCACCAAGCATGTCGTGGACAGCAGCTCTCGAAGTGAGAGAGGAGTTACTCTTTTCCTTCAAGAAACCCTACTTTTTGACCTTATATATACACACCATCCACAAGCCTTCATGACAAACGAAATATACAGCATACACACACAATACAAAGTCACAAAAAAAACCCTCAAAGAAGTCGAGATAGCTGCTCCAAAAACAGAGCACGATTTTTCTGATTTTGGTTCAGCTATCACTTCTTCTACCTCGTTTTTCGTGTTGAAAACACCATAACCTCTCGGATTTCTTTGCAAGGTCTTAAAGTTCACTTTAGCACGATTCTAAAACATCTTTCGGTTCGAAATTTCGTTGAGAAACGAAGAAGTTACAAGCTTTTGAAAATTGCTGTCAGATTGGTACAAACTTACGGATTACAATTGGTTTTCGTCGACGACGGCCCCTCGGGATAAAATCTTACAATCGATTACGACTCGGATATTTGGTCAACGATACATGTAAGTTGAGGGTGCAAAATACTCTTTTTCTTTTGTTAATTTATCGTTTGTTTATTGTTTTTTATAGCCTCTGTCGTTTTTATTACTCTCTGTCGCTCTTTTGTTTATCATCGTAGTTATTGTTTTTTTATCGTTTGTTTTAGACTTATACTTTTAGCATGATTGTGACTTGTGTGTGAGAATGTTTCGTGCCCTTTTGTTCACCTAGTATGCGTATTTAATTCTCTTGTGTAGTATGACTTGTGTAGTGTGGCTTGCTGTCGTTGGTTTGACTTGCTCGTTAGCTTATACGCAATTAGGTCTCACTCATGTTTAGTTAATTATTCGTAAATTGGTCCTCCATGTATGATTTCAGATTCGCAATTCACGTTTGTATATCAACTTATGTTATCGTGGTTTTGGTTTCATCGTTTAGTGTTGGTTGCGTAGTTCGTCCCAATCATGTAAGAGCCGCGTAGAGCATGACCCTGTCTGTTGTTTCTTTTTCTGCTTAATCCTTTGGAGCGATTCGAAGCGGGCCTCTTTGTACCTTGTAACCACACTAACCCTAAACTCGACTCACTCATGAAAGTCACTCATATCTCACGGTTTTAGGGCTAAAAATGGGTGGTTAAGTTTCTGAAATTTATTTGTAAAAACATAAAACGAAAATAAAAGGATATGAATTAGACTAAGCACAAAGCCACTAGCCTAAGACTAAGGTTCCGATCAATCATCGCACTAAGCTATGACCTTCACCCATGGAAACTCGAATCTCCAAGCACAAAGCTAAGGAGGTTTGAAGAGAAAACCCTCTCTAAAACTCATCTTTTTTATATATCACAAATCTGAAAAATTACATGGTTTTAGCTTGGCTTATATAAGCCTAAGCTTCTAATCTCAACCACTCATCTAACTAAGGATCTAAGGGCTACAAATGCCTTACAATACATACAAAAAAACGGCTCTCTATAGCCAACAAAAATCTGATTACAACAAACAAATATAACAACTAAAGCATAAAGGTTGATAGTGACCCATTGAAGCTTCTCCACCTTGGATTTGTGTTGTTCAATCCAAGGGTCTTCATTTGCTCCTTGGAGCTCAAGATACACGGCTCACATGACATCCCTTAGCTGATTTGTTGTTTGAAATCAAAAGTCCAAAAAGGTGACAAAGACATAAAGTAGTAAAACAAACTAAAATGAAAGGGACATGTATGAATTATGATGTATCACTTGAACAACAATAAACCAGCCGACTTTGGCCTCCTTTTGAGCTGAAAATTCGTGACCATGGGTCCAAGGACCATGGTTAAATCGTAGACCAAAAATCGAGTCCAAATCGTCAAGCCGTTTCAGTGCAACTCTCCCCTTCTTCAAAAAAAGTTTGTCCTTAAACTTTGGCCAAATGAAATGGTATCCAAAAAGATGAATTTTCAGAAAACAAAAAACGATTTTTGAAGAATAAAGTTTTGGTAAAAAACGAGGGAAACAACAAGACTCGAATCCTATGAAAAGCTCATAGCAAATTCATCGAATCCTCTTGTTAGCCAACTCGACCCAAACACCCACAAAGTGTGCTCGAATCAAGTCGACACTCACAAATCAAGCCTCGCCCAGATTTGTAAGGAGACACCCGAAAATACCAAGACCCAACTCATCCCATGATCGTCTTGGTTTAAGAAAACTCAAGAGCCGAAGCTCTGATACCAATTGGAGCGATTCGAAGCGGGCCTCTTTGTACCTTGTAACCACACTAACCCTAAACTCGACTCACTCATGAAAGTCACTCATATCTCACGGTTTTAGGGCTAAAAATGGGTGGTTAAGTTTCTGAAATTTATTTGTAAAAACATAAAACGAAAATAAAAGGATATGAATTAGACTAAGCACAAAGCCACTAGCCTAAGACTAAGGTTCCGATCAATTATCGCACTAAGCTATGACCTTCACCCATGGAAACTCGAATCTCCAAGCACAAAGCTAAGGAGGTTTGAAGAGAAAACCCTCTCTAAAACTCATCTTTTTTATATATCACAAATCTGAAAAATTACATGGTTTTAGCTTGGCTTATATAAGCCTAAGCTTCTAATCTCAACCACTCATCTAACTAAGGATCTAAGGGCTACAAATGCCTTACAATACATACAAAAAAACGGCTCTCTATAGCCAACAAAAATCTGATTACAACATACAAATATAACAACTAAAGCATAAAGGTTGATAGTGACCCATTGAAGCTTCTCCACCTTGGATTTGTGTTGTTCAATCCAAGGGTCTTCATTTGCTCCTTGGAGCTCAAGATACACGGCTCACATGACATCCCTTAGCTGATTTGTTGTCTGAAATCAAAAGTCCAAAAAGGTGACAAAGACATAAAGTAGTAAAACAAACTAAAATGAAAGGGACATGTATGAATTATGATGTATCACTTGAACAACAATAAACCAGCCGACTTTGGCCTCCTTTTGAGCTGAAAATTCGTGACCATGGGTCCAAGGACCATGGTTAAATCGTAGACCAAAAATCGAGTCCAAATCGTCAAGCCGTTTCAGTGCATCCTTTGTCGTGTAGCTCCTTAATGTATGAGTTCGTATAGCTTAGTGTTTCATGTGTTGTGCTACGTGTTTATGTTCGTTTATGTTTATGAGTCGTTTTGTTTATTTAGGCTTTCGTACATGTGATTGTACTTGTGTGTGTTTCTGTACCCGTATCTATTCAGGCGTTTGTTTAGTTTGTTATTCGTATCCGTGCAATTTGCGTGTACTTCTGCGTGTTTAGTTAGTTGAATGTGTTCATTAGTTTATGTGTTTGTTTGTGTCGGGTACGATTTGTGTATATTCTTAATTCATGATTAGTAGGGATTATTTTGCACGTGTGATTGTATTTGTTTGTTACCACTTGCGTAGGTTTACATACTTATTTAGTTGAATTTGTTTATTGGCTTATACGTTTGGTTGTGCTTGCCTGTCACTTCTTTATATTCATGTACAGTACTTAATTATTTGCGTTGGTCATGTTTGTTTATTTTTTTTATTTGTTTGCCGCTAACGTTTGTTAATCTATCTTATGCTGTCGGTAAGTATTTCTGCTTCCTCTCTTTGTTTGCTAGAATAGTAAATGAACCCATGTTGAGTAACTTTGACGAAGTTGTATGTGCATTAAAACGACCTAGAACGGATATATTTTTGTTTAGGGTTAAAACGTTGTTTGCATATCTGCATGTGTACTCATAATAGCCATGATTTTACTTAGTAGAGACCGTTACTGTAACGGGCGGGGTTAGGCGTTAAATTAATGAAATTCTTTTAAACTTCCTAACACGTAAACTCACACGAACTCATTTTCTCTAAAATTGGTTTCTAAATTCCACCTTAAAAATTTAGTGGCGACTCTTTTCAAATGAAAATGTTTTTGAAATAAAACATCGCGTGGATCAAATTCCCTTGTCCACAATTTGGCGACTCCGCTGGGGACAGTGAAACTTGAAAAGTAAAACGATGGCTATTTAGAGTACCTTTTTTTTTCTTTATGTTGTTTTATGCATCATACTGTTAGGATTCGAACCATTTCTCCCTTTGGGTCGACCTCAAAGTAGGGAAATGACGTTCACTGTGTCTGGTTTAAATACCAAGGTGGTTCCGCCGAGGTTAGCAACCGCACTCTCGCCATATAGTTACAAACTTATGGTGGTTGCGTAGGTTACCTAACAACGTGGGATCATTGGCATGGACCCTTTTCGAGACTTAGAATAGTCTAGTTCATGCATTGCATCCTTGAACTGCGTATGACTAAATGCTCTGTGATTCCTAAAGCCTTTGTTTTTAATCCTTTTTAGTCAAAACTGTCATCTTTTCAATCGAATATTTTCCAAAAAATTTCTTTTAGCTGAGATCCTGTCTTTTTAAGATTAGAATAATCTTCGATATCTCTTTTGAAACGATTTTTGACTTAAGCTGAAATGCTTTCCTTCTAAAAAATCATTCTTTAAGCTGAAATGCTGTCTTTTTAGGATTAGAATAATCTTAAATATCTTCCAACACAACCTCATTTGAAAAAGATTTTTGATTCGAGCTGAAATGCTTTCCTTAAAAAAAAAAAAAAAATCATTCTTTAAGCTGAAATGCTGTCTTTTTAGGATTAGAATAATCTTAAATATTTTCCAACACTTTCTTTTCCGAAAAAAACAAAGATTTTTGTCCAAGATGAAACGCTTTCCTTTTAGGATTAGAATAATCTTAAATTATTTCCGATTTTTAGCTCTTTTGAAAAAAGATTTTTTCCTAGCAGAAATGCTATTCTTTTAGGATCAGAATAATCTTAAAAGATTTTCGATATTAACTCTTTTGAAAAAAGATTCATTCCTAGCTGAAACGCTCTCTTTTTTAGGATTAGAATAATCTTAAATATTTTCCCACACTATCTCCTTCGGAAAACAAAGATTTTTGTTTAAGCTGAAACGCTTTCCTTCTAAAATTAGAATAATCTTAGATATTTTATGAATATTTGCTCTTTTGAAAAAAGATCTTTTCTTGGCTGAAATGCCATCCTCTTAGGATTAGAATAATCTTATATTATTTTCGATTTTTAGCTCTTTTGAAAAAAGGTCTCTTCCTAGCTGAAAGGCTATCCGTTTAGGATTAGAATAATCTTAAATAATTTTCGATTTTAGCTCTTTTGAAAAAAGATCCATTTCTAGCTGAAATGCTATTCGTGTAGGATTAGAATAATCAAATTTCCGATATTAGCTCTTTTGAAAAAAGATCTATTCCTAGCTGAAATGCTATCCGTTTAGGGTTAGAATAATCTTAACCAATTTTCGATATTAGCCCTTTTGAAAAAAGATCTTTTCTAAGCTGAAATGCTATCCGTTTAGGGTTAGAATAATCTTAAACAATTTTCGATATTAGCTCTTTTGAAAAAAGATCTTTTCTAAGCTGAAATGCTATCCGTTTAGGGTTAGAATAATCTTAAACAATTTTCGATATTAGCTCTTTTGAAAAAAGATCTTTTCTAAGCTGAAATGCTATCCGTTTAGGGTTAGAATAATCTTAAACAATTTTCGATATTAGCTCTTTTCAAAAAAGATCTCTTCCTTGCTGAAATGCTATTCGTTTAGGGTTAGAACAATCTTAAATAATTTTCAATATTAGCTCTTTTGAAAAGATCTTTTCTAAGCTGAAATGCTCCTCGTTAGGATTAGAAAATCCTAAAACTTTTTTTTCTTTAAAAGAAAATTATCTTTTGAAAAAAGATCCTTTTATAGCTGAAATGCTATCCGTTTAAGATTAGAACAATCTCGAACAATCTTCGACACTAACTCTTTTGAAAAAAGACCCTTTTTAAGCTGAAATGCTACCCGTTTAAGATTAGAATAATCTCGAACAGTTCCCGACACTAACTCTTTTGAAAAAAAAATCCTTTTCAAGCTGAAATGCTACCCGTTTAGGATTAGATTAATCCCGAACGATTTTTAACACTACGTCTTTTGAAAAAAGAATAGTTTTTAAGCTGAAATGCTATACGTTTAGGATTAGAATAATCTCGAACACTTTTGAAGTGCTACCCATTTGGGAACAGAATTTTTTCCAACCAAAACGAAGTTTTCAAAGGTAAAATCTAGCCCAAGTTAAACTGGAATTTTCGAACCAAATAAGCCTTTTGGTAGTCGAAGTGCTGCCCATTTTAAACCTCAACTTCAAAAAAAAAACAAAAAAAAAGTTTCTTTCTCAAAGTCGTGAGTAAGCATGAAATGCACCGAGTCGAGTCTAGTTTGAATCTAAGCCGTGTATAGTAAGTCTAGTCCATCTAAAAGTCTTTGAGCATTAACCTAGTTAGGTCACCCAGGCCTACGCTTAGGCCCAAGTCATGCATGTCAATTTTTAGTTTTGAGTCAGGGCACAATAATGTCTAATCCAGGCTATTTTTTTTAGAAGTCTTGTATAAACCTTAGAAGCTTATTGGTTAAAACGAGCTAACTACTTCAAGTCCATGTCTAGTTGGGTCTAAGTCCCATACTGTGAGTCTGTCTTCAAGCCATCGTTAAGTTCTGAGTCTTTTCATGATTAATCTGGTCCAGTCCATTTGCATCCCGAGTTGTTACAAATAGTGTCGAAACCGTGTCGATTTTTGAACCTGAGTCGCATATATTCTTCTCCTTAAGTCAAAGTCAAGTCGCAAAAGTGGGGTAACTTTCAAACCAAGCATCTGAATCAAATCTTGAAAGGAGAAAGGTTCAAAGCCGGGGTTGGTGATTATAAGTCAGAATTCGTATTCAAGTCTTATGTCTGAGTTGAGTCTAAGATTCATTTTTCCACAATTATTTCTAACCCCTTCTCAAAATCAATGAAATTGATCTTGTCTCTAATTTGCTTCCATAATCCAACTGATAAAAATGCACAACGCACTCGAAGGGTGTCCCTGGGGTAGAAATACGTATTCAATTCTAAAGTACAACACCAACTCACGACAAAAACAAAGACCAAAGGGTTTCCGACAACTAAAAACCTAAGGTCCGGTAGTCAACTTGTGGTATACTACTCCTCTGCCTTTGGAGGAGGATCCATTAATTTGGAGCTCCACAGTGGTCATGAATTTGATCGCGACCAAAGGTACGAATATTCATGGATCGCCCTCTGTGTACTCGATCGTGTGCCTAATAAGCAAACGAACTTGTCGGAGGAGTCTGGCGTGATATACATACGACCACATGCGACCGCTCGTCGTGACGTCTAGTAAAGTTGGAACAAGCCCAAGCCACAAAGGGTGCGACATATTCTCAAAAACGCAAACAAAAATACAAAAATTCAAAAAATTGAGTGGCAAGACGTTGGAGATCGAAGATCAAAGTCAAAATTAAAGGCGAAGCCAAAACGGTCAGAAAGTACCACCAATTCGTTTTTTTTAAGTCGTTCTCAAAACGGCAATGGAGACGTAGTCTTGAGTTCCGAGAATCATTGGCTTATGTACCCAAGCGTTTAGGGTCCACAAGGGATCCGCCAGTACTTCACAAGCTAGAACAAGATACAACATGATACCTTAGGTGAAACCTTCGAGTGTTACACACGAAAAAAAATGCCATGTTTATGCACCTTGATCGAACTACATCGGATTTGATTTCGCTCCACGCGAATATGTAAGCAATCCTTTAGAATATGGGATGCAATCCACCACCACCCATCATCTAATTTTTCATCTTCTCAATTTTTTACGGATCTTTACAAAGTCCAAATGAAGCAACCTTTGTTGAGTCTGTCTCAGTGCTCGATTTAGATTGGGATGAGAATCAGGGTTCTGATGAGTAATTGTCCAGTCTTGGAATAATCTTTATCTTAACGAGAATTAGCAAAGATGTTTACTTTGACAGTTAGTTGTATCTCGACAAAGAATTTGCATAGGGGGAGAACATGATACTATTAACCCACGTCTATTTCAAACCACGTGTCAATCATCTTAAAAGATCTTGCACAGTTACTAGTCTACCCGTCAGTGAAACGTTGTCTTAGGTCGAGCCGGTCATAGTCAAACGTTCAAATGTCAGTTGCTCGTGTCACGTTCTTGTCACATTCATGTCACATTCGTGTCGTATTTCATGCTAACTTGGCCATGCTTCGATTTTATAATATCATGCATTTCAAGAACCTTTTTGCAAAGTCTGGGTCGATGATCCGAGGTCAAATTTCAAATTCGGGCAGATGACCCTCTTCAATTTTCAAAATGATGCTTGCGGGCCGATGGCCCATTTCAATTTCTAAATGATGTCTACATTCAGAGTCGATGACTCTGCTTGATTTTTTAAAAATGATGTTTGCAAGGCGGGTCGAGGACCCAATTCGATTTGATGCACGCTAACCAATACCCCATGTCAATTTCCAAGTAACTTTTGTAGTCTAGATTAGACCCGCAATCCAACTTTAAAAACGATGTTTTTTAAACTAGGTTAATGGTCGAATTATTCGAAGTGCTTAAAATCCAAAGTTCATATCGATGACCTTTTTCGTTTTTCAAATGAAATTGCTACGCGGGTCAATGACCTACCCACTTTCCAAAATGTGGGTCGATGACCCATTCCCAAAAGCTGTGTTCCGCTCGGGTCGATGACCCATCCACCTTTTCCTTCAAAATCGAGGTCGATGGCCCCAATTTTCAATGACAATTATAGTTTGGGTCAATGACCTATCCACCTTTTCCTTCAAAATCAAGGTCGATGACCCCAATTTTCAATGACAATTATAGTTTGGGTCGATGACCTATCCACCTTTTCCTTCACAATCGAGGTCGATGACCCATTTTCAAAAAATGTTTATAATTCGAGTCGATGACTCATCCACTTTTCAAGATGCGGGTTGAAGACCCATTTTCAAAAGATGTTTATAGTTCGAGTCGATGACTCATCCACTTTTCAAGATACGGGTCGACGACCCATTTTCAAAAAAATGTTTCCAGTCGACGACTCATTTTCAAAAGATGTTTACAGTTTCCGGTCGAAGACCCACCACTCTTTAATCTAAAAATATAGGTCGAGGACACAAAATTTTGAATAGGTCGAGGACACAAAAATTTTGAAATGCGAATCGAGGACGCAAATGTTGGTTTTAGCTCGGGTCGATGACTCATTTCCAGCGCAATATCCATTTTCAAGCAATACTTAAAATTAAAGTTCGCAGTTCGGATTGATGATCCATCCCTTTTGTTTAAAAAGCAGGTCAATGACCCATTTTCAAAATTAAAATTCTCAGTTCGGATCGATGATCCATCCCTTTTGTTTAAAAAGATGGTCGAAGACCCATTTTCAAATTAAAATTCTCAGTTCGGATCGATGATCCATCCTTTTTGTTTAAAAAGTAGGTCGACGACCCATTTTCGAGTAAAATTCGCAGCTCGAATCGATGATCCATCCTTTTTGTTTCAAAAGTCGCAGATTTCACTATGTGAGTCGTGTGCTATGATTTGTTTTTAAGATTGAGCAGGAACGCTCCAACCGGGGGCTCTAAAGTCATAAACCTTAGACCCCGACGACAGGATGACATCCTCAAAGATGAAGAAGTAGTAGCAGAAGCTAAAAGGAGTGACACTCCCAAAAAGAATACAGATATAGGCTTTACTCAATCGAGTAAACAAATATCGTTTGTTTTGGGCCGAAGCAGCAGAAAGCTACAGGCCAGCGAGCTCGAACTACGATACGGGTTTGATTCCGTCACAACGGATACGTAGGCGCCCAAGGATAAGGCTCAACCCACGCTCGGCCGAAAGTAGAAGCATTCAGAACCAGGACTCCAGGTACGATTTCTTCTTATGGCTGGTGAGCTTATATACACAGGTCTAAGGGACCATAAACGACCCGTGAGGCTCTCAAGTTGTGATCTTCGATCAACTCGTGAGTCTACTTTGACTTTCGCCTGTCCAAGCCTTAGTCAAAGTGGGGGCTCTGTTGATACCCGTATCTGTCGATATGGAAATTTATAGAAAACCCAACAAACACCCAATGATGATAGGACAACATGTATTTCGTGTCATTTATTTGAGTTCGTTTTACGAAGTAAGTCGGGCACCGTTGACGTAACATTTTATTAATTTAAATGATATTTAAATTAGAGTGTTGACAGGGTAAGTGTATTCTGTCAAAAAGTTTGTTTTATTGAAAATAAAATATTTCGATTTGAAAAATCATTTTAAGTAACTCGATTTGAAAAATCATTTTTACAAATTCAATATTTGACTTGAAAAGTCGTTTCTCGTGTCTTTTAAAACAGTTTATTAAATCGTATTCGATGAATTCGTTTTTTTTTTTAACAGCAAGTTTTTAAGCTCGTTTTAAGCTCGATTTTAAGAGCGATTTTTGAGCCCGTTTCAACACGAATTTCGAGGCCACTTTCACCCACACTCTCCCTCACATACCCGAGCCTAATCCCTCCTAGAACCACGTCCTAAATTCACCAAAAGAAGCCAGAAAATGGCCCAAATAGCACGTCCTAACCCCTACCCTTGTAACCTGTTTCTGGCAGCCCGTAATCAGACCAAACCCAGCTCCTAATCGATCACCCATGACCCAAACACGACTCCTAACTATCCTACCCATTTATCCTTGCTTAACCCTCAAGAAAACATCCTACA
Source organism: Dianthus caryophyllus (assembly GCA_023091065.1). Classification (NCBI taxonomy): domain Eukaryota; kingdom Viridiplantae; phylum Streptophyta; class Magnoliopsida; order Caryophyllales; family Caryophyllaceae; genus Dianthus; species Dianthus caryophyllus. Next base: position 8,839,468 of record CM041529.1, on the reverse strand, counting down.
AAACCCTAAAACCCTCACCAAGCATGTCGTGGACAGCAGCTCTCGAAGTGAGAGAGGAGTTACTCTTTTCCTTCAAGAAACCCTACTTTTTGACCTTATATATACACACCATCCACAAGCCTTCATGACATACGAAATATACAGCATACACACACAATACAAAGTCACAAAAAAACCCTCAAAGAAGTCGAGATAGCTGCTCCAAAAATAGAGCACGATTTTTCTGATTTTGGTTCAGCTATCACTTCTTCTACCTCGTTTTTCGTGTTGAAAACACCATAACCTCTCTGATTTCTTTGCAAGGTCTTAAAGTTCACTTTACCACGATTCTAAAACATCTTTCGGTTCGAAATTTCGTTGAGAAACGAAGAAGTTACAAGCTTTTGAAAATTGCTGTCAGATTGGTACAAACTTACGGATTACAATTGGTTTTCGTCGACGACGGCCCCTCGGGATAAAATCTTACAATCGATTACGACTCGGATATTTGGTCAACGATACATGTAAGTTGAGGGTGCAAAATACTCTTTTTCTTTTGTTAATTTATCGTTTTTTTATTGTTTTTTATAGCCTCTGTCGTTTTTTATTACTCTCTGTCGCTCTTTTGTTTATCATCGTAGTTATTGTTTTTTTATCGTTTGTTTTAGACTTATACTTTCAGCATGATTGTGACTTGTGTGTGAGAATGTTTCGTGCCCTTTTGTTCACCTAGTATGCGTATTTAATTCTCTTGTGTAGTATGACTTGTGTAGTGTGGCTTGCTGTCGTTGGTTTGACTTGCTCGTTAGCTTATACGCAATTAGGTCTCACTCATGTTTAGTTAATTATTCGTAAATTGGTCCTCCATGTATGATTTCAGATTCGCAATTCACGTTTGTATATCAACTTATGTTATCGTGGTTTTGGTTTCATCGTTTAGTGTTGGTTGCGTAGTTCGTCCCAATCATGTAAGAGCCGCGTAGAGCATGACCCTGTCTGTTGTTTCTTTTTCTGCTTAATCCTTTGTCGTGTAGCTCCTTAATGTATGAGTTCGTATAGCTTAGTGTTTCATGTGTTGTGCTACGTGTTTATGTTCGTTTATGTTTGCGAGTCGTTTTGTTTATTTAGGCTTTCGTACATGTGATTGTACTTGTGTGTGTTTCTGTACCCGTATCTATTCAGGCGTTTGTTTAGTTTGTTATTCGTATCCGTGCAATTTGCGTGTACTTCTGCGTGTTTAGTTAGTTGAATGTGTTCATTAGTTTATGTGTTTGTTTGTGTCGGGTACGATTTGTGTATATTCTTAATTCATGATTAGTAGGGATTATTATTTTGCACGTGTGATTGTATTTGTTTGTTACCACTTGCGTAGGTTTACATACTTATTTAGTTGAATTTGTTTATTGGCTTATACGTTTGGTTGTGCTTGCCTGTCACTTCTTTATATTCATGTACAGTACTTAATTATTTGCGTTGGTCATGTTTGTTTATTTTTTTTATTTTTTTGCCGCTAACGTTTGTTAATCTATCTTATTCTGTCGGTAAGTATTTCTGCTTCCTCTCTTTGTTTGCTAGAATAGTAAATGAACCCATGTTGAGTAACTTTGACGAAGTTGTATGTGCATTAAAACGACCTAGAACGGATATATTTTTGTTTAGGGTTAAAACGTTGTTTGCATATCTGCATGTGTACTCATAATAGCCATGATTTTACTTAGTAGAGACCGTTACTGTAACGGGCGGGGTTAGGCGTTAAATTAATGAAATTCTTTTAAACTTCCTAACACGTAAACTCACACGAACTCATTTTCTCTAAAATTGGTTTCTAAATTCCACCTTAAAAATTTAGTGGCGACTCTTTTCAAATGAAAATGTTTTTGAAATAAAACATCGCGTGGATCAAATTCCCTTGTCCACACTATGGAACCAGGTAATGCTCCATTTTAACTTGCTTTTACGTTATTTGTCGTTGTAATTAGCTAGTTTTGCCTTGAAATGTTGAAAAGACGGGTTTTGCATGAAAACCCGAGTTTTGCTTGAAATTTGCCGTGTGAATGCTTGAAATTAACGTCATTGTGTTGCATTATGCCATGTGAACGTGTATGTGTGAAATGATTGTGATTTAGACCGTCTTTGCGTGAAAAACGTCCAAATTAGGTTTCGGGCCCGAAAACGAACCCGGATTTTCCGACCCGGAATTTCAATTAAACTTCGGTGTAGGATGCCCATAGCGTGTATAGCATGCCTATAGCGTTAGTTTTGCGAAAATGCCGAGTTAAGGTCTTCAAATCGCCGTCTTAAGTCGTAGTTATACGGAGTAATTAAGGCGAATTGGGGGTTTTTGATCGGAGTGACCAAAATGCAATTGCTTGTAATGGGTTGTTGTTGGGGACTATTATGGCGCGTAGAAACCATAAAGTTGTAATTTTGAGGTGTAGAGAACGGTTTTCGGCTTAATTGTGAATTACGCCTAAAAATGCTCTGTAGGGCGTATAATGCAACGTGTAGAGGAATGTATATGTATTATGTGCATATTATTTGTGCGTATTTGTGTATATGTATGCCAAGTTGTATGCTTGCATTATAGTTGTATGTATTGGTTGTGTTTGGTTGCAGGAGAAGGTTCTGGTCGTGTTACGAGATCGAAATCTCGTAGGAGTACTAGCTCGAGGACTGAGGGAGCCTCTAGCTCGAGTGGTTTGAGGCGTACGCGTAGTGAGAGGGATGCTGACCCTCGTGACCTGCGCACGAGACGTGGTCAGTCACGAGGTAGGTGTCAGGGTCGTGCGGGGCGTGACCCTGTGCCTGATCCTGAGGATGAGCTTGCTCAGGAGGTGGTGGATGAGCTGGAAGCTGAGATGGACGTTGCTGAGGAGGCCGAGGAGGCCGAGGAGGCTGTGCCTAGGGCGAGTAGCTCTAGGCCGCGAAAATCACGTGCGAACAGGGCGTTCGCCAAGGGCTGGGATGGCCATGACCTTCTACTTGCTCCGGAGAGACACGTTTCCTATCGAGCGACGATGGGTTGGCAGAAAGGCTCGATGAGGACCTTCTCGGGCGTCTCGTCCGTGATGTGTGCTTTTGAGGAGAAGCTTCCGCCGAGAACGCAAGCTTGGGTGCTGCGTAGTGCTTTTGGCCCGTTGGTCGGCCATTGGAGGGAGATTGCGAGGAAGAAGCAGACGGCGAACCTGATGTTGATCAGGGCCTTCCTGAGCAGTCTTGGGACACCACGACGGCGTTCCATATGCGGCTTTGAGGCGGCCTTACCTTGTCCGAGTATCACGGTCATAACAGTGCCGTTTGGGGACCGTGACATGAGCCGAGTTTGCACCGTCCGGGTTGTGGGCGAGGTTGTGGCTAACTGCGATTAGCGGTGGTTTGGAGGTGATTTGTGAGGGTGCTCCACCTTACACTTTCACGAAGAGCTACATCTTGGAGTACTTTGCGGGGAAGACCGGGCATGGCCCCTCAGAGTGGCTTGACGGGCAGAATGCTCGTATGTGGCTGTGGTGGTTTGTGGCCGTGTGCCGGCGATAAGGGTGAGCGGGCGTCGACGTCGGTCCTTATGCATCTCCTGGATTGGAGTGCAATTGGGACGTTTGACTGGGTGACGCCGTCTCTGGGTTTGTGCATTCGTTTCTGCATGGATGCCGTGAGACCGCGGGTCATGGATCGAGGGTCGCGACTATCCTTAGTCTCGCCTGGGTTCTTGATGGAGGTACGTGTTGATTTTGTTTTTGTTTCAGGTGCACTGTTGCTTGTTTTTGTCTTTGTCTTTGTCGTCTTTGTAACGTGCTTTTGTAACATGTTTTTGTTTTTCGTTTGTGCAGTCGTGGATTCTTAGCCATTTTCCTTTTCTGCTGCCTCCGCATGCTGTGACGATTCCGCGGGTATATCCGGCGGTGCGTACTTGGGGTACGTGCAACCGTGCGGCGTTTAACTGGTCGTATGACGAGGTTCGGGACCGTCTGAACCGGATGCAGTTTGATCAGGTTTGTGCTTGAACCATTTTAAATAGCGTGTACTTAAAATGATTGTATTTATGAGTGTTTGTTTTTGTTTGTGTTTGTAGTTCGTGCCGTTCCCGTGGGGCCAGTATGCGGGCATTCCTGAAGGCATCGGGGCGCGGTTTGCAGTGCGAGAGACCCAGCGTCTGTACTTGGCGACGCCGTACGGGCCGGTTTGGTACCTTGGAGAGCGTTTGGTCTTTCAGGCAGGGTGGCCAGCTCCGGTGGTGCCTAGGGACCCGCCGAGGGTCCTGTTTGAGCGAGGGGTTTCCGCTCAGGATCGGCTGGCGTTGTACGGGGAAGGAGAGTCGGTTAGTCTTCTACGTCACGGGAAGACTATGGCCAGTTTGCTCAGTCTCGGCTTGCTTGTGGGCCGATTGAGGTATGCTTGCTTCGTTTGAGGGTGCGTAAGGTAATTTTGCGAAAAATTTCCCTGACGTGTGCGTTTTGAACTTGTTTTGTGGGAATTTGATCCCGAGATGGCGGAGCAGCCTGGTGACTTTCCTACCACCGTTGAGTACGACGAGTCGGGTGTCCGTCGTACCTTCACTTTGCCGACGTACTTGCCGGTGACTACCGACGCGGGCATGGACAGCTGGACGGGCAGGGTGAACAAGGTATGTATCTTTGTCGTTGTATATGTAAGTGAGCCCCCAGTTTGATCGAGGTATGAAACATGGCGATGATCAAACTAGTGAGATACGTGTTTTTGTGTTACCCCCTCGAGTTTGACTTAGTTTGAGTGAAATTAAGGCAAAGTGGGGTTGACTGCTTTCGTTTTGAAATTCCCCCCGAAGTTTGGCTTAATTTGAGTGAAATTAAGGTAAAATGGAGAGAATGCGCTTTGTTTTTGAAATTTCCCCCTAATTTTGGCCTAATTTGAGTGAAATTAAGGCAAAATGGAGAGAAATGTGAAATGTTTTTGTGTTGTGTATCACAGGTGGCTAAGGAGGCTCATAAGAAGCTATGGCGGATAGCCAACAGGTGGAGGATGGCTTGAAATTTGAGCAATTTGCTTTCGGTTAATGTCAGTCGAGTGAGGCAGCGCGGTCAGCCTTGAGTTCGACGAGTATCGTCGTCGTCATCCTGAGTGAACTTGTGTAATAAAGATTGTATGAACCTTTGTGTACATGTCGTTGTAGCTTGAACTTTGAACTTGATTGTAGTTGTGAACCTGTTCGGTAAGCTTGTTTGAAAAATGAAATGATTCCCGAGTGGGATGCATTGATGTTGATTTTAGATTGTGAAAATGCGTTTGCGAAAAGTTCATTTTAAGTGCGAAATGAGCTTGCATGAATGTCGAAAATGTTATGTGTTGACTCGTGGTATGAATCGTATTTGCTAAAGTGAAGTGTAATGTTGCTGCATGGGGAACAACAAGAGGATGTCGTAGGGTAGTGTAGATTGTGGTGTTTTAGGAAAGACGAAATTAGGAAAGTTGCGAGAAAACCCGCCCCTTGAACCGCATAGCCTTATGCGGTTGAGGGGTCAAACCGCATAGGCTTATGCGGTTTGGTGTGCAAACCGCATAGGGCTATGCGGTTTGGCGGCGTGGCTGGTAATGCTGAGTTTCCATATTCCGTGATATGTTTTGTATATAAGGAGGGGGGTGCGTGCTATAATCATCATTCACAATTACTTCTTTTTTTTTCTTAATACAAGTTTTTGCTCTCATAAATATATTAGGTATATTTATTAAAGTTTTTTTGTTTTCAAGAAAATGGTGGAGCATTTTGATGCTCTTTTGAAGAGGTGGACTTCCTCACTAAGTCCGGCGATGAAGAAGGCGGTGTATGACGATGGTGCGGGTGTTTTTATTGGCTTTCGCCAAATGAAAGTCGATCTTGACTTCCTGGATGCGTGCTTAGATTATTGGGATCCTAGCTTGCATGTGTTTAGGTTTCCCGGGGGAGAGGTGTGTCCTTTGATGGAGGAGTTTGCGGCCATTGCGGGGTGGTCGAAACGGACTACTCTTGTGGTTGTAAGGAGTGAGCTTTGTTACAACGGGATGCTGCGAAACTTCCTTGGGATGACAAATGCTCAGGCTGCAGGTTTGTTTGAGGGAGGCAAGGTAAACATGCTTCTCTTGTGTCAACGATACATGAATAAGGTTGATACTAGTATTTCGGACCGTTCTAGGCGGAGGGCCCTTGCTTTTTGTTTAGTTCATCGGTATGCTTTTGCGGGGTCCATGCCAGATGGAGTGTTCGGAAACGCGAGGTATGCTCGTGTTGTCGAAGAGATGGAAAGGGGATATGATCCTTCTGCGTTGATCCTAGCGGAGACCATCTTTGGGCTTAGGCGGCGTTGTGCTAATCGTGCGAGCTCGTCTGAGGGTTCTTGAGGATTCTCAACATTTGGCTCATGGAGAGGCTAAGTGTGTATAAAGCTCTCCCCCTTGGTGGTGTCTTCAAGGCTGCGGCGACAACGTCGCGAAAGATGGAATGGGCTGACCTTCGGGAGCGTTCGCTAAACTACTACCAGGGGTTCGTGAAGAAGAGCTCCATTCGTTGGTATGTGTCTTGGTGGGGTATTACGGCGATTCTGGCCGTAAATGCATTGCGAATGCGTCTCGTGGGTTGATGTTGTGCGGGTTTGAACGAGGGGTGTGGATTCATCCTCTTCGCTTGAAGAGGCAAATCGGGCTTGCTCAGACCATACCCGAGCAGGATACTCAGGTTGGAGGGGTTGTTGTGCTAGACAACCAAATGATCGATGCTTGGATCCGAGGATGGTCGGACCGTATTACTTGGGCTGTTCCGGAGCATATAGAGTCTAGTCGTGTTACGGACTTCTATACACGATGGTACCGTTCCAATGATCCTCAGGAACGGGAGAATCAAAGGAGGAGGGAAAAGAATGGGCCAAGGCCCTCCTTGGCGTATGAGGTGGTGCGCGAAAGGAGGGACTATGGTGATCTTTGTGCTGTTGGTGTGGATGCTTCTACTTCGAGACCGGCGCGGGAAAGGCTTGGACCGAAGGTGACCGTTAAAGATCGCCTAGGGTCAAGGATCGAGGAGCCCCCAGTCGAGCAGGATGAGGATCCGATCGAGCCCCCAGGTTTTGAGAGATCTATTCCCGTTCTTAGTTCGAAGATTGTGGGGGATCGGCCCCTTGAAGATGAAGAGGCTAATCCGAAGCGTCAGAAGATGACTTGAGTAGTTTGCTTTGTTTTGTTTAGAAAATTTTCTTTATTTAAATACATGTTTTAGATTTGAATAAAGGGCTAAGGAGGCTTGTTCCTAGCTCATTTCTAAATCGCGAAAAATTCTAAATAAAGTAATAAAATAGAATTAATTTGCTTTTGTCTTGTCTCGTTGCTTTCTTTTGTTTTGCTTTGAAATGTTCTCGACCTTTTTAAGCTTCGAACATTCGTATCTGTTTTTAAAATCCTCGACCTGTTTAAGCTTTGGATTTGTTTGTTTGATTTGTCTTGTCCTTAAGTCCTCGACCTTTTTAAGCTTTGGACTTGGATTTTTGTTTTGTTTTGTGTTGACTGTGCTCTCGACTTTTTTAAGCTTTGAGCGTGTCTTTTTGTGAGTGCATCGCCCTTGACCTTTTTAAGCTTTGGGCGTGCGTGCTAGGAAGTTCGGTTGTGCTTTTGACAAGCTGCCTACGTATCCGCATTTGACGGAATCAAACCGGCGTAGTTCGTGTGATTCGGTTGAGCTCTTTGCAAAGCTGCCTACGTATCCACAGTGCGTGGAATCAAACCGAGCGTAGTTCACCCATGCGAGAGTGAGGTTTGTTTTGAAGTGCATTGCAAAATTGTTCATGTTTAGGGGTAGTATTTCTTGAGTTGATCAAGATTTGTTGGGAATCGGAAGTCCTGACCGTCGAGGTCAGTTAGTTTCACGGCTCCTCCGGGAAGGATTTCCTTGACCAAGTACGGTCCGGCCCAATTGGGTTTGAATTTTCCTCTTGGGTCGACTGGTAATGGTGCTCGGACTGATTTGAGTACTAGGTCACCCACTTTGATATTTCATGGCTTGACCCGTTTGTTGTAGGCGCGTTGTAAGCGAGATTGGTACATTTGGACTGTACTTAGTGAATGTAACTGTCTTTTGTCTAAAAGGATGAGTTGTTCATATCGTTCGCGTGCCCATTCGGCTTCAGGAATGTCTGCTTCCATGAGGATTCGAAGGGATTGCATCTCGATTTCTACAGGTTGGACGGCTTCCATCCCGTAGGTTAGGAAATAGGGTGTCATGCCTGTGGGTGTGCGGATGGATGTGCGGTATCCCCATAATGCAAATGGGATTTTGTTGGGCCAGTCGTGGCAGGTGTCGATCATCTTTTTGAGGATTGATACGACGGTTTTGTTTGCTGCCTCGACCGCGCCATTAGTTTGTGGTCGGTAGGGTGATGATTTGTGTCGTTGTATCTTGTATTTGAGGAGAAGTGGTTCGACCTCTCCTTGGAAGTGTGTGCCTTGGTCGCTTATGAACTCGTGGGGTATGCCGTAGCGACAAATGATGTTGTTTTGTATGAATTTTGCAACCTCTTTTGTGCCTAGTGTACGGTATGATGCGGCTTCGACCCATTTGGTGAAATAGTCGATGGCCACGAGGATGAAGCAGTGTCCTCCTGCTCCTACGGGTTGAACTTTGCCGATGACGTCAATTCCCCAGGTTGAGAAAGGCCATAGCGAGGTCAAACTGTATAGTGGTGAAGGAGGGATGTGTTGTACGTTTGCAAAAATTTGACAATTATTGCAATGTTTGACATACTTTGCGCAGTCGGCTTCCATGGTTGTCCAGTACCATCCTAGCCTTATGATTTGTTTGCACATGGCTCGTGCGTTCATGTGTGGTCCGCACTCGCCATCGTGTACTTGGGACATGATTTCGTGTCCCTTTTTGTGGTCGACGCACAAGAGTAGTGTGCCTTGGGGCGTCTTTTTGAGTAGTTTGCCCATTTCCATTACGAATTGTGATGATAATAGGCGTAGGGCTCGCTTGGCCCGTTTGTCGATGTTTGGTGGGTATTCACCGTTTGTTTTGTAGTTGATGATTGCTTGGTACCAAGGGTCGGTTTGCACTTCCTCGGTTTCAATGTCACAGATGTAGGCGGGTTCGTTCCATCGTTCCACGACAATGGGTAGTGTTTCCATCCCCGGGGGTATGTTGATTAGTGACGCGAGTTTGGATAACGCGTCGGCGAATTGGTTTTCTTCGCGAGGAAGGTGTATGAATTCTACGTGATAGAATTCGTTTACGAGCTCTTGTATTTTGTTTTGGTATAGTGCTAGGTTTTCATTAAGTATCTTCCATGCTCCGGAGACTTGGTTGATTATGAGGGAGGAGTCCCCATAGACTCTTATGTTGCGGGCGTTGAGTACAAGCGCTGCTTGGAGATCGTGCAAGCACGCTTCGTATTCCGCGGCGTTGTTTGTAACGTCAAAATCCAGTTTGATGGATAAGGGGGTGTGTTCGCCATTCGGGGATATGAGAAGTATTCCTACTCCACATCCTCGATAGTTGGAGGAGCCGTCGAAGTATAACTCCCATTGTTCTTGGTTGATGTTGTAAATCCCATCGTCTGGAAGGGATGTTGTGTCGATGATTGGCTCTTCGTTGATTGCGTTTTCAGCTAGGAAATCGGAGACTGCGCGTCCCTTGATTGCTTTGAGGGGTACGTACTTAAGGTCGAATTCGGCTAGGAGCAATGTCCATCTGGCCGTTCGTCCGTTAAGCACAGGTTTCTCGAAAAGGTACTTTACGGGGTCCATTTTTGAGTAGACCTTCGTTTGGTGTGCTAGCATATAGTGACGAAGTTTTTTGGATGACCATACCAATGCTAGACAGCTCTTCTCGACGGGTGAATATCGAGTTTCGTAATCGAGAAATTTCTTGCTTATGTAGTAGATTGCATGTTCTTCGCCGTTTATCTCTTGAGCGAGCATGGCGCCCATGGCGGTAGGGGTTGTTGTGAGGTATAAGGATAGTGGTAAATCCTTTTGGGGTGGTCGTAGAACTGGTGGGTTAGTTAGCAATTCCTTGACCTTGTCAAATGCTTTTTGACATTCTTCGTCCCATTCAACGTGGTCGGTTTTCTTGAGTTTCTTGAAAACTGGTTCACATATCATGGTGAGTTTGCTAATGAAGCGTGAGATGTATTGGATTTGGCCCAAGAAACTTCGAATTTCGTCGAGGTTCTTCGAGGGTTGCATTTCTAGAATTGCTTTGACTTTCGAGGGGTCGACCTCGATGCCTCTTTGGCTCACTACGTGTCCTAGTAGTTTACCGGACTTGACTCCAAAAGTACATTTTTGGGGATTGAGGCGCATTTTGTATTGTCGTAGGCGAGTGAAGAACTTGCGGAGGTTAGTGATATGACCACTTCTCTCCTTTGACTTCACGATCATATCGTCGACGTAAACTTCGACTTCTTTGTGCATCATGTCATGTAAGAGGGTTGTAGCGGTGCGTTGGTATGTGGCACCGGCATTGATTAGGCCGAAAGGCATGACCGTGTAGCAGTATGTGCCCCACGGTGTAATGAAGGCCGTCTTTGCCATGTCTTCGAGTGACATTTTGATTTGGTTGTAGCCTGCGTAGCCGTCCATGAAGGATAGGAGGGCGTGATCGGCGGTGTTGTCGACTAGGACGTCCACATGGGGTAATGGAAAGTCATCTTTGGGACTAGCTTTGTTCAAGTCGCGAAAGTCAACGCATACTCGAATCTTGCCATTCTTTTTCAAGACTAGGACCTTGTTTGAGACCCATTCAGGATATTCGATGACTTGGATGAAACCGGCTTGCAGTTGTTTTTCGATTTCTTCCTTGACCATGAGGGACCATTCGGGACGTAGTCTTCTCAGCTTTTGCTTGATGGGTTTGTAACCGGGTTTAATGGGGATGCGGTGCTCGGCGATGCTTCATTCGATTCCGGGCATGTCTTTGTATGACCAAGCGAATACGTCCTTGAATTCGCTCAGAAGTTGTGTGAATTGGGCGCGCTCGTCTTTGTCTAGTGAGGCACCTAGTTGTAGTTCCCTTGGTTCTTCGGGGGTTCCCACGTTTATGGTTATGGTTTCCTCGATGATAGGGTCTTGTGTTTTTGGGTGTACAAAGTTTGCAATGTATTTGTTTAATGATTGATTTGTTTGTTCATTTTCGCATGAGTTAGTGTCTTTTGTATCTTGTGTTTTGTTTGTTGCTTGTTGATTTTTGTTTGTTTGTATTTTGTTAGTTGTTTTAGCTTGAGACAAGACATAAGCAAATTTATTCATTTCATTATTTTGAAGAGAATTATTCGACAAATCAGAAAATTGCTTGGAGTTAGCCTCCGTGAAAAGGAAATCTAAACTAAAGCTAGAGTCTATGATAGATGGGTCGACAGATGACCCGACACTAAGAGCATTAGAATCTAAAAGAATTTCTTCTTCTTCTTCATCGTCTTCTGTGCCGCTGGAGGAGCTGCTTGAGTTGCTTGGGTTGCTTGAGTTGCTTGAGTTTGAATCATTCTCGTCCTTGTCTTTGAGATTAGTGACATGGTCGAAGAGTGGTCCTTCACCGGTGATAAGCTGGAAGTGGTGACCTTGTGCATCGGTCCATTTCAGCGTCTTATACCATCCGTTGAGGGTTTTGTCTGTGGCGTCGGCTATAAGTAAGTTAGGATCAAAGTGACGGTCTCGCATGATTGTGGAGACAATTTCTTCGTTTTTGGTGTTCGGTGAGGCCTTGAGTGTTTTGGGCTCGGCCTCACTAGAGAAACAAGCTTCGGATGAATGGATGATGTCTCGAAGGGAGGTATTCCCGTCGACCGTTCCTCCGGGGGTGAAATATGCGTTCAGGTCGAGGATGTAAGGTCGCAGGGTGACCTTGTGAGTTGACTTTCGCCTTTGAATTTCCTTAACCATCTTCTCGTGGTCGCCGTTCTTGGGTTTGTAGCCTAGACCCATGGTGATCCAAAGGCTGTCGTTGTTTTTTGTTTTGAAAGGTTTGTAGGTTTTGATTGGTGTGCGTGTGATAGCGCCGACCTCAAAGTCGAAACCGCATAAGTCTTCCACGGGTTCAGCCACAATTTCCGCAGAATTGGGCTCTTTTGGTGTATCGAAAAGGGCTCGGAAATTTGAGGCCTTCAAGGTTATGATCTCCTCGTTGAGGGGGATTTTAACCTTTTGATGTAGAGTGGAAGTTACGGCTTTGGTGGAGTGAATCCACGGTCGCCCCAGGAGTATGTTATAGGAAGGGGTCATGTCGATGACTTGAAACTCGACTTTTCTTTCTATGGGACCACTGCGTACGTGAAGAGAAATGGTTCCTTTCACGTGACGTCGGGTTCCGTCGAAAGCTTTGACTCCGTCCATGCTCGGGGTGAAGTCTTTATCGGATAGGCCGAGGCGATGTGCGGTGGCCAATGGTAGAACATTGACTGCAGATCCGTTGTCAACGAGGGACACGGGCAAAGTTTTCTTCATACACTCTACGCTAATGTATAGAGCGAGGTTGTGGTTTGGTCCGAATGCGGGGAGATCATCATTTGAGAAGGTGATAGCTCCTGGTAACCAATCCCTTGTGACATGGCTGACCATTTGATCTGGAGAGATCTCAGCGTCTGCGCATGCTATTTGTAGAGCGCGAATGAATGCATTCCTATGTTCCGCCGAGTCTCGTAAAAGGGCCCAGATGGAAACATCGGCTTTTGTGCGAGCGAGTTGCTTCTGAAGCACCTCACTCGTGTTTGGTGGTGGAATTATTGTAGAGGTGGAGGGTGTACTTGTAGAGGGAGTATCCTCTTGGGCTACGGCCTTGCCTTTCTCGGCCGCAGTTGCTTTTCTGGCATGCTCATCTGTAAAGATATTCTGATAAGGACGACCAGAGCGTGTGAGGTGTGAAACCTCGTCTTGATTTTCCTTCTCGGGCTGCACGCCCTTTTCTTTTTGATCTTTGTTTTAAATTTGTTTCCTTCTTTTTCTTTCCCTTCTTGTTCTTTTTGTTTTTATCCGAGGCAGGTGTAGTTGAGGGTCGAGCCACCGTTTTGTTAGTGGTCGGCCACTCTTCGTCTTAAATCATCAACGAACGGACCAGATTGATTTGGTTATTATCGGGTGCGGTTAAGTAGGAACAATCTATAATCGGAACTGATCCGATGAGGGTTGCGTGATTCTGGGCTCGGATACCGATTTCAATGAGTTCCTCGAAGTTCTCGGCATCTTCGTAGTCGAAATGTCTTTGCCATTTGGGTTGTAGGCTGGAGAGAAATATGTCCATGAGTTCATCTTCATGCGGAGGATTCGGAACTTAGGTGAGTAGTCCTCTCCATCGTGCAATGTAGTGGATAAAGTCTTCCTCGTCCTTTTGACGTGGAGCTGTGAGAGCATAGAGGGAGACATGCTTGTTGACCTTGTTCTTAGCGCGTTGCTCTAGGCGTTCAACTTCGATCTGATGCAAGGTCTTCAAGTTGTCAATGTCTTTGGTGAGCTGATTCACACGGTCACGGAGAGTTTTCAAACTATTGAGGTTAGCCATTTTTGAGGTGCGTTTGAAACGAGGAGTGACGATGCGATTCATGGTGAGTATTCAGCTGAGGCCTGCATTTCACTTCGTATATTAGGGACACGACTCAACCCACTAGACTCACATTCATTTTTAAGCATTCATTTTAGCTCATTTCTTTGTTTAGAAAGACCTTTTATGTTTTGAAAAGAGGAGATTTTCGAAAAGGTTTTAGCTAAAGGAAGCTTTTGAGACGAGGATGTGTGCGCACATCTCGCCTCGATGTTAAAAATTATGCTTTGCATCCGTCGAACTGATATCGGTAATTTGCCGAGGTGAGCTCAAGTCGGATGTGTAAAAGAAGAAGGATTCGGCTCGAGCAAGTCGAGTCGAGGATGTTAAAAGTGGAGTCTAGGCCGTGTGACCTAGAGGATTGAAATCCACGAGCTCGGGTTTTAATCCTTGCTCGGGTTTTTGCTTGTTAGTGAAAAAGGAAATTTTGAGAAAGCTTGTTCCAAAAATTCGCGATAGTTTTGTTTGAAAAGTGTTAGTTTGTTAGATGTTAGGTTCGTTTATCTTTGAAACGTTTAGGCGAGTTTTCGAAGATATGAATGCAAATGCTCGTTTTGAAAAAGACCATGGGGTGCATAGCCTCGAACTTGTACGTATGACTCAAAAGGGGTGAAAATGAGTCAGTTGGGTACACCTCCAACTACCTCGAGTACGCTTTGGCAGATACTTAACCCCTTCATTTCCTTACGCCGGGGCGATAGGTTTTCTGAAGGGAGCACTGGGGCGGTCGAGATAGCCGTTTACGGCAAGCCGTGGAGGGGCGAGAGGAAAGCTAGTCCGGCATGTGCTTTATCGAGTGGACAAGCCTGCATGTGGGAACCACCTCTCGAAGGTGCAAAGGGTGCCTAGATTCTAAAAGGAATGGACTCTAAACGAATGTGCATAGCTCAAATATGTATACTTGGATTGTTCAAGGCTTTCAAGTTTCACCTCTTTATTTTTAAAAAGAAAAAGCTAGTTTTGAGTTTTTAAAAATAAAACCTCCCCAGCGGAGTCGCCAAACTGTGGAACCCGGGAACCGCGTCGAGGGACCCAACTCGGCGTCTTGCTTAAAGGGCGGATTTTAAAGTTAAAAAAGATTAAGTTGGAAAAACCTTTAGAAGCTGTATGGAGTCGCCACCTAATTATCGCGGAAATTAGGAACTGCTACCATGTTCTAAGTTAAAAACATGTCCTAGATTTTGGAGCACGCCGACACCCCTAGATCTAAGGTTGTGAAACCAGTTGGATTGAGGTGAGGTACTTTAGAAAAAGAGTTAATTCAAATAATGATTTATGAAACCTTTTAGAAAAGCCTATGTAAAAATAGCCTCTACTGACCTAGAACAATCCTTGTAAGATGATATTTGAGCTAATGTTATCGCTACGTACAAGTGCGATAAGTTTGTAAAAGAATGCAGATGCAGATGCAAAAAGATTGATTAAAACCCTCAGTTTAGCATGTTTAACTTGTTAACGAAAACGGTTCAGTTAAAGGTCGAATTCATCGTTTAAGTTGATTTTAATGCAAAGAAAAGGGTGCAAGATGCATGCAAATAAAATAAAGTTCAATTGTCCATTGGTTTATTTTATAAGGTCGGTTGCTTATGCGACTTTGGCGTGTCATCGGATATGGAGTGTACCCGAAGTAAATAGAACACTTGGAGTGCAAGCGCGCTGGGTACCAAAGCCGGGGGGGCGCTAAAGTGTAGACCCCTTTGTTAGTCCATAGAAAATAAGAAAAACCTTTGATCCAAGTTGATCGGTACCTACCTTGTCCTGACGCTTCAGATCTGGGCAGAGCTTCGCTTCTTGAACTTAAAAGGAGGATGAATTCAACACGAGATGGTGTGTTGAACTCAAGGATTTGAGTGCTTGAGGCTTTGTGAGTGTAGAAGTGTGTAAGATGTGAGAAATTGTGTGTGAAAGATGTATTCTGGTTGTGAATTGTGTTTTCTGAAGAGAAATTGATGATTTGAGGTCGGGGTATATGGGTATATACTAAAAACCTCGGAGAAATTAGGAAATCCGGGGATAGAAACAGGCCTAGAAACCGCATAGCCTTATGCGGTTGCCAGGGCAAACCGCATAAGCTTATGCGGTTTGAGGGTGTGGTTTTAGCCTAGTTTCCTAGTTTCGGTTGAATTATATCTTTGAAAGATTACGTGATAATTTCAAACGTGTAGCTCAAGAAAACAGCTGGGATATTTCTGAGATATTTTGATGTTCAGGGCTTTGGAGTGCGGGCCAAAGGCTGGGTTTGGGCTCGGTTTTGGGCCTGAGACCCGTAAAAATGAAAAGGGTGTATTTGCATAGTTTTTGTGAAATAAGGTAAGACGTGAAGCCGTATTTTGTGTAAGAGGGGGCTAAAGGAGAGATTTAGCCACCGGGCCTAAATTTAGGAATTTAGGAATGCTGAATTAGACCTTGTTAATGTAAAAGGGCTAATTGTAGTGCAAATGCGAAGCTCATGCCAAATGAAGCAGGACGAGGACCTATCTAGACTCCAAATGGACAAAATGAACGTTTAGTGTGATGTGAAGCGACCTTAATCATTTTAACATTTCAAACGACTCAAAATGAATTCGACATTAATTAGAACCGTTTAAGTTAGCGTTAAACATGCGTAATAAAAGTCCGTGATACATCACAGGGTTTTGTTTGGGAGGGTACGGATATGGGTATCCACAATAGGAAATAGGTTATTTTGTTTAAACGACAAAATAACCTACTCACAAACTAAGAACATGTGCCGATATATCATTTTCAATATTAAATATAAAAAAGACGTCCTATTATATGGCCCAATGTAGCTGACTTCAGCTACTTGGTCCAAATTGATAGTAGCATGCCCGTGCAATTTTTTTACTCCATTATTTCAATTTTTTATTTTATGTAGCTGACGTCGTAATTACCTTCAGAATAACAATTTGATAGTGCAATTTTAAAAGTAGCATGCCCGTGCAATTTTAAAAGTAGCATGCCCGTGCAATTTTAAAAGTAGCATGCCCGTGCAATTTTAAAGTAGCATGCCCGTGTAATTTTTTTACTCCATTATTTCAATTTTTTATTTTAAGTAGCTGACGTCGTAATTACCTTGGGAATAACAATTTGACAGTGCATTTTAAAAGTAGCATGCCCGTGCAATTTTAAAGTAGCATGCCCGTGTAGTACATAGTACTGTTTTGTAAAATACCCAAGTACTTTCCATATTCTAAAAGGATAAAGATCTTAGAGTCATTAGATTACTATACCGTATAATTTTAATTGTTACATTGGATAATATGATTTTAATAATCTTATACAAATAATTTCGTATGTGTTTCTTTCGAGTTATGTTCTCAAAAAAGGGTTTAAAGTTTGATCTAATATAATATTTCATATTGGGTTTAAAATAAAATATATAAACGTAGTATGATTTTTAACGTAAGATATATAAACATAATATGATTATTAATGTTACATGATTATTAACGTAATATATATAAACGTAAAATGATTGTTAACGTAATATAAACGTGATATTTCATTTGGGTTGAATTTAATATTGGTCGGATAAATTATTACAGGCCCTTTATAGAACTTAACCATAAAAGCCCATTATAGTCCGTATTATCCAAATATAAGTAGGATACTTTGTATTACCTAACCCTAACCCTAACACTCATCCCTCACTTTCACTTTCACTCTCACTCTCACATTTCAAGCCTCACTCAATTTCTGCCTCATTTCATACGACTCACTCCATTTCCGCCTCACTCATGTTATTCGGCTCTTTCTCACTCATTCATTTTACAATCCTCATATCTTCTCCTCTATCTCATGCATAAACAAAGCACTGTTTTTGTGGATTAAATTTTTCATAATTGTTTTTTTAAACTTAAAATTATCAATATTTGTGTGTTAAACATCAAATTTTGGTAGATTGATCTAAATGCTCTTATATTACATAGATCTAGCTTTTGAAAGAGCATACAATGAAAAGATCAATTTTTTTCGGTACATTTATTTAATGTTTTTCGTTTATTATGATTAAGTTGGAATTTTTAAGGTCAAAAACTAAAATTTTGATGGTAAATTGTTGTAGATCTTATACGGAGTATTAAATTGTTGTAATGTTCTAATGTTATACGGAGTAGATCTGAGGGGATATTAAAAATTATCATATTATATATAATATTATTTTTTAATATTATTAAATACAAAATTAGGAAAAAAATGGAATATTTTGGATGTACACATGAATGTTTAAACATTCCAATTATGAATGTTCAATTTTTTCTGTATTTTTAATCTGTAAAAATGGATAGTTTAAATTTTTCTTTATTTTTAATTATGAGTGTGTAATCTGTAAAAATGGATAGTTTAAATTTTTCTGTATTTTTAATTTTTAATTTTTAATATAATTATTTTTATGTATTTTTAATTTTTAATGTAATTATTTTTCTGTATTTTTAAATTTTTTTGTATTTTTAATTTTTAATGTAATTATTTTTCTGTATTTTTAATTTTTAATGTAATTAATATATTAATGTACTTTAAATTTAATTTATTAATTAAAATTAGATTTTAATGTATTTGCTGAATGAAGGATTGAAGGAGAGGAAATTAAATCTTGAGAAAATAGTGGTGGGCCCATCTTAAAAGTTAATGTATCACCACAATGTGACACCTGGCATTGTGGTGATTGCATTGTAGAGTAGATAGGGATAGGGATTTTCATGGCGCAGATCTCATGAATTATTCTCTAAATTTGGTAGTTCAGGAGTATGACTTTATCCTCCAAATTCTCATGATATTTTTATTAAAACAATTCCTTATTTAGTAAATTAACCTGTACCATATCGACACATGTTAGAAAAATCCATAATAATATACATTACAATAATGAATGAAAATATTACAAAGATCATATGAAAAACTAAATGCTATCTATACAAGACCTAATAAGATTTTGATGTAACTTACAAAAATGTCAAAAACTATTTTGTTTTGGTAAATTTTTGTCGAGATTGAAAATGAACAAGAATGGATAAACTTTTATTGTATATGAAACTGGACAAGACTGAGCTATGCGGGTACAAGAGTGAAGACGCCAAGATTGATGACATAGAAACCCCTAGAAGAAGATGGGGAAAACTGCGAGCTACAAAACCAGAAGTTCTTTTATTAATACTCTTGTAGGGATTACAAAGCGTAAGGTTACAGTCTTGTGTACTTCTGGTACTATATGTTGAGAACTATGTGTTTGTGCTTATTACGACGTAACTATATGCATAAGTATGAACACTCTCTCTTTTCTCTACCTAAATCTGCAAAAATGGGCTCATATATATGCTCAATACAAGCTCTAAATCAGTTCTCATATTCTAGGGCACTTTCCCACGTTTTTAGGTAATTATATAACCACCCATTATCTCCACTTCCGTCCTGATGTGGACACCCGTATCCGTACCTCCCACATAAAACCTAGTGATGTAACCAGGACTTTTAATACGCATGATTTAATATGACTTATACGGTAAAAAGTGTCAAAAACTAAGTTATTTGTTAAAATGCTAACCGAGTCGAAATGCTAACTTTGACTTGACTAACGTCCTATGGTTCTTTTAGGGTCCAACATACTACATCTAACACTACATGCATACACAATCTAAGCCCAATTCATGCAATTGGCCCAAGTACAACAAATAAGCCATTTTTCTTACAAAGGCCTAATTCAATTTCCTAAATTCCTTTATTTAGGTCCGGTGTTCAGAACCACCGTTTAGCACCCTCCCACACAAAAACCAAGCTCACGTCTAAGCTCATCTTGCACAATACACTCAAAATGATATTCTTCATCATTTTGGGTTCTGGGCCCGAAACCGAGCCCTATCTGCTTTTGGGCCACTTCTTAAGCCTTAAGTGTAACAACCCGAAGTATTTTAAACAAAATAAAATACAATTAAAAAAGTTTTATAAAAGAAAATGAAACAAAGAGAACCACGGTGGCGGAAACACCGTGTAATCTGGACTGCTACTCACTAAAAACAAACAAACAACGGTCTAAACCTTGAGGTGTAACGAGAGGGAATAAATACCCATACAAATCCAATCTCCAAAACATAAATCTAAACAATTTGCAATAACTCTAATCACAATCATGCTAGCTACGGGGTTGTCCTCGCAAGGCTTCTCACTTCACAACCCATCCCCGCGCATATCTGCCGTAAAAACATGCAACAACCACAGTTAGTGAGGAGTAACTAGGTGCTCCCCATTCATATTTCAACATAACCAAAGTAGACAACAATACAACAACTATCTTACCTGGCCTATGGCCTATGATCAAAGTATAACCAACAACAAACATTGGATTGAATGGCCCACAACCATCTCGACCCGATTTTCGTTGACAAAATCTATGCGGACGTGCAAACTCGTCCCCATCACATTTCGACATCCTCGACTCAACTAGCCTATCACTATTTTGAGTCATTCACGCTCTCCAACAATAAGCTCTTAACGACACACCATTAACACGAGCATATTGGATTTGTTAACCAAACATCTTTTACATCGAGCTGGAAATGTCCTAAAACTTTTCTAGCTCAAAACTCTCCCAAAGTATCTTTGTCAAAACAAAACGAGATGTTTTCACAAACTCTCACCACATTTTGAAATAAAAATTTTCAAAAAAGCTTCCCTTCAAACCAATTGATCCATACTCATGTTGGTTTGACTCTAACAAACACTCCTTTTCAAAACATCTAAGAATAATCACTACATTCTTGCAACATTTCGAAAACATAAATGGATTACATGACTCACGGTCATCATAGCGCATTTCTTGCGCAACTTTTCGACAACCCGAGAATAAAAACCCAATCTCGTGGACTTTTACAAAACCAATTGAACGGCTCGCGGCCCTTTTTACACCTCTTTTGAAATAAGCATTTCCCAATATCTCCGGTCTCATTGACCCAAAGCCTTTTTAGCTCAAGCATTCCTTCTTGCAAAAAAAGACAACCTGGGAATATGCAGCCTCAATCCCGTGGACTTTTGTGGTCGGACCAAGCGGCCTCTAGCCACTTCGATCCAACTTCTCCTTAAGCAAATGAATGAAAACAAGCATAACCGTTTTCATCACCTTTTCAAATATCCCCGATCCGGATAGCCCATCACTACTTCGGATCGACTCCCGCTTTTTATCGCAATCCAACGACAAGCCCACAACGGCACACCGTTACTACGGGCTCATTGGATTCGATCTCGAAACATCTTTTGCATCGAGTCGAAATGTGTCTATGCATTTCAGTTCAAAAAGCCTTCTCACCTTTTTATCAAAAACAAGCTTTTTCAAAGTCGAAATCGAGTCTAAGTATGCGTGAATCGACTCTCGACACAAAGGCATCAACGTGCACCCATGACACGTGCGTCACAAAGCAGCCGACAAGCCATCAACGATCTCGCGGATCTCTTTTAGCAACTCGTGTCTTATCAATACGTGTCGAGTTTAAGCATCGAGTCAATCTGTGTCGGTCTAGGACAATCGAGTCTTTGACGTACGGCATTTCAACAAATTGATAAAAGAATAAGTTTGCCCACAACTTAGCTTTCTTTTTACCACCACATTTCTTATACGAAATTCATTTTTCACAGACATACATTGCATCCTAGGAGTAACAATTCGAAGGAGGTCTAGACCGGATACAAAGGTTCAAGACAACATCTATACAAGACTCAAAAACAATATGGCTTCCGACGACTAAACACCTAAGGTCCGGTAATCAGCTTGTGGTCTACTACTTCGCTGCTTTTGGAGGAGTATCCATTAATTTGGAGCTCCAGAGTGATCATGAATTTGATCATGACCAAAAAGTACGAGTATTCGTGGATCGCCCTCGGCGTACTCGATCGCGTGCCTAATAAGCAAATGAACTTGTCAGAGGAGCCCGGCGTGATAGACATACGATCACAAGCGACCACCGAACCACTGGGTCTAGCAAAATCCAATCTAAAGCCCAAGCCATAAAGGGCGTGACATATTCTCAAATACAAAGGAGAATACAATAAAGCAAAAAAAAAAAAAAAAAAAAAAAAACAAAAGCAAAAAGAAAGCAAAAAGCAAAAAATCTCAAAGCTCTGAAGCAAGGGACAAAGCAAAATGCAAAAAAACCTAAAAGCCCTTTAGCAAGTGGCTAAGCAAGCGAAAGGCAAGAAACATCGAAGCCCACAAACAAGTGGCAAAGTCTTTGAAATTCCAAATTGAAGACTCAGCAAAAGCAACAAGCGGCCTTGATCTACTAAGGAGAACCTGTTGGAGTACGTGTCCTCCACAAATAGTGCGATTACTTAATAAACCTCAATTAAGGAATACAAGGGGATAATCCTGTATTATTGTCAATTGATTAACGTAAATCAATAACGGTTGGCTGACTAGAGTTTGACGTTATTGTCGTGAGACGGCGGTAATCAATTGATCCCTTTAAGTCACACCTATAGGAACGTACTTCAAATGATTAAGCTAATTAATTGTATGAGATACGATTAGATTAGTAACTTGATAAATTGACTAACGGTTAGTCAGTGAATTAATTTAGAGAGAAATCGAGTTGTGAACTCGAGTGATTTAATTTTATATCGATAAAATTATTAGAGGAGATGGGAATTAGTGATTAACCGTTAATTCACTAATCATGTATATTTTACTAATGAGATTAGTAAAATTACAATTTTAATATATGTGTAAGTGTACATGTATATTAAGGAAGAGTTTAATTAATTTACACTTTATTATATTAGATAATTAAGTGATAAATTATAAGTATTTGTGGGACAAATATTGAAAACAAATAAAACCCATAATAGGGCCCCTTGGACCGTCCAAATAAGGGGAGGAGGAATAAGATTCCATCTTGTCTTATTCATTTGGTTTTCTTGTTAATTGTAATGCATGTCAAAACATCATCATTAGCATGCATAACATTACTCTAATCAAGAGACAAACTCTTCTCTCCTTGTGCATACATGTGGCCAAAAAAAAAGCAAGTCCAAGACACTTGTTTTTGTTTTGTTTTTCCTTATAAACAAAGGCCATAGAGAATACATAGTAGATGGAACTTTCTCTACACATCTCTTAGCATTTTATCTCACAAAACTCTCTCTAAATACTTATATTATCTAATATATTACTAAGTGTTAGTAATAATAATAATATACTAAATATCAAGTAACTATTAGTGATTTCTAGTCTAAATCACTATTAGTTTTTGGAGTACTTCTTGGGTGCAACAAGTGTTAGTAATAAATCTCTCTAAATACTTATATTATCTAATATATTACTAAGTGTTAGTAATAATAATAATATACTAAATATCAAGTAACTATTAGTGATTTCTAGTCTAAATCACTATTAGTTTTTGGAGTACTTCTTGGGTGCAACAAGAAGGAGGTTTCCTACTTTGGAAACTCGGGTTTTGGAGGATCATCCTAACTCATAGCTCAAGAAACAAAATAAGAAAGGAGTTGCACCAAAATGGATAAGCTCATTTTTGCTCATTTTGAGGCTTGGGCTAACTTGGGTCCTATGGCTCGAGCCATGGCTTAATTTGTGATCATTAGGATCAAACCAAGTGAAATGTACAAGGAGGAACGAAGGAAATCAGCCCACACATGGAAAGCAACAATCTAGGCCATGAACCAAGAAGCTTATCTTGACATGTCGGTAGAGATTGTAACATAACTCCCAATCTACTCATCCAATTGAGGTTAAACCAATTGCATATGAAAGCTAGCTCAAAGAGCTTTCATGTGACATATGGTTGGCTATCTGGTTCAAAGGGAGCTGAGAGTTATGGCCTCTACAAGTCAGGGGTCAGATTGTGAAACTTCAGTCCATAGGCAAATTCGACATGTCCGTACTCAAAGTTGCATATCTTGAGTTCTAGGCCATATATTTGGATGATTCGTTTTGAATTGGAAAGCTAGCTCAATTACCTTTCCAATGACATATCATGGGCCTTCTAATTCAACGTGAGCGAGAAATGGTGAAGCCTACAAGTCACTTCAATATCAAGGAACTCGGTTTTGGAGTAATGAGCCATGAACTTAACCTACATCATTCTCCTTGGGTGAGCTCACTTTGGGGACCATTTGGGAGTCTCCTAATGAGCCATGGACTCACATGGGACGTGGGATACACAAGAGAAGACCAAGAGATCAGCTGAATTCTAATTCAAACAAAGAGCTCAACTTTTGTTCATGTCATTGTCAATTGTGGTCCTTAGTTTGCTTTATGTCCTTGTTCACTTTATTGTCTTGTTTTCTTTTAGTTTGTGATCAGATTTGTAAGTCCTTGTACCATCACTCCTTGCTCTCCAAGGTGCTAATCCTAACCCTTGGATGATAACCTAAACACAAGGTGTAGATGGACCTAGATGTCACTTTCTACCTTTATGCTTTTGGTTGTTGTTTATTTTCAGATTTTGTAAGGTCAATAGGACCAATATTTCGGCTGACTTGAAGGCCTTCTTAGGACCATTAGATCAACATTGTAATGAAGGGCTTAGATGAGAGCTTGGGTATTATATAAACCCACCCCCTTACAATGTATTGTTCAGATTTGGAATGATAAAGAAAACCCTAGTGTTTATTGAGTGTTCTTCATTTTTCTCATTACTTTGTGTTTGAGATTTGTGAACAATTAGTTAGTGGCTTAGTGCTTAACTAATTACAAACCTAAATCTATTACTTTGTGTGTGGATTTAGATACTATCTTTATGTTTTTCATTTGTCACAAAAAATCAGAAAATTCTCTCACAAAAACATCATACTCGGCCGTTTTTATTTCAAGGTTTCAAGTTCGATTTTTGTTCATCCCTTGAGTGAAACTTGATCCACTTAGTTTCACTCCAAATTGGTCATCAAAGCTTTGGTTGGGTTTGAAGAACACAAGATCCACATTGTGCTAGAAGTCGGTTCATTCACACATTCAAAGATCCTCACTTTGCTTCCATTTTTCAGATTCGTTTTCTTTGAGGTATAATGGATGTTTCTTTTCGATTTGGTTCTTCATATTTTTCCTATGGTACCACATGTGAAACCCCTTGTGTTGAGACCATTTTCGAGTCTATGGAGAGGGCTAGAAAAGAGTTAGAAGCCAAGTTGGCTAGGATGAGGGGAAAGGCTGTCCAAATGAGTTTGAGTAAAGGGATGGCTATTTTACTTGACTCTCCTACAAAAACACCACCTTATGAGCCACCCATGAAAGCCAAAATTGTTGAACCCACCCCAAATCCTACACCACCAGCCCTAGACACAAGGAAGGGGGCTGACCTTAGCCATAAAACAACCATCTCCCTTAAGAAATGTTGTCAATGTCAAGGATACGGTCACAATGCCAAAGAATGTCCCACAAAAAAACCTTGAACCCGTGTGAGATTGTTCATGGGGAGATGAGTGACATCCTTGATTGTGAGGATGAAAGGAGTGAGGTCCTTGCTAATAAGGATGAAGAGGATGTGAAGCAAGATCAACATGAAACCGAGATGGAGGTGAGGCCATATGATTTGGTCATGGATGGAGGAAACTCTATCAAGGTGGCTCCTAACACTCAAAATGAGGAGTTAGCCTTACTTTCACAAGAGCATCCTAATCCTCGCAAGATAGGAAGGTTACACAAAGAAGCCGAGTTGAAGAGCCATGGTGATGAGGTTTTGGATGATTTGTTTGTAATGGGTGCTTGTCATCCCATCTTTGATAAGTCTTGTGAACCATGGAAGCATGAAGACGTTTTGGTCCATGATGGGAAGGATAGTACCTTTATCTTTAAGGTTGAATGGAAGGAGGAAGAAACAAGTCAAGGAATGAATGTTGGTGAGAGTGTACACATTGAATTAGCTAATGGTGATCCAAACATTCAAGAGGAGAGCATGGGGAATAATCTCAAGGGAAAGGTTGAGCTTGATCTTATGAGATGTTCACCTAAGGCCAAGAAGAAGAAGCTCATGTGGAATGGGAAGCTTGGCACAAGCAAGAGGTCAACAGGATTCTTGAAATGGAAATTCAAAATGAGGAGCTTAGTCAAATGTTAAGAACCCCAAAGTTTGAGGACAAACTTTTTTGAAGAAGAGGAGATTGCACCAAAATGGATAAGCTCATTTTTGCTCATTTTGAGGCTTGGGCTAACTTGGGTCCTATGGCTCGAGCCATGGCTTAATTTGTGATCATTAGGATCAAACCAAGTGAAATGTACAAGGAGGAACGAAGGAAATCAGCCCACACATGGAAAGCAACAATCTAGGCCATGAACCAAGAAGCTTATCTTGACATGTCGGTAGAGATTGTAACATAACTCCCAATCTACTCATCCAATTGAGGTGAAACCAATTGCATATGAAAGCTAGCTCAAAGAGCTTTCATTTGACATATGGTTGACTATCTGGTTCAAAGGGAGCTGAGAGTTATGGCCTCTACAAGTCAGGGGTCAGATTGTGAAACTTCAGTCCATAGGCAAATTCGACATGTCCGTACTCAAAGTTGCATATCTTGAGTTCTAGGCCATATATTTGGATGATTCTTTTTGAATTGGAAAGCTAGCTCAATTACCTTTCCAATGACATATCATGGGCCTTCTAATTCAACGTGAGCGAGAAATGGTGAAGCCTACAAGTCACTTCAGTATCAAGGAACTCGGTTTTGGAGTAATGAGCCATGAACTTAACCTACATCATTCTCCTTGGGTGAGCTCACTTTGGGGACCATTTGGGAGTCTCCTAATGAGCCATGGACTCACATGGGACGTGGGATACACAAGAGAAGACCAAGAGATCAGCTGAATTCTAATTCAAACAAAGAGCTCAACTTTTGTTCGTATCATTGTCTATTGTGGTCCTTAGTTTGCTTTATGTCCTTGTTCACTTTATTGTCTTGTTTTCTTTTAGTTTGTGATCAGATTTGTAAGTCCTTGTACCATCACTCCTTGCTCTCCAAGGTGCTAATCCTAACCCTTGGATGATAACCTAAACACAAGGTGTAGATGGACCTAGATGTCACTTTCTACCTTTATGCTTTTGGTTGTTGTTTATTTTCAGATTTTGTAAGGTCAATAGGACCAATATTTCGGCTGACTTGAAGGCCTTCTTAGGACCATTAGATCAACATTGTAATGAAGGGCTTAGATGAGAGCTTGGGTATTATATAAACCCACCCCCTTACAATGTATTTTTCAGATTTGGAATGATAAAGAAAACCCTAGTGTTTATTGAGTGTTCTTCATTTTTCTCATTACTTTGTGTTTGAGATTTGTGAACAATTAGTTAGTGGCTTAGTTCTTAACTAATTACAAACCTAAATCTATTACTTTGTGTGTGGATTTAGATACTATCTTTATGTTTTTCATTTGTCACAAAAAATCAGAAAATTCTCTCACAAAAACATCATACTCGGCCGTTTTTATTTCAAGGTTTTCAAGTTCGATTTTTGTTCATCCCTTGAGTGAAACTTGATCCACTTAGTTTCACTCCAGGAGTTCTTATTTTGTGCCCATTTCCTTTTAAAGAAAGGTATAAATTTCTATAAACTTGTTAACAAAGTATGTTTGTAACTACATAGATCTTGCTCATCAAATTAGAGTAATTTGATTTACACTAATATTCGATTAGTGAAGGGATTGAGTTCCCTACAAGTGGTATCAGAGCCATGGCTTGTAGTTACAAATTTATTTTGTTGTTTTTGGAGTTTTATATATTTATTGAGAATAAATTTGATAAAATCCGAAAATAGTGTTAAAAATGGTTTTAACACGAAATTTTTATAGCATGCAAAGCTACTGGTCTCGTGTAGGTATTGGTCAAATTTCGTAATTTTTGGAATTTGTTTGCTAATTAAAATGATTTTTATACAAAACCGAGTCAAAAAGTGTGTTTTTGGCTAAAATAATAACTATAAATAGCTATAATTGGAATCTGGTCACGAAATTGTTACACATTGAAACTTCATATTTATACTTTCTGCATGTAAATTTTCAAATTCAGATTTTGAGTTTTGAATATTTATTCATTTATTTGATAAAAATCATTATATTATGCATTTTAATGTCCAAAATATAGTAAATGTTGTTTTCTGGACAAGAAATTTATACCAATATTTTAAAACATTAAGAGGAGGCTAAGGTATAAATTTGGGTTTTTCCCTCACTGTTTTGGACGTTTTGTTGATTTTATGAGATAAAATCAATGAAATCGTATGTTATTTGTGGCAAAATTCATTTGTAAATATTTTTGACCAAACTTATCATTTTTGACATTCTGGAAGTATTCCCGAATATACAAAAGTTTTCTAAAATAAAAATGGTTTTATTTTATTTTAAAATGATTTTATAAAGCTTTATTCATAAATAGTTATGATTAAAGTTAAATGTAATTAGCAAATGACCACTATTATGAACTAAAATCACCATAAATTAGAAAAGACTAATTTTAAGTGTTCTAAATCAGTTTAGAAGTTTTAGTTCATGCTTAAAAAGTGTTTTAAGCTTTATTGATTAATATGGGATTAATCGATATAATATGAGACCGTATTTCATCAATTTAATGCGATTATTGTTTAGGGCGATTTTGGCATGTTTTATTTATAAGCTTTTCATTATGCATGTTTGATTGAATGTTTATTTTTGAATGAATGTTTATTCTTACTAGTATGGCCATAGTTTGTTATTTTTACCGATATTACCCGTAATGAAAGGGAATATCGTGTGGGTATGTAATTTAAATGCGATCTCGTATCGCTGGTTTGTAATTTAATAGTTCATTTTATTTATAAATGTATAATAGGGATGCTATGTATTCATTTGTATATTTATACTTGTAACTATTTGTAAACCGAAGATCGGCGATGCATCAAGTTGGAGCCTTAGAAGTGTTCTAAAGCTTGCAAGGAGGAGCCTTGGATGAAGTCCATATGAAGAGGGGCCAAAGGAGTTAGTTTCCAATTTGTAACTCGTTGTATTTTTAATTACTTTTAGGTGGCCATACTAGGTTTATGCTTGTGTTGCTTGATGCTTGTTTGATGCTTATTTTATCGTTTACATGCCAAAATCACCATGCATGCTAGGATATCCCACTATGATTGTCGTTTTAGGTCACGATTCTTAAATTAGTTCACTTATAAAAGAATTTTAATGACTAAAATTGACAAGATCACCCACATTACTTAAACAAATGAATTGAGATATATAGCTTTTCCAAATGTAGCAACTATGAACCCCATGTTCATGAGGACCTCCGCAACGTGGAGCCTCGTTACCATGGGTAAGTAGTGGGAGGAAGTCCCATGCTAATTTGGTTTAGACTCAACCAAATAAGAGTTATTTGGGGCTAAAGGATGTATTTTAAAGAAAATCATCAACCAAGAGTTCTAGTGTAGAATTACTCAAGTGTTGACTTATCGTTTTTATATAAAAGGAAACATGAGATGTCTAATTTTATATGAGAACGAGTCTTGGAATCATTTATATAATTTCGTGGGAGATCATTATATAAATGAACAATTGTTTTAAAAAGGAGTTTTAGCAAATGTTATTAATGTACAATGAATGCTTATGTATTTCCTCTAAATCGTTGTAGAATCTTTTTGAAATCGCAATGACAACATCAACTCCCGCACCCATTTTGGGTAAAGATTCATGGTTGAGAACCGTGATGGATAAGTGTATCCTAAAAGATGACGGTAGCAACTTTGTTGAATGGGATTCAACTATAAGGGGCGTCGCTCAATCCGACAATGTGCTTAAGTACCTTACCGAACAACCTCCCGACGAACCCGGACTTAGGGCCACCACGGCGGCACGAGCCGTCTACGATGAGTACCCAAAGGTTGACAATGACGTTAAAATGTATTGATTTGGTCAATGTCACCTACTCTCAAACTTCGCTTCGTTACTCACAAAAGTGCATATGAGATATTCACTAGAGTGACGATGATGTGCTTCAACCAAGAGAGCATGAAAATGAATGAGATTGAGAGAAAATGTGTTCTTTCAATGAGATTGAAGAACATGAACATAAGGGTTAAGAAAGGGAAGGGAGCTAATAAAGCTCGGTTCAAGAAAGATAAGGGTAAAGGGAACGCTATTGAGAATAGCAAGCCCAAACCCGGTCATTGGAAGCGCAATTGTCCCAAATTCTTGAAGGAAAAGAAAGATGGATGTGCGACATCCAAAGATATTGTTCCTACTAATCTTTATATGATTGACATAAATCATGCTTGCATTTCTACATGGGTATTGGATACCGGATGTGGATCTCACCTTTGTAATCACTTGCAGGGGATGAGAAACGTGCGAGCACTAGCCAAGGGTGATGTAGATCTCCGCATGGGAATTGGAGCTAGAGTAGCGGCCGTTTCCGTGGGAACTTATGTACTCGCTCTAGCTAGTGGTTTAGAGTTGTATTTGAATAACTGTTATTTTGTACCAACTCTAACCAAAAACATTATCTCCGTTTCCGTATTAGATGCTGAAGGCTTTTATTTTATGATTAAGGACAATCGGTGTACTTTTTCATTTAAAGATATGGTTTATGGTGAAGCCATTTCAATCGGAGGTATTTATGTTTTAAATGATGTCAATGATGTTTATCATGTAGAGAACAAGAAGCTCAAAACGAATGAATCAAATAAATCCTACCTTTGGCATTGTATAGATACCCGTATCCGTACCCCCCCAAAAACAAACCCGATGACGAAAAGGACTTTCATGCATGCTTTTAAATAAGTCAAAACGGTACAAAAGTGTCTAAAACGTATTTAGTCATTTTTAGTTAATTTGAATTTGCATAATTATAAAAATGAATGTCACTCTTAGTCATTATAAGCACGACACGAGCACAATATAGGAACGTCCCACTGGAACGACTCACAAAAACAACCCAACAAGCCACAAAACGGCCCAAACCTACAAAAACGACCCAAAACGCACACCAACGCAACACGCAAAACGGGCCAAAGTGCGTCCCGTATCACACTTTCACAAATTTAGACTCTACAAAACCGTAAAATAATATACTTCAATATTATTTTATCTCGAGCCAAAACCGAAAAACACGACAAAAACTGATGCACGAAAATTGAAATTGGACCAAAACTAATTTTGGCCCAAAATTACTTAACCCACACGACATACACATCACAAACATAATCATCACCCTACTAAATACGTCACAAGTCCAAAGGCGGTTTGTAGCCCACCAGAACAAAAACAAAATCGCCTGTAAACAGACGATTAAAAATAAAATCGCCTGTTTACAGGCGATTATATTTTGTTCTCACAACCTTGGTTCTTTTATTCCATTTGGCGGCTGCATTGAAACTTAATCACAAGCTCACTGGCGATTAAGTTTTGTCCATGCACAAAAACGAGCCATTTCCTATAAATACCAACCCTTATTTTCATTCCAAAGAGACCTCTTTTTCAAAACACACTTCATAATACTTACAAAATCCACTCAAAATACCGTCTTTGCATTTTCGAAAGGTAAACATTTTACCTACGTTTTGGACGTTTGAGACTCGGACGAAGGGGTTACATTAACCCCAACCCGATATTGGCATTAGCGAAGCCGTATTAAATGTCTGATTGTAGCAATTCGGATTCATAATCCGTCTAAACCTCGCCAATATCGCATAAATAACGACTCAATATCACTAAAGCAAACCGACGTTACTTTTATAATTATGCAAGTCCTCATTTATGCATTAATTTACGACTAGAATCACGGTTCCGACGCTAAATTGTACCGTTTCATTTAGTCTTTTAGCATGCCAAACTGAGGGTTTTTCACAAAATCTTAAGAGTCAAAATACGAGGTCGGAAAATAACGTTTATGGTAATAATTTAACGTACATTTCCTATAGCAAAAGTCATTATTTTGACGATTTACATTATTTATGCATTTTTATCGAGTCATACTTATTCGTACTTGTACGTAGCGTGACTTTTAGCCCAAATATCGAAATTAAGCAAATGTTTTCAAATTAGTAGAGACTACTTTTATGTAGGCTTTTTTATTTCAGTTTTCAAAAACATATTTTTGTCAAGACTTTTGAAAAGTAACCTCACTCCGAATCCCTTCTCTGGTTTCAAACCTCAGACGGATAGGTATCGATGCACCTTGAAATCTGAGACACTCGTGTCTAGTATTTCAAGATGCGTTGAATAGGTTCCAAATTCCTTTAATATTTGGTGGCGACTCCGAAAACACATTTTCAAAAAAGGATTTTCTACTTTTCTTTTTTGGTCACAAAATCATGCAATGATCTCCCCCATTTTTACGAAAACCATTTCGCGATACGCACTTTTTCCTGCGAGGCGCATTCCGCCGGCCCCAAGACGGGCGAGGACGGCGCCACAGGCGTCGATAGGTTTCTTCCCGGTAACTTCAGTTGGCGACTCCGCTGGGGACGAGCATGATTTTTATTATTTTTGAAAAACTTTTTTCTTTTTCTTTTATTTTAAAAACATAAAGAAGTGAAGCTTGAAACTTTGAAAACATTTACGCTTTCGATATTTGGGCAAAAATACGTTGAGTCGAATCCTCCTGATTCCTAACCACACCCTTTGACGGACGGCCTCTAGTAACGCTCGCTTCATAAGCGAGATAACTCTGGACACGTCGATTTCTCACCCCTCCACGATTACAAGTACGGCATCCGTACAAACGATCGTAACCAGTCAAACTCGAACGCTTTAGGGCCCGTATTGAATTCACACGTAAGACGTGTGCAATATTGCGGATAACCCTACCTAAACGTTGCGGGAATGGCCGGAGGGAACCTTACCCTATAAACCAAAAACCTGTGTTTATATGTACAAGTGTGAAACTATAGTACCCTCACTATAGTCGTCTTTCAAAACCTCTGCATGCAAAAACATTTCCTAGGCATTATACATTTAAAATGCGTCCATTTTGAAAATACATTTTTAAAACTTTTTTTCAAAAGGTCATGCTTTTAAGCTAATACAGTCGGGGTCATTGGCCTATAGTCATTTGAACCTGATAAGTAGCATGCCGCGACATTTAAAACCGGTCGGAAATAACCACTATATTTCCAATCTTTTTCAAAAGGTAAATGAATTGTGCGACTGACGTATCGTCATAATATATTTATTGTTAAAAACATTTCACAGAGCAAAAACCCGAGAATGTCAATTCATTTCGGATATTTTAAAAAACAAAATTAACCTTTTGTACTTTAGAATTAGCTCTAAGTCGAGTGACTCACTAGTCATCCCGATTTTAACTTAAACTCTTTCCCTCAAAAACAAAAACGCGGGCTCGTTCAGATGCGAACCCGTTGATTTAAATTTTGAATCGAGTGACTTATCGTCATTTCGATTTAAATTCCTGAGTCACACATGAAAGGCAAACAAGTGATCGCCTTTTACCCAATTTTTACATCCTAAGATCGACTAGCCTATCGCTACTTCGGTTTGATCCTTTTTATCATAATCTAAATGATAAACCCCTAGCAATATACCGCTAAACTGGGTTAATCTGGTTATGATCATACAAATTTTCCTACCTCGAGATTAGGGACGTGTCAATATGCCCCTACCTCAAAAGCTTCCCGTGTCTTTTCAAAAGCTAAAAACACGAGTCAAGTCTTGCACCCACTTTTTACACTTTTTGCTTTCCTTTGGTTGTGAATGCGATTTTTCGTTGAGTCTTTTCTTCTCTTTTAGAATCACTAAAAGCTTGAAACTCTGGCAGGTTCACTCATTGAAAAATACTGGATACACGACGGACTAAAGATCGTCACCTAAACCCTGGCCCACCCCAGAAGAAGCGCGCCTACAACAAATCAAAACCAAAAGTCGTCATGGCCCTGCAACATGATGAAGTTTTCGGCGGACCACCACCACCGCCCCCAGAGGTAACTGCCGAGCAAGTCCGACAACTCAATGACAGAATAGCTAGCCTCACCGCAACAATTGAGCAAATGGCCATCATGCAAAAATTTGAGGCAGAGAAAAACGCCACCTGCCTCGCCGAAGAATTCGAACGAAACGCAAAAGGGATTCGAACCATGGAAGAACGCCTTACAAACACCAAGAAAATGAGCACATCCCAAAGAACGTCAGGTCCATGCTACCGGACAAGCTAGCACTCAGTGATCTTCCCATTTTCAAGGGTCACGAAAGCCCGCTCGTACATGTCAAAGCTTTCAAGGCTAAGATGGCCATCATGGGTGTCGAACCCCCCGCATGGGCCACATTATTTCCACATTCACTGGACGCACAACCCAGGGCATGGTTTTATGCTTTAGAGCCACACAAAACCGGTAGTTTCGAGGACATAACGGTTGCATTCGATCTACAGTACCGGGACAACAATGACATCCAAGTCTCGCTACGTACTTTGGAGGTCCTAACTCAGAAGGACAGTGAAGGATTTACCGAGTACCTGACACGTTGGAAGAAACTCTGTGCTCAAATACCTAACCGTCCAAGGGACACTGATTTAATCACTAAATTCATCAACAACCACACTCCCGCATACCAACAACACCTACGATACGGGAATTTTGACAACTTCTCAACACTCAGCGTCGTCGGCGAGCTCATTGAAGACGACCTCCGCAAAGAAAATAGGAATAAGAGTACGGGTCGCGGATATCAAGGAAGCTCGTCTCGAGCCACTGTCAAAGTCGAGCCCATACATGCTATCAACGCACTAGACGCGCTAGAAGCACCACCGGTTTTTACAACACCACCAAGGCCTTCCGCACCTCTGCCAAAAGCATCATACTCACCTGCGGGTCCCAGCTTGCTAAAAGCACGACGAAACTTTGACCCAATATACATGACCTACTCAAAGGCACTACAGAAACTTGTGAGCCGCAATGTATTTCAACTCATAGGACCTACTAGCGAGCCCCCTCCAGACAAGAAACCGAAGTCATGGGATCAGAACGCATACTGCGAGTTTCACAGAGGAAAAGGGCACGACAGCGAGCAATGTTTCTGCCTAAAGAACATAGTTCAGGACCTGATCGACGACAATACTATTGTGAAGCCCAGCCTGTAACACCCCGTAAAAATTTAATATTTAATTTCATTTTTTTTAAATTCATTTTGGGCATTCCAAAATTTATTTATTTATTTGTTTTAAGAGTAAATAATAATTTTGTATTAAATTCCTCATTACAAATTCAATTTACTTATTAACTATATATTTTTCTTACACTTATTAATTATACCACAAAAGATTATTACTCCTAAATCTCACGGTTAACTTCAAATTTCCTTAACCTCCTACATATGGTTATGCAACCACCCATTTCTTCATTAACTTCCCTTAATCAATTAATTGAAATTTCCATAATCCATCATTTACATTACACACTCACAAAAAAATAATTCATACTTAAAAAAAATCTGACATTTCTTCCTCCTTTACCTTCAATTCACGGCATACTTCATCCCCACATTTAAACACCATTTTTCTTTTATAATAAACTCTTTCCACTCTTAATCCTCTTTAGAGCGTTTCTTTAATTTCGGTAAGTCAATTCTTGTGTACTACGGTATTTTTAAAGTTATATTCATTTAGTTTATATTTTAGACGGGGTTATAACTTTTTATGCTTTTCTTTACCGTGATGGTGCCGATGAAGACGGTAGCGACGATATAGAAGAGCGGGACACCATTTACGTTAACGACGAGGAGTAATCACTTTATTTGCTAACAAGGTAATTAGGTGTAGCCTTTGTTGTAATGTCACCGAAAATTTTTGCGTATTACAACTGCCTATTATTGTGTTTCGTGTATACATAAATCGTTTTCCATTTTAATGTCATGAAAAACTTGGTGCTTCCTTGGTGTTAATTAATTGCTATAAAATACAGTAAGCAAAAATTGTCGGCATTATGGAGTGTTTAGTTTTTATTTTATTTTTATTTAAGTCAACTTGTAATGTTTGTATGCATGTTAGTCTACGTGTGTTTTATATGCCATTGATTATTTATTCTTGTAATTAATATTATGCATGATGATCTTTGGAATTTACGAACCATTTGCCTACTTCACGTAACGTACTAGTTACTTATCCGTTTGTTATGAGCCTCGCAGTTAAATTTTTGTTTTAAATTAATGTCGTACTTTAATTTTATTTTTAAATGTATTTTTGCTGTCAAATTGTTGGGTATCTATCGTAAATAAATTAAGTATGATTTAATTTAAAGTTTGTCGATATGTAAATATGTGACTATAAGTGTCAAATGAATATGGAGTGTTAAGAGATATGTCTTATTTCAAGTCTATGGTACTACTTGTAATGAATAGCCTACTCTTGTATGGTAATCAACTAGATTATGACTTTTTTATATAATTTTATCATTGAGTTCAGTTGTGTGTTGACCTTTGGTGGAGTTTTATTAACTAGATTGTTTTTATCACTTGGTATAGAGGTCGTGTAGGTCTTGTTTTAGCCTACTCGATAGAGCCACACCGCCTTAGTTAGGCGTATACCGCCTGTAGAGTCCTCGACCGTGTTAGTTGCGCGGCTAGAGTCTCTTTGGGTACTCGAACCGTTTTTGTTGGACGGATGTCAGAGACTATGGTACATATGCTATTGTCGTATATGTTGTCGTTTACCGGGTTAGTTGCTCGCTAGGGTTTGGCCAAATTCAGACTTTGGGACTTCTTGTTGTTGTCCTACCATAGGGTTTGGATGATTTTAGTTGGATCGTCCGGGGTGATTTTAGTTGGATCACTCAGTGCTCGTCTATCCTTGTGTCAAGATTGCGTTGTTTAGTTGGCAGCGTATTGGTTGTTTTATCGTAGTTATTCTTACTGTTATCACATGATTTGTTTTACTCATTTTATTGTCTATTTACTTTGTGATAGATGTTATGAAATATTTGCGGTTTACTTTGTGATTTTCTATGATTTTATGACTGGGGAGCACCTAGTTACTCCCCACTGATTGTGGATGTTTTTCTAAAAATCTTTTCAGGTATGTTCGCGGGTTTGGGATGCGAGGAGTGAAGGCGAACTATCTCCGTGACCTTAGTTTATATTTGTTCTGTTTAGACTAATCATTATCTATTTTTACGCCTACCTATTTTTCTAGTTGACTTTCAGTTTTAGTATTGAATTTTAGTAGCGACTTGGATTTGTACGGTGTTTTCCGCCGCCGTATGTTTTTGGCCATCTGTTGGCTAAATTATCTACTATTTTATTTTATTTTATTTCATTTTATCTTATTTTATTTTATTTTCTTTAATTTTCTTTTATTTAAAAATCCGAGTTGTTACAGTTGGTATCAGAGAGAATACGCTCCCAACTCTCATTAGGTTAAATAACTTTAAAATGAATTAGGGGACCGAGTGAGAGATTTGGGTAGAAACTTTTAGGGTTTATGATTTTGTTCCTTGTTTGTGTTTGAGTAGTTGTTTGTATGGCTTAATTAGATTATGCCATTAACTTAATCTCTGTCATGCAGATGGTTGGTAATAACGGTAATAGTAGCCGTAACGTTACTCAGGATCAAGCTAGATTTCGAAGACTAGAGGATGCTATGATAGCTCTAGCTGACAACGCCAACAATGCTACCAACCGCCAGACGGTGTTCGACCGTTTCGACCGTCACCATCCACCGACGTATGATGGTGTTGCTGATCCAGTCGTG
Source organism: Dianthus caryophyllus (assembly GCA_023091065.1). Lineage (NCBI taxonomy): Eukaryota > Viridiplantae > Streptophyta > Magnoliopsida > Caryophyllales > Caryophyllaceae > Dianthus > Dianthus caryophyllus. The sequence goes on along the minus strand of CM041529.1, from coordinate 8,802,319 downwards.
CTGGAGGCTTGGATCCGAGAGATCGAGAAGCTGTTCGTGGCGACACGCTGTCCTGACGATCAAAAGGTAGATATCGCCACCTACTACCTGAAGATGGAAGCTGATATTTGGTGGTCCATGTCTAAGGCGACTCACCAAGCTGAAAATGGATTTGGTTGGAACCGTTTTTGTGAGGTGCTAAAAAGAAGATTCTATCCGGAGGAACTACGCTGGCAGAAGGAGCAGGAGTTCATACAGTTGGTTCAGGGTTCGATGACTGTCCAACAATATGCCGATAAGTTCAATGCACTAGCTCGTTTTGCCACACACTTAGTTCCTGACGAGGCTTCTCGAATTCGTCGATTCGAGAAGAACTTGACACCTAGGGTCAGAATAGTGGTAGTTGGAGCTTCGTCTACCACTTTTCAGCAGGCGTACGATCGAGCTCTCAGTGTGTATGAATCAGTGAAGGCTGAAGAGGCCGAGAGTGCTGCTGCTAGTTCTCGGTTCATGAAGAGACCCTTCGTTCCCCAGTCTTCCTCCCAAGGGGCGAAGAAACAGAGATTTGAGGCTTGCCCGGTGGGTACCCGTTCTCCTGTTCAGACGAGGGCTAACATGTTGTGTTACCGATGCAAGAAAGTTTACCACCCAGGTAAGACTTGTGAGGGCGCTCCGATTGTGTGCTATACCTGCAAAGAAGAGGGACATAGGGCATACCAGTGTCCTAAGGCTGTGAAGACTGGAGCTGCTACTGCTACTTCTGGGGCCACTCCTCCAGCTCAGAAAGGGCGCATATTCGTGATGAGTCGAGCAGAGGCCGAGAACCATCCAGACGTCATTACTGGTACCTTTTTGGTTAACTTTGTTCCTGCGTTTGTCTTGTTTGATACGGGTGCTTCAATGTCTTTCCTGTCCGCTTCCTTAGTTGATTGGGCTCAGCTCTCCTCTTGTGCTCCTGTGGATACCGTTATATCTCTTCCCACAGGGCAAACCGTTTCTTGTTCTATGATCTTCAAGGATGTTCCTATCTCCATTGGGGAATCTATCCTTCCAGCCGATCTAGTTCGTTTTAGCCTTTCTGAGTTCGATATCATCTTGGGGATGGACTGGTTGGCGAAATACGATGCTCAGTTTGTGTGTCGAGATCAAAAGATCCTTCTGAGGGGTCCGTCTGGAGCTAGGATCTCGTATAAAGCAGTAGTGTCGAAGCCAAGTATCCGTTGGGTTTCAGCGTTGAAGATGGATAATCTACGGAGGAAGGGACATCAGGTATTCTTGTGTGTGGTGAAGGATGTGTCTAGGGAGATAAAGCTTGAGGACATTCCAGTGGTTCAGGAATTTGCTGATGTTTTTTCTGAGGAACTGCCTGGAATTCCACCTGAGAGAGACGTGGAGTTCACCATTGATTTGGTACCGGGTACAGGGCCTATCTCTAAGGCTCCGTATCGTATGGCGCCATCCGAGTTACAAGAGCTGAAAAAGCAACTCGAGGAGATGATCGAGAAGGGGTTCATTCGTCCGAGTGTCTCACCTTGGGGTGCGCCAGTTTTGTTCGTGAGAAAGAAAGATGGTAGTATGAGGCTGTGTATCGACTACCGTGAATTGAACAAGGTGACGATCAAGAACAAGTATCCTTTACCGAGGATCGATGATTTGTTCGACCAGCTGAAAGGTGCTAGTGTGTTCTCAAAGATTGATTTGAGGTCAGGGTATCATCAGATTCCGGTTAGGAAGGAGGACATACCAAAGACGGCTTTTCGTTCGAGGTATGGGCATTACGAGTTCATGGTGATGCCTTTCGGGTTGACTAATGCTCCTGCGGTGTTCATGGATCAGATGAACCGCACTTTCAGTGAATATCTTGATCGATGTGTTGTGGTGTTTATCGATGGCATCTTAATCTTCTCAAAGAACGAGGTAGAGCACGTAGATCATCTGCGGACTATATTGGGGATACTTCGGAAGCAGAAGTGGTTCGCGAAATTTTCGAAGTGCGAGTTCTGGTTGCGAGAGGTTGCCTTTTTGGGACACGTGATTTCAGGAGAAGGTGTCAAGGTTGATCCTGCTAAGGTTGAGGCGGTCGTTAATTGGGAGAGTCCAAAGAATGTTAACGAGATTCGGAGTTTCTTGGGTTTGGCTGGCTATTATAGGAGGTTCGTTCAGGATTTCTCGAGGATAGCTAGGCCTTTGACGCAGCTGTTGAGAAAGGAGTTGAAGTTCGTCTGGAGTGATGCTTGCGAGGCTGGTTTTCAGGAGTTGAAGAGGAGATTGACTTCAGCTCCCGTGTTGACTCTACCTGAGGATGGAGTCGAGTTCGATGTGTATAGTGATGCTTCAAAGTTCGGTCTTGGATGTGTTCTTATGCAGAAGGGTAAGGTGATTGCGTATGCTTCGAGGCAGCTGAGAGTTCACGAGGTAAATTATCCGACTCATGATCTGGAATTGGCTGCAGTTGTATTTGCATTGAAGTTGTGGAGACATTACCTCTATGGGGCGTCGTGTAGGATTTACACCGACCATAAGAGTTTAAATTAAAGTACATCTTCACACAGAGAGATTTGAACATGAGGCAGAGACGTTGGCTCGAGTTAATCAAGGATTATAAGATTGAGCTGCAGTATCATGAGGGTAAGGCCAATGTGGTGGCTGATGCTTTGAGTCGCAAGACTCGGCATTCCTTGAGTGCTGTTTGGGTACTGCCAGACGAGTTATGCAGAGAGTTCCAGAAACTCAACTTGGAGGTCATCCAGCAGGGAGAGTTTGATTTAAGTGCCATGGTTGCCGAACCCGAGTTATTCCATGAGATCCGGGTGAAGCAGCGAGAGGATGCCTTAATGGAGGCCATTCGAACATCTAAAGAGAGTGGCCAGGCTAAAGACTTTGAGATTGATACCGATGGTAGTCTTAAGTTTCGAGGTCGATGGTGTATTCCGAGCTGTGAGGTGTTGAAGGGTAAGATTCTTAAAGAAGCTCACAGTACCCCCTATTCTGTTCATCCCGGAAGCGACAAGATGTACAAAGACTTAAAACGTCATTTCTGGTGGCCAAACATGAAGAAAGAGGTAGCTGATTTTGTTGCTCGGTGTCTCACATGTCAGAAAGTGAAGTTTGAACACAAGAGACCAGGAGGATTGTTACAGCCATTGGAGATTCCTGTTTGGAAATAGGATTCTATATCGATGGATTTTGTGATGGGTTTACCAAGAACGACGACTGGGAAGAATGCCATTTGGGTTGTAGTTGATCGATTGACTAAAGTCGCTCACTTCATTCCCATGAAGGAGACTTGGAGCTTAGAGGAGTTAGCATCTGCATACCAGAAGGAGATCATCAGATTGCACGGAATTCCGAGAGACATTATATCCGACCGTGATCCGAGATTCTGTTCACAGTTTTGGAAGAAGCTTCAACTCGCATTAGGTAGTGAGTTGAGGATGAGTACAGTTTTTCACGCAGCCACCGATGGTCAGACAGAGCGTACTATCCAGACCTTAGAGGACATGCTTAGAGCTTGTGTCCTTGAGTTCCAGGTTGGTTGGGAGAAGAGCTTGCCTTTGGTTGAGTTCTCTTACAACAACAGTCATCATGCGAGCATAGGCATGGCTCCTTTCGAGGCTTTATACGGCAGAAAGTGCCGTAGCCCGTTATGTTGGGATGATATTTCAGAGGCAGCTGTGTTAGGTCCCGAGATGATTCAGGAATCCATTGATCAGGTTAAGGTGATTAGAGAGAAGATGAAGGCAGCTCAGGATCGACAGAAGTCTTACGCTGATTTACGTCGCAGACCAATTGAGTTCGAGGTAGGCGATAAGGTGTTCCTTAAGGTGTCGCCAATGAAAAGAGTGAAGCATTTTGGTGTTCGAGGCAAACTTAGCCCTAAGTTTGTCGATCCGTACGAGGTACTCGAGAGGATAGGTGAGGTGTTCTATAGGTTAGCCCTACCTCCCAGCTTGGATAAGGTCCACGATGTCTTTCATGTGTCGCAGTTGAGACGGTATCGTAGTGACCCATCTCACATTGTTCAGGCTGAGGCGCTGCAAGTAGAGCCAAATTTGACGTACGAAGAACGTCCTGTTCGTATCTTAGATCGAAAGGACAAGAGGTTGAGAAACAAAGTTGTGCCCTTGGTTAAAGTACTTTGGAGGAGTCAAAGGTACGAGGAGGCTACTTGGGAAACTGAAGCGTCGATGCGGGAGAAGTATCCATTCTTTTTTATCTCAGGTAATTCTTAAATTCAAAGTTTCGAGGACGAAACTTTTCTTTAGGGGGTAAGATTGTAACACCCCGTAAAAATTTAATATTTAATTTCATTTTTTTTAAATTCATTTTGGGCATTCCAAAATTTATTTATTTATTTGTTTTAAGAGTAAATAATAATTTTGTATTAAATTCCTCATTACAAATTCATTTTACTTATTAACTATATATTTTTCTTACACTTATTAATTATACCACAAAAGATTATTACTCCTAAATCTCACGGTTAACTTCAAATTTCCTTAACCTCCTACATGTGGTTATGCAACCACCCATTTCTTCATTAACTTCCCTTAATCAATTAATTGAAATTTCCATAATCCATCATTTACATTACACACTCACAAAATAATAATTCATACTTAAAAAAAAATCTGACATTTCTTCCTCCTTTACCTTCAATTCACGGCATACTTCATCCCCACATTTAAACACCATTTTTCTTTTATAATAAACTCTTTCCACTCTTAATCCTCTTTAGAGCGTTTCTTTAATTTCGGTAAGTCAATTCTTGTGTACTATGGTATTTTTAAAGTTATATTCATTTAGTTTATATTTTAGACGGGGTTATAACTTTTTATGCTTTTCTTTACCGTGATGGTGCCGATGAAGACGGTAGCGACGATATAGAAGAGCGGGCCGGGACACCATTTACGTTAACGACGAGGAGTAATCACTTTATTTGCTAACAAGGTAATTAGGTGTAGCCTTTGTTGTAATGTCACCGAAAATTTTTGCGTATTACAACTGCCTATTATTGTGTTTCGTGTATACATAAATCGTTTTCCATTTTAATGTCATGAAAAACTTGGTGCTTCCTTGGTGTTAATTAATTGCTATAAAATACAGTAAGCAAAAATTGTCGGCATTATGGAGTGTTTAGTTTTTATTTTATTTTTATTTAAGTCAACTTGTACTGTTTGTATGCATGTTAGTCTACGTGTGTTTTATATGCCATTGATTATTTATTCTTGTAATTAATATTATGCATGATGATCTTTGGAATTTACGAACCATTTGCCTACTTCACGTAACGTACTAGTTACTTATCCGTTTGTTATGAGCCTCGCAGTTAAATTTAATGTCGTACTTTAATTTTATTTTTAAATGTATTTTTGCTGTCAAATTGTTGGGTATCTATCGTAAATAAATTAAGTATGATTTAATTTAAAGTTTGTCGATATGTAAATATGTGACTATAAGTGTCAAATGAATATGGAGTGTTAAGAGATATGTCTTATTTCAAGTCTATGGTACTACTTGTAATGAATAGCCTACTCTTGTATGGTAATCAACTAGATTATGACTTTTTTATATAATTTTATCATTGAGTTCTTTTGTGTGTTGACCTTTGGTGGAGTTTTATTAACTAGATTGTTTTTATCACTTGGTATAGAGGTCGTGTAGGTCTTGTTTTAGCCTACTCGATAAAGCCACACCGCCTTAGTTAGGCGTATACCGCCTGTAGAGTCCTCGACCGTGTTAGTTGCGCGGCTAGAGTCTCTTTGGGTACTCGAACCGTTTTTGTTGGACGGATGTCAGAGACTATGGTACATATGCTATTGTCGTATATGTTGTCGTTTACCGGGTTAGTTGCTCGCTAGGGTTTGGCCAAATTCAGACTTTGGAACTTCTTGTTGTTGTCCTACCATAGGGTTTGGATGATTTTAGTTGGATCGTCCGGGGTGATTTTAGTTGGATCACTCAGTGCTCGTCTATCCTTGTGTCAAGATTGCGTTGTTTAGTTGGCAGCGTATTGGTTGTTTTATCGTAGTTATTCTTACTGTTATCACATGATTTGTTTTACTCATTTTATTGTCTATTTACTTTGTGATATATGTTATGAAATATTTGCGGTTTACTTTGTGATTTTCTATGATTTTATGACTGGGGAGCACCTAGTTACTCCCCACTGATTGTGGATGTTTTTCTAAAAATCTTTTCAGGTATGTTCGCGGGTTTGGGATGCGAGGAGTGAAGGCGAACTATCTCCGTGACCTTAGTTTATATTTGTTCTGTTTAGACTAATCATTATCTATTTTTACGCCTACCTATTTTTCTAGTTGACTTTCAGTTTTAGTATTGAATTTTAGTAGCGACTTGGATTTGTACGGTGTTTTCCGCCGCCGTACGTTTTTGGCCATCTGTTGGCTAAATTATCTACTATTTTATTTTATTTTATTTCATTTATCTTATTTTATTTTATTTTCTTTAATTTTCTTTTATTTAAAAATCCGAGTTGTTACAGTATTTGTAACACCCCGGCCCCAACCAAAGGCCGAAATGTCACTCACGGTAGCTCGCCAGGCTGCGTACATCGCCCACAAACCAACACGGGTCCTTTCCAGCGCACTTTGTCCTCACTCGTGCTCATCCTGAGAACTTCCCAGGAGGTCACACATCCTAAGACTACTCTCCAGCAAGTACGCTTAACTGAAGAGTTCTTAAGATGAGCCACCAGAAAAGAAGATGCATCTTGTTGATATGAGTAATACTTACAATCCTTTTAAGCACTAGGTCACTTGAGCTCATCACATGGACCAATTCAAGGGGGAACCCGGCCCGAATAACCTCGGACAACACCGGGTGTTACACACCCCCACTTGAAGAACGCAACGTCCTCGCGCTCGGGAGCAGCTACTTCTTACAATATAGCATTCCAGAATCCTCCCCAGCTAGGTGCGTACCTAGGATTCGACCACACGGCTAGGTGCGTACCTAGGATTCGACCACACGGTCGCCGGGTTGCTCTGATACCATTTGTAACACCCCGGCCCCAACCAAAGGCCGAAATGTCACTCACGGTAGCTCGCCAGTCGCAGACATCGCCCACAAACCAACACGGGTCCTTTCCAGCGCACTTTGTCCTCACTCGTGCTCATCCTGAGAACTTCCCAGGAGGTCACCCATCCTAAGACTACTCTCCAGCAAGCACGCTTAACTGAAGAGTTCTTAAGATGAGCCACCAGAAAAGAAGATGCATCTTGTTGATATGAGTAATACTTACAATCCTTTTAAGCACTAGGTCACTTGAGCTCATCACATGGACCAATTCAAGGGGGAACCCGGCCCGAATAACCTCGGACAACACCGGGTGTTACACAGCCCGAGCCCTAAGCCTTCAAACCAGCTCAATCCTTTGCATTACCATGCTATATTTGTAGGGACACACCCCATCATCAACTGCTCTAATCTGATTGTCTCAAGTGATCACGAAGTCAACGGCGTCTGGAATACTTCTGCGGATGAAGCCGACAATGATGACATCCACATGTGTCTCCAAAATGAACCCTACGAGGAGGAAGCCCAACCCCGTCACCCGCCAGGCAAATACGGAGAATTACGTCACAAGTACCCAATCAGGCTATCGGATAGTGATGACGAAGTAGCCTACCTAACACGTTCTGGACGCCCATACCAAGTTTCTCTGAAGTTACTTGAACCTCAAAACCCCCCGCCAAGATTGACTGCTTAAGAGAAAAACAAGGGAATAATCATAGACGAGGACACGCCGCCTACTTCACCTACCGCGATCCCTCCTCCAAGCACCGCTCCTACAAACCCTACTACGTTACCCGCAAGCATTGTTCCTACACCGCCGGCCAGCAAAGTATCATCACCCAACACTAATCCTTCACCTATACACCAGTTAATAAGGTAGCGTCATCAAGCACTACCCCGACACCCTTACCTACACCTGAGATCGAGGACACACTCCACAAACAGCTCAACAAGACAAAGGCAGACATTTCAATCTGGCAACTCTTAAGGGACTCAATGGGACACCGTGAAGCCCTTTACCAAGCATTACAGGTCACCCCAATGACATCGAAAATGTCTCCGGAAAAACTTATCAGTAACATTACACGCGAATGGCAGGCTAATGCCGTCACCTTTTCGGATAAAGACCTCCCTCCAATCGGTGGCACGCAAAATCTACCTCTCTACATCAACGTGGAATGCCACGGCATGACGTTGCCAGTCGTCCTCATTGACAACGGATCTGCAGTCAACGACCTACCCCTGGAGACAGCCAAAAAACTAGGGATTAAGGAGAATGATTTCATTCCATGTACCGACGGTGTCAGGGCCTACGATGGAACACGTCGCAGCATAAAGGGAACCATCTCCTTCCCCATCATGACAGGACCTGTCATGAGAAAAACCGAATTTCAGATCATCGACATACCCCCAACTTATAACATGTTACTAGGTAGACCTTGGATTCACGCTACCAAGGCAGTCACCTCGACCCTACACCAAAAGGTCAGGATACCCTTAAAGGACGAGATTGTCACCATCGACGCCTCAAATTTTCGGGCTACACTCAAACAAAACAAGGCAAGCAATAGTACCGCAGAGATAAACGCCGATCCAGCCGATGATATGTGTGGTTTGGACTTCGACTTCGACATCTGTACCATGACTCGTGAAGAGGAAATCGCTACGCTCTACGCCAAGGACAACAACAATAAATGGCCCACCATGGGTCTGTCGTATGTACCATGGTCATATGAAATCTCTCGCGGTTGGGAAGCATACAATGATCGCAAGAAATATCACGACTTCTACATGCAGCCATACCACGTCTTCCACAGCAACTACTTCGTCAAGGAAGGCGCTAGCAAAATCCCGAAAGACGTATCCACATATACCATCGCCGGGATTGAACTCATTTCCGACATCATACGCAACCACAACTTCAACCCTACTGACCTAATCGTTCCTTACGAGGAAAAAACACACGATGGATGGTCAAAAACCCTCGAGTAGACCGACGAACAACTTTCAAGATCACCACCGGTTAGGGTTACACCTTCGAAGATTCCGACTCCGACGAAGATGAAGTCGAAGCCTCTAACCAAAAGACTGTCATAGAGTTTAGGCTCCCGCGTCGTCATTTTAAGTCATACACCCCAACCAAGCCCCCGGGCTATCTCCCTGACGTAATCAATTTAGCTCAGGAACTAGAGTCATTAAGGTTATCCAAACCTCCCTCGTCTGAGCTATCTTCAAATGTAACCGCTTTTGATAACATTAATAACATGAAAGTTTTTGGTTACTCTTTGCCTCACTTAAAATCTACGTATCTTAATGAATGTCATAATTTTAAACAAAATAACATTGCATTATATAGATACATTGCAAGCATTGTCTCAAAACCCGAACAGGACCCCATTATTGAAGACACAACAACCATCAACATAGGCACGCCTAAAGAGCCTCGAGAACTACAGCTGGGGGCTTCCTTAAGCACAGAAGAAAGGACCACATACACCAAGCTCCTCGCAGAATTCAAGGACGTCTTCGCATGGTCGTACAAAGACATGCCCGGCATCGACCGCGAGATAGCTGAACACCGCATCCCGATCAAGCAAGGTAGCAGACCGATCAAGCAGAAACTCCGACGCATCAAGCCAGAATGGTCTCTCATGGTCAAAGAAGAGATCGAAAAGCAACTACAAGCCGTGGAGTGAAACTAAGTGGATCGAGTTTCACTCAAAGGATGAACTAAAATCGACTTGTGAAACCCTTGAGAATTTCGGCCAAAGTGTTGTTTTTTGTGAGATAATTTTCTGAAATTTTGTAAACAAATGGAAAACATAAAAGATAGTACCTAAATCTAAACACAAAGTAATAGATTTAGGGGTTTAATTAGTTAAGCACTAAGCCATTAACTAATCAAAACATTAACCCAAGCACAAAGCAAGGAGGATAATGAGGAAACTCAAATAAACACTAGGGTTTTTTCTCTTCAATCAAATCTGAAAAATTACAAGGGTTAGAGCTTGGTTTATATAGACCAAGTCTTTACATCCTAGCCTTACAATTCAATGATAATCTAAGGGCTCACATGAGCCTTGAAAGGCAACAAAAAAACGGCACACACATGCCTTACATGAGCTGAAAATTTCAAAGCTAACAAACAAATTCAAAAGCTTAAAGTATGATAGTGGCTTGTGGCTTAATCCTCTCCATGCTTTTAGGAGATCATCCAAGGGTCATGATAGACCTTGGGAGAGCATGTGGGACTTCCAAAACTCTTCACAAATCAGATTTTATCAACTAAAAACAATAAAGCATAAAGTAATGAAAGTGACACTAGTGAAAACGACTTAAAGCACAAAATAATGTATCATTTTGAGGGCTTCTTTGGGTCAGCCGATTTCTCCCCATAGCTGACTTTCTTGGACCTTGTTGGCTCGTGTTTTATTGGGGTTTGAACCCACATGGGTGCACTCAAGCGATCACATTCAAAATAGCACATTTGTCGACTTTCGGTTGCTCTACTTCTTGACTTTCCTTGACTTCCTTGACCCACCAAGCTTGACCAAGATATTATTGTTTATTTCACTCAAAATAAGCTTGGGTGGACCCTAGGATCGTGGTTTAGCCCGTGGTTCGAGCCCAAGGGCCCAAACCGTGTTCTAGACTAAAACCGCCTTTGCTCGCCTTGACCATTTTTGGTCCAATCTCCTCTTCCTGAAAAGGATTTGTCCTCAAATCCTTAGGGTTCTTAACATGAGTTTCATCTTGACATTGATCATAGCCTCCAAGGAGAGGCACCTTATTAGACCCACAACCAACCTTGGTCTCAATAGGTTTTGGCCTCAAAGAACAACCTTGACATAAAATACGGATGAAAGATTGAACAACTTTGGCTTGGCTCGTTTGGTCTTGTTTGGCCGTGTTCTTCTTCTTCTTCTTCATAGTGGCCTTTAAGTTGTAGCCACTCCCTAGCATGATCTTATGCTCCTCACACTCGAGTCTAGGGTAGGCTTGATAGGAGTCATCATTAAGCTCCTCTTCTTGTTTTCTCCTTAGTGTCTTGGGGTCGTTCTTGACCATAAGGATTGATCTTTCTTCTCCAACACTCTTGGTATCCCTTGGCTCGAGTTCTAACCCTAGTACATTCTTAAGGTCTTCCTTCTTGAACTTAGGTGAGGATTGTAGGAGATCATCGCTTAGCTCTTTTAGTTCAAGCTTAGTTCCTCCCTTGAATCCCCATTTCATGAAACCACTTGAATCGATTTGATTATGATAACCACATTGCATTTCTTTGAACAACTTCCTCTTGACCTTGGTTAAATCCCACATAGAATCAAACTCATTCCCATGCTTGACATTGTACCCCATGCTTTCCTCTTGATTGTTAGGATCATCCTTAGCAAAGTGAATGGCCAATTTCTCACCAACATTCATCCCATCACTTATTTCGGCCTCTTCACTCACTAACACTCTCTTGGGAGCCTCAAACAAGCAAGGGGCAGCCTTGGACCCCAAGGTAGGAGGCAATGGAGCTAGGACAACATGCTTAACTCCATGAGAATCTAGCATGGCTTGTGCTTCTCTTGAGGGCAGCCCTTCTTGATCTTTCGGGGTCTCTTTAACAAGGAGAACAAACTCATCCTTCCCATGATTAACCCCAAGTTCTATTTCTGGTCCCCCATCATCCTTTGCATTTTCGGGTGACTCAACCAAGGAGAGTGGGTTAGGGTTCTTCAAAAATGGAGGTAAGGGTGTAAGTTTGATATTCTTAGCTCCAATCTTAAAATTACAAGTATTGTCCCTCCCATCATGATGAGCATCTCTTTCCAACTTCCAAGGTTTCCCCAAGAGGAGATGACAAGCCTCTATGGGTACCACATCACACAAAACCTCATCCATGTAATCCCTTCCAATGGAGAAAGAAACCAAGCATCGTTTAACCACACTTACACTCATCTCGGCTCCATTGTTTAGCCACTTCATCTTGTAAGGGTTAGGGTGATCTTGTGTAGGCAAGGCTAGTTTTTCAATGAGAGTATTTGAGGCAACATTATTGCAACTTTCCCCATCAACAATCAAATTACAAACCCTTCCCATAATGGTACACCTAGATCTAAAGATTTGGACTTGGTGATTCTCTTCTAGGGTTAGGGTTTGAGCATGTATGGTCCTATGAACCACACGGCCAAGACTAGGGGGTGGCTCTCCTCCTAACCGAGCCATTCTAGCCTCTAACTCCCTTTGACCCCTCAAAGTCACAAGATCAAGGTTAGGGTTAGGTTTAAGTCTACCCCTCATTCGACTCAACTTAGCCTCTAATCCCCTCCTCAATTTCTCCATAGAATACATGGTTCCCTCAAGAGTAGTATCATAAGAAAGAGGCATACTCATTGAGAAAACAAAGACACAAATCTGAAAAATTCGAGCAAAGTTTGGACCTTTGAGTGTAAGAACCGAAACCAACACTAACACAAGTGTAGATCTTCAACCATTTTGTGAAAATTTTGTGAGAATGTTTGTGGAAGTTTTGTGTAAATAAACAAGGAAAAAAAATAAAATAGAAAAACGAAAAATAAAAGAGGAAAACAAAAACTACTCGAAAGACAAAGATCAAACCGAAACAAAAGCAAATCGAAAACAAGAACAAACCTAGGCTTTGATACCAATTTGGAGTGAAACTAAGTGGATCGAGTTTCACTCAAAGGATGAACTAAAATCGACTTGTGAAACCCTTGAGAATTTCGGCCAAAGTGTTGTTTTTTGTGAGATAATTTTCTGAAATTTTGTAAACAAATGGAAAACATAAAAGATAGTACCTAAATCTAAACACAAAGTAATAGATTTAGGGGTTTAATTAGTTAAGCACTAAGCCACTAACTAATCAAAACATTAACCCAAGCACAAAGCAAGGAGGATAATGAGGAAACTCAAATAAACACTAGGGTTTTTTCTCTTCAATCAAATCTGAAAAATTACAAGGGTTAGAGCTTGGTTTATATAGACCAAGTCTTTACATCCTAGCCTTACAATTCAATGATAATCTAAGGGCTCACATGAGCCTTGAAAGGCAACAAAAAAAGGCACACACATGCCTTACATGAGCTGAAAATTTCAAAGCTAACAAACAAATTCAAAAGCTTAAAGTATGATAGTGACTTGTGGCTTAATCCTCTCCATGCTTTTAGGAGATCATCCATGGGTCATGATAGACCTTGGGAGAGCATGTGGGACTTCCAAAACTCTTCACAAATCAGATTTTATCAACTAAAAACAATAAAGTATAAAGTAATGAAAGTGACACTAGTGAAAACGACTTAAAGCACAAAATAATGTATCATTTTGAGGGCTTCTTTGGGTCAGCCGATTTCTCCCCATAGCTGACTTTCTTGGACCTTGTTGGCTCGTGTTTTATTGGGGTTCGAACCCACATGGGTGCACTCAAGCGATCACATTCAAAATAGCACATTTGTCGACTTTCGGTTGCTCTCCTTCTTGACTTTCCTTGACTTCCTTGACCCACCAAGCTTGACCAAGATATTATTGTTTATTTCACTCAAAATAAGCTTGGGTGGACCCTAGGATCGTGGTTTAGCCCGTGGTTCGAGCCCAAGGGCCCAAACTGTGTTCTAGACTAAAACCGCCTTTGCTCGCCTTGACCATTTTTGGTCCAAGCCGGGTTCATCCAAGTCATCGAATACTCCGACTGGGTCTCCAACATGGTTCCGGTTATGAAAAAAAACGGCAAAATACGGGTATGTGCCGACTTTCGAGACCTGAACAAAGCCTGCCCAAAAGACAATTTCCCACTACCTCACATGGATATTCTAGTCGACAACACAGTGGACCACGCCTTACTGTCATTCATGGACGGCTATGCAGGATACAACCAAATCAAAATGGCGACAGATGACATGCCAAAAACTACTTTCGTAACCCTGGGAACATATCACATACGATCATGCCCTTTGGGCTCATCAATGCCGGCGCTACCTACCAACGCACTGCTACCACCTTGCTCCACGACATGACGCATAAGGAGGTTGAGGTATTAAAGGTACCGGGAGAAAAATCCTTTTGGGAAAACCTATCGACGCCTGCTGGCGCCCTCGCCCAAGTCTTGGGCGAGTGGAGCGATTTGAAGCGGGCCTCTTTGTACCTTGTAACCACACTCACCCTAAACTCGACTCACTCATGAGCCTCACTCATTATACACGATTTTAGGGGCTGTTTTGGTGAGGAATGTTTCGGTTTTTATTTGCAAAAACATAAAACAAAAATAAAGGATATGACTTAAACAAGTTTAAGCCTAGGATAGAACCTTAACAAGCACATAGCCACTATTAAGGGTTCGAGCTACTCAAAGCACATAGCCATTGAGCCACCCTAGGTAATCCTCAAGCACAAAGCAAAGAGAAAAAACTCACTTTAAAACTCATCTTTTTTTCATAAACTCAAATCTGATTTTTACAAGGGAGATAAGTGGGTTTATATAAGACCCATGCTTGCATCTAAACCCTACATCTAATATCTAATCTAAGGGCTACAAATAACCCACCAAATACAACAAAAAATCAGCTCACATGAGCCTTACAAAATCTGAAAATAAAACAACTAACAACTAAAGTAGAAATGACTTGTCAGAAGCATCCTCTCCCTTCACTTGTGTTGTTGAATCAAGGCCCTTCATTTGCTCCTTGGTGAGCAAGTCACACGTCCAAAATGAGGTTCCTTGGCTGATTTTGTTGTTTGTTTACAAAAGACCAAAAGGTGACAAAGACATAAAGCATTAAAGCAAACTTTATTGAAAGGGACTTGTGTTTGAATTAAAATGTATCCTTGAACTTGAAAATCAGCCGAGATTTTGGCCTAAATTGGCTGAAATTTCGTGACCATGGGTCCAAGGACCATGGTTAGGTCGTAGGCCAAAAATCGGGACCAAATCGTCAAGCCGTTTCGTTCCACGCCGGGAAGCGGAATGCGCCTCGCAGGAAAAAGGAGCGAAGTTTTGTGAAAAATGGGGAGATCATTGCATGAATTTGTGACCAAAAAGAAAAGTAAAAAATCCTTTTTGAAAATGTATTTTCGGAGTCGCCACCAAATATTAAAGGAATTTGGAACCTATTCAACACGTCTTGAAATACAAGACACGAGTGTCTCAGATTTCAAGGTGTGTCGATATCTATCTGTCTGAGGTTTGAAACCAGAGAAGGGATTCGGAGTGAGGTTACTTTTCGAAAGTTTTGTCAAAAAAAGTGTTTTGAAAACTGAAATAAAAAAGCCTACATAAAAGTAGTCTCTACTAATTTGAAAACATTTGCTTAATTTCGATATTTGGGCTAAAAGTCACGCTACGTACAAGTGCGAATAAATATGACTCGATTAAAATGTAAATAATGTAAATTGTCAAAATAATGACATTGGCTATAGGAAATGTACGTTAAATAATAATTTATTGACTAAATTATTAATATAAACGTTATTTTCCAACCTCGTATTTTGACTCTTAAGATTTTGTGAAAAACCCTCAGTTTTGCATGCTAAAAGACTCTATGAAACGGTACAATTTAGTGTTGGATCCGTGATTCTAGTCGTTATTTAATGCATGAATGAGGACTTGCATAATTATAAAAGTGACGTCGGTTTGCTTTAGTGATAATGAGTCGTTATTTATGCGATATTAGCGGGGTTTAGACGGATTATGAATCCGAATTGCTACAACCGTATTTAATACGGCCGCTTAATGCCAATATCGGGTTGGGGTTAATGTAACCCTTTGTCCGAAGTCTCAAACGTCCAAAACGTAGGTAAAATGTTTACCTTTCGAAAATGCAAAGACGGTATTTTTGAGTGGATTTTAAGTGTATTTTGTGAATAGTGTATGTGTGTTAAAAAACCGATGTTTGAAATGAATGAAGGGGGGTGGGTATTTATAGGAAGTGGCTGGTTTATGCGTAGATAAAAATTAAATCGCCTGTGTACAGGCGAATTTAATTTCATCTGGGTTGGGATTTGTGGAGGAAACTTAAGAAGGCTGCACACCAAAACAAATTTATAATCGCCTGTTGATAGGCGCTTAAATTTTTAATCGCCTGTCAACAGACGTTTTTGTTTTTGTTTTGGTGTGCTGTTTTAGCCGCTTTTAGTTTTTGGACGTATGATTAGGTGATAATTATGTTTTGTTGGATATTTTCGTGTGGATCAAGTCTTTTTGGGCCTAATCGGTTTTTGGTCCGATTTCGACTTTCGTGCTTCGGTTTTTGTCGTGTTTTACGGTTTTGGCTTGAAATAAAATAATATTAGGTTATATTATTTTACGGTTTCATTGAACCTAATTTTGTGAAAATGTGACACGGGACACACTTTAGCCCGTTTTGCGTGTCGTTTTGGGGTTATTTTTGTGAGTTTGGGCCATTTTGTAGCTTGTTGGGCTATTTTTGTGGGTCGTTTTGGTAAGACGTTCCTGCAATGTGCCCGTGTTATGTTTATAATGACTAAGAGTGACATTCATTTTTATGATTATGCAAATTCAAATTAGTACGTTAAAAAATGACTAAATACGTTTTAGACACTTTTGTACCGTTTCGACTCTTTTAAAAGCATGCATGAAAGTCCTTTTCGTCATCGGGTTTGTTTTTTGGGGGGTACGGATACGGGTATCTACAGAGCCCCCAGTTTGACTGAGCTTGGACAAAGCGTTAGTCAAACTTAAAGATAGTATCCGGACCATCACAGTCTCGATACTACCTGGCGGCGCTAAGCATGTGTCTTATGGGAGAGACGAGGACTTAGCGCCGGGAGATGCGGGGAGGGACGACATGTTTTTAAGGACATGACGGTCCTACATGTTTAAGGGCGTGTCAGCCTGCGTGCGGCTTGAGTACTTCCTGCTGGTGCTTTGCTGGTGCTGGATACTTCTTGTCGGTGCTCCTTGCTTTCTGCTCCTTGCTTGTGCTTTGCTTGCGCTTCTGGCTTGCGCTCCTTGCTTGTGCTTTGCTTGCACTTCTGGCTTGCGCTGGTACGGACGTGTCGTAAAGGAGGTTACGTGTTTTTGTGTTTCTCATAAAAAGGGCTAGGTTTTTATGAACGTCACGTAAGGAGGCTACGTGTTTTTTGTGTTTCTCATAAAAAGGGCTAGGTTTTTATGAACGTCTCGTAAGGAGGCTACGTGTTTTTTGTGTTTCTCATAAAAAGGGCTAGGTTTTTATGAACGTCTCGTAAGGAGGCTACGTGTTTTTTTTTTTGTGTTTTAACGTCTCGTGAGGAGGCTACGCGTTTTTTGGTTTTTCTCACAAAAAGTTAGGTTTTTATGAACGTCTCGTGAGGAGGCTACGCGTTTTTTGTCTTTTCTCATAAAAAGTTAGGTTTTTATGAGCGTCTCGTGAGGAGGCTACGCGTTTGTGTATTTCTCATAAAAAGGGCTAGGTTTTTATGAACGTCTCGTGAGGAGGTTACGTGTTTTTGTGTTTCTCATAAAAAGGGTTAGGTTTTTATAAACCCTTTTTATGAACGTCTCGTAAGGAGGCTACGTGTTTTTTTTTTGTGTTTTAACGTCTCGTGAGGAGGCTACGCGTTTTTTGGTTTTTCTCACAAAAGTTAGGTTTTTATGATCGTCTCGTGAGGAGGCTACGCGTTTTTTGGCTTTTCTCATAAAAAGTTAGGTTTTTATGAACGTCTCGTGAGGAGGCTACGCGTTTTTGTGTTTCTCATAAAAAGGGCTAGGTTTTTATGAACGTCTCGTAAGGAGGCTACGCGTTTTTGGTTTTTCTCATAAAAAGTTAGGTTTTTATGAACGTCTCTTGAGGAGGCTACGCGTTTTTGGTTTTTCTCATAAAAAGTTAGGTTTTTATGAACGTCTCTTGAGGAGGCTACGCGTTTTTGTGTTTCTCATAAAATGGGTTAGGTTTTTATGAACGTCTCGTGAGGAGGTTACGTGTTTTTGTGTTTCTCAGAAAAAGGGTTAGGTTTTTATGATTGTCTCGTAAGGAGGCTACGTGTTTTTGTGTTTGGATTGAAATTGTGTTTGAGATGGGTTGAAAGTGTATTGGGCCGAGGAAAACCAGCCCAAAACAGAAACAGAAACCCAGAAACAAAAATAAAATCGCCAGTAAACTGGCGATTTTGTTTTCGTTTTGTGAATTTGTTTTAAAAGCGGGGCAGAGAAGAGGGGAGAGTTTATTTCGTTTGAAAACAAAAACTAAATCGAAAACACCCAAAACTCAATCCGGCGTTTTTCTAGACCAAATATCGATTTTCCGACTCCTACAATTCGTCATGGATCAAGGTACGTACTCAAATCACTTGGCTTTTCGTGTTTTGAAGTTTGTTTGAGTCGGTTTTAGCTCGAAAAACCGTTTTCTAGGGTTTAGGTCGAAAATTATTGATTTGATTCGAACTTGGCCCTCGTCTTTCTTTGAACTTGATGCTTGGGAGTCATACGAGGCTTGTGTTGCCGCCATTGTTGATTGCTTGTGAAAACCCGACTTGTGGCCTCGATTTTCGTGCGTTTCGACTTGGAGGGCATTTTGGTCATTTTTGAAAACGTCTCGAAAATGGCTCAAAATTTTATTGTAGCTTACCCATTAGTAGTATGACGCGTTGGTGAGTTCGTTTTGTTGAAATATGTGCGGAAAGCGGTTCGTTTGGGTGAAAAACCTTGTAAACGGGGGTAAAGTCGGGGCTTGTGCTCTGTTTTTGTAGCGTAAGGCGATCCCGAGTGGCTTCGTTATTTCAAAAACGTTGTGGTATGCTTGTGTGGAGGTTTGGGTGGCTTGTGTGCGAAAAAACGGCTCGAAAAACCGTGATTTTCGTGTGATTTGGTATAGAAATTTGAAATTTTGGTGAAATTTTGCCCAAACTTGCCCGAATTCCCTGTATTGCATTGTTATGGCTAGCATGGTACATATTTGGCTTTGTTTTGTAGGAAATGTGTTGTTTGGAGGTGTTTTGGAGTGTTTTTTTTTTGTAGTTTAGGCTAGGTTTACAAAAATCGCTTTTCCTCGCTTTTCGTGCCCCGTTCATGGAATGTATGGTAATGTATGTCGTCTGTGTTGGCTAGGGGGTTGTTTTGTGGGAAGTGGGGGCTTTTTGGGTTGAGTTATGGTCAAGAAAAGACCATTTTTGTAGTTTGGAGGTGTTTTGTAAAAGCTATTCAGTCGAGGTGTTCGGGACATCGTTTCCGCATGAAATTTTTTTTTTTTTTTTTTGCACGTGCTTATTGGGATTTATGGGTTGGGTCTGTCTCAGAAAATATGGGTTTCTGGCCTTCTGTAGTGTTTTTCCCCTTTCTGCTATTTTTGGGTTAAAAGGGCTTGCTTTCTGCTGTTTTGGCTAATTCTCTGCTGCTTTTGCGCGTGCTTGCTCCTGACTTGACTGTGTAGGATGTATATATCGTATACGTCTTATGGAATTTGATCTTCTGTGCTTCTGCTTCGTTTTGGCCTTATCTGTAGATAATGTAGGTCTTCATGCTTGCTTTTTGTCATTTTTGCGTGCTTCTGCTTTCCTAAATGATTTGCTGTTGTCGTTGTCTGAGTATGCCTTTGAATTTTGTGCAGGTGATCCTGCGCCTACTTCCAGTTCCATAGATCGGGTCTTGGCTGGTGTTGACTTTACTGTTCCGGGGGGCGAGCATACCCCTACTTCGGGTATGCCCGCGCCTTTGGAGGTTTCCGATGGTCCGTCTCAGTCGGACTTGCTGCGAGCTTTTCCTCCTCAGACGCCGGGGGCTCCTCCGACACCAGGGAGTGAGTTTCAGGGTGCTGCTGTGGAGTCTCCTGCCTTTTCTGCTAGTGGTGCCGGTGCTGTCAGTGCGTCGTCTGGGCCTTCTGCGAGTGGCCTGGGACATGGTGCTGTTCCTGGTGGTCCTGAGCCGTCAGTTAGTGTTGCGGGTCGTGACGTTGCTGCCGAGTCACCTGCTTTTTCAGCTAATGAGGTACGCGAGGAGACTGTCGCTGAGCGGACGCGGTCTTCTGGTGATACTAGCGGTAGTGGAGCTGCTGCTGGGTCGTCGAGGTCTCCTGTTGGTGGCCGAGGTCAGGTCCAGGGTGTCCTCTCAGAGTCTTTGCAGGGGCGTGGACGTGGCGCTGCTGTGGAGACGTCTGAGACTCCTGGGGGAGGCCGTGGTAGAGGCCGAGGTGCAGCTGCAGGATCTTTGCAGGGGCGTGGTCGTGGCGCTGCTGCGGGGTCGCCTGTGGCTCCGGGAGGGGGCCAAGGCAGAGGTCGTGGTGTTGCTGCGGGGTCTTCGCGGGGACGTGGCCACGGCGTTGCTTCAGGGGCGCCTGCGGCTCCTGGAGGGGGCCGTGGTAGAGGTCGAGGTGAGACTCGGAGGAACCCGAGGCCGAAGCGGGAGGTGGATGTAACCACGGTGAGGCGTGATGAGCCACGACGTAGAGCTCGTCTTCGCGAAGGGTGGTGGCCGGACGGCGCCGAGGTCGCCGGTGTTTTGAGGAGGTTGGGCAGGGGAGCCTCGCTGAGGTTCTGTGAGGCGTGGTCGTCCTCGGTCCGGAAGCGTTACGAGGTCCCTCCAGTCGGAGAGTCTTCGAGTGGCGAGGCGAGCTCTAACGAGATGCGGTGGCCGCTGCTTCTTGGTGGCCATTCTTGAGCGGCTGCGGCTGCTTTCTTCTTGTATTCTTCTGCCGCTACTGCTACTCTGCATTCTGCTGCTGCCACGCTACTCTGCGCTACTCTGCTGCTTCTTTGGTTTGCCGAGGGTCAGGTTCAGGGCCAGGTTCAGGATGAGGCTGAGGACGAGGCTGAGGCTGAGGCAGAGGTCGGGGGTCCGGCCCAGGATGCTGGTGCGGCGGCTCTTGAGGCTGCGACGGAGGTTTTCATGGGGATGGTTGACGAGCTGGGCGTGAGGCCTAACTATCCCCAGGGTCCGCGCTTGTGGTCGCGGGTGGCCAAGGACTGGGATGGCGTGACTCTGGTTTGGAGTCCTTTGGAGCACTTGTTGATCCGAGTGAAGGTCGGCTTCCCGTTAGGCGCGTTGAGGACCTTCTCTGGGTTTCGGACGGTGTTCGACGTGTTCGACGAGAGGCTTACACAGGAGGAGCGGGACATAGTGCTCGGGACGGCTTTCGATCCCCTGGTGCAAAAATGGAGAGAGGTGCGGGGTAAGCGGGTGAACTCGCGTCTTGCTGTGCTTCGGGCGTTGCTGGATAGGTTTTGGGATACGACCAACACCTTCCACATGCCTGGTTACGAGGTTGGCATGACCCGCTAGCCGTGGGCGGTTGTCGCGGGTTTGCCTCATGGTGGCGTGCTTGGCGGGGCGTGGCGTCCTCCTATCGATAGCCCACGCGTCGTGCGGTTGATCGGTGACGGGGTTCGGTGCGGGACAGGTGAGGAGCACACGTTTCAGCCCCGGTTTCTATGGTTTGCCGACTTCTTCAAGGGAAAGAAGAAGAAGAAGGGGTCTACTCGAGCGAGCGCTGAGCAGAGGGCCCGGCTGTGGTTATGGTGGTTCCTGACGGCCACCCATTTCGGCGACAAGGGGGAGCGAGCGTCGACGGCTGTGCTGATGGCCCTGTCAGACATGTCACGTCTAGGCGAGTTTGACTGGGTCACCCCTGTTCTGGGGCTGCTGATCCGGTACCTGAGGGACGCGGTGCGCCCTGACCGGATTGACGAGGATTCGGATGTGTCTCTCGTGGGCCCTGGTCTTCTGATGGAGGTAAGGTTTGATTTCGCAGGGTCTTGTTATCTTGTTTCTGCTTTTCTTTTGTAACGTTGTATTCTGATTGCTTGCAGTCTTGGTGCTACGCTCACTTCCCCTCTCTGCTTCCGGACACGTTCGGTGTGCCACGCGTGCCGGATTTCCATGCGTATGCGACAGCGGATCGGAAGGGTATTGGCCTGAACTATGACGCGGCTCGTGTGCGCTTCAACGGGATGACGATGGATAAGGTAAGGGTGATTATGTTTTGTACTTTGGTCTTTTGTAGCTTGTTTTTGGGTTTGTGTTTGTTTTTGTGGTTTATAATTTGGTTTTGTTTTGTAGTTCGTTCGCGACCCTTGGAGGAAGTTTACCGGCGTCCCTCCGTCGATTGCAGCTCGCTTTGGTCCCCTTGACGGGCGGCGGCTGTACATTGAGACTCAGGACGGCCAGCATCGGGCACTTGGGTGGCGTCTGTCAGCAGACGTCGCGGCGGCTTCATCGCACTGCTCCTCCGCCGGTTTTGTTTGTGGAGACGCCCGACGCAACGAAGCGCCGTGGACGCGTGTACCACGAGGGTGAGTCCGACTCCCTGCTGCGGCCGGCTGAGGATTACGTGACTTGGGCACAGCATGCCCTTGAGGACGCTGTGATCGAGGTATGCTTTGTTGTTCCGTTTCTGCTTATGTGTTTTGGTTTCAAAAGCAAAAATTTACCCTATTTTTGTTTTGTAGCGCCGTGATCCTGACCATGAGTTCGGCCTCCTCGGATTCGTCGAGGATCTGGCCGGTTGTTCACGCAGGGTCGCCAATATTCGATTGTCTTTGTCGGATTATGCATCTGTAGTCATAAGCGCGGGCCTGGAGAGCTGGGATCCACGCGTGAAGAAGGTACTTTCTGTCTTCGTTTACTCGTGGAGTATTATGTAGTATAGCCCCCAGTTTGAGTTAGATTTTATTGTAAAATCGTTAGTCAAACTTTGTTGGAATAGCTTCTTATTATAGCCCCCAGTTTGAGTTATATTTTAGTGTAAAATCATAAGTCAAACTTTGTTGAAGTCGCTTTTGATTGTAGCCCCCAGTTTGAGTTAGATTTTAGTGTAAAATCATAAGTCAAACTTTGTTGAAGTCGCTTTTGATTGTAGCCCCCAGTTTGAGTTAGATTTTAGTGTAAAATCATAAGTCAAACTTTGTTGAAGTCGCTTTTGATTGTAGCCCCCAGGTTGGAAAGCTAAGTGGATATCTCTTGATTTGTGCAGGTGACGGCCGACGTGCACAGGAGGCTGTGGCGGGCGGCAAACCGGTGGAGGGCGGTCGTGAACGAGAAGGTAGTAGAGGCCTGCAAGGGGCAGAAGGAGGCGTCCGACGCTCGACGTGAGTTAGCGAGGGTCAGGGCTGAGGAGGGTGCGAGATCGCGTCGAATTCAGAGGTCGCGTGACGCGAGGAGCTGGCGAGAGTCCGGGCGGAGCTGGAGGGTCGGCACGCAGAGGAGCTGGATAGGGCACGGGCTGAGATTGATTCCTTGCGTGCTGTCTTACAGCGTCGTGACCAGTCGCAGTAGGCTTGGACTTGTATATTTTGGATTTGTATTATGAATATTAGTATTTTTTGTAATGGTTTATGTATTTGGACTTGTGTATGGTTGGTTTTTGGACTTGTGGGTGTTTATGGGTACAATCCGGTTATTTTGTCTTGTTTGCGAAAAATGCATTCCTGCGTCGTGGCCGTATGGTCACGAAATCCTTGCGTTTTACGAAGCGTACCTGCAAAACATTGTTAGTCGTAAACATACATACGTGTCTCGATTGAGACTGACTCGTTTGAAAAATAACAACGTACGCAGAGTTTTGAAAAATGAATTTTAGAAAATAGTTTAGACTCGTAAAAAGACGCTTTTGACATTGTAAAAATGTGAGCTTAAAACGACGTTTTGAGACGAAAATTGTGAATGCGAAAGTTGTATTTTTTTTTTTTTTTAACTTTTGTGTGATTATTGTGTTTTGTAAAAGTAAAAAATTTGAAAAACGGGAGTCGATTACGCAAATCGAGACGACGCGACGGGACCGTGAATGTCGACTAAGAGGTCGGTAAAGGGGTAAATGGGGTAATAAGTTAAAGGTTTAGGGCGTAGGTGTGTAAGAAGTGTAAGAAATCGAATAATTTTGTCAGAGAAGAAAAAGAAAATCGCCTGTTTAGGCGATTAGAAATTTAATCGCCTGTTCACAGGCGATTAGGTTTTTGTTTTGTGATTTTTCTTTGATTTATTTTAATCGCTTGTTCACTAGCGTTTAAGTTTTTGTGTTGTATTTCGTTTTGCAAATCACGGCTATAAAAGGAGGACTAGGTTAACTCATTTTACTCATCCTTTCATCTTCCCATTCTCGATATTCCAAGAATATTCAAAATATTTACGGAACGTTTGTCGAATTATGGAGAATTTTGAAGGGAACTTGCGCCGTTGGTGTGCGTCCTTGTCGGGTATCGAGGAGAAAGACTTGAGAGATTGTGGTATGGGGGGACTGTTGGGCCTGAGGGAGGTTCGAATGGAGCCCGAGTTCCTGGATGCTTGTCTCGACTATTGGGACCTGAGTTTCCATGTTTTTCGCTTTCCTGGCGGAGAGGTCTGTCCATTAGTTGAGGAGTTTGGGGCCATTGGTGGGTGGTTACGTACTAACCTACCTGTGTGTGTTAGGAGGGATCCAGGGTATAAGAGGCATGTACGGACATACCTCCAGATGACCTGTGACGAGACAGAGGAGTTATTTGCTGGGAGTCGTATTAATCTTCACCGTCTGTGTCAGCGTTTTATGGATTATGACAACGAAAACATCTCCTTTGGTGCTAGAAAAAGGGCGCTGGCGTTCTGCTTGGTCCATGTTTACATGTTCCCCGACTCTTTGTATGAGGGAGCGCTTGGTGACCCTCGTTTAATCACAGTCGTCCAACAGATGGAGTATGGTTGTAACCCTTCCGACGTGATTTTGGCTGAGACGATCCTGGGCCTGGATGACCGTGCGTGCAATAGGGAGCGTCCATACCGAGGGTGTCCCTTGATCCTTCAGGTGTGGTTGATGGAGCGTCTGAGCGTGCTGGGAGACATTAGCCTTGAAGGGTCACATTTTGCTGGGGGTGTGACTAATCGCTACATAAGGTGGCTGGACCCACACCATCGTCCTGACGATTACTTTCCCGAACTTGTGAGGTCATCGGCCATCCGTTGGTTGGTACCGTGGTGGGGGATAGTTGACGTGACGGCTAGTGGAGCTGCTGATGGCCCCTCTGGAGTCCTTCTTTGCGGGTTTGACATGGGCGTTTACATCCATCCTTTGCGAGTGAGGCGACAGACAGGGTGGGCACAGTTTATCCCTGGTCACGACACTATGGTGCAGGGGACACTTATGCTGACTAGTGATATAACCGACGCCTGGGCGAGTGGTTGGATTATGCGTCCCAGGTGGCCTGTGGCTGGCGTTCCTATGACGATTCGGGTATCGCCGGCCTATACTAGGTGGACCGTTGCCCAGAGCCCCCATAAGAGGTCGTGCCTTCGCGCCCTAGAGCTAAAACGGGCCTCCTCAGATTTCTGAATGTGTGTTCGGCTGTGGGTCGCCGTAGGGGTCGAGGGTTGGTGTTCCCCTATTCAGCTGAAAGGTTTAAAGTCTGCTCTTGAGAAGGAAAGGAAACTGGTGTTGTTTATGTGTGTTTTGTTAATATTATGTTCATATTATGTTGTACTATGTATTATATTGTCTATCCTAAACCCGATGTTCATGCCGGGACTTGTATAAGTATTGTAATATATATTGTTAGTGTAGTTCATGCTCCTACGTTTGAAAAATCCAAAATGTAACCGTCCTTTTTAAGATTAATAAAAATCAGGTTTTTATTTACGACTTTGCCTCATTTTGCTTGTTATTCTGTGTGAAATTCCTTGGCTCTAATCTCTTTTTAAAGGTTTAGAATGCAAGCATGGTTTTTAGGAAATTTTTGTATTGACTATTCCCTCGACTTTTTTAAGCTTTGGGTTTGTCGTTTATTGTTGAATATCGCCTTATGTTAACCCATTAGGTTACGAGACGGTTTTTGTGGTGACTATGTCCTTGACTTTTTTAAGCTTTGGACATGTCTTTTTTGTGTTGAATATCGCCTTATGTTAACCCATTAGGTTACGAGACGGTTTTTGTGGTGACTATGTCCTTGACTTTTTTAAGCTTTGGACGTGTCATTTTTGTGTTGAATATCGGTTGCGCTTTTTGCAAAGCTGCCTACGTATCCATGAAAAATGGAATCAAACCGGCGTAGTTCAGGAAATGTACGTTTAGGGGCATACCGGCCCATGAGTTGTGTTTGCTTTTTTGTGGTGAATGTGCACGTTTAGGGGCATGCCGGCCCATGAATTGTGTTTGTTTTATTTTTGTGGAGAGGGTGCACGTTTAGGGGCATGCCGGCCCAAGAATTGTGTTTTGCATGGAATGCATGTTTAAGGGCATGCCTGCCCATGAATTGTTTTTTTTTTTAGAAAATTGTATTTTATAGATGCATTGCAAGGGTTTTTTAAGGGTAGTATTTCTTGAGTTGGTCGAGGTTCGTTGCGAGGTTAAACTCTTGACCGTCCAAGTCAGTTAGTTTTACTGCTCCGCCTGTGTAGATTTCCTTGACGAGGTAGGGTCCAGCCCAATTAGGCTTGAACTTTCCTCGTGGGTCGACTGGAAGCGGTGCTCGGACTGACTTTAGTACGAGATCACTTACTTTTATGTTTCGTGGCTTGACTCGTTTGTTGAATGTTCGCTGTAGTCGTGCTTGGTACATTAAATGCGGTGCTCGAGGAGTGAAGTCGGCGTTAGTCGGGAGCATGAGTTGTTCGTAGCGTTCACGGGCCCATTCTGCTTCTGGGATGCTACTTTCCATTAGTATGCGTAGTGATTGTATTTCTATTTCCACTGGTTGGACGGCTTCCATGCCGTAGGTGAGGAAATAGGGGGTCATGCCCGTGGGTGTGCGAATGGTAGTGCGGTATCCCCATAATGCGTATGGTATCTTGTTGGGCCAATCTTTGCAACTGTCGATCATCTTCTCGAGTATGGTGACGACTGTCTTGTTTGCTGCCTCAACGGCTCCATTGGTATGGGGTCTATAGGGTGAGGATTTGTGATGTTGTATGTGGTATTTTGTGAGTATAGCTTCGGTCTCGCGCTGAAAGTGCGAGCCTTGATCGCTGATGAACTCATGGGGTATGCCATACCGGCATATGATGTTTGTCTGGATGAACTTGGCGACTTCTTTGGAGCCGAGGGTTCGAAAAGATGCTGCTTCTACCCATTTTGTGAAGTAGTCGATTGCCACTAGCACGAAACAGTGAC
The DNA here is from genome assembly GCA_023091065.1 of Dianthus caryophyllus. NCBI lineage: Eukaryota > Viridiplantae > Streptophyta > Magnoliopsida > Caryophyllales > Caryophyllaceae > Dianthus > Dianthus caryophyllus. The sequence goes on along the minus strand of CM041529.1, from coordinate 8,775,302 downwards.
CTCCTGCTCCGATGGGGTGGACTTTTCCTATTACGTCGATGCCCCAGGTTGAAAAGGGCCAGGGCGAGGTTAGGCTGTATAGTGGTGAGGGGGGTACATGCTGTACATTGCTGAAAATCTAGCAGTTGTGGCAGCGCTTGACGTATTGGATGCAGTCTGCTTCCATGGTTGTCCAATACCATCCTAGCCGTAGAATCTGTTTGCAGAGTGCTCGAGCGTTCATGTGAGGTCCGCATTCGCCATCATGGACTTGCGTGATGATTTCCTGTCCCTTCTTGTAGTCGACACATATGAGGAGCGTGCCTTGTGGTGTCTTTTTGAGTAATTGTCCCATTTCTAACACGAACTGGGAAGCTAGGAGTCTAATGGCTCTCTGACCACGTTTATCGGTGTCGGGTGGGTAAGTGCTGTTTGTTTTGTAGTTGACTATGGCTTGGTACCAGGGCTCACATGCGCTTCGGCCGTCTAAGTCGATGGTATGGATGTATGCTGGTTCGTCTCGTCTTTCGACGATGATGGGTAGTAACTTCATGTTTGGTGGCATGTTCAGGAGGGATGAGAGTTTTGACAGTGCGTCGGCAAATTGGTTTTCTTCCCTCGGGAGGTGATAAAATTCAATGCAGTCGAAGTTGGTTAGGAGTTTTTGTATTTTTGTTTGGTATTTTGTGAGGGTTTCACTCATGATCTTCCATGCCCCTGTCACTTGATTTATGATGAGGAATGAATCTCCATGCACCCGAAGGTTCCTTATCTTGAGAGCGATTGCTGCTTGCAGGCCGTAAATGCAGGCTTCGTATTCTGCGGCGTTGTTCGTGACACTAAAATCGAGCTTGATTGAGAGCGGTGTATGGTCACCATCTGGGGATATTAGGAGTATTCCTACTCGTAGCATGATAGTTTGATGTCTGGCCAAAGTATAATTGCCAGTATTCCTTTTCTACGGCAAAGATCCCCTCGTCAGGAAATGACATTGTGTCGATCATGGGCTGTTCGATGATAGCGTTTTCTGCAAGGAAGTCAGAAACTGCTCTTCCCTTGATTACTTTCAGAGGGAGGTACTTGAGCTCATACTCGGCGAGAAGCAGAGTCCACCTGGCCATGCGCCCGTTTAGGACCGGTTTTTCAAAAAGGTACTTGAGAGGGTCCATTAAGGAGTATACTCTTGTTGTTCAAGTGAGTAGGTAGTGTCTGAACTTTTTGGTTGCCCAGACCAGTGAGAGGCAGCTTTTCTCGACTGGTTCATACCGAGTTTCGTAGTCGTGGAACCTCTTGCTAATGTAGTATACGGCTCGCTCTTCGTTGTCGACCTCCTGGGCGAGCATGGCACCCATAGCATCTGGCGTGGTCGTTAAGTAGAGAGATAGTGGCAAATCCTTTTGTGGAGGTACCAGGACGGGTGGATTTGTAAGCAGGCTCTTGACTTTGTCGAATGCTTGTTGACAGTCGTCGTCTCATTTCGTGTGCTCTTCTTTCTTCAGCTTCTTGAAGATTGGTTCGCAAATCATGGTTAGTTTGCTGATAAATCGGGAGATATATTGGACTTGTCCCAAAAAGCTCCTTATTTCGTCGATGTTGCTTGGCGGCTTCATACCCATTATTGCTTTGATTTTGGTCGGGTCTATTTCGATCCCGCTACCGCTTACTATGTGGCCTAACAACTTGCCTGACGTGACCCCAAAGGTGCATTTCTGTGGGTTCAATCGCATCTTATATTGTCTGATTCTGGTGAAGAACTTGCGGAGGTTGGTGACGTGGTCATCCCTTTCTTTTGATTTTACGATCATGTCGTCGACGTATACCTCAACCTCCTTATGCATCATGTCGTAGAGCAAGGTGGTAGCAGTGCGTTGGTAGGTAGCGCCGGCATTGATGAGCCCAAATGGCATGACCGTGTAGCAGTATGTTCCCCAGGGGGTTACGAAGGTTGTTTTTGGCATATCGTCTGCTGCCATTTTCATTTGGTTGTATCCCGCATAGCCGTCCATGAATGATAGTAAGGCGTGGTTGGCTGTATTGTCGATTAGAATGTCCATGTGAGGCAGTGGGAAGTCATCTTTTGGGCAGGCTTTGTTTAGGTCTCGAAAGTCGGCACATACTCGTATTTTGCCGTTCTTCTTCATAACCGGGACCATGTTGGAGACCCAGTCTGAGTATTCGATGACCCGGATGAACCCAGCTTGTAGTTGCTTTTCGATTTCTTCCTTGACCATGAGAGACCATTCTGGTTTGATGCGTCGGAGTTTCTGCTTGACCGGTTTGCTACCTTGTTTGATCGGGATGCGGTGCTCGGCTATCTCGCGGTCGATACCGGGCATATCTTTGTACGACCATGCGAAGACGTCCTTGAATTCTGTGAGGAGCTTGGTGTACGTGGTCCTTTCTTCTGCGCTTAGAGAAGCCCCCAGCTGTAGTTCTCGAGGTTCTTCAGGCGTGCCTATGTTGATGGTTGTTGTGTCTTCAATAATGGGGTCCTGTTCGGGTCTTGAAACAATACTTGCAATGTATCTATATAATGCAATGTTATTTAGTTTAAATTTATCGCAATCATTAGAATATGTAGATTTTAAATGAGGCAAAGAGTAACCAAAAACTTTCATGTTATTAATGTTATCAAAAGCGGTTACATTTGAAGATAGCTCAGACGAGGGAGCTTTGGACAACCTTAATGACTCTAGTTCTTTAGCTAAATTGATTACATCTGGGAGATAGCCCGGGGTTTGGTTGGGGCATAAGACTTAAAATGACGACGAGGGAGCTTGAATTCCGTGACGGTCTTTTTGTTGAGGACGTTGTCTTCATCTTCGTCGGAGTCAGAATCTTCGAAGGTATAGCCTTGGCCGGTAGTGATCTTGAAAGTGCGGCCTTGTTCGTCGGTCCATTCAAGGGTTTTTGACCATCCGTCGTGTGTTTTTTCTTCGTAAGGAACGATTAGGTTAGTGGGGTTGAAGTTGGAGTTGCGTATGATGTCGGAGACGAGTTCAATTCCGGCGATGGTGTATGTGGATACGTTTTTAGGAACTCTGCTAGTGCCCTCTTTGACGAAGTAGTTGCTGGGGAAGATGTGGTATGGCTGCATGTGGAAGTCGTGATACTTCTTGCGGTTATTGTATGATTCCCAACCACGAGAGACTTCGTATGACCAGGGTACATAAGATAGACCCATGGTGGGCCATTTGTTGTCGTTGTCCTTGGCGTAGAGTGAAATGATTTCTTCTTCGCGAGTCATGGTACAGATGCTGAAATCGAAGTCGAAACCACATATGTCATCGGCTGGATCGGCGTTTATCTCTGCGGTACTGTTGTTAACCTTATGTTGTTTAAGAGTAGCTCGGAAGTTTGAGGCGTCGATGGTGACAATCTCGTCATCTAAAGGTATCCTGACTTTTTGGTGCAGGGCTGAAGTGACTGCTTTGGTAGCGTGGATCCAAGGCCTACCTAGTAGCATGTTATAAGTTGGGGGTACGTCGATGATTTGGAACTCAGTTTCTCTCATGACGGGTCCTGTCGTGATGGGGAAGGAGATGGTTCCCTTTATGCTGCGCCGCGTTCCATCGTAAGCCCTGACGCCGTCTGTACATGGGATAAAGTCATTTTCCTTAATTCCCAGTTTCTTGGCCGTCTCAAGGGGCAAGACGTTGACTGCAGATCCATTGTCGATGAGGACGACTGGCAATGTCATGCCGTGGCATTCCACGTTGATGTAGAGAGGTAGGTTGTGCGTGCCACCGAATGGAGGGAGGTCTTTATCCGAGAAGGTGACGGCGTTGGCTTGCCATTCACGTGTAATGTTACTGATAAGTTTTTCTGGAGACATTTCCGATGTCATTGGGGTGACCTGTAAAGCTTGGTAAAGGGCTTCACGATGTCCCATTGAGTCCCTTAAGAGCTGCCAGATTGAAATGTCTGCCTTCGTTTTGTGAAGCTGTTTGTGGAGCGTGTCCCCGATCTCAGGTATAGGTAGGGGTGCTGGGGTAGTGCTTGATGATGATACCTTACTAACTGGCGGTACAGGCGCAGGAATAGTGTTGGGCGATGATACATGGCTGGCTGGCGGCATAGAAGCAGTGCCTGCGGGTAGCGTAGTAGAGCTTGTAGGAGCGGAGCTTGGGGGTAGGTTTGCGGTAGGCGAAGCAGGCGGCGTATCATCAATTATGATTATTCCCTCGTTTTTCTCTTGAGCGGTCAACCTTGGCGGGAGATTTTGAGGTTCAAGTAATTCCAGAGAAGCTCGGTATGGGCGCCCAGAACGCGTTAGGTAGGCTACTTCATCATCACTATCCGATAGCCTGAATGGGTATTTGTGACGTAATTCTCCGTATTTGCCTGGCGGGCGGCGAGGTTGGGCTTCCTCCTCGTAGGGTTCATTTTGGAGACACATGCGGATGTCATCATCGTCGGCTTCATTCTCAGGGGTATTCCAGATGCCGTTGACTTCATGATCACTTGAGATGATCAGATTAGAGCAGTCGATGACGGGATGTGTCCCTATAAATATAGCATGGTTATGCAACGGATTGAGCTGGTTTGAAGGCTTAGGGCTCGGGCTAGGCTTCACAATAGTATTGTCGTCGATCAAGTCCTGAACTATGTTCTTTAGGCGAAAACATTGCTCGTTGTCGTGCCCTTTTCCTCTGTGAAACTCGCAGTATGCGTTCTGATCCCATGACTTTGGTTTGTTGTCTGGGGGGGCTCGCTAGTAGGTCCTATGGGTTGAAGTACGTTGCGGCTCACAAGCTTCTGTAGTCCCTTTGAGTAGGTCATGTATATTGGGTCAAAGTTTCGTCGTGCTTTTAGTGAGGTGGGACCCGTAGGTGAGTATGATGCTTTTGGCGGAGGTGCGGCAGGCCTTGGTGGTGTCGTAAAAACCGGTGGTGCCTCCAACGCGTCCAGTGCGTTGATGGCATGAATGGGCTCGACTTTGGCAGTGGCTCGAGACGAGCTTCCCTGATATCCGCGACCCGTACTCTTATTCCTATTTTCTTTGCGGAGATCGTCCTCAATGAGCTCGCCGACGACGCTGAGTGTTGAGAAGTTGTCAAAATTCCCATACCGTAGGTGTTGTTGGTGTGCGGGGGTGAGGTTGTTGATGAATTTAGTGATTAGATCGGTGTTCCTTGGGCGGTTAGGTATTTGAGCACAGAGTTTCTTCCAACGTGTTAGATACTCGGTAAACCCTTCATTGTCCCTTTGAGTCAGGACTTCCAAAGTACGTAGCGAGACTTGGATGTCATTGTTGTCCCGGTATTGTAAATCGAATGCTACTGTTATGTCCTCGAAACTACCGGTTTTATGTGGCTCTAAAGCAAAGAACCACGCCCTGGGTTGTGCGTCCAGCGAATGTGGAAATAATGTGGCCCATGCGGGGGGTTCGACACCCATGATGGCCATTTTAGCCTTGAAAGCTTTGACATGTACGAGCGGGCTTTCGTGACCTTTGAAGATGGGTAGATCGCTGAGTGCCAGCTTATCCGGTAGCATGGACCTGACGTTCTTTGGGATGTGCTCATTCTCTTGGTGGATGGAATAACCCCTTGAGTTTGTAAGGCGTTCCTCCATGGTTCGGATTCTTTTAGCATTTCGCTCGGACTCTTCGGCGAGGCGCACGGCATTTTTCTCTGCTTCAAATTTCTGCATGATAGCCATCTGCTCAATTGTCACGGTGGTGGCTATTACGTCGTTGAGTTGTCGGACTTGCTCGTGATTACCTCTGGGGGAGGTGGTGGCGGTCCGCTGAAACCTTCATCGTGTTGAAAGGCCATGACAGGTTTTGGTTTTGATTTGTTGTAGGCGCGCTTCTTCGGAGGCGGAGGTGGGTTTAAGTGACGGTTCTTGGTTCGTCGTGTATCCAGGGTTTTTCAATGAGAGGTTTGTTGTGTATCCCGGGTTTTTCAATGAGTGGACCTGACAAAGTTTCAAACTTTAGTGATTTTAAAAGGGAAGAAAAGACTCAATGAAAAATCGCATTCACGACCAAAGAAAAACACAAAAGTGGGGAAAGTGGGTGCATGACTCGACTCGTGTTTTTTTAGCTTTTAAAATGACACGGGAAGCTTTTGAGGTAGAGGCATATTGACACGTCTCTATTCTCGAGGTTGAAAAATTTGTATGATCATAATCTGATTAACCCAGTTTAGCGGTACATTGTTGGGGGTTTATCATTAGATTACGATAAAAAGGATCAAACCGAAGTAGCGATAGGCTAGTCGATCTGAGGATGTTAAAATTGGGTAAAAGGCGATCCATTGTTCACCTTTTATGTATGACTCAGGAAATCAAATCAAAATGACGATAAGTCACTCGATTCAAAATTTAAATCAACGGGTTCGCATTTGCACGAGCCCGCGTTTTTTTTTTAGAGAAAAAGATCTGGTTAAAATCGGGATGACTAATGAGTCACTCGACTTTAGAGCTAATTCTAAAGTACAAAAAGTTAATTTTGTTTAAAATCTCTGAAATGAATTGACATATTCGGGTTTTTGCTTTGTGAAAAGATTTTGCAATAAATGTATTATGACGATACGTCAGTCGTATAACTCATTTACGTTTTGAAAAAGATCTGGGATATAGTGATTATCCCGATCGGTTTTAAATGCAATGGCACATTATTTATCAAACTCAAATGACTATAGGTCAAAGAGCCTAACGGCGTGTTTAAAAAACTATGACCTTTTTGAAAAAAAGTTTGAAAAAGAATTTTCAAAATGGACGTATTTTAAATGTACAATGCCTAGGAAATGTTTTTGCATGCAATGGTTTTGAAAGACGACTATAGTGAGGGTACTATAGCTTCACACTTGTACATATAAACACAGGTTTTTGGTTTATAGGATAAGGTTCCCTCCGGCCATTCCCGCAACGTTTAGGTAGGGTTATCCGCAATATTGCACACGTCTTATGTAACAACCCGGATTTTCAAACAAAATAAAATAAAGAAAAGAAAAGGATTTATAAAATAAAAGGAAAATAAAAGCGAGCCACGGTGGCGGAAACACCGTGGAATCCGGATTATTACTCACTAACCAACTAAACAACGATAAAAAGGTAGGCCTTGAGGCCTAGAAGTGGGGAATAAATACCCCTTACAAAACCAAAACCAAAGTACAATGAACTGAAAGCATAAATGAAGTCTAATCCAAACTCAACCAACTCGACAGCTATCAAGACAACTCGCGAAAGGCATGCTACGGGTCTCTATCTCACAACATTCTCACACATAAGCCCATCCCGCGCGTACCTATAAATAAAAGGAAGCAACAACCACAATCAATGGGGAGTAACTAGGTGCTCCCCAGTCATATTTTAACATAACAAATGCAAACAACAACAATGCAACAAGCTCACCTGGCCTACGGCCTAATACCAAAGTATAAATACATAAACAACAAATCATACAACAATAGAACAACGATACAAACACAAGCAACAACAACACGGCACAACCAAGGTTGTGACCAAACCAACTGAGCTCACACGACGATCCTTCTTCCAACCAATTGCGAGAGTAAGCGCGGAGAACTGGGTGAAGCAACAAGAATCACCCAAACCCTATGGCCGAACAGCAACAAGAAGTTCCTCAATAATCACAAGTCTAAATTTGGCCAAATTCCACCGAGCAACAAGAACGGTGACGACATAAATAACCATAGTCTCTAACCCTTCTGGTTGAGAACCCATAGTCGCTCTAACTAAACAACAAGAATAGTCGAGGGGATCATGGGCGGTATCCGTCCATCCTAGGACGTTGTATCTCCTCACACATGTGCCAGAACAGTACCCATGTGCAAACTTAACCCAAGCATAACCTGTTAACCTGTCAACCTGTCTCCAATACTTCCAACACAACCATACAACCACAACAACCATACTCATACATACACAAGCATCATCACAACCATAACCAACCTTTCATACGGAGTACAATAAGATCAAAACACTCTACAAGTCACACATTCAATTGACATGCTCTTAATTCATTTTTTAGTGACCAAACATGGTATAACTCAATTCAATTTAGCATAGTTATCATTATAGGACATGCCAAGACTCAAACAAGCGACAAACAAGCCATCACACACACACACCACACACGGCCAGCCTGCACCACTCACGGCCAACCCACCCATTCTCCAAATTCATGCACAACATACGACTCACATGTGACCAATTATCGATTCATATGATTAACTCATTAAAACATGCTCACAAACTCTTTTAGACTTAATCAAATCATCATAATTCATAGTTTAACTTTAGGTGATTAATACAAACATCAAGATTCAACATGATTAAGCCAAAACAAGAAGAAAACAAGAAGAAAAGCAAGAGAAGAGCCACGGCCCTCTCTCACCATTCTCGGCCAACAATAACAACAAGCACCAAACCGATTTTTATCAATTTACAAGCATGGTTAATGATACAACATGTGAGTTATGCATGAGATTATGATAGAATGACAAACCCTAGTATGAGGCCAATAATTCTAGCATGATTTCATGATCAAACATCAACCAAACAACATAACAACAATGTATACAATACACACATGACAAGCAAGGCCTCATACATGCTAAAATACAACTAGATCACACCTAGTTACCTTTGTAGAGACCCAAATTCGTGCTACTCCTCTTCTTTTTCAATTAGGATAGTGTCTCCTTCTTCAAAGCCCTCTTCTCCTTTGATGATCCAAGCCAAAACATAAAAATAATGAATACATAGCATAATAACACATAAAATAACACAATAACAGAAAAAATAAAAGGGGTAAAAGAGATCCTATACCAAGGGAAAAGGCTAGGAAAGACTTAGGATGTAAGGGATGAAAGCTTGGGAGAGAAACTATGGAGTTTGAATGAGGAAGTTACACCGTTTTTTAGCTAAATTACTCCGTATTAAGTTCCGACTACAGAATAGCTTATCCATGCGACAAGAGAACTGATTTTCTCGAGCTAAAAATGAGAAAATCAAGAGAAATGAATTACGAATATTAATGAGACGAACAAATAAATATTAGGAAAAGTCGGGGTGTTACATCTTAGGTGTGAATTCAATACGGGCCCTAGAGCGTTCGAGTTTGACTGGTTACGATCGTTTGTACGGATGCCGTACTTGTAATCGTGGACGGGTGAGAGAACGACGTGTCCAGAGTTATCCCGCTTATGAAGCAAGCTTTACTAGGGGCCGTTCCTCGGGGGGTGTGGTTATGAATCAGGAGGATTCGACTCAACGTACTTTTGCCCAAATATCGAAAGCGTAAATGTTTTCAAAGTTTCAAGCTTCACTTCTTTATGATTTTAAAATAAAAGAAAAATTAGTTTTTCAAAAAAAATAAAAATCATGCTCGTCCTCAATGAGTCGCCGGTGAAGGTGCAGGAGAAAAATCCTTTTTAGGAAAACCTATCGGCGCCTACTGGCGCCAGTCCTCGCCGTCTTGGGCAGGGGAAGCGGCATGCGCCTCGCAGGAAAAAGGAGCGAAGTTTTGTGAAAAATGGGGAGATTATTGCAAGAATTTGTGACCAAAAAGAAAAGTAAAAAATCCTTTTTGAAATTGTATTTTCGGAGTCGCCACCAAATATTAAAGGAATTTGGAACCTATTCAACGCGTCTTGAAATACAAGACACGAGTGTCTCAGATTTCAAGGTGCGTCGATACTTATCCGTCTGAGGTTTGAAACCAGAGAAGGGATTCGGAGTGAGGTTACTTTTCGAAAGTTTTGACAAAAAAAGTGTTTTGAAAACTGAAATCAAAAAGCCTACATAAAAGTAGTCTCTACTAATTTGAAAACATTTGCTTAATTTCGATATTTGGGCTAAAAGTCACGCTACGTACAAGTGCGAATAAATATGACTCGATTAAAATGCATAAATAATGTAAATTGTCAAAATAATGACATTTGCTATAGGAAATGTACGTTAAATAATAATTTATTGACTAAATTATTACTATAAACGTTATTTTCCAACCTCGTATTTTGACTCTTAAGATTTTGTGAAAAACCCTCAGTTTTGCATGCTAAAAGACTCTATGAAACGGTACAATTTAGTGTTGGATCCGTGATTCTAGTCGTTATTTAATGCATGAATGAGGACTTGCATAATTATAAAAGTGACGTCGGTTTGCTTTAGTGATAATGAGTCGTTATTTATGCGATATTGGCGGGGTTTAGACGGATTATGAATCCGAATTGCTACAACCGTATTACGAATACGGCTTCGCTAATGCCAATATCGGGTTGGGGTTAATGTAACCCCTTTGTCCGAGTCTCAAACGTCCAAAACGTAGGTAAAATGTTTACCTTTCGAAAATGCAAAGACGGTATTTTTGAGTGGATTTTAAGTGTATTTTGTGAATAGTGTATGTGTGTTAAAAAACCGATGTTTGAAATGAATGAAGGGGGGTGGGTATTTATAGGAAGTGGCTGGTTTATGCGTAGATAAAAATTAAATCGCCTGTGTACAGGCGAATTTAATTTCATCTGGGTTGGGATTTGTGGAGGAAACTTAAGAAGGCTGCACACCAAAACAAATTTATAATCGCCTGTTGATAGGCGCTTAAATTTTTAATCGCCTGTCAACAGGCGTTTTTGTTTTTGTTTTGGTGTGCTGTTTTAGCCGCTTTTAGTTTTAGGACGTATGATTAGGTGATAATTATGTTTTGTTGGATATTTTCGTGTGGATCAAGTCTTTTTGGGCCTAATCGGTTTTTGGTCCGATTTCGACTTTCGTGCTTCGCTTTTTGTCGTGTTTTTCGGTTTTGGCTTGAAATAAAATAATATTAGGTTATATTATTTTACGGTTTCATAGAACCTAATTTTGTGAAAATGTGACACGGGACGCACTTTGGCCCGTTTTGCGTGTCGTTTTGGGGTTATTTTTGTGAGTTTGGGCCATTTTGTAGCTTGTTGGGCTATTTTTGTGGGTCGTTTTGGTAAGACGTTCCTGCAATGTGCCCGTGTTATGTTTATAATGACTAAGAGTGACATTCATTTTTATGATTATGCAAATTCAAATTACTACGTTAAAAAATGACTAAATACGTTTTAGAAACTTTTGTACCGTTTCGACTCTTTTAAAAGCATGCATGAAAGTCCTTTTCGTCATCGGGTTTGTTTTTTGGAGGGTACGGATACGGGTATCTACAGGTATACGTCGACGACATGATCGTAAAGTCAAAAGAAAAGGATGACCACGTCACAAACCTCCGGAAATTCTTTACCCGAATCAGGCAGTATAAAATGCGATTAAACCCACAGAAATGCACTTTTGGGGTTACGTCGGGAAAGCTGCTTGGCCACATAGTAAGCCAGCGCGGGATCGAAATAGACCCGACCAAAATCAAAGCAATAATGGGCATGAAGCTGCCAAGCAACATCGACGAATTAAGGAGCTTTTTGGGACAAGTCCAATATATCTCCCGATTTATCAGCAAACTCACCATGATTTGCGAACCAATCTTCAAAAAACTGAAGAAAGAAGAGCATACGAAATGGGACGACGACTGTCAACAAGCATTCGACAAGGTCAAGAGCCTGCTTACAAATCCACCCGTTCTGGTACCTCCACAAAAGGATTTGCCACTATCGCTATACTTAACGACCACGCCAAATGCCGTGGGTACCATGCTCGCCGAGGAAGTCGACAACGAAGAGCGAGCCATTTAGTACATTAGCAAAAAGTTCCATGACTACGAAACTCGGTATGAACGGTCGAGAAAGGCGCCTCGCCGGGTGCGGGCAACCAAAAAGCTCAGACACTACCTACTCACTAGCACGACAAGAGTATACTCCTTAATGGACCCTCTCAAATACCTATTTGAAAAGCCGGTCCTAAACGGACGCATGGCCAGGTGGACTCTGCTCCTCGCCGAGTACGTACTCAAGTACCTCCCTCTGAAAGTAATCAAGGGAAGAGCAGTTTCCGACTTCCTCGCAGAAAATGCTATCGTCGAACAACCCATGATCGATACAATGTCATTTCCGGACGATGGGATCTTTGCCGTAGAAAAGGAATACTGGCAATTATACTTTGACGGAGCATCAAACTACCGTGGCTATGGAGTTGGAATACTCCTAATATCCCCAAATGGTGACCATACACTGCTCTCAATCAAGCTCGACTTTAGCGTCACGAACAACGCCGCAGAATACGAAGCCTGCATTTACGGCCTACAAGCAGCAATCACCCTCAAAATAAAGAACCTTCGCGTGCATGGAGACTCATTCCTCATCATAAATCAAGTGACCGGAGCATGGAAGATCATGAGCGAAACCCTCACCAAATACCAAGAAAAAGTACAAAAACTCCTAACCAACTTCAACTGCGTCGAATTTTATCACCTCCCAAGGGAAGAAAACCAGTTTGCCGACGCACTGTCAAAACTCTCATCCCTCCTAAACATGCCACCAAACATGAAATTACTACCCATCATCGTCGAAAGACGAGACGAACCAGCATACATCCACACCATTGACTTAGACGAAGTCGAGCAAACAGAGCCCTAGTACCAAGCCATAGTCAACTACAAAACAAATAGCACTTACCCACCTGACACCAATAAACGTGGCCAGAGAGCCATTAGACTCCTAGCATCCCAATTTGTCCTAGAAATGGGACAATTACTCAAGAAGACCCCACAAGGCACGCTCCTCATATGTGTCGACTACAAGAAAGGACAAGAAATCTTCGCGCAAGTCCACGACGGCGAATGCGGTCCCCACATGAACGCTCGAGCACTCTGCAAACAGATTCTGCGGCTAGGATGGTATTGGACAACCATGGAAGCAGACTGCATCCAATACGTCAAGCACTGCCACGACTGCCAAATTTTCAGCAATGTACAGCATATACCCCCTTCACCACTATACAGCCTAACCTCGCCCTGGCCCTTTTCAACTTGGGGCATCGACGTAATAGGAAAAGTCCACCCCATCGGAGCAGGAGGTCACTGTTTCGTGCTAGTGGCAATCGACTACTTTACAAAATGGGTAGAAGCAGCATCCTTTCGAACCCTTGGCTCCAAGGAGGTCGCCAAGTTCATCCAGACAAACATCATATGCCGATATGGCATACCCCATGAGTTCATCAGCGATCAAGGCTCGCACTTTCAGCGCGAGACAGAAGCTATACTCACAAAATACAACATACAACATCACAAATCCTCACCCTATCGACCCCAAACCAATGGAGCCGTTGAAGCAGCAAACAAGACAGTCGTCACCATACTCGAGAAGATGATCGACAGTTGCAAAGACTGGCCCAACAAGATACCATATGCATTATGGGGATACCGCACAACCATTCGCACACCCACAGGCATGACACCCTATTTCCTCACCTACGGCATGGAAGCCGTACAATCAGTGGAAATAGAAATACAATCACTACGCATACTAATGGAAAGTAGCATCCCGGAAGCAGAATGTGCCCGTGAACGCTACGAACAACTCATGCTCTTGGACGAACGCCGACTTCACTCCCTGAGCACCGTACGAATGTACCAAGCACGAATACAACGAGCATTCAACAAACGAGTCAAGCTGCGAAACATAAAAGTAGGTGATCTCGTACTAAAGTCAGTCCGAGCACCACTTCCAGCCGACCCACGAGGGAAGTTCAAGCCTAACTGGGCTGGGCCCTACCTCGTCAAAGAAATCTACACAGGCGGAGCAGTAAAACTAACCGACTTGGACGGTCAAGAGTTTAACCTCGCAACAAACCTCGATCAACTCAAGAAATACTATCCTTAAAAACCCTTGCAATGCATCTATAAAATACAATTTTCTAAAAATCAATTCATGGACTGGCATGTCCTTAAACATGCACCATGGACCGGCATGTCCTTAAACATGCACCATGGACCGGATGTCCTTAAACATGCACCATGGGCCGGCATGCCCCTAAACATGCACATTCACCACAAAAAAAGCAAACACAACTCCTGGGCCGGTATGCCCCTAAACGTACATTTCCCGAACTACGCCGGTTTGATTCCATTTTCCATGGATACGTAGGCAGCTTTGCAAAAAGCATAACCGATATTCAACACAAAAATGACGCGTCCATAGCTTAAAAAAGCCAAGGACATAGTCACCACAAAACCCGCCTTATAACCTGAAGGGTTAAAAAGGGCGATATTCAACACAAAAATGACGCGTCCAAAGCTTAAAAAGGTTAAGGACATAGTCACCACAAAACTCGCCTCATAACCTAAAAGGTTAAACTAAGGTGGCGTTCAACACAAAACGACACGTCTAAAAGCTTAAAAAAGCTAAGGATATAGTCATCACAAAAACGTTCCACCACCCAGAGGGTAATGGCCCTGCTGCGTTTTTGTGTCTGTATTGCTGGTAAACGCGCATATTTGGAGGTTAGGATGCTATTCGGGAGGTTTCGTGAAGTTTCATAAAGTTTCGTGAAGTTCCGAGTTGATTCGAGTTGGTTTCGTTGCGTTTCGCTTGCGTACGAGCCTCGTTTCACTAATTGAAGGTGTCCCGGGACCTTGGGACGGGATTTGAAACTCACATTATCATCCTAAGCCTTGTCCCTACCCCTTGAGACGACGTAGGCTTTGTCCCTATACCTTGGGACGAGAAGAAAGCAAGAAAAAACTAAGTACAAGAAAGGAACAAAAGCTGAAAAAAACTGAACAACACGGGATGACTTGGTCCCGGTCGGGGTGGACCTTGTCCCGGTCGGGATGAGTGTCCCGGACCCCAGGGACGCCCTCCGACCCCTCGTGTGCTTTAAGTACTTCGTCTATTTGAAGGCCAAATACATTATATTTTTGCACGAAATTTTCTGAGCATTTTCTCAACTCCTTAAACTAGTTCCTCAAGAAAACTTAGGGTTCATACTTTTATGCTTTTGTAATTCCAAATTCCCGACTCGGATTACGTTGTTTGATCATCTATTTGGTTTTTGTTGGCTTTGCTCATCCATTTCTCTTTAGGTTTTCTGATTGGTATTGCTATTTTCTTCTCTCCTTTGTTTATCATTTCACTATTTATCGTCCTTGATCATGTCTTTATCTATTGCTCTTGCTTTTGTTGTTGATTTCAATATGTGTGAGTAGTTCTTATTCTAGGGATGAAGGGGGTGAGTAGTCTAGGATGATTTGGTGATGTTTGATGAGGGTTTTACATGTGACTTTGGTTGTCTTGTGTTTGATTGTGTTTGTTGATCCCTTGGCCAAGGTTTAGCAAGCGTTTTCCACCCTTAAACTTAAGACCGAAAGCCTAGTTTAAGGTAGGGTACGAGACCAACCATTAGGACCCTCACTTGTAAGTTGCGAGAGCCCGCATTTGAGACCTAGAGGACGCTTAGAACCGAGAGGTCGAGCCTATTCCTTAGCACATGCGATTCCCGACTCATTTCTGTCACCATCCTTTGTCCTAGCTTCACCCTAGCTATCCCCGATTCCCTAGACCTTTCTCCCTTTGTTTGAACCCTTATTTCTTCGCTCTAGCTTTAGTAACTCAAACCTCAACTCGAACCGAGACTAGAATCATCCAAGATAACCAACACTGCAACCTTCTCCCTGTGGATACGATACCCGACTTACCCTTGCTACCCGTTAGAGTTTGTTCGGATTACTTTTGATTAGGTGACGCGACTAAGCCTATCAGGTAAGAGGAACAACATTCAACAAAACATGACAAACCCGAAGCTTAAAAAAGTCGAGGGAATAGTCGATAAAATTCCTGAAAACAAAAACCATGCTTACACTCTAAACTTTGAAAAAAGGATTAGAGCCTGAAGGTACCGGGAAGGGAGAAACCTATCGACGCCCTGTGCGGGGGCGCTGGGTGCGGAATGCGCCTCGCAGGAAAAAAGTGCGAAGTTTGTAAAAATAGGGGAGATCATTGCATGAATTTGTGACCAAAAAGAAAAGTAAAAAATCCTTTTTGAAAATGTATTTTCGGAGTCGCCACCAAATATTAAAGGAATTCGGAACCTATTCAACGCGTCTTGAAATACAAGACACGAGTGTCTCAGATTTCGAGGTGCGTCGATACCTATCTATCTGAGGTTTGAAACCAGAGATCGAAGGGGTTCGGAGTGAGGTTACTTTTCGAAAGTTTTGACAAAATGTATTTTGAAAACAGTAATAAAAAAGCCTACGTAAAAGTAGTCTCTACTAATTTGAAAACATTTGGTTAATTTCGATATTTGGGCTAAAAGTCACGCTACGTACAAGTGCGAATAAGTATGACTCGATTAAAAATGCATAAATAATGTAAATCGTCAAAATAATGACTTTTGCTATAGGAAATGTACGTTTAAATAATAATTTATTGACTAAATTATTACCATAAACGTTATTTTCCGACCTCGTATTTTGACTCTTAAGATTTTGTGAAAAACCCTCAGTTTGGCATGCTAAAAGACTAAGTGAAACGGTACAATTTAGCGTCGGAACCGTGATTCTAGTCGTAACTTAATGCATGAATGAGGACTTGCATAATTATAAAAGTAACGTCGGTTTGCTTTAGTGATATTGAGTCGTTATTTATGCGATATTGGCGAGGTTTAGACGGATTATGAATCCGAATTGCTACAACCGTATTACAAATACGGCTTCGCTAATGCCAATATTGGGTTGGGGTTAATGTAACCCCTTTGTCCGAGTCTCAAACGTCCAAAACGTAGGTAAAATGTTTACCTTTCGAAAATGCAAAGACGGTATTTTTGAGTGGATTTTAAGTGTATTTTTGTGAATAGTGTATGTGTTTTGAAAAACCGACCCTTAAGAATGAATATAAGGGGTATTATTTATAGAGGTTGGCTGGTTTGAAGGTGATCAAGCTAAAAATCGCCTGTGTACATGCGTTTTTTATTTTGTTTGGGCTGGATTTTGTAGGAAAAACAAAAGGCTGCGGGTGGCAAACAAATATATAATCGCCTGTTGACAGGCGTTTAAATTTTTAATCGCCTTTCAACAGGCGATTTTATTTTTGTTTTGGTGGGCTGTTAAGCCGCCTTTGGTTAAGTGACGTAGGATTGGTGATGATTATGTTTTGTGAGGTGTTTAACGTGTTAGCTAAGTATAATTTGGGCCAATTAGTTTTGGTCCAAATTTTGGTTTTCGTGTTTCGGTTTTTGTCGTGTTTTTCGGTTTTGGCCTAAAATGAAATAATATTGAACTATATTATTTTGTGGTTTTATAGAGCCTAGTTTTGTGAAAATGTGACACGGGACGCACTTGGGCCCGTTTTGCGTGTTGCGTTAGTGTGCGTTTTGGGTCGTTTTTGTGTATTCGGGCCGTTTTTGTGGCTAGTTGGGCTATTTTTGTGGGTCGTTTTGGTAAGACGTTTCTGCATTGTGCTCGTGTTGTGCTAATAATGACTAAGAATGACATTCATTTTTATGATTATGCAAATTCAAATTAATACGCAAAAAATGACTAAATACGTTTTAGACACTTTCGTACCGTTTCGACTTACTTAAAAACATGTATGAAAGTCCTTTTCGTCATCGGGTTTGTTTTTGGGGGGTGCGGATACGGGTATCTACAGAGCCCCCAGTTTGACTGAGCTTGGACAAAGCGTTAGTCAAACTTAGAAGATAGTATCAGGACCATCACAGTCTTGATACTACCTGGCGGCGCTAAGCATGTGTCTCAGGGGAGACACGAGGACTTAGTGCCGGGAAGTGCGGGGAGGGACGACATGGTTTTAAGGACATGACGGTCCTACATGTTTAAGGGCGTGTCGGCCTGCGTGTGGCCTGAGTGCTTCCTGCTGGGGCTTTGCTTCTTGCTGGTGCTGAATGCTCGTGCCCTTTGCTTGTGCTCCTTGCTTTGCTCCTTGCTTCTGCTCCTTGCTCCTGCTCCTTGCTTCTGCTCTTTGCTTCTGCTCTTTGCTTCTGCTTCTTGCTGGACGTCTCGTAAAGGAGGTTACGCGTTTTTGGGTTCGGTTTACAAGGGTGGTTGGTGTTTTTGTGGAGGGTTAGGTCTTTGTGAACGTCTCATAAGGAGGTTACGCGCTTTTGGTTTTTGTGAACGTCTCATAAGGAGGTTACGTGTTTTTGTGTTTGGTTTTTGTGAACGTCTCATAAGGAGGCTACGTGTTTTTGTGTTTCTCATAAAAAGGGCTAGGTTTTTATGAACGTCTCGTGCGGAGGCTACGTGTTTTTGTGTTTCTCATAAAAAGGGCTAGGGTTTTATGAACATCTCGTGAGGAGGCTACGTGTTTTTGTGTTTCTCATAAAAAGGGCTAGGTTTTTATGAACGTCTCGTGAGGAGGCTACGTGTTTTTGTGTTTCTCATAAAAAGGGCTAGGTTTTTATGAACGTCTCGTGAGGAGGCTACGTGTTTTTGTGTTTCTCATAAAAAAGGGCTAGGTTTTTATGAACGTCTCGTGAGGAGGCTACGCGTTTTTGTGTTTCTCATAGAAAAGGGCTAGGTTTTTAATGAACGTCTCGTAAGGAGGCTACGTGTTTTTGTATTTCTCATAAAAAGGGCTAGGTTTTCATGAACGTCTCGTGAGGAGGCTACGTGTTTTTGTGTTTCTCATAAAAAGGGCTAGGTTTTTATGAACGTCTCGTGAGGAGGCTACGTGTTTTTGTGTTTCTCATAAAAAGGGCTAGGTTTTTATGAACGTCTAGTGAGGAGGCTACGTGTTTTTGTGTTTCTCATAAAAAGGGTTAGGTTTTTATGAACGTCTCGTGAGGAGGCTACGTGTTTTTGTGTTTCTCATAAAAAGGGCTAGGTTTTTATGAACGTCTCGTCAGGAGGCTACGTGTTTTTGTGTTTCTCATAAAAAGGGCTAGGTTTTTATGAACGTCTCGTGAGGAGGCTACGCGTTTTTGTGTTTCTCATAAAAAGGGCTAGGTTTTTATGAACGTCTCGTGAGGAGGCTACGCTTTTTGTGTTTCTCATAAAAAGGGCTAGGTTTTTATGAACGTCTCGTGAGGAGGCTACGTGTTTTTGTGTTTCTCATAAAAAGGGCTAGGTTTTTATGAACGTCTCGTAAGGAGGCTACGCGTTTTTGTGTTTCTCATAAAAAGGGCTAGGTTTTTATGAACGTCTCGTGAGGAGGCTCTGGCGTTTTGTGTTTCTCATAAAAAGGGCTAGGTTTTTATGAACGTCTCGTGAGGAGGCTACGTGTTTTTGTTTTTCTCATAAAAAGGGCTAGGTTTTTATGAACGTCTCGTGAGGAGGCTACGCGTTTTTGTGTTTCTCATAAAAAGGGCTAGGTTTTTATGAACGTCTCGTCAGGAGGCTACGTGTTTTTGTGTTTCTCATAAAAAGGGCTAGGTTTTTATGAACGTCTCGTGAGGAGGCTACGCGTTTTTGTGTTGGGTTGAAACTGTGTTTGAAATGGGTTGAAAGTGTGTTGGGCCGAGGAAAACCAGCCCAAAACAAACTGAAACCCATGAAATAAAAATATAATCGCCTGTAAACAGGCGAATTAAAATTTAATCGCCTGTAAGCGATTAGGTTTTTGTTTGGTGCTTTTTGGTTAAAACACGGGAAAGAGAGAGGGGTAGGGTTATTTCATTTTCAAAACAAAAACAAAATCGAAAACCCCCAAAATTCAATCCGGCGATTTTCTAGACCAAATCCTTCCGTTCCGACTCCTATAACTTGTTATGGACCAAGGTACGTACTCAACTTACTTGGTTTTTCGTGTTTTGAAACTTGTTTGAGTCGGTTTTAGTTGTAAAAACGTGTTCTAGGGTTTAGGTCGGAGTTTATCGATTTGATTCGAATTTGGCCCTCGTCTTTGCTTGAACTTGATGCTTGGGAGTCATATGAGGCCTGTGTTGCTGCCATTGTAGATCGTTTGTGAAAACCCGACCTGTCGTCTCGATTTTCGTGCGTTTTGTGTGTGAGGGGTATTTTGGTCATTTTCGAAAATGTCTCGGAATTGGCTCAAAACTTCAGTGTAACTTACCCGTTAGTAGTATAATGCGTTGGTGAGTTCGTTTTGTTAAAATGGGCGCGAAAAGCGGTTCGTTTGGGTGAAAACCGTGTAAAATGGGGGTAAAGTCGGGGTTTTGCTATATTTTTTGTTTGCTAAAACTGTTGTAGTATGCTTGGGTAAAGGTTTGGGTGGCTTGTGTGCGAAAAACGGCTCGAAAAACCGTGATTTTCGTGTGATTTCGTATAGGGGCCGAAATTTTGGTCGAAACTTTCGGTTCCGAAACTTGCCCGAATTCTCTGTATTGCATTGTTATGGCTAGCATGGCATATTTGGCCTTGTTTTGTAGGGAATGTGTTGTTTGGAGGTGTTTTTGGAGCGTTTTCTGTAGTTTAGGTTAGGTTCGTAAAAACCGTTTTTCCTCGCTTTTCGCGCCTACATGGTTGAGTGTATCGTAATGTATGTCGTATGTGTTGCTAGGGGGTTGTTTTGTGGGAAGTGGGGGCTTTTTGGTTGAGTTATGGTCAAGAAAAGGCCGTTCTTGTGGTTTGGAGGTGTTTTGTAAAAGCTTTCAGTCGAGGTGTTCGGGACATCGTTTTCGCATGAAATGTTTTGCACGTGTTTGTTGTGATTTATGGGTCGGGCCTGCTTTCTGCTGTTTTGGCTAATTCTCAGCTGCTTTTGCGCGTGCTTGATCTTGACTTGGCTTTGTATGACGTGTATACTGTATACGTGTCATAAAATATGCTCTTCTGTACTTCTGCTTGATTTTGGCCTTATCTGTCAAGCATTTGGGCCTAATGCTAGCTTTCCGTCGTTCTTCTGTGTGCTTCTGCTTTCCTGAGTAATTTGCTGTTGCTGTTGTCTGAGTATGCCTTTGAATTTTGTGCAGGTGATCCTGCGCCTTCTGCACCTACTTCCAGTTCTATAGACCGGGTCTTGGCCGGTGTTGACTTTACTGCTTCAGGGACGGCGCATTCTACGCCGGGTATGCCTGTGCCTTTGGAGGTTTCTGACGGTCCGTCTTAGTCGGACCTGTTGAGGGCTTTTCCTCCTCAGACGCCAGGGGCTCCCCCGACACCAGGGAGTGAGTTTCAGGGCGCTGCTGTGGAGTCTCCTGCCTTTTCTGCTAGTGGTGCCCAAGGCTGTCGGTCGTCGTGAGCCTTCTGCTGGTGCTAGTCGTGCCAGAATCGAGAGAGTAAAGTCTCTTGTCCCCAGTCAGGTCCTGCAAGAGAGTGACACCGTTTTTGCCACTGCTTGCGGAGGTGGTGTCAGTGAGTCGTCTGGTGGTGCTAGTGGTAAAGGGGCTGCTGCTGAGTCGTCGAGGTCTCCTGCTGGTGGCCGAGGTCAGGCTCAGGGTGTCGTCTCAGAGTCTTTGCAAGGGCGCGGACGTGGCGCTGCTGTGGAGACGTCTGGGACTCTTGGGGGAGGCCGTGGTAGAGGCCGAGGTGTGGCTGCAGGATCTTTGCAGGGGCGTTGTCGTGGCACTGCTGCAGGGACGCTTGTGGCTCCGGGAGGGGGCCAAGGCAGGGGTCGCGGTGTTGCTGCGGGGTCTTCTCGGGGACGTGGTCACGACGTTGCTTCAGGGGCGCCTGCGGCTCCTGGAGGGGGCCAAGGTAGAGGTCGTGGTGAGACTCGGAGGAACCCGAGGCAGAAGCGTAAGGTTGGCGAGGCTTCTAGTAGTGCTGAGGGTAGCGGCAGGCCACGACGTCGAGCTCGTGCTGCTGCGGGGGGTGGTGACCGGGACGAGGCTGAGGTCGCCGGTGTTTTTGAGGAGGTTGGAGCAGGGGGAGACCCTGTGGAGGTTACGCGGAGGCGTGGTCGTCCTCGGGGTCCGGGGAGTCGTTACGAGGATCCCTCCGAGTCAGAGGAGTCTTCGAGTGACGAGGAGCAGGCTCCTGACGAGACTGTGGCAGAGGCTGCTGTCGAGGTTGAGATTGCTGAGGCTGCGTCGCCGCCGCTATTTACCGTTGTCGCTACTACCGTTGTCGCTACGGGCCGCCGCTATCGCCGCCGTTTCGAGGCCGAGGGTCAGGTTCAGGGCCAGGTTCAGGATGAGGCTGAGGACGAGGCTGAGGCTGAGGGTCAGGCCCAGGATGGAGGTGAGGCAGCTCTCGAGGCTGCGACGGAGGTTTTCATGGGGATGGTTGACGAGCTAGGCGTGAGGCCTAACTATCCCCAGGGTCCGCGCTTGTGGTCGCAGGTGGCCAAGGACTGGGATGGCGTGAGCTTGGTTTGGAGCCAGTTGGAGCACCTGTCGATCCGGGTGAAGGTCGGCTTCCCGTTAGGAGCGATGAGGACCTTCTCTGGGTTTCGGACGGCGTTCGATGTCTTTGAGAAGAGGCTCACAGAGGAGGAGCGGCAGATAGTGCTCGGGACGGCTTTTGGTCCCCTGGTGCAAAAATGGAGGGAGGTGCGGGCTAAGCGCGTGAACGCGCGCCTTGCTGTGCTCAGGGCGTTGCTGGATAGTTTTTGGGATACGACTAACACCTTCCACATGCTTGGGTACGAGGTTGGCGTGACCCATTCTTCGCTGGCGGTTGTCTCGGGGCTGCCTCATGGCGAGGGTGTCCTTGACTGGGGGCGTGTGTAACACCCCGTGTTATTTTAACACAATTTTATAAAAGAATTCAATTCCTCAAATTAAATTCATCCTTTTTGCATATAATAAAAATGCGACTGAAATTTTTTCGCCAAATAATACTAAATTTCCTAAGTACAAATTTAAAAATTTTGAAAAATAAAGTTTCTTGTATTATTGACAAGGTATAAGTCGTATCGCCTATATCAAAATAAACCTAACAAGCAACTAACAATAGCAAGCGGCAAGCAGGATCGTATCCACAGAGAAACGGTGTAGTTCACGGTTAAGTCGGTCAAAGCAGGTTAATCTCGAGGTGTGAAAAAGGTGTTTGATTAAGCTATAAACTAAAGCAGAGAGTAAAGCAGATGAATATAAATGTATAAGGAGAAAGATTAGGGTGTCGGGTTCATATATGACAACGATTCAGGAACGCAAGTTAATAAGACGGAAGAGATAAACTGTGCAACTTGACTAGGTTTGTAAAAACGCTCTCTCGAGTCAATTTTAGTCTTAAGCAAATTTAGCGGGCTCTCGCAACTTACTAAATTCAACTTATCCAACTCGCGTAAGTCTAGTTTTAACTCGGCTTTCGATCTTAAATTAAAACATACTCAGGTTCAATTAAACTCAGTTAAGTCGGTGATCAGGCGAAATAAACCTAATTCAATTGACATAAAACGCGTAGAAAGAAATCAAGAGCACAATTTAATCAACCAATTTAATCTCAAAACATGTTCCTAAATCATATGTCACAAATCACCCTAACCCTAATTAGGAAATTAGCTACTCATAATAAGGGCAATAACAACAACAATAATAAAAGAAGACATAATTGAAATAAACAATAAAGATTAAATTAAACCTGAAAGGAATCCTGAAGTGCAAAGTAGTAACTTGAAATTAAAACTAATCTTGAAAGTAGAAGCAGTAAACTAAATTAAAAGCTAAACCTAAAACTTGAATGTAAAATAAAGCATAAAACTAAAGATAAGTCTAATTTACGACCTAAGGGTCTATTTATATGTTCCAAAATATTAAATTACGAATTAAATCAAAAACCGACAGAACTAACCCCTGGGCTGCCGTCGCCTGACCCAACCGCCCGACCCTCTAAATGGGCCGGCTCCTTGCTTCACTCATCCTTAGCCCATCATCTTGCTTTGGGCTTTAGTAACTCGTAGGCCTTTATTCTTTTGCCTTGGGCCAAAATAGCTCGTGACCCTCTTAGTCTTTGGTCTTGGTTCATCATCCCGAGCTCCTGTGTGAGCTCGAGCTTGGTCTTTTCGTCTCGCTTCTCGTATTGCTCCAATCGTCCCTGGTTTTGGCTCAAATCCACCAAAACCTGCAAAATGTAAATGAAATGCAGCAGTAACGAGAAATATAACGAATAGCTCCTAAAGTTATACTAAATATGGATAAATACGAGCTAAATATGACTGAACCGGGGGCATAAAATGAATATAAATAGAGTGTATCAAACTCCCCCAAACCAAACCTTTGCTTGTCCTCAAGCAAATATCATCGGAGAAGATCAAAGTGACACGAACTATTCACGCTAGTATCTCAAAGTGGACGACCTATGCACATAAACATACAACCATAGCCTATTTCGCCAAAAATAGAGCACAAGTCTCAACCATTCACACCACATCGCAATACTAGCCTCTAACGCTTACGCAAAAGTAAAACTAACGACAAATCAATCCAAGCAAGGCCAACCGATCGTACCACTAACCATCATCCAATCTTTCCAAATCATTTCCTTTTGTTCTCTTTCTTTTCTTTTCTGTATTCTTTTTTTTTTCCTTTTCTCAAATGTGGAGCATCCCTTGTATGTAGTACCGTTTAGCTTGACGTTCACTCGGTAAAAATCGCGCCCGGGTACACATATTTCCTTAAGGGTTACGTTATTGCTCATACTCTCGGTCGCAGCCAAATTCATGGCCACTGTGGTTACTCAAATCAATGAGTCCCCTCCGAGAGCATCGAAGCATTGCTCCAACATATATAAGAGATCATTCCAATCATACCGCAAACCAACAAACCAACATTCCACTAACCATTGCCAAGCTCGAATGTCAAAGTCGAAAGTAAACAAGCGAAAAGCAGAAAGAATTAAGCAAATACAAGTGGGCTAGTGTTAAGGCTCGCAATCTAGCAACAGGAAACAAACCAATCGTGCAGGCTACGACAATAGGAAGTTGACTCAAAGATACTAAAGATCAAAGTAAGCGCACTAATCAATTCTCCAAACTAGACAAAGCAGGACAAAGCAGACCAAAAAGACTCGTATTTTTGTATTTTTTGAAATTTTTCAATTTTTTTGAGTTTTTCATAATAAATGCACACAAAAATGAAATGCAACTAAACTAATGAACGCGAAAGTGTTTCCCTCCCCCAAACCAAATCACACATTGTCCCCAATGTGGAAAACAGCACAACCACACAAGCAGAGGAGGACATAAATCGTGAGAGGGAAGGAAAGTAAAACGAGAAAACGAGGGAAAATGGGGTAAAGAGTGCTCACAATGTAGAGTAGGAGCTCCCCCAAACTGAAGTCGATCATGGAGTGGGGCTAAAAATCCCCGTATATGCGTCCAATTCAGTCCAACGTCGAAGTACTTCGGCATAGCACGCGAGAATACGCAAAACGAAACAGCAGGGGGGTCCAGCCGGTCCAGACCGGCAGCCGGCCGGCCGGCTGGGACCCAAAATTCAATTTTTTTTCTCGTTTTTTTCAGCTTTCAAATTTCAGCTACGGCTCCGGTCCGGGCCCGGCAGCCGGTAGGCCGGCTAAGGGCCTTCCTCGTGAGCTTTTTCAACATAACAAGGACTTAAAAGTCCATGAATACCTGCGCGCTAAAAATCAAATATAATACCCCTCGTCCTCGCGCGCTCAATAAAATCTAAAAGTCATAAAAACAAGCAAACCAAAAGTACAAATGCTAAATAATTATACAACGTCATCGGGTTGCCTCCCGGAAGCGCTGGTTTATAGTCCCGCACGACTCTTCAAAGCTTCAAATCATCAAGTATAAGCAGGCCAAGGTCGTTGGCCATTCGCGACAGCTTCACTCGGCGATACGGCGGCCGATCGCCATAACACTTCTCCTCCTCGAGGTAAAGCAGCATAGTCCATCAGCGTAGGCCCTCGATCACGAAATGGCTCGACTGTAGGCCTTCCATCCCCTTCACTCGCGTCGTAGACATCAGCCTTGAGCAGCTTTCTCTCCCCCAAACCATCCTTGCAGCCATCCTGTGAAGAACCTGCAAAAAGAGAAGAGACATGCAAACCCTCCAATGTGTCTCCAGTAGAGTGAGACGGAGGTACGGAGTCAATAGAACAAACTGACTCGAGACGCATAGGGGACCGCGGGGTATCAGAATGTGCAAACGTGAGCTTTTCACCCCCCACCTTAAATGCTATAGTCTTGCTACCCACATCTATAACTGCACCAGCAGTGTGCAGGAAGGGTCTCCCTAAAATGATAGGAATGTGGGCATCCTCAGGCATGTCAACCACTACAAAGTCTATAGGGATAAAGAACTTTCCAACCTGTACAGGGACGTCGTGTAGGATGCCTAAAGGGCGCTTAACGGAGCGGTCAGCCATCTGCAGGGTAATGCTAGTGGGTTCTAATGCTGACAAATTCATTTTCTGGTACAGAGAGTAGGGGAGGACACTTACGCTAGCTCCTAGGTCACATAAAGCATTACGAACCACAAACCGACCTATGGAGCACGGGATAGAGAATGTCCCAGGATCGCTAAGCTTAGGGGGCTTACTACCCTGCAGCCTAGTACTAGCTTCCCCCACAAAAGCCACGGTCGACACTTCGTCTAACGTACGCTTACGAGCTAAAACATCCTTTAAAAACTTAGCGTACGCAGGAATTTGAGTCACAAGGTCAATAAAGGGAACGTTTACCTGAAGGGCCTTGATGACGTCGACGAACTTCCTGAACTTGGCCTCGGGCTCTGCACCTCGTTGGCGACCAGGAAACGGCAGCTTAATAGGAATCGGGGGTGTTGAAGCAGCAGGAATACCGAAATTAGCACCCAAGTCATCCTTCCCCGCAGCTACAGGTCCAGCCGGTTGGACGACCGGCTGCCGGTCGACCGGCTGGGACCTCTTTTCTCTCGGATCAGCCACGTTTTCATCATCCTCCTCCCCCAAATGCTTAGAGCCATCATAGAACGTACCGCTCCTCAAAGTTATAGCACATGCGGTATCATGGGGAGGGTTACCTTGGGGCGGCAGGGTGCGGTTGTTGGCGTAACTGCGAAGCGGCCAGTTGAGCCACTTGGTTCTCTAGATTCTTAATCGCCGCGTCTTTAGCTTGCCCGTCCTTTTGCATTTGCTGCATCATGATCTCTTGTGACTTGGCCATCTGCAGCATCATGGCCTTCAGTTCACTCACACCCGAATCAACAACAGGAGCAGGTTGAATTGGTGGGACATATGGGGGTCGTTGGTAATTCGGAGGGGTTTGTTGGAAATTTTTATGTGGGGGAATGTAAGGTTGATTTTGTGGTGGTTGGGTGGTTGGGTTTAAGACATTCTGATTACGGTAAGACAAGAGTGATCTATCGTAACCAGGTTGGTTTTGGTAGGGTAGGTTTTGGTTGTAGTTTTGATACGCAAAAACCTGCTCTTGGGGCACAGCATACCCCGTAGTATAACCCATATCGTGCCCTGTGACAGCATTCACATGAGCACTGGAGGAACCACCACCTGTCATCATAGAAATTTGCGGTCAAGGCAAAGAACTCGACTCACAAGACTAATACTTCCCTTATCACGGTCGTCATGCGCGGACCGTGAATTCCTCATGACTTACCAAACTGTGCGGAGTGAACCGCCATCTCCTCTATTAAACCCCATGCTTTGTCATCATCTGTATTGTTGGCAAAGCGACCCTCAGCAGCAGAATCCAAGATAGCTCGACTCTCCGCATAAAGACCATTGTAGAAGGTCATAATCACCAACCAAGTATTAAGACCGTGGTGAGGACAGTCTCTAATCAGCTTCTTATACCTGTCCCACGCCTCAGCAAGCGACTCGTCGAACGTTTGTTTGAAGCCTTGAATTTGACTCCTCATTTGGTTCGTTCGCTCAGGAGGATAGAATTTGGAGTAGAAAGCAAGAGCCAACCCACTCCAATCGAATATCAGATCCTCCTTGTTGAGATCAAGAATCCACTCGCGAGCTCGATCTTTCAATGAGAACGGAACAAAGATTTCCGTATTTGCTCTGCGTAATCCCTACCGCTTAATCGTAGAACAGTAGTCGGTAAACATCTGCATATGCCGACCAGGATCTTCGGTAGGATAACCACCGAACTGATTCCGCTCCACCAAATTTAAGAAGGCGGGGCGAATCTCAAAGTTGCCCTGCACCGTAGCGGGCATAGTGAATCCACTCGGAATGGACTCCGGTTTAGGCACCGAGTGAATCGAAAGTTTAGGCATTGTCACTGGCGGTGGAGTTAACGGAGTACGGGGAGGTGTGTCCTCTTCCCAGGACGATTGCGTTGCACTAGATTCCGCGTGCGACGCCTCCTGCAGGTCACGTTCGTAGGTCTCAGCGATCTCTTTAAAGAAGTTACGCGTACGGTGTAAGGTACGCTCAGGTTCAGGATCAAAAGGGACTAAACCTGTAGGTGACCTGCGCATAAAGAACTCAAAGAAACGATGAGAACGGTCTCAAGGAACTAGGTTCCCTGAGACTAAGGAGAAAAACCTGCAACAAACACTAACTATAACTAAAACTAACAAAGCCGTTTCCCCGGCAACGGCGCCAAAATTGACAAGGTATAAGTCGTATCGCCTATATCAAAATAAACCTAACAAGCAACTAACAATAGCAAGCGGCAAGCAGGATCGTATCCACAGAGAAACGGTGTAGTTCACGGTTAAGTCGGTCAAAGCAGGTTAATCTCGAGGTGTGAAAAAGGTGTTTGATTAAGCTATAAACTAAAGCAGAGAGTAAAGCAGATGAATATAAATGTATAAGGAGAAAGATTAGGGTGTCGGGTTCATATATGACAACGATTCAGGAACGCAAGTTAATAAGACGGAAGAGATAAACTGTGCAACTTGACTAGGTTTGTAAAAACGCTCTCTCGAGTCAATTTTAGTCTTAAGCAAATTTAGCGGGCTCTCGCAACTTACTAAATTCAACTTATCCAACTCGCGTAAGTCTAGTTTTAACTCGGCTTTCGATCTTAAATTAAAACATACTCAGGTTCAATTAAACTCAGTTAAGTCGGTGATCAGGCGAAATAAACCTAATTCAATTGACATAAAACGCGTAGAAAGAAATCAAGAGCACAATTTAATCAACCAATTTAATCTCAAAACATGTTCCTAAATCATATGTCACAAATCACCCTAACCCTAATTAGGAAATTAGCTACTCATAATAAGGGCAATAACAACAACAATAATAAAAGAAGACATAATTGAAATAAACAATAAAGATTAAATTAAACCTGAAAGGAATCCTGAAGTGCAAAGTAATAACTTGAAATTAAAACTAATCTTGAAAGTAGAAGCAGTAAACTAAATTAAAAGCTAAACCTAAAACTTGAATGTAAAATAAAGCATAAAACTAAAGATAAGTCTAATTTACGACCTAAGGGTCTATTTATATGTTCCAAAATATTAAATTACGAATTAAATCAAAAACCGACAGAAATAACCCATGGGCCGGCCGGCCGGCTGCCGGCCTGACCCAACCGGCCTGACCCTCTAAATGGGCCGGCTCCTTGCTTCACTCATCCTTAGCCCATCATCTTGCTTTGGGCTTTAGTAACTCGTAGGCCTTTATTCTTTTGCCTTGGGCCAAAATAGCTCGTGACCCTCTTAGTCTTTGGTCTTGGTTCGTCATCCCGAGCTCCTGTGTGAGCTCGAGCTTGGTCTTTTCGTCTCGCTTCTCGTATTGCTCCAATCGTCCCTGGTTTTGGCTCAAATCCACCAAAACCTGCAAAATGTAAATGAAATGCAGCAGTAACGAGAAATATAACGAATAGCTCCTAAAGTTATACTAAATATGGATAAATACGAGCTAAATATGACTGAACCGGGGGCATAAAATGAATATAAATAGAGTGTATCAATTATCTTTAGAATTGAAAAAGAAACACATTTTAAAATGTTATAAAAATCAACACAAAATTTATATCGACTTTCAAATTTCAAAAATGTTAAGTTATGTTTACTGTTCATAAAAATATATGTAAAACCTTTTATTTATAAAATTCAATTTCAAACATTTTTCATTTTCGAATAAAAATGAACCCTTATACTTTTCCCGTCTCTGAAATTCGGGTCAACAATTTCAAACACGCAAATCAAAAATCAAACAATCTTATCCTCTTCCACTTTCTTTTTATTTTGGAAAAGCAAACTTAACATCACCTTTAAAGAAAATATAATGATTTTGATTATTTTAATAAATCATACTCCCTCCATTCAAGTCTACATTGTATGTTTCTTTTTTGTACACTATTCACATTTCGACCTTTAATTTCAATTATCTTTCGATATAGAAGTGTAAATATATTCATGTGTGATCTTGTTTGATTCGTCTTTACGAGTACATAATTAAAATCTAAATTTCATAATTTTTGAATAAACGTAGCTAAAGATATTTAACGCGCAAAACGCGCGTTTGCAAACGTGAATAAAGCATAAGTGCAATGTGGAGTTGAATGGAGGGAGTATTATATTAAAATCTAATTACTATTTCATTTCTATTAAACTAGCTTTTTCTATATTGTCGAAATTTGAAGTCACACGTAATTTAAATTGATAAACTTTTTGACGTTTGAAAATTATTCTTTAAATCTATAACATTCAACGAAAAAAAAATAAGTATTTCGACCTAGGAAATTTTTATTCAAATTTTCGAGGATTAGGATCCGATTTTTGTTTTAATACCCTTTCGAAAATTATTTTCATTTTTAAATCCGATTTTATTTCAAAACACTATTTTAAGATCATATCCTTTATTTTGAAACTTTCTGCGATCGCGCAAATCGAAAATTTCAAAAACGATAATCGAGCCCGAAAAATAAACCTTTGACTTTCGGACACCAAAGTCAAATTCTACCCTCTTCCATATTTTCTTACACAAATTAGATTTTTCCTACACATCTAATTTATCATCATTACTTTTATTTTTGTATTTAAATTTAAAGATTATACTTAATAAAAAATACATACTAAATACAATACTACCACTTTAACACTACCATTATCATTTCCATCACTTTTAAATATTTTTTTCAATAGTAAATAAAATATTTTAGTCTTAAAATTTTAAAGTAGAGATATTTTAAAAAAATCGTCAAACGCGCACACTTTAACTTTTATCGCTTTTGACGCCCGACTTTTTAAAACTGACTAATTTCGTGAAAAATATTTTAAAACACACATTAGACATTTATAATGCTAAATAGTGATAAGCACACTCTAGCTTTGCCACTTGATAATTTTGTTCCCTAAATTAGTTTAATTAAACATTATTTCTAATTAAAAACAAAACTTATATTACACATAACTTAACCTAAAATTCATACTACTTCCTAATTATTTTTCTAAGTGTAAAACACTCCTCTTTTTCTCTCCAAAATGTCGAGCCATCTCCCTCTCTTTTCTCTCTTTTATTTTTTTTCCATTTTTCTTCCTAAAACCTCTAAAATAAAACCTTAATAATATTTCTAATAAATCCTAAGTATTCTAAGTTCCTTAGTGGGTATTTGAAGCTAACATTCATGGATTATTTGGGTGGAAAACTTGGGTAATATGGGTGAAGGAATATCCGATCTAAAATTTATTTTAGATCCCCGACGATTAACATCCTGATTAAGGTGACTAGCTATATCTTGTATTAGTCTCTTTTAAAATTAATTTGATTTTTATTATAAGTTTATAAGTATGATTTTTATGTTGAAAAATATTAAACATCATTTTTGTGCACTTGTATGTTAGGTGTTGTATAAATAATGATAATAGATAAATAATGTTTAAAATAGATAAGTTGTAGTATTATGAAATCATGTTTAGTTTAATTATTTTTGAGTACTTTAAATTATTGTTCATGTTGTTTTTAAGCTTATATGAGTTTTAGTTGTGTTGAAATTAAATATAAAAAATATGTGAAATATTAACAATGAGTTTAAAGTGAATAAAAATTGAAAACAAATTTATATACAACCTACACTAACTCACGGTTTTCCCTATTTTTTTTTTAATAAATTTTTACTTTTAATTTTTGAAAATAATATGTTATGATAAGTTAGGTTAAAATGGTTGTTAATATGTTATAAAAATTAAATTAGGAAAATAAATTGGTAAGTGGAAAATATGCAAAAATGTGCTCTTGATAAAGTATGGTGTTCTTAAGTGTTCTTGAGTTGTTCTTGAATTGTTCATGTGTTCTTCATGTTTATACAAATTTTGATTTATAATGTTTTTATGTTTGTTGTTATTTATTGTTTTTATTTACTAATAAGTAATTATAATACTAAATATATAACTTAAACATTATAAATCATTAGGATTAAAAAGTTAGAAATTTAAAGTGTTGAAAAACACTATTCATAAATATAAATGAAATCTTTAGTAAATTTCATTTTAGTTTAAATCGTTTTTGTATAATTAGAATAATTAAAATATAAAGACTTTAAACTAAAAACTGATAAAAATTGAAAAATGAAATTTTGGAACACTACACTACTACTCACGGCATTTCTATATATTTTGGGTTAAAATTACTTTTATCACTTTTTAGTTTATTGTTAAAATAATTTAGTTTTTAGTTAATAAGTTAGAATTAAGAAATTAAAAGAAATAAATTAATTTTGACATATATATTAAATCACACGACATAACCACTTTAAATTGACTAAATTTGATCAAAATGAAAATATCACTAAGTCACTAAAGTTTAATAGTTATTAGAATTGAAATTTTGTATAAATCGTTTTAGTTATAAATGAAATATATTAAACCGATAAAAATGTTTTAACCGTTATATAAATGAACTAAATCGTGTGCTACTACCTTTGCAAATATTGGACTGTTGAACTTGGACATACGGACTAAAATTAACCATCCACGATACTACTATTTTAATATGAAAATCGCTAAATTTAGTAAGTAGATGACTAAACTTAACCGAGTTTTACTTTTGAAATATTTTCATAAATCACTAAGTACAAAACGAACTTAACGACTTTAAAACTAGAAAACTATACTTAGTAAATAAAATGGTTTAGTTTTATACCAAAAATATCTTAAGTATAAAAATATGTATAAGTATAAAATACGTACAAGTATAGGAATACGTATAAGTATAAAAATACGTATAAGTATAAAATACGAATACGTATAAAAATACGTATAAAATACGAAATATAAAAATACGAATACGTATAAAAATACGTATAAAATACGATGAATAGTGACCGATGAATAGTGAAAAATGAATA
This sequence comes from Dianthus caryophyllus, assembly GCA_023091065.1. NCBI lineage: Eukaryota > Viridiplantae > Streptophyta > Magnoliopsida > Caryophyllales > Caryophyllaceae > Dianthus > Dianthus caryophyllus. The sequence continues at coordinate 8,742,357 of CM041529.1, read as the reverse complement.
GTGAAAATTTTTACTAAGTATAGAAAATTGAAAATGAATAAGTAAATAACTTAAAGTGTTTTGAAAAACCCTTAAATAAAATTGGACATACTAATAAACGTTTCAATTTAGAAACTTAAAAACGTTAATAATTAACAACACTTCAAATAATAAACGAATATGTTATGTGATCATATGAAACCTACAAATACTTAAACGTTTGACACTGAGACTAGGAGAGTCTAGTAACATGTGATATGTAATATCAAATAAATAATAAATCATGAGTAAGTTAAATAAAAGGTCAAACGCTTGAGCCTCCGTTATGAAAACGTCAATCGTAAGTGAAGTGGGGTTAAGATAGTCTTGTAGCGGTCGCCATTGCCGTACAAGATAATGAATATGCCAATCCTTTTGGATCAGGCTTTAGGAAATAGTCGTTTTATCCAGAGTTAAGGTGCTCTATGAATAGCATAGCCTACTCTTAACGTGGATATTAGTGTACATGTACTGGACTAGGGTTTTATTCCCCTATTTCGCTAAAGTTACTAGGGCCACCGTGACATTATGTGCTTATGCGCTTTACGGTTCTGTCTCCTTGCCGAGTTTCGTCTTTATTGGACGCGACACTAGCATTCGTTCTTACCCTGCGTAAAGATTACTTGACGAGATTGTGTCTGAAGTTCGAATCATTTCGAACACTAGAAGATGAGATGCAAGTACTATAGTATTCGGCGTGGTTTACGAGTCGAGTAAGTTGCTGCACTATGGTAGTGAGATGCAAGCGACTAGAGTACAATGGCCTACTCAGTGGTCAGGCTCGTAAGCAGTATGTGTTGTTTGTTGATTGATTAAATGAGAATGAGTGTGTACCATCTTCGAAAACTAATGACCACAAATTTCTGAAGTGAATCGAGTCTGCATGATGTGAATGATACGATATGTATGTTTGTTTGCGATTTGACATCGCCTCGTAATACTGCTGAAATACTGTGACACTATTGCTATGATATTATATGTTATTTGCTTTTATAACTGAATATCATGCTTATATGATTTATTCCTTTAAACCGCATGCTTATTATGACTTGTATGTCTTTATATGTTATTTGTATTAAGCATGTTTATGTTTTTTATCATAATGTTATAATTATAAAGCGATAGTAATAAACCAAAGTAATTGAAATCGAGGGTAAGTATGAGCATAGCTAGTCACTTTGTCGCCAATGCATCCCCCATCAGTTTATTGTGCAGGATGATCGTGGACCGGGAGCTGGTTTTTGGACAAGGCCACGAGACTATCTTACGCTTTATTTTAAGTTGTCTTTGAGAGAAATGTAATATATACTACGATACTCATTTAAATTGCCGTACTTTGAGTTGTTTTATTCAACTCTTGAACGATGTTATAACATTTGGGTTTTTATTGTATAATTAATAACGCTGGTTTAAGACTTAATTAATTTCCGCCTTAGTAATTAAAGTCGACTAAAACCCAAGTTGTTACAGTTGGTATCAAAGCTGTCTTGCGACCGTGAGTAACTTAATAGTTATTTCATCTAGCGAGAGACACCTGGGCCAGACATTCATATCGTATGTCAGGCTGACTTATAGGATCAAATAATAAATTAGAAATCTTAGCTCGCTAAAATAATAACTTAGATCGCTTTAAAGTGTGAGGATGGGTAGAAACCTTAAGGACCGACCATAGGCTAAGGACTTTTAAATAACGAACTACTTCCCTCCAAATAAAATATACTAACTATCGTATGCTTGCTACTTGCTGTGGTGACTAACTATAACTAACAACTATCCTCGGATATAAAATCTTAATAATAATTTTTATTCTCGAAGAACGAAGCCATTAATCAAATTCATGACGACAAGACCTCAGACGCTGCCAATGGACGCATCAAGAACCTTACTACTGATGAGACGTTCAAGATCTCGAAGATTTCTATAGCAGAAAGGAATTCTACAACTCCATCTAATTATCCTCTTTAACTAAAATTTTTATTTCGTTCTCTTTTAAAATTTTTAACCTCTTTAACCTTTTCTTCTAACTCTCTAATTTCCTAAATCTATAGTCCCTAATAACTACTTCTCAAATGAACCTTAAATTCTCTTCCTTAATTTCGCAAAATGATTTCATTTTTGCTTTTCAATTTCATAAACTCCTTATAATTTATTCTCAAAAACCGTAGAACTTTATTTCCTTTTTATCTATTAAACTTACTATCTTTCCCAAAATTTATTAATCTCGTAAATTTATAACTTCTAATTACCTTCTAAAATTAACATTCATATTTCCGTTTAAAATATATTTGATACTTATTCAATTATTTCTTAAAACTTTATTTCGTAATCTCAAATATCTTCGAAATTATTTTGTTTTAAATCATATATTCTTTACCTCATTTACAATCGAATTTGATTATTTTAAATTTTTGAACTTATCAATACCTATTCCAAATTCTCAACTTTTAAAATGAATTTTTATCTTTTCTACTTAAACTTGATAAATATGTTTAAAAATTTCTTAAGGGGGTAGGACAAAAAAATATGATGGTTTTAAAATTATTGATTAAAGTTTAAGATTTAAAACCTTTATTTCATCCTACTTTAAACTTTATACCTATTTCTAAATTTAAATGAATTTGCTTTTACTGTTAAAATACTTATAATTTTAATTTAATTAATTCCGTACAAAACTTCTAGGCCCCACCTTTTTGAAAATCCCTTTGAAATCGATTTCAAAAATGACAATCTATCAATATTTCTATATTAACTCAAAATATTCTATCTATAAATATAAAATGTTTATATCCTTCAAATCTTTCCACTCCATATAACATCTTTATAAAAATTCAAAAATACGAACATTATGAAAAATGTTATTCTACCAAAATAAAATGTCATTATCGAAACTTGTAAAATTCTGATATTCTCTCTAACTGCATTGGCTAACTGCGAGCAGTTATCCACTCTATTCAAGTTTCGGGACGAAACTTTTCTCAAGGGGGTAGGTTTGTAACACCCCGTGTCATTTTAACACAATTTTATAAAAGAATTCAATTCCTTAAATTAAATTCATCCTTTTTCCATATAATAAAAATGCGACTGAAATTTTTTCGCCAAATAATACTAAATTTCCTAAGTACAAATTTAAAAATTTTGAAAAATAAAGTTTGTTGTATTATCTTTAGAATTGAAAAAGAAACACATTTTAAAATTTTATAAAAATCAACACAAAATTTATATCGACTTTCAAATTTCAAAAATGTTAAGTTATGTTTACTGTTCATAAAAATATATGTAAAACCTTTTATTTATAAAATTCAATTTCAAACATTTTTCATTTTCGAATAAAAATGAACCCTTATACTTTTCCCGTCTCTAAAATTCGGGTCAACAATTTCAAACACGCAAATCAAAAATCAAACAATCTTATCCTCTTCCACTTTCTTTTTATTTTGGAAAAGCAAACTTAACATCACCTTTAAAGAAAATATAATGATTTTGATTATTTTAATAAATCATATTATATTAAAATCTAATTACTATTTCATTTCTATTAAACTAGCTTTTTCTATATTGTCGAAATTTGAAGTCACACGTAATTTAAATTGATAAACTTTTTGACGTTTGAATATAATTCTTTAAATCTATAACATTCAACGAAAAAAAATAAGTATTTCGACCTAGGAAATTTTTATTCAAATTTTCGAGGATTAGGATCCGATTTTTGTTTTAATACCCTTTCGAAAATTATTTTCATTTTTAATTCCGATTTTATTTCAAAACACTATTTTAAGATCATATCCTTATTTTGAGACTTTCTGCGATCGCGCATATCGAAAATTTCAAAAACGATAATCGGGCTCGAAAAATAAACCTTTGACTTTCGGACACCAAAGTCAAATTCTACCCTCTTCCATATTTTCTTACACAAATTAGATTTTTCTTACACATCTAATTTATCATCATTACATTTATTTTTGTATTTAAATTTAAAGATTATACTTATTAAAAAATACATACTAAATACAATACTACCACTTTAACACTACCATTTTCATTTCCATCACTTTTAAAAATTTTCTTCAATAGTAAATAAAATATTTTAGTCTTAAAATTTTAAAGTAGAGATATTTCAAAAAAATCGTCAAACGCGCACACTTTAACTTTTATCGCTTTTGACGCCCGACTTTTTAAAACTGACTAATTTCGTGAAAAACATTTTAAAACACACATTAGACATTTTTAATGCTAAATAGTGATGAGCACACTCTAGCTTTGCCACTTGATAATTTTGTTCCCTAAATTAGTTTAATTAAACATTATTTCTAATTAAAAACAAAACTTATACTACACATAACTTAACCTAAAATTCATACTACTTCCTCATTATTTTTCTAAGTGTAAAACACTCCTCTTTTTCTCTCCAAAATGTCGAGCCATCTCCCTCTCTTTTCTCTCTTTTATTTTTTCCATCTTTCTTCCTAAAACCTCTAAAATAAAACCTTAATAATATTTCTAATAAATCCTAAGTATTCTAAGTTCCTTAGTGGGTATTTGAAGCTAACATTCAAGGATTATTTGGGTGGAAAACTTGGGTAATATGGGTGAAAGAATTTCCGATCTGAAATTTATTTTAGATCCCCGACGATTAACATCCTGATTAAGGTGACTAGCTATATGTTGTTTTAGTCTCATTTAAAATTAATTTGATTTTTATTATAAATTTATAAGTATGATTTTTATGTTGAAAAATATTAAACATCATTTTTGTGCACTTGTATGTTAGGTGTTGTATAAATAATGATAATAGATAAATAATGTTTAAAATAGATAAGTTGTAGTATTATGAAATCATGTTTAGTTTAATTATTTTTGAGTACTTTAAATTATTGCTCATGTTGTTTTTAAGCTTATATGAGTTTTAGTTGTGGTGAAATTAAATATAAAAATTATGTGAAATATTAACAATGAGTTTAAAGTGAAAAAATCGAAAACAAATTTATATACAACCTACACTAACTCACGGTTTTCCCTATTTTTTTTTTTTAATAAATTTTTCCTTTTAATTTTTGAAAATAATATGTTATGATGAGTTAGGTTAAAATGGTTGTTAATAAGTTATAAAAATTAAATTAGGAAAATAATTTGGTAAGTGGAAAATATGCAAAAATGTGCTCTTGATAAAGTATGGTGTTCTTAAGTGTTCTTGAGTTGTTCTTAAATTGTTCATGTGTTCTTCATGTTTATAAAAATTTTGATTTATAATGTTTTTATGTTTGTTGTTATTTATTGTTTTTATTTACTAATAAGTAATTATAATACTAAATATTTAACTTAAACATTATAAATCATTAGGATTAAAAAGTTAGAAATTTAAAGTGTTGAAAAACACTATTCATAAATATAAATGAAATTTTTAGTAAATTTCATTTTAGTTTAAACCGTTTTAGTATAATTAGAATAATTAAAATATAAAGACTTTAAACTAAAAACCGATAAAAATTGAAAAATGAATTTTTGGAACACTACTCTACTACTCACGGCATTTCTATATATTTTGGGTTAAAAATTACTTTATCACTTTTTAGTTTATTTGTTAAAATAATTTAGTTATTAGTTAATAAGTTAGAATTAAGAAATTAAAAGAAATAAATTAATTTTGACATATATATTAAATAACACGACATAACCACTTTAAATTGACTAAATTTGATCAAAATGAAAATATCACTAAGTCACTAAAGTTTAATAGTTATTAGAATTGAAATTTTGTATAAATCGTTTTAGTTATAAATGAAATATATTAAACCGATAAAAATGTTTTAACCGTTATAAAAATGAACTAAATCGTGTGCTACTACCTTTGCAAATATTGGACTGTTGAACTTGGACATACGGACTAAAATTAACCATCCACGATACTACTATTTTAAAATGAAAATCGCTAAATTTAGTAAGTAGATGACTAAACTTAACCGAGTTTTACTTTTGAAATATTTTCATAAATCACTAAGTACAAAACGAACTTAACGACTTTAAAACTAGAAAACTATTCTTAGTAAATAAAAATGGTTTAGTTTTATACCAAAAATATCTTAAGTATAAAAATATGTATAAGTATAAAATACGTACAAGTATAGGATTACGTATAAGTATAAAAATACGTATAAGTATAAAATACGAATACGTATAAAAATACTTATAAAATACGAAGTATAAAAATACGAATACGTATAAAAATACGTATAAAATACGATGAATAGTGACCGATGAATAGTGAAAAGTGAATAGTGAAAAATGAATAGTGAAATTTTTTACTAAGTATAGAAAATTGAAAATGAATAAGTAAATAACTTAAAGTGTTTTGAAAAACACTTAAATAAAATTGGACATACTAATAAACGTTTCAATTTAGAAACTTAAAAACGTTAATAATTAACAACACTTCAAATAATAAACGAATATCTTATGTGATCATATGAAACCTACAAATACTTAAACGTTTGACACTGAGACTAGGAGAGTCTAGTAACATGTGATATGTAATATCAAATAAATAATAAATCATGAGTAAGTTAAATAAAAGGTCAAACGCTTGAGTCTCCGTTATGAAAACGTCAATCGTAAGTGAAGTGGGGTTAAGATAGTCTTGTAGCGGTCGCCATTGCCGTACAAGATAATGAATATGCCAATCCTTTTGGATCAGGCTTTAGGAAATAGTCGTTTTATCCAGAGTTAAGGTGCTCTATGAATAGCATAGCCTACTCTTAACGTGGATATTAGTGTACATGTACTAGACTAGGGTTTTATTCCCCTATTTCGCTAAAGTTACCAGGGCCACCGTGACATTATGTGCTTATGCGCTTTACGGTTCTGTCTCCTTGCCGAGTTTCGTCTTTATTGGACGCGACACTAGCATTCGTTCTTACCCTGCGTAAAGATTACTTGACGAGATTGTGTCTGAAGTTCGAATCATTTCGAACACTAGAAGATGAGATGCAAGTACTATAGTATTCGGCGTGGTTTACGAGTCGAGTAAGTTGCTGCACTATGGTAGTGAGATGCAAGCGACTAGAGTACAATGGCCTACTCAGTGGTCAGGCTCGTAAGCAGTATGTGTTGTTTGTTGATTGATTAAATGAGAATGAGTGTGTACCATCTTCGAAAACTAAAGACCACAAATTTCTGAAGTGAATCGAGTCTGCATGATGTGAATGATACGATATGTATGTTTGTTTGCGATTTGATATCGCCTCGTAATACTGCTGAAATACTGTGACACTATTGCTATGATATTATATGTTATTTGCTTTTATAACTGAATATCATGCTTATATGATTTATTGCTTTAAACCGCATGCTTATTATGACTTGTATGTCTTTATATGCTATTTGTATTAAGCATGTTTATGTTTTTTATCATAATGTTATAATTATAAAGCGATAGTAATAAACCAAAGTAATTGAAATCGAGGGTAAGTATGAGCATAGCTAGTCACTGTCCGCTCAGCGGGCATCCCCCCATCAGTTTATTGTGCAGGATGATCGTGGACCGGGAGCTGGTTTTTGGACAAGGCCACGAGACTATCTTACGCTTTATTTTAAGTTGTGTTTGAGAGAAATGTAATATATACTACGATACTCTTTTAAATTGCCGTACTTAGAGTTGTTTTATTCAACTCTTGAACGATGTTATAACATTTGGGTTTTTATTGTATAATTAATAACGCTGGTTTAAGACTTAATTAATTTCCGCCTTAGTAATTAAAGTCGACTAAAAACCAAGTTATTACAGCGTGAGCGTCCTCCTATCGACAGTCCATGCGTCGTGCGACTGATTGGTGACGGGGTTAGGTGCGGGAAGGGCGAGGAGCATACGTTTCAGCCCCGGACCGTGTGGTTTGCCGACTTCTTCTACGGGAAGAAGAAGAAGGGGTCTACTCGAGCGAGCGCTGAGCAGAGGGCCCGGCTGTGGTTGTGGTGGTTTCTGACGGCCACCCACTTTGGTGATAAGGGGGAGCGACCCTCGACGGCTGTGCTGATGGCGCTGTCGGACATGAGACGCCTAGGCGAGTTCGATTAGGTGACCCCGGCTCTGGGGTTGCTGATCCGATACTTGAGGGACGCGGTGCGTCCTGACCGGATTGACGAGGATTCGGATGTGTCGCTCGTGGGCCCTGGTCTTCTGATGGAGGTAGGGTTTGACTTCGTAGTGTCTTGTTGCCTCGTTTCTGTTCTTCTTTTGTAACGTGTATTTTGATTGCTTGCAGTCTTGGTGCTACGCTCACTTCCCCTCTCTGCTCCCGAACACGCCCAGGTGGCGCCACGCACTCACCTCTTCCATGCGACGCCGACAATGGGATCGGAGGGGTATTGGCCTGAACTATGACAGGCCTCGTGTGCTCTTCAACGGGATGACCATGGATAAGGTAAGGGTGGTACTTTGGTTTTTTGTAGCTTGCGTTTGGGGTTTGTATTTGTTTTTGTAGTTCATGACTTGGTTTTGTTTTGCAGTTCGTTCGTGACCCTTGGAGGAGTTTTACTGGTGTTCCTCCGTCGATTGCAGCCCGCTTTGGTCCCCTTGACGGACGGCGGCTGTATATTGCGACTCAGTACGGCTCGTACTGGCACTTGGGTGAGCGTCTGAGTGCGCAGACGGGTCGCGGCGGCTTCATCGTACCTGCGCCTCCGCCCTCGGTTTTGTTTGTGGAGACGCCCGACGCTAACGAGCGTCGTGACGTGTATCACGAGGGTCAGGCTCCACTGGCCGCGGCGGTGAGGACTACGTGACCTGGGCACAGCATGCTCTTGCTGATGCTGTGATCGAGGTATGTTTTATTATATTTTTTGCTTATGTGTTTTGGTCTTAAAAAGCAAAAATTTACCCTGTCTTTGTTTTGCAGCGACGTGACCCTGACCTCGAGTTTCAGCCTCCTCCGTTCGTCGAGGATCTGCTGGTTGTGCATGAGGGCTGCCAGCATTCGATCGTGTTGCCTGCGTGTATGTCCGTGGTGACCGACGCGGGCTTGGACAGCTGGGATCCGCGCGTTAAGAAGGTACTTTCTGTCTTCGAGTTTCGTGGAGTATTATGTAGTATAGCCCCCAGTTTGAATTAGATTTTTATGGTTAAAATCATTATTCAAACTCTGCTTGAAGAAGCTTTTGATTATAGCCCCCAGTTTGAGTTAGATTTTAGTGGTTAAAATCATTATTCAAACTCTGCTTGAAGTCGCTTTAGATTGGAGCCCCCAGTTTGAGTTAGATTTTAGTGTAAAATCAAAATTCAAACTTTGTTGAAGTAGCTTTTGATTGTAGCCCCCAGGTTTGAAAGCTAAGTGTACGTCCTTCATTGTGTGCAGGTGACGGCTGATGTGCACAGGAGGCTGTGGCGGGCGGCGAACCGGTGGAGGGCGGTCGTGAACGAGAAGGTAGTAGAGGCCTGCGAGGTAAGAGGCGACCGACGCCGACGCAGAGTTAGCTGTGGTCGTGGTCGAGGAGGCGCGAGATCGCGTCGAAATGGAGGTCGCGCATGCCGAGGAGCTGGCGAGAGTCCGAGCGGAGCTAGAGGGTCGGCACGCAGAGGAGGCGCTAGGCGCGTCGAGATTGATTCCTTGCGTGCAGTCTTAGAGCGTCGTGACCGGTCGCAGTAGTCTTGAACGTGTTGGTTTTGTATTTTGGACTTGTATTACGAGTATTAGTATTTGTTTGTAACGGTTTATGTATTAGGATTTTTGTATGGTTGATTTTTGGACTTGTGTTTGTGGTTTTGGTGTATTGTAGGTGTTTATAAGTGGTTGTTTTGGCTTTCCTTATAGCTAAAGGTTCTACGTACGGCGTCCTAAACTTCGGTTATTTTGTCTTGTCGCGAAAAATGCGTGCTCAGGTTGTGGCTGGGCCTAAAATCCTTGCATATTTATTTCCCGAGCGTACCTGCAAAACATTGTTAGTCGTAAACATACGCATGCGTCTCGATTGAGACCGACTCATTTATGATTAAGCTAAATGCAAATGCAGAGTTTTGAAAAGAAAACTGTTTAGAAAATATTTTAGACTCGTAAAAAGACGCTTTTGATTTTGTAAAAATGCGAGCTAAAACGACGTTTTGAGACGAAAAATGTGAATGCGAGAGTCGTGTTTTGTGTAGTTTTTAATTTTTGTGTGATTATCGTGTTTTGTGAATACGAAAAATATGAAAGACGGGAGCCGATTACGCAAATCGAGACGACGCGACGGGACCGTGAATGTCGACCATGAGGTCGGTAAAAGAGGTAAGTGGGTAGTAAGTTAAAAATATAGGGTATAGGTGTGTAACAGTTGTAAGAAATCGAATAATTTTGTCAGGGAGGAAAAAGAAAATCGCCTGTAAACAGGCGAATAAAATTTTAATCGCCTATTTACAGGCGATTAGTTTTTTGTTTTGTGGTTTTTCTTTGATTTCTTTTAATCGCTTGGTCACTAGCGTTTATGTTTTGTGTTGTATTTTATTTTGCAAATCTCGGCTATAAAAGGAGGGCTAGGTTAACTCAATTTACTCATCCTTTCAACGTTCTATTCTCGGCATTCCAAAGATATTCAAAATATTTGCAGAACGTTAGTCGGAAAATGGAGAACTTTGAAGGAAACTTGCATCGTTGGTGTGCGTCGTTGTCGGGGCTGGAGAGGAAGGACTTGAAAGATTGCGGTATTGGGGTACTCCTGGGCCTGAGGCAGGTTCAAATGGAGCCCGAGTTCTTAGATGCTTGTCTCGACTACTGGGACTTGAGTTTCCATGTGTTCCGCTTTCCTGGCGGGGAGGTCTGTCCTTTAGTTGAGGAGTTTGGGGCCATTGGTGGGTGGTTACGTACTAACCTGCCTGTGTATTAGGCGGGAACCAGGGTATAAGAGGCATGTGGAGAGCTACCTCCAGATGACTTCTGACGAGACGGAGGAGTTATTCGTGGGGAGTCGCGTCAACCTTAACTGCCTGTGTCAGCGGTTTATGAACCGTGAAAATGAGACGATCTCCTTTGGGACAAGAAAAAGGGCGTTGGCGTTTTGCTTAATCCACCGTTATATGTTCCCCGATTCTTTGTACGAGGGAGCGCTCGGTGATCCCCGCCTAATCACTGTCATCCAACAGATGGAGTATGGTTGTAACCCTTCCGCCGTGATCTTGGCCAAGACGATCCTGGGACTGGATGATCGTGCCTGCAACAGGGAGCGCCCGTACCGAGGATGTCCCCTTATCCTTCAGGTGTGGTTGATGGAGCGTCTGGGTGTGCTGGGCGATATTGACGGGTCATATTCCGCTGGAAGTATGACTAATCGCTATATTAGGTGGCTGGATCCAAATTATCGTCCTGACGATTACTTCCCCGAACTTGTGAGGTCATCGGCCATCCGTTGGTCGGTACCATGGTGGGGGGTAGTTGACGTGACGGCGAGTGCAGCTGGCGATGGTTCGTCTGGAGTCCTCCTTTGCGGGTTTGACATGGGTGTTTATGTCCATCCCGTGCGAGTGAGGCGACAGATGGGATGGGCACAGTTCAAACCTGGTCATGACACTACGGTGTAGGGCATGCTCATGTTGACTAGCGACGTAACCGACGCTTGGGCGAGTGGTTGGATCATGCGCCCCAGGTGGCCGGTAAAAATTAAACTAATTTAACTAAACTAATTATAATATGTTATTTAGAAAAATTAAAACTAAAAATTGGTCCATTTATTTAAAGGAAGCCGTGTATATGTAGGTATATGTTCAAGTTTTTATTTTTGATTTTTATACTCCTAATTCAACAACTAACTTACTTTATATCATTTATATATTTAACACATGTGAAAATCATATACAAACATTAACACACATAAGTAAAAACCATTCAAACACAAGAATAACAACCAAAAATTCAAGAACACACATAACACTTTAAAACATTTAAAATTCATAACAAATTCATTTTAAGTCCTAAACATAAACTAATTATATTTTCATGTTCACCTTGTTATGAGTATTTTAAGCATGCAATTTACAAAAATTAAAACGAAAAATTAAACCAAAAACATAGGTGATGCCGTGTGATATATGTGTGTTACACAAATGTTATTTTTCGATTTTTGTCTCCTAATTTAACATATGATTACTAGGTGATCATAAACACAATAAATATAACACATAACATTTAAAGCATGCGATTTACAAAAATGAAAACTAGTGTGCGGGGACACCTCAAATTAGATGGTTATCGACGAGGATCTAAAATAAATTTTAGATCGGATTTTTTTCTTCACCCGAACATACCCATGTTATTCACCCAAAAATCACCCATGAAAGTTAACTCCATAAACTCACTAATTAACTAGGATTACCTAGGATTTATTAGAATAATATTAAGGGTTTTATTTACTTGGTTTTAGTAAGAAAAAGAAGAAGAATAAAAGGGAGGAAGTGAAGTAGTATGGCACGTCCAAATGTAGAGAAGGAGAAGTGATTTTGCTTTCCAAAACTTATCATGTAAGTTAACAAAATAAAGGTGTTAATTAAAGCATTTTAATTAAATAAAGTTTAAAGAAAAAGAAATTAAAACATCATCACATTTAACCACCCAAGTCAATAATACTATTTGGGTTAGAAATTGTCCCCCCGATATTTTAAAATGCTTTTACGAAATAAATCGGGCTTAAAAAGTCGGGCGTCAATAGACGATAAAAGTTAGTGTGTGCGCGTTTGACGATTTTTCGAAATATCTCTACTTTAAAATTTTAAGACTAAAATATTTTATTTACTATTGGAGAAAATATTTAAAAGTTAAGGAACATTGATAAAATTTTAAAAGCTAAGACGGCGAAAATAGAATAGGAGGTTTCGAGGAATGAATTTTGACTTTTGAAAGAAAACAGAAAAATGAATTTAGTTCGGTCTGTCTGATAGTTATGAAAACTGTACCATTAAATCCGTCTCGAAAAATTAGGTGGTTTAGGCTTTTGATTCGTTAAATTCCGAGTCCGTATGACCACTTTTCGGACCTCGAAAGTTAAGCTCTAAAAAGTTATACGGGTTGCATAAAATCAGGAAGGAAATTGGTTTGTTAAATAATGTCAAAGTAAATAAATAAAATGACAACTTTGAATAGGTGTGTAAGTGAATTGATGTGTTTGTGTATAATAATAAAAAGAAAACGTGTAGTAGTAGTAGTTGTAAAAGTAATTTTTGTTATGTATTACATTTGTGTATTGTAAATGTTTATTCTTTGGCAGGATACTAAAGCAGCTTAATGCCACTACTATTACCTTAATCCCTAAGGTAAAAGTACCCAAATCAGTGACTCAATATAGACCTATTGCTTGTTGCAATGTGCTCTACAAGTGCATCTCCAAACTCATTTGCAATAGATTGTCTCTGGTTCTTCCTGACTTGGTGTGTAGGAGTCAGGGAGGGTTTATTAAGAATCGAAGTATAATTGAAAATATTCTTATTTGTCAAGATCTAGTCAGGCTTTATAATAGGCAAGCCTGTTCCCCAAGGTGCATGTTTAAGATTGACCTTATGAAGGCCTATGATTCTGTGGGTTGGTCTTTTGTTGGTGAGCTATTGACAGCCTTTCAGTTTCCGTTTGCTGTGAGGAGTTTGATTATGGAGTGTGTTACTTCTCCCTCTTATTCTCTTGCAATCAATGGTGAGGTTTTTGGATTCTTCAAGGGTAAGAGAGGATTGAGACAAGGAGACCCCATTTCTCCATTGTTGTTTACTCTCTGTATGGAGTATTTTAGTAGGATTCTCAAGTTTGCTACAGCTAATTTGAAGTTCAGTTATCATCCTCTGTGCAAGCCAATGAAACTAAGTCATCTCATGTTCGCTGATGATCTCCTACTGTTCAGTAAAGGAGAGGCTCCCTCTATCCTGGTGTTGCTCAGATCTTTCTCTACTTTTTCACAAGCATCTGGTTTAAAGAGCAGTCCCTTGAAATCTTGTGTGTATTTTAATGGTGTGTCAGACCAGTTGAAGTCTGAAATTCTGTCCATTTCTGGGTTTATAGAAGGCAAGCTTCCTTTCAAATATCTGGGAGTCCCTATAACAGCTGGTAGATTGAAAAGTAAAGACTGTGCCATCCTCATTGACCGTATTGTTGAGAGAATCAGGCAATTGGGAGCACGAAAGCTGTCTTACTCAGGAAGACTTGTACTGGTACAGTCAGTTTTACAAACTCTCCACTCTTATTGGGCATCAATGTTCATTCTTCCAAAAGGGGTTTTAAAGAGAGTGGAAGCTGTTTGTAGGAATTATTTGTGGGGAGGATCAGCTGAGTTTCTCAAAAACCCTAATGTGGCTTGGGCTAAGGTGTGTTTACCAAAAAAACAAGGGGGTTTGAACTTGAAAGATGGTGTCACATGGAATAACGCTTTGGTTGGGAAACTAGTGTGGTGGATGGCGGTCAAAGCTGATAGATTATGGGTGCAATGGGTAAATCACGTATATATGAAAGGAACGCCTTGGTGGGAGTATGAACCAAAGGATGATACAAGTTGGTATATCAAGAAAATTTGCAAAGTCGTGACGCCATGTGACGCTTTTGATGGAGGAGACTGGTCCGAAGGTGTTTTCTCTGTCAAAGCATGCTACAAGTGGCTGTCACCACAGCAACCATCTGTAGCCTGGTATAAAGCTCTTTGGCATCCCATGGTGGTTCCTAAACATGGTTTTATCGCTTGGATGATAGCTCACAGAGGGCTCAAGCTCAAGGATCAGCTGTATGCTTTTGGGGTTAGTGATGATGATGTATGTTGCATATGTGGACTGATGACTGAAACTCATCAGCATCTTTTTAGTGAATGTGAATTCACGAAGAGACTGAATGGTATTGTGCAAGAATGGTTACAGGTACGTTTTTCTAATCTTGAACTTTTGGACGGTGTACAGCCAAGGAGGTGGAGTAACACAAAAAAAGCAGTGGTGAATGTGGCCAGAATGGCAATCCTTTATGTGGTTTGGTTTCAGCGTAATGAGGCCAGACTGCTACAGTTGGTGACTGCACCAAAAGTGCATTTGAGGAAAATCAAGGAGTGGACGTTGGGGCGTATAAGATATCATAGTCATTGTCGTAGCTTGTTAGACACAAATTGGTTGAATTGTATTGGTTTTCATTAAGTATGGAGAGGTGAATCTCGTTTTTGTTTGTTGACTAGTTGAGGTCAAATTGTAATGAGTGCTTTCAAATATGATGTACATGTTAATGGTGAATTAATATAATCTTACATTCTACCAAAAAAAAATGTTTATTCTTTAATTTTAATTAGCTATAATAAGTGATGATGAATTTAGGTGTGTAAGAAAATAGGTGCATGTATTGTGTAAGAGAAAAGAAGAATGGAAGAAGATAAGCAAAGACCAAGCATGGTCAAAAATTTCGGCCTCCTTGAGTTCACTTGGACTCGATTTTCGTTTTTGAAATTTTCGATTTGCGCGCACGCGAAAAGCCTCGAAGTAAGATATATAGTCTTAAAATAATGTTTAGAAGTAATATCGAAAATGAAAATGAAAATAGACCTCAAAACGAAATCAAAAGAAAAATGGGGTATTAGGTTCCTCGCAACCTTGAATTAAAATTTTATTCGATCGAAATATATATTTTTTTTCGTTGAATGTTATCGAATTAAATCATTATAATCAAACGTCAAAAATTTTATAAGTTTAGAATAGGTATAACTTAAATTTTCGATGTTTTGTGAAAATGTTAGTTTAATAGAATATGAATAGTAATTAGATATTAATATATAATTATTTATTAAATAAAAATCAAAATGATTACAAATTTTTTTGATGTTAAGTGTTTGTACGTGACTTTTGAAGAAAATAAAGTGGTTTGACTTTTTGATTTGCGTGTTTGAAATTGTTGACTTGAATTTCAAAGACTAAAAGATATCTGAGTCCATTTTTATTCAAAAATCAAAAATGTACGAAATTGAATTCTATGAATAAAAGGTTTTACTTTTATTCTTATGAATAGTAAACATGACTTAGCTAATTTTGGAATTTGAAAAGCGATATAAATTTTATGGTTGATTTTTATAAATTTTTGAAATGTGTTTCTTTTTGAATTCTGAATATAATTCAACATACTTTATTTTTCAAAATTTTTATATTTGGACTTAAGAAATTTAGTATTGTTTAGCGAAAAAAAATTCAGTCGCATTTTTATTATAAGGAAAAAGGATGAATTTAATCTAAGGAATTAAATTCTTTTATAAAAATGTGTTTCAAAAACACGGGGTGTTACAATCCTACCCCCTTAAGAAAAGTTTCGTCCCCGAAACTTGAATAGGATGGATAACTGTCGAGATAGAACTATACAGTTAGTGAGAACATCGAGATTTTTGGAATTAGGATACTAACATTGCTCTTGATTGGGTATGAATTTTCTAACAAGGAAAGATTGATGAATTTAATAATTTTAAAATATAAGTAATTCTTTTTCGAATTAATATCTAAATGTTGCTGCATTGTCATTTTCAAAATCAGCGAGAAAGGGGTTTTCAAAAGAGTAGGGCCTAGAAGTTTTGTACGGAATTAAATTAAATAGAAATAATAAGCATTTTAAGAATTAAAACAATTTATTTAAATTTGAAAATAAATGTTAACCTTTAAATAAATTGAAATAAGGAATTTTAAGATTTAATTAGGATTTTAATTTAATTAAATTATTGTCCTACCCCCTTAAGAAGTTTTAAACGTATATACCTAATATTATTATTGTCATTTTTATGGATTACATGCATAAGATATATAGCCTTAGAAAAATGGCATTTAGGGAAATTATGTAAAAGTCATCGTGATCATAATTAAAATATGAGCTTTAATGAAATTACGAGAATATAGGCTATCGTTGAATGATTAAGTAAAATTTTAGAGAATTATGGATAACCTTGTTGATATAACTCATTTTCTTAAAATTACTATTATAATGTTATTAGGTGAAACGGAAATGTTATAGATCATATTTAGGATATGATTCGAAATTTATAATAAGGGGTTATATAAAAAGGAAAAGAAAATGTTAAATGTATATATATTTCGAAGAGAGATAATTGTAACAGGTAGGAAAAATTCAAAAGGTATTTAAAATATAAAGAGAAGGAGGTCGAAACAACTAAGTTTCAAAAGCATATAAATTTAAGAAATACGGAATTTATGAAGGAAATTGAATATATGAAAATACAATTTAGTGATTAATACGTAGAAAACTATAAGTCTTAAAACGGACGAAAATTCACGCGAAGGTAATAATAAATATTTGAAGATAATCGAAAATAAGATTCGAAAGTGGATGGGATAAGAATAAGCAATTTAAGATAATTAAATATCAAAGATATTTCAAATGACGAAATAAAAGTTTTGCGAAGCAAATAAATAATTTTCGAAGATGTTTTTAAGACGAAATACGAAGGTAAATTTTCGAAAGTAGTTAGAAATTTATGATGTTAAATATTTAAAGTGAGATAGTAAGGCTAAGATTTTGAAAACAAATCAAGTCAAAAATATTTAAATTTAAAGGATGATTTTAATAAGGTTATTGAAATTTTCAATGTTAAAGAAGTCTTCGACGTCTTGGAGGTTGCCTCAGATAGCATGATTCTTGATACGTCTCACTGCATGAGCTTCAAGTCTTGTCTTCTAGTCTTGCATTTGCGAGAAATGGAAAGAGATAAAAATTTATTTTATGAAGTCGTTATCGGAGTATAAGTTAGGAAGATTTTATTTAAAAGAAGAAAATAATTTAAATAGATCGATTAAAATTTTCTTTTTGAATAAGTTAGGAAGAGATGAATATGGATGTTTGAGAATGTTATAGAGGTCTTCAAGGCAGTAGTATTCTTCAAGGTCTAGAGCGTCGCTTCGGAATTGTTCGTCTCTTGATGCGTCCATTTGCAAGTGCTTGAGTCCTTGTCACCTCGTCTTCGATTCATACGTCCCGAGTTTAGGTAACGTTAGTATAAAAGATTTGTTAGTCAAAAAGATCAGTCGGTCAATCCTTAATGTTTCTACCCATTCTCACTTTTAAAGCGTTCGAAGATTATTATTTTAGCGATCTAGAATTTCTAATTCATTATTTGATCCTATAAGTCTATGCCTGACATACGATATGAATGTCTAGCCCAGGTGTCGTCTCGCTAGATGAGATAACTTTAAGTTATTCACGGTCGCAAGACAGCTCTGATACCAACTGTAACAACCTGGTTTTTCGTGACTTTAATTAAACTAAGGCGGAATATTAATTAAGTCTATTTATTACAAAACCAGCTGTCATCGTATTACAACTCATTATACATAATAAGAGTCATAGATAAAGCAGAGTTTAATCCATTACAATCTCTCAAAATATAAAATAAGACCTTCAATCCCCTTGTATAGATCACAGTCAAGTCTCGGGGTACCTGTTGATTCCCGTATTAGCTTTTTCAGCCCCGCACCTAATAATCAACACATATATACATACAGCAATGCAATTCATAAAGCATAACATAAGCAGTTCTTTAAACATGGCAAGAAAATCATCAGGTCATCTCAAATCATAATCATGTAAGCAGATCATCATCATCTCAATCATAATCGGGGTAGTCGACCCTTTTCAATTATTCATATAGTAACATAACTCGCGAGTCTTGACTACAGAGCGGCTTGTGTACTCTCATAGATAATTATCAAAGTGCACTAGCTGCTCAAACTCGTACATCAGATCAAACACTAAGTAGCGTACGTGAAAACTACCTAATATCCAATACAACATGGATAATCTATCATACGTTGTCCTATGAACCACAACCAGTCAGGATGGAAGCATGCAAAACCCTACAAAAGCAAGGCCTGCGCAAAAGCTGCCGGGTACATCAACGGACTTTAATGCTAAGGATACCACTAGGTAAGAAGGACGATTCAATCCCTTATCTTATGTGTGCACACACTTTCACTTAGAAACGACACAGTCCTCGCTATTCGAGAGAGTATGCTTTTCCTAACCAAAACGATTAATACCTAATGACAAGGTCCCCGGATGGGATGGTCATCTTCCGTTACCTCGTATGGACCGCAAAACGCAACATTTATGCCCATTCAAGGGATGTATACGCCTGCTTGCCTAAAGACTATGAGAGTCATTAGAACGCCTCAGTCAGCACTGAGAGTGAAAGAGTCCCCATACGCGGCTACCTTTCCAACGATGGCACAATAGATTCGCAACATGACAGACACCCGAGTATTTAACAAGTACTTTCTTTATTATTTTCTCGTTCCTTTATTCCTCCAGTGACAGTTCATAATAATTAATAACGTCGAACTTGTTTAATGAAAATTTAGTTCTAGCAGCTCTTCAGGTAAACGGAAGCACATAGAAAAACTTAAATATTTATTTTGAGTACGTTCGTAAATTTTAAATATTTTCACTATTCATTATTTTACTATTCACCGTATTTACTATTCATCGTATTTACTATTCATCGTATTTTATACGTATTCGTATTTTCGTATTTCGTATTCATACGTATTTCTATACGTATGCGTATTTTTATACTTCGTATTTTATTCGTATTTTTATACTTTGTATTTTATTCGTATTCTTATACTTCGTATTTTATTCGTATTTTTATACTTTGTATTTTATTCGTATTCTTATACTTAAGATATTTCTAAATATAAAACTAACCCTTTTATTTACTAAGTATAGAATTCTAGTTTTAAAGTCGTTAAGTTCGTTTTGTATTTAGTCAGTTTGAAATATATTTTAATCGAAGTTGTTAAGTTCATTTTGTATTTAGTGATTTTGAAATATATTTAAATCAAGTTGTTAAGTTCATTTTATACTTAGTGATTTTAGATAATATTTCAAAAGTAAAACTCGGTTAAATTTAGTCATGTACTTAACTAATACTTTAGCGGTTTCCATTTTTAGTGAGGTTGTCGTAGTTCATTTTAAATAGTCCGTATGTCCAATCCACATTTAAGCAAAGGCCGTAACACTCGACAATATTCATTTTAATATGTGTAACGTTTATTTTTATCGGTTTCGTTGATTCTTTTTATTAATGATTTAAAACATAAACAAATATAAACCTAATTACTATTCAAATTTAGTGACTAAGTGATAAATTTATTTTGACCAAAATTGACCCAAATAAAATAGAAATGCCGTGAGCCTTTATTTATATTAGCTATTTATTTCTTTTATTGTTTTTATTAATAAATCATTATTTTAACCATTTTAATTACTTAAGTGATAAAAATAAAAAGTGACAAAATCAATTTTGGTCCAAAAACATAGCTAAGGCCGTGGCCTTCTATACTTAGCCATTTATTTTCGTTTTCTAATTTTATCGGTTTTTGACTTAAAGTTTTTATATACTAATCATTTAAATTATACTAAAGTGATTTAACTAGTTTACGATTTTCACGAAATATTTTATTTCATTTATGAATAGTGTTTTTGCTAACTTTAAATTTCTAACTTTTTCATTATCAAGATTTAGCTCATTTAAATTATATAATTTGTATTGTATTTGTTTACTAGTGGATTTAAACAACAATAAAATAAAACTTATAATTATTTTGGATCCAAATAGTCACCTAAATGAAGAACACATGAATAGGTGATGAACTTTAATATTTTTCATATGAACTCAATTTAGTCAAATTTTTATATGTTTATACAATTTCCTCAAATTTTCCATACAAGTCTAATTTAACTAAACTAATTATAATATGTTATTTAGAAAAATTAAAACTAAAAATTGGTCCATTTATTTAAAGGAAGCCGTGTATATGTAGGTATATGTTCAAGTTTTTATTTTTGATTTTTATACTCCTAATTCAACAACTAACTTACTTTATATCATTTATATATTTAACACATGTGAAAATCATATACAAACATTAACACACATAAGTAAAAACCATTCAAACACAAGAATAACAACCAAAAATTCAAGAACACACATAACACTTTAAAACATTTAAAATTCATAACAAATTCATTTTAAGTCCTAAACATAAACTAATTATATTTTCATGTTCACCTTGTTATGAGTATTTTAAGCATGCAATTTACAAAAATTAAAACGAAAAATTAAACCAAAAACATAGGTGATGCCGTGTGATATATGTGTGTTACACAAATGTTATTTTTCGATTTTTGTCTCCTAATTTAACATATGATTACTAGGTGATCATAAACACAATAAATATAACACATAACATTTAAAGCATGCGATTTACAAAAATGAAAACTAGTGTGCGGGGACACCTCAAATTAGATGGTTATCGTCGAGGATCTAAAATAAATTTTAGATCGGATTTTTTTCTTCACCCGAACATACCCATGTTATTCACCCAAAAATCACCCATGAAAGTTAACTCCATAAACTCACTAATTAACTAGGATTACCTAGGATTTATTAGAATAATATTAAGGGTTTTATTTACTTGGTTTTAGTAAGAAAAAGAAGAAGAATAAAAGGGAGGAAGTGAAGTAGTATGGCACGTCCAAATGTAGAGAAGGAGAAGTGATTTTGCTTTCCAAAACTTATCATGTAAGTTAACAAAATAAAGGTGTTAATTAAAGCATTTTAATTAAATAAAGTTTAAAGAAAAAGAAATTAAAACATCATCACATTTAACCACCGAAGTCAATAATACTATTTGGGTTAGAAATTGTCCCCCCGATATTTTAAAATGCTTTTACGAAATAAATCGGGCTTAAAAAGTCGGGCGTCAATAGACGATAAAAGTTAGTGTGTGCGCGTTTGACGATTTTTCGAAATATCTCTACTTTAAAATTTTAAGACTAAAATATTTTATTTACTATTGGAGAAAATATTTAAAAGTTAAGGAACATTGATAAAATTTTAAAAGCTAAGACGGCGAAAATAGAATAGGAGGTTTCGAGGAATGAATTTTGACTTTTGAAAGAAAACAGAAAAATGAATTTAGTTCGGTCTGTCTGATAGTTATGAAAACTGTACCATTAAATCCGTCTCGAAAAATTAGGTGGTTTAGGCTTTTGATTCGTTAAATTCCGAGTCCGTATGACCACTTTTCGGACCTCGAAAGTTAAGCTCTAAAAAGTTATACGGGTTGCATAAAATCAAGAAGGAAATTGGTTTGTTAAATAATGTCAAAGTAAATAAATAAAATGACAACTTTGAATAGGTGTGTAAGTGAATTGATGTGTTTGTGTATAATAATAAAAAGAAAACGTGTAGTAGTAGTAGTTGTAAAAGTAATTTTGTTATGTATTACATTTGTGTATTGTAAATGTTTATTCTTTAATTTTAATTAGCTATAATAAGTGATGATGAATTTAGGTGTGTAAGAAAATAGGTGCATGTATTGTGTAAGAGAATAGAAGAATGGAAGAAGATAAGCAAAGACCAAGCATGGTCAAAAATTTCGGCCTCCTTGAGTTCACTTGGACTCGATTTTCGTTTTTGAAATTTTCGATTTGCGCGCACGCGAAAAGCCTCGAAGTAAGATATATAGTCTTAAAATAATGTTTAGAAGTAATATCGAAAATAAAAATGAAAATAGACCTCAAAACGAAATCAAAAGAAAAATGGGGTATTAGGTTCCTCGCAACCTTGAATTAAAATTTTATTCGATCGAAATATATATTTTTTTTCGTTGAATGTTATCGAATTAAATCATTATAATCAAACGTCAAAAATTTTATAAGTTTAGAATAGGTATAACTTAAATTTTCGATGTTTTGTGAAAATGTTAGTTTAATAGAATATGAATAGTAATTAGATATTAATATATAATTATTTATTAAATAAAAATCAAAATGATTACAAATTTTTTTGATGTTAAGTGTTTGTACGTGACTTTTGAAGAAAATAAAGTGGTTTGACTTTTTGATTTGCGTGTTTGAAATTGTTGACTTGAATTTCAAAGACGGAAAAGATATACGGGTCCATTTTTATTCAAAAATCAAAAATGTACGAAATTGAATTCTATGAATAAAAGGTTTTACTTTTATTCTTATGAATAGTAAACATGACTTAGCTAATTTTGGAATTTGAAAAGCGATATAAATTTTATGGTTGATTTTTATAAATTTTTGAAATGTGTTTCTTTTTGAATTCTGAATATAATTCAACATACTTTATTTTTCAAAATTTTTATATTTGGACTTAAGAAATTTAGTATTGTTTAGCGAAAAAAAATTCAGTCGCATTTTTATTATAAGGAAAAAGGATGAATTTAATCTAAGGAATTAAATTCTTTTATAAAAATGTGTTTCAAAAACACGGGGTGTTACATGAAGTCGGCGTTCGTCCAAGAGCATGAGTTGTTCGTAGCGTTCACGGGCCCATTCTGCTTCCGGGATGCTACTTTCCATTATTATGCGTAGTGATTGTATTTCTATTTCCACTGGTTGTACGGCTTCCATGCCGTAGGTGAGGAAATAGGGTGTCATGCCTGTGGGTGTGCGAATGGTTGTGCGGTATGCCCATAATGCATATGGTATCTTGTTGGGCCAGTCTTTGCAGCTGTCGATCATCTTCTCGAGTATGGTGACGACTGTCTTGTTTGCTGCTTCAACGGCTCCATTGGTTTGGGGTCGATAGGGTGAGGATTTGTGATGTTGTATATTGTATCTTGTGAGTATAGCTTCTGTCGCCTTGATCGTTGATGAACTCATGGGGTATGCCATATCGGCATATGATGTTTGTCTGGATGAACTTGGCGACCTCCTTGGAGCCAAGGGTTCGAAAGGATGCCGCTTCTACCCATATTGTAAAGTAGTCGATTGCCACTAGCAAGAAACAGTGACCTCCTGCTCCGATGGGGTGGACTTTTCCTATTACGTCGATGCCCCAAGTTGGAAAGGGCCAGGGCGAGGTTAGGCTGTATAGTGGTGAAGGGGGTATATGCTGTACATTGCTGAAAATTTGGCAGTTGTGGCAGTGCTTGACATATTGGATGCAGTCTGCTTCCATGGTTTTCCAATACCATCCTAGCCGTAGAATCTGTTTGCAGAGTGCCCGAGCGTTCATGTGGGGACCGCATTCGCCGTCATGGACTTGCGCGATGATTTCTTGTCCTTTCTTGTAATCGACACATATGAGGAGCGTGCCTTGTGGGGTCTTCTTGAGTAATTGTCCCATTTTAGGACAAATTGGGATGCTAGGAGTCTAATGGCTCTCTGGCCACGTTTATCGGTGTTGGGTGGGTAAGCGCTGTTGGTTTTGTAGTTGATTATGACTTGATGCCAAGGCTCTGTTTGCTCGGCTTCGTCTAGGTCAATGGTGTGGATGTATGCTGGTTCGTCTCGTCTTTCGATGATGATGGTGTGGGAATATATCTGTATACATGCCCTTTAAGATAACAGGATTATAATGAAACTTATTCTATATGATTAATAGTCATAAAAGAAATTGCATAAATAAACATAAGATTAAGAAAACAACCTTTAGTCCTTGCTTAATGGCCTAAGATTGAATATCAAGAAGCTTGATATCTCCTAAAAGTTGCACCCAAGATTGCTTAAGATATGCCCTTAGTTCTTGCTAGAAAACTTTAGAGAGAAGAAAACTGATTTTCTAAATTTTGTGTGTGAATTATGATCAATGAATTAGTGAATTAAGATGAGCCAAAACTCCCCTTAAATACACTATAATTTTCGGCTAACCCATCAATTATGGGGAGTAATTTTTGCTTTCCAAAAATCACTTTCCAAAAACCAATTCCTTGTTGACCAAGGAGTCAAAGAGCAATAAGGCTCTTTCCTGTATGCTTCTTTAGCTTTATAATATAATAAAATATTACTAGTGTCATAAATATGATCCACTATAATATATCATTAAATTATTAATATCCTCATATTTATAATTTTCTAATTAATTATAACAGTTTATGATTAATTAGCCTATATTATATTTAATAATTAAATATAATATTTTATATTCAATTTACGAATTACATTTAATTCGTCTTAGCTAATATCATTTAATCCTTATTAAATGGCCGTATCATTTATCACACACTTGACTAACATTTTAGTCAAAAACACCGACTAACCTTTTAGTCTTTTTGTAAGGCATCAATATGATTAATTTCTCAAATAATCACATTTCTTAAACACATCCTTTAGGTGTGACTTTTTAGGGACCAGTTGATCACCGCCATCTGTATGACAATAACGTCAAACTTATCTAGCAAGCCAACCATTATTGATAAACGTTAATCAACTGATTGCATACAAAATGTACCCTGTGTACCTTGAGAGGTTTATTTATGTTATTGTACTAACTGTGGAGGACACTAACTCCAACAATCTCCCACTTGTCCGTACAAGTGTAGGTGCGATATGTAGGGATCGGATCCCATTCACTAATCAAGTATTAGTGTAAATCAAATTACTCTAATTTGATGAGCAAGATCTATGTGGTTACATAAATACTTTGTTACAAGTTTATAGAAATTTATACCTTCTCTTAAGGAATAAAATGGGCACAAATCTAGAACTCCTTTCTAGATTTGTTTCTTGAGAATGAGCTTAGGATGATCCTCCTTAAAAACCCAAGTTTTCAATGTAGAAAACCTCCTTTAATAAGCACCCAAGAACACTCCAAACTCACAAGTGATTTTGATCTAGAAATCACAAGTGAATATATGATAATATGAGATAATATTAATACTAACTCTTAGTACAAGTATTATCTTGAGAGTATTTGTTTAGAGAGAATTATTAGTGAGATGAGAGGATGAATGCATGAATGAATATCTCTCACATACACTTGGCCTTTTTAATGAACAAAATTCAAAAACCAAAATGGGTCTAAGGAGACCCATGTGGCCGGCCTAGACAAAAGGGAGAGGAGAAGAGAAGTCTTCTCTTGTTTAGACAAATCTCATGCATTGCAATGATTGTGTTTTTATCACATGCATGCATCAAACAATTAGAAGAACCAAACAAATAAGACAAGAAGCAAAAGATGCTTCTCCTAGTCCCATTTGGACGGTCCACCCATCAATTATGGGGCCAATTTGTTTTTCAATATTTGTCCCACAAATACTTATAATTTATCACTTAAATCATCTAATATGATAAAGTATAAATTAATTAAACTCTTCCTTAATATACATGTACTTTACACATATATTAAAAATGTACTTTTACTAATCTCATTAGTAAAATATACACAATTAGTGAATTAACGTTTAATCACTAATTCCCATCTCCTCAATTAATTTTATCGATATAAAATTAAATCTCTCGAGTTCACAAATCGATTTCTCTCTAAATCAATACACTGACTAACCGTTAGTCAAATTATCAAGTCACTAATATAATCGTATCACATACAATTAATTAGCTTAAATATTTGGAGTACGTTCCTATAGGTGTGACTTAAAGGGATCAATTGATTACCGCCGTTCTCACGACAATAACGTCAAACTCTAGTCAGCCAACCGTTATTGATTTACGTTAATCAATTGACAATAATACTGGATTATCCCCATGTATTCCTTAATTGAGATTTATTAAGTAATCGCACTATTGTGGAGGACACTTACTCCAACAATCTCCCACTTGTCCGAGACAAGTTGTGCATTACCAATTCTCATGTCCGTTTCACATCTCCCACTCGATGCAAGGTGTCTTACAGGTCGTACTTGCATCCTGAGATATATATCGTGAGTGGTTTCCTCGATAAGGAGAGTAGCTGTCTGACCGGGGAATCTACCGTAGATTCTTACCGAGCGTGGCCACGCATTTTCAGCGACTACTCCTCGAGTGGCCCAAAGATGTTTTACCCCCACGAGGGGGGACATTTCCTTCCACTCGATTGTCTTTGTATAATGCAGATCACCATGACCCCAAAGATGCCCTTATAACCCCCTTTCACGGCATGGCTTAGGACAAAAATGAAAGTCACTCTGAAACCGCACCGACTGCATAATCAGTTCAGGTCAAAGAATCGACTCAAAGGAATACTATAGAATTCCCACCACGACCAGGTTTCAATCTCATTGAAAAAGAATTCTATAAGCGTCACTGTCCGACAGAGTGTTTCACAGTCTGTCTATGCAAACGAGCAGTCATCACGTATGACCCTATGGTGTTGAACCCACCATCGAACGACTTGCAATCTAGTCTCTTCGAGACGTCACCTCTTATGAGAGACTAGGGACCAGATACTTAGTTTATGCCGTTCACTTGAATATGTTCAATGTTGTCACACAACTATTCGGATAAACAAAGTATGCATTCAAAATGACTTAAAAGAGTAAATATACTCTAAACAATGAATGTTATTTTCATATATGTAATCGGATACGTTATCCATTACATATCACAGAAACTAAAGGAAATCAGGCATACGCCTCAACCCCATAGAGGCGGTGTGAGCGTCATGCTTAGCCCTCGAAAGAGGCTTGGTTAAAGGATCAGCGATATTATCGAAATGCATCCCAACCTTACAAATATCTATTTCCTTCCTTTCCACATTATCTCTAATAACGTGGTATTTCCTCAAAACGATGTCTAGACTTGTTGCTAGACTTGGGCTCCTTCGCTTGGAAAATAGCCCCACTTGTTATCACAATAAGCGATGGCGGGATCCACGGCACTAGGGACTACTCTTATTCCATCCAAGAATTGCCGAATCCACACGCCTTCTTTAGCGACTTGAGATGCCGCCAAATATTCGACTTAGTTGTAGAATCGCGGTGACACTCTGTTTGAAGCTCTTCCAACAAACAGCTCCTCCATTCAACATAAAGACATAGCGGATTGGGATTTCAGATCATCCCCATCGGTTTGGAAACTTGCATCCGTGTAACCCTTTACACGTAGCTCAAGTTCTCCTCCAAACACAAGAAACGAATCCTTAGTTCTTCTCAAGTACTTAAGGATGTTCTTTCTGACTATCCGTGATTCTCACCGGGATTAGCTTGATGGCTCGTCAAGCTCAAAGCGAAAGCGACATCGGACGAGTGCACATCATAGCATACATGATTGATCTTACAAATGAAGCATAAGGGATCAATTTCATGCGTTCAATTTCCGCAGAGTCGTAGGACATTGAGATTTCTTCAATGTTATTCCTACACTCATCTAAGAAAGCCTCTCTTGGAGTCTTTCATATTGAACCTATCAAAACTCTTATCAATATAAGTTTCTTGACTTAATGCTAGTATCCTTTTAGATCTATCTCTATAGATCCGGATACCCAAGATGCGTTGTGCCTCTCCCAAGTCCTTCATTTGGAAATGGTTTCCCAATTCCACCTTTACCGAATTTAAACTTGGAACATCATTTCCAATTAGTAGTATGTCATCCACATACAAAACAAGGAATGTTACTTTACTCCCACTAAACTTCATGTATAAACAAGGTTCCTCAAGACTTGAGCGAATCCATTTTGTTTTATAACATGATCGAATCTGTGATTCCAACTCCTTGATGCTTGCTTAAGACCATAAATGGATCTCTTAAGCTTGCATACTTTCTTAGGGTTAGATGTATCTACAAAACCTTTAGGTTGTGTCATGTACACTTCCTCTTCTAGAATCTCATTCAAGAAGGCGGTTTTTACATCTATTTGCCATATTTCATATTCATGAAATGCGGCAACCGCTAAGATTATCCTTATGGATCGAAGCATAGCAACCGGTGCAAAGCCCTTTGCCACCAATCTAGCTTTGTAAACATCAATATGTTTATCTATGCCGAGTTTGATTTTGAATATCCATTTACACTGAAGGGGTCTCACTCCTTCAGGTAAATCTACCAAGTC
This sequence comes from Dianthus caryophyllus, assembly GCA_023091065.1. Classification (NCBI taxonomy): domain Eukaryota; kingdom Viridiplantae; phylum Streptophyta; class Magnoliopsida; order Caryophyllales; family Caryophyllaceae; genus Dianthus; species Dianthus caryophyllus. The sequence goes on along the minus strand of CM041529.1, from coordinate 8,713,590 downwards.
CCAAACTTGGTTCTCGTACATAGAATCCATTTCGGATTTCATGGCCTCTAGCCATTGGTCGGAGTTGGGGCTACTAATAGCCGCCTTGTAGGTTGAGGGTTTGTTGCTTTCGAATAACAACAAATCACCCTCCTCCTCGATGTTACCGAGGTAACGGTCAGGTTGATGACTAATTCTTTCTAACCTCCTAGGGATTATCACCGTGTCAGAAGACGAGGGAACCGTTTCCTCATTTTCTGCTTCGGTTTGTGGCTCTTGAACTCCATTAAGTTCAAATTTTCTCCCACTCTGTCTTCTAGAAATGTAGTCATTTTTTAGAAAGACAGCATCACGAGCCACAAACTCTTTGTTCTCGTGAGGGTTGTAGAAGTAAAATCCACACGTTTCCTTAGGAAAACCTACAAATAGGGAACCTTTCCCGTCCATATCTCATATGGAGCCGCTTTAGTCGGACTTCGATTTAGTGAGAAAACAGCAAACGATAGCGTAAAGCCCCAAATCGATCCACGAAGCTCACTTTGACTCATCATAGACCGAACCATATCTAGCAAGGTTCGGTTTCTCCTTTCTGCAACACCATTCAACAGTGGTGTGCCCGGAGGAGTCAATTTGTGATACTCTATCACAATTCTTAAGATGTGAATCAAACTCATTACTTAGATATTCGCCACCACGATCCGATCGTAGTGCTTCTATCTTCTTATCCAATTGGTTCTCAACCTCATTTTGAAATTCTTTAAATTTCTCAAAAGCATCACTCTTGTACCTTATTAAGTAGACATAACCATATCTACTTAAGTCATCGGTAAAAGTAATGAAGTAATGATATCCTCCTCTAGCGGTGATGTTTAATGGACCACACACATCGGTATGTATGAGTCCTAAAACCTCACTTGCTCGTGTCCCTTTACCGCTAAAGGGTTGACGAGTCATCTTGCCTAAAAGGCAAGCTTCGCATGTGCCATATGATTCGCAATCAAATGGTTTGAGAACCTTGGTCGCAACAAGTCTCTTTATGCGTCTTTCGTTTATGTGACCTAAACGACAATGCCAAAGGTAGGATTTGTTTGATTCATTCGATTTGAGCCTCTTGTTCTCCACATGATAAACATCATTGACATCATTTAAAACATAAATACCTCCAATTGAAATAGCTTCACCATAAACCATTTCATTAAAAGAAAAAGTACAACGGTTGTTCTTAATCTTGAAAGTCTTCCGTATCAAACACGGAGATGGAGATAATGTTTTTCGTTAGAGTTTGTACAAAATAACAGTTATTTAAATACAACTCTAAACCACTAGCTAGAGCGATTACGTAAGTTCCCACGGAAATGGCCGCTACTCTAGCTCCATTACCCATGCGGAGATCTAAATCACTCTTGGCTAGTGCTCGCACGTTTCTCATCCCTTGCAAGTGATTGCAAAGGTGAGATCCACATCTGGTATCCTATACCCATGTAGAAATGCAAGCAGGATTTATGTCAATCATATAAAGACTAGAAGGAACAATTTCTTTGGATGTCGCACATCCATCATTCTTTTCCTTCAAGAATTTGGGACAATTGCGCTTCGAACCACCGGGTTTGGGCTTGCTATTCTCAATAGCTTTCCCTTTACCCTTATCTTCCTTGAACCGAGCTTTATGAGCTCCCTTCCCCTTCATAACCCCAATGTTTATGTTCTTCAATCTCATTGAAAGAACATCTTTTCTCTCAATCTCATTCACTTTCATGTTCTCTTTGTTTGAAGCACATCGTCGTCACTCTAGTGAATATCTCATATGCACTTTAGCGAGTAACGAAGCGAAGTTTGAGAGAATGTGACATTGACCAAATCAATATATTTTTAACGTCATTGTCAACCTTTAGGTGTTCATCGTAGGCGGCTCGCGCCGCCGCGGTGACCCTAAGTCCGGGTTCAGAGGGAGGTGGTTCGGTAAGGTTCTTAAGCACATTGTCGGATTGAGCGGCGCCCCTTATAGTCGAATCCCATTCGACAAGGTTGCTACCGTCATCTTTTTGAAGGGATCGGATCCCATTCACTAATCAAGTATTAGTGTAAATCAAATTACTCTAATTTGATTTAGCAAGATCTATGTAGTTAACAAATGTATTTTGCTACAAGATTAGAAATTTATACCTTTCTCAAAGGATAATGGGCACAAATACAAGAACTCCTTTCTTGATTTGTTTCTTGAGCTATGAGTTAGGATGATCCTCCAAACCCGAGTTTCCATAATAGGAAACCTCCTCTTAGTTGCACCCAAGAACTACACCAAAAATACTAAGGATTTTGATCTAGAAATCACTTAGTAATATTTGATAATATGTGAATAATAGTATTACTAACACTTAGTAATATTAAGACTAATAGTAGTATTAGTTTTGAGAGAATATGAGAGAGATGGAGAGGAAAGTATAGTTATGAATGCATACACCTTTGCTCTTTGCTTTTATCATCTTATAAAGACAAAATGAGCAAAGCTAAAGTGTCTTGAAGACACTATAGGGGCCGGCCCCTTTTAGAGAAGAGAGGAGAAGAGTGCTTTGTCTAGATAAGAGAAATTGCATGCAATGAAATCATTGTGTTTCTCATGCAAAAAGTAGAACAAAAGCTAAAGACAAAAGAGCATCTTTTCTCCCTCCTTCTCCTTGCTTGGGACGGTTTAAGTGGCCTCATTATGGGTCCAATTTGTTTTCAATATTTGTCCCACAAATATTTATAATTTATCACTTAATCATCTAATATGATAAAGTACAAATTATCAAATCGAACTCACAACTCTCCTTTAACATATATGTACACTTACACATATTTAAGAATTGTACTTTTACTAATCTCATTAGTAAAATATACATGATTAGTGAATTAACGGTTAATCACTAATTCACATCTCCTCTAATAATTTTATCGATATAAAATTCAATCATCCGAGTTCACAACTCGATTTCTCTCTAAATTAATTCACTGACTAACCGTTAGTCAAATTATCAAGTCACTAATCTAATCGTATCTCATACAATTAATTAGCTTAAATATTTAGATGCGTTCCTATAGGTGTGACTTAAAGGGATCAATTGATTACTGTAGTATCACGACAATAACGTCAAACTCTAGTCACCAACCGTTATTGATTTACGTTAATCAATTGACAATATCTTGGATTATCCCCATGTATTCCTTAATTGAGATTTATTAAGTAATCGCACTATTGTGGAGGACACTTACTCCAACAATCTCCCACTTGTCCGAGACAAGTTGTGCATTACCAATTCTCATGTCCGTTTCACATCTCCCACTCGATGCAAGGTGTCTTACAGGTCGTACTTGCATCCTGAGATATATATATCGTGAGTGGTTTCCTCGATAAGGAGAGTAGCTGTCTGACCGGGGAATCTACCGTAGATTCTTACCGAGCGTGGCCACGCATTTTCAGCGACTACTCCTCGAGTGGCCCAAAGATGTTTTACTGACGAGGGTGGACATTTCCCTTCCACTCGATTATCTTGTATAATGCAGATCACCATGACCCCAAAGATGCCCTTATAACCCCTTTCACAAAGACGGCTTAGGACAAAAATGAAAGTCACTTTCTGAGCGCACCGACTGCATAATCGGCCCAGTCAAAGAATCGACTCAAAGGAATACTATAGAATTCCCACCACGACCAGGTTTCAATCTCATTGAAAAGGAATTCTATAAGCGTCACAGTCCGACAGAGTGTTTTCACAGTCTGTCTATGCAAACGAGCAGTCATCACATATGACCCTATGGTGTTGAACCCACCATCGAACGACTTGCAATCTAGTCTCTCCGAGACGTCACCTCATATGAGAGACTAGGGACCAAATACTTAGTTTATACCGTTCACTTGAATATGTTCAAAGTTGTCGCACAACTATTCGGATAAACAAAGTACGCATTCAAAATGACTTTAAAAGAGCAAATATACTCTAAACAATGAATGTTATTTTCATATATGTAACAGGATACGTTATCCATTACATATCTCAGAAACTAAAGGAAATCTGGCATACGCCTCAACCCCATAGAGGCGGTGTGAGCGTCATGCTTAGTCCTCGAAAGAGGCTTGGTTAGAGGATCAGCGATCTCATCGTCTGTCCCAACCTTACAAATATCCATTTCCTTCATTTCCACATTATCTCTTATAACATGGCATTTCCTCAAAACGTGTCTAGACTTATTACTAGACTTGGGCTCCTTTGCTCGAAAGATAGCCCTACTATTATCTCAATAAATAGTGATTGGATCTACGGCACTAGGGACTACCCTTAGTCCATCCAAGAACTGCCGAATCCATACAGCTTCTTTAGCAGCTTCCGAAGCTGCCAAATATTCAGCTTCTGTTGTAGAATCCGCAATGACATTTTGCTTGAAACTTTTTCAGCAAATAACACCCCCATTTAGCATAAAGACATAGCCGGATTGGGATTTCGAATTATCCCCATCGGTTTGGAAACTTGCATCCGTGTAACCCTTTACACGCAGCTCAAGTTCTCCTCCAAACACTAGAAACGAATCCTTAATTCTTCTCAAGTACTTAAGGATGTCCTTTATGGATATCCAGTGACTCTCACTGGAATTGGCTTAATACCGACTCGTCATGCTAAAAGCGAAAGCGACATCGGGACGAGTGCACATCATAGCATACATGATTGATCCTGCAGCGGAAGCAAAAGCGATCAATTTCATGCGTTCAATTTCCGCATGAGTCGTAGGACATTGAGATTTCTTCAATGTTATTCCTACACTCATCGGAAGAAAGCCTCTCTTGGAGTCTTTCATATTGAACCTATCAAGAATCTTATCGATATAAGTTTCTTGACTCAATGCTAGTATCCTCTTGGATCTATCTCTATAGATCCGGATACCCTAGATGCGTTGTGCCTCTCCCAAGTCCTTCATTTGGGAATGGTTTCCCAATTCCACCTTTACCGAGTTCAGACTTGGAACATCATTTCCAATTAGTAGTATGTTATCCACATACAAAACAAGGAAAGTTACTTTACTCCCACTAAACTTCATGTACAAACAAGGTTCCTCGACACTATGAGCGAATCCATGTTGTTTGATAACATGATCGAATCTGTGATTCCAACTCCTTGATGCTTGCTTAAGACCATAAATGGATCTCTTAAACTTGCATACTTTCTTAGGGTTAGATGTATCTACAAAACCTTTAGGTTGTGTCATATACACTTCCTCTTCTAGAATCTCATTTAAGAAGGCGGTTTTTACATCCATTTGCCATATTTCATATTCATGAAATGCGGCAACCGCTAAGATTATCCTTATGGATCGAAGCATAGCAACCGGTGCAAAGCCCTTTGCCACCAATCTAGCTTAGTAAACATCAATATGTTTATCTATGCCGAGTTTGATTTTGAATATCCATTTACACTGAAGGGGTCTCACTCCTTCAGGTAAATCTACCAAGTCCCAAACTTGGTTCTCGTACATAGAATCCATTTCGGATTTCATGGCCCCAAGCCATTGTTCGGAGTTAGGACTATTAATAGCCGCCTTGTAGGTTGAGGGTTCGTTGCTTTCGAATAACAACAAATCACCCTCCTCCTCGATGTTACCGAGGTAGCGATCAGGTTGATGACTAATTATACCTGACCTCCTAGTGATTACAACCGTGTTAGAAGATGAGGGAACCGTTTCCTCATTTTCTGCTTCGGTTTGTGGCTCTTGAACTCCATTAAGTTCAAATTTTCTCCCACTCTGTCTACTAGAAATGTACTCATTTTCTAGAAAGACAGCATCACGAGCCACAAACTCTTTGTTCTCGTGAGGGTTGTAGAAGTAAAATCCACACGTTTCCTTAGGAAAACCTACAAATAGGGAACCTTTCCCGTCCATATCTCATATGGAGCTGCTTTAGTCGGACTTCGATTTTAGTGAGAAAACAGCAAACGATAGCATAAAGCCCCAAATCGATCCAGGAAGCTCACTTTGACTCATCGTAGACCGAACCATATCTAGCAAGGTTCGGTTTCTCCCTTTTGCAACACCATTCAACAGTGGTGTGCCTGGAGGAGTCAATTTGTGATACTCTATCACAATTCTTAAGATGTGAATCAAACTCATTACTTAGATATTCGCCACCACGATCCGATCGTAGTGCTTCTATCTTCTTATCCAATTGGTTCTCAACCTCATTTTGAAATTCTTTAAATTTCTCAAAAGCATCACTCTTATACCTTATTAAGTAGACATAACCATATCTACTTAAGTCATCGGTAAAAGTAATGATGTAATGATATCCTCCTTTAGCGGTGATGTTTAATGGATCACACACATCAATATGTATGAGTCCTAAAAAACTTTACTTGCTCGTGTCCCTTTACCACTAAAGGGTGCACGAGTCATTTTGCCTTAAAAGGCAAGCCTCGCACGTACCATATGATTCGCAATCAAATGGTTTGAGAACATTGGTCTCAACAAGTCTCTTTGTGCGTCTATCGTTTATGTGACCTAAACGACAATGCCAAGGTAGGATTTGTTTGATTCATTCGTTTTGAGCCTCTTGTTCTCTATATGATCAACATCATTGACATCATTTAAAACATAAATACCTCCAATTGAAATGGTTTCACCATAAACCATTTCATTAAATGAAAAAGTACATCGATTGTTCTTAATCATAAAAGCCTTCCGTATCAAACACGGAGACGGAGATAATGTTTTTGGTTAGAGTTGGTACAAAATAACGCTTATTCAAGTACAACTCTAAACCATTAGCTAGAGTGAGTACAAAAATTCCCACGGAAATGGCAGCTACTCTAGCTCTATTGCCCATGCGGAGATCTACATCACCCTTGGCTAGTGCTCGCACATTTCTCATCCCCTGCAAGTAATTGCAAAGGTGAGATCCACATCCGGTATCTCATACCCATGTAGAAATGCAAGCATGATTTATGTCAATCATATAAAGTCTAGAAGGAACAATATCTTTGGATGTCGCACATCCATCATTCTTTTCCTTCAAGGATTTGGGACAATTGCGCTTCCACCGACCGGGTTTGAGCTTGCTATTCTCAATAGCATTCCCTTACCCTTATCTTCCTTGAACCGAGCTTTATAAGCTCCCTTCCCTTTCATGACCCTAATGTTTATGCTCTTCAATCTCATTGAAAGAACATCTTTTCTCTCAATCTCATTCACTTTCATGCTCTTTGTGTTAAAGCACATCATCGTCACTCTAGTGAATATCTCATATGCACTTTTATGAGTAACGAAGCGAAGTTTGAGAGAAGGTGACATTGACCAAATCAAAACACTTTTAACGTCATTGTCAGCCTTTAGGTGCTCATCGTACGCGGCTTGCGCCGCCACGGTGGCCCCAAGTCCGGGTTCGGTGGGAGGTTATTCGGTAAGGTTCTTAAGCACATTGTCGGATTGGCGGCGCTTCTTATAGTCGAATCGCATTCGACAAAGTTGTTACTGGCCATCCTTTAGGATACACTTATCCATCACGGTTCTCAACCATGAATGTTTACCCAAAATGGGTGCGGGAGTTGATATTGTCATTGCGATTTCAAATAAATAATTCTACAACAAATATGAGGAAATTAACATTCATTGTACATTAATGACATTTGCTAAAACTCATTTTTAAAAACAAATGTCCATTTATATAATGATCTCCCACGAAATTATATAAATGATTCCAAGACTCGTTTTTCATATAAAATTAGACATCTCATGTTTCCTTTTATATAAAAACGATAAGTCAACACTTGACTAATTCTACACTAGAATGCTTGGTTGATGATTTTCTATAAAATGCATCGATTAGCCCCAAATAACTCTTATTCGGTTGAGTCCAAACCAAATTAGCACGGGACTTCCTCCCACTACTTACCCATGGTAACAAGGTTCCACGTCGCGGAGGTCCTCACGAACATGGGGTTCATAGTCGCTATATTTGGAAAGGCTTAATCTCAATTCATTTTTTGATAAATATGTGGGTGATCTTGTCAATTTTAGTCATAAAATTCTTTATAAGTGAACTAATTTTAAGAATGGCGACCTAAAAACGACAATCATAGTGGGATAACGTGGCATGCATGGCGATTTTGGCATGTGAGCGGAAAATAAGCAAACACACAAGCATCAAACAAACATAAACCTAGTATGGCCACCTAAAGTAATTAAAATACAAGGAGTTACAAATTGGAAACCAACTCCTTTGGTCCCTCTTCATATGGATCTCATCCAAGCTCCTCCTTGCTAGCTTTAGAACACTTCTAAGGCTCCATGTCGATCTCCATCACCGGTCTTCGATTTACAAATACATAAGTATGATTTACAAATGAATACATAGCAATCCTATTATACATTTATAAATGAAATAAACTATTAAATTACAAACCGGCGATACGAGATCGCATTTAATTACAAACCACACGATATTCCCTTTCATTACGGGCAATATCGGTAAAAATATGACAAACTATGGCCATACTAGTAAGAATAAACATTCATTCAACAATAAACATACATCCAAACATGCATAATGTAAAGCTTATAAATAAAAACATGCCAAAATCGCCTCAAACAATAATCGCATTAATTGGTTTCAAACCGATCTCATTTTTAATCGATTAATCTCATATTAATCAACAATGCTTAAAACACCTTTTAAGCTTGAACTAAAACTTCTAAACTGATTTTAGAACACCCAACATTAGTTTATACTAACTTATGGTGATTTTAGTTCATAAACTTGGTCATTTGCTAATTAGAAGTACTTTAATCATAACCCTTTTATGAATAAAGCTTTATAAAAATCAAAATAAAATAAAATAAAATTATTTTTATTTTGAAAAAATTTTGTATATTCTGGAACACTTCCAAAATATCAGAAAAGAAAAGTTTGGTCAGAAAAATTTACGAATTTATTTTATAATAAATAATATACGATTTCATCGATTTTATCTCATAAAATCAAGAAAACGTCTAAAACAGTGAGGAAAAATCCCAAATTTATACGAGAGCATCCTCATAATGTATAAAAATATTGGTATAAATTTCATGTCCAGAAAACAATTTTTACTATATTTTTGGACATAAAATGCATATCATACCGATTTTAAACAAAAATTTGAATAAATATTCAAAACTCAAAATCTGACTTTGAAAATTTACATGCAGAATGTATAAATATGAAATATCACTGTGTAAAAATTTCGTGACCAGATTCGATCTATAACTATTTATAGAAATTATTTTAGCCAAAAACACACTTTTTGACTCGGTTTTGTATAAAAATCATTTTAATTAGCAAACAAATTCCAAAAATTACGAAATTTGACCAGTAACTTCATGAGACCAGAAACTTTGCATGCTATAAAAATCTCATGTTAAAACCATTTTTAACACTATTTTCGGATTTTATGTCATTTATTCTCAATAAATACATAAAACTCCAAAAATAACAAAATAAATTTGTAACTACAAGCCATGTCTCTGATACCACTTGAAGGGATCGGATCCCATTCACTAATCAAGTATTAGTGTAAATCAAATTACTCTAATTTGATTTAGCAAGATCTATGTAGTTAACAAATGTATTTTGCTACAAGATTAGAAATTTATACCTTTCTCAAAGGATAATGGGCACAAATACAAGAACTCCTTTCTTGATTTGTTTCTTGAGCTATGAGTTAGGATGATCCTCCAAACCCGAGTTTCCATAATAGGAAACCTCCTCTTAGTTGCACCCAAGAACTACACCAAAAATACTAAGGATTTTGATCTAGAAATCACTTAGTAATATTTGATAATATGTGAATAATAGTATTACTAACACTTAGTAATATTAAGACTAATAGTAGTATTAGTTTTGAGAGAATATGAGAGAGATGGAGAGGAAAGTATAGTTATGAATGCATACACCTCGCTTCTTGCTTTTATCATCTTATAAAGACAAAATGAGCAAAGCTAAAGTGTCTTGAAGACACTATAGGGCCGGCCCTTTTAGAGAAGAGAGGAGAAGAGTGCTTTGTCTAGATAAGAGAAATTGCATGCAATGAAATCATTGTGTTTCTCATGCAAAAAGTAGAACAAAAGCTAAAGACAAAAGAGCATCTTTCTCCCTCCTTCTCCTTGCTTGGGACAGTTTAAGTGGCCTCATTATGGGTCCAATTTGTTTTCAATATTTCTCCCGCAAATATTTATAATTTATCACTTAATCATCTAATATGATAAAGTACAAATTATCAAATCGAACTCACAACTCTCCTTTAACATATATGTACACTTACACATATTTAAGAATTGTACTTTTACTAATCTCATTAGTAAAATATACATGATTAGTGAATTAACGGTTAATCACTAATTCACATCTCCTCTAATAATTTTATCGATATAAAATTCAATCATCCGAGTTCACAACTCGATTTCTCTCTAAATTAATTCACTGACTAACCGTTAGTCAAATTATCAAGTCACTAATCTAATCGTATCTCATACAATTAATTAGCTTAAATATTTGGAGTACGTTCCTATAGGTGTGACTTAAAGGGATCAATTGATTACCGCCGTATCACGACAATAACGTCAAACTCTAGTCAGCCAACCGTTATTGATTTACGTTAATCAATTGACAATAATACTGGATTATCCCCATGTATTCCTTAATTGAGATTTATTAAGTAATCGCACTATTGTGGAGGACACTTACTCCAACACTTTTAGGATACGTTTATCCATCACGGTTCTCAACCATGAAACTATTACCCAAAATGGGTGCGGGAGTTTAGGTTGTCATTGTGATTTCAAATAAATCATTCTACAACAAATATGAGGAAATTAACATTCATTGTACATTAATGACATTTGCTAAAACTCATTTTTAAATCAAATGTCCATTTATATAACGATCTCCCACGAAATTATATAAATGATTCCAAGACTCGTTTTTCATATAAAATTAGACATCTCATGTTTCCTTTTATATAAAAGCGATAAGTCAACACTTGACTAATTCTACACTAGAATGCTTGGTTGATGATTTTCTTTAAAATGCATCCATTTAGCCCCAAATAACTCTTATTCGGTTGAGTCCAAACCAAAATAGCATGGGACTTCCTCCCACTACTTACCCATGGTAACAAGGTTCCACGTCGCGGAGGTCCTCACGAACATGGGGTTCATAGTCGCTATATTTGGAAAGGCTTAATCTCAATTCATTTTTGTTAAAATGTGGGTGATCTTGTCAATTTTAGTCATAAAATTCTTTATAAGTGAACTAATTTAGGAATCGTGACTTAAATCGACAATCATAGTGGGATATCGTGGCAGGCATGGCGATTTTGGCATGTGTGCGGAAAAAAAAAGCAAACAAACAAGCATGATAAAGCAAGCAAGCATAACCTAGTATGGCCACCTAGAAGAAATTAAAATACAAGGAGTTACAAATTGGAAACCAACTCTTTGGTCCCTCTTCAAATAGACTTCATCCAAGTCTCCTCCTTGCAAGCTTTAGAACACTTCTAAGGCTCCATGTCGATCTCCATCACCGGTCTTCGATTTACAAATAGTTACAAGTATGATTTACAAATGAATACATAGCAATCCTATTATACATTTATAAATGAAATAAACTATTAAATTACAAACCGGCGATACGAGATCGCATTTAATTACAAACCCACACGATATTCCCTTTCATTACGGGCAATATCGGTAAAAATATAACAAACTATGGCCATACTAGTAAGAATAAACATTCATTCAATAATAAACATTCATCCAAACATGCATAATGTAAAGCTTATAAATAAAAACATGCCAAAATCGCCCTAATCATAAATCGCATAATACGTTTCAAACCGATCTCATTTTAATCGATTAATCTTATATTAATCAATAATGCTTAAAACACCTTTTAAGCTTGAACTAATTCTTCTAAACTGATTTTAGAACCCCAACATTAGTTTATACTAACTTAAGGTGATATTAGTTCATAAACTTGGTCATTTGCTAATTAGAAGTACTTTAATCATAACCCTTTTATGAATAAAGCTTTATAAAATCAAAATAAAATAAAATAAAATTATTTTTATTTTGAAAAATTTTTGTATATTCTGGAACACTTCCAAAATATCAGAAAAGAAAAGTTTGGCCAGAAAATATTTACGAATTATTTTATATAAAATAACATACGATTTCATCGATTTTAACTCATAAAATCAAGAAAACGTCTAAAACAGTGAGGTAAAATCCCAAATTTATACGAGGGCATCCTCATAATATGTAAAAATATTGGTATAAATTTCATGTCCAGAAAACAACATTTACTATATTTTTGGACATAAAACCCATTATATACCGATTTTAAACAAAAATATGAATAAATATTCAAAACTCAAAATCTGACTTTGAAAATTTACATGCAGAAAGTATAAATATGAAGTATCACTGTGTAAAAATTTCGTGACCAGATTCGAAATATAACTATTTATAGTAATTATTTTAGCCAAAAACACACTTTTTGACTCGGTTTTGTATAAAAATCATTTTAATTAGCAAACAAATTCCAAAAATTACGAAATTTGACCAGTAACTTCATGAGACCAGAAACTTTGCATGCTATAAAAATCTCGTGTTAAAACCATTTTTAACACTATTTTCGGATTTTATGTCATTTATTCTCAATAAATACATAAAACTCCAAAAACAACAAAATAAATTTGTAACCACAACCCTAGGCTCTGATACCACTTGTAGGGATCGGATCCCATTCACTAATCAAGTATTAGTGTAAATCAAATTACTCTAATTTGATGAGCAAGATCTATGTGGTTACATAAATACTTTGTTACAAGTTTATAGAAATTTATACCTTCTCTTAAGGAATAAAATGGGCACAAATCTAGAACTCCTTTCTAGATTTGTTTCTTGAGAATGAGCTTAGGATGATCCTCCTTAAAAACCCAAGTTTTCAATGTAGAAAACCTCCTTTAATAAGCACCCAAGAACACTCCAAACTCACAAGTGATTTTGATCTAGAAATCACAAGTGAATATATGATAATATGAGATAATATTAATACTAACTCTTAGTACAAGTATTATCTTGAGAGTATTTGTTTAGAGAGAATTATTAGTGAGATGAGAGGATGAATGCATGAATGAATATCTCTCACATACACTTGGCCTTTTTAATGAACAAAATTCAAAAACCAAAATGGGTCTAAGGAGACCCATGTGGCCGGCCTAGACAAAGGGAGAGGAGAAGAGAAGTCTTCTCTTGTTTAGACAAATCTCATGCATTGCAATGATTGTGCTTTTTATCACATGCATGCATCAAACAATTAGAAGAACCAAACAAATAAGACAAGAAGCAAAAGATGCTTCTCCTAGTCCCATTTGGACTGGCCCACCCATCAATTATGGGGCCAATTTGTTTTTCAATATTTGTCTCCATTAAATACTTATAATTTATCACTTAAATCATCTAATATGATAAAGTATAAATTAATTAAACTCTTCCTTAATATACATGTACTTTACACATATATTAAAAATGTACTTTTACTAATCTCATTAGTAAAATATACACAATTAGTGAATTAACGTTTAATCACTAATTCCCATCTCCTCAATTAATTTTATCGATATAAAATTAAATCTCTCGAGTTCACAAATCGATTTCTCTCTAAATCAATACACTGACTAACCGTTAGTCAAATTATCAAGTCACTAATATAATCGTATCACATACAATTAATTAGCTTAAATATTTGGAGTACGTTCCTATAGGTGTGACTTAAAGGGATCAATTGATTCTGTAGTTCTCACGACAATAACGTCAAACTCTAGTCAGCCAACCGTTATTGATTTACGTTAATCAATTGACAATAATACTGGATTATCCCCATGTATTCCTTAATTGAGATTTATTAAGTAATCGCACTATTGTGGAGGACACTTACTCCAACACGATAACCGATTCTCATATCCATAATAATTTTCTCCCACTCAATGTAAACCAATTTGCAAAGTCCGTACTTTCAAAGGTCGTAGTTCACAAGTGATCAGAATCAAGAGTGGTTTCCCCGACTATAGAGTAACTTAACTGATAAACGAATCAATATTCGAGCATGGCCATGCATTTTCAGTTACAGCTCCTCGAGTGGCCCTGAGAAAAATATTATAACTCGATAGAAGTTGGATATTTTCTTCAACTCGAATCCTGCAGATGTAAGCGCAGCATGAAATGACCCAGTGAAAATCTACTTGGCCTCCTGTTACGGTCGACCGTGAGAAAGAAACCAAAGTCACCCAAAATCTGCCTTAATCTCAAGAGACAGTCGATAGTCAAAAGAATCGACTCTAGGAACACTATGGATGTCCTATCCACGACCCGGCACCTAATGTTCTGAAACATTTAGGACTCCATGTAGTCGTCACAAAAATTGTCCTGTGCTATTTCAGTAAACCCGCATCTGTGATCGATCAGTCAACAGTTTGACTTATGGCTCGTTGAACCCACCATCAATCGACGTCACAAAATAATCGCCAGAGTTATCAGCTCATGTAGGCGATTACGGACCAAAACAAATATAATGTTTTCCAGTTCACTTTGTGGTGTTCAAAGTTGTCCGTACAATCCACATGGAAAAACAAAATATGTAAAATAATACGATGATGTTATAAATAGTATATGAAAAAGATAGATTTATCCAATCCACGTCAAGTACTATTATAACCAGGAACACATTTAATTCTCATGAAGATAACGTGCCCTTCATGCTTATCTATACCAACGTACATATCTAGACTAGTTGCTGGACTTTAGGCTCTTTAGCCTGGAAGATGGCACCTCTATTAACATAATAGATGGTAATAGTGTCATTCGAACTAGGAACTACAGTTAGTTCTTGTAAGAACTGACGCATCCATACAGCTGCCCTTGCAACTAAATAGCATAGTACTCGGACACAGTCGTGGAATCTACTATGACACTATATTTTGGAACTGTGCAGCTGACCGCGGTGCCATAAAGAATAAAGACGAATCCGATCTGAGATATCGAGTCATCTCGATTCGTGTGGAAGTTAGCGTCTGCGCAACTAATTGCGCATAGCCTTATAGCACCTCCATAAGTCAATACCCATTTCAGATGCCACGTCTGCATGTGAGCATATTATGGCATACATGATCGATCCTAGTGCCGAAGCATAAGGAACACGACTTGGTCATACTGAATCTCTCAAGAATCTTATCTCTATAAGACTCGTGACTGAGGGATAATATCTGTTGTGATCTATCTCTATAGACGCGGATTTCCATAATTCGTTGTGCCTCACCCAAATCTTTCATCTGGAAATGGTTCTGTTAACCAACTTTTACCGAAGTTAAGAGAGGTATATCATTCCCAATCAAAAGTATGTCATCGACGTACAGTATTAGGAAGACAATCTTGCTCCTACTCGACTTGATATATAGACATGGTTCCTCGACCGATCGAGTGAATCCATTCTCCTTTATCATGTGGTCGAAGCGATGATTCCAACTCCGTGAAGCTTGCTTAAGTCCATAGATGGAACGCTTAAGCTTGCAAACCTTCTTAGGATTTTCAGGATCTGTGTAACCTTCGGGTTGTACCATGTACAACTCCTCCTCTAAATAACCGTTTAAGAAGGCGGTTTTCACGTCCATCTGCCAGATTTCATAGTCATGAAATGCAGCAATCGCTAAGACAATCCGAATGGAACGAAGCATGACTACGGGTGCAAAAATCTCATCATAGTGCAACCCTTGCACTTGAGTGAAACCCTTTGCCACTAGTCGTGCCTTGTATATATCTGGTTGTCCTTCTACAGATCGCTTTATCTTGTAAAGCCATTTGCACTGAAGAGGCCTAGCCTTATCAGGTAAGTCAACCAGATCCCATACATCGGTCTCGTACATAGAGTCCATCTCGGATTGCATGGCTTCTTGCCATAGCTTTGAGTCGGAACATGTCATGGCACCTTTATAGGTTACGGGTTCGTTACTTTCAAGGAGTAAAACATCGTCTCTCCCATTCTCTTCTACCATACCGATGTATCTATCTGGAGGAATGGAGAGTCTACCCGTCCTTCTGGGTTCCAAGGGAATATTAACCGCAGCAGACGAAGAAGGAACAGTTTCCTCCATTAGTTGCTCGGTTGTTGGTTCAGGAATCTCCGACAGATCGAAGGTTCGATTACTTCTCTTGTCTTCGAGAAACTCTTTCTCTAAGAACTTCGCACTAGCTGCAACAAAAACTCGGTGTTCGGTAGGCGAATAGAAGTAATGACCAACATTCCTTTTGGATAACCAATAAAGTATGTCTTGACCGATCGCGGGCCGAGCTTATCCTCGTGTCTCCACTTGACATAAGCCTCGCACCCCCAAACCCGAATAAAGGACAAGTTAGGGACCGTTCTCTTCCATAGCACGTATGGAGTCTTGTCAACAGCTTTAGTCGGACTTCGGTTTAGTATAAGAGCGGCTGACAAAAGAGCATAGCCCCATAACAAGTCAGGTACAACCGTGTGACTCATCATGGATCGAACCATATCAAGTAATGTTCGATTCCTGCGTTCGGACACACCATTCAGTTGTGGTGTTCCGGGTGGAGTTAATTGCAGTACTATCCCGCGGTCTTTCAGGTGTTGATCAAACTCAGTTAAAAGATATTCGCCACCACGATCTGAACGTAGTGCTTTTATCTTTCTATCCAGTTGGTTCTCAACCTTATTCTGGAATTCCTTGAACTTGTCGAAGGACTCACTTTTATGCTTCATTAAGTAGATATAACCATATTTACTCAAATCGTCCGTGAAAGTGATAAAATACCTATAGCCATCTCTAGCGTTGATTGACATAGGTCCGCACACATCAGTATGTATGAGTCCTAATAGGTCAGCAGCGCGCATTCCAACACCTTTGAAGGAAATTCGAGACATTTTGCCTATAAGCCATGATTCACACGTGCCAAAAGTTTCATAGTCAAATGGGGCGATTGTCCCATTATCAATGAGCTTTTTCACGCGTTTCTCATTTATGTGTCCCATACGGCAATGCCATAGATAGGTTTGATCTTTGTCACCAACCTTTGCTTTCTTGTTACTCACATGCATGATTTCTGTGGTTTGATCTAAAACATAAATTCCGTTTATGGAAACAGCTTTACCATAAATCATTTCATTCAAAGAGAAAATACAGCTATTATTCTTTATTAAAAATGAAAATCCTTCTTTATCAAGAACGGATACAGAAATAATGTTTTTGGATAAACTAGGTACATAGTAATGCTTATTCGAAATAACTCAAATCCGCTCGGGAGTTGGATTACATATGTTCCTACCGAAACGCAAAGAACTCTTGCTCCATTCCCCACTCGCAGTCTACATCACCTCTTGCGAGTTTTGATGCTTCTTAGGCCCTGCAAATGATTGCACAGATGAGAACCACAACCAGTATCAAGTACCCAAGTTCCGAAACTTGCATGGTTAATCTCAATCATATGAATAAAAGAAAACATACCAACAGAACGACGCTACCGCTTTAATGTCCTCAAAGATACACGGACGCTTACGCCCAATGCCCGGACTTGTGGCAATGGTGGCACTCCATGCTCGGCTTTGCTTTTGCCTTGCCTTGTGAGCTACCGCTAGACTCACCAGGCCCACTCTTCGCAACCACTGGCTTCTTAAACTTTGGCTTACCTACAGTTAGGTTAGCCGGAGCCTTACCCTTACCCTTATGCTTGTTGCCTATCATGAGAACATCTTGTTTTATGCTCCCACTCAACTTCAGATCACTCTCCGTCTGTACGAGGAGTGAGTGAAGCTCATGCAGACTTTTCTGCATGTCATTCGAGTAATAGTTTGCCCTAAAGAGGGCATACCCATCATGAAGAGAGTGGAGCACTCGATCAATGATGATCTTCTCATCGATCTTACAACCAAGCTCCTCCAGTTTCTCAACGTTCTCGATCATGTCGAGAAGGTGTGGACCAACTGGTTGGCCCTTCTGGAGTCTAGCTTCAAAGAAACGAGTGGTATACTCGTAACTCTTGATTCTCGGTGCTTTCGAGAACTCTTCAGTTAGGGTGGTGAAAATCTTGTTTGCACCCTGGGTAATGAATCGTCTTTGCAAATTGGATTCCATTGCATAGATGAGTACGTTTCTTAACGCACCCGCCTCCATCATGAAATCACTATAAGCAACGACTTCATTTGCTCCTTTATCGGGAGCTGGTTCAGCCGGCAGTGGCTCAGTCAAGTACTTGAGCTTGCCGTCAGCTATGGCGGCATTCCGTAATGCGGCCTCCCAATCAGCAAAGTTGGACCCATCATTCTTCAGTCGAGTGGACTGATTCATGTTGTCCATAAATATTCTTAGCCATGATTCACGTTCAAGTGTGACACTTGGCATTGGGCCTTCAATACGACCAGCTATTTTGTTTTAGCAGTTATATCTGTATATAACGTATTCGAAACTGTGAAAAGAAAGAAGAAGAAGAGAAAAGATAAGAAAACATCGTTTTAATTAATTTTAAGTCTAAATGCAAAACAGATTAATGCGATGACTTATGCATTTATACAATTGACCTCCCTTAAGAATTATATAAATGATCCCAAGACTCAATTTCCGTAAATTGATAAGCCAACCTCTTGGCTAATTCTACCTTTATATAGAATTCTCGGTCGATAAATTTCTGTAAATACTATCTTTTAGTCTACTATAATCACGAGATATTACTCGAACTATAATGTTGAGGTAAAATAGGTCAACACATACTACTTACCCAACGTAGAAGGGGTCATGTAGAGAGTAAGGTCCTACATGCCTACCGACGAAGAAGGGGCATATAGTAGCTTTTCCTATAAAGACTAATCTCAATTTTTAAAATTAGAGGAAGATCCCATCATCTTATTTAATTCATTTAAAGTGAACAAAAGTCTAGCAAAATGAGAATGACATAAACTAAGGTGATGGCTTAAAACACGTGACATCGGTATGTCTAGGATGAAAATGCAAACTATATGAGTCAATTTTCATGCAATATTAGGTGGTTTGGTTTAGTTTAGGCGGAATATGATGCAACTATCTAAACAAGCAAACATCGCAACGAGAATGGAAAAAGAACGCAAAATAAAAACACCTAGTGTGGCCTATCCTACCAAAATAAACAAAAATACAAGTTGGAATCCATCCTTGGACCCTAGAAGCTTGTCTTGATGTTCCATCTTAGTTTGATCCATATAGTAGGAGTGAGCCATCCGATCTCCATCTTGAATCTTGAGTCTTCTCAAATTACAATTAAAATTACAAATGCAAACCTATTTACATTCTAATTTCAAAATAACTTTAAAAATATTATTACAAGAGGGGAGATACGAGATCTCAATAATACAACCAACGATCATGTTTCCTTTCATTACGAAAACATAATCTTCTAAGGCCACACTAGTAAATTACAACCTTTTGTACAAAATAATGCGAAAAATTAAACCATTCAAACAACATTCAACCAAGATAAACGCATCAACTAAACTAGATTAATTATAATTAATCCAAACCACCTTTTAACAAGATCAAGATTATGTGACAATTCCTCAATTGCACACAACAATCTTAATCAATCATAATCCATCTTAATGCATATTATCAAGTATAACATGAATTAAATCCAACATTATTTTAAACCTTTTTAAAATAATAGGGTATCAATCTTATGTGAACCTCTTCACAAGCCTTAATCATACATTATCTTTATAATGCATAATACAAAACGGTTAAACAAAATAAAACAAACCGAAACAAATAAAAAGAAACACACGGTTTAAAAAATTTTCAAAAACCGAAATTAAATATTTATTTATTTTAAAGTTTGTTTTTAAATCTAATCTCAAATTAAACTGATTTAACTTGAACATGCTCATATTATCTCGATTGATATAAAACAAAACAACATCTAATCTTGATTAAACATTGATGTAATACTAAGATCATTCAAATTAACCTATTAACATGAATATCTCAATCAATTTATACCAATAATATAAACCAATAATTAATGTTCATAAACATCCATCTTAAAGATCCATCTAAGTCCTAACTCAATTAATATTGAATCAAAACATAAACAAGTTCATATATTATCATCTTAACCATTTAAATTAACAATATATGAATCAAATTGGACCAAGAAAAGCATAAAAACACACGGCACACAAAGGACCAAATCTGGCCGAAATTTTTTTTTATACTAAAACCGATTTTTCCAATTTGTTTTAAACTTATACAAATTCAATTTTTATGAAAATCATATAAACAATTTCATAGCCCTAAGGCTCTGATACCACTTGTGGGAATATATCTGTATACATGCCCTTTAAGATCACAGGATTATAATGAAACTTATTCTATATGATTAATAGTCATAAAAGAAATTGCATAAATAAACATAAGATTAAGAAAACAACCTTTAGTCCTTGCTTAATGGCCTAAGATTGAATATCAAGAAGCTTGATATCTCCTAAAAGTTGCACCCAAGATTGCTTAAGATATGCCCTTAGTTCTTGCTAGAAAACTTTAGAAAGAAGAAAACTGATTTTCTAAAATTTGTGTGTGAATTATGATCAATGAATTAGTGAATTAAGATGAGCCAAAAGTCCCCTTAAATACACTATAATTTTCGGCTAACCCATCAATTATGGGGAGTAATTTTTGCTTTCCAAAAATCACTTTCCAAAACCAATTCCTTGTTGACCAAGGAGTCAAAGAGCAATAAGGCTCTTTCCTAGAGGTTTCCTTTAGCTTTATAATATAATATAATATTACTAGTGTCATAAATATGATCCACTATAATATATCATTAAATTATTAATATCCTCATATTTATAATTTTCTAATTAATTATAACAGTTTATGATTAATTAGCCTATATTATATTTAATAATTAAATATAACATTTTATATTCAATTTACGAATTACATTTAATTCGTCTTAGCTAATATCATTTAATCCTTATTAAATGGCCGCATCATTTATCACACACTTGACCAACATTTTAGTCAAAAACACCGACTAACCTTTTAGTCTTTTTGTAAGGCATCAATATGATTAATTTCTCAAATAATCACATTTCTTAAACACATCCTTTAGGTGTGACTTTTTAGGGACCAGTTGATCACCGCCATCTGTATGACAATAACGTCAAACTTATCTAGCAAGCCAACCATTATTGATAAACGTTAATCAACTGATTGCATACAAAATGTACCCTGTGTACCTTGAGAGGTTTATTTATGTTATTGCACTAACTGTGGAGGACACTAACTCCAACAGATGGGTAGTAATTTCATGTTTAGTGGCATGTTTAGGAGGGATGAGAGTTTTGACAGTGCGTTGGCAAATTGGTTTTCTTCCCTTGGGAGGTGATAAAATTCGATGCTGTCGAAGTTGGTTAGGAGTTTTTGGATTTTTGCTTGGTATTTGGTGAGGGTTTCGCTCATGATCTTCCATGCCCCTGTCACTTGGTTTATGATGAGGAATGAATCTCCATGCACGCGAAGGTTCCTTATCTTGAGAGCGATTGCTGCTTGTAGGCCGTAAATGCAGGCTTTGTATTGGAATGAAACTTGATGGGTCAAGTTTCACTCAAGGGATGAACACAAATCGACTTTGTAGCCTCTTGAAATTCTCGGCCAAATGGATCTATTTTTGTGAAGATTTTCTGAAATTTTGTAAACAAATGGAAAACATAAAAGATAGTAACTAAATCTACACACAAAGTAATAGACTTAGGGTTTTAATTAGTTAAGCACAAAGCCACTAACTAATTAGTCACTAAACTCAAGCACAAAGCAATGAGAAAAATGAAGAACACTCAAATAAACACTAGGGTTTTTTCATTCATCAAAATCTGAAAAATTACATTGTTGAGTGGAGGTATTTATAATACCCTTGTTTACATCTACACCCTTCAATTCAAACTTGATCTAAGGGTCCTAAAAGGCCCTCAAATCAGCCGAATAAGTCTTGGTCCCCTTGACCATGCAATTTTGAAAATCATAACAAACAATACATAAAGTAGACAATGACACTTGAGCCCATCCTCTCCATGCACTTTAGGTAGCATCCAAGGGTCAAGAATTGATCTTGGGGAGGCATGTGGGACGGTCCATGTGAGCAAAATACAAGGGATTATATTGTCTCCTTACATTAAAGCATAAAGTAAAAAGTAAAGAAAGCGACATGTATGAAAATGACATAAAACATAAAAACAATGTGATGGCTTGGGTGACTTAATTGAGCCGGCTCCATGGGACCTCCTTGAGCTAGCTTGATGAGCCATGTGAGCCCATTTATTGGAGGGTTGACTCACATGGGTGTACCCTAATTGACCACATTCAAAAATAGCATAATCTTGACTTTTTGTTGCTCTCCGACTTTGACTTCCTCTTGACTTTTCTTGATCACTAAGTTTGGCTCGATTTGACCATAGAATTGACTTTACTTAGCCCTTAGTGATCCCTTGGTCCATGACCTAGGCTTGGGTTTGAGCCCATGGCCCCAACCCATGGTCTCCCTCGACTTCACCCTTGACCACCTTGACCATTTTTGGTCCAATCTCCTCTCCTTGGAAAGGACTTGTCCTCAAGTCCTTGGAGATCCTCTTGCTTCCTCCCTTGCTGGATTTCATGCTTGATTCTCGGCTCAACCCTTGTTCGATCTTGGCTTTCACGGTTTTGGTCTTCCATGGGCACCACTTAGCTAGAGTTTGTAGAAATGGTTGGACCCCTTTGCCTTGGCTCGAAGAATTGATCATGTTTTCTTCCTTGGTCACGGTTTGCTTGACCACACACTCTTCCTCGAGCATTTCTTTGAGCCCACGACTCATAACCATGCCATCCATCCATTCTTGCTCATGATCGAGCCCATCAATGATTCTCCACCTTAAAGACCCACTTGATCTTTCCTTGCCATCAATTTTTGCTCTTTCATTGACCACATTCTTGTTGTAGTCGGTTGTTTCATTGTTGATTGAAGTATCTCCTTCATGTTGCTCCTCTCCTAGAACTCTCCTTATTGCTCTAGGGTTTCTCTCGATTTCCAAGCTCATCACTTCTTTTCCGAAGCCCACATTCGGCTCTTCTCCCATCTCTTGGCTAGAGCTCACTCCATTGATTGATTCGAACAAGCATGAATTGGTTTTATAACCCATCATTGGTGGTAGGGGAGCTAAGACAATAAGCTTGTCACCATACTTGAATGAGTAGGTGTTCTCTCTTCCATGGTGGGAAGAATTCTTCTCATACTCCCAAGGCCTACCAAGCAACACATGACATGCATCCATGTCCAACACTTCACACACAATTTCATCCTTATAGTCTTGTCCAATCGAGAACGAAACTTGACATTGCTTATCAACTCTTACCTCGGCTCCTTGATTAAGCCACCTTAGCTTGTAAGGATGAGGATGCTTCAAGGTTGGTAAGGCAAGTTTATCAATGAGGGTTTTCGAAGCAACATTAACACAACTTCCCCCATCGATAATGAGATTACACACTCTCCCCATGATTGTACACTTGGTTCGAAATAGTTGGTGTCGTTGATCCATGCTTTCGCTTGAATCTTGAGTGTGCATTACTCGCCAAGTAACCAAGCTCAACCCCGAGTCTGGGGGAACTAATGTTTCGGCCACCTTCACATCCTCAACTCCCTCGCTTTTTCTTCCACGCAAACTAACTCCTCATCGACTCCCCAATGCACAACCTCACTTGTGTTCAAGGTCCTCTTGCTAGGGCACTCCTTAGCAAAATGACCATACCCTTGACATTGGTAGCACTTCTTGAGAGGAATTGTTCTCTTAGGGCCATAGTCAATTCCCTTCCCCTTGTCAACACTTGATGGCTTGATAGTAGGGCTAGGTTCGACAATTTTGACCCCTCCTTGGCTCGAGTTAGGGTTGGTCTTGGGGGTGCTCTTAGCCGACTCTCCTCTCCCCTTCTCTAACCTCTCCACACGTGTGGCCATAGTAACGGCCTCATCGAATGACCACAAGTTTTGCATCTTGACCCGATTTGCTATCCTAGGGTTTAGGCCCTCAACAAACCTTGCAATTTTTTGCTCGGGCTTCTCATTCATCTCACATTGTAGGGTGAGTTGCTCAAAGTCCCTAAGATAGGTTTCAATGGGGTGTGTCTCTTGTTTTAGTTGAGCTAGCTTGAGGAACATGTCTTGGGTATAATCCTTTGGAACAAACTTGTCTTTGAGTTTTTTCTTGAGTTTGAGCCACGACTTAATGGGTTCCTTACCCTCTCGGTTTCGTTGGTTCTTGAGGTTTTCGTACCAAAGGGAAGCGTATCCCTTGAACTTCATGATGGCCACCTTAAAACACTTCCTATCGGGATATTCCTTAAATTCAAAGATCCTCTCTATCGACCTAAGCCAATCTAGGAGATCCCTGGATTCAAGCTACCATAAAAGTCGGGTATATCCACTTTGATATCTCGGTCATGGTCTCTTGGGTGGGTTTCAAGGGACTCCTCCGAATCCGAAAATTGATCTTCCATGTGAGGAGGAGGTTGTCCTCTCCCACGGCCCCCATACCCATACCCACGCCCTCTTCCCCCTCCACCCCTTCTTGGTTCATTAAGATTTTGGTCTAAGAGGGTGTTTAGAGCATTCATCATTAAAGTACAATTACCGGTGAGTTGAGTTAACTTCTCTTCTAAATCGGAAAGCCTTTTACCCTCTCCTCTATCCCCTTCCATTATGTGAAAATTTTGTGAGATCTTTTGTGAAAATTTGGTGGGAAATTTATAGAAAATAAACAAGGAAAAGGAAGAAGAAAAACGAAAATTAAAAGAAGAAAAACAAAGCAGTAACTCGAAAAACTAAGAACAAGAACAAATCGAAAAACAAGAACAAACCTAGGCTTTGATGACCAATTTGGAATGAAACTTGATGGGTCAAGTTTCACTCAAGGGATGAACACAAATCGACTTTGTAGCCTCTTGAAATTCTCGGCCAAATGGATCTATTTTTGTGAAGATTTTCTGAAATTTTGTAAACAAATGGAAAACATAAAAGATAGTAACTAAATCTACACACAAAGTAATAGACTTAGGGTTTTAATTAGTTAAGCACAAAGCCACTAACTAATTAGTCACTAAACTCAAGCACAAAGCAATGAGAAAAATGAAGAACACTCAAATAAACACTAGGGTTTTTTCATTCATCAAAATCTGAAAAATTACATTGTTGAGTGGAGGTATTTATAATACCCTTGTTTACATCTACACCCTTCAATTCAAACTTGATCTAAGGGTCCTAAAAGGCCCTCAAATCAGCCGAATAAGTCTTGGTCCCCTTGACCATGCAATTTTGAAAATCATAACAAACAATACATAAAGTAGACAATGACACTTGAGCCCATCCTCTCCATGCACTTTAGGTAGCATCCAAGGGTCAAGAATTGATCTTGGGGAGGCATGTGGGACGGTCCATGTGAGCAAAATACAAGGGATTATATTGTCTCCTTACATTAAAGCATAAAGTAAAAAGTAAAGAAAGCGACATGTATGAAAATGACATAAAACATAAAAACAATGTGATGGCTTGGGTGACTTAATTGAGCCGGCTCCATGGGACCTCCTTGAGCTAGCTTGATGAGCCATGTGAGCCCATTTATTGGAGGGTTGACTCACATGGGTGTACCCTAATTGACCACATTCAAAAATAGCATAATCTTGACTTTTTGTTGCTCTCCGACTTTGACTTCCTCTTGACTTTTATTGATCACTAAGTTTGGCTCGATTTGACCATAGAATTGACTTTACTTAGCCCTTAGTGATCCCTTGGTCCATGACCTAGGCTTGGGTTTGAGCCCATGGCCCCAACCCATGGTCTCCCTCGACTTCACCCTTGACCACCTTGACCATTTTTGGTCCATGTATTCTGCGGCGTTGTTCGTGACACTAAAATCAAGCTTGATTGAGAGCGGAGTATGGTCACCATTTGGCGATATTAGGAGTATTCCCACTCCGTAGCCGCGGTAGTTTGATGCTCCGTCAAAGTATAATTGCCAGTATTCCTTTTCTACGGCAAAGATCCCATCGTCTGGAAACGACATTGTGTCGATCATGGGCTGTTCGATAATAGCATTTTCTGCGAGGAAATCGGAAACTGCTCTTCCCTTGATTACTTTCAGAGGGAGGTACTTGAGTTCGTACTCGGCGAGAAGCAGAGTCCACCTGGACCAAAAATGGTCAAGGTGGTCAAGGGTGAAGTTGAGGGAGACCATGGGTTGGGGCCATGGGCTCGAACCCAAGCCTAGGTCATGGACCAAGGGATCACTAAGGGCTAAGTATGT
The DNA here is from genome assembly GCA_023091065.1 of Dianthus caryophyllus. Lineage (NCBI taxonomy): Eukaryota > Viridiplantae > Streptophyta > Magnoliopsida > Caryophyllales > Caryophyllaceae > Dianthus > Dianthus caryophyllus. The sequence goes on along the minus strand of CM041529.1, from coordinate 8,687,186 downwards.
AGGGATCGGATCCCATTCACTAATCAAATATTAGTGTAAATCAAATTACTCTAATTTGATTTAGCAAGATCTATGTAGTACAAATTTACATTGTTAACAAGTTTAGAAATTTATACCTTTCTCTTAAAGGAAATAAGGGCACAAAACTAGAACTCCTTTCTAGTTTTGTTTGTTGAATACAAGCTTAGGATGATCCTCCAAAATCGAGTTTCCAAACAAGGAAACCTCCTTTGAGATACACCCAAGAACTACTACAAATACTACAAGTGATTTAGACTAGAAATCACTAATAGCTAACTTGATAATATGTGATATTATTATTAATACTAACTCTTAGTATTAGTATAATATGAGTGTTTGATTTTGAGAGGAAAAATGAGAGAGAGAGTAAAACAAAATGCATGAATGAATATCTCTCACTAAGGCCTCTTGTTTTAATAAGGAAAAACAAAACTTGAAGTGTGTATGACACACTAGAAGGGGCCGGCCTTTTTGAGGAGAGAATGGGAAGAGTTTTTGCTTCTTGTTTAGAGAAATAAGGTGCATGTACATCATTATGTTTCCACATGCAAAAAGCAAGAGCAAAAGAACAAAACTAATAAGACAAATTGGAAGCCCTTCTCCCTTGCATTTGGACGTCCAAATGGGGCTAATGGGTCCATTTTGTTTTCTTAATATTTGTCTCACAAATATATTTAATTTATCACTTAAATCATCTAATATGATAAAGTATAAATTAATTAAACTCTTCCTTAATATACATGTACTTTACACATATATTAAAAATGTACTTTTACTAATCTCATTAGTAAAATATACACAATTAGTGAATTAACACTTAATCACTAATTCTCATCTCCTCTAATAATTTTATCAATATAAAATTCAAACGTCCGAGTTCACAACTCGATTTCTCTCTAAATCAATACACTGACTAACCGTTAGTCAAATTATCAAGTCACTAATATAATCGTATCTCATACAATTAATTAGCTTAAACATTTGGAGTACGTTCCTATAGGTGTGACTTAAAGGGATCAATTGATTACCGCCGCTCTCACGACAATAACGTCAAACTCTAGTCAGCCAACCGTTATTGATTTACGTTAATCAATTGACAATAATTCAGGATTATCCCCATGTATTCCTTAATTGAGATTTATTAAGTAATCGCACTATTGTGGAGGACACATACTCCAACAATCTCCCACTTGTCCGAGACAAGTTGTGCATTACCAATTCTCATGTCCGTTTCACATCTCCCACTCGATGCAAGGTGTCTTACAGGTCGTACTTGCATCCTGTGATATATATCGTGAGTGGTTTCCTCGATAAGGAGAGTAGTCCTGACCGGGAATCTACCGTGAGATTCTTACCGAGCGTGGGCCACGATTTTCAGCCGACTACTCCTCGAGTGGCCCAAAGATGTTTTACCCTGACAAGGGTGGACATTTCCCTTCCACTCGATTGTACTGTATAATGCAGATCACCATGACCCCAAAGATGCCCTTATAACCCCCTTTCACGGCATGGCTTAGGACAAAAATGAAAGTCACTCGGAAACTGCACCGACTGCATAATCACCCAGTCAAAGAATCGACTCAAAAGGAATACTATAGAATTCCCACCACGACCAGGTTTCAATCTCATTGAAAAGGAATTCTATAAGCGTCACTGTCCGACATAGTGTCTCACAGTCTGTCTATGCAAACGATCGGTCATCACATATGACCCTATGGTGTTGAACCCCACCATCGATCGACTTGCAATCTAGTCTCTCGGAGACGTCACCTCATATGAGAGACTAGGGACCAAATACTTAGTTTATGCCGTTCACTTGAATACGTTCAAAGTTGTCACACAAATATTCGGATAAACAAAGTATGCATTCAATAATGACTTAAGATAAAAACAATGAATGTTATTTTCATATATGTAATAAGATACATCATTCTATTACATATTACGAAACTAAAGGAAATCTGGCATACGCCGCAACCCCATAGAGGCGGTGTGCGCGTCATGCTTAGCCCTCGATAGAGGCTTGGTTAAAGGATCAGCGATGTTATCGTCTGTCCCAACCTTACAAATGTCTATTTCCTTCCTTTCCACATTATCTCTAATAACGTGGTATTTCCTCAAAACGTGTCTAGACTTGTTACTAGACTTGGGCTCTTTTGCTTGAAAGATGGCCCCACTGTTATCACAATAAACAGAATCGGATCCACGGCACTAGGGACTACTCTTAGTCCATCCAAGAATTGCCGAATCCACACGCCTTCTTTAGCAGCCTTCAGATGTCGCCAAATACTCGACTTAGTCGTAGAATCGCGGTGACACTCGTTTGAAGCTCTTCCAACAAACAGCACCTCCATTCAACATAAAGACATAGCCGGATTGGGATTTCAGATCATCCCCATCGGTTTGGAAACTTGCATCCGTGTAACCCTTTACACGTAGCTCAAGTTCTCCTCCAAACACTAGAAACGAATCCTTAGTTCTTCTCAAGTACTTAAGGATGTTCTTCACAAATTATCCAAAGTGACTCTCACCGGGATTAGCTTGATACCGGCTCGTCATGCTCAAAGCGAAAGCGACATCGGGACGAGTGCACATCATAGCATACATGATTGATCCTACAGCGGAAGCATAAGGGATCAATTTCATGCGTTCAATTTCCGCAGGAGTCGTAGGAGATTGAGACTTCTTCAATGTTATTCCTACACTCATCGGAAGAAAGCCTCTCTTGGAGTCTTTCATATTGAACCTATCAAGAATCTTATCAATATAAGTTTCTTGACTTAATGCTAGTATCCTTTTGGATCTATCTCTATAGATCCGAATACCCAAGATGCGTTGTGCCTCTCCCAAGTCCTTCATTTGGAAATGGTTTCCCAATTCCACCTTTACCGAGTTGAGACTTGGAATATCATTTCCGATCAGTAGTATGTCATCCACATACAAAACAAGAAAAGTTACTTTACTCCCACTAAACTTCATGTACAAACAAGGTTCCTCGGCACTTCGAGCGAATCCATGTTGTTTGATAACATGATCGAATCTGTGATTCCAACTCCTCGATGCTTGCTTAAGACCATAAATGGATCTCTTAAGCTTGCATACTTTCTTAGGGTTGGATGTGTCTACAAAACCTTCAGGTTGTATCATAAACACTTCCTCTTCTAGAATCCCATTCAAGAAGGCGGTTTTTACATCCATTTGCCATATCTCATAATCATGAAATGCGGCAACCGCTAAGATTATCCTTATGGATCGAAGCATAGCAACCGGTGCAAAGGTTTCATCATAATGAATGCCTTGGACTTGTGAAAAGCCCTTTGCCACCAATCTAGCTTTGTAAACATCAATATGTTTATCTATGCCGAGTTTGATTTTGAATATCCATTTACACTGAAGGGGTCGCACTCCTTCAGGTAAATCTACCAAGTCCCAAACTTGGTTCTCGTACATAGAATCCATTTCGGATTTCATGGCTTCAAGCCATTGTTGAGTCAGGGCTACCAATAGCCGCCTTGTAGGTTGAGGGTTCGTTGCTTTGAATAACAACAAATCACCCTCCTCCTCGATGTTACCGAGGTAACTGGCCAGGTTGTTGACTAACTCTTCCCGACCTCCTAGGGACTATAAGTGTGAGAAGACGAGGAACGGTTTCCTCATCTTCTGTCTCGGTTTGCCAGGCTCTTGAACTTCATCAAGTTCAAATTTTCTCCCACTGTTTCTTAGAAATAAATTCATTTTCTAGGAAAACAAAGATCACGAGCCACAAACACTTTGTTCTCGTGAGGGTTGTAGAAGTAATAGCCACAGGTTTCCTTAGGATAACCTACAAATAGACATTTGTCGGACCTTGGAGCGAGTTTATCGCCGCTTTATTCTTGACGAATGCCTCACATCCCCAGATTCTCATGAATGACAAATAGGGAACTGCTCCCGCCCATATCTCATATGGAGTCTTATTGGCCGCTTTAGTGGGACTTGATTTAGTGAAAATACAAACAGATAATAGCGCAAAGCCCCAAAATGATCCAGGAAGCTCAGTTTGACTCATCATAGACCGAACCATGTCAAGCAAAGTTCGGTTTCTCCTTTCTGCAACACCATTCAATTGTGGTGTGCCCGGAGGAGTCCATTGTGATATTATACCACAATTCTTAAGATGTGAATCAAACTCATTACTTAGATATTCGCCACCACGATCCGATCGTAGTGCTTTTATCCTTTTGTTTAATTGGTTCTCAACCTCATTTTGAAATTCTTTAAATTTCTCAAAAGCATCACTTTTATGCCTTATTAAGTAGACATAACCATATCTACTTAAATCATCGGTAAAAGTAATGAAGTAATGATATCCTCCTCTAGCGGTGATGTTTAATGGACCACACACATCGGTATGTATGAGTCCTAAAACCTCACTTGCTCGTGTCCCTTTACCGCTAAAGGGTTGACGAGTCATCTTGCCTAAAAGGCAAGCTTCGCATGTACCATATGATTCGCAATCAAATGGTTTGAGAACCTTGGTCGCAACAAGTCTCTTTATGCGTTTGTCATTTATGTGACCTAAACGACAATGCCAAAGGTAGGATTTGTTTGATTCATTCGTTTTGAGCCTCTTGTTCTCGACATGATAAACATCATTAACATCATTTAAAACATAAATACCTCCAATTGAAATAGCTTCACCATAAACCATTTCATTAAAAGAAAAAGTACAACGGTTGTTCTTAATCTCAAAACAAAAGCCTTCCGCATCTAACACGGAGACGGAGATAATGTTTTTGGTTAGAGTTGGTACAAAATAACAGTTATTCAAAAGCAACTCTAATCCACTAGCAAGAGCGAGTACAAAAGTTCCCACGGAAACGGCCGCTACTCTAGCTCCATTGCCCATGCGGAGATCTACATCACCCTTGGCTAGGGCCCGCACGTTTCTCATCCCCTGCAAATGATTACAAAGGTGAGATCCACATCCGGTATCCAATACCCATGTAGAAATGCAAGCATGATTGATGTCAATCATATAGAGATTAGAAGGAATACCTTTGGATGTCGCACATCCATTCTTGAGATCCTTCTTATACTTGAGACAATTGCGCATCCAATGACCCACTTCATTGCAATATTTGCAAGTGTCTTTGAGGGGTCTTCCCTTGTTGATCTTGGGCTTAGGCTTATGTGGAACACCTTCCACAATAGCCTTTCCCTTACCCTTGCCTATGTTAGATGGCCCTTTCTTGGCCACCTTCCCCTTCTTCACTCCCAAGTTCATGTTCTTCATTTTCATGGAGAGAACATCTTTCTTCTCCACCTCATTCACTTCCATATCCCTCTCGGCTTGAACCAAGAGTGCATGAAGTTCATGGTAACTCTTATCCATGTTATTCATGTTGTAGTTTACTCGAAATTGAGCAAACTTGTTAGGAAGAGAATGAAGGATGCGGTTGATCGCAAGAGCCTTGGGTATAGCACACTCTTGGCGCTCAAGAGTGTCTATTTGCTCAATCATTTTGAGCACATGAGGACCAACTTTTTGGTTCCTCTCAAGCTTTGCATCGAAAAACCGCACCGCGGCTTCATAAAGCCTTATTTGCGGTGCTTTGGAGAACATGGTTGTCACTCGAGTGAATATCGCATATGCACTTTTTTGAGTAACCATTCGGAGTTTGAGAGCGGGTGTCATGGACCAAATTAAGACGTTTTTTACGTCATTGTCCACTTTCACATACTCATCATAGGCGGCACGAGCCGCGCCGGATCGAGAAGTGGGTTCGGCGGGTGGTTGATCGGTAAGGTGCTTGAGCACATTGTCGGATGTAGCGGCGCCCCTCATAGTCGAATCCCATTCGACGAAGTTGCTACCGTCATCCTTGAGGATACACTTATCCATCACGGTTCGCAACCATGAATCTTTGCCCAAAATGGGCGCGGGAGTTGATGATGATGATGCCATTGCGATAAATGATTCTACAATAAATATGAGGAAATATGTAAGCATTCATTGTTCATTTATAACATTTGCTAAAACTTATTTTTTAAAACAAATGTCCATTTATATAATGATCTCCCACGAAATTATATAAATGATTCCAAGACTCGTTTTCCATATAAAATTAGACATCTCATGTTTCCTTTTATATAAAAACGATAAGTCAACACTTGACTAATTCTACACTAGAATGCTTGGTTGATGATTTTCTTTAAAATGCATCTATTTAGCCCCAAATAACTCTTATTTGGTTGAGTCCAAACCAAATTAGCACGGGACTTCCTCCCACTACTTACCCATGGTAACAAGGTTCCACGTCGCGGAGGTCCTCACGAACATGGGGTTCATAGTCGCTACATTTGGAAAGGCTTAATCTCAATTCATTTTTGTTAAAATGTGGGTGATCTTGTCAATTTTTAATCATTTAAATTCTTTATAAGTGAACTAATTTTAAGAATGGCGACCTAAAAACGACAATCGTAGTGGGATATCGAGCATGCATGGCGATTTTGGCATGTGTGCGGAAAATAAGCAAACAAACAAGCATGAAACAAACATAAACCTAGTATGGCCACCTAAAGAAATTAAAATACAAGGAGTTACAAATTGGAAACCAACTCCTTTGGTCCCTCTTCATATGGATCTCATCCAAGCTCCTCCTTGCTAGCTTTAGAACACTTCTAAGGCTCCATGTCGATCTCCATCAATGCCTTCGATTTACAAATACATAAGTATGATTTACAAATGAATACATAGCAATCCTATTATACATTTATAAATGAAATAAACTATTAAATTACAAACCGGCGATACGAGATCGCATTTAATTACAAACCCACACGATATTCCCTTTCATTACGGGCAATATCGGTAAAAAAAAAAAAAAAAAATAACAACTATGGCCATACTAGTAAGAACAAACATTCATTCAATAATAAACATTCATCCAAACATGCATAATGTAAAGCTTATAGATAAAAACATGCCAAAATCGCCCTAAACAATAATCGCATTAATTCGTTTCAAACCGATCTCATTTTTAGTCGATTAATCTCATATTAATCAATAATGCTTAAAACACCTTTTAAGCTTGAACTAAAACTTCTAAACTGATTTTAGAACACCCAACATTAGTTTATACTAACTTAAGGTGATTTTAGTTCATAAACTTGGTCATTTGCTAATTAGAAGTACTTTAATCATAACCCTTTTATGAATAAAGCTTTATAAAATCAAAATAAAATAAAATAAAATTATTTTTATTTTGAAAAAATTTTGTATATTCTGGAACACTTCCAAAATATCAGAAAAGAAAAATTTGGTCAGAAAAAATTACGAATTTATTTTATAATAAATAACATACGATTTCATCGATTTTAACTCATAAAATCAAGAAAACGTCTAAAACAGTGAGGAAAAATCCCAAATTTATACGAGAGCATCCTCATAATGTATAAAAATATTGGTATAAATTTCATGTCCAGAAAACAACGTTTACTATATTTTTGGACATAAAATGCATATCATACCGATTTTAAACAAAAATATGAATAAATATTCAAAACTCAAAATCTGACTTTGCAAATTTACATGCAGAATGTATAAATATGAAATATCACTGTGTAAAAATTTCGTGACTAGATTCGAACTATAACTATTTATAGTAATTATTTTAGCCAAAAACACACTTTTTGACTCGGTTTTGTATAAAAATCATTTAAATTAGCAAAAAAATTTCAAAAATTACGAAATTTGACCAGTAACTTCATGAGACCAGAAACTTTGCATGCAATAAAAATCTCGTGTTAAAACCATTTTTAACACTATTTTCGGATTTTATCATATTTATTCTCAATAAATACATAAAACTCCAAAAATAACAAAATAAATTTGTAACTACAAGCCTTGGCTCTGATACCACTTGTAGGGATCAGATCCCATTCACTAATCAAATATTAGTGTAAATCAAATTACTCTAATTTGATTTAGCAAGATCTATGTAGTACAAATTTACATTGTTAACAAGTTTAGAAATTTATACCTTTCTCTTAAAGGAAATAAGGGCACAAAACTAGAACTCCTTTCTAGTTTTGTTTGTTGAATACAAGCTTAGGATGATCCTCCAAAATCGAGTTTCCAAACAAGGAAACCTCCTTTGAGATACACCCAAGAACTACTACAAATACTACAAGTGATTTAGACTAGAAATCACTAATAGCTAACTTGATAATATGTGATATTATTATTAATACTAACTCTTAGTATTAGTATAATATGAGTGTTTGATTTTGAGAGGAAAAATGAGAGAGAGAGTAAAACAAAATGCATGAATGAATATCTCTCACTAAGGCCTCTTGTTTTAATAAGGAAAAACAAAACTTGAAGTGTGTATGACACACTAGAAGGGGCCGGCCTTTTTGAGGAGAGAATGGGAAGAGTTTTTGCTTCTTGTTTAGAGAAATAAGGTGCATGTACATCATTATGTTTCCACATGCAAAAAGCAAGAGCAAAAGAACAAAACTAATAAGACAAATTGGAAGCCCTTCTCCCTTGCATTTGGACGTCCAAATGGGGCTAATGGGTCCATTTTGTTTTCTTAATATTTGTCTCACAAATATATTTAATTTATCACTTAAATCATCTAATATGATAAAGTATAAATTAATTAAACTCTTCCTTAATATACATGTACTTTACACATATATTAAAAATGTACTTTTACTAATCTCATTAGTAAAATATACACAATTAGTGAATTAACACTTAATCACTAATTCTCATCTCCTCTAATAATTTTATCAATATAAAATTCAAACGTCCGAGTTCACAACTCGATTTCTCTCTAAATCAATACACTGACTAACCGTTAGTCAAATTATCAAGTCACTAATATAATCGTATCTCATACAATTAATTAGCTTAAACATTTGGAGTACGTTCCTATAGGTGTGACTTAAAGGGATCAATTGATTACCGCCGCTCTCACGACAATAACGTCAAACTCTAAATACCAACCGTTATTGATTTACGTTAATCAATTGACAATAATTCAGGATTATCCCCATGTATTCCTTAATTGAGATTTATTAAGTAATCGCACTATTGTGGAGGACACATACTCCAACAAAGTAAAGTCAATTCTATGGTCAAATCGAGCCAACCTTAGTGATCAAGCAAAGTCAAGAGGAAGTCAAAGTTGGAGAGCAACAAAAAGTCAAGATTATGCTATTTTTGAATGTGGTCAATTGGGTGCACCCATGTGAGTTAACCCTCCAATAAAGGACTCACATGGTTCACAAAGCTAGCTCAATGGAGGTCCAAGGAGCCGGCCTAATCAAGCCAACCAAGATCATCACATTGTTTTATGTTTTATGTCATTTTCATACACGCCGCTTTACTTTTTACTTTACGCTTTGATGTAAGGAAACAATATAATCCCTTGTAATTGTCTCCAATAGACCGTCCCACATGCTCCCAAGATCAAATCAAGACCCTTGAAGACTACCTAAACAATCAAAGGAGGGGATTGAGTCTAATGTCCACATCAACCTTTATGCTTTATAGTTTGTCTTTTAGAATGAAAAAATTTCAGCTCACATGTGAGCTAGGAGCCGTTTTTTTTGTATTACTTGGGGACTCATGTGAGCCCTTAGATGATCCTAGTAATGTATGGTTGAGATGAGGCCTTGGGTGTTATATAAACCCATCCTCACACAACATAATTTTCAGATTTTTGATGAATGAAAACCCTAGTTGTTTATTTGAGTGTTCTTCATTTTCTCATTACTTTGTGTGTGAGTTAGTGAAAGATTAGTTTAGTGGCTTTGTGCTTAAACTAATCAAAACCTAAATCTATTACTTTGTGTGTAGATTTAGTTACTATCCTTTATGTTTTCCTTGTTTACAAAATTTTAAAATTTCAACATAAAAATACATATACTCTAAGAAATTCTTCAAGTGTTCAAGATCGATTCTTGTTCATCCCTTGAGTGAAACTTGATCCACTTAGTTTCCCTCCAAATTGGTCATCAAAGCCTAGGTTTGTTCTTGTTTTCGATTTGTTTTTACTTTTCTCGGTTTACACCCTTGTTCTTCCTCTTCATTTTCGCTTTTCTTTCTTTTCTTTTCCTTGTTTATTTTCCACAAAACTTCCACAAAAACTCACAAAATTTTCACAAAATGGAAGGGGATAGAGGGGAGGATAAAAGGCTTTCCGATTTAGAAGCAGTTAACTCAACTCACCGGTAATTGTACTTTAATGATGAATGCTCTAAACACTCTCTTGGATCAAAACATTGAGGAGCCAAGAAGGGGTGGAGGAGGAAGGGGCCGTGGGATAGGAGGCCGTGGAAGGGGTCGACCACCTCCTCACATGGAAGATCAATTTTCGGATTCGGAGGAGTCCCTTGAAACCCACCCAAGATACCATGACCGAGATATCAAAGTGGATATACCCGATTTTTGTGGTAGCTTGAACCCGAGGATCTCCTAGATTGGCTTAGGTCGATAGAGAGGATCTTTGAATTTAAGGAATATCCCGATAGGAAGTGTTTTAAGGTGGCCATCATGAAATTCAAAGGATATGCCTCCCTTTGGTATGAAAACCTTAAGAATCAAAGAAATCGAGAGGGAAAGGAACCCATTAGGTCATGGCTCAAACTCAAAAGAAACTCAAAGACAAGTTTGTTCCCAAGGATTATACCCAAGACATGTTCTTCAAGCTAGCTCAACTCAAACAAGAGACACAACCAATTGAGTCTTACCTTAGGGACTTTGAGCAACTCACATTACAATGTGAGATGAATGAGAAACCCGAACAAAAAATAGCTAGGTTTGTCGAGGGCCTAAACCCTAGGATTGCTAACCGAGTGAAGATGCAAAACTTGTGGTCATTCGATGAGGCCGTCACCATGGCCACACGTGTGGAAAGGCTAGAGAAGGGGAGAGGGGATTCGGCCAAAAGCAACACCAAGGCCCACCCTAACTCGAGCCAAGGAGGGGTCAAAATTGTCGAACCTAGCCCTACCATCAAGCCATCAAGTGTTGACAAGGGGAAGGGAATTGACTATGGCCCCAAGAGAACAATTCCTCTCAAGAAGTGCTACCAATGTCAAGGGTATGGTCATTTTGCTAAGGAGTGCCCTAGCAAGAGGACCTTGAACACAAGTGAGGTTGTGCATTGGGGAGACGATGAAGTGTTAGTTTGTGAGGAAGAAAAAAAAGAGGGAGTTGAGGATGAGAGGGTGGCCGAGACAATTGTTCCCCCGGACTCGGGGTTGAGCTTGGTTACTTGGCGAGTAATGCACACTCAAGATTCAAGTGAAAGCATGGATCAAAGACACCAACTATTTCGAACCAAGTGTACCATCATGGGGAGAGTGTGTAATCTCATTATCGATGGGGGAAGTTGTGTTAATGTTGCTTCTAAAACCCTCATTGATAAGCTTGCCTTGCCTACTTTGAAGCATCCTCATCCTTACAAGCTAAGGTGGCTTAATCAAGGAGCCGAGGTAAAAGTTGATAAACAATGCAAAGTCTTGTTTTCCATTGGACAAGACTACAAAGATGAAATTGTGTGTGAAGTGTTGGACATGGATGCTTGTCATGTATTGCTTGGTAGGCCATGGGAGTATGAAAAGAATTCTTCCCACCATGGAAGAGACAACACCTACTCCTTCAAGTATGGTGAAAAGCTTATTGTCTTAGCTCCCCTACCACCAATGACGGGTTGTAAAACCAATGCGTGCTTGTTTGAATCCAACATTGGATCAAACCCTAGCATGGATATGAAGTTGGAGCCGAGTTTGAATGAGCATGAGGCCTTGAAAAGCCTTGAACCGAGTAGAAAAGAGCAAGAGGGAGAGATGAACTTGGCATGTGAGGGAAGCTCTAGCATGATAAGGAGGATTCTAGGAGAGGAGCAACATGAAGGTGAAGCATCAATCAACAAGGAAACAACCGACTACAATGAGAATGTGGTCAATGAGAGAGCATGAAATCGAGCAAGGGAGGAAGCAAGAGGATCTCCAAGGACTTGAGGACAAGTCCTTTCCAAGGAGAGGAGATTGGACCAAAAATGGTCAAGGTGGTCAAGGGTGAAGTTGAGGGAGACCATGGGTTGGGGCCATGGGCTCGAACCCAAGCCTAGGTCATGGACCAAGGGATCACTAAGGGCTAAGTAAAGTCAATTCTATGGTCAAATCGAGCCAACCTTAGTGATCAAGCAAAGTCAAGAGGAAGTCAAAGTTGGAGAGCAACAAAAAGTCAAGATTATGCTATTTTTGAATGTGGTCAATTGGGTGCACCCATGTGAGTTAACCCTCCAATAAAGGACTCACATGGTTCACAAAGCTAGCTCAATGGAGGGCCAAGGAGCCGGCCTAATCAAGCCAACCAAGATCATCACATTGTTTTATGTTTTATGTCATTTTCATACATGTCGCTTTCTTTACTTTTTACTTTATGCTTTTGATGTAAGGAAACAATATAATCCCTTGTAATTGTCTCCAATGGACCGTCCCACATGCTCCCAAGATCAAATCAAGACCCTTGAAGACTACCTAAACAATCAAAGGAGGGGATTGAGTCTAATGTCCACATCAACCTTTATGCTTTATAGTTTGTCTTTTAGAATGAAAAAATTTCAGCTCACATGTGAGCTAGGAGCCGTATTTTTTGTATTACTTGGGGACTCATGTGAGCCCTTAGATGATCCTAGTAATGTATGGTTGAGATGAGGCCTTGGGTGTTATATAAACCCATCCTCACACAACATAATTTTCAGATTTTTGATGAATGAAAACCCTAGTTGTTTATTTGAGTGTTCTTCATTTTCTCATTACTTTGTGTGTGAGTTAGTGAAAGATTAGTTTAGTGGCTTTGTGCTTAAACTAATCAAAACCTAAATCTATTACTTTGTGTGTAGATTTAGTTACTATCCTTTATGTTTTCCTTGTTTACAAAATTTTAAAATTTCAACATAAAAATACATATACTCGGCCGAAATTCTTCAAGTGTTCAAGATCGATTTTTGTTCATCCCTTGAGTGAAACTTGATCCACTTAGTTTCACTCCAAATTGGTCATCAAAGCCTAGGTTTGTTCTTGTTTTCGATTTGTTTTTACTTTTCTCGGTTTACACCCTTGTTCTTCCTCTTCATTTTCGTTTTCTTTCTTTTCTTTTCCTTGTTTATTTTCCACAAAACTTCCACAATAAAACTCACAAAATTTTCACAAAATGGAAGGGGATAGAGGGGAGGATAAAAGGCTTTCCGATTTAGAAGAGAAGTTAACTCAACTCACCGGTAATTGTACTTTAATGATGAATGCTCTAAACACTCTCTTGGATCAAAACATTGAGGAGCCAAGAAGGGGTGGGGGAGGGAGGGGCCGTGGGATAGGAGGCCGTGGAAGGGTCGACCACCTCCTCACATGGAAGATCAATTTTCGGATTCTGAGGAGTCCTCAAACCCACCCAAGATACCATGACCGAGATATCAAAGTGGATATACCCGATTTTTGTGGTAGCTTGAACCCGAGGATCTCCTAGATTGGCTTAGGTCGATAGAGAGGATCTTTGAATTTAAGGAATATCCCGATAGGAAGTGTTTTAAGGTGGCCATCATGAAATTCAAAGGATATGCCTCCCTTTGGTATGAAAACCTTAAGAATCAAAGAAATCGAGAGGGAAAGGAACCCATTAGGTCATGGCTCAAACTCAAAAAGAAACTCAAAGACAAGTTTGTTCCCAAGGATTATACCCAAGACATGTTCTTCAAGCTAGCTCAACTCAAACAAGAGACACAACCAATTGAGTCTTACCTTAGGGACTTTGAGCAACTCACATTACAATGTGAGATGAATGAGAAACCCGAACAAAAAATAGCTAGGTTTGTCGAGGGCCTAAACCCTAGGATTGCTAACCGAGTGAAGATGCAAAACTTGTGGTCATTCGATGAGGCCGTCACCATGGCCACACGTGTGGAAAGGCTAGAGAAGGGGAGAGGGGATTCGGCCAAAAGCAACACCAAGGCCCACCCTAACTCGAGCCAAGGAGGGGTCAAAATTGTCGAACCTAGCCCTACCATCAAGCCATCAAGTGTTGACAAGGGGAAGGGAATTGACTATGGCCCCAAGAGAACAATTCCTCTCAAGAAGTGCTACCAATGTCAAGGGTATGGTCATTTTGCTAAGGAGTGCCCTAGCAAGAGGACCTTGAACACAAGTGAGGTTGTGCATTGGGGAGACGATGAAGTGTTAGTTTGTGAGGAAGAAAAAAAAGAGGGAGTTGAGGATGAGAGGGTGGCCGAGACAATTGTTCCCCCGGACTCGGGGTTGAGCTTGGTTACTTGGCGAGTAATGCACACTCAAGATTCAAGTGAAAGCATGGATCAAAGACACCAACTATTTCGAACCAAGTGTACCATCATGGGGAGAGTGTGTAATCTCATTATCGATGGGGGAAGTTGTGTTAATGTTGCTTCTAAAACCCTCATTGATAAGCTTGCCTTGCCTACTTTGAAGCATCCTCATCCTTACAAGCTAAGGTGGCTTAATCAAGGAGCCGAGGTAAAAGTTGATAAACAATGCAAAGTCTTGTTTTCCATTGGACAAGACTACAAAGATGAAATTGTGTGTGAAGTGTTGGACATGGATGCTTGTCATGTATTGCTTGGTAGGCCATGGGAGTATGAAAAGAATTCTTCCCACCATGGAAGAGACAACACCTACTTCTTCAAGTATGGTGAAAAGCTTATTGTCTTAGCTCCCCTACCACCAATGACGGGTTGTAAAACCAATGCGTGCTTGTTTGAATCCAACATTGGATCAAACCCTAGCATGGATATGAAGTTGGAGCCGAGTTTGAATGAGCATGAGGCCTTGAAAAGCCTTGAACCGAGTAGAAAAGAACAAGAGGGAGAGATGAACTTGGCATGTGAGGGAAGCTCTAGCATGATAAGGAGGATTCTAGGAGAGAAGCAACATGAAGGTGAAGCATCAATCAACAAGGAAACAACCGACTACAATGAGAATGTGGTCAATGAGAGAGCATGAAATCGAGCAAGGGAGGAAGCAAGAGGATCTCCAAGGACTTGAGGACAAGTCCTTTCCAAGGAGAGGAGATTGGACCAAAAATGGTCAAGGTGGTCAAGGGTGAAGTTGAGGGAGACCATGGGTTGGGGCCATGGGCTCGAACCCAAGCCTAGGTCATGGACCAAGGGATCACTAAGGGCTAAGTAAAGTCAATTCTATGGTCAAATCGAGCCAACCTTAGTGATCAAGCAAAGTCAAGAGGAAGTCAAAGTTGGAGAGCAACAAAAAGTCAAGATTATGCTATTTTTGAATGTGGTCAATTGGGTGCACCCATGTGAGTTAACCCTCCAATAAAGGACTCACATGGTTCACAAAGCTAGCTCAATGGAGGTCCAAGGAGCCGGCCTAATCAAGCCAACCAAGATCATCACATTGTTTTATGTTTTATGTCATTTTCATACATGTCGCTTTCTTTACTTTTTACTTTATGCTTTTGATGTAAGGAAACAATATAATCCCTTGTAATTGTCTCCAATGGACCGTCCCACATGCTCCCAAGATCAAATCAAGACCCTTGAAGACTACCTAAACAATCAAAGGAGGGGATTGAGTCTAATGTCCACATCAACCTTTATGCTTTATAGTTTGTCTTTTAGAATGAAAAAATTTCAGCTCACATGTGAGCTAGGAGCCGTTTTTTTTGTATTACTTGGGGACTCATGTGAGCCCTTAGATGATCCTAGTAATGTATGGTTGAGATGAGGCCTTGGGTGTTATATAAACCCATCCTCACACAACATAATTTTCAGATTTTTGATGAATGAAAACCCTAGTTGTTTATTTGAGTATTCTTCATTTTCTCATTACTTTGTGTGTGAGTTAGTGAAAGATTAGTTTAGTGGCTTTGTGCTTAAACTAATCAAAACCTAAATCTATTACTTTGTGTGTAGATTTAGTTACTATCCTTTATGTTTTCCTTGTTTACAAAATTTCAGAAAATTTCAACATAAAAATACATATACTCGGCCGAAATTCTTCAAGTGTTCAAGATCGATTTTTGTTCATCCCTTGAGTGAAACTTGATCCACTTAGTTTCACTCCAAATTGGTCATCAAAGCCTAGGTTTGTTCTTGTTTTCGATTTGTTTTTACTTTTCTCGGTTTACACCCTTGTTCTTCCTCTTCATTTTCGTTTTCTTTCTTTTCTT
This sequence comes from Dianthus caryophyllus, assembly GCA_023091065.1. Lineage (NCBI taxonomy): Eukaryota > Viridiplantae > Streptophyta > Magnoliopsida > Caryophyllales > Caryophyllaceae > Dianthus > Dianthus caryophyllus. The sequence continues at coordinate 8,670,943 of CM041529.1, read as the reverse complement.
TTCCTTGTTTATTTTCCACAAAACTTCCACAAAAAAACTCACAAAATTTTCACAAAATGGAAGGGGATAGAGGGGAGGATAAAAGGCTTTCCGATTTAGAAGAGAAGTTAACTCAACTCACCGGTAATTGTACTTTAATGATGAATGCTCTAAACACTCTCTTGGATCAAAACATTGAGGAGCCAAGAAGGGGTGGAGGAGGAAGGGGCCGTGGGATAGGAGGCCGTGGAAGGGGTCGACCACCTCCTCACATGGAAGATCAATTTTCGGATTCGGAGGAGTCCCTTGAAACCCACCCAAGATACCATGACCGAGATATCAAAGTGGATATACCCGATTTTTGTGGTAGCTTGAACCCGAGGATCTCCTAGATTGGCTTAGGTCGATAGAGAGGATCTTTGAATTTAAGGAATATCCCGATAGGAAGTGTTTTAAGGTGGCCATCATGAAATTCAAAGGATATGCCTCCCTTTGGTATGAAAACCTTAAGAATCAAAGAAATCGAGAGGGAAAGGAACCCATTAGGTCATGGCTCAAACTCAAAAAGAAACTCAAAGACAAGTTTGTTCCCAAGGATTATACCCAAGACATGTTCTTCAAGCTAGCTCAACTCAAACAAGAGACACAACCAATTGAGTCTTACCTTAGGGACTTTGAGCAACTCACATTACAATGTGAGATGAATGAGAAACCCGAACAAAAAATAGCTAGGTTTGTCGAGGGCCTAAACCCTAGGATTGCTAACCGAGTGAAGATGCAAAACTTGTGGTCATTCGATGAGGCCGTCACCATGGCCACACGTGTGGAAAGGCTAGAGAAGGGGAGAGGGGATTCGGCCAAAAGCAACACCAAGGCCCACCCTAACTCGAGCCAAGGAGGGGTCAAAATTGTCGAACCTAGCCCTACCATCAAGCCATCAAGTGTTGACAAGGGGAAGGGAATTGACTATGGCCCCAAGAGAACAATTCCTCTCAAGAAGTGCTACCAATGTCAAGGGTATGGTCATTTTGCTAAGGAGTGCCCTAGCAAGAGGACCTTGAACACAAGTGAGGTTGTGCATTGGGGAGACGATGAAGTGTTAGTTTGTGAGGAAGAAAAATGAGGGAGTTGAGGATGAGAGGGTGGCCGAGACAATTGTTCCCCCGGACTCGGGGTTGAGCTTGGTTACTTGGCGAGTAATGCACACTCAAGATTCAAGTGAAAGCATGGATCAAAGACACCAACTATTTCGAACCAAGTGTACCATCATGGGGAGAGTGTGTAATCTCATTATCGATGGGGGAAGTTGTGTTAATGTTGCTTCTAAAACCCTCATTGATAAGCTTGCCTTGCCTACTTTGAAGCATCCTCATCCTTACAAGCTAAGGTGGCTTAATCAAGGAGCCGAGGTAAAAGTTGATAAACAATGCAAAGTCTTGTTTTCCATTGGACAAGACTACAAAGATGAAATTGTGTGTGAAGTGTTGGACATGGATGCTTGTCATGTATTGCTTGGTAGGCCATGGGAGTATGAAAAGAATTCTTCCCACCATGGAAGAGACAACACCTACTTCTTCAAGTATGGTGAAAAGCTTATTGTCTTAGCTCCCCTACCACCAATGACGGGTTGTAAAACCAATGCGTGCTTGTTTGAATCCAACATTGGATCAAACCCTAGCATGGATATGAAGTTGGAGCCGAGTTTGAATGAGCATGAGGCCTTGAAAAGCCTTGAACCGAGTAGAAAAGAGCAAGAGGGAGAGATGAACTTGGCATGTGAGGGAAGCTCTAGCATGATAAGGAGGATTCTAGGAGAGGAGCAACATGAAGGTGAAGCATCAATCAACAAGGAAACAACCGACTACAATGAGAATGTGGTCAATGAGAGAGCATGAAATCGAGCAAGGGAGGAAGCAAGAGGATCTCCAAGGACTTGAGGACAAGTCCTTTCCAAGGAGAGGAGATTGGACCAAAAATGGTCAAGGTGGTCAAGGGTGAAGTTGAGGGAGACCATGGGTTGGGGCCATGGGCTCGAACCCAAGCCTAGGTCATGGACCAAGGGATCACTAAGGGCTAAGTAAAGTCAATTCTATGGTCAAATCGAGCCAACCTTAGTGATCAAGCAAAGTCAAGAGGAAGTCAAAGTTGGAGAGCAACAAAAAGTCAAGATTATGCTATTTTTGAATGTGGTCAATTGGGTGCACCCATGTGAGTTAACCCTCCAATAAAGGACTCACATGGTTCACAAAGCTAGCTCAATGGAGGTCCAAGGAGCCGGCCTAATCAAGCCAACCAAGATCATCACATTGTTTTATGTTTTATGTCATTTTCATACATGTCGCTTTCTTTACTTTTTACTTTATGCTTTTGATGTAAGGAAACAATATAATCCCTTGTAATTGTCTCCAATGGACCGTCCCACATGCTCCCAAGATCAAATCAAGACCCTTGAAGACTACCTAAACAATCAAAGGAGGGGATTGAGTCTAATGTCCACATCAACCTTTATGCTTTATAGTTTGTCTTTTAGAATCAAAACATTTCAGCTCACATGTGAGCTAGGAGCCGTTTTTTTTGTATTACTTGGGGACTCATGTGAGCCCTTAGATGATCCTAGTAATGTATGGTTGAGATGAGGCCTTGGGTGTTATATAAACCCATCCTCACACAACATAATTTTCAGATTTTTGATGAATGAAAACCCTAGTTGTTTATTTGAGTGTTCTTCATTTTCTCATTACTTTGTGTGTGAGTTAGTGAAAGATTAGTTTAGTGGCTTTGTGCTTAAACTAATCAAAACCTAAATCTATTACTTTGTGTGTAGATTTAGTTACTATCCTTTATGTTTTCCTTGTTTACAAAATTTCAGAAAATTTCAACATAAAAATACATATACTCGGCCGAAATTCTTCAAGTGTTCAAGATCGATTTTTGTTCATCCCTTGAGTGAAACTTGATCCACTTAGTTTCACTCAACCACCTGGCCATGCGTCCGTTTAGGACCGGCTTTTCAAATAGGTATTTGAGAGGGTCCATTAAGGAGTATACTCTTGTCGTGCTAGTGAGTAAGTAGTGTCTGAGCTTTTTGGTTGCCCAGACCAGCGAGAGGCAGCTTTTCTCGACTGGTTCATACCGAGTTTCGTAGTCGTGGAACTTTTTGCTAATGTAGTAAATGGCTCGCTCTTCGTTGTCGACCTCCTGGGCAAGCATGGCACCCATAGCGTCCGGCGTGGTCGTTAAGTATAGCGATAGTGGCAAGTCCTTTTGCGAAGGTACCAGAACGGGTGGATTTGTGAGCAGGCTCTTGACTTTGTCGAATGCTTGTTGACGGTCGTCGTCCCACTTCGTATGCTCTTCTTTCTTCAAGTTTTTGAACATTGGTTCACAAATCATGGTGAGTTTGCAGATAAATCGGGAGATATATTGGACTTGTCCCAAAAAGCTCCTTATTTCGTCGATGTTGCTTGGCGGCTTCATGCCCATTATTGCTTTGATTTTGGTTGGGTCTATTTCGATCCCGCGCTGGCTTACTATGTGGCCTAACAACTTGCCTAATGTGACCCCAAAGGTGAATTTCTGTGGGTTTAATCGCATCTTATACTGCCTGATTCGGTTAAAGAACTTCCGAAGGTTTGTGATGTGGTCATCCCTTTCTTTTGACTTTACGATCATGTCGTCGACGTATACCTCGACCTCCTTATGCATCATGTCGTGGAGCAAGGTGGTAGCAGTGCGTTGGTAGGTAGCGCCGGCATTGATGAGCCCGAATGGCATGATCACAGAAGAAGATGTTCCCCAGGGGGTTACGAAAGTAGTTTTTGGCATGTCATCTGTCGCCATTTTGATTTGGTTGTATCCTGCATATCCATCCATGAATGACAGTAAGGCGTGGTCCGCTGTGTTGTCGATTAGAATGTCCATGTGGGGTAGCGGAAAATCGTCTTTTGGGCAGGCTTTGTTCAGGTCTCGAAAGTCGGCGCATACCCGTATTTTGCCGTTTTTCTTCATAACTGGAACCATGTTGGAGACCCAGTCAGAGTATTCGATGACTCGGATGAACCCAGCTTGTAGTTGCTTTTCGATCTCTTCTTTGACCATGAGAGACCATTCGGGCTTGATGCGTCGGAGCTTCTGCTTGATCGGTCTGCTACCTTACTTGATCGGGATGTGGTGTTCAGCTATCTCGCGGTCGATGCCGGGCATGTCTTTGTACGACCATGCGAAGACGTCCTTGAATTCTGCGAGGGGCTTGGTGTATGTGGTCCTTTCTTCTGTGCTTAGAGAAGCCCCCAGCTGTAGTTCTCGAGGTTCTTCGGGCGTGCCTATGTTGATGGTTATTGTGTCTTCAATAATGGGGTCCTGTTCGGGTTTTGAGACAATGCTTGCGATGTATCTATATAATGCAATGTTTTTTTGTTTAAAATTATGACATTCATTAGGATACGTAGATTTTAAATGAGGCAAAGAGTAACCAAAAACTTTCATGTTATTAATGTTATCAAAAGCGGTTACATTTGAAGATAGCTCAGACGAGGGAGCTTTGGATAACCTTAATGACTCTAGTTCTTGAGTCAAATTGATTACATCGGGGAGATAACCCGGGGGTTTCGTTGGGGCGTAAGACTTAAAATGACGACGAGGGAGCTTAAACTCTATGACGGTCTTTTTGTTGAGGGCGTTGTCTTCATCTTCGTCGGAGTCGGAGTCTTCGAAGGTATAGCCTTGACCGGTAGTGATTTTGAAGGTGCGGTCCTGTTCGTCGGTCCACTTGAGAGGTTTTGACCATCCGTCGTGCGTCTTCTGTTCGAAGGGGATGATTAGGTCTGTGGGGTTGAAATGGTGGCTGCGTATGATGTCGGAGATGAGTTCAATCCCGGCGATGGTGTATGTGGATATGTCTTCAGGAACTCTGCTAGTGCCCTCTTTGACGAAGTAGTTGCTGGGGAAGATGTGGTACGGCTGCATGTGGAAATCGTGATATTTCTTGCGATCATTGTATGCTTCCCAACCGCAAGAGACTTCGTATCACCATGGCACATAAGACAGACCCATGGTGGGCCATTTATTGTTGTTGTCCTTGGAGTAGAGTGTAGCAATTTCTCCTTCACGAGTCACGGCAGAGATATTAAAGTCGAAGTCGAAACCACACATGTCATCGGCTGGATCGGCGTCTATTCCTGCAGTACTATTATTAGTCTTTTGCTGTTTGAGCGTGGCCCGAAAGTTTGAGGCGTCGATGGTGATGATCTCGTCATCTAAAGGTATCCTGACCTTTTGGTGGAGGGTCGAGTTGACTGCCGTGGTAGCGTGAATCCAAGGCCTACCTAGTAACATGTTATAAGTTGGGGGTATGTCGATGATTTGGAATTCGGTCTCTCTCATGACGGGTCCTGTCATGATGGGGAAGGAGATGGTTCCCTTTATGCTGCGCTGTGTTCCATCGTAGGCCCTGACGCCGTCTGTACATGGGATAAAGTCATTTTCCTTAATTCCTAGTTTTTGGGCTGTCTCCAGGGGTAGGACGTTGACTGCATATCCGTTGTCGATAAGGACGACCGACAACGTCATGCCGTGGCATTCTACGTTGATGTAAAGAGGTAGATTGTGCGTGCCACCGAATGGAGGGAGATCTTTATCAGAGAAAGTGACGGCGTTAGCTTGCCATTCACGTGTGATATTGCTGATGAGTTTTTCCGGAGACATTTCCGATGTCATCGGGGTGACCTGCAGTGCTCTGTAAAGGGCTTCACGATATCCCATTGAGTCCCTTAAGAGCTGCGAGATTGAAATATCCGCCTTCGTTTTGTTGAGCTGTTTGTGGAGCGTGTCCCCGATTTCAGGTGCAGGTAAGGGTGCTGGGGTAGTGCTTGACGACGCTACCTTATTATTGGTGGTATTGGCGCAGGATTAGTGTTGGGTAATGATACATTGCTGGCTGGCGGCATAGGAGTAATGCTCGCGGGTAACGTAGTAGAGCTTGTAGGAGCGGTGCTTGGAGGTGGGGTTGCGGTAGGCAAAGTAGGCGGCGTGTCCTCGTCTATGATTATTCCCTTGTTCTTCTCTTGAGCAGTCAACCTTGGTGGGAGATTTTGAGGTTCAAGTAATTCCAGAGAAGCTCGGTATGGGCGCCCAGAACGCGTCAGGTAAGCTACTTCGTCATCACTATCCGATAGCCTGATTGGGTATTTGTGACGTAGTTCTCCGTATTTGCCTGGCGGGCGACAGGGTTGGGTCTCCTCTTCCTCGTAGGGTTCATTTTGGAGACACATGCGGATGTCATCATTGTCGGCTTCGTCCTCAAAAGTATTCCAGATGCCGTTGACTTCGTGATCACTCGAGACGATTAGGTTAGAGCAGTCGATGATGGGGTGTGTCCCTACAAATACAGCATGGTTATGCAAAGGATTGAGCTGGTTTGAAGGCCTAGGGCTTGGGCTAGGCTTCACAATAGTATTGTCGTCGATCAAGTCCTGAACTATGTTCTTTAGGCGAAAACATTGCTCGGTGTCGTGCTCTTTTCCTTTGTGAAACTCGCAGTATGCGTTCTGATCCCATGATTTCGGTTTCTTATCTGGGGAGGCTCGCTAGTAGGTCCTATGGGTTGAAGTACATTGCGGCTAACAAGCTTCTGTAGTGCTTTTGAGTAAGTCATGTATATTGGGTCAAAGATTCGTCGCGCTTTTAGCGTGCTGGGACCCGCAGGTGAGTATGACGCTTTTGGCGGAGGCGCGGCAGGCCTTGGGGGTGTAGTGAAAATCGGCGGTGCCTCTAGTGCGTCATGTGCGTTGATAGCATGTATGGGCTCGACTTTGGCAGTGGCTCGAGACGAGCTTCCTTGATATCCGCGACCCGTAGTCTTATTCCTATTTTCTTTGCGGAGGTCGTCTTCAATGAGTTCACCGACGACGCTGAGCGTTGAGAAGTTGTCAAAATTCCCGTACCGTAGGTGTTGCTGGTATGCAGGAGTGAGGTTGTTGATGAATTTAGTGATTAAATCAGTGTCCCTTGGGCGGTTAGGTATTTGAGCGCAGAGTTTCTTCCAACGTGTCAGGTACTCGGTAAACCCTTCATTGTCATTTTGAGTCAGGACCTCCAAAGTACGTAGCGAGACTTGGATGTCGTTGTTGTCTCGGTATTGTAAATCGAATGCAACCGTTATGTCCTCGAAGCTACCGGTTTTGTGTGGCTCTAAAGCATAGAACCATGCCCCGTGTTGTGCGTCCAGCAAATGCAGGAATAATGTGGCCCATGCGGGGGGTTCGACACCCATGATGGCCATCTTAGCCTTGAAAGCTTTGACATGTACGAGCGGGCTTTCATGACCTTTGAAAATGGGAAGATCGCTGAGTGCTAACTTGTCTGGTAGCATGGACCTGACGTTCTTTGGGATGTGCTCATTTTCTTGGTGTATGGAGTAACCCCTGGAGTTTGTAAGGCGTTCTTCCATGGTTCGAATCCTTTTCGCGTTTCGTTCGGATTCTTCGGCGAGGCGCGCGGCGTTCTTCTCTGCCTTAAATTTTTGCACGATGGCCATTTGCTCAATTGTTGCGGTGAGGCTAGCTATTACGTCATTGGTGTCGGACTTGCTCGACAGTTACCTCTAGGGGAGGTGGTGGCGGTCCGCCGAAACCTTCATCGTGTTGCAGGGCCATGACGATTTTTGGTTTTGATCTGTTGTAGGTGCGCTTCTTTGGTGGTGGGCGAGGGTTTAGGTGGCGATCCTTTGTCCGTCGTGTATCCAGTACGGAGTTTTTTTTTCAATGAGTGCACTTGACAAAGTTTCAAACCTTTAGCGATTCTAAAAGGGAAAAAAAGACTCAACGAAAAATCGCATTCACGACCAAAGAAAAGCAGTAAAAGTAAAAAGTGGCTGCATGACCTGACTCGCGTTTTTAGCTTTTGAAAAAGACACGGGAAGCTTTTGAAAAAGACACGTCCCTAATCTCGAGGTGGAAAAATTTGTATGATCATAACCAGATTAACCCAGTTTAGCGGTATGTTGCTAGGGGTTTATCATTTTAGGTTATGATAAAAAGGATCAAACCGAAGTAGCGATAGGCTAGTCGATCTGAGGATGTTAAAATTGGGTAAAAGGCGATCACTTGTTCGCCTTTTATGTGTGACTCAGGAAACCAAATCAAAATGACGATAAGTCACTTGATTCAAAATTTAAATCAACGGGTTCGCATCTGCACGAGCCCGCGTTTTTGTTTTTGAGAGAAAAGTTCAATTTAAAATCGGGATGACTAATGAGTCACTCGACTTAGAGCTAATTGTAAAGTACAAATGGTTAATTTCGTTTTAAAATATCCGAAATGAATTGACATTCTCGGGTTTTTGCTCTGTGAAATGTTTCGCAATAAATGTATTATGACGATACGTCAGTCGCATAATTAATTTACGTTTTGAAAAAGATCTGGGATATAGTGATTATCTCGGATCGGTTTTAAATGCAATGGCATATTATTTATCAAACTCAAATGATTATAGGTCAAAGAGCCTGACGGAGTGTTTTAAAAAGTATGACCTTTTTCAAAAAAGTTTGAAAAAGTATTTTCAAAATGGACGTATTTTAAATGTATAATGCCTAGGAAATGTTTTTGCATGCAAATATTTTGAAAGACGACTATAGTGAGGGTACTATAGCTTCACACTTGTACATATAAACAGAGGTTTTTGGTTTATAGGGTAAGGTTCCCTCCGGCCATTCCCGCAACGTTTAGGTAGAGTTATCCGCAATATTGCACACGTCTTAGGCGTGAGTTCAATATGGGCCCTAGAGCGTTCGAGTTTGACTGGTTACGATCGTTTGTACGGATGCCGTACTTGTAATCGTGGAGGGGTGAGAGATCGACGTGTCCAGAGTTATCTCACTTATGAAGCGAGCGTTACTAGGGGCCGTCCCTCGAAGGGTGGAGTGAAACTAAGTGGATCAAGTTTCACTCAAGGGATGAACAAAAATCGAACTTGAAACCTTGAAATAAAAACGGCCGAGTATGATGTTTTTGTGAGAAAATTTTCTGATTTTTTGTGACAAATGAAAAACATAAAGATAGTATCTAAATCCACACACAAAGTAATAGATTTAGGTTTGTAATTAGTTAAGCACTAAGCCACTAACTAATTGTTCACAAATCTCAAACACAAAGTAATGAGAAAAATGAAGAACACTCAATAAACACTAGGGTTTTCTTTATCATTCCAAATCTGAAAAATATGATGTGAGAATGAGGGTTTATATACTACCCTCATTCTAATCTTGACCATACATTACAAGAGGATCTAAGGGCTCACAAATAACCCACAAAACAACATAATACTCGGTCCAAAAGGCTCACATGAGCTGAAATTTTGAAAGGAAAACAACAAATACTTAAAGTATAAAGCATAAAGCATAAAAGGTAGATAGTGACATGTGTTGAAAGGGACTTATTGAGGAACACATGTGAAGCTTCTTTGGGGTCTATTTTCGGCTGATTTTGGGTCTCTCCCACTTGACTTTGGCTCTTGATAATTTAATTGACTTGTGGTTGACCTTTGGACCTAAGGTTGGAAGCGGGCCCTAGGTCAATAGATTGCGAGCTCTCAACTCCCGTTGCAATCTCCCCGGGTTGAAAAGGATTTGCCCTCAAATCCTCTCCTTCTTCATCCTCCAAGTCTTCAAGATACGGGCTAAGGTCTCCCACGTTAAACGTGCCATGGACTCCGTACTCTCCCGGTAAATCAACTTTGTAAGCATTCGGTCCAATTTTCTCAAGTATCTCGAAGGGACCCTCGGCCCTAGGCATGAGCTTGTTCTTTCTCTTATCCGGAAACCTTTCCTTCCTCAAGTGCAACCATACCAAGTCTCCCGGCTCGAAATCTTTTGGAGTCCCTCGGCCCTTTGTCCTAGTCTTGTAGGTCTCATTCGTTTTCTCGATTTGCTTCTTGACTTGATTGTGGATGCTCATCATGAACTCAACCCGCTTCTTGGCATCGTAGCTCATCTCCTTGCTCTTGATGGGGGCTAGGTCCGTGGGCATGAGAGGGTTGGTTCCATAGACCACTTCAAACGGTGATTGTCCCGTGCTAGAAGAAGGGGCACGATTAAAAGCGAATTCGGCGTGGGCAAGCTTGAGATCCCAATCTTTCAAGGACTTTGAAACGATGCTCCTAAGGATCCTCCCCAAGGTTTTATTAGTGACCTCGGTTTGACCATCCGTTTGAGGGTGGTGACTCGTGCTAAACAAGAGCCTTGTTTTCAACAATTTCCACAAGGTCTTCCAAAAGTGGCTCATGAACTTGGTGTCTCGATCGGATACAATGGTCTTGGGAACTCCGTGTAGTTTGACCACTTCCTTGAAATACAACTCGGCCACACTCATGGCATCTTCGGTTTTCTTGCACGCAATGAAGTGAGCCATCTTGCTAAATCGATCCACCACAACCATGATGGAATCCTTACCTCGTTGAGTTCTAGGCAAAGCGACGATGAAATCCATGCTAACGTCCTCACATGGCCGATTTGGGGTGGGTAGAGGAGTATAGGGCCCCGTTTGAAAGAAGGACTTGGATTGTTGGCACGAAGCGCATCTCTTGATCACATCTTGGACATCTCCAAGCATTTTCGGCCAATAGAATTGGTCTTGGAGGTTGTCGTAAGTCTTTTGAATTCCAAAATGCCCGGCTAAACCATTTGAGTGAACCTCACGCACTAGGAGAAGTCGATAGGGACCCTTAGGAATGCACAACCGATTCCCCAAGAATAGGAATCCCTCTTGAAGTGTGTACTTGCTCCCTACCTTGCTTTGCCCTTCACGAATAGAATTCCATTCATCCTTGAAGTCGGGGTCTTCCACATAGAGTTCTTTCATGAATTCAAAACCCAACACTCTTTGCTCCATGTAACTTAGCTTGGTGTGTCTCCGAGATAATGCATCGGCTACCACGTTATTCTTTCCTTCAATGAACTTGCTTGAGAAAGAGAACGATTGAAGGAATTCGACCCACTTGGCGTGCCTATGATTCAGCTTGTGTTGTCCATTGATGTATTTGAGAGCCTCATGATCCGAGTGAAGAACAAATGGTTTGGGCTTGAGGTAATGGCTCCAATGAGCGAGGGCCCTAACGATGGCATAGAATTCTTTGTCGTAGGTGGAATAATTGAGCTTGGCACCATTCAATTTCTCACTAAAGTAAGCGATTGGCTTGTGCTCTTGTAATAGAACGGCCCCAATTCCAACCCCACTAGCGTCACATTCGACTTCAAAAAGCTTATTGAAATCCGGTGGTGTAAGAATAGGTGAATCACACAACAACTTCTTGATTTTATTGAAGGAAATCTCGGCCCCCTCACTCCACTTGAATTCCCCTTTCTTCATACACTCGGTGATGGGTGCCATGACGGTGCTAAAATCCTTGATAAATCGTCGATAAAAAGAAGCCAAGCCATGAAAACTTCTCACCTTGGTTATGTTCTTCGGAATGGGCCATGAGTTGATAGCCTCCACTTTCTCTTGATCCACTAGTATACCTCGGCTAGAGATGATATAGCCCAAGAATTGGACTTCGCTTTGCATGAAGGAACACTTCTCTAGCTTGCCATACAACTTGTGGTCTCGAAGTGTCTCAAACAACACTTGCAAGTGATGTAGATGAGCCTCTTTGGAAGGGCTATACACCAAGATATCGTCAAAGTAAACCACAACGAACCTTCCCAAGTAAGGTCTCAAAACCTCGGTCATCAATCTCATGAAGGTGCTAGGAGCATTGGATAGTCCGAAAGGCATGACTAACCATTCATATAACCCATGCTTCGTTTTAAAAGCCGTCTTCCATTCATCACCCTCTTTGCTTCTCACTTGATGGTATCCTTGTCGCAAATCAATCTTGGAAAACAATCGAGCCCCACTAAGCTCATCAAGAATGTCATCAAGTCTAGGTATAGGAAACCTATACTTGACCGTAATATTATTAATAGCTCGACTATCCGTACACATTCTCCAACTTCCATCCTTCTTAGGTACCAAGAGTGTAGGTACGGCACAAGGACTAAGAGATTCTCTTACAAACCCCTTTTCCATGAGTTCCCCAATTTGTTGTTGAAGTTCTTGTGTAGCCTTAGGATCACTTCGATATGCGGCCTTATTAGGTAGTGTAGCTCCCGGAACAAGATCAATTTAATGCTCAATGCCCCTAATAGGGGGTAGGCCGTGTGGTAGCTCGAGAGGAAACACATCCTTGTAGAGTTCTAAGAGCTCTTGAACTTCACATGGAATCGGTTTTTCACTTTCCTTAGGAGTTTCTTTGGCAATGAGGGCATAAACAACCATTCCCTTGCTAAGCTCTTGTTTCATTTCTTGTTCCCCAACTAGTAGAACTCCCTCTAGGGGCTTGGTTAGGGTTGGAGTGGCTCGGCCACCCATGTTTGGAGGCAAGGGTGTGAGTTTGATCTTTTTGTCTCTAAACTTGAAAGTATAGGTGTTGTCTCTTCCCTCATGAGTTGCATTTCGATCAAATTCCCAAGGTCTCCCTAATAAAAGATGACAAGCATCCATAGGAATCACATCACACCACACTTCATCCATATAATCTCTTCCCATAGAAAAAGAAACCAAACATCGTTTGTCAACCAAAATTTCGGCCTCCCTATTCAACCATCTCAACTTGTAAGGGTTTGGGTGTTTTTGTATGGGCAAGGCAAGTTTATCGATGAGGGTTTTTGAAGCAACATTAACACAACTCCCTCCATCAATAATGAGGTTACAAACCCTCTTCCCAATGGTACATTTAGACCTAAAAATCTGATTTTTTTGACTTTCCTCCAAAGGTTGAGGTTGGGTATGCATAACCCTCCAAGTTACAAGACCAAGGTTTGACCCAACTCCTCCTTTCATTCGGCTCAACTTAGCCTCTATTTCCATTCTCAATTTCTCCATAGAGTCATACATGGTTCCCTCAAGAGTAGTTTCTCAAGAAAGAGGCATACTCATTGAGAAAACAAGGAAGAACAAACCTGAAAATTTCGGTTAAGCAAGATTTGCTTTTGGACCGTGTATAAGCACAAAGATGGGATCTTGTGCTTCAAACCCAACCAAAGCTTTGATTACCAATTTGGAGTGAAACTAAGTGGATCAAGTTTCACTCAAGGGATGAACAAAAATCGAACTTGAAACCTTGAAATAAAAACGGCCGAGTATGATGTTTTTGTGAGAAAATTTTCTGATTTTTTGTGACAAATGAAAAACATAAAGATAGTATCTAAATCCACACACAAAGTAATAGATTTAGGTTTGTAATTAGTTAAGCACTAAGCCACTAACTAATTGTTCACAAATCTCAAACACAAAGTAATGAGAAAAATGAAGAACACTCAATAAACACTAGGGTTTTCTTTATCATTCCAAATCTGAAAAATATGATGTGAGAATGAGGGTTTATATACTACCCTCATTCTAATCTTGACCATACATTACAAGAGGATCTAAGGGCTCACAAATAACCCACAAAACAACATAATACTCGGTCCAAAAGGCTCACATGAGCTGAAATTTTGAAAGGAAAACAACAAATACTTAAAGTATAAAGGATAAAGCATAAAAGGTAGATAGTGACATGTGTTGAAAGGGACTTATTGAGGAACACATGTGAAGCTTCTTTGGGGTCTATTTTCGGCTGATTTTGGGTCTCTCCCACTTGACTTTGGCTCTTGATAATTTAATTGACTTGTGGTTGACCTTTGGACCTAAGGTTGGAAGCGGGCCCTAGGTCAATAGATTGCGAGCTCTCAACTCCCGTTGCAAAGGGTGTGCTTATGAATCAGGAGGATTGGAACGAAACGGCTTGACGATTTGGACCCGATTTTTGGTCTACGATTTAACCATGGTCCTTGGACCCATGGTCATGTTTTTTCAGCTCAAAAGGAGGCCAAACTCGGCTGGTCTATTGTTGTTCAAGTCATACATTTTAATTCATACATGTCCCTTTCGATTAAAGTTGCTTTAAACTTTATGTCTTTGTCACCTTTGATCTTTTGAATTCAACAACAAACAAAATCAGCCAAGGAACTTAAAGGGGCCGAGATTTACTTGCTTTCCAAGGAGAAATAGAGGGCCTTGATTCAACAACACAAATGAAGGGAGAGGATGCTACAACAAGTCGCTTTCTACTTTAGTTGTTAGTTGTTGTAATTTTCAGATTTTGTAAGGTCTTGTGACCCTTTTTTTATTGCTTTTGAAGGCCCTCATGGCCCTTAGATTAGATATTAGATGTAGGGTTTAGATGATAGCATGGGTCTTATATAAACCCACCTATCTCCTTGTAATTTTTCAGATTTGAAGTTTATAAGAAAATGAGTTTTAAAAGTGAGTTTTTCTCTTGGAAACCACCTTGGCTTAGTGCTTGGTGTTTCGAGTATCCTTGGGGGATGATCATAGCTTAGTGCGATGATTGATCGGAACCTTAGTTTTAGGCCCTCGCTTAGTGCTCGGTCTAATTCATATCCTAGGCTTAAACTTGTTTAAGTCATATCTTTTATTTTAGCTTTCATGTGTGTTCAAATAAAATCAGAAAACTTCCACAACAAAACAGCCCTAAAACCGTGTATAAATGAGTGAGGCTCATGAGTGAGTCGAGTTTAGGGTGAGTGTGGTTACAAGGTACAAAGAGGCCCGCCCCGAATCGCTCCAATTGGTATCAGAGCTTCGGCTCTCGAGTTTTCTTAAACCGAGACGATCTTGGGATGAGTTGGGTCTTGGTGTCTTCGAGTGTAGCCTTACAAATCTGGGCGAGTCTTGGTTTGTGAGTGTCGACTTGATTCGAGCACCTTTGTAGGTGTTTGGGTCGAGTTGGCTAACAAGAGGATTCGATGAATTTGCTATGTGCTTTTCATAGGATTTGCTCTTGTTGTTTCCCTCTTTTTTATCAAAACTTTACTCTTCAAAAATCGTTTTTATTTTCTGAAAATTCATCTTTTTGGATACCATTTTATTTGGCCAAAGTTTGAGGACAAACTTTTTTTGAAGAAGGGGAGAGTTGGAACGAAACGGCTTGACGATTTGGACCCGATTTTTGGTCTACGATTTAACCATGGTCCTTGGACCCATTGTCATGTTTTTTCAGCTCAAAAGGAGGCCAAACTCGGCTGGTCTATTGTTGTTCAAGTCATACATTTTAATTCATACATGTCCCTTTCGATTAAAGTTGCTTTAAACTTTATGTCTTTGTCACCTTTGATCTTTTGAATTCAACAACAAACAAAATCAGCCAAGGAACTTAAAGGGGCCGAGATTTACTTGCTTTCCAAGGAGAAATAGAGGGCCTTGATTCAACAACACAAATGAAGGGAGAGGATGCTACAACAAGTCGCTTTCTACTTTAGTTGTTAGTTGTTGTAATTTTCAGATTTTGTAAGGTCTTGTGACCCTCTTTTTCATTGCTTTTGAAGGCCCTCATGGCCCTTAGATTAGATATTAGATGTAGGGTTTAGATGATAGCATGGGTCTTATATAAACCCACCTATCTCCTTGTAATTTTTCAGATTTGAAGTTTATAAGAAAATGAGTTTTAAAAGTGAGTTTTTTTCTTGGAAACCACCTTGGCTTAGTGCTTGGTGTTTCGAGTATCCTTGGGGGATGATCATAGCTTAGTGCGATGATTGATCGGAACCTTAGTTTTAGGCCCTCGCTTAGTGCTCGGTCTAATTCATATCCTAGGCTTAAACTTGTTTAAGTCATATCTTTTATTTTAGCTTTCATGTGTGTTCAAATAAAATCAGAAAACTTCCACAACAAAACAGCCCTAAAACCGTGTATAAATGAGTGAGGCTCATGAGTGAGTCGAGTTTAGGGTGAGTGTGGTTACAAGGTACAAAGAGGCCCGCCCCGAATCGCTCCACAATCTCCGTCCGTCTAAGGCACTGTCGATCAAGTACAACCTACCACTGTCGATCAAACCAGGGGCTTCATCAACGCACGTATCACAATCATTAACATTCACAAAATAGTCGAATCTCGAGTCACGCATAAGATTCGTCTCAATCTTTAAAGCATCTCAAAAACTTTGTTTTCCATCAAAACACCGACTCACTCCCCGAGTCCTCACACTTTGAAACAACAACCATTTTCGAATTTAAACGATTTGGCAACATTTTAACCGCCCTAACCAAAATGTTTCAATTTTCCAAAAATTACAAAACATCTTCACATGCCGACATGCCCTTAAACATGCACGAGACAACACGCCTCCTAACAGCTCGTCAGCATTTTTCAAACGCATTTTTCGAAATTAACTCAAACTCGAGTTAATACATTTTGAACAAAGGCATTTTCAAAAACACTTTACATCTCCCATTGTTTATCAAAACAACTCTTTTTCAAAAATGCATCTTTCAAAAACATGCTTTTCTTGAACACTAACCATGCAGGCACAAGGCAAAAAGCACCGCATACAACGAGCATGACATGACAAGCGTTCACGGCGCCCAAGATGCAGTCAAGCGCAACGACTACACACAACGGTGCTAGATATACTCTACCCAACGGTACAAGATACACCTTATCCAAACACCACTAGATACACCTTTTCAACCATAACCGTCAACGCAACTGCAGCCTTTCAAGCTTACAAATACAAAGGAACGCTCACCTCCTATCTACTAAACAAAGGTAAAATACAAATCGCCATCAAACGGAAGCACATTTACGATATTTGAATTAACACCCATACTTGCCTAAGTCAGGAACCCCTCCCTGAACGGGGAAACCACATCATAATTACTAACTGCAAAAACGACAGTCAACCGATTCAACATAATGCGACATGCTGGAGTGAAACGGATAGCGGCCCATGCTCACTCACCTCTCTCGTTTAGGGCTCAAGGGCTGCCCCAAACGTCCTCTCTTTTTGTGTTGCATTTTCTGATTTTTGTAGACTAAAACCTAAGAAAACAACTTGTTTTTGTGAGATGAAGTTTCGGGTTTTTTGTGAAACATAAAAGAAAGGTAGAAAAGGATATGACTTGAACAAGTTCAAGCCTAGGACAGAGCCTTAACAAAGCACATAGCCATTGTGAAGGGGTCGAGCTACTCAAAGCACATAGCCATTGAGCCACCCTAGGTAAACCTCAAGCACTTAGGTAAGAGGGTTTTCTCAAGCACAAAGCCAAGAGAAGGTAAGGAGTAAACACTCACTCACTCTAATTTTCATTCATCATCTAAATCTGAATTTTACAATGAGTTAGCTTGGCTTTTATAAGCCCCAAGCTTTGATCTCCACCCTACATCTATTACATGATCTAAGGGTCACAAATGACCCTAAAAACCCTAAGAATTTCGGTCCCTACAACCCTTCAAATCTGAATACAAACTACAACAACGTAACTACAACCAAAAGTATAAAGTAAGACAATGACATTTGACTACATCTACTCCCCACAATTGAGACCTTAATCAAATGGATGAAATTATTGGCTTGGAGAGCAAGGATGAGTGGTCCTATTCACCCTTTCAAACTGATCAAAGACTAAAGAAAACAAGACAATAAAGTGAACAAGGACATAAAGCAAACTAAGGACCAAAATTGACAATGACACTAACAAAAGTTGAGCCTCTTGTTTGAAGTTGAATTCAGCTGAATTCCTTGTCCCCTCTTGAGCTTCCCACGACTCATGTGACCCTTTGGCTGAATAGGAGGCTTCTAAAATGGTCCCCAAGCTAAGCTCACCCAAGGAGAATGAATTAGGTTAAGTTCAAGGATCATTACTCCAAAACAGTTCATCATAACCGAGCTTCCTGAGACTGAAGTGACTTGTAGGCTTCACCATTTTTCGCTCACGTTGATTTACAAGGCCTATGATATTGAATTGGAAAGGTATTTGAGCTATCTATCTAATGCAAAAAGAATCACCGAAAAATATGGCCTACAACTCAAGATATGGAGCTTTTAGTACGGACATGTCAAAACACCCTATGGACTGAGTTTTCAAAATCTGACCCCTGACTTTTAGAAGTCATAACTCTCAGCTCCCTTTGAACCAGATAGCCAACCATATGTAAAATGAAAGCCCTTTGAGCTAGCTTTCATATGAAAGTGGTTTCACCTCAATTGGATGAGCAGATTGGGAGTTACGTTAAAATCTCTACCGACATGTCAAGATAGGCTTCATGGTTCATGGCCTAGGTTGTTGTTTTCCATGTGTGGGCTGATTTCCTTTGTTCCTCCTTGTACATTTCACTTGGTTTGATCCTAATGGTCACCAATTAAGCCATGGCTCGAGCCATAGGACCCAAGTCAGCCCAAGCCTCAAACCGAGCAAAAATGAGCTTAACCATTTTTGTGCAATCTCCTCTTCTTCAAAAAAAGTTTGTCCTCAAACTTTGGTCAACTAGAACATGGTATCCAAAATGAATTTTCAGAAAAACAAAACAATTTTGAAAGAATGTAGTGTAGATGTAAAAGAGGGAAACAACAAGAGCACATCCTTTGAAAAGCACATAGCAAATTCATAGAACCCTCTTGTTAGTCAACTCGATTCAAACATCCACAAAGTGCTTGAATCAAAGCCAACACTCACAAATCAAGCCACACTCAGATTTGCAAGGTTACTCCCTAAAACACCAAGTACCACCTTATCCCAAGATCGTCTTGGTTTAAGAAAACACAAGAGCCGAAGCTTTGATACCACTTTGGAGTGAAACGGATGGCGGCCCATGCTCACTCACCTCTCTCGTTTAGGGGTCAAGGGCTGCCCCAAACGTCCTCTCTTTTTGTGTTGCATTTTCTGA
This sequence comes from Dianthus caryophyllus, assembly GCA_023091065.1. NCBI lineage: Eukaryota > Viridiplantae > Streptophyta > Magnoliopsida > Caryophyllales > Caryophyllaceae > Dianthus > Dianthus caryophyllus. The sequence continues at coordinate 8,652,203 of CM041529.1, read as the reverse complement.
TTTTGTATACTAAAACCTAAGAAAACAACTTGTTTTTTGTGAGATGAAGTTTCTGGTTTTTTGTGAAACATAAAAGAAAGGTAGAAAAGGTTATGACTTGAACAAGTTCAAGCCTAGGATAGAGCCTTAACAAAGCACATAGCCATTGTGAAGGGGTCGAGCTACTCAAAGCACATAGCCATTGAGCCACCCTAGGTAAACCTCAAGCACTTAGCTAAGAGGGTTTTCTCAAGCACAAAGCCAAGAGAAGGTAAGGAGTAAACACTCACTCACTATAATTTTCATTCATCATCTAAATCTGAATTTTACAATGAGTTAGCTTGGCTTTTATAAGCCCCAAGCTTTGATCTCCACCCTACATCTATTACATGATCTAAGGGTCACAAATGACCCTAAAAGCCCTAAGAATTTCGGCCCCTACAACCCTTCAAATCTGAATACAAACTACAACAACTACAACCAAAAGTATAAAGTAAGACAATGACATTTGACTACATCTACTCCCTACAATTGAGACCTTAATCTAATGGATGAAATTATTGGCTTGGAGAGCAAGGATGATTGGTCCTATTGACCCTTTCAAACTGATCAAAGACTAAAGAAAACAAGACAATAAAGTGAACAAGGACATAAAGCAAACTAAGGACCACAATTGACAATGACACTAACAAAAGTTGAGCCTCTTGTTTGAAGTTGAATTCAGCTGAATTCCTTGTCCCCTCTTGAGCTTCCCACGACTCATGTGACCCTTTGGCTGATTAGGAGGCTTCTAAAATGGTCCTCAAGGTGAGCTCACCCAAGGAGAATGAATTAGGTTAAGTTCAAGGATCATTACTCCAAAACAGTTCATCATAACCGAGCTTCCAGAGACTGAAGTGAATTTTAAGCTTCACCATTTCTCGCTCACGTTGAGTTACAAGGCCCATGATATGTCATTGGAAAGGTATTTGAGCTAGCTATCTAATGCAAAAAGAATCACCCAAACATATGGCCTAAAACGCAATATATGGAGCTTTTAGTATGGACATGTCAAAACTGCCTATGGACTGAGTTTTCAAAATCTGACCCCTGAATTTTAGAAATCATAACTCTCAGCTCCCTTTGAACCAGATAGCCAACCATATATCCAATGAAATCCCTTTGAGCTAGCTTTCATATGAAAGTGGTTTCACCTCAATTGGATGAGCAGATCGGGAGTTACGTTAAAATATCTACCGACATGTCAAGATAGGCTTCATGGTTCATGGCCTAGGTTGTTGTTTTCCATGTGTGGGCTGATTTCCTTTGTTCCTCCTTGTACATTTCACTTGGTTTGATCCTAATGATCACAAATTAAGCCATGGCTCGAGCCATAGGACCCAAGTCAGCCCAAGCCTCATACCGAGCAAAAATGAGCTTAACCATTTTTGTGCAATCTCCTATTCTTCAAAAAAAGTTTGTCCTCAAACTTTGGCCAACTAGAACATGGTATCCAAAATGAATTTTCAGAAAAACAAAACAATTTTGAAAGAGTGTAGTGTAGATGTAAAAGAGGGAAACAACCAGAGCACATCCTATGAGAAGCACATAGCAAATTCATAGAACCCTCATGTTAGTCAACTCGATTCAAACATCCACAAAGTGCTTGAATCAAAGCCAACACTCACAAATCAAGCCACACTCAGATTTGCAAGGTTACTCCCTAAAACACCAAGTACCACCTTATCCCAAAATCGTCTTGGTTTAAGAAAACACAAGAGCCGAAGCTTTGATACCACTTTGGAGTGAAACGGATGGCGGCCCATGCTCACTCACCTCCCTCGTTTAGGGGTCAAGGGCTGCCCCAAATGTCCTCTCTTTTTGTGTTGCATTTTCTAATTTTTGTATACTAAAACCTAAGAAAACAACTTGTTTTGGTGAGATGAAGTTTCTGGTTTTTTGTGAAACATAAAAGAAAGGTAGAAAAGGATATGACTTGAACAAGTTCAAGCCTAGGATAGAGCCTTAACAAAGCACATAGCCATTGTGAAGGGGTCGAGCTACTCAAAGCACATAGCCATTGAGCCACCCTAGGTAAACCTCAAGCACTTAGCTAAGAGGGTTTTCTCAAGCACAAAGCCAAGAGAAGGTAAGGAGTAAACACTCACTCACTCTAATTTTCATTCATCATCTAAATATGAATTTTACAATGAGTTAGCTTGGCTTTTGGAGTGAAACTAGATGTGTTAAGTTCCACTCAAGAGACTAACAAAAATCGATCTTGAATTGCAAGTGAAATACTCGGCCAAGTGTTGTTTTTGTGGGTTAATTTTTTTGATTTTTGTGAAACAAAAGGAAAACATAAAAGATAGTAACTAAATCTAAACACAAAGTAATAGATTTAGGGTTTTAATTAGTTAAGCACTAAGCCACTAACTAATTACTCACTAAACTCAAGCACAAAGCTAAGAGAAAAATGAAAGCACTCAATTTTTAGGGTTCAACCTTTAATCATTCAAATCTGAAAATTATGATGTTAGAGTGTGGGTTTATATAGTACCCTTGCTCTAATCTTGGCCTTACATTTGAAAGGAGATCTAAGGGCTACAAGTAACCCACAAAAGTTACAAAATTTCGGCTCACATGAGCTCAATTTGCTGAAAATTTGAAGAGAAACAAAAAAATACATAAAGCATAAAGCATAAAGGAAGATAGTGACATGTGTTGAAAGGGACTTGTTGAGGACAAACATGTGAAGCTCCTCTTTGAGTATTTTCGGCTGACTTGGGCTTCATTCCCACTTGATTTTTGCTCTTGATGATTTAATTGACTTGTGGTTGACTTTTGGACCTAAGGTTGGAAGCGGGTCCTAGGTCAATGGATCGCAAATTCTCAACTCCCATTGCAATCTCCCCGGGTTGAAAAGGATTTGCCCTCAAATCCTCTCCTTCTTCATCCTCCAAGTCTTCATGATACGGGCTAAGATCCCCCACATTAAACGTGCCATGGACTCCGTATTCCCCCGGTAGATCAACTTTATAAGCATTTGGTCCGATTTTCTCAAGTATCTCGAAGGGACCCTCGGCTCTAGGCACGAGCTTGTTCTTTCTCTTATCCGGGAATCTTTCTTTCCTCAAGTGTAACCATACCAAGTCTCCCGGCTCAAATTCTTTTGGAGTCTTTCGGCTCTTTGACCTAATCTTGTAGGTCTCATTCGCTTTCTCGATTTGCTTCTTCACTTGATTGTGGATGCTCATCATGAACTCAACCCGCTTCTTGGCATCGTAGCTCATCTCCTTGCTCTTGACGGGGGCTAGGTCCGTGGGCATGAGAGGGTTGGTCCCATAGACCACTTCAAACGGTGATTGTCCCGTGCTAGAAGAAGGGGCACGGTTAAAAGCAAACTCGGCGTGGGCAAGTTTGAGATCCCAATCTTTCAAGGACTTGGAAACGATGCTCCTAAGGATCCTCCCCAAGGTTTTATTGGTAACCTCGATTTGGCCATCCGTTTGAGGGTGGTGACTTGTGCTAAACAAGAGCCTCGTTTTCCACAATTTCCACAAAGTCTTCCAAAAGTGGCTCATGAACTTGGAGTCTCGATCGGATACAATGGTCTTGGGAACTCCGTGTAGTTTGACCACTTCTTTGAAGTATAACTCGGCCACACTCATGGCATCCTCGGTTTTCTTGCACGCAATGAAATGAGCCATCTTGCTAAATCGATCCACCACCACCATGATGGAGTCCTTACCTCGTTGAGTTCTAGGCAAAGCGACGATGAAATCCATGCTAAAATCCTCCCATGGCCGATTTGGGACGGGTAGAGGAGTGTAGGGTCCCGTTTGAAAGAAGGACATGGATTGTTGGCACAAAGCGCATCTCTTGATCACATCTTGGACATCTCCAAGCATTTTGGGCCAATAGAATTGATCTTGGAGGATGTCGTAAGTCTTTTGGATTCCGAAATGCCCGGCTAAACCATTAGAATGAACCTCACGTACTAGGAGAAGTCGATAGGAACCCTTGGGAATGCACAACCGATTCCCCAAGAATAGGAATCCCTCTTGAAGTGTGTATTTGCTTCCTAGCTTGCCTTGCCCTTCACGTATGGAGCTCCACTCATCTTTGAAGTCGGGGTCCTCCACATAGAGTTCTTTCATGAATTCAAAACCCAACACTCTTTGTTCCATGTAGCTTAGCATGGTGTGCCTCCGAGACAATGCATCGGCCACCACGTTATTCTTTCCTTCAATGAACTTGCTCGAGAAAGAGAACGATTGAAGAAATTCGACCCATTTGGCATGCCTATGACTCAACTTGTGTTGTCCATTGACGTATTTGAGTGCCTCATGATCCGAATGAAGAACAAACGGTTTGGGTTTGAGATAATGGCTCCAATGAGCGAGAGCCCGAACGATGGCATAGAATTCTTTGTCGTAGGTGGAATAATTGAGCTTGGCGCCATTCAATTTCTCACTAAAGTAAGCGATTGGTTTGTGTTCTTGCAAGAGAACGGCCCCAATTCCAACTCCACTAGCATCACATTCGACCTCAAAGAGCTTATTGAAATCCGGTGGTGTAAGAATAGGTGAATCACACAACAACTCCTTGATTTTCTTGAAGGAATTCTCGGCCCCCTCATTCCACTTGAACTCTCCTTTCTTCATACACTCGGTGATGGGTGCCATGACGGTACTAAAATCCTTGATAAATCGTCGATAAAAAGAAGCCAAGCCATGAAAACTCCTCACCTCGGTTATGTTTTTCGGAATTGGCCACGATTTGATAGCCTCTACTTTCTCTTGGTCCACTAGTATACCACGGCTAGAGATGATATAGCCCAAGAATTGGACTTCGCTTTGCATGAAGGAACATTTCTCTAGCTTGCCATACAACTTGTGGTCTCTAAGCGTCTCAAACAACACTTGCAAGTGATGTAGATGAGCTTCCTTGGAAGGGCTATACACCAAGATATCGTCAAAGTAGACCACAATGAATCTCCCCAAGTAAGGCCTCAAGACCTCGGTCATCAATCTCATGAAGGTGCTAGGAGCATTGGATAGTCCAAAAGGCATGACTAACCATTCATACAACCCATGCTTTGTTTTAAAAGCCATCTTCCACTCATCACCCTCTTTGATTCTCACTTGATGGTATCCTTGTCGTAGATCAATCTTGGAAAACAATCGAGCCCCGCTAAGCTCATCAAGAATGTCATCAAGTCTAGGTATAGGAAACCTATACTTGACCGTAATGTTGTTGATAGCTCGACTATCCGTACACATTCTCCAAGTTCCATCCTTCTTAGGTACCAAAAGCGTAGGTACGGCACAAGGACTAAGAGACTCCCTTACAAACCCCTTTTCCATGAGTTCCCCAATTTGTTGTTGAAGTTCTTGTGTAGCCTTGGGATCACTTCGATAGGCGGCCTTATTAGGTAGTGTAGCTCCCGGAACAAGATCAATTTGATGTTCAGTGCCACGTATAGGAGGTAAGCCGTGTGGAAGCTCTTGTGGGAACACGTCTTTATAGTACTCCAATAGCTCTTGGACCTCACAAGGAATCGGTTCCTCACTCTCTTTAGGGTTTTCTTTGGCGATGAGGGCATAAACAACCATGCCTTTGTTAAGCTCTTGCTTCATTTCTTGCTCTCCAATCAATAGGACTCCCTCAAGAGGCTTGGTCATAGCATGAGTAGCTCGGCCACCCATATTTGGAGGTAAGGGTGTGAGCTTGATCCTCTTGTCTCCAAACATGAAAGTATAAGTGTTGTCTCTTCCCTCATGAATCGCATTCCGATCAAATTCCCAAGGTCTCCCCAATAAAAGGTGACAAGCATCCATGGGAATCACATCACACCAAACTTCATCCATGTATTCTCTCCCCATAGAAAAAGAAACCAAACATCGTTTATCAACCAAAATTTCGGCCTCCTTGTTCAACCATCTCAACTTGTAAGGGTTTGGATGCTTTTGTGTGGGTAAGGCAAGTTTATCAATGAGGGTTTTTGAAGCAACATTAACACAACTTCCTCCATCAATAATTAGGTTACAAACCCTCTTCCCAATGGTACATTTAGAACTAAAAATCTGATTTTTTTGACTTTCTTCCAAGGAATGGGGTTGGGTATGCATAACCCTCCAAGTTACAAGACCAAGATTTGTCCTAACTCCCCATTTCATACGGCTCGACTTAGACTCTATTTCCTTCCTCAATTTCTCCATAGAGTCATACATGGTTTCCTCAAGAGTAGTATCATAAGAAAGAGGCATACTCATTGAGAAAACAAAAGGAACAAACCTGAAAATTTCGGGTACCCCAAGAGGACTCCTCTGGACCGTGTTTTCTAAGCACAAAAGGTGGATCTTGTGCTCTTGAATCCAACCAAAGCTTTGATAACCAATTTGGAGTGAAACTAGATGTGTTAAGTTCCACTCAAGAGACTAACAAAAATCGATCTTGAATTGCAAGTGAAATACTCGGCCAAGTGTTTTTTTTGTGGGTTAATTTTTCTGATTTTTGTGAAACAAAAGGAAAACATAAAAGATAGTAACTAAATCTAAACACAAAGTAATAGATTTAGGGTTTTAATTAGTTAAGCACTAAGCCACTAACTAATTACTCACTAAACTCAAGCACAAAGCTAAGAGAAAAATGAAAGCACTCAATTTTTAGGGTTCAACCTTTAATCATTCAAATCTGAAAATTATGATGTTAGAGTGTGGGTTTATATAGTACCCTTGCTCTAATCTTGGCCTTACATTTGAAAGGAGATCTAAGGGCTACAAGTAACCCACAAAAGTTACAAAATTTCGGCTCACATGAGCTCAATTTGCTGAAAATTTGAAGAGAAACAAACAAATACATAAAGCATAAAGCATAAAGGAAGATAGTGACATGTGTTGAAAGGGACTTGTTGAGGACAAACATGTGAAGCTCCTCTTTGAGTATTTTCGGCTGACTTGGGCTTCATTCCCACTTGATTTTTCCTCTTTGTGGTTGACTTTTGGACCTAAGGTTGGAAGCGGGTCCTAGGTCAATGGATCGCAAATTCTCAACTCCCGTTGCAATCTCCCCGGGTTGAAAAGGATTTGCCCTCAAATCCTCTCCTTCTTCATCCTCCAAGTCTTCATGATACGGGCTAAGATCCCCCACATTAAACGTGCCATGGACTCCGTATTCCCCCGGTAGATCAACTTTATAAGCATTTGGTCCGATTTTCTCAAGTATCTCGAAGGGACCCTCGGCTCTAGGCATGAGCTTGTTCTTTCTCTTATCGGGGAATCTTTCTTTCCTCAAGTGTAACCATACCAAGTCTCCCGGCTCAAATTCTTTTGGAGTCTTTCGGCTCTTTGACCTAATCTTGTAGGTCTCATTCGCTTTCTCGATTTGCTTCTTGACTTGATTGTGGATGCTCATCATGAACTCAACCCGCTTCTTGGCATCGTAGCTCATCTCCTTGCTCTTGACGGGGGCTAGGTCCGTGGGCATGAGAGGGTTGGTCCCATAGACCACTTCAAACGGTGATTGTCCCGTGCTAGAAGAAGGGGCACGGTTAAAAGCAAACTCGGCGTGGGCAAGTTTGAGATCCCAATCTTTCAAGGACTTGGAAACGATGCTCCTAAGGATCCTCCCCAAGGTTTTATTGGTAACCTCGGTTTGGCCATCCGTTTGAGGGTGGTGACTTGTGCTAAACAAGAGCCTCGTTTTCAACAATTTCCACAAAGTCTTCCAAAAGTGGCTCATGAACTTGGAGTCTCGATCGGATACAATGGTCTTGGGAACTCCGTGTAGTTTGACCACTTCTTTGAAGTATAACTCGGCCACACTCATGGCATCCTCGGTTTTCTTGCACGCAATGAAATGAGCCATCTTGCTAAATCGATCCACCACAACCATGATGGAGTCCTTACCTCGTTGAGTTCTAGGCAAAGCGACGATGAAATCCATGCTAACATTCTCCCATGGCCGATTTGGGACGGGTAGAGGAGTGTAGGGTCCCGTTTGAAAGAAGGACTTGGATTGTTGGCACGAAGCGCATCTCTTGATCACATCTTGGACATCTCCAAGCATTTTGGGCCAATAGAATTGATCTTGGAGGATGTCGTAAGTCTTTTGGATTCCGAAATGCCCGGCTAAACCATTAGAATGAACCTCACGTACTAGGAGAAGTCGATAGGAACCCTTGGGAATGCACAACCGATTCCCCAAGAATAGGAATCCCTCTTGAAGTGTGTATTTGCTTCCTAGCTTGCCTTGCCCTTCACGTATGGAGCTCCACTCATCTTTGAAGTCGGGGTCCACCACATAGAGTTCTTTCATGAATTCAAAACCCAACACTCTTTGTTCCATGTAGCTTAGCATGGTGTGCCTCCGAGACAATGCATCGGCCACCACGTTATTCTTTCCTTCAATGAACTTGCTCGAGAAAGAGAACGATTGAAGAAATTCGACCCATTTGGCATGCCTATGACTCAACTTGTGTTGTTGTGGATACCCATATCCGTACCCTCCCAAACAAAACCCTGTGATGTATCACGGACTTTTATTACGCATGCTTTAACGTTGACTTAAACGGTTCTAACTAATGTCGAATTCATTTTTGAGTCGTTTGAAATGTTAAAATGATTTAGGTCGCTTTACATCGCTTTAAATAAACGTTCATTTTGTCCATTTGGAGTCTAGCTAGGTCTTTGTCCTGCTTCATTTGGCATGAGCTTCGCATTTGCACTACAATTAGCCCTTTTACATTAACAAGGTCTAATTCAGCATTCCTAAATTCCTAAATTTAGGCCCGGTGGCTAAATCTTCCCTTTAGCCCCCTCTTACACAAAATACGGCTTCACGTCTTACCTTATCTCACAAAAACTATGCAAATACACCCTTTTCATTTTTCCGGGTCTCGCCAAACCGAAGCTCCAAACCCAGCCTTTGGCCCGCACTCCAAAGCCCTGAGCATCACAAAATATCTCAGAAATATCCTAGGGGTTTTCTTGAGCTTCACGTTTGAGATTATCTCGAAATCTTTCAAAGATACAATTCAACCGAAACTAGGAAACTACGCTAAAACCACACCCTCAAACCGCATAAGCTTATGCGGTTTGGGGAGGCAACCGCATAAGCCTATGCGGTTTGCCCTGGCAACCGCATAAGGCTATGCGGTTCCTAGGCCTGTTTTTATCTCCGGATTTCCTATTTCTCTGAGGTTTTTAGTATATATACACCCATATACCTCGACCTCAACACACAATTCAACAGCAATTTCTCTTCAGAAAACACACTTTACACCTAGCTTTCACATCTTGCACCACAAAACTCTCATAAAAGCCTCAAGCACTCAAATCCTTGAGTTCAACACACCATCCCGTGTTGAATTCATCCTCCTTTTAAGTTCAAGAAGCGAAACTCTGCCCAGATCTGAAGCGTCAGGACAAGGTAGGTACCGATCCACTTGGATCAAAGCTTTTTCTTATTTTCTATGGACTAACAAAGGGGTCTACACTTTAGCGCCCCCACCCGGCTTTGGCACCCAGTGCGCTTGCATTCCAAGTGTTCTATTTACTTCGGGTACACTCCATATCCGATGACACGCCAAAGTCGCATAAGAAACCGACCTTATAAAATAAACCAATGGACAATTGTACTTTATTTTATTTGCATGCATCTTGCACCTTCTTATTTTGCATTTAAATCAACTTAAACAATGAATTCGACCTTTAACTGAACCATATTCGTTAACAAGTTAAACATGCTAAACTGAGGGTTTTAATCAATCTTTTTGCATCTGCATCTGCATTCTTTTACAAACTTATCGCACTTGTACGTAGCGATAACATTAGCTCAAATATCATCTTACAAGGATTGTTCTAGGTCATTAGAGGCTATTTTTACATAGGCTTTTCTAAAAGGTTTTCATAAATCATTATTTGAATTAACTCTTTTTCTAAAGTACCCTCACCCCGAATCCAATCTGGTTTCATAGCCTTAGATCTAGGAGTGTCGGCGTGCTCCAAAATCTAGGACATGTTTTTAACTTAGAACATGGTAGCAGGTTCCTAATTTCCGCGATAATTAGGTGGCGACTCCATGTGATTCTTAAAGGTTTTTCCAACTTAATCTTTTTTAACTTTAAAATCCGCCCTTAAGCAAGACGCCGAGTTGGGTCCCTCGACGCGGTTCCCGGGTTCCACAGTTTGGCGACTCCGCTGGGGAGATCTTATTTTTAAAACTTAAAACTAGCTTTTTCTTTTTAAAAATAAAGAGGTGAAACTTGAAAGCCTTGAACAATCCAAGTATACATATTTCAGCTATGCACATTCGTTTAGAGACCATTTCTTTTGGAATCTAGGCACCCTTTGCACCCTCGAGAGGTGGTTCCCACATGCAAAGCTTGTCCACTCGATAAAGCACATGCCGGACTAACTTTCCTCTCGCCCCTCCACGGCTTGCAGAACGGCTATCTCGACCGCCCGGTGCTCTTCAGAAAACCTATCGCGGCGTAAGGAAATGAAGGGGTTAAGTATCTGCCAAAGCGCACTCGAGGTAGTTGGAGGTGTACCAGTGACTCATTTTCACCCTTTTTGAGTCATACGTACAAGTTCGAGGCTATGCACTCCATGGTCTTTTTCAAAACGAGCATTTGCATTCATATCTTCGAAAACTCGCTTAAACTTTTCAAAGATAAACGAACCTAACATCTAACAAACTAACACTTTTCAAACAAAACTATCGCGAATTTTTGAAACAAGCTTTCTCAAAATTCTCCTTTTTCACTAACAAGCAAAAACCCGGGCAAGGATTAGAACCCGAGCTCGTGGACTTCAATCCTCTAGGTCATGTGGCCTAGACTCCACTTTTAACATCCTCGACTCGACTTGCTCGAGCCGAATCCTTCTTCTTTTACACATCCGACTCGAGCTCACCTCGGCAAATCGCCGATACTAGTTCGACGGGTGCAAAGCAAAACGTCTTAACATCGAGGCGAGATGTGCGCACACATTCTCGTTTCAAAAGCTTCCTTTAGCTAAAACCTTTTCAAAAATCTCCTCTTTTCAAAACAAAAAAGGTCTTTCTAAACAAAGAAATGAGCTAAAATGAATGCTTAAAAATGAATCTAGTGGGTCGAGTCGTGTCACTAATATGCAAAGTGAAATGCAGGCCTCAGCTGGATACGCGTCGTACTAAGAACCGTCTAGTAATCCCATACAAGAAACGAACCTACACCCGCAAAATGGCCGGCAACAACGAAGAAGTCAACGCACTCCGTGATCAAGTTGCAAAGCTGACCGCTGACCTTGAGGGCCTTTTGACCCACCATACCGTCGAGGTGGAACGAATGGAACTCAAGATCAAGGAGGAAGCCGACAGGCATGCTAAGAAACTCCAAGCTATGGAGGAGAGACTCTACGTCTCAAGCACTTACTCTATCCACAAAGAAAATGAGAACGTGCCTACTAGCATTAAGGATGAGCTCCCAAACAAGCTCGCCCTTAGTGATCTTCCTATCTTTCAAGGACATGAGAGCCCGATCATTCACATCCGAGCTTTCAAATCCCAAATGGCCATCAAGGGGGTCGATTCCAAACATTGGCTCACTCTCTTCCCGCACTCTCTAGCAGCAGTGCCGAAGACATGGTTCTACTCACTGGACCCACAACGGGTCCCCACTTTTGAAGAACTCACAGTCGAGTTCGACCGACAATACCGAGACAATGAAGTCACTCAAGTCTCAATTCGCACCTTGGAAGTCCTATCTCAAAAGGATAATGAAGGCTTCACCGACTATCTTACTCGTTGGAAGAAGCTAAGCGCTCAAATCCCCAACCGTCCCCGCGAGGACGAGCTCGTACCGAAGTTCATAAATAACCTGCGACCCGTGTATCAATTCTACATGAGGTACAGCAACATTCAGAACTTCAAAGAGCTAACTAAGGTCGGCACTCAAATCGAAGATGACCTTAGGACCGGCACCATGGCTAAATACACCGGCCATGCTTATCAGGGGAGCTCCTCTAAGTCCTCCCGCGCGGTCAAGAACGACGAAAACCGCACCATCGGTAACCTTGACGACGACACCCTCGACGCCTTTGCAACCACCTTCTCACCGCCTCCTAAGGCCAAGAGAAACTTCGACCCTCTCTTTATGTCTTACTCCAAGGCATTTCAAAGGTTGGTCGAGAAAAACTACCTACAACCAATCGGGCCTACTAGCGAGCCGCCCGAAGACAAGAAGCCTAAATCTTGGAACCCCAATGCCTTCTGTGCATACCACCGAGGCAAGGGGCATGACACCGAGAATTGCTTTAGGCTCAAGAACGCTATCCAAGATCTCATTGATCAAGGAAAGCTTAGCAAACCATTTCAACCCACCAAGCCTTCGAACAACGAAAACCCGCTTGGAAACCATGCAATCTTCGTGGGGTCAATCCCTATACTAGACTGCTCTTACCTCATCACACCCTCAGACGACCAAATCAATGCCGTTTGGTCTAGTGATGATGAAGACGACGAATACTGGCTACCCACCGACGAAGTGATAGGCTACATCAGCCAACTTGCAAAAGACATCAGCCACCTAAAGGCTCTACATCGCACCGCAGTCGAGCGTTTGGAACGTCGCGTCCAAAAAGAACTTAGCAGCCCAGTCTCGCTCGACACCCTCGAAGCTTTTCGTCAGAAGGACAACGAAGGCTTCGTCAAACATCTTACACAGTGGAGGAAACTACTTTCCTGAGTGCCGGATCACCCACACGAAGACGAACTTATATCCATGTTCCTCTTCAGTCTACGACCCGCCTGGCGATACTACTTTCACTTCTGCCACGCTCAGAACTTCGAGCATCTCATCGAAATTGGCACTCGCATCGAAGAAGGATCTCACATCTAGCTATGAGGATCCTGCCTACCGAAGTACCCTTCGAGAACGCACTCTTAAAGGACGAAAAATACACAACTCGCACGGCTCTGCAAGGAACTTTGACAAACTCTATATGCCCTACGCTGTGGCATTACAAAAACTAGTCGAAAAAGAGTACCTTACACCCATCGGACCTATTAACGAACCACCCATGAGAAAGAAATCAAAGTCATGGGACCCCAACGCCTTCTGTGCATACCACCGGGGCATGGGGCATAGCACCGAGGGTTGCCTCAAACTCAAACATGCCATCCAAGATCTTATCGATCAAGGAAGAATCAAGAAACCTCGAAGGAAAACCACACCTTCCTCCAGCAACGACGCAATCTACATCACAACTCAAGCAACTCAAGCAGCTCAAGCAGCTCCAGCGGCACAGAAGACGATGAAGAAGAAGAAGAAACTCTTTTTGATTCTAACGCTCTTAGTGTCGGGTCATCTGTCGACCCATCTATCCTACACTCTAGCTTTAGTTTAGATTTTCTTTTTACGGAGGCTAGCTCCAAGCAATTTTCCGATTTGTCGAATAATTCTCTCCAAAATAATGAAATGAATAAATTTGCTTACGCTTTGTCTCCAGCTAAAACAAACAACAAAATACAAACAAACAAAAATCAACAAGCAACAAACAAAACACAAAATACAAAAGACACTAACTCATGCGAAAATGAACAAACAAACGAATCATTAAACAAATACATCGCAAACATTGTGCACCCAAAAACACAAGACCCTATCATCGAGGAGACCATAACCATAAACGTGGGAACCCCCGAAGAACCAAGGGAACTGCAACTAGGAGCCTCACTAAACGAACACGAGCGCACCCAATTCACACAACTCCTAAGCGAATTTAAGGACGTATTCGCTTGGTCATACAAAGATATGCCCGGAATCGAACGAAGCATCGCCGAGCACCGCATCCCCATTAAACCCTGTTACAAACCCATCAAGCAAAGGCTAAGAAGACTACGTCCCGAATGGTCCCTTATGGTCAAGGAAGAAATCGAAAAACAACTACAAGCTGGTTTCATCCAAGTCATCGAATATCCTGAATGGGTCTCAAACATGGTCCCAGTCTTGAAAAAGAATGGCAAAATTCGAGTATGCGTTGACTTTCGCGACTTGAACAAAGCTAGTCCCAAAGATGACTTTCCATTACCCCATGTGGACGTCCTAGTCGACAACACCGCCGATCACGCTCTCCTATCTTTCATGGACGGCTACGCAGGCTACAACCAAATCAAAATGTCACTAGAAGACATGGCAAAGACGGCCTTCATTACACCGTGGGGACATATCGCATACGCCATGCCCTTCGGCCTAATCAATGCTGGCGCTACATACCAACGCACCGCTACAACCCTTTTACATGACATGATGCACAAAGAAGTCGAAGTTTACGTCGACGATATGATCGTGAAGTCAAAGGAGAGAAGTGGTCATATCACTAACCTCCGCAAGTTCTTCATGCGCCTACGACAATACAAAATGCGCCTCAATCCCCAAAAATGTACTTTTGGAGTCAAGTCCGGTAAACTACTAGGACATGTAGTGAGCCAAAGAGGCATCGAGGTCGACCCCTCGAAAGTCAAAGCAATTCTAGAAATGCAACCCCCGAAGAACCTCGACGAAATTCGAAGCTTGTTGGGCCAAATCCAATACATCTCACGCTTCATTAGCAAACTCACCATGATATGTGAACCAGTTTTCAAGAAACTCAAGAAAACCGACCACGTTGAATGGGACGAACAATGTCAAAAAGCATTTGACAGGGTCAAGGAATTGCTAACTAACCCACCAGTTCTACGACCACCCCAAAAGGATTTACCACTATCCTTATACCTTACAACAACCCCTACCGCCATGGGCGCCATGCTCGCTCAAGAAATAAACGGCGAAGAACACGCAATCTACTACATTAGCAAGAAATTTCTCGATTACGAAACTCGATATACACCCGTCGAGAAGAGCTGTCTAGCATTGGTATGGTCATCCAAAAAACTCCGTCACTATATGCTAGCACACCAGACGAAGGTCTACTCAAAAATGGACCTCGTAAAGTACCTTTTCGAGAAGCCTGTGCTTAACGGACGATTGGCCAGATGGACATTGCTCCTAGCCGAATTCGACCTTAAGTACGTACCCCTCAAAGCAATCAAGGGACGAGCAGTCTCCGATTTCCTAGCTGAAAACGCAATCAACGAACAACCAATCATCGACACGACATCCCTTCCAGACGATGGGATTTACAACATCAACCAAGAACAATGGGAGTTATACTTCGACGGCTCCTCCAACTATCGAGGATGTGGAGTAGGAATACTTCTCATATCCCCGAATGGCGAACACACCCCCTTATCTATCAAACTGGATTTCGACGTTACAAATAACGCCGCAGGATACGAAGCATGCTTGCACAGTCTCCAAGCAGCGCTTGTACTCAACGCCCGCAACATAAGAGTCTATGGGGACTCCTCCCTCATAATCAACCAAGTATCCGGAGCATGGAAGATACTTAATGAAAACCTAGCACTATACCAAAACAAAATACAAGAGCTCATAAACGAATTCTATCACGTAGAATTCATGTTGGAGTATGTGTCCTCCACAATAGTGCGATTACTTAATAAATCTCAATTAAGGAATACGTGGGGATAATCCTGTATTATTGTCAATTGATTAACGTAAATCAATAACGGTTGGCTGACTAGAGTTTGACGTTATTGTCGTGAGAACGGCGGTAATCAATTGATCCCTTTAAGTCACACCTATAGGAACGTACTCCAAATATTTAAACTAATTAATTGTATGAGATACGATTATATTAGTGACTTGATAATTTGACTAACGGTTAGTCAGTGTATTGATTTAGAGAGAAATCGAGTTGTGAACTCGGACATTTGAATTTTATATCGATAAAATAATTAGAGGAGACGAGAATTAGTGATTAAGTGTTAATTCACTAATTGTGTATATTTTACTAATGAGATTAGTAAAAGTACATTTTTAATATATGTGTAAGTGTACATGTATATTAAGGAAGAGTTTAATTAATTTACACTTTATTATATTAGATAATTAAGTGATAAATTATATCTTTTGTGGGACAAATATTGAAAACAAAATGGACCCATATAAGGTCACATGGACCGTCCAAATAGAGCAAGTGGAAGAGCTTCCATTTGTTTTTATTTGTTTTGTTTTCTTATATTTGTAAATGCATGTCAAACACAATCATTACATTGCATGCCATTTTTCTACCCAAGACAAAGACTTTTCTCTCCTCTCTAGACCATTTTGGCCGGCCCCCATCAAGTGTACTTGATACACTTTATTTTGTTTTTGCTTATAAAAACATAAGGCTATGAGAGAAAAAAAAGGTGGTATGCAATTCATTCATTGTTTTTACTCATCTCTCAAACCATTCTCTCTAAATATTCATCCTAATATTATACTAAGTGTTAGTAATAATATTTTACATATTATCAAGTTAATACTAAGTTATTTCTAGATCAAAATACTTAGTGTTTTTGGAGAGTTCTTGGGTGCATCTTTTAGGAGGTTTTCTTCTTTGAAAACTTGGGTTTATTGGAGGATCATCCTAAGCTTATACTCAAGAAACAAAACTAGAAAGGAGTTCTAGTTTTGTGCCCTAAATTTCCTTTTAAGAGAAAGGTATAAATTTCTAATCTTGTAACAAAATACTTTTGTTAACTACATAGATCTTGCTAAATCAAATTAGAGTAATTTGATTTACACTAATACTTGATTAGTGAATGAGATCCGATCCCTACAATTCATACACCTTCCTCGCGAAGAAAACCAATTCGCCGACGCGTTATCCAAACTCGCGTCACTAATCAACATACCCCCGGGAATGGAAACACTACCCATTGTCGTGGAACGACGGAACGAACCCGCCTACATCTGTGACATTGAAACCGAGGAAGAACAAACCGACCCTTGGTACCAAGCAATCATCAACTACAAAACAAACGGTGAATACCCACCAAACATCGACAAACGGGCCAAGCGAGCCCTACGCCTATTATCATCACAATTCGTGATGGAAATGGGCGAACTACTCAAAAAGACGCCTCAAGGTACACTACTCTTGTGCGTCGATCACAAAAAGGGACACGAAATCATGTCTCAAGTACACGATGGCGAGTGCGGACCACACATGAACGCACGAGCCATGTGCAAACAAATCATAAGGCTAGGATGGTACTGGACAACCATGGAAGCCGACTGCGCAAAGTATGTCAAACATTGCCATAATTGCCAAATTTTTGCAAACATACAACACATCCCTCCTTCACCACTATACAGTTTAACCTCGCCATGGCCTTTCTCAACCTGGGGAATTGACGTCATAGGGAAAGTTCAACCCGTGGGAGCAGGAGGACACTGCTTCATCCTCCTGGCCATCGACTATTTCACCAAATGGGTCGAAGCCGCATCATACCGTACGCTAGGCACAAAAGAGGTTGCGAAATTCATACAAAACAACATCATTTGTCGCTATGGCATACCCCACGAGTTCATAAGCGACCAAGGCACACATTTCCAAGGAGAGGTCGAACCACTTCTCCTCAAATACAAGATACAACGACACAAATCATCACCCTACCGACCACAAACTAACGGCGCGGTCGAGGCAGCAAAAAAAACCGTCGTATCAATCCTCAAAAAGATGATCGACACCTGCCACGACTGGCCCAACAAAATCCCATTTGCATTATGGGGATACCGCACAACCATCCGCACACCCACAGGCATGACACCCTATTTCCTAACCTACGGGATGGAAGCCGTTCAACCTGTAGAAATCGAGATGCAATCCCTTCGAATCCTCATGGAAGCAGACATTCCTGAAGCCGAATGGGCACGCGAACGATACGAACAACTCATCCTTTTAGACGAAAGACGGTTACATTCACTAAGTACAGTCCGAACGTACCAATCTCGCTTACAACGCGCATACAACAAACGGGTCAAGCCACGAAATATCAAAGTGGGTGACCTAGTACTCAAATCAGTCCGAGCACCATTACCAGTCGACCCAAGAGGAAAATTCAAACCCAATTGGGCTGGACCGTACTTGGTCAAGGAAATCCTTCCCGGAGGAGCCGTGAAGTTAACTGACCTTTACGGTCAGGACTTCCGATTACCAACAAATCTTGATCAACTCAAGAAATACTACCCCTAAACATAAACAATTTTGCAAAACAAAAACTCACTCTCGCATGGGTGAACTACGCTCGGTTTGATTCCACGCACTGTGGATACGTAGGCAGCTTTGCAAAGAGCTCAACCGAATCACGCGAACTACGCCGGTTTGATTCCGTGAAACGCGGATACGTAGGCAGCTTGTCAAATGTACAACCGAACTTCCTAGCACGCACGCCCAAAGCTTAAAAAGGTCAAGGGCGATGCACTCACAAAAGACACGCTCAAAGCTTAAAAAAGTCGAGAGCACAGTCAACACAAAACAAAACAAAAATCCAAGTCCAAAGCTTAAAAAGGTCGATGACTTAAGGACAGAACAAATCAAACAGACAAACCCAAAGCTTAAAAAGGTCGAGGATTTTAAGGCAAAATACGAATGTTCGAAGCTTAAAAAGGTCGAGAACATTTAAAAACAAACAAAAGAAAGCAACGAGACAAGGCAAAAGCAAATTAATTCTATTTTATTACTTTATTTAGAATTTTTCGCAATTTAGGAATAAGCTAGGAACAAGCCTCCTTAGCCCTTTATTTTCTAAACAAAACAAAGCAAACTACTCAAGTCATCTTCTGACGCTTCGGGTTAGCCTCTTCATCTTCAAGGGGCCGATCCGCCACAATCTTCGAGCTAAGAATGTGAATAGATCTCTCAAAACCTGGGGGCTCGACCGGATCCTCGTCCTGCTCGACTGGGGGCTCCTCGATCCTTGGCCCTATACGATCTTTAACGGTCACCTTCGGTCCAAGCCTTTCCCGCGCCGGTATCGAAGTAGAAGCATCTGCACTAACAGCACAAACATCACCATAGTCTCTCCTTCCGCGCACCACCTCATACGCCAAGGAGGGCCTTGGCCCGTTCTTTTCCCTCCTTCTTTGATTCTCCCGTTCCTGAGGATCATTGGAGCGGTACCATCGTGTATAGAAGTCCGTAACACGACTAGACTCTATATGCTCCGGAACAGCCCAAGTAACGCGGTCCGACCATCCTCGGATCCAAGCATCGATCATTTGGTTGTTTAGCACAACAACCCCTCCAACCTGAGTATCCTGCTCGGGTATGGTCTGAGCAAGCCCGATTTGCCTCTTCAAGCGCAGAGGATGAATCCACACCCCTCGTTCAAACCCGCACAACATCAACCCACGAGCCGCATTCGCAACAGACGGCGCCGTAATCGCCGTAATACCCCACCAAGACACATACCAACGAATGGAGCTCTCCTTCACGAACCCCCGGTAGTAGTTTAGCGAACGCTCCCGAAGGTCAGCCCATTCCATCTTTCGCGACGTTGTCGCAGCAGCCTTGAAGACACCACCAAGGGGGAGAGCTTTATACACACTTAGCCTCTCCATGAGCCAAATGTTGAGAATCCTAGCGCAACCCCTGTACGAGCTCAGACGATTAGCACAACGGTCGTCTAAGCCCAGTATGGTCTCCGCTAGGATCAACGCAGAAGGATCATATCCCCTTTCCATCTCTTCGACAACACGAGCATACCTCGCGTTTCCGAACACTCCATCTGGCATGGACCCCGCAAAAGCATAGCGATTAACCAAACAAAAAGCAAGGGCCCTCCGCCTAGAACGGTCCGAAATACTAGTATCAACCTTATTCATGTATCGTTGACACAAGAGAAGCATGTTTACCTTGCCTCCCTCAAACAAACCTGCAGCCTGAGCATTTGTCATCCCAAGGAAGTTTCGCAGCATCCCGTTGTAGCAAAGCTCGCTCCTTACAACCACAGGAGTAGTCCGTTTCGACCACCCCGCAATAGCCGCAAACTCCTCTATCAAAGGACACACCTCTCCCCCGGGAAACCTAAACACATGCAAGCTAGGATCCCAATAATCTAAGCACGCATCTAGGAAGTCAAGATCGACTTTCATTTGGCGAAAGCCAATAAACACACCCGCACCATCATCATACACCGCCTTCTTCATCGCCGGACTTAGTGAGGAAGTCCACCTCTTCAAAAGAGCATCAAAATGCTCCACCATTTTCTTGAATACAAAAATCTTTTATAAATATGCCAAATATATTTATGAGAGCAAAAACTTGTACTAAAAGAGAAGAGAAGTAATTGTGAATGAGGATTATGGCACGCACCCCCCCTCCTTATATACAAAACATATCACGGAATATGGAAACTCAGCATTACCAGCCAAGCCGCCAAACCGCATAAGCCTATGCGGTTTGACCCCTAAACCGCATAAGGCTATGCTGTTCAAGGGGCGGGTTTTCTCGCAACTTTCCTAATTTCGTCTTTCCTAAAACACCACAATCTACACTACCCTACGACATTCTCTTGTTGTTCCCCACACAACAGCACTACGCTTCACTTTAGCATATACGATTCATACCACGAGTCAACACATAACATTTTCGACATTCATGCAAGCTCATTTCGCACTTAAAATGAACTTTTCGCAAACGCATTTTCACAAGCTAAATCAACATCATTGCATCCCACTCGGGAATCATTTCACTTTTTCAAACAAGCTTACCAAACAGGTTCACGACTACAATCAAGTTCAACGTTCAAACTACAACGACATGTAAGCAAAGGTTCATACAATCTTTATTACACAAGTTCACTCAGGATGACGACGACGATACTCGTCGAACTCCCGCCGACCAAGCCGTTTGACCGGCTCGACATTAACCGAAAGGACTGCCACCCCAAGCCATCCTCCACCTGTTGGCTGTCCGCCATAGCTTCTTATGAGCCTCCTTAGCCACCTGTGATACACAACACAAACACATTTCACATTTTTTCTCCATTTTGCCTTAATTTCACTCAAATTAAGCCAAACTTCGGGGGAAATTCAAAAACAAAGCAGTCAACCCCACTTTGCCTTAATTTCACTCAAATTAAGTCAAACTCGAGGGGGTAACACAAAAACACGCATCTCACTAGTTTGATCATCGCCATGTTTCATACCTCGATCAAACTGGGGGCTCACTCACATATACAACGACAAAGATACATACCTTCTTCACCCTGCCCGTCCAGCTGTCCATGCCCGCGTCGGTAGTCACCGGCAAGTACGTCGGTAAAGTGAAGGTACGACGGACACCCGACTCGTCATACTCAACGGTGGTAGGAAAGTCACCAGGCTGCTCCGCCATCTCGGGATCGAATTCCTACAAAACAAGTTCAAAACGCACACGTCAGGGAAATTTTTCGCAAAAATTACCTAACGCACCCTCAAAAGAAGCAAGCATACCTCAATCGGCCCACAAGCAAGCCGAGACTCCGCAAAGTGGCTGTAGTCTTCCCAGATGCAGAAGACTCACCGACTCTCCTTCCCCGTACAACGCCACCCGATCCTGAGCGGAAACCCCTCGCTCAAATAGGACCCTCGGCGGATCCCTAGGCACCACCGGAGTTGGCCACCCTGCCTGAAAGACCAAGCGCTCCCCAAGATACCAAACCGGCCCGTACGGCGTCGCCAAGTACAGACGCTGGGTCTCTCGCACTGCAAACCGCGCCCCGATGCCTTCAGGAATGCCCGCATACTGGCCCCACGGGAACGGCACGAACTACAAGCACAAAAACAAAAAGAAACACTCACAAATACAATCATTTTAAGTACATTCTATTTAAAATGGTTCAAGCACAAACCTGATCAAACTGCATCTGGTTCAGAAGCACCCGAACCTCGTCATACGACCAGTTAAACACCGCACGGTTGCACGTACCCCAAGTACGCACCGCCGGATATACCCGCGGAATCGTCAGAGCATGTGGCGGCAGCAGAAAAGGAAAATGGCTAAGAATCCACGACTGCACACACAAAAAAACAAGAAAAACATATTACAAAACGCATTACAAGGACACAAAGACAAAGACGACAAAGACAAAAAAAGCAACAGTGCACCTAAGACAAAATCAACACGTACCTCCATCAAGAATCCAGGCGAGACTAATAACAGTCTCGACCCTCGATCCATGACCCGTGGTCTCACGGCATCCATACAGAAACGAATGCACAAACCCAGAGACGGCGTCACCCAGTCAAACGTCCCAATTGCATCGCAATCCAGGAGATGCATAAGGACCGACGTCGACGCCCGCTCGCCCTTATCGCCGAAGTACACGGCGCTGACAAACCACCACAACCACATACGAGCATTCTGCTCGTCACTCCACTCCGAGGGGCCATACTCGGTCTTCCCCTCAAAGTACTCCAAGATGTAGCTCGTCTTGAAAGTGTAAGGTGGAGCACCCTCGCAAATCACCTCCAAACCACCGCCAATCGCGGCAGTTACAACCTCGTCCACAACGGACGGCGCAAACTCGAAGCTCATGTCACGGTCCCCGAATGGCAGCCCCGTTATGACCGCATACTCAGACAAGGTAATGCCGGCCTCGAAGCCGGGCATATGGAACGTCGTCGTGGTGTCCCAGTACCTGTCTAGGAAGGCCCTGATCAACATCAGGTTCGCCGTCTGCTTCTTCCTTGCAATCTCCCTCCAATGGCCGACCAACGGGCCAAAAGCACTACGCAGCACCCAAGCTTGCGCTCTCGGCGCAAGCTTCTCCTCAAAAGCACACATCACGGACGAGACGCCCGAGAAGGTCGTCATCGAACCTTTCTGCCAACCCATCGTCGCTCGATAGGAAACGTGTCTCTCCGGAGCAAGTAGAAGGTTATGGCCATCCCAGCCCTTGGCAAACGCCCTGTTCGCACGTGATTTTCGCGGCCTAGAGCTACTCGCTCTAGGCGCAGCCTCCTCAGCCTCCTCCTCGACATCCATCTCAACCTCCAGCTCATCCACAAGCTCTTGAGCAAGCTCATCCTCAGGATCAGGCACAGGGACATTCCTCCCACGACCTCTACCTCGTGACTGACCACGTCTCGTGCGCAGGTCACGAGGGTCAGCATCCCTCTCACTACGCGTACGCCTCAAACCACTCGAGTTAGAGGCTCCCTCAGTCCTCGAGCTAGTACTTCAACGAGATTTCGATCTCGTAACACGACTAGAATCCTCTCCTGCAACCAAACACAACCAATACATACAGCTATAATACATGCAAGCATACAACTTGGCATACACATACACAAATACACACAAATAATACGCACATAATACATATACATCCCTTAGCACATTACACTATACGCCCTACAGAGCATTTTTAGGCCTAATTCACAATTAACCCGAAAACCGTTCTCTACACCTCAAAATTACAACTTTATGGTTTCTACGCGCCATAATAGTCCCCAACAACAACCCATTACAAGCAATTGCATTTTGGTCATCCCGATCAAAAACCCCCAATTCGCCTTAATTACTCCGTATAATTACGACTTAAGACGGCGATTTGAAAGCCTTAACTCGGCATTTTCGCAAAACTAACGCTATAGGCATGCTATACACGCTATGGGCATCCTACACCGAAGTTTAATTGAAATTCCGGGTCGGAAAATCCGGGTTCGTTTTCGGGCCCGAAACCTAATTTGGACGTTTTTCACACAAAGACGGTCTAAATCACAATCAATTCACACATACACGTTCACATGGCATAATGCAACACAATGACGTCAGTTTCAAGCATTCAAACGGCAAATTTCAAGCAAAAATCGGGTTTTCATGCAAAACCCGTCTTTTCAACATTTCAAGGCAAAACTAGCTAATTACAACGACAAATAACGTAAAAGCAAGTTAAAATGGAGCATTACCTGGTTCCATAGCAAGACAACGCAACGAAAATGAGCAAAAACGGTTGAGAAATCGAAAAATGACGTTTTTATGAGATGAAAATCGAAAAGAGTATAACGAAGCATAGCCACGGTTTGCTCGAGCTTTATATAGCCCCTACAGCCAACAGGGGAAACCGCATAAGCTTATGCGGTTTGTCCCCTGAACCGCATAAGCCTATGCGGTTCCTGCCTTTGGCTTTTTCCGGTTTTTTCTCGTTTTACGCCTACTTTTGAATTCCTAATTCATCTTGGCCCTAATGCAATTCCAAGTATGTCCCGTGCTCGGGTTAAGGCGTCACCTATAGTCCGCCATACGCGTATATTAAGCATTTAATGTACGGTACAGAAGCAGAAGCACGAACGCTCTTTACGAGCATTACATCGTTTTCCCCCTCAACGTCAGGCAATCATATGCAACTACGACTACATAGACACTCCTCGGCGAGCCCAAGCACAAGCACTCTGCAATATACACCTAACTCCAAGCACTTCCCTCTACATAGACGCTCCTCGGCGAGTTCAAGCATTACACGGACGCTCTTTCACGAGACCTGCACCAATACCTACATAAGCACCCCTACTCAATTATACACCTCACGCATACCCAGACATCTTACAAGCACCTGCACCCCTTCACTTTAGCCCCTTATACACATGCAATACGAAGACATTACAAGCAGCAACACCAGGCATCCGACGACACCAGGCATATACAAAGGCACCATCAACGGCAGTACAACAAGCACGACGAAGACATCCAGCAGGCCGGCAGGCCCTTATAGCATGCACGGACCGCCAAGTCCTTAAAATGCGCACGCCCCTCCCCGTTTAGCCCGGTTCGAAGTCCTTGTCTCACCCATGGACACATGCTTCGTTCCGCTGACTGTATCTAGACTGCAATGGTACGGATATGGTCGTGGAGTTTGACTAGCGCTCTAGTCCGAGCTCAGTCAAACTGGGGGCTCTGTGGATACCCATATCCGTACCCTCCCAAACAAAACCCTGTGATGTATCACGGACTTTTATTACGCATGCTTTAACGTTGACTTAAACGGTTCTAACTAATGTCGAATTCATTTTTGAGTCGCTTGAAATGTTAAAATAATTTAGGTCGCTTTACATCGCTTTAAATAAACGTTCATTTTGTCCATTTGGAGTCTAGCTAGGTCCTTCTCCTGCTTCATTTGGCATGAGCTTCGCATTTGCACTACAATAAGCCCTTTTACATTAACAAGGTCTAATTCAGCATTCCTAAATTCCTAAATTTAGGCCCGGTGGCTAAATCTTCCCTTTAGCCCCCTCTTACACAAAATACGGCTTCACGTCTTACCTTATCTCACAAAAACTATGCAAATACACCCTTTTCATTTTTCCGGGTCTCGGGCCCGAAACCGAGCCCAAACCCAGCCTTTGGCCCGCACTCCAAAGCCCTGAGCATCACAAAATATCTCAGAAATATCCTAGGGGTTTTCTTGAGCTTCACGTTTGAGATTATCTCGAAATCTTTCAAAGATACAATTCAACCGAAACTAGGAAACTACGCTAAAACCACACCCTCAAACCGCATAAGCTTATGCGGTTTGGGGAGGCAACCGCATAAGCCTATGCGGTTTGCCCTGGCAACCGCATAAGGCTATGCGGTTCCTAGGCCTGTTTTTATCTCCGGATTTCCTATTTCTCCGAGGTTTTTAGTATATATACACCCATATACCCTCGACCTCAACACACAATTCAACTGCAATTTCTCTTCAGAAAACACACTTTACACCTAGCTTTCACATCTTGCACCACAAAACTCTCACAAAAGCCTCAAGCACTCAAATCCTTGAGTGACACACCATCCCGTGTTGAATTCATCCTCCTTTTAAGTTCAAGAAGCGAAGCTCTGCCCAGATCTGAAGCGTCAGGACAAGGTAGGTACCGATCCACTTGGATCAAAGCTTTTTCTTATTTTCTATGGACTAACAAAGGGGTCTACACTTTAGCGCCCCCCCGGCTTTGGCACCCAGCGCGCTTGCACTCCAAGTGTTCTATTTACTTCGGGTACACTCCATATCCGATGACACGCCAAAGTCGCATAAGCAACCGACCTTATAAAATAAACCAATGGACAATTGAACTTTATTTTATTTGCATGCATCTTGCACCTTCTTATTTTGCATTTAAATCAACTTAAACAATGAATTCGACCTTTAACTGAACCGTATTCGTTAACAAGTTAAACATGCTAAACTGAGGGTTTTAATCAATCTTTTTGCATCTGCATCTGCATTCTTTTACAAACTTATCGTACTTGTACGTAGCGATAACATTAGCTCAAATATCATCTTACAAGGATTGTTCTAGGTCAGTAGAGGCTATTTTTACATAGGCTTTTCTAAAAGGTTTTCATAAATCATTATTTGAATTAACTCTTTTTCTAAAGTACCCTCACCCCGAATCCAATCTGGTTTCATAGCCTTAGATCTAGGAGTGTCGGCGTGCTCCAAAATCTAGGACATGTTTTTAACTTAGAACATGGTAGCAGGTTCCTAATTTCCGCGATAATTAGGTGGCGACTCCATAACAGTTCTTAATGGTTTTTCCAACTTAATCTTTTTTAACTTTAAAATCCGCCCTTAAGCAAGACGCCGAGTTGGGTCCCTCGACGCGGTTCCCGGGTTCCACAGTTGTCCATTGATGTATTTGAGTGCCTCATGATCCGAATGAAGAACAAACGGTTTAGGTTTGAGATAATGGCTCCAATGAGCGAGAGCCCGAACGATGGCATAGAATTCTTTGTCGTAGGTGGAATAATTGAGCTTGGCGCCATTCAATCTCTCACAAAAGTAAGCGATTGGTTTGTGTTCTTGCAAGAGAACGGCCCCAATTCCAACTCCACTAGCATCACATTCGACCTCAAAGAGCTTATTGAAATCCGGTGGTGTAAGAATAGGTGAATCACACAACAACTCCTTGATTTTCTTGAAGGAATTCTCGGCCCCCTCATTCCACTTGAACTCTCCTTTCTTCATACACTCGGTGATGGGTGCCATGACGGTACTAAAATTCTTGATAAATCGTCGATAAAAAGAAGCCCAGCCATGAAAACTCTTCACCTCGGTTATGTTTTTCGGAATTGGCCACGATTTGATAGCCTCTACTTTCTCTTGGTCCACTAGTATACCACGGCTAGAGATGATATAGCCCAAGAATTGGACTTCGCTTTGCATGAAGGAACATTTCTCTAGCTTGCCATACAACTTGTGGTCTCTAAGCGTCTCAAACAACACTTGCAAGTGATGTAGATGAGCTTCCTTGGAAGGGCTATACACCAAGATATCGTCAAAGTAGACCACAATGAATCTCCCCAAGTAAGGCCTCAAGACCTCGGTCATCAATCTCATGAAGGTGCTAGGAGCATTGGATAGTCCAAAAGGCATGACTAACCATTCATACAACCCATGCTTTGTTTTAAAAGCTGTCTTCCACTCATCACCCTCTTTGATTCTCACTTGATGGTATCCTTGTCGTAGATCAATCTTGGAAAACAATCGAGCCCCGCTAAGCTCATCAAGAATGTCATCAAGTCTAGGTATAGGAAACCTATACTTGACCGTAATGTTGTTGATAGCTCGACTATCCGTACACATTCTCCAAGTTCCATCCTTCTTAGGTACCAAAAGCGTAGGTACGGCACAAGGACTAAGAGACTCCCTTAAAAACCCCTTTTCCATGAGTTCCCCAATTTGTTGTTGAAGTTCTTGTGTAGCCTTGGGATCACTTCGATAGGCGGCCTTATTAGGTAGTGTAGCTCCCGGAACAAGATCAATTTGATGTTCAATGCCACGTATAGGAGGTAAGCCGTGTGGAAGCTCTTGTGGGAACACGTCTTTATAGTACTCCAATAGCTCTTGGACCTCACAAGGAATCGGTTCCTCACCCTCTTTAGGGTTTTCTTTGGCGATGAGGGCATAAACAACCATGCCCTTGTTAAGCTCTTGCTTCATTTCTTGCTCTCCAATCAATAGGACTCCCTCAAGAGGCTTGGTCATAGCATGAGTAGCTCGACCACCCATATTTGGAGGTAAGGGTGTGAGCTTGATCCTCTTGTCTCCAAACATGAAAGTATAAGTGTTGTCTCTTCCCTCATGAATCGCATTCCGATCAAATTCCCAAGGTCTCCCCAATAAAAGGTGACAAGCATCCATGGGAATCACATCACACCAAACTTCATCCATGTATTCTCTCCCCATACAAAAAGAAACCAAACATCGTTTATCAACCAAAATTTCGGCCTCCTTGTTCAACCATCTCAACTTATAAGGGTTTGGATGCTTTTGTGTGGGTAAGGCAAGTTTATCGATGAGGGTTTTTCAAGAAACATTAACACAACTTCCTCCATCAATAATTAGGTTACAAACCCTCTTCCCAATGGTACATTTAGACCTAAAAATCTGATTTTTTTGACTTTCTTCCAAGGAATGGGGTTGGGTATGCATAACCCTCCAAGTTACAAGACCAAGATTTGTCCCAACTCCCCATTTCATACGGCTCAACTTAGACTCTATTTCCTTCCTCAATTTCTCCATAGAGTCATACATGGTTTCCTCAAGAGTAGTATCATAAGAAAGAGGCATACTCATTGAGAAAACAAAAGGAACAAACCTGAAAATTTCGGGTACCCCAAGAGGACTCCTTTGGACCGTGTTTTCTAAGCACAAAAGGTGGATCTTGTGCTCTTGAATCCAACCAAAGCTTTGATAACCAATTTGGAGTGAAACTAGATGTGTTAAGTTCCACTCAAGAGACTAACAAAAATCGATCTTAAATTGCAAGTGAAATACTCGGCCAAGTGTTGTTTTTGTGGGTTAATTTTTCTGATTTTTGTGAAACAAAAGGAAAACATAAAAGATAGTAACTAAATTTAAACACAAAGTAATAGATTTAGGGTTTTAATTAGTTAAGCACTAAGCCACTAACTAATTACTCACTAAACTCAAGCACAAAGCTAAGAGAAAAATGAAAGCACTCAATTTTTAGGGTTCAACCTTTAATCATTCAAATCTGAAAATTATGATGTTAGAGTGTGGGTTTATATAGTACCCTTGCTCTAATCTTGGCCTTACATTTGAAAGGAGATCTAAGGGCTACAAGTAACCCACAAAAGTTACAAAATTTCGGCTCACATGAGCTCAATTTGCTAAAAATTTGAAGAGAAACAAACAAATACATAAAGCATAAAGCATAAAGGAAGATAGTGACATGTGTTGAAAGGGACTTGTTGAGGACAAACATGTGAAGCTCCTCTTTGAGTATTTTCGGCTGACTTGGGCTTCATTCACACTTGATTTTTGCTCTTGATGATTTAATTGACTTGTGGTTGACTTTTGGACCTAAGGTTGGAAGCGGGTCCTAGGTCAATGGATCGCAAATTCTCAACTCCCGTTGCAGCTTTTATAAGCCCCAAGCTTTGATCTCCACCCTACATCTATTACATGATGTAAGGGTCACAAATGACCCTAAAAGCCCTAATAATTTCGGCCCCTACAACCCTTCAAATCTGAATACAAACTACAACAACTACAACCAAAAGTATAAAGTAAGACAATGACATTTGACTACATCTACTCCCTACAATTGAGACCTTAATCTAATGGATGAAATTATTGGCTTGGAGAGCAAGGATGAGTGGTCCTATTGACCCTTTCAAACTAATCAAAGACTAAAGAAAACAAGACAATAAAGTGAACAAGGACATAAAGCAAACTAAGGACCACAATTGACAATGACACTAACAAAAGTTGAGCCTCTTGTTTGAAGTTGAATTCAGCTGAATTCCTTGTCCCCTCTTGAGCTTCCCACGACTCATGTGACCCTTTGGCTGATTAGGAGGCTTCTAAAATGGTCCTCAAGGTGAGCTCACCCAAGGAGAATGAATTAGGTTAAGTTCAAGGATCATTACTCTCCAAAACAGTTCATCATAACCGAGCTTCCTGAGACTGAAGTGAATTTTAGGCTTCACCATTTCTCGATCACATTGAGTTACAAGGCCCATGATATGTCATTGGAAAGGTATTTGAGCTAGATATCTAATGCAAAAAGAATCACCCAAAAATATGGCCTAAAACTCAAGATATCGAGCTTTTAGTACGGACATGTCAAAACAGCCTATGGACTGAGTTTTCAAAATCTGACCCCTGAATTTTAGAAGTCATAACTCTCAGCTCCCTTTGAACCAGATAGCCAACCATATGTCCAATGAAATCCCTTTGAGCTAGCTTTCATATGCAAGTGGTTTCACCTCAATTGGATGAGCAGATTGGGAGTTACGTTAAAATCTCTACCGACATGTCAAGATAGGCTTCATGTTTCATGGCCTAGATTGTTGTTTTCCATGTGTGGGCTGATTTCCTTTGTTCCTCCTTGTACATTTCACTTGGTTTGATCCTAATGATCACAAATTAAGCCATGGCTCGAGCCATAGGACCCAAGTCAGCCCAAGCCTCAAACCGAGCAAAAATGAGCTTAACCATTTTTGTGCAATCTCCTCTTCTTCAAAAAAAGTTTGTCCTCAAACTTTGGCCAACTAGAACATGGTATCCAAAATGAATTTTCAGAAAAACAAAACAATTTTGAAAGAATGTAGTGTAGATGTAAAAGAGGGAAACTAAAAGAGCACATCCTATGAAAAGCACATAGAAAATTCATAGAACCCTCTTGTTAGTCAACTCGATTCAAACATCCAAAAAGTGCTTGAATCAAAGCCAACACTCACAAATCAAGCCACACTCAGATTTGCAAGGTTACTCCCTAAAACACCAAGTACCACCTTTTCCCAAGATCGTCTTGGTTTAAGAAAACACAAGAGCCGAAGCTTTGATACAACTTTGGAGTGAAACGGATGGCGGCCCATGCTCACTCACCTCTCTCGTTTAGGGGTCAAGGGCTGCCCCAAACGTCCTCTCTTTTTGTGTTGCATTTTCTGATTTTTGTATACTAAAACCTAAGAAAACAACTTGTTTTTGTGAGATGAAGTTTCTGGTTTTTTGTGAAACATAAAAGAAAGGTAGAAAAGGATATGACTTAAACAAGTTCAAGCCTAGGATAGAGCCTTAACAAAGCACATAGCCATTATGAAGGGGTCGAGCTACTCAAAGCACATAGCCATTGAGCCACCCTAGGTAAACCTCAAGCACTTAGCTAAGAGGGTTTTCTCAAGCACAAAGCCAAGAGAAGGTAAGGAGTAAACACTCACTCTCTCTAATTTTCATTCATCATCTAAATCTGAATTTTACAATGAGTTAGCTTGGCTTTTATAAGCCCCAAGCTTTGATCTCCACCCTACATCTATTACATGATCTAAGGGTCACAAATGACCCTAAAAGCCCTAAGAATTTCGGCCCCTACAACCCTTCAAATCTGAATACAAACTACAACAACTACAACCAAAAGTATAAAGTAAGACAATGACATTTGACTACATCTACTCCCTACAATTGAGACCTTAATCTAATGGATGAAATTATTGGCTTGGAGAGCAAGGATGAGTGGTCCTATTGACCCTTTCAAACTGATCAAAGACTAAAGAAAACAAGACAATAAAGTGAACAAGGACATAAAGAAAACTAAGGACCACAATTGACACTGACACTAACAAAAGTTGAGCCTCTTGTTTGAAGTTGAATTCGGCTGAATTCCTTGTCCCCTCTTGAGCTTCCCACGACTCATGTGACCCTTTGGCGGATTAGGAGGCTTCTAAAATGGTCCCCAAGGTGAGCTCACCCAAGCAGAATGAATTAGGTTAAGTTCAAGGATCATTACTCCAAAACAGTTCATCATTACCGAGCTTCCTGAGACTGAAGTGACTTGTAGGCTTCACCATTTCTCGCTCACGTTGAGTTACAAGGCCCATGATATTTCATTTGAAAGGTATTTGAGCTAGCTATCTAATGCAAAAAGAATCACCCAAAAATATGGCTTAAAACGCAAGATATGGGGCTTTTAGTACGGACATGTCAAAACACCCTATGGACTGAGTTTTCAAAATCTGACCCCTGACTTTTAGAAGTCATAACTCTCAGCTCCCTTTGAACCAGATAGCCAACCATATGTCAAATGAAAGCCCTTTGAGCTAGCTTTCGTATGAAAGTGGTTTCACCTCAATTGGAAGAGCAGATTGGGAGTTACGTTAAAATCTCTACCGACATGTCAAGATAGGCTTCATGGTTCATGGCCTAGGTTGTTGTTTTCCATGTGTGGGCTGATTTCCTTTGTTCCTCCTTGTATATTTCACTTGGTTTGATCCTAATGATCACAAATTAAGCCATGGCTCGAGCCATAGGACCCAAGTCAGCCCAAGCCTCAAACCGAGCAAAAATGAGCTTAACCATTTTTGTGCAATCTCCTCTTCTTCAAAAAAAGTTTGTCCTCAAACTTTGGCCAACTAGAACATGGTATCCAAAATGAATTTTCAGAAAAACAAAACAATTTTGAAAGAATGTAGTGTAGATGTAAAAGAGGGAAACAACAAGAGCACATCCTATGAAAAGCACATAGCAAATTCATAGAACCCTCTTGTTAGTCAACTCGATTCAAACATCCACAAAGTGCTTGAATCAAAGCCAACACTCACAAATCAAGCCACACTCAGATTTGCAAGGTTACTCCCTAAAACACCAAGTACCACCTTATCCCAAGATCGTCTTGGTTTAAGAAAACACAAGAGCCGAATCTTTGATACCACTTTGGAGTGAAACGGATGGCGGCCCATGCTCACTCACCTCTCTCGTTTAGGGCTCAAGGGCTGCCCCAAACGTCCTCTCTTTTTGTGTTGCATTTTCTGATTTTTGTATACTAAAACCTAAGAAAACAACTTGTTTTTGTGAGATGAAGTTTCTGGTTTTTTGGGAAACATAAAAGAAAGGTAGAAAAGGATATGACTTGAACAAGTTCAAGCCTAGGATAGAGCCTTAACAAAGCACATAGCCATTGTGAAGGGGTCGAGCTACTCAAAGCACATAGCCATTGAGCCACCCTAGGTAAACCTCAAGCACTTAGCTAAGAGGGTTTTCTCAAGAACAAAGCCAAGAGAAGGTAAGGAGTAAACACTCACTCTCTCTAATTTTCATTCATCATCTAAATCTGAATTTTACAATGAGTTAGCTTGGCTTTTATAAGCCCCAATGTGGAACCCGGGATCGAGACGAGGGACCCAACTCGGCGTCTTGCTTAAGGGCGCGTTTAAAGTTAAAAAAGATTAAGTTAGAAAAACCTTTAAAACTGTTCTGGAGTCGCCACCTAATTATCGCGGAAATTAGGAACCTGCTATCATGTCCTAAACCTAAAGACATGTCCTAGATTTTGGGGCACGCTGACTCCCCTAGATCTAAGGCTTGTGAAACCAGATTGGATTCGGGGTGAGGGTACTTTAGAAATAGAGTTAATTCAATTAATGATTTAAGAAAACCTTTTAGAAAAGCCTATAGAAATAGCCTCTACTGACCTAGAACAATCCATGT
The DNA here is from genome assembly GCA_023091065.1 of Dianthus caryophyllus. NCBI lineage: Eukaryota > Viridiplantae > Streptophyta > Magnoliopsida > Caryophyllales > Caryophyllaceae > Dianthus > Dianthus caryophyllus. The sequence goes on along the minus strand of CM041529.1, from coordinate 8,618,891 downwards.
AAGATCATATTTGAGCTAATGTTATCGCTACGTACAAGTGCGAAAAAGTTTGTAAAAGAATGCAGATGCAGATGCAAAAAGATTGATTAAAACCCTCAGTTTAGCATATTTAACTTGTTAACGAAAACGGTTCAGTTAAAGGTCGAATTCATTATTTAAGCTGATTTTAATGCAAAATAAGAAGGTGCAAGATGCATGCAAATAAAATAAAGTTCAATTGTCCATTGGTTTATTTTATAAGGGTCGGTTGCTTATGCGACTTTGGCGTGTCATCGGATATGGAGTGTACCCGAAGTAAATAGAACACTTGGAGTGCAAGCGCGCTGGGTGCCAAAGCCGAGGGGGCGCTGAGTGTAGTCCCTTTGTTAGTCCATAGAAAATAAGAAAAAGCTTTGATCCAAGTGGATCGGTACCTACCTTGTCCCGACGCTCAGATCTCGGGCGAGCTTCGCTTGAACTTAAAGGAGGATGAATTCAACACGGGATGGTGTGTTGAACTCAAGGATTTGAGTGCTTGAGGCTTTGAGAGAGTTTTGTAGTGTGTTCTCTTTGTGAAAGCCGGGTGAATTCTGTTTTTCGAGGTCGTATAGGTGTATATATACTAAAAACCTCGGAGAAATTAGGAAACCCGGGATAAAAGCAAGCCAGAAACCGCATAGGCTTATGCGGTTGCCCGTGCAAACAACACAAAGCTTATGCGGTTGCCACCCAAACCGCATAAGACTATCTTGATTGAAGGTGTGGTTTTTAGCGTAGTTTCCTAGTTCCGGTTTGATTATATCTCGAAAAGATTTAATATAATCCTTGCTTGTACGTCAAGGAAAAGGCCTAGGATATTTTTGAGATATTTTGATGTTCGTGGCTTGGAGCGGGCCAAAGGCTGGGTTTGGGCTCAGTTTTGGGCCCGAGACCCGGAAAAATGAAAAGGATGTATTTGCATAGATTTTGTGAAACAAGGTAAGACGTGAGGTTGTATTTTGTGTAAGAGGAGGCTAAAGGGAAGATCTAGCCACCGGGCCTAAATTTAGGGATTTAGGAATGCTGAATTAGACTTTGTTAATGTAAAAGGGCTAATTGTAGTGCAAGTGCGAAGCTCATGCCAAATGAAGCAGGACAAGGACCTAGCCAGACTCCAAATGGACAAAATGAACGTTTATTTAAAGCGATGTGAAGCGACCTTAATCATTTTAACATTTCAAACGACTCAAAATGAATTCGACATTAGTTAGAACCGTTTAAGTCAACGTTAAAGCATGCGTAATAAAAGTCCGTGTTACATCACAGGGTTTTGTTTGGGAGGGTACGGATATGGGTATCCACAGAGCCCCCAGTTTGACTGAGCTCGGACTAGAGCGCTAGTCAAACTCCACGACCATATCCGGACCATTACAGTCTCGATACAGTCAACGGAACGAAGCATGTGTCCATGGGTGAGACGAGGACTTCGAACCGGGCTAAACGGGGAGGGGCGTACATGTTTAAGGACGTGACGGTCCATGCATGCTATAAGGGCCTGCCGGCCTGCTGAGTGTCTTCGTCGTGCTTGTTGTACTGTCGTTGTTGGTGCCTTTGCATATGCGTGGTATCGTCGGATGCCTGGGGCTGCTGCTTGTAATGTCTTCGTATTGCATGTGTTGAAATGTAAAAGGGGCTAAAGTGCAGGGGTGCATATGCTTGTAAGATGTTTGGGTATGCGTGAGGTGTATAATTGAGTAGGGGTGTTCATGTAGGTGTTAGTGTAGGTCTCGTGGAAGAGCGTCCGTGTAATGCTTGTGCTTGAATGTGTTTCGTGAAATACTAGTGCTTGAACTCGCCGAGGAGCGTCTATGTAGAGTGAAATGCTTGGAGTTAGGTGTATATCGAGAGTGCTTATGCTTGGGCTCGCCGAGGAGTGTCTATGTAGTCGTAATTGCATGTGATTGCCTTCCGTTGAGGAGAAAATGATGTAATGCTCGTGAAGAGCGTTCGTGCTGCTGCTTCTGTACCGTGTATTAAATGCTTAATATACGCGTATGGCGGACTGTAGGTGACGCCTTAACCCAAGTACGGACGATTTGAGTTGTATTAGGGCCAAGATGAATTAGGAATTCAAAAGTAGGCGTAAAACGAGAAAAATCCGAGAAAAACCACAGGCAGAAACCGCATAGCCTTATGCGGTTCGTGGTGCAAACCGCATAAGGCTATGCGGTTTGCCATGATGGCTGTAGGGGGCTTATATAACACTAGTTACACCGTGTTGTTGCTCATTATACTCATTTCGGTTTTTCACTCTAAAAAACACCAAAATTCGATTTCTCAACCGTTTTTGCTCGTTTTTGTTGTGTTGTCTTGCTATGGCATCAGGTAATGCTCCATTTTAACTTGCTTTAATTTTACGTTATTTGTCGTTGTAATTAGCTAATTTTGCCTTGAAATGTTGAAAAGACGGGTTTTGAATGAAAACCCGATTTTTGCTTGAAATTTGCCGTTTGAATGCTTGAAATTGACGTCATTGTGTTGTATTGTGCCATGTGAACATGTATGTGTGAATTGATTGTGATTTGGACCGTCTTTGTGTGAAAAACGTCCAAATTAAGTTTCCGACCCGAAAACGAACCCGGACTTTCCGACCCGGAATTTCAATTAAACTTCGGTGTAGGATGCCCATAGTGTGTATAGCATGCCTATAGCATTAGTTTTGCGAAAATGTCGAGCTAAGGATTTCAAATCGCCGTCTTAAGCCGTAGTTATACGGAGTAATTAAGGCGAATTGGAGTTTTTTGATCGGGATGACCAAAATGCAATTGCTTGTAACGGTTTGTTGTTGGGGACTATTATGGCGCGTAGAAACCATAAAGTTGTAATTTTGAGGTGTAGAGAACGGTTTTCGGCTTAATTGTGAATTAGGCCTAAAAATGCTCTGTAGGGCGTATAGTGCAATGTGTTAAGGGATGTGTATGTATTATGTGCATATTATTTGTGTGTATTTGTGTATGCGTATGCCAAGTTTGTATGCTTGCATGTATTATAGCTGTTTGTGTTGGTTGTGTTTGGTTGCAGGAGAAGGTTCTGGTCATATTACGAGATCAAAATCTCGTAAGAGTACTAGCTCGAGGACTGAGGGAGCCTCTAGTTCGAGTAGTTTGAGGCGTTCGCGTAGCGAGAGGGATGCTGAGCCTCGAGACCTTCCCACGAGACGTGGCCAGTCACGGGGTAGGGGCCAGGCTCGTGCGGGGCGTGACCCTGGGCCTGACCCTGAGGATGAGCTTGGTCAAGAGCTGGTGGATGAGCTGGAGGCTGAGATGGATGTTGTTGAGGAGGTCGAGGAGGCTGTGCCTAGGGCGAGTAGCTCTAGGCCGCGAAAGTCTCATGCGAACAGGGCGTTCGCCAAGGGCTGGGATGGCCATGACCTTCTACTTGCTCCAGAGAGACACGTTTCCTATCGGGCGACGATGGGTTGGCAGAAAGGTCCGATGAGGACTTTCTCGGGCGTCTCATCCGTGATGTATGCTTTTGAGAAGAAGCTTCCGGAGGGTGCGCAAGCTTGGGTGCTGCGCAGTGCTTTTGGTCCTCTTGTTGAGCACTGGAGGGCGATTGCGAGGTCGAAGTTGACGGCGAACCTGATGCTGATCAGGGCCTTCCTTGACAGGTATTGGGATACCACGACGACGTTTCACATGCCCGGCTTTGAGGCCGGCATTACTTTGTCAGGGTACGCGGTCATGACGGGGCTTCCGTTCGGGGACCGTGATATGAGCTTTGGGTTTGCGCCGTCCATTGAGGACGAGGTGGTGACTGCCGCGATTGGCGGTGGTTTGGAGGTGGAGTATGAGGGTAACCCACCTTATGTGATCAAGACTAGCTTCATTTTGGAGTACTTTGAGGGGAAGACCGAGCGAGGCCCCTCTCAGTGGACAGACGAGCAGAACGCTCGTTTGTGGTTGTGGTGGTTTGTTAGCGCCGTGTACTTCGGCGATAAAGGTGAGAGGGCGACGACGTCGGTCCTGATGCATCTCGTAGATTGGGGTGCAATCGGGACACTTGACTGGGTGTCGCCATCCTTGGGTTTGTGCATTCGATTCTGCATGGACGCGGTGAGACCGCGGGTCATGAATGGAGGATCGAGACTGTCCTTAGTCTCGCCTGGGTTTGTGATGGAGGTATGTATTGATTTTGTTTTTGTTTTAGATGCATTGTTATTCGTCTTTGTTGTCTTGTAATGTGTTTTTGTACGTGCAGTCGTGGATCCTCAGTCACTTCCCTTTTCTGCTGCCTCCGCATCTTTGTGGCGGTTCCGCGTGGTGTATCTGGCGGTCGCGTGCTTCAGAACCGCGTCTGGCCGTCGCGGCTTTTGACTGGTCGTATGACGAGGTTCGGGATCGTCTGAACCGGATGCAGTTTGATCAGGTTTGTGTTTGAACCATTTTAAATAGAGTGTACTTAAAATGATTGTATTTATGAGTGTTTGTTTTTGTTTGTAGTTCGTGCCGTTCCCGTGGGGCGATGTCACGGGCATTAGGAAGGCATCGGGCGCTGATTTGCATTGCGAGATACTCAGCGTCTGTACTTGGCGACGCCGTATGGGCCGGTCTGGTACCTTGGAGAGCGTTTGGTCTTTCAGGCAGGGTGGCCAGCTCCAGTGGTGCCTAAGGACCCGCCGAGAGTCCTTTTCGAGCGAGGGGTTTTCGCTCAGGATCGGATGGCGTTGTACGGGGAAGGAGAGTCGGTGAGTCTTCTCTGTCCTGGGGAAGATTATGGCCAGTTTGCTCAGTCTCGGCTTGCTTGTGGGCCGATTGAGGTATGCTTGCTTCTTTTGAGGGTGTGTAAGGTAATTTTTGCGAAAAATTTCCCTGACGTGTGCATGACGTGTGCTTTTTGTAGTTGTTTGATCCTGAGATGGCGGAGCAGCCGGGCGACTTTCCTACCACCGTTGAGTACGACGAGTCGGGTGTCTCTCGTACCTTCACTTTGCCGACGTACTTGCCGGTGACTACCGACGCGGGCATGGACAGCTGGGCGGGCAAGGGGAAGAAGGTATGTATCTTTGTCTTTGTATATGTGAGTGAGCCCCCAGTTTGATCGAGGTATGAGTTATAGTGATGATCAAACTTGTGAGAGCCGTGTTTTTGTGTTACCCCCTCGAGTTTGTCTTAATTTGAGTGAAATTAAGGCAAAGTGGGGTTGACTGCTTTTGTTTTGAAATTTCCCCCCGAAGTTTGACTTAATTTGAGTGAGATTAAGGCAAAATGGAGAAAATGCGCTTTGTTTTTGAAATTTCCCCCTAAGTTTGGCTTAATTTGAGTGAAATTAAGGCAAAATGGAGAACAATGTGAAATGTTTGTGTGTTGTGTATCGCAGGTGGCTAAGGAAGCTCATAAGAAGCTATGGCGGATAGCCAACAGGTGGAGGATGGCTTGGGCTGAGCAGGCTGCTCAGTTGTGTCAGAGCCGGGCTGAGACGGCTCAGATTCGACGTGAGTTTGACGAGTATCGTCGTCGTCATCCTGAGTGAACTTGTGTAACATAGATTGTATGAACCTTTGTGTACATGTCGTTGTAGCTTGAACTTGAACTTGATTGTTGTTGTGAACCTGTTTGGTAAGCTTGTTTGAAAAATGAATGATTCCCGAGTGGGATGCTTTGATGTTGAATTAGCTTGTGAAAATGTTTTTGCAAAAAGTTCGTTTTAAATGCGAAATGAGCTTGCATGAATGTCGGAAATGTTATGTGTTGACTCGTGGTATGAATCGTATTTGCTAAAGCGAAATGTAATGTTGCTGCATGGGGAACAACAAAAGAATGTCGTAGCCTAATGTAGATTGTAGTGTTTAGGAAAGATGAAATTAGGAAAGTTGCGAGAAAACCCGCCCCTTGAACCGCATAGCCTTATGCGGTATAGGGGTCAAACCGCATAGGCTTATGCGGTTTGGGGTGCAAACCGCATAGGGCTATGCGGTTTAATGACTTAGGGCTGTATTTGTGTTTCCATATTTCGGATTATGTTTTCGTATATAAGGAGGGGGGGTGCGTGCCATAATCTTCAATCACAATCACTTCTTTTCTTTTCTTTTAGTACAAGTTTATGCTCTCATAAATATATTGGGTATATTTACAAATGTTTTTTTTGTATCCAAGAAAATGGTTGAGCATTTTGATGCTCTTTTGAAGAGGTGGACTTCCTCACTAAGTCCGGCGATGAAGAGGGCGGTGTATGATGATGGTGCGGGTGTTTTCATTGGCTTTCGCCAAATGAAAGTCGATCTTGACTTCCTTGATGCGTGCTTAGATTATTGGGATCCTAGCTTGCACGTGTTTAGGTTTCCCGGGGGAGAGGTGTGTCCTTTGATGGAGGAGTTTGCGGCCATTGCGGGGTGGTCGAAACGGACTACTCCTGTGGTTGTAAGGAGTGAGCTTTGCTATAACGGGATGTTGCGAAACTTCCTTGGGATGACAAATGCTCATGCTGCAGGTTTGTTTGAAGGAGGTAAGGTGAATATGCTTCTCCTGTGTCAACGGTACATGAATAAGGTAGACACTAGTATTTCGGACCGTTCCAGGCGGAGGGCCCTTGCTTTTTGTTTGGTTCATCGTTATGCTTTTGCGGGGTCCATGCCAGATGGGGTATTCGGGAGCGCGAGGTATGCTCGCGTTGTCGAAGAGATGGAAAGGGGATATGATCCTTCTGCCTTGATTCTAGCGGAGACCATACTGGGCTTAGACGATCGTTGTGCTAATCGTCTGAGCTCGTATCGGGGTTGCGCTAGGATTCTCAACATTTGGCTTTTGGAGAGGCTAAGTGTGTATAAAGCTCTTCCCCTTGGTGGTGTCTTCAAGGCTGCGGCGACGACGTCGCGAAAGATGGAGTGGGCTGACCCTCGGGAGCGTTCACTAAACTACTTCCGGGGGTTTGTGAAGGAGAGCACCATTCGTTGGTATGTGTCATGGTGGCATATTACGGCGATTACGGCGCCGTTTGTTGCGAATGCGGCTTGTGGGTTGATGTTGTGCGGGTTTGAACGAGGGGTGTGGATTCATCCTCTTCGTTTGAAGAGGCAAATCGGGCTTGCTCAGACCATCCCTGAGCAGGATACTAAGGTTAGAGGGGTTGTTGTCCTAAACAACCAGATAATTGATGCTTGGATCCGAGGATGGTCGGACCGTGTTACTTGGGCTGTTCCGGAGCATATAGAGTCTACTCGTTTTACAGACTTCTACACGCGGTGGTATCGTTCCAATGATCCTCAGGAACGGGAGAATCAGAGGAGGAGAGAGAAGAGTGGGCCAAGGCCCACCTTGGCGTATGAGGTGGTGCGCGAAAGGAGAGACTATGGTGATCTTTGCGCTGTTAATGTGGATGTGTCTACTTCGAGGCCTGCGCGGGAAAGGCTTGGAGCAAGGGTGACCGCTAAGGATCGTCTAGGGTCAAGGATCGAGGAGCCCCCAGTCGAGCAGGACGAGGATCCGATCGAGCCCCCAGGATTTGAGAGGACTGTTCCAGTGATCAGTTCGAAGATTGTGGCAGATCGGCCTCTTGAAGATGAAGAGGCTAATCCGAAGCGACAGAAGATGGCTTAGTTTGTTTTGCTTTGTTTAGAAAATTTTCTTTATTCAAATACATGTTCTAGATTCGAATAAAGGGTTAAGGAGGCTTGTTCCTAACTCATTTCTAAATTGCGAAAAATTCTAAATAAAGTAATAAAATAGAATTAATTTGCTTTTGCCTTGTCTCGTTGCTTTCTTTTGTTTTGCTTTGAAATGTTCTCGACCTTTTTAAGCTTTGAACATTCGTATTTTGTCTTAAAATCCTCGACCTTTTTAAGCTTTGGATTTGTTTGTTTGATTTGTTTGTTCTTAAGCCCTCGACCTTTTTAAGCTTCGGCCTTTTTTTTTTTTTTTTTTTTTTTTTTTTGTTTTTTTTTTTTTTTTTTTTGTGTTGACTGTGCTCTCGACCTTTTTAAGCTTTGAGCGTGTCTTTTTCTGAGTGCATCGCCCTTGACCTTTTTAAGCTTTGGGCTTGCGTGCTAGGAAATTCGGTTGTGCTTTTGACAAGCTGCCTACGTATCCGCGTTTCACGGAATCAAACCGGCGTAGTTCGTGTGATTCGGTTGAGCTCTTTGCAAAGCTGCCTACGTATCCACAGTGCGTGGAATCAAACCGAGCGTAGTTCACCCATGCGCGAGTGAGTTTTTTTTTTTTTTTTTTTTTTTGTGTTTTGAAATACATTGCAAATTTGTCTATGTTTTGGGGTAGTATTTCTTGAGTTGATCAAGATTTGTTGGCAATCGGAAGTCCTGGCCATCAAGGTCAGTTAATTTCACGGCTCCTCCAGGGAGGATTTCTTTGACCAAGTACGGTCCGGCCCAGTTGGGTTTGAATTTTCCTCTTGGGTCGACTGGTAATGGTGCTCGGACTGATTTGAGTACTAGGTCACCCACTTTGATGTTTCGTGGCTTGACCCGTTTGTTGTAGGCGCGTTGTAAGCGAGATTGGTACATTCGGACTGTACTTAGTGAATGTAACCGTCTTTCGTCTAAAAGGATAAGTTGCTCGTATCGTTCGCGTGCCCATTCGGCTTCAGGAATGCCTGCTTCCATGAGAATTCGAAGGGATTGCACTTCGATTTCTACGGGTTGAACGGCTTCCATCCCGTAGGTTAAGAAGTAGGGTGTCATGCCTGTGGGTGTGCGGAATGTGGTGCGATATCCCCATAATGCGAATGGGATTTTGTTGGGCCAGTCGTGGCAGGTGTCGATCATCTTTTTGAGGATTGATACGACGGTTTTGTTTGCTGCCTCGACCGCGCCGTTAGTTTGTGGTCGATAGGGTGATGATTTATGTCGTTGTATCTTGTATTTGAGAAGAAGTGGTTCGACTTCTCCTTGAAAGTGCGTGCCTTGGTCAGCCGATAAATTCTGGGGTATGCCGTAGCGACAAATGATGTTGTTTTGTATGAATTTCGCAACTTCTTTTGTGCCTAGCGTACGGTATGATGCGGCTTCGACCCATTTGGTGAAATAGTCGATGGCCACGAGGATGAAGCAGTGTCCTCCTGCTCCTACGGGTTGAACTTTGCCGATGACGTCAATTCCCCAGGTTGAGAAAGGCCATGGCGAGGTTAAACTGTATAGTGGTGAAGGGGGTATGTGTTGCACATTTGCAAAAATTTGGCAATTATGGCAATGTTTGACATATTTTGCGCAATCGGCTTCCATGGTGGTCCAGTACCATCCTAGCCTTATGATTTGTTTGCACATGGCTCGTGCGTTCATGTGTGGTCCGCACTCGCCGTCGTGTACTTGGGACATGATTTCGTGTCCCTTTTTGTGGTCGACGCACAAGAGTAGTGTGCCTTGAGGCGTCTTTTTGAGTAGTTTGCCCATTTCCATTACAAATTGTGATGATAATAGGCGTAGGGCTCGCTTGGCTCGTTTGTCAATGTTTGGTGGGTATTCGCCGTTTGTTTTGTAGTTGATGATAGCTTGGTACCAAGGGTCAGTTTGTTCTTCCTCGGTTTCAATGTCACAGATGTAGGCGGGTTTGTTCCGTCGTTCCACGACAATGGGTAGTGTTTCCATCCCCGGGGGTATGTTGATTAGTGACGCGAGCTTGGATAACGCGTCGGCGAATTGATTTTCTTCGCGTGGGAGGTGTATGAATTCTACGTGATAGAATTCGCTTATGAGCTCTTGTATTTTGCTTTGGTATAGTGCTAGGTTTTCGTTGAGTATCTTCCATGCTCCGGATACTTGGTTGATTATGAGGGAGGAGTCCCCATAGACTCTTATGTTGCAGGCGTTGAGTACAAGCGCTGCTTGGAGACCGTGCAAGCACGCTTCGTATTCTGCGGCGTTGTTTGTTACGTCAAAATCCAATTTGATGGATAAGGGGGTGTGTTCGCCATTCGGGGATACGAAAAGTATTCCTACTCCACATCCACGATAGTTGGAGGAGCCGTCGAAGTATAACTCCCATTGTTCTTGGTCGATATTGTAAATCCCATCGTCTGGAAGGGATGTTGTGTCGATGATTGGCTCTTCGCTAATTGCGTTTTCGGCTAGGAAATCAGAGACTGCTCGTCCCTTGATTGCTTTGAGGGGTACGTACTTAAGGTCGAATTCGGCTAGGAGCAGAGTCCATCTGGCCATTCGTCAGATTAAGCGGGTTTCTCGAAAAGGTACTTTACGGGGTCCATTTTTGAGTAGACCTTCGTTTGGTGTGCTAGCATGTAGTGACGGAATTTTTTGGATGACCATACCAATGCTAGACAGCTCTTCTCGACGGGTGAATATCGAGTTTCGTAATCGATAAATTTCTTGCTTATGTAATAGATTGCATGTTCTTCGCCGTTTATCTCTTGAGCGAGCATGGCGCCCATGGCGGTAGGGGTTGTTGTGAGGTACAAGGACAGTGGTAAATCCTTTTGGGGTGGTCGTAGAACTGGCGGATTGGTTAGTAATTCTTTGACCTTGTCAAATGCCTTTTGACATTCTTCGTCCCATTCAACGTGGTCGGCTTTCTTGAGTTTCTTGAAAACTGGTTCACATATCATGGTGAGTTTGCTAATGAAGCGCGAGATGTATTGGATTTGGCCCAAGAAACTTCGAATTTCGTCGAGGTTCTTCGGGGGTTGCATTTCTAGAATTGCTTTGACTTTCGAGGGGTCGACCTCGATGCCTCTTTGGCTCACTACGTGTCCTAGTAGTTTACCGGACTTGACTCCAAAAGTACATTTTTGGGGATTGAGGCGCATTTTGTATTGTCGTAGGCGAGTTAAGAACTTGCGGAGGTTAGTGATGTGACCACTTCTCTCCTTTGACTTCACGATCATATCGTCGACGTAGTCTTCGACTTCTTTGTGCATCATGTCATGTAAAAGGGTTGTAGCGGTGCGTTGGTATGTAGCACCGGCATTGATTAGGCCGAAGGGCATGACCGTGTAGCAGTATGTGCCCCACGGTGTAATGAAGGCCGTTTTTGCCATGTCTTCGCAGGACATTTTGATTTGATTATAGCCTGCGTAGCCGTCCATGAAGGATAGGAGGGCGTGATCGGCGGTGTTGTCGACTAGGACGTCCACATGGGGTAATGGAAAGTCATCTTTGGGACTAGCTTTGTTCAAGTCGCGAAAGTCAACGCATACTCGAATCTTGCCATTCTTTTTCAAGACTGGGACCATGTTTGAGACCCATTCAGGATACTCGATGACTTGGATGAAACCGGCTTGCAGTTGTTTTTCGATTTCTTCCTTAACCATAAGGGACCATTCGGGGCGTAGTCTCCTTAGCTTTTGTTTGATGGGTTCAGAATCGGTTTAATGGGGATCTTTGTGCTTCGCTATGCTTCGTTCGATTCCGGGCATATCTTTGTACGACCAAGCGAATACGTCCTTGAATTCGCTTAGGAGTTGTGTGAACTGGGCGCGCTCGTGTTCGTCTAGTGAGGCACCTAGTTGTAGTTCTCTTGGCTCTTCGGGGGTTCCCACGTTTATGGTTATGGTTTCCTCGATGATTGGGTCTTGCGTTTTTGGGTGAACAATGTTTGCAATGTATTTGTTTAATGATTCATTTGTTTGTTCATTTTCATCGCATGAGTTAGTGTCTTTTGTATTTTGCGTTTTGTTTGTTGCTTGTTGATTTTTGTTTGTTTGTATCTTGTTGTTTGTTTTAGCTTGAGACAAGACGTAAGCAAATTTATTCATTTCATTATTTTGAAGAGAATTATTCGACAAATCGGAAAATTGCTTGGAGCTAGCCTCCGTAAAAAGGAAATCTAAACTAAAGCTAGAGTCTAGGATAGATGGGTCGACAGATGACCCGACACTAAGAGCATTAGAAGCTAAAAGAATCTCTTCTTCTTCTTCGTCGTCTTCTGTGCCGTTGGAGCTGCTTGAGCTGCTTGAGTTGTGATGTAGATTGCGTCGTCGCTGGAGGAAAGTGTGGTTTTCATCCGAGGTTTCTTGATTCTTCCTTGATCGATGAGATCTTGGATGGCATGTTTGAGTTTGAGACAATTCTCAGTGCTATGCCCCATGCCCCGATGGTATGCACAGAAGGCGTTGGGGTTCCATGATTTCGATTTCTTCTTCATGGGCGGTTCATTGATAGGTCCGACCAGTTGAAGGTAGTCCTTTTCGACCAGTTTTTGTAGTGCTACGGCGTAAGGCATGTAGAGTTTGTCAAAATTCCTTGTGGAGTCGTTCAAGCCGAGTCTGTTTCGGCTTTTGATCCTGTGGGCATGTTCTCGATAAGCGGGATCCTCGTAGCTAGACGTGAGATCCTTCTCAATGTGAGTGCCAATTTCGACGAGATGTTCAAAATTTCGAGCATTGCAGAAGTGGAAGTAGTATCGCCAGGCGGGTCGTAGACTGAAAAGGAAGGTGTGTATGAGCTCGTCCTCGTGTGGGTGGTTATGAGCTCGGGCGAGTAGTTTCCTCCATCGGACGAGATTTTTGACGAAGCCTTCGTTATCCTTTTGATGAAGAGCTTCGAGGGCATCAAAAGAGGCTGGGTTGGCTAGTTCTTTCTTGATGCGTCGTTCCAAACGTTCGACTTCGGTTCGATGCAAAGCTTTTAGTTGATTGATGTGGCTTATCACCTCGTCGGTGGGTAGCCAGTATTCGTCGTCTTCATTATCACTAGACCAAACCGCATTGATTTGGTCATCCGAGGGTGTGATGAGGAAAGAGCAGTCTAGTATAGGGATTGACCCCACGAATATTGCATGATTGCCAAGCGGGTTTTCGTTGTTTGAAGGCTTGGTGGGTTGAGATGGTTTGCTAAGCTTTCCTTGATCAATGAGATCTTGGATAGCGTTTTTGAGCCTAAAGCAGTTCTCGGTGTCATGCCCCTTGCCTCGGTGGTATGCACAGAAGGCGTTGGGGTTCCAAGATTTAGGCTTCTTGTCTTCGGGCGGCTCGCTAGTAGGCCCGATTGGTTGCAGGTAGTTTTTCTTGACCAACCTTTGAAATGCCTTGGAGTAGGACATAAAAAGAGGGTCGAAGTTTCTCTTGGCCTTAGGAGGCGGCGAGAAGGTAGTTGCAAAGGCGTCGAGGGTGTCATCGTCGAGGCTACCGACGGTGCGATTTTCGTCGTTCTTGACCGTGCGGGAAGACTTAGAGGAGCTCCCTTGATAAGCATGGCCGGTGTATTTAGCCATGGTGCCAGTCCTAAGGTCATCTTCGATTTGAGTGCCGACCTTAGTCAGTTCTTTGAAGTTCTGAATGTTGTTGTACCTCATGTAGAATTGGTACACGGGTCGCAGGTTATTTATGAACTTCGGTACGAGCTCGTCCTCGCGGGGACGGTTGGGGATTTGAGCGCTTAGCTTCTTCCAACGAGTTAGATAGTCGGTGAAGCCTTCATTGTCCTTTTGAGATAGGACTTCTAGGGTGCGAATTGAGACTTGAGTGTCTTCGTTGTCTCGATAATGTCGGTCGAACTCGACTGTGAGTTCTTCGAAGGTGGGGACCCGCTGTGGGTCGAGTGAGTAGAACCATGTCTTGGGTACTGCCGCTAGAGAGTGTGGGAAGAGAGTGAGCCAATGTTTGGAGTCGACCCCCTTGATGGCCATTTGGGACTTGAAAGCTCGGATGTGAATGATCGGGCTTTCATGTCCTTGAAAGATAGGAAGATCACTAAGGGCGAGCTTGTTTGGGAACTCGTCCTTAATGCTAGTAGGTACGTTCTCATTCTCCTTGTGGATAGAGTAAGTGCTCGAGACATAGAGCCTCTCCTCCATAGCTTGGAGTTTCTTAGCATGCCTATCAGCTTCCTCCTTAATCTTGAGTTCCATACGGTCCACCTCGACTGTATGGTGGGTCAAAAGACCCTCAAGGTCAGCGGTCAGCTTTGCAACTTGGTCACGGAGTGCGTTGGCTTCTTCGTTGTTGCCGGCCATTTTGCGGGTGTAGGTTCGTTTCTTGTAAGGGATTATTACACGTTGTTTAGTGCGTCGAGTATCCAGCTGAGGCCTGCATTTCACTTCGGATATTAGGGACACGACTCGACCCACTAGACTCACATTAATTTTTGAGCGTTCATTTTAGCTCATTTCTTTGTTTAGAAAGACCTTTTATGTTTTGAAAAGAGGATATTTGCGAAAAGGTTTTAGCTAAAGGAAGCTTTTGAGACGAGGATGTGTGCGCACATCTCGCCTCGATGTTAAAACGTTTTGCTTTGCATCCGTCGAACTAGTATCGGTGATTTGCCGAGGTGAGCTCGAGTTCGGATGTGTAAAAGAGAAAGGATTCGACTCGAGAGTGGTTAACAAGTCGAGTCGAGGATGTTAAAAGTGGAGTCTAGGCCACATGACCTAGAGGATTGAATTCCACGAGCTCGGGTTCTAATCCTTGCTCGGGTTTTTGCTTCTTAGTGAAAAAGGAGAATTTTGAGAAAGCTTGTTTCGAAAATTCGCGATAGTTTTGTTTGAAAAGGTGTTAGATGTTAGATGTTAGGTTCATTTATCTTTGAAGCGTTTAAGCGAGTTTTCGAAGATATGAATGCAAATGCTTATTTTGAAAAAGAAGACTATGGAGTGCATAGCCTCGCACTTGTACGTATGACTCAAAAAGGGTGAAAATGAGTCAGTCGGGTACACCTCCAACTACCACGAGTACGCTTTGGCAGATACTTAACCCCTTCATTTCCTTACAGCAGGCGATAGGTTTCTGAAGAACCTTTGAAGCGGTCGAGATAGCCGTTTACGGCAAGCCGTGGAGGGGCGAGAGGAAAGCTAGTCCGGCATGTGCTTTATCGAGTGGACAAGCCTACATGTGGGAACCACCTCTCGAGGGTGCAAAGGGTGCCTAGATTCCAAAAGAAATGGACTCTAAACGAATGTGCATAGCTCAAATATGTATACTTAGATTGTTCAAGGCTTTCAAGTTTCACCTCTTTATTTTTAAAAAGAAAAAGCTAGTTTTAAGTTTTTAAAAAAAAAAAATCTCCCCAGCGGAGTCGCCAAACTGTGGAACCCGGGATCGAGACGAGGGACCCAACTCGGCGTCTTGCTTAAGGGCGCGTTTAAAGTTAAAAAAGATTAAGTTAGAAAAACCTTTAAAACTGTTTTGGAGTCGCCACCTAATTATCGCGGAAATTAGGAACCTGCTATCATGTCCTAAACCTAAAGACATGTCCTAGATTTTGGGGCACGCCGAGACCCCTAGATCTAAGGCTTGTGAAACCAGATTGGATTCGGGGTGAGGGTACTTTAGAAAAAGAGTTAATTCAATTAATGATTTATGAAAACCTTTTAGAAAAGCCTATGTAAAAATAGCCTCTACTGACCTAGAACAATCCATGTAAGATGATATTTGAGCTAATGTTATCGCTACGTACAAGTGCGAAAAAGTTTGTAAAAGAATGCAGTTGCAGATGCAAAAAGATTGATTAAAACCCTCAGTTTAGCATATTTAACTTGTTAACGAAAACGGTTCAGTTAAAGGTCGAATTCATTGTTTAAGCTGATTTTAATGCAAAATAAGAAGGTGCAAGATGCATGCAAATAAAATAAAGTTCAATTGTCCATTGGTTTATTTTATAAGGGTCGGTTGCTTATGCGACTTTGGCGTGTCATCGGATATGGAGTGTACCCGAAGTAAATAGAACACTTGGAGTGGAAGCGCGCTGGGTGCCAAAGCCGGGGGGGCGCTAGAGTGTAGTCCCCTTTGTTAGTCCATAGAAAATAAGAAAAAGCTTTGATCCAAGTGGATCGGTACCTACCTTGTCCTGACGCTTCAGATCTGGGCAGAGCTTCGCTTCTTGAACTTAAAAGGAGGATGAATTCAACACGGGATGGTGTGTTGAACTCAAGGATTTGAGTGCTTGAGGCTTTGAGAGAGTTTTGTAGTGTGTTTGCTGTGAAAGCTGGGTGTGAATTCTGTTTTTCGAGGTCAGGTATAGGGGTGTATATATACTAAAAAACCTCGGAGAAATTAGGAAACCCGGGGATAAAAGCAAGCCAGGAAACCGCATAGGCTTATGCGGTTGCCCAGGCAAACAACACAGGCTTATGCGGTTGCCACCCCAAACCGCATAAGACTATGCGGTTCGAAGGTGTGGTTTTTAGCGTAGTTTCCTAGTTCCGGTTTGATTATATCTCGAAAAGATTTAATATAATCCTTGCTTGTACGTCAAGGAAAAGGCCTAGGATATTTTTGAGATATTTTGATGTTCAGGGCTTCGGAGTGCGGGCCAAAGGCTGGGTTTGGGCTCAGTTTTGGGCCCGAGACCCGGAAAAATGAAAAGGATGTATTTGCATAGATTTTGTGAAACAAGGTAAGACGTGAGGTTGTATTTTGTGTAAGAGGAGGCTAAAGGGAAGATCTAGCCACCGGGCCTAAATTTAGGGATTTAGGAATGCTGAATTAGACCTTGTTAATGTAAAAGGGCTAATTGTAGTGCAAGTGCGAAGCTCATGCCAAATGAAGCAGGACAAGGACCTAGCTAGATTCCAAATGGACAAAATGAACGTTTATTTAAAGCGATGTGAAGCGACCTTAATCATTTTAACATTTCAAACGACTCAAAATGAATTCGACATTAGTTAGAACCGTTTAAGTCAACGTTAAAGCATGCGTAATAAAAGTCCGTGTTACATCACAGGGTTTTGTTTGGGAGGGTACGGATCTGGGTATCCACACCCAAGCTTTGATCTCCACCCTACATTTATTACATGATCTAAGGGTCACAAATGACCCTAAAAACCCTAAGAATTTTGGCCCCTACAACCCTTCAAATCTGAATACAAACTACAACAACTACAACCAAAAGTATAAAGTAAGACAATGACATTTGACTACATCTACTCCCTACATTTGAGACCTTAATCTAATGGATGAAATTATTGGCTTGGAGAGCAAGGATGAGTGGTCCTATTGACCCTTTCAAACTGATCAAAGACTAAAGAAAACAAGACAATAAAGTGAACAAGGACATAATGCAAACTAAGGACCACAATTGACAATGACACTAACAAAAGTTGAGCCTCTTGTTTGAAGTTGAATTCAGCTGAATTCCTTGTCCCCTCTTGAGCTTCCCACGACTCATGTGACCCTTTGGCTGATTAGGAGGCTCCTAAAATGGTCCTCAAGGTGAGCTCACCCAAGGAGAATGAATTAGGTTAAGTTCAAGGATCATTACTCCAAAACAGTTCATCATAACCGAGCTTCCTGAGACTGAAGTGACTTTTAAGCCTCACCATTTCTCGCTCACGTTGAGTTACAAGGCCCATGATATGTCATTGGAAAGATATTTGTGCTAGCTATCTAATGCAAAAAGAATCACCCAAACATATGGCCTAAAACTCATGATATGGAGCTTTTAGTACGGACATGTCAAAACAGCCTATGGACTGAGTTTTCAAAATCTGACCCCTGAATTTTAGAAGTCATAACTCTCAGCTCCCATTGAACCAGATAGCCAACCATATGTAAAATGAAAGCCCTTTGAGCTAGCGTTCATATGAAAGTGGTTTCACCTCAATTGGATGAGCAGATTGGGAGTTACGTTAAAATCTCTACCGACATGTCAAGATAGGCTTCATGGTTCATGGCCTTGGTTGTTGTTTTCCATGTGTGGGCTGATATCCTTTGTTCCTCCTTGTACATTTCACTTGGTTTGATCCTAATGGTCACAAATTAAGCCATGGCTAGAGCCATAGGACCCAAGTCAGCCCAAGCCTCAAACCGAGCAAAAATGAGCTTAACCATTTTTGTGCACCTAGCCCCCATCAAAGGTAAGGAAATGAGCTACGATGCCAAGAAACGAGTTGAGTTCATGATGAGCATCCACAATCAAGTCAAGAAGCAAATCGAGAAGAGAAATGAAACCTACAAGTCTAAGTCAAGGAACCGCAAGGCCCCAAAAGAATTTGAACCGGGAGATTTGGTATGGTTACACTTGAGAAAGGAAAGGTTTCCGGATAAGAGAAAGAACAAGCTCATGCCTAGAGCCGAGGGTCCCTTCGAAATACTTGAGAAAATCGGGCCAAACGCTTACAAAGTTGATCTATCGGGGGAATACGGAGTTCATGGCACGTTCAATGTGGGAGATCTTAGTCCGTATCATGAAGACCTAGAGGATGAAGAAGGAGAGGATTTGAGGGCAAATCCTTTTCAACCCGGGGAGATTGCAACGGGAGTTGAAGTTCCACGGCCCCTTGATCTAGGACCTGTAGGTACCGGGATCAGACCATGGAACCACTCGACGTCTTGCTAGGGCCGTAAAGTTAAAAAGATTAAATAAGAAAAACCTTTAAAACTGTTTTGGAGCCGCCACTAAATTATGAGGGAAATTTAGAACCCGCCTCCGTGTCCTCATGCTCAAAGACACGTCTTAGAGTTCAAGGCACGTCGACACCTATCCGTCTAAGGTTATTGTGAAACCAGATTCGGATTCGGGTGAGGGTACTTTTCTAAAGCATAAATCAAAATAATGTTTTTATGAAAGATCTTTTGGAAAAGCCTATCAAAAGATAGCCTCTACTAGACTTGAGAACAATGCAAAGAATGATACATGAGCCTAAGTAATACGCTACGTACAAGTGCGATAAAGATGTAAAATAATGCAAAAGAGATTGTTTAAAACCCTCGCTACATGCTTAACTTGTTAACGAAAAATGCTTCAGCTTTAATGACGAATTCATTTTAAGTGATTTAGATGCAATAAGAGGATTTGCTAAATGCATGCAATAAAATAAAGTTCAATTAGCCATTGATTTATTTTAGAGAGGTCAGTTGTTTATGCGACTTTGGAAAGGTATTACGAATAGGGTGTGTATTCGAGGTGCATGGCCGCTTTATGAAAAAGCAGACTTCGCGTACCAAAGCGGGGTGAGCCTAATGTAGGCCCTTGCTAGTCTAAGAAGTAAAGAAAGACCTTAATCCATGGTAGGATTAAGTATTACTGTCTCGAATCAGGAAAGCGTAGCTTAAGCTTCAAAGGGAGACTTCAACACTAGAAAAATGAAGAATTCAAAGGTGTTTATGCGTGAGGCTTTTTGAGAGAGTTTTGAGATGTGAATTGTGTCTTCTGTTCTGAATTATTGTGTGTTGAAGGAATGAATGAAGGGTCGTATTTATAGTGTAGAGTTCGTGATTTTAGGAAATCTAGGGATAAAGCGGACGTAGGAGCCTAGCGTTCCTTGCATTGCTGGGGCAATCGCAACATGTCTTGCGATAGCCCTTACAATCATGATGCCCCTTGCGATTGGTAGGGCGGGCAAGATACTCTTTTCTCCGTATATTTCCAAATTATCTTTTAGGATTATACGAAATAACCTTGCTTGAGCTCTAAGCTACGGTTGCTAGGGTTTGTTTTAGGGTTCATCCTGGACCTTGGGAAGCGGGCCAGGCATGGGTTTGGGCTCGGTTCTGGGCCCGAGCCCTGAAAATGTAAAAAGGGGTGCATTTTGTAGTATTTTGTGAAATAGGACATTCCGTGAGGCTATCCTAAGGGTTTGCTAACGCTAAAGGATGGTTTTAGCGACTTGTCCTAAATTTAGGGTTTTTTTAGGAGAATCGAATCAAACCTTGTTAATGTAAAAGGATCAATTAGACTTGAGGTGTGTAAAAAGAGTGTGCGCATGCCAGTTAGGACCTGAACTCGAGGCAGGCTAGACTCTCAACCTAAGGACACTAAAAGTGATGACCCATAAAGAAAACTCATTTGCATTTTAAAACATTTAACTCGAATTCGTCATAATTAGAACCATTTAAGTCAACATAAAAGCATGCAATAAAAGTCCATTGTTACATCACTGGGTTTTTGGTGGGTGGTTCGGATTTGGGTATCTCTGAGAGCCCCAGGTTTGGTGAGCTTAGGACTAAAGCGAAAGTCAAACTACACGACAACTTTATCTAGGCAATTCTGATCTCAATGCTATCGGTAGCGGAGTATGTGTCCATGGGTGAGACTAGGACTCAACCGGCTTATCAGGGAGGGACAAACATGTTTAGGGACATGACGGTCCTTGCGTGCTCGTAAGGGCATGCACACTGCTAATACCTTTGCGTGCTATTGCTGTTGCTTGTCTCGTAAAAGAGCGTGCGTGCTTAGTCTCGTAAAAGAGCGTGCGTGCTTCATGCTTCGTGCTAGTGCTGTTGCTGGTGCTCACCTCGTGAAGAGTGCTTATGTCCGCCGGGAATTATCGTCCGAGGAAAATGCTCATGTCTAGTGTATACGCAAAGGTTGTGTATAGTGCTTCAAACTCGTTTAAGAGCGTGGCGGACTTTAGGTGACGCCTTAACCGAGCGACGTAACGTGAGAAGGTGTCTAGGAGGGCTATAAGTGGATTATAAATCCAAATTAGACCTGAAAATAGGAAAAACACGAAAATGCCCAAAGCTGGAATCGCAAGCGTCCTTGCAGTTCCTTCCCCAAATCGCAAGCGTCCTTGCGATTAGGGTTTTGGGCTTTTTCTCATTATAAAACACGGAAATACCGTGTATTAACTTCATTTCCCATTTTCGACTCTTTCTCTCTAAAAACCGATCCTTGCGACCGTTTTCGCTCGTTTTTCTTGCTTTACTTCAAAATGGATCAAGGTAACACTCCATTTTACTTGTTTTTATGTATTTTGATGTTGTAAATTGTTAGATCGTTCTTGAAATGTAGAAAAGACGTTTTTGGTGAAAAACCGTCTTTTGGCTTGAAATTCGTCGTGTGATTACTAGAGAACAAAACCATTCCCTTGTATTATGTTGTTCTTGAATATATGCTTGAAATGCACTTGGCTTGAGATGTTTTTGGACCATTTTCATATGAAATGGTCCCGATCCAAAAATCGGACCCGGATTTTCGGTCTTGGAATTGCAATTAAACTTCGCCATAGGTTCCCCTTGGCTAGTATAGTATGTGTATGGCGTTAGTTTTTGAAAAATGATAGTAATCGTCCCTTAAATTGAGGTTTAAAGTCGATTAAAACGGAGAACTTAGGTCAAAATTTAGGGGTTTTTGATCGATAAGTTCAAAACGCAATTGATCGTTATGGGGTGTAATTGAAGGTTAATGTAGGGTATAGAAACCATCAAGTTGAAATTTTGACGTGTATAGAGCGATTGTTGGTGAAATTGGGAATTAGGCCTGAGAGGGCCCTGTATGGGGTGTTCTTTGTTGTTACTTCTGTAGTTTGTGTCTTCGTCTTGCGTCTTATAAGTGTTTGTGTTCTTGAAATGTCGCAGGGGAGGATTGGTCCGGGCATCCTATGACGAGAGCTCAGTCTCGTCGGAGTACGGGCTCTAGGAATGAGGAGCCTACCACTCCTGGTGGCTCGAGTCTACGTCGTACTTTTAGTGCGAGGGATCCTTCTCCTGGGGCCGTCGAATTTCCGACCCGAAGGGGTCGTGGACGAGGTATGGGTGCCCGTGGTTATCGTGGGGGTGCTATAGGTGAGGAGGAGAGAGAGGTAGAGGCCATGGAGGAGGGCGAGTCTTCACAGGCTTCAGGGTCTCGTGCCAGGGGTCGTGCTAGTCATGGTCCGCGTGTTGACCGTCCTTTCACGAAAAATTGGGATGGTCACACCCTGTTAGCGGACCGGGAGCACCACTTGTCTCATCGGGCTCTTACTGGGCTTCCAGTAGGATATATGAGGACGTTTTCCGGCATTTCGTCTGTTGTTTGGGCGTATAAGAATGTCTTGACTCCCGGGGCGAGGAGAGGATTGATAGGTGTACTCTGGGACCGTTGGTTAAACATTGGGTTCAGATTATAGATAGTCGGACTACGGCGAACATAAGGGTTATCCGGGCGTTTCTTGATAGATATTGGGACACGACCACGCCGTTCCATTTGTCGGGGTTCGAGGCGGGTATCACCTCGTCTTCGTATGCTATTATCACAGGTCTACCCTTTGGTGACCGTGATATGGATTTTGCTTTTGCGCCGCCTATCGATGATAAGGCGGTGCTTGATGCTGTTGGTGCTGGTTTGGAGGTGCCTTATCAGGGGAAGGCGCCTAATTCTGTTAAGACGAGCTATATCATGGAGTACTTCGAGGGGAAGACTCAGCATGGGCCTGATGTTTGGAGTGAGGAGCAGAATGCTCGTATGTGGCTTTGGTGGTTTGTTAGCTCTGCCTACTTCGGTGAGAAGGGCGAGCGGGCTGCTACTTCGGTGCTCATGTATCTTCTGGACTAGAATGCGATCGGGGCATACGACTGGGTATCCCCAGCCTTGGGTCTATGCATCCGTTTCTGCATGGATGCTGTGAGGCCACGGAAGATCGGCGAGGGGTCTAGGATTCCCATCGTGTCTCCTGGCTTGTTGTTGGAGGTGCGTTGCTCTTGTCTTCAGTTGATCTGCTCAAAATGTTGTTTACTTGTGCCAACTTGTTTTATGTTTTTTTTTTTTGTGTAGTGTTGGATCTACAGTCACTTCCCTTTCTTTCTGCCCGAAGAGGCAGCTACGATAGAGAGAAAGTATCCTGCGGTATGGACTTGGGGTACGTGCAGCCGTATCGGGTACGACTGGTCGTATGACTTTGTTCGGGTGCAGCTGAACTAGTTAAGAGGTGGTCAGGTACGTGTTGAATCCCTCTAAATAGTATGTATTTAGATGATTTTGCTTGAAAAGGTGTTTGACGTGTTTCTTCGTCTGCAGTTTCGCCCGCGTCCGTGGGAGCAGTATACGGGCGTTCCTGAGGGGTTATGGTTGGCTAGTGGACCCATCGAGGTATGTCTTGCTCTTGTGTAGGGTAAAATTCAAAAATTTCCCTAGTTTTTCAACAAAATTTTCCTAACTTTGTTGTGTCGTGCTTCATGTTGCAGGTGCCTGACGCCGACCTGGCGTTCCAGCCCCCAGACTTCCCTTTGACGGTGGAGCATGGTGACGCGCAGGGGAGACCTTAGCGTGCACTGAGTATCTGCCGGCGATTACGGACGCAGGGATGGAGAGTTGGGGTGATAAGGTGAAAAAGGTATGGCTTCGTCATTGTTATCCTATGTAAGCCCCCAGTTTGACCGAGTTAATGGTTAACGAAGGGCAAACTTAAGTTCTGGGTCGGGTTTTGTATTACTCCCCTGAGTTTGACTATAGTTTAAAGAAACTGTAGCCAAAATGGAGTCTTCGTTCTTGTTTTTGTTTTAGCCCCCGTAGTTTGTCTTAATTTAGTGTATAATTAAGGCAAAATGGAGTAAAACGCGCTTGAAAATGTCTTGTGCAGGTTGCGAAAGATGTCCACAAAAAGTTGTGGCGGGCAGCCCATCGTTGGAGGATGGCTTGGGCAGAGCAGGCGGCTGAGCTTTTCAAAGTCGGGCAGAGGTGGCTCGGCTTCAGAGGGAGGTCGCGGAGCTTCGTCGTCGTCATCCTTAGTCGCTTCATTTCTTGTTACTTGAACTAGTAGTTGTTTTTGTCGCACTTTCTATTTTTTCATGTACGTGTTTAGTTAGTAGCTAGAAAAGATTTGAAAATGATTCCCGAGTGGGAGACTCTGCTTTGAAAAACGTTTTGTTGAGAATGCGTTTGAAAAAGTTCATTTTAGATGTTAAAAAAAAATTCAAAATGAGCTTTAAGACGGACCATAAAATGAAATGTGTTATGGTCGGATCGATCATTGTTTGTGATGGATCCATGTTCGATTAGTTGTAACTAGGCCCGAAATAGGGAGCCCAATTAAGATGTGCGTCGTAATTGTGTGTATACTAGGATTTGGATAGTCGAAAATATGGAAATTCAGGGATAACGCCGCCCCTAGGAGTCGCAACATCTGTTGCGGATGCTACAGGTAATCGCAAGGGGTCTTGCGATTGGCACCTCCAATCGCAAGCCTTCTTGCGGTTTGGACTGCCGGTTTTATCATCGAATTTTCCTAATTCGAGATTTCGTGTTGCTATATAAAGAGGGGAGGTGCGAGGCATAATCCTCATTCAATCTCAACTCTTTTCTTTGCTTTTGTGTATTCTCTTAAATAGCTTAGTATTTTTAAGAATATTTTTGTTGTTTTTGAAGAATGGACCATTTTGATGGTCTTTTGAAGCAGTGGACGTCTTCCCTTAGTGAATAGGAGAAAAGGGCGTTGTCTTTGACTGGTGCGGATGTCTTCATAGGTTTTAGGCAGATGCGCGTCGAGATTGACTTTCTTGACGCGTGTCTCGATTATTGGGATCCTAGGCTGCATGTTTTCAGGTTCCCGGGGGGTGAGATATGTCCGTTGTTAGAGGAGTTTTCGGCTATAGCAGGATGGTCTAACCGTACTACCCCAGTAGCGGTTAGGAGTGAGTTTGGCTATAATGGGAGATTACGGCAGTATTTCTCAATGACTAATGCTCATGCGGAAGGGTTGTTCGAAGGGGGTGTAGTGAACATGCGACGGTTGTGCGAGCGTTACATGAACTTGAATGACGTGAGCATTTCTGCTCGCTCTAGGAGGAGAGCTTTAGGGTTTTGCTTGCTGCATCGGTACTGCTTCGCTGGGTCGATGGAAGATGGTGTGCATGACCATGCTAGGTATGCACGGGTCATGGAGGAGATGGAGCTGGGCCATGATCCTTCAGCTTTGATCCTAGCTGAAACTATATTAGGCTTGGATGACCGCCATGCGAATCGTCTAAGCTCGTATCGTGGATGTGCTAGGATCCTGCAGATTTGGCTGATGGAGCGTCTTCGTGTCTTGGCTCCACCAGGAGGTGATGTGTATGTTCCTGCTGGGTTGACTACTCGTACTCTTTATTGGGCTATGCCTCGGGAGCGATCAGCGAATTACTTCCAAGGGTTCGTTCGGGAGAGGACGATAAGGTGGGTCGTGTCGTGGTGGTCCATTCGACACATCACGGCACCATCGGTTGTGGATGCGGCTAATGGGATAATGTTATGTGGATTTGAGCGAGGCGTGTGGATCCATCCACATCGGTTAAGGAGGCAGGTTGGCGTAGCTCAGGTTATTCCAGAGCGAGATACTCGGTTATGTTAGTCGCTTGTTCTGAACAACCGGATGATTGATGCTTGGGTGCAAGGGTGGTCTAGCCGAGTGACTTGGGCTCGGCCGGCTGGTTCTGAGACTACTCGTGTCTCGGACTTCTATCGGAGGTGGTGTATTTCTTTGGATTCTTAGGATAGGGAGAATATGCGAAGACGCGAACAGACGGGTCCAAGGCCGTCGTTGGCGCATGCGGCGGTGCGAGGTAGACGGGACTACAACGACCTTGCGAGTTCAAGCGCGGTGGCGTCTTCATCTAAATCACTTGAAGAACGACTCGGGCCTAAGGTGACTGTGCAGGATCGCTTGGGTGAGAGGGTTGAAGATGCGGATAGAGAAGGCCCTATTGAGCCCCCAGGATTCGAGAGGAGTATTCCGAACCCAGTGATTGCTTCGGTAGTTGTTCGTGCAGACGTTTCAAAAGATGAAGAGGATTCTCCGAAGCGTCGTAGGAAGAGTACTTAGGTTTAGACTTTAAATGTTTTATTCAAAGAAATTCTGCTTATTTAATTGTTCAATGAATAAAATGAGTTTGAAAGCTAGTTTTAAACTCTTTATCTAAAATGTAAACATTTTCAACATTCATGACTAAATAAAGAAAGTGTTTGCCTATTATCTCGTCTCTTTGCTTATTTTGCATATATTTGTTCGTTTTGAGTCTTCGACCTTTTTAAGCTTTAGACTTGCATTTTGTGTTGACTATGCTGTTGACTTTTTTAAGCTTTGAGCATGTCATTTTGTGTGGACTGTGCTCTTGACCTTTTTAAGCTTCGAACGTGTCCTTTTGTGAGTGCATCGCCTTCGACCTTTTTAAGCTTCAGGCGTGCGTGCAAAGAAGGTCGGTTGTGCCTTGAAAGGGCTGCCTACGTATCCGTGCTTTACACAGAATCAAACCGGCGTAGTTCGTGGGTTTGGTTGAATCTTTTGCAAGATTGCCTACGTATCCACAGTGCGTGGAATCAAACCGAGCGTAGTTCATCCATGCGTGGTGTTGTTGTTTTTTTTTGAATACATCGCAAAGCTAGCCTAAGGGTAGTATTTCTTAAGCTGATCAAGGTTGGTGGGTAAGTTGAATTCTTCACCGTCGAGGTCGGTCAATCTTGCAGCTCCTCCGGGAAGGATCTCCTTAACCAAGTAGTTCATCCATGCGTAGGTCACGGACTTTTATTACGCATGTTTAACGTTGACTTAAACGGTTCTAACTAATGTCGAATTCATTTTGAGTCGTTTGAAATGTTAAAATGAGTAAGGTCGCCTCACATCGCATTTAAATAACGTTCATTTTGTCCATTTGGAGTCTAGCTAGGTCCTTGTCCTGCTTCATTTGGCATGAGCTTCGCATTTGCACTACAATTAGTCCTTTTACATTAACAAGGTCTGATTCAGCATTCCTAAATTCCTAAATTTAGGCCCGGTAGCTAAAACCGCTATTTAGCCCCCTCTTACACAAAATACGACCTCACGTCTTACCTTATTTCACAAAAACTATGCAAATACACCCTTTTCATTTTTCCGGGTCTCGGGCCCGAAACCGAGCCCAAACCCAGCCTTTGGCCCGCACTCCAAAGCCCTAAGCATCACAAAATATCTCACAAATATCCCAGCACTTTTCTTGAGCTTCACGTTCGAGATTATCTCGTGATCTTTCAAAGATTCAATGCAACCGAAACTTGGAAAGTAGACCTGAAACCAGCCCCCCAAACCGCATAACCTTATGCGGTTTGAGGGGGGAACCGCATAAGCCTATGCGGTTTCTCCAGGCAACCGCATAAGGCTATGCGGTTCCTAGGTTTGTTTTTATCTCCGATTTCCTAATTTCTCCGAGGTTTTTAGTATATATACACCCCTATACCTTGACCTCGAAAACACAATTCACAACCAGAATACATCCTTTACACCACAAATTCTCTCATCTTACACTTTCACATCCACAAAAGCCTCAAGCACTCAAATCTTTGAGTTCAACACACCATCCCGTGTTGAATTCATCCTCCTTTCAAGTTCAAGAAGCGAAGCTCTGCCCAGATCTGAAGCGTCAGGACAAGGTAGGTACCGATCCACTTGGATCAAAGCTTTTTCTTATTTTCTTTGGACTAACAAAGGGGTCTACACTTTAGCGCCCCCCCCGGCTTTGGCACCTAGCACGCTTGCACTCCAAGTGTTCTATTTACTTCGGGTACACTCCATATCCGATGACACGCCAAAGTCGCATAAGCAACCGACCTTATAAAAATAAACCAATGGACAATTGAACTTTATTTTATTTGTATGCATCTTGCACCCTTTTCTTTTGCATTAAATCAACTTAAACAATGAATTCGACCTTTAACTGAACCGTTTTCGTTAACAAGTTAGACATGCTAAACTGAGGGTTTTAATCAATCTTTTTGCATCTGCATCTGCATTCTTTTACAAACTTATCGCACTTATGCGTAGCGATAACATTAGCTCAAATATCATCTTACAAGGATTGTTCTAGGTCAAGAGAGGCTATTTCTACATAGGCTTTCCTAAAAGGTTTTCATAAATCATTATTTGAATTAACTCTTTTTCTAAAGTACCCTCACCCCGAATCCAATCTGGTTTCACAAGCCTTAGATCTAGGGGTGTCGGCGTGCTCCAAAATCTAGGACATGTTTTTAACTTAGAACATGGTAGCAGGTTCCTATTTTCCGCGATAAATAGGTGGCGACTCCATAACAGTTCTTAAAGATTTTTCCAACTTAATCTTTTTTAACTTTAAAATCCGCCCTTAAGCAAGACGCCGAGTTGGGTCCGATCCCGGGTTCCACAGTTTGGCGACTCCGCTGGGGAGATCTTATTTTTAAAACTTAAAACTAGCTTTTTCTTTTTAAAAATAAAGAGGTGAAACTTGAAAGCCTTGAACAATCCAAGTATACATATTTGAGCCATGCACATTCGTTTAGAATCCTTTCCTTTTGGAATCTAGGCACCCTTTGCACCCTTGAGAGGTGGTTCCAACACGCAGGCTTGTCCACTCGATAAAGCACGTGCAGGACTAACTTTCCTCTCTCCCCTCCACGGCTGTCAGAACGACTATCTCGACCGCCCAAAGGTTCTTCAGAAACCTATCGCCTCGCTGCAAGGAAATGAAGGGGTTAAGTATCTGCCAAAGCGTACTCGAGGTAGTTGGAGGTGTACCCGACTGACTCATTTTTCACCCTTTTTGAGTCATACGTACAAGTTCGAGGCCATGCACTCCATGGTCTTTTTCAAAACGAGCATTTGCATTCATATCTTCGAAAACTCGCTTAAACGTTTCAAAGATAAATGAACCTAACATCTAACAAACTAACACTTTTCAAACAAAACTATCGCAAATTTTTGAAATAAACTTTTTCAAAACTTCCTTTTTCACTAACAAGCAAAAACCCGAGCAAGGAATAAAACCCGAGCTCGCGGATTTCAATCTTCTAGGTCATACGGCCTAGTCTCTACATTTAACATCCTCGACTCGACTTGCTAATCGCTCTCGAGCCGAATCCTCTTCTTTTACACATCCGACTCGAGCTCACCTCGGCAAATCACCGATATCAGTTCAACGGATGCAAAGCAAAATCTTTTAACATCGAGACGAGATGTGCGCACGCATCCTCGCCTCAAAAGCTTCCCTTAGCAAAACCTTTTCGAAAACCTCCTTTTTCAAGCTTAAAAGGTCTTTCAAAACAACGAAATGAGCTAAAATGAATGCCTAAAATGAATGTGAGTCTAGTGGGTCGAGTCGTGTCGCTAATATACAAAGTGAAATGCAGGCCTCAGCTGACTACTCACCATGAATCGCATCATCACCCCTTCCTTCAAACGCTCCTCAAAGATGGCTAACCTCAACAAGCTGAAAACCCTCCGTCACCGCATTGATCAGCTCACCAAGAACATTGACAACTTGAAGGCCTTGCACCAATTCGAAGTTGCACGTTTGGAACAACGCTCCAAGGCCGACAAGCATGTCTCCCTCCACACTCTCGTCACCCAACTCCAAAGGGACGAAGAAGATTTCACCCAATATCTCGTCCGCTGGAGAGGATTACTTGCACGGGTTCCGAATCCTCCGCACGAAGACGAACTCATGTACACATTTCTCGGTAGCCTACGACCCGAATGGCGAAGACATTTTGATTACGGCGACGCCGAGAATTTCGAAGAACCCATTGAAATTGCCCTCGGAACCCAAAGCAACCCCACAATCTATGACAATCCGGCAATCTCCCTCGGATCAACACCCGTCATGGATTGCTCCTACTTGGTCACACCCACCAACAACCAAATCAACGGGGTCTGGTTCAGTGATGACGAAGACGAAGAGTGGCCACCCACTAACAAAACGGTGGCTCAACTCTCGATTACTCCTTCCTCGAATAAAAACAAAAGCAACAAGAAGGGAAAGAAAAAGAAGGGCAAGCAGTCCGAAAGCAAAAATCAAAAAGAAAAGGGGGAGCAGCCCGAAAGTAAAAATCAAGAAGAGAAGGGCAAGCAGCCCGAGAAGGAAGACCAAGACGAGGTTTCACATCTCACGCGCTCTGGTCGTCCTTATCAAAACATTTTCACAGATGAACATGCCAGAAAGGCAACTGCGGCCGAGAAAGGCAAGGCCGTAGCCCAATAGGATAACCCCTCTACAAGTACACCATCCACCTCTACAATAATTCCACCACCAAACACGAGTGAGGTGCTTCAAAAGCAACTCGCTCGCACAAAAGCCGATGTTTCCATCTGGGCCCTTTTACGAGACTCAGCTGAACATAGGAACGCATTCATTCGCGCTCTACAAATAGCATGTGCGGACGCTGAGATCTCCCCAGATCAAATGGTCAGCCATGTCACTAGGGATTGGTTACCAGGGGCTATCACCTTCTCAAATGATGATCTCCCCGCATTTGGATCAAACCACAACCTCGCCCTATACATCAGCGTCGAATGTATGAAGAAAACTTTGCCCGTGTCTCTTGTTGATAACGGATCTGCAGTCAATGTTCTACCATTGGCCACCGCACATCGCCTCGGCCTATCCGATAAAGACTTCACCCCAAGCATGGACGGAGTCAAGGCTTTCGACGGAACCCGACGTCACGTGAAAGGAACCATTTCTCTTCACATACACAGTGGTCCCATAGAAAGAAAAGTCGAGTTTCAAGTCATCGACATGACCCCTTCCTATAACATACTCCTAGGACGACCATGGATTCACTCCACCAAGGCCGTAACCTCTACTCTACATCAAAAGGTTAAGATCCCTCTCAACGAGGAAATCATAACCTTGAATGCCTCAAACTTCCGAGCCCTTTTCGATACACCAAAAGAGCCCAATTCTGCCGAAATTGTGGCTGAACCCACAGAAGACTTATGCGGTTTCGACTTCGAAGTTGGCGCCATCACACGTACACCAATCAAAACCTACAAACCTTTCAGAACAAAGAACAATAACAGCCTTTGGCTCACCATGGGCTTAGGCTACAAGCCCAAAAATGGCGACCACGAGAAGATGGTTAAGGAAATTCAAAGACGAAAGTCAACCCACAAGGTCACCCTGCGACCTTACATCCTCGACCTGAAGGCATATTTCACCCCCGGAGGAACGGTCGACGGGAATACCTCCCTTCGAGACATCATCCATTCACCCGAAGCTTGTTTCTCTAGTGAGGCCGAGCCCAATACACTCAAGGCCTCACCGAGCACCAAAAACGAAGAAATTGTCTCCACGATCATGCGAGACCGTCACTTCAATCCTAACTTACTCATAGCCGACGCCACAGACAAAACCCTCAACGGATGGTATAAGACGCTGAAATGGACCGATGCACAAGGTCACCACTTCCAGCTTATCACCGGTGAAGGACCACTCTTCGACCACGTCACTAATCTCAAAGACAAGGACGAGAGTGATGCAACCTCAAGCAACTCAAGCAGCTCAAGCACCTCCAACGACACAGAAGACGATGAAGAAGAAGAAGAAGAAGTTCTTTTAGATTCTAATGCTCTTAGTGTCGGGTCATCTGTCGACCCATCTATCCTAGACTCTAGCTTTAGTTTAGATTTTCTATTTACGGAGGCTAGCTCCAAGCAATTTTCTGATTTGTCGAATAATTCTCTTCAAAATAATGAAATGAATAAATTTGCGTACGTCTTGTCTCAAAATAACAAAATACAAACAAACAAAAATCAACAAGCAACAAACAACACACAAAATACAAAAGACACTAACTCATGCGAAAGTGAATCATTAAACAAATACATTGCAAACCTTGTACACCCAAAAACACAAGACCCAATCATCGAGGAAACCATAACCATAAACGTGGGAACCCCCGAAGAACCAAGGGAACTACAACTAGGAGCCTCACTGGACGAACACGAGCGCACCCAATTTACACAACTCCTAAGCGAATTCAAGGACGTATTCGCTTGGTCATACAAAGACATGCCCGGCATCGAACGAAGCATCGCCGAGCACCGCATCCCCATCAAACCCGGTTACAAACCCGTCAAGCAAAAGTTAAGAAGACTACGTCCCGAAGCATGCTTGCACGGTCTTCAAGCATGCTTGACGTTACGAACAACGCTGCGGAACAACGCTGCGGAATACGAAGCATGCTTGCACGGTCTCCAAGCAGCGCTTGTACTCAACGCCCGCAATATAAGAGTCTATGGGGACTCCTCCCTCATAATTAACCAAGTATCCGGAGCATGGAAGATACTTAATGAAAACCTGGCACTATACCAAAGCAAAATACAAGAACTCATAAACGAATTCTATCACGTAGAATTCATACACCTCCCGCGCGAAGAAAACCAATTCGCCGACGCGTTATCCAAACTCGCGTCACTAATCAACATACCCCCGGGGATGGAAACGCTCCCCATTGTCGTGGAACGACGGAACGAACCCGCCTACATCTGTGACATTGAAACCGAGGAAGAGCAAACCGACCCTTGGTACCAAGCAATCATCAACTACAAAACAAACGGTGAATACCCACCAAACATTGACAAACGAGCCAAACGCGCCCTACGCCTGTTATCATCACAATTCGTGATGGAAATGGGCAAACTACTCAAAAAGACACCCCAAGGCACACTACTCTTATGTGTCGATCACAAAAAGGGACACGATATTATGTCCCAAGTACACGATGGCGAGTGCGGACCACACATGAACGCACGAGCCATGTGCAAACAAATCATAAGGCTAGGATGGTACTGGACAACCATGGAAGCCGACTGTGCAAAATATGTCAAACATTGCCATAATTGTCAAATCTTTGCAAACGTACAACACCTACCTCCTTCACCACTATACAGTTTAACCTCGCCATGGCCCTTCTCCACATGGGGAATTGACGTCATTGGCAAAGTACAACCCGTGGGAGCAGGAGGACACTGCTTCATCCTCGTGGCCATCGACTATTTCACCAAATGGGTCGAAGCCGCATCATACCGTACGCTAGGCACAAAAGAAGTTGCGAAATTCATACAAAACAACATCATTTGTCGTTACAAGATACCCCACGATTTCATCACGGACCAAGGCACACGCTTCCAAGGAGAGGTGGAACCACTCCTCCTCAATTACAAGTTACAACAACACAAATCATCACCCTACCGACCACAAACTAACGGCGCGGTCGAGGCAAAGAACAAACCGTCAGATCAATCCTCAAAAGATGATTGACACCGCCACGATCGCCCAACAAAATCCCATTTGCATTATGGGGATACCGCGACAACCATCCGCACACCCACGGGCATGACACTTATTTCTAACCTACGGCATGGAAGCCGCCCAACTCAGAAATCGAGATGCAATCCCTTCAATTCTCATGGAAGCGGACATTCTGGCCGACCGCACGCGAACGATACGAACAACTCATCCTCTTAGACGAAAGACGGTTACATTCACTAAGTACAGTCCGAATGTATCAATCTCGCCTACAACGCGCCTATAACAAACGGGTCAAGCCACGAAACATCAAAGTGGGCGACCTAGTACTCAAATCAGTCCGAGCACCATTACCAGTCGACCCAAGAGAAAAATTCAAACCCAATTGGGCCGGACCGTACTTGGTCAAGGAAATCCTTCCCGGAGGAGCCGTGAAACTAACTGACCTTGACGGTCAGGACTTCCGATTACCAACTCAAGAAATACTACCCTTAAAACACAAACGCTTCTGCAAAATTTCAAAACAAAACTCGCTCTCGCATGGGTGAACTACGCTCGGTTTGATTCCACGCACCGTGGATACGTAGGCAGCTTTGCAAAGAGCTCAACCGAATCACACGAACTACGCCGGTTTGATTCTCAGATTCAAGCAGATCGTGGCGACTTGTCAAAGCACAACCGAACTTTTCTAGCACGCATGCCCAAAGCTTAAAAAGGTCAAGGGCGTCGCACTCACAAAAAGACACGCTCAAAGCTTAAAAAGGTCAAGAGCACAGTCAACACAAAACAAAACACAAATCCAAGTCCAAAACTTAAAAAGGTCGAGGACTTACAAACGGAACAAGTCAAATCCAAGTCCAAAGCTTAAAAAGGTCGAGGATTTAATGCGAATGTTCGAAGCTTAAAAAGGTCGAGAACATTCAAAAACAAAAAAAGAGAAAACAATGAGACAAGACAAAAGCAATTTAATTCTATTTTATTACTTTATTTAGAATTTTTCGCAATTTAGAAAGGAACTAGGAACAAGCCTCCTTAGCCCTTTATTCAAATCTAAAACATGTATTTAAATAAAGGAATCTTTCTAAACTAAACAAAACAAACTACTCAAGTCTTTTTCTGACGCTTCGGGTTAACCTCTTCATCTTCAAGAGGCCGATCCGCTACAACTTTCGACCTAAGGACGGGAGTAGACCTCTCAAAACCTGGGGGCTCGATCGGATCCTCATCCTGCTCGACTGGGGGCTCCTCGATCCTTAACCCTAGGCGATCTTTAACGGTCACCTTTGGTCCAAGCCTTTCCCGCGCCAGTCTCGAAGAAGAAACACCTGCACCAACAATACAAAGATCACCATAGTCCCTCCTTTCGCGCACCGCCTCATACGCCAAGGAGGGCCTTGGCCCATTCTTTTCCCTCCTCCTTTGATTCTCACGTTCCTTAGGATCATTGGAACGATACCACCGTGTATAGAAATCCGTAACACGGCTAGACTCTATATGCTCCGGCACAGCCCAAGTAACACGGTCCGACCATCCTCGGATCCAAGCATCGATCATTTGGTTGTTTAGGACAACAACCCCTCCAACCTGAGTATCCTGCTCGGGTATGGTTTGAGCAAGCCCGATTTGCCTCTTGGCGAAGAGGATGAATCCACACTCCTCGCTCAAACCCGCACAACATCAACCCACGAGACGCATTCGTAATAGGCGGTACCGTGCGTAATTCCCCTCCAAGTCACGTGCCAACGAATGGTGCTCTCCTTCACAAACCACCGGTAGTAGTTTAGCGAACGCTCCCGAGGATCAGCCCACTCCATCTTCCGCGACGTCGTCCCCGCCGCCTTGAAGACACTTCCAAGGGGAAGAGCTTTATACACACTTAGCCTCTCCATGAGCCAAACGTTGAGAATCCTAGCGCAACCCTTGTACAAGCTCAGACGATTAGCATAACGGTCGTCTAAGCCCAGTATGGTCTCCGCTAGGATCAACGCAGAAGGATCATGTCCCCTCTCCATCTCTTCGACAACACGAGCATACCTCGCGTTCCCGAACACTCCATCTGGCATGGACCCCGCAAAAGCATAACGATGAACCAAACAAAAAGCAAGGGCCCTCCGCCTGGAACGGTCCGAAATACTAGTATCAGCCTTATTCATATATCGTCGACACAAGAGAAGCATGTTTACCTTGCCTCCCTCAAACAAATCTGCAGCATGAGCGTTTGTCATCCCAAGGAAGTTTCGCAACATCCTGTTGTAACAAAGCTCACTCCTCACGACCACAGGAGTAGTCCGTTTCGACCATCCGGCAATGGCCGAGAACTCCTCCATCAAAGGGCACACCTCTCCCCCGGGAAACCTAAACACATGCAAGCTAGGATCCCAATAATCTAAGCACGAATCAAGGAAGTCTAGATCGACTTTCATCTGACGAAAGCCAATAAATACACCCGCACCGTCATCATACACCGCCTTCTTCATTGCCGAACTCAAGGAAGAAGTCCACCTCTTCAAAAGAGCATCAAAATGCTCGTCCATTTTCTTCGACACAAAAAAAAAACTTTTATAAATATACCTAATATATTTGTGAAAGCCAAATTCTAAAGCAAAAAAAGAGAAGAGGAGTAGTTGTGAATAAAGATTATAGCACGCACCCCCTCTCCTTATATAGGAAAACAATGTCCGAAATATGGAAATACAGCGCCACATCCAAGCCAACAAACCGCATGACTCTATGCGGTTTGCTGTCTAAACCGCATAAGCTTATGCGGTTTAGCCCACCAACCGCATAAGCCAATGCGGTTTCAGGGGCTGGTTTTTCTCAAATTTTTCCTAATTTCGTCTTTCCTAAAACACTACACCCTACTTTGGGCTACGACATTCTTTCGTTGTTCCCCACACATCAACATCACGCTTCACTCTAGCAATTCCGATTCTTACCACGAGTCAACGCATAACATTTTTCGACATTCATACAAGCTCATTTCGCACTTAAAATGAACTTTTCGCAAAACATTTTCACAATCTAAAATGCACATCAACGCATCCCACTCGGGAATCATATCATTTTTTCAAAACAAGCCTACCAAACAGGTTTATCGACGACAATCAAATTCAAGCTACAACGTTCAAGCTACAACTACAAAGTTCAAAGTTCAAGCTACAACGACATGTACATAAAGGTTCATACAATCTTTATATACACAAATTCACTCGGGGTGACGGCGCCGATACTCGTCAAACTCACGCCGAATCTGAGCCGTCTCAGCTCGGCTCTGACACAACTGGCGATCTGCTCGGCCAAGCCATCTTCCACCTGTTGGCTATACGCCATAACTTCTTATGCGCCTCCTTAGCCACCTGTGAAACACAACACAAGCACAGTTCACACTTTTCTCCATTTTGCCTTAATTTCACTCAAATTAAGTCAAACTTAGGGGGGAGATTTCAAAACAAACACAGCCAACCCCACTTTACCTTAATTTCACCCAAATTAAACCAAACTGGAGGGGGTAACACAAAAAAACGACTCTCACAAGTTTGATCATCGATATACTTCATACCTCGATCAAACTGGGGGCTTACACACACATACATACAACCACACAAGTACATACCTTCTTCACCTTGCTCGTCCAGCTGTCCATGCCCGCGTCAGTAGTCACCGGCAAGTACGTCGGCAGAACAAAGGTACGACGGACGCCTGAGTCATCATACTCGATAGTAGTAGGGAAGTCATCAGGCTGCTCTGCCATCTCGGGATCAAACTCCTGCAAAACAAATACAAAACGCACACGTCGGGGAAATTTTTCGATAAATTACCTTACGCACCCCCAAACACCGAAGCACACATACCTCAATCGGCCCACAAAGTAGCCGAGATCGAGCAAAATGGACATAGTCTTCCCAGACGAGGAGGCTCACCGACTCTCTCCATACAACGCCACACGATCTGGCGAAACCCCTCGCTCAAACAGGACCCTCGGCGGATCCTTAGGCACCACCGGAGCTGGCCACCCTGCCTGAAAGACCAAACGCTCTCCAAGGTACCAAACCGATCCATACGGCGTCGCTATGTATAGGCGCTGGGTCTCTCGCACCGCAAACCTAGCCCCAATGCCCTCAGGAATACCTCTGTACTGGCCCCACGGGAACGGCACGAACTACAAAGCAAACAGAACACGCTCACAAATACAGATACAAAGTACAATCATTTCAAGTACACCCTATTTAAAATGGTTCAAGCACAAACCTCATCAAACTGCATCCGGTTCAGACGGTCCCTAACATCATCATACGACCAGTTGAACGCCGCACGGTTACACGTACCCCAAGTGCGTACCGCCGGGTACTCCCTCACGATCCTCACAGCATGCGGGGGGAGCAGAAAAGGGAAGTGGCTAAGAATCCACGACTGCACATACAAAAACAAGAAACAAAAACACGTTACAAAGACAACAAAAACAAAAAAAAACAGTGCACCCGATACAAAAACAAAATCAACACATACCTCCATCAAGAAGCCAGGCGCGACCAAGGACAATCGCGAACCTCCATCCATGACCCGCGGTCTCACGGCATCCATGCAGAAGCGAATGCACAAACCCAGAGACGGCGTCACCCAGTCAAACGTCCCAATCGCATCCCAATCCAGGAGATGCATAAGGACCGATGTCGATGCCCGCTCGCCCTTATCGCCGAAGTACACGGCGCTCACAAACCACCACAGCCACATACGAGCATTCTGCTCGTCACTCCACTCCGAGGGGCCATACTCGGTCTTCCCCTCAAAGTACTCCAAGATGTAGCTCGTCTTGAAAGTATAAGGAGGCGCACCCTGACAAATCACCTCCAAACCACCGCCAACCGCATTAGTCACAACCTCGTCCACAACGGACGGCGCAAAGTCAAAATCCATGTCGCGGTCCCCAAACGGTAACCCCGTCATGACAGCATACCCAGACAAGGTAATGCCGGCCTCAAAGCCGGGCATATGGAACGTCGTCGTGGTGTCCCAATACCTGTCCAGGAAGGCCCTGATCAACATCAGGTTCGCCCTCTGCTCCTTCCTCGCAATCTCCCTCCAATGGCCAACCAACGGGCCGAAAGCACTACGCAACACCCAAGCTTGCGCCCTCGGCGGAAGCCTCTCCTCAAAAGCACACATCGCGGACGAGACGCCCGAGAAAGTCCTCATCGGGCCCTTATCCCAACCCATCGTCGCTCGATAGGAAACATGTCTCTCCGGAGCAAGCAGAAGGTTGTGGCCATCCCAACCCTTCGCGAAAGCCCTGTTCACACGCGATTTCCGCGGCCTAGAGCTACTTGCCCTAGGCGCAACCTCCTCGACCTCCTCAGCCTGCTCCTCAGCAACATCCATCTCAGCCTCCAGCTCGTCTACAAACGCCTGAGCAAACGCATCCGCCTCCTCCTCAGGATCGCGCACAGGGACATTTCTCCCACGGCCTCTACCTCGTGACTGACCACGTCTCGTGGGCAGGTCCCGAGGGTCAACATCCCTCTCACTACGAGTACGCCTCAAACTACTCGAGCTAGAGGCTCCCTCAGTCCTCGAGCTAGTACTCTTACGAGATCTCGATCTTGTAACACGACCAGAACCCTCTCCTGCAACCAAACACAACCAATACATACAGCTATAATGCATGCAAGCATACAACTTGGCCTACACATACACAAATACACAAATAATACACACATAATACATATACACCCTTCCTACGCACATAATACATATACATTCCTCATACACATTGCACTATACGCCCTACAGAGCATTTTTAGGCCTAAGTCACAATTAAGCCGAAAACCGTTCTCTACATTTCAAAATTACAACTTTATGGTTTCTACGCGCCATAATAGTCCCCAAAAACAACCCATTACAAGCAATTGCATTTTGGTCACCCCGATCAAAAACCCCTAATTCGCCTTAATTACTCCGTATAACTACAACTTAAGATGGCGATTTGAAAGCCTTAACTCGACTTTTTCGCAAAACTAACGTTATAGGCATGCTATACTCGCTATGGGCATCCTACACCGAAGTTTAATTGAAATTCCGGGTCGGAAAATCCGGGTTCGTTTTCGGGCCCGAAACCTAATTTGGACGTTTTTCACACAAAGACGGTCTAAATCACAATCAATTCACACATACACGTTCACATGGCATAATGCAACACAATGACGTCAATTTCAAGCATTCAAACGGCAAATTTCAAGCAAAACTCGGGTTTTCATTCAAAACCCGTCTTTTCAACATTTCAAGGCAAAACTAGCTAATTACAACGACAAATAACGTAAAAGCAAGTTAAAATGGAGCATTACCTCGTTCCATAGCAAGGCAACGCAACGAAAATGAACAAAATCGGTTGAGAAATCGAAAAATGGTGTTTTTAGAGTTGAAAAACCGAAAATGAAATGATAAGCTCACTCACGGTTTGCTCGAGCTTTATATAGCTCTCACAGCCAAAGGGTGAAACCGCATAGTCTTATGCGGTTCAACACCCAAACCGCATAAGGCTATGCGGTTTGGTCCTGTGGTTTTTCTCGGATTTTTCTCGTTTTACGCCTACTTTTCGATTCCTAATTCATTTTAGCCCCAATACAACTCCAAGTACGTCCCATGCTTAGGTTAAGGCATCACCTACAGCCCGCCATACGCGTATATTAAGCATTTAATGTACGGTACAGAAGCAGAAGCACGAACGCTCTTCACGAGCATCACATCATTTTCTCCTCCACGAGAGGCGAACATATGCAACCACGACTACATAGACACTCCTCGGCGAGCCCA
The DNA here is from genome assembly GCA_023091065.1 of Dianthus caryophyllus. Classification (NCBI taxonomy): domain Eukaryota; kingdom Viridiplantae; phylum Streptophyta; class Magnoliopsida; order Caryophyllales; family Caryophyllaceae; genus Dianthus; species Dianthus caryophyllus. The sequence goes on along the minus strand of CM041529.1, from coordinate 8,579,522 downwards.
AGCACAAGCACTCTGCAATATACACCTAACTCCAAGCATTTAACTCTACATAGACGCTCCTCGGCGAGTTCAAGCATTACACGGACGCTCTTTCACGAGACTAACACCTACATGAACACCCCTACTCGATTATACACCTCACGCATACCCAAACATCTTGCAAGCACATGCACCCCTGCACCTTAGCCCTTTCAACACATGCAATACGAAGACATTACAAGCAGCAGCACCAGACATCCGACGACACCAGGCATATACGAAGGCAACGACAGTACTACAAGCACGACAAAGACATTCAAAGCCAAGCAGTTCTTATAGCATGCACTGACCGCCAAGTCCTTAAATGCGCACGCCTCCCCGCTTAGCCCTGCTCAAGTCCTCGCCTCACCCATGGACACATGCTTGCTCACGATCAGACGAGACTGTAATGGTCCGGATATGGTCGTGGAGTTTGACTAGCGCTCTAGTCCGAGCTCAGTCAAACTGGGGGCTCTGTGGATACCCATATCCGTACCCTCCCAAACAAAACCCTGTGATGTACCACGGACTTTTATTACGCATGTTTAACGTTGACTGAAACGGTTCTAACTAATGTCGAATTCATTTTGAGTCGTTTGAAATGTTAAAATGAGTAAGGTCGCCTCACATCGCATTTAAATAACGTTCATTTTGTCCATTTGGAGTCTAGCTAGGTCCTTGTCCTGCTTTATTTGGCATGAGTTTCGCATTTGCACTACAATTAGTCCTTTTACATTAACAAGGTCTGATTCAGCATTCCTAAATTCCTAAATTTAGGCCCGGTAGCTAAAACCGCTATTTAGCCCCCTCTTACACAAAATACGACCTCACGTCTTACCTTATTTCACAAAAACTATGCAAATACACCCTTTTCATTTTTCCGGGTCTCGGGCCCGAAACCGAGCCCAAACCCAGCCTTTGGCCCGCACTCCAAAGCCCTAAGCATCACAAAATATCTCACAAATATCCCAGCACTTTTCTTGAGCTTCACGTTCGAGATTATCTCGTGATCTTTCAAAGATTCAATGCAACCGAAACTTGGAAAGTAGACCTGAAACCAGCCCCCCAAACCGCATAACCTTATGCGGTTTGAGGGGGGAACCGCATAAGCCTATGCGGTTTCTCCAGGCAACCGCATAAGGCTATGCGGTTCCTAGGTTTGTTTTTATCTCCGATTTCCTAATTTCTCCGAGGTTTTTAGTATATATACACCCCTATATCTTGACCTCGAAAACACAATTCACAACCAGAATACATCCTTTACACCACAAATTCTCTCATCTTACACTTTCACATCCACAAAAGCCTCAAGCACTCAAATCTTTGAGTTCAACACACCATCCCGTGTTGAATTCATCCTCCTTTCAAGTTCAAGCGAAGCTGCCCAGATCTGAAGCGTCAGGACAAGGTAGGTACCGATCCACTTGGATCAAAGCTTTTTCTTATTTTCTTTGGACTAACAAAGGGGTCTACACTTTAGCGCCCCCCCCGGCTTTGGCACCTAGCACGCTTGCACTCCAAGTGTTCTATTTACTTCGGGTACACTCCATATCCGATGACACGCCAAAGTCGCATAAGCAACCGACCTTATAAAAATAAACCAATGGACAATTGAACTTTATTTTATTTGTATGCATCTTGCACCCTTTTCTTTTGCATTAAATCAACTTAAACAATGAATTCGACCTTTAACTGAACCGTTTTCGTTAACAAGTTAGACATGCTAAACTGAGGGTTTTAATCAATCTTTTTGCATCTGCATCTGCATTCTTTTACAAACTTATCGCACTTGTACGTAGCGATAACATTAGCTCAAATATCATCTTACAAGGATTGTTCTAGGTCAGTAGAGGCTATTTTTACATAGGCTTTTCTAAAAGGTTTTCATAAATCATTATTTGAATTAACTCTTTTTCTAAAGTACCCTTACCCCGAATCCAATCTGGTTTCACAAGCCTTAGATCTAGGGGTGTCGGCGTGCTCCAAAATCTAGGACATGTTTTTAACTTAGAACATGGTAGCAGGTTCCTATTTTCCGCGATAAATAGGTGGCGACTCCATAACAGTTCTTAAAGATTTTTCCAACTTAATCTTTTTTAACTTTAAAATCCGCCCTTAAGCAAGACGCCGAGTTGGGTCCGATCCCGGGTTCCACACGTGGCTTGACTCGTTTATTGTATGCTCGTTATAATCTTGACTGGTACATGCGAACGGTGCTTAGTGAGTGTAAGCGCCTTTCGTCTAGGAGAATAAGTTGTTCGTATCGTTCGCGTGCCCACTCTGCTTCTGGAATGTCTGCTTCCATTAGAATCCGAAGTGATTGCATTTCGATTTCTACGGGCTGTACTGCTTCCATGCCATAAGTTAGGAAGTAGGGTGTCATCCCGGTTGGCGTGCGTATTGTGGTTCGATATCCCCCCAGGGTGAAGGGAATCTTGTGCGGCCAATCGTGACAGGTGTCAATCATCTTTTTGAGGATGGTGACTACGGTTTTATTTGCAGCTTCTACCGCTCCGTTGGTTTGGGGTCGGTACGGTGATGACTTGTGTATTTGGATGTTATATTTGGTGAGGATGGGTTCGACTTCTCCTCGCAAGTGTGAGCCTTGATCACTGATCCGCTCATGAGGTATGCCGTATCTGCATATGATATTGTTTTGTATGAAGCGAGCGACCTCCTTTGTGTCTAGTTTACGGTATGACGCGGCTTCGACCCATTTCGTAAAATAGTCGATGGCCACGAGGATGAAGCAGTGTCCTCCTGCTCCAACTGGGTGTACTTTTCCTATGACGTCGATTCCCCATGTCGAGAATGGCCATGGCGATGTGAGGCTGTATAGAGGTGAAGGGGGTACATGTTGCACATTTGCGAAGATTTGGCAGTTGTGACAGTGTTTGACATATTTTGCACAGTCGGCTTCCATGGTGGTCCAATACCATCCTAGCCTGAGGATTTGTTTACATAGGGCTCGTGCGTTCATATGAGGTCCGCACTCGCCATCGTGGACTTGAGATATAATCTCTCGTCCTTTTTTGTGGTCAACGCACAAGAGTAGTGTACCCTGGGGCGTTTTCTTGAGTAGTTTGTCAGCTTCCAGCACAAATTGTGATGCCAGTAGCCGAAGAGCTCGTTTGCCGCGTTTGTCAGTATTTGGCGGATATTCTCCGTCTCGTTTGAAGTTGATTATGGCTTGGTACCAAGGTTCATTTTGTTCTTCCTCGGCTTCGATGTCACATATGTACGCGGGTTCGTGGCTTCGCTCCACGACGATGGGAATGGTTTGCATTCCTGGAGGGATGCTTAGGAGCGACGCTAGTTTAGATAGAGCGTCTGCGAATTGGTTTTCTTCGCGAGGTAGATGCAAGAACTCCACGCGGTGGAATTTGGCGATAAGCTCTTGAATCTTGCTTTGGTATAATGCGAGGTTTTCGTTGAGTATCTTCCATGCTCCAGATACTTGGTTGATGATTAGTGAGGAGTCTCCGTATACTCGTAGATTCCTTGCGTTTAGTATGAGCGCGGCCTGTAGTCCGTGCAGGCATGCCTCATATTCTGCGGCGTTGTTCGTCACATCAAAGTCTAATTTGAGTGAAAGGGGTGTATGTTCACCGTTCGGGGAAATGAGTAGTATTCCTATCCCACAGCTTCGGTAATTTGATGAACCATCGAAGTACATTTCCCATTGTTCTTCGTCTATGTTGTATATTCCTTCATCGGGGAATGATGTGGTGTCGGTGATGTGTTCTTCGTTGATTGCATGATTGGCGAGAAAGTCTGAGACTGCCCGTCCTTTGATGGCTTTGAGGGGAACGTAGACAATATCAAACTCGGCTAAAAGCAGGGTCCATCGTGCCATGCGTCCATTTGGCACGGGTTTCTCAAAAAGATATTTGACGGGGTCCATTTTTGAGTAGACCTTCGTTTGATGCACCAGCATATAGTGACGGAGCTTTTTAGATGCCCATACTAATGCCAAGCAACTTTTCTCGACGGGCGCGTACCGAGTTTCATAGTCGAGAAATTTCTTGCTGATGTAGTAGATCGGATGTTCTTCACCGTTGACTTCTTGGGCGAGCATGGCGCCCATTGCAGTTGACGTTGTTGTAAGGTAGAGTGATAAGGGTAGGTCTTTCTGTGGTGGTCTTAAGACTGGGGGGTTGGATAACAACTCCTTCACCTTATCGAATGCTTGCTGACACGCTTCGTCCCATTCCACGTGGTCAGTTTTCCTCAGCTTTTTGAAGATTGGTTCGCATATCATGGTTAATTTGCTTATGAAGCGGGAGATGTATTGGACTTGGCCTAGGAAGCTTCGAATTTCATCCAGGTTCTTGGGTGGTTGCATCGCCATTATTTCCTTTATTTTCGAGGGGTCGACCTCGATGCCTCTTTGGCTTACTACGTGTCCTAGTAGCTTGCCGGATTTAACTCCAAATGTGCATTTTTGGGGATTGAGGCGCATCTTGTATTGGCGGAGTCGTGTGAAGAACTTGCGGAGGTTTGTGATGTGATCACATCTTTCTTTGGATTTGACGATCATATCGTCCACATATACTTCGACCTCTTTGTGCATCATGTCGTGTAGGAGTGTAGTCGCGGTGCGTTGGTAGGTTGCACCTGCGTTGATTAGGCCAAAGGGCATGACTGTGTAGCAGTATGTGCCCCATGGTGTGATGAATGTCGTCTTGGCCATGTCTTCACAGGCCATTTTGATTAGGTTGTATCCTACATACCCGTCCATGAAGGATAGAAGGGCATGATCGGCGGTGTTGTCAACTAGAACGTCTACGTGCGGTAGTGGGAAGTCGTCCTTTGGACTTGCCTTGTTTAGATCGCGGAAATCGACGCATACTCGGATCTTGCCGTTTTTCTTCAGCACTGGGACCATGTTTGAGACCCAATCCGAGTACTCGACGACTTGAATGAAGCCGGCTTGTAATTGCTTCTCGATTTCTTCTTTGACCATAAGGAACCATTCGGGTCGTAATCTCCTTAGTTTTTGTTTGATGGGTTTGAAGCCGGGTTTGATGGGGATGTGGTGTTCGGCTATGCTTCTGTCAATGCCGGGCATGTCCTTATATGACCATGCAAAGACGTCCTTGAACTCGGTTAAGAGCTGGGTGAAGTTGGTGCGCTCATCCTCACTTAGTGAGGTGCCTAGTTGTAGTTCCCTTGGTTCTTCGGGGGTTCCTATGTTAATGGTTATGGTTTCCTCGACGATTGGGTTCTGTGTAGGGTTGTTTAGAGTGTTTGCGATGTATTTGATTAACGATTGTTCATTTGTTAATTCATTTTTGTTGCACGGATTTGTTTGTTGTGTTGTGTTGTTCGTTTGTTCGAGTTTTGTTTGTTGTTTTTTGTTTAGTTGTTTGTTTTTAGTTTGAGACGAGTCATAGGCAAACTTATCTGTATTATTCATTAAAGAAGAAGAATTGTTTGACAAATTAGGAGAAGAGCTGGAGCTAGCCTCCGAAAATAAAAAGTCTAAGCTAAAACTAGAAGATGGGTCGACAGATGACCCGACACTTAGAGAATTAGATCCTAGAAGAATTTCCTCCTCTTCGTCGTCTTCGGTGGTGCTGTTGCTTGAAGCATCCTCGCTCGAGTCTTCACCATTTTGTGAGGTTATTTTGTTTTACTGGTGAAGTGTTGCTTTTGAGGCTGGTCTGTATGTTTCCCGTCCTAGGTTTCTTGATTTTTCCTTGATCAATGAGATCTTGGATGGCATGTTTGAGTTTGAGGCAATTTTCAGTGCTATGTCCTACGCCTCGGTGGTATGCACAGAAGGCGCTGGGGTCCCATGACTCGGGTTTCTTACTCGCGGGGGGCTCGCTGATAGGACCAGCCGGCTGGAGGTATCCCTTTTCGATTAGCTTTTGCAATGCCCTAGCGTAGGGCATGTAAAGTTTGTCAAACTTCCTTGTGGAGTGGTCTTTAGTGTAAGTCTTTTGGCTATCTTGATAAGTAGAATCGTCGTAATTAGCTGTCATATCGTTCTCAATTCGGGTGCCGATTTTGGTGAGATGTTCAAAGTTCCTGACGTTGCAAAAGTGAAAATGGTAACGCCAGGTCGGTTGCAAGCTATGGAGGAACGCGGATGTGAGTTGGTCCTCGTGTGGGTGGTTCGGGACTTGAGAGAGTAGCTTTCTCCATCGAGCAAGATATGTGACGAAGTTTTCGTTGTCCTTTTGTCGTAGGGCGTTAAGGGTGTCGAGCGAGACATGATCATTGACCTTGTTCTTGATGCGTCGTTCTAGATGTTTGACTTCGGCTTGATAGGCAGCCATCAAATTGTTGATGTCTTTGGCGAGTAGGTTGACGTGAGTTATTACTTCGTCAGTGGGTAGCCAATTTTCGTCTTCATCATCAGTGGACCAAACCGCATTGATTTGGCCATCGGAGGCTGGGATAAGGTAGGAGCAGTCGATGAAGGGTGCGGAGTCCACAAAGATTGCATGGCTAGCCAAGGGATTGTCTTTGTTGGATGGCTTGCCATTTGCAGTTGGCTTGTCGAGCTTTCCTTGGTCGATAAGGTCTTGGATAGCATGTTTTAACATGAAGCAGTTCTCAGTATCGTGACCTTTGCCTCTGTGGTAGGCACAGTAAGCATTAGAGTCCCACAATTTGGGCTTCTTGTCTTGGGTGGTTGAAGTGGGCCGATGGGTTGTAGATAGTTCTTGTCGACCAGTCTTTTGAATGCCTTAGTGTAAGACATGTAAAGTTGATCGAAGTTTCTCCTAGGCTTGAAGGAGAAGGGGTGAAGGTTGCACATGATTAGAATCACCAAGTGACTCTAAATTTGGCGGCAGCGCGGTTCGTCGTTCTTAGTAGTGCGCGTTGATTTAGATGAACTTCCTTGATATGCATGGCCGGTATACTTGGCCATGGTCCCAGTTCTGAGGTCGTCTTCAATCTGGGTGCCGACCTTAGTAAGTTGCTTGAAAGTTTGTATGTTGCTACACCGCATGTAAAATTGGTACACGGGTCGCAAGTTGTTGACGAATTTGGGCACAAGTTCGTCCTCCCTTGGGCGATTTGGGATTTGTGCACTAAGCTTTTTCCACCTAGTAAGGTACTCGGTGAATCCTTCGTTGTCCTTTTGTGATAGGACCTCCAGGGTACGGATAGAGACCTGGGTGTCATCATTGTCCTTGTATTGATGATCGAACTCGACGGTGATTTGTTCGAAAGAAGAAACCCGCTCCGGGTTTAGGGAGTAGAACCAGGTCTTCGGTATGGCTGCGAGGAATCGCGGAACAATGATGGCGGTGCTCGGAACAACTCCTTTGATGCCCATTTGTGATTTGAAAGCCCTGATGTGGGTAATCGGACTTTCGTGACCTTGGAAGATTGGGAGGTCACTGAGGGCGAGCTTGCTTGGTAGTGCATCCCTGATGTTTTGGGGGATGCTCTCATTCTCCTTGTGTATGGAGTAACCTCCCGGAGTACCGAGACGTTCTTCCATAGCCTGGAGTTTCTTGACGTGCTTATCTGCCTCATCCTTGATTTTCAACTCCATTCGATCGACTTCAGTTTGGTGGTGGGCCATTAGGTGTTCAAGGTCATTGGTTAGTTTGGTAACTTGTTCGCGGAGTGCGGTAACATCTTCGTTGCCGGCCATTTTTCGGTTGTAGGTTCGTTTCTTGTAAGGGAGGACGGCTCGGTTCTTAGTGCGGCGGGTATCCAGTTGAGGTTCCCCTACATTTGCATAGGATGCATCAGCTATTTGACAAACCCGACTGACACATTCATTTATGTTTGTTTTTAGCTCATTTCGTTTGAAAAGGACTCTCTTTAGTTTTTGGAAAAGAAGGAAGTTTTCGAAAACAAGCTAGGAGTGTTCTTGAGATGAGAATGCGTGCGCGCAGCTCACCTCGATGTTAAAAGGTTTTGCTTCGCATTTACTTAGCCCGAGTGACGATATGTTGTCGTAGGCTAAAGATAGATGCGTAAAAGGAATCGACTTGGGTTTAATCAAGTCGAGGATGTTAAAACAGGATTCAAACCGTGAGGTTTAAAGAGTGAAGTCCACAAGTTGAGGCCAAAGACCTTGACTCGGGTTTTGCTAATTTTGTAAAGGAAATTTTGAAAGATCTTTATTTCAAAAGTTCGTGATTATTTTATTTGAAAAGATGTTAGCTGGTTAGTCTGTTAGGTTGATTATTTTCGAAAATTTTAAGTGAGTTTTCGAAGATATGCAGATTTTGAAAAGGACTATATTGTATAGCCTCGCACTTGTACGTATGACTCTTGGTTGTTTGGTCAGGTCTCGTACGCCTCCAACTGATTTGAGTACGCTTTGGCAGGTGCCTTTAACCCTTTGCCCACATAGTATAACATGTAGGATACAAAGGAGGCCCTGGGGCGGTCAAATCAGTTCGCTACGGCAAGCCGTGGAGGGGTGAGAGGAAGGTTAGTCCAGAACGTGCTTTATCGAGTGGACAAGCCTGCGTTTGGAACCACCTCTCAAGGTATTTGTGTGTGAATCCGACTAGATTCGACTCTAAACGGATATGCTTAGCTCATGCATGTTGATTGTTCTCAAGTCGTTCAAGTCTCATTTTTATTTTTAAAAAGAAAAAGCTAATTTTAGTTTTAAAAATAAAACCTATCCTCAGCGGAGTCGCCAACTGTAGGTACCGGGATCAGACCATGGAACCACTCAACGTCTTGCTAGGGCCGTAAAGTTAAAAAGATTAAATAAGAAAAACCTTTAAAACTGTTTTGGAGCCGCCACTAAATTATGAGGGAAATTTAGAACCCGCCTCCGTGTCCTCATGCTCAAAGACACGTCTTAGAGTTCAAGGCACGTCGACACCTATCCGTCTAAGGTTATTGTGAAACCAGATTCGGATTCGGGTGAGGGTACTTTTCTAAAGCATAAATCAAAATAATGTTTTTATGAAAGATCTTTTGGAAAAGCCTATCAAAAGATAGCCTCTACTAGACTTGAGAACAATGCAAAGAATGATACATGAGCCTAAGTAATACGCTACGTACAAGTGCGATAAAGATGTAAAATAATGCAAAAAGAGATTGTTTAAAACCCTCAGTTAAGCATGCTTAACTTGTTAACGAAAACAGTTCAGTTTAATGACGAATTCATTTTAAGTGATTTAGATGCAATAAGAGGATTTGCTAAATGCATGCAATAAAATAAAGTTCAATTAGCCATTGATTTATTTTAGAGAGGTCAGTTGTTTATGCGACTTTGGAAAGGTATTACGAATAGGGTGTGTATTCGAGGTGCATGGCCGCCTTATGAAAAGCAGACTCGCGTACCAAAGCCGGGGTGAGCCTAATGTAGGCCCTTGATAGTCTAAGAAGTAAAGAAAGACCTTAATCCATGGTAGGATTAAGTATTACCTGTCTCGAATCAGGAAACTGGCAGCGCTTCGCTTCAAAGGGGAGAATTCAACACTAGAAAAATGAAGAATTCAAAGGTGTTTATGCGTGAGGCTTTTTGAGAGAGTTTTGAGATGTGAATTGTGTCTTCTGTTCTGAATTATTGTGTGTTGAAGGAATGAATGAAGGGTCGTATTTATAGTGTAGAGTTCGGCAGATTTTAGGAAATCTAGGGATAAAACCGGACGTAGGAGCATGAGGTTCCTTGCATTTGCTGAGGGCAATCGCAACATGTCTTGCGATAGCCCTTACCAATCGCAATGCCCCTTGCGATTGGTAGGGCGGGCAAGATACTCTTTTCTCCGTATATTTCCAAATTATCTTTTAGGATTATACGAAATAACCTTGCTTGAGCTCTAAGCTACGGTTGCTAGGGTTTGTTTTAGGGTTCATCCTGGACCTTGGGAAGCGGGCCAGGCATGGGTTTGGGCTCGGTTCTGGGCCCGAGCCCTGAAAATGTAAAAAGGGGTGCATTTTGTAGTATTTTTGAAATAGGACATTCCGTGAGGCTATCCTAAGGGTTTGCTAACGCTAAAGGATGGTTTTAGCGATTGGTCCTAAATTTAGGGTTTTTTTAAGAGAATCGAATCAAACCTTGTTAATGTAAAAGGATCAATTAGACTTGAGGTGTGTAAAAAGAGTGTGCGCATGCCAGTTAGGACCTGAACTCGAGACGAGCTAGACTCTAAACCTAAGGACACTAAAAGTGATGACCCATAAAGAAAACTCATTTGCATTTTAAAACATTTAACTCGAATTCGTCATAATTAGAACCATTTAAGTCAACATAAAAGCATGCAATAAAAGTCCATTGTTACATCACTGGGTTTTTGGTGGGAGGTGCGGATTTGGGTATCTACAAGACCCGCCTCCAATCTAAGGACCAAGCCTCATCCTAAACTCACCTAATTGATCAAGACCAAAGTCAAGAGAAGAAGAGCACAAAATCAGCCGAAAAAAGGGAGAATAATACAAGCTTCCTTAACAAGTCCCTTTCACAAATGTCACTGTCTTACTTTTTACTTTATGCTTTATTGTCTTGTAAGCCAACAAAATCAGACTTTGTATTAGCTTGGACCGTCCCACCCTTGCCCCCAAGGTCCCATCTTGACCCTTGGATGCTAACCTAAATGCAAGGTGAGGATGGAGCCTTTAGTCCTTGTCGACTTTATATTTTATGTTGTATTTTTTTCAGCTTTGTTGGGACCTAAGGGAGTCGTTAATTTGGCTGATTTTGGACCAATTCTTGGCCCTTAGATCAAGCTTAGGATGTAGGGTTGAGATTAGAAGCTTTGGCCTATATAAGCCAAGCTTACAACATTGTATTTTTCAGATTTCATATGATATTAAAACCCTAAGTTTGAGTTTATCTCATCTTGTTCTCTCTTAGCTTAGTGCAAGAGTGTGTGTGTGTGTGATTATCTAGTGGCTAAGTGCTTGGATAATCCAACCCTAAATCTTTGGTTTTGTGCTTAGATTTAGGTTATCTTTTTATGTTTTCATTTAACTTGCAAATTTCAGAAAATTCAAACACAAATATACTCATATTAGCCGAGATTTATCCCTCCATTTCAAATCGATTTTAGTTGTTCTCCTGAGTGAATCCTAACCCCGGCCCTTAGGTTTCATTCCAAATCTTTGGAGTGAAACGGATGGCGGCCCAAGCTCACTCACCTCTCTCGTTTAGGGCTCAAGGGCTGCCCCAAACGTCCTCTCTTTTTGTGTTGCATTTTAGGATGGCGGCCCTTAGAAGAAGTTTCTGGTTTTTTGTGAAACATAGAAGAAATGTAGAAAAGGATATGACTTGAACAAGTTCAAGCCTAGGATAGAGCCTTAACAAAGAACATAGCCATTGTCAAGGGGTCGAGCTACTCAAAGCACATAGCCATTGAGCCACCCTAGGTAAACCTCAAGCACTTAGCTAAGAGGGTTTTCTCAAGCACAAAGCCAAGAGAAGGCAAGGAGTAAACACTCACTCACTCTAATTTTCATTCATCATCTAAATCTCAAATTTGAAAAATTACAAAGGGAATGCTTGGTTTATATAGGACCAAGGCTTACATCTTAGCCATACAATTAATACATGATCTAAGGGCTGAAAAATACTCCCAAGTACTACAAAAATAACGGCTTAAAGGGCCTTAAAAATCTGAAAATAAAACAAACTATAACAACAAAAGTAGATAGTGACCCATTGAAGCTTCTTCACCTTGGATTTGTGTTGTTCATCCAAGGGCTTGGATTAGCTCCTTGGAGCACAAGTAGCTCGGTCAAAGGGTCCCAAAAATCTGATCCAAACTAACATCCAACATAAACTAAAAGGTGACAAAGACATAAAGCATAAAGCAAACTATATTGAATGGGACTTGCACTTGAATTAGTGTGTTTCATTTGGAACACCAAATCAGCCGAGATTTGGCCTACATTTTGACTGATTTTTCTTGACCATTAGCCCAAGGACCATGGTTAGATCTTAGACCAAAAATCGGAACCAAATCGCCAAACCATTTCAGTCCAACTCTCCCCTTTTTCAAAAAAAAGTTTGTCCTCAAACTTTGGCCAACTAAAACTTGGTATCCGAAAAGAATTTTCAGAAAAACAAAACAATTTTGAAAGAATGTAGTTTAGATGTAAAAGAGGGAAACAACAAGAGCACATCCTATGAAAAGCACATAGCAATTTCATACAACCCTCTTGCTAATCAACTCGATTCAAACACTCACAAAGTGCTTGAATAAAGGCCGACACTCACAAATCAAGATACACCCAGATTTGCAAGGTTACACCCTAAAACACCAAGAACCAACTCATCCCAAGATCGTCTTGGTTTAAGAAAACACAAGAGCCGTAGCTCTGATACCTCTTTGGAGTGAAACGGATGGCGGCCCAAGCTCACTCACCTCTCTCGTTTAGGGCTCAAGGGCTGCCCCAAACGTCCTCTCTTTTTGTGTTGCATTTTATGATAAAAACTAAGAAAAACGACTTGTTTTTGTGAGATGAAGTTTCTGGTTTTTTGTGAAACATAAAAGAAAGGTAGAAAAGGATATGACTTGAACAAGTTCAAGCCTAGGATAGAGCCTTAACAAAGCACATAGCCATTGTCAAGGGGTCGAGCTACTCAAAGCACATAGCCATTGAGCCACCCTAGGTAAACCTCAAGCACTTAGCTAAGAGGGTTTTCTCAAGCACAAAGGCAAGAGAAGGTAAGGAGTAAACACTCACTCACTCTAATTTTCATTCATCATCTAAAAATCTCAAATCCGAAAAATTACAAAGGGAATGCTTGGTTTATATAGGACCAAGGCTTACATCTTAGCCATACAATTAATACATGATCTAAGGGCTGAAAAATACTCCCAAGTACTACAAAAATAACGGCCTAAAGGGCCTTACAAATCTGAAAATAAAACAAGCTATAACAACTAAAGTAGATAGTGACCCATTGAAGCTTCTACACCTTGGAGTTGTGTTGTTCATCCAAGGGCTTGGATTTGCTCCTTGGAGCACAAGTAGCTCGGTCAAAGGGTCCCAAAAATCTGATCCAAACTAACATCTAACATAAACTAAAAGGTGACAAAGACATAAAGCATAAAACAAACTATTTTGAAAGGGACTTGCACTTGAATTAGTGTGTTTCATTTGGAACACCAAATCAGCCGAGATTTGGCCTACATTTTGGCTGGTTTTTCTTGACCATTAGCCCAAGGACCATGGTTAGATCTTAGACCAACAATCGGAACCAAATTGCCAAATCGTTTCAGTCCATAAACCCTACATCTACTTCCTCATCTAAGGGTCACAAAATGACCTTACAAAGCAGCAAGAAAACAGCCCAAAAGGCCTTACAAAATCAGAGAAAACAAACTACTAAAGCATAAAGGTAGATAGTGACACTTGACTTTATCTACACCTTGCATTTAGGTAGACATCCAAGGGCTGAGATTTACACCTTGGAGAGCAAGGTGTACTTGGTTCAAGGTGGACCAAAATTGGTCAAGGAAACCAAGGGTGAAGCCGAGGGGGGGCCGTGGGTTGGACCCATGGGCTCAAACCCAAGCCTAGACCAAGGGTCAAGGCATCACTAGGGGGTAAGTAAAGTCAATTTTATGGTCAAATCGAGCCAACCCTAGTGATCAAGCTAAGTCAAGGAGAAGTCAAAGATGGAGAGCAATAAAAAGTCAAGATTGTGCTATTTTGAAATGTGATCAACTATGGTACACCCAAGTGAGTCAACCCTCCAATAAAATGGGCTCACATGGTTCAACAAACTAGCTCATGGAGGTCAAGGGGCCGTTTCTACAACAAGTCACCAAAGATCATCACATTGTTTTACTTTATGTCTTTTTCATACATGTCACTATCTACCTTTTGTGCTTTATGCTTTTTACTTTATGTATTTGTTGTTTTATGTTCAAATTTTCAGCTCATGTGAGCCTCATTTGACCGAGTATAATGTAGCATTTGGGGGTTGATTGTAGCCCTTAGATCTTGTTGTAATGGATGGTCAAGATTAGAATGAGGGTATTATATAAACCCTCATCCTTGCCTCACACTTTTGATTTGGATTAATGAAAAGAAAACCCTAGAGTTTCTAACTTGTGTTCTTCATTTCTCATTACTTTGTGTGTGAGTGAGTGAAAAGATTAGTATAGTGGCTTTGTGCTTATGCTAATCAAAACCTAATTCTCTAGCTAAGTGCTTAGAATTAGTCACTATCCTTTTTATTCTCCTTGTTCATATAATTTTCAGAAAATACTTCACAAAAAAACATTCATTGGGCCGAGATTTTTATCATCCTTGCAAGATCGATTTTGTTCATCCTTTGAGTGATTCTTATCCCCATAAGTTTCACTCCAAATTGGTTATCAAAGCTTAGGTTTGTTCTTGAATTTCATTCTCATTTTCAATTTTTCGGTTTATCTAAGTTTAGGGTCGAATTGTTTGAAGTTTTTCTCTTACATTTTTCGTTTTCTCTTTTAATTTCCTTGTTTTATTTTCCACAAAATCTTACAAAAAATGGTTAAAGATCTACACTTGTGTTAGTATTGGTTGGGTTTGTTCTTGTGTTAGCCGAAATTTTAGGTTTGTTTTCCTCTTCAATTTTTCGTTTTCCTTCTTTGTTTTCCTTGTTTATTCTCCACCAAATTTCCACAAAAGATCTCACAAAACTTTCACAAAATGGAAGGGGATAGAGGGAAGGTAAAAGACTTTCCGATTTAGAAGAGAAGTTAACTCAACTCACCGGTAATTGTACTCTAATGATGAATGCTCTAAACACCCTCTTAGACCAAAATATGAATGAACCAAGAAGGGGTGAAGGGGAAGGGGAAGAGTAGTGGGATGGGGTATGGGGTAGTGGGAGAGGACCCCCTCCTCCTCACATGGAAGATCAATTTTCGGATTCGGAAGAGTCCCTTGAGGCCCACCCTAGAGACCATGACCGAGACATTAAGGTGGACATACCCGATTTTTATGGTAGCTTGAACCCCGAGGATCTCCTAGATTGGCTTAGATCGGTTGAGAGAATTTTTGAATTCAAGGAGTACTCCGATAGGAAGTGTTTCAAGGTAGCCATCATGAAGTTTAAGGGATATGCCTCCCTTTGGTATGAAAACCTTAAGAATCAAAGAAACCGAGAGGGTAAGGAACCCATCAAGTCATGGCTCAAACTCAAAAGAAACTCAAAGACAAGTTTGTTCCCAAAGACTACACCCAAGACATGTTTCTCAAGCTAGCTCAACTAAAACAAGAGTCACACCCCATTGAGACCTATCTTAGGGACTTTGAGCAACTCACCCTACAATGTGAGATGAATGAGAAACCCGAACAAAAAATTGCAAGGTTTGTTGAGGGCCTAAACCCTAGGATAGCAAATCGAGTCAAAATGCAAAACTTGTGGTCATTCGATGAGGCGGTTACCATGGCTACACGTGTGGAGAAGCTAGAGAAGGGGAGAGGAGAGTCGGCTAAGAGCACCCCCAAAACCAACCCCATGTCGAGCCAAGGAGGGATCAAGATTTCCGAGCCTTGCCCTACTAACAAACCCTCAAGTGTTGACAAAGGAAAGGGAATTGACTATGGCCCCAAGAGAACGATTCCCCTCAAAAAATGCTACCAATGTCAAGGCTATGGTCACTTTGCTAAGGAATGCCCTAGCAAGAGGACCTTGAATACAAGTGAGGTTGTGCATTGGGGAGATGATGAGGTGTTAGTTTGTGAGGAGGAAAAAAAAGAGGGAGTTGAGGAAGTGAAGATGGCCGAGACCATTGTTCCCCCGGACTCGGGATTGAGCTTGGTCACTTGGCGAGTGATGCACACCCAAGAATCAAACGAGAATATGGACCAAAGGCACCAAATATTTCGGTCCAAATGTACCATCATGGGGAGAGTGTGTAACTTGATTATCGATGGGGGAAGTTGTGTTAATGTTGCTTCCAAGACCCTCATTGATAAGCTTGCCTTGCCTACTTTGAAGCATCCTCACCCATACAAGCTAAGATGGCTCAATCAAGGAGCCGAGGTCAAAGTTGACAAACAATGCCAAGTCTCGTTCTCAATTGGTCAAGACTATAAGGATGAAGTTGTGTGTGAAGTGTTGGACATGGATGCTTGCCATGTGTTGCTTGGTAGACCTTGGGAATTTGAAAAGAATTCTTCCCATCATGGAAGAGACAACACCTACTCATTCAAGTATGGTGAAAAGCTCATTGTCTTAGCTCCCCTACCACCAATGATGGGTTGTAAATCCAATGCGTGCCTATTTGAATCCTTCCTTGAGCCGAACCTAGCAAGGAGATGAAGTCAAGGCCGAAATTGCATGAGCTTGAGAAGTTGAAGGGCCTTGGGCCGAGTGGAGAAGAGCAAGGGAAAAGGTGAGCTTGGAATGTGAGGATGCACTAGCATGACAAGGAGGACTCTAGGAGAGGAGCCTCATGAAGGTGAAGCATCAATCAACAAGGAAACAACCGACTACATTGAGAATGTGGTCAATGAAAGAACAAAAATCGATGGTAAGGAAAGATCAAGCGGGTCTTTAAGGTGGAGAATCATTGATGGGCTCGAACATGAGCAAGAATGGATGGATGGCATGGTTATGAGTCGAGGGCTCAAAGAAATGCTCGAGGAAGAATGCGTGGTCAAGCAAACCGTGACCAAGGATGAAAATGTGATCAATTCTTCGAGCCAAGGCAAAGGGGTTCAACCACTTCTACAAACTCTAGCTAAGTGGTGCCCATGGAAGACTAAAACCGTGAAAGCCAAGATCGAGCAAAGGTTGAGCCGAGATTCTAGCTTGAAATCGAGCAAGGGAGGAAGCAAGAGGATCTCCAAGGACTTGAGGACAAGTCCTTTCCAAGGAGAGGAGATTGGACCAAAATTGGTCAAGGAAACCAAGGGTGAAGCCGAGGGGGGCCGTGGGTTGGACCCATGGGCTCAAACCCAAGCCTAGACCAAGGGTCAAGGCATCACTAGGGGGTAAGTAAAGTCAATTCTATGGTCAAATCGACCCAACCCTAGTGATCAAGCTAAGTCAAGGAGAAGTCAAAGATGGAGAGCAATAAAAAGTCAAGATTGTGCTATTTTGAAATGTGATCAACTATGGTACACCCAAGTGAGTCAACCCTCCAATAAAATGGGCTCACATGGTTCAACAAACTAGCTCATGGAGGTCAAGGGGCGGTTCTACAACAAGTCACCAAAGATCATCACATTGTTTTACTTTATGTCTTTTTCATACATGTCACTATCTACCTTTTGTGCTTTATGCTTTTTACTTTATGTATTTGTTGTTTTATGTTCAAATTTTCAGCTCATGTGAGCCTCATTTGACCGAGTATAATGTAGCATTTGGGGGTTGATTGTAGCCCTTAGATCTTGTTGTAATGGATGGTCAAGATTAGAATGAGGGTATTATATAAACCCTCATCCTTGCCTCACATTTTTCAGATTTGGATTAATGAAAAGAAAACCCTAGAGTTTCTAACTTGTGTTCTTCATTTCTCATTACTTTGTGTGTGAGTGAGTGAAAAGATTAGTATAGTGGCTTTGTGCTTATGCTAATCAAAACCTAATTCTCTAGCTAAGTGCTTAGAATTAGTCACTATCCTTTTTATTCTCCTTGTTCATATAATTTTCAGAAAATACTTCACAAAAAAACATTCATTGGGCCGAGATTTTTATCATCCTTGCAAGATCGATTTTGTTCATCCTTTGAGTGATTCTTATCCCCATAAGTTTCACTCCACAAGGTTTCTAATTTTGATCACAAACTAAAAAAACAAAGACAATAAATTAGATCAAGACATAAAGCAAAGGTGGTGGCTGTACGATGCTCTTCTTTTGATCCGCTTATTATGTGTGTATACTTCAAAACTAGTAACCCTTGAATGCTTGTGGTCAGTGTGTATTTATAGGGTCGAAAGTAGGGTTTTTTTAGGGGTTAAGAGCAGCTTTGCTATGTTTTTCAGGGGCTGCTGGCCACAGCTCAGTTTAGGGCTTTGAAAGGGGTTTTCTTGAGTGGTAAGGCAAGGGTATATAGGTAGGATAGTTAGGATACGGGTATGGGTCATGGGTAGGCAAATAGGAGTCGGGTTTGGGTCAAATAAAGGCTGATTTTGGGCTTACGAGCTACTGCGTATCAGCTCTATTTTGGGCTTCGTTTAGGCTGGTTGAGGTGGGTTTAGGTCGTGGTTTCAGGCTGGTTTAAGCTCGGGTATGTGACGGAGAGTGTGGGTGAAAAAGGCCTCGAAGTTCGTGCTAAAACAGGCTCAAAATCACGCTTTAAATCGAGCTCAAGTAGAGCTAAAAATCGCGAATAAAGCTTATTTAAAAAAATCGAATTTTTCAAATACGATTTAATAAAAATATTTTAAAACACGAGAAACGAATTGTCAAGTCGAATATCAATTTTGTAAAGGAGATTTTTCAAATCCAGTTACTTAAGATGATTTTTCAAATCGAATTATTTTATTTTCAATAAAATAAACTTGAGTCAAATAAAATTTTGATAGAAATAAATTTACCTTGTCGAAACATTAATTCAAATTTCATTTAAATTAATAAAACATTATGTCGACGGCGCTCAGCTTACATCGTAATACGAACTCAAATAAATGACACGAAATACATGTTGTCCTATCATCATTGGGTATTTGTCGGGTTTTCTATAAATTTTCATATCGACGGATACGGGTATCTATAGAGCCCCCACATTGACTAAGGCTTGGACAGGCGAAAGTCAAAGTAGACTCTCGAGTCGATCGAAGATCACCACTTGAGAGCCTCACTGGAGTGAAACTTCAAGGGCTCAAAGTTCACTCAAGACTCAATCAAAAATAGGTTTGAAAACAAGAAATGACTCGGCTGTTTTTTGTTGTTTTTGTGATTGATTTTGTGAAGTTGTGTAAAAATTAAAAGGTAAACAAGGATAGTCTTCTTCCAAGCACTTAGTCAAGGATAGAAGGATTGAGTGTTTAGGCACTAAGCCACTAAACACCCTATGTTTTCAGCTCAAACACAAAGCAAAGAGACATAGTTGAGCAAACACTCAAACTCAAGTTTTTTCATTCATCAAATTCTGGTTTTTACATTGTGATAAGCATGGCTTATATAGGCCAAAGCTTAAAATCTTGACCATACACTTCCTATTGATCTAAGGGCTATAAGAAGCCTTACAATTCAGCAAAAATAAACGGTCCCAAGGACCATACAAATCTGAAAGAAAAACAACTACTAAAGCATAAAGTAGATAGTGACTTGTGACTACATCCTCTCCTTGCATTTATGTTCAAATCCAAGGGCTGAGATCTTAGCCTTGGAGAGCAAGGAGTGATGGTACGAAGGACTTATAATTCTGATCGCAAACAAAAAGGGACAAATACAATAAAGCTAAAAGAAGAAAATGACATAAAGTAAACCAAGGACTACTATTGACAATGACATTGATCAAAAGTTGAGTTTTCTTTTGAGTTTGAATTCAGCTGATTTCTTGGCTCCCCCTTTGTGTTTGGCACGTCCCATGTGAGCCTTGGGCTCATGGGAAGACTCCCAAATGGTCCTCAAGTGAGCTCACCAAAGGAGAAGAAAGTAGGACAAGTACATTGCTCATTTTGTGAAATCAGCCTTTAGGATCATTTCCACCAATTGTGGGCTGGTTCTCCCATGTATTTCCTTGTGTATTTACTTGGTTTGACCCTAATGATCACAAATTAAGACATGGCTCGAGCCATAGGACCCAAATCAGCCCAAGCCTCAAACCCAGCAAAAATGAGCTTATCAATTTTTGTTCAGTCACGGGTCGTTTATGGTCCCTTAGACCTGTGTATATAAGCTCACCAGCCATAAGAAGAAATCATACCTGAAACATGATTTTGGATGCCTTCATTTTCATCAAAATATGGGTTGAGCCTTATCTTTAGGCGCCTGCGTATCCGTTGTGACAGAATCAAACTCGTATCGTAGTTCGAGCTCGCTGGCCTGTAGCGTTGTGCTGCTTTGACCCAAAACAATGATATTTGTTTACTCGATTAAGTAAAGCCTATATCTGCATTCTTTTTGGAAGTGTCACTTCTTTTATTTTCCGCTAGTACTTCTTCATTTCGAGGATGTCATCCTGTCGTCGGGGTCTAAGGTTGATGACTTTAGAGCCCCCGGTTGGAGTGTTCCTGTTCAAACTTGACAACAAATCATAGCACCTGACTCACGTAGTGAATCTTGTGATTTTTGAAACTAAAAGGATGGTTCATCGATCCGAGCTGCGAATTTTATTCGAAAATGGGTCCTCGACCTGCTTTTTAAACAAAAGGGATGGATCATCGATCCGAACTGCAAATTTTAATTTGGAGATGGGTCTTCGACTTGCTTTTTAAACAAACGGATAGATCATCGATTTGAACTGAGAATTTTAATGTATTGCTTGAAAACGGATATTGCGCTGGAAATGGGTCATCGACCCGAGCTAAAACCAACATTTGCGTACTCGATTCGCATTTCAAAATTTTTTGTGTCCTCAACCTATATTTTGAGATTAAAGAGTGGTGGGTCTTTGACTCTTTTTGGAAGTGACAGACCATCGACTTGCATTTTCGGACACATGATACAAACGCTTTCCTTTATTCCCACTTTCAACATTTTTGTATGACCCATAATTAGACATGTGTTATCACCAAAAAAAATTTTGTTTGACCCTTAATTAAACACGTGACAGAGCATGATTTTGTTTGACCCTTAATTAAACATGTGACAGAGCATGATTTTGTTTGACCCTTAATTAAACATGTTACAGAGCTTGATTTTGTTTGTGTTTGACCCATACCAAGCGTGGGTTATCAACCCAATACCCACGAAATAAAAAGAAAAGACAAATCATAAGTGTGCAAGGGTGAATCCAAAAGGGTGAATTTCCCTATAGTCTTTCCATATTGTAGTTTCCTTAATTCAAACTTAGCAAAATATCCTGAGAAAATAGTAGTTTCCTTAATCCAAGCTTGGCAAATTTTCCATACCGTCTCCTTGCGTCTCTCTATATAAAGGAGTCAAGAGCCCCCATGACATACAATATATTCCTCAACTTACGTCTCGCCTATTTAGAGGGTTCGCCGTGGTTGAAATACCGCCTCGAAACCATGAATGTTCTAGTAGGAGCTATGAAATCCTAGTCAAAGGACTTTAGGGGCCGAGAAACTCAAGCCCTTAACGACGCGGGTTTTCAGCAAGTGCTTCCGTTCGTGCAAATCATTCCCCAAAGGAGCTTTCTAACCGAATGTGTGAGGTTTTGGGACCCCGTTCACCACGTGTTCGCCTTTCCCGAAGGAGAGATATGCCCTTGGCCCGAGGAGTTTGCCGCACTTGGCGGCTGGAAGCTAACGCAGCAGCCCGTCATTCCAGACTTCGGTTCTGGATGGGTCGGAAAATAACGTGACTTCTTGGACTTATCAAGTGAGGAGGCCCGCAACATAATTGAAGGAGAAAAGGTAGACTTGTGTGGTCTAGCACACTACTTTCGAAATGCATACGACCCTACTAGGGCTACCGTTTATCGTCAGCGAGCTTTTGGCCTCATCATGCTGCATCTTTATTGTCTCGAAGGGTATATGGAGATTCCATCTTGCCATGGTCAAGCTAAGTTCATCCGCATCGTAGAGAAAATGGAAGGGAATTGTAATCCGGCTTCAATTATCCTAGCCGAGACCATCCGCGGTTTGGATGCCTTCAAAGCTAACCCATACAGTCCCTTCACAGGCTCGACCCGTATTCTACAGGTGACTGAGCTTTTTAACAGACGCGTTTTTGTTGTTTTTTTTTCGTGTTGCCCTGTAACACCTTTGTCGTTTCAGGTGTAGCTCATGGAGAGGCTTGGACTAGTGGAACCGCCAAAGGATCCACATGCCTATCGAGTGAGGAGCTTCTGCGGTCGTGCGCCTCGATATACTTTGGGAAAAGGATTTAGCTATTGGCACTATATGCTGACTATAGGAGCTGGATCCCATATTCACTGGTCTCTGCCTCGGTTACACTTATCCTCATTTATAGGGCTACCGGATGGTGATCGTTCGAGATACGTAACTGATGAGGCTAAAGTCGTCACGCCTAATCAAAATAAACCTAACAAACAACTAACAGAAGCTAGTGGTAAGCAGGGTCGAATCCACAAGGAGATGGTGTAGTCAAAGGGATGCTCAGCTAAACTAGGTCGGTCTCAAGGGTGCGAAAAGGGATTGATTTGTGTAAACTAAACTAGAATACGAAAAGCAAAAGGAGTAAAATATGAATGAGAGGGAGATTAGGGCATTCGGGGTCATGTGACATCGATTCAAGTACTAACTCAAAAGGGATTATCAGTCAATTGAAATCATGCAAGTGATTAGGTTTAGGAAAACGCTCTCTCGAGTCAATTTTAACCTTAAGCAAATTTAGCGGGCTCTCGCAACTTACTAAATTCAACTTATCTAATACGCGTGAGTCTAGTTTCAATTCGGCTTTCGATCTTAAACTGAAACAACCTAAATTCAATTCAATAAAGGCGTCCCTAAATTCAATTGATAATAAAACGCGTAGGAAGAAATCAACTTGCACAAATTCAATCGATTAAAGCAATTAAAACATGGCTTGAATCAATATACAATCACCCTAAACCCTAATGAAGAATTAGCTAGACATGATTAAAGTAGAAGCAATAAACATAGTAATAATAAACATGATGAGAAAGAGAAAAGCAATTAAATTAAACCTGGAAGAATTCTTGAATTATAATCTAAAGATCGGAACTTGCAAGATGAAATCAATCTAAACTAAGGAGTATTTGAGAGTTTTAAAGAGAGAAACTGAATTCTAATTTTAAAGCTGTAAAAACTAATGAAAAGCATAAGTGAAACCCTAACTTCGGGTTCTATTTATAGGCCTTCGAAAATACGCGAAACAGGGCAGCAGAACCGAGCGGTTCGTGGGTGAACCGATCGGTTTAGGGGGTCAAACCGATCGGTTCAAGCCCAAACCGATCGGTTCTTAGGTACTCAGCATTTTACAGCAACTTCAAGCCTCGTTCTTGTATCCGGAACCTATAGGTTTCGCTCTGAACCTATAGGTTTGACGTCCCAACTTGTCGTATGACTTCCGAATCGACTCTCGGGCTCCGTCTTGACTTCACGATACTCGATAATGCTCCATTTGACTCAGGTTTTAGCTCAGGACCGCCAAAACCTGCAAAATACACACGAGGAACGACAGTATCGCAATATAAAGCAAATAGCTACTAAAACAATAATGAAATCGAGCAAGTGTGAGCTAAATGCAACTAACACGGGGGCATAAATGCTATATAAATGACATGTATCAAACTCCCCCAAACCAAACCTTTGCTTGTCCTCAAGCAAATAGCGTCGGAGAAAATCAAAGCATAGCTAGTTAATCACGTTAGTATCTCGAAGTGGACGACCTATGCACATAAACCTGCGACCATAGTCTATTTCGCCGAAAATAGAGCACAAGTCTCAACCATTCACACCACATCATAATGCTAGCCTCTAACGCTTTCGCAAAAATTAAACTAACGACAATTGGATTCGAGCAAGGCCAACCGAGCATACCACTTTCCATCATACTATTCTTACCACATCATACCATTTTTTTCTTTCTTTTCTTTTCTTTTTATTTCTCTTTTTTTTCGCGCAATGTGGAGCATCCCTCGTATGTAGTACCGTTTAGCTTGACGTTCACTCGGTAAAAATCGCGCTCGGGTACACATATTTCCTTAAGGGTTACATTATTGCTCTTACTCTCGGTCGCAACCAAATTCATGGCCACTGTGGTTACTCAAATCAATGAGTCCCCTCCGAGAGCATCGAAGCATTGCTCCATCATTAAAAGATCGGTCCAAACAAACCACATTCCAACATTCCAAACTTTCCACAAGCCAATTGCCTCGCAAGAATACCAATATCGAAAGTAAAAGGAACGAAAAGCGATAAGAATTAAGCAAATACAAGTGGGCTAGTGTTTGAGACTCGCAATCTATGGGACAGGAAACAAACATATAGTGCAAGCTACGACGATAGAAAGTCGACTTGGAGATACTAAAGATCAAAATAGCACACTAATCAATTCTCCAAACTTGACAATTCAAAACGAAAAAGGTTTGGAAACGCAAAAATTTTTCAAAATAAGCACACAAAATGAAAATGCAAAACAATAAGCGCGAAAGAGCTTTCCTCCCCCAAACCAGAATCACACATTGCCCTCAGTGTGGAAAACAGCATAACCACAAACAGCAGGAAGGGACAAGATAAGACGGGGGTAGGAAAAGTAAAGCGAGGAAACGAGGGAAAAAGGATAAAGAAAGCTCACATGCTCGTGAAGGAGCTCCCCCAAACCGAAGTGAAGCGTGGAGTGCGGCTACTGATCCACAAATTTGCATCCAATTCAGTCCAGCTGTAAAGTACTTCGGAGTAGCATGCGAGAACCAGTAAGGCCGAACAGCAGAAGAGGGCCGAGTAAGGCCTTCGAGGCCTGTTCTCTAGAATACTAAGGACAAGAGTCCGTGAGTACCTGCATGCTAAAACAGATAATAATCCCTCATCCTCACGCGCTCAACAAAAAGTCTAAAAGCAATAAAGTCAAAGTCAAAAACAAACCAAACCAAAACAAAATAAAGAGTACAACAAATTACAAAAAGTCAACGGGTTGCCTCCCGGAAAGCGCTGGTTTATAATGGTCCCGCACGACCGTCGTCAAACTCATCATTACGTCAAATTGGGCCAAGGACGTTGGCCACTAGCAACAGCTTCATTTGGCGAAATAGCATCCGTTCGCCAAAGAACTCGATCTCCACGAGGAAGAGCAGCATAATCCATCACGCAAGGTATTCCATCGCGAAATGGCTCTCCATAAGTGCTCCGTGCGCCACGCACCGCCAACCGTGGATCTCCTCCTCTATCACCGGGATCATAAACGTCCGCCTTGGTAAGCTTTCGTTCCCCCAAACCAGGATCACAGCCAACCTGCATAAGACCTGCACAAGAAACAGCAGAAGAAACAACCTCCAAAGAGTCTCCAATAGAGTGAGACGGAGGGGCAAGGTCAATAGCAAAAGCAGACTCAGGCTGCATAGGAGCACGGGGAAGACTAGACTTGGTATACGTAAGCTTTTCCCTCCCAGGAGAACGTAAGTGTCTTGTTCCCCACATCGATCAACTGCATGGCGGTGTGCAGAAAAGGTCTCCCTAAAATGATAGGAATGTGAGGGTCCTCGGGTATATCTAAGACCACAAAGTCGACGGGTATGTAGAACTTCCCTATCTTGACCGGGACGTCCTCGAGGATACCTAAAGGTCTCTGGAGACTACGGTCGGCCATCTGCAAAGTCATGGAGGTAACTCCTAACTTGGTCATGTTCAGTTTCTTACAGATGGTATAGGGAAGGATGCTCACACTAGCCCCAAGATCACACAAAGCGTTTTGAACCACATATTTCCCTATAGAACAAGGGATGGAAAAAGTCCCGGGGTCACTCAGCTTAGGGGGTGAACTACCCTGCAAAAGAGCACTACCCTCCCCCACAAAGGACACGGTCTCAGTCGCATTTATCGTGCGCTTCTTAGATATGACCTCCTTGAGAAACTTGGCATATGCAGGAATTTGCTTGACCAAATCAATAAAAGGAAGATTTACCTGCAGTGTCTTTAGGATCTCAAAGAACCGATCGAGCTTGGGGTCCACGGTAGCCGCATACTGACTAAAAGGTAGCCTGACCGAATCGGCGGTGTCGTGTTCTCAACAAAGATCGACCACGGTCTGGACGCTGGTCGGCTGGTCACTCGGCCTGGCCGTGTGATCTGTCTCGTTCGTCGCCTCTTCCTCCGCTTGCTTCGGGCTATCATAAACTGTACCACTACGCAAAGTAATAGCACATGCAGTATCATGAGGAGGATTAGGAGGATTACCTTGTGGTGGCAGGGTGCCCTGTTGACGCGATGCTTGCGAAGCGGCCAATTGAGCCACTTGGTTCTCGAGCATTTTAATCGCTGCGTCCTTGGCTTGCTCATTCTTCTGCATCTGCTGCATCATGATCTCGTGTGACTTGGCCATCTGCAGCATCATGGCCTTCAATTCACTCACACCCGAATCAACAGCGAGGAGCGAGAGCGAGGTTGAGCGGTGGTGGGACATATTGGGGTCTTTGGTAGTTGGGAGGGATGGTTGGAAATTTTTATGGAGGGACGTAGGGTAGATTTTGTGGTGGTTGGGTGGTTGGGTTTAGGACATTACAGTTACGATACTGAAGGAGTGATCGATCATAACCAGCCGGGTTTCGTATGGCAGTTACGTCAGTAGGATTGATATGCGAAAACTCGCTCTGGGCACAAAGATACCCCGTAGTATAACCCAAGTCGTGCCTGTGACAAAGATTCACATGAGCACTAGAAGAACCACCTCCTCGCATCTCGCTAATCTGCGCAATCGGTAGCGAAGAACCTGATCGATGAGTGCACTAATACTCCCTTATCACGGCCATCATGTGCGGACCGTGAATTCCTCGCGCTTACCAAATCGAGAAGAGTGAACGGCCATCTCCTCTATCAAACCCCAAGCTTTGTCGCCGCCGGCGTTATTAGCGAAACGTCCCTCTGCGGTGAGTCAAGTATAGCCGGCTCTCAGATACAACCCGTTGTAGAATGTCATGATCACCAACCATTCGCTCAACCCGTGGTGAGGACAATCCCTTATGAGCTTCTTGTACCGCCTCCCATGCTTCAAAGAAGTGACTCATCAAACGCTTGTTTGAAGCCTTGGATTTGGCTTCTCATCCGATTAGTGCTCAGGAGGATAGAACTTAGAGTAGAAGGCAAGAGCTAACCCATTCCAATCGGTGATCCCCGCAGCTTTCCTTTGTCGAGGTCCGTGATCCACTCACGAGCTCGATCTTTTAGTGAAAAAGGGAACAACATTTCCTTATCTGGTTTTGGGTGATCCCTACCGCTTAATCGTGAGAACAAAGAGTCGGTGAACACTTGCATATGCCTACCGGGATCCTCAGTTGGGTAACCACCGAATTGATTCCGCTCCACCAAGTTTAGGAAAGCGGGGCGGATCTCAAAATTGCCCTGCAGCGTAGCGGGCATCGTGAATCCAGTAGGAATGGATTAGGTGTAGGCACCGAGTGACTAGAAAGTTTAGGCATAGTCACTGGCGGTGGAGATAATGGAGTAAATGGAGGTGTGTCCTCTTCGTAGGACGATTGCGTAGCACTAGACGACGCTTCCTCGGTATTAAGATCAACGATTTGAATTGCTTGCTTGCGTAGTCGATGTAACGCTCGTTCCGGCTCAGGTTCAAATGGGACAAGAGTCCGGGGTGACCTGTGCATAAACAAAACTACAAGCAAATGATAAGAAACGGTCTCAAGGAACTAGGTTCCTTGAGACAAGAGAGAAAAACCTAAGCAAAAACTAAGCAAACACTAACTAGCTAACCGTCTCCCCGGCAACGGCGCCAAAAATTGATGAGGCTAAAGTCGTCACGCCTAATCAAAAAAAACCTAACAAACAACTAACAGAAGCTAGTGGTAAGCAGGGTCGAATCCACAAGGAGATGGTGTAGTCAAAGGGATGCTCAGCTAAACTAGGTCGGTCTCAAGGGTGCGAAAAGGGATTGATTTGTGTAAACTAAACTAGAATACGAAAAGCAAAAGGAGTAAAATATGAATGAGAGGGAGATTAGGGCATTCGGGGTCATGTGACATCGATTCAAGTACTAACTCAAAAGGGATTATCAGCCAATTGAAATCATGCAAGTGATTAGGTTTAGGAAAACGCTCTCTCGAGTCAATTTTAACCTTAAGCAAATTTAGCGGGCTCTCGCAACTTACTAAATTCAACTTATCTAATACGCGTGAGTCTAGTTTCAATTCGGCTTTCGATCTTAAACTGAAACAACCTAAATTCAATTCAATAAAGGCGTCCCTAAATTCAATTGATAATAAAACGCGTAGGAAGAAATCAACTTGCACAAATTCAATCGATTAAAGCAATTAAAACATGGCTTGAATCAATATACAATCACCCTAAACCCTAATGAAGAATTAGCTAGACATGATTAAAGTAGAAGCAATAAACATAGTAATAATAAACATGATGAGAAAGAGAAAAGCAATTAAATTAAACCTGGAAGAATTCTTGAATTATAATCTAAAGATCGGAACTTGCAAGATGAAATCAATCAAAACTAAGGAGTATTTGAGAGTTTTAAAGAGAGAAACTGAATTCTAATTTTAAAGCTGTAAAAACTAATGAAAAGCATAAGTGAAACCCTAACTTCGGGTTCTATTTATAGGCCTTCGAAAATACGCGAAACAGGGCAGCAGAACCGAGCGGTTCGTGGGTGAACCGATGGGTCAGGGGGTCAAACCGATCGGTTCAAGCCCAAACCGATCGGTTCTTAGGTACTCAGCATTTTACAGCAACTTCAAGCCTCGTTCTTGTATCCGGAACCTATAGGTTTCGCTCTGAACCTATAGGTTTGACGTCCCAACTTGTCGTATGACTTCCGAATCGACTCTCGGGCTCCGTCTTGACTTCACGATACTCGATAATGCTCCATTTGACTCAGGTTTTAGCTCAGGACCGCCAAAACCTGCAAAATACACACGAGGAACGACAGTATCGCAATATAAAGCAAATAGCTACTAAAACAATAATGAAATCGAGCAAGTGTGAGCTAAATGCAACTAACACGGGGGCATAAATGCTATATAAATGACATGTATCAGTAACTCTTTTGGGTTAAGAACAACCCGTTTATATTTATCCGGACCGTGTGCGTCGCTAGTTCGGTCTCCAACAAACCGTCCCCACGACTGAGGCTAGCCAAGGACCCGAGTTCGCCATTACTCGAGCTAGATGTCAGTCTTGGCTTCATTCTTGGAATTGTAGAACTGTTTGGCATCTTCTTGAGCCGTGCGCGTCGACATGGGTATCCCCATCGTATTTGAAATGGATTAAGGAAACTTCTGTCGAGGTGCGACGGAAATTACTTGAAGACGACGTAGCTGATTGGAAAGCGCGTGGTGAAGCGTTATGGAACCGAAAGTTCTACAAAGAGCTGAACATGCCTGATGCGAAGCATGGAGCTATGGCGAGATGTTCAAATGTGTGGCGAAGGTTGAATGCAGATGAAGAAATTCGTCCAAGCATTGCCGATCGATTGGGCCCGCGCCTAAGCGTGCAGGACCGCCTGGGGCCGCCAGAAGAGTGCGAATTTCCTCCCAAAAAAGGGGCTAGAATGATTATGGGTCAGACGTCGTCCCGTAGCAGTGAGTCTCGTGATTTGCCTTAGCAGTAGGGATAGGCTGTAGTATAGGATGTTCAGTATAATATTACTTGATGCTTATTATTATTATTATTATTATTATTATTATTATTATTATTATTATTATTATTATTATTATTATTATTATTATTATTATTATTATTATTATTATTATTATTATTATTATTATTATTATTATTATTATTATTATTATTATTATTATTATTATTATTATTATTATTATTATTATTATTATTATTATTATTATTATAACGTTACTAGGACTTATTATTAGGATGGTATTACTAGGATTTATTATTATTATTATTTACAACTACGTATTAGTTAGAATTATTATTATGTGTGCTTTCCTCTTCTTAGTTGTGTGTGATGGGCTTCGCCCGTGATGAATAAAACTTTTACTATTTATTAGAAAAATTCTCGTTTCCACATTCATCAAGTTAACACTATTTCGATTGTACTCTTGTAAAGAGTTGCCTACGTATCTGTTTTTTACACAGAATCAAATCGAATTCGTAGTTCTTATGTTAAACATTTCGTGTGGTGGCGAATGCCAAGCTTTAAACTTACTCTAATACATCGCAATTCGAACATTATTTCATAACATTTGAGAATGAGGACTAAGGATAATATCGCTTCAACTGATCCAAGTTCGTTGGATTCGAGAAATCATTTCCATCTAGATCAGTTAGCCGAACTGCACCTCCTGTCAAAATTTTCTTCACCAAGTAAGGGCCCGCCCAATTTGGTTAAAATTTTCCTCTCGGGTCTACTGGTAGTAACGCACGAACTGGCTTTAGCACGAGATCGCCCTCCTTAATTCTTCGAGGCTTCACCTTTTTATTAAAAGCGCGCTCTATCCTTTTCTGATAGAGTTGAACGTTGTATAGTGCATTCAATCGTCTTTCATCGAGCATCACAAGTGAGTCATACCTAGCCTGGGCCTAGTCCGCTTCTGGGACTTTGCTTTCTAGCAGGATTCGCAGAGAAGGTATTTCCAATTCAACGGGTTGGACTGCTTCCATCCCGTAGGTCAAATAATATGGTGTTGCTCCGGTCGCAGTTCTAATCGACGTTCTGTACCCCCATAAGGCGAAAGGTATATTATCAGGCAATTCACGATAATTGTCTGTTATTTTCTTAAGAGTGACTGTAACCGTCTTATTAGCCGCCTCTACTGAACCATTTGTCTGAGGTCGGTAGGGTGACGACTTGTGAAGCTTTATCCTATATTTGTCGAGTAATTGAGCCGTTTCGGCTTGGAAGTGGGTTCCATGGTCACTGATCATTTCGTGAGGCACACCGTATCGACAGATGATGTCGTTTTGAATGAATTTCGCTACTTGCTTCGCATTTAGCACTTTGTAAGACTTGGCTTCTACCCACTTCGTGAAGTAGTCGATTGCAACCAAAATGAAACAATGCCCTCCTATTCCTGCGGGATTAACTTTCCCGATGATATCGATTCCCCACGTCGAGAAAGGCCAAGGCGATATCATAGTGTATAGCATAGAAGGTGGGACATGTTAGACGTTCGCGAATATTTGGCAGTTGTGACAGTGACGGAGATACCTTCGACAATCCATCTCCATTGTCGTCCAATAATAACCAAGCCTCATGATCTTCCGGACTAGCATGTGGGCATTCTTGTGTGGCCCACATTCACTGTCATGGACTTCTTCCATGACTTTTCTGCCGTGGCTTTGTCGACGCACCGCAGAATCACGCCTTTTGCCGTCCTTTTGTATAATTGCCCATTGTCAGTTGTAACAAACTGGGCTGACAGCATCCGTAATGCTCGTTTCCCGCGCGTGTCTAGGTCTGTGGGATATTCTCCTGCGTTTTTGTACTTCATGATTGATGCGTACCAGGGCTCTGTCTCGCTTTCCACAGCGTTGTCGATCGTGTTAGCATATGCGGGTAATGATATGCGTTGAACACATAACGGCATACTATCTATGCTGTTTGGAATGTTAATTAAGGCTACTAATTTTGACAGTGCATCGGCGAATTGGTTTTCCTCCCTCGGGAGGTGGACGTATCGTATTTCGTTGAACAATTTTTCAAGCACTTCTATCCTTGTTCGGTAAGGTGCCAAACTACTACTTTTGATTCTCCATGCTCCACTTACTTGATTGATCACCAAGGATGAATCACCGTGTACTGGCAACCTCTTTATGCCTAAATTGATAGCGCTGTGCAGACCCAACAGGCATGCCTCGTACTCTACAGCGTTGTTGGTAACAGCAAAGTCCAATTTAATGGATACGGGTATATGTTCTCCTTTTGGTGAAACAAGGAGGATACCGATCCCGTAACCCATGTAATTTGAAGCTCCATCAAAGTACAAATCCCACGTATTATTTTCGACGCTTGCAACATTTTCATCTGGAAATGACCATGTACCGTGATTTCGGTTTCTTCAATTGGATTATCGGCAAGGAAATCGGCGACAGCTCTTCCCTCAATTACCTTAAGTGGCCTATATTTAAGGTCAAACTCTGCTAGCATGAGAGTCCATCTTGACATTCTGCCATTTAGTACTGGTTTTTCAAACAAGTACTTGACCGGGTCCATTTTTGGAGTAGACACTCACACTGTAGCTGAGCATGTAGTGTCTTAACTTCTTCGTGGCCCAAGACAAAGCAAGGCATGTTTTTTCTAGCATCGTGTACTTTACTTCATACTCTAAGAACTTCTTACTAATATAGTAAATCGCTCTTTCTTCTTTGTCGACAGTTTGAGCTAACATTGCACCCATCGCGGTATCCGTTACTGTTAGGTGGGGAAGACAAAACCTCTTTTATTTTGTCGAATGCAACTTGACACTGATTGTCCCATGTAACGTGCTCTCCAACCTTAACCTTTTTAAATATGGGCTCACAAATCATAGTTAACTTAGTGACGAAACGGCTAATATATTGTACTCGGCCTAGAAAACCTCGAATTTCTTTCTCGGTCTTCGGGTGAGGCATCTCCAATATGGCTTTGATCTTCGACGGATCGACTTCGATGCCACGATGGCTAACGATGTGGCCGAGCAGCTTACCGGAAGTAACTCCGAATGCGCATTTCTGCGGGTTTAACCTCATGTTGTACTTTCTTAATCTTTCGAAGAATTTCTTCAGTGCACTTAAATGACCACTGCGTTCCTTTGATTTCACGATCATGTCATCGACATAGACCTCTACTTCTTTATGCATCATATCATGTAGCAACGTCGTTTCGATTCGTTGATATGTGGCCCCAGCGTTGATCAGTCCAAACGGCATCACCGTATAACAATAAGTTCCCCACTGTGTTGTGAACGCGGTTTTGTGCATATCTTCCTCGGCCATCTTTATCTGATTGTAACCTGCATAACCGTCAATGAAGGACAATAATGCGTGGTTGGCGGTGTTGTCAACCAAGATATCGATGTGAGTTAATGGGAAATCGTCCTTCAGACTAGCTCTATTTAAGTCACGAAAATCAACGCAGACCCGTACCTTCCCGTCTATCTTCGGTACTGGTACGACGTTGGCTACCCAATCTGAGTATTCTGAAACTTTGATGAACCCGGCTTTGAATTGCTAGTCAATTTCTTCTTTGACTTTTAGAGACCATTCGGGTCGTATCCGGCGGAGTTTCTGTTTTACTAGTTTGAACCCTGGTTTGATCGGGATTCTGTGTTCTGCAATTTCCCTGTTAATCCCCGGCATGTCTTTGTAAGACCACGCAAACACGTCTTTGAACTCATTTAGCAGATCGATGAACCCTTGTTTTTCAACAAGGTCGAGAGTTGTCCCTATTTTCAGCTCTTGTGGTTCGAGAGTGGTTCCCACATTAATTGTTTCGGTATCTTTGACTACCGAGCTTTTCTCATCATATTCCTGTATCCCCTTTAACAACTGAGGAGATGGTTCTAATTCCTCATCTTCCACCTGTTCACCTTCGTCCTCATTCTCAATGTCATTATTAAAACATTCATTTTCAAAAATTGAATTGCAATGTAAAAGAGACAAGTCATAAGCAAACTGGTTCATTTTATTACTATTGATTTGAAATTGTGCGAATTGTGCGAATTGTGCTAACATTTGGGCCAACTGATCAGAGGTCAGCGGCTGAAGAGATGTGGCATCCGAGACAGGCCTCGGAATACCGGAACTAGAAGAACGTGCATGAAAAGGAAAGACTGGGGAGGGGGTATCTTCGACACCTAACACCTTAGACTTAGCACTAAGACTCCTATTATCATCATCATGTTCAGACTCAGAATCCGACTCAGAATTTCCTTCTGGCTCAAACATTTCCCCTTCTCCTATAGTCATCTTGAATAGCAGTCCCTTGTTGTCGGTCCATTTTATGGTTTTTCGCCATCCGGACATAGTCCCTTGCGGATTTACATCTGTAATGAGGGTAGATGGATCGAATCGGTCACTCTTGAGGATCATAATTACCAAAGCTTTGCTTGACGCTTCTATTTTCCTCTCCTCTCCAAAAAGAAGGCCCATAGCTTTCCCGTCTCCGACTGGGTTACACTCCTTCTTTGTTGTGATTGTTGCCATAATGTCATCTGGGATATAGTAACAATCTTGGAATATCTCAATTCCTAGGACCCAACGGTGTACTTTACGGTCGTAGATAGGCTCGGGAAAGTCCAAGCATGGTGTGTCTTCTCCAGCTCTCACGAATTGTCCATTAAGCGTCTGCGGGTATGGCTTTAGCTTCACATCTCGACCCTCGATTAGTTTCTTACCCCTGCTTAGGCAATCTTCATTCTTTGTTGGTTCGTACCCGAGGCCAAACGTGATTCCCTTCGGGATCATCAAAGGTGGTGTGAAGATATCCCCCTTCCTAGGATATAAAGAAAGGCCAAAGTATTTTTCGGTCCTTAGCATTGTTTCACACGCACGGCTTCCGGTGTATAAATCCATGTTTGACTCGTTGATTTGGGACTCGATCGCATTGACGACCTCAAAGCCACCCGACTCGATGGTGACATCATTTTGGACCTCGAAGGCCATGTCCCCACCAGTTACGACCATGGGAGTAGCATCAATAGTTACCACTCCTCCATTGAATGGGATTTTAATCTTTCGGTGAAGGGTCGAAGACACAGCTTTTGCAGCGTGGATCCAAGGTCTTCCGAGCAACATGTTAAAGGTGAAACAAGGTCTATAACCTGGAAGCTAACCGTCTTTTCGACTACACCCGTACTCACGCTTAAAGTGACAAGTCCGGCTACTCGACGTACGGTACCAACGAAAGCTCTGACCGTTTGCGTGGTTGGAATAAGATCGTTCTTTCCCAGGCCCAAATATATGCGGTTTTCAATGGAAGCACATTAACAGCGGACCCATCATCCACTAGCGTCACTCGAAGCCTCTTGTGACGGCATTCTACCGTGATGTACATGGCTAAACAATGTTGAGGTCCGAAGGAAGGTAAGTCTTCATCCGAAAAGGTCACGACGTTTGTAAGTTGAGGTTGGTTTGATGAAACCAACGAGACCATGTCGCTAGGCGTAGTGGCGGGAGACACGGTCATATTCATCAAGGATTGTAGTAGAGCTTGACGATGTTCGAATGAGCTTAGAATTAGCTCTCATATAGAGACATCCGCCTTGGTTTTCTGCAACTGCTTGATAAAGGGAACCTCTGGGGTCGACCCTTCTTCGAGTGTCCTTGCTATGGTAGGCCCATTTGCTTGCGTTTGCTTTGGGTGTCC
This sequence comes from Dianthus caryophyllus, assembly GCA_023091065.1. Lineage (NCBI taxonomy): Eukaryota > Viridiplantae > Streptophyta > Magnoliopsida > Caryophyllales > Caryophyllaceae > Dianthus > Dianthus caryophyllus. The sequence goes on along the minus strand of CM041529.1, from coordinate 8,544,572 downwards.
TCGAAAATATAAGTGCTCCTCGACTTTTCTACTCGATAGGGACGTCCGGATCGAGTTAGGTGATCAGACTCAAGGACATCCTTTCTTAATTGCATGATTTCTTCTTGGGTGCGTGGGATGACCGCACCTTCGGTGAGATAAATATCATCCTCGTCATCGGCCCAAACACCATTAATTTCACTTCCTTGCTTTGATACCAATTTGGAGTGAAACTAGATGGGTTAAGCTTCACTCAAGGAGACAACAAAAATCGATTTGTTATGCTCTTGAAATTCTCGGCCAAATGGGACTTTTTTTGTGATGAATTTTTCTGATTTTTGTGAAACAAAGAAAAACATTAAAGATAGGACTAATTCTAAGCACAAAGCAATAGAATTAGGGTTTGATTAATTAAGCACAAAGCCACTAATTAATCATAAAATCACTAACTCAAGCACAAAGCTAAGAGGAAATGAAAAACACTCAATTTTTAGGGTTTAACCTTCATTCATCTCCTTCCTTGAGCTCCCTAATCTGATTTCGGATTGATTTGGTAACCCTAGGCTCACTTCCATGGATAGTCTTGTTGGGTAACAAAGCTCCGGAAACAAATTCACCTAGAAGCTCAATGCCGCCAATAGATGATGACCCACTAAGTGTCTCAATGAGGTAGGAATCCTCATAGGTCTCCAACGATTCTTGCTCTTCCTTGGAGGGTGGTTTGCATTGCTCTTCGGGGACTTCCTTAGCAAGGACATCAAAGACATTCTTCCCCTTGCCAAGCTCTTGTTCAATTTCTGGTCTCCCATCAATCCCCATTTTTTCGTGTGATATAATCAAGGAGGGTGGGTTAGGGTTATTCAAAATCGGAGGTAAGGGTACAAGTTTGATTTTCTTAGCTCCAATCTTGAAGGTATAGGTATTGTCCCTCCCATCATGATGAGCATCTTTTTCCAACTTCCAAGGTTTCCCCAAGAGGAGATGACAAAGCCTCCATGGGTACCACATCACACAAAGCCACATCCATGTAGCCCCCTCCAATGGAGAAAGAAACCAAGCATTGTCTAACCACATTTACACTCATCTCGGCTCCATTGTTTAGCCACCTCATCTTGTAAGGGTTAGTTTTTCAATGAGAGTATTTGAGGCAACATTATTGTAACTTTCCCCATCAACAACCAAGTTACAAACCCTTCCCATAATGGTACACCTAGATCTAAAGTTTTGGACTTGGTGATTCTCTTCTAGGGTTAGGGTTTGAGCATGTATCGCTCTACAAGTCACACGGCTATGGTTAGGGTTTGGTCCTCCTCCTAACCGAGCCAATCTATCCTCTAACTCCCTCAAGATCACAAGGTTAGGGTTAGGGACCCCTCATTCGACTCATTTTGATTTCAAGCTCTCTTCTAGCTTTCTCCATAGAATCATACATGGTCTCACCAAGAGTAGTATCACAAGAAACATCAAAAGGAAGAAACATACCCATTGAAATAACCAAAGAACAAATCTGAAAAAATTTCGGGTACCTCAAGAACTCTTTGGACCGTGTATTGTCTAAGCACAAAGGTGGGATCTTGTGCTTCAAACCCAACCAAAGCTTTGATACCAATTTGGAGTGAAACTAGATGGGTTAAGTTTCACTCAAGGGATTGACTAAAATCGATTTGTGAGACTTATGAAATTTTCGGCCAAGTGATGTTATTTTTGTGAGAATTTTCTGATTTTTGTTGATAAATGAAAAACATAAAGATAGTACTAAATCTAAACACAAAGTAATAGATTTAGGTTTTGATTAGTTAAGCACTAAGCCACTAACTAATCAGTCACTAAACTCAAGCACAAAGCAATGAGAAAAATGAAGAACACTCAACTTAAACACTAGGGTTTTCAATTCATTCAAATCTGAAAAAATGCAAGGGTAGAGTGAGGGTTTATATAGTACCCTTACTCTAATCTTGACCTTACAATTCAAAGCTAATCTAAGGGCTACAAATAGCCCACAAAAACAACATAAATCTTGGCACAAAGAGCTCACATGAGCTGAAAATTTGAAAAGAAAACAACAAATGCATAAAGTATAAAGTAGGATAGTGACATGTGTTGAAAGAGACTTGTTGAGGAACACATGTGATGCTTCATTTGATGAATTTCGGCTGACTTGGGTCTTGTACCCACTTGGGTTTGCTCTTGAAGATTTAATTGACTTGTGGTTCGAACCCACATGGGTGCACCCAAAGTTCACACTTCAAAAATAGCACATTCATTGACTTTTCGGTTGCTCTCCAACTTGACTTCTTTGACCCACCAAGCTTGACCAAGATATTATTGTTTAATTCACTCAAAATAAGCTTGGGTGGACCCTAGGACCGTGGCCTAGCCCATGGTTCGAGCCCAAGGACCCAAACCGTGTTCTAGACTAAAACCACCTTTTCTCGCCTTGACCATTCTTGGTCCACTTGCGTTGGGAAAGAGATCAGCGCAATCTATATAAATCTTTCCAACGAAAAACCCGGTGAGATAATGAACGGGTCGGAATAAGTGAGACATATCATCATTGTCTCCAATGAACACTGCGTTGGAGTGGTTGCCGAAAGGGTTAGTTACATTATTCGGCATGACCATAGGGATTGGTAGAGACCCATTTTCGATCATGTCTTGGATCTCATGCTTAAGGCGAAAATAATTCTCAGTATCGGGTCCTCTCCCTTGATGGAACGCGCAATACCCGTTCGGCTTGTACTATTTACCTTGTCGATCAACAGGCGGATCCGGAGTCGGACCGATTGGGTTCAACTTCCCCTGGACCGAGAGCCTTTGAAGGGCAGAAGCAAACGTACACCCGATATCAGTAAACGTCCTTCGTGCTCGACGTTGTTGCTCCCGAGGGCCCCCAAAGCTGATTGCTTGTACGTGATTAGCTGAATTAGATACCCTTGACTTAGAAGAAGAGTGCCCTTGATATCCCTTAGGCTTTTCGCATAGTAGTTTGAATTTCAGCATTATCAGCAAAATGCTTACAGAATTCCACGGTGATATCTTCAATAGTCGGGAAATTTTTGAGTTCGAGACCATAGAACCACTTCCTTGTATGCTCCCCCAAAGATTGAGCAAAAACGTGGGACAACATTTCGGCGGGTACCCCTTTCAGGGCGAGGTATTCTTTGTAGGATCGAATATGTTGCAATGGGTCTTCAGTTCCCTTAAACTTAGGGATGTCGGTAAGCACAAAATTGGTCGGTAGCTTGTCTTGAACCGGCGTATACCCACGAGCATTCTCGAAGTGAATACTTTCCCCTTGAGACAATTTCAGTTGTTCCTCTATCAGTTTAAAACGCTTCTCAAGTTCAGTTTGCAAAGGTGGTGGAGGCGGTGGAGCTTCTACCGACAACTTTTTTTCTACAGACTCCAAACGACCCATTATTGCAGCTAGAGTATCATTGAGTTTGTTCAATGCTTCCGTAGTAGTCATGTTTCTTGTTTCAACCGGCCTTTCTACAATGAAACCCCTAACAGAAATCAGTTATTGAATTATAAACCCCTTGCACAATCGGAACCTGACTGACGCACACATGACGCGCTTGAACGAGACCCACCATTATATCCAGACTTGAAAATGACTAGCTTGACTCATCTATACTTGTCTAGCCTAAACATGGACTCTAGAGTGAACTATTGGAACTGACGGACTCGAACTCCCTATTCTAGACTTGGGTTAGACTCGGAATATGATTCGAAATTTGAAATCGAGGACGGCAAAAGAAAAGTAGCATTTCGAAAAAAAAAATCTTTTAAGAGCTAATACAGGATTATTCTAACCCCAAACGGATAGCATTTCAGCCAGGAAGAGATCTTTTTTCAAAAGAGCTAACATCGAAAATTATTTAAGATTATTCTAATCCTAAACGAATAGCATTTCAGCTAGGAAGAGATCTTTTTTCAAAAGAGCTAGAATCGAACATTATTTATGATTATTCTAATCCTAAGGGGATGGCATTTCAGCCAAGAAAAGATCTTTTTTCAAAAGAGCTAATATTCAGAAAATATCTAAGATTATTCTAATTTAGAAGGAAAGCGTTTTAGCTTAAACAAAAATCTTTGTGTTTTCAAAAGAGATAGTGTTGGAAAATATTTAAGATTATTCTAATCCTAAAAAGACAGCATTTCAGCTAAAAAAAAAAACTTTTGGAAAATATTCGATTGAAAAGATGACAGTTTTGACTAAAGGACTAAAAAATATGGTTTAAGAATTCACAGAGCATTTAGTCACACGCAATTCAGGGATGCAATGTATGAGCTAGACTATTCTAAGTCTCGAAAAGGGTCTATGCCAATGATCCCACGTTGTTAGGGAACCAACGCAAACACCATAAGTCAGTAACTAAATGGTGATTGTGCGGTTGCTAACCTCGGCGGAACCACCTTGATATTTAAATCAGACATAGTGAACGTCATTTCCATACCTTAAAATTGACCCAAGGGGAGAAATGGTTCGAATCCTAACATGATGCATAATTAACATAAAAAAAGGGTACTCTAAATAGCCATCGTTTTACTTTTCAAGTTTAACTCTCCCCAGCGGAGTCGCCAAATTGTGGACAAGGGAATTTGATCCACGCGATGTTTTATTTCAAAAACATTTTTAATTGAAAAGAGTCGCCAGTAAATTTTTAGGTGGAATTTAGAAACCAATTGTAGAGAAAATGAGTACGTGTGAGTTTACGTGTTAGGAAGTTTAAAGGAATTTCATTAATTTGACGCCTAACCCCGCCTGTTATAAAAACGGTCTTTACTAAATAAAACCATGGCTATTTTGAGTATGCATGCGAATATGCAAACAATATTTTAACCCTAAACAAATTACATCCATTCTATGTCGTTTAATGCAGACAAAAATACGTCGAAATTATTTAACATATGGGTTCATTTACTATTCTACCAAACAAACAAAAGAAAAAGAAATACTCACCAATTGTGGAGTGAAACTTAAGGGGGTTTAAGCTCACTCAAAAGAACAATCAAAATCGACTAAGAATTGATAAGGGATTTTCGGCCAACAAGCAAATATTGTGTTTGAATTTTCTGAATTTTGTAAGTTTAGGTGAAAGCATAAAAGATAACCTAATTCTAAGCACTTAGCCAAAGAATTAGGGTTCGATTACTTAAGCACTTAGCCACTAAGTAATCTCACACACACTCTTGCACAAAGCAAAGAGAAAACAAAGAAGAGATAAACTCAAACTTAGGGTTTTTGATATAACTTGAAATCTGAAAATTACATTGTTTGTTGGAGGGTTTATATAATACCCTTAGACACATCTCAACCCTACATTTCAAAGTCGATCTAAGGGCCTTAAGAGGTCCTCAAATCAGCCGAAATATGTTGGTCCCAAGGACCTTACAAATCTGAAAAAACTATAACAAACAAATGCATAAAGTAGATAGTGACCCATGGAGCCATCCTCACCTTGCAAGGATTTATTTCATGCAAGGGCTATTAAGAGCTCCTTGGAGTGCAAGTAGGCCGGACCAAGGGTCCCCATGTGGACTTCAAAAACAATGTATTACAAACTACAAAAGGTGAAAATGACATAAAGTAAAAAACAATTACAATGAAAAGGACATGCTTCACAAAATAATGTGTGTATCTTGAGTACTTGGGTCAGCTGAATTCTTGGCCCCCTATAGCTGACTTTTTTGAACCATGTTGGGTCTTGTTTTATTGGAGGACTAACCCACATGGGTGCACCCAAGTGATCACACTCAAAAATAGCTCATTGTTGACTTTTTGTTGCCCTCCTTCTTGAACTCTCCTTGACTACCTTAGGTCCACCAAGCTTGGCTAAATTTGACCACTTGATTAGCTTGACTTTGCACTTAGATGGACCCTAGGACCAAGGCCTAACCTATGGTTCGAGTCCAAGGACCCAAACCATGGTCTAGCTCCAAATCGCCCTTGCTTGACTTGACCATTCCTTGTTCAATCTCCTCTCTTTGGAAAGGATTTGCCCTCAAATCCTTGGAGATCCTCTTACTTCCCTCAAGACTTGATTTCTTGCTTGATTCTCGACTTAGACCTCGATCAACCTTGGCTCTCATGACCTTAGGCTTCCAAGGACACCATTTGATCAAAGTTTGAAGAAGAGGTTGGACCCCTTTGACTTGGCTCGTGTGAGTGGCCATGCTCCCTTCTCTGCTCACGGTTTTCTTGACCACACACTCTTCCTCGAGCACACCCTTGAGCCCATGGCTTGTAGGCATGCCGTCCATCCATTCTTGTTCATGATTGAGCCCATCTATGATTCTCCATCTCAAAGACCCACTTGATCTTTCTAAGCCATCAATCTTAGCTCTCTCCTTAGCCTCATTCTCATTGAAGTTGGTTGTGTTCATCTCATTGTTGATCGGTTTGTCATTCTCTTGCTCCTCTCCTAGAATCCTCCTTGTTCCTCTAGGGTTTTCCTCGATTCCTAGGCTTACCATTTCTTCACCCACACTCATTCTCGGCCCCACACCCACCCCTTTGCTAGAGTTCTCTTCATTGAGTGATTCAAACAAGCACGAGTTGGTCTTGCTTCCCATAGTCGAGGGTAATGGTGTTAGGACAATGAGTTTCTCCCGATACTTGAAGGGGTAGGTGTTGTCCCTTCCCATGGTGGGAAGAATCCTTCTCATACTCCCAAGGTCTTCCAAGCTACAAGTGACATGCATCCATTTCGAGAATTTCACAAACGATCTCATCCTTGTAATCTTGCCCAATCGAAAAGGGCACCTTGCATTGTTTGTCGACTTTCACTTCGGCCCCCTTGTTGAGCCACCTTAGTTTGTAGGGACTTGGGTGTTCCGATGTGGGTAGGTTTAGTTTTTCCACAAGTTTTTTAGAAGCCACATACGTGCAACTTCCCCCGTCGATGATTAGATTACAAACTCTTCCCATGATCGTACACTTGGACCGAAAAATTTGTTGCCTTTGGTCCATGCCCTCGGTTGATTCATGAGTGTGCATTACTCGCCAAGTGACTAAGCTCAATCCCGAGTCCGGGGGCACCAAGGTTTCGGCTTCCTTCACTTCCACTACTCCCTCTCGTTTTTCTTCTTCACAAATTAGGACTTCATCGTCACCCCAATGCACCACTTCGCAAGTACTCAAGGCCCTCTTGCTAGGGCATTCTTTGGCAAAGTGCCCATACCCTTGGCATTGATAGCACTTCTTGAGAGGAATCGTTCTTCTAGGGCCAAAGTCGATGCCTTTTCCCTTGTCTACACTTGATGGCTTGGACGTGTTACTAGTCTCGGCTAACCTCACCCCTCCTTGGCTCGTTGGTGTGGTGATCTTGGGTGTGGACTTGACCGCTTCCCCTCTCCCCTTGTCACGTTTCTCGACCCTCATGGCCATGGTGACCGCCTCATCAAAAGACCACAAGTTTTGCATTTTCACCCGAGTAGCCACTTTAGGGTTGAGGCCTTCAACAAACCTTACAATTTTTTGTACGGACTTCTCATTCATTTCGCATTGTAGGGTGAGTTGCTCGAAATCCCGTAGATAGGACTCAATGTGTAACACCCCGGCCCCAACTAAAGGCCGAAATGTCATTCACGGTAGCTGCGTACATCGCCCACAAACCAACACGGGCCCTTTCCAGCGCACTTTGTTCTCACTCGTGCACATCCTGGAAACTTCCCAGGAGGTCACCCATCCTAAGACTACTCTCCACCAAGCACGCTTAACTGAAGAGTTCTTAAGATGAGCCACCAGAAAAGAAGATGCATCTTGTTTTCTGGTGGCTCACCTTAAGAACTCTCCAGTTAAGCGTGCTTGCTGGAGAGTAGTCTTAGGATGGGTGACCTCCTGGGAAGTTCTTAGGATGTGCACGAGTGAGGACAAAGTGCACTAGAAAGGATCCGTGTTGGTTTGTGGGCGATGTACGCAGCCTGGCGAGCTACCGTGAGTGACATTTCGGCTTTTGGTTGGGACCGGGGTGTTACAAATTGTATCAGAGGAACCCGGCGACCGTGTGGTCGAATCCTGTGTCTTGTTGGCCAGGTACGCACCTAGCTGGGGAGGATTCTGGAATGCTATATTGTAAGTAGCGGCCAGACGCAACAAGGACGTTGCGTTCTTCAAGTGGGGGTGTGTAACACCCGGTGTTGTCTGAGGTTATTCGGGCCGGGTACCCCGTTGAAGAGGTTCATGTGTTGGCTCAAGTGACATAGTGCTTAAAAGGATTGTATGTACTACTCATATCAACAAGATGCATCTTCTTTTCTGGTGGCTCACCTTAAGAACTCTCCAGTTAAGCGTGCTTGCTGGAGAGTAGTCTTAGGATGGGTGACCTCCTGGGAAGTTCTTAGGATGTGCACGAGTGAGGACAAAGTGCACTGGAAAGGATCCGTGTTGGTTTGTGGGGGATGTACGCAGCCGGGCGAGCAACCGTGAGTGACATTTCGGCCTTTGATTATTAACAAACATATCTGCTTCTGATACCAACTGTAACAACCTGGTTTTTCGTCGACTTTAATTACTAAGGCGGAAATTAATTAAGTCTTAAACCAGCGTTATTAATTATACCGTGACCATATCTGCTTCTGATACCAACTGTAATTAGTAAGGCGGAAATTAATTAAGTCTTAAACCAGCGTTATTAATTATACAAATAACCCAAATATTACATCATCGTTTAAGAGTTGAATGGAACAACTCTAAATACGGAAGTTAAAAGAGTAAAGTGTAACAACTCTAATAACTCTAATAACTCTAAATACCGTGACCATATCTGCTTCTGATACCAACTGTAACAACCTGGTTTTTCGTCGACTTTAATTACTAAGGCGGAAATTAATTAAGTCTTAAACCAGCGTTATTAATTATACAAATAACCCAAATATTACATCATCGTTTAAGAGTTGAATGGAACAACTCTAAATACGGATGTTAAAAGAGTAAAGTGTTGTATATATTACATATCTCTCAAAAGCAACAAAAGTAAAGCGTAAAAACGTCTCGTGGCCCCATCCAAAATCCAGCTCCTGGTCCACGATCGTCATGCACAATAAACTATTGGGGGGATGCCCGCTGAGCGGACAGTGACTAGCTATGCTCATACTTACCCTCGATTTCAATTACTTTGGTTTAATATTATCGCTTTATAAACATAACATTATGATAAAAACATAAACATGCTTATTACATATAGCATATAAAGACATATAAGTCATAATAAGCATGCGGTTTAAAGCGATAAATCATATAAGCATGATATTCAATTAGGAAGGCAAATAGCATATAATAGCATAGCAATAGTATCACAATAATTCAATAACATTACAAGGCGATATCGGATCGCAATCAAACATACACATCGTATCATTCTCCTCATGCAGACTCGATTCAATTCAGAAAGTTGTGGTCTTTAGTTTTCGAAGATGGTACACACTCGTTCTCAAATAATCATACAACAGACAACACATACTGCTTACGAGCCTGACCACTGAGTAGGCCTTTGTACTCTGATCGATTGCATCTCACTTCCATAGTGCAGAGGCTTACTCGACTCGTAAACCACGCCGAATACTATAGTACTTGCATCTCATCTTCTAGTGTTCGAAATTATTCGAACTTCAGATACAATCTCGTCAAGTAATCTTTACGCAGGGTAAGAATGAATGCAAGTGTCGCGCCCACTAAGAACGAAACACGGCAAGGAGACAGAACCGCAAAGCGCATAAGCACATAATGTCACGGTGGCCCTGGTAACTTTAGCGAAATAGGGGAATAAAACCCTAGTCTAGTATGCATACACTAATATCCAATTTAAGAGTAGGCTATGCTATTCATAGAGCACCTTAACTCAGGATAAAACGACTATTTCCTAAAGCCTGACCCACTAAGAGTTGAATTTTTCATTATCTTGTACGGCATTGGCTATACGACTTAAGGCGTAACGGCATGGGCAGGATGCACTAAGCAATAAGGCTGCCGGCTTAAACCACACTATTCGATATGACCCAAGCCAGAGACCGAGATAGTGGTATCCGCACAAGACTATCTTAACCCCACTTCACTTACGATTGACGTTTTCATATCTGAGGCCCAAGCTTGACCTTTTATTTAACTTACTCAATATTCATTATTTATTTGATATTCCATATCACATGTTACTAGACTCTCCTAGTCTCGGCGTCAAACGTTTTATTTGAATGGTAGGTTTCATATGATCACATAACACATTCGTTTATTATTTGAAGTGTTGTTAATTATTAATGTTTTTAAATTTCTAATTTGATATGTTTAACTAAAATAAAATGAGTATTTTTGCACCCTCAACTTACATGTATCGTTGACCAAATCTTTGAGTCGTAATCGATTGTAAGATTTTATCCCGAGGGGCAGTCGTCGACGAAAACCAATTGTAAAAACCGTAAATTTGAACCAAACTGACAGCGATTTTCAAAAGTTTGTAACTTCTTCGTTTCTCAACGAAATTTTAAACCGAAAGATGTTTTGGAACCGTGACAACGTGAACTTTAAGATTATGTTAACAAATCAGTGAGATTATGAAGTTTTCAACACGAAAAATGAGGCGGAAGAGGGGATAGCTGAACGAAAAAACAGAAAGTGATGCTCTGTTTTTTGAGCGGCTATCTCGACTTATTTTGAGACTTTATGAGGGCTTTTTGTGACTGAGAATTATGTGTGTATACTTCAAAACTCGTAACCCTTGAATGCTTGTGGTTAGTGTGTATTTATAGGGTCGAAAGTAGGGTTTTTTGAGGGGTTAAGAGCAGCTTTGCTCTGTTTTTCGGGGGCTGCTGTTCACAGCTCGGTTTAGGGCTTTGTAAGGGGTTTTATTCAGTGGCAAGGCAAGGGTATATAGGTAGGATAGTTAGGATACGGCTATGGGTCATGGGTAGGCGAATAAGAGTCGGGTTTGGGTCAAATAAGGGCTGATTTTGGGCTTACGAGCTACTGCGTATCAGCTCTGTTTTGGGCTTCGTTTACGCTGGTTCAGACAGGTTTAAGCTCGGGTATGTGACGGAGAGTGTGGGTGAAAAAGGCCTCGAAGTTCGTACTAAAACTGGCTCAAAATCACGCTTTAAATCGAGCTCAAGTAGAGCTAAAAATCGCGAATAAAGCTTATTTAAAAAATTGAACTTTTCAAATACGATTTAATAAAAATATTTTAAAACACGAGAAACGACTTGTCAAGTCGAATATCAATTTTGTAAAGGAGATTTTTCAAATCTAGTTACTTAAGATGATTTTTCAAATCGAATTATTTTATTTTCAATAAAATAAACTTGAGTCAAATAAAATTTTGATCAAAATAAATTTACCTTGTCAAAACATTAATTCAAATTTCAGTTAAATTAATAAAACATTATGTCGACGGCGCTCAGCTTACATCGTAATACGAAGTCAAATAAATGACACGAAATACATGTTGTCCTATCTTCATTGGGTATTTGTCGGGTTTTCTATAAATTTCCATATCGTCAAATACGGGTATCTACAATATTAAATTCTTATTTAAACATGGTACATAATAACAGTTATTAAGGTACATTTCTTAACCCGAGGGTAAAACTATTACATAAGTGCCGACAGAAACAACTGCAACCCTTGCTCCATACCCAACGCGTAGATCAATCTCCCCTCTGGCTAGTGGACGCACGTTTTTCATCCCCTGTACATTATTACAAATGTGAGAACCACATCCGGTATCTAATACCCAAACACTTTGACTTGCACAATTTAATTCAATCATATAGATGTTGGAAGAATTTATACTTGCCGTAGTTATACGACCGGCTTTCTTATCCTCCAGATATTTGGGGCAATTGCGTTTCCAATGTCCAAGAATCGAACATTAGAAACACGGCTGGTCGGGTGCCCCCCCTCGCTTGGGATTGGTTGGGCTAACTGTTTTAGCCTTTCCATTACCCTTGCTAGTGGCTTTCTCTTACTAGTTGCCCTCTTGAACTTCCCTTTCCCCTTAGTCGATATTGCCAGCACATCCCTCCTAGTGCTCCCACTTAACTGCATATCCTTCTCAGCTTGCACAAGCTGAGAATGCAACTCGTGCAGACTTTTCTGCATGTTATTCATGTTGTAGTTTACCCTAAATTGGGTGAACCTATCGTGTAGTGAATGGAGTACTCGGTCCACCGCGATCTCTTGGGAGATCGGATTGCCGAGCCGCTCAAGAGTTTCTATGTACTCAATCAATTTGAGCACGTGGCTACTCACAGATTGTCCCTTCCCGAGGCGGGCCTCGAAGAAGCAGACGGCGGCATCGTACTTCAGAATTCTTCGGGCTTGCGAAAACATAGTCGTAAGCCTTGTGAATATCTGATGAGCATTGAGGTTTATTAACCTCCTTTGGAGGGAAGGTGCCATAGCGTAAACCATTACATATTTGATGGCACTCGACTCCTTTTGATATTCCTCAGAAGATTACCTAACCACTGAAGTTGCCCTCGTGAAAGGTTCGGGAGGGGGAGGGTCAACGAGGTACCGCAATTTGCCATCAGCTATGGCAGTATTTTGGAGGTTTTCCTCCCCATCAATATAATTGGATCCGTCCTCTTTCAAGGACACTCTGTCCATGAACGAACGGAGCCATGATTCTTTTGATAGCGGAGCAGAAACGGAAGTGGTTGGCCATACAATTATATGATTAACTACAACGGAAAAATAGAAAATAATAAGCATTCATTGTAAAAATATAAATAAACAATCAATAAAAAGATCTATATAATGATCTCCCAATAAATTATATAAATGAACCCGAGACCCTTCTCAATTTAAAATCAGGCATGGTAGAGCCGATATATCCGTCATTTAAATAGATTAGGTGTAACAACCTGGTTTTTCGTCGACTTTAATTACTAAGGCGGAAATTAATTAAGTCTTAAACCACCGTTATTAATTATACAAATAACCCAAATATTACATCATCGTTTAAGAGTTGAATGGAACAACTCTAAATACGGAAGTTAAAAGAGTAAAGTGTTGTATATATTACATATCTCTCAAAAGCAACAAAAGTAAAGCGTAAAAACGTCTCGTGGCCCCATCCAAAATCCAGCTCCTGGTCCACGATCGTCCTGCACAATAAACTATTGGGGGGATGCCCGCTGAGCGGACAGTGACTAGCTATGCTCATACTTACCCTCGATTTCAATTACTTTGGTTTAATATTATCGCTTTATAAACATAACGTTATGATAAAAACATAAACATGCTTATTACATATAGCATATAAAGACATATAAGTCATAATAAGCATGCGGTTTAAAGCGATAAATCATATAAGCATGATATTCAATTAGGAAGGCAAATAGCATATAATAGCATAGCAATAGTATCACAATAATTCAATAACATTACAAGGCGATATCGGATCGCAATCAAACATACACATCGTATCATTCTCCTCATGCAGACTCGATTCAATTCAGAAAGTTGTGGTCTTTAGTTTTCGAAGATGGTACACACTCGTTCTCAAATAATCATACAACAGACAACACATACTGCTTACGAGCCCGACTAATCGAGTAGGCCTTTGTACTCTGATCGATTGCATCTCACTTCCATAGTGCAGAGGCTTACTCGACTCGTAAACCACGCCGAATACTATAGTACTTGCATCTCATCTTCTAGTGTTCGAAATGATTCGAACTTCAGATACAATCTCGTCAAGTAATCTTTACGCAGGGTAAGAACGAATGCAAGTGTCGCGCCCACTAAGAACGAAACACGGCAAGGAGACAGAATCACAGCGCATAAGCACATAATGTCACGGTGGCCCTGGTAACTTTAGCGAAATAGGGGAATAAAACCCTAGTCTAGTATGCATACACTAATATCCAATTTAAGAGTAGGCTATGCTATTCATAGAGCACCTTAACTCAGGATAAAACGACTATTTCCTAAAGCCTGACCCACTAAGAGTTGAATTTTTCATTATCTTGTACGGCATTGGCTATACGACTTAAGGCGTAACGGCATGGGCAGGATGCACTAAGCAATAAGGCGTAACGGCTTAAACCACACTATTCGATATGACCCAAGCCAGAGACCGAGATAGTGGTATCCGCACAAGACTATCTTAACCCCACTTCACTTACGATTGACGTTTTCATATCTGAGGCCCAAGCTTGACCTTTTATTTAACTTACTCAATATTCATTATTTATTTGATATTCCATATCACATGTTACTAGACTCTCCTAGTCTCAGCGTCAAACGTTTTATTTGAATGGTAGGTTTCATATGATCACATAACACATTCGTTTATTATTTGAAGTGTTGTTAATTATTAATGTTTTTAAATTTCTAATTTGATATGTTTATTAATATGTCAAATTTTATTTAAGTGTTTTTCAAACACTTTAAGGTATTTACTTATTCATTTTAAATTTTCTATACTTAGTAAAATTTTCAATTATTTTCAGTATTTCACTATTCACTATTCACTATTCACTATTCACTATTCACTATTCACTATTCACTATTCACTATTCACCGTATTTTATACGTATTTTTATACGTATTCGTATTTTTATACTTCGTATTCTATACGTATTTTTATACGTATTCGTATTTTTATACTTCGTATTTTAATTGTATTTTTATACTCATACGTATTCTTATACTTGTACGTATGTTTATATTTATACGTATTTTTATACTTAAGGTATTTTAGTATAAAACTAAACTTGTTTTTATTTTCTAAGTACAAATTTCTAGTTTCAAAGTCGTTAGGTTCGTTTTGTACTTAATGATTTTTGTAAATATTTTAACAGTTTAGTTTTAAAAACGTTAAGTTCGTTTTGTACTTAGTGATTTTTGAAAATATTCTAAAAGTCTAGTTTTAAAAACGTTAAGTTCGGTTTGTAAAAAGTGATAATGATATTCATTTTAAAATACTAGTTTTAAAAATATTAAGTTCAATTTGTAAAAAGTGATAATGGTATTCATTTTAAATTGAGACTTAGTTAAATTTAGTCGTCTATTAACTAAATTTAGCGATTTTCATTTTAAAAGATAATAGTATCGTGGATGATTCATTTATAGTCCGTAAGTCCAAGATCAACAGTCCAAATAGCAAAGGCAGTAACACACGATTTAGTTCATTTTTATAACGGTTACATATTTTTATCGGTTTATAATATTTTGTTTATAACTAAATCGATTTATACAAAAATTCAATTCTAGCTACTATTTAACTTTAGTGACTTAGTGATAATTTCATTTTGGTCAAATTTAGTCATTAAAATATAGAAATGTCGTGTAAAACATAAATAATACAAAATTGATTCTATTTCTTTTAATTTCTTAATTCAACTTATTAACTACTAATTAAATTATTTTAACAATAAACTAAAAAGTGATAAAAACAAAAATTAACCCTAAAATGGCAAGGATGCCGTGAGCAAGGTAGTAGTGTTCTAAAATTTCATTTTTCGATTTTATCGGTTTTTAGCTTAAAGTCTTTATATTTTAATTATTCTAATTATACTAAAACGATTTAAACTATAATGAAATTTACTAACAATTTCATTTATATTTATGAATAGTGTTTTTCAACACTTTAAATTTCTAACTTTTTAAGCTAAATGATTTATAATGTTTTAGTTGATTTGTAGTATAATACTAAGTGATATATAAAACAATAACTAAACATAAACACAAATTATTAACAAACATAAATTAAAATGAAATCAAAATGAGTAACAAGGTTGAACATCAACATGAATAAATCAAGAACACACATGAAGAACTCAAGAACAACTCAAGAACACTAATTTCTATTTTAATAATTTATAATTTGTTTTCCTAATTTAGTTTTTTTTTCATAGGAACATCTATTTTAACTAACTTATTCTAACATATTATTTACAAAAATTAAAAGTGAAAATATGTCAAAATAAAAGGGAAATGCCGAGTAGAATATATATGAACATATAATTTCTATTTTCGATTTTAATCACTTTAAACTCATTGTTAATATTTCACATAATTTTTATATATGACCACTACTTAATTAAAACATAACTAAACATAAAAATCATATGAATCATAATTAAAAATGCTCAAAACTAATTTAGCTAAACATACTACCATTTTACTATATCATTACTAGTAAACTATATATTTAGTTATTATCATTTATTATTCAACACATAAACATACAAGTTCATATAAGTGATGTTTAACATATTTAACATAATTTTCATACTCATAAAATCATAATAACAAAACAAATTAATTTACTAAAAAGATAATATAAGACATAGTTAGTCACCTCGATTTAGCGAGCTAGAGGTTATCCGGGTCAATTATATTATCTAGGTTTAAGTCTTCACCCAAGTCCTCGTCTTCACCTTCAAATAACCCGTAAACAATAAGCTTCAATTACCCAAAGATGTCTAAAAACACTAGTATAATATTAGAGTAATATTAGGGTTTTAATTTAATGTGTTTTAGGAATAAAAATGGAAGAAAATTAAAGAGAGAAATGGAGGAAGAGCCACGGCAAAGAGAAGAGAAAAGAATGAGAGTTTTACACTTGTGAAATAATGAGGGAACACTAGTACGATTTTTAGGTTAAATGAATTAGGTTTAGGTTTGTTTTAATTAGAAATAAAGTTTAATTTAATTAAACAAAATGAGTCATGAAATCAAGTTGGTACACTTGATGTCTTTAGGAAGGTTCTTAGGTGATATTTTGGTGATAAAAGTTTTTCACGAAATTTATCAGTTTTTAAAAAGTCGGGTGTCAAAAGCGATAAAGTCAAAGTGTGCACGTTTGACTATTTTTCGCAATATTTCTACTTTTGAATTTTAAGACTAAAATATTTATTTCATTATTCAAAAATTTTATCTTCGAGATCGGTTGTTGGTTCAGGAATCTCCGACAGATCGAAGGTTCTATTACCTCTCTTGTCTTCGAGAAACTCTTTCTCTAAGAACGTCGCACTAGCCGCAACAAAAACTCGGTGTTCGGTAGGCGAATAGAAGTAATGACCAAACATTCCTTTTGGATAACCAATAAAGTATGTCTTGACCGATCGCGGGCCGAGCTTATCCTCGTGTCTCCACTTGACATAAGCCTCGCACCCCCAAACCCGAATAAAGGACAAGTTAGGGACCATTCCCTTCCATAACTCGTATGGAGTCTTGTCGACAGCTTTAGTCGGACTTCGGTTAAGTATAAGAGCAGCTGACAAAAGAGCATAGCCCCACAATGTGTCAGGTACTACCGTGTGACTCATCATGGATCGAACCATATCAAGTAATGTTCGATTCTCGCTCTGACACACCATTCAGTTGTGGTGTTCCAGGTGGAGTTAACTGTAATACTATTCCGCGGTCTTTCAGGTGTCGATCAAACTCAGTTGAAAGATATTCGCCACCACGATCTGAACGTAGTGCTTTTATCTTTCTATCCAGTTGGTTTTCAACCTTATTCTGGAATTCCTTGAACTTGTCAAAGGACTCACTTTTATGCTTCATTAAGTAGACATGTCCATATCTACTCAAATCGTCCGTGAAAGTGATGAAATACCTATAGCCATCTCTAGCGTTGATTGACATAGGTCCGCACACATCAGTATGTGTGAGTCCTAATAGGTCAGCAGCGCGCATTCGAACACCTTTGAAGGAAATTCGAGACATTTTGCCTATGAGACATGATTCACACGTGCCAAAAGTTTCATAGTCAAATGGGGCTATTGTCCCATTATCAATGAGCTTTTTCACGCGTTTCTCATTTATGTGTCCCATTCGGCAATGCCATAAATACGTTTGATCTTTGTCACCAACCTTTGCTTTCTTGTTACTCACATGCAAAATATCTGTGGTTTGATCTAAAACATAAATTCCGTTCATGGAAACAGCTTTACCATAAATCATATCGTTCAATGAGAAAATACAGCTATTATTCTTAATTGAAAATGAAAATCCTTCTTTATCAAGAACGGATACAGAAATAATGTTTTTAGATAAACTAGGTACATAGTAACAGTTATTCAGAAATAACTCAAATCCACTTGGGAGTTGGATTACATATGTCCCTACTGAAACGGTAGCAACTCTTGCTCCATTCCCCACTCGCAGGTCTACATCACCTCTTGCCAGAGTTTTGATGCTTCTTAGGCCCTGCAAATGATTGCACAGATGAGAACCACATCCAGTATCAAGTACCCAAGTTCCGAAACTTGCATGGTTAATCTCAATCATATGAATAAAAGAAGACATACCAACAGGAGCAACGCGGCCTGATTTTATGTCCTCAGCATACACGGGACAGTTACGCCTCCAATGCCCAGACTTGTGGCAATGGTGGCACTCCATGCTCTGCTTTGCTTTTGCCTTGCCTTGTGAGCTACCGCTAGACTCACCAGGCCCATTCTTAGCAACCATCGGCTTCTTGAATTTCGGCTTCCCTACAGTTAGGTTAGCCGGAGCCTTACCCTTACCCTTCTTGTTCCCAATTGGAGTGAAACTTGATGGGTTAAGTTCCACTCAAGAGACTAACTAAAATCGATCTTGTGAGGCTTGTCTTTACTCGGCCAAAGTAGTGTTTTTGTGGGATAAATTTTCTGAAATTTTGTGTAACAAAATGAAAACATAAAAGATAGTACTAAATCTAAACACAAAGTAATAGATTTAGGTTGTGATTAATCAAGCACAAAGCCACTAATTAATCATTCACAATCTCAAGCACAAAGCAAGGAGAATAATGAAGAACACACAAATAAACACTAGGGTTTTTTCTTCTCATTCAAATCTGAAAAATTATGTTGTGAGAGGCTTGGTTTATATAACCCAAGGCCTTACATCTTGACCCTACAAATGAAGCTAATCTAAGGGCTCTAGTTGGTCCTTGAATTACAACAAATACACGGCTCCTAGGAGCTTACAATAGCTGAAAAATTCAAACTAACAACAAACAACAAAAGCATAAAGCATAAAGGTAGATAGTGACATGTAGGAAAGGGACATATTGAGGAACAACATGTGAGCCTTCCCTTGTATTATTTTCGGCTGACTTGGGACCTTCTCCAATTTGATTTTTGCTCTTGATGATTTAATTGACTTGTGGTTCGAATCCTCTTGGGTGCACTCGAGCGATCACCTTCAAAAATAGCACTTTAGTCGACTTTCGGTTGCTCTCCTCCTTGACTTTCCTTGACTTCTATGACCCACCAAGCTTGACCAAGATATTATGGTTTAAAATTACTCAAAATAAGCTCGGGTGGACCTTAGGACCGGGGTCTAGCCCATGGTTCGAGCCCAAGGACCCAAACCGTGATTTGGACGAAAACCGCCTTTGCTCGCCTTGACCATTTTTGGTTCACCAATCATGAGAACATCTTGCTTCGTGCTCCCACTCAACTTCAGATCACTCTCCGTCTGTACGAGGAGTGAATGTAGTTCATGCAGACTTTTCTGCATGTCATTCATGTAATAGTTTGCCCTAAAGAGGGCATACCCATCATGAAGAGAGTGAAGCACTCGATCAATGATGATCTTCTCATCGATCGTGCAACCAAGCTCCTCCAATTTCTCAACGTTCTCGATCATGGCGAGAAGGTGTGGACCAACCGGTTGGCCCTTTTGGAGTCTAGCTTCAAAGAAACGAGTAGTATACTCGTAACTCTTGATTCTCGGAGCTTTCGAGAATTCCTTAGTAAGGGTGGTGAAAATCTTGTTTGCACCTTGGGTAATGAAACGTCTTTGCAAATTGGGTTCCATTGCATAGATGAGTACGCTCAGAACGCACCCGCTTCCATCATGAAATCATTATAAGCAAAGGTTTCACCTTCTTCAGATCGGAGTCGGTAGAGCGGCGGTGGCTCGCCAAGTACTTGAGCTTACCGTCAAGAATGGCAAAGATTCCGTAATGCGACCTCCCAATCGTAAAAATTGGACCCATCACTTTTCAATGAGTTGGTGATTCATGGTGCCCATGAAAATTCTAAGCCATGATTCGGCATTAGTGTGGCACTTGGCATTGGTTCTGCATGCGGACTGACCATTTGTTATAGTAGTTATATCGGTATATAACGTATTCGAAACTGTGAAAAGAAAGAAGAAGAAGAGAATAGATAAGAAATCATGGTTTTAAAAGTTTAAGTCATAAAGCAATAACGATTTAATGCAATGACTCGTGCACTCATGTAATTGACCTCCCTCGAGAATTACATAAGCGATCCCAAGACTCAATTTCTTTAAATTGATAAGCCAACCTCTTGGCTAATCCTACTGTTAGAATTCTTGGTCGATAGATTTCAGTAAATCCTATCTATTAGTCCACCATACCATCGAGATATTACTCGAACCATAATGTTGAGATAAACTAAGCCGACAGCCACTACTTACCCAACGTAGAAGGGGTCATATTATGCCTACCGACGAAGAAGGGATTCATAGTGGTTCGACTTATAAAGACTAATTCTCAATTTTAGTTTTAGAGGAAGATCCCATCAACTCATTTTAATTCATTTTAAGTGAACTAATATCTAGCATTATCGTGAATGATTAAATTGAGGTGATAGCTCTAAACAAATGACATCCGTATGTCAATGATCTAGGATGCAACTATATGATCCATTTCATGCATATTAGGTGGTTTGGTTTAGTTTAGGCGGAATATGATGCTACTATCTAACGTGAATGCAATAAAACGATAAAGGAAAAACGCAAAAAACGAAAAACACCTAGTGTGGCCTATCCCTATGAAAATAAAGACAATACAAGGTGGAATCCATCCATGGACCCTAAGCAAGTCTTCATTCTTCATCTTGGGCTTTAAGTGGGAGTCCATCTTGAATCTTCAACTTGAATCTTCTCAAAATTACAATTTTGAATTACAAAAATAAACCTATTTACATTCTAATTCAAAATATGCCAAAATTAAAAATATAACATAATTGGAGATTCGAGATCTCAAAAATACATCCAAAATTGTGTTTCCTTCATTACGAAAACACAATTTTCTAAGGCCACACTAGTAAATTACAACCGATTGTACATTTTAATGCGTAAAAATAAACCATTCAAACCATTCAAACACAAAATAGAGCATCAACTAAACAAAATAAAAACAATGCATACGAATTGATTTTAATCCAAACCACCCTTTTTAAATGATTATAATTATGCAACAATTCCTTAATTGTTCATAATATCCTATAATCAAAATAATAATCCAAAAGAAATAATTTATATTATCAGTATAACATAAATTAGATCACAAAAAATATTCTAAACCTTTTTAAAATATTAGGTATCTTAGTTATCATGAACTGTTTCACAATAACACAACAAAATATTATCTTTATAATATAATAAAATATATGGAAAAACTAAATTTCCAAAAATCAAAAAAATTTCGGCCATAATAAACAAAAAACCGAAATTAATTTTTTTTTTTTTTTATTTTTTTTTTTAAGTTTCGGCCAAATTTAAATAAAAACAAAATAAATTTACCAAAAAAAAATTTAAATCGGCCAAACAAGAAAACATAAATTAAACTGTTTTAATTCGTTTATGCTAATAATTAGATCGATCCTAACTCAATTTTAATCCGTATTAAACATTGACTTAAGAAATTCAATTTAACTTTTTAAATTAAACAACTTAAAACTGATGGATCTAAAGATTAGCAAACTCATATGTTCATTAACATACAAAAATTTGATCCTTTTATGTTTTAATTCAATCGGTATTAAATCAAAACTTACACCAATTCATATGAGATAATTTTAACAACTTAAAACATCGATAATTATGAATCAAAAAGACCAAATTAAGCCAAAATAAACAACAAAAACTCTCGGCCTACACAAAACCAATTCGGCCATCTTATTTTTTTTGTTTAAATTTTACACAAAATCGATTTTATGAAAATCTTATAAAAATTCATGTGCCCTAAGGCTCTGATACCACTTGTAGGTTTATATCCGTATATAGACCATTAAATTCACAGGATTATAATGAAAAACTTTATAAGATTTAAAGTCATAAAATAAATTTGCATAACAAAGTATAAAGAATCAAAAATTAACCTTTTAATCCTTGTAAATTTGGCCTAAGAACAATACCAATAATATGGTATCTCCTAATTGTAACACCCAAGATATGTGTGAGATATGCCCTTTGAATTTTGCTAGAAGAATTAGAGAGGAAAGCGATTTTTCTCTCAAGTTTTGTGTTTGTAGAGTTGTGAATGAATTAGCAATCAATTAGATCACCAAGAGTAGTATTAGATGAGCATAAGGAAGACTAAATATACTCCCTCCTAACCACCTTTTGGCCGGCCCCCATTAGAAGTATTTGGGGAGTCTAATTCTCCTCAACATACTTTGTTGATCAAGATACAAAGTGTATCGGGACAGAATGTATCTGGACACTTTTATCTTGATCATTTTAGCTTATAATATAATGCAATATATTACTAGTATCATCTGTATGGACCGACTATAATATATTATAAATATCCTTATATTTATAATTTACTAATTAATTATAACGGTTTATATTTAATTAGCTTGCATTATACATGACAATTAAATATAACATTTTATATTCAATTCACGAATTACATTTAATTCGCCTCAGCTAAAATTATTTAATCAGTATTAAATAGCCGTACCAATCATTACACTGACCAACATTTTAGTCAGTAACATCATCACACTTGACTAACATTTTAGTCACATTCGACTAACCTTTTAGTCAACAACACTAACTAACTGTTTAGTCATTAAGTAAGGCATCAATATGATCATTTTCTCAAATAATCATATTTCTCAAACACATCCTTTAGGTGTGACTCTTAGGGACCAGTTGATCACCGCCATCCGAATGACAATAACGTCAAACTTATCTAGCAAGCCAACCGTTATTGATAAACGTTAATCAACCGATTAAATACAAAATGTACCTGTGTACCTTTAGAGATTTATTTATGTTATTGCACTCACCGTGGAGGACACTAACCCCAACAATCTCCCACTTGTCCGCATAAGTGTAGGTGCGATAACCGATTCTCATATCCATAATAAATTTCTCCCACTCAATGTAAACCAATTTGCAAAGTCCGGTACTTTCAAACGTCGTAGTTCACAAGCGATCGAGAATCAAGAGTGGTTTCGACTAGAGAGTAACTTAACTGATAAACGAATCAATATTCGAGCATGGCCATGCATTTTCAGTTACAGCTCCTCGAGTGGCCCTGAGAATAAATATTATAACTCGATAGAAGTTTGGATATTTCCCTCAACTCGAATCCTGCAGATGTAAGCGCAGCATGAAATGGCCCAGTGAAAATCTGCTTGGCCTCCTGTTACGGTCGACCGTGAGAAAGAAACCAAAGTCACCCAAAATCTGCCTTAATCTCAAGAGACAGTCGATAGTCAAAAGAATCGACTCTAGGAACACTATGGATGTCCTATCCAGGACCAGGCACCTAATGTTCTGAAACATTTAGGACTCCATGTTGTCGTCACAAAAATTGCCCTGCGCGATTTCAGTAAACCCGCATTTGTGATCGATCAGTCAACAGTTTGACTTATGGCTCGTTGAACCCACCATCAATCGACGTCACAAAATGATTGCCAGAGTTATCAGCTCGTGTAGGCGACCACGGACCAAAACAAAATATAAAGCAATTCAGTTCACTTTGTGGTGTTCAACGTTGTCTGCACAACCCTCATGAAAAACAATATATATAACAAAACGATGATTTTATTAGAAGTTTTAGGAAATACAAGTGTCAAATCCATACAAAACAACTAATACAACTCAGGAACACGCTTAATTCCCATGGATTTAACGTGCCCTTCATGCTTATCTTGTCTCAACGGCTTAGTGAGAGGATCTGCTATGTTATCATCCGTAGCAATCTTGTCAATCACTATCTCCTTCTGCTCCACGTAATCCCGGATCATGTGAGCCTTCCTTTGCACGTGCCGAGACTTGTTGCTGGACTTAGGCTCCTTTGCTTGGAAGATGGCACCACTATTGTCGCAATAGATGGTGATCGGGTCATTCGAACTCGGAACTACTGACTAGTCCGGTGTAAGAACCGACGATCCATATAGCTTCCTTCGCGACCTCCGAGCGACATAGTACTCGGACTCGATCGTTGAATCGCTATAACAGTTTGTTTGGAGCTTTTCCAGCAGACCGCAGCGCCATTTAGAGTAAAAACGAATCCAGATTGAGATTTCGAGTCATCTCGATCCGTTTGGAAACTAGCGTCTGCGTGGCAGGTTCGCGCATAGCTCGGTTGTCTCCACCATAAGTCAATACCCAATCTTTAGTCCTCCGTAGGTACTTAAGAATGTTCTTTACGGCCATCCAGTGTGCTTCACCTGGATTGCCTTGGTATCGGCTCGTCATACTCAATGCATATGCCACGTCAGGACGTGTGCATATCATGGCATACATGATCGATCCTATAGCTGAAGCATATGGAATCCGACTCATGCGCTCGACCTCTTCAGATGTCTTTGGTGCTTGAGCTTTACTCAAGTGCACCCCAGAGATCATTGGAAGATTCCTCTTCTTGGAGTTGGTCATGCTGAACCTCTCAAGAATCTTATCTATATAAGACTCCTGACTGAGGGATAACATCCGTCATGATCTATCTCTATAGATACGGAGCCCCAAAATACGTTGTGCCTCACCCAGATCTTTCATCTGGAAATGGTTCTTTAACCATACTTTTACCGAAGTTAAGAGAGGTATGTCATTCCCAATCAAGAGTATGTCATCGACGTCTGATATTAGGAAGACAATCTTGCTCCCACTCGACTTGATATATAGGCATGGTTCCTCGACCGATCGAGTGAATCCATTCTCCTTTATCACTTGGTCGAAGCGATGATTCCAACTCCGTGAAGCTTGCTTAAGTCCATAGATGGAACGCTTAAGCTTGCAAACTTTCTTAGGATTTTCAGGATCAATGTAACCTTCGGGTTGTACCATGTACAACTCCTCCTCCAAATAACCGTTTAAGAAGGCGGTTTTCACATCCATTTGCCAAATTTCATAGTCATGAAATGCGGCGATCGCTAAGAGAATCCGAATGGAACGAAGCATGACTACGGGTGCAAAGATTTCATCATAGTGCAACCCTTGCACTTGAGTGAAACCCTTTGCCACTAGTCGTGCCTTGTATATATCTGGTTGTCCTTCTACAGATCGCTTTATTTTGTAAAGCCATTTGCACTGAAGAGGCCTAGCCTTATCAGGTAAGTCAACCAGATCCCATACATCGTTCTCGTACATCGAGTCCATCTCGGATTGCATGGCTTCTTGCCAAAGCTTTAAGTCGGAACATGTCATGGCACCTTTATAGGTTACAGGTTCGTTACTCTCAAGGAGTAAAACGTCGTCTCTCCCATTCTCCTCGACTATACCGATATATCGATCTGGAGGAATGGAGAGTCTACCCGACCTCTTGGGTTCCAAAGGGACATTAACCGCAGCAGACGTAGAAGGAACAGTTTCCTCCATTGGTTGCTCGGTTGTTGGTTCAGGAATCTCCGACAGATCGAAGGTTCTATTACCTCTCTTGTCTTCGAGGAACTCTTTCTCTAAGAACGTCGCACTAGCCGCAACAAAAACTCGGTGTTCGGTAGGCGAATAGAAGTAATGACCAAACATTCCATTTGGATAACCAATAAAGTATGTTTTGACCGATCGCGGGCCGAGCTTATCCTCGTGTCTCCACTTGACATAAGCTTCGCACCCCCAAACCCGAATAAAGGACAAGTTAGGGACCGTTCCCTTCCATAATTCGTATGGAGTCTTGTCGACAGCTTTAGTCGGACTTCGGTTAAGTATAAGAGCAGCTGACAAAAGAGCATAACCCCATAATGAGTCAGGTACTACCGTGTGACTCATCATGGATCGAACCATATCAAGTAATGTTCGATTCCTGCGTTCGGACACACCATTCAGTTGTGGTGTTCCAGGTGGAGTTAACTGTAATACTATCCCGCGGTCTTTTAGGTGTAGATTAAACTCAGTTGAAAGATATTCGCCACCACGATCTGAACGTAGTGCTTTTATCTTTCTATCCAGTTGGTTTTCAACCTTATTCTGGAATTCCTTGAACTTGTCAAAGGACTCACTTTTATGCTTCATTAAGTAGACATGTCCATATCTACTCAAATCGTCCGTGAAAGTGATGAAATACCTATAGCCATCTCTAGCGTTGATTGACATAGGTCCGCACACATCAGTATGTATGAGTCCTAATAGGTCAGCAGCGCGCATTCCATCACCTTTGAAGGAAATTCGAGACATTTTGCCTATGAGACATGATTCACACGTGCCAAAAGTTTCATAGTCAAATGGGGCTATTGTCCCATTATCAATGAGCTTTTTCACGCGTTTCTCATTTATGTGTCCCATTCGGCAATGCCATAAATACGTTTGATCTTTGTCACCAACCTTTGCTTTCTTGTTACTCACATGCAAAATATCTGTGGTTTGATCTAAAACATAAATTCCGTTCATGGAAACTGCTTTACCATAAATCATATCGTTCAATGAGAAAATACAGCTATTATTCTTAATTGAAAATGAAAATCCTTCTTTATCAAGAACGGATACAGAAATAATGTTTTTAGATAAACTAGGTACATAGTAACAGTTATTCAGAAATAACTCAAATCCACTTGGGAGTTGGATTACATATGTCCCTACTGAAACGGTAGCAACTCTTGCTCCATTCCCCACTCGCAGGTCTACATCACCTCTTGCCAGAGTTCTGATGCTTCTTAGGCCCTGCAAATGATTGCACAGATGAGAACCACATCCAGTATCAAGTACCCAAGTTCCGAAACTTGCATGGTTAATCTCAATCATATGAATAAAAGAAGACATACCAACAGGAGCAACGCGGCCTGATTTTATGTCCTCAAAGATACACGGACGATTCGCCTCCAATGCCCAGACTTGTGGCAATGGTGGCACTCCATGCTCTGCTTTGCTTTTGCCTTGCCTTGTGAGCTACCGCTAGACTCACCAGGCCCATTCTTAGCAACCATCGGCTTCTTGAATTTCGGCTTCCCTACAGTTAGGTTAGTGAGCCTTACCCTTACCCTTCTTGTTCCCAATCATGAGAACATCTTGCTTCGTGCTCCCACTCAACTTCAGATCACTCTCCGTCTGTACGAGGAGTGAATGTAGTTCATGCAGACTTTTCTGCATGTCATTCATGTAATAGTTTGCCCTAAAGAGGGCATAGCCATCATGAAGAGAGTGAAGCACTCGATCAATGATGATCTTCTCATCGATCGTGCAACCAAGCTCCTCCAATTTCTCAACGTTCTCGATCATGGCGAGAAGGTGTGGACCAACCGGTTGGCCCTTTTGGAGTCTAGCTTCAAAGAAACGAGTAGTATACTCGTAACTCTTGATTCTCGGAGCTTTCGAGAATTCCTTAGTAAGGGTGGTGAAAATCTTGTTTGCACCTTGGGTAATGAAACGTCTTTGCAAATTGGGTTCCATTGCATAGATGAGTACGTTTCAGAACGCACCCGCTTCCATCATGAAATCGTTATAAGCAAAGGTTTCAGCTTCTTCTGCATCGGGAGCTGGTAGAGCCGGCGGTGGCTCAGTCAAGTACTTGAGCTTACCGTCAGCAATGGCAGCATTCCGTAATGCGGCCTCCCAATCAGAAAAATTGGACCCATCACTTTTCAGTCGAGTTGACTGATTCATGGTGCCCATGAAAATTCTAAGCCATGATTCGCGCATTAGTGTGGCACTTGGCATTGGTTCGTCTGTACGGACAGCCATTTGTTATAGTAGTTATATCGGTATATAACGTATTCGAAACTGTGAAAAGAAAGAAGAAGAAGAAGAGAATAGATAAGAAATCATGGTTTTAAAAGTTTAAGTCATAAAGCAATAACGATTTAATGCAATGACTCGTGCACTCATGTAATTGACCTCCCTCGAGAATTACATAAGCGATCCCAAGACTCAATTTCTTTAAATTGATAAGCCAACCTCTTGGCTAATCCTACTGTTAGAATTCTTGGTCGATAGATTTCAGTAAATCCTATCTATTAGTCCACCATACCTTCGAGATATTACTCGAACCATAATGTTGAGATAAACTAAGCCGACAGCCACTACTTACCCAACGTAGAAGGGGTCATATTATGCCTACCGACGAAGAAGGGATTCATAGTGGTTCGACTTATAAAGACTAATTCTCAATTTCAGTTTTAGAGGAAGATCCCATCAACTCATTTTAATTCATTTTAAGTGAACTAATATCTAGCATTATCGTGAATGATTAAATTGAGGTGATAGCTCTAAACAAATGACATCCGTATGTCAATGATCTAGGATGCAACTATATGATCCATTTCATGCATATTAGGTGGTTTGGTTTAGTTTAGGCGGAATATGATGCTACTATCTAACGTGAATGCAATAAAGCAGAAAGGAAAACGCAAAAAACGAAAAACACCTAGTGTGGCCTATCCCTATGAAAATAAAGACAATACAAGGTGGAATCCATCCATGGACCCTAAGCAAGTCTTCATTCTTCATCTTGGGCTTTAAGTGGGAGTCCATCTTGAATCTTCAACTTGAATCTTCTCAAAATTACAATTTTGAATTACAAAAATAAACCTATTTACATTCTAATTCAAAATATGCCAAAATTAAAAATATTACATAATTGGAGATTCGAGATCTCAAAAATACATCCAAAATTGTGTTTCCTTCATTACGAAAACACAATTTTCTAAGGCCACACTAGTAAATTACAACCGATTGTACATTTTAATGCGTAAAAATAAACCATTCAAACCATTCATACACAAAATAGAGCATCAACTAAACAAAATAAAAACAATGCATACGAATTGATTTTAATCCAAACCACCCTTTTTAAATGATTATAATTATGCAACAATTCCTTAATTGTTCATAATATCCTATAATCAAAATAATAATCCAAAAGAAATAATTTATATTATCAGTATAACATAAATTAGATCACAAAAAATATTCTAAACCTTTTTAAAATATTAGGTATCTTAGTTATCATGAACTGTTTCACAATAACACAACAAAATATTATCTTTATAATATAATAAAATATATGGAAAAACTAAATTTCCAAAAATCAAAAAAATTTCGGCCATAATAAACAAAAAACCGAAATTAATTTTTTTTTTTTTATTTTTTTTTTTAAGTTTCGGCCAAATTTAAATAAAAACAAAATAAATTTACCAAAAAAAAATTTAAATCGGCCAAACAAGAAAACATGAATTAAACTGTTTTAATTCGTTTATGCTAATAATTAGATCGATCCTAACTCAATTTTAATCCGTATTAAACATTGACTTAAGAAATTCAATTTAACTTTTTAAATTAAACAACTTAAAACTGATGGATCTAAAGATTAGCAAACTCATATGTTCATTAACATACAAAAATTTGATCCTTTTATGTTTTAATTCAATTCCAGATTAAATCAAAACTTACACCAATTCATATGAGATAATTTTAACAACTTAAAACATCGATAATTATGAATCAAAAAGACCAAATTAAGCCAAAATAAACAACAAAAACTCTCGGCCTACACAAAACCAATTCGGCCATCTTATTTTTTTTTTGTTTAAATTTTACACAAAATCGATTTTATGAAAATCTTATAAAAATTCATGTGCCCTAAGGCTCTGATACCACTTGTAGGTTTATATCCGTATATAGACCATTAAATTCACAGGATTATAATGAAAAACTTTATAAGATTTAAAGTCATAAAATAAATTTGCATAACAAAGTATAAAGAATCAAGAATTAACCTTTTAATCCTTGTAAATTTGGCCTAAGAACAATACCAATAATATGGTATCTCCTAATTGTAACACCCAAGATATGTGTGAGATATGCCCTTTGAATTTTGCTAGAAGAATTAGAGAGGAAAACTGATTTTTCTCTCAAGTTTTGTGTTTGTAGAGTTGTGAATGAATTAGCAATCAATTAGATCACCAAGAGTAGTATTAGAAGAGCATAAGGAAGACTAAATATACTCCCTCCTAACCACCTTTTGGCCGGCCCCCATTAGAAGTATTTGGGGAGTCTAATTCTCCTCAAATACTTCACTTGTTGATCAAGATACAAAGTGTATCGGGACAGAATGTATCTGGACACTTTTATCTTGATCATTTTAGCTTATAATATAATGCAATATATTACTAGTATCATCTGTATGGACCGACTATAATATATTATAAATATCCTTATATTTATAATTTACTAATTAATTATAACGGTTTATATTTAATTAGCTTGCATTATACATGACAATTAAATATAACATTTTATATTCAATTCACGAATTACATTTAATTCGCCTCAGCTAAAATTATTTAATCAGTATTAAATAGCCGTACCAATCATTACACTGACCAACATTTTAGTCAGTAACATCATCACACTTGACTAACATTTTAGTCACATTCGACTAACCTTTTAGTCAACAACACTAACTAACTGTTTAGTCATTAAGTAAGGCATCAATATGATCATTTTCTCAAATAATCATATTTCTCAAACACATCCTTTAGGTGTGACTCTTAGGGACCAGTTGATCACCGCCATCTGTATGACAATAACGACAAACTTATCTAGCAAGCCAACCGTTATCGATAAACGTTAATCAAGTGATTAAGTACAAAATGTCCCCTGTGTTCCTTTAGAGATTTATTTATGTTATTGCACTCACTGTGGAGGACACTAACCCCAACAATCTCCCACTTGTCCGTACAAGTGTAGGTGCGATAACCGATTCTCATATCCATAATAAATTTCTCCCACTCAATGTAAACCAATTTGCAAAGTCCGTACTTTCAAAGGTCGTAGTTCACAAGCGATCAGAATCAAGAGTGGTTTCCCCGACTAGAGAGTAACTTAACTGATAAACGAATCAATATTCGTGCATGGCCATGCATTTTCGATTCTGACTCCTCGAGTGGCCACGAGAATAAATATTAAACCTCGATAGAAGTTTGGATATTTCCCTCAACTCGAATCCTGCAGATGTAAGCGCAGCATGAAATGACCCAGTGAAAATCTGCTTGGCCTCCTGTTACGGTCGACCGTGAGAAACAAACCAAAGTCACCCAAAATCTGCCTTAATCTCAAGAGACAGTCGATAGTCAAAAGAATCGACTCTAGGAACACTATGGATGTCCTATCCACGACCAGGCACCTAATGTTCTGAAACATTTAGGACTCCATGTTGTCGTCACAAAATTGCCTGTAGCGATTTCAGTAAACCCGCATTTGTGATCGATCAGTCAACAGTTTGACTTATGACTCGTTGAACCCACCATCAATCGACGTCACAAAATGATTGCCAGAGTTATCAGCTCGTGTAGGCGACCACGGACCAAAACAAAATATAAAGCAATTCAGTTCACTTTGAGGTGTTCAACGTTGTCTGCACAACCCTCATGAAAAACAATATATATAACAAAACGATGATTTTATTAGAAGTTTTAGGAAATACAAGTGTCAAATCCATACAAAACAACTAATACAACTCAGGAACACGCTTAATTCCCATGGATTTAACGTGCCCTTCATGCTTATCTTGTCTCAACGGCTTAGTGAGAGGATCTGCTATGTTATCATCCGTAGCAATCTTGTCAATCACTATCTCCTTCTGCTCCACGTAATCCCGGATCATGTGAGCCTTCCTTTGCACGTGCCGAGACTTGTTGCTGGACTTAGGCTCCTTTGCTTGGAAGATGGCACCACTATTGTCGCAATAGATGGTGATCGGGTCATTCGAACTAGGAACTACAGCTAGTCCTTGTAAGAACTGACGCATCCATATAGCTTCCTTCGCAGCCTCAAGCAAAGATAAGACTACTGACTCGCCGTTGAATCTGCTATAACAGTTTGTTTGGAGCTTTTCCAGCTGACCGCAGCGCCATTTAGAGTAAAAACGAATCCAGATTGAGATTTCGAGTCATCTCGATCCGTTTGGAAACTAGCGTCTGCGTAACCGGTTGCGCATAGCTCAGTGTCTCCACCATAAGTCAATACCCAATCTTTAGTCCTCCGTAGGTACTTAAGAATGTTCTTTACGGCCATCCAGTGTGCTTCACCTGGATTGCCTTGGTATCGGCTCGTCATACTCAATGCATATGTCACGTCCGGACGTGTGCATATCATGGCATACATGATCGATCCTATTGCCGAAGCATATGGAATCCGACTCATGCGCTCGACCTCTTCAGATGTCTTTGGTGCTTGAGCTTTACTCAAGTGCACCCCAGAGATCATTGGAAGATTCCCCTTCTTGGAGTTGGTCATGCTGAACCTCTCAAGAATCTTATCTATATAAGACTCCTGACTGAGGGATAACATCCGTCATGATCTATCTCTATAGATACGGAGCCCCAAAATACGTTGTGCCTCACCCAGATCTTTCATCCGGAAATGGTTCTTTAACCATACTTTTACCGAAGTTAAGGGAGGTATGTCATTCCCAATCAAGAGTATGTCATCGACGTACAGTATTAGGAAGACAATCTTGCTCCCACTCGACTTGATATATAGGCATGGTTCCTCGACCGATCGAGTGAATCCATTCTCCTTTATCACTTGGTCGAAGCGATGATTCCAACTCCGTGAAGCTTGCTTAAGTCCATAGATGGAACGCTTAAGCTTGCAAACTTTCTTAGGATTTTCAGGATCAATGTAACCTTCGGGTTGTACCATGTACAACTCCTCCTCCAAATAACCGTTTAAGAAGGCGGTTTTCACATCCATTTGCCAAATTTCATAGTCATGAAATGCGGCGATCGCTAAGAGAATCCGAATGGAATGAAGCATGACTACGGGTGCAAAGATTTCATCATAGTGCAACCCTTGCACTTGAGTGAAACCCTTTGCCACTAGTCGTGCCTTGTAGATATCTGGTTGTCCTTCTACAGATCGCTTTATTTTGTAAAGCCATTTGCACTGAAGAGGCCTAGCCTTATCAGGTAAGTCAACCAGATCCCATACATCGTTCTCGTACATCGAGTCCATCTCGGATTGCATGGCTTCTTGCCAAAGCTTTGAGTCGGAACATGTCATGGCACCTTTATAGGTTACAGGTTCGTTACTCTCAAGGAGTAAAACGTCGTCTCTCCCATTCTCCTCGACTATACCGATATATCGATCTGGAGGAATGGAGAGTCTACCCGACCTCCTGGGTTCCAAAGGGACATTAACCGCAGCAGACGTAGAAGGAACAGTTTCCTCCATTGGTTGCTCGGTTGTTGGTTCAGGAATCTCCGACAGATCGAAGGTTCTATTACCTCTCTTGTCTTCGAGGAACTCTTTCTCTAAGAACGTCGCACTAGCCGCAACAAAAACTCCGTGTTCAGTAGGCGAATAGAAGTAATGACCAAACATTCCTTTTGGATAACCAATAAAGTATGTCTTGACCGATCGCGGGCCGAGCTTATCCTCGTGTCTCCACTTGACATAAGCTTCGCACCCCCAAACCCGAATAAAGGACAAGTTAGGGACCGTTCCCTTCCATAATTCGTATGGAGTCTTGTCGACAGCTTTAGTCGGACTTCGGTTAAGTATAAGAGCAGCTGACAAAAGAGCATAACCCCATAATGAGTCAGGTACTACCGTGTGACTCATCATGGATCGAACCATATCAAGTAATGTTCGATTCCTGCGTTCGGACACACCATTCAGTTGTGGTGTTCCAGGTGGAGTTAACTGTAATACTATCCCGCGGTCTTTTAGGTGTAGATTAAACTCAGTTGAAAGATATTCGCCACCACGATCTGAACGTAGTGCTTTTATCTTTCTATCCAGTTGGTTTTCAACCTTATTCTGGAATTCCTTGAACTTGTCAAAGGACTCACTTTTATGCTTCATTAAGTAGACATGTCCATATCTACTCAAATCGTCCGTGAAAGTGATGAAATACCTATAGCCATCTCTAGCGTTGATTGACATAGGTCCGCACACATCAGTATGTATGAGTCCTAATAGGTCAGCAGCGCGCATTCCAACACCTTTGAAGGAAATTCGAGACATTTTGCCTATGAGACATGATTCACACGTGCCAAAAGTTTCATAGTCAAATGGGGCTATTGTCCCATTATCAATGAGCTTTTTCACGCGTTTCTCATTTATGTGTCCCATTCGGCAATGCCATAAATACGTTTGATCTTTGTCACCAACCTTTGCTTTCTTGTTACTCACATGCAAAATATCTGTGGTTTGATCTAAAACATAAATTCCGTTCATGGAAACAGCTTTACCATAAATCATATCGTTCAATGAGAAAATACAGCTATTATTCTTAATTGAAAATGAAAATCCTTCTTTATCAAGAACGGATACAGAAATAATGTTTTTAGATAAACTAGGTACATAATATCAGTTAATCAGAAATAACTCAAATCCACTTGGGAGTTGGATTACATATGTCCCTACTGAAACGGCAGCAACTCTTGCTCCATTCCCCACTCGCAGGTCTACATCACCTCTTGCCAGAGTTCTGGTGCTTCTTAGGCCCTGCAAATGATTGCCTGAGATGAGAACCACATCCAAAGATCAAGTACCCAAGTTCCGAAACTTGCATGGTTAATCTCAATCATATGAATAAAAGAAGACATACCAACAGGAGCAACGCGGCCTGATTTTATGTCCTCAGCATACACGGGATAGTTACGCCTCCAATGCCCAGACTTATGGCAATGGTGGCACTCCATGCTCTGCTTTGCTTTTGCCTTGCCTTGTGAGCTACCGCTAGACTCACCAGGCCCATTCTTAGCAACCATCGGCTTCTTGAATTTCGGCTTCCCTACAGTTAGGTTAGCCGGAGCCTTACCCTTACCCTTCTTGTTCCCAATCATGAGAACATCTTGCTTCGTGCTCCCACTCAACTTCAGATCACTCTCCGTCTGTACGAGGAGTGAATGTAGTTCATGCAGACTTTTCTGCATGTCATTCATGTAATAGTTTGCCCTAAAGAGGGCATACCCATCATGAAGAGAGTGAAGCACTCGATCAATGATGATCTTCTCATCGATCGTGCAACCAAGCTCCTCCAATTTCTCAACGTTCTCGATCATGGCGAGAAGGTGTGGACCAACCGGTTGGCCCTTTTGGAGTCTAGCTTCAAAGAAACGAGTAGTATACTCGTAACTCTTAATTCTCGGAGCTTTCGAGAATTCCTTAGTAAGGGTGGTGAAAATCTTGTTTGCACCTTGGGTAATGAAACGTCTTTGCAAATTGGGTTCCATTGCATAGATGAGTACGTTCTGTAACGCACCCGCTTCCATCATGAAATCGTTATAAGCAAAGGTTTCAGCCTTCTTACGCATCGGAGTCGGGTAGAGGCGTGGCTCAGCCAAGTACTTGAGCTACCGTCAAGAATGGCAAAGATTCCGTAACGCGACCTCCCAATCGTAAAAATTGGACCCATCACTTTTCAATCGAGTTGGTGATTCATGGTGCCCATGAAAATTCTAAGCCATGATTCGCGCATTAGTGTGGCACTTGGCATTGGTTCGTCTGCAGACTGACCATTTGTTATAGTAGTTATATCGGTATATAACGATTCAAACTGTGAAAAGAAAGAAGAAGAAGAGAATAGATAAGAAATCATGGTTTTAAAAGTTTAAGTCATAAAGCAATAACGATTTAATGCAATGACTCGTGCACTCATGTAATTGACCTCCTCGAGAATTACATAAGCGATCCCAAGACTCAATTTCTTTAAATTGATAAGCCAACCTCTTGGCTAATCCTCATTAGAATTCTTGGTCGATAGATTTCAAGAAATCCTATCTATTAGTCCACCATACCTTCGAGATATTACTCGAACCATAATGTTGAGATAAACTAGTTTGATACCACTACTTACCCAACGTAGAAGGGGTCATATTATGCCTACCGACGAAGAAGGGATTCATAGTGGTTCGACTTATAAAGACTAATTCTCAATTTTAGTTTTAGAGGAAGATCCCATCAACTCATTTTAATTCATTTTAAGTGAACTAATATCTAGCATTATCGTGAATGATTAAATTGAGGTGATAGCTCTAAACAAATGACATCCGTATGTCAATGATCTAGGATGCAACTATATGATCCATTTCATGCATATTAGGTGGTTTGGTTTAGTTTAGGCGGAATATGATGCTACTATCTAACGTGAATGCAATAAAACGGTAAAGGAAAAACGCAAAAAACGAAAAACACCTAGTGTGGCCTATCCCTATGAAAATAAAGACAATACAAGGTGGAATCCATCCATGGACCCTAAGCAAGTCTTCATTCTTCATCTTGGGCTTTAAGTGGGAGTCCATCTTGAATCTTCAACTTGAATCTTCTCAAAATTACAATTTTGAATTACAAAAATAAACCTATTTACATTCTAATTCAAAATATGCCAAAATTAAAAATATTACATAATTGGAGATTCGAGATCTCAAAAATACATCCAAAATTGTGTTTCCTTCATTACGAAAACACAATTTTCTAAGGCCACACTAGTAAATTACAACCGATTGTACATTTTAATGCGTAAAAATAAACCATTCAAACCATTCAAACACAAAATAGAGCATCAATTAAACAAAATAAAAACAATGCATACGAATTGATTTTAATCCAAACCACCCTTTTTAAATGATTATAATTATGCAACAATTCCTTAATTGTTCATAATATCCTATAATCAAAATAATAATCCAAAAGAAATAATTTATATTATCAGTATAACATAAATTAGATCACAAAAAATATTCTAAACCTTTTTAAAATATTAGGTATCTTAGTTATCATGAACTGTTTCACAATAACACAACAAAATATTATCTTTATAATATAATAAAATATATGGAAAAACTAAATTTCCAAAAATCAAAAAAATTTCGGCCATAATAAACAAAAAACCGAAATTAATTTTTTTTTTTTTATTTTTTTTTTTAAGTTTCGGCCAAATTTAAATAAAAACAAAATAAATTTACCAAAAAAAAATTTAAATCGGCCAAACAAGAAAACATGAATTAAACTGTTTTAATTCGTTTATGCTAATAATTAGATCGATCCTAACTCAATTTTAATCCGTATTAAACATTGACTTAAGAAATTCAATTTAACTTTTTAAATTAAACAACTTAAAACTGATGGATCTAAAGATTAGCAAACTCATATGTTCATTAACATACAAAAATTTGATCCTTTTATGTTTTAATTCAATCGGTATTAAATCAAAACTTACACCAATTCATATGAGATAATTTTAACAACTTAAAACATCGATAATTATGAATCAAAAAGACCAAATTAAGCCAAAATAAACAACAAAAACTCTCGGCCTACACAAAACCAATTCGGCCATCTTATTTTTTTTGTTTAAATTTTACACAAAATCGATTTTATGAAAATCTTATAAAAATTCATGTGCCCTAAGGCTCTGATACCACTTGTAGGTTTATATCCGTATATAGACCATTAAATTCACAGGATTATAATGAAAAACTTTATAAGATTTAAAGTCATAAAATAAATTTGCATAACAAAGTATAAAGAATCAAGAATTAACCTTTTAATCCTTGTAAATTTGGCCTAAGAACAATACCAATAATATGGTATCTCCTAATTGTAACACCCAAGATATGTGTGAGATATGCCCTTTGAATTTTGCTAGAAGAATTAGAGAGGAAAACTGATTTTTCTCTCAAGTTTTGTGTTTGTAGAGTTGTGAATGAATTAGCAATCAATTAGATCACCAAGAGTAGTATTTGAAGAGCATAAGGAAGACTAAATATACTCCCTCCTAACCACCTTTTGGCCGGCCCCCATTAGAAGTATTTGGGGAGTCTAATTCTCCTCAAATACTTCACTTGTTGATCAAGATACAAAGTGTATCGGGACAGAATGTATCTGGACACTTTTATCTTGATCATTTTAGCTTATAATATAATGCAATATATTACTAGTATCATCTGTATGGACCGACTATAATATATTATAAATATCCTTATATTTATAATTTACTAATTAATTATAACGGTTTATATTTAATTAGCTTGCATTATACATGACAATTAAATATAACATTTTATATTCAATTCACGAATTACATTTAATTCGCCTCAGCTAAAATTATTTAATCAGTATTAAATAGCCGTACCAATCATTACACTGACCAACATTTTAGTCAGTAACATCATCACACTTGACTAACATTTTAGTCACATTCGACTAACCTTTTAGTCAACAACACTAACTAACTGTTTAGTCATTAAGTAAGGCATCAATATGATCATTTTCTCAAATAATCATATTTCTCAAACACATCCTTTAGGTGTGACTCTTAGGGACCAGTTGATCACCGCCATCTGTATGACAATAACGTCAAACTTATCTAGCAAGCCAACCGTTATTGATAAACGTTAATCAACTAATTAAATACAAAATGTACCCTGTGTACCTTTAGAGATTTATTTATGTTATTGCACTCACTGTGGAGGACACTAACCCCAACAATCTCCCACTTGTCCGTACAAGTGTAGGTGCGATAACCGATTCTCATATCCATAATAAATTTCTCCCACTCAATGTAAACCAATTTGCAAAGTCCGTACTTTCAAAGGTCGTAGTTCACAAGCGATCAGAATCAAGAGTGGTTTCCCCGACTAGAGAGTAACTTAACTGATAAACGAATCAATATTCGAGCATGGCCATGCATTTTCGATTCTGACTCCTCGAGTGGCCCCGAGAATAAATATTATAACTCGATAGAAGTTTGGATATTTCCTCAACTCGAATCCTGTAGATGTAAGCGCGACATGAAATGACCCAGTGAAAATGCTTGGCCTCCTATTACGGTCGACCGTGAGAAAGAAACCAAAGTCACCCAAAATCTGCCTTAATCTCAAGAGACAGTCGATAGTCAAAAGAATCGACTCTAGGAACACTATGGATGTCCTATCCACGACCAGGCACCTAATGTTCTGAAACATTTAGGACTCCATGTTGTCGTCACAAAAATTGCCCTGCGCGATTTCAGTAAACCCGCATTTGTGATCGATCAGTCAACAGTTTGACTTATGGCTCGTTGAACCCACCATCAATCGACGTCACAAAATGATTGCCAGAGTTATCAGCTCGTGTAGGCGACCACGGACCAAAACAAAATATAAAGCAATTCAGTTCACTTTGAGGTGTTCAACGTTGTCTGCACAACCCTCATGAAAAACAATATATATAACAAAACGATGATTTTATTAGAAGTTTTAGGAAATACAAGTGTCAAATCCATACAAAACAACTAATACAACTCAGGAACACGCTTAATTCCCATGGATTTAACGTGCCCTTCATGCTTATCTTGTCTCAACGGCTTAGTGAGAGGATCTGCTATGTTATCATCCGTAGCAATCTTGTCAATCACTATCTCCTTCTGCTCCACGTAATCCCGGATCATGTGAGCCTTCCTTTGCACGTGCCGAGACTTGTTGCTGGACTTAGGCTCCTTTGCTTGGAAGATGGCACCACTATTGTCGCAATAGATGGTGATCGGGTCATTCGAACTAGGAACTACAGCTAGTCCGTGTAAGAACTGACGCATCCATATAGCTTCCTTCGCGACCTCAAGCAAAGATAGTACTCGGACTCAGTCGTTGAATCTGCTATAACAGTTTGTTTGGAGCTTTTCCAGCTGACCGCAGCGCCATTTAGAGTAAAAACGAATCCAGATTGAGATTTCGAGTCATCTCGATCCGTTTGGAAACTAGCGTCACAGAATGAAGGCGCATAGCTCAGTGTCTCCACCATAAGTCAATACCCAATCTTTAGTCCTCCGTAGGTACTTAAGAATGTTCTTTACGGCCATCCAGTGTGCTTCACCTGGATTGCCTTGGTATCGGCTCGTCATACTCAATGCATATGCCACGTCCGGACGTGTGCATATCATGGCATACATGATCGATCCTATTGCCGAAGCATATGGAATCCGACTCATGCGCTCGACCTCTTCAGATGTCTTTGGTGCTTGAGCTTTACTCAAGTGCACCCCAGAGATCATTGGAAGATTCCCCTTCTTGGAGTTGGTCATGCTGAACCTCTCAAGAATCTTATCTATATAAGACTCCTGACTGAGGGATAACATCCGTCGTGATCTATCTCTATAGATACGGAGCCCCAAAATACGTTGTGCCTCACCCAGATCTTTCATCTGGAAATGGTTCTTTAACCATACTTTTACCGAAGTTAAGAGAGGTATGTCATTCCCAATCAAGAGTATGTCATCGACGTACAGTATTAGGAAGACAATCTTGCTCCCACTCGACTTGATATATAGGCATGGTTCCTCGACCGATCGAGTGAATCCATTCTCCTTTATCACTTGGTCGAAGCGATGATTCCAACTCCGTGAAGCTTGCTTAAGTCCATAGATGGAACGCTTAAGCTTGCAAACTTTCTTAGGATTTTCAGGATCAATGTAACCTTCGGGTTGTACCATGTACAACTCCTCCTCCAAATAACCGTTTAAGAAGGCGGTTTTCACGTCCATTTGCCAAATTTCATAGTCATGAAATGCGGCGATCGCTAAGAGAATCCGAATGGAACGAAGCATGACTACGGGTGCAAAGATTTCATCATAGTGCAACCCTTGCACTTGAGTGAAACCCTTTGCCACTAGTCGTGCCTTGTATATATCTGGTTGTCCTTCTACAGATCGCTTTATTTTGTAAAGCCATTTGTTGGAGTTAGTGTCCTCCACAGTTAGTGCAATAACATAGATAAATCTCTAAAAGGTACACAGGGTACATTTTGTATTTAATCAGTTGATTAACGTTTATCGATAACGGTTGGCTTGCTAGATAAGTTTGACGTTATTGTCATACAGATGGCGGTGATCAACTGGTCCCTAAGAGTCACACCTAAAGGATGTGTTTGAGAGATATGATTATTTGAGAAAATGATCATATTGATGCCCTACTAAAAGACTAAAAGGTTAGTCGGTGTTTTTGACTAAAATGTTAGTCAAGTGTGTGATTATAATATGGCCATTTAATAAGGATTAAATGATTTTAGCTAAGACGAATTAAATGTAATTCGTGAATTGAATATAAAATGTTATATTTAATTATTTGATATAATATAAGCTAATTAATCATAAACTGTTATAATTAATTAGAAAATTATAAATATGAGGATATTAATAATTTAATGATATATTATAGTGGATCATTATTATGTGATACTAGTAATATTATATTATATTAAAAGCTAAAGGAAACCTCCAAGAAAGAGCCTAATTGGTCTTTGACTCCTTGGTCAACAAGGAATTGGTTTTTGGAAAGTGATTTTTGGAAAGTAAAATTACTCCCCAAATACTATAGGAGGGCCGAAAATATTGAGGCTATATTAGGGGTTTTGGCTCAACCTAATTACTCAATTAATTGATCATAATTCACACAACACAAAATCTCAAGAAAAGAAATAGTTCTTCTCTCTAATTTTCTAGCAAATCAAAGGGCATATCTTAGATTCATATTGGGTGTTTCAATTAGGAGATACCATACTTTTGGTATTGATCTTAGGCCTATTTTGCAAGGATTAAAAGGTTAATTCTAAATCTCTTTATTATGTTATGCAATTTCAATTTATGACTTTAAATCTTATAAAGTTTTCATTATAATCCTGTGATTTTAATGGTCTATATACGGATATAAACCTACACCATTTGCACTGAAGAGGCCTAGCCTTATCAGGTAAGTCAACCAGATCCCATACATCGTTCTCGTACATCGAGTCCATCTCGGATTGCATGGCTTCTTGCCAAAGCTTTGAGTCGGAACATGTCATGGCACCTTTATAGGTTACAGGTTCGTTACTCTCAAGGAGTAAAACGTCGTCTCTCCCATTCTCCTCGACTATACCGATATATCGATCTGGAGGAATGGAGAGTCTACCCGACCTCCTGGGTTCCAAAGGGACATTAACCGCAGCAGACGTAGAAGGAACAGCTTCCTCCATTGGTTGCTCGGTTGTTGGTTCAGGAATCTCCGACAGATCGAAGGTTCTATTACCTCTCTTGTCTTCGAGGAACTCTTTCTCTAAGAACGTCGCACTAGCCGCAACAAAAACTCGGTGTTCGGTAGGCGAATAGAAGTAATGACCAAACATTCCTTTTGGATAACCAATAAAGTATGTCTTGACCGATCGCGGGCCGAGCTTATCCTCGTGTCTCCACTTGACATAAGCTTCGCACCCCCAAACCCGAATAAAGGACAAGTTAGGGACCGTTCCCTTCCATAATTCGTATGGAGTCTAGTCGACAGCTTTAGTCGGACTTCGGTTAAGTATAAGAGTAGTTGACAAAAGAGCATAACACCCATAATGAGTCAGGTACTACCGTGTGACTCATCATGGATCGAACCATATCAAGTAATGTTCGATTCCTGCGTTCGGACACACCATTCAGTTGTGGTGTTCCAGGTGGAGTTAACTGTAATACTATCCCGCGGTCTTTTAGGTGTAGATTAAACTCAGTTGAAAGATATTCGCCACCACGATCTGAACGTAGTGCTTTTATCTTTCTATCCAGTTGGTTTTCAACCTTATTCTGGAATTCCTTGAACTTGTCAAAGGACTCACTTTTATGCTTCATTAAGTAGACATGTCCATATCTACTCAAATCGTCCGTGAAAGTGATGAAATACCTATAGCCATCTCTAGCGTTGATTGACATAGGTCCGCACACATCAGTATGTATGAGTCCTAATAGGTCGCCAGCCAAGGCATTCCAACACCTTTGAAGGAAATTCGAGACATTTTGCCTATGAGACATGATTCACACGTGCCAAAAGTTTCATAGTCAAATGGGGCTATTGTCCCATTATCAATGAGCTTTTTCACGCGTTTCTCATTTATGTGTCCCATTCGGCAATGCCATAAATACGTTTGATCTTTGTCACCAACCTTTACTTTCTTGTTACTCACATGCAAAATATCTGTGGTTTGATCTAAAACATAAATTCCGTTCATGGAAACTGCTTTACCATAAATCATATCGTTCAATGAGAAAATACAGCTATTATTCTTAATTGAAAATGAAAATCCTTCTTTATCAAGAACGGATACAGAAATAAT
Source organism: Dianthus caryophyllus (assembly GCA_023091065.1). Classification (NCBI taxonomy): domain Eukaryota; kingdom Viridiplantae; phylum Streptophyta; class Magnoliopsida; order Caryophyllales; family Caryophyllaceae; genus Dianthus; species Dianthus caryophyllus. The sequence continues at coordinate 8,501,392 of CM041529.1, read as the reverse complement.
GTTTTTAGATAAACTAGGTACATAGTAACAGTTATTCAGAAATAACTCAAATCCACTTGGGAGTTGGATTACATATGTCCCTACTGAAACGGTAGCAACTCTTGCTCTATTCCCCACTCGCAGGTCTACATCACCTCTTGCCAGAGTTCTGATGCTTCTTAGGCCCTGCAAATGATTGCACAGATGAGAACCACATCCAGTATCAAGTACCCAAGTTCCGAAACTTGCATGGTTAATCTCAATCATATGAATAAAAGAAGACATACCAACAGAGCAACGCGCCTGATTTTATGTCCTCAAAGATACACGGAAAGTTACGCCTCCAATGCCCAGACTTGTGGCAATGGTGGCACTCCATGCTCTGCTTTGCTTTTGCCTTGCCTTGTGAGCTACCGCTAGACTCACCAGGCCCATTCTTAGCAACCATCGGCTTCTTGAATTTCGGCTTCCCCACCCTTACGTTAGCCGGAGGGTTACCCTTACCCTTCCTGTTCCCAATCATGTGAACCTCTTGCATCGTGCTCCCACTCAACTTCAGATCACTCCGTCTGTACGAGGAGTGAGTGTAGTTCATGCAGACTTTACTGCATGTCATGCATGTAATAGTTTGCCCTAAAGAGGGCATACCCATCATGAAGAGAGTGAAGCACTCGATCAATGATGATCTTCTCATCGATCGTGCAACCGAGCTCCTCCACTTTCTCAACGCTCTCGATCATGGCGAAGGTGTGGACCAACCGCTGGCCCTTTTGGAGTCTAGCTTCAAAGAAACGAGTAGTATACTCAGAACTCTTGATTCTCTGAGCTTTCGAGAATTTCTTAGTAAGGGTGGTGAAAATCTTGTTTGCACCTTGGGTAATGAAACGTCTTTGCAAATTGGGTTCCATTGCATAGATGGGTACGGTCTGTAACGCACCCGCTTCCATCATGAAATCGTTATAAGCAAAGGTTTGACTTCTTACGCATCGGGAGTGGTAGAGCGGCGGTGGCTCGCCAAGTACTTGAGCTTACCGTCAAGAATGGCAAAGATTCCGTAATGCGACCTCCCAATCGTAAAAATTGGACCCATCACTTTTCGGTCGAGTTGGTGATTCATGGTGCCCATGAAAATTCTAAGCCATGATTCGCGCATTAGTGTGGCACTTGGCATTGGTTCGTCTGTACGGACAGCCATTTGTTATAGTAGTTATATCGGTATATAACGTATTCGAAACTGTGAAAAGAAAGAAGAAGAAGAGAATAGATAAGAAATCATGGTTTTAAAAGTTTAAGTCATAAAGCAATAACGATTTAATGCAATGACTCGTGCACTCATGTAATTGACCTCCCTCGAGAATTACATAAGCGATCCCAAGACTCAATTTCTTTAAATTGATAAGCCAACCTCTTGGCTAATCCTACTGTTAGAATTCTTGGTCGATAGATTTCAGTAAATCCTATCTATTAGTCCACCATACCTTCGAGATATTACTCGAACCATAATGTTGAGATAAACTAAGTTGACAGCTACTACTTACCCAACGTAGAAGGGGTCATATTATGCCTACCGACGAAGAAGGGATTCATAGTGGTTCGACTTATAAAGACTAATTCTCAATTTTAGTTTTAGAGGAAGATCCCATCAACTCATTTTAATTCATTTTAAGTGAACTAATATCTAGCATTATCGTGAATGATTAAATTGAGGTGATAGCTCTAAACAAATGACATCCGTATGTCAATGATCTAGGATGCAACTATATGATCCATTTCATGCATATTAGGTGGTTTGGTTTAGTTTAGGCGGAATATGATGCTACTATCTAACGTGAATGCAATAAACGGTAAAGGAAAAACGCAAAAAACGAAAAACACCTAGTGTGGCCTATCCCTATGAAAATAAAGACAATACAAGGTGGAATCCATCCATGGACCCTAAGCAAGTCTTCATTCTTCATCTTGGGCTTTAAGTGGGAGTCCATCTTGAATCTTCAACTTGAATCTTCTCAAAATTACAATTTTGAATTACAAAAATAAACCTATTTACATTCTAATTCAAAATATGCCAAAATTAAAAATATTACTCCCTCCTACCCATATCTGTTGTCCCTTTTGCCCCAATTTCTTACCCATCAAAATGTCCCTTTTGCTTTTCCCCATGAATTATTTATTATTATCTACCCCCAACTCACCCAACTATTTACCCACTACCCATTAGTTTTTATTATTCTATTCAACCCTCTCTCCTATTATCTTACCCCTACCCATTACTTTTTATTATTCTATTCAACCCCATAAATTTTCTACTTTATCCCAAAAGGGACAATAGATATGGGTAGGAGGGAGTACATAATTGGAGATTCGAGATCTCAAAAATACATCCAAAATTGTGTTTCCTTCATTACGAAAACACAATTTTCTAAGGCCACACTAGTAAATTACAACCGATTGTACATTTTAATGCGTAAAAATAAACCATTCAAACCATTCAAACACAAAATAGAGCATCAACTAAACAAAATAAAAACAATGCATACGAATTGATTTTAATCCAAACCACCCTTTTTAAATGATTATAATTATGCAACAATTCCTTAATTGTTCATAATATCCTATAATCAAAATAATAATCCAAAAGAAATAATTTATATTATCAGTATAACATAAATTAGATCACAAAAAATATTCTAAACCTTTTTAAAATATTAGGTATCTTAGTTATCATGAACTGTTTCACAATAACACAACAAAATATTATCTTTATAATATAATAAAATATATGGAAAAACTAAATTTCCAAAAATCAAAAAAATTTCGGCCATAATAAACAAAAAACCGAAATTAATAATTTTCTTTTTTTTTTTTTTTTTTTTTTTTTTTTTTTTTAAGTTTCGGCCAAATTTAATTAAAAACAAAATAAATTTACCAAAAAAAAATTTAAATCGGCCAAACAAGAAAACATGAATTAAACTGTTTTAATTCGTTTATGCTAATAATTAGATCGATCCTAACTCAATTTTAATCCGTATTAAACATTGACTTAAGAAATTCAATTTAACTTTTTAAATTAAACAACTTAAAACTGATGGATCTAAAGATTAGCAAACTCATATGTTCATTAACATACAAAAATTTGATCCTTTTATGTTTTAATTCAATCGGTATTAAATCAAAACTTACACCAATTCATATGAGATAATTTTAACAACTTAAAACATCGATAATTATGAATCAAAAAGACCAAATTAAGCCAAAATAAACAACAAAAACTCTCGGCCTACACAAAACCAATTCGGCCATCTTATTTTTTTTTTTGTTTAAATTTTACACAAAATCGATTTTATGAAAATCTTATAAAAATTCATGTGCCCTAAGGCTCTGATACCACTTGTAGGTTTATATCCGTATATAGACCATTAAATTCACAGGATTATAATGAAAAACTTTATAAGATTTAAAGTCATAAAATAAATTTGCATAACAAAGTATAAAGAATCAAAAATTAACCTTTTAATCCTTGTAAATTTGGCCTAAGAACAATACCAATAATATGGTATCTCCTAATTGTAACACCCAAGATATGTGTGAGATATGCCCTTTGAATTTTGCTAGAAGAATTAGAGAGGAAAACTGATTTTTCTCTCAAGTTTTGTGTTTGTAGAGTTGTGAATGAATTAGCAATCAATTAGATCACCAAGAGTAGTATTAGATGAGCATAAGGAAGACTAAATATACTCCCTCCTAACCACCTTTTGGCCGGCCCCCATTAGAAGTATTTGGGGAGTCTAATTCTCCTCAAATACTTCACTTGTTGATCAAGATACAAAGTGTATCTTACGTAATGTATCTGGACACTTTTATCTTGATCATTTTAGCTTATAATATAATGCAATATATTACTAGTATCATCTGTATGGACCGACTATAATATATTATAAATATCCTTATATTTATAATTTACTAATTAATTATAACGGTTTATATTTAATTAGCTTGCATTATACATGACAATTAAATATAACATTTTATATTCAATTCACGAATTACATTTAATTCGCCTCAGCTAAAATTATTTAATCAGTATTAAATAGCCGTACCAATCATTACACTGACCAACATTTTAGTCAGTAACATCATCACACTTGACTAACATTTTAGTCACATTCGACTAACCTTTTAGTCAACAACACTAACTAACTGTTTAGTCATTAAGTAAGGCATCAATATGATCATTTTCTCAAATAATCATATTTCTCAAACACATCCTTTAGGTGTGACTCTTAGGGACCAGTTGATCACCGCCATCTGTATGACAATAACGTCAAACTTATCTAGCAAGCCAACCGTTATTGATAAACGTTAATCAACTGATTAAATACAAAATGTACCCTGTGCACCTTTAGAGATTTATTTATGTTATTGCACTCACTGTGGAGGACACTAACCCCAACATCAATTACCCAAGGATGTCTAAAAACACTAGTATAATATTAGAGTAATATTAGGGTTTTAATTTAATGTGTTTTAGGAATAAAAATGGAAGAAAATTAAAGAGAGAAATGGAGGAAGAGCCACGGCAAAGAGAAGAGAAAAGAATGAGAGTTTTACACTTGTGAAATAATGAGGGAACACTAGTATGATTTTTAGGTTAAATGAATTAGGTTTAGGTTTGTTTTAATTAGAAATAAAGTTTAATTTAATTAAACAAAATGAGTCATGAAATCAAGTTGGTACACTTGATGTCTTAAGGAAGGTTCTTAGGTGATATTTTGGTGATAAAAGTTTTTCACGAAATTTATCAGTTTTTAAAAAGTCGGGTGTCAAAAGCGATAAAGTCAAAGTGTGCACGTTTGACTATTTTTCGCAATATTTCTACTTTTGAATTTTAAGACTAAAATATTTATTTCATTATTCAAAAATTTTCAAAAGTTTTAAAGAAGTCGATAAATTTTGCAAAGTGAAAGTTTCGCAAAAATAGTGATTTCGGAAGGTTAAAAGGTTAGGATTTGATTTAAGGTTTGAAATTAGGAATTTATGGCTAATTAATGAATTAAATTAACACGGGGTGTTACATTAGGTGAGTCAACTATTTGACTGGTTCTACTCCTAGAACTCTTAGTCGATGGATTTCAAACAAATCAATCTCCTAGCCCCGGAACACAAGACTTGTCTTTATATCCCGTTGAGACCAACCAATTTTTTATGTGTAATAATACTTTTATCACCCTACTTACCGAAGGTAGAAGGGTTACACCTCGCTGGGGCGGGCGTGCTCCCAACGAACAAGGGAGTCATAGGTGTTACTAATTGGGAAGGCAAATCTCAATTCTTAAATGTGAGAGATCTTGTCGATTAATTATCAATTTCCTTTTTAGTGAACTGAATAGGTAAATAATAGATAATCGTAAATCGACAATAGTGTTTTGTTTAGTTGGTAATTTGGCATGTTCTAAGCAAGCATTCTAGAAGCAAACAAACAAGTAAGCAAGATATAAATCACCTAGTATGGCCATCTAAAACTAATCTGATTAACTTGAAATACAAATTGTTAAAAATTGGAAGCCAACGTCTTTGGCCCCTAAATCGGATCTTCTCTTGGAACTCCTTCCAAATGGCACCGTTTTTGATTTGGAATCGTCGGTCTTTTTATAAAAAATAGATACATATATAACCCTATTATACATATTTAATCTAAAATCTAAAATAATCAATTACATCACGTGATACGAGATCACAATTAAATACAAACCGATCGGTATTCCCTTTCATTTCGGGTCCTAAATACCGATTAAACTAGGCCATACAAGGATCCAAACTTAACATAATAATCACATTCAAACATGCATGCATACATATATAATATAAATATATAAAATAAAACAAGCCAATTTTCCAATTTAACTTGTATTTCAATTTTATGATCTTTATATTTTAATTTTACCAAGTTTTTAACCATTTTAAAAATTGGGTCAACACTCAAACCATTTTTTTTAGCTTACACTAAGCTTCTAAACTGATTTAGTATAATTAAAGTTAGTCACAACTAATTTAATTGAATTGCTTAGTATAAATTGATCAAAATTGCTTGTTTTTATTGCTTTTATCGTAGCTATTACGATTGCTTGCCGAAACCTTCATAACTCTTATGAAAATTACCAAAACAAAATTTTAAAATTCTGGTCCATGTCCCAAAAAAAATAATTCGAATTCGACCCCAATAAATTGGGTGTTAATTCGCTTCGAACTCGACCCCAAAAATTGGGTAGTAATTCTGTTAAATTGAACCGACCCCAATAAATTAGGTGGTAGTTCATAAAATAAAAAAAATAAAAATAAAGATAAAAAGCAAATATACATAGAAATACATCTTTTTATTTTGGGACATGGTCTCAAAAACATAAGGAAAAAACAAAATTTGGCAGCATTTCAACTGAAAACAATTAAATTCATGTCCACCGAATTGGCCATTTTCAGTCGAAAAATAAAATGATAAATAAAGCAATAACTTGTAAAATACAATTACAAGCAGAATAAAATAAAGATCATAGAATGATCATATATGCCATAAATTTGTGATCAAACATCATTTGGTCACAAATTTCAGCTCAAGGTCAAAAGACCCAGTTTTACAGTCTAGTAATACATGCTTGAACCATGGCTCTGATACCACTTCTTAGGATCATGGTTCACTAAGGACTCCTCTAATGATGTCACTAAACATAATTAGTGGACTTAAAGACCTAGTTCATGCATGCAAAACTAAGCATAAAACCCAAAAACATAAATTAAATGCGGAAATTAAAAGTCGACCTTCTCAAGGCCGAAAAAAGCTTCTCTAGTGATCAAATTAGAACACCTCCTTCCTTAGTCCACCCAATGATTAATAACCAAAATATTACTAGTATTTAATGCTAGATAATAGTAGTAATACACTTAATATTGTAGAGATAATATTGTGAATTTAGTAAGAGTAACACTAGAATAACACAAGTATAACTCTTAGTTATTTACTCTCTTTGCATGTGGTTTTTGTGAGCTAAATTAAGAGCTTGTAAATCTGATTTTTTTCCACTCAGAAATGAACACATATGGTAGGTATATATAGGCAAAAGATAGTGGAAGAGTTAGGCATATATAATGCATTAAAAAATGATCATAAAAATGATCAAATTATGGTCTTTATTGACCATATATTGGCGGGCCTTTTTGGCCTAATATGGGCCTATTTTGGTCCATTTATTTTGGTTATTTTATCATATAAATGATCCAAAATCATCTTGGGTCCATTCAATATTAATTAGTCCATTTAACATTTAAATAGAATAATTAACCTAATGAAATATACTTAACAATTAAGTAGTATAAATGACAATTATATCAAAATATAATTTTTCATTTTAGACCTTAATTAGCTAAACCATATTCTCCATTTATTAACCTATAAATCATATTTATACACCAATCCACTATTAGCAATAAATATCTCATTTAATGAATTAACAGTTAATCACTAACTCATAATGTAACACCCCGTGTTAATTTAAATCAATAATTAGCCATCGAATACTAATTTCAAGTCTTAAATCTAATCTTAACCTTTTAACCTTACAAAATTGCATTTTTTGCAAAATCATTCGTTTTGAAAAATTTATCGACTTCTTTAACTTTTGAAAATTTTTGAATAGTAAAATAAATATTTTAGTCTTAGAATTCAAAAGTAGAAATATTTCAAAAAATCGTCAAACGCGCACACATTAACTTTGACCGTCTTTGACGCCCGACTTTTTAAACCCGATTTATTTCGTAAAAACTTTTTTAAAATATCAAGGGGACATTTACTAACACAAATAGTAATATTGACTCTAATTACATTATAATTAAACATTATTTTCATTAAAAATCAAACCTTATGTAATACATTACTTAACCTAATTCATTACAACTTTTCTCATTATATTCACAAGTGCAAAACCAAATCCTTTTTCTCCTCAAATTGCCGAGCTTCCTCACCTCTCTTTCTCTCTTGATTTTTCTTCCATTTTATTACTAAAACCTCCTAAATTAAAACCCTAATATAATTCTAATAATCTCTAGTATTCCTTAGTTCTTTAGTGGGTATTTGGAGCTTACTTTACTACGGGTTTTTGAAGGTGAAGACGGGTATTTGGGTGAAGCTTTGGACTTAGATAATATTATTGATCCGGATAACCAATAGCTTGCCGATCAAGGTGACTAGTTATATCTCATTTTAACCTCTTTTGTAAATTAATTTGATTTGTTATTATAATGTTATGAGTATGATTTTTGTGTTAAAATATGTTAAACATCATTTATGTGTGTTTGGTATGTTATGTGAAGTATAATAAAATGATAATAAATAAGTAATATTGATAATAGATAAATGGTAGTAATACGATAATATGTTTAGTTAATTAGTTTTGAGCATTTTTAATTATTTGTTCTTATGATTTTTATGTTTATTTAGGTGTTAGTTGTGTTTTAATCATATATAAAAATTATGTTAAGTATTAACAATGAGTTTTAAGTAAGGAAAAATCGAAAATAAAACTTGTATGTGTGTTGTATTCCCACGACATTTCCCTATTTTTTTTCATAAATTTTCACTTTTTATTTTTGTAAATAATATGTTGTGTTAAGTTAGATTAAAATGGATGTTGTTATGTTATAAAAATTAATTTAGGAAAATAAATTATAAGTTGTTAAAAATACAATTTGTGTTCTTGATGTTCATGTTGTGTTCTTGAGTATTCATGTTGATGTTCATGTGTTCATGAATTAGTAGCTCATTTTGATTCTTGATTATTTTATGTTTGTTGTTGTTTATTGTTTTAATTCACTAATGAGTTATTATATTAGTAACTATATAAATTAAACAAACAAAATCTTTAAGATTAAAAAGTTAGAAATTTAAAGTGTGTTGAAAAGCACTATTCAAAAATATAAATGAAATTTTTAGTAAAATTTCATTTTAGTTAGAATCGTTTTTGTTTCGGGTACAAAGTCGAGAACTAAGTACAAAAACTAAATATAAACGTTTACAAGTTGAATATGAATTGAAGCCTAAGTAAACTAAGTCTCGGGAGGTCCTTAGCTCCTTGAATATCCTGCTCTTCTCCTCGGCCGGAAATCACTTAACAAACCTAGCCCCGGGGCCTTCCAGGGAATGGCCCTCCGACGCTCAAGTCAGTTATGTAATCAAATAAGTTTAGAGAGAGAAAAGAGAGAGAAAAACCTTTTGTATAATATTTTTTGTGAGTTATTTGTGTGTATTACCATTAGGGTTTAGGTTATTATTTATACTTACTCAGTTTGTGCTTTAGCGCCATTAGACCGTACAGTACGGACCCGGGTGGGTCATACATGCCCCAGACCCGGGAGGGACTGCTGGGCCCCTTAGTGCATGGGATGCTCTCGGCCCATGACCCCTCCGGCCCGAGGTAGTCAGACCCGGGAGATGCCACCCCCAACAACTGCCCCCGTATAGGGGAAGCCCTAGGCTTGACCTGTATGCCCTGATTTCCCTAGGTTAGCCGTCTTCTCTTGCGACTTGGGCATGCCAGCCCTCCTTGTGTTCTTGCTCCCTGTCTTCATGTCATCTTCCTCCCGCCTAGAAGTGGTGTGTTGGATACGCTTTTAGTTGTGGCGCAATTTTTGAATTCCAAACCCCAAGGAGGCGACGTTTCACCTCCCCTGGTCGACACGTGTCGTACGATGGGTAGGAGTGCACTATTCACGCCTTTCTCTATAAATACCCCCTTTTTCGCTTCATTTTACCCTTTTACAACCTCATCAAAAACTCAAAACCTCCGTAAAAACTCATTAGATTCCACTAGATCTTGCACGCATTTCGCCTTTGCTTCATCCCGTCTACAACTTCATCTTCGTTCGCACTCTTGCAAGAGGTAATTGTCTGATCACGCCGTAGTGTTTATACTTAGCTAAATTTCCAAATTCGTATTTTTATTGCCCTGGGACCGCGTGTCTATTTTAGCATTTGGTCAGGCTACATAGATTGTCTCGTGCTTTTCCTCTCGGGTATTTATACTTAGATTATTTCGCGTTTTCAGAAAGTGTTACCTAGACCCCCTAGGTTCATTGTCCAGAGGTGAATGTCATGTTCATGGGAGGCCCGCTGCCGTCTTCCCGGCACGAGGGCCGGTGATAAGTCGCTGCGGTGAGAGCAGCCTAGGCACAAGGGCCATCATAGACATCCAGGCTCTTTTGCATAAGGCACCCTCACCTGGGCACGAGGACCGCGGATGAGCATTGTGCATGGGAGGTCCCCAGTCGTCTTCCCGGCACGAGGGCCGGTGATCAGTCGTTGGGGTGAGAGCAGCCTAGGCACGAGGGCCATCATAGACAACCCGACTCTGTTGCATAAGGCACCTTCACCCGGGCACGAGGACCGCGGATGAGCATTGTGCATGGGAGGTCCCCAGTCGTCTTCCCAGCACGAGGGCCGGTGATCAGTCGCTGGGGTGAGAGCAGCCTAGGCACGAGGGCCGTAGACATCCCGGCTCTTTTGCATAAGGCACCTCACCCGGGCACGAGGACCGCAGATGAGCATTGTGCATGGGAGGTCCCCAGCCGTCTTCCCGGCACGAGGGCCGGTGATCAGTCGCTGGGGTGAGAGCAGCCTAGGCACGAGGGCCGTAGACATCCCGGCTCTTTTGCATAAGGCACCCTCACCCGGGTACAAGGACCACAGGTGAGCATTGTGCAGGTGGGTGCCTTCCAGGCGGGTGCCTGGGAGGTCTTATCCTTCTCCGGTCTTTCATGCTCTCTTGCTCCCATTATGTTCCATGCGGGTGCTGGGATGCTTTTGCCCCCAGTCCTGAAAGAGTGTTAGTAAATTTTTCAAAAATTCCTTTTTGAATCAGACTATCGTGATTAGCCGGGGTCGGGGGTAGTCCCCCCTCTTTGCCCCCTGGCCAGCTTTTGTGTGATACAAATCTAAACAAATGCTGGGCAAAAAATTCTACCAAAAATTTACAAGAAAAAGCTCGCGGTGTCAACATTCCAGATCACTCGCGTTACAAATGTCTACACACTGTCTCGTTAAAACCTTCCCGTGGAAAACCCAGTGGGACAAAACCACGGGTAAGGAAAAAGAGTACAGTGTTTACACGTAATATTTCTTTAATGTATTAGAGTTCCAATGGGACGGGAGGTCGTGGCCGTTCATATCCTTCAGCATGAAGGTCCCTGGCTGTTTAACCTCTGTGATTTTATAGGGTCCTTCCCAAGTAGCTGACAACTTTCCATGAACGTTCCCGGAACCCTGTGGCGGATGCTCTTCTCAACACTAGATCTCCAAGTTCGAAGTCCCTGTGCTTTACCCTTCGGTTGTACATCATTCTCATTCTGTGCTGATAGACTGCCAGATTTTCTCTTGCCTGGTCCCGGACCTCATCTAGGAGATCCAGTGTCTCCCTTCTTGTCTGTTCATTGCTGGCGGGATCGTGTAAGCTTGCTCGATGGCTGGGCAGAATTGCTTCAATCGGGAGTAAGGCCTCGGCCCCGTACACCATGTTGAATGGGGTGTGGCCGGTGGATTCTTTGACCGTCGTTCTAATTGACCACAGGACGCTTGGCAGCTCATCCACCCACGCTCCCTTTAGCTCATCCAGGCGTTTTTTCATGCCGTTCAACATTTGCTTGTTGGCGGCCTCAGCTTGCCCGTTGCTTTGCGGATGGCAGACTGATGAGTATGCAACTATTGTTCCGTTCCGCTTCAACCAGTCCCGCATGCTGTCGTTGTCAAATTGTCTCCCGTGATCAAACACAACTACTTTGGGTACTCCAAATCTTGTAATTACGTTTCTCCAAATAATTTTTCTCACGGCCTGTTCTGTTATGGTAGGGATGGCTTCTGCTTCAATCCATTTGGTGAAGTAATCAATGGCGGCTACAACGTATTTTCTGCCCCCGGTCGCAGTTGCAAATGGCCCCAGAATGTCCATCCCCCACTGGTCGAAAGGCGATGGACTCAAGACTGGCCTGAGGTCTCTGGCGGGAAGGTGGATATCTGGGGCGAAAATTTGGCATTACCGGCACCGCTTGCTCAATTCCTTGGCATCCTTCTGCATGGTGGGCCAAAAGTAGCTGGCCCTTAGTGCTTTGTGGCACAGTGTGCGGCCGGTTATATGGTGGCCGCAAACTCCAGAGTGTATGTCATTCAAAATGAATTCAGCGTCCGTGCCCCCTACACATTTTAGCAACGGAGCCGAAAACGATCGTCTGTAAAGTTCCCCGCCTATCATGATGAACCAGGGTGCCAGCCTCTTCAGCTTAGCTGCCTCGGTCTTGTGTTCCGGGATCTCTCCCTCCAGTTTGTATTTTAATATCGGCCTCATCCAGCCGTTATCCTCAGAGATATCATTGATTGTTAACACCCCTTTCTGCCACCGGATGACAACAGTGATTGTTTTCAGTTTATTGTCTGCTGTTGCGCTGGCTAGTTTGGCCAACGTGTCCGCCTTGTTGTTCTCAGACCTGGGAATGTGGTGGGCCTCAAAAGATTTTAGCCCTGATGTCAACTTCTTTGCCCTTTGAAGGTACAGGGCCATTCCCTCTTCCCGGGCTTCGTATTCTCCCTTGAGCTGGCTTGCCACTAACTGTGAGTCTGTTCTAAGTTCAATTTCCTCTGCCCCCATAGCTTTTGCCAGCTCCAGACCCGCGAGCAGCGCCTCATATTCAGATTCATTGTTCGTGGCCGGGAAAGCAAATTTCAAAGCATGTTCAAACTCATGTCCCTCGGGACTGATGATAACCACTCCTGCCCCGGACCCATGGATGGTAGCTGACCCGTCGGTGTATACCTGACATTGTAGGTTTATATCGGTATATAGACCTTTAAAATCACAGGATTATAATGAAAAACTTTATAAGATTTTAAAGTCATAAAAGAAATTGCATAACAAAGTAAAGAGATTTAGAATTAACCTTTTAATCCTAGTAAATCGGCCTAAGAACAATACCAAAAGTATGGTATCTCCTAATTGAAACACCCAAGATGTATGTGAGATATGCCCTTAGAGAATTGCTAGAAAATTAGAGAATGAAAACTGCTTTTCTTTTCTCTCAAGTTTTTGTGTTTTAGGATGAATGAATTAGCAATGAATTAGAGTAGAATTAGGAAAGGCAAAACCCCTCTAATATACTACACTTGGCCGGCCTATCTTGGTGTATTTGGGGAGATCTAATTCTCCTCAAATACTTCACTTGTTGATCAAGATACAAAGTGTATCGGGACAGAACGTATCTGGACACTTTTATCTTGATCATTTTAGCTTATTATATAATGCATTATATTCTTAGTGTCATCTGCATGGACCGACTATATTATATTATAAATATCCTTATATTCATAATTTGCTAATTAATTATAACAGTTTATATTTAATTAGCTTGCATTATACACAATAATTAAATATAACATTTTATATTCAATCCACGAATTACATTTAATTCGCCTCAGCTAAAATTATTTAATCTGTATTAAATAGCCGTATCACCATTATACTGACTAACATTTTAGTCAGTAACATCATCACACTGACTAACATTTTAGTCAACAACACTGACTAACCGTTTAGTCATTAAGTAAGGCATCGATATGATCATTTTCTCAAATGATCACATCTCTCAAACACATCCTTTAGGTGTGACTCTTAGGGACCAGTTGATCACCGCCATCTGTATGACAATAACGTCAAACTTATCTAGCAAGCCAACCGTTATCGATAAACGTTAATCAACTGATTAAATACAATATGTACCCTGTGTACCTTTAGAGATTTATTTATGTTATTGCACTAACTGTGGAGGACACTAGCTCCAACAATCTCCCACTTGTCCGTACAAGTGTATGTGCGATAACCGATTCTCATATCCATAATAAATTTCTCCCACTCAATGTAAACCAATTTGCAAAGTCCGTACTTTCAAAGGTCGTAGTTCACAAGTGATCAGAATCAAGAGTGGTTTCCCCGACTAGAGAGTAACTTAACTGAGAAACGAATCAATATTCGAGCATGGCCATGCATTTTCGCCATTCTGACTCCTCGAGTGGCCCTGAGAATAAATATTATAACTCGATAGAAGTTTGGATATTTCCCTCAACTCGAATCTTGCAGATGTAAGCGTAGCATGAAATGACCCAGTGAAAATCTACTTGGCCTCCTGTTACGGTCGACCGTGTGAAAGAAACCAAAGTCACCCAAAATCTGCCTTAATCTCAAGAGACAGTCGATAGTCAAAAGAATCGACTCTAGGAACACTATGGATGTCCTATCCACGACCCGGCACTTAATGTTCTGAAACATTTAGGACTCCATGTAGTCGTCACAAAAATTGTCCTGCGCGATTTCAGTAAACCCGCATCTGTGATCGATCAGTCAACAGTTTGACTTATGGCTCGTTGAACCCACCATCAATCGACGTCACAAAATGATTGCCAGAGTTATCAGCTCATGTAGGCGATCACGGACCAAAACACAATATAAAGTAATTCAGTTCACTTTGAGGTGTTCAACGTTGTCTGCACAACCCTCATGAAAAACAATATATTAAACAAAACGATGATGTTAGAAATAGTATATGAAAAAGATACATTTATCCAATCCATGTCAAGTACTATTATAACCAGGAACACGTTTAATTCTAATGAAGATAACGTGCCCTTCATGCTTATCATATACCGACGTACATATCTAGACTAGTTGCTGGACTTTAGGCTCTTTAGCCTGGAAGATGGCACCTCTATTAATATAATAGATGGTGATAATGTCATTCGAACTAGGGACTACAGTTAGTCCTTGTAAGAACTGACGCATCCATACAGCTTCCCCTGCAACTAAATAGCATAGTACTCGGACACAGTCGTAGAATCTACTATGACACTATATTTTGGAACTGTTTTTCGATCGCGATTGCCATAAAGAGTAAAGACGAATCCGTGAGATATCGAGTCATCTCGATTCGTGTGGAAGTTAGCGTCTGCGCAACTAATTGCGCATAGCCTTATAGCACCTCCATAAGTCAATACCCATTTCAGATGCCACGTCTGCACGTGAGCATATTATGGCATACATGATCGATCCTACTGCCGAAGCATAAAGAACACGACTTGGTCATACTGAATCTCTCAAGAATCTTATCTATATAAGACTCATGACTAAGGGATAACATCCGTCGTGATCTATCTCTATAGATACGGATCTCCAAAATACGTTGTGCCTCACCCAGATCTTTCATCTGGAAATGGTTCTTTAACCAAACATTTACCGAAGTTAAGAGAGGTATATCATTCCCAATCAAAAGTATGTCATCGACGTACAGTATTAGGAAGACAATCTTGCTCCCACTCGACTTGATATATAGACATGGTTCCTCGACTGATCGAGTGAATCCATTCTCCTTTATCACTTGGTCGAAGCGATGATTCCAACTCCTTGAAACTTGCTTAAGTCCATAGATGGAACGCTTAAGCTTGCAAACCTTCTTAGGATTTTTAGGATCTGTGTAACCTACGGGTTGTACCATGTACAACTCCTCCTCCAAATAACCGTTTAAGAAGGCGGTTTTCACATCCATTTGCCAAATTTCATAGTCATGAAATGCGGCAATCGCTAAGACAATCCGAATGGAACGAAGCATGACTACGGGTGCAAAGATCTCATCATAGTGCAACCCTTGCACTGGAGTGAAACCCTTTGCCACTAGTCGTGCCTTGTATATATCTGGTTGTCCTTCTACAGATCGCTTTATCTTGTAAAGACATTTGCACTGAAGAGGCCTAGCCTTATCAGGTAAGTCAACCAGATCCCATACATTGTTCTCGTACATAGAGTCCATCTCGGATTGCATGGCTTCTTGCCAAAGCTTTGAGTCAGAACACGTCATGGCACCTTTATAGGTTACGAGTTCGTTACTCTCTAGGAGTAAAACGTCGTCTCTCCCATTCTCCTCGACTATACCGATATATCGATCTGGAGGAATGGAGAGTCTACCCGACCTTCTGGGTTCCAAAGGGACATTAACCACAGCAGACGAAGAAGGAACAGTTTCCCCCATCGGTTGCTCGGTTGTTGGTTCAGGAATCTCCGACAGATCGAAGGTTCTATTACTTCTCTTGTCTTCGAGAAACTCTTTCTCTAAGAATTTCGCACTAGCCGCAACAAAAACTCGGTGTTCGGTAGGCGAATAGAGGTAATGACCAAACATTCCTTTTGGATAACCAATAAAGTATGTCTTGACCGATCGCGGGCCGAGCTTATCCTTGTGTCAACTACTTGACATAAGTCTCGCACCCCCAAACCCGAATAAAGGACAAGTTAGGGACCGTTCCCTTCCATAACTCGTATGGAGTCTTGTCAACAGCTTTAGTCGGACTTCGGTTTAGTATAAGAGCAGCTGACAAAAGAGCATAGCCCCATAATGAGTCAGGTACAACCGTGTGACTCATCATGGATCGAACCATATCAAGTAATGTTCGATTCCTGCGTTCGGACACACCATTCAATTGTGGTGTTCCGGGTGGAGTTAATTGTAGTACTATCCCGCGGTCTTTCAGGTGTCGATCAAACTCAGTTGAAAGATATTCGCCACCACGATCTGAACGTAGTGCTTTTATCTTTCTATCCAGTTGGTTCTCAACCTTATTCTGGAATTCCTTGAACTTGTCAAAGGACTCACTTTTATGCTTCATCAAGTAGACATGTCCATATCTACTCAAATCGTCCGTGAAAGTGATAAAATACCTATAGCCATCTCTAGCGTTGATTGACATAGGTCCACACACATCAGTATGTATGAGTCCTAATAGGTCAGCAGCGCGCATTCCAACACCTTTGAAGGAAATTCGAGACATTTTACTTATGAGACATGATTCACTTGTGCAAAAAGTTTCATAATCAAATGGGGCGATTGTCCCATTATCAATGAGCTTTTCCACGTGTTTCTCATTCATGTGTCCCATACGGCAATGCCATAGATATGTTTGATCTTGTCATCAACCTTTACTTTCTTGTTACTCACATGCATTATATCTGTGGTTTGATCTAAAACATAAATTGCGTTCATGGAAACTGCTTTACCATGAATCATATCGTTTAAAGAGAAAATACAGCTATTATTCTTTAAAACGAAAATCCATCTTTATCAAGTACGGATACAGAAATAATGTTTTGGATAAAATAGGTACATAGTAACAGTTATTCAGTAATAACTCAAATCCGCTCGGGAGTTGGATTACATATGTTCCTACTGAAACGGCAGCAACTCTTGCTCCATTCCCCACTCGCACAGATGAGAACCACAACCAGTATCAAGTACCCAAGTTCCGAAACTTGCATGGTTAATCTCAATCATATGAATAAAAGAAGACATACCAACAGAAATGACGTGGCCTGCTTTTATGTCCTCAGCATACACGGGACAGTTCCACCTCCATTGCCCAGACTTGTGGCAATGGTGGCACTCCATGTTTTGCTTTGCTTTTGCCTTGCCTTGTGAGCTACCGCTAGACTCACCAGGCCCACTCTTCGCAATCACTGGCTTTTTAAACTTTGGCTTTCCTACAGTTAGGTTAGCCGGAGCCTTACCCTTGCCCTTATGCTTGTTGCCTATCACGAGAATATCTTGTTTCATGCTCCCACTCAACTTCAGATCACTCTCCGTCTGTACGAGGAGTGAGTGAAGCTCATGCAGACTTTTCTGCATGTCATTCATATAATAGTTTGCCCTAAAGAGGGCATACCCATCATGAAGAGAGTAGAGCACACGATCAACGATGATCTTCTCATCGATCTTGCAACCAAGCTCCTCCAGTTTCTCAACGTTCTCGATCATGTCGAGAAGGTGTGGACCATCCGGTTGGCCCTTCTGGAGTCTCGCTTTAAAGAAACGAGTGGTATACTCGTAACTCTTGATTCTCGGTGCTTTCGAGAACTCTTTGGTTAGGGTGGTGAAAATCTTGTTTGCACCTTGGGTGATGAATCGTCTTTGTAAATTGGATTCCATTGAATAGATGAATACGTTCTGTATCGCACCCGCCTCCATCATGAAATCATTATAAAGATAGACTTTATCTGCTCCTGCATCGGGAGCTGGTTTAGTCGGCAGTGGCTCAGTCAAGTACTTGAGCTTACCGTCAGCAATGGCGGCATTCCGTAATGCGGCCTCCCAATCAGAAAAATTGGACCCATCACTCTTCAGTCGTGTGGACTGATTTATGCTGTCCATGAAAATTCTAAGCCATGATTCGCGTGTTAGTGTGGCACTTGGCATTGGTTCGTCAGTACGTACAGCCATTTGTTATAGTAGTTATATCTGTATATAACGAATTCGAAATCTTGTGAAAAGAGAAGAAGCGAGAAGATAAGAAAACATCGTTTTAAAGGTTTAAGTCGTAAGCAATAACGATTTAATGCAATGACTCGCGCACTCATATAATCGACCTCCCTCGAGAATTATATAAGTGATCCCAAGACTCAATTTCTTTAAATTGATAAGCCAACCTTTTGGCTAATTCTACTGTTAGAATTCTTGGTCGATAGATTTCAGTAAATCCTATCTATTAGTCCACCATAACTACGAGATATTACTCGAACTATAGTGTTGAGGTAAAATAGGTCAACGCATACTACTTACCCAACGTAGAAGGGGTCATGTGGAGAGTAAGGTCCTACATGCCTACCGACGAAGAAGGGGCTCATAGTATGCTTTTCCTATAAAGACTAATCTCAATTTTATAAATAGAGGAAGGTCCCATCATCTCATTTTAATTCATTTTAAGTGAACAAATATCTAGCATTTTCGAGAATGATTATATCAAGGTGATAGCCCTAAACGAATGACATCCGTATGTCCATGATAAAAAAATGCAACTAAATGATCCATTTTCATGCATATTAGGTGGTTTGGTTTAGTTTAGGCGGAATATGATGCTACTATCTAACGTGTATGCAATGCAAAACGGTAAAGAAAACGCAAAAACGAAAAAAAACACCTAGTGTGGCCTATCCCTATGAAAATAAAGACATATTACAATTTGGAATCCATCCATGTGTAGGGATCGGATCCCATTCACTAATCAAGTATTAGTGTAAATCAAATTACTCTAATTTGATTTAGCAAGATCTATGTAGTTAACAAAAGTATTTTGTTACAAGATTAGAAATTTATACCTTTCTTGAAAAGGAAATTAGGGCACTAAACTAGAACTCCTTTCTAGTTTAGTTTCTTGAGTATGAGCTTAGGATGATCCTCCTTAAAAACCCAAGTTTCCAATAATAAGAAACCTCCTAAAGTTGCACCCAAGAACTACTACCAAAAGCACTAAGTATTTAGATCTAGAAATAACTTAGTACTAACTTGATAATATGAGATATTATTATTAATACTAACTCTTAGTACTAGTATAATATGAGTATTAAGTTTAGAGAGAAAAGTTAGAGAGAGGGAGAGTAAAATGCATGAATGAATTTTACTCATCTAACTCTTGTATTTAACAAGGAAATCAAGCAAGGGAAGTGTGTTACACAAGCCCCATTTTTTCGGCCCCCTTGGTCAAAGAGAAGAGAGGAAGAGTTCTTCTCTTGTTAAGATAAATGGCATGCATTACAATCATGATGTTTTGCCATGCATTTTCCAAAAGCAAGAGTACAAACCAAATAAGACAAAATGGAAGCTCCTTGCCTCTCCATTTTTTCGGTCCAAATGAGCCTCAAAAGTGTCTTATTTGTTTTTCAATATTTGTCCCACAAATACTTATAATTTATCACTTAAATCGTCTAATATGATAAAGTGTAAATTAATTAAACTCTTCCTTAATATACATGTACTTTACACATATATTAAGAATGTACTTTTACTAATCTCATTAGTAAAATATACACAATTAGTGAATTAACACTTAATCACTAATTTTCATCTCCTCTAATAATTTTATCGATATAAAATTAAATCACTCGAGTTCACAACTCGATTTCTCTCTAAATCAATACACTGACTAACCGTTAGTCAAAATTATCAAGTCACTAATATAATCGTATCTCATACAATTAATTAGCTTAAATATTTGGAGTACGTTCCTATAGGTGTGACTTAAAGGGATCAATTGATTACCGCCGTTCACACGACAATAACGTCAAACTCTAGTCAGCCAACCGTTATTGATTTACGTTAATCAATTGACAATAATACAGGATTATCCCCATGTATTCCTTAATTGAGATTTATTAAGTAATCGCACTATTGTGGAGGACACTTACTCCAACAATCTCCCACTTGTCCGAGACAAGTTGTGCATTACCAATTCTCATGTCCGTTTCACATCTCCCACTCGATGCAAGGTGTCTTACAGGTCGTACTTGCATCCTGTGATATATATCGTGAGTGGTTTCCTCGATAAGGAGAGTAGGAGACCGGGAATCTACCGTAGATTCTTACCGAGCGTGGCCACGCATTTTCAGCGACTACTCCTCGAGTGGCCCAAAGATGTTTTACCCTGACGAGGGTGGACATTTCCCTTCCACTCGATTGTACTGTATAATGCAGATCACCATGACCCCAAAGATGCCCTTATAACCCCCTTTCACGGCATGGCTTAGGACAAAAATGAAAGTCACTCAGAACCGCAGGCTTCAGACAATCAGTTCCAGTCAAAGAATCGACTCAAAGGAATACTATAGAATTCCCACCACGACCAGGTTTCAATCTCATTGAAAAGGAATTCTATAAGCGTCACTGCCCGACAGAGTGTTCTTCACAGTCTGTCTATGCAAACGATCAGTCATCACATATGACCCTATGGTGTTGAACCTCACCATCGATCGACTTGCAATCTAGTCTCTCCGAGACGTCACCTCATATGAGAGACCAGGGACCAAATACTTAGTTTATTCCGTTCACTTGAATATGTTCAAACTTGTCACACAAATATTCGGATAAACAAAGTATGCATTCAATAATGACTTAACATAAAAACAATGAAGGTTATTTTCATATATGTAAAAAGATACATCGTTCAATTACATATTACGAAACTAAAGGAAATCTGGCATACGCCGCAACCCCATGGAGGCGGTGTGCGCGTCATGCTTAGCCCTCGAAAGAGGCTTGGTTAAAGGATCAGCGATATTATCGTCTGTCCCAACCTTACAAATATCTATTTCCTTCCTTTCCACATTATCTCTAATAACGTGGTATTTCCTCAAAACGTGTCTAGACTTGTTGCTAGACTTGGGCTCTTTCGCTTGGAAAATAGCCCCACTGTTATCGCAATAAACAGTGACAGGATCCGCGGCACTAGGGACTACTCTTAGTCCATCCAAGAATTGCCGAATCCACACAGCTTCTTTAGCGACTTGAGATCTTTGCCAAATACTCGACTTAGTCGTAGAATCGCGGTGACACTCTGTTTGAAGCTCTTCCAACAAACAGACTCCTCCATTCAACATAAAGACATAGCCGGATTGGGATTTGAGATCATCCCCATCGGTTTGGAAACTTGCATCCGTGTAACCCTTTACACGTAGCTCAAGTTCTCCTCCAAACACTAGAAACGAATCCTTAGTTCTTCTCAAGTACTTAAGGATGTTCTTCACAACTATCGGTGACTCTCACCGGGATTAGCTTGATCTGGCTCGTCATGCTCAAGGCGAAAGCGACATCGGACGAGTGCACATCATAGCATACATGATTGATCCAACAGCGGAAGCATAAGGGATCAATTTCATGCGTTCAAATTCCGCAGGAGTCGTAGGACATTGAGGTTTCTTCAATGTTATTCCTACACTCATCGGAGAAAGCCTCTCTTGGAGTCTTTCATATTGAACCTATCAAGAATCTTATCAATATAAGTTTCTTGACTTAATGCTAGTATCCTCTTGGATCTATCTCTATAGATCCGGATACCCAAGATGCGTTGTGCCTCTCCCAAGTCCTTCATTTGGAAATGGTTTCCCAATTCCACCTTTACCGGGTTCTGTCTTGGAATATCATTTCCAATCAATAGTATGTCATCCACATACAAAACAAGGAAGGTTACTTTACTCCCACTAAACTTCATGTACAAACAAGGTTCCTCGGTACTTCGAGCGAATCCATGTTGTTTGATAACATGATCGAATCTGTGATTCCAACTCCTCGATGCTTGCTTAAGACCATAAATGGATCTCTTAAGCTTGCATACTTTCTTAGGGTTGGATGTGTCTACAAAACCTTCAGGTTGTGTCATGAACACTTCCTCTTCTAGAATCCCATTCAAGAAGGCGGTTTTTACATCCATTTGCCATATTTCATAGTCATGAAATGCGGCAACCGCTAAGATTATCCTTATGGATCGAAGCATAGCAACCGGTGCAAAGGTTTCATCATAATGAATACCTTGGACTTGTGAAAAGCCCTTTGCCACCAGTCTAGCTTTGTAAACATCTATATGTTTATCTATGCCGAGTTTGATTTTGAATATCCATTTACACTGAAGAGGTTTAACTCCCTCAGGTAAATCTACCAAGTCCCAAACTTGGTTCTCGTACATAGAATCCATTTCGGATTTCATGGCCTCAAGCCATTGTTCGGAGTTGGGGCTACTTATAGCCGCCTTGTAGGTTGAGGGCTCGTTGCTTTCGAATAACAACAAATCACCCTCCTCCTCGATGTTCTGAGGTAGCGGTCAGGTTGTTGACTAACTCTTCACGACCTCCTAGGGACTATAACCGTGTGAGAGAAGGCGAGAGCGGTTTCCTCATCTTCTGCGTCGGTTTGTGGCTCTTGAACTTCATCAAGTTCAAATTTTCTCCCACTCTGTTTCTTAGAAATAAACTCATTTTCTAGGAAAACAGCATCACGAGCCACAAACACTTTGTTCTCGTGAGGGTTGTAGAAGTAATAGCCACAGGTTTCCTTAGGATAACCTACAAATAGACATTTGTCAGACCTTGGAGCGAGTTTATCGTCAGTTTTATTCTTGACGAATGCCTCACATCCCCAAATTCTCATGAATGACAAATAGGGAACCGTTCCCATCCATATCTCATATGGAGTCTTATTGGCCGCTTTAGTCGGACTTCGATTTAGTGAGAATACAGCAGATAATAGCGCAAAGCCCCAAAATGATCCAGGAAGCTCAGTTTGACTCATCATAGACCGAACCATGTCAAGCAAAGTTCGGTTTCTCCTTTCTGCAACACCATTTAATTGTGGTGTGCCCGGAGGAGTCCATTGTGATATTATACCACAATTCTTAAGATGTGAATCAAACTCATTACTTAGATATTCGCCACCACGATCCGATCGTAGTGCTTTTATCCTTTTGTTTAATTGGTTCTCAACCTCATTTTGAAATTCTTTAAATTTCTCAAAAGCATCACTTTTATGCCTTATTAAGTAGACATAACCATATCTACTTAAATCATCGGTAAAAGTAATGAAGTAATGATATCCTCCTCTAGCGGTGATGTTTAATGGACCACACACATCGGTATGTATGAGTCCTAAAACCTCACTTGCTCGTGTCCCTTTACCGCTAAAGGGTTGTCGAGTCATCTTGCCTAAAAGGCAAGATTGGCATGTACCATATGATTCGCAATCAAATGGTTTGAGAACCTTGGTCTCAACAAGTCTCTTTATCGTCGTTCGTTTATGTGACCTAGACGACAATGCCAAAGGTAGGATTTGTTTGATTCATTCGTTTTGAGCCTCTTGTTCTCAACATGATAGACATCATTAACATCATTTAAAACATAAATACCTCCAATTGAAATAGCTTCACCATAAACCATTTCATTAAAAGAAAAAGTACAACGGTTGTTCTTAATCTCAAAACAAAAGCCTTAGCATCTAGTGCGGAGGCGGAGATAATGTTTTTAGTTAGAGTTGGTACAAAATAACTTGATTATTTAAATGCAACTCTAAACCACTAGCAAGAGAGAGTACAAAAGTTCCCACGAAACGGCCGCTACTCTAGCTCCATTGCCCATGCGAGATCTACATCACCCTTGGCTAGAGCTCATACGTTTCTCATCCTCGCAAATGATTACAAAGGTGAGATCCACATCCAGGTATCCAATACCCATGTAGAAATGCAAGCATGATTGATGTCAATCATATAGAGATTAGAAGGAATACCTTTGGATGTCGCACATCCATTCTTGAGATCCTTCTTATACTTGAGACAATTGCGCATCCAATGACCCACCTCATTGCAATACTTGCAAGTATCTTTGAGGGGTCTTCCCTTGTTGATCTTGGGCTTAGGCTTATGTGGAACACCTTCCACAATAGCCTTACCCTTACCCTTGCCAATGTTAGATGGCCCCTTCTTGGCCACCTTCCCCTTCTTCACTCCTAAGTTCATGTTCTTCATTTTTATGGAGAGAACATCTTTCTTCTCCACCTCATTCACTTCCATATCCCTCTCGGCTTGGACCAAGAGTGCATGAAGTTCATGGTAACTCTTATCCATGTTGTTCATGTTATAGTTTACTCGAAATTGAGCAAACTTGTTAGGAAGAGAATGGAGGATGCGGTTGATCGCAAGAGCCTTGGGTATAGCACACTCTTGACGCTCAAGAGTGTCTATTTGCTCAATCATTTTGAGCACATGAGGACCAACTTTTTGGTTCCTCTCAAGCTTTGCATCGAAAACCCACACCGCGGCTTCATAAAGCCTTATTTGCGGTGCTTTGGAGAACATGGTTGTCACTCAGTGAATATCGCATATGCACTCTTTTGAGTAACCATTCGGAGTTTGAGAGCGGGTGACATGGACCAAATCAAGGCGTTTTCACGTCATTGTCCACTTTCACATACTCATCATAAGCGGCGCGCGTGGATCGAAGAAGTGGGTTCGGCGGGTGGTTGATCGGTAAGGTGCTTGAGCACATTGTCGGATGTCGCGGCGCCCTTCATTGTCGAATCCCATTCGACGAAGTTGCTACCGTCATCCTTGAGGATACACTTATCCATCACGGTTCGCAACCATGAATCTTTGCCCAAAATGGGCGCGGGAGTTGATGATGATGATGCCATTGCGATTAACGATTCTACAATAATATGAGGAAATATATAAGCATTCATTGTTCAATTTTTATAACATTTGCTAAAACTCATTTTTAAAACAAATGTCCATTTATATAATGATCTCCCACGAAATTATATAAATGATTCCAAGACTCGTTTTCCATATAAAATTAGACATCTCATGTTTCCTTTTATATAAAAACGATAAGTCAACACTTGACTAATTCTACACTAGAATGCTTGGTTGATGATTTTCTTATAAAATGCATCGATTAGCCCCAAATAACTCTTATTTGGTTGAGTTCAAAACAAATTAGCACGGGACTTCCTCCCACTACTTACCCATGGTAACAAGGTTCCACGTCGCGGAGGTCCTCACGAACATGGGGTTCATAGTCGCTACATTTGGAAAGGCTTAATCTCAATTCATTTTTGTTAAAATGTGGGTGATCTTGTCCATTTTTAGTCATTTAAATTCTTTATAAGTGAACTAATTTAAGAATGGCGACCTAAAAATGACAATCGGAGTGGGATATCGTGGCATGCATGGCGATTTTGGCATGTGTGCGGAAAATAAGCAAACAAACAAGCATGATCAAGCAAGCAAGCATAAACCTAGTATGGCCACCTAAAAGTAATTAAAATACAAGGAGTTACAAATTGGAAACCAACTCCTTTGGTCCCTCTTCAAATGGACTTCATCCAAAGGCACCTCCTTGCTAGCTTTAGAACACTTCTAAGGCTCCATGTCGATCTCCATCACCGGTCTTCGATTTACAAATAGTTACAAATATGATTTACAAATGAATACATAGCAATTCCTATTATACATTTATAAATGAAATAAACTATTAAATTACAAACCGGCGATACGAGATCGCATTTAATTACAAACCACACGATATTCCCTTTCATTACGGGCAATATCGGTAAAAAATAACAACTATGGCCATACTAGTAAGAACAAACATTCATTCAATAATAAACATTCATCCAAACATGCATAATGTAAAGCTTATAAATAAAAACATGCCAAAATCGCCCTAAACAATAATCGCATTAATTCGTTTCAAACCGATCTCATTTTAATCGATTAATCTTATATTAATCAATAATGCTTAAAACACCTTTTAAGCTTGAACTAAAACTTCTAAACTGATTTTAGAACACCCAACATTAGTTTATACTAACATATGGTGATTTTAGTTCATGACTTGGTCATTTGCTAATTAGATCTACTTTAATCATAACTCTTTTATGAATAAAGCTTTATAAAATCAAAATAAAATAAAATAAAATTATTTTTATTTTGAAAAAATTTTGTATATTCTGGAACACTTCCAAAATATCAGAAATGAAAAGCTTTGGTCAGAAAAATTTACGAATTATTTTATATAAAATAACATACGATTTCATCGATTTTAACTCATAAAATCAAGAAAACGTCTAAAACAGTGAGGTAAAATCCCAAATTTATACGAGAGCATCCTCATAATATGTAAAAATATTGGTATAAATTTCATGTCCAGAAAACAACATTTACTATATTTTTGGACATAAAACCCATTATATACCGATTTTAAACAAAAATATGAATAAATATTCAAAACTCAAAATCTGACTTTGAAAATTTACATGCAGAAAGTATAAATATGAAATATCACTGTGTAAAAATTTCGTGACCAGATTCGAACTATAACTATTTATAGTAATTATTTTAGCCAAAAACACACTTTTTGACTCGGTTTTGTATAAAAATCATTTAAATTAGCAAACAAATTTCAAAAATTACGAAATTTGACCAGTAATTTCATGAGACCAGAAACTTTGCATGCAATAAAAATCTCGTGTTAAAACCATTTTTAACACTATTTTCGGATTTTATGTTATTTATTCTCAATAAATACATAAAACTCCAAAATCAACAAAATAAATTTGTAACTACAAGCCTTGGCTCTGATACCACTTGTAGGGATCGGATCCCATTCACTAATCAAGTATTAGTGTAAATCAAATTACTCTAATTTGATTTAGCAAGATCTATGTAGTTAACAAAAGTATTTTGTTACAAGATTAGAAATTTATACCTTTCTTGAAAAGGAAATTAGGGCACTAAACTAGAACTCCTTTCTAGTTTAGTTTCTTGAGTATGAGCTTAGGATGATCCTCCTTAAAAACCCAAGTTTCCAATAATAAGAAACCTCCTAAAGTTGCACCCAAGAACTACTACCAAAAGCACTAAGTATTTAGATCTAGAAATAACTTAGTACTAACTTGATAATATGAGATATTATTATTAATACTAACTCTTAGTACTAGTATAATATGAGTATTAAGTTTAGAGAGAAAAGTTAGAGAGAGGGAGAGTAAAATGCATGAATGAATTTTACTCATCTAACTCTTGTATTTAACAAGGAAATCAAGCAAGGGAAGTGTGTTACACAAGCCCCATTTTTTCGGCCCCCTTGGTCAAAGAGAAGAGAGGAAGAGTTCTTCTCTTGTTAAGATAAATGGCATGCATTACAATCATGATGTTTTGCCATGCATTTTCCAAAAGCAAAGTACAAACCAAATAAGACAAAATGGAAGCTCCTTGCCTCTCCATTTTTTCGGTCCAAATGAGCCTCAAAAGTGTCTTATTTGTTTTTCAATATTTGTCCCACAAATACTTATAATTTATCACTTAAATCGTCTAATATGATAAAGTGTAAATTAATTAAACTCTTCCTTAATATACATGTACTTTACACATATATTAAGAATGTACTTTTACTAATCTCATTAGTAAAATATACACAATTAGTGAATTAACACTTAATCACTAATTTTCATCTCCTCTAATAATTTTATCGATATAAAATTAAATCACTCGAGTTCACAACTCGATTTCTCTCTAAATCAATACACTGACTAACCGTTAGTCAAAATTATCAAGTCACTAATATAATCGTATCTCATACAATTAATTAGCTTAAATATTTGGAGTACGTTCCTATAGGTGTGACTTAAAGGGATCAATTGATTCTGTAGTTCACACGACAATAACGTCAAACTCTAGTCAGCCAACCGTTATTGATTTACGTTAATCAATTGACAATAATACAGGATTATCCCCATGTATTCCTTAATTGAGATTTATTAAGTAATCGCACTATTGTGGAGGACACTTACTCCAACACCATGGACCCTAAAGCTGTCTTCATTCTTCATCTTGGGCTTTAAGTGGGAGTCCATCTTGAATCTTCTCAAAATTACATTTTGAATTACAAAATAAACCTATTTACATTCTAATTCAAAATATGCCAAAAAATAAAATATTACAAGATGGGAGATTCGAGATCTCAAAAATACAACCAAAATTGTGTTTCCTTCATTACGAAAACACAATCTTCTAAGGCCACACTAGTAAATTACAACCTTTTGTACATAATTAATGCGTAAAATAAACCATTCAAAACATTCATTCACAAAAATAGCATCAACTAAACAAAATATAAAATCAATGCATACAATTGATTAAAATATCCAAACCACCTCTTTTAAATGATTATAATTATGCAACAATTCCTTAATTGTTCATAATATCTTAATCAAAACATAATCCAAAAGAAATAATTTATATTATCAGTATAACATAAATTAGAACACAAAAATATTTTAAACTTCTTTAAAATATTAGGTATCACATTTATTATGAACTGCTTCACAATAACACAAAATATATTATCTTTATAATATAACAAAATAAAAAAAAAATTAATAATTTTTATAAAAGTTACTGTTCACGGCACTATTCACGTGAACAGTAAAAAATTTCTTTTATAAAAGTTACTGTTCACGGCACTATTCACGTGAACAGTTAAAAAAATTTTTTTTATTTTTTTTTTTATTAAAAATCAAATTAAACCTTTTTAATTTAATCATGCTAAAAAAAAACGGTATAAACTATCAACATCTAATCATTATTAAATATTGATACAAACTAGATTATTCAAATTAACCTTTTAAAGAGAATATCTAAATCATGATTAATTAATTACCATAATATTTAACTAATCATAATAGATTTGTTCATCTATACCAAAACTAATATTATGAATGTTCTTTAACATCCAAATCAAAATCCAATTTTATTTTAATTTAATCATTATTAAATCAAAACAACAACATATTCATAATATTATTATTGTAAAAGTTTAAAACAACAAATATCTATGAATCAATTTGGAACAAAATAAAAATAAAAAAAATTCACGGCACAAAGGCCAAAAACAAAATTTTTGATTTAAAATTACACAAAATCGATTTTTATGAAAACCTTATAAAAATTTCATGTGCCCTAAGGCTCTGATACCACTTGTAGGTTTATATCGGTATATAGACCTTTAAAATCACAGGATTATAATGAAAAACTTTATAAGATTTTAAAGTCATAAAAGAAATTGCATAACAAAGTAAAGAGATTTAGAATTAACCTTTTAATCCTAGTAAATCGGCCTAAGAACAATACCAAAAGTATGGTATCTCCTAATTGAAACACCCAAGATGTATGTGAGATATGCCCTTAGAGAATTGCTAGAAAATTAGAGAATGAAAACTGCTTTTCTTTTCTCTCAAGTTTTTGTGTTTTAGGATGAATGAATTAGCAATGAATTAGAGTAGAATTAGGAAAGGCAAAACCCCTCTAATATACTACACTTGGCCGGCCTATCTTGGGTGTATTTGGGAGATCTAATTCTCCTCAAATACTTCACTTGTTGATCAAGATACAAAGTGTATCGGGACAGAACGTATCTGGACACTTTTATCTTGATCATTTTAGCTTATTATATAATGCATTATATTCTTAGTGTCATCTGCATGGACCGACTATATTATATTATAAATATCCTTATATTCATAATTTGCTAATTAATTATAACAGTTTATATTTAATTAGCTTGCATTATACACAATAATTAAATATAACATTTTATATTCAATCCACGAATTACATTTAATTCGCCTCAGCTAAAATTATTTAATCTGTATTAAATAGCCGTATCACCATTATACTGACTAACATTTTAGTCAGTAACATCATCACACTGACTAACATTTTAGTCAACAACACTGACTAACCGTTTAGTCATTAAGTAAGGCATCGATATGATCATTTTCTCAAATGATCACATCTCTCAAACACATCCTTTAGGTGTGACTCTTAGGGACCAGTTGATCACCGCCATCTGTATGACAATAACGTCAAACTTATCTAGCAAGCCAACCGTTATCGATAAACGTTAATCAACTGATTAAATACAATATGTACCCTGTGTACCTTTAGAGATTTATTTATGTTATTGCACTAACTGTGGAGGACACTAGCTCCAACAGACATACCCCTCTCGGCACACCCCCTCTGGCCGGATGCGTGTACTCTGCGATGAAGTCTGCCAGGGCCTGTGCTTTGATTGCTGTTCTCCCGGTGTATGTTATGCCAAACCCTGACAGCTCGATTGCCCACTTGAGGAGTCTCGCAGATTTTTCGTATTTCTCAAGTGCTTTCTCCAGGGGCTGGTCAGTGCGTACTTCCACCGGGTGAGCGTCAAAGTATGGTCTCAGCTTTCGGGTGGCTATGACAACGACGTACGCAGCCTTTTCGATAATTGGGTAGTTCCTCTCTGACTGACCCAAAGCATGACTGATAAAGTAGATTGGTTGTTTTTGTTTTGCGTCCTCCCTTAGGATTACCGCTGACACTGCGCTCGCGGTCACGGCGATATATAAGATTAATGTTTCGCCCGTTATCGGTCTTGCCAAGGTAGGCAACGTTGTGACGTGTTTCTTCAATTGTTCGAAAGCTTCGTCTTGATCTTCTCCCCATGCGAACCTCTTGTTCCCTTTCAGTTCTTGGAAGAATGGTGTGGACTTGTCGGCGGACCTGGAGATGAACCTGGAGAGTGCTGTCATCCTCCCGGTCAGAATTTGAATGTCTTTAATTGTCTTAGGCGCCGGTGATAGGCTAAGTCGCGTCACCTAATCAAAAGTAAATCCGGACAAACTCTAATGGGTAGCAAGGGTAAGTCGGGTATCGTATCCGCAGGGAGAAGGTCGAATTGTTGGTTATTTAGGATGATTCTAGTCTCGGTTCGAGTGCGGGATTGGTTAACTAAAGCTAGAGCGCAAAAGTAAAGGATTAAACTTATAAGGGAAAGGTCTAGGGAATCGGGTTAGGCAACGGGTAAGTCAAGGCCAAGGATGATGATCGGAATGAGTAGGTATCGCACATGCTAAGGATAACACTCGGCCTCTCGGTCTTAAGCTCATCTAGGTCTCGAATGCGGGCTCTCGCAACTTACAAACGAGGGTCCTAATGTTTAGTCTCGCGCCTACCCTAGAACTAGGCTTCCGTTCTTAAGTTCAAGGGTGCTAGATACTCGCTAAAACGTGATCAAGGTATCAACGAGAGCAATCAAGCAAAGACTAAACAAAGCATGACAAAACCTAACTCAACAAGATCATCAAACTCAAGCCAAACAATCACCCATGCTTCACCCTCTCACCCCAAATAAAGAACTACTCACTCATAGCGAAAACAACAACGAAAACGAATGCAAAAGATGAAATCATGATCAATGACAGTATATAATGAATTGACAAACAAAAGAAAGGAGGAATTGAAAATACCAATCAGAAAATTCCAAGAACAAGAGGATGAATTCAAGCAACAAAACCAAATAGACGATCAAACGAACATAAACCGAGTCGGGAATTGAAATACAAGAAGGAAAATTAATCAAAACCTAATTTTTGGAGAGAAACAAGTTTAATGTGTCTAGAGAATCCTCAGAAAAATTCGTGCAAAAATAAGATGTTTTGGCCTCTCAAATAGACGATCAATTTTAAGCCAACGAAGAGACACAAGGCTGCCCAGGCGGGTGAGGTGCCCCGGCGGTGGGTTGGTCCAGACGGGATAAGAGCTTCCGTGTTGTTCGATTTTTCAGCTTTGGTTCTTGACTTGTACTTAGTTTTTCTTGCTTCTTTCTCTTCCCAAGGCTACGGGACAAGGCCTACATCGTCACAAGGAGTAGGGACAAGGTCTACATCGATCACATGAACTTCAAATCCGTCCGAGGTCGGGACACCTTCAAAAGCTAAAAGCGGGGCTCGTCTTGGCGAAACGCAACGAAACCAACTCGGAACTTCACGAAACTTTGCGAAACTTCACGAAACCTCTCGAATAGCATCCTAACCTCCAAATATGCGTGTTTACCTGCAAAATAGACACAAAAACGCAGCAGTGCCAAATCGGAGAGAAATAGGAGCTGAAACGCATATAAAAGCACTAGAATCGCAAAGAAACGCTAACGACAGGAGCTATAAATATATATAAATATAGGACACATCAAACTCCCCCAAACCGAACCGTTGCTTGTCCTCAAGCAACAAAGCATGACAGAAAACAGAGGACAAAGCGAGCAAAAGAATACTTCCCCAAACAATCACCAAACCGCAAGCAGCATGAGCAAATGGCAAGCAATCCCGAAGCAGCATGGGACGCGTGGAATTAGCAAGCTAACGGATGAGAATTACAAGACGGCGCAGAATGAATGGCATGGCTTAAACATAGGCTCTCTAGCAATCAAATCACGGACCTCTCGCGGTTTCCACTCTAGCACAAATGATGAACAAGGTGATATATGTGATGACACTCACCTACTCGACTAGTGGAAGCACGCCCGCAATCTAATGTGGACCAAATCTCGCATTCCCGTACACAATAATGTCACAAAAACGAAGCAAATATGAGGGCTTACATAGGAAATGAGGGTGTAAAGGCCAAAGAGAGGATAAGGGTGATAAGGTGGATCAAATAGTTATGGATTCGTGGAGCTAAGCCACTAGAAACCACTCGTACTACTCAAGTGCTCGTCCAACCAACAAAGAACCCAACTCTCATGAAAAACGGACCGAAAGCAGCATATCGGTCTCCTTTACACATCAACGCAACATAGCAACAAATTTCAAGTGCTCACTCATCAACAACAACAACAACTTATCATTTTTGTGCACACATTTTCTTTCTTTTTGTATTTCTTTGTGTTGTGTTTGTTTTTCAGATTTTTGTGAATTATTTTTGAGCAAAGAGCACACTCACATGTATAGTTGCGTAAAACCTCATAAAAGGTCGGGGAAACAGCAATCCCGCCTCAAATTCACCAAACTCTCAAAGCACACGACGTCAGCAAGTCGTAGCACGATCAAGACCCATCAGACAAGCACAAGAGTAAGCAAAGCGGTCACTAGCAAGGCTAGGGTAGGCTATTTGGGCATGTAGCTAGCAAACTCATGTGTATAGGGGTAAAAGGATCAAAAATGAGAGGATAAATCAAAGTAAGACAAGGTGAATCATAAGAAATCAACTAAAGCCTCATATGTGAAAACAAGTGACAAAATCGTGGGAAACAACGGGATAGGGGCCACATTTATGCACGTTGATATTACGTACCCCACGAGGAGAACTACTCACAATATAAGCACGGAGACCGGGATAGATGAACCGGCCGCAGGAGGCTAAAAACCTCACAATATAAGTAGCTATAGTCCGTGAATGATAAAGCCAACAGTAAAAGCACGCCATCATCTGCAAGCACGTCTAAACATCCCCGAAAGCGCTAAACCAACAATATAAAACATGCCAAAGCTCACAGCAAACAAGGGAAGGGATGTCGGGAAAGAATAAGGTAAAAACAAGCACGCAAACAACAGTCGGGATACGTATTTTTGGTATTTTTGAGAACTTTTCTGATTTTTATGTGATTTTTTGAATTTTTCAGATTTTTTGGGATTTTGTGATTTGTTGGAAAATGAAAAACGAAAAAGAAAACGCAAAAATAAAGC
The DNA here is from genome assembly GCA_023091065.1 of Dianthus caryophyllus. NCBI lineage: Eukaryota > Viridiplantae > Streptophyta > Magnoliopsida > Caryophyllales > Caryophyllaceae > Dianthus > Dianthus caryophyllus. The sequence continues at coordinate 8,467,480 of CM041529.1, read as the reverse complement.
AAAGCGGAAAGCAAAGCGTTTCTCCCCCCAAACCAGACGACACATTGTCCCCAATGTGTCCTAAAGCACATCAACCAGGGACCTTAAAATAAGGGGAATAAAGCGCAAAGAAGTCCAAAAGAAATAAAGTACATACAATTTATATACAATGATAACGTTCCCCCCAAACCAACTTCAAATGGAGGGCGCAGCACGGTACTAGAAGTACCACCAACCATGGGTCTCGTCGTAGACGAACCCGGTACCATCGTCATCCTCTTCGTCTCCATCATCATCAACAACTCGGCCATCCTCATCATCAACAGCATCCACTCGGCTAGCAACACACGCAGCAGCACGCACGTCGTCTTTGATCACAGCCCTACCCGCATCCATCCTCCCTAAAGTACCTGCGCCATAATCACAACAAAGAACGGCCTCAAGAGGATCCCTCTCGAGGACATGCGGTAAGCATTCGTCTATACAATCATCAATGACATCAACCGCAAAGACATGCTCCTCCAACATGGGGCGTTTTAAAGCATTAGAAAGGTTGAAAGTAACTTTATCACCTCCTATATCCAACGTCAATTTCCCGTTCTTCACGTCTATGATTGCACCAGCAGTGTGCAAGAAAGGCCGACCCAATATAATTGGAATTTGGGAGTCCTCGGCCATGTGAAGGACGATGAAATCGACGGGAATGAAAAACTTACCCACTTTGACGGGAACGTCCTCCAAGACACCGAGAGGGCGTTTGACAGAACGGTCCGCCATCTGGAGCGTGATATTAGTTACTTTCAACTCGCCCATGTTGAGCTTCTTGCATACGGAGTAAGGCAGAACGCTCACACTTGCACCTAAGTCACATAAAGCGTTAGGAATCGAAACTGTACCAATAGTGCAAGGTATCGAGAAGCTACCCGGTCGCTTCGGTTTAGGAGGAGACTGGTTTTGTAAAAGTCTTATTGCGTTCATGATAAAAGCCACAGTCTCGACCTCACTGAACGACCGCTTACGGGTGAGGATGTCTTTCAAAAAATTTGCGTAAACAGGGACTTGAGTTACGTGTTCAGTAAAGGGTACAGTTACCTTCAAGTCCTTCACTACCTCCATGAACTTACCAAACTGCGTGTCTAGCTTTGATTTTACCACTCGGCTCGGGAATGGTAGTTTGATTTGAATTGGAGGCTCCACCGGCTTGCTCTGCGTTTTCTCCTTCTCCTTGGGCTCACCCACGTGTGACCCTCCATTTTCTTTAGCTCCACCAAGGCCTACGGCCTCCCCTCCTTTTCCGGCTCCGCTCGTGCTCGCTCCATGACTTGTACCTGCAACATCATTACTAGAAGCATGCATATCATTAGGAAAAAGGGGAGGGTCTACCTCACTTACCACCGTAGGTATTGGTGGACCATCATAGCTCGTTCCACTTCGCAAGGAAATGGCATTGATCGACTCATGTTGAGGTTGAGTGCGTTGCGATGGTAGAGCACCCGGCTTCCGTTGAGAGCTAGAGGAAGCAAGCTGAGCCATTTGCGTCTCAAGCATTTTGATGGCAGCGTCTTTCGCTTGATCGCTCTTTTGCATTTGGGCCATCATCGTCTCTTGCGTCTTGGCCATTTGCATCATCATGGCACGCATTTCGTTCATCATCGGGTCACCACTCGAAGACGGAGCGGCTTGCACGGGAGGTGGAGCGTTTTGAGCTTGAAAATTGGGACGATTAAAGCCCGGAGGGTTATATGGTCGTGGAGGATTATAAGGGCTGAAATTTTGTGGAGTGTTGTGTGTAGGATAGTTGTGTGGGCTGTTTTGTTGTTGGGGATTGTATTGTGGTTGCTGTGGTGAAGGATTCAAGACATTTTGGCTTTTGTAGCTCAAGTTCGAGTGATTCTTGTAGCCTTCATTGTAATGGTTCGAGTAGGGGCTGTTTTGGTGAGATTGAAAAGCATGAACAGGGTACATACCTCGGCATTCTAATGAAGAATGACCGGAAACGCCGCATGACCCACAAGTAGGATCACTAGAAGTATGCATAGCCGCTACCGTTTGTCCCCCCGCGTTTGAGGAACCCGCTTGCATGTGACTCATTATCATCGCGGTCATAGCATCCATTTTGGCATTGAGCATGGCCACCGCATCACCATCGGTCTTACCACCGACTCGAGGGACATTTCTAGAGCTCCCGTATTGCGCGTTATGAATCGCCATGGCCTCGATCGTATCAATGGCCTCCTCCACATCGATATTATCAAATCTCCCATTATCGGCGGAGTCAAGGACTTGGCGTGATTCATTGTACAACCCATTATAGAATTGCATGACGATAAACCATTTGTCCATGCCATGATGAGGACATTGGCGTTGTAAGTCCTTGTAGCGTTCCCATGCATCGAAGAGAGACTCATCCCCTCGTTGTCGGAAGCTCGTGATTTGGCTCCTAAGCATTGCGGTCTTTTCAGGCGGAAAATATTTTTGATAGAATGCCAAGACCAAGGAGTTCCAATCGGTGATGGCTAGCGCAACCCGGTTCAATGAATTAAGCCACAGCTTGGCTTTGTCTCGGAGGGAGAATGGGAAGAGCATCTCCCGTATTTGATCTTGAGTGACCCCCGTTTGTTTGATCGTAGAGCAATAATCGCAGAAATTTTGAATGTGCAAGTTAGGGTCCTCACCGGGACTCCCTCCGAATTGACTACGCTCGATCAAGTTTATGAAGGCGGGCTTAACTTCAAAATTATTCGCTGCTATGGTAGGCATAGCATTGCCCCTTGGAACTTGAGCGGCGGTAGGCCTCGAATGATCAGAAAGTTTCACCATTTTCGTAGGCTCGGGTTCAATGTGAACTTCCTTTGGTGGTGAAGAAGATGAAACACTAGCTTCCAAGTCTTTAAGCAAGTTCTTGCGCCTCAAAAATGTACGCTCCGGTTACGGGTCAAACTGAATTGCCAAACCTTTTTGAGACGTACGTGTTTGCCTGGGCATACACAAAAACACTAGAGGCAAAGATAAGTAACGGCCTCAAGGAATTGAGGTTCCTTGAGACAAGAGAAAGAGATGAGAAAAGAACCAAATAAACAACGAAAACAAAAGCCGTCTCCCCGGCAACGGCGCCAAAATTTGATAGGCTAAGTCGCGTCACCTAATCAAAAGTAAATCCGGACAAACTCTAATGGGTAGCAAGGGTAAGTCGGGTATCGTATCCGCAGGGAGACGGTCGAATTGTTGGTTATTTAGGATGATTCTAGTCTCGGTTCGAGTGCGGGATTGGTTAACTAAAGCTAGAGCGCAAAAGTAAAGGATTAAACTTATGAGGGAAAGGTCTAGGGAATCGGGTTAGGCAACGGGTAAGTCAAGGCCAAGGATGATGATCGGAATGAGTAGGTATCGCACATGCTAAGGATAACGCTCGGCCTCTCGGTCTTAAGCTTCTCTAGGTCTCGAATGCGGGCTCTCGGAACTTACAAACGAGGGTCCTAATGTTTAGTCTCGCGCCTACCCTAGAACTAGCGTAGGCTTCCGTTCTTAAGTTCAAGGGTGCTAGATACTCGCTAAAACGTGATCAAGGTATCAACGAGAGCAATCAAGCAAAGACTAAACAAAGCATGACAAAACCTAACTCAACAAGATCATCAAACTCAAGCCAAACAATCACCCATGCTTCACCCTCTCACCCTAGATAAAGAACTACTCACTCATAGCGAAAACAACAACGAAAACGAAAGCAAAAGATGAAATCATGATCAATGACAGTATATAATGAATTGACAAACAAAAGAAATGAGGAATTGAAAATACCAATCAGAAAATTCCAAGAACAAGAGGATGAATTCAAGCAACAAAACCAAATAGACGATCAAACGAACATAAAACGAGTCGGGAATTGAAATACAAGAAGGAAAATTAATCAAAACCTAATTTTTGGAGAGAAACTAGTTTAATGTGTCTAGAGAATCCTCAGAAAAATTCGTGCAAAAATAAGATGTTTTGGCCTCTCAAATAGACGATCAATTTTAAGCCAACGAAGAGACACAAGGCTGCCCCGGGCGGGGTGAGGGTGCCCCCGGCCGGGGTGGGTTGGTCCCGAACGGGATAAGAGCTTCCCGTGTTGTTCAGATTTTTCAGCTTTGGTTCTTGACTTGTACTTAGTTTTTTTCTTGCTTCTTTCTCTTCTCAAGGCTACGGGACAAGGCCTACATCGTCACAAAGAGTAGGGACAAGGTCTACATCGATCACATGAACTTCAAATCCCGTCCCGAGGTCCCGGGACACCTTCAAAAGCTAAAACGGGGCTCGTGCGCAAGCGAAACGCAACGAAACCAACTCGGAACTTCACGAAGATTTGCGAAACTTCACGAAACCTCTCGAATAGCATCCTAACCTCCAAATATGCGTGTTTACCTGCAAAATAGACACAAAAACGCAGCAGTGCCAAATTGGAGAGAAATAGGAGCTGAAACGCATATAAAAGCACTAGAATCGCAAAGAAACGCTAACGACAGGGGCTATAATTATATATAAATATAGGACACATCAGCCGGCAAGTCCAGTATGGCTTTGACTTTCTCAGGATTGGCATCGATCCCTCTCGAGCTGACCAGGTAGCCTAGAAACTTCCCTGAGCGGACCCCGGAGGTGCATTTCTTCTGATTTAGTTTCATCCGGTACTCCCTCAGTGAGCTGAACGTTTCCTTTAGGTCTTCCAGATGCCTTTCATCAGACTTACTCTTTATGATTGCATCATCCACATATACTTCCATATTTCTTCCCTTCTGCTTTGCAAACACTGTGTCCACCAGGCGCTGGTATGTGGCTCCGGCATTCTTTAGTCCAAACGGCATCATTTTGTACATGTAGACCCCATGTCCTGTGATGAAGGCACAACGGGTCTGTCTGCCTCCTCCAGGTAGACCTGATGATATCCTGAGAAAGCATCCAGAAAACTCAAAGTAGTATGGCCGCTGGTGGAGTCTACCAGCTGGTCGATTCTTGGCAGCGGGTAGCAGTCTTTGGGGCAGGCCTTGTTCAAATTTGTAAAGTCCACACACATCCTCCATGCCCCTGATGCCTTCTTCACCATCACTACATTCGCCAACCACTCGGGATAATCACAGCGCTCAATAAATCCCGCGTCCAACAGCTTGTTTATCTCTTCAAGGATGGCTGCGTCCTTCTCTGCACTCATGGGCCGCAGCCTTTGTTTGATTGGTATGTAGCTAGGGTTTACGTTCAAATGATGTACTATCACTTCTGGGCTTATCCCCGGCTTCTCGGCCGCTGAGTAGGCGAACACGTCTTTGTTTTCTTCCAAGATGCTAATCAGACTATCTTGGAAGCTGGGGTCTAGCTCTGCCCCTATAATCACACTTCTTCCCGGTGACAACTCGATTTATTTTGTTTTGCTTTCCGGTCCCGGGGTCACATCCAAGCCTTTCCTCTCCTTCTGCTCCGGGAGCTTTACCTCCGATACTGTTTTCGTCTTTGCCCCCGGGCCGACAAGGAGTTGCAGGATCTCCCGGCACTCTGGTCACCGTAGATTTTTCCTTCGGTCCATTTATCAGTGATATAGGCCATTGCCAGCGCCCGTACCGATACAACGGCGTGAATGTCGTCCAGGGTGACGCGGCCTATCAAGGCATTGTATGTCGACGGGGCATCCATGACTACGAAGCTCGCATCCACGCTCCGGGCCATGTCAGCCTCTCCTACCGTAACCGGCAGGGATATCGTTCCCATCGGCCTCACACCGTTCCCAGCGAAGCCGTAAAGTGACCCTATGTAAGGGGTCAGCTGCTCCTTTTTCAGGGCCAACTTCTCGAATGCCTCCCTGTACAGGAGGTTGGTACAAGCCCCAGTGTCTATCATGCACCGGTGGACCAGATGAGGCCCAATGTCCAAAGCTACCACCAGCGGGTCGCTGTGTGGGTAGGTGACTCGCTGGTAGTCTTCGTCGCTAATTGTCAAGTCCGGAACAGGCTTCGGTGCCGTCCTTCCCACTGAATATATGCTCAGCCTCGATTGTTCACGCTTTTCTGCCTTTCTCTTCCGGCCGGACAACACAGATTCCTCTGTTCCGGCTATCATATGAATTTCACTTATTCTCAACATGTTCTTCTTCTGGCTGCTCTGGCCCTGGTCTTTGTTTCCTTCTCCTCCGTCATCCCTTTCTCGCTTATCTTTCACAAAGCGCCGTAGGGTGCCTTGCTGCACCAGACTTTCAACCTCGTTCTTCAAGGACACACAATCTTCTGTTGCATGTCCGGCCACCTGGTGGTATCCTTAAAATGCAGATTTGTCATTTCCCGGGTGTCTTATCGGTCTCGGTGTAGCCCACTTGATGTCGTTCTTGGTTATCTCAAAGATTTCTGACTGTGACCTGATAAGGGGTGTGTAGTGAGTCCAACTTTCGAACCTTTGGCCACCCCCTTGCTGGCCGCGGCCTTCACGGGTGTCACGACGAACGTTGTGGCTGTTATTGTTATTGCTGTTATTCCGGTTGTTGTTGTTGTTGTTGTTATTGTTGTGCCTTCGGGGCGGACCTCTCCATCCTGGTTGGGTCCCCCCTTGCTCTTCCTTTTTCTCACTTCCCCTGCTGAATGTTTTGTGGAATTGCTCTTCCCGCACGAAGCCCTCGGCCATCTCGCGGGCCGCCATCAAACTGGTGGCTGGGTTTCTGATCAGGAGGCTTTTTAGTTCCCCTTCTTTCAATCCCACCGTTAAGGCATGGACACCAATTTTTGGGTCCATAGGTCCCTGATCTGCTGCGACTCCCGGTCAAACCATGTCATATACTCCTTCAGTCCCTCGTTCTTTCCTTGTACCACGTTTAGAAGCTCCGTGGCTACTTTCTCCCGTCTCCTGTTTCCCGCGTATTGCTGTTTGAAAACCTGGCACATATCCTCATATCTGCAGATAGATGCGGTAGGGAGGTTACGGAACCACGTTTGTGCCAGCCCCGTGAGGGTTGTTGGGAAGACTTTGCACCAAACGTAGTCCGTTGAGTCATACATCATCAAGTGGCTTTCATAAGCCGCCAAATGTTCCTCAGCGTCTGTCTTTCCATCATATTGCACTGCTGGTATCTTCATCTTCGGCGGTAAGGGATATTCCAGCACCGATGGGGCCAGTGATGACTTCACCATTACCTTCCCTCGCGCATTGTTCTCCTTTGGTTTGTTACGCTTGGGTCTCTCGGTTCTTGGGATCACGGGCCTGGACACCACCCTCATGAGGATGATGATGAAGTTGTTCTTACAAATATGCTTGAGTGAGTTTATTTAGAGAGAAAAAGACTTAGTGAAATTTTGATGTTTGTGTGTAAATGAATGTAGTAGTAGTAATATGTATATGTATTGTAAATGTATAAACATTATACTAAAATAAGCTAATGAAGTGATGATGAAAAATAGGGGTGTAAGTCATGTAGGAGCATGCTTGTGTAAGAAAAATGGAAGAGGATAACATTGAGCCAAGAGGCTCAATATCTCGGCCAACATGAGTCCACTTGGGCTCGATTTTCATTTTTGGAATTTTCGATTTGCGCGCACGCGAAAAGTCTCAAAATAAAAGATATGATCTTAAAATAATATTTCGAAGTAAGATCGAAAATAAAAATGAAAATAAACATCGAAAGGTGATCAAAACAAAAATTGGGTTTAAAACCCTCGAAACTTGAATGAAAATTTATTTGGTCGAAATGCTTATTTTTTTCATTGAATGTTAACGATTTAAATAATTATAATCAACCGTCAAAAAGTTTATCAGTTTAAAATAAGTGTGACTCATTATTTCGATATTTAGCGAAAGTGTTAGTTAAATAGAATCGAAATAGTAATTAGATATTAAGAAATTAGAATTTATAAATAAGAATCAAAATGATTATTATCTAACTATTAGTTTGATGTTAAGTGTTATGTGTAGGTGAACGTTGGAAGAGGATTAGGTGACTTAGTCACCTAGAGTGGCTCGGCCACTTGGTCAAATTTGACCTCGTTTTGCGCGCCGAAATTTGTCGTTGAAAAATTTGTCGTCGATTCATCATTTTATTTATCGAGTTCAAATATGTAAAAATAAAGTTCATATTCGAAATATATAAAAATAGTTTTAGTTTAGTCGCGATGAAAATTGTAGTGTTTGAAATCGTTGATTTAAATCTCAAAACGAGAAAATTTAAGGCTCCATTTTTATTTGAAAATCAAAAACGTTCGAAATTGAATTTTATGAATAAAAGGTTTTACTTTTATTTTTATGAATAGTAACATAACTTAACTCTTTTTGAAATTTGAAAGGCGATATTTGTTTTGTGGTTGATTTTTACAAAAATTTGAAATGTGTTTCTTTTGGAATTCTAAAGATAATACAACATATTTTATTTTTCAAAAATTTTAAATTTGGACTTGAGAGATTTAGCGTTATTTGAAGAAAAAAATTCAGACGCATTTTTATTATAAGGAAAAAGGATGAATTTAATTTAAGGAATTAAATTCTTTTATAATATTGTGTTACAAAAACACGGGGTGTTACAATCCTACCCCCTTAAGAAAAGTTTCGTCAAACTTGGATAGAGTGGATAACTGCTCGAGGTCAAACAAGGCAGTTAGAGAGAATATCGAGATTTTACAAATTTGGATAACAACATTTGGTTTTGTTGGGATAAGACTTTTTGGAAAGTTTGAGTTTCCAAATTAATATAGAAACGTCGGAAAGACTGCAAATTTTGGAGAACAAAATCGTGTTTGATTTATTAATGAGATATTTAAATAAATATAGAAATGTTACTAGAATGTTATTTTTGAGAAAGACGCGAAAGAGATCCCCAAAAAGGTAGGGCATAGAAGTTTTGTACGGAATTAAATTAAAATAAAAATAATAAGAGTTTTAAGAGTAAAAATAATTTATTTAGTTTTGAGAATAAATGTTAACCATAAAATAGGTTGAAATAGAAAATTTTAAGTTTTAAATTGGACTTTAATATAATCAAATTACAGTCCTACCCCCCTTAAGAAGTTTTAAACGTATATACATAATATTATTTTTGTTACTTTTAATGATCACGTGTATATGAAATATAGCCTTAGGAAAACGGCATTTAGGGGTAATTATGTAAAAGTCGTCGTGATCATAATTAAAATCTGAGCTTTTATGTATTTACGAGAATATAGGCTATCGTTGAATGATTAAATAAAATTTTAGAGAGTTATGGATAACCTAATTGATATAGCTCATTTTCTTAAAATTATTATTATAATGTTACTAGATGAAACGGAAATGTTACAAGTCATATTTCGGTTAAGGTTGAAAATTCATAATAATTGATGACGTAAAATAACTTTGTTGTATATATTTCTAAAATAAAAGAAATAGTAGAAATAAAACAATTTCAACGACTTAAGAAATAAAGGAATGAAAAGTTTGAACCATGAAGTTTCAAAAGTATTTCAACTTACGTTACAAAGATTTTACAGAACAAGCAATAAATTTTCAAAGGTATTTTTATAGAGAACGTATGAAAATTATATATATAAATGAGGATTTTGGATTTTGGAATTAATATTCGGGGAAAATTATTGAGGATTTCTATAATATTTTCAAAGGTATTTCTATAATATTCTGGGAAAATTATTGAGGATGTTGGAATTAATATGAAAGAATATAAGGTAAAGTGAATGCTATTATATATATAAATGATAATAATGGCTGTCAAAGGAAATGGAGACATACTCAGCAGTGGTTGGCTGATCCTGTTAAGTTACATTTTTTTTTCAGGGACTAAGGAAGAAATACAGCAAGTCAAAATAAATGTAAAATAATAGTAGATTGTGAATATGTAATAATGTAAGCCTTGTATTTCCTGCTAGAGGAAAGAGAAAATACGGCGGTAGCGCCCTGTAATAAGTATGTTTTCTGTAGCTTCCGCTGTAAAATAAATAAAGGAAAAGAATAACTCTAATTTCCCTGTTATTTAAAAATGAGGGCGTTACAGAGTGGTATCAGAGCCTCCTTAGGAAAAAGGGGGAGTAAAAAAAAAAAGGGAGTGTGTAAAAAATATATCAAAATAGTATATGTAAAAAGTTAAAATTATAATTTGAACAAAGGTATTTAACCATTTAATAAGATAAATTAAATGATATTGTATACATATAAAGATAGATAAAGACTAATGGTTGATTAAATCTTATATTAACTAAATGGTAAGTTTTGGTTTGTTATATTCAAGTAATATTTTACTAATATTAGTTATATATTAGGTATAATATAGGTGGATGTAGATTTGATAGGAAGAAATATAAAAATATCGAACTTTGTTAGTTAAGTTAGTCGGTGAGGCATGGATAAACTAGTCTTGAATGTGTGACGTGGGTATGTTAACTAAGGTGTTGGTTATGGTAGTTAGTAGGTAAATATTGACCGTGTGTAAGTTTTTAATTATTTTTATAATTATGAGGGCGCAATTTAAAATATTTACTTTCTTTTCCTAATCATTATATTAGGATGTCAGATCATAATAACTCAGAAGTTAGTCAGCTAAGGGATGACGATTTATCATTCAAATATGAGGGAGTTCGCAAAAATAATAGCTGATGCTTTAAGGAATGAAATTTTAAATAGTAAGGATGATAGTGTAAAATATTTTGAGAAAATAGCAAGTTATAACCCGTAAACTTATGATGGTAAATCAGACCCTGTCGAGCTTGACAGTTGGTTAAGAGGTATGGATAAACTTTTTGATGCTATCAAATGCCCTGAAAAATGGAAGATACGATTTGCGATATACTATTTAATAGGACAAGCGGACTTATGGTGGGAGACAGTGAAGGAAAAGAAAAATGAGAAAGGAGTCGATTGGGTAAAGTTTAAGGAACTTATGCGGTCAAAATGTTATTCTCCTTCGCTTAGGAAACATAAAGAAGATGAGTTTATTAAGTTAGAGCAGGGATCGATGTCTGTGACTTGTTAGGCGGCTATGTTTATGGAATTGTCCCGATTTGCTGGAAAGAGGACAAAATTGGAGTCTCAGGGATAGACTGTCTACCCATACCTGTTTAAACTATTAGGAAATGTATGATAAAGCTACAAATGCAGAGAGAATCCTGAAGAAAGAAATGAAGAACATTATGCACGATAAGAAATGAGAGAAAAAGATTGTTACCTTTTTCAGTGATGAGGTAAGTGAAGTTTCGGGATGAAACTTATTTTAAGGAGGGTAGAATGTAATAACCATAGAATTAAATAATATAATATAATATAATATAATATAAGCTAATATATGTAGATACCCGTATCCGTACCCTGGCTAACTCAAGTCGCGCCTCGGCCGTCTCTCTCTGCGCCCTGCAGGCGTCCACCACCTTCTCATTCACGACCGCCCGCCACCGGTTTGCCGCCCGCCACAGCCTCCTGTGGACCTCAGCTGTCACCTGCAGCAATACGAGAAATCAACTTAGCTTTCTGGGGGCTACAATCAAAAACCTGCTTCAACAGAGTTTGACTAATAAAATCTTAGTCAAACTGGGGGCTATAATCAAAAACCTGCTTCAACAGAGTTTGACTAATGATTTTACAATAAAATCTTACTCAAACTGGGGGCTACAATCAAAAACCTGCTTCAACAGAGTTTGACTAATAAAATCTTACTCAAACTGGGGGCTACAATCAAAAACCTGCTTCAACAGAGTTTGACTAATGATTTTACAATAAAATCTTACTCAAACTGGGGGCTATAATCAAAAACCTGCTTCAACAGAGTTTGACTAATGATTTTACAATAAAATCTTACTCAAACTGGGGGTTATAATCAAAAACCTGCTTCAACAGAGTTTGAATACTGATTTTACAATAAAATCAAATTCAAACTGGAGGCTATATACTACATAATACTCATGCTGTACAAAGAGGAAGGTTAATACCTTTTTCACGCGCGGATCCCAACTCTCAAGGCCCGCATCGGTGACCACGGACAGACAAGGCTGCAGCACGATCGAATGAGAGCAGCCCTCGTGAACAACCAGCAGGTCCTCAACGAACGGAGGAGGCTGGAACTCAAGATCAGGATCACGTCGCTATGAAACAAAAATAGGGTAAAATTTTTGCTTCCTAAAACCAAAACACATACAAGCAAAAGGGATAAACAAGCATACCTCGATCACAGCGTCAGCAAGGGCATGCTGTGCCCAAGTCACGTAATCCTCATCCCGCCGCAAAGAAGGAGTCGGACTCACCCTCGTGATACACGTCACGGCGCTCATTAGCGTCGTGCGTCTCCACAAACAAAACCGAGGGCCGAGGAGCAGTGCGATGAAGCGCGCGACCGTCTGCTCACAGACAGACGCTCACCCAGTGCAAGATGAGCCGTGCGAGTCTCGATGTCTGACCGCCGTCCGTCAAGGGGACCAAAGCGGGCTGCAATCGACTCAGGGACGCCGGTAAACTTCCTCCAGGGATCGCGAACAAACTACAAAGCAAAACCAAATTATAAACCACAAAAACAAACACAAACCCGAAAACAAGCTACAAAAGACCAAAGTACAAAACACAATCACCCTTACCTTATCCATCGTCATCCCGTTGAAGCGCACACGAGCCGCGTCATAGTTCAGGCCAATACCCCTCCGATCCGCTGTCGCGTACGCATGGAAAGCCGGGTACGCAGCCGTCACCTGAAACGTGTCCGGAAGCAGAGAAGGGAAGTGAGCGTAGCACCAAGCCTGCAAGCAAACAGAACACACGTTACAAAAGAAAAGCAGAGACGAGACAACAAGATGCTGCGAAATCAAGCCTTACCTCCATCAGAAGACCAGGACCCACAAGCGACACATCAGGCTTACCGCCGATCCGGTCGGGCGCGGCTGCATCCTCAGGTGCGGATCAGCGACCCAAAAGCGAGGTGACCCAGTCAAAGTCACCTAGACGTGTCAAGTCAGACAACGCCATCAACACAGCCGTCGAAGCTCGCTCCCCCTTATCGCCAAAGTGGGTGGCCGTCAAGAACCACCACAGCCACAGCCGGGCCCTCTGCTCAGCGCTCGCTCGAGTAGACCCCTTCTTCTTCCTCTTCCCCTCGAAGAAGTCCGCAAACCATATAGTACGAGGCTGGAACGTGTGCTCCTCATCTGTCCCGCACTTGACCCCGTCGCCAATCAGGCGCACGACTCGTGGGCTATCGATAGTAGGTCGCTCACGCCCCAGTCAAGTACGCGCTCACCATGAGGCAACCCCGTGACAACTGCCCACGAGGAAGGAGTCACGCCAACCTCGTAACCAGGCATGTGGAAGGTGTTGGTCGTATCCCAAAACCTATCCAACAACGCCCGAAGTACAGTGAGGCGCGAGTTCACCCGCTTGCCCCGCACCTCCCTCCACTACGCACTGGGGACCAAAGGCATCCCAAGCACTATGTCCCGCTCCTCCTGGGTGAGCCTACCCTCAAAGACGTCAAACACCGTCCGAAACCCAGAGAAGGTCCTCATCGAGCCTAACGGAAAGCCGACCTTCACCCGGATCGACAAGCCGACCTTTTACGTAGCGTGACTTTTAGCCCAAATATCGAAATTAAGCAAATGTTTTCAAATTAGTAGAGACTACTTTTTACGTAGGCTTTTTGATTACTGTTTTCAAAATACACTTTGTCAAAACTTTCGAAAAGTAACCTCACTCCGAACCCCTTCTCTGGTTTCAAACCTCAGATAGATAGGTATCGACGCACCTTGAAATCTGAGACACTCGTGTCTTGTATTTCAAGACGCGTTGAATAGGTTCCAAATTCCGTTAATATTTGGTGGCGACTCCGAAAATACACTTTCAAAAAGGATTTTCTACTTTTCTTTTTGGTCACAAATTCATGCAATGATCTCCCCCATTTTTCTCAAAACTTCGCACTTTTTCCTGCTGAGGCATTCGCCTTGGCGCCCCAATACAGGCGGCGAGCCTTGTGAGGCGTCGATAGGGACTAGCGATCACCTCATTTTTATTTTCCCGGTACCTTCAATATAATATAATATAATATAATATAATATAATATAATATAATATAATATTATAATAAGACAAAAAAAATAATAAAAAAATAAAACCACAAACTTGCACGCCAAAGTAGCAATTCAACAAAGTTGTTAAAGTGAAGTTGATCACATTAACCACATACACCGCCTCTATTATACACTGTCATACCTCCCCTATAAATTGTACTCGTACATTTTTATGTTTCAGTTTAGTCATCCACAACATACCGATAAAAATTATAAATTACAAAATAATAATAATAATAATAGTTGTAGTAATAATAAGGGTAACATTAAGAGAAGCATTAATAAGGGTTAAAGATTATATAAAGGTTTATAAGTTCAGTTTTGTACACTTTTATAAGGTATGTTTTCAGACCCTTTTTCAGTAGTAATAACTTATATAATAAAATGTAGCTAGTTATATCAGTCAAATTATAGTGATAAAATGAAATGTTATTGTACCTATATTTTAAATATATTTAATACATATATGTGTAATATGTAATGAAAATGTATATACATAGAGTTGAGACTCTGTAGAACTAATTATATTATTAAAATTATTATACTGTATAAGGATAAAGTTATAAAGAATAAAATTGTATAGTTTGATTGGAGGTTAACTGTAAAGGAAATTCTAAGGTCAGAGGAGGAGAAAGGTCCTAATAAGCTAGTTTACGTAAAATCTGGTACCGGAATTATTGGAATAAGACCACATTACTGTTACTATCCTGTGTACATGGAGGTGGGGCATAGCCCTGGGGAACATGTGTTCCAAGGTTACAAACAATTTTATCACAGTGGATCTCGGATCCAGTTTTATTATCCTGTGTACATGGAGGGGGGGCTTAGCCTGTCGGAGTATGAACTCCATATTATGTGTCTTAATCTAATAATGAGCTAAACCCTAAAATGATAAGTATTCTATAATATTCTGGGGAAATTATTGAGGATTTTGGAATTAATATGAAAGAATATAAGGTAAAGTGAATGCTATTATATATATAAATGATAATAATGGCTGTCAAAGGTAATGGAGACATACTCAGCCAGTGTTTGGCTGATCATGTTAAGTTACATTTTTTTTTTTTCAGGTACTAATAATAGGGACTAAGGAAGAAATACAGCAAGTCAAAATAAATGTAAAATAATAGTAGATTGTGAATATGTAATAATGTAAGCCTTGTATTTCCTGCTAGAGGAAAGGGGAAATACGGCGGTAGCGCCCTGTAATAAGTATGTTTTCTGTAGCTTCCGCTGTAAAATAAATAAAGGAAAAGAATTTCTCTAATTTTCCTGTTATTTAAAAATGAGGGCGTTACAGAGTGGTATCAGAGCCTCCTTAGGAAAAAGGGGGAGTAAAAAAAAAAAGGGAGTGAGTATAAAATATATCAAAATAGTATGTAAAAAGTTAAAATTATAATTTGAACAAAGGTATTTAACCATTTAATAAGATAAATTAAATGATATTGTATACATATAAAGATAAATAAAGACTAATGGTTGATTAAATCTTATAAATTATAACTAAATGGTAAGTTTTGGTTTGTTATATTCAAGTAATATTTTACTAATATTAGTTATATAATATGTATAATATAGGTGGATGTAGATTTGATAGGAAGAAAAATAAAAATATCGAACTTTGTTAGTTAAGTTAGTCGGTGAGGCATGGATAAACTAGTCTTGAATGTGTGACGTGGGTATGTTAACTAAGGTGTTGGTTATGGTAGTTAGTAGGTAAATATTGACCGTCTGTAATTTTTTAATTATTTTTATAATTATGAGGGCGTAATTTAAAATATTTACTTTCTTTTCCTAGTCATTATATTAGGATGTCAGATCATAATAACTCAGAAGTTAGTCAGCTAAGGGATGACGATTTATCATTCAAATATGAGGGAGTTCGCAAAAATAATAGCTGATGCTTTAAGGAATGAAATTTTAAATAGTAAGGATGATAGTGTAAAATATTTTGAGAAAATAGCAAGTTATAACCCGTAAACTTATGATGGTAAATCAGACCCTGTCGAGCTTGACAGTTGGTTAAGAGGTAAGGATAAACTTTTTGATGCTATCAAATGCCCTGAAAAATGGAAGATACGATTTGCGATATACTATTTAATAGGACAAGCAGACTTATGGTGGGAGACAGTGAAGGAAAAGAAAAATGAGAAAGGAGTCGATTTGGTAAAGTTTAAGGAACTTATGCGGTCAAAATGTTATTCTCCTTCGCTTAGGAAACATAAAGAAGATGAGTTTATTAAGTTAGAGCAGGGATCAATGTCTGTGACTTGTTAGGCGGCTATGTTTATGGAATTGTCCCGATTTACCCCACTGTGGAACCCGGGAATCGATAGGGACCCAACTCGGCGTCTTGCTTAAGGGCGAATTATGATTAAAGTTAAAAAAGATTAAGTTAGAAAAACCTTTAAGAACTGTATGGAGTCGCCACCTAATTATCGCGGAAATTAGGAACCTGCTACCATGTTCTATGTTTTAAAACATGTTCTTAGATTTTGGAGCACGCCGACACCCCTAGATCTAAGGCTTGTGAAACCAGATTGGATTCGGGGTGAGGGTACTTTAGAAAAAGAGTTAATTCAATTAATGATTTATGAAAACCTTTTAGAAAAGCCTATGTAAAAATAGCCTCTACTGACCTAGAACAATCCATGTAAGATGATATTTGAGCTAATGTTATCGCTACGTACAAGTGCGATAAGTTCGTAAAAGAATGCAGATGCAGATGCAAAAAGATTGATTAAAACCCTCAGTTTAGCATGTTTAACTTGTTAACGAAAACGGTTCAGTTAAAGGTCGAATTCATTGTTTAAGTTGATTTAATGCAAAATAAGAAGGTGCAAGATGCATACAATTAAAATAAAGTTCAATTGTCCATTGGTTTATTTTATAAGGTCGGTTGCTTATGCGACTTTGGCGTGTCATCGGATATGGAGTGTACCCGAAATAATAAGAACACTTGGAAGGCAAGCGCGCTCGGGTGCCAAAGCCGGGGGGGGCGCTAGAGTGTAGTCCCCTTTGTTAGTCCATAGAAAATAAGAAAAAGCTTTGATCCAAGTGGATCGGTACCTACCTTGTCCTGACGCTTCAGATCTGGGCAGAGCTTCGCTTCTTGAACTAAAAAGGAGGAGTTCAACACGGGATGGTGTGCTGAACTCGAGGATTTGAGTGCTTGAGGCTTTGAGGGTGTTTGGGAGTGTGTTATGCTGTGAATTCTGGTTGTAAATTGTGTGTTATGAGGTCGGGTATAGGGCTCTATATATACTAAAAGACCTCGGAGAAATTAGGAAATAAAGGGATAAAACCAGGCCGACAAACCGCATAGGCTTATGCGGTTGCCAGGGCAAACCGCATAAGCTTATGCGGTTTTCACCAAACCGCATAAGGTCATGCGGTTTGGAGGCTTGGTTTAGAGTCGCTTTCAAGTTTGGTTGCATAAAATCTTAGAAAGATTACGAGATAATCTCAAACGTGAAGCTCAAGAAAAGTCTTTGAGATATTTACGAGATATTTTATAATGTTTAGGGCTTTGGAGTGCGGGCCAAAAGAGTCTGGGCTCGGTTTTGGGTCCGAGACCCTGAAAAATGAAAAAGGTGTATTTGCTTAGTTTTTGTGAAATAAGGTAAGACGCGAGGTCGTATTTTGTGTAAGAGGGGGCTAAATAGCGGTTTTAGCTACCGGGCCTAAATTTAGGAATTTAGGAATGCTGAATTAGACCTTGTTAATGTAAAAGGGCTAATTGGGTGCAAATGCGAAGCTCATGCCAAATGAAGCAGGACGAGGACCTAGCTAGACTCCAAATGGACAAAATGAACGTGTATTTAAATGCGATGTGAAGCGACCTACTCATTTTAACATTTAAAACGACTCAAAATGAATTCGACATTAGTTAGAACCGTTCAAGTCAACGTTAAAGCATGCGTAATAAAAGTCCGTGTTACATCACAGGGTTTTGTTTGGGAGGGTACGGATATGGGTATCCACACCCACATATGGTAGTCACGAAAGAGTTAAGGATGAACCGTTTTGGAAAGAGGACAAAATTGGAGTCTCAGGGATAGACTGTCTACCCATACCTGTTTAAACTATCAGGAAATGTATGATAAACCTACAAATGCAGAGAGAATACTTGAAGAAAGAAATGAAGAACATTATGCACCATAAGAAATGAGAGAAAAAGATTGTTACCTTTTTCAGTGATGAGGTAAGTGAAGTTTCGGGACGAAACTTATTTTAAGGAGGGTAGAATGTAATAACCATAGAATTAAAAAATATAATATAATATAATATAATATAATATAATATAATATAATATAATATAATATAATATAATATAATATAATAATAAGACAAAAAAAAAAATAATAAAAAAATAAAACCACAAACTTGCACGCCAAAGTAGCAATTCAACAAAGTTGTTAAAGTGAATTTGATCACATTAACCACATACACCGCCTCTATTATACACTGTCATACCTCCCCTATAAATAGTACTCGTACATTTTTATGTTTCAGTTTAATCATCCACAACATACCGATAAAAATTATAAATTACAAAATAATAATAATAATAATAATAGTTGTAGTAATAATAAGGGTAATATTAAGAGAAGCATTAATAAGGGTTAAAGATTATATAAAGGTTTATAATTTCAGTTTTATACACTTGTATAAGGTATGTTTTCAGACCCTTTTTCAGTAGTAATAACTTATATAATAAAATGTAGCTAGTTATATAAGTCAAATTATAGTGATAAAATGAAATGTTATTGTACCTATATTTTAAATATATTTAATACATATATGTGTAATATGTAATGAAAATGCATATACATAGAGTTGAGACTCTGTAAAACTAATTATATTATTAAAATTATTATATTGTATAAGGATAAAGTAATAAAGAATAAAATTGTATAGTTTGATTGGAGGTTAACTGTAAAGGAAATTCTAAGGTCAGAGGAGGAGAAAGGTCCTAATAAGCTAGTTTACGTAAAATCTGGTACCAGAATTATTGGAATAAGACCACATTACTGTTACTATCCTGTGTACATGGAGGTGGGGCATAGCCCTGGGGAACATGTGTTCCAAGGTTACAAACAATTTTATCACAGTGGATCTCGGATCCAGTTTTATTATCCTGTGTACATGGAGGGGGGGCTTAGCCTGTCGGAGTATGAACTCCATATTATGTGTCTTATTCTAATAATGAGCTAAACCCTAAAATGATAAGTATTCTATAATATTCTGGGGAAATTATTGAGGATTTTGGAATTAATATGAAAGAATATAAGGTAAAGTGAATGCTATTATATATATAAATGATAATAATGGCTGTCAAAGGTAATGGAGACATACTCAGCCAGTGTTTGGCTGATCCTGTTAAGTTACTTTTTTTTTCAGGTACTAATAACAGGGACTAAGGAAGAAATACAGCAGGTCAAAATAAATGTAAAATAATAGTAGATTGTGAATATGTAATAATGTAAGCCTTGTATTTCCTGCTAGAGGAAAGGGGAAATACGGCGGTAGCGCCCTGTAATAAGTATGTTTTCTGTAGCTTCCGCTGTAAAATAAATAAAGGAAAAGAATTACTCTGATTTCCCTGTTATTTAGAAATGAGGGCGTTACAGAGAGGTATTAGAGCCTCCTTAGGAAAAAGGGGGAGTAAAAAAAAAGGGAGTGAGTATAAAATATATCAAAATAGTATATGTAAAAAGTTAAAATTATAATTTGAACAAAGGTATTTAACCATTTAATAAGATAAATTAAATGATATTGTATACTTATAAAGATAAATAAAGACTAATGGTTGATTAAATCTTATAAATTATAATTAAATGGTAAGTTTTGGTTTGTTATATTCAAGTAATATTTTACTAATATTAGTTATATATTATGTATAATATAGGTGGATGTAGATTTGATAGGAAGAAAAATAAAAATATCGAACTTTGTTAGTTAAGTTAGTCGGTGAGGCATGGATAAACTAGTCTTGAATGTGTGACGTGGGTATGTTAACTAAGGTGTTGGTTATGGTAGTTAGTAGGTAAATATTGACCGTGCGTAATTTTTTAATTATTTTTATAATTATGAGGGCGGAATTTAAAATATTTACTTTCTTTTCCTAGTCATTATATTAGGATGTCAGATCATAATAACTCAGAAGTGAGTCAGCTAAGGGATGACGATTTATCATTCAAATATGAGGGAGTTCGCAAAAATAATAGCTGATGCTTTAAGGAATGAAATTTTAAATAGTAAGGATGATAGTGTAAAATATTTTGAGAAAATAGCAAGTTATAACCCGTAAACTTATGATGGTAAATCAGACCCTGTCGAGCTTGACAGTTGGTTAAGAGGTATGGATAAACTTTTTGATGCTATCAAATGCCCTGAAAAATGGAAGATACGATTTGCGATATACTATTTAATAGGACAAGCGGACTTATGGTGGGAGACAGTGAAGGAAAAGAAAAATGAGAAAGCAGTCGATTGGGTAAAGTTTAAGGAACTTATGCGGTCAAAATGTTATTCTCCTTCGCTTAGGAAACATAAAGAAGATGAGTTTATTAAGTTAGAGCAGGGATCGATGTCTGTGACTTGTTAGGCGGCTATGTTTATGGAATTGTCCCGATTTGCCCCACATATGGTAGTCACGAGAGAGTTAAGGATGAACCGTTTTGGAAAGAGGACAAAATTGGAGTCTTAGGAATAGACTGTCTACCGATACCTGTTTAAACTATCAGGAAATGTATGATAAAGCTACAAATGCAGAGAGAATACTTGAAGAAAGAAATGAAGAACATTATGCACCATAATAAATGAGAGAAAAACATTGTTACCTTTTTCAGTGATGAGGTAAGTGAAGTTTCGGGACGAAACTTATTTTAAGGAGGGTAAAATGTAATAACTATAGAATTAAATAATATAATATAATATAATATAATATAATATAATATTATAATAAGACAAAAAAAATAATTAAAAAATAAAACCACAAACTTGCACGCCAAAGTAGCAATTCAACAAAGTTGTTAAAGTGAATTTGATCACATTAACCACATACACCGCCTCTTACACACCGCCTCTATTATACGCTGTCATACCTCCCCTATAAATAGTACTCGTACATTTTTATGTTTCAGTTTAATCATCCACAACTGTGGATACCCATATCCGTACCCTCCCAAACAAAACCCTGTGATGTAACACGGACTTTTATTACGCATGCTTTAACGCTAACTTAAACGGTTCTAATAATGTCGAATTCATTTTTGAGTCGTTTGAAATGTTAAAATGAGTCAGGTCACTTCACATCGCATTTAAATAACGTTCATTTTGTCCATTTGGAGTCCAGCTAGGTCCTTGTCCTGCTTCATGTGGCATGAGCTTCGCATTTGCACTACAATTAGCCCTTTTACATTAACAAGGTCTAATTCAGCATTCCTAAATTCCTAAATTTAGGCCCGGTAGCTAAAACCGCTATTTAGCCCCCTCTTACACAAAATACGACCTCGCGTCTTACCTTATTTCACAAAAACTAAGCAAATACACCTTTTTCATTTTTCAGGGTCTCGGACCCAAAACCGAGCCCAGACCCGGCCTTTGGCCCGCACTCCAAAGCCCTAAACATTATAAAATATCTCAGAAATATCTCAGCACTTTTCTTGAGCTTCACGTTTGAGATTATCTCGTAATCTTTCTAAGATTTTATGCAACCGAAACTTGGAAAGCAGCCCTAAAACCAAGCCTCCAAACCGCATGACCTTATGCGGTTTGGTGGCAACCGCATAAGCTTATGCGGTTTGCCCTGGCAACCGCATAAGCCTATGCGGTTTGTCGGCCTGGTTTTATCCCTTTATTTCCTAATTTCTCCGAGGTCTTTTAGTATATATAGAGCCCTATACCCGACCTCATAACACACAATTTACAACCAGAATTCACAGCATAACACACTCCCAAACACCCTCAAAGCCTCAAGCACTCAAATCCTCGAGTTCAGCACACCATCCCGTGTTGAACTCCTCCTTTTTAGTTCAAGAAGCGAAGCTCTGCCCAGATCTGAAGCGTCAGGACAAGGTAGGTACCGATCCACTTGGATCAAAGCTTTTTCTTATTTTCTTATGGACTAACAAAGGGGACTACATTCTAGCGCCCCCCCCGGCTTTGGCACCCGAGCGCGCTTGCCTTCCAAGTGTTCTTATTATTTCGGGTACACTCCATATCCGATGACACGCCAAAGTCGCATAAGCAACCGACCTTATAAAATAAACCAATGGACAATTGAACTTTATTTTATTTGCATGCATCTTGCACCTTCTTATTTTGCATTAAATCAACTTAAACAATGAATTCGACCTTTAACTGAACCGTTTTCGTTAACAAGTTAAACATGCTAAACTGAGGGTTTTAATCAATCTTTTTGCATCTGCATCTGCATTCTTTTACGAACTTATCGCACTTGTACGTAGCGATAACATTAGCTCAATTATCATCTTGTATGGATTGTTCTAGGTCAGTAGAGGCTATTTTTACATAGGCTTTTCTAAAAGGTTTTCATAAATCATTAATTGAATTAACTCTTTTTCTAAAGTACCCTCACCCCGAATCCAATCTGGTTTCACAAGCCTTAGATCTAGGGGTGTCGGCGTGCTCCAAAATCTAAGAACATGTTTTAAAACATAGAACATGGTAGCAGGTTCCTAATTTCCGCGATAATTAGGTGGCGACTCCATACAGTTCTTAAAGGTTTTTCTAACTTAATCTTTTTTAACTTTAATCATAATTCGCCCTTAAGCAAGACGCCGAGTTGGGTCCCTATCGATTCCCGGGTTCCACAGTTTGGCGACTCCGCTGGGGACATCTTATTTTTAAAACCAAAAACTAGCTTTTTCTTTTTAAAAATAAAGAGGTGAAACTTGAAAGCCTTGAACAATCCAAGTACACATATTTGAGCTATGCACATTCGTTTAGAGTCCATTCCTTTTGGAATCTAGGCACCCTTTGCACCCTTGAGAGGTGGTTCCAACACGCTTGAGCTTGTCCACTCGATAAAGCACGTGCGGGACTAACTTTCCTCTCTCCCTCCACGGCTTGTCAGAACGGCTATCTCGACCGCCCCAGTGCTCCCTCTAGAAAACCTATCGCTCCGGCGTAAGGAAATAGAGGGGTTAAGTATCTGCCAAAGCGTACTCGAGGTAGTTGGAGGTGTACCCGACTTGACCCTACCCTTTGAGTCGAGTCATACGTACAAGTTCGAGGCCATGCACTCCATGGTCCTTTTCAAAACAAGCATATGCATTCATATCTTCGAAAACTCGCTTAAACGTTTCCAAGATAAATGAACCTAACATCTAACACCTTTTTTAAACAAAACTATCGCAAAATTTTTGAAACAAGCCTTTTCAAAAACTTCTTTTTCACTAACAAGCAAAAACCCGAGCAAGGATTAAAAACCCAACTCGTGGATTTCAATCCTCTAGGCCACACCGCCTAGACTCTATTTTAACATCCTCGACTCGACTAGCTCGAGCCGAATCCTTTCTCTCTTACACATCCGACCTCGAGCTCACCTCGGTAAATCACCGATATCAGTTCGACGGGTGCAAAGCAAAACATTTTAACATCGAGACGAGATGTGCGCACGCATCCTCGCCTCAAAAGCTTCCCTTAACAAAACCTTTTCGAAAATCTCCTCTTTTTCAAATACAAAGGTCTTTCTAAACAAGGAAATGAGCTTAAAATGAATGCGTAGAATGTTTGTGAGTCTAGTGGGTCGAGTCGTGTCGCTAATATGCAAAGTGAAATGCAGGCCTCAGCTGATTACTCACCATGAATCGCATCATCACCCCTTCCTTCAAACGCTCCTCAAAGATGGCTAACCTCAACAAGTTGAAGACCCTCCGTCACCGCATCGATCAGCTCACCAAAAACATTGACAACTTGAAGGCCTTGCATCAGTTCGAAGTTGCACGCTTGGAACAACGCTCCAAGGCCGACAAGCCTGTCTCCATCCACACTCTCATTACCCAACTCCAAAGGGACGAGGAAGATTTCACCCAATATCTCGTCCGTTGGAGAGGATTACTTGCTCGAGTTCCGAATCCTCCGCACGAAGACGAACTCATGTACACATTTCTCGGTAGTCTACGACCCGAGTGGCGAAAACATTTCGATTACGGCGACGCCGAGAATTTCGAAGAACTCATTGAAATTGCCCTCGGAGCCCAAAGCAACCCCACAATCTATGACAACCCGGCAACCTTCCTCGGACCAGCACCCGTCATGGATTGCTCCTACTTGGTCACACCCACCAACAACCAAATCAATGGGGTCTGGTTCAGTGATGACGAAGACGAAGAATGGCCACCCACTAACAAAACGGTAGCTCAACTCTCGACTACTCCTTCCTCGAATAAAAACAAAAGCAACAAGAAGGGAAAGAAAAAGAAGGGCAAGCAGTCCGAAAGCAAAGATCAAAAAGAAAAGGGCGAGCAGTCCGAAAGTAAAGGTCAAGAAGAAAAGGGTAAGCAACCCGAAAAGGAAGACCAAGACGAGGTTTCACATCTCACACGCTCTGGGCGTCCTTACCAAAATATTTTCACCGATGAATACGCCCAAAAAGCAACCGCGGCCGAGAAAGGCAAGGCCGTACTCCAGGAAGATGCCCCTTCCACAAGCACACCCTCTGCATCCACAATAATTCCACCACCAAACACGAGTGAAGTGCTTCAGAAGCAACTCACTCGCACAAAAGCAGATGTTTCAATTTGGGCTCTTTTACGAGACTCAGCGGAACACAGGAATGCATTCATCCGCGCCTTGCAAATAGCATGCGCAGATGCCGAGATCTCCCCAAACCAAGTCATTAGCCATGTCACAAGAGATTGGTTACCGGGGGCTATCACCTTCTCAAATGATGATCTCCCCGCATTCGGACCAAACCATAACCTCGCTCTCTACATTAGCGTAGAATGCATGAAGAAAACTTTACCCGTATCCCTTGTTGACAATGGATCTGCAGTCAATGTTTTACCATTGGCTACCGCACACCGCCTCGGCTTATCCGACAAGGACTTCACCCCAAGCATGGACGGAGTCAAAGCTTTTGATGGAACCCGACGTCATGTGAAAGGAACCATTTCCCTTCACGTACGCAGTGGTCCCATAGAAAGGAAGGTTGAATTTCAAGTCATTGACATGACCCCGTCATACAACATACTTCTAGGGCGTCCATGGATTCACTCCACCAAGGCTGTAACTTCCACTCTTCATCAGAAGGTCAAAATTCCACTTAACGAAGAAATCATAACTCTGAACGCTTCCAATTTCCGAGCTCTTTTCGACACACCGAAGGAGCCTAATTCTGCGGAAATTGTGGTTGAGCCCACAGAAGACCTATGTGGTTTCGACTTTGAGATCGGCGCCATTACACACATGCCAATCAGAACTTACAAACCTTTCAAAACAGCAAACAATAATAGCCTTTGGCTCACCATGGGCCTAGGCTACAAACCCAACAACGATGACCAAAAACAAATGATCAAAGAAGTCCAAAGACGAAAGTCAACCCACAAGGTCACCCTACGACCTTACATTTTCGACTTAAGCGCATACTTCACTTCCGCGGGGAAGGCCAACAAGAACACTTCTTTAACTGAAGCTTGCTACTCTAGTGAGGTCGAGCCTAACACAACTGAGACCTCACCGAGCATCAAAAATGAAGAAATTGTCGCCACCATCATGCGTGATCGACGTTTCGACCCTAACCTACTTATAGCCGATGCCACCGATAAAACCCTTAATGGATGGTACAAAACACTGAAATGGACCGATGCAAAGGGTCATCATTTCCAACTTATCACCGGCGAAGGTCCACTTTTTGACCATGTCACCAACCTCAAAAACAAAGAAGCAAGCAACTCAAGCAACTCAAGCAGCTCAAGCAGCTCAAGCAACTCAAGCAGCTCCAGCGGCACAGAGGATGATGAAGAAGAAGAAGAAGAGATTCTTTTAACTTCTAATGCTCTTAGTGTCGGGTCACCTGTCGACCCATCTATCCTAGACTCTAGCTTTAGTTTAGATTTTCTTTTTACGGAGGCTAGCTCCCAGCACTTTTCTGAATTGTCGAATAATTCTTCTCAAAATAATGAAATGAATAAATTTGCTTACGTCTTGTCTCAAGCTAAAAACAAAGCACAAACTTCTAACGATCAACAAACAACAAACAAATCAAAAGACACTAACTCATGCGATAAAAATGAACAATCTTTAAACAAATACATTGCAAACATTGTCTCTCCCAAAACACAACGCCCTATCATCGAGGAAACCATAACCATAAACGTGGGAACCCCCGAAGAACCAAGGGAATTACAACTAGGTGCCTCACTAGACGAAGACGAGCGCGCCCAATTCACACAACTCCTAAGCGAATTCAAGGACGTATTCGCTTGGTCATACAAAGACATGCCCGGAATCGAACGAAGCATCGGCCGAACACCGTGATCCCGATTAAACCCTAAGCATAAACCAATCAAACAAAAACTAAGGAGACTACGTCCGAATGGTCCCTTATGGTCAAGGAAGAAATCGAAAAACAGCATGCTTCTGCTTTCATCCAAGTCATCGAATATCCTGAATGGGTCTCAAACATGGTCCCGATCCAAAAAAGAATGGCAAAATTCGAGTATGCGTTGACTTTCGCGACTTGAACAAAGCCAGTCCCAAAGATGACTTCCCATTACCCCATGTGGATGTCTTAGTCGACAACACCGCCGATCACGCCCTCCTATCCTTCATGGACGGCTACGCAGGCTACAATCAAATCAAAATGTCACTTGAAGATATGGCAAAAACGGCCTTCATTACACCGTGGGGCACATACTGCTACACGGTCATGCCTTTCGGCCTAATCAACGCCGGTGCAACGTACCAACGCACCGCTACAACCCTTTTACATGACATGATGCACAAAGAAGTTGAAGTCTACGTCGACGATATGATCGTTAAATCAAAAGAGAGAAGTGGTCACATCACTAACCTCCGCAAGTTCTTCACCCGCCTACGACAATACAAAATGCGTTTGAACCCCCAAAAATGTACTTTTGGAGTCAAATCCGGCAAACTACTAGGACACGTAGTGAGCCAAAGAGGCATCGAGGTCGACCCCTCGAAAGTCAAAGCAATTCTAGAAATGCAACCCCCAAAGAACCTCGACGAGATTCGAAGTTTCTTAGGCCAAATCCAATACATCTCACGCTTCATTAGCAAACTCACCATGATATGTGAACCAGTTTTCAAGAAGCTCAAGAAAACCGACCACGTTGAATGGGACGAAGAATGTCAAAACGCATTTGACAAGGTCAAAGAATTGCTAACCAACCCGCCGGTTCTACGACCACCCCAGGAAGGTTTACCCTTATCCCTGTACCTTACAACAACACCCACCGCCATGGGCGCCATGCTCGCTCAAGAAGTCAACGGTGAAGAGCACGCAATCTACTACATCAGCAAAAAGTTTCTCGATTACGAAACTCGATACTCACCCGTCGAGAAAAGTTGTCTAGCTCTAGTGTGGTCATCCAAAAAACTCCGTCACTACATGCTAGCACATCAAACGAGGGTCTATTCTACAATGGATCCCGTAAAATACCTCTTCGAGAAACCTGTACCTAACGGACGAATGGCCAGATGGACATTGCTCCTAGCCGAATTCGACCTTAAGTACGTACCCCTCAAGGCAATCAAGGGACGGGCAGTCTCTGATTTCCTAGCAGAAAACGCAATCACCGAACAACCAATCATAGACACAACATCCCTTCCAGACGACGGGATTTACAACATCAACCAAGAGCAATGGGAATTATACTTCGATGGCTCATCCAACTATCGAGGTTGTGGAGTAGGAATACTACTCATTTCCCCAAATGGCGAACACACACCCCTATCCATTAAACTGGATTTCGACGTAACAAACAACGCAGCAGAATACGAAGCATGCTTGCACGGTCTCCAAGCAGCGCTTGTACTCAACGCCCGCAACATAAAAGTCTATGGGGACTCTTCCTTAATAATCAACCAAGTATCCGGAGCATGGAAGATACTTAACGAAAACCTAGCACTATACCAAAACAAGATACAAGAACTCATAAACGAATTCTATCGCGTAGAATTCATACACCTCCCGCGCGAAGAAAACCAATTCGCCGACGCACTATCCAAACTAGCATCACTAATCAACATACCCCCGGGAATGGAAACACTACCCATTGTCGTGGAACGACGGAATGAACCTGCATACATCTGTGACATCGAAACCGAGGAAGAACAAGCCGACCCTTGGTACCAAGCAATCATCAACTACAAAACAAATGGCGAATACCCACCGAACACCGACAAGCGGGCCAAACGAGCCCTCCGCCTATTATCGTCACAATTCGTGATGGAAATGGGCAAACTACTCAAAAAGACGCCTCAAGGAACACTCCTCTTGTGCGTCGATCACAAAAAGGGACACGAAATCATGTCTCAAGTACACGACGGCGAATGCGGGCCACACATGAACGCACGAGCCATGTGCAAACAAATCCTAAGGCTAGGATGGTATTGGACCACCATGGAAGCCGACTGCGCAAAATACGTCAAGCACTGCCACAACTGTCAAATCTTCGCAAACGTACAACACATACCTCCTTCACCACTATACAGTTTAACTTCGCCGTGGCCATTCTCCACATGGGGCATCGACGTCATTGGCAAAGTACAACCCGTAGGAGCAGGAGGACACTGCTTCATCCTCGTGGCCATCGACTATTTCACCAAATGGGTCGAAGCCGCGTCATACCGCAAACTCGGCACAAAGGAAGTCGCAAAATTCATACAAAACAACATCATCTGTCGCTATGGTATACCCCACGAGTTCATCAGCGATCAAGGCACGCACTTTCAAGGAGAAGTCGAACCCCTCCTCCTCAAATACAAAATACAGAGGCACAAATCATCACCCTACAGACCACAAACCAACGGCGCGGTCGAGGCAGCAAACAAAACCGTCGTATCAATCCTCAAAAAGATGATTGACACCTGCCACGACTGGCCCCACAAAATCCCATTTGCATTATGGGGATATCGCACCACCATCCGCACACCCACGGGCATGACACCCTATTTCCTAACCTACGGAATGGAAGCTGTCCAACCCGTAGAAATCGAAATGCAATCCCTTCGAATCCTCATGGAAGCAGACATTCCTGAAGCCGAATGGGCACGAGAACGCTATGAACAACTCATCCTCCTAGACGAGAGACGTTTGCATTCACTAAGTACAGTCCGAATGTATCAATCCCGCCTACAACGCGCATACAACAAACGGGTCAAGCCACGAAACATTAAAGTGGGTGACCTAGTACTCAAATCCGTACGAGCACCATTACCAGTCGACCCAAGAGGGAAATTCAAACCCAATTGGGCCGGACCGTATTTGGTCAAGGAAATCCTCCCTGAGGAGCAAGAGTTTAATCGACCTTGACGGTCAGGACTTCCGACTACCAACAAATCTTGATCAACTCAAGAAATACTACCCTTAAACAAATTTGCAATGTATTTCACATACCTCACTCTCGCATGAGTGAACTACGCTCGGTTTGATTCCACGCACTGTGGATACGTAGGCAGCTTTGCAAAGAGCACAACCGAATCACACGAACTCACGGTTTGATTCTGTATTCACAACACAGATACGTAGGCAGCTTGTCAAAAGCTCAACCGATTTCCCTTAGCACGCAAGCCCGAAGCTTAAAAAGGTCAAGGGTTTCGCACTCACAAAATGACACGCTCAAAGCTTAAAAAGGTCAAGAGCACAGTCAACACAAAAACAAGTATACGAATCCAAAGCTTAAAAAGGTCGAGGATTCAACGCAATTACACGTGTTCGAAGCTTAAAAAGGTCGAGAACACTTCAAAACAAAGCAAAGAAAGCAACGAGACAAGACAAAAGCAAATAAATTCTATTTTATTACTTTTATTTAGAATTTTTCAAAGTTTAGAAATGAGTTAGGAACAAGCCTCCTTAACCCTTTATTTGAATTTAACAACATGTATTTGAATGAAGAAACTTTCTAAAGCAAAACAAAAACAAACTTCTGAGCCGTCCTCTGTCGCTTCGGATTAACCTCTTCATCTTCAAGAGGCCGATCCGCCACAATCTTCGAGCTAAGAACAGGAGTAGACCTCTCAAAACCTGGGGGCTCGACCGGATCCTCGTCCTGCTCGACTGGGGGCTCCTCGATCCTTGGCCCCAGGCGACTTAATGATCACCTTCGCCCAAGTCTTTCCCGCAGACCTGCCTCGGCGTAGAAGCACCTGCATCAACAATACAAAGATCACCATAATCCCTCCTGTCACGCACTGCCTCATGCAACAAAGAGGGCTTTGGCCCATTCTTTTCTCTCCTCCTCTGATTCTCCCGCTCCCGAGAATCCTTGGAATAACACCAACGCGTGTAGAAGTCTGTAACGCGAGTAGACTCTATATGCTCCGGCACGGCCCAAGTAACGCGATCCGACCAACCTCGGACCCAAGCATCCATCATTTGTTTGTTTAGGACAACAACCCCACCAACCTGCGTATCCTGCTCCGGGATAGTCTGCACAAGCCCAATCTGCCTCTTCAACCGAAGAGGATGGATCCACACACCCCTTTCAAACCCGCACAACATCAACCCGCGAGCGCGTTAAGCTGCAAGCGGTGCCGTTACTTAGTAATGCCCCACCACGACACATACCAACGAATAGTACTCTCCTTCACAAACCCGGTAGTAGTTGAGTGAACGCTCGAGGGTTAGCCCACTCGCCTTCCTCGCGACGTTGTCGCCGCAGCCTTAAAAACACCTCCAAGAGGAAGGGCTTTATACACACTTAGCCTCTCCATGAGCCAAACGTTCAGAATCCTAGCGCAGCCACGGTACGAGTTCAGACGGTTAGCATAACGGCCGTCTAAACCCAGTATAGTCTCCGCTAGGATCAAAGCAGAAGGATCATACCCCCGCTCCATCTCTTCGACAACGCGAGCATACCTTGCGTTCCCGAACACACCATCTGGCATGGACCCAGCAAAAGCATAGCGATGAACCAAGCAAAAAGCAAGGGCCCTCCGCCTAGAACGGTCCGAAATGCTAGTGTCCGCCTTATTCATATATCGCTGACATAAGAGAAGCATGTTTACCTTGCCTCCCTCAAACAAGCCCGCAGCATGAGCATTTGTCATCCCAAGGAAGTTTCGCAACATCCCGTTAAAGCAAAACTCGTGCCTCACAACCACCGGAGTAGTCCGTTTCGACCACCCTGCGATGGCCGCGAACTCCTCCATCAAAGGACAAACCTCTCCCCCGGGAAACCGAAACACATGCAAATTCGGGTCCCAATAATCCAAGCATGCATCCAGGAAGTCCAAGTCGACTTTCATTTGGCGAAAGCCAATAAAAACGCCCGCACCATCGTCGTACAACGCCTTCTTCATCCCCGCACTCAACGAGGAAGTCCACCCCTTCAAGAGAGCATCGAAATGAACCTCCATCTTCCCAAAATACAAGGAAAACTTTTATAAATATACCTAATATATTTATGAGAGCAAAAACCTAAAGCAAAAGAAAAGAAGAGAAGTGCTTGTGAATGAAAATTATGGCACGCACCCCCTCTCCTTATATAGGAAAACCGTATCCGGAATATGGAAATACAGCGCTACCAGCCATACCTCCAAACCGCACAAGCTTATGCGGTTTGGAGAACGAACCGCATAAGCCTATGCGGTTTGGTGCCCCAACCGCATAAGGCTATGCGGTTCCAGGGGGTGGTTTTTCTGCAAAGTTTCCTAATTTCATCGCTCCTAAAACACTACACCATACGCCGCCCTACGACATCCTTTTGTTGCTCCCCATGCTGCAACATTATACAACATCATATACTTCAAACAAGCAAATACGATTCTTACTACGAGTCAAAACAACACATTTTTAGCATTCAACGCAAGCTCATTTCAACACCTTAAAATGAACTTTTGCTAACACATTTCTCACAAATTACATAAACATCAAAGCATCCCATTCGGGAATCAATTCGTTTTCCAAAACCACGATACTAACAAACAGGTTTCCTAAGGGCGACCAAGTTCAAGCTACAAAGACATGTAAACAAAGGTTCATTCAATCTTTATTACACAAGCTCACTCGGGATGACGACGACGGTGCTCGTCAAGTTCACGCCAGTTGAACATTCTCGGCCCGACTGACACACAATTGAGCGCCCGCCACCCCACGCCATCCTCCACCTATTTCTTTGTCCCTCCACACCTTCAGTGCACATCCTTAGCCACCTACAAAGACATAAACATGAAAACAAATCACGCTTATTCCCCATTTTGCCTTAATTTCACTCAAATTAAGTCAAACTTAGGAGGGAATTTCAAAACAAGACACAGCACTCCCCATTTTGCCTTAATTTCACTCAAATTAAGTCAAACTCGAGGGGGTAACACAAAACCACAGAATCGCACTAGTTTGATCTTCGCTATTTCTCATACCTCGATCAAACTGGGGGCTTATACACATATACAACAACAAAAATGCATACCTTCTTCACCTTGCCACTCCAGCTGTCCATCCCAAATACACACATCTCCAGTACATACGACAAGAACACAAAAGTAAATTTAACACCCGAGTCATCATACTCGGCAGTAGTAGGGAAGTCACCCGGCTGCTCTACCATATCAGGGTCAAATTTCTGCAAAACAAAACACAAATGCACACGTCAGGGAAATTTTTCGTAAAATTTTTACCCTACGCACAAACAAACCAGAAGCAAACATACCTCAATCGGCCCACAAGCAAGCCGAGACTCAGCAAAATGACCATAATCCTCCTGAGGACAGAGAAGACTCACTGACTCCCCCTCACCATACAACGCCACCCGATCCTGAGCGGAAACTCCTCGCTCAAACAGGACCCTCGGCGGGTCTCTAGGCACCACAGGACCCGGCCACCCAGCCTGATACACCAAACGCTCCCCGAGGTACCAAACCGGACCGTACGGCGTCGCCAAGTACAGACGCTGGGTATCACGTACCCCAAACCTAGCTCCAATGCCCTCAGGAATATCCTGGTACTGGTTCCATGGGAAGGGCACAAACTGCAAAGCCAACAAACAACAACAGCATCATCAACAATGTATACAATCATTTCAAGTACACTCTATTTGAAATAATTCAAGCACAAACCTGGTTGAACTCCATGAGGTTCAGACGCACCCGAACGTCATCATACGACCAATTAAAAGCCGCACGGTTGCACGTACCCCAAGTGTACACTGCTGGGTACTTTCTCACAATCCTCGTAGCATGCGGAGGAAGCAGAAAAGGAAAGTGGCTCAAGATCCACGACTGCAAGAAACAAAAACACATTACAGAAAGCAACAAAACAAGCATGCATCACAAACAAAAGCAAAAGCAATACATACCTCCATCAAGAATCCAGGCGCGACTAGGGACAGTCTCGACCCCCGATCCATGACTCGCGGTCGCACCGCATCCATGCAGAAGCGAATGCACAGACCCAAAGACGGTGTCACCCAGTCAAAAGTCCCAATTGCATCCCAATCCAAGAGATATATAAGGACCGCCGTCGACGCCCGCTCACCTTTATCGCTGAAGTACACAGCGCTAACAAACCACCACAACCACATACGAGCATTCTGCTCGTCACTCCACACTGAGGGGCCATACTCGGTCCTCCCCTCAAAATACTCCAAGATATAACTCGTCTTGAAGGTATAAGGTGGAGCGCCCTCGCAAATCACCTCCAAACCGCTGCCAACCGCATCGGTCACAACCTCGTCTACTATGGACGGCGCCAAATCGAAACTCATATCACGGTCTCCGAACGGCAGCCCCGTTATGACCGCATACTCAGACAAGGTAATACCGGCCTCAAAGCCAGGCATATGGAATGTCGTGGTGGTATCCCAATACCTATCCATGAACGCCCTGATCAGCCTCAGGTTCGCCGTCTGCTCCTTCTTTGCAATCTCCCTCCAATGGCCAACCAACGGGCCAAAAGCACTACGCAACACCAAAGCTTGCGCTCCGGCTAAGTTTCTCCTCAGCACACATCGCGGACGATACACCTGAGAAAGTCCTCATGGGACCTTTATCCCAACCCATCGTCGCTCGATAGGAAACATGTCTCTCAGGAGCCAACAGAAGGTTATGGCCATCCCAGCCTTTAGCGAAAGCCCTGTTCGCGCGTGACTTTCGCGGCCTAGAAGTACTTGCCCTAGGCGCAGGTTCCTCGGCCTCCTCAGCCTCCTCGGCCTCCTCGGCCTCCTCAGCTCCCTCCTCAACATCCATCTCAGCCTCTAGCTCATCCACTAGCTCTTGAGCAAGAGCATCCTCGTCAACAGGGCCAGCCACACGGACGTTCCTCCCGCGGCCCTGTCCTCTGCCTCGCGACTGACCGCGCCTCGTACGCAAATTAAGAGGGTCGACATCCCTCTCACTACGCGAACGCCTCATCCGGCTACTCGAACTGGGGGCTCCCTCAGTCCTCGAGCCAGTACTCTTACGGGCCCTCGACCTCGTAGCATAACCGAAACTTTCTCCTGCAAACCAAACATAAACAAACACAAACAACTATAATACATGCAAGCATACCAACTTGGCATACATTATACACAACACCCATACACAAATAATACGTACATAATACATATGCACCCCTTTTACGCACACACAGAGCATTTTTAGGCCTAATTCACAATTAAGCCAAAAACCGTTCTCTACATTTCAAAATTGCAACTTTATGGTTTCCACGCACCATAATAGTCCCCAACAACAACCCATTACAAGCAATTGCATTTTGGTCACCCCGATCAAAAACCCCCAATTCGTCCTAATTACTCCGTATAACTACGACTTAAGACGGCGAATTGAAGGCTTTAGCTCGACATTTTCACAAAATTAACGCTATAGACATGCTATACACGCTATGGGCATCCTACACCGAGGTTTAATTGAAATTCCGGGTCGGAAAATCCGGGCTCGTTTTCGGGCTCAAACCCTAATCCACTCGTTTTTCAAGAAAAGACGGTCCAAATCACAATCAATTCACATACACATGCTAGCATGGCATAACGCAACACAATGGCGCCAATCTCAAGCATTCAAACGGCAAATTTCAAGCAAAACTCGGGTTTTCATTCAAAACCCGTCTTTTCAACATTTCAAGGCAAAACTAGCTAATTACAACAACAAATAATGCAAAAGCAAGTTAAAATGGAGCATTACCTGTTTCCATAGCAAGGCAACGCAAGAGAAACGAGCAAAATCGGTTGAGAAATCGAAAAATGACGTTTTTAGAGTATGAAAACCGTAAAATGAAGTTATGAGCAACTCACGGCTCAACTCGAGCCTTATATAGCCTCTACAGCCAACAGGGGTAACCGCATAAGCTTATGCGGTTTGTCCCCTGAACCGCATAAGCTTATGCGGTTTGGTCTTGTGGTTTTTCTCGGGTTTTTCTCGTTTTACGCCCA
The DNA here is from genome assembly GCA_023091065.1 of Dianthus caryophyllus. Classification (NCBI taxonomy): domain Eukaryota; kingdom Viridiplantae; phylum Streptophyta; class Magnoliopsida; order Caryophyllales; family Caryophyllaceae; genus Dianthus; species Dianthus caryophyllus. The sequence goes on along the minus strand of CM041529.1, from coordinate 8,431,891 downwards.
CTCTTGAACTCCTAATTCACTCTAGCCCAAATGCAACTCCAAGTACGTCTCGTGCTTGGGTCAAGGCATCACCTACAGTCCGCCATACGCGTATATTAAACATTTAATGTACGGTACAGAAGCAGAAGCACATACGCTCTTCACGAGCAAACACATCACTTTCTCCTCAACAAAGCCAATCACATACAGTAACAGCTACTACATAAGCACTCCTTGACGAGCCCAAGCATAAATACTTTACAAAGCATCCGAACACTAACATTACACCAACATCCTACAAGAACACATGTCAAGACATTCAAGCGCATGCACCCTTCACAAGGCCATACATCCAACCCTGATACGCTCACACCTTTGCATTTTAGCACCCCACGCATTTCAACACATACACGAGCCCATACAAAGACATTGCAAGCAGCGGCACTAAACATACAACGGCACCCAGCAAACACAAGACAACGGCATCAACATCAGTGACCAGCATAGCAACGAAGGCACTCTGCAGGCCGGCAGGCCCTTATAATATGCACGGACCGCCAAGTCCTTAAAATGCGCACGTCCCGCCCCGCATAGCCCGGTTCGAAGTCTTCGTCTCACCCATGGACACATGCTTCGTTCCGCTGATCATATCGAGACTGTGATGGTCCGGATATGGTCGTGGAGTTTGACTAGCGCTCTAGTCCGAGCTCAGTCAAACTGGGGGCTCTGTGGATACCCATATCCGTACCCTCCCAAACAAAACCCTGTGATGTAACACGGACTTTTATTACGCATGCTTTAACGCTAACTTAAACGGTTCTAATAATGTCGAATTCATTTTTGAGTCGTTTGAAATGTTAAAATGAGTCAGGTCACTTCACATCGCATTTAAATAACGTTCATTTTGTCCATTTGGAGTCCAGCTAGGTCCTTGTCCTGCTTCATGTGGCATGAGCTTCGCATTTGCACTACAATTAGCCCTTTTACATTAACAAGGTCTAATTCAGCATTCCTAAATTCCTAAATTTAGGCCCGGTAGCTAAAACCGCTATTTAGCCCCCTCTTACACAAAATACGACCTCGCGTCTTACCTTATTTCACAAAAACTAAGCAAATACACCTTTTTCATTTTTCAGGGTCTCGGACCCAAAACCGAGCCCAGACCCGGCCTTTGGCCCGCACTCCAAAGCCCTAAACATTATAAAATATCTCAGAAATATCTCAGCACTTTTCTTGAGCTTCACGTTTGAGATTATCTCGTAATCTTTCTAAGATTTTATGCAACCGAAACTTGGAAAGCAGCCCTAAAACCAAGCCTCCAAACCGCATGACCTTATGCGGTTTGGTGAGGCAACCGCATAAGCTTATGCGGTTTGCCCTGGCAACCGCATAAGCCTATGCGGTTTGTCGGCCTGGTTTTATCCCTTTATTTCCTAATTTCTCCGAGGTCTTTTAGTATATATAGAGCCCTATACCCGACCTCATAACACACAATTTACAACCAGAATTCACAGCATAACACACTCCCAAACACCCTCAAAGCCTCAAGCACTCAAATCCTCGAGTTCAGCACACCATCCCGTGTTGAACTCCTCCTTTTTAGTTCAAGAAGCGAAGCGCTGCCCAGATCTGAAGCGTCAGGACAAGGTAGGTACCGATCCACTTGGATCAAAGCTTTTTCTTATTTTCTTATGGACTAACAAAGAGGACTACATTCTAGCGCCCCCCCCGGCTTTGGCACCCGAGCGCGCTTGCCTTCCAAGTGTTCTTATTATTTCGGGTACACTCCATATCCGATGACACGCCAAAGTCGCATAAGCAACCGACCTTATAAAATAAACCAATGGACAATTGAACTTTATTTTATTTGCATGCATCTTGCACCTTCTTATTTTGCATTAAATCAACTTAAACAATGAATTCGACCTTTAACTGAACCGTTTTCGTTAACAAGTTAAACATGCTAAACTGAGGGTTTTAATCAAACTTTTTGCATCTCAGATCTGCATTCTTTATTTAACTTATCGCACTTGTACGTAGCGATAACATTAGCTCAATTATCATCTTGTATGGATTGTTCTAGGTCAGTAGAGGCTATTTTTACATAGGCTTTTCTAAAAGGTTTTCATAAATCATTAATTGAATTAACTCTTTTTCTAAAGTACCCTCACCCCGAATCCAATCTGGTTTCACAAGCCTTAGATCTAGGGGTGTCGGCGTGCTCCAAAATCTAAGAACATGTTTTAAAACATAGAACATGGTAGCAGGTTCCTAATTTCCGCGATAATTAGGTGGCGACTCCATACAGTTCTTAAAGGTTTTTCTAACTTAATCTTTTTTAACTTTAATCATAATTCGCCCTTAAGCAAGACGCCGAGTTGGGTCCCTATCGATTCCCGGGTTCCACAACAACATACCGATAAAAATTATAAATTACAAAATAATAATAATAATAGTTGTAGTAATAATAAGGGTAATATTAAGAGAAGCATTAATAAGGGTTAAAGATTATATAAAGGTTTATAAGTTCAGTTCTATACACTTGTATAAGGTATGTTTTCAGACCCTTTTTCAGTAGTAATAACTTATATAATAAAATGTAGCTAGTTATATAAGTCAAATTATAGTGATAAAATGAAATGTTATTGTACCTATATTTTAAATATATTTAATACTTATATGTGTAATATGTAATGAAAATGTATATACATAGAGTTGAGACTCTGTAAAACAAATTATATTATTAAAATTATTATACTGTATAAGGATAAAGTTATAAAGAATAAAATTGTATAGTTTGATTGGAGGTTAACTGTAAAGGAAATTCTAAGGTCAGAGGAGGAGAAAGGTCCTAATAAGCTAGTTTACGTAAAATCTGGTACCAGAATTATTGGAATAAGACCACTTTACTGTTACTATCCTATGTACATGGAGGTGGGGCATAGCCCTGGGGAACATGTGTTCCAAGGTTACAAACAATTTTATCACAGAGGATCTCGGATCCAGTTTTATTATCCTGTGTACTTGGAGGGGGGGCTTAGCCTGTGGGAGTATGAACTCCATATTATGTGTTTTATTCTAATAATGAGCTAAACCCTAAAATGATAAGTATTCTATAATATTCTGGGAAAATTATTGAGGATTTTGGAATTAATATGAAAGAATATAAGGTAAAGTGAATGCTATTATATATATAAATGATAATAATGGCTGTCAATGGTAATGGAGGCATACTCAGCCAGTGGTTGGCTGATCCTGTTAAGTTACATTTTTTTCAGGTACTAATAACAGGGACTAAGGAAGAAATACAGCAAGTCAAAATAAATGTAAAATAATAGTAGATTGTGAATATGTAATAATGTAAGCCTTGTATTTCCTGCTAGAGGAAAGGGGAAATACGGCGGTAGCGCCCTATAATAAGTATGTTTTCTGTAGCTTCCGCTGTAAATTAAATAAAGGAATAGAATTACTCTAATTTCCCTGTTATTTAAAAATGAGGGCGTTGTTCGGGGTGATTTTCTCACTCTAATCGTATTAGTATTTTGGGTTTATTAGTATTATCCTTATTAAGTATTTTTGGAGTATAGAGATTGATTATACGCGTTGGAAATAACGAAAGATTAAACAATGCAAATAAAGATAAGACACATGAGATTGTTTGCGTGGGAAAAACCCTTAGAAGTAAGGGAAAAACCACGGGCACCAAGCCAGGAGAGGATTTGTACTATGTTTCGTGCCGAACGCATCTGAGGCGGACAAAGACTTCCGCATCACGAGTACACAATTCGAGAGTATTATCAGTGATTTTTAGAGTAATGAGAGTAAATTATGTTGTTGTCGATTCGTCCCTTGAATAATGATTTCTTTCCCGTTTTATAAGCTTCACATAACGGCTTGATTTGGTTATTGAATGCTCCCTTGATTCTCGCTGCACATTAACTCCCTCCTTCTTTCTCTCCTGTAACGGCTGAGTGAATGTAACTGCTCCTTGAATGTAGCTGAGCTGTTGCTGACTTAGTCTATGCTTTCCAACGTCCTTTTTGCCTTTCCTTCGTGGGCTTCTTCTGCTTGGACTCTTGTTTGTCCTCGGCCCATCATACCTTCAAGCTTGACTTCTCTTGACTAAACCGACTTCGGCCTTGAGTTTTGTTGACTATATTCCTCTCCTTGACTTTGGGCCTTTGTTTTGCTCTTTGGACCCATGAGGGTATTTTGGGCCTAACATTTGCCCCCCATTTCCTCTCGCCCATCAGGTCAAGTCGAGGAAATGCTTTTGTTTTCGTTTAGAGACCCAGGCTTGTCTGTCCAGAACTGGCTGACCAGGCAGAACCTGGCGTTCTCAACGTTCTGGGCTGAAAGTCTGCCTTTACGGGAAGTTGTAGCGCTGCCAGTCATAATGACGTGGGTGCAGCTTTTTCGGATGGATGAGACGTTTTGGCTGCCCTATTGTCTCCTATTTACTCGCGCCCTAATTAAGCCCTCTCTTACTTATTTATCACTTTTTGCACATTCAAAAAATTAGAAAATCTTTCCCAAAAAATCTCCCAACTTCTCTCTTCTGATCTCCTTCAAAAAATCGTCCAAAACCCTAGCTCTCCCATGGCTCAATCTTCTATCACCCATGATGGTCACACTTTTGTGGCCACAAACCTGATTCCTGACGCCGTCGGGAAACGAAATCAGTTAGACAACCTTATTGGTGATCGTCTAAAGGCGGAAGGCAAACTTCCGACAACCGCCGTCATCTGGAGCCCCACCAACGAAGAGATCATGGCTGACTGGACTTGTCCAGGTTGGTCCGCGATGTATGAAGTCGCGTTTCGATTTGGGGCCACCCTGCCTTTCTGTCCGCTGATGACAGAATTCTTGAAAAGCTTGCAAGTCCCCCCTTGTCAAGTCATGCCATCAACGTGGAAGTTAATCCATGCCATTGACGCTGTCTGCAAAAAGCACCACATCGAGTTTCTCCTTCGTGATTTGCGCAACTGTTACCATCTTCGTACCCACAAGAAGAACAGGATACTTTTGAGGGTTAGAGACGGTTGCCCTCCCTTGATTTCTCGAATGGATACTGGGGATGACAAAGGCTGGGCGTCATTCTTTATGTTCGTGAAGAGTGACAGTATAGGATCTGGGTTTGAAGCCCCAGAGTTTGTTGTGAAGGGAGCAAGTAAGGATTTTGCTTTACTTTTTCATTTGTCTTTCCTTAGATCTGTATTTTCGTTGTGGTTCTTGATCTTTGTTTTGTTTGGGTACCTAGTTTCTGACTGGGCTTCGCATCCTGACGATGCCGCCTCTGCGAAGAGAATTGAGGCTTTTTTGAGTTTGGCTGAAGAAGAAAGAGAATGGCCCACTTGTCTGGGTCAGGAGCCTGTACCAGCCCCGGTGGCTGAAGATGATGACGTACCAGGGGTCTGAAGCGGAGGACAGTGTGGAGGCCACTGATAGTGAGCCTCTGAACATTCCTCCTGTGAGTTCTGCACCACCGCTGCCTAAGATGAGGGCAACCAGATCTCGCCCCCAGATCAGGTTCACAAAGCCTGTGCCAGGTGGAAGTTCTGGGCCTCCCAAAGGTAAAAAAAATTGTTACTTTAATTAATCTTTGGATCTCACATGAATATTCGTTTTGAACCTGATTACTCTTTACATTGTCTTGACCTTCTTTCTGTAGTCCCCTAGCTCGCTAGCAGTACTCGCCCAGGCGTGGACGAGGTTCAGGCCAGGATCGCCAGGGCTCGCGCGGATCTAAAGCTCTCTAGTCAAAGGGTAACTGCTGCCCTTGACAAAAGGAAGTGGCCAGAGAGTAGTTGCTGTCCTTCGCCTACTCCTAGTCCAGACGTGAAAAAGAAGATGAAGATGGAAAGACCTGCCCCCTCGGAGAGACCTGCCCCCTCAACCGGTGTACTTCATATCCCTTTGCTGTCTGAGTACCCAAGTCCTGATGCTGTCATCGCGAAGAACTTGATAGAAAACTTCGCCTCTCAACACTCTGCACTGCTGGACCATTCTGACCCTGTCACACTTTCTCGCCAACTCTCCACTTGCGATGTTCAGGTACAGGTTACTTTTATGCGCTGCTATACTTTCCTGTTTCACACATTCCCAATGCTAACTCTTGACTCCTTCTCCTCCTAGTTGGTGAATCTGGCGGCTAACTTGGGCTGTCGCATACCCGGTCTCGAAGCTCGTCGTTTGAATGCTGAGGATCAACACAAGATGGCCCACGAAACGATGGAATCCTTCAGACGCGAAGTGGAGACGCTCAGGAAGGCCATGGATAAGCATAGGCTTATGGCTCAGAACAACATGGGTAGGTGCCTAGACTTGGAAACCATCAACACGAAGCTGACCTCTGAGCTAAAGGTGCTGAGGGAGCAGCAGGCTAAGCATGCTCAGGAAATGAATGACCTGAGTGCTTACTGGACGCTGAGGACCAGGGTTGACATGATGAGTGCACCCCCAGAAGAGCGAGCTAAGTGGGACCTGGAGACAGAGCTGGAGACGTTCAAGGGAATGTTTCCTGGGGAGTTCATGGACGAAGGTGAAGCTTCTTCAGCTCAGCCGGCGCAGGTGGTCTAGGAGACAACAGCAGTGGTACCTGAGGAAGCAGCGGCAGAGGAAGAGAAAGGTGAGACAGCCTCTGGGGCTGATATTTAAATTTGTGTTTTGTTAATCTGAACTTTATTCTGGGTACGTTTTGAAAGACAATTTTCCGGGGGGTATGCCCCTCGTAATCTGGTTTGTAAATAGCTTAACTCTTGTTTTGGTTTAGACTTATGTCATAATATTCACCATGGGTGGCCATGGTGGATTATGTTTTGGTTATGCTATGAATGTCTTATGCTTATCTGTGTTTGTTTTGTGTTTGTTTTGGTGCGCACAAATTTGTTCTGATTTTGTTATGTAGCATGCATGCATTTAGAAAGTTTAGGCGACCACACCTTGGAGTTCTATTTTCGGACACTACATCCCTGTCCCGTTTTTGCAGTCGTTCAGGGGCTGAAGCCTTTCTTTGTATTTGATTTGTTAGACTGTTGTTGTACTGCTTGCGTTGATCTGCTCTGCCTGTCTGTTCTGGAGGTCTGTTCTACCTAGCCTTCAGCACAGATGTGGGAGTCAGATCGATCACATGCTAGCCAACCCGGCCCGACGCTCTAGTCAGTAATGGCTTTGATAAAAGTAAGAAATTATTCGAAGTTAGAAATAAGTATCTTACCAGGCTTGTTCGTTTAGAGTAGAAATTTCACATGTGGTACAACTTAAGATGTAGTGCATTCCATGCTCTTGGGATCATCTTTTCCGTCCAGGGTCTGCAGCCAGTATGAACCCTTACCTATCACAGAATCAATCAGATAGGGTCCTTCCCATGTAGGTGCTAGTTTCCCTGCAGCCCTGTCCCGTGTGTTCTGGAACACCTTCCTCAGGACAAGGTCTCCTGTCCTGAACATTCGTAGTCTGACATTCTTGTTGTAACTCTTAGCCACGGATTGCTGGTACGCAGCCATTCTTATCGTCGCCAGATCTCTCAGCTCCTCAACTGTGTCAAGACTATCAAACAGTAAGTCTGAATTTTCAGTAGTTGTGTTTAGACCATACCTGGTAGTGGGTACTTGCACCTCAACTGGTAGGACTGCTTCACAGCCGTAGACCATCGAGTACGGTGTCTGCCCTGTAGCCCTCTTTGGTGTGGTCCTGTCAGCCCACAGCACCAGGGGTAATTCTTCAGCCCACCTTCCTTGCTTTTCCATTAATTTTTTCTTTATGCAACTCATCACCACTTTGTTGCTCGATTCAGCCTGGCCATTTGCTTGTGGATACCGTGGTGCCGAGGTCACCAAGTTTATGTTCCATTGTTTGCAGTAGTCCCTAGTCTTGTTTCCAACAAACGCGAGTCCATTATCGCATACAATCTCTGAGGGAATTCCATATCTGCTGATGATATTCTTTTTGATGAAAGCTATCACTTCCTTTTCGGTCACATTCTTGGACGAATCAGCTTCTATCCACTTTGAGAAGTAATCAGTCATAGCTAGCATGTAGACTTTCTGTCCTGGAGCAACTGGTAGTTTCCCAACCATGTCCATGCCCCACTTCATGAATGGCCACAGAGCTGAGATGGAGTGTAACTCCTGCGAGGGCTGGTGGATAACTGGAGCATGTTTCTGGCAGGCATCACACTTTAGCGTGTACTGTGCACAATCCAACTTCAAGGTTGGCCAATAGTAACCCATTCGTAAGACTTTGTTAGCCAAGCTTCTGCCACCTGTGTGGTTTCCACATTGTCCATCGTGAATCTCTGACATGACAGTCCTGACCTGGTCAGGTTCCAGACATCGAAGATAGAGTCCGTTGAAAGATCTTTTGAACAATACGCCTTGAATAATCGTGTATCTAGAGGCTTTGATTTTGAATGCTCTAACTTCAATTTTATCGTCAGGTAATTTGTCGTGAAGTAACCATTCATAATACGGCTTTGTCCAGCTTTGAGCTGCTTGCACTGTGTTCTGGCAGACTGGCTGCACCTTCTGGATAGCTGGTTCCAGGATGTGTATGATAGGAACGTTGTCCAGCGTTTGGGGTTCAAAAGCTGAACCGATCTTGGCCAGAGCGTCAGCCTGTACGTTCTAGTCCCTGGGCACTTGCTCAACAGTAGCACTATTAAATTTTTCAAAAAGAGATTTTACTAAATCAAGGTAAGCTACCATCTTGGAATCCTTAGCCGCATACATACCGTTGATCTGGTTGGTCACCAATAAGGAATCTAACTTTACCTTCACATTACGCACACCCAAATCTAGGCACACGTTCAGACCTGCAATCAAGGCTTCATACTCAGCCTCGTTGTTGGTTGTCCTGAACTCACATGACATAGCCTGTACCATCTTGTCCCCCTGTGGTGATTTCAGGACCACTCCTAAACCAGTCCCCCTGACATTGGCTGAACCGTTTGTCCAGAGCTCCCAGACACCCTGATCCTCTGTCAGCTGTAGCACCTCTTTGGCTACTTGTTCGTTGAGTGTGGGAGTGAAATCAGCCACAAAATCTGCCAAAGCTTGGGACTTGATTTCTGTCCTGGGCTCGTAGGATATATCATATGTACTCAACTTGACTGACCACTTAGACATCCTTCCTGAAAGTTCTAGCTTACACAATACAGACTTGACAGGAACATTAGTACGCACAATAATATGATGAGACTCAAAATAAGGTCGCAATTTTGTACAAGCTACAGTTAAGGCTAAAACAAATTTTTCCAGAACTGTGTACCTTGTTTCAGCATCCAACAAACTTTTACTTACATAATACACAGGATGCTGCTCCCCTTCAGGTTCTCTGACTAGGACAGCACTTATAGAGAATTCTGTCACAGACAGGTACACAACCAGCGGCTCCCCTGGTTCAGGTTTCGACAACAATGGAGCAGAAGACAAGTAACTTTTCAACTCTTGAAACGCTTTCTCATGCTCCTCCTTCCAGGCGAACTGCTTATTCTTCCTCAGCATGTCATAGAATGGTCTGCACCTCTCTAAAGATCTGGATATGAACCTCTTTAGAGCTGCAACTCTGCCTGTCAATTTCTGTACATCCTTTGGGTTCTGGGGGGACGCCAAGTTCATGACTGCTTTAATCTGCTCAGGACTGGCCTCTATCCCTCTTTTCGTCACCATGTACCCTAAGAATTTTCCTGCGGTCACACCAAAAGTACACTTAGTAGGCTGTAACTTCATATTATATTTCTCAAGAATATCGAACGCCACGGCCAGGTCACGGATATGATCCTCAGCTTTCTTTGACTTGACCACCATGTCGTCGATGTAGACCTCTATGATGTCTCCAATCTGATCTTTGAACATCATGTTTACCAGCCTTTGGTAAGTGGCACCTGCGTTCTTCAGGCCAAAGAGCATAGCTTTGTAGCAGTAGGTTCCTCTGGTGGTCATGAACGCTGTGTTCTCCTGGTCTGGAGGGAGCATCCTGATCTGATTAAATCCGCTTGCTGCGTCCATGAAGGTCAGGACTTCCTGTCCCGCAGTCGCATCCACCATGGCATCTATGTGGGGCAGAGGAAAACAATCTTTCGGGCATGCTTTGTTCAAATCTGTGTAGTCCACACAGACTCTCCATTTTCCGTGCTTTTTCTGTACCACAACTACATTCGCCAGCCACTCAGGATACATCACCTCTTTTATCATGTCTATGTCCAGCAGCTTCTGCACCTCTTCGTTCATGATCTCGTTCCGTTCTGGAGCGAATTTCCTGCGTTTCTGCTTGACGGGCTTGATACGAGGGTCAATATTCAACTTATGAGAAATAACATCAGGGCTGATCCCAGTCATATCACGATGGGACCAGGCAAAACAGTGCTCCTTACTCCTTAGGAAGTCAATCAAGGCAGGCCTGATTATCTCTGGAGCATCAGAGCCAATCAGGACTTTCCTGTCAGGTCTGTCCTGCGTTAAAACTATTTCTTCTGTCTCCATGCAGGGGACATGATTCTCGACATTCCTGACAGGTGGCTTTAATTGCTACGCAAGGGACTTACCTGGCCGAGGGTTTCGTGGTCGCCCCAGAACACTCCAGGGCTGCTGTTCTCGCTTCACCGCATCGCCCCCACTTGGTCGGGATCTTGACGCATTGATGATATGTGGAAGGTACCGCCTTAAAGTTGTGGATCCATGGACGACCCAATATAACGTTGTATAAAGACAAAGAGTCAATCACGCAATATTTCTCAAACGAGGTTACTCCTTCGACGTACGTTGGCAAGGTGATCTCTCCCAAGCTATGCTTTGTTTCTCCACTGAAGCCCACCAAGACGCTGGACCTCTTTGTAACATCGGACTCCTTCAGCCCATTCCTTCCAACGCACTCATCATTATGATATTGACAGAACTGCCACCATCCACCAGAATTCGCCTGACCAGACAGGTCCCAATCTGCAGTTTGATCACTAGCCCATCATGGTGTGGCCCATGCACTCCTTCCAGATCTGACTCGTCGAAGGTGACTGGCTGGATAGACTCTGGCTGGCCTGCTGGGGGTCTCTGCCTGTTCTCCACAGCTACACGCTTGGCAGCAGAGTAGGTTAGTCCGCAAATATCAGAACCACCAGATATGAATTTTACCTCGTGTGTCACAGGAGGTGGTTGATCCTTTGGCTGTTCACGCTCCTCCTTTGACCGCCTACTCCCAGGCAGGATATCCTTCAGGTACCCGTTTTTGAGCAGGTGAGCCACCTCTCTCCTCAGAGCTATGCATTCCTCGGTTGTATGACCAATATCTGCATGATATTCGCACCACTTTGTTGTATCCCTTCTGGGATTGGGTTTTTCATTCGCTTTGAGCCACCTGACTGTTGTGCCTAGCTTATCCATCTTGCAAAGGAGTCCTGAAGAGTCTACTGAGAAGCAGTACACTGATATCGGCGGGGGTATCTGGTCGCTTCCATCTGCTCTCCACAAAGATTCGTCTCTTTCCTGACTGGTCTCTGGTACGGAGCTGGCCTGTTGCTTCCACGTGGAACTGGGGCTTTGCGTGAAGTCCTTTCGTTGTCCTGGTAGCGTGACCTGAACTGCTGGTCCTCTTCTACCCTGATCTGAGCTAACGTCTTGGCCTGCACATCCTCAAAGGTAGAACAGGGATAACGGGTTAGTACTATATAAAGGGTAGAATCTCTTACCAGACCCTGTCTAAAGGCCTCGATCGCTGTTCCGATGTCGCATCGCGGAATAGACACTTTCTCTTTGTTGAAGCGGTGCAGGAAGTCTCTGAGCGACTCGCCCTCTTCCTGGATAATCCTGTACAGGTCGCTGGTCTGTTTCTCCAGCATCCTGCTACTGGCGAACTGAACGTTGAAGAGGTTGATCAACTCAGCGAAGGTCCTGATGCTTCTGACGGGCAAGTTGATGTACCACTGCAGGGCTGGCCCGGTCAGCGTTGAACCAAAACTCTTACACATGCATGCTTCTTGCTTCTCCATGGGTATGGCAGCATTGAACATGCGCTGCCTGTACTGAGCCACATGCTCCTGAGGGTCTGAGGTCCCATCATAGAGCTTTAGGTTTGGAGGAGTGTACTTCTTGGGCATTTCCTCCATTGCTATGCAGTCATCAAAAGGAGAGTCTGCATAGCTATCGGGCTTGGCTGTCTCTATCGGTGGCGGGAGTCCTGGAACTTTGCGCACCAACTCTGAAAGTTTTCCCATCTCGTGCATCATGTCTTTGCATCACTGTGCGGTAGATTATTGCCTCGGGATCTTGGTACATTACGTTGCTCTGGTTGCTCTGGTGGGGGACCACCTCCAGTAGCGTTCTCCCTTGGAACCCCTCCAGCAGCGTTCACAGGTGTAGACTTGGACGAACCTGCACCAGAAGAGAAGATAGAGAAGTCAATTCGCTTGATCACATCAGAGATAGGTGTACCTGGTTGGATCCGAGATCTCGAAGCTTTTGTCTTGGAGGTTGTCTCCAGTTGCTTCTTTAGTTCAGGCTGGGCTTCTTTTGCACGTGCTGCCTCTGCCTGGGCTTCCAATGCAGCCTATTTGGCTTGTTCCAATTCTGCTTGGAGTTTCTGGAGGAGTTCAGCACCCTGATCTGCCATCTCTGATCGCTCTGAGCTGTGTGAGGGTTTTCTTAAGGATATAAGGAAGGTTTTTTTTTTTTTTTTGTTGATTAATAAACTAATATCCCCACAGACGGCGCTAAACTGTTCGGGTGATTTTCTCACTCTAATCGTATTAGTATTTTGGGTTTATTTGTATTATCCTTATTAAGTATTTTTGGAGTATCGAGATTGATTATACGCGTTGGAAATAACGAAAGATTAAACAATGCAAATAAAGATAAGACACATGAAATTGTTTGCGTGGGAAAAACCCTTAGAAGTAAGGGAAAAACCACGGGCACCAAGCCAGGAGAGGATTTGTACTATGTTTCGTGCCGAACGTACAGAACGGACAGAACTTCCAGACTACGAGTACACAATTCGAGAGTATTATCAGTGATTTTTAGAGTAATGAGAGTAAATTATGTTGTTGTCGATTCGTCCCTTGAATAATGATTTCTTTCCCCTTTTATAAGCTTCACATAACGGCTTGATTTGGTTATTGAATGCTCCCTTGATTCTCACTGCACATTAACTCCCCCCTTCTTTCTCTCCTGTAACGGCTGAGTGAATGTAACTGCTCCTTGAATGTAGCTGAGCTGTTGCTGACTTAGTCTATGCTTTCCAACGTCCTCTTTGCCTTTCCTTCGTGGGCTTCTTCTGCTTGGACTCTCGTTTGTCCTCGGCCCATCATACCTTCAAGCTTGACTTCTCTTGACTAAACCGACTTGGGCCTTGACTTTTGTTGACTATATTCCTCTCTCCTTGACTTTGGGCCTTTGTTTTGCTCTTTGGACCCATGAGGGTATTTTGGGCCTAACAGGCGTTACAGAGAGGTATCTGAGCCTCCTTAGGAAAAAGGGGGAGTAAAAAAAAAAGGGAGTGTGTATAAAATATATCAAAATAGTATATGTAAAAAGTTAAAATTATAATTTGAACAAAGGTATTTAACCATTTAATAAGATAAATTAAATGATATTGTATACATATAAAGATAAATAAAGACTAATGGTTGATTAAATCTTATAAATTATAACTAAATGGTAAGTTTTGGTTTGTTATATTCAAGTAATATTTTACTAATATTAGTTATATATTATGTATAATATAGGTGGATGTAGATTTAATAGGAAGAAAAATAAAAATATCGAACTTTGTTAGTTAAGTTAGTCGGTAAGGCATGGATAAACTAGTCTTGAATGTATGACGTGGGTATGTTAACTAAGGTGTTGGTTATGGTAGTTAGTAGGTAAATATTGACCGTTTGTAATTATTTAATTATTTTTATAATTATGAGGGCACAATTTAAAATATTTACTTTCTTTTCCTAGTCATTATATTAGGATGTCAGATGATAATAACTCAGAAGTTAGTCAGCTAAGGGATGACAATTTATCATTCAAATATGAGGGAGTTCGCAAAAATAATAGCTGATGCTTTAAGGAATGAAATTTTAAATAGTAAGGATGATAGTGTAAAATATTTTGAGAAAATAGCAAGTTATAACCCGTAAACTTATGACGGTAAATCTGACCCTGTCGAGCTTGACAGTTGGTTAAGAGGTATGGATAAACTTTTTGATGCTATCAAATGCCCTGAAAAATGGAAGATACGATTTGCGATATACTATTAAATAGGACAAGCGGACTTATGGTGGGAGACAGTGAAGGAAAAGAAAAATGAGAAAGTAGTCGATTGGGTAAAGTTTAAGGAACTTATGCGGTCAAAATGTTATTCTCCTTTGCTTAGGAAACAGAAAGAAGATGAGTTTATTAAGTTAGAGCAGGGATCGATGTCTGTGACTTGTTAGGCGGCTATGTTTATGGAATTGTGTCCCGATTTGCCCCACATATGTTAGTCACGAAAGAGTTAAGGATGAACCGTTATGGAAAGAGGACAAAATTGGAGTCTCAGGGATAGACTGTCTACCCATACCTGTTTAAACTATCAGGAAATATATGATAAAGCTACAAATGCAGAGAGAATACTTGAAGAAAGAAATGAAGAACATTATGCACCATAAGAAATGAGAGAAAAAGATTGTTACTGAAGAGTCTATGGATCCGAGTTTTAGGGAAAAGTACCCAAGAGGGGGGGTGAATTGGGTGCTTGAAAACTTTTTCTAGTTTTCAAGACTAAAAGATTTATCACGTTTCTAAAACTTAGAGTTAATTACGTTTAACTCAAGTCTGCTAGAAACGCTGAATTATTACTGAGAACCTCGTTGGAAACGTAGATAAGTTACTGGGAAACGTAATAGAAACGTAGTGAATAAAACTTGAAACGTACGTGTAAATACTTGTAAATGTAAAACGAAGGTAAAGTACGCAGCGGGTTTTGAAGTGGTTCAGTCTCACACTCCGAGACCTACGTCCACTATTCTCTTATTAATATATTATTACCTACTCCGGATTACAATATATTAATCACTCTACAACTCTTTCAAGTTGCACTCTTTCTCTCAAACAAAAGAAAGCTAGTTGTGTCTCAACAATTGTTCACGAAAGAACGGATACGAGACGGTGCTAGCACAATTGACTTGAGTAACGATTAAACAACACGAGATTCGTTTCAAAGGCCTTTTAAAAGTTTTGTAAAGATAAAGACAATAATGCTTAAAGATTGTTTGCAAAAATACTTAGTTAAAATTTGATAGCTCGAAAAGGTGAGAATGAATTCTCAAAGAACTGATTTTAAATAGTAGTAGAATATCGCATAAAATATTTACCAAAGCTTAAATCAAATAGAATGAGAAAGTATAGTTTGATTAGGTTTTGTTTCCTAAAATTAAGGATGCAATATTCTCCAAAAGATTTAACTTCTTTACCAAGCTTAAAATCATTCTCCAAATAAGTAAAAGATATTTCAAAAGATATGCCAAAAGATAATAACTATAAAGATCAGATTTTGTGAAAATATCTTTTTCAGATTTGTTTTTCGAAAGAGGCCTTTTGTGCGTTTCTAGCAAAGTTACAAGAAACGCAGTATGACTCACGGTTCTAGTGTCTTGTTGTGGAAACGTGCGTTTCCAGCAACGACACTACAACCGTTGAGTGAAACGTAGGAGTATCGTGTTGATTTACCATTACCCTTGTCATTACAAGGACTATATGTTGTACAATGCGAACTAGTGCTTCATGAGGTGTTATATAGCCTTGATTTGATTCACGTTTCCCAATGATGAAGCTTGATTCTTACTTGAGGACTTCACAACCTACTAGATATCATAAACACTAGCAGCGGATTATAGTATAGTAACAAAAATGAAAGACATCATCAAAACACAATGACGTGGTCGAGTCAACAAATTCCCCCTTTTTGATGATGGCAAGTCTCCTATTTTTGTTTCTATGTGTAGTTCCCCCTCAACCTATTAGTCACCATACAAAGGTCAAACGAGAATCAAAAAACATAAGATAAGCCATTTGTAAAAGGAAGAAACACTAAGCGATATAAGAACTAAACAGTAGCATCAAGATAGGAAATGAAAAGCATAGGCATCAAAAAGTAAGAAGGAGCAAAAAGTGTGTTGCGATAGCGTTTTCCCCCTCTTGACATCATTAAAAAGGAAGTGACTAGGGTAACAACGTCGCTAACCATAAGACAAAAAACAGTCATCATTAGCATTACATGATATTAAGGAATATCATCTTCGTTAACAGACCATAGCATAAAGAGTTCAGACGATTCACACAAGATAAAACAAAAAAAACATTAATTGTTCATAGGTAAGATAGGGTAGGCTAGTGATTAGTAGTAGGTGAGAGCAGGGAAGGGGGACTGGTAGCGATGGCTAGGCTGGGAATCCTGGTTGGAGCGAAGCAAACCGAGGATGGTGTTCTGAGTATCAGCCACGGCTACAAGTTGCTGGCGAAGCTCGTTAACAGCAGGAGTCAAACCTTCTTCATCCTTCGTAAATGCAAGGAGAGCAGTGGTCATCTCCTGCATAGCAGCAGTTTGCTCCGTTACTTTACCTTCAAGACCACGAATCACACCAAGGAGCTGGGCAATAGAGGTGGTATTCAGGAGGACATTGGCTTCCAAGGAGCGCAACCTCGCCGCCGCATCAGTACCCATGTCAGCAGCACCACCAGAACTCTCCCCTTTTTCAATGGTCTTGGGCAAAACCATATTAAGACCAACTTCCTTTAGCAACCCTTCATCAGCAGCAGCCGGGGGTGGAATCTCAAGATCAGTATGCTGGACTATACCCTTAACCTGTAGCACTTTAGAGAGGAGCATCCCATACCCAAGCTTTAATGTCTTATCATTAACTCCCTCACGAATGCAAGCCGCAATATAGAGGACCTTGTCCTTAAATAAACGAACCAGATTGACGCGAGTCTTCTCCTTAACACACTGAAGAATTTGAAGATCAGAAAGCTGAATTTTGGTTTTACCTTTCTGGCGAGGAGCCAAGGTTGAGTAAATCAGGTGCAACAACAAACGATCCTCTGGTGGTAAAAGGTGTGGCTTGATCTCTGTCCCAGACTCGGCACCGGGAAGAATACAGCGTTTCAACGCCAACTTTGCATCAGGAGAGAGAGTATTGTGGGCATTCAAGTCAATTACAGTGCCAACATTTGGAACGTCAAGAGACGAAGCTATCTCCTCATCAGAAAGAACGATATCAACCCCATTGACGAGAGCCTTGAGAGACTCATCAACCAACTGAACTGTAGCATAGAATTGGGCCAGCTCTACCAAGTAAATTGGCCCGGAATAACAAATGAACGAGCCCCAGTTCTGAACTTCCACCACTGACTTCAGAAACCCTAACTCAGGCTTCTCTAACATTTCAACAGGTAGGTGACAGCAAGGGAAGAGTGGGTAAGAGAGTACCTTAATCGCATGTTTACACTCCACATAACTGAGCCTTGCCATTTTCAGCCTGTTTCGCAATGGCTCAAGACCGGACGGTAAAGAGACACCTTCGTTCCCAGAGTCAGTTTCCTCGTCTTCAACTACCATTACCTCAGGAGAAGTTTCAGCCCAAGATCTTTTGCTTTGGCGTTGTGGGGTTTGCGAGGTGACAGACTGGCGACGTTTGGAGGCGCGTTGCCCCACAGAGGAAGGTTCCGAAGGATCAGGAATATCGATATTGAGGGGAAGGTTTTTGTTTTTGGGGGCCATGGATTTTGGGAAGAAGGAAACGGTAAAAGGTAGGGGAGGGGTTTTGTGGTAAGTTTTGAATGTAGATTATAGAGAGAGAAAGGGTTGGTGAGAAAGGTAAAGGGGGGTTAAAAGGATAAGATAGGATTAAATAAGGGGAGTGAGAGGGGATGTCGTATTAGGGAAGTCGAGAACAAAAGGGTATGGGCTTTTGGTGGGGCGTGTGGATTTTGGAAGGTCTTGGGAGTATATCAGGGTAAAGATATTTGGAGAAGAATATTTGGGAAAATATTTTGGGAAAATATTTTGGGAAAATATTTTGGGTAAGGATTTGGGAAATAATCAATGTGAAAAATTTTTTACCAAGTGTGAAAAATATGAATCTAATCATGCCAAAATATGTTAAGTATCATTCCCACAAAATAATGCATAATATCAAAAAGCGATGTCATAGTGCAAGCGAGGGTGCGGACACAGTCTACGAACCCCTTTCTAGTCAATCATATGAGATAATAACGAAGGTGCGAACACAACTTAGATACTACCAAGTAAACCAATTTCTAACCGTAGCATCTCAAAACGTTCTCTAGCTAACGGTTTAGTTAAAATATCGGCCCATTGGTTCTCGGTCTTACAAAATTCCAACTTTATGTTCCCCTTTTCTACGTTGTCCCTCAAAAAATGGTGCCTAATTTCAATGTGTTTAGTCCGGGAGTGTTGAGCAGGGTTTTTGGAAATAATAATCGCACTCGTATTATCACAAAAAATTGGAACACACGAGAAACTTACCCCATAATCACATAGTTGTTATTTCAACCATAGTAGTTGCGAGCAAGCAAGGGCAGCGGCAATGTATTCACTCTCCGCGGTGGAAAGCGCCACGGTATTTTGCTTCTTTGAAGACCACGAAATGAGGCACGGACCCACGAACGTTGCAATTCCTGAGGTACTCTTCCTATCTATCATACATCCTGCATAATCGGCATCTGAATATCCTTTGAGATCAAAGTTAGACTCCATAGGATACCATAAAAACAAGTTTTGAGTACCAACCAAGTAGCGTAATATGCGTTTCACTGCAGAAAGGTGCGTTTCCTTAGGATTGGACTGGAAACGCGCACAAGCACACACACTAAACATGATATCTGGCCTACTAGCAGTTAAATAGAGTAGAGAACCAATCATACCTCGATACACGGTAGTGTCTACTGACTTACCGTCCTCATCGAGTCCAAGTTTCGTGGTTGTGGACATTGGGGTAGTCATTGGTTTGGCATTAATCATGGAGAAACACGTAAGTAACTCTTTCACATACTTTTGTTGATGAATCTTGATCCCTTCTTGTGTTTGCTGGATTTGAAGTCCCAAGAAGAACTTCAATTCTCCCATCATGCTCATCTCGAACGCCGAGGTCATCAACCCCGAAAACTAAACACATTGATCATTGTTAGTGGATCCAAAGATAATGTCATCAACATAAATTTGTACGACTAATAGATCAACCCCCTCGTTTTTTAGGAACAAGGTTTTATCAACGGAGCCCCTTTTAAAACCATTTTCAAGTAAATGTGTAGACAAACGATCATACCAAGCACGAGGTGCTTGCTTTAAACCATATAAAGCTTTGTCAAGTTTGAAAACATGTTTTGGAAAGTCCTTATTTAAAAAACCGAGAGGTTGTTCTACATAGACTTCCTCTTTCAAATAGCCATTAAGAAACGCGGTCTTAACATCCATTTGAAACAGTTTAAGTCCTTTATGAGCAGCAAAAGCAATTAATAACCTGATTGCTTCCAAGCGTGCTACGGGGGCAAACGTTTCCTCATAGTCAATTCCTTCTTGTTGGTTGTATCCTTGCACCACCAATCTTGCTTTGTTTCTGACTATGACACCGGAATCATCAAGTTTATTCCTATAAACTCATCGCGTCCCAATGACTGTACGGTCATTTGGACGTGGCACGAGATGCCAAACTTTGTTTCTCTCAAATTGCTCTAGTTCTTCTTGCATTGCACCTATCCAATCTGCATCACTAAGAGCAACTTTGATATTACTCGGCTCAATGGCCGAGAGAAACGAATGAAACGAACAGAAATTATTTAGAGAGCGTCGAGTTTGTACTCCCTTTTGTATGTCGGAAATGATCGAATCAAGTGGATGTGAGCTTTGGTGTTTCCACTTCTTAGGAATAAAAGGTACATTCTCATTCTCTTCTGTGATTTCATCTGGAACCGCAGTTCCTGGTTCTGTTTCTGTTGTTGTGGCTTCTGTGCTGCTAGAAACGCTTGCGTTTCCCCCTGAAACGGACCCTTCATTACCTATTTCTAGTCGAGTCGTAGTCCGTACCACTGACTCCTGCGTTTCAGGATGTGTTTCTTCAGTTTCTGGCTCAGCAAAATCTAAGGGCACATTGTTAACTTCATTCTGGTCATTGTCTTCTGGAATTAGCACGTTTCCAACATCATCCTGATTGCTGACCTCTGGAATCGCAGTAGCTTCTGCGTTTCCATGAACTATAACCTCATCATCTATCCCTTCAAGATTGCCTTCATCACCCATGATTTCTGGTGGGTCCCGACGAGTCAAGCGAAAATCTGGATCATCTTCATCCTCATCATCCTGCACATTCTTTTCAAAGATATCAGTTTCGTTAAAAACCACATGGACACTTTCCTCGACACACATTGTTCTTTTGTTGTAGACTTTATATGCCTTGCTATGATTAGAGTATCCAAGAAAAATGGCCTCATCACTTCTTGGGTCGAATTTTGACAATTGATTTTTTTCCATTATTATGAACAAAACATTTGCTTCCAAAAACGCGTAAGTGAGAAATGTTAGGTTTTCGACCACGAAGTAATTCATATGGCGTTTTCTTAAGAATAGCTCTAATCTTAACTCGGTTATGAATATAACAAGCCGTATTGACGGCTTCGGCCCAAAAGCTACGGGGAAGTCCACTACATAAGAGCATGGTGCGAGCCATGTCCTCTAAAGTACGGTTCATGCGTTCGACAACACCGTTTTGTTGAGGTGTCCTAGGAGCGGAGAAGTTATGCCCCACTCCTCTACCTCTGCAATAGTTTATGAAAGCATTGTTGTCGAACTCAGTACCGTGGTCGATCCAAATGGACACGAGCTTAACATCAAGCCTATTTTCAACCAATTTTATTAAGCACTCAAATTCGTCAAAAGTTTCAGTTTTGGTGCTCAAAAAGATTGGCCAAACATATCTTGAATAATCATCAACGATAACAAAAACGTACCTTGCAGCTCCTCTACTTCTTACCTTCATGGGACCACAAAGATCCATATGTATTAGCTCAAGAGTTCGTTTGGTACTTACCACTTTCTTTGGTTTGAACGAAGCTCTTACTTGCTTGCATCGAATGCATGTATCACAAATATTTTCACGATCAAACTTTATAGAAGGTAAACCTTCCACAAGATTCTTGGATCTCAACATATTCAACAAAGAACTACAAGCATGTCCGACTCTCTTATGCCAAAGATCCGGGTCATTAAGAGTAACGCTCAAACAGGTAAAAGAATCTTTAGATAAAGACTTTACATCAAGGACATACACGTTTTTAAGGCGATGTCCTTCCAAGATAACTTTACTAGATCCCTCAATTATGACCCGGCAAATATTTGAGTGAAAAACGACTTTGTTGCCACGGTCACAAAATTGGGATATACTTAGAAGATTGTGTTTTAGTCCGTCGACTAAGTACACATTCTCGATTGAGAGGGAGGGAGACATACCAATTGTGCCGACTCCAATTATCTTACCTGTTTTGTTGTCTCCAAAGGTTACGCTTCCTCCATCATAGGCCTCCAGTGAAAGGAATTGATTCTTGTCTCCAGTCATATGTCGCGAGCAGCCACTGTCTAAGTACCAATAGCTGTTTCCTTTCACCTTGACATGTAAACGCATTATTCTTGAGTTTTAGGTACCCAAGCTAGGTTGGGTCCTCTCTTGTTAGTCACACAAAAGACTTGGTCCTTTCGAACCCAGAACATTTAGTGACTTTTCCTTTGACCATACTCTTGACAGCAACATGTGTTTCTTGACGTTTCTCAACAGTTTTAGTGGAAGAACTACACGTTTCTTTAACAGGTATTGCGTTTCTGGTGGGATTCACTTTTAGTTCATTAGAAGACTCACTTATATTCATAACAAAATTCACGTTTCTAGTGACATCTTCATCGAATTTCTCACAAGCCTGTTTAAAATGACCGGTTTTTCCACAATAGTGACAAATAATATACTCAGGAAGGTCAACATACTTGCGTTTCCTAAAGTCTCGTTCCCAAGGCTTAGGATTGCATTTAGAATGATCTCTACGACTATACAAATCGTAACCTAGACCTAATCTTAATTTATTATCCGT
The DNA here is from genome assembly GCA_023091065.1 of Dianthus caryophyllus. Lineage (NCBI taxonomy): Eukaryota > Viridiplantae > Streptophyta > Magnoliopsida > Caryophyllales > Caryophyllaceae > Dianthus > Dianthus caryophyllus. The sequence continues at coordinate 8,409,803 of CM041529.1, read as the reverse complement.
CTGTTTAGTCAAGAACTTACTCGCATGGGAACTAGTTTCCCACTTGCTACTGAATCTCAAGGCATGGTTCAACTTTTCATTCAAGGACACGACTTCTTTTGAAGAAGTTTCACAATTTGTGGTCGAACTATCTAACTCCATGTTAACTTTGTTAAAGGAAGACTGAAGTTTCAAGGTGAGTTTATTTATTTCGATCTTGTGATTTATCTTTAGTCGTTCTAGTTCATCCGAATGTGTGGAACCCGGGATCGAGGGGGACCCAACTCGGCGTCTTGCTTAAGGGCGGATTAAGTTAAAAGGACTAATTTACAAAAACCTTTAAAACTGTTTTGGAGTCGCCACCTAATTATCGCGGAAATTAGGAACCTGCTATCATGTCCTAAGCCTAAAGACATATCCTAGATTTTGGAGCACGCCGACACCCCTAGATCTAAGGCTTGTGAAACCAGAATGGATTCGGGGTGAGGGTACTTTAGAAAAAGATGAATTCAATTAATGATTTATGAAAACCTTTTAGAAAAGCCTATGTAAAAATAGCCTCTACTGACCTAGAACAATCCATGTTAGATGATATTTGAGCTAATGTTATCGCTACATACAAGTGCGATAAGTTTGTAAAAGAATGCAGATACAGATGCAAAAAGATTGATTAAAACCCTCAGTTTAGCATGTTTAACTTGTTATCGAAAACGGTTCAGTTAAAGGTCGAATTCATTGTTTAAGTTGATTTTAATGCAAAATAAGAAGGTGCAAGATGCATGCAAATAAAATAAAGTTCAATTGTCCATTGGTTTATTTTATAAGGGTCGGTTGCTTATGCGACTTTGGCGTGTCATCGGATATGGAGTGTACCCGAAGTAAATAGAACACTTGGAGTGCAAGCGCGCTGAGTGCCAAAGCCGGGGGGAGGGGGGGGCGCTAGAGTGTAGTCCCCTTTGTTAGTCCATAGAAAATAAGAAAAAGCTTTGATCCAAGTGGATCGGTACCTACCTTGTCCTGACGCTTCAGATCTGGGCAGAGCTTCGCTTCTTGAACTAAAAAGGAGGATGAATTCAACACGGGATGGTGTGTTGAACTCAAGAATTTGAGTGCGTGAGGCTTTGAGAGAGTTTGGGAGTGTGTTTGCTGTGAAAACTAGTTGTGAATTGTGTTTTCGAGGTCAGGGTATAGGGGTGTATATATACTAAAAACCTCGGAGAAATTAGGAAATCCGGGGATAAAAACAAGCCAGGAAACCGCATAGCCTTATGCGGTTGCCAGGGCAAACCGCATAAGGCTATGCGGTTTGGAGGTGTGGTTTTTAGCGTAGTTTCCTAGTTCCGGTTTGATTATATCTCTAAAAGATACGGTATAATCTTAACCTTGCGCATCAAGAAAACACCTGGGATATTTCTGAGATATTTGTGATGTTCAGGGCTTTGGAGTGCGGGCCAAAGGCTGGGCTTGGGCTCGGTTTTGGGCCCGAGACCCGGAAAAATGAAAGAGGTGTATTTTTATAGATTTTGTGAAATAAGGTAAGACGTGGGGCTGTATTTTGTGTAAGAGGAGGCGAAAGGGAAGATCTAGCCGCCGGGCCTAAATTTAGGAATTTAGGAATGCTGAATTAGACCTTGTTAGTGTAAAAGGGCTAATTGTAGTGCAAATGCAAAGCTCATGCCAAATGAAGCGGGACAAGGACCTAGTTAGACTCCAAATGGACAAAATGAACGTTTATTTAAATGCGATGTGAAGCGACCTAAAATCATTTTAACATTTCAAACGACTCAGAATGAATTCGACATTAGTTAGAACCGTTTAAGTCAACGTTAAAGCATGCGTAATAAAAGTCCGTGTTACATCACAGGGTTTTGTGTGGGAGGGTACGGATATGGGTATCCACAGAGCCCCCAGTTTGACTGAGCTCGGACTAGAGTGCTAGTCAAACTCCACGACCATATCCGGACCATTACAGCCTCGATACAGTCAGCGGAACGAAGCATGTGTCCGTGGGTGAGACGAGGACTTCAAACCGGGCTAAACGGGGAGGGGCGTACATGTTTAAGGACGTGACGGTCCGTGCATGCAATAAGGGCCTGCCAGCCTGCTGGATGTCTTCATTGTGCTTGTAGTGCTGCTGCGTCGGATGCCTGGTGCTGCTACTTGTAGTGTCTTCATGTAGTGCGTGGTCTCATGAAGAAGCGTATGCGTAAGGGTGCGAAGGTGATTGGGTAAGGGTGCATGGATGTAGAAATGCATAATCTCGCCTAGGAGCGCATGTGTAAGGGTCGCAATGCTTGGATGTGTGGTACTTGTGCTTGAACTCGCCGAGGAGCGTCTATGTAGAGTAAGGATGCTTGTAGTTGGGTGTATTGCGAGTGCTTGTGCTTGGGCTCGCCGATGAGTGTTTATGTAGTTGTTATTTCATATGATTGCCTTCCGTTGAGGAGAAAATGATGTAATGCTCGTGAAGAGAGTTCGTGCTTCTGCTTCTATACCGTACATTAAATGCTTAATATACGCGTATGGCGGACTGTAGGTGACGCCTTAACCCAAGCACGGGACATACTTGGAGTTGCATTAGGACCAAGATGAATTAGGAATTCAAAAGTAGGCGTAAAACGAGAAAAACCGACGAAAAACCAGGGGCAGACACCGCACAACCTTATGCGGTTTGGGGTGCAAACCGCATAAGGCTATGAGGTTTCCCCCTGTGGCTGGGAGAGCTGTATAAAGCACGAGTACACCGTGTTCTTGCTTCATTACTTCATTTTCGGTTTCTATCAGCTTAAAGCACCAAATTTCGATTTCTCAACCGTTTTTACTCATTCTCGTTACGTTGCCTTGCTATGGAACTAGGTAATGCTCCATTTTAACTTGCTTTTGCGTTATTTGTCGTTGTAATTAGCTAGTTTTGCCTTGAAGTGTTGAAAAGACGGGTTTTAAACGAAAACCCGAGTTTCGCTTGAAATTTGCCGTTTGAATGCTTGAAATTGACGTCATTGTGTTGCATTATGCCATGTGAACATGTATGTGTGAATTGATTACGATTCGGACCGTGCTAAGCCCAAAAACGTGTAACCTAGGGTTCGAGCCCGGATTTTCCGACCCGGAATTTCAATTAAACTTCGGTGTAGGATGCCCATAGTGTGTATAGCATGTATCTAGCTTTAATTTTGCGAAAATGTCGAGTTAAGGCTTTCAAATCGCCGTCTTAAGTCGTAGTTATACGGAGTAATTAAGGCGAATTGGAGGTTTTTGATCGGGGTGACCAAAATGCAATTGCTTGTAATGGTTTGTTGTTGGGGACTATTATGCCGCGTAGAAACCATAAAGTTGTAATTTTGAGGTGTGGAGAACGATTTTCGGCTTAATTGTGAATTAGGCCTAAAAATGCTCTGTGAAGTGTATAGTGTTAGTGTGTAAAAGGATGTATATGTATTATGTGCGTATTATTTTGTGTGTATTTGTGTATGTGTATGCCAAGTTTGTATGCTTGCATGTGTTATAGCTGTATGTATTGGTCGTGTTGGTTGCAGGAGAAGGTTCTGGTCGTGTTACGAGATCGAGATCTCGTAAGAGTACTGGCTCGAGGACTGAAGGGGCCCCAGTTCGAGTAGCATGAGGCGTTCGTACAGTGAGAGGGAGGCTGACCCTCGTGACCTGCCCACGAGGCGTGGCCAATCACGAGGTGGGGGTCAGGGCCGCGCGAGGCGTGACCGTAGGCCCGACCCTGAGGAGGAGGAGGAGGAGGTGGATGCGCTTGCTCTGGTAGACGAGATAGAGGCTGGGATGGATGTTGAGGAGGAGGCCGAGGAGGCTGCGGAGGCTGCGCCTAGGGGGAGTAGCTCTAGGCCGCGAAAGTCGCGTGCAAACAGGGCGTTCGCCAAAGGCTGGGATGGTCACGACCTTCTGTTGGCTCCGGAGACACATGTTTCCTATCGCGCGACGATGGGCTGGCCCAAGGGTCCGATGAGGACTTTCTCGGGCGTCTCGTCCGTGATGTGTGTTTTTGAGGAGAAGCTTGCGGAGGGCGCGCAGACTTGGGTGTTGCGCAGTGCTTTTGGTCCTTTGGTCGAGGACTGGAGGGCGATTGCGAGGTTGAGGTTGACGGCGAACCTCATGTTGATTCGTGCTTTTCTTGATAGGTACTGGGACACTGCCACGACATTTCACATGCCCGGCTTCGAGGCCGGTAATACTTTGTGGAATGAAACTAGATGGGTCAAGTTTCACTCAAGAAATGAACTTAAATCGATTTGTGAAGCTATTGAAATTTTCGGCCAAGTATGTTGTTTTTGTGAGATAATTTTCTGAAATTTGTTGACAAATGAAAACATAAAAGATAGTACCTAAATCTAAACACAAAGTAATAGATTTAGGGGTTTAATTAGTTAAGCACTAAGCCACTAACTAATTAATCATAAATCTCAAGCACAAAGCAAGGAGAAAAATGAGGAACACACAACTTAAACTCTAGGGTTTATAATTCATCCAAATCTGAAAAATTACAAGGCAATGAGAGGAGGTTATATAATACCCTTCCTCTAATCTTGACCCTTCAATTCTAAGATGATCTAAGGGCTCACATGAGTCCCTCAAATGATACAAAAAAACGGCTCACAAGGAGCTCACATGAGCTGAAAATTTCAATGTAAAAGACAAACTTCAAAAGCATAAAGGTTGATGTTGACACTTGACTCAATCCCCTCCCTTCTTTGTTTAGGTAGTCATCAAGGGTCTTGATTGAGCCTTGGCTTGAGAGTGGGACGGTCCACATGCTCCTCAATTTTGTTTTTTACAAACTAAAACAATAAAACATAAAGTAACGACATGAATGAATGAAAATGACATAAAACATAAAACAATGTGATGGTTGTGGGGCTTGATTGAGCCGGCTCCATGGACCTCCTTGAGCTAGCTTTTGTGAGCCATGTGAGTCTTTTATTGGAGGGTTAACTCACATGGGTGTACCCAAATTGACCACATTCAAAAATAGCATATCCATTGACTTTGTGTTGCTCTCCAACTTGACCTACCTTTGCCCTCTCTTGACCACCAAGTATGGCTTGATTTGACCATAGAATTGACTTCTCTTAACTCTTGGTGGCCCCTTGAACCATGGCCTAGGCTTGGGTTTGAGCCCAAGGACTCAACCCTTGGCTCAACTCCATCTCATCCTTGACCACCTTGACCATTCTTGGTCCACTTTGTCAGGGTATGCGATCATGACGGGGCTTCCATTCGGGGACCGTGATATGAGTTTTGGGTTTGCGCCGTCCATCGTGGACGAGGTGGTGACTACCGCGATTGGCGGTGGTTTGGAGGTGGAGTTTGAGGGTAATCCACCTTATGTGATCAAGACGAGCTTCATCTTGGAGTACTTTGAGGCGAAGACCGAGCGAGGCCCCTCCAAGTGGACTGACGAGCAGAACGCTCGTTTGTGGCTGTAGTGGTTCGTTAGCGCCGTGTACTTTGGCAATAAGGGGGAGAGGGCGGCGATGTCGGTTCTGATGCATCTCATAGACTGGGGTGCGATCGGGACACTTGACTGGGTGTCACCATCCTTGGGCTTGTGCATTCGATTCTGTATGGACGCGGTGAGGCCGCGGGTCATGAATCGAGGATCGAGACTGTCCTTAGTCTCGCCTGGGTTTGTGATGGAGGTATGCGTTGATTTTTTTTTGCTAATGTCTTTCTGTTTTTGTTTTGCTTGATTTTGTTGTCTCGTTTGACTTGTTTATGTGCATGTAGTCGTGGATCTTCAGTCACTTCCCTTTTCTGCTGCCTCCGCATGCTGTGACGATTGCGAGGGTGTATCCGGCGGTGCGTACTTGGGGCACGTGTAACCGTGCGGCTTTTGACTGGTCGTATGACGAGGTTCGGGTGCGTCTGAACCAGATGCAGTTTGATGAGGTTTGTGTTTGAACCATTTTAAATAGAGTGTACTTAAAATGATTGTATTTATGAGTGTTTGTTTTCGTTGCAGTTCGTGCCGTTCCCGTGGGGCCAGTATGCGGGCATTCCTGAGGGCATTGGGGCGCGGTTTGCGTTGCGTGACACCCAGCGTCTGTACCTGGCGACACCGTATGGGCCGGTTTGGTACCTTGGGGAGCGTTTGGTCTTCCAGGCCGGGTGGCCGGCTCCAGTGGTGCCTAAGGACCCGCCGAGAGTCCTTTTTGAGCGAGGGGTTTCCGCGCAGGATCGGATGGCGTTGTTCGGATGGCGTTGACTTAAACGGTTCTAACTAATGTCGAATTCATTCTGAGTCGTTTGAAATGTTAAAATGATTTTAGGTAGCTTCACATCGCATTTAAATAAACGTTCATTTTGTCCATTTGGAGTCTAACTAGGTCCTTGTCCCGCTTCATTTGGCACGAGCTTCGCATTTGCACTACAATTAGCCCTTTTACACTAACAAGGTCTAATTCAGCATTCCTAAATCCCTAAATTTAGGCCCGGCGGCTAGATCTTCCCTTTAGCCTCCCCTTACACAAAATACAGCCCCACGTCTTACCTTATTTCACAAAATCTATGCAAATACACCTCTTTCATTTTTCCGGGTCTCGGGCCCAAAATCGAGCCCAAGCCCAGCCTTTGGCCCGCACTCCAAAGCCCTGAACATCACAAATATCTCAGAAATATCCCAGGTGTTTTCTTGACGCGCAAGGTTAAGATTATACCGTATTTTTTAGAGATATAATCAAACCGGAACTAGGAAACTACGCTAAAAACCACACCTCCAAACCGCATTGCCTTATGCGGTTTGGGGTGGCAACCGCATAAGCCTATGCGGTTTGCCCTGGCAACCGCATAAGGCTATGCGGTTTCCTGGCTTGTTTTTATCCCCGGATTTCCTAATTTCTCCGAGGTTTTTAGTATATATACCCCCCTATACCCTGACCTCGAAAACACAATTCACAACCAGTTTTCACAGCAAATACACTCCCAAACTCTCTCAAAGCCTCACGCACTCAAATCCTTGAGTTCAACACACCATCCCGTGTTGAATTCATCCTCCTTTTTAGTTCAAGAAGCGAAGCTCTGCCCAGATCTGAAGCGTCAGGACAAGGTAGGTACCGATCTACACGCTAGCCCCCACCCCCCCCCCCCCCCCCCCCCGGCTTTGGCACTCAGCGCGCTTGCACTCCAAGTGTTCTATTTACTTCGGGTACACTCCATATCCGATGACACGCCAAAGTCGCATAAGCAACCGACCCTTATAAAATAAACCAATGGACAATTGAACTTTATTTTATTTGCATGCATCTTGCACCTTCTTATTTTGCATTAAAATCAACTAAAACAATGAATTCGACCTTTAACTGAACCGTTTTCGTTAACAAGTTAAACATGCTAAACTGAGGGTTTTAATCAATCTTTTTGCATCTGCATCTGCATTCTTTTACAAACTTATCGCACATGTACGTAGCGATAACATTAGCTCAAATATCATCATACATGGATTGTTCTAGGTCAGTAGAGGCTATTTTTACATAGGCTTTTCTAAAAGGTTTTCATAAATCATTAATTCAATTCATCTTTTTCTAAAGTACCCTCACCCCGAATCCATTCTGGTTTCACAAGCCTTAGATCTAGGGGTGTCGGCGTGCTCCAAAATCTAGGACATGTCTTTAGGCTTAGGACATGATAGCAGGTTCCTAATTTCCGCGATAATTAGGTGGCGACTGTAACACCCCGGCCCCAACCAAAGGCCGAAATGTCACTCACGGTAGCTCGCCAGGCTGCGTACATCGCCCACAAACCAACACGGGTCCTTTCCAGTGCACTTTGTCCTCACTCGTGCACATCCTGAGAACTTCCCAGGAGGTCACCCATCCTAAGACTACTCTCCAGCAAGCACGCTTAACCAAAGAGTTCTTAAAATGAGCCACCAGAAAAGAAGATGCATCTTGTTGATATGAGTAGTACTTACAATCCTTTTAAGCACTATGTCACTTGAGCCAACACATGAACCTCTTCAACGGGGTACCCGGCCCGAATAACCTCGGACAACACCGGGTGTTACAGACTCCAAAACAGTTTTAAAGGTTTTTCTAAATTAGTCTTTTTAACTTAATCCGCCCTTAAGCAAGACGCCGAGTTGGGTCCCCCTTGATCCCGGGTTCCACAGTTTGGCGACTCCGCTGGGGAGATTTTATTTTTAAAAACTTAAAACTAGCTTTTTCTTTTTAAAAATAAAGAGGTGAAACTTGAAAGCCTTGAACAATCCATGTATACATAATTGAGCTATGCACATTCGTTTAGAGTCCATTCCTTTTGGAATCTAGGCACCCTTTGCACCCTCGAGAGGTGGTTCCCACATGTAGGCTTGTCCACTCGATAAAGCACATGCCGGACTAGCTTTCCTCTCGCCCCTCCACGGCTTGCCGTAAACGACTATCTCCACCGCCCCAGTGCTTCTTTCAGAAAACCTATCGCCCCGGCGTAAGGAAATGAAGGGGTTAAGTATCTGCCAAAGCGTACTCGAGATAGTTGGAGGTGTACCCGACCGACTCATTTTCACCCCTTTTGAGTCATACGTACAAGTTCGAGGCTATGCACTCCATTTTCTTTTTCAAAACGAGCATCTGCATTCATATCTTCGAAAACTCGCTTAAACTTTTCAAAGATAAATGAACCTAACATCTAACAAACTAACACTTTTCAAACAAAACTATCGCGAATTTTCGAAACAAGCTTTCTCAAAATTCTCCTTTTTCACTAACAAGCAAAAACCCGAGCAAGGATTAAAACTCGAGCTCGTGGACTTTAGTCCTCTAGGTCACACGGCCTAGACTCCACTTTTAACATCCTCGACTCGACTTGCTAACCGCTCTCGAGTCGAATCCTTTTTTCTTTTACACATCCGAACTCGAGCTCACCTCGGCAAATCACCGATATCAGTTCGACGGGTGCAAGGCAAAACGTTTTAACATCGAGGCGAGACGCGCGCACGCGTCCTCGTCTCAAAAGCTTCCTTTAGCTTAAACCTTTTCGAAAATCTCCTCTTTTCAAAACATAAAAGGTCTTTCTAAGCAAAGAAATGAGCTAAAATGACTGCTTAAAAATGAATGTGAGTCTAGTGGGTCGAGTCGTGTCACTAATATACGAAGTGAAATGTAGGCCTCAGCTGGATACTCGCCGCACCAAGCATCGTGTAATAATCCCTTACAAAAAACGAACCTACACCCGCAAAATGGCCGGCAACGAGGAAGTTAACGCACTCCGTGACCAAGTCGCAAAGTTGACCGCCGACCTAGAAGGCCTTTTGACCCATCACGCCACTGAAGTGGAGCGTATGGAACTCAAGATCAAGGAAGAGGCCGATAGGCACGCTAAGAAACTCCAAGCCATGGAGGAAAGGCTCTACGTCTCGAGCACTTACTCTATCCACAAGGAGAATGAAAACGTACCTGCTAGCATTAAGGATGAGCTCCCTAACAAGCTCGCCCTTAGCGATCTTCTTATCTTTCAAGGACATGAGAGCCCGATCATTCACATCCGAGCTTTCAAGTCCCAAATGGCCATCAAGGGGGTCGACTCCAAACACTAGCTTACTCTCTTCCCGCACTCTCTAGCAGCAGTGCCGAAGACATGGTTCTACTCACTTGACCCGCAGCGAGTCCCTACCTTTGAGGAGCTCACAGTCGAATTCGATCGACAATATCGAGACAATGAAGACACTCAAGTCTCAATTCACACTCTAGAAGTCCTTGCTCAAAAGGACAATGAAGGCTTCACCGACTATCTCACTCGTTGGAAGAAGCTAAGCGCTCAAATCCCCAACCGTCCACGCGAGGACGAGCTCGTACCGAAGTTCATAAATAACCTGCGACCCGTGTATCAATTCTACATGAGTTACAGCAATATTCAGAACTTCAAAGAACTAACTAAGGTCGGCACTCAAATCGAAGATGACCTTAGGACTGGCACCATGGCTAAATACACCGGCCATGCTTATCAAGGGCGCTCCTCTAAGTCTTCCCGCACGGTCAAGAACGACGAAAACCGCACCGTCGGTAACCTCGACAATGATACCCTCGACGCCTTTGCAACTACCTTCTCGCCACCTCCTAAGGCCAAGAGAAACTTCGACCCTCTCTTTATGTCTTACTCCAAGGCATTTCAAAGGTTGGTCGAGAAAAACTACCTGCAACCAATTGGGCCTACTAGCGAGCCGCCCGAAGACAAGAAGCCTAAATCTTGGAACCCCAACGCCTTCTGTGCATACCACCGAGGCAAGGGGCATGACACCGAGAACTGCTTTAGACTCAAAAACGCTATCCAAGATCTCATTGATCAAGGAAAGCTTAGCAAACCATCTCAACCCACCAAGCCTTCAAACAACGAAAACCCGCTTGGTAATCATGCAATCTTCGTGGGGTCAATCCCTATACTAGACTGCTCTTACCTCATCACACCCTCGGATGACCAAATCAATGCGGTTTGGTCTCATCGATAATGAAGACGCATTTAACATCGCTACCCACCGACGAGGTGATAAGCCACATCAATCAAGTTGCAAAAGACATCAATCACCTAAAAGCTTTGCATCGAACCGAAGTCGAACGTTTGGAACGACGCATCAAGAAAGAACTAACCAACCCAGCCTCTCTTGATGCCCTCGAAGCTCTTCATCAAAAGGATAACGAAGGCTTCGTTGACACGGCTAAGTCGTATCGCCAATATCAAAATAAACCTAAAAGACAACTAACAGTAGCTAGCAGCAAGAAGGATCGTATCCACAGGGAAACAGCTCAGTTATAAGTTAAAGTCGGCAATAACAGGTTCAACTCGGGTGTGAAAAGTGGGTTTGTAAAAAGCTATAAACTAGAGCAGAAATAGAGCAGATCAACAAATATCAATAAAGAGGAAGATTAGGGCATCAGGATCATTATGACAGTGATTCAGGAACTCAACTCAAAAGTAGAAAACATTCAATTGAAGCTATGCAAGTGGCTAGGTTTAGGAATACGCTCTCTCGAGTCAATATTAACCTTAAGCAAATTTAGCGGGCTCTCGCAACTTACTAAATTCAACTTATCAATTATGCGTGAGTCTAGTTTCAATTAGGCTTTCGATCTTAAACTGAAACAACCTAAGTTCAATTCAATAAAGGCGTCCCTAAATTCAATTGATGATAAAACGCATAGGAAGAAACTAACTTGCACAAGTTCAATCAAAATAGCAATTAAAACATGTCCTGAATCAACTATCACAAATCACCTTCAAACCCTAATTATAATTTAGCTATGCATAATGGAAATCAAAACAAAGCAATAATATGAAGAAGACATAATGAAAGAAATAACAAGAATTGAATAAAAACCTGAAAGTTATGGAGAACCGACGGTTACAATGAATCAAACTTGAAACTAAATTAGAGCTTTAAAGGTTTTGAGAGAAATAAAAGTAAAGCAGAGAACTAAACTAAGGGAAATTAAAGCGTAAGTGTATTTTACGACCTAGCAAACCTATTTATAGTCTTCCAAAAAGTTAAATCCCGAAATAAAACAAATCCGCGTATAAATAACGTCGAGGCCGTAGCGGCGGCCAGATCCCAGTGGCTGACATTCAATTTGGGTGGCTCGCTTTTCTTTGATCTTAGGCCCATCCTTGCTTCTTGGGCCTTTATAACTCGTAGGCCTTTCTTCCTTTTGGTCTTTGGCTCGTGTCTCGAGCCCTTGTGCGCGCTCGAGCTTGGTTTTATTGGCTCGGTTCTCAAAATGCTCCAATGTCTCGGGTTTTGGCTCAAAACCACCAAAACCTGCAAAATGCAAATGAAAAGCAGCAGTATCGAGAAGTATAGCAAATAGCTCCTAAAACTAGTAATAAACTCGAATAAATGCAGCTAAATGCGACTGAACTGGGGGCATAAAATGAATATAAAATGCATGTATCAAACTCCCCCAAACCAAACCTTTGCTTGTCCTCAAGCAAACAGCATCGGAGAAAATCAAAGCGACACGAACTAATCACGTTAGTATCTCGAAGTGGACGACCTATGCACATAAACATTACAACCAAAGTCTATTTCACCGAGAATAGAGCACAGGTCTCAACCGTTCACACCACATTATATCACTAGCCGACATTTGAATTCAAGCAAGGCCAACCGTACAAACCACTTTCCATCATCCAATCCTTCCAAATCATTTCCTTTTTCTCTTCTTTTTCTTTTCTTTTCTGTATTCTGTTTTCTTTTCTCGCAAATGTGGAGCATCCCTCGTATGTAGTACCGTTTAGCTTGACGTTCACTCGGTAAAAATCGCGCTCGGGTACACATATTTCCTTAAGGGTTACATTATTGCTCATACTCACGGTCGCAACCAAATTCATGGCCACTGTGGTTACTCAAGTCAATGAGTCCCCTCCGAGAGCATCGAAGCATTGCTCCAACATATAAGAGATCATTCCAATCAAACCGCAAACCAATCAAACCAACATTCCACAAACCAGTTGCCTAGCTCGAATGTCAAAGTCGAAAGTGAGCGAGCAGCGAAAAGAATTAAGCAGATACAAGTGGGCTAGTGTTGAGGCTCGCAATCTATTAATAGGAAACAAACCAATCGTGCAAGCTAAGGCGATAGAAAGTCGACTCAGAGATACTAAAGATCAAAGTAAGTGTACAAATCAATTCCCCAAACTAGATAAAGCAGGACAAAGCAGAACAAAAAGACTCGTATTTTTGTAATTTTTTGAATTTTTTCACTTTTTTTGAATTTTTCTATATAAATGCACACGAGATAAGAAAATGCAAATGAACTATAAACGCGAAAGTGTTTCCCTCCCCCAAACCAAATCACACATTGTCCTCAATGTGGAAAACAGCATAACCACAAAAGCAGAGGAGGACACATAACATACGGGGAAGGAAAAGTAAAGCGAAAAGGAGGGTAAAGTGGGGTAAAGAATGCTCACTTGATAAAGTCGGAGCTCCCCCAAACCGAAGTAAAGTGTGGAGTGCGGCTAAAATCCACATATATGCGTCCAATTCAGTCCAACATCGAGGTACTTCGGCATAGCACGCAAGAAGAAGCAAAACGGAGCAGCAGAGCGTGGGGGCCGGTCCAGACCGGCGGCCGGCCGGCCGGCTCCCATGCAAAATTTCAATTTTTCTTCGCTTTTTCTTCTGTTTCAAATTCGGCCGGTCGGTCGAGTCTTACGCCGGTCGACCGGCTGGCATGCATACTCGCAGCATTTTCTTCAAAAATACTAAGGACAAAGTCCAAAAGTACCTGCGCGCTAAAATCATTCATAAAAACCCTCGTCCTCTCGCGCTCAAAATCAAACCAAAAGTCATAAAAACAAACCAAACAAAGTACAAGTGCTAATAAAAAGTACAACGTCATCGGGTTGCCTCCCGGAAGCGCTGGTTTATAGTCCCGCACGACTCTTCACAGCTTTAGAAATCAAGTATACGGAGGCCAAGGACATTGGCCATTGGCAACCATCTCGCTTGTAAATAGCGTGGTCGAACGCAGCGAATCACGCCCCTCGAGGCGACTCATCGTCAAATATCAAGACGCACGGATTCTGGCCGAATCACTCACCATATCTCCCACGTGCTCGAGCGACTAATCGTGGGGCTCTCATTCCCATTACTAGCAAAGATAAAGGTCGACCTTCAACACTTTCCTCTCCCCCAAACCAATCGATGCATTTGCTCGTGACTGCACAAGGAGAGACAGCAGAAAGGACCTCCAAAGTGTCTCCGATAGAGTGAGACGGAGGTATAGCATCAATAGTACAAACTGATTCTAACTGCATCGGCGATCTCGGGACACTCGACTGAGTGAAAACCAACTTCTCCCCCCCTACTGTAAAGGTCAACGTCCCATTACCCACATCAATGAGCGCTCGCCAGATGTAAGAAGAATTCGTCCTAAGATAACCGGGATATGGGAATCCTCGGGTATGTCGAGCACAACGAAGTCTACGGGGATAAAGAATTTTCCAACCCGTACTGGGACGTCTTCTAAAATACCTAGAGGTCGCGTGACTGAACGGTCGGCCATCTGTATAGACATGGAGGTACACTTAAAAGATGTCATGCTAAGCTTCCTACAGATGGAGTAAGGGATCACACTCACACTAGCTCCTAAATCGCAAAGGGCATTATCAATCATGTGGGTGCCTATAGCGCAGGGGATAGAAAAACTACCCGGATCCTTCAGCTTAGGGGGAGGGTTACCTGCGAAACGACTACATTCCCAGTAAAGTAATCGACTCTACCTCACCCAAAGACCGTTTCCTAAGCAAGACTTCCTTCATGAACTTAGCATAAGCAGGCATTTCACGAATTAAATCAATAAAAGGAATGTTTACCTGCAAGCTCTTGATGATCTCAAAGAACTTACTGAACTGGGAGTCCTCTTTGGATCGTGCACTCCGTGGGAAGGGTAACCTAATTTGAATTTCCGGACCCTTAACATCACCCGTAGCGTGCCGTTCTTTGCCATTGGCGATCCAGGCCATTGCCGTCGGCATCGGCCGCGCGTTTAATGGCGTCTTTTCACCGCGATTGACGTCTATCCGCTTCCCCATCACCACCGGCCTCTCCTCCACTCGACTCTGCGGTTCCGGCACCTTAGGACCATCATAAGATCGCCCTCCATGGTGAATCGCATTAACATGCTCAATATTCGTCGGTTGATCGCCCTGCGGAGGTAATTGACCGCACGGCGGGTCGCTGCGACGTAACAAGTTGAGCCACTGCGTCTCGAGATGCTTAACTACCGATTTGTCTCCATTTGCATCTTTTGAGTGTCCATCTGCATCTTCTGCATGGCCATCATCATGGAGCGCATTTCAGCTAATGGGTCGGGGACAGGTGTATGTTGTGATGGACGGACATAGGGTGGCTTTTGGTAGGTGGGTGGTTGTTGGTGGAAGTTTTTGTGAGGGGGTTGGTAGGGAGTGTTTTGGGGTGGTTGGGTAGTCGGGTTTTGCACATTCTGGCTACGATAAGATAGCAGCGAGCGATCATAACCAGGTTGGTTTTGGTAGGGCAGGTTTTGATTATAAGGTTGGTACGCATAAACCTGCTCCTGGGGCGCAGCATGCCCCGCGGAGTAACCCGAATCGTGCCCTGCAACAGCGTTGACGTGAGCACTAGAAGAACCACCTCCGTTCATTTGGCTAATCTGCGCAGTTAGCGCAGCAACTTGACTCGTGAGCGCGCTGACGCTCCCCTTATCACGGTCATCATGTGCGGACCGCGAATTCCCCCTAGGCTTCCCGAACTGAGATGAGTGAGTAGCCATATCTTCAATCAACCCCCAAGCCTTATCGTCGTCGACGTTATTAGCAAAACGTCCCTCCGCAGCAGAATCAAGAATGGCTCTACTCTCCGCATAAAGACCATTGTAAAAAGTCATAATCACGAGCCAATCGTTCAGCCCATGATGAGGACAATCCCGTATCAGCTTCTTATACCTTTCCCAGGCTTCAGCAAAAGTCTCATCGTATGTCTGCTTGAAGCCCTGAATCTGACTGCGCATTTGATTAGTGCGCTCTGGAGGATAAAACTTCGAGTAGAACGCGAGGGCCAAACTCCTCCAATCCGTAATACCGGCGGCCTCCTTGTTAAGATCAGTAATCCACTCGCGGGCTCGGTCTTTTAACGAGAAAGGGAACAGCATCTCCCTTATCTGATTCTGAGTGATCCCGGCCTGCTTAATAGTCGAACAGTAGTCCGTAAAAACCTGCATATGACGACCAGGATCTTCCGTAGGATAGCCTCCGAACTGATTCCGCTCCACCAAAGTCAAGAAGGCGGGGCGAATCTCAAAGTTGCCCTGCAGAGTAGCGGGCATCGTAAATCCATTAGGAATGGATTCGGGTTTAGGCACCGAGTGACTCGAAAGTTTAGGCATTGTCACTGGCTCCTCTAAGTCAATCACAACGTGTATGTTGTCCTCTTCGTAGGACGATCGTTCGGAGCGAGATTCCTCCTCTGAACTGTGCACGCTCTCAGCTGCGTAAGCCTCAGCGATTTCCTTGAAGAAATTACGCGTACGGTGAAAGGTACGCTCAGGTTCAGAATCAAAAGGGACTAAACCTGTAGGTGACCTGCGCATATATAACTCAAAGGAAAAGGTGAGAACGGTCTCAAGGAACTAGGTTCCTTGAGACAAGGGAGAAAAACCTGCGAAAACTAACAAGAACTAAAACTAGCAAAGCCGTTTCCCCGGCAACGGCGCCAAAATTGACACGGCTAAGTCGTATCGCCAATATCAAAATAAACCTAAAAGACAACTAACAGTAGCTAGCAGCAAGAAGGATCGTATCCACAGGGAAACAGCTCAGTTATAAGTTAAAGTCGGCAATAACAGGTTCAACTCGGGTGTGAAAAGTGGGTTTGTAAAAAGCTATAAACTAGAGCAGAAATAGAGCAGATCAACTTGATACATGCATTTTATATTCATTTTATGCCCCCAGTTCAGTCGCATTTAGCTGCATTTATTCGAGTTTATTACTTGTTTTAGGAGCTATTTGCTATACTTCTCGATACTGCTGCTTTTCATTTGCATTTTGCAGGTTTTGGTGGTTTTGAGCCAAAACCCGAGACATTGGAGCATTTTGAGAACCGAGCCAATAAAACCAAGCTCGAGCGCGCACAAGGGCTCGAGACACGAGCCAAAGACCAAAAGGAAGAAAGGCCTACGAGTTATAAAGGCCCAAGAAGCAAGGATGGGCCTAAGATCAAAGAAAAGCGAGCGGCCAAATGGTCAGGCCGGCCGATGCCCACTGCCGGCGCCGACTCGGCGTTATTTATACGCGGATTTGTTTTATTTCGGGATTTAACTTTTTGGAAGACTATAAATAGGTTTGCTAGGTCGTAAAATACACTTATGCTTTAATTTCCCTTAGTTTAGTTCTCTGCTTTACTTTTATTTCTCTCAAAACCTTTAAAGCTCTAATTTAGTTTCAAGTTTGATTCATTGTAACCGTCGGTACTCCATAACTTTCAGGTTTTTATTCAATTCTTGTTATTTCTTTCATTATGTCTTCTTCATATTATTGCTTTGTTTTGATTTCCATTATGCATAGCTAAATTATAATTAGGGTTTGAAGGTGATTTGTGATAGTTGATTCAGGACATGTTTTAATTGCTATTTTGATTGAACTTGTGCAAGTTAGTTTCTTCCTATGCGTTTTATCATCAATTGAATTTAGGGACGCCTTTATTGAATTGAACTTAGGCTGTTTCAGTTTAAGATCGAAAGCCTAATTGAAACTAGACTCACGCATAATTGATAAGTTGAATTTAGTAAGTTGCGAGAGCCCGCTAAATTTGCTTAAGGTTAATATTGACTCGAGAGAGCGTATTCCTAAACCTAGCCACTTGCATAGCTTCAATTGAATGTTTTCTACTTTTGAGTTGAGTTCCTGAATCACTGTCATAATGATCCTGATGCCCTAATCTTCCTCTTTATTGATATTTGTTGATCTGCTCTAGTTTATAGCTTTTTACAAACCCACTTTTCACACCCGAGTTGAACCTGTTATTGCCGACTTTAACTTATAACTGAGCTGTTTCCCTGTGGATACGATCCTTCTTGCTGCTAGCTACTGTTAGTTGTCTTTTAGGTTTATTTTGATATTGGCGATACGACTTAGCCGTGTCAATTTTGGCTTAGCAAACCATCTCAACCCACCAAGCCTTCAAACAACGAAAACCCGCTTGGTAATCATGCAATCTTCGTGGGGTCAATCCCTATACTAGACTGCTCTTACCTCATCACACCCTCGGATGACCAAATCAATGCGGTTTGGTCTAGTGATAATGAAGACGACGAATACTGGCTACCCACCGACGAGGTGATAAGCCACATCAATCAAGTTGCAAAAGACATCAATCACCTAAAAGCTTTGCATCGAACCGAAGTCGAACGTTTGGAACGACGCATCAAGAAAGAACTAACCAACCCAGCCTCTCTTGATGCCCTCGAAGCTCTTCATCAAAAGGATAACGAAGGCTTCGTCAAACACCTCGTCCGATGGAGGAAACTACTTGCTCGAGTGCCCGACCACCCACACGAGGACGAGCTCATACACACCTTCCTTTTCAGTTTACGACCCGCCTGGCGATATTACTTTCACTTCTGCAACGTTCAGAACTTCGAACATCTCATCGAAATTGGCACCCGCATTGAAAAGGATCTCACATCTAGTCACGAGGATCCCGTTTACCGAAGTACTCTTCAAGAACGCACTCTTAAAGGACGAAAAATATACAACTCGCATGGCTCAACAAGGAACTTTGACAAACTCTATATGCCTTACGCTGTGGCATTACAAAAACTAGTCGAAAAAGACTACCTTACACCAATTGGACCTATTAACAAGCCACCCATGAGAAAGAAATCAAAATCATGGGACCCCAACGCCTTCTGTGCATACCATCGGGGCATGGGGCATAGCACTGAGAGTTGTCTTAAACTCAAACATGCCATCCAAGATCTCATCGATCAAGGAAGAATCAAGAAACCTCGGATAAAAACTACACCTTCCTCCAGCAACGATGCAATCTACCTCAAAACTCAAGCAACTCAAACAGCTCAAGCAGCTCCAGTGGCACAGAAGACGACGAAGAAGAAGAAGAGATTCTTTTAGCTTCTATTGCTCATAGTGTCGGGTCATCTGTCGACCCATCTATCCTAGACTCTAGTTTTAGTTTAGATTTCCTTTTTACGGAGGCTAGCTCCAAGCAATTTTCTGAATTGTCAAATAATTCTCTTCAAAATAATGAAATGAACAAATTTGTTTACGTCTTGTCTCAAGCTAAAACAAACAACAAAATACAAACACTCAAAAATCAAAAATCAACAAGCAACAAACAAAACGCAAAATGCAAAAGACGCTAACTCATGCGATGAAAATAAACAAACAAATGAATCATTAAACAAATACATTGCAAACATTGTTTCCCCAAAAACACAAGACCCAATCATCGAGGAAACCATAACCATAAACGTGGGAACCCCCGAAGAATCAAGGGAACTACAACTAGGTGCCTCACTAGGCGAAGACGAGCGCGCCCAATTCACACAACTCCTAAGCGAATTCAAGAACGTATTCGCTTGGTCGTACAAAGATATGCCCGGAATCGAACGAAGCATAGCCGAGCACCGCATCCCCATTAAACCCGGTTACAAACCCATCAAACAAAAGCTAAGAAGACTACGCCCCGAATGGTCCCTTATGGTCAAGGAAGAAATCGAAAAACAACTACAAGCCGGTTTCATCCAAGTCATCGAATATCCTGAATGGGTCTCAAACATGGTCCCTGTCTTGAAAAAGAATGGCAAGATTCGAGTATGCGTTGACTTTCGCGACTTGAACAAAGCCAGCCCGAAAGATGACTTCCCATTACCCCATGTGGACGTCCTAGTCGACAACACCGCCGACCACGCACTCCTATCCTTCATGGACGGCTACGCAGGTTATAATCAAATCAAAATGGCTTGCGAAGACATGGCAAAAACGGCCTTCATTACACCGTGGGGCACATACTGCTACACGGTCATGCCTTTCGGCCTAATCAATGCCGGTGCTACATACCAACGCACCGCCACAACCCTTTTACATGACATGATGCACAAAGAAGTCGAAGTCTACGTCGACGATATGATCGTGAAGTCAAAGGAGAGAGGTGGTCATATCACTAACCTCCGCAAGTTCTTCACTCGCCTACGACAATACAAAATGCGCCTCAATCCCCAAAAATGTACTTTTGGAGTCAAGTCCGGTAAACTACTAGGACACATAGTGAGCCAAAGAGGCATCGAGGTCGACCCCTCGAAAGTCAAAGCAATTCTCGAAATGCAACCCCCGAAGAACCTCGACGAAATTCGAAGTTTCTTGGGCCAAATTCAATACATTTCACGCTTTGTTAGCAAACTCACCATGATATGCGAACCAGTTTTCAAGAAACTCAAGAAAACCGACCACGTTGAATGGGACGAAGAATGTCAAAAGGCATTTGACAAGGTCAAAGAATTACTAACCAACCCGTCAGTTCTACGACCACCCCAAAAGGATTTACCACTATCCTTGTACCTTACAACAACCCCTACAGCCATGGGTGCCATGCTCGCTCAAGAGATAAACGGCGAAGAACACGCAATCTATTACATAAGCAAGAAATTTCTCGATTACGAAACTCGATATTCACCCATCGAGAAGAGCTGCCTAGCATTGGTATGATCATCCAAAAAACTCCGTCACTACATGCTAGCACACCAAACGAAGGTCTACTCAAAAATGGACCCCGTAAAGTACCTTTTCGAGAAACCTGTGCTTGACGGGCGAATGGCCAGATGGACACTGCTTCTAGCCGAATTTGACCTTAAGTACGTACCCCTCAAAGCAATCAAGGGACGAGCAGTCTCTGATTTCCTAGCCGAAAACGCAATCGTCGAAGAGCCAATCATAGACACGACATCCCTTCCAGACGATGGGATTTACAATATCAACCAAGAACAATGGGAGTTGTACTTCGACGGCTCCTTCAACTATCGAGGATGTGGAGTAGGAATACTCCTCATATCCCCGAATGGCGAATACACCCCCTTATCCATCAAACTGGATTTCGACGTAACAAACAACGCCGCAGAATACGAAGCGTGCTTGCACGGTCTCCAAGCAGCGCTTGTACTCAACGCCCGCAACATAAGAGTCTATGGGGACTCCTCCCTCATAATCAACCAAGTATCCGGAGCATGGAAGATAGTTAATGAAAACCTAGCACTATACCAAAACAAAATACAAGAGCTCATAAACGAATTCTACCACGTGGAGTTCATACACCTCCCACGCGAAGAAAATCAATTCGCCGACGCGTTATCCAAGCTCGTGTCACTGATCAACATACCCCCGGGAATGGCAACACTACCCATTGTCGTAGAACGACGGAACGAACCCGCCTACATCTGTGACACTGAAACCAAGGAAGAACAAACCAACCCTTGGTACCAAGCAATCATCAACTACAAAACAAACGGCGAATACCCGCCAAACACTGAAAAACGGGGCAAAAGAGCCCTACGCCTATTATCATCACAATTCGTAATGGAAACGGGCAAACTACTCAAAAAGACGCCTCAAGGCACACTACTCTTGTGCGTCGACCACAAAAAAGGACACGAAATCATGTCCCAAATACACGATGGCGAGTGCGGACCACACATGAACGCACGAGCCATGTGCAAACAAATCATAAGGCTAGGATGGTACTGGACCACCATGGAAGCCGATTGCGCAAAATAGGTCAAACATTGCCATAATTGCCAAATTTTCGCAAACGTGCAACATATACCTCCTTCGCCACTCTATACCTTAACCTCGCCATGGTCTTTCTCAACCTGGGGAATTGACGTCATAGGCAAAGTCCAACCCGTGGGAGCAGGAGGACACTGCTTCATCCTCGTGGCCATCGACTATTTCACCAAATGGGTCGAAGCCGCATCATACCGTACGCTAGGCACAAAAGAAGTTGCGAAATTCATAAAAAACAACATCATTTGTCGCTACGGCATACCCCACGAGTTTATCAGCGACCAAGGCACACACTTCCAAGGAGAAGTCGAACCGCTCCTCCTCAAATACAAGATACAACGACATAAATCATCACCCTATCGACCACAAACTAACGGCGCGGTCGAGGCAGCAAACAAAACCGTCGTATCAATCCTTAAAAAGATGATCGATACCTGCCACGACTGGCCCAACAAAATCCCATTCGCATTATGGGGATACCGCACAACCATCCGCACACCCACAGGCATGACACCCTATTTCTTAACCTACGGGATGAAAGCCATCCAACCTGTAGAAATCGAAATGCAATCCCTTCGAATTCTCATGAAAGCAGACATTCCTGAAGCCGAATGGGCACGCGAACGATACGAACAACTCATCCTCTTAGACGAAAGACGGTTACATTCACTAAGTACAGTCCGAATGTATCAATCTCGCCTACAACGCGCCTACAACAAGCGGGTCAAGCCACGAAATATCAAAGTGGGTGACCTAGTACTCAAATCAGTCCGAGCACCATTACCAGTCGACCCAAGAGGAAAATTCAAACCCAATTGGGCTAGACCGTACTTGGTCAAGGAAATCCTCCCTGGAGGAGCCGTGAAACTAACTGACCTAGACGGTCAGGACTTCCGATTGCCAACAAATCTTGATCAACTCAAGAAATACTACCCCTAAGCAACAAATTTGCAATGAATTTCAAAACAAAAAGAAACTCACTCGCGCATGGGTGAACTACGCTCGGTTTGATTCCACGACCTTTGTGGATACGAGTGACTCATGAAAGAGCTCAACCGAATCACACGAACTACGCCGGTTTGATTCCGTGAAACGCGGATACATAGGCAGCTCGTCAAAAGCACAACCGAACTTCCTAGCACGCGAACCCAAAGCTTAAAAAGGTCAAGGGCGATGCACTCACAAAAAGACACGCTCAAAGCTTAAAAAGGTCGAGAGCACAGTCAACACAAAACAAAAATCTAAGTCCGAAGCTTAAAAAGGTCGAGGACTTAAGAACAAACAAATCAAACAACACGATCCGAAGCTTAAAAAGGTCGAGGATTTAAGACAAGATACAAGTGTTCAAAGCTTAAAAAGGTCGAGAACATTTCAAAGCAAAACAAAAGAAAACAACGAGACAAGGCAAAAGCAAATTAATTCTATTATTTAGAATTTTTCGCAATTTAGAAATGAGTTAGGAATAAGCCTCCTTAACCCTTTATTCGAATCTAAAACATGTTTTTGAATAAAGAAAATTTTCTAAGCAAAACAAAACAAACTAAGCCGTCTTCTGTCGCTTCGGATTAGCCTCCTCATCTTCAAGAGGCCGATCCGCCACAATCTTCGAACTGATCACGGGAGCAGTCCTCTCAAATCCTGGGGGCTCGATCGGATCCTCGTCCCGCTCGACTGGGGGCTCCTCGATCCTTGACCCTAGACGATCTCTAACGGTCACCCTCGCTCCAAGCCTTTCCCGCGCAGGCCTCGAAGTAAAGGCATCCACACTAACAGCGCAAAGATCACCATAGTCCCTCCTTTCGCGCACCACCTCATACGCCAAGGAGGGCCTTGGCCAACTCTTCTCCCTCCTCCTCTGATTCTCCCGTTCCTGAGGATCATTGGAACGATACCACCGCGTGTAGAAGTCCGTAACACGAGTAGACTCTCTATGCTCCGGAACAGCCCAAGTAACACGGTCTGACCATCCTCGGATCCACGCATCAATCATCTGGTTGTTTAGGACAACAACCCTTCCAACCTGAGTATCCTGCTCGGGGATGGTCTGAGCAAGCCCGATTTGCCTCTTCAAGCGAAGAGCATGAATCCACACCCCTCGTTCAAACCCGCACAACATCAACCCACGAGCCGCATTCGCAACAGACGGCGCCGTAATCGCCGTAATATGCCACCATGACATATACCAACGAATGGTGCTCTCCTTCACGAACCCCCGGAAGTAGTTTAGTGAACGCTCCCGAGGGTTAGCCCACTCCATCTTTCGCGACGTTGTCGCCGCAGCCTTGAAGACACCACCAAGGGGAAGAGCTTCATACACACTTAGCCTCTCCATGAGCCAAATGTTGAGAATCCTAGCGCAACCCCGGTACGAGGTCAGACGATTAGCATTACGGTCGTCTAAGCCCAGTATGGTCTCCGCTAGAATCAAGGCAGAAGGATCATATCCCCTTTCCATCTCTTCGACAACACGAGCATACCTCGCGTTCCCGAACACCCCATCTGGCATGGACCCCGCAAAGGCATAATGATGAACCAAACAAAAAGCAAGGGCCCTCCGCCTAGAACGGTCCGAAATGCTGGTGTCTACTTTATTCATGTACCGTTGACACAAAAGAAGCATATTCACCTTACCTCCTTCAAATAAACCTGCATTTGTCATCCCAAGGAAGTTCCGCAACATCCCGTTGTAGCAAAGCTCGCTCCTCACAACCACCGGAGTAGCCCGTTTCGACCATCCTCCAATGGCCGCGAATTCCTCCATCAACGGACACACCTCTCCCCCGGGAAACCTAAACACGTGCAAGCTAGGATCCCAATACTCCAAACACGCGTCAAGGAAGTCAAGCTCGACTTTCATTTGGCGAAAGCCAATAAAAACACCCGCACCATCATCATACACCGCCCTCTTCATCCCCGGACTTAGTGAGGAAGTCCACCTCTTCAAAAGAGCATCAAAATGCTCAACCATTTTCTTGGATACAAAAAAAAACTTTTGTAAATATGCCTAATATATTTATGAGAGCAAAAACTTGTACTAAAAGAAAAGAAAAGAAGTGATTGTGAATGAAGATTATGGCACGCACCCCCCTCCTTATATACGAAAACATATTCCGAAATATGGAAATACAGCGCTGTCAGCCAGGCCGAAAAACCGCAAGACCTTATGCGGTTTGCACCCCAAACCGCATAAGCCTATGCGGTTTGAGGGGCTGATTTTTCTCCCAGTTTCCTAATTTCGTCCTTCCTAAAACACGACAACCTACGACATTCTCTTGTTGTCCCTCACACAGCAACATTACATTTCGCTTTAGCAAATACGATTCCTAACACGAGTCAAAACATAACATTTTCAACATCCATGCAAGCTCATTTTGCTTCAAAAATGAACTTTTTGTTGGGGTTAGTGTCCTCCACAGTGAGTGCAATAACATAAATAAATCTCTAAAGGTACACAGGGTACATTTTGTATTTAATCAGTTGATTAACGTTTATCAATAACGGTTGGCTTGCTAGATAAGTTTGACGTTATTGTCATACAGATGGCGGTGATCAACTGGTCCCTAAGAGTCACACCTAAAGGATGTGTTTGAGAGATGTGATTATTTGATAAAATGATCATATCGATGCCCTACTTAATGACTAAACAGTTAGTCAGTGTTGTTGACTAAAAGGTTAGTCAAATATGACTAAGAGGTTAGTCAAATGTGATAATGAATATTATTTAATAAAGATTAAATAATATCAGATGAGAGGAATTAGCTGTAATTCGGAAATTGAATATAAAAGGTTATATTTAATTATTGCATATAATGTAGGCTAATTATTTTTAAACAGTTATAATAAATTAGCAAATTATAAATATACGGATATTTATGATTAATTATAATATATGGATATTATAATAACATTGTACATTAAAAGCTAGTATACTAATTAATTGGGTTGTGATAAACTATTAATTAGAATTTGGGCTTTTAAATTAAGAAGTGGAAAAGTCCACTTCTCCTTGTTTTGGACGTGTAGGGTTATTAAGGGGAGGGGAGTTTACTTCCTCCCTACTTAACCTGTAACACCCCCAATTTCCATAACCTTTAATAAACGATATTTTCAAAGAGTAAATATGGAAATTGAGCGTGTTACCAATACTAGTCACGTACATAAATGGTATATAAAGGTAATCTAGGCGACAGCGGAAACCGTTAAAAACAAAATCAAATGAAATACAAAGTCCCAAAAACGAAACTCAACATTAGCGGCAGTTTATTATAGTGTCCAAAAGTTTTAGTGGTAATCCTATGTCGTCGGCGCACTCATTCCCATCCTGAGCTAGTCAACTGTGGGTACCTGCGCCTAAGAAAACATTTGAAATATCAGCTAAACGGGCTGAGTAAGAAAGAACTGTAACTAGTAAAAACATTTTTTTTTTAAGAAACATTTCGCATAAACAAAACAACATTTATTTTAAATAAAATAAATCATAAAAGGGTCTAAGAAGAACTTTCATTTTCCTGCCAAAACCTTTCATAATCAGTTAGTCAAACGAAAACCTTTAAAACCACTCCGTAAACCAGTTCGAATTCAAGGTAGAGGTACCAGATAAAATATAACCCCAAGCCAGAAGTTCTCGAATGCGCGCATCCCTCAGTGAGCCAACCCCAAAGAGGAGGAATCAAATGGCGAGACCGCGATCAACCGGCCCCAAATATCAATATACTCAGTGCAGGTTTACAACCTACACCTACCCCTCTGTCTCATTCGACAGAGGTACCAATATAACTCAGTGTAGGGATATACCCTACACCTACCCCTCTACCAGGTTTGAAAACCACCATTCCTGTAAATCATTAATTTACAAAGCAAAACGAAGCCAAACCAATTTCAAAATAAAACCAAATCTTTAAATTCAATCCTTCATTAAATACAATTCAATAGCGTTTCCAAAAGTATTCAAACCAATAAAATCGAATAAAAGTTGAATTTAAAATAATACTTCTACAAAATTATTTATCGTTCCGCAAGCAATTATGATTATAATTAACTTTTTTGAAAAGCATTTTAAAAAGGGCTACACATTCTTTCTTACCTCGACAGTTGGTCCACACGACTCATGGCTAGGACTAGAATGCTTCCTCTATGAATCCGGAGTCTACAATTAATATAAATTACAACTATTACTCATAATGCAGCAATTATACGTAACCATTCTAACTAAAGACTCTAAACGGGTCTATACTAGGTCGACCATTCCCCATCCCAACACAACGATAATAATAACCATAAAATCGTACGGAGTATTACATTACCAATAATAGAGCACGATAGCAGAGCATGGCAACAACAATACACAACATAACTAATTGATTTACGAGATAGCAAAAATACAAACAACCCCGACAACCACCACCCTAGGCCACGACACATATCGACACACACACACCGCCTTCTGCCATCCTAGACCTACGACTATAATTCTCGACAATAACTACATATACAGCAGCAAAAGAAGATAATCAAACAACAACGACAACCGAACAACAACAACGACAATAGTAACAACCAAAACCCACGATGTACACACCCCCTTCCATCACCACTGATCACCACGACCATGCCAAGACATCTCTCGACACCGACACCAGCAGCAAGAACGACAGAAAACAGAAGAACATCGTAAACAAAAGCAAGGCAGAACAGAGGCTCGAAAAAGTGACATTTACAACACGATTTCAACTTATTAATGACCATAAAACGACCCCAACTCGACCCTACACCATCCTAACAGTGTATACAATCATTACCCAGAAGATATAGCACAACACAAGCCAAAACATCACAAAACACGACCAAAACGCAGCAGCACAGTAGACCTCGGAAAATGGCACATCCAAAGCAATTACGACATATTATCGACCACGAAACGATCCCAAATCGACCGTACACAATCCCCACAACATACCCTAACAATACCACATCAAAACCAGCCCATACACGCGGGTTACGACCACAAAAACGACAGAAAACAGCAGCATAGCAGACCCATGGAAAACAGAGTATATTTTGCACAAAAATGACTCAAAATGACACGACCAAACCCCGAATAACCACCCCACACGATGGGTCACATTCCTAGGAGTGTGTGTACAAAATTTGGGCCAAAAATACGAAGAAACGAGGGAGAAATCAGAGCCAAAACGTGACACCAAACAGGGCAGAAAAAAAACAGGGGCAAACACGAGTGTTTTATGGTGTTTTATGGGCGAATTGACAACGGGTCTTGAGTGTATACCGACTAAGGACGTTAGTACTAACCTGGGGATGAAGTTCGGGACAAAACGGAAGCAAAAATCGTCAGAAATCGAGCCGGAAAACGGACGGGCAGCCTGCTCTATTTTGCCGTTTGTGTTTGTGATGTGCGTGTGATTTTGTGAGGTTCATTAGGGTTAATTAGGGATTAGGGTGTAATTATATGATTAGGGGGATGATTAGGGTAATGATCGGGCTTGGGCTTAAATAGCTGGGCCAAAAAAAGTTTAAGTCGGGTTTAATTAGTTTAAGTCGTATTTAGATAGGTCCGACTTACTATTTACTATTACTAAAACCTCGTATACGTACCGATATTATTAAAAAGGTTTAACAACGTAATTATTTGATTTACAAATATTAAATATAATAGGCCAATTTTACCGGGTATTACATAACCTATTAAGACTCCTAATCTCTCTGAATCGAATTCATTCATTCACAAAAATACAACAACACAAAACTTGAGAAAAAGAAACTGTTCTTTTCTCTCTAATTTCTAGAAAATTCAAGGGCATATCTTAGACTATCTTGGGTGAGATAATTAGGAGATACCATAATTTTGGTATTGATCTTAGGCCAATTCTAAAGGATTAAAAGGTTAATTCTAAATCTTTATACTATGTTTTGCAATTTCAATTTATGACTATAAATCTTGTAAAAGTTTTCATTATAATCCTGTGAATTAAAAGGTCTATATACGGATATAAACCTACAAGTGGTATCAGAGACTAGAGTGCTCATGAATTTTTTATAAGGTTTTCATAAAATTGATTTGCGTAATTTTTAATCAATTTGTTTTAGTGGCCGTAAGATTTGTATGACTTTTAATATTGAATTGATTTTGTGAAGTTACGTTTTGATATTGAATTGCTTTTGCCGATTAAAGCAATTTAATTGAATTGATTTTGTGAGGCCACGTTTGGTTTTTGGATTTTGTTAAAAGTCAACTTAAACCAATTTAATTGAATTGATTTTAATTGGCCGTATGCTTCATGGCCACGTCTTTGTTTAATTTTTGGGTTTTGTTTTGGTCTATTTAATTCATAATTATCGATGTTTTAAGATGTTAAAATTATCTCATATGAATTTGTATAAGTTTTGTTTCAATACTGATTGAACTAAAACATAAAAGGATCAAATTTTATATGTTAATGAACATATTGTGTACTTTTCATTAGATCTATCAGTTTTAAGTTGTTTAATTTAAAAGGTTAAATTGAATCTCTTAAGTCAATATTTAATACGGATTAAAATTGAGTTAGGATCGATCTAATTATTAGGATAATTGAATTAAATCAGTTTGATTCAAATTTTACAGTTGGCCGAATCAATTTGTTGTTTTTGGTATTTTTAGTTTTGGCCGATTTAAATTATTTTTTTTTGGTAAATTTATTTTGTGTTTTTTTTTTTTTGGCCGAGTATATTTTAAATAAAAAAAAAAAAATTGATTTACGGAATTTTTAAATCTGGCCGAAATTGTTTTGTTTTTTTTTTGAAATTATATCTTGTGATATATTATTATATTTTGTTATATTATAAAGATATATATTTTGTGTTATTGTGAAGCAGTTCACAATAAATATGATACCTAATATTTTAAAGCAGTTTAAAATATCTTGAGATCGAATTTATGTTATACTGATAATATAAATTGTTTTGGATTATATTTCGATTAAAAGATATTATGAACAATTAAGGAATTGTTGCATAATTTTAATCATTTATAAAGAGGTGGTTTGGATTAAAATCAATTCGTTTGCATTGTTTTTAATTATGTTTAGTTGATGCTATATATCTGTTTGTGAATGAATGCATGAATGAATGGTTTAATTTTACGCATTAATTATTGTACAAACGGTTGTAATTTACTAGTGTGGCCTTAGAAAGTTGTGTTTTCGTAATGAAGGAAACACAATTTTGGTTGTATTTTGAGATCTCGAATCTCCAATTTTGTAATATTTTAATTTTGGCATATTTTGAATTAGAATGTAAATAGGTTTATTTTTGTAATTCAAAATTGTAATTTTAAGAAGATTTCAAGATGAAGATTCAAGATGGACTCCCACTTAAAGCCCAAGATGAAGAATGAAGACAGCTTAGGGTCCATGGATGGATTCCACTTTGTATTGTCTTTATTTTCATAGGGATAGGCCACACTAGGTGTTTTTCCTCTTTTTGCGTTTTACTTTACCGTTTTTATTGCATTCACGTTAGTTAGTAGCATCATATTCCGCCTAAACTAAACCAAACCACCTAATCTACGTCTGCTGCGGTTAATGTCCCTTTGGAACCCAGGAGGTCGGGTAGAATCTCCATTCCTCCAGATCGATATATCGGTATAGTCGAGGAGAATGGGAGAGACGACGTTTTACTCCTTGAGAGTAACGAACCCGTAACCAATAAAGGTGCCATGACGTGTTCTGACTCAAAGCTATGGCAAGAAGCCATGCAATCCGAGATGGACTCGATGTACGAGAACGATGTATGGGATCTGGTTGACTTACCTGATAAGGCTAGGCCTCTTCAGTGCAAATGGCTTTACAAGATAAAGCGATCTGTAGAAGGACAACCAGATATATACAAGGCACGACTAGTGGCAAAGGGTTTCACTCAAGTGCAAGGGTTGCACTATGATGAGATCTTTGCACCCGTAGTCATGCTTCGTTCCATTCTGATTCTCTTAGCGATCGCCGCATTTCATAACTATGAAATTTGGCAAATGGATGTGAAAACCGCCTTCTTAAACGGTTATTTGGAGGAGGAGTTGTACATGGTACAACCCGAAGGTTACATCGATCCTAAAAATCCTAAGAAAGTTTGCAAGCTTAAGCGTTCCATTTATGGACTTAAGCAAGCTTCACGGAGTTGGAATCATCGCTTCGACCAAGTGATAAAGGAGAATGGATTCACTCGATCGGTCGAGGAACCATGCCTATATATCAAGTCGAGTGGGAGCAAGATTGTCTTCCTTATCATCACGTCGATGACATACTCTTGATTGGGAATGACATACCTCTCTTAACTTCGGTAAAAGTATGGTTAAAGAACCATTTCCGGATGAAAGATCTGGGTGAGGCACAGCGTATTTTGGGGCTCCGTATCTATAGAGATAGATCACGACGGATGTTATCCCTCAGTCAGGAGTCTTATATAGATAAGATTCTTGAGAGGTTCAGCATGACCAACTCCAAGAAGGGGAACCTTCCAATGATCTCAGGGGTGCATTTGAGTAAAGCTCAAGCACCAAAGACATCGGAAGAGGTCGAGCGCATGAGTCGGATTCCATATGCTTCGGCAATAGGATCGATCATGTATGCCATGATATGCACACGTCCGGACGTGGCATATGCATTGAGTATGACGAGCCGATACCAAGGCAATCCAGGTGAAGCACACTGGATAGCCGTAAAGAACATTCTTAAGTACCTACGGAGGACTAAAGATTGGGTATTGACTTATGGAGGAGACACTGAGCTATGCGCAAACGGTTACGCAGATGCTAGTTTCCAAACGGATCGAGATGACTCGAAGTCTCAATCTGGATTCGTTTTTTACTCTAAATGGCACTGGGTCAGCTGGAAAAGCTCCAAACAAACAGTTATAGCAGATTCAACGACTGAGTCCGAGTACTATGCTGCTTCAGAGGCTGCGAAGGAAGCTATATGGATGCGCCAGTTCTTACAAGGACTAGCTGTAGTTCCTAGTTCGAATGACCCGATCACCATCTATTGCGACAATAGTGGTGCCATCTTCCAAGCGAAGGAGCCTAAGTCCAGCAACAAGTCTCGGCACGTGCGAAGGAAGGCTCACATGATCCGAGATTACGTGGAGCAGAAGGAGATAGTGATTGACAAGATTGCTACGGATGATAACATAGCAGATCCTCTCACTAAGCCGTTGAGACAAGATAAGCATGAAGGGCACGTTAAATCCATGGGAATTAAGCGTGTTCCTGAGTTGTATTAGTTGTTTGTATGGATTTGACACTTGTATTTCCTAAAACTTCTAATAAAATCATCGTTTTGTTATATATATTGTTTTTCATGAGGGTTGTGCAGACAACGTTGAACACCTCAAAGTGAACTGAATTGCTTTATATTTTGTTTTGGTCCGTGGTCGCCTACACGAGCTGATAACTCTGGCAATCATTTTGTGACGTCGATTGATGGTGGGTTCAACGAGCCATAAGTCAAACTGTTGACTGATCGATCACAGCTGCGGGTTTACTGAAATCGCGCAGGACATTTTTGTGACGACAACATGGAGTCCTAAATGTTTCAGAACATTAGGTGCCTGGTCGTGTTCAACGAGCCATAAGTGTTCCTAGAGTCGATTCTTTTGACTATCGACTGTCTCTTGAGATTAAGGCAGATTTTGGGTGACTTTGGTTTCTTTCTCACGGTCGACCGTAACAGGAGGCCAAGCAGATTTTCACTGGGTCATTTCATGCTGCGCTTACATCTGCAGGATTCGAGTTGCGGGAAATATCCAAACTTCTATCGAGTTATAATATTTATTCTCAGGGCCACTCGAGGAGCTGTAACTGAAAATGCATGGCCATGCTCGAATATTGATTCGTTTATCAGTTAAGTTACTCTCTAGTCGGGGAAACCACTCTTGATTCTGATCGCTTGTGAACTACGACCTTTGAAAGTACGGACTTTGCAAATTGGTTTACATTGAGTGGGAGAAATTTATTATGGATATGAGAATCGGTTATCGCACCTACACTTGTACGGACAAGTGGGAGATTGTTGGGGTTAGTGTCCTCCACAGTGAGTGCAATAACATAAATAAATCTCTAAAGGTACACAGGGTACATTTTGTATTTAATCAGTTGATTAACGTTTATCAATAACGGTTGGCTTGCTAGATAAGTTTGACGTTATTGTCATACAGATGGCGGTGATCAACTGGTCCCTAAGAGTCACACCTAAAGGATGTGTTTGAGAGATGTGATTATTTGATAAAATGATCATATCGATGCCCTACTTAATGACTAAACAGTTAGTCATTGTTGTTGACTAAAAGGTTAGTCAAATATGACTAAGAGGTTAGTCAAATGTGATAATGAATATTATTTAATAAAGATTAAATGATATCAGATGAGAGGAATTAGCTGTAATTCGGAAATTGAATATAAAAGGTTATATTTAATTATTGCGTATAATGTAGGCTAATTATTTTTAAACAGTTATAATAAATTAGCAAATTATAAATATACGGATATTTATGATTAATTATAATATATGGATATTATAATAACATTGTACATTAAAAGCTAGTATACTAATTAATTGGGTTGTGATAAACTATTAATTAGAATTTGGGCTTTTAAATTAAGAAGTGGAAAAGTCCACTTCTCCTTGTTTTGGACGTGTAGGGTTATTAAGGGGAGGGGAGTTTACTTCCTCCCTACTTAACCTATTAAGACTCCTAATCTCTCTGAATCGAATTCATTCATTCACAAAAATACAACAACACAAAACTTGAGAAAAAGAAACTGTTCTTTTATCTCTAATTTCTAGCAAATTCAAGGGCATATCTTAGACTATCTTGGGTGAGATAATTAGGAGATACCATAATTTTGGTATTGATCTTAGGCCAATTCTAAAGGATTAAAAGGTTAATTCTAAATCTTTATACTATGTTTTGCAATTTCAATTTATGACTATAAATCTTGTAAAAGTTTTCATTATAATCCTGTGAATTAAAAGGTCTATATACGGATATAAACCTACACTTTTTTGCAAAACATTTTCACAATCTAATTCAACATCAAAGCACCCCACTCGGGAATCATTCGTCTTTCAAACAAGCTTACAACTAACAACAATCCAGTTCAAGTTCCAGCTACAAAGACATGTAAGCTAAGGTTCATACAATCTTTATTACACAAGTTCACTCAGGATGACGACGACGATACTCGTCAAATTCACGCCGAATCTGAGCCGTCTCAGCACGACTCTGACACAACTGAGCCGCCTGCTCAGCCCAAGCCGTCCTCCACCTGTTCGCTGTCCTCCACAGCTTCTTGTGCACCTCCTTGGCCACCTGCAACACATGACACACACAACCGCATTACGTTTTCTCTATTTTGCCTTAATTTCACTCAAACTAAGTCAAACTTAGGGGGGAAATATCAAAAACAAAGCGCATTTTCTCCATTTAGCCTTAATTTCACTCAAATCAAGACAAACTCGAGGGGTAACCTCAAAATACGCATATCACTAGTTTGATCATCGCCATTTCTCATACCTCGATCAAACTGGGGGCTCACACATATAAAATCACAGAAATACATACCTTCTTCACCTTGCTCGTCCAGCTGTCCATACCCACAAGAGTCACCGGCAAGTACGTCGGCAAAGTGAAGGTACGACGGACACCCGAGTCGTCATACTCAATAGTAGTAGGAAAGTCACCAGGCTGCTCCGCCATCTCGGGATCAAACAACTACAAAAAGCACACGTCAGCACACGTCAGGGAAATTTTTCGCAAAAAATACCTTACGCACCCTCAAAAGAAGCAAGCATACCTCAATCGGCCCACAAGCAAGCCGAGACTGAGCAAATTGGCCATAGTCTTCCCCGAGACAAAGAAGACTCGCCGACTCTCCTTCCCCGTACAACGCCATCCGATCCTGCACGGAAACCCCTCGCTCAAAAAGGACTCTCGGCGGGTCCTTAGGCACCACTGGAGCCGGCCACCCGGCCTGGAAGACCAAACGCTCCCCAAGGTACCAAACCGGCCCATACGGTGTCGCCAGGTACAGACGCTGGGTGTCACGCAACGCAAACCGCGCCCCAATGCCCTCAGGAATGCCCGTGATATCGCCCCACTGAACGGACGAATCGAACGAAAAACAAACACTCATAAATACAATCATTTTAAGTACACTCTATTTAAAATGGTTCAAACACAAACCTCATCAAACTGCATCTGGTTCAGACGCACCCGAACCTCGTCATACAACCAGTCAAAAGCCGCACGGTTACACATACCCCAAGTACGCACCGCCGGATACACCCTCGCAATCGTCACAGCATGCGGAGGCAGCAGAAAAGGGAAGTGACTGAAGATCCACGACTACATGCACATAAACAAGTCAAACGAGACAACAAAATCAAGCAAGACAAAAACAGAAAGACATGAGCAAAACATACCTCCATCACAAACCCAGGCGAGACTAAGGACAGTCTCGATCCTCGATTCATGACCCGCGGCCTCACCGCGTCCATACAGAATCGAATGCACAAGCCCAAGGATGGTGACACCAAGTCAAGTGTCTCGATCGCACCCCAATCTATGAGATGCATCAGGACCGACGTCGCCGCCCATTCACCCTTATCACCAAAGTACACGGCGCTAACGAACCACCACAGCCACAAACGAGCGTTCTGCTCGTCAGTCCACTCGGAGGGGCCTCGCTTGGTCTTCCCCTCAAAGTACTCCAAGATGAAGCTCGTCTTGATCACATAAGGTGGATTACCCTCAAACTCCACCTCCAAACCACCGCCAATCGCGGTAGTCACCACCTAGTCCACGATGGACGGCGCAAACCCAAAACTCATATCACGGTCCCCGAACGGAAGCCCCGTCATGACCGCGTACCCTGACAAAGTAATGCCGGCCTCAAAGCCGGGCATGTGAAACGTCGTCGTGGTATCCCAATACCTGTCAAGGAAGGCCCTGATCAACATCAGGTTCGCCGTCAGCTTCGACCTCGCAATCGCCCTCCAGTGCTCGACTAGAGGACCAAAAGCACTACTAAGCACCCGAGCTTTCGCACCCTCCGAAAGCTTCTTCTCAAACGCATACATCACGGACGAGACGCCCGAAAAAGTCCTCATCGGACCTTTCTGCCAACCCATCGTCGCCCGATAGGAAACGTGTCTCTCCGGAGCAAGTAAAAGATCATGGCCGTCCCAGCCCCTGGCAAACGCCCTGTTTGCACGCGACTTTCGCGGCCTAGAGCTACTCCCCGTAGGCGCAGCCTCTGCAGCCTCCTCGGCCTCCTCCTCAACATCCATCCCAGCCTCTATCACGTCTACCAGAGCAAGCGTATCCACCTCCTCCTCCTCCTCCTCCTCCTCAGGGTCGGGCCTACGGTCACGCCTCGCGCGGCCCTGACCCCCACCTCGTGATTGGCCACGCCTCATGGGCAGGTCACGAGGGTCAGCCTCCCTCTCACTGTACGAACGCCTCATGCTACTCGAACTGGGGGCCTCGATCCTCGATAAGATTTTACGAGATCTCGATCTCGTAACACGACCAGAACCTTCTCCTGCAACCAACACGACCAATACATACAGCTATAACACATGCAAGCATAAAAAATTGGCATACACATACACAAATACACACAAAATAATACGCACATAATACATATACATCCTTTTACACACTAACACTATACATTTCACAGAGCATTTTCAGGCCTAATTCACAATTAAGCCAAAAACCGTTCTCCACACCTCAAAATTACAACTTTATGGTTTCTACGCGCCATAATAGTCCCCAACAACAAACCATTACAAGCAATTGCATTTTGGTCACCCCGATCAAAAACCCCCAATTCGCCTTAATTACTCCGTATAACTACGACTTAAGACGGCGATTTGAAAGCCTTAACTCGACATTTTCGCAAAATTAAAGCTAGATACATGCTATACACACTATAGGCATCCTACACCGAAGTTTAATTGAAATTCCGGGTCGGAACATCCGGGCTCGTTTTCGGGCCCGAACCCTAGGTTACACGTTTTTGGGCTTAGCACGGTCCGAATCGTAATCAATTCACACATACATGTTCACATGGCATAATGCAACACAATGACGTCAATTTTAAGCATTCAAACGGCAAATTTCAAGCAAAACTCGGGTTTTCATTCAAAACCCGTCTTTTCAACATTTCAAGGCAAAACTAGCTAATTACAACGACAAATAACGTAAAAGCAAGTTAAAATGGAGCACTACCTGGTTCCATAGCAAGGCAACGCAACGAGAATGAGCAAAAACGGTTGAGAAATCGAAATTTGGTGCTTTAAGGTGATAGAAACCGAAAATGAAGTAATGAAGCAAGAACACGGTGTACTCGTGCTTTATACAGCTCTCCCAGCCACAGAGGGAAACCGCATAGCCTTATGCGGTTTGCACCCCAAACCGCATAAGGTTATGCGGTTTCTGCCCCTGGTTTTTCTTCGGTTTTTCTCGTTTTACGCCTACTTTTGAATTCCTAATTCATCTTGGTCCTAATGCAACTCCAAGTACGTCCCGTGCTTGGGTTAAGGCGTCACCTATAGTCCGCCATACCCGTATATTAAGCATTTAATGTACGGTACAGAAGCAGAAGCACGAACGCTCTTCACGAGCATTACATCATTTTCTCCTCAACGGAAGGCAATCATATGCAATAACAACTACATAAACACTCATTGGCGAGCCCAAGCACAAGCACTCGCAATACACCCAACTACAAGCATCCTTACTCAACATAGACGCTCCTCGGCGAGTTCAAGCACAAGTACCACACATCCAAGCATTGCGACCCTTACACATGCGCTCCAAGGCGAGATTATGCATTTCTACATCCATGCACCCTTACCCAATCACCTTCGCACCCTTACGCATACACTCCTTCACGAGACCACGCACTACATGAAGACACTAAAAGTAGCAGCACCAGGCATCCGACGCAGCAGCACTACAAGCACAACGAAGACATCCAGCAGGCTGGCAGGCCCTTATAGCATGCACGGACCGTCACGTCCTTAAACATGTACGCCCCTCCCCGTTTATCCCGGTTCGAAGTCCTCGTCTCACCCACGGACACATGCTTCGTTCCGCTGACTGTATCGAGGCTGTAATGGTCCGGATATGATCGTGGAGTTTGACTAGCGCTCTAGTCCGAGCTCAGTCAAACTGGGGGCTCTGTGGATACCCATATCCGTACCCTCCCACACAAAACCCTGTGATGTAACACGGACTTTTATTACGCATGCTTTAACGTTGACTTAAACGGTTCTAACTAATGTCGAATTCATTCTGAGTCGTTTGAAAGGTTAAAATGATTTTAGGTCGCTTCACATCGCATTTAAATAAACGTTCATTTTGTCCATTTGGAGTCTAACTAGGTCCTTGTCCCGCTTCATTTGGCATGAGCTTCGCATTTGCACTACAATTAGCCCTTTTACACTAACAAGGTCTAATTCAGCATTCCTAAATTCCTAAATTTAGGCCCGGCGGCTAGATCTTCCCTTTAGCCTCCTCTTACACAAAATACAGCCCCACGTCTTACCTTATTTCACAAAACCTATGCAAATACACCTCTTTCATTTTTACGGGTCTCGGGCCCAAAACCGAGCCCAAGCCCAGCCTTTGGCTCGCACCCCAAAGCCCTGAACATCACAAATATATCAGAAATATCCCAGGTCCTTCCTTGACGTACAAGCAAGGATTACACTAAATCTTTTCGTGATATAATCAAACCGGAACTAGGAAACTACGCTAAAAACCACACCTCCAAACCGCATAGCCTTATGCGGTTTGGGTTGGCAACCGCATAAGCCTATGCGGTTTGCCCAGGCAACCGCATAAGGCTATGCGGTTTCCTGGCTTGTTTTTATCCCCGGGTTTCCTAATTTTCTCCGAGGTTTTTAGTATATATACTCCCCTATACCTGACCTCGAAAAACACAATTCACTACCAGTTTTCACAGCAAACACACTACAAAACTCTCTCAAAGCCTCAAGCACTCAAATCCTTGAGTTCAGCACACCATCCCGTGTTGAATTCATCCCTCCTTTTTAGTTCAAGAAGTAAAGCTCTACCCAGATCTGAAGCGCCAGGACAAGGTAGGTACCGATCCACTTGGATCAAAGCTTTTTCTTATTTTCTATGGACTAACAAAGGGGACTACACTTTAGCGCCCCTCCGGGCTTTGGCACCCAAATAGCGCTTGCACTCCAAGTGTTCTATTTACTTCGGGTACACTCCATATCCGATGACACGCCAAAGTCGCATAAGCAACCGACCCTTATAAAATAAACCAATGGACAATTGAACTTTATTTTATTTGCATGCATCTTGCACTTTCTTATTTTGCATTAAAATCAACTTAAACAATGAATTCGACCTTTAACTGAACCGTTTTCGTTAACAAGTTAAACATGCTAAACTGAGGGTTTTAATCAATCTTTTTGCATCTGCATCTGCATTCTTTTACAAATTCTTTCGCACTTGTACGTAGCGATAACATTAGCTCAAATATCATCTTACATGGATTGTTCTAGGTCAGTAGAGGCTATTTTTACATAGGCTTTTCTAAAAGGTTTTCATAAATCATTAATTGAATTCATCTTTTTCTAAAGTACCCTCACCCCGAATCCATTCTGGTTTCACAAGCCTTAGATCTAGGGGTGTCGGCGTGCTCCAAAATCTTGGACATGTCTTTAGGCTTAGGACATGATAACAGATTCCTAATTTCCGCGATAATTAGGTGGCGACTCCAAAACAGCTTTAAAGGTTTTTCTAAATTAGTCTTTTTAACTTAATCCGCCCTTAAGTAAGACGCCGAGTTGGGTCCCCCTCGATCCCGGGTTCCACAGTATCATTTTAAAATTTCCCTGACGTGTGCTGACGTGTGCTTTTTGTAGTTATTTGATCCCGAGATGGCGGAGCAGCCTGGTGACTTTCCTACTACTATTGAGTATGACGACTCGGGTGTCCGTCGTACCTTCACTTTGCCGACGTACTTGCCGGTGACTACTGACGCGGGTATGGACAGCTGGACGAGCAAGGTGAAGAAGGTATGTATTTCTGTGATTGTATATGTGTGAGCCCCCAGTTTGATCGAGGTATGAGAAATGGCGATGATCAAACTAGTGATATGCGTATTTTGAGGTTACCCCCTCGAGTTTGTCTTGATTTGAGTGAAATTAAGGCAAAATGGAGAAAATGCGCTTTGTTTTTGAAATTTCCCCCCTAAGTTTGACATAATTTGAGTGAAATTAAGGCAAAATAGAGAAAATGTAATGCGGTTGTGTGTGTCATGTGTTGCAGGTGGCCAAAGAGGTGCACAAGAAGCTGTGGAGGACAGCGAACAGGTGGAGGACGGCTTGGCCGAGCAGCGGCTCGGCTTGGCGTCAGAGTCGCGGCCGAGCTCGCCAGATTCGGCGTGAATTTGACGAGTATCGTCGTCGTCATCCTGAGTGAACTTGTGTAATAAAGATTGTATGAACCTTAGCTTACATGTCTTTGTAGCTGGAACTTGAACTGGATTGTTGTTAGTTGTAAGCTTGTTTGAAAGGCGAATGATTCCCGAGTGGGATGCTTTGATGTTGAATTAGATTGTGAAAATGTTTTGCAAAAAAGTTCTTTTGTAATGCAAAATGAGATTGCATGGATGTTGAAAATGTTATGTTTTGACTCGTGTTAGGAATCGTATTTGCTAAAGCGAAATGTAATGTTGCTGTGTGAGGGACAACAAGAGAATGTCGTTGGTTGTCGTGTTTTAGGAAGGACGAAATTAGGAAACTGGGAGAAAAATCAGCCCCTCAAACCGCATAGACCTATGCGGTTTGTGGGCTAAACCGCATAGGCTTATGCGGTTTGGGGTGCAAACCGCATAAGGTCTTGCGGTTTTTCACTGGGCCGACAACAGTATTTCCATATTTCGGAATATGTTTTCGTATATAAGGAGGGGGGGTGCGTGCCATAATCTTCATTCACAATCACTTCTTTTCTTTTCCTTTAGTACAAGTTTTTGCTCTCATAAATATATTAGGCATATTTACAAAAGTTTTTTTTTGTATCCGGGAAAATGGTTGAGCATTTTGATGCTCTTTTGAAGAGGTGGACTTCCTCACTAAGTCCGGCGATGAAGAGGGCAGTGTATGATGATGGTGCGGGTGTTTTCATTGGCTTTCGCCAAATGAAAGTCGAGCTTGACTTCCTTGATGCGTGCTTGGAGTATTGGGATCCTAGCTTGCACGTGTTTAGGTTTCCCGGGGGAGAGGTGTGTCCTTTGATGGAGGAATTCGCGGCCATTGGAGGATGGTCGAAACGGACTACTCCGGTGGTTGTGAGGAGCGAGCTTTGCTACAACGGGATGTTGCGGAACTTCCTTGGGATGACAAATGCTCATGCTGCAGGTTTGTTTGAAGGAGGTAAGGTGAATATGCTTCTTTTGTGTCAACGGTACATGAATAAGGTAGACACCAGCATTTCGGACCGTTCTAGGCGGAGGGCCCTTGCTTTTTGTTTGGTTCATCGTTATGCCTTTGCGGGGTCCATGCCAGATGGGGTGTTCGGGAACGCGAGGTATGCTCGTGTTGTCGAAGAGATGGAAAGGGGATATGATCTTTCTGCCTTGATTCTAGCGGAGACCATACTGGGCTTAGACGACCGTTATGCTAATCGTCTGACCTCGTACCGGGGTTGCGCTAGGATTCTCAACATTTGGCTCATGGAGAGGCTAAGTGTGTATAAAGCTCTTCCCCTTGGTGGTGTCTTCAAGGCTGCGGCGACGACGTCGCGAAAGATGGAGTGGGCTAACCCTCGGGAGCGTTCACTAAACTACTTCCGGGGGTTCGTGAAGGAGAGCACCATTCGTTGGTATATGTCATGGTGGCATATTACGGCGATTACGGCGCCGTCTGTTGCGAATGCGGCTCGTGGGTTGATGTTGTGTGGGTTTGGACGAGGGGTGTGGATTCATCCTCTTCGCTTAAAGAGGCAAATCGGGCTTGCTTAGACCATCCCCGAGCAGGATACTCAGGTTGGAGGGGTTGTTATCCTAAACAACCAGATGATTGATGCTTGGATCCGAGGATGGTCGGACCGTGTTACTTGGGCAGTTCCGGAGCATATAGAGTCTACTCGTGTTACGGACTTCTACACGCGGTGGTATCGTTCCAATGATCCTCAGGAACGGGCTAATCAGAGGATGAGGGAGAAGAGTGGGCCAAGGCCCTCCTTGGCGTATGAGGTGGTGCGCGAAAGGAGGGACTATGGTGATCTTTGCGGTGTTAGTGTGGATGCTTTTCCTTCGAGGCCTGCGAGGGAAAGGCTTGGAGCGAGGGTGACCGTTAGAGATCGTCTAGGGTCAAGGATCGAGGAGCCCCCAGTCGAGCGGGACGAGGATCCGATCGAGCCCCCAGGATTTGAGAGGACTGCTCCCGTGATCAGTTCGAAGATTGTGGCGGATCGGCCTCTTGAAGATGAGGAGGCTAATCCGAAGCGACAGAAGACGGCTTAGTTTGTATTGTTTTGCTTAGAAAATTTTCTTTATTCAAAAACATGTTTTAGATTCGAATAAAGGGTTAAGGAGGATTATTCCTAACTCATTTCTAAATTGCGAAAAATTCTAAATAATAGAATTAATTTGCTTTTGCCTTGTCTCGTTGCTTTCTTTTGTTTTGCTTTGAAATGTTCTCGACCTTTTTATGCTTTGAACACTTGTATCTTGTCTTAAATCCTCGACCTTTTTAAGCTTCGGATAGTGTTGTTTGATTTGTTTGTTCTTAAGTCCTCGACCTTTTTAAGCTTCGGACTTAGATTTTTGTTTTGTGTTGACTGTGCTCTCGACCTTTTTAAGCTTTGAGCGTGTCTTTTTGTGAGTGCATCGCCCTTGACCTTTTTAAGCTTTGGGTTCGCGTGCTTGGAAGTTCGGTTGTGCTTTTGACGAGCTGCCTATGTATCCGCATTTCACGGAATCAAACCGGCGTAGTTCGTGTGATTCGGTTGAGCTCTTTGCGGAGCTGGCTACGTATCCACAGTGCGTGGAATCAAACCGAGCGTAGTTCACCCATGCGCGAGTGAGTTTCTTTTTGTTTTGAAATTCATTGCAAGTTTGTTGCTTAGGGATAGTATTTCTTGAGTTGATCAAGATTTGTTGGCAATCGGAAGTCCTGACCGTCTAGGTCAGTTAGTTTCACGGCTCCTCCAGGGAGGATTTCCTTGACCAAGTACGGTCCGGCCCAATTGGGTTTGAATTTTCCTCTTGGGTCGACTGGTAATGGTGCTCGGACTGATTTGAGTACTAGGTCACCCACTTTGATATTTCGTGGCTTGACCCGCTTGTTGTAAGGCGCGTTGTAGGCGAGATTGATACATTCGGACTGTACTTAGTGAATGTAACCGTCTTTCGTCTAAGAGGATGAGTTGTTCGTATCGTTCGCGTGCCCATTCGGCTTCAGGAATGTCTGCTTCCATGAGAATTCGAAGGGATTGCATTTCGATTTCTACAGGTTGGACGGCTTCCATCCCGTAGGTTAAGAAATAGGGTGTCATGCCTGTGGGAGTGCGGATGGTTGTGCGGTATCCCCATAATGCGAATGGGATTTTGTTGGGCCAGTCGTGGCAGGTATCGATCATCTTTTTAAGGATTGATACGACGGTTTTGTTTGCTGCCTCGACCGCGCCGTTAGTTTGTGGTCGATAGGGTGATGATTTATGTCGTCGTATCTTGTATTTAAGGAGGAGCGGTTCGACTTCTCCTTGGAAGTGTGTGCCTTGGTCGCTGATAAACTCGTGGGGTATGCCGTAGCGACAAATGATGTTTTGTATGAATTTCGCAACTTCTTTTGTGCCTAGCGTACGGTATGATGCGGCTTCGACCCATTTGGTGAAATAGTCGATGGCCACGAGGATGAAGCAGTGTCCTCCTGCTCCCACGGGTTGGACTTTGCCTATGACGTCAATTCCCCAGGTTGAGAAATGCCATGGCGAGGTTAAGGTATAGAGTGGCGAAGGAGGTATATGTTGCACGCTTGCGAAAATTTGGCAATTATGGCAATGTTTGACATATTTTGTGCAATCGGCTTCCATGGTGGTCCAGTACCATCCTAGCCTTATGATTTGTTTGCACATGGCTCGTGCGTTCATGTGTGGTCCGCACTCGCCATCGTGTATTTGGGACATGATTTCGTGTCCTTTTTTGTGGTCGGCGCACAAGAGTAGTGTGCCTTGAGGCGTCTTTTTGAGTAGTTTGCCCATTTCCATTACAAATTGTGATGATAATAGGCGTAGGGCTCTTTTGCCCCGTTTGTCAGTGTTTGGCGGGTATTCGCCGTTTGTTTTGTAGTTGATGATTGCTTGGTACCAAGGGTCGGTTTGTTCTTCCTCGGTTTCAATGTCACAGATGTAGGCGGGTTCGTTCCGTCGTTCTACGACAATGGGTAGTGTTGCCATTCCCGGGGGTATGTTGATCAGTGACGCGAGCTTGGATAACGCGTCGGCGAATTGATTTTCTTCGCGTGGGAGGTGTATGAACTCCACGTGGTAGAATTCGTTTATGAGCTCTTGTATTTTGTTTTGGTATAGTGCTAGGTTTTCATTAAGTATCTTCCATGCTCCGGATACTTGGTTGATTATGAGGGAGGAGTCCCCATAGACTCTTATGTTGCTGGCGTTGAGTACAAGCGCTGCTTGGAGACCGTGCAAGCACGCCAGATTCAAGGGCGTTGTTTGTTACGTCGAAATCCAGTTTGATGGATACGGGGGTGTGTTCGCCATTCGGGGATATGAGGAGTATTCCTACTCCACATCCTCGATAGTTGGAGGAGCCGTCGAAGAATAACTCCCATTGTTCTTGGTTAATATTGTAAATCCCATCGTCTGGAAGGGATGTCGTGTCTATGATTGGCTCTTCGACGATTGCGTTTTCGGCTAGGAAATCAGAGACTGCTCGTCCCTTGATTGCTTTGAGGGGTACGTACTTAAAGTCAAATTCGGCTAGGAGCAGTGTCCATCTGGCCATTCGCCCGTTAAGCACAGGTTTCTCGAAAAGGTACTTTACGGTGTCCATTTTTGAGTAGACCTTCGTTTGGTGTGCTAGCATGTAGTGACAGAGTTTTTTGGATGACCATACCAATGCTAGACAGCTCTTCTCGACGGGTGAATATCGAGTTTCGTAATCGAGAAATTTCTTGCTTATGTAATAGATTGCGTGTTCTTCGCCGTTTACCTCTTGAGCGAGCATGGCGCCCATGGCTGTAGGGGTTGTTGTAAGGTACAAGGATAGTGGTAAATCCTTTTGGGGTGGTCGTAGAACTGACGGGTTGGTTAGTAATTCTCTGACCTTGTCAAATGCCTTTTGACATTCTTCGTCCCATTCAACGTGGTCGGTTTTCTTGAGTTTCTTGAAAACTGGTTCGCATATCATGGTGAGTTTGCTAACGAAGCATGAAATGTATTGAATTTGGCCCAAGAAACTTCGAATTTCGTCGAGGTTCTTCGGGGGTTGCATTTTGAGAATTGCTTTGACTTTCGAGGGGTCGACCTCGATGCCTCTTTGGCTCACTACGTGTCCTAGTAGTTTACCGGACTTGACTCCAAAAGTACATTT
This sequence comes from Dianthus caryophyllus, assembly GCA_023091065.1. Lineage (NCBI taxonomy): Eukaryota > Viridiplantae > Streptophyta > Magnoliopsida > Caryophyllales > Caryophyllaceae > Dianthus > Dianthus caryophyllus. The sequence continues at coordinate 8,364,886 of CM041529.1, read as the reverse complement.
TTGGGGATTGAGGCGCATTTTGTATTGTCGTAGGCGAGTGAAGAACTTGCGGAGGTTAGTGATATGACCACCTCTCTCCTTTGACTTCACGATCATATCGTCGACGTAGACTTCGACTTCTTTGTGCATCATGTCATGTAAAAGGGTTGTGGCGGTGCGTTGGTATGTAGCACCGGCATTGATTAGGCCGAAAGGCATGACCGTGTAGCAGTATGTGCCCCACAGTGTAATGAAGGCCGTTTTTGCCATGTCTTCGCAAGCCATTTTGATTTGATTATAACCTGCGTAGTCGTCCATGAAGGATAGGAGTGCGTGGTCGGCAGTGTTGTCGACTAGGACTGTAGGTTTATAACCGTATATAGACCTTAAAATCCACAGGATTATAATGAAAAACTTTATAAGATTTTAAAGTCATAAATCAAAATTGCATAACAAATTAAAAGAATAAGAATTAACCTTTTAATCCTTAAGAATTTGGCCTAAGATCAATACCAAAAGTATGGTATCTCCTAATTATCTCACCCAAGATGTGTTCTTGATATGCCCTTGTATTGCTAGAAATTTTAGAGAGAAAACTGATTTTCTTTTCTTTGAGATTTTGTGTTGTGTGAATTATGATCAAAATTAATCAATCAATTAGTCAATTAAGTTGAGCAAAAACTCCCCTTAATATACTCATTATTTCGGCCCTCTCAATTAATTATGGGAGTAATTTTTCTTTCCAAAAATCACTTTCCAAAACCAATCCCTTGTTGACCAAGGAGTCAAAGACCAATTAGGCTCTTTCTTGGAGGTTTCTTTCGCTTTTTATATATTTTAATCTTACTAGTGTCATATAAATATGATCTACTATAATATATCATTAAATTATTAATATCCTTATATTTATAATTTACTAATTAATTATAACAGTTTATGATTAATTAGCTTATATTATATTCAATAATTAAATATAACATTTTATATTCAATTTACGAATTACATTTAATTCGTTTTAGCTAATATCATTTAATCCTTATTAAATGGCCGTATCAATATCACACACTTGACTAACATTTTAGTCAAAAACTCCGACTAACCTTTTAGTCTTTTAGTAAGGCATCAATATGATTAATTTCTCAAATAATCACATCTCTCAAACACATCCTTTAGGTGTGACTCTTAGGGACCAGTTGATCACCGCCATCTGTATGACAATAACGTCAAACTTATCTAGCAAGCCAACCGTTATCGATAAACGTTAATCAACTGATTAAATACAAAAAGTACCCTGTGTACCTTTAGAGATTTATTTATGTTATTGCACTAACTGTGGAGGACACTAACCCCAACAAGGACGTCCACATGGGGTAATGGGAAGTCATCTTTCGGGCTGGCTTTGTTCAAGTCGCGAAAGTCAACGCATACTCGAATCTTGCCATTCTTTTTCAAGACAGGGACCATGTTTGAGACCCATTCAGGATATTCGATGACTTGGATAAAACCGGCTTGTAGTTATTTTTCGATTTCTTCCTTGACCATAAGGGACCATTCGGGGCGTAGTCTTCTTAGCTTTTGTTTGATGGGTTTGTAACCGGGTTTAATGGGGATGCGGTGCTCGGCTATGCTTCGTTCGATTCCGGGCATATCTTTGTACGACCAAGCGAATACGTCCTTGAATTCGCTTAGGAGTTGTGTGAATTGGGCGCGCTCGTCTTCGCCTAGTGAGGCACCTAGTTGTAGTTCCCTTTGGTTCTTCGGGGGTTCCCATGTTTATGGTTATGGTTTCCTCGATGATAGGGTCTTGTGTTTTTGGGGAAACAATGTTTGCAATGTATTTGTTTAATGATTCATTTGTTTGTTTATTTTCATCGCATGAGTTAGTGTCTTTTGCATTTTGCGTTTTGTTTGTTGCTTGTTGATTTTTGATTGTTTGTATTTTGTTGTTTGTTTTAGCTTGAGACAAGACGTAAGCAGATTTATTCATTTCATTATTTTGAAGAGAATTATTTGACAATTCAGAAAATTGCTTGGAGCTAGCCTCCGTAAAAAGGAAATCTAAACTAAAACTAGAGTCTAGGATAGATGGGTCGACAGATGACCCGACACTAAGAGCATTAGAAGCTAAAAGAATCTCTTCTTCTTCTTCGTCGTCTTCTGTGCCGCTGGAGCTGCTTGAGCTATTTGAGTTGCTTGAGTTTGAATCACTCTCGTCCTTGTCTTTGAGATTAGTGACATGGTCGAAGAGTGGTCCTTCACTGGTGATAAGCTGGAAGTGGTGACCTTGTGCATCGGTCCATTTCAGCGTCTTATACCATCCGTTGAGGGTTTTGTCTGTGGCGTCGGCTATGAGTAAGTTAGGATCGAAGCGACGGTCTTGCATGATTGTAGAGACAATCTCTTCGTTTTTGGTGCTCGGTGAGGCCTTGAGTGTATTGGGCTCGGCCTCACTAGAGAAACAAGCTTCGGATGAATGGATGATGTTTCGAAGGGAGGTATTCCCGTCGACCGTTCCTTCGGGTGTGAAATATGCGTTCAGGTCGAGGATGTAAGGTCGCAGGGTGACCTTGTGAGTTGACCTTCGCCTTTGGATTTCCTTAACCATCTTCTCCTGGTCGTCGTTCTTGGGTTTATAGCCTAGACCCATGGTGAGCCAAAGGATGTTGTTGTTTTTTGCTTTGAAAGGTTTGTAGGTTTTGATTGGTGTACGTGTGATGGCGCCGACCTCAAAGTCGAAACCACATAAGTCTTCTGCGGGTTCAGCCACAATTTCCGCAGAATTGGGCTCTTTTGGTGTATCGAAAAGGGCTCGGAAGTTTGAGGCATTCAAGGTTATGATCTCCTCGTCGAGAGGGATCTTAACCTTTTGATGTAGGGTAGAAGTTACGGCTTTGGTGGAGTGGATCCACGGGCGCCCCAGGAGTATGTTATAGGAAGGGGTCATGTCGATGACTTGGAACTCAACCTTCCTTTCTATGGGACCACTGCGTATGTGAAGAGAAATGGTTCCTTTCACGTGACGTCGGGTTCCGTCGAAAGCTTTGACTCCGTCCATGCTCGGGGTGAAGTCTTTATCGGATAGGCCGAGGCGATGTGCGGTGGCCAATGGTAGAACATTGACTGCAGATCCGTTGTCAACAAGGGACACGGGTAAAGTTTTCTTCATACACTCTACGCTAATGTATAGAGCGAGGTTGTGGTTCGGTCCGAATGCGGGGAGATCATCATTTGAGAAGGTGATAGCTCCTGGTAACCAATCCCTTGTGACATGGCTGACCATTTGATCTGGAGAGATCTCAGCATCTGCGCACGCTATTTGTAGAGCGCGAATGAATGCGTTTTTATGTTCCGCTGAGTCTCGTAAAAGGGCCCAGATGGAAACATCGGCTTTTGTGCGAGCGAGTTGCTTCTGAAGCACCTCACTCGTGTTTGGTGGTGGAATTATTGTAGAGGTGGAGGGTGTACTCGTACAGGGAATATCCTCTTGGGCTACGGCCTTGCCTTTCTACCACGATTGCTTTCCGGCATGCTCATCCGTGAAGATATTACGATAAGGACGACTGCAGCGTGAGGTGTGAAACCTCGTCTTGGTCTTTCTTCTCGGGCTGCTCGCCCTTTTCTTTTTGATCTTTGTTTTCGGGCTGTTTTCGCTTCTTTTTCTTCCCTTTCTTGTTCTTTTTGGTTTTATTCGAGGAAGGAGTAGTTGAGAGTTGAGCTACTGTTTTGTTAGTGGGCGGCCACTCTTTGTCTTCGTCATCACTGAACCAAACGCCATTGATTTGGTTATCATCGGGTGCGGTTAAGTAGGAACAATCTATAATCGGAACTGATTCGACGAGGGTCGCGTGATTCTGGGCTCGGATACCGATTTCAATGAGTTCCTCGAAGTTCTCGGCATCTTCGTAGTTGAAATGCCTTTGCCATTTGGGTTGTAGACTGGTGAGAAATATGTCCATGAGTTCATCTTCATGCGGAGGGTTCGGAACTTGGGTAAGTAGTCCTCTCCATCGTGCAAGGTAGTGGGTAAAGTCTTCCTCGTCCTTTTGACGTGGAGCTGTGAGGGCATAGAGGGAGACATGCTTTTTGACCTTATTCTTAGCGCGTTGTTCTAGGCGTTCAACTTCGATCTGATGCAAGGCCTTCAAGTTGTCAATGTCTTTGGTGAGTTGGCTAATACGGTGGCGAAGAGTTCTCAATTGGTCGAGGTTAGCCATGTTTGAGGTGCGTTGGCGTTTGAAGCGAGGGGTAATGATGCGATTCATCGTACGACGAGTATCCGGCTGAGGCCTACATTTCACTTCGTATATTAGTGACACGACTCGACCCACTAGACTCACATTCATTTTTAAGCATTCATTTTAGCTCATTTCTTTGCTTAGAAAGACCTTTTATGTTTTGAAAAGAGGAGATTTTCGACAAGGTTTTAGCTAAAGGAAGCTTTTGAGACGAGGACGCGTGCGCGCGTCTCGCCTCGATGTTAAAACGTTTTGCCTTGCACCCGTCGAACTGATATCGGTGATTTGCCGAGGTGAGCTCGAGTTCGGATGTGTAAAAGAGAAAGGATTCGACTCGAGAGCGGTTAGCAAGTCGAGTCGAGGATGTTAAAAGTGGAGTCTAGGCCGTGTGACCTAGAGGACTAAAGTCCACGAGCTCGGGTTTTAATCCTTGCTCGGGTTTTTGCTTGTTAGTGAAAAAGGAGAATTTTGAGAAAGCTTGTTTCGAAAATTCGCGATAGTTTTGTTTGAAAAGTGTTAGTTTGTTAGATGTTAGGTTCATTCATCTTTGAAAAGTTTAAACGAGTTTTCGAAGATATGAATGCAGATGCTCGTTTTGAAAAAGACTATGGAGTGCATAGCCTCGAACTTGTACGTATGACTCAAAAGGGGTGAAAATGAGTCGGTCGGGTACACCTCCAACTATCTCGAGTACGCTTTGGCAGATACTTAACCCCTTCATTTCCTTACGCCGGGGCGATAGGTTTTCTGAATGGAGCACTGGGGCGGTCGAGATAGCCGTTTACGGCAAGCCGTGGAGGGGTGAGAGGAAAGCTAGTCCGGCATGTGCTTTATCGAGTGGACAAGCCTGCATGTCGGAACCACCTCTCGAGGGTGCAAAGGGTGCCTAGAGTCCAAAAGGAATGGACTCTAAACGAATGTGCATAGCTCAATTATGTATACATGGATTGTTCAAGGCTTTCACGTTTCACCTCTTTATTTTTAAAAAGAAAAAGCTAGTTTCAAGTTTTTAAAAAATAAAATCTCCCCAGCGGAGTCGCCAAACTGTGGAACCCGGGATCGAGGGGGACCCAACTCGGCGTCTTGCTTAAGGGCGGATTAAGTAAAAAGGACTAATTTAGAAAAACCTTTAAAACTGTTTTGGAGTCGCCACCGAATTATCGCGGAAATTAGGAACCTGCTATCATGTCCTAAGCCTAAAGACATGTCCTAGATTTTGAAGCACGCCGACACCCCTAGATCTAAGGCTTGTGAAACCAGAATGGATTCTAAAGTGAGGTACTTTAGAAAAAGATGAATTCAATTAATGATTTATGAAAACCTTTTAGAAAAGCCTATGTAAAAATGGCCTCTACTGACCTAGAACAATCCATGTAAGATGATATTTGAGCTAATGTTATCGCTACGTACAAGTGCGATAAGTTTGTAAAAGAATGCAGATGCAGATGCAAAAAGATTGATTAAAACCCTCAGTTTAGCAAGTTTAACTTGTTAGCAGCAGTTGATTAAAGGTCGAATTCATTGTTTTAGTTGATTTTAATGCAAAATAAGAAGGTGCAAGATGCATGCAAATAAAATAAAGTTCAATTGTCCATTGGTTTATTTTAAAGGGTCGGTTGCTTATGCGACTTTGGCGTGTCATCGGATATGGAGTGTACCCGAAGTAAATAGAACACTTGGAGTGCAAGCGCGCTGAGTGCCAAAGCCGGGGCTAGAGTGTAGCCCCTTTGTTAGTCCATAGAAAATAAGAAAAAGCTTTGATCCAAGTGGATCGGTACCTACCTTGTCCTGACGCTTCAGATCTGGGCAGAGCTTCGCTTCTTGAACTAAAAAGAAGGATGAATTCAACACGGGATGGTGTGTTGAACTCAAGGATTTGAGTGCGTGAGGCTTTGAGAGAGTTTGGGAGTGTGTTTGCTGTGAAAACTGGTTGTGAATTGTGTTTTCGAGGTCAGGGTATAGGGGTGTATATATACTAAAAACCTCGGAGAAATTAGGAAATTCGGGGATAAAAACAAGCCAGGAAACCGCATAGCCTTATGCGGTTGCCACCCCAAACCGCATAAGGCTATGCGGTTTGGAGGTGTGGTTTTTAGCGTAGTTTCCTAGTTCCGGTTTGATTATATCTCTAAAAGATACGGTATAATCTTAACCTTGCGCGTCAAGAAAACACCTGGTATATTTCTGAGATATTTGTGATGTTCAGGGCTTTGGAGTGCGGGCCAAAGGCTGGGCTTGGGCTCGGTTTTGGGCCCGAGACCCGGAAAAATGAAAGAGGTGTATTTGCATAGATTTTGTGAAATAAGGTAAGACGTGGGGCTGTATTTTGTGTAAGAGGAGGCTAAAGGGAAGATCTAGCCGCCGGGCCTAAATTTAGGAATTTAGGAATGCTGAATTAGACCTTGTTAGTGTAAAAGGACTAATTGTAGTGCAAATGCGAAGCTCATGCCAAATGAAGCGGGACAAGGACCTAGTTAGACTCCAAATGGACAAAATGAACGTTTATTTAAATGCGATGTGAAGCAACCTAAAATCATTTTAACATTTCAAACGACTCAGAATGAATTCGACATTAGTTAGAACCGTTTAAGTCAACGTTAAAGCATGCGTAATAAAAGTCCGTGTTACATCACAGGGTTTTGTGTGGGAGGGTACGGATATGGGTATCCACAGAATGTTGTTTGAAAATCAACTCGTGATCTAGATCACACGTTTCAGGGGAATCATCTAAATTCTTAACCGTTTCTATCTCACAACGGTTTAAATTTTGTTCGTTTAAAGCATGCAACTCGTCAGTTAAAGCGATAATTCTTTCACTTAAAGATTCATTTTTAGTTTTTAACTCTTTAGTGCTGATTTCCCTTTGACTTTCAATTTTAGCAATTCTATCCAATTTTTCTTTAAGAAACGCATTCTCTTCGGCAATCTCAACGATTTGTTCTTTAACATCAACTAACTCTAGACTCTGTTCATGACACGTATCAAGAGTTTGTTCAAAGTACTTAACAAGCATATGTCGTTTAATACTGTGAAGATCCTTTTTAAGGTCAAGAAAACTTACCTCACTATCCTCGGTTAGATCTTCTATATTGGGAAACCCCGCGTTTCCCATTAGACAGAGATCCGTTTCACCTGGAACTTTACGATTGATCATGTCGATACTCAGGCTACTCAAGCACAAGTGTGCTTCCTCATCTTCCTCATCGTCTTCAAAATCCGAAGGATCAAGTTCTCCCCAACAAGATGCCATCATAACCTTTCGGTAATTATCTTGTTTCTTTTCTCGTTGATTTTTGGACTTGATTTCCTTCCATGAGGGGCACTCCTTTATAACATGACCAGAGGCCCCACACTTGTAACAGTTTCGATTTGAAGAGGAGTTTTTCGAGCTGTTTGATTTCTTTGAAAAACTAGACTTATGTTGTTGTGGTTTATTCAACATTTTCTTAAACCGACGCGCAAACGCAGCCATTTCATCCGAATCATTGTCACTATCACTAGAGGCAGCTTTCAAGACTATACCCTTTTGTTTACTAGGCTCACTAGTGCGCTTATTGAGGATTAACTCATGTGCCATGAGTGAGCCCATCAAATCTTGGTAAGTTAGGGTTGACAAGTCTTTTGCCTCCTCGATAGCAGTTACCTTAGGTTGCCATTTATCACTTAGGCTCCTAAGGACTTTACGAATCCTTTTCTCAGTTTCAATCTCGCTGCCCAAGTTTCGCAACTCATTTGTCAAATTTGAGAATCTCGCAGACATGCTATTGATACTCTCATCCTTAGTCATGGTAAAGGACTCATATTGTTGAGTAAGCATGTCTATTAGTTGATTCTTAACTTGGGAGTTTCCCTCATAGGCAAGCTCAAGAGACTCCCAAAGTTCTTTGGCATTTACACAAGCGGAAAAGCGGTGGAACTCATTGGTTGAAATGCAGTTTTGAAGGAAAGACAAGGCTTTCGCGTTCTTTTCTGTTTTCTACCCTCTTCCTCAGTATATTTTAAAGGACTCTTGGCAACTATGTTGCCCTCTTTATCGGTAGTTGTTATAGCATGTGGGCCAGCGAGGATAATCTTCCAACAGTCCCAATCATATCCTTGGATATATTGGGAAGCCAATTGTTTCCAAGATCCGTAGTCAGAACCGTCAAAGACGGGACATTTTGGATGTCTGGAATCCATAGAGAGATAAAATAAAGTAACAAAAAGACGAAAGGATCAGCCTCTTTGCGTTGTGGCAATCAAGAGAACGAGTCTCTGATACCAATTGAAGAGTCTATGGATCCGAGTTTTAGGGAAAAGTACCCAAGAGGGGGGGTGAATTGGGTGCTTGAAAACTTTTTCTAGTTTTCAAGACTAAAAGATTTATCACGTTTCTAAAACTTAGAGTTAATTACGTTTAACTCAAGTCTGCTGGAAACGCTGAATTATTACTGAGAACCTCGTTGGAAACGTAGATAAGTTACTGGGAAACGTAATAGAAACGTAGTGAATAAAACTTGAAACGTACGTGTAAATACTTGTAAATGTAAAACGAATGTAAAGTACGCAGCGGGTTTTGAAGTGGTTCAGTCTCACACTCCGAGACCTACGTCCACTATTCTCTTATTAATATATTAGTACCTACTCCGGATTACAATATATTAATCACTCTACAACTCTTTCAAGTTGCACTCTTTCTCTCAAACAAAAGAAAGCTAGTTGTGTCTCAACAATTGTTCACGAAAGAACGGATACGAGACGGTGCTAGCACAATTGACTTGAGTAACGATTAAACAACACGAGATTCGTTTCAAAGGCCTTTTAAAAGTTTTGCAAAGATAAAGACAATAATGCTTAAAGATTGTTTGCAAAAATACTTAGTTAAAATTTGATAGCTCGAAAAGGTGAGAATGAATTCTCAAAGAACTGATTTTAAATAGTAGTAGAATATCGCATAAAATATTTACCAAAGCCGAAATCAAATAGAATGAGAAAGCATAGTTTGATTAGGTTTTGTTTCCTAAAATTAAGGATGCAATATTCTCCAAAAGATTTAACTTCTTTACCAAGCTTAAAATCATTCTCCAAAAACGTAAAAGATATTTCAAAAGATATATCAAAAGATAATAACTATAAAGATCAGAATTTGTGAAAATATCTTTTCCAGATTTGTTTTTCGAAAAGAGGCCTCTTGTGCGTTTCTAGCAAAGTCACGAGAAACGCAGTATGACTCGCGGTTCTAGTGTCTTGTTGTGGAAACGTGCGTTTCCAGCAACGACACTACAACCTTAGAGTGAAACGTAGGAGTATCGTGTTGGTTTACCATTACCCTTGTCATTACAAGGACTATATGTATACAAGCGAACTAGTGCTCCATGAGGTGTTCTATAGCCTTGATTTGATTCACGTTTCCCAATGATGAAGCTTGATTCTTACTTGAGTACTTCACAACCTACTAGGTATCATAAACACTAACAACGGATTATAGTATAGTAACAAAAATTAAAGACATGATCAAAACACAACGACGTGGTCGAGTCAACAGTTACCTTTTTCAGTGATGAGGTAAGTGAAGTTTCGGAACGAAACTTATTTTAAGGAGGGTAGAATGTAATAACCATAGAATTAAATAATATAAAATAATATAATAATATTATAATAAGACAAAAAAAAATTAAAAAAAAAAAAAAAAAAAAAAAAAACCACAAACTTGCACGCCAAAGTAGCAATTCAACAAAGTTGTTAAAGTGAATTTGATCACATTAACCACATACACCGCCTCTATTATACACTGTCATACCTCCCCTATAAATAGTACTCGTACATTTTTATGTTTCAGTTTAATCATCCACAACATACCGATAAAATTATAAATTACAAAATAATAATAATAATAATAATAATAATAATAATAATAATAATAATAATAATAATAATAATAATAATAATAATAATAATAATAATAATAATAATAATAATAATAATAATAATAATAATAATAATAATAATAATAATAATAATAATAATAATAGTTGTAGTAATAATAAGGGTAATATTAAGAGAAGCATTAATAAGGGTTAAAGATTATATAAAGGTTTATAAGTTCAGTTCTATACACTTGTATAAGGTATGTTTTCAGACCCTTTTTCAGTAGTAATAACTTATATAATAAAATGTAGCTAGTTATATAAGTCAAATTATAGTGATAAAATGAAATGTTATTGTACCTATATTTTAAATATATTTAATACTTATATGTGTAATATGTAATGAAAATGTATATACATAGAGTTGAGACTCTGTAAAACTAATTATATTATTAAAATTATTATACTGTATAAGGATAAAGTTATAAAGAATAAATTGTATAGTTTGATTGGAGGTTAACTGTGGAGGAAATTCTAAGGTCAGAGGAGGAGAAAGGTCCTAATAAGCTAGTTTACGTAAAATCTGGTACCAGAATTATTGGAATAAGACCACATTACTGTTACTATCCTGTGTGTACATGGAGGTGGGGCATAGCCCTGGGGAACATGTGTTCCAAGGTTACAAACAATTTTATCACAGAGGATCTCGGATCCAGTTTTATTATCCTGTGTACATGGGGGGGGCTTAGCCTGTGGGAGTATGAACTCCATATTATGTGTCTTATTCTAATAATGAGCTAAACCCTAAAATGATAAGTATTCTATAATATTTTGGGAAAATAATTGAGGATTTTGGAATTAATATGAAAGAATATAAGGTAAAGTGAATGCTATTATATATATATAAAAAAATAATGGCTGTCAAAGGTGATGGAGACATACTCAGCCAGTGGTTGGCTGATCCTGTTAAGTTACATTTTTTTCAGGTACTAATAACAGGGACTAAGGAAGAAATACAGCAAGTCAAAATAAATGTAAAATAATAGTAGATTGTGAATATGTAATAATGTAAGCCTTGTATTTCCTGCTAGAGGAAAGGGGAAATACGGCGGTAGCGCCCTGTAATAAGTATGTTTTCTGTAGCATCCGCTGTAAAATAAATAAAGGAAAAGAATTACTCTAATTTCCCTGTTATTTAAAAATGAGGGCGTTACAGAGTGGTATTAGAGCCTCCTTAGGAAAAAGAGGGAGTAAAAAAAAAAAGGGAGTGTGTATAAAATATATCAAAATAGTATATGTAAAAAGTTAAAATTATAATTTGAACAAAGGTATTTAACCATTTAATAAGATAAATTAAATGATATTGTATACATATAAAGATAAATAAAGACTAATGGTTGATTAAATCTTATAAATTATAACTAAATGGTAAGTTTTGGTTTGTTATATTCAAGTAATATTTTACTAATATTAGTTATATATTATGTATAATATAGGTGGATGTAGATTTGGTAGGAAGAAAAATAAAAATATCGAACTTTGTTAGTTAAGTTAGTCGGTGAGGCATGGATAAACTAGTCTTGAATGTGTGACGTGGGTATGTTAACTAAGGTGTTGGTTATGGTAGTTAGTAGGTAAATATTGACCGTTTGTAATTTTTTAATTATTTTTATAATTATGAGGGCACAATTTAAAATATTTACTTTCCTTTCCTAGTCAATATATTAGGATGTCAGATCATAATAACTCAGAAGTTAGTGAGCTAAGGGATGACGATTTATCATTCAAATATGAGGGAGTTCGCAAAAATAATAGCTGATGCTTTAAGGAATGAAATTTTAAATAGTAAGGATGATAGTGTAAAATATTTTGAGAAAATAGCAAGTTATAACCCGTAAACTTATGATGGTAAATCAGACCCTGTCGAGCTTGACAGTTGGTTAAGAGGTATAGATAAACTTTTTGATGCTATCAAATGCCCTGAAAAATGGAAGATACGATTTGCGATATGCTATTTAATAGGACAAGCGGACTTATGGTGGGAGACAGTGAAGGAAAAGAAAAATGAGAAAGGAGTCGATTGGGTAAAGTTTAAGGAACTTATGCGGTCAAAATGTTATTCTCCTTCGCTTAGGAAACAGAAAGAAGATGAGTTTATTAAGTTAGAGCAGGGATCGATGTCTGTGACTTGTTAGGCGGCTATGTTTATGGAATTGTCCCGATTTGCCCCACATATGGTAGTCACGAAAAAGTTAAGGATGAACCGTTTTGGAAAGAGGAAAAAATTGGAGTCTCGGGGATAGACTGTCTACCCATACCTGTTTAAACTATCAGGAAATGTATGATAAAGCTACAAATGCAGAGAGAATACTTGAAGAAAGAAATGAAAAACATTATGCACCATAAGAAATGAGAGAAAAAGATTGTTACCTTTTTCAGTGATGAGGTAAGTGAAGTTTCGGGACGAAACTTATTTTAAGGAGGGTAGAATGTAATAACCATAGAATTAAATAATATAATATAATATAATATAATATAATATAATATAATATAATATAATATAATATAATATAATATAATATAATAATATTATAATAAGACAAAAAAATAATAAAAAAATAAAACCACAAACTTGCACGCCAAAGTAGCAATTCAACAAAGTTGTTAAAGTGAATTTGATCACATTAACCACATACACCGCCTCTATTATACACTGTCATACCTCCCCTATAAATAGTACTCGTACATTTTTATGTTTCAGTTTAATCATCCACAACATACCGATAAAATTATAAATTACAAAATAATAATAATAATAATAATAATAATAATAATAATAATAATAATAATAATAATAATAATAATAATAATAATAATAATAATAATAATAATAATAATAATAATAATAATAATAATAATAATAATAATAATAATAATAATAATAATAATAATAATAATAATAATAATAGTTGTAGTAATAATAAGGGTAATATTAAGAGAAGCATTAATAAGGGTTAAAGATTATATAAAGGTTTATAAGTTCAGTTCTATACACTTGTATAAGGTATGTTTTCAGACCCTTTTTCAGTAGTAATAACTTATATAATAAAATGTAGCTAGTTATATAAGTCAAATTATAGTGATAAAATGAAATGTTATTGTACCTATATTTTAAATATATTTAATACTTATATGTGTAATATGTAATGAAAATGTATATACATAGAGTTGAGACTCTGTAAAACTAATTATATTATTAAAATTATTATACTGTATAAGGATAAAGTTATAAAGAATAAATTGTATAGTTTGATTGGAGGTTAACTGTGGAGGAAATTCTAAGGTCAGAGGAGGAGAAAGGTCCTAATAAGCTAGTTTACGTAAAATCTGGTACCAGAATTATTGGAATAAGACCACATTACTGTTACTATCCTGTGTACATGGAGGTGGGGCATAGCCCTGGGGAACATGTGTTCCAAGGTTACAAACAATTTTATCACAGAGGATCTCGGATCCAGTTTTATTATCCTGTGTACATGGGGGGGGCTTAGCCTGTGGGAGTATGAACTCCATATTATGTGTCTTATTCTAATAATGAGCTAAACCCTAAAATGATAAGTATTCTATAATATTTTGGGAAAATAATTGAGGATTTTGGAATTAATATGAAAGAATATAAGGTAAAGTGAATGCTATTATATATATATAAAAAAATAATGGCTGTCAAAGGTGATGGAGACATACTCAGCCAGTGGTTGGCTGATCCTGTTAAGTTACATTTTTTTCAGGTACTAATAACAGGGACTAAGGAAGAAATACAGCAAGTCAAAATAAATGTAAAATAATAGTAGATTGTGAATATGTAATAATGTAAGCCTTGTATTTCCTGCTAGAGGAAAGGGGAAATACGGCGGTAGCGCCCTGTAATAAGTATGTTTTCTGTAGCATCCGCTGTAAAATAAATAAAGGAAAAGAATTACTCTAATTTCCCTGTTATTTAAAAATGAGGGCGTTACAGAGTGGTATTAGAGCCTCCTTAGGAAAAAGAGGGAGTAAAAAAAAAAAAGGGAGTGTGTATAAAATATATCAAAATAGTATATGTAAAAAGTTAAAATTATAATTTGAACAAAGGTATTTAACCAATTAATAAGATAAATTAAATGATATTGTATACATATAAAGATAAATAAAGACTAATGGTTGATTAAATCTTATAAATTATAACTAAATGGTAAGTTTTGGTTTGTTATATTCAAGTAATATTTTACTAATATTAGTTATATATTATGTATAATATAGGTGGATGTAGATTTGGTAGGAAGAAAAATAAAAATATCGAATTTTGTTAGTTAAGTTAGTCGGTGAGGCATGGATAAACTAGTCTTGAATGTGTGACGTGGGTATGTTAACTAAGGTGTTGGTTATGGTAGTTAGTAGGTAAATATTGACCGTTTGTAATTTTTTAATTATTTTTATAATTATGAGGGCACAATTTAAAATATTTACTTTCCTTTCCTAGTCAATATATTAGGATGTCAGATCATAATAACTCAGAAGTTAGTGAGCTAAGGGATGACGATTTATCATTCAAATATGAGGGAGTTCGCAAAAATAATAGCTGATGCTTTAAGGAATGAAATTTTAAATAGTAAGGATGATAGTGTAAAATATTTTGAGAAAATAGCAAGTTATAACCCGTAAACTTATGATGGTAAATCAGACCCTGTCGAGCTTGACAGTTGGTTAAGAGGTATAGATAAACTTTTTGATGCTATCAAATGCCCTGAAAAATGGAAGATACGATTTGCGATATGCTATTTAATAGGACAAGCGGACTTATGGTGGGAGACAGTGAAGGAAAAGAAAAATGAGAAAGGAGTCGATTGGGTAAAGTTTAAGGAACTTATGCGGTCAAAATGTTATTCTCCTTCGCTTAGGAAACAGAAAGAAGATGAGTTTATTAAGTTAGAGCAGGGATCGATGTCTGTGACTTGTTAGGCGGCTATGTTTATGGAATTGTCCCGATTTGCCCCACATATGGTAGTCACGAAAAAGTTAAGGATGAACCGTTTTGGAAAGAGGAAAAAATTGGAGTCTCGGGGATAGACTGTCTACCCATACCTGTTTAAACTATCAGGAAATGTATGATAAAGCTACAAATGCAGAGAGAATACTTGAAGAAAGAAATGAAAAACATTATGCACCATAAGAAATGAGAGAAAAAGATTGTTACCTTTTTCAGTGATGAGGTAAGTGAAGTTTCGGGACGAAACTTATTTTAAGGAGGGTAGAATGTAATAACCATAGAATTAAATAATATAATATAATATAATATAATATAATATAATATAATATAATATAATAATATTATAATAAGACAAAAAAATAATAAAAAAATAAAACCACAAACTTGCACGCCAAAGTAGCAATTCAACAAAGTTGTTAAAGTGAATTTGATCACATTAACCACATACACCGCCTCTATTATACACTGTCATACCTCCCCTATAAATAGTACTCGTACATTTTTATGTTTCAGTTTAATCATCCACAACATACCGATAAAAATTATAAATTACAAAATAATAATAATAATAGTTGTAGTAATAATAAGGGTAATATTAAGAGAAGCATTAATAAGGGTTAAAGATTATATAAAGGTTTATAAGTTCAGTTCTATACACTTGTATAAGGTATGTTTTCAGACCCTTTCTAACAACCCAGATTTTTCAACAAAATAAAATAAAGAAATAAAAGGATTTTAAAGAGGAAATGAAAATAAAATGAAGACCACGGTGGCGGAATCACCGTGTAATCCGAGTCGTCACTCACTAAACCAACTAAACAACGATAAAAGAGGTAGGCCTTGAGGCCTAGAAGTGGGGAGTAAATACCCCTTACAAAACCAGCTCAAAAATGAAAGTAAGATAACGATAATAAAACTAAACATCCTAACAAGTCTAGACCAAAATCACTTCAAGGCTAGCTATAGGTCATCCTCACGGCATCCTCACTTGACAAACCCGATCCCACGCTAACCTGCCACAAAGAATGCAACAGCCACAATCAGTGGGACTAACTAGGTGCTCCCCAGTCATATTTCAACATAACCAAAATAGACAACAATACAACCCAAATGTAGAATAAACATAAATCAACCTCAGGCTAACCCATTAGTTAACCAACTCAACTGGCCTATGGCCTATAATCAAAGTATAAGCAAACAACCATCTTACAAATCATACAACCCAAATATAACTGATTCACTATAATTATTTAAGCTCAACCTGTCATCAACAAAGTGACAATCAACAATCAACAATCAACAACGCAAGAGAAAGCACGGAGAACTGGGTAACCACATAACCGTGAATCACCAGGACCTCACCCTAGCAGGTGATACCTCCAAACCCTATGGCGGAACCACATAGCAGTGAATTCCCTTTCAATGGACCCACATAACCGTGAAATCCTCAACCTTTGTCTTAATTTGGCCAAACCTCACCATAACCGGTGACGACATACAACTTACCATAGTCTCTAACCATAACCGGTTGAGAACCCAAAGGGCGGTATCCGTCCTACAAAAGACGTCGTATCTCCTCACGCACGAGCCATAACCGTACCCGTACGCAAACTTAACTCAAGCATACAAACAAGCCAATTCAATAACCTGAATTAACTCATAACCAACATAAGCCAATCCAATAACCTGGATCAACTCACAATCAACATCAATTTAATTATTCCTTTACTCAAAATCATCACAATGTCCATCATATACACAACTACAACATAATTGACCCCTTTTGTAACCAATCTCAACACTAACCATAATCAACATGTTAAATACGGAGTAATAACCATAAGAACTCAAGAGTAGCCATAATAAACCATTATAATTCCCAAAGTTATCATCTTTAATCAACTTAATATCAATATAACACAAATTTAATATGACAAACATCCCAATTCATTCCATTAGACAAAATAGTGTGAGACCATCACAATTAAAACCAAAGATCATAATTTCATAGCACAACCAACCCAAAGATCATTGCTTTACACACATAACAACAACCAATTCATCCTCAATCAATTATATGGTCTCACACAAGTCAAAATATCACCAAGGCTACACCTAGTTTCCTTTTCCAAACAAGCCCTAGAAAAGCACAGTTTTCACCCCTTCTGTCCGGACGCGATAACAGACGATCCAGAGCTCCAAAAGAAAAACTGAACGGTGAAAAGATAGCCCCAAGAGTCAAGACCATGCTCACAACATTTCAGCAAAATCAGACGGTCGGATCTCCGGCGATCTTCAGTTTAGTTCACTTGGGTCAGAGAAATCCGAACTTGTGGTTTTCTCTCCAATCCTCTCCTATTGATTAGGGCACACATAAATCATACAATACATAAGCACACCACAATAAACACATATAATAACAAAATTTACAGAAAACTATACCAAGAGTAGAGGATTACCAAAAGATTAAGCAAGGAACAGATTAGAATCAATTAGGGTTTGATTAGGAGATGAATTGAATGAATTTTATGAGATGTTTTGATGAGAACTAATGAGAGAATGAAGAGAGAGAAGAGAGGTTAGGATTGAATGAGAAACATCAGAAATAATAAAAGAGGAATTAGGGTTTAAAAAGCCTTATAAGTATAAAGAGTTTCGTGTATAAAACAAACACGAAAACTGATCCGTAAAATAGACCAGAATCGGTCGGTTCGGTCCTGAACCGGTCGGTTCACATCGTAAATTTGGCAGTTGCGACGGCGTCGAAAAAATACGCAGTTTAGCCTTTTGAATCGCCTGAATCGGAGTCCGTATGAGAAAATTACACCGTTTTTAAGCTAATTACTCCGTTTTTAAGTTCTGACTACAGTCTCGCTTATTCCACGAGCCAAAAATAACAAAATTAAGAGGAATGAAATATGAATTTAACGAAATGAATTATTTAAATAAAAGGGGAAAAGTCTGGGTGTTACAATCTCACCACCTAAAAAGAAGTTTCGTCCTCGAAACTTGAGAACGAACGACAGCCAAAGCAAATGAGGAAAAGACTACTCCTAACGATTCTTATTCTAAGGACGACCAACTCTACTCACCCCAACAACGAAAGGATAGCTCTCCTAGCCTAGGTCGACTCCACCAAACCACACGCACCTCCAAGACAAGCGCACACTCGGACAACTACTACGCACAAGGTAAGCAACTAGGACGGATTTCCCCAAAAGAAGTAGGGACATCCAAGAATAGGAATGAACAAGGAACAATTTCTCTCGTGGAAGAGTAATAAGAGTATCCACGAAATTAGAGGAAGTGAGTTATGCTTTCTCGATCAATGATGGGGAAATGAATGACAAAGAGGCACCAGTATCCATATAGCATCCTTGAGTCGGCGGATGCATTGCAAGTTGTTGTTAGCTCCTCTTCCGTTTCTGGTCATCTGCAACACAAAAGCATAGGTGATAGCGGCATTTTCTAAACATGCCACTTCAAGAAACTACTCAAACACATACAAAGTTACTCAACCCTCTATAGTGTCTACCCCAACACTCTCACTCGGTGTTCTAAGTCAAACCTACTCACTCGACTAAGAGAGTTGGGAGCGTATTCGCTCTGATTCCAACTGTAACAACCCGAATTTTCCAACAAAATAAAATAAAGAAATAAAAGGATTTTAAAGAGGAAATGAAAATAAAATGAAGACCACGGTGGCGGAATCACCGTGTAATCCGAATCGTCACTCACTAAACCAACTAAACAACGATAAAAGAGGTAGGCCTTGAGGCCTAGAAGTGGGGAGTAAATACCCCTTACAAAACCAGCTCAAAAATGAAAGTAAGATAACGATAATAAAACTAAACATCCTAACAAGTCTAGACCAAAATCACTTCAAGGCTAGCTATAGGTCTGTTGGAGTTAGTGTCCTCCACAGTTAGTGCAATAACATAAATAAATCTCTAAAGGTACACAGGGTACATTTCGTATTTAATTAGTTGATTAACGTTTATCGATAACGGTTGGCTTGCTAGATAAGTTTGACATTATTATCATACAGATGGCGGTGATCAACTGGTCCCTAAGAGTCACACCTAAAAGATGTGTTTGAGAGATGTGATTATTTGAGAAAATGATCATATCGATGCCTTACTTAATGACTAAAAGGTTAGTCAGTGTTGTTGACTAAAAGGTTAGTCAAATGTGACTAAAATGTTAGTCAAGTGTGATGATGTTACTGACTAAAATGTTAGTCAGTGTAATGGTGGTACGGTTATTTAATACAGATTAAATAATATTAGCTGAGACGAATTAAATGTAATTCGTGAATTGAATATAAAATGTTATATTTAATTATTGTGTATAATGCAAGCTAATTAAATATAAACCGTTATAATTAATTTGCAAATTATAAATATAAGGATATTTATAGTATATTATAGTCGGTCCATACAGATGACACTAGTAATATATTGCATTATATTATAAGCTAAAATGACCAAGAGAAAAGTGTCCAAATACATTCTGTCCCGATACACTTTGTATCTTGATCAACAAGTGATGTATTTGGGGGAGAGTGGCCAGCCTAGAGGGAGTATAATTAGGGAGATTATTTTCTATTATAACTCCTCAATTCATTCCTTAATTCATTGACAACTACAACACAATATACTTGAGAGAAAACCAGTTTTCTTCTCTTAAAAATTCTCTAGCAATTCTCCAAGGGCATATCTCACATACATCTTGGGTGTTTCAATTAGGAGATTCCATAGTTTTGGTATTGTTCTTAGGCCGATTTACTAGGATTAAAAGGTTAATTCTACATCTCTTTATTTTGTTTTGCAATTTCAATTTATGACCTTAAATCTTATAAAAGTTTTCATTATAATCCTGCGATTTTAAAGGTCTATATACCGATATAAACCTACAAGTGGTATCAAAGAAATTTTTTTTTTATCAGTTGTAATTTACTAGTGTGGCCTTAGAAGATTGTGTTTTCGTAATGAAGGAAACACAATTTTGGTTGTATTTTTGAGATCTCGAATCTCCCATCTTGTAATATTTTATTTTTGGCATATTTTGAATTAGAATGTAAATAGGTTTATTTTGTAATTCAAAAATGTAATTTTGAGAAGATTCAAGATGGATTCCCACTTAAAGCCCAAGATGAAGAATGAAGACAGCTTTAGGGTCCATGGATGGATTCCAATTTGTATTTGTCTTTATTTTCATAGGGATAGGCCACACTAGGTGTTTTTCCTTTTTTTGCGTTTTCTTTACCGTTTTCATTGCATTCACGTTAGATAGTAGCATCATATTCCGCCTAAACAAACCAAACCACCTAATATGCATGAATATGGATCATATAGCTGCATTTTATATTATGGACATACGGATGTCACTCGTTTTAGGGCTATCACCTCAATTTAATCATTCTCGAAAATGCTAGATATTTGTTCACTTAAAATGAATTAAAATGAGATGATGGGGCCTTCCTCTATTCTAAAATTGAGATTAGTCTTTATAGGAAAAGCATGCTATGAGCCCCTTCTTCGTCGGTAGGCATGTAGGACCTTACTCTCCACATGGCCCCTTCTACGTTGGGTAAGTAGTATGCGTTGACCTATTTTACCTCAACACTATAGTTCGAATAATATCTCGTAGTTATAGTGGAGTAATAGATAGGATTTACTGAAATCTATCGACCAAGAATTCTAACAGTAGAATTAGCCACGAGGTTGGCTTATCAATT
This sequence comes from Dianthus caryophyllus, assembly GCA_023091065.1. Taxonomy (NCBI): domain Eukaryota; kingdom Viridiplantae; phylum Streptophyta; class Magnoliopsida; order Caryophyllales; family Caryophyllaceae; genus Dianthus; species Dianthus caryophyllus. The sequence goes on along the minus strand of CM041529.1, from coordinate 8,344,060 downwards.
TAAAGAAATTGAGTCTTGGGATCGCTTATATAATTCTCGAGGGAGGTCGGTTATATGAGTGCACGAGTCATTGCATTAAATCGTTATTGCTTTACGACTTAAATATTTAAAAACCATGATTTCTTATCTTCTCTCTTCTTGTTCTTTCTTTTCACAGTTTCGAATACATTATATACAGATATAACTACTATAACAAATGGATGTACGTACTGACGAACCAATGCCAAGTGCAACACTAGCTCGCGAATCATGGCTAAGAATGTTTATGGACAGCATGAATCAGTCTACTCGACTGAAGAGTGATGGGTCCAACTTCTCTGATTGGGAGGCCGCATTACGGAATGCTGCCATAGCTGACGGCAAGCTCAAGTACTTGACTGAGCCACTGCCGACTAAACCAGCTCCCGATGCAGGAGCAAATGAACTCTATCTTTACAATGATTTCATGATGGAGGCGGGTGCGATACAGAACGTACTCATCTATGCAATGGAATCCAATTTGCAAAGACGATTCATTACCCAAGGTGCAAACAAGATTTTCACCACCCTAACCAAAGAATTCTTAAAAGGTCCGAGAATCAAGAGTTACGAGTATACCACTCGTTTCTTTGAAGCTAGACTCGGAAGGGCCATCCGGTTAGCCCACACCTTCTCGCCATGACCGAGAACGTTGAGAAATTGGTGGAGCTTGGTTGCAAGATCGATGAGAAGATCATCATTGATCGAGTGCTCCACTCTCTTCATGATGGGTATGCCCTCTTTAGGGCAAACTACTACATGAGCGACATGCGAGAAAAGTGCATGAACTACATTCACTCCTCGCATGGGGCGGAGTGATGCGAAGTTGAGTTGGAGCATGAAACAAGATGTTCTCATGATTAGCAACAAGAAGGGTAAGGGTAAGGCTCCGGCTAACCTAGCTGTAGGTAAGCCAAAATTCAAGAAGCCAGTGGGTGCTAAGAGTGGGGCTGGTGAGTCTAGCGGTAGCTCACAAGGCAGGGGAAAAGCGGCGAGACCATGGAGTGCCACCACCGCCACAAGTCCGGGCATTGGAGGCGAATCGTCCGTGTATCCGAGGACATTAAAGCAGGCCGCGTCGTTCCTGTTGGTATGTCTTCTTTTATTCATATGATTGAGATTAACCATGCAAGTTTCGGAACTTGGGTACTTGATACTGGTTGTGGTTCTCATCTGTGCAATCATTTGCAGGGCCTAAGAAGCATCAAAACTCTGGCAAGAGGTGATGTAGACCTGCGAGTGGGGAATGGAGCAAGAGTTGCTGCCGTTTCAGTAGGAACATATGTAATCCAACTCCCGAGTGGATTTGAGTTATTTTTGAATAACTGTTACTATGTACCTAGTTTATCGAAAAACATTATTTCTGTATCCGTTCTTGATAAAGAAGGATTTTCATTTTTAATAAAGAATAATAGCTGTATTTTCTCTTTGAATGAAATGATTTATGGTAAAGCTATTTCCATGAACGGAATTTATGTTTTAGATCAAACCACAGAAATCATGCATGTGAGTAACAAGAAAGCAAAGGTTGGTGACAAAGATCAAACCTATCTATGGCATTGCCGTATGGGACACATAAATGAGAAACGCGTGAAAAAGCTCGTTGATAATGGGACAATCGCCCCATTTGACTATGAAACTTTTGGCACGTGTGAATAATGTCTTATAGGCAAAATGTCTCGAATTTCCTTCAAAGGTGTTGGAATGTGCGCTGCTGACCTATTAGGACTCATACATACTGATGTGTGCGGACCTATGTCAATCAACGCTAGAGATGGCTATAGGTATTTTATCACTTTCACGGACGATTTGAGTAGATATGGTTATGTCTACTTAATGAAGCATAAAAGTGAGTCCTTCGACAAGTTCAAGGAATTCCAGAATAAGGTTGAGAACCAACTGGATAGAAAGATAAAAGCACTACGTTCAGATCGTGGTGGCGAATATCTTTCAACTGAGTTTGATCAACACCTGAAAGACCGCGGGATAGTACTACAGTTAACTCCACCTGGAACACCACAACTAAATGGTGTGTCCGAACGTAGGAATCGAACATTACTTGATATGGTTCGATCCATGATGAGTCACATGGTTGTACCTGACTCATTATGGGGTTATGCTCTTTTGTCAGCTGCTCTTATACTTAACCGAAGTCCGACTAAAGCTGTTGACAAGACTCCATACGAATTATGGAAGGGAACTGTCCCTAACTTGTCCTTTATTCGGGTTTGGGGGTGCGAGGCTTATGTCAAGTGGAGACACGAGGATAAGCTCGGCCCGCGATCGGTCAAGACATACTTTATTGGTTATCCAAAAGGAATGTTTGGTCATTACTTCCATTCGCCTACCGAACACCGAGTCTTTGTTGCGGCTAGTGCGAAGTTCTTAGAGAAAGAGTTTCTCAAAGACAAGAGAAGTAATAGAACCTTCGATCTGTCGGAGATTCCTGAACCAACAACCGAGCAACCAATGGTGGAAACTGTTCCTCCTTCGTCTGCTGCGGTTAATATTCCCTTGGAACCCAGAAGGTCGGGTAGACTCTCCATTCCTCCAGATAGATACATCGGTATGGTTGAGGAGAATGGGCGAGACGACGTTTTTACTCCTTGAGAGTAACGAACCCATAACCTATAAAGGTGCCATGACGTGTTCTGACTCAAAGCTATGGCAAGAAGCAATGCAATCCGAGATGGACTCTATGTACGAGAACGATGTATGGGATCTGGTTGACATACCTGATAAGGCTAGGCCTCTTCAGTGCAAATGGCTTTACAAGATAAAGCGATCTGTAGAAGGACAACCAGACATATACAAGGCACGACTAGTGGCAAAGGGTTTCACTCAAGTGCAAGGGTTGCACTATGATGAGATCTTTGCACCCGTAGTCATGCTTCGTTCCATTCGGATTCTCTTAGCGATTGTCGCATTTCATGACTATGAAATTTGGCAAATGGATGTGAAAACCGCCTTCTTAAACGGTTATTTGGAGGAGTTGTACATGGTACAACCCGAAGGTTACACAGATCCTAAAAATCCTAAGAAAGTTTGCAAGCTTAAGCGTTCCATCTATGGACTTAAGCAAGCTTCACGGAGTTGGAATCATCGCTTCGACCAAGTGATAAAGGAGAATGGATTCGCTCGATCGGTCGAGGAACCATGTCTATATATCAAGTCGAGTGGGAGCAAGATTGTCTTCCTAATACTGTACGTCGATGACAAACTCTTGATTGGGAATGACATACCTCTCTTAACTTCGGTAAAAGTATGGTTAAAGAACCATTTCCAGATGAAAGATATGGGTGAGGCACAACGTATTTTGGGGCTCCGTATCTATAGAGATAGATCACGACGGATGTTATCCCTCAGTCAGGAGTCTTATATAGATAAGATTCTTGAGAGGTTCAGCATGACCAACTACAAGAAGGGGAACCTTCCAATGATCTCTGGGGTACACTTGAGTAAAGCTCATGCACCAAAGACATCGGAAGAGGTCGAGCGCATGAGTCGGATTCCATATGCATCAGCTATAGGATCGATCATGTATGCCATAATATGCACACGTCCGGACGTGGCATATGCATTGAGTATGACGAGCCGATACCAAGGCAATCCAGGTGAAGCACACTGGATAGCCGTAAAGAACATTCTTAAGTACCTACGGAGGACTAAAGATTGGGTATTGACTTATGGAGGAGACACTGAGCTATGCGCAATCGGTTACGCAGATGCTAGTTTCCAAACGGATCGAGATGACTCGAAGTGTAACAACCTGGTTTTTAGTCGACTTTAATTACTAAGGCGGAAATTAATTAAGTCTTAAACCAGCGTTATTAATTATACAAATAACCCAAAATATTACATCATCGTTTAAGAGTTGAATTGAACAACTCTAAATACGGAAGTTAAAAGAGTAAAGTGTTATATATTACAAATCTCTCAAAAACGATTAAAAGTAAAGCATAAAAGCATTGCATGGCCCCGTCCAAAATCCAGCTTCCGGTCCATGATTATCCTGCACAATAAACTGTTGGGGATGCTCATTGTTGACGGTGACTAGCTATGCTCATACTTACCCTCGATTTCAATTACTTTGGTTTAATATTATCGCTTTATAAACATAACATTATGATAAAAACATAAACATGCTTATTACATATAGCATATAAAGACATATAAGTCATATTAAGCATGCGGTTTAAAGCGATAAATCATATAAGCATGATATTCAGTTATGAAAGCAATTAACAGATAATATCATAGCAATAGTATTCACAACATAAAACAATATTACAGAGCGATATCAGATCGCATACAAACATACATATCGTATCATCCTCATCATGCAGACTCGATTCACTTCAGAAATTTGTGGTCTTTAGTTTTCAAGATGGTACACACTCATTCTCATTTAATCATACAACAAACAACACATACACGCTACGAGGCACGACCCGAGTAGGCCTTTGTACTCTGATCGATTGCATCTCACTTCCATAGTGCAAAGACTTACTCGACTCGTAAACCACGCCGAATACTATAATACTTGCATCTCATCCTCTAGTGTTCGAAATGATTCGAACTTGAGATACAATCTCGTCAAGTGATCCGTACATGTGGCAAGAACGAATGCAAGTGTCGCGCCCACTAAGAACGAAACACGGCAAGGAGACCACCGCTATAATCGCCCAACCCAAGACGGATACCCTGGTAACTTTAGCGAAATAGGGAATAAAACCCTAGTCTAGTACATGTACACTAGTATCCAATTTAAGAATGGGCTATGCTATTCATAGAGCACCTTAACTCGGGATAAAACGACTATTTCCTAAAGCACGATACAAAAGCATTGGCATATTCTTTATCTTATGCGGCTTTGGCTATACGACTTAAGGCGTAACGGCATGGGCAGGATGCTAAGCAATAATTCTGCCGGCTTAAACCACACTATTCGACATAGCCAACGCCAGAGGGCCGAGATAGTGGTATCCGCACAAGACTATCTTAACCCCACTTCACTCACGATTGCCGTTCCCTTATCTGAGGCCCAAGCTTGACCTTTTATTTAACTTACTCAATATTCATTATTTATTAGATATTTACATATCACATGTTACTAGACTCTCCTAGTCTCATCGTCAAACGTTTAATTTGAATTGTAGGTTTCATATGATCACATAACATATTCGTTTATTATTTGAAGTGTTTGTTAATTATTAACATTTTCAAGTTTCTATAATGATATGTTTATTAGTATATCCAATTTTATTTAAGTGTTTTTCAAAACACTTTAAGTCATTTACTTATTCATTTTCAATTTTCTATACTTAGTAAAATTTTCAATTATTTTCAATATTTCACTATTCACTATTCAAGATTTTTTTTGAAAAATATCTAGATATTTAAAAATATCTAAAAATATCTAAAAATATCTAAAATATCTAAAATATCTAAAAATATCTAAAAATATCTAATAATATCTAAAATATCTAAAATATCTAAAATATCCAAAATTGTGACTTAGTTACTAAGTTTAAAATCTAGTTTTAAAAACGTTAAGTTCGTTTTGTAAAAAGTGATATTGATATTTATTTTAATATTCTAGTTTTAAAAATGTTAAGTTCAATTTGTAAAAAGTGATAATGATATTCATTTTAAAATGAGACTTAGTTATTTTAGTCGTCTATTAACTAAATTTAGCGATTTTCATTTTTAAAATAATAGTAACGTGAATGATTCATTTTAGTCCATAAGTCCAAATTCAACAGTCCAAATAGCAAAGGCAGTAACACACGATTTAGTTCATTTTTATAACGGTTACATATTTTTATCGGTTTATAATATTTCATTTATAACTAAATCGATTTACACAAAATTTAAATTCTAATAACTATTAAACATTAGTGACTTAGTGATATTTTCATTTTGATCAAATTTAGTCCATTTAAAGTGTATATGTCGTGCAGTATACATATATATCAAAATTCATTTATTTCTTTTAAATTTCTTTATTCTAACTTATTAACTAATAATTAAATTATTTTAACAATAAACTAAAAAGTGATAAAAACAAAAATTAACCTTAAAATGGCAAGGATGCCGTGAGCAAGTAGTAGTAGTTTCCAAATTTTCATTTTTCGATTTTATCGGTTTTTAGCTTAAAGTCTTTATAATCTAATTATTCTAATTATACTAAAACGATTTAAACAAAAATGAAATTTACTAAAACTTTTATTTATAATTATGAATAGTGTTTTTCAACACTTTAAATTCCTAACTTTTTAATCTAAATGATTTATAATGTTTTAAGTTGATTTATATTATAGTACTAACATTATATAAAACAATAACTAAACATAAACACAAATTATTAACAAACATAAAATAAAACAAAATCAAAGTATGCTAAACATATGAACATCACATGAAGACACATATGAACATCAAGAACAAACTCAAGAACATCATATTCAATTTTAACAACTTATAAATTATTTTCCTAATTTAATTCTTTTTACATGGTAACATCCATTTTAACCTAACTTAACACAACATATTATTTACAAAAATTAAAAGTGAATATTTAGTAAAAAAAAATGGAAAATGTCGTGTGATGTATATATGAACATATAATTTTCATTTTCGATTTTAAACACTTTAAACTCATTGTTAATATTTCACATAATTTTTATATACAACTACAACCTAACTAAAACATAACTAAACATAAAAATCATATGAATCATAATTAAAAATGCTCAAAATTAAATTAACTAAACATATTAACAAATTACTACACATTAACTATTATCAATATTACTTATTTATTATCATTTTATTATACTCCACATAACATACAAACACACATATTTGATGTTTAACATATTTTAACATAATTTTCATACTCATAAAATCATAATAACAAAACAAATTAATTTACTAAGACGATAATATAAGACATAGTTAGTCACCTTAATTAGGATGTTAATCGTCGAGGATCTAAAATAAATTTTAGATCGGAATTTCTTCACCCATATTACCCATAAGTTACCTACTAAAACCCACTAGTTATACTAGAACACTTAGGAAATTATTAGAAATAATATTAAAGTTTTTATTTAAGTGATTTTGGTAGAAAATGAAAGAAAATAAAAGGGAGAAAAGGAGAGCATATGGCTCGACATTATGGTGAGGAAATGAGGGTCATTTTGCACTTGTATTTATAAGCACAAGTTGTAAAGAAAAGAAACTAGGTTAAGTAATTTTAGGATATGTTTTGGTTTAATTAGAAAAACAATGTTTTATTTAAATGAAATTAGGGAACACCCTAATTCTAATGGGCTAATATAGTCTTTGACACTATTTGGCATTAAAAATGTTCCTATGATATTTTAAAAATATTTTTCACGAAATTAATCAGTTTTAAAAAGTCGGGTGTCAAAAGCGATAAAAGTTAAAAAGTGCTGTTTTGACGATTTTCTGAAAAGTATTCATTTTATAAATTTAAGACTAAAATATTTTATTTACTACTCGAGAAAATATTTAAAAGTGACGGAAATGAAAATGGTAGTATTAAAATAGTAGTATTGTATTTGTACAAGTATTCTTTTTATTATGTATTAAACTTTAAATTTAAAAACAAAAATAAAAGTAATGATGATAAATTAAATGTGTAAGAACACATGGAAGAGGATAAAATTTGACTAAGGAAAGTCAAAAGTCAAAAGTCAAATTTTCGGGCTTGATTTTCGTTTCTCGAAATTTTCGATTTGCGCGATCGCGAAAGGTTTCGAAATAAAAAATATGATCTTAAAATAGTGTTTTGAAATAAAATCGAAATTAAAATAAGAATAATTTTTGAAAAGTAATAAAAACAAAAATCGGATCTTAATCCTCGAAATTTTGAATAAAAGTTTCCTAGGTCGAAATACTTATTTTTTTCGTTGAATGTTATAGATTTAAAGATTTATAATCAAACGTCAAAAAGTTAATCAATTTAAATTAGGTGTGATTTCAAATATCGACAATTTAGAAAAAACTAGTTTAATAGAAATGAAATAGTAATTAGATATTTAATATAATATGATTTAATAATAAAAATCAAAATGATTACTTTTTAACCATTTTTATTTTGAAAACGAAAAATGTTTGAAATTGAATTTTATGAATAAAATGTTTTACATTTATTTTTGTGAATAGTAAACATAACTTATCATTTTTGAAATTTGAAAGGCGGTATAAATTTTGTGTTGATTTTTTTAAAATTTTGAAATGTGTTTCTTTTTCAATTCTAAAGATAATAGAACAAATTTTATTTTTCAAAATTTTTAAATTGGACTTAAGAAATTTTAATATTATTTGGCGAAAAATTTCAGTCGCATTTTTATCATAAGGAAAAAGGATGAATTTAATTTAAGGAATTAAATTCTTTTATCAAATTGTGTTAAAATAACACGGGGTGTTACAAACCTACCCCCTTAAGAAAAGTTTCGTCCCGAAACTTGGATAGAATGGATAACTGCTCGCAGTTAGACAAGGCAGTTCGAGAGAATATCAAGATTTCATAAATTTCGATAATGACATTTTATTTTGGTAGAATAAGACTTTTCAAAAAGTTTAAATTTCTGAATTATTATAAGGTGTTAGATAGAGTGGGGAGATTGAAAGCTAGAATCGTTTTATGTTTACAGATGGAATACTTTGAATTAATATCGAAATATTGCTAGATTGTTATTTTCCAAAATCGACTTCAAAGTGATTTTCAAAAAGGTGGGGCCTAGAAGTTTTGTACGGAATCAATTTAAGTTAAAATTATAAGGGTTTTGAAAATAAAACAAATTTTAATTTTATTTGAAATTAAATATATAGTTTAAAGTTAGCTGAAATAATGATTTCAAATAATTTAATCAATGATTTTAAACCATACTATTTTGTCCTACCCCCTTAAGAAAATTTTAAACACATTTATCAAATTCAAGAGAAAAGCTAAAGATTCATTTTAAAGGTTGAGAATTCAGAAATAGGTATTGATAAGTTTAAAATTTTGAAAATAACTAACTTTGATAGTATATAAGGTAAAAGATATACGATTTAAAACCAAATAATTTCGAAGGCATTTAAAATCACGAAATAAAATTTTAGAATTAATTGAATAAGTCCTCAGAGATATTTTCAAGGGAAACATTTAAGTAAATTTTTGAAGATAATTAGGAACTATAACTTGAAGGATAATTATAATTTTAAAAGAGATAGTAATTTTTAGAGATTGAAAAGTTATAAAATTCAAAGGTTTTCAGAATAAATAAAAAGGACTTTATGAAATTGAAAAGCAATAATGAAATCATTTTGCGAAATTAAGGAAGAGAATTTAAAGTTCATTTGAGAAGTAGTTATTAGAAATTATAGGTTTAGAAAATTAGAATTTTAGAAGTAAAGGTTTAAGAGATTGAAATTTTTAAAAGAGAACGAAATAAGGATTTTAGTTAAAGAGGATAATTAGATGGAGTTGTAGAATTCCTTTCTGCTATAGAAATCTTCGAGATCTTGAACGTCTCATCAGTAGTAAGGTTCTTGATGCGTCCATTTGCTGCGTTTGAGGTCTTGTCGTCATGTATTCCATTAATGGCTTCGATCTTCGAGTATTAAATTTATTACTTAGATTTTATATCCGAGGATAGTTGTCAGTTTTAGTTAGTCACATCAGCAAGTAGCAAGCATACGATAGTTAGTGTATTTTATTTTGAGGGTAGTAGATCGTTATTTAAAAGTACTTAGCCTATGGTCGGTCCTTAAGGTTTCTACCCATCCTCACACTTTAAAGTGATCTAAGTTATTATTTAAGTGATCTAATTAAAAGAAAAATCTAATTTATTATTTGATCCTATTAGTCTTGCGGTTTAACATATTAATATGTTTGTACCGCCCAGGTGTCTCTCGTTAGGTAAGCATAAATCGCATTAGGCAATTCATGTTACGGTCACGAGTCACTCGATACCTGTAATAGCCTGGTTTTTAGTCGACTTTAATTACTAAGGCGGAAATTAATTAAGTCTTAAACCAGCGTTATTAATTATACAAATAACCCAAAATATTACATCATCGTTTAAGAGTTGAATTGAACAACTCTAAATACGGAAGTTAAAAGAGTAAAGTGTTATATATTACAAATCTCTCAAAAACGATTAAAAGTAAAGCATAAAAGCATTGCATGGCCGGCCCAAAATCCGACTTAGGTCCATGATTATCTGCACAATAAAGCTGTTGGGGGATGCTCATTGAGCGGACAGTGACTAGCTATGCTCATACTTACCCTCGATTTCAATTACTTTGGTTTAATATTATCGCTTTATAAACATAACATTATGATAAAAACATAAACATGCTTATTACATATAGCATATAAAGACATATAAGTCATATTAAGCATGCGGTTTAAAGCGATAAATCATATAAGCATGATATTCAGTTATGAAAGCAATTAACAGATAATATCATAGCAATAGTATTCACAACATAAAACAATATTACAGAGCGATATCAGATCGCATACAAACATACATATCGTATCATACTCATCATGCAGACTCGATTCACTTCAGAAATTTGTGGTCTTTAGTTTTCGAAGATGGTACACACTCATTCTCATTTAATCATACAACAAACAACACATACTGCTTACGAGCCTGACCACTGAGTAGGCCTTTGTACTCTGATCGATTGCATCTCACTTCCATAGTGCAAAGACTTACTCGACTCGTAAACCACGCCGAATACTATAATACTTGCATCTCATCCTCTAGTGTTCGAAATGATTCGAACTTCAGATACAATCTCGTCAAGTGATCTGTACATGTGGCAAGAACGAATGCAAGTGTCGCGCCCACTAAGAACGAAACACGGCAAGGAGACCACCGCTATAATCGCCCAAATCGGCACGGATACCCTGGTAACTTTAGCGAAATAGGGGAATAAAACCCTAGTCTAGTACATGTACACTAGTATCCAATTTAAGAATGGGCTATGCTATTCATAGAGCACCTTAACTCAGGATAAAACGACTATTTCCTAAAGCCTGATACAAAAGCATTGGCATATTCTTTATCTTGTACGGCTTTGGCTATACGACTTAAGGCGTAACGGCATGGGCAGGATGCTAAGCAATAATTCTGCCGGCTTAAACCACACTATTCGACATAGCCAACGCCAGAGGGCCGAGATAATGGTATCCGCACAAGACTATCTTAACCCCACTTCACTCACGATTGACGTTCCCTTATCTGAGGCCCAAGCTTGACCTTTTATTTAACTTACTCAATATTCATTATTTATTTGATATTTACATATCACATGTTACTAGACTCTCCTAGTCTCATCGTCAAACGTTTAATTTGAATTGTCGGTTTCATATGATCACATAACATATTCGTTTATTATTTGAAGTGTTTGTTAATTATTAACATTTTCAAGTTTCTATAATGATATGTTTATTAGTATATCCAATTTTATTTAAGTGTTTTTCAAAACACTTTAAGTCATTTACTTATTCATTTTCAATTTTCTATACTTAGTAAAATTTTCAATTATTTTCAATATTTCACTATTCACTATTCAAGATTTTTTTGAAAAATATCTAGATATTTAAAAATATCTAAAAATATCTAAAAATATCTAAAATATCTAAAATATCTAAAAATATCTAAAAATATCTAATAATATCTAAAATATCTAAAATATCTAAAATATCCAAAATTGTGACTTAGTTACTAAGTTTAAAATCTAGTTTTAAAAACGTTAAGTTCGTTTTGTAAAAAGTGATATTGATATTTATTTTAATATTCTAGTTTTAAAAATGTTAAGTTCAATTTGTAAAAAGTGATAATGATATTCATTTTAAAATGAGACTTAGTTATTTTAGTCGTCTATTAACTAAATTTAGCGATTTTCATTTTTAAAATAATAGTAACGTGAATGATTCATTTTAGTCCATAAGTCCAAATTCAACAGTCCAAATAGCAAAGGCAGTAACACACGATTTAGTTCATTTTTATAACGGTTACATATTTTTATCGGTTTATAATATTTCATTTATAACTAAATCGATTTACACAAAATTTAAATTCTAATAACTATTAAACATTAGTGACTTAGTGATATTTTCATTTTGATCAAATTTAGTCCATTTAAAATGAAAATGTCGTGTGGTGTGTATATATTTCAAAATTCATTTATTTCTTTTAATTTCTTAATTCTAACTTATTAACTAATAATTAAATTATTTTAACAATAAACTAAAAAGTGATAAAAACAAAAATTAACCTTAAAATGGCAAGGATGCCGTGAGCAAGTAGTAGTAGTTTCCAAATTTTCATTTTTCGATTTTATCGGTTTTTAGCTTAAAGTCTTTATAATCTAATTATTCTAATTATACTAAAACGATTTAAACAAAAATGAAATTTACTAAAACTTTTATTTATAATTATGAATAGTGTTTTTCAACACTTTAAATTCCTAACTTTTTAATCTAAATGATTTATAATGTTTTAAGTTGATTTATATTATAGTACTAACATTATATAAAACAATAACTAAACATAAACACAAATTATTAACAAACATAAAATAAAACAAAATCAAAGTATGCTAAACATATGAACATCACATGAAGACACATATGAACATCAAGAACAAACTCAAGAACATCATATTCAATTTTAACAACTTATAAATTATTTTCCTAATTTAATTCTTTTTACATGGTAACATCCATTTTAACCTAACTTAACACAACATATTATTTACAAAAATTAAAAGTGAATATTTAGTAAAAAAAAAATGGAAAATGTCGTGTGATGTATATATGAACATATAATTTTCATTTTCGATTTTAAACACTTTAAACTCATTGTTAATATTTCACATAATTTTTATATACAACTACAACCTAACTAAAACATAACTAAACATAAAAATCATATGAATCATAATTAAAAATGCTCAAAATTAAATTAACTAAACATATTAACAAATTACTACACATTAACTATTATCAATATTACTTATTTATTATCATTTTATTATACTCCACATAACATACAAACACACATATTTGATGTTTAACATATTTTAACATAATTTTCATACTCATAAAATCATAATAACAAAACAAATTAATTTACTAAGAGGATAATATAAGACATAGTTAGTCACCTTAATTAGGATGTTAATCGTCGAGGATCTAAAATAAATTTTAGATCGGAATTTCTTCACCCATATTACCCATAAGTTACCTACTAAAACCCACTAATTATACTAGAACACTTAGGAAATTATTAGAAATAATATTAAAGTTTTTATTTAAGTGATTTTGGTAGAAAATGAAAGAAAATAAAAGGGAGAAAAGGAGAGCATATGGCTCGACATTATGGTGAGGAAATGAGGGTCATTTTGCACTTGTATTTATAAGCACAAGTTGTAAAGAAAAGAAACTAGGTTAAGTAATTTTAGGATATGTTTTGGTTTAATTAGAAAAACAATGTTTTATTTAAATGAAATTAGGGAACACCCTAATTCTAATTGGCTAATATAGTCTTTGACACTATTTGGCATTAAAAATGTTCCTATGATATTTTAAAAATATTTTTCACGAAATTAATCAGTTTTAAAAAGTCGGGTGGCAAAAGCGATAAAAGTTAAAAAGTGCTGTTTTGACGATTTTCTGAAAAGTATTCATTTTATAAATTTAAGACTAAAATATTTTATTTACTACTCGAGAAAATATTTAAAAGTGACGGAAATGAAAATGGTAGTATTAAAATAGTAGTATTGTATTTGTACAAGTATTCTTTTTATTATGTATTAAACTTTAAATTTAAAAACAAAAATAAAAGTAATGATGATAAATTAAATGTGTAAGAACACATGGAAGAGGATAAAATTTGACTAAGGAAAGTCAAAAGTCAAAAGTCAAATTTTCGGGCTTGATTTTCGTTTCTCGAAATTTTCGATTTGCGCGATCGCGAAAGGTTTCGAAATAAAAGATATGATCTTAAAATAGTGTTTTGAAATAAAATCGAAATTAAAATAAGAATAATTTTTGAAAAGTAATAAAAACAAAAATCGGATCTTAATCCTCGAAATTTTGAATAAAAGTTTCCTAGGTCGAAATACTTATTTTTTTCGTTGAATGTTATAGATTTAAAGATTTATAATCAAACGTCAAAAAGTTAATCAATTTAAATTAGGTGTGATTTCAAATATCGACAATTTAGAAAAAACTAGTTTAATAGAAATGAAATAGTAATTAGATATTTAATATAATATGATTTAATAATAAAAATCAAAATGATTACTTTTTAACCATTTTTATTTTGAAAACGAAAAATGTTTGAAATTGAATTTTATGAATAAAATGTTTTACATTTATTTTTGTGAATAGTAAACATAACTTATCATTTTTGAAATTTGAAAGGCGGTATAAATTTTGTGTTGATTTTTATAAAATTTTGAAATGTGTTTCTTTTTCAATTCTAAAGATAATAGAACAAATTTTATTTTTCAAAATTTTTAAATTGGACTTAAGAAATTTTAATATTATTTGGCGAAAAATTTCAGTCGCATTTTTATCATAAGGAAAAAGGATGAATTTAATTTAAGGAATTAAATTCTTTTATCAAATTGTGTTAAAATAACACGGGGTGTTACACGAAGTCACAATCTGGATTCGTTTTTACTCTAAATGGCGCTGCGGTCAGCTGGAAAAGCTCCAAACAAACTGTTATAGCAGATTCCACGACTGAATCCGAGTACTATGCTGCTTCAGAGGCTGCGAAGGAAGCTATATGGATGCGTCAGTTCTTACAAGGACTAACTGTAGTTCCAAGTTCGAATGACCCGATCACCATCTATTGCGACAATAGTGGTGCCATCTTCCAGGAAAAGGAGAGAAGTCCAAAGAACAAGTCTCAGACGCGTGCAAAGGAAGGCTCACATGATCCGAGATTACGAGAAGCGTAAGGAGATAGTGATTGACAAGATTGCTACGGATGATAACGTGGCAGATCCTCTCACTAAGCCGTTGAGACAAGATAAGCATGAAGGGCACGTTAAATCCATGGGAATTAAGCGTGTTCCTGAGTTGTATTAGTTGTTTGTATGGATTTGACACTTGTAATTTCCTAAAACTTCTAATAAAATCATCGTTTTGTTTCATATATTGTTTTTCATGAGGGTTGTACAGACAACGTTGAACACCTCAAAGTGAACTGAATTGCTATATATTTTGTTTTGGTCCGTGGTCGCCTACATGAGCTGATAACTCTGGCAATCATTTTGTGACGTCGATTGATGGTGGGTTCAACGAGCCATAAGTCAAACTGTTGACTGATCGATCACAGATGCGGGTTTACTGAAATCGCGCAGGACAATTTTTGTGACGACTACATGGAGTCCTAAATGTTTCAGAACATTAGGTCTTAGGGTCGTGGATAGGACATCCATAGTGTTCCTAGAGTCGATTCTTTTAACTATCGACTGTCTCTTGAGATTAAGGCAGATTTTGGGTGACTTTGGTTTCTTTCTCACGGTCGACCGTAACAGGAGGCCAAGTAGATTTTTACTGGGTCATTTCATGCTGCGCTTACATCTGCAGGATTCGAGTTGAGGAAAATATCCAACTTCTATCGAGTTATAATACTTTTTCTCAGGGCCACTCGAGGAGCTGTAACTGGAAATGCATGGCCATGCTCGAATATTGATTTGTTTATCCGTTAAGTTACTCTCTAGTCGGGGAAACCACTCTTGATTCTGATCACTTGTGAACTACGACCTTTGAAAGTACGGACTTTGCAAATTGGTTTACATTGAGTGGGAGAAATTTATTATGGATATGAGAATCGGTTATCGCACCTACACTTGTACGGACAAGTGGGAGATTGTTGGAGTTAGTGTCCTCCACAGTTAGTGCAATAACATAAATAAATCTCTAAAGGTACACAGGGTACATTTTGTATTTAATTAGTTGATTAACGTTTATCGATAACGGTTGGCTTGCTAGATAAGATTGACGTTATTGTCATACAGATGGTGGTGATCAACTGGTCCCTAAGAGTCACACCTAAAGGATGTGTTTGAGAGATGTGATTATTTGAGAAAATGATCATATCTAGACCTGGCAAAATGAAACCAAACAGATAAACCGACTGAAATTGTTGGAATCGCCATCCTACCGAACATCTGAAAAGTTTAACTTGAACTTAATCCGTAACCTGATATGACTTGAACTGAACTGAAACTGAACGAAATTCAACACATATCTGGAAAGACCCATATTCGAATAAACTTGAACTGTTTTAAATCCGAATTTATTTCACTCGAACCCGAAGACAACTGAACTGAAAAATAATCGATACGGCCCAAGCCAAAAGAATATTTACCTCATATATAAATATATATTAAAGGCTACTTTATATGACAACTGTCATACAAGTTCAAAATCACATTCTTAACTCTTTAACCAAGTGTTTAAGAGTATTAATTGTTTTGATAATTGAAAATAATAAAAATGACTCCTATTTATAACATAATATCACTTTATAACTAGGTAATCTTTCGATGTGGGATATTGTAACTATTTATACCAAATTCATCACATTTACATTCTTATTTTTTCAATGTGGGACACAATAGAACAAGAGTATTCCAAGTTAAAGTCGCATCTTAAAAACAATATTATAATTTAGTATGAGACGGATAAACTCATCGAAACACGAAGATGTAAAATAATATAAAATCTAAGACCTTTAAACTTTGATTCCGTATTTTGCAACATATTTATTTTTTCACATAACTCTTATATGCGAAAATTTAGAAGCACACAAGTGGAAAATGAAATCAAAATTGAGGACGTTACAATTCTTTCATATATTATCCGAATGTGACCCGATTCGAATAATATCTGACTTGATCATATCTCGACTCGATTATCAACTGATCTGACATTAATCCGACTTGAACCCGAATTGAACCAAAATTATCTACAACCGATAGAGACTCGTAATCGAAACAAAATCGAATTGAACTGAATTGAAATCGAAAATACAAATAAACCAAATGAAATCGATCCGAAACAAACTGATCCGAAACCGATCGAAATGACCCGTTTGCCACCTTCTAATCATATCGATGCCTTACTTAATGACTAAAAGGTTAGTCAGTGTTGTTGACTAAAAGGTTAGTCAAATGTGACTAAAATGTTAGTCAAGTGTGATGATGTTACTGACTAAAATGTTAGTCAGTGTAATGGTGGTACGGTTATTTAATACAGATTAAATAATATTAGCTGAGACGAATTAAATGTAATTCGTGAATTGAATATAAAATGTTATATTTAATTATTGTGTATAATGCAAGCTAATTAAATATAAACCGTTATAATTAATTAGCAAATTATAAATATAAGGATATTTATAGTATATTATAGTCGGTCCATACAGATGATACTAGTAATATATTGCATTATATTATAAGCTAAAATGACCAAGAGAAAAGTGTCCAGATACATTCTGTCCCGATACACTTTGTATCTTGATCAACAAGTGATGTATGTAACACCCCGTGTTTTTGAAACACATTTTTATAAAAGAATTTAATTCCTTAGATTAAATTCATCCTTTTTCATTACATTAAAAATGCGACTGAATTTTTTTCGCCAAATGATACTAAATTTTTCTAAGTACAAATATAAAATTTTTGAAAAATAAAGTTTGTTGTATTATATTCAGAATTCAAAAAGAAACACAATTCAAAATTTTGTAAAAGTCAACCACAAAATTTATATCGCCTTTCAAATTTCAAAATAGCTAAGTCATATTTACTATTCATAAGAATAAAAGTAAAACCTTTTATTCATAGAATTTATTTTTGTACATTTTTGATTTTTGAATAAAAATGCACTCTTATATTTTTCCCGTCTTTGAAATTCAAGTCAACGATTTCAAACACGCAAGTCAAAGTCAAGCCACTTTATTATTTTTCCAAATTCACGTACCAAAACACCTAACATCAAAAAATGTAATCATTTTGATTTTTATTTAGTAAATCATATTATATTATTAACTAATTACTATTTCAATTTGATTTAACTAACACTTTCGCTAAAAATCGAAATAATGAGTTTCACTAAGCCTAAACTGATAAACTTTTTGACGTTTGAGTATAATGATTTAATTCGATAACATTCAACGAAAAAAATAAGTGTTTCGATCAAATAAGATTTTATTTCAAAGTTTCGAGGATCCTAAGGCCAATTTTTGTTTTGATCACCCTTCAACGTTTTTCTTCATTTTTATTTTTGATCTTACTTCGAACCATTATTTTAAGATCATATATTTTATTTCGAGACTTTTCGCGTGCGCGCAAATCGAAAATTTCAAAAACGAAAAATCGGGCCTTTGTCTTTCATGTAGCCGAAATAATTGACCACCTTTGGTCAATGTTATCCTCTTCCATATTCTTACACACTTACACCTATTTCTCTTACACATCTATCCTAAGTCCACATGTTGTTAATTTACCCTTAACATTTTTCTTAACAAACTAATTTCATTGTTGTTAATGTAACCCGTAATAAATTTTAGAGCCTAACTTTCGAGGGCCAAAAAGTGGTCATACGGACTCGGAATTTAGCGAATCAAAAGCCTAACCCACCTAAATTTTCGAGACGGATTTAATGGTACAGTTTTCATAACTATCAGACAGACCGAACTAAATTCATTTTTCTGTTTTCTTTCAAAGGTCAAAATTCATTCCTCGAAACCTACTATCCTATTTTCGCCGTCTTAGCTTTTAAAATTTTATCGACGTTCTTTAACTTTTAAATATTTTCTTCAATAGTAAATAAAATATTTTAGTCTTAAAATTTTAAAGTAGAGATATTTCGAAAAATCGTCAAACGCGCACACACTAACTTTTATCGTCTTTTGACGCCCGACTTTTTAAAACTGATTAATTTCGTAAAAGCATTTTAAATATCAAGGGGACAATTTCTTAGCAAATAGTAATGTGGACTTAGTATACAAATGTGATGATGATGCTTAATTTCCATTTTAATTAACCTTTAATTAAAATGGATGCTTTAAATCTTATCCAACCTTTACAACCTACATGACAAGTCTCATAAAAACAAATGCAATCCTTTGGCTTCTCATTTCAGCCGTAGCATTGTTCTCCATTCCCTCTCATTTGTTTTCTTTCTTTTTCTTTCATTTCTTACCAAAAACAACTTAAATAAAAACCTCAATAATATTTCTAATAATTACTAAGTGTTCCTAGTTAATTGTTGGGTATTAGGAGCTAACATTCTTGGAGTATTTGGGTGAAGAACATGAGTATTTTCGGGTGAAGAAAAATCCGATCTAAAATTTATTTTAGATCCTCGACGATAACCATCTAATTTAAAGGTGTCCCCGCACACTAGTTTTCATTTTTGTAAATCGCATGCTTTAAATGTTATGTGTTATATTTATTGTGTTATTATCACTTAGCATCATATGTTAAAATAGGAGACAAAAATCGAAAAATAAAAATTGGGTGCTCACTTAAAGAACCCACGGCTTTCCCCTAAATTTTCACTTAATTTTTCGTTTTAATTTTTGTTAATTGCATGCTTAAAATACTATGAATAAAACGTATATGAAAATATAATTAGTTTGTGTTTAAAATTTAAAATGAAATTGTTATGAAATTTAAGTGTTTTTGAAGTATTCTTGTTCTTGAAATATTGTTGTTATTCTTGAGTTTTAAAATGATTTTTAATTTTGTATGTTAATGTTTGTATATGATTTTCACACATGTTAAATACATAAGTGATGTTAAGTAAATCAGTTATTGAATTAGAAGTATAAAAATCAAAAAAATAAAACTTTGAACAATATATATATATCCACGGTTTTGTCCAATTATTTGGACCAATTTTTAGTTCTAATTTTTGTAATTAACACATTATGTTAGTTTAGGTAAATTAGACATGCTATTAAAATTTGAGAAAATAAAACGATAATATGAAAATTTGAATCAAAAATGTTCATTAGAAAAGTATAAGTGTTCTTGAGAAAAATCATATAAGTTTTTCATTTTTGAGTTAGATTGATTTATAATTCTTATAAGATTTATTTAAGTGTTGTTTTAATCCACTAGTAGATAAATACAATACTAATTATATAAATTAAATAAGCTAAATCTTCATAAGGAAAAAAAGTTAGAAAATTAAAGTAAGTAACAACACTATTCATAAATGAAATAAAATGTTTAGTGAAGATCGTAAACTAGTTAAACCGCTATGGTATAATTTAAATAATTAGTTTATAAAAACTTTAAGTCAAAACCGATAAATTAGAAAACGAAAATAAAAGACTAAGTGAATAGAGGCCCACGGCCTTAGACTCATTTTTGGACCAAAAATGTTTTTGTCACTTTTTATTTTTATCACTTAAATAATTTAAATTAGTTAAAGTCTTGAATTATTAATAAAAACAAAAAAAGAAATAAATAGCTAAACATTATACAACCCCACGGTTTTACCATTAAAATTGGACCAATTTTGATCAAAATGAATTTATCACTTAGTCACTAAATTTGATTTGTAATTAGGATTATATTAGATTGTATAATGAATCGTTAATAAAAAGAATCAACGAAACCGATAAAAATAAACGTTACACGTATTAAAATGAATAATGTCGAGTGTTGCTACCCTTGCTTAAATTTGGATTGGAGATATGGACTATTTAAAATGAACTACGACAACCTCGCTAAAATTTGAAACCGCTTAAATTTTAGCTAAGTATACGACTAATTCTAAACCGAGTTTTACTTTTGAAATATCATTTAAATCACCAAGTATAAAAATGAACTTAACCACTTTGATTTAAATATGTTTCAAAATCACTAAATACAAAATGAACTTAACGAGTTCGATTAAAATATATTTCAAAACCGCTAAAATGCAAAATGAACTTAACAACTATAAAACTAGACTCCTAAAATATTTCCAAAAATCACTAAGTACAAAACGAACTTAACGACTTTAAAACTAGAATTCTACACTTAGAAAATAATAAGCTTAGTTTAGAATCTAAATAAAATACTAAGTATAAATATACGAATAAAATACCAAGTATAAAAATACGTATAAAATACGAGGAATAGTAAAATACGATGAATAGTGAAATACGATGAATAGTAAATACGATGAATAGTAAATACGATGAATAGTAAATACGTGAATAGTAAAATACGTGAATAGTAAAAATATTTAAAATTTACGATTGGACTTCAAATAAATTATTTAGGTTTTCTTTGTGTTTCCGTTTACCTGAAGAAATGCTTAGACTAAATTTTCATTATACAAGTTTGACGATACTATTACTATGAACTGTCACCTGAATAATTGAGAATGAGAGAATAATAAAGAAAGTACTTGTTAAATACTCAGATTATGCGTCATGTTGCGAATCTATTGTGCCATCGTTGGAAAGGTAGCCGCGTATGGGGACTCTTTCACTCTCAGTGCTGACTGAGGCGTTCTAATGACTCTCATAGTCTTTAGGCAAGCAGGCGTATACATCCCTTGAATGGGCATAAATGTTGCGTTTTGCGGTCCATACGAGGTAACGGAAGATGACCATCCCATCCGGGGACCTTGTCATTAGGTATTAATCGTTTTGGTTAGGAAAAGCATACTCTCTCGAATAGCGAGGACTGTGTCGTTTCTAAGTGAAAGTGTGTGCACACATCAGATAAAGGATTGAATCGTCCTTCTTACCTAGTGGTATCCTTAGCATTAAAGTCCGTTGGTGTACCGTGACTTTTGCGCAGGCCTTGCTTTTGTAGGGTTTTGCATGCTTCCATCCTGACTGGTTGTGGTTCATAGGACAACGTATGATAGATTATCCATGTTGTATTGGATATTAGGTAGTTATCACGTACGCTACTTAGTGTTTGATCTGATGTACGAGTCTGAGCAGCTAGTGCACTTTGATAATTATCTATGAGAGTACACAAGCCGTTCTGTAGTCAAGACTCGCGAGTTATGTTACTATATGAATAATTGAAAAGGGTGGACTACCCCGATTATGATTGAGATGATGATCTGCTTACACGATTATGATTGAGATGATGATGATCTGCTTACATGATTATGATTTGAGATGACCTGATGATTTTCTTGCCATGTTTAAATGAACTGTTTATGTTATGCTTTATGAACTGCATGATTGTATGTATATATGTGTTGTTTAGAATGTGCGAAATTTGAAGAAGCTATTTTTGATAATGATCCCAAAATTTTGAGACTTGATTGTTGATCTAGACAAGGGATTGGAGGCCTTATTTTATATTTTGAGAGAATGTAATCGATTAAACTCGCTTTATCTATGACTCTTATTATGAATAATGAGTTGTAATACGATGACAGCTGGTTTTGTAATAAATAGACTTAATTAATATTCCGCCTTAGTTTAATTAAAGTCACGAAAAACCAGGTTGTTACAGTTGGTATCAGAGCTGTCTTGCGACCGTGAATAACTTAAAGTTATCTCATCTAGCGAGACGACACCTGGGCCAGACATTCATATCGTATGTCAGGCATAGACTTATAGGATCAAATAATGAATTAGAAATCCTAGATCGCTAAAATAATAATCTCGGAACGCTTTAAAAGTGAGAATGGGTAGAAACATTAAGGATTGACCGACTGATCTTTTTGACTAACAAATCTTTTATACTAACGTTACCTAAACTCGAGACGTATGAATCGAAGACGAGGTGACAAGGACTCAAGCACTTGCAAATGGACGAATCAAGAGACGAACAATTCCGAAGCGACGCTCTAGACCTTGAAGAATTCTTTTGCCTTGAGGACCTCTATAACTTTCTTAAACATCTTTATTAACTAAATTATTATTCATCTCCAATTTTTTTTAAATCTTTTTAACTTATCTTCTTCTTCTAAAATACAACTTTCCTAACTTATACTCCTATAATGACTTCATAAAATGAATTTTATCTCTTCCCTTTTTCCTCGCAAATATAAGGCTTGAAGACAAGATCGGGAGCGTGTGTAGAGAGACGTATCAAGGATCGTGCTATTTAAGACAACTTCCAAGACGTCGAAGATTTCTGAAGCAATGAAGATTTATACAACCATATCAAAATCGTTCTTTTATTAACACCATCATTTCATTGATTTTCAATTTTCAGATTTCCTAATCATAAAATTTCCCTAATATTTAATCTCCCCATGATTTAGTATTTCCTTTTTACATTTTTAAATTCCCTACCAAAAACAAGTTAACTCTTTTAAAATTGTTAATTTCCTAATTCAATAAATAACTGACTTCTTAAAATGATTTTCATTTCTTCCTTTTAATCTCGTAAAATTGTATTACTCTTGCTTGAATTCCGCAACCTTCTTATCCTTTAAATTTAAATATTTTTAACTTGATTAGTTTCAAAGTCCTAGTCTTACTATCTCATTTTAAATATTTAAAATCGTAAAAATTTTAATTCCTAACTACCTTCGAAAATTTACCTTCGTATTCCACATTTAATACATCTTCGAAAATTATTCCTTTGTTTCGCAAGATTTTATTTCGTAGTTTGAAATGTCTTTGACATTTGTTTGTTTTAAATAGCTTATTCTTTATCTCATACCCTTTTGAACTTTATTACTTTTCAAGTTTCTTAAATCTATTATTACCTGCTCGAGAATTTTCGTCTGTTTTAAAACATTTAGATTTCTATGTATTAATCATCAAATTGGATTTCATATTTTCAAATCCCTCCGTAAGTTCCTTATTTCTAAATTTTAGATTATTTTGAAACTTATTTGTTTCGACCTCCTTGGCTTTAAATTTTGAATACCTTTTGGACATTTCCTATCTATTACAATTATCTCTCTTCAAAATATACTTACATATATCGTATTTTCTTTTTATATAACCCCTTATTGTAAATTTCGAAATCTCATCCTAAATATAATTCATAACATTTCTGTTTCATCTAATAACATTATAATAATAATTTTAAGAAAATGAGCTATATCAACGAGGTTATCCATAATTCTCTAAAATTTTATTTAATCATTAAACGATAACCTATATTCTCGTAATTTCATTAAAGCTCATATTTTCATTATGATCACTACGACTTCTACATATTTTCCTAAACGTCATTTTTCCTAAGACTATATATCATTTACACGTGATCATTAAAAGTAACAATAATAATATTAGGTATATACGTTTAAAACTTCTTAAGGGGGTAGGACTGTAATTGGATTATATTAAAGTCCTACTTAAATCTGAAATTTCTTATTTTCAATCTATTTTATGGTTAACATTTATTCTCAAATTTAGATAAATTATTTTTAATCTTAAAACGCTTATTATTTTTAATTTAATTTAATTCCGTACAAAACTTCTAGGCCCTACCTTTTTGTGAATCTCTTTCGCGTCATTTTCAAAAATAACATTCTAGTAACATTTCTATATTTATTTAAATATCTCATTAATAAATCAAACGCGATTTTGCTCTCCAATATTTTCACTCTATCCGACGTTTCTATATTAATTTGAAAACTCAAACTTTTCAAAAAACCTTATTCAACAAAACCAAATGTTATTATCCAAATTTGTAAAACCTCAATATTCTCTCTAACTGCCTTGTTTAACCTTGAGCAGTTATCCACTCTTTTCAAGTTTCGGGGACGAAACTTTTCTTAAGGGGTAGGATTGTAACACCCCGTGTTTTTGAAACACATTTTTATAAAAGAATTTAATTCCTTAGATTAAATTCATCCTTTTTCATTACATTAAAAATGCGACTGAATTTTTTTCGCCAAATGATACTAAATTTTTCTAAGTACAAATATAAAATTTTTGAAAAATAAAGTTTGTTGTATTATATTCAGAATTCAAAAAGAAACACAATTCAAAATTTTGTAAAAGTCAACCACAAAATTTATATCGCCTTTCAAATTTCAAAATAGCTAAGTCATATTTACTATTCATAAGAATAAAAGTAAAACCTTTTATTCATAGAATTTATTTTTGTACATTTTTGATTTTTGAATAAAAATGCACTCTTATATTTTTCCCGTCTTTGAAATTCAAGTCAACGATTTCAAACACGCAAGTCAAAGTCAAGCCACTTTATTATTTTTCCAAATTCACGTACCAAAACACCTAACATCAAAAAAATGTAATCATTTTGATTTTTATTTAGTAAATCATATTATATTATTAACTAATTACTATTTCAATTTGATTTAACTAACACTTTCGCTAAAAATCGAAATAATGAGTTTCACTAAGCCTAAACTGATAAACTTTTTGACGTTTGAGTATAATGATTTAATTCGATAACATTCAACGAAAAAAATAAGTGTTTCGATCAAATAAGATTTTATTTCAAAGTTTCGAGGATCCTAAGGCCAATTTTTGTTTTGATCACCCTTCAACGTTTTTCTTCATTTTTATTTTTGATCTTACTTCGAACCATTATTTTAAGATCATATATTTTATTTCGAGACTTTTCGCGTGCGCGCAAATCGAAAATTTCAAAAACGAAAAATCGGGCCTTTGTCTTTCATGTAGCCGAAATAATTGACCACCTTTGGTCAATGTTATCCTCTTCCATATTCTTACACACTTACACCTATTTCTCTTACACATCTATCCTAAGTCCACATGTTGTTAATTTACCCTTAACATTTTTCTTAACAAACTAATTTCATTGTTGTTAATGTAACCCGTAATAAATTTTAGAGCCTAACTTTCGAGGGCCAAAAAGTGGTCATACGGACTCGGAATTTAGCGAATCAAAAGCCTAACCCACCTAAATTTTCGAGACGGATTTAATGGTACAGTTTTCATAACTATCAGACAGACCGAACTAAATTCATTTTTCTGTTTTCTTTCAAAGGTCAAAATTCATTCCTCGAAACCTACTATCCTATTTTCGCCGTCTTAGCTTTTAAAATTTTATCGACGTTCTTTAACTTTTAAATATTTTCTTCAATAGTAAATAAAATATTTTAGTCTTAAAATTTTAAAGTAGAGATATTTCGAAAAATCGTCAAACGCGCACACACTAACTTTTATCGTCTTTTGACGCCCGACTTTTTAAAACTGATTAATTTCGTAAAAGCATTTTAAATATCAAGGGGACAATTTCTTAGCAAATAGTAATGTGGACTTAGTATACAAATGTGATGATGATGCTTAATTTCCATTTTAATTAACCTTTAATTAAAATGGATGCTTTAAATCTTATCCAACCTTTACAACCTACATGACAAGTCTCATAAAAACAAATGCAATCCTTTGGCTTCTCATTTCAGCCGTAGCATTGTTCTCCATTCCCTCTCATTTGTTTTCTTTCTTTTTCTTTCATTTCTTACCAAAAACAACTTAAATAAAAACCTCAATAATATTTCTAATAATTACTAAGTGTTCCTAGTTAATTGTTGGGTATTAGGAGCTAACATTCTTGGAGTATTTGGGTGAAGAACATGAGTATTTTCGGGTGAAGAAAAATCCGATCTAAAATTTATTTTAGATCCTCGACGATAACCATCTAATTTAAAGGTGTCCCCGCACACTAGTTTTCATTTTTGTAAATCGCATGCTTTAAATGTTATGTGTTATATTTATTGTGTTATTATCACTTAGCATCATATGTTAAAATAGGAGACAAAAATCGAAAAATAAAAATTGGGTGCTCACTTAAAGAACCCACGGCTTTCCCCTAAATTTTCACTTAATTTTTCGTTTTAATTTTTGTTAATTGCATGCTTAAAATACTATGAATAAAACGTATATGAAAATATAATTAGTTTGTGTTTAAAATTTAAAATGAAATTGTTATGAAATTTAAGTGTTTTTGAAGTATTCTTGTTCTTGAAATATTGTTGTTATTCTTGAGTTTTAAAATGATTTTTAATTTTGTATGTTAATGTTTGTATATGATTTTCACACATGTTAAATACATAAGTGATGTTAAGTAAATCAGTTATTGAATTAGAAGTATAAAAATCAAAAAAATAAAACTTTGAACAATATATATATATCCACGGTTTTGTCCAATTATTTGGACCAATTTTTAGTTCTAATTTTTGTAATTAACACATTATGTTAGTTTAGGTAAATTAGACATGCTATTAAAATTTGAGAAAATAAAGCGATAATATGAAAATTTGAATCAAAAATGTTCATTAGAAAAGTATAAGTGTTCTTGAGAAAAATCATATAAGTTTTTCATTTTTGAGTTAGATTGATTTATAATTCTTATAAGATTTATTTAAGTGTTGTTTTAATCCACTAGTAGATAAATACAATACTAATTATATAAATTAAATAAGCTAAATCTTCATAAGGAAAAAAGTTAGAAAATTAAAGTAAGTAACAACACTATTCATAAATGAAATAAAATGTTTAGTGAAGATCGTAAACTAGTTAAACCGCTATGGTATAATTTAAATAATTAGTTTATAAAAACTTTAAGTCAAACCGATAAATTAGAAAACGAAAACAAAAGACTAAGAGAATAGTGGCCCACGGCCTTAGACTCATATTTGGTCCAAAAATGTTTTTGTCACTTTTTATTTTTATCACTTAAATAATTTAAATTAGTTAAAGTCTTGAATTATTAATAAAAACAAAAAAAGAAATAAATAGCTAAACATTATACAACCCCACGGTTTTACCATTAAAATTGGACCAATTTTGATCAAAATGAATTTATCACTTAGTCACTAAATTTGATTTGTAATTAGGATTATATTAGATTGTATAATGAATCGTTAATAAAAAGAATCAACGAAACCGATAAAAATAAACGTTACACGTATTAAAATGAATAATGTCGAGTGTTGCTACCCTTGCTTAAATTTGGATTGGAGATATGGACTATTTAAAATGAACTACGACAACCTCGCTAAAATTTGAAACCGCTTAAATTTTAGCTAAGTATACGACTAATTCTAAACCGAGTTTTACTTTTGAAATATCATTTAAATCACCAAGTATAAAAATGAACTTAACCACTTTGATTTAAATATGTTTCAAAATCACTAAATACAAAATGAACTTAACGAGTTCGATTAAAATATATTTCAAAACCGCTAAAATGCAAAATGAACTTAACAACTTTAAAACTAGACTCCTAAAATATTTCCAAAAATCACTAAGTACAAAACGAACTTAACGACTTTAAAACTAGAATTCTACACTTAGAAAATAATAAGCTTAGTTTAGAATCTAAATAAAATACTAAGTATAAATATACGAATAAAATACCAAGTATAAAAATACGTATAAAATACGAGGAATAGTAAAATACGATGAATAGTGAAATACGATGAATAGTAAATACGATGAATAGTAAATACGTGAATAGTAAAATACGTGAATAGTAAAAATATTTAAAATTTACGATTGGACTTCAAATAAATTATTTAGGTTTTCTTTGTGTTTCCGTTTACCTGAAGAAATGCTTAGACTAAATTTTCATTATACAAGTTTGACGATACTATTACTATGAACTGTCACCTGAATAATTGAGAATGAGAGAATAATAAAGAAAGTACTTGTTAAATACTCGGGTGTCTGTCATGTTGCGAATCTATTGTGCCATCGTTGGAAAGGTAGCCGCGTATGGGGACTCTTTCACTCTCGGCCGATCGAGGCGTTTCTAATGACTCTCATAGTCTTTAGGCAAGCAGGCGTATACATCCCTTGAATGGGCATAAATGTTGCGTTTTGCGGTCCATACGAGGTAACGGAAGATGACCATCCCATCCGGGGACCTTGTCATTAGGTATTAATCGTTTTGGTTAGGAAAAGCATACTCTCTCGAATAGCGAGGACTGTGTCGTTTCTAAGTGAAAGTGTGTGCACACATCAGATAAAGGATTGAATCGTCCTTCTTACCTAGTGGTATCCTTAGCATTAAAGTCCGTTGATGTACCGGCACTTTTGGCGCAGCCTTGCTTTTGTAGGGTTTTGCATGCTTCCATCTGACTGGTTGTGGTTCATAGGACAACGTATGATAGATTATCCATGTTGTATTGGATATTAGGTAGTTATCACGCACGCTACTTAGTGTTTGATCCGATGTGCAGTCACGAGCGACTAGTGCACTTTGATAATTATCTATGAGAGTACACAAGCGGATTACGTAGTCAAGACTCGCGAGTTATGTTACTATATGAATAATTGAAAAGGGTGGACTACCCGATTATGATTGAGATGATGATCCGCTTACGATTATGATTGAGATGATGATGATCCGCTTACATGATTATGATTTGAGATGACACGATGATTTTCTTGCCATGTTTAAATGAACTTGTTTATGTTATGCTTTATGAGCTGCATGATTGTATGTATATATGTGTTGTTTAGAATGTGCGAAATTTGAAGAAGCTATTTTTGATAATGATCCCAGTACCGAGACTTGATTGTTGATCTACACAAGGGGATTGGAGGCCTTATTTTATATTTTGAGAGAATGTAATCGATTAAACTCTGTTTTATCTATGACTCTTATTATGAATAATGAGTTGTAATACGATGACAGCTGGTTTTGTAATAAATAGACTTAATTAATATTCCGCCTTAGTTTAATTAAAGTCACGAAAAACCAGGTTGTTACAGTTGGTATCAGAGCTGTCTTGCGACCGTGAATAACTTAAAGTTATCTCATCTAGCGAGACGACACCTGGGCCAGACATTCATATCGTATGTCAGGCATAGACTTATAGGATCAAATAATGAATTAGAAATCCTAGATCGCTAAAATAATAATCTCGGAACGCTTTAAAAGTGAGAATGGGTAGAAACATTAAGGATTGACCGACTGATCTTTTTGACTAACAAATCTTTTATACTAACGTTACCTAAACTCGAGACGTATGAATCGAAGACGAGGTGACAAGGACTCAAGCACTTGCAAATGGACGAATCAAGAGACGAACAATTCCGAAGCGACGCTCTAGACCTTGAAGAATTGTTTTGCCTTGAGGACCTCTATAACTTTCTTAAACATCTTTATTAACTAAATTATTATTCATCTCCAATTTTTTTTAAATCTTTTTAACTTATCTTCTTCTTCTAAAATACAACTTTCCTAACTTATACTCCTATAATGACTTCATAAAATGAATTTTATCTCTTCCCTTTTTCCTCGCAAATATAAGGCTTGAAGACAAGATCGGGAGCGTGTGTAGAGAGACGTATCAAGGATCGTGCTATTTAAGACAACTTCCAAGACGTCGAAGATTTCTGAAGCAATGAAGATTTATACAACCATATCAAAATCGTTCTTTTATTAACACCATCATTTCATTGATTTTCAATTTTCAGATTTCCTAATCATAAAATTTCCCTAATATTTAATCTCCCCATGATTTAGTATTTCCTTTTTACATTTTTAAATTCCCTACCAAAAACAAGTTAACTCTTTTAAAATTGTTAATTTCCTAATTCAATAAATAACTGACTTCTTAAAATGATTTTCATTTCTTCCTTTTAATCTCGTAAAATTGTATTACTCTTGCTTGAATTCCGCAACCTTCTTATCCTTTAAATTTAAATATTTTTAACTTGATTAGTTTCAAAGTCCTAGTCTTACTATCTCATTTTAAATATTTAAAATCGTAAAAATTTTAATTCCTAACTACCTTCGAAAATTTACCTTCGTATTCCACATTTAATACATCTTCGAAAATTATTCCTTTGTTTCGCAAGATTTTATTTCGTAGTTTGAAATGTCTTTGACATTTGTTTGTTTTAAATAGCTTATTCTTTATCTCATACCCTTTTGAACTTTATTACTTTTCAAGTTTCTTAAATCTATTATTACACCTTTCGAGAATTTTTAAATGCTTTAAAACATTTAGATTTCTATGTATTAATCATCAAATTGGATTTCATATTTTCAAATCCCTCCGTAAGTTCCTTATTTCTAAATTTTAGATTATTTTGAAACTTATTTGTTTCGACCTCCTTGGCTTTAAATTTTGAATACCTTTTGGACCTTTCCTATCTATTACAATTATCTCTCTTCAAAATATACTTACATATATCGTATTTTCTTTTTATATAACCCCTTATTGTAAATTTCGAAATCTCATCCTAAATATAATTCATAACATTTCTGTTTCATCTAATAACATTATAATAATAATTTTAAGAAAATGAGCTATATCAACGAGGTTATCCATAATTCTCTAAAATTTTATTTAATCATTAAACGATAACCTATATTCTCGTAATTTCATTAAAGCTCATATTTTCATTATGATCACTACGACTTCTACATATTTTCCTAAACGTCATTTTTCCTAAGACTATATATCATTTACACGTGATCATTAAAAGTAACAATAATAATATTAGGTATATACGTTTAAAACTTCTTAAGGGGGTAGGACTGTAATTGGATTATATTAAAGTCCTACTTAAATCTGAAATTTCTTATTTTCAATCTATTTTATGGTTAACATTTATTCTCAAATTTAGATAAATTATTTTTAATCTTAAAACGCTTATTATTTTTAATTTAATTTAATTCCGTACAAAACTTCTAGGCCCTACCTTTTTGTGAATCTCTTTCGCGTCATTTTCAAAAATAACATTCTAGTAACATTTCTATATTTATTTAAATATCTCATTAATAAATCAAACGCGATTTTGCTCTCCAATATTTTCACTCTATCCGACGTTTCTATATTAATTTGAAAACTCAAACTTTTCAAAAAACCTTATTCAACAAAACCAAATGTTATTATCCAAATTTGTAAAACCTCAATATTCTCTCTAACTGCCTTGTTTAACCTTGAGCAGTTATCCACTCTTTTCAAGTTTCGGGGACGAAACTTTTCTTAAGGGGTAGGATTGTAACACCCCGTGTTTTTGAAACACATTTTTATAAAAGAATTTAATTCCTTAGATTAAATTCATCCTTTTTCATTACATTAAAAATGCGACTGAATTTTTTTCGCCAAATGATACTAAATTTTTCTAAGTACAAATATAAAATTTTTGAAAAATAAAGTTTGTTGTATTATATTCAGAATTCAAATAGAAACACAATTCAAAATTTTGTAAAAGTCAACCACAAAATTTATATCGCCTTTCAAATTTCAAAATAGCTAAGTCATATTTACTATTCATAAGAATAAAAGTAAAACCTTTTATTCATAGAATTTATTTTTGTACATTTTTGATTTTTGAATAAAAATGCACTCTTATATTTTTCCCGTCTTTGAAATTCAAGTCAACGATTTCAAACACGCAAGTCAAAGTCAAGCCACTTTATTATTTTTCCAAATTCACGTACCAAAACACCTAACATCAAAAAAATGTAATCATTTTGATTTTTATTTAGTAAATCATATTATATTATTAACTAATTACTATTTCAATTTGATTTAACTAACACTTTCGCTAAAAATCGAAATAATGAGTTTCACTAAGCCTAAACTGATAAACTTTTTGACGTTTGAGTATAATGATTTAATTCGATAACATTCAACGAAAAAAATAAGTGTTTCGATCAAATAAGATTTTATTTCAAAGTTTCGAGGATCCTAAGGCCAATTTTTGTTTTGATCACCCTTCAACGTTTTTCTTCATTTTTATTTTTGATCTTACTTCGAACCATTATTTTAAGATCATATATTTTATTTCGAGACTTTTCGCGTGCGCGCAAATCGAAAATTTCAAAAACGAAAAATCGGGCCTTTGTCTTTCATGTAGCCAAAATAATTGACCACCTTTGGTCAATGTTATCCTCTTCCATATTCTTACACACTTACACCTATTTCTCTTACACATCTATCCTAAGTCCACATGTTGTTAATTTACCCTTAACATTTTTCTTAACAAACTAATTTCATTGTTGTTAATGTAACCCGTAATAAATTTTAGAGCCTAACTTTCGAGGGCCAAAAAGTGGTCATACTGACTTAATTTAGCGAATCAAAAGCCTAACCCACCTAAATTTTCGAGACGGATTTAATGGTACAGTTTTCATAACTATCAGACAGACCGAACTAAATTCATTTTTCTGTTTTCTTTCAAAGGTCAAAATTCATTCCTCGAAACCTACTATCCTATTTTCGCCGTCTTAGCTTTTAAAATTTTATCGACGTTCTTTAACTTTTAAATATTTTCTTCAATAGTAAATAAAATATTTTAGTCTTAAAATTTTAAAGTAGAGATATTTCGAAAAATCGTCAAACGCGCACACACTAACTTTTATCGTCTTTTGACGCCCGACTTTTTAAAACTGATTAATTTCGTAAAAGCATTTTAAATATCAAGGGGACAATTTCTTAGCAAATAGTAATGTGGACTTAGTATACAAATGTGATGATGATGCTTAATTTCCATTTTAATTAACCTTTAATTAAAATGGATGCTTTAAATCTTATCCAACCTTTACAACCTACATGACAAGTCTCATAAAAACAAATGCAATCCTTTGGCTTCTCATTTCAGCCGTAGCATTGTTCTCCATTCCCTCTCATTTGTTTTCTTTCTTTTTCTTTCATTTCTTACCAAAAACAACTTAAATAAAAACCTCAATAATATTTCTAATAATTACTAAGTGTTCCTAGTTAATTGTTGGGTATTAGGAGCTAACATTCTTGGAGTATTTGGGTGAAGAACATGAGTATTTTCGGGTGAAGAAAAATCCGATCTAAAATTTATTTTAGATCCTCGACGATAACCATCTAATTTAAAGGTGTCCCCGCACACTAGTTTTCATTTTTGTAAATCGCATGCTTTAAATGTTATGTGTTATATTTATTGTGTTATTATCACTTAGCATCATATGTTAAAATAGGAGACAAAAATCGAAAAATAAAAATTGGGTGCTCACTTAAAGAACCCACGGCTTTCCCTAAATTTTCACTTAATTTTTCGCTTTAATTTTTGTTAATTGCATGCTTAAAATACTATGAATAAAACGTATATGAAAATATAATTAGTTTGTGTTTAAAATTTAAAATGAAATTGTTATGAAATTTAAGTGTTTTTGAAGTATTCTTGTTCTTGAAATATTGTTGTTATTCTTGAGTTTTAAAATGATTTTTAATTTTGTATGTTAATGTTTGTATATGATTTTCACACATGTTAAATACATAAGTGATGTTAAGTAAATCAGCTTATTGAATTAGAAGTATAAAAATCAAAAAATAAAACTTTGAACAATATATATATATCCACGGTTTTGTCCAATTATTTGGACCAATTTTTAGTTCTAATTTTTGTAATTAACACATTATGTTAGTTTAGGTAAATTAGACATGCTATTAAAATTTGAGAAAATAAAACGATAATATGAAAATTTGAATCAAAAATGTTCATTAGAAAAGTATAAGTGTTCTTGAGAAAAATCATATAAGTTTTTCATTTTTGAGTTAGATTGATTTATAATTCTTATAAGATTTATTTAAGTGTTGTTTTAATCCACTAGTAGATAAATACAATACTAATTATATAAATTAAATAAGCTAAATCTTCATAAGGAAAAAAGTTAGAAAATTAAAGTAAGTAACAACACTATTCATAAATGAAATAAAATGTTTAGTGAAGATCGTAAACTAGTTAAACCGCTATGGTATAATTTAAATAATTAGTTTATAAAAACTTTAAGTCAAACCGATAAATTAGAAAGCGAAAATAAAAGACTAAGTGAATAGAGGCCCACGGCCTTAGACTCATTTTTGGACCAAAAATGTTTTTGTCACTTTTTATTTTTATCACTTAAATAATTTAAATTAGTTAAAGTCTTGAATTATTAATAAAAACAAAAAAAGAAATAAATAGCTAAACATTATACAACCCCACGGTTTTACCATTAAAATTGGACCAATTTTGATCAAAATGAATTTATCACTTAGTCACTAAATTTGATTTGTAATTAGGATTATATTAGATTGTATAATGAATCGTTAATAAAAAGAATCAACGAAACCGATAAAAATAAACGTTACACGTATTAAAATGAATAATGTCGAGTGTTGCTACCCTTGCTTAAATTTGGATTGGAGATATGGACTATTTAAAATGAACTACGACAACCTCGCTAAAATTTGAAACCGCTTAAATTTTAGCTAAGTATACGACTAATTCTAAACCGAGTTTTACTTTTGAAATATCATTTAAATCACCAAGTATAAAAATGAACTTAACCACTTTGATTTAAATATGTTTCAAAATCACTAAATACAAAATGAACTTAACGAGTTCGATTAAAATATATTTCAAAACCGCTAAAATGCAAAATGAACTTAACAACTTTAAAACTAGACTCCTAAAATATTTCCAAAAATCACTAAGTACAAAACGAACTTAACGACTTTAAAACTAGAATTCTACACTTAGAAAATAATAAGCTTAGTTTAGAATCTAAATAAAATACTAAGTATAAATATACGAATAAAATACCAAGTATAAAAATACGTATAAAATACGAGGAATAGTAAAATACGATGAATAGTGAAATACGATGAATAGTAAATACGATGAATAGTAAATACGATGAATAGTAAATACGTGAATAGTAAAATACGTGAATAGTAAAAATATTTAAAATTTAAATAAATTATTTAGGTTTTCTTTGTGTTTCCGTTTACCTGAAGAAATGCTTAGACTAAATTTTCATTATACAAGTTTGACGATACTATTACTATGAACTGTCACCTGAATAATTGAGAATGAGAGAATAATAAAGAAAGTACTTGTTAAATACTCGGGTGTCTGTCATGTTGCGAATCTATTGTGCCATCGTTGGAAAGGTAGCCGCGTATGGGGACTCTTTCACTCTCAGTGCTGACTGAGGCGTTCTAATGACTCTCATAGTCTTTAGGCAAGCAGGCGTATACATCCCTTGAATGGGCATAAATGTTGCGTTTTGCGGTCCATACGAGGTAACGGAAGATGACCATCCCATCCGGGGACCTTGTCATTAGGTATTAATCGTTTTGGTTAGGAAAAGCATACTCTCTCGAATAGCGAGGACTGTGTCGTTTCTAAGTGAAAGTGTGTGCACACATCAGATAAAGGATTGAATCGTCCTTCTTACCTAGTGGTATCCTTAGCATTAAAGTCCGTTGATGTACCCGGCAGCTTTTGCGCAGGCCTTGCTTTTGTAGGGTTTTGCATGCTTCCATCCTGACTGGTTGTGGTTCATAGGACAACGTATGATAGATTATCCATGTTGTATGATAGATTATCCATGTTGTATTGGATATTAGGTAGTTATCACGTACGCTACTTAGTGTTTGATCTGATGTACGAGTCTGAGCAGCTAGTGCACTTTGATAATTATCTATGAGAGTACACAAGCCGTTCTGTAGTCAAGACTCGCGAGTTATGTTACTATATGAATAATTGAAAAGGGTGGACTACCCCGATTATGATTGAGATGATGATCTGCTTACACGATTATGATTGAGATGATGATGATCTGCTTACATGATTATGATTTGAGATGACCTGATGATTTTCTTGCCATGTTTAAATGAACTGTTTATGTTATGCTTTATGAACTGCATGATTGTATGTATATATGTGTTGTTTAGAATGTGCGGGGCTGAAGAAGCTATTTTTGATAACAGTCCCAGGTACCCCGAGACTTGATTGTTGATCTACTCAAGGGGATTGGAGGCCTTATTTTATATTTTGAGAGAATGTAATCGATTAAACTCTGTTTTATCTATGACTCTTATTATGAATAATGAGTTGTAATACGATGACAGCTGGTTTTGTAATAAATAGACTTAATTAATATTCCGCCTTAGTTTAATTAAAGTCACGAAAAACCAGGTTGTTACAATGTATTTGAGGAGAATATAATCTCCCCAAATACTCAAGAGTGGCCGGCCTAGAGGGAGTATAATTAGGGAGATTATTTTCTATTATAACTCCTCAATTCATTCCTTAATTCATTGACAACTACAACACAATATACTTGAGAGAAAACCAGTTTTCTTCTCTTAAAAATTCTCTAGCAATTCTCCAAGGGCATATCTCACATACATCTTGGGTGTTTCAATTAGGAGATACCATAGTTTTGGTATTGTTCTTAGGCCGATTTACTAGGATTAAAAGGTAAATTCTAAATCTCTTTATTATGTTTTGCAATTTCAATTTATGACCTTAAATCTTATAAAAGTTTTCATTATAATCCTGTGATTTTAAAGGTCTATATACCGATATAAACCTACAAGGTCATCCTCACGGCATCCTCACTTGACAAACCCGATCCCGCGCTAACCTGCCACAAAGAATGCAACAGGCACAATCAGTGGGGAGTAACTAGGTGCTCCCCAGTCATATTTCAACATAACCAAAATAGACAACAATACAACCCAAATGTAGAATAAACATAAATCAACCTCAGGCTAACCCATTAGTTAACCAACTCAACTGGCCTATGGCCTATAATCAAAGTCTAAGCAAACAACCATCTTACAAATCATACAACTCAAATATAACTGATTCACTATAATTATTTAAGCTCAACCTGTCATCAACAAAGTGACAATCAACAATCAACAATCAACAACGCAAGAGAAAGCACAGAGAACTGGGTAACCACATAACCGTGAATCACCCCGGACCTCACCCTAACCGGTGATACCTCCAAACCCTATGGCGGAACCACATAACCGTGAATTCCCTTTCAATGGACCCACATAACCGTGAAATCCTCAACACTGTCTTAATTTGGCCAAACCTCACCATAACCGGTGACGACATACAACTTACCATAGTCTCTAACCATAACCGGTTGTGAACCCAAAGGGCGGTATCCGTCCTACAAAAGACGTCGTATCTCCTCACGCACGAGCCATAACCGTACCCGTACGCACACTTAACTCAAGCATACAAACAAGCCAATTCAATAACTTGAATTAACTCATAACCAACATAAGCCAATCCAATAACCTGGATCAACTCACAATCAACATCAACTTAATTATTCCTTTACTCAAAATCATCACAATGTCCATCATACACACAACTACAACATAATTGACCCCTTTTGTAACCAATCTCAACACTAACCATAATCAACATGTTAAATACGGAGTAATAACCATAAGAACTCAAGAGTAGCCATAATAAACCATTATAATTCCCAAAGTTATCATCTTTAATCAACTTAATATTAATATAACACAAATTTAATATGACAAACATCCCAATTCATTCCATTAGACAAAATAGTGTGAAACCATCACAATTAAAACCAAAGATCATAATTTCATAGCACAACCAACCCAAAGATCATCGCTTTACACACATAACAACAACCAATTCATCCTCAATCAATTATATGGTCTCACACAAGTCAAAATATCACCAAGGCTACACCTAGTTACCTTTTCCAAACAAGCCCAAGAAAAGCACAGTTTTCACCCCTTCTATCCAGACGCGATAACAGACGATTCAGAGCTCCAAAAGAAAAACTGAACGGTGAAAAGATAGCCCCAAGAGTCAGGAACATGCTCACAAAATTTCAGCAAAATCGGACGGTCGGATCTCCGGCGATCTTCAGTTTAGTTCACCTGGGTCAGAGAAATCCGAACTTGTGGTTTTCTCCCCAATCCTCTCCTATTGATTAGGGCACACATAAATCATACAATACATAAGCACACCACAATAAACACATATAATAACAAAATTTACAGAAAACTATACCAAGAGTAGAGGATTACCAAAGGATTAAGCAAGGAAGAGATTAGAAACAATTAGGGTTTGATTAGGAGATGAATTGAATGAATTTTATGAGATGTTTTGATGAGAACTAATGAGAGAATGAAGAGAGAGAAGAGAGGCTAGGATTGAATGAGAAACATCAGAAATAATAAAAGAGGAATTAGGGTTTAAAAAGCCTTATAAGTATAAAGAGTTTCGTGTATAAAACAAACACGAAAACTGATCCGTAAAACAGACCAGAACCGGTCGGTTCGGTCCTGAACCGGTCGGTTCACATCGTAAATTAGGCAATTACGACGGCGTCGAAAAAATCTTGATTTAGCCTTTTGAATCGCTTTGAATCTGAGTCCGTATGAGGAAATTACACCGCTTTTAAGCTAATTACTCCGCTTTTAAGTTCGACTACGCCTCGCTTATTCCACGAGCCAAAAATAACAAAATTAAGAGGAATGAAATACGAATTTAACGAAATGAATTATTTAAATAAAAGGGGAAAAGTCGGGGTGTTACACCCTTTTTTAGTAGTAATAACTTATATAATAAAATATAGCTAGTTATATAAGTCAAATTATAGTGATAAAATGAAATGTTATTGTACCTACTCCCTCCGTTTCGGTGATTTGTTTACGTTTACTTTATACACATTTATCAATGTGAAGAGAGAGGTTGAGAAAAAACTAATAAAATAATAATATAAGTACAAAGGAGGCCCCGTTTGCTTAAAATTATCAAATGTAATTGGTTGAAGGGGTAGGGGCCACCTCCCACATGGGTCAAGCATGACCATTTTTGGAAAGTGTAAACAAATAAACCGTACGCCCCAAAATGGAAAGTGTAAACAAATGACCGGGACGGAGGGAGTATATTTTAAATATATTTAATACATATATGTGTAATATGTAATGAAAATGTATATACATAGCGTTGAGACTCTGTAAAACTAATTATATTATTAAAATTATTATACTATATAAGGATAAAGTTATAAAGAATAAAATTGTATAGTTTGATTGGAGGTTAACTGTAAAGGAAATTCTAAGGTCAGAGGAGGAGAAAGGTCCTAATAAGCTAGTTTACGTAAAATCTGGTACCAGAATTATTGGAATAAGACCATTCTTTATTCTTATCCTGTGTACATGGAGGTGGGGCATAGCCCTGGGGAACATGTGTTCCAAGGTTACCAACAATTTTATCACAGAGGATCTCGGATCCAGTTTTATTATCCTGTGTACATGAAGGGGGGCTTAGCCTGTGGGAGTATGAACTCCATATAATGTGTCTTATTCTAATAATGAGCTAAACCCTAAAATGATAAGTATTCTATAATATTCTGGGAAAATTATTGAGGATTTTGGAATTAATATGAAAGAATATAAGGTAAAGTGAATGCTATTATATATATAAATGATAATAATGGCTGTCAAAGGTAATGGAGACATACTCAGCCAGTGGTTGGCTGATCCTGTTAAGTTACATTTTTTTTCAGGTACTAATAACAGGGACTAAGGAAGAAATACAGCAAATCAAAATAAATGTAAAATAATAGTAGACTGTGAATATGTAATAATGTAAGCCTTGTATTTCCTGCTAGAGGAAAGGGAAATACTGGCCAGTGGCATACTGTAATAAGTATGTTTTCTGTAGCTTCCGCTGTAAAATAAATAAAGGAAAAGAATTACTCTAATTTTGTAACACCCCGTGTTATTTTAACACAATATTATAAAAGAATTTAATTCCTTAAATTAAATTCATCCTTTTTCCCTTACAATACAAATGCGTCTGAATTTTTTTCGCTAAATAATACTAAATTTTCTTAAGTACAAATTTAAAAAAAATTATTTTGTTCTCTTTTTAAAAAAATTTTTTAACCTCTTTAACCTTTTCTTCTAACTCTCTAATTTCCTAAATCTATAATAATCCCTAATAACTACTTCTCAAATGAACTTTAAATTCTTTTCCATAATTTCACAGAATGATTTCATTTTTGCTTTTCAATTTTATAAACTCCTTTTAATTTATTATCAAAAAACCTTCAAACTTTATCTCATTTCAATCTCTTAAACTTACTATCTCTTTCAAAGTTTGTAAATTTTCGTTAAATTATAAATTCAAATCATCTTCTAAAAGTTAATATTTATGTTTCCATTTAAAATATCTTTTAAACTTATTCATATAATTCAAAAATTTTATTTCGTAATTTTAGATATCTTTGAAACTAATTTGTTTTAAATCGTATATTCTTTACCTCATTTACTATCGAACATGATTATTTTCACATTTTTGAACTTATCAATACCTTTTTCAAATTCTCAACCTTTAAAATGAATTTGTATCTTTTATCTTGAACTTGATAAATATGTTTAAAAGTTTCTTAAGGGGGTAGGACAAAAATATGATGATTTTAAAATCATTGATTAAAATATAAAATTTAAGATTATGATTTCAACCAACTTTAAATTATATATTTAATTTCAAATAAAATTTTACTTTGTTTTATTTTAGAAGCTTGTAATTTTTATTTAAATTAATTCCGTACAAAACTTCTAGGCCCCACCTTTTGGAAAATCCCTTTGAAATCGATTTCAGAAATGACAATCTAGCAATATTTTTATATTAACTCAAAATATTCTATCTATAAATATAAAATGTTTATATCCTTCCAATCTTCTCACTCTATCTAACATCTTTATAATAATGCAAAAAATTTAAACATTTGGAAAAGTCTTATTCTACCAAAATCAAATGCCTTTATCGAAACTTGTTAAAACTTGTCATCCTCTCGAACTGCCTTGTCTAACTGCGAGCAGTTAGACACTCTATCCAAGTTTCGGGACGAAACTTTTCTTAAGGGGGTAGGTTTGTAACACCCCGTGTTATTTTAACACAATATTATAAAAGAATTTAATTCCTTAAATTAAATTCATCCTTTTCCCTTATAATAAAAATGCGTCTGAATTTTTTTCGCTAAATAATACTAAATTTTCTTAAGTACAAATTTAAAAATTTTGAAAAAATAAAGTTTGTTGTATTATCTTTAGAATTGAAAAAGAAACACATTTCAAATTTTTTTTTAAAATCAACACAATTTATATCGCCTTTCAAATTTCAAAAATGTTAAGTTATGTTTACTATTCACAAAAATAAATGTAAAACCTTTTATTCATAAAATTCAATTTCAAACATTTTTCGTTTTCAAAATAAAAATGGACACTTATACTTTTCTCGGCTTTGAAATTCAAGTCAACGATTTCAAACACGCAAATCAAGGTCAAGTATCTTATCCTCTTCTTCTTTCTTTTTAATTTTGGAAAAGCAAACTTAACATCAACTTTTAATAAAAATATAATCATTTTGTTTAATTTTTAATAAGTCATATTATATTAAAATATCTAATTACTATTTCATTTTCATTAAACTGGCTTTTTCCTAAATTGTCGATATTTGAAATCACACCTAATTTAAATTGATTAACTTTTTGACGTTTGAATATGAATCTTTACATCTAAAACATTCAACGAAAAAAATAAGTATTTCGACCTAGGAAATTTTTATTCAAAATTTCGAGGATTAAAACTTAAATTTTGTTTTTAGTACCCTTTCGAAAATTATTTTTATTTTATTTCCGATTTTATTTCAAAACACTATTTTAAGATCATATCTTTTATTTCGAAACCTTTCGCGATCGCGCAAATCGAAAATTTCGAAAATGAAAATCGAGCCCGAAAAATTTACTTGATCTTTTTGACTTAGACTTTTCCAAGTCTATCCTCTTCCATTTTACTTACACAAAACCAATTTTTCTTACAACTTTAAAGTTGTCATCATCATTTTATTTTATGTATTAAAATTTAAGTTTATATACAATAAAAATACATACATACAAAATACTATACTACTACATTAATACTACCATTTTCATTTCCATCACTTTTAAATATTTTTTAAAGTAGTAAATAAAATATTTTAGTCTTAAATTTATAAAATGAATACTTTTCAGAAAGTCGCCAAAACAGCACATTTTAACTTTTATCGCTTTTGACGCCCGACTTGTTAAAACTGATTAATTTCGTGAAAAACATTTTAAAAATATCTAAGGAACATTTTCTTTACCTACATAGTCATTTATGACACATTTAAGCCACTTGCTTTTATTTGTCTCCTAATTTCATTTAAATAAAACATTATATACTAAATAAATCCAATTTAACCTAATTCATTTAACCTAAATTTTTTATAACTTGTTCCACAAGTTCTAAGGACCAAAATGAGCTCATTATACTCCAAAATGTCGAGCCATATGCCCCCATTTTCTCTCTTTTGTTTTCTTTCATTTTTCTCCTAAAAACCTCTAAAATAAAACCTTAATAATATTTCTAATAAATCCTAAGTATTCTAAGTTCTTTAGTGGGTATTTGAAGCTAACATTCATGGATTATTTTGGGTGGAAAACTTGGGTAATATGGGTGAAGAAATTCCGATCTAAAATTTATTTTAGATCCTCGACGATTAACATCCGATTTAAGGTGACTAGTTATTTCTTATATTAGCCTCTTTGAAAATTAATTTGATTATTATTATATTTTTTATAAGTATGATTTTTATGATTGAAATATGTTAAACATCACTTGTGTGTATTTGTATGCTTATGTGAAGTATAATAAAATGATAATAAATAAATAATGTTGATAATAGTTAAAGTGTAGTAATATGTTCATATGTTTAGTTTAATTAGTTTTGAGTATTTTTAATTATGATTCTTATGATTGTTGTGCTTATTTATGTTTTAGTTATGTTGTAGTTATATATAAAAATTATGTTAAATATTAACAATAAGTTTAAAGTGAATAATAAAAATCGAAAACAAAGTTTATGCGCAACATACACATGCTCACGGCAATCCCTTTATTTTTCACTAAATTTTCACTTTTAATTTTTATAAATAATATGTAGAATTAAGTAGGTTTAAAATGGATGTTATCATGTGAAAAAAAAAAATTAAATTAGGAAAATAAATTATAAGTTGTTAAAAATGAAAAGTGTGTTCTTGAACTTTAAATATGGTGTTCTTGATGTTCATGAGTATCTTCATGTGTGTTCTTCATTTTAGCATATTTTGATTTTTGATTATTTTATGTTTGTTGTTATTTATTGTTTTTATTAACTAATAAGTTATTGTATTAACAACTATATAAATTAAACTAGCTAAATCTTTAAGATTAAAAAGTTAGAAAATAAAAGTGTTGAAAAACACTATTCATAAATCAAATGAAATTTTTAGTAAAATTTCATTTTAGATTAAATCATTTTAGTACAATTAGAATAATTAAAATATAAAGACTTTAAGCTAAAAACCGATAAAATAGAAAAATAAAAATTTGGAACACCACCTAAGTTGGCCACGGCATTACCATTGATTTTGGGTCAAAATTGTTTTTATCACTTTTTAGTTTATTGTTAAGATAATTAAACTAGTAGTTAATAAGTTAGGATTAAGAAATTAAAAGGAAATTAATCAATTTTGATACCTATAATATACCACACGGTTTTATCACATAAAATGGACCAAATTTAATCAAAATGAAAAATATCACTAAGTCACTAAAGTTAAATGGTTATTAGAAATGAACTTTTGTATAAACCGATTTGTTAGAAATGAAATATATTAAACCGA
Source organism: Dianthus caryophyllus (assembly GCA_023091065.1). Lineage (NCBI taxonomy): Eukaryota > Viridiplantae > Streptophyta > Magnoliopsida > Caryophyllales > Caryophyllaceae > Dianthus > Dianthus caryophyllus. The sequence continues at coordinate 8,299,579 of CM041529.1, read as the reverse complement.
TAAAAATGGTTAACCGTTATAAAAACGAACTAAATCATGTGCTACTGCCTTTGCATTTGGACTGTTGGACTTGGACATACGGACTAAAATGAATCATCCACGATACTATTATTTTAAAATGAAAATCACTAACTTTAGTAAATAGACGACTAAATTTAACTGAGTCTCATTTTAAAATAAATATCATTGATCACTTTTTACAAACCGAACTTAACGTTTTTAAAACTAGACTTTTAAAATATTTTCACAAATCACTAAGTACAAAACGAACTTAACGACTTTGAAACTAGAAATTTGTACTTAGTAAATAAAAAGGTTTAGTTTTATACCTAAATTATCTTAAGTATAAAAATAAGTATAAATATAGAAATACGTACAAAAATAAGAATACGTATAAGTATAAAAATACATTTATAATACGAAGTGTAAAAATACGAATACGTATAAAAATACGAATACGTATAAAAATACGTATAAAATACGAAGTATAAAAATACGAATACGTATAAAATACAGTGAATAGTGAATAGTGAATAGTGAAAAGTGAATAGTGAAAAATGAATAGTGAAAAATTTCCGAAAGTTGTAAAACAAGTTACGTCTCAAAATTCAAAGATATTTCAAAACTCAAAATTTAAAATAGTGAAAATAATTGAAAATTTTATTAAGTATAGAAAATTGAAAATGAATAAGTAAATGACTTAAAGTGTTTGAAAACACTTGAATAAAATTGGACATACTAATAAACGTATCAATATAGAAACTTGAAAACGTTAATAATTAACAGCACTTCAAATAATAAACGAATATGTTATGTGATCATATGAAACCGAATAAAATACTTAAACGTTTGACGATGATACTAGGAGAGTCGAGTAACATGTGATATGTAATATCAAATAAATAATAAACTTTGAGTAAGTTAAATAAAAGGTCAAACGCTTGAGCCTCCGATATGAAAACGTCAATCGTAATGAAGTGGGGTTAAGATAGTCTTGTGCGGATACCACTATCTCGATCTCTGGCTTGGGTCATATCGAATAGTGTGGTTTAAGCCGGCAGCCTTATTGCTTAGTGCATCCTGCCCATGCTGTTACGCCTTAAGTCGTATAGCCAAAGCCGTACAAGATAATGAATATGCCAACTCTTAGTGGGTCAGGCTTTAGGAAATAGTCATTTTATCCAGAGTTAAGGTGCTCTATGAATAGCATAGCCTATTCTTAAAGTGGATATTAGTGTATGCATACTAGACTAGGGTTTTATTCCCCTATTTCGCTAAAGTTATCAGGGCCACCGTGACATTATATGCTTAGTGCATCTTGCGGTTCTGTCTCCTTGCCGTGTTTCGTTCTTAGTGTTGGGGTTAGTGTCCTCCACAGTGAGTGCAATAACATAAATAAATCTCTAAAGGTACACAGGGTACATTTTGTATTTAATCAGTTGATTAACGTTTATCAATAACGGTTGGCTTGCTAGATAAGTTTGACGTTATTGTCATACAGATGGCGGTGATCAACTGGTCCCTAAGAGTCACACCTAAAGGATGTGTTTGAGAGATGTGATAATTTGAGAAAATGATCATATCGATACCTTACTTTATGACTAAACGGTTAGTCAGTGTTGTTGACTAAAAGGTTAGTCGAATGTGATGATGTTACTGACTAAAATGTTAGTCAGTATATTTGTGAACCGGCCATTTAATACTGATTAAATATTTTTAGCTGAGACGAATTAATTATAATTCGTGAATTGAATATAAAATGTTATATTTAATTATTGTGTATAATGCAAGCTAATTAAATATAAACCGTTATAATTAATTAGTAAATTATAAATATAAGGATATTTATAATATATTATAAATCAGTCCATATAGATGACACTAATATATATTGCATTATATTATGAGCTAAAATGACCAAGAGGAAAGTGTCCAGATACATTCTGACCCGATACACTTTGTATCTTGACCATTAAGATAAGTATTTGAGGAGAATTATATCTCCCCATAATAACAAAAGAGGCCGGCCACCCTATTAGTATAATTAGGAGATTGAGTTTCCTAATTCTTGGCTAATCAATTCATTTAATCATTCATCACAACTAAAACACTAAAAATCCTCAAGAAAGAAAAACTGTTTTCTCTCTAATTTCTCTAGCAAATTCAAGGGTATTTCTCAAAACATCTTGGGTGAGATTATTAGGAGATACCATATTTTGGGTATTGATCTTAGGCCAAATCTTAAGGATTAAAAGGTTAATTCTTATTCTTTTATTATGTTATGCAATTTTGATTTATGACTTTAAATCTTGTAAAGTTTTCATTATAATCCTGTGATTTTAATGGTCTATATACGGATATAAACCTACAAGTGGTATCAGAGACTTAGGGCACATGAAATTTTTATAAGATTTTCATAAAATTCGAATTTGTGTAACTTTGAATCAAGTTTGATGGCCACGTTTTTCTTAAAAAATTTTGGCCGAATTATATGGCTTTTGGCCGTGTGGTTTTTGATTGAATTTGGCTATGTTTTGGTCCGTTTGATTCATATTTATCGATGTTTAAGATGTTAAATCTATCACATATGAATTTGTATAAGTTTTGATTTAATACCGATTGAATTAAAACATAAAAGGATCAAATTTTTGTATGTTAATGAACATATTGTTATGTTATTCATTAGATCTATCAGTTCATGATGTTTAAACTAAAAAGTTAATTTGAATATCTTAAATCAATGTTTAATACAGATTAAAATTGAGTTAGTATCGATCTAATTATTAGCATAAACGAATTAAAACAGTTTAATTCTTGTTTTTATGAATGGCCGAATTAATTTATTTTTGGAAAATTTTTTTTTTTGTTTTTTTTTTTTATATTGCCGTGTATAATATTTAAAAAAAAAAAATAAATAAAAAAAAAATTAATTTCGGTATTTTACCTATTTTGGCCGAAAATTTCATTTTTTGGAAATTTGTTTTTGGCAATTTATTGTTATATTATAAAGATAATATATTTTATGTTATTGTGAAGTAGTTCATAATTAATATGATACCTAATATTTTAAAACAGTTTAAAATATCTTGAGATCGAATTTATGTTATACCGATAATATAAATTGATTTGGATTATATTTCGATTAAAAGATATTATGAACAATTAAGGAATTGTTGCATAATTTTAATCATTTATAAAGAGGTGGTTTGGATTTAAATCATTTTGTATGCATTGATTTTATTATGTTTAGTTGATGCTATATATGTTTGTGAATGTATAAATGAATGGTTTTATTTTACGCATTAATTGTGTGGCCTTAGAAAGTTGTGTTTTCGTAATGAAGGAAACACAATTTTGGTTGTATTTTGAGATCTCGAATCTCCAATTTTGTAATATTTTAATTTTGGCATATTTTGAATTAGAATGTAAATAGGTTTATTTTTGTAATTCAAAATTGTAATTTTGAGAAGATTCAAGTTGAAGATTCAAGATGGACTCCCACTTAAAGCCCAAGATGAAGAATGAAGACAGCTTAGGGTCCATGGATGGATTTCACTTTGTAATTGTCTTTATTTTCATAGGGTTAGGCCACACTAGGTGTTTTTCCATTTTTGCGTTTTACTTTACCGTTTTTATTGCATTCACGTTAGTTAGTAGCATCATATTCCGCCTAAACTAAACCAAACCACCTAATATGCATGAAAATGGATCATATAGTTGCATTCTTTTTCATAGACATACGGATGTCACTCGTTTAGGGCTATCACCTCAAATTAATCATTCACGTAAATGCTAGATATTAGTTCACTTAAAATGAATTAAAATGAGTTGATGGGATCTTCCTCTAAAACTGAAATTGAGAATTAGTCTTTATAAGTCGAACCACTATGAATCCCTTCTTCGTCGGTAGGCATAATATGTCCCCTTCTACGTTGGGTAAGTAGTGGCTGTCGACTTAGTTTATCTCAACATTATGGTTCGAGTAATATCTCGAAGGTATGGTGGACTAATAGATAGGATTTACTGAAATCTATCGACCAAGAATTCTAATGAGAATTAGCCAAGAGGTTGGCTTTTCAATTTAAAGAAATTGAGTCTTGGGATCATTTATATAATTCTCGAGGGAGGTCGATTATATGAGTGCACGAGTCATTGCATTAAAACGTTATTGCTTTATGACTTAAACTTTTAAAACCATGATTTCTTATCTTTTCTCTTCTTCTTCTTTCTTTTTCACAGTTTCGAATACGTTATATACAGATATAACTACTATAACAAATGGTCAGTCGTCATCGACGAACCAATGCCAAGTGCCACACTAATGCGCGAATCACGGCTTAGAATTTTCATGGGCAGCATGAATCAGTCTACTCGACTGAAGAATGATGGGTCCAACTTTTCTGATTGGGAGGCCGCATTACGGAATGCAGCCATCGCTGACGGTAAGCTCAAGTACTTGACTGAGCCACCGCCGGCTCTACCAGCTCCCGAGGCAGAAGAAGCTGACATCTTTGCTTATAACGATTTCATGATGGAGGCGGGTGCGTTACAGAACGTACTCATCTATGCAATGGAACCCAATTTGCAAAGACGTTTCATTACCCAAGGTGCAAACAAGATTTTCACCACCCTAACAAAAGAGTTCTCGAAAGCTCCGAGAATCAAAAGTTACGAGTACACCACTCGTTTCTTTGAAGCTAGACTCCAAAAGGGCCAACCGGTTGGTCCACACCTTCTCGCCATGATCGAGAACGTTGAGAAATTGGAGGAGCTTGGTTGCAAGATCGATGAGAAGATCATCATTGATCGAGTGCTCCACTCTCTTCATGATGGGTATGCCCTCTTTAGGGCAAACTATTACATGAACGACATGCAGAAAAGTCTGCATGAACTTCATTCACTCCTCGTACAGACGGAGAGTGATCTGAAGTTGAGTGGGAGCATGAAACAAGATGTTCTCATGATAGGCAACAAGCAGAAGGGTAGGGGTAAGGCTCCGGCTAACCTAACTGTAGGTAAGCCAAAATTCAAGAAGGCAGTGGTTGCTAAGAGTGGGCCTGGTGAGTCTAGCGGTAGCTCACAAGGCAAGACAAAAGCTAAGCAGAGCATGGAGTGCCACCATTGCCACAAGTCTGGGCATTGGAGGCGTAACTGTCCCGTGTATGCTGAGGATATAAAATCAGGCCGCGTCGCTCCTGTTGGTATGTCTTCTTTTATTCATATGATTGAGATTAACCATGCAAGTTTCGGAACTTGGGTACTTGATACTGGTTGTGGTTCTCATCTGTGCAATCATTTGCAGGGCCTAAGAAGCATCAAAACTCTGGCAAGAGGTAATGTAGACCTACGAGTGGGGAATGGAGCAAGAGTTGCTGCCGTTTCAATAGGGACATATGTAATCCAACTCCCAAGTGGATTTGAGTTATTTCTGAATAACTGTTACTATGTACCTAGTTTATCGAAAAACATTATTTCTGTATCCGTTCTTGATAAAGAAGGATTTTCATTTTTAATAAAGGATAATTGCTGTATTTTCTCTTTGAATGAAATGATTTATGGTAAAGCTGTTTCCATGAACGGAATTTATGTTTTAGATCAAACCACAGAAATCATGCATGTGAGTAACAAGAAAGCAAAGGTTGGTGACAAAGATCAAACGTATTTATGGCATTGCCGAATGGGACACATAAATGAGAAACGCGTGAAAAAGCTCATTGATAATGGGACAATAGCCCCATTTGACTATGAAACTTTTGGCACGTGCGAATCATGTCTTATAGGCAAAATGTCTCGAATTTCCTTCAAAGGTGTTGGAATGCGCGCTACTGACCTATTAGGACTCATACATACTGATGTGTGCGGACCTATGTCAATCAACGCTAGAGACGGCTATAGGTATTTCATCACTTTCACGGACGATTTGAATAGATATGGACATGTCTACTTAATGAAGCATAAAAGTGAGTCCTTTGACAAGTTCAAGGAATTCCAGAATAAGGTTGAGAACCAACTGGATAGAAAGATAAAAGCACTACGTTCAGATCGTGGTGGCGAATATCTTTCAACTGAGTTTGATCGACACCTGAAAGATCGCGGAATAGTATTACAGTTAACTCCACCTGGAACACCACAACTGAATGGTGTGTCCGAACACAGGAATCGAACATTACTTGATATGGTTCGATCCATGATGAGTCACACGGTAGTACCTGACTCATTGTAGGGCTATCTTTGTTTTGTCACCGCTCTTATACTTAGCAGAAGTCCGTCTAAAGTCAGACAAGACTCCATACGAGTTATGGAAGGGAACGGTCCCTAACTTGTCCTTTATTCGGGTTTGGGGGTGCGAGGCTTATGTCAAGTGGAGACACGAGGATAAGCTCGGCCCGCGATCGGTCAAGACATACTTTATTGGTTATCCAAAAAGAATGTTTGGTCATTACTTCTATTCGCCTACCGAACAACGAGTTTTTGTTGCGGCTAGTGCGACGTTCTTAGAGAAAGAGTTTCTAGAAGACAAGAGAGGTAATAGAACCTTCGATCTGTCGGAGATTCCTGAACCAACAACCGAGCAACCTATGGAGGAAACTGTTCCTTCTTCGTCTGCTGCGGTCAATATTCCCTTGGAACCCAGAAGGTCGGGTAGACTCTCCATTCCTCTAGATCGATATATCGGTATAGTCGAGGAGAATGGGAGAGACGACGTTTTACTCCTTGAGAGTAACGAACCCGTAACCTATAAAGGTGCCATGACATGTTCCGACTCAAAGCTTTGGCAAGAAGCCATGCAATCCGAGATGGACTCGATGTACGAGAACAATGTATGGGATCTGGTTGACTTACCTGATAAGGCTAGGCCTCTTCAGTGCAAATGGCTTTACAAGATAAAGCGATCTGTAGAAGGACAACCAGATATATACAAGGCACGACTAGTGGCAAAGGGTTTCACTCAAGTGCAAGGGTTGCACTATGATGAGATTTTTGCACCCGTAGTCATGCTTCGTTCCATTCGGATTCTCTTAGCGATCACCGCATTTCATGACTATGAAATTTGGCAAATGGATGTGAAAACCGCCTTCTTAAACGGTTATTTGGAGGAGGAGTTGTACATGGTACAAAATTCAAGGTTACATTGATCCTGAAAATCCTAAGAAAGTTTGCAAGCTTAAGCGTTACATCTATGGACTTAAGCAAGCTTCACGGAGTTGGAATCTTCGCTTCGACGAGGTGATAAAGGAGAATGGATTCACTCGATCGGTCGAGGAACCATGCCTATATATCAAGTCGAGTGGGAGCAAGATTGTCTTCCTAATACTGTACGTCGATGACATACTCTTGATTGGGAATGACATACCTCTCTTAACTTCGGTAAAAGTATGGTTAAAGAACCATTTCCGGATGAAAGATCTGGGTGAGGCACAGCGTATTTTGGGGCTCCGTATCTATAGAGATAGATCACGACGGATGTTATCCCTCAGTCAGGAGTCTTATATAGATAAGATTCTTGAGAGGTTCAACATGACCAACTCCAAGAAGGGGAACCTTCCAATGATCTCAGGGGTGCACTTGAGTAAAGCTCAAGCACCAAAGACATCGGAAGAGGTCGAGCGCATGAGTCGGATTCCATATGCTTCGGCAATAGGATCGATCATGTATGCCATGATATGCACACGTCCGGACGTGGCATATGCATTGAGTATGACGAGCCGATACCAAGGCAATCCAGGTGAAGCACACTGGATGGCCGTAAAGAACATTCTTAAGTACCTACGGAGGACTAAAGATTGGGTATTGACTTATGGAGGAGACACCGAGCTATGCTTGATCGATTCTGCAGACGCTAGTTTCCAGACGGATCGAGATGACTCAAATCTCAACTGGATTCGTTTTACTCTTAATGGCGCCGCGGTCACACCGGAAAAGCTCCAAACAAACTGTTATAGCAGATTCAACGGCCGAGTCAGTACTATCTTTGCTTGAGGCTGCGAAGGAAGCTATATGGATGCGTCAGTTCTTACAAGGACTAACTGTAGTTCCTAGTTCGGATGACCCGATCACCATTTATTGTGACAATAGTGGTGCCATCTTCCAAGCGAAGGAGCCTAAGTCCAGCAACAAGTCTCGGCACGTGCAAAGGAAGGCTCACATGATCCGAGATTACGTGGAGCAGAAGGAGATAGTGATTGACAAGATTGCTACGGATGATAACATAGCAGATCCTCTCACTAAGCCGTTGAGACAAGATAAGCATAAAGGGCACGTTAAATCCATGGGAATTAAGCGTGTTCCTGAGTTGTATTAGTTGTTTGTATGGATTTGACACTTGTATTTCCTAAAACTTCTAATAAAATCATCGTTTTGTTATATATATTGTTTTTCATGAGGGTTGTGCAGACAACGTTGAACACCTCAAAGTGAACTGAATTGCTTTTATTTTGTTTTGGTCCGTGGTCGCCTACACGAGCTGATAACTCTGGCAATCATTTTGTGACGTCGATTGACGGTGGGTTCAACGAGCCATAAGTCAAACTGTTGACTGATCGATCACAGATGCGGGTTTACTGAAATCGCGCAGGACATGTTTGTGGCGACAACATGGAGTCCTAAATGTTTCAGAACATTAGGTGCCTGGTCGTGGATAGGACATCCATAGTGTTCCTAGAGTCGATTCTTTTGACTATCGACTGTCTCTTGAGATTAAGGCAGATTTTGGGTGACTTTGGTTTCTTTCTCACGGTCGACCGTAACAGGAGGCCAAGCAGATTTTCACTGGGTCATTTCATGCTGCGCTTACATCTGCAGGATTCGAGTTGAGGGAAATATCCAAACTTCTATCGAGTTATAATATTTATTCTCAGGGCCACTCGAGGAGCTGTAACTGAAAATGCATGGCCATGCTCGAATATTGATTCGTTTATCAGTTAAGTTACTCTCTAGTCGGGGAAACCACTCTTGATTCTGATCGCTTGTGAACTACGACCTTTGGAAGTACGGACTTTGCAAATTGGTTTACATTGAGTGGGAGAAATTTATTATGGATATGAGAATCGGTTATCGCACCTACACTTGTACGGACAAGTGGGAGATTGTTGGGGTTAGTGTCCTCCACAGTGAGTGCAATAACATAAATAAATCGCTAAAGGTACACAGGGTACATTTTGTATTTAATCAGTTGATTAACGTTTATCAATAACGGTTGGCTTGCTAGATAAGTTTGACGTTATTGTCATACAGATGGCGGTGATCAACTGGTCCCTAAGAGTCACACCTAAAGGATGTGTTTGAGAGATGTGATTATTTGAGAAAATGATCATATCGATACCTTACTTTATGACTAAACGGTTAGTCAGTGTTGTTGACTAAAAGGTTAGTCGAATGTGATGATGTTACTGACTAAAATGTTAGTCAGTATATTTGTGAACCGGCCATTTAATACTGATTAAATATTTTTAGCTGAGACGAATTAATTATAATTCGTGAATTGAATATAAAATATTATATTTAATTATTGTGTATAATGCAAGCTAATTAAATATAAACCGTTATAATTAATTAGTAAATTATAAATATAAGGATATTTATAATATATTATAGTCGGTCCATACAGATGATACTAATATATATTGCATTATATTATGAGCTAAAATGACCAAGAGGAAAGTGTCCAGATACATTCTGACCCGATACACTTTGTATCTTGACCATTAAGATAAGTATTTGAGGAGAATTATATCTCCCCATAATAACAAAAGAGGCCGGCCACCCTATTAGTATAATTAGGAGATTGAGTTTCCTAATTCTTGGCTAATCAATTCATTTAATCATTCATCACAACTAAAACACTAAAAATCCTCAAGAAAGAAAAACTGTTTTCTCTCTAATTTCTCTAGCAAATTCAAGGGTATTTCTCAAAACATCTTGGGTGAGACTATTAGGAGATACCATATTTTTGGTATTGATCTTAGGCCAAATCTTAAGGATTAAAAGGTTAATTCTTATTCTTTTATTATGTTATGCAATTTTGATTTATGACTTTAAATCTTGTAAAGTTTTCATTATAATCCTGTGATTTTAATGGTCTATATACGGATATAAACCTACACTTAGTGGGCGCGACACTTGCATTCGCTCTTACCCTGCGTAAAGATTACTTGACGAGATTGTATCTGAAGTTCGAATCATTTTGAACACTAGAAGATGAGATGCAAGTACTATAGTATTCGGCGTGGTTTACGAGTCGAGTAAGCCGCTGCACTATGGTAGTGAGATGCAAGCGACTAGAGTACAATGGCCTACTCAGTGGTCAGGCTCGTAAGCAGTATGTGTTGTTTGTTGTATAATTAAATGAGAATGAGTGTGTACCATCTTCGAAAACTAAAGACCACAACTTTCTGAATTGAATCGAGTCTGCAAGATGTGAATGTTAAAATACGTATGTCTGTTTGCGATCTGATATCGCTTTGTAATCCTGTTGAATTATTGTGATACTATTGCTATGATATTATATGTTAATTGCTTTCATAACTGAATATAATGCTTATATGATTTATCGCTTTAAACCGCATGCTTATTATGACTTATATGTCTTTATATGCTATATGTAATAAGCATGTTTATGTTTTTATCATAACGTTATAGTTATAAAGTGATAATAATAAACCAAAGTAATTGAAATCGAGGGTAAGTATGAGCATAGCTAGTCACTGTCCGCTCAGCGGGCACCCCCCATCAGTTTATTGTGCAGGACGTTCGTGGACCAGGAGCTGGGTTTTGGATGAAGTCACGAGACGTTTTTATTGCTTTTCTTAGTTGTTTTCAAGAGAGATGTAATATATATAATGCTACTCTTTTGAATTTCCGTATTTAGAGTTGTTTTATTCAACTCTTAAACGATGATGTAATATTTTGGGTTATTGTATAATTAATAACGCTGGTTTAAGACTTAATTAATTTCCGCCTTAGTAATTAAAGTCGACTAAAAACCAGGTTGTTACAGTTGGTATCAGAGCTGTCTTGCGACCGTGAGTAACTTAATAGTTATTTCATCTAGCGAGAGACACCTGGGCCGGACATTCATATCGTATGTCAGGCATAGACTTATAGGATCAAATAATAAATTAGAAATCTTAGCTCGCTAAAATAATAACTTAGATCGCTTTAAAGTGTGAGGATGGGTAGAAACCTTAAGGACCGACCATTGGCTAAGGTCTTTTAAATAACGAACTACTACCCTCAAAATAAAATACACTAACTATCGTATGCTTGCTACTTGCTGATGTGACTAACTAAAACTAACAACTATCCTCGGATATAAAATCTAAGTAATAAATTTAATCCTCGAAGAACGAAGCCATTAATCGAGTACATGACGACAAGACCTCAAACGCAGCAAATGGACGCATCAAGAGCCTTACTACTGATGAGACGTTCAAGATTTCGAAGATTTCTATCGCAGAAAGGATTTCTACAACTCCATCTAATTATCCTCTTTAACAAAAATTTTTATTTTGTTCTCTTTTTAAAAAAATTTTTTAACCTCTTTAACCTTTTCTTCTAACTCTCTAATTTCCTAAATCTATAATAATCCCTAATAACTACTTCTCAAATGAACTTTAAATTCTCTTCCATAATTTCACAAAATGATTTCATTTTTGCTTTTCAATTTTATAAACTCCTTTTAATTTATTATCAAAAAACCTTCAAACTTTATCTCATTTCAATCTCTTAAACTTACTATCTCTTTCAAAGTTTGTAAATTTTCGTTAAATTATAAATTCAAATCATCTTCTAAAAGTTAATATTTATGTTTCCATTTAAAATATCTTTTAAACTTATTCATATAATTCAAAAATTTAAAATATCTTCTCAAATCATACAATACATAAGCACACCACAATAAACACATATAATAACAAAATTTACAGAAAACTATACCAAGAGTAGAGGATTACCAAAGGATTAAGCAAGGAAGAGATTAGAATCAATTAAGGTTTGATTAGGAGATGAATTGAATGAATTTTATGAGATGTTTTGATGAGAACTAATGAGAGAATGAAGAGAGAGAAGAGAGGCTAGGATTGAATGAGAAACATCAGAAATAATAAAAGAGGAATTAGGGTTTAAAAAGCCTTATAAGTATAAAGAGTTTCGTGTATAAAACAAACACGAAAACTGATCCGTAAAACAGACCAGAACCGGTCGGTTCGGTCCTGAACCGGTCGGTTCACATCGTAAATTTGGCAGTTGCGACGGCGTCGAAAAAATACGCAGTTTAGCCTTTTGAATCGCCTGAATCGGAGTCCGTATGAGGAAATTACACCGTTTTTAAGCTAATTACTCCGTTTTTAAGTTCTGACTACAGTCTCGCTTATTCCACGAGCCAAAAATAACAAAATTAAGAGGAATGAAATACGAATTTAACGAAATGAATTATTTAAATAAAAGGGGAAAAGTCGGGGTGTTACACCCTTTTTTAGTAGTAATAACTTATATAATAAAATATAGCTAGTTATATAAGTCAAATTATAGTGATAAAATGAAATGTTATTGTACCTATATTTTAAATATATTTAATACATATATGTGTAATATGTAATGAAAATGTATATACATAGCGTTGAGACTCTGTAAAACTAATTATATTATTAAAATTATTATACTGTATAAGGATAAAGTTATAAAGAATAAAATTGTATAGTTTGATTGGAGGTTAACTGTAAAGGAAATTCTAAGGTCAGAGGAGGAGAAAGGTCCTAATAAGCTAGTTTACGTAAAATCTGGTACCAGAATTATTGGAATAAGACCACATTCATTATTCATTATCCTGTGTACATGGAGGTGGGGCATAGCCCTGGGGAACATGTGTTCCAAGGTTACCAACAATTTTATCACAGAGGATCTCGGATCCAGTTTTATTATCCTGTGTACATGAAGGGGGGCTTAGCCTGTGGGAGTATGAACTCCATATAATGTGTCTTATTCTAATAATGAGCTAAACCCTAAAATGATAAGTATTCTATAATATTCTAGGAAAATTATTGAGGATTTTGGAATTAATATGAAAGAATATAAGGTAAAGTGAATGCTATTATATATATAAATGATAATAATGGCTGTCAAAGGTAATGGAGACATACTCAGCCAGTGGTTGGCTGATCCTGTTAAGTTACATTTTTTTTCAGGTACTAATAACAGGGACTAAGGAAGAAATACAGCAAATCAAAATAAATGTAAAATAATAGTAGACTGTGAATATGTAATAATGTAAGCCTTGTATTTCCTGCTAGAGGAAAGGGGAAATACGGCGGTAGCGCCCTGTAATAAGTATGTTTTCTGTAGCTTCCGCTGTAAAATAAATAAAGGAAAAGAATTACTCTAATTTTGTAACACCCCGTGTTATTTTAACACAATATTATAAAAGAATTTAATTCCTTAAATTAAATTCATCCTTTTTCCCTTACAATACAAATGCGTCTGAATTTTTTTCGCTATATAATACTAAATTTTCTTAAGTACAAATTTAAAAAATTTTATTTTGTTCTCTTTTTAAAAAAATTTTTTAACCTCTTTAACCTTTTCTTCTAACTCTCTAATTTCCTAAATCTATAATAATCCCTAATAACTACTTCTCAAATGAACTTTAAATTCTTTTCCATAATTTCACAAAATGATTTCATTTTTGCTTTTCAATTTTATAAACTCCTTTTAATTTATTATCAAAAAACCTTCAAACTTTATCTCATTTCAATCTCTTAAACTTACTATCTCTTTCAAAGTTTGTAAATTTTCGTTAAATTATAAATTCAAATCATCTTCTAAAAGTTAATATTTATGTTTCCATTTAAAATATCTTTTAAACTTATTCATATAATTCAAAAATTTTATTTCGTAATTTTAGATATCTTTGAAACTAATTTGTTTTAAATCGTATATTCTTTACCTCATTTACTATCGAACATGATTATTTTCACATTTTTGAACTTATCAATACCTTTTTCAAATTCTCAACCTTTAAAATGAATTTGTATCTTTTATCTTGAACTTGATAAATATGTTTAAAAGTTTTTTAAGGGGGTAGGACAAAAATATGATGATTTTAAAATCATTGATTAAAATATAAAATTTAAGATTATGATTTCAACCAACTTTAAATTATATATTTAATTTCAAATAAAATTTTACTTTGTTTTATTTTAAAAGCTTGTAATTTTTATTTAAATTAATTCCGTACAAAACTTCTAGGCCCCACCTTTTGGAAAATCCCTTTGAAATCGATTTCAGAAAAGACAATCTAGCAATATTTTTATATTAACTCAAAATATTCTATCTATAAATATAAAATGTTTATATCCTTCCAATCTTCTCACTCTATCTAACATCTTTATAATAATGCAAAAAATTTAACCATTTAGAAAAGTCTTATTCTACCAAAATCAAATGCCTTTATCGACACTTGTTAAAACTTGTCATCCTCTCGAACTGCCTTGTCTAACTGCGAGCAGTTATCCACTCTATCCAAGTTTCGGGACGAAACTTTTCTTAAGGGGGTAGGTTTGTAACACCCCGTGTTATTTTAACACAATATTATAAAAGAATTTAATTCCTTAAATTAAATTCATCCTTTTCCCTTATAATAAAAATGCGTCTGAATGTTTTTCGTTAAATAATACTAAATTTTCTTAAGTACAAATTTAAAAATTTTGAAAAAATTAAGTTAGTTGTATTATCTTTAGAATTGAAAAAAAACACATTTCAAATTTTTTTTTAAAATCAACACAAAATTTATATCGCCTTTCAAATTTCAAAAATGTTAAGTTATGTTTACTATTCACAAAAATAAATGTAAAACCTTTTATTCATAAAATTCAATTTCAAACATTTTCGTTTTCAAAATAAAAATGGACACTTATACTTTTCTCGGCTTTGAAATTCAAGTCAACGATTTCAAACACGCAAATCAAGGTCAAGTATCTTATCCTCTTCTTCTTTCTTTTTAATTTTGGAAAAGCAAACTTAACATCAACTTTTAATAAAAATATAATCATTTTGTTTAATTTTTAATAAGTCATATTACATTAAAATATCTAATTACTATTTCATTTTCATTAAACTGGCTTTTTCCTAAATTGTCGATATTTGAAATCACACCTAATTTAAATTGATTAACTTTTTGACGTTTGAATATGAATCTTTAAATCTAAAACATTCAACGAAAAAAATAAGTATTTCGATCTAGGAAATTTTTATTCAAAATTTCGAGGATTAAAACTTAAATTTTGTTTTTAGTACCCTTTCGAAAATTTTTTTTATTTTTATTTCCGATTTTATTTCAAAACACTATTTTAAGATCATATCTTTTATTTCGAAACCTTTCGCGATCGCGCAAATCGAAAATTTCGAAAATGAAAATCGAGCCCGAAAAATTTACTTGATCTTTTTGACTTAGACTTTTCCAAGTCTATCCTCTTCCATTTTACTTACACAAAACCAATTTTTCTTACAACTTTAAAGTTGTCATCATCATTTTATTTTATGTATTAAAATTTAAGTTTATATACAATAAAAATACATACATACAAAATGCAATACTACTACATTAATACTACCATTTTCATTTCCATCACTTTTAAATAATTTCTAAAGTAGTAAATAAAATATTTTAGTCTTAAATTTATAAAATGAATACTTTTCAGAAAATCGCCAAAACAGCACATTTTAACTTTTATCGCTTTTGATGCCCGACTTGTTAAAACTGATTAATTTCGTGAAAAACATTTTAAAAATATCTAAGGAACATTTTCTTTACCTACATAGTCATTTATGACACATTTAAGCCACTTGCTTTTATTTGTCTCCTAATTTCATTTAAATAAAACATTATATACTTAATAAATCCAATTTAACCTAATTCATTTAACCTAAATTTTTTACAACTTGTTCCACAAGTTCTAAGGACCAAAATGAGCTCATTATACTCCAAAATGTCGAGCCATATGCCCCCATTTTCTCTCTCTTATTTTCTTTCATTCTTCTCCTAAAAACCTCTAAAATAAAACCTTAATAATATTTCTAATAAATCTTAAGTATTCTAAGTTCTTTAGTGGGTATTTGAAGCTAACATTCATGGATTATTTTGGGTGGAAAACTTGGGTATATGGGTGAAAAAATTCCGATCTAAAATTTATTTTAGATCCTCGACGATTAACATCCGATTTAAGGTGACTAGTTATTTCTTATATTAGCCTCTTTGAAAATTAATTTGATTATTATTATATTTTTTATAAGTATGATTTTTATGATTGAAATATGTTAAACATCACTTGTGTGTACTTGTATGCTTATGTGAAGTATAATAAAATGATAATAAATAAATAATGTTGATAATAGTTAAAGTGTAGTAATATGTTCATATGTTTAGTTTAATTAGTTTTGAGTATTTTTAATTATGATTCTTATGATTGTTGTGCTTATTTATGTTTTAGTTATGTTGTAGTTATATATAAAAATTATGTTAAATATTAACAATAAGTTTAAAGTGAATAAAAATCGAAAACAAAGTTTTTGTGCAACATACACATGCTCACGGCAATCCCTTTATTTTTCACTAAATTTTCACTTTTAATTTTTGTAAATAATATGTAGAATTAAGTAGGTTTAAAATGGATGTTATCATGTGAAAAAAAAAATTAAATTAGGAAAATAAATTATAAGTTCTTAAAAATGAAAAGTGTGTTCTTGAACTTTAAATATGGTGTTCTTGATGTTCATGAGTATCTTCATGTGTGTTCTTCATTTCAGCTTATTTTGATTTTTGATTATTTTATGTTTGTTGTTATTTATTGTTTTTATTAACTAATAAGTTATTATATTAACAACTATATAAATTAAACTAGCTAAATCTTTAAGATTAAAAAGTTAGAAAATTAAAGTGTTGAAAAACACTATTCATAAATCAAATGAAATTTTTAGTAAAATTTCATTTTAGATTAAATCATTTTAGTACAATTAGAATAATTAAAATATAAAGACTTTAAGCTAAAAACCGATAAAATAGAAAAATAAAAATTTGGAACACCACCTAAGTTGGCCACGGCATTCCCATTGATTTTGGGTCAAAATTGTTTTTATCACTTTTTAGTTTATTGTTAAAATAATTAAACTAGTAGTTAATAAGTTAGGATTAAGAAATTAAAAAGAAATTAATCAATTTTGATACCTATAATATACCACACGGTTTTATCACATAAAATGAACCAAATTTAATCAAAATGAAAAATATCACTAAGTCACTAAAGTTAAATGGTTATTAGAAATGAACTTTTGTATAAACCGATTTGTTAGAAATGAAATATATTAAACCGATAAAAATGGTTAACCGTTATAAAAAGAACTAAATCATGTGCTACTGCCTTTGCATTTGGACTGTTGGACTTGGACATACGGACTAAAATGAATCATCCACGATACTATTATTTTAAAATGAAAATCACTAACTTTAGTAATAAGACGACTAAATTTAACTGAGTCTCATTTTAAAATAAATATCATTGATCACTTTTTACAAACCGAACTTAACGTTTTTACAACTAGACTTTTAAAATATTTTCACAAATCACTAAGTACAAAACGAACATAACGACTTTGAAACTTGAAATTTGTACTTAGTAAATAAAAAGGTTTAGTTTTATACCTAAAATATCTTAAGTATAAAAATAAGTATAAATATAGAAATACGTACAAGTATAAGAATACGTATAAGTATAAAAATACATTTAGAATACGAAGTATAAAAATACGAATACGTATAAAAATACGTATAAAATACGAAGTATAAAAATATGAATACGTATAAAATACAGTGAATAGTGAACAGTGAATAGTGAAAAGTGAATAGTGAAAAATGAATAGTGAAAAATTTCCGAAACTTGTAAAACAAGTTACGTCTCAAAATTCAAAGATATTTCAAAACTCAAAATTTAAAATAGTGAAAATAATTGAAAATTTTACTAAGTATAGAAAATTGAAAATAAATAAGTAAATGACTTAAAGTGTTTGAAAACACTTGAATAAAATTGGACATATGAAACCGAATAAAATACTTAAACGTTTGACGATGATACTAGGAGAGTCTAGTAACATGTGATATGTAATATCAAATAAATAATAAACTTTGAGTAAGTTAAATAAGAGGTCAAACGCTTGAGCCTCCGATATGAAAACGTCAATCGTAAGTGAAGTGGGGTTAAGATAGTCTTGTGCGGATACCTGTAACACCCCGGCCCCAACCAAAGGCCGAAATGTCATTCACGGTAGCTCGCCAGGCTGCGTACATCGCCCACAGACCAACACGGGCCCTTTCCAGCGCACTTTGTCCTCACTCGTGCGCATCCTGGAAACTTCCCAGGAGGTCACCCATCCTAAGACTACTCTCCAAAGAAGCACGCTTTAATCAAGAGTTCTTAAGATGAGCCACCAGGAAAAGAAGATGCATCTTGTTGATATGAGTAGCACTTACAATCCTTTTAAGCACAAGGTCACTTGAGCTCATCACATAGACCACTTCAACGGGAACCCTACCAATAACCTCGGATAACACCGGTGTTACACACTTTTGAAGAACGCAACGCCCTCGCTGGCGCCGGGTAGCTACTTACAATATAGCATTCCGTAATCCTCCCCACTAGGTGCGTGCACTGGGATTCGACCACACGGCTAGGTGCGTACCTAGGATTCGACCACACGGTCGCCGGGTTGCTCTGATACCATTTGTAACACCCCGGCCCCAACCAAAGGCCGAAATGTCATTCACGGTAGCTCGCCAGGCTGCGTACATCGCCCACAGACCAACACGGGCCCTTTCCAGCGCACTTTGTCCTCACTCGTGCGCATCCTGGAAACTTCCCAGGAGGTCACCCATCCTAAGACTACTCTCCAGCAAGCACGCTTAACTGAAGAGTTCTTAAGATGAGCCACCAGAAAAGAAGATGCATCTTGTTGATATGAGTAGCACTTACAATCCTTTTAAGCACAAGGTCACTTGAGCTCATCACATAGACCACTTCAACGGGGAACCCGGCCCGAATAACCTCGGACAACACCGGGTGTTACAATACCACTATCTCGATCTCTGGCTTGGGTCATATCGAATAGTGTGGTTTAAGCCGGCAGCCTTATTGCTTAGTGCATCCTGCCCATGCCGTTACGCCTTAAGTCGTATAGCCAAAGCCGTACAAGATAATGAATATGCCAACTCTTAGTGGGTCAGGCTTTAGGAAATAGTCATTTTATCCAGAGTTAAGGTGCTCTATGAATAGCATAGCCTATTCTTAAAGTGGATATTAGTGTATGCATACTAGACTAGGGTTTTATTCCCCTATTTCGCTAAAGTTATCAGCGCCACCGTGACATTATATGCTTAGTGCATCTTGCGGTTCTGTCTCCTTGCCGTGTTTCGTTTTTAGTGGGCGCGACACTTGCATTCGCTCTTACCCTGCGTAAAGATTACTTGACGAGATTGTATCTGTAGTTCGAATCATTTCGAACACTAGAAGATGAGATGCAAGTACTATAGTATTCAGCGTGGTTTACGAGTCGAGTAAGCCGCTGCACTATGGTAGTGAGATGCAAGCGACTAGAGTACAATGGCCTACTCAGTGGTCAGGCTCGTAAGCAGTATGTGTTGTTTGTTGTATGATTAAATGAGAATGAGTGTGTACCATCTTCGAAAACTAAAGACCACAACTTTCTGAATTGAATCGAGTCTGCATAATGTGAATGTTAAAATACGTATGTCTGTTTGCGATCTGATATCGCTTTGTAATCCTGTTGAATTATTGTGATAATATTGCTATGATATTATATGTTAATTGCTTTCATAACTGAATATCATGCTTATATGATTTATCACTTTAAACCGCATGCTTATTATGACTTATATGTCTTTATATGCTATATGTAATAAGCACGTTTATGTTTTTATCATAACGTTATAGTTGTAAAGCGATAATAATAAACCAAAGTAATT
Source organism: Dianthus caryophyllus (assembly GCA_023091065.1). Lineage (NCBI taxonomy): Eukaryota > Viridiplantae > Streptophyta > Magnoliopsida > Caryophyllales > Caryophyllaceae > Dianthus > Dianthus caryophyllus. The sequence continues at coordinate 8,279,556 of CM041529.1, read as the reverse complement.
GAAATCGAGGGTAAGTATGAGCATAGCTAGTCACTGTTCGCTCAGCGGGCACCCCCCATCAGTTTATTGTGCAGGACGTTCGTGAACCAGGAGCTGGGTTTTGGATGGAGTCACGAGACGTTTTTATTGCTTTTCTTAGTTGTTTTCAAGAGAGATGTAATATATATAATGCTACTCTTTTGAATTTCCGTATTTAGAGTTGTTTTATTCAACTCTTAAACGATGATATAATATTTTGGGTTATTGTATAATTAATAACGCTGGTTTAAGACTTAATTAATTTCCGCCTTAGTAATTAAAGTCGACTAAAAACCAGGTTGTTACAAATTTCCCTGTTATTTAAAAATGAGGGCGTTACAAAAGTGTTAGTTAAATAGAATCGAAATAGTAATTAGATATTAAGGAATTAGAATTTATAAATAAAAATCAAAATGATTATTATCTAACTATTAGTTTGATTTTAAGTGTTATGTGTAAGTGAACTTTGGAAGAGGATTAGGTGACTTAGTCACCTAGAGTGGCTCGGCCACTTGGTCAAATTTGAACTCGTTTTGCGCGCCGAAATTTGTCGTTGAAAAATTTGTCGTCGATTCGTCATTTTATTTATCGAGTTCAAATATGTAAAAATAAAGTTCGAATTCGAAGTATATAAAAATAGTTTTAGTTTAGTCGCGATGAAAATTGTAGTGTTTGAAATCGTTGATTTAAATTTCAAAACGAGAAAATTTAAGGGTCCATTTTTATTTGAAAATCAAAAACGTTCGAAATTGAATTTTATGAATAAAAGGTTTTACTTTTATTTTTATGAATAGTAACATAACTTAACTCTTTTTGAAATTTGAAAGGCGATATTTGTTTTGTGGTTGATTTTTATAAAAATTTGAAATGTGTTTCTTTTTGAATTCTAAAGATAATACAACATATTTTATTTTTCAAAAATTTTAAATTTGGACTTGAGAGATTTAGCATTATTTGGCGAAAAAAATTCAGACGCATTTTTATTATAAGGAAAAAGGATGAATTTAATTTAAGGAATTAAATTCTTTTATAATATTGTGTTACAAAAACACGGGGTGTCACAATTGAATTAAGTAATTAAAAGAAATAAAAAAGAATTATAACATATACACATACCACTCGACATTTCCATTTAAAATGGACTTAAATTGATCAAAATGAAAATATCACTAAGTCACTAAAGTTTACTAGTTAATAGAATTGAATTTTTGTATAAATCGATTTCGTTATAAAAGAAATATAATAAACCGATAAAAATGAATTAAATCGTGTGCTACTTCCTTTGCAAATTTGAACTGTTGGACTTGGACATACGGACTAAAATGAACAAACCACGATACTTTTATTAAAAATGAAGATCGCTAAATTCAGTAGATAGATGACTAAATTTAACTAAGTGTCACTTTAAAATAAATATCGCTTATCACTTTTTACAAACCGAACTTAACGACTTTGAAACAAGGATTTTACTTAACAACTAAGTTACAATTTTCGACTTAGAAAATATTTAGATATTTTAATAACTTAGTAACTAAGCTAAATCATGAATAGTTACCGATCAATAGTGACCGATGAATACTGACTGAGATGAACAGTGACCGTCATGAATAGTAAACCGGGACGAAACTTGTTGAACAAGTAACGTCCCAAAAGTTTTAAAACTTGGTTTTAATGGAATTGGAGATAACTTGTTGAACAAGTTATCTTTTCAAATCCCGAGACGTGAATAGTGAAAAATTCACGAAACTTGTTAAACAAGTTACGTCTTAAAATTCAAAGATAGATCAAATTTCAAAATTTGAAATATTGGAAATACTTGAAAATTTACTAAGTATAGAAAATTTGAAAATGAATAAGTAAATGACTTAAGGTGTTTTGAAAAACACTTTAATAAAATTGGACATACTAATAAACGTATTGATATAGAAATTTAAAAACGTTAATAATTAACAACACTTCAAATAATAAACGAATATGTTATGTGAGCATATGAAACCAAATAAAATACTTAAACGTTTGACGCTGAGACTAGGAGAGTCTAGTAACATGGATATAAAATATCAAATAAATAATAAATCTTGAGTAAGTTAAATAAAATGTCAAAAGCTTGAGCCTCCGTTATGAAATCGTCAATCTTGAGTGAAGTGGGGTAATATAGTCTTGAATACGAATACCACTATCTCGGTCACTGAGCGTTGGCCATATCGAATAGTATGGTTTCAGCCGGCAGCTTTATTGCTTAGCATGGTGCCCATGGTTTCATGCCTTAAGTCGTACTGCCTAAGCCGTACAAGATAATGAATATGCCAACTCTTTTTGTGTAACACCCCGTGTTAATTTCAACTATTTAATTAAGAAATCATTAACTAGACAATCTCATCCAAATTATCCTAACACAAAACACTTCAATTTTTATCGCAACTGAACTAAAACTATTTTTACTTATATCAAATTCGAACTTTATTTTTATATATTTGAACTCGATAAATAAAATGACGCATCGACGACAAATTTTTCAACGACAAATTTCGGCGCGCAAAACGAGGCCAAATGGGGCCCACATAGGCCGAATTATATGGTGACTAAGTCACTAACCATCCTCATCCAAATTCAATTACACATAATGTAAAAACTTAATATAAAACTAAATTAGTTAAAGAATAACTTCAAATAAACTAATTTGGTTAAAAACATAATCATTTTGATTATTATTTAATAAATCATATTTCCTTATTATCTAACTACTATTTCAATTCTATTTAACTAACACTTTTGAAAACTATCGAAATTTCAAGTCAAACTTAATTTAAACTGATAAATGTTTTGACGATTGGTTTTAATTATTTAAATCGATAACTTTCAACCAAAAAAATAAGTATTTCGGCCTAGTAAATTTTTATTCAAAGTTTCGAGGATTTAGACCCAATTTTTGTTTTAGTCACCTCTCGAAGTTTATTTTCATTCTTATTTTCGATCTTATTTCGAAACATTACTTTAAGATCGTATATTTCATTTCGAGACTTTTCGCGTGCGCGCAAATCGAAAATTTCAAAAACGAAAAATCGAGCCTAGTGACTCTTGTTTGGCCGAGATACATGCTTCACTACTATAAGCATTGTCTCTTCCATTCCTTTTGCTTTTCTTACACACATGCTTCACTTGTCTTACACACATGCTTCACTACTTACACAAGCATGCTTCCAACTCCTTACACACCTATGTTTATGATCATCACTTAGTTTAGTTTAGTTGCTCTTCATGTTGACTCTTGATTCATACCCAATTATACTCTAACTAATAAGCACATACACCACACATTACTAAGTATACTCCTTATGATATACATTACTAGTATACAAAGTTACTACTACTACATTTCATTTACACACACACAACAAAACTCACTAACTCTTTTCTCTCTAACAAAACACAACTCAAGAACACTAGTAGGCAATCTTCATCTCCCTCCTTAAGCTCCATGAAGATCTTCATCTTCTCCATTTTTATTTCTTCCTTAAATCATTTACTTTCTTGCTTTAAATTTCTTAAGCACTTAAATAATTTCTCCACCAATTATTTTAGTAATCACCTCCTCTTTTAACTTGTAAATAATTATGAACATAAATCAAATTCATGAAAATTTAAACAACACCTAAACCTAAAAATACTACTACACTTTAATTTTTATTTTAGTTAGTCTAGTTTGAAATAAATTACTAACTTATTTATTTTGTATTCTTATGTACTAATCTATCCAAAGACGAGGAGCAAGGTGAAGGCATCGATCTTAGCATTTTTGACAACATCGTTGACCCCGACAATTGCTAAGCACTTCATTCACTAACCAAATTAAGGTGCTCTCGCACACTATAATTGCTAAGCACCTAATTTAATTGATTATGTGTTGTTTTCCTAATTGATGTTTTAATTGTATGCATGATTTATTATATCACTTAAGTATTGCATGATGAATTAGAAGACAAAAATCGAAAAATAATATGTGTTGTCCACCTAGAATGGTCACGGCATTTCCCCTTGTTTTTGTCTAATTTTTCGCTTTTAATTTTTGTTAATTGCATGCTTAAAAGAATATAAATAAGAAGTATATAAAAATGTAATTAGTTTAGGATTTGGACTTAAAGTGAAATTGTTGTGAAAGCTAAATGTTTTAAAGTATTTATGTGCTTGAAACTATTGTTGATTAATTTTGTATGAAATGATTTACTTTTACGTGTTAATATTTGTATATGATTTTCACCTATGTTAAATACATAAATGATATAAAGGAAATTAGTTATGGAATTAGAAATATAAAAATCAAAAATAAAAATTGTTAACATACATATATATATACACGGTTTTTACTAAATTTTTGGACCAATTTTTAGTTTTAATTTTTGAAAATAATATGTTATGTTAGTTTAGATTAATTAGGGTTGTCACTAAAATTTGAGAAAATAAAACGATAATATAAAAATTTGAGTTAAAAGTGTCCTTTAGAAAATCGTATGTGTTCTTCACATGTTCATGTGTTCTTCATATATGTGACTAGTTTGATTCATAATATTTATAAGTTTTATATAACTATTGTTTAAAATCATTAGTGAATAATTACAAAAATAGATATATAAGTTAAATAGGCTAAATCCTTAAAATATAAAAGTTAGTAACATAAAGTGTCACAAATCACTATTCATAAATGAAATAAAATGTTTAGTGAAAATTATAAACTAGTTAAATCACTTTAGTATAATTTAAATAATTAGTATATAAAAGCTTTAAGTCAAAACCGATAAATTAGAAAACGAAACAAAAAAAATGAGCAAGTATAGAAGGCCACGGTTTTGGGACTATTTTTAGACCTAAAATGATTTTGTCACTTTTTATTTTTATCACTTAAGTAATTTAATTAGTTAAAGTAATGAATTATTAATAAAAACAAGAAAAGAAATAAATAGAGTAATATAAATAAAAGCCACGGTTTTATCACTTAAAATGGGTCAATTTAGATCAAAATAAATTTATCACTTAGTCACTAAAGTTGAATAGTAATTAGGATTATATTAGATTGTATAATAAATCGTTAATAAAAAGAATCAACGAAACCGATAAAAATAAACGTTACATGTATTAAAATGAACAATTTCGAGTGTTACTACCTTTGCTTAAATTTGAATTTGGACATACGGACTATTTAAATGAACTACGACAACGTCACTAAAATTTGAAACCGTTAAAATTTTAGCTAAGTATATGACTAAACTTAACCGAGTGTTACTTTAAAAATATTTCACAAAATCACTAAGTACAAAACGAACTTAACGACTTTGAAACTAGAAAACCATACTTAGTGAATAAAAGAGTCAAATTTTTCACTTAGGAAAAATACGAAGTATAGAAAAGTATACCAAGTATAAGAATACACATACGTATAAAAATACGTACAAATACGAAGTATAGGAATACATATACGTATAAAAATACGTACAAATACGAAGTATAAGAATACGCATACGTATAAAATACGTATAAATACGAAGTATAAAAATACGCATACGTTTAAAAATACGTATAAATACGAAGTATAAAAATACGAATACGTATTAAAATACGTAGAAATACGAAATAAGAAAATACGAATACGTTTAAAAATACGATGAATAGTAAATACGATGAATAGTAAAATGATGAATAGTAACCTGATGAATAGTAAAATAATGAATAGTGAAAATATTTAAAATTTACGAACGGACTGAAAATAAATATTTAACTTTCTCTATGTGTTCTGTTTCCCTGAAGAACTGCTAGAACTAAAATTTCATTATACAAAGTTCGACGATATTACTAAAATTTGGAATTGTCACTTATTACAATTGAACGAGGAAATAAGAATTTGAGAAAATGAACTACTTGAATAAAATACTTGGATTGTTCGCCATGTTGCGACTCTTGAAATTCGAAGTTAAAGAGGTAGCTGTATATGGGGACTTGGGCTCCCTCCCAGAGTTGCCCAAGGCGAAATAACGATCTTAAGATTGCTATTCGGCACGGTATATACAACCTCAGAGATGGGGCATCCTTGATATTTCCGTGGGCCCTTATATAGTAATTGGAAAAGCCAGCCCCACCCGGGGGTACCCGTCTCTGGTAATAGTCGAATTTTTCTTGGTGAATACCTTTTGAATAGCGAATAAGTATGATCCTCGATAGGTGGTGTATGCATACATTAGACAAAGGATGTGGCCGTCCTTATTACCTTAGATATCTTTAGCCTGTCAGCCTTGTCCACTTTGTTGGCCCTAATCGCTATTGCGCGGACGTCTAGTATGTCAGCCATGTCCAAGTTATGTTGGCCCTGTCTACTATTGCGCTGATTACGTCTGCATGATTCCGCCTTACTAACGAAGACTCATTAGTCAACATATGTTGAATGCATTTCCTTGTTTGATTGATTATTGTCTGAATGACTTGGTTCCCTGAGTATTGAAATACGGCTTGATAAGCATGATTATTTATGAGTGTACGTTATGTGATTGGATGCATACTCGTGTTTGAATCATCATGATTTCCTTGTGTGCTTTACTTGCCTACTTGCTATTTGTTTTTACTTATTTATTATTTATATTGCATATTGTTTTAGAATTGCATGTGTCGAAAGAGTGATGCGAGAAAATGATAATTATTGCAGGTATCCCGAGGACCAATGTTATTAATTTCTGGGGATGGATTTACCTTATTTTGTACTCCGTTGTTTTGGAGAGATTTGTAACCGAACATATACTCTGTTTTATCTTAAAACTCGTACTATGTATATAGAGTTTTAATACGATAACAGCTGGTTTGTAATATATAGACTTAATTAATTTTCCGCCTTAGTTTAATTAAAGTCACGAAAAACCAGGTTGTTACATTTTGAGTCGGTCTCTAGGAAATAGTCATTTTATTCAGAGTTAAGGTGCTCTATGAATAGCATAACCTACTCCTATCGAGAATACTCATATATGCATATTAGACTTGGGTTTAATTCACCTTATTTCGCTAGGGGTATCAGGGCACTCGCGACCTTATGGATTTGGGTTTTGTATCGGCCTTATGGATTTGGGTCTTATATGACTTTATGGATTTGGGTCATATATCAGCTTTATGGATTTGGGTTGGATACGCGGTTCTGTCTCCTTGCCGCGTTTCGTTCTTAGTGGGCGTGACGCTTGCATTCGTTCATGCCACATGTAAAGATCACTTGACGGGATTGTAACAGAAGTTCGGATCATTTCGAACACTAGAAGATGAGATGCAAGCACTATAGTATTCGGCGTGGTTTACGAGTCGAGTAAGTCGCTGCAATATGGTAGTGAGATGAAAGTGACTAGAGTACAATGGCCTACTCAGTGGTCAGGCTCGTAAGCAGTATGTGTTGTTTGATTAAATGAGAATGAGTGCGTACCATCTTTGAAAACTAAAGACCACAAATTTCTAAAGTGAATCGAGTCTGCATGATGTGAATGATACCAAATGTATGTTTGTTTGCGATCTGAATCGCTTCGTAATCCTGCTTATATGCTGTGACACTATTGCTATGATATTATCTGTTATTTGCTTTTATAATTGATATCATGCTTTATATGATTTATCGCTTTCAATCGCATGCTTATTATGACTTATATGTCTTTATATGCTATATGTAATAAGCATGTTTATGTTTTTATCATAATGTTATAATTATAAAAGCGATAGTAATAAACCAAAGTAATTAAAATCGAGGGTAAGTATGAGCATAGCTAGTCACAGCGGGCACCCCCCCCCCCCCCCCCCAATCAGTTTATTGTGCAGGGAAATCGTGGACCGGAAGCTGGATTTTGGACGGGGCCACGCGACGTATTTATGCTTTACTTTCAGTTGTTTTTCGAGAGATTTGTAATATATAACACTATACTCTTTTAATTTTCGAAATTAGAGTTTTTTTTTTGCTAAAATGTAAGCGTATCATTCATTTCAAAACATATACGATCCTTTTTACATCATACGATTCCACCATTCTTTGTCTACTATAGACCACTCATTCGACTTCTCGACATTTACATGAGATTTTAGAGTCGAAACAATCCTCCTCACTACAAAATTCGGTCTCTCAACCACACACTCACTCCACGCCTTATTACGTTGTTCCCAAACACAATAAAACGCAGCCATAATTGTTAAATTCACTAACCTTCGCTTCAGCTTGGGCCATCTTCGGGACGTCTTCAATTCCCATAGGTTGTCTCCTTCCACATAAGTAAAACCTAACCAGTCAGCCAATAGTCGCCAAATCTATACTGCATATACACAAAGCTGAAAAACGTGGATCATATCCTCAACTTGACACCCGCATATGCAACAAAACGGATCAGCTACAACACCAAACCGATACAGCTTGTGCTTCAGTTTCAATCCATCCTGTCGCATCATCCATGTCAAGAACATATGCTTCGGTACCCCTTTGCTATTCCAGACACGCTTGTACCATGGAACTCTATCCCCAACAGGAGATAACCAGTCGTAACCTTTCCTTACCGTATACTCAGTTTGATCAGCAGACCACAACTCGCTCTCAAAACCAGAACGTAACAGATCCCTAACCTTCATCACCTTCTTCCAATACCAACAGTCATCCGCTTTAACCGTATAGCTCATCACATCCCCTCCTTTCATATATATATGGTCAACCCATTTGATCCAAAGACTATCAGCTTTACTAACAAGCCACCATACTAATTTACCCACAGCTGCATTGTTCCACCTACACTCATCCTTGAGACCCAGACCACCTTCCTTCTTAGGCCGACAAACTTTCTCCCATGCTATAGTGGGAACTCTCCTTTGCTCAATATCTCCGTCCCACAAGAAATTCCTACAGATAGCCGATACCCTCTGCAAGACACTCTTTGGAAGGATAAAAATGGTAGCCCAGTAATTAAACAAAGTACTGAAAACTGATTGTACCAAAACCAGTCGACCAGCATATGATAAGGTTCTTGCACCAATGGCTCTGACTTTGCTCACCACTTTATCAATAAGGACATTGCAATCCTTCCTCTTCAATCTCCCTGCTGTAATAGGCACCCCTAAATATTTAAAAGGCATCTGACCCTCCACAAAACCAGAGATAGACAAAATCTCTTTTCTCAAGCCTTCCTTAACACCATTGAAATACACATTCGACTTAGAAGCATTCATTTTCAAGCCAGAAGCTGCTGAAAAGGACGCAAAGGCTCTTAACAGAACTAAAATAGAGGCAGCATCTCCTTTACTGAACATTAACAGATCATCAGCAAAGAGCAAATGAGTTAAACCCATCTCCTTACACAAAGGATGATATCGGAAGGACAACTTCTCTGTAGCACATTGAATAATTCTACTCAAGTATTCCATACATAAAGTGAAAAGCAGAGGAGAAAGGGGATCCCCCTGTCTCAAACCACGTTCACCTTTAAAAAAACCAAAAACAGTTCCATTAATAACCAAGGAGTAGGATACCGAATTCACACAAAACATGATCAAATTCTTGAAAGACTCGGGAAACTTGAAGGCCATCAAAACTTGTTCGACGAAGCTCCAAGAAATAGAATCGTAGGCTTTCATCAAGTCCATTTTGAACATACAATGAGGGGAGACAGCTTTCCTACTATACAACTTCACCAAATCGTGACAGATGAGTATGTTCTCAATAATACTCCGACCCCTGACAAAGCCCGCTTGATTCCTACTAATCAGATAAGGTAGAACTAGGCTCAATCTGTTACACACCAGCTTCGACAAACATTTATAGATCACATTGCAACAAGCAATGGGTCTGAATTGAGTTACATTCACTGGATTATTGCACTTTGGAATCAGCGTAAGTAACGTAGCACTAATTTGTTTCACGCAGTGCCCATTTCTATAAGCATCTATAATGGCCTCACTCACCTCCTCTCCAACAACACTCCAGGCATCTTTGTAAAAACCACTCGTGTAGCCATCTGGTCTCGGTGATTTGTCCTCTGGAATAGAAAACATCACAGTTCGCACTTCCTCTCTTGTCACCGATTTCAGTAAAATCTGTTGTTGCTCTTCTTCACAGACATTACCCCGCCTTATAAGTGGAACATTAACCTGGTCGATCTGAGATATTTGTCCCCTAACAACGTCTTGTAATAGCCCAGAAACGCATCTTGAATCTCCATTGGGTCTGAACAGACTACCCCATCCGTATTCTGAATCGTAGTAATCTGGTTTCTCAAAGCTCTAACCTTCATCGAACCATGAAACAACTTGGTATTCTTGTCACCATCCTTGACCCAATCCACTTTGGCCTGCTGTTTCAAGAAACTCTCATAACTCTGTTGAAGCTCAAGATAATCTTTAGCTGCCTCCTTTTCCGTCTCTAACCAAACTCTATCTCCAGAATGATTAACAATCTGCTGCTGAATATAATGAAGATTTTTCAAAGCAATGTCAGCTGCAACACCAATATTAGCAAACCTCTCCTTATTAAAATTCTTCAAAACAGGTTTCAAAAGCTTCAATTTCCGTACACAAGTATGCATCCTAGTCCCGTCTGTCCAAGTAGGCCACCACTCTTGTATCAATTGAGGAAACCCCTCAGCCTTACCCCACATATTGAAATACTTGAAGTTTCGTCTTCTGTCCAAAGTCTGACCAGCCCTCTTTACCACACATGGAGTGTGATCAAAAAGACCTTCAGGAAGGAACTCTGCTATCATATTTCTCCTGGTATCCATCCACTCTTGATTGACCAAAACCCTATCCAACCTACTGTAAATTCTAGACTGTGCGTCTTGCTTATTATTCCAGGTAAAATAGGATCCCATAGCCACACAATCACTCATTCCACATTGCCCTACACATTGTTGAAACTCATCAATTTCCTGATCCGAGGAGGCACCACCCAGTCTCTCATTATGTGCAAGAATTGTATTAAAGTCCCCACAAATTACCCAAGGATCAGTAATAGACCCAGCCAAAGAAGCCAACTGAGCCCACAAGTCCTTCTCTCAATCATACTATTAAAGGCATAGACCATACTTAAGACAAAACTACAGCACCCCAACCGATCATAAACTTTCATATGAATACATTGAGCTGAGTACTCACAAAACACCACATCAAAAAGAGAAGAATTCCACACAATCCAAATCCTCCCCCCTTTAGAACACGAGCTATTCGTAGACACACACCAATCTCTATTCACAATATTACCCATATTCACATTAGACAAGGATTGAATCCTCGTCTCTACGAGTCCAAACAAACCCAAGTTCTGTTGATGTAAAAACCATTTGATAGAGCGCTGTTTACTTGGCTTGTTCAGACCCCGTACATTCCAAAAACCAAAACAACTCATCCTCCCCCCCACTGGGAGAGGACCACTACCTTTAGTACCCACACCCACCTTAGGAGTGACAGTGTTGAGTACCTCCAAAAATGACTGTTGACCAAAGGTGGTCTTGCTAAATCCACCCTCCGTAGTCTCCTGCCTGGTCATACGTATCACTGGCCTAGCAGGGGTTCTGCCATTCATCCCTGTACTACCCGAAACAATCACAGCAGGAGTAACAATTGTATCTTCTTTCCTTACTTGTGGCGTTGGAGCTGGTAGCCTAATGCTGGCTTGCCCCACCTCCCTATGTTGTACTGATTGCACAACTTTAGGCCTCCACACCTTTGAAGGAGCAACCTTAGTCACCCTCCTACATTCATCATCCTTGTGTCCCATCCCCTTGCAGACACCACACACAACAGGTTTCCACTCATATTCTACCTTCACAGCCACCACTTGACCATACTCATCGAGGAACTGAATCTGCTCTTTCAATTCCTTCCCAAATTCCACCTCAACCAACACTCGAGCATAGCCAATTCGAGTTTTTTCCTCCGTAGCTACATCACACTTGATAACAGAACCAATAATACCCGCAATCTTCAGGATCCCCTTTCCCCAGAATTTCAAAGGAAGCCTATGAAGTCGGATCCAAACTGGCACCGACTTCACCTCATGCTTAATCAGCTCCATATCTGGCTCCCAACTCTTAATTATCAAAGGTTTATTATCAAACAAAAAACGCCCCTGCTTCAAAACCACCTCCTTACTCTCTGAATTCTTAAAACGGACCAGAAAAACACCATTAGGAAGAAAAGCAAGTTTATCCACCTGATGTTTGGCCCAGACTCGACGAATGTAACCTTCTAGGATCTCCCATGGAGGATTAGCTCCCAGAACAAAACAGACCACCGAGTTCTTCCAATACTCCAGCTCCTCTACAACTTCTTCCGTCGAAAATCGAATCATCTCTGTAGGAGGCTCTTCGGGAATAGATTCCAACATAGAAACCTCCGTCACAGAAATAACCTCATCATTAACCAAGGCCTCCAGATCTAACGCAGGAATCGCCACCATCTCATGAACATTTTTCACCTTCCTACTATCTCCAGTCTTTGGACCCACGTTCGCAAAATCTGCAAATTCTAAGTCTTTCTTTGCCAACAAACTGAATTTATTGTGAATTAAAGCATGTTTTTTGGGGGAATTTCGCTTTGAAGAAGACGAAGAACTCCCAGTTTTTTCAATCGCCATTTTTCGCCTCTTTTTTTATTTTTAGGGTTTTTCTCTTGCTTACGTCATCACTCTTTACTTTGCTATTTTATGTTTGTTATTTATTTTGAACTTAGAGTTTTATTATTCAACTCTTGAACGATGATGTAACATTTTGGGTTTTTATGTATAATTAATGACGCTGGTTTAAGACTTAATTAATTTCCGCCTTAGTAATTAAAGTCGACTAAAAACCAGGTTGTTACACATAATATCACAAAATTCTTATTATTCAGTTATCACTATAAAAGAATAATTATTCTTTAGCTCTGTATCTAATATACGTCTCACACATTATCTCCTCTTGACTAACTCTTTAGTCTTAATAAGAGTCTAGTTATACTATATCAAATATAAAGAACTAGCCTGTATTGGTCCTCCTCTCTATAGGTGTGACCGAAAGGGATCAGTTGATTACCGCTGTCACACGACAGTAACGTCAAACTCTAGCAAGCTGAGCGTTACCGATATGTGTTAATCAACTGACTTATAATAAGTCGTTAATCCCAATTATTCCTTTAATGAGATTTATTAAGTATTCGCAAGTCGCAATATTGTGGAGGACACTTACTCCAACATACATGACTATATTATCATTTTTTACATTATAATGAATTAACAATTATTTTTTAGTTTAATAAAGGGTAAATTATACATAACCTCTTTTATAAATAATATTTCAAAATAACTCCCTTGTATGATTTTTTTTATAACGTCACCCTCTAAAGATAATTTTGCTTCAAAATCACCCCGAACATCGAAATTTACTACTTAAAAATGAAATATTCACACTGTAACACCCCCATTTCGGCAGGACGGACCCCACCAAAATAAGTGTGTTACGCGGCCCGAATGAATGAACTCGTAGCGTAAACCTGTAAACTCAAACTGAACATATAACTGTAACGTAGCCGATCAACAAAAACTTTAAAAGAAAAAACACAAAACTGTGACAAACTATATCAAAACAGTGAACGCAGGCCGCAACTGTGAAAAGTTGTAAAAGTAGTGAGACATCTAAAGGTGGCATCTAGATAAAAAGAAAATCATCACGAGCCCTCGAAACGTCCCAGCAAACAGCACATTTACGTCCGAGTACCTACGGGGTGGGGGAGACAACAACAGAAAAGACAAAAGACAAACCTTGTTAGCCTTCACATCAAAATAATAAAAGAGCATCAAAGTGGAGGAAAAATAAATTAAATAATTAAACGATCGAGTAATATCATTTTAAGTGGTACTTTGTGACAGTGCTATCTCGGACGTATCACAGTCAATTCAAGCATTTCAAATCCCCACCGTGTGACTCCCACACGGTGGTCTTACCAACTCGCCAACATACCCTTGTTCACTCATATTAGCATCGCTCAGCATTCACTCAGCATCGTTCATTCGTGATAAATCATCTCCACTCCTTTTCAACGCAATCAACACTCATGTTCAATCATCATAACTCATAATCATCATCGACATTCACTCATAATTGTGGAATCATACACTCATAAATATTGTATTCAATTGCTCGTAATCAAAATAAATCAACTCACGTAACCGTACTTCGCGACATGGCAAGGAAACGACACTAATCATATTCATTCATTTGGACAATCATAAGGCTAACACAATGAATTCAATCCATGTACATACTCGCTCCAAACCATCATTAAATAACACTTTCCTCCTCAAACTTTACTCATCACAACATGAATATCAAGCCAAACAATCAACTTATACACACGTACACTATTCTTTCCACGGTCTTACTACATACACAACTTGTACGGCGCAAGGCTACCACTCATTGGCAACATGGATAAGTTAACTAGGGATCATTTCTCGCAATTAGGAGTATGAGATTAAATACAGCCTCGGTCACAGTAAATGCACTAATACAAAAGCATTGCAACTCACACAATGACGCAACGTGTCTCAGCCAGCCATGACCATCCCAAAACCCATCCTGGAACATCAACATTACACGACCTGCCACGCCTACTAGCACGACCAGCAGCAGTCTAAAACGAGACCACCAGCAGCCCACAAAAACACGGCTAAACAAGACAGAAAACAGCAGCAACAAGGCAGCGCAGACGACGGATTAGACAGCCAAAACAACAGCAATTAAGAGCAGCAATTACAGCCATTGAAGGCTAAAAAATAGCTGCCATCCACGATAATATACAGCAGCTAAAAACGGTACAACCACAACAAGTATTCGGCTGATCATGGCAACAAGAACATGGCCTACATTCACATCTATCACTCAACCACAACACCCATAACTTTCTAGCATAACTCCCATAACATACACCTCCTAACTCAAATAGGAATACCTACAACCAACAATTCACACACACAACGATCCACAAATTTCTCAACATACACAGTAATAAATACTAGGTAATAGACACGTTTCGAGCACAACAACCAAATCAACTCAATATTAAAAAGCCTCAAAAATTAGGTCAAGAATGACGATAATCGAAGTTGAAAAAGTAAGGACGAATTGTACCTTCTAATATCCGATTGATGAGGCTCATGCTCGAGGGCTTATGACGAATTGACGCCTAACATGGAGGAATTCGAGAAAAGCGACTGAAACACGCATGAGTAGTGGCCAAGGTATCGAATCGCGACAAAAGACGACGAGGACTGATGATAAGGTGACGATGGTGATGACTGATGTTGGAGATGAACCCAGCCTAATATACATTACCACATGGTATCAGAGCCTGGTGACAAAAGGTCACGGGTTCGAATCTCACCATCCCTCACTTTCAAAGTGGTAGGCGGACCTGTAGTTGCGTTCACGCTTCAAGCTCAAAGGGCATTCGCGTGAGGGGGTGTGTTAGAGTATATAATCGATCTTGGGCTTCCAACCATAAGTTTAAGCTTTTGGTTGATTTGGTTCCTGATATAGTATCAAAGCCTTGTGACAAACGGTCACGGGTTCGAATCTCACCACTCCTCCCTTTCAAAGTGGATTATTTCGCACCAGGTATGACGGGCTTGTAGTTGTGTCCACACTTCAAGCCCAAAGGGCATTCGTGTGAGGGGGCGTGTTAGAGTATATAAAACCGATCTTGGGCCCCCAACCATCAGCTTAAGCTTTTGGTTGAGTTGGTTCATGATAACAGATGCAACAGTCGATGATGATGATGATGATGATGATGATGATGATGATGATGATGATGGGTGATAAGGGCGAGTTGTAACAGAAGTAGGAGCAGAATGAAGAGAGGAGAAGAGAGTGATGGTCGACTTATTTGTTGGTTTACACAATAAAATTTAGGTTGAGTTTAAGATTTTATTAAACTCTTGGGGCCCCTTTAATTTTATGTAGGCTCTTATTATTAGTATTAGTATTATTACTATTATTTATGTTATTCGGAAACTGAACGAATTTATATAAAATAATTCCATATTAGCTCGGCCTAAAATATATATAGTATGCGGAAATATGGGGTATTACACACACCCTTAGATAGGGGTTTTTCAAGGGCTAACGGCTTATTAGGCATTAATAGTTGTAACTTGTAACTTGAAAGAGGCATAACCTAGGATGTGTTTAGTTGCCATTTTGAAGTAAGAAAATTTGAAGTTCATAGTGATTTAGAAACACAAGTGTTTTTAAAGAAAGTTATATTGTGAATAAAACAATATAAGTATATTATTTTTCAAAACGTGATAAGAATGAAGGTTATACTTAATTTAACCTTTAATAAATATTTCCTTTATTCCATTGGTTTCTTTTCATGTACATGTTTTACTCATTCATGTACATGTTTTACTCATTTATGTACATGTTTTTCTATTTTATACCCTTTATTTAATAGTCTATTTTACTTTCTCTCTCTAACTTTGTCTCTCTTTTCTCTCTCCCCTTTAAGATTATCGATTTTTGTACACCATTTTTTTTTACTCATTTTTGTAACTTTTTTTTTTTTTTTTTCCAATTTTGTACCCACTTTTAAAAATATATAGAAATATATTTTACAAAAAATAAATTAGTAAATTAATTCACTAAAAAGAAAAAAGAGAATATTAAACTTAACAAATTACATTAATAATTAAAAATTAACAAAACTTATTTATATAAAAAAAAATTAAAAAAAAAAAAAAACCAGAAAGGAAAAAGAAAAAGGGGTACGCTAATACGCTATACGTCCCCACCCACACCAACCCCAACCCCAAAACCCTACGCAAATACGCCGCGGTATCCCGTCGGTTTATCAGCACCGCACAACATCGACAAGTATTATTATCGATGCCGATATTATCCCGTACTTGTCCGTTTTATATCTTCATTATCATCCAAAATAAAATTGTGTATATTATTAATACACCGTTTAAATAAATAAAATTTTAGTTGAATTATTCGCAAATCTGTTAAAAATAATTAGATTTACCTCATGAAACGGTAGGTTATCCGTCATAATTGATTGATTAGAGTGAAACTATGCAATATAATTGTGAATAGAAAAGAGAAAAAAATTGTAATTAAAATAGGTAAGGGGTATTGAATTGAAAAATTAGGGTAAAAAGTGTACAAGTACGAGTAAATGTATACATGAATGAGTAATACCGATTATTAAAAATTATGAAAATTAGATATTAAAAATGTACTCGAATAGACGACTAAAACTAAATCACACATGACTATATTTTATTTTATATGTTAGAAGTTATAACGAAAATTTTACTTATTTAGGAATAATGTCAAAAAATTAAATGTATAAATCTATTGGAATGGAGGAAGTAGTGTCGAAATCCCAATTAAAAAATTAAAAATAAAAAAATAAAAAAAATCAATAAAACCTTGAGAAAAAAAGGTACCCCTTTGTAACACAATGTTAGTCCCTCTGTGATTTTACGCGGTATTTAAGGTGACCTTTTCGATCATATTTTTCATCGTTTATATAATATATGCATAATTTTTTTGTTCAATATAAAATTTAATGAAAGATAATTTAACACCGGATGTGAATATCTTATCATCATATACTCCCTCCGTCTCGGTGATTTGTTTACGTTTACTTTATACACATTTATCGATGTGAAGAGAGAGGTAGAGAAAAAACTAATAATATAAGTACAAAAGGGGTCCCGCTTGCTTAAAATTATGAAATGTAATTGGTTAAGGGAGTAGGGTCAACCTCCCACATGGGTCACCCATGACCATTTATGGAAAGTGTAAATAAATGACCCGTACCCCCAAAATAGAAAGTGTAAACAAATGACCGGGACGAAGGGAGTAACAATTTTGTTTAGGTTTAATTTTATGTTATATATGGTCAAAATTATGAAACTGACTTAAAAAGGTAAATTGAACATACATTGTAAAACGGAGTGAGTAAATGATATCAAGTCGACCGTTTTAGCTCTAGACAAGACTTGTTTCGAATGAAATTTGGCAATTTTGAGAGCTAAACCAAGATACAATACAGAAATTAAGATGTTCTTCATATCATCATGTGATATGTGAGATAAATTAATTTATAAATTTTCGACAGCTATTTCATATTTGTGCATTTGCTTCCTTGTTTGTGACCCCCTAAACTCGTTCCAATTTTTCAGTTGACTTCATGCATGATGCACCAATAATGTTAGACAAGAAAAATAAGAAATAAAAAATGAAGTAAAATAACAATATTATACGAGAGAGAAAAAAGAGCAATTCTTTCTTCTGGAATTTAATTTAGATAGTGTAGTTGGAGTTGGAGAAGAAGAATACGTCTTACGTGTGCTTCAAGTTTTGCCGTTGTAACTTTCATGACTAATACCTTCTCATTAATTTGCTGAAATATTATAGTATAAAGTCAAAAAATCTGTTTTTTTTTTTCAGTATGTTCAAGTCTTTTGTTTGTTTTTTTTATCTCTACACAAAATTCAGCTTTAATTTCAGGTAGATTTTTGGGATTTTGATGATGAATGTGATTTAGTTAAGTGTTTTTGGCACTAACACTTTCGCGTCTGTGACCGGTGTGACATATACGCATATGCAGAGACAAATGTAAGTAAGGTACGTCGACATTGTTGTGTTTATTCAATATTTATTTACCGTTAGTTGTGGTGGGCTTTTAAAAAAGAACAAGTCTTAAATAAGACCGTCTAACAATTTCTTTATTGTTAGACGGCTTTAATTTTAATGAAATTTACAACTATTGCATTTTATACATTGATTATTGGTATTGTAGTTGACTATTTCAATTAATGTCTACTCATTAATAATTATTTTATGTTGTAAATAGTATTAGACGATTTCCAAGAAAGTATTTTTAATTTCCAAGATACTTGTATATTTCAATATTATTATTAAGTGAACACATAATAAATGAAATAATTAACGAGTTTATATGGTGATAATGTGGTGACAATATATTGTTAGATTGTATCCACTCGTAGGTAAATGGTGTGTAAAATTATATTATAAGTCGTTTATTTTATTGTTGATATTACAGTAC
Source organism: Dianthus caryophyllus (assembly GCA_023091065.1). NCBI lineage: Eukaryota > Viridiplantae > Streptophyta > Magnoliopsida > Caryophyllales > Caryophyllaceae > Dianthus > Dianthus caryophyllus. The sequence goes on along the minus strand of CM041529.1, from coordinate 8,260,440 downwards.
GTCCAAGACAAATGTGCTCACTGTTTTTAAAATTAATATCATCACGAGTGCTACATTGGTCACGACTTATAATTAACGTGAATAAGATGATTTATTTTAACTATGGTCACTAATACGCCATATTACGTTACCAACTGAGATTGTGACTTAATACAACTGTGTAGTCACTGAAAATTATTAGATTGTATCCATTTTTAGTTAATTCGTAAGCATAAGTTGTACTATGTCCTATGGTAGTTTTTATTTTCGTTTGTTAACGATAGTTTTCGTAGATGTTAAATGTACTTACGATTTACATAAATAGTGTCACCATGACAGTGTTAGTAGTCACCACGTAAAATTGATAAGAACAAACTTGTCCAATTCAATTATAATTACGAATTTGTGATATTACGTAACCAACAATACAAAACATGGTGACCTTTTTTTTTTTTTTTTTTTTTTTTTTTTTTTTTTTTTTGTAACAAGACTTTGGTCATTATGAAAATACATTTAAACATTATGGTGATTATATATTACTTTCTTCATTCCATTAGGTAGTATACATTTACTTTTTGCACAAAATTTTAGGTGAGACAAAACATGTGTGGTGAGGTATGCAATGACTAAAATGCCCTTCTACTTGTTTAAGGTGAGTGGGTGGTTGTTAATAAAGTGAGGGTAATTTAGTCTTTTTATTTGATAAAGTATGGACCAAATTAGAAATATATACAAATGAATGGAATTGCCAAAAAAGAAATATGTATAGAATCAATTGGAATGGAGGAAGTATCAAATTGTATCTACATTTAGAAAATTGGTCAAACAAAGTTACAAAGTATTATATAATTTGATTGTATAACTGTATTGGTTAGTTTTAACATTACTCATTATCAACCATTTCTTCTTCATTATCTTTGAACTTCTTGTTGCCAAAGGATAATAGAACATATTAAAAACTCAATATAAATAGAAATTATCACCTACAAAAAAACTTCATGAAAATAATTTGAAAAATTGAAAAAAAAATTCAAATTGCTCGTAATGTATATACGGTCACAAATGACATTATTATGGTCACAAGAACCAAATATTTACTCACCATAATTTAGGACACAAAATTAGAATAATCAGACTGTAGTAAATTAACTCCCAAATCCACGAAAGTAGGTCACAAATTAACAATATTAGGTCACCAAATTAAACAACGGCAGTAATCACATACCACGATTTCCTTTTCTTTTCCGTCGCCTCATCCCCATTCTTCTCGGCATTCTCTTCATCCCCATTTTCATTCCTATTTTCATCATTGTCTTCATCACCATTTTCATCATTTTCACTATCACTTTCTTCAAATTCAATTGCTTCTTCACTTTCGTTTTCCTCTACATTCAAAGTTGAACATTCCTATTTACCAACTGTATATACCACATGCAACATTACAAAAACAATAAAAATAAAAAATATTCCAAAAAAATTACCTATCTCAACAGTCTCTTCAACGACCTTAGTCACAATCGCTTTCCTCTTCATGACTGACTTTTACTATATATTCCTTGAATAAAACCAAAAAAAATACATTTAAAATAAATTATGATACAAAGAAAAGGGGAAAAATTTAGCTATAGTAGGTCTCCAATTAATACCGGACGACGTACCTTGCAAACGAAAAATGGAGAGAAAGAGGAGAAATAAACAAATCTTTAGAGTGAGAAAGAAGTCAGACAAGAAACTGAAGTTGAAATGAAAACGGAGGGAAAGAGGAGACTCAAAAAAGAAAATGAATATGTGCAAGAAAAAAGTTATGACGTTTAGTATATCTAGCCTAACAAATGAACATAGGGAATAGAAGTATAATTAATTGTTATTCTACGACAAGTCTCCATGTTAATGAATACTCCCATGATTTTAATTGCAATCATATATTTAATTTCCTAGAATGAAGAGTCCGTCTAACACTTTCTTAGAGTTAGATGATCTTCTATAAGATTTACTCTTTAACAAAAAATGTCAATTGTACGTTTAGTTTATGCATAATGTGCTAATAAAAGTAATTTTTATCAGCTGAATTTTAAATATCAGTCTGTCTTATCTGAAACGGTCTTATATGTGAGACTTACACTAAAATGTATAAACCTTACAAAGTACTTATGGAGTATAAAATAATTTTATAGTGAAACTATCTCATATAAGATTTCTTTAGATATAAGACGGTTTTTTACATGTTGTATAGTGCGCATGTTAAGGGAAAAAAATTACTGTGGCTAACCATTTCTCACATATTAATAAAATTCAATAAATCTCTCTTTATTTATTATTTATTTTTTTATTTTTTTTTGTGTCAAAATCCGATAGATTACTTTAGATAAACATGTGAAAGTTAGTTTCTGAAATTAGTGAATTTTATGATAATTTTATGATAGAAGTAGTATTACGAGTCAGAGCAAATGTAGTATAATTGTGTTCCTAGGTACACGGTGTGAATTAATATACTCAATCTGTAGCAGTGTCTTTTCAAAAAATTAGAAAGTATAAATAATTCACTGAAACGGAATAAGTATATTTGTTCTAAGACGAATAATTATTGAGAGGACTCTCATATATGTTGTTTATTTTTATTTTACGGAGTATTTTCATATTTTCTAGTGGCCGTGATTCTGTGTGACATACGGAGTATCATGTTAACATGAGAATTTTCATTACATTATACTTCACTCGGTTTCATCTTTTGTTAATTTATTTCTTTTTTAAGTGTATCTTTCTTTAATTTACTTTTCGTTTTAATTTTATTACGGAGTACATTCCAATTTACGCACGACATACTCACCCCAATACCCTCTCTGAAATACCATCATATAATCTCCAAACCAAAAAAAAAAAAAAAAAAAAAAAAAAAAAAAAAAAATACCCTCTCTGAAATCTGATTCAAGCTGGTCCGCCTGGTTCAAAGATCACTCTCTTTTAGTTCCCTTATGGCTTCTGGTTGCCGTCTTTCAGTTTCCAGCATTTCTAGTATTCTCACTTTTTAGTTGTGAACCAAGTATGAGTATTAAGAGAGATTTGTGCCCATTAAAAAATTTTATTTGTATTTGTGTTAAATTCAAAGATACTCTCTCCATCTCAAATTAATTGTCCCCGATCTATTTTGAAATGATTTAAGGGATGGTAATGAAAATGAGAAATTTTTTGAAAATCATCATTTATTAAAACATACTCCCTCCATTCATAACCAAATGCATCATGATGTCAATGCACATTATTTAATAAAATGCTGATGTCATACAGATTAAGCAAAAGTTGTGACTTAAATGCACTAAAATTAAGTTTGAACAAAAATAATTGAGGTTGGACTATATAATTACTTAACTACCCCTATACTAACTTTTAAGGGTAAACTAAAAATCAGTGGTTATGACCCTTATGGGGTAATTTAGTCTTTTAGGTTGTAAAAATAAGTGCCAAAATAAAAACGTATAAAAATGAATGGAATAACCCAAAAAAGAATATGTAGATATAATTGAATAGAATCGAGAAAGTATGTGCCAAACACATGGTGGGACTACATTTAATGCAAATGCATTCTTAAAAGTTAAAAAGTGAGTAAAAAGTTGTTACTTGGTAATTAATTTTTGTTAATTAATACATGAAGAACAAGACTTATATAAGACCGTCTAACACTTCTTTTAGTGTTAGACGCCTTGGTTTTATCACAAAAAAATCAGCAATTGTTTTTATTTTTTATTTTTTTTATTGACTCATTTATTTCATATTGAAAAAAGCATAAGTTTTTATATATCATCCCCATAATATATTTTAATTTACTAAATGTTTTTAATTATTCACATCTAATTTTATCGAAACTAGTCTCAAGCATTTTTCTCAAATATTTTTTAATTTAAATTGGTACGGAGTATTTTTATTGGTTAACTATGTTAATATATTGAGATTGTAGGCCTCTACTATGATTTTATGGTGACGGAATATTGTTATATAGTATCTATATATTGTTAATTCGTAACCTAAAATTGTATTACGAGAAGTTGTTTTATTTATTTTTTAATGTTATCTTTTGTGTATAGCAAATGTAGTCACTATTTTTAAAAATAGTCTCACCATAACTATTATAGTAGTCACGACTTAAAATCGAAAAAAAATTGTTAAACTATATAAACAAGAGATGTAAAATACAGTAACCTTATATTTGTTTAATGGTAAGTAGACTTAGGTAATTAGTATGATACATTGATATCGTAATGACTATATATTGATAAATTGTATCTACATATAGAGGTTTGGTATATATTACATAATTTATTTGTTCTGATTTGTCCAAAATTTCATCACAAAAATACTTCTTCATCATCTTTGTGCTTCACTGCTTCTTGACAGGTTGTTGTCAAACAATAATGATATCCTATAAGAATAACGAAAATTCAATTAAAACGTTTCAAAAACTATACAAATAAAAACCAATTAACAAAAAAACTCAGAGGCATAATTTTAATTAAAATAGTCTCCAAAAAAGGATAAGATAGGTAAAAATATAAGACAATTTCTTGTGTGAGACGGGCCTAACGATAAATTATTGTGAGACGTCTCTTAGATGGTGGTTACTTTTTATTTTTTTTATTATTTTTTTTAATCTTTGTCTCACATAAGTTATCGTTGGCCCGTCTCACACAAGAATCACTCAAAATATAATAAAAACAAATTGTGACACCAATCATTAAAATATAGTTACATTTCATTAATTTTAGGTCACCAAAATATAATATTTTACAAAAGTTTATTATAGATAAAATGTGACGATATTTAGGTTAATCGTGACCATTATTGACAAAATTGTGACTACTTTGGATCACACAATATTTATCACTACAAAAGGGAAAGTTGAGATTTCTCTGTGTAATATGTTACCACATAGGCTGATAGTGATCAATAATGAGGTTAATGTGACCATTACTAAGATTAATATATATGATCACATTTTAGACAATAGTGATCACGATTAGCTAAAATGTGGTTATCTTTATTCTTGTACCGAAGTAACAATAATCATACATATACAAAGTAAAAGTTTTCACCAAAAAAGTTGATAAATTAAGAACAGGAGTGACCATATTAATACAAACAGTGACCATATTAATTCAAACGGTGACTGCATTACACAAATAAAAATTTTCCAAAGAATATAATCAATACCAATTTTTACTTGTAGCCATTCTAACCGCTTCCTTCTTATGTCTCTTCATTCTAACCGCTTCCTTCTTGCCCATTCTCAATTGATAGTACTAGATACACACGAAAAAAAATACAGTACGAAAATTAACATAAAATTAATAATTTCGCTCAAATTAACATAATCCCACATATAACAAATCTGACCATCAAAAGTAGAAAAATAGCAACAACAAGTATTTGAATTGATTTAAAATTATAAATAATAATGAAAAAATTGAACAAGAGAATGGAAGAGTTTTTTTCAGAAGAAAAAATGGAACGAATTTGAAGAATAAAAGGTGTGAGTCGGTGAAATGAATTTTTTTTGTAGAATATAAAATAAATTATTTGAGAGTTCCAATGGTGGGCAGGTCTTGAGATAATAAAAAGTCTTTTCAATTTCTAATTTTCCATATTCACCCTGCTTTATTGTTAATCACTACTACAAAATTAGGCTATTGCGACACCACAAATATGTTGCAAAATGTCTTATAAATGTTGCCTTATACATTACGCAACACTTTTAAATGTGCTGCTTAAAACTCAGATTCTGATAGGTTAATGCAACATTTAATGCAACAATTCTGGACTAAAAGCAACACTTTGTAAAAGTGTTGCATGTGTTTTTAGTATGCAACACTTTTTTCTTGCAACACTTAGATAAGGAGTTGCAACACTTTCAAAAAATAAAAGCAATGTGTCCTATGGGATTCGAACCCTGCACCTCTATGTTATCAATTGACTACCCTCACCAACTACACCACCAAAATTGCATTATTTAAATATAGCGTTGTTTTAATTTATTTAAATTTTACTATGAAAGGAAGCAGGCGACATTTTAGTATAATTGTAATTTAGTTTTTTAATATAAGAGATCGGTTAGGATTTGAGACGTTTTCTTTAATTTGGAAAACGCTTACGCAATTTAACCGTTCTTTATTTGTTTAACTAATTCCCTTTTTTTCTAATAGTACATTTTGGGGGATTGACTTCTTTGATTAAGAGACTATCTATAATATATAATACTTAATTGGTCTCTTTGTTATTATATAAGACACCATTATTTAATTGGGATAATGGATTTCTTTGATAAAGAGACCATCTGTAATACTTAATCGGTTATTTATCAATTTAACCGTTCTTTATTTGTTTAACTAATTCCCTTTTTTTCTAATAGTGCATTTTGGGGGATTGACTTCTTTGATTAAGAGACTATCTAAAATATATAATACTTAATTGGTCTCTTTGTTATTATATAAGACACCATTTATTTGGGATAATGGATTTCTTTGATAAAGAGACCATCTGTAATACTTAATCGGTTATTTATCAATTGTCTCGTTTCATCTTATCATTCAACGATTGCAACATTTAACTAAAGTAACACATTTTGTTTCTAAAATCGGCAACATTTAACAAAAGTGTTGCAAAATGCACTCATACTTTGCAACATTTAACAAAAGTGTTGCAAAATGCACTCATATTTTTATAAAGTGTTGCATATTGTACCAAATTAGCAACACCTTTCCAAAAATGTTGCAATAGATTAGATAATGCATCATTTCTCCAAAAGTGTTGCCAAGATAATAATTTTTGCCAAATTGCAACATTTATAAAGAGTGTTGCTCACAATGTGTTGCAATAGGTTCATTTTCTAGTAGTGTAACTTCACCCTGTGTATTAATTGCACAAATTTTCAGACGAAATCATGTTGTAGTGTCTAATAATTAGGTTCGTCTAACACATACATAGTGTTAGACGGTCCTCTATAAGACCTACTCATACATGAAATTGAAAAGTGTATCTTGTAGTTGAAGATGAGTGAAACTATTGATTATTTGCTTGTGAAGATTAGAGTGATTGTAATTGTGAGTTTTTTTTATTAGATTTGTAAATAAGAACTTTTTAAAAAGTTTGTTTCATTGTATGAAAAAGTTTATCCTTAAATAAATAAACTTGGTTTGATATCAAGAACCAAGTTCTTTAAAAATAATTAGGAACTCCAAGGATGATTAACCAATCAATTAAAACAAATAATTAATAAATTTCTTATAGAAATACATTGGGTAAAGTTTTTTCATTGTGACAAAAAGTTCTTTATTACTCCCTCCGTTTCAGTGAATTGTTTACAGTTTGACTTTTTTGTGAGGGGAAAAAAGTCAAACTGTAAACAAATGACTGAGACAGAGAGAGTATTAAGATTGTAAAAAAAAAAAATGACATGACAAAGGAATAACTTTATAAAAGGTTCATCCATTACACTTGGTCTAAGGGCGCTACATCACCTAGCGCCTTGATTTGGTGTTTGATTTTTAAGACTTTATTTGAGGCACTGTTCGGTTTGCGCCTTACTCGAAAATCACAAGTTTGTGAGTACTTGCCATTCAATTTAGCGCCTTCAATACTTAATTTCGGTTTTGACAAATCCAATACTACGTGGACCCATTTTTAGTAATAAGTTTCATTTGCGCCCTATTTTATTAATTTTTCTATTTTTGAGCATTATTCTAGAAAAATAAATAAAAAGAACTCTACCTTACTTCGTTATTTTGGTTTGTTTGGATAGTCAAGAAAGTAGGTAGATTCATCTATCATTGTGGTCTTGTCGAGGACTTTAAGACTTTCAATATGTTCAACCATTTTTTAGGATTTCTTATTCACCTATGTTTTATTCACAACGTTTAAATTCTTTGGTGAGACAGTCTCGTTATAATTTTAGCGTAAAACCTCTTACATGTATTTATGTAAGTATCAAATATTTTTTGTTAAATTTTCTTTGATTAAGAGCAAGTCTACACGATGTTAGAAAACTACACGACACACAAACTCATGTTATTTAGACTTATTGTCTAAAACTAGTTCTATGGCTCGTGAAAATCACAGATTTATTTGAATACAAGTGTTTAATCTTTTATTTAAAATATATAATTAATCTTGATTTTCTATGTACCTGATACATTTTGTGGTTACATCTACATACTATTTTATGACTGAATTTCTTTTTTTGCTCTTAATTGGGTTATCTAATGATACAAGTATATCAATATAATGAGTACAGTTTTAGAAATTGAGTCTATAAATAAATTGTTAGAAACGAACCTGTAGATAAGCCTAATTCGAATCATCGGTTTAACTAAACTTAAAAATAAACAAACCTTAGAATACTGGTCGAAACCTTTACTACAATGGGTTAGCCTTTTTGGTGAAAAATTTTAAGGTTTAAGGATTTAATGCTTATTATTTACTTATTACCAAGAAAAAACCATTAATACCTTAAAAGACGATAATTGATTTGTTTAATACTGATGTGATTTATCTATTTAAATGATGGTGATTTTTGGTAATAAAATATAAGGAAATTTTCATGTTACTCCTAAATTTGACACTTTCGTTAGTAATAAGTATTTTATTATCTAATTAAATTGATAGATTTAAATATCCTATTAAGCTAATAGAAATTTTTTGTTGCAACGGTAACACCACATCACCTTTGTTACCCCTCACAATAATATTTTAAAATATATCTTGGCATATATGAATTCATGATTAAAATTACGTAAATACTTGTTTTTGATTGGTCGGTTGCACCATATCATATTTGTAACGGTAGCAACGAATGTTTTTTTAATCTACCATTGATGAACAAAAAGAACCACTAATAAAGTTGAAAAAAAATAAAATAAAAGAATTGTTAAAACTTTATAAGATCGAATAAAAACCATAAACATTAAGGGAAAATTTAAAAAAAAAAATATATATATATTGAATTAAGAAACTTGTTTCATGAGTATATATATACCTTTACTAAACTTTTTGTATTGATTGTTTTCAATTTTTAAAATTCTAAAATTTTAAATTATTTATATGATTGATTATTATATTTTATTAATTTTATCGTAAAACATTTAATATTTTTCAAGGATACCATATACACAACTTTAAATTTGCAGGGGTATCATGTGCAAAAAAAAAAAAATGTTAATTCTTCACATTAAAATAATATAAATTTAAGAATATACTCGACACATTTTTCTTTAAATTTACCAAAATATGTGACATTAATGATTACAATTATGTGGTATAGTAATTTAATTATTTAAGTATTAGATATGCTTTGTATATCATTATAATTTGTGACAATGAAAAAAAAAAAAGGAACCTGAAATCAATTTTTTCAAGTTAAATTGCTTAATTAAACAATTTTATGGTACAAAATGACAATGTTTTTCTCTCATCTTCTTCATTTTGCATTATAACAATTTTTTTTTTCTTGAAATTTTTTTAAAATTCAAGACAAATGAAGTCATAAATTTAGTGATATACTTGACGAATATTTATTATAGTATGTTATTAAATTAAAAACTTATACGGAGTACAAAATAAATTAGAAGAGATATATCAAATGGTGTCTTGATAATTTGAGGAATTTGTTGTTGTAGTTGTGATGAATTTGTTGTTGTAGTTGTCTTATTTTGATATATGGCTTGCTAATGTGATAGACTTAACAACTACGGAAATTTCATGCATTTGTCAGGCCTTTTAATAAATATACTTCCCCCTTTCATTTGATTCTATACATATTCCTTTTTCGGAAATTCCAATCAATTCTATACATTTCTATTTTGGTCCGTACTTTATTAAACTAAAAGACCAATATACCCTTCATTAATACCCCACCCAACCCACTTGCAATGTCCTTTTTTAAAGAATAAAGTAGGGGTAATTTGGTAATTCTATTGTCTATCCCACTTGATTTTCTTCCACCTTAATTACCGTGTTTTGGTCAAATGTATAGAATCAAACGGAATGGAGGAAGTAATAGATAGATAATAGATAGCCTTAGTAATGTGCAATTCCATAGTGGACATATGAGAATGAGTTTTATTAATATGCCACGTCGTATTTTGCTGATTCTCTTTTAGTTTGTTTCTTGAATTTGTAATGCAGCTGATTAAGTGAGAGATAATGCTAGGTAATGGATTAAATTTAACACAAATTTCGACATTTTCACTAAAACTTGAAGGTTCCTTCTAAATCCTCACTTTCGTTACCCTCTTGATGTTCCATTATCATGCCTCGACTTATCTTTAAGGGCTTGCTTGGGATTGGGGTAACTATTACGAGAGTAATAGATCAAAAAATAAGAAGAAATTAGAGGAGATAGGTGGTTGATGGTGGATTTTAATTGTGGAAAAAGAAGTCGGAGGAGGAATAATTATCCCCATATGGGGGTAATGATTACTTGGAGGGGAGGTGGGTAATTATCCCCCCCTAATAAAGCAAACTTTGTACTATAATTCTCCATTCTATTATCTATTATCATCTCTTTCCTCCATTTTTTAGGTCGTTTTAGCTCTATTACTCCCGTAATAATTACCTCCATCCCAAGCGAGCCATAAGCAGTAGAAACTCTGTTCCTTACGTGCTTGAATCGATGCTTGATACCTTAGCGCATACCGTAAGATCTCGAGAGTACCAGACGGTTGTATTTAATCTAGTTGATCAATATTTCTCTATACTAATTTTTAGATGTTGTTTGTGATATTGTGGTCCTGCAACCAATATTCAGTTGATTAATAATGTCCTAGATCTATTTTTGGTTGTATCTACTTTGTCGACCAGGGTTTTTTTCATGTCGCCTCTACATTATCGACCAAGGTTGTTACACATCTTATTTCTATTACTCTGTATGTCGTTTTTATTTTCTTGTCCGTGAATTTGCAACCTTTCCCTCGTGAGATTGACGTTTTGTACATTGTTGATTATTGATAGCAAAAACAATACCATATCTTTTTAGTTAAAGCTAGAGATTCAATCCTCTATGTTCAAATAGCAGGTTGAGTTAAAAAGGGAAATAAATGAATCCACTTTCCGTTATACAAGGCAAACTGAAACACCACACACTAACATCACAAATAAATGGAAATTGTAATTGAACTTCAATTCTTTTTATGCCTTATTTATGAAATGAGTTGTTATTTACCATCTCCGCTTTCAAATTTCAGGTAGAAGAAACAATTACACCAATAAAACAATCAACTTTACTGTCGATTTCATGCAAAAAGAGCCTATGAGGAACTTCGTTTCCACACTCTTGCCCGTTATCTTACTGGTCATTTTCCCTTTGCAAATTAATGCTAACCTAAGAAGTGAAGAAAAGGCGTTGCTTCGGTTTGCCGCTCTTGTCCCCCATGGTCGAAAATTGAATTGGACTTCCGCTGCTCCGGTCTGCATGTCATGGATAGGAATTACCTGCAATTCTGAAAACAACAGTGTCACGGCTATTAGACTACCTGGGTTTGGACTCAAAGGGTCAATCCCTAATAACACCCTCGGAAAGCTGAAAACCCTCACGATGCTCAGCTTAAGGTCAAATCGCCTCACTGAGAGTCTTCCAGATGATCTGTTGTCCCTTCCTTCTCTCCAATATGTTTACCTACAGAATAATAACTTATCAGGGAAAATCCCGTCATCTTTATCCCCTCAACTCACTACAATAAATCTCTCTTTCAACTCTTTCGAGGGTGAAATCCCTTCGTCGGTTCTAAATTTGACAAATTTAAACAAACTATACCTTCAAAATAACTACCTTTCTGGAGTGATCCCATTATTTAATATCACTAGCCTTAAACAATTGAATGTGAGTAACAATCACTTGAATGGTTCAATCCCATCTAACCTAAGAGGCTTTCCTACTTCCGCTTTTAAGGGTAACATAGCCCTGTGCGGGCCACCGCTCAAGCATTGCCCTGGAAATTCTCTTTCTCCATCATCACCATCACCGTCACCATCTCCGTCTTCTGCTACTGCTCATCCACCTTCTCCATCTCCATCTTTGTCGCCTTCTCCTTATCCTTCTGTTTTGCCTTCCCCTTTGCCTTCTCCTCCGTCTCTTTTATCTCCCTCAGCTTCTCCGAAACAAATCTCGAGGAAGAATCTAAGCACCAGAGCTATCATTGGCATTGCAGTAGGATTTGTGTTACTGTTATCACTACTTATACTCATATCTAGTTGTTGTTTGAGGAAAAAAGACGGTGAAGGAACTCAATTACTTAAAGCTAACGAAGATAGTGGCAAAATAATTGAGAAGCCAATGCAAAACGTTGGTAGCGGTGTCCAAGAAGGTGAAAAAAACAAGCTTGTCTGCTTGGAAGGTAGTTCATTTAACCTTGATCTCGAGGATCTATTGAAGGCTTCTGCTGAAGTGTTGGGAAAAGGAAGCTATGGAATAAACTATAAGGCCGTATTAGAGGATGGAATGACAGTTGTTGTTACAAGGCTTAAGGATGTGTTGGTAGGGAAAAGAGAGTTTGAGCAACAAATGGAGATGATTGCAAGTGTTGGCCGACACTCCAATCTTATTCCCTTGAAAGCTTACTACTATTCAAAGGATGAAAAACTTCTCGTGTATGATTATGTCCCAGCCACTCCCTTGTCAACCCTCTTGCATGGTATGTTTTTGATTGACAATTGTTTTTGAAATGCTAATAAATAATGATCTTTACAATATAGGTAAGCCATGTGAGCAAGTAGGGATAATAGATTAAAAAATATTGGATTCTTTTGAGCTATTTTTTTTAATTACCAACGTGGTAAAATATTTGCATTTTTCAACTTTGGATAATGATGGATCAAAGTTAAATGGATAATAAAGAAGTCTGAGCTTTTTTTATTTTTGGGTAAAATTCATTTTATGAATTCTTGACATAAGATGTGTTACTTGACATGCGTTACCAGTGTCTATATGTCATTAAGAACTTAAAGGGGTAAATTTGTGTGCATCCATGGTTATATCCCATTTACCTAATCATTGACGGGAGCCTTCGATGCATTCCACTAATGACGTCAATACATTGTGGTCGTCTCAACCAAGAAAAGATGCACTATATACTGATTGTCTTTGTCGATTAAGTTAACTTTGTGCAAAATTGCAGGTGGAAAGCCGCCAATAAACTGGGAATCTAGAGTACGGATCGTACTAGAAGCCGCAAAGGGAGTTGCCTTCATCCATTCTGCTACAGGGGGGAAAATCACACATGGAAACATCACGTCCTACAATGTACTTATTTCAAAGTACAACAGTGCTTTCATCTCCGATTTTGGCCTTGCTCCTCTAATTAGCTTCCCAACAGTACCCCCAACAGCGGCACGCTATAAGGCACCTGAAACAACAAATAACAATAACGTTACACAAAAAGCAGATGTGTACAGTTTTGGTATTCTACTTCTTGAGTTACTGACAGGGAAGAAACCGGGTCATGGCGAAGTGGTTGATCTTTCAAAGTGGGTTACGTGGTTACAGTCAATGGTCCGAGAAGAATGGATGGCAAAAGTATTTGACATTGAGCTGATGAGACAGCAGAATATTGAAGACGATTTGCTTCGAATGCTTCACATAGCCATGGCTTGCGTCTCAGAAGCGCCTAATATAAGACCTGACATGGAAGAAGTAATTCGGATGATAGAAAATATTAGACTCTATGACTGTTCAAACTGGCCTTCGCCAGTTGCTGAAGATTCCAAGTCTAAGGCCTCCACAAGTGAGATACCGTTATAGGCATAAAACGTCTTTCGTGCTTGTAGTTTCATCGCTCCAATTTCCATTCCCATTCTAGCAAAGTCCCCATTGTTTAGTACAAAGTATATATTTAAGGAGCTTGTAATGTAAGTGATTTTTATACTGTTCAAATCTGATTCATCAAATATTTAGAGTCATTTTTATATTGTCGAAATCTAATTCATTAAAGTTTAGAATATGAATGTTGTTGACCTATCGTCAATGTTGTACTCCTTAATTACATTTGACAAGCCGAGATAATTTTCTAGGGTGGGTGACAATCTGAGATAATATGATATTATCTTTATACCACTCTTTTTCTTTTTCCAACATTCATTAAATGGATTTTTTTTATCAGTTTCCCACTAAGTTCATCCACATTATCTACTTTATGACTTTACAACTATAACTAGTGATGCGACCCGTGAAATTCACGGAGCCGCTTTGATATTTATTTTGAGTTTTTGATTTTATTTTCTCTTATTACGTGATTTTTTATTATTGTTAGTCGAGCTTATGAAGGTCTTGGTGTAGAGTAGAGAGATAAATTTGACCGTGGATTACAGTTAAGACGATTTCATACACGAACATGAGTTCATCTAAACACTCCTAACATCTCAATTGAAGCAACTACAAAAATATAAAGAAGTATGTACAAGTTAGGAAATTTGATTGCGATCTTGAAGGTTGAGCCGACCCTTTATATGTGTGCAATGATGAATTTATATTGATGTACGCAGCTAGAATGGCGAGTCGTGCAGGTAGGAATATTAAATCTATAAATGACATTACAATGAGCAAGAAATGGGTGTCACCAAGAGCATTAATACAAGTTGCCCACGACTTCAAGTTCATAGCTAATTACCTACGTCTCATGGCATTGTAAAAACATGGTTAACTCTACGTATATATATATATATATATATATATATATATATAGAGAGAGAGAGAGAGAGAGAGAGAGAGAGAGAGAACGGTACCGGTCGCGATGAAGCGTCTAAGTCTTAGGGAATTAAGCTACGTACCAAGTGGAATCTGTAACACCCCGAAAATTTCGGCCATTTTAAATAATAAAACTTATGAATAATAAATACCAAAACTCAGGGTATTGTAAAAAATATTACAAAGCCTTTGAAAATATAATAAATAAATGAAAATATAACAAAATACAATTTCGGCAAAAGAAACAATTTTCTTCACTTCGATAAAAAAATAAAACAATCAAGCTCTAATTCTAATATGCTTTCATTTTTTTTTCAATAAAAAAAAAAAAATAACAAAACGACATTACCTCATTGTCATCCCCATTCTTTTAAATTTTATATATACTCCTTCACATATAAATAAAAAGTTAATAATTTATCATAAAATAAATCTAGACAAAAAAACCAAAACTACAAATGATAAACAAATAATACGGAGTATTTAAATATAAAATAATGAGAATTAATAAGCTTGAATACATGACTTTTGAAATTTGTAACTTATAAAATAAGAGAAATTATGCATGGATGTTATAAAGTAATAGTTCGTGTCTTTTGGTTTCTTATATTATTAATTAATTGGTTCAAAATAGTTAATTTAATACGTTGAGTAAGTTTTGCGTAAAATCATCTCATGCGTGCGACAAAGTTCTTATAATTAAAATTTAACTATTGTAAGAGTGATGTTAGAAGTATGAGTAAGCGCACTTTGTCTTAAAAATGACGGTTTCTTTAGACTATTTTTTTTTCAACCGCATTTAGGTGTATGGTAATCACTATTAAGTATTTAGTGACACTTATCTGACTCTAGTATAAAACACGTCGTGAACGGTGAAAATGAAAGCCGGAAAAGAAAAACAACCATGTTGAGATGAAAATTGTTTAATACGGACAATTGACTGCTAGCAAATGAATGATGGATTTCAATTATGGTATTCCATTATGGTCTTTTCATATCCTCAAAATATGATAGGACAAGGAAGTTGAAAAAACAATTGGAAGACAATTAGGCAGGGAATTTGACCCGGGAAGTCAATGAGGACGTGGGACCCTATAGATGACGTGGCGGAATAAGGAGGATTTTGATGATGTTTTTTTGCAAGATTTCATTTTAAGACATTCCTTTTTAATATATTATATAGATATAGATATGTATGATATAATGCTACATATAAGCAAACAAGCATAATTAATTATAATAAGAAATAAGTGTCAGCGAAAGTATAAGTGTAAAATATAGGTAAGCGATCAAAAACAAGTATTCCCTTTTAATATCATATCAGCATTCGGCTATTATATATTCTCGACGTAATGGTAAATAATATAACATGTGAAATACGAAAGAATAGATCAATTTAAACCATATACAGTTGAATAATAAATATAAATCTTTCATATTAGTTTATTAGTATAAAATAAAAAGTTCACAAGTTTAGTGAAGAAAATAGTTGAACTGACTTATACCAATTAAATCATTGATAGTAGTATAAAATTGCGGTTTATAATAATAATAATAATAATAATAATAATAATAATAATAATAATAATAATAATAATAATAATAATAATAATAATAATAATAATAATAATAATAATAATAATAATAAGCATTTCGATCTCAATGAACCCACATTAGTGCGAGTACAAACTTCTCGACAGTAATTAGAAAGTGGGTACAAACTTCTCACTTCCAAAACTATGGTAATAAACGGATACATTTCCGTATCCACAAGTCTAAGACTGACCAGACTCTCAAGTGTATAAAAACTTTACACTTGAACGACACCATAGATGTAACACCCCGTGTTTTTATTAATACTAATTAATTATTTTAACTAAATCATTAAATTAAAATTTATATAATTTAAACTTTATTCCTTTGTTTCGAAAACGCGGCCTAAAAATTTCGTTCAAATAAACTTTCACAATATAATTTCTCATTTCAAACTCTTTAAATTTTATATTAATTTGTATTATAAGTTTTTATTTCCAAAATACTTGTCGAACTAAAACTTTACTTCAGTTACATTTATTAAACTTAATAAATTTGCATTCTATTTTAAAAATTATTTTAACTTGAATAAAATATAATATTATCGAAATGTATTCTTTCAAATAAGCAGACCGTTTGAAAATTTGTGAGACCGTAATACAATTTGTAACTGACAACTTTTCTACATTTATATTTTCGAACTATAAATTTTATAATATGAATAATGGAATTAAAATTTAAAACAAATAATTTAAAACATAATATATTTTATAAATTATTTAAGTTTATAAATAAGAGTAAATGAAATGGAGGAAGACTAACCAAATCCTAAACCTAATTCCCTTATGTCGACCAACCTCCCCCAAAATTTTCAGATATTTTGTTTTCTTACCTTCCCACATACACTTCCTCCTACTCTATTATTAATTTCATTCTCATTATCAATTTCAGATCAAAATTTTTACTTCCCTCTTACTCTCATCTTCCTCTTTATTATTCTCTCTTTATTTCCTCCTTTAAAGGACCAACAACAACAAGCAACAACAACATCAAAACAACAACAGCAAACACGACAACAACAATAACAACCAACACAACAACAAAACCGAGAACAACAACCAACAACGGACAACAACAGTAGCTCGGTGGTCACCACCGTTCACAACCACCCATGACGCCGCCTTGAACCACCACGTCAGCCACCACCGTCACCGTGCTCTGCTTTCCTCTGCTCGCTCCGCCTCTCACCTCTCGACTCACCTTTCATTTTTCCGACCACCTTTCCGGAGTACCTGCTGCCGGAGTTGTCTCCCTCACCTTCACCACCACCTGAAACCCTCGTCGCTGCCGGAGCCACCACCGTGGGCCTCCCTCTCTTTCCCTTGGTTTCTTCCTCTGCTCTCGCCGCCTCTGCCCTCTTTTCCTCTGCCACCGTGAACAACCTGGGCCCCTGCTCACCGGGGCCTTGCTATGCTTGCCGTCGTATTGAATCGTCGGTAAGTGTCGTCGATTAAATCGTTTTTATCCATTGAATTATCGACATTTGATTTCGCCCATTTTAATTCGTTTTCCCCTCTTCATCTCGTCCCCTCTGTCCTCTGCCTCGACCACCATCAACTTTCGTTACAGCCGCCATCGTTGGAACCACCGTGAGGAATTACTGTGGTTTGTTGTCAATTTCTTTCACTACCGTCATTGACTCGAGACCACCGAGGCTGCCTTCATTTTTACCGGTGAGCTCCTTTCTATTTCAGTTAAACATTTTCTATCCTATGTTATATCAGCTCCTTTCGATTTCAGTTTAACGTTTCTGTTCTTTATTATATCGACTTAATCGTTCTCGCTTCTAACTTACTTTCCTTCCTAACTCATCATGAACGATCCGTTTCCGTCCATGTTTGAGCTGCTGCCTCGGAGTTTTGACGATGCTTTTGTGCTTGGAAATCAGTTTGTTTTTGGGGTTGAAATACTACCTATTCAGTCGGGTTTATTTGGAGGCCTCTATTCGTGAGCCAAATTAGGTGACTCGATTCTTCCTCAAAATCTCTAACATTAACGTTTTGGTTTTATTTTAATTAATTTGTGATTCAAAGTGAGCTAGTTATGCATTAGGCACGTATGATTCCCGTCTCAGTTTATTTAATAACTTTGTATGATTAGCTATAGTATGTAATTGGGTGTTAATTTTAGTTATAATATAATGTTGAATTGAATTGTGAAATATGATATTTATATGATTTTGTGATAATATGTTTTGGGTGAAAAATGCGTTGTTGAATTATTGTTGAATTTAATTGTAATATTATCATGTTAAAATTATTTGTTATGTGTAAATTTAAAATATATAAAGTATAAGTATTACAATTATAAAATAAGACTAAAAATATTACTAAAATAACTAAAGTAAATAAATTAAACTAATATAAAATATTTATGGAAATAAAATATTTATCGGCACTAAAAAGGTTTAAATAAAACACAACTAAAAATTAAGAGTTAAATAAAAAGAGTATTAAGTTTAAATTAGTATTAAATAAATTTAAAGGTAAAAATATAAATTAATTGCAACTCGTATAAAATTTCTAAGATAAATAGTTATATAAAATGTCATATATCACATTTAATATAAAGATTAGTTTATTAAAACTATAAAGTTTACAATGAACTTAAAATATACTAAATAAGTATTTGGTTAAAATAATAAAAACAAATTGGGTACTTTTAGATTTAAAATGAATCTAAGTAAATAATTAGTATCACAAATAAGAATTAAATAAAAGGTAAATTGTTAAGTTCAAAGTAATATATAAAGATCGACTAAAAATTTACTAAGTATATAAAAATTATGAATAATATATTTATATATATAAATACAAAACCTAACTAAAATTTAAACTATAAAGTTTATGACATTATAAAAAGTTATAAATAATCAAATAAATTAAACTTAAGTGAATATTACTAAAATATAAATATTAATAATTTCACGATCGAATTATTAAATCACCTAATACGACTACGTAAAAGTTACATAAATAAAATCAATTAAGAAATTAAACCACCTAAAATAAATTTAACTAAATGTCACTTAATCATATTTTATCAAGAATACTAAAATTTGTCGATTATCGTTTAAGTAATATTTTTACAAGTTAAACTAAATGGTATAAGCACTAAATCACTAAACACTTTACGATTCAAATAAAAAGGAAGAAATAAATGGGAGTTATAATGAAATTCAATTATTTATAATACTAATCACTAATCTATCTTAAGTTAATTAAAATTTAAATGAAACTAAATCGTGCTTATAAATAAAATAAACTATTATTATTTAATAAAATATAAACTAATAATACGTATAAGTATAAAAGTGAAATATATAATTCAACCTTACCTCATACTAATAAGAGGAAGCGAAGAAATGTATAAGTAAATAATATACTAAATGTGATTAACGTGTCTATACTTAATTTGATACAGTCTTTACATAATACAAAGTTCGACGATATATTTAAGTTTTAGAATTAACACATGTTACGATTGAACGAGAAAATAAGAATTTGAGAAAACGAACTACTTGAATAAAATACTAGGATTGTTCTGTAACACCCCGTGTTAATTTAATTCAATAATTAGCCATCAAGTTCTAATTTCAAAACTTAAATCAAATCCTAACCTTTTAACCTTCCGAAATCACTATTTTTGCACAACTTTCACTTTGCAAAATTTATCGACTTCTTTAAAACTTTTGAAAATTTTTGAATAATGAAATAAATATTTTAGTCTTAAAATTCAAAAGTAGAAATATTGCGAAAAATAGTCAAACGCGCACACATTGACTTTTATCGCTTTTGACACCCGACTTTTTTTAAAACTGATAAATTTCGTGGAAAATTTTAATTTGATCAAATATCTTAAGAAGCTTCTTATTTTGACACTAGTATGTCAAGTTGATTTCATGACTCATTTATTTAATTTAATTAAACTTTATTTCTAATTAAAACAAACCTAAACCTAATTTATTTAACCTAAAAATATACTAACTTGTTCCCTTATTTTCACAAGTGTAAAAATCAATATTTCTTCCTCCATTTCAGCCGTGGCCTCTTCCCCCATTTCTCCCTTTGATTTTCTTTCATTTTTACTCTAAAACATCCTAAATAAAACCCTAAATATTACTCTAATAATTCCTAGTATTATTTAGCTAATTAGTGGGTACTAAAGCTTACTATCTCGGGTTTATTTTGAAGGTGAAGACGAGTACGTGGGTGAAGATTTTAACCTAGATAATATCATTGACCCGGATAACCTCTAGCTCGCCAAACCGAGGTGACTAACTATGTCTTGTATTATCCTTTTAGTAAATTAATTTGTTTTGTTATTCTAATTTTATAATTATGATTTTTATGTTAAATATGTTAAACATCATGTTTATATGCTTGTATGTAAATGTGTTGAATAAATAATGATAATAACTAAATATATAGTTTACTAGTAATGTTATAGTAAAATGATAACATGTTTAGCTAAATTGATTTTGAGCATTTTTAATTATGTTTCATATGATTTTTATGTTTAGTTATGTTTTATTTAAGTAGTGATGTTATATAAAAATTATGTGAAATATTAAAAATGAGTTTAAAGTGATTAAAATCGAAAATAAAAATATATATATACATATAAGTTCACTCGGCATTTACCCTTTTTTTTAATATATTTTCACTTTTAATTTTTGTAAATTATATGTAGAGTTAAGTTAGTATAAGATGAATGTTCCTATGAAAAAAAAACTAAATTAGGAAAACAAATTATAAATTATCAAAATCGAAAATGGTGTTCTTGAGTTGTTCTTGAGTTCTTCATGTGTGTTCTTCATTTTAGATTATTTTGATTTTGATTTAGTTTATGTTTGTTATTAATTTTTGTTTATGTTTAGTTATTGTTTTATATATTGTTAGTCATATTATATAAATCAACTTAAAACATTATAAATCATTTAGATTAAAAAGTTAGAAATTTAAAGTGTTGAAAAACACTATTCATAAATATAAATGAAATTGTTAGTAAATTTCATTTTAGTTTAAATCGTTTTAGTATAATTAGAATAATTAAAATATAAAGACTTTAAGTTAAAAAAACCGATAAAATCGAAAAATGAAAACTTGAGCAACCTACTACATGCTCACGGCATTACCACTCTTTTTAGGTTAAATTTTGTTTTTATCACTTTTTAGTTTATTGTTAATATAATTTAATTAATAGTTAATAAGTTAGAATTAAGAAATTAAAAGAAATAAATTAATTTTGATGTTAAATGAAACCACACGACATTCTTATTAAAATTGACTAAATTTGACCAAAATGAAATTATCACTAAGTCACTAAAGTTAAATAGTAATTAGAATTGAATTTTTGTATCAATTGTTTTAGTTATAAATGAAATACGATAAACCGATAAAAATATGTAACCGTTATAAAAATGAACTAAATCGTATGTTACTGCCTTTGCTATTTGGACTGTTGATCTTGGACTTACGGACTTAAATGAATCTTCCACGATACTATTATTTTTAAAAAATGAAAATCGCTAAATTTAGTTAATAGACGACTAAATTTAATTAAGTCTCATTTTAAAATGAATATCATTATCACTTTTTACAAAATGAACTTAACGTTTTTAAAACTAGAATTTTAGAATATTTTCATAAATGACTAAATACAAAATGAACTTAACGTTTTTAAAACTATGAATTTCAAATATTTTCATAAATGACTAAATACAAACCGAACTTAACATTTTTAAAACTAGACTTTAGAATATTTTCAAAAATCGCCTAAGTACAAAACGAACCTAACGACTTTGAAACTAAAAATTTGTACTTAGAAAATAAAAACAAGATTAGTATTATACTAAAATACCTTAAGTATAAAAAAATAATAATAAGTATAAGTATAAAAATACATATAAAATACGAAGTATAAAAATACGAATACGTATAAAAATACATATAAAATACGGTGAATAGTAAATACGATTTATAGTAAATACGATGAATAGTAAATACAATGAATAGTAAATACGATGAATAGTAAAATACGATGAATAGTGAAAAGTGAATAGTGAAATACTGAAAAATAATTGAAAATTTTACTAAGTATAGAAAATTTAAAATAAAGAAGTAAATAACCTAAAGTGTTTGAAAAACACATAAATAAAATTGGACATACTAATAAACGTTTCAATTTAGAAACTTGAAAACGTTAATAATTAACAACACTTCAAATAATAAACGAACGTGTTATGTGATCATATGAAATCTACAAATACTTAAACGTTTGACGCTGAGACTAGGAGAGTCTAGTAACATGTGATATGGAATATCAAATAAATAATGAATAATGAGTAAGTTAAATAAAAGGTCAAGCTTGGGCCTCAGATATGAAAACGTCAATCGTGAGTGAAGTGGGGTTAAGATAGTCTTGTAGCGGACGCCACTATCTCGACCTTATTGCGTGTGTCATCTCGAATAGTGTGGTATAGCCAAGATTATGCTTTGTGCATCCTGCCCATGCGAATTCGCCTTAAGTCGTATAACATTTGTTAAAGTACAAGATAATGAAAAATACGAATCTTAGTGGGGCAGGCTTTAGGAAATAGTCGTTTTATCCTGAGTTAAGGTGCTCTATGAATAGCATAGCCTACTCTTAAATTGGATATTAGTGTATGCATACTAGACTAGGGTTTTATTCCCTATTTCGCTAAAGTTATCGTGGCCACCGTGACCTTATTGCGATTGTCATCTCACGGTTCTGTCTCCTTGCCGTGTTTCGTTCTTAGTGGGCGATACTAGCATTCGTTCTTACCCTGCGTAAAGATTACTTGACGAGATTGTATCTGAAGTTCGAATCATTTCGAACACTAGAGGATGAGATGCAAGTATTATAGTATTCGGCGTGGTTTACGAGTCGAGTAAGTCTCTGCACTATGGAAGTGAGATGCAATCGATCAGAGTACAAAGGCCTACTCAGTGGTCAGGCTCGTAAGCAGTATGTGTTGTGTGTTGTTTGATTAAATGAGAACGAGTGTGTACCATCTTCGAAAATTAAAGACCACAACTTTCTGAATTGAATCGAGTCTGCATGAGGAGAATGATAAGATACGTATGTTTGATTGCGATCCGATATCGCCTTGTAATGTTATTGAATTATTGTGATACTATTGCTATGCTATTATATGCTATTTGCCTTCCTAATTGAATATCATGCTTATATGATTTATCGCTTTAAACCGCATGCTTATTATGACTTATATGTCTTTATGTGCTATATGTAATAAGCATGTTTATGTTTTTATCATAATGTTATGTTTATAAAGCGATAATATTAAACCAAAGTAATTGAAATCGAGGGTAAGTATGAGCATAGCTAGTCACTTTGTCGCTCACGGCATCCCCCATCGATTTATTGTGCAGACGATCGTGGACCGAGAGTCGTATTTTGGGCGGGCCACGAGGCGTGTTTATGCTTTACTTCTAGTTGTTTTTGAGAGATTTGTAATATATAACACTTTACTCTTCTAAATTCCGTACTTAGAGTTGTTTTATTCAACTCTTGAACGATGTTTGTAATATTTGGGTTTTATGTAAATTTAATGACGCTGGTTTAAGACTTAATTAATTTCCGCCTTAGTAATTAAAGTCGACTAAAAACCAGGTTGTTACAGTTGGTATCAGAGCTGACTCGTGACCGTAACATGAATTGCCTAATGCGATTTATGATTACCTAACGAGAGACACCTGGGCCAGACATTCATATTGTATGTCAGGCATAGACTAATAGGATCAAATAATAAATTAGATTTTTCTTTATTAGATCACTTAAATAATAAACTTAAAATCGCTTTAAAGTGTGAGGATGGGTAGAAACCTTAAGGACCGACCATAGGCTAAGGATTTTTAAATAACTAACTACTTCCCTCAAAATAAAATACACTAACTATCGTATGCTTGCTACTTGCTGAAGTGACTGACAAAAACTAACAACTATCCTCGGATATAAAATCTAAATAATAATTCAATTCCCGAGGATCGAAGCACTGAAGGAGTACCAGACGGCACGGAGCGGGGGCATCTGTTAAATCATAATTAACCCCATAAAAATACATTCCCTCTCTCCTACCTTTTTCATTCATACCAAGAAAGTGTACAAGATACATTTTTAAATCCTAAAACCGATGTGACCAACAATGTAACAACCTGGTTTTTCGTGACTTTAATTAAACTAAGGCGGAATATTAATTAAGTCTATTTATTACAAAACCAGCTGTCATCGTATTACAACTCATTATTCATAATAAGAGTCATAGATAAAACAGAGTTTAGTCGATTACATTCTCTCAAAATATAAAATAAGGCCTCCAATCCCCTTGTGTAGATCAACAATCAAGTCTCGGGGTACCTGGGACTGTTATCAAAAATAGCTTCTTCAGCCCCGCACATTCTAAACAACACATATATTCATACAATCATGCAGTTCATAAAGCATAACATAAACAGTTCATTTAAACATGGCAATTAAATTATCAGATCATATCAATTCATATAACACAACAATTTAAATCATCAAATTATCTCCATTCATAATCATGTAGGCAAATCATTATCATCTCATTCATATTCGGGGTAGTCGAATTCTTTTCAATTATTCAAATAGCAACATATACTCGCGAGTCTTGACTACAGAGTGGCTTGTGTACTCTCATGGTAAATCACCCATATGATCCGCCATCAAAGTGCACTAGTTACTCAGACTCGTACATCAGATCAAACACTAAGTAGCATAAGATACAGCTACCTAACATCCAACACAACATGGATAATCTAAGATGAAACACGACCATAAGCCAACAAACTAGCAAGGATGGAAACATGCAGACCTAATAAGCGTCCGCGCATTAGCGTGCCGGTCACATCAACGGACTTTAAATGCTAACGATATCAAGCAGGTAATAAGGAGGATCAGTCCCTTGTCTTTTGCATGCATACACTACCCTATTGGTACGACTATTACACTAATGATTCCGGATGGGAATGGCTATTTTCCGTTACCTCATATGGGCCCGTGAACGAATCGATACCCAGGGCGAAAATCACGTTAAATAACGACTGTGAGAGTCATTAAATGCACCACTAGCACCTAATAAGCGTGATAGTGTCCCCATATGCGGCTACCTTACTAACCCTGACCCTATAGCGTTTAACATCGCAGACACCCGAGTAATTCACACTTACTTTCTTTATTATTTTCTCATTCTTATATTACTCAAGTGACAACTCATACTAATTATTATCGGCGAACTTGTATAATGAAAATTTAGTTCTAGCAGTTCTTCAGGTAAACGGAAGCACATAGAAAACTTAAACATTTATTTTGAGTCCGTTCGTAAATTTTAAATATTTTCTACTATTCATTATTTTACTATTCACGTATTTACTATTCATCGTATTTACTATTCATCGTATTTTACTATTCCTCGTATTTTATACGTATTTTTATACGTATGCGTATTTTTATACTTCAGTATTTTATTCGTATTTTTATACTTTGTATTTTATTCGTATTTTTATACGTTGTATTTTGTTCGTATTTTTATACGTACATGTATTCTTATACTTAGTATTTTATTATTATATTTAATACTTAGTATTTCTATTATTATATTTTATACTTAGTATTTTTATTTCTTATTCATTTCCTTATACTTAGGATATTTTACAAAACACTCTTTTTATTTACTAAGTATAAAATTCTAGTTTTAAAGTCGTTAGGTTCGTTTTGTATTTAGTGATTTTGAAATATTATTTTAAATGAAAAACTCGATTTAAACTTAAGTACAAATTCTAATTTCAAAGTTGTTAAGTTCATTTTGTACTTGGTCATTTTTAATAACATTTCAAAAGTAATAACTTGGTTAAATTTAGTCGTATACTTAACTAATACTTTAGCGGTTTCCATTTTTAGTGAGGTTGTCGTAGTTCATTTTAAATAGTCCGTATGTCCATATCCAAATTTAAGCAAAGGTAGTAACACTCGAATTTGTTCATTTTAATACGTGTAACGTTTATTTTAATCGGTTTCGTCGATTCTTTTTATTAACGATTTATTTTATAATCTAATATAATCCTAATTACTATTCAACTTTAGTGACTAAGTGACAAAATCATTTTGATCAAAATTGACACATTTAAAGTAGAAAAACCGTGGCCTCTATTATATTTAGCTATTTATTTCTTTTTTTGTTTTTATTAATAATTCATTACTTTAACTAATTAAATTACTAAAGTGATTTATCAAGTTTGTAATTTTCACTAAACTTTTTATTTCATTTATGAATAGTGTTTTTACTCACTTTAAATTTCTAACTTTTATATTTTAAGGAATTAGTTTATATAACTTATATATTTATTATTTAAATCTTTCACTAATGAAATTAAACAACAATAAAATAAAACTCATAAATTTTATGAATCAAATTAGTCATCTACTTGAAGAACACATGAGTTTGTGAAGATCCTTAATATTTTTCATATGAACATAATTTAGTCAAATTTTCATATGTTTATATAATTTTCTCAAATTTTCCATACAAGTCTAATTTAACTAGACTAATCATAATATGTAATTTAGAAAAATTAAAACTAAAAATTGGTCCAAAAATAATAAGAAAACCGTGTATATCATATATGTTCACTATTTTTATTTTTTTGATTTTTATACTTCTAAATCATTAACTAATTTACTTAATATCATTTAAGCATTTAACATGGGTGATAATTATATACAAACATTAACAAACAAAAGTAAATCATTTCATATAAAAATAATAACAATATTTCAAGAACACACATGAATACTTTAAAACATTTAAATTTCATAACAAGTTTCTTTTTAGTCTAAAGCATGAACTAATTATATTTTCATGTTCATATTATTACAAGTATTTTAAACATGCAATTTACAAAAATTAAAACGAAAAATTAAGTGAAAAATAAGGGGGAGGCCGTGAGTTATATAAGTGATCAATAAATTTCATTTTTCGATTTTTGTCTCCTAATTTAACATATGATGCTAAGTGATCACAAGCACAATAATTATAACACATAACATTTACGGCATGCAATTTACAAAATAAAACCTAGTGTGCGGGGGCACCTTAATTTAGCTCGGTATGACTTTAGCTTAACAGTTATCCGGGTCTACTATATGGTCAAATTGGCTCAAGTCGACTTCACCACCTTGCTCCTCGTCTTTGGTTAGGATTAGTACATACAAATGAAATAAGCAAGTTAGTAATTTATTTTAAAACTAAACTAGCTAAAATAAGAATTTAAAGTGTAGTTTCATTTTTATGTTTAGGTGATGTTTTAATGTTTTTATGATTTCGATTTATGTTCACATTTTTAATTGTAAGTAAAAGAGGAAGTAATTTATAAATATAAGTAGTGAAGAAGTATTTAAAGAGCTTAAGTGAATTTAAAGACAAGAGATTAAAGCTTTAAAGAAGAAATTCAAGAGGAAGAGGATGAAGATCATGTTGAAAATGAAGAACACCAAAGGTTGTATTCTTACTTGGTAATAAAATGGTTTTTGTTTAGAGAGAAAATGAGAAGTGTATTTGGGGTTGTGTGTGTGCATTTGTAACGTGTAGTAGTAGTGTAGTAGTAGTAATTGTTTTATTTTTTTGTAGTATGTAAGTTTGTAGTATGTAAGTGGTAAACTTGTGTAAGGAAAATGCATGCATGCTTGAGACAAGGGGACACATGTGTGTAAGAGAGAAAGCATGTGTGTAAGGGTAGAAGGCATGCTTGAGACAAGGGAACAAGGGTGTAGGAAAAGCAAAAGGAAAAAGGAAGACAATGTTGAGCTTGTAAGCTCCAAAATCTAAACCCTGATAGGTTACTTGGCCCGATTTTTCGTTTTTGAAATTTTCGACTTGCGCGCACGTGAAAAGTCTCGAAATGAAAAATATAGTCTTGAAATAATGGTTCGAAGTAAGATCGAAAATAAAAATGAAGAAAATCGTTGAAGGGTGATCAAACTAAAAATTGGCCATAGGATCCTCGAAACTTTGAAATAAAATCTTACTTGATCGAAATATATATTTTTTTTTTTGTTGAAGGTTGTTGAAATAAATCATTATGCTCAAACGTCAAAAAGTTTATCAGTTTTGAATAAGTGTGGCTCATTATATCGAGTTTGAATATGTAAAAATAAAGTTCAAATTCGAAGTATTTCAAAATGGTTTTAATTCAGGTGCGAGAAAAGTTGTAGCGCAATGTTTTAGAAAAATCTTGAGCGAGATTGTTTAATTAATGATCTGCGCAATCATAAATAGGCTTAACTTGACATGGAGGGTTACATGTTTAGCGAAAAAAATTCAGTCGCATTTTTATTATAAGGAAAAAGGATGAATTTAATCTAAGGAATTAAATTCTTTTATAAAAATGTGTTTCAAAAACACGGGGTGTTACAATCCTACCCCCTTAAGAAAAGTTTCGTCCCCGAAACTTGAAAAGAGTGAATAACTGCTCAAGGTTAAAACAAGGCAGTTAGAGAGAATATTGCGATTTTACAAATTTGGATACTAACATTTGATTTTGTTGGAATAAGACTTTTGAAAAGTTTGAGTTTTCTAATTACTATAGCAACGTCGGATAGAATGAAAATATTGGAGAATAAAATCGCGTTTGTTTTATTACTGAGATATTTAATTAAATATAGAAATGTTACTGGAATGTTATTTTTGAAAATGACGTGAAAGGGATTCACAAAAAGGTAGGGCCTAGAAGTTTTGTACGGAATTATTTGAAATTGAAATAATAAGCGCTTTAAGAATAAAACCGTTTATTTAAATTTCAGAAATAAAAGTTAACCCTAAAATAGGCCGAAATAAAAACCTTTAAAATTTATTTGAGATGGAGATATAATCAAATTATTATCCTACCCCCTTAAAAAGTTTTAAACGTATATACATAATACTATTATTGTTATTCTTATTGATCACATGCATAAGATATATAGCCTTATGAAAAATGGCATTTTGGGGAAAAAAATAGGTAAAAGTCGTAGTGATCATAAGGAAAGTATGAGACTAAATGAAATTAAGGAAATTTAGGTTATCGTTGAATGGTTAAATAAACTTTTAGGGAATTATGGATAGCCTAGTTGATATAGCTCATTTTCTAAAATTTATTATTATAATGTTATTAGAAGAAACGGAAATGTTATAAATCATATTTAGGATATGATTCGAAATTTATAATAAGGGTTTATTGGAAAATATGATATATGTAAGTATATTTTGACGAGAGAAAATTGTAACAGATATGATAAGTTCGAAAGGTATTTAAAATTTTAAGAAAAGAATGCTCCCGTATTGAATAAAATCAAGGCAGGTACTGAGTTAATCAGAAATTTTACCAGTAATAACGTCTACGTCAGGGCAACCCTCGGTGTCTTCGTCAACCTCTGACAAGACGTACACACGCCCTTGTACCTTAACTGCAGGTAGTGGTCCCGTGTTCATCCTTCCCATCGCTTCTTTCTGCGGGCACACGTTCGCCTTGTGTCCCTCTACCTTGCAAAAGAAACAGACAAATGGTGACCCGTTGCATTGCTTCCCAGGGTGTAGAGCCTTGTGACAGAAACGACAATCGTCCGAACGCACAATAGGCGGCGGAGTCCTTCCACCTCTTGTAGTCAGCCTTCCCTGGTTCGAGTTGTTGTTGTTGCGGTTATAAACCGGCTTGTTGAAACCTCTGCTTTGAAAGTTTGGACTCTGAAAATTCCTCGGTTGGAAGGTTGGCTTCTGGATGAAACTAGAACTTGCCACAGGAGGCGTAAGAGTCCTATTCTTCTTTCTCTCCTCAGCCACTCCCTTCTGGATGGATGCCCAGATGCTCGTTGCTTTCTCATAAGCTTCAGCAAAATTCTTACAGTTGAACCCGCTCATGTTTATCCTAAGATCGTTAGTCATGCCCCTTACATAACGGGTTGCGAGTTCCTCTTCGTTTGTTAATATTCTAGGGGCAAACTTAGATAGCTCCTGATATTTCTCGGTGTATGCCTGCAGAGACATATCACCTTGATCTAAGTTCCTGAATTTCTCTTCCATCTCCCATCTTAGCTCTTCTCCGAAGTACTTGTTCTCTAGCAGCAGTTTGAACTCGCTCCAATTGTATATCCTCAGGGGAAAAGTGGATCGGATTAAGCGCCACCAACTGTTGGCCTCTCCCTTGAGGTAGTAAGCTACCACATTCACCTTCTCTGTAGGCGGTGTCTTACTGAGCTCCAACAGCTTCTCCATTTCCTCAATCCATTCAGTCAGAACGGTAGGGTTGACGGAGCCTGAGTATGGTTGAGGTCTGTGCTTTGAGAACCTCTCAAATGCGGATTGGTTGTTTCCGCCACCCTGATGTTGGTACATGCCTTGAGCAATCTTTGTGATTGCATCCTCGAAGCCTTTTCTTCTTGCCTCTTCCTCAAGAAATTGTTGGTTGAGGTCATTGTCAGGAATATCATTTGCAGCCATTCTGAAAAATTACCAAAATCAAAAGTTACAAAGCTTCCTAATTTCTTCTCGATGAAGTGAACTATGACGGAGGGTTAGAAACCAAGCTCAGAAAATAACATAAGAGTTTAGGTATATGTTCGAGGGATATGGAGTTGAGTCTGAGAATTGACAAAAGTGAGGAAGAAGTTTATGAAATCGTAGAGTAAGGTTGAAACCATTCTACTAAATTGAGGGAAAAGAAGATCAGTTTACGAAGGGAATCACTGATTTAGAATATCAATCATTTCTAAGAATTAAAAATTTTACGAGATTGATAAATCATTGAGTTGACTCTATCTTAAAATCATGGAAAGATTAGGTGTCAGGAAATTTTTATGATTTAGAAAATGAGAATTGAAAAGCGTTGAAATGATGGTGACAATTCAAGAACGGTTTGATATGGTTGTAGGAACACTTTTAGTTCAACAGAACTCTTCAAGTCTTGAATGTCTTCTCGTTCCACATAAATCCTGTCGCGTCCATTTGTTGCACTTGAATTCTCGTCGTCTTGACTTTGATTTATACGACTCGTTTTTGAAGTAACGTTAGCATGAGAGATTTGTTAGTCAAACGGGTTAGCCATAGAGCATATAGCAAGTAAAAGAATTATAACACGATAAGAATCTATCGCTCATCTAACTAGTCTTTTATTATTAGGTCGATCCTTAAGTTTCTACCCTTTCTCACAATTTAAAGTGATCTAAGTTATTATTTTAGCGATCTAAGATTTCTAATTTATTATTTGATCCTATAAGTCTATGCCTGACATATATATTAATATGTATGTCTGGCCCAGGTGTCGTCTCGCTAGATGAGATAACTTTTAAGCTACTCACGGTCGCAAGACAGCTCTGATACCAACTGTAACAACCTGGTTTTTCGTGACTTTAATTAAACTAAGGCGGAATATTAATT
This sequence comes from Dianthus caryophyllus, assembly GCA_023091065.1. Lineage (NCBI taxonomy): Eukaryota > Viridiplantae > Streptophyta > Magnoliopsida > Caryophyllales > Caryophyllaceae > Dianthus > Dianthus caryophyllus. The sequence continues at coordinate 8,228,680 of CM041529.1, read as the reverse complement.
AAGTCTATTTATTACAAAACCAGCTGTCATCGTATTACAACTCATTATTCATAATAAGAGTCATAGATAAAACAGAGTTTAGTCGATTACATTCTCTCAAAATATAAAATAAGGCCTCCAATCCCCTTGTGTAGATCAACAATCAAGTCTCGGGGTACCTGGGACTGTTATCAAAAATAGCTTCTTCAGCCCCGCACATTCTAAACAACACATATATTCATACAATCATGCAGTTCATAAAGCATAACATAAACAGTTCATTTAAACATGGCAATTAAATTATCAGATCATATCAATTCATATAACACAACAATTTAAATCATCAAATTATCTCCATTCATAATCATGTAGGCAAATCATTATCATCTCATTCATATTCGGGGTAGTCGACCCTTTTCAATTATTCAAATAGCAACATATACTCGCGAGTCTTGACTACAGAGTGGCTTGTGTACTCTCATGGTAAATCACCCATATGATCCGCCATCAAAGTGCACTAGTTACTCAGACTCGTACATCAGATCAAACACTAAGTAGCATAAGATACAGCTACCTAACATCCAACACAACATGGATAATCTAAGATGAAACACGACCATAAGCCAACAAACTAGCAAGGATGGAAACATGCAGACCTAATAAGCGTCCGCGCATTAGCGTGCCGGTCACATCAACGGACTTTAAATGCTAACGATATCAAGCAGGTAATGAGGAGGATCAGTCCCTTGTCTTTTGCATGCATACACTACCCTATTGGTACGACTATTACACTACGACGCATTCCGGATGGGAATGGCTATTTTCCGTTACCTCATATGGGCCCGTGAACGAATCGATACCCAGGGCGAAAATCACGTTAAATAACGACTGTGAGAGTCATTAAATGCACCACTAGCACCTAATAAGCGTGATAGTGTCCCCATATGCGGCTACCTTACTAACCCTGACCCTATAGCGTTTAACATCGCAGACACCCGAGTAATTCACACTTACTTTCTTTATTATTTTCTCATTCTTATATTACTCAAGTGACAACTCATACTAATTATTATCGGCGAACTTGTATAATGAAAATTTAGTTCTAGCAGTTCTTCAGGTAAACGGAAGCACATAGAAAACTTAAATATTTATTTTGAGTCCGTTCGTAAATTTTAAATATTTTCTACTATTCATTATTTTACTATTCACGTATTTACTATTCATCGTATTTACTATTCATCGTATTTTACTATTCCTCGTATTTTATACGTATTTTTATACGTATGCGTATTTTTATACTTCGTATTTTATTCGTATTTTTATACTTTGTATTTTATTCGTATTTTTATACGTTGTATTTTGTTCGTATTTTTATACGTACATGTATTCTTATACTTAGTATTTTATTATTATATTTAATACTTAGTATTTCTATTATTATATTTTATACTTAGTATTTTTATTTCTTATTCATTTCCTTATACTTAGGATATTTTACAAAACACTCTTTTTATTTACTAAGTATAAAATTCTAGTTTTAAAGTCGTTAGGTTCGTTTTGTATTTAGTGATTTTGAAATATTATTTTAAATGAAAAACTCGATTTAAACTTAAGTACAAATTCTAATTTCAAAGTTGTTAAGTTCATTTTGTACTTGGTCATTTTTAATAACATTTCAAAAGTAATAACTTGGTTAAATTTAGTCGTATACTTAACTAATACTTTAGCGGTTTCTATTTTTAGTGAGGTTGTCGTAGTTCATTTTAAATAGTCCGTATGTCCATATCCAAATTTAAGCAAAGGTAGTAACACTCGAATTTGTTCATTTTAATACGTGTAACGTTTATTTTAATCGGTTTCGTCGATTCTTTTTATTAACGATTTATTTTATAATCTAATATAATCCTAATTACTATTCAACTTTAGTGACTAAGTGACAAAATCATTTTGATCAAAATTGACACATTTAAAGTAGAAAAACCGTGGCCTCTATTATATTTAGCTATTTATTTCTTTTTTTGTTTTTATTAATAATTCATTACTTTAACTAATTAAATTACTAAAGTGATTTATCAAGTTTGTAATTTTCACTAAACTTTTTATTTCATTTATGAATAGTGTTTTTACTCACTTTAAATTTCTAACTTTTATATTTTAAGGAATTAGTTTATATAACTTATATATTTATTATTTAAATCTTTCACTAATGAAATTAAACAACAATAAAATAAAACTCATAAATTTTATGAATCAAATTAGTCATCTACTTGAAGAACACATGAGTTTGTGAAGATCCTTAATATTTTTCATATGAACATAATTTAGTCAAATTTTCATATGTTTATATAATTTTCTCAAATTTTCCATACAAGTCTAATTTAACTAGACTAATCATAATATGTAATTTAGAAAAATTAAAACTAAAAATTGGTCCAAAAATAATAAGAAAACCGTGTATATCATATATGTTCACTATTTTTATTTTTTTGATTTTTATACTTCTAAATCATTAACTAATTTACTTAATATCATTTAAGCATTTAACATGGGTGATAATTATATACAAACATTAACAAACAAAAGTAAATCATTTCATATAAAAATAATAACAATATTTCAAGAACACACATGAATACTTTAAAACATTTAAATTTCATAACAAGTTCCTTTTTAGTCTAAAGCATGAACTAATTATATTTTCATGTTCATATTATTACAAGTATTTTAAACATGCAATTTACAAAAATTAAAACGAAAAATTAAGTGAAAAATAAGGGGGAGGCCGTGAGTTATATAAGTGATCAATAAATTTCATTTTTCGATTTTTGTCTCCTAATTTAACATATGATGCTAAGTGATCACAAGCACAATAATTATAACACATAACATTTACGGCATGCAATTTACAAAATAAAACCTAGTGTGCGGGGGCACCTTAATTTAGCTCGGTATGACTTTAGCTTAACAGTTATCCGGGTCTACTATATGGTCAAATTGGCTCAAGTCGACTTCACCACCTTGCTCCTCGTCTTTGGTTAGGATTAGTACATACAAATGAAATAAGCAAGTTAGTAATTTATTTTAAAACTAAACTAGCTAAAATAAGAATTTAAAGTGTAGTTTCATTTTTATGTTTAGGTGATGTTTTAATGTTTTTATGATTTCGATTTATGTTCACATTTTTAATTGTAAGTAAAAGAGGAAGTAATTTATAAATATAAGTAGTGAAGAAGTATTTAAAGAGCTTAAGTGAATTTAAAGACAAGAGATTAAAGCTTTAAAGAAGAAATTCAAGAGGAAGAGGATGAAGATCATGTTGAAAATGAAGAACACCAAAGGTTGTATTCTTACTTGGTAATAAAATGGTTTTTGTTTAGAGAGAAAATGAGAAGTGTATTTGGGGTTGTGTGTGTGCATTTGTAACGTGTAGTAGTAGTGTAGTAGTAGTAATTGTTTTATTTTTTTGTAGTATGTAAGTTTGTAGTATGTAAGTGGTAAACTTGTGTAAGGAAAATGCATGCATGCTTGAGACAAGGGGACACATGTGTGTAAGAGAGAAAGCATGTGTGTAAGGGTAGAAGGCATGCTTGAGACAAGGGAACAAGGGTGTAGGAAAAGCAAAAGGAAAAAGGAAGACAATGTTGAGCTTGTAAGCTCCAAAAATCTCGGCCACAATGGGTTACTTGGCCCGATTTTTCGTTTTTGAAATTTTCGACTTGCGCGCACGTGAAAAGTCTCGAAATGAAAAATATAGTCTTGAAATAATGGTTCGAAGTAAGATCGAAAATAAAAATGAAGAAAATCGTTGAAGGGTGATCAAACTAAAAATTGGCCATAGGATCCTCGAAACTTTGAAATAAAATCTTACTTGATCGAAATATATATTTTTTTTTGTTGAAGGTTGTTGAAATAAATCATTATGCTCAAACGTCAAAAAGTTTATCAGTTTTGAATAAGTGTGGCTCATTATATCGAGTTTGAATATGTAAAAATAAAGTTCAAATTCGAAGTATTTCAAAATGGTTTTAATTCAGGTGCGAGAAAAGTTGTAGCGCAATGTTTTAGAAAAATCTTGAGCGAGATTGTTTAATTAATGATCTGCGCAATCATAAATAGGCTTAACTTGACATGGAGGGTTACATGTTTAGCGAAAAAAATTCAGTTGCATTTTTATTATAAGGAAAAAGGATGAATTTAATCTAAGGAATTAAATTCTTTTATAAAAATGTGTTTCAAAAACACGGGGTGTTACAAACAATTACATCTCAATGAAATAAAATACCTAACCTCTGTGCTTACTTGCATGACTACTGTCATCACTTCTATTTTCAAATAAATTCTATCAATATCAAGCATGCTATCTAACCCCTTGCGATGCTAATAATCTTCTTCGCTTCCTAATTCTTTCAGAATGGCTGCACCTCCAATGACAGACGAGGAAAGACACCTCCTGGCCGAAGAATCTTTAATTCGTTTGGCTGAAATAGCCACGGACAACGCAAACCGCCAACATCATCCAAGCGCGTTTGATCGCATTTCCCGTCATCGTCCACCAACATACTCGGGTTCTAATGAGCCTATCGACCTCACTAATTGGTTGGAGGAAATGAAGAAACTCATGGATCTGGCTAGAACGCCTCCAGAGGATAGAGTCAACATTGCCGCCTATTACCTAAAGGAAGAGGCAAATGGCGGTGGGCGTGGTCGGGACCAACGAACACGACATTACGTTCACAGTGCGAATTTGTTGAGAAGATTAAAGGGAAATACTTCGGGTATGAACTCCGGTGTCAGAAAGAAGAACAATTCATAAGTCTCAAGATGGAAGGCATGACACTCCAGGAGTATACTAAGGAGTTCCAAAAGCTGGCCAAATTCGGAGCTACGGTTGCTCCCGGCGAGAGGCAATGACTCGAGAGGTATCTGCGCAACATGTCTAACAAAGATGCGTGCCTACATGAGCATCGCACGCACACTCATCGTAGGCTGCGGCGTATGAGCGTGCGTGCGGTGTGTGGGCATCATTAGAGTTGGAAAAGGTGAAGAGAAGCGAGAAGAAGAAGGTGTTTGTGCCATCGTGCAGCGCGGTCGAGCTATATTCGAGCCAGAACTACCAACGCCTGTCCATCAAAGGCCCAACTTTCCAAGGTCTGCGTTCGAGCAGGCTCCTGCGGAATAATGAGAGAGCTATGGTTGCGGGAAGGGCTCCTCAACCAAGAGTCTTCTGGGGACTTGTCGTATGTGCCGCATGGCGTCACACGAAGGAGAGCAGTGCAGCGATCTGCCGATTACATGTTACAAGTGTAAAATGGTGGGGCATAAGTCTAATGTGTGTCCCAACAACGAACACGGCACTGTTGCGGGAGTACCACAATCTGTGGTGAGTGCGGTCGAGTATATGTACTCACGTAAGTGAGCAGGAGTCACCTGAGGTCGACGTCATCACCGGTATTTTTCTTATAAACTCAGAACGCTGTGGTTTTGTTTGACCTTTGGGGCATCATTGTCCTTTATATCTTCTAAATTTATTCATAAAGCTAATCTCACAAATTCCGAACCAATCCACGCAAATATTTCCTTACCAAACGGAAAAATTTTCAAATGCTCAAAAATTTTCAAAGAAACTCCAATCACAATCCATAAAACAACCTTTCCTTCCGACCTTATTCTTTTCGACATGCCGGAGTTCGACGTCATTCTGGGGATCGACTGGTTGACTAAATACCATGCGATATTCGAGTGCCGAGACCGGAAAATTCGCTTGAAGCATCCTGTGGGAACTAGAGTCACATATCAGAAGACTTCACCAATTAAGGGGGCGAAAATCATCTCTGTGCTACAACTACAAAAGTTGGAGAGAAAAGGGCATCAAGTGTACCTATGCAGCATCAGCGAAGTAAAGGAGAGCGTGAACATTGAAGATATTCACATAGTGCGGAATTCCACGGCGTTTTCCAGACGACTTACCAGGCTTGCCACTGCGTGGCGTTGAATTCTCTATCGACCTTGTGCCAGGCACGGCCCCAATCTCAAAGGCACCCTATAGAATGGCACTGTAGAACTACGGAATTGAAGAAACAATTAGAAGAAATGATTGAAAAGGGTTTCATACGACCAAGTGTCTCGCCTTGGGAGCAGGTTCTCTTCGTGAAAAAGAAGGATGGCGGTATGAGACTGCGCATCGACTCTGAGGAGTTAAACAAGGTGACCATTAAGAACCGCTACCTACGCTAAGGATCGACGACCTTTTGATCGGCTAAAAGGCGCGGGAGTGTTTTCTAAGATCGACCTGAGGTCGAGTTATCATCGATTTCTGTAAGAGAACAGGACATTCGTAAAAGCGCCTTCAGGAGCGAGATATGGTCATTATGAGTTTAAGGTCATGCCTTTCGGTTTGACAAATGCACATGATGTTCATGGATCAAATGAGCGAGAACCTTCCACGAATACCTTGACATTTGCGTGGTTGTATTCATTGGCGATATCCTAATCTACTCAAAGACCGGAGCGAGAACACGAGGAACATCTCCGTATCATCACGGGAATACCGAGGAAATATAAGTGGTATGCTAAATTTTCCAAGTCGCGAGTTTTGGCTTGAAAAGGTAGCATTTAAGGTCACGTCATCTCGAAGGGCGGAGTGATGGTAGATCCTGCAAAGATCGGCCTTGATGAAAGAATGGAAGGCTCCCACAAATATAACTGAGATACGCAGCTTCCTAGGATTGGCAGGATACTACAGGAGGTTCGTTCCAGACTTCTCCAAGGTAGCACGACCGATGACTAAGTTACTACAGAAAGAATCTAAGTTTATATGGAGCGACGAGTGCGAGAATGCATTCCAAGAACTCAATACAAGGCTTACCACAGCGCCAGTCTTAGCTCTTCCTACAGATGGAGACGAGTATGAAGTCTACAGTGATGCCTCACTGAATGGCCTTGGTTGCGTACTGATGCAACAAGGGAAGGTCATTGCTTATGCGTCAAGGCAGTTAAAGGTTCATGAACGAAACTACCCAACTCATGACCTAGAATTAGCAGCGGTTGTGTTTGCTTTGAAAATCTGGCGTCATTACCTCTACGGAGTGAGTATCAAATTCTACACTGACCACAAAAGCCTGAAATATATCTTCACGCAGAAGGAACTCAACATGAGACAACGCCGGTGGTTAGAACTGATCAAGGACTATAAGATTGAACTATTGTACCATGAGGGTAAGGCGAACGTCGTTCTCGACGCTACGAGTAGGAAGACTACGATACCCTTAGCAACATTTGGGAAATTAAATTGGTATTGTCGAGAGACTTCAAGAGAATGAACTTAGAGTTGGTTGATCGGCGATCTTTGAATTGAGCACTTAATGATCGCAGAGCCGGAGTTATATCACGAGATTAGAGCTCTACAATGGGAGGATGAAGAACTCGTGAAAATCAGAAGGGAAATTCCTTCAGGAAACCGAGTAGGGTTTGAAATTAAACCTGACGGGAGTTTGAGATTCAAAGAAAGGTGGTGTGTGCCCGATGTACCAGTTTTAAAGAGAAGGATCCTCGACGAGGCACATAGTACACGATACTCCATACATCCAGGTTCTGATAAGATGTACCAAGATTTAAAGCTGAGGTTCTGGTGGGTAGGAATGAAAGCAGAGATTGCCGAATACGTTGCAAAGTGCCTAATCTGCCAGAAGGTAAAATTCGAGCATCAACGACCTGGAGGGCTACTACAACCCTTGGACATTCCAATGGGAAAATGGGATTCCATTTCCATGGATTTTATAACGGGATTGCCAAGGACTCACAAGGGAAATAATGCGATTTGGGTAATAGTGGACCGCTTGACCAAGTCGGCCCACTTCCTACCAATCAAAGACACTTGGAGTCTTGAAGAGCTAGCTAAGGCTTATGAGAAGGAGGTGATCCGATTACACGGCGTACCACTGGACATTATTTCGGATAGGGATCCAAGATTCACCTCTCATTTCTGGGAGAAACTACAAGCAGCCTTGGGAAGCCAATTGAAGATGAGCACTGCTTTCCATCCTGCGACCGATGGTCAAACGGAACGAACTATCCAAACGGTCGAAGACATGCTCAGGGCTTGTGCCTTAGAATTCAACGAGAATTGGGAGAAAAGTCTACCTTTGATTGAATTCTCCTACAACAATAGCTTTCATGCAAGCTTAGGTTGTGCCCCATTTGAGGCCCTCTACGGGAGGAAGTGTCGTAGCCCAGTCTGTTGGGACGATGCTAGTGATAACGTGGAGTCTTGGACCAGAGGTTATTCAAGACCAGATTAAACACATCAAAATCATTCGTGAACGGCTACAAGCGGCCCAAGACCGTCAGAAGATGTATGCCAACAAGCATCGCCGACCTATTGAGTTCGAAGTCGGCGATCATGTGTTCCTGAAAGTATCACCCATGAAGGGGGTCCGACGTTTCGGTTTGAAAGGAAAATTGAGTCCTAAATATGTGGGACCATATGAGATAACCGACAGAATTGGTGAGGTAGCCTATCGCCTAGCATTACCACCCAATTTGTCGAAGGTGCACAACGTGTTTCATGTTTCGCAACTAAGGCGATACAGGAGTGACCCAAGTCATATCATTACTCCTGACGTGATCGCAGTTGAACCTAATCTGCTCTACTCTGAGAGGCCTGTCAAGATTCTAGCGCAAGAAACCAAGAAGTTGAGGCGGAAGACGGTTCCTTTAGTGAAGGTGCTATGGAAAGGTCAATTGACTGAACAAGCAACTTGGGAGACCGAAGCCTCTATGAAGGAGAAATATCCCGAGCTGTTTATCTCAGGTGAAAATCCTATTCTTCATTCAAGTTTCGGGATGAAACTTTTCTAAGGGGGGAGGTTTGTAACACCCCGTGTTAATTTAATTCAATAATTAGCCATCAAGTTCTAATTTCAAAACTTAAATCAAATCCTAACCTTTTAACCTTCCGAAATCACTATTTTTGCACAACTTTCACTTTGCAAAATTTATCGACTTCTTTAAAACTTTTGAAAATTTTTGAATAATGAAATAAATATTTTAGTCTTAAAATTCAAAAGTAGAAATATTGCGAAAAATAGTCAAACGCGCACACATTGACTTTTATCGCTTTTGACACTGACTTTTTAAAACTGATAAATTTCGTGGAAAATTTTAATTTGATCAAATATCTTAAGAAGCTTCTTATTTTGACACTAGTATGTCAAGTTGATTTCATGACTCATTTATTTAATTTAATTAAACTTTATTTCTAATTAAAACAAACCTAAACCTAATTCATTTAACCTAAAAATATACTAACTTGTTCCCTTATTTTCACAAGTGTAAAAATCAATATTTCTTCCTCCATTTCAGCCGTGGCCTCTTCCCCCATTTCTCCCTTTGATTTTCTTTCATTTTTACTCTAAAACATCCTAAATAAAACCCTAAATATTACTCTAATAATTCCTAGTATTATTTAGCTAATTAGTGGGTACTAAAGCTTACTATCTCGGGTTTATTTTGAAGGTGAAGACGAGTACGTGGGTGAAGATTTTAACCTAGATAATATCATTGACCCGGATAACCTCTAGCTCGCCAAACCGAGGTGACTAACTATGTCTTGTATTATCCTTTTAGTAAATTAATTTGTTTTGTTATTCTAATTTTATAATTATGATTTTTATGTTAAATATGTTAAACATCATGTTTATATGCTTGTATGTTTATGTGTTGAATAAATAATGATAATAACTAAATATATAGTTTACTAGTAATGTTATAGTAAAATGATATCATGTTTAGCTAAATTGATTTTGAGCATTTTTAATTATGTTTCATATGATTTTTATGTTTAGTTATGTTTTATTTAAGTAGTGATGTTATATAAAAATTATGTGAAATATTAAAAATGAGTTTAAAGTGATTAAAATCGAAAATAAAAATATATATATACATATAAGTTCACTCGGCATTTACCCTTTTTTTTAATATATTTTCACTTTTAATTTTTGTAAATTATATGTAGAGTTAAGTTAGTATAAGATGAATGTTCCTATGAAAAAAAAACTAAATTAGGAAAACAAATTATAAATTATCAAAATCGAAAATGGTGTTCTTGAGTTGTTCCTGAGTTCTTCATGTGTGTTCTTCATTTTAGATTATTTTGATTTTGATTTAGTTTATGTTTGTTATTAATTTTTGTTTATGTTTAGTTATTGTTTTATATATTGTTAGTCATATTATATAAATCAACTTAAAACATTATAAATCATTTAGATTAAAAAGTTAGAAATTTAAAGTGTTGAAAAACACTATTCATAAATATAAATGAAATTGTTAGTAAATTTCATTTTAGTTTAAATCGTTTTAGTATAATTAGAATAATTAAAATATAAAGACTTTAAGTTAAAAAAACCGATAAAATCGATAAATGAAAACTTGAGCAACCTACTACATGCTCACGGCATTACCACTCTTTTTAGGTTAAATTTTGTTTTTATCACTTTTTAGTTTATTGTTAATATAATTTAATTAATAGTTAATAAGTTAGAATTAAGAAATTAAAAGAAATAAATTAATTTTGATGTTAAATGAAACCACACGACATTCTTATTAAAATTGACTAAATTTGACCAAAATGAAATTATCACTAAGTCACTAAAGTTAAATAGTACTCCCTCCATTCAATTCCATTCACTACATGATGTCATGGTCCACTTGCCGAGGCGCATTTTGCAACGGTAATATCTATAGTTACGTATTATAAAAAATTGTACAAATTTAATTTTAATATGATGTGTAAGAAGACGAACAAAACAAAATCACACATTGTAACAACCTGGTTTTTCGTGACTTTAATTAAACTAAGGCGGAAAATTAATTAAGTCTATATATTACAAAACCAGCTGTTATCGTCATAAAACTCCGTATACATAATACGAGTTTAAGATAAAGCAGAGTATTCGATTACATTCTCTCAAAAAGGAGTACAAAATAAAGGTAAACTCTCCCCAGCATTTGATAGTGTTGGTCTCAAAATTTTTGCGTTTTTATATATTATCATTTTCCCGCAACACTCTTTCGACACATGAGTTTCTAAAACATATGCAATATATAATAAATAAGTAAAAACAAATAGCAAATAAGCAGGAAACAACACTTAAGGAATCATGATGATTCAGATATGAGCATGCGTCAAATCATATAGGCATAAACAATCATCAATACTCACTCTCAACAGGGCCACTTCAACTTAAAACAATCATCATTCATGCGATAACCAATCAAAACAAGGAAATACATCCAAACATATGTTAACTAAAGAATGTTCATTAGCGAGGCGGAAGCATGCAGACGTAATTTCGCAATAGTAGACAGGGCCAAACAGATTGGACGTGTCTGACACACTATACAACGATGGGCCAGGGGCCAAGCAGTTGGGCGTGGTCGACATACTAGACGTCCGCGCAATAGCGGTCAGGGCCGAACAAAGCGGACGTGTCTGAACAGGCTAAGGATACCTAAAGCGATAAGGACAGCCAAATCCCGAGTCTAATGTATGCATACACCACTATAGATAGGTTCAGATCATACTCGCCCTCGAGTAAGTAGTCACCTAATAATACGACTATCACCTTAGACGGGTACCCCCGGGGGGGGCTGGAGTTTCCAATTACCGTAGTATGGGCTCACGGAGATATCAATCATGCCCCATCCCTGAGGTTGTATATCCCGCACCGAAATAATACTTTATATAAAAATATTAGATCGCCTTTAGCAACTCTGGGAGGGAGCTAAAGTCCCCATAGACGGCTACCTCATTAACTTCGAATTCAAGAGTCGCGACATGGCGAACAATCCAAGTATTTTATTCAAGTATTTCATTTTCTCAATTTCTTATTTCCTCGTTCATTCAAAATAGGTGGCAATTCTGTAACTTAAATATATCGTCTAACTTTGTATAATGAAATTTTAGTTCTAGCAGTTCTTCAGATAAACAAAACACATAGAAAGACTTAATGATTTATTTTGAGTCCGTTCGTAAATTTTAAATATTTTTACTATTCATTATTTTACTATTCATCGTATTTTATACGTATTTTTATACGTATGCGTATTTTTATACTTTGTATTTGTACGTATTTTCATACTTTTATGTATTTTTATACTAGTACGTATATTTATACTTATGCATTATTTTATACTTATACGTATTAGTATTTTATATTTTAGTAATAATAATATTTCATTTTACTTATAAGTTTGATTACGTTTCATTTAAATTTTAAGTAATTTAAAGTAGATTAGTGATTAGTGATTAGTGATATAAATAATTGAATTTCAATGTAACACACACTTATTTCATCCTTTTATTTAAATCGTAATGTGTTAAGTGATTTAGTATTCATAACATTTATTTTAACTTAGAAATGTTACTTAAATGATATTCGACAATTTTTAGTATTCTTGATAAAATATGCTTAAGTGACATTTAGTTATATTTCTTTTAGGTGGTTTAATATCCTAATACGACTTCGTATTATAATTTTTACTTATTCGATTTAGGTGAAAAGATAATTTAATCGTAGAATTTTATTTAAGTTTTTATAACTTAGAATCTTTTCTACATTATCTTTATGAATCCATTCGTATCCTTTTTATAATGTAATACGTTTTATATGTTTTATTTTTATAATACGACCTGCATTTGTTTAGTAAGTTATTGACTTTAAGACGAAATCTTATTTTTGACGATATTGTTTTATTTTTGTGAGTTTTGCTTTAAATTAATCTTTCCATATAAAATGTTATATTTACTAAGTTATTCATATGATTTGATAATCTTTTCTGATCCTTACATTTTTATACTTAGTAAATTCCTGACACTTTATTTTTGTCCTGATTTATATTTATGACGTTAGTTCTTAAATTTATTTTTATGCGACTTCTCTTAGATATTTAATACGAGTAACTTTTATTTATATTAAAAATGAACTTTACCTTTAAAATTGATTTCATCCTACCTTAAACTTAATACTTTTATAACTTAAATCTTCATTTTTAGTTATAGTTTTTATTTGAACTTTTTAGTGACGATAAATATTTTTATTACTATAATTATTTTATTTAATTGAACTTATTTACTTAAGTAATTTTAATAAAATTTTAGTTGCATATAATACTTGTGATACTTATAATTCATATATTTTAATAACATACAAATTAACATGATAATATTAATATAAATTCAACAATAATTTCAAGTACACAATTACTTTAAAACATTTAAATTTCATAACAATTTCATTTTAAGTCAAAAACATAAACTAATTATATTTTCATATACATCTTATACCTAGTATTTTAAGCATGCAATTAACAAAAATTAAAACGAAAAATTAAGCCAAAAATAATGGGTTGGCCGTGTGGTTTTATATATTCTACACAAGTTTTATTTTTTTGATTTTTGCCTTGTAATTAGACATGCAATACCTATGTGATATACAAATTCATACACACACTTAAACATAACATATAATCAAATAGGTGTAGGTGCTTAGCAAATATAGTGTGCGGGAGCACCTTAAATTTGGCTCACGAACAGAGGGCCTCCAAATAAAACCCGATACCCGTCCTTAGACTCTCTTGGCCCTTTATTATACAACACAAGCCCATCGCACTAACAAATTAACTCACTGCAAGCAGAGGAGGGAGGAAGAGAAAATCAATAACAAGTATTTAGCGGAACTGAAATCGAAAAGAATGTCGAGATTAAATAAATGACAAAATGATTGAAAATGACTAAGCCTCACCGTGAAAGCTGTCACAGTAGTGTTGAACAACAGCAGGAGCAGCTCGACAGGAGGCGGCGAGGGAGAAGGAGATAGCTCCGGAGATAACTCCGGCGAAGTGACCGGAAAACGAGATGCGAATATTAAGTCGATAATTAATTGATCGACAAAATAAAATCGAAACCGAAAACAAACAGAAATTATAAAATGGGAATAGAAAGGGGCTCACCAAACGGAAGCTAACAAAGGCGGTGTGAGTGGTGGTCGGACTTGACTCCGGTGAGTAAAGTACTCCGGTGGTCGGAGCTGAAACAGGGCCGAAATAAAGGGGAGAGCAGGGGAGGCCGAGAAAGAGAGAGGAAAACAGGGGAGAAGAGCAGGGGTAGCTCGAGAGGAAGGTGGCCGAGCGCGGTGGTGGCTGCCATGGTGGCCGCTACTGTTGCTTTCGTCGTTGTTGTTGTTGACTTCGACTCCGGCGAGAGAGAAAAGAACAGGCAGAAAACCGAGGAGAGAAAAAGAGAGAGCTCGAGAGAAGAGCACAGAGCCAGGCCGAGGTGGTGGTCATGGCGGCCGGTGACGGTGGTGTGGCTCACGGTGGTGGGCACGGTGTAGGCGGCAGGGGTGAGAAAACAGGGCAGAGGAAGGAGAGAGAGAGGACCACGGTGGCAAGTGGTGGTGGCTGAGGTCGAGCTGAGAGGAAGCAGGGGTCACGGTGACGTCGAGGGCGATGCTCCAGGTTGAACTCCGGCGAGTGACAGCGGCCGTGGTGGCCGTTCTTGGTGCCGTCAGTTGTTATTGTTGCTGTTGAGTTCGTTGTTGTTGTTGAGCTTTGTTGTTGTTGTGTCGTGTTTTGCTGCTGTTGTTGCTGCTTGTTGTTTTATGTTGTTGTTGCTTTTATTTTATTTTTATTTTTAAGAGAAAAAGGGAAGGGGAAGAAGAAGACCAAAACAAGAAAAGGGAGGTGTGTTGGAGAAGTTAGAAATGAAATATCAGAACAAAATTGAGTGGAGGGAAGAGAGGGCGACGTGGGTCTTACTAAACCAAGGGATTTATTTTACGATTTGCTCTGTTTCATTCGCTCTTATTTATAAACTTTAATACTTCACAAAATATATTATGTTGAAAATTATTTAGTTATAATTTTATTTTTATTATTTATAACAATAAACTTATATTTTAAAATTAAACTGTGTATAAAAATATTAGTTACAAATTGTGTTACGGTCTCGCATACTTTCAAACGGCTTGTTTATTTGTAAGATATATTTTGATAAAATTATATTTCGTTCCATTAATAATAATTTTTAAAATGAGATGCAAATATATTAAGTTTAATAAAAGCTATTGAATTAAAGTTTAAGTTTGATCAGAATTTTAAACGTAAAACTTATAATACAAATTCACAATAAATTGTTTAGTTTTAGTTTAAATAAAAATTGACAAGGCTTGTTCTTATCGAAATTTTTGGGCCGCGTTTTCTTAAACAAAGGAATAAAAGTTGAATTATATAAATTTTAATTTAATAATTTAGTTAAAATAATTAATTAGCGTTAATAAAAACACGGGGTGTTACAATCCTACCCCCTTAAGAAAAGTTTCGTCCCCGAAACTTGGATAGGATAGATAACTGCTCCAGATTAAAAAGCAGTTGGAGAAAACATCAAGGTTTTTGGAATTGGAATATTAATATTACTCTTGATTAGGTTTGAATTTTCTAAAAAGATAAGATTGAAGAATTTAATAACTTATTAATATAAATAATTCTTTTTCGAATTAACATCAAAATGTTGCTGCATTGTCATTTTCAAAATCTGCCTGAAAGACGTTTCCAAAAAGGTAGGGCCTAGAAGTTTTGTACGGAATTAAATTAAATTAAAATAATAAGCGTTTAAAGAATAAAAATAATTTATTTAAATTTAAAAATAAAATGTTATCCTTAAAATAGGTTGAAATAAGAAATTTTAAACTTTAAATAGGACTTTAATATAATCAAATTATAGTCCTACCCCCTTAAGAAGTTTTAAACGTATATACATAATATTATTATCGTTAGTTTAATTGATCACCTACATAAGGTATATAGCCTTAGGAAAAATGGCATTTAAGGAAAATATGTAAATTCGTAGTGATCATCCGGAAAAATGAGCCTTAATGAAATTAAGGAAATATAGGTTATCGTTGAATGATTAAATAAAATTTTAGAGAATAATGGATAACCTTGGTGATATAGCCCATTATCTAAAATTATTATTATAATGTTATTAGATGAAACGGAAATGTTATAAATCATATTTAGGATATGATTCGAAATTTGTAATAAGGGGTTATATAAAAGAAAATACGATATATGTAAGTATATTTTGACGAGAGAAAAATTGTAATAGATATGACAAGTTCGAAAGGTATTTAAAATATAAAGAAAAAGAGGTCGAAACAACTAAGTTTCAAAAGTATCTAAAATTAAGAACTAAGGAATTTATGAAGAGAGGTGGAAATATGAAATCCAATTTAATGATTAATACATAGAAAACTATAAGTTTTAAAACAAATGAAAATTCACGAGGAGGTAATAATAAATTTTTTTTGAAGATAAACAAAAATAAGGTTCGAAAGTGGAGGAATTAAGAGTAAACAATTTAAGAAAATTTAATATCAAAGATATTTCAAATGACGAAATAAAGATTTTACGAAACAAATAAATAATTTTCGAAGATGTTTTTAAGACGGAATCCGCAAGTAAATTTTCGAAGGTAGTTAGGAATTTATGATGTTAAATATTTAAAACGAGATAGTAAGGTTAAGATTTTGAAAACTAATTAAGTTTTAAAATATTTAAATTTAAAGGATGATTTTGATATGGTTGTAGAAATTTTCAATGTTAATGAAGCCTTCGTGATAAGACGGAGTTAGTCGTAGTTTAGATGACGATTTTAGGTATAGTTGAGGCGTTTAGAGGGGTGAATTAGAAGTGTTTTGACGTGATTCGTAGTTGTATTGATCAAACGATGAAATGTGGTTTTTGAATGATTTCGTCATTTTACTTGAATTCAATTATCTTGAAGCGTGTACCAAGGCCGAGACACGGGAAACGGGAAGCAAGAGGACGAAATCGAAGCGGAAGTAAGCAGGGGAAGACAAAGAAGTGAAGAAGGTTAATGCGCTACTGGCGCATGGATAGGCGCTACTGGCGCCTGAGAAGATGTTGATTGCCGTGTAAATGCGCTCTTTGGCGCCTGGGTTAAGCGCTCCTGGCGCACCTTTGTTGTCAAAATCTGCCGTGCTAATGCGCTACTAGCGCAGATCTGTGCGCTACTGGCGCACCTCTATTGCCAATTCTGTCGAGTTATTGCGCTACTAGCGCATGCTTTGCGCCACTGGCGCATGCTAATCCGGATTTTTGGAAATTTACTTTGTTTTATTTTTAATTTTCTTTTTAGGAAATATTTTTAGGAAACTCTTAGGGTTTAATTAGGAGGCTTTTACGTTATTTTCATTATTATTATCTCTCTCATTAGTTTACATTAGTTTCTCAAGGAGTTTTCTCTAAAAAACTTGGAAATTCTCTCTAGATTATGTGTAGCTAAATCTCAAATTCTTGATTCAATAAGATTGAAGCGTCGGTAATTCAACCGTGAGATTATCAATCTCTTGACTTTTTCGTGAGTATTATTTAATTCCCTTGTTATTATTGTTGATTAACCCTAATTTTGATTAGTGCGTACGACTAATTAGGATTGTTGTTAATTTATCTGCTAGAATTGATTATTAGCTCCGTTTGCTTTATTAATCTTTTCGCGATAGCAATTGTGTTCAATTTATCGTACTCAGTTTGTCGTGAGTTGACCATAAAAGGGATTGAATTTGTAACTCGAGTATTAACTGCGTTGTTAGTATTAGTTACCTTTATTGTTTCTCGTTCTATATCTTCTTTTGATTTGAACTTGTTTCGCGTGACTCGAGTTAATCATAGAAAGGGTAATTAGGGCATCAGTTTTGACCTAATTGCTAAGTTAAGAGAGAATTTGATAGTTAGTGTAATTGAACTACATTGATTGTCGCAATAAAGTGCTCTAGTGAAGTCAATTGATTATTTTCTGTGATCGGCTACATTATCGGTCGCGGATTTCTGTTTGAGTCAAGATCCTTCTCATACTTGTTTTTACTGATCTTTTTATTACTGCTTTACATTGATTAGTAATTCTAGATATCATTAAACCAAAACCTTCCCCCCCAAACCTGTTACTGTCATTTGATTATTTCGTATTATTGCATTCGTTTGCGCTTTACTCTTTTCAATTAGTCTCTTTCCCTGTGGATCGACCCTTACTTCCATTTTACTACTTGTTTAGTATTTAGGATTTAAGTGATTATAAATTATAATTTGCGGCATACGACTTTTAGCCTGTCAAATTTTGGCGCCGTTGCCGGGGAATCTAGGCGTTAATTGTTATTATTGTTTAGTGTAGGTGTATGCATAATACCCGTTTTGCTAACCATCCACTCGAGCCTTTTGACTCAGAGATTGAAAGAACACTTTTCAGGTTTAGAAAGAACAAGAGTGGACAAGTCGTCGTCGTGCAAGATCCTGAGGTAGACGTCCCTGAATACGCATCGGACATTTCAGATATTTGGGACAGCGGCGAGATGGTGAGCAGTCAATTAAACAACTCACGACTCAGGACCTTCAACAAAGACCCTATGCATCACATATCCTCCTCTCGATGAGAATGTGAATTTTGAGTTGAAGTCCGGGCTTATTCATTTGCTACCCACATTCCATGGGTTAAGTGGTGAGGATCCGAACAAACACTTATCGGATTTTCACATCGTGCCTTTCAGTATGAAGCTTCTTCTTTGTGATGAAGAAGCGATTGAAGCTAAGAGCATTCAGTTCTCCTTTGAAGGGCCTTGGCGAGGGATTGGCTCTATTATCTACCTACGGGTAGTATCGATACTTGGTTAAAGATGAAGAAGGCATTTCTTGAGAAGTATTTTCCTGCCTCTCGAGCGTCTCAATTGAAGAAGGAAATTTCAAATGTTGAGCAACGTGATGGGGAGACGATGTATGAGTACTTGGAGCGGTTCAAGAAGTTGTGTGGTATGTGCCCGTATCATGGGTATGAAGGCCAAGACCTCATCATGTACTTCTGTGGAGGGCTCAGTAAAGAGGATGCTCGTATGGTTCATGCGGCGAGTGGAGGTGGGATCACCAATAAGAATCCCACGGAAGCAATGGCTCTAATCACTGAGCTTGCGGAGAGCTCAAGAGACTTTGATAGAAAACCTTCCAGACGGGGGGTTAATGCAGTTGGATCGAGTCATGGCATACTTGAGGAGAAGGTTGATAGCTTGGCATCTTTAGTCAAGGACTTGGTCGTAGGTAAGAAATCGGTGATGGCTTGTGGCATTTGCTCCTCCGAGTCACACTATAGTGAGAATTGCCCACAAATGAGGGAGGAGACACCTTCTAAAGAGGTGAATGCTGCAGGTTATATGGAGCCGGGACAAAGAAAGTGGGACCCTTATTCTAATACCTTCAATGCGGGTTGGAGGGCTAATCCGGCTTTTCGATGGGGTGACAATCAGAATAACCCACAACATGCTCAAGGTAACCAATCCGGTCCACCCCGTGGTCAATACGTGCTCCGTCCGCAACACCCACCACCTAGCTCACAACCTCCCTCAAGCTCATCAATGTCCACCGATGAGATGATTCGGGCTTTGGTAGCTAACCAAAGCAACTTTCAAGCTAGCGTGGCTCAGAACCAGTTGGAGACTAAGAATAGCATCAAGAATTTGGAGACTCAAATTGGTCAAATGGCCACTGCTATTAGTCGGTTGGAAGCTAGAGACTCGAATGTGCTGCCAAGTCAAACTATACCTCCTAGAGAAAATGTGAGTGCTGTTTCATTGAGGAACGGAAGACAGCTAGAGGTGGAGAAGAAAATGAAGAAGAAGGTAGTGGATGATTCGGCGGTCCGTGAAGAGATGGAGATTGAGGCCGCAGAAGATGAAGGCAAGATAGATGACGGTCCATTACCAAGTTATGAACCAGAAGTTCCTTTTCCCGATGCTCTTAAGTCCACACGAAAGATCGAGAAGGACAAGGACATCTACGAGACATTTCGTAACTGTGAGGTAAATATTCCACTTTTGAATTTGCTCAAAATTGTACCTCGTTATGCTAAGTTTTTGAAAGAGATTTGTACCCTTAAGAGAAAAAAGAGTGAACCTAAAGGTAAGAGGCCTAAGGGTAAGGTGAGTGAATATGTTTCCGCCTTGTTTCAGAAGAAGTTACCCCCTAAATGTGGAGACCCCGGTATGTTCTCGATTCCTTGCACCATAGGAGACCTTAGGATTGAAAAGGCCATGTTAGATTTAGGAGCGTCAATTAATGTCATTCCTTTTTCCGTCTATGAGACTTTAAAACTTGGACCTTTGAGGGACACTAATGTGGTGATTCAATTAGCTGATAGATCTAGTGTCAATCCTAAAGGGGTGGTGGAGAATGTTATGGTGAGAGTAGATAAATTAGTCTTTCCGGCTGATTTCTACGTTTTGGACATGAAAAGTGAGGTAGATGTCATCCCCGTTCTGTTGGGTAGACCGTTTTTAAAGACTGCAGGTACTAAGATTGATGTACCTAAAGGATCACTCACTATGGAATTTGATGGGACCGTAGTTAAGTTTTTGATTGCTAATCCTATATCTGATTCTAATAATGTTCACTCCTTATGTGCTATTGATGTTACTAACCATCCTCCTAAGTGCCGGAAAGTTAAATCTCCGAGCAAGCTTGTTTCTAGCGTCTGAGTTCCCCTCCTAAATCACAAAAGCTTGTGATCTTATGGAACCATCGCAAAGATGCGGAGAAAAACCAAGGTAAGCTTGAAACTTGGTATGATAAGTTGGTTCATCGAAAGAGTTTGGTTAAAGGCTCGTAAGTAATTCATGTTAAATCTAGCCTTCGATCGTATCCATTCTCTTC
Source organism: Dianthus caryophyllus (assembly GCA_023091065.1). Classification (NCBI taxonomy): domain Eukaryota; kingdom Viridiplantae; phylum Streptophyta; class Magnoliopsida; order Caryophyllales; family Caryophyllaceae; genus Dianthus; species Dianthus caryophyllus. The sequence goes on along the minus strand of CM041529.1, from coordinate 8,207,935 downwards.
AAAGGTAAGCTGAGGTAATAATTTCTTTCTCTAGTCTAAAAGTCGGGTGATCAATCACTCCGCGAGATGTCGAGCCAACGACATTAAACAAAGGCGCTTTCGGGAGGCAACCCGCGGTTTGTTGGAAAAGGAAACACAAAAAAAAAAAACAAAAAAAAAAAAAAAAAAACAAAAAAAAAAAAAAAACCAAAAAAAAAGAAAAAAAAAATTCATCGGAACATCCTTGAGCTCCGGTGATGGAGTAGGCGTCATGAGTGGTGGAATTGATGGTGAGATCGTTGTGGACACCTTGTCTATACAATCGAGTTGACTTGGTTTGGAGTAGGGGAGCTCACGCTACTACAAATGAGCGAGGAGTTTGTATGGCTTTTGTCGACACTATGTGTGTAGTGCTTTCATGATACTTTCATTCAAGCGTGGGGGAGGAGGTGAGGAGTGTGGTTAGAGTCTCCCCATGGTATTATTGAGTGGTTGATGGCTTTGGTACGTCTTGTGACGCAATTTTTCTTGGTGAGGTATGTTCGTCCTCCCTCTTTTTCTAGTGTCCTTTGCAACATTGAGGACAATGTTTCATTCAAGCGTGGGGGAGGAGAATCGTTTCGATTGTATTGCATTGTAAAGTGTGCTTTTGTTTATGTTCAAAAAAAAAAAAAAGAAGAAAAGAAGAAAATGAAAAAAAAAAGGAGAAAAAAATTCAAAAATACGAATAAAATAAACCCCGGCTAGGTGAAAACCCGAAAGGGCGCCTAGGCAAAATTGGGATATGTGGCCGAGGGCGGAGTGAAACCCACAAGGGTGGGCACTCCGAGTAAAATGAAGAATCGAGTTGCGTGCCACGAGAGTTAGAGTGAGGTAAATAAGCTAGAGTGAAACCCGTAAGGGCGGGCACTCTAGGCAAAATGAGAGATTTAGGAAAAAAAAAATGTGCTAATACTTCCTATTTTACCGGCGTGGCGACATAAGAAGGGTGACAAAGAAGGACGGAAGGGTAGGTTAGTGGCTATGGTGAGGAGAAATCGCGGTGCACGAAGTAGCAGGCACCTCTCTTGCGATTGGGTTTGGATTTGTTGTACGGAGTAGAGGAGTATAGGAGCTCGCTTGTGTGGGTTGTATGTGTGTGTGACATTTGCTATTTGTCACGGGAGAACATTAGTAGCACAAGTGAGCGGGCTAGGTTGGAGAGATAAGGGGCGTAGCTTGTTCTGTCATCTTTTGTTCACACGATATGTCGTTGGTCGATGGGTATATATTTCCTAAATTTCGAGAGCTGTTGTGATATTAGGATGTGAGTTGAGTGTCGGTGGCCATCGCTAAGCCACTCGAGGGAGTTAGGAGAATTTTGCGAGGTTTGTTTAGTTTGATCCATCATACTTTTGAACTAGTGTTGTTTCGATTCGTATTGCGTCCTTTGAGTTTACTCGAGGACGAGTAAAGGTTCAAGTGTGGGGGAATTTGATAAGACGGAGTTAGTCGTAGTTTAGATGACGATTTTAGGTATAGTTGAGGCGTTTAGAGGGGTGAATTAGAAGTGTTTTGACGTGATTCGTAGTTGTATTGATCAAACGATGAAATGTGGTTTTTGAATGATTTCGTCATTTTACTTGAATTCAATTATCTTGAAGCGTGTACCAAGGCCGAGACACGGGAAACGGGAAGCAAGAGGACGAAATCGAAGCGGAAGTAAGCAGGGGAAGACAAAGAAGTGAAGAAGGTTAATGCGCTACTGGCGCATGGATAGGCGCTACTGGCGCCTGAGAAGATGTTGATTGCCGTGTAAATGCGCTACTGGCGCACAGTTGGGCGCTACTGGCGCACCTTTGTTGTCAAAATCTGCCGTGCTAATGCGCTACTAGCGCAGATCTGTGCGCTACTGGCGCACCTCTATTGCCAATTCTGTCGAGTTATTGCGCTACTAGCGCATGCTTTGCGCCACTGGCGCATGCTAATCCGGATTTTTGGAAATTTACTTTGTTTTATTTTTAATTTTCTTTTTAGGAAATATTTTTAGGAAACTCTTAGGGTTTAATTAGGAGGCTTTTACGTTATTTTCATTATTATTATCTCTCTCATTAGTTTACATTAGTTTCTCAAGGAGTTTTCTCTAAAAAACTTGGAAATTCTCTCTAGATTATGTGTACCTAAATCTCAAATTCTTGATTCAATAAGATTGAAGCGTCGGTAATTCAACCGTGAGATTATCAATCTCTTGACTTTTTCGTGAGTATTATTTAATTCCCTTGTTATTATTGTTGATTAACCCTAATTTTGATTAGTGCGTACGACTAATTAGGATTGTTGTTAATTTATCTGCTAGAATTGATTATTAGCTCCGTTTGCTTTATTAATCTTTTCGCGATAGCAATTGTGTTCAATTTATCGTACTCAGTTTGTCGTGAGTTGACCATAAAAGGGATTGAATTTGTAACTCGAGTATTAACTGCGTTGTTAGTATTAGTTACCTTTATTGTTTCTCGTTCTATATCTTCTTTTGATTTGAACTTGTTTCGCGTGACTCGAGTTAATCATAGAAAGGGTAATTAGGGCATCAGTTTTGACCTAATTGCTAAGTTAAGAGAGAATTTGATAGTTAGTGTAATTGAACTACATTGATTGTCGCAATAAAGTGCTCTAGTGAAGTCAATTGATTATTTTCTGTGATCGGCTACATTATCGGTCGCGGATTTCTGTTTGAGTCAAGATCCTTCTCATACTTGTTTTTACTGATCTTTTTATTACTGCTTTACATTGATTAGTAATTCTAGATATCATTAAACCAAAACCTTCCCCCCCAAACCTGTTACTGTCATTTGATTATTTCGTATTATTGCATTCGTTTGCGCTTTACTCTTTTCAATTAGTCTTTTTCCCTGTGGATCGACCCTTACTTCCATTTTACTACTTGTTTAGTATTTAGGATTTAAGTGATTATAAATTATAATTTGCGGCATACGACTTTTAGCCTGTCACTTCGACGTCTTGGAAGTGGTCTCAGGTAGCATGATTCTTGATCCGTTTCTCTGCATGGGCTTCAGGTCTTGTCTTCATGTCTTGTATTGCGAGAAGGAGAAAAGAGGTAAAAATTCATTTTACGAAGTCATTATAAGAGTATAAGTTAGGAAGGTTATATTTTGGGAGGAAAATATAAGTTAAATAGATTTAAAAATTTGGAGGAGATGAATAATAATTTAGTTAATAAGGATGCTGGAGAAAGTTATAGAGGTCTTCAAGACAACGGATTTCTTCAAGGTCCAGCGCGTCACTTCAGATCGTTCGACTCTTGATGCGTCCATTCGCAAGTGCTTGAGTCCTTGTCGTCTTGTCTTCGATTTATACGTCTCGATTTTTGGTAATGTTAGTATAAAAGATTTCTTAGTCAAAGAATTAGTCATAGAGCACTTAGCAAGCAAAAGAATTATAATACGACAAGATTCTATCGCTCATCTAACTAGTATTTTATTCTTAGGTCGATCCTTAAGATTCTACCCTTGCTCACAATTTAAAGTGGTCTAAGTTATTATTTTAGCGATCTAGAGATTCCTAATTCATTATTTGATCCTATAAGTCTATGCCTGACATACGATATGAATGTCTGGCCCAGGTGTCGTCTCGCTATGTGAGATAACTTTAAGTCATTCACGGTCGCAAGACAGCTTTGATACCAACTGTAACAACCTGGTTTTTCGTGACTTTAATTAAACTAAGGCGGAAAATTAATTAAGTCTATATATTACAAAACCAGCTGTTATCGTCATAAAACTCCGTATACATAATACGAGTTTAAGATAAAGCAGAGTATTCGATTACATTCTCTCAAAAAGGAGTACAAAATAAAGGTAAACTCTCCCCAGCATTTGATAGTGTTGGTCTCGGGGTACCTGCGTTTTTATATATTATCATTTTCCCGCAACACTCTTTCGACACATGAGTTTCTAAAACATATGCTGTAACACCCCGTGTTATTTTAACACAAGTTCATAAAAGAATTTAATTCCTTAAATTAAATTCATCCTTTTTCCTTATAATAAAAATGCGTCTAAAATTTTTCGCCAAATGATAATAAATTCTTCTTAAGTACAAATTTTAAAATTTTGAAAAATAAAGTTTGTTTTATTATCTTTAGAATTGAAAAAGAAACACATTTCAAATTTTTATAAAAATGAACCCTTATACTTTTCCCGTCTCTGAAATTCGGGTCAACAATTTCAAAGACGCAAATCAAAAATCAAATATCTTATCCTCTTCCATTTTGGAAAAACAAACTTCACATCTAACTTTTAATAAAAATATAATCATTTTGATTAATTTTTAATAAATCATATTATATTAAAAGCTAATTACTATTTCATTTTCATTAAACTAGCTTTTTCTAAATTGTCGATATTTGAAGTTATACTTAATCTAAACTGATAAACTTTTTGACGTTTGATTCTAATTATTTAAATCATTAACTTTCATCCAAAAAAATATATATTTCGGACTAGTAAATTTTTAATCAAAATTCGAGGAGCCAAAGCCCAATTTTTATTTTAATCACACTTCAAGTTTTTTTTTTTATTTTCAATCTTACTTCTAAACATTATTTTAGAATCATATATTTTATTTCAAGACTTTTCGCGTACGCGTAAAACGAAATTTCCGAAAACGAAAATCGAGCCACATGTGAGCTCACATGGCCGGCCACCCTAGCTCACATGCATGACCATGTAGTCTTCCTTTTTCTTACACAAGCATGCATGCTTACTTACACCCATCAAATTCACTTACAAGCATGCTTCATTATCTCTTACACATCTACTTAGTTCATCATCACTTCTTAGCTTCACTTAAATTAATGTTTATACATACTAATATACTAAATACATTGTACATACATACACAATTAGTGTTACTTTCATTATTACACACAAGACCTCATTTTTACTCTACATAAAATAGATCATCATTTTGTTAATTTACATTTAACATGATTTAACAAACTAATTTCCTTTTCATTTTAATGTAACCCGTATAAACATTTAGGGCCTAACTTTCGGAGGTCATAAAATGGTCATACGGACTCGGAATTGAGCGAAACAAAAGCCTAAACCATATAACTTTTCGAGACGGATTTAATGACGCTATTTTCGTAGCCGTCGGATCTGCCTAGCTTGAACTAAATTTTCTGGAATCACCTTGAAGGCCAAATTTTCATTCCTCCCTTATATACTCCTACAAGTTAATCCTCTTTCATTTCTTTCTTCCCTTACACACACAAGCATGCTCTCTTACACACAAGCATGCTCTCTTACACACTTACACACTCTTACACTTCCATCATCACATGCTTTAATTTAATTAAATTTAAAGTTTATACAACCTAAATACCAAATACAATACATACAATACTTAATCTAATTTCACTACTACTTCCTCATTATTTCACAAGTCAAAAAAACACTCTCATTTTGCCCTCCTTGAAGCCGGCTCCCTCTAGCTCACTTCCCCTCTTTATTTTTCTTATATTTTCTTCCAAAAACCTCTTAAATAAAATCTATAATATTACCTTAATAATTCCTAAGTGTTCTAGTTAATTTGTGGGTATATTAGGAGCTAACTTTTGGATTATTTTGGGTGAAGAACTTGGGTTTCGGGTGAAGAAATTCCGGGTCTAAAATTTATTTTAGATCCCTCGACGATTAACATCCGATTTAAGGTGACTAGTTATATCTCATATTAGTCTCCTTTAAAATTAATTTGATTATTATTATATTTTTGTAAGTATAATTTTTATGTTGAAATATGTTAAACATGATTTATATGCTTGTATGTTTATGTGCTTGTATGTTTAATAATATGATAATAAATAATGAAATGATAATAACTATTAATTTTGTAAGTATAGTTGTTGTAGTTTAATTTAAGCATGTTTAGTATCATTTTCATTTTTTGCATTTTTAATTGTTGTTTACATGTTTATTTATGTTTTATGAGTTTTAAATATAAAATAAGTTTATATGTAAAATTATGTTAAATATTAACAATGAGTTTAAAGTGATTAAAATCGAAAATAAAATATATACATACATGTGCAACCTCACGGCTTCACCCTTTTATTTTAATAAATTTTCACTTTTAATTTTTGTAAATAATATGTTATGTTAAGTTAGTATAAAATGGATGTTTTTATGTAAAAAGAATTAAATTAGAAAAATAAATTATAAGTTGTTAAAAGGGCAAAAATGTGTTCTTGAATGAGTTTGATGTTCTTGATGTTTAAGTTGGTGTTCTTCATGTTCTTGTGATCTTCATGTATTTTGCTCACTTTGATTTTGTTTTATTTTATGTTTGTTTTTATTTATTGTTTTTATTAACTAATAAGTTATTATATTAACAACTATATAAATTAAACTAACTAAATCATTGATTTTAAAAAGTTAGAAATTTAAAGTGTTGAAAAACACTATTCATAATTATAAATGAAAATTTTTAGTAAGTTTCATTTTAGTTTAAATCATTTTAGTATAATTAGGATAATTAAATTATAAAGACTTTAAGTTAAAAACCGTTAAAATCGAAAAATGAAATTTTGACAAGCACCATGACTAGCCACGGCATTCATGCCTTTTTAGAGTTAAAATTTATTTTATCATTTTTAGTTTAATTGTTAAAATAATTTAATTAGTAGTTAATAAATAGAATTAAGAAATTAAAAGAAATAAACCAATCTTGTAACATATAGACATACCACACGACATTCTCTTTTTAAATTGACTAAATTTGACCAAAATGAAATTATCACTAAGTCACTAAAGTTAAATAGTAATTAGAATTGAATTTTTGTTTAAATTGTTTTAGTTATAAATGAAATACGATAAACCGATAAAAATGTTTAACCGTTATAAAAATGGATTAAATCGTGTGATACTACCTTTGCATATTGGATTATTGAATTTGGACATACGGATTATAAATGAATCATCCACGATACTATCACTAACTTAAATAAATAGACGACTAAATTTAACCGAGTCTTACATTTTAAAATATTTTCACAAATCACTAAATACAAAATGAACTTAACGTTTTTGAAACTAGATTTTTAGATATTTTCATAAATGACTAAATACAAACCGAACCTAACATTTTTAAAACTAGACTTTAGAATATTTTCAAAAATCGCCTAAGTACAAAACGAACCTAACGACTTTGAAACAAAAAATTTGTACTTAGAAAATAAAAACAAGATTAGTATTATACTAAAATACCTTAAGTATAAAAAAAAAATAATAATAATAAGTATAAGTATAAAAATACGAATACATATAAAAATACGAATAGTAAATACGATGAATAGTAAAGTGCTTGAAAAACACTTAAATAAAATTTGGACATACTAATAAACGATTCAATTTAAAATCTTGAAAACGTTAATAATTAACAACACTTCAAATAATAAACGAATGTGTTATGTGATCATATGAAACCTACAAATACTTAAACGTTTGACGCTGAGACTAGGAGAGTCTAGTAACATGTGATATGTAATATCAAATAAATAATGAATCTTGAGTAAGTTAAATAAAAGGTCAAGCTTGGGCCTCAGATAAGGGAACGTCAATCGTGAGTGAAGTGGGGTTTAAGATAGTCTTGTCGCGGTCGCCATTGCCGGACAAGATAATTGAATATGCCATGGTTTTTGCCACAGGCTTTAGGAAATGGTCGTTTTATCTGGAGTTAAGGTGCTCTACGAATAGCGTGGCCCATTCTTAACGTGGATACTAATGTACATGTACTAGACTAGGGTTTAATTCACCCTTTTTCGCTAAAGTTATCAGGGCCACCGTAACATTATGTGCATATGCGCTTTACGGTTCTGTCTCCTTGCCGTGTTTCGTGTTTATTGCACGCGACACTAGCATTCGTTCTTGCCACATGTAAAGATCACTTGACGAGATTGTATCTGAAGTTCGAATCATTTCGAACACTAGAGGATGAGATGCAAGTATTATAGTATTCGGCGTGGTTTACGAGTCGAGTAAGCCTCTGCACTATGGAAGTGAGATGCAATCGATCAGAGTACAAAGGCCTACTCAGTGGTCAGGCTCGTAAGCAGTATGTGTTGTTTGTTGTCTGATTAAATGAGAACGAGTGTGTACCATCTTCGAAAATTAAAGACCACAACTTTCTGAAATGAATCGAGTCTGTATGATGATTATGATACAATATATATGTTTGTATGCGATCTGATATCGCTTTGTAATCCTGTTGTATATTGTGAGACTATTGCTATGCTATTATCTGTTATTTGCCTTCCTAATTGAATATCATGCTTATATGATTTATCGCTTTAAACCGCATGCTTATTATGACTTATATGTCTTTATATGCTATTTGAATAAGCATGTTTATGTTTTTATCATAATGTTATGTTTATAAAGCGATAATATTAAACCAAAGTAATTGAAACCGAGGGTAAGTATGAGCATAGCTAGTCACTGTCCGCTCAGCGGGCATCCCCCCATAGTTTATTGTGCAGGACGTTCGTGGACCAGGAGCTGGATTTTGGATGGGGCCACGAGACGCTTTTATGCTTTACTTTTATTGTTTTCCGAGAGATATGTAATATATAACACTACTCTTTTAACTACCGTATTTAGAGTTGTATTATTCAACTCTCGAACGAGGATGTAACATTTTGGGTTTATGTATAATTAATGACTCTGGTTTAAGACTTAATTAATTTCCGCCTTAGTAATTAAAGTCGACTAAAAACCAGGTTGTTACATATGCAATATATAATAAATAAGTAAAAACAAATAGCAAATAAGCAGGAAACAACACTTAAGGAATCATGATGATTCAGATATGAGCATGCGTCAAATCATATAGGCATAAACAATCATCGATACTCACTCTCAACAGGGCCACTTCAACTTAAAACAATCATCATTCATGCGATAACCAATCAAAACAAGGAAATACATCCAAACATATGTTAACTAAAGAATGTTCATTAGCGAGGCGGAAGCATGCAGACGTAATTTCGCAATAGTAGACAGGGCCAAACAGATTGGACGTGTCTGACACACTATACAACGATGGAGCGGGGCCAAACAGATTGGACGTGGCTGACATACTAGACGTCCGCGCAATAGCGGTCAGGGCCGAACAAAGCGGACGTGTCTGAACAGGCTAAGGATACCTAAAGCGATAAGGACAGCCAAATCCCGAGTCTAATGTATGCATACACCACTATAGATAGGTTCAGATCATACTCGCCCTCGAGTAAGTAGTCACCTAATAATACGACTATCACCTTAGACGGGTACCCCCGGGTGGGGCTGGAGTTTCCAATTACCGTAGTATGGGCTCACGGAGATATCAATCATGCCCCATCCCTGAGGTTGTATATCCCGCACCGAAATAATACTTTATATAAAAATATTAGATCGCCTTTAGCAACTCTGGGAGGGAGCTAAAGTCCCCATAGACGGCTACCTCATTAACTTCGAATTCAAGAGTCGCGACATGGCGAACAATCCAAGTATTTTATTCAAGTATTTCATTTTCTCAATTTCTTATTTCCTCGTTCATTCAAAATAGGTGGCAATTCTGTAACTTAAATATATCGTCTAACTTTGTATAATGAAATTTTAGTTCTAGCAGTTCTTCAGATAAACAAAACACATAGAAAGTCTTAATGATTTATTTTGAGTCCGTTCGTAAATTTTAAATATTTTTACTATTCATTATTTTACTATTCATCGTATTTTATACGTATTTTTATACGTATGCGTATTTTTATACTTTGTATTTGTACGTATTTTCATACTTTTATGTATTTTTATACTAGTACGTATTTTTATACTTGTACGTATTTTATACTTATACGTATTAGTATTTTATATTTTAGTAATAATAATATTTCATTTTACTTATAAGTTTGATTACGTTTCATTTAAATTTTAAGTAATTTAAAGTAGATTAGTGATTAGTGATTAGTGATATAAATAATTGAATTTCAATGTAACACACACTTATTTCATCCTTTTATTTAAATCGTAATGTGTTAAGTGATTTAGTATTCATAACATTTATTTTAACTTAGAAATGTTACTTAAATGATATTCGACAATTTTTAGTATTCTTGATAAAATATGCTTAAGTGACATTTAGTTATATTTCTTTTAGGTGGTTTAATATCCTAATACGACTTCGTATTATAATTTTTACTTATTCGATTTAGGTGAAAAGATAATTTAATCGTAGAATTTTATTTAAGTTTTTATAACTTAGAATCTTTTCTACATTATCTTTATGAATCCATTCGTATCCTTTTTATAATGTAATACGTTTTATATGTTTTATTTTTATAATACGACCTGCATTTGTTTAGTAAGTTATTGACTTTAAGACGAAATCTTATTTTTGACGATATTGTTTTATTTTTGTGAGTTTTGCTTTAAATTAATCTTTCCATATAAAATGTTATATTTACTAAGTTATTCATATGATTTGATAATCTTTTCTGATCCTTACATTTTTATACTTAGTAAATTCCTGACACTTTATTTTTGTCCTGATTTATATTTATGACGTTAGTTCTTAAATTTATTTTTATGCGACTTCTCTTAGATATTTAATACGAGTAACTTTTATTTATATTAAAAATGAACTTTACCTTTAAAATTGATTTCATCCTACCTTAAACTTAATACTTTTATAACTTAAATCTTCATTTTTAGTTATAGTTTTTATTTGAACTTTTTAGTGACGATAAATATTTTTATTACTATAATTATTTTATTTAATTGAACTTATTTACTTAAGTAATTTTAATAAAATTTTAGTTGCATATAATACTTGTGATACTTATAATTCATATATTTTAATAACATACAAATTAACATGATAATATTAATATAAATTCAACAATAATTTCAAGTACACAATTACTTTAAAACATTTAAATTTCATAACAATTTCATTTTAAGTCAAAAACATAAACTAATTATATTTTCATATACATCTTATACCTAGTATTTTAAGCATGCAATTAACAAAAATTAAAACGAAAAATTAAGCCAAAAATAATGGGTTGGCCGTGTGGTTTTATATATTCTACACAAGTTTTATTTTTTTGATTTTTGCCTTGTAATTAGTCATGCAATACCTATGTGATATACAAATTCATACACACACTTAAACATAACATATAATCAAATAGGTGTAGGTGCTTAGCAAATATAGTGTGCGGGAGCACCTTAAATTTGGCTCACGAACAGAGGGCCTCCAAATAAAACCCGATACCCGTCCTTAGACTCTCTTGGCCCTTTATTATACAACACAAGCCCATCGCACTAACAAATTAACTCACTGCAAGCAGAGGAGGGAGGAAGAGAAAATCAATAACAAGTATTTAGCGGAACTGAAATCGAAAAGAATGTCGAGATTAAATAAATGACAAAATGATTGAAAATGACTAAGCCTCACCGTGAAAGCTGTCACAGTAGTGTTGAACAACAGCAGGAGCAGCTCGACAGGAGGCGGCGAGGGAGAAGGAGATAGCTCCGAAGATAACTCCGGCGAAGTGACCGGAAAACGAGATGCGAATATTAAGTCGATAATTAATTGATCGACAAAATAAAATCGAAACCGAAAACAAACAGAAATTATAAAATGGGAATAGAAAGGGGCTCACCAAACGGAAGCTAACAAAGGCGGTGTGAGTGGTGGTCGGACTTGACTCCGGTGAGTAAAGTACTCCGGTGGTCGGAGCTGAAACAGGGCCGAAATAAAGGGGAGAGCAGGGGAGGCCGAGAAAGAGAGAGGAAAACAGGGGAGAAGAGCAGGGGTAGCTCGAGAGGCAGGTGGCCGAGCGCGGTGGTGGCTGCCATGGTGGCCGAGCGCGGTGGTGGCTGCCATGGTGGCCGCTACTGTTGCTTTCGTCGTTGTTGTTGTTGACTTCGACTCCGGCGAGAGAGAAAAGAACAGGCAGAAAACCGAGGAGAGAAAAAGAGAGAGCTCGAGAGAAGAGCACAGAGCCAGGCCGAGGTGGTGGTCATGGCGGCCGGTGACGGTGGTGTGGCTCACGGTGGTGGGCACGGTGTAGGCGGCGGTGAAAGCGAGGCGGAAGGAGAGAGAGAGGACCACGGTGGCAAGTGGTGGTGGCTGAGGTCGAGCTGAGAGGAAGCAGGGGTCACGGTGACGTCGAGGGCGATGCTCCAGGTTGAACTCCGGCGAGTGACAGCGGCCGTGGTGGCCGTTCTTGGTGCCGTCAGTTGTTATTGTTGCTGTTGAGTTCGTTGTTGTTGTTGAGCTTTGTTGTTGTTGTGTCGTGTTTTGCTGCTGTTGTTGCTGCTTGTTGTTTTATGTTGTTGTTGCTTTTATTTTATTTTTATTTTTAAGAGAAAAAGGGAAGGGGAAGAAGAAGACCAAAACAAGAAAAGGGAGGTGTGTTGGAGAAGTTAGAAATGAAATATCAGAACAAAATTGAGTGGAGGGAAGAGAGGGCGACGTGGGTCTTACTAAACCAAGGGATTTATTTTACGATTTGCTCTGTTTCATTCGCTCTTATTTATAAACTTTAATACTTTACAAAATATATTATGTTGAAAATTATTTAGTTATAATTTTATTTTTATTATTTATAACAATAAACTTATATTTTAAAATTAAACTGTGTATAAAAATATTAGTTACAAATTGTGTTACGGTCTCGCATACTTTCAAACGGCTTGTTTATTTGTAAGATATATTTTGATAAAATTATATTTCGTTCCATTAATAATAATTTTTAAAATGAGATGCAAATATATTAAGTTTAATAAAAGCTATTGAATTAAAGTTTAAGTTTGATCAGAATTTTAAACGTAAAACTTATAATACAAATTCACAATAAATTGTTTAGTTTTAGTTTAAATAAAAATTGACAAGGCTTGTTCTTATCGAAATTTTTGGGCCGCGTTTTCTTAAACAAAGGAATAAAAGTTGAATTATATAAATTTTAATTTAATAATTTAGTTAAAATAATTAATTAGCGTTAATAAAAACACGGGGTGTTACACACATGACCATACTCTCAATTATATATCAATCACAATATCGAAAATTCTCCGAGGATATGAATAGTGGCAAATAGTGTTATGTTGTGAATGGAATTGAATGGAGGGAGTAATTAGAATTGAATTTTTGTATCAATTGTTTTAGTTATAAATGAAATACGATAAACCGATAAAAATATGTAACCGTTATAAAAATGAACTAAATCGTATGTTACTGCCTTTGCTATTTGGACTGTTGATCTTGGACTTACGGACTTAAATGAATCTTCCACGATACTATTATTTTTAAAAAATGAAAATCGCTAAATTTAGTTAATAGACGACTAAATTTAATTAAGTCTCATTTTAAAATGAATATCATTATCACTTTTTACAAAATGAACTTAACGTTTTTAAAACTAGAATTTTAGAATATTTTCATAAATGACTAAATACAAAATGAACTTAACGTTTTTAAAACTATGATTTTCGAATATTTTCATAAATGACTAAATACAAACCGAACTTAACATTTTTAAAACTAGACTTTAGAATATTTTCAAAAATCGCCTAAGTACAAAACGAACCTAACGACTTTGAAACTAAAAATTTTTACTTAGAAAATAAAAACAAGATTAGTATTATACTAAAATACCTTAAGTATAAAAAAATAATAATAAGTATAAGTATAAAAATACATATAAAATACGAAGTATAAAAATACGAATACGTATAAAAGTACGTATAAAATACGGTGAATAGTAAATACGATGAATAGTAAATACGATGAATAGTAAATACAATGAATAGTAAATACGATGAATAGTAAAATACGATGAATAGTGAAAAGTGAATATTGAAATACTGAAAAATAATTGAAAATTTTACTAAGTATAGAAAATTTAAAATAAAGAAGTAAATAACCTAAAGTGTTTGAAAAACACATAAATAAAATTGGACATACTAATAAACGTTTCAATTTAGAAACTTGAAAACGTTAATAATTAACAACACTTCAAATAATAAACGAACGTGTTATGTGATCATATGAAATCTACAAATACTTAAACGTTTGACGCTGAGACTAGGAGAGTCTAGTAACATGTGATATGGAATATCAAATAAATAATGAATAATGAGTAAGTTAAATAAAAGGTCAAGCTTGGGCCTCAGATATGAAAACGTCAATCGTGAGTGAAGTGGGGTTAAGATAGTCTTGTAGCGGACGCCACTATCTCGACCTTATTGCGTGTGTCATCTCGAATAGTGTGGTATAGCCGGCAGTATTATGCTTTGTGCATCCTGCCCATGCCGTTACGCCTTAAGTCGTATAGCCCGTTCCGTACAAGATAATGAAAAATTCAACTCTTAGTGGGTCAGGCTTTAGGAAATAGTCGTTTTATCCTGAGTTAAGGTGCTCTATGAATAGCATAGCCTACTCTTAAATTGGATATTAGTGTATGCATACTAGACTAGGGTTTTATTCCCCTATTTCGCTAAAGTTATCAGGGCCACCGTGACCTTATTGCGATTGTCATCTCACGGTTCTGTCTCCTTGCCGTGTTTCGTTCTTAGTGGGCGCGACACTAGCATTCGTTCTTACCCTGCGTAAAGATTACTTGACGAGATTGTATCTGAAGTTCGAATCATTTCGAACACTAGAGGATGAGATGCAAGTATTATAGTATTCGGCGTGGTTTACGAGTCGAGTAAGTCTCTGCACTATGGAAGTGAGATGCAATCGATCAGAGTACAAAGGCCTACTCAGTGGTCAGGCTCGTAAGCAGTATGTGTTGTGTGTTGTTTGATTAAATGAGAACGAGTGTGTACCATCTTCGAAAATTAAAGACCACAACTTTCTGAATTGAATCGAGTCTGCATGAGGAGAATGATAAGATACGTATGTTTGATTGCGATCCGATATCGCCTTGTAATGTTATTGAATTATTGTGATACTATTGCTATGCTATTATATGCTATTTGCCTTCCTAATTGAATATCATGCTTATATGATTTATCGCTTTAAACCGCATGCTTATTATGACTTATATGTCTTTATGTGCTATATGTAATAAGCATGTTTATGTTTTTATCATAATTTTATGTTTATAAAGCGATAATATTAAACCAAAGTAATTGAAATCGAGGGTAAGTATGAGCATAGCTAGTCACTGTCCGCTCAGCGGGCATCCCCCCATCAGTTTATTGTGCAGGACGATCGTGGACCGAGAGCTGGATTTTGGACGGGGCCACGAGACGTGTTTATGCTTTACTTCTAGTTGTTTTTGAGAGATTTGTAATATATAACACTTTACTCTTCTAAATTCCGTACTTAGAGTTGTTTTATTCAACTCTTGAACGATGTTTGTAATATTTGGGTTTTATGTAAATTTAATGACGCTGGTTTAAGACTTAATTAATTTCCGCCTTAGTAATTAAAGTCGACTAAAAACCAGGTTGTTACATGTTCGCCATGTCGCGACTCTTGAATTCGATGTTAATGAGGTAGCTGTCTATGGGGACTTGGGCTCCCTCCCTGAGTTGCCCAAGGCTATTTAACGATCTTGAGATTGTTATTTGACACGGTATATACAACCCCAGGGATGGGGCATCATTGATATTTCCGTGGGCCCATAGATAGTAATTGGAAAATACCAGCCCCAACTGGGGGTACCCGTCTCTGGTGATAGTCGAATTTTTCGTCGGTGATACCTTTTGAATAGCGAATACGTATGATCCTCGATAGATGGTGTATGCATACATTAAACAAGGGATATGGCCGTCCTTATTACCTTAGATATCTCTAGCAAATTCAGACATGTCCAAGTTTTGTTGGCCCTGATTGCTATTGCGCGGATTATGTCTGCATGATTCCGCCTTACTAACGAAGATTCATTAGTTAACGTGTGATAGATTATCCAGTTTGCATTGGATATTAGGTAGTCGAGTTTTGGGGCCGAGTTTTGCTGTAGTTGTGGCCGTGTATGGGCTGTGGTTGTGGCCAAGTAAAAATTTGTTGGTTGAGGCGTATGAAATTTCTTTGTTTATGTCATTTTTGCTATCGTAATACACTATAGTGCTGCTGTGATTGTAGTGGTGCTGCTGTTGTGCTTGCTCTGCTTTTTAGGTCGTAAATGGCTGCTGTTTGGAGCTGATTACCGTTGTCGTATACTGCTGTCTATAGCTGCTGTCCTCCTATGTTCTTTGCTGCCAATTTGTGCTGTTTATAGTCGTTGTTTTGGTAGTTGTTTCTGCCGTGTATGTTGCTGTTGTCTGCTCCGTTTTCTACTGTTGTTTTGTGCCATTTTTTGCTGCTATTTGGGCTGCCATTTTCTGTGGTCGTTGCTGCGTTATTTCAGGGCTGCTGCTGGCCGGGTTTTGACCTTGGTTTTGGTAGAGTCGACGTGTGATTATGTGAGTTATGATGTTGGGTGGATGGAATGTTTAACCTTAAATGTTGCTTATGAATTTGTGTGAGTTTGTGTATCAAGTTAAGCTTTGTATATAAGTTTATGACGAGTAGTTGAGGAGGAAAGTATTATTTAACGGTTGGCAGAGCAGGTAGGTATATGGGTCGAAATGGTTGTGCTAGCCCCCACGGGTGCTAATGTGAATGTATATGATTGTATCGTTTCCTTGCCATGTCGCGAAGTACGGTTACGGGAGTTGAATTATTCTGAATACGAGTGATTGAAGGCAATATGCATGAGTGAATGTACACAATCTATGAGAGTTGTTACTCCGATTACGAGTGTATGATTCCATGATTATGAGTGAATGTCGTGATGATTATGAGTGATGATGATTTGATTATGAGCGTTTGACTATGTTGAAAATGAGTGGAGATGATTCATCACGAGTGAACGATGACGGAGATAAAGAGTGAATGCGGCGGAGTGATGCTTATACGAGTGAATGAGGGTTTGACGGCGAGACGGTAAAGTCACCGTGTGGGAGTCACACGGTGGGGTTTGAAATGTCTATTTTTGGTTGTGAAACGTCTGAGCTAGCATTTTCACGAAGTACCTCTTAAATGTTATATTACTCGATCGTTTAATTATTTACTTTATCTTTCCTCCACTTTGACATTCATTCATTATTTTAATGTGAAAGCTAACTAGGGTGTTATGTGTCTTGTTTCTTTTGTTTGTTCTTCCCCACCCCCGTAGGTACTCGGACGTAAATGTGCTGATTGCTGGGACGCTTGGAGGGCTCGCGATGATTTTCTTTTTGTCTAGACGCTACCTTTAGATGTTTGACTACTTTTACTACTCACAGTTACGGCCTGCGTGCCCTGTTTTGTTACAGTTTGTAACAGTTTTGTTGTTTGGAGTTTTGTTCCCTTTTGTTACAAATAGGTATATATATATAAAGTTTTGTTGTTTAAATCACAGGCTTGCGCTGCGGGCTCGTTCAGTCGAGACGCGTAACGCCCTTATTTAGGTGGGGTCCGCCCGGCCTAAATGGGGGTGTTACAAAGTGGTATCAGAGCAGCGATTCTGTTATTAAACGAACCTAAAATGAATCCTAAAATGAACATAGGTGGAGTCGTGTCTTAAAATGAATGTAGGAATTAAAATGAACCCCATGAAGAGGAATGGTGATCCAAGCAACATCAAGGTTAGGGAGACGTCCCGAAACCTTGGTTGGGAGACGTCCCTAGAGAGCTTGGTAGCCACGAATTGGAATTGTAACTATGAGGGTAGTATTAGTGGGGTGCGCTGATGTGCTGTTGATATGGTTGTATGTGTGTGCTATGCGAGGTTGGAGTACGGAGAAATGCGGCGTTGGCAGAGATATGATGAGATATGAGAATGATGCATAAGAAATGATGATGAGAAAGATATGAGGTTGATGGTATATTGATAAAATACATGGTAATGAATATACTTGATTTGATGAGGCTAAGTAAGATTGTAATTGTGTTAGTATTGTGATGATGATACGATTTTGGTATGAGCCTTGTAACGGCAAGGTTGATGTGGAAAGTCGCCTTGTTCGTTAAGGTTTGAGCTGAGTATGATGGTAATGACGAGAAAGATGTGGAAAGTTCTTCTCGGCCGATTTCGAGTGTCTGGTGTGGAAAGCCGACCTCGATTCGGTAGATATGACGAGAGAGATGTGGAAAGTCCTCTCGGCCGATTTCGAGTGTGTGGTGTGGAAAGCCGACCTCGATTCGGCAGATATGCTGGGAGAGATGTGGAAAGTCCTCCTGTCCGATTCGAGTGTCTGGTGTGGAAAGCCGACCTCAATTCTGGTGTTATGTTGGGAGAGATGTGGAAAGTCCTCCCGTCTGATTTGAGTGTGGTGTGGAAAGCCATCCTCTAATCGGTATGTATATCGGCGAAAGAATGATTTTGTACGCGTGATGAACCTATGTTAACGGTGATGTGTTGAATTGTGTAAGTTTCGTAACTACTGTCTTTAAGGAGGTGTGCTGAATTAGAACTGCGGTTGTCGTTTAATAATGTTGCTGTTGTTATTGTGGATTATTGCTGCCACTTTTGTCGTGTTGTTGCTGCTACTGTGCGTGTTATTACTGCTACTCCTTCGTGATGTTTTGCTGCTCATGGTTGAATCTGTGCTGTGGCTGTAATATATTGTTGTTGAGCAAACATGTGAGTGACTTGGTAATATGATTTGGTAACGATGATGTGCCCGCCCACCCTCCCCTTCTAAGCCAAGTATTGACAAGATGATGTTGTTATCTCTGCTTTAAAATTGTTTCTGCTTATGCCATCGTTTATGATCTGGACTCCTATATAGTTATTTTATATATATTATCGCATTTTTATTATCATATGTTTTCGTATGTATACTCGTTGATTATACATTAACTTATGTTGGTTATTGTTGATGGAGGATGGGATTAGGACCTTATGGTCACTGGAGGTACTTTATGGTGCATTTTGAGGAACTGTGGAATTGGTTGCTGCTAGATATAGTATATTGTCGTGGTATAACTGTATTGTTGTTTTCTTTTATTGGTCACTTGTCTGTCCCACATATGAATATATTTCGTATGATCATGTTTGTGGTAAGCCGGGATTGAGTATGGTTATGTGTGCTTGTATGGTGATGACGGTAAAAGGTCGGGTAATTGATGTTGTTGTTATCGGTTATTGCTGCTGTCACTGTTACCGTCTTATTGTAGCTAATTGTTTTGTCGGAGTGGATTGGTGTCTAAGATGAACTAGAGTAAGTATAAAAGCCGAACCGCGTGTGCATTTTCATGTTTATTGGCTACCTAGCCGCAGTTAATTATTTGGGTCGATTAGGAGTAGTCTGAGTCTTGATCGTGATTAGTGTCGAGGATTTGAGTCGTATAATGTCATGTGCTTTCATTGTTTGACATGTGTTGTGATTACAAGTTTAGATGGTATTACGTGTATGTTGGAGTATAATGAGGCAGAAGGTTGATAGTGTTGATCGAAACATTAGACACTGGACAGGGAAAAGAGGTATGATCCATTATGGCATGAGATGACTTGAACGATGGGTTGTGATTGATGGTGATTGTAAACCTATTGAAGGTACCGGGAAAAATGAAAAATCGCTAGTCCCTATCGGCGCCTACAAGACGCCGCCCTCGCCGTCTTGAGCAAGGCGGAATGCGCCTCGCAGGAAAAAGTGCGAAGTTTTGTAAAAATGGGGAGATCATTGCATGAATTTGCGATCAAAAAAGAAAAGTAGAAAAATCCTTTTTGAAAATGTATTTTCGGAGTCGCCACCAAATATTAAAGGAATTTGGAACCTATTCAACGCGTCTTGAAATACAAGACACGAGTGTCTCAGATTTCAAGGTGCGTCGATACCTATCTATCTGAGGTTTGAAACCAGAGAAGGGATTCGGAGTGAGGTTACTTTTCAAAAGTTTTGACAAAGATGTGTTTTTGAAAACTGAAATCAAAAAGCCTACGTAAAAGTAGTCTCTACTAATTTGAAAACATTTAGTTAATTTCGATATTTGGGCTAAAAGTCACGCTACGTACAAGTGCGAATAAACATGACTCGATTAAAATGCATAAATAATGTAAATTGTCAAAATAATGACGTATTGCTATAGGAAATGTACGTTAAATAATAATTTATTGACTAAATTATTACTATAGACGTTATTTTCCTGACCTCGTATTAGAATTTGTGAAAAACCCTCAGTTTTGACATGCTAAAAGACTCTATGAAACGGTACAATTTAGTGTTGGATCCGTGATTCTAGTCGTTATTTAATGCATGAATGAGGACTTGCATAATTATAAAAGTGACGTCGGTTTGCTTTAGTGATATGGGGTCGTTATTTATGCGATATTGGCGAGGTTTAGACGGATTATGAATCCGAATTGCTACAACCGTATTACGAATATGGCTCCGCTAGTGCCAATATCGGGTTTGGGGTTAATGTAACCCCATTGTCCGAGTCTCAAACGTCCAGCCCGTAGGTAAAATGTTTACCTTTCGAAAGTGTAAAGACGGTATTTTTGAGTGGATTTTGTGAATAGTGTATGTGTGTTGAAAAACCGATGTTTAGAAATGAATGAAGTGGGTTGGTATTTATAGAGGTTGGCTGATTCTAGGGTGAACAAAATATAAATCGCCTGTGTACAGGCATTTTATATTTTGTTTGGGTTGGATTTTGTAAGAAAATTGAAAAGGCGGCTGTGTGGGGAGGAGTTTATAATCGCCTGTTAACAGGCGATTAGAAACTTAATCGCCTGTCAACAGGCGATTTCTATTTTGTTTTGGTGGGCTGTTTTATGCCGCCTTTTGGTTTTGGGTGAGTGATTAGGTGATGATTGTGTTTTATTTGGATATTTTGGGCCAAATTAGTTTTTGGCTCAATTTTGATTTTCGTGATTCGGTTTTTGTCGTGTTTTTCGGTTTTGGCTCGAAATAAAATAATATTAGGTTATATTATTTTATGGTATCGTGGAGTCTTGTTTTGTGAAAATGTGACACGGGACGCACTTTGGCCCGTTTTGAGTGTTGTGTTAGTGTGCGTTTTGGGTCGTTTTTGTAAGTTTGGGCCGTTTTGTAGCTAGTTGGGCTGTTTTTGTGGCTTGGCTTAATAAGACGTTCCTGTATCGTGCTTACAATGACTAAGAGTGACATTCGTTTTTATGATTATGCAAATCCAAATTAATACGCTAAAAAATGACTAAATACGTTTTAGACACTTTTGTACCGTTTCGACTCTTTTAAAAGCATGCATGAAAGTCCTTTTCATCATCGGGTTTGTTTTTGGGGGGTACGGATACGGGTATCTACAGAGGCCCGGTTTGGTGAGCTTGGACAAAGCGTTAGTCAAACTTAAAGATAGTATCAGGACCATTACGCCTCGATACTACCTGGCGGCGCTAAGCATGTGTCTTATGGGAGAGACGAGGACTTAGCGTCGGGAAATGCGGGGAGGGACGACATGTTTTTAAGGACATGACGGTCCTACATGTTTAAGGGCATGTCGGCCTGCATGTGGCCTGAGTATTCCTAGCTGGCGCCTTGCTTGTGCTCCTGCTTGTGCTTCTGGCTTGCGCTCTTGGCTGTGCTTTGCTTGCGCTTCTGGCTTGCGCTCTTGGCTGTGCTTTGCTCGCGCTTCTGGCCTGCGCTCTTGGCTGTGCTTTGCTTGCGCTTCTGGCTTGCGCTCTTGGCTGTGCTTTGCTTGCGCTTCTGGCTTGCGCTCCTGGTTGTGCTTTGCTTGCGCTTCTGGCTTGCGCTCTTGGCTGTGCTTTGCTTGCGCTTCTGGCTTGCGCTGGTACGGACGTCTCGTAAAGGAGGTTACGCGTTCTCGTGTTTGGTTTATAAGAATGGTTGATGTTTTGGTGAACGTCTCGTAAGGAGGCTACATGTTTTTCTCATAAAAGGTTAGGTTTTTATGAACGTCTCGTGAGGAGGTTACGTGTTTTTGTATTTCTCATAAGAGGTTAGGTTTTTATGAACGTCTCGTGAGGAGGCTACGTGTTTTTCTCATAAAGGGCTAGGTTTTTATGAACGTCTCTTAAGGAGGCTACGCGTTTTTGTATTTCTCATAAAAAGGGCTAGGTTTTTATGAACGTCTCGTGAGGAGGCTACGCGTTTTTGTATTTTAACGTCTCGTGAGGAGGTTACGTGTTCTTGGTTTCTCATAAAAAGGGCTAGGTTTTAATGAACGTCTCTTAAGGAGGCTACGCGTTTTTGTATTTTAACGTCTCGTGAGGAGGTTACGTGTTCTTGGTTTCTCATAAAAAGGGCTAGGTTTTTATGAACGTCTCTTAAGGAGGCTACGCGTTTTTGTATTTTAACGTCTCGTGAGGAGGTTACGTGTTTTTGGTTTTTCATAAAAAGGGCTAGGTTTTTATGAACGTCTCTTAAGGAGGCTACGCGTTTTTGTATTTTAACGTCTCGTGAGGAGGTTACGTGTTCTTGGTTTCTCATAAAAAGGGCTAGGTTTTTATGAACGTCTCTTAAGGAGGCTACGCGTTTTTGTATTTTAACGTCTCGTGAGGAGGTTACGTGTTTTTGGTTTTTCATAAAAAGGGCTAAAATTGTGTTTGAGATGGGTTGAGAGTGTATTGGGCCGAGGAAAACAGCCCAAAACAGAAACAGAAAACCCAGAAACAAAAATAAAATCGCCAGTAAACTGGCGATTTTGTTTTTGTTTTGTGAATTTGTATAAAAATCGGGGAAGAGAAGGGAGGAGAGTTTATTTTGTTTCTAAAATAAAAACTAAATCGATAACCCTAAAATTCAATCCGGCGATTTTCTAGACCAAAATTCGATTTTCCGACTCCTACAATTCATCATGGACCAAGGTATGTAGTCAACTCACTTGGTTTTTGGGGTTTTGAAATTTGTTTGAGTCGGTTTTAACTCGAAATACCGTTTTTTAGGGTTTAGGGTCGATTTTTGTTGGTTTGATTCGAGTTTAGCTCTCGTCTTTGCTTGAAAACATTCGCCATGGCTAGTATAGTGCTTGCCTTGCTTGTCTTGCTGTCGTTGTGTGAAAATCCGGCTCGTGGTCTCAATTTTCGTGCGTTTTGTAGTGTAGGGGCATTTTGGTCATTTTTGAAAACGTCTCGAAAATGGCTCAAAACTTCAGTGTAGCTTACCCATTAGTAGTATATCGTGTTGGTGAGTTCGGTTTGTTGAAATTGTCGTGAAAAGCGGTTCGTTTGGGTAAAAACCGTGTAAAAGGGGGTAAAGTCGGGGTTTGTGCTCTGTCTTCGTAGCGTAGGGCGATCTCGAGTGGCTTGGTTGTTTTGGTAATGTTGTAGTATGCTAGTGTGAAGGTCTGGGTGGCTTGTATGCGAAGAACGGCTCGAAAAAACGTCATTTTCGTGCGTTTTGGTATAGGGGCCGATTTTGGTCGAAATTTTTCGGTTCCGAAACTTGCCCGAATTCTCTGTATTGTGTTTTCATGGCTAGTATGGTACACTTTTGGTCTTGTTTTGTAGAGTGTGTATGGTTTGGAGGTGTTTTTGGAGCGTTTTTGTAGTTTAGGCTAGGTTTCCAAAAATCGCTTTTCCTCGCTTTTCGTGCCCCGTTCATGGAATGTATGGTAATGTGTGTCGTCTGTGTTGGCTAGGGGGTTGTTTTGTGGGAAGTGGGGGCTTTTTGGATTGAGTTATGGTCAAGAAAAGGCCGTTTTTGTAGTTTGTAAGCGTTTTGTAAAAGTTGTTCATTCGGGGGGCTTGGGACGTTATTTTCGCATGGAATTTTTTGCACGTGTTTATTGTGATTTATGGGTTGGGTCTGTCTCAGAAAATGTGGGTTTCTGGCTTTTTGTGGCGTTTTTCCCTTTTCTGCTATTTTTGGGTTAAAAAGGCCTGCTTCCTGCCTTTTGGTTAGTTCTCTGCTGCTTTTGCGCGTGCTTGTTCTTGACTTGACTGAGTAGGACGTATATACCGTATACGTCTCATGAGATATGCTTTCCTGTGCTTGTGCTTTGTTTTGGCCTCGTCTGTCTAGTATCTGGGCCTAATGCTTGCTTTGCGTCGTTCTTCCGTGTGCTTCTGCTTTCTTGAGTGATTTGTTGTTGTCGTCGTCTGAGTATGCTTTTTGAATCTTGTGTAGGTGATCCTACGCCTCCAGCGCCTACTTCCAGTGACATGGATCGGGTATTGGCTGGTGTTGACTTTGCTGTTCCGGGGGGCGAGCATACTCCTACTTCAGGTATGCCCGCGCCCTTGGAGGTTTCCGAGGGTCCGTCTCAGTCGGATGTACTGAGAGCCTTTGCTCCGACGCCAGGGGTTTCTACGACGCCAGGGAGTGAGTTCCAGGGCGCTGCTGTGGAGTCTCCTGCCTTTTCTGCTAGTGGTGCTAGTGCTGTCAGTGCGTCGTCTGGGCCTTCTGCGAGTGGCCTGGGACGTGGTCTTTGTTCTGGTGGCCCTGGCCGTCGATTAGTGGTGTGGAGTCGTGGCGTTGTCGCCGAAGTCACCGCTTTCGACTAATGTAGTACGCGAGAGACCGCCGCCGGCGGACGCGATCTTACGGTGATACTAGCGGTAGTGAAATTTCTTCTTTGGGTCGTCGAGGTCTCCGTTGGCGGCGAGGTCGAGCTCGGTGTCGTCTCAGACTCTTTGCAGGGGTGTGGACGTGGCGCTGCTGTGGAGACGTCTGAGGCTCCTGGGGGAGGCCGTGGTGGAGGTCGAGGCGTAGCTGCAGGGTCTTTGCAGGGGCGTGGCCGTGGCGGTGCTGGAGGGACGCCTGTGGCTCCAGGAGAAGCGGCGATGGTTGTGGTCCGCGGCGAGCTCGCAGGGGCGTGGCCCGCAGCGTTGCCGAGGGTGCTGCGGCTCTGGAGGGCCAGGTTAGAGGCGTGGTCGTGGTCGGAGGAACCCGAGAAGAAGCGCAAGGTGGATGTGGCCACGGTGAGCGTGATGGCCGAGACGTCGAGCTCGTGTTGCTGCAGAGGGTGGTGACCGGGACGAGGCTGAGGTCGCCGGTGTTGTTGAGGAGGTTGGAGCAGGGGGAGCTCCTGTGGAGGTCACGCGGAGGCGTGGTCGTGCTCGGGGTCCGGGGAGCCGTTACGAGGACCCTTCTGAGTCGGAGGAGTCTTCGAGTGACGAGGAGGGGGCTTCTGACGAGGCTACCGAGGTCATTGCCGAGGTTGAGATTGCTGAGGCTGCTGCCGCCGCCAGCCGCCGCCGACGCCGCTTAGTTTCTTCTGTTGTTGCCGCGGCCGCTTTGTGGCCGGGGGTCAGGTCCAGGGCCAGGTTCAGGAGCAGGCTCAGGATGAGGCTGAGGCTGAGGCTGAGGTAGAGGCTGAGGGTGAGGCTGAGGGTGAGGCCCAGGATGTAGGTGCGGCAGGTCTTGAGGCCGCGACAGAGGTTTTCATGGGGATGGTCGACGAGCTGGGCGCGAGGCCTGACTATCCTCACGGTCCGCGTTTGTGGTCGCAGGTGGCCATGGACTGGGATGGCGTGACTCTGGTTTGGAGTCCCTTGGAGCACCTGTCGATCCGAGTGAAGGTCGGCTTTCCGTTAGGCTCGATGAGGACCTTCTCTGGGTTCCGGACGGTGTTTGACGTCTTTGAGGGTAGGCTCACCCAGGAGGAGCGAGATATAGTGCTTGGGGCGACTTCGGTCCGCCAGTGCGAAGTGGAGGGAGGTGCGGGCAAGCGGGTGAACTCGCGCCTCAGCATGCCGGCGTTGTTGGATAGGTTTTGGGATCGACCAACACCTTCCACATGCCTGGTTACGAGGTTGGCGTGACTCGCTTCTTCGTGGGCGATTATTCTGGGTCGCCTCATGGTGAGGCGTACTTGGCGGGGCGTGAGCGACCTCCTATCGATAGCCCACGAGTCGTGCGCCTGATTGGCGACGGGGTCAAGTGCGGGGTAGGTGAGGAGCATACGTTTCAGCCCCGGACTATATGGTTTGCCGACTTCTTTGAGGGGAAAAGGAAGAAGAAGGGGTCTACTCGGCGGCGCCGAAGCGAGGGCATTTGTGGTTGTGATGGTTCCTGACGGCCACCCACTTTGGCGACAAGGGGGAGCGAGCGTCGACGGCTGTGTTGATGGCGCTGTCGGACATGACGCGTCTAGGTGACTTTGACTGGGTCACTCCTGCTCTGGGTCTGTTGATCCGATACTTGTGGGATGCGGTGCGTCCTGACCGGATTGACGAGAAATCAGATGTGTCGCTCGTGGGCCCTGGTCTTCTGATGGAGGTAAGGTTCGATTTTTGTAGTTTTTTTGTTTGTTTTGTTTACGCTTTTGTACATGCGTGTATTACGATTGCTTGCAGGCTCGGTGCTATGCTCACTTCCCTCTACGCTTAGGACACGTTCAAGGTTGAGGCGCAGTATCCGGCTTTCCATGCTTACGCGACAGCGGATCGGAGAGGTATTGGCCTAAACTACGACGCGGCTCGTGTGCGCTTCAACGGGATGACCGTGGATAAGGTAAGGGCATTTGTGTTTTGTACTTTGGTCTTTTGTAGCTTGTTTTCGAGTTTGTGTTTGTTTTTGTGGTTTATAATTTGGTTTTGTTTTGTAGTTCGATCGTGACCCCTGGAAGAAGTTTACCGGCGTCCCTCCGACGATTGCAGCTCGCTTTGGTCCCCTTGACGGGCGGAGGCTGTATATCGAGACCCAGTACGGCTCGTACTGGTACTTGGGTGAGCGTCTGTCTGCGCAGACGGGTCGCGGCGGCTTCATCGTACCTGCTCCTCCGCCCTCGGTTTTGTTCGTGGAGACGCCCGACGCTAATGAGCGTCGTGACGTGTATCACGAGGGTGAGTCCGACTCCCTGCTGCGGCCGGCTGAGGATTACGTGACTTGGGCACAGCATGCCCTTGCTGACGCTGTGATCGAGGTATGCTTGATTATCCTTTTCGCTTGTATATGTTTTGGTTCCAGGAAGCAAAAATTTACCCTATTTTTGTTTTGTAGCGACGTGATCCTGACCTTGAGTTCCAGCCTCCTCCGTTCGTTGAGGATCTGTTGGTTGTTCACGAGGGCTGCTCTCATTCGATCGTCTTTGCCGCCTTCCACATGCGTGGTCACCGATGCGGGTCTTGAGAGGTGGGATCCGCGCGTGAGAAAGGTATTCACTTTCTTCTTTGTACAGCATGAGTATTATGTAGTATAGCCCCCAGTTTGAATTAGATTTTATTTTAAAATCATTATTCAAACTCTGTTTTTGATTATAGCCCCCAGTTTTTGATTATAGCCCCCAGTTTGAGTAAGATTTTATTGTAAAATCGTTAGTCAAACTCTGTTGAAGCAGGTTTTTGATTGTAGCCCCAGGTTAGAAAGCTAAATGTGTTTTGCGTGTTTGTGGCAGGTGACGGCCGAGGGGCACAGGAGGCTGTGGCGGGCGGCAAACCGGTGGTGGGCGGTCGTGAATGAGAAGGTGGTTGACGCTTGCAGGGCTCAAAGGGAGGCGGCCGATGCTCGACTTGAGTTAGCCAGGGTCAGGGCTGAGGAGGGTGCGAGATTGCGGGCCGAGCTGGAGGCTGCGCATGCCGAGGAATTGGCGAGAGTCCGGGCAGAGCTAGAGGGTCGGTACGCAGGGGAGCTAGATAGGGCGCGTGCTGAGATCGACTCCTTGCGTCTTTGTCTTCTGGTAGTGATCATTCGCGATGAGACTTGGACTTGTGTGTATATTGGACTTGTATTAATATTTTGTTTGTAACGGTTTATTTATCGGGACTCGTGTAGGGTTGATTTTTTTGGTTTTGTGGGTGTTTATGGTTTTAATTTGGTTATTTTGTCTTGTTGCGAAAAATGCATTCCTGCGTCGTAGCTGGGTCTGAAATCCTTGCGTATTCGCTTGCCGAGCGTATCTGCAGAACATTGTTAGTCGTAAAAGCATATATATATACGCCTCGATTGAGACTGACTCGCTAATGACCAAATTAAATGCAAAATGAAGAGTTTTGAAAACTGCTGGTTTAGAAAATACTTTAGACTTGTGAAAAAGACGTTTTTGACATAGCAAAAATGTGAGCTAAAACGACGTTTTGAGACGAAAAATTGTGAATGCGAAATTCATATTTTGTGTTATTTTAATTTTTGTGCGATTATCGTGTTTTGTGAAAACGAAAAATACGAAAGACGGGAGTCAATTACGCAAATCGAGGCAGCCTTGACGGGACCGTAAAAACAGGTCCAAGGTCGGTAGAAGTGATAAATGGGTTAATAAGTTAAAAGTTTTTAGGGTATAGGTGTGTAAGAAGTGTAAGAAATCGAATAATTTTGTCAGAAAAGAAAAAGAAAATCGCCTGTAAACAGGCGATTTCATTTTTAATCGCCTGTTTACAGGCGATTACAATTTTGTTTTGTGGTTTTTGTTTGATTTATTTTAATCGCTTGTTCACTAGCGTTTAAGTTTTTGTGTTGTATTTCGTTGTGCAAATCTCGGCTATAAAAGGAGGGCTAAGTTAGTTCATTTCACTCATCCTCTCGTTTTCTATTCTCGATTTTCCAAAAATATTCAGAATATTTACGGAACATTCGTCGAGTTATGGAGAATTTTGAAGGAAACATGCGTCGTTGGTGTGCGTCCTTGTCGGGTGTCGAGAAGAAGCTCTTGAAAGATTGCGGAGTTGGCGTATTTCGTGGGCTAAAGCGAGTTCGAATGGAGTACGAGTTCTGGGCGCTTGTCTTGAGTATTGGGACCCAAGCCTTCATGTGTTCCGCTTTCCTTGCGGAGAGGTTTGCCCTTTAGTCGAGGAGTTTGGGGCCATTGGCGGGTGGGCGCGTATTGGCTGCCGTATGTGTCGTGCGGGAACTTGGCTATAAGAGGCGAGGTTGTAATTATCTCAGATGACGTGATGAGGTAGAAGAGTTATTTGTTGGGAACAGTGTCAACCTCTATCGTTTGTGTCAATGGTTTAGGAATAATGCGAGCGGGCATATCTCTGCTTGTGGCTAGGAGAAGGGCTTTGGCCTTTTGCTTGGTACATCGCTATATGTTTCGCACTGCGTATGCGAGGAGTCTTTGGGAGATCCGCGTTTAATGTTTGTTGTGGAAGCGGATGGAAATAGGTTGCAATCCTTCGCTTTAATTACGGCCGAGACGATCCTTGGATTGGACGGCCAGGGCATGTAATAGGGAACATGCGTCTGAGGGTGTCCATTGATCCCGCAGTGTGGTGATGGAGCGTCTAAGTGTCTGAACGACCTTGGCCGATGGCGAATATGTCGCAGGAGGCATTACCAACCGTTACATGCGATGGTCGGGTCCAGACGAGCGTCCTAACGACTATTTCCCCGAGTTTGTGAGGTCATGTGCTATCCGTTGGTCGGTATCATGGTGGGGAGTGGTCAGTGTGACAGCGAGTGCAGTAGGTGATGGTCCCTCTGGAGTCCTATTGTGTGGGTTTGAGATGGGAGTTTACATCCATCCCCTGCGGGTGAGGCGACAGATAGGGTATGCACAGTTCATTCCTGGCCAGGACACGAAGGTACAGGACATGCTCGTGTTAAACAACCAGGTGACTGACGAGTGGGTCAGTGGTTGGATCATGCGCCCTAAGTGGCTTGTAGCTGGTACTCCTGGGACAATCCGGGTGTCGAGGGCTTATGTTAAATGGACCGTGGCTCAAAGTGTTCAGGAGAGGGCTCGTCTCCGTGCCATAGAGCTTAACGAGCCTCCGCCGACGTCTGCCTATGACCCGATCCGCTTTGGACGCAATAGTGGTAGGGGTGGTGCTTCGAGCTCGGTGCCTCTCTCGGCGGCTGAATGTGTGTTCGGTCGTCGCCGTATCCCAGGGCCAGGTGCTCCGGATCGTCATGGTAACGCTGGGGGTCTCCGCAGGGGTTGAGGGTTGGTGCTCCCCTATTCAGCTGGAAGGTTTCAAGTCTACTTTGATGGTGATAACCTAGTTTGTGTGTTTTTGTTAGTATTATGTTCATATTATGTTGTATTATGTGCTGTACTATGTAATATATTACCTATCCTAAACCCGATGTACATGCCGCGACTCGTATTGTAATATATAGTGTTTGTTAGTGTATTTCTAAGGTTGTAGTTATGCTCCTACTTTTGAAAAATCCAAAATGTAACCGTTCTTTTTAAGATTAATAAAAATCAGGTTTTTATTTACGACTTTGCCTCATTTTGCTTATTTTTTTGTGTGAAATTCCTTGGCTCTAATCTCTTTTCAAAGGTTTAGAATGCAAGCATGGTTTTTGTTCCCGGGAAATTTTTGTATCGACTATTCCCTCGACCTTTTTAAGCTTTGGGTTTGTCGTTTTGTGTTGAATATCGCCTTATGTTAACCCATTAGGTTATGAGACGGTTTTTGTGTTGACTATGTCCTTGGCTTTTTTAAGCTTTGGACGTGTCATTTTTGTGTCGAATATCGTTCTTTTTACCCTTAGGTTAAAAGATGAATTTTGTGTTGACTATGTCCTTGGCCTTTTTAAGCTTTAGACGTGTCATTTTTGTGTCGAATATCGGTTGCGCTTTTTGCAAAGCTGCCTACGTATCCACGAAAAGTGGAATCAAACCGGCGTAGTTCGAGAAGTGTACGTTTAGGGGCATACCGGCCCATGAATTGTGTTTGCTTTTTTGTGGTGAATGTGCACGTTTAGGGGCATGCCGGCCCATGAGCATGTTTAAGGACCTGCCGGTCCATGAGCATGTTTAAGGACCTGCCGGTCCATGATTTTTTTTTTTTTTTTTTTTTTTTTTTTTTTTTTTTATTAAGAAAATTTTACATTTTACGGATACATTGCAAGGCATTTTTAAGGGTAGTACTTCTTGAGCTGGTCGAGGTTCGTTGCTAGGTTAAACTCTTGACCGTCCAAGTCGGTTAGTTTTACTGCTCCACCTGTGAAGATTTCCTTGACGAGGTAGGGTCCAGCCCAGTTAGGCTTGAATTTTCCTCGTGGGTCGACTGGAAGTGGTGCTCGAACTGACTTTAGTACGAGATCACCTACTTTTATGTGTCGTGGCTTAACTCGTTTGTTGAATGCTCGTTGTAGTCGGGCTTGGTACATTCGTACGGTACTCAGGGAATGCAGTCGGCGTTCATCCAGGAGCATGAGTTGTTCGTATCGTTCACGGGCCCATTACCTTAGGGATGCTACTTTCCATTAGTATGCGTAGAGACTGTATTTCTATTTCCACTGGTTGGACGGCTTCCATGCCATAGGTGAGGAAATAGGGGGTCATGCCTGTAGGGATTCGGATGGTAGTATGATATCCCCAGAGTGCATATGGTATTTTGTTGGGCCAATCTTTGCAGCTGTCGATCATTTTCTCGAGTATGGTGACGACTGTCTTGTTTGCTGCTTCAACGGCTCCATTGGTTTGGGGTCTATAGGGTGAGGACTTGTGATGTTGGATGTTGTATTTTGTGAGTATAGCTTCCGTCTCGCGCTGAAAGTGCGAGCCTTGATCGCTGATGAACTCATGGGGTATGCCATATCGGCATATAATGTTTGTCTGTATGAACTTGGCGACTTCTTTGGAGCCGAGGGTTCGAAAAGATGCTGCTTCTACCCATTTTGTAAAGTAGTCGATTGCCACTAGCACGAAACAGTGACCTCCTGCTCCGATGGGGTGGACTTTTCCTATCACGTCAATGCCCCAAGTTGAAAAAGGCCAGGGTGAGGTTAGGCTGTACAGTGGTGAAGGTGGTACATGTTGGACATTCTTTGAAAATTTGGCGGTTGTGGCGATTGCTTGGCGTATTGGATCTGATCTGCTTCCATAGTCGTCCAATACCATCCTAGCCGTAGAATCTGTTTGCAGAGTGCTCGAGCGTTCATGTGGGGTCCGCATTCGCCGTCATGGACTTGTGTGATGATTTCCTGTCCCTTCTTGTAATCGACACATATGAGCAGCGTTCCTTGTGGTGTTTTCTTGAGTAATTGTCCCATTTCTAGCACAAATTGGGAAGCTAGGAGTCTGATAGCTCTCTGTCCACGTTTATCGGTGTCGGGTGGGTAAGTGTTATGCATTTTGTAGTGGATTATGGCTTGATACCAAGGATCTGCCTGCTCGGCGTGGTCCAGGTCAATGGTATGGATGTATGCTGGTTCGTCACGTCTTTCGACGATGATGGGTAGTAACTTCATGTCTGGTGGCATGTTGAGGAGGGATGAGAGTTTTGACAGTGCGTCGGCAAACTGGTTTTCTTCCCTTTGGAGGTGGTAAAATTCGATGCAGTCGAAGTTGGTTAGGAGTTTTTGTACTTTTGTTTGGTACTTGGTGAGGGTTTCGCTCATGATCTTCCATGCCCCGGTCACTTGATTTATGATGAGGAATGAATCTCCATGCACTCGTAGGTTCTTTATTTTGAGGGCGATGGCGGCTTGCAGGCCGTAAATGCAGGCTTCGTATTCAGCGGCGTTGTTTGTAACGCTAAAGTCGAGCTTGATTGAGAGTGGAGTATGATCGCCGTTTGGGGATATTAAGAGTATTCCGACTCCATAGCCGTGGTAGTTTGACGCTCCGTCGAAGTATAATTGCCAGTACTCCCTTTCTATGGCGAAGATCCCATCGTCTGGAAATGACATTGTATCGATCATGGGTTGTTCGATGGTAGCATTTTCTGCGAGGAAGTCCGAAACTGCTCTTCCCTTGATCACTTTCAGAGGGAGGTATTTGAGTTCATACTCGGCGAGGAGTAGAGTCCACCTGGCCATACGCCCATTTAGGACTGGTTTTTCAAATAGGTATTTGAGGGGGTCCATTAGGGAGTAGACTCTTGTTGTGCTAGTGAGTAGGTAGTGTCTGAGTTTTTTGGTTGCCCAGACAAGCGAGAGGCAGCTTTTCTCGACTGGTTCATACCGAGTTTCGTAATCGTGGAACTTTTTGCTGATGTAGTAGATGGCCCGTTCTTCGTTGTTGACTTCTTGGGCGAGCATGGCACCCATGGCGTTTGGCGTAGTCGTTAAGTATAGCGGCGGTGGCAAGTCATACGTGGGGGTGCCAGAACGGGTGGGTTTGTAAGCAAGCTTTTGACTTTGTCGAACGCTTGTTGGCAGTCATCGTCCCATTTCATATGCTCTTCCTTCTTCAACTTTTTGAAGATTGGCTCGCAAATCATGGTGAGCTTGCTGATGAACCGGGAGATATATTGGACTTGTCCCAAGAAACTCCTTATTTAAATCGATGTTGCTCGGCGTTTTCATGCCCATTATTGCTTTGATTTTGGTTGGGTCTATTTCGATCCCGCGTTGGCTTACTATGTGGCCTAACAATTTGCCTGACGTGACCCCAAAGGTGCATTTCTGTGGGTTTAGTCGCATCTTATACTGCCTGATTCGGGTGAAGAATTTCCGAAGGTTTGTGACGTGGTCATCCCTTTCTTTTGATTTTACGATCATGTCGTCGACGTATACCTCGACCTCCTTATGTATCATGTCGTGGAGCAAGGTGGTAGCAGTGCGTTGGTAGGTAGCGCCGGCATTTATGAGCCCAAACGGCATGACTGTGTAGCAGTACGTTCCCCAGGGGGTTACAAAAGTTGTTTTTGGCATGTCGTCTGCTGCCATCTTGATTTGGTTGTATCCTGCATATCCATCCATGAATGACAGTAAGGCGTGGTCTGCTGTGTTGTCGATTAGGATGTCCATGTGAGGTAGTGGGAAATCATCTTTTGGGCAGGCTTTGTTCAGGTCCCGGAAGTCGGCACATACTCGTATTTTGCCGTTTTTCTTCATAACTGGTACCATATTGGAGACCCAGTCTGAATATTCGATGACTTGGATGAACCCGGCTTGTAGCTGCTTCTCAATCTCTTCCTTGACCATGAGGGACCATTCTGGCTTGATGCGTCGGAGCTTCTGCTTGATCGGTCTGCTACCTTGCTTGATCGGGATGCGGTGTTCAGCTATCTCGCGGTCTATGCCGGGCATGTCCTTATATGACCAGGCAAAGAGGTCCTTAAACTCTGCGAGGAGCTTGGTGTATGTGGCCCTTTCTTCTGTGCTTAGAGAAGCCCTCAGCTGTAGTTCTCGAGGTTCTTCGGGTGTGCCTATGTCGATGGTTGCTGTGTCTTCAATAATGGGCTCCTGTTCGGGTTTTGAAACAATGCTTGCAATGTATCTATATAATGCAATGTTATTTAGTTTAAATTTATCGTATTCACTAGAGAATGTAGATTTTAAATGAGGCAAAGAGTAATAAAAAACTTTCATGTTATTAATGTTATCAAAAGCGGTTACATTTGAAGATAGCTCAGACGAGGGAGCTTTGGATAACCTTAATGACTCTAGTTCTTTAGCTAGAACTTACTAATTTTAGGAACGTGATCGGGTAACCTAACCGTTTTTTAGAAAATTGGCGTCATGATGACGCAGGACCCTAGAGTCTAGGCGTAGATGCTTGGGTTGGGGCTTCCTGGGTCGTCGGTAGATTGGGTGGCATTTTCTTCAAGCTTCAGCTGATGGAGAGTGACTCGAAAGTCTGAGGCCTTTATAGTAATGACTTCGTTGTAACAGGGAAGCTTCACTTTCTGGTGCAGAGTTGATGTGATGGCTCCGGTAGCGTGAATCCAGGTCCTTCCTAACAACATGTTATATGCCGGAGGGATATTCATGAGCTGGAACTCGGTTCGTGTTTCAACAGAACCTGTCATGATGAGTAATGATATGATTCCTTCTATGCTGCGGGATGTACCGTAAATGCGCTCTTATCTTTGTTGGAGCAAGGGGTGACATCACTTTCCTTTAGTCCTAGCTTGAGGGCGGTTGTTAGGGGCAGGATGTTGATTGCGGAGCCGTTGTCGATGAGGGTGACAGGTAGCACCATATTACGACACTCTACGGTTATGTAGAGTGCTGGGTTGTGTGGATCTTGAAAGGGTGGAAGATCTGCGTGGGAGAAAGTTATGGCACCTGGTAGCCAATCCCGGATAATGCGGTCAATGAGTTGTGCTGGGAGGACTTCCTTGGTATCTCGCCATGTTGTGTTATATGAAGGATCGTTCGTTATGGGTGGGGTCGTCATACTTTCGATTGTGTCCTTGTTTTTGCTTTTGCTTGTGCGTTTAGGAGGGAATCCCGGCGGTATTTGTAGATCCAAAGGAGACTGATGCGGACGTTGGGGGCGTGGAGCTTTATCGTGGTCGTCGGACTGTCTGAGGGGATGTTGATGAGGGATCTGGGTGAAGATTCATTTCCTGTCCTCGTGCCTTGGTTTCGTTCTTGTCCTAGCTTGGCGAATGTGATCAATGTTGCTACCGTTGATGCTGTCAAAAAGGACGTTGACCTCGTGATCGCTTGAGGGAGCCAGGAGGGGGTGATTGAGAATGGGATGAGCTCCTACGAAAATGGGGCGAGAATGGGAGGTGTCATGCTGGACCGATGGTTTAGGAGCTATGCTTGGCTTATCGATTGTTTCATTGTCGATCATGTCTTGGATCACATTCTTTAGGCGGAAACAGTTCTCCGTGTCGTGTCCCTTTCCTCTGTGGAATTCGCAGTACGAGTCCTCGTGCCATGATAATGGCTTCTTATCCTCAGGTGGTACGCTGGTGGGTTTGGGAAGATGGAGGATGCTCTTCTTCACGAGTTTTCCCAACGCCTTTGAGTAGGACATGAAGAGGGGGTCGAACCTTAAATCGCTGTTACCAGCGGAAATGGTCCAGTGATGATGACCTGGAGTGCGATAGGAGTGGTGTGCTAGGAATCTTTGGTTGTGCTGCTAGTGCCTTTGAGTTTACAGCGTTAAATGGTCCAGTCGTTGTTGTGGTGGGAGAAGTATTGACCTGGCGGCCATGATCTGAAGTTTTGGCCAGTTTGTATTTGTGAATTTCATCCTCCAGGGATCGGATTCTCTTGATGTGTTGAGCAGACTCTTCGGCGAACAGTCTTGCGTTTTTCTCGGTTTCGATCTTTTGCATGGCGGCCAGATGTTCGAACAAAGCGGTGAGATTGGCTACCTTGTGGTCGAGCAGCCTTACGTGTTCGGTGATCGTCATTAGCGGAGGAGGCGGTGGAAGGGCAGTTTCATCATTTGCGAGGTTGAAACGGAAATTCATCCTGTGTTTGCGAGCCGGGAGTTCAGGGTTTTTCAATGAGTGGACCTGACAAAGTTTTCAAACCTTTAGTGATTCTAAAAGAGAAGGAAAAGACTCAATGAAAAATCGCATTCATGACCAAAGGAAAACACAAAAATGTACAAAGTGGGTGCAAGACTTGACTCGTGTTTTAGCTTTTGAAAAAGACACGGGAAGCTTTTGAGATAGAGGCGTGTTGACACGTCCTTATTCTCGAGGTAAGGAAAATTTGTATGATCATAATCTGATTAACCCAGTTCGGCGGTATGTTGCCAGGGGTTTATCATTGGATTACGATAAAAAGGATCAGACTGAAATAACGATAGGCTAACCGATCTGAGGATGTTAAAATTGGGTAAAAAGCGATCAATTGTTCGCCCTTTACGTGTGACTCAGGGATTTAAATCAAAAAAATGACGACAAGTCACTCGATTCAAAGAGTAAATCAACGGGTTCGCATATGAGCGAGCCCGCGTTTTTTGTTTTTGAGAGAAAAAGGTTAAATCGGGACGACTAAAGAGTCACTCGACTTAGAGCTAAATCTAATGTTCTAAAAGTTAATTTCATTTAAAATCTCCGAAATGAATTGACATATTCGGGTTTTCGCTTTGTGAAATGTTTTTAGCAATAAATGTATTATGACGATACGTCAGTCGCATAATTCATTTACGTTTTGAAAAAGACCTGGGATATAGTGATTATCTTGGATCGGTTTTAAATGCATCGGCATTTTATTTGTCAAACTCAAATGACCATAGGTCAAAGAGCCTAACGGCGTGTTTTAAAAAGTATGACCTTTTTTGAAAAAAGTTTGAAAAAGTAATTTCAAAAATGGACGTATTTTAAAAGTATAATGCCTAGGAAAAGTTTTCGTATGCAGAAAGTTTTGAAAGACGACTATAGTGAGGGTACTATAGCTTCACACTTGTACAAGTTGTACATATAAACACAGGTTTTTGGTTTATAGGGTAAGGTTCCCTCCGGCCATTCCCGTAACGTTTAGGTAGGGGCACCCGCAAGACTACACACGTCTTAGGTGTGAATTCAAGACGGGCCCTAGAGCGTTCGAGTTTGACTGGTTACGATCGTTTGTACGGATGCCGTACTTGTAATCGTGGAGGGGTGAGAGAACAGTGTGTCCGGAGTTACCCCGCTTATGAAGCGAGAGTTACTGGGGGCCGTTCCTCAAAGGGTGTGGTTTGAATCAGGAGGATTCGACTCAACGTACTTTTGCCCAAATATCGAAAGCGTAAATGTTTTCAAAGTTTCAAGCTTCACTTCTTTATGTTTTTAAAATAAAAGAAAAACAAGTTTTTCAAAAATAATAAAAATCATGCTCGTCCCCAGCGGAGTCGCCAGCTGAAGGTACCGGGAAAAAATGAAAAATCGCTAGTCCCTATCGACGCCTGCCGCGCCAGCCTCGCCAGTCTTGGCGGAAGCGGAAATCGCCTCGCTGAGGAAAAAGTCGAAGTTTTGTAAAAATGGGAGATCATTGCATGAATTTGCGATCAAAAAAGAAAAGTAGAAAAATCCTTTTTGAAAATGTATTTTCGGAGTCGCCACCAAATATTAAAGGAATTTGGAACCTATTCAACGCGTCTTGAAATACAAGACACGAGTGTCTCAGATTTCAAGGTGCGTCGATACCTATCTATCTGAGGTTTGAAACCAGAGAAGGGATTCGGAGTGAGGTTACTTTTCAAAAGTTTTGACAAAGATGTGTTTTTGAAAACTGAAATAAAAAGCCTACGTAAAAGTAGTCTCTACTAATTTGAAAACATTTAGTTAATTTCAATATTTGGGCTAAAAGTCACGCTACGTACAAGTGCGAATAAACATGACTCGATTAAAATGCATAAATAATGTAAATTGTCAAAATAATGACGTATTGCTATAGGAAATGTACGTTAAATAATAATTTATTGACTAAATTATTACTATAGACGTTATTTTCCTGACCTCGTATTAGAATTTGTGAAAAACCCTCAGTTTTGACATGCTAAAAGACTCTATGAAACGGTACAATTTAGTGTTGGATCCGTGATTCTAGTCGTTATTTAATGCATGAATGAGGACTTGCATAATTATAAATGTGACGTCGGTTTGCTTTAGTGATATGGGGTCGTTATTTATGCGATATTGGCGAGGTTTAGACGGATTATGAATCCGAATTGCTACAACCGTATTACGAATACGGCTTCGCTAGTGCCAATATCGGGTTTGGGGTTAATGTAACCCCATTGTCCGAGTCTCAAACGTCCAGCCTGTAGGTAAAATGTTTACCTTTCGAAAGTGTAAAGACGGTATTTTTGAGTGGATTTTGTGAATAGTGTATGTGTGTTGAAAAACCGATGTTTAGAAATGAATGAAGTGGGTTGGTATTTATAGAGGTTGGCTGATTCTAGGGTGAACAAAATATAAATCGCCTGTGTACAGGCGTTTTATATTTTGTTTGGGTTGGATTTTGTAAGAAAAATGAAAAGGCGGCTGTGTGGGGAGGAGTTTATAATCGCCTGTTAACAGGCGATTAGAAACTTAATCGCCTGTCAACAGGCGATTTCTATTTTGTTTTGGTGGGCTGTTTTATGCCGCCTTTTGGTTTTGGGTGAGTGATTAGGTGATGATTGTGTTTTATTTGGATATTTTGGGCCAAATTAGTTTTTGGCTCAATTTTGATTTTCGTGCTTCGGTTTTTGTCGTGTTTTTCGGTTTTGGCTCGAAATAAAATAATATTAGGTTATATTATTTTATGGTATCGTGGAGTCTTGTTTTGTGAAAATGTGACACGGGACGCACTTTGGCCCGTTTTGAGTGTTGTGTTAGTGTGCGTTTTGGGTCGTTTTTGTAAGTTTGGGCCGTTTTGTAGCTAGTTGGGCTGTTTTTGTGGCTTGGCTTAATAAGCCGTTCCTGTATCGTGCTTACAATGACTAAGAGTGACATTCATTTTTATGATTATGCAAATCCAAATTAATACGCTAAAAAATGACTAAATACGTTTTAGACACTTTTGTACCGTTTCGACTCTTTTAAAAGCATGCATGAAAGTCCTTTTCATCATCGGGTTTGTTTTTGGGAGGTACGGATACGGGTATCTACACCTATGCATGGATAAGATGTAAACGGGTGCGTGACTCGTAATTAACAATGTCGTTTGTGATGGTTGTGCATGTCTTTTAAATGATATGATGACATGAGTTATGTATTATATATATATGGATGAATGTAGCTATAAATGTGAATATTACGACTGTGAAAGTGAGCTCTGTAATGTAATATTGATTATGACAACACCCTATGAATGCATAATATATGTATTTTATACAAGGCGTGTGTACTCTTGAGTTAGCTTTGAGTATGATGTGGTTTTATTTATGTAAATGTATATAGGTATGTATGTTTTATGTATAATGGAGGATGAGATTAGGATCCTTGTGGTCATTAGAGGCATTCTTGCGAATGCATTGGTGCAAACTATAGCCGTAGGTTAATACACTGCCGACTATTGTTTCTGGCTGCTGTATCTACTACTGTATTGCTATACCTGTTGTCGCAAACTGTTTAGCTACTTCCATACTTGCCTTATATCTCAATATCGATTCTTTGTGAGCGTGTACCTTGAAATTGGAACATAAATTTGTCGTGATCAGTGGAATTGTGTGCGAGAAGTGTTGTAAAGCTAGGTAGGTAACCCTTAGGCACATTTTCTACTGCTTTGTTGATGGGTTATTCCGCTAGGCATGTGTGCCTATATGGTGAGAAGTATTGTACATATTTTGGTGAGTATTTGAAATACTTGTTGTGTGTGTTGACTCGAGCTGGTTCACTACTCTGTTGATACTAGTCGTTGTGTAAGTGGTATAGCGTGTGTAAGATTGCGAGTGATTGACAGTTATGTTGTCGCCACAATTCAAGCTACTGAAATACTGTTTTTGATGCTTAATATGTTGCTGAAATCGTCTATGAGCTGATGATTGCTGACACGCTCGAGGAACTGGGCCATGTTGTGCTTCTGCTTTGAGTTTCTTTGGGAGTCTTTTATACTGTAGTTGGTGACGATTTACGTAAGGGGGAAAGGCTGATAAGGTATGTTGTTGTGGTAGTGTGTGGCGAAATACACAGTGGGAGTAAACATGTAATATAGAGGATTATGAATTACGAACGAGTACATCTTGGAGTCCAAACCTTGATTTCAGTCTCTTCAGTGAGATAAGGGAATCTCCCTTGCTTAGTTCGATTTTTAAGGGTTAGAAGGTAATGTGAAGTAATCTGATGAGAAATCAGGATAAGAATTGATGGAATTGACGTGTGTGTGTTCAGTATATAGGTTTTGCGTTGTTGTAGCGTTGGAAGGTGTCGTCTATGTGTGTAATTCATGTATGTCGTAAATCGTGTAGATAGAGCAAGGTAGTGTGTGAGTCTCGTTTGTTGCTATCTAGAAGTATTTGCTATTGTCGGTCTATGAGTTGATGTATGTCTGTTTTCTGCTGTCACGTCCAATGACTATTGTATGCCTGTAGTTGCTGTTCACTGTTACTTCTGCCACCTGCTGTTGCCGTCTCCGATTATTGTACTTGTTGTTGGTGTCATATGTGCTCGCCTACTAACGTTGTTCCATTTCTGTTGTTGCTACGACGTGTTGTTGCCACTGAATGTGTGTGTGTGTGTTAAAACGGTGTGTGATGCGTGAGTGCAGGTGTAAATATTAGTGATGCTAGGTGGGTAAGGCCGAGGAAGTTGAGCTGGTCGAAATTGGCTAGTGTGAGCCGTGTTATACTTTTGCCTTCTTAGTGCAATTGCTGCATCGTGTTGTTTTAGTGAGACGAGATCTAGATTCGGACCTAAACCGAGCATAGGCCAAGTTGAATTAGGATTTCGTTGCCGTGAGATTATATTTTGTTTTCGCTAATCCATGTTGTGGAAGACATGGAGTTACTGCTACATCGTGGTGTCAAGTGACTTGGTAAGAACTAGCAGATTATTGTTGTGAGAAGCTTGTAATGAGTTTTGTGTACGTGTAGTGAATGAAGGAAGCTTGTAATGATGTCGTTTGTAATGGTGAAAAATAATTGTTGGAGTTAGTGTCCTCCACAGTTAGTGCAATAACATAATTAAATCTCTAAAAGGTACACAGGGTACATTTTGTATTTAATCAGTTGATTAACGTTTATCGATAACGGTTGGCTTGCTAGATAAGTTTGACGTTATTGTCATACAGATGGCGGTGATCAACTGGTCCCTAAGAGTCACACCTAAAGGATGTGTTTGAGAAATATGATTATTTGAGAAAATGATCATATTGATGCCCTACTAAAAGACTAAAAGGTTAGTCGGTGTTTTTGACTAAAATGTTAGTCAAGTGTGTGATAATAATATGGCCATTTAATAAGGATTAAATGATATTAGCTAAAACGAATTAAATGTAATTCGTAAATTGAATATAAAATGTTATATTTAATTATTGAATATAATATAAGCTAATTAATCATAAACTGTTATAATTAATTAGTAAATTATAAATATAAGGATATTAATAATTTAATGATATATTATAGTAGATCATATTTATATGACACTAGTAATATTATATTATATTAAAAGCTAAAGGAAACCTCCAAGAAAGAGCCTAATTGGTCTTTGACTCCTTGGTCAACAAGGGATTGGTTTTGGAAAGTGATTTTTGGAAAGAAAAATTACTCCCCATAATTAATTGAGAGGGCCGAAATAATGAGTATATTAAGGGGAGTTTTTGCTCAACTTAATGGACTAATTGATTGATTAATTTTGATCATAATTCACACAACACAAAATCTCAAAGAAAAGAAAATCAGTTTTCTCTCTTAATTTTCTAGCAATACAAGGGCATATCAAGAACACATCTTGGGTGAGATAATTAGGAGATACCATACTTTTGGTATTGATCTTAGGCCAAATTCTTGAGGATTAAAAGGTTAATTCTTATTCTTTTAATTTGTTATGCAATTTTGATTTATGACTTTAAAATCTTATAAAGTTTTTCATTATAATCCTGTGGAATAAAAGGTCTATATACGGATATAAACCTACAAGTGGTATCAGAGCCTTAGGGCACATGAATTTTTATAAGGTTTTCATAAAAATCGATTTTGTGTAAATTTTCATTAAAATTTTGATATGGCCGAAAGT
This sequence comes from Dianthus caryophyllus, assembly GCA_023091065.1. Classification (NCBI taxonomy): domain Eukaryota; kingdom Viridiplantae; phylum Streptophyta; class Magnoliopsida; order Caryophyllales; family Caryophyllaceae; genus Dianthus; species Dianthus caryophyllus. The sequence continues at coordinate 8,165,817 of CM041529.1, read as the reverse complement.
TTTGTTGTGTTTGGCCGTGTCGTTTCTTGCATATTTTGGTTGGTTTTGGTCCGTTTGATTCATAATTATTGATGTTTTAAGTTGTTAAATCGATCACATATGAATTTGTATTAGTTTTGATTTAATACTGATTGAATTAAAACATAAAAGGACCAAATTTGTGTATGTTAATGAACATATCTTGATGTTAATCATTAGATCTATCAGTTTAAGATGTTTAATCTAAAAAGTTAGTTTGAATACCTTAAATCAATGTTTAATATGGATTAAAATTGAGTTAGTATCGATCTAATTATTAGCATAATCGAATTAAAACAGTTTAGTTCATTTTTCTTTATGTTGGCCGATTTAAAATTTTAATTTTAGTAAATTTTTTTTTGTTTAATAGACCGTGAGTTTTCAAAATAAAAAAAAAAAATTAATTTCGTTTTTTTTAGTTGGCCGAGTTTTTTTGGTAATTTTAATTTTTGGAAATTATTGATTTTACCAAAATTTAGTGATATTATAAAGATAATATTTTGTGTTATTATGAAGCAGTTCATAATAATTATGATACCTAATTTTTAAAAAGGTTTAAGATATTTTGAGATTTAATTTATGTTATACCGATAATATAAATTAATTTGGATTATTCTTTTGATTAGGATATTATGAACAGTTAAGGAATTGTTGCATAATGATAATCAATTTTAAAAGGGTGGTTTGGATTAAAATCAATTCGTATGCATTGTTTTTATGTTTAGTTGATGCTTTATTTTTTGTGAATGAATGTTTGGATGAATGGTTTAATTATACGCATTAATTATGTACAAAAGGTTGTAATTTACTAGTGTGGCCTTAGAAGATTATGTTTTCGTAATGAAAGGAAACATAATTGTTGGTTGTATTTTGAGATCTCGAATCTCCAATCTTGTAATATTTTTAATTTTGGGCATATTTTGAATTAGAATGTAAATAGGTTTATTTTGTAATTCAAATATGTAATTTTGAGAAGATTCAAGATGAAGATTCAAGATGGACTCCCACTTGAAGCCCAAGATGAAGAATGAAGACAGCTTAGGGTCCATGGATGGATTCCAATTTGTAATTGTCTTTATTTTCATAGGGTTAGGCCACACTAGGTGTTTTTCTTTTTGCGTTTTACTTTACCGTTCTTATTGCATTCATGTTTAGTTAGTAGCATCATATTCCGCCTAAACTAAACCAAACCACCTAATATGCATGAAAATGGATCATATAGTTGCATTCTTTTTCATAGACATACGGATGTCATTTGTTTAGAGCTATCATCTCAATTTAATCATTCACGATAATGCTAGATATTAGTTCACTTAAAATGAATTAAAATGAGTTGATGGGATCTTCCTCTCACTACTACAAAATTAGGCTATTGCGACACCACAAATATGTTGCAAAATGTCTTATAAATGTTGCCTTATACATTACGCAACACTTTTAAATGTGCTGCTTAAAACTCAGATTCTGATAGGTTAATGCAACATTTAATGCAACAATTCTGGACTAAAAGCAACACTTTGTAAAAGTGTTGCATGTGTTTTTAGTATGCAACACTTTTTTCTTGCAACACTTAGATAAGGAGTTGCAACACTTTCAAAAAATAAAAGCAATGTGTCCTATGGGATTCGAACCCTGCACCTCTATGTTATCAATTGACTACCCTCACCAACTACACCACCAAAATTGCATTATTTAAATATAGCGTTGTTTTAATTTATTTAAATTTTACTATGAAAGGAAGCAGGCGACATTTTAGTATAATTGTAATTTAGTTTTTTAATATAAGAGATCGGTTAGGATTTGAGACGTTTTCTTTAATTTGGAAAACGCTTACGCAATTTAACCGTTCTTTATTTGTTTAACTAATTCCCTTTTTTTCTAATAGTACATTTTGGGGGATTGACTTCTTTGATTAAGAGACTATCTATAATATATAATACTTAATTGGTCTCTTTGTTATTATATAAGACACCATTATTTAATTGGGATAATGGATTTCTTTGATAAAGAGACCATCTGTAATACTTAATCGGTTATTTATCAATTTAACCGTTCTTTATTTGTTTAACTAATTCCCTTTTTTTCTAATAGTGCATTTTGGGGGATTGACTTCTTTGATTAAGAGACTATCTAAAATATATAATACTTAATTGGTCTCTTTGTTATTATATAAGACACCATTTATTTGGGATAATGGATTTCTTTGATAAAGAGACCATCTGTAATACTTAATCGGTTATTTATCAATTGTCTCGTTTCATCTTATCATTCAACGATTGCAACATTTAACTAAAGTAACACATTTTGTTTCTAAAATCGGCAACATTTAACAAAAGTGTTGCAAAATGCACTCATACTTTGCAACATTTAACAAAAGTGTTGCAAAATGCACTCATATTTTTATAAAGTGTTGCATATTGTACCAAATTAGCAACACCTTTCCAAAAATGTTGCAATAGATTAGATAATGCATCATTTCTCCAAAAGTGTTGCCAAGATAATAATTTTTGCCAAATTGCAACATTTATAAAGAGTGTTGCTCACAATGTGTTGCAATAGGTTCATTTTCTAGTAGTGTCTAAATCTAAAATTGAGATTAGTCTTTATAGGAATAACATGCTATGAGCCCCTTCTTCGTCGGTAGGCATGTAGGGCCTTACTCTCCACATGACCCCTTCTACGTTGGGTAAGTAGTATGTGTAGACCTATTTTACCTCAACACTATAGTTCGAGTAATATCTCGTAGTTATAGTGGACTATTAGATAGGATTTACTGAAATCTATCGACCAAGAATTCTAACAGTAGAATTAGCCAAGAGGTTGGCTTATCAATTTAAAGAAATTGAATCTTGGGATAGCTTATATAATTCTCGAGGGAGGTCGATTATATGAGTGCACGAGTCATTGCTTTAAACCGTTATTACTTTACGACTTAAACCTATAAAACGATGTTCTCTTCTCTTTCTTTTCACAGTATCGAATTCGTTATATACAAATATAACTACTATAACAAATGGCTGTACGTATTGACGAACCAATGCCAAGTGTCACACTAACACGCGAATCATGGCTTAGAATTTTTATGGACAGCATGAATCAGTCTACTCGACTGAAGAGTGATGGGTCCAATTTTCTGATTGGGAGGCCGCATTACGGAATGCCGCCATCGCTGATGGTAAGCTCAAGTACTTGACTGAGCCACTGCCGACAAAACCAGCTCCCGATGCAGGAGCAAATGAAGTCGTAGCTTATAGTGATTTCATCATGGAGGCGGGTGCGTTACGGAATGTACTCATCTATGCAATGGAATCCAATTTGCAAAGACGATTCATTACCCAGGGTGCAAACAAGATTTTCACCACCCTCACCAAAGAATTCTCGAAAGCACCGAGAATTAAAAGTTACGAGTACACTACTCATTTCTTTGAGGCTAGACTCCAGAAGGGCCAACCGGTTGGTCCACACCTTCTCAACATGATCGAGAACGTTGAGAAACTGGAGGAGCTTGGTTGCAAGATCGATGAGAAGATCGTCATTGATCGAGTGCTCCACTCTCTTGATGATGGGTATGCCCTCTTTAGGGCAAACTATTACATGAATGACATGTAGAAAAGTCTGCATGAGCTTCGCTCACTCCTCGTGCAGACGGAGAGTGATCTGAAGTTGAGTGGGAGCATGAAACAAGATATTCTCATGATAGGCAACAAGCACAAGGGCAAGGGTAAGGCTCAGGCTAACCTAGCGTAGGAAAGCCAAAGTTTAAAAGCGGTGATTGCGAAGAGTGGGCCTGGTGAGTCTAGCGGTAGCTCACAAGGCAAGGCAAAAGCAAAGCAAAGTATGGAGTGCCACCATTGCCACAAGTCTGGGCATTGGAGGTGGAAGCATCCGTGTATCTTGAGGACATAAAAGCTGACCACGATATTCCAGTTGGTATGTCTTCTTTTATTCACATGATTGAGATTAACCATGCAAGTTTCGGAACTTGGGTACTTGGTACTGGTTGTGGTTCTCATCTGTGCAAGTGGGGAAAGGAGCAAGAATTGCTGCCAGTTTGATGGGAACATATGTAATCCAAACTCCCGAGCGGATTTGAGTTATTTACGAATAAGCATTACCATGTACCTAGTTTATCTAAAACATTATTTCTGTATCCGTACTTGATAAAGACGGATTTTCGTTTTAAAGAATAATAGATGTATTTTCTCTTTAAACGATGTGATTTATGGTAAAGCAGTTTCCATGAACGGAATATATGTTTTAGATCAAACCACAGAAATAATGCATGTGAATAACAAGAAAGCAAAGGTTGGTGACAAAGATCAAACCTATCTATGGCAAAATGTCTCGAATTTCCTTCAAAGGTGTTGGAATGCGCGCTGCTGACCTATTAGGACTCATACATACTGATGTGTGTGGACCTATGTCGATCAACGCTAGAGATGGCTATAGGTATTTTATCACTTTCACGGACGATTTGAGTAGATATGGATATGTCTACTTAATGAAGCATAAAAGTGAGTCCTTTGACAAGTTCAAGGAGTTCCAGAATAAGGTTGAGAACCAACTGGTTAGAAAGCTAAAAGCACTACGTTCAGATCGTGGTGGCGAATATCTTTCAACTGAGTTTGATCGACACCTGAAAGATCGCGGGATAGTACTACAGTTAACTCCACGGAACACCTGTTGAATGGTGTGTCGAACGCAGAATCGAACATTACTTGATATGGTTCGATCCATGATGAGTCCTACAGTTGTACTGACTCATTGTGGGGCTATGCTCTTTTGTCAATTTGCTCTTATACTTAGCAGAAGTCCGAGCTAAAGGCGTTGACAAGACTCCATACGAGTTATGGAAGGGAACAGTCCCTATCTTGTCCTTTATTCGGGTTTGGGGTGCGAGGCTTATGTCAAGTAGTTGACACGTGGATAAGCTCGACCGCGATCGGTCAAGACATACTTTATTGGTTATCCAAAAGGAATGTTTGGTCATTACTTCTATTCGCCTCTAGAACACCGAAGTTTTTGTTACGGCTAGTGCGGCGTTCTTGAGAAAGAGTTTCTCCAAGCCAAGAGAGGTTATAGAATCTTCGTGGGGTCGGAGATTCCTGAACCAACAACCGAGCAACCAATGGAGGAAAATGTTCCTTCTACGTCTGCTGCGGTTGATGTCCCTTTGGAACCCAGAAGGTCGGGTAGACCCTCCATTCCTCCAGATCGATATATCGGTATAGTCGAGGAGAATGGGAGAGACGACGTTTTACTCCTTGAGAGCAACAAACCCGTAACCTATAAAGGTGCCATGACGTGTTCTGACTCAAAGCTTTGGCAAGAAGCCATGCAATCCGAGATGGACTCGATGTACGAGAACCATGTATGGAATCTGGTTGACTTACCTGATAAGGCTAGGCCTCTTCAGTGCAAATGGCTTTACAAGATAAAGCGATCTGTAGAAGGACAACCAGATATATACAAGGCACGACTAGTGGCAAAGGGTTTCACTCAAGTGCAAGGGTTGCACTATGATGAGATCTTTGCACCCGTAGTCATGCTTCGTTCCATTCGGATACTCTTAGCGATTGCCGCATTTCATGACTATGAAATTTGGCAAATGGATGTGAAAACCGCCTTCTTAAACGGTTATTTGGAGGAGGAGTTGTACATGGTACAACCCGAAGGGTACCTGAACCTAAAAATCCTAAGAAAGTTTGCAAGCTTAAGCGTTCGATCTATGGACTTAAGCAAGCTTCATGGAGTTGGAATCATCGCTTCGACCAAGTGATAAAGGAGAATTGATTCACTCGATCGGTCGAGGAACCATGTCTATATATCAAGTCGAGTGGGAGCAAGATTGTCTTCCTAATACTGTACGTCGATGACATACTCTTGATTGCGAATGACATACCTCTCTTAACCGGTAAAAGTTTGGTTCTGAGAACCAATTCAGGATGAAAGATCCGGGTGAGGCACAACGTATTTTGGAGATCCGTATCTATAGAGATAGATCACGACGGATGTTATCCCTCAGTCAGGAGTCTTGTATGGATAAGATTCTTGAGAGATTCAGTATGACCAAGTCGTGTTCCTTATGCTTCGGCAGTAGGATCGATCATGTATGCCATAATGTGCTCACGTGCAGACGTGGCATCTGAAATGGGTATTGACTTATGGAGGTGCTATAAGGCTATGCGCAATCAGGTGCACAGACGCTAAACTTCCACGAATCGAGATGACTCGATATCTCATTTCGGATTCGTCTTTACTCTTTATGGCGATGCGGTCATTGCAAAGTTCCAAAATATAGTGTCATAGTAGATTTTACGATCGTGTCAAGTACTATGCTATTTAGTTGCAAGGGAAGCTGTATGGATGCGTCAGTTCTTACAAGGACTATCTGTAGTTCCTTGTTCGAATGTCACTATTACCATCTATTATGATCATAGAGGTGCCATCTTCCAGGCTGCACATCCTAACGTCTACCTACTAGTCGGATATATGCGTCGGTATATGATAAGCTTGAAGGGCACGTTAGCTTCATGAGAAATAAACGTGCGCCTGGGTATAGTAGTTCTTGACGAGGATTGGATAAATGTATCTTTTTGATATACTATTTATAACATCATCGTTTTGTTTTATATATTTTGTTTTTCCATGTGGATTGTACGGACAACTTTGAACACCACAAAGTGAGCTGGAAAACATTATATTTGTGTTGGTCGTAATCACCTACATGGTGATAACTCTGGCGATTATTTTGTGACGTCGATTGATGGTGGGTTCAACGAGCCATAAGTCAAGCTGTTGGTGATCGATCACAGTCTTGGGTTTCTTGAAATTGCGCGGGACAATTTTTGTGGCGACTACATGGAGTCTAAATGTTTGTAACATTAGGTGCCTGGTCGTGGATAGGACATCCATAGTGTTCCTAGAGTCGATTCTTTTGACTATCATTGTCTCTTGAGATTAAGGCGATTTTGGGTGACTTTGGTTTCTTTCTCACGGTCGATCGTAACGAGCGGCCAAGCGAGGTTTTCATTTGGGTCATTTCATCTGCGCTTACATCTGCAGGATTGAGTTGAGGAAATATCCAAACTTCTATCGAGTTATAATATTTATTCTCAGGGCCACTCGAGGAGCTGTAACTGAAAATGCATGGCCATGCTCGAATGTTGATTCGTTTATCAGTTAAGTTACTCTCTAGTCGGGGAAACCACTCTTGATACTGATCGCTTGTGAACTACGACCTTTGAAAGTCTGAGACTTTGCAAATTGGTTTACATTGAGTGGGAGAAATTTATTATGGATATGAGAATCGGTTATCGCACCTACACTTGTACGGACAAGTGGGAGATTGTTGGAGTTAGTGTCCTCCACGATTAGTGCAATAACATAATTAAATCTCTAAAAGGTACCACAGGTACATTTTGTATTTAATCGATTGATTAACGTTTATCGATAACGGTTGGCTTGCTAGATAAGTTTGGCGTTATTGTCATACGGATGGCGGTGATCAAGCTGGTCCCTAAGAGTCACACCTAAAGGATGTGTTTGAGAAATATGATTATTTGAGAAAATGATCATATTGATGCCCTACTAAAAGACTAAAAGGTTAGTCGGTGTTTTTGACTAAAATGTTAGTCAAGTGTGTGATAATAATATGGCCATTTAATAAGGATTAAATGATATTAGCTAAAACGAATTAAATGTAATTCGTAAATTGAATATAAAATGTTATATTTAATTATTGAATATAATATAAGCTAATTAATCATAAACTGTTATAATTAATTAGTAAATTATAAATATAAGGATATTAATAATTTAATGATATATTATAGTAGATCATATTTATATGACACTAGTAATATTATATTATATTAAAAGCTAAAGGAAACCTCCAAGCAAGAAAGAGCCTAATTGGTCTTTGACTCCTTGGTCAACAAGGGATTGGTTTTGGAAAGTGATTTTTGGAAAGAAAAATTACTCCCCATAATTAATTGAGAGGGCCGAAATAATGAGTATATTAAGGGGAGTTTTTGCTCAACTTAATGGACTAATTGATTGATTAATTTTGATCATAATTCACACAACACAAAATCTCAAAGAAAAGAAAATCAGTTTTCTCTCTTAATTTTCTAGCAATACAAGGGCATATCAAGAACACATCTTGGGTGAGATAATTAGGAGATACCATACTTTTGGTATTGATCTTAGGCCAAATTCTTGAGGATTAAAAGGTTAATTCTTATTCTTTTAATTTGTTATGCAATTTTGATTTATGACTTTAAAATCTTATAAAGTTTTTCATTATAATCCTGTGGAATAAAAGGTCTATATACGGATATAAACCTACAATAATATCATGACATACTTGGGAAGGTCAGCAAGAAGTAAATGTGCTACACATAACTCATAGGGGTTTATGTAATGGAAATATAAGGAAAGGTGAAACAGTTAGTAGTAAATAGATACCATGAGTTGCTGACCAGAAGATATTGGATTGAGCCTGAGGAAGTAAAAGAGGTATTATAAGAGAATTTGAGACTTAGAAACATAAGTGAGTTTAGAGCCTTAGGCATGAATTTATTAATTAGGTCGAATGTTGCGGGTATTAGGACTGGGGAGTGAGGGTGACGTTGACAAAATCGGGATATGGGTACAAGAATAAAATGTCATATAGAACATGAGATAACGGGGATAATAAGGTAAATGGAGGTTTTAGCGAATTACAGAGTAGGGTACACGGGAATTGGAATGAAGAAATAGATGTTTACCGTTAACAAGGTAGTGGAGTGGATACATAAAGAAGTTGGAGTTGGATAATAACAGAATAATACCTTTAGGTTATTCATTAATCTGTTAAGTTGCTAGCAAGTACAAAGGACTAATAGAGTCTAGATATGTTTTGCAAACGTACTTTGTATTTACATAGATACATTGATTTTTGTCCTGAGTTATTACTAGCTTGTATGACTAAGGTAACTGTAGCTGTGTAATTGGGTTGTAGAGTGTACAAAGTGGACAATGCGTAGGATTATGTGCGCATGCTTATAGTCTGTTTGATTTGATGATAAGTAGTCCTAATCATTGTAGTGTAGTGATTACAATAGCCGTGTATGGTGTCGTATGGTCTGCTCCGTGCAAGGTAGATATAGTAGGCTAGCAGAGCTTAACATGTTTTGTATGTGTGTAATATATATGAGGATCTATTGATTTTGTTTAGGCATATAGCGTCGCTTGTATGTCGTAGGATATCAGTGGGCTTTGTGCTTGTGATTCTAAAGTGTGTGTGACGCAGTCAACTAGTAGGTTAAGAAGTAATTCATATTTTAATCGCTTGAAGTGAACAAGATGATGGTACGTTCTTGTTAATAGTCATCGATAGATTTGTCCTTTATACGTGCTAACTTCATGAGTAATCGTGGTTGTAGATGGTCTAAACTTCGAGGACGAAGTTTCTTTAAGAGTGAGGGATAGAATGTCGCGCGCGTTTTGTCATGTTTTATGCATTACTCTGTGCACATGTTATTGCTTAGGGTTCGGTAAAGAATTTTGAATGGTATCGAGTTTCGTTATTATGTTATAATTTGATATTGTTTTAGTGGTTATGGCTAGTTAGTTTTATGTGTGAACACGATTTATACCTTGAGTTTAACATGATGTGTTGGTGGGAATAGTTGAACTTCAAGACGAAGTTCTTTTAAGGGGGGAAGACTGTAATACTCCGTATTTTCGTATCATGCTTTAAGCGAGTCTCGTACTTTTAAGTCGGGTTTTACATTTTAAGTCGAGCTTATACGAGTTTATATTATCTTATTAAGTGAAGTTCATATAAAATAATGACACTATTAATAATAATAATAGTAATAATAATAATCATAATTATCATAATAATAATAATAAGAATAGGAGTCAAAATAGAACGGACCCGAAAATAAAACAAAAGCTTACAATCCCTCATTCATTGGACCAAAACGAAAACAACAAAATAAGAGGAGAAAAGGGGTCGTCTTCCTCCTCACCTCTTCCTTCCCATTTATTTTTTTTCAGTCATCATTTCATCGGTCATCATTATAACGCCTCATCAAGCTCATCAATTAGGTCGCCGTTCATCCTCATCACTCAATACTAAAGTACTCACAACACTCTTCTCTCTCCTTCGCGGTGGTTGCATCTCGGGGCAGCACGGTCCCTTCTCGGACCGATTGCCGGTCCTATTCTTCCTCATTTTCGATGATTTTGGTTGCGCTTTTCTTGTTTATTCATCCTATATCTATTTCCATGCTCTAATCTCGGTGTGTATGGAGGCTTGGAGACAAGTTCGAGACGGTTTTGACACTTGAAAGCTTATATGTCGGTTTCTCTCTTCATAAGGTAAGGGCTTAACCCTTACTTAGTTTTGTATGTGTTCTTGTCAGTGTGAATTATTGAATGTATGTGATTGTTTGTTGATTATGGGGTGTTGTGTGTACGTTGTATGAGTATAATGTACCAAGGAGTAGTGAGGCTGTAAAAGGACTTTGGTGACGTTGTAGGAGATTCGTGGGTGGTGAATGCAGTAGTGGGTGGGCTCTTTAGCGCCCTTTTTACTGTCGAGTAAATTTCTTTGCCTTTGAAGTAGGATTTTCTTTGTAGTTGTGGCCGTGTATGGGCTGTGGTTGTGGCCAAGTAAAGGTTGTTGGTTGAGGCTGCGTATGAGCTGCTGTTTATGTCATTTTTGCTATCGTAATTCACTATAGTGCTGCTGTGATTGTAGTGGTGCTGCTGTCGTGCTTGCTCTGCTTTTTAGGTCGTAAATGGTCTTTGTTTGGAGTGATTCACCGTTGTCGTATCTTCTTTGTCTCTGATTCTTTGTCCTCCTATGTTCTTTGCTGCCAATTTGTGCTGTTTATTGTCGTTGTTTTGGTAGTTGTTTCTGCCGTGTATGTTGCTGTTGTCTGCTCCGTTTTCTACTGTTGTTTTGTGCCATTTTTTGCTGCTATTTGGGCTGCCATTTTTACGTGGTCGTTCTTTGCGTTATTTAAATTTCTTCTTGTAGGGTTTGACCTTGGTTTTGGTAGAGTCGACGTGTGATTATGTGAGTTATGATGTTGGGTGGATGGAATGTTTAACCTTAAATGTTGCTTATGAATTTGTGTGAGTTTGTGTATCAAGTTAAGCTTTGTATATAAGTTTATGACGAGTAGTTGAGGAGGAAAGTATTATTTAACGGTTGGCAGAGCAGGTAGGTATATGGGTCGAAATGGTTGTGCTGGCCCCCACGGGTGCTAATGTGAATGTATATGATTGTATCGTTTCCTTGCCATGTCGCGAAGTACGGTTACGGGAGTTGAATTATTCTGAATACGAGTGATTGAAGGCTATATGCATGAGTGAATGTACACAATCTATGAGAGTTGTTACTCCGATTACGAGTGTATGATTCCATGATTATGAGTGAGTGTCGTGATGATTATGAGTGATGATGATTTGATTATGAGCGTTTGACTATGTTGAAAATGAGTGGAGATGATTCATCACGAGTGAACGATGACGGAGATAAAGAGTGAATGCGGCGGAGTGATGCTTATACGAGTGAATGAGGGTTTGACGGCGAGACGGTAAAGTCACCGTGTGAGAGTCACACGGTGGGGTTTGAAATGTCTATTTTTGGTTGTGAAACGTCTGAGCTAGCATTTTCACGAAGTACCTCTTAAATGTTATATTACTCGATCGTTTAATTATTTACTTTATCTTTCCTCCACTTTGACATTCATTCATTATTTTAATGTGAAAGCTAACTAGGGTGTTATGTGTCTTGTTTGTTTTGTTTGTTCTTCCCACCCCCGTAGGTACTCGGACGTAAATGTGCTGATTGCTGGGACGCTTGGAGGGCTCGCGATGATTTTCTTCTTGTCTAGACGCTACCTTTAGATGTTTGACTACTTTTACTACTCACAGTTGCGGCCTGCGTGCCCTGTTTTGTTACAGTTTGTAACAGTTTTGTTGTTTGGAGTTTTGGTCCCTTTTGTTACAAATAGGTATATATATATATAAAGTTTTGTTGTTTAAATCACAGGCTTGCGCTGCAGGCTCGTTCAGTCGAGCCGCGTAACGCTCTTATTTAGGTGGGGTCCGCCCGGCCTAAATGGGGGTGTTACAAGTCCGCTACTTGGTGTTTGATCTGATCTACGAGCTCGAGTAACTAGTGCACTTTGATAGGAAATTGTATGGGTAATTTGTAGGTTTATATCGGTATATAGACCTTTAAAATCACAGGATTATAATGAAAAACTTTATATGATTAATGGTCATAAATTGAAATTGCATAACATAATAAAGAGATTTAGAATTAACCTTTTAATCCTAGTAAAACGGCCTAAGAACAATACCAATATTATGGTATCTCCTAATTGAAACACCCAAGATATGTGATAAGGCTTAGTCGCGTCACCTAATCAAAAATAAACCGAACAAACTCTAACGGGTAGCAAGGGTAAGTCGGGTATCGTATCCACAGGGAGAAGGTCGAATTGTTGGTTATTTTTGAACGATTCTAGTCTCGGTTCGAGTATGGTTGGTTAACTAAAGCTAGAGCGAAGGAATAAGGGATTAAACGATAAGGGAAAAGTCTAGGGAATCGGGGTTAGCAAGGGCAAAGCTAGGATGAACAATGGTGACAGAAATGAGTCGGGAATCGCATGTGCTAAGGAATAGGCTCGACCTCTCGGTTCTAAGCGTCCTCTAGGTCTCAAGTGCGGGCTCTCGCAACTTACAAATGAGGGTCCTAATGGTTAGTCTCGTGCCCTTCCTCAAACTAGGCTTTCGATCTTAAGTTTAAGGGTAGCAAAGGCTCACTAATCCTTGGCCAAAGGATCAACAAACGCATACAAAACAAGAAAAACCAGAGACACATGCAAGACCCTAATCAAATCATCACCAAAATCATCCAAAGCTATTCACCCATGATCACCCTTCAACCCTAGATAAAGAACTACTCACACATAGCGAAAATGAGAACAAAAGCGAAAGAAATAATGAAAGACATGATCAACAACGATGAAGAATGAAATGACAATCAAACAAGAAAAGTACAAAACAAAACTCAATCAGAAATTGCAAAGAGAAAGAGAAGAACAAAAGCAACAATACCGAAATAGATGATCAAACAACGTATCCGAGTCGGGAATTTGAAATACAAGATGAAAAATGATTCAAGCCCTAAGTTTTTTATGGAAAGTACTTTAAAGTGTCTATGAACTACTGTAAAAATTTCGTCCCAAAATAATGTGTTTTGCTCCTTCAAATAGACGATCTATTTTAAGCCAACGAAGAGTCACAAGGCTGCCCCGGGCGGGGTGAGGGTATCCCCGGGCGGGGTGGTGTTGTCCCGGACGGGATGGAGTTGTCCAGTGTTGTTCAGATTTTTTCAGCTTTTGTTCACTTCTTATACTTAGTTTTTTTCCTTGTTTTTGCTTCTTCTTGTTGTCCCAAGACTAAGGGACGAGACTTATGAGTAGGGACGAGTCTTAGGATGATTATGGGCGCTCCATACTCGGTCCCAAGGTCCCGGGATGCAACCAAACACTAAAACGAGGCTCGTGCGCAAGCGAAACGCAACGAAACCAACTCGGATCTTCACGAAACTTCACGAAACTTTCCGAAACTTGTCGACCAGCCTCCTATACTCCAAATAAGTGCATGTACCTGCAAAATGGGCACAAAAACGCAGCAGTGCCAAAACGGAGAGAAATAGGAGCTGAAACGCAAGTAAAAGTACGAGAAAAGCTAAGAAAAGTTCGTGAAGCAGGGGCTATATATACGTAAATATATGACACATCAATATGTGTGAGATATGCCTTTAGAATTGCTAGAGAATTTTTAGAGAGGAAAACTGCTTTTTCTCTCAAGTATAGTGTTTGTGTGCTATTGAATGAATTAGGAATTGAGTAAGATGAGAATTAGATTGTGATTAGGTTAAGTAGAGAGGAAGAAAAGAATCTCCCCTTTACCCTAATTCACACGTCTAAAACAAATGGGGTGGACTTGTTCCACCTCAAAATTTCCAAGCCCAAATCTAATTAAAAGGTTTAATCCATTTAATTAGTTTTATTTAGCCTTTAATGTATAATGTAGTTATAATATCCATATATTATAATTAATCATAAATATCCGTATATTTATAATTTGTTAATTTATTATAACTGTTTAAAATTAATTAGTCTACATTATACGCAATAATTAAATATAATCTTTTATATTCAATTTACGAATTACAGCTAATTCCTCTCATCTAATATCATTTAATCATAATTAAATAATATTCACCATTACACTAACTAACATTTTAGTTAGTGACATCATCACACTGACTAACATTTTAGTCAACAACACTGACTAACCGTTTAGTCATAAATAAGGCATCGATATGATTATTTGAGAAAATAATCACATCTCTCAAACACATCCTTTAGGTGTGACTCTTAGGGACCAGTTGATCACCGCCATCTGTATGACAATAACGTCAAACTTATCTAGCAAGCCAACCGTTACCGATGAACGTTAATCAACTGATTAAATACAAAATGTACCCTGTGTACCTTTAGAGATTTATTTATGTTATTGCACTAACGGTGGAGGACACTAGCTCCAACATAATTTACTATGAAAGTACACGAGCTGCTCTATAGTCAAGACTCGTGAGTTTTGTTTGATAATTGATAAATTGCTATGAGAAGTGTCGACTATCCCTCGTGCTATATGAGATATTGCATGATTGTTCACGACTATGTGTTTATGGAATTGATTACGACTTATGCATATATCTTGATTGCTATGATTTAAGTTTATAAATATATTACGATGTTATATGAATTGAGTTGGTATTTACATTTATATATTGTGTTTTATAAATTGAAATGTTTTAAGTTTTGTTTATCATGTTGTATGAGATTTAAATATCTATATGTGAGAACTGATATTATATGCTATTTGTCCAATTTTATTGACATAAGGTGTTGCGGTAGTTATACGCGTTTAGTGCTGCCGAGTTACTTTTAATCATAGGTTAAATAAAACCAAGACTTTGGTTTAGAGGTTGTTGGTCAGAACAGTCACTTCCCGCCTCTGAGCGGGAGATCCTCCTATTTTGTGTTTTTGTCTCTGTTGCAGGCAATTCTCGAGACTCGGGATTATCGGGACGATTAGGATGTTTCGTTTGTTTTCTTTGAAAGATTGTAATATATATTTGTATCCTATGCCATTTGAATGTAATTTAATTAACATCCGGCATGTATTAGACTTAATTAATTTTCCGCCTTAGTTTAATTAAGTCACGAAAAACCGGGTTGTTACAGTTGGTATCAAACCTGTCTTGCGACCGTGAATAACTTAAAGTTATCTCATCTAGCGAGAAGAAACCTGGGCTAGACATACATATTAATATATATGTCCGGCATAGACTTATAGGATCAAATAATGAATTAGAAATCTTAGATCGCTAAAATAATAAATTAGATCGCTTTAACATGTGAGAATGGGTAGAAATATTAAGGATCGATCGACTGACCTAAATTTAAGTTTCTCGACCGTCATTCAACCTCGATAGATTTTTCTTTCTCTTTTCTTGCTTGCTAAGTGCTCTATGACTAACTCTCTGACTAACAAGTCTGTTATACTAACATTACGAAAATCGAGACGTACAAATCGAAGACCTAACGACAAGAAGTCAAGCGCAACAAATGGACGCACCAAGACCTTTACAACTTGAGAAGACACTCGAGATTTGGGGAGCATATTGAATTGAAGACTTCTACAGCGATATCAAAATCGTTCTTTCAATATCATCATCGAAACTCTTTTCGATTTTCAAATCTCCTCATAATAAAACTCCTAATATTATCTTCCTTAAAAATAAAATAAAATGGTACTTATAATTTTCAACTTCTTAAAATTTTGATTCCTCATAAACATTTAATTTCTTTATCAATAATTCCAAGTAATTGACTTCGTAAAATGAAGTTTCATTTTTCCATTAAGTTGTAAAATAACTCAATCCTGTTATCTCTCATTTTCGTAAACTCCTAATTCTTTATTCTTAAAAACCTTCGAGCTTGATTACTTCGTACTTTTGATCTCTTACACATATTATCATCTTCAAAAATCTTTATAATTTTCTAAACATGTAATTTCTACCAATTGACTTCGTAAAGTTAATTTTAATAAATTCTATTTAATCTCGAAAAGAAAAAAATAGCTATATCTTTTCTTTTCTATCTCATAAATTCTTTAGTTCTTACATAGCAAAAATCTTTGTACTTAATTACTTTTGTATCCTCAACTTTCGTCCTCCTATATTTAAAATTCTTATCAATCTCCTAACATTATTCTAAAATTTATTTTCATATTTTCTCGTTAAAAATATATTTGAAATTTCGTTGCCTCTTTCGTAAAATCCTTATTATGAAATTAGAAATACCTTTGAAAATTCTTGGTTTCAAAATTCCTATTCCTTTATTTCAAAAATCTTGGAAATTATTTCCTTGCACCTTCTATTTCTTTTCTTCTAAATATATATACAATATTATTTTACGTAATTATTATAAACTTCCAATCTTACCCGAAATATGGTTGTTCCATGTCTGTTTCACCTAATAACATTATAATAGTAATTTTAAGAAATTGAGCTATATCAACAAGGTTATCCATAATTCTCTAAATTTTATTTAATCATTCAACGATAACCTATAGTCTTTAAATTCTTTAAAGCTCAAATTTCTTTATGATCACTACTGACTTTAACAACATGAGTTCATCTAAACACTCCTAACATCTCAATTGAAGCCACTACAAAAATATAAAGAAGTATGTACAAGTTAGGAAATTTGATTGCGATCTTGAAGGTTGAGCCGACCCTTTATATGTGTGCAATGATGAATTATATTGATGTACGCAGCTAGAATGGCGAGTCGTGCAGGTAGGAGTATTAAATCTATAAATGACATTACAATGAGCAAGAAATAGGTGTCACCAAGAGCATTTAATACAAGTTGCCCACGACTTCAAGTTCATAGCTAATTAGCTACGTCTCATGGCATTGTAAAAACATGGTTAACTCTACGTATACATAGAGTAAAGTTATATCAAGACAGCAAATATTGCGAGACACAAACGAGACACAGCATTTTAGCCTTTTTTGTGAAACTTTAACATAGTTTTATGAAACTTCAAAAATTGTGAAACTTTAACAAAATTGTGAAACTTTAAGACATTAAAGTTTCACAATTTTTAAAGTTTCATGAAACCATGTTAAAGTTTCACCAAAAAGGCTAAAATGCTGTGTCTCGTTTGTGTCTCGCAATATTTAGGTGTCTCGTTTGAACTTGTTTCTATATACATATATGTATATATATATATATATGTATATATATATATATGTATATATATATGTATATATATATATATGTATATATATATGTATATATATATATATATATATATATATATATATATATATATATATATATATATATATATATATATATGTATATATATATATATATATATATATATATGTATATATATATATATATATATATATATATATGTATATATATATATATATATATATATATATATATATATATATATATATATATATATATATATATATATATATAGACCTCATGAGACCCCCTCTTGAAATAGTTTTTAGTTCAAAAATTCGGCATAGATGTCTTTGTTATCTAATTTATGGTCTAAGTAACATATTTGGGGTTCATAACTACCTTATCATGTCACTTTATATCGTCGTTAAACGCATTTTATATCTTTGATGTACCTACGACATTAATTTGTGTACTTAATAATTTTTGGTGTATCTAATACGTCATTTAATGTATCTACAACATCAATTTTGTGTATCTAGCATATTATTCACCCGACGCATAAATATTTTATTAGAATTTTTATTATGTAATTTATATTTTTAACCCAACTAATGGTGAAAACTAATTAAAATAAAGGATTATGACGGGCCTATGCTTTCGGCTTAGTCATACAATGTGATTTTCATGGGGTCTCACGAGGTCTCACTGAAAGTTAGGGGTCTCAGGATCCCTTATATATATATATATATATATATATATATATATATATATATATATATATATATATATATATATATATATATAGAAACAAGATCAATTAAGTTGACAAATATTGGTACGCTGGCTACGGTGGTGAAACTGTTATTAATATTTTGTGAAACTGTTGTTCTTTGTAAATGAAAGCTGTATTCTTGTATTTCTCTCTTTATTAGTGCAGTATTAAATTTACAGTTTCATTTACAAAGAACAGCAGTTTCACAAAACATTAATAACAGCTTTCACCATGAGAACTTTACCAATATTTGTCAACTTAACTGAACTTGACTCTCTCTATATATATATATATATATATATATAGAGAGAGAGAGAGATAAGATCTTTCAAGCCCTAAGTTTTGGGAAAGTCATTGAGTCCAGACATCCGCTTTGAGATTTTAACACAAAAATTTGAGATTTTAACACAAAAATTTAGAACTGCAAAATTCCAAAATATTTGAGATTTTAACAATGTTAAAATCTCAAATATTCTGGATTTTGCAGTTTCAAATTTTTGTGTTAAAATCTCAAATTTTTATGTTAAAATCTCAAAGCGGATTCAGGACTCAATGACTTTCTTTAATAAGTTGGGCTTAAAAGGTCTTTTATATATATATATATATATATATATATATATATATATATATATATATATATATATATATATAGAGAAGAGATATAGTGAGTCCCTCTATATAATTGAGTCCTTAAGTCCTCATCTAGACCATTGAATCAAAATAGATCAATGGTCCAGATTAAACTAAATAGAGGGGGTGTGATTAAAACATAAAAAAAACCCTAGCACCTCCTCATTTTTCAGCCCCCCTCTCTCTCTCTACACAATCTCCTCATCCTCTCTCTCTCTCTCTAACCTTTATTCTCCTTTTTCATTTTAAAAAAACCACCAATTTTTAGAACAACCACCACACCACCACCACTGCCGCAACACCACCACCGCCGCCTGAACCACCATTCACCGCCGCCTGTACCACTACCCGTCGCTTCATATCGTGATCGTGCCACCATTAATAGCCACCACCGCCGTCGGAACCACCACCAACCACCTGATCTGCCGTCTTTTTTATTTTAAAAATCCTATTTGAAGTCTTTTTATTTGTTTTAAATCTTACACTATTTTTTTTAGATCTGATTTTTCGGTGTGACGGTGGTCGGTGGGTCACGGTGGTGGTGGTGGCGGCGGTGGGTGAGTCACGGTGGGTCTGATTTTTGGGGAGGGTATGTGACGGTGGTGCGTGGGTCAGGGTGGTGTGGCGGTGGCGGCACGAGCAAGTGAGGGTGGTGGTGGTTGAATAGTTTTAATGTTGGTCATAAAGTTACATGGTGGTTGAATGGTCAGTGGTTTACTGTAGTGGGACCAGATCTGTGGTGGTTGGATTGTTTTAAATCTATGGACTTAAATTTGATTATTACGAGTGGTATTAAAGTTACTTTTCTAAAATTATGGAGTATAAATTAAAATAACAATTACGTCTGTAACATACAAAAGTTACACTCGTAAAACATTAAAGTTTCAATTTTGTGATTTTAAGAATGTAATTTCATTGTTTTACGAATGTAACTGCAACCATTAATTTTGTAACTTTATACTAAAATGTGATTTTTATTAACTAAAATATATTTTACGTAAATGTATGATAAATTTATGTAACTTCAGACGTTTACAAATGTAACTTTATAGCTTCACGAGTGTAATTATAATACTTATTTTTTATTTGAATTGTGTGAGTTCAAGACAATTAATATAGTTTTATTAATTTTATAAGTGTAACTTTAGTATTTTAAGTAATTAGCGCAACTGGAACTGTTGTCCTTTACGAGGGTAACTGTTGTCTTTTACGAGTGTAAGTTCAATACTTGTAGAATAAACCTGAGTCCATTAATTGAATATCATTCACCCATAGACCACCAAATTCAACTACCACCAAAAACCACCACCCTCATCAACCCAATCCGCCGCCACTGCTCTCTTTTTTTCAAAAATTAGATCTGAAAAAAAAATGTAAGATTTTAAAAAAATAATTACATAAATAACAAAATCAAAAGATTTAAAAAAAGATTTTTGAAAAAATAGTTTTAGATCTGAGTTTATCAAACCTAGAAAATTCAAATCTGAAATTTTTGAAAGACGAGTTGATGGTGGGTGGCTGACACCATAAGTGGTAGATCCGGTAGTGGTAGTAGTGGCGGCGGCGGCGTGGTAGTGGGCGGCAGAAGGTAGTGGGTTGGGTGGTGGTGGTGACATAATGATGGCGGCGGCAGCGGTGGCACTAGGGTAGGCGGCGGCGGTGGTGTGACGAGGGTAGGCGGCGGCGGTGATGGTGATGGTACTACGGCGGTGGTGGTGGAGCGGTGATGATGATGGAGAGTGGTGGTGATTAATTTAGAGTGGAAAAGGAGAGATGAGGTTTTAGAGAGAGAGGGAGATTGTTTAGAGAGAGGAAAAAGTGGCTGAGAAATGAGGTTGAAGTAGGGTTTTTTAGTTTTAATCTCATCCTTCCATTTAGTTTAATCTTGACCCTTGATTAATTTTGATCCAATGGTCTAGATTAGGACTTAAGGACTTAGTGAGGGAGGGTGGACTTAATTTAGCCTAATTCTATATATATATATATATATATATATATATATATATATATATATATATATATATATAGAGAGATAAGATCTTTCAAGCCCTAAGTTTTGGGAAAGTCATTGAGTCCAGACATCCGCTTTGAGATTTTAACACAAAAATTTGAGATTTTAACACAAAAATTTGAAACTGCAAAATTCCAGAATATTTGAGATTTTAACAATGTTAAAATCTCAAATATTCAGGAATTTTGCAGTTTCAAATTTTTGTGTTAAAATCTCAAATTTTTGTGTTAAAATCTCAAAGCGGATTCAGGACTCAATGACTTTCTCTAATAAGTTGGGCTTAAAAGATCTTATCTCTATATATATATATATAGGGTTGAGTTCCGGTAAGAACACTACCTTTGGTAAGAACGGTAAGAACAGTTAAAGTACATTATAAATATACATAAAATACATTCGTTTAACACATAACGTACATTTTGTGAGGTACATTATAAATATATATTAGGTACACTTAAAAATTAAGAGTTATATTTGAAAATTTTGTGTACATTTCAAGTTCAAAACCAAAATGTACTTTTAGTATAGGTAAAATGTACCTTAAAATTTGAAAGAAATTTTCAACTTAATGACAATTTATCTTCTAAATTTTAAAATGCGTATCAACTATTATTCACGACTAACCCGCACGTTAAATTTAAAATGTACCATATGTATATTAATAATGTATTTTGACTGTTCTTACCGTTCTTACCGAAAGGACTGTTCTTATCTGATCTTATTCTTATATATATATATATATATATAGAATTAGGATCATATGAGTCCTACCATATTATTTGAGTCCATAGGTCCTAATATAAGCCCTTAGATCATGGAAATCTAATGGCTGAGATTTAACTAATTAAGTAAGGGTATTTTGGTAATTTAACACTATACTATATATTCCTAAATACTGAGTCATTCCCTCAGTTTAACTCATTCACTTTCTCTCTCTACTCTTCATCTCTCTCTTCCGCTATTTTTTTTTACCTTTAATCATCTTTATCTATTGAATTTGCACGTTAATCAAATTCATCTACTTATTTCCCTCATCTACTGATTTTTGCA
Organism: Dianthus caryophyllus; assembly: GCA_023091065.1. Lineage (NCBI taxonomy): Eukaryota > Viridiplantae > Streptophyta > Magnoliopsida > Caryophyllales > Caryophyllaceae > Dianthus > Dianthus caryophyllus. Next base: position 8,143,973 of record CM041529.1, on the reverse strand, counting down.
TCTCCAATTCCTCTCCAATTTCAGGTATGATACTTAATTTTATTTTCGTTAACCCTAATTTTGTAAAAATTGAAATTTATTTTGTGAATTCATGTGTTTTTGATCGATCTCTGTTCAAATTCACGTTATTTGTTATTCTTTTTCACGCAATTCATTTGAATTTGTGATATTCAATATTGTTTTCAGGATTTTATTGTTGATTGACTTTCTCCATCATTGTTATTGCTTTTCACATAATTGAACTGATTATATTCATTATTGGTTTATTATTTATTTATTTTCATCATTGTTTTCACTTTTCTATCATGTATTACTCTTGTCTCATGTGAAGTTTCCTTTCAATTGATGTTCTCCTTCATCTTTTGTTTGTTATATTCAATTTATGCTCTCTTCAGCTTTGTCTTTAGTTCAAGTTATAATACTATTATTGACAACTTTTTCATGAATTCATCTTTAGAAATATCACTTAGTATTACAAGTTGTGATTAATTGCTTCATATATTATTTTTAAGCATAGCACAGGTTTACTTTTACAATGTACGTGATTGTTTAGCTAAATAATGTCAATTTGTTTGTTGTCGTTGATAATATCATATAACATTCATAATAGTATCACACTGTATAATCAACAGTATCACGAGTTATTGATTCTTAATTGTGTGTGTCACTTTGTTTTGCTAGGATTTAGTAGCTTAACCTTCACCTTTGCTAAAGAAATCACTTATATTCCTACTCCTCAACCCATGAAAGTTGATGAAGTTCATGTTGGAAATCATCTTTTTTTGAGAGTGGCTCGTGGAGGTTCTCAGCATTAGGTGAAAATTATCGCTTGTCAATTTACACCTAGAGTAGGACAACTTTCACTACGTTGGATGAGTATTACTCTTCTCGATTATTGTGAATAGTTTGCTGATTAGTTGTTCTGACTCAATCTTTGGTAGACATATGTGTTTTCCTTGTGTTAAAAATTCTATTTTTAACTTCCTGGTGAACCAATTGGTTTTTTTTTTGGCATGGGGAGCTGCAAGATAATAAAAAGTATTGTTTGTGAGATTCGCTTGGATGATGGGATTGAGCCTGTGACAAGAAATGTAGAAGAAGACTCGCATTAGCAATCGTCATTGTGTACTTTACTCTCTTCAGATTTCCATTTAATTCAAGTTATAATCGTATATTGACACATTCTCCATGAATTTATGTTTATTGATGTCTTTTAGTCTATCACCTTCTAATTTATTGCAGCAAAATTATATATTAACTATTAACATATGCTTAATTTTAGTTTGTATTTTATTTTCTTAGCTAAATAATGTCAATTAGTATTTTGTCGTACTTTATAATTAACAGTATCATACTTTATCATTAACGGTATCATGCTTTATAATTAACAGTATCACATGATTCTGATTCGTAATTGTTTCACTTTGTTTTGCTAGGGCCTTTTGGCTTAGCCTTAACCTCTGCGAAAGAAAACACTTCCTATAAGTTCAAGATAAGACGATATTGTTTGTGAGATTTGCTTGGATGAAAGGATTGGGCCGTGACGAGAACTGTAGAAGAAGATTCGCATTAGTTATTTAATTGATTTGTTTAGTTAGTCTTCCGCTATACAATAGATGTTGTTTCAGTTGAAATTTGTGACACAAATTAAGTACCTATCAAAATTTGTCATATCTATTATGTTTTACACATTTGATTAAAAGATATATCTTTATTACACAGTCGAATAGACGCAACACCATACGTTATGAGAAATAATATCACATGATTTGCTTAACAATATCACCTACTGAGATTAACAATATCACTCTCTGATAATGAAGTATCACAATCACTAACTAAGAATACTACACTTCACCTTAAACAATATCACAAATATAAAGATTGTTTTGACTCGCCCAGTTTTGTGATATTAATAAACAATATCACACAATTGGATTAATAATATCACATTGTGCCATTAACAATATCACAACTATAAATATTTTTATCTTAAATGTTCAAGAAATAATATCACTACAAACAAAAAACATTATCATTATTGTTCTTAAACGACATCAGAAAATATTAGCAGCAATACTAGATTATGCCATTTACAATATGTAGACTACTTATCATACCAACATTACATCAATTCATTTTCATTCAAAATTTTCTATCAATATATTCTTTGTAGTCTTTTGAGTTTCTTCCTCCACCTCGACCTCTACCCGTAATACTTGCGACACTCTCGTATCATCTTTTCTGTGTCTTGTACTCTTGTTGGTCATCATCATAATCTTGTGTTCCACTCTTGGTACAAGCTTGTCTTTTAGGTAGCCATTAATGAAATATACCTACAATATTAAATAAATCAACTAAAAATTTTATAAACAAAAGAAAGTTCATTATTCCAACATTAGTAAAAATTACATTCTCCAGCAAATTCAATTTTTGAATATGAAACCCTAATTTTTGAGTATTAAACAATATTATACCCTAATTTTCAGAATGAAGGAAATATGAAACACTAAATCAAACCTAAAAATATGATGAACACTTATAATACACAACTAATCTGTTACTATTAGTTTTTTTTTACTGAAATAATCTCAAAAAAGGTTTGAAATCATCCAGTAATAACATATTTACAACATTAAAATAAGAACATCAAAGTACCAAATATGAATCAACAATTTTTCGATTTTTTTTTATAAAATCGTATCATATTGTTCTAATTCAACAAACATTCAATAATTTCGAACAAAATTATCATGATTACAACGAGATCAACATCAAAATACCACATATCAATCAACATAAAGTTAAATCGATGAAAAAAATTGAAAAAAAAAAAGTTTACCTGTTGATTTTGTAGTCAAATTCAACGAGATCATTGTATTCTAGTGTCGAAATTAAACTACGAAGTAGTAAACGAGTTGATTTTTGACAAATTTGTGTATTTTTTGCAAGAATTTTTGAGAAATATTTGAAACCTAATTTTTAGAGAGAGAAAGAGTTGTTCTGCGTTGAATGTGCATTTGATAAATTTTTTGATGGAATGTAAGGGTTTTGTTGGGTGTTACGTGGATCAATCTAGACCCTTCATTTTGCTCAGATCCAAGGGCTCATATGTGGACTCATGGACTCAAATATTTAACTGGACTCACCGGATCCTGCCTATATATATATATATATATATATATATATACAGGGTTGAGTTCCCATGAGAAATACCCCTTATATGAGAAATATGAGAAATCATCATAACCATTCATTATTTTAATCTAAGGGTTGAGATTTATAGTTTTTTGGTGAGGGGAGATTTATATTTTTTTATTTTTTTATTTTTTTTTTTTTTTTTTTTTAATGTGAGGGGAGATTTATTTATTTTTTTATTTTTTTATGAGGGTGGATTTATTTTTTTATTTTTTTGTTGTTTCTTTATGAGGGGATTTTTTTTTTTTTTTTTTTATTTTTTCCTTTCATATTTTTATTTCATTTTTTCACTTTTTTTCAATTTATTTTTTTAATTTTTTTTCAATTTTTTTCAATTTAATTTTTTTCAATTTTTTTCAATTTTTTTTTTTTCAATTTTTTTTTTGTTTCTTTGTTTTGAAATGAACCTCGTATGTAAATGAAATGAACCTCGTATTTGAATGAAATGAATCTCGTATGTAAATGAAATGAACCTCGTATGTAAATGTAATGAACCTCGTTTGTAAATGTAATAAACCTCGTATGTAACTGAAATGAACCTCATTTGTTACTGAAATGAATCTCGTATGTAAATGAAATGAATCTCGTATGTAAATGAAATGAACCTCATATTTGAATGAAATGAATCTCGTATGTAAATGAAATGAATCTCGTATGTAAATGTAATGAACCTTGTTTGTAAATGTAATGAACCTCATATGTTACTGAAATGAACCTCGTATGTAAATGAAATGAACCTCGTATGTAAATGAAATGAATCTCGTATGTAAATGTAATGAACCTCGTTTGTAAATGAAATGAACCTCGTATTTGAATGAAATGAATCTCGTATGTAAATGAAATGAATCTCGAATGTAAATGTAATGAACCTCGTTTGTAAATGTAATGAACCTCGTATGTAACTAAAATGAACCTCATTTGTTACTGCAATGAACCTCGTATTTATCTGAAATGAACCTCGTATGTAAATGAAATGAACCTCATTTATTACTGAAATGAACCTCGTATGTAAATGAAATGAACCTCGTATGTAAATGAAATGAATCTCGTATGTAAACGTAATGAACCTCGTTTGTAAATGAAATGAACCTCGTATTTGAATGAAATGAATCTCGTATGTAAATGAAATAAATCTCGTATGTAAATGTAATGAACCACGTTTGTAAATGTAATGAATCTCGTATGTAACTGAAATGAACGTCATTTATTCTTGAAATGAACCTCGTATGTAACTGAAATAAACCTCGTATGTAAATGAAATGAATCTCGTATGTAAATATAATGAACCTCGTTTGTAAATGAAATGAACCTCGTATTTGAATGAAATGAATCTCGTATGTAAATGAAATGAATCTCGTATGTAAATGTAATGAACCTCATTTGTAAATGTAATGAACCTCGTATGTAACTGAAATGAACCTCATTTGTTACTGAAATGAACCTCGTATGTAACTGAAATGAACTTCATTTGTTACTGAAATGAACCTCGTATGTAAATGAAATGAACCTCGTATGTAAATGAAATGAACCTCGTATATAAATGTAATGAACCTCGTTTTTAAATGTAATGAACCTCGTTTGTAAATGTAATGAACCTCGTATTAAAAAAATCAAAAAGAAAAAAAATTTAAAAAAAAACAAAAAAATGAAATTAAAAAAAAAAAAATTTGAAAAAAAAAAAGAAAAAGAAAAAAAAAAATCACCTCTCAAAAAAAAAAAAAAAAAAAAAAGCTTTCCTCACAAAAAAAAAGAAAAGAAAAAAAAAAAAAAAACAAATCTCCCATCACAAAAAAAAAAGGAAAAAAAAAAAAAAAATATCCCCTCACAAAAAAAAAAAAAAAAAAAAAAAAAAAAACAAATCTCCCATCACAAAAACAAAAAGAAAAAAAAAGAAAAAAAAAAAAGAAAACAAATCTCCCAAAAAAAAAAAAAAAAAAAAAAAAAAATACAAAAAACAAATCTCCCAAAAAAAAAAAAAAATAAAATAAAATAAAAAAAAAAACTCCCAACAAAAAAAAAAAAAAAAAAAAAAAAAAAAAAAAAAAAAACAATGTATATTAACCCTTAGATTAAAACAATCAATGGTTATGATTATTTCTCATATTTCTCACCTAAGCCATATTTCTCATATGAACCTAAATCTATATATATATATATATATATATATATGTGTACATATAGATACAAATATATATATATATATATATATATATATATAGAACGATACCGGTCGCGATGAAGCGTCTAAGTCTTAGGGAATTAAGCTACGTACCAAGTGGAATCTGTAACACCCCGAAAATTTCGGCCATTTTAAATACTAAAACTTATGAATAATAAATGCCAAAACTCAGGGTATTGTAAAAAATATTACAAATCCTTTGAAAATATAATAAATAAATGAAAATATAACAAAATACAATTTCGGCAAAAGAAACAATTTTCTTCACTTCGAAAATACTCGACTTCTCTCACAATATCCCAGAGCTCCCTGTACTTGTCAGGTTATTTAAATAAACTGCCACAATCAGTGAGGAGTAACTAAATGCCCTTTTATTATTTAATATGTATGATATAAGGCTACATATAAGCAAACAAACATAATTAATTATAATAAGAAATAAGTGTCAGCGGAAGTATAAGTTTAAAATATAGGTAAGCGATCAAAAACAAGTATTCCCTTTTAATATCATATCAGCATTCGGTTATTATATATTCTCGACGTAATGGTAAATAATATAACATGTGAAATACGAAAGAATAGATCAATTTAAACCATATACAGTTGAATAATAAATATAAATCTTTCATATTAGTTTATTAGTATAAAATAAAAAGTTCACAAGTTTAGTGAAAAAAATAGTTGAACTGACTTATACCAATTAAATCATTGATAGTAGTATAATAATAATAATAATAATAAAAATAATAATAATAATAATAATAATAATAATAATAATAATAATAATAATAATAATAATAATAATAACAATAATAATAATAATAAAAATAATAACAATAATAATAATAATAAAAATAAAAATAAAAATAAGAATAATAATAATAATAATAATAATAATAATAATAATAATAATAATAATAATAATAATAATAATAATAATAATAATAAAAATATTAATAATAATAATAATAATAATAATAATAATAATAATAATAATAATAATAATAATAATAATAATAATAATAATAATAATAATAAGCATTTCGATCTCAATGAACCCACATTAGTGCGAGTACAAACTTCTCGACAGTAATTAGAAAGTGGGTACAAACTTCTCACTTCCAAAACTAGGGTAATAAACGGATACATTTCAGTATCCACAAGTCTAAGACTGACCAGACTCTCAAGTGTATAAAAACTTTACACTTGAACGACACCATTGGGTTTTTCCCAGCTATACCCCTGTACTATTGGGTTTTCCCAACTGTACCCCCGCGTATATCGTATTCCCAATTGTACCCCTGAGTTTCTTTAATAACTCCAACTGTACTCCTGAGTTTTTTTAATTTACCCAAAATCATACCTGAAATTGAACAGAGGAAGGAAGGACTGTAAAAGTTCAACGATGAAGATGTTGCAACGACGATGAACTGCAAAAGTTCAATAGCAAAAGGAACGAGATGAAGAGAACAGAGGAAAGAAGGTGAAAGGGTTTCAAAGGGTTTTAAAAAAAATTGAATCAAAAAAAAGAAATGACGGTTAATAAATTGACTCAACTTCTAATTTACAACTAATCCTTCCACGTAGGCAAATTAGGCGCTCCACGTAGGCAAATTACGCATCCTAATTGGCATTTAACGGTGATAATTGACGGCTTAAGCATAAATAGTTATGGTTGCGAGTAATTAAGGAAACTCAGGGGTATAGTTGGGAATACGATATACGCAGGGGTACAGTTGGAAAAACCCAATAGTACAGGGGTACTGTAGGGAAAAACCCTTAATTATTTTAACTAAATCATTAAATTAAAATTTATATAATTTAAACTTTATTCCTTTGTTTAGAAAACGCGGCCTAAAAATTTCGTTCAAATAAACTTTCACAATATAATTTCTCATTTCAAACTCTTTAAATTTTATATTAATTTGTATTATAAGTTTTTATTTCCAAAATACTTGTCGAACTAAAACTTTACTTCAGTTACATTTATTAAACTTAATAAATTTGCATTCTATTTTAAAAATTGTTATTACTTTAATAAAATATAATATTATCGAAATGTATTCTTTCAAATAAGCAGACCGTTTGAAAATTTGTGAGACCGTAATACAATTTATAACTGACAACTTTTATACGTTTATATTTTCGAATGAATAATGGAATTAAAATTTAAAACAAATAATTTAAAACATAATATATATTTTATAAATTATTTAAGTTTATAAATAAGAGTAAATGAAATTGAGGAAGACTAACCAAATCCTTAACCTAATTCCCTTATGTCGACCAACCTCCCCCAAAATTTTCAGATATTTTGTTTTCTTACCTTCCCACATACACCTCCTCCTACTCTATTATTAATTTCATTCTCATTATCAATTTCAGATCAAAATTTTTACTTCCCTCTTACTCTCATCTTCCTCTTTATTATTCTCTCTTTATTTTCTCCATTAAAGGACCAACAACAACAAGCAACAACAATGTTGGGACCAAAAACCCAGGCTGGTCCAGAACCCTGGGCCAGGCCTAGACGGGTGCAGGATCCACAGTCAGGACCAGAGTGCACAGCCAGCACTAGACAGTACAGACAAAACAAAGGTGCAGGTCAGGAGAGGAAAAGCCAAGATGGGCCGAGCCCAACAAAAAGAATTAAACATCAAAGAAGAAAGCCCAAAGACTCGGCAGCAACCCTAGAGGAAGTTGTTGGAAGAGTTGGTCAAGAAGCTAAACAGAAGCCTGGAAGATAGGAGCAGAAAGAGAGAAAGTTGGGGAAGTTAGCTACGAAGGAGGAAGTGAACGTTGGAGCCAAATACACTATAAAAGGAGTAGAATTCAGAAGAGGAAGGCATCAGAATTATAATACAACTCAAGCACACAACATCCTACGCAACTCTCAAGCTCCCAAACACTTAATAATTATTTTACGCCTATATTGTATTGCATGCGGTTGGTCCAGACCCTGTACCTATTGTTCCTGAACTAGTGAAGATCCTCTCCTGGCTTGGCGCCCGTGGTTTTTCCCTTAACATTTAAGGGTTTTTCCCACGTAACATATCGTGTGTCTTGTTCCATTTTTCATTGCTTTTCTTTACGTTACAACTCAATAATCACAATCACAATTAAAGGATAGTACTAGTAGATCCACAATCACTAAAACGAACTGCAGTGAGAAAATCACCGAACAGTTGGCGGCGATGCGTGGGGATACTAGTTTATTAATCCTACAAAGTTTTCCATATCAACAAGATCAACCAACGTGAAGGATGGAAGGTACAAGTGCAGAAGCCATGCTCAAGCTCCAGGAGGAATTGCAACAAGCCAAGCAGGTTGCAGAGCAAGCCAAGAAAGCAGCAGAGGATGCCAAGGCTGAAGCAACAAGGCTGAAGGAGGCTGAGGCTGTCCTGAAGAAACAGCTAGAGACCTCGGTCCAGAAGAAAGCCTCAGGATCCAGGATCCCACCAGGTACACCATTTTCTGATGTGATCAAGCAACTTGACTTCTCTACTTTTTCTTCTGTAGGGTCAAAAGGCTCAAAAGGCGACCCACTCAATATGGAGGAAGATCAAGAGAACAACAGTGCAGGTGGAGGCGGTGATCCAGAGGCACCAGAAGGAGTAAGTGCAGGCCAGGTCATGCAATACATGATGATGGAGATGCAGAAACTCTCGGATTTGGTGCGAAAGGTTCCAGGGCTTCCACAACCCATTGAAGAAGTAGCACCAGGAAGCTATGCTGATTCACCCTTTGATGACTGCATTGCAATGGTGGAGATGCCAAAGAAGTACTCAGCGCCCAACCTAAAGCTCTATGATGGGACAGCTGATCCTCTGGAACATGTTGCTCAGTACAGGCAAAGGATGTTCAACGTTCCTATCCCAGCAGAGAAGAGGGAGGCTTGCATGTGCAAAAGCTTTGGTTCAACTTTGACTGGTCCAGCCCTCCAGTGGTACATCAACCTGCCAGTCAAGACCATCAAGTCCTTTGCGGAGCTGATCAACCTTTTCAACATCCAGTTCGCCAGTAGCAGATTGTTTTAGAAGCAGACCAGTGATCTGTACCGGGTCATCGTAGCGAACGAGTCTCTAAGGGACTTCCTGCACCGCTTCAACAAGGAGAAAGTGTCCATCCCCAGATGTGACATTGGCACGGCCATTGAGGCCTTCAGGCAAGGTTTGGTAAGAGATTCTGATCTTTATGTTGAACTAACCCGCTACCCTTGTTCTACCTTTGAGGATGTGCAGGCCAAGGCTCGCCCGCGGTCGAGGTAGAAGAGGACCCGGTGATTCAGGCACGATATCGAGGACCAGTGGTAGGGCGAACGAAAAGTCACCACCCGAGGCACAAAGAACAACAGGCCTGGTCCATATCAGAGGCCAAACAGGAGGGAGGCAAACGCTGTGGATGAACAGATCGATGCACCCAGGGTTCCACCTCCAGTTTCAGAGTACTGCTTCTCTGTAGATCTTCCAGGACTGATCCACAAGATGGACAAGCTAGGTTCAGCAGTCAGATGGCCAAAAGCAAGCGAGAAGCCCAACCCAAGGAGAGACACAACCAAGTGGTGTGAGTACCATTCTGATATTGGACACACCACAGAGGACTGCATAGCTCTCAGGAGGGAAGTAGCTCATCTGCTAAAGAATGGTCACCTGAAGGATATCCTGCCCAGGAACAGGAGGAACAGAGATGAACGAGATGAACCCAGAGATCTTCCACCACCACCAACACATGAGGTAAAATTCATCTCCGGTGGATCAGATATTTGTGGACTAACATATTCTGCTGCGAAGCGTGTAGCTCTGGAGAACAGGCAACCACCGGCGAGACAAGCGAGTCGATCCGAGAGATCGTGTTTGATGAGTCAGACCTACAAGGAGTGCATGGGCCACACCACGATGGACTGGTAATCAAGATCCAGATTGGAACCTACATGGTCAGAAGAGTCCTGGTAGATGGAGGCAGTTCAGTCAACATCATCATGATGGAGGCGCTGGAAGCTATGGGGTTTGAAAAGAATCGGCGTAACGAAGAAGTCGGCGTCTGGTAGGGTTCGATGGAGAGACAAAGCACGGCTGGGAGAGATCACCCTACCAACCTATGTGGAAGGAGTCACCTCTTTCGAGAAGTTCTGCGTGATAGACTGCCTGTCCTCATACAACGTAATCCTAGGGCGACCCTGGATCCACAACCTCAAAGCTGTACCTTCAACGTACCACCAGTGCATAAAGATACCAACAAAGTGGGGGACAAAGAACGGCCGAGGAGAGCAACAAACAAAGACACGAGTGTTACAGATGACCACGAAACCTCCTGGTCCGTAAGTCCTCGCATAGCAATTAAAGCGACTGTCAGTTCTGTTGAGAATCTGTCCCACGCATGGAGACAGATGAAATTGTTTTGGTGAAGAAAGACTCGACAGAAGGTTACGGTTGGTTCTGACGCTCCAGAGGTAATCAGACCTGCTCTAATTGACTTTCTGAGGAAGAAAGAGCATTGTTTTGCCTGGTCCCATTTTGATATGACTGGTATAAGTTCTGATGTTATTACACACAAGTTAAATATTGACCCAAGTTTTAAGCCTGTGAAACAGAAACGCAGGAAGTTTGCACCAGAACGTAATGAGATTGTGAACCAGGAGGTACGTAAATTGCTGGACATGGACATGATTAAAGAAGTGATGTACCCAGATTGGTTGGCAAATGTAGTTGTGGTCCAGAAAAAGAATGGCAAGTGGAGAGTATGCGTGGACTATACAGACCTGAACAAGGCGTGCCCAAAAGATTCATTTCCACTACCACACATAGATGCCATGGTGGATGCCACCGCAGATACGAGGTGTCCGACATTCATGGATGCAAATAGCGGATTCAACCAGATCGGGATGCACCCTCCAGGACCAGGAGCATACGGCGTTCATGACGGCAGAGGAATATATTGCTACAAGGCTATGCCTTTTGGACTAAAGAATGCAGGTGCAACATATCAAAGGCTGGTGAACATGATGTTCAAGGACCAGATTGGAGATACAATGGAGGTCTACATTGATGATATGGTGGTGAAATCAAAGAAAGCTGAGGATCACATCCAGGACCTGGAAAAGGCATTTGAGATTCGGAAAAGTATAATATGAAATTAATCCCTACTAAATGCACCTTTGGTGTCACTGCAGGAAAGTTCTTAGGCTATATGGTGACAAAAAGAGGCATAGAGGCTAGTCCAGAGCAGATCTCAGCGATAATCAACTTGCAGTCCCAACCCGAAAGATGTCCAGAACCGACCGGAAGAGTAGCAACAAGCAGATTCATCTCGGATCTTACGAAAGGTGCAAGCCATTCTATGATCTTACGAGAAAGAACAAGCGATTCAACTGGGGGCGAGCATGAGAAAGCATTCCAGGACCTGAAAGCATACCTATCATCAGCCCCACTTTTATCCAAACCTGAACCAGAAGTCAGGGCCTGCACATGCGTAATGTAAAGCTCTGTAAGTGCAGTCCTGGTGAGAGAGCCAGATGGACAGCAACATCCGGTGTATTATGTAAGTAAGAGTCTTCTGGATGCTGAGACCAGGTATTCTGTATTGGAAAAATTTGTTTTGGCTTTAACAGTTGCTTGTACCAAGTTGCGTCCATACTTTGAGGCGCATCATATTATCATTCGTACTAATGTTCCTGTGAGATCAGTACTGTCTAGACCAGAACTTTCAGGTCGCATGTCAAAATGGTCAGTAAAGTTGAGCACCTACGATCTATCCTATGAGCCCAGAACAGCAATCAAATCTCAAGCTCTAGCAGACTTTGTGGCTGACTTCACTCCCACACTAGAAGAGCAGGTAACAAAGGAGATCTTCCATCTGGACCAGAAACAGCAGACCTGGGAACTCTGGACAGATGGTTCAGCCAACATCAGGGGTACTGGACTAGGTGTGGTCTTGAAGTCGCCACAGGGGGACAAGATAGTACAGGCTGTATCCTGTGAATTCAGGACTACCAACAATGAAGCTGAGTATGAGGCACTAATAGCAGGACTGAATGTATGTCTGGACATGAAAGTCCAGAATCTAAAGGTAAAGCTAGACTCTTTGCTGGTAGCAAACCAAATCAACGGTACGTACGCTGCTAAAGATTCTAAGATGATTGCATATCTTGATTTAGTCAAAAATCTTTTTGCAAAATTTACTAACATTGAGGTTGAGCAAGTCCCTAGAGATCAGAATGTACAGGCAGATGCTTTGGCTAACATTGGATCAGCATTTGAACCTGGTGCGCTGGACAGTATACCAATTGTACACGTCCTGGAACCAGCAATCCAGAAAGTACAGCCAGTCCTACAGAACACAGTCCAGGCAACTCAGAGCTGGACCAAACCATATTACGAATGGCTGGTCCAGAATAAGCTACCACAGGACAAGATCGAGGCCAGAGCGTTCAGAATCAAGGCATCCAGATACACAATCATACAGGGCATACTATTCAGAAGGTCCTTTAATCTGATCGCATTACTTGCGCCGCTAGAACCCGACCAGTCGATAGTACTATCAGAAATACACGATGGACACTGTGGAAACCACACAGGTGGTAGAAGCATGGTCAACAAAATTTTGCGAATGGGGTATTACTGGCCCACAATGAAAACAGATAGCATCCAGTATGCCACAAAGTGTGACGCTTGTCAAAGGCATGGTCCAGAAATACATCAACCTCGCATTTAACCTCAGACTCAATATCGGCACCATGGCCATTCATGATATGGGGCATGGACATAGTAGGCAAACTGCCAATGGCTCCAGGGCAGAAGGTGATCATGCTTGCAATGATGATTATTTTTCCAAATGGATAAGCGGATGCATACAAAAACGTCACAGAAAAAGAAGTAATTGCCTTCATCAAGAAAAATATAATCAGCAGGTACGGGATCCCCTCAGAAATAGTATGTGACAATGGACTTGCATTCGTGGGAAACAAGACCAGAGATTTCTGTACAAAGTGGAACATCAACTTGGTGACCTCTCCACCAAGATATACTCAAGCAAATGGACAGGCTGAGTCCAGTAACAAGATTGTAATCAATTGCATCAAGAAGAAGCTGATGGAGAAACAGGGGAGATGGGTTGAAGAGCTGCCACTGGTATTATGGGCAGACAGGACCACGCCAAAGAGAGCAACAGGACAAACTCCATACTCAATGGTTTATGGATGTGAAGCTGTACTACCAATAGAAGTGCACGTTCCAACAATCAGGTATGGACTGAACACAATTTCTGAAAATAATGAAACGACTTGTGTACCGGATACAGCCCAAGAGCTCAGAGACTTAGCAGCAGTAAGGTTAGCAGCATACCAATAATCTATGGCCAGAAGTTACAACAAGAATGTGAGAGTACGAATGTTCAGGACAGGGGATCTGGTCCTGAGAAAAGTATTTCAGAACACAAGAGACAAGGCTGCAGGCAAGTTAGCCCCAACCTGGGAAGGCCCATACCTTATTGATTCAGCAACAGGGAAAGGCTCTTACAGACTACAAACTCTGGAGGGAGACATGATCCCAAGACCTTGGAATACACTCCACCTCAAGCTCTATCACATGTAAAGTGCCCTGGACCAGCTTATCTGGTAATGTACGAAACTCAAAACTTTTCCTTTACAATTTATCCTATACAATTGTACTAACTTGAGCGTCGGAGGTCTGCTATTAACGCCAACGGTCAAGCCTGACCCTCTTTCGTGCATAAAGTAAGCGTAAATCTGGTCCAGCCCAGAACCAAAGACAAAGACAAAAACTTGGGCTCCAGCCCCAGTACGACTGCAACAACGGGACAGGGAGTAATGTCCGTTAAGGGAGCCCCAAAGTGTAAGTCGCCTAAATTATCAAACGCATGCATGCTACTTTACAAATTCAAAACAAACTATATGCGCATCATAACAAAGACAAAACATTCCATAATATAGCATAACATAGCACAATATATAGCAGAAAATTGTCAAACAGCTAGTACCTAGCAGACAAACCATGCCTACGCATGGACAACAGAGTTCAAAGACAGAAAAGAGTTCAAACCAAAGACAAAGTCTAAGTAATTACAGGCCAAATAACACAGGGGACATTCCCCCCCTGGCAAATTTAAAGTTCGTTCAAAAACCAATAACAAAATCAAAGTTTAATTGATTCATTCATCAGACTCACCGGTCTTCTCAGCATGTTCTTCTGTAGGGTCAACACGGGAAGGACCAGTCTCATCAAAGACCAAAGACCGGAATCTCCACTGCGGCCCCAACGCTTGGACTGGTTACTCCAAAGACCAGTCAGGTAGAAGTGACCTCGACTTGCTGCGGGGCGGCTTCATCGTGGAACAATTGTTTGAAGGTGGTAATCTCCGCGGAAAGATCCCGGCCGGTAGCGAGCTTGAATCGGCATTCACCATCTCGATCCTGGTACGAAGTGTGTGGAAGATACTCAGGTCCCTCACCACTGCATTATGTCCTTTGACCGCCTCCCTCAGGTCCTCCAGCTCCTTGGTCAACTCACCAATATGTTTGTCCCGCCGCTCGATCCTTTTGAAGTTCGCCTTGTCCAGAGCGACCATCGCTTCGCAAATGGTAGAGTTCACACTCTCAAGATCCTGCCTGGCTATATCGAGGGAAGAGCGATGCGTCTCATTTTCAGCCTCAGCTTTACTCCTACCACTCTCCAAACCGACCTTTGTAGAACCAAGGTGGCGGACATGACCAAAGAACTACAGATACTGAGCAAAAAGCGAGCCATATCAAAAACAACTCAACAAAAAAGCGAGCGTAAGAAAGGATCTGCACTGGGCACAACACCACCATCTTGTGCGCCAAAGCACAGGTCCAGCGGTGGTGCAGAGGACAAAGTAGCAAAGCTCTCACTCAAAGACTTCCCCAAAGAGACATACTCGGACTGACTTTGAGAATGCAGAGGTATGGACAGCACAGGATTCATCTGAGGTAACTTCCCTTTCTTCCTTTTCATCGCCAGGCGTGCTCGGGAGATTCAAGAACAACTTTGGTGGACCTAGTGCGAACCCTCCTGGTGCCTTCCTCTTGGAAGACTCAGAAGCAGGGGCCACCAGATTCACAGCAGGGACAAGGCTACCACCAGACTTCGTGGCCTCGCGTGCCTGGGTAATCGCAGCAGTAATATCCTCCATAGACAGGAAGCCCTTCTTACTGGACCCAGACGCTGCAAACATTAGTGAAAGCAAGTTACGAAAGAATGACAAATAAATGAGTTCATGGACTAGAGTGAAAGAATCAATACCAGTAGCAGCACTAGGCGTAGGGTTCAGGCCAGATCCAGGAATCTTCAGTGGGGGCAGGGTCGAGTGGCCCCTGGCCCCAGCAAGTATAGAGTTCAACGGGGTCACATGGATGGAAGGTTGGGCAAAGTGACTGGCGCTCTCACCAAAGAACCCCACTCACAGACTTTTCACCCACCTCGGGCACAGCCTCTTCATCATCTTCAGACTCCTCCTCATCCCCCTCAGACTCCCCACCATCACCAGCATGCCGCTCAGGGGCAGGAGACACTTCGACAACGTCATCATCATCATCATCAGGGCGCATGCACTTGGGCCAGGCCCTCTTGTCAGCGGGCAGCTCCAGGAACGCCTGAATCCTCTTCTTTGATGCAGGATCGTCAAGGGTAGGGACCCAGTCAGAAACTGCAAAACAAGTCCACAACAAAACCTAAACAAAAGACAGATGCAAGAACAAAGCAGATGGAAATTCGAAAGTTCAAGAGACATACCAGTCCCCTTCAAAGAGAACTCAGGCGCCCAGACATTTGGGCCCAAAGTGTTACTCCGGATGAACATGTAGTAGCTAGTCCAGTTGCTATCATCACCCACATCTGAGCGGGTCAAGAGATGCGAGCATCTGTCCCTCAAACGAAAATGAACTCTCTTTTTCTTATACATACGCAAGCGGTAAGTGTTCCTAATGTCAGCAAGCTGAATATCAACCCCGTACCTCCGGCAAAGGGAATCGATCCCGTGGATCAATCGCCAGACGGAAGGCATGACTTGACAAGGCGGCACTTGAACAGTGCCCAAGAAAGCGCTCATCAGTGGGCAGAGCGGAAAAGTTGCACCGAACTTGAAGGAAGATTCAAAAATTGAAAACCAACCAGGGCTAACCCAATCTACCCTGACGTCTCTCGTCTCTGGGGCCCAAACCTCAACACTTTCTGGGATCTTACCTTCCCTTTTGAGCTTCGACACAGCCCCTTGGGCAAGCAAGTTAGGGAAGATGTTGACATCTTTGATCAAGTCAGTCGCTTGGAAAATGGAGTCACCATGGGTGTAAGAAACAGCAGTAGAAGGGCCAACATCGTTGCGTGCCATGATTGAAGTTAAAGAAGGAAGAAATAAAGTTAGGGTTTTTTACAAATCGATTTGGGGGTTTTTCGTGGGTTTTCAGATACAAAACAAAAAGAAATCAAAGGGATGAGTTAGAGAGAGAAGCAAAACAAAAAACTAGGGTATATATAGAAGACAAAAAGAAGTTGGATGGTTTTTACAAAAATAAGCGCGCGAAGAGATGTGACAAGACCCATGATGGGACGTGCGCAGTACATTGAGCGCCAAAATAGGGCGCACTCTCCCACGAAAAGCCAACTACTTCATTAATTACAAAGTTCAGGTCTCAGGACCAAAGGCACAGCAAAACAGAAAGAGCCTGGACCAGGCTCAGCCCTGGACCAGGATAAAGGACAGAAGCATCTCCTTACCCCTTTCGAGCTGTAGGGGCAAGGAGATGGGGACAAACTGTTGGGACCAAAAACCCGGCTGGTCAGAACTCCTGGGCCAGGCCTACAGGTGCAGATCCACGGTCGGGGACCAGTGCTGAGGCGACACTAGGCAGTCTGAGACAAAACAAAGGTGCAGGTCAGGAGAGGAAAAAGCCAAGATGGGCCGAGCCCAAAAAAAAGAATTAAACATCAAAGAAGAAAGCCCAAAGACTCGGCAGCAACCCTAGAGGAAGTTGTTGGAAGACTTGGTCAAGAAGCTAAACAGAAGCCTGGAAGATAGGAGCAGAAAGAGAGAAAGTTGGGGAAGTTAGCTACGAAGGAGGAAGTGAACGTTGGAGCCAAATACACTATAAAAGGAGTAGAATTCAAAAGAGGAAGGCATCAGAATTATAATACAACTCAAGCACACAACATCCTACGCAACTCTCAAGCTCCCAAACACTTAATAATTATTTTACGCCTATATTGTATTCATGCGGTTGGTCAGGACCACTCGTACCTATTGTTCCTGAACTAGTGAAGATCCTCTCCTGACTTGGCGCCCGTGGTTTTTCCCTTAACATTTAAGGGTTTTTCCCACGTAACATATCGTGTGTCTTGTTCCATTTTTCATTGCTTTTCTTTACGTTACAACTCAATAATCACAATCACAATTAAAGGATAGTACTAGTAGATCCACAATCACTAAAACGAACCGTGTGAGAAAATCACCCCGAACAAACAACATCAAAACAACAACATCAAACACGACAACAACAATAACAACCAACACAACAACAAAACCGACAACAACAACCAACAACGGACAACAACAGTAGCTCGGTGGTCACCACCGTTCACAACCACCCATGACGCCGCCTAGAACCACCACGTCAGCCACCACCGTCACCGTGCTCTGCTCTCCTCTGCTCGCTCGGCCTCTCACCTCTCGACTCACCTTTCATTTTTCTGACCACCTCGCCGGAGTACCTGCTGCCGGAGTTGTCTCCCTCACCTTCACCACCACCTGAAACCCTCGTCGTTGCCGGAGCCACCACCGTGGGCCTCCCTCTCTTTCCCCTTTTTTCTTCCTCTGCTCTCGCCGCCTCTGCCCTCTTTTCCTCTGCCACCGTGAACCACCTGGGCCCCTGCTCACCGGGGCCTTGCTATGCTTGCCGTCGTATTCAATCGTCGGTAAATGTCGTCGATTAAATCGTTTTTATGCATTGAATTATCGACATTTGATTTCGCCGATTTTAATTCATTTTTCCCTCTTCATCTCGTCCCCTCTGTCCTCTGCCTCGACCACCATCAACTTTCGTTACAGCCGCCATCGTTGGAACCACCGTGAGGAATTACTGTGGTTTGTTGTCAATTTCTATCACTGCCGTCATTGACTCGAGACCACCGAGGCTGCCTTCATTTTTACCGGTGAGCTCCTTTCTATTTCAGTTAAACATTTTCTATCCTATGTTATATCAGCTCCTTTCGATTTCAGTTTAACGTTTCTATTCTTTATTATATCGACTTAATCGTTCTCGCTTCTAACTTACTTTCCTTCCTAACTCATCATGAACGATCCGTTTCCGTCCATGTTTGAGCTGCTGCCTCGGAGTTTTGACGATGCTTTTGTGCTTGGAAATCAGTTTGTTTTTGGGGTTGAAATACTACCTATTCAGTCGGGTTTAATTGGAGGCCTCTGTTCGTGAGCCAAATTAGGTGACTCGATTCTTCCTCTAAATCTCTAACATTAACGTTTTGGTTTTATTTTAATTAATTTGTGATTCAAAGTGAGCTAGTTATGCATTAGGCACGTATGATTCCCGTCTCAGTTTATTTAATAACTTTGTATGATTAGCTATAGTATGTAATTGGGTGTTAATTTTAGTTATAATATAATGTTGAATTGAATTGTGAAATATGATATTTATATGATTTTGTGATAATATGTTTTGGGTGAAAAATGCGTTGTTGAATTATTGTTGAATTTAATTGTAATATTATCATGTTAAAATTATTTGTTATGTGTAAATTTAAAATATATAAAGTATAAGTATTACAATTATAAAATAAGACTAAAAATATTACTAAAATAACTAAAGTAAATAAACTAAACTAATATACAATATTTATGGAAATAAAATATTTATCGGCACTAAAAAGGTTTAAATAAAACACAACTACAAATTAAGAGTTAAATAAAAAGAGTATTAAGTTTAAATTAGTATTAAATAAATTTAAAGGTAAAAATATAAATTAATTGCAACTCGTATAAAATTTCTAAGATAAATAGTTATATAAAATGTCATATATCACATTTAATATAAAGATTAGTTTATTAAAACTATAAAGTTTACAATGAACTTAAAATATACTAAATAAGTATTTGGTTAAAATAATAAAAACAAATTGGGTACTTTAAGATTTAAAATGAATCTAAGTAAATAATTAGTATCACAAATAAGAATTAAATAAAAGGTAAATTGTTAAGATCAAAGTAATATATAAAGATCGACTAAAAATTTACTAAGTATATAAAAATTATGAATAATATATTTATATATATAAATACAAAACCTAACTAAAATTTAAACTATAAAGTTTATGACATTATAAAAAGTTATAAATAATCAAATAAATTAAACTTAAGTGAATATTACTAAAATATAAATATTAATAATATCACGATCGAATTATTAAATCACGTAATACGACTACGTAAAAGTTACATAAATAAAATCAATTAAGAAATTAAACCACCTAAAATAAATTTAATTAAATGTCACTTAATCATATTTTTTCAAGAATACTAAAATTTGTCGATTATCGTTTAAGTAATATTTTTACAAGTTAAACTAAATGGTATAAGCACTAAATCACTAAACACTTTACGATTCAAATAAAAAGGAAGAAATAAATGGGAGTTATAATGAAATTCAATTATTTATAATACTAATCACTAATCTATCTTAAGTTACTTAAAATTTAAATGAAACTAAATCGTGCTTATAAATAAAATAAACTATTATTATTTAATAAAATATAAACTAATAATACGTATAAGTATAAAAGTGAAATATATAATTCAACCTTACCTCATACTAATAAGAGGAAGCGAAGAAATGTATAAGTAAATAATATACTAAATGTGATTAACGTGTCTATACTTAATTTGATACAGTCTTTACATAATACAAAGTTCAACGATATATTTAAGTTTTAGAATTAACACATGTTACGATTGAACGAGAAAATAAGAATTTGAGAAAACGAACTACTTGAATAAAATACTAGGATTGATCGTTGAGGAATGTTATACACTTTGAGAATTGTTGTATGCACGTATTTGAATCATTATAATCCCTCGTGCTACGTGAGATATTGCATGATTGTTCACGACTATATGTTTATTGAATTGATTACGACTTATGCACATATCTTGATTGCTATGATTTAAGTTTTATATATATTACGATGTTATATGAATTGAGATAATAATTAAGTTTATATATTGTGTTCTATAAATTGAAATGTTTGAAGTTTCGTTTATCATGTTGTATGAGATTTAAATATCTATATGTGAGAACTGATATTATATGCTAATTGTCCAATTTTATCGAAATATGCGGCTGCTGGAGTTATACGCGTTTAGTCTTTGCCAAGTTACTTTTAATCATAGGTTAAATAAACCAAAGCGTGGTTTAGAGGTTGTTGGTCGGGCAGTCACTTTGCCTCCGAGCGGGAGATCCTCCTATTTTGTGTTTTTGTCTCAGATTCTTGCAGGCAATTCTCGAGACTCAGGATTATCGGGACGATTGGGATGTTTCATTTGTTTTCTTTGAGAGATTGTAACATATATTTGTATCCTATGCCATTTGAATGTAATTTAATAACATCCGGCATGTATTAGACTTAATTATTTTTCCGTCTTAGTTTAATTAAGTCACGAAAAACCGGGTTGTTACAGTTGGTATCAGAGCTGTCTTGCGACCGTGAGTAACTTAATAGTTATTTCATCTAGCGAGAAGACACCTGGGCTAGACATACATATTAATATATATGTCTGGCATAGACTTATAGGATCAAATAATGAATTAGAAATCCTAGATCGCTAAAATAATAATCTTAGAACGCTTTAAATGTGAGAATGGGTAGAAATATTAAGGATTGACCGACTGACCTAGATTTTAGAATTTTCGACCGTCATTCAACCTCGATAGATTTTTATTTCTCTTTTCTTGCCTGCTAAGTGCTCTATGACTGACCTTTTTTTTTGACTAACAAGTCTCGTATACTAACGTTAACCAAAAATCGAGACGTATAAATCGAAGACGAGACGACAAGGACTCAAGCACTTGCAAATGGGACGCATCAAGAGTCGAACGATCTGAAGAGACGCTCTAGAACTTGAAGAATTCTATTACTTTGAAGATCTCTATAACTTTCTCAAACATCCTTATTAATTAGATTATCATTTACCTCCTCCAAAAATTTTAAATTTATTAAACTTATTTTCTTCTTCTAAAGTATAACTTTCTTAATTTATACTCCTATAATGATTTTATAAAATGAATTTTTATCCTTTTCATTTTCTCGCAAATATAAGACTCGAGGACAAGACCTGGAAGCGCATGCAGAGAGACGTATCAAGAATCATGCTACCTGAGACGACATCCAAGACGTCGAAGATTTCTGAAGCATTGAAGATTTCTACAACCATATTAAAATCATCCTTTAAATTTAAATATTTTTAACTTGATTAGTTTTCAAATTCTTAGCCTTACTATCTCATTTTAAACTTTCAACATCATAAATCCCTAACTACTTTCGAAAATTTACTTTCGTATTCCACATTTAGAACATCTTCGAAAATTATGTAATTGCTGCGTAAATCTTTTATTTCGTCATTTGAGATATCTTTAATATTTAACTACCTTAAATTACTTATTCTTATTTCATTCCCTTTCGAACCTTACTTCAAAAAAAATTTATTATAACCTTCTATAGAATTTTCATCTGTTTCAAAACTTATAGTTTTCTGTGTATTAATCATTAAATTGGATTTCATACTTCCAAATCCCTTCAAAATTCAATACTTCTTAATTTTCGATACTTTTGGAACATAATTGTTTCGACCTCCTATATTTAAAATTCTTGACAACCTCTTAATATACTTCAAAAAAAAAAATGGTTTTCATACATTCTCTATAAAAATACCCTTGAAAATTTATTGCTTGTTCCGTAAAATCTTTGTAACGTAATTTGAAATACTTTTGAAACTTCATGGTTCAAACTTTTCATTCCTTTATTTCTAAAATCTTTGAAATTGTTTTATTACTACTATTCTTCCTATTTTAGAAAATATATACAACAAAGTTATTTTACGTCATGAATTATTATAAATTTTCAATCTTATCCGGAATATGACTTATAACATTTAGTTTCACCTAATAACATCATAATAACAATTTTAAGAAAAAGAGCTATATTAAAAAGGTTATCCGTAATTCTCTAAAAATTTTATTTAATCATTTAACGATAACCTATATTTTCTTAATTTCATTCAAACTCATGTTTTCCTTATGATCACTATGACTTTTACATATTTTCCTTCATTGCCGTTTTTCCTAAGGCTATATATCTTATGTATGTGATCATTAGAAATAACAATAATAATATCGTATAAATACGCTTAAAACTTCTTAAGGGGGTAGGACAATAATTTGATTATATCAAAATCCTAACTAAATCATAAAACTTCTTATTTCAACCTATTTTATTTTAAGGTTAATATTTATTTCTAGATTTAAATAAATTGTTTTATTCTTAAAACGCTTATTATTTTAATTTAATTTAATCCCGTACAAAACTTCTAGGCCCTACCTTTTTGAAAACTTCTTTCTCGCTGATTTTGAAAATGACAATGCAGCAACATTTTGATATTAATTCGAAAAAGAATTATTTATATTTTAAAATTATTAAATTCATCAATCTTTCATTTTAGAAAATTCATAGCCAATCAAGAGCAATGTTAATATTCCATTTCCAAAAACCTCGATGTTTTCTCCAACTGCTATTTAATATCGAGCGCTTATTCATCCTATTCAAGTTTAGGACTAAACTTTTCTTAAGGGGGTAGGATTGTAACACCCCGTGTTTTTATTAATACTAATTAATTATTTTAACAAAATTCTTAAATTGAAATTTATATAATTTAACATTTATTCAATTACTTTAAAAACGCGACTTAAAAATTTCGTTCGAATAAACTTTCTCAAGATATTTCTAATTAAACTTTCTCGATTTTTATATTAATTTGTATTATATTTATATTCCTAAAATACTTGTCAAACTAAAACCTTGATTCAATTGGTTTTATTAAACTTAATAAATTTGCGTTTTACTTTAAAAATTATTATTACTTGAGTAAATATAATTTTATTGAATTGTTTCTTTCAAATAAGCAGACCATTTGAAAATATGTGAGACCGTAATAAAATTTATAGTTGACAATTTTTATACATTTTATATCTCAAAATATAAATTTTATAATTCTAATCATAGAACTAAAATTTAAAACGAATAATTTAAAGTATAGTATATTTTATAAAATTTAAAAATTTATAAATAAGAGCGAATGAAACAGAGCGAGTCGTAAATCAAGTGCTTGGATTAGCCTTATCCACGTTGCCCTTATACTCCCTCACCCATGTCGACACTTTCTTTCTCATCCACAAGTTTAGATATTTAAATTTCTATCTTCTCTAACACACTTCTTCAACCCTTATACTCCCTCATTTTTCTGATCTCTTTCTTCTTCTTCCTCCTTCATGTATTTCCTCCACTTAAAATAAGATAAAACAAAATCAACAATAACAACAACAAACACGAAAGCAGCAGCAACAACAAAACTAAAACAACAAGAAGACAAAACAATCAATAATAATAATAATAATAATAATAATAATAATAATAATAATAATAACAACAACATAGCAAACAGCAGCAACAACAAACAACAACGAGCAACACAACAATGGCGGCAACACCAGCAGCTCAGACCACCACCGTGCTCTGCCACCTCGCCTCTGCTGTTTCTTCTCGGTTTCCTTCCTCGTTTCACTCGCCGGAAACCTCCCTGCTCTTACCACCGTACACCACCACCCAAGTCACCATTGAAGGCGAGGTTGAGCTAGAGTACGACCTCCTTGAACAACCATGGCCGTGCTCCTCGACACCCTCCGCTTCTCCCGCTTCTCACTCTCTCGCCTTTGCCTTCTCCTTCTCTCGCCATCAGTGAACCACGGGGCCCTGCCCACCGTGGCCTGGCCTTGCTCTGCTTCCTGTCGTATTCTTATCATCGGTAAGTGTCGTCGATTAAATCGCTTTCATTCATTAAATTATCGACTTTTGATTTGGTCCATTTTAATTGATTTTTCTCATTCTCTTTGACTCGCCGGAATTCGCCCTCGACGGAGCTCCGACCACCGGAGTTGTGTGTGTCGCCTCCTCACGGACCACCCCTTCGGTTCTGCCGCCTTCGTCGGAGCTGTCACCGTGACTCCTTTCATCCTCGGTTTATTTTCCAGCTTGTCTTTGCTCTGTCCTCTGCCGCCCTTACGTGGTGGTCGACCACCATGGTCAGCACCACCGAGACCCCACCATGTCAGCCACCATGGCACCGTCATTGGAGTTTTGTTGCTGTGGGTCGTGCTCTCTGCTCTCCCTCGTCTTTTTCTTCTTTCCTCGATAAGCTCTTAATTTCGTCGCCGAAAGTCACTACACTGCTGCTCCAGTTGGATTCGGTGAGCTTATTGCCGTCTTCAATTCCAAGCTATTCATTATTTATCATCTCGATTTCATCGTGCTCATTTTTAATCCACTTCTCTTTCTCGTGTTTTCGATAACGGTGCTACGCGTCATCGTCACTGCTCGAGTTGTGGTGTCCTTATTGCCCTCGGGGTTTGATTCAATCGGGTTTTATTTGGAGGCCTCGATTAGTGTGCCAAATTTAGGTGACTCGATTTCTTCCTCAAAATCTCTAACATTAACGTTTTGGTTTTATTTTAATTAATCATTATTAAAAGTGAGCTAGTTATGCATTAGACACGTATGAGTCCCGTTTACTTTAATTTGATAACTTTGTATGATTCGCTATAGTATGAAATTGGGTGTTAATTTTAGTTATAATATAATGTTGAATTGAATTGTGAAATATGATATTTATATGATTTTGTGAAATTATATTTTGGGTGAAAATGTGTTGTGAACTATTGTTGAATTATATGTAATGTTATCATGTTAAAATTATTTGTTATGTGTAAATTAAAATATATAAAGTTTATGTATCACAAGTATAAAATAAGACTAAAAATGTTATTAGCAAACTTAAGTAAATAAACTTAATAAATATAAAACCATTCATAGTCGTAAAAATATTTGTCGTCACTAAAAAGTTAAATCGAAATATAACTAAAAATGAAGAATTAAGTTAAAAGAGTATTAAGTGAAATTAGTATTTAAATAAGTCTAAGGGTAAAAACATAAGTTAATTGCTACTCGTATAAAAATTTCTAATATAAATAGTTTTATAAAATGTCATATATCACATTTAATATAAAGATTACCTTGTTAAAATTATAAAGTTTACAATGAACTTAAAATATACTAAATAAATATTTGGTTAAAATAATAAAAAGAAATTGGGTACTTTGAAACTTAAAATGAATCTAAGTAAAACTATTATTGAATAAAGTTAATAATTAGTATCACAAATAAGAATTTACTAAAAGGGTGAATTATTAAGATCATATAAAGATCGACTAAAATTTTACTAAGTAAAGTTAATAAAAATTATGAATGATATATATTTATTTATAAATATAAATACAAAACCTAACTAAAATTTAAACTATAAAGTGTATGACATTATAAAAAGTTATAAAAAAATTAAGTAAATTAAACTTGAGTGAATATTACTAAAATATAAATATTAATAATCTCACGATCAAATTATTAAATCACTTAATCCGACTACGTTAAAGTTACATAAATAAAATTCTATGATTTAATTTATTTTTCACCTAAATCGAACAAGTAAAGAAAAATTATAATATGAAGTTGTATTAAGAAATTAAACCACCTAAAAGAAATTTAACTAAATGTCACTTAATCATATTTTATCAAGAATACTAAAAATTGTAGAATATCATTTAAGTAATATTTCTAAGTTAAAATAAAGGTTATGAATGCTAAATCGCTAAACACTTTACAATTTAACTAAAAGGAACTAATAATTAGAAAACCTAGTTACATTAACTAAATCATTTAACTTCATCAAATAAAATACTTACACTTGAATGAAATAAATTAATTACTTGAACCTATTTAAGTTATTCGAAATAAATCATTTTTAAAGTAAACTAAGTAACGAGAATTAATATTTAAAAGTAAAATAATGAATAGTGAAAATATTTAAAGTATACGAACGAACTCAAAATAAATATTTAAGTTTTCTATGTGCTTCCGTTTATCTGAAGAACTGCTAGAATTAAAATTTCATTATACAAGTTCGACGATATAATTAAGTTACAAAATTGTCATTTTGTTGCATATGAACGAGGAAATAAGAATTTGAGAAATGAACTACTTGAATAAAATACTTGGATTGTTCGCCATGTTGCGACTCATGAAATTCGATGTTAACGAGGTAGCTGTCTATGGGGACTTTAGCTCCCTCCCTGTGTTGCTAAAGGCGATCTAATAATTTTTAAAATTATTATTTCGGTGCGGGATATACAACCTCAGGGATGGGGCATACTTGATATCTCCGTGATCCCATACTACGGTAATTGGAAAATCCAGCCCCACCCGGGGGTACCCGTCTCTGGTGATAGTCGAACTTTTTCGTCGGTGATACCTTTTGAATAGCGAATAAGTATGATCCTCGATAGGTAGTTGTAACAACCTGGTTTTTCGTGACTTTAATTAAACTAAGGCGGAAAATTAATTAAGTCTATATATTACAAAACCAGCTGTTAATCGTAACAAAACTCTGAATACATAGTACGAGTTTAGAATAACAGAGTATAAATTCGATTACATCCTCTCAAGCGTACAAAATAAAGAAGGTAAATTCTCCCCAATATTCAATAGCGTTGGTCTCAAAATTTTTGCATTAAACTCTCATCATTTTCCCGCACACCTTTCGACACATGCAATTCTAAAGCAATATGCAGTATAAATAATGAATAATAAATAAGTAAAACGATTAGCAAGTAGACAGGTATAACACATAAAGGAATCAGATGATTCAAACATGAGTATAAATCAAACAATATGTCATACAACACTCATAATCAATCTTGCTCAATCAGTCATTATCCTTTCATTCATATTCGGGGTAGTCGACCCTTTTCAATTATTCAAAAGGTAACATAACTCGCGAGTCTTGACTCTGAGCGGGTTGTGTACTCTCATAGATAATTATCAAAGTGCACTAGCTACTCAGACTCGTACATCAGATCAAACACTAAGTAGCGTACGTGATAACTACCTAACATCCGATACAATATGGATAATCTATCATACGTTGTCCTATGAGCCACAACCAGTCAGGATGGAAGCATGCAAAACCCTACAAAAGCAAGGCCTGCTCATAAGCTGCCGGGTACATCAACGGACTTTAATGCTAGTATACCACTAGGTAAGAAGGACGATTCAATCCCTTATCTAATGTGTGCACACACTTCCTCTTAGAAACGACACAGTCCTCGCTATTCGAGAGAGTATGCTTTTCCTAATCGAAACGATTAATACCTAATGACAAGGTCCCCGGGTGGGATGGTCATTTTCCGTTACCTCGTATGGACCGCAGGTCGCCACATTTATGCCCATCCAAGGGATGTAAACGCCGCTTGCCTAAAGACTATGAGAGTCATTAGGACGCCTCAGTCAGCACTGAAGGGTGAAAGAGTCCCCATACGCGGCTACCTTTCCAACGATGGCACAATAGATTCGCAACATGACAGACACCCGAGTATTCAACAAGTACTTCTTTTCTTATTCTCTTATTCTCAAATTGTTCAGGTGGCAGTTCATAGTAATTAGTATCGTCAAACTTGTATAGTGAAAATTTAGTTCAAGTGGTTCTTTAGTAAACGGAAACGTATAGGAAGCTTAAATAATTTATTTGGAGTCCATTCGTAAATTTAAAATATTTTTACTATTCACGTATTTTACTATTCACGTATTTACTATTCATCGTATTTACTATTCATCGTATTTACTATTCACCGTATTTACTATTCATCGTATTTACTATTCATCGTATTTTATTCGTATTTTATGCTTAGTATTTTATTCGTATTATTGTACTTAGTATTTTATTTGTATTTTTATACTTAGTATTTTATTTGTATTTTTATACTTAGTATTTTATTTGTATTTTTATACTTAGTATTTTATTTGTATCCTTATACTTAGTATAAGCCTAAATATAAAACTAATTCTTTTTATTTACTAAGTATAGATTTCTAGTTTTAAAGTCGTTAAGTTCGTTTTGTATTTAGTGTTTTTAAATCATAATTTCAAAAGTAAGACTCGGTTTTATTTAGTCGTATACTCAACTAATACTTTAGTGGTTCCCATTTTTAGTAAGGTCGTCGTAGTTCATTTTAATTAGTCCGTATGTCCATTCCAAAATTTAAGCAAGGGTAGTAACACACGACATAGTTCATTTTAATACAAGTAATGTTCATTTTAATCGGTTTTGTTGATTCTTTTTATTAATGGTTCATTATACAACCTAATATAATCCTAATTACAAATCAATTTTAATGACTAAGTGATAAATTCATTTTGACCAAAATTGACTAAACATAAAGTGAAATACCGTGGCCCTTTTATTATTTTAGTTATTTATTTTCTTTTTTTTTTATTTTCTATTTTTATTAATAAATCATTTCTTAAACTAATTTAATTACTTAAGTGATAAAAATAAAAGTGACAAAAATCATTTTTGGTCCAAAATACCCTAAATGCCGTGGCACTTTGTACATACTACTTTATTTTTGTTTTCAAATTTTATCGGTTTTTAACTTAAAGTTTTTATATACTAATTATTTAAATTATACTAAAGTGTTTTAATTAGTTTATAATTTTCACTAAACATTTTATTTCATTTATGAATAGTGATTTTACTCACTTTATTTTTCTAACTTTTATATTTTGGTGATTTAATCCATTTAATTTATATGACTATTATTGAAATTTGTCACTAATGATTATAAACTTAAAACAAAATAAAATTTTAATTATTTTGAATCAAACTAGTCTTTGAAATGAAGATCACTTTGAATATGTGAAGAACTTTCATAATTATCATATGAACCCTAATTAGTCAAATTTTTATATGTTCATGGAATTTCCTCAAATTTTTCATACAAGTCTATTTTAACTAAACTAATCATAATATGTTATTTAGAAAAATTAAAACTAAAATTTTGTCCATAAAATAATGGAAATGCCGAGTAGAGTATAAGGGTGTTCTAAGTTTTATTTTTGATTTTTACACTTCTAATTCAACAACTAATTTATCTTATATCATTTATATATTTAGTTAAGTGAAAAGAATCATATGCAAACATTAACATACAAAAGTAAATTATTTCACACACAAGGATATTCACAACATATTCAAGAACACTAATACATTAACACAATCAAATTTCATAACAAATTCATCTTAAGTCCTAAACAAAAACTAATTATATATTCATGTTCACCTTGTTAAGAGTATTTTAAACATGCAATTAACAAAAATTAAAACGAAAAATTAAGTCCAAAATAGGGGGAAAGCCGTGGGTTTGCTAGGTGACACACAATTTTATTTTTTTTTTTTCGATTTTTGTCTCCTAATTTAACATGTGAAATACTAGGTGATAAAACAAATCATATATGCATTCAAAACAATAAAATCAAGTACGAGGCGCTTATCACATAAGTGTGTGGGAAGCACCTTGATTAGGTTAGTGAAATGAGCTTAGCAATTGTCGGGGTCAACAATGTGATCGAATTGGCTTAGGTCGACACTTCCTTCTTGCTCCTCTTCTTTGGTAGATTAGTACATAAAAATATAAATCAACAAGTTAGAAATTTTCATTACTACTAAACTAGTTAACAAAAGGTTTAAAGTATAAATGTTGTTTTAGGTTTAGGTAGTGTTTTATATTTTTCATTACTTTGATTTCATTCTCATGCTCATGCTTAAGTTTAAAGTAGAAGGTGATTACTAACTAATTGGTGAAGGATGAACACAAGTGTTCTAATGAATTTAGAAGTAAGAAAAATGTAAGTTTAAAGAAGAAAAAAAAACTAGAGGAGGAAGATGAAGATCTTGAGGTTGAATATGAACCTTGCTTGTTGTATTCTTGTGTTTGATTTAATTAGAGAGAAATAAAGCTAAGTGTTTGTTGTGTTTTGAGTAGAAAAACCGAGTAGTAGTAGTGAGTAGTAGTAGTTTGTGTTTGTTGCTTGGTTTGTACGTGTAATATGGTAGTAGTAGTTGTTATTGTACTTTGTCTTTGTGTTGTAATGTTAATGCAAGTAATGAGTGAATGTATGTGATCATCAATTGTATAAGCATGTGCTTTAGTCAAGTGTAGGATGAGGTAAGATAATCTAGGGTGGCTTGGACTTGACAATGTGCTAAAGTAGAGACAAGAAGGGAAAGAGAGCACATGAGCAAGGTGGCTCAATGTGGCCGGCCTACATGGTCCCCTTGTGCCTCGGTTTTTGCTTTTCGAAATTTTCGATTTACGCGTACGCTAAAAGTCTCGAGTTGAAATATAAAGTCTTAGAGTAATGTTTTGAAGTAAGATCGGAAATAAAAATGAAATTAAAAGTCGAAACGAAATCGAAATAAAAATTGGGTACTAGCTCCTCGTTATTTTGAAATAAAACTTTACTTGGTCGAAATATATATTTTTTTAGTTGAGTGTTATTGAAATAAATCATAATGTTCAAACGTCAAAAAAAATTTATTAGTTTTGAATAAGTGTAGTTCATTATATCGAGTTTTAGTGGAATGTTAGTTAAATCAAAAATGAATAGGAATCTTATATTATTATAATATGTTTTGTTAGTATGATCTAAATTGATTAGGGCTTAAACATTCTTTGTTAGGTTATGATTAGGAGTAAGTGAAATTGAAAAAGATTAGGTGATTTAAATTACCTTAAAGTGCTTAGCATTTTTGGGTCAACATTGACCTCGATTTGCGTGCCAAAAATTGTCGTTGAGAAATTTGTCGTATAGTCTCCATTTGATTTATCGAGTTTGAAAATGAAGGAATAAAGTTCAAATTCAAAGTAATTCAAAATGGTTTTAGTTTAGGTACGAGAATGACTTGTAGTGTATTGTATTAGGAATTTAATGAACGAGGATGAATAATTATTGATTTCCTAATTATAATTAGCTTAAATTAACACGGGGTGTTACAATCCTCCCCCCTTAAAGAAGTTTCGTCCCCGAAACTTAAAGTTAACAAGGTGGTTAAGGTTACCTGCGCTGAACAGCTCTGGGTATTTCTCCTTCATCGACGCTTCGGTTTCCCAAGTAGCTTGTTCGGTATTATGACCCCTCCAAAGGACCTTAATTAAGGGTATTGCCTTTCGTCTTAAGGTCTTGGTTTCCCGTGCCAAGATTCCCACCGGTTTCTCGGAGTACAACATATTAGGCTCGATCTCGATGACATCGGGCGAAACGATGTGGCTTGGATCGGATCGATACCTCCGTAGTTGAGATACGTGGAAAACATTGTGTACTCTTGATAAGTTAGGCGGTAGAGCAAGTCGATACGCCACCTCCCCGATTCGCTCCAGTATCTCATAGGGTCCTATATACTTTGGGCTTAGCTTCCCTTTTAAGCCGAAACGTTTTACTCCTTTCATGGGTGACACCTTCAGGAATACATTGTCGCCCTCCTGGAATTCAATAGGCTTACGATGTTGGTCAAAGATACTTCTTTGACGATCTTGTGCTGCCTGTAGCCTTTCTCGGATGATCTTAATGTGCTCGATTTGGTCCTGAATAGTTTGGGGTCCAGTGCCCACATTGTCACTAGCGTCGTCCCAACACACTGGGCTCCGACATTTCCTTCCATATAGGGCTTCAAAGGGGCACATTTGAGGCTAGCATGATAATTGTTGTTGTAAGAGAACTCGATCAGGTAAACTCTTCTCCCGATTAGCGTTAAACTCCATCGTGCAAGCTCTCAACATGTCTTCTAAGGTTTGAATGGTTCGTTCGATCGGCCATCTCATGGCCGGGTGAAAAGCGGTGCTCATTTTCAATGGCTACCTAAGGCTTCTGCAGCTTCTTCCGTAAATGAGAAGTAAACCTTGCGTCCTATCCGAAATAATATCAAGGGGCACACCATGCAATCTGATTACTTCTTTCTCATAGGCCTTTGCTAACTCATCCAATCCCCACGTCTCTTTGATCTAATAAAGTGGCGGAACTTTGTTAATCGATCTACGATGACCCAGATTGCATCTTTACCACTCGAGGTCCTCGGTAGTCCCATGATGAAGTCCATTGAGATTGAGTCCCATTTCCCTCGTGGTATTTCTAACGGTTGTAGGAGTCCTCCCGGTCTTTGATGCTCGAATTTCACCTTCTGACAAATCAAGCATTTAGCCACGTGTTCGGCTATCTCCTTTTTCATCCCGATCCACCAGAATCGCAATTTCAAATCTTGGTACATCTTGTTTGACCCAGGATGTACGGAATATCGGGTGCTGTGTGCTTCGTCTAAAATTCTGCGTTTTAGCGCCTCATTGTTCGGTATACACCATCTCTCCTTGAATCGAAGACTTCCGTCAGGGTGAATTTTAAATCCTTCAGTCCCTTCCGACGGAATCCTTTCTCGGATCGTTACTAACTCAGGGTCTTCCCATTGTAGTGCTCGGATGTCGTGGAGTATCTCGGGTTCCACTACCATTGCATTTAAATCAGTATCATCGGACTGTACTAAGTCCAAGTCCAATCTTCTCAAATCTTGAACGAGGTCGGATGGAATCTCCCAGATATTATTCAGTGAGCGTGGAGTCTTACGACTTAAAGCGTCTGCTACGACGTTTGCTTTTCCTTCGTGATAGAGCAGCTCGATCTTGTAGTCTTTGATTAGTTCTAGCCACCTCCTTTGTCTCATATTCAGCTCTTTCTGCGTGAATATGTACTTCAAACTCTTGTGGTCAGTGTAGAACTTTATGCTGACTCCGTAAAGATAATGTCGCCAAATCTTCAAAGCGAACACAACAGCTGCGAGTTCAAGGTCATGTGTTGGGTAGTTCTTTTCATGTACTTTGAGTTGTCTAGATGCATAAGCGATCACCTTGCCCTGTTGCATTAGAACACACCCTAGTCCATTCAAGGATGCATCGCTATACACTTCGTATTCGTCCCCGTCAGTTGGTAAGGCTAGGACCAGGTGCGAAGAGTCACCTTGTTTTGAGTTCTAGAACGCTTTTCACGATCTTCGTCCCCACACGAATTTGGAGTCCTTCAGAGGAGTTTAGTCATTGGGCGTGCTACCTTTGAAAAGTCAGTGCACGATAAATCGTCAGTAGTAACCAGCCAAGCCTAGAAAGCTTCGAACCTCTGTGACGGTCTTTGGTGCGACCCATTCCTTTACGGCTTCTATCTTTGCTGGGTCTACCATTACTCCTTCCTTCGAAATCACGTGGCCCAGGAATGCCACTTCACTCAACCAGAATTCGCACTTAGAGAATTTTGCATACCATTTATCTTTCCTCAAAATCTCCAATACAGTGCGTAGATGTCCTTCGTGTTCTTTTTCAGTCTTTGAGTAGATTAGGATGTCATCTATGAATACGACCACGCAAACGTCCAGATATTCGTGGAAGGTTCTGTTCATCTGATCCATGAACACTGCAGGTGCGTTGGTGAGGCCAAAAGGCATCACTTTGAATTCATAGTGGCCGTATCTAGATCGGAACGCAGTCTTCTGTATGTCTTCCTTCCGTACCCCTATCTGATGATAACCCGATCTTAAATCAATTTTGGAGAAAACACCTGCTCCCTTGAGTTGATCGAATAAGTCGTCTATTCTCGGCAAAGGGTAACGATTCTTGATTGTAACTTTGTTGAGTTCACGGTAGTCGATGCATAGACGCATACTCCCATCCTTTTTCTTAACAAAAAGTATCGGAGCGCCCCAAGGCGAGACACTCGGTCTAATGAAGCCTCGATCTATTAACTCCTCCAATTGTTTCTTAAGTTCCTGGAGTTCAACTGGCGCCATTCGGTAGGGTGCCTTTGAGATTGGTGCTGTTCCTGGCAATAAGTCGATTGAGAATTCCACGTCTCGTGCAGGCGGCAAGCCTGGCAGTTCATCAGGAAACACATCCGGGTATTCATTTACTATGTGAATGTTCTCGATCTTTTGCTCGTCCTCCATTTTATTGATGCTGCACAGAAATACTTGATGTCCCCTTCTCCCCATGCTCTGAATTTTCATGGCAGACACGAATCGCACTTTTTCCTTTGAAGGCGGATTTTGGTAAGTCACCACCGTTCCATTAGGACCCTTCAATGTGATTCTCCGGTCTCGGCATTTGAACGTAGCATGATGACGAGTTAACCAATCCATTCCCAAAATTATATCGAACTCAGGAAGGTCGAATAGAATCAGATCGGAAAGAAAGTTCGTGTGGTGAACCATAATTTGTACGTTATTATACTTTGCAGAACAAGATATATTTTTGCCATTTGGTAGTGATATGTTAGTACGTATTTGTTCAGGTTTTGTAAGTTTGGATTTTGCTAGAAATTTTGTTGAGATAAAAGATAAGGATGCACCCGTATCGAACAAAATAAAGGCAGGTACAGAGTTAACCAGAAATTTACCAAAGGACGACGTCTACATCCTGACAGTCCTCAGCATCACCATCATTCTCTGACAGCACATATACTCTCCCCTGAACTCTTACGGCGGGCGGCGGTCCCGTGTTCACTCTACCCATTGTTCCCTTCTTAGGGCAAACGTTAGCCTTATGACCTACTTCCCTGCATATGAAGCACGTGATTGGTGCGCCATTGCATTGTTTTCCCGGGTGTAGTCGTTGTAGGCAGGAACGACACTTATCAGCCTCGTATACTGGTGGAGGCCCTGGAGGGTTAGGGGTAAACCTTGGCTTATTCTGAGTGGAGTTCTGAGCGAAGTTCGCTGGCTTTTGGTAACTCCTGATTGATGGGTTAGACCTTGGTAGAAAAGGTCGTTGGTAGTTAGGCTTCTGGATGAAGCTGGCACTTGCCACAGAAGGCGTAAAAACTCTCTTTTTCCCTTTCTCTCGCTGTTCTTACGGATCGACGCCAGATACTGTTGCCTTCTCATAGGCTTCGCAAAGTTAAGCAATTGAACCCGCTCATGATCAATCAGAATCCCAGAAGTCATACCCCGAACATATCGGGTGGCGAGTTCTTCTTCATCGATCGTTATCTTGGGAGCAAATTTTGACAGCTCCTGGAACTTGTCGGTGTATGCTTGCAGTTGCATATCACCCTGTTTCAAATTCCTGAATTCTTCTTCTTTGTTCCACCTGAGCTCCTGCCCGAAATACTTGTTCTCTAACAGCGTTTTGAACTCACTCCAGGTGTAGACTCTTAAGGGAAAGGTGGACCTGATTAGACGCCACCAACTGTTGGCCTCTCCCTTGAGATAGTAGGCCACCACGTTCACTCTCTCGTTAGCCGGAGTCTTGCTAAGTTCCAATAACTTCTCCATCTCTTCAATCCACTCTGTCAAGACTGTGGGGTTGACAGAGCCAGAATAAGGTAGGGGTCGATGTTTGGAGAACCTCTCAAAAGCGGATTGATTGTTTCCGCCCCCCTGATGTTGGTGCATGTTTTGTGCAATTTTTGTGATTGCATCTTCGAACCCTTTCCTCCTTGCTTCTTCCTCAGCAAAATGTTGGGCGAAGTTTGGGTCGGCCATGTTGTTTAAGTGGTTTGCATCCATTCTGAAAAATATTAGGCCATATGAGTTTTGAGTAGTTCCCAAATGAGGCACATTATAGAGTACAAGATAAAACACATTTCATTGATAATGTAAAAGGGTTACATCAAAAAGTTACAAAGCCTCCTAATACATTCTCTATGAAATGAACTAAGGTAAGAACTCAGATACAAAGTTCAGCAAAATAACATAAAAGTTTAGGTACATTCTCAAGAGTTATGAAATTGGATTGAGAATGACAAAAGATTTGGCCTAGATTCTAAGCAAATTTTGAGTAGTGGTATTCTTTCTCTGAGAAGTTATGCTTATACTTCACAGCATATGACATGTCACTCAAACCCAGCTTGAAATCCTCCCAACTAATGTAGTATTCGCCCTCGCGTACAGCTGGGGATCGAAGTCGTAGCCACCAAGCTCTGGCCTCTCCGTCAAGGCAGACAACAGCAAAGTGGGTCTTCCATTCCTCCGGGACCGAGTATTCTTGGAACTTTGCATTCATGTGCCTGGTCCAAGTGTACAAGGTATCTCTATCTCCCTCAAAGGCGTCGGGGTCACTCCTCATGAATGCCTCGACCGCGTCGGTCTTCCTCGAAGATCGGCGGAGGTGATCAGGAGTTCGATGCTCCACGTACGGAGTTTTGAGTGCCCTGGTCTTCCAGTCAATCCTTGAATTCTCCAAGTTGTGCATTTTCTTCCACGCCTTCCTCTGGCCGACGCAAGAAATGCCTGGATGACTCTCTTATGAGCTTTCTCATCTCGGTCTATTTCGCACTTTGTCGCCTTGAAGTCATATCTGAAATAAGTGGGGGATATAATTTAGGTGAGATTTTGAATTTACAAACATGTATGCAGGATTTACAATGAACGAGTTATGAAAAGCACACGACTTGGTAGCAACATAACGTTTCCATATACATATAAGCATATGGGTAAAATATTACATTCAAGGAAATATAATACATAGGTTCACACAACGTTACATCCGATTGGAAAATCCATAGCCGTTAAGGAAAATGACGACATTAAGGCCGTTCTTAAGATAGTTTAAAGTCGATTACATATATTTTACAAACTGGAGTCGAATGACCCTAAATATGATTCGCGACCCTTAGAAGTCTCCCAGAGGTGAGATCTCTCTCCCATATGATTGGAGGTATGATGGCGTCTGGTGGAGGTGGAGGATAGTCGTGTTTATATTCTTGATCCATCAAGTTCTCAAGTAGCACCTCGTGTTCCATCCACCCTGGTGGGTGCATCTCTCTCGTGAGTGGGTCGGGGTGATACATGCGATCCATATATAGATCGTAATCCAGGAGGAGTCGCCATCCTAGTGGTGCCCAAAATTCGTCGTATGGGTGGAAGCTCTCAATCAGCGTCAGGCCTAT
Source organism: Dianthus caryophyllus (assembly GCA_023091065.1). Taxonomy (NCBI): domain Eukaryota; kingdom Viridiplantae; phylum Streptophyta; class Magnoliopsida; order Caryophyllales; family Caryophyllaceae; genus Dianthus; species Dianthus caryophyllus. The sequence continues at coordinate 8,106,425 of CM041529.1, read as the reverse complement.
GCCAATGCCCTTTGTGTGGTAGGGTCTGCTCGTTGTGATCCCATTGGCTTCCACGTATTGCTCTATGACGTGGGACTGGCCACTTATATATGCATCCAGTGGCATCATTGGTGGACGTCGTGGTAAATTGTTACGGGAGTAACTGAAGGACGTCATCCTAAGGGCCTTTGTCAAACTAGAGTTAGTCACAGAGCAATTAACAAGCAAGAGGATTATAAACGTAAGGATTCTAACGTTCATCTAACTAGCTTATTATTTATTTGGCCTGGTCCTTAAATTTCTTCCCTTCCTCACCTTTTAAAACGATCTAAGTTATTATTTTAGTGATCTAGAGATTTCTAGTTTATTATTTGATCCTATAAGTCTATGCTAGACATATAGTATGTATATGTCTGGCCCAGGCGTCGTCTCGCTATGTGAGATAACTTTAAGTCATTCACGGTCGCAAGACAAATTGATACTAATCAGAATAACCTGGTTTTTCGTGACTTTAATTAAACTAAGGCGGAAAATTAATTAAGTCTATATATTACAAAACCAGCTGTTAATCGTAACAAAACTCTGAATACATAGTACGAGTTTAGAATAACAGAGTATAAATTCGATTACATCCTCTCAAGCGTACAAAATAAAGAAGGTAAATTCTCCCCAATATTCAATAGCGTTGGTCTCTGGTACCGCATTAAACTCTCATCATTTTCCTCAAGACACCTTTCGACACATGCAATTCTAAAGCAATATGCAGTATAAATAATGAATAATAAATAAGTAAAACGATTAGCAAGTAGACAGGTATAACACATAAAGGAATCAGATGATTCAAACATGAGTATAAATCAAACAATATGTCATACAACACTCATAATCAATCTTGCTCAATCAGTCATTATCCTTTCATTCATATTCGGGGTAGTCGACCCTTTTCAATTATTCAAAAGGTAACATAACTCGCGAGTCTTGACTACAGAGCGGCTTGTGTACTCTCATAGATAATTATCAAAGTGCACTAGCTACTCAGACTCGTACATCAGATCAAACACTAAGTAGCGTACGTGATAACTACCTAACATCCGATACAATATGGATAATCTATCATACGTTGTCCTATGAGCCACAACCAGTCAGGATGGAAGCATGCAAAACCCTACAAAAGCAAGGCCTGCTCATAAGCTGCCGGGTACATCAACGGACTTTAATGCTAGTATACCACTAGGTAAGAAGGACGATTCAATCCCTTATCTAATGTGTGCACACACTTCCTCTTAGAAACGACACAGTCCTCGCTATTCGAGAGAGTATGCTTTTCCTAATCGAAACGATTAATACCTAATGACAAGGTCCCCGGGTGGGATGGTCATTTTCCGTTACCTCGTATGGACCGCAGGTCGCCACATTTATGCCCATCCAAGGGATGTAAACGCCGCTTGCCTAAAGACTATGAGAGTCATTAGGACGCCTCGATCGACAAGAAGGGTGAAAAAGAGTCCCCATACGCGGCTACCTTTCCAACGATGGCACAATAGATTCGCAACATGACAGACACCCGAGTATTCAACAAGTACTTCTTTTCTTATTCTCTTATTCTCAAATTGTTCAGGTGGCAGTTCATAGTAATTAGTATCGTCAAACTTGTATAGTGAAAATTTAGTTCAAGTGGTTCTTTAGTAAACGGAAACGTATAGGAAGCTTAAATAATTTATTTGGAGTCCATTCGTAAATTTAAAATATTTTTACTATTCACGTATTTTACTATTCAATGATTTACTATTCATCGTATTTACTATTCATCGTATTTACTATTCACCGTATTTACTATTCATCGTATTTACTATTCATCGTATTTTATTCGTATTTTATGCTTAGTATTTTATTCGTATTATTGTACTTAGTATTTTATTTGTATTTTTATACTTAGTATTTTATTTGTATTTTTATACTTAGTATTTTATTTGTATTTTTATACTTAGTATTTTATTTGTATCCTTATACTTAGTATAAGCCTAAATATAAAACTAATTCTTTTTATTTACTAAGTATAGATTTCTAGTTTTAAAGTCGTTAAGTTCGTTTTGTATTTAGTGTTTTTAAATCATAATTTCAAAAGTAAGACTAGGTTTATTTAGTCGTATACTCAACTAATACTTTAGTGGTTCCCATTTTTAGTAAGGTCGTAAGTAGTTCATTTTAATTAGTTCGTATCACCATTCTAAAATTTAAGCAAGGGTAGTAACACACTACATAGTTCATTTTAATACAAGTAATGTTCATTTTAATCGGTTTGTTGATTCTTTTTATTAATGGTTCATTATACAACCTAATATAATCCTAATTACAAATCAATTTTAATGACTAAGTGATAAATTCATTTTGACCAAAATTGACTAAACATAAAGTGAAATACCGTGGCCCTTTTATTATTTTAGTTATTTATTTTTTTTTTTATTTTCTATTTTTATTAATAAATCATTTCTTAAACTAATTTAATTACTTAAGTGATAAAAATAAAAGTGACAAAAATCATTTTTGGTCCAAAATACCCTAAATGCCGTGGCACTTTGTACATACTACTTTATTTTTGTTTTCAAATTTTATCGGTTTTTAACTTAAAGTTTTTATATACTAATTATTTAAATTATACTAAAGTGTTTTAATTAGTTTATAATTTTCACTAAACATTTTATTTCATTTATGAATAGTGATTTTACTCACTTTATTTTTCTAACTTTTATATTTTGGTGATTTAATCCATTTAATTTATATGACTATTATTGAAATTTGTCACTAATGATTATAAACTTAAAACAAAATAAACTTTTAATTATTTTGAATCAAACTAGTCTTTGAAATGAAGATCACTTTGAATATGTGAAGAACTTTCATAATTATCATATGAACCCTAATTAGTCAAATTTTTATATGTTCATGGAATTTCCTCAAATTTTTCATACAAGTCTATTTTAACTAAACTAATCATAATATGTTATTTAGAAAAATTAAAACTAAAATTTTGTCCATAAAATAATGGAAATGCCGAGTAGAGTATAAGGGTGTTCTAAGTTTTATTTTTGATTTTTACACTTCTAATTCAACAACTAATTTATCTTATATCATTTATATATTTAGTTAAGTGAAAAGAATCATATGCAAACATTAACATACAAAAGTAAATTATTTCACACACAAGGATATTCACAACATATTCAAGAACACTAATACATTAACACAATCAAATTTCATAACAAATTCATCTTAAGTCCTAAACAAAAACTAATTATATATTCATGTTCACCTTGTTAAGAGTATTTTAAACATGCAATTAACAAAAATTAAAACGAAAAATTAAGTCCAAAATAGGGGGAAAGCCGTGGGTTTGCTAGGTGACACACAATTTTATTTTTTTCTTTTCGATTTTTGTCTCCTAATTTAACATGTGAAATACTAGGTGATAAAACAAATCATATATGCATTCAAAACAATAAAATCAAGTACGAGGCGCTTATCACATAAGTGTATGAAGCACCTTGATTAGGTTAGTGAAATGAGCTTAGCAATTGTCGGGGTCAACAATGTGATCGAATTGGCTTAGGTCGACACTTCCTTCTTGCTCCTCTTCTTTGGTAGATTAGTACATAAAAATATAAATCAACAAGTTAGAAATTTTCATTACTACTAAACTAGTTAACAAAAGGTTTAAAGTATAAATGTTGTTTTAGGTTTAGGTAGTGTTTTATATTTTTCATTACTTTGATTTCATTCTCATGCTCATGCTTAAGTTTAAAGTAGAAGGTGATTACTAACTAATTGGTGAAGGATGAACACAAGTGTTCTAATGAATTTAGAAGTAAGAAAAATGTAAGTTTAAAGAAGAAAAACTAGAGGAGGAAGATGAAGATCTTGAGGTTGAATATGAACCTTGCTTGTTGTATTCTTGTGTTTGATTTAATTAGAGAGAAATAAAGCTAAGTGTTTGTTGTGTTTTGAGTAGAAAAACCGAGTAGTAGTAGTGAGTAGTAGTAGTTTGTGTTTGTTGCTTGGTTTGTACGTGTAATATGGTAGTAGTAGTTGTTATTGTACTTTGTCTTTGTGTTGTAATGTTAATGCAAGTAATGAGTGAATGTATGTGATCATCAATTGTATAAGCATGTGCTTTAGTCAAGTGTAGGATGAGGTAAGATAATCTAGGGTGGCTTGGACTTGACAATGTGCTAAAGTAGAGACAAGAAGGGAAAGAGAGCACATGAGCAAGGTGGCTCAATGTGGCCGGCCTACATGGTCCCCTTGTGCCTCGGTTTTTGCTTTTCGAAATTTTCGATTTACGCGTTCGCTAAAAGTCTCGAGTTGAAATATAAAGTCTTAGAGTAATGTTTTGAAGTAAGATCGGAAATAAAAATGAAATTAAAAGTCGAAACGAAATCGAAATAAAAATTGGGTACTAGCTCCTCGTTATTTTGAAATAAAACTTTACTTGGTCGAAATATATATTTTTTTAGTTGAGTGTTATTGAAATAAATCATAATGTTCAAACGTCAAAAAAAATTTATCAGTTTTGAATAAGTGTAGTTCATTATATCGAGTTTTAGTGGAATGTTAGTTAAATCAAAAATGAATAGGAATCTTATATTATTATAATATGTTTTGTTAGTATGATCTAAATTGATTAGGGCTTAAACATTCTTTGTTAGGTTATGATTAGGAGTAAGTGAAATTGAAAAAGATTAGGTGATTTAAATTACCTTAAAGTGCTTAGCATTTTTGGGTCAACATTGACCTCGATTTGCGTGCCAAAAATTGTCGTTGAGAAATTTGTCGTATAGTCTCCATTTGATTTATCGAGTTTGAAAATGAAGGAATAAAGTTCAAATTCAAAGTAATTCAAAATGGTTTTAGTTTAGGTACGAGAATGACTTGTAGTGTATTGTATTAGGAATTTAATGAACGAGGATGAATAATTATTGATTTCCTAATTATAATTAGCTTAAATTAACACGGGGTGTTACAGTAGTGTATGCATACATTAGACAAGGGATTGAATCATCCTTATTACCTTAGATATCTTTAAGCCTGGTAGTCACGTCCAAGTTATGTTGGCCCTACCGGCTACTGCGCAGATTATGTCTGCATGATTCCGCCTTACTAACGAAGACTCATTAGTCAACGTATGATGAATGTATTTCCTTGTTTTGATTGGTTATTGCCTGAATGACGTTGTTATGAGTTTGAAATTGCCTTGTTGAGTATGATCGTTGAGGAATGTTATACACTTTGAGAATTGTTGTATGCACGTATTTGAATCATTATAATCCCTCGTGCTACGTGAGATATTGCATGATTGTTCACGACTATATGTTTATTGAATTGATTACGACTTATGCACATATCTTGATTGCTATGATTTAAGTTTTATATATATTACGATGTTATATGAATTGAGATAATAATTAAGTTTATATATTGTGTTCTATAAATTGAAATGTTTGAAGTTTCGTTTATCATGTTGTATGAGATTTAAATATCTATATGTGAGAACTGATATTATATGCTAATTGTCCAATTTTATCGAAATATAATTTCTTTGGAGTTATACGCGTTTAGTGTCACAAGTTACTTTTAATCATAGGTTAAATAAACCAAAACTGTGGTTTAGAGGTTGTTGGTCGAGCAGTCACTTCCCGCCTCGAGCGGAGATCCTCCTATTTTGTGTTTTTGTCTCCGCTGCGTGCAATTCTCGAGACTCAGGATTATCGGGACGATTGGGATGTTTCATTTGTTTTCTTTGAGAGATTGTAACATATATTTGTATCCTATGCCACTTGAATGTAATTTAATAACATCCGGCATGTATTAGACTTAATTAATTTTCCGCCTTAGGTTAATTATGTCACGAAAAACCAAGGTTGTTACAGCTTGGTATCGTGAGTCTTGCGACCGTGAGTAACTTAATAGTTATTTCATCTAGCGAGAAGACACCTGGGCTAGACATACATATTAATATATATGTCTGGCATAGACTTATAGGATCAAATAATGAATTAGAAATCCTAGATCGCTAAAATAATAATCTTAGAACGCTTTAAATGTGAGAATGGGTAGAAATATTAAGGATTGACCGACTGACCTAGATTTTAGAATTTTCGACCGTCATTCAACCTCGATAGATTTTTATTTCTCTTTTCTTGCCTGCTAAGTGCTCTATGACTGACCTTTTTTTTTGACTAACAAGTCTCGTATACTAACGTTAACCAAAAATCGAGACGTATAAATCGAAGACGAGACGACAAGGACTCAAGCACTTGCAAATGGGACGCATCAAGAGTCGAACGATCTGAAGAGACGCTCTAGAACTTGAAGAATTCTATTACTTTGAAGATCTCTATAACTTTCTCAAACATCCTTATTAATTAGATTATCATTTACCTCCTCCAAAAATTTTAAATTTATTAAACTTATTTTCTTCTTCTAAAGTATAACTTTCTTAATTTATACTCCTATAATGATTTTATAAAATGAATTTTTATCCTTTTCATTTTCTCGCAAATATAAGACTCGAGGACAAGACCTGGAAGCGCATGCAGAGAGACGTATCAAGAATCATGCTACCTGAGACGACATCCAAGACGTCGAAGATTTCTGAAGCATTGAAGATTTCTACAACCATATTAAAATCATCCTTTAAATTTAAATATTTTTAACTTGATTAGTTTTCAAATTCTTAGCCTTACTATCTCATTTTAAACTTTCAACATCATAAATCCCTAACTACTTTCGAAAATTTACTTTCGTATTCCACATTTAGAACATCTTCGAAAATTATGTAATTGCTGCGTAAATCTTTTATTTCGTCATTTGAGATATCTTTAATATTTAACTACCTTAAATTACTTATTCTTATTTCATTCCCTTTCGAACCTTACTTCAAAAAAAATTTATTATAACCTTCTCGAGAATTTTCATCTGTTTCAAAACTTATAGTTTTCTGTGTATTAATCATTAAATTGGATTTCATACTTCCAAATCCCTTCAAAATTCAATACTTCTTAATTTTCGATACTTTTGGAACATAATTGTTTCGACCTCCTATATTTAAAATTCTTGACAACCTCTTAATATACTTCAAAAAAAAAAATGGTTTTCATACATTCTCTATAAAAATACCCTTGAAAATTTATTGCTTGTTCCGTAAAATCTTTGTAACGTAATTTGAAATACTTTTGAAACTTCATGGTTCAAACTTTTCATTCCTTTATTTCTAAAATCTTTGAAATTGTTTTATTACTACTATTCTTCCTATTTTAGAAAATATATACAACAAAGTTATTTTACGTCATGAATTATTATAAATTTTCAATCTTATCCGGAATATGACTTATAACATTTCCGTTTCACCTAATAACATCATAATAACAATTTTAAGAAAAAGAGCTATATTAAAAAGGTTATCCGTAATTCTCTAAAAATTTTATTTAATCATTTAACGATAACCTATATTTTCTTAATTTCATTCAAGCTCATGTTTTCCTTATGATCACTATGACTTTTACATATTTTCCTTCATTGCCGTTTTTCCTAAGGCTATATATCTTATGTATGTGATCATTAGAAATAACAATAATAATATCGTATAAATACGCTTAAAACTTCTTATGGGGGTAGGACAATAATTTGATTATATCAAAATCCTAACTAAATCATAAAACTTCTTATTTCAACCTATTTTATTTTAAGGTTAATATTTATTTCTAGATTTAAATAAATTGTTTTATTCTTAAAACGCTTATTATTTTAATTTAATTTAATCCCGTACAAAACTTCTAGGCCCTACCTTTTTGAAAACTTCTTTCTCGCTGATTTTGAAAATGACAATGCAGCAACATTTTGATATTAATTCGAAAAAGAATTATTTATATTTTAAAATTATTAAATTCATCAATCTTTCATTTTAGAAAATTCATAGCCAATCAAGAGCAATGTTAATATTCCATTTCCAAAAACCTCGATGTTTTCTCCAACTGCTTTTTAATATCGAGCAGTTATTCATCCTATTCAAGTTTCGGGGACGAAACTTTTCTTAAGGGGGTAGGATTGTAACACCCCGTGTTTTTATTAATACTAATTAATTATTTTAACAAAATTCTTAAATTGAAATTTATATAATTTAACATTTATTCAATTACTTTAAAAACGCGACTTAAAAATTTCGTTCGAATAAACTTTCTCAAGATATTTCTAATTAAACTTTCTCGATTTTTATATTAATTTGTATTATATTTATATTCCTAAAATACTTGTCAAACTAAAACCTTGATTCAATTGGTTTTATTAAACTTAATAAATTTGCGTTTTACTTTAAAAATTATTATTACTTGAGTAAATATAATTTTATTGAATTGTTTCTTTCAAATAAGCAGACCATTTGAAAATATGTGAGACCGTAATAAAATTTATAGTTGACAAGTTTTTATACATTTTATATCTCAAAATATAAATTTTATAATTCTAATCATAGAACTAAAATTTAAAACGAATAATTTAAAGTATAGTATATTTTATAAAATTTAAAAATTTATAAATAAGAGCGAATGAAACAGAGCGAGTCGTAAATCAAGTGCTTGGATTAGCCTTATCCACGTTGCCCTTATACTCCCTCACCCATGTCGACACTTTCTTTCTCATCCACAAGTTTAGATATTTAAATTTCTATCTTCTCTAACACACTTCTTCAACCCTTATACTCCCTCATTTTTCTGATCTCTTTCTTCTTCTTCCTCCTTCATGTATTTCCTCCACTTAAAATAAGATAAAACAAAATCAACAATAACAACAACAAACACGAAAGCAGCAGCAACAACAAAACTAAAACAACAAGAAGACAAAACAATCAATAATAATAATAATAATAATAATAATAATAATAATAATAATAATAATAATAATAATAATAATAATAATAATAATAATAATAATAACAACAACATAGCAAACAGCAGCAACAACAAACAACAACGAGCAACACAACAATGGCGGCAACACCAGCAGCTCAGACCACCACCGTGCTCTGCCACCTCGCCTCTGCTGTTTCTTCTCGGTTTCCTTCCTCGTTTCACTCGCCGGAAACCTCCCTGCTCTTACCACCGTACACCACCACCCAAGTCACCATTGAAGGCGAGGTTGAGCTAGAGTACGACCTCCTTGAACAACCATGGCCGTGCTCCTCGACACCCTCTGCTCTCCCCTGCCTCTCACTCTCTCGCCTTTGCCTTCTCCTTCTCTGCCACCGTGAACCACGGGGCCCTGCCCACCGTGGCCTGGCCTTGCTCTGCTTCCTGTCGTATTCTTATCATCGGTAAGTGTCGTCGATTAAATCGCTTTCATTCATTAAATTATCGACTTTTGATTTGGTCCATTTTAATTGATTTTTCTCATTCTCTTTGACTCGCCGGAATTCGCCCTCGACGGAGCTCCGACCACCGGAGTTGTGTGTGTCGCCTCCTCACGGACCACCCCTTCGGTTCTGCCGCCTTCGTCGGAGCTGTCACCGTGACTCCTTTCATCCTCGGTTTATTTTTCAGCTTGTCTTTGCTCTGTCCTCTGCCGCCCTTACGTGGTGGTCGACCACCATGGTCAGCACCACCGAGACCCCACCATGTCAGCCACCATGGCACCGTCATTGGAGTTTTGTTGCTGTGGGTCGTGCTCTCTGCTCTCCCTCGTCTTTTTCTTCTTTCCTCGATAAGCTCTTAATTTCGTCGCCGAAAGTCACTACACTGCTGCTCCAGTTGGATTCGGTGAGCTTATTGCCGTCTTCAATTCCAAGCTATTCATTATTTATCATCTCGATTTCATCGTGCTCATTTTTAATCCACTTCTCTTTCTCGTGTTTTCGATAACGGTGCTACGCGTCATCGTCACTGCTCGAGTTGTGTTGTCCTTATTGCCCTCGGGGTTTGATTCAATCGGGTTTTATTTGGAGGCCTCAGTTCGTGTGCCAAATTTAGGTGACTCGATTTCTTCCTCAAAATCTCTAACATTAACGTTTTGGTTTTATTTTAATTAATCTGTTATTAAAAGTGAGCTAGTTATGCATTAGACACGTATGAGTCCCGTTTCAGTTTAATTTGATAACTTTGTATGATTCGCTATAGTATGAAATTGGGTGTTAATTTTAGTTATAATATAATGTTGAATTGAATTGTGAAATATGATATTTATATGATTTTGTGAAATTATATTTTGGGTGAAAATGTGTTGTGAATTATTGTTGAATTATATGTAATGTTATCATGTTAAAATTATTTGTTATGTGTAAATTAAAATATATAAAGTTTATGTATCACAAGTATAAAATAAGACTAAAAATATTATTAACCGACTTAAGTAAATAAACTTAATAAATATAAAACCATTCATAGTCGTAAAAATATTTGTCGTCACTAAAAAGTTAAATCGAAATATAACTAAAAATGAAGAATTAAGTTAAAAGAGTATTAAGTGAAATTAGTATTTAAATAAGTCTAAGGGTAAAAACATAAGTTAATTGCTACTCGTATAAAAATTTCTAATATAAATAGTTTTATAAAATGTCATATATCACATTTAATATAAAGATTACCTTGTTAAAATTATAAAGTTTACAATGAACTTAAAATATACTAAATAAATATTTGGTTAAAATAATAAAAAGAAATTGGGTACTTTGAAACTTAAAATGAATCTAAGTAAAACTATTATTGAATAAAGTTAATAATTAGTATCACAAATAAGAATTTACTAAAAGGGTGAATTATTAAGATCATATAAAGATCGACTAAAATTTTACTAAGTAAAGTTAATAAAAATTATGAATGATATATATTTATTTATATATATAAATACAAAACCTAACTAAAATTTAAACTATAAAGTGTATGACATTATAAAAAGTTATAAAAATTAAGTAAATTAAACTTGAGTGAATATTACTAAAATATAAATATTAATAATCTCACGATCAAATTATTAAATCACTTAATCCGACTACGTTAAAGTTACATAAATAAAATTCTATGATTTAATTTATTTTTCACCTAAATCGAACAAGTAAAGAAAAATTATAATATGAAGTTGTATTAAGAAATTAAACCACCTAAAAGAAATTTAACTAAATGTCACTTAATCATATTTTATCAAGAATACTAAAAATTGTAGAATATCATTTAAGTAATATTTCTAAGTTAAAATAAAGGTTATGAATGCTAAATCGCTAAACACTTTACAATTTAACTAAAAGGAACTAATAATTAGAAAACCTAGTTACATTAACTAAATCATTTAACTTCATCAAATAAAATACTTACACTTGAATGAAATAAATTAATTACTTGAACCTATTTAAGTTATTCGAAATAAATCATTTTTAAAGTAAACTAAGTAACGAGAATTAATATTTAAAAGTAAAATAATGAATAGTGAAAATATTTAAAGTATACGAACGAACTCAAAATAAATATTTAAGTTTTCTATGTGCTTCCGTTTATCTGAAGAACTGCTAGAATTAAAATTTCATTATACAAGTTCGACGATATAATTAAGTTACAAAATTGTCATTTTGTTGCATATGAACGAGGAAATAAGAATTTGAGAAATGAACTACTTGAATAAAATACTTGGATTGTTCGCCATGTTGCGACTCATGAAATTCGATGTTAACGAGGTAGCTGTCTATGGGGACTTTAGCTCCCTCCCTGTGTTGCTAAAGGCGATCTAATAATTTTTAAAATTATTATTTCGGTGCGGGATATACAACCTCAGGGATGGGGCATACTTGATATCTCCGTGAGCCCATACTACGGTAATTGGAAAATCCAGCCCCACCCGGGGGTACCCGTCTCTGGTGATAGTCGAACTTTTTCGTTGGTGATACCTTTTGAATAGCGAATAAGTATGATCCTCGATAGGTAGTGTATGCATACATTAGACAAGGGATTGAATCATCCTTATTACCTTAGATATCTTTAAGCCTGGTAGTCACGTCCAAGTTATGTTGGCCCTACCGGCTACTGCGCGGATTATGTCTGCATGATTCCGCCTTACTAACGAAGACTCATTAGTCAACGTATGATGAATGTATTTCCTTGTTTTGATTGGTTATTGCCTGAATGACGTTGTTATGAGTTTGAAATTGCCTTGTTGAGTATGATCGTTGAGGAATGTTATACACTTTGAGAATTGTTGTATGCACGTATTTGAATCATTATAATCCCTCGTGCTACGTGAGATATTGCATGATTGTTCACGACTATATGTTTATTGAATTGATTACGACTTATGCACATATCTTGATTGCTATGATTTAAGTTTTATATATATTACGATGTTATATGAATTGAGATAATAATTAAGTTTATATATTGTGTTCTATAAATTGAAATGTTTGAAGTTTCGTTTATCATGTTGTATGAGATTTAAATATCTATATGTGAGAACTGATATTATATGCTAATTGTCCAATTTTATCGAAATATGCAATTCTTTGGAGTTATACGCGTTTAGTCTTTGCCAAGTTACTTTTAATCATAGGTTAAATAAACCAAAACTGTGTGGTTTAGAGGTTGTTGGTCGAATAGCAGTCACTTCCCGCCTCTGAGCGGGAGATCCTCCTATTTTGTGTTTTTGTCTCCGTTGCAGGCAATTCTCGAGACTCAGGATTATCGGGACGATTGGGATGTTTCATTTGTTTTCTTTGAGAGATTGTAACATATATTTGTATCCTATGCCATTTGAATGTAATTTAATAACATCCGGCATGTATTAGACTTAATTAATTTTCCGCCTTAGTTTAATTAAGTCACGAAAAACCGGGTTGTTACAGTTGGTATCAGAGCTGTCTTGCGACCGTGAGTAACTTAATAGTTATTTCATCTAGCGAGAAGACACCTGGGCTAGACATACATATTAATATATATGTCTGGCATAGACTTATAGGATCAAATAATGAATTAGAAATCCTAGATCGCTAAAATAATAATCTTAGAACGCTTTAAATGTGAGAATGGGTAGAAATATTAAGGATTGACCGACTGACCTAGATTTTAGAATTTTCGACCGTCATTCAACCTCGATAGATTTTTATTTCTCTTTTCTTGCCTGCTAAGTGCTCTATGACTGACCTTTTTTTTTTACTAACAAGTCTCGTATACTAACGTTAACCAAAAATCGAGACGTATAAATCGAAGACGAGACGACAAGGACTCAAGCACTTGCAAATGGGACGCATCAAGAGTCGAACGATCTGAAGAGACGCTCTAGAACTTGAAGAATTCTATTACTTTGAAGATCTCTATAACTTTCTCAAACATCCTTATTAATTAGATTATCATTTACCTCCTCCAAAAATTTTAAATTTATTAAACTTATTTTCTTCTTCTAAAGTATAACTTTCTTAATTTATACTCCTATAATGATTTTATAAAATGAATTTTTATCCTTTTCATTTTCTCGCAAATATAAGACTCGAGGACAAGACCTGGAAGCGCATGCAGAGAGACGTATCAAGAATCATGCTACCTGAGACGACATCCAAGACGTCGAAGATTTCTGAAGCATTGAAGATTTCTACAACCATATTAAAATCATCCTTTAAATTTAAATATTTTTAACTTGATTAGTTTTCAAATTCTTAGCCTTACTATCTCATTTTAAACTTTCAACATCATAAATCCCTAACTACTTTCGAAAATTTACTTTCGTATTCCACATTTAGAACATCTTCGAAAATTATGTAATTGCTGCGTAAATCTTTTATTTCGTCATTTGAGATATCTTTAATATTTAACTACCTTAAATTACTTATTCTTATTTCATTCCCTTTCGAACCTTACTTCAAAAAAAATTTATTATAACCTTCTCGAGAATTTTCATCTGTTTCAAAACTTATAGTTTTCTGTGTATTAATCATTAAATTGGATTTCATACTTCCAAATCCCTTCAAAATTCAATACTTCTTAATTTTCGATACTTTTGGAACATAATTGTTTCGACCTCCTATATTTAAAATTCTTGACAACCTCTTAATATACTTCAAAAAAAAAAATGGTTTTCATACATTCTCTATAAAAATACCCTTGAAAATTTATTGCTTGTTCCGTAAAATCTTTGTAACGTAATTTGAAATACTTTTGAAACTTCATGGTTCAAACTTTTCATTCCTTTATTTCTAAAATCTTTGAAATTGTTTTATTACTACTATTCTTCCTATTTTAGAAAATATATACAACAAAGTTATTTTACGTCATGAATTATTATAAATTTTCAATCTTATCCGGAATATGACTTATAACATTTCCGTTTCACCTAATAACATCATAATAACAATTTTAAGAAAAAGAGCTATATTAAAAAGGTTATCCGTAATTCTCTAAAAATTTTATTTAATCATTTAACGATAACCTATATTTTCTTAATTTCATTCAAGCTCATGTTTTCCTTATGATCACTATGACTTTTACATATTTTCCTTCATTGCCGTTTTTCCTAAGGCTATATATCTTATGTATGTGATCATTAGAAATAACAATAATAATATCGTATAAATACGCTTAAAACTTCTTAAGGGGGTAGGACAATAATTTGATTATATCAAAATCCTAACTAAATCATAAAACTTCTTATTTCAACCTATTTTATTTTAAGGTTAATATTTATTTCTAGATTTAAATAAATTGTTTTATTCTTAAAACGCTTATTATTTTAATTTAATTTAATCCCGTACAAAACTTCTAGGCCCTACCTTTTTGAAAACTTCTTTCTCGCTGATTTTGAAAATGACAATGCAGCAACATTTTGATATTAATTCGAAAAAGAATTATTTATATTTTAAAATTATTAAATTCATCAATCTTTCATTTTAGAAAATTCATAGCCAATCAAGAGCAATGTTAATATTCCATTTCCAAAAACCTCGATGTTTTCTCCAACTGCTTTTTAATATCGAGCAGTTATTCATCCTATTCAAGTTTCGGGGACGAAACTTTTCTTAAGGGGGTAGGATTGTAACACCCCGTGTTTTTATTAATACTAATTAATTATTTTAACAAAATTCTTAAATTGAAATTTATATAATTTAACATTTATTCAATTACTTTAAAAACGCGACTTAAAAATTTCGTTCGAATAAACTTTCTCAAGATATTTCTAATTAAACTTTCTCGATTTTTATATTAATTTGTATTATATTTATATTCCTAAAATACTTGTCAAACTAAAACCTTGATTCAATTGGTTTTATTAAACTTAATAAATTTGCGTTTTACTTTAAAAATTATTATTACTTGAGTAAATATAATTTTATTGAATTGTTTCTTTCAAATAAGCAGACCATTTGAAAATATGTGAGACCGTAATAAAATTTATAGTTGACAATTTTTATACATTTTATATCTCAAAATATAAATTTTATAATTCTAATCATAGAACTAAAATTTAAAACGAATAATTTAAAGTATAGTATATTTTATAAAATTTAAAAATTTATAAATAAGAGGGAATGAAACAGAGCGAGTCGTAAATCAAGTGCTTGGATTAGCCTTATCCACGTTGCCCTTATACTCCCTCACCCATGTCGACACTTTCTTTCTCATCCACAAGTTTAGATATTTAAATTTCTATCTTCTCTAACACACTTCTTCAACCCTTATACTCCCTCATTTTTCTGATCTCTTTCTTCTTCTTCCTCCTTCATTTATTTCCTCCACTTAAAATAAGATAAAACAAAATCAACAATAACAACAACAAACACGAAAGCAGCAGCAACAACAAAACTAAAACAACAAGAAGACAAAACAATCAATAATAATAATAATAATAATAATAATAATAATAATAATAATAATAATAATAATAATAATAATAATAATAATAATAATAATAATAATAATAATAATAATAATAATAATAATAATAATAATAATAATAATAACAACAACATAGCAAACAGCAGCAACAACAAACAACAACGAGCAACACAACAATGGCGGCAACACCAGCAGCTCAGACCACCACCGTGCTCTGCCACCTCGCCTCTGCTGTTTCTTCTCGGTTTCCTTCCTCGTTTCACTCGCCGGAAACCTCCCTGCTCTTACCACCGTACACCACCACCCAAGTCACCATTGAAGGCGAGGTTGAGCTAGAGTACGACCTCCTTGAACAACCATGGCCGTGCTCCTCGACACCCTCTGCTCTCCCCTGCCTCTCACTCTCTCGCCTTTGCCTTCTCCTTCTCTGCCACCGTGAACCACGGGGCCCTGCCCACCGTGGCCTGGCCTTGCTCTGCTTCCTGTTGTAACAACCTGGTTTTTCGTGACTTTAATTAAACTAAGGCGGAATATTAATTAAGTCTATTTATTACAAAACCAGCTGTCATCGTATTACAACTCATTATACATAATAAGAGTCATAGATAAAACAGAGTTTAATCGATTACATTCTCTCAAAATATAAAATAAGGCCTCCAATCCCCTTGTGTAGATCAACAATCAAGTCTCGGGGTACCTGGGACTGTTATCAAAAATAGCTTCTTCAAATTTCGCACATTCTAAACAACACATATATACATACAATCATGCGGTTCATAAAGCATAACATAAACAGTTCATTTAAACATGGCAATTAAATTATCAGATCATATCAATTCATATAACACAACAATTTAATCATCAAATTATCTCAATTCATAATCATGAAGGCAAATCATTATCATTTCATTCATATTCGGGGTAGTCGACCCTTTTCAATTATATTCATATAGCAACATAACTCGCGAGTCTTGACTACAGAGCGGCTCGTGTACTCTCATAGACAATTACCCAAATAATTCTATCAAAGTGCACTAGTAACTCAGACTTCGTACATCGGATCAAACACTAAGTAGCATACGATCTGACTACCTAACATCCAACTCAACATGGATAATCTAAGATGAAACACGACCATAAGCCAATAAACCAGTAAGGATGGAAACATGCGCTAACACAAATAGCATGTTAACGCGCGACAGCGTGCCGGTCACATCAACGGACTTTAAATGCTGAAGATATCAAGCAGGTAATAAGGAGGATCAGTCCCCTGTCTTATGCATGCATACTCCACCCTATTGGTGCTACTATGACACTGACGGATCCGGGATGGGAATGGCTATTTTCCGTTACCTCATATGGGCCCGTGAACGAATCACTACCCAGGGCGAAAATCACGTTAAATAACGACTAGGAGAGTCATTAGATTACCACTAGCACCAAATAGCGATGATAGTGTCCCCATATGCGGCTACCTTACCAACCCTGACCCTATAGCGTTTAACATCGCAGACACCCGAGTACTAATCATACAACGTTATAATCGAGGGGTACAATCTCATGTCAGGCCGTGCCTTTGAACTCAAATCCTAAGTTGTCGAAGGAATATCGAGTATGAGGAATAACTCGCTCATTGTCGGATTCAACCCAAACAACCGCAGAGAGTCTAAGGGTTCCCGAGTTAGAGTGGATAGTCAAAGTGAAGTCATCAAAAGGGCAATTCAAATAAGGGGTGCGCATTATTCTATACATGTGAGGAAAAACGGTAACATCAAATATTCAACACTTAATTCATTACTTATTTTATTATTCATAACACAGATTACAGTTCTTATTAATTATAACATCGTCGAACTTGTATAATGAAATTTTAGTCTTAACAGTTCTTCAAGTAAACGGAGGCACATAGAAAACCTAAATATTTATCTTGAGTCCGTTCGTAAATTTTAAATATTTTCACTATTCATTATTTTACTATTCACCGTGTTTTACTATTCACCGTATTTACTATTCACCGTATTTACTATTCCTCGTATTTTTATACGTATTCGTATTTTCGTATTTCGTATTTGTACGTATTTTTATACTTCGTATTTATACGTATTTTTATACGTACATGTATTCTTATACTTAGTATCTTTTTCTATACTTAGTATTTATTATTATATTTTTATACTTAGTATTTTCTTTATACTTAGTATTTTTATACTTAGGATATTTTTAGGTTACAAAACTAACTTTTATTTTCTAAGTATAAAATTCTAGTTTTAAAGTCGTTAAGTTCGTTTTAAAACATGTAACGTTTATTTTTATCGGTTTTGTTGATTCTTTTTATTAACGATTCATTATACAATCTAATTTAATCCTAATTACTATTCAACTTTAGTGACTAAGTGATAAATTAATTTTGATCAAAATTGACTCATTTAAAGTGGTAAAACCGTGGCTCTTTATTACTTGTAGCTATTTATTTTCTTTTTGTTTTTATTTAATATTTCATTATCTTAACTAATTGAATTACTTTAGTGATAAAAATAAAAAGTGACAAATTCATTTTAAGTCCAAAATGTCCTAAAACCGTGGCCTACACTATACTTATGCATTTAGTCTTCGTTTTCAAATTTTATCGGTTTTTGACTTAAAGTTTTTATATATTAATTATTTAAATTATCCTAAAGTGATTTAAACTAGTATGAAATTTCACTAAGCATTTTATTTCATTTATGAATAGTGTTTTTTACTTACTTTAAATTTCTAACTTTTATATTTTAAAGATTTAGCTTATTTAACTTATATATTTAGTTTTGTAATTACTTACTAGTTAATAAAAACAATAAATAACAACACACATACAAATATCATAAATCATAAAGAGCTAAAAATTCAAGAACTACATGAAGATATGAAGAACAATTAGGAATTTCACATGAACATCAATTAGTCAAATTTTCATATGTTTATATAATTTTCTCAAATTTTACCTACAAGTCTAATTTACCTAAACTAACATAACATATTATTTTCAAAAATTAAAACTAAAAATTGGTCCAAAAATTCAAGAAAAACCGTGGGTTAGTATATATGTTCACAAATTTTTATTTTTGATTTTTATACTTCTAATTCAATAACTATTTTCCCTTTATATTATATATGTATTTAACTTAGGTGAAATTCATATAAAAACATTAACAAATAAAATCAAATCATTTCAAGTACACACAAATTAATATCAAACAAAATGCAAAGAAATGAATATCAACATATAAACCATATTTTTAGTACTCATTTATTTAAGTCTTTTAAACATATGATTAACAAAAATTAAAACGAAAAATTAAGAGAAAACAAGGGTGAATGCCGTGGGTTATTCATGGTGAGCACAACTTTTATTTTTCGATTTTTGTCTCCTAATTTAACACATGTTACTAGGTGATCATAACACAATAAATATAACACATAAACATTTATAGCATGCGATTTACAAAATTAAAACCTAGTGTGCGGGGGCACCTTAATTAGGTTAGTGAATGAAATGCCTAGCAATTATCGGGATCGATAATATGGTCGAAAATACTAAGATCGATGGCTCCACCTTGCTCCTCTTCTTTGGAAGGATTAGTACATAAAAATAAAAATAAGCAAGTTAGTAATTTATTTTAAAACTAAACTAACTAAGCTAAAATTTAAAGTGTAGTAGTATTTTTATGTTTAGGTGATGTTTAGATTTTATTTATTTTGATTTGTGTTCATAAATATTCACTAGTTAAAAGAGGTAGTGGTTACTTAAATAAAAGTGGTGTAGAATTAATTGAAGTGTTAAAGAAAAATAAAAACAAAGGAGAAATTTTAATGGAGAATGGATGTAGAAGATGAAGATCATAAGTGATCTTGGAGGTTGAAGATGAAGATGTTCTTACTAAATAGAATAAGTGTTTGTGTTTTAGAGAGAAAAGAGTTAAAGTGTTTATGTGTTTGAGTGGAAAATGAGAGAAAATACTTAGTGTGTTTTTTTGTGTTTGTGTGTAAATGAATTAGGTAGTAGTATGTTGTATGTGTATGTTAGAGTGGAAAGTGAAGGTAGTAGTAATGAATTGTATTGTAGTAGTAATTTGTATGTATTGTAGTATGTATTTAGATTGTATAATCTTTAAATTTAATTAAGCTAAAAGTGTGATGATGAGTATAAATGTAGGTGTGTAAGGATGTAGAGCATGCTTGTGTAAAGTGAACAAAATGGAAGAGCATGCTTGTGTAGGGTGAAGCATGTGTGTAAGAATTGGAAGAGCATGCTTGTGTAGTGAATTTGATGTGTGCAAGTAAGGCAAAAATGAAAGAGTGTAGACTTGTATGAGTGAGTAAAGTGAGAATGGAAGAGTGCAGAAAATTTAGCTCGAGCTAGGCAGATCAAGCTGACTCACGAAAATAGCGTCATTAAATCAGTCTCGAAAAGTTATGTGGTTTAGGCTTTTGTTTCGCTCAATTAGAGTCCAGTATGACCACTTTTGGGACCTCGAAAGTTAGGTCCTATATATTTATACGGGTTACAAAAATAAAAAGGAAATTAGTTTGTTTAAATAAAGTTAAATATAAATTAACAAAATGATGGCCTAAAATAGGTGTGTAAGTAAAGCATGGTGTGTGTAAGAAAAAATGGAAGAGTAAAGTGAAGCATGTAGAGTGAGCTACAAGTGAGCTCGGCCATCACACAAGTCAAGGGTCCGATTTTTCGTTTTTGAAATTTTCGATTTCTTGGCCTTGTGAAAAGTCTCGAAATAAAGTATATGATCTTAAAGTAGTGTTTCGAAATAAGATCGAAACTAAAAATGAAAATAATCTTCGAAAGGTGATCAAAACAAAAATTGGGCTCAAAATCCTCGAAATCTTGATTAAAAGTTTACTAACCCGAAATACATATTTTTTTGGTCAAAAGTTATTGATTTAAATAATTAAAATCAACCGTCAAAACGTTTATCAGTTTAAATTAAGTTTGACTTGAAATTTCGATAGTTTTCAAAAGTGCTAATTAAATAGAATTGGAGTAGTAGCTAGGTAGAAAGCAAATATGATTTATTAAGAAATAAACAAAATGATTATGTTTTTAATCTAAATTAGTTTCTTTGAAATTATTCTTTAACTAATTTAGTTTCATATTAAGTTTTTACATTATGTGTCCTTGAATTTGGATGAGGATGTTTGGTGATTTAGTCACCAATTAATTCGGCCTTGTGGGCCCCATTTGCCTCGTTTTGCGCGCCGAAATTTGTCGTTGAGAAATTTGTCGTCGATGCGTCATTTTATTTATCGAGTTCAAATATATAAAAATAAAGTTCAATTCAAGTATATAAAAATAGTTTTAGTTCAAAGTAGAAGTGGAAATTGTAGTGTTTGAAATCGATGACTTGAATTTCAAAGGTGAGAAAAATATAAGGGTCCATTTTTATAAAACTTTTGAAATGTGTTTCTTTTTGAATTCTGAAGATAATACAACAAATTTTACTTTTCAAAAATTTTAAATTTGGACTTAAGAGATTTAGTATTATTTGGCGAAAAAAATTCAGACGTATTTTTAGTATAAGGAAAAAGGATGAATTTAATTTAAGGAATTAAATTTTTTTATAAAATAATGTTAAAATAACACGGGGTGTTACAATCCTACCTCTAAGAGAAGTTTAGTCCCTAAACTTGGATAGAGTGGATAACTGCTCGAGGTTAAACAAGGCAGTTAGAGAGAATATTGAGATTTTACAAATTTGGATAATAATATTCGGTTTTGTTGGAATAAGACTTTTTGAAAAGTTTGAGTTTTCTAACTAATATAGAAACGTCGGATAGAGTGAAAATATTGGAGAGCAAAATCGCGTTTGATTTATTAATGAGATATTTAAATAAATATAGAAATGTTACTAGAATGTTATTTTTGAAAATGACGCGAAAGGGATTCATAAAAAGGTAGGGCCTAGAAGTTTTGTACGGAATTAAATTAAATCAAAACTAGTAAGAGTTTTAAGAATAAAAACAATTTATTTAGTTTTGAGAATAAGTGTTATCCTTAAAATAGATTGTAATAAGAAATTTCAGATTTTAATAGGACTTTAATATAGTCAAATTATAGTCCTACCCCCTTAAGAAGTTTTAAACGTATATACCTAATATTATTATTGTTACTTTTAATGATCACAGGTATATGAAATATAGCTTTAAGAAAACGGCATTTAGGCAAGTTATGTAAAAAGTCATTGTGATCATAATTGAAATATGAGCTTTAATGAATTTACGAGTATAGAGGCTATCGTTGAATGATTAAGTAAAATTTTAGGGAATTATGGATAACCTTGTTGATATAGCTCATTTTCTAAAATTTATTATTATAATGTTATTAAATGAAACAGAAATGTTATAAATCATATTTAGGACATGATTCGAAATTTATAATAAGGGGTTATATAAAGAGAAAATACGATATATGTAAGTATATTTTGTCGAAAGAAAGATTATAATAGATAAGGCCGATTCGAAGGTATTTAAAATTTAAAGAAAAGGATGCTGCAGTATCGAATAAAATCAAGGCAGGTACTAAGTTA
Source organism: Dianthus caryophyllus (assembly GCA_023091065.1). Classification (NCBI taxonomy): domain Eukaryota; kingdom Viridiplantae; phylum Streptophyta; class Magnoliopsida; order Caryophyllales; family Caryophyllaceae; genus Dianthus; species Dianthus caryophyllus. The sequence goes on along the minus strand of CM041529.1, from coordinate 8,084,020 downwards.
ACCAGAATTTTACCCGTGATGACATCTACGTCAGGGCAATCCTCGTTGTCTTCGTCAATCTCCGACAAGACGTAAACACGTCCTTGTACCTTAACTGCGGGTAGTGGTCCCGTGTTCATCCTTCCCATCGCTTCTTTTTTCGGGCACGCGTTAGATTTGTGTCCCGCTACATTGCAGAAGAAACAGACGATTGGGGATCCGCAGACCGCTTTCCAGGGTGTAGAGCCTTGTGACAGAAATAGCAATTGTCCGATCGTACAATCGGCGGCGGGGTTCTTCCACCCTTTGTAGTCAGCCTCCCCTGGTTCGAGTTTTTGTTGTTACGGTTATAAACCGGCTTGTTGAAATTGTTGTTTTGGAAATTCGGCCTCTGAAAATTCCTTTGTTGGAAGGTCGGCTTCTGGATGCAACTAGAACTTGCCACAGGAGGCGTAAAAGTTCTCTTCTTCATTTTCTCCTCAGCTTCCCTCTTCTGGATAGGGGCCCAGATGCTCGTTGCTTTCTCATAGGCTTCAGCAAAGTTCTTACAGTTGAACCCGCTCATGTTTATCCTCAGATCGTTAGTCATGCCCCTTACATAACGGGTTGCGAGTTCCTCCTCGTTCGTTAATATTCTAGGGGCAAACTTAGATAGCTCCTGATATTTCTCGGTGTATGCCTGCAGAGACATATCACCCTGGTTTAGGTTGCGGAACTCCTCCTCCTTCTCCCACTTTAACTCCTCCCCGAAGTATTTGGTCTCGAGGAGTAACTTGAATTCACTCCAATTGTAAATCCTCAGGGGAAAAGTGGATCGGATCAAGCGCCACCAGCTGTTGGCCTCTCCCTTCAGGTAGTAAGCTACCACATTCACCTTTTCTGTAGGCGGGGTCTTCTTGAGCTCCAAATGACTTCTCCATTTCTTCAATCCATTCAATCGAGCGGTAGGGTTGACCGAGCCTGAGTACGGTTGAGGTCTATGTTTTGAGAACCTCTCAAACGCGGATTGGTTATTACCGCCACCCTGATATTGGTGGACATTCTGAGCAATCTTCACGATTGCGTCCTCGAAGCCTCTTCTTCTTGCCTCCTCTTCAACAAATTGTTGGTCGAGGTCATTGTTGGGAATACCGTTTGCAGCCATTCTGAAAAAGAATATTAAAATCAAAAGTTACAAAGCTTCCTAATTCCTTCTCAATGAAGTGAACTATGACAGAGGGTTAGAAACCAAGCTCAGAAAATAACATAAGAGTTCAGATATATGTTCAAGGGGTATGGAGTTGAGTCTGAGAATTGATAAGGGTTAGCCTTCGGTATTATGAACAGTATGAATAAGGTTAGAAGGTTTGAAATAAAAAGAAAGAAGTTTATGAATTCGTAGAGTAAGGTTGAACACATTCTACGAAGTTGAGAGAAAAGAAAATTAGTTACAGAGTCATTTATAAAGGATTATTGATTCAGAACATTAAAAGTCTCGAAGAAGTAAAAATTTTACGAGATTGACTCCTTATTAGTAGGGATTTTAGAATGTAAAAAGGAAATCCTAAAATCATGGAGAGATTAAATGTCAAGAGATTTTTATGATCTAGAAAGTCTGAAAGTTGAAAAGCGTTGCAATGATGGGGATAATTAAAGAACGGTTATAGATGGTTGTAGGAATTTTTAAAGCTAAAGAAGTCTCCGACGTTTTGGAAGTCGCCTCGAGATAGCATGATTCTTGATACGTCTCTCTGCATGCGCTTCAGTCTTGCCTTCGATTCTTACGTCTTGATTCTTGTAAAGTTAGTATAAGGGACTTGTTAGTCAAAAAGATTAGTAGGTCAGTCCTTAATGTTTCTACCCAATCTCTCTTTTAACGCGTTCTAAGATTATTATTTTAGCGATCTAGGATTTCTAATTCATTATTTGATCCTATAAGTCTATGCCTGACATATATATTAATATGTATGTCTGGCCCAGGTGTCGTCTCGCTAGATGAGATAACTTTAAGCTACTCACGGTCATGAAGATGACTTTGATAATTAATCAGTAACAACCTGGTTTTTCGTGACTTTAATTAAACTAAGGCGGAATATTAATTAAGTCTATTTATTACAAAACCAGCTGTCATCGTATTACAACTCATTATACATAATAAGAGTCATAGATAAAACAGAGTTTAATCGATTACATTCTCTCAAAATATAAAATAAGGCCTCGATCCCCTTGTGTAGATCAACAATCAAGTCTCGGGTACTGGGATCATTATCAAAAATAGCTTCTTCACCGCACATTCTAAACAACACATATATACATACAATCATGCAGTTCATAAAGCATAACATAAACAGTTCATTTAAACATGGCAATTAAATTATCAGATCATATCAATTCATATAACACAACAATTTAATCATCAAATTATCTCAATTCATAATCATGAAGGCAAATCATTATCATTTCATTCATATTCGGGGTAGTCGACCCTTTTCAATTATATTCATATAGCAACATAACTCGTGAGTCTTGACTACAGAGCGGCTCGTGTACTCTCATAGATAATTACCCATATAATTCTATCAAAGTGCACTAGTTACTCGTGACTGCACATCAGACCAAACACTAAGTAGCATACGATACAGCTACCTAACATCCAACTCAACATGGATAATCTAAGATGAAACACGACCATAAGCCAACAAACCAGTAAGGATGGAAACATGCGCTAACACAAATAGCATGTTAACGCGCGACAGCGTGCCGGTCACATCAACGGACTTTAAATGCTGAAGATATCAAGCAGGTAATAAGGAGGATCGATCCCTTGTCTTTTGCATGCATACACCACCCTATCGTGCGACTATTACACTACGACGATCACGGATGGGAATGGCTATTTTCCGTTACCTCATATGGGCCCGTGAACGAATCACTACCCAGGGCGAAAATCACGTTAAATAACGACTAGGAGAGTCATTAGATTACCACTAGCACCAAATAGCGATGATAGTGTCCCCATATGCGGCTACCTTACCAACCCTGACCCTATAGCGTTTAACATCGCAGACACCCGAGTACTAATCATACAACGTTATAATCGAGGGGTACAATCTCATGTCAGGCCGTGCCTTTGAACTCAAATCCTAAGTTGTCGAAGGAATATCGAGTATGAGGAATAACTCGCTCATTGTCGGATTCAACCCAAACAACCGCAGAGAGTCTAAGGGTTCCCGAGTTAGAGTGGATAGTCAAAGTGAAGTCATCAAAAGGGCAATTCAAATAAGGGGTGCGCATTATTCTATACATGTGAGGAAAAACGGTAACATCAAATATTCAACACTTAATTCATTACTTATTTTATTATTCATAACACAGATATCAGGTCTTATTAATTATAACATCGTCGAACTTGTATAATGAAATTTTAGTCTTAACAGTTCTTCAAGTAAACGGAGGCACATAGAAAACTTAAATATTTATCTTGAGTCCGTTCGTAAATTTTAAATATTTTCACTATTCATTATTTTACTATTCACCGTGTTTTACTATTCACCGTATTTACTATTCACCGTATTTACTATTCCTCGTATTTTTATACGTATTCGTATTTTCGTATTTCGTATTTGTACGTATTTTTATACTTCGTATTTATACGTATTTTTATACGTACATGTATTCTTATACTTAGTATCTTTTTCTATACTTAGTATTTATTATTATATTTTTATACTTAGTATTTTCTTTATACTTAGTATTTTTATACTTAGGATATTTTTAGGTTACAAAACTAACTTTTATTTTCTAAGTATAAAATTCTAGTTTTAAAGTCGTTAAGTTCGTTTTAAAACATGTAACGTTTATTTTTATCGGTTTTGTTGATTCTTTTTATTAACGATTCATTATACAATCTAATTTAATCCTAATTACTATTCAACTTTAGTGACTAAGTGATAAATTAATTTTGATCAAAATTGACTCATTTAAAGTGGTAAAACCGTGGCTCTTTATTACTTGTAGCTATTTATTTTCTTTTTGTTTTTATTTAATATTTCATTATCTTAACTAATTGAATTACTTTAGTGATAAAAATAAAAAGTGACAAATTCATTTTAAGTCCAAAAATGTCCTAAAACCGTGGCCTACACTATACTTATGCATTTCGTCTTCGTTTTCAAATTTTATCGGTTTTTGACTTAAAGTTTTTATATATTAATTATTTAAATTATCCTAAAGTGATTTAAACTAGTATGAAATTTCACTAAGCATTTTATTTCATTTATGAATAGTGTTTTTTACTTACTTTAAATTTCTAACTTTTATATTTTAAAGATTTAGCTTATTTAACTTATATATTTAGTTTTGTAATTACTTACTAGTTAATAAAAACAATAAATAACAACACACATACAAATATCATAAATCATAAAGAGCTAAAAATTCAAGAACTACATGAAGATATGAAGAACAATTAGGAATTTCACATGAACATCAATTAGTCAAATTTTCATATGTTTATATAATTTTCTCAAATTTTACCTACAAGTCTAATTTACCTAAACTAACATAACATATTATTTTCAAAAATTAAAACTAAAAATTGGTCCAAAAATTCAAGGAAACCGTGGGTTAGTATATATGTTCACAAGTTTTTATTTTTGGTTTTTATACTTCTAATTCAATAACTATTTTGCCTTTATATTATATATGTATTTAACTTAGGTGAAATTCATATAAAAACATTAACAAATAAAATCAAATCATTTCAAGTACACACAAATTAATATCAAACAAAATGCAAAGAAATGAATATCAACATATAAACCATATTTTTAGTACTCATTTATTTAAGTCTTTTAAACATATGATTAACAAAAATTAAAACGAAAAATTAAGAGAAAACAAGGGTGAATGCCGCGGGTTACTCATGGTGAGCACAACTTATATTTTTCCATTTTTGTCTCCTAATTTAACACATGTTACTAGGTGATCATAACACAATAAATATAACACATATACATTTATAGCATGCGATTCACAAAATTAAAACCTAGTGTAAGGGGCACCTTAATTAGGTTAGTGAATGAAATGCCTAGCAATTATCGGGATCGATAATATGGTCGAAAATACTAAGATCGATGGCTCCACCTTGCTCCTCTTCTTTGGAAGGATTAGTACATAAAAATAAAAATAAGCAAGTTAGTAATTTATTTTAAAACTAAACTAACTAAGCTAAAATTTAAAGTGTAGTAGTATTTTTATGTTTAGGTGATGTTTAGATTTTATTTATTTTGATTTGTGTTCATAAATATTCACTAGTTAAAAGAGGTAGTGATTACTTAAATAAAAGTGGTGTAGAATTAATTGAAGTGTTAAAGAAAAATAAAAACAAAGGAGAAATTTTAATGGAGAATGGATGTAGAAGATGAAGATCATAAGTGATCTTGGAGGTTGAAGATGAAGATGTTCTTACTAAATAGAATAAGTGTTTGTGTTTTAGAGAGAAAAGAGTTAAAGTGTTTATGTGTTTGAGTGGAAAATGAGAGAAAATACTTAGTGTGTTTTTTTGTGTTTGTGTGTAAATGAATTAGGTAGTAGTATGTTGTATGTGTATGTTAGAGTGGAAAGTGAAGGTAGTAGTAATGAATTGTATTGTAGTAGTAATTTGTATGTATTGTAGTATGTATTTAGATTGTATAATCTTTAAATTTAATTAAGCTAAAAGTGTGATGATGAGTATAAATGTAGGTGTGTAAGGATGTAGAGCATGCTTGTGTAAAGTGAACAAAATGGAAGAGCATGCTTGTGTAGGGTGAAGCATGTGTGTAAGAATTGGAAGAGCATGCTTGTGTAGTGAATTTGATGTGTGCAAGTAAGGCAAAAATGAAAGAGTGTAGACTTGTATGAGTGAGTAAAGTGAGAATGGAAGAGTGCAGAAAATTTAGCTCGAGCTAGGCAGATCCGACTGACTACGAAAATAGCGTCATTAAATCCGTCTCGAAAAGTTATGTGGTTTAGGCTTTTGTTTCGCTCAATTCCGAGTCCGTATGACCACTTTTCGGACCTCGAAAGTTAGGTCCTATATATTTATACGGGTTACAAAAATAAAAAGGAAATTAGTTTGTTTAAATAAAGTTAAATATAAATTAACAAAATGATGGCCTAAAATAGGTGTGTAAGTAAAGCATGGTGTGTGTAAGAAAAAAAATGGAAGAGTAAAGTGAAGCATGTAGAGTGAGCTACAAGTGAGCTCGGCCATCACACAAGTCAAGGGTCCGATTTTTCGTTTTTGAAATTTTCGATTTGCGCGCACGCGAAAAGTCTCGAAATAAAGTATATGATCTTAAAGTAGTGTTTCGAAATAAGATCGAAACTAAAAATGAAAATAATCTTCGAAAGGTGATCAAAACAAAAATTGGGCTCAAAATCCTCGAAATCTTGATTAAAAGTTTACTAACCCGAAATACATATTTTTTTGGTCAAAAGTTATTGATTTAAATAATTAAAATCAACCGTCAAAACGTTTATCAGTTTAAATTAAGTTTGACTTGAAATTTCGATAGTTTTCAGAAGTGCTAATTAAATAGAATTGGAATAGTAGCTAGGTAGAAAGCAAATATGATTTATTAAGAAATAAACAAAATGATTATGTTTTTAATCTAAATTAGTTTCTTTGAAATTATTCTTTAACTAATTTAGTTTCATATTAAGTTTTTACATTATGTGTCCTTGAATTTGGATGAGGATGTTTGGTGATTTAGTCACCAATTAATTCGGCCTTGTGGGCCCCATTTGCCTCGTTTTGCGCGCCGAAATTTGTCGTTGAGAAATTTGTCGTCGATGCGTCATTTTATTTATCGAGTTCAAATATATAAAAATAAAGTTCGAATTCGAAGTATATAAAAATAGTTTTAGTTCAGGTGCGAGAAGGGAAATTGTAGTGTTTGAAATCGATGACTTGAATTTCAAAGGTGAGAAAAATATAAGGGTCCATTTTTATAAAATTTTGAAATGTGTTTCTTTTTGAATTCTGAATAAAATACAACATATTTTATTTTTCAAAAATTTTAAATTTGGACTTAAGAAATTTAGTATTATTTGGCGAAAAAAATTCAGACGCATTTTTATTATAAGGAAAAAGGATGAATTTAATTTAAGGAATTAAATTCTCTTATAAAATAATGTTAAAATAACACGGGGTGTTACACCTGTCGTATTCTTATCATCGGTAAGTGTTGTAACAACCTGGTTTTTCGTGACTTTAATTAAACTAAGGCGGAATATTAATTAAGTCTATTTATTACAAAACCAGCTGTCATCGTATTACAACTCATTATTCATAATAAGAGTCATAGATAAAACAGAGTTTAATCGATTACATTCTCTCAAAATATAAAATAAGGCCTCCAATCCCCTTGTGTAGATCAACAATCAAGTCTCGGGGTACCTGGGACTGTTATCAAAAATAGCTTCTTCAGCCCCGCACATTCTAAACAACACATATATACATACAATCATGCAGTTCATAAAGCATAACATAAACAGTTCATTTAAACATGGCAATTAAATTATCAGATCATATCAATTCATATAACACAACAATTTTAAATCATCAAATTATCTCAATTCATAATCATGAAGGCAAATCATTATCATTTCATTCATATTCGGGGTAGTCGACCCTTTTCAATTATATTCATATAGCAACATAACTCGCGAGTCTTGACTACAGAGCGGCTCGTGTACTCTCATAGATAATTACCCATATAATTCTATCAAAGTGCACTAGTTACTCAGACTCGTACATCAGATCAAATACTAAGTAGCATAAGATACAGCTACCTAACATCCAACACAACATGGATAATCTAAGATGAAACACGACCATAAGCCAACAAACTAGCAAGGATGGAAACATGCAGACCTAATAAGCGTCCGCGCATTAGCGTGCCGGTCACATCAACGGACTTTAAATGCTAACGATATCAAGCAGGTAATAAGGAGGATCAGTCCCTTGTCTTTTGCATGCATACACCACCCTATTGGTGCGACTATTACACTACGACAGATCCCCCGGATGGGAATGGCTATTTTCCGTTACCTCATATGGGCCCGTGAACGAATCGATACCCAGGGCGAAAATCACGTTAAATAACGACTGTGAGAGTCATTAAATGCACCACTAGCACCTAATAAGCGTGATAGTGTCCCCATATGCGGCTACCTTACCAATCCTGACCCTATAGCGTTTAACATCGCAGACACCCGAGTACTAATCATACAACGTTATAATCGAAGGGTATAATCTCATGTCGGGCCGTGCCTTTTAATTCAAATCCTAAGTTGTCGAAGGAATATCGAGTATGAGGAATAAATTCCTCACTATCGGATTCAACCCAAACAACCGCAGAGAATCTTAGGGTTCCCAAGTTAGAGTGGATAGTCAAAGTGAGGTCATCGAAAGGGCAATTCAAAAGAGAGGTGCGTATTATTCTATACATGTGAGGAAAAACGGTAACATCAAGTATTCAACACTTAATTCATTACTTATTTTATTATTCATAACACATGCTATAATTCTTATTAGTTATAACATCGTCGAACTTGTATAATGAAATTTTTAGTTCAAGCAGTTCTTCAGGTAAACGGAAGCACATAGAAAACTTAAATATTTATTTTGAGTCCGTTCGTAAATTTTAAATATTTTCACTATTCATTATTTTACTATTCATTGTATTTACTATTCATCGTATTTACTATTCATCGTATTTACTATTCCTCGTATTTTTATACGTATTCGTATTTTCGTATTTCGTATTTGTACGTATTTTTATACGTATGCGTATTTTTATACTTCGTATTTTATTCGTATTTTTATACGTACATGTATTATTAGTATTCATTATTTATGTTTTTATACTTAGTATTTATTGTTATATTTTCTTTATACTTAGTATTTTTATACTTTATACCAATTTTATACTTAGGATATTTTTAGATATAAAACTAAGCTTTTTATTTACTAAGTGTAAAATTCTAGTTTTAAAGTCGTTAGGTTCGTTTTGTATTTAGTGATTTGAAAAATCATTTCGGAAGTAAAACTCGTTTTAAATTTAGGTACAAAATCTAGTTTCAAAGTTGTTAAGTTCATTTTGTACTTAGTGATTTTAAATAATATTTCAGAAATAAAAACTCGGTTATATTTAGTCATATACTTAACTAAATTTTTAGCGGTTTCCATTTTTAGCGTGGTTGTCGTAGTTCATTTTAAATAGTCCGTATGTCCAAATCCAAATTTAAGCAAAGGTAGTAACACTCGAATTTGTTCATTTTATTACATGTAACGTTTATTTTTATCGGTTTCGTTGATTCTTTTTATTAACGATTTATTATACAATCAAATATAATCCTAATTACTATTCATCTTTAGTGACTAAGTGACAAATTCATTTTGATCAAGATTGACCCATTTAAAGTGGAAAAACCGTGGCCTTGTTATACTCTACACTATTTATTTCTTTTTTTGTTTTTATTAATAAATCATTACTTTAACTAATTAACTTATTTAAGGGATAAAAATAAAAAGTGACAAATTTATTTTAGGTCCAAAAATGGCACCAAAACCGTGGCTCTCTATTCACTTAGCTTTTTATTTTTATTTTCTAATTTATCGGTTTTTGACTTAAAGTTTTTATATACTAATTTCTTAAATTATACTAAAGTGATTTAGTTAGTTTACGATTTTCACTAAATATTTTATTTCGTTTATGAATAGTGTTTTTACTCACTTTAAATTTCTAACTTTTATATTTTAAAGATTTAGCTTATTTAACTTATACATTTAGTTTTGTAATTATCTATTAGTTACTAAAAACAATAAATAACAACACACATAAAAATCTTATAAATCAAAGTGAGCTAAAATCATTAAGAACACATGAAGGAAATGAAGAACACTCATGAATTTCATATGAACATTAATTAGTCAGATTTTCATATGTTTATATAATTTTCTCAAATTTTTCCTACAAGTCTAATTTATCTAAACTAATCATAATATGTTATTTAGAAAAATTAAAACTAAAAATTGGTCCATTTAATTTAGGTTGGCCGTGTATATTTATATATGTCCACCAATTTTTATTTTTTGATTTTTATACTTCTAATTCAACAACTAACTTACTTTATATTATTTGTGTATTTAACATATGTGAAAAACATAACAAAACATTAACAAACAAAAGTAAATCATTTCAAACACAAGAATAACAACAATAAATTCAAGAACAAGAATACTTCAAAAACACTTAAATTTCATAACAATTTCATTTTAAATCCTAAACACAAACTAATTATATTTTCATATACATCTTATTCTTAGTATTTTAAGCATGCAATTTACAAAAATTAAAACGAAAAATTAAACAAAATAAAAGGGGAAAACCGTGGGTTATTCATGGTGAGCACATATTTTTATTTTTCGATTTTTGTCTTCTAATTTAACACATGTTGCTAGGTGATAATAAACACAATAAATATAACACATAAACATTTATAGCATGCGATTTACAAAATTAAAACTAGTGTGCGGGGACACCTTTAAATTAGATGGTTATCGTCGAGGATCTAAAATAAATTTTAGATCGGATTTTTCTTCACCCAAAAACACCCATGATCTTCACCCATAAAACCCATGAAAGTAGTCTCTAAAACATACTCACTAACTACTAGAATTACTTAGGAATTATTAAGGAAATATTATAGTTTTATTTAGGTTGTTTTTGATAAGAAAATGAAAGAAAATGAAAGGGTGAAATGGGGTAGTGATGCTACGACATTTATGAAGCATACAAGTGATGTTTGGTTCTTGTAATCTTGTGTGCAAGTAGTACACATCTAGGTTAAGTAAAGTAGCTTTAAAATAAATAATGTTTAATTAAAAGAAAATAAAATCATCATCACATTTGCAAACAAAGTCCAACTTACTATTTGGTGTAGAGTTTGTCCCCCCGATATTTTAAAAAGTTTCGTTTTTTGAAAAACGTGTTACGAAATAATTCGGGTAAGAAAGACAGTAAAAGTTAAAGTGTGCGCGTTCGACGATTTTTCGAAATATCTCTACTTTAAAATTTTAAGGCTAAAATATTTTATTTACTATTGAAGAAAATATTTAAAAGTTAAGGAACGTCGATAAAATTTTAAGAGCTGAGACGGCGAAAATAGAATAGGAGGTTTCGAGGAATAAATCTTGACCTTTGAAAGAAAACAGAAAAATGACTTTAGTTCGGTCTGTCTAATAGTTATGAAAACTGTACCATTAAATCCGTCTCGAAAAATTAAGTGGTTTAGGCTTTTGTTTCGTTAAATTCCGAGTCCGTATGATCACTTTTCGGACCTCGGAAGTTAGCCCCTAAAAATTCATACGGGTTACATTAAAAACAAAAAGGAACTTGGTTTTGTTAAATATGTTAAGTGTAAAATAACAACTTGTTGATTTAGAGTAGGTGTGTAAGTAAGCATGGTGTGTAAGATAAAGCAAAATGGAAGAGGATAACATTGACCAAAGGTGGTCAATTATTTCGGCCTACATGAAAGACAAAGGCCCGATTTTCCGCTTTTGAAATTTTCGATTTGCGCGCACGCGAAAAGTCTCAAAATAAAATATATGATCTTAAAATAATGGTTCGAAGTAAGATCAAAAATAAAAATGAAGAAAAACGTTGAAGGGTGATCAAAACAAAAATTGGCCTTAGGATCCTCGAAACTTTGAAATAAAATCTTATTTGATCGAAACACTTATTTTTTTCGTTGAATGTTATCGAATTAAATCATTATACTCAAACGTCAAAAAGTTTATCAGTTTAGGCTTAGTGAAACTCATTATTTCGATTTTTAGCGAAAGTGTTAGTTAAATCAAATTGAAATAGTAATTAGTTAATAATATAATATGATTTACTAAATAAAAATCAAAATGATTACATTTTTTTGATGTTAGGTGTTTTGGTACGTGAATTTGGAAAAATGATAAAGTGGCTTGACTTTGACTTGCGTGTTTGAAATCGTTGACTTGAATTTCAAAGACGGGAAAAATATAAGAGTGCATTTTTATTCAAAAATCAAAAATGTACAAAAATAAATTCTATGAATAAAAGGTTTTACTTTTATTCTTATGAATAGTAAATATGACTTAGCTATTTTGAAATTTGAAAGGCGATATAAATTTTGTGGTTGACTTTTACAAAATTTTGAATTGTGTTTCTTTTTGAATTCTGAATATAATACAACAAACTTTATTTTTCAAAAATTTTATATTTGTACTTAGAAAAATTTAGTATTATTTGGCAAAAAAAAAAAAAAAAAAAAAAAAAAAAAAAAAAAATTCAGTCGCATTTTTAATGTAATGAAAAAGGATGAATTTAATCTAAGGAATTAAATTCTTTTATAAAAATGTGTTTCAAAAACACGGGGTGTTACAAGTGTCGTCGATTAAATCGATTTCATTCATTAAATTATCGACTTTTGATTTGGTCCATTTTAATTGATTTTTCTCATTCTCTTTGACTCATGGACCGCCGACGGAGCTCCGACCACCGGAGTTGTGTGTGTCGCCTCCTCACGGACCACCCCTTCGGTTCTGCCGCCTTCGTCGGAGCTGTCACCGTGACTCCTTTCATCCTCGGTTTATTTTTCAGCTTGTCTTTGCTCTGTCCTCTGCCGCCCTTACGTGGTGGTCGACCACCATGGTCAGCACCACCGAGACCCCACCATGTCAGCCACCATGGCACCGTCATTGGAGTTTTGTTGCTGTGGGTCGTGCTCTCTGCTCTCCCTCGTCTTTTTCTTCTTTCCTCGATAAGCTCTTAATTTCGTCGCCGAAAGTCACTACACTGCTGCTCCAGTTGGATTCGGTGAGCTTATTGCCGTCTTCAATTCCAAGCTATTCATTATTTATCATCTCGATTTCATCGTGCTCATTTTTAATCCACTTCTCTTTCTCGTGTTTTCGATAACGGTGCTACGCGTCATCGTCACTGCTCGAGTTGTGTTGTCCTTATTGCCCTCGGGGTTTGATTCAATCGGGTTTTATTTGGAGGCCTCAGTTCGTGTGCCAAATTTAGGTGACTCGATTTCTTCCTCAAAATCTCTAACATTAACGTTTTGGTTTTATTTTAATTAATCTGTTATTAAAAGTGAGCTAGTTATGCATTAGACACGTATGAGTCCCCGTTTGATTTAATTTGATAACTTTGTATGATTCGCTATAGTATGAAATTGGGTGTTAATTTTAGTTATAATATAATGTTGAATTGAATTGTGAAATATGATATTTATATGATTTTGTGAAATTATATTTTGGGTGAAAATGTGTTGTGAATTATTGTTGAATTATATGTAATGTTATCATGTTAAAATTATTTGTTATGTGTAAATTAAAATATATAAAGTTTATGTATCACAAGTATAAAATAAGACTAAAAATATTATTAACCGACTTAAGTAAATAAACTTAATAAATATAAAACCATTCATAGTCGTAAAAATATTTGTCGTCACTAAAAAGTTAAATCGAAATATAACTAAAAATGAAGAATTAAGTTAAAAGAGTATTAAGTGAAATTAGTATTTAAATAAGTCTAAGGGTAAAAACATAAGTTAATTGCTACTCGTATAAAAATTTCTAATATAAATAGTTTTATAAAATGTCATATATCACATTTAATATAAAGATTACCTTGTTAAAATTATAAAGTTTACAATGAACTTAAAATATACTAAATAAATATTTGGTTAAAATAATAAAAAGAAATTGGGTACTTTGAAACTTAAAATGAATCTAAGTAAAACTATTATTGAATAAAGTTAATAATTAGTATCACAAATAAGAATTTACTAAAAGGGTGAATTATTAAGATCATATAAAGATCGACTAAAATTTTACTAAGTAAAGTTAATAAAAATTATGAATGATATATATTTATTTATATATATAAATACAAAACCTAACTAAAATTTAAACTATAAAGTGTATGACATTATAAAAAGTTATAAAAAAATTAAGTAAATTAAACTTGAGTGAATATTACTAAAATATAAATATTAATAATCTCACGATCAAATTATTAAATCACTTAATCCGACTACGTTAAAGTTACATAAATAAAATTCTATGATTTAATTTATTTTTCACCTAAATCGAACAAGTAAAGAAAAATTATAATATGAAGTTGTATTAAGAAATTAAACCACCTAAAAGAAATTTAACTAAATGTCACTTAATCATATTTTATCAAGAATACTAAAATTGTAGAATATCATTTAAGTAATATTTCTAAGTTAAAATAAAGGTTATGAATGCTAAATCGCTAAACACTTTACAATTTAACTAAAAGGAACTAATAATTAGAAAACCTAGTTACATTAACTAAATCATTTAACTTCATCAAATAAAATACTTACACTTGAATGAAATAAATTAATTACTTGAACCTATTTAAGTTATTCGAAATAAATCATTTTTAAAGTAAACTAAGTAACGAGAATTAATATTTAAAAGTAAAATAATGAATAGTGAAAATATTTAAAGTATACGAACGAACTCAAAATAAATATTTAAGTTTTCTATGTGCTTCCGTTTATCTGAAGAACTGCTAGAATTAAAATTTCATTATACAAGTTCGACGATATAATTAAGTTACAAAATTGTCATTTTGTTGCATATGAACGAGGAAATAAGAATTTGAGAAATGAACTACTTGAATAAAATACTTGGATTGTTCGCCATGTTGCGACTCATGAAATTCGATGTTAACGAGGTAGCTGTCTATGGGGACTTTAGCTCCCTCCCTGTGTTGCTAAAGGCGATCTAATAATTTTTAAAATTATTATTTCGGTGCGGGATATACAACCTCAGGGATGGGGCATACTTGATATCTCCGTGAGCCCATACTACGGTAATTGGAAAATCCAGCCCCACCCGGGGGTACCCGTCTCTGGTGATAGTCGAACTTTTTCGTCGGTGATACCTTTTGAATAGCGAATAAGTATGATCCTCGATAGGTAGTGTATGCATACATTAGACAAGGGATTGAATCATCCTTATTACCTTAGATATCTTTAAGCCTGGTAGTCACGTCCAAGTTATGTTGGCCCTACCGGCTACTGCGCGGATTATGTCTGCATGATTCCGCCTTACTAACGAAGACTCATTAGTCAACGTATGATGAATGTATTTCCTTGTTTTGATTGGTTATTGCCTGAATGACGTTGTTATGAGTTTGAAATTGCCTTGTTGAGTATGATCGTTGAGGAATGTTATACACTTTGAGAATTGTTGTATGCACGTATTTGAATCATTATAATCCCTCGTGCTACGTGAGATATTGCATGATTGTTCACGACTATATGTTTATTGAATTGATTACGACTTATGCACATATCTTGATTGCTATGATTTAAGTTTTATATATATTACGATGTTATATGAATTGAGATAATAATTAAGTTTATATATTGTGTTCTATAAATTGAAATGTTTGAAGTTTCGTTTATCATGTTGTATGAGATTTAAATATCTATATGTGAGAACTGATATTATATGCTAATTGTCCAATTTTATCGAAATATCACATTCTTTGGAGTTATCTGGCGTTTAGTCTTTGCCAAGTTACTTTTAATCATAGGTTAAATAAACCAAAGCGTGGTTTAGAGGTTGTTGGTCGGGCAGTCACTTCGCCTCGAGCGGGAGATCCTCCTATTTTGTGTTTTTGTCTCCGTTGCAGGCAATTCTCGAGACTCAGGATTATCGGGACGATTGGGATGTTTCATTTGTTTTCTTTGAGAGATTGTAACATATATTTGTATCCTATGCCATTTGAATGTAATTTAATAACATCCGGCATGTATTAGACTTAATTAATTTTCCGCCTTAGTTTAATTAAGTCACGAAAAACCGGGTTGTTACATCAAGACTCATGAGTTTTGTTTGATAATTGATAAATTGCTATGAGAAGGGTCGACTATCCATCGTGCTATATGAGATATTGCATGATTGTTCACGACTATGTGTTTATGGAATTGATTACGACTTATGCATATATCTTGATTGCTATGATTTAAGTTTATAAATATATTACGATGTTATATGAATTGAGTTGGTATTTACATTTATATATTGTGTTCTATAAATTGAAATGTTTTAAATTTTGTTTATCATGTTGTATGAGATTTAAATATCTATATGTGAGAACTTATATTATATGCTATTTGTCCAATTTTATTGACATAAGGTGTTGTGGTAGTTATACGCGTTTAGTGCTGCCAAGTTACTTTTAATCATAGGTTAAATAAAACCAACACTTTGGTTTAGAGGTTGTTGGTCAGAACAGTCACTTCCCGTCTCTGAGCAGGAGATCCTCCTATTTTGTGTTTTTGTCTCCGTTGCAGGCAATTCTCGAGACTCAGGATTATCGGGACGATTAGGATGTTTCGTTTGTTTTCTTTGAGAGATTGTAATATATATTTGTATCCTATGCCATTTGAATGTAATTTAATTAACATCCGGCATATATTAGACTTAGTTAATTTTCCGCCTTAGTTTAATTAAGTCACGAAAAACCGGGTTGTTACAATAGACTATCCCATGAGTACAAACTTCTCAAGGATAGTACTCCCTCTATTCAAATCCATTGGCATCCCTTCATTTTTCACATTTGCCGAGACGCATTTTTTAACGACAATATCTATAGTTCTACATTGTATAAAAATATAAAAATTTGATATTAACGTTGTACTTATGAAGACGAATAAAACACGATCTCACACAGCTATATTTTTATTTATACTTTATGAGCTATACCGAATATTATTCACCTAGGTGAATAGTGTCCAAAAAGAAAGGATGCTAATGGATATGAATGGAGGGAATAATATAATAATAATGGTTCTTCCCGCTGCAGAGTACAAACTTCTCAACAACGGTCATTCAATCAAAGCTATCTTTTAAAATAACTCTTAAGTCGAAACTTCTCAAGAATAAAAGAAATTGATGCATATACGCAAGCGGTCTAATAATCATTATAATAAGATTATAATAAAGTCGATAATTTGTCTCATAATAATCAAAATAATAATCAGTTACCGACTCAATCCAATAATATTAGTAATAAATTAACTCGGCCGTATTCAAATGACATAAAACTTGACCATATCAAAATATTGGAAGTGTATGACATACATTTCAAATCTTAAAATAAAGTTTAACGTAAATATAACTGTATCATTAGTTACTTAAAATGAGTTAACTTTTATATCACACGACGTTCTTACAACGTCCACCGAGCTCACACTTTAAGTCCAAATGATGTGAAAACTTACCACCCAAAGGTCGAGACATATATCTACAACTTTCATGTTTTACACTTTAGCAAACAAATTCATAAAAAGGGCCAAAATAATTCTCAAACATTGCTGTCCAATTCAGTTTAGTTTACTGCACATCGACACCTCACGAAAATGCTTATTCTGAGCAAACGGGTAATCGTATTATTAATCCGAAAACCAATATGAAAAGTACGCTCAGAGGACTACACTATAGAATCAAGAATTTTATAAATCGGAGTTCTAAAGCCCAAGTAAATCAGATTCAACGACGGCTGAAATTTCAGCACTAAACCAGTAACTTTCAGCACATCTACCCGTCACGAATATGCTCATAAAATCCAAACCGCTCAATGGATTGAACATTCGAAAAATGTTCTAGAAACTACGCTTGACGAACTACAATTTAAAGTCAAGAAAATATGAATTTGGATTTGTAAAACTTGATTTGTAAAGGATAGAAGACGGGCCTACGAATTTTACTGCACCAGTAATTTCTTAGCCAAATAGTAAAGGATAGAAGACAGGCCTACTCTTATACTTTTACCGTCTTTATTACCCGATTTATTTCGTAACACGTTTTTCGAAAAACAAAACATTTTAAAAACATCGGGGGGATAATTTCTTAGCCAAATAGTAAGTTAGACTTTTGTGTCCAATTATGATCATTACATCTAAATTACATTTTAATTAAACATTAATTTAAATTTAAACTTAACCTTATCACCTTAAGTCATCTAACCTAATTATTTCTAACTTATTCTACAAAATGTTACAAGTGCAAAAATCACTCTTGGCTCTCCCCAAAATGTCGTGACATATTATCTCATTTCCTCCCTTTATTTTCTTTCATTTTTCTTCCTAAAACCATTAAAATAAAACCCTAATATTATTTCTAATAATTCCTAAGTATTCTAGTTAATTAGTGGGTCTTTTGAAGCAAACATTCTTGGGTAAAGAAAAATTCCGATCTAAAATTTATTTTAGATCCCCGACGATTAACATCCAATTTAAGGTGCCCCCGCACAGACTAAATTTTGCGTTATTTCATTAGGCTTATATTTTTGTGTGGATAATAAATATGATCTTATAATGAGTATGATTATTTTTGTGCTTATGTGATGTTAGTAAAATGATAATAAGTAATAAAATGAAAATAACTAATAATAGTGCTAGTAAACATAATATGTTTTATTTTTGCATCATCTTGATTTTCATTTTTCTTTGTATACTTTAAATTGTTGTTTATATGTTTTGTTTATGTTTTTATGAGTTTTAAATATATATAAGTTTATATATAAAAGTATGTTAAATGTTAACCATGAGTCTAAAGTAAAGAAAAATCGAAAATAAAATTTATGTACTCATATGCATGCTCACGACATTTCCTCTTATTTTTAATAAATTTTCACTTTTAATTTTTGTAAATAATATGTTATGTTAAGTTGTATTAAAATGGTTGTTTTTATATATTAAAAATTAAATTAGGAAAATGAATTATTAAGTGGAAAATATGAAAATGTGTTCTTGATAAAGTATGGTGTTCTTCATGTGTTCTTGAGTTCTTCATGTGTTCTTCATTCTTTTGCACTTTTTGATTCATAATGTTTTTTATGTTTGTGGTTATTTATTGCTTTAATTCATTAACAAGTAATTATATTAGTAACTATATAAATTAAACTAGCTAAATCTTTAAGATTAAAAAGTTAGAAAATTAAAGTGTCATAAAACACTATTCATAACCATATTAAAATCTTTAATAAAAAGTGTAGATTAGATTAAATCATTTTAGTAAAATAAGTAACATAAATTAAATACACTTAGAACTTTTAGAACAAACACTTAGAAAAATAACATTATGTCATGGCTCAAATTTTAGTCAAATGAAATTTTTAGAAAAAATTCATTTTAGTTTAAATCGTTTTAGTATAATTAAAATAATTAAAATATAAAGACTTTAAGCTAAAAACCGATAAAAATCAAAAAATGAAAAATTGAACATTACCATGAATGGCCACGGTATTTTCGGGCTATTTTAGGTTAAATTTATTTTTATCACTTTTTAGTTTATTGTTAAAATAATTTAATTAGTAGTTAATAAGTTAGAATTAAGAATTTAAAAGAAATAAAAGAATTATAACATATATATAAATTCACACGGCATTTCTACTTAAAATGGACCAAATTTAATCAAAATGAAAATATCACTAAGTCGCTAAATTTTAATAGTTATTAGAATTGAATTTTAGTGTAAATCGAGATCATTATAAAAGAAATATAATAAACCGATTAAAATTAGTCACCGATATAAAAATGAATGAAATCGTGTGCTACTGCCTTTGCAATATTGGACTGTTGGACTTGGACGATACGGACTAAATGAACAAATCACGACATTATTCTTAAAAATGAAAATCGCTAAATTTAGTTAAATAGATGACTAAATTTAACTAAGTATCACTTTAAAATAAATATCGCTTATCACTTTTTACAAACCGAACTTAACGACTTTAAAACTAGATTTTTAAATTTAGTAACTAAGTTAGGAAGTGAATAGTGACCAATGTGAATAGTGACTGAGATGAATAGTGACCGATGAATGTGACTGAGATGAATAGTGACCAATGAATATTGACTGAGATGAATAGTAACCTAGATGAATAGTGTCGATGAATAGTAAACCGGGACGAAACTTGTTAAACAAGTAACGTCCCAAATTTAAAGACGGTGAATAGTACCCGGGACGAAAACTTGTTGAACAAGTAACGTCCCAAAACTTTTTTTAAGGAGAATTTGAGGTAACTTGTTGAACAAGTTATCTTTTCAAATCTTGAGACGGAATAGTGAAAAATTCCCGAAACTTGTTAAACAAGTTACGTCTCAAAATTCAAAGATATTTCAAGTTTTAAAATTTGAAATATTGTAAATAATTGAAAATTTACCTAAGTATAGAAAATTGAAAATGAATAATTTAAATGACTAAAGTGTTTCGAAAAACACTTAAATAAAATTGGACATATTAATGAACGTATCAATTTAGATAATTAAAAGCGTTAATAATCAACCACACTTCAAATAATAAACGAACATGTTATGTGATCATATGAAACCTACAATTCAATTTAAACGTTTGACGATACGACTAAGAGAGTCTAGTAACATGCGATATTAAATATCAAATAAAATAATAAATCATGAGTAAGTTAAAGAACAGGTCAAAAGCTTGAGCCAACGTTATGAAAACGTCAATCGTGAGTGAAGTGGGGTTAAGATAGTCTTGATACGGATACCACTATCTCGGTCTCTGACGTTGGTCATCCAGGTTAGTGTGATCTTCAAGCCGGCAGCTTTATTGCTTAGCCGTAGAAGATAATGAATATGCCAACTCTTTTGGGTCGGTCTCTAGGAAGTAGACGCTTTATTCAGAGTTAAGGTGCTCTATGAATAGCATAGCCCATTCTTAAAGTGAATATTAGAATATGCATATTAGACTAGGGTTAATTCCCCTATTTTGCTAGAGGTATCAGGGCACCCGCGGCCTTATGGATTTGGGTCTTGTATGCGGTTCTGTCTCCTTGCCGCGTTTCGTTCTTAGTGGGAGCGACGCTTGCATTCGTTCTTGCCCTGCGTAAAGATTACTTGACGGGATTGTAACAGAAGTTCGAATCATTTCGAACACTAGAAGATGAGATGCAAGTACTATAGTATTCAGCGTGGTTTACGAGTCGAGTAAGTCGCTGCACAATGGTAGTGAGATGCAAACGACTAGAGTACAAAGGCCTACTTAGTGGTCAGGCTCGTAAGCAGTATGTGTTTTGTGATTATGTGAAAGTGAGTCACAACATCTTTAAAAATTAAAGACCACAACTTTCTGAAGTGAATCGAGTCCGCATGATATGATTGATATAGTTTTGTCTTATAACTTGCGATCTGATATCGCATCGTAATCTAGCTGAATGCCTATTATATTATTGATGTGAATGTACTTGTTAATTGCATTATAATTGTATATCATGACTTATATGATTTATCGCTTTAAATCGCATGCTTATTATAACTTGAGAAATGTTATTATTTGCTACTTGCAACATTCATATACGTTATAAGTTATATTGTTTATTATGCACATTTTATATGAGCTTAATAATGGCCAATGAGCAATCACAGTTATGTGCGGGATTGTAGACGCTAATACGGGTTCACTTTAGGTACCTCGAGATCATTACCGAGGAGCATGGGGAGATTGCATATTTTATTTTGTATTTCGAGAGATTGTAATTTAATGACCATGTTTATCTATAACTCTGATTATGTATTTTGAGTTGTAATACGATAACATCCGGTCTTATTATATTTATAAAGTACTTAATTAATTTTCCATCTTGTTTAATTAAGTCACGAAAAGCCGGGCTGTTACAATATCGTTAGTCTTAAATATAACCCATATGTTATGACTAATGACAACTAGCTGAAGGCTGGAATCTAAATTCATCTTATAGATGAAAACTATATACGTATTATAGTACAAAATGTTCTACACATAGCGAAAAATATTCAAATAATCACATAAAGGAAAAATAAATGAATTATATACATATATTAGAATTCACAATGATTGTACAGACATACAAATGATAATAAAACAAACAACAAAATATAAACATTGCCAAACTAAACCTTAGAATCTCAACTTATTATTAGACATTTTTTTATCTAAACATGAACCCAAAATAAATTACCTATTGGTCTTATAAACAACTACAGCCCATTACTTTTAAAATATCTTAACCTATAGGAATTTTCAATATTAACCATTACAAATTGAAGATACCCGTATCCGTACCCCCCAAAAACAAACCCGATGACGAAAAGGACTTTTCATGCATGCTTTATAAATAAGACGAAACGGTACAAAAGTGTCTAAAACATTTTAGTCATTTTTAACGTATTAATTTGAATTTGCATACTTCGTAAAAATGAATATTAATTTAGTCATTTTTAGTATCAAATCGACACAATACGCACAAACACGACACAAAAACGCCTCACAAAAACGGTCCAAGAAAACAAAAACGGCCCAAGAACAGAAAAACGACCCAAACACACAAAAACGGCCCAAAACACGCAAAGTGGCCCAAGCACCCGAAACAGACCAAAGCGCGTCCCGGGTAACATTTCTACAAAACAGAACTTCACAACGTCGTAAAATAATATATTACAATATTATTTTATTTCGAACCAAAATCGAAAAAACACGACGAAAAACCGAAACACGAAACGCGAAAACGGAGTCGAGAAATCAACTGACTCAAGTTGATTCCTCGACCCCTAAAGTCAACAACAACAAAACACAATCATGAACACCTACGGAAACATGTCATACGAAATACAGCGGCTAAAATCAATTGAAAAACACACAAAAAATCGCCTCAGGCGATTTTCTGAAAAATCGCCTATGCACAGGCAATTTTCTCTGCCCTCTGCTGCACACTGGCGATTTTTACATTAATCGCTGGTTCACTGGCATTTTCTGAGCAACTATACATGAAAAACGAAGCAATTGCTATAAATAGCAGCCCTTATTCAACACAAATTACAACAACTTTCATAACAAATCATCAAATCATATACACACAAAGCCTCTCGCACTTATAAATCTCCACTCTAAAAACCGTCTTTGCATTTTAAGGTAAAAACTTTACCTTCGGATTGGACGTTTGAGACTTGGACAAAAAGGGTTACCTTAACCCGCCTCGATATTGGCTTTAACGAACCCGTATTCGCAATACGGTTGTAGTAATTCGAATTCAACATTCGTCTAAACCTTGCCAATATCGCATAAATAAACTACTCAAAATCACTAAATTAAACACCACTTTTACATTATGCAAATTCTCGATTCATGCATTAAATTACGACTACAACACGGATTCGACATTAAATTGTACCGTTTCAACTAGTCTTTTAAACATTCAAAACCGAGGGTTTTACAAAATCTGAGAATTGAACACGAGTCGGAAAATAACGTTTATTTAATAATTCAAATACGATGAATTATTAATCTTACGTACATTTCCTATAGCAAATCGTCATAGCTTTGACGAGTTACATTCATTTTTACATATTTGTCGAGTCACATACTTGCATTTGTACGTAGCGTCCTATTAGCCCAAATATCGAAATTAAAGCATTTGTTTTCAAATTAGTGAAGAGTACTTTTACGTAAGCTTTTTTATTACAGTTTTCATAATACATTTTGTCAAAACTTTCGAAAAGTAACCTCACTCCGAATCCTCTCTGGTTTCACAATAACCTCAGAAGGATAGGTATCAACGCACCTTGAAATCTGAGACCCCCGCGTCTTATGATTTAAGGCGCGTTGAAGAGGTTCCAAATTCCTTTAATATTTGGTGGCGACTCCGAAAATACATTTCAAAAGGATTTTCTACATTTCTTTTGTCACAATTTCATGCAATGACATTTCCCCATAGCAAAGAATCTCGAGCGAACAGACCTCGAGCGCGCATTTCACGCGCGCATTTCACACTCGCATTTATTCCCGCGTCATGCATTCCGCCCCAAAAGCATTTTTCTGCCGAGGGCGGGCGCGCGCGGGGCGTCGAGAAGAGGTGGCACGATCATTTTCCCGGTACATTCAGTTGGCGACTCCGCTGGGGAAAAGCATGTTTTTTTTTGTTTTTTTTTTGTTTTTTTTTTTGAAAACTAGCTTTTCATTTTATTTTGAAAACATAAAGAAGTGAAACTTGAAACTTTGAAAACATTTCCGCTTTCGATATTTGGGCAATAGTACGATTGAGTCGAATCCTCCTGATTCATAACCACACCCCTCGAGGGACGACCCCTAGTAAACGCTCGCTTCTTAAGCGAGATTACTCCGGACACGTCGATCTATCACCCCTCCACAATTACAAGTACGGCATCCATACAAACGATCGTAGCAGTCAAACTCGGACGCTCTAGGCCCCGTATTGAATTCACACTTAAACGTGTGCAATCTTGCGGATAACTCTACACAAACGTTGCGGGAATGACCGGAGGGAACCTTACCCTAAAAGCCAAAAACCCGTGTATATACGTACAAATGCGAAGCTGTAGTACCTTCACTATAGTCGTCTTCTAAACAAAATGCGTGCAAAAACATTTCCAAGGCATTACACATTCAAAAGACGTCTGTTTTGAAGATACACTTCCAAACATTTTTCATAAAAGGCATACTTTTAAGCATACTGTCGGGGTCATTGGCCTATAGCCAACTGAACCTGACGAACAATACATCACAATGTTCAAAACCGATCGGAAATAATCACTACATTTCCGATCCTTTACAAAACATAAATGCATTATACGACTGACGTATCGTCATAATACATTTATCGCAAAAACATTTCGCAAAGCAAAACCCGAAAATGTCAATTCATTTCGGATATTTCAATAAGGCAAACACTTTTACATTGGAGATAACTCTAAGCCGAGTGACTCACTAGTCACCCCGACTTAAGCAAACTTTTTCTCTCAAAAATAAGCAAAACACGGACTCGTTCAAACACGAACCCGTCGATTTACATGTCAGGTCAAGTGACTTATCGTCATTTTGGCTCGATATCCTGTGTCACACATAAAAAGCGAACAACAACCGCTTTTTACCCAATTTAACATCTCCAGGTCGACTAGCCTGTCGCTACTTCGGTCTGATCCTTTTTTACATCACAGTCTAACGATAAACCCCTGGCGACACACAGCTAACTCGGGTTAATTAGATTGTGATCATACAAATTTTTATTACATCGAGACTAGGGACGCACCAACGCATCCTTACCTCAAAAGCTTCCCGTGTCTTTTAAGCTAAAAAAAACACGAGTCGAGTCATGCACACGCTTTTTCACACTTTTGCTTTTCTTTTGCTACAAATGCGACTTCTCTTTTAGTCTTTTACTTTCTTTCGGGGGTCACTAAGGTTTGAAACTCTGGCAGGTTCATTCGCTAAAAGTCCTTGATACACGACGTACTAAAGACCGTCATCTGAATTCTCCGCCACCTCCAAAGAAACGTACCTACACCAGATCAAAACAAAGAACTGTCATGGCACTTAACAACGAAGAAAACGTCGGAGGGTTCCCGACTCCTCACCCACCTCCTCCATCAGAGGTCACCGCTGAACATGTTCGACAGCTTAACAACAAAATTGTTAGCCTCACTGCTGCGATCGAACAAATGGCCATGATGCAGAAACGTGAGGCTGAGAAAAACGCCAAACACCTCGCTGAAGAGGCTGAACGAAATGCCAAAAGGATTCGGTCGATGGAAAAACGCCTTACTAACTCAAAATGTTATTCCATCCATAAGGAAAATGAACATGTCCCAAAGAGCGTCAAGTCCATGCTGCCGGCCAAGCTCTCACTCAGTGACCTCCCCATATTCAAAGGTCACGAGAGTCCGCTTATCTTTCCAAGATTTTATCAAACCGAAACTTGGAAACTAGATTAAAAACCACACCCACAAACCGCATAGCCTTATGTGGTTTGGGGGGGTGAACCGCATAAGCTTATGCGGTTTACCTGGGCAACCGCATAGGCCTATGCGGTTTCCTGGCTTGTTTTTATCCCCAGATTTCCTAATTTCTCCGAGGTTTTTAGTATATATACACCCCTATACCTGACCTCGAAAAACACAATTTGCAACCAGAATTCTCAGCATACACACTCCAAAACTCTCTCAAAGCCTCACGCACTCAAATCCTTGAGTTCAGCACACCATCCCGTGTTGAAGTCATCCTCCTTTTAAGTTCAAGAAGCGAAGCTCTGCCAGATCCAAGCGCCAGACCAAGAGGTACCGATCCACTTGGATCAAAGCTTTTCTTATTTTATATGGACTAACAAAGGGGACTACACTCTAGCCCCAAGCCGGCAGACCGAGCGCTTGCATTCCAAGTGTTCTTATTACTTCGGGTACACTCCATATCCGATGACACGCCAAAGTTGTTGGAGCTAGTGTCCTCCACAGTTAGTGCAATAACATAAATAAACCTCTTAAGGTACACAGGGTACATTTTGTATGCAATCAGTTGATTAACGTTTATCAATAAAGGTTGGCTTGCTAGATAAGTTTGACGTTATTGTCATACAGATGGCGGTGATCAACTGGTCCCTAAAAAGTCACACCTAAAGGATGTGTTTAAGAAATGTGATTATTTGAGAAATTAATCATATTGATGCCTTACTAAAAGACTAAAACGTTAGTCAGAGTTTTTGACTAAAATGTTAGTCAAGTGTGTTGTAACAACCCGGTTTTTCGTGACTTAATTAAACTAAGGCGGAAATATTAATTAAGTACATATATTACAAAAACTAGCTGTCAATGTCTTACAACTCATTATACATAATAAGAGTTATAGCTAAACAGAGTTATTCGATTACAATCTCTCAAAACAAACAAAGGTAAAGCAATAAATATAAGCTGGTCCCGTCCCAAAATTCAAGCATCCGGTCCACGCTTTTCCTGCACAATAAACTGTTGGGGGATGCCCGCTGAGCGGACAGTGACTAGCTATGCTCATACTTACCCTCAAATTCAATTACTTTGGTTTATTACAATCGCTTTATAAATATAATATTATGATAAAAACATAAACATACTGATTACATATAGCATATAAAGACATATAAGTCGTAATAAGCATGCGGTTTAAAGCGATAAATCATATGAGCAAATCTATACATGCAATTCTAAAACATATGCAATATAGAAAATAAATAAAATAAAACAATTAACAGGTAGGCAATTAAAACACATAAGGAAATCATGATGATTCGAACACGGGTATAAATCCAATCACATAACGTACAATACTCATAAAATCATTCTCAATAAGGCGTATTCCAATACTTAGGAAATCAAGTCATTCAGACAATAATCAAATAAAACAAGGAAATACATTCAACATACGATAACTAATGAATCTTCGTTAGCGAGGCGGAAGCATGCAGACGTAAAACGCGCTATAGTAGACAGGGCCAACATAACTTGGACATGGCTGACATACTAGACGTCCGCGCAGAAACCGACAGGGCCAACATAACTTGGACATGGCTGACAGGCTAAAGATACCTAAGGTAATAAGGACAGCCAAATCCCTTGTCTAATGTATGCATACACCATCTAATCGAGGATCATACGTATTCGCTATTCAAAAGGTATCACCGACGAAAAATACGACTATCACCTTAGACGGGTACCCCCGGGTGGGGCTGGTTTTTCCAATTACCATCTATGGGCCCACGGAAATATCAATGTTGACCCATCCCTGAGGTTGTATATACCGTGCCGAATAACAATCTTAAGATCGTTATAAGCCTTGGGCAACTCTGGGAGGGAGCCCAAGTCCCCATAGACAGCTACCTCATTAACATCGAATTTCAAGAGTCGCAACATGCCGAACAATCCAAGTATTTTATTCAAGTAGCTCATTTTCTCAATTTCTTATTTTCCCGTTCAATCGTAACAAGTGACAATCCTAAAACTTAAATAATATCGTCGAACTTTGTATAATGAAATTTTAGTTCTAGCAGTTCTTCAGGTAAGCAGGACACATAGAAAAACTTAATTAATTATTTTGAGTCCGTTCGTAAATTTTAAATATTTTCACTATTCATTATTTTACTATTCATGTATTTACTATTCATCGTATTTACTATTCATCGTATTTACTATTCACCGTATTTTTATACGTATTCTTATTTTCGTATTTCGTATTTGTACGTATTTTTATACGTATGCGTATTTTTATACTTCGTATTTATACATATCCTTATACTTGTATGTATTTTTATATACTTGTACGAATTTTCATACTTAAGATATTTTATTTGATTAAGTTAAGTGATTTAGTTAATGTAACTAGGTTTTCTAATTATTTATTTTCTTTTTAATTTCATATACTTAACTTTTCTACAAATATCTACAAAGTATCTAGATATTTATCCTAAGTGTCTAATTCGATTTTTATTTACTAAGTATAATTTTAGTTTCAAAGTTGTTAAGTTCGTTTTGTTTTTTAGTGATAAAAGATAATATTTGAAAAGTGGAACTTAGTCATATACTTATCTAAATTTAGTGGTTTCCATTTTTAGCGATGTCGTCGTGGTTTATTCATTTAGTCCGTATGTCCAAGTCCAACAGTCCAATATTTGCAAAGGCAGTAGCACACGATTTAATTCATTTTTATAATTGTTATACTTTTTAATTGGTTCCTTATATTTCATTTCTAACTAAATCGGTTTATACAAAAATTCGTTTCTAACTACTAGTTAACTTTAGTGACTTAGTGATAAATTCATTTTGATTAAATTTGGTCCATTTAAAGTAGTAAAACCGTGTGATATTATATATGTATAAAAATTGATTTATTTCTTTTAATTTCTTAATCCTAAATTATTAACTACTAATTAATTTATTTAACAAAAACTAAAAAGTGATAAAAATAATTTTTGACCCAAAAATTTGGGTAAGCCGTGGCTAAGGGTGGTGGTGGTCAAATTTTCATTTTTTCAATTTTTTTATCGGTTTTTAGCTTAAAGTTTTTATATTCTAATTATTCTAATTATACTAAAATGATTTAACTAAAATGAAATTTTACTAAAAATTTCATTTGATTCATGAATAGTGTTTTTCAACACTTTAATCTTCTAACTTTTTATTCTTAATGATTTAGCTAGTTTAATTTATATAGTTGTTAATATAATAGCTTACTAGTTAATAAAAACGATAAATAATAACAAACATGAAGTAAAGCAAAATCAAAATGAGCTATAATGATGAACATCAACATGAAGATCACATGAACATGAAGAACACCAACTTAAACATCAAGAACATCAAAACCACTCAAGAACACATTTTTGCACTTTTAACAACTTATAATTTATTTTTCTAATTTAATTCTTTTTACATGATAACATCCATTTTATACTAACATAACATAACATATTATTTACAAAAATTAAAAGTGAAAATTTAATAAAAAAAAATGGGTAATGCCGTGAGCATTCATGTGTGTGTATATATTTCGTTTTCGATTTTTAATCACTTTAAACTCATTGTTAATATTTGACATAATTTTTATATATAACTACAATATAACTAAAACATAATAAAGCATAAAAATCATATGAATCATAATTAAAAATACTCAAAACAATTTAATCTAAACATGTGAACATATTACTACACTTTAACTATTATCAATATTACTTATATATTATCATTTTATTATACTTCACATAACATACAAATACACATAAAAGATGTTTAACATATTTTAACATAATTTTCATACTTATAAAATTATACTAACAAAACAAATTAATTTTCAAAGAGGATAATATAAGAAATAACTAGTCACCTTAATTAGGATGTTAATCGTCGGGGATCTAAAATAAATTTTAGATCGGAATTTTCTTCACCCATAATACCCTTATACTTCACCCAAAAATCCTTGCAAGTTAGCTTCTAATACCCACTAATATAACTAGAATTACTTAGGAATTTATTAGAAATAATATTAGGGTTTTTATTTAAGTGTTTTTGGAATAAAAATGGAGGAAATAAAAGAAAACAAATGGGAGCAATTGGAGTAGAATGCTACGGTCAAAATGAGCAACAAAGTGTTCTTTGCACTTCTAAAATTGTAAGGACAAGTTAGTATGTTTAGTTGTTTAAGTAAAGTAGTTTTATTAATTAAAGTTTAATGAAAAGAAATTAAAACATCATCACATTTGTAAAGTAAGTCCAACTTACTATTTGGTGTAGTAATTGTCCCCCATGTGTTTTTAAAATGCTTTTACGAAATGAAACAGTTTTAAAAAGTCGGGCGTCAAAAGCGATAAAAGTTAATGTGTGCGCGTTTGACGATTTTTCGAAATATTTCTACTTTAAAATTTTAAGACTAAAATATTTTATTTGCTATTGAAGAAAACATTTAAAAGTTGAGGAAGTCGATAAAATTTTAAGGGCTGAGACGGCGAAAATAGAAGGATAGAATGTTTCGAGGAATGAAATTTGACCTTTGAAAGAAAACAGAAAAATAAATTTTGTTCGGTCTGTCTATTATTTATGAAAACTATACCATTAAATCCGTCTCGAAAAATTAGGTGGTTTAGGCTTTTGTTTCGTTACATTCCGAGTCCGTATGACCACTTTTCGGACCTCGAAAGTTAGACCGCAAGGTTTTATACGGGTTATACTAAAACTAGACGGAAATTGGTTTGTTAAATAAAATTAAATGTAAATAATTAAAATGATGACTTAGTAGATGTGTAAGACAAACTAGGGTGGCTTGTGTAAGAAAAAGGGGAAGCTAGAAGTGGTCATGCATGACCAAAGAGGTCGGCTCACCTATGAGCCCATTTGGCTCGATTTTCGTTTTTGAAATTTTCGATTTACGCGCACGCGAAAAGTCTCAAAATAAAATATATGATCCTAAAATAATGTTTCGAGGTAAGATTGAAAATAAAAATGAAAATAAAACTCGAAGGGTGATCAAAATAAAAATCGGGTTTAAAACCCTCGAAACTTGAATATAAATTTACTTGGTCGAAAAGTTTATTTTTTTTTTCATTGAATCTTAATGATTTAAATAATTATAATCGTCCGTCAAAACATTTCTCAGTTTAAAGAAATTATAACTTAAAATTTCGATGTTTTGTGAAAGTGTTAAGTTAATAGAATTGAAATAGTAATTTGTTAATAATATAATATGATTTATAAAATAATAATCAAAATGATTAATAATAAAAGGTTGATGTTAAGTGTTGAAGATTTGTGTAAGAAAAGTAAGTGGAAAAGAAAATAGGTGGCTTGACTTTGATTTGCGTGTTTGAAATTGTCGACTTGAATTTCAAAGCCGAGAAAAATATAAGTGTCCATTTTTATTCGAAAATCAAAAAGGTCCGAAACTAAATTCTATGAATAAAAGGTTTTACTTTTATTTTTGTGAATAGTAAACATGACTTGACTATTTTGAAATTTGAAAGACGATATAAGTTTTGTGTTGACTTTTATAAAATTTTGAAATGTGTTTCTTATTTAATTCTGAATATAATACAACATACTTTATTTTTCAAAATTTTATATTTGAACTTAGGAAAATTTAGTATTGTTTGGCGAAAAAAAATTCAGACGCATTTTTATTATAAGGAAAAAGGATGAATTTAATCTAAGGAATTAAATTCTTTTATAATATTGTGTTACAAAAACACGGGGTGTTACATGTGTGATAATAATACGGCCATTTAATAAGGATTAAATGATATTAGCTAAAGACGAATTAAATGTAATTCGTAAATTGAATATAAAATGTTATATTTAATTATTGAATATAATATAGGCTAATTAATCATAAACTGTTATAATTAATTAGAAAATTATAAATATCAGGATATTGATAATTTAATGATATATTATAGTGGATCATATTTATGACACTAGTAATATTATATTATATTATAAAGATAAAGGAAACCTCCAAGAAAGAGCCTTATTGCTCTTTGACTCCTTGGTCAACAAGGAATTGGTTTTTTGAAAGTGATTTTTGGAAACCAAAATTACTCCCCAAAAGCTTTATGGAGGCCGAAATTTATAGTGTATATAAGGGGAGTTTTGGCTCATCTTTATTCACTAATTCATTCATTATAATTCACAAACAAAATTTAGAAAATCAGTTTTCTTCTCTCTAAAGTTTTCTAGCAAGGACTAAGGGCATATCTTAAGCAATCTTGGGTGCAACTTTTAGGAGATATCAAGTTTCTTGATATTCAATCTTAGGCCATTAAGCAAGGACTAAAGGTTGTTTTCTTAATCTTGTGTTTATTTATGCAATTTCTTTTATGACTATTAATCATATAGAATAAGTTTCATTATAATCCTGGATGATTAAAGGTCTATATACCGATATAAACCTACAAAAGTCGCATAAGCAACCGACCCTTATAAAATAAACCAATGGACAATTGAACTTTATTTTATTTGCATGCATCTTGCACCCTTCTTATTTTGCATTAAAATCAACTTAAACAATGATTAGTCCTTTAACTGAACCGTTTTCGTTAACAAGTTAAACATGCTAAACTGAGGGTTTTAAACTATCTTTTTGCATCTGCATCTGCATTCTTTTTACAAGTTTTTTTCGCACTTGTACGTAGCAATAACATTAGCTCAAATATCATCTTACTTGGATTGTTCTAGGTCAGTAGAGGCCATTTTTACATAGGCTTTTCTAAAAGGTTTTCATAAATCATTAATTGAATTCATCTTTTTCTAAAGTACCCTCACCCTGAATCCAATCTGGTTTCACAAGCCTTAGATCTAGGGGTGTCGGCGTGCTCCAAAATCTAGGACATGTCTTTAGGCTTAGGACATGATAACAGGTTCCTAATTTCCGCGATAATTAGGTGCCGACTCTAAAACAGTTTTAAAGGTTTTTCTAAATTAGTCTTTTTAACTTAAAGCGCCCTTAAGCAAGACGCCGAGTTGGATCCCTCTCGATCCCGGGTTCCACAGTTTGGCGACTCCGCTGGGGAGATCTTATTTTTAAAAACTTAAAACTAGCTTTTTCTTTTAAAAATAAAGAGGTGAAACTTGAAAGCCTTGAACAATCCATGTACACATATTTGAGCTATGCACATTCGTTTAGAGTCCATTCCTTTTGGAATCTAGGCACCCTTTGCACCCTCGAGAGGTGGTTCCTACATGCAGGCTTGTCCACTCGATAAAGCACATACCGGACTAACTTTCCTCTCGCCCCTCCACGGCTTGCCGTAAACGACTATCTTGACCGCCCCAGTGCTCCCTTCAGAAAACCTATCGCCCCGGCGTAAGGAAATGAAGGGGTTAAGTATCTGCCAAAGCGTACTCAAGATAGTTGGAGGTGTACCTGACTTGACCCTACCCTTTGAGTCGAGTCATACGTACAAGTTCGAGGCTATGCACTCCATGGTCCTTTTCAAATGAGCATTTGCATCCATATCTTCGAAAACTCACTCAAACGTTTCAAAGATGAATGAACCTAACATCTAACAAACTAGCACTTTTTCAAACAAAACTATCGCGAATTTTCGAAACAAGCTTTCTCAAAATTTTCCTTTTTCACTAACAAGCAAAAACCCGAGCAAGGATTAAAACCTGAGCTCGTGGATTTCAATCCTCTAGGTCACACGGCCTAGACTCCGCTTTTAACCTCCTCGACTCGACTTGCTAATCACTCTCGAGTCGAATCCTTTCTCTTTTACACGTCCGAACTCGAGCTCACCTCGGCAAATCGCCGATATCAGTTCGACAGGTGCAAAGCAAATCTTTAACATCGAGACGAGATGCGTGCACGCACCCTCGCCTCAAAAGCTTCCTTTAGCTAAAACCTTTTCGAAAATCTCCTCTTTTCAAAACGTAAAAGGTCTTTCTAAACAAAGAAATGAGCTAAAATGAATGTTTAGAATGTTTGTGAGTCTAGTGGGTCGAGTCGTGTCACTAATATACGAAGTGAAATGCAGGACCAGGTCTCAACTAGATACTCGTCGTACCATGAATCGCATCATCACCCCTCGCTTCAAACGGCAACGCGCCTCGAACATGGCTAACCTCGACCGATTGAAGACTCTCCGCCACCGTATTAGCCAACTCACCAAAGACATTGACAACTTGAAGGCCTTGCATCAGATCGAAGTTGAACGCTTAGAACAACACGCTAAGAACAAGGCTGACAAGCATGTTTCCCTCTATACCCTCACAGCTCCCCGTCAAAAGGATGAGGAAGATTTTACTCACTACCTTGCTCGATGGAGAAAGCTACTTGCCCAAGTTCCAAACCCTCCACATGAAGATGAGCTCATGGACATATTTCTCACCAGTCTGCAACCCAAATGGCAAAGGCATTTCGACTACGAGGATGCCGAGAACTTCGAAGAACTCATTGAGATCGGCATCCGAGCCCAGAACGACTTCATAAACAGTGATGATCACGCGATCCTCGCCGAACCAGTCCCGATCATAGATTGCTCCTACTTGACCACACCCGACGATAACCAAATCAATGGCGTTTGGTTCAGTGATGACGAAGACGAAGAGTGGCCGCCCACTAACAAAACGGTAGCTCAACTCTCAACTACTCCCTCCTCGAATAAAACCAAAAGGAACAAAAAGGGGAAGAAAAAGAAAGGCACGCAGCCCGAGAAGAAAGACCAAGACGAGGTCTCACACCTCACACGTTCTGGTCGTCCCTATCAGAATATCTTTACAGATGAGCATGCCCGAAAAGCAACTGCGGCCGAGAAAGGCAAGGCCGTAGCCCAAGAGGATCTTCCCTCTACAAGTACACCCTCTACCTCTACAATAATTCCACCAACAAACACGAACGAGGTGCTTCAGAAGCAACTCGCTCGCACAAAAGCCGATGTTTCCATCTGGGCCCTTTTACGAGACTCAGCGGAACATAGGAATGCATTCATTCGCGCTCTACAAATAGCGTGTGCAGATGCTGAGATCTCTCCAGATCAAATGGTCAGCCACGTCACAAGGGATTGGTTACCGGGGGCTATCACCTTCTCAAATGATGATCTCCCCGCATTCGGACCAAACCATAATCTTGCTTTCTACATTAGCATAGAGTGCATGAAGAAAACCTTACCCGTGTCACTTGTCGACAACGGGTCCGCGGTCAATGTCCTACCATTGGCCACCGCACATCGCCTCGGCTTGTCCGACAAAGACTTCACCCCAAGCACAGATGGAGTCAAAACTTTTGATGGAACCCGACGTCACGTGAAAGGAACCATTTCCCTTCACATACGCAGTGGTCCCATAGAAAGGAAGGTCGAATTCCAAGTCATTGACATGACTCCTTCCTATAACATACTCTTAGGGCGACCTTGGATTCATGCCACCAAGGCCGTGACCTCTACTCTCCACCAAAAGGTTAAGATCCCTCTTAACGAAGAGATCATAACCCTAAACGCATCAAACTTCCGAGCTCTTTTTGACGCACCAAAGGAGCCCAACGCTGCAGAAATCGCTGTCGAACCTACACAAGAACTATGTGGTTTCGATCTCGAGGTTGGCGCCATTACACGTACACCAATCAAAACCTACAAACCCTTCAAGACAAAAGACAACAATAGCCTTTGGCTCACCATGGGCCTGGGCTATGAACCCAAAGATGACGACCGAGAACAAATGGTCAAAGAGGTCCAGAGACAAAAGTCAACCCACAAAGTCACCCTGCGACCTTATATCCTCGACCTAGGTGCATACTTTACCTCTGGAGGAACAGTCGACGGGAATACCTCCCTTCGAGACATTATCCATTCACCGAAAGCTTGTTTCTCTAGTGAGGCCGAGCCCAATACACTCAAGGCCTCACCGAGCACCAAAAATGAAGAGATTGTTTCCACAATCATGTGAGACCGTCGCTTCGACCCCAATTTACTCATAGCTGATGCCACCGACAAAACCCTTAACGGATGGTATAAAACGCTGAAATGGACCGACGCACAGGGCCACCACTTTCAGCTTATCATCGGCGAAGGACCGCTTTTCGACCATGTCACCAACCTCAAAGACAAGGAAGAAGGCGATTCAAACTCAAGCAACTCAAGCAACTCAAGCAGCAATGAAGACATTGAAGAGGAAGAAGAGATTCTATTAGCTTCTAATGCTCTCAGTGTCGGGTCATCTGTCGACCCATCTATCCTAGACTCTAGCTTTAGTTTAGATTTTCTCTTTACGGAGGCTAGCTCCAAGCAATTTTCTGAATTGTCGAATAAATCTTTTCAAAGTAATGAAATGAATAAGTTTGCTTACGTCTTGTCTCAAGCTAAAACAAACAACAAAGAGCAAACAATTACAAATCAACAAACAACAAACAAATCACAAAATGCAAAAGACACTAACTCATGCGATGAAAATGAACAAACAAATGAATCCTTAAACAAATACATTGCAAACATTATATCTCCAAAAACACAAGACCCTATCATCGAGGAAACCATAACCATAAACGTGGGAACCCCCGAAGAGCCAAGGGAATTACAACTAGGTGCCTCACTAGACGAAGATGAACGCGCCCAATTCACACAACTCCTAAGCGAATTCAAGGACGTATTCGCTTGGTCATATAAGGATATGCCCGGAATCGAACGAAGCATAGCCGAACACGGCATCCCCATCAAACCCGGTTACAAACCAATCAAACAAAGGCTGAGGAGACTACGCCCCGAATGGTCCCTTATGGTGAAGGAAGAAATCGAGAAACAACTACAAGCCGGTTTCATCCAAGTCATCGAATATCCTGAATGGGTCTCAAACATGGTCCCAGTCTTGAAGAAGAATGGCAAAATCCGAGTATGCGTCGACTTTCGTGACTTAAACAAAGCCAGCCCGAAAGATGACTTCCCATTACCCCATGTGGACGTCCTGGTCGACAATACCGCCGATCACGCCCTCCTATCCTTCATGGACGGCTACGCAGGCTATAATCAAATCAAAATGGCTTGCGAGGACATGGCAAAGATGGCCTTCATTACACCGTGGGGCACATACTGCTACACGGTCATGTCTTTCGGCCTAATCAACGCCGGTGCCACATACCAACACACCGCCACAACCCTCTTACATGACATGATGCACAAAGAAGTCGAAGTCTACGTCGACGACATGATCGTGAAGTCAAAGGAGAGAAGTGGTCACATCACTAACCTCCGCAAGTTCTTCACTCGCCTACGACAATACAAAATGCGTTTGAATCCCCAAAAATGTACTTTTGGAGTCAAATCGGGTAAGCTACTAGGACACGTAGTAAGCCAAAGAGGCATCGAGGTCGACCCCTCGAAAGTCAAAGCAATTCTCGAAATGCGACCCCCGAAGAACCTCGACGAAATTCGAAGTTTCTTGGGCCAAATCCAATACATCTCACGCTTCATTAGCAAACTCACCATGATATGTGAACCAGTTTTCAAGAAGCTCAAGAAAACCGACCACGTTGAATGGGACGAAGAATGCCAAAAAGCATTTGACAAGGTCAAAGAATTACTAACCAACCCACCAGTTCTACGACCACCCCAAAAGGATTTGCCACTATCCTTATACCTTACAACAACCCCTACCGCCATGGGCGCCATGCTCGCTCAAGAAATAAATGGTGAAGAACACGCAATCTATTTCATAAGCAAGAAGTTTCTTGATTACGAAACTCGATATTCGCCTGTCGAGAAGAGTTGTCTAGCTTTAGTATGGTGTGGATACCCATATCCGTACCCTCCCGCACAAAACCCTGTGATGTATCACGGACTTTTATTACGCATGCTTTAACGTTGACTTATACGGTTCTAACTAATGTCGAATTCATTTTGAGTCGTTTGAAATGTTAAAATGTTTTAGGTCGCTTCACATCGCTTTAAATAACGTTCATTTTGTCCATTTGGAGTTTAGCTAGGTCCTTGTCCTGCTTCATTTGGCATGAGCTTCGCATTTGCACTACAATTAGTCCTTTTACATTAACAAGGTCTGATTCAGCATTCCTAAATTCCTAAATTTAGGCCCGGTAGCTAAAACCGCTATTTAGCCCCCTCTTACGCAAAATACAACTTCACGTCTTACCTTATTTCACAAAACTATGCAAATACACCCCTTTTCATTTTTCCGGGTCTCGGGCCCGAAACCGAGCCCAAACCCAGCCTTTGGCCCGCACTTCAAAGCCCTAAGCATCACAAAATATCTCAGAAATATCCTAGGGGTTTTCTTGAGCTTCACGTTTGAGATTATCTCGAAATCTTTCAAAGATATAATTCAACCGAAACTAGGAAACTACACAAAAACCACACCCTCAAACCGCATAAGCTTATGCGGTTTGGGGAGGCAACCGCATAAGCCTATGCGGTTTGCCCTGGCAACCGCATAAGGCTATGCGGTTCCCAGGCCTGTTTTTATCCCCGAATTTCCTAATTTCTCCGAGGTTTTTAGTATATATACACCCCTATACCTCGACCTCAAATCACAATTCACAACCAGAATACATCTCTTACACCACAAATTCTCTCATCTTACACTTTTGCATCCACAAAAGCCTTAAGCACTCAAATCCTTGAGTTCAACACACCATCCCGTGTTGAATTCACCCTCCTTTCAAGTTCAAGAAGCGAAGCTCTGCCCAGATCTGAAGCGTCAGGACAAGGTAGGTACCGATCCACTTGGATCAAAGCTTTTTCTTATTTTCTATGGACTAACAAAGGGGTCTACACTTTAGCGCCCCCCCGGCTTTGGCACCCAGCGCGCT
This sequence comes from Dianthus caryophyllus, assembly GCA_023091065.1. Taxonomy (NCBI): domain Eukaryota; kingdom Viridiplantae; phylum Streptophyta; class Magnoliopsida; order Caryophyllales; family Caryophyllaceae; genus Dianthus; species Dianthus caryophyllus. The sequence goes on along the minus strand of CM041529.1, from coordinate 8,045,355 downwards.
TGCACTCCAAGTGTTCTATTTACTTCGGGTACACTCCATATCCGATGACACGCCAAAGTCGCATAAGCAACCGACCTTATAAAATAAACCAATGGACAATTGAACTTTATTTTATTTGCATGCATCTTGCACCTTCTTATTTTGCATTAAATCAACTTAAACAATGAATTCGACCTTTAACTGAACCGTATTCGTTAACAAGTTAAACATGCTAAACTGAGGGTTTTAATCAATCTTTTGCATCCAGATCTGCATTCTTTTACATCCTTATCGCACTTGTACGTAGCGATAACATTAGCTCAAATATCATCTTACAAGGATTGTTCTAGGTCAGTAGAGGCTATTTTTACATAGGCTTTTCTAAAAGGTTTTCATAAATCATTATTTGAATTAACTCTTTTTCTAAATTACCTCACTACGAATCCAACTGGTTTCACAAGCCTTAGATCTAGGGGTGTCGGCGTGCTCCAAAATCTAGGACATGTTTTTAACTTAGAACATGGTAGCGGGTTCCTAATTTCGCGATAATTAGGTGGCGACTCCATACTTGATTCTTAAAGGTTTTTCCAACTTAATCTTTTAACTTTAAAATCAGCCCTTTAAGCAAGGCAGGAGTTGGGTCCGATCCGGGTTCCACAGTTTGGCGACTCATTTGAGAGATCTTATTTTAAAACTTAAAACTAGCTTTTTCTTTTAAAAATAAAGAGGTGAAACTTGAAAGCCTTGAACAATCCAAGTATACATATTTGAGCTATGCACATTCGTTTAGAGTCCATTCCTTTTGGAATCTAGGCACCCTTTGCACCCTCGAGAGGTGGTTCCCACATGCGGGCTTGGCCACTCGGTAAAGCACAAGTCGGGCTAGCTTTCCTCTCGCCTCCACGGCCGTCAGAAGCGGCTATCTCGACCGCCCCAGTGCTCCCTTCAGAAAACCTATCGCCCCGGCGTAAGGAAATGAAGGGGTTAAGTATCTGCCAAAGCGTACTCGAGGTAGTTGGAGGTGTACCCGACTGACTCATTTTCACCCTTTTTGAGTCATACGTACAAGTTCGAGGCTATGCACTCCATGGTCTTTTTCAAAACGAGCATTTGCATTCATATCTTCGAAAACTCGCTTAAACGTTTCAAAGATAAATGAACCTAACATCTAACAAACTAACACTTTTCAAACAAAACTATCGCGAATTTTTGAAATAAACTTTTTCAAAATTTCCTTTTTCACTAACAAGCAAAAACCCGAGCAAGGAATAAAACCCGAGCTCGCGGATTTCAATCCTCTAGGTCACACGGCCTAGACTCCACTTTTAACATCCTCGACTCGACTTGTTAACCACTCTCGAGTCGAATCCATTTCTCTTTTACACATCCGAACTCGAGCTCACCTCGGCAAATCACCGATATCAGCTCGATGGATGCAAAGCAAAACCTTTTAACATCGAGACGAGATGTGCGCACACATCCTCGTCTCAAAAGCTTTCCTTTAGCTAAAACTTTTTCGAAAACCTCCTTTTTCAAGCTTAAAAAGAGTTTTCTTAACAAAGAAATGAGCTAGAATGAACACTTAAAATGAACGTTGGTCTAGTCACGTCACTAACGCGCAAATTTAACCCACACAACCTAATCCATTCTCAACACGCTCGACTCGCCTAGCTAATCGCTCTCGAGTCGAATCCTTCTCGCCCATCTAGGCTCGAGCCCTTAACGATGAACCGTTAGGTGGGCTCGACAAAGCTAACACCTTTTAACATCGAGACGAGATGTGCACACGCATCCTCGTCTCAAAAGCTTCCTATTAGCCAAACCTTGTCTAAAATCTCCTTTTTCAAGCTTAAAAGGTCTTCCTAAACAAAAAAGAGCTAAAAATGAACGCTTAAAACGAACGTTGAATCTAATAGGACTAACTAGATACATGTCACACAAACCAATCCATTCTCAACATCCTCGACTCGACTAGCTAACCGTTCACGAGTCGAATCCTTTCCATGCATCTAGGCTCGAGCCCTTAACGATGAACCGTTAACATGGGCTCGACGAATGCAAATCAAACACATTCCAACGTCGAGACAAGATCCGCACACGCGTTCTTGCCTCAAAGACTTCTTAGGCACAACATTGCTCCTAAAGCAATACACTCTCATTTTTGAAACAAGCTCTCTTCAAAAATCTCCTCACTTTTACAAAACAAGCAACACACTCTCATTTTTGAAATAAATTCTTCTCAAAATCTTCTTATTTTTACAAACCAAGCAAAACACACCCGCTTTTGAAATGAGCTCTTTTCAAAAATCTCCTCACTCCTGCAAAACAAATAACGACATTCTCTTCTGGCCAAAGGGCCCAAAGTCGACTTCGTTTAAAGAAAAATTGTCTTTTTCAAGCAAACAAAACCCGAGAATGGCCAAGCCCAATCTCGCGGACTTTTCATCAGACCAAATGATTCATAACCATATTGGCCCAAATCCTCTTACAAACTACTTTCACAAAATCCTCATCACGTTTTTGAAATAACCTTTTTCAAAAATCCTTCCTTCGAACCGAATGACCCATAGTCAGGACGGTTTGATCTAGACAAACAGTCTCCTCAAAACACCCGAGAATAATCACTTTATTCTCGTGACATTCCAAAACATAAATGAACTACATGACCCGCACTCATTGTAACCCATTTATTACCAAACATTTTCAAACCCGAGAATGGACCTTTTCTTGAAAACAAATCTAGCAAAATAAACATTTTCGAGATCCATGATTCAAATGGCCTACCGCCATTTTAATCCAAACATCTCTTTTCACAAGACAACAAAACCTAGGAATGAACTAGCATCATCCCGCAAATCCTTCACGATTAGACCAAGTGGCTCATAGTCACTTTAATCTAACCCTCTTTCAAACCGAATGTATGAAAACGAGTATAACCGTCTTCATCACATCTTCAAACACCCTTGATTCGGATAGCCTATCGCCACTCCGAATCGATTCACACTTTCACCGACAAGCCACTAACACGAGCTTATCGGATTTGATTTCGAAACGCTTTTTACATCGAGCCAAAATGTGACAACACATTTTGCTCAACAAAACATCCTGCTTTTCGCCGAAAACAAAACTTTTGCAAAATCAAAGACAAATCTAAGTATGCATGAGCCAAGTCCCGACGCGAGCATCAACCCCATCCGAGACATGTGCGTCTCGAGCACCCAGCGACGAATCCATCAAGGCGCCACCGACGATCTCACGGATCTCCTCAAGAAATTCGAGTCTTTTCAATACGGGTCGAGTTTTTAAGCATTGAGTCAATCTCTGACAGTCTAGGGCAATCGAGTCTCCGACGTATGACATTTTTAACAAATCGATAAAGGAATAAGTTTGCCTACAACCCAGCTTCCTTTTTACACACTTTTCCCATAAAAAACACAATTCTACACCAACATACATTGCATCCCAGGAACAACTATCCTAGGGAGATCTAGGCCGGGTACGAAGGTCCAAGTCAACAACTAAATCAAGGACACGAAGACAAGAAAGCTGCCGACAACTAAACACCTAAGGTTCACTAGTCTGCTTGTGGTCTACTACTCCGCTGCTTTTGGAGGAGGATCCATTAATTTGGAGCTCCACAGTGGTCATGAATTTGATCGCGACCAAAAGTACGAGTATTCCTGGATCGCCCTCCGCGTACTCGATCGCGTGCCTAATAAGCAAACGAACTTGTTAGAGGAGCCCGCGTGATAGACACACGATCACGAGTGACCACCGAGCCACAGAGTTTAGCAAGGTCCGAGCTCAAGCCCAAGCCATACAGGGCGTGGGGTATTCTCAAACCAAACGGGAATAAAAGGTACAGAGGTCAAAAACCAAAGTCACCAAAAAGAAAAGTCTCAAAAGCTCCGGAACAAGGGGCAAAACAACTAAGCAAAAGCTTAAGAAGTCAAAAGCTTAAGAAGTCAAAAGCTCAAGAAGTCAAAAAGCTTAAGAAGTCAACAAGCTCAGAAATCAATAAGCGAGGGGCCGAAACCCCAAAGGCAAGAAATGCAAGCCCGTAAACGAGTGGCTGTGTCCTTGAAATTCCAAATTGAAGACAAGATGTAAGTAGCAAGCAACCAAATTTAGATCAACTAAGGAGAACCCACCCTTAGGATGCAATGTATCAAGGTCAAACACATAAACACCCCTTGGACCGGCGGGTCCCTAAACACGCACCTTTCCACAAAAACAAACCCACCTCCCAGACCGGTGGATCCTTAAACACGCACCTTTACACATAAACACCTCATGCACTCCCTTAAACGCGCTCTTCGGAACTACGCTAGGTTTGATTCCGTAACCACGGATACGTAGGCCGCTCTCCCGAGCTCAACCAACCTTTTACAAAAATCCACAAAATATTCCCCGTCCAAAGCTTTCCATGCTAAGGATGTGTCCACAAAAATTCACAAAGTTCAAAGGCAAACTATTTCTTTATCGAGGCGACTAAAACGAATTCGTCAAGGCAAAGTTGTCATAGACTTAGGAGTAGTACTCTGCTTTTTGGTCTAACACTGTTTTGCAGGAACAACAAAGATCCCACCGCACAAGCAAGCACCATGGGGGCTCCACCAACGACGTGTTCAGAATATGGCATCCATGCAACCGTCGAGTCTCAAATCACGCATACGATTCGTCTCTATTTTGCAAACTTTTCGGCATTTTAAGCATCGAGTCACACGTCGAGTCAATCCTCTTCCAATCAAACAATTTAGCGACATTTAAACCGCTCCTTTCAAAAACTCTCCAGTTTTCAAAACGCTCCCACGGAACGACACGCTTTTTTCAAACTTACACGAGGCAATGCACCCTCAATTTAGGTAATTACCTTTCAAAATTAACTCAATACTCGAGTTAATATGAAAGCACTTTGCAATTCACTTTTTGCAAACACACCCTTTCGCAAACAAAATGTATCTTTCGAAAATGCATCTCAAATCCTTGAAATGCATCTCGAATCTTCGAAGTCTAAACTTTGCCAAAAATTTAACTCGGCACTCGAGTTAATACATTTTGAGTAACAGCATTCTTCGAATTTAACTCACTCGAGTTAATACACTTTGAGCGAAAGCTCTATCGAACTACGCCGGTTTGATTCCACGTTCGTGGATACGTAGGCAGCTTACGCAAAGCACAACCGAACCTAGCACTACACCCCACTCCGTGCTGAGATTCTACCGAATTCTCATCCTCGACAACTGGGGGCTTTTCAACCTTTGCACTCAAATGACCCTCCACGGTTTTCACAACTCTAGCTTAAGCTCACAACGTCAAAACGCTTTTTCATCTTGCATGAAGCCTTACAACCGACATTTCAAATGTTCATTTTTAAAGCTCATTTCGACAACTAAAATGAATCTTTCACAAAAAGATTTTTCAACAAAAACATTTTCATCCAAACATCCCAATCGGGAATCATTTCACTTTCAAACCCAAGCCTACTAACTACGCAGGTCCACGGAAGCACAACACAGCACGGAAGCGAAAGACAACGAAAGCAACTACAAGCTCAAGCCAAGCTACAACGAACAGTCATGTAATGAAGGGTTCACACAACCCTTATTACACAAGATCACCTAGACAACTCAGGGTGAAGACGACGGTGCTCATCAAAATCACGCTGAACCTGAGCCATCTCAGCACGACTCCAACACAGCTGGATCGTCTACTCCGCCCACGCTACATTTTTCTCCATTTTACCTTAATCAAATTATGCCAAACTACGGGGAAATTTCAAAACCAAACACCATACTCTTCACTTTGACTTAGTTTTCATTCAAAACTTAGTCAAACTCGAGGGGGTAATCCAAAATCTCCTCTTCCCAATGCACATCAAGCACCCCACTTTGACTCAGTTTTCATTCAAAACTTAGTCAAACTCGAGGGGGTAATCCGAAAACTCCGTCTCCTAATACACCCTTATACAACCCATAGCCTTTTACATAGTTTGATCATCGTTATATTTCATATCTCGATCAAACTGGGGGCTTATACATACACCGGCGCCAATACTCAGTCAAACTGGGGGCTGACGCTTCCTATCAAGGATCAAGCCTTTACAACATCAAGCCTTTACAACGAAAAATGGGATAATTTTTCGCATTTTTGAAGACACCCTTGCCATAAACACACACACCTCCGGTTTAGCGACACCTCCAGAACCGCTACAAACACGAGCATGCACGCTAAAAGCATAACACTTTCATGTGTGCATCAGACAAGCAACACCCGAACGTAGGTCCAAGCACCAAGTACCCTAACATATCCAAGAAACATCCCAAGCACCATGCATTCCATGTCCAAGAGACATGTATCATACGAATCCAAACGAATCACCAGATACCACGTTTCATGGTCGAAGCAAGCGAAATTGAAGATCTCGAAAGGAAAATCGCGAGTTCGAATATTTCCGGATTTGAAACCGCGACATGTGCGAATGAGTTCACGCTTGAAGTCGCCAATTGATAAGAGATTCCCCGGAAGAGTCACTTGTAACACCCCGGTTATATATATATGACTTTCTATAAAAATCTAGCGGAAGCATAAACTTTAATTAGCGGAAGACTTTAAAAGATTAGGATAATGGCCACTAAAGGTCGATGTAACCGAGTGTTACAGCAAAAACTAACGATTATAGAAACGAAAAGGAGGGCTATCAAAAGCCGATGTAGCAAAGTATAGTACAAAAGTTGAGCTCTCAACTAGTACAAGATTATTTATTATAAGAGCTCTCTCGTGACGTCCCAACCCGCGCGTACAAAAAAAGAAGTAAGCATAATCATCCAAGCATCCAATGCATCCAAGCAGGTTGACACTCACATAGCACCTGAGGAGAGCACACATTAATCCACGCAATAACAAAACATATGGTTCATGTTCTAATGCACCCTATGATTCATTGGTATATATTTTACACCTTTTATGTTATAGTATGCAAGTAACCCTAGACATGATACTACATGCACTGCTTAGAATAAAGAATATGAACATGAATATGATGCGTAAGCGCTGTGATCCACATGTTAGGCGACAAGTTATAATTATGCAAAACTATGTAGCTATATGCAAACTAATCATGATACCAAAAATACAAGTGATGATAATGCATCAATTAGGTGATCAACCGGTTAAATGACAATTCAAGTTATGAACATAGACGACATGAGTATAAAATAAGTAATATAAGTATGAGATGATGTGCTAAAAGTTCTTAAGTATTATGTAACGAAAGTATAAAGCATCACATTACAAAAAGTAAGAAGGTATATCCATGGTTATTCTCCAATTTCAGTCCTCTTTTATATGGTTACGATTCTCATAGATATAGGAGGGTTTATATAGCACAAACTAATCATTACTGAAAACTGTAGCCTTTTGATTTTGGTAAACGTTTTAAGTTTCAAACAACGCGCGGGACGTGGCTACTAATGGATTTCACTCATATAAAGCTTACCCATTATCACTTCATATGGGTGGAATACATCAATCCCGCCAATCACACCAGTACTAGGAGGTTTACATCTTACCCCTAGTTCCCAGTGGGACCGAACACAAATATGGTCAGGCAAAAGATCAAAGGACCGCCAGGGGATTGAACGGCGGTAATAACTCAGAGGCCACTTAAGACATGTTTACTACCTCGAGGCTGTATCATAACATCATATCATAATCTCAGAACAACAATATATCAAGTGCCAAGATACCATTAAGTAGCAGAGCTGATCATGTACTCTTGTCTATATATGCGCATATACCCACCCCGCACTCTCTCAGCGGCGGCTGGATGACTACTACCAATGACGACCTTCCCAAAGGTTTGCTGTTCCGTACTCCTTAAGCAGTGACTCCCTAGCATTCCTCAGCTTACGGGCAGCGTACTTTTCGGAGCTGTCCCCCGTCAGGATGATCATTTGACCATTGCATAAGAGTGCCCATACAAACATGGCTTAAAAGGAATCTTTAATGATGATTTAGGATGACATGTGTCTAGAGGTCACATGAGCTTTATGATTTCCACTCAGAGACTTAGAGACAGCGGTCGAATGTGATAGAGATACATGGCATAACCATGTACCCAGGCTAAAGTTGCGCATCATGGGCTTTATGATTTCCACCCATGACGACTGAATCCAAGCGGCATTAATCATCGTCTTGGCGAGTTAAATGCTAAATGACATAAGCTTTATGATTTCCACTTATGATCGGAAGGCACAAGGGGCTCAGAGGTCACAAACAACGGAGACATATCCAGCTTGGCCCAGAATAGTATCTTTTAATATATAATGACGATCTTTGTTTATCTTGAATGAAAGTCTTTTAATTATTTATCTTTGGAAAGTCTTATTTGAAGAGTAGATTAAAGTTCATTATTTGATATAACGTCTAGGGTAGATTAAGTAGCTTATTCCTAAGTATCTTATTTAAGTGTTGCTCAACTCTGACTTTGGTCAACAAATGACTATAGGTCAACGTTTGACTTTGGTCAAGGTCAAGGTATATTATAATGACTTAGTCAAAACTTGCTAGTGGAAGTCAAGTTAAGACATAGCCAAGTCCTTATTTGTAAATTTAAGATTCTTATACATATTTTAATAGTATTTAATTATGTTTTCATATACTTTGGAGTTATGTTTCTTTTAAATTATGAAAACAAGTTTAATAGGAGAATATAGGTTAAAAATTAAAATCATTTTATGAACATAATATTACTTATAATAGTTTACGGTTGTTTAATGGTTAAAATATAAGATAAGCCCAAAAATGAAATAATTTATAAAAATTATTAAAAATTATTTTGAACTCCTCTGAATATATATAAGCATGGGTTAAAATCGTCTTTAAAAATAAGTTGCTTTGGTACACGAAATAAATTAAAAACGATATAAAATGATAAGTTTGTATAAATTAAACGGAGGCTCAAAATTTAATATTTTCAAACGAAATTTGGACAGAAGATAAATAAGTGTATTTTAAAATGTACATAAAATTTTCAGATCAAAATAATTAATTTTACTTATTAAACGAATTAAGGTACATTTAAGCCTTGTTTATTTTATTTAGGAAGAAGTATAAATCCAAAAGCTACGAAATTTAAACCACAATTCAAAAACATCAGAATACACATCATATCAAAATATCAAGGGAAAATACGAAGTATAACTCATGCAAACATAATTTTGCTTATAATGACGTGATTAAAATGCAACTAAAATAAAAAGCACAATAACAAAGTTTAAGCATGCATTATTACATAAAATAAACATTTTAACATGAGATTAAATAAATTATAAAGTGGTGAACATGATACTAAATCCTAGTTCATTTTAAGCAACATACAATAATATTCACAAGTTATTTTTCTATAAACTAATTCACAATTACTCATATGCACCCAAGTTATTATACACTTCATTTTATGTTCTAAAACATGAAATTTCAACACGATAACTATGGTGGTTCAACTTGAAATAAACAACAACAAGAAAACACAAACAATGACAATAACATAGTAGGCTAAAATATATACTTAAATCATAAGTTTGCATTAAAAATGAAACACAAGATGTTAGAGGTGAAGATGCATGTCCCCTCACCATAAGCAAGCTCAAAGATTATCGAGATCCAAAATATAGCCAAAGATGGAGAGATCATAGTGCTCCTTGTAGGCTCCATCACAAGGTCTCGAAGAGGGAAAAGATGGAAAGTTAGTGTGTTGTGTCTCTATAATAAAATTAGAAATTACTACGCAAAAATGACGACTATTACCTTTTACCTCGATTTGAAAATGAAGACTAATAAATTGTCTTGAATAAAGATGTTAAATTTAGTATTATGGAGATGAAAAATTGAAGTAATAATGGAGATTGGTGGAGGGAGATCATACGACAAACATGGAGAGAAATAGTGAGGATATGAGTGAATTATGATGATATGCATGCACCATTTATACAAAAATCCACCAAATTAGGCATGCTTAACAAGTGGCATGCTTGCACATGCATGGTGAACAAGTGTTTAGAGCTTAAATGCATGGCCAACAAGTGGCACTTCTCTTTGGTGCATGGTGGACACTTATTCACCTCCATGTGCATGGTAGACAAGTGTCGGAGAAGTGGCATGCAACCAATGAATGTGTGACAAGAGAAGAAAAGTGAGCATTTAAATATGGTTCCGTAGAAAATATACAGTATGTTGTAAAATGACATTACCGTATGAGAATATTGGTTGGAAAAATTATGAAAGATGATTTAATCACGGAACCCAATGTACCGTCCATAAAGTGGGCGTTACAAAATTATTTGTATTTTTCTGTCGAGGAAGCACAGGGTATGAACAAATATTATCTTACTCGTCGATTTAAAGTGTAAAGCTGATTATAAAGCAACTCTAATAAAAGATTTTACTAATTCTAGGGTTAATATTATATATCTATTATTATCTTAATACGGAGTATTACAGTCCTACCCCCTTAGGAAAAGTTTCGTCCTCGAAACTTATAAGAGGTCTCTAGGTTGGGTCACGACCATGCGATTGACAATGAAGGGTATCCTACCCCCTTAAAAATGATTTTTCTTAAGGCTTGAGATGAAGGAATGATCGAAGGTGACTAACAATGTGTAGCTCGAGCTTGGCATGATGATGGATATGATGATAAGAAATTTAGAGAAGATAGAGGAGTTTATCGAAAGGTTCTATGAGTATTTCGACTTTCTGTGTCGACATTATGTGAATTTATACTCGAAAAAGTATAGAGTAGGTTGAAAGGTGTAGCTAATGCGTTGGACTTTAAGAATTGATAGTCTGATCTAAGAGCTTCTGAAGCTGAAGATAGAAGGGTCGAAAGGTCATAACGGTTCTAACTTATTTGATGACGTTAAAGTGTTAAGCTATTGATATTTAAGGATTGTGTCATGATGATTCAGAAGGAAGATTATAAGAAGATGTAAATCATATCATGATATGAGACGTGATGATGAAAGGGAATTATGATTTGTTGATTTGAAGGCATGCGTAGATGATGGCTATACGTAAACGGTGTGGAGTTATGGTAAAACGAAAAGGATTCTAGCAGGTCGTCTAGGTTTTTACGAATTTAGATATATGAGGAAGTTTACTTCATGAAAATCACAAGGTTAAGAAGAAGAATGTTGTACCATAGCCTAATTCACAAAATGTACTCATAGCCTCACGACCTATAATAAGGATCTCGCTAAAATATATAAATTCTCAAAATGTATACATGATCAAATACTAACAATCTTAATTCTAATCTATGGGGGAATGTTACCTGTCAAACATTATTACCTAAGCATCCATAGTAAATTATTTTCTATTGAGAGATTTCTTTGTTTTCCATCATGAATTGTATCCCATCTTAATAACTTCGCCTGATCCAACATACTCTTATAGTTTGATTTTTAAGGTCATCCTCTAGTAATCGCCATTCACATCTATATATCTGACATAGTTACCCCTATTCCATACATTATAATCCTATTATCTCGTATCACTAGTCTACAAACTCTCATTATGATTTCATTTGGCTTCTCGACCCCATGTTGACCTTACTCATTGTTTGTGTAAATCTCTATGGTAGTTAGGTGGGATCTAAACCATCGATATGCCTCCCGTATTGTCAAAAACATTACAAGCTATCCTGAATTCTCATATCCTCAGTCTCCCAAAACCAAGTGTATGCACAATCACTAATAAGTGGGTTTACTTCACCGTCATCCATAGCTCTTCCAGTTATTAGAGTCTCCAAATTTTATCCACACAATCACATGTCCGTTTGTTCCACAAGTTCCAAAAGTATGAACTAATTCCTCAATCTAGTTTTACCTCAAAATTTTCAATCCACTATAACCTTCAAGCTTAAAATTCTATACTCATTGTTCTCCTTGAATTCACTCTCAGTTTTAATAGGTATCATGCATATTCTTTCTCTTTTATCAATCACAGAATTTCAACCTCACTTTTTCCAAACACTCAAAGGTTATGCTTGCTATCACGCTTAGCTAGTTTGTACTATCTTAAGGATGATAGGATTGTCATTTAAGGTTACTTAACTTATCAGGGTAGACATAAAAGCTAGAAAGAAGGCTCTAGATTGAGTGTCCGAATAAAAGATGAGAATATGAAGCAGCTTTGAGGGTAATCATTTTAGATCCGCATGTGATAGGTGATGGTGGTGTCAGTAGGAAACGAAGTATTATATCGAACGCTATTAATGTCTATGGAGGAATAAGATCGGTGTTAAGAGGAATAATGTGATAAGATATGGTTCAAGAGATTTACCTAATATTTACCAACATCGTGAAAGGATTATATGAAAGGCTGATAGGAGAGTAAGACCTGTAGGTTATAATGAATGAAAAGGTGTCCATTGACATAAGGTATTAATTCTAATCCATATATGTTTGCGCTTGTTAAGTTTGTTCAATGCGGAGCGATGCTTTAAGATGTGAATGAGGAAGTTTTGGAAAACATAGCTGCAATAGAAGTTTGGTTGATAAGTAACCATTAGGAAAGTCTATAGAGATGGGAGGTATTCATATGTAAGTTTAGTTTGTTTAACTCTAAAGATAGGGTGGTTTAAAGAAATGATATTATCAGGTATGAAATAATAAGATAACTTTAGAAAATGGAATATGGAGCGTGCGAAAGGTTTGCAACCAAGAATATAGGTATGTTCCTGGTGTAGTAATTACGGTTATTCTAAGGGAAGTAACCTAAGAATGAAACACAAGCTAGGGCGGCGAAACAGGTTAACCATAGAGGATAATTTTTGAAATGAGCTTGATAAGTTAAAGGTGGAAAGAAAATATTTGATGAAGGTTGTCGAAGAATTGGTACAGATAACATAAGGATGTGGTAAAGGTACCTAGCCGGGTTCATGGGGTATTTCGGGCAATCCTTAACAAACCGTTTAACGTATTCCTTACTATCTCAATCCCAAAGATTCTTTTGAAATAATTCCTTAACATCCCATATTGTCTGAGGAAGTGCTTCTCTTAGTTTATGACATTCACCCTTATCATCATTTTCTCACATATGCTAATTATTAGGATTTAGAAAGGTGACACTTCATGTATAACCCTAGTTTACATATCAAAACTCACGCTACTCGTATCTAATTTACATAAGCTTTTGATTATCTCCTAATTCCGTAAATACTTTCTGGTAATGCTTCTCCAAATTTATAACCATCATCCCAATTATTTGTTTCTCACACATGGTTAACTAAAAGGATCTAATGAGGTGTTTACCCATATACTCCATAACTCTAGCTTACGCTTCCAAGCTCTAACGACTTATAACTAGTTTCCATAAGTTTTCCAAATATCGCATCATCTTAAAGATATCCTTAGCTCTCCGGTTGATCATTAATTAATTTCTCACAGTGAATACCTATGGTTAAATCCCAAACAAGAGTCAATTCTTTTCCTTTTCGTCAAGATAGTGCAGCTTATTCCTAATTACCAAAAGTTACCAGGGGCTTTCTATTGTACTCAAATAATTTACTATTATCCAATATCAATCAAAGTCCTTTCCATAATATAGAGTTTGGGTGTCCTAGGAGATTTGCTTGGAAGTTTCTAGTTTTATGAAATCTACTGGGCAAGATGTTCAGTTTTAGGAAAAGAAAAGAGCTTATAATTTAAACGACTTCTATGCTTAAGGAATCTGCTTATGAGGAATGTAACCATACGGTTCTCATTTGTGCATTATTGATAGAATGTGGAAGGTTAAGAGTTGGAATTATAAAGGAATAAATCTAGAAGGTTGAATAGGAGAATTTAAGATAAGAACTGAGAAGGTTGATGTATGATTGGTGATTGGTGCATAATCCTACGATGCATAAGGATAATCCCTATGTTTTAGGAGAAAGAAGCTGATTCACTAGGATTTGTAGGGTAAGTTAGTCACTTGAAAGTTAACACTAGCAAGTCCAAGTCGTCCTTGCATGTCCTTCGTTGAATCTTGAAAAACTCGGTGATGGCGAGTCTGATCTTGGTCCTCTAAATCTCGTGGTTGCTTCCACGTGTCTTCATTTTTAAAATGTAACACGTAATCAACTCACTTGGAAGTAGCCTTGCTGCAAACACAGAAGAAAAGAGCAAACGACCATCTAAAGGTGTCGTCGCTACTTAGTTATATTAGCTAAGTTAGTCATCCAAGGTTAGTCACATAACATATAACACATAATAGTTCACAACAACAGCAAACAACGCAACCCATCCTAACCCGCATACCCAAATTAATTATCCTATAAGTCATATCTCCAGGCGCGTCCTCGATAGGTGAAAGTGACAAGTTTCGCACAAAATCACTTCACGGTCTCAAGGTCGCTCTGATACCAACTTTGTAACACCCCGGTTATATATATATGACTTTCTATAAAAATCTAGCGGAAGCATAAACTTTAATTAGCGGAAGACTTTAAAAGATTAGGATAATGGCCACTAAAGGTCGATGTAACCGAGTGTTACAGCAAAAACTAACGATTATAGAAACGAAAAGGAGGGCTATCAAAAGCCGATGTAGCAAAGTATAGTACAAAAGTTGAGCTCTCAACTAGTACAAGATTATTTATTATAAGAGCTCTCTCGTGACGTCCCAACCCGCGCGTACAAAAAAAGAAGTAAGCATAATCATCCAAGCATCCAATGCATCCAAGCAGGTTGACACTCACATAGCACCTGAGGAGAGCACACATTAATCCACGCAATAACAAAACATATGGTTCATGTTCTAATGCAGCCCTATGATTCATTGGTATATATTTTACACCTTTTTATGTTATAGTATGCAAGTAACCCTAGACATGATACTACATGCACTGCTTAGAATAAAGAATATGAACATGAATATGATGCGTAAGCGCTGTGATCCACATGTTAGGCGACAAGTTATAATTATGCAAAACTATGTAGCTATATGCAAACTAATCATGATACCAAAAATACAAGTGATGATAATGCATCAATTAGGTGATCAACCGGTTAAATGACAATTCAAGTTATGAACATAGACGACATGAGTATAAAATAAGTAATATAAGTATGAGATGATGTGCTAAAAGTTCTTAAGTATTATGTAACGAAAGTATAAAGCATCACATTACAAAAAGTAAGAAGGTATATCCATGGTTATTCTCCAATTTCAGTCCTCTTTTATATGGTTACGATTCTCATAGATATAGGAGGGTTTATATAGCACAAACTAATCATTACAGAAAACTGTAGCCATTTGATTTTGGAAAACGTTTTAAGTTTCAAACAACGCGCGGGACGTGGCTACTAATGGATTTCACTCATATAAAGCTTACCCATTATCACTTCATATGGGTGGAATACATCAATCCCGCCAATCACACCAGTACTAGGAGGTTTACATCTTACCCCTAGTTCCCAGTGGGACCGAACACAAATATGGTCAGGCAAAAGATCAAAGGACCGCCAGGGGATTGAACGGCGGTAATAACTCAGAGGCCACTTAAGACATGTTTACTACCTCGAGGCTGTATCATAACATCATATCATAATCTCAGAACAACAATATATCAAGTGCCAAGATACCATTAAGTAGCAGAGCTGATCATGTACTCTTGTCTATATATGCGCATATACCCACCTCGCACTCTCTCGGCGGTACCGGATGACTACTACCAATGACGACCTTCCCAAAGGTTTGTCGTTCGCACTCTTAAGCGGTGACTCTAGCATTCCTCGACCTTACGGGCAACAGATTTTTCTGAGGTCCCGTCAGGATGATCATTTGACCATTGCATAAGAGTGCCCATACAAACATGGCTTAAAAGGAATCTTTAATGATGATTTAGGATGACATGTGTCTAGAGGTCACATGAGCTTTATGATTTCCACTCAGAGACTTAGAGACAGCGGTCGAATGTGATAGAGATACATGGCATAACCATGTACCCAGGCTAAAGTTGCGCATCATGGGCTTTATGATTTCCACCCATGACGACTGGATCCAAGCGGCATTAATCATCGTCTTGGCGAGTTAAATGCTAAATGACATAAGCTTTATGATTTCCACTTATGATCGGAAGGCACAAGGGGCTCAGAGGTCACAAACAACGGAGACATATCCAGCTTGGCCCAGAATAGTATCTTTTAATATATAATGACGATCTTTGTTTATCTTGAATGAAAGTCTTTTAATTATTTATCTTTGGAAAGTCTTATTTGAAGAGTAGATTAAAGTTCATTATTTGATATAACGTCTAGGGTAGATTAAGTAGCTTATTCCTAAGTATCTTATTTAAGTGTTGCTCAACTCTGACTTTGGTCAACAAATGACTATAGGTCAACGTTTGACTTTGGTCAAGGTCAAGGTATATTATAATGACTTAGTCAAAACTTGCTAGTGGAAGTCAAGTTAAGACATAGCCAAGTCCTTATTTGTAAATTTAAGATTCTTATACATATTT
This sequence comes from Dianthus caryophyllus, assembly GCA_023091065.1. NCBI lineage: Eukaryota > Viridiplantae > Streptophyta > Magnoliopsida > Caryophyllales > Caryophyllaceae > Dianthus > Dianthus caryophyllus. Next base: position 8,028,872 of record CM041529.1, on the reverse strand, counting down.
TAATAGTATTTAATTATGTTTTCATATACTTTGGAGTTATGTTTCTTTTAAATTATGAAAACAAGTTTAATAGGAGAATATAGGTTAAAAATTAAAATCATTTTATGAACATAATATTACTTATAATAGTTTACGGTTGTTTAATGGTTAAAATATAAGATAAGCCCAAAAATGAAATAATTTATAAAAATTATTAAAAATTATTTTTGAACTCCTCTGAATATATATAAGCATGGGTTAAAATCGTTTTTAAAAATAAGTTGCTTTGGTACACGAAATAAATTAAAAACGATATAAAATGATAAGTTTGTATAAATTAAACGGAGGCTCAAAATTTAATATTTTCAAACGAAATTTGGACAGAAGATAAATAAGTGTATTTTAAAATGTACATAAAATTTTCAGATCAAAATAATTAATTTTACTTATTAAACGAATTAAGGTACATTTAAGCCTTGTTTATTTTATTTAGGAAGAAGTATAAATCCAAAAGCTACGAAATTTAAACCACAATTCAAAAACATCAGAATACACATCATATCAAAATATCAAGGGAAAATACGAAGTATAACTCATGCAAACATAATTTTGCTTATAATGACGTGATTAAAATGCAACTAAAATAAAAAGCACAATAACAAAGTTTAAGCATGCATTATTACATAAAATAAACATTTTAACATGAGATTAAATAAATTATAAAGTGGTGAACATGATACTAAATCCTAGTTCATTTTAAGCAACATACAATAATATTCACAAGTTATTTTTCTATAAACTAATTCACAATTACTCATATGCACCCAAGTTATTATACACTTCATTTTATGTTCTAAAACATGAAATTTCAACACGATAACTATGGTGGTTCAACTTGAAATAAACAACAACAAGAAAACACAAACAATGACAATAACATAGTAGGCTAAAATATATACTTAAATCATAAGTTTGCATTAAAAATGAAACACAAGATGTTAGAGGTGAAGATGCATGTCCCCTCACCATAAGCAAGCTCAAAGATTATCGAGATCCAAAATATAGCCAAAGATGGAGAGATCATAGTGCTCCTTGTAGGCTCCATCACAAGGTCTCGAAGAGGGAAAAGATGGAAAGTTAGTGTGTTGTGTCTCTATAATAAAATTAGAAATTACTACGCAAAAATGACGACTATTACCTTTTACCTCGATTTGAAAATGAAGACTAATAAATTGTCTTGAATAAAGATGTTAAATTTAGTATTATGGAGATGAAAAATTAAAGTAATAATGGAGATTGGTGGAGGGAGATCATACGACAAACATGGAGAGAAATAGTGAGGATATGAGTGAATTATGATGATATGCATGCACCATTTATACAAAAATCCACCAAATTAGGCATGCTTAACAAGTGGCATGCTTGCACATGCATGGTGAACAAGTGTTTAGAGCTTAAATGCATGGCCAACAAGTGGCACTTCTCTTTGGTGCATGGTGGACACTTATTCACCTCCATGTGCATGGTAGACAAGTGTCGGAGAAGTGGCATGCAACCAATGAATGTGTGACAAGAGAAGAAAAGTGAACAGACGAAATATGGTTCCGTAGAAAATATACAGTATGTTGTAAAATGACATTACCGTATGAGAATATTGGTTGGAAAAATTATGAAAGATGATTTAATCACGGAACCCAATGTACCGTCCATAAAGTGGGCGTTACAAAATTATTTGTATTTTTCTGTCGAGGAAGCACAGGGTATGAACAAATATTATCTTACTCGTCGATTTAAAGTGTAAAGCTGATTATAAAGCAACTCTAATAAAAGATTTTACTAATTCTAGGGTTAATATTATATATCTATTATTATCTTAATACGGAGTATTACATCACTAGTCTACAGGCAATTTCCAGAGCATGTTTTGTTCCACGTTTTCTCCTCATTCTTTCTTCATACACGCAAGCTTTCATGGTTAAGGCGTCACCTACAGTCCGCCATACGCGTGTACTAAGCATTTAATACACTGCATGAAGGTAAGGTAAACACGAACACTCTTCACGAGTCCTTACACCCTCTTACACGTCCCTGTGGAGTATCGCTTCCTCCCCATGGAGTCCACACACCTATACAGACATTTCCTACGGAGTCCAAGACATACCCTTCGACTTCCCCAGCAAATCACTAACATAAACACCAAGCGTCTGCATCAGCACATTCAGCACATCCAAGCAATTACACGAAGCCGTACACTTGAGCACATACACCTTCCTCGGACCATAATTCCCGGCGAACATACACCTGCACCCCTAACAAGACGAAACACCATCACTCTCCCAAACAACCACAACTACACCTACGCTCCTCGGCGAGACCATACATATACACCCTTCCCTAGCAAACTAGTACTTCTCCAAAGAAATACTACACTAAGCACTGCGCTCCTCGGCGAGACCAGGTTCAACATCAACAACGGCATCAAAGATAAGCGGCGGCATCAAAGAATAAAGATAAGCAAAGGCATCAGCAACGACAACGGCACTACCTTCTCCTCAACGGAAGGCAATCATATGCAACCACAACTACATAGACACTCCTCGGCGAGCCCAAGCACATGCACTCTGCGATATACACCTAACTCCAAGCATTTCACTCTACATAGACGCTCCTTGGCGAGTTCAAACACAAGCATTACACAGACGCTCTTTCACGAGGCCTACACTAGCACTTACCCAAACATCTTACAAGCATATGCACCCTGCACTCTAGCCCTCTTACATCCAACACATGCAATACGAAGACATTACAAGCACAAGCACCAGCATCAACATTTGACATTACAAGCACACGCAAAGGCACCAACAAACGACAACAAGCACGACGAAGACATTCAGAGTCGGCAGTTCTTATAGCATGCACGACCGCCAAGTCCTTAAATGCGCACGCCTCCCCGCTTAGCTTGCTCAAGTCCTCGCCTCACCCATGGACACATGCTTCGTTCGCCGATCAGATCGAGACTGTAATGGTCCGGATATGGTCGTAGGAGTTTGACTAGCGCTCTAGTCCGAGCTCAGTCAAACTGGGGGCTCTGTGGAAACCCATATCCGTACCCTCCCGCACAAAACCCTGTGATGTATCACGGACTTTTATTACGCATGCTTTAACGTTGACTTATACGGTTCTAACTAATGTCGAATTCATTTTGAGTCGTTTGAAATGTTAAAATGTTTTAGGTCGCTTCACATCGCTTTAAATAACGTTCATTTTGTCCATTTGGAGTTTAGCTAGGTCCTTGTCCTGCTTCATTTGGCATGAGCTTCGCATTTGCACTACAATTAGTCCTTTTACATTAACAAGGTCTGATTCAGCATTCCTAAATTCCCAAATTTAGGCCCGGTAGCTAAAACCGCTATTTAGCCCCCTCTTACGCAAAATACAACTTCACGTCTTACCTTATTTCACAAAACTATGCAAATACACCCCTTTTCATTTTAGGGTCTCAGTTCAAACCGAAGCCTAAAACCCACCTTTGGCCCGCACTCCAAAGCCCTAAGCATCACAAAATATCTCAGAAATATCCTAGGGGTTTTCTTGAGCTTCACGTTTGAGATTATCTCGAAATCTTTCAAAGATATAATTCAACCGAAACTAGGAAACTACACAAAAACCACACCCTCAAACCGCATAAGCTTATGCGGTTTGGGGAGGCAACCGCATAAGCCTATGCGGTTTGCCCTGGCAACCGCATAAGGCAATGCGGTTCCCAGGCCTGTTTTTATCCCCGGATTTCCTAATTTCTCCGAGGTTTTTAGTATATATACACCCCTATACCTCGACCTCAAATCACAATTCACAACCAGAATACATCTCTTACACCACAAATTCTCTCATCTTACACTTTTGCATCCACAAAAGCCTTAAGCACTCAAATCCTTGAGTTCAACACACCATCCCGTGTTGAATTCACCCTTCTTTCAAGTTCAAGAAGCGAAGCTCTGCCCAGATCTGAAGCGTCAGGACAAGGTAGGTACCGATCCACTTGGATCAAAGCTTTTTCTTATTTTCTATGGACTAACAAAGGGGTCTACACTTTAGCGCCCCGGCTTTGGCACCCAAATACGCTTGCACTCCAAGTGTTCTATTTACTTCGGGTACACTCCATATCCGATGACACGCCAAAGTCGCATAAGCAACCGACCTTATAAAATAAACCAATGGACAATTGAACTTTATTTTATTTGCATGCATCTTGCACCTTCTTATTTTGCATTAAATCAACTTAAACAATGAATTCGACCTTTAATCGAACTGTATTCGTTAACAAGTTAAACATGCTAAGCGAGGGTTTTAATCAATCTTTTGCATCTGCATCTGCATTCTTTTACATCCTTATCGCACTTGTACGTAGCGATAACATTAGCTCAAATATCATCTTACAAGGATTGTTCTAGGTCAGTAGAGGCTATTTTTACATAGGCTTTTCTAAAAGGTTTTCATAAATCATTATTTGAATTAACTCTTTTTCTAAAGTACCCTCACCCCGAATCCAATCTGGTTTCACAAGCCTTAGATCTAGGGGTGTCGGCGTGCTCCAAAATCTAGGACATGTTTTTAACTTAGAACATGGTAGCAGGTTCCTAATTTCCGCGATAATTAGGTGGCGACTCCATAACAGTTCTTAAAGGTTTTTCCAACTTAATCTTTTTTAACTTTAAAATCCGCCCTTTAAGCAAGACGCCGAGTTGGGTCCGATCCCGGGTTCCACATATGGTCATCCAAGAAACTCCGTCACTATATGCTAGCACACCAAACGAAGGTCTACTCCAAAATGGACCCCGTAATGTACCTTTTCGAGAAACCCGTGCTCAACGGACGAATGGCCAGATGGACGCTGCTCCTAGCCGAATTCGACCTTAAGTACGTACCCCTCAAAGCAACCAAGGGACGAGCAGTCTCTGATTTCCTAGCCGAAAATGCAATTACCGAAGAGATAATCATAGACACAAAATCCCTTCCCGACGATGGGATTTACAACATCGACCATGAACAATGGGAATTATACTTCGATGGCTCATCCAACTATCGAGGTTGTGGAGTAGGAATACTTCTCATATCCCCAAATGGCGAACATACACCCTTGTCCATCAAGCTGGATTTCGACGTAACAAACAACGCCGCCGAATACGAAGCATGCTTGCACGGTCTCCAAGCAGCGCTTGTACTCAACGCCCGTGTAACAACCTGATTTTTTGTGACTTAATTAAACTAAGGCGGAAATATTAATTAAGTTCATATATTATAAAAACCAGCTGTCATCGTCTTACAACTCATTATACATAATAAGAGTTATAGCTAAACAGAGTTATTCGATTACAATCTCTCCAAAATACAAAATAAGGCCTTCAATCCCCTGGTATAAATCGTCAATTTAGCCTCGGGGTACCTACGGAAAAATGCCGTTCAAACTCGATTATGCCCCGCACACGCTAAGCCATATAAAACCCATAACGGTAAACACGTAATAATCAACACATGCGTATGTAATTAAATCAACGCAATTAAACATACCACCACGCAATTCATAAAAGTAAAGTAGCATAATTCATATAACACAGCAATTCATTTATCGAATCATCTCAATTCATAATCATGTAGGCAAATCATTATCATCTCATTCATATTCGGGGTAGTCGACCCTTTTCAATTATATTCATATAGAAACATAACTCGCGAGTCTTGACTACAGAGCGGCTTGTGTACTCTCATAGATAATTACCCATATAATTCTATCAAAGTGCACTAACTACTCAGACTCGTACATCAGATCAGACACTAAGTACCGGACATAACAACTACCTAATATCCAATACAATATGGATAATCTAAGATGAAATTCACCATGAGCCAACAAACCAGTAAGGATGGAAACATGCAGACCTAATAAGCGTCCGCGCAATAGCGTGCCGGTTACATCAACGGACTTTAAATTGCTAAAGATATCAAGCAGGTAATAAGGAGGATCAGTCCCTTGTCTTTTGTATGCATACACCACCCTATTGGTGCGACTATTACACTACGACAGATTCCCCGAATGGGAATGGTCATTTTCCGTTACCTCATATGGGCCCGTGAACGAATCGCTACCCAGGGCGAAAATCACGTTAAATAACGACTAGGAGAGCCATTAAATGTACCACTAGCACCAAATAGCGATGATAGTGTCCCCATATGCGGCTACCTTACCAACCCTGACCCTATAGCGTTTAACATCGCAGACACCCGAGTATTTCACACTTACTTTCTTTATCATTTTCTCAATCGTATATTACTCAAGTGATAACTAATACTAATTATTATCGGCGAACTTGTATAATGAAATTTTAGTTCTAGCAGTTCTTCAGGTAAACGGAAGCACATAGAAAAACTTAATTATTTATTTTGAGTTCGTTCGTAAATTTTAAATATTTCTACTATTCATTATTTTACTATTCATCATATTTTACTATTCATCGTATTCTACTATTCACTGTATTTTGCTATTCACCGTATTTTACTATTCATTACTTTGTACGTATTTTTATACGTATTCATATTTTCGTATTTCGTATTTATACGTATTTTTATACGTATTCGTATTCTTATACTTGTATATATTTTTTTATATACTTGTACGTATTTTTATACTTTATACGTATTTTTATACTTAAGATATTTTATTTGATTAAGTTAAGTGATTTAGTTAATGTAACTAGATTTTTTTCTAATTATTTAGTTTCTTTTTAATTTCATATACTTAGCTTTTTCTTAGAAAAATTTAGATATTTTCTTAAGTGTCAAATTTATATTTGTATTCCCTAAGTACAATTCTAGTTTCAAAGTCGTTAAGTTCGTTTTGTATTTAGTGATTTGAAATATTATTTTAAAAGTAAAACTCGGTTAAATTTAGTCATGTACTTAACTAATATTTTAACGGTTTCCATTTTTAGCGATATCGTCGTAGTTCATTTTAAATAGTCCGTATGTCCACATCCAAATTTAAGCAAAGGTAGTAACACTCGAATTTATTCATTTTAATACATGTAACGTTTATTTTTATCGGTTTCGTTGGTTCTTTTTATTAACGATTCATTTTATAATCAAATTTAATCCTATTAACTATTCAAATTTAGTGACTTAGTGACAAATTCATTTTGATCAAAATTGACCATTTTAAAGTGGGAATGCCGTGGCTCTTTATTACTTAACATATATATTTTTTTTTTCTTTTGTTTTCATTATAATTCATTACTTTAACTAATTAAATTATTTTAGTGATAAAAATAAAAAGTGGCAAATTCATTTTTGGTCCAAAAATAAACCTAAAACCGTGGCCTAGTTATACTTAGGTGTTTTAGTTTTCATTTTCTAATTTATCGGTTTTTGACTTAAGTTTTTATATACTAATTATTTAAACTATACTAAAGCGATTTAAACTAAAATGTAACTTTGATTCAAAGTTTTATTTTATTTGTGAATAGTGTTTTTCAACACTTTAAATTTCTAACTTTTACTTCCTCCATTCCGTTTGATTCTATACGTTTGACCAAAACACGGTAATTAAGGTAGAAGAAAATCAAGTGGGGTAGATAATGGAATTACTTAAATACCCCTACTTTATTGTTTGCAAGTGGGTTGAGTGGGTATTAGTGAAGGGTATATTGGTCTTTTAGTTTAATAAAGTAGAGACTAAAATAGAAATGTATAGAATTGATTGGAATTCCCGAAAAAGGAATGTGTATAGAATCAAATGGAATTGAGGAAGTATATTTTAATGATTTAGCTTATTTAACTTATATAGTTAGTTTTGTAATTACTTACTAGTTAATAAAAACAATAAATAACAACAAACATAAAAACATTATAAATCAAAATATGCCAAATCATCAAGAACACATGAAGATTATCAAGAACATCAAGAACACACTTTCATATTTAACAATTTATACTTTATTTTCCTAAATTAATTTTACTAACATAATAACAACCATTTTAACTTAACTTAACATAACATATTATTTACAAAAATTAAAAGTAAAAATTTATCAAAAATAAAGCTAAATGTCGTGTGTATGTATTATTGTACATAAATTGTATTTTCGATTTTTCTTTACTTAACACTCATAGTTAATATTTAACATATTTTCACATATAAAATTATACATATTTAAAACTCATAAAAACATAAATAAAACATATAAACAACATTTTAAAGTGTATGATAAAATGATACTAAACATGCTTTTCATAATAACTACAACAAATATACTTATAAAATTATTAGCTATTATCATTTTATTATACCTCATATAAACACATAAACAATAATAAATTTAACACATAAACATTTATAGCATGCGATTTACAAAATTTAAACTAGTGTGCGGGGGCACCTTAAATTGGATGTTAAACGTCGAGGATCTAAAATAAATTTTAGATCGGAAAAGTCTTCACCCAAGAACACCCATGATCTTCACCCAAAATAACCCATGAATGTTTGCTCCTAAAACCCACTAATTAACTAGTAATACTTAGAAATTATTAGAATATTATTAAGGTTTTTATTTAAGTTGTTTTTGGTAAGAAAATGAAAGAAAATGAAAGAAAAAGAAAGGGAGAAAAAGGGGGCAAGTGCTACGACAATTTGAGGGGAAATGATGTTCATCTTTGCACTTGTACCACTTGTAGAATAAGTTAGAAGTTTAGATGATAAGTAAAGCCTTTTTATTTAATTGAATTTTGATTAAAATAAATAAAACAAAGTCATCATCCTTTAATTAGGAATGACCAATTACTGTTTAGTGTAGAAAAAGTTGTCCCCTCGATATTTTTAAGCTGTTTCGTTTTTCGAAAAACGTGTTACGAAATAATTCGGGTAAGAAAGACGGTAAAAGTTAAAGTGTGCGCGTTTGACGATTTTTCGAAATATCTCTACTTTAAAATTTTAAGGCTAAAATACTTTATTTACTATTCAGGAAAATATTTAAAAGTTAAGGAACGTCGAAAATAGACGAATATAAGATTTCAAGGAAATGGAATTTGACCTTTGAAAGAAAACAGAAAAATGAATTTAGTTCGGTCTGTCTAATAGTTATGAAAACTGTATCATTAAATCCGTCTCGAAAAATTAGGTGGTTTAGGCTTTTGTTTCGTTAAATTCCGAGTCCGTATGACCACTTTTCGGACCTCGAAAGTTAGGGCTCAAATATGTATACGGGTTACATTAAAACAGCAAGGAAATTGGTTTGTTAAATGATATTAAATGTAAATAACAAAATGATGACTTTAAAATAGGTGTGTAAGTAATAGGTGATGTGTGTAAGAGAGCAAATGGAAGAGGATAATCCTTGGTCATTGTAATACCCCGTATTTTCGTAGTCGTTAATTGTTGGTCGTTTCTGTCATTATTTATTTTATTTAAGCCGGTGGTAATTATTTTGGACTATTTTAGGGACTTTTGAATTTAATTCGAAAATATGTGGCGAATGTATACTCGTTTGGTTCGTAAAAATAGGAGGATTCGAGATTTGAGGTGGGTTTAGCGTTTTGGGAGGTTTGGTGTCGGTTTTAGTATATAAATAAAATGTTTTGAGCAAGGTTAACCGAGTCGGACCTTCCTTCATTATTATTGAGTGATATAAATTAACTTAGTCACCTTATTTTTCCACACATTTCATTCCATTACATATCTGATATCTCGTTAAAATAAAAATAATACTCAAGAAATACCTCTTTCATTCTCTACAATCACACGACCAAACAAAAACAGCAGCTTCTTCCTTCCCACGTCAACCGTGAACACGGTTCATCACCATCAAGACCGGGTCTCCCTCGTTTGGTCACCGTTTCTTCCGATTTTCGTTGCGTTCTCTTTCTCTCCTTCCCCTCTACCTTCTCATACAATTTTCGAGTCAAGGTATGGTCTCTAGCTAGCCTAAGTTAGTGCCTTTAGTTTAGGTTTAAAATTGAGTTAGACTAAAATCGATTTGTCAGTTCGTTCTTTTAGTCAATTGAGTAATTGTGAGTGTTTTTGGATGTATTTAGTGTGTTATAGAAGGATTTTTCGTGGAGGAACCTTTGTGAGACGGTATCATCCTTTCAAGAACGTTGTTGTGAGGCGTGGGGAGTTGTTGTGGAGTTGTGGAGATACTATGACGTTGTTGGGTGATTTTTTGTTGTGGGACGAGTACAAGGAACGTCATGGCAAGAAAACGGTAACAGTGCAGGTTAAATAAATATAGTGGTTGTATAACATAATGATCCCGCCCACCCTCCGCTTTAAACCAAACGTTCATATAATGATGTTATTTATCCTTATCTTGTTTACGCTTAAGCTATTGTTCTTATTTTTGATTCATACATGTTGCTATTATATATCACCGCCATCATTATCTTATGTATTCGTATACGTACTCGTTGACTATATCATGTTCACTGTCAGATATTTTGATGGAGGATGGGATTAGGACCTTCGGGTCACTGCAGGCGCTTATGGTGCATTTTGAGGAACTGTGAAAATTGGCTGCTGCTAGCTATAGTCTATATTTCCACTACACGACTGTGATATTGTTTATTTGTATCGGATACATATCTGTCTTATATGTGCATGTAAGGAACTGTGGACTTGTTTGCTGCTAGGAATAGTTGAACATTGTATGATTTGAAATTGTGAAATTTATATTGATACGTGATGCCTTATGTTGCTGATTTGACATAAATCCTTGCATAATTCTTCGATTACTCTATGTTGTCCATGTGGCCATCGATGATTGTTTAAGTCCTTACAATCTTAGCAAATGAATCCTTTCCTTAAAAGTTTTCTGTGTCAAATATTAGTGAGTTATCCTATATTGTGTATTGTATAAAGGTGTCAACGAAATCCATTGATAAACGTAATAGGATGTTGTGCCCACCCTCCCACCCTTTTAAAAAAAATGAGGACTTGATATGATGATATGGTGAGTTTTACTTAAGTATACTTGGTACTTGACTATTGCAAATTGACATGTTCTAGTTGTGTGTGTGATATTGTTTAACAACAACCGTTGAGTAAATTTACGCATCAAAAAAAGTGTACTCGTGCCCTGAGTTATAAGTGTGATATTTGAAAAGTATTTGAAATATTAGAATGGTGATTGTATTGAGAAAAGTGATGGAAAAAGGCAATATGGTGATATTATTTCTACAGATACTTGTAAATGATATGGTTATGATTGAATGTGATTACTTATGATTTGAATTATGATCATGAGTGCGTGTATGAACGAGATGTATATTCTGTGACCTATGGCTTATGATAAATATTGTCAATGTAAACATTAAGATGGTGTGTTGTGTGTTACAACCCTTGTGGTTAGTGGAGGCACTTTAGAGTATGCTATTTTCGAGGTGTTATGTATTATGGCTGCTGTAAAGTTGATTGTACGAGAATGTGATGTTTGTTATAATGTTAAGTATGAGCTATTGGTATGTTTGCCTAATCACACGGTTTTTTTTTATCACCGGGATAGTATCGATTGCTTGTATGTATGATTAGTAAGTGATGTCTCGGTCGTTAGCCATAAACTTTATTTACTTGCTTGGCATGATAATAGGAAGTAAGGTACATTGTGATTATACGTTGAGGAGTTTAAGGGTTCATGATTATTAGAGTATGTAATTGACCATATTAGGATTTTGTTGTGGGTACTATACCATTGATTAAGCCTATGGTGGCGCTTCTGTGTTATAAGCGAGTGTAGACTACCTAAATCGTGGAAATAGAAGTGCGTGCATGAGTTTATAAGTTTTAGCGTCGTAAAGTTACCTAGTAGATTTTTATGAACGTATGTATCATGTGATTTGCTATGTATTAAGTGAGGGCTTCGATGTGGAAGGGGATGTGTAGGATATATGTGATATGAGAGTGCCATGGCTAAGATGCTGGAAGTAGAAGTACGATAAATATGAGCATGGTTATATTAGGCTAACAAATGGATTGAGATGTGTATGAACTTGAAGGTAAAACAAAGTGTGTATATACGTGGTTTTAGAAGAGTGAGGAAAGTCATGAGTATCTTTGATTAATGGAAACCATTTAGTGTTCTTGAGTATATAAATATGTGAGTTATTCTGGATGGCACACTATGAAAGCGAGATAGAATTTAGTTGTGTACATCATATGAACGTATGTTTTAATAAAGATGAGTATCTTATGTTATGAGAACGTGAGTGAAGTATTGCATGCTGTATGGATAACGCTGCAGTTATTAGGAGTGTTCGTTGAAAATAGGTTACATCTAAGAACGAGGGGATCAACTGGTTAAGATATATATGAGCTTTTGGGAATTTGGCTAGAAAAAGAACATGAGTAAGATGTTACGGAATTATTTGATGTGATAGATCAAGAGTGAAAGTTAGCTAGGTAATAGGAACTATAGCAATGTGATAGGTGATGCAGCTATAGAGTATCAATGGGGAATGAGAGTTTGTGTTTTGGAGACTATATGTAAACAGCTACGCAAGTGTTAGCAGCGATTGAGTGTAATGGATTAGTAATGAGTGTTATGAGAAAATCGATGTTAGTCGTTCAAATTTGTGCAAGTAACGGAAGCATTATAGCGATAAGAGTATTGGGATTCTAGAAACACGAATAAGTATAGGATACCTGGGATGATGGGTTGTATGTATGTTTTGGCTGATTAAAATATGTTGAGGATATTGCTCAAAATTGAAAATGGAAATGATATAATTCTAGAACTGTGGAAAGTGGCAAGTTGAGAGTGAGGAAGCTTAGTAACAAAATTAAGTGAGAAGTGTAGATTGAATGACGCCGCGTCGTGACGATGACGAAAAGTACAGAAGAAATAATAGTACAGATTCGTTAGTTACAGTATGAGTACATATACACATGTAATTGCGGAAGCCTAATAATAGAAAGATAGGGAAGCGACAACAAGAAGTTGTGAAGCGGTAATAAGAACAAATAAATTTTGGAGGAGACTAAATAGCATTCTGAGGGGGAATCAGCAGAAGTTGAATACAATGGGTTTGTGAGTCAAGAGTTACTGCACGAATAAATAGAAGTTGTAGAATAAGCAAGTGATATGGGTAATAGGATAACGCTGCGTTGGAGATTATAACGAGACGGTAAAGGTAAGAATATAAGTGAGATCAAGAAGTTTCGTCAGAATAGTGACGAGTATTAGTAAGGCTAGTGTGAAATAAGCAATATAAATGGAAGGATATATAAGTTTATGTGACCACAAAAGGAAGGCTAGACTAATTCGTGTAAGCTTAAGGATACGGTTAGCTTGCTAGTGGAGTAGCATGGTCAAGGAAAGTGGGTTTAAAGCTCTTTTACATATGTAGATAAGGAAATGACGGAACAATATTTTGGGTCTTACGTTAGTCTGTTAATGGAGCATGACAATTTTTGTAATGCGTAGAGTATAAGGGGATATAATAATTTTGTTTTAGCTTAACGATTTGTTTGTATGTCATAAGGTTTTAGTAAGTTGTTTGCTTGAGTTGTGCAGTGAATGATGCAGTCAACAAGCATGTTTAGGAGTGTGTTAGAAGCTTAAACTTCGAGGATGAAGTTTCTTTAACAGTGGGGGAATAAAATGCCACGCCTCAGTATTGTCGTGTTTTATGCTTGTATATACCATTTAACCAGGTTTTATGCTTGTATATACCATCATTTAGGTGGGGTCGAGTCTAGTGTGAGCTTGTTGGTACAATTATAATTAGTCGTGATCATCTTTTAGCTATGTCTATGGTGCGCATTTGTACAGCAACGTATTACCTCTCTGTATGATTTAGAACGGTGATCTATAAAGGGTAGTGATATTCATTATATGCATAGTACATTCTAGGAAATGTCATTGTGGTTAGATATAATGCATCAGTTGTTTGAGCAGACAACAAAAGTTTTAGGTTGGAGATATTGTGAAATATGTGATAATATATGATGATGCTTTGTAGATAATCAGAGGCGGCTAGTGAACAAAAGTCGTGTTTTAGTTAGTCTATACCTCGAAGATACAACTTTCCCAGAGTACTCTTATGTTTTCTTATACATATATATTCGTAGTGACTATTCCATTAGAGAACGTTGATCCATATTGTTATCTCATAACTTGGGATTGTGTAGTCAAGTTCTGAGTGGAAGTGGATGAGTAAGAAAGATTATAGTTATGATGATAGATGAAAGTTGCTGAAATAGGTCAAAGTCTTGTTATGTTAATGAGGTTACACACCTTAAAAGCCTAATTATAGCTAGTTTGGATTGTTATGATGTGATAACCAGTACCTAGATATACATAGGTGTTATTTCCTTCTTTCACTTGACGTATGTTATTAGTTACGCGGACGTAACACTTTTTTTTATGGGGGTAGAAAGCACGCAAATTTTGTTTTGTGATGTTGTTGGCATGTTGTGTACATGTTTACACGGTAGCTTGACCTCTGTTGTCATTTGGTTGACTGGTTAGTGTTGCGAATTTCGGGGCGAAATTCTTTTAAGGGGGGAAGACTGTAATACCCCGTATTTTCGTAGTCGTTAATTGTTGGTCGTTTCTGTCGTTATTTATTTTATTTAAGCCGGTGGTAATTATTTTGGACTATTTTATGGACTTTTGAATTTAATTCGAAAATATGTGGCGAATGTATACTCGTTTGGTTCGTAAAAATAGGAGGATTCGAGATTTGAGGTGGGTTTAGCGTTTTGGGAGGTTTGGTGTCGATTTTAGTATATAAAATGTTTTGAGCAAGGTTAACCGAGTCGGACCTTCCTTCATTATTATTGAGTGATATAAATTAACTTAGTCACCTTATTTTTCCACACATTTCATTCCATTACATATCTGATATCTCGTTAAAATAAAAATAATACTCAAGAAATACCTCTTTCATTCTCTACAATCACACGACCAAACAAAAACAGCAGCTTCTTCCTTCCCACGTCAACCGTGAACACGGTTCATCACCATCAAGACCGGGTCTCCCTCGTTTGGTCACCGTTTCTTCCGATTTTCGTTGCGTTCTCTTTCTCTCCTTCCCCTCTACCTTCTCATACAATTTTCGAGTCAAGGTATGGTCTCTAGCTAGCCCAAGTTAGTGCCTTTAGTTTAGGTTTAAAATTGAGTTAGACTAAAATCGATTTGTCAGTTCGTTCTTTTAGTCAATTGAGTAATTGTGAGTGTTTTTGGATGTATTTTGTGTGTTATAGAAGGAGTTTTCGTGGAGGAACCTTTGTGAGACGGTATCATCCTTTCAAGAACCAAGTTTTCTCTTCTTCTAAGGTAAGGGATTATCCTTACTTAGCTTGTGTGTAAGAATTAGTGGATTTATGTATGTTTGTATGTATGTGTGTATGAATTTGTGAGGTGGTTAGGATGTATGATTGTGTGTGTGTGCTATACCAAGACTGCTGGTGATCGACTTAGGACGAAATTGGGGACTGTCTCGAGGACTGATTCTGACCGTGTATAGGGGCAATGGCCTGCTGTGTTTATTGCTGTCGTGTTGCTGTCTTTAAGGCTGTCATGTTGGTCGCTGTTGTTGCCGTACCTATTGTTATTGTTGCTGTATCTGCTGCCGTTTTCAATAGGCTGCCGTTGTTGGTTGTAAGCATGTGGACTGCCGCTTTACGCTCGTTTTTCTTTTCATGTGATTTACAGTGGCTGTACGCAGCTGTCACTGCTGCCTGGTTTTGTTGCTTTGTATGCCGAGTTAGGGTTGTGGGTCGTCGAGTAATTCAGTGAATTCTTCCTTGAAGTACGGGTTACTCCCTTACTTCGCTATTAGTAATGTATGAAATGTTGTAGTAAAGATGTGGCATGAATTGTGAGCTTATAATTTTGGATGTGTGTGGAATTGGGTGTAAGTTTGTATGTGTGTATATTTGTATGAGTGTTGAGGGTCTGTGTGGCCCGGTGTTATGGGTCTGTGTGGCCCGGTGTTGAGGGTCTGTGTGGCCCGGTGTTGTGGGTCTGTGTGGCCCGGTGTTGAGGGTCTGTGTGGCCCGGTGTTATGGGTCTGTGTGGCCCGGTGATTGGGTTTGTGTGGCCCGGCGACTTGGAGGAGTTATGATTGGCGGAGTTGTGGAGCGTTGGCGATATGGTAAGTCCCCTGTGTGGAGTTACACAGTGGGGTTTTTGTCTTTGCTTGATTTACGAGATTGTCTGTTACACGTCCGAGCTAGTATACGTGAAGTGTTCTAATTATAACTTAAAAGTGTAAGCGTAGTTTCATAGCCTCCCTTCTACGTCTCAAGTTATTTAAAGTATTGCTTTTCCTTTCGCGCATATTATGAGTTTGAGTAAAGGCTAACTAGAGTTCTGTTGTTGTTTCTGTCCTGTCTTCCCCACCCCTTTAGGTACTCGGTCGTGATTGTGCTTGTGTTGGGAACGCTTGGAGGGAATCGCTGGAGTCTGGTCTTGAGTCTAGCTACCACCATAGACGTTTCTTTTCTTTATCGTCTTTCAGTTTTCGGCCTGCGTGCCTTGTTGTTGTCTTGAACGATAGTTGTAGTTGAGAGTTTCGTTTCCTTTTGGCGCTTTCAGTTATATACAGGTGTTCTGTCTTGAGATTACAGGTGTTTGCTCATGGACCCGTTCAGTCGGGTCCCGTAACGCCGTCATTTAGGTGGGGTCCGCCCGGCCTAAATGGGGGTGTTACAGTCATGCATGACCAAGGTAAGTCGGCTAAACACAAAAAAAAAATAGGGCCCGATTCTCGTTTTTGAAATTTTCAATTTGCGCGCACGCGAAAAGTCTCGAAATAAAAGATATGATCTTAAAATAATGTTTCGAAGTAAGATCGAAAATAAAAATGAAAATAAACTTCGAAGGGTGATTAAAACAAAAATTGGGTTTAAAATCCTCGAAACTTTGAATAAAAATTTATTAGGTCGAAATACTTATTTTTTTCGTTGAATGTTATCGACTTAAATAATTATAATTAACCGTCAAAAAGTTTATCGATTTAAGATTGTTTTAACTTATAATTTCGATGTTTTGTGAAAATGTTAGTTTAATAGAATTGAAATAGTAACTAGATATTAATATAATACTTCCTCCATTCCATTTGATTCTTTACATTTCACTTTTTTGACACTATTCATACGTGTGTAGAATCTTCGATAAAACTTCTAAAATACAAAATAAAAAATAGTTATGTGTAATCTTGTTTTAATCGTTTTAACGAGGACATTGTTGGGACCAAAAACCCAGGCTGGTCCAGAACCCTGGGCCAGGCCTAGGCGGGTACAGGATCCTCAGTCAGGTCCAGGACGTACAGACAACACCAGACTGTACAGACAAAACAAAGGTGCAGGTCAGGAGAGGAAAAGCCAAGATGGGCCAAGCCCAACAAAAAGAAGTAAATGTCAAAGGAGAAAGCCCAAGGTGCAGCAGCAACCCTAAAAGAGACGTTGGGAGACTAAGTCAAGCATCACGGCGAAGCCTAAGAAATAGGAACAGTTGGAGAAGAGAAGGGAAGAAGTTAGCTACAAAGAAGGAAGTGGACGTTGAAGCTAGAGACACTATAAAAGGAGTAGAACTCAGAAGAAAAAGCCATTCATTATCATACAACTAAAGCACACATCACTCATCACAATTCTTAAGCATTTAGACACTTAATCGCAATTTTACTCCATTATTGTATCCTGTACCAGTTGGTCCAGATCCTGTATTACCTGTTCCAGAACTAGTGAAGATCCTCTCCTGGCTTGGCGCCCGTGGTTTTTCCCTTAACATTTAAGGGTTTTTCCCACGTAACATATCGTGTGTCTTGTACCGTTTTAGTTATCTTTCGCACCTTTAAAGTCAATCACGTAAACTACCACTAAAAATAACCTAAAGGATAGTACTAGTAAACCTACAATCACTTAATCAAATCGAGTGAGAAAATCACCGAAACAGTTTGGCGCCGTCTGTGGGGATACTAGTTTATTAATCCTACAAAATTTTCCAAAAACCAACGAGATCAACCAAACGTGAGAGATGGAAGGCACAAGTGCAGAAGCCATGCTCAAGCTCCAGGAGGAACTGCAACAAGCCAAGCAGGTTGCAGAGCAGGCCAAGAAAGCTGCAGAGGATGCTAAGGCCGAGGCAGCAAAACTGAAAGAGACTGAGGCAACCCTAAGGAAACAGCTGGATTCCTCAGTCCAGAAGAAAGCCTCAGGATCCAGGATCCCACCAGGTACACCATTTTCTGATGTAATCAAGCAACTTGACTTCTCTACTTTTTCTTCTGCAGGATCAAAAGGATCAAAAGATGATCCACTCAATGTGGAAGAGAATCCAGAGAATGATGCTGCAGGTGGAGGTGGAGACCCAAAGACACCAGAGGGAGTTGGTGCAGGCGAAGTCATGCAGTACATGATGATGGAGATGCAGAAACTCTCAGATTTGGTGCGCAAGGTTCCAGGGCTTCCACCACCCATAGAGGAGGCAACCCCAGGATGCTACTCTGATTCACCCTTCGATGATTGCATTGCAATGGTCGAGATGCCAAAGAAGTACACAGTGCCCAACCTAAAACTCTATGATGGGACTGCAGATCCTCTGGAACACGTTGCTCAATACAGGCAGAGGATGTTCAACGTCCCTATCCCAGCAGAGAAGAGGGAGGCATGCATGTGCAAAAGCTTTGGTTCAACCTTGACCGTCCCTCCAAAGTGGTACATCAACCCGCCAATCAAGACCATCAAGTCCTGCGGGTGATCAACCTTTTCAACGCCCAGCCGCCAAAGAGCTTGTTGGAGAAGCAGACCAGTGATCTGTACCGGGTGGTCCAGAACGAGAACGAGTCTCTGAGGGACTTCCTGCACCGCTTCAACAAAGAGAAAGTGTCCATCCCCAGATGTGACATCGGCACGGCCATAGAGGCCTTCAGGCAAGGTTTGGTTAGAGATTCTGATTTATATGTTGAACTAACTCGCTACCCTTGTTCTACCTTTGAGGATGTGCAGGCTAAGGCTCTGGCCCAGATCAGGGTAGAAGAGGACCAGCAGTTTAGGGCAAGGTATCGTGGACGAGCGGTGAGCGAAAAGCCACCACCCGCAGGCACAAAGAACAACAAAGCCTGGTCCATATCAGAGGCCAAACAGGAGGGAAGCAAACGCCGTGGATGAACAAGCTGATGCACCCAGGGTTCCACCTCCAGTTTCAGAGTATTGCTTTTCTGTAGACCTGCCAGGCCTGATCAACAAGCTGGACAAGTTGGGCTCAGCAGTTAGATGGCCAAAAGCAAGTGAAAAACCTAATCCAAGGCGAGACACGACCAAGTGGTGTGAGTACCATTATGATATTGGGCATACCACAGAGGATTGCATAGCTCTCAGGAGGGAGATAGCTCATCTACTAAAGAATGGCCACCTGAAGGATATCCTGCCCAGGAACAGGAGGAACAAGGATGAACGAGATGAGCCCAGAGATCTTCCACCACCACCGCCAACACATGAGGTAAAATTTATTTCTGGTGGTTCAGATATTTGTGGACTAACATATTCTGCTGCAAAGCGTGTGGCTCTGGAGAACAGCACCACCGCCAGGAGACAAGCGAGTCGGCCAGAGATTGTGTTTGATGAGTCGGACCTACAAGAAGTGCATGGGCCACACCACGATGGGTGGTAATCAAGATCCAGATTGGAACTGCATGGTCTGAAGGGTCCTGGTAGATGGAGGCAGTTCAGTCACCATCACCATGATGGAGGCACTGGAAGCTATGGGGCTGAAAGAGTCTGATGTAACAAAGAAGTCGGCGTCTGGTAGGATTGATGGAGAAACAAAGCACGACTTGGGAGAGATTACCCTACCAACCTATGTGGAAGGAGTCACCTCTTTCGAGAAGTTCTGCGTGATAGATCGCTCGTCCCTCATACAACGCCATCCTAGGCCGACTCGATCCACAACCTCAAGGTCAGACCTTCAACGTACCATCGGTGCATAAAGATACCAACAAAGTGGGGACAAAGCGGCCGAGGAGAAGAACAAACAAAGACAGAGTGTTACAGATGACCAAAACCTCCTAGCCTGTAAGTCCCTCGCATAGCAATTAAAGCAGCCTGTCAGGTCTGTTGAGAATCCTGTCCCACGCATGGAGACAGATGAAATTGTTTTGGCTGAAGAAAGACCTGACAGGAAGGTTCTGGTTGGTTCTGATGCTCCAGAGGTAATCAGACCTGCTCTAATTGACTTTCTGAGGAAGAAAGAGCATTGTTTTGCCTGGTCCCATTTTGATATGACTGGTATAAGCTCAGACGTTATTACGCACAAGTTAAATATTGACCCAAGTTTTAAGCCTGTGAAACAGAAGCGCAGGAAGTTTGCACCAGAACGTAATGAGATTGTGAACCAGGAGGTACAGAAATTACTGGACATGGACATGATCAAAGAAGTGATGTACCCAGATTGGTTGGCAAATGTAGTTGTGGTCCAGAAAAAGAATGGCAAGTGGAGAGTATGTGTGGATTATACAGACCTGAACAAGGCGTGCCCAAAAGACTCATTTCCACTACCACACATAGATGCTATGGTAGATGCCACTGCAGGACACGAGGTGCTGACATTCATGGACGCGCAGGATTCCACCAGATCAGGATGCACCCACCAGACCAGGAGCATACAGCGTTCATGACCAGCAGAGGAATATATTGCTACAAGGCAATGCCGTTTGGACTAAAGAATGCAGGTGCAACGTATCAAAGGCTCGTGAACATGATGTTCAAGGACCAGATTGGAGATACAATGGAGGTCTACATTGATGATATGGTGGTGAAGTCAAAGAAAGCTGAAGATCACATCCTGGACCTGGAAAAGGCGTTTGAGATTCTGGAAAAATATAATATGAAGTTAAACCCTACTAAATGCACCTTTGGTGTCACTGCAAGAAAGTTCTTAGGCTATATGGTGACAAAAAGAGGCATAGAGGCTAGTCCAGAGCAGATCTCAGCAATAATCAACTTGCAGTCCCCTAAGGACCCCAAAGATGTCCAGAAACTGACTGGAAGAGTAGCTGAGCAATGTATTTATCTCCGTGTCTTACGAAAGGTGCAAGCCATTTTATGATCTCACGAGAAAGAACAAACAGTTCAAGCGGGGACAGAGCATGAGAAAGCATTCCAGGACACGAAAATATACCTATCATCGGCTCCACTCTGTCCAAGCTGAACCGGAGAGTCAGTCACTGCACATGCATGCGGAAGCCTCTGTAAGTGCGATCCTAGTAAGAGAACGGATGGACAAAGAACATCCCGTGTATTATGTAAGTAAAAGTCTTACGGATCCGAGACCAGGTATTACGTATTGGAAAAATTCGTTTTGGCTTTAACAGTTGCTTGTACCAAGTTAGCGCCTTACTTTGAGGCACATCATATTATCATTCGTACTAATGTTCTGTAAGATCAAGATCGTCTAGACCCGAACTTTCAGGTCGTATGTCAAAATGGTCGATAAGTTGAGCACCTATGATCTATCCTACGAGCCCGTAGCAAAGAATCAAATCTCAAGCATTAGCAGACTTTGTGGCTGACTTCACTCCCACACTAGAAAAGCAGGTAACAAAAGAAATCTTCCATCTGGACCAGAAAAAGCAGATCTGGGAACTCTGGACAGATGGTTCAGCCAACATCGAAGTCTTGGACTAGGTGTGGTCTGAAATCGCCACAGGGGACAAGATAGTACAGGCTGTATCCTGTGAGTTCAGGACTACCAACAATGAAGCTGAGTATGAGGCACTGATAGCAGGACTGAATGTGTGTCTGGACATGAAGATCCAGAATCTAAAGGTAAAGATAGACTCTTTGTTGGTTGCAAACCAAATCAATGAATGACGTGCTAAAGACTCTAAAATGATTGCATATCTTGATTTGGTTAAAAATCTTTTTCAAAAGTTTACTAACGTTGAGGTTGAGCAAGTCCCTAGAGATCAGAATGTGCAGGCAGATGCTTTGGCTAACATAGGATCAGCATTTGAACCTACGGCTGGGCGGTATACCTATTGTACACATCCTGGAGCCGCGATCGAGAAAATTCAACGATCTGCAGAGCACAGTCCAGGTAACCCAGACCTGGACCAAACCATACTACGAATGGCTAGTCCAGGGCAAGTTACCCCAAGACAAGGTCGAGGCAAGAGCATTCAGAATCAAGGCGCCCAGGTACACAATCATACAGGGCATGCTATTCAGAAGGTCCTTCAATCTGGCCGCACTCACGGCCTAGAACTGCCAGGTCAAGACAAAGGTGCTATCGTAAATACACGATGGACACCGTGGAAACCACACAGTGGTAGAAGCATGGTCAACAAAATCTTGCGCATGGGCTACCATCGCCCACAAAGAAAACAGATAGCATCCAGTATGCCACAAAATGTGACGCCTGTCAA
Organism: Dianthus caryophyllus; assembly: GCA_023091065.1. NCBI lineage: Eukaryota > Viridiplantae > Streptophyta > Magnoliopsida > Caryophyllales > Caryophyllaceae > Dianthus > Dianthus caryophyllus. The sequence continues at coordinate 8,006,483 of CM041529.1, read as the reverse complement.
AGGCATGGTCCAGAGATACATCAACCTGCACAGAACCTGCACTCAATATCTGCACCATGGCCATTCATGAAATGGGGCATGGACTTAGTTGGCAAATTACCAATGGCTCCAGGACAGAAGGTGTTTATGCTAGCAATGGCAGATTACTTCTCTAAGTGGATAGAGGCAGATGCATACAAAAACGTCACAGAAAAAGAAGTTATAGCCTTCATAAAGAAGAACATCATCAGCAGGTATGGGATCCCCTCAGAAATCATATGTGACAATGGACTTGCATTCGTGGGAAACAAGACCAGAGATTTCTGTACAAAGTGGAACATCAATTTGGTGACCTCTCCACCAAGATATCCTCAAGCAAATGGACAAGCTGAGTCCAGCAACAAGATTGTGATCAATTGCATCAAGAAGAAGCTGATGGAGAAACAAGGGAGATGGGTTGAAGAGCTGCCACTAGTACTATGGGCAGACAGAACTACACCAAAGAGAGCTACAGGGCAAACTCCATACTCAATGGTCTATGGGTGTGAAGCAGTACTACCTGTGGAAGTGCACGTTCCAACAATCAGGTATGGACTCAATACATTTTCTGAAAATAACGAGCTGCTCTGTGACAGCCTGGATACAGCCCAAGAGCTCAGGGACTTAGCAGCAGTAAGGTTGGCAGCATACCAACAATCAGTGGCCAGAAGTTACAACAAGAATGTGAAAGTACGAATGTTCAGGACAGGAGACCTGGTCCTGAGAAAAGTGTTCCAGAACACAAGAGACAAGGCTGCAGGCAAGTTGGCTGACACAGGAAGGCCCATACCTTATTGATTCAAAGAATGAGGAAAGGCTCTTACAGACTACAGACCCTGGAAGGAGACATGATCCCAAGACCTTGGAACACACTCCACCTCAAGCTCTATCACATGTAAAGTGTCCTGGACCAAGACATCTGGTAATCCACAAAACTCAAAACTTTTCCTTTACAAATTATCCTATACAACTGTACTGACTTGAGCGTCGGAGGGCCGTTGGCTAACGCCAACGGTCAAGCCCTGGCCCTCCTTTGCGTGCATAACAAAGCGATGCAAAAATCTGGTCCAGCCCAGAACCAAAAACAAATGCAAATACAAAGACAAAATTTAAGGCTCCAGCCCCCGAACGACTGCACCAACGGGACAGGGAGTAATGTCCGTTAACGGAGCCCCAAAGTGTAAGTCGCCTAAATTTCCAAACGCATGCATGCTACTTTACAGATTCATAACAAATTATATGCGCATCATAACAAATAACATAACAAAACATAACATAAGCGAAACATAGCATAACATAGCCTAGCATAACCATCAAAAAATTGACAAAGGTCAAACCATGCCTATGCATGGACAACAGAGTTCAGAAACGAAGTTCAAACCAAAGAACAAAGTCTAAAATAATTACAGACCAAATATCACAGGGGACATTCCCCCCCCGGCAAATTCATAGTTTGTTCAAAAAACCAATAACAAGGCCAAAGTTCAATTGATTGATTCATTCGTCGGACTCACCAGTCTTTTCAGCATGTTCCTCCACAGGGTCAGCATTGGAAGGCCCAATTCCCCATCAAAGACTGTAATCTACACCATCAGCCTAACGCTCGACCAAAGAAGTAGCTCCAAAGACTCACCGAGCAAATTGGTAACTTCCACTGCTCCGAATCAGCCGCCCAGGAAATAGCTGTTTGAAGGTAGCAAGCTCCGCAGAGAAATCCCAAGCAGCACGTTCTTCAGGGCTGGCATTCATCATTTCGACACGAGTACGAAGTGTGTAAAATACACTCGAGTCCGCCAAAGCCACATTATGCTGACTAACCTCAGCCCTGAGTCCCTCAATCTCCTGGGTCAGCTTTGCGATAAGGGCATCCTGCATCCGAACCCTCTCAGAGCTGGTCTTGCTCAGAGTGACCATCCTCTCACAACGAAGGCTCACACTCTCAAGCTCCTTTTTGCTACTCTCGAGGGAAGAACGGAGTAAATCATTCTCAGCCTCAGCCTGACCCCTACCACCTTCCGTATGGCACCGTAGAACCAAGGCTGGCAGACATAAGAAGCAACTACAGGTGCAGAACAAAACAGAAAATCAAAGCCATATCAAAAGCAAATCTGGACAGAAAACAAAAGCATAAGAAAGGATACAAACCTGAGCACAACAGCCTACCATCTTGTGCGCCAAACGCGTAGAGTCTAGGCGGCGAGGAGCAGAGGACGAGTAGCAAAGATCTCGCTTAAGGTCTTCCCCAAAGAAACGTACTCTGATTGGCTCTGAGAGTGCAGAGGAACAGACAACACAGGATTCATTTGAGGTAGCTTCATTTTCTTCCTCTTTTTCTGGTCAGGAGTAGCTTCAGGAGACTCAGCAACCACTTTGGTGGACCTGGTCTGAACCCCTTCTGGCGCCTTCCTCTTGGAAGACTCAGAGACGGGAGCCACCATACTCACAACAGGGCCAGAGCTACCAGCAGACTTTGCAGCCTCACGAGCCTGAGCAATCCGCGGCAAATGATAGCGCCCATTGGCGAGGAAAGTCTTCGCTGGATCCGTGGTGGAAACATTACAGGGAACAGATTACGAAGGAACGGGAGATGTATCAGTTCGTGAACCAAAGAGAATATGTCAGTACCGGTAGCGGTGCTAGGCACAGAACTCTGGCCTACGCCAGGGATTCGCAAAGGGGGCAGAGTAGAATGTCCACGGTCGAGGCGATATAGAAGTCAGCGGGTCACATGAATGGGAGTTTGGTCAAAGTGACTGTGACTCACAGACTTTTCACCTCCTCCGCACGACCTCTTCCTCATTTCAGGACTCCTCCTCCCCCCCATCAGACTCTCCACCATCACCAAAGACGCTCCCAGGCGTGAATCACTTCAACAAAGATCGTCGTCATCATCATCAGGTCGCATACACTTGGGCCAAGCCCTCTTGTCAGCAGGCAACTTTAGAAACGCCTCAATCCTCCTCCTTGACCCAGGGTCGTCAGGAGTAGGAACCCAATCAGAAACTACAAAACAAATCCACAACAAAACCTAAGCAAAAGACACATGCAAGAACAAAGTAGATGGAAATTCGAAAGTTCGAGAAACATACCAGTTCCCTTCAAAGAGAACTCAGGTGCCCAGACATTGGGGCCCAGACTGTTACTACGGATAAACATATAGTAGCTGGGCCAGTTACTTTCGTCACCAGCATCTGAACGGGTCAAGAGATGCGAGCATTTATCCCTCAAGCGAAAATGGATTCTTTTCTTCTTGTACATTCGCAAACGATAAGTGTTCCTTATATCGCCAAATTTGGATCTCCACCCCGTACCTCCGGCAAAGGGAGTCAATCCCGTGGATCAAACGCCAGACAGAGGGCATGACTTGGCAAGGCGGCACCTGAACGGTACCCAGAAAAGCGCTCATCAGCGGGCAAAGCGGAAAAGTGGCACCAAACTTGAAGGATGATTCATAAATCGAAAACCACCCAGGGCTAACCCAGTCTACCCTGACATCTCTCGTGTCTGGGGCCCAAACCTCAGCACCTTCAGGGATTTTACCTTCCCTCTTCAGCCTCGCCACAGCCCCTTGGGCAAGCAAATTAGGGAAGATGTTGACGTCTTCAATCAAATTGGTCGCCTGAAAGACGGAGTCACCATGGGTGTAGGAAACAGCAGTGGAAGGGCCAACATCATTGCGTGCCATAGTTGAAGATTGAGAAGTGGAAGAAGAAAGCTAGGGCTTTTTCGAAATTGATTTGGGGATTTTTTGTTGTTAGGGTTTCTTGATTGCAAAACAAAAGAGATCAGAAGGAAGGAATGAGTTAGAGAGAGAAACAAAACAAAAACTAGGGTATATATAGAAGACAAAAGGAAGTTGAGTAGTTTTACAAAAATAAGCGCGCGAAGAGACGTGACATGACCCATGACATGACGTGCGCAGTGTATTGAGCGCCAAAATAGGGCGCATTTCCCCACGCAAAGCCAACTACCTCATTAATTACAAAGTTCAGGTCTCAGGACCAAAGGCACAGCAGAACAGAGGCGGCCTGGGCCAGGCTCAGCCCTGGACCAGGATAAAGGACAGTAGCATCTCCTTACCTTCCAGTTCAGGACTGAAAGGCAAGGAGATGGGGGACAAACTGTTGGGACCAAAAACCCAGGCTGGTCCAGAACCCTGGGCCAGGCCTAGACGGGTGCAGGATCCACAGTCAGGACCAGGACGTACAGACAGCACCAGACTGTACAGACAAAACAAAGGTGCAGGTCAGGAGAGGAAAAGCCAAGATGGGCCAAGCCCAACAAAAAGAAGTAAATGTCAAAGGAGAAAGCCCAAGGTGCAGCAGCAACCCTAAAAGAGACGTTGGGAGACTAAGTCAAGCATGCAGAAACTGAAGCCTAAGAAATAGGAACAGTTGGAGAAGAGAAGGGAAGAAGTTAGCTACAAAGAAGGAAGTGGACGTTGAAGCTAGAGACACTATAAAAGGAGTAGAACTCAGAAGAAAAAGCCATTCATTATCATACAACTAAAGCACACATCACTCATCACAATTCTTAAGCATTTAGACACTTAATCGCAATTTTACTCCATTATTGTATCCTGTACCAGTTGGTCCAGATCCTGTATTACCTGTTCCAGAACTAGTGAAGATCCTCTCCTGGCTTGGCGCCCGTGGTTTTTCCCTTAACATTTAAGGGTTTTTCCCACGTAACATATCGTGTGTCTTGTACCGTTTTCGTTATCTTTCGCACCTTTAAAGTCAATCACGTAAACTACCACTAAAAATAACCTAAAGGATAGTACTAGTAAACCTACAATCACTTAATCAAATCGAGTGAGAAAATCACCCCGAACAGACATTATTAATATCAAAATTTTAAAATTTTCGAGAATACGAATCCAAAGATATGAACGAAACAAAACGAGTATTGATGTACGTGCATAAAGCAAACGTAAAGAATCAAATGGAATGGAGGAAGTATGATTTATAAATAATAATCAAAATGATTATATATTTGATGTGTAAGTTTGCTTTACAAAATTTTAAGAAGAAAAATGGAAGAGGATAAGATGGTTGACTTTGATTTGCGTGTTTGAAATTGTTGACTTGAATTTCAAAGACGGGAAAAATATAAGGGTCCATTTTTATGCGAAAATCAAAAGTGTCCGAAATTAAATTGTATGAATAAAAGGTTTTACTTTTATTTTTATGAATTGTAAACATGACTTGGCCTTTTTGAAATTTGAAAGGCGATATAAGTTTTGTGTTGATTTTTATAAAATTTTAAAATGTGTTTCTTTTTTAATTCTAAAGATAATACAACAAACTTTATTTTTCAAAAATTTTAAATTTGGACTTAAGAAATTTAGTATTATTTGGCGAAAAAAAATTCAGACGCATTTTTATTATAAAGAAAAAGAATGAATTTAGTTTAAGGAATTAAATTCTTTTATAATATTGTGTTACAAAAACACGGGGTGTTACAATCCTACCCCCTTAAGAAAAGTTTCGTCCCCGAAACTTGAATAGAGTGGATTACTGCTCGAGGTTAAACAAGGCAGTTAGAGAGAATGTTGAGATTTTACAAATTTGGATAATAACATTTGGTTTTGTTGGAATAAGACTTTTTGAAAAGTTTGAATTTTCTAATTAATATAGCAACGTCGAATAGAGGGAAAATATTGGAGAACAAAATCGCATTCGTTTTATTAATGAGATATTTAAATAAATATAGAAATGTTACTAGAACGTTATTTTTGAAAATGACGCGAAAGAGATTCACAAAAAGGTAGGGCCTAGAAGTTTTGTACGGAATTAAATTAAATTTAAAAATAATAAGAGTTGTAAGAGTAAAAATAATTTATTTAGTTTTGAGAATAAATGTTACCCATAAAACAGATTGAAATAAGACATTTTAAGATTTAATTAAGGTTGTGGTATAATCAAATTATTATCCTACCCCCTTAAGAAGTTTTAAACTTATGTACATAATAATATTATTATTGTTACTTTTAATGATCACGTATGAGATATATAGCCTTAGAAAAATCGGCACTTAGGGAAAATAGGTAAAAGTCGTAGTAATCATAAGAAAAATATGAGCTTTAATGAAATTAAGGGAATATTGGTTATCATTGAATGATTAAATAAAATTTTAGAGGATTGTGGGTAACCTTTTTGATATAGCTCATTTTGTTAAAATTGTTATTATAATGTTATTAGATGAAACAGAGATATTATAAATCATATTTCGGGTAAGATTGAAACTTTATAATAATTGATGACATAAAATAACCTTGTTGTATATATATTTTTAAAATACCAGAAATAGTAGAAGTAAAACGATTTTAATGATTCTTGATATAAAGGAATGAAAAGTTTGAAACCAAGAAGTTTTCAAAAATATTTCAATTTACGTTGTAAAGATTTTATGGAAAGAGTAACAGATTTTCAAAGGTATTTTTACAGAGAAAGTATGAAACAAATTTTTAGAAGTAAATTAGGAGATTGATAAAAATTTTAAATATGGGAGGTCGAAACAAATATGTTTCAAAAGTATCTGAATTTAAGAAATAAGGAATTTATGAAGGGAAATGAAAGTACTAAAATCCAATTTAGTGGTTAATACGTAGAAAAACTATAAGTTTTAAAACGAATGAAAATTTACAAGAAGGTAATAATAGATTTAAGAAACTGAAAAATAATAAGGTTCAAAAAGGGTATGAAATAAAGAATAAGCAATTTAAAACAAACAAATATCAAAAATATTTCAAACTACGAAAATAAAATTTTTGCGAAACAAAGGAATAATTTTCGAAGATGTTTTAAATGTGAAATACGAAGGTAAATTTTCGAAGGTAGTTAGGAATTTATGATGTTAAAAATTTAAAATGAGATAGTAAGGCTAAGATTTTGAAACTACTCAATTTAAAAATATTTAAATTTGAAGGATGATTTTGATATGGTTGCAGAAATTTTCAATGTTAAAGAAGTCTTCGATGTCTTGGAAGTTGTCTCGAATAACATGATTATTGATCCGTCTCTCTGCATGCGCTTCAGGTCTTGTCTTCAGGTCTTGTATTTGCGAGAAAGGAAAAGAGATAAAAATTCATTTTATGAAGTCATTATAGGAGCATAAGTTAGGAAGGTTTTATTTCAAAAGAGGAAAATAATTTAAATAGATCGATTAAAATTTTCTTTTTGAATAAGTTAGGAAGAGATGAATATGGATATTTGAGAAAGTTATAGAGGTCTTTAGATCAATGGATTTCTTCAGGTCCAGAGCGTCGCTTCAGTTCGTTCGACTATTGATGCGTCCATTTGCAAGTGCTTGAGTCCTTGTCGTCTTGTCTTCGATTTATACACGTCTCGAGTTTAGGTAACGTTAGTATAAAAGATTTGCTAGTCAAAGAGGTTAGTCATAGAGCAATTAGCATGTAAGCAACCATAGAGAACCTCAAGTCTAAGTCAGTCGGTCAATCCTTAATGTTTCTACCCATACTCACTTTTAAAGCGTTCTAAGATTATTATTTAAGTGATCTAAGATTTCTAATTCATTATTTGATCCTAGAAGTCTATGCCTGACATACGATATGAATGTCTGGCCCAGGTGTCGTCTCGCTAGATGAGATAACTTTAAGTTATTCACGGTCGCAAGACAGCTCTGATACCAACTGTAACAACCTGATTTTTTGTGACTTAATTAAACTAAGGCGGAAATATTAATTAAGTTCATATATTATAAAAACCAGCTGTCATCGTCTTACAACTCATTATACATAATAAGAGTTATTGCTAAACAGAGTTATTCGATTACAATCTCTCCAAAATACAAAATAAGGCCTTCAATCCCCTGGTATAAATCGTCAATTTAGCCTCGGGGTACCTACGGAAAAATGCCGTTCAAACTCGATTATGCCCCGCACACGCTAAGCCATATAAAACCTATAACGGTAAACACGTAATAATCAACACATGCGTATGTAATTAAATCAACGCAATTAAACATACCACCACGCAATTCATAAAAGTAAAGTAGCATAATTCATATAACACAGCAATTCATTTATCGAATCATCTCAATTCATAATCATGTAGGCAAATCATTATCATCTCATTCATATTCGGGGTAGTCGACCCTTTTCAATTATATTCATATAGCAACATAACTTGCGAGTCTTGACTACAGAGCGGCTTGTGTACTCTCATAGATAATTACCCATATAATTCTATCAAAGTGCACTAACTACTCAGACTCGTACATCAGATCAGACACTAAGTACCGGACATAACAACTACCTAATATCCAATACAATATGGATAATCTAAGATGAAATTCACCATGAGCCAACAAACCAGTAAGGATGGAAACATGCAGACCTAATAAGCGTCCGCGCAATAGCGTGCCGGTCACATCAACGGACTTTAAATTGCTAAAGATATCAAGCAGGTAATAAGGAGGATCAGTCCCTTGTCTTTTGTATGCATACACCACACTATTGGTGCGACTATTACACTACGACAGATTCCCCGGATGGGAATGGTCATTTTCCGTTACCTCATATGGGCCCGTGAACGAATCGCTACCCAGGGCGAAAATCACGTTAAATAACGACTAGGAGAGCCATTAAATGTACCACTAGCACCAAATAGCGATGATAGTGTCCCCATATGCGGCTACCTTACCAACCCTGACCCTATAGCGTTTAACATCGCAGACACCCGAGTATTTCACACTTACTTTCTTTATCATTTTCTCAATCGTATATTACTCAAGTGATAATTAATACTAATTATTATCGGCGAACTTGTATAATGAAATTTTAGTTCTAGCAGTTCTTCAGGTAAACGGAAGCACATAGAAAAACTTAATTATTTATTTTGAGTTCGTTCGTAAATTTTAAATATTTCTACTATTCATTATTTTACTATTCATCGTATTTTACTATTCATCGTATTCTACTATTCACCGTATTTTGCTATTCACCGTATTTTACTATTCATTACTTTGTACGTATTTTTATACGTATTCATATTTTCGTATTTCGTATTTATACGTATTTTTATACGTATTCGTATTCTTATACTTGTATATATTTTTTTATACTTGTACGTATTTTTATACTTTATACGTATTTTTATACTTAAGATATTTTATTTGATTAACTTAAGTGATTTAGTTAATGTAACTAGATTTTTTTCTAATTATTTAGTTTCTTTTTAATTTCATATATTTAGCTTTTTCTTAGAAAAATTTAGATATTTTCTTAAGTGTCAAATTTATATTTGTATTCCCTAAGTACAATTCTAGTTTCAAAGTCGTTAAGTTCGTTTTGTATTTAGTGATTTGAAATATTATTTTAAAAGTAAAACTCGGTTAAATTTAGTCATGTACTTAACTAATATTTTAACGGTTTCCATTTTTAGCGATATCGTCGTAGTTCATTTTAAATAGTCCGTATGTCCACATCCAAATTTAAGCAAATGTAGTAACACTCGAATTTATTCATTTTAATACATGTAACGTTTATTTTTATCGGTTTCGTTGGTTCTTTTTATTAACGATTCATTTTATAATCAAATTTAATCCTATTAACTATTCAAATTTAGTGACTTAGTGACAAATTCATTTTGATCAAAATTGACCATTTTAAAGTAGGAATGCCGTGGCTCCTTATTACTTAACATATATATTTTTTTTCTTTTGTTTTCATTATAATTCATTACTTTAACTAATTAAATTATTTTAGTGATAAAAATAAAAAGTGGCAAATTCATTTTTGGTCCAAAAATAAACCTAAAACCGTGGCCTAGTTATACTTAGGTGTTTTAGTTTTCATTTTCTAATTTATCGGTTTTTGACTTAAGTTTTTATATACTAATTATTTAAACTATACTAAAGCGATTTAAACTAAAATGTAACTTTGATTCAAAGTTTTATTTTATTTGTGAATAGTGTTTTTCAACACTTTAAATTTCTAACTTTTATATTTTAATGATTTAGCTTATTTAACTTATATAGTTAGTTTTGTAATTACTTACTAGTTAATAAAGACAATAAATAACAACAAATATAAAAACATTATAAATCAAAATATGCCAAATCATCAAGAACACATGAAGATTATCAAGAACATCAAGAACACACTTTCATATTTAACAATTTATACTTTATTTTCCTAAATTAATTTTACTAACATAATCACAACCATTTTAACTTAACTTAACATAACATATTATTTACAAAAATTAAAAGTAAAAATTTATCAAAAATAAAGCTAAATGCCGTGTGTATGTATTATTGTACATAAATTGTATTTTCGATTTTTCTTTACTTAACACTCATAGTTAATATTTAACATATTTTCACATATAAAATTATACATATTTAAAACTCATAAAAACATAAATAAAACATATAAACAACATTTTAAAGTGTATGATAAAATGATACTAAACATGCTTTTCATAATAACTACAACAAATATACTTATAAAATTATTAGCTATTATCATTTTATTATACCTCATATAAACACATAAACAACAATAAATTTAACACATAAACATTTATAGCATGCGATTTACAAAATTTAAACTAGTGTGCGGAGGCACCTTAAATTGGATGTTAAATGTCGAGGATCTAAAATAAATTTTAGATCGGAAAAGTCTTCACCCAAGAACACCCATGATCTTCACCCAAAATAACCCATGAATGTTTGCTCCTAAAACCCACTAATTAACTAGTAATACTTAGAAATTATTAGAATATTATTAAGGTTTTTATTTAAGTTGTTTTTGGTAAGAAAATGAAAGAAAATGAAAGAAAAAGAAAGGGAGAAAAAGGGGGCAAGTGCTACGACAATTTGAGGGGAAATGATGTTCATCTTTGCACTTGTACCACTTGTAGAATAAGTTAGAAGTTTAGATGATAAGTAAAGCCTTTTTATTTAATTGAATTTTGATTAAAATAAATAAAACAAAGTCATCATCCTTTAATTAGGAATGACCAATTACTGTTTAGTGTAGAAAAAGTTGTCCCCTCGATATTTTTAAGCTGTTTCGTTTTTCGAAAAACGTGTTACGAAATAATTCGGGTAAGAAAGACGGTAAAAGTTAAAGTGTGCGCGTTTGACGATTTTTCGAAATATCTCTACTTTAAAATTTTAAGGCTAAAATACTTTATTTACTATTCGGGAAAATATTTAAAAGTTAAGGAACGTCGAAAATAGACGAATATAAGATTTCAAGGAAATGGAATTTGACCTTTGAAAGAAAACAGAAAAATGAATTTAGTTCGGTCTGTCTAATAGTTATGAAAACTGTATCATTAAATCCGTATCGAAAAATTAGGTGGTTTAGGCTTTTGTTTCGTTAAATTCCGAGTCCGTATGACCACTTTTCGGACCTCGAAAGTTAGGCCTCAAATATGTATACGGGTTACATTAAATTAGCAAGGAAATTGGTTTGTTAAATGATATTAAATGTAAATAACAAAATGATGACTTTAAAATAGGTGTGTAAGTAATAGGTGATGTGTGTAAGAGAGCAAATGGAAGAGGATAATCCTTGGTCATGCATGACCTAGGTAAGTCGGCTAAACACAAAAAAAAAATAGGGCCCGATTCTCGTTTTTGAAATTTTCAATTTGCGTGCACGCGAAAAGTCTCGAAATAAAAGATATGATCTTAAAATAATGTTTCGAAGTAAGATCGAAAATAAAAATGAAAATAAACTTCGAAGGGTGATTAAAACAAAAATTGGGTTTAAAATCCTCGAAACTTTGAATAAAAATTTATTAGGTCGAAATACTTATTTTTTTCGTTGAATGTTATCGATTTAAATAATTATAATTAACCGTCAAAAAGTTTATCGATTTAAGATTGTTATAACTTATAATTTCGATGTTTTGTGAAAATGTTAGTTTAATAGAATTGAAATAGTAATTAGATATTAATATAATATGATTTATAAATAATAATCAAAATGATTATATATTTGATGTGTAAGTTTGCTTTACAAAATTTTAAGAAGAAAAATGGAAGAGGATAAGATGGTTGACTTTGAGTTGCGTGTTTGAAATCGTTGACTTGAATTTCAAAGACGGGAAAAATATAAGGGTCCATTTTTATGCGAAAATCAAAAGTGTCCGAAATTAAATTGTATGAATAAAAGGTTTTACTTTTATTTTTATGAATAGTAAACATGACTTGGCCTTTTTGAAGTTTGAAAGGCGATATAAGTTTTGTGTTGATTTTTATAAAATTTTGAAATGTGTTTTTTTTTTAATTCTAAAGATAATACAACAAACTTTATTTTTCAAAAATTTTAAATTTGGACTTAAGAAATTTAGTATTATTTGGCGAAAAAAAATTCAGACGCATTTTTATTATAAAGAAAAAGGATGAATTTAATTTAAGGAATTAAATTCTTTTATAATATTGTGTTACAAAAACACGGGGTGTTACAGCCCGCAACATAAAAGTCTATGGGGACTCCTCCCTCACAATCAACCAAGTATCCGGAGCATGGAAGATACTTAATGAAAACTAGCACTATACCAAAACAAAATACAAGAGCTCATCAACGAATTCTATCACGTAGAGTTCATACACCTCCCACGCGAAGAAAATCAATTCGCCGACGCGTTATCCAAACTCGCGTCACTAATCAACATACCCCCGGGAATGGAAACACTACCAATTGTCGTGGAACGACGGAACGAACCCGCTTACATCTTTGACATCGAAACTGAGGAAGAACAAACCGATCCTTGGTACCAAGCAGTCATCAATTACCAAACAAACGGTGAATACCCACCAAACAATGACAAACGGGCCAAACGAGCCCTACGCCTATTATCGTCACAATTCGTGATGGAAATGGGCAAACTACTCAAAAAGACGCCTCAAGGCACACTACTATTATGCGTCGACCACATAAAGGGACAAGAAATCATGTCCCAAGTGCACGATGGCGAGTGCGGACCACACATGAACGCACGAGCCATGTGCATACAAATCATAAGGCTAGGATGGTACTGGACCACCATGGAAGCCGACTGTGCAAAATATGTCAAACATTGCCATAATTGTCAAATTTTCGCAAACGTACAACACATACCTCCTTCACCACTTTACACTTTAACCTCGTCATGGCCTTTCTCAACTTGGGGAATCGATGTCATTGGCAAAGTTCAACCCGTGGGAGCAGGAGGACACTGCTTCATCCTCGTGGCCATCGACTATTTCACCAAATGGGTCGAGGCCGCATCATATCGCAAGCTGGGCACAAAGGAAGTTGCAAAATTCATACAAAACAACATCATTTGTCGCTACGGCATACCCCACGAATTCATAAGCGATCAAGGCACACACTTCCAAGGAGAAGTCGAACCCCTTCTTCTCAAATACAAAATACAACGACATAAATCATCACCCTATCGACCATAAACCAACGGCGCGGTCGAGGCAGCAAACAAAACAGTCGTATCAATCCTCAAAAAGATGATCGACACCTGCCACGACTGGCCCAACAAAATCCCATTTGCATTATGGGGATACCGCACCACAATCCGCACACCCACGGGTATGACACCCTATTTCCTAACCTACGGGATGGAAGCCGTTCAACCTGTAGAAATCGAAATGCAATCCCTTCGAATTCTCATGGAAGCAGACATTCCTGAAGCCGAATGGGCACGCGAACGATACGAGCAACTCATCCTTTTAGACGAAAGACGGTTGCATTTACTAAGTACAGTCCGAATGTACCAATCTCGCCTACAACGCGCCTACAACAAAAGGGTCAAACCACGAAATATCAAAGTGGGTGACCTAGTACTCAAATCCGTCCGAGCACCATTACCAGTCGACCCAAGAGGAAAGTTCAAACCCAATTGGGCCGGACCGTACTTGGTCAAGGAAATCCTTCCTGAAGGAGCCGTGAAATTAACTGACCTGGACGGTCAGGACTTCCGATTACCAACAAATCTTGATCTACTCACGAAATACTACCCCTAAACTAAAACAAATTTGCAATGTATTTCACAAAACACATTAACTCACTCACGCATGGGTGAACTACGCTCGGTTTGATTCCACGCACTGTGGGTACGTAGGCAGCTTTCCACAAAGCTCAACCGAATCACACGAACTACGCCGGTTTGATTCTGTAACAAAACACAGATACGTAGGCAGCTTGTCAAAAGCACAACCGAACTCCTTAGCACGCACGCCCAAAGCTTAAAAAGGTCGAGGGTTATGCACTCACAAAATGACACGCTCAAAGCTTAAAAAGGTCAAGAGCATAGTCAACACAAAAATCCAAGTCCGAAGCTTAAAAAGGTCGAGGATTTAAGACAAAACAAACCAAACAACACAATCCGAAGCTTAAAAAGGTCGAGGATTTAAGACAAGATACAAGTGTTCAAAGCTTAAAAAGGTCGAGAACATTTCAAAACAAAACAAAAGAAAGCAACGAGACAAGACAAAAGCAAATCAATTCTATTTTATTACTTTAATTTAGAATTTTTCACAATTTAAGAATGAGTAAGGAACAAGCCTCCTTAACCCTTTATTTGAAAACATGTATTCGAATAAAGAAAATTTTCTAAACAAAACAAAAAGCAAACTACTAAGACATCTTCTGTTGCTTCGGATTAGCCTCTTCATCTTCAAGAGGCTGATCCGCCACAATCTTCGAACTAATCACAGGAGCAGTCCTCTCAAATCCTGGGGGCTCGATCGGATCCTCGTCCTGCTCGATTGGGGGCTCCTCGATCCTTGGCCCTAGGCGATCTCTAACAGTCACTCTCGGCCCAAGTCTCTCCCGCGCAAGCCTCGAAGTAGAAGCATCTGAACTCGAAGCACCAAGATCACCATAGTCCCTCTTTCCGCGCACCACCTCGTACGCCAAAGAGGGCCTTGGCCCGTTCTTCTCCCTCCTCCTCTGATTCTCCCGTTCCCGAGGATCATTGGAACGATACCATCGCGTATAGAAATCCGTGACACGAGTAGACTCTATATGCGCCGGAACCGCCCAAGTGACACGATCCGACCATCCTCGGATCCAAGCATCGATCATCTGGTTGTTTAGGACAACAACCCCTCCAACCTGAGTATCTTGCTCGGGAATGGTCTGCGCAAGCCCGATTGGCCTCTTCAGGCGAAGAGGATGAATCCACACCCCTCGTTCAAAGTCGCACAGCATTAACCCGCGAGCCACATTCGCCACTGATGGCGCCGCAATCGCCGTAATCTGCCACCATGACACATACCAACGGATGGTGCTCTCCTTCACAAATCCACGGAAGTAGTTGAGTGAACGCTCCCGAGGGTCAACCCAGTCCGTCTTCCGTGGCGTCGTTGTAACCGCCTTGAATACTCCGTCAAGGGGAAGAGCAACGTACACGCTCAGCCTCTCCATGAGCCAAATGTTAATAATCCTAGCACAACCCCGGTACGAGCTCATACGATTAGCAAAACGGTCGTCTAAGCCCAATATGGTCTCGGCTAGGATCAAAGCATAAGGATCATACCCCCGTTCCATCTCCTCAATAACACGGGCATACCTCGCATTCCCAAACACCTCATCCGGCATTGACCCCGCAAAAGCATAGCGGTGAATCAAGCAAAAAGCAAGGGCCCTCCGCCTAGAACGGTCCGAAATGCTAGTGTCGGCGCGGTTCATATATCTTTGACACAAAAGAAGCATGTTCACCTTACCTCCTTCAAACAAACCTGCAGCATGAGCATTTGTCATCCCAAGGAAGTTCCGCAACATCCCGTTATAGCAAAGCTCACTCCTCACGACCACCGGAGTAGTCCGTTTCGACCATCCTCCAATGGCCGCGAACTCCTCCATCAAAGGGCATACCTCCCCTCCTGGAAATCGAAACACGTGCAAGCTAGGGTCCCAATACTCCAAGCACGCGTCAAGGAAGTCAAGCTCGACCTTCATTTGGCGAAAGCCAATGAAAACACCCGCGCCGTCATCATACACCGCCCTCTTCATCGCCGGACTTAGCGAAGAAGTCCACCTCTTCAAAAGAGCATCAAAATGCTCAACCATTTTTCTTGAATACAAAAAACATTTGTAAATATACCTAATATATTTATGAGAGCAAAAACTTGTTATAAAAGAAAAGAGAGAAGTGATTGTGAATGAAGATTATGGCACGCACCCCCTCTCCTTATATAGGAAAAACATATCCAAAATATGGAAATACAGCGTTCCCAGCCAAGCCACCAAACCGCATAACCTTATGCGGTCTGACCTCCAAACCGCATAGCCTTATGCGGTTTGACCCCCAAACCGCATAAGGCCATGCGGTTTCAGGGGCTGGCTTTTCTCACAATTTCCTAATTTCGTCTTTCCTAAACACGACAACCTACGTTACACTACGACATTCTCTTGTTGTTCCCCACACAGCAGCATTACATTTCGCTTTAGCAAATACGATTCCCACCACGAGTCAAAACATAACATTTTCAACATTCATGCAAGCTCATTTCGCACTTAAAATGAACCTTCTGCAAAACATTTTCACAAACTAATTCAACATCAAAGCATCCCACTCGGGAATCATTTCGTTTTTCAAACAAGCCTACTGACTAAACAGGTTCACAATATACGAAAGACGACCAAGTTCAAGCTACAAAGACATGTAAACAAAGGTTCATACAATCTTTATTACACAACATTCATTCATGATAACGACGACGATACTCGTCGAATTCACGTCGAATCTGAGCCGTCTCAGCACGACTGGACATTAACCGAAATTGCCGCTCGGCCACCGTGCCATCCTCCACCTGTTAGTTGTCCTCCACAGCTTCTTGTGCACCTCCTTGGCCACCTGCAACACATGACACACGTTACAGCTTTCTCCATTTTGCCTTAATTTCACTCAAATTATGCCAAACTTAGGGGGAAATTTCAAACCAAGACGCATTCTCTCCATTTTGCCTTAATTTCATTCAAATTAAGCCAAACTTAGGGGGAAATTTCAAAAACAACCACAGTCAACCCCACTTCGCCTCAACTTCATTCAAATTAAGACAAACTCGAGGGGGTAACCACCAAAACACGACTCTCACTAGTTTGATCATCGTTATATCCCTATACCTCGATCAAACTGGGGGCTCACACTTATACAAAGACGAAGATACATACCTTCTTCACCTTGCCGCTCCAGCTGTCCATGCCTGCGTCAGTAGTCACCGGCAAATACGTCGGCAACGAAAAAGTACGACGGACGCCCGAGTCATCCCACGCAACAGTAGTAGGAAAGTCACCAGGCTGCTCCGCCATCTCAGGATCAAATTTCTGCAAAACAAATACAAAACGCACACGTCAGGGAAATTTTTCGCAAAAATTACCCTACGCACCCTCAAAACGAAGCAAACATACCTCAATCGGTCCACAAGCAAGCCGAGACTGGGCGAACTGGCCATAGTCTTTCCCAGGACAAAGAAGACTCCCCGACTGTCCCTCTCCATACAACGTCACGCGGTCCTGTGCTGAAACTCCCCTCTCAAAAAGGACTCTCGGCGGGTCCTTAGGCACTACTGGAGCTGGCCACCCAGCCTGGTATACCTAATGCAACACCAAGTACGTCCCGTGCTTGGGTTAAGGCGTCACCTACAGTCGCCTCAATCAAAATAAACCTAAGCAAACAACTAACAGAAGCTAGTGGTAAGCAGGATCGTATCCACAGGGAAACGGAGCAGTTATAAGCTAAAGTCGGAGTAAAACAGGTCTAACTCTAGGGTGTGAAAAGAGGGTTGTTTTAAACTATAAACTAAAGCAAATAATAAAGATAAGCAGAAATATATAAGGGGAAGGATTAGGGCATCAGGTTCATTATGACAATGATTCAGAAACTCAAGTTCATAAGAAGGAAACGATAAACTGTGCAAATGACTAGGTTCAGAAAACGCTCTCTCGAGTCAATTTTAGCCTTAAGCAAATTTAGCGGGCTCTCGCAACTTACTAAATTCAACTTATCAAACTCGCGTAAGTCTAGTTTTAACTCGGCTTTCGATCTTAAATTAAAACTTACTCAGGTTCAATTAAACTTAGACAAATCGTTGATCAGGCGAAATAATCCTAATTCAATTGACATAAAACGCGTAGAAAGAAATCAATTGCAAAATTTATTCAACCAGTTTAATCTAAAAACATGTTCCTGAACCAAGGGCACAAATTCCCCTCAAACCCTAATAAAGAATTAGCTAGACATAATTAAAGGGCAAACAAAACAATCAATAAGAATAAACATGATGAATGAAAATAACAATTGAAATTAAACCTGGAGTTTTACGGAGTACCGGCGGTTACAAAGTAAATCAATCTTGAAACTAAACTAATACTTGAGAGTTTATGTAAAAGAGAGAGAACTAGACAAAACCTAAAATAAAGCAGTAAAATAAAAGCTAAAACTAAAGATAACCTAAGTAACTCGACCTTGGAGTATATATATATGTTTCCTAAAAATAATTCTCGAATTAAATCAAAACCGACAAAAAAAACACCTCAGCCGGCCGGCCGGCTGCCGGCCTGGCTTGGACCGGCCGGTCCCCACTCACTTGGGCCGGCTCTTCAACCTTCAACTTGGGCCCTAAATCCTTTTGGGCCTTTGATCTTTGATCCTCTTCTCGGGCCTTAACACCTCGTGGCCCTTTTTTGGTCTTTTGGTCTTCTTCTCGACTTCCCGAGCTCCTGCGCGAGCTCGAGCTTGGTCTTGTAGTCTCAAATCTCGACTTGGCTCCAAATGGCTCGGGTTTTGGATCAAAACCACCAAAACCTGCAAAATATAAATGAAAGGCAGCAGTATCGAGAAATATAACAAATTGCTCATAAACTAGCAATGATCACGAGTAAATGCAAGCTAAATGCGACTAAACCGGGGGCTTATAATGTATATAAATAGCACGTATCAAACTCCCCCAAACCAAACCTTTGCTTGTCCTCAAGCAAACTACCCAAACATAGCACATAATCACGAGGACAAACTAGCACAGGAAAATGCAACTCAAAGTCTCAAGTATCGTCGCCTCATACAAAAGTGAATCAAATCAATACTAGCTTCCTCTTCAATGAATTGAAGAGTTAGGGAGCAAACTTAACAAACATAAGACGGCGGAACAAAATGACGCAAACTCCATGCAAAGACTTTCGACCGTATGCATCCACATTAACGCTGAGACTATAAATAATGTCACAAACATCGACACTAGGAAAACTACTCGAACTAAGCATGTCGCCACCCAAAATGTCTCAAAATCACGTCGAGCGAGGTTTCCAAAGGTTGTAATGTTAGGCTCGGGTCAAAGGGGTAAAAAGGTGGAAAATGTATTTGGATATGTGGAGCTTATCGGCTTAACAGCTGCATCTAAATCAATCAACCACAACCAAACACGACTCCTCCTCAACTCGCCATTCAAAGTAAACCATAACTCCCATATAAACATGATAAACATCGCCTCCTATTCAACACTTCCGATCTTCTTATTGAATTGAAATAACGTATACACAAACCAACTCTTTCTTTTTTGTTTTCTTTTGTTTTCTCTTTTTTTTTTTTCTTGGATTTTTGCTTTTTTTCTTTTTTTTTTTCTTTTTTGAATAAAATGAAACGAGATCGGGAATAACTTTGAAACATGTAGGAAAGCGCAATATTAACGGGAATACTTGCATAACATCAACCCACAACTCCAACTCACAATATAAGCAAATCACGGACTTAACCCACTTCCTTCCCAACCGAATACTCCGTGATAACTCAAAATCCCTAATGCAACTGATCATCCTGGGTAAGATAATTCTGGAATGTATCTCAATATATATAATGTGGCTCAAAAACAGGCTACAAAGGCTAGGACGGGTTACAAATGCGGGACCTAAATCTAAAGGGACAGAAAAGCAGGCCTTTTGGCTAATGTGGAGTTAAAATAATATAGTAACCAAAAATAACGTAGCTCTTCGTGCAATGCTCGATCAGTCAAGAACAAATAGGCTCAAACAATGACATAAATTCTAGTTTTCATTTCACTAATACGAGCATGTACAATGTCAGGTGGATGGGTAGTCTAAGAAACGCGCCCCGTCTACGTCACATGTCCCTATGTCAAATATAAGCAAGTCTACTCAAATCACCTCAAGGATGAAAGGAAAGGGTAAGCACAACATATCAAATCAACACAATCAAGAGGCTCAACATAGCGACTAAGAGCGTATCTCAAAAGACACTAAAGCTAATCCTGCACAAAAGATTACTAAGACGACCAAAAAGAACAAAAGACTCGAATTTTTGGGATTTTTCTAAAATTTTTAAATGCACACAAAAATTTAAATGCACACAAAAATGAAAATGCTAACGTAAAACGTAAAACGCGAAAGTGTTCCCTCCCCCAAACCAGAATCGCACATTGTCCTCAATGTGGAAAACAGCACAACCACAACAGCAGATAAGGACATATAACATACGGGGTAAGGGAAATAAAAACGAGGAAAGAGGGTAAAAGGGGTAAAGAATGCTCACATTATAAAGTTGGAGCTCCCCCAAACCGAAGCGAAGCATGGAGTGCGGCTAAAAATCCACGTATATGCGTCCAATTCAGTCCAGCTATGAAGTACTTCGGAGTAGCGCGCAAGAATAAACGAAACAAAGCAGCAGAAATGAGCAGGGGTGGCCGGCCGGTCTGGACCGGCAGCCGGCCGACCGGCTGAGCCCACCTGACTCAATTTTTTCGATTTTTCTTCAATTTCCAAATTCCAGCTACGGCCCCGGTCTGAGCCCGGCAGCCGGTAGGCCGGCTGGTGACCTTCTTCGAAGCGTATTCTCAAGAATACTAAGGACAAAGGTCCATAAGTACCTGCGCGATAAAATCACAAAATAATACCCTCATCCTCGCGCGCTCATTAAAAACCAAATGTCATCCAAAACAAATCAAACAAAGTACAATAAGTTACAACGTCATCGGGTTGCCTCCCGGAAGCGCTGGTTTATAGTCCCGCCCGACTCTTCAAGGCTTCAAAAATCAAGTACAACCAGGCCAAGGACGTCGGCCACTAGCGACAGCTTCACTCGGCAAAACAGCATCCGTTCGCCATAGAACTCTTCCCTCGCGAGGCAGAGCAGCATAGTCCATCACACAAGGGGCTCCATCCCGGAATGGCTCTCCAAACCTCCCGCATGCTCCAAGCGACTGAACCGTAGGGTGAACTCCTCCGTCGCTAGCGTCAAACAAATCGGCTTTCAGCAGCTTTCTCTCCCCCAAACCATCCTTGCAGCCATCCTGAAAAGAACCTGCACACGGAGAAGAGACATGCAAAACCTCCAAAGTGTCTCCAGTAGAGTGAGACGGAAGTACAGAATCAATAGAGCAAACCGACTCGAGACGCATAGGTGACCGTGGAGTACTAGACTGCGTAAAAGTAAGCTTCTCACCCCCTACCGTGAATGCTAAGGTCTTATTCCCCACGTCTATAACTGCACCAGCAGTGTGCAGAAAGGGTCTCCCCAAAATGATCGGGATGTGGACATCCTCAGGCATATCTAGGACTACAAAGTCGACAGGGATAAAGAACTTTCCAACCTGTACAGGGACATCTTGTAGGATACCTAAGGGACGCTTAACAGAACGGTCAGCCATCTGTAAGGTAAGACTAGTGGCTCCTAAATTTGTCATATTCATCTTTTGACACATCGAATATGGGATGACACTAACACTCGCTCCTAGGTCACATAAAGCGTTCTTAACCTTAAACCTACCTATAGAGCACGGGATAGAAAAAGTCCCAGGGTCACTAAGTTTAGGGGGTTTACTACCTTGCAACCTAGTACTAGCCTCCCCCATAAATGCAACAGTCGAGACATCATCAAGCGTACGCTTCCTAGCTAAGACTTCCTTTAAGAACTTAGCGTACGCGGGAATTTGAGTAATAAGGTCAATGAAGGGGACATTTACCTGAAGAGCTTTGATGACGTCCACGAACTTTTTAAACTTAGCCTCGGGCTCCGCACCTCGTTGTCGACCCGGAAATGGTAACTTGATCTGAATCGGGGGCGTTGGAGTAGCAATAGGAGCATCAGAAACAACACCCGAATCATCCTTCCCCGTAGCAGGTCCAAATGGCCGACGACCCACGCCGGCCGACCGGCCACACGCTTTTTCCTCGGATCATCATAGGACGTGCCACTCCTCAATGTAATAGCACATGCGGTATCGGGAGGAGGGTTAGGAGGATTACCCTGCGATGGTAAGAAACCCGATTGACGCGACGCTTGTGATGTGGCTAGTTGAGCCACTTGATTCTCCAACATCTTTATAGCCGCGTCCTTAGCTTGCCCATCCTTTTGCATTTGGCCCAGCATAGCCTCCTGCGTCTTTTGCATACCCATCATCAATTGTTGCATTTGCAACATCATAGCCTTAGTCTTGGCCAAAGGATCGGGTCCCGGGTAGGAGGTGGTGGAGTATAAGCTGGTTTTTGGTAGTTGGGAGGAGGTGGTTGGAAATTTTTGTGAGGGGGGATGTAGGGTTGATTTTGTGGTGGTTGGGTGGTTGGGTTCAGCACGTTTTGGTTACGGTAGGACAAGAGAGAACGATCGTAACCCGGCTGGTTTTGGTACGGCAGGTTTTGAGAATTAGATTGATAAGCGTAAACCTGCTCGTGGGGTGCAGCATACCCCGTAGAATAACCCTGATCGTGCCCCATAACAGCGTTCACATGAGCACCAGAAGAACCACCACCATTCATCATACTAATCTGCGCAGTCAGCGCCGCAACCTGACTAGTGAGTGCGCTAATGCTCTCCTTATCACGGTCCTGGTGTGCAGACCGCGAGTTTCCCCTCGGCTTCCCGAATTGTGACGAATGTATCGCCATCTCTTCAATCAAACCCCACGCTTTATCATCATCCACATTGTTGGCAAAGCGACCCTCTGCTGCAGAATCCAAGATAGCACGTGGTGAGGACAATCCCTTATCAGCTTCTTGTACCTCTCCCATGCTTCAGCTAAAGACTCGTCAAAGGTCTGTTTGAAGCCCTGAATCTGACTCCTCATTTGATTAGTGCGTTCCGGGGGATAAAACTTTGAATAGAACGCGAGAGCCAAACTCCTCCAACCAGTGATACCAGCAGCTAGTTTGTCGAGGTCCGTGATCCACTCACGAGCTCGATCCTTCAAAGAAAAAGGGAACAACATCTCCCTTATTTGCTCTTGAGTAATCCCGGCCTGCTTGATCGTAGAGCAATAGTCCGTAAAAACCTGCATATGACGACCAGGATCCTCGGTGGGATAACCACCAAACTGATTCCGCTCCACCAAATTTAGAAAGGCGGGGCGAATCTCAAAGTTGCCCGTAAGTGTAGCGGGCATCGTGAATCCTTTCGGGATGGACTCCGTCTTAGGAAGCGAGTGACTGTAAAGCTTTGGCATGGTCACGGGCTCCTCTAAATCAATAACGTGTATATTGTCCCCTTCGTAGGACGATTGTTCCGCACGAGATTCCTCGTCTGAACTTTGCACGCTCTCAGTTGCGTAGGCCTCAGCGATTTCCTTGAAGAAGTTACGCGTACGGTGCAAGGTACGCTCAGGTTCAGGATCAAAAGGGACTAAACCTGTAGGTGACCTGCGCATAAATAACTCAAAGGAAACGGTGAGAATGGTCTCAAGGAACTAGGTTCCTTGAGACAAAAGAGAAAAACCTGTAACTAAACAAGAACTATAACTAGCAAAGCCGTCACTAAGAACGGCGCCAAAATTGACAAGGCTAAATCGTCACGCCTCAATCAAAATAAACCTAAGCAAACAACTAACAGAAGCTAGTGGTAAGCAGGATCGTATCCACAGGGAAACGGAGCAGTTATAAGCTAAAGTCGGAGTAAAACAGGTCTAACTCTAGGGTGTGAAAAGAGGGTTGTTTTAAACTATAAACTAAAGCAAATAATAAAGATAAGCAGAAATATATAAGGGGAAGGATTAGGGCATCAGGTTCATTATGACAATGATTCAGGAACTCAAGTTCATAAGAAGGAAGCTATGTGCAAATGACTAGGTTCAGAAAACGCTCTCTCGAGTCAATTTTAGTCTTAAGCAAATTTAGCGGGCTCTCGCAACTTACTAAATTCAACTTATCAAACTCGCGTAAGTCTAGTTTTAACTCGGCATTCGATCTTAAATTAAAACTTACTCAGGTTCAATTAAACTTAGACAAATCGTTGATCAGGCGAAATAATCCTTATTCAATTGACATAAAACGCGTAGAAAGAAATCAATTGCACAATTTATTCAACCAGTTTAATCTAAAAACATGTTCCTGAACCAAGGGCACAAATTCCCCTCAAACCCTAATAAAGAATTAGCTAGACATAATTAAAGGGCAAACAAAACAATCAATAAGAATAAACATGATGAATGAAAATAACAATTGAAATTAAACCTGGAGTTTTACTTGAGAATCTGTGATTACAAAGTAAATCAATCTTGAAACTAAACTAATACTTGAGAGTTTATGTAAAAGAGAGAGAACTAAACAAAACCTAAAATAAAGCAGTAAAATAAAAGCTAAAACTAAAGATAACCTAAGTAACTCGACCTTGGAGTATATATATATGTTTCCTAAAAATAATTCTCGAATTAAATCAAAACCGACAGAAAAAACACCTCAGCCGGCCGACCGGCTGCCGGCCTGGCTTGGACCGGCCGGCTGCCGGCCTGGCTTGGACCGGCCGGTCCCCACTCACTTGGGCCGGCTCTTCAACCTTCAACTTGGGCCCTAAATCCTTTTGGGCCTTTGATCTTTGATCCTCTTCTCGGGCCTTAACACCGTGTGGCCCTTTTTTGGTCTTTTGGTCTTCTTCTCGACTTCCCGAGCTCCTGCGCGTGCTCGAGTTTGGTCATGTAGTCTCAAATCTCGACTTGGCTCCAAATGGCTCGGGTTTTGGCTCAAAACCACCAAAACCTGCAAAATATAAATGAAAGGCAGCAGTATCGAGAAATATAACAAATAGCTCATAAACTAGCAATGATCACGAGTAAATGCAAGCTAAATGCGACTAAACCGGGGGCTTATAATGTATATAAATAGCACGTATCATCCGCCATACGCGTATATTAAGCATTTAATGCACGGTACAGAAGCAGAAGCACGAACGCTCTTCACGAGCATTACATCATTTTCTCCTCAAACGGAAGGCAATCATATGCAACTACAACTACATAGACACTCCTCGGCAAGCTCAAGCATAAACACTCTACAATATATACCCAACGACAAGCATCTCACTCTCCATAGACGCTCCTCGGCGAGTTCAAGCACAAGTACCTCACGAAACACATCCATACATCCAAGCTTTGCAACCCTTACCCATACGCTCCTACACGAGATTAGACATTTCCAAAACCAAGCATACCCAATCATACTTTACACCCTTGCACACGCACTCTTTCACGAGACCACAAGCAGCAGTGCTAGGCATACGACAACATCCAAGCATATACAACGGCATTACACGACGCAGCAAGCATAACGGAGGCATCTAGCACGCCGGCGGGCCCTTATAGTATGCACGGACCGCCAAGTCCTTAAAATGCGCACGTCCCTCCCCGCATAGCTCGGTTCGAAGTCCTCGTCTCACCCATGGACACATGCTTCGTCCCGCTGACGATATCGAGACTGTAATGGTCCGGATATGGTCGTGGAGTTTGACTTTCGCTCTAGTCCGAGCTCAGTCAAACTAGGGGCTCTGTGGATACCCATATCCGTACCCTCCCAAACAAAACCCTGTGATGTAACACGGACTTTTATTACGCATGCTTTAACGTCGACTTAAACTGTTCTAACTAATGTCGAATTCATTTTGAGTCGTTTTTAAATGTTAAAATGATTTAGGTCGCTTCACATCGCTTTAAATAAACGTTCATTTTGTCCATTTGGAGTCTAGCTAGGTCCTTGTCCTGCTTCATTTGGCATGAGCTTCGCATTTGCACTACAATTAGCCCTTTTACATTAACAAGGTCTAATTCAGCATTCCTAAATTCCTAAATTTAGGCCCGGTGGCTAGATCTTCCCTTTAGCCTCCTCTTACACAAAATATAGCCTCACGGGTTACCTTATTTCACAAAATCTATGCAAACACACCTTTTTCATTTTTCCGGGTCTCGGGCCCAAAACCGAGCCCAAGCCCAGCCTTTGGCCCGCACTCCAAAGCCCTGAACATCACAAATATCTCAGAAATATCCCAGGTGTTTTCTTGACGTGCAAGGTCGAGATTATACTGTATCTTTCCAAGATTTTATCAAACCGAAACTTGGAAACTAGATTAAAAACCACACCCACAAACCGCATAGCCTTATGCGGTTTGGGGGGTGAACCGCATAAGCTTATGCGGTTTACCTGGGCAACCGCATAGGCCTATGCGGTTTCCTGGCTTGTTTTTATCCCCGGATTTCCTAATTTCTCCGAGGTTTTTAGTATATATACACCCCTATACCTGACCTCGAAAAACACAATTTGCAACCAGAATTCTCAGCATACACACTCCAAAACTCTCTCAAAGCCTCACGCACTCAAATCCTTGAGTTCAGCACACCATCCCGTGTTGAATTCGTCCTCCTTTTAAGTTCAAGAAGCGAAGCTCTGCCCAGATCTGAAGCGCCAGGACCAGTAGGTACCGATCCACTTCGATCAAATCTTTTTCTTATTTTCTATGGACTAACAAAGGGGACTACACTCTAGCGCCCCGGCTTTGGCACCGAGCGCGCTTGCATTCCAAGTGTTCTTATTACTTCGGGTACACTCCATATCCGATGACACGCCAAAGTCGCATAAGCAACCGACCCTTATAAAATAAACCAATGGACAATTGATCTTTATTTTATTTGCATGTATCTTGCACCCTTCTTATTTTGCATTAAAATCAACTTAAACAATGAATTCGACCTTTAACTGAACCGTTTTCGTTAACAAGTTAAACATGCTAAACTGAGGGTTTTAAACTATCTTTTTGCATCTGCATCTGCATTCTTTTTACAAATCTTTTTCGCACTTGTACGTAGCGATAACATTAGCTCAAATATCATCTTACTTGGATTGTTCTAGGTCAGTAGAGGCTATTTTTACATAGGATTTTCTAAAAGGTTTTCATAAATTATTAATTGAATTCATCTTTTTCTAAAGTACCCTCACCCCGAATCCAATCTGGTTTCGCAAGCCTTAGATCTAGGGGTGTCGGCGTGCTCCAAAATCTAGGACATGTCTTTAGGCTTAGGACATGATAGCAGGTTCCTAATTTCCGCGATAATTAGGTGGCGACTCCAAAACAGTTTTAAAGGTTTTTCTAAATTAGTCTTTTTAACTTAAAGCGCCCTTAAGCAAGACGCCAAGTTGGATCCCTCTCGATCCCGGGTTCCACAGTTTGTTTAGATTGTTTCGTGAGTGACGATCCGGATTCACGATGTCTTTCATTCTCTTTATTAAAAGCCTTTTTAAATCATATTTTATTTTGTTATAAAATCCGAGTTGTTACATCATAAGCTTTATGATTTCCACTTATGATGACTGAACCAAGCGTATGGTCACGCATTGGTGAGTTGAAGACTAATGACATAAGCTTTATGATTTCCACTTATGATCGGAGAACACTTGGAGGCTGAGAGGTCACCAACAACGGAGACATAACCGGCAAGGTCCAGAATAGTATATTTTAATATTAATAATTGCGATCTTTGTTTATCTTGTATGAAAGTCTTTTAATCATTTATCTTTGGAAAGTTTTATTTGAGAGGTAGCTTAAGGTTCATTATTTGATATAACGTTTAGGGTAGATTAAGTAGATTATTTCTAAGTAGCTTATTTCAGAGTTACTCAACTTTGACTTTGGTCAACAAATGACTATAGGTCAATGTTTGACTTGGGTCAAGGTTAAGGTTTATTGTAATGACTTGGTCAAAACTTGATAGTGGAGATCAAGTTAAGACTTAGCCAAAGTCCTTAATTGTTAAGTTAGTATTATACATGGTTTAATAGTATTATTTATTTGTTCATATACTTTGGGGCTATGTATCTTTTAAATTATGAAAAACAAGTTTACTATGAGAATATAGGTTGGAAAGGTAAAACATTTATGAACACGTATTAGTTGTACTATTTTCAGTAGTTTAACGGTTTAGCTATCAAAAATGCGCAAAAATGAAATAATTGAAAAAAATTATTTTTGGATTCTCCAGAGTATAAATAGTCATGGGTTAATATATTTGTTAAAAATAATTTGTTTTAGTGCTCGAAATAAATTAAAAATGGTATTAAATGATAAATTTGTAAAAATAGAACGAAGGGTCAAAAAATAATATTTTAAAACGAAATTTGGACCGTAGATAAATAATTATTGTTTAAAATGTCCATAAACATTTCAGACCAAATAATTAAGTTTACTTATTTACCGAATTAAGGTAAGTTTAGGCCATGTTTATTTTATTTAGGAAGAAATACAACTCTAAAAGATACGAAATTTAAAACACATTTCAAACCAATCAGAACACACAACATATCCAAATTTCAAATCAGAAAATGAAATGTAACTAATTAAACATGATTTTACATATAAACATATATCTAAAATGTAATTAAATTAAAACATGGTAACAAGAAGGTTTAAGCATGCATTTAAACATCAAATATAACATTTTAACATGAGATTAATTATAAGATAAGATGGTGATCATGATACTAGTCCTAATTCATTTTAAGCAACACACAATATTCACAACAAGCTATTTTTCTACCGTTTTACTTATCAAATTAGTCATATGCATACTTATTTATATTTTGATCATCTTAGGTTGTAAATCATAAAATTTTGTCATGATAATTATGGTGACTATACTCGGCATCAACAATATCAAGAAGAAGAAATACACAAACAAGAACAATAACATGTTAGGCCAAAATATATACTTAAATTATAAGTTTGCATTAAAATGAAACACATGAAGTTAGAGGTGGAGGTACACAACCGCTCTCTGTTAAATTGATGTTAAATGAAGCGTTATTATAGATATATGTACACAACCGTTCTTTGTTAAATTGGCCCCCAAAATTCGGGGGCCCCGTTTATTTGCACGGATTGAACACCCTTAGTGTGTTTGGATAGAAAAATAGGAGGGAAAGGGAGGGGAGGGGAAACGAGGGAAGGGGAAGGAAGGGGAGGGGAGGGGATGTGGTGTTGTTTGGATACCATTTTCCCTCCAAATCTTGCCTATTTTGGAGAGATTTCAATTAGGCTTTGAGGAGGGAAAATGGATCCCTCCAAATCCCTTCCCCTCTATTTCCATCCTTCCATATTTTGTATCCAAACAAAGGAAAATGTTTCTCTCCCTTTCCCTCCCCTCCCTTTCCCTCCATTTCCTTCAATCCAAACAGACCATTAAAGACGGCCCAACCTTTACGCATAAAATAATAACTGACGAGTCATATACGCATGAAAAGTTGATTGCGAGTAATGTACGCAAAAAGATGAATAATTTGGTTAAAAATTAATGAAGTTTGTGTCCAAATTGAAGTCTGTCAGGTTAAAAAAAACAGTGTTCATGACCATTAGAATTTGATGAGTTCGAAAAGAGTGGAATTCCCGTCAACCAAGAAACTATCATTTATTTTATTTTTTAGTTATTTTTTCTTAGTTCTCTAATCGTACAAGTTGTAGTACAACCGTTATGATTATGGAATAATATTAGGAATATGAATGATATAATAATAACAATGACCGATAAAATTATAAGTGTAATTGTAACACCCGGTGTTGTCCGAGGTTATTCGGGCCGGGTACCCCGTTGAAGAGGTTCATGTGTTGGCTCAAGTGACATAGTGCTTAAAAGGATTGTAAGTACTACTCATATCAACAAGATGCATCTTCTTTTCTGGTGGCTCATCTTAAGAACTCTTCAGTTAAGCGTGCTTGCTGGAGAGTAGTCTTAGGATGGGTGACCTCCTGGGAAGTTCTCAGGATGCGCACGAGTGAGGACAAAGCGCGCTGGAAAGGGCCCGTGTTGGTCTGTGGGCGATGTACGCAGCCTGGCGAGCTACCGTGATTGACATTTTCGGCCTTTAGTTGGGGCCGGGGTGTTACAAATGGTATCAGAGCAACCCGGCGACCGTGTGGTCGAATCCTAGGTACGCACCTAGCCGTGTGGTCGAATCCTAGGTACGCACCTAGCTGGGGAGGATTCTGGAATGCTATATTGTAAGTAGCTACCAGGCGCAACGAGGACGTTGCGTTCTTCAAGTGGTGTGTAACACCATTGTTGTCCGAGGTTATTGAGTAGGTACCGTTGAAGAGGTTCATGTGTTGGCTCAGTGACATAGTACTTAAAAGGATTGTAAGTACTACTCATATCAACAAGATGCATCTTCTTTTACGGTGGCTCATCTTAAGAACTCTTGATTAAGCGTGCTTCTTTGGAGAGTAGTCTTAGGATGGGTGACCTCTGGGAAGTTCTCGGGATGCGCGCAGTGAGGACAAAGTCTTGTTGGAAAGGGCCCGTGTTGGTCTGTGGGCGATGTTCGCAGCCTGGCGAGCTACCGTGAGTGACATTTCGCAGCCTGGCGAGCTACCGTGAGTGACATTTTCGGCCTTTAGTTGGGGCCGGGGTGTTACAGTAATATATAATGTTAAGCTTTTGTGTTATTACAAACTTTGTATATTTATATGTAGAGTAAGTGAAGCAAGCCCAATGAAAAATGAGGCCCAACTTAATTACAAACACAACTTAAGTCAGCTCTGATACCATGAAGATTTTTCAACACATTATACATGATAACACTGAAGGTAAATAGTAGGAAGAATTCATCACCTTCAAGTAGATGACTTTCTCTCACAATTTTCATTCACTAATTTCTCTCTCTCCACCTCCTCTCTACAAGGAACGCGCTTATATATATATAGAAGGATTACATTAAACCCTAGGTTGATACTCAAGCCCGTGGAATTTAACATGGTATCAGAGCCCATGGTTGTGTGACCTGGGACTCTCGTAAAACAGGGCCTTTGTGCGGCTTCGTAACTCTGATCTAAATCACTGGTTTCGTGTCTCTGATTCAACCATCCGGTTGGGCTTTGTACGCCATGGAGAAGAATCCCAATAATGTTGGGCTCCAGTATAAGGCTCTATTTTAACAATATAAAATAGGCTTCAAAAAGCTTTTAAAAGAGAAAATGAAAATGAAAACCACAGTGGCAGAAACACCGTGAATCCGAAATTGTCACTCACAAACGACTAAACAAAACCAAACCAAAAGTAAAGTAGAGTAGACCTCAAGGTCTAACATCGGGGAATAAATACCCCTTACAAATCCAAACCAAAGTACAACAAAATATGACATAAGTGAAACTAATCCAGTCTAAACAACTCAAGGCTAGCTAGTCATCTCATCCAAGGTAAGCTACGGGTCACATCCTCACGTTATCCTCACATATTATCCTGTCCCGCGCGTACCTATAAAAAGGAAGCAACAACCACAATCAGTGGGGAGTAACTAGGTGCTCCCCAGTCATATTTCAACATCATAAACATAATAAACAACGTATACAAGCTTACCTGGCCTACGGCCTACAATCAGAGTACTAATACAAGCGACAAAACAAGGGCAATAACAACAACACAACACGACACAACAACAACAACACGCGGCTCAACATCCAACACTCCTCGAGTAAGCGCAGAGCACTAGGTGAAGCAACAAGAATCACCTCGAGTGAAGCTACAAGAATCACTCAACCCTATGGCGGAACAACAACAAGAAGTTCCTCAATCTCATAGTCTAAATTTGGCCAAATCTGTAGGTTTATATCCGTATATAGACCTTTAAAATCCACAGGATTATAATGAAAAACTTTATAAGATTTAAAGGTCATAAAAGAAATTGCATAAACAAGTATAAGATTAAGAAAAACAACCTTTAGTCCTTGCTTAATGGCCTAAGATCAAATATCAAGAAGCTTGATATCTCCTAAAAGTTGCACCCAAGATTACTTAAGATATGCCCTTAGTTCTTGCTAGAAAACTTTAGAGAGAAGAAAACTGATTTTCTAATTTGTGTGTGTGAATTATGATGAATTAATTAGAGAATTAAGTTGAGTCAAAACTCTCCCTAATATACTCAAAATTTCGGCCCTCTTAATTAATTATGGGGAGTAATTTTTCTTTCCAAAAATCACTTTCCAAAAATCAATTCCTTGTTGACCAAGGAGTCAAAGAGCAATAAGGCTCTTTCCTGGAGGTTTCCTTTAGCTTTATAATATAATATAATATTACTAGTGTCATAAAAATGATCCACTATAATATATCATTAAATTATTAATATCCATATATTTATAATTTTCTAATTAATTATAACAGTTTATAACCAATTGGCTTATATTATATTCAATAATTAAATATAACATTTTATATTCAATTTACGAATTACTTTTAATTCGTCTTAGCTAATATCATTTAATCTTTATTAAACGGCCGTATCATTATCACACTTGACTAACATTTTAGTCAAAAACACCGACTAACCTTTTAGTCTTTTAGTAAGGCATCAATATGATTATTTTCTCAAATAATCACATTTCTTAAACATATCCTTTAGGTGTGACTTTTTAGGGACCAGTTGATCACCGCCATCTGTATGACAATAACGTCAAACTTATCTAGCAAGCCAACCGTTATCGATAAACGTTAATCAACTGATTAAATACAAAATGTACCCTGTGTACCTTTTAGAGATTTATTTATGTTATTGCACTAACTGTGGAGGACACTAACTCCAACAATCTCCCACTTGTCCGTACAAGTGTAGGTGCGATCTTAGATTCTCATATCCATAATAAATTTCTCGCTCAATGTAAACCAATTTGCAAAGTCTGTACTTTCAAAGGTCGTAGTTCACAAGCGATCAGTATCAAGAGTGGTTTCCCCGACTAGAGAGTAACTTAACTGATAAACGAATCAATATTCGAGCATGGCCATGCATTTTCAGTTACAGCTCCTCGAGTGGCCCTGAGAATAAATATTATAACTCGATAGCAGTTTGGATATTTCCCTCAACTCGAATCCTGCAGATGTAAGCGCAGCATGAAATGACCCAGTGAAAATCTGCTTGGCCTCCTGTTACGGTCGACCGTGAGAAAGAAACCAAAGCCACCCAAAATCTGCCTTAATCTCAAGAGACAGTCGATAGTCAAAAGAATCGACTCTAGGAACACTATGGATGTCCTATCCACGACCAGGCACCTAATGTTCTGAAACATTTAGGACTCCATGTAGTCGTCACAAAAATGTCCTGCGCGATTTCAGTAAACCCGCATCTGTGATCGATCAGTCAACAGTTTGACTTATGGCTCGTTGAACCCACCATCAATCGACGTCACAAAATAATCGCCAGAGTTATCAGCTCATGTAGGCGATTACGGACCAACACAAATATAATATTTTCCAGTTCACTTTGTGGTGTTCAAAGTTGTCCGTACAATCCACATGGAAAAACAAAATATATAAAACAAAACGATGATGTTATAAATAGTATATGAAAAAGATACAATTATCCAATCCACGTCAAGTACACTACCCGAAAATTAAGCAAAAAAAACGCAAGAAACCCGTTTCAAATAAAAAATCCAACCGTTGTTTCTACGGCCGTTATTTATAATCAAAAACAACGCAAAAAAAATATACGAAACCGTTATTTATACTAAAAATAAGATTTTCTAAAAATTTCAAAGTTTACATTAAAAAAACCGTTATTTTTAATTATTAAAAAAAACGGTTTTTTTTAAAAAACCGTTTTAAAAAATTCAATTTTTTTTAAAAAAAAAAAAAAATTACGAAATTGCTATAATTACATATAAATTATCAAAATACAAACAATTTATATAAATTATCAAAATACAATTAATATAAATTATCAAAATACAATTAATATAAATTATCAAAATCACACATATTCTATTCATGCCCAAACATTAACATAGATCTTAAACAAAAGTGCACGCACCTGTTTAAATATTAGAATATTGTATGTTTGAGCGTCTTTGATTTAAACAAAAGTGCACGCACCTGGGTTTCCATGCTCTCAAATCTGAAAAACAACAAGAACAACAAGAACAAGAACAACAACATACAACAACAACAACATACAACAAGAACAAAAACGTAACAACAACAACAACAAACAAAACACGACCGTAACAACGGCATTCAAACGCATGCACACACACATACACATACACATACATACATTCATACCTACATACAAACAACATACATACATACAACATACTCTCATATACACATACATATCAAACAAAAAAACGAAATTAGGGCATAAAAAGAATGAAGAATACATAAAACGAATGAAAAACGAACCTTTTAAAATTAGATTAAAGAATACGAATGAAAAAAAATGAAGTAGAAGAGAGTAATATAATATTGAAGTAGAAGAGAGTAATATACGAATGAAAAAAATGAAGTAGAAGAGAGTAATATAATATTGAAGTAGAAGAGAGTAATATAATATTGAAGTAGAAGAGAGTAATATAATATTGAAGTAGAAGAGAGTAATATACGAATGAAAAAAATGAAGTAAAAGAGAGTAATATAATATTGAAACTAATATAAATGAAGCACGAAAAAAAATATAGTACGACAAAAATAAAAAAACGTTTGATCTTCCTAGCAGCGCCAAATTTGAAAAAAATCGTTTTTTAAAAAATTAAGTAAAAAAAACGGTTTTTAATATAAAAACCGTTTTTTATAATTAAAAACCATTTTTTAAAAAATTAAGTAAAAAAAACGGTTTTTAACATAAAAACCGTTTTTTATAATAAACAACAAAAACGGTTTTTATGAAATAACCGTTGTTTTTAATGATAATTATATATAACGCTTTTTTAATTACGTAACCGTTATTTAAAGTCTAACTAAAAACAACACATTTTAATAAAAACCGTTATTAATATCCCTCCCGTTGTTTTTAATGATTTTTTCGTTGTTTTTAGTGATGAGTTTGATTTGGCGCCTATAATTTTTACAACGGAAATTTTAATTGCGTTGTTTATAATATTATAAACAACGGAAAGGCTAATTTGTGTTGTTTTTGCTCCGTTGTTTTTGCTCAGATTTGTAGTAGTGGTACTATTATAACCATGAACACGTTTAATTCTCATGAAGATAACGTGCCCTTCAAGCTTATCATATACCGACGTACATATCTGGACTAGTTGCTAGACTTTAGGCTCTGCAGCCTAGAAGATGGCACCTCTATTAACATAATAGATGGTGATAGGGTCATTCGAACCAGGAACTACAGTTAGTCCTTGTAAGAACTGACGCATCCATACAGCTTCCCTTGCAACTAAATAGCATAGTATTCGGACACAGTCGTAGAATCTACTATGACACTATATTTTGGAACTGTTTCTTGTGCTTGATTGCCATAAAGAGTAAAGACGAATCCGAGCTGAGATATCGAGTCATCTCGATTCGTGTGGAAGTTAGCGTCTGCGCAACTGATTGCGCATAGCCTTATAGCACATCCATAAGTCAATACCCATTTCAGATGCCACGTCTGCACGTGAGCACATTATGGCATACATGATCGATCCTACTGCCGAAGCATAAGGAACACGACTTGGTCATCTTGAATCTCTCAAAATCTTATCTATATAAGACTCTGGTGAGGATTAACAT
The DNA here is from genome assembly GCA_023091065.1 of Dianthus caryophyllus. Lineage (NCBI taxonomy): Eukaryota > Viridiplantae > Streptophyta > Magnoliopsida > Caryophyllales > Caryophyllaceae > Dianthus > Dianthus caryophyllus. Next base: position 7,970,741 of record CM041529.1, on the reverse strand, counting down.
CCGTTGTGATCTATCTCTATAGATACGAGTCCCAAAATTCGTTGTGCCTCACCCGGATCTTTCATCCGGAAATGGTTCTGTAACCATACTTTCACCGAAGTTAAGAGAGGTAAATCGTTCCCAATCAAGAGTATGTCATCTACATACGATTATTAGGAAGACAATCTTGCTCCCACTCGACTTGATATATAGACATGGTGCCTCGACCGATCAGGTGAATCCATTCTCCTTTATCACTTGGTCGGCGATGATTCCAACTCCGTGAAGCTTGCTTAAGTCCATAGATGGAACACTTAAGCTTGCAAACCTTCTTAGGATCTTTAGGATCGATGAAACCTTCGGGTTGTACCATGTACAACTCCTCCTCCAAATAACCGTTTAAGAAGGCGCTTTTCTCGTCCATTTGCCAAATTTCATAATCATGAAAAGCGGCGATCGCTAAGACAATCCGAATGGAACGAAGCATAACTACGGGTGCAAAGATCTCATCATAGTGCAACCCTTGCACTTGAGTGAAACCCTTTGCCACTAGTCGTGCCTTGTATATATCTGGTTGTCCTTCTACAGATCGCTTTATCTTGTAAAGCCATTTGCACTGAAGAGGCCTAGCCTTATCAGGTAAGTCAACCAGATCCCATACATGGTTCTCATACATAGAGTCCATCTCGGATTGCATGGCTTCTTGCCAAAGCTTTGAGTCGGAACATGTCATGGCACCTTTATAGGTTACGGGTTCGTTACTCTCAAGGAGTAAAACGTCGTCTCTCCCATTCTCCTCAACCATACCAATGTATCTATCTGGAGGAATGGAGAGTCTACCCGACCTTCTGGGTTCCAAAAGAATATCAACCGCAGCAGACGTAGAAGGAACAGTTTCCTCTATTGGTTGCTCGGTTGTTGGTTCAGGAATCTCCGACAGATCGAAGGTTTTATTACCTCTCTTGTCTTGGAGAAACTCTTTCTCTAAGAACGTCGCACTAGCCGCAACAAAAACTCGGTGTTCGGTAGGCGAATAGAAGTAATGACCAAACATTCCTTTTGGATAACCAATAAAGTATGTCTTGACCGATCGCGGGCCGAGCTTATCCTCGTGTCTCCATTTGACATAAGCCTCGCACCCCCAAACCCGAATAAAGGACAAGTTAGGGACCGTTCCCTTCCATAACTCGTATGGAGTCTTGTCAACAGCTTTAGTCGGACTTCGGTTAAGTATAAGAGCAGCTGACAAAAGAGCATAGCCCCATAATGAGTCAGGTACAACCGTGTGACTCATCATGGATCGAACCATATCAAGTGATGTTCGATTCCTGCGTTCGGACACACCATACAGTTGTGGTATTCCAGGTGGAGTTAACTGTAATACTATCCCGCGGTCTTTCAAGTGTCGATCAAACTCCGTTGAAAGATATTCGCCACCACGATCTGAACGTAGTGCTTTTATCTTTCTATCCAGTTGGTTCTCAACCTTATTCTGGAATTCCTTGAACTTGTCGAAGGACTCACTTTTATGCTTCATTAAGTAGACATGTCCATATCTACTCAAATCGTCCGTGAAAGTGATAAAATACCTATAGCCATCTCTAGCGTTGATCGACATAGGTCCACACACATCAGTATGTATGAGTCCTAATAGGTCAGCAGCGCGCATTCTAACACCTTTGAAGGAAATTTGAGACATTTTGCCATAGATAGGTTTGATCTTTGTCACCAACCTTTGCTTTCTTGTTATTCACATGCATTATGTCTGTGGTTTGATCTAAAACATATGTTCCGTTCATGGAAACTGCTTTACCATAAATCATATCGTTTAAAGAGAAAATACAGCTATTATTCCTTAAAACGAAAATCCGTCTTTATCAAGTATGGATACAGAAATAATGTTTTTAGATAAACTAGGTACATAGTAACAGTTATTCAGAAATAACTCAAATCCGCTCGGGAGTTGGATTACATATGTTCCTACTGAAATGGCAGCAACTCTTGCTCCATTCCTTACTCGCACAGATGAGAACCATAACCAGTATCAAGTACCCAAGTTCCGAAACTTGCATGGTTAAACTAAATCATATGAATAAAAGAAGACATACCAACAGGAATGACGTGGCCTGCTTTTATGTCCTCAGCATACACGGGACAGTTCTGCCTCCAATGCCCAGACTTGTGGCAATGGTGGCACTCCATGCTTTGCTTTGCTTTTGCCTTGCCTTGTGAGCTACCGCTAGACTCATCAGGCCCACTCTTCGCAATCACTGGCTTTCCTAAACTTTGGCTTTCCTACAGTTAGGTTAGCCGGAGCCTTACCCTTACCCTTATGCTTGTTACCTATCTTGAGAACATCTTGTTTCATGCTCCCACTCAACTTCAGATCACTCTCAGCATGCGAGGAGTGAGTGAAGCTCATCTGAACTTCTATGCATGTCATTCATGTAATAGTTTGCCCTAAAGAGGTCATACCTATCATGAAGGGAGTGGAGCACTCGATCAATGATGATCTTCTCATCGATCTTGCAACCAAGCTCCTCCAATTTCTCAACGTTCTCGATCATGTCGAGAAGGTGTGGACCAACCGGTTGGCCCTTCTGGAGTCTAGCTTCAAAGAAACGAGTGGTATACTCGTAACTTTTGATTCTCGGAGCTTTCGAGAACTCTTTTATTAGGGTGGTGAAAACCTTGTTTGCACCTTGGGTTATGAACCTTCTTTGCAAATTGGATTCCATTGCATAGATGAGTACGTTCTGTATCGCACCCGCCTCCATCATGAAATCATTATAAAGATAGAGTTCATCTGCTCCTGCATCGGGAGCTGGTTTAGTCGGCAGTGGCTCAGTCAAGTACTTGAGCTTACCGTCAGCGATGGCGGCATTCCGTAATGCGGCCTCCCAATCAGAAAAATTGGACCCATCACTCTTCAGTCGAGTGGACTGATTCATGCTGTCCATGAAAATTCTAAGCCATGATTCGCGTGTTAGTGTGGCACTTGGCATTGGTTCGTCAGTACGTACAGCCATTTGTTATAGTAGTTATATCTGTATATAACGTATTCGAAACTGTGAAAAGAAAGAAGAAGAAGAAGAAGAGAGAGAACATCGTTTTTAAAGGTTTAAGACGAAAAGCAATAACGATTTAATGCAATGACTCGTGCACTCATATAATCGACCTCCCTCGAGAATTACATAAGCGATCCCAAGATTCAATTTCTTTAAATTGATAAGCCAACCTCTTGGCTAATTCTACTGTTAGAATTCTTGGTCGATAGATTTCAGTAAATCCTATCTAATAGTCCACTATAACTACGAGATATTACTCGAACTATAGTGTTGAGGTAAAATAGGTCTACACATACTACTTACCCAACGTAGAAGGGGTCATGTGGAGAGTAAGGTCCTACATGCCTACCGACGAAGAAGGGGCTCATAGCATGTTATTCCTATAAAGACTAATCTCAATTTTAGAATAGAGGAAGGTCCCATCATCTCATTTTAATTCATTTTAAGTGAACAAATATCTAGCATTTTCGAGAATGATTAAATAGAGGTGATAGCCCTAAACGAATGACATCCGTATGTCTATGAAAAAGATGCAACTATATGATCCATTTTCATGCATATTAGGTGGTTTGATTTAGTTTAGGCGGAATATGATGCAATTATCTAACGTGAATGCAACGAAAACGGTAAAGAAAAACGCAAAAATAAAAGCACCTAGTGTGGCCTATCCCTATGAAAATAAAAACAAGATACAATTTGGAATCCATCCATGGACCCTAAGCTTGTCTTCATTCTTCATCTTGGGCTTTAGTGGGAATCCATCTTGAATCTTCAATCTTGAATCTTCTCAAAATTACATATTTTAATTACAAAAATAAACCTATTTACATTCTAATTCAAAATATGCCAAAAATAAAAATATTACAAGATTGGAGATTCGAGATCTCAAAATACAACCAATAATTATGTTTCCTTTCATTACGAAAACATAATCTTCTAAGGCCACACTAGTAAATTACAACCTTTTGTACATAATTAATGCGTAAAATAAAACCATTCATTCAAACATTCATTCACAAAATATAAAGCATCAACTAAACATAATAAAATCAATGCAAACTAGTTGATTAAATCCAAACCACCTCTTTTTTAAAAAAAATATCATTATGCAACAATTCCTTAATTGTTCATAATATCTTATAATCAAAAGAATAATCCAAAATTAATTTATATTATCAGTATAATACAAATTAGGTCATAAAATATTTTAAACTACTTTAAAATATATGGTATCAAAATTATGAACCTTTTCATAATAATATAATATTCATTATCTTTATAACAAATATTACCAAAAATTGAAAAACAACAAATTTCCAAAAATAAATAATTTTCGGCCAAATTAATAAAATTAAAATTCTAATATTTTTTTTATTTGAAAAACACACGGCCAATCATAAATAATAATAAAAAAAAATTACCAAAAATTAAAATAAATCGGCCAAAACCAAAAAAAATGAATTAAACTGATTTAATTCGATTATGCTAATAATTAGATCAATCCTAACTCAATTTTAATCCGTATTAAACATTGACTTAAGAGATTCAATTTAACCTTTTAAATTAAACAACTTAAACTGATAGATCTAGTGATTAGCAAAACAATATGTTCATTAACATACACAAATTTGGTCCTTTTATGTTTTAATTCAATCGGTATTAAATCAAAACTTATACAAAGTCATATGTGATCGTTTTAACATCTTAAAACATCGATAATTATGAATCAAAAAGACCAAAACAAGCCAAAAATTGCAAGAAAACTCACGGCCAAACCAACAAAACATTCGGCCATATCAAAAATTTTATTAAAATCATGCAAAATCGATTTTTATGAAAACCTTATAAAAATTTCATGTGCCCTAAGGCTCTGATACCACTTGTAGGTTTATATCCGTATATAGACCTTTAAAATCCACAGGATTATAATGAAAAACTTTATAAGATTTAAAGGTCATAAAAGAAATTGCATAAACAAGTATAAGATTAAGAAAAACAACCTTTAGTCCTTGCTTAATGGCCTAAGATCAAATATCAAGAAGCTTGATATCTCCTAAAAGTTGCACCCAAGATTACTTAAGATATGCCCTTAGTTCTTGCTAGAAAACTTTAGAGAGAAGAAAACTGATTTTCTAATTTGTGTGTGTGAATTATGATGAATTAATTAGAGAATTAAGTTGAGTCAAAACTCTCCCTAATATACTCAAAATTTCGGCCCTCTTAATTAATTATGGGGAGTAATTTTTCTTTCCAAAAATCACTTTCCAAAAATCAATTCCTTGTTGACCAAGGAGTCAAAGAGCAATAAGGCTCTTTCCTGGAGGTTTCCTTTAGCTTTATAATATAATATAATATTACTAGTGTCATAAAAATGATCCACTATAATATATCATTAAATTATTAATATCCATATATTTATAATTTTCTAATTAATTATAACAGTTTATAACCAATTAGCTTATATTATATTTGTTGGGACCAAAAACCCGGTCGGAACCCTGGGCGGACCTAGGCGAGTGCAGGATCCTGATCGGGACGAGCGTGCGAGCGGCGCAGGTACTGTACAGACAAAACAAAGGTGCAGGTCAGGAGAGGAAAAGCCAAGATGGGCCGAGCCCAACAAAAAAGTCAAACATCAAAGAGGAAAGCCCAAGACCGCAGCAACAACCCTAAAAGAGTCGTTGGAAGACTTGGTCAAGGAGCAGAAACGAAGCCTTGAAGATAGGAGCAGCTGGAGAGATTCTGGGGGAGGTTGGCTACAAAGAAGGAGATAAACGTTGAAGCTAAGGGCACTATATAAGGAGGAGAACTCAGAAGAAAAAGCCATTCATTATCATACAACTAAAGCACACATCACTCATCACAATTCTTAAGCATTTAGACACTTAATCGCAATTTTACTCCATTATTGTATCCTGTACCAGTTGGTCCAGATCCTGTATCACCTGTTCCAGAACTAGTAAAGATCCTCTCCTGGCTTGGCGCCCGTGGTTTTTCCCTTAACACTTAAGGGTTTTTCCCACGTAACATATCGTGTGTCTTGTACCGTTTTCGTTATCTTTCGCACCTTTAAAGTCAATCACGTAAACTACCACTAAAAATAACCTAAAGGATAGTACTAGTAAACCTACAATCACTTAATCAAATCGAGTGAGAAAATCACCTGACAGGTTTGGCGCTGCGTGGGGATTCTAGTTTACTAATCCTACAAAGTTTCCCAAATCAACAAGTCCAACCAACGTGAAAGATGGAAGGCACAAGTGCAGAAGCCATGCTCAAGCTCCAGGAGGAATTACAACAAGCCAAGCAGATTGCAGAACAAGCCAAGACAGCTGCAGAGGATGCTAAGACTGAGGCAGCAAGACTGAAGGAGACTGAGGCAGCCCTAAGGAAACAGCTGGATTCCTCAGTACAGAAGAAAGCCTCAGGATCCAGGATCCCACCAGGTACACCATTTTCTGATGTAATCAAGCAACTTGACTTCTCTACTTTTTCTTCTGCAGGGTCAAAAGGGTCAAAAGATGATCCACTCAATGTGGAAGAGAATCCAGAGAATGATCTTTGCAGTGGAGGTGGAGACCCAAAGACACCAGAGGGAGTTAGTGCGGCGAAGTCATGCAAGACATGATGATGGAGATGCACGAAACTCTCGGATTTGGTGCGCAAGGTTCCAGGCTTCCACCACCCATAGGAGGCAACCCCAGGATGCTACTCGATTCACCCTTCGATGATTGCATTGCAATGGTCGAGATGCCAAAGAAGTACACAGTGCCCAACCTAAGACGCTATGAGGGGACGGCCAGATCCTGCGGAACACGCGTTGCTCAATACAGCGGAGGATGTTCAACGTCCTTATCCCAGAGAAGAGGAGGCATGCATGTGCAAAAGCTTTAGTTCAACCTTGGTAGTCGACCCTCGGTGGTACATCAACACGCCAATCAAGACCATCAAGTCGCTGCGGAGTGATCAACCTTTTCAACGCCCGGTTCGCAAGAGCGATTGTTGGAGAAGCGGACCGGTGATGATGCATGCGGGTGGTCCGAGCGAACGAGTCTCCGAGGGACTTCCCGCACCGCTTCAACAAAGAGAAAGTGTCCATCCCGGATGTGACATCGGACGCGACCATAGAGGCCTTGAGGCAAGGTTTGGTTAGAGATTACGATTTATATGTTGAACTAACTCGCTACCCTTGTTCTACCTTTGAGGATGTGCCAGGCTAAGGCTCGCCCCGATCGAGGTAGAAGAGGACCCGGCGATTTAGGGCAAGATATCGTGACCGGGCGGTGAACGAAAAGCCACCACCCGCAGGCACAAAGAACAACAGCCTGGTCCATATCGGAGGCCAAGCGGGAGAAGCAAGCGCCGTGGATGAACAAGTCGATGCACCCAGTGGTTCCACCTCCGGTTTGAGTATTGCTTTTACGTAGACTGCCAGGCTGATCAACAATTTGGACAAGTTGGGCTCAGTGATTAGATGGCCAAAAGCAAATGAGAAGCCTAATCCGAGGCGAGACACGACCAAGTGGTGTGAGTACCATTATGATATCGGACACACCACAGAAGACTGCATAGCTCTTAGAAGGGAGATAGCTCATCTACTAAAGAATGGCCACCTGAAGGATATCCCGCCCGAGAACAAAGTGAACAAGGATGAAAGAGATGAGCCAGAGATCTTCCACCACCACCGCCAACACATGAGGTAAAATTTATTTACGGTGGTTCGGATATTTGTGGACTAACATATTCTGCCGCAGCGTGTAGCTCGGAGAGAGCGGCAACCACCAGCGGGACAAGCGAGTCGGCCAGGAGATTGTGTTTGATGAGTCAGACCTACAGGGAGTGCATGGGCCACACCACGATGGACTTGTGATCAAGGTCAGTTGGAACTGCATGGTCGGAAGGGTCTGGTAGATGGAGGCGATTCACCAACATCATCATGATGGAGGCCTTTGGAAGCTATGGGTGAAAAAGAATCGATGTAACGAAGAAGTCGGCGTCTGGTAGGGTTGATGGAGAAACAAAGCACAGCCTGGGAGAGATCACCCTGCCAACCTATGTAGAAGGAGTCACCTCTTTCGAAAAGTTCTGCGTAATAGACTGCCTATCCTCGTACAACGTGATCCTAGGGCGACCCTGGATCCACAACCTCAAGGCTGTACCTTCAACGTACCTTTAGTGCATCAAGATCCCAACAAAGTGGGGGACAAGAATCGAGAGAAGCGGAGATCGCGCAGAATGTTCTGGGGCGACCACGAAACCTTACGGCCCCAGGTAAGTCCCTCATAGCAATTAAAGCGACTGTCAGTGCATTGAGAATCTGTCCAGCGCATGGAGACGGATGAAATTGTTTTGGTGAAGAAAGACCTGACAGGGAAGGTTACGGTTGGTTACGATGCTCGAGGTAATCGGACTGCTCTAATTGACTTTACGAGGAAGAAAGAGCATTGTTTTGCCTGGTCCCATTTTGATATGGTGGTATAAGCTCAGGCGTTATTACGCACAAGTTAAATATTGACCCAAGTTTTAAGCACGTGAAAGCGAAGCGAGGAAGTTTGCACGAGCGTAATGAGATTGTGAACCAGGAGGTACGAAGTGCGGACATGGACATGATCAAAGAAGTGATGTACCCAGTTGGTTGGCAAATGTAGTTGTGGTCCAGAAAAAGAATGGCAAGTGGAGAGTATGTGTGGATTAGAGAGACCTGAACAAGGCGTGCCCAAAAGGCTCATTTCCACTACCACACATAGCTGCTATGGTAGATGCCACTGCAGGACACGAGGTGCTGACATTCATGGATGCACGTGGCGGATTCAACGGTCGGGATGCACCGCCCGGACCAGGAACATACAGCGTGCATGACCAGCAGAGGAATATATTGCTACAAGGCAATGCCGTTTGGACTAAAGAAGGCAGGTGCGTCGTATAAAAGGCTCGTGAACATGATGTTCAAGGACCAGATTGGAGATACAATGGAGGTCTACATTGATGATATGGTGGTGAAGTCAAAGAAAGCTGAAGATCACATCCTGGACCTGGAAAGAGCGTTTGAGATTCTGGAAAAATATAATATGAAATTAAACCCTACTAAATGCACTTTTGGCGTCACTGCAGGAAAGTTCTTAGGCTATATGGTGACAAAAAGAGGCATAGAGGCTAGTCCAGAGCAGTATCTCAAAGAATAATCAACTTGCGGTCCCCTCGGAACGAAAGATGTCCAGAACTGATTTGGAAGAGTAGCGGCTGAGCAGTTATCTCGAGGTCTTACGAAAGGTGCAAGCCATTTTATGATCTCTGAGAAAGAACAAGCAGTTCAAGCGGGGGCGAGCATGAGAAAGCATTCCAGGACACGAAAATATACCTATCATCGGCTCCACTCTGTCCAAGCCTTGAACCGGGAGAGTCAGTCTGTGCACTGCATGCATAGCGGAAGCCTCTGTAAGTGCGATCCTAGTAAGAGAACGGATGGGCAATGAACATCCTGTATTATGTAAGTAAAAGTCTTACGGATCTTTGAGACCAGGTATTCTGTATTGGAAAAATTCGTTTTGGCTTTAACAGTTGCTTGTACCAAGTTGCGCCCTTACTTTGAGGCACATCATATTATCATTCGTACTAATGTTCCTGTAAGATCAGTACTGTCTAGACCAGAACTTTCAGGTCGTATGTCAAAATGGTCGATAAAGTTGAGCACCTATGATCTATCCTACGAGCCCGCAACAAAGAATCAAATCTCAAGCATTAGCAGACTTTGTGGCTGACTTCACTCCCACACTAGAAAAGCAGGTAACAAAAGAAATCTTCCATCTGGACCAGAAACAGCAGATCTGGGAACTCTGGACAGATGGTTCAGCCAACATCAGGGGTACTGGACTAGGTGTGGTCCTGAAATCGCCACAGGGGGACAAGATAGTACAGGCTGTATCCTGTGAGTTCAGGACTACCAACAATGAAGCTGAGTATGAGGCACTGATAGCAGGACTGAATGTGTGTCTGGACATGAAGATCCAGAATCTAAAGGTAAAGATAGACTCTTTGTTGGTTGCAAACCAAATCAATGGTACGTACGCTGCTAAAGACTCTAAAATGATTGCATATCTTGATTTGGTTAAAAATCTTTTTCAAAAGTTTACTAACGTAGAGGTTGAGCAAGTTCCTAGAGATCAGAATGTGCAGGCAGATGCTCTGGCCAACATTGGATCAGCATTTGAACCTCGTGCTCTGGACAGTATACCAATTGTTCACATCTTGGAACCAGCAGTCCAGAAAGCGCAGCCAGTCCTGCAGAGCACAGTCCAAGCAACCCAGACCTGGACCAAACCATACTATGAGTGGCTAGTCCAGGGCAAGTTACCACAGGACAAGGTCGAGGCAAGAGCATTCAGAATCAAGGCGTCCAGATATACTATCATACAGGGCGTACTATTCAGAAGGTCCTTGGCCGGTACTGGCCTGCCGCTTAGAACGACCAGGTCGGGGCGATCTTGTCAGAAATACACGATGGACACTGTGGAAACCACACAGGTGGTAGAAGCATGGTTAACAAAATTCTACGCACGGGCTACTACTGGCCCACAATGAAAACAGATAGCATCCAGTATGCCACAAAATGTGACGCCTGTCAAAGGCATGGTCCAGAGATACATCAACCTGCACAGAACCTGCACTCAATATCTGCGCCATGGCCATTCATGAAATGGGGCATGGACTTAGTTGGCAAACTACCAATGGCTCCAGGACAGAAAGTGTTCATGCTTGCAATGACAGACTACTTCTCCAAGTGGATAGAGGCAGATTCTTATAAGAATGTCACAGAAAAGGAAGTAATAGCTTTCATAAAAAAGAACATCATCAGCAGGTATGGGATCCCCTCAGAAATAGTATGTGACAATGGACTTGCATTCGTGGGAAACAAGACCAGAGATTTCTGTACAAGGTGGAACATCAACTTGGTAACCTCTCCACCAAGATATCCTCAAGCAAATGGACAAGCTGAATCCAGCAACAAGATTGTGATCAATTGCATCAAGAAGAAGCTGATGGAGAAACAAGGGAGATGGGTTGAAGAGCTGCCACTGGTACTATGGGCAGACAGGACCACGCCAAAGAGAGCAACAGGACAAACTCCATACTCAATGGTTTATGGATGTGAAGCTGTACTACCAATAGAAGTGCACGTTCCAACGGTCAGGTATGAACTCAATACATTTTCTGAAAATAATGAGCTACTCTGTGACAGCCTGGACACAGCCCAGGAGCTCAGAGACTTAGCAGCAGTAAGGTTAGCAGCATACCAACAATCTGTGGCCAGAAGTTACAACAAGAACGTGAAAATGCGAATGTTCGGGGGCGGAGACCTGGTCACGAGAAAAGTGTTCGAACACAAGAGACAAGGCTGCGAGCAAGTTAGCTGAACCTGGGAAGGCGTACCTTATTGATTCAAAGAACAGAAAAGGCTCTTACAGACTACAAACTCTGGAGGGAGACATGATCCCAAGACCTTGGAACACACTCCACCTCAAGCTCTATCACATGTAAAGTGTCCTGGACCAGCACATCTGGTAATGTACAAAACCCAAATCTTTTCCTTAACAATTTATCCTATACAATTGTACTGACTTGAGCGTCGGAGGGCCGTTGGCTAACGCCAACGGTCAGTCCTGACCCTCTTTTCTGTGCAGACAAAGCAGTACAAATATCTGGACCAGGCCACACCTAGACCAGACCAGAAGCAAAGACAAATGCAAAGACAAAGACAAAATCTAAGGCTCTAGCCCCCGAACGACTGCACCAACGGGACAGGGAGTAATGTCCGTTAAGGGAGCCCCAAAGTGTAAGTCGCCTAAATTATCAAACGCATGCATGCTACTTTACAGATTCATAACAAATTATATGCGCATCATAACAAATAACATAACAAAACATAGCATAAACAAAACATAGCATAACATAGCCTAGCATAACCATCAAAAAATTGACAAAGGTCAAACCATGCCTATGCATGGATAACAGAGTTCAGAAACGAAGTTCAAACCAAAGAACAAAGTCTAAAATAATTACAGACCAAATATCACAGGGGACATTCCCCCCCCGGCAAATTCATAGTTTGTTCAAAAAACCAATAACAAGGCCAAAGTTCAATTGATTGATTCATTCGTCGGACTCACCAGTCTTTTCAGCATGTTCCTCCACAGGGTCAGCATTGGAAGGCCCAGTCCCATCAGCACCAGAATCTACACCATCAGTTCCAACGCCTGGACAAAGGTAGCTCCAAAGACCACCGGCTGGCAACTTCCGCTGTTCGAATAAGTCGCCCAGAAATAATTTGTTTGAAGGTAGCAAGCTCCGCAGAGAAATCCCAAGCAGCACGTTCTTCAGGGCTGGCATTCATCATTTCGACACGAGTACGAAGTGTGTAAAATACACTCGAGTCCGCCAAAGCCACATTATGCTGACTAACCTCAGCCCTGAGTCCCTCAATCTCACGGGTCGACTTTGCGATAAGGGCATCCTCAGATCCGAACCTCTCGTAGTGGTCTTGCTCAGAGTGACCATCCTCTCACAACGAAGGCTCACACTCTCAAGCTCTTTTTTGCTACTCTCGAGGGAAGAACGGAGTAAATCATTCTCAGCCTCAGCCTGACCCCTACCACTTTCCAGAAGTGGCACCGTAGAACCAAGGCTGGCAGACATAAGAAGCAACTACAGGTGCAGAACAAAACAGAAAATCAAAGCCATATCAAAAGCAAATCTGGACAGAAAACAAAAGCATAAGAAAGGATACAAACCTGAGCACAACAGCCTACCATCTTGTGCGCCAAACGCGAAGAGTCTAGAGGCGGAGCGAGAGGGGACGAGTAGCAAAGTTCTCGCTAAGGACTTCCCCAAAGCGACTACGATTGGCTCACGAGAGTGCAGAGGAACAGACAACACAGGATTCATTTGAGGTAGCTTCATTTTCTTCCTCTTTTTCTGGTCAGGAGTAGCTTCAGGAGACTCAGCAACCACTTTGGTGGACTGGTGCGAACCCCTTCTGGCGCCTTCCTCTTGGAAGACTCAGAGACGGGAGCCACCATACTCACAACAGGGCCAGAGCTACCAGCAGACTTTGCAGCCTCACGAGCCTGAGCAATCCGTGCAGCGATAGCGTCCATTGGCAGGAAAGTCTTCTTGCTGGACCCAGAAGCTGGAAACATTACAGGGAACAGATTACGAAGGAACGGGAGATGTATCAGTTCGTGAACCAAAGAGAATATGTCAAGATGCATTAGCGGTGCTGAGCGCAGAACTACGGCCTCGCCAGGATTCGCAAAGGGGCAGAGTAGAATGTCCACCACCCCGAGCGATATAGAAGTCAACGGGGTCACATGAATGGGAGTTTGGTCAAAGTGACCTGTACTCACAGACTTTTCACCCTCCTCGGGCACAGCCTCTTCCTCATTTCCAGACTCCTCCTCCTCCTCATCAGACTCTCCACCATCACCAGCACGCTGCCCAGGGGCAGGAATCACTTCAACAGCATCGTCGTCATCATCATCAGGTCGCATACACTTGGGCCAAGCCCTCTTGTCAGCAGGCAACTTTAGAAACGCCTCAATCCTCCTCCTTGACCCAGGGTCGTCAGGAGTAGGAACCCAATCAGAAACTACAAAACAAATCCACAACAAAACCTAAACAAAAGACACATGCAAGAACAAAGCAGATGGAAATTCGAAAGTTCGAGAAACATACCAGTTCCCTTCAAAGAGAACTCAGGTGCCCAGACATTGGGGCCCAGACTGTTACTACGGATAAACATATAGTAGCTGGGCCAGTTACTTTCGTCACCAGCATCTGAACGGGTCAAGAGATGCGAGCATTTATCCCTCAAGCGAAAATGGATTCTTTTCTTCTTGTACATTCGCAAACGATAAGTGTTCCTTATATCAGCAAGCTGGATCTCCACCCCGTACCTCCGGCAAAGGGAGTCAATCCCGTGGATCAAACGCCAGACAGAGGGCATGACTTGGCAAGGCGGCACCTGAACGGTACCCAGAAAAGCGCTCATCAGCGGGCAAAGCGGAAAAGTGGCACCAAACTTGAAAGACGATTCAAAAATCGAAAACCACCCAGGGCTAACCCAGTCTACCCTGACATCTCTCGTGTCTGGGGCCCAAACCTCAGCACCTTCAGGGATTTTACCTTCCCTCTTCAGCCTCGCCACAGCCCCTTGGGCAAGCAAATTAGGGAAGATATTGACGTCTTCAATCAAATTGGTCGCCTGAAAGACGGAGTCACCATGGGTATAAGAGACAGCAGTGGAGGGGCCAACATCGTTGCGTGCCATGGTCGAAGTTAGAAAGAAAAAGAAGAAAGCTAGGGTTTTTGCAAAATTAATTTGGGGATTTTTGTTAGGGTTCTTGATTGCAAAGCAAAGGAAATCAGAGATGAGTTAGAGAAACAAAACAAAAACTAGGGTATTTATAGTGAGACAAAAAAGGAGTTGGATAGTTTTTACGAAAATAAGCGCGCGAAGAGATATGACAAGACCCATGATGGGACGTGCGCAGTACATTGAGCGCCAAAATAGGGCGCACTTCCCCACAAAAAGCCAACTACCTCATTAATTACAAAGTTCAGTCTCGGGACCAAAGGCCGCAGCGAGCGAGGCGGCCTGGGCCAGGCTCACTGGACCAGGATAAAGGACGATAGCATCTCCTTACCTTCCGATTCGGGCGAAAGGCAAGGAGATGGGGACAAACTGTTGGGACCAAAACCCAGTGGTCCAGAACCCTGGGCGGACCTGGGCAGTGCGAGATCCACGGTCGGGACCGGGGCGTGCGACTGACACCAGGCTGCATGCATAAAACAAAGGTGCAGTCGGGAGAGGAAAAGCCAAGATGGGCCGAGCCCAACAAAAAGTCAAACATCAAAGAGGAAAGCCTAAGACCGCAAAGAACAACCCTAAAAGAGTCGTTGGAAGACTTGGTCAAGGAAGCGGCGAAGCCTTGAAGATAGGAGCAGCTGGAGAGATTGTGGGGGAGGTTGGCTACAAAGAAGGAGATAAACGTTGAAGCTAAGGGCACTATATAAGGAGGAGAACTCAGAAGAAAAAGCCATTCATTATCATACAACTAAAGCACACATCACTCATCACAATTCTTAAGCATTTAGACACTTAATCGCAATTTTACTCCATTATTGTATCCTGTACCAGTTGGTCCAGATCCTGTATCACCTGTTCCAGAACTAGTAAAGATCCTCTCCTGGCTTGGCGTGTGGTTTTCCCTTAACACTTAAGGGTTTTTCCCACGTAACATATCGTGTGTCTTGTACCGTTTTCGTTATCTTTCGCACCTTTAAAGTCAATCACGTAAACTACCACTAAAAATAACCTAAAGGATAGTACTAGTAAACCTACAATCACTTAATCAAATCGAGTGAGAAAATCACCCCGAACAATATTCAATAATTAAATATAACATTTTATATTCAATTTACGAATTACTTTTAATTCGTCTTAGCTAATATCATTTAATCCTTATTAAACGGCCGTATCATTATCACACTTGACTAACATTTTAGTCAAAAACACCGACTAACCTTTTAGTCTTTTAGTAAGGCATCAATATGATTATTTTCTCAAATAATCACATTTCTTAAACATATCCTTTAGGTGTGACTTTTTAGGGACCAGTTGATCACCGCCATCTGTATGACAATAACGTCAAACTTATCTAGCAAGCCAACCGTTATCGATAAACGTTAATCAACTGATTAAATACAAAATGTACCCTGTGTACCTTTTAGAGATTTATTTATGTTATTGCACTAACTGTGGAGGACACTAACTCCAACAAAATCCCACCGAGCAACAAGAACGGTGACGACATTATATAACCCATAGTCTCTAACCAACATGGTTGAGAACCCATAATAGCTCTAACTAAGCAACAAGAATAGTCGAGGGGACTATAGGCGGTATCTGTCCAAACTAGGACATCGTAACTCCTCGCATACGTGGCAAACAGTACACGCATGCACACTTAATTCAAGCATAGCACAATGATCAAACCAACCAACAAAACAGCTTCAATACCGTCAATACAAGCCATTACAACCTTATAATCAAACCAACATAACCTCAACGATCATCATAATGTAACCAAGCTCACCATAGCATGCTTAAACAACACAAAGTGTACTAACCATCATTAGGGCATGCAATCAATGATCATACACTCAACCAAGACATCAACTTTAATCATAGTTAAACCTTTAAGTCATCGTTTTAAGTGAAATAACAACCTAACATGATACTAGACTCAATTTAGTATGAGGTCAACCCTTAACTGAATACATATGCATGATCACAATTCAACCAAACAATGCAAAGGTCACAACTTTACATCATACATTCATATAATCAAAGACTCACACAACAATCCTCACACTTGTGAAAATACAACCAAGGCTACACCTAGTTAATTACCATGTTCAAACGGTGAAAACAGCCCTAGTCTTCTTCTTCTTCAACCAAGATGGTGTCCTCTTCTCCTAGCTCTTCTTCTCATTCGATTAGGGCACAAATAATACATACAAAGCATAAGAACACAATACAATTCACATATGACAATAAAACAATCAGAAAACTATAATAAATGATAAGGATTACCGAAGGAATTAGCAAGGAATTATAGTAGGGCTGATTAGGGTTTGATTGAGATTGAATTGAATGATGTTTAAGAGAGGATTAATGAGGAATTGATGAGAGAGAAGAGAGAATTATGATGTATAGGATGAAAAATAGCTTTTAGAATGATATTAGGGTTAGGGAGTAGTTAGAATTATAAAGGATTCGTAGGAGTTAAGTCCAGAGCAAAACAGAAATCTGAAATCCGAAAGTATTAGTACCAGGCTGTTCGGGTGGGAACCGGTCGGTTTAGACAGTGAACCGGTCGGTTCAAGCTAAACCGGGCGGTTTGGAGGTTCAAACCTCGTCAGAAATTCTAAGCTTCGTAAATCAACTTTCTAACTTAGTTTTTCACACATACTCCTCTCCAAACTCCTCCTAACTCCTCCTTAGCTACTTACACACCCTCACTTCGGAAACCACCAAGGTTAGAGCCACCAAGACTCGTCGAAACGATACGTGATCAAGCTAAATGACTTTCTCGAGTCAAAAATGAGAAAGATCAAGAGAAATGAAAGACGAATTAAACGATATGAATAATATAAAATGTGAAATGAGTCGGGGTGTTACATGTTACTCCTCCCAATGCCAATTGGTTTTGGGATGGAACTCTCTAACCCATATGTGTCGAATTCTTTCCTTCCATTCATGAGTGTGGACCGAGCCCGTCTCTAGTTTCACACAACTCAAGAATAATAGAACAATATTTATTAAAATGAGATGATTACCAAAAATTTTATCAAATTCTAATAATTGTATCAATACTCCCTAAATGCCACCAAGTTTTATTTCGCTGAAACTGTTCATTGAACAGTTCCCAAACAAACCCACACCACATCCCTGTTGTAATTGTTCAAGGAATAGTCTGTGGGCTATTCTTTGCCACAAATTTTTCCTCATTCTTATGTTCCTCTTTTCTCCCAATTCATTTTTCGCTACCTCTTCGCTCTTCCAGTTCTTCTGCCCATACTTCACCCTCCTTCCCCTTACCCTCTTTTTCCCTTACGTTTCCCTTTTTCCACCATTCATTATTCATCTCAAACAAACCAAATTTCCTACACTTTCAATTTCTTCCATTTCCTCTCATTAATTCTAGGTTTCAAATTGCTAACTTTGGATTTGTGTCCTGATATTTTTTTTTTTTTAGATTTGTAGATATGAGAATATGAAATAATCAATTTGCTTAGTTGGTACAGGTTAGTGCTTGTTCATTTTTATTGTTTTTAAAATGGTACAATTTGTCATTGATTCTTTTACCTTTTGATTTTCATCTTCGATGTTCGCCTCATTTGTTTACTTGATTGTTCATGATTTCTGATCTCAATCATGTGTTTTTTTGATGCGGAATGATGTTTGCACGCGCAGATTGAGTTAATTTCTTTGCTATTTTCGATGTAGTTAGTTTTGACTGAATGAGATTACGGAGTAGAATCTAGGCTGTTGTTTTCAATTTTTCTTTTCGATTTCATCGTCAATGTTCGCTTCAATTTATTTACTTTATTATTCATGATTTTTGATGTTAATCATCTGTTTTAATGTGTTTATTTGATGCGGAGTGTAGGCCATTTAATATGCTCTACACGACTACGCGTACTCGTCGAGGTCTCGCTTTCTTGTGGTCAAATAGTATCAGAAACATTGTTAAACTACTGAATATTTTTTTCCTTTTCGAGCAAGTAAAATTACTGAATGTTGTTTATTTGTTGATTACCAGGGAAAAAGAAGAGATTGGATGAAGCAATTTGGTGATTTAGATTTTGAGAAGAAATTTGATTTCCACCATCACACAAACAAGTGCAAATTAAGCTAGGTCTTCGTGTATTACACAATTTTATTGGTATTCAATTGTAGGTTTATGCTGATTTATCATCATTGTTGTTTTCTGGTGATTTTAGTGGCCTCGGTGCTCGACTATTAATTTTTTGTGGGTTTGCTACCAGCAAAGAAAACCCACCTAACATTTCCCGTCATTGTTTACGGTTCAGTTAATTTCGATTCACTTATTTCTGCAACTCCTAGAGTCTGACTTGAAACTTGGATGGGGCATCACAACTCAAGGCGTTATGGATGCATTTGCTGGCTTGCCGCTCTGTCAGAGTTTATGAAAGCCAAGATGGCCAGCCTAAAGAAGCTCACAATGGAGTGGGTAAGTTGAAATTCCTCTGCCCATACCCCCTCCTTCCTCCTCCTTCACCTTACTTTCTCTTTTTCCCTTAACGTTTTCCTTTTCCCCATACCCCCCTCCTTCCTCCTCCTTCACCCATTTGTTCCCCCTTACTCCGTACTTCTTAAATTCTCAGAATCTCAGGCACATCGTTCATTTATTTGTAAGTCATCAAATATTTGCAGGAACCACCAATATCCTCATAGCTTCATTTTGAACGGCATAAATGTTTCGTCTCCTTCTGTCATTTATCGGCCCAACTACCACAGTTAATTTACAGCTATTTTTATTGGGAAGGATTGTAATATGGAAATACAGGTTTGTGTTTAATTGTAGAGGTATATGTTTGATTATAATTGTGAATTTATATTGCTTTATTTTGATTATGATTACGATTTTGAGAGTGTCAGTTACATACGATTCCACAATTTAAATTTACACAAACTCAGGTTCATTCTATATTTAGTTTGTTCGATTATTTATGATTGATTCAAATTTTCTTTGCTTTGCTCTTCACTATAGAGTCAATAATAGCAGGAAGAGTGTTTGGTGTGATTTCAGGAGAGTACTACAAAGGTGTGTAAAATGCTCGAGCAAATTACGGTTGTTGTTTTATCAAATGCAACTGAAGATAATATTAGTGCTACAAATATTAAATATCTACTGGTAAATGCTTTCTTCTTTGAACAACAACTCACCGGTTTTCTTTTTCCCTTTGATTATTCAGGCTTTTATTCAGAATTTGGCACTCTTGTTTACATGTTTCTTACAGGCAAATCACGGTAGCACTCAACAGCAGCAGGTAGCGTTCCGTACCCCAGCCGCTTTTCTATTACTCTTGCTCTAATTCATCGGTTTTCTCAGGTCTTTCCTATATTAGTGGAGTAATTGAGGTATAAATCGCTTTTTACTCATTCAATTTCGTGTATTTTTGACCTACAATTTGGGGACTTTTGATTAGGAGTCATTTTCAACGTTTTATTAGTCGATTGGTGATTATTTTAGTAGTGCTTGATAAGGATGTCTTTAACTGTAGAGTTTGATGCTGCATGTAAGAAGATCAATTACGGCGTTTTAATCTTGTTCGGCCTCGAGCTGATGATTTTCTCTCGTAAAGTGAGGGTTTATTTCATGTGAAATTTGATGTGTTACGAGGTGTGATATTGTTGGACATATGGCAATTGGCATATATGTGCTCTCTTTTGCTGTTTTATACTCGGTATCAATTTTGTTTACTCGTATTTCAACTGAATTGTAGGAATGTATCTGCTTCACGTCTTCACCTGATGATCAGATCAGTGGCAAAGGTATCATATTAGTACAAAATCCCTCCATTTCTAAAATCTTCTCGTAAGTACTTGTGCTTGCTTATGCTTATTACTCTATGTCTCTACCTGACATTACTCCAGCTTCTTCAGAAGAATGCAACAACGTGCCTGATTCTACTACAGATATGGTTCCACAACGGTCGAACTCAGAAGTTCTCGAAACGTTATATTCAAAGGTACCACTGTCCCTCGCTTGCAGTTCTCTTTGTTCACTCTTCTGTAACTCTCGGAATTTGGAACTCAAATGTGTGTTTCTAAATATCCAGGCAGAAAATCCTTCATGCGTATACCATCAAAAGTCGCGTCATCTGTAGCATATCCATTCGACTTCATCAAACCTTGTGGCGTTAGTGGAGGCGTGACATTGAAGGACAATCTGCGATATCGACTCCACCACCTAAACCTAAAGAAGTTAAGGAAGACATAATCTCAGTGCCAATTTCATTCGGTAAGCTTTGTTGTCGGGCAAACCAAAATCCCGACTCAAGGTGGACAAGGGAGCATCACTATCGCGTCTTTTACTTGCTCTCAGCCTCAAGTACTGTCTATTTTGGCATCGTTTTGCGAAATGCTCAAACCGAATTGGTAGTAGCCGTGTTTGTAGGCCTTCGATATTGGGGGGCAAATTTTTAGGTGCGAGACTTCTATTTTTGGGTGGGGCTATAGTCCGATAAGTATATGTATTTTCTTAAATATTTCGACTCGATGATTAATTGCTCTATTTTGCTGCCGAAACAATATCTGTCACTTTCATGGCAATATTCTATGTGCTTTCTTGTATCGAGTATAGGAATGAGAAAACACTAAGCTTGCTAACCATAAATAGGAGGATTGAGCCATTTTCACTGAAAATGTTTGATTCAAATCACCGACTACTACATTTATAAATAAGACCATTCCGTATTACCCTTAAACTAATGTTCATGTAATCCTGTTTAATGATCTAACTAATGTCTATTTTGAATCTGTTTAGACGATTTGGAATCCCTTAGTGTCCATGATAGGATGTCATACTTGCTTGTGATCAACAGGTCTATGAAGATGATAATGGGGAGACGAGCGAGGAGCTGGTGTCAAGGTGTCGTATATTCTGAGGATGATGTTGCCGATGACAGCAGAATGGATGAGGTATAGTGATACGTTCTCTTAGAGCTTTGATGCACTCGGTTTTCTCTTGAGGTACAACAATTCGTCGAAGAGGAGAAGAATGAGTTGTTAGATTAAGGGCGACCACTACCGCCATTGATGCGGCCTCGAAGAAGTCTTCCTGGGATAAAAGAAGGAGTCAAGCGACTTGAAATAGACCTAGAAACGATTTGATGAGGTGAATAAGAAACTCCATCAGTGGCTCAAAAGCTGACTACTCCTTGAACTGGAACAGGTAGGAATCGAGGCTAGGTTGGAAAGATCGATGTCAGAGTCTTTGAAATTGGTGAGCAACACTGAGGACTCCGGCAAATTCCCGTTTATTAAGGTTTTAATTATTTCGGTATTCCGCTTCCTGTTTTAATCATTTAATTGTCTCACTCTGTTTCTGTTTGTTGATGTTGTCGATTACTTTGACGGCTCTTTTTCGTTATCATTCTGTCTTCTTGACTACTCCTTGCCATTTGCTTGCAAATTGTCACTTGCGATATTTACAATTGAGGAAATTGCTGTAGATGTAGGATAATGTATGATATTTTGCAGTGAAAATGAAAGCATTGTCGTGGCGTGTTTCTGATTTGTAGCATATTTAAGCTTTAATCATCAATTGATTGAGTAATTGAAATACTTCCCATTATTAAGTTGTGTTATTTTGTTGCTGGTTTATGATTGATGTGAGATCCAAATATTGTTTGACTCTGATGAGTGGTAATTATGAATGACTTTTGGTTGAACATTAATGTTGGGACTCATTCATGACCGTGTTTGGATCGTTTCATTGCGACCTTGCAGGTTTGGAGTTTGCTGGTGTCGGTGTATGATTATCCATGGAGACTGGGGAATTCTTTGAGGTTTGTTTTCTGGATTAGAAGTAGCTTAACAAATAATTACTACATGGATTACAAGGAACAAAAGGACTACTAGGTTAATTTAACGAAAACTTAGAATTAGTATATTGCAAAGTTTTGTAGAAAGATGACCAAGACGGTGATGCCAATCGACAACGGAAAGAAGCTGTCTCGTGTTCGTGGAAGGACAAGGAGATTGCCATTAATAGACTTCACCGTTAGCTTACCCGCAGAGAAGGAATGGTGTTCACTTTACAGGTAACAGTGACTTCAATTTTTCCTGCTCTTTTGTTGGACTTCAACTGTCCTCTCTTTCTGTTTCCTTCAACTGTTTTCGTTTTCTTCCACGCTTCCTCATTTCTCTCCTTTTTCTTTTCCCATAATTTCCAGTTACTTAGAGGTTATTTAATTCAACTTTAATTCATTTAAATTTGAGCTTTATCAAGTATTCCTTTTGATTTTGCCCAACTCATAAATGTTCTGTTGTTGTCCAATTATTTATTATCGAACTATTTAATTCAACTTTAACTCATTTTAATTTGATCATTTTAATTGGTAGTTTAAAGTGAGTGAAATTTCTGGGGGCTGTTTCGATGACAAGACTAATCAAATTTGTTCCAAATCATGTTTTTTTGGTATTCGTTTCGTATCTTATTTTTATTCAATTTTTCACTTCGTACCTTTGAATCACATCTCAACAGTTCCCTTTAATTTATGTCAGATCAAATTTGCTGTAGTTCAGTAACGCTTTATATTCCATTTCTTACGTTTCAATCCAGCATGTTTCTTAAAGAATCACCCTAAATTACCACAATAATATGGTATCAGATCTGCACCCACATTGGTTTGCTTTGTCGCCACTGTTGAACCGACTCTTCGTCCTCGTCGGTACCGCTGCCGGAGTTTTTGGATTTGATGGTATTAGGATCTTAGCCTCCTTCACCAACCCGTCCAAAAATTCCTACTTTTTGGCTGTTCAAAACTGAATTATTTTGTCGGTAATACTCCACCGCCGAGTTTGAAGTCTCGAAGACTGTGCATGCGCAGTAGTCCGACATCTCCTTCTCCTACTGTTATTTCCTTCATTTACATGTAAATGATCTTTGATTATTATTTATCGTTATTATTATTATTGGAGTTTTTGGTGAGTGGAATGTTTAATTAAGTTTGAATTTCAATTTGATAGGTTGTTCGGTAGGAAAATAGTGCCAAAATGATGACATCGAGCGGATCGCCGCTGAAGAAATCATCCGATACTCTATTTGTTGAGCTGAAATGGAATCCTCGAGGTTTGAATTTAATTTGATGAATTGAACATGATTTATGTCTGTTTGTGTGATATTTGGTGCAAACTCTTGGATGAAATAGTATGAATTGCAGTGTATGGTATTCTAGAGGTTTTTACATTTGTTCCAATAAAATCAATTAAGATCTTACTTTCTGTGTGCATGAATTTGATCTAAAATGCTGCATGCACTTAGAAATATCTCAATCGAATTTATTAAGATTTTGTTTGTGTAAAAATTGGTGAAAAATCTATTGCTTTGTGTGCTGAAAATTATGTTGCAAAATGTTGGATGAAAGTAATGATTTTGAGAGTATGTGATACAGATGCGGAACAGATGAGAGAGGTGAACGAGGCGTTGCATGTATCGACACTACCGTCTGATGTCGTTTGTAGAGAGGAAGAGCTGGAGAAGGTGCTAAACTTCTGTAAGATTAGTGTCGAGACTGAAAAATCTGGGAGTTTATATGTTTGTGGATGCCCTGGTAATGGAAAGATAATGGTGATGGAGAAAGTCAAGCAAACTTTGTTTAATTGGTCTTTTGAGGTGAGATTCTGTCAATTGATCGTCATGTTTAGCGTTGGACTTGTTTGAAAATGCTTGAATGTTCGGTTAAAATTGTATATATGTGAACGATATTTTATGATTGAGTATGAAAGCTCATGAATGATTGCATCAAATAACTTCATAATAAGAAATGGATACCATATAATGATGTAATTTTGCTCGATAAATTTGTGTCACAGCCTGCAATAAGGAAAAAGTAATCTTCATTGTATTATTGAGTTGAAATCACGATACTTATTTGCTTAGATCGTTGATTCACTAGAGTTCATAGATTATTTAACTGTGATAATCAAATACTCAGTTCTGGTGAATCATGTTTCCCGAGCAGGTGAATGTACAACAGCCAGATGTGTTGTTTTTGAATTGTACTTCTTTAACCAAGTTGTCGGAGATCCTCACTAAGGTATGCTGGGCGGAAAATGTTTAGATTCGGGATTTTTGTATCGGACAGTATGTGTGAATGTTACTTTATTTCTGTACTGCAGAGATATCAGCACATAGAACCGAACCGAACCGAAGAAGAAAATCACTGGTTCAACCACTGCTTTAAAGCAAATCAAGACACTGTATACTCACGATGGGCAACTGTCGGAGAAAAAGATGATGTGAGAATCTTTTGCTCGTGATGTTTTACGTGAAACGTGTATTCTGCACGCTCATTTTTTCTCCGTTGCTTCATGGTTTTGATTATCGATGAGCTCGATTACCTTATCAGTTATCGCTAGATATTGTGAAGTGCTTCACGAGCTATTTATGCTTACTATGCTGCCATTTTCAAGATGTAAATTAGTAGGTATTGTTGAAGAGGAATTTGACATCAACTGTCTTTGCACTTTGTACTCTGCTCTTTCTGTTTGCCGTGCTTGTTTATAATCTTGTTGTAGGCTTTTAGCTACCGGTAATTAGATGTACTTTAGCTAACTTTGACATGTTTGGTGTTTAGGTGGTGGTGGTGGTGGCAGCCGTGGCATGAGGCAAAGAAGGGGTGAAATGTGGTCCATCCGTTGAAGGTATCACTCGAGGACCTCTACAGCGGACCACTAAAATCTCTCTCTACCTCGAGATATTATCTGCTCTAAGTGCAGTGGGTGAGTGCATCTCCTTGATTGGTTGATGTTTAGGGCTTTTCAGCTCTCTGAAATTGGGTGGTTGGTGACACTGTCAATGTTTTGTGGTTGTAACAGCTAAGGGCGGAACTCTGGTACCTTGATGAAGTGGTGGATGTCAAGGAAGCGATATGAAGGTGTCGATAAGACAGCTCGGTCCATCGATGATCCAATAGATGCAGTACCCTTGTAACAAGTGCAAGAGTACTGGAGAGACCATCAGTGATAAGGATCAGTGCCCACAGTGCAAGGGCGACAAAGTTGTGCCTGAGAACTAGGTTCTCGATGTCGTTGTCGAGAAGGGTATGCAGAATGGACAGAAGATCACATTCGCTGGAGAAGCTGATGAAGTGGTTTGTGTTCCCGTCTTCTTAAGGTATTGTTAGCCGATGTTTGGACGTTTGTTTCGTTGCTAATGTTAAGCCTTTTGTCTGGTTGCAGCCTGAAACTGTGACAGGAGATGTCGTGTTTGTTCTACAGCAGAAATACCACCCAAAGTTCAAGAGAGCGGGTCAAGGCCTGTTTTACGAGCACACTTTGAGCCTCACCGAGACACTTTGTGGCTTCAGATTTGACTTAACCCATCTCGATGGAAGACAACTCCGTATCAAGTGGGTGTAAAAAAGTTTTATGAAGAGCGTGGATATAGTACTCAGTAATGTCGGTGTTACTTATGTTCACTTCTACAGATGAAATGTACCGTTCTCAGATTAGTTGGGTTCACTTTAAAAGTATTCAAATCACCGACAATAATCTTACGCAAGAGTTACTAATTCGGATTTTTTTGTAGTTATTGGTCTAATGATAATTATTATGTAACAATATATCTGTTATTTATTTCAGGCTGAATTTCCTTTAACACACCTACATCTTTAGACCGACTGGAGTAGTGCTCGTTTTTGCTGATAAAAGTTGCTGTCAATTTCCGCTGATGAATCAACAGAGTTCGGATGACGAGTATTTAAAAGAAATTCATTTGCTCAGTGTTGCGCTTTTGCTGGCAAAAAAGCTTTGTAACTTTTGGGCTGATTCTTCCTCACCCCAGCGTATGAATTGAAAAAACATATGAATAGAAAAAACGTTGAGGTTTTGTTTTGTTCCTTTTATTTTACTTATTATAATTGTGAAACCCATACTTTCCCTCCACGTTTGTACTTCTTTGCGCCTCGTCCCTTCTGCTATGCTCCCAAGCATAAGAATCTCGCCGTTACGTCTACAAATTCAAACCCAAAAAGTATCATTCGTGTAAGGGGCCTTGCTAGAGTATAAAACCAATTTTGAGAAACCAACCGTTAGTTTAACCTTTTGGTTAAGTTGTTTCCGCACAGTGAGTACAAAACAAAATATTTTTAAAATGAGGTCTCATATTGTAATTGTGACACAAATAGTAATACTAACAATTTAATTATATGAGTTTACTTCCCACTAATTCTAATATGGTAACAAAGTCTTGTAACAAAAGGTAACGGGTTCAAAGCTCACACAACACTACCTGACTCTTCCTAAAAGGAATAAAATAAGGCATAACGATCTTGCCGTTACGTCTTTACTTCAACCCCTAATAGGAGCATTCAGGTAAGGGTCTTGGTAGAGTATAAAACCAATTTTGAGAATCCAACCGTCAGTTTAACCTTTTGGTTAATTTAGTTTCTGACAGTGATTAAAAAAAGAACATTTTTAAAAACGAGGTCTCATTGTAATTGTGACACAAATAGTAATACTAACAACTTTATTATACTCCTTCTGTTTCAGTGAATTATTCACAGTTTGAGTTTTTTGTTTGACTTTTTTGTGAGATGAAAAAACTCAAACTGTAAACAAATGACTGAGACGGAGGGAGTATGGATTCACTTCTCACTAATTCCCACTAAACCTTGAACTTCACCCTCTCAAAATGGAATAAAATAGGCATGAGGATCCCGTCGTTACGTCCACACTTCAAACCCAATTAGGAACATTCATTAAAGGGGTGTGTTACAGCACAACATCAATTTTGGGACTCTAACCATCAATTTAACCTTTTAGTCAAGTTGATTTCGCACAGTGAGTACGAAACAAACTATTTTCAAAATCGAGGTCTCATCCTTTAATTGTGACACAAAGAGTAATACTAACAACTTTAGTATATGAATTTATTTCACTCTGATTCTAACATGGTATCAGAGCCCTGTGGCTAGAGGTTTGAGTTCAAATTTCACCACACACCACCCGCCCTCTTAAAATGAAATAAAATAAGATATGAGAATCCCGTCGTTCCGTCCACACTCCAAACTCAAATATAAGCATTCATGTAAGGGCGTGTGTTAAAGTATAAAACCAATTTTAGGACTTCAACTGTAAATTTAAGCTTTTGGTTAAATTGGTTCCTCACAGTGCGTATAAACACAAGCTAATTTTAAAAATCAAAATCTCATATTGTAATTCCAACATATACAATAATACTAACAGCTATTTTATGAATAATGAGGCGGATGATAAGAAAATTGATAGTTGGAAAATGAGTAAAGGAGAGTAATTAAGATTATGAGTAATGGTAGAGCAGAAGAGGAAAAAATATATTGAGAAAAAAAACAAAAAAAATAGAGGAATAACAGTAGTTTGATTAGTAAAGAAAAAGGATGAGGGATTTGCGTTATTGTAAGAGATAAGAACATACATAACAAATGATAATTGAAAGGGAAATGGTAAGTAGGAACATGAAGATAAAAACGAGGAAAATGGTAGTAAGTAGGGAAGATGAAAATGAAAGGAAATGGAGGAGAGTGAGTGAAGGAGATGAGTAAGGTGCTTAAAAATAGAAAAAATAGAATGATTAACAGAAATAATAGTATTATGAGGGGTAAAAAAGACTAAGAGTATTATAAGGGATAGAATGAAGAGGCGGATGAGTAATAGATTTAAAAAGAGTGGCATGAATTGTAAGAGAGTATGAAGTGAAGGAGAAATATAAGAGAAAAATATAATAGAGAGAAATGTAAGGAGGAGGAGGAAGAGGATAGGGAATCGTAAAAATATGAGAAAGACAAGCATAGACGAGGAGAAACATGATGAAAATGAAAACATTAGGAATGAAAGATATAAGTGTAGTATAAGGAAAGAATAGAGAGTATCAAAAGGGGTAACTAAAAATGAGGCGGAGGAAATGTGATAGGCAAATAGGTAGTAAAGGAAGTCAGTAACAAAAGTATAGGGGAAATGCGTAATAGTAAAGGAGGCGGGGGAAAATATAATGAAGAAAAAAACCCAAATAGTAGGAGTATAGCAGCAGAATGAGGAGTACGGAAAGAAGACAAAGAGTTTGCGTTATTATAAGGGGTAAGAAAAATAAATAACGGAGGATAACTGAACGGGAAATGGTAAGAATAACGGAAATAAGAATATTATAAGGGGTAAAGAAGAATACTAAGAGTATTATAAGGGAGATAGAGAATGAAGAGGCAAATGAGTAAGAGCTGACGGCTGTAAAAAGAGTATCATGAATGGTAAGTAATAAGAAGTTTGGGAGAAATAAGAGGGAAAAATGTAACAGAGAAGTATGAGGAGGAAGAAGAATATAGGTAATCAGAGGAATATGAGTAAAACGATTGATGCAACATAAATATGGTGAAAAGATAACGCTAGGAGTGAGAGCTATAAAAGTAGTATAAAAAGGGTAAAGAAAGAAGAGGCAAAGAATTAACGAAAATAAAAGGAATATTACAAGGGGTAATGAATGATGAGGCGGAGACGATGTGAAAGGCAAATAGGTAATAAGGGAAATGAGTATGATGATATTTGGCGAGAAATGAGGGAATAAGTAATAGTTGAGGAGACGAGAAAAAATATATTGAGAAAGAAAAAACAAAAAAAATTAGGAGAATAGCAGTAGTATGAGGAGTAAGGCAAGAGGAGGATGAGTAGTTTATGTTATTATAACGGGTAAGAAAACAAAAAGTAGAGGATAACTAAAAGGAAAATGGTAAGTTTGTAAGAAGAGGAAACACAAGAAGTAAGTGGTATGTAGGGACCATGAAGAAGAAATGAAATGGAGGGAAATGAGTGAGAAAAGATGAGGTGTAAGATATTTAGAAAGAAAAATAAAAAAAATAGGCGAATTAAAAGTATTATGAGCGATAATGAAGAATAAGAATATGTAAGGTAGATAATGAAGAGTCAAATGAGTAGGAAGTGAGAAAAGAATATAATACCATGACGGGTAATAAAATAAGATGATAAAGATAAATGAGAGGAGAAAATGTATTGAGAGATTTATGAGGACGAATAGGACATAGAATCAGGGTAATATGAGAAAGACGAGCGAATGGGAGAAAAATATGTTGAAAAGAAACACATTAGGAATAAGGGATACAAGTGTAGTGAATGAGAGATGAGGACGTAAGAGGTCAAAGATTAAAGAAAGAAAAATGAGTATTAAAAGGGGTAATGAATATTGAGGCGGAGGAGATGATATAAGGAATTAGGTAATGGGCGAAATAATTAAGAGGAGGGTAAGCGAGAAATTTGAGGAAAATGAGTAATAGTAAAGGAGACGAGGATAAATATACTGAGAAAGAAAATCAAACAAAATTAGGGGAATAGAAGTAGTCTGAGGAGTAAGGAAAAAAAAAGAAGAGGAGTTTGCGTTACTATAAGGGGTAGAGAATAAATAACGAAGGATAACTGAAAGGGAAATGAAATGAAGGGGGACGAGTGAGAGAAGTTGAGATGAGTTCTCAGATGCTGAAGATGAAAACTAGAAAGAATAACGGAAATAAGAATATTACTCCGTATAAGGGGTAAAAAAGAACAGTAAGAGTATTCTAATTTTAACCACACACCACCTCACCCTTACAAAAATGAAATAAAATAAGGTATGAGGATCCCACCGTTTCGTTCAAACTTCAAACCCAAATATGAGCATTCATATAAGCAGGTGTGTTAGAGTATAAAACCAATTTTGAGACACCAGCCGTCATTTTAACCTTTTGGTTAAATTGGTTCCTCAAAATTAGTAAAAAAAAAATCTAACTAATTTTAAAATTAAAGTCTCAAATGGTAATTCTGACATAAACAATAATACTAACAACTCTTTTATGCGAATTCTCTTACTTAAGTTCTGATATGGTATCAGAGCCTTGTGACTGGAGGTCACGAGTTTGTATCTCACTAAACACTACCTCACCCTTTCAAAAAGAAATAAAATAAGGAATAAGGATTCGGCCCTTACGTCTACACGTCAAACCCAAATAGGAGCGCATTCATGTAAGAGGCTTTACAGAGTATAAAACCAATTTCGAGAATCCAACCGTTAGTTTAATCTTTTGGTTAAGTTGGTTCCTCACTGTGAGTACAAAAACAAAACATTTTTAAAATCGAGTTCTCATATTGTAATTGTGACACAAATAGTAATACTAACAACTTTATTACGGAGTATATGTATTCACTTCCCACTAATTCTAATATGGTATCAGAGCCTTGTAGCCAGAGGTCACGGGTTCGAATCTTACCACACACTACCTCATCCTTTCAAAAAGAAATAAAATAAGGCATAAGGATCCTGCTGTTACGTCTACACTTCAAACCCAAATAGGAGCGCATTCATGTAAGAGGCTTTACAGAGTATAAAACCAATTTTGAGAATCCAACTGTTAGTTTAATCTTCTGGTTAAGTTAGTTCCTCACTGTGAGTACAAAAAGAAAACATTTTTAAAATCGAGTTCTCATATTGTATTCTGACACAAATAGTAATATGAATTCACATCCCTCTAATTCTATTATCGTATCAGACCCTTGTAACCAGTGGTCACGGGTTGAAATCTCACCACACATCCCCCAACCCTCTCAAAATGGAATAAAATAGGCATGAGGACCCCGCTATTACGTCCACACTTCAAACCCAAATAAAAGCATTCATGTAAAGGGCCGTGTTACATATAGCACTAATTTTGGAACTTCAACCATAAGTTTAATCTTTTGGCCAAGTTGGTTTCTCATAGTGAGTACAAAAACGAATATTTTTAAAATCGAGGTCACATCCCGTAATTGTGACATAAACAGTAGTACTAAAAACTTTATTATATGAATTTACTTCCCTCTAATTCTAACATGGTATCAAAGCCTTGTAAATAGATGTCACGAGTTCGAATTTCACCACACACCAGTACACCACCCTACCCTCTCAAAATGGAATAAAAAAGGGCATGAGAATCCCATCGTTACGTCCACACTCCAAACCCAAATAAAAGCATTCATGTAAGGGTGCGTGTTAAAGTATAAAACCAATTTTTGGACTCCGACTTTCAGTTTAACCTTTTGGTTAAATTATTTTTCCCACAGTGAGTAAAAAAAACAAGCTAATTTTAAAATCAAAGTCTCATATTGTAATTCCTACGGAAACATTAATACTAACAACTCTTTTATGAAAAATATTTTCCCTATAATTTTAATTTGATATTAGATACTTGTGACCGAAGGCACAAGTTCGAATTTCACTACACAATACCCTACCCTTTAAAAAAGAAATAAAATAAGGCATAAGGATCCTGTCGTTACGTCTACGCTTCAAACCCAAATATGAGCTTTCATGTAAAGGGATGTGCAAAAGTATAAAACCAATTTTGGGAATCGAACTATCAGTTTAACCTTTTGGTTAAGTTGGTTCCTCACAATGAGTAAAAAAAAAAAAAAAAACTATTTTTAAAATCAATGTATCATATTGTAATTGTGACACAAATAGTAATACTAACAACTTTTATTTGATTTTAATTCCCTCTAATTTTAATATGGTACCTTGTTGTCAGAGCTCACTGGTTCGAATTTTACCACACACCACCCCACCCTTACAAAAACGGAATAAGACATGGCATAATTAAACGGAGTTGTGACATTAACGACTGATTAAAAGTCAAAAATTTTATTATTAACGACTGATTATTAACGACCACTCTCTTTCGTAGTGGAATGATATAGCACGGTGTATTATTAACGACTGATTATTAACCCCACCCTTACAAAAACGGAATAAGATACACACTTGACCTACAATTTTATTATTAACGACTGATTAAAAGTCAAAAAATAGCATCAATTAACGGAGTTGTGACATTTCAAATGATTATTTTACTTTCACAAATTTATAAATAAGATTATTTTACGCTTCTACTGAATTGATTATGACAAATTGAATTGAAGTAATACGACAACACTTTTGAACTCAGACAACCAGTCAAGTGTGTATTTGTGAGGGAAAATGTGAGAGTATAAACCAACTTTGGGACTCCAACTATCAGTCAAAACCTTTGGTTAAGTTAGTTTCTCATTGTGAGTAGGAAAAAAAAAATATTTTTAGAACTGATTTCGAACATAGACCAAACCGAATAGAATTAGAGTCTTGTGATCGGAGATCACAAGTTTAAATCTTACCACTCACCACCACTCTCTTTCGTAGTGGAATGATATAGCACGGTGTATGAGGAGCCCCGTTGTTCCATCCACACTTGAAACTCAATTGCATTCGTGTGAGGGGACATATTAGAATATAAAACCAACTTTGGGACTCCAACCATCAGTTTAAACTTTTGATTAAATTGGTTTGAACAAGTGAGTAATAAAAAAAATATTTTAAAATCGAGGTCCCATATTGTAAGTAAGACACAAACAATTATACTAACAACTCTTTTATATGAATTTTAATTTCGAAAATTCTACTATGGTATGAGACCCTTATGACAAGAAGTCGCGGGTTAGAATCTCACCAAACACCACACCTCCCTTTAGTTGGTGTGTTATAGAATAAAAGTAATTTTAGGACTTCAACCATCAGTTAAACCTTTTGGTTAAGTTGGTTACTCACAGTGAGTAAAATAAAATCATTTTTAAAAATCGAGGCGGTCTCATACTGTAATTGTGACGCAAACAATAATACTAATGACTCTATTATATTAATTTAGTTTTCTCTAATACTATTATGTTACTAGAAACTTGTAACCAAATGTCACAAGTCGAATCTTACCCCTAACCACCTCCCATTTCAAAGTGGAATAATATAAGATATAGGAATCCCGTCGTTGTGTCCACACTTCAAATCCAAATAGGATCATTCATGTGAGGGAGCATGTGAGAGTATAAAACCAACTTTGGGGCTCCAACTATCAGCTAAAACCTTTGGTGAAATTGGTTTTTCATTATGAGTAGGAAAAAAAATCATTTCTAGAATCGATTACGATAGAGACTGAACTAAATTGATTTAGAGTTTCGTGATCAGAGATCACGAGTTTGAATCTTACCACTCACCACAACTCCCTTTCAAAGTTGAATAAAATAGCACCGGGTATTGGGATTCCCGTCATTGCATCTACACTTCAAGCTCAATTGCATTCGTGTGAGGGGGCGTACGAGAGTATAAAATCAACTTTGGGGTTTCAACTGTCAGCTTATTAAACTTTTGGTATGGTTGATTCTACAAGTGAGTAAAAAGAAGTTTTAAAATCGACAGCTCATACAGTAATTAAGACACAAATAATAATTCTAACAACTCATTTATATGAGTTTTGTTTACGCAATTGTATACTGAAAATCTAATTAGTACGGATTACTATATAATAAACAGATTTGCACCATGTAATAAATTGCTTATTACGAAATTGTTTGACTCTTTGCCGTATTTTTTAAAACACCAAAACAAAAAAATGTTCAAGATTGTCACGTACCCAATTAAAAGTCCTAATTACTTTACGACACGCTGGCCACATGTCCCCAAAACTGTTCACTCTAACTGCCATATCACCGCTTTGACACAGCTGCGCGGTCCCCCAACTAGTTATAGAGGAAGTCCACAATAACATCTGATATGCTGGATTGATTTGTATGATGAGTTTTGACTAGACATTTTTTGGAGGAGAGAGATAAATAGAGAAAACGAATGAAAAACGAGACAAAGAGGGAATACATTAAAAAAATGAAAACAACAAAGGAAATGAATGACGCAGGCAAAAAAAAAAAAAAAAAAAAAAAACAAAGGAAATGAATGGGGAAATAAATGCGAATAACCATTGCGCAAGAAAAATGAACAATCATGTGCCATATTCTATCAATGCCTAAGAAATTTACTTTCGCAGCCTAAGAAATAAATTTGGGCAATTTTCAACTTTAGAAAGTTATTCAAAAGAGACGATTATAAGGTGACCCAAATTCAAATACTATTATCTAAAATGTTAGTTGTTCTCTCTCTTTTTCAATTTATATGCCCATTTATATTCTTTATCAATGTAAAATTTACCAAAGTTGTTTGATAATTTGTTCTATAGACTTGTTTTTTCTTTTATAAAACTTTGTTTCATATTTGTTGATTTCATGGAATGAATTTTTGAGTTATGTTTATATCCACACATTTTGTGCAAAGTTTTTCTTGGTTTTTTTTTTTTTAATTATTTTTTATCTGATTCTAGAATCAATATTAAAGCTTTGATTCATCGTTTCATGTTAAACTTAGTTATACCTAGGTACAATTTCCAGCAAAATTTTAAAATATAGATGATAATCAACTTATTTATTCTTTAATTACCTGATTTGTTGACTTCTAATTTCTATTAGTACTAATTATGTGTCTTCTGTTTGATTAGTGCCGCTTTAGTTTATGTACAGTCCTATGTTTGTGCTCTATTGTTAAATTAGTTTCTTCAAATGGACATTTTTATACGTTGCTTTAAATTTGTCATGATTTCGTGCTGGCTTGATTTTTTCAATTTGATGGATTTTTGTTGCCATAAAATTATTTTTGAGGTGTTTATCCCGAATTCTACCATTAAGACTTCCCACATCTATCGTTGCTATCATTGAGTTTGCGTGGCGCACATTAGAATGCTCCTTATCTGGTCTTGGGTGGGATCTTTCGAGGGATTTGTTTGATGTTTCTATCCTGTGGTGTTTTACTTGGTGTTGTTAAAATTAAGGTTGCGTGTATTGAATCTCTCCTTACCATGCCTCGCACGAGAACCTTTAAGGTAGTGTAATGATATTGTAGTTGTATGGTGTTTAGCTCCTTCCATTGTTAAGGCTTTCTCGATCAGTTAACTCCTGTTCCGTGCAACCTTTAAGCTAGGGATTCTTTTCAGGACTACTACATTTGTGTGGGAGTGTTAAATAAACTTTCTAGGCTTACCATAGATATTCATGCTACAAATTGTAATCATTAATATCAATAGAACTTTTGCTTTCCACTCATGTTGCATATATAGCTGACATATCCTTAGTGATTCACACTATAAATATACGATTATTTGCGTTCATCTATTATGTTGCAGTCTTTATGACGCATAACGTTGAGATTGCATATATCGTACCTCTTATCGTCAAGACTATTGGGCAGCCTTTAAGGCATTGATATTTTATTTTCTCATGGTGGTTTGCTTAATGTTGGTGTAAGGTGTTTGTTGTATATAGTAAACATATATTTTATATGACTTTATTCCTATTTTTTAGGCAATTTTCTGCAGTGTGATAGGTAGCTGTTCTTGCTGCAAGTTAATCTCTATAAGCCATTGGATGGGACTTTGTATGTCAAAAGTAAGTTAGTAAATTGGTGTTTTTGTTTTTTCACCTTATCTGCAGATTAATTTGTCTATATAAGTTGTCTTAGAAGTTCGATAAGATATCCTATCTTATAGCTAAAGGCCTAAAGGTGTATATAATATAATTGATTGTAATAATGATTATTTTATTCCCGTCTCATCTCTTAGCTAGTGTCATTAGCTTGATTCGGTTTGCTATTTTTTACACATTAGTTAGTTGTTCACTAGAAATCATGTCCAAGGTACGACACCTGTTAATGGCATGGATTTTGAAGTTTGAGCTGCTTTTGGTGTTTTAATACACCTTTGTCGTAAGTGATATGTACAATCAATTTCAATGAGAATCAAAGTATTTGATTGCATGTACTCATTTGGTTTCTGAAGTAGTAGTCCTGAACTTGTAACAAGTTGTTTTGAGTTTTTGGTTATTTTGATGTTACTTCTATTTGTCGTCAAAAACTTATTCTTCGCTTATAACCTAATGGCTCTTATAAATGTGACAATAATTCAAGGAGCATGATGAAGATGAGCCTTCTCACCTTATACTTGGTGACGGAAATGTGAGCCTTGTTACCACAACACAGGCCTGGGAGGAAAAATTGTCGCAAGCAAGTCGAGAAAGCAAAATCGTAAGTTACTTATAAAAAGTCTTTGGTGATTAATGTGATCCTATTTCATGGGCTTCTTGTGTAATGGTGACTTGCATTACTTCATGGAAGGTTTGTCCTTGAATTAACATTTATGTTAGAACAGATCCTTGAATCATTAGGGTAGAAAGTCTGGCACATGGTTATAAATTTCATTGTTAGCGCTCCACAATCCATACTGTACTTGAGTGAATCGATTAACACGGTCTGAGATCCCTACAGTGAATCATATGTTAAGTACTAACCCTCAATGATATATCTCTAATAATCCTTCATTATTTTGTGTCATGCACCTAATACATTCAGTTTTGAATGGTTATACTACAACATGGCGTTTCTTTATTAACGTAAGTATCAAAAGGTGGTATTGGCCGTAGTAACACTCATGACATGTAACCATGTACCAATGCCACTACCCAAATATCATAGATTTGAAGTAATGGATTGCTGCCTATGTGGCAGAAATTAATAAAATTCTCGAACTAAGATCTTGCATAAAACACATCCTATAGTTATACAACTTTCAGATTACGTGTTTCGAGCTGTTTCATGTATCATATCGTTAGGTGTGAAATTTTGTATGGTTTATAAAGCTAGCCTAATATGTTTAGTCTTTTGTAACCTCTATTTTCCACATGTGCATACACCATTACTATAAATGTTAGTATATAATTTTCATTAAAAATAATGGGTTATATAATTTTACAAATTATATGGAGCATCTGTCTTATTGTATGAGACAACTCAAAAGTAACTGTATTATCCTTCAAAATTAATCTAATTATTTGACTAAAAAAATAACTGTATTTTACTTCAAATGTAACTCTATTGTACATGAAATGTAACGATATTTTTTTTAATAAAAAATGCATTTCAAAATAAAAACTTTATGATTTACGACAAAATTTGAACAACAAAAAGTTTCAGTCTGTGCAAATCTACGCTACCAACGACTCATTCTCGCCATCAAATTCTATCGACTACAATATTAAAACCATTAGTTGATGATAAGAGTAGGTGTATGATAATTGTTGGGTTTTGGGATGATTATAAGTGAGAAAGTGGAGATATAGAAAGAAATAGTATGTTAATGAAATGATTAGTTTTTTTATTGATTGAAAAATGATGTAATTACAATGCCTAAGATTACATGTTATTTATAGGTTATAGGTACCCTTTTATATTCTAAGATATATACATGAATCGTCTTGATTCATCATACGTACATATGCATAAATAATCTAGATACAACGTACATAAATTTGAATGGATATAATACATAATTGAAGACACACAACTCTTCATCCATAGAAACATTGTTTTGTATGCATCCATTCATCCAAGAGACGTGATGCTTTGCTTATGAATAAATACAATGCCTTAGTAGATTCATCGTACTTAAACAACTATGGAAAAGTCTCATTATTTCAACACTCCTCCTTGAGACTTTTGGCCATAACTCCGAGTTTGAGTCTTAGAAACTCTATTCTGTTTCTTGGAAGGCTTTTGTAAAAATGTCTGCAAGTTGATGCTCGGTAGGACAATAGACAAGTTTAACTTCCCTCTCTTGCTCTGCATCTCGAATGGCATGAAACTTGATCTTCATATGCTTTGTTTTGTTGTGACAAACTGGATTCTTAGCGATAGTGATTGCTAACTTGCTGTCGACTAGAACCTCAGTTGGATTGTCTTGTGCGTGCCCCATATCTACAAGTATCTTTCGTAGCCAAATGGCTTGATTAACTTTAGCGCTTGCTGCCACGTACTCTGCTTCGGCCGTAGATTGTGCCACCGCTCCTTTTTTTTGACATCCATGAGAACATCCCGGAATCAAGTTTGAAAGCATAACCAGAAGTACTTTTCATGTCATCAATTGAACCAGCCCAATCGCTGTCAGTATAGGCTGTTAATTTTTTCTCTACACTGGATCTTAACATAACTCCAAAATTTGAAGTTCCCTTAGATATCTTAGGATTCTTTTTGTTATTCCCACATGAATGTCACTTGGTTCAGTCATGAACCTTGAGAGTAGGCTTGCAGTGAACATCAAATTTAGTATAGTTGCTGTGAGATAAAACAAATTACCCACAATGCTTCTGTATAGCCTTGAATCTGCCTTCTGCTTGCCGTCAGATTTTGATATATGCTCATTAATGGCCAGTGGTGTTGCTACTGGTTTGCAATGGTCCATCTTGAATTTCTTAAGAATATCTTGAGCATACTTAGTTTGAGAAATAAAGACTTCTTCTTCAAATTGTTGGATCTCCATTCCAAGAAAATAGTTCATGAGCCCTAAATCTGTCATCTCGAACATCTTCTTCATCTTCTTGAAAGTAACAATCATATTGTTGTTATTCCCAGTAACAATCATGTTCATTTTTGCTTCTCACAAAACCTTGCTTAATGAAATATGAGTCAATTTTTGTGTACCATGCTCTAGGCGCTTGTTTCAAGCCGTAAAGCCTTCTTTAATTTGTACACACACTCTTCTTTTTCCTTTTCAATAGACCAAAGATTTCTTCTTGAAGCTCACCATTTAGGAATGTCGATTTGACATCAAGCTGATATATTTTCCAACTCTTGTGTGTTGCTAAGGCAATAAGAGTTTTGACGATATCAAGTCTTGCAACTGGCACAAAGGTATCACCATAATCAATTCTTGCTTCTTGTGCGTATCCTTTGACAATCAATCTAGCTTTGTATTTGTTGACACTGGCATCAGGATTTAGTTTGGTTTTATAAACCCATTTGACGCCAATTACTGTTCTGTCTTGAGGTGGATCGACAAGTTCCCAAGTGTTATTTTTTATGATCATGTCATTTTCATTTTTCTTTGCTTCTTGCCACTCTTTGGTTTGGCGGCTTCTTCATGGTTATTTGGTTCATTAGTTGCCAAGTAACATGATTCACACAACTCGGGGGCCAAATGAACAATAGGACAATTTTGATATATTTGGGATAGAGATTTTTTTCCTCTTAGTCGTGTAGCATTCTCATCATCTGAATCAGAATGTTGTGACTCAGGAACGTTATCCTCCAATGTAGATCGAGACTGTTTATTGGCGTCAGTTTGAGGAGTAGTTGGAGTGAACTCTATTGTTCTTGTTGAGATGAACCAGAATCTTCAAATAACACACTTATTCGTTCAACTTTCTCCTCTTCCCAATTCTACATAGAATTTTCATCGAACTCCACATCTCTACTGATGACAATTTTTCCGGTATCGATGTTATAAATTTGGTAGCCTTTTGATTGTGTGCTATATCCAAGGAAGATGTCTTTTTCAGCTTCTTCATCTAACTTGCTCCTCTTTTGCTTGGGATGTCAACATAGCAAACTGACCCAAATACACGAAGACGCTTTGTTGTTGGTTTAACCCCACTCCATGCTTCAATCGGAGTGACTCCTTGAACTACTTTTGTAGGCAATCTGTTTAGTAAATAGACTGACGTATACACAACCTCTGCCCAAAATTTCTTCGGCAAATTTTTCTCAGCGAGCATGCATCTCGCCATCTCCATGATGGTTCTATTTTTTCTTTCTGAAACGCCATTTTGTTGAGGGGAGTAGCCAAAAGTGAGTTGATTCTCAACACCCTCGTCTTCACAGAATTTATCAAACTAGGAGGAAGTATATGCCTTTCCTTTGTCCGATCTGATTCTTTTTCATTTTGCACCCTATTTGTGTCTCCACTAGAGTTTTAAATTTCTTGAACACATGGAACACATTTGATTTTACACGCATAAAATTTACCCATTCATACGAGTACGAGTATAGTCATCGATGAACAAAATGAAGTATTTATTCTCGCTTAGAGAAGGAGTTCTGTGTGGACCACAAATATCGATATGAACAAGCTCCAATTTTTTCTTTGCTCTCCAATTGCTTGTTTGCGGGAACGGCTTGCGATGTTGTTTACCTAGTAGACATGGCTCGCACAAGTTCTTCATTTCTTGCAAGGAGGGAAAATCACGGACCATGTTCTTCTGACGAAGAAAATTCAGTGCACCAATATTGAAGTGCCCATATCTCTTGTGCCAAAGCCATGTTTCATCACTTTGGACTTTGTTAGCTTGCTCCATATACGTATCCAAGAATAGAGAAAATGCTTTGTTTTGCATTTTGATTTTAGGAATTTTCCTCTTTTGTGGATCATAAATGATGCAATGTTCATCCTTGAAGATTACATAATAACCATTGAGTATCATTTGCGGTATACTCAACAAGTTTTCACTAAGATCTGGTACTAAGAGAACGTCATTGATAAATTTAGTTCCCTTATTAGTTTGGACCGCAATGGTTCCCTTTCCTTGGGTCTCTAAGACGGCTCCGTTTCCCACACGTACGTGAGACTTGATTGAAGTATCAAGTTGAGTGAAAATCTTCTTATCATGAGCCATATGGCTTGTACAACCACTGTCGATGAGCCAGTTTTGCTTGTTGCTAGAATTTTCACTTTGATAGACTTGAAATAAATGATCCTCAATAGCTTGGTCAGTGAATTGATCTTGTGAAGTTTGTTTGGCCTTGTTTCTGCAATTTTTCTTCATGTGGCCAAACTTCTTGCAAAATCTACATTGTAGTTTAAGTTTCCCCCTGAAACCAATAATTTTGCTCCGAATGATTTGTTTTGCCGCAAGTGCCACATGGAGTAAATTTTCCATGTTTGAAAGAACTATTGTTACCCTCCATATGTTTATTTTTACCTTCTTTTAAATAAGGCAATCTTGATTTGTGCTTTGTTTGGAAAGCACCCTCGGTTGGACTCTCATCGCTTTTGATGAATTTTTCCTCGTGTGCCAACAAGGAACCAAACAACTCGGTAGTGCCGAGTGTATTCAGAGCCTTAAATTCTTCAATCATAGTATTGAGAGTAGCTAGCACTTTTGGAACAATAGTTTTTTTCGCTAGTACTTTCTCCATAGATGTGCATCTGATTTACCAGTTCCATGAATCTTGACGATTATTCTTTGATTTTTTCGTCATCTCTCATCTTTATATTTGCATAATCTCTTCTTAGTTTATTGAGTCTTACACTCCTTACTTTCTCGGAACCATGAAATTCTTGTAAAAGAGTGTTCCAGGCTTTTTTTTGCTGATGATGCCCGAATGATTTGTGGTGTAATGTTGTCCGAAACAACACTATGGATATATAAAGTTCCCTCGCATCTTTCATTTCATCAGTTTTTACTTGTTGTAGTTGCGCAGCGGAATATTCATTTTCTTTTACTCTTGCTTCGAATCCCTTTTTCACGATCTCTCGTAGATCACTGGACTTTAAAAATATTTTCATTTTCACACTCCAATAATCATAACTTTCTCCCGCAAAACTTGGTATTGCAGGAAGAGAAACGCATGAACTTGAAGCCATACTTCAAGAGGTTGATTGTTTTTGTTTTGTGGTAGTTGATTTATTTTGGCTCCTAAAGATCCTTATCGGCTCTGGTGCCGAGTATTGGGTTTTGGGATGATTATAAGTGAGAAAGTGGAGATATAGAAAGAAAAAGTATGTTAATGAAATGATTAGTTGTTTTATTGATTGAAAAATGATGTAATTACGATGCCTAAGATTACATGCTATTTATAGGTGATACGCACCCTTTCATATTCGAAGATATATACATGAATCGTCTTGATTCATAGTACGTACATATGCACGAATATTCTAGATACAACGTACATACATTTGCATGAATATAATACATAGTATGGAGAGACACAACTCTTCGTCAATAGATACATTGTTTTGGATGCATGCATTCATCCAAGAGACGTGATGCTCACTTATGAATAAATACAATGACTTGTTAGATTCATCATACTTAAACTATTATGGAAAAATCTCATTATTTCAACAATAATTACGATGAGCTTGTTATGTGTGAGTGAGAGTGTAGTATAACTATGGTGAAAAAATCAATGATGTGTCATTGTATGAAGCGACCTCACTATAGAATTACTCTAATAATTTTATCCGAGGAATTATTTCTATGGCAGTATGTTTAAATATTCTTTTGTTGTGCTTGTAGTGACTTTCTGTGGGACGCTATATAACATAAAATCTTCGTAGACTTTCCTAGCCACCACTTATGACCCACTCTATACACTCCCATAGTAACCACTTCCAAACATGAAAAATCAATCCACACCCTTGAATTCCCTTTTTCCTCCCTTCCTAAAACTACAAATTTGGTGTTTATAGGGTGCATATTGTAGAACGTAGTTCTAAGGGTGGGAAAATGATTTCTGTTGGTTTGAGGAGGTGGTTACAGCGTGAGTTGTGACATTATTAGAGGCTGTTCGTAGCATCTGTTGGGGTGTAGACATTAGTGGTGGCCGACAAGGGAGGGATGAGGCTGTTGCTGGAGACGTGAAGCCGCAAGGTGGACGTTGATGAGAGTTGGTTTGGGGGATGGTTATGAATGTTGCAGTTTAAATATGATTCCTTTTTATAACATTACTAATTGCCTCATCCTTTAAAGGGAATTGAATTTCATACATTTCCCGTGTTAGCCTATCCTGGTTCTACTCATTTTCACATGTTTAAACCAAACGGCCTGTTAATTCAGTTTGGTTGTCTGTGTAGAGCTTGACGAGAGTGTTAATCTAACAGGTCTTGGCGAATTTTAGTGCATCATGGTGTGGACCTTGCAAGATGATTGCACCATATTACTGCGAGTTATCCGAGGAGTATCCGTCATTCATGTTCCTCATCGTTGATGTAGATGAAGTTAGTGTAAGTGTATTAAAATCATTGTTTTTGCACTATAGTAATGAATGAATGACACAAGTACGATTAAAGACGGCATCTTGATTTATACATATCATCACGTAGATTTAAACTCAATAGTCTTTTCTTTTTGGTGGTCACAAGCAAATCTAACATTGATAGATTTATAGCCTGGTTTATGTATTGCCTTTAATGACCTTAGCGGAGGTTGACATTTACAAATTAATGATCAATCTTTACAGGATCTAAGTACATCATATGAGATCAATGCCACTCCAACATTCTTCTTCCTAAAGGATGGACAACAAATTGATAAGCTGGTCGGCTCCAACAAGGTCGAGTTAGCAACAAAGATCACCGCTATCATAGACTCACAAGGAGAACGTCGCATGTGAGACCGTATCATAATTTTTTCTTGTGAAAACATGACATTTTTTTACATTCCACGTCACTTATTGAGTTATTTCCACTTTGTGACGTCTTGGATATGTATTAAATATTTCGAGAAAAAATCTAAAGTTGAAGTGGTATTTATCAGTTTTGTATATATTTGAAAATGAAGGGTGTCTTTGCTACTGTACTTTAGTTAGTTGTGACCTAGAAAACTATTAATTTTGTTAGCTTTACCATATAGACGTCATGGTAGTATGTAAATTTTACTAGCACAAAATTTTGCTATTCAATTTATATAATTACATGAAATCCATGAAGTTCTTAAATTGAAATTTGTAAAGACCGTGATTGGTTTTAAAACATTGAGGAAAACCTCCCCAGTATCACAGTACAAATGAACAAATTTAACTTTTTTTTTTCTTTTTCAAATACACATATACAAAAATTTAAAATTTTACATTTATATCTAATATTGCTTATGACATGCAATTATTTTATGATAAAGTGTTGACAATATATGTTATGTTTCTGGCTTTGAGTCTTATGTTCCTTTATAGGTATGTTTGGATTCATTTTCCCTCCTCTTAAAAAATCAAAACCCCTCCAATAGAGTAGAGATTTGGAGGGTAAATGTCATAGTTTTTCTCCCCTTCCTTCCCCTACCCTCCCATCATTTACCCTCCCCTCCTATTGGACTGAAATGGTTTGGTGATTTGGTTCGAATTTCTGGTCTAGGATCTAACCATGGTCCTTGGGCTAGAACTCACGGTTCAACATGGTACTTTGGAGGGTTATGAACCCATTTTGGTCCAAATGGTTCAAGAAACAACTCATGGGGAGGGGCCAAGTATCTCGACTGATTTCAACTCAAGATGATACACTCTTATTCAAATTCAAGTCCCTTTCAATATAGTTTGCTTTATTGCTTTATGTCTTTGTCACCTTTTAGTATGTTGTATGGTAGCTCAAATCAGCTTGGGGACCTTAAGTGGGACGTCCAAAACTTGCTCTCCAAGGAGCAATCAAGGGCCTTGGATGAACAGTAACAATGAA
Source organism: Dianthus caryophyllus (assembly GCA_023091065.1). Classification (NCBI taxonomy): domain Eukaryota; kingdom Viridiplantae; phylum Streptophyta; class Magnoliopsida; order Caryophyllales; family Caryophyllaceae; genus Dianthus; species Dianthus caryophyllus. Next base: position 7,926,210 of record CM041529.1, on the reverse strand, counting down.
GGGTGAGGATGCTTCAAAGGGTCGCCATCTACTTTAGTTGTTATTGTTTGTTTGTAATCAGATTTTGTAAGCTCACATGGAGCCGTTTTATTGTTGTAATTGTGAGGTATTTGTAGCCCTTAGATTACTTAGGAGATGTAAGGCTAAGATGTAAGCCTTGGTCCTATATAAACCAAGGGTCGCCATCTACTTTAGTTGTTATTGTTTGTTTGTAATCAGATTTTGTAAGCTCACATGGAGCCGTTTTATTGTTGTTATTGTGAGGTATTTGTAGCCCTTAGTTACTTAGGAGATGTAAGGCTAAGATGTAAGCCTTGGTCCTATATAAACCAAGCATTCCTACATTGTAATTTTCAGATTTGAGTGATATAAAATTTCAGTTTTGAAATGTGAGGTTTTTATAGAAAACCCTCTCTTCTCTCATGGCTAAGTGCTTGAGAAACCCTCCTTAGCTAAGTGCTTGGAGTTCTTTGGGTGATGACCCTTGCTTAGTGCTTGGTCGGATCCTTAGTCTTAGACTTTGGCTTTGTGATTTGTCTAATTCATACCCATCTATCTTTGTTTTTATGTTTTACAATAAATCATAAACTATCCACCCAAAACAGCCCCAAAACTTGAGTGAAACGAGTTCACCAAAATCAGCCCTCAAATGCTACGTTTTTGGTGTGTCAATTTCAATCAAATAAAGGTCATTTAGGGTGAGTGTGATTACAAGGTTCAAAGAGGCCCGCTCCGTTTTGCTTCACCTATCATCTACCCTCCCGTCTATTTCCCTCCATTTCTCGGTAGCCAAACACACCGTATATATTAAAAGTTTTGAATCATAAGGCCTAGTTTGTATATAGAGGGATTTGGAAGGAAAAAAAGGGAATAAGGGAAGGGTGAAATGAAAATAAAAAAACGAAAAGTAAGTGTGGTTACCGGTTCCCGCGCGGGCCCACTCGGCTTCTTCTATAGCGCGCAAGGGGTGTTAGTTTTGGCGAAAGGAAGGCGATTTTAGATTTAAAAGACTAATCGTTTAAAAATACTTTAAAATTTGGTTTTTGTGTGGCCACCAAATTATGCGGTAATTTGGAAATCGCTAACGTTCCTTAAACTTAAGACACGAATATTAGGACTCAAGACACGTCGACAACCAACGACCTAAGATTATCGTGAAATCCGAGTCAGATTTGGGGTGAAGGTACTTTTAATTAGGTTAATTCATTAGTTTTCGAATAAACCGGTTAATTTTAACTTTAAGATGATTTGTTAATTTAAATGTTTAAACTATATCCAGCTATGTACATTCGTGAATATGCGCTGCAAAGTGGATGCAGAAAATGATGAAATCGCGAAAAAGGTAGCGATTGGTCAAGGAAATCGCCAGAGGACTTGCGATTCAACGGCTGAAACGTCAATTCTCTTGCTGTTTCAGAGCCTGTGAAAAACCGTATGAAATATGTGAAAGCCCTCATGTTTAGCATGCTTTTTTTGTAAATCAACGTAAATCAATTTAGTAATGTCAATGTAATACCCCGTGTTAATCCATAAATTAATTTCTTAAAATCATACAATTATTAACCTTTCACTCATTCGAACATCGACACTTGGAATTTAAAATTTCTTATAACTAAATGATCACAATATTTCGTGATCATTTTAAATAACTTTAACTACGTATATTAAAACATCGGATGATTTATCGACTCATCAATTATAATTCGGATAACAAATTTCGCAGCGCTAAACGAGATCGCAAAATCTCTTTTCACGTGTCTAATCCCTCATCGAGTCACTTCGACTTTCCATCCTTAAATAAAATGAAGTCTACTCTAATGTCATCATCTTATGCATCAAATACCCATTTAAGGCCTCAGTAATCTCACCTCACACAATTACATCATCAAATGAGCTACTTTAACTTTGAAAGCAAATCCCGTATAAATATTTGAGGCACAACTTTCGGAGGCCGTAAAATGGTCATACGAACTCGGAATTAAGTGAAACGAAAGCCTAAACCACATAGTATTTAGAGACAGATTTAATGATGCTATTTTTGTAGCCATCAGACCTGCCTAACATAACCCAGTATTCTGCTTTCATTTTGAAGGTCGGATTTTAATTCTTCGAGACCTTCTAATGCACTGTCTCTACTTTGGAAATAATTCTAGACTTTAAACTTTCGAATTCTAAATCATGAATTAAATTCTTAGACATTATGCCCCATTATATTTAATACGCCTAATAAAAAATTTACAACGAAAACGATTCTTAATTCACGACTTTTAGGTAACGCACCAAAGTGACTAAGCTTAAACCCGAATCAGGGAGCACCAAAGTTTCGGCCTCCTCCACCTTTTCCTCTTGTTTTTCTTCTTCTTCACAAATTAGGACTTCATCCTCACCCCAATGTACCACTTCACAAGTGCTCAAAGCCCTCTTGCTAGGACACTCTTTGGCAAAATGACCATAGCCTTGGCATTGGTAGCATTTTTTGAGAGGAATTGTTCTCCTTGGACCAAAGTCAATGCCTTTCCCCTTGTCTAAGCTTGGTGGGTTTTGGGTGGTACTAGGCTCGGCTATCTTCACTCCCCCACCCCCACCCCCCCTTGGGTTGTGATGCGGGAGCAGTGGGAACACAATGGAAACGAGGCCTTAGAGAGCACATGGTGCGAGAGCATTGGAAACACAACAATAACAAAGCCTTCTAGGGCACGATTCCGACCATCTGAATGGAACCACAGCAGAAACGCAAGCACGTTTCTCACTATCTGGCAGGAAACGCAGACACGTTTCCTACTGTCTAACTGGAAACGCAGAAGAAAACGCATGCTTTGAAGGTTCCTAGAAACTCACAGGAAACGCAGACACGTTTCCCACAGACTAGCTGGAAACGCTGGAAAACGTGTACAGCTCAACACGCATTCCTTAAATTAGTCCGTAGGATCAGCTAGTATAATTTTAATTATTCTTAGTTTATTTACTTTTTTTACTTGCAAATAAACTGGGAAATTTTCCTAGAAGTGGTAGAAGTAATAATGTCTTTTAGTTGATTTTATTTCCTAATTAGATTAGGAAAGTCTTAGTTGGTGAATAATTTGGTTTCCTAATTATATTAGGACCAACATAGCTGTTTTAGAGTACTATAAATAGGGTCGACTTGTGACCTTATTTTCATATCTTATCATTCACTGAATTATCAATAAAGTTTTATACTTTGCCTAAACTTGCGAGTTTAACCGTTGAATTCTTTCTTGCGAGATTGATTTCAAACTCTTCCTTGCGAGGTTGAGATTTAGCTAATCAAGTGATTTCCTTGCGAGGATTGAACGAGATTGCTTACTTATCCGTTCTTGTTCCAAGAACTTGCATTATTCACCTAGAAACGCAACCTCACGTTGCGATTCCACCCAAAACAAGCAACCTCACGTTGCATTCAAAGTCACAGTTACAAAATTCCGCTGCTACGTTTCTAAAGAACCTACGTTTTCTAGATCAGGTTGTGTTCAAGGACGTTTTGGGTGTAGGTTTAGACATCTCGACCTTCCCCTTATCTAACTTCTTCATAGGCTTAGTCGCGTCACCTAATCAAAAGTAATCCGAACAAACTCTAACGGGTAGCAAGGGTAAGTCGGGTATCGTATCCACAGGGAGAAGGTTGCAATGTTGGCTATTTTGAATGATTCTAATCTCGGTTCGAGTGTAGGTTGGTTTACTAAAAGCTAGAGCGTAAGGTAAGGGTTAACAATAAGGAAAAGGTCTAGGGAATCGAGGATAGCAAGGGTGAAGCTAGGACAAGGGATGATGACAGAAATGAGTCGGGAATCGCATGTGCTAAGGAATAGGCTCGACCTCTCGGTTCTAAGCGTCCTCTAGGTCTCAAATGCGGGCTCTCGCAACTTACAAGTGAGGGTCCTAATGGTTGGTCTCGTACCCTACCTTAAACTAGGCTTTCGATCTTAAGTTTAAGGGTGGAAAACGCTTGCTAAACCTTGGCCAAGGGATCAACAAACACAATCAAACACAAGACAACCAAAACACAAGCAAGACCCTAATCAAGTCATCACCAAAAGCATCCTAGACTACTCACCCGTGATCACCTTTCACCCCTAGATAAAGGACTACTCACACATAGAGAAAATGAGTACAAAAGCGAAAGCAATAGATGAAATCATGATCAACAACGATATATATATGAAATCACAATGAAAAGAGAGAAGAGAATTGCAATACCAATCAGAAATTCCAAGAGTAAAAGGATGAATTCAAGCAACAAAACCCAAATAGAAGATCAAACTAAAGCAATCCGAGACGGGAATTGAAATTACAAAATTATAAAAGTATGAAACCTAAGTTTTCTTGAGAATGAACTTTAAAGTGTTAAGAAAGTGCAGGAAAAAGATTAGGACGAAATATGATCAAATGCTCCTTCATATAGACGATTTATTTTAAGCACACGAGAAGCCTGAGCCGTCCCAGGGTCCGGGATGAGCTTCTGACCGGGACCACCATGCCGCGGCATCTCGAGCTACGGGACACCTGTCCCGTGAGTTTCAGCTCACAAGTCTTTTTGGCACTTTCTTGTACTTAGCCAAATTTGCAATATAAGTCGTCCCAAGGCTTAGGGACGAGGCTCATGAGTAGGGACGAGTATTAGGATGAATATGAGAGCTTCAAATCCCGTCCCAAGGTCCCGAGACACCTTCATTTGTTGAAACGAGGCTCGTGCGCAACCGAAACGCAACGAAACCAACTCGAATCACCTCTAAACTTCACGAAACTTTATGAAACTTCACGAAACCTCCCGAATAGCATCCTAAACTCCAAATAGCTGCTTTAACCTGCAAAATAGACACAAAAACGCAGCAGAGCCAAAACGGAGCGAAATAGGAAGCGAAACGCATGTAAAAGCACGGGAAACGCAAAGTAAAGCTCGTGAACAGGGGGCTATAAGTAAGTAAATATATGACACATCAAACTCCCCCAAACCGAACCGTTGCTTGTCCTCAAGCAACCAAGCATGACAGAAAATAGAGGACAAAGCGAGATAAAAAGACTTCCCCAAACAATCGCCAGACCACATGTAGCTCAAGCAAATGACAATCGATCCCGAAGCAACATGGGACGTATGGAAGTAGCTAGCTAACGGATGAGAATTACAAGACGGCGCAGAATGAATAGCATGGCTTAAACAAAGGCTCTCTAGCAATCAAATCACGGACCTCTCGCAGTTTCCACTCTAACACAAATGATGAACAAGGCGAAGTATATAGTGACACCCACCTACTCGACTAGTGGAAGCACGCCCGCAATCTAATGTGGACCAAATCTCGTATTCCCGTACACAAATAACGTCACAAAAACGAAGCAAACATGAGGACTTACATAGGAAATGAGGGTGTAAAGGCCAAAGAGAGGATAAAGGGTGAGAAGGTGGAACAAATGATTATGGAATCGTGGAGCTAAGCCACTAGAAACCACTCGTACTACTCAAGTGCTCATCCAACCAACAAAGAACCCAACTCTCATGAAAAACGGACCGAAAACAGCATATCGGTCTCCTTTACACATCAACGCAACATAGGAATCAAATACAAGTGCTCACTCATGTAACAACAACAACAACTTCTTCATTTTTGTGCACATATTTTCTTTTCTTTTGATTTTTTGTGTGTTGTGTTTATTTTTTTCAGATTTTTGTTTTTTTTTCTCTTGAGCAAAGAGCACACTCACAAGTTGCGGAAAACCTCATAAAAGGTCGGGGAAACAGCAATCCCGACTCAAATTCACCAACACTCTCAAGCCAACGACGTCAGCAAGTCGCAGCCATGATCACAACCCAAAGAACGAGCACAAGAGTAAGCAAAAGCGGTAACTAGCTAGGCTAGGGTAGGCTATATGGCAATGTAGCTAGCAAACTCATGTGGGTAAGGGGTATTAGGATCATATATGAGAGGCTAAAAGCAATGCAAGGACAAGGTGAATAAAATGCAATCAACTAAAGTCTCATATGCATAAACAAGTGACAAAATCGTGGGAAACACGGGATAGGGGCCACACTTATGCGCGTTGATATTACGTACCCTACGAGGAGAACTACTCACAAAATAAGCACGGGGACCGGGATAGATGAACCGGCCGCAGGAGGCTAAAAACCTCACAATATAGTAGCTATAGTCCGTGAATGATAAAGCCAAAACGTAAAAGCACGCCATCATCCGCAAACGTCTCAACATCCCCGTAGCGCTAATCCAAACAATATAAAACATGCCAAAGCTCAAAGGCAAACAAGGGAAGGGATGTCGGGAAAAATCAAGATAAAAACAAGCTCGCAAACAACGATCGGGATACGTATTTTTGGTATTTTTGAGAATTTTTCTGATGTTTTTGTAATTTTTGAAATTTTCAGATTTTTGGAGTTTTATGATTTTTTGAAAAAAGCGAAAAACGAAAAAGAAAATGCAAAGATAAAAAGCAAAGTGTTTCTCCCCCCAAACCAAACAACACATTGTCCCCAATGTGTCCTAAAGCACATCAACCAGGGACCATAAAAATAAGGGAGAAAAACACGCAAAAGTCTCAAAAGAAATAAAGTACATACAATTTATTTACAATGAAAATGCTCCCCCAAACCAGCTTCAAACGGCGAGCTCAGCACGGGTACTAGAAGTACCACCAACCATGGGTCTCGTCGTAGACGAACCCACTTCCATCATCCTCATACTCGCCATCATCGTGGCATCCATCTCCATCATCAACAGCTCGGCCAACATCATCATTCACATCATCCATTCGGCCTACACAAGCAACGCCACGCACGTCGTCTTTGATCACATCCTTGCCCGCGTCCTTCCTCCCTAAGGTACCAGCAATAATATCACAACAGAGCACGGCCTCAAGAGGGTCCCTCTCGAGGACTTGAGGTAAGTACTCGTCCACACAATCATCAATGACATCGACAGCAAAGACATGCTCCTCTAACATGGGACGTTTCAAAGCATTTGAAAGGTTAAAAGTTATTTTATCACCTCCTACGTCCAACGTCAACTTCCCGTTCTTGACGTCAATGATTGCACCAGAAGTGTGCAAGAAAGGCCAACCCAAAATAATAGGAATTTGGGAGTCTTCGACCATGTCAAGAACAACAAAGTCGACGGGGATGAAAAACTTACCAACCTTGACAGGAACGTCCTCCAAAACGCCTAGAGGGCGTTTGACAGAACGATCCGCCATCTGGAGAGTGATGTTCGTTACTTTCAAAGGCCCCATGTTGAGTTTCTCGCATACGGAGTAAGGCAGGACGCTTACACTTGCACCTAAATCACATAAAGCGTTAGAAATAGAAACGGTACCAATCGTGCAAGGTATGGAGAAACTACCTGGATCCTTTAGCTTAGGAGGAGACTGGTTTTGCAATAGAGCGCTGCATTCAGCAGTAAAAGCGACAGTCTCGACCTCGCTAAACGATCTCTTTCGAGTGAGTATGTCTTTCAAAAATTTCGCGTAAGCAGGGACTTGAGTGACAAGTTCAGTAAAGGGAACGGTTAAGTCTTTCACTACCTCCATGAACTTACCAAATTGACTATCGAGCTTTGACTTTACCACTCGACTCGGGAATGGTAGTTTGATTTGAATGGGCGGCTCGACAGGCTTGCTCTGCACTTGCTGCGTCACCTTACTCTTGTCCACGGCAGCCCCACTTCCTTGACCTTGCTCGGCCTTCTTTGGCTCAACACCCACGTGCCCCTCTCCCTTGCTCACGGCCTGTCCTCCTAGGGGACCCGCGGCTGCCCCACCTTCATGGCCCACGGCTGGACCTCCTCCCTTGGTTCCGCTCGTGCTCGCTCCTGCAAAACCATCACTAGAAGCAATAAAATCATTAGGAGAAAGAGAAGGGTCTACCTCACTTACCACCGTAGGCATTGGAGGACCGTCATAGCTCGTTCCACTCCTCAAAGAGATGGCATTGATCGACTCATGAGGTTGTGACCCTTGCGAAGGTAGATTACCCGGCTTCCGTAGAGGATTAGAAGAAGCAAGTTGAGCCACTTGCGTTTCAAGCATCTTGATGGCCGCGTCCTTTGCTTGGTCACTCTTTTGCATTTGAGCCATCATAGTTTCTTGAGTCTTGGCCATTTGCATCATCATGGCCCTCATTTCATTCATCATTTGGTCACCACTCGAAGGAGCGGCTTGCACGGGTAGTGGAGCATTTTGTTGTTGAAAATTGGGGCGATTGAAGCCCGGGGGGTTGTAAGGTCTTTGGTTGTTGTATTGTGGGCTGAAATTTTGTTGGGTGGTGTATTGTGGTTGTTGTGGTGGAGGATTCAAGACATTTTGGCTCTTGTAGCTCAAGTTCGGGTGGTTTTTATAACCTTCGTTGTAGAAATTGGAGTAAGGGTTGTTTTGTTGAGATTGAAAGGCTTGGACGGGTGCATACATACCTCGGCATTCATGAGAAGAATGGCCGGAAACGCCACAAGAATTGCAAGGCACGTCGTGAGAAGTGTGCATAGCCGCCACCGTGTGTCCACTAGCATTTGAGGAACTACTACCCGCTCGAATTTCGCTCATCATCATTGCGGTCATAGCGTCAATCTTAGCCGAAAGTATGGCTACCACGTCACAATCATTCTTACCTCCGCTTCGAGGGACATTTCTAGAGCTCCCGTATTGCGCATTATGGATTGTCATGGCCTCGATCGTATCAATGGCCTCTTCCACATCAATATTGTCAAATCGACCATTCGCCGCCGAGTCAAGCACTTGGCGTGACTCATTATAAAGACCGTTGTAAAATTGCATGACAATGAACCACTTGTCCATGCCATGGTGAGGGCATTGACGTTGGAGCTCCTTATATCGTTCCCACGCATCAAACAAACTCTCATCTCCTCTTTGTCGGAAGCTAGTAATTTGGCTCTTAAGCATTGCGGTCTTCTCGGGCGGAAAGTACTTTTGATAAAATGCCAACACTAGCGAGTTCCAATCCACAATGGCGAGCGCAACCCGGTTCTAGGAGTTAAGCCACAGCTTGGCTTTATCTCGGAGGGAAAATGGGAAGAGCATCTCCCGAATTGGATCCTGGGTCACACCCGTTTGCTTGATTGTAGAGCAATAATCACAAAAATTTTGGATGTGTAGGTTAGGGTCCTCACCGGGACTCCCTCCAAATTGAGTGCGTTCTATTAAGTTGATGAACGCGGGCTTGACTTCAAAGTTATTCGCCGCTATGTTGGGCATAGCATTTCCCGTAGGAATTTGATCCGCGGTTGGCCTTGAATGATCGGATAGCTTCACCATTGTCTTTAATTCGGGCGTAGGTTCAATGTGAGATGAAGTAGAAGGGGAGACAGTAGCTTCCAAGTCCTTAAGCAAGTTCTTGCGCCTTAGAAATGTACGCTCCGGCTCCGGGTCAAATGGAATTGCCAAGCCTTTTTGAGACGTACGTGATAACCTGGGCATGCACAACACTTGAGAAAGCTATAAGTAACGGCCTCAAGGAATTGAGGTTCCTTGAGACAAGAGTAACAAATAAGAAAAGAACCAAATAAACAACAAAAACGAAAGCCGTCTCCCCGGCAACGGCGCCAAAATTTGATAGGCTTAGTCGCGTCACCTAATCAAAAGTAATCCGAACAAACTCTAACGGGTAGCAAGGGTAAGTCGGGTATCGTATCCACAGGGAGAAGGTTGCAATGTTGGCTATTTTGAATGATTCTAATCTCGGTTCGAGTGTAGGTTGGTTTACTAAAAGCTAGAGCGTAAGGTAAGGGTTAACAATAAGGAAAAGGTCTAGGGAATCGAGGATAGCAAGGGTGAAGCTAGGACAAGGGATGATGACAGAAATGAGTCGGGAATCGCATGTGCTAAGGAATAGGCTCGACCTCTCGGTTCTAAGCGTCCTCTAGGTCTCAAATGCGGGCTCTCGCAACTTACAAGTGAGGTACCTAATGGTTGGTCTCGTACCCTACCTTAAACTAGGCTTTCGATCTTAAGTTTAAGGGTGGAAAACGCTTGCTAAACCTTGGCCAAGGGATCAACAAACACAATCAAACACAAGACAACCAAAACACAAGCAAGACCCTAATCAAGTCATCACCAAAAGCATCCTAGACTACTCACCCGTGATCACCTTTCACCCCTAGATAAAGGACTACTCACACATAGCGAAAATGAGTACAAAAGCGAAAGCAATAGATGAAATCATGATCAACAACGATATATATATGAAATCACAATGAAAAGAGAGAAGAGAATTGCAATACCAATCAGAAATTCCAAGAGTAAAAGGATGAATTCAAGCAACAAAACCCAAATAGAAGATCAAACTAAAGCAATCCGAGGCGGAAATTGAAATTACAAAATTATAAAAGTATGAAACCTAAGTTTTCTTGAGAATGAACTTTAAAGTGTTAAGAAAGTGCAGGAAAAAGATTAGGACGAAATATGATCAAATGCTCCTTCATATAGACGATTTATTTTAAGCACACGAGAAGTCGGAGCCGTCCCAGGGGTCCGGGATGAGCTTCCTGACCGGGACCACCATGCTGCAGCATCCCTGAGCTACGGGACACCTGTCCCGTGAGTTTCAGCTCACAAGTCTTTTTGGCACTTTCTTGTACTTAGCCAAATTTGCAATATAAGTCGTCCCAAGGCTTAGGGACGAGGCTCATGAGTAGGGACGAGTCTTAGGATGAATATGAGAGCTTCAAATCCCGTCCCAAGGTCCCGAGACACCTTTATTTGTTGAAACGAGGCTCGTGCGCAACCGAAACGCAACGAAACCAACTCGAATCACCTCTAAACTTCACGAAACTTTATGAAACTTCACGAAACCTCCCGAATAGCATCCTAAACTCCAAATAGCTGCTTTAACCTGCAAAATAGACACAAAAACGCAGCAGAGCCAAAACGGAGCGAAATAGGAAGCGAAACGCATGTAAAAGCACGGAAAACGCAAAGTAAAGCTCGTGAACAGGGGGCTATAAGTAAGTAAATATATGACACATCACTTCTCCACCCTCAAGGCCATGGTCACCGCATCATCAAAGGACCATACATGTTGCATCTTCACTCTATTAGCCACCTTAGGATTTAGGCCCTCAATGAACCTTGCAATCTTTTGCTCGGGCTTCTCATTCATCTCACATTGTAGGGTTAGTTGTTCAAAATCCCTTAGATAGGAGTCAATAGGTTGGTGATCTTGTTTGAGTTGGGTTAGCCAAAAGAACATGTCTTGGGTGTAGTCTTTGGGTACAAACTTATCCTTGAGTTTCTTCCTTAGCTTGAGCTAAGACCTAATACTCCTTACCCTCCCTATTTCTCTGATTTTTCAAGTTCTCATACCAAAGAGAGGCATAGCCCTTGAACTTCATGATAGCAACCTTAAATGACTTCCTATCCGAGTACCCTTTGAATTCAAATACCCTCTCAACGGATCTAAGCCAATCCAACAAATCCTCGGGGTTTAAACTACCATTAAAGTCAGGGATTTCTACCTTTAAGTCATGGTCATGCTCCCTTTGATAGCCCTCAATGGACTCTTCCGAATCTGAGTTGGGTTCACCCATCATAGCTGGTGGTTGTCCTCTCCCACGGCCCCTTCCTCCTCCTCTTGGTGGTGGTCGGTCTCCATGAAGGTTGTGCTCCATCAAAGTGTTAAGAGCATTCATCATGGTGTTACAATTCCCAGCAAGTTGATTCATCTTTTCCTCTAAGGCCGTGAGCCTTCTATCATTAGCCATTTTTGTGAAATTTTGTGAGATTTTGTGTAAGAAAAGAAAAGAAACAACCTAAGCTCTGATACCAAGTTGGAGTGAAACTTATGGAATAAGATTCACTCAAAAAACTTAATCAAATTAGACTTGAAAAACATGAACATACTCGGCTGATTTAAGTGTTGTTTTTGTGTTTTATTTTTGTGAATTTAAGTGAACTAAAAGATAAAAACAAAGATAGTCTTCTTCCTATCACTTAGCCAAGGATAGAAGGGTTGAATATCCAAGCACTAAGCCACTAGATATCCGAAATTTACACTCAAGCACAAAGCAAATGAGTTTAGAAGAGTAAGCACTCAACTTAGGGTTTTTTCATTCAAATGTAATCTGATTTTTACAATGTAGGATGGGGTTTTGCAGCAAAACGGAGCGGGGCCTTATTGAACCTTGTAACACACTCACCCTAAACGACCTTTGACTGAAAATGACACACCATAAGCGGAGCTTTTGAGGGATGTTTTAGGTGATCTCATTTCACTCGTTTATTGGGGCTGTTTTGGGTGGGTTAGTTTCTGATTATTGACAACTAAAAACAAAGGATAGATGGATATGAATTAGACAAAGCACAAAGCCAAAGTCTAAGACTAAGGATCTGACCAAGCACTAAGCAAGGGTCATCACCCAAAGAACTCCAAGCACTAAGCTAAGGAGGGTTTCTCAAGCACTTAGCCATGAGAGAAGAGAGGGTTTTCAAAGAAACCTCACATTTTCAAAGCTAAAATCTTATAACTCAAATTTGATTTTTTTACAATGAGGTTGCTTGGCTTTTATAAGCCCCAAGCTTGCATCTAAGCCATACAACTAACTCCTAATCCTAAGGCCACGATTTGGCTAAATAAAACAGCTAATAAAGCCCTTACAAACTGATAAATACAAGGCATAAAGTAGAAAAGGACATGAACATAAAGTAGGTGGTCCTCCTTGTGGTCCTTCCTTGAAGCTCCCTCTTGAATTCTTTCAAAATGCTAGCTGCCATCAGCTTCTAACGGACCCAAATCTGACCAAGGATGAATACAAGAGCCTCTACATGGTCCCCAAAGGATGTACCACCTAAAGAAGGCTGTTTCATGGTGACATTGTTCCTAATCCCAAAATTGCTTCCAAACTAGATACTTTGTAGAGCTTGCTGAAATTCCTTGAGTATTTGAACTTTGAACCAGTGCTCCTAGACCAAAATGGGTTCATAACCCTCCAAAGTACCATGTTCAGCCGTGGGTTCTAGCCCAAGTACCATGGTTAGATCCTAGACCAGAAATTGGAACCAAATCACCAAACCGTTTCAGTCCAACTCTCCCCTTCTTCAAAAAAAGTTTGTCCTCAAAGTTTGGCCAACTAAAACATGGTATCCAAAAATGAATTTTCAGAAAAACAAAACAATTTAGGAAGAATGTAGTGTAGATGTAAAAGAGGGAAACAACAAGAGCCCCTTGGGAGGACCAAGCAGTTCGAAGGTTAGGAAGACGTACCGAAACCGAGAAGGAAAGACGTTTTGGAAGCATGGGTCGCATCTCGTCTTGTAAACCCAGACCCAACCCATTGACCCAAATATTATATATGATTTTTCATTTTCATTAATATAATATTACACTCATAATATTTAATTATCGACACTCTAATTCTCTCGAAATATGCTTTAGTCTCAAATATCATGTTATTTATTTTACATTTTACAAACAACTTATTGAAGAATTTTAACGTTTTGAATATACTTTTTTACTAAGTACATTATATAATGTTGTAGAACTTAGTTTTATTATATTTGAAGTTCCAAAAGTTTCTTTTTGTGGTTGTAACAATTACAAAATCCAATTTTTTGATTGACAGGCTTAAGTCGTATCACCTTATGAAAAATAATACTACAAAACTATTAACTAATAGCTAGTGGTAAGCAGGTATCGAATTCACAGAGAGAAGTTTAGATTCTACTAAACCCGAGAGATTTTAGATTACTATGAAAGTATAATAAGTTCACTAAACTAAGGATAACCAGAGCTGAAGCTAATGGTATATATAGGTTAAAACTAAGGCTTAAAAGGTTCTAGTAATAATTAGGATACTTTTAGGGTCTCGGGTTCACGAATACGGAAAACGTATCAAGCAAGGAATCGTGGAAATTGACTGATAATTATGCTATGGGAACGACTAATCCTCTCGGATATTAATCTATATATCCTAAGGTTTGACTAGCGGGCTCTCGAAACTTGTTAGTCTACTTTATCGAATTGCAAGCAAGCGAAGTCTAATCTTAAACCAGGCTTTCGATCTTAGGTTCACATTTCCTAGGTCGATTAACTAACCGCAGCCGACGATCAATCAAACGTAATTAAAGCATGCAATTATGGCTAGCAATAACCAAGAGCAAAAATCAATCATCCGATAAAAACTACGCAATCATGATATTGATTCCCCTAAACCCTAGATTAGAATTTAGCTACTCATAGAGTTAGGGCAAAACAAATCAAAAACAATAATTAGGGTAAACATGATTAATAATAAAATAAACTAATAATATTAAAAGAGAAATAAATACCAGAGAAGAAATTGTTGAAGACCTCTTAACTACATTGCAATGAGAAAAGTATTTTTTGGTTCACAAGATAGCAAAAACTAAAGTACAGTAATGAAAGATAGATATTGTTCTCCTCTACTAGGTCTTTTATATCAAATTTCCTAAGAGTAATTTCCTAATTCATAAAATAATACATAAATAAACCGTCTAAAATAATATAGTCACTGGTCATTGCTAGCTGGATCCCCTACACAATGGCCCTCAACCTGGCCGTAGTCTTAGCTTTTTTTGTCCAAAAACTCGCAAATTAGTAGGGATGGCAATTATGCCCAAAACCGAACCGAACCCGACTCGACCCGAGCATAAAAACCTGACCCAAACCCACTTCTTTAGAATCCAAATCCATATCCACTCAAAAATAATCCGATCCATATCCATTAAAGAAAAACCCGATCCATACCCATTATCGATCCACTTCAGATCCAAACACAACCCGATCCAAAATACCGTGTTGTAGAGTGGGTTAAGCTCAAAATTTTAGCTTTATAAATGAAAAATATCATAAAAATTGATGTAGAATGTCGGAAAATTGAATTTAGACCGGATTTGGGTTGGATTTTGGATCGATTGTGGGTTGGATTATGGATCGAATATGGATTTGGATATGAAAAATTCATAATGGATCGGATTTGGACATTAGGGTTGTGGGTTTGGATCGGATATGGATTTGGATCGATGATCCATTAGGAAAGTGGATCGGGTTTGGATTATACTAAACCCAATCCGAACCCGATCCATTGCCATCCCTACAAATTAGTCATCTAGTCTAGGCAGCGGGTTGACCGGCCGCCTGTAACACCCCGGCCCCAACTAAAGGCCGAAATGTCATTCACGGTAGCTCGCCAGGCTGCATACACCGCCCACAGACCAACACGGGCCCTTTCCAGCGCACTTTGTCCTCACTTGTGCGCATCCTGAGAACTTCCCAGGAGGTCACCCATCCTAAGACTACTCTCCAGCAAGCATGCTTAACTGAAGAGTTCTTAAGATGAGCCACCAGAAAAGAAGATGCATCTTATTGATATGAGTAGTACTTACAATCCTTTTAAGCACTATGTCATTTGAGCTCATCACATGGACCATTACAAGGGGGAACCCGGCCCGAATAACCTCGGACAACACCGGGTGTTACACACCCCCACTTGAAGAACGCAACGTCCTCGTTGCGCCTGGTAGCTACTTACAATATAGCATTCCAGAATCCTCCCCAACTAGGTGCGTATGTAACACCCCGTGTTATTTTAACACAATTTGATAAAAGAATTTAATTCCTAAAATTAAATTCATCCTTTTTCATTATAATAAAAATGCGTCTGAATTTTTTTCACCAAATAATACTAAAATTTCTTAAGTCCAATTTTAAAATTTTGAAAAATAAATTTTGTTCTATTATCTTCAGAATTGAAAAAGAAACACATTTCAAATTTTTATAAAAATGAACACTTATACTTTTTCCGTCTCTGAAATTCGGGTCAACAATTTCAAACACGCAAATCAAAAATCAAACCATCTTATCCTCTTCCATTTTTGAAGAGGCAAACTTAACATCAAAGTTTTAATAAAAATATAATCATTTTGATTAATTTTAAAAAAAATAATATTATATTAATATATAATTACTATTCATTTTTCTATTAAACTAGCTTATTTCTAAAATGTCGAAATTCTAAGTTATACTTAATCAAAACTGATAAACTTTTTGACATTTGATTATAATTCTTTAAATCTATAACAATCCACCAAAAAAATAAATATTTCGACCTAGGAAAGTTTTATTCAAAATTTTGAGGATTAAGATCCGATTTTTATTTTTAGTACCTTTTGAAAATTAGTCTTATTTTTAATTCCGATTTCATTCCAAAACATTATTTTAGGATCGTATCTTTTATTTCGAGACTATTCGTCTTGTAAGAATCGAAAAATTTCAAAACGAAAAATCGAGCCCGATTATTTTTACAATAGCCGAGCTTACTTGGTCTTTTGACCAAGTTATCTTCTTCCATTTTTCTTACACAAGTCTTACACATTATGTTTATCATCATCACTTTTATTTTAGTTTATATTTAAATTTAAAGTTTATACTTTTAATAAAAATACTTATACAAATACAAAACTACTACTTTAATACTACAATTTTCATTTCCGTCACTTTTAAAATTTTTCTAAAGTAATAAATAAAATATTTTAATCTTAGAATTTAAATGTAGAGATATTTGAAAAAAATTGTCAAACGCAAGAACCTTTAACTTTTATCGCTTTTGGCTGACTTTTTAATCCCGATTTATTTCGTAAAAACTTTTTAAAAATATCATAGGAACATTTTTAATGCCAAATAGTGTCAAAGACTTTTTAAACCAATTAGAAATTAGATGTTCCCTAATTTCATTATAATTAAACATTATTTATTAAATAAAACCAACTTTATTCTAAATTCATTTAACCTAACTTATTACAACTTATCCTCATTATTTCAAGGAGCAAAAATCACCTCATTTTCATTCATGTATGTCGTGTAACATGCCCTCCATTTGCTCTCTTTTATTTTTCCATTTTTCTTCCTAAATCACTTAAATAAAATCCTAATATTATCTCTAATAATTCCTTAGTAGTTCTAGTATATTAGTGGGTCTTTAGAAGCTAACTTGCAAGGATATTATGGGTGAAGGTAATGGGTTTTATGGGTGAAGAAATTCGATCTAAAATTTATTTTAGATCCCGACGATTAACATCCTAATTAAGGTGACTAGCCTTGTCTTGTTTTATCCTCTTAGTAAATTAATTTGTTTTGTTATTATAAGTTTATGAATATGATTGTTGTGCTAAAATATGTTAAACATGATTTGTGTGTGTTTATATGTTATGTGAAACATAATAAAATGATAATAAATAAGTAATATTGATTATAGTAAAAGTGTAGTAAATTGTTCACATGTTTAGTTAAATTAATTTTGAGCATTTTTAATTATGATTCATATCATTTTTATGTTTAGTTATGTTTTACTTAAGTAGTAATGTTATATAAAAATTATGTGAAATATTAACAATGAGTTTAAAGTGATTAAAAATCGAAAATGAAAATTATTACATATATACTACAACTCACGGTTTTCCCTATTTTTTTTAATAAATTTTCACTTTTAATTCTTGTAAATTATATGTTGTGTTAAGTTAGTTTAAAATGGATGTATTCATGTTAAAAAAAATTAAATTAGGAAAATAAATAATAAGTTGTTAAAATCAAAAAATGGTGTTCTTGAGCTAGTTTATGTGTTCTTGAAATCTTCAAGTTGATGTTCATGTGTGTTCTTCATTTTTACTCTCTTTGATTATGTTTTAGTTTATGCTTGTTAATGATTTGTGTTTATGTTTAGTTATTGTTTTATATATTGTTAGTCATATTATATAAATCAACTTAAAACATTATAAATCATTTAGATTAAAAAGTTAGAAATTTAAAGTGTTGAAAAAACACTATTCATAAATATAAATGAAATTGTTAGTAAGTTTCATTTTAGTTTAAATCGTTTTAGTATAATTAGAATAATTAAATTATAAAGACTTTAAGCTAAAAACCGTTAAAATCAAAAAAAAAATGAAATTTAGAATACTAGTATACATGCTCACGGCATTTTGGACATTTTTAATGTTAAAATTGTTTTTATCACTTTTTAGTTTAATTGTTAAAATAATTTAATTAGTAGTTAATAAATTGAATTAAGAAATTAAAAGAAATAAATCAATTTTGACATGTATATTGTTTTACACGACATTTTCATTTTTGTTGACTAAATTTGACCAAAATGAAATTATCACTAAGTCACTAAAGTTAAATAGTAATTAGAATTAAAATTTTAGTATAAATCGATTTAGTTATAAATGAAATATCATAAACCGATAAAAATATGTAACCGTTATAAAAATGAACTAAATCGTATTATTCTTGCCTTTGCTATTTGGATTGTTGAACTTGGACATACGGACTATAAATGAATCATCCACGATACTATCACTAACTTAAATAAATAGACGACTAAATTTAACCGAGTCTCGTTTTAAAATAAATATCATTGATCACCTTTTATAAACCGAACTTAACGTTTTTAAAAATAGAATTTTAGAATATTTTCATAAGTGACTAAATACAAAATGAACTTAACGTTTTTTTTAAAACTATGATTTTCGAATATTTTCATAAATGACTAAATACAAACCGAACTTAACATTTTTAAAACTAGACTTTAGAATATTTTCAAAAATCGCCTAAGTACAAAACGAACCTAACGACTTTGAAACTAAAAATTTGTACTTAGAAAATAAAAACAAGATTAGTATTATTCTAAAATACCTTAAGTATAAAAAAATAATAATAAGTATAAGTATAAAAATACGTATAAAATACGATGAATAGTAAATACAATGAATAGTAAATACGATGAATAGTAAATACAATGAATAGTAAATACGATGAATAGTAAAATACGATGAATAGTGAAAAGTGAATAGTGAAATACTGAAAATAATTGAAAATTTTACTAAGTATAGAAAATTTAAAATGAAGAAGTAAATGACCTAAAGTGTTTGAAAAACACATAAATAAAATTGGACATACTAATAAACGTTTCAATTTAGAAACTTGAAAACGTTAATAATTAACAACACTTCAAATAATAAACGAACGTGTTATGTGATCATATGAAACCTACAAATACTTAAACGTTTGACGCTGAGACTAGGAGAGTCTAGTAACATGTGATATGGAATATCAAATAAATAATGAATATTGAGTAAGTTAAATAAAAGGTCAAGCTTGGGCCTCAGATATGAAAACGTCAATCGTGAGTGAAGTGGGGTTAAGATAGTCTTGTAGCGGACGCCACTATCTCGACCTTATTGCGTGTGTCATCTCGAATAGTGTGGTATAGCCGGCAGTATTATGCTTTGTGCATCCTGCCCATGCCGTTACGCCTTAAGTCGTATAGCCTGTTCCGTACAAGATAATGAAAAATTCAACTCTTAGTGGGTCGGGCTTTAGGAAATAGTCGTTTTATCACGAGTTAAGGTGCTACATGAATAGCATAGCCTACTCTTAAATTGGATATTAGTGTATGCATACTAGACTAGGGTTTTATTCCCCTATTTCGCTAAAGTTATCAGGGCCACCGTGACCTTATTGCGATTGTCATCTCACGGTTCTGTCTCCTTGCCGTGTTTCGTTCTTAGTGGGCGCGACACTTGCATTCGTTCTTACCCTGCGTAAAGATTACTTGACGAGATTGTATCTGAAGTTCGAATCATTTCGAACACTAGAGGATGAGATGCAAGTATTATAGTATTCGGCGTGGTTTACGAGTCGAGTAAGTCTCTGCACTATGGAAGTGAGATGCAATCGATCAGAGTACAAAGGCCTACTCAGTGGTCAGGCTCGTAAGCAATATGTGTTATCTGTTGTATGTTTAATTGAGAACGAGTGTGTACCATCTTCGAAAACTAAAGACCACAACTTTCTGAATTGAATCGAGTCTGCATGAGGAGAATGATAAGATATGTATGTTTGATTGCGATCCGATATCGCCTTGTAATGCCATTGAATTATTGTGATACTATTGCTATGCTATTATGTGCTATTTGCCTTCATAATTGAATATCATGCTTATATGATTTATCGCTTTAAACCGCATGCTTATTATGACTTATATGTCTTTATATGCTATATGTATTAAGCATGTTTATGTTTTTATCATAATGTTATGTTTATAAAGCGATAATATTAAACCAAAGTAATTGAAATCGAGGGTAAGTATGAGCATAGCTAGTCATCGTCATTCGCCACGCATCCCCCCAATAGTTTATTGTGCAGGACGATCGTGGACCAGGAGCTGGATTTTGGATGGGGCCACGAGACGTTTTTACCAACTGTAACAACCTGGTTTTTAGTCGACTTTAATTACTAAGGCGGAAATTAATTAAGTCTTAAACCAGCGTTATTAATTATACAAATAACCCAAATATTACATCATCGTTTAAGAGTTGAATGGAACAACTCTAAATACGGAAGTTAAAAGAGTAAAGTGTTGTATATATTACATATCTCTCAAAAGCAACAAAAGTAAAGCGTAAAACGCCTCGTGGCCCCATCCAAAATCCGGCTCCTGGTCCACGATCGTCCCGCACAATAAACTATTGGGGATGCTCATTGATTGACCGGTGACTAGCTATGCTCATACTTACCCTCGATTTCAATTACTTTGGTTTAATATTATCGCTTTATAAACATATCATTATGATAAAAACATAAACATGCTTAATACATATAGCATATAAAGACATATAAGTCATAATAAGCATGCGGTTTAAAGCGATAAATCATATAAGCATGATATTCAATTATGAAGGCAAATAACACATAATAGCATAGCAATAGTATCACAATAATTCAAAGGCATTACAAGGCGATATCGGATCGCAATCAAACAAACATATCTTATCATTCTTCTCATGCAGACTCGATTCAATTCAGAAAGTTGTGGTCTTTAGTTTTCGAAGATGGTACACACTCGTTCTCAATTAATCAAACAACAAACAACACATATCGCTACGAGCACGACCAATCGAGTAGGCCTTTGTACTGATCGATCAGATCTCACTTCCATAGTGCAGAGACTTACTCGACTCGTAAACCACGCCGAATACTATAATACTTGCATCTCATCCTCTAGTGTTCGAAATGATTCGAACTTCAGATACAATCTCGTCAAGTAATCTTTACGCAGGGTAAGAACGAATGCAAGTGTCGCGCCCACTAAGAACGAAACACGGCAAGGAGACAGAACCGTGAGATGACAATCGCAATAAGGTCACGCTGGCCCTGATAACTTTAGCGAAATAGGGGAATAAAACCCTAGTCTAGTATGCATACACTAATATCCACTTTAAGAATGGGCTATGCTATTCATAGAGCACCTTAACTCAGGATAAAACGACTATTTCCTAAAGCCTGACCCACTAAGAGTTGAATTTTTCATTATCTTGAAGGTAATGCGCTTTACGACTTAAGGCGTAACGGCATGGGCAGGATGCACAAAGCATAATACTGCCGGCTATACCACACTATTCGAGATGACACACGCAATAAGGTCGAGATAGTGGCGTCCGCTACAAGACTATCTTAACCCCACTTCACTCACGATTGACGTTTTCATATCTGAGGCCCAAGCTTGACCTTTTATTTAACTTACTCAATATTCATTATTTATTTGATATTCCATATCACATGTTACTAGACTCTCCTAGTCTCACACAAACGTTTAAGTATTTGTAGGTTTCATATGATCACATAACACGTTCGTTTATTATTTGAAGTGTTGTTAATTATTAACGTTTTCAAGTTTCTAAATTGAAACGTTTATTAGTATGTCCAATTTTATTTATGTGTTTTTCAAACACTTTAGGTCATTTACTTCTTCATTTTAAATTTTCTATACTTAGTAAAATTTTCAATTATTTTCAGTATTTCACTATTCACTTTTCACTATTCATCGTATTTTATACGTATTTTTATACGCATTTCGTATTTTTGTACTTCGTATCCTATACGTATTTTTATACTTATACGTATTCTCATACTTGTACGTATTTCTATATTTATACGTATTTTTATACTTAAGATATTTTAGTATAATACTAAACTTGTTTTTATTTTCTAAGTACAAATTTCTAGTTTCAAAGTCGTTAGGTTCGTTTTGTACTTAGTGATTTTTGTAAATATTTTAACAGTTTAGTTTTAAAAACGTTAAGTTCGTTTTGTACTTAGTGATTTTTGAAAATATCTAAAAGTCTAGTTTTAAAAACGTTAAGTTCGGTTTGTAAAAAGTGATAATGATATTCATTTTAAAATATTAGTTTTAAAATTGTTAAGTTCAATTTGTAAAAAGTGATAATGATTTTCATTTTAAAATATTAGTTTTAAAAATGTTAAGTTCAATTTGTAAAAAGTGATAATGACATTTATTTTAAAATGAGACTTAGTTAAATTTAGTCGTCTATTAACTAAATTTAACGATTTTCATTCTAAAAATAATAGTATCGTGGATGATTCATTTAGGTCCGTAAGTCCAAGATCAACAGTCCAAATAGCAAAGGCAGTAACACACGATTTAGTTCATTTTTATAATGGTTACATATTTTTATCGGTTTATAATATTTCATTTATAACTAAATCGGTTTATACTAAAATTCAATTCTAATTACTATTTAACTTTAGTGACTTAGTGATAATTTCATTTTGGTCAAATTTAGTCAATTTTAAGTGATGATGTCGTGTGACTTAATATATATGTCAAATTTGATTTATTTCTTTTAATTTCTTAAATCTAACTTATTAACTAATAATTTAAATTATATTAACAATAAACTAAAAAGTGATAAAAAACAAAATTTAACCCTAAAAACATCAAGAATGCCGTGGCTAAGTTGGTGGTGTTCTAAATTTTCATTTTTCGATTTTATCGGTTTTTAGCTTAAAGTCTTTATAATTTAATTATTCTAATTATACTGAAACGATTTAAACTAAAATGAAATTTACTAAAAATTTCATTTATATTTATGAATAGTGTTTTTCAACACTTAAATTTTCTAATTTTTTTATCTAAATGATTTATAATGTTTAAGTTGATTTAAAACATAACACTAACAATATAT
Organism: Dianthus caryophyllus; assembly: GCA_023091065.1. NCBI lineage: Eukaryota > Viridiplantae > Streptophyta > Magnoliopsida > Caryophyllales > Caryophyllaceae > Dianthus > Dianthus caryophyllus. The sequence goes on along the minus strand of CM041529.1, from coordinate 7,903,182 downwards.
AAAAACAATAACTAAACATAAACACAAATTATTAACAAACATAAGTTAAAACAAAATCAAAGTGAATACAAATGATGAACACACATGAAGCTCACATGAACTTTCAAGAACACCAAGAACAAAAATAAGAACACAAATGCACTTTTACTAACTTATAATTTATTTTCCTAATTTAATTCTTTTTAACATAACAACATCTATTTTAACTTAACTTAACACTACATATTATTTACAAAAATTAAAAGTGAAAATATATTAAAAAAAATGGGGAAAACCGTGGGAAGTATATATGAACATATAATTTTCATTTTCGATTTTAAACACTTTAAACTTATTGTTAATATTTCACATAATTTTTATAAATGATTATAACCTAACTAAAACATAACTAAACATAAAAATCATATGAACATAAATTAAAAATGCTCAAAATTAAATTAACTAAACATATTAACAAATTACTACACATTAACTATTATCAATATTACTTATTTATTATCATTTTATTATACTCCAACTAACATACAAACACACATATTTGATGTTTAACATATTTTAACATAATTTTCATACTCATAAATTTATAATAACAAAACAACTTAATTTACTAAGAGGATAATATAAGACAAGGCTAGTCACCTTATTTTGAATGTTAATCGTCGGGGATCTAAAATAAATTTTAGATCGGAAAATCTTCACCCAAAATACCCAAGAATGTTAGCTCCTAATACCCACTAATATTACTAGATTACTTAAGAATTATTAAGGAAATATTATAAGGTTTATTTTAGAGTGTTTTAGGAATAAAAAGAGAGAAAATAAAATGAGAGAAAAGTGAGTGAGATGGTACGACATTTTGAGAGCAATTGAAGGTGATTTTGCACTTGTCAAATTTTTAGGATAAGTTAGATATAAAGTAAGTGTTAAGTAATTTAATTAATTAATTAAAGTTTAATTAAAATGAATTAATGACACAAGTAAGCATCATATGGTTACTAAAGTCCTCTTTACTATATGGTGCAAGTAATTGTCCCCTAGGTGTTTTTTTTTAAAATGCTTTTACGAAAAAGTCGGGTTTAAAAAGTCGGGCGTCAAAAGACGATAAAAGTTAGTGTGTGCGCGTTTGACGATTTTTCGAAATATTTCTACTTTTAAATTTTAAGACTAAAATATTTTATTTACTATTTAAGAAAATATTTAAAAGTTGAGGAACGTCGATAAAATTTTAAGAGCTGAGACGGCGAAAGTAGAAGAATAGAAGGTTTATTTGACCTTTGAAAGAAAACAGAAAAATGAATTTAGTTCGGTCTGTCTAATAGTTATGAAAACTGTACCATTAAATCCGTCTCGAAAAATTAAGTGGTTTAGGCTTTTGTTTCGTTAAATTCCGAGCCCGTATGACCACTTTTCGAACCTCGAAAGTTAGGCCCCTATTAGTTATACGGGTTACATTAAAAAGGAAATTGATTTGTTATATAATGTTAAATGTAAATTAATAAAATGATGACATTAAATAGGTGTGTAAGAGGAAAGCAATTTGTACAAGTTAAGCAAGAATGGAAGAGGATAATCTTGGTCATGTTTGACCAAGTTTAGGTCGGCTATCATAAAGAAAATCGGGCTCGATTTTCGTTTTCGAAATTTTCGATTTGCGCGCACGCGAAAGGTTTCGAAATAAAAGATACGATCTTAAAATAGTGTTTTAAAATAAAATCGGAAATAAAAATAACACTAATTTTCAAAAGGTACTAAAAATAAAAATCGGATCTTAATCCTCGAATTTTGAATAAAAAGTCCTAGGTCGAAATATTTATTTTTTTTTGGTTGATTGTTATAGATTTAAAGATTCATATTCAAACGTCAAAAAGTTTATCAGTTTAAATTAAGTATAACTTAGAATTTCGACATTTTAGAAAAAAGCTAGTTTAATAGAAAATGAATAGTAATTATATATTAATATAATATTGTTTATTAAATAATAATCAAAATGATTACATTTTTGATGTGTAATTGTTTTGTACGTGATTTATGAAAAAATATAAAGTGGCTTGACTTTGATTTGCGTCTTTGAAATTGTTGACCCGAATTTCAGAGACGGGAAAGTATAAGTGTTCATTTTTATAAAAATTTGAAATGTGTTTCTTTTTCAATTCTAAACATAATACAACAAACTTTATTTTTCAAAATTTTAAATTTGGACTTAAGAAATTTTAGTGTTATTTGGCGAAAAAAATTCAGACGCATTTTTATTATATGGAAAAAGGATGAATTTAATTTAAGGAATTAAATTCTTTTATCAAATTGTGTTAAAATAACACGGGGTGTTACAAACCTACCCCCTTAAGAAAAGTTTCGTCCCGAAACTTGAATAGAGTGGATAACTACTCGCAGTTAGGCAAGGCAGTTAGAGAGAATGTCAAGATTATACAAGTTTTGATAATGACATTTTATTTTGGTAGAATAAGACTTTTCAAAATGTGTGAATTTTTGCATTATTATAAAGATGTTAGATAGAGTGGGAAGATTGAAAGTTATAATCGTTTTATAATTACAAATGGAATATTTTGAATTAATATCGAAATATAGCTAGATTTTTATTTCTGAAATCGACTTCAAAGGGATTTTCAAAAAGGTGGGGCCTAGAAGTATTGTACGGAATTAATTTAAATTAAAATTATAAGGGTTTTGAAATAAAACAAATTATAATTTTATTTGAAATTAAATATATAAGTAGTTTAAAGTTGGTTGAAATAAAGCTTTTAAATTTTAAACTTTAATCAATGATTTTAAAACCATCATATTTTTTTGTCCTACCCCCTTAAGAACATATTTATCAAACTCCAGAGAAAAACTAAAGAATCATTTTAAAGGTTGAGAATTCAGAAATAGGTATTTATATGTTTAAAATTTTGAACATAGTTAAAATCGATAGTATATTAGGTAAAGAATTTACGATTTAAAACATAATAATTTCAAAGATATTTAAAATTACGAAATAACAGTTATAGAATTAATTGAATAAGTTTCAAATATGTTTTAAAAGGGGAAACATGAAAGTTCATTTTAGAGTATAATTAGAACTTTAAATTTAAGAAAATTTATATATTTTAAAAGAGATAGTAAGTTTAGAAGGATAAAAGGTACAAGATTCAAATATTTTTGAGAATTAATTTAAAGGAGTTTATTAGATTTGAAAGGTAACAATGAAATCATTTTGCGAGATTAAGGAAGAGGAATGCAAGTTCATTTGAAAAGTAGTTATTAGGAATTATAGATTTAGGAAATTAGAAAGTTAGAAGAAAAGGTTAGAAATGTTAAAATTTTTAAAAGAGAATGAAATAAAAATTTTGGTTAGAGAGAATAATTAGATGAAGTTGTAGAAATCCTTTCTGCGACAGAAACCTTCTAGATCTTCAACGTCTCATCAGTTGTAAGGTCCTTAATGCGTCCAGTTGCTGCGTTTGAGGTCTTGTCGTCATGTATTCGATTAATGGCTTCGTTCTTCGTGAATTAAATTTATTACTTAGATTTTATATCCGAGGATAGTTGTTAGTCTTAGTTAGACACATCAGCAAGTAGCAAGCATACGATAGTTAGTGTATTTTATTTTGAGGGCAGTAGTTCGTTTATTTAAAAGTCCTTAGTCTAAGGTCGGTCCTTAAGGTTTCTACCCATCCTCACACTTTAACGCGATTTCAAGTTTATTATTTAAGTGATCTAATAAAAGAAAAATCTAGTTTATTATTTGATCCTATTAGTCTATGCCTGACATACAATATGAATGTCTGGCCCAGGTGTCTCTCGCTAGATGAAATAACTATTAAGTTACTCACGGTCGCAAGACAACTCTGATACCAACTGTAACAACCTGGTTTTTCGTCGACTTTAATTACTAAGGCGGAAATTAATTAAGTCTTAAACCAGCGTTATTAATTATACATAAAACCCAAAATGTTACATCGTAATTCAAGAGTTGAATAAAACAACTCTGTGTACGGAAATTTAAAAGAGTAGCGTCTTATATATTACAAATCTCTCACAAATGACATAAAGTAAAGCGTAAAGCGTTACATGGCCCGTCAAAATCCGACTTAGGTCCATGATTACCTGCACAATAAAGCGATGGGGGATGCTCACGAGCTGACAAAGTGACTAGCTATGCTCATACTTACCCTCGATTTCTATTACTTTGGTTTAATATTATCGCTTTATAAACATAACATTATGATAAAACGTAAACATGCTTAATACAATTAGCATGTAAAGACATATATGTCATAATAAGCATGCGGTTAAAGCGATAAATCATATAAGCATGATATTGATTATGAAAGCAAATAACATATAATATCATAGCCATAGTATCACAACATATCAAAGAAGATTACAAAGCGATATCGGATCGCATACATACATCACGTATCGTATTGTTCTCATCATGCACTTCGATTCACTTGAAACTTGTGGTCTTTAATTTTCAAGATGGTACACACTCGTTCTCAATTAATCATACAACAAACAACACATACCGCTACGAGCGACCACCGAGTAGGCCTTTGTACTCGATCGATTGCATCTCACTTCCATAGTGCGAGAGACTTACTCGGCTCGTAAACCACGCCGAATACTATAATTCTTGCATCTCATCCTCTAGTGTTCGAAATGATTCGAACTTCAGATACAATCTCCTCAAGTAATCTTTACGCAGGGTAAGAACGAAAGCAAGTGGCGCGCCCACTAAGAACGAAACACGGCAAGGAGACGTAACCGTGAGATGACAATCGCAATAAGGTCACGGTGGCCCTGATAACTTTAGCGAAATAGGGGAATAAAACCCTAGTCTAGTATGCCTACACTAATATCCAATTTAAGAGTAGGCTATGCTATTCATAGAGCACCTTAACTCTGGATAAATCCACTATTTCCTAAAGCCTGACCCACTAAGCGTTGTATTTTTCATTATCTTATGCGGAGCAGGCTATCGACTTAAGGCGTAACGGCATGGGCGGGATGCACAAAGCATAATATCACGCGGCTATACCACACTATTCGAGATGACACACGCAATAAGGTCGAGATAGTGGCGTCCGCTACAAGACTATCTTAACCCCACTTCACTCACGATTGACGTTTTCATATCTGAGGCCCAAGCTTGACCTTTTATTTAACTTACTCAATATTCATTATTTATTTGATATTCCATATCACATGTTACTAGACTCTCCTAGTCTCAGCGTCAAACGTTTAAGTATTTGTAGGTTTCATATGATCACATAACACGTTCGTTTATTATTTGAAGTGTTGTTAATTATTAACGTTTTCAAGTTTCTAAATTGAAACGTTTATTAGTATGTCCAATTTTATTTATGTGTTTTTCAAACACTTTAGGTCATTTACTTCTTCATTTTAAATTTTCTATACTTAGTAAAATTTTCAATTATTTTCAGTATTTCACTATTCACTTTTCACTATTCATCGTATTTTACTATTCATCGTATTTACTATTCATTGTATTTACTATTCATCGTATTTACTATTCATTGTATTTACTATTCATCGTATTTTATACGTATTTTTATACTTATACTTATTATTATTTTTTTATACTTAAGGTATTTTAGAATAATACTAATCTTGTTTTTATTTTCTAAGTACAAATTTTTAGTTTCAAAGTCGTTAGGTTCGTTTTGTACTTAGGCGATTTTTGAAAATATTCTAAAGTCTAGTTTTAAAAATGTTAAGTTCGGTTTGTATTTAGTCATTTATGAAAATATTCGAAAATCATAGTTTTAAAAAAAACGTTAAGTTCATTTTGTATTTAGTCACTTATGAAAATATTCTAAAATTCTAGTTTTAAAAACGTTAAGTTCGGTTTATAAAAGGTGATCAATGATATATATTTTAAAAGCGAGATTCAGTTAAATTTAGTCGTCTATTTATTTAACTTAGTGATAGTATCGTGGATGATTCATTTTAGTCCGTATGTCCAAGTTCAACAATCCAAATAGCAAAGGCAAGAATAACACGATTTAGTTCATTTTTATACTTGATTTACATATTTTTATCGGTTTATGATATTTCATTTATAACTAAATCGATTTATACTAAAATTTTAATTCTAATTACTATTTAACTTTAGTGACTTAGTGATAATTTCATTTTGGTCAAATTTAGTCAACAAAAATGAAAATGTCGTGTAAAACAATATACATGTCAAAATTGATTTATTTCTTTTAATTTCTTAATTCAATTTATTAACTACTAATTAAATTATTTTAACAATTAAACTAAAAAGTGATAAAAACAATTTTAACATTAAAAATGTCCAAAATGCCGTGAGCATGTATACTAGTATTCTAAATTTCATTTTTTTTTTTGATTTTAACGGTTTTTAGCTTAAAGTCTTTATAATTTAATTATTCTAATTATACTAAAACGATTTAAACTAAAATGAAACTTACTAACAATTTCATTTATATTTATGAATAGTGTTTTTTCAACACTTTAAATTTCTAACTTTTTAATCTAAATGATTTATAATGTTTTAAGTTGATTTATATAATATGACTAACAATATATAAAACAATAATTAAACATAAACACAAATCATTAACAAGCATAAACTAAAACATAATCAAAGAGAGTAAAAATGAAGAACACACATGAACATCAACTTGAAGATTTCAAGAACACATAAACTAGCTCAAGAACACCATTTTTTGATTTTAACAACTTATTATTTATTTTCCTAATTTAATTTTTTTAACATGAATACATCCATTTTAAACTAACTTAAAACAACATATAATTTACAAGAATTAAAAGTGAAAATTTATTAAAAAAAATAGGGAAAACCGTGAGTTGTAGTATATATGTAATAATTTTCATTTTCGATTTTTAATCACTTTAAACTCATTGTTAATATTTCACATAATTTTTATATAACATTACTACTTAAGTAAAACATAACTAAACATAAAAATGATATGAATCATAATTAAAAATGCTCAAAATTAATTTAACTAAACATGTGAACAATTTACTACACTTTTACTATAATCAATATTACTTATTTATTATCATTTTATTATGTTTCACATAACATATAAACACACACAAATCATGTTTAACATATTTTAGCACAACAATCATATTCATAAACTTATAATAACAAAACAAATTAATTTACTAAGAGGATAAAACAAGACAAGGCTAGTCACCTTAATTAGGATGTTAATCGTCGGGATCTAAAATAAATTTTAGATCGGAATTTCTTCACCCATAAAACCCATTACCTTCACCCATAATATCCTTGCAAGTTAGCTTCTAAAGACCCACTAATATACTAGAACTACTAAGGAATTATTAGAGATAATATTAGGATTTTATTTAAGTGATTTAGGAAGAAAAATGGAAAAATAAAAGAGAGCAAATGGAGGGCATGTTACACGACATACATGAATGAAAATGAGGTGATTTTTTGCTCCTTGAAATAATGAGGATAAGTTGTAATAAGTTAGGTTAAATGAATTTAGAATAAAGTTGGTTTTATTTAATAAATAATGTTTAATTATAATGAAATTAGGGAACATCTAATTTCTAATTGGTTTAAAAAGTCTTTGACACTATTTGGCATTAAAAATGTTCCTATGATATTTTTAAAAAGTTTTTACGAAATAAATCGGGTTTAAAAAGTCGGGCGCCAAAAGCGATAAAAGTTAAAGGTTGCGCGTTTGACAATTTTTAAAATATCTCTACTTTTAAATTCTAAGATTAAAATATTTTATTTATTACTTTAGAAAAATTTTAAAAGTGACGGAAATGAAAATTGTAGTATTAAAGTAGTAGTTTTGTATTTGTATAAGTATTTTTATTAAAAGTATAAACTTTAAATTTAAATATAAACTAAAATAAAAGTGATGATGATAAACATAATGTGTAAGACTTGTGTAAGAAAAATGGAAGAAGATAACTTGGTCAAAAGTCCAAGTAAGTCGGCTATTGTAAAAATAATCGGGCTCGATTTTCGTTTTTGAAATTTTCGATTTGCGCGCACGCGAATAGTCTCGAAATAAAAGATACGATCCTAAAATAATGTTTTGGAATGAAATCGGAATTAAAAATAAGACTAATTTTCAAAAGGTACTAAAAATAAAAATCGGATCTTAATCCTCAAAATTTTGAATAAAACTTTCCTAGGTGAAATATTTATTTTTTGGTGGATTGTTATAGATTTAAAGAATTATAATCAAATGTCAAAAAGTTTATCAGTTTTGATTAAGTATAACTTAGAATTTCGACATTTTAGAAATAAGCTAGTTTAATAGAAAAATGAATAGTAATTATATATTAATATAATATTATTTTTTTAAAATTAATCAAAATGATTATATTTTTATTAAAACTTTGATGTTAAGTTTGCCTCTTCAAAAATGGAAGAGGATAAGATGGTTTGATTTTTGATTTGCGTGTTTGAAATTGTTGACCCGAATTTCAGAGACGGAAAAAGTATAAGTGTTCATTTTTATAAAAATTTGAAATGTGTTTCTTTTTCAATTCTGAAGATAATAGAACAAAATTTATTTTTCAAAATTTTAAAATTGGACTTAAGAAATTTTAGTATTATTTGGTGAAAAAAATTCAGACGCATTTTTATTATAATGAAAAAGGATGAATTTAATTTTAGGAATTAAATTCTTTTATCAAATTGTGTTAAAATAACACGGGGTGTTACAAACCTACCCCCTTAAGAAAAGTTTCGTCCCGAAACTTGAATAGAGTGGATAGTTGCTCGAGGTTAAACATGACAGTTTGAGAGAATGTCAAGATTTTGCAAGTTTCGATAATGATATTTTATTTTGGTAGAGTAACATTTTTTTATAATGTTCGAATTTTTGAATTTTTATAAAGGTGTTAGATGGAGTGGAAAGATTTGGAGGATATAAACATTTTATATTTATAAATAGAATATTTTGAATTAATATAGAAATATTACTAAATTATTATTTCTGAAATTGACTTCAAAGAGATTTTCAAAATGGTGGGGCCTAGAAGTTTTGTACGGAATTAATTTAAATTAAAATTATAAAGGTTTTAAAATAAAACAAATTATAATTTTATTTGAAATTAAATATATAATTTAAAGTTGGTTGAAAAAATGATTTTGAATAATTTTAATCAATGCTTTTAAAACATTATATTTTGTCCTACCCCCTTAAGAAAATTTTAAACATATTTATCAAGTTCAAAAGAAAATCTAAAGATTCATTTTAAAGGTTGAGAATTTGGAAATCGTATTGATAAGTTCAAAAATTTGAAAATAATCAAATTCAAAAGTATATAAGGTAAAGAATATACGATTTGAAACAAAATAATTTCAAAGATATTTAAAGTTACGAAATAAAATTTTAAGGATTAATTGAATAAGATTTAAAGATGTTTTAAAAGGGAAACTTGAAAGTTATTTTTAGAAGATAATTTGAAATTATAAATTACAAAGATTTATAAATTTTGGAAGAATAGTAAGCTTAATAGTTTGAAAAATAGTAAAGTTTCAAGGGTCTTTGAGAATAATTTAAAAGAAATTTACGAAATTGAAAAGGAAAAGTGAAAGCATTTTGCGAGATTAAGGAATAGGAATGAAAGTTCATTTGAGAAGTAGTTATTAGGAATTTTAAATTTAGGAAATTAGAGAGTTAGAAGAAAAAGGTTTAAGAGGTTGAAAATCTTTTAAAGAGAACGAAATAAAAATTTTAGTTAGAGAGAATAATTAGATGAAGTTGTAGAAATCCTCTCTGCGATAGCAATCTTCGAGATCTTGAACGTCTCATCAGTAGTAAGGTTCTTGATGCGTCCATTTGCTGCGTTTGAGCTCTTGTCGTCATGTATTCGATCAATGGCTTCGATCTTCGAGTATTAAATTTATTACTTAGATTTTATATCCGAGGATAGTTGTTAGTTTTAGTTAGTCACATCAGCAAGTAGCAAGCATACGATAGTTAGTGTATTTTATTTTAAGGGAAGTAGTTCGTTTATTTAAGAAGTCCTTAGCCTATGGTCGGTCCTTAAGGTTTCTACCCATCCTCACACTTTAAAGTGATCTAAGTTATTATTTTAGCGATCTAAGATTTCTAATTTATTATTTGATCCTATAAGTCTATGCCTGACATACGATATGAATGTCCGGCCCAGGTGTCTCTCGCTAGATGAAATAACTATTAAGTTACTCACGGTCGCAAGACAAACTCGATAATTAATCAGAATAACCTGGTTTTTCGTCGACTTTAATTACTAAGGCGGAAATTAATTAAGTCTTAAACCAGCGTTATTAATTATACATAAAACCCAAAATGTTACATCGTAATTCAAGAGTTGAATAAAACAACTCTGTGTACGGAAATTTAAAAGAGTAGCGTCTTATATATTACAAATCTCTCACAAATGACATAAAGCAAAGCGTAAAAACGTTACATGGCCCCGTCCATAATCCAGCTTCCGGTCCATGATTACCCTGCACAATAAACTGATGGGGGGATGCCCGCTGAGCGGACAGTGACTAGCTATGCTCATACTTACCCTCGATTTCAATTACTTTGGTTTAATATTATCGCTTTATAAACATAACATTATGATAAAACATAAACATGCTTAATACAATTAGCATGTAAAGACATATATGTCATAATAAGCATGCGGTTAAAGCGATAAATCATATAAGCATGATATTCAGTTATGAAAGCAAATAACATATAATATCATAGCCATAGTATCACAACATATCAGCAAGATTACAAAGCGATATCAGATCGCATACATATATACCTGTCAAACGGGTCGGGCGGGCGGGTTTCGGGTTCGGGTAACTATTATACGGGTAACATACGGGTCGGGTGTATTCCGGGTTCGGGTAGTATACAGGTCGGGTGTACACGGGTTCCAGGTCGGGTTAGGGTCAAAATACGGGTTAATCAACGTCTTTTTATCCATATTTTTTTTTCTTTTTTTGGTATAACGGATTAATTTTCAATAAAAAAAACTACTCTCTTCCTTTATAGTCAAACTTTACCTGATGTCAAAACACAAATATTAAGATTAGTGGAAGTTATCCCTTGTAACTGTACTTCATTAATCATTACTGATAAGTGGATGAATTACTAATGTGAAGACTTTGGGTGGGGTACTGATACGTTTTCTCTATTTTCCTCCCAAATTTAAAATGTAGAAACACTTATCTTCTCCCCAAATTTATTCCTTGATTTTACATCCCACCAAATAAAAAAATTTAAACTTTTTAGTTTCCCTCCAAATGCACTATTTACACTTTTACGGTGCTTTAACAGAAGAAAAAAAAATAGTCATATATATGGTGCCTCCAAAAAACCAACTCTAATTAATATATTATTGAAAAATGATTTTTTTTTTTAATTATAAGTTCCAAAACTGAAAACTTTAAAATAAGTTTATAGATGCGTGTGTGTCTATTAAATCGATATTTATAATATTAGATATATATGTAGTTTCAAAGTTGTATATTCAAATTTAAAATGTTACCTCGAACTACCGACTTAAAAATATATCATTTTCTTTTCTCATTTTTCTCATTTATTCTCCACATATATTTTGTTTCAAAATTTAATAATAATGATTCAGATGCCTCAAATTCATAGTGTCAAATGTAACTAACAAACACTATTAAAATGATTGATTCTATAATTATTGAATAATAAAGATTATTATTTAAGTGAAAATTTTCAATTATGAAAAATTTATTTGGTATGAAATGTTTAAAATTAGTGTGTAGTAGAAATTTTACATGTAAATTGAAACTGATAAAGACATTTTATATATAGGAACGTAAGTTTTTTTACTCAACGGGTTAACCCGCTACGGGTCGGGTTTTGACCCATTGTTTTCGGGTCATTTCGGGTTCGGGTAGATTTTGGGTTCGGGTCTAAAAAGGCAGGTTTACTTCGGGTCATTTACAGGTCGGTTTCGGGCGGTTTATCGGGTCGGGTCAGATTTTGACAGCTCTACATACATACATACGTATCGTATTGTTCTCATCATGCAGACTCGATTCACTTCAGAAACTTGTGGTCTTTAATTTTCGAAGATGGTACACACTCGTTCTCAATTAATCATACAACAAACAACACATACTGCTTACGAGCCTGACCACTGAGTAGGCCTTTGTACTCTGATCGATTGCATCTCACTTCCATAGTGCAGAGACTTACTCGACTCGTAAACCACGCCGGATACTATAATACTTGCATCTCATCCTCTAGTGTTCGAAATGATTCGAACTTCAGATACAATCTCGTCAAGTAATCTTTACGCAGGGTAAGAACGAATGCAAGTGTCGCGCCCACTAAGAACGAAACACGGCAAGGAGACAGAACCGTGAGATGACAATCGCAATAAGGTCACGGTGGCCCTGATAACTTTAGCGAAATAGGGGAATAAAACCCTAGTCTAGTATGCATACACTAATATCCAATTTAAGAGTAGGCTATGCTATTCATAGAGCACCTTAACTCAGGATAAAGCGACTATTTCCAAAAGGGTGACCCACTAAGAGTTGAATTTTTCATTATCTTGTACTTTAACAGGCTATACGACTTAAGGCGTAACGGCATGGGCGGGATGCACAAAGCATATCTGCCACGGCTATACCACACTATTCGAGATGACACACGCAATAAGGTCGAGATAGTGGCGTCCGCTACAAGACTATCTTAACCCCACTTCACTCACGATTGACCTTTTCATATCTGAGGCCCAAGCTTGACCTTTTATTTTACTTACTCAATATTCATTATTTATTTGATATTCCCTATCACATGTTACTTAGACTCTCCTAGTCTCCACAAACGTTTAAGTATTTGTAGGTTTCATATGATCACATAACACGTTCGTTTATTATTTGAAGTGTTGTTAATTATTAACGTTTTCAAGTTTCTAAATCAAACGTTTATTAGTATGTCCAATTTTATTTATGTGTTTTTCAAACACTTTAGGTCATTTACTTCTTCATTTTAAATTTTCTATACTTAGTAAAATTTTCAATTATTTTCAGTATTTCACTATTCACTTTTCACTATTCATCGTATTTTACTATTCATCGTATTTACTATTCATTGTATTTACTATTCATCGTATTTACTATTCATTGTATTTACTATTCATCGTATTTTATACGTATTTTTATACTTATACTTATTATTATTTTTTTATACTTAAGGTATTTTAGAATAATACTAATCTTGTTTTTATTTTCTAAGTACAAATTTTTAGTTTCAAAGTCGTTAGGTTCGTTTTGTACTTAGGCGATTTTTGAAAATATTCTAAAGTCTAGTTTTAAAAATGTTAAGTTCGGTTTGTATTTAGTCATTTATGAAAATATTCGAAAATCATAGTTTTAAAAAAAACGTTAAGTTCATTTTGTATTTAGTCACTTATGAAAATATTCTAAAATTCTAGTTTTAAAAACGTTAAGTTCGGTTTATAAAAGGTGATCAATGATATTTATTTTAAAACGAGACTCGGTTAAATTTAGTCGTCTATTTATTTAAGTTAGTGATAGTATCGTGGATGATTCATTTATAGTCCGTATGTCCAAGTTCAACAATCCAAATAGCAAAGGCAGTAACACACGATTTAGTTCATTTTTATAACGGTTACATATTTTTATCGGTTTATGATATTTCATTTATAACTAAATCGATTTATACTAAAATTTTAATTCTAATTACTATTTAACTTTAGTGACTTAGTGATAATTTCATTTTGGTCAAATTTAGTCAACAAAAATGAAAATGTCGTGTAAAACAATATACATGTCAAAATTGATTTATTTCTTTTAATTTCTTAATTCAATTTATTAACTACTAATTAAATTATTTTAACAATTAAACTAAAAAGTGATAAAAACAATTTTAACATTAAAAATGTCCAAAATGCCGTGAGCATGTATACTAGTATTCTAAATTTCATTTTTTTTTTGATTTTAACGGTTTTTAGCTTAAAGTCTTTATAATTTAATTATTCTAATTATACTAAAACGATTTAAACTAAAATGAAACTTACTAACAATTTCATTTATATTTATGAATAGTGTTTTTCAACACTTTAAATTTCTAACTTTTTAATCTAAATGATTTATAATGTTTTAAGTTGATTTATATAATATGACTAACAATATATAAAACAATAACTAAACATAAACACAAATCATTAACAAGCATAAACTAAAACATAATCAAAGAGAGTAAAAATGAAGAACACACATGAACATCAACTTGAAGATTTCAAGAACACATAAACTAGCTCAAGAACACCATTTTTTGATTTTAACAACTTATTATTTATTTTCCTAATTTAAACTTTTTTAACATGAATACATCCATTTTAAACTAACTTAACACAACATATAATTTACAAGAATTAAAAGTGAAAATTTATTAAAAAAAATAGGGAAAACCGTGAGTTGTAGTATATATGTAATAATTTTCATTTTCGATTTTTAATCACTTTAAACTCATTGTTAATATTTCACATAATTTTTATATAACATTACTACTTAAGTAAAACATAACTAAACATAAAAATGATATGAATCATAATTAAAAATGCTCAAAATTAATTTAACTAAACATGTGAACAATTTACTACACTTTTACTATAATCAATATTACTTATTTATTATCATTTTATTATGTTTCACATAACATATAAACACACACAAATCATGTTTAACATATTTTAGCACAACAATCATATTCATAAACTTATAATAACAAAACAAATTAATTTACTAAGAGGATAAAACAAGACAAGGCTAGTCACCTTAATTAGGATGTTAATCGTGGGATCTAAAATAAATTTTAGATCGAATTTCTTCACCCATAAAACCCATTACCTTCACCCATAATATCCTTGCAAGTTAGCTTCTAAAGACCCACTAATATACTAGAACTACTAAGGAATTATTAGAGATAATATTAGGATTTTATTTAAGTGATTTAGGAAGAAAAATGGAAAAATAAAAGAGAGCAAATGGAGGGCATGTTACACGACATACATGAATGAAAATGAGGTGATTTTTGCTCCTTGAAATAATGAGGATAAGTTGTAATAAGTTAGGTTAAATGAATTTAGAATAAAGTTGGTTTTATTTAATAAATAATGTTTAATTATAATGAAATTAGGGAACATCTAATTTCTAATTGGTTTAAAAAGTCTTTGACACTATTTGGCATTAAAAATGTTCCTATGATATTTTTAAAAAGTTTTTACGAAATAAATCGGGTTTAAAAAGTCGGGCGCCAAAAGCGATAAAAGTTAAAGGTTGCGCGTTTGACAATTTTTCTGAAATATCTCTACTTTTAAATTCTAAGATTAAAATATTTTATTTATTACTTTAGAAAAATTTTAAAAGTGACGGAAATGAAAATTGTAGTATTAAAGTAGTAGTTTTGTATTTGTATAAGTATTTTTATTAAAAGTATAAACTTTAAATTTAAATATAAACTAAAATAAAAGTGATGATGATAAACATAATGTGTAAGACTTGTGTAAGAAAAATGGAAGAAGATAACTTGGTCAAAAGTCCAAGTAAGTCGGCTATTGTAAAAATAATCGGGCTCGATTTTCGTTTTTGAAATTTTCGATTTGCGCGCACGCGAATAGTCTCGAAATAAAAGATACGATCCTAAAATAATGTTTTGGAATGAAATCGGAATTAAAAATAAGACTAATTTTCAAAAGGTACTAAAAATAAAAATCGGATCTTAATCCTCAAAATTTTGAATAAAACTTTCCTAGGTCGAAATATTTATTTTTTTGGTGGATTGTTATAGATTTAAAGAATTATAATCAAATGTCAAAAAGTTTATCAGTTTTGATTAAGTATAACTTAGAATTTCGACATTTTAGAAATAAGCTAGTTTAATAGAAAAATGAATAGTAATTATATATTAATATAATATTATTTTTTTAAAAATTAATCAAAATGATTATATTTTTATTAAAACTTTGATGTTAAGTTTGCCTCTTCAAAAATGGAAGAGGATAAGATGGTTTGATTTTTGATTTGCGTGTTTGAAATTGTTGACCCGAATTTCAGAGACGGAAAAAGTATAAGTGTTCATTTTTATAAAAATTTGAAATGTGTTTCTTTTTCAATTCTGAAGATAATAGAACAAAATTTATTTTTCAAAATTTTAAAATTGGACTTAAGAAATTTTAGTATTATTTGGTGAAAAAAATTCAGACGCATTTTTATTATAATGAAAAAGGATGAATTTAATTTTAGGAATTAAATTCTTTTATCAAATTGTGTTAAAATAACACGGGGTGTTACAAAGCATTTCGAACACTAGAGGATGAGATGCAAGTATTATAGTATTCGGCGTGGTTTACGAGTCGAGTAAGCCTCTGCACTATGGAAGTGAGATGCAATCGATCAGAGTACAAAGGCCTACTCAGTGGTCAGGCTCGTAAGCAATATGTGTTATCTGTTGTATGTTTAATTGAGAACGAGTGTGTACCATCTTCGAAAACTAAAGACCACAACTTTCTGAATTGAATCGAGTCTGCATGAGGAGAATGATAAGATATGTATGTTTGATTGCGATCCGATATCGCCTTGTAATGCCATTGAATTATTGTGATACTATTGCTATGCTATTATGTGTTATTTGCCTTCATAATTGAATATCATGCTTATATGATTTATCGCTTTAAACCGCATGCTTATTATGACTTATATGTCTTTATATGCTATATGTATTAAGCATGTTTATGTTTTTATCATAATGTTATGTTTATAAAGCGATAATATTAAACCAAAGTAATTGAAATCGAGGGTATGTATGAGCATAGCTAGTCCTTTGTCGCTCGTGAGCATCCCCCCAATAGTTTATTGTGCAGGACGATCGTGGACCAGGAGCTGGATTTTGGATGGGGCCACGAGACGTTTTTACGCTTTACTTTTGTTGCTTTTGAGAGATATGTAATATATACAACACTTTACTCTTTTAACTTCCGTATTCAGAGTTGTTCCATTCAACTCTTAAACGATGATGTAATATTTGGGTTATTTGTATAATTAATAACGCTGGTTTAAGACTTAATTAATTTCCGCCTTAGTAATTAAAGTCGACTAAAAACCAGGTTGTTACAGCGTACCTGGCTAACAAGACACAGGATTCGACCACACGGTCGCCGGGTTGCTCTGATACCATTTGTAACACCCCGGCCCCAACTAAAGGCCGAAATGTCATTCAGGGTAGCTCGCCAGTCACAGACACCGCCTACGCACCAACACGGCCCTTTCCAAACAAGACTTTGTCCTCACTTGCGCATCCCGAGAACTTCCCAGAGGTCACCCATCCTAAGACTACTCTCCAAAGAAGACGCTTTAATCAAGAGTTCTTAAGATGAGCCACCGTAGAAGATGCATCTTGTTGATATGAGTAGTACTTACAATCCTTTTAAGCACTATGTCATTTGAGCTCATCACATGGACCACTTCAAGGGGGAACCCGGCCCGAATAACCTCGGACAACACCGGGTGTTACACCGCCAGCCAAGTCAAACCGAATGGCAGTCAAAAGTCAACCGAACCGTAAATTTAAGGTGGGCTCTTGTCTTCATTTATTTGGGCCAACTTCTCCATTTCTTCTAAATCTCGACCCAAGTCAGTTTTCAGCTTGGTCCCGAGCTCGATCTTCACTTCAACTTTTGGGATTCCGCCGTCTTCGTCTTTTCAAGCTCAAATGCACGGAAAATATAAAAGTTCTTGCAAAATACGAAAAAACACCAAAAACGCTACTCCAGCGAAATGTGTAGCGTAAGGCGCAATTTGACAATAAAAAGTAGCTCGAGACTGGGGTGAAATCATATAAAAATAACAGCTATCAATGATTATATTAAAATCGACTCGCGAAGGACCTGAACCCGACCCGGTCCCGATCCAGATTCATCGGGTTTGGGTCTAGCTCTTGAAATTTTGGACTCAACGAATCTGGGTCGGATCTGGGTCCAATACATGCAATGTGGGTCTGAGTCTGAGGATCCGATCCAGACCCGTCTCGTTACCCTAAACCCCACGTTAATAAGGACAAGCTTGGAATCCCAAATTAGAATTTAAGGAACACCAGGATGTTGGATGCTATTATGGAAGCAATCTTGTCAACATCTGATTGGATACAAATTTTACGGTTAGGCCGTCTCATACTATGAGACATGAAGACATAGTTACTTTTGAAGAAAATCAGCGTTACTTTTCATAGGTAATACAATTACGTTTGAACACAATAGCTGTAAATTGACGGCGAAGTATATAACATACAAGTGTTTAACAAAAATATGGTCAAAAAATATGATATTGATATGTGTTGATAAATCATGTCACTAACATAATGGTCAAAATATATGAGAGATAAGAAAATTATAAAAATAGATAATAAAAAAAAAAAAAAAAAAAAAAAAAAAAAGATAATTAATTAATATAAAATTAACGATATTATTAAACTATAGTGAGTCTCATATTATAAGGCAGTCTCATTGTACGATAAAGCAACTGTGCTCTTTTTTGGAAAGTCAACTGGAATGCCAAAATATGTGCCAAAATATCCAGGACAAGAATACGAAAAACAGAAGATAAGTTTTGAAGCCGTCCATAGTGTTCGGGTTGTACTCCGTATTTTATAGGAATTAAGTGATTTTACAATAATTTGGGGCATACTGCATTAAGCCCACCAACAAATTATTTTATGAGTATGCCTCTCGCATGTACAAAATCCTCCTAAGACAATCTTGTTTAACTAGGAGACCTCCGGGGTTTATCATAGTTGAACAAACCAACTGAAAACTGTAAAGTCTCTATTCCGAGTAGCAAAGGAATAATACGATGACAAGAAAAACATTGAAACAAAACCAGCAACCTGCACAATGACGTTCTTCATATTCGTTTTCTTAGAAAAAAATCCATTGCTGGAAATCGTACAGTCAACTTAGTATACATGACCAGATGGTAAAAATTCTGTACTGAGTCACTAGCTAACTTGGGCACGGATACACATTTTAGATACAAGATATAAACAGAGAGCCAGTGAGGTATGTTCTAAGAGCTACCTTTAATTTAAGGATTAATTCCAGTAAACAATTACAGCACAAGTAATCTGGAATCCTAACTAACCCATATGGTTGCGAAGATGAGAAGCCTTTTTAGATCAGAATAACTGGAAAAATAGACTTGTTGAACCATCACCAAAGGATTTCAAATCTGCAGGCTTCACCAACGCCCGACACAGGGGGCATGTTCTTTCCCTCTCAAACCTGAAAAAAAATATCACAGCTTAGTAAATAAACATTCATCTTACCAACTCAACATATTAAAACTAGCTTGAATAATACAGTAATATATACGTCAAAATGAAACCGACAAACTAAACATAATAGAAGGCGGTTTCCTATTTTCCTTCTCATATATGCTGATGAGTAATGACGCAGGAGCTAGACAAGAAGAGGTAATTTAACTCAGAAAAAATCATCTACAGTCCATATTACTCAACAAGTTTAATTTTAAATGTTAAGATCTTCATCCTCCATTTCAATGTTTGCGTTTCTCATCTCTTTGGCCACGATTCAGCATTTGTATGAGCACCAGCAGTGAATGGACAGATGCAAATCTCAGGACATAAGTTGCTTCAACGGCATATTAGCAACTACTGTAGCTATTTGCGGATTTCAGATCTAAAGAGTTCTAATGCAAACCTTAGATCAATTGAACAAAAATGAGGGATCTAAATATTCAGATGAATACCAAATACCAAATACCAAATTATATCTAATGTCAGTACACTTCAGTCATGAGTCTATCCTTTCATATCCTTATTATTCAATTATTCAAGTAAAAGTAAAACAATCACCATAACAAATGTCAAATGTTGCCCAACTATAGCAAAGCACCTGTTTAACGAACAAATGCACAAAGATATGCCCCTGAAATACGCATACTTAAAAAGGTGTATTCCAGAAAACAAATTCACTTAATAGAAGTGTGTAAACTAAAAACACTAACATGAAAACCTTCCAAAAGCAATGTCACTTTATATGTTTCGTAACTAACCCAAAGCTCCCAAAAAAAAAAAAAACCAAGGAAGGTACAGAAATATTAAGCAGAAAATAGTGTACTATCATTTCAGCAGAAACAAGACTACAACTAAGTTTGATCCTCCAATTCACATACTCCATATACAATAGTTTATTCATAATCCACGCAAATATACTGGATGAAATAAAAGAATCATAATTGTTCAACCATCCATTGGCAGAAAGCCTCATTCATAACCACTTACCACTCTGACACACAGTCTTCGCAAAAAATGTGCTTGCAACGAAGCAAAATTGGAGCATGCATCTTCTCCTGACAAATAGCACACATATCCCCTGCTGCAATAACCTACGTGCACGCAAAGTATCAATTACTGTACGTCCATGTTCGACATAGTCAAGGAGAATTGATGAGGACAATTCCAAGACAAAATTCCATGGTTTATTATGTCCGTAAGAAATATTGTGTTAATTAATGTAATGAAATGTGTTCAAAGGAAGTCTGAACTTTGGATGGTAAATTTAAACCTTAGGCTACCCTTTTTTTTGGTTTAGATGAGTGCACTATGTCCCAGGTGACAATCGAACCCCAACTTCATGGTTGGGGAAGAGTTCCAGGAAAGTGAAAATGGTCAGCCTACCAAGATTCTACAGATTTTAATCAGATGTGGATGAAAATTCACTTTGAGATAACTTGCAGATTAGTATTACCTGCTCTGAAGTAGCATGAGTCCCATAATGGACTTCCTTGCGTGACAAGGCCTTTATTGCAGTGAAAAATGACTGAACCTAATAAGCGAACACGAAAAGTTTAGATCACATAAGAATACATTTCCAAGAAAGCTTTCAAACAGCTAGAAAGATAATAATCCCCAGACAGACCTTTTCAACGACAGAAGTCAGCTTAAAAGTTAAATACAATCCAGTCATTAGTGATGAAAAGAGGCTGCCATACTCCTTGTTCAAGAAAAACCTATACCAAACTGGAGTTGGCAGCAATGCCCGATAAAGCAGTAATAAGTACTCCACCAGAGTCAGCATTTGCCCCTTGAAGAATGCAGAACAGTTAGAAAACTACACAAGAAAGCTTTCATAAAGTTATAAATACAACAAATTTTACACGTTATCTTGTGTACCTGCCTACGGTAATTCCTTCCTCTGCTGTTTTTGTAATACATAAGTAAGAGGCACTTGACAACCATAGCTGCCTGGCGGACCAAGGTATCTGAGACATACCAGAAGCTTATCACTCTCCAAACACCATGAAGTCACAGAAATTGAAATGACAAGTCGAGTATCAGCTAACTAGTTCACGAGAACCAAAGAAATACGAAACAACCAAGGCGAACAGAACAGGGAAAAAAAAACGTAATAAATAAACTGGTTTATGGTGAATGCTCCAATAAACTTAAAAGTGATAGTCTTAGTTTGAGGAGGCACTAGGCCCACCGAGATGATGATGGGTTGGGGGGATAAGATGCAAGGCGCACTTTTCTTAAGGAAAACAAAAAGTTTCAGTTCACCAGTGGTTCGTTAAAATAATTAACATCATAATTGTCAAAGAAAATCCGTACCACATTTTAATTGCAAAACGTCGTATCAATTAGGATAGCTAGTATTCGTTAATTATGTAAACATAGCGAAATAGCGTAAGTAGAAGCAACATAAAAAGGAATAAACTCTGCCGATGCAAGAAAAAAGAAGCAAAACTCAGCATAAACACTAAAAATAAAGAACAAAAATAATATAACGAATATCGGGAGTATCTTAAGTACAGTATACAGTAGCTAACCAGCAAGGTAAAATAAGCAATATCAAAACACGTGAAGCATAAAAAAATACAGATAAACAAAATACTATTAATAGAAATTAGGGAATTTAGGTGAAGGCTAGATGGACAGAAAAAAAGTGCTTGTATCGACAGAGTATAAAGAAGAAAAGAGAAAACCACAAAAAAAAATCAAAGGAACATGGAAAACCCAAAGAATCAAAAGAAAAAAATTCTAATTTGTTAGAAAGGAAAATTAGTAGAAGAGGGAAAAAGATTATAGGAGGTATAAAATTGAAACAAAAGTAAAACGTACATTGAAGCTTTGGCGCCACATGAGGAGTTACTTTGATAAAAGAGAAAGCAGTGAGAAGTCAAAGTAATGGCTGATATGAGAAAGTAGATTACAAGATTTTGTTTTTTCTGTTTTTTATTTTGAAATTTCAAAAGAATGACAAATACAGGCACATGATAATCTAAAAGTGCTTCCTAGCGCCTCTCTCAAATGTGTGCCTCAACGTTGCCCTGCATCTAGCCCTGTGCGCCTTCTTGACACAGCCACGCTTTTACTGCCAAATGCAAAGCCACTAACACCTCCATGCGCCTGACGCTTACGAGCGCCTTGAGCACTCTTTTTTCAACTATGGTAAAATCCATATCTAAGAATATGATATAAACGGTAATATGAAAGGCAGAGATTGTTTCGCCAAATCACTGAAATTCAGAATTGTATACCCGATCTCAATCCTAACAGAAATGGAAAATTGCTAACCCCAATAAACCCTAGAGGCAAAACAAATCCAAAAAAAGTGGCTGATCAAAGCAAAAGACCAAAAGAGAGACAATCTAAGCAGCCATGAAACTGAATAGTCGTCAACTAAAACACATTTGATCTTTTTTTATCTTGACAGACAGCACAAAGTAACAGTTCTAAGATACTGGTGAAGGAAGTTTGGCGTTTATTTCCAGCATAGACAGGTGAGGTAACCCTGAAAAGCCCTCCTCAGCTTAAAAAAAAAAAAAACTTTATTTATTCTAGTGTAGAACAGTAGATGCAGGGCCATGAAGGAGCCCACCCTAACCTGGTAATTTTACAGCCTACCAATTGGTTATACAATGAAAAGATTTTCCATTGAAACAGGCCACTACCAGACTTACTCAGCCAACACTTAGCAGCCAAAACACAAAAATCCATTTCGATAGTGAGGTTATACAATGAAAAAGAATTTCCATTGCAATGAAATTTGCAACAAACAGTAGCTACTCCGGTCTCCCGGTCCAACTGGTTTATACCCTAATAGAGTTATATAAATATATTAAGAGAGAAAAAGAACCCCACCATTGACCATGATGATAAAAACAGCATGCCAGAAGGGAGGTATATCTTTTGGAGGAAGCATAATCAATGGGTAGAGAAGATCATCATTGTGGTACCACCAATATAAACCAGTAACATGAAGGGAGAACAAAATGCAAATCCCAACAAGGATAGGGACTTTTCTCTCCTCCTGCATAACAAAAATCATTTATAAACATGGAATGCATTTTCGAGTAGCACAGAAGCAACGGAAGCACACAAGGGAAATCATTTAGCAAAGAAGCCCCTACCTTTAGAGCAGTCTGCTTACGAAGAATGTCATTTGACTTGAACATGACAACAGCAATCCAAATTGTGACAAAGAAGCCTGTGCAATTCCAAGCATAAGTAAACAAACTCAAGGTCTTGTGATGGGAGATCATGTGCTGCAACCATGTTCTCAGGATACAGCGGGAAATAGGAAAAACAAAAGTAGGCTAGTCTAAATGAGGACATTAAAAAAAGATTTATGTTTAGGGACAGTCTTTTCGTAAAACCATAGTTTCCATACAATTGACATTGTCAACAGTCAACCTTAAAATTTTCACTACAGAACAATCATCTAAAAATAATGGGTTGTATCATTGTATGCATCAAATCAATCACAAAAGGATGATGATCCTCCTAACACAAGTCGCATTGATCATAGCTAATACAAGCAACAGTAACTTGCATCTAAACGCCACACTAACAGAAACCAACACAAATGGCAAGGTCCTCAAAGGGCCATCGTAAATCATAAGCCAAATGAATCTAGAAGGTCAATTTAATGACCAATACAATATTAACAGAAAATAAAATGCTGATACAATCAAATCCATCGCAAGTTGTACCCATGAACTATTAGTAACCAAAACGTACAAGCATATGGTAATAATTCAAAGGATCACATAAAAGATACATGCTGTCTAGTTCACGATTTTCTTTGTGGAAGTCCATGGTTGAAATTTCAGTTGAAATCTATCCACTTTTCATTGTGTTAAAAGCAGCCATTACAGTTAGTAATGATAAGTGTCCCTCAAGCATTCTTCTTTTCAATTTTCATCTTAATGTGATCTTTACTCCTTCTGGAAATGAAACAGTAAAGTCTATCAAACATCAATAACCAAAAAACACAAAGAGCAGCTGTACCTTGCAAGTGCTGACGAATGAAGACGACAAGCAGCAACAACGAGAAAGGCAAGACCTGTTCAATCCACCTGGCAGCCTGCTGAATGTCATATCTCTGGTATGTACCATCTCGATTACTTGCCCCACTAGCATCAGCAGCTTCAGTGTCAGCAACAGAACTTGAAAAATGTGAAGACATCCCATCTGCTGATGTCACCCCCGTCACTCGGTCACTTCTCAGCTCCTCGTGTCCTTCAACCACACCTACACCCGACGAAATCCCGACCTCTCCTACCTCAACTGTACCATTACCACCCCCACCACTGCAATCTTGTCCTGCATTTGGCGAGACCACTCTCTCATTCTCCCCCTCAGAAGCGCCTATGATCCTAATCGAAACCTCACCCCCATTTGACAATGACTCTCGAGTGTGCACAGGGGATGGGGACTGCGATGGAGACAATGATGAGCTAGTAACCAACGACTCAGTCTCATGGCTACTTGACCGAGGCCGCAAAAAGCCAGAATATTCCAGAAGTGAAGTAACTGGGGCACGTATGAAATTGGATGCAGTTAGATGACCTCTGTATCTTCTTGAAGAAGCTGAACCTCCACCGGATGAATTCCTATCTCTATGTCCTTCGGGATTCGCCCCTCCCACTTCCATTCTTGACAATGGTGTCCTAACCCTAACCCTAAAAATTACGATTTCAACAACACCGGGACGAAATCAATCCTCTAAAATGAAATGCAACAGTATTCTGAAAATAACTAACAAATCAACAACTTTAATTACATGATCACAAAATCAATCACCCATAATAAAATCTAAAACTACTATTACAATGATTAGCAAAATAACAACTTCAACAACACAAACAAAAAAACTAATCCCGAAAAAGAAATGCGATACAACTTTTGTAACAAACAACAAAATTACAATTTCAACCAAAAAAAACCCAGAAAACAAATGTAACACCATTGTCACGGAATAATCAAAGCATCATCACAAATTGTAAACATCAAACAGGAGGACATGAATACCTGTGAGAGGGAAGCTCTGTAGAAATGGAGTTTCGCCGACGATGGCGTCTATGGAAGAAATTTCCAGAAGGAATCGTCGTTGATATTTGATCAACTTTTAAGAGATTTTTTCCCTATCCAAATTAAGTACTGTAAAAATTCATTGATGAAGAGTTCATTAGAAAAATAACGAATGGTTGAAATTAATTTAGGGGGGAGAATTTGAAATTAGGGTTTATAGAGCCGAAAAAATAAGAGGGAAACGAGCAACATAAAAGGAGAAGACAAAAATAAGAATAGAACAAAAGCAAGATTTATTTTTCGAGGATAATTTCTGAATTAGAACGTGTTATTTCGTATTTTTAGAGCTGAGCTGAATTGAATTGAATTGAATCGAATCGAATCGATTTGAATCGAATCGAATCGAATCGAATCGAATCGAATCGAATGAATCGAATCGAATCAAATTAATGAATCGAATCGAATCGAATCGAGCTTAACTGAATGAAGTTCAATTATATAATATAGTTGTGAATCGAATCGAATTGAATCGAATGAATCGAATCGAATCGAATCGAATGGAATGGAATCGAAGGAATGAATCGAATCGAAATGAACTGGAAATAAGTTGGAAAGAACAGGTCCGTAGTGTTTCTTGGTAGAACCATGTGCCTATGGAGAGCTGGCCATCTTCACTGGTCGGTCTGGCCAGGCTCGGCCCGTTCCGGGTCACGTCGAGTGCCATTTTTTGGGAGCCCTTATCAGCCCTCCAAATTCCGATTAGGCACGCCAAAATTTAAGGGCCGGGTCCGGGCCCAATTTTTGGAGCCCGACCCTCTTAGGCCCGCCAAAGAATTTAAAAAATAATATAATTAGAGGGCCCTCCCGGGCTCGCCAAAGGGTCGTGCAAGGACCCATTTCAGGAGCCCGACCCTCCCCCACCCAAGGGTCGTGCAAGAACCTCCTCAGTGGAGCCCGGCCCCTGGCGGGTCGGCCCTTGGCCGCCAGCCTATGCAATAAGTCTTACTTATCCACTTCTCTTTTGTCTTATTCATAATACTTAACCTGTCTTAATTTAAAACGGATATATCCGTCTTAAATAAGAATTTGTGGTGCCTATGAGACAGACAAACGAGGATGAGCCAACTCTTTTGTACAAAACTCAACTACAAGTATACTTGTACAAACTAATCCGATCCGAAAAATCCGACCCAAATAACTCACTCAGGATCCGAATTAGACCCGAAATAATTGACTTGATAGTGACCCAATACCCGAGTAACCTGATCTAACCCGAATTTGACCTGAAACTTGCTCAACCCGAATTTGACCCAACCCATAATTACCCGACCCGGAATCACCCGGCTCATAATAACCCGGAAATATCAATATCACCAATAAAGACTTGAAATGATTAACATATAACTAAAACTTGATTTTTTATACCTAAACTAGAGTAATTTGAGCTCCATAGATACTCGTATCTAGGGATGTCATTGGGGCGGGGCGGAGGCAGATCCGCATCCACCAACAAAAATCCACCTCCACCACCGCCCTATAACAACCTGGTTTTTATTCGACTTTAATTACTAAGGCGGAAATTAATTAAGTCTTAAACCAGCTTCATTAATTATACAATAAAACCCAAAATGTATGTTACATCATCGTTCAAGAGTTGAATAAAACAACTCTAAGTATGGAAATTAAAAGAGTATAGTGTTATATATTACAAATCTCTCGAAAACAACTAAAAGTAAAGCATAAAAACGTCGCGTGGCCCCGTCCAAAATCCAGCTCCCGGTCCACGATTACCCCGCACAATAAACTGATGGGGGGTGCCCGCTGAGCGGATAGTGACTAGCTATGCTCATACTTACCCTCGATTTCAATTACTTTGGTTTATTACTTTCGCTTTATAATTATAACATTATGATAAAAACATAAACATGCTTATTACATATAGCATATAAAGACATATAAGTCATAATAAGCATGCGATTGAAAGCGATAAATCATATAGGGCATGATATCAGTTATAAATGCAGATAACAGATAATGTCATAGCAATAGTGTCACAAAGAATCAAAGATGATTACGGCGATATCGGATCGCAAACAAACATACATTTTGTTTCATTCTCATCATGCACACTCGATTCACTACAGAAATTTATGGTCCTTTAGTTTTCAAAGACAGACGACTCATTCTCATTTAATCAAACAACACATACCGCTACGAGCCTGACCAATCGAGTAGGCCATTGTACTCTAACCGCTTGCATCTCACTACTATAGTGCGTTGACTTACTCGACTCGTAAACCACTGAATACTATAAGATTTCAGATCTCATCTTACAGTGTTCGAAATGATTGAACTTACAATCCCGTCAGTGATCTTTACATGTGGTAAGAGTGAATGCTAGCGTCGCCCACTAAGAACGAAACGGCGAAGCGAGACAGCGAGATGACAATCGCAATAAGGTCGCGGTGGCCCTGGTAACATTAAGCGAAATAAGGGGATCAACCCTACCTAATATCGCATATTCTAATATTCATTTTAAGAATGAAATTTATGCTATTCATAGAAAGACCTTAACTGTAGAGATGGCTCTACGGTCGGCCATGGGCGTCAGCTTGCCACAACATTTTTTTGGCCCGTCCATGCCCACACTTTCGGGCCGTCGGGCCGGGCCGGGCCCGTTATATTTTTTGGCGCCATGGCCTGCGGGCCGGCCCATGACCCGTCGGGCTTGGGTCGGGCCTAGCCCGTGGGCAACCATGGGCTCACTTCGGGCCGGCCCATGGGATAGATGCTTTTTTTTTTGTTATTTTTTATTTTAATTTTCTAAATTAATTTGTAAATTGTAATTATTATATTTTAAGTTAATTTTTTTTAAAAAGTTGTAAGTTGTTACTTGTAAATAAGTAAGTAACTTTTAGAATTTCTTTTGAATATATATAAATTCACTTGTAAGTAAATAAATAAAATTAAAATAGTAAATATAAAAAAAGATTAATTAGAAAAGAAATTAATTATAATAAAAAAAAGTGTCTCAAATATGAATTAAAAATAATAAAATGAAGTTTACAGTTAAAACTAATGTATGTAAAATTGATACGGAGTGGTAAATACAAATTTTTCTAGTATTATAATAAATCTAATATTATAAAAATGATAAATGGCAGTTCGCGGGTTGAATCTGGGCCGCCCACCGCCACGGCCAATTCAACGGCCACGGCCGGTCCGCCAAACTTCACTCATTTTTTCTTTTTGTGTCCACGGCCCGTAGTGATGGGCCACGGGCCGGGCCGGGCCAAGAGGATGACGGGCCACGGGTCGGGCCGGGCATGTCTTGGGTCGGGCCGGGTCGGGCCGCCCACGGGCCGCGGGTCCAAATTGCCAACTCTAACCTTAACTCTGAATATAATGACTACTTCCTAATGCCTGACCCAAAAGAGTTGGCGTATTCATTATCTTCAGACGACTTGAAAGCGATTTAAGGCACAGAAAGCGGCAAGAGGATGATTTGTAATAATCAGAAAAATATTTATAAATTAAATAGATACATAAATATGTAAATACTAAACAATATATATTGATAAATAATAATATTAATACAAAATAATATAATATAATAATAATACGGAGTAGATAAAGATGATAATAAGACAAAAAAAAATAATAAAAAAAATAATAAAAAAAAAAAAAAAAGGAAAGTCAACTACAAACAAATTGCACGCCAAGGAATCTGGTGATCAAATTGATTTTGATCACACTACTACACTACTACACCGCTACATACACATACACCGCCATATACTTCCACTATAAATACAACGTTTTTATGTTTCAGTTTAATCATCCACAACTAGGCGCATCGAAGCGAATTGGTGAGCGGTCGTGTTAGGGTTAGGGTTATACGGTCGAATCAAAATACGGGTCGGTCAATACGGGTTAGAAGCTCAAATATGGGTCGGGTTGGGTTGGGTTCGAATTAGGTTTGGTCAATTAATCGAATTAAAATCGTTTTTCGCGCCTTTTTATTTATTATTTTTTTAATTAAAAAAATTCTTTTATTGTTATTTTACATTATGTACATATTTTATTGTACATATATAATACTAAAGTTGATATATGTAGATTCTTATAATTTATAAAATTAAAATAGTCTATTTATGAATATATTCATAATATTTCAATCATAGGTTTCATTATCATTTTGATATTTCAACTTATAATATTGAGGTTGTAATAATTATTAATATTAAATTATTTTTTTCATGAAATATTAATTTTGTAGGTTAAAAAGTCTTGTTACACGAAATTACACTTGACCCATCGGGTCGAACGGGTCGGTCGGGTCTTGACCCTAAATTAACGGGTCATTTTGGGTTCGGGTCATTTCGGGTCACGGGTCAAATTTTACGGATCTTAACCCTAAAAAAAGGGTCGGGTCGGGTCGAATTTTGACAGGTCTATCCACAACACACTGATGAAATTATAAATTATAAATAATAATAATAGTTATAGTAATAATAAGGGTAATATTAATAAGGGTTAAAGATTATATAAGGGTTTATAAGTTCAACTTCATACCCCCGTATAAGGTATGTTTTCAGACCCTTTTTCAGTAGTAATAACGTATATATTAAAATTTAGCTAGTTATATAAGTCAAATTATAGTGATAAAATGAAATGTAAATATAATGAGATAATGTTATAAATTAAGCTAGTTATACAGAGTTGAGATTCTGTACACTATATAATTAAGATACTCGTACTTTATATAATGATATTAAGGAAAATTTAAAGGAATGAAATGTTAAAGCAATAATATCGTACATATTTAATAATTATATGTGTAATATGTAATGCAAATGTATATACATGGAGTTGAGACTTTGTAAAAGTAATTAGATTATCAAAATGATTATATTGTATAATTTGATTGGAGGTTAACTGTGAAGGAAATTCTAAGGCCAGAGGATAATGTACCTCTGTTGGAAAAAGGTCCTAATAAGCTAGTTTACGTAGAATGCAGTGCAGGAATTATTGGAATAAGGCAGCATTCTTTATTCATTATCACTGTATGCATGGCGGAGGTGGGGCATAGCGCAGGGAACATGTGTTCCAAGGTTACAAACAATTTTATCATGAGAGGATCTCGAATCAGGTTTATTATCACATTAATGCGTGGAGAGAATTTGTGGGAGTATGAACTCCATATAATGTGTCTTATTCTAATAATAAGCTAAACCCTAAAATGATAAGTATTCTGTAATATTGTGGGAAAATTATTGAGAATTTTGGAATTAATATGAAAGAATATAGAGTAAAATGAATGCTGTTATATATATAAATGATAATAATGGCTGTCAAAGGTAATGGAGACATACTCAGCCAGTGGTTGACTGATTCCGTTACGTTACACTCTTTTTTAGGTACTAATATGTAACACTCCGTATTTTTACTTCCTTATTTTATTATTTTATATAGCGAATAATTAGTAATAAATATGAATAAGTAATATTATGGCCTTACGAGTCTTAAAATAAAGTAAAATTGTCTATTTCATTAAACTTAGCTTATTTTAAGATCTTATAAATATAATTAAATTATTTTAAAGTACTATATAATAACTTAAACGTTAAGTACTACTCCGTTTTATTTGATAACTTTATTTGCCAAAGACGAATTAATTTATTTGACATTGTTAAATTTATTCTTTTAAATTTATCGATATATATTTATATTACTTTGTGTCAAAATTTTATAACCGGTCTGAAATCGTAAACCCGAGTCTCAATGTATGAGACCCGGGATATGTGTAAACACATGAGACTACCACGCATCATTGCCTTTCATACATATCGCCATTTCCCTTTCATCTGCTTCTTCATCAAAAAGAAAAAACAGAGGGTTAAACTCATTTTTTTCATCCTTTAATTCTCTCAAACTTATTCATTGATTTGGATCACGTTTCTTATCTGATTTTCATTCCGTCTTCACCATAGTGATCCACTCTTCATTCTCTTCAAGTAGATACCAAAATCCCCAATTTTTACTTCGTCTTTATCATCGTCATCAACAACGATTTTAGGGTTTTGTCAATTTTAAGCTTCATCAACTTAGGGCTTTTCATGGAGGAAGTTTAGTAAGTTAATCTTGTGATTTTGGCTCATAAGGTAACTAAAATCTCTTTTATTCATTTAGTTTTTATGGTTTGAGTTACATATGATTGAATTAGCAATTGATTGTTGATTATGATTTATATAATGAATTGAGGTTTTGATTGAAAAAGGATTAGAAATGATATTTGAGATTTAGGAATTGATAAGTTGAGTTTATAATAATTAGGGTTTCTGAAAATTTCATATTTGATGGTGTTCATGATAGCTTGAAATTGAGGATGATTGTAGTGATCTTATGGTGAGAATTGATTGGGGATATGATTCACTTGTGTATTGAAATCAAATTGGAAATGCTGAAATTCTGGAAAATTCGTAGGATCCTCTTTAGGCCTCAATAAAACGAGTTTTACAAGTCCAATCGGGGCTGTTTATATGTCTAAACTGTAGTTCGTCGAGCGTAGATTCCAGAAGAGTTTTCGGAATTGAAATCCGTTAAGTCATTTGGAAGTTATGAACGTTTTCGTGTCGGGTGTCTTCGCTGAAACGTACAGCACAAGGCTGAATTTTCAGCCGACTTTGAATCTGATTTACTTGGGCTTTAGAACTCCGATTTACAAAATTCTTGATCCTATAGCGTAGCCCTCTGAGCGTACTTTCCAGATTAGGTTTCGGTTGCCCCATACGATTTTTCGTTTGTTCACAGTGAGCGTTTTCGTGACGACTACCGTGCTGTAAATTGGGTTTGTTTGGACAGCTATTTGGGACGTCATTTTGACCCTTTGATTGACTTTGTTGGCTAAAACGTAAAACATGAAAGTTATAGATATATGTCTCGACCTTTGATTGGTACAATTTCACTTCTTTTCGATTTAAATTGTGAGCTTGGTGAATGTCGTAAGTACGTCATTTGATATAAAAGTTAACTCGTTTTAAGTAACTAGTGAATTACTTATAATTATTCCAAACTTGATCTTAATATTTGAAATGAATATTATATACTTCCTATATTTTGATATGGTCAAGGTTTTTGTCGTTTGAATACGACCGAGTTAAGTTATTATTAATATTATCAGATTGAGTCGATAAATGATTATTGTTTTGGCACTATGAAATAAATTATCGACTTTATTATAATCTTATTAAAATAATTATTATGCCCCTTGCGTATATGCATCGGTTGCTTTTATTCTTGAGAAGTTTGACTCAAGAGGTATTTTAAAATGATAGCTTTGATTGAATGACCGTTGTTGAGAAGTTCGACTCACGGCGGGAAGAACCATATTATTATTGTTATTATTATACTACCCTTGAGAAGTTCGACTCATGGGTTAGTCTATGGTGTCGTTCAAGTGTAAAGTTCGATGCACTTGAGAGTCTGGCCAGTCTTAGACTTTGAGATACTGTTCTGTATCCATTTATTACCATAGTTTGGAAGGGAGAAGTTTGACTCTCTTTCTAGTTAGTGTCGGGAAGTTCGACCCGCACTGACGTCTGGTTCATTGAGATCAAAATGCTAATCTATTATATTATTATATTTGTATTATTGATGATTCAATTTGTAAAAGTCGGCCTAAGTCATTTCTTTGGTAGGCTTGTAAATCTTTTATTATGTTATTATACTAGCAAATTTATATAAATTCCTTATAATCATTGTTAAGTTAAAATCTTTTGTTTTGAGGTGAAATAATCTTTTTATATAAATCATATATGGGATTGCTTACAGTTGTGTTAAATATTTATCATATTTAAAGCCTTGTGTAACATTTAGGATGATAATGATTTTTGTCGCTTACCTATATTTTTATACTTCCGCTGACACTTATTTCTGGACTATTTGATTATGCTGTTTGACTATTTGAAACTTGATATCATACATATTAAATGATAAAAGGGCATTTAGTTACTCCCCACTGATTGTGGCAGTTTATTTAAATAAACTGACAGGTACAGGTAGCTCTGGGATATCGTGAGAGAAGTCGAGTATTTTTTGAAGTGAAGAAAATTGTTTCTTTTGCCGAAATTGTATTTTGTCATATTTTTATTTATTTATTTATTATAATTTCAAAGGATTTGTAATATTTTATTTTATAATATAATACCTTGAGTTTTGGCGTTCATTATTTATAAATTTTAGTTTTAAAATAGCCGAAATTTTCAGGGTGTTACAATTGGTATCAGAGCAACTTCTTTCTTGGTTAGGTGTTAGAATCTTCATATTCTAGCATCGATTTCGAAAATGTTCAAACCATTTTCTTCAATTCTTTTTCCAAATTTGTTTTATGCAGTCACCTTGTTTATCTAAACTTCTTTCAAATAGTTTTAATAAAGGGTGTTTTAATATTTATTATAATTTCTGATTATTTTCGTTAAAAGTGATTAAACGAGTTTTCTATTTTAATGAGCTATTTCAAATGAAGTCAATTATTTGAAAACTAAGTGAGAGGGTACATGAGTAGATTGGGTTACACTCGTTTGGCGTGATTTCAGGTTTTAACTACTTGATTATCTGGTAAAGTCAATATTTTATTTTTGTAAGATTGTGTGTTATATATTTGGTGAATTGTGTTGTGTTACCTTGTTTTATTGAGCGTGAATCGATATTTATCATCCTATTAACTCTATTATTATTAATCAAGGTTGCATGAATTATATGTTAATTAATATGTAAATATTAAGTCATGGATTTGGTGAGTTTTATGTGAGTATAATTAGTTATATTATGTCCTTGATAGTTTTATTATCCTTTCTAATGGTAGACAAGTGATGTGTTACTCATACTTAAACTTTGAGTAATTATTTTATTATGGATTAAAAATTTTAATTTTTGAGTTGTATTGGTTGTTATGTTGGTTTAAATGTTAAGGTTATGGGTTAAGTGACTCTAATGGATTTGAATTGTTTGGTTGTGGATTATTGTTGTTATAAGCTAGTGAATAGTCATTTAAAGGTTCACTTAACAATTAGTCTTGTGTTGATTAAGGCTAGAGATATCAAATTTTTGATCGAGGTTGTTAACGGGATCGATGGTTGTAAATATCGTCAAATTATTGGAATGATACTTTGAGGAACTGGTAATTTTGGGTATGTGGTTGGTTACATGATACAACTAGATACAATGCATTTTGTTAGTGAAAAATTTATTATACTTTCGAGTCTTGGAGATATAAAGGATATTCTAGTTTAGTATTATATTTTATATTGTATTTGTACTCGACTTGGAAGAGTAGAGAGATAACTTAGAGATTTTAGACATTTATAATTTGTCAGATTTTCATACTCATGGGTAATATAAATTTTGAGATTTTGAGATTTTGAGATTGGGCTTAAAGCTTTTATGTTGAGGTCATAATTTGGTGGATTAGTGACCTAATTATTATTGTTGAGTTGTAATACTTAATTTATGGTTATTGAATTTTGATTTTGAGTAAGTGTAATATAACCTTGCGAGTTATCGTCTTTCACTTTTCCTTTTTACTAGGTTTAAGGTGAAATACAAATGCATTATTTAGCCACCCAAGTGAGGTCATTTGAAATTTTAGTGTTGAAGGTTGTTTTAAGTTGAAACTATTAATTATGATACTGGTGAGCCTTGGGAGTTGATTTTGAGTTTAATTTTAAATGGAGAAGTGCATGATAATAAGGTTTGAGGATTTACGGAGAATTGCATGATGATAATGTGTAAGGATTATTTAGAGAATCGTCTTTATTTTTACTATCAGTTGTAAGAACTATTATATTTATTATTAAATTTATTATATGTATACAATAATTTGATTGTGATTAAAACATTACCTTGTTATGTAAAGAATATGTTGTAATACTATAAGTATATACTCCGTAGTACTTAATCTATACAGTCAGGCTAGGTTTTCGACCGTTAGTTAATGGTTACAAGTTATAAGATCTGGCAAAAACGTTTGATTATGCTGTTTGACTATTTGAAACTTGATATCATACATATTAAATGATAAAAGGGCATTTAGTTACTCCCCACTGATTGTGGCAGTTTATTTAAATAAACTGACAGGTACAGGTAGCTCTGGGATATCGTGAGAGAAGTCGAGTATTTTTTGAAGTGAAGAAAATTGTTTCTTTTGCCGAAATTGTATTTTGTCATATTTTTATTTATTTATTTATTATAATTTCAAAGGATTTGTAATATTTTATTTTATAATATAATACCTTGAGTTTTGGCGTTCATTATTTATAAATTTTAGTTTTAAAATAGCCGAAATTTTCAGGGTGTTACATAATAATAGGGATGAAGGAAGAAATACAGCAAGTCAAAATAAATGTAAAATAATAGTAGATTGTGAATATGTAATAATGTACGCCTTGTATTTCCTGCTAGAGGAAAGGGGAAATACGGCGGTAGCGCCCTGTAATAAGTATGATTTCTATATATAGCTTCCGCTGTAAAACAAATAAAAGAAAAAAATTACTCTGATTTCCCTTTTATTTAAAAGTGAGGGCGTTACAATGACATATGCAATAAAGCTGTCGGCTTAACCACACTATTCGGGATGACAATCGCAATAAGGCCGAGATAGTGGTATCCGCACAAGACTATCTTAACCCCACTTCACTCACGATTGACGTTTTCATAACGGAGGCTCAAGCTTTTGACCTTTTGTTTAATTTACTCATGATTTATTATTATTGATATTACATTATCACATATTACTAGACTCTCCTAGTTATATCGTCAAACGTTTAATTTGAATTGTAGGTTTCATATGATCACATAACATATTCGTTTATTATCTGAATTGTTGTTAATTATTAACGTTTTTAAATTTCTATATTAATACGTTTATTAATATGTCCAATTTTATTTAAGTGTTTTTCAAAACACCTTAAGTCATTTACTTATTCATTTTCAATTTTTCTATACTTAGTAAATTTTCAATTATTTTAAATTTTGAAATTTGAACTATCTTTGAATTTTGAGACGTAACTTGTTTTACAAGTTTCGTGAATTTTTCACTATTCACGTCTCGGGATTTGAAAAGATAACTTGTTCAACTAGTTACCTCAAATCCTCCTTAAATAAGTTTTGGGACGTTACTTGTTCAACAAGTTTTGTCCCGGGTACTATTCACCGTCTTTAAATTTGGGCCGTTACTTGTTTAACAAGTTTCGTCCCGATTTACTATACATCGACACTATTCATCTAGGTTACTATTCATCAATCACTATTCACTTGTCACTATTCATCTCAGTCACTATTCATCTCATTCACTATTCATCGGTCACTATTCATCTCAGTCACTATTCATCGGTCACTATTCATATCGGTCACTATTCACTACCTAATTTAATCACTAAGTTTAAATGTAATACTCGGTATTTTTAGTGCCTTAATTTAAGTTAGGATTAGAGCTGTCAGTCGAGTTTTATATATTTTTTAAAGTCGAGTATTATGTTAAGTTGAGTTTTGACTAAGAGTAAGTGGTAATAATAATAATAATAATAACTAAAATAATACTCCCTCCGTTTCGGTGATTTGTTTACCTTTACTTTATACACGTTTATTAATGTGATGAGAGAGATAAAGAAAAAACTATTAAAATAATAATAAAAGTACAATGGAGGGTCCACTTTACCAAAATTAATAGATGTAATTGGTTAAAGTAGTATGGGCCCACGATCATTTGTAGAAATGTAAACAAATGACCTGTACACCCTAAAATAGAAAGTGTAAACAAATGACCGGGACGGAGGGAGTAGTAGTAATAAGAACAACAACAACAACAACAAAAGAGTCAAAATAGAATAGACCCAAATAGGTCCAACAAAACCCTACCAAAAACATTAGTCGACCAAATCACAAAACAAAAAAAAAATAAAGAAAAAAAAAGAGAGAGAGAAGAGAGCAACATCGACATTTTTGTTTCATCCATCACCACCACCACCATCTTCATCAACCACCACCGCCACCTTTCATGCGCCATCGCACCACCGCCTTCGCACCGTCGCCACTGCCACCGCTCCGTCACCACCACGCCGTTTTTCCCCCTCCTCGGCTGTTTCGTTTTTGGGGTCGATTTTGGGGTCAATTTTGGGTGTTTTCGTCGGGAATTCAAGTTCTAGCCTAGTTACTCGAGTTGTTAAAGGTATAATTCGTAGTTAATCGTTTTATTTTAATTTTTTCGTCAAACCCTAACCCTAGAAATTGGGGGTTTTCAATTTAAAGTCGATTTTATTGAATTAGTGTGTTAATTAGTTAGTTTTAAGGTAGTATTTGATAGTAGTATGGTTTATTTGTAGAGCACGACTTTGTAGAGGAGCGGTTTTGACAATTTTGCATTCTTGAACCTTCTAATTCGAGGTAAGTTTGATATAATAGCCTAACTAAGCTTTGAATTGGCCTTAATAGTGTGGTTGGATGTTGTTGGTGGAGCTTAAATGAGTTTTGGTTGTTTGATACTTGGAAATTCTTGGCTTGAGTTATTCTTTGTATATCCTTGATCATGTTAGTTTGAATAGCCTTATACATTGTCGACATTATGGGATTCATGTGTTAGTGTGGGTTGTTCATGCTAGTGTGGAACCTTGATATGATTGTGAAAAGTGTTGTGATATTATGATATGTTGGTGGTTTTAATTATATATGCGTTGGTTGTTAAATTTTTCATGATGGAGATGTTGCGGAGATGTGTAATTGTATAAGGGCCCATGATGGGGTTGTTGGGTTGTGAGATTGAGGGGTAGGCCCCACGGGGGCTTACCCGTGGTCCGATTGATCACGGACCCGCCTGAGTTCTCCTTGTAGGGGTTAGTCCTACGAGGGGTGTGCACACTCGGAACGAAGGGATTCTAGAGAGTATGTGATTGAATACGGAGGTTGTTATGAGTTTGGACGGCATGAGTTGGTGTGTGGAAGGTGGAATAATTTTATAATTGTTTCGTTGGTTTTAAATGCGATTCTCTCCTACAGGTTGTCTTGGTATCTTATTGTTTCCCTATTTATCTATAATATGTTTATGTTGCTCTTGTTACGTCATTATAGAGCCTTTGTAAGTTTATTGTGGGTTGTCGGTGTAGTTACTATTATATTTTGGCTTTTGTATCATTCTTACTCGACCTGTGGTTGACGTGTTTATTGTTGTATGTTTTTAAACCCGCTGCCCAAAACTTTTCATTGGTGGCCTGCTACGACCCAATTGGAATTTTCGACCTTTTGGTGAGCAGTTTAGGAACAGGTACTTATGATGATGTTTGGATGCCGGGTTGCATGCGCGGGTTGGAGTGAGCGACCAGTCCTAGATGCATCTGTGTAGTTATCGTTTTTGGGAGCATCCTTTTCTGAGACTCACTTTTGGACTCACCTAGTTTTCACTTTTAGATTCATTTTCGCTTTTATTTTACCACGCTTGTGTGGTTGTTGGAGTTGTGGTCACCTTTCGAGTGATAGGTTTATACCAGTTTCTTTTGTATTCAGCTGTTTGTCTCTTTTATTATTTCAGATTTTACCAGGTCATAACAGGTTGTTGTTTTCTCACATGGACTTGGCTTCAGTCATGTCCTTGTGACACTCCCATTTTGCCGAAATTTGATATGGCTAAAATGGGGGTGTTACATTAAAAATCTAGTTTTAAAGTCGTTAAGTTCGGTTTGTAAAAAAGTGATTTACGATATTTATTTTAAAGTGACACTTAGTTAAATTTAGGACCTGTTCTTTCGGACTTTTTAGAGCTGAATCAATCAATCGAATCAATTGAATGAATGAATCGAATCGAATCGAATCGAATCGAATGAATGAATCGAATCGAATCGAATCGAATGCAATAATTTATAACATCATTGTCTTGGCCCGAATCGAATCGAAGCCCAGGCGAATCGAATGGCCCAGGCCCAATCGAATCGAAGCCCAATCGAATCGAATGAAGCCCAGGCGAAATGTCTTTGAAAATAAAATTTGGAAAGAACAGGTCCTTAGTCTTCTATTCACTAAATTTAGCGATTTTCATTTTTAATAACAATAGTGTCGTGGATGGTTCATTTAGTCTGTAACGTCCAAGTCCAACAGTCCAAATTTGCAAAGACAGTAACACACGATTTAATTCATTTTTATAACGGTTATACTTTTTAATCGGTTTATTTTATTTCTTTTATAACGAAAACGATTTATACAAAAATTCAATTCAATTAACTATTAAACTTTAGTGACTTTGTGATATTTTCATTTTGATTAAATTTGGTCCATTTTATTTATGAATGTCGTGTGGTTATGTCTATATGTTGTAATTCTTTTATTTCTTTTAATATCTTAATTCAACTTATTAACTATTAATTAAACTATTTTTAACAATAAACTAAAAAGTGATAAAAATCAATTTTAACCCAAAAATGGCAAGAATGCCGTGGCCATGTAGGGTGGTGTTCTAAATTTTGTTTTTTGATTTTTATCGGTTTTTTTAGCTTAAAGTCTTTATATTTTAATTATTCTAATTATACTAAAACGATTTTAACTAAAATGAAATTTTACTAACAATTTCATTAGACTAAAAATTTTAAGCTAAAATATAAAGTTAAATTTTCTAAAAGTTTTTCTAAGTTTTTAAGTTGATTTAAACTATAATACTAACAATATATAAACTAATAATTAAATATAATACATGGATCCTTTTTCCAAAAAAAATAATAATTAAACATAAACAAAAATTAACAACAAATATAAAACAAATAAAATCAAAGCATGCTATAATTATGAACATCACATGAAGAACTTTAGAACATCAAGAACACAAAAAATAAAGTTAAGAACACAAATGCATTTTTAACAACTTATAATTTATTTTCCTAAATTAATTTTTATAACATACTAACATTCATTTTAACCTTATTTTACATAACATATTATTTATAAAAATTAAAAGTGAAAATTTATTAAAAATAAAGGAAATGCCGTGAGCTAGTGTATGTTGTACATAAATTTTGTTTTCGATTTTTATTCACTTTAAACTCATTGTTAATATTTCACATAATTTTTATATATGATTACTACATAACTAAAACTTAAATAAACATAGAAACAATATGAACAATAATTTAAAATGCTCAAAAATAATTTAACTAAACATATTATCATATTACTACAACATTTCTAGTAAAATATTTATTTAGTTATTATCATTATTTATACATCACTTAAACATACAAGTGCACATAATGATGCTTAACATATTTCAACATAAAAATCATACTTATAAAAATATAACAATAATCAAATTAATTTTAAAAGAGGTTAAAACAAGATATAACTAGTCACCTTATTTGGTAGATTATTGGTTATCGTCGGGGATCTAAAATAAATTTTAGATCGGAAAAATTCTTCACCCATATTGCCCAAGTTCATCACCCAAATAAACCAAGAATGTTATGTAACAACCTGGTTTTTAGTCGACTTTAATTACTAAGGCGGAAATTAATTAAGTCTTAAACCAGCGTTATTAATTATACAAATAACCCAAAATATTACATCATCGTTTAAGAGTTGAATTGAACAACTCTAAATACGGAAGTTAAAAGAGTAAAGTGTTATATATTACAAATCTCTCAAAAACGACTAAAAGTAAAGCATAAAAGCATTGCATGGCCCCGTCCAAAATCCAGCTTCCGGTCCATGATTATCGTGCACAATAAACTGTTGGGGGGATGCCCGCTGAGCGGACAGTGACTAGCTATGCTCATACTTACCCTCGATTTCAATTACTTTGGTTTAATATTATCGCTTTATAAACATAACATTATGATAAAAACATAAACATGCTTATTACATATAGCATATATAGACATATAAGTCATAATAAGCATGCGGTTTAAAGCGATAAATCATATAAGCATGATATTCAATTATGAAGGCAAATAACACATAATAGTATAGCAATAGTATCACAATAATTCAATGACATTACAAGGCGATATCGGATCGTAATCAAACATACATATCGTATCATTCTCCTCATGCAGACTCGATTCAATTCAGAAAGTTGTGGTCTTTAGTTTTCGAAGATGGTACACACTCATTCTCATTTAATTCAAACAACAAACAACACATACTGCTTACGAGCCTGACCACTGAGTAGGCCTTTGTACTCTAGTCGTTTGCATCTCACTACCATAGTGCAGCGACTTACTCGACTCGTAAACAACGCCGAATACTATAGTACTTGCATCTCATCTTCAGTGTTCGAAATGATTCGAACTTCAGATACAATCCCGTCAAGTAATCTTTACGCAGGGTAAGAACGAATGCAAGTGTCGCGCCCACTAAGAACGAAACACGGCAAGGAGACAGAACCGTAAAGCGCATAAGCACATAATGTCACGGTGGCCCTGATAACTTTAGCGAAATAGAGTGAATTAAACCCAAGTCTAGTATGCATACACTAATATCCACTTTAAGAATGGGCTATGCTAATCATAGAGCACCTTAACTCTGGATAAAACGACTATTTCCTAAAGC
Source organism: Dianthus caryophyllus (assembly GCA_023091065.1). Classification (NCBI taxonomy): domain Eukaryota; kingdom Viridiplantae; phylum Streptophyta; class Magnoliopsida; order Caryophyllales; family Caryophyllaceae; genus Dianthus; species Dianthus caryophyllus. The sequence goes on along the minus strand of CM041529.1, from coordinate 7,861,201 downwards.
CTGAGACAAAAGCCTTGGCATATTCAATTATCTTGTACGGCAATGACGACCGCTACAAGACTATCTTAGTCCCACTTCACTTACGATTGACGTTTTCATATCGGAGGCTCAAGCGTTTGACCTTTTATTTAACTTACTCAATGTTTAATATTTATTTGATATTACATATCACATGTTACTAGACTCTCCTAGTCTCAGCGTCAAACGTTTTATTTGAATTGTAGGTTTCATATGATCACATAACACGTTCGTTTATTATTTGAAGTGTTGTTAATTATTAACGTTTTTAGGTTTCTATAATGATACGTTTATTAGTATGTCCAATTTTATTTAAGTGTTTTTCAAACACCTTAAATTATTTACTTATTCATTTTCATTTTTTTATACTTAGTAAAATTTTCAATTATTTTCAGTATTTCACTATTCACTTTTCACTATTCACTATTCACTATTCACTATTCACCGTATTTTATACGTATTTTTATACGTATTCGTATTTTTATACTTCGTATTCTATACGTATTTTTATACGTATTCGTATTTTTATACTTCGTATTTTATACGTATTTTTATACTTATACGTATTCTTATATTTATATGAATTTTTATACTTAAGATATTTTAGGTATAATACTAAATCTTTTTATTTCCTAAGTATAAATTCTAGTTTCAAAGTCGTTAAGTTCGTTTTGTACTTAGTGATTTTTGAAAATATTCTAAAAGTCTAGTTTTAAAAACGTTAAGTTCGGTTTGTAAAAAGTGATAATGATATTCATTTTAAAATACTAGTTTTTAAAAACGTTAAGTTCGATTTGTAAAAAGTGATAATGATATTCATTTTAAAATAAGACTTAGCTAATTTTAGTCGTCTATTAACTAAAGTTAGTGATTTTCATTTTAAAATAATGGTATCGTGGATGATTCATTTTAGTCCGTAAGTCCAAGTTCAACAGTCCAATATAGCAAAGGCAGTAACACATGATTTAATTCATTTTTATAACGGTTACTCATTTTAATCGGTTTATTACATTTCATTTATAACTAAATCGATTTATACAAAATTTAAATTCTAATAACTATTAAACTTTAGTGACTTAGTGATATTTTCATTTTGATCAAATTTAGTCCATTTAAAATGAAAATGTCGTGTGGTGTGTATATATTTCAAAATTCATTTATTTCTTTTAATTTCTTAATTCTAACTTATTAACTAATAATTAAATTATTTTAACAATACACTAAAAAGTGATAAAAGCAAATTTTAACCCAAAAATGATGAGAATGCCGTGAGCATGTAGTAGTATGTTCAAAATTTTCATTTTTCGATTTTATCGGTTTTTAGCTTAAAGTCTTTATATTTTAATTATTCTAATTATACTAAAACGATTTAAACAAAAAATTTCATTTACATTTATGAATAGTGTTTTTCAACACTTTAAATTCCTAACTTTTTATTCTAAATGATTTATAATGTTTTAAGTTGATTTATATTATAAGACTAACAATATATAAAGTAATAATTAAACATAAACACAAATTATAAACAAACATAATATAAAACATAATCAAAGTGAACAATAAAGATGAACATCAACATGAAGATTGTAAGAACACATATGAACATCAACAATAAACTCAAGAACACTATTTTTACTTTTAATAAATTATAATTTATTTTCCTAATTTAATTCTTTTTACATGATAACTTCTAAATTAACCTAACTTAACTAAACATATTATTTACAAAAATTAAAAGTGAAAATTTATTAAAATAAAAGGGGAAAACCGTGAGCAAGAAAAACATACACCAAAAATTCGTTTTCGATTTTTATTCACTTTAAACTCATTGTTAACATTTATCATAATTTTATATATACTCATAATATGTTTAAAACTCATAAAAATATGACTAAACATATGAACATCAATTTAAGGTGAAAGAAACAATATGATTCAAAAATGAAAACAATAAAGTATACTAACATTATTATTAGTTAATATCATTTTATTAGTACACATAACATACAAATACACATAAATGATGTTTAACATATTTTAACATAATTTTCATACTCATAAAATCATAATGATAAAACAAATTAATTTACTAAGAGACTAATATAAGATATAGCTAGTCACCTTATTTAGGATGTTAATCGTCGAGGATCTAAAATAAATTTTAGATCGGAATTTCTTCACCCATATTACCCAAGTTTTCCACCCTAATAATCCAAGCAAGTTAGCTCTAAACACCCACTAATTATACTAGAAATACTTAGCATTTATTAGAATATTATTAAGGTTTTATTTTAAGTGTTTTAGGAAATAAAAATGGAAGAAATAAAGAGAGGAAATGGAGGTGAGTGCTACGTCCAAATTGGGGGCAAATGAAGTTGATTTTGCCATTGTGAAAATGTGAGGACAAGTGTAGAATAAATTAGGTTAAATGTATTAGGTTTTAGTTTTAATTTAAAGTTTAATTAATTGAAATTAAAGCATCATCATCAACATCATCACCCATTTAGTCCACATTACTATTTGGCATTAAAAATGTCTAATTTGTGTTTTAAAATGTTTTTCACGAATTTGGTCAGTTTTAAAAAGTCGGGCGTCAAAAGCGATAAAAGTTAAAATGTGCTGTTTTGGCGATTTTCTGAAAAGTATTCACTTTATAAATTTAAGACTAAAATATTTTATTTACTACTTTAGAAAAATTTTAAAAGTGACGGAAATGAAAATGATAATATTAAAGTAGTAGTATTGTATTTGTATAAGTATTTTTATTAAAAGTATAAACTTTAAATTTAAATACATAAAAATACAAATGATGATGGAAATTTTAAAGTTGTAAGAAAATTTGGTTTTGTGTAAGAAAATATGGAAGTGGATAGACTTTGAAAAAGTCCAAGTAAGTCGGCTCATTTTAGAAAAATCGGGCTCGATTTTCGTTTTCGAAATTTTCGTTTTGCGCGCTCGCGAAAAATCTCGAAATAAAAGATACGATCCTAAAATAGTGTTTTAAAATAAAATCGGAAATAAAAATAAAACAAATTTTCAAAAGGTATTAAAATTAAAAATCGGATCTTAATCCTCGAAATTTTGAATAAAAATTTCCTAGGTCGAAATACTTATTTTTTTTCGTTGAATCTTATAGATTTAAAGATTTATATTCAAACGTCAAAAATTTAATCAATTTAAATTAGGTGTGGCTTCAAATATCGACAATTTAGAAAAAGCTAGTTTAATGAAAATGAAATAGTAATTAGATATTAATATAATATGATTTATAAATAAAAATCAAAATGATTATATTTTGATGTTAAGTTTGCTTTTTCCAAAATTAAAAAGAAAAAAGAAAGAGGATAAGATTGTTTGATTTTTGATTTGCGTGTTTGAAATTGTTGACCCGAATTTTAGAGACGGGAAAACTATAAGGGTTCATTTTTATTCAAAAATGAAAAATGTTTGAAATTAAATTTTATGAATAAAAGGTTTTACATATATTTTTATGAATAGTAATATAACTTAACATTTTTTGAAATTTGAAAGGCGATATTAATTTTGTGTTGATTTTTATAAAATTTTGAAATGTGTTTCTTTTTCAATTCTGAAAATAATACAACAAACTTTATTTTTCAAAATTTTTAAATTGGACTTAAGAAAATTTTAATATTATTTGGCGAAAAAAATTCAGACGTATTTTTATTATAAGGAAAAGGATGAATTTAATTTAAGGAATTAAATTCTTTTATCAAATTGTGTTAAAATAACACGGAGTGTTACATGTTAGCTCCTAATACCCACTAATTAAGTAGTAATACTTAGGATTTATTAGAATAATATTAAGGTTTTTATTAAATGTTTTTGTAAGAAAAAAGAAAGAAAATAAAGGGAGGAAAATGGAGGAGTATGATACGGCAATTTGGAAGCAAAGGAAGTGGATTTTTGCACTTGTAAACTTGTAGGATAAGTTAGAAATAGATTAGGTGTTAAGTAATACTTTAATTAATTAAAGTTTACAGAAAAGAAAATTAAACATAATAATTATCTTTGGACACAAAAGTCCAACTTACTATTAGGCTAAGAAAATGTTCCCCCGATGTTTTAAAATGTTTTTACGAAATAAATCGGGTTTAAAAAGTCGGGCGTCAAAGACGGTAAAAGTTTAATGTGTGCGCGTTTGACGATTTTTCGAAATATCTCTACTTTTGAATTCTAAGACTAAAATATTTATTTTACTATTCAAGAAATTTTTCAAAAGTTAAGGAAGTCGATAATATTTTCAAAACGAAAGTTTTCGCTAAAAGTGATTTTAAATGATCGCAAAATATATAATTACTATAGAAATTGAATTATACTATTAAATTTCATCTTATTTTAGATATACATTTTTAAAATGATTTTATGAAATATTGTAAGTGTTGTGTGGAAAAGAAATGGTAGTATTGTATTAGTATTGTATTTTGTATGTATGTATTATTATTATGTATAATCTTTAAATTGAAATACATAATTAAAATGATGATGACTTAATGTAAAGGTGTAAGTAAATGTGACTTGTGTAAGAAAAATGGAAGAGTATAGAATTTTGACAAAGGTGTCCAAATGCTACGGTCAAAGTCTATTTTTCGGGCTCGATTTTCGTTTTTGAAATTTTCGATTTGCGCGCTCGCGAAAAGTTTCAAAATAAAAGATATGATATTAAAATAGTGTTTTGAAAGAAAATCGAAAATAAAAATAAAAATAATTTTCGAAAGGTACTAAAAACAAAAATTGAGTTTTAATCCTCGAAATTTTGAATAAAAATTTCCTAGGTCGAAATACTTATTTTTTTTCGTTGAATGTAATAGATTTAAAGAATTATATTCAACCGTCGAAAAGTTAATTGATTTACATTAAGGGTTACTTCGAATTTCGATAATTTACAAAAGGGTTAGTTAAATAGAAAAGAATTAGTGTTTTGATATTAAAAGTAATGTTTTAATAAGAAAACAAAATGATTAAAAAACAAATTTAAAAATCAATAAAAATTTGAGATATTAAGTTACTTTAAAAATAATGGAAGAGGATAAGATCACTTAGTCATCACTTTTTTGAACGAAAACTTTTGTCGTTGATTTGAATTTCAAAGCCGAGAAAAGTATAAGGGTCCATTTTTATTTTGAAAATAAAAAATGTCCGAAATTGAATTTTATGAATAAAAGGTTTTACTTTATTTTTATGAATAGTAATCATAACTTAACTTTTTTGAAATTTGAAAGGCAATATTAGTTTTGTGTTGCTTTTTATAAAATTTGGAATTGTGTTTCTTTTTGAATTCTAAATATAATACAACATATTTAATTTTTCAAAAATTTTAAATTTGGACTTAAGAAATTTAGTATCATTTGGCGAAAAAAATTCAGACGTATTTTTATTATAAGGAAAAAGGATGAATTTAATTTGAGGAACTAAATTCTTTTATAATATTGTGTTAAAATAACACGGGGTGTTACAAACATCACCCATGGCGGAGGATTACCCGCCCTCCACCACCCGCCTAACAGTGGATTTATTAAATCCACCACCGCTCCACCACCCGCCTCCGCCTCAGACCCGCCCCACCCGCTTGAAATCCGCTTCGTAAAATTGCATTGTCGTAATGCATATTTTTTTAAAAAAATTTATCGATATTGTTTTTTCATTTTTTTAAGGTAAAAGTATTTTTTAAAATTAATTTAAATATATATTTTTAATTTTTTTTTTTTGTACTTCGTAATTGTTAATCTTACTCCATATTATTTATATTTTCAAGGCTATGAATAAAGCGGGTATATGCGCGGCGGGTGCAAACGGGGCGGGTGTAGGCGGAGGCGGGTGCGGGGCGGGGGCGGGGCGGAGTTTTGATGAAATCCACCACCGCTCCACGACCCGCGGCGGGGGACACTTTTGATACCCACCTCCGCCCCACGACCCACCAAACTATTCCCTACCTCCACCCTAACTGGGGCGGATGCGGAGCGGTATCCACATTGACCCGCCTCACTGACATTCCTACTCGTATCCGTACCCCCAAACGCAAACCCTGTGATGAAATGCACTTTCGCACAAAGCATGTTTTTAACGTAATGTCAAAACGGTACATTTTGTCGATAATATTTTTAAGTCATTTAATGCATAAAATGATTTATTTGCATGATCGACACCTTCTCGACATGATCGAGAATGTCGAAAAACTGGATGAGCTTGGTTGCAAGATCGATGAGAAGATCGTCATTGATCGTGTGCTCCACTCCCTTCATGATGGGTATGCCCTCTTTAGGGCAAACTATTACATGAATGACATGCAGAAAAGTCTGCATGAGCTTCACTCACTCCTCGTGCAGACGGAGAGTGATCTGAAGTTGAGTGGAAGCATGAAACAAGATGTTCTCATGATCGGCAACAAGAGCAAGGGTAAGGGCAAGGCTCCGGCTAACCTAACTGTAGGAAAGCCAAAATTTAAGAAGCCAGTGATTGCGAAGAGTGGGCCTGGTGAGTCTAGCGGTAGATCACAAGGCAAGGCAAAAGCGAAGCAAAGCATGGAGTGTCACCATTGCCACAAGTCTGGGCATTGGAGGCGGAACTGTCCCGTGTATGCTGAGGACATAAAAGCAGGCCGCGTCATTCCTGTTGGTATGTCTTCTTTTATTCATATGATTGAGATTAACCATGCAAGTTTCAGAACTTGGGTGCCAATCTTTGGTTGTGGTTCTCATCTGTGTAATCATTTGCAGGGCCTAAGAAACATCAAAACTCTGGCAAGAGGTGATGTAGACCTGCGAGTGGGGAATGGAGCAAGAGTTGCTGCCGTTTCAGTAGGAACATATGTAATCCAACTCCCGAGCGGATTTGAGTTATTTCTGAATAACTGTTACTATGTACCTAGTTTTTCGAAAAACATTATTTCTGTATCCGTACTTGATAAAGTCGGATTTTCGTTTTTAATAAAGAATAATAGCTGTATTTTCTCTTTGAACGATATGATTTATGGTAAAGCAGTTTCCATGAACGGAATTTATGTTTTAGATCAAACCACAGATATTATGCATGTAACTAACAAGAAAGCAAAGGTTGGTGACAAAGATCAAACCTATCTATGGCATTGCCGTATGGGACATATAAATGAGAAACGCGTGAAAAAGTTCATTTATAATGGGACAATCGCCCCATTTGACTATGAAACTTTTGGCACATGTGAATCATGTCTCATAGGCAAAATGTCTCGAATTTCCTTTAAAGGTGTTGGAATGCGCGCTGCTGACCTATTAGAACTCATAAATACTGATGTGTGTGGACCTATGTCAATCAACGCTAGAGATGGCTATAGGTATTTCATCACTTTCACGGACGATTTGAGTAGATATGGATATGTCTACTTAATGAAGCATAAAAGTGAGTCCTTCGACAAGTTCAAGGAATTGCAGAATAAGGTTGAGAACCAACTGGATAGAAAGATAAAGCACTACGTTCAGATCGTGGTGGCGAATATCTTTCAACTGAGTTTGATCGACACCTGAAAGACCGTGGGATAGTACTACAGTTAACTCCACCCGGAACACCACAACTGAATGGCGTGTCCGAACGCAGGAATCGAACATTACTTGATATAGTTCGATCCATGATGAGCCACACGGTTGTTCCTGACTCATTATGGGGCTATGCTCTTTTGTCAGGTGCTCTTATAATTAACCGAAGTCCGTCTAAAGGTGTTGACAAGACTCCATACGAGTTATGGAAGGGAACGGTCCCTAACTTGTCCTTTATTCGGGTTTGGGGGTGCGAGGCTTATGTCAAGTGGAGACACGAGGATAAGCTCGGCCCGCGATCGGTCAAGACATACTTTATTGGCTATCCAAAAGGAATTTTTGGTCATTACTTCTATTCGCCTACCGAACACCGAGTTTTTGTTGCGGCTAGTGCGAAGTTCTTAGAGAAAGAGTTTCTCGAAGACAAGAGAAGTAATAGAACCTTCGATCTGTCGGAGATTCCTGAACCAACAACCGAGCAACCAATGGAGGAAACTGTTCCTTCTTCGTCTGCTGCGGTTAATATTCTCTTGGAACCCAGGAGGTCGGGTAGACCCTCCATTCCTCCAGATAGATACATCGGTATGGTCGAGGAGAATGGGAGAGACGACGTTTTACTCCTTGAGAGTAACGAACCCGTAACCTATAAAGGTGCCATGACATGTTCTGACTCAAAGCTATGGCAAGAAGCAATGCAATTCGAGATGGACTCTATGTATGAGAACAATGTATGGGATCTGGTTGACTTACCTGATAAGGTTCGGCCTCTTCAGTGCAAATGGCTCTACAAGATAAAGCGATTTGTAGAAGGACAACCAGATATATACAAGGTACGGCAAGTGGCAAAGGGTTTCACTCAAGTGCAAGGGTTGCACTATGATGAGATTTTTGCACCCGTAGTCATGCTTCGTTCTATTCGGATTGTCTTAGCGATTGCCGCCTTTCATGACTATGAAATTTGGCAAATGGACGTGAAAACCGCCTTCTTAAACGGTTATTTGGAGGAGGAGTTGTACATGGTACAACCCGAAGGTTACACAGATCCTGAAAATCCTAAGAACGTTTGCAAGCTTAAGCGTTCCATCTATGGACTTAAGTAAACTTCACGGAGTTGGAATCATCGCTTCGACCAAGTGATAAAAGAGAATGGATTTACTCGATCGGTCGAGAAACCATGTCTATATATCAAGTCGAGTGGGAGCAAGATTGTCTTCCTAATACTGTATGTCGATGACATACTTTTGATTGGGAATGACATACCTCTCTTAACTTCGGTAAAAGTTTGGTTAAAGAACCATTTCTAGATGAAAGATCTGGGCGAGGCACAACGAATTTTGGGGATTCGTATCTATAGAGATAGATCACGATGGATGTTATCCCTCAGTCAGGAGTCTTATATAGATAAGATTCTTGAGAGGTTCAGCATGACCAATTCCTAGAAGGGGAACCTTCCAATGATCTCTGGAGTGCAATTGAGTAAAGCTCAAGCACCAAAGACATCGGAAGAGCTCGAGCGCATGAGTCGGATTCCATATGCATCAGCTATAGGATCGATCATGTATGCCATGATATGCACACGTCCGGACGTGGCATATGCATTGAGTATGACGAGCCGATACCAAGGCAATCCAGGTGAAGCACACTGGATGGCTGTAAAGAACATTCTTAAGTACCTACGGAGGACTAAAGATTGGGTATTGACTTATGGAGGAAACACTGAGCTATGCGCAATCGGTTACGCAGATGCTAGTTTCCAAACGGATCGAGATGAGTCGAAGTCTCAATCTGGATTCGTTTTTACTCTTAATGGCGCCAAGCGATGGAAAAGCTCCAAACAAACCGTTATAGCGATTCAACGATCGAGTCCGAGTACTTATGCCGCTCGTGAGGTCGCAAAGGAAGTTATATGGATGCGTCAGTTCTTACAAGGACTAACTGTAGTTCCTAGTTCGAATGACCCGATCACCATCTATTGCGACAATAGTGGTGCCATCTTCCAGGCGAAGGAGCCGAAGTCCAGCATCAAGTCTCGGCACGTGCAAAGAAAGGCTCACATGATCCGAGATTACGTGGAGCAGAAGGAGATAGTGATTGACAAGATTGCTACGGATGATAATGTAGCAGATCCTCTCACTAAACCATTGAGACATGATAAGCATGAAGGGCACGTTATTTCCATGGGAATTAAGCGTGTTCCTGAGTTGTATTAGTTGTTTGTATGGATTAGACACGTGTATCTTTTTCATAAACCTACTAATAAAATCACCGTTTTTGTTTTATATATTGTTTTTCATGAGGGTTGTGCAGACAACGTTGAACATCTCAAAGTGAACTGAATTGCTTTATATTTGTTTGGGTCCGTGATCGCCTACACGAGCTGATAACTCTGGCAATTATTTTGTGACGTCGATTGATGGTGGGTTCAACGAGCCATAAGTCAAACTGTTGACTGATCGATCACAGATGCGGGTTTACTGAAATCGCGCAGGACAATTTTGTGACGACAACATGGAGTCCTAAATGTTTCAGAACATTAGGTGCCGGGTCGTGGATAAGACATCCATAGTGTTCCTAGAATCGATTCTTTTGACTATCGACTGTCTCTTGATATTAAGGCAGATTTTGGGTGACTTTGGTTTCTTTCTCATGGTCGACCGTAACAGGAGGCCAAGTAGATTTTCACTGGGTCATTTCATGCTGCGTTTACATCTGCAGGATTCGAGTTGAGGAAAATATCCAACTTCTATCGAGTTATAATACTTCTCTCAAGGCCACTCGAGGAGCTGTAACTGAAAATGCATGGCCATGCTCGAATAATGATTCGTTTATCAGTTAAGTTACTCTCTAGTCGGGGAAACCACTCTTGATACTGATCACTTGTGAACTACGACCTTTGTGGGTACGGACTTTGCAAATTGGTTTACATTGAGTGGGAGAAATTTATTATGGATATGAGAATCGGTTATCGCACATACACTTGTACGGACAAGTGGGAGATTGTTGGAGCTAGTGTCCTCCACAGTTAGTGCAATAACATAAATAAATCTCTAAAGGTACACAGGGTACATTTTTTATTTAATCAGTTGATTAACGTTTATCGATAACGGTTGGCTTGCTAGATAAGTTTGACGTTATTGTCATACAGATGGCGGTGATCAACTGGCCCCTAAGAGTCACACCTAAAGGATGTGTTTGAGAGATGTGATTATTTGAGAAAATAATTATATCGATGCCTTATTTAATGACTAAAAGGTTAGTCAGTGTTGTTGACTAAAAGGTTAGTCAAATGTGACTAAGAGTTAGTCAAATATGATGATGAATAATATTTAATAATGATTAAATGATATTAGATGAGAGGAATTAGCTGTAATTCGTAAATTGAATATAAAAGGTTATATTTAATTATTGCGTATAATGTAGGCTAATTAATTTTAAACAGTTATAATTAATTAGCAAATTATAAATATACGGATACTTATGATTCATTATAATATATGGATATTATAATTACATTATATATTTAAAGCTAAAGAAACTAATTAAATGTGTTTTGATAAACCTTTTAATGAGTTGTGGGCTTTTAAAATTTGAGGTTGAAAAGTCCAACCCCATTCTCCCTTCATTTGGACGTGTGATATGTTGAGGGGAGAGGGAGTTTTGGCTTCCTCTCTACTTAACCTAATCACACCCTAATATCTCATCTAACCTAATTCTAATACATCATAGCACACAACACAATATCTTGTGAGAAAAGAAATCAGTTTTCTTCTCTAATTCCTCTAGCAATCTAAAGGCATATCTCAACTTATCTTGGGTGTTACAATTAGGAGATACCATCTTTTTGGTATTGTTCTTAGGCCAAATCTCAAGGATTTAAAAGGTTAATTCTTAATCTATATACTTTGTTATGCAAATTCAATTTATGACTATAAATCATATAATATTTTCATTATAATCCTGTGATTTTTATGGACTTTATACCGATATAATCCTACAGGTTTTACGCTCTAGAGCCACACAAGACCGGTAGTTTCAACGACATAATAGTTGCATTCGATCCGCAATACCTGGACAACAACGACATTCAGGTCTCGCTGCGTACCTTAGAAGTCCTGGCTCAAAGGGACACTGAAGGTTTTACCGAGTACATGACACGCTGGAAGAAACTCTGTGCTCAAATGCCTAACCGCCCTAGGGACACTGATTTGATCACCAAGTTTATCAACAACCTCACCCCTGCATATCAACAACACCTACGATACGGGAACTTTGACAGCTTCTCAACACTCAGTGCCGTGGGTGAGCTCATAGAAGACGACCTGCACAAGGAAAAATCAACAAAAAGCGCAGGTCGCGGGTACCAAGGTAGCTCATCCCGAGCCCCTGCCAAGGTTGAACCCATACATGCTATCAACGCACTAGATACACTGCAAGCGCCGCCAGTATTCACAACACCCACAAAGCCTACTACGCCACTGCCAAGGGCGCCATACACGCCTGCAGGTCCTAGCTCGTCAAGACCACGACGAAATTTTGACCCAATATACATGACTTACTCAAAATCACTACTGAAACTTGTAAGTCGCAATGTACTTCAGCTCTTGGGGCCTACTAGCGAGCCTCCCCCAGACAAGAAACCGAAGTCATGGGATCAGAATGCATACTGCGAGTTTCACAGAGGAAAAGGGCACGACACCGAGCAATGCTTCCGCCTGAAGAACACAGTTCAGGACCTGATCGATGACAATACCATCGTGAAGCCCACTTCGAGCCCTAAGCCTTCAAACCAACTCAACCCTCTGCACACCCATGCTATATTCGTAGGGACATACCCCATCATCGACTGCTCTAATCTAATCATCTCAAATGACCACGAAATTAACGGCATTTGGAATACTTCTGACGATGAAGCCGACAATGACGACATCCGCATGTGTCTTCAAAACGAACCCTTCGAAGAGGAAACTAAACCTCGTCGCCCGCCAGAGAAATATGGAGAGCTACGTCACAAATACCCGATCAGGCTATCGGACAACGACGACGAGGTAGCTTACCTGACACGTTCTGGACGCCCGTACCAAGCCTCGCTAAAATCACTTGAACCTCCGGGCCCTCCGCCAAGGTTGACCGCTCAAGAGAATAACAAGGGTATCAGCATAGACGAGGATACGCCGCCTACTTCGCCTACTACAACCACACTGATGTATTGTATTTATATATGATTTTAGCCCCTTTTTCTCTAGCGATTTACTTATATTTAGCGCTTTTATTCGCTTTAAGCGATGTTTTTCCTCCGAGATCTCTGGTTTTCGTTGTTTGGCTTTGTTTTGCAGGACATAGCCGATTTATGGAGGATTTGCGCCTTCCGGGACGATGTTTGGAGCTCCCGAGATCGCTAAGTGAAGTTATAGTGCGTTGAAGTATGGCCAAAGATGAGCACGAGCCAAGAAATGATTATTTAACCCGTCCCGGGACTAAGGGACGACAAAAGAAGCTCATTTAGTCATTCACGACTCCGTCCCTACCCCTTGGGACGAACAACACCTCGTCCCTATGCCTAGGGACGACAAACAATAGAAAAGAAACTAAGGAAGAAAAGGAGCAAAAAGTGAATGAAAACTGAAACCTACGGGACCAAGTCCATCCCGGTCGGGATGTGTGTGTCCCGGACGGGACAGCCGTCCCGGAGCTCCGGGACGTCCCCGACTTTTGAGTGCCTCATTTTCTTCGTGTGATATAATCTGTGTAAAAATATTAGAACGAGTTATCTTTTATTTTCTCGGTTTTTTGGTACTTTTGAGAGAACAACAAAAACCTAAGAACTTTGCTTTGTAATTCGATTTCCTTTCTTTCAATCTCAATCAAAATCGTCGGTTTAGATTATTATCTTGTCCAATTCATCATCCATTTCCGTCTCTTGTAGTTTGGTAATCATCATCATCTCTCTCTTGCTATTATTTGATTTTGTTTTATTGTTCTCTAGTATGCATATCTATTGTTTAATTTGCTTTGTTTGTGCTTTGATCATGAGTGAGTAGTCATCTTTCTAGGGTGACGGTAAGTTCGGCGTATGCGTACTCATAGTGCTTCAGAATGGTTGTGCTTATGCTAAGTTTTGTATGTTTATGCTTTGTTGTTGTTGTTGTTGTTGAGATTATTGGCCATAATCTTTATCCCTTGCTCCCAAACTTAAGAACGAAAGCCTAGTTTGAGGATAGACCGTAAGCATACATCGAAACCCTTGCTAGTAAGAGCGAGAGCACGCTAGTATAGTTCGAGGGAGACTAAAGCCGAGAGGACGAGTCAAACCCCTAGCTAGCTTAGCATTCCTATTCCGAGTGTCACTCAAAACGCGCGTACCCGTAACGAGCCTAATCCCTAGACCTTTCTTTATAAGTTAACCCTTTTACTTTCCGAGCCTTAGCCTTTAGTAATTGCAACCAAAACTCGAACCGACCAATCTAGAATGCATTCACCGATAACACACATTATCAACCATCTCCCTGTGGAAATCGATCTCGACTACCCTATCTACCTAGTAGTGTGAGTGTCCGGTTATCTTTGTTAGGCGTTGCGACTTTAGCCTACCAAATTTTGGCGCCGTTGCCGGGGAGACGGCTTTGTTTATTGTTTGTTATTCGATTCTAGATTTTGTTTTTTTGTCTCAAGGAGCCTTAGTTCCTTGAGGCCGCTTCTCACATTCTACCTTAGTGTTGTTTATGCCCAGGAAGTCTCGCACATCTCAAGTGAATAAGGATATTCCTTTCGACCCTGAACCAGAGCGTACTTTCCGTCAGCGTAGGAACTTACTAAAGGAACTAGAGGCTCAATCCACCGAGGAAGCTCACGTTGATCTTGAACCCAAAGTACACACAATGGTGAAGCTTTCCGATCACTCTAAGCCGACTGCGGATCAACTTCCAACCGGCAATGCTATGCCGGCGATCCAGGCCAACAATTTCGAGATTAAACCCGCTTTCATCAACTTGATTGAGCGTAGCCAATTTGGGGGAAGCCCCGGGGAGGATCCTAACCTCCACATCCAAAACTTCTGCGACTATTGTGCTACGATCAAGCAAACGGGAGTCACGCAAGATCAAATTCGGGAAATGCTTTTTCCGTTCTCGCTCCGTGACAAAGCAAAGTTGTGGCTCAATTCTTTGAACCGCGTTGCTCAAGGCGTAACTGATTGGAATACTCTAGCACTAGCCTTCTATCAAAAATATTTCCCACCGGAAAAGACGGCTATGCTTAGAAGTCAAATCACGAGTTTCCGACAAAGAGGAGATGAGAGTCTTTATGAAGCGTGGGAACGATACAAAGATCTTCAGCGTCAATGTCTGCATCATGGGTTAGACAAGTTGTTTATTGTAATGCAGTTCTATAATGGGTTATATAGCGAGTCTCGCCAAGTGCTAGACTTCGCGGCGAACGGGAGATTCGACAACATCGATGTGGAGGAAGCTCTTGACACTATCGAATCCATGGCCATCCACAACAACCAATATGGGAATCCTAGGAATGTGCCAATCAAATCCGGTAAGCATGATGTTGATTCTATGACTCTACTTACGGCTCAATTGGCGGCTATGAATCAAAAGATCGATCAACTACAATCGGGTAGTTCGTCCTCATATCGAGGACAAGTGGCCGCTATGAGTTCTCAAATGGATGCCCCGTGTGACGCTTGTGGTACGCTTGGACATACATCGGTTGACTGTCGAGGTACGCATGAGCAAGTAAATGCTTTTCAATCTTACCGTCAAAATAACCCATATTCGAATTACTATAATGAAGGTTACAAGAACCATCCCAATCTTTCCTACAAGAGTACAAATGTTCTAAACCCACCACAACAACAACCACCACAACAATCACATCAAAACCATCCACCTCAACAACCTTATGTTCCCTACAACAATCCCCCACGTCCTTATAACCCACCGGGTTTTCATCGCCCACCTTATCAACCTCCGGTTGCACCTACTCCGGCCGCCGATCCTATGGCCGAGATGAGGGGGATGATGGTTCAAATGCAAAAGAACCAAGATGCGATGATGACTAAATTGGAGAAGGATTCACAAGCTAAAGATGCCATGATTCAGTCGTTGGTTGCACATAACAAGATGATCGATACGCAAATGGCTCAAATGGCTTCGAGTAGTCAATCACGACCGCCCGGGACGCTTCCTTCTCAACCGCACACGCCTCATGAGTCCGCTAATGCTATCACTCTTAGAAGTGGTACACGCTACGATGGGCCACCGATGCCCAATGTCGATACACCTCCCGTGAAGGTGTCAAATGAGGTAAATCCTAACACTATTTCTACTAATGTGCGTGTTAGTGATGTTGATGTTGCAGGTGAGCCAAGCAAGGATGCTGCTAATGATGTGACTAAGGATGTGGAGAACGAAGTGGAGAAGCAATCGAAGGAGAAGCCGGTGGAGCCACCAATTGAGATTAAGCTACCATTCCCGAGTCGTGTGATCAAGTCAAAGCTCGACGACCAATTCGGCAAATTTATGGATGTAGTAAAAAATCTCAAGGTAACTGTTCCCTTTGCCGAGCTTATTACTCAAGTCCCGGCATACGCAAAATTCATGAAAGATATCCTCACAAGAAAGAGGTCGTTTAGTGAGGTGGAGACCGTTGCTTTTACCGAGCGTTGTAGTGCGCTTTTACAAAATAAATCTCCACCTAAATTAAAGGACCCCGGTAGTTTTTCCATACCATGTACCATTGGCACCCTAACTATTGATAAAGCTTTGTGTGATTTGGGTGCTAGTGTGAGCGTGATGCCGTACTCGATATATGAAAAATTAAACATGGGAGTCTTGAAGTGCACTAATATCACCCTCCAAATGGCAGATCGTTCTGTGAAACATCCTTTGGGTGTCTTAGAGGACGTTCCCGTGCGCGTAGGTAAGTTCTTTATCCCGGTTGACTTTGTCGTTCTTGACATGGCCGAGGATGCTCAGATTCCTATTATCTTGGGCCGGCCCTTCTTGCACACTGCTGGTGCAATCATCGATGTTAAGAACGGAAAGTTAACCTTGGATGTTGGAGGTGATAAGATTACATTTAACTTGTCAAATGCCCTTAAGAGTCCTATGTTGGAGGAGTCATGTTATGCCGTAGATGTCATTGATTGTTTTGTGGACGATGTTTTGCCTCACTCGCTTTCGAGAGATCCTCTCGAGGCATTGCTTTGTTGTGATGATGTTGTAGGTGGTGGTGGCCAATGGAAAGCTGAGGTGGACGCTATTGAAGATGCGTTGAATCGAAAGGAAGTTGGCTTTGCTGCAAGCCAAAAGGTAAAAAGTTTGGATTCATCACTTTCGGTTGAGGTACAAAAGCCCGAACTCAAACCTTTACCTTCTCATTTGAAATATTGTTTCTTGGATGACGCGGAAATGTGTCCCGTGATAGTGAATGCGAGTCTATCCGATGACCAACTTGTAAAATTGTTGAATGTTTTGAAAAAACACAAGAAGGCCATCGGATATTCTATTGATGATTTGAAAGGGATTAGTCCCGATTTTTGTATGCATCGCATTCATCTTGAGGACGGTCATAAGCCGTGTATCCAAGGACAACGTCGTTTGAATCCTAACATGTAGGAGGTAGTTAAGAAGGAGGTGATGAAGCTTTTAGATGCCGGTATCATATACCCAATTTCGGACTCGAAATGGGTAAGCCCTATGCAAGTTGTGCCAAAGAAAGAAGGTACCACGGTGGTCCGCAATGACAAGAACGATCTCATTTCTACTAGGATTGTCACGGGATGGCGCATGTGCATAGACTACCGGAGGTTGAATACCGCGACTCGTAAGGATCATTTTCCTTCGCCTTTCATTGATCAAATGCTAGAACGTCTTGCATGCCACAGGTATTTCTGCTATCTTGATGGTTACTCCGGGTTCTTCCAAGTACCTATCCATCCTGAGGATCAAGAAAAGACGACATTCACATGTCCCTATGACACCTTTGCCTATCGCAGGATGCCATTCGGATTGTGCAATGCCCCCGCCACCTTTCAACGTTGTATGATGGCTATTTTTTCTGATTTTATTGAGTCAAGCATGGAAGTTTTTATGGATGACTTTAGTGTCTATGGTTCAGATTTTGATGCATGCTTGACTAATCTTATCCATGTGCTACAACGTTGTGAGGAGACGAACCTTGTCCTTAATTGGGAGAAGTGTCACTTCATGGTGACAGAAGGTATAGTACTTGGACACCTTATTTCTGAAAAAGGTATCCAAGTGGACCGAGCTAAGGTCCAAGTGGTTGAGCAATTACCTCCACCGGTAAATGTTAAAGGAGTGAGAAGTTTCCTTGGTCATGCGGGATTCTACCGCCGCTTTATCAAGGACTTCTCCAAAATTGCTAAACCATTGACTCAACTTCTTCTTAAGGATGCCCCCTTTGTTTTCACTAACGAGTGCGTTAAGTCTTTTGAGCAGATAAAGCAGGCACTCATTTCCGCACCGATTATCCAACCGCCGGATTGGTCATTGCCTTTTGAGGTGATGTGTGATGCTAGTGACTACGCCGTTGGAGCTGTTTTGGGGCAAAGGAAGGACAAGGTGTTGCATGCCATCTATTATGCTAGCAAGACGTTAGATGAGGCTCAAGTCAACTATGCCACGACAGAGAAGGAATTGCTTGCTGTCATTTATGCTTTGGAGAAATTTCGGTCCTATCTTGTGGGGTCGAAAGTCATTGTCTATACCGATCATGCCGCTTTGAAGTACTTGCTTGCAAAGAAGGAGGCCAAGCCTCGTTTGATTCGTTGGATACTCTTGTTACAAGAGTTCGATTTGGAGATACGCGATAAGAAGGGTGCAGAGAATGTCGTCGCCGATCACTTGTCTCGGCTTCGTTATGATGGAGGGGATTCTTCCCCTATTGACGATTCATTTCCCGATGATGTTCTTATGTCCGTGGTTGCCGATACACCATTGTACGCTGATTTCGCTAATTATATCGTTGGAAAAACATTGCCACCTGATTTTTCTTATCAACAAAAGAAGAAGTTCTTGAAGGATGTTCGCCACTACTTTTGGGATGACCCCTACTTGTTTCGTGAATGCGCCGATGGTATGTTTCGGCGATGCGTTCCTCAATGGGAAGTTCATTCTATTCTTGAGCATTGTCATTCCTCTTCCTATGAAGGACACCATGGCCCCTCCAAGACCGTCGCTAAGGTCTTGCAATCCGGTTTCTATTGGCCGACTATGTTCAAAGATAGTCATGCCTTCGTTATGTCATGTGACGCTTGCCAACGAACCGGAAACATTTCACGAAGACACGAGATGCCTCAAACGGGTATCTTAGAGGTAGAATTGTTTGATGTATGGGGTATTGATTATCAAGGTCCGTTTCCTTCATCTCGAGGGAATCGTTACATCCTAGTGGCGGTTGATTATGTCTCCAAATGGGTTGAAGCCGTTGCCTCTCCTACGAATGACTCTAAGGTGGTGATTAACCTCTTCAAGAAGATAATATTTCCAAGGTTCGGAATTCCCCGAGCCATTATTAGTGATGGAGGTTCCCACTTTCACAAGAAGAAGCTAGATGCTTTGCTAGCTAAGTATGGAGTGATGCATAGGACCGGACTTGGCTACCACCCTCAAACGAGTGGTCAAGTCGAGGTCTCTAATCGTGAATTGAAGAGTATTTTGGAGAAGGTTGTGAACAAATCACGCAAGGATTGGAGCATGAAGTTGGATGATACGCTTTGGGCGTATAGAACCGCTTACAAAACACCTATAGGCATGTCACCGTATAGGTTAGTGTATGGCAAGTCTTGCCATCTTCCCGTGGAGCTCGAGTACAAGGCGTTTTGGGCTATTAAGGAGCTTAATTTTGATGCTAAATTGAGTGGGGAGAAGCGGTTGTTGCAACTAAACGAGCTTGATGAATTCCGACTTGGTGCTTATGAGAGTTCACGCCTCTACAATATAATTGAACTCCATTCAGTTCCATTCGATTGATTCATTTCAATTCGATTGATTCACTCATTTTAGTTGATTAGACTTGATTGATTAAATTTCTAAAAGTCCGAAAGAACAGGTTCTTATTATTACTGAAAACAGGTACTCAACTTATGGTAATTACTAAAATAAGATAATTTTACAAAAATTTAATCTAAAACAATCTCATACAAATTTTATTTCGTTACTTCCTATACTCTATAAATACTCCCTACCTTCTAAAATAAGTATTGTCATTTTATTCTAGGTGGATTTAAGAGGTTCTAATGAAAATGAAATATTTTAAAAATCCTTTATTAAAACTTACTATATATATGGAAATTTTTTTATTTTTTTTTACGAGAATGAACACTTATTATAAGATGGAAGGGGAATCAAATTTTTAAGTCAAATACAGACCTACTACGAAGTATTAGGTGGCTTGCTTGCTTCTAAGAAACCCCTCCATTTTTGAATGAAATAGCATATTGTGAGTTGTGACCTTCCCCTACTCCATCCTCAACACCATTGCTGATATTTCCAATGACGTCCACCACTTTTCACCTCCATTTCTCCACCATCTCATCCACCCACCACCGCCGCCATCACCTCCCCACACCCATCTTCAACCTGTCCCCTTTCTCCATCACCACCACCACCACCCTCCGATCTAAATCCAATCTCATCCCCCACCCTCGTCTCTCACCCTTTTCCGGCGGTGGAGACGCAGGCAACTTTCCACCCGGCGATGGCGGCGGCGACGACAACCACAACAACGGCGGCGACGATGACGAAGAGTCATTCTGGGAGAAGTTGGGAGTAATCGGAATGTTCATCAGAGGATGGAGAGAGAGAGTGTCGGCGGATCCACAGTTCCCCTTTAAAGTCCTCATGGAGGAAGTCGTCGGCGTGACGTCATGTGTCATCGGCGACATGGCCTCACGTCCTAACTTCGGCCTCAACGAACTCGACTTCGTCTTCTCCACCATTGTTGTCGGCTCCATCCTCAACTTCACTCTCATGTACCTCCTCGCCCCCACCGCCTCCGCGTTGTCTACGGCGGCATTTCCCAGCCACGTGTTCCAGTCCGGGAAATTTGGGCTGGCCGCCCGGGCTGGATCACTGGTGTACAAGGGAGCGTTGTTTGCCGCAGTGGGGTTTGCGGCGGGGTTGGTAGGGACGGCGATCGGGAATGGATTGATCGCCATGAGGAAGAGGATAGACCCGGAGTTTGAGACCCCGAACAAGGCGCCTCCCCCGGTACTGAACGCGATCACGTGGGCGGGGCACATGGCGTTGAGTAGTAATCTGAGGTATCAGACGTTAAATGGGGTGGAGTACGCGCTTGAGAAGGCAGTGTCGCCTGGGTTGTTTAAGGCGGCCGTGGTGGCGTTGCGGTGTGCTAATAATTTGCTTGGTGGGGTGTCCTTTGTGGCCCTAGCTAGATTGACAGGGTCGCAGAGTGTCAGCAGTGGTGAGGTAACAGAGGCAGAGGAGGACAAGGCAATGGTTGTTAGTGAGGCCGTGAGCTTGCCTAGTGATCATTCCACCTGAACGCATGCAATGTCAGTTTTTCCGACTATGTGGACTGCGATGAGCAGTCTATGGATCTTATTATCGATTAGCTCCACGAAACATTAGAATTATCATATATTCATATTCCTCGTTTTAATTTAATTAGCTGTACTAGTAGCTCCTATACGTCCTCTAAAAATCTTGTTTACGTGTGTAAGAGGTGTTTGAGAATCAAGTGAGGGTTAATATGAGCTCCAGAGCGAAATGATTTTCCATTTGATATCTATTGTATTTCTCGTACGTTCGTACTTTGTTTCATCTAGTCCCTATTAAGGCCGTGTGTTTGGGGATTTTGGAATGAAAAATGATTTGATCGATTTCAATGTTTGATTTGCAATAATTTTTAATAATATAAACCAAGTAAAACTATTTTATTACACTATCTACGGAGTATAATTTTTCATTTATCGAACCAAACAATACCTTAATGACAAATATTTGTGTGAGACGGGACTCACAATAAATTTATTGTAAATTCTCTCACACAAGGGTAATTAGTTTTATTTTATTTTTATTTTTTTATAATTTTCTTGATTTATTTGCTTATGACTCACACTAATTTAGTGTGAGTCCGGTCTTTTAGAAGAATTAGTCTACCTTAATATATTGTCCCAACACATGTGACACAAAATGGGACAAGTGGTTCCCCGTCCATACCGATTTTTCTCTGCTACCAGATGTACAAAGTTAGCACAAAAATACAAATGAGAAACTGGTAATTGAAGGAGACATAAGATCCGCTGTGAGTGGCACCCAATTTTGATATATTCGTATATTAGTTCAGCCGCAAAACTCAACATATACACCGAGTACTTGACAAGAGAGGTCCATAAATATCTGAATCTTTGGCAGTTTTCTTCTTTACTTTATCTAATTTTTTCACTTGTTCAAATTTGGCTGATTTGAAAAGTGAACCTCAACCAACTTGGTGCATAGGAAACTGGTAAAGTCAGGATGGCGGGTCTAATTTTAAATTTATTCATGTTCGTAGATTAACGCAATTAATGTAGTAAATTAGACCCAAAAAAAATTGAATGTTAGGTGTTGGTAGGAATGTCAACGAGGCAGGACGTAGGCGAGGAAAGGCTACCTCATCACATCCACCAACAAAAACTTACCTCCACACACTACCCATCACCCATCGGGTGATCACCTACCCTGCACCATCCGCCTAACAGGGAAATTTTCTATCATAGACCCGCCCTTTACCCCGCACGGATATAAGTAGGTCAAACTTTGACGACAGCCAAAATAATCAATGTAAGACAATCTCAACTCCAAGACAATGCAACAAACTCGTTGACCATTGTTAGATTGTTACACGTCTAATGTCCCAATAAAAATGGAAGCAGCACATAATTATGTTTCAGTGAAACTTATAGAAATAAGCACATACATTCGATGTAGTTTTTGTTACACCTGATACAGTTGAATGTCTCGAATTCCAACACGAATCCCTGTGTCGCTCTCTACTGTACAGCAATGCAATTCTCCGAAAACCTACGGTCTGAAAACTCAACTGTACTGTACAGCTTTTACTCCGACGAGGCGTTAACTCTATCTCTACAAAGAGAACAAGGGCCTCCGGAAATCGTCGTATCAAGCCTGGTAGTTGACAGCTATTCTGTAGAAAATTTCGACATCATCTAACAGCTTCAGGGGCTGAATTGCAGTAAGGTGTATTCAAGCAGACCAATTTGGTGAACATAAGGCAGACAATGGCGAACCCTAAACCGATCATTATACCAAAACTGCCCTTTTGTCGATCCAACTTCATTGCTCGGATAACTATGCTACCAAAAACAGGAAGTAAGCCCCCACAAGCAAACACCATCAAATGATCCAGACCTTTGTAGTCGATTCCGGTCACAATTGCTCCAATTGCCGACATGGGTCCCACTAAGGCGATCAGCGAAGCAGCTGCGATGGACCCGTGCCAGCTGTCAGTAGCCCCAAAAATGCAGCTCGCTGCAGCTGCGCCCCGGGTTAGCCCATGCAAAGAAACGGGTAGGATTATATACTGGCCCAGTCCGTAAGCTTTCGGTGCGGCAACTCCAAGTGCTAGACCTTCTGCCAAGGCATGTAATGCAATTGCTGTACACGACAAGAGTGACTGGAGTGTGAGGGCACTCAATGAACTGTTAGCAACTGAAAACAACGATTTCGCTGAGGTTCTCTTTTGTTTAACGACATTCACAATGCTGGAGGTTAAAAGATGTAAAGAGATGGCTCCAAATGATAGTAACAATAGTAAGGGAAGGAACCCCATTTTTGAATAAAGAAGCAGCTGCATCGGTCGCCACAAACCCAGGACAAAGGCAATCCCGCAAGCTATGCCAGTTAGAAGTGCATGCTGGAGACGCAAAGCAAGAGCAAATGTAACAAGGATGACACCACCAAGAAACGGCCCCAACCCGAAAAGCATGGAGATCATGAATCCGGAAATATCTTCCGACCTGAATTAAACATAAAACAAAAATTATGAATGAGGGCTCAGCTTCATCCAAAATTTCACTGCAACAAGTACTAATACAACCATTACAACGGTTTAAAGCATGACGGTTGACTGTACGTAACCTCTGGGTATTTCTTTAAGCAGATAAAGAAAAAGGAGATACACTTTCATGTTAAAGCGGTTGCCCTTTTTTTTTTTTTATTATTATTATTTTCCACCTCAGTCTCAAGAATAACCATGGAGAGTAATCAAACATGACGATGGTAGTAGTCTGAGATGGAGGTACATCTCTAGTTTTAATGGCTCCCAAATTGACATAATTGATGGATTAGTTGTTTGATTCTCACTATTAAAAACATAATACGCATATCATAAAGCAACCGTGGTGATTTAGAGTGTGGCAATAATGTATAAGTATAGTTGACAGCCACGAACTGCAGAAGCAATAAAAAAATATGAAGGGAACACACACTTGTAGTTATTACTATAATTCTGGAAAACAGTGCCCAGCGCTTCCATAAATGCTACAGATAGTGTAGCTGCTGATGCTACGTGAGATGGTGATGCTTCCTGTGACAAAAGAAGGCAAACAAATGGTCAGCATCTTCAATAACGGAAACCTGTGCTAAGACCAAGATGAAACAAAAAGGTATCAGCACCTTAAATGCATCAGGAAGAACCTCGGCCATAACCATCCATATCATACAGCCAGCAGCAAACCCCGTACAGAAAGGCAAGAATTTGTTGAACGCATCAGCACACATGAACGCTGGCACAGCAACAATGGGCTGCAATTTTACAAATATTATCAGCTGTAACTAAATCACTGAATCTGCCGAGACACTACAAGAAAAAACCTGCTTAATGCCACCACACAAAGTTTATTCATATAAGACTTATTGCCAGTAATCTGAGAACTTGCTCTCAGATAGTAATTCATACGGACACTAACAGAACTCTAAAGCCAACATCAACAATATCATTCTAATCTAGCTTTCTATTGAGTGGTCGTTGCTTGGTCATCCACCGTGAAGGAAGGTAGTTGTTTAGATCGTATAGCATTTAGTATAACAGCCTTTACTGTCACAGATCACAATTTCACATAGCTTTCTGGAAGATTAACAGTGACTATGGAAGATCATATACTATACGAGCAACTTGGCCAAAATGGCATTCATTGCGCACACGTTTATTTATTTCCGTGATACTGCATTCCATTCAAACTTCGGTTATGCTCTCTTTTGCCAACAATTGTAACGCAACTCACTTATGTAATTGTTCATGATTCCATGGTGAAAAATGTTTCCGAACTCCAAATTCTACATGAAGTCCAAACACAATGATTGCTTCATATTTGCTATAAAGAAAGTTAGAACATCTAATAGCATTCAGGGAATGCTATTGGAAAACAGTATCTGCACATATTTCCATAGAAAAACAAATCTTTTCTTCGAAAACAGCTCCGTAAAGGAATCAAACTTTGCCAAACTCCATAAAATATTTCTTCTTTAACCTGGTACTGACAAAGATTGATGGCTTATGTGCCAAAATAATGTTTTGTTAGGAGGGACTAAATACTGCTGAATAAGCGACGACTTTTTCCACACATTCATGACAAGACCATCATGCAACCACTTTATGAGGTAAGAAGACATTCTTTAATATAGTGTATGAGCAGGTGAAGTTTGATGAAATACCTGGGGCAAGGAAGTGATGACGCTCCACAACATTGCATTTTGAGGAGACACGCCCCTTGAGGCAAGCATCATACTAACAGCCAGTCCTTCGGGTATGTTGTGAACAGCAATAGCTAAAGTCACTAAAAGACCCTGTGACAGGCCTTTCGTGCCAGAGAATGAGACCCCAACACCAGCACCCTCGCCAAATGCATGCAAAGTCATAATACCGACTACCAGAACTACTTTAGCTGCGTCAGCACCTTTTATGTCAAGCATACTTACCTCCCCATATTGATCAAGCACCTGGATGCACAAGAGCGATAGCGTTTAGAACATCAAGGCGTCATAATTCTCATGATGTGTGAAAATCAACAACTAATTGGTCAGCCAACTGTAGGAAGAGCTCCTCCACATATCCATGATGTCATTGGCGTGTGAAACAAGGTCAAAGCGGAAAAACAATTTGAAGCATAAAAAGGATGAATATGAAAGATGACATAGCTAGACATTTGAAACCACAAGAGTTACCACAGTAGTATAATAGCTTACCTTCTTACAAAGTGAAATGAAAATTCCCCCAGCCAAAATCCCAATAACAACCCAACTACCATGACCATGTTCTTGTCCTTCCTGAATAAGATCAAAACTTGCAGCCAACATCACCCCAGCAGCCATCCCGTTGCATAATCCTGCCCACTGCGGTTCGAGATCCACAAAAAAGAATGGTATAGCACCAAAACCACTGGCAGCAGCCATCGCTAGTGTAAACAATGCGACAGTGGTGACAGAAACTCTGCTACTTCCACCACTTCCCTCATTAACATCGTTAGAAGTGCTTTCTGAACTAAACACGTCTTTAGTACCAGTGCCTTCGGTAACATCATTTGTAATATATTTCAACGGTGCTACTCTTACTCTCTGATTATCGGAATTTTCAGACTCGCTGACAACAAAACCGCAAAGTGCTACCAAAATTAAACATAGTAACAGGACCTCCTTAGACATTGACCTCGTCATTATTCAAGTACTCCTATAAATCTTATTTCATCTTCACAGATTCATTTACAGAATCATGACACCAAAAATGCAGAAAATGTCAGCTCACCAAAATTAAATTTAGCTTAAGAACCCGTTTTGACAAGAATTTGATAATAACCAGATTTCTGCCAAAGAATTGCAAAAATGGATGACCAATAATTCTCAAATTGTAATGAATAAAACCTGAAAAAAGAGATAAATTGTCAGAATACGAACAAACACAGCTAATCAAGATTAAGGGTAACTAAAATCACAGTAAGATTTATCGTTTAACCAACTCAACAAGAGATCACGCTTGAATAATCACATTTTCTTTTACAAAACAAAAAATCATCGATGGTGTCTCACCTTTCATTCATCATCGATGCTACAATTAAATGTTATCACTCAAAGGAATCACCTTCCTTTCATTTAAAAACATTTGATTGCAAACCCTAATCTAGCCTAATTGAAACGCTCAAAGAAGATCAGAGATTCATCTAACCTAATTGATATTGCAACGATTGAATCAATTCGATCCAAAACAACCCAAACGACATTGAAATTACACGATTTTAAAATCCACAGAATTTTCCCCAAATTTGTACAACAATCTAAAATAATCAAGAATTCAATAATCCCAAGAAACAAAAGGAACAAACATTCTGCACTTAAACACATCAATTGATTAAAGCGGATGGCAAATTCGATAGAATCGACATGAATTTATAACTAAGAATAAATTAAAAGAAAGAATTAAATTGAATTACCCAGAGAAAACGTGCAAAATAAGACGAAAGATGACCAAAAACTTGGTAATTCCGCGTTAATAATTAGGGTCTAACCCACGAACAAACGTTGAAGAATCAATGTATTACTCGTATAATCATTGTTGTTGTTGTTTCAATTTACAAACTTTCTACTGTACACAGATGAGCAAAAACATAACTGGTACACGCGAAAATTAAAATTTAAAACAATGTGATAAAAGGTGGGCACACCGTTTTTTCTATACAGAACACTCCTTCCCAAAAACAAGCAACTCGGACAACAGAATTATACTCGATAAACGAGTCATTCATTTCGGTTTTAGGTCGGGTTGAATCAATTCGATTGAAATCGGGTTAACTTTACTTTCATTTTCAATTGGATTTCGATCAGGTTCATTTCAGTTGATCAATTTTTGTAAGATAGATCAATTTTTGTAAGGATAAGGTGCTATAAGCAATACAGATTGGTAAGATAGATCAATTTTTGTGATTATAGCATTTCATGGATGACTCAGTATAACAATGACTAATAGTAACATGAGAGTATGAAAGATCGATGGTAGAAGAACTGGTTATGATAAGGTAACGGTTTTGAAGGATAATAGAGGTGGAGCTATATAATAGGAAGACCGTATCGTTGAGCTCCATTTTAGTCTTTTGAGTTGGTAGCTTAGTGATTAGTTGTCGTCATAGTCGTTAATACATTAACAATCTTGTGAGGATTGAAATGTGCACAGAAATACAGTGTTCTGTTGATTTCGTTTACGCTTGTAGCTTAGTTTGTATTACGTAGACTGTCAGGGCATGTTTGAAGTGTTACAATAATTCTTTTAGAAGGAGGGATTCAATGTCGCAGAGCCAATTTCATTATGTTTTCTACTTTATTTGTATAACTTCTTCTTCATCACCTTTTGTGGGCTGTTATTCAAGTGGGAACGTCAAGCCTGGTTGTATGTCGTCGTTTATCATCGTTATTGATTTTGAAGTTTCGATAGTATAATCAAGGTCTTGGTCATGATGCTATCAACAAGAGTAGAATAAAGAGTGTAACCCCAATCTGTTCACTTGAGGTATAAGGTTAGTTACGCGATCGTAACTCTTTTGTTAGGAGGATAGGAAACGCGCATTTCTTTTGCTACCTCATTTCCATAGTGATGTATGTATTGTGTGACGCTGTCTAGAATGAAATATGTTGTGCATGAAATGTTTGACCTGTTTGGGGTTAGGAGTCGCGATGTTTGGTTTCATGACTGTTTGGTTGTAGTGGTTGATGGTTAGGAATCTCGGGAAGAAATTCTTTTAACGGGGGAAGACTGTAATACTCCATATTTTTTCATATCTTGTTTTAAGTGAATCTCATATTTTAAGTTAGGTTTTAGATTTTAAGTCGAGTTTATATAAGTTTCTTAAGCGGAGTTTATATGATAATAATAATAATAATAATAATAATAAGAGTCAAATAAAATGGACTGAAAAGAAAACGTATACCCGAGTTTTTAGTATCGTGAATAGCATTGTGATTTTTATTCTCGAGTCAGGTGAGCTCATAATATATAATTAAGTCGGGTATTAAACAAATAAAAGCAATAATAGAAGTAATCCTAATACTCCCTCCGTCTCGGTGATTTGTTTACATTTACTTTATACACATTTATCGATGTGAGGAGAGATGTAGAGAAAAAACTAATAGAATAATAATATAAGTACAAAGGGGGTCCCGCTTGCTTAAAATTATGAAATGTAATTGGTTAAGGGAGTAGGGGCCCACCTCCAACATGGGTCACCCATGACCATTTATGGAAAGTGTAAACAAATGACCCGTAACCCCCTAAATAGAAAGTGTAAACAAATGACCGGGACGGAGGGAGTACTAATAATATTGGAGCAGACCAATATCACCCACTAAGTTAAGAGCACCCACATCAATGGGTCACTAAGTGTCCCATATGTGTCAAATATGCAATTGTGAGGAGGTCAATCAATGTGGGAGGTGTCCCATATTTTGGGTTGGTGACCCAAAATTTGGGGAGCCCCTCTACAATGGGAGGGTTCCCATTTGTAAAACTTTTTATTTATTTATTTTTAGTTGATTAAAATTAATTAATTATTTTATCATACAATTAATTACTTACTAACCACTTTTCAACTAGTGCAAATTCTAATGTATTTTTTAATTAACTTTTTTAAATCGAAAAAAAATTGTTAGTAGGTTTCCGAAGAAAATTGTTAAAAAAAATATAATTTGAGTGTACTTTTTTTTTTTTTTAAATTTTGGGTCATGTGTTATTCAAATTCAATTAAAATTAATGTCATAATACTCCCTCCATTCAAGTCCAAACACTACATTTACCTTTTTGACACTATTCATAAGTGTCGGTAGTCTTTGAAATTCCCGACAATCTATAAGTGAAAATATAACCGTGTGTGATCTTGTTTGATTCGCCTTTATGCGTACAATATTAATATCTAATTTTTAAATTTTTTTATCGTGTGAAATTATAGATATTCTCGTTCCGACATTCGCCTCGACAAATGTGATAAAGCAACTGCACCCTTTGGTCTTGAATGGAGGGAGTATAATATAACACTAATTATGTATCTTTGTGTTAATTATTAAATAATAAGTAATTGATCAATGAGAATTTAAAAAATAAATATGGTGGATCATGAAAAAGTGGAAATGGGGAGCAAAGTTGATGAAAGTAGGAGAGAGAAGTTTTGGGGAGCCAATTGATGTGGGTGCTCTAAACCCGATACCCTAACCCTGCGTTTTGCCTCTTCTTCGACTGTCACCTCTTTCTCCTCTACATTTTCAGTCCTCATCCTCATTAATTTATCATCATCTTCATCGTCAAGCATCATCATAATCAAACATCATCATCGAACTTCATCATCAAACATCATCCTCAGTCTAGTCACAGTCATCGTCTTCATCGTCTTCATTGTCGATTATGATGTCGTTGCTCTGCAAGTTCGCTCCTTTTCGCTCTAATTGGTCGAGTGAAGCTTGAATCGTCGTAATTTCTTGAGTATTAGCCGTATTATCCGAGTAATGGAAGGTATAACTCAAAATTAATCTTTTCAATTCGATTTTAGTTTTAACCCTAACCCTAAGGATTTGGGGATTTTCGTTTAAGATTCGTTAGTCATGTGTTAGGACGTCGATTAGTTAGTTTTATAGTAGAGTTTGATAATTATGTGGTTGTTTGTAGAGCTGGAGTTCGTAAGTGAGTAGGTTCAGCACTTTTTTTCCGTCTTCGAGCTTGGGTTTTGGCGTCATTATTCCCGAGGTAAGGGCTCTCCCTTACTTAGTCCGGTACAGGTGTGGTTTTATGCGTAAATTGACGTGGTTGTGTGAGTGGTGACCGTGTATGTATGCTGTGTGTGTGTCGTGTGTTATTTTAGTTTCATCGCCTATGTGAGGCTATATTGAAGTCATTTATTGCGAAGACTACATCCTTCTGCTATGCCTACGATCACGATTTTCTTTGCGTTAAATCTTCTTTGTCATGTTGTGGGTCGTGTTGTGGGTTATTGCATACAGTTGTGTTGTCATTGTATGTTGGTCGTTCTTCACTGCTGTGTTATGGTAAATTGTTGCTGCCTGGGTTCGTATTACTGTCGTATGCTGATGCGCGGTGTTGTTATGTGTGCAAGACTTTAATTTTAAGTAATGGGTATATGATTGTATGAGTAAGTAGTAATATTACATTTGAAATGGAGTGTGTGTCGTATAATACATACAATTGTAATCGTGCTTAAGGTTACGTTGCGCTGGGTATTAAGTATATGATACTCCGATAAATGCCATAAGAAATCAATACATTAGCGTAGGAGTATTAATTGCCGGCTGGTTGAATTGAGAGCTTTACGAGCTCGACTTTCGAATGTTAAGGTCGCTGATAAGCTTAGAATTGTACGTATTGTTGGTGGAGTGAGTTAAGGGAATTGCTAACGTTCACTTCTTGATGTTGCTGCTGCCATTGGTGTACTCCTTGGAGCTGCTACGTGTGTGTTGTCTATGATTATTAGCGTGTCGTTTCATTGAGTGGTTATTGTTGTTATTGTATCGTACTGTGTGTTCGTTATCATTTGGTTATTGTGCATCAAAAAGAGTTAGAATATGGTGG
Organism: Dianthus caryophyllus; assembly: GCA_023091065.1. Taxonomy (NCBI): domain Eukaryota; kingdom Viridiplantae; phylum Streptophyta; class Magnoliopsida; order Caryophyllales; family Caryophyllaceae; genus Dianthus; species Dianthus caryophyllus. Next base: position 7,830,047 of record CM041529.1, on the reverse strand, counting down.
GGCACAGATTATACGGGAAGGATTTTTGCTATGAATAAGGCCGTTTAAAAAGAATGTTATACAACTTGCTTAGTTTATGAACGAGGTTCGCATATGGGCATATTGATATGATTTATTATGAGATATGGAAAATTTAACATGAATAAACCAACCTATTAGTGATCTTTCATTAATAAACCAACCTTTTGATTAACTCTGAATAAACCAACCTTTGCACCCCATCTTCCATTATTAAACTATCTCGATTTTAAACTTGTCATTTTGGGTAAAACGAAAACTATAACACACATGCTTTCACTCCATTATTAATGTTATAGAGAGAAAAAGGGAAAACCATGTGATCATCACCCTTAAATAATCGTTTAAAAATGGGGATAGTCTAATATTGGAAGATAATGTGTAAAGGTTGGTTTATTGAGAGTTAATCAAAATGTTGGTTTATTTATGGAAGATCACTGATAGGATGGTTTATTCATGTTAAATTTTCCAAATAATAAATAAAACTAGAAGAAGAAGAAAATACAAGTAAATGAAGTAAATTGATATGAAAAAGATTAGAGTCCGACTCATCCACTAGCATACATAATAAGAAATCACCGTAATTTGGGGGAAAACATCTCCATAACGAAACTACTCCCCTCTCGAGTTTGTAGGTCGCTACCTCTAAATTATCTAGAACTCCCCTCCCGGGTTTGTAATAGGTCTCCTTTACTTAACACGAAAGTCCACTCCCATGGCACTAACACAATAGTTAAGGGAATAAAAATCGACTCTTACCACCCACAATTTCGACAATTTGATAAAACAATTCAATACAATAGACAAAATAGCTAGGGATTAATCGAACCCTAAACACAAATTACTCACTAATCATAACTAATCTAACACTAATTATAATAATAAAGAACTCAAACATGATAATATGAGTAAATTAACAATAATGATCAAACCTTTAACTAAATAATATCATAAACAAATAAGACATACTCCGTAAGAGTCAAATAAGAGACACTAATTGAAATAAAATAGATTAAATCTTAACATAAATTATCAATTAAAGTAACAAACTAAAAATTAAAGACTAAATTAAACTAAATCTAAGAAAAAAAAAGAGAAAAATACGAAAGAAATGGAGGAAAATTGGCTCTGTTGTTCATCAACGACTACTGTCTGCGTCTGCTCTTCTAATTCTCTTCTATTCTATTGCTGCTGTCTTTTCGTGCTACTCTTCTTTTTTTGTTTCCTTGAAAGTGGGCCTTTCTCCTCCTTTATTTTATTGGTCCAATTAATTAGCTAAGTTTAGTCCACTTGTTTTCATTTCAACCCGTTTCATTTTAATCCGATCCGCCTTAATTAGCTCCTGCAAATTTAAAACGACATCTCGCAGTATAAAATACTCAAAATATAACATTATTACCAAGAATTACAATAAAAAGTCTAATTTATTATTGTGTCGTATAATGAGCTATTTAACGATATTTGACCACAAAAATAGACCAAATAAGAGTAAAAGTGCGGGTACATAATGGGTAAAAATATTGCTTATCAAACTCCCCCACACTAAACTCTTACTCTTCATCGAGTAAGCTCAAAATACAACTAAAAATTCAAACATATACACATAAAGTCTAATCTAACTATAATATCCGAATCGGGACAATTAGCGGGTCCATCCGCCCCTTTAACTCACAACGCAGTACTCATGAGGAAAAAGTACCACGTGCAAGGCAAGGTGGGTCTTGCTCAAAATCGTGAACCGACACTCATAAAAGCACATAATCAAGTATAGGGAAAAATCGGTTCGGTCTCAAATAAGCTTACCTTCCTCATCTAGGTAGCTTTCTCGCTCTCAACACGAGCGAGTATCCAAAATACGTATCAAAGTCGAACATCTAAAAGGCTACTTGGGAGACAAGACGAAATAGAAGAACTTTATGTCATGCATTAGCTTATTGTTGATAAATCAAGCTCTTTCGAAGTCAAGTCGAGGTGTGAGGAAATATGGGAGAAATGAACCTCATGTCCTAAGCTTCCTAGCATCAAGTCTCGCCTCCAAAGGTAGAAGGAAGGGTCGTCCCATGCCAATTTGGCTCAATTAAGTGCTCGTTTCTTATATAAAATAAGTGCTCATAAAAGTAATTGCTTCCATATTATTAACTCTTTTTTTTTTCTTTTATTTTTTCTTTTTTCGACTTTTCCTTTTTTTTTTTCTTTTTTTTTTTGGAATCGGGTGTAGCTAATCCCACGCTCGCTAAATTGCCCGACACACCGCGTGTTTTCTCGGCACGAAGTGAGTACACGACAATAGCTTACGGGTTTTTCACTCTTTACCACTCGGTCTAATTAAAGTGACCGTTAGTAGTGGCATCGAAGTGGTCACCCCAACCCGTTATTTGACACTTTTGGAAGCTAAAAGCAAAGTTTGGAGATCAAAGCATCTTGCAAAATGAATTAGAAAAGAGCTTTTTTTTTTTTTTTTTTTTTTTTTTTTTTGGTTTGTAGTTTTTGTAATTTTTGTGATAATCGAGCCAAAAAGGTCATCTTGAGACGAGATAACCAAGTCACTAAGTACAATGAGGGTGGAGCAATGGAGGTGAATTCACACCCGATAAGTGATCCTTGGAGCTTAATTAACGACAATAAAAAGATGCATGACTAAGTTGTTCTAGTTAGTGTTATCATCCAAGTAACGAGCTAGATAATCAACTAAGTCACGTCCTGAAAATTCATCAACAAACTCTTTTTGGGTTTTAAAATTTTTAAATTTTTTTGGATTTTCGAAAAATTTTCAAATAAAAGACAAATAAAAACAAAAATATATGTACGCTAAAGTACTAAACACATTCTCCGAACTCCTCAGCACAAAAATCCACAACAATACCACAATCTCCATAACCACCACATATAACAATGCAAAGCATCCTCCCCCACACTAAAATCGGACATTGTCCTCAATGTTCATACTAGGGGAAGGGGTGAAACGGAAAAAGGGTAAAAGAATATACCAAGTAAAGCGCAAAAGTGTGAGTCATCATAAGATTATAACTTGCACAAGCTTGTGATCCCGCCAAGTTAAAATAGAATGTGTTACCTACAAAAATGTAAAACGAAGCAAAACCTACTAACAAAATTTAGAACTATGTACATACTATCTAGTTATATAAAATCCCGGTCAAAGAACGCATTAACAAGTCAAACAAGATCGACCAATCCTCACAAAAGTGGTCATAAGATATCAAACATGATAAACCATACCAAAGTGAAGTAATAAGACTAACACAATACTTGTGAGGAAGAATAAGCGTTATAAATGCATTAAAATCACACTAAGGCTTATCATTTGGTTTCAAAGGCAATTTACAAGTATCATCCACTAGTACAATAAAGCCCTATAGTGGCGGTTGTAAATCACCTATTGTGGCGGTTCTTGATAGACGTAAATACAGGTGACGTATATCCATTTGTGGCGGTTCAAAAACCGCCACAAAAACTATTATTTTTGTGGCAGTTGTAACTTACAACCGCCACAAAAACATTACCTTTTGTGGCGGTTCCTGCCAATAACCGCCACAAAACGTTATGTTTCTGTGGCGGTTGTGAGTTACAACCGCCACAAAAAGTTATATTTTTGTGGCGGTTCTGACTTACAACCGCCACAAAAAGTTATGTTTTTGTGGCGGTTTTTGGTTACATGCGCCACAAAAATGTTATGTTTTTGTGGCGGTTTTTGGTTACATGCGCCACAAAAATGTTTGTTTTTGTGGCGGTTTTTCTTAACAACCGCCACAGATTTTGAAAATTCCTGTTATAATTACGCCTCAAATTGTTGTACAATATACACTTAATTGGTGTCTAAATAGTCCAAATTACAAAACAGCACCTACAAATAAAAACACAATCTCCATTCAAAGAAGAAAAACATTACATATCATCCACCATGGTAACAATATATTGACATTCAATACAAATTAATACAAAGTATCGAGATTGACCAAAACTAACCTAAAATAACTAACATACACATAATGAACTGAATAAACTTCCCGTAAATGTTCTTATCGCATCTACACTACGCAGGTTTGCACTTCAACAGCTCGTTGCAATCTTTGTCTTCAATGCAAATACTATACAAAGACAAAAAAAAAACCATATAAAAGTTGTACACAACGAAGATTAAAGCTATAATATAAATTCCGACATTGACTTAATTACAAATAAACTAATAAGTGACGAACCTGTATTACATGTTCTCAACACATTTGTTAGCCCACATTTCCTTCATCTCATTAAGGTTATCAGTCGATATTGTACAACTTGCTATTAACTACATATAAAAAAAAAAATACAACATAAGAAAAAATATATTAGTGTCACAATAAGCAATATTATATTAATCGATACAACATAACAAAAAATACAGTAGCTACCTTCTCAAAATCTTCTTCCTTGGCCGTGGAGTAGTAAAATGTAATGTTATACATCCACTTCATAACATAATAACCACACTCGTAACTTCCTAGCTGTTGGGCGCACTATAATTTTTAAAAACAAAATAGTTTCAATTTAGTGAATATTATATAACTATAGATAATTAAGCTATTGTTCAAAATTATATACCAAATATGTTTACTAACCTTGACATTATCTTTTATTTCAAGCTTATTCGATTTCCCAAAATGACGCCTTCCACCACGAATGCAATGTAGTGACCAAGCTCCATTCAACCTTCCTTTAATGTCAAATTTCTTTGGTGTTGCTTGTTGCGAATCCAATATGTATATAGTACTCAACCCCAAGCAAGCGACAATCAACATCCAATGGTTACTAAACATATAAAATTGACATTTACAGTCATTGTCAACTAACTAAAAAATTTACGTGAATAATAAAACAAGTCACACGAACTTTTACCTCTCATAAAATGGACCCATGATATATTTTTTTTTCTCTTCGGTCTTCAGAATATGTGCTATGTAATCTTCACATTGTGGCCGATTATGCATGTACTCTGTGAGTTTCACCGGGCACATGTATCCAACTTCTTCTATCACTTTCAGTTGAGTAGCATATTGATGTAAGAAACTACAATTTAAAGCATAACATATGTTTTCTATTAGTCGATAACAACAAAAGGCAAATATCTCATCAATTAAACTACATCTATTTAACTCAAAAGTGTAAAATCAAAACCATAAAATAAAATTCTAATTCAGTTGTGTAAACAATAAGTTATATATTTTCAAACATACCTTCCCCAAGTTTGAAGCGTGACAATATTTAACCATTTATTTCTGAACATTTGTCTGATTTCAACAACGGTTAAAAGGATGTCTATACTCTGAGTTTGCTCCGAATAATTGTAAACCGACTTATCGATCACAATTTTCACTGTGTCATTTTCAGACATGGAACAGAGCTTTTGTTCTAAAGAACGACAATAGAGCCCCAATGTCATAAGCTCTTCACCATTTAAAGGCTTGCGATCTTCTTCTTCATCCTTTTCGGTTGTCTGTTTTTGGTTGGTTTCAACAGAATTGACCTTAAAAGAAAAGATAAGTGACACATTTGTAATTAATATGTAAAGTAAATATCGCAAAGAAATTATTTAAATATGTAAAGTAATGACCATTTCAATTATAACATAGGCATCAAACTTACTTTCTTTCGAAGTTTTTTAGTTGTCTCCTTTGTATCTTTGGTCTTCGTACTTCTCTTTTTCTGCGCTACTATGTTCCCCTTATACACCATACGATAATTAAGGTTAACATTTAGCAAATAAGAACAACAATCATAAAAATATATATATTGGGTTCACATTTGGCAAATTATTACCTCGTTTTCATCTAATACAACTAACGACTTTGGCCATTGTGCAAAACTCCCTACTGCATGGCCAACTGTTGTGAATTCATCCCATGGAACCGGGAGTGCTACATTGGGTTCAATAGCATTATCAATGCTAACTTTGGCATTCTCCACGGTTAATGGTTTATGGTGTACCGTACTACCTTCCTTCCATGGGTGAACTAATGCATCAGCAACTACAATCAACTCTTTGTTCAAAAGTACAGCAAGTCGACAACGAGTAGGTTCCTACGATCATTAACATTAATTAAGCATACTAAGTAGATAATATATATACATGTTGAGATTTTAAAAAATAAAGCCATCGAAATGACTACAACAACAAAAAAGACAAATAAAAATAAGGGCAACAGCACACGCAGAAGAACAATGGCACAGATAGGCAAAGAATACGCGAGAAGAACAATGGCAAAGAAGAAATACAGAGATGACAAAGAAGATACGTAAGAACGACCTCGACAGAATATTAAAAATGCGTGGTTAACAAAGCAATGAGTAAAATGCAATTACCTTTAAACTAACAAAAGGGTCAGCGGGATGAGTTGAATGACAGCTACTTTGAACTTGTACACGTGGAGATGGTTCCTTTGAACTATCAACATTACCATTACGATTTACAGGGGACATTTTTTCCATCATTTCCGCCCACTTCTTCTCTATCATCGCATTAACTTTCTCCATGGTCTCTTTTTCCACCTTCTCTTTTGTTTCCCTCTTTACATTATCCATAAGCAACCTCAAATCCTCTTAGGTGTATATCTTTCCTTTTCGACTTGCTGATGGTTTCCCAAAATATGATTGGAGGCCGACATTACTACTGTAGATACCCGTATCCGTACCCCCCAAAAACAAAACCGATGATGAAAAGGACTTTCATGCATGCTTTTAAAAGAGTCGAAACGGTACAAAAGTGTCTAAAACGTATTAGTCATTTTTAGCGTATTAATTTGGATTTGCATAATCATGAAAATGAATGTCAATTTTAGTTATCATGAGCGTAACACGAGCACAATATAGGAACGTCTTATTAAGTCAAGCCACAAAAGCATTGACTAGCTACAAAACGGCCCAAACTTACAAAAACGACCCAAAACACAACACTCAAAACGGGCCAAAGTGCGTCCCGTGTCACATTTTCACAAAGTTAGGTTTTATGAAACCATAAAATAATATAACCTAATATTATTTTATTTCAAGCCAAAACCGAAAAACACGACAAAAACCGAAACACGAAAACCGAAATTCGGACCAAAAGCGAACAAATACTTAACCCACGAGTTAATAAAAACATAATCATTACTTAATCAAAACATCCAAAAACCAAAAGCGGCTAAAAGCGGCACACCAAAATAAAATAAAATCGCGATTAATGACGATTAAAATTCAATCGCCGATCAAGCTGGCGATTTACTTTGTTTTGTTGTGCGACCTTTTTAAGTTTCCTCCACAAAATATCTTTCGATTGAAAACTAATTCGCCAAGATACACGGCGATTATGTTTTACCTACGCTCAAAACCGACCTTTTTCTATAAATACCAACCCCTTCATCCATTTTCAATACGGTTTTTAGCACTTATACACTATTCACGAAATCCACTCAAAAATACCGTCTTTTCATTTTCGAAAGGTAAACATTTTACCTACGGGCTGGACGTTTGAGACTCGGACAATGGGGTTACATTAACCCCAAACCCGATATTGGCACTAGCGAAGCCGTATTCGTAATACGGTTGTAGCAATTCGGATTCATAATCCGTCTAAACCCCGTCAATATCGCATAAATAAACGACTCATTATCACTAAAGCAAACCGACGTCACTTTTTATAATTATGCAAGTCCTCATTCATGCATTAAATAACGACTAGAATCACGGATCCAACACTAAATTGTACTGTTTCATAGAGTCTTTTAGCATGTCAAAACTGAGGGTTTTTCACAAATTCAAATACGAGGTCGGAAAATAACGTCTATAGTAATAATTTAGTCAATAAATTATTATTTAACGTACATTTCCTATAGCAATATGTCATTATTTTGACAATTTACATTATTTATGCATTTTAATCGAGTCATGTTTATTCGCACTTATGCGTAGCGTGACCTTTAGCCCAAATATCGAAATTAAGCAAGTGTTTTCAAATTAGTAGAGACTACTCTTATGTAGGCTTTTTGATTCTTGTTTTCAAAACTCATTTTGTCAAAACTTTGAAAAGTAACCTCACTCAGAACCCCTTCTGCGGTTTCAAACCTCGGATAGATAGGTATCGACGCACCTTGAAATCGAGACACTCGTGTCTTGTATTTCAAGACGCGTTGAATAGGTTCCAAATTCCTTTAATATTTGGTGGCGACTCAGAAAATACATTTTCAAAAAGGATTTTCTACTTTTCTTTTTGATCACAAATTCATGCAATGATCTCCCCATTTTCTCAAAACTGCACCCCTTTTCTGCGGCGCATTCCGCTTCCGGCGCCCCAGTGTTGAGACGGTAGCCTTGAGCGTCGATAGGTCTATCACTTTCCGGTACCTTCACCGTGGCGACTCATTTGAGGGACGAGCATGATTTTTATTATTTTTGAAAAACTAGTTTTTCTTTTATTTTAAAATCATAAAGAAGTGAAGCTTGAAACTTTGAAAACATTTACGCTTTCGATATTTGGGCAAAAATACGTTGAGTCGAATCCTCCTGATTCAAACCACACCCTTTGAGGAATGGCCCCCAGTAACTCTCGCTTCATAAGCGAGGTTACTCCGGACACACTGTTCTCTCACCCCTCCACGATTACAAGTACGGCATCCGTACAAACGATCGTAACCAGTCAAACTCCTACGCTCTAGGGGCCGTCTTGGATTCACACCTATGCCGTGTGTAGTCATGCAGGTGCCCCTACCTAAACGTCGCGGGAATGACCGGAGGGAACCTTACCCTATAAACCAAAAACCTGTGTTTATATGTACAAGTGTGAAGCTATAGTACCCTCACTATAGTAGTCTTTCAAAAACTTTCTGCATGTGAAAACTTTTCCTAGGCATTATACTTTTGAAATACGTCCATTTTTGAAATTGCTTTTTCAAACTTTTTTCAAAAAAGGTCATACTTTTGAAAACACGCCGTTAGGCTCTTTGACCTATAGTCATTTGAGTTTAATAAATAAAATGCCACTACATTTAAAACCGACCTAGGATAACCACTATATCCCAGGTCTTTTTCAAAACGTAAATGAATTATGCGACTGACGTATCGTCATAATACATTTATTGCTAAAAGGTCTTTCACAAAGCAAAAACCCGAATATGTCAATTCATTTCGGAAATTTTAAATGAAATTAACCTTTAGAACGTTAGAATTAGCTCTAAGTCGAGTGACTCTTTAGTCATCCCGATTTAATCTTTTTCTCTCAAAAACGAAAAACGCGGGCTCGTTCAGATGCGGACCCGTTGATTTACTCTTTGAATCAAGTGACTTATCGTCATTTTTGATTTAAAACCCTGAGTCACACGTAGAAGGCGAACAATTGATCACCTTTTACCCAATTTTAACATCCTCAGGTCGGTTAGCCTATCGCTACTTCGGTCTGATCCTTTTTATCGTAATCCAATGATAAACCCCTAGCAACGTACCGCCAAATTGGGTTAATCTGATTATGATCATGCAAATTTTTCCTATCTCGAGAACAGGGACGTGTTAACGCGCCTCTATCTCAAAAGCTTCCCGTGTCCTTTTAAAAGCTAAAAACACGAGTCAAGTCGAGTCACCCACTTTTTACGCTTTTGTGTCTTCCTTTGGTCGTGAATGTGATTTTTCATTCGAGTCTTTTCCTTCTATTTTAGAATCACTAAAGATTTGAAAACTTTGTCAGGTCCGCTCATTGAAAAACCCTGGATACGCGACGAACTAAGAACCGTCACTTAAACCCACCTCCGCCTCCAAAGAAGCGCTCCTACAGATCAAAACCAAAACTGTCATGGCCTTTCAACACGACGAAGGTTTCGGAGGACCACCACCACCCCCCCCGGAGGTAACTGCCGAACAAGTCCGACAGCTCAATGATAGGATAGCTAGCCTCACTACGACGATCGAGCAAATGGCTATCATGCAAAAGTTTGAAGCAGAGAAACGCCGTGGGGCTGGCCGAGAATCGAGCGAACGCAAAAAGGATTCGAACCATGGAAGAGCGTCTCACAAACTCAAGGGGTTACTCCATACACCAAGAAAACGAGCACATCCCAAAGAACGTCAGATCCATGCTACCAGACAAGTTAGCACTTAGCGATCTTCCCGTCTTCAAAGGTCACGAAAGCCCGCTCGTTCACGTCAAGGCTTTCAAAGCTAAAATGGCCATCATGGGTGTCGAACCCCCTGCATGGGCTACCTTATTCCCTCGCTCATTGGACGCGCAACCCAGGGCATGGTTCTACGCTCTAGAACCACATAAAACGGGTAGTTTCGAGGACATAACGGTTGCGTTCGATCTACAGTATCGGGACAACAATGACATCCAAGTCTCGCTACGTACCTTGGAGGTCCTGACTCAGAGGGACAATGAGGGGTTTACCGAAGTACTGGCGCTTTGGAAGAAGCGTATTGCCCAAATACCTAACCGTCCAAGGGACACCGACTTAATCACTAAGTTCATCAACAACCTCACCCCCGCATACCAACAACACCTACGGTACGGAAATTTTGACAACTTCTCAACCCTCGCCGCTTCGGCGAGCTCATCGAGGGCGACCTCCGCAAAGAAAACAGGAATAAGAGCACGCCGCGGGTATCAAGGAAGCTCATCTCGAACCCTTTGCCAAAGTCGAGCCCATCCATGCCATCAACGTGGACGGCGTTAGAGGCACCACCGGGTTTACAACACCGCCAAGGCTGCCATGCCTCGCCAAAAGCATCATACTCACCTCCTGGTCCCAGTTCGATGAAAGCACGACGAAATTTTGACCCAATATATATGACTTACTCAAAGGCACTGCAGAAGCTGGTAAGCCGTAATGTACTTCAACTCATAGGGCCTACTAATGAGCCTCCCCCAGACAAGAAACCGAAGTCATGGGATCAGAACGCATACTGCGAATTTCACAGAGGAAAAGGGCACGACACCGAGCAATGTTTTCGCCTAAAGAACATAGTTCAAGACTTAATCGACGACAATACTATTGTAAAGCCCAGCCCAAGTCCTAAGCCTTCGAACCAACTGAACCCTCTGCATAACCATGCTATATTTACAGAAGCACACCCTATCATCGACTGCTCTAAAATGATAATCTCAGATGATCACGAAATCAACGGCATCTGGAATACTTCTGATGATGAAGCCGACAATGATGACACCCGCATATATCTCCAAGATGAGCCCTACAAAGAAGAGACTCAACCCCGTCGTCCGCCAGGCAAGTACGGAGAGCTATGTCACAAGTACCCTTTTAGGCTATCGGACAGTGATGACGAAGTAGCCTACTTAACACGTTCTGGACGTCCGTACCAAGCTTCTCTAAAGTTACTCGAACCTCAAAGCCACCCACCAAAGTTGACTGCTCAAGAGAAGAACAAGGGAATAATCATAGACGAGGATACGCCGCCTACTTCGCCCACCTCCGCAACCTCACCTACAAGCATCGCTCCTACGCCGCCAGCCAGCAAAGTGTCATTACCTGACACTAATCCTGTACCTATCTTGCCAGTTAACAAGGTAGCATCACCAAGTGCTACCCAAACACCTCTACCCACACCTGAAATCGGAGATACGCTCCATAAGCAGCTCAACAAGACGAAAGCGGATATTTCAATCTGGCAGCTCTTAAGGGACTCAATGGGACACCGTGAAGCCCTCTACCAAGCATTACAGGTCACCCCAATGACATCAGAAATGTCTCCAGAGAAACTTATCAGTAACATTACGCGCGAATGGCAAGCCAACGCCGTCACCTTTTCGGATAAGGACCTCCCTCCGTTCGGTGGCACGCACAATCTACCTCTCTACATCAACGTGGAATGCCACGGCATGACGTTGCCGGTCGTCCTCATCGATAATGGATCTGCAGTCAATGTTTTGCCCCTTGAGACAGCTAGGAAATTGGGAATTAAGGAAAACGACTTTATCCCGTGTACGGACGGCGTCAGGGCCTACGATGGAACACGGCGCAGTATAAAGGGAACCATCTCCTTCCCCATCATGACAGGACCCGTCATGAGAGAAACCGAATTCCAAATCATCGACATACCCCCAACTTATAACATGCTACTAGGTAGACCTTGGATCCACGCTACCAAGGCCGTCACCTCAACCCTACATCAAAAGGTCAGGATACCTCTTGATGACGAAATCGTCACCATCGACGCCTCGAACTTCCGGGCTACCCTCAAGCAGCAAAGGACCAATGATAGTACTGCAGAGATAAACGCCGATCCAGCCGATGACATGTGTGGTTTCGACTTCGACTTCAACATCTGCACTCTGACTCGTAAAGAAGAAATCGCTACGCTCTACGCCAAGGACGACGATAACAAATGGCCTACCATGGGCCTATCTTACGTGCCATGGTCGTACGAAGTCTCTCAAGGTTGGGAAGCATACAATGATCGCAAGAAATATCATGACTTCCACATACAACCATACCACATCCTCCCCAGCCACTACTTCGTCAAAGGGGGCACTAGCAAGATTCCTAAGAACACAACCACGTACACCATTGCCGGGATTGAGCTCATTTCCGACATCGTGCGCAACAACAACTTCAACCCTACCAACCTGATCATCCCTCACGAAGAAAAAACACACGACGGATGGTCAAAAACCCTCGAATGGACCGACGAACGAGGCCGCGCTTTCAAGATCACCACGGGTCAAGGTTACGCCTTCGAAGATTCCGACTCCGACGAAGATGAAGACAACATCCCCAAGACCGTCTTAAAGTTTAAACTCCCCCGTCGTCATTTCAAGTCTCTTACCCCAACTAAGCCCCCGGGCTATTTCCCTGACATAGTTAATTTAGCCGAAGAACTAGAGTCATTAAGGTTGTCCAAAGCTCCCTCGTCTGAGCTATCTTCAAATGTAACCGCTTTTGATAACATTAATAACATGAAAGTTTTTGGTTACTCTCTGCCTCATTTAAACTCTACTTTTCCTAATAATCGCGATAAATTTAAGCTAAATAACATTGCATTATATAGATACATTGCAAGTATTGTCTCAAAACCCGAACAGGACCCCATTATTGAAGACACAACGACCATCAACATAGGAACACCCGAAGAGGCTCAAGAACTACAACTGGGGGCTTCCCTGAGCGCAGACGAAAGGGCCACATATACTAAGCTTCTCACGATTCGGGGGCGTCTTCGCATGGTCATCTGAGAGACATGCCGGCATCGGCCGTGAGATAGTGAACATCGCATCCCGATCAAGCGGGGGTAGAGACGGTCAGCGAAACTCCGACGCATCAAGCCGTAATGGTCTCTCATGGTCAAGGAAGAGATCGGCGACTACAAGTGGGTTCATCCAAGTCATCGAATACTCAGACTGGGTCTCCAATATGGTGCCGGTTATGAAGAAAAACGGCAAAATACGAGTATGTGCCGACTTCCGGGACCTAAACAAAGCCTGCCCAAAAGATGATTTCCCACTACCTCACATGGATATCCTAATCGATAACACAGCAGATCACGCCTTACTGTCATTCATGGATGGATATGCAGGATACAACCAAATCAAAATGGCAGCAGACGACATGCCAAAAACCACCTTCGTAACCCCCTGGGGAACATACTGCTACACAGTCATGCCATTTGGGCTCATAAATGCCGGCGCTACTTACCAACGCACTGCTACCACCTTACTCCACGGCATGATGCATAAGGAGGTCGAGGTATACGTTGACGACATGATTGTAAAGTCAAAAGGAAGGGACGACCACGTCACCAACCTCCGCAAGTTCTTCACCAGAATCAGGCAGTACAAAATGCGATTAAACCCACAGAAATGCACCTTTGGAGTCACATCAGGCAAACTGCTAGGCCACATAGTAAGCGGCGAGGGATCAAATGGGCAGGCCAAAATCAGAGCAATAATGAGCATGAAGACGCCGAGCAACATCGACGAAATAAGGAGTTTCTTGGGACAAGTCCAATATATCTCCCGATTCATCAGCAAGCTTACCATGATTTGCGAGCCAATCTTCAAAAAATTGAAGAAGGAAGAGCATACGAAGTGGGACGATGACTGCCAACAAGCGTACGACTAAGTCAAGAGCACGCTACGAACCCCGCTCGGTACCCCCACAAAGGACTTGCCACTGACGCTATACTTGACGACTACGCCAAACCGCATGGGGGCCATGCTCGCCCAAGAAGTCAACAACGAAGAACGGGCCATCTACTACATCAGCAAGAAGGGTCACGATTACGAAACACGGTATGAACGATCGAGAAAAGTCGCCTCTCACCGTCCGGGCAACCAAAAGCTCGGACACTACCTACTCACTAGCACGACAAGAGTCTACTCACTAATGGACCCCTCAAATACCTATTTGAAAAACCGATCCCTAAGCGGACGCATGGCCAGGTGGACTCGCTTACCGAGTATGAACTCAAGTACCTCCCCCTGAAAGTAATCAAAGGAAGAGCGGTTTCGGACTTCCTCGCAGAAAATGCTATCATCGAACAACCCATGATCGATACAATGTCGTTTCCGGACGACGGGATATTCGCCATAGAAAGTGGAGATCGCAATTATACTTGACGGGCGTCAAATTATCGCGGCTATGGAGTGAATACTCTAATATCCCCAAACGGCGACCACACTCCACTCTCGATCAAGCTTGACTTTAGCATTACAAACAACGCCGCGGAATCTGGCTTGCATTTATGGTCCGCAGCGACCATCACCCTCAAGATAAAGAACCTACGGGTACATGGAGATTCATTCCTCATCATAAATCAAGTGACAGGGGCATGGAAGATCATGAGCGAAACCCTCACCAAATACCAAGCTAAAGTACAAAAACTCCTAGCCAGCTTCGACTGCATTGAGTTCTATCACCTCCCAAGGGAAGAAAACCAGTTTGCCGACGCACTGTCAAAACTCTCATCCCTCCTGAACATGCCACCAAACATGAAGTTACTACCCATCATCGTCGAAAGACGTGACGAACCAGCATACATCCACACCCTTGACCTAGACGAAGCCGAGCAAACAGAGCCTTGGTACCAAGCCATAATCAACTACAAAACAGACAACACTTACCCACCCGACACCGATAAACGTGGACAAAGAGCCATCAGACTCCTGGCCTCCCAATTTGTGCTAGAAATGGGACAATTGCTCAAGAAAACGCCACAAGGGACCCTGCTCATATGTGTCGACTACAAGAAGGGGCAGGAAATCATCACGCAAGTCCATGATGGCGAATGCGGACCCCACATGAACGCTAGACCACTCTGCAAACAAATCCTACGGCTAGGATGGTATTGGACGACCATGGAAGCAGACTGTATCCAATACATCAAGCATTGCCACAACTGCCAAATTTTCAGCAACGTCCAACATGTACCACCTTCACCACTATACAGCCTAACCTCACCCTGGCCCTTTTCAACCTGGGGCATCGACGTGATAGGAAAAGTCCACCCCATCGGAGCAGGAGGTCACCGTCTTTGGTGGCCATCGACTACTTCACTAAATGGGTAGAAGCAGCGTCTTTTCGGACCCTTGGCTCCAAGGAAGTCGCCAAGTTCATCCAGACGAACATCATATGCCGATATGGCATACCCCACGAGTTCATCAGCGATCAAGGTTCGCACTTTCAACGCGAGACCGAAGCCATACTCACAAAATACAAAATACAACATCCAGCATCACAAATCCTCACCCTATCGACCCCAAACCAATGGAGCCGTTGAAGCAGCAAACAAAACAGTCGTCACCATACTCGAAAAAATGATCGACAACTGCAAAGATTGGCCTAACAAAATACCATATGCACTCTGGGGATACCGTACTACCATCCGAACCCCTACGGGCATGACCCCCTATTTCCTCACCTACGGCATGGAAGCCGTCCAACCAGTGGAAATAGAAATACAATCTCTACGCATACTAATGGAAAGTAGCATCCCAGAAGCAGAATGGGCCCGTGAACGGTACGAACAACTCATGCTCCTGGATGAACGCCGGCTGCATTCCTTGAGCACCGTACGAATGTACCAAGCCCGACTACAACGAGCATTCAACAAACGAGTTAAGCCACGACACATAAAAGTAGGTGATCTCATACTAAAATCAGTCCGGGCACCACTTCCAGTCGACCCACGAGGAAAATTCAAGCCTAACTGGGCTGGACCCTACCTCGTCAAGGAAATCTTCACGGGCGGAGCAGTCAAACTAACCGACCTCGACGGCCAAGAATTCAACCTCGCCACAAACCTCGATCAACTCAAGAAATACTACCCCTAAAAACCCCTTGCAATGTATCTGTAAAATACAATTTTATAAAAACAATTCAATGGACCGACATGTCCTTAAACATGTTCATGGACCGGCAGGTCCTTAAACATGCTCATGGGCCGGCATGCCCCTAAACCTGCTCTTTCTCTCCACAAAAATCAAAAGCAATTCATGGACCGGCAGGTCCTTAAACATGCTCATGGGCCGGCATGCCCTTAAACGTGCACATTCCATAAGCAAACACAATTCATGGGCCGGCATGCCCCTAAAACATGCATCCACCAAACACAATTCATGGACCGGCAGGTCCTTAAACATGCTCATGGGCCGGCATGCCCTAAACGTGCACATTCACCACAAAAAAGCAAACACAATTCATGGGCCGGTATGCCCTTAAACATACATTCTCGAACTACGCCGGTTTGATTCCACTTTTCGTGGATACGTAGGCAGCTTTGTAAAAAGCACAACCGATATTCAACACAAAAATGACACGTCCAAAGCTTAAAAAGGCTGAGGATATAGTCAACACAAAAACCGTCTCATAACCTAATGGGTTAACATAAGGCGATATTCAACACAAAAATGACACGTCCAAAGCTTAAAAAGGCTGAGGATATAGTCAACACAAAAACCGTCTCATAACCTAATGGGTTAACATAAGGCGATATTCAACACAAAAATGACGCGTCTAAAGCTTAAAAAGGCCAAGGACATAGTCAACACAAAAATTCGTTTTTTAACCTAAGGGTGAAAAGAACGACATTCAACGCAAAACGACAAACCCAAAGCTTAAAAAAGTCGAGGGAATAGTCAACAAAAAATTTCCTAAAAACAACAAAAACCATGCTTGCATTCTAAACCTTTGAAAAAAGATTAGAGCCAAGGAATTTCACACAAAATAACAAGCAAAATGAGGCAGAGTCGTAAATAAAAACCTGATTTTTATTAATCTTAAAAAGAACGATTACATTTTGGATTTTTCAAACATAGGAGCATAACTACGACCTTAGAAATACACTAACAAACACTATATATTACAATACGAGTCCCGGCATGTACATCGGGTTTAGGATAGGTAATATATTACATAATACAACATAATATGAACATAATACTAACAAAGCACACATAAACTAAAACCAGGCTATTCTCCGAAGCAGACTCAAAACCTTCTAGCTGAATAGGGGAGCACCAACCCTCAACCCCTACGGCGACCCCCAACATTACCATGACGATCCGGAGCACCTGACCCTGGAATATGCCGACGGCCGAACACACTTTCATCGGCCGAGAGTAGCTCCGGACTCGAACCCTCGCCATCACCACCGATACGTCCAAGGTCGGCCGGGTCATAAGCAGACATCTGAGAAAGCCCGTTGAGCTCTAGGGCTCGAAGGCGTGACCTCTTGTGGGGGCTCTGCGCAACAGTCCACCTAGCGTAGGCTCGTGATACCTGAGTCGTCCTAGGAATACCCGCCACAGGCCACCTAGGGCGCGTAATCCATCCGCTCGCCCAGGCATCGACTATGCCACTAGTCAACACAAGCATACCCTGCACCTTGGTGTCATGACCAGGAATGAACTGTGCCCACCCTATCTGCCTCCTCACTCGCACGGGATGGATATAAACACCCATGTCAAATCCGTAAAGGAGGACTCCAGACGAACCATCGCCAGCCTCACCTGCCGTCACATCAACTATTCCCCACCACGGTACCAACCAACGGATGGTCGATGACCCCACAAGTCCAGGGAAGTAATCGTCAGGGCGATGATGTGGATCCAGCCACCTAATATAACGACTAGTCACGTCCCCAGCAGGATGTGACGGCGATATCACCTAGCACGCTCGGTAGCTCCATCAACCGCACTGAAGGATTAAGGGACACCCTCGATACGGGCTCGCCCTATTGCAGGCACGATCATCCAGACCCAGGATCGTCTCAGCTAGGATCACGGCGGAAGGGTTACAGCCATGCTCCATCTCTTGGACGACAGTGATTAGGCGAGGATCACCAAGCGCTCCCTCATACGAAGAATTAGGAAACATGTAACGATGGACTAAGCAGAACGCCAACGCCCTTTTTCTGGCACCAAAGGAGATCGTCTCGTTTTCACGGTTCATAAACCGTTTGCACAAACGATAGAGGCTGATACGACTCCCAACAAATAACTCCTCTGTCTCCTCACGAGTCATCTGAAGGTAGTTCTGCACATGCCTCTTATACCCAGGCCCTGATCTAACGCACACAGGAATGTTAGTTCGCAACCAACCACCAATGGCCCCAAACTCCTCAACCAACGGACAAACCTCCCCGCTAGGAAAACGGAACACGTGGAAACTCAAGTCCCAATAGTCGAGACACGCGTCCAGGAACTCGGGCTCCATTCGAAGCCGCCCTAGACCCAAGAGTACCGAAAACCGCAATCTTTCAAGTCTTCCTCTTCCAAAGACAAGGACGCACACCAACGACGCAAGTTTCCTTCAAAACTCTCCATAACTCGACGAATGTTCCGTAAATATTCTGAATATTTTTGGAAAATCGAGAATAGAAGACGAGAGGATGAGTGAAATGAACTAACTTAGCCCTCCTTTTATAGGCGAGATTTGCAAGACGAAATACAACACAAAAACTTAAACGCTAGTGAACAAGCGATTAAAATAAATCAAACAAAACAAAATTCTAATCGCCTGTAAACAGGCGATTAAAAATGAAATCGCCTGTTTACAGGCGATTTTCTTTTTCTTTTCTGACAAAATTATTCGATTTCTTACACTTCTTACACACTGTTATGACCAGATTTTACACAGCCCAGAATTGGCAGTTCTGGATAGATGTCAAGAATACGGTACAGAGCAGGAAAGAAGAACAATAGCAGTTATAACCCAGAAGAGGTCAGAACAGGCATGGCAGTTATGGTCAGCCGAGGTCAACTATGACGGTTACAAAGATCATGGGATAATGGAAGATATTTCAGCTGAGCAGAAGTGGAGTCAATGGAGGTTATTTAACCGCCATGGATAATGGAGATCATGGGAACGTGCCCTAGAAAATAGGAACCGATTTTGCAGCTAGTTTTGCCTATATATAGAGGCTCATTTGTACATTTTCATTCATCTTTTTACTCTCATTAGCATACTTAAGCACTAGAAAATATACTACAAAATACTACGGTAAACTACAGTCAGTTCTGTACGAATTGCTACAGAAGTGGTCTCTTTCACTGGTTGTACTCTGTAACCTCAACTCGATAATAATAAAAGTACTCTGGCTTGGTAGCGCGCAGCTTTCCCCATCTTCTTCTCGGGGCTTCTGCGTCATCAAATCCCTGTGTTCCTAGTTCTGTCCCATATAGCTCAGTTCTGATCAGTTCTGTTCTGTTTCGCAAATAGTACTAGTTGATCCACTTTTTTCCATTTTCCCCCTTGTTAAGTTTTTACCAAAACAAATTGGCGCCCACCGTGGGGCAACTAGTTTATTAATTTGCGTAACTTTTCTCACAAAAATCTCACAAAAATCACCCTTTTCCATATTCAAATGGCTGATAGAACTTTGGAGGAATTGTCCCAAGGAGTTACAAGATGCGCAATCTAAGATTCAACAAATCTCGTAAGAGAATGCAAGATCAAGGAAGCAGTAGTCTGCTCAAGACTAAGTTGGATTCTCGCTAAAGGCGATACATCAAAGATCGGACACTGGGCATCTTTGAGTTCTATAATCAAGAGAATAGACTTCTCTAACTGGATGAAGATGAGGATCTCAAGACCAACTCCTGGGTGGTGAAGATGAGGAAGAGTCATCCGAGAATGCCGACAAGAGGAAGGGCAAGAAGAAGTTCAACTTCACCCTCATGATGATGCAAGAACTCCGTGAAGTTACATGACAAGGTTGCAAAGATTCCAGGAGTTAGGCACCAATCGAGGAAGCTTCCCAAGAATGTTATGCATTCGCCATTCAATGAGGCCATAACTATGCGGGATATCCCAAAGAAGTTGATGTTCCAGGGATGAAATCGTATGATGGCACAGAGATCCACAGGACCATGTTGCCCAAGACAAGCAAAGGATGTACGGTCCCAGTCCCAAAGGAGTACAGAGAAGCTTTGCATGTGCAAGGGCTTTGGTTCTACTGGCTGGACCACCGCAATGGTTTGTCAATATTCCTAATGGTACTATTAAATCGTTTGCTAATCTTGTGAATGTCTTTGTTGCGCTACAGCAGGAAGTTAGAGAAGCAAACAAGTGATCCGCATGCACTGGTATGCAGTAAGAAAGATGAGTCTCTACGAGATTATCTCCAGAGATTCAACAAGGAGAAGATCTCTATCCCCAACCGTGACGTTGCAAATCGCTATCCAGGCTTATAGGCAAGGTTTGGTGGTCAATTTCGAGCTTTATCGTGAACTAACCAAGTATCCTTGTGTTACTTTTGAAGATGTGCAGCAAAGACCTTGGCCCAGATTAGACTTGAAGAAGATGCTTTCAAAGAGGATAGTTCCTGGGTACGAGAAGGTGAACAGAAATCGATAGTGGACGCACTCCAGAGCGAGCCAAGCACCATACAAACAGCCACCCGTAACGCAAGTGCATGTCGCCGCTTCGAGACAGCCAATTCGATGACTCCTCGATATCGCCAGCCTTCTTGGTGTTGAGGTTCCACAGCTGATAGCAAAGTTGGAGAGCTTTGGGAATGCCGCAAGATGGCCCAAGAGGAATGATAATCCAAATCCAAACAGAATCCAAACAAGTAATCCGTGAGTACCATGGAGACATCGCACACAAAGACGTAAGACCGCTATGCCTTCAAGAAGGAGATATCTTACCAGCTCAACTGGACGTCTGAAGGACATCATCAGGCCAGTCCAGAGGAACCAGGCCGAAGCGAAGGCGCCAAGTCTCAGGATTCCAGGGACAAGAGTCGAAAAGCCGCCAAATCCTCCGCCTACACACATGAGGTAAAATTTATTAATGGTGGTTACGATATCCGTGGACTAACTTATTCTCACCCAAGAGGATAGCAAAGCAAGAGAAGATGCGACCTCCAACCAGGGTAGAGAAGAATTGGGAAGTTGTCACTTTTGATCATGAAGATTGTGAAGGCATCGATCGCATCATGACTAGTGATCAAGTTGCGCATTGGAAGCACCGCACGCCGAGTTACGATTGATGGGGCGATTACGTGAACACGATCATGCCGGACGCATTGAAGGAGATGGGTATAGGTCGGGACAAGCCGACCAAGAACTCGATGTTAGTGGTAGATTGATGGCGAGACCAAGCACACCTTGGGAGAGATCTCACTTCCAACCTATGCCCAGGAGTTTCTTCTTTTGAGAAGTTTAATGTTATTGATTCTATGACCTCGTATAATGTTTTGTTAGGCAGCCTTGGATCCACAATCTCAAGGTCAGTGGCGCCTACTTACCATCAATGTGTGAAGGTCCCAACTCAATGGGGAGTTACGGTGATAAAGGGAGAAAGGCAGATCTGCAGAATGCTACTGAGCGACCTTGAAGCCTCCCGCCACCAACAAAACTCTCGCATAGCAATTACGAAACCAGTCCAAGTCGAGTGCACCGTAAACGCAGGAAGTTTGCGCCAGAGAGAAATGCTATAATCAACGAGGAAGTCCAGAAGTCTGGACATGAACATGGTAAGAGAGGTAATGTATCCTGGGTTAGCTAATGTGGTTGTTGTGCGAAGAAGAATGGAAAGTGGAGAGTCCGTAGACTACACAGATCCCGAACAAGGCATGTCCCAAGGATCCTTTCCCTCTTCCTCACATTGATGCTATGGTGGACAAGGCTGGCAGCCATGAAGTTCGACTTTCATGGATGCCTCAAGTGGTTTCAATCGTATTAAGATGTATCCTCCAGGACCAGGAGGGAACCTCCTTCATGACGGCAGTGGAATCTATTGCTACCGCTATGCCCTTTGGACTCGGGAATGCCGGAGCCACCTACCAAAGGCTAGTCAATATGATGTTCAAAGATCTCATTGGGGACACAATGGAGGTTTATATCGATGATATGGTGGTAAAGTCTAAAGATGCCAAAGATCATGTGAAGCACCTAGAGCAAGCGTTTGCACTGCGGATAAGTTCAATATGAAGTCAATCCCACAAAGTGCAACTTTGGAGTATCTTCTGGTAAGTTCTTGGGTTATTTGGTCACCGTAAGAGGAATTGAAGCAAGTCGAGCAGATAAAGGCGATCCTAGATCTGGAGTCCCCAGATCTGTGAAAGACATCCAGAAGTTGACAGGGAAGAGTAGCGACTAACAGATTCATTTCTAGATCCTCGAAAGGTGCAAACCCTTCTACGATATGCTCAAGAAGAACAAAGAATTCCAATGGAGTGAGAAGCACGAGGAAGCGTTCCCAGATCTCAAGGGTTACCCGTCAACTCCACCGTTGCTGTCCAGACCAGAAGAGAAAGAACCGTTAAGTCTATACCTATCACCACGAGCATTCGGTAAGTGCGCGCCTGGTCAGGAAGAAGATGGTTTGCAGATTCAATATACTACGTGAGTAAGAGCTTGCTAGATCTTTGAAACCGTATTCTCTTACGGAAAGGTATGTTCTTGCTTTAATTATGTCAACTACTAAGCTTAGACCTTATTTTGAGAGTCATCATATACGTGTTAGAACTAACCTTCCAGCTTAAGTCGGTCTTGAGAAAGCCTGAATGCCTGGGAGAATGGCTAAGTGGTGCCAAGACGCACGACATCGATTATGAACCCGAGCGACAATAAAGTCACAAGCCTTGGCAGATTTTGTGGTCGATTTCACCGACCCTGGAAGAAAGTGGTGCTATGGAAGTGTTGGAACTCACACAGGCGTAAAAGGAGAAACACTGGTGTCGTATCCGATGGAGCGGCTAATGTCGAGGTTCTGGTCTGGGCATTGTCTGAAATCGCCACAAGGGGACATACTAGCCCAGGTGTCGGTTAGAATTTCGTACAACCAATGATGAGGAATATGAAGCGTTAATTGCGGGTTTGATGGTCGTATTGGTCTTGGTGTCAAGAATTTGGAGGTAGCGACTCTTTACTTATTGTTAATCAGTTAATGGTTCTTTTGCGCTAAAGATTCTAAGATGTTGCTCTACCTTGAGAAGGTTAGAACCCTGGTTTTGAAGTTTGACCGGTTTAGGATTGACCAGATCCCCAGAGACCGGAATTCACAGGCACTCTTTAGCTAGTCTTGGCTCTAGTTTCAAACCTGCGGACTGACAGATTCCCATAGTACACCTCCTCGGACCTTCTATAGAGAAGTCCGATCCTCGCTCAACCTGTCTACCCCCACTCCTGTCTCTCGATCGCACCTTTTTATTCTTTTCTTAGAGATGGTGTTTTACCCCAGACGGACTTGAGGCGAGCTTTTCGGCTTAAAGCCTCGAGGTATGTCTTGATTGATGATGTTACGTTCAAGAAATCTATGTCAGTCCATATCTCCGAACCGCACTTTGAAGCGAGCTTACGGAAGAGTTACATGAAGGAGATTGTGGCAACCATAGTCTTTGGAGAAGTCCGCCAGAGCTCGAGATTTGGTTACTTCGGCCAACTATGAGGAAAGAGGTCGTGGAGTACGCAAGCAAATGTGAAGCATGTCGAAGCACTCTCCAATGATCCACCACCACCGAGGTTACGCATCCCATTTCTCGCACCGTGGCCTTTCATGAAGTGGGGCATGGACATAGTTGGAAAGCTTCCAATGGCTCCGTGACGTAAGGTCTTTATGTTGGCAATGTACTTTTCAAGTGGATTGAAGCGAGGCATTGAAGTGTAGCGAGAAAAGGAAGTCATCTCATTTATCAAGAGGAACATCATTTGCGATTTGGAATTCCAAGCCGATTATTGTGTGACAATGGTACACAGTCAGAGGGGAACAAGACCAGGGAATTGCATTGCCACCTGGAATATTGAGCTTACTGCCGCAGAGATATCCCCAATGTAATGGTCAGCGAATCTAGCAACAAGATTATCATCAAAACCTCAAGAAGAAAAAGTCAAGAGAAGGCGAGGAGATGGGCGTAAGAGCTACCCTTAGTTACGTGGTCGACAGAACTACACCAAAGAATTCCACAGATGTACTCCATTCTCTTTGGTGTATGGTTGTGAAGCGGTGATTCCAAATGAAGTGTCTGCTTCCAACGAAGGTATGGTGCGAGCAGGTTTAGAAGCTAACCCGAGTTGTTATCTTCCGGTCTCGATTTTGCGAGAAGAACTTAGAGATGCGGCCAAGATAAGGTTAGCGACTTACTGAGAATGTGGCCAGGACTTTCAACAAGCATGTCAAGGCGAGTTTTCAGAGAAGGAGATTTAGTTACGAGGAAAGTATTTGAAAACACGAAGGAAAAGTCTCAGGAAAGCTAGCCCGATCTGGGAAGGACCATACTTGATTGATTGGTTGTAGGCCAAGGAGCCTATAGATCGGTAACTCTGGAGGGAGAGTTGATTCCTAGGCGTGGAATGCAACCAACCTCAAACTCTATCTTTGTTAATACGGTATTCTCAATTCTGTACTTTCAATTCTGTAATTTCAGTTCTGCACTCTTTAATTGTTTTTCGTAAATATTGCAATCTTCATTCAATAAAAACCATTGAACTCCAATGGTGTAGTTTAACTTTATTTCTAAGTTTTGCAGATTACACCTTTGGTTCAAGTAAATATTTTCTATCTATCACAAGTAAAATCAAAGTAAAAATAATACGCTACATATTACAAATATAGGAGTTTATCCTCCGCTCTACTCAGGGAGTTCAACCTCGATTCGGGCCTAGTCCCGATCTCTAAGGAACTTGTCTTCCAGATCCGAGCTTAGTCCTCGGTCTTGAGCGGCCGATCTGCGGTGGAGATCTTCCTCCACCACGCAGCGATCTGCAGAGCACTCCCGCTTGTGAGGATGCGTCCTCGGATTGACGGACCAGGGCTTGACCGCTTAAGAGAGTCTATAATATCCCTTAAGGTGAGCCATGATCATGCATATGTAAGTCCTGGGGTGTACACTGCGAGGTTAGTACATTCACGTAACAATAGCGGCGATAGAAACAGCGAGCGATAGTAGTCAAGTCCTTGGACCACCAAGGCCGACTAAATACTAAGCAACCGAGTCCGTCAGAGCAGACTAGAAAAATGTCATGCTCTGCGAGACCAAACAAAAGTTTCACCGAGTAACGCAGAAGTTCACAGAATAATTACAGACCAGGACATACAAGTCCAGGCCAGACCACAGATAGCAAATTGTTTGAATTTACACAAAATGTTCACAAGAGTAATTGTTTTTCATTCTTCTTCTTCTTCGAAGGATTGTCATCGACTTGGGCATCTTCGCCAGCACCACCATCACCAGACGCAGAGGGTTCTTCTGATCAGTGCAGCAGCCTCTCTCACTGAACCGCACACCGGGAAGAGCTGTCTAAATTTCTCCACAAAAGCATCAATATCCCACTCCTCACGCTCGGACTCGAGGCACGCATCATTTGAATTCTGGTGCAGGCTGTGTAAAGCAGCGCTAGATCAGTCTCCTGGTTCGAGGTTGGCCCTCAAGCTCTGAACAGCGCTGAGATTCTCATTCTCCGACCTCAACGAGGCCAGGACTCTCTCGAACTTGGCGGCAGGCTTTTATTACGCCTTCATACCGTCAGAGCTTTCTCAAGTTCATGACAGGCTTGCTCTTCGAGCAACCTGGTCCTCAGCCATGATCATGCGATCCCAGTGGAAATTATGTGCCCCAAACTCGAGATACGATCAAGAGTCTGCAAATGTAATGGTGTAAGGTGCAATAGTGGTAGAATTATCATGAGAATTTGTACTAGAAGTATATCGAGGTTATTACTGCGCAGAGCGAGTGAGTGGCTCTAAACGCCAGATTACGTGGTGCCAACCCTGATCAGTTCTGGGTTGACCCTCTTAGCCGCTTGTTGGATTATTTTTCTACGCTGTTGATGGCGTACGGGATGTAAATGTCCTGGTAATGACAACCCTTCAACCTCCTCAACTTTTCTCTTCTTTGATTTTTGTCCGGTGTGTGCTTTCTTTGACTTGAGCCTTTTCCTTGCTAGGCTCCTCAACCTTCAACTCCTTAGATCCTGGAGTAGGAATACTGTAGGAACAAACAATGGTTTCACATCCGGACCCCACCAAGATAGCATTCATCTTCTCCTCGAGAAGGGTAGGATTAGTCGCCCCTAGTGAGCGGCCTGAAGATTCACCTAGCATAGAACCACATGCATCTTAGAACTACAGGATCCAAATCATACTAGACCGGACCTAATCAAAAGAGCGGTTGAGAAACTTACCCTTGATAGCGTAAACCATAGCACGTGAACCTTTACCACCTTGGTGGCCTACGAAAGTAGGAAAACACGCCTTGTTATCCCCTCGGACCAAGTCCTCTACAGAAGGGGCAAAGCCATAAAAGCAATCCTGGCCTTAGACTCCTCCGTGCTCGGGAGCCAGAATCCGCTAGAGAGATAAACATAGAAAACCATCAGCCCGGCGAGAATAGGAAGACTAGAAAACAACAAAGTTGAAAGCAGTAGCTTACCCTCTCAAAGAATAGGGTAGTCCAAACAACCGTCGTGCGAAGAGTGTCACTCTTCGAAGCGAAACCGATCTTCCAGTCCTTATCATCTCAATGTCCGGGTGCTCCACTAAGTTGTTACGGCCCTTCGATCAGGAAGATAAATCTCCCACGACCTTGGGCCTCACGGAATAACGCGTTTTTCGGATCACGCCTTTGTCATCGACATCGGCTGTGCTTGGTGCAAAGTTTGTCGACTAAACAGATAATCTTCCACATGCTTGGCATTATTGACAAGGCGCAAGCTTCATCGAAGAGAGTACCCCACTCATCCGGGAGTTGCAGGATCCTCGGACCCGATACGAAGGGAACTCATATATGCAGACCCATCTGGGCGAGGTCCAAGAAGGCGTGACATAGTCATCACGGGAACAAAGATAACGGTAGATGAAGGCACAATTTCATGATCTTTCAAGTGTTTGGTTATTGATTGAGAAAGAGTATTCTTGGTTTCATCATCAAAGGAATCACCTTTGTTGAATTTACAATCGCCAAACATGATTTCAGTGATCTCAGGTTTCTCTAGATCTATCACTTGTTCACCATGATTTACAGATGATTTTGATTTGATTTGATGATTGAAATAACAAAGGAGGAAGATGATGAACGAGAGGGTAAAAGCAAAAGTTTGGCAAGGTAAGTGCTCGAAATTACTGGAGGCCCCTATTTATATGCAAAGGTAAAGAGTTTAAGTGGGTTTAGGATTTTACCAGTTGGTAAAATTCAAAGCTTGACCCGAGTTAGCCGTTGCTCTTGTAGTCAAATCAGGTTTTAATTCTCACCTAACTTCGATTCTTACGTTATCTCTTTGAATGTTGTGCATAAGTCCGCCAGATGCTTGATTTTTGTTCAAATTCTATAGCCATTACCTCTGCTCTAGTCTGTTCTGTATAGATACGTTTATGCAGGATTGTTTCCTCAAGCTTCTTTAACACCGCACTTGAGAAAACAAGGGGCATTTGTTATGACCAGATTTTACACAGCCCAGAATTGGCAGTTCTGGATAGATGTCAAGAATACGGTACAGGGCAGGAAAGAAGAACAATAGAAGCTATAACCCAGAAGTGGGCAGAACAGGCATGGCAGTTATGGTCACCGAGGTCAACTATGACGGTTACAAAGATCATGGGATAATGGAAGATATTTCAGCTGAGCAGAAGTGGAGTCAATGGAGGTTATTTAACCGCCATGGATAATGGAGAGCATGAGAGCGTGCACTAGAAAATAGGAATCGATTCTGCAGCTAGTTTTACCTTTATATAGAGACTCATTTGTACATTTTCATTCATCTTTTTACTCTCATTAGCATACTTAAGCACTAGAAAATATACTACAAAATACTACGGTAAACTACAGTCAGTTCTGTACGAATTGCTACAGAAGTGGTCTCTTTCACGGTTGTACTCTGTAACCTCAACTCTGATAATAATAAAAGTACTCCTGGCTTGGTAGCCCGCAGTTTTCCCCATCTTCTTCTCGGGGTTTACGCCTCATCAAATCCCTGTGTTCCTAGTTCTGTCCCATATAGCTCAGTTCTGATCAGTTCTGTTCTGTTTCGCAAATAGTACTAGTTGATCCACTTTTTTCCATTTTCCCCCTTGTTAAGTTTTTACCAAAACACACACCTACACCCAAAAATTTTTAACTTATTACCCCTACACTATTTTTACCGACCTCCTAATCTGACGTTTACGATCCCGTTGCGTCGTCTCGATTTGCGTAATTGACTCCCGTCTTTCGCATTTTTCATTTCCACAAAACACAATAATCACACAAAAATTTAACCCAACACAAAATATGATTTCCGCATTCACAATTTTCGTCTCAAAACGTCGTTTTAGCTCAAATTTTTGCTATGTCAAAAACGTCTTTTCCACGAGTCTAGAATATTTTCTAAACCAGCATTTTTCAAAAACTCTTCATTTCGCATTTAATTCAGTCATTAGCGAGTCAGTCTCAATCGAGACGTATATATATGCTTTCACGACTAACAATGTTTTGCAGGTACGCTCGGCAAGCAAATACGCAAGGATTTCAGACCCGGCTACGACGCAGGAATGCATTTTTCGCAACAAGACAAAATAACCAAATTATACCCATAAACACCTACAAGTCCAAAAAACCAACCAACCATAACAAATCCTGATACATAAACCGTTACCAACAAATACTAATACTCATAATACAAGTCTGAAATATACAAGTCCAAGCCTACTACGATCGGGTCACGGCCATTTGACAAGACGCAGGGAATCAATCTCAAAGACGCGTGCCTATCCAGCTCCTCGCATCGACCCTCGGCTCTGCCGGGACCTGCGCGACTCCTCGGCATGCGCGACCTCATTTCGACGCGATCTCGCCTCCTCACCACGACCCTGGCTAACTCAAGTCGCGCCTCGGCCGTCTCGCCTGCGCCTATGGCGACAACAACTTTCTCGTTCACGACCGCCCGCCACCGGTTTGCCGCCCGCCAGAGCCTCCTGTGGACCTCAGCTGTCACCTGCCACAAAACGAGGAATACATTTAGCTTTCCAATCTGGGGGCTACAATCAAAAAACCTGCTTCAACAGAGTTTGACTAATGATTTTACACTAAAATCTTACTCAAACTGGGGGCTATAATCAAAAACACCTCAACAGAGTTTGACTAATGATTTTACACTAAAATCTTACTCAAACTGGGGGCTATAATCAAAAACCTGCTTCAACAGAGTTTGAATAATGATTTTACAATAAAATCTAATTCAAACTGGGGGCTATAATCAAAAACCTGCTTCAACAGAGTTTGAATAATGATTTTACAATAAAATCTAATTCAAACTGGGGGCTATATACTACATAATACTCATGCTGTACAAAGAGGAGGGTTAATACCTTTCTCACGCGCGGATCCCACCTCTCAAGACCCGCATCGGTGACCACAGACAGGGAAGGCGGCAGCACGATCGAATGAGAGCAGCCCTCGTGAACAACCAACAGGTCCTCAACGAACGGAGGAGGCTGGAACTCAAGGTCAGGATCACGTCGCTACAAAACAAAAACTGGGTAAATTTTTGCTTCCTGGAACCAAAACAGATACAAGCGAAAAGGATAATCAAGCATACCTCGATCACAGCGTCAGCAAGGGCATGCTGTGCCCAAGTCACGTAATCCTCGTCCCGCCGCAGCAAGGAGTCGGACTCGCCCTCGTGATACACATCACGACGCTTATTAGCGTCGGGCGTCTCTACGAACAAAACCGAGGGCGGAGGAGCAGGTACGATGAAGCCGCCGCGACCCGTCTGCGCAGACAGACGCTCACCCAAGTACCAGTACGAGCCGTACTGGGTCTCGATGTACAGCCGCCGTCCGTCAAGGGGACCGAAACGAGCTGCAATCGTAGGAGGGACGCCGGTAAACTTACTCCAGGGGTCGCGAACGAACTACAAAACAAAACCAAATTGTAAACCACAAAAACAAACACAAACCCGAAAACAAGCTACAAAAGGCCAAAATACAAAACACGATCACCCTTACCTTATCCATCGTCATCCCGTTGAAGCGTACACGAGCCGCGTCATAGTTCAGGCCAATACCCCTCCGATCCGCTGTCGCATACGCATGGAAAGCCGGGTATGTAGCCGTCACCTGGAACGTGTCCGGGAGCAGAGAGGGGAAGTGAGCATAGCACCAAGCCTGCAAGCAAACAAAACACACGTTACAGAAGAAAAGCAGAAACAAAACAACAATAAACTACAAAAATCGAACCTTACCTCCATCAGAAGACCAGGGCCCACAAGCGACACATCCGAATCCTCGTCAATCCGATCAGGGCGGGACGCAACCTCAGGTAACGGATCAACAGACCCAGAGCAGGAGTCACCCAGTCAAAGTCACCTAGGCGTGACAGATCTGACAGTGCCATCAACACAGCCGTCGACGCTCGCTCCCCATTGTCGCCAAAGTGGGTGGCCGTCAGGAACCACCACAACCACAGCCGGGCCCTCTGCTCAGCGCTCGCTCGAGTAGACCCTTTCTTCTTCCTCCTCCCCTCGAAGAAGTCAGCAAACCATATCGTACGAGGCTGAAACGTGTGCTCCTCGTCCTTCCCGCACTTAACCCCGTCGCCAATCAGGCGCACGACTCGTGGGCTATCAATAGGAGGTCGCTCACGCCCCCAGTCAAGTACACCCTCGCCATGAGGCAGCCCCGTAACAGCTGCCCACGAAGTAAGAGTCACGCCAACCTCGTAACCAGGCATGTGGACGGTGTTGGTCGTATCCCAAAACCTATCCGACAACGCCCTAAGTACAGTGAGGCGCGAGTTCACCCGCTTGCCCCGCACCTCCCTCCACTTCTGCACCAAGGGACCGAAGGCTGTCCCGAGCACTATGTCCCGCTCCTCCTGGGTAAGCCTACCCTCAAAACGCCAAACACCGTCAGGAACCCGGAGAAGGTCCTCATCGAGCCTAACGGAAGCCGACCTTCACTCGGATCGACAAATGCTCCAAGGACTCCAAACCAAAGTCACGCCATCCCGGTCAAGGCCACCTGTGACCCTGGCGCGGGCCGTGAGGATAGTCAGGCCTCGCGCCCAACTCGTCAACCATCCCCATGAAAACCTCGGTCCCGGCCTCAAGACTCGCCGCACCTGCATCCTGGGCCTCGCCCTCAGCCTCGCCCTCCGCCTCGCCCTCAGCCTCACCGGCCTCGGCCTCATCCTGAACTCGCTCCCGAGCATGGCCTGAACGACCCGACCTGGCGGCAGCGGCGGCAAAGAAGCAAAGCGGCGGCGTCGGCGGCGGCGGCTGGCGGCGGCGGCCGCGGCAGCCTCAGCGATCTCAACCTCGGCGACCACCTACGGCCCTGATCTCGTCAAGATCCTCCTCTCGCCACTCGAAGACTCCTCCAGGCTTCGGGAGAATCTCGTAACGGCTCCGGACCGAGCACGACCACGCCTCGCGTGACCTCCACGAGGTCTCCGCTCCAACCTCCTCAAAACACCGGCGACCTCAGCCTCGTCCCGGTCACCACCCTCGGCAGCAACACGAGCTCGACGCCTCGGCCTGCTGCTGCCCTCACCAGAAGCCACATCCACCTTGCGCTTCTTCGGCCTCGGGTTCCTCCGACCGCGACCACGACCACGGCCTCTAACCTGGCCCCCTCCAGGGGCCGCCGCGCCTGAACGCTGCGGGCCACGCGTCCTGCGAAGCCCTGCGGCGGCACCACGACCTCTGCCTCGGCCCCTGCCGGAGCCACAGCGTCCCTCCACCGCCCGCGGCCCACGCCCTGCAGAGACCTGCAGCTACGCGCCGACCTCCGCCACGGCCTCCCGGGAGCCTCAGGCGTCTCCACCAGCCGCCACGTCCGCGCCCGCAAAGACTGCGGGGCGACACCCGAGCCCGACCACCACCAACAGTGAGACCTCGACGGCCAAAGAAGCAGCTCGCTCCACTACCGCTAGCATCACCGTAAGACCGCGTCCGCCAACGACGGCCTCTCACGCACCACATTACCGAAAAGCGGCGACTAAGAAGAACGCCACGACCGCAAGACTAACTGACGGCTCGGGACCACCGGGAATAGCACCATGTCCAAAGCCACTCGCAGAAAGCCCAGGCGACGCACCAACAGCACTAGCACCACTAGCAGAAAAGGCCGGAGACTCCGCAGCGGCACCCTGGAACTCACTCCCTGGCGTCGTAGAAACACCTGGCGTCGGAGGAAAAGCTCTCAGCAGGTCCGACTAAGACGGACCGTCGGAAACCTCCAAGGGCACAGGCATCCCCGAAGTAGGAGTGTGCTCGCCCCCCGGAACAGCAAAGTCAACTCGAGCCAATACCCGATCCATGTCACTGGAGGTAGGTACTGAAGGCCTAGGATCACCTGCACAAGATTCAAAGGCATACTCAGAAAACGACAACAGCAAATCATTCTAGAAAGATCAAGACAAAGCAGCAAAAAGCAAGCCATAGGCCCATTTTTGACAGATAAGGCCAAAACGAAGCAGAAGCACAGGAAGCCAAAATCCATGAGACGTATACGATATATACGTCCTACTCAGTCAAGTTAAGAGCAAGCACGCGCAAAAGCAGCAGAGAATTGGCAAAAACAGCAGAAAGCAGGCCTTTTTAAACCAAAAATAGCAGAAGAGGGAAAAACGCTACAGAAAGCCAGAAACCCATATCTGCTGACACAAACCCAACCCATAAATCACAATACGCTTATGCAAAAAATTTCATGCGAAAACGATGTCCCGAACACCTCGACTGAATAGCTTTTACAAAACACCTCCAAACTACAAAAACGACCTTTACTTGACCATAACTCAACCCAAAAAGCCCCCACTTCTCACAAAACAACCCCGTAGCCAACACAGACAACATACATTACCATACATTCCATTAACGGGGCACGAAAAGCGAGGAAAAGCGACTTTTGGAAACCTAGCCTAAACTACAAAAAACGCTCCAAAACACCTCCAAACAACACATTTCCTGCAAAACAAGACCAAAAGTGTACCATACTAGCCATGAAAACACAATACAGAGAATTCGGGCAAGTTTCGGAACCGAAAAATTTCGACCAAAATCGGCCCCTATACCAAAACGCACGAAAATGACGTTTTTTCGAGCCGTTCTTCGCAACAAGCCACCCAAACCTTCACACTAGCATACTACAACATTTTCAAAATAACCAAGCCACTCGGGATCGCCTTACGCTACAAAAACAGAGCACAAGCCCCGACCTTACCCCCTTTCATACGGTTTCACCCCAAACGAACCGTTTTTCGCATGAATTTCAACAAACCAAACTCACCAACACGTTATACTACTAATGGGTAAGCTACACTGGAGTTTTGAGCCATTTTCGAGACGTTTTCAAAAATGACCAAAATGCCCTCCGAGTCAAAACGTACGAAAATCGAGACCACAAGCCGGGTTTTCACACAACGACAGCAAGACAAGCAATGCAAGCACAATACCAACCATGGCTAACGTTTTCAAGCAAGGACGAGAGCTAAACTCGAATCAAACCGACATTTTCGACCCAAACCCTAGAAAACGGTATTTCGAGTTAAAACCGACTCAAACAAACTTCAAAACCCGAAAAAACAAGCGAGTTGGATACGTACCTTGGTCCATGACGAATTGTAGGAGTCGGAAAATCGATTTTTGATCAAGAAAATCGCCAAGACGAGTTTTAGAGGTTTTCGATTTAGTTTTTATTTTTTTCGGGTAAAATGAATCAACCTCCCTTTCTCTCCCGTGTTTTAACCAAAAACACCAAAACAAAAACCTAATCGCCAGTACACTGGCGATTATGTTTTTGTTTCTGGGTTTCAGTTTTTGTTTTGGGCCATTTCCTCGGCCCAATACACCTTCCAACCCATTTTTAAACACGATTTCAACCCAACCAAGAAAAACACGTAGCCTCCTCACGAGACGTTCATAAAAACCTAACCTTTTATGAGAAAAACACGTAGCCTCCTCACGAGACGTTCATAAAAACCTAACTTTTTATGAGAAAAACACGTAACCTCCTCACGAGACGTTCATAAAAACCTAACTTTTTATGAGAAAAACACGTAGCCTCCTCGCGAGACGTTCATAAAAACCTAACTTTTTATGAGAAAAACACGTAACCTCCTCGCGAGACGTTCATAAAAACCTAACCTTTTATGAGAAAAACACGTAGCCTCCTCGCGAGACGTTCATAAAAACCTAGCCCTTTTTATGAGAAACCAAAAACACGTAACCTCCTCACGAGACGTTCATAAAAACCTAACCTTTTATGAGAAATACAAAAACACGTAGCCTCCTCACGAGACGTTCATAAAAACATAACCCTTTTTTATCAAAAGAACGCGTAGCCTCCTTACGAGACGTCCACAAAAATCTAAACCACTCTTATAAACCAAACCCCAAAACGCGTAACCTCTTCTACGAGACGTCCAGCAAGGAAAGCAAAGCAAGGAGCGCAAGCCAGAAGCGCAAGCAAAGCAAAGGAGCGCAAGCCAGAAGCGCAAGCAAAGCAAAGGAGCGCAAGCCAGAAGCGCAAGCAAAGCAAAGGAGCGCAAGCCAGAAGCGCAAGCAAAGCAAAGGAGCGCAAGCCAAAAGCGCAAGCAAAGCGAAGGAGCGCAAGCCAGAAGCGCAAGCAAAGCAAAGGAGCGCAAGCCAGAAGCGCAAGCAAAGCAAAGGAGCGCAAGCCAGAAGCGCAAGCAAAGCAAAGGAGCGCAAGCCAGAAGCGCAAGCAAAGCGAAGGAGCGCAAGCCAGAAGCGCAAGCAAAGCAAGGAGCACAAACGGAAACACAAGCAAGGCGCCAGCTGGGAGTACTCAGGCCACATGCAGGCCGACATGCCCTTAAACATGTAGGACCGTCATGTCCTTAAAAACATGTCGTCCCTCCCCGCATTTCCCGACGCTAAGTCCTCGTCTCTCCCATAAGACACATGCTTAGCGCCGCCAGGTAGTATCGAGACTATAATGGTCCGGATACTATCTTTAAGTTTGATTAACGCTTTGTCCAAGCTCAGTCAAACTGGGGGCTCTGTAGATACCCGTATCCGTACCCCCCAAAAACAAACCCGATGATGAAAAGGACTTTCATGCATGCTTTTAAAAGAGTCGAAACGGTACAAAAGTGTCTAAAACGTATTAGTCATTTTTAGCGTATTAATTTGGATTTGCATAATCATGAAAATGAATGTCAATTTTAGTTATCATGAGCGTAACACGAGCACAATATAGGAACGTCTTATTAAGTCAAGCCACAAAAACAGCCCAACTAGCTACAAAACGGCCCAAACTTACAAAAACGACCCAAAACACAACACTCAAAACGGGCCAAAGTGCGTCCCGTGTCACATTTTCACAAAGTTAGGTTTTATGAAACCATAAAATAATATAACCTAATATTATTTTATTTCAAGCCAAAACCGAAAAACACGACAAAAACCGAAACACGAAAACCGAAATTCGGACCAAAACTGAACAAATACTTAACCCCTAAGTTAATAAAAACATAATCATTACTTAATCAAAACATCCAAAAACCAAAAGGCGGCTAAAAAACGGCACACCAAAATAAAATAAAATCGCCAGTTGACAGGCGATTAAAAATTCAATCGCCAGTCAACTGGCGATTTACTTTTTGTTTTGTTGTGCAGCCTTTTTTAAGTTTCCTCCACAAAATATCTTTCAGTTGAAAACTAATTCGCCAGTACACAGGCGATTATGTTTTTACCTACGCTCAAACCAGCCTTTTTCTATAAATACCAACCCCCTTCATCCATTTTCAATACCCGGTTTTTAGCACTTATACACTATTCACAAAATCCACTCAAAAATACCGTCTTTACATTTTCGAAAGGTAAATATTTTACCTACGGGCTAGACGTTTGAGACTCGGACAATGGGGTTACATTAACCCCAAACCCGATATTGGCACTAGCGAAGCCGTATTCGTAATACGGTTGTAGCAATTCGGATTCATAATCCGTCTAAACCCCGCCAATATCGCATAAATAAACGACTCATTATCACTAAAGCAAACCGACGTCACTTTTATAATTATGCAAGTCCTCATTCATGCATTAAATAACGACTAGAATCACGGATCCAACACTAAATTGTACCGTTTCATAGAGTCTTTTAGCATGTCAAAACTGAGGGTTTTTCACAAATTTTAATACGAGGTCGGAAAATAACGTCTATAGTAATAATTTAGTCAATAAATTATTATTTAACGTACATTTCCTATAGCAATATGTCATTATTTTGACAATTTACATTATTTATGCATTTTAATCGAGTCATGTTTATTCGCACTTGTACGTAGCGTGACCTTTAGCCCAAATATCGAAATTAAGCAAGTGTTTTCAAATTAGTAGAGACTACTCTTATGTAGGCTTTTTGATTACTGTTTTCAAAACTCATTTTGTCAAAACTTTCGAAAAGTAACCTCACTCCGAACCCCTTCTCTGGTTTCAAACCTCAGATAGATAGGTATCGACGCACCTTGAAATCTGAGACACTCGTGTCTTGTATTTCAAGACGCGTTGAATAGGTTCCAAATTCCTTTAATATTTGGTGGCGACTCCGAAAATACATTTTCAAAAAGGATTTTCTACTTTTCTTTTTTGATCACAAATTCATGCAATGATCTCCCCCATTTTTCTCAAAACTTCGCACCCCTTTTCCTGCGAGGCGCATTCCGCTTCCCACGCCAAGACTGGCGAGGACGGCGCAAGCAGGCGCCGATAGGTCTATCACTTTCCCGGTACCTTCAACTACCAACTCCTCTTGTTCTTCCACGGTGTTCCGGCTTTCCTATTGCTTTCACCAACGGATCTTCGAGTCTTGATGAAACATAATCTCCTTTTTGTTCCTTTGTACGCCATTCAACCTGTTTATAAAAAACATAGTAACAAAGTTAATAGTAACGCAAACTTAAAAAAAAAAAGGCAGCAAAGGTTTCATGTTTAATTGCATGTTTATGAAGTTTACTTACGATATTATTAATCACTACTTGTGTATGAGGTGCAGGAGAACCATTAGAAGGGGTATGTGCTTTAATCCACCTCTCGCCTCGATCACTAAGTCGACTAGTGATTGACTCAATTGTTTCTTGGGTAAGAGTCGTATTCGGATCATCATCATTTGTCGCCTCTCGAGCAAGTTCTTTTGCGATTTCTTCTTTATACCATATATCTTCCTTACCGACATATCCTGCTCTTCCCAAAAAATGTCGATGTAAATTCATGCTCTGGGAAACTCGAGCCTTGGCACTTTTGTCCTACAATGATTGTACAAATTTAACTATTATAATACTGACGATTTAAAATATTAAGTCATACAAATAAACAATTCTTCAACCACGTTGTGATACTTCTACAAATGAATTGATAAGCGAAAACTCACCTGGAAACTTTTCTCCATTCGTCCCTTTTTAAACTCATCCCAATCTTCCTTTGCAATTTGTCGATATTTGCCACAAGGATTATCGACGACAACTCCTTTCCTAGTTTTCATAGTCTTCGTGATGTAAGTGCGTGTTAACCTCGACCTGAATTCTTTAAATGCTCTAGACAAAATCTTCAGAACAATATTTTTTTTGTCATCTTCAACCTTCCATGTTCTCTGCATTACAAAAAAAATGGCAATAAAAAAGCAAAAGTTATTCTTAACCAACTCACCCAAATACCTTAACCAACTCACAAAATAGCAAGGGGATAGGACAGCAGCAGCAGCAGTTAAATAACAACATCGACAACAACGGCCACGGTAAAAACAAGAGCCTACAAAGAATTTAAGTCTAGCCTACAAAGACAGAAATCAAGAGCCTACAAAGCGGATAAATAATAACAACTCGATCAGAATGAGAAAATGCAGATGAGACATCAGAAAATGCAGAAAATGCAGATGAGACAAGAAGAAGGTTAAATAACAAAGAACAAGCAAAGCGGAACGACATAAAGAGATTTCAAAGAACAATTACGAAGAAAACAAGAGCCTTTCAAGCCGACGCTTTAACAAGAAAGCAACCAGAATCGCCCAGAAAATCACGGCTGCAGGCAGCCTTCAAGCCGACGTTTCTAACGTCAGTATGTAGCCCATAAACCTTTTAGTACACGGCTCACAGCCCTACCCCCGACAACAGACCCGCAGCTCCCAAGAAAGAGTCTCACACACGCCCAAAAGTGCCAACACATAATCATATGATTTATCGTAAACAAACTATTATTTTTGAATTAACAATTACGCACTTATAGTACAAAATAAAAAGACTTTAACAATTTACAAACCTTCACGTCTTTCCAGAGTGTTTCTTTTAGACCCAACGGTACTTTTGTCCAATCTCGATAAGTAATCTTGATATTTCGAGCCAAATTTCCCATATCGGAGGAAAAACGCGCGCGGTTTGGTCCTGTAGGTTGACCAAACCCATTAAACTTAATCTGCAAGCTATCGACTGCTTTGCTTCTTAAGTTCTTCCCTGTACTCACTCCTTTTGTATTTTGCACTGAACCACTACCAGCTTCTTCATTTTGACTCATGTTCGACAAGGCTGGTATTCTGCAGGAAACCTATTTGTGTCAGTAACAGAATACATATTAATCAAGATGCAAATAATTCATATATATTAATCACGATTAAAAAAAATAACAAAACAAATAAGGGTCCACAAATAAGAATAACAACGCAACAGTGACATTAAAATTAACAACGCAACAGTCACAATAAGTACCTTAAATTAGCTATAAGCTATTATTTAGAGTTGTCAAACCATATTCCTTCGTTATGATCTTCACGCAAATATATTTCATCGCGTACCATTTGCACATTTTCAGAGTTAACAGAAATTAAAGAAGGTTCATCAAGTTGGTCGTACTCCTCTTCGTCAACAACACCATCCACTCCAAGAATGCGCCGTTTACCATATCGTACAACGGAACGCCTATTATCCACAGGATCTATAATATAGAATACTTGTTTTGCTTGTGATGCAAGTATGAAAGGGTCATCTTTATGTCCAATAACGTTAAAATCAACCAAAATGAAACCCATATCATCGACCTTGATCCCTTTTTCACAATCAACCCATTTACATTGAAATAAGGGTACTAAAAAATCTCCATAATCAAGCTCCCATATTTCTTCGATTATTCCGTAATATGACTTTGTTATATCCACTGGTTGCTTACCTCTTCCAACATATTCTACCGAAGATGCAACTACTGTGACTCCACTATTCTGCATTGTACTTTTCTCATCCTGACGACTCGTGTAAAAACAGAATCCATTAATATCATATCCTTCATAAGATATGATGTTAATGTTTGGGCGATTTGCTAACTGTCGCAAGTTCTCACTTATATTGTGCGTATTGTTTGAACACTCTGACATGACCTTTTCATTAAACCAATGTGCAAAACATCGATTGTGTTCACCTAGAAGCCAACTTTCATGTTTCTGTGGATATTTTCTCTTCAATAAGGCTAGGTGATCACTTAAAAATGGATGAACTTCAGTCATGTGCTGCAAAACATACATATGTGCCTTATCAAAGGACACACGATCGACGTTAAGGACCTTCCTACCCAACGTACCCTTCCCTTGAAGTCTTCCTTCATGTCGAGATGTAGGTTTTCCAATTGGTTGCATATTCATTAAGTAATCTTGACAGAATCCAAGAGTCTCACAGGCTATGGTGGCTTCAACTATACTACCTTCAGGACGACATCTATTTTTCATTCGTCTCTTATAGGTTCCCATTTCTCGCTCCATCGCCCACATG
Source organism: Dianthus caryophyllus (assembly GCA_023091065.1). Classification (NCBI taxonomy): domain Eukaryota; kingdom Viridiplantae; phylum Streptophyta; class Magnoliopsida; order Caryophyllales; family Caryophyllaceae; genus Dianthus; species Dianthus caryophyllus. Next base: position 7,789,868 of record CM041529.1, on the reverse strand, counting down.
TTTCTTTGAAACACAGGTCCACAAAGCTTCACTTCTCTCACCAAGTGGACAATCAAGTGAACCATAATATCAAAAAAACTAATAGGAAAATACATTTCAAGCTCACAAAGAATCACGATGACATCAACTTGTAAATCATCTAAAGAATCCGGATCAATGTCTTTAGCATTTATTGCGTGAAAAAACTTGCAAAGTTTTGTAATAACTTGTCTTACATGCTTGGGCAAAACCGCTCGAATAGCTACCGGTAGCAATTGTGTCAACAAAACATGGCAATCATGGGATTTCAATCCCACCAACTTCAAATCTTTCATCGAAACAAGGCGACTTATGTTGGAGGAATATCCATGCGGCACTTTCAAACTCTTTAAAGATTCACACACACTTTTCTTCTCATTCTTGGACAAAGTTGTGCTAGTAGGAGGTAAGTACGTACGTTTACCCTTCTCAATCGGATTTACGTCGTACCGTCCCCTACTAACCATATCAAGTCTTGCTTTGACCCCATCCTTAGTCTTATTAGGCATATTCAACAAAGTGCCAATAATACTATCAAACACATTCTTTTCAACGTGCATGACATCAATACAATGCCTAACAAATAGATGCTCCCAATACGGGAGTTCCCAAAAGATGGATTTCTTTGAGTGGTATACCCCGTTTGGTGGAGGTTTGTACGGCTTTCCAAAAACTGTGGTGAGATTCTTGACGCGTTTGAAGTACTCTTTCCCACTTAGAATCAAAGGGGCTGACCGATGCTCTGTTTTACTATAAAACGCTTTCTTCCTCTTTCGGTATGGATGATTAGCAGGAAGAAATCGACGATGACACGTGTATGCAAATTTTCCACTATGCTCTAGCCAATCCGACTCAGTGTCATCACCACATACCGGACACCCCTTATCAGTTTTCAATCTATAACCAGAAAGGTTTCCATATGCGGGGAAATCGTTAATAGTACAATACAACCTATGTTACTTCAATACTCCGACGCTGCGTCGTATCGGATACGCATCGGAGTGTCGGACGCTTCAAACTCGTAAATCATGGATACTTGGATACGGTCAAAGAAGTATCTTGACTAAAAAGTAAATACGGATACGACACGTTATGTTGTGGTGCATAATTAAAACTTAAAAAAAAAATTGAAATTATAAAAATTACTACAAATTTATTAATAATGATAATGTTGACAAAATTGAACACATAATGTTCCCAAAGATTAAAAGAGAAAAAAAAAAAAAAAAAAGAAAAAAAAGAAAAAAGAAAACAACAACAGCAAACAAAAAAAACAGTTCTGAAATCCCATAACAAAGGACGTTAAAATTCAATCTTTGATCAAACTTCCTCCTCCTCTTCAACTTCATTTCCCAAGTCATTGAAAACACTTTCCAATTCCGGATCGTCGAAAGACAAATCTGCCAATTCAGAAATGTCGGCATCGATATCATATTTATCACCACCTAGAAAAAAAAATAATTAGTTATTATTATCGTAATAATAAAATTTAAAAGAAAAAAAACTAAATACAACAAAGAATGATAAAAATTACCAATATCCCAATATTTGGAAGGACCAAGCTTGTAACTTTCGTCTTTTCTCGATAAAAGACGAAGGTTATTGTGCACTTTCACCAAATCTTTTGCCCGACTTGTGGTCAGACGATTTCTCTTCACCGTTTGAATGTTATCGTACTCACTCCAGTTTCTTTCATAACATGACCACGAAGCTGGTTGCGACAAGAGCCTAAAAGCGAGTGACTGCAAATGTGGGGCTGATGCACCGTAATTTGCCCACCAACTGATGGGTTCTTCATCATCTCTCGCCGCAACAACATGAGCTTGGCTAAAGCAATCCAAACTCGATAAAAAGGAGCCATACTCTTTCAATACACTTCTCAACTCACTAGGGTCAGGAAATAACCGTTGAAAACAAATGTTTCTTTGCGACGAAACTTCTAAATCTTGATGGGGGGCTACTCGTTTAAATGCACTCCGACCCTCACTAAGCCATTTTGTACTATAGTATTTTGGCACTAAAGAATGAGCAAGACAATGTAAAGAAGTATTACTCTTATTCCACCTTGATTCCAAAACACCATGAATGGCATCAAAAAAAGCAGAAGTATCACAATTAATATCTTTCTCCTCTTTTTTAAAAATAACAACTTTCACCTCTTCAATCATATTGTCCCACATATCGTATACTAAATGTAAAACTGCACTATCTTTGTCACCTTGCCTAATCATCTCATAAATTGGGGTAGTAAACTCTAAAAAGTAGTCAACTTTTTCCCACCATGAATCATCCAAAATTAACGTTCTAATCCTTTTCGCTTTTAGGTCGACAGGATTAGTAGACGATCTAAAAAGCACTCTCCATTCAGGATCAATTACCATTTGGTCTAGTGCTGACTTGACAGTAGTTAATCGCTTTGCAACAATATAGTGACTGGCAAATCTAGTTTCCGCAACACTAAGGAGCTGATAATTAGAATACTTTTTGAACAAAGACCTTACCCTTTCATGTCCGGAAACAAATTTTTGAATTTCATTAACTTCTTGACAAATTGCAGTAATCCACTTACACTGATTATAGTTATCAGCTGTCTTGCCAGGTTGACATATGTTTCCAAATGCCAAGCTTAAACAATGGACTACACAAGGAGTCCAAAAAACGGAAGGATATTTGACCTCAATCAACTGACCTAGACAAAATATAACAACCAAACATCAGATTTTATACTTACTAATAGCAGAAAGCACAATTAAAAACTCACGTAATAAAATCAAATAGTGACGACGTTGATACAATACCTGCTGCCTTAAAGTTTGATCCATTATCAGTAACAATCTGAACAATATTTTGGACTCCGACTTCTTCGATAGCATCAATGAAAATTTGGGCAATGTAGGGAGCATCCTTTCTTACACCAAAAGCATCAACAGAAGTCAAAAACATAGCTGATGATCCAGAAGCAGCCATGATATTAATGATAGGTTTATGTGATCCATCGGACCAACCATCAGAGCATATCGAAACCCCTCTCTTAACCCACCCATCCTTAATAGGTTCCAACAATGTATCGATATGGGTGCTCTCTTGGGCAAGTAATGTAGTCCTAAGTCGATTGTAAGTCGGAGGATAATATCCAGCAACATTGCACATAGAAATCTTATGAATATATTTTCTGAAAAAAGGATTTCTTGCCAAATTAAATGGTACTGCAGCAGAGTAAAACATCCTGGCACAATCTTTGTCGAGTTCATCTCTTTGCTTCATATTGAACGCCTTAGCAATGGAGGATTCCTCAGCTTTTCTTTTTCTGGGTCGAACTAAGTCCGAACCCGAGGGGAGAGTAATATAATTTTCTCTCCGCTTGTCGTCCTCTTTCTTCTGCAACTCTTTTAGATCAGCCAAATCAACTTCTATTTTCAATTGTGATTGAATTTCTGGTGTTACTTTGGCACATATAGATATTCCATTATTTTTAAGACCTAGAAGATGAGCCTTCACCCTTGATATGAGGTTCTTTGAACCATACGACAATAGTTGCAGGTCCACTTACGGTTACCACCGCCGTCGGAACTATCGGGAAGGATATGAACATGTTTCCATAGAGGGTATTTTTCATAATCGAGAGTGCCTCTTGCTGACTTTTCTTTGGGAATTGATTGTGATGTAGACATAGTATGGATTTGTTTTTTTGATAATGTAAAATTTCTGCTATTTTGTGAAGGTTGAAGAAAAGATGAGATTTTAATGGTGAGAGTACCCATATATATACTGTAAATTAACAAATATAGGAAAGAAAAATTGAAAATTTTCAAGGTAGAAGATGAATATGAAAGGTTTTTGCTGGGGAAAACAAATTGGAGTGTTCAGGATAGTGGATATGTGGGTTGACTCGGTTCACGCATTAGGCACCCCTTCAACATTTATTTATTTTTTTATTTGTTTCATTACTCCTTATAAGTCTTTTGTGAGACCGTTTTACACTAATTTAATTTACAATATATCGTAAAAATAATTAAACCGTTTAAATAAATTTTTTTTTTGTGCGCAATTACCGTTTAAATATAAGACCTATAGTACAAAAGTGATGAGACGATTTCGATAAAATAATCATATCGTACTATAGCAACTAGACATGATCATTCTAATTATAGTAAGTATAATGTGATTATAGTAGGCACAATTCATGACCACTTTAGCTACTTATTAGTAAATACGTCATTACTCGTAAGTAGGATACATGATCGTTCTAAGTACTAGTAAATACGTCATTACTCGTACTATAGTTCGTAGGGTACATGATCGTTCTAACTCTTAGTAAATACGTCACTAATCGTACTATATTTCGTAGGGTACATGATCGTTCTAACTCTTAATAAATACGTCACTAATCGTACTATAGTTCGTAGGGTACATGATCGTTCTAAGTACTAGTAAATACGTCATTACTCGTACTATAGTTCGTAGGGTACATGATCGTTCTAACTCTTAGTAAATACGTCACTAATCGTACTATAGTTCGTAGGGTACATGATCGTTCTAAGTACTAGTAAATACGTCATTACTCGTACTATAGTTCGTAGGGTACATTGTAACACCCCGGCCCCAACTAAAGGCCGAAATGTCATTCACGGTAGCTCGCCAGGCTGCGTACATCGCCCACAGACCAACATGGGCCCTTTCCAGCGCACTTTGTCCTCACTCGTGCGCATCCTGAGAACTTCCCAGGAGGTCACCCATCCTAAGACTACTCTCCAGCAAGCACGCTTAACTGAAGAGTTCTTAAGATGAGCCACCAGAAAAGAAGATGCATCTTGTTGATATGAGTAGTACTTACATTCCTTTTAAGCACTATGTCACTTGAGCCAACTCATGAACCTCTTCAACGGGGTACCCGGCCCGAATAACCTCGGACAACACCGGGTGTTACACACCCCCACTTGAAGAACGCAACGTCCTCGTTGCGCCTGGTAGCTACTTACAATATAGCATTCCAGAATCCTCCCGACTAGGTGCGTGCACTAGGATTCGACCACACGGCTGAGTGCGTGCCTGGGATTCGACCACACGGTCGCCGGGTTGCTCGATACCATTTGTAACACCCGGCTGACTAAAGGCCGAAATGTCATTCACGGTGGCTCGCGGTGCGTGCATCGCCGCAGACCAACATGGGCCGCTTTCGGTGCACTTTGTCCTCACTCGTGCGCATCACGAGAACTTCCAGGAGGTCACCCATCCTAAGACTACTCTCAAGCAGCTTAGCGAAGAGTTCTTAAGATGAGCCACCGGAAAACAAGATGCATCTTCTTTTACGGTGGCTCATCTAAAGAACTCTTCGCCAAGCGCGTTTGGCCGGAGAGTAGTCTTAGGATGGGTGACCTCCTGAGAAGTTCTCAGGATGCGCACGAGTGAGGACAAAGTGCGCGGGAAAGGGCCCGTGTTGGTTCAGGGCTTATGTACGCAAATGGGCGAGCTACCGTGAATGACATTTCGGCCTTCAGTTGGGGCCGGGGTGTTACATACATGATCGTTCTAACTCTTAGTAAATACGTCACTAATCGTACTATAGTTCGTAGGGTACATGATCGTTCTAAGTACTAGTAAATACGTCATTACTCGTACTATAGTTCGTAGGGTACATGATCGTTCTAACTCTTAGTAAATACGTCACTAATCGTACTATAGTTCGTAGGGTACATGATCGTTCTAACTCTTAGTAAATACGTCACTAATCGTACTATAGTTCGTAGGGTACATGATCGTTCTAACTCTTAGTAAATACGTCACTAATCGTACTATAGTTCGTAGGGTACATGATCATAGTAAGAATGGTACAAGTATTACAACTTTTAAAGTTTCAAGTAGCGCAAATGATAATTCTAATTATAATATGCACGATGTTATTCCAATTTTACGTCTCGAATCATAGAATAATACTCCGTATGATCGCAAGATTTGTTATATGTTTTTGTACACTATTAATTGCAATATGACTTTGATACCGTCTCACAGGAGATTTATTGTATTTAATTTTAATAATTTTTACTTGATTATATTGAATTTTAATATTTAAAACGGAGTACAATTTACGAATATTACTTGATCACTTTAAAATTCTTTTAACTAATTTGATTTCCGCTATTTTTCTTGCGTAAAATAAAAAAAATTCTTTTAACTAATTTCCCAAACGGGTTCACTAATTTTATGTTTTGTGTCTTTTGGTTCGAATTCGGCGGATTCGCCGCCGGAACATCCCGAAAAAGGGTTTAGGGTACGATTTTACCGTGCCGCGGATAAGGGTATTTAAATAAGAATAGTAAAGAATTAAATAATTTTATTATGATTTTATAGTGTAATATTTGAAACTCGGTGTAGAGTTATTTATAAACTCTGGCGGATCCTAACCCTTAAATAAATATGGAAAGATTAAAATAAAATGAGTATGTGAAACCGTGTGTAATTAAAAAAAGAAGGAAAAGGAGTAAGTGAAACGAAGTAATTATACAACTGTCAACAATACACATCTCAATTTCCAACACCCTACTATCTTCCTCCCAAAAAAGCAACGTAATAAAAAAATTGAAAACAATCTTGATGAAGCTGCCTTCTTGGCTTCATCTTCTCCATTTTCATAAACCCATAAACTTGAAAAAAAAGGAAAAAAATTCACACTATCTTCCTGAGGTCCTGCTTCATCTTCTCCATTTGCATCAGGTTTGTTTCTCTTCCTATTCAAGTATTCAATGATGCTGACTTCACCTTTTCAATCAAATTCACACTTTTTTTTTCTCTTCCGCTTCTAATTTCATCGCCACTCACCATTTTTAGAACTTCGGATGCGCTGGTCTTTGTCTTCGACAGACTCGTAATTGGCGTATCCCAATGACGTGTCGTATCAGTATTGAGTAGTCCATACGTGTGTCTGACACGTATCTCGCGTCGTATTGGCCGACGTATTGTGTCGACACGGGATACGGGTCTGAAATGGCGTATTGAAGTAACATAGAATACAACATAGCGCGCATTTGGAATCTTGAACTGCTAGCCGCATCAAATACTTGCACTCCAACATTCCACAACAATTGCAGGTCCTCTATTAGCGGTACCAAATACACGTCAATGTCATTACCAGGTTGTTTAGGGCCCGATATTAACATTGTCAATAAAATGTATTTGCTCTTTGTGGTAAGCCAAGGAGGAAGATTGTAAATGATTAACATTATCGGCCAAGTGCTATGTTGAGTACTCAAACTTCCAAACGGATTAATTCCATCGGTACAAAGTCCTAATCTTAAATTTCTAGGTTCACTACCAAATTCAGGAAAGGTTCTATCGATCGTCCTCCACTGAGGAGCATCAGCAACATGCCGTAGTTTTCCATCTTTAATCCTTCCATTATGATGCCATAACATATACTCCGCATCCTTTGGGTTTGCAAAGAAACGGATCATTTTTGGTATAAATGGCAAATACCATAAGGTCTTCGCTGGGACATTTTTTTTTCGACCTTGAGATGTATCATTATGCTTGTATCTTGACTCACTGCATCGCGGACACGCATCCAAGGAAATGTATTCTTTTCGATACAAAATGCAATCTTTCGGACACGCATGGATTTTCTGGTATTTTGTAGCCAATGGACACAATACTTTTTTACACCGATAAGTGTTCACGGGGAGTTGGTTACTTTCCGGTAACATATCAGATAAAAGTTCCAACAAACAAGGTGAAGCTCTTATCACTCCATCCATTTCCTGCTTTCAAGGTGTACAATTTCAAAGCCGCTAATAAAAGGGTATATTTGGAGCAACCAGGATATAAAGGCTTTTTGGAATCATTGACCAACGTTTGAAAAATTTCTGGACAATCTACGAAATCTCCTTCCAAATCGTCCATCATTTGATCAATTTTTTCAAACTCTTCATTCCTAGTTTTATCATTAGTGCCCTCATTAGTACCACAATTCTCAGCATTAACGTTATGATCATTTGCATAATCACGGCTCTCGAGATTTATAGTACTAGGACCTTCATGATGAACGTCAGTCTCTTTTTCTCCATGCCATATCCATATAGTGTAGTCGGGTTTAAAGCCCTTCATTATCAAATGGTTTCGCATTTCATTAGCTGAATCCACCTTCTTTCGATTTTTACATTTGCTACATGGGCAAATAAGTTTTTGATCATCCCCATGTAACCTTTGATGTTCAATGGCATGACTAATAAATTCGTCAAGCCTTTGAAGATAACCATAATCACGCTTTTCATACATCCAACTTCGATCCATACTATTACGCAAACATATATATAACAAAAGTAGAGGTTAATTTCATAAGAAACATTTCGGCTATAATTAAGTTTACAGCTGATCAATTTTGTAACAACTCGGATTTTTTTTAAATAAAAGAAAAGAAAATAAAATAAGATAAAATAGAAGATAATTTAGCCAACAGATGGCCAAAAACATACGGTGGCGGAAAACACCGTACAAATCCAAGTCGCTACTAAAATCCAATACTAAAACTGAAAGTCGACTAAAGAAATAGGTAGGTATAAAATAAAAAGTGATCAGTCTAAACAAAATAATTAAAAACTAAGGTCACGGAAATGAGTTCGCCTTTTCTCCTCGCATCCCAAACCCGCGAACACACCTGAAAAAGATTTTCAGAAAAACATCCACAATCAGTGAGGAGTAACTAGGTGCTCCCCAGTCATAAAATCACAGAAAATCACAAAATAAACCGCAAATATTTCATAACATATATCACAGAGTAAATAGATAGTAAAATGAGTAACATAAATCATGTGATAACAGTAAGATTAACTATGATAAAACAACCAATACGCTGCCAACTAAACAACGCAATCCTGACACAAGGATAGACGAGCACAGAGTGATCCAACTAAAATCACCCCGGATGATCCAACTAAAATCATCCAAACCCTATGGTAGATTGGTAGGACAACAACAAGAAGTCCCAAAGTCTGAATTTGGCCAAACCCCACCGAGCAACTAACCCGGTGAACGACAACATATACGACAATAGCATATGTACCATAGTCTCTGACAACCGTCCAACAAAAACGATCCGAGTACCCAAAGAGGCTCTAACCGCACAACTAATACGGTCGAGGACTCCGCAGGCGGTATACGCCCAACTAAGGCGGTGTAGCTCTATCGAATAGGTCAAAACAACACCTACACGACCTCTATACCAAGTGACATCCGATCATATTACATACTCGACTGAAATAATTACACATTACTCCGTACATCATTACAATCTATATTATATATTAAAAGAGAAACCTCCAAAAGTGTTTTCGTGGAAAACTCTCAAAAACAATCACTTTTTTCCTCCTTATTCTGCCACGTAATCTATAGGGTCCCACATCCTCATTGACTTCCCGGGTCAAAGTCCCTGCTTAATCGTCTTCCAATTGTTTTTTCAGCTTCCTTGTCCTTTCATATTTTGAGGATATGAAAATGCTATAATTAAATACCATAATTGAAGTCCATCATTCATTTGCTAGCATTCAATTGTCTGTATTAAACAATTTTCATCTCAACATGGTCGTTTTTCTTTTCCGGCTTTCATTTTCACCGTTCACGACGTGCAACATTAGAGTGTCCGGCCAACAGATGAAACGAAAAAATAAACTACTTAATTGGTATGTACTTACTAACATAAAATGCAAAATTGAGGATTTGAAAAGGCATTTATTGAATACCACCATTCAATTGCTCGCAATCAATCAAAGAGAATAGCTCATAAGTTTGCTTGTGAAAAACACCCAAAAACATACACTAAAAACGCTCTCATTCTACCATGTCATCTATCGTGTTCCACGTCAGAATTGTTTAGCCGGGTCAAATTTCGCTCCAAGTTTTTTCATCTTCCTTGTCCTTTCATTGTTTACTGTATTTATTTTGAAGATTTGAAAAGGCCTTTATTATCTGTCCATGTTACATATCTATATGATTTATTGAATACCACCATTCAATTGCTCGCAATCAATCAATTGTCCATGTCCATGTTACATATCTATATAATCTATATCTATATCTATATAACCTACATAATAAAAAGAATCTCTTAAAATGAAATTTAGCAAAAACATCATCAAAATCCCCCCAAATTTAAAAGTATTTGTGACTTTTTAACATCAAAAGTCAAAAATATTAATAAAAAAAAAAATCATTATAATATATAATTACAAGTGTAGTAAATAAGAGAGTAATTGAAAAGCCATATTTAGTGTTGAGTAATTGAAAAGCCATATTTAGTGTCTCAACTCAATTAGAGTAGTTACAAGTTGCACATCTCTTACCATATCTTCCATAATACGAATTATTTAATTATCAACCGAACATACATCAAAAGTTTAAAACATGTACGCCGGCATAATTTGTTTAGTGATTTAGTCATGTTCAATTTATAACTTTCTTCTTCATATCATAATAATTATAGTTCAAAACAATTGGGTTTATATCATATTATTTTCATTTTTCTTTCATTGTGTTTTAAATGTTATTGTTACTATCTTCATATATGTAAAATGTATTTATGTAATTGTATTCTAGATTTTATTTCGTTGGTCTTTTAGACATTTTGTGATATTATCATACTTCGTACTAACAAAAAATTATAAATACATGTGTAGGATTATTGCATCGCGAACGTCATTGATATGATGTGCGATTTTACAGGTAAGATTATTTGTATTTGTTTAGTGATTTAGTCATGTTCAACTTCTAACTTTCTTCTTCATATCATAACAATTGTGGTTCAAAACAATTGGATTTATATCATATTATTTTCATTTTTCTTTCATTGTGTCTTCAATGTTATTGTTATTATCTTCATATATATAAAATGTATTTATGTAATTGTATTCTAGATTTTATTTCGTTGGTCTTTTAGACATTGTATGATATTATCATATTTCATACTAACAAAAAATTATAAATATATGTGTAGGATTATTGAGTCGTGACCGTCATTGATATGATGTGCTTTTTTACAAGTAAGATTATTTGTTTAAAGTTTTTAATTATGTTGATTGTTTTTTTTTTATTTTCTTTTTATTATTTATGATTTAACAATTTTATACTACTAATTTTATTTAGACGAGTTCACAACAAGTTATTATAATACCCCTTTATTTGTGGAGATTTATATGAAATTTATTCGCTTTCAAGTAATAATCGTCTCCAAGTATTATCCCGAACATTTTTGTTATATTTGTCACTTTTTATTGATGATAGTAACTGTTATTCTAATAACCAAATCATGTAATCATTTTCATCAATACCATATTTTTATTATGCCCCTAAAAACCATATCTATGTTATTTAATTTCAATTAATTATTTGGAGCTTTTATTCTAAGAAACAGACAATGAAACAACCTTGATATATACGCCATAAAATTCTCGCAATTTTATAATTGCATTTATAGTATCTTTGAGTTCTAACATTGTAATCATAAAGTATTAACAAGTAACTTTATTATAATATGTGTACATCAAGATTGAATTTCAAATCCAGATATAAAACATAACTACTGATTTATGATTACTTTTGTAAATTATTTTTGATTAACTTTTAAGAATTATTTATAGAATGACTAACGTTAGTATAATTGTTTGTTCTTTTATTTCTTACATTATTCTATATTGCTATTAATTATAAAGGTGAGCCCACTCACTTTTTTTTTCATTAAAAAAAAACAATCAAAAATCATGTCATACTTGTATATGAATTTTGAATTATATTAATAAAATGAGCTGAAATCTTTCAAAAATAAAATAAAATATATCGTGGTTTAAAATGAGCTGAATTATATTATAATATTTTGAATTCGTGGTTTACAATTTTAAAATCCATACCTTAAATCATACTCCGTAAAATTTTCATAGTTTCATATTTCCTAAACATTTTTAAAATTTTATATCGTTGGGGTATTTCTTTTTTTTTTTTTTTTTTTTTTTCAATAATAGTATTTAGAAATTCTACGTTAGATTTCTTATTGTATTACCATCAACATAAAATTAAGTTGTAAAAGTCACAAGTCAATTTTTAGAAACTTCATACATATTAATCTTTTAATCATTATTAAAATTAAAAAAAAAAAAAAAAAAAAGTCTTAGACTTCATCAGCTAATCATATAAAATAATAGATTCATAATACACAAACTATTACGAATTATTTTAAAAGCTTACTTAAATTTATATTATTTATGAGTTACTCCATACAAATGTACAAATTTCAGAAGTCATTTACTGTCAATTAACAAATTCTCATTACTTTTAATTTAATTAGTTTAATTTTTGCTTAAACTGTATATCTTTATTTTTGAATCACTATCTAAAAGAGAAAACTAATAAACAAGGACAAACCTTTCGTCTTCTCAATCTTAAAATTCATATAAGATCCATATTTGTTTGAATTAATTGTTGTGAACTATTTATTAATATAATATAATGAAAAGACATAAGTTATTACCTTTATAAAGTTAATACATTATTTATAAAGGTACAAAAACACAAGCCATGTATCGATCAAATTATTAGATCTCATGCCGTGATATTTAATTTTTTTTTAAAAACACTCATGCCTTATATTTTGTTACCTTTTATTTTTTATTCTCTTATATTAACCAACTTTTTATATGTGTGTAGGACTAAATCTGAAATTCACAAAGGATGATTTTCAAGGTATAATATATTTGATCAAAAATCTAAGTGTATTAGAACTATAAGGACAAGCAAAAACTCAATTATTTATTTTATTTATTTTATTGTCATTATTTTAATTGGTTCAATTACTTTTTTAATTTTACATACTAATTAATTATTATTATGAAGTCATCATTTAATAAATAAACCCTTTAAAGTAATGAATAGACCCTTTTCTTTTTTAAAGTAATATGGAGTAGATAAATTTTGTGTCTAGCTTTTTTTCATAATTCCCATGTTTATTTTCATGCTAATTTATTTTAACTAATTATTTAATATAAAAGAACCAATATAGATGGACTACCACTTTATAAAATTAATGGATTTATTTTTTAAAGGTAAAATCAATGTATCATCTTTATTAGTGCAACATATAAAAAATTTCAAGTCATGTATTAATAAACTCATTAATTCTCATCACTATATTTTAATTTTTTAATTGACAACCCATAAGAAATGCGTATTAAAATTTGAGCGACTCGGCCCGTGGATTTCACGGGGCACACCACTAGTTTATCATAATAAAACGAAATATGTACAAATATGTACACTTTACCCACAACTTTACAATCAAGTGTTTTACGAAGTAGAAAATTAAATTATAATAACTACAAACCTACAAATCAAAGTTTGACTTACCAAATACCAATCGACAATTACTCACCTTAATAACATTTATACTATCATAATCATGTTTGTAAAACATTTGCATGAAACCTCCAAAATTAATATTGACGTAGTCATCTTTCAAGTTGTAAGTATAAAATGTCATTATTTTAATCAAAGCACTTTCTTAAACATGAAGTTATATAAGCCACGATATAACTACTTACCACAATTCATCCATTAAACATTACTGGCTATAATTAACTACTCTGTATAATATAGTACAACAGATAAAAATTATGGACATGGAAGAACCTTTAACATTAATTTGACCAGCGAAACCATGAATATAAATCACGCATCAAACATCATTATCGACAAACACAATATTTCAATGTGAGTAGAAAGATTAAACAATCAAGCCACTTTAATTTGTACGTATACAAGAGATTTTGCGATGAAAATACAAGTGAGGCTACACTTAGTTACCTCGTCTAGCGAATTTAAGTGGTCACTCCTCGTCGTTTACGTAGATGGTATCCCCTTCTTCGATATTTTCGCTACCGTCTACACCGTGATTAAAGAAATGGAGGAAAAACGAAACGATCAATGTCATACCAGAATATACACGCTTGAAAAGATGACAATAAAATGACTAATTCGTATGAAGACGACTTACCGAACCTATGGAAACGTTGTAGAACGGAGTAAGGGTAAAGTAAGTTAGATGCGGAAGAACGTCGAATAAATTAGGGTATATTTGTGGAGAAAATCCCGTGAATACAAAGTGTACAAGGAGATGAATTAATCTTTTTTTTGCGTGTGAATTGTACCAAAAGAATTGATTAAACTTTATCCACTTCGTAGTTAATTAAGGCTGAGGAGTTATTTATGGTTATAATGGGTAGTTTATTACGGGTAGTTTATTAAAGAAATGAGGGGGTTAAAACAGAGAGTGGTTATGAAAATAATCGAAAAGGCTAGGCTCACACTCAGTGTCAACGTAATTTTTGACACCACGAATGAGAAGCTGCCACGTGGCATCCTTACTGAATCTTTTTTTAGATGATTCTGTCTTTTATGGATTATTCTTTTTATTCCTAATTTATTTTTAGCCTTAATTATTTATTTTATTTTCCTAATTTATTTTTAGCCTTAATTATTTATTTTATTTTCCATTTACATGTATTTATATTTATACGTATATGTATTTCCATTTACATGTATTCAACAATTTTACGTATATATATTAATACGCCGTATTTATTCATTTTTATTTCAAATTAGTGTTTTCTAAACTCGTTAAGTTATATTAATTTTAAAAATTAATGGAGAACAAGGTGTGTGAAATGTTGAATCATTACGTTAACATGTTGTTGGGAAAACTATATAAACAGTGAAGTTGTTGGTTTCTTTGTCGATGTGGGAGGTGGTGTGTTATGTAAAACTTACTTGAGTTGGAAGTTCAATATTAATGAGATTTATTATGTTATACAAAGTGAACTATATGAAGTAATTCAATCTATTTAATCCATACTTCCTCCATTTTGATAAATTTTATAAGTTTGGTGTTTGAACACTATACATTAGATCTTGTTCAATCAATGTATTTAATCCATACTTCCTCCATTTTCTTCGATATATCGTCTAATTATAACGTATATGTATTTGAATACTATACATTAGATCTTGTTTTATTTGCATACTTCCTCCGTTTTATTTTTTGTGTTTCAAACTAATTATAATTTTAATAATTAAGTAACTAAATATGTAAACACAAGAAACGTTGATCCACGTAGAGGGGAAAACCTAATGTATATTACTCACAAAAATGGAGAGAGTGTTACCAAAACCCGTATTATTCGATATATTTACTAATTAAAGTATAAAAGTTTAGAAGTTCCAAACGCGTATTATTCGACTTTAGAAGTTGAACTAGTTAAATTGTAACGTATATGTATTCATACGGCCGTTTTGTTATTTTCTCTTTTCGTCTTAAATGATATTGAGACTCTAGTAGAAGTATTGATTACTTCAATCGACTAATTAAACAACATGAATTAGTGAAAATGATTCATCATAAGAATATCAACAAATTTAACGATATTGCTTAAGTTGTCGTTAATTATGTCATTCATACATACATCGATGGAAAGGATCACAAAACTATTGAGTAATCAAAACATATTTACAAAGTTAACAAAAAAAATATATTCACTTGCATCCCACATTGGTCACCCTATAGATAATTTTCATGTTTATATACTTTCTCTTCTAATACCTTCTCAGTTGAGTGATTCCCTAGCACTAGTTACTTGATGTTTCTTTGTACCCAATGCATTTATACCTAATTTAGTAGACTTTTTTGGGCGTGGGACTTAGGTTTATTTTATTTTTTTAATGGAATTACAGTATCCCACATCGGTCATGCGTTCATAATTGGCGGTGTTTATAAACTTTATCTTGTATGGACTTATTGAATGACCCATTTGTTGGCAATACTCGCTTGCTGCTCAACATATTTTAATTCGTTATCTAAAACAACTGATGTAATTTGGGGGTGGAGATTTTTTAATTTTTTTTTGGCTTAGTTTCATTTTTGTTTGAAGTCGTAGGCAGTACGGATCGATGTATTAAAAGTATATCTTTCGTTTTTGGGTAGCTTTTGGATTTTGGATTATTCTGGAACTTATTATACTCCGTACTCGATGGCATTATTTTGGGTTTTATTTGATTTTAATACCTCACTGTAAGTGTTAAGAAATTTATTTTTCATTAAACATTTATAATTAAATTGAAACACAAACAAATTAAACGTAATTTACCATAGATTGAAAAGTACTGATTAAACACAAACAAATTAAACGTTTAAATCATTCAAGACGTTAAGTGTATCATTCGAAGTACAATTGAAATCATTCAAGACATTTAAATCGTAAGGAGACATATATTAACGTTTTGTTTATAAATATTTAGTAATGTATGTAGTTTATTATTTTTGATATCGACTAAGTTGAACTATTGTAAGTTAGACTTACGCTAGGTTTAGAGTTGAGAAATCTACGGATTCCGTCTAAATCATTGTTATATCAATTCAATCAAACATAAGGTACGTCTTCGGTTATGACATATCTCACAACGATATCGAGTTGTTTGATGTTGTGTCATTTTAAGACACGATGTTAGGCCTAACCAACATACTATTGCTCATAATGGTAACCTACGAAAATAATGTTCGTATACGTAATGAGGTATGATCGATGATATTAGGGTTCATATTACTTAAAATGATTGGTAATCTTTAATGTAATTAGGGTAAAATTTGACGGTAATGCTTGTTTTTTTTAACGGAAATAGGGTTATATTTAACGGAAATAGGGTGGATTTAAACGGAATTAGGGTACACTTTAACGGAATAAGGGTTTTCATTTAACGGAATTAGGGTTTTAGATGCATCACATTAGGATTTTAACGGAATTAGGGTAAACTTTAACTAAATAAGGGTTAACTTTGACGGAAATTTATGTTTTATTTAACGGAAGTAGGTTTTTTTTAACGTAAATAGGGTAATATTAAACGGACCATTAAATTTTACGGAATTAGGCTTAAGCACTACGAAATTGTAATCAATTTGGAGGGAAAAATAATGCACACAATCTATTTGGAGGGAAAAATATATTTGGAGGGAAATTAATTTCACCAAAAATGATTTTGGAGGGAAAATTTAGTCTTATAAATACTCACTAATCCAAAAGTTTAATCACTCATAAAACAATCAACATACAATTAACTGCTTTTCTCCTCTAATATTGCTCATATATATCATTTGTTATACTTTTAATAACCATGTCGACGGAGAAGAAAGCTCACGTAAGAGACCTTGTTGTAACAAGGTTATTTATGAGAGAAATAATGAGCGAGGTAGGCGATAAGGTCGTATCAAAGGCTATAGACCGCCTACGTCCTTCCAACCACGCCCACTCTTTACTCGTTCAACTTTATGAGGAGGAGTACAACGTGTTGAATTTGGGTAAGTTATCGCCCGAAAAATTATTTTGGAAAGTTGTTGACGATGACATACAAATGTTAGCGACTCCTAAAGTCGACCTCTCCATTGTTAGGGTGGAGGAGGACGATGTTAACGTGGTCGATGAAGACACTACTACAAATCTGAGCAAAAACAACGGAGCAAAAACAACACAAATTAGCCTTGCCGTTGTTTATAATATTATAAACAACGACAAAAAAATTTCCGTTGTTTAATCTATAGGCGCCAAATCTAACTCATAACTAAAAACAATGACGATGACGTATTGGAGGTGATTGTTGTAGATGATTACGATGAAGTGGTTGACGATGTCACGACAACACCGAAGACTACAACACGTAATGCAAAGGATAAGTCTCCATGTATTCTCACTCCGGAGGTTAATGAACCGTCAACCTCTAGAAAAAGAGCTAGGCGAAACTATCCTAAACGTCCAACTAAGAAACTTCAATTTGATAGTTGTGTAGGTTGTAGTCGTTCTTAATTAGTAATCCTTTTTTTTTAAAAAAAAAAAAATCTATTTTAGGTTGTTCGTTTTGATCTTATGCATCTAATTAATTGGACTATGTATGTTTGGTTTTAGATTTTTCGTTCTATCTTAAAAATTATTAAGATTTGTAGTCATGATTACTTATTTGCTTGTCCACATTTTCCTCCCATTGAATATCCCCATCAAATCACAGAAGTCACCAAGTAGTAGTTGAGCCCTATATTAATTTAGTCTTATTCATTAGAAAAATATTTAACTTCCGGGAAAAAAAAACCGACATAAGATTAAAAAAGGCGTATAAGTCTATAACTTAAATTAACATTGTATGGATTTTATTTATATTCTATTTTGAAAAACTTACTCACATTAAAAATATTTTGTTCAAAAGATATGAATGGTGTTGTTCTTATTAATGTTAACTTTCAATATTCTTTGCATGACCATTCAAAAACCCTACCATTTATGTTAATTTCTTTTCCCAATTTTCTATTAAATTCGGTAAGTACGTTTTTTTTTTTAAATTTAATTGATTTAAAATAATTAACTTTGTGAACAGAAAACTATTAACTAAATAAATTGTTCTATTATTTATTTGTCTATTTTAAAATATTTGTATAATAATATAGTTCTTATTGGTTATACTTTTTGGACGGATTTAAAAAGATAACGTGATTTAAGGGATTTAATCCCATTAAATATTTTTTGTTATCCTTTTTTAAAAAGATATATTCCCATTAAATATTTGGCGCCTAAATCACCCTCCAAAATTTTAGAATTGGCGCCTAAAATATATATTTTGGGAGTAATTTCTGGAAGTTAAAAGATTGTTGATATTAACTGACCAAAATATCTCTCAAACGGAATTAGGGTTTTTTGTAGTCATTGTTAAACGGAATTAGGGTTTTTTTACTACTTGTTAACGGAATTAGGGTATTTTTTGGAAGGAAATAGGGTGTGTAACGGAATTTGTGTATTTGTTTGACGGAAATAGGGTTTTTAATGGAATTTGTGTATTTTTTGGACGGAAATAGGGTTTTTTACGGTTTTAAAATGGATGTCCTATATTTTAAATTTAAAAATGTTATGAAATATTTATAATGATTTTATATTATAATGTGAATTACTAAATTCGTATAATGTCGTTACGTAATGAGTTGTTAATAATGTAATTTAATAATGTAAATGCCTAATGAGACTAAACGTGACTAAAAGTAAATCGTAGGTATTAGCCCTTACATTGTAAATGCCTAGTGAGACTATACGTGACTAAACGTTGATCGTACGTATTAGTCCTTACATTGTAAATGCCTAGTGAGACTATACGTGATTAAACGTTGATCGTACGTATTAGTCCTTACATTGTAAATGCCTAGTGAGACTAAACGTCAGTAAACGTTGATCGTACGTATTAGTCATTACATTGTAAATGCCTAATGAGACTACATGTGAGTAAATATTTATCTTACGTATTAGTCCTTTTTGCGTTGTGATACCCTAACGATACGTATTTATTCATTCTAAACTGTTAATTACGGAGTATCCATTTTTCAATTGCCTCAAACAATTGCATGTAATCAATTGTTTTAAGTATTGCGTGTATTATGAAACAAAAAAAAAAAAAAAAATTGAAGATAAAGCACTTGTCAATTATGATTTGACATGGGTTGTTTAAGAAATTAAATGTTTCAGTTTTCCTTTAAATATGCACTTGATAAAACACAACTACTCAACTTCTTCTTCGTTTCTCCCTTTCTCTGTTAGTTTTCTTTGAAAAAAAAAATCACAGTAAAAAAAAAAAAAAAAAAAAAAAAAAATGGAAAGCCCTAAGAAGGTTTTAAAAGACATGGTAGATCAAAATTGTGATTTGATCATATCAATTGCCAAATCCAAGCACGACTATGAAGACACAATCTTGAAGTTCGAAAATTTGAAGGAAAGGTATGCCAAATTGGGTGATGATGACGATGTGAAGGAGATGGAAGTTCATATTGTCGATCTTCGCAAGGGGCATAAGCGTGCATGCTTTCTTATTGACATTCTCAAGATTGAGAACGAAAAGCTCGTTGCTTTGATGGAGGACTACTGTGATTGAACTTTCAAGGATTTAGGGTTTAGGGTTGGTTTTTTTGTTGGTTTTTTGTTTGAAGTTGTGTTCATGAATTTCCTACGTATTAGGGTTTGATCATCTTTAGCTTGATCTGCTTTTGGATTTGCTGAAATTTAGTTTCAGTTTTAATGTTTATCGTTTTTTTGGTTGTACTGTTAATATTTAATATAATGTGATGGAAATAATTAGTAAATATTTTATACATATTTTACTAAATAATATTGTAATTTAGTAAATATTTTATATATATCAGATTTGTTTACAAATAAGTCAACGTAATATATTTAATTTGATATCTATTTTACTAAATACTGCGTAATATTGTAATTTACTAAATATATTTGATAATCTATTTAAACGGATTTAATAAAAAATTTTTTTTTTAAATATTAAAATATGAAGTTACGGTTTTTCAATAAAACGTAATGATTGCATAACATTGGTACTCTACATTTAAATTAATTGCAACCAATGTATTAATGAAAATGTTAGGCAAAAGTGGTTGGTTTCATTTAATTATTGACGGCTTTTCATTTTCTGTTTAAATACCGTGTAATTTCGTGTAATTATCGACCCTTTACTGTAGACGTCGAACTTTCGATGTTCTTAAATGGAGGTACATATTTCAGATAGATTATTTCAAGTGGATGAGGACGCGCGCTGTTAGACATGGTGACGTAGACGCCGTTCAGTTTATAGATGAAGTTCTGTTAAAGGTCGTCGACTAAATTGACGCTATGTCATAAGATTATAACTTACTTGTAGAGGTATGCCATTTAAGTACGTCGACTAATATTGACGGAATTAGAAAAATAAAGACCAATATAACGGAAATAGGGTATAATGGAAATCGAGTATATTTAACCGTTAAATGTCTCGGAATTAGGTCTAATTTAACGGAAATAGGGTAAAATTAACCGTTAAATGTAATGGAATTCGGTCAAATCTAACGGAATTAGGGTTAAATGTAACGGAATTAGGTCAAATCTTACGGAAATAAGGTTAGTATATGATGTTGGTGTGAATTAAATTGTACCCATTGATATTAGGTTTTTAAATTAAACTTAATCCTAGCCATCCAATTCATTAATCCTTTTCATTTAAAATTAACCAATAGGATTAAAGCTTGTGGATTCTAAACAATGGCCCAATTCTCCTATAAATAGGAGTGAGCTCACACACAATTCATTCACAAATTT
Organism: Dianthus caryophyllus; assembly: GCA_023091065.1. Classification (NCBI taxonomy): domain Eukaryota; kingdom Viridiplantae; phylum Streptophyta; class Magnoliopsida; order Caryophyllales; family Caryophyllaceae; genus Dianthus; species Dianthus caryophyllus. The sequence goes on along the minus strand of CM041529.1, from coordinate 7,768,662 downwards.
TTTTTCTCCTTTGGAAAAATTTTGGGAGTAAATTTTATACTCCCTCCGTCTCAGTGATTTGTTTACGTTTACTTTATACACATTTATCGATGTGAGGAGAGAGGTAGAGAAAAAACTAATAAAATAATAATATAAGTACAAAGGGGGTCCCACTTGCTTAAAATTATGAAATGTAATTGGTTAAGGGAGTAGGGGTCCACCTCCCACATGGGTCACCCATGACCATTTATAGAAAGTGTAAACAAATGAGCCGTACCCCCTAAAATAGAAAGTGTAAACAAATGACCGGGACGGAGGGAGTAATTGAAACCTTACAGTCTAAAATTTCTCTTTTGATTGTGTTATAAATTTTTTTTCTTATTTTTTCTGTAAATTAATTATGAGTTCTACCTCTACTTCTTCTTTGTTTAGGTCTACCCGACGACCGCTTTGCAATTGCGGGATACAGTGCGCAACGAAGACTTCTTGGACGTTCCAAAACCCGGGTAGACGGTTCGCTACATGTTCAAGGTTACTTGATGAAGACGTAGCCACCACACCGTGTAGTTTTTTTCGATGGTTGGACGAAGATCCAACGGATTGGCAAAGAACCCTTATCAATCAATTGCTCACTGAAAACAGAACCATAAAAGGAGAAATGAGACACCAAGAGAAAGTAATTAAAGAACTTACGAGGATGAATATTCGTAATCGTCCAATTGCGGTTCAAGAAAACGGAAGATTAATGTGCACAAGTTGGATTTTAATTTTAGGGTTTTTTATTTTTTTCGTATTTGGTATTTTTATTGGTAATGTATTGGTTAGTCAAGTTTAATGTATTTGTATTTTTATTAATTATTTGTTATTGCTATTTTTATACTTTATTTTTTCAAATTGGTAATTGGATTGGTACCGCGAATCAATTTATACTATTTACCACGGTATAAAAAATACTACGAATAGAAAATTAAAATATATGTATTCAACTTCTATTTAAAAACAAATACTTAGTTTAGCACTGTTTTAAATATTTTTGAATTAAAAGTAATAATCTACTTAGGGTTACAAAATATTTTCAAAATATTTACGAATATACTCCGTATAAAAGTTATGCATCCATTTAATCCAATTAAATAAATTTAGTAATAGTAAATGTCGTAATATAATTAAAATACAACTATAATTTAAATATTGAAGTCTAGAAGTTTTGCTTTGGTAATTGTTTTTATTTTTAGGAAATTTAAAAATTGGAAGTTTAAAAGTTATAGGAAGTAATTGGAAGTTACCACTCTTAACAAACGAATTATTCCATGATATATTCTCGTTATTTTCTCAACTAAAAAGAAAAAAAAAAATTACGTAAAAAAATCAACCTTTAAACTCTAAACGTTTAACAGTTTCCATTAACAAAACAAAAAAACATGGCAACTTTCGATTTAAACGAATACTTTGACGAGGATGACAACGATGTTACCGAAATCGTAGAAGAGAACAACGTAGACGAAACTAATTTACGAATGGTACCTACTAACGAAGGAAATACGTCACCGGATCTATTGGCCGAAGCCGCAAGCTTGCTTGGCGGTGCTGACAATCAAAATCCGCCAAGTGAACCACGTCAAAACATGGAATTCGACTCGGGGTGAGCAGTTCGCAGCACTGTGCCTAATGTATGCTTACAAAACGGGATTCCAGTTTCAGTTACGTAGTAGTACACTTTTACCTGCCTATAAAGAGAAAGGGGTAAACCGTAGAGGAACAGGAGATAATGAGGCTCAGTTTCATATGATGAGTAGGGTGAGGTTTATTTGCAACAAAGGAAGACACTCCTAGGCTTACCCAAACCGTGAACTTTGTAAGGTCGTTGTCGATGGCCGAATAGTAGATGGGGGCGACAAATTTGTTATCACTCAATGTCATTTGGAGCATAACCACGATGTTGACCCTAATAGTAGTCGTCATGCTCCTCACTATAGACATATTGGTGAGTATTTTAAAAAGAGAATGATATTGAATGATAGGTCGGGAATACCTATTACTAGGAATTACAACAACCTAGTCATGGAGGCTGGTGGTTATGAAAACCTCCCTTTCACTGACCGAGACCTGAGAAATGTGATCAACAGGGAACGTCGTAAGGGTAGGTTAGGAGGTGATGCGCAAGAGCTACTCAGTTACTTTGAACGGTGCAAAGCTGAAAATCCCAACTTCTACTATGCCATTCAGAGAGATGAGAAGGGGGCTTTGCTGAATGTTTTTTGGGCTGATGCAAGGTCTCGTGCGATGTATATAGCCTTTGGTGACCCCGTCTCGTATGATACAACGTTTCTAACTAATAGGTACCACATGCCGTTTTCTCCCTTCGTTGGGGTTAACCATCACGGCAGCACCGTTGTTTTCGCGTCGGCGTTGCTATCGTATGAGGACGCCGAAACGTTTGAGTGGGTGTTTGAGAAATGGATAGAGTGTATGGGTAGAGCCCCCACGTTAATAATCACAGATCAAGACAAGGCGATGGAGGCAGCTATTAAAAAGGTTTTTCCTCGAACTAAGCACAGGTTGTGTTTGTGGCACATACTCCAGAACGCCGACAAAAATTTGAGAAGTCATCCGCGGTTCACGTCGTTGGATAGGGATTTGCGCGCTTTAGTCCATGAAAGCTACACCGAGGCCGAATTTGAGTCTTCGTGGGGTGAAATGGTAGACATGTACAACTTGCAGCAACAGACATGGGTGACCGGCGCCTACGCACTAAGACGTAAGTGGGTGCCGGTGTTTTGGATGGACACCTTTTCGGCGGGAATGTCGTCCACTCAACGCAGCGAACAAACGAACAGATTTTTCAAAGGGTTCGTCAGTGTTGAGACCGGACTTACACAATTCATCAATCAGTACGAGTTCGCCCTAAAACGAAAGGCCGAGGAAGAAAAACTGCTAAACTACCACGACAAAGAACACCCGCTAAAATGGGATGATCAGTGGCTCGTAGAGGAAGTTTTCCACAAGGTGTACACAAACAAGAAGTTCCAAGAGGTGAAAGACGAGGTGTACGCTTGTATAGGTACCGACCTCGAAGCCGTACCTAATTCTCAAGGTTTTATCAAACGGTATAAGGCAAGTTCGCGGGCAAACGCACCATTTTGGAAGAAAAAAAAACGGGAATTCACGGTATCCATTGACACCCTAACTGGTGAATATAAATGTGGGTGCAAGTTGTTTGAGTTTAGGGGGATACTGTGCCGCCACATAATTAAATGTCTAAACGTTTTAGATATCACTTCCATTCCTGACAGGTACATTCTTGATCGATGGCGGAAAGACATTGTACGAGGTTACGAAAACATCCAGGTCGGCTATTACGATCCACAACAGTCCGACCGTGTGAAGAGATCAATCGAAGCGAAGACGTTGACCGAGTACGCTACCACACTTGGGTTGAACAACGACGAATCGTTCAACATGTTCAAGGCAAAAATGAAAGATACGATTGAAGGACTAGAAGCGCTTGTAAGTGTTCAAAGCGTAGAGGCTTTTAGAGATGGACAACCTTCCACAAGACTGTGGGGCCGGAGAAGGGTACAACGGAAGGAACGTGTGGCGAAACCTGTTGAGGACGCCGCGAATGTTGGAGACCCCCCCAACAAACGTGCGACTGGAAGGAGACGTGTCACAAAGCAACCAAAGAGAAGAAAAATGTCACAACCGAATACAAATCCTAACGTGCAATTCACGCCGGATGACGCTTCCTCCCAATTGAGCGGTTTTAGTTCGTCACACCTTAGAGACTCTCAACTCCCCCATTGGTCGGGGTCTCAACAAACACCCCAACTTTCGAACTCACAGTTTACAAATTTTAGTCAATTGTAACCGCGGTTCGTATTGTTATAGTGCATACGTTTTAAAATAATATTGATTTTACATGTTTGTGCCACAATTCGTTTTTAAAATAGTATTGATTTTACATGTTTGTGCCACAAATCGTTACTTCAATTTCAACAAAGTTACAATTATATTATATTACATACGTAGGCTACACTCATGATTTATTGAACTAACCGCATTTTTAAAGCTTGAAACCGTATCCCACATCGATCAATTTCATCAACATCTAACAATTTATATATGACATCTGTTTATGGGTAATTAATTGAAATGACCAGCCCAATGCTCAAGTTGGGCCTAAACCTCACCACTCTATATGCTACACTTAGTTAGGTCTGCTTCGTTAGGTTTTTTTTATAATCAACTTCTTTATTTTACTTAAAGTTATATCCCACATCGACCAAGTTTGACAACTTCTGAGTGTTTATATACTTGTTTTCTATCTTGTTGTAGAGTGAAAAGCATAGCCCAACATTGCACTTAGCGTATAATGACCTCAACACTACTTGCATCGCTTACATAGTCTATACTAGTTAGTTTTTTGCAACTAACTTCATTTTTTATCTTACACCTACATCCCACATCGACCAAGCACAACAACTTCTCACTGTTTATATAGGACTTGTGTGCGTAACTTGTTGAGTAAAATGATTAACTTATTAATAGAGTTGGCCCGATATTATACTTACTAACTTTTTAAATACGACTCAACATTAAAATATTTATACAATTTATTAAAACTGAAATATACCAATATAAACAAAGGAATAATTACAAATACTAATACGTATATACAGAAATACATAGTAAAAAATACGGTTTAATAAAACACAATTAAAAAAATACAGATTAATAAAATTAATTAAATATATGCTATATAAAATAATATACGAATTAACGAAAATAATTACAAAGAATTAAGCTCAAAAATTCCAAAAAGATTCCAAGTCCAGCTGCCACGTGTCACCATCTGATTTGTGGTGTCAAAAGGGTCTTTGACACTCAGTGTCAAAGAATCATCTTCCGAAAATAATGGTGTAGGTTAAAGGGAGTTTTTACGGGAAAATGAGGGAGAAAATTAGTGTTTGATAGAGTTAATTTAAGTGGTTAAAGAGTTGATTAACCTTGGTTAATAAAATAAGAGTAGAACAAATAAAACTAGTTAAGCAAAATAAACTAGCTTAAGAACGGTGAAGAAAAGATTTAAGAATCGAGTAAAACAAATGAGGAATTTAATATGAAATTATTACTTTGTTAAAAAGAATATAATAATAAAATAAATGAATAAATATTAAAATTTTGGAACGCTCAAAGTAAATTTATATATAAAAATTAAAATTTAAATTCATACGGGGTGTTACAATCCTACCCCCTAAAGAAAAGTTTCGTCCTCGAAACTTAGAATTTAAGAATTACCTGAGGAAAAGAGAAATGGATACTTCTCTCGCATCGACGCCTCAGTTTCCCAAGTAGCCTCCTCGTACCTTTGACTCCTCCAAAGTACTTTAACCAAGGGAACTACCTTGTTTCTCAACCTCTTGTCTTTTCTGTCTAGGATACGAATAGGACGCTCTTCGTAAGTCAGATTTGGGTCCACATGCAGCGCCTCGGCCTGAACTACGTGAGATGGGTCACTACGATACCGCCTCAACTGCGACACATGAAAGACATCGTGGACCTTATCCAAGCTAGGAGGTAGGGCTAACTTATAGGCTACCTCACCTATCCTCTCGAGTACCTCGTACGGACCGACGAATTTAGGACTAAGTTTGCCTCGAACACCGAACCGCTTCACCCCTTTCATCGGTGACACCTTAAGGAACACTTTGTCGCCTACCTCGAACTCAATTGGCCTGCGACGTAAATCCGCATAAGACTTCTGTCGATCCTGAGCTGCCTTCATCTTCTCTCTAATCACCTTAATCTGATCAATGGATTCCTGAATCATCTCTGGGCCTAACACAGCTGCCTCTGAAATATCATCCCAACATAACGGGCTACGACACTTTCTGCCGTATAAAGCCTCGAAAGGAGCCATGCCTATGCTCGTATGATAACTGTTGTTGTAAGAGAACTCAACCAAAGGCAAGCTCTTCTCCCAACCAACCTGGAACTCAAGGACACAAGCTCTAAGCATGTCCTCTAAGGTCTGGATAGTACGCTCTGTCTGACCATCGGTGGCTGCGTGGAAAGCCGTACTCATTCTCAACTCACTACCTAAGGAATGTTGAAGTTTCTACCAAAACTGTGAACAGAATCTCGGATCACCGTCGGATATAATGTCCCTCGGAATTCCATGCAATCGGATGATGTCCCTCTGGTATGCAGATGCTAACTCCTCTAAGCTCCAAGTCTCTTTCATAGGAATGAAGTGAGCGACTTTAGTCAACCGATCAACTACAACCCAAATGGCGTTCTTACCAGTCGTCGTTCTCGGTAAACCCATCACAAAGTCCATCGATATAGAATCCCATTTCCAAACAGGAACCTCCAATGGCTGTAACAATCCTCCTGGTCTCTGGTGTTCAAACTTCACTTTCTGACATGTGAGACACCGAGCAACAAAATCAGCTACCTCTTTCTTCATGTTTGGCCACCAGAAATGACGTTTTAAGTCTTTGTACATTTTGTCGCCTCCGGGATGAACAGAATAGGGGGTACTGTGAGCTTCTTTAAGAATCTTACCCTTCAACACCTCACAACTCGGAATACACCATCGACCTCGAAACTTAAGACTACCATCAGCATCAATCTCAAAGTCTCTAGCCTGACCACTCTCCTTAGATGCTCGAATGGCCTCCATTAATGCATCCTCTCGCTGCTTCACTCGGATCTCATGGAATAACTCGGGTTCGGCAACCATGGCACTCAAATCAAACTCTCCCTGTTGGATGACCTCCAAGTTGAGCTTCTGGAACTCTCTACATAAGTCGTCTGGCAGCACCCAAACAGCATTCAAGGAATGTCGAGTCTTGCGACTCAAAGCATCAGCCACCACATTGGCCTTACCCTCATGATACTGCAACTCAATCTTATAATCCTTGATTAACTCGAGCCAACGTCTTTGTCTCATGTTCAAATCTCTCTGTGTGAAGATGTACTTCAAACTCTTATGGTCGGTGTAAATCCTACACGACGCCCCATAGAGGTAATGTCTCCACAACTTCAATGCAAAGACAACTGCAGCCAATTCTAGATCATGAGTCGGGTAATTCACCTCGTGAACTCTCAGCTGTCTCGAAGCGTACGCGATCACCTTACCCTTCTGCATAAGAACACATCCAAGCCCGAACTTCAAAGCATCACTATACACATCGAATTCGACTCCATCCTCGGGTAGAGTCAACACGGGAGCTGAAGTCAATCTCCTCTTTAACTCCTGAAAAGCAGCCTCGCAAGCATCACTCCAGACAAACTTTGACTCCTTCCTCAATAATTGCGTCAAGGGCCTAGCTATCCTCGAGAAGTCCTGAACAAACCTCCTGTAATAACCAGCCAAACCCAAGAAACTCCGAATCTCGTTAACACTCTTAGGACTCTCCCAATTAACGACCGCTTCAACCTTAGCAGGATCAACCTTGACACCTTCTCCTGAAATCACGTGTCCCAAAAAGGCAACCTCTCGCAACCAGAACTCGCACTCCGAAAATTTCGCGAACCACTTCTGCCTCCGAAGTATCCCCAAGATAGACCGCAGATGATCTACATGCTCTACCTCGTTCTTTGAGAAGATCAAGATGTCATCGATAAAAACCACAACACATCGATCAAGATATTCACTGAAAGTGCGGTTCATCTGATCCATGAACACGCAGGAGCGTTGGTCAACCCGAAAGGCATCACCATAAACTCATAATGCCCATACCTCGAACGAAAAGCCGTCTTTGGTATGTCCTCCTTCCTAACCGGAATCTGATGATACCCTGACCTCAAATCAATCTTTGAGAACACACTAGCACCTTTCAGCTGGTCGAACAAATCATCGATCCTCGGTAAAGGGTACTTGTTCTTGATCGTCACCTTGTTCAGTTCACGGTAGTCTATACACAGCCTCATACTACCATCTTTCTTTCTCACGAACAAAACTGGAGCACCCCAAGGTGAGACACTCGGACGAATAAACCCCTTCTCGATCATCTCTTCGAGTTGCTTCTTCAGCTCTTGCAACTCGGATGGTGCCATTCGATACGGAGCCTTAGAGATAGGCCCTGTACCCGGTACCAAATCAATGGTGAACTCCACGTCTCTCTCAGGTGGAATTCCAGGCAGTTCCTCAGGAAAAACATCCGCAAATTCCCGAACCACTGGAATGTCCTCAAGCTTTGTCTCCCTAGACACATCCTTCACCACACACAAGAATACCTGATGTCCCTTCCTCCGAAGATTATCCATCTTCAACGCTGAAACCCAACGGATACTCGGCTTTGACACTATTCCTTTATACGAGATCCTAGCTCCAGATGGACCCCTCAGAAGGATCTTTTGATCTCGACACACAAACTGAGCATCGTACTTCGCCAACCAGTCCATTCCCAAGATGATATCGAACTCAGAAAGGCTAAAACGAACTAGATCGGCTGGAAGGATAGATTCCCCAATGGAGATAGGAACATCCTTGAAGATCATAGAACAAGAAACGGTTTGCCCTGTGGGAAGAGATATAACAGTATCCACAGGAGCACAAGAGGAGAGCTGAGCCCTATCAACTAAGGAAGCGGATACGAAAGACATTGAAGCACCCGTATCGAACAAGACAAACGCAGGAACAGAGTTAACCAAAAAGGTACCAGTAATGACGTCTGGATGGTTCTCGGCCTCTGCTCGACTCATCACAAATATACGCCCTTTCTGAGCTGGAGGAGTGGCCCCAGAAGTAGCAGTAGCAGCTCCAGTCTTCACAGCCTTAGGACACTGGTACGCCCTATGTCCCTCTTCTTTGCAGGTATAGCACACAATCGGAGCGCCCTCACAAGTCTTACCTGGGTGGTAAGCTTTCTTGCATCGGTAACACAACATGTTAGCCCTCGTCTGAACAGGAGAACGGGTACCCATCGAGCGAGCCTCAAATCTCTGTTTCTTCGCCCCCTGGGTGGAAGACTGGGGAACGAAGGGTCTCTTCATAAACCGAGAACTAGCGGCAGCATTCTCGGCCTCTTCAGCCTTCACTGATTCATACACACTGAGAGCTCGATCGTACGCCTGCTGAAAAGTGGTAGACGAAGCTCCAGCTACCACTGTCCTGACCCTAGGTGTCAAGTTCTTCTCGAATCGACGAATTCGAGAAGCCTCGTCAGGAACTAAGTGTGTGGCAAAACGAGCTAGTGCATTGAACTTATCGGCATATTGTTGGACAGTCATCGAACCCTGAACCAACTGTATGAACTCCTGCTCTTTCTGCCAGCGTAGTTCCTCTGGATAGAATCTCCTTTTTAGCACCTCACAAAAACGGTTCCAACCAAAACCATCTTCAGCTTGGTGAGTCGCCTTAGACATGGACCACCAATTATCAGCTTCCATCTTCAGGTAGTAGGTGGCGATATCTACCTTCTGATCGTTAGGACAGTGTGTCGCCACAAACAGCTTCTCGATCTCTCGGATCCAAGCCTCCAGCACGACTGGATCAGCAACACCATCATACGTCGGTGGATGGTGACGGTCGAAACGATCGAACACCGTCTGGCGGTTGGTAGCATTGTTGGCGTTGTCAGCTAGAGCTATCATAGCATCCTCTAGTCTTCGAAATCTAGCTTGATCCTGAGTAACGTTACGGCTACTATTACCGTTATTACCAACCATCTGCATGACAGAGATTAAGTTAATGGCATAATCTAATTAAGCCATACAAATAACTACTCAAACACAAACAAGGAACAAAATCATAAATCCTAAAAGTTTCTACCCAAATCTCTCACTCGGTCCCCTAATTCATTTTAAAGTTATTTAACCTAATGAGAGTTGGGAGCGTATTTGCTCTGATACCAACTGTAACAACTCGGATTTTTTTTAAATAAAATAAAATAAAATAAAATAAAATAAGATAAAATAGAAGATAATTTAGCCAACAGATGGCCAAAAACATACGGTGGCGGAAAACACTGTACAAATCCAAGTCGCTACTAAAATCCAATACTAAAACTGAAAGTCGACTAAAGAAATAGGTAGGTATAAAATAAAAAGTGATCAGTCTAAACAAAATAATTAAAAACTAAGGTCACGGAAATGAGTTCGCCTTTTCTCCTCGCATCCCAAACCCGCGAACACACCTGAAAAAGATTTTCAGAAAAACATCCACAATCAGTGGGGAGTAACTAGGTGCTCCCCAGTCATAAAATCACAGAAAATCACAAAATAAACCGCAAATATTTCATAACATATATCACAGAGTAAATAGATAGTAAAATGAGTAACATAAATCATGTGATAACAGTAAGATTAACTATGATAAAACAACCAATACGCTGCCAACTAAACAACGCAATCCTGACACAAGGATAGACGAGCACAGAGTGATCCAACTAAAATCACCCCGGATGATCCAACTAAAATCATCCAAACCCTATGGTAGGACAACAACAAGAAGTCCCAAAGTCTGAATTTGGCCAAACCCCACCGAGCAACTAACCCAGTGAACGACAACATATACGACAATAGCATATGTACCATAGTTTCTGACAACCGTCCAACAAAAACGATCCGAGTACCCAAAGAGGCTCTAACCGCACAACTAATACGGTCGAGGACTCCGCAGGCGGTATACGCCCAACTAAAGCGGTGTAGCTCTATCGAATAGGTCAAAACAACACCTACACGACCTCTATACCAAGTGACATCCGATCATATTACATACTCGACTGAAATAATTACACATTACTCCGTACATCATTACAATTTATCATAATAAAACGAAATATGTACAAATATGTACACTTTACCCACAACTTTACAATCAAGTGTTTTACGAAGTAGAAAATTAAATTATAATAACTACAAACCTACAAATCAAAGTTTGACTTACCAAATACCAAACGACAATTACTCACCTTAATAACATTTATACTATCATAATCATGTTTGTAAAACATATGCATGAAACCTCCAAAATAAATATTGACGTAGTCATCTTCCAAGTTGTAAGTATAAAATGTCATTATTTTAATCAAAGCACTTTCTTAAACATGAAGTTATATAAGCCACGATATAACTACTTACCACAATTCATCCATTAAACATTACTGGCTATAATTAACTACTCCGTATAATATAGTACAACAGATAAAAATTATGGACATGGAAGAACCTTTAACATTAATTTGACCAGCGAAACCATGAATATAAATCACGCATCAAACATCATTATCGACAAACACAATATTTCAATGTGAGTAGAAAGATTAAACAATCAAGCCACTTTAATTTGTACGTATACAAGAGATTTTGCGATGAAAATACAAGTGAGGCTACACTTAGTTACCTCGTCTAGCGAATTTAAGTGGTCACTCCTCGTCGTTTACGTAGATGGTATCCCCTTCTTCGATATTTTCGCTACCGTCTACACCGTGATTAAAGAAATGGAGGAAAAACGAAACGATTAATGTCATACCAGAATATACACGCTTGAAAAGATGACAATAAAATGACTAATTCGTATGAAGACGACTTACCGAACCTATTGAAACGTTGTAGAACGGAGTAAGGGTAAAGTAAGTTAGATGCGGAAGAACGTCGAATAAATTAGGGTATATTTGTGGAGAAAATCCCGTGAATACAAAGTGTACAAGGAGATGAATTAATCTTTTTTTTGCGTGTGAATTGTACCAAAAGAATTGATTAAACTTTATCCACTTAGTAGTTAATTAAGGTTGAGGAGTTATTTATGGTTATAATGGGTAGTTTATTACGGGTAGTTTATTAAAGAAATGAGGGGGTTAAAACAGAGAGTGGTTATGAAAATAATGGTGTAGGTTAAAGGGAGTTTTTACGGGAAAATGAGGGAGACAATTAGTGTTTGATAGAGTTAATTTAAGTGGTTAAAGAGTTGATTAACCTTGGTTAATAAAATAAGAGTAGAACAAATAAAACTAGTTAAGCAAAATAAACTAGCTTAAGAACGGTGAAGAAAAGATTTAAGAATCGAGTAAAACAAATGAGGAATTTAATATGAAATTATTACTTTGTTAAAAAGAATATAATAATAAAATAAATGAATAAATATTAAAATTTTGGAACGCTCAAAGTAAATTTATATATAAAAATTAAAATTTAAATTCATACGGGGTGTTACAAATTTAGACGTTAGACGACGAGTTAGACGACACGTTCGACGACGAGTTTTAACTTGTGTAAGACACGTTAGACGACGAGTTTTAACTACATAAAAATACAGTATACTACATAATATATTTATTTATTAGTGCTGATATTAATCTAGCATCTATTAAACGATTCATCATACTAATTTACGTCGGATAATTTTGAAATGACGTGAGGGCGAATAACATCAATTAAATTCACAAATGTGCAAATGGCCACAAAGAAAGTACTGTTATTTCCCTTAACTTATCAAACACTTCAATATACTTCAAACACAGGAACTTCTGCAAAATTATGCCTTGCGAATAACTAAACTTCAGAGTTCAGAAGTCAGAACGAAGAGAACATGTCTGTTATGACCAGATTTTACACCACCCAGAACTGGCAGTTCTGGACAGACGACATAAATATGGTACAGAGCAGAATAAATGAGCAACAGCAGTTATAACCCAGAGTAGGTCAGAAGAGGCATGGCAGTTATGGTCAGCAAGGGTCAACTATGACGGTTACAAAAGTTGTGGGATAATGGAGCTATGGTCAGCTGAGCAGAAGTGGAAGTCATGGAAGTTATTTAACCGCCGAAGATAATGGGAATCATGGAGAACGTGCCCTAGAAAATAGGAAGTGATCTTCAGCTTGATTTGCCTATATATAGAGGCTCATTTGTACATTTTCATTGATCTTTTTACTCTCATTAGCATACTTAAGCACTAGAAAATACACTACAACATACTACGGTAATTTACAGTCAGTTCTGTACGAGTAACTACAGAAGTGGACACTTTCTGATTGTATTCTGTAACCCCAACTCTGATATTAATAAAAGTACTCCTGGCTTGGTAGCCCGCAGTTTTCCCCATCTTCTTCTCGGGGCTTCTGCGTCATCAAATCTCTGCGTCCTTAGTTCTGTCCCATATAGCTCAGTTCTGATCAATTCAGTTCTGTTCCGCGAATAGTACTAGTTGATCCACTTTTTTCCATTTTTCTATCTTGTGGAGTTTTTACCAAAACAAATTGGCGCCCACCGTGGGGCAACTAGTTTATTAATTTGCGTAACTTTTCTCACAAAAATCTCACAAAAATCACCCTTTCTATACTCAAAATGGCTGATAGAACTTTGGAGGAATTGTCCAAGGAGTTACAAGATGCGCAATCTAAGATTCAACAAATCTCGTAAGAGAATGCAAGATCAAGGGAACAGAGTCCTGCTCAAGACTAAGTTGGATTACGCTAAGGGCGATACATCAAAGATCGGACAGGGCATCCTTGAGTTCTATAATCAAGAGAATAGACTTCTCTAACGGACGAAGATGAGGATCTCGAGGACCAACTCCTGGGTGGTGAAGATGAGGAAGAATCATCCGAGAATCTTGACAAAAGGAAGGGCAAGAAGAAGTTCAACTTCACCCTCATGATGATGCAAGAACTCCGAAGTTACATGACAAGGTTGCAAAGATCCCGGGAGTTCCAAAGACCGATTGAGGAGGCTTCCCAAGAGTGTTACGCAGATTCACCATTCAATGAGGCCATAACTATGCAGACATCCCAAAGAAGTTCAGTGTTCCAGGGATGAAGCGTATGATGGTACAGGAGATCCACAGGACCACGTTGCTCAAGACAAGCAAAGGATGTACACGGTCCCAGCCCAAAGAGTACAGAGAAGCTTTGCATGTGCAAAGGCTTTGGTTCTACTCTGGCTGGACCACTCTGCAATGGTTTGTCAATATTCCTAATGGTACTATTAGATCGTTTGCTAATCTTGTGAATGTCTTTGTTGCACGGTTGCTTTAGCGGCGGGGAAGTTAGAGAAGCAACAAGTGATGCATGCAGGTATGCGAGAAGAAAGATGAGTCTCTACGAGACTATCTCCAAAGATTCAACAAGGAGAAGATCTCTATCCCCAACCGTGGCGTTGCAATCGCTATCCAGGCTTATAGGCAAGGTTTGGTGGTCAATTCGAGCTTTATCGTGAACTAACCAAGTATCCTTGTGTTACTTTTGAAGATGTGCGTGCAAAGACCTTGGCCCAGATTAGACTTGAAGAAGATGCTTTCAGATGGCGTGATAGTTCTGGGTACGAGAAGGTGAACAGGAAGTCGATAGTGGACGTATCCAGAGCAGGCCAGCACCATACAGAGCCACCCAGAACACAAGTACATGTCGATTACGAGACAGTCAATTCTGATGACTCCCTCGATATCGTGATCTTGGCGTTGAGGTTCCACGATTGATAGCAAAGTTGGAGAGCTTTGGGAATGCCGCAAGATGGCCCAAGAGGAATGACAATCCAAATCCAAACAGAAATCCAAACAAGTATTGTGAGTACCATGGAGACATTGGCCACAAAGACGGAAGACTGCTATGCCTTCAAGAAGGAGATATCCTACCAGCTCAGAACTGGACGTCTGAAGGATATCATCAGGCCAGTCCAGAGGAACCAGCCCAGAACTGAAAGCGCCAGATCCCAGGACTCCAGGGGACAAGAGTCGGAAAAGCCGCCAAATCCTCCACCCTACACACACGAGGTAAAATTTATTAATGGTGGTTACGATATACGTGGCTTGACTTATTCTGACCAAGAGGATAGCAAAGCAAGAGAAGATGCGACCTCCAACCAGGGTAGAGAAGAATTGGGAAGTTGTCACTTTGATCATGAAGATTGTGAAGGCATCCCGATTACGCATCATGACGACCTAGTGATCAAGTTGCAGATTGGAAGCACCCTCAGACGTCGGGTTACGATTGATGGGGCGATTCTGTGAACTTGATCATCTTTGGGCGCATTGAAGGAGATGGGTATAGGCCAGGACAAGTCGACCAAGAACTCCAATGTTACGGTAGGATTGATGGCGAGATCAAGCACACCTTGGGGAGATTGCACTTCCCACCTATGCCCAGGAGTTTCTTCTTTTGAGAAGTTTAATGTTATTGATTCTATGACTTCGTATAATGTTTTGTTAGCGGGCCTTGGATCCACAATCTCAAGGTGTGGCGTCCTACTTACCATCAATGTGTGAAGGTCCCAACTCAATGGGGAGTTACGGTGATAAAGGGAGAAAGGCAGATCGCAGGAATGCTACAGAGCGACCTTGAAGCCTCCCGCCACCAACAAAACTCTCGCATAGCAATTACGTAAACCAGTCAAGTCGGTAGTGGAACCAGAAAAGTCGGGATTGGAGATGGACCAGATCAGTGTAGACCAGACCTGCCCAGAAAAGAAAGTGTTAGTGGGCGGCGATGTACCATCGATGTCGGATCGATCGATCCGATCGGTTTCTGAAGTCTAAGAAATCAAGTTTTGCATGGAGCCACTTTGACATGACTGGAATCGATCCCGACGTTATCACGCACAAGCTCAACGTTGATCCTCGATGCAGACCGGTGCACCGTAAGCGCAGGAAGTTTGCGCCAGAGAAATGCTATAATCAACGAGGAAGTCCAGGAAGGCTGCGGACATGAACATGGTAAGAGAGGTAATGTATCCTGGGGTTAGCTAATGTGGTTGTTGTGCGGAAGAAGAATGGAAAGTGGAGAGTGCGTGTAGACTACACAGATCCGAACAAGGCATGTCCCAAGGATCCTTTCCCTCTTCCTCACATTGATGCCATGGTGGACAAGGCTGCCGCCATGAAGTTACGACTTTCATGGACGCCTCAAGTGGTTTTAACGGATCAAGATGTATCCTCCGGACCAGGAAGGAACCTCCTTCATGACAGACCGTGGAATCTATTGCTACACCGCCTTGCCCTCTGGTCTCATAAAGGCTGGTCAATATGATGTTCAAAGCTCTAAATGGGGACACAATGGAGGAGTATATCGGTGATATGGTGGTAAAGTCTAAGGATGCTAAAGATCATGTGAAGCACACAGAGCAAGCGTTTGCAGTGCGGACAAGTTTAATATGAAGTCAATCCCACAAAGTGCAACTTTGGAGTATCTTACAGTAAATTCTTGGGTTACTTGGTCACGGAAGAGGAATTGAAGCAAGTCGAGCAGGATAAAGGCGATCCTAGACTGGAGTCCCCAGATCCGTGAAAGACATCCAGAAGTTGACGGGAAGAGTAGCGACTCACGAGCAGATTCATTTCTAGATCCTCAGAAAGGTGCAAACCCTTCTATGATATGCTCAAGAAGAACAAAGAATTCCAATGGAGTGAGAAGCACGAGGAAGCGTTCCAGCATCTGAAGAGTTACTTGTCAACTCCACCGTTGCTGTCCAGACCAGAAGAGGGAGAACCGTTAAGTCTGTACCTGTCAGTCACGGAGCATTCAGTAAGTGCGTTCGGTCGGGAAGAAGATGGTTTGCAGATCCAATATACTACGTGAGTAAAAGCTTGCTGAATCTTTGAAACCAGGTATTCTCTTACGGAAAGGTATGTTCTTGCATTGATTATGTCAACTACTAAGCTTAGACCTTATTTTGAGAGCCATCATATCGTGTTAGAACTAACCTTCGATTAAGTCAGTCTTGAGAAAGCCTGAATGCCTGGGAGAATGGCTAAGTGGTGCA
Organism: Dianthus caryophyllus; assembly: GCA_023091065.1. Lineage (NCBI taxonomy): Eukaryota > Viridiplantae > Streptophyta > Magnoliopsida > Caryophyllales > Caryophyllaceae > Dianthus > Dianthus caryophyllus. The sequence goes on along the minus strand of CM041529.1, from coordinate 7,751,981 downwards.
ATGCATTTCCAAGACGCACGACATCGATTATGAACCCGAGCGACAATAAAGTCACAAGCCTTGGCGATTTTGTGGTGATTTCAGTCGACCCTGGAAGAAAGTGGTGCTATGGAAGTGTTGAAACTCACACAGGCGAAAAGGAGAAACCTGGTGTCTTTGTATACCGATGGAGCGACTAATATCGAGGTTCTGGTCTGGGCATTGTCCCGAAATCGCCACAAGGGGACATACTAGCCCAGTCGCTGGGCCAGAATTTCGTACAACCAACAATGAGGCGGAATATGAAGCGTTAATTGCAGGTTTGATGGTACGTATTGGCCTTGGTGTCAAGAATCTGGAGGTAAAAAGCGGCTCTTTACTTATTGTTAATCAGATTAATGGTTCTTTTGCGGCCAAAGATTCCAAGATGTTGCTATACTTAGAGAAGGTTAGATCCTTGGTTTAGGAGTTTGACCAGTTTAGAATTGATCGGATCCCAGAGACCAGAACTCACAGCGGACTCTTTAGCTAGTCTTGGCTCTAGTTTCAAACCTGCGGACACAGACGGGATTCCCATAGTACACCTCCTCGGACCTTCTATAGAGAAGACTGATCACATTACGAACTCGTCTACCCCACTCTTGTCTCTTGGGTGCACCTTTTTATGCTTTTCTTAGAGATGGTGTTTTACCCCCAGACAGACTTGAGGCTAGAGCTTTTCGGCTTAAAGCCTCGAGGTATGTCTTGATTAATGATGTTCTGTACAAGAAGTCTATGTCAGGTCCATATTTGCGCTGCCTAGAACGTGAAGCGAGCTTTCCGGAAGAGTTACACGAAGGAGATTGTGGCAACCACGGTCTTTGGAAGAAGTTTGGCCAAAGAAAGCTCTCAGATTTGGTTACTTCGGCCAACTATGAGAAAGGAGGCTCGAGTACGCAAGCAAATGTGAAGCATGTCAAAAGCATTCTCCAATGATCCACCACCACCGGTGAGGTTACGCACCCTATTTACGCAGTGGCCTTTCATGAAATGGGGCATGGACATAGTTGGAAAGCTTCCAATGGCTCCGGGACGTAAAGTGTTTATGTTGGCGATGACGGACTACTTTTCGAAGTGGATCGGTGAAGCTTTGAAGTGTAACGAGAAAAGGAGGTCATCTCATTCATCAAAAGGAACATCATTTGCAGATTTGGAATTCCAAGCCAGATCGTATGTGACAATGGTACACAGTTCGTAGGGAACAAGACTAGAGAATGCATGCGGCTGGAATATTGAATCGCTCATACGCACCAAGGTATCCTCAATGCAATGGTCAGGCAGAGTCTAGCAACAAGATTGTCATAAAAGTCCTAAAGAGGAAGCTGAAAGCGAGGCGAGGGAGATGGGCCGGAGAGCTACCATTAGTTACGTGTGGTCGACAGAACTACACCAAAGAATTCCACAGACAGACTCCATTCTCTTTGGTGTATGGTTGTGAAGCGGTGATTCCAGTGAAGTGTCTGCTCCAACAAAGAAGGTATGGTGCGAGCAGTTTAGAAACTAACCCAGCTGTTGTCCTCAGTCTTGATTTTGCAGAGGAACTAAGGGATGCGGCCAGGATAAGGTTAGCGACTTACGGCGAGAATGTGGCGGGACTTTCAACAAGCATGTCAAGGCGAGAGCCTTCAGAGAAGGAGATTTAGATCTGAGGAAAGTATTCGAGAATACAAAAGCGCAGTCTGCAGGAAGCTAGCCCGATGCAGGAAGGACCATACTTGATTGATTCAGTTGTAGGCCAAGGAGCCTATAGACTGGTAACTCTGGAGGGAGAGTTGATTCCTAGAGCATGGAATGCAACTAACCTCAAACTCTATCTTTGTTAATACGGTATTTTTATTTCTGTACTTTCAATTCTGTATTTTCAATTCTGCACTTTTTAGTTCTTTGTGAATATTTAATTGCAACTCTCATTCAATAAAAACCATTGAACTCCAATGGTATAGTTTAACTTTATTTCCAAGTTTTGCAGATTACATCTTTGGTCCAAAAGTAAATATTTTCTATCACAAATAAAAACAAAGCAAATATAGTACGCTACATAATACAAATAAAGGAGTTTATCCTCCAGACTTGTTTAGGAGTTCATCCTCCAGTTCTACTCAGGAGTGAAACCTCCAGTTCTGGGCTTGGTCCCCAGCTTCTAAGGAACTTGTCTTCCAGACTTGAGCTTAGTCCTCAGCCTTGAGCACCGATCTGCGGTGGAGATCTTCCTCCAGTCCACAGCGCGGCCCGATCTATGAAGCGGCCATCTCTTTGTGAGGATGCGTCCTCGGATTGACGGACCAGGGCTTGACCGCCGTTAAGAGAGTCCTATAATATCCCTTAAGGTGAGCCATGATCATGCATACGTAAGTCTGGGGTGTACACCTGCGAGGTTAGTACATTCACAGAACAATAGAAGCAATAGAAGCAACAGATACGATAGTAGTTAAGTCCTTGGATCACCAAGACTGACTAAATACTAAGCATCCGAATCTGACAGAGCAGACTTGAAAAATGTCTTGCTCTGCAGACTAAGCAAAAGTTCTACAGTAGCAACAGACAGAAGTTCACAGAATATTTACAGACCTGGACATACAAGTCCAGGCCAGACCCTGAATAGCAAATTGTTTGAATTTACACAAAGCGTTCACAAGAGTAATTGTTTTCATTCTTCTTCTTCTTGAAGGATTGTCATCGACACAGGCATCTTCGCGACACCACCATCACCGGTACGCAGAGCTCTCTTCCCGATCGCAGGTTGTTTCCTCTCCTGAACCGTACGCCTGGGAAGAGCTGTTTGAATTTCGCCACAAAGAAGATCAACATCCCACTCCTCACGCTCGGACTGGAGCACGCATCATCTGAATTCTGGTCTGGGCTGTGTAAAACAGCGCGGATCAGTCTCGATTCGGAGTTGGCCCTCAAGCTCCTGAACACGCTGGAGACTCTCATTCTCGACCTCGATGAGGCGGATCTTCCTCGAACTTAGCGTGATGGTTTTGGCTTTTTGACCACCTCCTTCATGCTGTCGAGCTTTCTCCAAAGTCTGTGCAGGCCTGCTCTTTAGAGCAAGCCTGTCCTCCAGCCGCAAGTACGATCCCAGTGGATAAAATATGCCCCAAGCTTGATATACAATCAAGAGTCTGCGAATTTTATGGTGTAAGGTACAATAGTGGTAAAATTATCATGAGCATTTGTACTAGAAGTAATTCAGGTTATTACGGAGAGCGAGTGAGTGGCTCAACGCCCGATTCTGTAGTATCGATCGATCGGATCTGGGTCGAACCTTTGTCCGCTTGTTGGATAATTTTCTCCACGCTTTGTTGATGGCGTCTTTGGGCGAAAATGTCCTGGCAATGACAAACCTTCAATTTCATCCGCTTTCCTTTTCTTTGTTTTCTTATGCGGTGTGCTTTTACGGTTCAACCTGAGTCCTCCCTTGATCTTGGTATACTGAATCCTGGAGTAGGAACACGGTAGGAATGAGCGAGGTTTTATATCTAGATTCCCGGCGAATAGCATCCATCTTCTCCTGAAGAAGAGTAGGGTTGAGCCTACCTACGGTGTATGGCCTAGAAGTTTCACCTAGCACAAACCACACAAATATCGAATTTTGTGTTCAGACCAGACTTAGTCAGACTTGACCAAACAAAGAGACTTACCCTTGATAGCGAAACCATAGGCACATGCACCTTCACCCCTTCTTTGTTGGCCTACTGAGCGTGGGAAAGCGTTGTTTTGTTATCATCCTCGGACCAGGTCCTCTCCTTGAGAGGCAAAGCCATGAACGCGGCAATCCTAGCTTTAGAATCCTCACTTGGCACAGTGCCAAGAATCCGTGAAACACAGAACATAAGGAACCTTGACCTACATAGAATAGAAAAGCTAGAAAACAACGGATCCGAGTCGAAGTGACTAACCTCTCTCACCAATAGGGTAATCCAGGCAACCGCCGTTCCCAAGAGTCTCGCCGTAAAAAGGAAACCTGTCTTCCGTCTTTATCATCCCGATGTCGGGGAGCTCAATCAGGTTACTCGACCCTCTCGATTACGAAGATAAACCTCCCTCGGCCATGGGCCCTTACGAATAGACGTTTTTGAGATCTTGCACCGTCGATTGCGATGCGTACTTTGTGCAGAGTTTGTCGATCAAGCATATGACCTTCCACATGCTTGGCATAATTTGACAAGGGGCAAGCTTCATCGATGAAAGCACTCACGATCCAAGAATTACAAGGTATTCTCGGACCCGACCCTAAAGGGAACTCATGAATGCAGATCCATCCTGGGAAGTCCAGAGGTCGTAACATAGTCGTCACAAGGAGCGAATATCTCGTGAGAATCGGTACAATATGGTGATCTTTGAGATGTTTTGTGATTATTTGGGAGAGTGTGTTCTTGGTTTCGTCATCAAAGGAATCACCTTTGACGAACTTGTAACCACCAGGACATGATCTCATTAATCTCAAGGATCTCAAGATCTATCACTTTTTCACCATGTTTTAGATTTGATTTTTGATTTGATTTGATGATCAAAATAAGCAAAAGAGGAAGATGATGAACAGTGGATGGTAAAATTAAAAGGTTGGCAAGGTGAGTTCCCGAAAATTACTGAGGTTCCTATTTATAATCGAGGTAAAAGAGTTTGAATGGGATTGGGATTTTACCGTTGGTAAAATTCAAAACAACCCAGAAAAATCCGTTGCTCTGATCTGAGGAAGTCAAATCGGTTTTAACTCTCACCTAACTTCTGATTTTTACGTTATCCCTTTGAATGTTGTGCATAAGTCTGGCCAAGTATATGATTTTTGTTCAGAATTTTATAGCCGTTTTATCTGCTCTAGTCTGTTCTGTATAGAAGTGTTTGTACAGGGTTGTTTCCTCACGATTCTTTGAGCAGCGCACTTGAGAAAACAAGGGGCATTTGTTATGACCAGATTTTACACCACCCAGAACTGGCAGTTCTGGACAGACGACATAAATATGGTACAGAGCAGAATAAATGAGCAACAACAGTTATAACCCAGAGTAGGTCAGAAGAGGCATGGCAGTTATGGTCAGCAAGGGTCAACTATGACGGTTACAAAAGTTGTGGGATAATGGAGCTATGGTCAGCTGAGCAGAAGTGGAAGTCATGGAAGTTAGTTAACCTTGAAGATAATGGGAATCATGGAGAACGTGCCTAGAAAATAGGAAGTGATCTTCAGACTTGATTTGCCTATATATAGAGGCTCATTTGTACATTTTCATTGATCTTTTTACTCTCATTAGCATACTTAAGCACTAGAAAATACACTACAACATACTACGGTAATTTACAGTCAGTTCTGTACGAGTAACTACAGAAGTGGTCACTTTCACAGTTGTATTCTGTAACCCCAACTCTGGTATTAATAAAAGTACTCCTGGCTTGGTAGCCCGCAGTTTTCCCCATCTTCTTCTCGGGGCTTCTGCGTCATCAAATCTCTGTGTCCTTAGTTCTGTCCCATATAGCTCAGTTCTGATCAATTCTGTTCTGTTCCGCAAATAGTACTAGTTGATCCACTTTTTTCCATTTTTCTATCTTGTGAAGTTTTTACCAAAACAATGTCCTTAACTCATACAACAACACGAGCCTAGTATAACATTCAAACCAAAACTATCACCAACAGAAATTTCAACCTTTACCCAAACCACACAGCAACTTTCTCATTTCACTGATGTATTTTCTGCTGTCACCATAACAAATTTTACATAACATTACCTTAAAACATATGTGCATTCCAAAATACACGTGTTTTTACTACAAAACCATAAATTGTACTCCTTCCACTCAAATCCAACACTTCAATTTTAATCAACAATCCTCATTCAAGCAGAGAACACAGAAAAGATTCACAACCAACAGAGCCTAGTACAACATTCAAAACCGAAACTATCACCAACAGAAATTTCAACACTTAAAATTATTGTACTCCATCCACTCAACTCCCAACACACATTTTATTCGACACTACTCATTCAAGCGAAGAACACAACAACAAGAACAACAACATACTGTAATAATTAATTTCACACTTAAACTATAAAAAAAATAAAATTGAAATCAATTACTACAGAAAAATCAACAAAACATTTCATCAAACAAATACAATGCACAAAAAAAACAACAACAAAAGAACAATAACATCAATTAAATTCAATATATCACGCACCTTCAACAAAAAAAACAACGACCACGGAGGGTGACGGGGTGGAGAACACGGTGGCTGTCGTTAATGACTGAGGGCGAGCTGGATAAACACGGTGGTGACTGACGACGGTGGTGCCGTGAATAAACACGGTGGTTTTTCTCAGATCTGAGGTGAATAAACACGGTGTGACTAAAGAATGACTGGCGACGGTGGTGAACAAAGAATGACTGACGACGGTGGTGCCATGAACACGGTGGTTTTTCGAACGAATTGAAGGTGGCACACGAAGTTGGGGTTTTGGGAGGAGTTTAACTTCGATCTGAATTTTTTTTTTTAATTCATACGTTACAATGAAGTGAATTGTGAGGAGTATGTGGTGTTTATTTGTTTTTAACACAAAAGTGGCGGTTCTAATTTAAAAACGCCACAAATAATCAGTTTTTGTGTCGATAATTTGTGTCTTTCATTAAAGAACCGCCACAAATAAAGGTTGAAATTTTATGTTGTGGAGGAGCCTCTTTGAATTTTTTTTTTAACACAATAAGTGGCGGTTCTATCTTACAACCGCCACAAATACTTAATTTTTTGTGTCGAAAATTTGTGTCGTTTCTCAAATAACCGCCACAAATAATAAGTTTGTGTCGGTTTTCAATAACAACCGCCACAAATTGTGTGTCTGTTAGTGTCGGTTTCTTTATAACACCGTCACAATAGCATATTCAATGGCCTTTTGTGTCGTTTTTACTAGGAACCGCCACAAAAGGGTCGACACTGTAGGTATATTTTCTACTAGTGATCAAAATCAAAGAACATGACACTTTCATCTAACAAATCTCTATGTGTTTCCATCAAAGTCTCCTTAGGTGTCATATTCAAATAATCAAGCTCACCAAAGGAAGAATTCCACTCATCATCAACCATAAGCTCATAAGAAGAAGAAAAGTCTAAGAACGAGAAATCAATGGAATTTAGAGACTCATCCAAATAACAAAGGCTAGCCTCACAAATCTCCTCAAAGAAAATCTCCAAAACGGGCTCCTTAACGAAGCCATCGTCACTACTCTCAATCTCGAGACTTTTATCAAGAATATCCACAATCTCATTATCCCACGACTTCTCTCTCGTATCGAAATCAAGACTTTCTTCACTACTAGTCAACACCTCCACAAAATCATAATCAACGTCAAAGACTAAAGTCTCTAACTCACACGATCCAAGCCTTTTAACCTCCTCCACTCTAAGAGGTTCATTCTTCTCACACCAAACAAAATCAACATCAAACGTCACACTCTCTAACTCGCAATCATGGTTTAAAAGAGAATAATCATTGGGCACATTAACATCATCAATAGAAGAATCATAAACGTTAAGATCAAACTCAAGTGACCCAACAACATTATCATCATTAAACATCACATGATTATCCAACATTATACCACAATGGTCGGCTATAGAAGACATTTGGAAAACCGAGAATAGCATTTTTTTTGAAATTTTTGATTTTTTTTTTTTTTTTTTTTTTTCAAAAAGCAATAAAATCACTAATCCTAAAACTAGACAAAAACTCAAATCTAACTTAGCACAATCCCCGGCAACGGCGCCAAAAACTTGTTACGGTTATAATTAACCACTCACGCAAGCGCAACGCGGTCGTAGTAGAGTGAGAGGGTCGAATCCACGGGGATGGGTAATTAGGCTTTAAGTTTTGTTTTCGTTTTAGTTTAGCCGGACGAAATTTGGTTTTGGAGAATTCTTTAACTTAATAAAATAATAAATAAAACTAGAAGAAGAAGAAAATACAAGTAAATTAAGTAAATTGATATGAAAAAGGTTAGAGTCCGACTGTAACAACCCGGTTTTTAGTCGACTTTAATTATTAAGGCGGAAATTAATTAAGTTTAAAACCAGTGTCATTAATTATACAATAAAATCCAAAATATTACATCATCGTCCAAGAGTCGAATTAAACGACTCTAAGTACGGAAAATTAAAAGAGTAGCGTTATATATTACATCTCTCTCGAAAACGAACTAAAAATAAGGCATAAAGCGTAGCGTGGCTCCGTCCAAAATCCAGCTCCCGGCCCACGATCATCCTGCACAATAAACTGATGGGGGGTGCCCGCTGAGCGGACAGTGACTAGCTATGCTCATACTTACCCTCGAATTCAATTACTTTGGTTTATTATTATCGCTTTATAACTATAACATTATGATAAAAAAAAATAAACATGCTTATTACATATAGCATATAAAGACATATAAGTCATAATAAGCATGCGGTTTAAAGCGATAAATCATATAAGCATGATATTCAGTTATGAAGGCAAATAACAGATAATATCATAACAATAGTGTCACAGCATTTCAGCGGGATTACAAAGCGATATCAGATCGCATACAAACATACATATCGTATCATAATCATCATGCAGACTCGATTCACTTCAGAAATTTGTGGTCTTTAGTTTTCGAAGATGGTACACACTCATTCTCATATAATCAAATAACACATACTGCTTACGAGCCTGACCACTGAGTAGGCCATTATACTCTAGTCGCTTTCATCTCACTACCATAGTCCAGCGACTTACTCGACTCGTAAACCACGCCGAATACTATAGTACTTGCATCTCATCGTCTAGTGTTCGAAATGATTCGAACTTAGGACGTTACTTGCTTAACAAGTTTCGTCCCAATTTACTATTCATCGACACTATTCATCTAGGTCACTATTCATCAATCACTATTCACTTGTCACTATTCATCTCAATCACTATTCATCGGTCACTATTCATCTCAGTCACTATTCATCGGTCACTATTCATATCGGTCACTATTCATGATTGCTTGAAAATATCAAAATATCTTCTAAGTAAAAAAACGTAACTTAGTTACTAAGTTTTAAAATCTAGTTTTAAAAACGTTAAGTTCGGTTTGTAAATAGTGATAAAAGATATTTATTTTGAACTGAGACTTAGTTAAATTTAGTCGTCTATTTACTAAATTTAGCGATTTTCATTTTTAAAATAATAGTATCGTGGATGATTCATTTTAGTCCGTATGTCCAAGTCCAACAGTCCAAATTCGCAAAGGTAGTAGCACACGATTTTAATTCATTTTATTAATGATACACTTTTTTAATCGGTTTATTAAATTTCATTTCTAACTAAATCGGTTTATACAAAATTTCAATTGTAACAACTATTTAACTTTAGTGACTTAGTGATAAATTCATTTTGATTAAATTTGGTCCATTAAATGTGTATAAGCCGTGTGGTTTTATTATATGTCCAAATTGATTTATTTCTTTTAAATTCTTAATTCTAACTTATTAACTAATAATTAAATTATTTTAACAATAAACTAAAAAGTGATAAAAACAATTTTTGACTCAAAATATAGGGGAATGTCGTGGCTAATGGTAGTGGTGGTCAAAATTTAACTTTTCGATTTTATCGGTTTTTAGCTTAAAGTTTTTATATTCTAATTATTCTAATTATACTAAAATAATTAATTTCATTTGATTTATGAATAGTGTTTTTCAACACTTTAATTTTCTAACTTTTTAATCTTAAAGATTTAGCTAGTTTAATTTATATAGTTGTTAATATAATAACTTATTAGTTAATAAAAACAATAAATAACAACAAACATAAAATAATCAAGAATCAAAATGTGCAACAAAATGAAGAACACATGAACATCACATGAGTTTATCAAGAACACAACATGAACATGAAGAACACCAAAATAAAGTCAAGAACACATTTGCACATTTTAACAACTTATAATTTATTTTTCTAATTTAATTTTTTTTCCATGATAACATCCATTTTATACTAACTTAACATAACATATTATTTACAAAAATTAAAAGTGAAAATTTAATAAAAAAAAATGGGAAAAACCATGTATATGTGTTTATGTACAAAAATTGTATTTTCGTTTTTTTTTTCTTTACTTTAAATTTATTGTTAATATTTAACATATTTTTACATATAAAATTATATATGTTTTAAAACTCATAAGAACATAACTAAACAAATAAACATCAATTTAAAGTGAAAAACAATATGATTCAAAAATGAAAACAATAAGGTATACTAACATTATTATTAGTTATTATCATTTTATTACTTCACATAACATACAAACACACATAAATGATGTTTAACATATTGTAACATAAAAATCATACTTATAAAAATATAATAATAATCAAATTAATTTTAAAGGAGACTAATATAAGAAATAGCTAGTCACCTTAAATTAGATGTTAATCGTCGAGGATCTAAAATAAATTTTAGATCGGAATTTTCTTCACCCAAAAACAACCCGTTCTTTGCTCCCCTTGTTTGGATCATCGATAAAGGACCCAAATTAAAATACACTATGTCATACAATATTTTAAACTAGGAAAAATTAAGATTTAAAGTTTTTATAAATATTTGATTTCAAATAGAAAGTAAAAATTAATTTCATAAGTTTATGTTCATAAAAGATATTAACTAAAAAGAGGAAGTGATCTAATTAGGTGATGGAAGAAATAAGTTTTGGTGAGAAAATAATTTAATTTCACAAATAAAGTAGGTGAAGAAGATGAAGATCTTATTTTTATTCAAGAACATCAAACCTTTTATTTACTAAGTAATGAATTTAGTGATATTAGAATAATCAAGAGGTGAATTTAGATGAGTAGTAGTTTAGATGAAAGATTAACTAAGTATAAACAAAAATGGAGATTTTTAAAGTGGAAAACAAAAATCAAAATAAGAAAATGAAGTATGAAAAATATGAAGAACTTGAAGATCTTCATGTGTTCTTTAAGAGCACATGATGATGTTCTTACTTAGCAAATTAGAGTATTATTTTCTAGAGAGGATTTTAAAGTTTAGGTGAGTGTTTTGTGTGGAAAGTGAAATGTATTAGTTGTAGTGTATTTGTGTATGTATTGTATTTAGTATTTAGAAAGTATAAACATTAAATTTAAAAGCTCTAAATACAAGTGATGATGAAAATATAGGAGTGTAAATATAGAGCATGCTTTGTGTAAGTGAAGTTGATGGATGAGTAAAAGCAAGAAAAAATGGAAGAGGATTAACTTGTGCAAGTGCATAAGGAAGTCGACTCACCTACAACACAAGTGGCCCGATTTTCGTTTTTGAAATTTTCGATTTGCGCGCACGCGAAAAGTCTCGAAATAAAATATATGATCTTAAAATAATGTTTCGAAATAAGATCGAAAATAAAAATGAAAATAAACTTCAAAAGGTTACTAAAACAAAAATTAAGTTTTAAATCCTCGAAACTTTGAATAAAAGTTTACTAGGCCGAAATACATATTTTTTTGGTTGAAAGTTAACGATTTAAATAATTAGAATCAACCGTAAAAACGTTTATCAGTTTAAATTAAGTGTGACTCGAAATTTCGATAGTTTTCAAAAGTGTTAGTTAAATAGAATTGAAATAGTAGTTAGATATTATGAAAATATGATTTATTAAATAAACATCAAAATGATTACATTTTTAACCAAATTAGTTTCTTTGAAATTATTCTTTAACTAATTTAGTTTCTTTGAAGTGAAATGATTATTCTCTAACTAATTTAGTTTCTTTAATGTTAAATGATTAGTCTTTAACTAATTCAGTTTCTTTGATTGTTAAATGATTATTCTTTAACTAAATTAGTTTGATGCTAAGTTTTTACATTATGTGTAAGTAAAAATGGATGAGGATAATTGGTGACTTGAATTTTTAAAGACGAGAAAGTTTAAGGGTCCATTTTTATTTTGAAAACGAAAAATGTTCGAAATTGAATTTTATGAATAAAAGGTTTTACATTTATTTTTATGAATAGTAAACATAACTTAACCTTTTTGAAATTTGAAAGGCGATATTAATTTTGTGTTGATTTTTATAAAATTTTGAAATGTGTTTCTTTTTCAATTCTAAAGATAATACAACAAATTTTATTTTTCAAAATTTTTAAATTTGGACTTAAGAAATTTTAGTATTATTTGGCGAAAAATTTTCAGACGTATTTTTATTATAAGGAAAAAGGATGAATTTAATTTAAGGAATTAAATTCTTTTATGAAATTGTGTTAAAATAACACGGGGTGTTACAAACCTACCCTCTTAAGAAAAGTTTCGTCCCGAAACTTGAATAGAGTGGATAACTGCTCGCAGTTTAGGCAAGGCAGTTAGAGAGAATATCAAGATTTCATAAATTTCGATAATGACATTTTATTTTGGTAGAATAAGACATTTCAAAAAGTTTAAATTTCTGAATTATTATAAAGGTGTTAGATAGAGTGGGAAGATTGAAAGCTATAATCGTTTTATATTTACAAATGGAATATTTTGAATTAATATCGAAATATTGCTAGATTGTTATTTTCCAAAATCGATTTCAAAGAGATTTTCAACAAGGTGGGGCCTAGAAGTTTTTATACGGAATTAATTTAAATTATAATTATAAGGGTTTTAAAATAAAACAAATTTTAGTTTTATTTGAAATTAAAAATATAGTTTAAAGTTAGCTGAAATAATGATTTCAAATAACTTTAATCAATGATTTTAAACCATAATATTTTGTCTTACCCCCTTAAGAAAATTTTAGGCATATTTTTTTGAGTTTAAGTAGAAAAGTTAAAATTTCATTTCAAAGGTTGGAAATTTGGAATAGGTATTGATAAGTTCGAAAATTTGAAAAATAATCAAATTCGATTGTAAATGAGGTAAAGAATATATGATTTAGGACAAAATAATTTCAAAGATAATTAAAATTACGAAATACAATTTTAAGGATTAATTGAATAAGTTTAAAAGATATTTTAAAGGGAAAACATGAATGTTATTTATAGAAGGTAATTAGGAATTATAGGTTTAGGAAATTAGAATTTTAAGTAAAGGTTTAAGAGATTGAAATTGTTTTTTTTTTTTTAAAAGAGAACGAAATAAGAATTTTAGTTAAAGAGGATAATTAGATGAAGTTGTAGAAATCTTCTCCGCGACAAAAATCTTCGAGATCTTGAACGTTTTATCAGTTGTAAGGTCCTTGATGCGTCCATTTGTTGCGTTTGAGGTCTTGTCGTCATGTATTTGATTAAAGGCTTCGATCTTCGAGAATTAAATTTATTACTTAGATTTTATATCCGAGGACAGTTGTTAGTTTTAGTTAGTCACATCAGCAAGTAGCAAACATACGATAGTTAGTGTATTTTATTTTGAGGGTAGTAGCTCGTTATTTAAAAGTCCTTAGCCTATGGTCGGTACTTAAGGTTTCTACCCATCCTCACACTTTAAAGCAATTTAAAGTTATTATTTAAGTGATCTAAATAAAGAAAAATCTAATTTATTATTTGATCCTATAAGTCTATGCCTGACATACGATACGAATGTCCGGCCCAGGTGTCTCTCGCTAGATGAAATAACTATTAAGTTATTCACGGTCGCAAGATAGCTCTGATACCAACTGTAACAACCCGGTTTTTAGTCGACTTTAATTATTAAGGCGGAAATTAATTAAGTTTAAAACCAGTGTCATTAATTATACAATAAAATCCAAAATATTACATCATCGTCCAAGAGTCGAATTAAACGACTCTAAGTACGGAAAATTAAAAGAGTAGCGTTATATATTACATCTCTCTCGAAAACGAACTAAAAATAAGGCATAAAGCGTAGCGTGGCTCAAATCAAAATCCGCTCGACCCACGATCATCTGCACAATAAAGCGATGGGGGTGCCATTGAGCTGACAAAGTGACTAGCTATGCTCATACTTACCCTCGAATTCAATTACTTTGGTTTATTATTATCGCTTTATAACTATAACATTATGATAAAAAATAAACATGCTTATTACATATAGCATATAAAGACATATAAGTCATAATAAGCATGCGGTTTAAAGCGATAAATCATATAAGCATGATATTCAGTTATGAAGGCAAATAACAGATAATATCATAACAATAGTGTCACAGCATTTCAGCGGGATTACAAAGCGATATCAGATCGCATACAAACATACATATCGTATCATAATCATCATGCAGACTCGATTCACTTCAGAAATTTGTGGTCTTTAGTTTTCGAAGATGGTACACACTCATTCTCATATAATCAAATAACACATACTGCTTACGAGCCTGACCACTGAGTAGGCCATTGTACTCTAGTCGCTTTCATCTCACTACCATAGTGCAGCGACTTACTCGACTCGTAAACCACGCCGAATACTATAGTACTTGCATCTCATCGTCTAGTGTTCGAAATGATTCGAACTTCAATTACAATCCCGTCAAGTGATTTGTACATGTGGTAAGAGTGAATGCAAGTGTCGCGCCCACTAAGAACGAAACACGGCAAGGAGACAGAACCGCGAGATGACAATCGCAATAAGGTCGCGGTGGCCCTGGTAACATTAGCGAAATAGGGGAATAAAGCCCTAGTCTAGTATGCATACACTAATATTCACTTTAAGAATGGGCTATGCTATTCATAGAGCACCTTAACTCTGAATAAAACGACTATTTCCTAATGCCTGACCCAAAAGAGTTGGCATATTCCTTATCTTGTACGGAGCAGGCTATACGACTTAAGGCGTAACGGCATGGGCAGGATGCACAAAGCATATAATGCTGCCGGCTAAACCACACTATTCGGGATGACAATCGCAATAAGGCCGAGATAGTGGCGTCCGCTACAAGACTATCTTAACCCCATTTCACTCACGATTGACGTTTTCATAACCGAGGCCCAAGCTTTTGACTTTTTATTTAACTTACTCAAGATTTATTATTTATTTGATATTTTATATCACATGTTACTAGACTCTCCTAGTCTCAGCGTCAAACGTTTAAATTTGAATTGTAAGTTTCATATGATCACATAACACGTTCGTTTATTATTTGAAGTATTGTTAATTATTAACGTTTTCAAGTTTCTATATTGAAACGTTTATTAGTATGTCCAATTTTATTTAAGTGTTTTTCAAAACACTTTAAGTTATTTACTTATTCATTTTCAATTTTCTATACTTAGTAAATTTTCAATTATTTCCAATATTTCAAATTTTGAAATTTGAAATATCTTTGAATTTTGAGACGTAACTTGTTTTACAAGTTTCATGAATTTTTCACTATTCACGTCTCGGGATTTGAAAAGATAACTTGTTCAACAAGTTACCTCAAATTCCATTAAAATAGGTTTTGGGACATTACTTGTTCAACAAGTTTCGTCCCGGGTACTATTCACCGTCTTGAAATTAAGGACGTTACTTGCTTAACAAGTTTCGTCCCAATTTACTATTCATCGACACTATTCATCTAGGCTACTATTCATCAATCACTATTTACTTGTCACTATTCATCTCAATCACTATTCATCGGTCACTATTCATCTCAGTCACTATTCATCGGTCACTATTCATATCGGTCACTATTCATAAATATCTAAATATCTTCTAAGTAAAAAAACGTAACTTAGTTACTAAGTTTTAAAATCTAGTTTTAAAAACGTTAAGTTCGGTTTGTAAATAGTGATAAAAGATATTTATTTTGAACTGAGACTTAGTTAAATTTAGTCGTCTATTTACTAAATTTAGCGATTTTCATTTTTAAAATAATAGTATCGTGGATGATTCATTTTAGTCCGTATGTCCAAGTCCAACAGTCCAAATTCGCAAAAGTAGTAGCACCCGATTTTAATTCATTTTATTAATGATACACTTTTTTAATCGGTTTATTAAATTTCATTTCTAACTAAATCGGTTTATACAAAATTTCAATTGTAACAACTATTTAACTTTAGTGACTTAGTGATAAATTCATTTCGATTAAATTTGGTCCATTAAAAGTGTATAAGCCGTGTGGTTTTATTATATGTCCAAATTGATTTATTTCTTTTAAATTCTTAATTCTAACTTATTAACTAATAATTAAATTATTTTAACAATAAACTAAAAAGTGATAAAAAACAATTTTTGACTCAAAATATAGGGGAATGTCATGGCTAATGGTAGTGGTGGTCAAAATTTAACTTTTCGATTTTATCGGTTTTTAGCTTAAAGTTTTTATATTCTAATTATTCTAATTATACTAAAATGATTTAAACTAAAATGAAATTTTACTAAAAATTTCATTTGATTTATGAATAGTGTTTTTCAACACTTTAATTTTCTAACTTTTTAATCTTAAAGATTTAGCTAGTTTAATTTATATAGTTGTTAATATAATAACTTATTAGTTAATAAAAACAATAAATAACAACAAACATAAAATAATCAAGAATCAAAATGTGCAACAAAATGAAGAACACATGAACATCACATGAGTTTATCAAGAACACAACATGAACATGAAGAACACCAAAATAAAGTCAAGAACACATTTGCACATTTTAACAACTTATAATTTATTTTTCTAATTTAATTTTTTTTACATGATAACATCCATTTTATACTAACTTAACATAACATATTATTTACAAAAATTAAAAGTGAAAATTTAATAAAAAAAAATGGGAAAAACCATGTATATGTGTTTATGTACAAAAATTGTATTTTCGTTTTTTTTTTCTTTACTTTAAATTCATTGTTAATATTTAACATATTTTTACATATAAAATTATATATGTTTTAAAACTCATAAGAACATAACTAAACAAATAAACATCAATTTAAAGTGAAAAACAATATGATTCAAAAATGAAAACAATAAGGTATACTAACATTATTATTAGTTGTTTAAGCTTTCCTGAATTTCTTTTTCGTTCCTTGATCTCCATGGCGAAGGGACAGGCGCGAGGACGAGGGCGTCCGCCCAAACTCGTGACACCGTGTATTGGATCTACGGATTCTGATGAGGTAGCCCAGAGCCTGCCTTTCTTCGCCGATTCTTCTGAGTTCCTTTGTGGATGTTGTGTTGGATAAATCAGCTGACAAATTGAAGAGTGTTGGCTCAGTGGTTGATGTTGATACTGGTGTGGCTACCCCAACGGTGGTCCCTACGGTGGCTGTACCTACGGTGGCTGTCTCCACGGTGCCGTTGGTGGTGGCTACAGATCCGCCTCAATTGGGAAAGAAGGACTCATGGAGTGGAGTTGCTGGGCGTCATCAAAATGTAGGTATGAATCTTTTCTTTTGTGAAGAGGCTGCGAATTCAGATGAGGTAACCATTGAGGAGGATGATATTGCAGAAGAGGTTTCTAAATGGCGACGAACGTTAATGGGCACTATTTTGGGGCTTCGAGTACAGGAAACCCAATTGAAAGAATTTGTTGAGAAACATTGGAATCATGTAGCTGCACCTCTGGTGCAGTATTATAGGAAGGGGTGGTTTAGCTTCAAATTTAAGTCTGATGATGATTTGAATGTGATCCTTCGTGGGGGTCCTTGGATGGTAGGGGGGCATGCTCTTATTCTGAAACAATGGTCCCCTCAGTTTACCCAGGAAATGGAGAATGTGTCTAGGGTTCCAGTTTGGGTGCTCCTGCCTGAATTGGATCCATGTTTCTGGTCCTCAACTGCGTTGAGTAAGATTGCTAGTAAAATTGGCAATCCGCTTTTTGCTGATCAAATTACCACTGTGCAGGCTAAGTTGGGGTTTGCTCGTGTCTTGGTTGAAGTCGATGTTGCTGGAGAAGTGCCTGAAGTGCTTCTGATAAACACACCATATTGTGGCCAAATTGTGCAGAAAGTCGAGTATGAGTGGATCCCTTTCTACTGTCATAAATGCAAGAAGCTAGGGCATGAGCAGAAATCATGTAGGCTAAATAAGCCTAAAATGGTGTATAGGCCAAAGGTGGTGGTAGCAGAGGTGGATCCTGTACAGGTGGAGCCTGAGAAAACCCCTCCTCCTGCTGTAACTTCTGTTGATGATATTGGGTTTGTGGAGGTCAGAAAAGGTAGTGGTCTACGGTTACATGCTGTTGGTGCTCTTGCGCTTTCAAACAAGTTTGAGCAGCTGTTACTTCCTGAGATTGCTGGGGCGGATCCTGTTTTTCTGGGTGAGTCTAGTGGGAGTTTGAAGGAGGGGACTAGGCCACCAGATGTGCTATGTCAATTGCAACCTGGAATATAAGGGGGTGTAATACCGTTTTGAAACAGCTCGAAATAAAGAAGTTTTTGCTTACTAATAAGGTAGCTCTGATGGGGGTTTTGGAGACTAGGGTTAAGGAGAATAAGGCTACTTCTGTGGTCAATAAGATTTTTCGTGATTGGAGGGTGACTTTCAATTATGAACACCATTATAATGGTAGAATTTGGCTCTTATATAATCCTAGGGAAGTAGGGGTCGATATTATTGAGAAGGGAGACCAGTTTATCCATGGGAGGGTCACTCATCATACCTCTCATTGGGTCGTTTTTGTTACTATTGTCTATGGACTGAATAACGCAGCTGATAGGAGGAGATTATGGTTGGATTTGATTTCTCTGGCTCAGTCAATGACGGGTAGTTGGATAGTCCTTGGTGATTTCAATGTGGTTCGTATTGAGGATGAGAGGAGAGGTGGTCATGCACCAAATCAGTTGGATATGGCTGATTTTAATGATTGTATTATGCGGAGTGGGCTGATGGATATGTCAAGTAAAGGTTGTCAGTTTAGCTGGACGAATAACCAATTGGGTAGGGATAGGAGTTGGTCAAAGCTTGATAGGGCCTTGGTTAATCAACATTGGCTCTCTGGTTTCCCTTCCTCTTATGCTCAGGTTCTTACACATGGTGTGTCAGACCACTCGCCTATTCTGGTGAGTGTGCAGTCACAGGTGCTTGAGGGTGTCTGAGGCTTTACTTATCTGAACTGCTGGGCACAACACCAAGGGTTTTTGGAGTGTATTTCTCAGGCTTGAAGTACACCTTTTCAGGGAACTCCTATGTTTTGTTTATTTCAGAAATTGAAAGTTGTGAAGCACAGTTTGAGAGATTTTAATGCCCGACATTTTTCTCAGCTCTCCAGACGTGTATCTGATGCTTCGGTTGCTTTGGCTATGTTACAGGAAAATCTGATTAGGCTACCGGATGATGAGGGGTTGCTATTAGCTGAGAAGCAAGCCAAGGACAAGTATGTACGACTGAAAAATGCTGAAATTAGTATGCTCGCGCAGAGGGCTAAGGTTACACATGTGAAGGCTGCTGATTGTAGTTCTGCATACTTCTTCCGGAAGATTGCGGAGAGAAGACATTTGAATCATATTGGCTGTATTATTGATATGCATGGCATTGAGCATAAGGAGCAATCACATATAGTGCAAGCTTTTTTGGAGTATTATCAGTCTCTTTTGGGTACCGAGCAGGTTGTTGCTGATCTTGACAAGGATTTCATTGCTACTGGTACATGCTTGCAATTGGAGCAGAAAAATAGCTTGATCCAGCCTATCACCACCAGGGAGATTATGGATGCTCTTAATTCTATTGATCCAAATAAGTGTCCTGGCATTGATGGTTTCACCTCGGGTTTTTTCCATGATACCTGGGCGGTCACTCAGTCTGCATTTGTGGACGCTGTTTTAGACTTTTTCACACATGGTCAACTGCTGAAAACTGCTAATTTGACTGTGGTTACTTTGATTCCTAAAAAAGCTGCTGCTACTTCAGTTAGAGACTTTCGACCCATCTCTTGTTGCACTACATTCTACAAAACTGTGAGTAAGATTCTAGCAAACAGGTTGAAAACTGTACTCCCGGAGTTAGTGGGTTATGAACAGGCTGCTTTTGTGCAGGAGCGGAACATATTTGATAATATTATGCTTTCTCAGAGCTTGGTGAAGGGCTACTCAAGGAAACGCATCTCCCCAAGGTGCTTAATTAAGGTCGACATTAAAAAGGCTTTTGATTCTCTCAATTGGAAATTTGTTGTGCAAATGATGGAGGCGTTAGGATTTCCAGGGAGATTTATTGATTGGATTATGGCTTGTATAACTACAGCTAAATACACTCTGAAAATTAACGGCGCCTGTAACACCCGGTGTTGTCCGAGGTTATTCGGGCCGGGTTCGAGGTTATTCGAGCCGGGTTCGAGGTTATTCGGGCCCGGTAACCCCGTTGAAGAGGTTCATGTGTTGGCTCAAGTGACATAGTGCTTAAAAGGATTGTAAGTACTACTCATATCAACAAGATGCATCTTCTTTTCTGGTGGCTCATCTTAAGAACTCTTCAGTTAAGCGTGCTTGCTGGAGAGTAGTCTTAGGATGGGTGACCTCCTGGGAAGTTCTCAGGATGCGCACGAGTGAGGACAAAGTGCGCTGGAAAGGGCCCGTGTTGGTGCGTGGCGATGTACGCGACTGGCGAGCTACCGTGAATGACATTTCGGCCTTTGGTCAGCCGGGTGTTACAAATGGTATCGAGCAACCCGGCGACCGTGGTGGTCGAATCCTGTGTCTTGTTGGCCAGTGCACGCACCTAACCGGGAGGATTCGGAATGCTATATTGTCGGTAGCTACCAGGCGAGGACGTTGCGTTCTTCAAGTGGGGGTGTGTAACACCCGGTGTTGTCCGAGGTTATTCGGGCCGGGTTCGAGGTTATTCGAGCCGGGTTCGAGGTTATTCGGGCCCGGTAACCCCGTTGAAGAGGTTCATGTGTTGGCTCAAGTGACATAGTGCTTAAAAGGATTGTAAGTACTACTCATATCAACAAGATGCATCTTCTTTTCTGGTGGCTCATCTTAAGAACTCTTCAGTTAAGCGTGCTTCTTTGGAGAGTAGCCTTAGGATGGGTGACCTCCTGGGAAGTTCTCAGGATGCGCACGAGTGAGGACAAAGTGCGCTGGAAAGGGCCCGTGTTGGTCTGTGGGCGATGTACGCAGCCTGGCGAGCTACCGTGAATGACATTTCGGCCTTTGGTTGGGGCCGGGGTGTTACAGCGCCACTCATGGTTACTTTGATGGTAGGAGGGGGATTCGTCAAGGGGGATCCCCTTTCTCCCTATCTTTTTGTACTTAGTATGGAGGTTCTTTCCCGGTATCTCAGGAGGTTGCCATTAATCAAGAGCTTCTCTTACCATCCCAAGTGTGTGAGAGTTAACCTCACCCACTTGATATTTGCTGATGACCTAATGGTCTTCACTAGGGGTGACTTACCCTCTGTTAAGGCTGTAGCTGGTTTTTTACAGACCTTTGCCCAGGTCTCTGGTCTCGAAGCCAACCCAGAAAAGACAGATATCTACTTCGGTGGTGTGGCGGAGGCTGTCAAAAAGCTCATTATGGAGGATTCAGGGTTTAAGGAGGGCACTTTTCCCTTCCGATACCTGGGTATACCTTTGGCGGCTGCTAATTTGAAAAGCGATATGTACCATCAGCTTCTGACCAAGGTTAGGAGCTATATACAGAGTTGGGTCAATCAAAGCTTGTCTTATGCAGGGAAGCTTCAACTTCTAAATTCAATGATTTTTGGTCTCGAAAATTTCTGGTGCTATGCTATAATGTTGCCTCGTGGTATTTTGAAGCGGCTGGAAAAGATGTGTAGGGAGTTCTTTTGGCAGATTGGAGAAGGTAAGCGACGGATATTGTTTAAGAGTTGGCAAGCTGTTTGCTCACCACGGGACGAAGGTGGTTTTGGGATTAAAGAGGTCCTCTCCTGGAACAAGGCGTTACTTGCTAAAAATCTCTCGGCTCTTCTTATTGGTAAGCAAAGTGTATGGTTATGTTGGTTGAGGAAGTACAAACTTCGTGGGTATGATACTTGGCTGGTACCGCATCAGAGTTCGGATTCAGAAAGTTGGCGAGGGATTCTGAAAGTTCGTGATGAGATTGTACAGAAGGCTGGTGGGGCTGTGCAGGCTCACGAGTTGCTGGTCTCTTGGCACGATTCTGGTAAGTTTGCTAAGCATGCTTACGACTTCTTCCGAACCACTAGGGCTAGGGTTGCTTGGTCCTCTGTTGTTTGGAATTCTTGTACTCTATACCTAAATATAGTGTGGTAGCCGTGTCTGCTATTCAGGGGCATCTACCCACGGTGGATAATCTTTGTAGACGTGGGATTGTCTTGGTAAATTGGTGTGTTCTCTGTAAGAATGGTTATGAAAACCATGATCATCTCTTCTTCAATTGTTCATTCTCCAAGAGTATTATGCAAGCGTTGTGGAGCTGGATGGGTATAACGCGGAGATTTCGAAGTCTTAAATATGAATTGAAAAGGGCTCAGATGGGGCTACGGAGAAAGACATGGAGAGCGAACTGGGTTGCGGGATGCCTTGCTGCGGGTATTTATGCCATATGGATAGAACGGAATAATCGAATCTTTGTTGGTAGAGAAACTCCTTTTGTTCGAATTGTACGGCAAATCCAGTTTAATGTTAGCATTAGAATCTTGTATTCACTGAAATGTGAGGATGAGAGTGAAGTGATACAATGCCTAAACGGCCCATGATGTACTAAATCACTTCTTTGGATATGAAATGGAAAGGCGCTAATTTCTACAAAAAAAAAAAAAAAAAACATTATTATTAGTTATTATCATTTTATTACTTCACATAACATACAAACACACATAAATGATGTTTAACATATTTTAACATAAAAATCATACTTATAAAAATATAATAATAATCAAATTAATTTTAAAGGAGACTAATATAAGAAATAGCTAGTCACCTTAAATTAGATGTTAATCGTCGAGGATCTAAAATAAATTTTAGATCGGAATTTTCTTCACCCAAAAACAACCCGTTCCTTGCTCCCCTTGTTTGGATCATCGATAAAGGACCCAAATTAAAATACACTATGTCATACAATATTTTAAACTAGGAAAAATTAAGATTTAAAGTTTTTATAAATATTTGATTTCAAATAGAAAGTAAAAAATAATTTCATAAGTTTATGTTCATAAAAGATATTAACTAAGAAGAGGAAGTGATCTAATTAGGTGATGGAAGAAATAAGTTTTGGTGAGAAAATAATTTAATTTCACAAATAAAGTAGGTGAAGAAGATGAAGATCTTATTTTTATTCAAGAACATCAAACCTTTTATTTACTAAGTAATGAATTTAGTGATATTAGAATAATCAAGAGGTGAATTTAGATGAGCAGTAGTTTAGGTGAAAGATTAACTAAGTATAAACAAAAATGGAGATTTTTAAAGTGGAAAACAAAAATCAAAATAAGAAAATGAAGTATGAAAAATATGAAGAACTTGAAGATCTTCATGTGTTCTTTAAGAGCACATGATGATGTTCTCACTTAGCAAATTAGAGTATTATTTTTTAGAGAGGATTTTAAAGTTTAGGTGAGTGTTTTGTGTGGAAAGTGAAATGTATTAGTTGTAGTGTATTTGTGTATGTATTGTATTTAGTATTTAGAAAGTATAAACATTAAATTTAAAAGCTCTAAATACAAGTGATGATGAAAATATAGGAGTGTAAATATAGAGCATGCTTTGTGTAAGTGAAGTTGATGGATGAGTAAAAGCAAGAAAAAATGGAAGAGGATTAACTTGTGCAAGTGCATAAGGAAGTCGACTCACCTACAACACAAGTGGCCCGATTTTCGTTTTTGAAATTTTCGATTTGCGCGCATGCGAAAAGTCTCGAAATAAAATATATGATCTTAAAATAATGTTTCGAAATAGAATCGAAAATAAAAATGAAAATAAACTTCAAAAGGTTACTAAAACAAAAATTGAGTTTTAAATCCTCGAAACTTTGAATAAAAATTTACTAGGCCGAAATACATATTTTTTTGGTTGAAAGTTAACGATTTAAATAATTAGAATCAACCGTAAAAACGTTTATCAGTTTAAATTAAGTGTGACTCGAAATTTCGATAGTTTTCAAAAGTGTTAGTTAAATAGAATTGAAATAGTAGTTAGATATTAAGAAAATATGATTTATTAAATAAACATCAAAATGATTACATTTTTAACCAAATTAGTTTCTTTGAAATTATTCTTTAACTAATTTAGTTTCTTTGAAGTGAAATAATTATTCTCTAACTAATTTAGTTTCTTTAATGTTAAATGATTAGTCTTTAACTAATTCAGTTTCTTTGATTGTTAAATGATTATTCTTTAACTAAATTAGTTTGATTCTAAGTTTTTACATTATGTGTAAGTAAAAATGGATGAGGATAATTGGTGACTTGAATTTTTAAAGACGAGAAAGTTTAAGGGTCCATTTTTATTTTGAAAACGAAAAATGTTCGAAATTGAATTTTATGATTAAAAGGTTTTACATTTATTTTTATGAATAGTAAACATAACTTAACCTTTTTGAAATTTGAAAGGCGATATTAATTTTGTGTTGATTTTTATAAAATTTTGAAATGTGTCTCTTTTTCAATTCTAAAGATAATACAACAAATTTTATTTTTCAAAATTTTTAAATTTGGACTTAAGAAATTTTAGTATTATTTGGCGAAAAATTTTCAGATGTATTTTTATTATAAGGAAAAAGGATGAATTTAATTTAAGGAATTAAATTCTTTTATGAAATTGTGTTAAAATAACACGGGGTGTTACACCGACTCATCCACTAGCATACATAATAAAAAATCACCGTAATTTGGGGGAAAACGTCTCCATAACGAAACTACTCCCCTCCCGAGTTTGTAGGTCGCTACCTCTAAATTATCTAGAACTCCCCTCCCGGGTTTGTACTACGTCTCCTTTACTTAACACGAAAGTCCACTCCCATGGCACTAACACAATATTTAAGGGAATAAAAATCGACTCTTACCACCCACAATTTTGACAATTTGATAAAACAATTCAATACAATAGACAAAATAGCTAGGGATTAATCGAACCCTAAACACAAATTACTCACTAATCATAACTAATCTGACACTAATTATAATAATAAAGAACTCAAACATGATAATATGAGTAAATTAACAATAAAGATCAAACCTTTAACTAAATAATATCATAAACAAATAAGACATAAGAGTCAAATAAGAGACACTAATTGAAATGAAATAGATTAAATCTTAACATAAATTATCAATTAAAGTAACAAACTAAAAATTAAAGACTAAATTAAACTAAATCTAAGAAAAAAGAAAAGAAAAATACGAAAGAAATGGAGGAAAATTGGCTCTGTTGTTCATCTACGACTACTGCTCTGCGTCTGCTCTTCTAATTCTCTTATATTCTATTGCTGTTGTCTTTTCGTGCTACTCTTCTTTTTTTTTGTTTCCTTGAAAGTGGGCCTTTCTCCTCCTTTATTTTATTGGTCCAATTAATTAGCTAAGTTTAGTCCACTTGTTTTCATTTCAACCCGTTTCATTTTAATCCGATCCGCCTTAATTAGCTCCTGCAAATTTAAAACGACATCTCGCAGTACCAAATACTCAAAATATAACATTATTACCAAGAATTACAATAAAAAGTTTAATTTATTATTGTGTCGTATAATGAGCTATTTAACGATATTTGACCACAAAAATAGACCAAATAAGAGTAAAAGTGCGGGTACATAATGGGTAAAAATATTGCTTATCAGGAGATTCCCTTTTGTCTTGTTTTGTTTTGTCTTTCTTGGTTAGTGTCATAAGCATGGCAAAACATAATCATTTTGCTAGTTGCATGCTTTTTTCTTTTTGTTGCATGCCAAAACATAATGATTAACATGCACGCTATTACTCTAATCAAGTGAAAAACTCTTCTCTTCCTCTCATATATTGGCCGGCCATTCAGGTGTGTTATACACACTAGTTTTTGTTTTATTCTGTATAAAAACACAAGGGTTGGCAAGAGAATAAAACACACATGCAATCTCCTCCTTAACTCTCTAAAACCCTCTCTAAATATTACTACTAATATTACTAAGAGTTAGTAAGTGTTAGTAATAATAATATACATATCATCAAGTAACTACTAAGTGATTTCTAGTCTAAATCACTAGTAGTTTTGGAGTACTTCTTGGGTGCAACAAGAAGGAGGTTTTCTTGTTTGGAAACTCGGGTTTTAGGAGGATCATCCTAACTATAAGCTCAAGAAACAAATCGAGAAAGGAGTTCTCGTTTTGTACCCATATTAACCTCTTTGAAAGATATAAGTTTCTATAAACTTGATCCACAAAATAAATTGTAACTACATAAATCTTGCTCATCAAATTAGAGTAATTTGATTTAAACTAATATTGGATTAGTACAAGGTTATCGGAACCCAACATCATCCTACGGTTCTGTCTCCTTGCCGCGTTTCGTTCTTAGTGGACGAGACACTAGCATTCGCTCTTGCCACATGTACAGATCACTTGACGGGATTATAACAGAAGTTCGAATCATTTCGAACAATAGGAGATGAGATGCAAGTTAACTAGTATTTGGCGTGGTCTACAAGTCGAGTAAGTCGCTTCACTATTTTAGTGAGATACAAGCGATCAGTATAGAATGGCCTACTCAGTGGTCAGGATCGTAAGCAGTATGTGTTTTGTGATTAAATGAAAGTGAGTCAAAACGTCTTTAAAAACTAAAGACCACTAATTTCCGAAGTGAATCGAGTATGCATGATGTGATTGCAATAGTTTGTCTGATAGTTTGCGATCTGACATCGCACCGTAATCTTGCTGAATGCTTACGATACTTTTGATTTAATTTTACTTGTTAATTGTGTTGTAACTGTTTATCATGCTTTATAGGATTTATCGTTTTAAATCAAATGCTTATTATGACTTGATATGTCTTTAAATGCTATATGTAATAAGCATGTTTATAGTTTTACATATTGTTGTAATTATAAAACGATATTAATAAACCAAATTAATTGGATTAGAGAGTGTGTAAGAACGTAGCTAGTCACTGTCCGCTCAGCGGCCACCCCCCATCAGTTTATTTTGCAGGAAAATCCATGGACTAGATGCTTGGATTTTGGACGGGGCCGGCTTATGCTTTACGTTTTATTTTAAGTTTGTGTTGAGAGGTAATATATAACACACTACTCTTTTAAATTCCGTAATTAGAGTTATGACATTCAACTCTTAAAATGATGATGTAACATTTTGGGTTTGTACGTATGGTTAATGACGCTGGTTTAAGACTTAATTAATTTCCGCCTTAGTAATTAAAGTCACAAAACACAGGGTTGTTACAGTATTCCATTTTGAATTTTTTAGTTGTCAAACCTTGTGTCATTTGTCTTTCTTTTGCATTCCTTTACTTTATTCGTCGTATTTTGTTAATTGTCTCCTAACACTGCATGAATACATGACAATCATGACTTTTCATGGAATGCAACATCAACTTCACATGATCAACGCACCTACTCAAATTTGAAGCATAACCATCAGAAAATTTCAAAGATCCAAGCCATTCGCATAGAGCCTTCTTTTCATCAGTTGTTAAAACAAACCTTGATGATATGGGTCGTTTTAAACAATGTTCTTGAAAGTCAGCTCTACCCTTAGGTCCAAATGAAGTCTTGTTTGGTACATCCATCACCGTGTTGATAATTTGCTCGAAAATGTTTTTATCAATGTGCATAACATCTAAATTATGTCGAATCAACAACGTTTTTCAATAAGGAAGTTCCCAAAAAATGCTTTGCTTCCACCACCCTTACTTTTGATCTTTCAATTTTTTCAATTCTGGAGGAGAAGGCTGAACAATTTTGGGCAAATTACTTACTGATTTCCACACGTCATCACCATTTAATTAGGCTCTTGCAATGCGATTCTCATTTGGTGTTTTCTTCAAAAACAGCTTACAATTATTTCGAAGAGGATGATCCTGCTTCAAAAATTGACGGTGACTCATTGTCCAGACAATAAGGATAAGCACGATATCCAGTTGTACTCCAACCGGAAAGCATGCCATACGCCGGGAAATCATTGATCGTCCACATTAAAGCAGCCTTTAATTGAAAATTTTGTTTTCTAGAGACATCGTACGTGTACACGCCACTTTCCCAGAGTTCTTTCAACTCCTTAATCAACGGTTGGAGGTATACATCCAAATTTCCCTTAGGATTTTTGGGACCTGGAACAATTAACGATAAGAACATAAACTGTCTCTTCATGCACAACCATGAAGGTAAATTGTACGGAGTAAGCATGACCGGCCAACATGAGTAAGATTTCTCAAATTGGCCGTAAGGTGAAAATCCATCAAACATAAACCCAGCCGAATGTTCCGTGGCTCACTTGCAAATTCTAGATATTGTCTATCAAAATGCTTCCACGCTTCTCCATCACTCGTTTGTGTCATCGACCCACTTTCTCTTAATCTGGAGTTCTTATAATGTCAAGTCATCTCACCAACTATGTGTTTGGTCGCATATAATCGTTGCGCCCTTGGCGCAAACGAGAAGTAAATCATCGTTCTACGAGCCTTTCGCTTCCCACCCGAATCTTTCGAACTCTTGAAACAAGATGCGTGACATTTTGTGCATTCTTCCAAATTGATATTTTATTCCCAAAATAGCATGCACCCATATGCACAAACATCAATCTTCTCATGTGGCAGTTGCAGACTCTTTAGCACATTCTTAATCTCGTGAAAGTTACGTGACATTTGATTATCTTTAGAAATCATATCCCCAATGTACGCCTAAATACTATTCACGTATCTTAGAGATAAGTTATGCTCACATTTGAGTGTTAACAATCTAGCCGCTGCTTGCAAAAAACACATACTACTTCCTTTGAATAAAGGTTTTTAGCTTTATTCAACAATTTAACGAATTCAGAAACTTGGGGGTTTGGAGTTTCATTATGCACTTCTTCATCATCACAATGATCAGGGTCGAGTTGTTCCTCCAGTATCTGATCAATATTATCTCGTAATGCATTTTCAACCAACTCCCGGTAAGGGTTTTCACTAACTATGACAACAGTACTTTCTTCTGTGAGAAGCTTTTCACCTTGATAAGTCCATGTGTAGTAGTTATCAACAAAACCATTAGAGAAAAGATGACTTTGAACGCCCATTTTTCTATTAAAACTTATGTTTTTGCATTTTTTACATGGACACTTCATTTCACTTAAAATTTTGTAATCGTTACATTGTCAAGTGGAAAACAATGTGTATCTACATTTCAATGTGTATTATAATGTATTTATCATAAAGACACACTTACACTTACAAAACAATGCATTTAAAACCAATAGAATTACAAAACAATAAAAATCAATTAAATCAAACATAATATATAGTGGAAATATACGTAATATTGTCAAAAATTATTCTTCATCTTTGGGTCCTTATCACTCCAACCTAAACCCATCAATGTACATTTCAAGTCACTAACAAACAAACACTTGATATTTATTATTGAGGAAAAAATTCGGCAGGAATTCCCCTCAGTTCTCCAAATATACGATGTGGAATAAATAATTACTCCACATATCCATTTAGAGAACATATAAGGAATTGTCACCAAACTTTTTCCTCGACAATAAATAACAAATGTATGTCTACTGCCTAAGTGACTTGAAACGTACAAAGATAGTCCCAAAACGGGGACAATCGGGACTATTCAAAAATTGCTCCTAATGAACAACTTTTGAACGGGTGCTAGGTCCAAAATAAATTATTTTTTCAATCAAAATAAGATCATGCATACATTATAACAAATAATATGCAAATAACTAGCCAAATATTCTATGAAATTAAAATTAAGTTCATTTCACTTTTTACTTTACAATTAACTTCATAATATTTCAATTTTAACATTACTACTAATTTCCAATAACACTAAATCAAACACTAATATCAATTATTTCAACATTATTCTTAGCAATCACACACTATCATCAAATTCACATAAAAAAAATTTCAATAATTTTCAATTCAACACTAACACTAACCTAACGCTAACAATGGCTTCTATCCTAGGTCATTAACATAATACTAATACTAACACTAACAATGGCTTCCATCCTAAATCATTAACATAATATAAATCAAAACAAAATAAAAAAAATTAACTAATAATGAAAAAATTACCTAAATAAATGAAACAAATTAGTTGAGCGCGGGATGGAGGTGACCGGAGCAGGTGGAGGTGACCGGAGAGACGGAAAAGGGTGGGGCGATTAGGGATAGTAATTGAAAAATAAAGGGGAAAATGAGGGAGGAAGAAACTACCGCTGCAGGTTTGAAATTAAAAAACGTGTCACTAGAGGTGGCAATGAGTGACACGACACGATAACACGACACGAACCCGACACGAAATTAGCGGGTTTGGGTTGAGATAAAGTGACCCATTTAAGTAATTGGGTCGACACGAACACGACACGAAATTAAATGGGTCGGGTTAGGGTTGAAGTCTGCCGACACGAATTTGACACGTGTAACCCGTTAATTATCTAAAAGTGACATAATCGGATTAATCAGGATAGTAAACTATCTAAAATATTAAAACAAATATTCAAATTTAAAATTTAGGTTAATGACTCATATATAAGTCGCCCAAGTTAGAAATTTAAATGGGTTATATGGGTTAATTTAAATGGGTTATATGGGTTAAATGAGTTAAAATTGATCTGCTAAGAGATAAATGGGTTAAACAAGTCGGGTTGGGTTATGAAAAAAATACATGGGTCGGGTTAGGGTTGGGAGCATAATGACCCATTTAACATTGACACGAACACGAACCCGACACGACCCGATCTGTTTGCTAGGTCTACGTGTGACGGGTTATCCGTCGCAAAACCGTTAGAAAAACTGTGTTTTGTGACGGGTAATCCGTCACAATAATTAAAAAGAAAAAGTGCGACACAGTTGGAAAGCATAAACTCTTTTCGTATCATACCAGTTTGTGACGGATAATCCGTCACAAAAACAGAAAACTTGTGACGGGTAATCCGTCACAATGGTTAAAAAAAATAATGAGAACATAGCTGGCTCAATTTTTTTTTAGTATAAAATACTTTTGTGACTGGTAATCCGTCACAAAAACAAAAAACTTGTGACGGGTAATCCGTCACAATGGTTAAAAAAAATTAATGAGAACACAGCTGGCTCAAATTTTTTTAGTATAAACTACTTTTGAGATGGGTAATCCGTCACAAATGATTAGAGTTTGTGACGGGTAAGCCGTCAGAAATACGATTACTCATTTTTTTTGTGACGGTTTACCCATCACAATATATTTTGGCGGAACCGCCCTTTCTATTTTTTGATGGCGCCAATCTTTGAGACGGCTTTCTAACGGATAGCCCGTCACAATTTTTGGCGCTCTAATTTTGGGACGGTTGGCCCGTCACAAGTCCAACCCGTTGCATGTCCGTCACAAATCCGTCACAACTATTATTTTTGTGACGGATTTTTTTCCGTCACAAAGTTGCCATCGCTATTTGACCGTCGCTATTGACAGTTTTTTTTTTTGTAGTGATCGCTATGTCCCTTCACCTACCAAATAGGCATATAGTGTGGCATAGACAATTGGCGCCCACTACGAGGTTGGTGATCTAACTTCATGCGTCATCCAAAAATTGTTTGTTCATCATCTCAGCAAACCATCCAATCAGCATGTCAACTTCTCCCAACGAGTCTTGCTCCCCTCATTAGGTCCCACTAAATCTACAAGGTTCGCTCCTCTAATGATGTCTATTCCGTCCACAGTAACTATAATACTCAACGTTTTACGAGAGGTTATTCGGTCGTGTATCCCCTTGAAGTGGTCTATGTGATAAACTCAAGTGACATGGTGCGTAAGAGATCTGTAAATGCTACTCATACCAACAAGATGCATCATCTTTTCTAGCAACTCATCGTAAGGACTCTTTAGTTATGTGTGCTAACCTCTTACTCTCCTAGAAAATTTGTCTAGAATGCGCACAAGTGAGGACAAAGTACATTTGAAAGGACCCGTGTTGGTTTATGAGCGATGTATGTAGCATGTCGAGCTACCGTGAATGACATGTCAGCCTTCAGTTGGGGTCAGGGTGTTACAAATGGTATTAGAGCAACCCGACGACGGTGTGGAGATAATGTGGTCGTGTTGGCTAAGTACGCACCTAGATGGAGAGGATTCCGAGGAGCTATATTGCAGGTAACTACTACCAGGGGTGAGCAAAAAAACCGAACCGGCTTGAAAAATTGAATTCGATCAGAAATTGAACTGAAAAAACCCAAAAATTAATTTTTTTTATCCGGATCCCAAATATCTGAATGCAAAATCAGAGCAGATATGGATAATGAAATTTGTAAAACCGGTAACCGGTTTCAAATCGATTTTAGAGAAAATAAAAATAAAAATAAAAACTTAAGCTAAGGAGCAAAACAGCAAATAAGTTTATCGTTGAATCAAATATTAATGTCTCATATCAAGTAGTATATGTTGGAGCTAGTGTCCTCCACAGTTAGTGCAATAACATAAATAAATCTCTAAAGGTACACAGGGTACATTTTGTATTTAATCAGTTGATTAACGTTTATCGATAACGGTTGGCTTGCTAGATAAGTTTGACGTTATTGTCATACAGATGACGGTGATCAACTGGTCCCTAAGTGTCACACCTAAAGGATGTGTTTGAGAGATGTGATTATTTGAGAAAATAATCATATCGATGCCTTATTTAATGACTAAAAGGTTAGTCAGTGTTGTTGACTAAAAGGTTAGTCATATGTGACTAAGAGCTAGTCAAATATGATGATGAATATTATTTAATAATGATTAAATGATATTAGATGAGAGGAATTAGCTATAATTCGTAAATTGAATATAAAAGGTTATATTTAATTATTGCGTATAATGTAGGCTAATTAATTTTAAACAATTATAATTAATCAGCAAATTATAAATATACTGATAAATATAATTTATTATAATATAAGGATATTATAATTACATTATATATTAAAAGCTAGAGAAACTAATTAAAGGAGTTTAGTTAAACCTTTTAATTAGAATTTGGGCTTTTAATTTTAAGGTGGAAAAAGTCCACCCCATTAGTCCATGCTTTGGACGTGTGATAGTGTATTAGAGTGAGAGAGTTTGCTTCCTCTCTACTTAACCTAATGACACTCTAATTCCCATCTAACCGGCCTAATTCCATTATCATCATAGCACACAACACATATCTTGAGAGAGAAGAAATTGTTCTCTTCTCTAATTTTCTAGCTCTAGCAAATCTAAGGGCATTTCTCATCACATCTTGGGTGTTTCAATTAGGAGATACCATCCTTTTCGGTATTGTTCTTAGGCCAATTCTCTAGGATTAAAAGGTTAATTCTATATCTTTATGTTTTGTTATGCAATTTCATTTTATGACTATAAATCATATAAAGTTTTCATTATAATCCTGTGATTTTAAAGGACTATATACCGATATAATCCTACAGTATAAATGACCAAGTGTGAAAAAAAAAATAGTAATAAAATTAAGAGTAAATTGACAATTAAATCCACTCATTAGAATGTTTTTCAAACTTACACTCGCATCGTTTTCGACTTTGTAACTACTACCAAAAGTATTGGTTCGGTTAATGACTACTACCATGTCCGGACCCTGTAGGTTTATATCGGTATATAGACCTTTAAAATCACAGGATTATGATGAAAAACTTTATATGATTTAAAGTCATAAAATATAAATTGCATAACATAGAAAAGAGATTTAGAATTAACCTTTAATCCTAGTAAATTGGCCTAAGAACAATACCAAAAGTATGGTATCTCCTAATCGAGACACCCAAGATGAGTCTAAGATATGCCCTTGAATTGCTAGAAGAATTAGAGAGGAAAACTGATTTTTCTCTCAAGTTTTGTGTTTGTGTGCAATTGTATGAATAAATTAGGTCGATGAGATTTTGGGTGTGAATAGGTTAAGTAGGAAGGAAGAAATCCATCTCCCTATTGCCTCACATCACACGTCCTTATAAGGGATTATGGGGAGAATATTTTCTCTCCAAAATCTTGCTTGTTGACCAAGAAAATGTATCTAGACCAAAATGTATCTAGACTCTTTTCTTTTTGGTCATTTTAGCTTCTAATATAATGCAATATGTATATTACTAGTGTCATCTGTATGGACCAACTATAATATATCATTAAAATAAATATCCTTATATTTATAATTTGCTAATTAATTATAACGGTTTATATTTAATTAGCTTGCATTATACACAACAAATAAATATAACATTTTATATTCAATTCACGAATTACAGCTAATTCCTCTCATCTAATATCATTTAATCATTATTAAATAATATTCATCATTACACTGACTAACATTTTAGTCAACAACACTGACTAACCGTTTAGTCATTAAGTAAGGCATCGATATGATCATTTTCTCAAATAATCACATCTCTCAAACACATCCTTTAGGTGTGACTCTTAGGGACCAGTTGATCACCGCCATCTGTATGACAATAACGTCAAACTTATCTAGCAAGCCAACCGTTATCGATAAACGTTAATCAACTGATTAAATACAAAATGTACCCTGTGTACCTTTAGAGATTTATTTATGTTATTGCACTAACTGTGGAGGACACTAACTCCAACAATCTCCCACTTGTCCGTACAAGTGTAGGTGCGATAACCGATTCTCATATCCATAATAAATTTCTCCCACTCAATGTAAACCAATTTGCAAAGTCCGTACTTTCAAAGGTCGTAGTTCACAAGTGATCAGTATCAAGAGTGGTTTCCCCGACTAGAGAGTAACTTAACTGATAAACGAATCATTATTCGAGCATGGCCATGCATTTTCAGTTACAGCTCCTCGAGTGGCCCTGAGAAAAGTATTATAACTCGATAGAAGTTGGATATTTTCCTCAACTCGAATCCTGCAGATGTAAGCGCAGCATGAAATGACCCAGTGAAAATCTACTTGGCCTCCTGTTACGGTCGACCGTGAGAAAGAAACCAAAGTCACCCAAAATCTGCCTTAATCTCAAGAGACAGTCGATAGTCAAAAGAATCGACTCTAGGAACACTATGGATGTCCTATCCACGACCCGGCACCTAATGTTCTGAAACATTTAGGACTCCATGTAGTCGTCACAAAAATTGTCTGTAGCGATTTGATAAACCCGCATCTGTGATCGATCAGTCAACAGTTTGACTTATGGCTCGTTGAACCCACCATCAATCGACGTCACAAAATGATTGCCAGAGTTATCAGCTCATGTAGGCGATCACGGACCAAAACACAATATAAAGCAATTCAGTTCACTTTGAGGTGTTCAACGTTGTCTGCACAACCCTCATGAAAAACAATATATAAAACAAAACGATGATTTTATTAGAGGTTTTACGAAAAACAAGTGTCAAATCCATATAAACAGCTAATACAACTCAGGAACACGCTTAATTCCCATGGAAATAACGTGCCCTTCATGCTTATCATGTCTCAACGGCTTAGTGAGAGGATCTGCTATGTTATCATCCGTAGCAATCTTGTCAATCACTATCTCCTTCTGCTCCACGTAATCTCGGATCATGTGAGCCTTCTTTTGCACGTGCCGAGACTTGTTGCTGGACTTCGGCTCTTTCGCTTGGAAGATGGCACCACTATTGTTACAATAGATGGTGATCGGCTCATTCGAACTAGGAACTACTGTTAGTCCTTGTAAGAACTGACGCATCCATATGGCTTCCTTTGCAGCCTCTGAAGCAGCATAGTACTCGGACTCAGTCGTGGAATCTGCTATAACTGTTTGTTTGGAGCTTTTCCAGCTGATCGCAGCGCCATTTAGAGTAAAAACGAATCCAGAATGAGACTTCGAGTCATCTCGATCCGTTTGGAAACTAGCATCTGCGTAACCGATTGCGCATAGCTCAGTGTCTCCTCCATAAGTCAATACCCAATCTTTAGTCCTCCGTAGGTACTTAAGAATGTTCTTTACGGCCATCCAGTGTGCTTCACCTGGATTGCCTTGGTATCGGCTCGTCATACTCAATGCATATGCCACGTCCGGACGTGTGCATATCATGGCATACATGATCGATCCTATAGCTGATGCATATGAAATCCGACTCATGCGCTCGACCTCTTCCGATGTCTTTGGCGCTTGAGCTTTACTCAAATGCACTCCAGAGATCATTGGAAGGTTCCCCTTCTTGGAGTTGGTCATGCTGAACCTCTCAAGAATCTTATCTATATAAGACTCCTGACTGAGGGATAACATCCATCGTGATCTATCTCTATAGATACGGAGCCCCAAAATACGTTGTGCCTGTAACACCCGGTGTTGTCCGAGGTTATTCGGGCCGGGTCGGGTTCGAGGTTATTCGGGCCCGGTAACCCCATTGAAGAGGTTCATGTGTTGGCTCAAGTGACATAGTGCTTAAAAGGTTTGTAAGTACTACTCATATCAACAAGATGCATCTTCTTTTCTGGTGGCTCATCTTAAGAACTCTTCAGTTAAGCGTGCTTGCTGGAGAGTAGTCTTACGATGGGTGACCTCCAGGGAAGTTCTCGGGATGCGCACGAGTGAGGACAAAGTGCGCTGGAAAGGACCCGTGTTGGTTTGTGGGCGATGTACGCAGCCTGGTGAGCTACCGTGAATGACATTTCGGCCTTTAGTTGGGGCCGGGGTGTTACAAATGGTATCAGAGCAACCCGGCGACCGTGTGGTCGAATCCTGTGTCTTGTTGGCCAGGTACGCACCTAGCTGGGGAGGATTCTGGAATGCTATATTGTAAGTAGCTACCAGGCGCAACGAGGACGTTGCGTTCTTCAAGTGGGGGTGTGTAACACCCGGTGTTGTCCGAGGTTATTCGGGCCGGGTCAGGTTCGAGGTTATTCGGGCCCGGTAACCCCATTAAAGAGGTTCATGTGTTGGCTCAAGTGACATAGTGCTTAAAAGGTTTGTAAGTACTACTCATATCAACAAGATGCATCTTCTTTTCAGGTGGCTCATCTTAAGAACTCTTCAGTTAAGCGTGCTTGCTGGAGAGTAGTCTTAGGATGGGTGACCTCCTGGGAAGTTCTCAGGATGCGCACGAGTGAGGACAAAGTGCGCTGGAAAGGACCCGTGTTGGTTCGTGGGCGATGTACGCAGCCTGGTGAGCTACCGTGAGTGACCTTCCGGCCTTCAGTTAGGGTCGGGGTGTTACAGTGCCTCACCCAGATCTTTCATCTGGAAATGGTTCTTTAACCATACTTTTACCGAAGTTAAGAGAGGTATGTCATTCCCGATCAAGAGTATGTCATCTACATACAGTATTAGGAAGACAATCTTGCTCCCACTCGACTTGATATATAGACATGGTTCCTCGACCGATCGAGTGAATCCATTCTCTTTTATCACTTGGTCGAAGCGATGATTCCAACTCCGTGAAGCTTGCTTAAGTCCATAGATGGAACGCTTAAGCTTGCAAACCTTCTTAGGATTTTCAGGATCAGTGTAACCTTCGGGTTGTACCATGTACAACTCCTCCTCCAAATAACCGTTTAAGAAGGCGGTTTTCACATCCATTTGCCAAATTTCATAGTCATGAAATGCGGCAATCGCTAAGAGA
Source organism: Dianthus caryophyllus (assembly GCA_023091065.1). Classification (NCBI taxonomy): domain Eukaryota; kingdom Viridiplantae; phylum Streptophyta; class Magnoliopsida; order Caryophyllales; family Caryophyllaceae; genus Dianthus; species Dianthus caryophyllus. The sequence goes on along the minus strand of CM041529.1, from coordinate 7,714,444 downwards.
ATCCGAATGGAACGAAGCATGACTACGGGTGAAAAGATCTCATCATAGTGCAACCCTTGCACTTGAGTGAAACCCTTTGCCACTAGTCGTGCCTTGTATATGTCTGGTTGTCCTTCTACAGATCGCTTTATCTTGTAAAGCCATTTGTACTGAAGAGGCCTAGCCTTATCAGGTAAGTCAACCAGATCCCATACATCGTTCTTGTACATAGAGTCCATCTCGGATTGCATGGCTTCTTGCCATAGCTTTGAGTCAGAACACGTCATGGCACCTTTATAGGTTACGGGTTCGTTACTCTCAAGGAGTAAAACGTCGTCTCTCCCATTCTCCTCAACCATAACGATGTATCTATCTGGAGGAATGGAGAGTCTACCCGACCTTCTGGGTTCCAAGGAAATATTAACCGCAGCAGACGAAGAAGGAACAGTTTCCTCCATTGGTTGCTCGGTTGTTGGTTCAGGAATCTCCGACAGATCGAAGGTTCTATTACTTCTCTTGTCTTCGAGAAACTCTTTCTCTAAGAACTTCGTACTAGCCATGACAAAAACTTCGGTGTTCGGTAGGCGAATAGAAGTAATGACCAAACATTCCTTTTGGATAACCAATAAAGTATGTCTTGACCGATCGCGGGCCGAGCTTATCCTCGTGTCTCCACTTGACATAAGCCTCGCACCCCCAGACCCGAATAAAGGACAAGTTAGGGATCGTTCCCTTCCATAACTCGTATGGAGTCTTGTCTACAGCTTTAGACGGACTTCGGTTAAGTATAAGAGCAGCTGACAAAAGAGCATAGCCCCACAATGAGTCAGGTACAACCGTGTGACTCATCATGGATCGAACCATATCAAGTATTGTTCGATTCCTGCGTCCGGACACACCATTCAGTTGTGGTGTTCCGGGCGGAGTTAACTGTAATACTATCCCGCTGTCTTTCAGGTGTCGATCAAACTCAGTTGAAAGATATTCGCCACCACGATCTGAACGTAGTGCTTTTATCTTTCTATCCAGTTGGTTCTCAACCTTATTCTGGAATTCCTTGAACTTGTCGAAGGACTCACTTTTATGCTTCATTAAGTAGACATATCCATATCTACTCAAATCGTCCGTGAAAGTGATAAAATACCTATAGCCATCTCTAGCGTTGATTGACATAGGTCCACACACATCAGTATGTATGAGTCCTAATAGGTCATCAGCGCGCATTCCAACACCTTTGAAGGAAATTCGAGACATTTTGCCTATAAGACATGATTCACACGTGCCAAAAGTTTCATAGTCAAATGGGGCGATTGTCCCATTATCAATGAGCTTTTTCACGCGTTTCTCATTTATGTGTCCCATACGGCAATGCCATAGATAGGTTTGATCTTTGTCACCAACCTTTGCTTTCTTGTTACTCACATGCATGATATCTGTGGTTTGATCTAAAACATAAATTCCGTTCATGGAAACAGCTTTACCATAAATCATTTCATTCAAAGAGAAAATACAGCTATTATTCTTTATTAAAAATGAAAATCTTCTTTATCAAGAACGGATATAGAAATAATGTTTTTCGATAAACTAGGTACATAGTAACAGTTATTCAGAAATAACTCAACTCCACTTGGGAGTTGGATTACATATGTTCCTACTGAAACGGCAGCAACTCTTGCTCCATTCCCCACTCGCAGGTCTTTGATGCTTCTTAGGCCCTGCAAATGATTGCACAGATGAGAACCACAACCAGTATCAAGTACCCAAGTTCCGAAACTTGCATGGTTAATCTCAATCATATGAATAAAAGAAGACATACCAACAGGAGCGACGCGGCCTGCTTTAATGTCCTCAGCATACACGGGACAGTTACGCCTCCAATGCCCAGACTTGTGGCAATGGTGGCACTCCATGCTTTGGTTAGCTTTTGCCTTGCCTTGTGAGCTACCGCTAGACTCACTAGGCCCACTCTTTGCAATCACTGGCTTCTTAAATTTCGGCTTTCCTACAGTTAGGTTAGCCGGAGCCTTACCCTTATCCTTATGCTTGTTGCCTATCATGAGAACATCTTGTTTCATGCTCCCACTCAACTTCAGATCACTCTTCGTCTGTACGAGGAGTGAGTGAAGCTCATGCAGACTTTTCTGCATGTCATTCATGTAATAGTTTGCCCTAAAGAGGGCATACCCATCATGAGGAGAGTGGAGCACTCGATCAATGAAGATCTTCTCATCGATCTTGCAACCAAGCTCCTCCAGTTTCTCAACATTCTCGATCATGTCGAGAAGGTGTGGACCAACCGGTTGGCCCTTCTGGAGTCTAGCTTCAAAGAAACGAGTGGTATACTCGTAACTCTTGATTCTCGGTGCTTTCGAGAACTCTTTGGTTAGGGTGGTGAAAATCTTGTTTGCACCTTGGGTTATGAACCGCCTTTGCAAATTTGATTCCATTGAATAGATGAGTACGTTCTGTATCGCACCCGCCTCCATCATGAAATCACTATAAACATAGGCTTCATCTGCTCCTGCATCGGGAGCTGGTTTAGTCGGTAGTGGCTCAGTCAAGTACTTGAGCTTACCATCACCTATGGCGGCATTCTGTAATGCGGCCTCCCAATCAGAAAAATTGGACCCATCACTCTTCAGTCGAGTTGACTGATTCATGCTGTCCATGAAAATTCTAAGCCATGATTCGCGTGTTAGTGTAGCACTTGGCATTGGTTCGTCAGTACGTACAGCCATTTGTTATAGTAGTTATATCTGTATATAACGAATTCGAAACTGTGAAAAGAAAGAAGAAGAAGAGAAAAGATAAGAAAACATCGTTTTATAGGTTTAAGTCAAAAAACAATAACGTTTTAATGCAATGACTCGTGCACTCATATAATCGACCTCCCTCGAGGATTACCTAAGTGATCCCAAGACTTAATTTCTTTAAATTGATAAGCCAACCTCTTGGCTAATTCTACTGTTAGAATTCTTGGTCGATAGATTTCAGTAAATCCTATCTATTAGTCCACTATAACTACGAGATATTACTCGAACTATAGTGTTGAGGTAAAATAGGTCAACGCATACTACTTACCCAACGTAGAAGGGGTCATGTGGAGAGTAAGGTCCTACATGCCTACCGACGAAGAAGGGGCTCATAGCATGTTTTTCCTATAAAGACTAATCTCAATTTTAAATAGAGAAAGGTCCCATCATCTCATTTTAATTCATTTTAAGTGAACAAATATCTAGCATTTACGTGAATGATTAATTTGAGGTGATAGCCCTAAACGAATGACATCCGTATGTCAATGAAAAAAATGCAACTATATGATCCATTTTCATGCATATTAGGTGGTTTGGTTTAGTTTAGGCGGAATATGATGCTTCTAACTAACGTGAATGCAATGAAAAGCGGTAAAGAAAACGCAAAAAGGAAAAACAGCTAGTGTGGCCTATCCCTATGAAAATAAGACAAATACAAATTGGAATCCATCCACGGACCCTAAGCTTGTCTTCATTCTTCATCTTGGGCTTTAAGTGGGAGTCCATCTTGAATCTTCATCTTGGATCTTCTCAAGATTACATTTTTGAATTACAAAATAAACCTATTTACATTCTAATTCAAAATATGCCAAAAATAAAAATATTACAAGATGGGAGATTCGAGATCTCAAAAATACAACCAAAATTGTGTTTCCTTCATTACGAAAACACAATCTTCTAAGGCCACAATAGTAAATTACAACCGTTTGTACAAAATTAATGCGTAAAATTAAACCATTCATTCAAACATTCATTCACAAAAACATCAACTAAACAAAACCAATGAATACAAATTGATTAAATTTGCCAAACCACCTCTTTTAAATGATTATCATTATGTGTTTTGGTAAAAACTTTACAAGTATGAAAATGGAAGAAAGTGGATCAACTAGTACTATTTAGGGAACAGAACAGAACTGAGCTAAACGGGACAGAACTAAGGACACAGGATTTGATGACGCAGAAGCCCCGAGAAGAAGATGGGGAAAACTGCGGGCTACCAAGCCAGGAGTACTTTTATTAATATCAGAGTTGGGGTTACAGAGTACAACTGTGAGAGTATGATCACTTCTGTAGCAACTCGTACAGAACTGACTGAGATTATCGTAGTGTTTTTCTCTAGTGCTTAAGTATGCTAATGAATGAAAAAACTTATGAAAAATGTACAAATGAACCTCTATATATAGGCAAAGCTAGCTGTCAACCAGTTCCTATTTTCTAGGGCACGTTCTCCACTATCTTAGGTAGTTGATTAACTTCCCATGATTTCCACTTCTGCTCAGCTGACCATAACTCCATTATCCCATGATCTTTGTAACCGCCATAGTTGATCTTTGCTGAGCTTAACCGCCATTCGTCTTCTGACCTGTTCTGTGCTATAACTGCCATTGCTCTTCTGACCTGCTCTGGACCATATTCGCAATCTCTATCTAGAACTGCCAATTCTGGGTGGTGTAAAATCTGGTCATAACAAATGCCCCTTATTTTCTCAAGTGCAGTGTTCAGCAATCTTGAGGAAAAAATCCTGTACAAGCAGATCTATACAGAACAGACTAGAGTAGAGACAACGGCTATAAATTTGAACAACAACCATGTACCTGGCCAGACTTGTGCACAACATTCAAAGGGATAACGTTTAAATCAGAAGTAGGAGAGAATTTAAACCTGATTTGACCTCTGTACAGTAGCAACGGCTAACTCTGGGGCTGTTTCGAATTTTACCAACGGTAAAGTCCTAATCCCCCTTGAACTCTTTTACCTTTGCATATAAATAGGAGCCTCCGGTAATTTTTGAGAATTTACCTCGCACACTTTTTATTTTCACTTTCTACTGTTCATTGTCTTCTTCCTTTACCATCTTTTTCATCTTTATCAAATCAAAATCAAATCAAAGCCATGGCTGAACAAGTAATCGATCTTGAGGTCCCTGAGATCAGTGAAATCATGTTTGGCGACCACAAGTTCATCAAAGGTGACTCCTTTGATGACGAAACAAAAAACACACTCTCTCAATCAATCATAAAACACCTTAAAGATCATGAGATCGTGCCTTCGTCTGCTGTTATCTTTGTTCCCTGTGATGATTATGTCACGGCTTCCTGGACTTGTCCAAGATGGATCTGCATTCACGAGTTCCCATTTAGGGCTGGTCTGAGAATCCCTTGCAACTCTTGGATCAGTGGGGTGCTTTCTTCAATGAAGCTTGCCCCTTGCCAGATTATGCCAAGCATGTGGAAAATTATTTGCTTGGTTGATAAACTCTGCACAAAGTTCAGGTTGCAATTGACTGTTCAAGATCTGAAGAACGTCTATTCTGTAAGGGCCCAGGGCCGCGGAAGGTTTATCTTCAGGATCAGAAAGGGCCAGAGCAATCTGGTTGAGCACCCTGATACTGGGGATGACAAGGATTGGAAGACAGGCTTTCTTTTTCTGAAAAGTGATACTCTTGGGAGCAGCGGCTGTTTGGACTACCCCATTGCTAAGAGAGGTTAGTCAGTTTTGATTCAATTCTGTTGTTTTCTGGCTTTTCTATTCTTTTTTAGGCTAAGGGTTTTCTATATTCTGCGTTTTCTAGCGGACTCTTGGCAGCGTATGCATAGCGAGGATTCCAAGGCTAGGATTGCTACGTTCATGGCTTTGCCTCTCAAGGAGAGAACTTGGTCCGAGGAAGACAACAAGACGGCGTTCCCTACATTTTGTAGGCCAGCAAAGAAGGTAGTGAAGGTTCATGTGGCTCAAGCTTCTGCCATTAAAGGTAGGTTTCTTAACTATTCCTTTGGTCAAGTCTGATTAAGTCTAGTCTGGATATGTGTTTCTGAATCAAGTGTGGTCTATGCTAGGTGAATCTTCTAGGCCAATCACTAGGGGTAGACTCAATCTTGCCCTTCTCCAAGAGAAGATGGATGTTATCCTGGCTGGGGGTCCAGATGTAAAACCTCAGTTCATTCCTACTGGTATTCCTACTCCAGGTTTCAGGGCGCTGAAGGTTGAGGAGCCTAAGGGGAAGGTTCAGGTTGAGCCAGAGAAGAGTACAGCAGACAAGAAATCAAAGAAAAGGAAGGTTGAAGAAATTGAAGGTTTGTCATTACCAGGGACATTTTCGCCCAAAGACGCCATCAACAAAGTGGAGAACATCATCCAACAAGCAGCAAAAAGGTTTGACCCAGATTTGATCGGGATCGACACTACAGAACTGGTGTTCAGAGCCACTCACTCTGCTCTTCAGGTAACTACCTGACTTCTAGTACAAATGCTCATGATAACTCTACCACTATTGTACCTTGCACCATAAATTTCGCAGACTCTTGATTGTATATCAAGCTTGGGGCACATTCTATCCACTTCTGGGAATCGTGTAACTGCGCTGGAGGACAAGCTTGCTCTGAAAAAGCAGGCCTGCACAGACTTGGAGAAAGCTCTGGACAATATGAAGGAGGTGGCTGAAAAAGCCAAGGCCACTGCTGCCAAGTCTGAGGAAGATCTGGCCTCGTTGAGGTCAGAGAACGGGAGTCTCCAGGCGCGTGTTCAGGAACTTGAGGGCCAGCTCCAAAACCAGGAGACTGATCTGGCGCTGTTTTATGCAGCCCAGACCAGAATTCAGATGATGCGTGCTCCAGAGTCCGAGCTTGAGGAGTGGAACGTAGATGCTGCTGTGGAGAAATTTAAACAGCTCTTCCCAGGTGTGCTAGTTCCAGGAGAGGAGACTGCTGGCACTGAAAAGGAAGAACCCTCTGCGTCTTGTGATGGTGGTGCTGGCGAAGATGCCCAAACTGATGACAATCCTTCTGAAGAAGAAGAAGAATGAAAACAAAAAACTCCTGTGAACATTTTGTGTAAATTCAAACAATTTGCTATCTGTGGTCTGGCCTGGACTAGTATGTCCAGGTCTGTAAATATTCTGTGGACTTCTATCTGTTGCTACTGTGGATCTTTTACTTAGTCTGCAGAGCAAGAGATTTTTCTAGTCTGCTCTGACAGATTCGGTTGCTAAGTATTTAGTTAGCCTTGGTGGTCCAAGGACTTAACTACTTTCGTTTCTATTGCTTCTATTGCTTCTATTGTTCTGTGAATGTACTAACCTCGCAGGTGTACACCCCAGACTTATGTACGCATGATCATGGCTTACCTTGAGGGATATTATAGGACATCTCTTAATCTGGCTAAGCCCTGGTCCGTCAATCCGAGGACGCATCCTCTACAGGATTGCCGCTCTGCAGATCGGCCGCTGCTGTGGACTGGAGGAAGATCTCCACTGCAGGACTGGCTGCACAAGGCTGAGGACTGAGCTCAAGTCTGGAAGACAAGTTCCGAGAGACTGGGGACTAGGCCCAGAACTGGAGGTTGAACTCCCTGAGTAGAACTGGAGGATAGACTCCTTAACAAATATGGAGGATAAACTCCTTTATTTGTAATATGTAGCATACTATTTTTACTTTGTTTTATTTGTGATAAAAAATATTTACTTTTGAACCAAAGATGTAATCTGCAAAACTTAGGAATAAAGTTAAACTATACCATTGAAGTTCAATGGTCTTTATTGAATGGAAAAGAAATATTTACAAAAAACAATTAAAGAGTGCAGAATTGAAATTACAGAATTGAAAGTACATGATTGAAAATACCGTATTAACAGAGATAGAGTTTGAGGTTAGTTGCATTCCATGCTCTAGGAACCAACCCTCCCTCCAGAGTTACCAGTCTATATGCTCCTTGGCCTACAACTGAATCAATCAAGTATGGTCCTTCCCAGACTGGGGCTGGCTTTCCTGCAGACTTTTCCTTTGTGTTTTCAAATACTTTCCTCAGAACTAAATCTCCTTCTCTGAAAACTCTGGCCTTGACATGCTTGTTGAAAGTCCTGGCCACATTCTCTGTAAGTCGCTAACCTTATCCTGGCCGCATCTCTTAGTTCCTCTGCAAAATCAAGACTGGAAGACAACAACTCGGGTTAGCTTCCAAACTGCTCGACCCATACCTTCTTTGTTGGAACAGACACTTCTGCTGGAATCACCGCTTCACAACCATACACCAAAGAGAACGGAGTCTGTCCTGTAGAAGTCTTTGGTGTAGTTCTGTTAGCCCACAGAACTAAAGGTAGCTCTTCTGCCCATCTCCATCGTCGTCTCTTCAGCTTCTTTTTTAGGACCTTGATGACAATCTTGTTGCTAGATTCTGCCTGGCCATTACACTGAGGATATCTTGGTGCAGAAGTAAGCAGTTCAATACCCCAAGTTGCACCGAATTCTCTAGTCTTGTTCCCTACGAACTGTGTACCATTGTCACATACAATCTGGCTTGGAATTCCAAATCTGCAAATGATGTTCCTCTTGATAAATGAGATGACCTCCTTCTCAGTCACACTTCTGAACGCTTCAGCCTCAATCCACTTCGAAAAATAATCTGTCATTGCCAACATAAACACTTTCTGTCCTGGAGCCATTGGAAGCTTTCCAACTATGTCTATGCCCCACTTCATGAAAGGCCACGGTGCAGAAATAGGATGTAGAATCTTAGCTGGTTGGTGAATCATTGGAGAATGCTTTTGACATGCTTCACATTTGCTTGCGTACTCCACAGCCTCCTTTCTCATAGTTGGCCAGAAGTAACCAAATCTGAGAGCTTTCTTTGGCGGACTTCTTCCAAAGACCGTGGTTGCCACAATCTCCTTCGTGTAATTCTTCGGAGCAGTTACAAGGCGTCTGCTGGTTCTAGACAACGCAAATATGGACCTGACATAGACTTCTTGAACAGAACATCATTAATCAAAACATACCTCGAGGCTTTAAGCCGAAAAGCTCTAGCCTCAAGTCTGCCTGGGGGTAAAACACCATCTCTAAGAAAAGAATAAAAAGGTACAGTCCAAGAGACAGGAGTGAGGGTAGACAGGTTCAGAACAGGATCAGACTTCTCTATAGAAGGTCTGAGGAGGTGTACTATGGGAATCATGTCCAGGTCTGCAGGTTTGAAACTAGAGCCAAGACTAGCTAGAGAGTCTGCCTGTGAGTTCTGGTCTCTGGGGATCTGGTCAATTCTAAACTGGTCAAACTTCAAAACCAAGGTTCTAACCTTCTCAAGGTAGAGCAACATCTTAGAATCTTTGGCCGCAAAAGAACCATTAATCTGATTGACAATAAGTAAAGAGTCGCTTTTTACCTCCAGATTCTTGACACCAAGACCAATACAGACCATCAAACCTGCGATTAATGCCTCGTACTCTGCCTCATTGTTGGTGGTACGAAATTCACAACTGACAGCCTGGGCTAGTATGTCCCCTTGTGGCGATTTCAGGACAATGCCCAGACCAGAACCTCTGACATTAGCTGCTCCATCAGTATACAGCATCCAGGTCTCTCCTTTCCTGCCCTGTGTGAGTTTCAACACTTCCATAGCACCACTTTCTTCCAGGGCTGGACTGAAATCAGCCACAAAATTTGCCAAGGCTTGTGACTTTATCGCTGTTCTGGGTTCGTAACTGATGTCGTACGTACTAAGCTGCACAAACTGAGGATACCGGACTTGGGGTGATCCCTTCTCGACGCCCCGCTCGCGCCCGCCCTCGTGTCATGGGGCGGAATGCACGGCGCGGGAAAAATGAATAAATTTTGCAAGAAGCTCGCGGGCGCTGGAGCTTCGCTTTTTAGGGCGTTGCATTGCTCAGCTCGCTCGAGCGTTCTTTTGTTTAAAGGGGGAATGTCATTGCATGCGAATATAATAAAAAGAAATATAAAAATCCTTTTAAAACGTGTTTTTGGAGTCGCCACCAAATATTAAAGGAATTTGGAACCTATTCAACGCATCTTAAAATCATAAGACGCGAAGGTCTCAGATTTCAAGGTGCGTCGATACCTATCCTTCTGAGGCTATTGTGAAACCAGAGAGGATTCGGAGTGAGGTTACCTTTCTAAAGTTTTGACAAAATATATTGAAAACTGCAATAAAAAGGCCTACGTAAAAGTAGTCTTTACTAATTTGAAAACATATGCTTTAATTTCGATATTTGGGCTAATAGGACGCTACGTACAAATGCAAATATATGACTCGACAAATATGTAAAATAAATGTAAGCCGTCAAGAACCATGACGATTTGCTATAGGAAATGTGCGTAAAATTACTAATTCATTGCATTTGAATTAATAACTAAACGTTATTCTCCGACTTATGTTCAATTCTAAGATTTTGTAAAACCCTCGGTTTTGCATGTTTAAAGAGACTAGTTGAAACGGTACAGTTAAATGTCGAATCCGTGTTTTAGCCGTAATTTAATGCATGAATCGAGAATTTGCATAATGTAAAAGTGGGTGCTTAATTTAGTGATTTTGAGTCGTTTATTTATGCGATATTGGCGAGGTTTAGACGAATCATTTAATTCGAATTACTACAATCGTATTGCGAATACGAGTTCGTTAATGCCAATATCGGGGTGGGTTAAAGTAACCCTATAATCTCAAACGTCCAACCGGAAGGTAAAATTTCTTTACCTTGAAATGCAAGGACGGTTTTTAGAGTGGAAATTTATAAGTGCGTGAGGCTTTTTGTGAATATAAGTATCGGTTTTGAATGTTGTTGTAATTGTTGTTGTTGGTTGAATTGATTATGTTTTGAGTCGCATAGGGGCTGCTATTTATAGCAAATGCTTCGTGTTTTATGCCTAATTGCTCAGAAAATCGCCAGAGAACCAACGATTAAGTGAAAAATCGCCAGAATGTCAGAACAGGCCAGGAAAATCGCCTGTATACTGGCGATTTTCCAAAAAATCGCCGATATCTGAGGCGATTTTTGGCTTTATTTGACACATTGAAGCGCCGTATTTTGCGTAGCATGTTGGCGTAGGTGTGTAAGCTAATGTCGAGCATGCTGCTGACTTTTGGGGTATGATTTATCAACTTGACACAAGTTGACATAATCAACTTGGTTAAAGTTGATTCTTTTGGCTCGGTTTTTGTATTTCGTGTTTCGTGTTTCGGTTTTTCGTCGTGTTTTTCGATCTTGGCTCGAAGTAAAATAATATTGTAATGCATTATTTTACGACTTTGTGGGATTTTGTTTTGTAAGAATGTGACCCGGGACGCATTTTGGCCCGCTTCGGGTGCTTGGGCCCTCTTGCGTGTTTTGGGCCGTTTTTGTGTGTGTGGGTCGTTTTTGTATTCTTGGGCCATCTTGTGAGGCGTTTTTGTGTCGTGCTTGTGCGTATTGTGTCGACTTACGATTTAAAATGACTAAATTAAAATTCATTTTTACGAAATATGCAAATTCAAATTAATACGTTAAAAATGACTAAAATGTTTTAGACACTTATATACCGTTTCGTCTCTTTTTAAAACATGCATGAAAGTCCTTTTCGTCATCGGGTTTGCTTTTTGGGGGGGTACGGATACGGGTATCTGAGCCCCAGTTTGGTGAGCTTGGACTAAAGCGCTAGTCAAACTTAGAAGATAGTATCCGGACCATTACAGTCTCGATACTACCTGGCGACGCTAAGTATGTGTCTCGGGGGGAGACGAGGACTTAGTGTCGGGAATGCGGGGAGGGACGGCATGTTTAAGGACATGACGGTCCTGCATGTTTAAGGGCTTGCCGGCCTGCTGTTGTTTGGATGTGATTTGATGGCGTTTTGTAGCTTGGCCATATCTTGCGTCTCGCATGTTTGCTGCGTGCTTGCTTGTGTATCTGTGATTTGCCTTTCCTTCTCGCAGAGAGAATGGGTGTTAGCGTTCTTGATATGTAAAGAAAATCTGTGTTTCTGCATCCTCGATTTGAAAATAAGAAGTGTATATTTTGTTGGCGTAAAAAGTGTGTGTATTTGAGGAATATACGTATTTAACTCGTGAAGATTATACGTATTGTGATTTGTAACTCGTAATGGGTGTGTTTGCTTTGAAAAGTATACGTATTTAACTCGTGAGGAGTATACGTATTTTTGATCTTTTGACTCGTAAAGAGTGTGTTTATTTTGAAAAATATACGTATTGGACTCGTGAGGAGTATACGTATTTTTGATTTTGTGACTCGTAAAGAGTGTATTTGTTTTTGAAAATATACGTTTTTAACTCGTGAGGAGTATACGTATTTTGATTTGTGACTCGTAAAGAGTGTATTTGTTTTTGAAAATATACGTATTTAACTTGCGGGAAATATACGTATTTTGATTTTGTGACTCGTAAAAAGTGTATTTGTTTTTGAAAATATACGTTTTTAACTCGTGAGGAGTATACGTATTTTGATTTAAGACTCGTAAAGAGTGTATTTGTTTTGAAAAGTATACGTATTTAACTCGTGAGGAGTATACGTATTTTGATTTTGTGACTCGTAAAGAGTGTACTTGTTTTTGATTTGTGACTCGTAAAGAGTGTATTTGTTTTGAAAAGTATACGTATTTAACTCGTGAGGAGTATACGTATTTTGATTTTGTGACTCGTAAAGAGTGTATTTGTTTTTGAAAATATACGTATTTAACTTGCGGGAAATATACGTATTTTGATTTGTGACTCGTAAAGAGTGTATTTGTTTTGAAAAGTATACGTATTTAACTCGTGAGGAGTATACGTATTTTGATTTTGTGACTCGTAAAGAGTGTATTTGTTTTTGAAAATATACGTATTTAACTCGTGAGGAGTATACGTATTTTGATTTTGTGACTCGTAAAGAGTGTATTTGTTTTTGAAAATATACGTATTTAACTTGCGGGAAATATACGTATTTTGATTTGTCACTCGTAAAGAGTGTATTTGTTTTGAAAAGTATACGTATTTAACTCGTGAGGAGTATACGTATTTTGATTTTGTGACTCGTAAAGAGTGTATATGTGTTGAAATTCGGGCTCTCGGTTTGTAACGAGCATGTGTATTCTCGTGTTTTATCATAGTAGCGCATAAAAGAGTGAATTAATAGCGTAATGGACCGTAATAACAAGTCCAAACTAAAAATCGACCCGTGCCTGACCACTTAATCGCCAGAGGTCTGGCGATTTAGTGTGTGTGTGTGATTTTTGGTTCAAAAACACGGGAAGGGGAAGAGAGCAAGGCAGCCGAAAACACACACACATAAACACCTCTAAATCGAAAAATTCATTCTCAGCGATTTTCCAACCAAAACTCGTGATTCCGACTCCTACGATTCGCAATGGACCAAGGTATGCACTCAATCAAGTTGCTAATTCGTGTTTTGAAGTCGGTTTGAGTCGGTTTTAACTCAAAATTCGTTTTTTAGGGTTTATGTGAAACCGTTTTGCTTGATTCGAATTTCGCCATTATCGTTACTTGAAATTGGTTCTTGAGAGTGTTATGAGACTTGTTTTGTTGTTGTTGATGATTGCATGTGAAAACCCGACTTGTAGGGCTGATTTTCGTGTGTATGGTCAAGGGCATTTTGGTCATTTTTCGTTTTTGTCTCGAAACATGCTCAAAGTTTCAATGTAGGTTACCCATTAGTAGTATAATGTATGGGTGAATTCGTTTTGCTGAAATTGGCGCGAAAGTCGGGTTTTTTGGGCCAAAAACCGTGTGACAGGGGGTTTTGTCGGGGTTTTGCTCTGTTTTTGTCGTGTAAAACAACACCGATTGGCTTGGTTGTTTTTGAAACGTCGTTGTATGCTAGTGATGAGGCCATGGGTGTTTTGTGTGTGAAAAACGGTTTGGAAATCTGTAATTTTCGTGTGTTTTTGTGTGGAGACGGTTTCTCGGGTCGAAATTTTCGGTCCCGAAACTTGTCGAAAACTCTCGTCTTGGATCATGATGACTTGTATGGTGTGTGGCCTGCCCATTTTTGTTGAGCATGTGTGATTTTGAAGCGTTTTGTAGCGTTTTTGTGTAGTCGAGCTAGGCTTCTTGAAACCGTTTTTCTTGCTTCTTGCGCTTCATGTCTTGGATGCGTTGTCATGTGTGTTGCTTGGGTTGGCTAGGATGTTGTTTCGTGGGAGGCTAGGGTCTCTTTGGTCAAGGATAGGTCATGAAAAGACTGCTTTTGTAGCTTGCGTGCGTTTTACAAAAGCTATTCAGTCGGTGTGTTCGGGGCACGATTTCTGTACGAAACTTTTTGTAGGCGTTTATTATGGCTTGTATGTCGTATAAGTGTCATGCAATGGGCGTTTCTGTGTCTCTGCGCTGTTTTAGCCTTATCTGTCAAAAATAGGCTTAGGGTGTATTCTCTGCTGCTTTGCTTAGTTTCTTTGTCATTTTGTACTTTCGAGCTCTTTGTATTGGTCGTGCATGACATATGTATCGTATACGTGTCATAATATACGCATTTCTGTATTCCTGCGTTGCTTTTGGCCTTGTCTGTCAAAAATAGGCCTAAACTTGCTTTTTGCTGTTTCATTTGCTTCTTCTTTGCCTTTGCATACCGTTGCTTTTCAGGTTAGCTGTGCATGTCGTGCATATTGTATGTTTGTTACAAGATATGCATTTTTTGGGTCTCTGCTTCTTTTCAGCCTTTTCTGTCAAAGATAGGCCTGAGGCTCGCTTTTTGCTGTTTTATTTGGTTCTTCTCTGTTCTTTGTGTATCCTCGTTTCTTGGATTAAATGTGTATGACGTAGGTGTTGTGTCTGCGTCATGAAAATGTATCTCTGTGTTTCTGCTCCTCTTTTAGCCTTTTTTGTCAAAGATAGGCCTGAAAATTGCTTTTCTGTTGCCTTTGTATGTGTGCATCCCTCTGTTGGTCGTGAACTTGCTTTGATTGAATTGTACTTTGTCTTATCATATGGCTGCGTTGCTTAAAAGTGTTTCTTGATTCGGTGCAGGTGACCCTGAGATCGTGATACCTACGACCAGTGCTATGCAGGATGTCATCGAGAACATTGACTTTACTGTCACCGGGGAGGAGCGTACGCCGATGTCCGAGCTGCGTCATCACTTGGCGACTTCTGAAGGTCCGTCGCAGTCTGATCTGTTCAAAACTCCTCCTATTTTGACGCCAGGGAACGAGGTACAGGGGGCTGTTCCAGAGTCTCCTATGCCCTCTATTAGCGAGCGCGGCCTCTTTGTGGAAGCGACGATATACGTTGGTGGCGCGGGCGTCTTGTAGATGCGGCCGGGGTTCTGTGGAGCGGTTGTAGAGTTACCTATGCCTTAGTAGGTGGACGCGGGCTAATGTTGAGTTGCCTAGGGCTCTGCTAGTGGGCTTGGGGTCATTGTTGAGTCGCCTAGGCCCTCTGTTGGCGGCGTGGAGTTGGTTACGTACCTTCGCCAGGTGTTGGGAGTGGGCGAGGGGTTCTGAGCGGCTGGTGTCCGCCGGAAGGGAAGCCGAGAGTAGAGGTCGTGGAGGTGGACGTAAGAATGATAGGCCTAGTAGGAAGCGTAAAGTAGCTGATGTTGCTGGTAGTGCTGAGGGTGGTGTTCGGACGCGTGGTCGTCGTGCAGCAGAGGCTAGTGGTAGTTGTGAGCGAGGTGAGGACAATAGTGCTGGTGTTTCAGGAGAGGTGAGCTCTGACGAGGCTGAGGCGGGAGACGGTCCGGCTGTTGATAAGCCGAGACGTGGTCCTCATCGTCGACTTGAGGATGCCTTTGAGGATATCCCTGAGCCCGAGGAGGAGCAGGGTGACGAGCAGGTCGTGGATGATGCAGCTGAGGTTGTAGTTGGAGGTGAGGTCGCAGGTGGTGCTGATGAGGGGTTCTGAGAGGTGAGGTCGCGGAGTCTTTGTAGGTGGTGAGGCTGGTGCCGATGCTGGGCCAGCTGCTGCGCAGAATATGTTCATGGGCGTGGTTGATGAGCTGGGTTTGAGGCCATCGTTTCCTCATGGCCCGAGACTGTGGGCGAAGGTTGCCAAGGATTGGGATGGTGTAAGCTTGGTTTGGAACACCTTGGAGCATTTGTCTACCCGGGTGAAGGTTGGTTTCGAGCTGGGTAATATGAGGACCTTTTCTGGTTTCCGCACTGTTATGGATGTTTTTAATAAGCAGTGCCTCCTGAGTCGCGGAAGATAATCCTTGGCACGGCCTTTGGTCCGTTGGTAGATACCCGTATCCGTACCCCCCTAAAGCAACCCGATGATGAAAATGGACTTTTATGCATGTTTTATAAAAAGACGAAACGGTACAAAGTGTCTAAAACATTTTAGTCATTTTTAACGTATTATTTTAGAATTTGCATATTTCGTAAAATGAACATTAATTTTGTCGCCTATTTTAAGCTAAAATACGACACGATTTTTCAAGCCCACAAAAACGGCCTCACAAAAACAACCCACAAGTCACAAAAATACGCACTCAAAACGGGCCCACTCACCTCACGAGTCACATTTTCGTAAAACCAAATTTTACGATATTACAAAATAATACAACACGAAACATTTTTATTTCGAGCCAAAATCGAAAAACACGACAAAAACCGAAACACGAAACACGAAACACCAAAACCAAAAACAACAAACTTTGGTCCAATGGACCAAAGCTTCACACACACACGATAAACCTCCGGATATAAGCATGCATTCACGACAATAACCAAGCCCAACATCCAATCACAAACAAGCCGACAACTTCAGCCCAAAAACCAAAAAAACACAATTTCAGCCGCTAGTTAACTAGCGGCCTGTTTTTCAGCCGCTAGTGGACTAGCGGCTCTTTTCCCCTCCTTTTTGGGCCGTGGCGGCTTGTTTGGGCCTGTTTGTTGCACTAGCGGCCTGTTTTTCGTGTTTTGTATGATTTCAGCACACCATTCTCCTTCTATATATACCCACACGTATACAACACAAAAATGAACAACAATTCACAACTCTCTATCTCCCTCTTACACTCACACTTAGCATTTTTCTAAAAACCGTCTTTACGTTTTAAGGTAAACCTTTTACCTTCGGACTAGACTTTTTAGACTCGGACAAGGGTTACACTAACCCAACTCAATATTGGTTTAACGAACCCGTATTCGTAATACGGTTGTAGTAATTCGGATTCCTAATCCGTCTAAACCTCGCCAATATTGCATAAACAAACGACTCACTGTCACTAAAGCAAACCGACATTGCATTTTACACTTAAGCAAATTCTCATGCATGCATTAAATTACGACTAAAACATGGATTCGACATTAACTTGTACCGTTTCACTAGTCTTTTAAACATGCAAAACTGAGGGTTTTCAAAATAATAGAATTAGACAAAAGTCGGAAAATAACGTTTTATAATAATTCAAATCAATGAATTATTATTTTACGTATATTTCCTAAAGCAAAACGTCGTTAATTTTAACGACTCACATGCATTACTTTGCATTTTTATCGAGTTATATTCGCACTTGTACGTAGCGTTTTATTTGCTCACACATCGAAATTAAGCACTTGTTTTCAAATCAGTAAAGACTACTTTACGTAGGCTTTTGATTTCAGTTTTTCATAAAACGTTTTGATTAACTTTCAAAAGTAACCTTGCCCCGAATCCACTCTGGTTTCACGATAACCTTAGGAGGAGAGGTATCGACGCGCCTTGAATTCTAAGACACGCGTCTTATAATTTAAGACGCATTGAAAAGGTCCAAATTCCTTTAAAATTTGGTGGCGACTCCAAATGCAATTTCAAATCGATTTTCAAGCAAATAAGCAATAATATCCCCCATAGCAAACTCGCACACTTTTGCACCTATAGCAATTTTCTCGCGTAGCGCCTTGCTCCTATTCGAGCGAGCTCGCGCGAGGCGTCGAGATAGGTCCGATCCGGGTACCTTCAGTTGGCGACTCCGCTGGGGATTAGCACGTTTTTATTTTTAAGAAAATAAACTTTTTCTTTTTATTTAAAAACGCAAGAGGCAAAGCTTGAAAATTTGAAAACAATTACGCTTTCGATGTTTGAGCAATTCTACGTTCGAGTCAAATCCTCCGGGATTTCCGAGCCATGCACCCTCGAGAATCGGCCCCTAATAGCGTTCGCTTCATAAGCGAGACTATTCTGGACAAACCGAGTTCTCACCCCTTCACGATTACAAGTACGGCATCGATCCGCACAAACGATTAATAACAGTCAAACTTGGACGCTCTAGGACCCGTATTGAATTCACACTCAAACGTGTGCAATCTTGCGGATAACCCTACACAAACGTTGCGGGAATGACCGGAGGGAACCTTACCCAAAAGCCAAAAACCCCGTGTCTATACGTACAAATGCGAAGCTATAGTACCCTCACTATAGTCGTCTTTCAAAACAAAATCATGCAAAACATTTTCAAAGCATATGCATTCAAAAACGTCACTTCAAAATGCATTTTCAAACGCTTTTCAAAAAAAAGCATGCTTTCAAAAACACTGACGTCAAGTTCGTTGACCAATAGTCAAATGAACCAGACAAACAACATGCCGCGGCATTCAAACTCGATCAGAAATAATCACTACATTTCCGATCCTTTACAAAACGTAAATGAGTTATACGACTGACGTATCGTCATAATTCGTTTATCGCAAAATTCTTTCACAGAGCAAAACCCAAAATGTCAATTCATTGCGGGCATTTAATCAAAACAACCACTTTTACACTACACATTTCACACTATACATTCGAAACAACTCTAGGCCGAATGACTCTCTAGTCGTCTCGACCTAAACGAACGTCTTTTCAAAAACAAACAAAATGCGGGGTCGTTCAGACACGAAACCGTCATTTTACATGTCTAATCAGTTGACTTATCGTCATTTTGGTTCGACTTTTCTATAGCACACATGCACGTAAAAGGCAAGCAATATTTGCTTTTTACTCGTTTTAACATTGATGGGGCTTAGTCGTCTCGCCTAATCAAAAATAAACCTGACAAACCTAAGGGTAGCTAGGGTAAGTCGGGGTCGAGTCCACAAGGAGAAGGTTGCAATTGTAGGTTACTTATGGAGCGTTTCAAGTCTTAGTCGGTTCGAATGTTGAGGTTTACTAAAGCTAGAGCAAAGAGAAGGGTTTAGCTTAAGGGAAGGAAATCTAGGAAGTCGGGTTAGGCAAGGGTAAGGTTAGGTCTAGGAGTGATGATCGGGTTGAGTAGGTAATCGTACTTGCTAAGGATATAGCTCGTCCTCTCGGTCTTAAGCTTCCTCTAGGTCTCAAAAGCGGGCTCTCGCTACTTACGATTGAGGGTCCTAATGATTGTCTCGCGCCTCTCCTCGAACTAGTCTCTCGATCTAAAGTTCAAGGGTGCTAAAAGTTTGCTAAAACGTGATCAAGGAATCAACAAACACATTCAAGCAAGGACAATCAAAGCAAGCGCAAAAGCCTAACTCAAATAATCACAAACATCGACCAAAACAATCACCCATGCTTCACCCTTCTCCCTAGGCGAAAAAACTACTCAAACATGGTAAAAACGATAATCAAAGCGAGGAGAAAGGATGAAAGCATGATCAAGCACAATATAAATTGAAAACACAATGAAAAAGAGAAGAAGAAAATCAATACCAAATCAGAAAATCAAGGAGGAAAAGGATGATCAAAGACAACGATTACCAAATGAACCAACGTAATAGCGAATTCGAGTCGGGAATTGAAAAGTACAAATTATGAAAAGTATGAAAACCTAAGTTTTGAGAGAACAAAGTTTAGAGAATCCTAAAACTAGTGTAAAAAGCATGCCCCGAAAATATGATGTTAAGCCTCTTAAAATAGACGAAGAATTAAAGCACACGAAGCGTCGGAGTGGGTGGTCCCGACCGGGACAATGGGTGTCCCGTCCGGGATGAGGGTGTCCCGTCCGGGATGAGGTGGTCCCGTCCGGGATGAGGTGGTCCCGTCCGGGACAAGGTGGTCCCGTCCGGGATGGTGGCGTCCCGTGGGTTTCAGTCTTTTTCAGCTTTGGAAGCCGATTTTGTAAAGGCCATATCTCACTCGTATCTTGGCGGAATTAAGCGTGTGACCTGCCGTTGGAAAGCTATCGAGACGAACTATCATCTCCACTTGGTCTTGCATCCATTGGAGGTCTAAAACTTGAGATATAACCATTTGAAGTTGACCTTGCGTCGGCTTTAGTTCACCTTGACTTGACTTTGACCTTGATCTTGGTCCTAACTTGTCGTATGTTGACCCAAGGCCTAGGGACGAGGCGTGGATCACTCCAAAGGGTAGGGACGGGGTCTAAAGTGAATAAATGAGCTCCGTGCTCCGTCCCATGGTCCCGGGACACCTCCAAACGTCAAAATGCGGCCCAGACGCAGTTTAATTCCAAGACGAAACCAACTCGGAACTTCACGAAACTTTATGAAACTTCACGAAACCTCTCGACCAGCATCCTAACCTCCAAATATGCGCGTTTCCCTACAAAATAGACATAAAAACGCAGCAGTGCCAAAACGGAGAGAAATAGGAGCTGAAACGCAAGCAAAAGCACAAGAATGGCCGAGAAACGCTATGGAAACGCTACGAACAAGGGGCTATAAGTATATAAAAATAGGACACATCAAACTCCCCCAAACCGAACCGTTGCTTGTCCTCAAGCAACAAAGCATGACAGAAAATAGAGGACGAATCGAGCAAAAGAAGACTTCCCAACAATCACCAAACCGCAAGCAGCTTTAGCAAATGGCAATCGATCCCGAAGCAGCATGGGACGTATGGAAATAGCAAGCTAACGGATGAGAATTACAAGACGGCGCAGAATGAATAGCATGGCTTAGACTTAGGCTCTCTAGCAATCAAATCACGGACCTCTCGCGGTTTCCACTCTAGCACAAATGATGATAAAGGTGATATATGTGATGACACTCACCTACTCGACTAGCTAAGCACGCCCGCAATCTAATGTGGATCAAATCTCGCATTCCCGTACACAATAATGTCACAAAAACGAACCAAACACGAGGGCTTACATAGGAAATGAGGGTGTAAAGGCCGCAGAGAGGATAAGGGTAAAAAGGTGGATCAAATGATTATGGAATCGTGGAGCTAAGCCACTAGAAACCACTCGTACTACTCAAGTGCTCGTCCAACCAACAAAGAACCCAACTCTCATTAAAACGGACCGAAAGCAGCATATCGGTCTCCTTTACACATCAACGCAACATAACAACAAATTACAAGTCCTCGCTCATCAACAACAACAACAACAACTTAACATTTTTGTGCACACATTTTCTTTCTTTTTGTATTTTTTGTGTGTTGTGTTTATTTTTTTCAGATTTTTGTGTTTGAATTTTTTCTTGAGCAAAAGAGCATAATAACATGTTGCGGAAAATACCTCATCATGGGTCGGGGAAACAGCAATCCCGACTCCAATTCACCAACACTCTCAAAACCAACGACATCAGCAAGTCGTAGCATGATCGCAACCCATCGGACAAGCACAAGAGTAAGCAAAGCGGTAACTAGCAAGGCTAGGGTAGGCTATTTGGCATGTAGCTTAAAACTCATGTGTATAAGGGTAATAGGATCAAAAATGAGAGGATAAAAGCAATGCATGGACAAGGTGAGTCAAATGCAATCGTCTAAAGCCTCATATGCAATAATAAGTGACAGAATCGTGGGAAACACGGGATAGGGGCCACACTTATGCGTGTTGATATTACGTACCCCACGAGGAGAACTACTCTCAATAAAGCACGGGGACCGAGGTAGATGTATCGGCCGCAGGAGGCTAAAAACCTCACAATATAGTAGCTAAAGTCCGTGAAATAATAAAGCCAACAGTAAAAGCACATGCCATCATCTACAAGCACGTCTAAACATCCCCGAAAGCGCTAATCCAACATTATAAAACATGCCAAAGCTCAAAGCTAACAAGGGAAGGGATGTCGGAAAAAATCAAGGTAAAAAGAGCTCGCAACAACGGTCGGGATACGTATTTTTGGTATTTTTTGAAATTTTCTGATTTTTTGTGATTTTCTGAAAAATTTTTTTGTTTTTGATTTTTTGGATTTTCGGGATTTTTTGGAAAATGAAAAACGGAAAGAAAAATGCAAAAAGAAAAGCAGAGCGAAAAGCAAAGCGTTCCTCCCCCCAAACCGAACAACACATTGTCCCCAATGTGTCCTAAAGCACATCAACCAAGGGGACCTTAAAAATAAGGGAGAAAAACATAAACAAGTGAAATGAAAACGAACTTACAATATGTACAAAGGGAACGCCCCCCCAAACCAGCATCAAAATGGGGGCGCAGCACGGGCCGCCGCAGACGCGAACCTGCTACCATCACCAACGTCATCCAACCGGCGATCATCAATCGATTGGCTTGCAGCAAAGCCAACCATTATTGCAACCAAGGCTCGTAGAAGTCGATCAAAAATCTGCTCATGTCCTAAAGCAAATGTAGCACCAAAAGGCCATACAAGTATATAAAATCATGGCTAATGATCGACTCAACATATAAAGGAGTCTATGAAAATTGTTCTCGAGCACTTTGGTAACCATTACAATACATCCACTCGCAACAGAGGGACTGAAAAACTCATTAAGGTCAGCAGGAGGGTACAACGGCGTGACATCGGAAATGTGAACCTCGGGAGCATGTGAGGTTTTCCCTTGACTTGTTGTGTCCGTGGGAATGAAAGCCTTGTCTTCATTTGCGTATAGTAGAGCCTCCAATTCATCCACTTCAGCGCTCCACGACTTTGTGTCACCTGCGTCATTCTCAATACACGGTAAGACCGCCAAAGGATCCTCGGACAAGGATCCAATGGGAACAGACTCAATAGACGCATCAACAAGGGGACAAGTCGGTTCAGTTTCAGGAGCGTCATTCACAACTACCTCAAGCGGATTTGACAATTCACAATCATGCACAGGTTCATAACCATCGTCATCAAACAAATCATCATCACACAAGGGTGCAGGTGAGCTAGTGAAAGCACAAGTTTGAGACGAATAGGTATTATCATAAGGAGCGGGGGAACATGCACAAGACTCACAATCATCTTTCATTTCCTCGACTAATTTCATGTACGTAACAAGAACCTCGTTAAAGTCGGCTTTTAATTCAGAAATAAGAGCTTGACGCGTGATATCCCAAAAGAGGTCCCAAATCGCATAGTCGGGCATGTAGGAAATTCCACCGTTAGTCACGTAGTGAATGAAGTTGTGAGACTCATAGTTCATACCCGTGCTAATAATATAAACTTTCTCCCAATCAGAGCAATAAAGACCAAACGAACCAATATAACTGTTAAACCGAACAATATACTTATGAAATGGTTCATCATGGTATTGCGGAAAATCAAAAATTGTCATGACGTGGGGAAGAAAGAAAGTGACATATGGAAAAACAAAAGACTAGAAACAAGTAACAAACAAAAACAAAAGCCGTCTCCCCGGCAACGGCGCCAAAATTTGATAGGATTTAGTCGCGTCTCCTAATCAAAAATAAGTCCAAACTCACTCTAATAGGTAGCAAGGGTAAGTCGGGTCGATATCCACAGGGAGATGGTCGCTTAAGTTGGTTATTTTTAGTGATTCTAGTCTTGGTTCGAAGGGTCGAGGTTACTAAAGCTATAGCGGAGAATAAGGGTTTAAAACTTAGAGGAAAAAGGTCTAGGGAATCGGGTTAGGCACGGGGAATGCTAGGTCAAAGGATGGTGACAGAAATGAGTAGGAAAACGCTCTCGCTAAGGGTAAGCTAGGCCTCTCGGTCTTAAGCTCCTTTAGGTCTCAAATGCGGGCTCTCATGAACTTACAAGTGAGGGTCCTAATGATTGGTCTCGTGTCCTACCCTAAACTAGGCTTTCGGTCTTAAGTTTAAGGGTGACAACGCTCACAAATCCTTGGCCAAAGGATCAACAAACGCATACAAAGCGAGACAATCAAAACGAGCGAAAACCTAACTCAAAACATCATCAAAAACAACCCAAGCATGCACCCATGATTCACCCTTCTCCCCTAGAATAAGAACTACTCAAGCATAGCGGAAATGATAACAAAAGCAATAGAGAAAGACGAAGACATGATTACAAACAATATAAAATGAAATCACAATGAAAATAGGAGAAGAAATTGATAATACCAATCGAAATTTGATGAAACAAAGGATGAATTCGACAACAAAACCAAATAGACGATAAAACTAGAGCAATCCGAGTCGGGAATTGAAAGTACAAGAGATCAAATTATTTAAACCTAAGTTTTCTTGAGAATAAACTTAAAAGTGTTGTAAAAATCTTTGGAGAAAGAATGATCCGAAATTATAATGTTTAGGCCTTCAAATAGACGAAGTATTTTGAGCCAACGAGGAGTCACAGGGCCGTCCCGACCGGGACAAGGGTGGTCCCGTCCGGGACATAGTCATCCCGTCCGGGACAGGCTCATCCCGGAGGGTGCAAAGATTTTTCACCGTAACTCACTCGTTTCTTGGCGGAATTAAGCGTGTGACCTGCCGTTGGAAAGCTATCGAGACGAACTATCATCTCCACTTGGTCTTGCATCCATTGGAGGTCTAAAACTTGAGATATAACCATTTGAAGTTGACCTTGCGTCGGCTTTAGTTCACCTTCACTTGACTTTGACCTTGATCTTGGTCCTAACTTGTCGTATGTTGACCCAAGGCCTAGGGACAAGGCATGGATCATCCCAAAGGGTAGGGACGGGGTCTAAAGTGAATAATTGAGCTCCGTGCTCCGTCCCATGGTCGGGACGCCTTCAAGCGTCAAAACGCGGCTCGTCTGCAGCGGCGAATCGGCATGAAACCAACTCGGATCTTCACGAAACTTTATGAAACTTCACGAAACCTCTCAACAAGCATCCTATACTCCAAATATGCGTGTGTACTGCAGAATGGACACAAAAACGCAGCGGTGCCAAAGCGGGAGAAATAGGAGCTAAAACGCCGTATAATAGCACAGAAACGCAGAGAAAGGCTCGTGAAGCAGGGGCTAATTATGAGTAAATATATGAGATATCAAATCCCCCCAAACCGAACCGTTGCTTGTCCTCAAGCAACAAGCGTGAAAGAAAACAGAGGACAAGGCGAGCAAAAGAAAACTTCCCAAACAAACGCCAAACCGCAAGTAGCTCAAGCGAAAGGCAATCAATCCCGGCAAAGATGGGACGCAAGGAAATAGCAAGCTAACGGCTGAGAATTACAAGACGGCGCAGGATGAATAGCATGGCTTAAACATAGGCTCTCTAGCAATCAAATCATGGACCTCTCGCGGTTTCCACTCTAGCACACATGATGAACAGGGCGATATATGTGATGACACTCACCTACTCGACTAGTGGAAGCACGCCCGCAATCTAATGTGGACCAAATCTCGCATTCCCGTACACAATAATGTCACAAAAACGAACCAAACATGAGGGCTTACATAGGAAATGAGGGTGTAAAGGCCAAAGAGAGGTTAAGGGTGATAAGGTGGAACAAATGATTATGGAATCGTGGAGCTAAGCCACTAGAAACCACTCGTACTACTCAAGTGCTCGTCCAACCAACAAAGGACCCAACTCCCATGAAAACGGACCGAAAACAGCATATCGGTCTCCTTTACACGTCAACGCAACAATAGCAACAAATTTCAAGTGCTCGCTCATGTAAAACAACAACAACTTCTTCATTTTGTGCACACACTTTCTTCTTCTTTTTGAATTTTTGTGTTGTGTTTGATTTTTTTCAGATTTTTGTTTGAATTTTTCTTTCTTGAGCAAAAGAGCACACTCACAAGTTGCGGAAATACCTCATTAAAAGGTCGGGGAAGCGGCAATCCCGACTCATATTCACCATCACTCTCAAAGCCAACGACGCCAGCAAGTCGTAGCAAAACAAAGATCACAACCCATCGGACAAGCACAAGAGTAAGCAAAGCGGTAACTAGCAAGGCTAGGGTAGGCTATTTAGGCAAGTAGCTAGCAAACTCATGTGGGTAAAGGGTAAAGGGATCGTATAAGAGAGGATAAAAGCAATGCATGAACATGGTGAATCATAAGCAATCAACTAAAGCCTCATATACCAAAAACAAGTGATGTAATCATGGGAAGCACGGGATAGGGGCCACACTTATGCGGCGTTGATATTACGCACCCCACGAGGAGAACTACTCTCAATAAAGCACGGGACCGGATAGATGTCTGGCCGCAGGAGGCTAAAAACCTCACAAAATAGTAGCTCAAGTCCATGAAATAATAAAGCCAACAAAGAAAAGCACGCCATCATCTGCAACACGTCTCAACATCCCCGAAAGCGCTAATCCAACAATGAAAAATCATGCCAAAGCTCAAAGCACACAAGGGAAGGGATGTCGGGAAAGAATAAAGGTAAAAACATGCTCAAAACAACGGAACGGGATACGTATTTTTGGTATTTTTGTGAAATTTTCTGATTTTTTTGTAATTTTTGGGATTTTTCAGATTTTTTTGATTTTTGTGATTTTTTGAAAAATGAAAAACGAAAAAGAAAACGCAAAAATAAAGCAAAGCGGAAAGCAAAGCGTTTCTCCCCCCAAACCGAACGACACATTGTCCCCAATGTGTCCTAAAGCACATCAACCAGGGACCCGTAAAATAAGGGAGAAAAACGATAAAAAGTCTCAAAGAAAACAAAGTACATACAATTTATATTTACAATGAAATACGCCCCCCCAAACCGACTTCAAACGGGGCTCAAAGACGGCGACGGAAGTACCACCAACCATGGGCCTCGTCATAAACGACCCCACTACCATCGTCTTCTTCATCATCGTATCCAACGTCATCATCCACAAAGACCATCATCTCGGCCAAAACCAAAGATCAATTCGGCCAACAAAGAAGAACACCGGGCACATCCTCTTTGATTACACTTCTACCCGCATCCGCCCTCCCTAGCGTACCTGCAATCATGTCACAACAAAGCACGGCCTCAAGAGGGTCCCTCTCGAGGACTTGCGGTAAGTACTCATCCACACAATCATCTATAACGCCAGCGAAAAGACAGCCTCCTCTAACATGGGACGCTTTAAAGCGTTAGAAAGGTTGAAAGTAACTTTATCACCTCCTATATCCAACGTCAATTTCCGTTCTTGGCGTCAATGATAGCACCAAAGAAGGTGTGCAAGAAAGGCCGACCCAATATAATTGGAATTTGGGAGTCCTCGGCCATGTCAAGAACAATGAAATCGGCGGGAATGAAGAACTTACCAACCTTGACGAACGTCCTCCAAAACACCGAGTGGGCGTTTGTGACGTAACGATCCGCCATCTCAAGAGTGATATTAGTTACTTTCAACTCGCCCATGTGGAGCTTCTCGCACACCGAGTAAGGCATGACACTCACGCTTGCACCTAAATCACACAAGGCTTTATCAATGAAAGTAGTTCCAATAGTGCAAGGGATCGAGAAGCTACCGGATCTTTCAATTTAGGAGGAGACTGGTTTTGTAAAAGTGCACTACACTCGGCGGTTGAAAGCCACGCCTCAACCTCACCGAGCGATCGTTTACGAGTAAGTATGTCTTTGAGGAATTTAGCATATGCGGGACTTGAGTGACTAGTTCAAGAAAGGGGCGGTTACCTTCAAGTCCTTGACGCCCTCCATGAACTTACCAAATTGACTATCGAGCTTAGATTTTACCACTCGGCTCGGGAATGGTAATTTAATCTGAATTGGCGGCTCGACAGGCTTAGCTTTCTCCGCCTCCTTGGGCTCCACGTTCTCGCCACTGCACACCACCACCATCCACGGCTGTTCTCCTTGGGCACGGCTACCCCATTTCCCTTGCCCGCTCCACTCGTGCTTGCTCCATTGCACTTCGTACCTGCTCCAGCAAAACTATCACTAGAAACATGCATATCGTTAGGAGAAAGGGGAGGGTTTACCTCACTTACCACCGTAGGCATGGGTGGACCATCATAGCTCGTGCCACTCCTTAAAGAAATGGCGTTGATCGACTCATGTTGTTGAGGTTGAGTGCCTTGCGATGGAAGGTTACCGGTTTCAGTTGAGAACTTGAAGAAGCAAGTTGAGCCATTTGTGTTTCAAGCATCTTGATGGCGGCGTCTTTAGCTTGATCGCTTCTTTGCATTTGAGCCATCATTGTTTCTTGATTTTTAGCCATTTGCATCATCATGGCTTGCATGGCATCCATTCGATCGGAACCGGAGCGGGAACAACGGGTGGTGGGGCATTTTGTTGTTGAAAATTGGGGCGATTGAAGCGGAGGGTTATAAGGTCGAGGAGCATTGTTGTAGCTGAAATTTTGTGGACTGCTTTTGGTATTGTGGTAGTTGTGGGCTGAAGTTTTGTTGTTGGGGAGGTGGATTCAAGACATTTTGGCTCTTGTAAGACAAATTCGGATGGTTCTTGTAGCCCTCGTTGTAATAGTTCGAGTAGGGGCTGTTTTGAGAATGTAAAGCATGCACATGATGAGATTGTGTGTTCATACCTCGGCATTCCATTGGAGTGTGACCTAAACGCCACATGTATTGCAAGGTACATCATAAGAAGTGTGCAAAGCCGCTACCGTTTGTCCACTAGCACTCGAGGAACTACTACCCGCTTGCATTTGACTCATAATCATCGCGGTCATAGCATCCATTTTTGCGGAAAGCATGGCTACCATATCACCATCGGTCTTACCTCCAATCCTAGGCACATTCCTAGAGCTCCCATATTGCGTTGTGAATCGCCATTGCCTCGATCGTATCGATGGCCTCCTCCACATCAATATTGTCAAAGCCGCCCATTCGCCATGAGTCAAGCACTTGGCGTGACTCGTTGTAAAGACCGTTATAAAACTGCATGACAATAAACCATTTATCCATACCGTGGTGAGGGCATTGACGTTGAAGGTCTTTGTATCGCTCCCACGCATCATACAACGTCTCATCCCCTCGTTGGCGGAAGCTCGTGATTTGGCTTCTTAGCATGGCGGTCTTTTCAGCGGAAAATATTTTTGATAGAATGCCAAGACTAAGGAGTTCCAATCGGTGATGGCTAGTGCAACCGGTTCAATGAATTAAGCCACAGCTTGGCTTTGTCTCGGAGTGAAAAAGGGAAGAGCATCTCCCTAATTTGGTCTTGAGTGACCCCCGTTTGCTTAATAGTGGAGCAATAATCACAAAAGTTTTGGATGTGCAAGTTAGGGTCCTCGCCGGGACTCCCTCCAAACTGAGTGCGCTCAATGAGATTGATAAACGCGGGCTTGACTTCAAAATTGTTGGCGGCAATGTTGGGCATAGCATTGGCCGTAGGAACTTGATCCGGTGAGGCCTCGAGTGATCCGATAGCTTAACCATTTTCTTTAGCTCGGGCGTCGGTTCAATGTGAGCTTCTTTGTTGGATGATGGAGAAGAGGAAGTAGCCTCCAAGTCTTTGAGCAAGTTCTTGCGCCTCAAGAATGTACGCTCCGGTTCCGGGTCAAATTCGATTGCTAAACCCTTTTGAGACGTACGCGTTTGCCTGGGCATACAAAAACACTAGAGGTAACGATAAGTAGCGGCCTCAAGGAAGCGAGGCTCCTTGAGACAAGAGTAACAAATAAGAAAAGAACCAAATAAACAACGAAAAACAAAGCCGTCTCCCCGGCAACGGCGCCAAAATTTGATGGGGCTTAGTCGTCTCGCCTAATCAAAAATAAACCTGACAAACCTAAGGGTAGCTAGGGTAAGTCGGGGTCGAGTCCACAAGGAGAAGGTTGCAATTGTAGGTTACTTATGGAGCGTTTCAAGTCTTAGTCGGTTCGAATGTTGAGGTTTACTAAAGCTAGAGCAAAGAGAAGGGTTTAGCTTAAGGGAAGGAAATCTAGGAAGTCGGGTTAGGCAAGGGTAAGGTTAGGTCTAGGAGTGATGATCGGGTTGAGTAGGTAATCGTACTTGCTAAGGATATAGCTCGTCCTCTCGATCTTAAGCTTCCTCTAGGTCTCAAAAGCGGGCTCTCGCTACTTACGATTGAGGGTCCTAATGATTGTCTCGCGCCTCTCCTCGAACTAGTCTCTCGATCTAAAGTTCAAGGGTGCTAAAAGTTTGCTAAAACGTGATCAAGGAATCAACAAACACATTCAAGCAAGGACAATCAAAGCAAGCGCAAAAGCCTAACTCAAATAATCACAAACATCGACCAAAACAATCACCCATGCTTCACCCTTCTCCCTAGACGAATAAACTACTCAAACATGGTAAAAACGATAATCAAAGCGAGGAGAAAGGATGAAAGCATGATCAAGCACAATATAAATTGAAAACACAATGAAAAAGAGAAGAAGAAAATCAATACCAAATCAGAAAATCAAGGAGGAAAAGGATGATCAAAGACAACGATTACCAAATGAACCAACGTAATAGCGAATTCGAGTCGGGAATTGAAAAGTACAAATTATGAAAAGTATGAAAACCTAAGTTTTGAGAGAACAAAGTTTAGAGAATCCTAAAACTAGTGTAAAAAGCATGCCCCGAAAATATGATGTTAAGCCTCTTAAAATAGACGAAGAATTAAAGCACACGAAGCGTCGGAGTGGGTGGTCCCGACCGGGACAATGGGTGTCCCGTCCGGGATGAGGGTGTCCCGTCCGGGATGAGGTGGTCCCGTCCGGGATGAGGTGGTCCCGTCCGGGATGGTGGCGTCCCGTGGGTTTCAGTCTTTTTCAGCTTTGGAAGCCGATTTTGTAAAGGCCATATCTCACTCGTATCTTGGCGGAATTAAGCGTGTGACCTGTCGTTGGAAAGCTATCGAGACGAACTATCATCTCCACTTGGTCTTGCATCCATTGGAGGTCTAAAACTTGAGATATAACCATTTGAAGTTGACCTTGCGTCGGCTTTAGTTCACCTTGACTTGACTTTGACCTTGATCTTGGTCCTAACTTGTCGTATGTTGACCCAAGGCCTAGGGACGAGGCGTGGATCACTCCAAAGGGTAGGGACGGGGTCTAAAGTGAATAAATGAGCTCCGTGCTCCGTCCCATGGTCCCGGGACACCTCCAAACGTCAAAATGCGGCCCGTCACATGGCGAATCCAAGACGAAACCAACTCGGAACTTCACGAAACTTTATGAAACTTCACGAAACCTCTCGACCAGCATCCTAACCTCCAAATATGCGCGTTTCCCTACAAAATAGACATAAAAACGCAGCAGTGCCAAAACGGAGAGAAATAGGAGCTGAAACGCAAGCAAAAGCACAAGAATGGCCGAGAAACGCTATGGAAACGCTACGAACAAGGGGCTATAAGTATATAAAAATAGGACACATCAAACTCCCCCAAACCGAACCGTTGCTTGTCCTCAAGCAACAAAGCATGACAGAAAATAGAGGACGAATCGAGCAAAAGAAGACTTCCCAACAATCACCAAACCGCAAGCAGCTTTAGCAAATGGCAATCGATCCCGAAGCAGCATGGGACGTATGGAAATAGCAAGCTAACGGATGAGAATTACAAGACGGCGCAGAATGAATAGCATGGCTTAGACTTAGGCTCTCTAGCAATCAAATCACGGACCTCTCGCGGTTTCCACTCTAGCACAAATGATGATAAAGGTGATATATGTGATGACACTCACCTACTCGACTAGCGGAAGCACGCCCGCAATCTAATGTGGACCAAATCTCGCATTCCCGTACACAATAATGTCACAAAAACGAACCAAACACGAGGGCTTACATAGGAAATGAGGGTGTAAAGGCCGCAGAGAGGATAAGGGTAAAAAGGTGGATCAAATGATTATGGAATCGTGGAGCTAAGCCACTAGAAACCACTCGTACTACTCAAGTGCTCGTCCAACCAACAAAGAACCCAACTCTCATTAAAACGGACCGAAAGCAGCATATCGGTTTCCTTTACACATCAACGCAACATAACAACAAATTACAAGTCCTCGCTCATCATCAACAACAACAACAACTTAACATTTTTGTGCACACATTTTCTTTCTTTTTGTATTTTTTGTGTGTTGTGTTTATTTTTTTCAGATTTTTGTGTTTGAATTTTTTCTTGAGCAAAAGAGCATAATAACATGTTGCGGAAAATACCTCATCAAGGGTCGGGGAAACAGCAATCCCGACTCCAATTCACCAACACTCTCAAAACCAACGACATCAGCAAGTCGTAGCATGATCGCAACCCATCGGACAAGCACAAGAGTAACCAAAGCGGTAACTAGCAAGGCTAGGGTAGGCTATTTGGCATGTAGCTTAAAACTCATGTGTATAAGGGTAATAGGATCAAAAATGAGAGGATAAAAGCAATGCATGGACAAGGTGAGTCAAATGCAATCGTCTAAAGCCTCATATGCAATAATAAGTGACAGAATCGTGGGAAACACGGGATAGGGGCCACACTTATGCGTGTTGATATTACGCACTTACGAGGAGAACTACTCTCAATAAAGCACGGGGACCGGGGTAGATGTATCGGCCGCAGGAGGCTAAAAACCTCACAATATAGTAGCTAAAGTCCGTGAAATAATAAAGCCAACAGTAAAAGCACATGCCATCATCTACAAGCACGTCTAAACATCCCCGAAAGCGCTAATCCAACATTATAAAACATGCCAAAGCTCAAAGCTAACAAGGGAAGGGATGTCGGAAAAAATCAAGGTAAAAAGAGCTCGCAACAACGGTCGGGATACGTATTTTTGGTATTTTTTGAAATTTTCTGATTTTTTTGTGATTTTCTGAAATTTTTTTGTTTTTGATTTTTTGGATTTTCGGGATTTTTTGGAAAATGAAAAACGGAAAGAAAAATGCAAAAAGAAAAGCAGAGCGAAAAGCAAAGCGTTCCTCCCCCCAAACCGAACAACACATTGTCCCCAATGTGTCCTAAAGCACATCAACCAAGGGGACCTTAAAAATAAGGGGAGAAAAACATAAACTAGTGAAAAGAAAACGTACTTACAATATGTACAAAGGGAACGCCCCCCCAAACCAGCATCAAAATGGGGGCGCAGCACGGGCCGCCGCAGACGCGAACCTGCTACCATCACCAACGTCATCCAACCGGCGATCATCAATCGATTGGCTTGCAGCAAAGCCAACCATTATTGCAACCAAGGCTCGTAGAAGTCGATCAAAAATCTGCTCATGTCCTAAACAGAAGCAAATGTAGCACCAAAAGGCCATACAAGTATATAAAATCATGGCTAATGATCGACTCAACATATAAAGGAGTCTATGAAAATTGTTCTCGAGCACTTTGGTAACCATTACAATACATCCACTCGCAACAGAGGGACTGAAAAACTCATTAAGGTCAGCAGGAGGGTACAACGGCGTGACATCGGAAATGTGAACCTCGGGAGCATGTGAGGTTTTCCCTTGACTTGTTGTGTCCGTGGGAATGAAAGCCTTGTCTTCATTTGCGTATAGTAGAGCCTCCAATTCATCCACTTCAGCGCTCCACGACTTTGTGTCACCTGCGTCATTCTCACTACCGGGTAAGACCGCCAAAGGATCCTCGGACAAGGATCCAATGGGAACAGACTCAATAGACGCATCAACAAGGGGACAAGTCGGTTCAGTTTCAGGAGCGTCATTCACAACTACCTCAAGCGGATTTGACAATTCACAATCATGCACAGGTTCATAACCATCGTCATCAAACAAATCATCATCACACAAGGGTGCAGGTGAGCTAGTGAAAGCACAAGTTTGAGACGAATAGGTATTATCATAAGGAGCGGGGGAACATGCACAAGACTCACAATCATCTTTCATTTCCTCGACTAATTTCATGTACGTAACAAGAACCTCGTTAAAGTCGGCTTTTAATTCAGAAATAAGAGCTTGACGCGTGATATCCCAAAAGAGGTCCCAAATCGCATAGTCGGGCATGTAGGAAATTCCACCGTTAGTCACGTAGTGAATGAAGTTGTGAGACTCATAGTTCATACCCGTGCTAATAATATAAACTTTCTCCCAATCAGAGCAATAAAGACCAAACGAACCAATATAACTGTTAAACCGAACAATATACTTATGAAATGGTTCATCATGGTATTGCGGAAAATCAAAAATTGTCATGACGTGGGGAAGAAAGAAAGTGACATATGGAAAAACAAAAGACTAGAAACAAGTAACAAACAAAAACAAAAGCCGTCTCCCCGGCAACGGCGCCAAAATTTGATAGGATTTAGTCGCGTCTCCTAATCAAAAATAAGTCCAAACTCACTCTAATAGGTAGCAAGGGTAAGTCGAGATTCGATATCCACAGGGAGATGGTCGCTTAAGTTGGTTATTTTTAGTGATTCTAGTCTTGGTTCGAAGGGTCGAGGTTACTAAAGCTATAGCGGAGAATAAGGGTTTAAAACTTAGAGGAAAAAGGTCTAGGGAATCGGGTTAGGCACGGGGAATGCTAGGTCAAAGGATGGTGACAGAAATGAGTAGGAAAACGCTCGCTAAGGGTAAGCTAGGCCTCTCGGTCTTAAGCTCCTTTAGGTCTCAAATGCGGGCTCTCACAACTTACAAGTGAGGGTCCTAATGATTGGTCTCGTGTCCTACCCTAAACTAGGCTTTCGGTCTTAAGTTTAAGGGTGACAAACGCTCACAAATCCTTGGCCAAAGGATCAACAAACGCATACAAAACGAGACAATCAAAACGAGCGAAAACCTAACTCAAAACATCATCAAAAACAACCCAAGCATGCACCCATGATTCACCCTTCTTCCCTAGAATAAGAACTACTCAAGCATAGCGGAAATGATAACAAAAGCAATAGAGAAAGACGAAGACATGATTACAAACAATATAAAATGAAATCACAATGAAAATAGGAGAAGAAATTGATAATACCAATCAGAAATTTGATGAAACAAAGGATGAATTCGACAACAAAAACCAAATAGACGATAAAACTAGAGCAATCCGAGTCGGGAATTGAAAGTACAAGAGATCAAATTATTTAAACCTAAGTTTTCTTGAGAATAAACTTAAAAGTGTTGTAAAAATCTTTGGAGAAAGAATGATCCGAAATTATAATGTTTAGGCCTTCAAATAGACGAAGTATTTTGAGCCAACGAGGAGTCACAGGGCCGTCCCGACCGGGACAAGGGTGGTCCCGTCCGGGACATAGTCATCCCGTCCGGGACAGGCTCATCCCGGAGGGTTCAGTATTTTTCAGCTTCGTAACTCACTCGTTTCTTGGCGGAATTAAGCGTGTGACCTGCCGTTGGAAAGCTATCGAGACGAACTATCATCTCCACTTGGTCTTGCATCCATTGGAGGTCTAAAACTTGAGATATAACCATTTGAAGTTGACCTTGCGTCGGCTTTAGTTCACCTTCACTTGACTTTGACCTTGATCTTGGTCCTAACTTGTCGTATGTTGACCCAAGGCCTAGGGACAAGGCATGGATCATCCCAAAGGGTAGGGACGGGGTCTAAAGTGAATAATTGAGCTCCGTGCTCCGTCCCATGGTCCCGGGACGCCTTCAAACGTCAAAACGCGGCTCGTACGCGAGCGAATCGGCATGAAACCAACTCGGATCTTCACGAAACTTTATGAAACTTCACGAAACCTCTCAACAAGCATCCTATACTCCAAATATGCGTGTGTACCTGCAGAATGGACACAAAAACGCAGCAGTGCCAAAACGGGGAGAAATAGGAGCTAAAACGCGTATAATAGCACAGGAAACGCAGAGAAAGGCTCGTGAAGCAGGGGCTAATTATGAGTAAATATATGAGATATCAAATCCCCCCAAACCGAACCGTTGCTTGTCCTCAAGCAACAAGCGTGAAAGAAAACAGAGGACAAGGCGAGCAAAAGAAAACTTCCCAAACAAACGCCAAACCGCAAGTAGCTCAGCGAAAGGCAATCAATCCCGGCGACATGGGGCGCAAGGAAATAGCAAGCTAACTACCGAGAATTACAAGGCGGCGCGGGATGAATAGCATGGCTTAAACATAGGCTCTCTAGCAATCAAATCATGGACCTCTCGCGGTTTCCACTCTAGCACACATGATGAGCAGGCGATATATGTGATGACACTCACCTACTCGACTAGTGGAAGCACGCCCGCAATCTAATGTGGACCAAATCTCGCATTCAGTACACAATAATGTCACAAAACGAACCAAACATGAGGGCTTACATAGGAAATGAGGGTGTAAAGGCCAAAGAGAGGTTAAGGGTGATAAGGTGGAACAAATGATTATGGAATCGTGGAGCTAAGCCACTAGAAACCACTCGTACTACTCAAGTGCTCGTCCAACCAACAAAGGACCCAACTCCCATGAAAACGGACCGAAAACAGCATATCGGTCTCCTTTACACGTCAACGCAACAATAGCAACAAATTTCAAGTGCTCGCTCATGTAAAACAACAACAACTTCTTCATTTTGTGCACACACTTTCTTCTTCTTTTTGAATTTTTGTGTTGTGTTTGATTTTTTTCAGATTTTTGTTTGAATTTTTCTTTCTTGAGCAAAAGAGCACACTCACAAGTTGCGGAAATACCTCATTAAAAGGTCGGAACCGGCAATCCCGACTCATATTCACCATCACTCTCAAAGCCAACGACGTCAGCAAGTCGTAGCAAAACAAAGATCACAACCCATCGGACAAGCACAAGAGTAAGCAAAGCGGTAACTAGCAAGGCTAGGGTAGGCTATTTAGGCAAGTAGCTAGCAAACTCATGTGGGTAAAGGGTAAAGGGATCGTATAAGAGAGGATAAAAGCAATGCATGAACATGGTGAATCATAAGCAATCAACTAAAGCCTCATATACCAAAAACAAGTGAGAATCATGGGAAGCACGGGATAGGGGCCACACTTATGCGGCGTTGATATTACGCACCCCACGAGGAGAACTACTCTCAATAAAGCACGGGACCGGGATAGATGTCTGCCGCAGGAGGCTAAAACCTCACAAAATAGTAGCTCAAGTCCATGAAATAATAAAGCCAACGGTAAAAGCACGCCATCATACGCAACACGTCTCAACATCCCCAAAGCGCTAATCCAACAATGAAAAATCATGCCAAAGCTCAAAGCACACAAGGGAAGGGATGTCGGAAAGAATAAAGGTAAAAACATGCTCAAAACAACGGAACGGGATACGTA
This sequence comes from Dianthus caryophyllus, assembly GCA_023091065.1. Classification (NCBI taxonomy): domain Eukaryota; kingdom Viridiplantae; phylum Streptophyta; class Magnoliopsida; order Caryophyllales; family Caryophyllaceae; genus Dianthus; species Dianthus caryophyllus. The sequence goes on along the minus strand of CM041529.1, from coordinate 7,677,593 downwards.
TTTTTGGTATTTTTGTGAAATTTTCTGATTTTTTTGTAATTTTTGGGATTTTTCAGATTTTTTTGATTTTTGTGATTTTTTGAAAAATGAAAAACGAAAAAGAAAACGCAAAAATAAAGCAAAGCGGAAAGCAAAGCGTTTCTCCCCCCAAACCGAACGACACATTGTCCCCAATGTGTCCTAAAGCACATCAACCAGGGACCCGTAAAATAAGGGAGAAAAACGATAAAAAGTCTCAAAGAAAACAAAGTACATACAATTTATATTTACAATGAAAAACGCCCCCCAAACCGGCTTCAAACGGGGGGCTCAGCACGGTACGGGAAGTACCACCAACCATGGGCCTCGTCATAAACGACCCCACTACCATCGTCTTCTTCATCATCGTATCCAACGTCATCATCCACAGCACCATCATCTCGGCCAAAACCAGCATCAATTCGGCCAACAGCAGCAACACCGCGCACATCGTCTTTGATTACACTTCTACCCGCATCCAACCTCCCTAGCGTACCTGCAATCATGTCACAACAAAGCACGGCCTCAAGAGGGTCCCTCTCGAGGACTTGCGGTAAGTACTCATCCACGCAATCATCTATAACGTCAGCGTAAAAAAGCGGACTTTCTAACATCGGACGCATTAAAGCGGTAGAAGGGTTGAAAGTAACTTTATCACCTCCTATATCCAACGTCAATTTCCCGTTCTTGACGTCAATGATAGCACCAGCAGTGTGCAAGAAAGGCCGACCCAATATAATTGGAATTTGGGAGTCCTCGGCCATGTCAAGAACAATGAAATCGACGGGAATGAAGAACTTACCAACCTTGACGGGAACGTCCTCCAAAACACCGAGTGGGCGTTTGACAGAACGATCCGCCATCTGAAGAGTGATATTAGTTACTTTCAACTCGCCCATGTGGAGCTTCTCGCACACCGAGTAAGGCATGACACTCACGCTTGCACCTAAATCACACAAGGCTTTATCAATGAAAGTAGTTCCAATAGTGCAAGGGATCGAGAAGCTACCCGGATCTTTCAATTTAGGAGGAGACTGGTTTTGTAAAAGTGCACTACACTCGGCAGTGAAAGCCACAGTCTCAACCTCACTGAACGATCGTTTACGAGTAAGTATGTCTTTGAGGAATTTAGCATATGCGGGGACTTGAGTGACTAGTTCAGTAAAGGGGACGGTTACCTTCAAGTCCTTGACGACCTCCATGAACTTACCAAATTGACTATCGAGCTTAGATTTTACCACTCGGCTCGGGAATGGTAATTTAATCTGAATTGGCGGCTCGACAGGCTTAGCTTTCTCCGCTTCCTTGGGCTCCACGTTCTCGGCCACCTGCACACCACCACCATCCACGGCCTGTTCTCCTTGGGGCACGGCTGCCCCATTTCCCTTGCCCGCTCCACTCGTGCTTGCTCCATTGCTCTTCGTACCTGCTCCTGCAAAACTATCACTAGAAACATGCATATCGTTAGGAGAAAGAGGAGGGTTTACCTCACTTACCACCGTAGGCATGGGTGGACCATCATAGCTCGTGCCACTCCTTAAAGAAATGGCGTTGATCGACTCATGTTGTTGAGGTTGAGTGCCTTGCGATGGAAGGTTACGCGGTTTCCGTTGAGAACTTGAAGAAGCAAGTTGAGCCATTTGTGTTTCAAGCATCTTGATGGCGGCGTCTTTAGCTTGATCGCTCTTTTGCATTTGAGCCATCATTGTTTCTTGATTTTTAGCCATTTGCATCATCATGGCTTGCATGGCATCCATTCGATCGGGAGCCGGAGCGGGGACAACGCGTGGTGGGGCATTTTGTTGTTGAAAATTGGGGCGATTGAAGCGAGGAGGGTTATAAGGTCGAGGAGCATTGTTGTAGCTGAAATTTTGTGGACTGCTTTGGTATTGTGGTAGTTGTGGGCTGAAGTTTTGTTGTTGGGGAGGTGGATTCAAGACATTTTGGCTCTTGTAAGACAAATTCGGATGGTTCTTGTAGCCCTCGTTGTAATAGTTCGAGTAGGGGCTGTTTTGAGAATGTAAAGCATGCACATGATGAGATTGTGTGTTCATACCTCGGCATTCCATTGAAGTGTGACCGGAAACGCCACATGTATTGCAAGGTACATCGTAAGAAGTGTGCAAAGCCGCTACCGGTTGTCCACTAGCACTCGAGGAACTACTACCCGCTTGCATTTGACTCATAATCATCGCGGTCATAGCATCCATTTTTGCGGAAAGCATGGCTACCATATCACCATCGGTCTTACCTCCAATCCTAGGCACATTCCTAGAGCTCCCATATTGCGCGTTGTGAATCGCCATTGCCTCGATCGTATCGATGGCCTCCTCCACATCAATATTGTCAAAGCGTCCATTCGCCGCGGAGTCAAGCACTTGGCGTGACTCGTTGTAAAGACCGTTATAAAACTGCATGACAATAAACCATTTATCCATACCGTGGTGAGGGCATTGACGTTGAAGGTCTTTGTATCGCTCCCACGCATCATACAACGTCTCATCCCCTCGTTGGCGGAAGCTCGTGATTTGGCTTCTTAGCATGGCGGTCTTTTCAGGCGGAAAATATTTTTGATAGAATGCCAAGACTAAGGAGTTCCAATCGGTGATGGCTAGTGCAACCGGTTCAATGAATTAAGCCACGACTTGGCTTTGTCTCGGAGTGAAAAAGGGAAGAGCATCTCCCTAATTTGGTCTTGAGTGACCCCGTTTGCTTAATAGTGGAGCAATAATCACAAAAGTTTTGGATGTGCAAGTTAGGGTCCTCGCCGGGACTCCCTCCAAGCTGAGTGCGCTCAATGAGATTGATAAACGGGCTTGACTTCAAAATTGTTGGCGGCAATGTTGGGCATAGCATTGCCGTAGGAACTTGATCCGCGGTAGGCCTCGAGTGATCCGATAGCTTAACCATTTTCTTTAGCTCGGCGTCGGTTCAATGTGAGCTTCTTTGTTGGATGATGGAGAAGAGGAAGTAGCCTCCAAGTCTTTGAGCAAGTTCTTGCGCCTCGAGAATGTACGCTTGCTCCGGTCAAATTCGATTGCTAAACCCTTTTGAGACGTACGCGTTTGCCTGGGCATACAAAAACACTAGAGGTAACGATAAGTAGCGGCCTCAAGGAAGCGAGGCTCCTTGAGACAAGAGTAACAAATAAGAAAAGAACCAAATAAACAACGAAAAACAAAGCCGTCTCCCCGGCAACGGCGGCAAAATTTGCTGGGGCTTAGTCGGCTCGCCTAATCAAAAATTAACATGACAAACCTAAGGGTACCTAGTGAAAGTCGGGGTCGAGTCCACAAGGAGAAGGTTGCAATTGTAGGTTACTTATGGAGCGTTTCAAGTCTTAGTCGGTTCGAATGTTGAGGTTTACTAAAGCTAGAGCAAAGAGAAGGGTTTAGCTTAAGGGAAGGAAATCTAGGAAGTCGGGTTAGGCAAGGGTAAGGTTAGGTCTAGGAGTGATGATCGGGTTGAGTAGGTAATCGTACTTGCTAAGGATATAGCTCGTCCTCTCGGTCTTAAGCTTCCTCTAGGTCTCAAAAGCTGCTCGCTACTTACGATTGAGGGTCCTAATGATTGTCTCGCGCCTCTCCTCGAACTAGTCTCTCGATCTAAAGTTCAAGGGTGCTAAAAGTTTGCTAAAACGTGATCAAGGAATCAACAAACACATTCAAGCAAGGACAATCAAAGCAAGCGCAAAAGCCTAACTCAAATAATCACAAACATCGACCAAAACAATCACCCATGCTTCACCCTTCTCCCTAGACGAATAAACTACTCAAACATGGTAAAGACGATAATCAAAGCGAGGAGAAAGGATGAAAGCATGATCAAGCACAATATAAATTGAAAACACAATGAAAAAGAGAAGAAGAAAATCAATACCAAATCAGAAAATCAAGGAGGAAAAGGATGATCAAAGACAACGATTACCAAATGAACCAACGTAATAAGCGAATTCAGTCGGGAATTGAAAAGTACAAATTATGAAAAGTATGAAAACCTAAGTTTTGAGAGAACAAAGTTTAGAGAATCCTAAAACTAGTGTAAAAAGCATGCCCCGAAAATATGATGTTAAGCCTCTTAAAATAGACGAAGAATTAAAGCACACGAAGCGTCGGAGTGGGTGGTCCCGACCGGGACAATGGGTGTCCCGTCCGGGATGAGGGTGTCCCGTCCGGGATGAGGTGGTCCCGTCCGGGATGAGGTGGTCCCGTCCGGGACAAGGTGGTCCCGTCCGGGATGGTGGCGTCCCGTGGGTTTCAGTCTTTTTCAGCTTTGGAAGCCGATTTTGTAAAGGCCATATCTCACTCGTATCTTGGCGGAATTAAGCGTGTGACCTGTCGTTGGAAAGCTATCGAGACGAACTATCATCTCCACTTGGTCTTGCATCCATTGGAGGTCTAAAACTTGAGATATAACCATTTGAAGTTGACCTTGCGTCGGCTTTAGTTCACCTTGACTTGACTTTGACCTTGATCTTGGTCCTAACTTGTCGTATGTTGACCCAAGGCCTAGGGACGAGGCGTGGATCACTCCAAAGGGTAGGGACGGGGTCTAAAGTGAATAAATGAGCTCCGTGCTCCGTCCCATGGTCCCGGGACACCTCCAAACGTCAAAATGCGGCCCGTACGCAAGCGAATCGGCACGAAACCAACTCGGAACTTCACGAAACTTTATGAAACTTCACGAAACCTCTCAACAAGCATCCTATACTCCAAATATGCGTGTGTACCTGCAGAATGGACACAAAAACGCAGCAGTGCCAAAACGGGGAGAAATAGGAGCTAAAACGCGTATAATAGCACAGGAAACGCAGAGAAAGGCTCGTGAAGCAGGGGCTAATTATGAGTAAATATATGAGATATCAAACATCCTCAAATCGAGTAGCCTATCGCTATTTCGTTTTGACTCCTTTTCATATCACAATCTAACGATAAGCCCCTCAGCGACATACTGCTAACCTGGGCTAATCAGATGTGATCATACAAAACTTTTTATATCGAGATTAGAGATATTTTGACATATCTCTACCTCAAAAGCCTCCCGTGTCTTTTCAGCTAAAAACACGAGTCGAGTCCTGCACGTTTTCTTTTACACACTTTATGTCAGTTGCGAATGTGAGATTTGAGTCTTTTCCTTTCTTTTTCGGGTCACTAAGGTTTGAAACTTTGACAGGTTCACCCTCCTAAAACCCCGGATACACGGATCGCAGAAGAAACATGGATTCCCATTTCAACCCCGCAAATGACCAAGTCGCCCCTCCCTCGCACCCGCAATCACCCGTGACCGCTGAACACATCCAGTTGCTCAATGACAAGATCACCAATCTTACCTCCCAGCTCGAACATTTGGCTGTTATGCAAAAATTCGAGGCCGAGAAGAGCGCTAGGCTCTTTGCCAAGGAATCTGCTCAGCATGCTAAGGGAATTCAATTCCTAGAAGACAAAATGCGCAACTACAAGCCGACCAAAACCACAGGTCGCGGTCACAAAGGCAGCACATCCCGAACCGCTGCAAAAACTAAGCCTGCCAGCACTGTCAACTCGGATGCACTAGCGGCATTACCTGTGTTCACAACGCAGCCTACAATCGCTACACCTAAGTCATCCTCTGCGGGGCCATCCTCGTCAAAACAACGACACTTTGACCCCCTCTACATGTCTTACTCCAAGGCATTGAAAAAGCTCCTGAAGAGGAACATTCTGCGACTTCCTAGCCCCACCAACATACCACCTAAGCACAAGAAAACAAAGTCATGGAACCAAAACGCCTACTGTGAATTCCACAGGGGTAATGGGCATGACACCGAGGATTGCTTCCGTCTGAAGAATGCAATCCAAGACATGATCGATAACAAGACGATCGAAAAACCAAACGCGGCTCCCAAGCCATCACACCAGCATAGCACACTCCGTGCTAGCACTATCTTTGTGGGAACACTTCCCATTCTCGAGTGCTCTCATCCGGTTACCACAAACAACCATGAGGTCAATGTCGTTGGCGGCGATACCAACGACTACAACGACAGCACTAAGCGCATTCGCAAGACAAAAACGAAAGCAAAAGCAAGGCACGCGGACGAGAAAGGGGTCTTCCTACAGGTCCCTTATCTACATCCCATCAGGTGGTCCGACAGCGACGACGAGGTTTCATACCTCCCACATATGTACCAAGCCCCGCTAGAGCCGCCAGGGTTCCCGTCCAGGCTCACAAACAACAACAAGGACAAGGGCATACTCGTGGACGAGGCTGCTCCACCTGTTTCCTCAACCTGGCCTGACGCCGAGGATACGCTGCCAAAACAACTTCCAAAAACAAAATCAAGCACTTCAGCCTGGCAACTCTTGCAGGATTCACCCAGGCATCGCAAGGCCCTTCGTCGGATCCTACAGGTCACTCCGGTGGCAAGACGGATGCCTCCGGCGCAATTTGTTAGCCACATCATCCGGGACTGGCTACCGGGTGCTATAACTTTTTCTAACGCGGACTTGCCGCCCTTTGGAGCTGCACACAATATGGCACTCCACATAACCGTAGATTGCCGTGGCATGACACTACCCGTTACCCTCGTCGATAACGGTTCTTCAGTCAATGTCCTGCCTCTTGAGACCGCCACTAAGCTGGGATTGGACGAAGACGACTTCACTCCTCGCTCGCATAACGTGGCAAAGATCTGACGGTACACTCCGTAGTATAAAAGGCATCATCTCACTGTCCGTCATGACAGAACATGTCGTGACGGAAACTGAATTCCAGGTCATGGACATTCCCCCGACATACAATATGTTGCTGGGCAGGCCCTGGATTCACGCTACCCGAGCTGTCGCATCAACTCTGCACCAGAAGGTTAAACTACCTCTGGACAACGAAATCATCACCGTCAAAGCCTCGAACTTCCGAGCAACCCTCCTACATTTGAGAAAGCATCGACGAATCCACCAATGACGCAGGTGGTTTCAATTCGAGCATCTACGCCTAGGGTTTAGGGTCCCACGTCATCATGACGCCAGGTCTTCTAAACCAACCAGGACGCGCAACTACATTCCTAAACCAGTAGACCTAGTTAGGAATTAGAGTTTGTAGGTTTGTCTCAAGCTCTATAATCTGAACAATTTTCAAAATGTAACTGCTTTTAACAACATTAATGACAAGAATGTTTTCGGTTACTCTTTGCCTCGTTTTTTCCTTTTCACTTCCGCACATTCTAACGTTTACACTTTGACACATTCTGACATTTGCACTCTCGCATATTCTAACATTTGCGATAACATTAAACAAAATGACGTTGCATCATATAAATACATTGCAGGCACTGTTTCCAGACCTAAACAGCCTCCCATCCCCAAACATACAACAACCGTCAACACAAAAACGACGCGCCCAAAGCTTAAAAAGGTCGAGGGCATAGTCGACACAAAACATCCGTCTGGAAACCCAAAGGGTTAAAAAGACAACATTCAACACAATAACGACGCGCCCAAAGCTTAAAAAGGTCGAGGGCATAGTCGACACAAAACATCCGTCTGGAAACCCAAAGGGTTAAAAAGACGACATTCAACACAAAACGGCACGCCCAAAGCTTAAAAAGGTCGAGGGCACAGCCAACACAAAAATGACACGTCTAAAGCTTAAAAAGGTCGAAGACACAGTCAACACAAACGCAAGATCATGATCCAAAGCTTAAAAAAGTCGAGGATACAACTCTTTTTACAAAACAGCAAACGAGGCAAACGTAAACGGAAACGTTCATCTCATTAACTATAGTCATAAGCAGTTACGTTTTGGATTTTCCGTCTCTAGAGCGAAAGACAAAACTACGACCTCTGATGTCCCCATAGGTCTTAGGAATGACAAAGCAGACTACAGCGTCACCAGGGTTTAGAGTTAACAACGAACAAGGTTCCTTCGACGCCATCAGCTGCACATGTTAATCTCGACATCCCTACTATTCCCGGATCACGGATTACAAGCAGAGACGACAGCTTTTCGACACTTAAACACCAAGTACCATCCTCTCAGGCAACGCGCCGCCCGACCGCAAACCCTCGCCATTACGTCTATTACGACCTCTTTTCTGCACCTAAAACACCTTTCCTTACTCAACAGAACGCAGCCGTGTATCACACTATCCCGTTTTACACCCCTGCTTTACGTCTCTTTTGTTTTTCACATTCAAAAAACCCGACATCCTCAAACACACTTTCAGCTTTACGCAAATTACAGTTCCCGCATTTCGCAACTCATATTTCAAAAAGCACAATTTTTACATTGCATTTTCATCAAAACACTTTTTGCAAATTGCATACATCATTCTGTCAAAACACGTTTTACGCATGTTTCACATAAAGCACGATGCATTTTCTTGAAACAACATTTTCATGCATTTCGAAAACCGTAATCTCAATCGAGGTTCGCGTTTTCGCACAACTAACATTACATTGCAGGTCTCAAAGTACAGCCGCAAGCAAGGTCAGCCAACAACCACATCCACCTGACGGCGTCCATTCAACGATGCTAACGCAAGCCATCTCCTATGCACCTCAGCCATCACCGACAAAGCGAAAGATCAGCACGCTGGGGGCTAAAATCAAAAGCAGCTACAAAGAGTTTGACTAACGTTTCACGCTGAAACCTAAGTCAAACTAGGGGGCTAAAATCAAAAGCAGCTACAACGAGTTTGACTAACGTTTCACGCTGAAACCTAAGTCAAACTAGGGGGCTAAAATCAAAAGCAGCTACAACGAGTTTGACTAACGGTTTACTCTAAAACCTAAGTCAAACTGGGGGCTAAAATCAAAAGCAGCTACGACAAGTTTGACTAACGTTTTACACTAAAACCTAAGTCAAACTGGGGGCTAAAATCAAAAGCGACATTTACAAGTTTGACTAACGTTTTACACTAAAACCTAAGTCAAATTGGGGGCTACACCATATAATACAGATTCACAAAATACAGATTCACAAAAATCAGGATCAATTTTTGCTTTTCCCGCAAAAGTCACAAAAATCAGGATCAATTTTTACTTTTTCCGCAAAAGTCAAACAAAGCATTAAACCTCTTTTACGAGTCACACAAAACACCCAAACCTCTTTACGAGTCACACAAAAACACAAAAACCTCTTTACGAGTCCCACAAAAACACTACACTCTTTTACGAGTCAAGCAAAACACTAAACCTCTCTTACGAGTCAAACAAAAACACTAAGCCTCTTTACGAGTCAAGCAAAACACTAAACCTCTTTACAAGTCCCACAAAAGCGCCAAACCTCTCCTACGAGTCAAACACAGCACTAAAATTCTTTTACGAGTCCAACAAAAGCACCAAGCCTATTCTACGAGTCAAACACATGAGCACGCAGCCTCTTACGAGAATGACATTGAAGCACGAGCACCAGATCAAACATGCAGCAAACATTCAACACACAAAGTTCGGCTAGACTACAAAACGCCATCAAGAAGTATTCAACATCAGCAACCATTCCAAGCAGAGCACCAGCAAGTAGCACAAGCACTCGCACACAAGCACAAGCAAAGCACTATCCAGAAGCATCCAAGCAACACGCAGGCTGGCAGGCCCCTAAATATGCAGGACCGTCATGTCCTTAAACATGTACCGTCCCTCCCCGCGTTTCCCGGCACTAAGTCCTCGTCTCTCCCCGAGACACATACTTAGCGCCGCCAGGTAGTATCGAGGCGTAGTGGTCCTGATACTATCTTTTAAGTTTGACTAGCGCTTTAGTCCAAGCTCGATCAAACCGGGGCTCTAATAGATACCCGTATCCGTACCCCCCTAAAGCAACCCGATGATGAAAATGGACTTTTATGCATGTTTTATAAATAGACGAAACGGTACAAAGTGTCTAAAACATTTTAGTCATTTTTAACGTATTATTTTAGAATTTGCATATTTCGTAAAATGAACATTAATTTTGTCGCCTATTTTAAGCTAAAATACGACACGATTTTTCAAGCCCACAAAAACGGCCTCACAAAAACAACCCACAAGTCACAAAAATACGCACTCAAAACGGGCCCACTCACCTCACGAGTCACATTTTCGTAAAACCAAATTTTACGATATTACAAAATAATACAACACGAAACATTTTTATTTCGAGCCAAAATCGAAAAACACGACAAAAACCGAAACACGAAACACGAAACACCAAAACCAAAAACAACAAACTTTGGTCCAATGGACCAAAGCTTCACACACACACGATAAACCTCCGGATATAAGCATGCATTCACGACAATAACCAAGCCCAACATCCAATCACAAACAAGCCGACAACTTCAGCCCAAAAACCAAAAAAACAATTCAGCCGCTAGTTATCTAGCGGCACATTTCAGCCGCTAGTGGACTAGCGGCTCTTTTCCCCTCCTTTTTGGGCCGTGGCGGCTTGTTTGGGCCTGTTTGTTGCACTAGCGGCCTGTTTTTCGTGTTTTGTATGATTTCAGCACACCATTCTCCTTCTATATATACCCACACGTATACAACACAAAAATGAACAACAATTCACAACTCTCTATCTCCCTCTTACACTCACACTTAGCATTTTTCTAAAAACCGTCTTTACGTTTTAAGGTAAACCTTTTACCTTCGGACTAGACTTTTTAGACTCGGACAAGGGTTACACTAACCCAACTCAATATTGGTTTAACGAACCCGTATTCGTAATACGGTTGTAGTAATTCGGATTCCTAATCCGTCTAAACCTCGCCAATATTGCATAAACAAACGACTCATTTTCACTAAAGCAAACCGACATTGCATTTTACACTTAAGCAAATTCTCATGCATGCATTAAATTACGACTAAAACATGGATTCGACATTAACTTGTACCGTTTCACTAGTCTTTTAAACATGCAAAACTGAGGGTTTTCAAAATAATAGAATTAGACAAAAGTCGGAAAATAACGTTTTATAATAATTCAAATCAATGAATTATTATTTTACGTATATTTCCTAAAGCAAAACGTCGTTAATTTTAACGACTCACATGCATTACTTTGCATTTTTATTGAGTTATATTCGCACTTGTACGTAGCGTTTTATTTGCTCACACATCGAAATTAAGCACTTGTTTTCAAATCAGTAAAGACTACTTTACGTAGGCTTTTGATTTCAGTTTTTCATAAAACGTTTTGATTAACTTTCAAAAGTAACCTTGCCCCGAATCCACTCTGGTTTCACGATAACCTTAGGAGGAGAGGTATCGACGCGCCTTGAATTCTAAGACACGCGTCTTATAATTTAAGACGCATTGAAAAGGTCCAAATTCCTTTAAAATTTGGTGGCGACTCCAAATGCAATTTCAAATCGATTTTCAAGCAAATAAGCAATGATATCCCCCATAGCAAACTCGCACACTTTTGCACCTATAGCAATTTTCTCGCGTAGCGCCTTGCTCCTATTCGAGCGAGCTCGCGCGAGGCGTCGAGATAGGTCCGATCCGGGTACCTTCAGTTTTGCTCTCTCCTTTCTGTGATGCCCTATTGTTTTGCTGCTGTTTTTTTTTTTTTTGGTGATGTATTTTCTGTTTTTATGTAGTCCTGGTGTTACGCTCATTTCCCGTCGCTGCTTCCCGACAAGTTTTCCGTGAAGGCGAAGTACCCTGCTTTTCACGCGTATGCGACGGCAAATAGGAAGGGTATTCGCCTGACTTATGAGGATGCTTGATGAGAAGCGAATTTACGGTGTTAATGAGCTAGAGTTATTGAGTTTTAGGCGGGTTTTTAGGATCACTTAGCTATATTTATGTGTAAACCCGATATATTATTTCAATGACGTAATTCTAGCTTTATATGTAATGTAAAGCCAAGAGTCGAGTAATGTGATAATCTTGATCGTGTGTAAGCTTTGAAGCGGGTTTTATGGTACATTTCAAGTGACATGTCGGAGTTTATTTCTAGCCCACCATATCCCCTTTGGAAGCCCACAACAAGTCCTTGAAGACGAGATTTCAAGTGCCGGAAAGATCAAGCTAACGTGGTGCAAAATGATTACATGAAGCAGAGAGAGCTAGCCGCTCCAGTCAGAGAGCTAGCCGCTCCAGTCAGAGCGAGCCGCTCCACTCGGAGCGAGCCGCTCCATTTCATTTAATTGATCTTTTGTTCCGTATTTTCGCAGCTTCTTGGGGACACTTTTTGGACACTTTTACTTTTTCATTCTCATGTTTTATTTTTCAGTTTTAGGAGAGAGAGAGAGAGGAGAACTTTGGGAAGAAAATTAGGGTTAGGTTTTCATTTTATTTTCCTTCAAATTTCAATGTCGGTTTTTAGTTTAGATCTTAATTTAGTTTTAGTTAATGAAATCTTAGTTATGGGTAGCTAAATCTTCAAGCTTTGGATGTAATCTTTTGGTGTTCATGAAAACCTTGTAATCAATGTGAGGAATTACTTCCTTGTTCTATTTTATTTAAGTATTTGCTTCTCCTTATGCTTGTGTTGTTACTAGTACCGATTTTGTGACTTGTTCCGATTATTTGTCGCATTTTCCTTGCTAGAATGCTATTAGGGTTTATATGTTCTTACTTGAATGTGTGAATTCTTGTTGTGTAGCATTGTTAACATGTTTCATTGTGTTGTATGCCGATTCATCTCGCTTTGAGCATGTTTGGAGGAGTAAAGTGTGGGTTTGTTGTTGAATTTTTCATGCCGATTCTTCAAATGTATTCTTTGATGAGCTCACATATTTCTTTTGTGTTTTCTATTGATTGTAGCACATATTAGACTTTTGTATGCCGATTCATCGGGTCTTATATGTGTTGTTTTGCTTTGCTTGCCGATTCTAGCATTGTGAATTTACATGATTAGAAAGTACTTAAGGAGTTACTTGAATATCTTAGTTCTAGGGTAATTCGTCTCGTGTATTGCTTGGTTGTAGTGGCACCTTTGTGATTGCATCTAAAGCGTCTTAGTTATTTCGTTTACCTCGTATTTAATTGCTTTGCTAGTTTTAGTTTCGTCTTAATCAACCTTTAAAACCCCCCTTTATTTACTTTCGTTGTGACATTAAAATTACGCATAGCCTAATACATAAGTCCTTCCTTTGGGTTCGACCCTATTCTTACCACTAAATTACGTGTTTTGTGTGAATCGAATAGGCTTTATAAATTGTTAATTTGACCCCTTTTAGAGCGACATAAAAGTGCTCGTCAATGCTCGAGTGCGGTTCAACGGGATGACCGTTGATAAGGTATAAGGAATTTGTATTCCTTTTTATGCTTTGTGTTCCTGCTTTGATTGTGGTTGCAGGTCTTGATTTATTTCTTGTTTCTGTAGTTCGTTCGTAACCCTTGGGCAAATTATGCGGATATCCCTGCGTCGATCGCGACTCGCTTTGCCCTACGCGATACACAGAGGTTGTACATTGCGACTCAGTATGACTCGTACTGGTTCTTAGGTGAGCGTCTGTCATGTGACGACCAGGTGAGTTTGTTGTGCTCGCATCTCCTCCTAAGGTCCTCTTTGTTCAGGCACGGATCTTTGATGTTCGCCGTGATGTATATCACGAGGGTGAGCCTGACTCTCCGAGGTGGATGAGGATTATTAAATCGTGGCGCGTCTTGCTTTGGCGCTTCTTTGTCATTGAGGTTTGTTGTCGTTTTCGCGTTTGCTTCTGCATGTTATTTGCTTAAAAAGCAAAAATTGATCGTGATTTTTGTGTCTTGTAGCCACGTAATGCTTGTGTACGTTATCAAAATTTGATCGTGATTTTTGTATCTTGTAGCCACGTGACCCTGACCTTGAGGTTCAGTCTCCTCCTTTCTATGAGAGCCTGGATTTTGAGCATGATGATGGCTGTCGGCATTCGATGCCCCTGCCGCAGTACTTATCTGCGGTGACCGATGCTGGCATGGATAGTTGGAACCCTCGGGTGAAGCAGGTATGACTCGTCTTCTATGCTTGCGTGTTATGTGGTATATAGCCCCCAGCTTGAGTAAGATTTTGTCCTAAAATCATTAGTCAAGCTTTGTTGAAGCTGCTTTTGATTATAGCCCCCAGTTTGAGTTAGATTTTGTTGAAAATCGTTAGTCGAACTTGAAATGAAGTTGCTTTTGCTTATAGCCCCCAGTTTGTGTTAGATTTTGTTCAAAAATCGTTAGTCAAACTTGAAATGAAGCCGCTTTTGATTATAGCTCCCAGTTTGAGTTAGATTTTGTCCTAAAATCGCTAGTCAAACTTGAAATGAAGCTGCTTTTGATTATAGCCCCCAGTTTGAGTTAGATTTTATCCTAAAATCGCTGGTCAAACTTGAAATGAAGCTGCTTGTGCTTATAGCCCCCAGTTTGAGCATATGAAGGCCGTATTTGTTTGCAGGTGGCCGTGGATGTCCATAAGAACTTGTGGAGGGTAGCTAACCGGTGGCGCGTGGCCTTTAATGATAAAGCGGTTGCGCTTTGCAAGGCGCAGAAGTATGCTTCAGAGTTGCAGGCTGCAGTTGCGCAGAGTCAGATAGAGCTAGGGCGGGCCAGGGCTGGGGAGGCACGTCTGCGAGCGGAATTTGAGCTACAGCGGGAGCAGGAGCTAGCTGGTTACCGTGCTCAGATTGATTCGTTGCGCGCGGAGCTCAGTCGTCGAGATCAAGCTAATTGATTTGGGATGTATGCTAGGATCGTAGGCCTATTCTTATGGACTTGTTTTATGTTGTGGTTGTATTTGTATGTATTTGGACATGTAGGAGTCCACGTGAGGTCCATTTTTGTGACTGCGGCTTGACGCGAAAAGGCCCTGTGACCTCGTGTGCGTGTTTTGGTATTTTTGTATGGGCATACTTGCAGGAGTCGTACGACGTTGATTTGCATCCATGGCTTGACATGAGTAGGTTATGTGACCTAGTACGCGCGCTTTGATTGTGTAGCAGGTGTATTTGTTGACTATGGTAAGCGCCCTTGTTGGCGTAGCTTTCGTGATTAATGATCATGCGTGCGATGTCGGAAGCTTTATTGGTTATTTTGCCTCGTTTTGTAGTACGACCGCTTGTGTTGCTGTTTTCACTTGAAACCTTCGCGACGTGCTCATCTAGTGTTCCTGCAATTAGATTGTTAGTCGTAAAAAGAACACAAATCTCGATTGAGATTTTTCTGACCCGTAATAAGAGTATGCATACGTAAGAGTTTTATAAAACATGCATTTTGAAGAAAATATTTTGAGTCTGTAAAAGACGCTTTTGACGCTCATAAAAATGTGAATTAAGAACGTCGTGTTTGTACGTAGGCTTGCGAAAAAAATGGTGATTGAATTTTGTGAGACCGTAAAAGGTGTTTTTGACGTTCGTAAAAATGTGAATTAAGAACGTCGTGCTTTAACGTAAGCTTGTGAAAAAAAATGACGATTGAATTTTGCGAGACCGTAAAAGGTGTTTTTTGACGTTCGTAAAAATGTGAATTAAGAACGTCGTGCTTTAACGTAAGCTTGTGAAAAATGACGATTGAATTTTGCGAGACCGTAAAAGGTGTTTTTGACGTTCGTAAAAATGTGAATTAAGAACGTCGTGCTTTAACGTAAGCTTGTGAAAAATGACGATTGAATTTTGCGAGACCGTAAAAGGTGTTTTTGACGTTCGTAAAAATGTTAATTAAGAACGTCGTGCTTTAACGTAAGCTTGCGCAATGAGACGGTTGAATTTTGTGGAGCGTATGTGCAAAACATTAGTCGAGAGTCGATCACAAAATGACCCAATACGACGTAAAGCCGGGTATCGGAAACGTAATCGATAATGCGTCGTAAAAAGTAAAAACAATGGCGTGAGTCCAAAAACTTTCTGCAACTCGTAGGCTGCAAGGCGGTGTGCAGTCGTCGCGTCAAATCTGTCGGAAAAGCATAGAAAATCGCCTGTATACCAACGATTCTCACAAAATCGCCAAAACAAAGCGATATCGTGGAAAATCGCCAGAGGACTGGCGATTTTTGTGTAAATCGCCAGTTTTCTGGCGATTTTTGGGTTTTTTTTTTGGCTTTTTGTTTTGATTTTTTTGGTTAATCGCTGGTTCACTAGCGATTATATGTTGTGTTGTTGCCTCTTGAAGACGTTGCCTATAAGAAGGGTGCTCGTGTTAGTTCATTCATCCATCTCTCCAATCACATTTCATACTTCGTCTTATTTTGCAATTTCATTACTCGCATTATAATAGTATTTGTAAGATTCAGCAGAGCGTTGTCCTTTTTGTGAGTAATGGAGCATTTGGAGGGACTTGTGAGGATGTGGTGTGCTATGCTATCGGGTATCGAGAAAAGGAACCTCAGGGGCTGTGGCTTGGGCATATTCCTAGGCTTAAGGCAGGTTCGGATGGAGCCGGAGTTCCTGGATGCCTGTCTGCACTACTAGGACTTGGCATACCACGTATTTCGCTTCCCTGACGGGGAGGTTTGCCCCCTGGTCGAGGAGTTTGCTGCTATTGGAGGTTGGACCCGCTCTGTTACTCCAGTGTGTGTCCGCCAGGAGCTTGGTTATCAGCGAACCATGCAAAACTTCCTCATGATGACGAGGCCCGAGACGGAGGACTTGTTCCTAGATGGACGCTTGAATGTCATCCGACTTTGCCAGCGGTTCATGGATTATGATAATGGGCTCATTGGCGCTGTTGCTCGCAGGAGAGCCCTGGCCCTTTGTCTTGTGCACTGTTTCATGTTCCCTGATTCGGTGGACGGGATGGGGTTTGGCGAGGCTCGTTTGGTGCGTTGTGCGGCAGATGGAGATGGGGTATAACCTGCGGCCTTGATCCTAGCGGAAACGATCCTTGGCCTAGATGATCGGGCGTGTAATAGAGTGCATGCTTATCGTGGTTGTCCCGTCATTTTGCAGGTTTGGCTGATGGAACGTTTGAGCGTGCTTGGAGCCATCCCTTACGGTGTATCCTACACCTGGCAGCGTAACGATCGGGCCTGAGGTGGATGGGTCCCAATGGCCGCCCTCGTGACTATTTTTCCACCTTGTGAGGCGTCGGCTATTCGTTGGGTTGTGCCATGGTGGGAGGTTACCTCGGTGACGGCGCTGCGGTTGGCGATGGTCCTTCCGGGGTCATGTTATGGGGTTTTGACATTGGGGTGTCCATTCACCCGCTGAGGGTGAGAAGGCAAATGGGCTACGCTCAGTTTATCCCAGGGCAGGATACCACAATCCAAGATTTGGTCGCATTTAATAACCAGATCACTGATGCATGGTCGCGAGGATGGGCTCTGCGTCCCCGGTGGCAGGTGGCAGGGATACCGGCCACGGTGAGGGTTTCGAGGTCGTATATCCGGGGGTCGTCGGCCACAACTACTCGTCAGAGGGCCCGCCGCGCTTATAGAGCGTAATGAGCCGCCGACGCCTGGCTTCCACCCGCGTTTTGGCCGTGGAAGTCGGGAAGTTCGAAGTTCGAAGCGCACCGTCCCATGGAGGCGGAGCTTAGTCATCTCGGCTTCATCATGGTTAATGCCCGGCCAGGATGGTAGTGATGGTGCTTCTCATATGGGTTGAATTCTCCTCGGTCGAAGAATGTTATCTGAATGCTTGTTGTTAGTTGTTTGTTTGTTTTTGTATTCCCTAAACCCGAAGATAATGCCGGGATCATGTAATGCTTGTCGGTGTCGTGTGTGCCAGTAGTGTAGTGTTCGTGCTCCCAATTGCAAAATCCAAATGTAAATGTTTCCCTTTCCAGCATAATAAAACAAAAATCTCTTTTGTGTAACTTGCCTTGTTTCATGCGTGTTTTGTGTTTTGAATCCTGTAATGTTTGCCATACCCTTGAGGCGTTTTGAGTATGTGATTTTGTGTTGAATGTCTACCGTGCTTTTGAAAAAGTCGCCACGTATCCATATAAATGGAATCAAGCCGTGAGTTCGAAATTGTATTATTTTGAATGCAGTTTAGGGCACGCCGCTCGTAGAATTGTGTTTTGCTTTTTGTGATGGATGTGCATGTTTAGGGGCATGCCTACCGTGGAATTGTGTTTATGCGCATGTTATAAATACATTGCAAGCGTTTCAGGGGTAGTATTTCTTTAGCTGGTCGAGATTGGTGGCTCGATTGAACTCTTGACCGTCTAGGTCAGTTAATTTGACCGCTCCTCCCGTAGATTTCTTTGACGAGGTAAGGCCCGCCCGCTTTGGCTTGAACTTTCCTCGTGGGTCAACAGAAGTGGCGCAGCGTGCATCGATTTCAACACTAGATCTCCCACTTTTATGTTTCGTGGTCGAATTCGTTTGTTGAATGCTCTTTGTAGTCGTGCTTGGTACATTCGCACAAAGCTTAAAGAATTTAGCTGCGTCATTCAAGAGCATCAGTTGCTTGTAGCGTTCGCGAGCCCATTCTGCTTCTGGGATGCTACTTTCCATCAGTATTCGTAGGGATTTCATTTCGATTTCCACGGGTTGCACGGCTTCCATGCCATAGGTAAGAAAGTAAGGCGTCATGCCTGTGGGTGTGCGTATGGTTGTGCGATATCCCCATAGTGCAAATGGAATTTTGTTAGGCCAATCCCGACAACTGTCGATCATTTTCTCCAGGATGGTGACTACAGTTTTGTTTGCTGCCTCCACGGCTCCGTTGGTCTGGGGGTCGGTAAGGGGAGGATCTGTGATGTTGTATGCTGTATTTGGCGAGTATGGCTCCTGCTTCGCCTTGAAAGTGTGAACCTTGGTCGCTTATAAACTCATGCGGTATGCCATATCGGCATATGATGTTTGTTTGTAAGAATTTGGCAACTTCTTTTGAGCCGAGGGTGCGAAAAGACGCCGCTTCTACCCACTTTGTGAAATAGTCGATTGCTACTAGTACGAAGCAATGTCCTCCTGCTCCGATGGGATGGATTTTGCCTATCACGTCAATGCCCCAGGTTGAAAAGGGCCATGGAGATGTGAGGGTGTATAGTGGTGAAGGAGGTACGTGTTTCACGTTACTGAATATTTGACAATTATGGCAGTGTTTGACATAGTGAATGCAGTCTGCTTCCATAGTCGTCCAATACCATCCTAGTCGTAAGATTTGCTTGCATAGGGCTCTTGCGTTCATGTGTGGGCCATATTCGCCGTCGTGTACTTGGGCAATGATTTCCTGCCCTTTCTTGTAATCGACACACATGAGTAAGGTGCCTTGTGGTGTCTTTTTGAGTAATTGTCCCATTTCTAGCACGAATTGGGATGCAAGAAGTCTGATGGCTCTCTTGCCTCGCTTGTCGGTGTTAGGTGGGTAAGAATTGCTTGTTTTGTAGTTGAGTATGGCTTGGTACCATGGTTCTGTGTGCTCAGCTTCGTCGATGTCAATGGTGTGGATGTATGCGGGTTCACCACGTCTTTCGACGATAATGGGTAGTGTGTCAATGTTTGACGGCATGTTGAGGAGGGATGAGAGCTTTGACAGCGCGTCGGCAAATTGATTTTCTTCTCTTGGGAGGTGATAGAATTCTATGCAGTCAAATTCTGTCAGGAGTACTTGTATTTTTTCTTGGTATTTTGCGAGGGTTTCGTTCATGATTTTCCATGCTCCTGTTACTTGATTTATGATTAGGAAGGAGTCTCCGTGTACCCTGAGGTGTTTTATGTTGAGGGCCATGGCTGCTTGTAGGCCGTATATGCAAGCTTCATATTCTGCGGCATTGTTGGTGACGTTAAAGTCGAGCTTGATTGAGATGGGTGTATGATTGCCATTAGGAGATATTAAGAGTATTCCTACGCTGTAGCCGCGGTAGTTTGAGGCTCCATCGAAGTAGAGTTGCAAGACTTCGCCGACAATGAAAATTCCATCATCAGGAAATGATGTTGTGTCAACTTTAGGTTGTTCAATGATGGCATTCTCTGCGAGAAAGTCGAAAACAGCTCTTCCCTTAATGACTTTCAAAGGCAGGTATTTGAGCTCATATTACGCTGTGATGGCGTCCATCCGGCCATGCGCCGCTTAGTACCGGGTTTTTCAAATAAGTACTTGAGTGGATCCATTAGGGAGTATACTCGTCAGTGTGAGCGAGGAGGTAATGTCCGAGCTTTTGGTGGCCTGACTAGAGCGAGGCAGCTCTTCTCCACAGGTTCGTAGCGAGTCTCGTAGTCTTGGAACTTCTTGCTAATGTAGTAAATTGCTCTTTCTTCGTTGTTAACTTCCTGAGCAAGCATGGCGCCCATGGCGTTTGGTGTAGTCGTTAGGTAGAGCGAAAGAGGTAGATCTTTTTGGGGCGGCATCAGAACAGGTGGATTGGTGAGTAGGGTTTTGACTTTGTCAAATGCTTGTTGACAGTTGTCGTCTCATTTTGTGTGTTCTTCCTTTTTTAGCTTCTTGAAAATTGGCTCATGACCATTGTGAGCTTGCTAATGAATCGAGAGATGTATTGGACTTGTCCCAAGAAGCTCCTGATCTCATCAATGTTGCTTGGAGGTTTCATCTCCAGTATTGCTTTGATTTTGACAGGGTCGATCTCGATTCCACGTTGGCTTACGATGTGACCCAATAACTTGCCTGATGTAACCCCGAAAGTGCATTTCTGTGGGTTGAGGCGCATTTTATATTGCCTGATTCTGGCGAAGAACTTACGAAGGTTGGTAATGTGATCTTCCCTTTGCTTTGATTTCACAATCATGTCGTCAACGTAGACCTCTACTTCTTTATGCATCATGTCATGTAGCAGAGTAGTTGCGGTGCGTTGATAAGTGGCGCCGGCGTTAATGAGTCCGAAAGGCATGACAGTATAGCAGTATGTGCCCCAGGGTGTCACAAAGGTGGTCTTAGACATGTCATCTGTTGCCATTTTGATTTGGTTGTAACCCGCATACCCATCCATGAATAGCGATGCAGCGTGGTCGGCCGTGTTGTCTACAAGTATGTCCATGTGGGGCAATGGGAAATCATCTTTTGGGCAAGCCTTGTTTAGGTCACGAAAGTCTGCGCATACTCGTATTTTTCCATTTTTCTTCATGACAGGGACCATGTTTGATACCCAGTCTGAGTATTCGATGACTTGGATGAAACCTGCTTGTAGTTGCTTTTCGATCTCGTCCTTGACCATGAGAGACCATTCTGGTTTAATACGGCGGAGTTTTTGTTTAACAGGCTTGGCACCTGGTTTGAGTGGGATGCGGTGTTCTGCTATTTCGCGATCAATGCCAGGCATATCCTTGTAGGACCAAGCAAAGACGTCTTTGAATTCTGTGAGTAGTTCGGTGTACGCAGCTTTTTCTTCCATGCTCAAGGAAGCCCCCAGCTGTAGTTTTCGGGGTTCTTCGGGTGTTCCCACATCAATGATTGTTGTGTCTTCAATGATGGGGTCCTGTTCGGGTTTTGAAATGATACTTGCAATGTATTTATGTAATGCAATGCTATTGTGCTTAATGTTATCGTGAGTATTAGAAAATGCAGTTTTTAGAGGAAAACAAGGCAAGTAGTAACCAGAAATGTTGTTATTATTGTTTTCAAAGCGATTACATTTGAAGACAAATGACAGAGGAGCTTTAGACAACTTTAGAGACTCTAGTTCTTTGTCTATGTCTATCACATCGGGAATATAGCCCGGAGGCTTGGTTGGGGTGAAAGACTTGAAGTGACGACGCGGGGGCCTAAACTCTATGATGGATTTGTCGCCAGGGTTCTCTCCTTCGCTTTCTCCCGAGTCAGAGTTCTCGAAAGTGTAGCCTTCTCCCGTAGTGATTTTGAAAGTGCGACCCTGCTTGTCAGTCCATTTAAGGGTTTTTGACCATCCGTCGTGCGTCTTCTCCTCAAACGGGACAATCAGGTCGGTGGGGTTAAAGCTGTGGTTGCGCAGGATGTCAGAAACGAGTTCAATCCCTGCAATAGTACAAGAGAAGTAGTCTTTGGGCATCTTGCTTGCGCCCTCTTTGACGAAGTATTTGTCTGTGAATATGTGATATGGCTCTATGTGGAAATCACGACCTCTTTTAAGGTCATTGAATGCCTGTTCTCCACGAGTAACTTCGTAGGACCATGGCACGTATCCTAGGCCCATGGTTGGCCATTTGTTATCGTTATCCTTCACATAGAGCGCTGCAATTTCCTCCTCGCGAGTCAATGTGCAGATGTCAAAGTCGAAATCGAAACCACATGTGATGTCCGGGGTCTCGGTGCTTATTCTTGCGGTGTCATTATCGAGCTTCTGTTGCTGTAGGGAAGCTCGGAAGTTTGAAGCGTGGATGGTGACGACCTCGTCGTCCAGGGGAAGCTTAACTTTTTGGTGTAAGCTGGAGGTGACTGCTTTGGTTGTATGGATCCAGGGTCTACCCAATAACATGTTGTATGCGGGGGGTATGTCGATTATCTGGAATTCAGTTTCCCTTATGACAGGTCCTGTCATGATAGGAAAGGAAATTGTTCCTTTTATGCTGCGGCGGGTACCATCGTAAGCTCTGACGCCATCGGCACAGGGAATGAAGTCATTTTCCTTGATTCCTAGCTTTTTAGCTGTTTCTAGGGGCAGGACGTTGACTGCGGATCCATTGTCGATGAGGACGACGGGTAATGTCATGCCATGGCATTCTACGTTTATGTAGAGTGCTAGGTTGTGTGTGCCTCCGAACGGCGGGAGGTCTTTGTCAGAGAAAGTGATGGCGTTGGCTTGCCATTCACGAGTGATGTGGCTGATGAGTTTTTCAGGTGACATTTACATGCCGTCATAGGAGTGACTGCAGGGGCTTTCGGTAAAGAGGCTCCGCTGTTCTAGTGATTCTCAGAGTCGCCAGTTGAGATATCCGCCTTTGTCTTGAGGAGTCGCTTTTGAATAGAGTCTCCAATTTCGTGCATGGGTCTTTGAGTGGCACTCGACGACGCGATGTCGGGCCAGTGGTTGAATCGGTGTAATGATTGCAGGAACAGGTGTAGTGATTGGAGCTGGTGGCGTAGCCGTTGCAGGTGGTGGCGTTGCCTTGTCAGTGACGGCACCTTTGTTTTTGTCCTGGCTAGTTGTTTTTGGTGGGTAACCTGGGGGTTCGGCGGGCATCGGCCGAGGCTCTGTAGGGACGACCGGAGCGAGTTAAGTAGGCTATCTCATCGTCACTATCAGACAACCTGATTGGGTATTTGTGGGGCATTTTCCCATATATCCCTGTGGGTTCTCGATCTTCCTCTTCTTCTTCTTCTGGCGGGAATAGGTAACCCAGATTGTTATGCGTGATTGTCCTCCTCATCGAATCGCCCCGGATGCCATTGATTTCGGGGTCTTTCGAGACGATCAGGTGAGAGCAGTCGAGGATGGGGTGTGTACCCACGAAGATGGCATGGGTGTGCAGAGGATTGAGCTGGTTTGAAGGTTTAGGCCCTGGAGTAGGTTTCTCGATGGTATTGTCATCGATCAGGTCTTGAACTATGTTCTTTAGGCGGAAGCATTGTTCAGTGTCATGTCCTTTTCCCCTGTGGAACTCACAGTAAGCGTTCTGATCCCATGATTTGGGCTTTTTATCCTGAGGAGGCTCGCTAGTGGGTCCCAGGAGTTGAAGCACGTTTCGGCTCACAAGTCTCTGTAGTGCTTTGGAGTAAGTCATGTAGATCGGGTCAAAGCTTCGTCGTGGTTTTGACGAAGTCTGACCTGCAGATGGGTATGACGCCTTAGGAGGAGGCGTGGTGTATTTTGTTGGTGTGGTGTAAGTTGGGGAAGGCGCTAGTTCTTCCAGAGCGTTAATGCAGTGAACTGGTTCCGCTTTGGTGACGGCTCGTGACGAGCTACCCTGATAACCTCGGCTTGCAACCTTGGTCTTTTCTTTACGGAGGTCGTCTTCAATCAATTGACCCACCGCATCGAGCTAAGCAAACTGCCAAAGTTGCCGTAAGCGCAAATGCCGGCCGATATGCAGGGTGAGGTTATTAATGAACTTGGTGATCGATTCTGCGACCTTGGGCCGGTTAGATATCTGGGCACTGAGTTTCTTCCAACGCGTGAGGTATTCACTGAAACCTTCATTGTCTTTTTGTGACAGAACTTCCAGGGTACGTAGCGAGACTTGAGTATCGTTATTGTCATGATACTGATTGTTTAATCGACCATGATTTCTTTGAAAGTAGTAATCTTGTGTGGGTCCAAGGCATAGAACCAGGCCCTAGGTTGTGCATCCAAAGAATGTGGGAATAGAGTAGCCCAGGCCGAGGGATCGACGCCCATGACGGCCATTTTAGCCTTGAAATCCTTGATGTGTACAAGCGGACTTTCATGACCCTTGAAGATGGGGAGATCGCTGAGCGAGAGCTTAGCCGGTAGTAAGGACTTGACGCTTTTTGGGACATGTTCAGTTTCCTCATAAATGGAATATCCCTTCGAGTGGGTGAGGCGTTCTTCCATTGAACGAATTCTTTTAGCATTTCGTTCAGCCTCTTCAGCAAGGTACTTGGCGTTTTTCTCGGCCTCGAGTTTCTGCATTGTGGCCATTTGTTCGATCGCAGCAGTGAGGCTAAGAATTTTGCTGTTGAGCTGTTGAACATGTTCTGCGGTAACCACTGACGGGGGAGGAGTTGGGATTCCTCCGACATTTTCTTCATTGTTGAGTGCCATGGTAGCTTTTAGGCTTTGATCTGTTGTAGGTACGTTTCTTTGGAGGTGGCGGAGGGTTCAGATGACGGTCTTTAGTACGTCGCGTATCCAGGACTTTTTAGGGGATAAACCTGCAGGGTTTCAAACCTTAGTGACCTCCGAAAGAAAATAAAGACTCAAAGAAAAAAAAACATATTTGTAGTAAAGAAAAAGCAAAAGTGTGAAAAGCGTGTGCAGGACTCGACTCGTGTTTTTAGCTTAAAAGACACGGGAAGCTTTTGAGGTAAGGATGCGTCGACGCGTCCCCAGCCTCGATGTAAGTAAAAGTTTTGTATGATCACGACCTGATTAACCCGAGTTAGCGGTATGTCGCCAGGGGTTTATCGTTAAATCGTGATGTAAAAAGGAATCAAACCGAAGTAGCAATTGTAGGTTTATATCCGTATATAGACCATTAAATTCACAGGATTATAATGAAAAACTTTATAAGATTTAAAGGTCATAAAAGAAATTGCATAAAATAAAGATTTAGAATTAACCTTTTAATCCAAGTAAATCGGCTTAAGATCAATACCAAAAGTATGGTATCTCCTAATTGAAACACCCAAGATGAATCTAAGATATGCCCTTTTTATTTGCTAGAAAATTAGAGAGAAGAACTATTTCTTTTCTTGAGATTTTTGTGTTGTGAATTATGATCAATTAATTAGTCAATTAGGTTGAGCAAAACTCCCCTAAATATACTACAAGTATCTCGGCCAAACCTCTATTATGGGGTGTAATTTTGCTTTCCAAAAATTACTTTCCAAAATCCAATTCCTTGTTGACCAAGGAGTCAAAGACCAATTAGGCTCTTTCTTGGAGGTTTCCTTTAGCTTTTTAATATAATATAATATTACTAGTGTCACATAATAATGATCCACTATAATATATCATTAAATTATTAATATCCTTATATTTATAATTTTCTAATTAATTATAACAGTTTATGATTAATTAGCTTATATTATATTCAATAATTAAATATAACATTTTATATTCAATTTACGAATTACATTTAATTCGTCTTAGCTAATATCATTTAATCCTTATTAAATGGCCATATTATTATCACACACTTGACTAACCTTTTAGTCAACAACACTAACTAACTGTTTAGTCATTAAGTAAGGCATCAATATGATCATTTTCTCAAATAATCATATTTCTCAAACACATCCTTTAGGTGTGACTCTTAGGGACCAGTTGATTACCGCCATCTGTATGACAATAACGTCAAACTTATCTAGCAAGCCAACCGTTATTGATAAACGTTAATCAACTGATTAAATACAAAATGTACCCTGTGTACCTTTAGAGATTTATTTTACGTTATTGCACTAACTGTGGAGGACACTAACCCCAACAATCTCCCACTTGTCCGTACAAGTGTAGGTGCGATAACCGATTCTCATATCCATAATAAATTTCTCCCACTCAATGTAAACCAATTTGCAAAGTCCGTACTTTCAAAGGTCGTAGTTCACAAGTTTATCAAGATCAAGAGTGGTTTCCGACTAGAGAGTAACTTAAGCGATAGACGAATCAATATTCGAGCATGGCCATGCATTTTCGATTCTGACTCCTCGAGTGGCCACGAGAATAAATATTATAACTTCGATAGAAGTTTGGATATTTCCTCAACTCGAATCCCGCAGATGTAAGCGCAAAGATGAAATGACCAGTGAAAATGCGCAGCGCTGTTACGATCGACCGTGAGAAAGAAACCAAAGTCACCCAAAATGCGCTTTAATCTCAAGAGGCGGTCGATAGTCAAAAGAATCGACTCTAGGAACACTATGGATGTCCTATCCACGACCCAAGACCTAATGTTACGAAACATTTAGGACTCCATGTAGTCGTCACAAAAATGTCTCGCGCGATTTCAAGAACTGCGATCCGTGATCGATCAGTCAACAGCTTGACTTATGGCTCGTTGAACCCACCATCAATCGACGTCACAAAATGATTGCGAGTTATCACCGTGCAGGCGATCACGGACCAAAACAAAATATAAAGCAATTCATTTCACTTTGAGGTGTTCAACGTTGTCTGCACAACCCTCATGAAAAACAATATATGTAACAAAACGATGATTTTATTAGAAGTTTTAGGAAATACAAGTGTCAAATCCATACAAACAACTAATACAACTCAGGAACACGCTTAATTCCCATGGATTTAACGTGCCCTTCATGCTTATCTTGTCTTAACGGCTTAGTGAGAGGATCTGCTATGTTATCATCCGTAGCAATCTTGTCAATCACTATCTCCTTCTGCTCCACGTAATCTCGGATCATGTGAGCCTTCCTTTGCACGTCAGAGACTTGTTCTTTGGACTTGGCTCCTTTGCCTGGAAGATGGCACCACTATTGTCGCAATAGATGGTGATCGGGTCATTCGAACTTGGAACTACAGTTAGTCCTTGTAAGAACTGACGCATCCATATAGCTTCCTTTGCGGCCTTCTAAGCAAAGATAGTACTCGGACTCAGTTGTTGAATCTGCTATAACTGTTTGTTTGGAGCTTTTCCAGCTGACCGCAGCGCCATTAAGAGTAAATACGAATCCTGATTGAGACTTTGAGTCATCCCGATCCGTTTGGAAACTAGCATCTGCGTAACCGATTGCGCATAGCTCAGTGTCTCCTCCATAAGTCAATACCCAATCTTTAGTCCTCCGTAGGTACTTAAGAATGTTCTTTACGGCCATCCAGTGTGCTTCACCTGGATTGCCTTGGTATCGGCTCGTCATACTCAATGCATATGCCACGTCTGGACGTGTGCATATCATGGCATACATGATCGATCCTATAGCTGAAGCATATGGAATCCGACTCATGCACTCGACCTCTTCAGATGTCTTTGGTGTTTGAGCTTTACTCAAGTGCACCCCAGAGATCATTGGAAGATTCCCCTTCTTGGAGTTGGTCATGCTGAACCTCTCAAGAATCTTATCTATATAAGACTCCTGACTGAGGGATAACATCCGTCGTGATCTATCTCTATAGATACGGAGCCCCAAAATACGTTGTGCCTCACCCAGATCTTTCATCTGGAAATGGTTCTTTAACCATACTTTTACCGAAGTTAAGAGAGGTATGTCATTCCCAATCAAGAGTATGTCATCGACGTCAAGATTAGGAAGACAATCTTGCTCCCACTCGACTTGATATATAGGCATGGTTCCTCGACCGATCGAGTGAATCCATTCTCCTTTATCACTTGGTCGAAGCGATGATTCCAACTCCGTGAAGCTTGCTTAAGTCCATAGATGGAACGCTTAAGCTTGCAAACTTTCTTAGGATTTTCAGGATCGATGTAACCTTCGGGTTGTACCATGTACAACTCCTCCTCAAATAACCGTTTAAGAAGGCGGTTTTCACATCCATTTGCCAAATTTCATAGTTATGAAATGCGGCGATCGCTAAGAGAATCCGAATGGAACGAAGCATGACTACGGGTGCAAAGATCTCATCATAGTGCAACCCTTGCACTTGAGTGAAACCCTTTGCCACTAGTCGTGCCTTGTATATATCTGGTTGTCCTTCTACAGATCGCTTTATCTTGTAAAGCCATTTGCACTGAAGAGGCCTAGCCTTATCAGGTAAGTCAACCAGATCCCATACATGGTTCTCGTACATCGAGTCCATCTCGGA
Source organism: Dianthus caryophyllus (assembly GCA_023091065.1). Classification (NCBI taxonomy): domain Eukaryota; kingdom Viridiplantae; phylum Streptophyta; class Magnoliopsida; order Caryophyllales; family Caryophyllaceae; genus Dianthus; species Dianthus caryophyllus. The sequence goes on along the minus strand of CM041529.1, from coordinate 7,649,436 downwards.
TTGCATGGCTTCTTGCCATAGCTTTGAGTCAGAACACGTCATGGCACTTTTATAGGTTACGGGTTCGTTACTCTCAAGGAGTAAAATGTCGTCTCTCCCATTCTCCTCAACCATACCAATGTATCTATCTGGAGGAATGGAAAGTCTACCCGACCTTCTGGGTTCCAAAGGGACATTAACCACAGCAGACGAAGAAGGAACAGTTTCCTCCATCGGTTGCTCGGTTGTTGGTTCAGGAATCTCCGACAGATCGAAGGTTCTATTACCTCTCTTGTCTTCGAGAAACTCTTTCTCTAAGAACTTCGCACTAGCCGCACAAAAAACTTCGTTGTTCGGTTGGCGAATAGAAGTAATGACCAAACATTCCTTTTGGATAACCAATAAAGTATGTCTTGGCCGATCGCGGGTCGAGCTTATCCTCGTGTCTCCACTTGACATAAGCCTCGCACCCCAAACCCGAATAAAGGACAAGTTAGGGACAGTTCCTTCCATAACTCATATGGAGTCTTGTCTACAGCTTTAGACGGACTTCGGTTAAGTATAAGAGCAGCTGACAAAAGAGCATAACCCCATAATGAGTCAGGTACAACCGTGTGACTCATCATGGATCGAACCATGTCAAGTAATGTTCGATTTCTGCGTTCGGATACACCATTCAGCTGTGGTGTTCCGGGTGGAGTTAATTGTAATACTATTAGCGGTCTTTCAGGTGTCGATCAAACTCAGTTGAAAGATATTCGCCACCACGATCCGAACGTAGTGCTTTTATCTTTCTATCCAGTTGGTTCTCAACCTTATTCTGGAATTCCTTGAACTTGTCGAAGGACTCACTTTTATGCTTCATTAAGTAGACATAACCATATCTACTTAAATCGTCCGTGAAAGTGATAAAATACCTATAGCCATCTCTAGCGTTGATTGACATAGGTCCACACACATCAGTATGTATGAGTCCTAATAGGTCAGCAGCGCGCATTCCAACACCTTTGTAGGAAATTCGAGACATTTTGCCTATAAGACATGATTCACACGTGCCAAAAGTTTCATAGTCAAATGGGGCAATAGTCCCACTATCAATTAGCTTTTTCACGCGTTTCTCATTTATGTGTCCCATTCGGCAATGCCATAGATACGTTTGATCTTTGTCACCAACCTTTGCTTTCTTGTTACTCACATGCATGATTTCTGTGGTTTGATCTAAAACATAAATTCCGTTCATGGAAACAGCTTTACCATAAATCATTTCATTTAAAGAGAAAATACAGCTATTATTCTTTATTAAAAATGAAAATCCTTCTTTATCAAGAACGGATACAGAAATAATGTTTTTCGATAAACTAGGTACATAGTAACAGTTATTTAGAAATAACTCAAATCCACTTGGGAGTTGGATTACATATGTCCTAGTCGGTCTGAAGATGTTAAATTGGGTAAAAAGCGGCTGTGATCCGCTTTTTATGTGTAACACAGGAGGTCGGGCCATAATGACGATGGATCACCTGACCTGACATGTAAATCAACGGGTTCATGTTTGAACGAGCCCGCGTTTTGTTCATTTTTGAGAGAGATAGTTTGTTTAAGTCGGGGTGACTAGTAAGTCACTCGACTTAGGGCTATCTCAAAAATGTAAAAGTGTTTGCTTAATTGAAATATCCGAAATGAGTAGACATTTTCGGGTTTTGCTTTGCGAAATGTTTTTTGCAATAAATGTATTATGGCGATACGTCAGTCGTATAATGCATTTATGTTTTGTAAAGGATCGGAAATGTAGTGATTATTTCCGATCGGTTTTGAATATCGTGGTGTAATGTTAGTCAGGTTCAGTTGACTATAGGTCAATGACCCTGACTGTATGCTTAAAAATATGCCTTTTTGAAAAATGTTTGAAAAAAGTACTTTCAAAACAGACGTCTCTTGAAAGTGTAATGCTATATGAAAATGTTTTTGCATGCATTTTGTTTGGAAGACGACCATAGCGAGGGTGCTATAGCTTTGGATTTGTACGTATAGACGCGGGTTTTTGGCTTTCAGGGTAAGGTTCCTTCCGGTCATTCCCGCAACGTTTGTGTAGAGTTATCCGCAAGATCACACACATCAGTGTGGATTCAATACGGGGTCTAGAGCGTTCGAGTTTGACTGCTACGATTCACTTGTACGGATACCATACTTGTGATCGTGGAAGGGTGAGAGATCGACGTGTCCAGAGTATACACGCTTAGGAAGCGTGTTTTTACTTGGGGCCGTCCCTCGAAGGGTGTGGTTATGAATCAGGAGGATTCGACTCAAACGTACTATTGCCCAAATATCGAAAGCAGAAATGTTTTCAAAGTTTCAAGTTTCACTTCTTTATGTTTTTAAAATAAAATGAAAAGTTAATTTTCAAAATTAAAAAAAAACATGCTCGTCCCCAGCGGAGTCGCCAACTGAGGATACCGGACTTGGGGTGATCCCTTCTCGACGCCCCGCTCGCGCCCGCCCTCGTGTCATGGGGCGGAATGCACGTGAGGAAAAATGAATAAATTTTGCAAGAAGCTCATGACGCTGAGCTTCGCTTTTTAGGGCGTTGCTTTGCTCAGCTCGCTCGAGCGTTCTTTTGTTTAAAGGGGGAATGTCATTGCATGTGAATATAATAAAAAGAAATATAAAAATCCTTTTAAAACGTGTTTTTGGAGTCGCCACCAAATATTAAAGGAATTTGGAACCTATTCAACGCATCTTAAAATCATAAGACGCGAAGGTCTCAGATTTCAAGGTGCGTCGATACCTATCCTTCTGAGGCTATTGTGAAACCAGAGAGGATTCGGAGTGAGGTTACCTTTCTAAAGTTTTGACAAAATATATTGAAAACTGCAATAAAAAGGCCTACGTAAAAGTAGTCTTTACTAATTTGAAAACATATGCTTTAATTTCGATATTTGGGCTAATAGGACGCTACGTACAAATGCAAATATATGACTCGACAAATATGTAAAATAAATGTAAGCCGTCAAGAACCATGACGATTTGCTATAGGAAATGTGCGTAAAATTACTAATTCATTGCATTTGAATTAATAACTAAACGTTATTCTCCGACTTATGTTCAATTCTAAGATTTTGTAAAACCCTCGGTTTTGCATGTTTAAAGAGACTAGTTGAAACGGTACAGTTAAATGTCGAATCCGTGTTTTAGCCGTAATTTAATGCATGAATCGAGAATTTGCATAATGTAAAAGTGGGTGCTTAATTTAGTGATTTTGAGTCGTTTATTTATGCGATATTGGCGAGGTTTAGACGAATCATTTAATTCGAATTACTACAATCGTATTGCGAATACGAGTTCGTTAATGCCAATATCGGGGTGGGTTAAAGTAACCCTATAAGGCTATAAGTCTCAAACGTCCAACCGGAAGGTAAAATTTCTTTACCTTGAAATGCAAGGACGGTTTTTAGAGTGGAAATTTATAAGTGCGAGAGGCTTTTTGTGAATATAAGTATCGGTTTTGAATGTTGTTGTAATTGTTGTTGTTGGTTGAATTGATTATGTTTTGAGTCGCATAGGGGCTGCTATTTATAGCAAATGCTTCGTGTTTTATGCCTAATTGCTCAGAAAATCGCCAGAGAACCAACGATTAAGTGAAAAATCGCCAGAATGTCAGAACAGGCCAGGAAAATCGCACAGATATCGGCGATTTTCCAAAATCGCCGATATCTGGCGATTTTTTGGCCTGTTTCTGACACATTGAAGCGCCGTATTTTGCGTAGCATGTTGGCGTAGGTGTGTAAGCTAATGTCGAGCATGCTGCTGACTTTTGGGGTATGATTTATCAACTTGACACAAGTTGACATAATCAACTTGGTTAAAGTTGATTCTTTTGGCTCGGTTTTTGTATTTCGTGTTTCGTGTTTCGGTTTTTCGTCGTGTTTTTCGATCTTGGCTCGAAGTAAAATAATATTGTAATGCATTATTTTACGACTTTGTGGGATTTTGTTTTGTAAGAATGTGACCCGGGACGCATTTTGGCCCGCTTCGGGTGCTTGGGCCCTCTTGCGTGTTTTGGGCCGTTTTTGTGTGTGTGGGTCGTTTTTGTATTCTTGGGCCATCTTGTGAGGCGTTTTTGTGTCGTGCTTGTGCGTATTGTGTCGACTTACGATTTAAAATGACTAAATTAAAATTCATTTTTACGAAATATGCAAATTCAAATTAATACGTTAAAAATGACTAAAATGTTTTAGACACTTATGTACCGTTTCGTCTCTTTTTAAAACATGCATGAAAGTCCTTTTCGTCATCGGGTTTGCTTTTTGGGGGGGTACGGATACGGGTATCTACACAAACCACTTTGACATTCTCCCAGACAGTTCAGGCTTTCTCAAGACTGACTTAACTGGCAGGTTAGTTCTAACACAAACATGATGACCTTCAAAATAAGGTCTAAGCTTAGTAGTTGACATAATTAAGGCGAGAACATACCTTTCCAGAAGAGAATACCTGGTTTCAGCATCTAGCAAACTTTTACTCACATAGTATATTGGATACTGCAAACCATCTTCTTCCCTGACCAGAACTGCACTTACTGAATGCTCCGTGACTGACAGGTGCAGGCTTAACGGTTCTCCCTCTTCTGGTCTGGACAGCAGTGGTGGGGTTGACAGGTAACTCTTCAGATCCTGGAATGCTTCCTCGTGCTTTTCACTCCATTGGAATTCTTTGTTCTTCTTGAGCATATCAAAGAAGGGCTTGCACCTTTCTGAGGATCTAGAAATGAATCTGTTCAGAGCTGCTACTCTCCCTGTCAACTTCTGGATGTCTTTCACAGATCTGGGGGGCTCCAGATCTAGGATTGCCTTTATCTGTTCTGGACTTGCTTCAATTCCTCTTCTGGTGACCAAGTAACCCAAGAACTTTCTAGAAGATACTCTAAAGTTGCACTTTGTGGGATTCAGCTTCATATTGAACTTGTCCAGAATTGCAAATGCTTGCTCTAGGTGCTTCACATGATCTTTGGCATCTTTAGACTTTACCACCATATCATCGATATAAACCTCCATTGTGTCCCCAATCAGATCTTTGAACATCATATTGACCAGCCTTTGGTAGGTGGCACCAGCATTTCTGAGTCCAAAGGGCATGGCAGTGTAGCAATAGATACCACGGTCTGTCATGAAGGATGTCCCTTCCTGGTCTGGAAGATACATTTTGATCTGGTTTAAACCACTTGAGGCATCCATGAACGTCAGAACTTCATGGCCAGCAGTCTTGTCTACCATGGCGTCAATGTGAGGAAGAAGGAAAGGATCCTTGGGACATGCTTTGTTCAGATCTGTGTAGTCAACACAGACTCTCCACTTTCCATTCTTCTTCTGCACAACAACCACATTAGCTAACCAATCAGGATACATTACCTCTCTTACCATATTCATGTCCAGTAACTTCTGGACTTCTTCATTGATGATAGCATTTCTCTCTGGCGCAAACTTCCTGCGTTTCTGATGCACTGGTCTGTACTTAGGATCAATGTTGAGCTTGTGCGTGATAACGTCAGATCGATTCGATCATGTCAAAGTGGCTCCATGCAAAACTTGATTTCTTAGACTTGAGGAAGTTGATCGGATCGGACACGATCTTTGGAAGGCACATCACTACCCACCAACACTTTCTTTTGGGCAGTCTGGTCTACACCGATCTGGTCCATCTCCAATCTCGACTTTTACGGTTCCACGATGACTTGGTGGTTTACGTAATTGCTATGCGGCGATTTGTTGGTATTTGGGGGCTTCAAGGTCGCTCTGTAGCACTCTGTCTTGATCTGCCTCTCTCCCTTTATCACCAGAACTCCCCATTGAGTTGGAACTTTGACACATTGATGGTAAGTAGACGCCACAGCCTTGAGATTGTGGATCCAAGGCCTGCCTAACAGAACATTATACGAGGTCATAGAATCAATAACATTAAACTTATCAAAAGAAGAAACTCCCTAGGCATAGGTTGGAAGTGAGATCTCTCCCAAGGTGTGCTTGGTCTCGCCACTGAATCCTACCAGAACATTGGAGTTCTTAGTCAGCTTGTCCTGGCCTATACCCATTTCCTTCAATGCGTCCAGCATGATCAGGTTCACAGAACTGCCCCCATCAATCAGAACTCGACGTACAAGAGTGCTTCCAATCTGCAACTTGATCACCAGGCTGTCATGATGCAGAACTGGGATGCCTTCACAATCTTCATGGTCAAAGGTGACAACTTCCCAATTCTTCTCTACTCTGGTAGGAGGTTGCATCTTCTCTTGCTTTGCTATCCTCTTAGCTGCAGAATAGGTCAAACCACAAATATCAGAACCACCATTGATAAATTTTACCTCGTGTGTGTAGGGTGGAGGATTTGGCGGCTTCTCAGACTGTTGTCCCCTGGAATCCTGGGACTTGGCGCTTTCAGTTCTGGCCTGATTCCTCTGGACTGGTCTGATGATGTCCTTCAGACGTCCAGTTCTGAGCTGGTAAGATATCTCCTTCTTGAAGGCATAGCAGTCTTCTGTGCTCGATGGTACTCACAATACTTGTTTGGATTCCTGTTTGGATTTGGATGATCATTCCTCTTGGGCCATCTTGCACCATTCCCAAAACTTTCCAACTTGGCTATCAACTGTGGAACCTCAACACCTAGACTGCTGATATCAAGGGAGTCATCAGAATTGACCGTCTCAGAACTGACAGCATGCACTTGCGTTCTGGGTGGCCTGTTGTATGGTGCTGGCCTGCTCTGGGTGCGTCCACTGTCACATTTCCTGTTCACCTTCTCGTACCCGAATCGTCTTGTTGAAAGCATCTTCTTCTAGTCTAATCTGGGCCAAGGTCTTTGCCTGCACATCTTCAAAAGTAACACAAGGATACTTGGTTAGTTCACGATAAAGCTCAGAATTGACCACCAAACCTTGCCTATAAGCCTGGATAGCGGTTGCAACGTCACAGTTGGGGATAGAAATCTTCTCCTTGTTAAATCTCTGAAGATAGTCTCGTAGGGATTCATCTTTCTTCTGTACAATTCTGTACAGATCACTTGTTTGCTTCTCTAACTTCCTGCTGCTAGCAAACTGGGCAACAAAAACATTCACAAGATTAGCAAACGATTTAATAGTACCATTAGGAATATTGACAAACCATTGTAGAGCTGGTCCGGCCAGAGTAGAACCAAAGCCTTTGCACATGCAGGCTTCTCTGTACTCTTTTGGAACTGGAACCGTGTACATCCTCTGCTTGTACTGGGCCACGTGGTCCTGTGGATCTCCTGTACCATCATACAGTTTCATCCCTGGAACACTGAACTTCTTTGGGATCTCCTGCATGGTTATTGCCTCGCTGAATGGTGAATCTGCATAACACTCTTGAGAAGCCTCCTCAATTGCTGCTGAAACTCCTGGGATCTTTGCAACCTTGTCATGTAACTTCTGGAGTTCTTGCATCATCATGAGGGTGAAGTTGAACTTCTTCTTGCCCTTCCTTTTGTCAGCATTCTCGGATGTTTCACCACCCAGGAGTTGGTCTACAAGATCCTCATCTTCATCAAGGTTAGAGAAATCTATTCTCTTGATTATAGAACTCAAGGATGCCCCAGGTCTGATCTTTGATGTACTGCCCTTAGCAGAATCTAACTTAGTCTTCAGCAGGACTGCACTGTTTCCTTGCTTTGCATTCTCTTACGAGATTTCTTTGAATCTTCGATTGTGCATCTTGTAACTCCTTGGACAATTGCTCCAAAGTTCTCTCAGCCATTTGAGTATAGAAAAGGTGATTTTTGTGAGATTTTTGTGAGAAAAGTTACGCAAATTAATAAACTAGTTGCCCCACAGTGGGCGCCAATTTGTTTTGGTAAAAACTTTACAAGTATGAAAATGGAAGAAAGTGGATCAACTAGTACTATTTGCGGAACAGAACAGAACTGAGCTAAACGGGACAGAACTAAGGACACAGGATTTGATGACGCAGAAGCCCCGAGAAGAAGATGGGGAAAACTGCGGGCTACCAAGCCAGGAGTACTTTTATTAATATCAGAGTTGGGGTTACAGAGTACAACTGTGAGAGTATGATCACTTCTGTAGCAATTCGTACAGAACTGACTGAGATTATCGTAGTGTTTTTCTCTAGTGCTTAAGTATGCTAATGAATGAAAAAACTTATGAAAAATGTACAAATGAACCTCTATATATAGGCAAAGCTAGCTGTCAACCAGTTCCTATTTTCTAGGGCACGTTCTCCACTATCTTAGGTAGTTGATTAACTTCCCATGACTTCCACTTCTGCTCAGCTGACCATAACTCCATTATCCCATGATCTTTGTAACCGCCATAGTTGATCTTTGCTGAGCTTAACCGCCATTCGTCTTCTGACCTGTTCTGTGCTATAACTGCCATTGCTATTCTGACCTGCTCTGGACCATATTCGCAATCTCTATCCAGAACTGCCAATTCTGGGTGGTGTAAAATCTGGTCATAACATTATGCAACAATTCCTTAATTGTTCATAATATCTTAATCAAAACAATAATCCAAAATCAATTTATATTATCAGTATAACATAAATTAGATCTCAAAAATATCTTAAACCTTTTTAAAATATTAGGTATCATAATTATTATGAACTGCTTCACAATAACACAAAATAATCTTTATAATATTACAAAATATTGTAAAAACAATGATTTCCAAAAACTAAGAATTTCGGCCAAAATTAAATAAAAAAAAAACGAAATAATTTTTTTTTTTTTTAAATATTGAACATACACGGCCAACATATTAAAATAAAAAAAATTTACCAAAAATTAAAATAATTCGGCCAATATCAAAATAAATGAATTAAACTGATTTAATTCGATTATGCTAATAATAAGATCGATACAAACTCAATTTTAATCCGTATTAAACATTGATTTAAGAGATTCAAAATAACTTTTTAATTTAAACATCTTAAAACTGATAGATCTAATGATTAGCAAACAATATGTTCATTAACATACAAAATTTTGGTCCTTTTATGTTTTAATTCAATCGGTATTAAATCAAAACTTATACAAATTCATATGTGATCGTTTTAACATCTTAAAACATCGATAATTATGAATCAAATAGACCAAAACAAACCAAAAGTTGAACAATGACTCACGGCCAGAATACAAAACACACGGCCAAAACAACAAATTTGGTTTAAAACAATGCAAAATCGATTTTTATGAAAACCATATAAAAATTTCATGTGCCCTAAGTCTCTGATACCACTTGTAGGTTTATATCGGTATATAGACCTTTAAAATCACAGGATTATAATGAAAAACTTTATATGATTTAAAGTCATAAAATAGAAATTGCAAAACATAGAAAAGAGATTTAGAATTAACCTTTAATCCTAGTAAATTGGCCTAAGAACAATACTAAAATTATGGTATCTCCTAATCGTGACACCCAAGATGAGTCTAAGATATGCCCTTGAATTGCTAGAAGAATTAGAGAGGAAAACTAATTTTTCTCTCAAGTTTTGTGTTTGTGTGCAATTGTATGAATGAATTAGGGTCGATGAGGTTTTTGGGTGTGAATAGGTTAAGTAGGAAGGAAGAAATCCATCTCCCTATTGCCTCACATCACACGTCCAAATAAGGGATTATGGGGAGAATATTTTCTCTCCAAAATCTTGCTTGTTGACCAAGAAAATGTATCTAGACCAAAATGTATCTAGACTCTTTTCTTTTTGGTCATTTTAGCTTCTAATATAATGCAATATGTATATTACTAGTGTCATCTGTATGGACCGACTATAATATATCATTAAAATAAATATCCTTATATTTATAATTTGCTAATTAATTATAATGGTTTATATTTAATTAGCTTGCATTATACACAACAATTAAATATAACATTTTATATTTAATTCACGAATTACAGCTAATTCCTCTCATCTAATATCATTTAATCATTATTAAATAATATTCATCATTACACTGACTAACATTTTAGTCAACAACACTGACTAACCGTTTAGTCATTAAGTAAGGCATCGATATGATCATTTTCTCAAATAATCACATCTCTCAAACACATCCTTTAGGTGTGACTCTTAGGGACCAGTAGTTCACCGCCATCTGTATGACAATAACGTCAAACTTATCTAGCAAGCCAACCGTTATCGATAAACGTTAATCAACTGATTAAATACAAAATGTACCCTGTGTACCTTTAGAGATTTATTTATGTTATTGCACTAACTGTGGAGGACACTAACTCCAACAGACCCGAACCTACCAACTTTTGATCTTGGCCGTTGATCTTGATTTGGAGAGTTAAGTGACAAAATTCTTACCCATTTTACCCCTAGTTTAACAGTTAACTTTAGTTATGTTTAATTGTTGAATCTTTCCCCCTTTTTTCACTAATTACATAAATTTGTTGACTTAATTATTTTATTAATTTTGTCATTCCCTTTATTTATTTCCTGAACTCTTATCCATTTCAATATTTCCTCCATTAGAAGAAAAGGTGGAAGTCGATTATTTGAGTCTTTCCTCCATTAGAAGCTGCGACGGTTATTCTTAGTGGTTATCCTCTTCATCTTTTCCGTTCAGTCAGACGTGGTAATATGTTAAATCCCTTTGGTAACTTTACCCATTAACACCATTACACCATTGTCATAAGTAATCGTCTTCTTCTTAATTACAAACACCCCACCAACGTGCAAACGAACATCAAATTCGGATGGGATCGACATCCTAAAACACAATAATCATTTAAAGGTCACGCATTCAGTAATTACACAAGCTTAATAGAAGGTAAATGCTAATTCAAAAATTTAGGGTTTCTGGGTAAATTGGGGAAATTTTACACATGCAAACCCCCAAATCAATTGCAAAAGTTTAAACCACTAATTAAAACTAGAGCTGGCCATGGGCCGGGCTGGACCGGGCCCCCACGGGCCGTGCCTGAAACATGAGGCTCAGATCCGGGCCCGGGCCTGAGGGGGGATGGCTCTCACGGGCCGGGCCTATAAAACTGGGTCCTTTTGAGGCCCTTTGAAGAGCTTTAGCGGGCCGGGCCGGGCCTAGGCCCGTAATACTTTTTGTTTTTTTTTTTAGCATAAATAATTACTATTTTACTAATTAGGTTATTAGGATTAAGTTGGGAAAAAAAAATAAAAAAAATAAAGGGTTTGAACTAAATTTTTATAATTTTAATAATAATCAAATTTATAAAAATTTAGCTGCCTACGTATCTCGAAAGAATCAAAGACCACGTCGTTCTTTATTTACCTGACTTACCTTTCTTACCTGTTGGACGGTGGATGTAGAATTAGAACTTGGGTAGGGTGCTCATTCATCATCGTCATCTCCGACTTCATTACCATCGGTTGATGAGGCATTAGTTGTCATGCATGGATCTTCATCAAATTCGTCGACGTCTTGCTGTCCTTGGGTTCGAATTGCGGCTTGATCCCAATCCTTTTTCCAAACACACATCTTCACCGAGCTTGGAGCCAAACTCGACCTCTTCTCGTCCAAGACTCGCTTACCTGCACTAAAAGCGGACTCCGACGCAATGGTGGAAGCGGGAACTATAAGTACGTCTCTAGCTATTTTGGATAAAACTGGGTATTGGGCTGAATGTGTTTTCCACCATTAAGAATAGAAAAATCCTCACTATCGGTTTCATGATTAATTGACAAATATTCGGTAACAGGGTTGGCGGAACTGGTGGAAGTAGTACTCGTACTAGAAGATGAACTACCGGAGTGTCTTCTAAAAAGAATTGAAGCAATTGCAGTATCAAATCTCCTACTCTTTGGCATTGGCGAAGCACTACCTTCTCCGTCGCCACTTTGTACATTGTATAAATCATTTAAACGGTACAACAAGTCAACACAACTGTTAATATATATTTGAACATCAAACTCTATATTCAAAGTTTCATAATAAAAATTTAACAAATTTTTTAAACCTTCAGTTTTAACTCCCGGATCAAGTAAACATCAAACGCCATATATTTTGGGAAAAATTGTAAAATAATTCAAGCATTTTGCTTTCATGTCAGTGATGCAGTCAAATAAACAAGGTTGCTCTGTTTCACAAGTTTGCATGCTCAAAACAATAGAAACACAACACTTAACAACTAAATGAACGTTAGGCTCATAAACATAAGAGAACATGTTAGTAGCATCTTTATAAGATTTTAACAAATCATTAACACAAATAGCAATATCCCAAATAGAGTCATCAATCGGTACAACGTCGGGAAGAGAACTATGAGCATCATTATATAATTTAGTTATAATATCCTTATATTCTATAGCCTCTTTAAGTAATCTATATGTTGAATTCTATCTAGTCAGTGTATCGAGACTAAATTGTTTGGGTTTCTTTCCGGCCGCCCTACACATTGATCTAAAAGCTCTTCTAAAATCGTGTTTCAATCTAATCCATCTAACAATTTTTTTCATCGGTTCTAAAACAGGTGCAATAAATTTAATTCCTTCTTGAGCGGACAAATTAATAACGTGTGCACAACATCGAATATGAACAAATTTTCCGTCAAACATTAAAAGATTTTTCATATGAGTTTTAACATAATCAATGGCTTTACTATTAGCCGTAGCGTTATCAAATGATATAGAAAATATTTTGTTAATTAAATTAAATTCTTTTAGTGTATTTTCAATCCGAGTATAAATATTGTAACCGGTGTGTCGTTCTTCCATCACATCAAAAGCAATTATACGTTTTTGCAAAATAAAATCTTCGGCAATTCAATGTGCGGTAATGCATAGATAAGGTTCACCTTATTTCGAAGACCAAGTATCACTAGTTAGACAAACTCGACCATTGTAATTTTGGAAACTTACATTATAAGCTCATTCCTAGCTTTTTCATATTGTTTCATAGTTCTACGTTTTAGTGTATTTCGTGGGACTCGTGAAAATGCCGGTTGTAACGATAATCTATTAAAATTTTCTAAATTTATACTTACAGCATGTGAAAATGGTAACTTTTCAAGATTAACATAAGTGCAAATATTTTTAATCATTCTTTCTCTATTATTGGAAAAAGGCATACCTGCACCGGGATGTTGAAATGGAAACTCTCCGATTTGCGTTTGCGTACCTCCACGGCTAGTACCGGCACCACCTTGTTGTAGGTGTGAATGCTTAGTAATCCCCTGTTTGTTGCTCAAATGTCGGGAAACGTGCCCGTAACCTCCACCTTCACTCAAATTGAACGTTTGAACTTTGTTAGCCTCACGACAAATCTTACAAAGCACCTTGTATCTAGGAGGTTCAACTGAGGGATCTTCCATCTTCTCAATGCATAGCCGAACATAAGAAGTTTCCCGTGAAGATGATGATCCCATGACGTGAGAAGTTTGTGTTGAACCTATTAACAAAAGACAAAATCAATGTTAATAATTAAGTCAAAAATTCTCAAATATTTAAATAAAACATGTAAATAATTTCGATTTAAAATATAAACAACTTATAATTTAAATCAAACATATAAATAAGTAACAAAATTTTTAAAGTATAAAATTAATTAAATAATTTAAAGTATAAAATACATTAAAATTAATTAAACTTATAATATAAACAACTTATAATTTAAATTAAACATATAAAATTAATTAACTAATTCAAGTAATATATTAACGCAAATATATTAAATAAAACATATAAAAATAGCAATTACCGCTTGAACTTGATCCGCCTTGTTCCATTTCAATGATTATAAATTTATTATAGATTTATAGAATTATAGTATAAAATTACTAAATAATATAATAATTTTTTGTAACTAAGTAAGTAAGTAATTAGGTATATAATAATTTATAATTAGTTAATAATTTAAATGTTGTATTGAGTATTGATTTTTTTTATATAAGTAATAGACTAATAGATAATGTAATATTTTTTTTGAATTAGTAAAAAAACTTAAGAAGTAGAAATATTTTGATAATTTGATTGAATGAAAGTAATTAAGTAAGTAAGTAGAATTGTGTAAGTTGTGAAAAAATTAATATTAGAGTAGTATATTTATAGGAGGAAAAATGTGTGAAAAAATAAAATAAAAATAAAAACAGCCGTTGATATAGCCGTTGTGTAATTTGAGTAAGGCCTGACCAACCAAGGGGCTTTGTCTTTGGCCTAAGCGGGCTTTTCAGCGGGCCTCTCCACGTGCCGGGCTTCAAAAACAAGGCCCTAAGCCCGGCCCACAAATTTGACGGGCCTAAGCGGGCTTTTGCGGGCCTGGCCGGCAAGAATTCTGACCCAGAGACGGTAGGGCCAGTGGCTTTACCTTGTCGGCCAGCTCTAATTAAAACCAAAATTAAAGCAATTAAGATAACAATCGAACAAACAAAAAAAACTAAGGTTTACCCTAATTCGAAAAAAAAAATCGCGTACATACAAACCCCCGAAATCAACTGCAAAAGTAAATCACAAACTATAAATACCTCACTTCGGGTAAACCTTGGAGACCAATGGAAGGATTGCTCAAGAACTTTGCATGCTTCGATTTGACGGATGAAATTTTAGGGATTTCAGTAATTTTGGGGAGAGTAATTAAAAAGAAAGTAAAAACTGAATTTAAGAAAAGAGTAAAAAAGAAAAATTAATTAAGTCATACAACTCTAAACATAATAGCTGACTGAAGAGAGAAGTCAAAATAATGTGAGGGTAACTTAAATGAGGGGCATTTTAGTCTTTTTACATGTTTTTTAGGTTCGGATGAAAAATGGTAATAGTCATTAACTGAACCAGTACATTTGGTAGTTACAAAGTCGAAAACGATGTGGGTGTAAGTTTGAAAAACACATTAATGAGTGGTGTAATTGTCAATTTACTCTAAAATTAAAAATATTGTTGATAAAGACTCTAGTATGTGAAAGGTTCTTTTTCTAAATCAATAGTTACAATATTTAAGGAGTAATAATTAACCATTTAACTTAAGTTACTAATTTCAATATTGTCCTTTTTTTCATTTGAATGTTTTTATTCGTTTATCATAAATCACTAATAAATATTAACGTACGTCGAATTAAACTTAAATAAATGAAGCTTTATATATTTCTCGGTGCTACAAACATTTGTCTCAAAGTTTATTTTAAATGAAAAAAAATATTTTGGGATAATATTACTAAAATTGTTGGAAGATAAATTTAGGTGAAATACATAAAACGGAAACAAAAGGTAGATAATAATAACAATAACAATAACAATTACAATAATATAGCAACTTCAGATAACTTTAGAAAATTTCAAAAAAAAAACTGCAGAAAACCAACGATTTTTACAAAACTTCAAATAGCTTTAGAAAATTTCAAATTGATTTACAAAAATTTAGGCGAAAAGAACAAACCTTTAATACTCCATTCATCCCAAAATAAGTGTCACTTTTTTATTTTGGTGGATTTAAGATATATGGTAATGAAAATAAAATTATTTCGAAAATTCTATATTAAACTTACTACAAATAAAAATGTAACACTTAATTTTGAAAAAATTTTGATGGAAAGAAAACACTTATTTTGCCATGGAAGAGTATACTCTTTTGATTTTTACCAATTTTCGAATCCCACCGTTTATGTAATAACTTTCCCACAGTAGAGTATTAGAAACTTATTATCATAAATAAGAAATAGTTGAAAAATCTACAAAGCCTCAAATTAAAGAAGACTACACATATTTGGGGAGGAGCCTATAAGTGTTACTCGTATCATTTACACAAGGATTAAGTGCTCAATATCATCCACTTCGATTAGTCTTGACCAGTCCCAATGCGCCCAAAAACGCTCATTTTGGATGCCAGAACATGCCCTTGATCCCCTCTGGATCCGGCTCGAACCCCAAATTTCGGTAGAATTCTACTACTGCAATTTGTGATAATGTGAAATGTTTATCAGTCAAACAGCTTCATCTGTTAAAAAGGTTTAGCATCGAAATACGAAAATAAGATGACAACAGGAATGGTTACGTAACTACACCGTATTCAAGTGATCGAAAGCTTCATACGTGAGCAGACAAACGCACGAATTAGTTGTCTCTAGATGACCCATGATGAAATTCGCATTGAAAAACAACTCTAGAGTAGATCAACTAACATTAGAAAGCGTAGGTCATTCTGCGAGTTTTGTTTTTATCCGTCATACTTTAAACTTCTAAAGATGAGCATTGAGTCCATAACTTCAATGAAAACGGATATGAAGAGAAGAGTAGAAGAATAAGGAAGTACAGAGTACACAAAAACTAATTTACTATACGAAGGTATAGGTAGGACGTACCTTTACTATCCGCAAAAAGTGTGATATTGCCAATATCCCTTTGTAAAAGAGCCCTTATAAGTTTCTCAACAAGAGCCTTTCCAAGGCCTTGACCCTGCATGACAATTCTTTTATTGAAACAATATATGCATTCGATCACCTCAACTGCAGAATGAGAGCCATTAAGCACTCCGCGGAAGAATGCATTACGCAAAGCATTTTGCAATTGTAATACGGTGATCGGGTGATAGGAGAAACACAGTCAAGGGTTGCAGTCGCAGCATAACATTTTTAACCAGCCAAAAGAAAGGCCGTTGTACGAATATTAATCATCATGACATATAGTACGGTAAGCACAACACTTAGCGTAAAGGAACATTAGAAACGAACCACATGAGTCATCAACTGCGAGCTCCTACACGACCGCATTCAGTTTGGTGTTTTAAAGAATAAATCACACATAAAGCAACCACATTAAGTGCCTCAAATGATAAGGGGAATAGATGTACGAAATTTTACCCATTTGCAAGTAACTAAAAGGCTGTTTGCAAATGACCAAAAATGAACATTGTGTTAGATTTGTGCTGACCAAATGATAAGGTATCTCGAGAATATGATACCAATTCATGGTAGAACCAGATTTCAATATTGGAAAAAAATTCTATTTAACATTTTAGCAAACATAAAAATGTAAAAGTGTCAACGATATCTAGTGGAAGTGATACAATTATCCACAATAGAGCATCTTCGTTCAAATCAGACAGTACCTGATATGAGGGGTCAACAAGAACATCCCAAATCGTAGCATTGAAGGCGTGATCTGATGTAGCCCGAGCCATTCCAATAAGCGTCTTCTGATCATTACTTTCTGTCATATAACTTATCACAGTACACTAAGATGTTTGTCATTTATTTTCCGAAGATGATAGGAAGGATAAAGTAAAGCTCTAAGAAAATAACCGGCTGCATCTTCAAACTACCTGCTTCAGGTGACTTCTGCACTGAATGCAGTGTGGCAACCATGTAGCTATTTTTCAAAGCTGCAGCAAGTTTCGACATTGGTCTCCGAGGCCAACCTACCTAGAAGTCAGAGAATAATGACAAGGTAATGTGGAAAGAGAAAAGAAAAAGGAAAATCAAAGAACTTCATAATCACCTTGTCACATAATGCCTGGAGGTCATACAAATCAACATCCCCACCAGAAGAAAATATTATTTGTTCGATGTTACCATCTTCTTGAGTCTTTTCAAAAAGAACGAATTCCACGGGCATCGGATCCTCTTCTTCTTCAACAGGGATTGATGAGTCAATAGCTTGTTTTGTGTTGTTCTTTAATATTCTGCAATAGAAAGTACACAAGATTAATCCAATAGTAAGGATCTGACTGAAACAGTCATAAGAAAAACGATAAAGATTCAAGCCAAGTTAAATATTCTAAGGGACTTAAATTTGAGTCTAATGAATCCGCCACAGCTTGCATGGTACGTTGTCACACTCACGCATACTGTCACCGTTACTCACTGCTATCTTCTATACGGACGTATTTGTAGCTTCTTCCATGTAAAATTAGCTGGTTTCTTTCCTTGAAAGCCAGAGAGAAAGAGAGAGAAAAAGAGAGAGCGCGGAAATGTGACCAGGGAGCGAGAGCATTAAGACACCAGAGGTTCAAGTGCTCTGACGGTATTTAAGCAAGCTGGGGAGCCACAATCAGTATCTACAGTACTCAATCCCTAAGCACCTCAAAGCAACAACGTTGTCTTTTTTGACAATTTGGATCCTCTCCATTTCTTTCTCTCCATTTCCTCTCTAATACACTAATATTTTAATATATTTTCTTTCACCTTCATTAAAACATTATTTTTATCAAACAATTGCAACCCTTAGATTTTCACAAGAACCGATCTCAACCATTTATAAGAAATGAATGTCCATTTCTTTTCAACAAATGGAGAGGATCCATACCCCTTTGTTGAATGACTCACAGAGGGTGTTAATGTAATCTTTTTACCCACTTCAAAACTCAAAAGTCAAAATATACTCATCATAAATGGCAAAACTGCAGGCAACCCCCATGCTGAGTCTGCTGACTAAAACTGTGATCATGTCGCCATACATTTACCCATAACAGCACATTCGGCCTTCTCCATTTATCGCTGATCAAGAACTTTTGTGCAACCAAGTGTGAAAAAAAAGATAAAACAGAAGCTGCATCACTAGTCATTTGTAAACGGTTTGGACTCGGGACTTCAGGAGCGAAGGGAGAGGGAAATGAATATGGTGTTTCCTTACCAACTCTTTCTGATGTTTGACGACTATAAAGTGGCTTTTAGAAAGAAATTGTCTAAATCACTTCATCCAAACAAGGATAAACAAACTAATATTTTGTTTTGGTCATAAAGCATCTAGTCTTAAAAAAAAAATATACAGGCTGCTTTTCGGTAAGCAGTAACTGAAAAAATCGTACATACCCAGATCTGATAGACTCCCAAAAGTTAGCCTTCAGCCGGAAAAGTTTAGGCTTTTGGTTCCCTGCAGGTAAAATAAATAAGTAAATGTTACTGACACTGCTCGTTCCTCGACAAAAATGAAAGTTCTATAAATAGTAAATCATAATAAGATGAAGGACAAACCTCTAAAAAACCCAAAATGATTCAAATTAACATCAGAAAACAGCAGTTCTGCAGGTTGTCTGCAGACAACAAAGGGATAAACAACAGCAACCCTGAAATAAGTATGGGATGAAATGAATTAAACATCTGGAACGGTAAGCGCGTTGCAAGGATGCATAGTTGATAATGATGTAAAGAAAACTAAAACCTAGAACAAAAGGGAAGCGCGTTGCAAGGATGCATAGCTGATAATGATGTCGGGGGTACAATATATGGTTTCAGTGATTTAGAGAGAGGTTAGTAGAAAGGATGACACTAAATAAAGGCCACACTTCATTTTTCTTGCCAAATCCCACATACTCGGTAAGTAAGTGATATCAACTCCTCAAATTTGATAGCCCTTTCCTTTTTTTTTGGAGTCGATTTATTACTTTGTACAGTCGACTTTGTTTTTACTAATTAGCGATTTTAGTTACTCTCTCCGTCTTGTCATTCGTTTACACTTTCTATTTTAGGGTGTACGGGTCATTTGCTTACATTTCCATGATTGTGGGCACATACTATTTTAACCAATTACATCTATTAATTTTGGTAGAGTTGGCCCTCTATTGTAATTTTATTATTATTTTATTAGTTTTTTCTCTATCTTTCTCATCACATTGATAAACGTGTATAAAGTAAACGTAAACAAATCACCGACACGAAAGGAGTAGTAATTTACTTTTTTATGTTATTAATATAATTTATAATGTTTTGAATTAGAATTTTTAAAATTTTGAAATTTTCACGAAATCTGTAATTTTTGTTGTCGTTACGTTTAAGTCAATGTTTAATTTTTCTAATTACGCTTAACAAATTTAAAATCGACTTTCGTATTGTTGATTACTTACTCCCTCTGTCCCGGTCATTTGTTTACACTTTCTATTTATGGGTGTACGGGTCATTTGTTTACACTTTCCATAAATGTCTATGGTGACCCACTTGTGGAGGTGGACCAAACTTTCTTAACCAATCACATTGTTTTATTTTACCCACTTGTACTTATATTATTATTTTTATAGTTTTTTTATTTACCTCTCTCCTCACATCGATAAATGTGTATAAAGTAAATGTAAACAAATCACCGAAACGGAGGGAGTAATATCAATCGAAATAATTATATTAGTAGAATTGATAAGAAATTGACAAACGTAGTCTTTGTAGTGAAAAAATTACACAAATTCTTGTGTAAGTCAGAACTTACAATAAGTTATTGTATGTCCACCTCATTTGTACTCCCTCCCATTTTTAATGATCTTCCCACTTTCCTTTTTTGACCCATTTTGTTTGTTCTTCTCCTTTCTCTTTTGGTACATAATTTATGGCCCCTATTCATTTTAACCCCACATTTTTCTTCTACTTCTATTTTCTACCTCACATTTTTTCTTTCTTATTTTTTACTCTAATAAATCTAAATGGGAAGAACAAACAAAATTAGAGGGAGTACTCGTTTATATAGTTTTTGTACTATGTAAGTGATAATTATGATTAATTGTTACTATTTTTTTTAGTATCCCTGTAAGTGACTTTAGTAGATTTATTTCATGATTTTGTACCCTTTTAACTGCAATTTGTACTTTTGTCTCACATTAATTTTGTGTAAGTTGTGCCTTACAGGAGAATTACTGGAAAAATTATAATTAAAGTTGATGGGGAATAGTCAGCCGAGCAAGGCTAACCGCACCGTGGGTCATGATGTGAGGCCGGCCGGCCGGCCACGGTCACCCAACTTCCAGACCATGGGTTGGTGTACGGCCGAGGCCGCACGGTCATGCATGGTGTACGGCCAGAAGGCCACGGTACACCGCCAGAAGTAGTGGACAAGTGTGTCAGAGTTTGTTAGTATTCAGTCACTACAGGACAACACTAGAAGACAAGGATTTAGCTTTATGACTGACATAAAGTACTAGAGGACAAGAATGTTCCTTATAAATAGAAGAAAGGGGACACGGCCGAGAATTCATTCACATTAACACACAAAAATACATAAAGGTATTACTTAGACTTACTCCTACAATTCTCTAACTTCTCTCTTTTACAGACGCTGACTTAAGCATCGGAGGGGTTATCATCGGACACCCCCGAGGCTAGGTTTGTGTACCTGTGCAGGACGCATGGTCAGAGAAGGTCAAGTGATACCGCAGCCTACAGAATTCCACATAAAGATTATTCATTAGCTTCGAGTTGTATTTACCTTGAGTAATTGTAACCCAAAACAATTGGCGCCGTCTGTGGGGACAAGACAGAAAAGCTATGGCAGACCGAGAAGGAAATCCTGAAAAACGACCAAAAAATGCAACACCGCCAGGGGGGCCGCTGGGGCACCCCATTCGAATAAGAGGTCCTCACTCCCATCACTCTTGAGGAGAGAAGAATGTTGAACGCTTTCCTCAAGCAGATGAGAGCGACACCGCAAGAGTCCCACAAAGAGAACTGATATGTGTTATTTATATAGATTATGTGCCCGCGGTTTAGTTGCATTTAGCTTGCATTTAGTTGAATTTATTATTATTTTAGGAGCTATTTGCTTTATATTGCGGTACTGCTGTTCCTCGTTTATATTTTGCAGGTTTTGGCGGTCCTGAGCCAAAACCCGAGTCAAGTGGAACATTACAAGTACCGTAACGTCGAGACCAAGCTCGAGCTTATACGGAAGCTTGGGATGCGAATAAAGACGCAAGAAGATCATAGCCTGTGGATACCCATATCCGTACCCTCCCGCACAAAACCCTGTGATGTAACATGGACTTTTATTACGCATGTTTTAACGCTAACTTAAACGGTTCTAACTAATGTCGAATTCATTTTGAGTCGTTTTAAATGTTAAAATGCTTTAGGTCGCTTCACATCGCATCTAAATAACGTTCATTTTGTCCATTTGGAGTCTAGCTAGGTCCTTGTCCTGCTTCATTTGGCATGAGCTTCGCATTTGCACTACAATTAGCCCTTTTACATTAACAAGGTCTAATTCAGCATTCCTAAATTCCTAAATTTAGGCCCGGTAGCTAAAACCGCTATTTAGCCCCCTCTTACACAAAATACGGCTTCACGTCTTACCTTATTTTAGAAATCTATGCAAAATACACCTTCTTCATTTTTCAGGGTCTCGGGCCCAAAACCGAGCCCAAACCCAGCCTTTGGCCCGCACTCCAAAGCCCTAAGCATCACAAAATATCTCAGAAATATCCTAGGAGTTTTCTTGGCACGCAAGTTCAAGATTATCTCGTAATCTTTCAAAGATATAATTCAACCGAAACTAGGAAACTACACAAAAAACCCGACCTTCGAACCGCATAAGCTTATGCGGTTTGGTGAGGGAACCGCATAAGCCTATGCGGTTTGCCCTGGCAACCGCATAAGGCTATGCGGTTCCCCGGCCTGTTTTTATCCCCTTATTTCCTAATTTCTCCGAGGTTTTTAGTATATATACAGCCCTATACCCCGACCTCAAAAACACAATTTACAACCAGAATACATCTTATACACACATAAACACTCACAAAGCCTCAAGCACTCAAATCCTTGAGTTCAACACACCATCCCGTGTTGAATTCATCCTCCTTTTTAGTTCAAGAAGCGAAGCTCTGCCCAGATCTGAAGCGTCAGGACAAGGTAGGTACCGATCCACTTGGATCAAAGCTTTTTCTTATTTTCTTATGGACTAACAAAGGGGACTACACTCTAGCGCCCCCCCCCGGCCTTGGCACCGGGCGCGCCTGCCTTCCAAGTGTTGTTATTACTTGGTACACTCCATATCCGATGACACGCCAAAGTCGCATAAGCAACCGACCTTATAAAATAAACCAATGGACAATTGAACTTTATTTTATTTGCATGCATCTTGCACCTTCTTATTTTGCATTTAAATCAACTTAAACAATGAATTCGACCTTTAACTGAACCGTTTTCGTTAACAAGTTAAACATGCTAAACTGAGGGTTTTAATCAATCTTTTTGCATCTGCATCTGCATTCTTTTACAAACTTATCGCACTTGTACGTAGCGATAACATTAGCTCAAATATCATCTTATTTGGATTGTTCTAGGTCAGTAGAGGCTATTTTTACATAGGCTTTTCAAAAAGGTTTTCATAAATCATTATTTGAATTAACTCTTTTTCTAAAGTACCCTCACCCCGAATCCAATCTGGTTTCACAGCCTTAGATCTAGGGGTGTCGGCGTGCTCCAAAATCTAAGACATGTTTTTAACTTAGAACATGGTAGCAGGTTCCTAATTTCCGCGATAATTAGGTGGCGACTCCAAACAGTTCTTAAAGGTTTTTCCAACTTAATCTTTTTTAACTTTAATCCTAATCGCCCTTAAGCAAAGCAGAGTTGGGTCCCTCGTCTCGTTCAGGGTTCCACGGTTTGGCGACTCATTTGGGAGATCTTATTTTTAAAACTAAAAACTAGCTTTTTCTTTTTAAAAATAAAGAGGTGAAACTTGAAAGCCTTGAACAATCCTTGTATACATATTTGAGCTATGCACATTCGTTTAGAGTCCATTCCTTTTGGAATCTAGGCACCCTTAGCACCCTTGAGAGGTGGTTCCAACACGCAGGCTTGTCCACTCGATAGAGCACGTGCAGGACTAACTTTCCTCTCTCCCCTCCACGGCTTGCCGTAAACGGCTATCTCGACCGCCCCAGTGCTCCCTCTAGAAAACCTATCGCTCCGGCGTAAGGAAATAGAGGGGTTAAGTATCTGCCAAAGCGTACTCGAGATAGTTGGAGGTGTACCCGACTGACTCATTTATCACCCTTTTTGAGTCATACGTACAAGTTCGAGGCTATGCACTCCATGGTCTTTTTCAAAACGAGCATATGCATTCATATCTTCGAAAACTCGCTTAAACGTTTCAAAGATAAATGAACCTAACTTCTAACACCTAACACCTTTTCAAACAAAACTATCGCGAATTTTTGAAACAAGCCTTTTTCAAAACTTCATTTTTCACTAACAAGCAAAAACCCGAGCAAAGATTAAAACCCGAGCTCGTGGATTTCAATCCTCTAGGTCATACGGCCTAGACTCTATTTTAACATCCTCGACTCGACTTGCTCGAGCCGAATCCTTTCTCTCTTACACATCCGAACTCGAGCTCACCTCGGAAAATCACCGATACTAGTTCGACGGATGCAAAGCAAAATATTTAACATCGAGGCGAGATGTGCGCACACATCCTCGTCTCAAAAGCTTCCCTTAGCAAAACCTTTTCGAAAATCTCCTTTTTCAAGCATAAAAGGTCTTTCTAGACTAAGAAATGAGCTAAATGAATGCCTAAAATGAATGTGAGTCTAGTGGGTCGAGTCGTGTCACTGATATACAAGTGAAATGCAGGACCAGGAATAGAGCTTGATCAGGTTTCAACTGGATACTCGCCGTACTAAAAACCGCTTAGTAATCCCTTACAAAAAACGAACCTACACCCGCAAAATGGCCGGCAACAACGAAGACGTCAACGCACTCCGTGACCAGGTTGCAAAGCTGACCGCTGACCTTGAAGGTCTTTTGGCCCACCACACCACCGAAGTGGAACGTATGGAACAAAGAATCAAGGAAGTGGCGGATAGACATGCCAAGAAACTCCAAGCTATGGAGGAGAGACTCTATGTCTCGAGCACCTACTCCATCCACAAGGAGAACGAAAACATACCCGCCAGCATTAGGGATGAGCTCCCTAACAAACTCGCCCTTAGTGATCTTCCTATCTTCCAAGGACATGAGAGCCCGATCATCCACATCCGAGCTTTCAAATCCCAAATGGCCATCAAAGGGGTCGATGCCAGACATTGGTTAACCCTCTTCCCGCACTCTCTAGCAGCAGTGCCGAAAACTTGTTTTTACTCACTCGACCCGCAGCGGGTTCCTACTTTTGAAGAACTCACAGTCGAATTCGACCGACAGTACCGAGACAACGAAGACACCCAAGTCTCGATCCGCACCTTAGAAGTCCTATCTCAAAAGGACAACGAAGGCTTCACCGACTATCTTACTCGTTGGAAGAAGCTAAGCGCTCAAATCCCTAACCGTCCCCGTGAGGACGAACTTGTGCCGAAATTCATAAATAACCTGCGACCCGTGTATCAATTTTACATGAGGTACAGCAACATCCAGAATTTCAAGGAGCTAACTAAGGTCGGTACACAAATCGAAGATGACCTTAGAACCGGTACAATGGCCAAATACACCGGCCACGCTTATCAAGGGAGCTCCTCCAAATCCTCTCGCGCAGTCAAAAATGAAGAGAATCGCACCGTCGGTAACCTCGACGATGATAGTCTCGACGTATTCGCAACTACCTTTTCACCACCTCCTAAAGCTAAAAGGAACTTTGACCCTCTCTTCATGTCTTACACTAAGGCATTTCAGAGGTTGGTCGAAAAGAATTACCTACAACCAATCGGGCCTACTAGCGAGCCACCCGAAGACAAGAAGCCTAAATCTTGGAACCCCAATGCCTTCTGTGCATACCACCGAGGCAAGGGACATGACACCGAGAATTGCTTTAGGCTTAAGAACGCTATCCAAGATCTCATTGATCAAGGAAAGCTCAGCAAACCATCTCAACCTACCAAGCCTTCAAACAATGAAAACCCGCTTGGTAATCATGCAATCTTCGTAGGATCAGTCCCTATTCTAGACTGTTCTTACCTCATCACACCCTCTGACGACCAGATCAACGCGGTTTGGTCTAGTGACGACGAGGATGACGAGTATTGGTTCCCCACCGACGAAGTGATAAAACACGTCAATCAATTGGCTAAAGACATTAATCACCTCAAAGCTCTGCATCGAACCGCAGTCGAGCGCTTGGAAAGGCGCGTCAAGAAAGAGCTAGCCAACCCAGCTTCACTTGACGACCTCGAAGCCTTCCATTAAAAGGACGGCGAAGGCTTCGTTAAATATCTCGTCCAATGGAGGAAGCTACTTTCTCGAATCCCGAATCATCCACATGAAGACAAACTCATAAACACCTTTCTCTTCAACCTGCGACCCGCCTGGCGATACTACTTTCATTTCTGCAACGTTCAGAACTTTGAACACCTCATCGAAATTGGCACTCGCATTGAAGAAGACCTCGCATCAAGCTATGAAGATCCCGCCTACCGAGACACCCTTCAAGGAAGCACCTTTAGGAGACAAAAAGGATACAACAAATATGGCTCTACAAGGACTTTTGACAAACTCTACATGCCTTACGCCGTAGCATTACAAAAACTAATCGAAAAAGATTACCTTGCACCGATTGGACCCATTAATGAACCATCCACGAGAATGAAGTCAAAATCATGGGACCCTAACGCCTTCTGTGCATACCACCGGGGCATGGGGCATAGCACCGAGAGTTGTCTTAAACTCAAACATGCCATCCAAGATCTTATTGATCAAGGGAGAATCAAGAAACCTCGGAGGAAAACCACACCTTCCTCCAGCAACGACGCAATCTACATCACAACTCAAGCAACCCAAGCAACCCAAGCACCCCAAGCACCTCAAGCAGCTCAAGCAGCTCCTCCAGCAGCACAGAAGACGATGAAGAAGAAGAAGAAATTCTTTTAAATTCTAATGCTCTTAGTGTCGGGTCAACTGTCGACCCATCTATCCTAGACTCTAGCTTCAGTTTAGACTTTCTTTTTACGGAGGCTAGCTCCAAGCAACTTTCTGAATTACCGAATAATTCTTTTCAAAGTAATGAAATAAACGAATTTGCTTACGTTTTGTCTCAAGCTAAAACAAACAACAAAGAACAAACAATTACAAATCAACAAACAATAAACAAAATGCAAAATACAAAAGACACTAACTCGTGCGAGAGTGAACAAACAAATGAATCACTAAACAAATACATTGCAAACCTTGTCTCTCCCAAAGCACAACACCCTATCATCGAGGAAACCATAACCATAAACGTGGGAACCCCCGAAGAACCAAGGGAATTACAACTAGGTGCCTCATTAGACGAAAATGAACGTGCCCAATTTACACAACTCCTAAGCGAATTCAAGGACGTATTCGCTTGGTCATACAAAGACATGCCCGGAATCGAGCGAAGCATAGCCGAGCACCGCATCCCGATTAAACCCGGTTACAAACCCATCAAACAAAAGCTGCGAAGACTACGTCCCGAATGGTCCCTTATGGTCAAGGAAGAGATCGAAAAACAACTACAAGCCGGTTTCATCCAAGTCATCGAATATCCCGAATGGGTCTCAAACATGGTCCCAGTCTTGAAAAAGAATGGCAAAATTCGAGTATGCGTTGACTTTCGCGACTTGAACAAAGCTAGTCCCAAAGATGACTTTCCATTACCCCATGTGGACGTCCTAGTCGACAACACCGCCGATCACGCCCTCCTATCCTTCATGGACGGCTACGCAGGCTACAATCAAATCAAAATGTCACTCGAAGACATGGCAAAGACGGCCTTCATTACACCGTGGGGCACATACTGCTACACGGTCATGCCTTTCGGCCTAATCAACGCCGGTGCAACATACCAACGCACCGCTACAACCCTTCTACATGACATGATGCACAAAGAAGTCGAAGTTTACGTCGACGATATGATCGTGAAGTCAAAGGAGAGGAGTGACCACATTACTAACCTCCGCAAGTTCTTCACTCGCCTACGACAATACAAAATGCGCCTCAACCCCCAAAAATGTACTTTTGGAGTTACATCTGGCAAACTACTAGGACACGTAGTGAGCCAAAGAGGCATCGAGGTCGACCCCTCGAAAGTCAAAGCAATTCTAGAAATGCAACCCCCGAAGAACCTCGACGAAATTAGAAGTTTCTTGGGCCAAATCCAATACATCTCACGCTTCATCAGCAAACTCACCATGATATGTGAACCAGTTTTCAAGAAACTCAAGAAAACCGACCACGTTGAATGGGATGAACAATGTCAAAAAGCATTTGACAAGGTCAAAGAACTACTAACCAACCCGCCGGTTGTACGACCACCCAAGGAAGACTTACCACTATCCTTATACCTCACAACAACACCTACCGCCATGGGCGCCATGCTCGCCCAGGAAGTAAACGGCGAAGAACACGCAATCTATTACATCAGCAAAAAGTTTCTCGATTACGAAACTCGATATTCACCCGTCGAGAAAAGTTGTCTAGCTTTAGTATGGTCATCCAAGAAACTCCGTCACTATATGCTAGCACACCAAACAAAGGTCTATTCCACAATGGACCCCGTAAAATACCTCTTCGAGAAACCTGTGCTTAACGGACGAATGGCCAGATGGACGTTGCTCCTAGCCGAATTCGACCTTAAGTACATACCCCTCAAAGCAATCAAGGGACGAGCAGTCTCCGATTTCCTAGCCGAAAATGCAATCAACGAACAACCAATCATAGACACAACATCCCTTCCAGACGATGGGATTTACTACATCGACCAAGAACAATGTGAGTTATACTTCGATGGTTCATCCAACTACCGAGGTTGTGGAGTAGGAATACTTCTCATATCCCCAAACGGCGAACATACACCCTTATCCATTAAACTGGATTTTGACGTAACAAACAACGCGGCAGAATACGAAGCATGCTTGCACGGACTCCAAGCAGCGCTTGTACTCAATGCCCGCAACGTCAGAGTCTATGGGGACTCCTCCCTCATAATCAACCAAGTATCCGGAGCATGGAAGATACTTAACGAAAATCTAGCACTATACCAAAACAGAATACAAGAACTCATAAACGAATTCTATCATGTAGAATTCATACACCTCCCACGCGAAGAAAACCAATTCGCCGACGCACTATCCAAACTCGCATCACTAATCAACATACCCCCGGGAATGGAAACATTACCCATTGTCGTGGAACGACGGAATGAACCCGCATACATCTGTGACATTGAAATCGAGGAGGAACAAACCGATCCTTGGTATCAGGCAATCATCAATTACAAAACAAACGGTGAATACCCACCAAACATTGACAAACGGGCCAAGCGAGCCCTGCGCCTATTATCATCACAATTCGTGATGGAAATGGGCAAACTATTCAAAAAGACACCTCAAGGAATGCTCCTCTTGTGTGTCGACCACAAAAAGGGACACGAAATCATGTCTCAAGTACACGATGGCGAGTGCGGACCACACATGAACGCACGAGCCATGTGCAAACAAATCCTAAGGCTAGGATGGTATTGGACCACCATGGAAGCCGACTGCGCAAAATATGTCAAACATTGCCATAATTGCCAAATCTTTGCAAACGTACAACACATACCTCCTTCACCACTATACAGTCTAACCTCGCCATGGCCATTCTCCACATGGGGAATAGACGTCATCGGCAAAGTACAACCCGTAGGAGCAGGAGGACACTGCTTCATCCTCGTGGCCATCGACTATTTCACCAAATGGGTCGAAGCCGCATCATACCGCAAGCTAGGCACAAAGGAAGTCGCAAAATTCATACAAAACAACATCATTTGTCGCTATGGTATACCCCACGAGTTCATTAGCGATCAAGGCACGCACTTTCAAGGAGAAGTCGAACCACTTCTGCTCAAATACAAAATACAAAGACACAAATCATCACCCTATCGACCACAAACCAACGGCGCGGTCGAGGCAGCAAACAAAACCGTCGTATCAATCCTCAAAAAGATGATCGACACCTGCCACGACTGGCCCAACAAAATCCCATTTGCACTATGGGGATACCGCACTACTATCCGCACACCCACTGGCATGACACCCTATTTCCTCACCTACGGAATGGAAGCCGTCCAACCCGTGGAAATCGAAATGCAATCCCTTCGAATCCTCATGGAAGCAGACATTCCTGAAGCCGAATGGGCACGAGAACGCTACGAACAACTCATCCTCTTAGACGAGAGACGATTACATTCACTAAGTACACCGGTCGTATCGCCTCACTAACGCCGCAAGATACAACAAACGGGTCAAGCCACGAAACATCAAAGTGGGTGACCTAGTACTCAAATCCGTCCGAGCACCATTACCAGTCGACCCAAGAGGGAAATTCAAACCCAATTGGGCCGGACCGTACTTGGTCAAGGAAATCCTTCCTGGAGGAGCCGTGAAACTAACTGACCTTGACGGTCAGGACTTCCGACTACCAACAAATCTTGATCAACTCAAGAAATACTACCCTTAAAAACAAACACCTTTGCAATGTATTTCACAAAAGACAAAACTCACTCTCGCATGGGTGAACTACGCTCGGTTTGATTCCACACACTGTGGATACGTAGGCAGCTTTGCAAAGAGCTCAACCGAATCACACGAACTACGCCGGTTTGATTCTGTATTTATTTTAAAACGCAGATACGTAGGCAGCTTATCAAAAGTACAACCGAACTTTTTAGCACGCATACCCAAAGCTTAAAAAAGTCAAGGGCTTTGCACTCACAAAAGACACGCTCAAAGCTTAAAAAAGTCGAGAGCACAGTCAACACAAAACAAGGACGGTCCAAATCCAAAGCTTAAAAAGGTCGAGGATTGATAAGTGCGTAATTGTATACATTTTTACTATATAATTGTACACTTTTAGAGTCGTCTTTTATTTATTTGAGCTACGTTTATATATTTTTATAAAATTAGATTTATAATGAGTTAATTATTATTTTATCATAATTGGATATTTTATACACCGCTTTATTTGCTAGGTACTTATCGAGAATGAAAAGAAGTGGATCAACGAGACAAGGCCCAACAAGATGAGCAATGACTTAATGGATTAAACCAAAGTCACATGAGAAATCAATAAAATTGATGAAGTTGACTAAAGCCACGTACAAATAAAAAAATCAAAAAGGAAAGGCAGAACACAAGAAGCAAAAGAAACGTAGAGAGCAAGAGTCACAGCATAGCATCGATGGAAAGTCGGCTTCTAGTTTCTTCCCAAATCCGAATTTGATTTTATTTCCATATGATTCTACAGGTTTTTATCCTCAAATCTTTCCAAAATTTATCAGAGAAAATCACCCCAAAGTTTGTATATATAGTCATCGATGTACATGGAGAAAAGGAGAAAAAAAGGGGCGGAACAATACCCGATTTTTACAGAGAGTTTGAGCGAATTGAGTGACGATTTTTGAGACCTAATTGGGTCGAGGGAGCAGTTGGAGACACGTACTCGAGCGTCGTCCTAGTACACGGTCGAGTAAGGGCGAATTTGGAGCTCTTGTGGAGGTGCGACATCCGAAATTCGAGTTTGCAAGTTCCGGGCTAAAATTAAGTTCTCTTTACTCTCTTGTATCTAATTACGGTTCGAATTCGTTGATTAATTTTAGTTTTGTAAACTGATTTCGTATTGTGATGATATTTGAGTTGATTAGTGTTCATCGTTTTACTGATTTTATTATAAAGATTCGATTTTTATTCATAATTTGCTATCTTATTGTGATTGATTATTGAATTGACTGCTATTTGTGTGATTTTGGCCTAGTTCGAATTGCATAAAGTGAGTAGCAACTAATTTAAACTGAAATCTGCGAATTGAGTTTAGTTTGGATTAGGGTAAAACGTGATCAGTTAAGGCTTGAGTATTGACGACACTTGAGAATTAATTGGATTAATGATGTCTTCTTTATTCAGTAATGCTGCTAAATCAGTTAGTTAAGAATTAATCTCGGCCTAGTTCAGATTAGTTGTAATCTAAGAGAAGATAGGGAGGTTTTGCTATCTTAATCTCCGCAGTTAATCCATTAATCGCTTAGAAATCGGAACAATTTGTTGTCAGTTAACGAGCTAGAATTACCTATATGAAATACGAGCTTAAATTGTGGGTATTTGACTGTCGCGTGTAAATATTAGTTAGTTTAGTTTTATTCTTCTGTTAATTATTTTAAGCTTAGGGAATCAGAATTTAAACCCCCCCTTAAATCGTAAATACGACTAACACTTTTAATTTATAGGTTAATTAACTAATTAAATCATCACATTTATAGTTTTTCCAATCTCTCCGTGGGATCGACCCTACTTATCCTTTACTATCGTTTATATTTTTGAGGCTAAGCTAGGTTTATAAATTATTAATTTGTAGCGCTTAACGACACGCTATCAAGGATCTAGGACAAGACAAGCCAAACACGCAAATCCGAAGCTTAAAAAGGTCGAGGATTTTAAGACAAAAACGAATGTTTGAAGCTTAAAAAGGTCGAGAACATTTCAACACAAAGCAAATAAAAGCAACGAGACAAAACAAAAGCAAATGAATTCTATTTTATTACTTTATTTAGAATTTTTCAAATTTGGAAATGAGCTAGGAACAAGCCTCCTTAGCCCTTTTATTCGAATCAAAAAAAAAAAAAAAAACATGCATTTAAATAAAGGAAATTTCCTAAGCAACACAAAGCAAACTACTCAAGTCATCTTCCGTCGTTTCGGACTAGCCTCTTCATTC
Organism: Dianthus caryophyllus; assembly: GCA_023091065.1. NCBI lineage: Eukaryota > Viridiplantae > Streptophyta > Magnoliopsida > Caryophyllales > Caryophyllaceae > Dianthus > Dianthus caryophyllus. Next base: position 7,617,125 of record CM041529.1, on the reverse strand, counting down.
GGACTAGCCTCTTCATCTTCAAGAGGCCGATCCGCTACAATCTTCGAGCTCAGAACAGGAACAGACTTCTCAAAACCTGGGGGCTCGATCGGATCCTCGTCCTGCTCGACTGGGGGCTCCTCGGTCCTTGGCCCTAGGCGATCTTTCACGGTCACTTTCGGCCCCAATCTCTCCCGCGCTGACCTCGAAGTAGAAGCACCTGCACTAAAAAGATCACCATAATCCCTCCTATCGCGGACCACCTCATGCACCAGGGAGGGCTTTGGCCCATTCTTTTCTCTCCTCCTTTGGTTCTCCCGTTCCTGAGGATCATTGGAACGATACCACCGTGTATAGAAATCCGTGACACGGGTAGACTCTATATGCTCCGGCACCGCCCAAGTAATGCGGTCCGACCATCCTCGGACCCAAGCATCAATCATTTGGTTGTTTAGCACAACAACCCCTCCAATCTGCGTATCCTGCTCCGGGATCGTCTGAGCAAGCCCGATTTGCCTCTTTAAGCGAAGAGGATGAATCCACACACCCCGTTCAAACCCACACAACATCAACCCACGCGCCGCATTAGCCACAGACGGCGCTGTAACCTCTGCAATACCCCACCACCGCACATACCAGCGAATGGCGCTTTCCCTCACAAACCCACGGAAGTAGTTGAGTGAACGCTCCCGAGGGTTAACCCACTCCGTCTTCCGCGACGTCGTCGCCGCAGCCTTAAAAACACACCCGAGAGGAAGAGCAGTATACACGCTCAGCCTCTCCATGAGCCAAACTTTGAGAATCCTAGCGCAACCACGGTACGAGTTCAGACGATTAGCATAACGGCCGTCTAAACCCGATATAATCTCCGCTAAGATCAACGCAGAAGGATCATACCCCCGTTCCATCTCTTCGACCACGCGAGCATACCTCGCATTTCCGAACACTCCGTCTGGCATGGATCCCGCAAAAGCATAACGATGAACCAAGCAAAAAGCAAGGGCCCTTCGCCTAGACCGGTCCGAAATACTAGTGTCGACTTTATTCATATATCGCTGACACAAGAGAAGCATGTTTACCTTGCCTCCCTCAAACAAACCCGCAGCATGAGCATTTGTCATCCCAAGGAAGTTTCGCAACATCCCGTTAAAGCAAAGCTCGTGCCTCACAACCACCGGAGTAGTCCGTTTTGACCACCCAGCAATGGCCGCGAACTCCTCCATCAAAGGACAAACCTCTCCCCCGGGAAACCGAAATACATGCAAATTCGGGTCCCAATAATCCAAGCATGCATCCAGGAAGTCAAGATCGACTTTCATTTGGCGAAAGCCAATAAAAACACCCGCACCATCATCATACAACGCCTTCTTCATCGCCGGACTTAGCGAAGAAGTCCACCTCTTCAAAAGAGCATCAAAATGCTCCTCCATTTTTCTTTGGAACACAAAAAACTTTTGTAAATATACCTAATATATTTATGAGAGCAAAAACCTAAAGCAAAAGCAAAGAAGAGAAGTGATTGTGAATGAGGATTATAGCACGCACCCCCTCTCCTTATATAGGAAAACCGTATCTAAAATATGGAAATACAGCGTTAACAGCCAGGCCGCCAAACCGCACAACCCTATGCGGTTTAGGCCCAGAACCGCATAAGCCTATGCGGTTTGCACCCCAAGCCGCACAACCCTATGCGGTTTAGGCCCAGAACCGCATAAGCCTATGCGGTTTGCACCCCAAGCCGCATAAGGCTATGCGGTTTTAGGGGCTGGTTTTTCTCACAATTTTCCTAATTTCGTCTTTCCTAAAACACTACAACCTACTTTCGGCTACGACTTTCTCTTGTTGTTCCCCGTACAGCAACAATACGCCTTAGCATCAGCAAAAACGATTCCAACCACAAGTCAAAACAACACATTTTCGACATTCACGCAAGCTCATTTCAACATTTAAAATGAACTTTTAACAAATACGTTTTCACAAGCTAAAATCAACATCAACACATCCCACTCGGGAATCATTTCGTTTTCAAAACCAGCTTTTTAACAGGTTTGCAAAACGACGATCAAGTTCAAAGTTCAAACTACAAAGACATGCAACTAAGGGTTCATACAATCCTTATTACACAAGTTCACTCAGGAGGACGACGACGGTATTCATCAAATTCACGCCGAATTTGAGCATTCTCGGCCCGACTTTGACACAACTGCGCAGCCTGCTCAGCCCAGGCCATCCTCCACCTATTGGCTACCCTCCACAGCTTCTTGTGCACATCCTTAGCCACCTACAACATATAAACACAAAGGCACGTTACAATTTTCTCCATTTTGTCTTAATTTCACTCAAATTAAGTCAAACTTAGGGGGAAATTTCAAAACACAACGCAGCATTCTCCATTTTGCCTTAATTTCACTCAAATTAAGTCAAACTCGAGGGGGTAACACCAAAAACACGGACACACTAGTTTGATCATCGCTACAGCTCATACCTCGATCAAACTGGGGGCTTATACACATACAAACACAAAATACACACCTTTTTCACTTTGCCGCTCCAGCTGTCCATCCCGGCATCTGTGGTCATCGGCAAGTACGCCGGCAGCACAAAGGTACGGCGGACACCCGAGTCATCATACTCAGCAGTAGTAGGGAAGTCACCAGGCTGCTCTGCCATCTCAGGGTCAAATTTCTGCAAACCAAGTACAAACACGTCACGTCACGTCAGGGGAAAATTTTTCGATTTTTCGCAAAATTAACGCCTACGCATTAAGCAAAAGCAAACACACCTCGATCGGCCCACAAGCAAGCCGAGATTGAGCAAACTGGCCATAATCTTCCCCAGGACAGAGAAGACTCACTGACTCTCCTTCCCCGTACAACGCCATCCGATCCTGAGCGGAAATCCCTCGCTCAAACAGGACCCTCGGCGGATCCTTAGGCACCACTGGAGCTGGCCACCCCGCCTGAAAAACCAAACGCTCTCCAAGGTACCAAACCGGGCCATACGGCGTCGCCAAGTACAGACGCTGTGTCTCTCGCACTGCAAACCGCGCTCCAATGCCCTCTGGAATACCCGCATACTCGCCCCACGGGAACGGCACGAACTACAAACAAAAACAAAAACAAATACTCACAAGTACAATCATTTTAAGTACACTCTATTTAAAACGGTTCAAATACAAACCTCGTCAAACCGCATCCGGTTCAAACGGTCCCGAACCTCGTCATACGACCAGTTAAAGGCCGCACGGTTACACGTACCCCAAGTGTATACCGCCGGGTACTTTCTCACGATCCTCTTAGCATGCGGGGGAAGCAAAAAAGGAAAGTGGCTCAAGATCCACGACTACACACGCAGGAAACAAAACACATTACAAAAGCGACAAAACAAGCATACAATACAACCAAGAACAAAAAATCAACACGTACCTCCATCAAAAATCCAGGCGAGACTAAGGACAGTCTCGACCCTCGATCCATAACCCGCGGTCTCACTGCATCCATACAAAAGCGAATGCACAAGCCCAAAGACGGCGTCACCCAGTCAAACGTTCCGATTGCATCCCAATCCAGGAGATACATAAGGACCGACGTCGACGCCCGCTCACCCTTATCGCTGAAATACACAGCGCGAACAAACCACCACAACCACAGACGAGCATTCTGCTCGTCACTCCACACCGAGGGGCCATACTCGGTCCTCCCCTCGAAATACTCCAAGATGTAGCTCGTCTTGAAAGTATAAGGCGGTGCACCCTCGCAAATCACCTCCAAACCGCTGCCAATCGCATCAGTCACAACCTCGTCCACAATGGACGGCGCAAGATCAAAACTCATGTCACGGTCTCCGAACGGCAGCCCCGTCATGACCGCATAACCAGACAAGGTAATGCCGGCTTCAAAGCCGGGCATATGGAACGTCGTCGTGGTGTCCCAGTACCTGTCCATGAACGCCCTGATCAACATCAGGTTCGCCGTCTGCTCCTTCCCCGCAATCTCTCTCCAATGGCCAACCAACGGGCCGAAAGCACTACGCAACACCCAAGCTTACGCTCCCCGCGAAAGCTTCTCCTCGAAAACACACATCACGGACGAGACGCCCGAGAAAGTTCTCATCGAACCTTTCTGCCAACCCATCGTCGCTCGATAGGAAACATGTCTCTCCGGAGCCAGCAGAAGGTTGTGGCCATCCCAGCCCTTAGCAAAAGCCCTGTTTATTCGTGATTTTCGTGGTCTAGAGCTACTCGCCCTAGGCGCAGGTCCCTTGGCCTCCTCGGCCCCCTCCGCCTCCTCGGCCTCTCCCTCAACATCCATCTCGGCCTCTAGCTCATCCACTAGCTCTTGAGCAAGGTCATCCTCCTCAACAAGGTCAGGCATTGGGACGTTCCTCTCACGACCCCTACCTCTCGCCTGACCACGCCTCGTGCGCAAGTTAAGAGGGTCGGCATCCCTCTCACTACGCGAACGCCTCATCTGGCCACTCGACCTGGGGGCTCCCTCAGTCCTCGAGCCAGTGCTCTTACGAGCTCTCAATCTCGTAGCATAACCAGAACCTTCACCTGCAACCAAACACAAACAGATACAAAACAGCTATAACACATGCAAGCATACCAACTTGGCATACATTATACACAACATTCATACACAAATAGTACACGCATAATACATATACATCCCCTTACACACATACACACTTCGTGCACAGAGCATTCTTAGGCCTAATTCACAATTAAGCCGAAAACCGTTCTCTACACTTCAAAATTGCAACTTTATGGTTTTTATACGCCATAATAGTCCCCAACGACAACCTACTACAAGCAATTGCATTTTGGTCACTCCGATCAAAAACCCCCAATTCGCCTTAATTACTCCGTATAACTACGACTTAAGACGGCGAATTGAAAGCCTTAACTCGACATTTTCGCAAAATTAACGCTATAGACATGCTATACACACTATGGGCATCCTACACCGAAGTTTAATTGAAATTCCGGGTCGGGAAATCCGGGCTCGTTTTCGGGTCGGAAACCTAATTTGGACGTTTTTCATTCAAAGACGGTCCAAATCACAATCAACTCACACACACATGCTAGCATGGCATAATGCAACACAATGGCAACAATTTCAAGCATTCAAACGGCAAATTTCAAGCAAAACTCGGGTTTTCATTCAAAACCCGTCTTTTCAACATTTCAAGGCAAAACTAGCTAATTACAACAACAAATAACAAAAAAGCAAGTTAAAATGGAGCATTACCTGTTTCCATAGCAAAGCAACGCAAGAAAAACGAGCAAATTTGGTTGAGAAATCGAAAAATGGTGTTTTTAGACTTTAGAAACCGAAAGAGTATAATGAAGCATAGCCACGGTTTGCTCGTGCTATATATAGCCCATACAGCCAACAGGGAAAACCGCATAGGCTTATGCGGTTTGGTCCCTGAACCGCATAAGCTTATGCGGTTCCTTTCCTTGACTTTTTCCGGGTTTTTGTCGTTTTTCACCTACTTTCGAATTCCTAATTCACTTTAGCTCAAATGCAACTCCAAGTACATCCCGTGCTTGGATTAAGGCGTCACCTACAGTCCGCCATACGCGTGTATTAAGCATTTAATGTACGGTACAGAAGCAGAAGCACGAACGCTCTTCATGAGCATTTACATCATTTCCTTTCCAAACGAAAGGCAATCACATGCAACTACAACTACATAGACACTCCTCGGCGAGCCCAAACATAGACATTCTGTAAACACATTCAACTCCAGGCACCCTACTTTACATAGACGCTCCTCGGCGAGTTCAAGCACAAGCATCCTACAACGTACGTCCAAACACGAACATTGCAACAACCACGGCGCAAAAGCACCCCTACACGAACATTACCACCTTCACGAGATCATACACCCTTACAAATGCACTCTTCACGAGACCATACATTCAACCTTGATACACTTGCACCCTTGCACTTTAGCATCCCACGCGTTTCAGCACATGCGCTCTTTCACGAGGCCATACGAAGACACTACAAGCAGCGGCACTAAACATACAACGGCGCCCAACATATACAAGACAACGACATCAAGCATCAGCATCAGCAACGACATCAACATCAGCAACCAGCACAGCAATGAAGGCACTCTGCAGGCCGGCAGGCCCTTATAGCATGCACGGACCGCCAAGTCCTTAAAATGCGCACGCCCCTCCCCGTTTAGCCCGGTTCGAAGTCCTCGTCTCACCCATGGACACATACTTCGTTCCGCTGATCGTATCGAGACTGTAATGGTCCGGATATGGTCGTGGAGTTTGACTAGCGCTCTAGTCCGAGCTCAGTCAAACTGGGGGCTCTGTGGATACCCATATCCGTACCCTCCCGCACAAAACCCTGTGATGTAACATGGACTTTTATTACGCATGTTTTAACGCTAACTTAAACGGTTCTAACTAATGTCGAATTCATTTTGAGTCGTTTTAAATGTTAAAATGCTTTAGGTCGCTTCACATCGCATCTAAATAACGTTCATTTTGTCCATTTGGAGTCTAGCTAGGTCCTTGCCCTGCTTCATTTGGCACGAGCTTCGCATTTGCACTACAATTAGCCCTTTTACATTAACAAGGTCTAATTCAGCATTCCTAAATTCCTAAATTTAGGCCCGGTAGCTAAAACCGCTATTTAGCCCCCTCTTACACAAAATACGGCTTCACGTCTTACCTTATTTCACAAATCTATGCAAAATACACCTTCTTCATTTTTCAGGGTCTCGGGCCCAAAACCGAGCCCAAACCCAGCCTTTGGCCCGCACTCCAAAGCCCTAAGCATCACAAAATATCTCAGAAATATCCTAGGAGTTTTCTTGGCACGCAAGTTCAAGATTATCTCGTAATCTTTCAAAGATATAATTCAACCGAAACTAGGAAACTACACAAAAAAACCCGACCTTCGAACCGCATAAGCTTATGCGGTTTGGTGAGGGAACCGCATAAGCCTATGCGGTTTGCCCTGGCAACCGCATAAGGCTATGCGGTTCCCCGGCCTGTTTTTATCCCCTTATTTCCTAATTTCTCCGAGGTTTTTAGTATATATACAGCCCTATACCCCGACCTCAAAAACACAATTTACAACCAGAATACATCTTATACACACATAAACACTCACAAAGCCTCAAGCACTCAAATCCTTGAGTTCAACACACCATCCCGTGTTGAATTCATCCTCCTTTTTAGTTCAAGAAGCGAAGCTCTGCCCAGATCTGAAGCGTCAGGACAAGGTAGGTACCGATCCACTTGGATCAAAGCTTTTTCTTATTTTCTTATGGACTAACAAAGGGGACTACACTCTAGCGCAAGGGCTTTGGCACCGAGCGCGCTTGCCTTCCAAGTGTTCTTATTACTTCGGGTACACTCCATATCCGATGACACGCCAAAGTCGCATAAGCAACCGACCTTATAAAATAAACCAATGGACAATTGAACTTTATTTTATTTGCATGCATCTTGCACCTTCTTATTTTGCATTTAAATCAACTTAAACAATGAAATCGACCTTTAATCGAACTGTTGTTAACAAGTTAAACATGCTAAACTGAGGGTTTTAATCAATCTTTTTGCATCTGCATCTGCATTCTTTTACAAACTTATCGCACTTGTACGTAGCGATAACATTAGCTCAAATATCATCTTATTTGGATTGTTCTAGGTCAGTAGAGGCTATTTTTACATAGGCTTTTCAAAAAGGTTTTCATAAATCATTATTTGAATTAACTCTTTTTCTAAAGTACCCTCACCCCGAATCCAATCTGGTTTCACAGCCTTAGATCTAGGGGTGTCGGCGTGCTCCAAAATCTAAGACATGTTTTTAACTTAGAACATGGTAGCAGGTTCCTAATTTCCGCGATAATTAGGTGGCGACTCCAAACAGTTCTTAAAGGTTTTTCCAACTTAATCTTTTTTAACTTTAATCCTAATCGCCCTTAAGCAAGACACCGAGTTGGGTCTCTCGTCTCGTTCCCGGGTTCCACAGCCCAAAGCGAATACGAAACCCAAGTGAGAAGAATTGGGCCTATGTTGAGTTGAGGAGAGCCGGCCCATGAAGAGGGTCAGGCCGGTCAGCCAGGCCGGCTAGGGGCTTTATTTTGTCATATACTAGGAGGACGAAAGTTAGAGGCTTATGCTTTTATTTTTAGGTTTTACTTTACTGCTTAATTTTAGTTTTCAAGTCTCTTTTACATAAAACTTTCGATAATTAGTTTAGTTTCTGATAGGCTTAGTCGCATTCACCTAATCAAAAATAACCTGACAACACCTATGGGTAGATAGGGTAAGTCGGGGTCGAGTCCACAAGGAGATGGTTGCTCTTATAGGTTACTTATGGAACTTTTCAAGTCTCGGTCGGTTCGAATGTTGGATGTTTACTAAGGCTAGAACAAGGTAAGGGTTTAGCTTAAGGGAAAGAAGTCTAGGAAGTCGGGCTAGGCAATGGGTAAGGTTAGGTCTAGGAATGATGATCGGGTTGAGTAGGTAATCGCACTTGCTAAGGATATAGCTCGTCCTCTCGGTCTTAAGCTTCCTCTAGGTCTCGAATGCGGGCTCTCGCAACTTACAATCGAGGGTCCTATTGTTTAGTCTCGCGCCTACCCTAGAACTAGGCTTTCGTTCTTAAGTTCATGGGTGCTAGATACTCGCTAAAATGTGATCAAGGAATCAACGAGGACAATCAAGCAAGGACTAAACAAAGCAAACGCAGAAACCGAACTCAAATGATCATAAACATCGACAAAAACCAACACCCATGATTCACCCTTCTCCCTAGATAATAGACTACTCATGTAACAACCCGGATTTTCCAACAAAATAAAATAAAGAAATAAAAATGATTTATAAAAAAAAAGAAAATAAAAGCAATCCACGGTAGCGGAAATACCGTGGAATCCGGATCATTACTCACTAACCAACTAAACAACGATAAAAAAATAGGCCTTGAGGCCTAGAAGTGGGGAGTAAATACCCCTTACAAATCCAGCTCCAAAAATGAACGTAAGATAACAATAATAAATCTAAACATCCTAACAAGTCTAATCCAAAATCACTTCAAGGCTTAGCTATAGGTCATCCTCACTAAGAACCTCACTTGATAAACCCGATCCCGCTAACCCGCCACAAAGAATGTAATGACCACAATCGGTGGGAGTAACTAGGTGCTCCCCAGTCATATTTCAACGTAACCAAAATAGACAACAATACAACAAACAACCCAAAGGTATAGTAACCATAACGCAACCTCAAGCCAACTCATTAGCTACCAAACTCAACCAACTGTCACCCAACAACCTGTAAACATGTATAACCAATACAACTCGACAATAACTAGTCCATCGACATACAAGCTCAAATCACAACAACAAGATGACAGACAACAATCAACAACCTCGCAAGGTAAGCACGAGCAATCGGGTAAAGCAACAAGAATCACCGGGATGAAGCAACAAGAATCATCCAAACCCTATGGCGAACAAAGAACAAGAAGTTCCTCATACTGATTAGTCTAAATTTGGCCAATTTCCGCCGAGCAACAAGATCGGTGTCGACATATATCAAACAATAGTCCCAAACCAACATGGCTGAGAACCCATAGTCGCTCTAACTAAGCAACAAGAATAGCCGAGGGGATCATGGGCGGTATCAGTCCCACAAAGACGTCGTAGCTCCCGACGACGTGCAAAAGCGATGCCGTGACGCACACTCAACTCAAGCAATCAAACAAGTCAATTCAATAACCTGAATCAACTCACAATCAACAATAAACCAATCATCCTTTACTCAAAACATCACAATGTCCATCATATACACAACTACAACATAATTGACCACTTTTGTAAGCAATCTCAACACTAACCATAATCAACATGCTAAATACGGAGTAATAACCATAAGAACTCAAGAGTAGCCATAATAAACCATTATAATTCCCAAAGTTATCATCTTTCATCAACTTAATAACAATATAACCCAAATTCAATATAACAATCATCCCAAATCATTCCATAAGACATATTAGTGTGAGACCAACACAAATAAGACCAAAGAACATGATTTCATAAAGCACAATCTACCCAAAGTTCATAGCTTTACATACATAACAACAATCAAATCATCCTCAATCAATCATATGGTCTCACACGAGTCAAAATATCACTAAGGCTACACCTAGTTACCTTTTCCAAACAAGCCAAAGAAAAGCACAGTTTTCACCCCTTCTGTCCAGACGCGATAACAGACGATCCAGAACTCCAAATGAAAAACTGAATGGTGAAAAGGTAGCCCCAAGAGTCAGGAACATGCTGTAAAAATTTCGGCAAAATCGGACGGTCGGATCTCCGGCGATCTTCCGTTTAGTGAACCTGGGTTAGAGAAATCCGAACTTGGGTTTTCTCTCCAATTCCCTCCTATTGATTAGGGCACACATAAATCATTCAATACACATAAAATAATACAAGATCAGAAAAATAAAGAGCTCAAAGGGATGCTATACCACGGGAATCGACTAAGGAAAGATTAGGGCTCAAAAGATGAGGAAAAGGATGAATAACAATGGAGTTTTGATGAGATCTTGAGAGAGCTTGAGGGAGAATTATGATGTGAGATGAGGGATGAGATGTGGGAGATGCACAGCTGATCCTGTGGCAGGTAGGGTTAAGAGGGGATGAAATATAATGTCTTGAGCAAGAAGCAAACCCGAGAAAGCCCTAAAACCCAAACCCGAGCTGGGGGGTTCGGCTCGGCCCAGGGTGGACCGGTTCAAACTGACTCCTGAAAATTTGGCAGTTGCGACGGCGTCGAAAAAATACGCAGTTTAGCCTTTTGAATCACCTGAATCGGAGTTCGTATGAGGAAATTACACCGTTTTTAAGCTAATTACTCCGTTTTTAAGTCCTGACTATAGAGTAGCTTAATCAACGCGACAAGTGAACTGATTTTCTTGAGCTAAAAATGAGAAAATCAAGAGAAATGAATTACAAATATTATTGAGACGAACAATTAATATTAGGAAAAGTCGGGGTGTTACAATCTCACCACCTAAAAAGAAGTTTCGTCCTCGAAACTTGGGAACGAAAGAATACCCCCAAAGGGTTAAGAAAACTACCTACTCTTATGGTCCTCAAGACAAGAATCGCTAACTCTACTCACCTTGATCACTGGGGCATAGACACGCTAGTTTATGTAAACTTGTATACCATAGATACATCGTATGCTCGACCAACCCAAATTGACTATTATTAGCTTCGTATGTCCATATCAACTCAACATAGTATCTCAATCCAAAATCTTAACACACTCCAAACGCATTTTAAAACCGTGGACATCCTAACTAACGTCACCAATACAATTGCCGCACAAACTAGTCCTCAAATCAATGCCAAAGACAAACCTCATACCCTCAATCATAACGTGATCCAAGCTCAAGTCTATATCGCTTCTCACATCTATCCACACTCTCCACAATGAAATAATCATACTTATGTCATACCATATCGTCTCAACCCCAAATCAAAAGTATATTATCCAGTAACTATCAAAATGTGTCGTCAAAAGCTTACTACTCTCTCAACCCATTGTTACCATACACAAGTCTATCCATACCTTCCTCGAACGTCACTACCTTACTGACCTCGATTTCTTTCCTTCCATTAATGAATTTCCTTATACTTAACACATACACAAAACCACAAGATGCACACTTGTCATTCCTACATTATCCTTTAAAGTACAAACCCCAAAGTTTTATCGTGCTCACTATAACCTTGAAGTTTTCCTCAAAGCCGATTGTTGCTCATCACAATATCACTTCCCAATTCTCACTAACTCAAGATTGTCACAACTCATCTAGCAACATAACTAAGTCCTAAAAATACTCCCTATGCAGATACTATAATCTCCATAACGTTCACTCACCATAATTTAAATCATCAATCTCAAAGACTAAGAATCCTTAAAAGTTACAACGACCAACCATGTGCATTAGTTAGTAAACCACTCATACTATCAACTACTTATTAACCAAACTCTATCATCTATGACTCAAATAACAGCGACAGCCTAAGGATCAGATCTCGAGCTAGATAAGGGTGAAGCACCTTACGGCTAGATGCCAAGGAGTACGATTATAGAAATTTATCAAGGATAAGATTGATGTTAATACATCAAGAGCTTTTACAAAATCGAGAACGTGAATAGCTATGGAAAGGAATGGAAAATAATAGAAGATCGACGTCGGCGCACAGGCAATAGAACTGAAGTAGCCACTAGAGGGAAACCTAAGGAATAGAATAACATAAGACCCAAATGACAAGACTAAAAGGTGATCGATAGCGTCATGATATAAAAGTGATGAGTTATGATGAATAAGAAAGAAAAGAAGGAATGAAACGAATTACGTAAAAATATGACATAATAAATCTTTTGTAAGAAACTGCTCAACAACCACCAATTAGACAAAAGAAATTTTAAATATGAAACGATGAAGGAAAAGTAGAAATATTCTTTAAGAGTTCACAAATGAAGGCATAAGACTCGTTTCCAACAAGAACTCAAATTGGTTTTGTTACGAAGGAGAGACGAAAAGGTAATTCCCGAAAAGTTTGACAGATATAGAATATGATCAGAAGATACGATTGAAAGGAGAAGTCTTAAAGTTGAGTTTCAAAATGACAGCGAATTTAGAAAAATGAAGCTATTAAAATACCAAGTCGAATAAATAATATTCAAATGAACCAAATGCTCAAATTAGAAAACTTAATAAAAGAAGGTTTAGGATAACAAAGAGGTTTTGATCAAAAGTGGATGCAATAGATAAGTGTCAGTCATTTCAAATTTGATTGAGTAAAAAGCCACCAAAATGTATTGACGCGTCTAAAAAAATAAATGGAAAAGTAAAACAATACTGATTAAAATTTTCCTCAACATAGTTACAATATAAGAAAGTACAAGAAGGATAAACAAACCATTATAGCACAAATATACATAAATAGGTTTTGTTAATCGAATCGATCGAAACATTCTTGAAATAAAAGTGTTTAGAAATTATTTCAGCACGATCTATTGAAAAAGATGAGGAAGAACATAATAAGAAATTTTATTGGGGAAAAAGAAACTCAAGTAATCACGAGCTGATATTTTAAAACAACTGTATAATAAGATCAAGATTTAGAAGGATATACTAGGGACAAGTGTAGCTAGCAAGCTGAAAGAGGTCCCTATGAATACGGTAGGTGACTTAGATTAAGAGCTTCCGCTGCGTGCTCTGATGATAGGACCATACATTCGCAATTCGGCTTCAAGTTTCTTGCTCTAGCTGATCAATCGGTACGAATCAAAGACTTTAAGAATTAAATTTCTAGATATTTCGAAAGGTTTTAAATCTAAATAATCAAATGATTAAAGTCGGATAAACCAATAAATCGAAAAAGAATTAAGACAGTAAATCATCAAGGGATAGATAGATTAAAATTCTCAAAGGAATTGAGCGGTCAAACAAATATTGTTAAAAACAAGCGTTAGTAATAATAAAGGAAAAATGCAAGAATACATTTGAAAGGAAAAAAAGGAGTATTATCATTCGGTAAAAAAATAGAAGTATAAGGTATTTAATCTTAAAAAAGGAGTTTTGAGGAAATCAAAGATGTCGGATAATAACTAAGAATGTAATTATCAGAGTGAAACATTTTGAAATAAAGAAATACATTTAAAAACGATGATTAAATCAAATCAAAAGCTTTTTAAGACTGTTTTAGAGGCAGGACTAGTAAATTTTTAATGTAGAGATTTATCGAGTCGACACCCGACCTCGCATGGCTCCATCATCCCTGTACCTGCATCCAAAGCAAACATATGATCTAATGATGGGAATCCTAAGACCACCATTCACACAACTACTCATACATATGCACAAATAACGGAGACCCCTAATGTGTCTACACCAACACTCTCACTCGGTGTTCTAAGTCAAATCCTACTCACTCACCTAAGAGAGTTGGGAGCGTATTCGCTCTGATACCAACTGTAACAACCCGGATTTTCCAACAAAATAAAATAAAGAAATAAAAATGATTTATAAAAAAAAAAGAAAATAAAAGCAATCCACGGTAGCGGAAATACCGTGGAATCCGGATCATTACTCACTAACCAACTAAACAACGATAAAAAAATAGGCCTTGAGGCCTAGAAGTGGGGAGTAAATACCCCTTACAAATCCAGCTCCAAAAATGAACGTAAGATAACAATAATAAATCTAAACATCCTAACAAGTCTAATCCAAAATCACTTCAAGGCTTAGCTATAGGTCATCCTCACGGCAACCTCACTTGATAAACCCGATCCCGCGCTAACCTGCCACAAAGAATGTAACAGCCACAATCAGTGGGGAGTAACTAGGTGCTCCCCAGTCATATTTCAACGTAACCAAAATAGACAACAATACAACAAACAACCCAAAGGTATAGTAACCATAACGCAACCTCAAGCCAACTCATTAGCTACCAAACTCAACCAATCACACCCAACAACTCAGAAACATGTATAACCAATACAACTCGACAATAACTAGTCCACTGACATACAAGCTCAAACTGTCAACAACAAGATGACAGACAACAATCAACAACCTGCAAGGTAAGCACGGAGCACTGGGTAAAGCAACAAGAATCACCCCGGATGAAGCAACAAGAATCATCCAAACCCTATGGCGGAACAGCAACAAGAAGTTCCTCATACTCATTAGTCTAAATTTGGCCAAATTCCACCGAGCAACAAGAACGGGGCCGACATATATCAAACCATAGTCTCTAACCAACATGGTTGAGTACCCATAGTCGCTCTAACTAAGCAACAAGGATAGCCGAGGGGATCATGGGCGGTATCCGTCCACAAAAGACGTCGTAGCACCTGACGTACGTGCCAAGCGATGCCGTCACGCACACTCAACTCAAGCAATCAAACAAGTCAATTCAATAACCTGAATCAACTCACAATCAACAATAAACCAATCATCCTTTACTCAAAACATCACAATGTCCATCATATACACAACTACAACATAATTGACCACTTTTGTAAGCAATCTCAACACTAACCATAATCAACATGCTAAATACGGAGTAATAACCATAAGAACTCAAGAGTAGCCATAATAAACCATTATAATTCCCAAAGTTATCATCTTTCATCAACTTAATAACAATATAACCCAAATTCAATATAACAATCATCCCAAATCATTCCATAAGACATATTAGTGTGAGACCAACACAAATAAGACCAAAGAACATGATTTCATAGCACAATCTACCCAAAGTTCATAGCTTTACATACATAACAACAATCAAATCATCCTCAATCAATCATATGGTCTCACACGAGTCAAAATATCACTAAGGCTACACCTAGTTACCTTTTCCAAACAAGCCAAAGAAAAGCACAGTTTTCACCCCTTCTGTCCAGACGCGATAACAGACGATCCAGAGCTCCAAATGAAAAACTGAATGGTGAAAAGGTAGCCCCAAGAGTCAGGAACATGCTGTAAAAATTTCGGCAAAATCGGACGGTCGGATCTCCGGCGATCTTCCGTTTAGTGAACCTGGGTTAGAGAAATCCGAACTTGGGTTTTCTCTCCAATTCCCTCCTATTGATTAGGGCACACATAAATCATTCAATACACATAAAATAATACAAGATCAGAAAAATAAAGAGCTCAAAGGGATGCTATACCACGGGAATCGACTAAGGAAAGATTAGGGCTCAAAAGATGAGGAAAAGGATGAATAACAATGGAGTTTTGATGAGATCTTGAGAGAGCTTGAGGGAGAATTATGATGTGAGATGAGGGATGAGATGTGGGAGATGCAAAGCTGATCTTTTGGGAGGTAGGGTTAAGAGGGGATGAAATATAATGTCTTGAGCAAGAAGCAAACCCGAGAAAGCCCTAAAACCCAAACCCGAGCTGGGGGGTTCGGCTCGGCCCAGGGTGGACCGGTTCAAACTGACTCCTGAAAATTTGGCAGTTGCGACGGCGTCGAAAAAATACGCAGTTTAGCCTTTTGAATCACCTGAATCGGAGTTCGTATGAGGAAATTACACCGTTTTTAAGCTAATTACTCCGTTTTTAAGTCCTGACTATAGAGTAGCTTAATCAACGCGACAAGTGAACTGATTTTCTTGAGCTAAAAATGAGAAAATCAAGAGAAATGAATTACAAATATTATTGAGACGAACAATTAATATTAGGAAAAGTCGGGGTGTTACAACTCATACATAGCGAATTCAACAACAAAAACGAAAGAGAAAGATGAAAACATGATCAATGACACTATATAATGTAATGACAAGCAAATAAGAGAAGTATAATAACAAGCACAAATCAGAAATTGCAAAGAGAAATGGAAAACAAAGACAACGATTACCAATTAGGATGATCAAACAACGTTTCCGAGTCGGGAATTTGAAATACAAGAAGGAAAATTAATCAAGCCCTAAAATTTGTGAGAAAGTACTTTAAAGAGTCCTAAGAATGCTGTCAAAATTTCGTGCAACAATATCTCTTGAGCCTTCAAAATGACGAAGTATTTAAAGCCAACGAAGAGTCACAACCCGTCCCTGGGGTCCGGGACAGGTGTCCCGACCGGGACAAGCACAAAACTGGTCCCAAGAGCACGGGATAGGCATCCCGACGCTTTCAGCTCTTTTCTCCTTTTTTGCACTTTGAACACTTAGCTTATTTTTGCTCAAATGTCGTCCCAAGGGGTAGGGACAAGGCCTAGGTCGTCCCAAGGCATAGGGACGAGTTCCAATGATTATAAGTGCTCCAAATTCAGTCTCGAGGTCCCGGAACACCTTCATTGGTCGAAACGAGGCTCGTGCGCAACCGAAACGCAACGAAAACAACTCGAAACACCTTGAAACTTCACAAAACTTTACGAAACCTCCCGAATAGCCTCCTATACTCCAAATAGCTGCTTATACCTGCAAAATGGACACAAAAACGCAGCAGAGCCAAAACGGAGCGAAATAGGAGCTGAAATGCATGTAAAAGCGCAGGAAACGCGAAGTAAAGTACGTGAACAGGGGGCTATAAGTACGTAAATATAAGACACATCAAACTCCCCCAAACCGAACCGTTGCTTGTCCTCAAGCAACCAAGCATGACAGAAAATAGAGGACAAGGTGAGCATAAGGAAGACTTCCCCAACAATCACCAAACCGCAAGTAGCATGAGCAAATGACAATCAATCCCGAATCAACTAGGGACGTATGGAAATAGCAAGCTAACGGATGAGAATTACAAGACGGCGCAGAATGAATAGCATGGCATTGACTTAGGCTCTCTAGCAATCAAATCACGAACCTCTCGCGGTTCCACTCTAGCACAAATGATGATCAAGGTGGAGTATATAGTGACACTCACTTACTCGACTAGTGGAAGCACGCCCGCAATCTAATGTGGACCGAATCTCGCATTCCCGTACACGATAATGTCACAAAAACAAAGCAAACACGAGGACTTACAAAGGATATGAGGGTGTAAAGGCCATAGAGAGGGTAAGGGTAGGAAGGTGGACAAATATATTATGGAATCGTGGAGCTAAGCCACTAGAAACCACTCGTGCTACTCAAGTGCTCATCCAACCAAAACGAAACCCAACTCTCATGAAACATGGACCGAAAGCAGCATATCGATCGCTTTTACACATCAACGCAACAATAACAACAAATTTCAAGTGCTCGCTCATGTACAACAACAACAACTTTTCAATTTGTACACACATCTTTCATTCTTTTGATTTTTGTGTGTTGTATTTGTTTTTTTCAGATTTTTGTGTTTATTTTTCTTGAGCAAAAAGAGCACACTCACATAGTTGCGGAAATACCTCATAAAAGGTCGGGGAAACAGCAATCCCGACTCAAATTCACCATCTCTCTCCAAGCAAACGACGTCAGCAAGCCGAAGCAAAATAATGATCACAACCCGAAGGACAAGCACAAGAGTAAGCAAAAGCGGTAACTAGCAAGGCTAGGGTAGGCTATATGGCAATGTAGCTAGCAAAATCATGTGGGTAAGGGTAATAGGATCAAAAATGAGAGGATAAAGACAATGCAAGATCAAGGTGAATAAAATAGAATCAACTTAATCCTCATATGCATAAATAAGTGACAAAATCGTGGGAAACACGGGATAGGGGCCACACTTTTGCATGTTAATGTTACGTACCCCACGAGGAGAACTACTCACAATATAAGCACGGGGACCGGGTTAGATGAACCGGCCGCAGGAGGCTAGAAACCTCACAATATAAGTAGCTAAGTCCGTGAATGATAAAGCCAACAAAGTCAAGCATGCAATGTAACAACCTGGTTTTTAGTCGACTTTAATTACTAAGGCGGAAATTAATTAAGTCTTAAACCAGCGTTATTAATTATACAATAAAATCCCAAATGTTATAACATCGTTCAAGAGTTGAATAAAACAACTCTAAGTACGGTAATTTAAAAGAGTAGCGTTAATATATTACAATCTCTCAACAACAATTAAAAGTAAAGCAATAAAACGTCTCGTGGCCCCGTCCAAAATCCAGCTCCCGGTCCACGATCATCCTGCACAATAAACTAATGGGGGGATGTCCGCTGAGCGGACAGTGACTAGCTATGCTCATACTTACCCTCGATTTCAATTACTTTGGTTTATTATTATCGCTTTATAAACATAACATTATGATAAAAACGTAAACATGCTTATTACATATAGCAATTAAAGACATATAAGTCATAATAAGCATGCGGTTTAAAGCGATAAATCATATAAACATGATATTCAGTTATGAAGGCAAATAACAGATAATAGCATAGCAATAGTGTCACAACATACAACAGGATTACAAAGTGATATCAGATCGCATACAAACATACATAATGTATCATAATCATCATACAGACTCGATTCACTTCAGAAAGTTGTGGTCTTTAATTTTCGAAGATGGTACACACTCGTTCTCATTTAATCATACAACAAACAACACATACTGCTTACGAGCCTGACCACTGAGTAGGCTATTGTACTCTAGTCGCTTGCATCTCACTACCATAGTGCAGCAACTTACTCGACTCGTAAACCACGCCGAATACTATAGTACTTGCATCTCATCTTCTAGTGTTCGAAATGATTCGAACTTCAGATACAATCTCATCAAGTAATCTTTACGCAGGATAAGAACGAATGCTAGTGTCGCGCCCACTAAGAACGAAACACGGCAAGGAGACAGAACCGTGAGATGACAATCGCAATAAGGTCACGGTGGCCCTGATAACTTTAGCGAAATAGGGGAATAAAACCCTAGTCTAGTATGCATACACTAATATCCAATTTAAGAGTGGGCTATGCTATTCATAGAGCACCTTAACTCAGGATAAAACGACTATTTCCTAAAGCCTGATACAAAAGCATTGGCATATTCTTTATCTTGTACGGAACAGGCTATACGACTTAAGGCGTAACGGCTTGGGCAGGATGCACAAAGCATAATACTGCCGGCTATACCACACTATTCGAGATGACACACGCAATAAGGTCGAGATAGTGGCGTCCGCTACAAGATTATCTTAAACCCACTTCACTTACGATTGACGTTTTCATATCGGAGGCTCAAGCTTGACCTTTTATTTAACTTACTCAAGATTTATTATTTATTTGATATTTACGTATCACATGTTACTAGACTCTCCTAGTCTCAGCGTCAAACGTTTTATTTGAATTGTAGGTTTCATATGATCACATAACACGTTCGTTTATTATTTGAAGTGTTGTTAGTTATTAACGTTTTTAAATTTCTAATTTGATATGTTTATTAATATGTCAAATTTTATTTAAGTGTTTTTCAAACACTTTAAGTCATTTACTTATTCATTTTCAATTTTCTATACTTAGTAAAATTTTCAATTATTTTCAATATTTTACTATTCACTTTTCACTTTTCACTATTCACTATTCACTATTCATCGTATTTTTATACGTATTCGTATTTTTATACTTCGTATTTTATACGTATTTTTATACGTATTCGTATTCCTATACTTGTACGTATTTTTATATTTATACGTATTTTTTATACTTAAGATATTTTAGTATAATACTAAACTTATTTTTATTTCCTAAGTGTAATATTCTAGTTTTAAAGTCGTTAGGTTCGTTTTGTACTTAGTGATTTTTAAAAATATTTTAACAGTCTAGTTTTAAAAACGTTAAGTTCGGTTGGTAAAAGTGATTAATGATATTTATTTTAAATCGAGACTTAGTTAAATTTAGTCGTCTATTTACTAAATTTAGCGAATTTCATTTTTAATAATAGTGGTATCGTGAATGGTTCATTTCAGTCCGTATGTCCAAATCCAACAGTCCAATATTTGCAAAGGCAGTATCACACGATTTAGTTCATTTTTATAACGGTTAAATATTTTTATCGGTTTATAATATTTCATTTATAACTAAAACAATTTATACAAAAATTCAATTCTAATTACTATTTAACTTTAGTGACTTAGTGATAATTTCATTTTGGTCAAATTTAGTCAACTTTAAGTGGTGATGCCGTGTGGTTTAATATACAAGTCAAAATTGATTTATTTCTTTTAATTTCTTAATTCAATTTATTAACTACTAATTAAATTATTTTAACAATTAACTAAAAAGTGATAAAACAATTTTTAATCTAAAATTTGGCCTAAGGCCGTGAGCTAGCATGTATTGGTCCAAAAATTTGTTTTTCAATTTTTATCGATTTTTAGCTTAAAGTCTTTATATTTTAATTATTCTAATTATACTAAAACGATTTAAACTAAAATGAAATTTACTAAAAATCTCATTTATAATTATGAATAGTGTTTTTCAACACTTTAAATTTCTAACTTTTTAATCTAAATGATTTATAATGTTTAAGTTGATTTATAGTATAATACTAAGTAATATGTAAAACTATAACTAAACATAAATAAAAATTATTAACAAACATGAAATAAAACAAGATCAAAATGAGTAATAAAGATGAACATCAACAAGAAAAATTCAAGAACACTCATGAAGATCATAATAAAGCTCAAGAACACTAATTTTGATTTTAACAACTTATAATTTATTTTCCTAATTTAATTTTTTTAACATGAATACATCTATTTTAACTAAATTATTCTAACATATTATTTACAAAAATTAAAAGTGAAAATATGTTAAAAAAAAAAATGGAAAATGCCGAGTTATACATACATGAACATACAATTTTTATTTTTCATTTTTAATCACTTTAAACTCATTTTTAATATTTCACATAATTTTTATATATGATTACTACTCAAATAAAACATAACTAAACATAAAAATCATATGAACATAAATTAAAAATGCTCAAAAGTAAATTAACTAAATATATGAACATAATACTACAACTAAACTATTATCATTATTACTTATTTATTATCATTTTATTATACAACACATAATCATACAAGTACACATAAGTGATGTTTAACATATTTAACATAATTTTCATATTCATAAAAACATAATAACAAAACAAGTTAATTTACTAAGGGCGTGTTTGGTTCGCACGATGGTATGGGTTTGGAATCAGGAATCATTCCAAGGTGGTATGGGTTTGGTACTTGATTCCCGAAACCTTGTGTTTGGTTCAATTCCGGGTTAATATTCATTCCCATACCTAGTGTTTGGATGGAAACTATTGAAATCAGAAATCAAATAAAAAACTGTGGTTTTCTTCTTCTTTTTTTCCACACAATTCGCCTAAACTAATTATTTTTAGATTTTTATTTACAAGTTAGGTACATAAAAATATAATATAAAACCTCATCATCCTAAATATAAATACAAATTAAATGTCAAATATTTAAAATTACATAAAATAGACCAAACTAAATGTCAGAATTATTAAACTTAAAGTAGTATTCAACTTATTAGTAAAATCATTATTAAATATTTTTTTTTTCAATTTTGGCAAATAAATTATACATTTTGTCCCAATAACTATATATACCATCAAGAATTTTCAGTATGTCTCATGTAAAACTGCCTCACATGTGAGATTTACTAGTTATTAAAGAGACTTACCCTCACTAATTAAGTAACTACCCCTTATTGTGAGAGGTTTTTATCCAAAAAAGTAATAGTATAGTTAAGAAAAATAAGTATTGATAAAATATTAATCTATTTACGATAAAAAAATAAAAATAAAAGTATAGTTAAGAAAAATTAGTGAAAATTAGTGTTTTTTTTTATTTTACTTTTTTATTCCATGGATTTGGAATCACCCATACCCACCCCCTCCCTAGGGTTTCTAAAACCCATACCTTGAGGGTTTGAGGTATGGGTATCAAAATCACAAAAACACCAACCAAACACATGGTATGGGTTTAAGTGATTCTAAACCCATACCTAATTCCACACTAACTTGAACCAAACACACCCTAAGAGGTTAAAATAAGACAAGGCTAGTCACCTTGATCGGCAAATTAATTGGTTGTCCGGATCAATGATATTATCTAAGTCCAAGTCACCACCCGAATACCCGTCTTCACCTTCAAATAAACCCGTAAATGATAAGCTCCAAATACCCAAAAATGTCTAAAAACACTAGTGTAATATTAGAGTAATATTAGGGTTTTAATTTAGTGTGTTTTAAATGAAAAATGAAAGAAAATAAAGGGAGCAAAGTGGGAGCAATATCTCGGCTGAAATGAGGGCCAAATGAGGTTTGTTTTACACTTGTGAAATATGGAATAAGTTGTAAGAAATTAGGTTAAAGACTTTAGGTGTTAAAATTTGATTTTAATTAGAAAAATAATGTTTTATTAAACTAATTAAGCCATCATCCACTCCATCATCACCTCATAAGCCCACATAACTATTTGAGCATTAAAAATGTCTAATTTGTGTTTTAAAATGTTTTCCTCGAATTTGGTCAGTTTTAAAAAGTCGGGCGTCAAAAGCGATAAAAGTTAAAGTGTGCGCGTTTGACGATTTTTCGAAATATTCCTACTTTTGAATTCTAAGATTAAAATATTTATTTCATTATTCAAAAATTTTAAAAAGTATTAAAGAAGTCGAGAAATTTTACAAAACGAAAGTTTTGCAAAAAGTGTGATTTTGAAAGGTTAAATGGTTAGGATTTAACTTAAGCTTTGAAATTAGAAATTGATGGCTAATTATTGAATTAAATTAACACGGGGTGTTACATGCAATCATCTAAAACACGTCTAAACGTCTCCGTAGCGCTAATCCAAACATATAAAAAATCATGCCAAAGCTCAAAGCATACGAGGGAAGTCGGGAAAAATCAAGATAAAAACAAGCTCGCACAACGGAACGGGATACGTATTTTTGGTATTTTTGTGAAATTTTTGTGATTTTTATGGATTTTTTTGAATTTTTCAGATTTTTTGTGATTTTTGTGAGTTTTGAAAAAGCGAAAAACGAAAAAGAAAACGCAAAAATAAAGCAGCGCGTAAAGCAAAGCGTTTCCTCCCCCCAAACCAAACAACACATTGTCCCCAATGTGTCCTAAAGCACATCAACACGGGGACCCATAAAATAAGGGAGAAAAACGAGCAAAGTCTCAAAAGAACATAAAGTACATACATGATATTTACAAAAGAAATCGTCCCCCCCAAACCAGCTTCAGACGGGGGGCGCAGCACGGTACGGGAAGTACCACCAACCGTGGGTCTCGTCGTAAACGATCCCACTACCATCGTCCTCTTCATCATAGCCATCATCATCATCCACGCAGCTCACATCCTCAACCACATGAACATCTCGGCCAATATCTCCATCTACTCGGCCATCAACACCCGCAACAGCACTTCTGTTGTCTTTGATCATAGCTCGACCCGCGTCCGTCCTCCCTAAAGTACCTGCGATCATATCACAACAGAGCACGGCCTCAAGAGGATCCCTCTCAAGGACTTGAGGTAAGCACTCGTTTACACAATAATCAATGACATCAACTGCAAAGACATTCTCCTCCAACATGGGGCGTTTTAAAGCATTAGAAAGGTTGAAAGTAACCTTATCACCTCTTATATCCAACGTCAATTTCCCGTTCTTGACGTTAATGATTGCACCAGCAGTGTGCAAGAAAGGCCGACCCAATATGATAGGAATTTGGGAGTCCTCGGCCATGTCAAGAACAATGAAATCGACGGGAATGAAAAACTTACCCACTTTGACAGGGACGTCCTCCAAAACGCCTAGGGGGCGTTTGACAGAACGGTCCGCCATCTGGAGCGTGATATTAGTTACTTTCAACTCGCCCATGTTGAGCTTCTCGCATACCGAATACGGCATGACACTCACACTTGCACCTAAATCACACAAAGCTTTATCAATAAAAGTAGTTCCGATAGTGCAAGGGATGGAGAAGCTACCCGGATCCTTTAGTTTAGGAGGAGACTGGTTTTGTAACAGAGCACTACATTCCGCAGTAAAAGCCACAGTCTCGACCTCACTGAAGGATCGTTTACGGGTGAGAATGTCTTTGAGAAATTTAGCGTATGCAGGAACTTGTGTGACAAGTTCAGTAAAAGGAACCGTTACCTTCAAGTCCTTCACGACTTCCATAAACTTACCAAATTGACTATCAAGCTTTGATTTTACCACTTGGCTTGGGAATGGTAGTTTGATTTGAATCGGCGGCTCAACCGGCTTGTCCTGCGCTTGCTGCGTTTCCTTGGTTTTGGTCACATCCCCCACGTGTGGCCCTCCTTGTGCACCACCATCCACGGCTGCACCCCCTCCATTGGGCCCCACGGCCACACCACCACCTTGCCTAGCTCCACTCGTGCTTGCTCCAATGCTCTTCGTACCTGCTCCTGCAAACCATCACTAGAAGCATGCATATCATTAGGAGAAAGGGGAGGGTCTACCTCACTTACCACCGTAGGCATTGGTGGACCATCATAGCTCGTGCCACTTCGCAAGGAAATGGCGTTGATCGACTCATGTTGTGGTTGAGTGATAGGGCTAAGTCGTATCGCCTATATCAAAATAAACCTAACAAGCAACTAACAATAGCAAGTGGCAAGCAGGATCGTATCCACAGAGAAACGGAGTAGTTTAGAGTTAAAGTCGGCAAAACAGGTCAATCTCAAGGGTGTGAAAAAGGTGTTGGTTTAGCTATAAACTAAAGCAGGCAATAAAATAGATGAATAGAAATATATAAGAAGGAAAGATTAGGGCATCGGGTTCATATATGACAATGATTCAGGAACGCAAGTTCATAAGACGGAAGAGTTAAACTGTGCAACTTGACTAGGTTTGTAAAACGCTCTCTCGAGTCAATTTTAGCCTTAAGCAAATTTAGCGGTGTGGATACCCATATCCGTACCCTCCCGCACAAAACCCTGTGATGTAACACGGACTTTTATTACGCATGCTTTAACGTTGACTTAAACGGTTCTAACTAATGTCGAATTCATTTTTGAGTCGTTTGAAATGTTAAAATGATTTAGGTCGCTTCACATCGCATTTAAATAACGTTCATTTTGTCCACTTGGAGTCTAGCTAGGTCCTTGTCCTGCTTCATTTGGCATGAGCTTCGCATTTGCACTACAATTAGTCCTTTTACATTAACAAGGTCTAATTCAGCATTCCTAAATTCCTAAATTTAGGCCCGGTGGTTAGGACTACCCTTTAGCCTCCTCTTACGCAAAATATAGCCTCACGTCTTACCTTATCTCACAAAATCTATGCAAATACACCCTTTTCATTTTTCCGGGTCTCGGGCCCAAAACCGAGCCCAAACCCACCTTTGGCCCGCACTCCAAAGCCCTCAACAACTCTCTAGAAGATCATACTAGGCTTTCTTGGAGCACAAGCAAGGGATAATAGCCGAATATTTCCAAGATTTCAGAATCTGATTAAGGAAATCTGAAAAAGACGAAATTTAGCCCAACCACCAAACCGCACAACTCGCCCGGCTACTTCAAAACCGCATAAGCCTATGCGGTTTCACCCACAAACCGCATAAGGCTATGCGGTTTGTCAGCTTGGTTTTATTCTCGCGTTTCCTAATTTCGCCCGGCTATTCTCCTATATATACCTCCCTATGCACGACCTATTCTGATAAGTTTTCCACACAAGAAAACCCTCTCTTCTCACAACCTCTCTTCTTAGTTTTAGTGCCCACACTTGGGTCCCACAAAATATACCGTCTAGCACGGTATACACCTAAATACATTCACAAAAGCCTCAAGCACTCAAATCCTTGAGTTCAACACACCATCCCGTGTTGAATTCATCCTCCTTTCAAGTTCAAGAAACGAAGCTCTGCCCAGATCTGAAGCGTCAAGACAAGGTAGGTACCGATCCACTTGGATCAAAGCTTTTTCTTATTTTCTATGGACTAACAAAGGGGTCTACACTTTAGCGCCCCCCCCCGGCTTTGGCACCCAGCGCGCTTGCACTCCAAGTGTTCTATTTACTTCGGGTACACTCCATATCCGATGACACGCCAAAGTCGCATAAGCAACCGACCTTATAAAATAAACCAATGGACAATTGAACTTTATTTTATTTGTATGCATCTTGCACCTTCTTATTTTGCATTTAAATCAACTTAAACAATGAATTCGACCTTTAACTGAACCGTATTCGTTAACAAATTAAACATGCTAAACTGAGGGTTTTAATCAATCTTTTTGCATCTGCATCTGCATTCTTTTACATCTTATCGCACTTGTACGTAGCGATAACATTAGCTCAAATATCATCTTACAAGGATTGTTCTAGGTCAGTAGAGGCTATTTTTACATAGGCTTTTCTAAAAGGTTTTCATAAATCATTATTTGAATTAACTCTTTTTCTAAAGTACCTCACTTGAATCCAACTGGTTTCACAAGCCTTAGATCTAGGGGTGTCGGCGTGCTCCAAAATCTAGGACATGTTTTTAACTTAGAACATGGTAGCGAGTTCCTATTTTCCGCGATAAATAGGTGGCGACTCCATACGCTTCTTAAAGGTTTTTCCAACTTAATCTTTTAACTTTAAAATCCGCCCTTTAAGCAAGGCAGAGTTGGGTCCCGACGCGGTTCAGGTTCCACAGGTTTGGCGACTCATTTGGGAAATCTTATTTTTTTTTAAAACTAAAAACTAGCTTTTTCTTTTTAAAAAAAAATAAAGAGGTGAAACTTGAAAGTCTTGAACAATCCTTGTAAACATATTTGAGCTATGCACATTCGTTTAGAGTCCATTCCTTTTGGAATCTAGGCACCCTTTGCACCCTCGAGAGGTGGTTCCCACATGCAGGCTTGTCCACTCGATAAAGCACATGCCGGACTAGCTTTCCTCTCGCCTCCACGGCTTGTCAGAACGGCTATCTCGACCGCCAAGGTTCTCCTTCAGAAAACCTATCGCCTGGCCAGAAGGAAATGAAGGGGTTAAGTATCTGCCAAAGCGTACTCGAGGAAGTTGGAGGCGTACCCGACCGACTCATTTTCACCCCTTTTGAGTCATACGTACAAGTGCGAGGCTATGCACCCCATAGTCTTTTTCAAAACGAGCATTTGCATTCATATCTTCGAAAACTCGCTTAAACGTTTCAAAGATAAACGAACCTAACATCTAACAAACTAACACTTTTCAAACAAAACTATCGCGAATTTTTGAAATAAACTTTTTCAAAACTTCCTTTTTCACTAACAAGCAAAAACCCGAGCAAGGAATAAAACCCGAGCTCGCGGATTTCAATCTTCTAGGTCATACGGCCTAGTCTCTACATTTAACATTCTCGACTCGACTTGCTAATCGCTCTCGAGCCGAATCCTTTCTCTTTTACACATCCGAACTCGAGCTCACCTCGGCAAATCACCGATACTAGTTCGACGGGTGCAAAGCAAAATTTTTTTTTAACATCGAGGCGAGATGTGCGCACACACCCTCGCCTCAAAAGCTTTCCCTAGCAAAAACCCTTTTGAAAATCTCCTTTTTCAAGCTTAAAAGGTCTTTCAAAACAATGACATGAGCTAAAATGAACGCCTAAAATGAACATTGAACCTAGTAAGACTAGCTAGATACACGCCACACAACCTAATCCATTCTCAACATCCACGACCCAACTAGCTAAACCGCTCTCAAGTCAAACCCCTTTCACCCACCTAGGTTCGAGCCCTTAACGATGAACCGTTAAATGGGCTCGACAAAGCTAACACCTTTCAACTTCGAGACGAGACGTGCGCACGCATCCTCGCCTCAAAAACTTCCTTTAGCTAAAACCTTTTCGAGAACCTCCTTTTTCAAAACATAAAAGGTCTTTCTAAACAAAGAAATAAGCTAAAAATGAATGCTTAGAGTGATCGTGAGTCTAGTGGGTCGAGTCGTGTCACTAATATACGAAGTGAAATATAGGCCTCAGCTGGATACTCGTCGTGCCAAGAATCACATAGTCATCCCCTGCAAGAAACGAACCTACACCCGCAAAATGGCCGGCAATGATGATGTTAACGCACTCCGTGAACAAATCACCAAGCTGACTGACGACCTCGAACGCCTGCTGAATCACCACAAGACCGAGATAAGACGTTTGGAACAACGTATCAAGGACAAGACCGACAAACACGTCTCCATCCACACTCTCGAGGCCCTAAACCAACAGGACAATGAAGGCTTCACTGAATATCTCTCTCGATGGAAAAAGCTAAGCGCACAAATTCCAGATCGTCCGCATGAGGACGAACTTGTTACTAAATTCATAAACAACCTGCGACCCGTGTATCAATTATACATGCGGTACAGCAACATCCAAGACTTCGAACAACTCATCAGGGTCGGCGCTCAAATTGAAGAAGATCTTAGGACCGGCATGATGGCCAGATACGCCGGCCATACCTACCAAGATAACTCACCAAAATCTCCTCGCGCGACCAAGAGTCAGGAAAACTACACTGCGGACAGTTTTGACGCATTTGCA
The DNA here is from genome assembly GCA_023091065.1 of Dianthus caryophyllus. Classification (NCBI taxonomy): domain Eukaryota; kingdom Viridiplantae; phylum Streptophyta; class Magnoliopsida; order Caryophyllales; family Caryophyllaceae; genus Dianthus; species Dianthus caryophyllus. Next base: position 7,588,148 of record CM041529.1, on the reverse strand, counting down.
ACCAAAAGTTACAGGAACTTCATACCTTACACTAAGGCATTCTATAGGGTGGTTGAAAACGACTACCTACAACCAATCGGGCCTACTAGCGAGCCACCCGAAGACAAAAAGCCAAAACTTTGGAACCCGAATGCTTACTGTGCATACCACAGAGGCAAAGGCCACGACACTGAAGACTGCTTCAAACTGAAGCACGCCATCCAAGATCTCATCGACCAAGGAAAGCTCGACAAACCGTCTCAACCGTCCAAGTCGCCCAACGACGACAACCCTGTCGCCGACCACACAATCTTCATGGGATCACCTCCCATTATTAACTGCTCCAACAATATCAAACCAAGCGACAATCAAATCATTGACGCTTCGTTCAACGATAAAGGGGACGAATGGCCTATGTCCAACCAAGCCACGATCCAAGGTGACGAAAAGATTAACTCTTTTACTATGCAACCCAAACCATCCAACAAAGATCACCCTCCATACAACCACACGATCCCCACAGGACCACTTCCTCCCAAAGATCACTCAGACTTTGTCATGCCCGAAAACAACCCAACCCATAACGCAAGCATGGAGGATAAACTAACAAGCGGAGATGCACCCATAAAACGCAAGCCGTCACAACCTAAGAGGAAGATGGCGAGAACGGAAGCATTGGCAAACGCAAAGAAGAAGAAATCCTCTTAGGATCTAATCCTTTAGGTGTCGGGTCATCTGTCGACCCACCTTCTAGTTTTAGCTTAGACTTTCGGAGGCTAGCTCCAGCTCTCCTCCTGATTTGTCAAACAATTCTTCTTTAATGAATAGTACGAATAAGTTTGCTTACTTCTAGTCTCAAGCTAAAAACAAACAAATAAACAATGAACAACAAACAAAAATCAAACAAATCAATCAAACAACAAACATAAAAATCCATGCGATAAAAAAAAATGAACTAACGAATGAACAATCGTTAATTAAATACATTGCAAACATCGTGAGCAACCCAACACAAGACTCACTTTCCCTAAGCCTTTGCAAACATAAACGGATTTAAATAACCCACGGTTATCCTAACCCATTTATCGCATGCTTTTTCACAAAGCATAACCCAAGAATTAGAACACATTCTTGTTGAGTCTTTCAAAGCGAACTCACGGCCCTTGGCCTTTTCGAACCTTTCTAAACAAAATCTTTTCAAACGACTCATTGTCGAACCCAAGAAGAAGACACCCTCGCCATACCCAAGAATGGCCAAGCCCAATCTTGTGGATTCTAACATCGGGTCGAATGGCTCAAACCACCTCGATCCATTTCTCCTTGGACAAAATCCATGTGGACGAGCAAGCTCGTCGTCATCACATTTTGACACCTTCGACTCAAATAGCTTAAACGCCATTTCGAGCATCCGCCAATAGGATCTTAGCAACACACCGCCAACATAAACTTCTAGCTTTCTATCACCAAACATCGTCGAGCATGAAACGTTTTAAAACATTTCTAGCTCAAAATCGGCCGCAAGACTCGCGGTCATCACAACCCTTTTATCGCAAAACTCTTTTCAAACCCGAGAATGCGCAAACTCAATCCCGAGGACCGTTGATGTCGGACCAAGTGGCTCTAGCCGCTTCGGTTTAACTCTTCCTTAAGTAAATGCATGAAAACGGGCACTACCGTTTCCATCGCATTTTCGAAGCACCCTCGATTCAAGTAGCTCATCACTACCTTGAATCATCTCTTGCACAGAGTCGAAATGTGACAACACATTTCAACTCGAAACACCCTCTCACTTTCATCAAAACAAAACCGTTTCAAGACAAGGCGAACCAAAGTATGCGTTAATCGAGTCTCGACACCAAGGGCATCGACGTGTGCCCACGACACGTACATCACGAATCAACTGACAAGGCGTCCACTCAAGCACCATCGACGATCTGGTGGATCTCCTCAAGCATTTTGAGTCTTTTAAGTACGGGTCGAGTTTTTTAAGCATCGAGTCAATCTCTGTCAGTCTAGGATAATCGAGTCTTCGACGTACGACATTTTAACAAATCGATAAGGGAATAAGTTTGCCTACAACCCGGTTTCCTTTTACCCTTTCTACTCACAAAAAACATTTTCCACCGACATACATTGCATCCTAGGAGTAGCTATCCGAAGGAGGTCTAGGCCGGGTACGAAGGTCCAAGTCAACAACTAAGTCCAAGACACAAAGACAAAGAAAGCTTCCGACGACTAAACACCTAAGGTTCACTAGTCTGCTTGTGGTCTACTACTCCGCTGCTTTTGGAGGAGGATCCATTAATTTGGAGCTCCACAGTGGTCATGAATTTGATCGCGACCAAAAGTACGAGTATTCCTGGATCGCCCTCCGCGTACTCGATCGCGTGCCTAATAAGCAAACGAACTTGTCAGAGGAGCCCGGCGTGATAGACACACGATCACGAGTGACCACCGAGCCACAGAGTTTAGCAAGGTCCGAGCTCAAGCCCAAGCCACATAGGGCGTAAGATATTCTCAAACCAAACGGGAATACAAGGGACAAAGATCAAGAACCAAAGTCACCAAAAAGCAAAATCTCAAAACACCGAAAGCTTAAGAAGTCAAAAGCTCAAGAAGCCGAAAGCTTAAGAAGTCAAAAGCTCAAGAAGTCAAAAGCTCAAGAAGTCAAAAGCTTAGAAATCAATAAGCAAGGGGCCGAAACCCCAAAGGCAGGAAGTACCGAAGCCCAGAAACGAGTGGCCAGGTCCTTGAAATTCCAAATTGAAGACAAAACAGAAGTAGCAAGCAACCAGCCTAGATCGACTAAGGAGAACCTACCCTTAGGATGCAATTATCAAAGTCAAACACATAAACACCCCTTTTGGACCGGCGAGTCCTTAAACACGCACCTTTTTATAAAAACACCTCCTTACCAAAACAAACACATCCCTTTCGGAACTACGCTAGGTTTGATTCCGTACCCACGGATACGTAGGCCGCTCTCCCGAGCTCAACCAACCTTTTACAAAAACCCACAAAATATTCCCCGTCCAAAGTTTTCCATGCTAAGGATGTGTCCACAAAAATTCACAAAAGGCAAACTATTTCTTTATCGAGGCAACTAAAACGATTTCGTCAAGGCAAAGTTGTCATAGACCTAGGGGTAGTACTCTGCTTTTTCGTCTAACCTTGTTCGTTTTGCAGGAATAACAGCACGCCACTAAGCAACCATGAGTCGCCAAGCCGGGGGCTTTACCAATGCACGTGTCACAGCCACTTGCATCCCTATCAATGTCGAGTCTCGAGTCACGCATACGATTCGTCTTCGTTTCTCAAACTTTTCGGCATTTTAAACATCCCATAAACTTTGACTCGGATATCGAGTCAATCCTCTTCACATCAAACAATTTAGCGACATTTAAACCGCTCCTTTCAAAACTTTTCAGTTCTAAAAAACGCTCCCACGAGCCGATACACTAATGCGTCCTCAAAATAGCTAATCACCTTTCAAAAGTAACTCAACACTCAAAACTTCACTTTTCCAAACACATGCTTTCGCAGAAGCAAAATGTGCCTTTCGAAAATGCATCTCAAATCCTTGAAACGCATCTCGATTATTCGAAGTCCAAGCTTTTCCCAAAAAATTAACTCACCACTCGAGTTAACATACTTTGAGAGAAAGCATTCTTCGAATTTAACTCACTCGAGTTAACACATTTTGAGCGAAAGCTCTATCGAACTACGCCGGTTTGATTCCACATTCGTGGATACGTAGGCAGCTTACGCAAAGCACAACCGAATTTAGCACTACATCCGACTCCGTGTTGTCATGAGATTCCACCGAGTTCTCCTCCTCGACAACTGGGGGCTTTTCAACCTTTGCACTCAAATGACCCTCCACGGTCTTCACAACTCTAGCTCGAGCTTACAACGTCAAACACTCTTTCATAAAGCCTTACAACCGACATTTCAAGCGTTCATTTTTAAAGCTCATTTCGACAACTAAAATGAATCTTTCACAAAAATGATTTTTCAACAAAAACATTTTAACCCAAACATCCCAATCGGGAATCATTTCACTTTCAAATCCAAGCCTACTAACTACGCAGGTCCACGGAAGCACAACACAGCACGGAAGCGAAAGACAACGAAAGCAACTACAAGCTCAAGCCAAGCTACAACGAACAGTCACGTAATGTAGGGTTCACACAATCCTTATTGCACAAGATCACCTAGACAACTAAGGGCGAAGACGACGGTAATCCAAACCCCATGCTCTTCACTTTGACTTAGTTTTCACTCAAAACTTAGTCAAACTCGAGGGGGTAATCCGAAAACACCCTTTATCCTAATGCAACCCATAGCCTTTTACATAGTTTGACTATCGTTATACACCACAACTCAGTCAAACTGGGGGCTTATACATACACCGGCACCATGACCAAGACAACTGGGGGCTGACGCTTCCTATCAAGAATCAAACCTTCACAACGAAAAATGGGATAATTTTTCGCATTTTTGCATTTTTGAAGACACCCTTGCCATAAGCACACACACCTTCGGTTGAGCGACACCTCCAGAACCGCTACAAACAAGAGCATGCACACTAAAAGTATAACACTTTCATGTGTGCATCAAACAACGAACACCCGAACGTACGCCCACAACAATGAACACCCTAACATGTCCAAGAAGCATCCCAAGCACCATGCATTCTAAGTCCGAGAGAGATGAAGTATCACATGAATCCAAACGAATCACCAGATACCACGTCTCATGGTCAAAGCAGGCGAAAATGAAGATTTCAGAAGACAATCGCAGAATTCAAATTATTCCGGATTTGAAGCCGCGACATGTGCGAATGAGTTCACGTTTGAAGTCGCCGATTGATAAGAGATTCCCCGGAAGAATCACTAGTCAACAAGGCAATTTCTAAGGCGTGTTTTGTTCCACGTTGTCTCCCCATATTAGGCTCGTCAAGCCTAAGTATTTTTCTTCATGCATGCAAGCTTTCATGGTTAAGGCGTCACCTAAAGTCCGCCATATGCGCTAGCACATCCCGCTATACCTTGGTTAAGGCGTCACCATATCCCGCCATACGCTGGCGTGTATTAAGCCTTTAATACACTGCATGTAAGGTAAACACGAACACTCTTCACGAGCCCTCACACCCTCTTACATGTCCCTGTGGAGTATCACTTCCTCCCCATGGAGTCCACACATCTACACAGACATTTCCCACGAGGTCCAAGACATCTCCTTAGACTTCCCCAGCAAATCACTAACCTATGAGTCATCCTTCAACTTCGGAGCATAAACACCAAGCATCTACGTCAGCACATCTAGCAAGCCCAAGCAATTACACGGAGCAGTATACATGAGCACATACACCCTTCTTCGGACCATAATTCCCAGCGAACATACACCTGCACCCCTTACAAGACGAAACACCATCACTCTTCCAAAGACCAAACAACTACAACTACACCTACGCTCCTCGGCGAGACCATACCCATACACCCTTCCCCGGTAGACTAGTACAACACTAAGCACCTGCGCTCCTCGGCGAGACCCAAAGATCGCGATCAACAACGGCATCGGCATCAACAGCGGCATCGCGATCAACAACGACATCAACATCAAACGCGGCATCAAAGATCAATGACGACATCACGCAAGAAGCACGACGAAGACACTCTGCAGGCCGACAGGCCCTTATAGCATGCACGGACCGCCAAGTCCTTAAAATGCGCACGCCTCCCCGCTTAGCTTGGGTTCAAGTCCTCGTCTCACCCATGGACACATACTTCGTTCCGCCGATCAGATCGAGACCGTAATGGTGGGATATGGTCGTAGGAGTTTGACTAGCGCTCTAGTCCGAGCTCGATCAAGCGGGGCCTGTGGATACCCATATCCGTACCCTCCCGCACAAAACCCTGTGATGTAACACGGACTTTTATTACGCATGCTTTAACGTTGACTTAAACGGTTCTAACTAATGTCGAATTCATTTTTGAGTCGTTTGAAATGTTAAAATGATTTAGGTCGCTTCACATCGCATTTAAATAACGTTCATTTTGTCCACTTGGAGTCTAGCTAGGTCCTTATCCTGCTTCATTTGGCATGAGCTTCGCATTTGCACTACAATTAGTCCTTTTACATTAACAAGGTCTAATTCAGCATTCCTAAATTCCTAAATTTAGGCCCGGTGGTTAGGACTACCCTTTAGCCTCCTCTTACGCAAAATATAGCCTCACGTCTTACCTTATCTCACAAAATCTATGCAAATACACCCTTTTCATTTTTCCGGGTCTCGGGCCCAAAACCGAGCCCAAACCCACCTTTGGCCCGCACTCCAAAGCCCTCAACAACTCTCTAGAAGATCATACTAGGCTTTCTTGGAGCACAAGCAAGGGATAATAGCCGAATATTTCCAAGATTTCGTAAATCGGATTAAGGAAATACGAAAAAAGACGAAATTTAGCCCAACCACCAAACCGCACAACCTGCTCCGGCTCGCCCCAAAACCGCATAAGCCTATGCGGTTTCACCCACAAACCGCATAAGGCTATGCGGTTTGTCAGCTTGGTTTTATTCTCGCGTTTCCTAATTTCGCCCGGCTATTCTCCTATATATACCTCCCTATGCACGACCTATTCTGATAAGTTTTCCACACAAGAAAACCCTCTCTTCTCACAACCTCTCTTCTTAGTTTTAGTGCCCACACTTGGGTCCCACAAAATATACCGTCTAGCACGGTATACACCTAAATACATTCACAAAAGCCTCAAACACTCAAATCCTTGAGTTCAACACACCATCCCGTGTTGAATTCATCCTCCTTTCAAGTTCAAGAAACGAAGCTCTGCCCAGATCTGAAGCGTCAAGACAAGGTAGGTACCGATCCACTTGGATCAAAGCTTTTTCTTATTTTCTATGGACTAACAAAGGGGTCTACACTTTAGCGCCCCCCCCCGGCTTTGGCACCCCGGGGGCTTGCCCTCCAAGTGTTCTATTTACTTGCGGTACACTCCATATCCGATGACACGCCAAAGTCGCATAAGCAACCGACCTTATAAAATAAACCAATGGACAATTGAACTTTATTTTATTTGTATGCATCTTGCACCTTCTTATTTTGCATTTAAATCAACTTAAACAATGAATTCGACCTTTAACTGAACCGTATTCGTTAACAAATTAAACATGCTAAACTGAGGGTTTTAATCAATCTTTTTGCATCTGCATCTGCATTCTTTAACATCTTATCGCACTTGTACGTAGCGATAACATTAGCTCAAATATCATCTTACAAGGATTGTTCTAGGTCAGTAGAGGCTATTTTTACATAGGCTTTTCTAAAAGGTTTTCATAAATCATTATTTGAATTAACTCTTTTTCTAAAGTACCCTCACCCCGAATCCAATCTGGTTTCACAAGCCTTAGATCTAGGGGTGTCGGCGTGCTCCAAAATCTAGGACATGTTTTTAACTTAGAACATGGTAGCAGGTTCCTATTTTCCGCGATAAATAGGTGGCGACTCCATAACAGTTCTTAAAGGTTTTTCCAACTTAATCTTTTTTAACTTTAAAATCCGCCCTTTAAGCAAGACGCCGAGTTGGGTCCCCCGAACGCGGTTCCCGGGTTCCACAAGCGGGCTCTCGCAACTTACTAAATTCAACTCATCTAACTCGCGTAAGTCTAGTTTTAACTCGGCTTTCGATCTTAAATTAAAACATACTCAGGTTCAATTAAACTCAGTTAAATCGGTGATCAGGCGAAATAAACGTAATTCAATTGACATAAAACGCGTAGGAAGAAATCAAGAGCACAATTTATTCAACCAATTTAATCTCAAAACATGTTCCTAGATCAATTGTCACAAATCCCCCTAAACCCTAATTAGAAAATTAGCTAGACATAAAAGTAACTAAAGCAATGATAACAATTAAAGCAAGCATGATGAAAGAAATTAACAATTAAAATTAACCTGGACGGAATCCCGAAGTGCAAATAAAGATCCAATGTTGAAAGACTAAACTAAAGTTTTGAGTTTTTAGAGAGAAAGTAAAGTAACAGTAAAACTTAAACTAAACCTAAACTTAGAAAAATAAAGCATAACCTCTAATTTCGACCTAAGTAGTGTATTTATATGTCTCCTAAACTAATTACCATAAATTAAAACAAAACCGTCGAATTAAGCAAGCTGGCCGTGGCCTGGCAGCCAGCCCGACTCTTCAAGCTGGGCCGGCTCTTGTGCTAATCATCCTTGGCCCAAACACTTCACTTCATGCATTTGGGCCTTGCTATTTCGTGGCCTTTTATGTCTTTGGCCCTTTTTAGCTCGTATCCTTCTTGTGTCTGTGGTCCTTGGTCTCGTATTCTCGAGTTCCTGCGCGCGCTCGGGCTTAGTCTTCTCGGCTCAGTTCCCGTATTTGCTCCAATGTCCCGGGTTTTGGCTCAAAACCACCAAAACCTGCAAAATGTAAATGAAAAGCAGCAGCAACGAGAAATATAGCAAATAGCTCATAAAACTGGTAATGAACTCGTATAAATGCAACTAAATGCGACTGAACCGGGGGCATAAAACGTATATAAATAACATGTATCAAACTCCCCCAAACCAAACCTTTGCTTGTCCTCAAGCAAATAGCATCGGAGAAAATCGAAGTGACACGAACTTATCACGCTAGTATCTCAAAGTGGACGAACTATGCACATAGACATTACAACCAAAGTCTACTTCACTGAAAATAGAGCACAAGTCTCAACCGTTCACACCACATTATATTACTAGCCTCTAATGCTTACGCAAAAGTAAAACTAACGACAAATCAAATCAAGCAAGGCCAACCGTACGAACCACTTTCCAAACAACCGTTCTTTCCAAATCATTCCATTTTTCTTTTCTTTTCTTTCTCTTTTTTTTCTTCGTGCAAATGTGGAGCATCCCTCGTATGTAATACCGTTTAGCTTGACGTTCACTCGGTAAAAATCGCGCTCGGGTACACATATTTCCTTAAGGGTTACATTATTGCTCATACTCCCGGTCGCAACCAAATTCATGGCCACTGTGGTTACTCAAGTCAATGAGTCCCCTCCGAGAGCATCGAAGCATTGCTCCAACACTATATAAATGAATCTTGCCAATCAAACCACAAACCATCAACCAACATTCCACTAACCAATGCCAAGCTCGAATGTCAAAGTCGAAAGTAAACAAGCGAAAAGCAGAAAGAATTAAGTAAATACAAGTGGGCTAGAGTTGAGGCTCGCAATCTAGTAAAAGGAAACAAACCAATCGTGCAAGCTAAGACGATAGAAAGTCGACTCGGAGATACTAAAGATCAAAATCAATGCACTAATCAATTCCCCAAACTGGACAAAGCAGGACAAAGCAGACCAAAAAGACTCGTATTTTTGTAATTTTTTTGAATTTTTCGATTTTTGGGTTTTTTTTTTTTTTGAATAAATGCAAACGAAAATGAAAATGCAAATGAACTAGTGAACGCGAAAGTGTTTCCCTCCCCCAAACAAAATCACACATTGTCCTCAATGTGGAAAACAGCACAACCACAAGAGCAGAGGAGGACACATAACATACGGGGAAGGAAAAGGAAAGCGAAAAAAGAGGGTAAAATGGGGTAAAGAATGCTCACTTGATAAAGTCGGAGCTCCCCCAAACCGAAGTAAAGTGTGGAGTGCGGCTAAAATCCACATATATGCGTCCAAATCAGTCCAACGACGAAGCACTTCGGCATAGCACGCAAGAAGAAGCAAAACGGAGCAGCAGAGCGTGGGGGCCGGTCCAGACCGTGGCCACGGCCGGCGGCTTGCATTTTTTCCGATTTTTCGCTCTTTTCTTACATTTCAAATTCGACCGGTCGATGCGAGCATTTGGGTCGACCGGCTGGCATGCATACTCGTAGCGTTTTCTTCAGAAATACTAAGGACATGGTCCTAAAGTACCTGCGCGCTAAAATCATTCATAAAAACCCTCGTCCTCTCGCGCTCAAAATAAAACCAAAAGTCATAAAAACAAACCAAACAAAGTACAAGTGCTAATAAAAAGTACAACGTCATCGGGTTGCCTCCCGGAAGCGCTGGTTTATAGTCCCGCACGACTCTTCACAGCTCCAGATATCAAGTATAAGCAGGCCAAGGTCGTTGGCCATTTGCAACAGCTTCACTCGGCGATACAGCAGATGATCGCCACAACACTCCTCCTCCTCGAGGCAAAGCAGCATACTCATTCATCGTGGGTCCTCGATCGCGAAATGGCTTTCCAAATCGCCCCTGTGCTCCAAGCTCCTGAACCGTAGGCCCTTCGCCATCACTAGCGTCAAATAGATCGGCTTTTAGCAGCTTCCTCTCCCCCAAACCAACCTTGCAGCCATCCTGTAAAGAACCTGCACACGGGGAGACAACAGAAGCAACCTCCAAAGTGTCTCCAATAGAGTGAGACGGAGGTATAACATTAACAGCACAAACCGACTCTAAACGCATGGGCGACCGCGGGGTATCTGAATGAGTAAAGGTCAACCTCTCACCCCCCACCGTAAAGGCTATCGTCTTATTGCCCACGTCAATAACTGCACCAGCAGTGTGCAGGAAGGGTCTCCCCAAAATGATAGGTATGTGGACATCCTCGGGCATGTCAACCACTACAAAATCGACAGGGATAAAGAACTTTCCAACCTGTACAGGGACGTCTTGTAGTATGCCTAAAGGGCGCTTTATCGAACGGTCAGCCATTTGCAAGGTAATGTGAGTGGGTTGCAACGCTGACAAGCTCATCTTTTGGTAAAAGGAGTGGGGTAGGACACTAACACTCGCTCCAAGGTCACACAAGGCATTGCGAACCACGAACTTACCAATAGAGCAGGGGATAGAAAATGTTCCCGGGTCACTAAGCTTAGGAGGTTTACCACCCTGCAACCTAGTGCTAGCCTCCCCCACGAATGCTACGGTCGACACATCCTCTAAAGTACGCTTACGAGCTAAGACCTCTTTCAAAAATTTAGCATACGCAGGAATTTGAGTCACAAGATCAATAAAAGGGACGTTTACCTGCAGCGCTTTAATGACGTCCACGAACTTCTTGAACTTGGTCTCGGACTCTTGACGTTGTCGACCCGGAAATGGGAGCTTAATCTGAATCGGGGGCGAAGGAGTAGCAACAGAAACACCCGAATTATCACCCAAATCAACTTTCCTCGCAGCGAGTTCGGTAGGTTAGACGGCCGCCGGTCCGACCGGCTATTTGCTTTAACCTCGGATCATCATAAAACGAACCACTCCTCAACGTTATCGCACACGCTGTATCAGGAGGAGGGTTAGGAGGTTGGCCCTGCGATGGTAAGAAGCCTGGTTGACGCGCAGCTTGTGAAGTGGCGAGTTGAGCCACTTGATTCTCCAAGTTCTTAATCGCTGCGTCTTTAGCCTGATCGCTCTTTTGCATGTACTGCATCATTGTCTCCTGCGACTTCTGCATACCCATCATCACCTGTTGCATTTGCGACATCATGGCCCTAGTCTCGGCCAAAGGATCAGGTACGGGGGTAGGTTGTGGAGGAGTGTAAGCTGGCTTTTGGTAATTTGGAGGAGGTGGTTGGTAGTTTTTGTAGGGAGGTTGGTAAGGTTGCGTTTGTGGTGGTTGGGTGGTTGGGTTCTGGACATTTTGGCTACGATATGAGAGAAGTGAGCGGTCGTAGCCCGGTTGGTTTTGGTAGGGCAGGTTTTGGTTGTAAGACTGGTACGCATAAACCTGCTCCTGGGGCGCAGCATGCCCCGAAGAATAACCCAAGTCGTGCCCTGCAATAGCATTTACATGGGCACCAGAAGAACCACCACCACTCATCATACTAATCTGCGCAGTTAGCGCAGCAACCTGACTGGTGAGCGCGGAAATACTCCCCTTATCGCGGTCATCATGTGCGGACCGTGAATTCCCTCGCGGCTTTCCAAACTGAGCTGAATGGACAGCCATGTCTTCAATCAACCCCCAAGCCTTATCGTCGTCGACGTTATTAGCAAAACGTCCATCTGCAGCGGAATCTAGGATAGCTCTACTCTCCGCATATAACCCGTTGTAGAAAGTCATGATAACTAACCAGTCGTTTAGGCCATGATGAGGACAATCTCTAATCAATTTCTTGTACCGCTCCCACGCTTCAGCCAAGGACTCATCAAATGTTTGTTTGAAGCCCTGTATCTGACTCCTCGTCTGATTAGTGCGCCCTGGAGGATAAAATTTTGAATAGAATGCGATAGCCAACCCCCTCCAATCGGTGATACCAGCAGCCTCCTTATCTAGATCAGTAATCCACTCGCGGGCTCGGTCTTTCAACGAGAAAGGGAACAGCATTTCCCTTATCTGATTCTGCGTGATCCCGGTCTGCTTAATTGTGGAGCTATAGTCGGTGAACATTTGCATGTGCCGACCAGGATCTTCGGTAGGATAACCACCGAACTGATTTCGTTCCACCAAGTTGAGAAAGGCGGGGCGAATCTCGAAGTTGCCCGTAAGAGTAGCGGGCATAGTGAATCCACTTGGAATGGACTCCGGCTTAGGAAGCGAATGACTCGATAATTTAGGCATAGTCACGGGCTCCTCTAAGTCAATCACCACGTGTATATTGTCCTCTTCGTAGGACGATCGTTCTGAGCGAGATTCCTCGTCACGAGCGTACGCCACCGGTGCGTGAGGTCTCGGCGATTTCCTTGCAGAAGTTACGCGTACGGTGCAAGGTACGCTCAGGTTCAGGATCAAACGGGACTAAACCTGTTGGTGACCTGCGCATAAATAACTCAAAGGAAAAGGTGAGAACGGTCTCAAGGAACTAGGTTCCTCGAGACAAGAGAGAAAAACCTGCGAAAACTAACAAGAACTAAAACTAGCTAAGCCGTTTCCCCGGCAACGGCGCCAAAATTGATAGGGCTAAGTCGTATCGCCTATATCAAAATAAACCTAACAAGCAACTAACAATAGCAAGTGGCAAGCAGGATCGTATCCACAGAGAAACGGAGTAGTTTAGAGTTAAAGTCGGCAAAACAGGTCAATCTCAAGGGTGTGAAAAAGGTGTTGGTTTAGCTATAAACTAAAGCAGGCAATAAAATAGATGAATAGAAATATATAAGAAGGAAAGATTAGGGCATCGGGTTCATATATGACAATGATTCAGGAACGCAAGTTTATAAGACGGAAGAGTTAAACTGTGCAACTTGACTAGGTTTGTAAAACGCTCTCTCGAGTCAATTTTAGCCTTAAGCAAATTTAGCGGGCTCTCGCAACTTACTAAATTCAACTCATCTAACTCGCGTAAGTCTAGTTTTAACTCGGCTTTCGATCTTAAATTAAAACATACTCAGGTTCAATTAAACTCAGTTAAATCGGTGATCAGGCGAAATAAACCTAATTCAATTGACATAAAACGCGTAGGAAGAAATCAAGAGCACAATTTATTCAACCAATTTAATCTCAAAACATGTTCCTAGATCAATTGTCACAAATCCCCCTAAACCCTAATTAGAAAATTAGCTAGACATAAAAGTAACTAAAGCAATGATAACAATTAAAGCAAGCATGATGAAAGAAATTAACAATTAAAATTAACCTGGACGGAATCCCGAAGTGCAAATAAAGATCCAATGTTGAAAGACTAAACTAAAGTTTTGAGTTTTTAGAGAGAAAGTAAAGTAACAGTAAAACTTAAACTAAACCTAAACTTAGAAAAATAAAGCATAACCTCTAATTTCGACCTAAGTAGTGTATTTATATGTCTCCTAAACTAATTACCATAAATTAAAACAAAACCGTCGAATTAAGCAAGCCGGTAGTGGCGTGCAGTCTGGCCAACCGGCCTGACTCTTCAAGCTGGGCCGGCTCTTGTGCTAATCATCCTTGGCCCAAACACTTCACTTCATGCATTTGGGCCTTGCTATTTCGTGGCCTTTTATGTCTTTGGCCCTTTTTAGCTCGTATCCTTCTTGTGTCTGTGGTCCTTGGTCTCGTATTCTCGAGTTCCTGCGCGCGCTCGGGCTTAGTCTTTTCGGCTCAGTTCCCGTATTTGCTCCAATGTCCCGGGTTTTGGCTCAAAACCACCAAAACCTGCAAAATGTAAATGAAAAGCAGCAGCAACGAGAAATATAGCAAATAGCTCATAAAACTGGTAATGAACTCGTATAAATGCAACTAAATGCGACTGAACCGGGGGCATAAAACGTATATAAATAACATGTATCATTGAGTGCCTTGCGATGGAAGGTTACCCGGCTTCCGTTGAGAACTTGAGGAAGCAAGTTGAGCCATTTGCGTCTCGAGCATCTTAATGGCGGCGTCCTTTGCTTGATCGCTCTTTTGCATTTGAGCCATCATCGTTTCTTGATTTTTAGCCATTTGCATCATCATGGCTTGCATGGCACTCAAAGGATCGGGAACCAGAGCGGGAACAACGGGTGGTGGGGCATTTTGAGCTTGAAAATTAGGGCGATTGAAGCCCGGAGGGTTGTAGGGTCGTGGAGGATTAAATTGGCTGTTTTGTGAGCTGAAATTTTGTTGTTGATTATTGTAAGGGCTGAAATTTTGTTGTGGTGAAGGATTAAAGACATTTTGGCTTTTGTAGCTCAAATTCGGGTGGTTCTTGTAGCCTTCATTGTAATGGTTAGAGTAGGGGCTGTTTTGGTGAGATTGAAAAGCGTGAACAGGGTACATACCTCGGCATTCTAAGGAAGAATGACCGGAAACGCCACATGACCCACAAGTCGGATCATTGGAAGTATGCATAGCCGCTACCGTTTGACCACCCACGTTTGAGGAACCCGCTTGCATGTGACTCATTATCATTGCGGTCATAGCATCCATCTTGGCATTGAGCATGGCCACTGCATCACCATCGGTCTTACCACCGACTCGAGGGACATTTCTAGAACTCCCGTATTGCGCGTTGTGGATGGCCATGGCCTCAATCGTTTCAATGGCCTCCTCCACATCAATATTGTCAAACCTACCATTCGCCGCCGAATCGAGGACTTGTCGGGATTCATTATAAAGACCGTTGTAGAATTGCATCACAATGAACCACTTGTCCATACCATGATGTGGGCATTGACGTTGGAGGTCTTTGTAGCGTTCCCAAGCATCAAATAGAGACTCGTCTCCTCGTTGTCGAAAGCTTGTGATTTGACTCCTTAGCATCGCGGTCTTCTCCGGTGGAAAATATTTTTGGTAGAATGCCAACACGAGCGAGTTCCAATCGGTGATGGCTAGCGCAACTCGGTTCAAAGAATTAAGCCACAGCTTGGCTTTGTCACGGAGGGAAAACGGGAAGAGCATCTCCCTAATTTGGTCTTGAGTGACACCCGTCTGCTTTATTGTTGAGCAATAATCGCAGAAATTTTGAATGTGCAAGTTAGGGTCCTCACCGGGACTCCCTCCAAATTGAGTGCGCTCAATGAGGTTGATAAAAGCGGGCTTTACCTCAAAGTTGTTGGCCGCTATGGTAGGCATAGCATTGCCCGTTGGAACTTGAGCCGCGGTCGGCCGTGAATGATCCGATAGCTTAACCATCTTCTTTATTTCGAGCTCGGGTTCAATGTGAGATGAAGTAGAAGGAGAATGAAGTAGCAGCTTCCAAGTCCCTCAACAAGTTCTTGCGCCTATGCAATGTACGCTCCGGCTTCGGGTCAAACTGAATAGCCAAGCCTTTTTGAGACGTACGTGTGTTCCTGGGCATGCACAAACACTAGAGGAACTATAAGTAACGGTCTCAAGGAATTGAGGTTCCTTGAGACAAGAGTAACAAATGAGAAAAGAACCAAATAACAAACAAAAAACAAAGCCGTCTCCCCGGCAACGGCGCCAAAATTTGATAGGCTTAGTCGCATTCACCTAATCAAAAATAACCTGACAACACCTATGGGTAGATAGGGTAAGTCGGGGTCGAGTCCACAAGGAGATGGTTGCTCTTATAGGTTACTTATGGAACTTTTCAAGTCTCGGTCGGTTCGAATGTTGGATGTTTACTAAGGCTAGAACAAGGTAAGGGTTTAGCTTAAGGGAAAGAAGTCTAGGAAGTCAGGCTAGGCAATGGGTAAGGTTAGGTCTAGGAATGATGATCGGGTTGAGTAGGTAATCGCACTTGCTAAGGATATAGCTCGTCCTCTCGGTCTTAAGCTTCCTCTAGGTCTCGAATGCGGGCTCTCGCAACTTACAATCGAGGGTCCTATTGTTTAGTCTCGCGCCTACCCTAGAACTAGGCTTTCGTTCTTAACTTCATGGGTGCTAGATACTCGCTAAAATGTGATCAAGGAATCAACGAGGACAATCAAGCAAGGACTAAACAAAGCAAACGCAGAAACCGAACTCAAATGATCATAAACATCGACAAAAACCAACACCCATGATTCACCCTTCTCCCTAGATAATAGACTACTCATACATAGCGAATTCAACAACAAAAACGAAAGAGAAAGATGAAAACATGATCAATGACACTATATAATGTAATGACAAGCAAATAAGAGAAGTATAATAACAAGCACAAATCAGAAATTGCAAAGAGAAATGGAAAACAAAGACAACGATTACCAATTAGGATGATCAAACAACGTTTCCGAGTCGGGAATTTGAAATACAAGAAGGAAAATTAATCAAGCCCTAAAATTTTGTGAGAAAGTACTTTAAAGAGTCCTAAGAATGCTGTCAAAATGTCGTGCAAAAATATCTCTTGAGCCTTCAAAATGACGAAGTATTTAAAGCCAACGAAGAGTCACAACCCGTCCCTGGGGTCCGGAACATGTGTCCCGACCGGGACAAGCACAAAACTGGTCCCAAGAGCACGGGACAGGCATCCCGACGCTTTCAGCTCTTTTCTCCTTTTTTGCACTTTGAACACTTAGCTTATTTTTGCTCAAATGTCGTCCCAAGGGGTAGGGACAAGGCCTAGGTCGTCCCAAGGCATAGGGACGAGTTCCAAAATGATTATAACTGCTCCAAATTCAGTCCCGAGGTCCCGGAACACCTTCATTGGTCGAAACGAGGCTCGTGCGCAACCGAAACGCAACGAAAACAACTCGAAAAACCTTGAAACTTCACGAAACTTTACGAAACCTCCCGAATAGCCTCCTAAACTCCAAATAGCTGCTTATACCTGCAAAATGGACACAAAAATGCAGCAGAGCCAAAACGGAGCGAAATAGGAGCTGAAATGCATGTAAAAGCGCAGGAAACGCGAAGTAAAGTACGTGAACAGGGGGCTATAAGTACGTAAATATAAGACACATCAAACTCCCCCAAACCGAACCGTTGCTTGTCCTCAAGCAACCAAGCATGACAGAAAATAGAGGACAAGGCGAGCATAAGGAAGACTTCCCCAACAATCACCAAACCGCAAGTAGCATGAGCAAATGACAATCAATCCCGAATCAACTAGGGACGTATGGAAATAGCAAGCTAACGGATGAGAATTACAAGACGGCGCAGAATGAATAGCATGGCATTGACTTAGGCTCTCTAGCAATCAAATCACGGACCTCTCGCGGTTCCACTCTAGCACAAATGATGATCAAGGTGGAGTGATACATGTCATTTATATTGCTTATATGCCCCCGTTATAGTCGCATTTGGTTCGCACTTACTTGATTTCATTAGTATATTAGTAGCTATTTGCTTTATATTGCGATACTGTTGTTCCTCGTGTGTATTTTGCAGGTTTTGGCGGTCCTGAGCTAAAACCTGAGTCAAATGGAGCATTATCGAGTATCGTGAAGTCAAGACGAAGCCCGAGAGTCGATTCGGAAGTCACACGACAATTTGGGACGTCAAACCTATAGGTTCAGAGCAAACCTATCGCTTCAGAGTTTAGAACCTATAGGTTCAGGATGGAACCTATCGCTTCAGAGTTTAGAACCTATAGGTTCAGGATGGAACCTATCGCTTCAGAGTTCGTGCAAAGGAAAAAAAAGTTGCTGGAAATTTCTGTGTGCCTTAGAACCGCTCGGTTCAAGGGTGAACCGATCGGTTCCACCACTAAACCGATCGGTTTTGACCCGAACCGGTCGGTTTTGCTCTCTGTTTCTCCGGATTTTCAAAGGCCTATAAATAGAGTTCGAGTTAGGGTTTATCATTCATGCTTTTCATTATATTTTCAGATTAGAATTAGAATAGCTTTTCTCTCCTTTCAAACTCGAAAACTCTTAGGTTTAGATTGAATTCATCCTTCAAGACTCGATCTTTTACATTGCAATTATTGATTTCTCCAGGTTTAATCTATTGTTCTTGTTTTATCATGTCTTCTCTTTATTATTTCAATTACTTTGTTCTAGTTTTGATTATGCATAGCTAATTCTCAATTAGGGTTTAAGGTGATTGTGACATTGATTCAGAACATGTTTTAATCGTTTATATTGATTGAATTTGTGCAATTGATTTCTTCCTGCGCGTTTTATAATCAATTGAATTTAGGGACGCCTTTATTGAATTGAATTTAGGTTGTTTCAGTTTAAGATCGAAAGCCTAATTGAAACTAGACTCACGCGTAATCGATAAGTTGAATTTAGTACGTAGCGAGAGCCCGCTAAATTTGCTTAAGGTTGAATTTGACTCGAGAGAGCGTTTTCCTAAAACCTAATCATTTGCATGACTTCAATTGATTGATAATCCCTTTTGAGTTAGTTCCTGAATCGATGTCACATGATCCCAACACCCTAATCTCTCCCTCTTATATCTTTTATATCATTTTTATTGTCGTTCTAGTTTAGCTCTACAGAACACCCTCTTTCACACCCTAGAGACCGACCTTTCTTAGCTTAGCAATCCTTTGACTTCATCCCTCTCCCTGTGGATTCGACCCTACTTACCACTAGCTTCTGTTAGTAGTTTGCCTAGGTTTATTTTGATAGGGGACCACGACTTTAGCCTCATCAATTTTGGCGCCGTTGCCGGGGAGACGGTTAGCTAGTTAGTGTTTGCTAGTTTTTGTTAGGTTTTTCTCTCTTGTCTCAAGGAACCTAGTTCCTTGAGACCGTTTCTCATTGTTTTGTGTAGTTGTGTTTATGCGCAGGTCACCTACAGGTTTAGTTCCTTTTGAGCCTGAACCTGAACGAGCGCTACACAGGTTACGCAGACAAGCAATTCGAGTTATTGATATTGAGGAAGCGTCGTCTAGTGCTACGCAATCGTCCTACGAAGAGGACTCACCTCCGGTTACTCCTTTCACTCCACCGCCAGTGACTATGCCTAAACTTTCTAGTCACTCGGTGCCTACGCCGGAATCCATTCCCAATGGATTCACGATGCCCGCTACGCTGCAGGGCAATTTTGAAATCCGCCCCGCCTTTCTTACTTTGGTGGAGCGGAACCAGTTTGGTGGCTATCCCACCGAGGATCCTGGTCGACACATGCGGTGTTTACGGACTCATCGCTTCACGATCAGCGGTAGGATCACCCAAGAACAAATAAGGAAATCTTGTTCCCTTTCCATTTGAAAGATCGAGCTCGTGAGTGGATCACGGACCTTGACGAGGTTAGGCTGCGGTATCACCGATTGGACGGGTTGGCTCTTGCTTTTACTCTAAGTTCTACCCTCCCGAGCCGTACTAATCACATGAGGAGCCAAATCCAAGGCTTCAAACAAGCGTCTGACGAGTCGACTGGCGAGGCGTGGACAGTACAAGAAGCTGATTAGAGATTGTCCTCATCACGGGCTTAGTACTTGGTTGGTGATCATGACCTTCTACAATGGGTTGTATGCTGAGAGCCGAGCTATTCTTGATTCGGCTGCTGAGGGTCGCTTTGCCAACAATGTGGATGATGACAAAGCTTGGGGCTTGATAGAGGAGATGGCAGTTCACTCCTCACAGTTTGGGAAGCCACGAGGGAATTCACGGTCCGCGCATGACGACCGTGATAAGGGGAGTATTTCTGCGCTCACTAGTCAGTTCTTTGCGTTATTTGCCTTGATTAGCATGATGCAGGGAGGTGGTTCTTCTGGTGCCCACGTGAATGCTGTTATGGGGCACGATATGGGTTATACTACGGGGTATGCTGCGCCCCACGAGCAAGTTCATGCTTACCAATCTTACCCACAGAACTTGCCCTACCAGAACCAACCAGGTTATGATCGATCACTCCTGTCGTATCGTAACCAGAATGTGTTGAACCCAACCACCCAACCTCCACAAAACCAACCCTACATCCCTCCCCACAAAAACTACCAACCACCTCCACCCAACTACCAAAAACCACCCTACACACCACCACCTCAACCTACACAGGGCCCCGATCCTATGGCTGAAATGAAGGCCATGATGATGCAGATGTCGCAGGTGACGATGGACGTGCAGAAGTCTCAACAGATGATGTTGCAGCAGATGCAAAAGAGTGATCAAGCCAAGGATGCTGCAATCAAAATGTTGGAGAACCAAGTGGCCCAGCTCGCCGCTTCACAGGCATCTCGCCAGCAGGGTACCCTGCCACCACAAGGTAATCCTCCTAACCCTCCTCCCGATACTGCATGTGCTATTACGTTGCGTAGTGGTACAGCTTATGATGGCCCGAAGCAACCGGAGGAAGAGGAGAAGAGTGGGGCAGCAGACACGGTTAGGCCGTGTACTCCAGGACCAGCAAAGCGACAGCAACACGCGGATGATGCTGTCAAGGACAAGGCGCCAGAGATTCAAATAAGGCTACCTTTCCCGGGTCGTGTACGTCCAGCCACCGTGGACCCCAAGCTCGATCGGTTCTTTGAGATCCTCAAGACTCTGCAGGTAAATCTTCCCTTCATTGAATTGGTTAAGCAAATTCCTGCGTATGCTAAGTTTCTTAAGGAGGTCATCTCTAGGAAGCGTTCAATAGACGGGGTTGAGTCTGTGTCTTTCGTGGGGGAGGGTAGTGCTCTTTTGCAGGGTAGTTCACCCCCGAAACTGAGTGACCCCGGGACCTTCTCCATCCCTTGTTCGATAGGAAAGTATGTTGTGCAGAACGCGTTATGTGACTTGGGGGCTAGTGTGAGTATCCTACCCTACTCCATCTGCAAGAAACTCAATATGACTAAGCTAGGAGTGACCTCCATGACGTTGCAGATGGCCGACCGAACTGTGCAGAGACCCCTAGGTATCCTAGAGGACGTCCCGGTTAAGGTAGGGCAGTTTTACATCCCTGTCGATTTTGTGGTCCTAGACATTCCTGAAGACCCCCACATCCCGATCATTCTAGGGAGACCTTTCCTGCATCATCGCGGAGTCATAATCGATGTGGGGAATAAGACCTGTCGTTCTCGGTGGGAGGAGAAGCTCACATACACTAAGTCTAGTCTTCAGTGCGCCCTATGCACTGAGTCTGCGGGTCGCTATTGTCCTTGCCCCTCCGTCTCACTCTACTGGAGACTCTTTGGAGGATGTTTCTTCTGCTGTTTCTTGTGCAGGTCTTACGCAGGGTGGCTGTGATCCTGGTTTGGGGGAACGGAAGGTCACGAGGGCGGATGTCTACGATCCGGGTGATGGAGGAGGAGATCCACGGTCTGCGAGTGCTTGGCGCGACGGAGTCGTTTGGAGAGCCATTTCGCGATGGAATACCTTGCGTGATGGATTATGCTGCTCTTCCTCGTGGAGATCGAGTTTTGTGGCGAACGACTGCTATTTCGCCAAATGAAGCTGCTGCTAATGGCCAACGGCCTTGGCCAAATTATACGTGATTTGATGAGCTTGACGACGGTCGTGCGGGACCATTATAAACCAGCGCTTTCCGGGAGGCAACCCGTTGACGTTTTGTAATTTGTTGTACTTTACTTTGCTTTGGTTTGTTTGTTTTGGATGACTTTTTAGACTTTTGTTGAGCGCGTGAGGATGAGGGATTTATTTTTGATTTAGCATGCAGGTACTTGAGGACTCTGCGTCCTTAGTATTTTTGAGACAGGCCTCACTGACGGCCTTGGCCGGACCCTGCTGATTCGGCCTGCTTTGTCTCGCGTGCTATTCCGAAGCACTTTATAAATTTGGGTGAAATGGATGCATATTCGTGGATCATAAGCCGCACTCCATGCTTCGCTTCGGTTTGGGGGAGCTCCAACTTGATAATGTGAGCTTTCTTTACTCCTTTTCCCTCATTTCCTCGCTTTCATTTTCCTACCCCCGTCTTTTTTGTGTCCTCCTCTGCTTGTGGTTATGCTGTTTTCCACATTGAGGGCAATGTGTGATTCGGGTTTGGGGGAGGAAAGTACTTTCGCGCTTTTTGCTTTGCATTTTCCATTTTGTGTGCTTATTTTCATTTTGTGTGCTTATTTTAAAAATTTTTGCATTTCCAAACCTTTTTCGCTTTGAATTGTCAAGTTTGGAGAATTGATTAGTGTGCTGTTTTGATCTTTAGTATCTCCAAGTCGACTTTCTATCGTCGTAGCTTGCACTATATGTTTGTTTCCTGTTCATAGATTGCGAGTCTCAAACACTAGCCCACTTGTATTTGCTTAATTCTTATCGCTTTTCGTTCCTTTTACTTTCGATATTGGTATTCTTGCGAGGCAATTGGTTTGTGGAAAGTTTGGAATGTTGGAATGTGGTTTGTTTGGACCGATCATTTAATGATGGAGCAATGCTTCGATGCTTTCGGAGGGGACTCATTGATTTGAGTAACCACAGTGGCCATGAATTTGGTTGCGACCGAGAGTATGAGCAATGATGTAACCCTTAAGGAAACATGTGTACCCGAGCTCGATTTTTACCGAGTGAACGTCAGGCTAGACGGTATAACATACGAGGGATGCTCCACATTGCGCGAAAAGAAAAAAAAGAGAAAAGAAAAGAAAGAAAAAATGGTATGATGTGGTAAGAATGGTATGATGGAAAGTGGTATGCTTGGTTGGCCTTGCTTGAATCCAATTGTCGTAAAGTTTAATTTTTGCGAAAGCGTTAGAGGCTAGCAATATGATGTTGGTGTGAATGGTTGAGACTTGTGCTCTATTTTCGGTGAATTAGACTATGGTTTGTAAGTTTATGTGCATAGGTCGTCCACTTCGAGATGTTAACGTGATTAACTAGCTATGCTTTGATTTTCTCCGATGCTATTTGCTTGAGGACAAGCAAGGGTTTGGTTTGGGGGAGTTTGATACATGTCATTTATATTGCTTATATGCCCCCGTTATAGTCGCATTTGGTTCGCACTTACTTGATTTCATTAGTATATTAGTAGCTATTTGCTTTATATTGCGATACTGTTGTTCCTCGTGTGTATTTTGCAGGTTTTGGCGGTCCTGAGCTAAAACCTGAGTCAAATGGAGCATTATCGAGTATCGTGAAGTCAAGACGAAGCCCGAGAGTCGATTCGGAAGTCACACGACAATTTGGGACGTCAAACCTATAGGTTCAGAGCAAACCTATCGCTTCAGAGTTTAGAACCTATAGGTTCAGGATGGAACCTATCGCTTCAGAGTTCGTGCAAAGGAAAAAAAGTTGCTGGAAATTTCTGTGTGCCTTAGAACCGCTCGGTTCAAGGGTGAACCGATCGGTTCCACCACTAAACCGATCGGTTTTGACCCGAACCGGTCGGTTTTGCTCTCTGTTTCTCCGGATTTTCAAAGGCCTATAAATAGAGTTCGAGTTAGGGTTTATCATTCATGCTTTTCATTATATTTTCAGATTAGAATTAGAATAGCTTTTCTCTCCTTTCAAACTCAAAAACTCTTAGGTTTAGATTGAATTCATCCTTCAAGACTCGATCTTTTACATTGCAATTATTGATTTCTCCAGGTTTAATCTATTGTTCTTGTTTTATCATGTCTTCTCTTTATTATTTCAATTACTTTGTTCTAGTTTTGATTATGCATAGCTAATTCTCAATTAGGGTTTAAGGTGATTGTGACATTGATTCAGAACATGTTTTAATCGTTTATATTGATTGAATTTGTGCAATTGATTTCTTCCTGCGCGTTTTATAATCAATTGAATTTAGGGACGCCTTTATTGAATTGAATTTAGGTTGTTTCAGTTTAAGATCGAAAGCCTAATTGAAACTAGACTCACGCCAGAATCGATAAGTTGAATTTAGTACGTAGCGAGAGCCCGCTAAATTTGCTTAAGGTTGAATTTGACTCGAGAGAGCGTTTTCCTAAAACCTAATCATTTGCATGACTTCAATTGATTGATAATCCCTTTTGAGTTAGTTCCTGAATCGATGTCACATGATCCCAACACCCTAATCTCTCCCTCTTATATCTTTTATATCATTTTTATTGTCGTTCTAGTTTAGCTCTACAGAACACCCTCTTTCACACCCTAGAGACCGACCTTTCTTAGCTTAGCAATCCTTTGACTTCATCCCTCTCCCTGTGGATTCGACCCTACTTACCACTAGCTTCTGTTAGTAGTTTGCCTAGGTTTATTTTGATAGGGGACCACGACTTTACCCTCATCATGGAGTATATAGTGACACTCACCTACTCGACTAGTGGAAGCACGCCCGCAATCTAATGTGGACCGAATCTCGCATTCCCGTACACGATAATGTCACAAAAACAAAGCAAACACGAGGACTTACAAAGGATATGAGGGTGTAAAGGCCATAGAGAGGGTAAGGGTAGGAAGGTGGACAAATATATTATGGAATCGTGGAGCTAAGCCACTAGAAACCACTCGTGCTACTCAAGTGCTCATCCAACCAAAACGAAACCCAACTCTCATGAAACATGGACCGAAAGCAGCATATCGATCTCTTTTACACATCAACGCAACAATAACAACAAATTTCAAGTGCTCGCTCATGTACAACAACAACAACTTTTCAATTTGTACACACATCTTTCATTCTTTTGATTTTTGTGTGTTGTGTTTGTTTTTTTCAGATTTTTGTGTTTATTTTTCTTGAGCAAAAAGAGCACACTCACATAGTTGCGGAAATACCTCATAAAAGGTCGGGGAAACAGCAATCCCGACTCAAATTCACCATCTCTCTCCAAGCAAACGACGTCAGCAAGCCGAAGCAAAATAATGATCACAACCCGAAGGACAAGCACAAGAGTAAGCAAAAGCGGTAACTAGCAAGGCTAGGGTAGGCTATATGGCAATGTAGCTAGCAAACTCATGTGGGTAAGGATAATAGGATCAAAAATAAACAACTGTTCTCTTAGATGAACCAAAGAGAATGGTTCTAGACTATAACCGTTCTCTTTGGTGCATCTAAGAGAACGGTTGGTTAATACAACCGTTCTCTTAGATGCACCTGAAATTAAAATAACCGCCCTATTTCAACCAAAAGAGAACGGTTGTGTAGGGGAACAGTTCTCTTAGATACACCTAAGAGAACGGTTCTTCACAACAACCGTTCTCTTTGGCTAATTTGTCCCGGTCGGGATATTTATCCCGTGTCTCTGGAACATTTTACGCAGGGCAAGAACGAATGCAAGTGTCGCGCCCACTAAGAACGAAACACGGCAAGGAGACAGAACCGCATACAAGACCCAAATCC
The DNA here is from genome assembly GCA_023091065.1 of Dianthus caryophyllus. NCBI lineage: Eukaryota > Viridiplantae > Streptophyta > Magnoliopsida > Caryophyllales > Caryophyllaceae > Dianthus > Dianthus caryophyllus. The sequence continues at coordinate 7,562,734 of CM041529.1, read as the reverse complement.
ATAAGGCCGCGGGTGTAACAACCCGTGTTATTTGAACACAATGTTATAAAAGAATTTAATTCCTCAAATTAAATTCATCCTTTTTCCTTATAATAAAAATACGTCTGAATTTTTTTCGCCAAATAATAATAAATTTCCTAAGTACAAATTTAAAAATTTTGAAAAATAAAATATGTTGTATTATCTTTAGAATTCAAAAAGAAACACAATTCAAAATTTTATAAAAATCAACCCAAAATTAATATCGCCTTTCGAATTTCAAAAATGTTAAGTTATGTTTACTATTCACAAAAATAAATGTAAAACCTTTTATTCATAAAATTCAATTTCAAACATTTTTCGTTTTCAAAATAAAAATGGACACTTATACTTTTCTCGGCTTTGAAATGCAAGTCAATGATTTCAAACACGCAAATCAAGGTCAAGCATCTTATCCTCTTCCACTTTCTTTCTATTTTAAAAAGTAAACTTAACATCAAAACTTTTATTTAAAAAGTAATCATTTTGATTTTTATTATTAAATTATTTAATCTAAATATCTAATTACTATTTCATTTCTATTAAACTAGCCTTTTTCTAAATTGTCGAAATTTGAACTCACACCTAATTTAAATTGATTAAATTTTTGACGGCTAAATATAATTCTTTAAATCTATAATATTCAACGAAAAAAATAAGTATTTCGACCTAGGAAATTTTTATTCAAAATTTCGAGGATTAAAACTCAATTTTTGTTTTTAGTACCTTTCGAAAATTATTTTTATTTTTATTTTCGATTTTATTTCAAAACACTATTTTAAGATCATATCTTTTATTTCGAGACCTTTCGCGATCGCGCAAATCGAAAATGTCGAGAAATGAAAATCGAGCCCGAAAAATTGACTTTTGACTTTTGGACACCTTAGTCAAAGTTATATCCTCATCACTTTATTTATTTCGACACCTTTATATTTATCATCATCACTTTTATTTATTTTGTATTTAAACTTAAAGTTTATACCTTTAATAAAAATACTTATACAAATACAATACTACTACTTTAATACTACCATTTTCATGTCCATGACTTTTAAAAATTTTCTTCAATAGTAAATAAAATATTTTAGTCTTAAAATTTAAAAGTAGAAATATTTCGAAAAATTGTCAAACGCGCACACTTTAACTTTTATCGCTTTTGACACCCGACTTTTTAAAACTGACCAATTTCGTGAAAAACATTTTAAAACATTCAAGGGAACATTTTTAGCACCAAATAGTAATAAAGACTTTACTAACCAATTAGAACCAAGGTGTTCCCTAATTTCATTTAAATAAAACATTATTTACTAAATAAATCCAACTTTAACCTAAATAACTTAACCTAAATTTTTACTAACATCCTCATTATTTTCACAAGTGCAAAACTCATCCATTCTCCTTCCAAAATGTCGTGGCTCATGCACCCCATTTCTCTCTTTTATTTTCTTTCTTTTTCTTCCTAAAACCATTAAAATAAAACCCTTAATATATTTCTAATAATTCCTAAGCATTCTTGTTAATTAGAGGGTATATTGGGAACTAATTTTTGGATTATTTTGGGTGAAGATAATGGGTTTTATGGGTGAAGAAATATCCGATCTAAAATTTATTTTAGATCCTCGACGATTAACATCCAATTTAAGGTGACTAGTTATTTCTCATATTAGCCTCCTTTGTAAATTAATTTGATTTTTATTATAATTTTATAAGTATGATTTTTATGTTAAAATATGTTAAACATCATTATGTGTAATTGTATGTTTATGTGGAGCATAATAAAATGATAATAAATCAATATATCTATATAATTGGAGGTTTTTTCAAGCGATTCTAGAGTCTCCAACTTTATGTGAACTCTTAATTAAATATAATAATCAATAAAAAATGATTTAGTGATAAAATTTCTGTAGAAAAAGATAATTGTCAAATTCTACCTAAAATTAAATTCTTCATATTTTTTTGTTATATATATACCTCAAAATCATTAATTAATTTGGACTTCCAAGGCAGCACGTTAAATAAGTTCAGTAATTCTACGGTGAGACCGTCTTATTGTATGAGACAATAGACCACGTCATCAATATATAAACGCCCCAAAAAGTAGCGCACGTCAATTCATCCCCAAAAAACATTACGCTTCATCATAATTCTCCAAATTCTCCAGCAAAATCTCCAAAATCTCCATCGATGGAGGTTTCGTGCATTCAACAAATTCACGATTCTCAATCAAACGTTACGTATATTCAAAATTCTCCAACAATTGCGGTTTCACGCAGTCAACATGTGCAATCGATTGTTACGTCTCTTCAACCTGATTCTATAGTTGAGGTTCCAAGCAATCAACACATTCATGATCTTCAATCAAACATTCAACAAGAAGAATTGGCGTCGGAATTGCAAATTCAAGCTACTCAAAAAGTTGTTGATCCAATAATTGAAGGTAATATGTTATTTGAATCATTTTTTGCGATTTTTCTAGGATTTCAAATCAATCATGATCTTCAATCAATCATGTCCTGATTTGATTTTCAGATTAGATTTTCAAATTAATAGTTACGTTACAATTTGACAATAGATTTTGAAATTAATTTGATTATCTTTATTTTGAGTGATATTGGTAGGTTTACTGTCGTTTGTTTAGTTACGCTACAACATTTCTCCTATGATTCGTAAATCAATTTAGAATGTGTTTGTGTCGTCTGATATTGCTAGATCAATTGTCATCAACAATACCATTAATTACAGTTACGTTTGAAGGGTAAATAGTTACGTTTAGTATTTTGCAGGGCAAAGCGTAGTGGACCTGTTTGCAACAATGATATATTCATTTTGAGTTACCTTTGAAATTGTAAATGATTACGTTACAACATTTTGCAGGACAAAGTGATGTTAGTGGCTCTCTGGTGGGACGAAAAAGCAAGGATTTGGATGAATTGTTCGAGTTATACAGCCAACATGCAGATGCGATTGGATTTAGTGCAAGGAAATCAACCCAAAGACTGGCCAAAGGGAGTTTGATGGTGAAGGAAAAGCACTATGTGTGTAGTAATGAAGGAACCCGAAGTGAGTCGTCATTGGGAGACAGGAAAAAACGAAAGGTGCCTGAAACTAGGACGCATTGTAATGCAAAGATTATAGAGAAGCTGACAGAGGAAGGGTTATATGAGGTCGTTGCGCACACTCTCATACACAACCACCCACTCACTAGAATGCGTTGACAACACCTACATAGATCCGGGAGGAAAATGAGTAATTACAAAGCTGATGCTATAGTTTAAATGTATAACAGCGGCATGAGTACGATTGATCAATTAAACCTTCTATGTAACCAATATGGAGGTCAACAGTCGGTTGGTCACACAAGAAAAGATCATTATAATTTTGTGACAAAGTTGAAGATGAATGACATTCGTAAGGGTGATGCGCATAGCTTGATTGAGAAACTATGTAAGCAACAAACTGTGGATCCTCAATTATTTTTTAGGTTTCAAATGGATGAGGACAACAGGTTAACATCCATATTTTGGAGAGATTCAATGATGAGGGAAGATTTTGATATTTATGGAGATGTAATGGTGTGGGAAATATGATTACTTTCGTGGGAAATATGATTACTTTTCATACGTTATTTGATAACATTAGAAGTTAGCTTGTGGAATTGATTTTGTTTTTTTTGTCACAAGTTTCTTGATTACGTTTGTTGTTCAATATGATTACTTTTGAGGACGATATTTGAATTGTAACGAAATTAACTTAAACATGATTAATACCATTGATTTAAATTGCCAACATCAACTGAAATCAGTTTGGCTAATGCAACTCAATCATAACACAAACAAAATTGACTTAAAATTTGAGCAGCACAATTATATCATTAAAACTTGACAAAAGAACTTCCTTGAACCCTAATAGTTAGTTTTGATAGACAATGCAGTTACGTTATCAATACGGATACATTTAGACTCGATAATGCGATTGACAATTAGATACCAAAACAAAATATTGACAAGAATTACAGCGATCAATAACGCATACCGACCAAGTTTCAGAATTGTTCAAAACTAAAAAAAACAACTAAAGATGCGAACAACTTCAGTACTTCTTGCCCTTTTGCTTCTTCATCTTTTGGATGGTGTCCTTGTGTTGGTTGAAATCTTGCACAGAATGAAGTACCGACGATCGTAATTCGTTCATATCTGCAAGGACGAGATACAAACACAATTCACCAACAAGAAAACGTCGTCCAGGCACCTGTTCACAACAGTTAAAAAAGTCAATACGAAATAAAATTAGTGACATAGAGTAATAACGTAGGGATGAAACAAACCAAAGACAGCTCAGGCAACAAAGAAGTTCCATTGTAGCGAAACATTACTCCCATCATCAAGACACTGCTATCACAAACATTAGTAGATATACCTTCTACATCAACATGAGAATTTTTGAACTCCTAGCATTCTTTCTGGAAGCACCTTGACCAGCAGATGACTCTGCTTCCGGTTCAACAAATGTGACATGTCTCGCACGTTTAAGTGTAGTTGAAGCATGAACTAATCAACAACATAAGGTTACATTAGAACATATCACCATTACATCTGACAAGTAGAACATTATTTAAACAAACAAAGTCAAGTAAGTAAGAATATACACCTTCTGAGGACGGATTATTATCACTTCCAAGAGTAGAGTTAGCCAATTCAATTGTTTTTGTCATTGACCGAGTTGTAGGAGAATTAGTGCCTAAATAACGACGTCAACAGTCAAGTAAGTAAATGTGTTGCAATCAAATGTAACGAGTTACTTTACAACAGAAAACCCTAAAATTGCACGAAAAACCTAAAATTGCAGGCGAACTCGTAGCGAAACCCTAAAATTCAAGATGAAACAATAGAAAACCCTAAAATTCAAAGCAACAGCCAAACATATATCGTCAAACCCTAAAACACTCGAAAATCATTGAGTAACAGCAGATAACCTAAAATCATTGATGAAATCCTAAAATCATTGAGCAACAGCACATAACCTACAATTTCTGATGAAATCCTGAAATTGCAAACCAAAAGAACAACCAAAATAACCTAATAATTGAAAAAAATGCCTAAAAATTACCTGCAGCAGTTTCAATTGGAGTAGTTTTTGGTTTTCTTCGACGTGCACTCTGCTTGACGGGGCACATTGTTGCAGAAAATCGATTCGCTAGAGTAGAATCGAAGAAGAAACGACAAACGAAAGAGAGAGAAGGAAGGAGAATCGCATGAAATATGAGTGAGAATGACAAGCTGAAAGAGTAAAGTAGGTGAGAGAAATGAGTGAGATGTTTATAATATTAGGAGGGAGGGTGAGGTGGCTGGGTGTCTTATACGATAAGACAGTCTTACCCTAAAATTTGTAAAATAAGTTTAGTTTATGTTTCGGTTACAATTTAAATTATTTATATTCGTTGTTTAATAATGGTGATTAATTATGAAATGTTGTTTAATTATAATGAATTTTTTTGTTTCGTTTGTTATGTTGTAGATTTTTGATGTAATTTGAATTGAGGGGCGCCCGCACAGAGACACACAAGCGCTCCTAGCCGCTCGAAGAGTTCACGTTTTCATCATATTTGGTAAAATTAAGTCCACCGCAAAGACATTTGGATATCCCGTCAAAGCAATAATAATGCAACTTAATTGCAAAACAAAATAAAGGTATTATAAACAAGAGTTTACAAAATCTATTGATATTGATTATGTTTTGATCATAGATCAGATCGATCATGGTTATTATATAGTTATACCTTATAGTTACTTTCATTATAGCAATTCTTAATCATATTATTCATATTTGTTATATATGGAGAACATTTACGCTCAAATATAATGTAGTTTATGGTAATTTTGAGTTAAATTAATTGATCAGATGCAATTGTGTTCTCCATTCATAACCAAATTGACTTTAGATGAGTAAAGTTTAGTCGTGAAATATTAAATTAATCATATAATTAAAATTAGAATACTATATAGCTCATGCCAAATATTGATTGATTATTTAATTAAAATTACAGTTTTATACGTAAATAAGTATATTACTTAATGTATATCTATGTATTTATTTTTCACTTCTCCAAGCTAATTTGGTGTGAAATTGTAAATTTTGTTTAATTACTGTATCATATTATTGGTTTTTCTTTTGGCTAATAATCAAATATTATTATATATTGACAAGTTTTTGGTTTTATGCTTTGCAGTTTGTTGTATAGTAGCATGTTACACGACTTCATTGGGAAATTATATGTCAATACTTCCGTATTTCTTTTTACATTGTTCACTTTAAATACAAATTATAGTATTATAAGATAAGATACACTATTTCATAGTTTTTAGAATTTATCATGATGAAGAATTAAATGTATGATAAAGAGCCTCGATCTATTTATTTGTTCCTCTTCGTAAGTTAAAGCACCTCTATTTATTTGTTGTGATTTGATCATTTATTGTTTAGTTTTAGAATTTAGTAGGATTTATAATTTTCTTTATATGACTTTGACGTCTCTTTTTCTTTACATAGAATTCAAATAATACATTTCCTCAAGAAAAGAATTCAAATAATATAGTGTTTAGTCAATATGAAAGATTAATTAAGACTTTTAACCATGTACTTAAAAAAATAAATATTAAGAAATAACATAATGCAAATGTATCATGCTGATGTTGGAAACCTACTCCCAAAGTCCCAAGGCGAAAGGCTTTACATGATTTCAACAAATATTAACATAATAAGTACTCAAATTCACTGGTAAAATGGTGTAATCAATATCATATCTACAATGCAACAACCACAGGGACACGTGTCACTCTGTGGTTGTTTGTTGACTTTCATAGTGGGCCCCACCACTTATCCTCACATATTTAATTGTTTTATCTTCATCCTTCACCAATGCATTTTCATTTACAAAATCATTGCACTTTTATTGTTTACGGTAAACATTTGCAATGCCAATAACGTTAATATAATTAACTAAACAAAATTACATAAATAACTCTTATTAAACAAAGTTATCATAATTAACTAAACAAAATTACATAACAAACTATTAATTTCTGCACGGGTAAAAAAATTTTAATCTTTACGTAATTTAGAATGCACAGGTAAACAACATTGTTAAACAATCTAAACAAAATTTTCAATGTTGAAAATTTTTTGGAAACACAATTTACCTATTTATTAAAGTTCAAAAAACATACAAAAAATAACGTATACACCATTGAAAAAAATAATTATGCTAACATTCAACTTACATCAACACACTTTCGTCATTAAAATCTACAGGTTATTGATCCAATTTATCTTCTATTTAAATCATTACAATTTCGTAACTGAAGAACCCATTGAAGACATCAAAGTCTATTCAATTTCAACTAGCAATATAATGAAACGTCGTACTGTTTCAAATCTCCCAAGTTAATAATACATCATGAAAAAAAAAAAGTGAAAGCAAATAATTGTTGAACAATTTGAAATTGTAGTGATTTATTAGTGAATAGTGGGAGGGAAGGGATTTTAGTATTAGAAATATGATGGATACCGAAGATACATATTAGAAAAGGAAAAAAAAAAGTGACGTTAAATTGATAAGTTTTTCAATGAAAAAATATCTAGGGTTAAAATGTGGGCTTTAAGAAATAAGATACTCTTTTTCTCTACCTACTTTAATAACCCATTATATTCCCATATCATTTAAAACTATAATTCAATTTTTATAATCCAATAATAAGTTAAATTGTTTTGCTAAAAGATATTTATAATTATGATAAAATAATATGAATATTAGGTTTTAAAGATAAATTAAATTATGAGAAAAGTAAAACCTAGATTAACTAAATTTAGTAAATTATGAGTAAAAATCGTCAAAAAATAGGAGGATTGACATTATTAAACTTAGATAACATAATTAAGTAAATTAAAACGGCATTAGGTGAAAGACGGTAAGCACATATTAGATGTCTTCAAACCAGCTCATGTGTTGAATAAAATGTACGGGGTAAATTGTACGGGTATGTTGTTTAAAATATGCACGGATAAATACATCCAATGCAATTTTATCAATAAAATGTTTAAAATTTGCATTTTGTTTTCGATAAAATTTTATATACACGGGCACAAACAACTTAAATAAGCACGGACATTAAATGTTTACAATTATATACCCCTACAAATTGCACGGGGATAAACAACTTTTATTGATAACAACTATCTGTTGTCTAAAATTTAAACAAATAAAATGTTTGAACGGACATAAACAACTTTTATCGATAACAAAAGTGAAAATTTGCACGGGCATAAACATTTCATCGATTACATATCCCTCTACAATCTTATCGTTGTATTATTTTCTTTTATCTTAAACTTTTTTGTAATGCTTTGAATTTTTCTATCACTTATAATTGTTTGTCATATAATTTTATTGTTTTAAGTGTTTTTCAGTGGTACATATACACATTTTATCCTTTTAAAACACGCCTTTATTAAACTTCTTATACATACATCGACATTATTCATGCGTTCCTACTTGAACTACTTAAACAACATATCCGTACAATTTGCACGGTCATAAATGTCAAATATGGGCACAAAACAACATACGTGCATAAATGTGAAATATGGTAACAAAACAATAGATGTACAATTTACTAATGATCGTACAATGTATCATCTTATTGTTATATTCTTTCCTTTCATCTTTACTTTTTCTGTAATGTTTTGAAATTTGCGATTAATTATTGTTGTTTGTAATATAATTTTAAACAACATGCCCGTGTCTTTTTGAAATTATAGTACCGTTTACCATCTTATTGTTGTATATTTTTTTTATTAACTTTTCTGTAATAATGCTTTGAATTTTCTATTAATTATGGTTGTTTATCATATAATTTCGTTGTTTTAAGTGTTTTTCAGTGATACAGATACATACTTGATCATTTTGAAAGACTCCTTTATTATTCATATACGTTTCTACATGAACTTTGTAAACAATATACCCGTGCAATTTGCACGGGCATAAGACTAGTATGATTTTGAAAACCTCATTAGTTTTATGGAACTCTAATTTATTTGAAAAAATAAAAATATATAAATAGTTAAGTAAATTCTTACATAATGGATTAACCATTCTTATTTTTGACCTATTAGGTAAAAGGTACTTATTTGCAAACATACATTATTATATACGGAGTAACTCTTTCAAAAAAACATTAAAAGAGAAAAATTAGTATCTCGGCCAAAGTACTTGATTGTCTAGGATCCAAATTAAATCTTCAATTTTGGACCACGACGTATGTATGTGTTCTTTTTAATAAAACACTAATAGAAATATGTAATAAAATTTATCATTTAAACAATTAAACTCCGTGAGGATTATTTAGTTAAAAACTAGGAGTAGCATTAAAAACAGAAATTTAGCGTCAATAAGCATGGTTACAGAATAATATATATAATATCAATAATTCATTATATTTTTTGGTTTTCTATTTTTGAAGTAATATTTTTAAAACCCGTGCAACGCACGGGCTTTATTACTAGTAAGTAATATTGATAATAGATTTGTGTAGTAATATGATAATATATTTAGTTTAATTAGTTTTAAACATTTTTAATTTTTGTTCATATGATTTTTATGTTTAATTATGTTTTAGTTATGTAGTAATCATTTATGAAAATTATGTTAAATATTAACAATAAGTTTAAAGTGAATAAAAATCAAAAATGAAATTTATGTGTATATTATGCTAGGCCACGGTTTTCCCCTATTTTTTTTTATAAATTTTCACTTTTAATTTTTGTAAATAATATGTTGTGTTAAGTTGTTATAAAATGGATGTTATCATGTGAAAAAAAAATTAAATTAGGAAAATAAATCATAAGTTGTAAAATTGAAAATGGTGTTCTTGAGTTTAGTTTGATGTTCATGAGTGTTCTTCATGTCCTTCATGTTGTTTTTCATTTTTAGCTCATTTTTATTCTTGATTATTTTATGTTTGTTGTTATTTATTGTTTTTATTTACTAATAAATAATTATAATACTAAATATATAACTTAATCATTATAAATCTTTAGGATTAAAAATTTAGAAATTTAAAGTGTTGAAAAACACTATTCATAAATATAAATGAAATTTTTAGTAAAATTTCATTTTAGTTTAAATCGTTTTAGTATAATTAGAATAATTAAAATATAAAGACTTTAAGCTAAAAACTGATAAAATCGAAAAATGAAAATTTGGACACCACCATGTATTAGCCACAACATTAGGCCTTATTTTGGGTCAAAAATTGTTTTATCACTTTTTAGTTTTTTGTTAAAATAATTTAATTATTAGTTAATAAGTTATAATTAAGAAATTAAAAGAAATAAATGAATTTCGACATATATTGAAACCACACGACATTCCTAATTAAATGAACTAAATTTGATCAAAATGAAAATATCACTAAGTCACTAAAGTTAATAGTTAGTAGAAATGAATTTGTATATAAATCGATTTAGTTATAAATGAAATATATAAACCGATAAAAATGAGTAACCGTTATAAAAATGAATTAAACCGTGTGCTACTGCCTTTGCAAATTTGGACTGCTGGACTTGGACATATGGACTAAATGAATCATCCACGATACTATTATTTTAAAAATGAAAATCGCTAAATTTAGTAAATAGACGACTAAATTTAACTAAGTCTCAGTTTTAAAATAAATATCATTATCACTTTTTACAAACCGAACTTAACGACTTTGAAACTAGGATTTACTTAATGACTAAGTTACGATTTTTGACTTAGAAAATATTTAGATATTTTCAAGCAATTATGAATAGTGACCGATATGAATAGTGACCGATGAATAGTGACTGAGATGAATAGTGACAAGTGAATAGTGATTGATGAATAGTAACCTAGATGAATAGTGTCGGTGAATAGTAAATTGGGACGAAACTTGTTAAGTAAGTAACGTCCCAAATTTCAAGACGGTGAATAGTACCCGGGACGAAACTTGTTGAACAAGTAATGTCCCAAAACCTATTTTAATGGAATTTGGGGTAACTTGTTGAACATGTTATCTTTTCAAATCCCGAGACGTGAATAGTGAAAAATTCACGAAACTTGTAAAACAAGTTAAGTCTCAAAATTTAAAGATATTTCAAATTTCAAATTTTGAAATATTGTAAATAATTGAAAATTTTACTAAGTATAAAAAATTTGAAAATGAATAAGTAAATGACTTAAAGTGTTTTGAAAAAAAAACACTTAAATAAAATTTGGACATACTAATAAACGTATTAATATAGAAACTTAAAAACGTTAATAATTAACAACACTTCCAATAATAAACGAACGTGTTATGTGATCATTGTTGGGGTTAGTGTCCTCCACAGTTAGTGCAATAACATAAATAAATCTCTAAAGGTACACAGGGTACATTTTGTATTTAATCAGTTGATTAACGTTTATCGATAACGGTTGACTTGCTAGATAAGTTTGACGTTATTGTCATACAGATGGCGGTGATCAACTGGTCCCTAAGAGTCACACCTAAAGGATGTATTTGAGAGATGTGATTATTTGAGAAAATGATCATATCGATACCTTATTTAATGACTAAATAGTTAGTCAGTGTTGTGGACTGAGAGGTCAGTCGGATATGACTAAGAGGTTAGTCAAATGTATTATTTAATAATGATTAAATGATATTAGATGAGAGGAATTAGCAGTAATTCGTAAATTGAATATAAAAGGTTATATTTAATTATTGTGTATAATGTAGACTAATTAATTTTAAGCAGTTATGATTAATTAGTAAATTATAAATATACGGATATTTATGATTAAATATAATATATGAATATTGTAATTACATTATGCACCAAGAGCTAAAGAATACTAATTAATTGGGTTTTGATAAACTATTAATTAGATTTGGGCTTGGAAATTAAGAAGTGGAAAAGTCCACCTCTTCCTCTTGTTGGACGTGTAAGGGTATAAGGGGAGGGGAGTTGTTCTCCTCTCTACTTAATCTAATTACACTCCTAATCTCATCTAACCGAATTTACAATTCACACTAGCACACAACACAAAACTTGAGTGAAAAGAAATTGTTCTTTTTCTCTAATTTTCTAGCAAATCTCAAGGGTATTTCTCAAAGCATCTTGGGTGAGATAATTAGGAGATACCATTACTTTGGTATTGTTCTTAGGCCAATTTTCAAGGATTAAAGGTTAATTCTAAATCTTATTGTTTTATTATGCAATTTCAATTTATGACTTTAAATCTTATAAAAGTTTTCATTATAATCCTGTGATTTTAATGGTCTATATACGAATATAAACATACAAGTGGTATCAGAGCCTTTGGGCACATGAATTTTTTATAAGATTTTCATAAAAATCGATTTTGTATAAATTTTAAACAAATTATAATGATGGCCGAATTGAATGTTTTAATTGAATTGGCCGTATGTTTGTTATTGCAATTTGGCCGTGTTATTTTAATCAATTTGGCCGTGTTATTTTAATCAATTTGGCCGTGTTATTTAATTGATTTTAAAAGGGCCGTATGTTGTTCATGTATGTGCCGTATGTTTTGCTAAATTTTTGTATGTTAAAGAACATATATGATGTTAATTATTAGATCTATCAGTTTAAGATGTTTAAATCTAAAATGTTAGTTTGAATATCTTGAATCAATGTTTAATACGGATTAAAATTGTATTAGGATTGATCTAATTATTAGCATAAACGAATTAAAACAGTTTAATTCATGTTTTCATTATTGGCCGGTTTTAAATTTTTGGTATATTTATTTGTTTGTAATGTTGGCCGTATATAATTAATTAAAAAAAAAAATTTGGTAAATTTTTTTTGTTTTGTTAATATGGCCGTGTATATTGATATATTAAAAAATAAAAAAAAAAATATTCGGTTATTTTAATATACAGGCCGAAAGTTTTATTTTTTTTGGAAACTTGTTGTTTTTCAATTTTTGGTAATATTTGTTATAAAGATAATGAATATTATATTATGAAAAAGTTCATAAAATTTGATACCAAATATTTTAAAAAGGTTTAAAATATTTTGTGACCTAATTTATGTTATACTGATAATATAAATTTTGGATTATGTTTTGATTATAAGATATTATGAACAATTAAGGAATTGTTGCATAATGATAATCTTTTAAAAAGGGTGGTTTGGATTAAAATCAATTCGTATGCATTGTTTTTATTATGTTTAGTTGATGCTTTTTTTGTGAATGAATGTTTTGAATGGTTTATTTTTTCGCATTAATGATGTACAAACGGTTGTAATTTAATAGTGTGGCCTTAGAAGATTATGTTTTCGTAATGAAAGGAAACATAATTATTGGTTGTATTTTTGAGATCTCGAATCTCCAATCTTGTAATATTTTTATTTTTGGCATATTTTGTATTAGAATGTAAATAGGTTTATTTTTGTAATTCAAATATGTAATTTTGAGAAGATTCAAGATTGAAGTTTCAAGAAGGACTCCCACTTAAAGCCCAAGATGAAGAATGAAGACAGCTTAGGGTCCATGGATGGATTCCACTTTGTAATTGTCATTATTTTCATAGGGATAGGCCACACTAGGTGTTTTTCGTTTTTGCGTTTTCTTTTACCGCTTTCATTGCATTCTCGTTAGATAGTAGCATCATATTCCGCCTAAACTAAACCAAACCACCTAATATGCATGAAAATGGATCATATAGTTGCATCCTTGATCATAGACATACGGATGTCATTTGTTTAGAGCTATCACCTCAATTTAATCATTCACGATAATGCTAGATATTAGTTCACTTAAAATGAATTAAAATGAGTTGATGGGATCTTCCTCTAAAACTGAAATTGAGAATTAGTCTTTATAAGTCGAACCACTATGAATCCCTTCTTCGTCGGTAGGCATAATATGACCCCTTCTACGTTGGGTAAGTAGTGGTACATCGACTTAGTTTATCTCAACATTGTGGTTCGAGTAATATCTCAAGGTATGATGGACTAATAGATAGGATTTCTTGAAATCTATCGACCAAGAATTCTAATAAAGAGAATTAGCCAAGAGGTTGGCTTATCAATTTAAAGAAATTGAGTCTTGGAATCATTTATATAATTCTCGAGGGAGGTCGATTATATGAGTGCACGAGTCATTACATTAAAATGTTATTGTTTTTGACTTAAATTTTTAAAACAATGATTTCTTATCTTCTCTCTTCTTCTTCTTTCTTTTCACAGTTTCGAATACGTTATATACAGATATAACTACTATAACAAATGGTCAGACGCATGCATCTAACCAATGCCAAGTGCCACACTAGCTCGCGAATCATGGTCGAGAATCTTTATGGGCACCATGAATCACCAACTCGATTGAAAAGTGATGGGTCCAATTTTACGATTGGGAGGTCGTGCATTACTTAACGCCGCTTATCGCTGACGGTAAGCTCAAGTATTTGACTGAGCCACTGCCGACTTTACCAGCTCCCGATGCAGGAGCAGATGAACTCTATCTTTACAATGATTTCATGATGGAGGCGGGTGCGTTACAGAACGTACTCATCTATGCAATGGAATCCAATTTGCAAAGACGGTTCATTACCCAAGGTGCAAACAAGATTTTCACCACCCTTACAAAGGAATTCTCGAAAGCTCCGAGAATTAAGATTTACGAGTATACTACTCGTTTCTTTGAGGCTAGACTCCAGAAGGGCCAACCGGTTGGTCCACACCTTCTCGACATGATCGAGAATGTTGAAAAACTGGAGGAGCTGGGTTGCAAGATCGATGAGAAGATCATCATTGATCGAGTGCTCCACTCTCTTCATGATGGGTATGCCCTCTTTAGGGCAAACTATTACATGAACGACATGCAGAAAAGTCTGCATGAACTACATTCACTCCTCGTACAGACGGAGAGTGATCTGAAGTTGAGTGGGAGCACGAAGCAAGATGTTCTCATGATTGGGAACAAGAAGGGTAGGGGTAAGGCTCCGGCTAACCTAGCTGTAGGTAAGCCGAAATTTAAGAAGCCAGTGGTTGCTAAGAGTGGGCCTGGTGAGTCTAGCAGTAGACCACAAGGCAAGGCAAAAGCTAAGCAGACCATGGAGTGCCACCATTGCCACATGCCTGGGCATTGGAGGCGTAACTGTCCAGTGTATGCTGAGGACATAAAAGCAGGCCGCGTCGCTCCTGTTGATATGTCTTCTTTTATTCATATGATTGAGATTAACCATGCAAGTTTCGGAACTTGGGTACTTGATACTGGTTGTGGTTCTCATTTGTGCAATCATTTGCAGGGCTTAAGAAGCATCAGAACTCTGGCAAGAGGTGATGTAGACCTGCGAGTGGGGAATAGAGTAAGAGTTGCTGCCGTTTCAGTAGGGACATATGTAATCCAACTCCCTAGTGGATTTGAGTTATTTCTGAATAACTGTTACTATGTATCCGTTCTTGATAAAGAAGGATTTTCATTTTTAATAAAGGATAATAGCTGTATTTTCTCTTTAAATGAAATGATATATGGTAAAGCTGTTTCCATGAACGGAATTTATGTTTTAGATCAAACCACAGAAATCATGCATGTGAGTAACAAGAAAGTAAAGGTTGGTGACAAATATCAAACGTATCTATGGCATTGCCGTATGGGACACATAAATGAGAAACGCGTGAAAAAGCTCATTGATAATGGGACAATAGCCCCATTTGACTATGAAACTTTTGGCACGTGCGAATCATGTCTTATAGGCAAAATGTCTCGAATTTCCTTCAAAGGTGTTGGAATGTGCGCTGCTGACCTATTAGGACTCATACATACTGATGTGTGCGGACCTATGTCAATCAACGCTAGAGACGGCTATAGGTATTTTATCACTTTCACGGACGATTTGAGTAGATATGGTCATGTCTACTTAATGAAGCATAAAAGTGAGTCCTTTGACAAGTTCAAGGAATTCCAGAATAAGGTTGAGAACCAACTGGATAGAAAGATAAAAGCACTACGTTCGGATCGTGGTGGCGAATATCTTTCAACTGAGTTTGATCGACACCTGAAAGACCGCGGGATAGTACTACAGTTAACTCCACCCGGAACACCACAACTGAATGGTGTGTCCGAACGCAGGAATCGAACATTACTTGATATGGTTCTGTGGAACCCGGGATCGGACCCAACTCGGCGTCTTGCTTAAGGGCGGATTTTAAAGTTAAAAAGGATTAAGTTGGAAAAACCTTTAAGAACTGTTATGGAGTCGCCACCTATTTATCGCGGAAAATAGGAACCTGCTACCATGTTCTAAGTTAAAAACATGTCCTAGATTTTGGAGCACGCCGACACCCCTAGATCTAAGGCTTGTGAAACCAGATTGGATTCGGGGTGAGGGTACTTTAGAAAAAGAGTTAATTCAAATAATGATTTATGAAAACCTTTTAGAAAAGCCTATGTAAAAATAGCCTCTACTGACCTAGAACAATCCTTGTAAGATGATATTTGAGCTAATGTTATCGCCACGCATTACAAGTGCGATAAGTTTGTAAAAGAATGCAGATCTAGATGCAAAAAGATTGATTAAAACCCTCGCTTTAGCATGTTTAACTTGTTAACTAAAGCAGTTCGATTAAAGGTCGAATTCATTGTTTAAGTTGATTTTAATGCAAAATAAGAAGGGTACAAGATGCATGCAAATAAAATAAAGTTCAATTGTCCATTGGTTTATTTTATAAGGTCGGTTGCTTATGCGACTTTGGCGTGTCATCGGATATGGAGTATACCCGGAGTAAATAGAACACTTGGAGTGCAAGCCTTTGGGTGCCAAAGCCGAGGCGCTAAAGTGTAGACCCTTTGTTAGTCCATAGAAAATAAGAAAGCTTTGATCCAAGTGGATCGGTACCTACCTTGTCACGATGCTCAGATCTGGGCAGAGCTTCGCTTCTTGAACTTAAAAGGAGGATGAATTCAACACGGGATTGTGTGTTGAACTCAAGGATTTGAGTGCTTGAGGCTTTTGTGGAAGAGGATGTGTAAGATGAGAGAATTTGTGGTGTAAGAGATGTATTCTGGTTGTCAATTGTGATTTCGAGGTCAGGGTATAGGGGTGTATATATACTAAAAACCTCGGAGAAATTAGGAAATAGGGGATAAGAACAAGCCTAGGAACCGCATAGCCTTATGCGGTTGCCTGGGGAAACCGCATAAGCTTATGCGGTTCCCCCCTCAAACCGCATAAGGTTATGCGGTTTGGGGGGCTGGTTTTAGGTCTGCTTTCCAAGTTTCGGTTGCATTGAATCTTTGAAAGATTTCGTGATAATCTCGAACGTGTTGCTCAAGAAAAGTGCTGGGATATTTGTGAGATATTTTGTGATGCTTAGGGCTTTGGAGTGCGGGCCAAAGGCTGGGTTTGGGCTTCAGTTTGAACTGAGACCGAAAAAATGAAAAGGGTGTATTTGCATAGTTTTTGTGAAATAAGGTAAGACGTGAAGTTGTATTTTGTATAAGAGGGGGCTAAATAGCGGTTTTAGCTACCGGGCCTAAATTTAGGAATTTAGGAATGCTGAATTAGACCTTGTTAATGTAAAAGGGCCAATTGTAGTGCAAATGCGAAGCTCATGCCAAATGAAGCAGGACAGGGACCTAGCTAGACTCCAAATGGACAAAATGAACGTTATTTAAAGCGATGTAAGGTGACCTAAATCATTTTAACATTTAAAATGACTCAAAATGAATTCGACATTAGTTAGAACCGTATAAGTCAACGTTAAAGCATGCGTAATAAAAGTCCGTGTTACATCACAGGGTTTTGTTTGGGAGGGTACGGATATGGGTATCCACAGAGCCCCCAGTTTGACTGAGCTCGGACTAGAGCGCTAGTCAAACTCCACGACCATATCCGGACCATTACAGTCTCGATCTGATCGTGAACGAAGCATGTGTCCATGGGTGAGACGAGGACTTCGAACCGGGCTAAACGGGGAGGGGCGTGCGCATTTTAAGGACTTGGCGGTCCGTGCATGCTATAAGGGCCTGCCGGCCTGCTGAATGTCTTTATCGTGCTTGTTGTACTGTCGTTGCCTTTGTATATGCGTGTAATGTCAAATGTTGATGCTGGTGCTTGTGCTTGTAATGTCTTCGTATTGCATGTGTATAAGGGGCTAAAGTGCAGGGTGCATATGCTTGTAAGATGTTTGGGTAAGTGCTAGTGTAGGCCTCGTGAAAGAGCGTCTGTGTAATGCTTGTGCTTGAACTCGCCGAGGAGCGTCTATGTAGAGTGAAATGCTTGGAGTCAGGTGTATGTTGCAGAGGAGGAGGCTGAGGAGGTTGAGGAGGTTGCGCCTAGGGCAAGTAGCTCTAGGCCGCGAAAGTCACGCGCGAACAGGGCTTTCGCGAAGGGTTGAGATGGCCACAACCTTCTGCTTGCTCCGGAGAGACATGTTTCCTATCGAGCGACGATGGGATGGGATAAGGGCCCGATGAGGACTTTCTCGGGCGTCTCGTCCGCGATGTGTGCTTTTGAGGAGAGGCTTCCGCCGAGGGCGCAAGCTTGGGTGTTGCGTAGTGCTTTTGGCCCGTTGGTTGGCCATTGGAGGGAGATTGCGAGGAAGGAGCAGAGGGCGAACCTGATGTTGATCAGGGCCTTCCTGGACAGGTATTGGGACACCACGACGACGTTCCATATGCCTGGCTTTGAGGCCGGCATTACCTTATCTGGGTATCTTTGTCATGGCGGGGTTCTGGATTTGGGGACCGCGACATGGATTTTGACTTTGCGCCGTCCGTTGTGGGCGAGGTTGTGGCCGATCTGCGGTTGGCGGTGGTTTGGAGGTGATTTGTCAGGGTGCGCCTCCTTATACTTTCAAGACAAGCTATATCCTGGAGTATTTTGAGGGGAAGACCGAGTATGGCCCCTCGGAGTGGAGCGACGAGCAGAATGCTCGTATGTGGTTGTGGTGGTTTGTGGGTAGTGTATTTGGCGATAAGAGCGGCGGCGTCGGCGTCGGTCCTTATGCATCTCACCTGGATTGGGATCACGATTGGGGCGTTTGGTAGGTGGCGCCGTCTACGGGCTTGTGCATTCGCTTCTGCATGGATGCCGTGAGACCGCGGGTCATGGATGGAGGTTCGCGACTGTCCTTGGTCGCGCCTGGCTTCTTGATGGAGGTATGTGTTGATTCTGTTTTTGTCTTAGGTGCATTGTTGTTCATTTTTGTTGTCTTTGTAACGTGTTTTTGTTTCTTGTACGTGCAGTCGTGGATTCTTAGCCACTTCCCTTTCTTGCTCCCCCCGCATGCTGTGAGGATCGTGAGGGAGTACCCTACCGCGTGCATGCATTGGGGTACGTAACCGCAAGGCGGCGTTCAACTGGTCGTATGATGATGTTAGGGATCGTCTGAACCGGATGCGATTTGATGAGGTTTGTGCTTGAACCATTTTAAATAGAGTGTACTTAAAATGATTGTATTGTATCTGTATTTGTGAGCGTGTTTGTCTTTGTCTTTGTAGTTTGTGCCGTTCCCGTGGGGCCAGTACAGGGGTATTCCTGAGGGCATTGGGGCTAGGTTTGCGGTGCGAGAGACCCAGCGCCTATACATAGCGACGCCGTATGGATCGGTTTGGTACCTTGGAGAGCGTTTGGTTTTTCAGGCAGGGTGGCCAGCTCCGGTGGTGCCTAAGGATCCGCCGAGGGTCCTGTTTGAGCGAGGGGTTTCTGCTCAGGATCGTGTGGCGTTGTATGGAGAGGGAGAGTCAGTGAGCCTCCTCTGTCCTGGGGAAGACTATGCCCATTTTGCTCAGTCTCGGCTTGCTTGTGGGCCGATTGAGGTGTGTGTGCTTCGGTGTTTGGGGGTGCGTAAGGTAATTTGTGCGAAAAATTTCCCTGACGTGTGCGTTTTGTGTTTGTTTTGCAGGAGTTTGATCCCGAGATGGCAGAGCAGCCTGATGACTTCCCTACTACTATCGAGTATGATGACTCAGGCGTCCGTCGTACCTTTGTTCTGCCGACGTACTTGCCGGTGACTCATCGACGCAGCATGGACAATTTGGGACGAGCAAGGTGAAGAAGGTATGTACTTGTGTGATTGTATGTATGTGTATAAGCCCCGGTTTGATCGAGGTATGAAGAATATCGATGATCAAACTTGTGAGAGTCGTTTTTGTGTTACCCTCGGTTTGGTTTAATTTGGGTGAAATTAAGGTAAAGTGGGGTTGACTGGGTTTGTTTTGAAATTTCCCCCCTAAGTTTGACTTAATTTGAGTGAAATTAAGGCAAAATGGAGAAAAGTGTGAACTGTGTTTGTGTTGTGTTTCACAGGTGGCTAAGGAGGCGCATAAGAAGCTATGGCGTATAGCCAACAGGTGGAGGATGGCCTGGGCTGAGCAGACAGCTCAGTTGTGTCAGAGCCGAGCTGAGACGGCTCAGATTCGGCGTGAGTTTGACGAGTATCGGCGCCGTCACCCCGAGTGAATTTGTGTATTTAAAGATTGTATGAACCTTTATGTACATGTCGTTGTAGCTTGAACTTTGAACTTTGTTGTTGTAGCTTGAACTTTGATTGTCGTCGATAAACCTGTTTGGTAGGCTTGTTTTGAAAAATGATATGATTCCCGAGTGGGATGCATTGATGTTCATTTTAGTTTGTGAAAATGTTTTGCAAAAAGTTCATTTTAAATGCGAAATGAGCTCGTATGAACGCGAAAAATGTTATGCGTTGACTCGTGGTAAGAATCGGAACTGCTAAGGTGAAGCGTGATATTGATGTATGGGGAACAACGAAAGAATGTCGTAGCCCAAAGTAGGTTGTAGTGTTTTAGGAAAGACGAAATTAGGAAAAATTTGAGAAAAACCAGCCCCTGAAACCGCATAGGCTTATGCGGTTCGTGGGCTAAACCGCATAAGCTTATGCGGTTTGGACAGCAAACCGCATAGAGTCATGCGGTTTGTTGGCTTGGATGTGGCGCTGTATTTCCATATTTCGGACATTGTTTTCCTATATAAGGAGAGGGGGTGCGTGCCATAATCTTCATTCACAACTACTCCTCTTCTCTTTTTTTGCTTTAGAATTTTGCTTCCACAAATATATTGGGTATATTTATAAAAGTTTTTTTTTTGTGTCCAAGAAAATGGAGGAGCATTTTGATGCTCTTTTGAAGAGGTGGACGTCTTCCTTGAGTTCGGCAATGAAGAAGGCGGTGTATGATGATGGCGCGGGTGTTTTTATTGGCTTTCGCCAAATGAAAGTCGATCTAGACTTCCTTGATTCGTGCTTAGATTATTGGGATCCTAGCTTGCATGTTTTTAGGTTTCCCGGGGGAGAGGTGTGCCCTTTGATGGAGGAGTTCTCGGCCATTGCTGGATGGTCGAAACGGACTACTCCTGTGGTCGTGAGGAGTGAGCTTTGTTACAACGGGATGTTGCGAAACTTCCTTGGGATGACAAACGCTCATGCTGCAGGTTTGTTTGAGGGAGGCAAGGTAAACATGCTTCTCTTGTGTCAACGATATATGAATAAGGCTGATACTAGTATTTCGGACCGTTCTAGGCGGAGGGCCCTTGCTTTTTGTTTGGTTCATCGTTATGCTTTTGTGGGGTCCATGCCAGACGGGGTGTTCGGGAACGCGAGGTATGCTCGTGTTGTCGAAGAGATGGAGAGGGGACATGATCCTTCTGCGTTGATCCTAGCGGAGACCATACTGGGCTTAGACGACCGTTACGCGAATCGTCTGAGCTTGTACAGGGGTTGCGCTAGGATTCTCAACGTTTGGCTCATGGAGAGGCTAAGTGTGTATAAAGCTCTTCCCCTTGGAAGTGTCTTCAAGGCGGCGGGGACGACGTCGCGGAAGATGGAGTGGGCTGATCCTCGGGAGCGTTCGCTAAACTACTACCGGTGGTTTGTGAAGGAGAGCACCATTCGTTGGTACGTGTCTTGGTGGGGTATTACGGCGGTTACGGCGCCGTCTATTGCGAATGCGTCTCGTGGGTTGATGTTGTGCGGGTTTGAACGAGGAGTGTGGATTCATCCTCTTCGCTTGAAGAGGCAAATCGGGCTTGCTCAAACCATACCCGAGCAGGATACTCAGGTTGGAGGGGTTGTTGTCCTAAACAACCAAACGATTGATGCTTGGATCCGAGGATGGTCGGACCGTGTTACTTGTGCTGTGCCGGAGCATATAGAGTCTAGCCGTGTTACGGACGTCTGTACACGGTGGTATCGTTCCAATGATCCTAAGGAACGTGAGAATCAAAGGAGGAGGGAAAAGAATGGGCCAAGGCCCTCCTTGGCGTATGAGGCGGTGCGCGAAAGGAGGGACTATGGTGATCTTTGTACTGTTGGTGCAGGTGTTTCTACTTCAAGACCGGCGCGGGAAAGGCTTGGACCGAAAGTGACCGTTAAAGATCGCCTAGGGTCAAGGATCGAGGAGCCCCCAGTTGAGCAGGATGAGGATCCAGTGGAGCCCCCAGGTTTTGAGAGATCTACTCCCGTCCTTAGGTCGAAGGTTGTGGCGGATCGGCCTCTTGAGGATGAAGAGGTCAACCCGAAGCGTCAGAAAATGATTTGAGTAGTTTGTTTTGTTTAGTTTAGAAAGATTCCTTTATTTAAATACATGTTTTAGATTTGAATAAAGGGCTAAGGAGGCTTGTTCCTAGCTCCTTTCTACATTGCGAAAAATTCTAAATAAAGTAATAAAATAGAATTAATTTGCTTTTGCCTTGTCTCGTTGCTTTCTTTTGTATGTTTTTAAATGTTCTCGACCTTTTTAAGCTTCGAACATTCGCATTAAATCCTCGACTTTTTTAAGCTTTGGATTTGGATTTGTGTTTTGTTTTTGTGTTGACTGTGCTCTTGACCTTTTTAAGCTTTGAGCGTGTCTTTTTGTGAGTGCAACGCCCTTGACCTTTTTAAGCTTTGGGCATGCGTGCTAGAAAAGTTCGGTTGTACTTTTGACAAGTCGCCACGTATCGCTTTTGAATACGTAATCAAACCTGCCAGAGTTCGTGTGATTCGGTTGAGCTCTTTGCAAAGCTGCCTACGTATCCACAGTGCGTGGAATCAAACCGAGCGTAGTTCACCCATGCGAGAGTGAGTTTTGTTTTGAAATTTTGCAGAGGCGTTTGTGTTTTAGGGGTAGTATTTCTTGAGTTGATCAAGATTTGTTGGTAATCGGAAGTCCTGACCGTCAAGGTCAGTTAGTTTCACGGCTCCTCCGGGAAGGATTTCCTTGACCAAGTACGGTCCGGCCCAATTGGGTTTGAATTTTCCTCTTGGGTCGACGGGTAATGGTGCTCGGACTGATTTGAGTACTAGGTCACCCACTTTGATGTTTCGTGGCTTGACCCGTTTGTTGTAGGCGCGTTGTAGGCGGGATTGATACATCTGATTTGTACTTAGTGAATGTAATCGTCTTTCGCCTAAGAGGATGAGTTGTTCGTATCGTTCGCGTGCCCATCTCGGCCAGGAATGTCCGCTTCCATGAGAATTGAAGGGATTGCATCTCGATTTCTACAGTTGGGCGGCTTCCATCCCGTAGGTTAGGAAATAGGGTGTCATGCCTGTGGGTGCGCGGATGGTTGTCGCGGTATCCCCATAATGCAAATGGGATTTTGTTGGGCGATCGTGGCGGTGTCGATCATCTTTTTGAGGATTGATCGACGGTTTTGTTCTTTGCCTCGACCGCGCCGTTAGTTTGTGGTCGGTAGGGCGATGATTTGTGTCGTTGTATCTTGTATTTGAGGAGGAGTGGTTCGACCTCTCCTTGGAAGTGTGTGCCTTGGTCGCTGATGAATTCGTGGGGTATGCCGTAGCGACAAATGATGTTGTTTTGTATGAATTTCGCAACTTCTTTCGTGCCTAGCGTACGGTATGATGCGGCTTCGACCCATTTGGTGAAATAGTCGATGGCCACGAGGATGAAGCAGTGTCCTCCTGCTCCCACGGGTTGTACTTTGCCAATGACGTCAATTCCCCATGTGGAGAAAGGCCATGGCGAGGTTAAACTGTATAGTGGTGAAGGAGGGATGTGTTGTACGTTTGCAAAGATTTGGCAATTATGGCAATGTTTGACATACTTTCTTGATCGGCTTCCATGGTTGTCCAGTACCATCCTAGCCTTATGATTTGTTTGCACATGGCTCGTGCGTTCATGTGTGGTCCGCACTCGCCATCGTGTACTTGGGATATGATCTCGTGTCCCTTTTTGTGATCGACACACAAGAGTAGTGTGCCTTGGGGTGTCTTTTTGAGTAGTTTGCCCATTTCCATCACGAATTGTGATGATAACAGGCGTAAAGCGCGTTTGGCTCGTTTGTCGATGTTTGGTGGGTATTCACCGTTTGTTTTGTAGTTGATGATTGCTTGGTACCAAGGGTCGGTTTGCTCTTCCTCGGTTTCAATGTCACATATGTAGGCGGGTTCGTTCCGTCGTTCCACGACAATGGGGAGCGTTTCCATCCCCGGGGGTATGTTGATTAGTGACGCGAGTTTGGATAATGCGTCAGCGAATTGGTTTTCTTCGCGAGGGAGGTGTATGAATTCTACGTGATAGAATTCGCTTATGAGCTCTTGTATTTTGCTTTGGTATAGTGCCAGGTTTTCATTAAGTATCTTCCATGCTCCGGATATTTGGTTGATTATGAGGGAGGAGTCCCCATAGACTCTTATATTGCGGGCGTTGAGTACAAGCGCTGCTTGGAGGCCGTGCAAGCATGCTTCAGATTCGCGGGCGTTGTTTGTAACGTCAAAGTCCAGTTTGATTGATAAAGGTGTGTGTTCGCCATTCGGGGATATGAGAAGTATTCCTACTCCACATCCTCGATAGTTGGAGGAGCCATCGAAGTATAACTCCCATTGTTCTTGGTTGATGTTGTAGATCCCATCGTCTGGAAGGAATGTTGTGTCGATGATTGGTTCTTCGTTGATTGCATTTTCGGCGAGGAAATCGGAGACTGCTCGTCCCTTGATTGCTTTGAGGGAATGCATTTAAGATCGAATTCGGCTAGAGCAATGTCCATCGGCCATTCGTCCGGGTTAGCCTGAGGTTTCTCGAAGAGGTACTTTACGGGGTCCATTTTGGAATTGACCTTCGTTTGGTGTGCTAGCATATAATGACGGAGCTTCTTGGATGACCACACTAAGGCTAGACAACTCTTCTCGACGGGTGAATATCGAGTTTCGTAATCGAGAAATTTCTTGCTTATGTAGTAGATTACATGTTCTTCGCCGTTTATTTCTTGAGCGAGCATGGCGCCCATGGCGGTAGGTGTGGTTGTAAGGTATAAGGATAGCGGTAAATCCGCTTGGGGTGGTCGTAGAACTGGTGGGTTAGTTAGCAATTCCTTGACCTTGTCAAATGCCTTTTGACATTCTTCGTCCCATTCAACGTGGTCGGTTTTCTTGAGTTTCTTGAAAACTGGTTCACATATCATGGTGAGTTTGCTAATGAAGCGCGAGATGTATTGGATTTGGCCCAAGAAACTTCGAATTTCGTCGAGGTTCTCCGGGGGTCGCATTTCAAGGATTGCTTTGACTTTTGAGGGGTCGACCTCGATGCCTCTTTGGCTCACTACATGTCCTAGTAGTTTACCGGATTTAACTCCAAAAGTACATTTTTGGGGTTGGCGCATTTTGTATTGTCGTAGGCGAGTGAAGAACTGCGGAGGTTGGTGATGTGACCACTTCTCCTTTGACTTTACGATCATATCGCCGACGTAAACCGACTTCTTTGTGCATCATGTCGTGTAAAAGGGTTGTAGCGGTGCGTTGGTATGTAGCGCCAAAGATTGATTAGGCGAAGGGCATAAGCGTATGTGATATGTCCCCACTTGTAATGAAGGCCGTTTTGCCATGTCTTCGAGTGACATTTTGATTTGATCAGAGCTGCGTAGTCAGTCCATGAAGGATATGAGGCGTGGTCGGCGGTGTTGTCGACTAGGACGCCCACATGGGGTAATGGAAAGTCATCTTTGGGACTAGCTTTGTTCAAGTCGCGAAAGTCAACGCATACTCGAATTTTGCCATTCTTTTTCAGGACTGGGACCATGTTTGAGACCCATTCAGGATACTCGATGACTTGGATGAAACCGGCTTGTAGTTGTTTTTCGATTTCTTCCTTGACCATAAGTGACCATTCGACGTAGTCTTCTCGACTTTTGCTTGATGGGTTTATGCTTAGGGTTTGATGGGGATCACGATGCTCGGCGATGCTTCGCTCGATGCCGCATGTCTTTGAATGACCAAGCGAATACGCCCTTGAATTCGCTTAGGAGTTGTGTAAATTGGGTGCGCTCGTGTTCGTCTAGTGAGGCTCCTAGTTGTAGTTCCCTTGGTTCTTCGGGGGTTCCCACGTTTATGGTTATGGTTTCCTCGATGATTGGGTCTTGTGTTTTTGGGTGTACAAGGTTTGCAATGTATTTGTTTAATGATTCACTTTCGCATGAGTTAGTGTCTTTTGTATTTTGTGTGTTGTTTGTTGCTTGTTGATTTTTGTTTGTTTGTATTTTGTTATTTTGAGACAAGACGTAAGCAAATTTATTCATTTCATTATTTTGAAGAGAATTATTCGACAAATCAGAAAATTGCTTGGAGCTAGCCTCCGTAAATAGAAAATCTAAACTAAAGCTAGAGTCTAGGATAGATGGGTCGACAGATGACCCGACACTAAGAGCATTAGAATCTAAAAGAACTTCTTCTTCTTCTTCTTCTTCTTCGTCTTCTGTGTCGTTGGAGGTGCTTGAGCTGCTTGAGCTGCTTGAGTTGCTTGAGGTTGAATCACTCTCGTCCTTGTCTTTGAGATTAGTGACGTGGTCGAAGAGTGGTCCTTCACCGGTGATAAGCTGGAAGTGGTGACCTTGTGCATCGGTCCATTTCGGCCTTATACCATCCGCTGAGGGTTTTGTGCGTGGCGTCGGCTATGAGTAAGTTAGGATCAAGTAGCGGTCTCGCATGATCGTGGAGACAATTTCTTCGTTTTTGGTGCTCGGTGAGGCCTTGAGTGTATTGGGCTCGGCCTCACTAGAGAAACAAGCTTCGGGTGAATGGATGATGTCTCGAAGGGAGGTATTCCCGTCGACCATTCCTCCGGGGGTGAAATATGCCTTCAGGTCGAGGATGTATGGTCGCAGGGTGACCTTATGGGTTGACTTTCGTCTTTGAATTTCCTTAACCATCTTTTCGTGGTCGCCATTTTTGGGCTTGTAGCCTAAGCCCATGGTGAGCCAAAGGCTGTTATTGTTCTTTGTTCTGAAAGGTTTGTAGGTTTTGATTGGTGTACGCGTGATGGCGCCAACTTCGAAGTCGAAACCGCATAAGTCTTCTGCGGGTTCAGCCACGATTTCGGCAGAATTGGGCTCTTTTGGTGTATCGAAAAGGGCTCGGAAGTTTGAGGCATTCAAGGTTATGATTTCCTCGTTGAGAGGGATCTTAACCTTTTGATGTAGAGTAGAGGTTACGGCCTTGGTGGAGTGAATCCATGGTCGTCCCAGGAGTATGTTATAGGAAGGGGTCATGTCGATGACTTGAAACTTCGACTTTTCTTTCTATGGGACCACCGCTGCGTATGTGAAGAGAAATAGTTCCTTTCACGTGGACGTCGGGTTCTGGCCGAAAGCCTTGACTCCGTCCATGCTTGGGGTGAAGTCTTTATCGGATAGGCCGAGGCGATGTGCGGTGGCCAATGGTAGAACATTGACTGCAGAGCCGTTATCAACAAGGGACACGGGCAAAGTTTTCTTCATACATTCAACGCTGATGTATAGGGCGAGGTTGTGGTTTGATCCAAATGCGGGGAGGTCATCATTTGAGAAGGTGATAGCCCCCGGTAACCAATCCCTAGTGACGTGACTGACCATTTGATCTGGGGAGATCTCCGCGTCTGCACATGCTATTTGTAGAGCGCGAATGAATGCATTCCTATGTTCAGCTGAGTCTCGTAAAAGGGCCCAGATGGAAACATCGGCTTTTGTGCGAGCGAGTTGCTTTTGAAGCACCTCACTCGTGTTTGGTGGTGGAATTATTGTAGAGGTGGAGGGTGTACTTGTAGAGGGGTTATCCTCTTGGGCTACGGCCTTGCCTTTCTCGGCCGCAGTTGCTTTTCTGGCATGTTCATCTGTGAAAATATTTTGATAAGGACGACCAGAGCGTGTGAGGTGTAAAACCTCGTCTTGGTCTTCCTTCTCGGGCTGCTTGCCCTTTTCTTCTTGATCCTTACTTTCGGACTGCTCGCCCTTTTCTTTTTGATCTTTGCTTTCGGACTGCTTGCCCTTCTTTTTCTTTCCCTTCTTGTTGCTTTTGTTTTTATTCGAGGAAGGAGTAGTCGAGAGTTGAGCTACCGTTTTGTTAGTGGGTGGCCACTCTTCGTCTTCGTCATCACTGAACCAGACCCCGTTGATTTGGTTGTTGGTGGGTGTGACCAAGTAGGAGCAATCCATGACGGGTGTTGATTCGAGGAAGATTGCCGGATTGTCATAGATTGTGGGGTTGCTTTGGGCTCCGAGGGCAATTTCAATGAGTTCTTCGAAATTCTCGGCGTCGCCGTAATCAAAATGTCTTCGCCACTCGGGTCGTAGACTACCGAGAAATGTGTACATGAGTTCGTCTTCGTGCGGAGGATTCGGAACCCGAGCAAGTAATCCTCTCCAGCGGACGAGATATTGGGTGAAATCTTCTTCGTCCCTTTGGAGTTGGGTGACGAGAGTGTGGAGGGAGACATGCTTGTCGGCCTTGGAGCGTTGTTCCAAGCGTGCAACTTCGGATTGATGCAAGGCCTTCAAGTTGTCAATGTTTTTGGTGAGCTGATCAATGCGGTGACGGAGGGTTTTCAGCTTGTTGAGGTTAGCCATCTTTGAGGAGCGTTTGAAGGAAGGGGTGATGATGCGATTCATGGTGAGTAGTCAGCTGAGGCCTGCATTTCACTTTGTATATTAGCGACACGACTCGACCCACTAGACTCACATTCATTTTAGGCATTCATTTTAGCTCATTTCATTGTTTTGAAAGACCTTTTAAGCTTGAAAAAGGAGGTTTTCGAAAAGGTTTTGCTAAGGGAAGCTTTTGAGGCGAGGATGCGTGCGCACATCTCGTCTCGATGTTTAAAAGATTTTGCTTTGCATCCGTCGAACTGATATCGGTGATTTGCCGAGGTGAGCTCGAGTCGGATGTGTAAAAGAAGAGGATTCGGCTCGAGAGCGATTAGCAAGTCGAGTCGAGGATGTTAAATGTAGAGTCTAGGCCGTGTGACCTAGAGGATTGAAATCCACGGGCTCGGGTTTTAATCCTTGCTCGGGTTTTTCCTTGTTAGTGAAAAAGGAGAATTTTGAGAAAGCTTGTTTCAAAAATTCGCGATAGTTTTGTTTGAAAAGGTGTTAGTTTGTTAGATGTTAGGTTCATTTATCTTTGAAACGTTTAAGCGAGTTTTCGAAGATATGAATGCAAATGCTCGTTTTGAAAAAGACTATGGGGTGCATAGCCTCGAACTTGTACGTATGACTCAAAAAGGGTGAAAAATGAGTCAGTCGGGTACACCTCCAACTACCTCGAGTACGCTTTGGCAGATACTTAACCCCTTCATTTCCTTCTGGCAAGGCGATAGGTTTCTGAAGCACCGGGCGGTCGAGATAGCCGTTCTGACAAGCCGTGGAGGCGAGAGGAAAGCTAGTCCGGCATGTGCTTTATCGAGTGGACAAGCTCGCATGTGGGAGCCACCTCTCGAGGGTGCAAAGGGTGCCTAGATTCCAAAAGGAATGGACTCTAAACGAATGTGCATAGCTCAAATATGTATACTTGGATTGTTCAAGGCTTTGAGTTTCACCTCTTTATTTTTAAAAGAAAAAGCTAGTTTTTAGTTTTAAAAATAAGATCTCCCCAGCGGAGTCGCCAAACTGTGGAACCCGGGATCGGACCCAACTCCGCGTCTTGCTTAAGGGCGGATTTTAAAGTTAAAAAAGATTAAGTTGGAAAAACCTTTAAGAACTGGTATGGAGTCGCCACCCAATTATTGCGGAAAATAGGAACTCGCTACCATGTTCTAAGTTAAAAACATGTCCTAGATTTTGGAGCACGCCGACACCCCTAGATCTAAGGCTTGTGAAACCAGTTGGATTCGGGGTGAGGTACGTTAGAAAAAGAGTTAATTCAAATAATGATTTATGAAAACCTTTTAGAAAAGCCTATGTAAAAATAGCCTCTACTGACCTAGAACAATCCTTGTAAGATGATATTTGAGCTAATGTTATCGCTACGTACAAGTGCGATAAGTTTGTAAAAGAATGCAGATGCAGATGCAAAAAGATTGATTAAAACCCTCGTTTAGCATGTTTAACTTGTTAACTAAAGCAGTTGATTAAAGGTCGAATTCATTGTTTAAGTTGATTTTAATGCAAAATAAGAAGCGTGCAAGATGCATGCAAATAAAATAAAGTTCAATTGTCCATTGGTTTATTTTATAAGGTCGGTTGCTTATGCGACTTTGGCGTGTCATCG
Organism: Dianthus caryophyllus; assembly: GCA_023091065.1. Classification (NCBI taxonomy): domain Eukaryota; kingdom Viridiplantae; phylum Streptophyta; class Magnoliopsida; order Caryophyllales; family Caryophyllaceae; genus Dianthus; species Dianthus caryophyllus. Next base: position 7,532,212 of record CM041529.1, on the reverse strand, counting down.
GATATGGAGTGTACCCGAAGTAAATAGAACACTTGGAGTGCAAGCGCGCTGGGTGCCAAAGCCGGGGGGGGGCGCTAAAGTGTAGACCCCTTTGTTAGTCCATAGAAAATAAGAAAAAGCTTTGATCCAAGTGGATCGGTACCTACCTTGTCCTGATGCTTCAGATCTGGGCAGAGCTTCGCTTCTTGAACTTAAAAGGAGGATGAATTCAACACAGGATGGTGTGCTGAACTCAAGGATTTGAGTGCTTGAGGCTTTTGTGGAAGAGGATGTGTAAGATGAGAGAATTTGTGGTGTAAGAGATGTATTCTGGTTGTCAATTGTGATTTCGAGGTCAGGGTATAGGGGTGTATATATACTAAAAACCTCGGAGAAATTAGGAAATAGGGGATAAGAACAAGCCTAGGAACCGCATAGCCTTATGCGGTTGCCTGGGGAAACCGCATAAGCTTATGCGGTTCCCCCCTCAAACCGCATAAGGTTATGCGGTTTGGGGGGCTGGTTTTAGTCCGCTTCCAAGTTTTGTTGCCAGATTGAATCTTTGAAAGATTTCGTGATAATCTCGAACGTGTTGCTCAAGAAAAGTGCTGGGATATTTGTGAGATATTTTGTGATGCTTAGGGCTTTGGAGTGCGGGCCAAAGGCTGGGTTTGGGCTCGGTTTCGGGCCTGAGACCCGAAAAAATGAAAAGGGTGTATTTGCATAGTTTTTGTGAAATAAGGTAAGACGTGAAGTTGTATTTTGTATAAGAGGGGGCTAAATAGCGGTTTTAGCTACCGGGCCTAAATTTAGGAATTTAGGAATGCTGAATTAGACCTTGTTAATGTAAAAGGGCCAATTGTAGTGCAAATGCGAAGCTCATGCCAAATGAAGCAGGACAGGGACCTAGCTAGACTCCAAATGGACAAAATGAACGTTATTTAAAGCGATGTAAGGTGACCTAAATCATTTTAACATTTAAAACGACTCAAAATGAATTCGACATTAGTTAGAACCGTATAAGTCAACGTTAAAGCATGCGTAATAAAAGTCCGTGTTACATCACAGGGTTTTGTTTGGGAGGGTACGGATATGGGTATCCACAGGTTCGATCCATGATGAGTCACACGGTTGTACCTGACTCATTATGGGGTTATGCTCTTTTGTCAGCTGCTCTTATACTTAACCGAAGTCCGACTAAAGCTGTCGACAAGACTCCATACGAGTTATGGAAGGGAACGGTCCCTAACTTGTCCTTTATTCGGGTTTGGGGGTGCGAGGCTTATGTCAAGTGGAGACACGAGGATAAGCTCGGCCCGCGATCGGTCAAGACATACTTTATTGGTTATACAAAAGGAATGTTTGGTCATTACTTCTATTCGCCTACCGAACACCGAGTTTTTGTTGCGGCTAGTGCGACGTTCTTAGAGAAAGAGTTTCTCGAAGACAAGAGAGGTAATAGAACCTTCGATCTGTCGGAGATTCCAGAACCAACAACCGAGCAACCAATGGAGGAAACTGTTCCTTCTACGTCTGCTGCGGTTAATGTTCCATTGGAACCCAGAAGGTCGGGTAGACTCTCCATTCCTCCAGATCGATATATCGGTATAGTCGAGGAGAATGGGAGAGACGACGTTTTACTCCTTGAGAGTAACGAACCCGTAACCTATAAAGGTGCCATGACGTCTTCTGACTCAAAGCTTTGGCAAGAAGCCATGCAATCCGAGATGGACTCTATGTACGAGAACCATGTATGGGATCTGGTTGACTTACCTGATAAGGCTAGGCCTCTTCAGTGCAAATGGCTTTACAAGATAAAGCGATCTGTAGAAGGACAACCAGATATATACAAGGCACACTAGTGGCAAAGGGTTTCACTCAAGTGCAAGGGTTGCACTATGATGAGATTTTTGCACCCGTAGTCATGCTTCGTTCCATTCGGATTCTCTTAGCGATCGCCGCATTTCATGACTATGAAATTTGGCAAATGGATGTGAAAACCGCCTTCTTAAACGGTTATTTGGAGGAGGAGTTGTACATGGTACAACCCGAAGGTTACATTGATCCTGAAAATCCTAAGAAAGTTTGCAAGCTTAAGCGTTCCATTTATGGACTTAAGCAAGCTTCACGGAGTTGGAATCATCGCCCGACCAAGTGATAAAGGAGAATGGATTCACTCGAGCAGTCGAGGAACCATGCCTATATAACAAGTCAAGTGGGAGCAAGATTGTCTTCCTAATACTGTACGTCGATGACATACTCTTGGTTGGGAATGACATACCTCTCTTAACCGGTAAAAGTATGGTTAAAGAACCATTTTAGGATGAAAGATCCGGGTGAGGCACAGCGTATTTTGGGGCTCGTATCTATAGAGATAGATCACGACGGATGTTATCCCTCGATCGGGAATCTTATATAGATAAGATTCTTGAGAGGTTCAAAGATGACCAACTCGAAGGGAACCTTCCAATGATCTCTGGGGTGCACTTGAGTAAAGTTCAAGCACCAAAGACATCTGAAGAGGTCGAGCGCATGAGTCGGATTCCATATGCGTCAGCTATAGGATCGATCATGTATGCCATGATATGCACACGTCCGGACGTGGCATATGCATTGAGTATGACGAATCGATACCAAGGCAATCCAGGTGAAGCAATAATCGGATGGCGTAAAGAACATTCTTAAGTACCTACGAGGACTAAAGATTGGGTATTGACTTATGGTGGAGACACCGAGCTATCGTGACCGATTCTGCAGATGCTAGTTTCCAAACGGATCGAGATGACTCGAAATCTCAATCTGGATTCGTTTTTACTCTTAATGGCGCTGCGGTCAGCTGGAAAAGCTCCAAACAAACTGTTATAGCAGATTCAATGACTGAGTCCGAGTACTATGTCGCTCGTGAGGTCGCGAAGGAAGCTATATGGATGCGTCAGTTCTTACAAGGACTAACTGTAGTTCCGAGTTCGAATGACCCGATCACCATCTATTGCGATAATAGTGGTGCCATCTTCCAAGCAAAGGAGCCTAAGTCCAGCAACAAGTCTCGGCACGTGCAAAGGAAGGCTCACATGATCCGGGATTACGTGGAGCAGAAGGAGATAGTGGTTGACAAGATTGCTACGGATGATAACATAGCAGATCCTCTCACTAAACCGTTGAGACAAGATAAGCATGAAGGCCACGTTAAATCCATGGGAATTAAGCGTGTTCCTGAGTTGTATTAGTTGTTTGTATGGATTTGACACTTGTATTTCCTAAAACTTCTAATAAAATCATCGTTTTGTTATATATATTGTTTTTCATGAGGGTTGTGCCGACAACGTTGAACACCTCAAAGTGAACTGAACTACTATATATTGTGTTTTGGTCCGTGATCGCCTACACGAGCTGATAACTCTGGCAATCATTTTGTGACGTCGATTGATGGTGGGTTCAACAAGCCATAAGTCAAACTGTAGACTGATCGATCACAGATGTGGGTTTACTGAAATCGCGCAGGACAATTTTTGTGACGACAACATGGAGTCCTAAATGTTTCAGAACATTAGGTGCCTAGTCGTGGATAGGACATCCATAGTGTTCCTAAAGTCGATTCTTTTGACTATCGACTGTCTCTTGAGATTAAGGCAGATTTTGGGTGACTTTGGTTTCTTTCTCACGGTCGACCGTAACAGGAGGCCAAGCATATTTTCACTGGGTCATTTCATGCTGCGCTTACATCTGCAGGGTTCGAGTTGAGGGAAATATCCAAACTTCTATCGAGTTATAATATTTATTCTCAGGGCCACTCGAGGAGCTGTAACTGAAAATGCATGGCCATGCTCGAATATTGATTCGTTTATCAGTTAAGTTACTCTCTAGTCGGGGAAACCACTCTTGATCTTCGATCGCCATGAACTACGACCTTTGAAAGTACAGACTTTGCAAATTGGTTTACATTGAGTGAGAGAAATTTATTATGGATATGAGAATCGGTTATCGCACCTACACTTGTACGGACAAGTGGAAGATTGTTGGGGTTAGTGTCCTCCACAGTTAGTGCAATAACATAAATAAATCTCTAAAGGTACACAGGGTACATTTTGTATTTAATCAGTTGATTAACGTTTATTGATAACGGTTGGCTTGCTAGATAAGTTTGACGTTATTGTCATACAGATGGCGGTGATCAACTGGTCCCTAAGAGTCACACCTAAAGGATGTATTTGAGAGATGTGATTATTTGAGAAAATGATCATATCGATACCTTATTTAATGACTAAATAGTTAGTCAGTGTTGTGGACTGAGAGGTCAGTCGGATATGACTAAGAGGTTAGTCAAATGTATTATTTAATAATGATTAAATGATATTAGATGAGAGGAATTAGCAGTAATTCGTAAATTGAATATAAAAGGTTATATTTAATTATTGCGTATAATGTAGACTAATTAATTTTAAGCAGTTATGATTAATTAGTAAATTATAAATATACGGATATTTATGATTAAATATAATATATGAATATTGTAATTACATTATGCACCAAGAGCTAAAGAATACTAATTAATTGGGTTTTGATAAACTATTAATTAGATTTGGGCTTGGAAATTAAGAAGTGGAAAAGTCCACCTCTTCCTCTTGTTGGACGTGTAAGGGTATAAGGGGAGGGGAGTTGTTCTCCTCTCTACTTAATCTAATTACACTCCTAATCTCATCTAACCGAATTTACAATTCACACTAGCACACAACACAAAACTTGAGTGAAAAGAAATTGTTCTTTTTCTCTAATTTTCTAGCAAATCTCAAGGGTATTTCTCAAAGCATCTAGGGTGAGATAATTAGGAGATACCATTACTTTGGTATTGTTCTTAGGCCAATTTTCAAGGATTAAAGGTTAATTCTAAATCTTATTGTTTTATTATGCAATTTCAATTTATGACTTTAAATCTTCTAAAAGTTTTCATTATAATCCTGTGATTTTAATGGTCTATATACGGATATAAACCTACAATCATATGAAACCAAAATAAAATACTTAAACGTTTGACGATGAGACTAGAAGAGTCTAGTAACATGTAGTATGTAATACCAAATAAATAATGAATATTGAGTAAGTTAAATAAAAGGTCAAACGCTTGAGCCTCCGATATGAAAACGTCAAACGTAAGTGAAGTGGGGTTAAGATAGTCTTGTGCGGATACCACTATCTCGGTCTCTGACATGGGTCATCCCGGTTAGTGTGGTTAAGCCGGCAGCTTTATATTGCTTAGCATCCTGCCCATGCCGTTACGCCTTAAGTCGTATAGCCTAACCCGTACAAGATAAAGAATATGCCAACTCTTTTGGGTCGGTCTCTAGGAAATAGTCGTTTTATTCAGAGTTAAGGTGCTCTATGAATAGCATAGCCTACTCTTATCGAGAATATTCATATATGCATATTAGACTTGGTTGTAATTCACCTTATTTCGCTAGGGGAAACAGGGCCATCGCAGCCTCATGGATTTGAGTGTTTTATCGGCTTTATGGATTTGGGTCGATATGCGATTTTGTCTCCTTGCCGCGTTTCGTTCTTAGTGGGCGCGATGCTAGCATTCGTTCTTGCCCTGCGTAAAGATTATTTGACGAGATTGTATCTAAAGTTCGAATCATTTCGAACACTAGACGATGAGATGCAAGTACTATAGTATTCGGTGTGGTTTACGAGTCGAGTAAGGCCCTGTTCTTTTCAGCTTAATTTCAGCTCTTATAAGTTCAGCTCAGCTCCTATAAGTTCAGCTCAGCTCCTATAAGTTCAAATTTCTTATAAGTTCAAATTTCACTTATAAGTTCAAATTTCAAATTTCTATAAGTTCAAATTTCGACTCTATAAGTTCTCACATAAGTTAGACTCTATAAATTCTATTATGTTTTATTTTATATAACTATTATTATTGCATAATAATCATAATCATAATCATAATCATAATAATAATAATAATAATAATCATAATCATAATCATAATAATAATAATAATAATAATAATAATAATAATAATAATAATAATAATAATAATAATAATAATAATAATAATAATAATAATAATAATAATAATAATAATAATAATAAAAATAATAATCATAATAATAATAATAATAATAATAATAATAATAATAATAATAATAATAATAATAATAATAATAATAATAATAATAATAATAATAATAATAATAATAATAATAACAATAATAACAATAATAATAATAATAATAATAATAATAATAATAATAATAATAATAATAATAATAATAATAATAATAATAATAATAATAATAATAATAATAATAATAATAATAATAATAATAATAATAATAATAATAATAATAATAATAATAATAATAATAATAATAATAATAATAATAATAATAATAATAATAATAATAATAATAATAATAATAATAATAATAATAATAATAATAATAATAATAATAATAATAATAATAATAATAATAATAATAATAATAATAATAATAATAATAATAATAATAATAATATGTTTCTCATATTTTTTTTTTTGTGGAATAAAAAAATTAAGGGTCGAAAATGAAATAAATTGTTGGAATTCAACTTGTTCATTTTGATTTATGATTTCATTAAATTTAGAATTCGCGGTTAAATATTTTGACGAACGATGAATATGTTGGAATTCAACTTGTTCATTACTTTGTTTGTTTTTTATTTTTTATTTTTTATTTTTCCACATTATATAGAGTATAATTTTTTGTAGGTTATTTTTGTTTATTCGTTTTATTTTTCTTTCATCTCGAATCTCTTTTTTTACCCTTTTTCCCGACTCATTTTGAGTTATCTTTAAATTGACACCTATAAAACATTTCTACAAAATGCAATACTAAAATTCTCGAGAAAATAAATATAGTATATTAAAATATTTATTTTTTTTTTTTTTTGGTAAAAGGTAAATATCATTAAATTCAAAACTGATTTGTACAAGTCACTCTTCAAAGGACAGATAGCTAATTACAAATATTTCGAAACCAGAGACTATCGCTCACTTTTAGATCATTAGCTAAACTATATACCCTCAACTTAATTTCAGACCGTAATTGCTTATATACTATCTCAGGACGCAAGACACGACCAAAAAGTCGACACTCATTGCGAACATGCCAAATATGGTATATCAAACCTACTGTAAACGAAAACATAATCTGCTGCTGAAATTTAGACCCACCTCGTCTTTTATGCATCAACATCCAATCTGATCTGCTACGCATTTGGATACCCATACTACCTTGAACGAACCCCATACAAGCTCTGCTGAAAGGGCACTCAAAAAACAAATGAGCCGAACTCTCCTTCTCTTCCTGACAAAGATAACACATCTCATCATTTGTAATTCCAAATTTAGTCAATCTGTCCAAGGTCAGCATTCGGTCTTGGGCTGCAAGCCATGCTATGAATCTGTGACGAGGCACGTTAAATCTGGACCAAACGAAGCTGGTCCATCCGAGCTTAACAGCATCCCCCTGTAACCATTGATAGCATTTTTGTACGGTGTAAGCTTGATCTTGTTGGAGCCAACCCCTTGTTTGAAACCCTGCTTTAATTTTCTCCTTAACACTACAAATCTTTCTCCAACACCAACTTGAATTGATGCTTGGATGATAGTTCAACCAATCATTCCCTTTTATGTAAACATGGTGCACCCAACGAACCCAAACATGATCGGCCTTGGTGTGTACCCACCAGGCCAGTTTACCTACAGCTGCCAAATTCCAAGCTCTACTATTCATGATCCCCAAACCACCAATTGATTTAGTAGTACAGACTGACTCCCATGCAACTGGACATCCCTTAGTATGATGAGTGTGGCCCTCCCATAGATAATTTCTGCAAATAGCATCCACTTTCTTTATCACACTTATGGGCAACACAAAGATCTGAGCCCAATAAAGATGCAAAGTGTGGAGGACCGCCTTAACCAAGACTAGTCTTCCTTCGTATGATAGCTTCCGAGCTCCCCATCCTCTGATTTTAACCACAATCTTGTCAACTAGTTTATCGCAATCTAACACAGTCAATCTCTTGGAGGAGACAGGGACCCCCAGATATCTAAAAGGCAGAGTACCCATGGAAAATCCAGTGGCTCTTCTGAATTCAGCAATGACTTCATCCAGAACCCCATTTGCGTAAAATTCAGATTTGTTCTTGTTCATTTCCAGGCCAGAAGTCTGAGAGAAGATATGAAAACCCTTTATCAACAAATCCATAGATTGAGCATTACCCTTGCAAAACATGATCAGGTCATCCGCAAAACAAAGGTGGTTCAGCTTCATGGGTGAGCACATTGGGTGAAACTTGAATTCTCTACAATTCCCAATTCTCCTCAAAATCCTACTTAAATAATCCATACATAATGTAAATAACAAGGGGGATAGGGGATCCCCTTGTCTTAAACCCCTTTTTCCTTTCAGGAAGCCAAAGCTAGAGCCATTCAATAGGAAAGTGTAGGTGGGAGTGGTCTTACATTGCATGATCAAGGCAATGAATTGTATAGGAAACCCCATAGCTTTCATAAGCCTGCTCACAAACAACCATTCAACAGAGTCATAGGCTTTTTTGAGATCAATTTTGAAGAGACACCGTGGAGAGCACGTTTTCCTTTTATAAAGTCTAACCAAGTCTTGACATATGAGAATATTCCCAAGAATTGATCTGCCTTTGATGAAAGCACTTTGATTATCACATAGGACTTCTGGTAGAATCTTTTGCAATCTCCCACAAATCACCTTGGATATAATCTTATACATCACATTGCAACACGCAATAGGTCAAAATTCGAGCACAGATTGAGGAGTAGCAGTCTTAGGAATCAAAACAATATTGGTAGCGTTAATCTGTCGTAGCAAATTACCATTAACAAAGAAATCCCTCACAGCCTTGCAAATATCAACCCCTATGATATGCCACGCTTTCTTAAACAGAGCACTTGAGAAGCCATCTGGTCCAGGTGCACTATTCTCGTGGATAGAAAAAACAGCAGCCTTTATCTCTTCTTCACTCACAAAAGCCATTAGGTTTTCTCCCATCTCTTGAGTAACCAAATTCCCACATTCCACTACCTCTTCTATCACATTGATTGTCTCCTTAGATGTCCCCAATAAAGACGTGTAATATTGAAGAAAAGCTTCTTCAATAGCCACATTATCAGAACATTCTTTACCATCCATGTCCTTGATCTTCAAAACCCTGTTAGTGCTTCTCTTCATTTTCAGAGTAGCATGGAAATGTGCAGTGTTGGAGTCTCCTTCTTTTGCCCACTCAACTTTGGCCTTCTGAGTCAAGAAGCTATAGACACGAGCCTGATTCTCCTTCACAGCCTCCAAGGCTTCTCTTTCTAAAGTTTGCAGATCATGGTCATCAGGATTAGAGTCAAGCTTTTTCTGAAGATCATACAACCAATGTAACGCTATTTCATAAGTTTGTTCAACTTCTGAAAATTTCTTCTTGTTCAGTTCTCGAAAATGGGGCTTCATGCCTTTCAGTTTAGTAACAATTTGATACATTGTCACACCATCAACAGACTGAGCCCAAGCTTGCTGTACTATCTCTTCAAACTCAGGCACCCTAGTCCACATGTTGAAGAACTTGAATGCCCTCTTGTGTCTCCCCATTTCAGTGTCCATGCTAATTATACATGGAGAGTGATCATAAGTGCCCTCAGGTTTAAAATCAGCATAAGAATCAGGCCATTGTAGACACCATTCATCATTCACCAGGGCTCTGTCAAGCTTACACCATACTCTACTGCTTCCCTCTTGCTTATTGTTCCAAGTGAAAAATTTCCCTATCTGTTTTAAATCTCTCAGACCATGATGATGTGCACATCTCTGAAAACCCACAAGCTCAAATCTGTGTACAGGGGCCCCAATTTTTTCATTAGCATACAAGATATTGTTGAAATCACCCATCACAAGCCAAGGTTTAGCCGTGGCCACACTCCCAAGCTCCTGCCAAAGTATATCCCTCTCCTTACTATCATTATAACCATAGCACAAGGACACCCAAAACACCTTGTTTGTACCAAGAATATCAACTCTAATATGGATCAATTGAGCAGAAATCCTCTCAACTGTAACACAAATGACAGAAGGCTTCCATAAAAGCCACATACGCCCTCCATTATGATGACTGTAGTTTGTAATAAAAGACCATTGCTGTTGTATTTTACTTAGTATTTTATTATTATGACCAGGTTTAACCCTGGTCTCTAGGAGCTCAAATAGACAGACCCTTTGAGTTGTCATGAAGCTCTGGATGTCATCTTGTTTGGTCTGTTTATTTAGGCCCCTTACGTTCCAAAAGCCCACTCTATCCATGGCCAGACTGGGTACTAGGTCCCAGTTTGGCCACCGTCTGCTGTATAGCTGAGTTTAAAACTTCCATGAAAGTGACAGGCTGAGAAGGTCCAGCCTCATCTTCCCCTTCCATTCCACCCAAGACATCATAACTATTATGCACTGGAGTAGATGCTACTGCTGTCAATTGCTTGCCCTTGTCCTTCCTAACTGGTTCCACCTCCTTGACCACTGGTTTCCACACTTTGCGAGGAGGTTGAGTAGACTGCCTTCGACAATTGTCCTTCTCATGTCCATACATGGAGCATTTCTCACATTTGACAGGCATCCACTCGTATTCAACTCTAATTTCCTGCAAATTATCCATCTCATCATAAAACTGAACCAGTTAAGGTATTTCTGCCCCCACTTTCACCTCCACCAAATACCTAGCATAAACAACCCGTTCTTTCAGAATTGTATGCGCATCAGCTTGCAAAGGGGACCCGATAAGCTCAACAATCTTAGCCATACATCGCTCACCCCAGAATTTGAGATCTAACCCATGGAGTCTGACCCAAGTAGGTACAGTTTTCACATCATCCTTCTTCATTGAGCACGTTTCCGACCACGCCTTCACAATGAGAGGTTTCCCATCAAACAAGTGGTAACCCTTCCCCAACACCTCACGCATTTTCTCAGCAGACTGAAAATGCACTAAAAAAACTCCATTCACCATAAAAGAAACTTTGTCATACTCATACCTGGCCCAAACACGCTTCAAAAAGCCTTTGATGATTTCAGGAGGTGGATTCGCACCCAAGATGAAACAGACCAACGAGTTTTTCCAGTAGTTAATTTCGTCAGCAACATCCTCTTTACCTAGCTTCAATTTGACGCCAGACGTTGCAGATGAGATGTCGCCTTCCAATCGGTTGAGATCCATCGGAATTGCAGAACGATCCTTGACCTAAGCAGCCTGAACTTCCCCCTCCTCTACTGATTTAAGGTTATCCTCAGGTAGCTTCGGCACATCGATTTGAGATTGTTGTGAAGCTGATTTAGCGAGCGAGAATGATAAATTTTGAAGAGAGTTTAGGGTTTTTTTATTTCCCCCCTTTTTCTTTGCCATAGCAGAGAAGTTAGAGAGAAGTTAAAGAGAAGTTATTATATTTTGAGATATTAAAATATTTAACCGAGCCAACTTATTTATAATCAACTATATATTGAGATATTTAACTATACTAGACCGCAAAATCGATTTTGAACACTATTGTTTATTATTAGTAAAATTAATCATTTTGAATAAATTAAAAATTTTAATTATTGTAATCATCATCATCATTACTATAAATATCATTGTTATTATTGTTATTAATTTAATAAATTTTTTCATATTATATTAATATTAATATTAATATTTAAATTATTATTATTATTATTATTATTATTGTCATTATTATTATTATTATTATTATTATTATTATTATTATTATTATTATTTTTATTATAACCGCAGTCGTTGTTATTATTATGAAAGAAATTTTTACATCATTTACACAAAATTGGTGGGGAGCCAAGATACAATCTGGGCCCCACCCCCTTTGCTATCGCAAAGCCAAGACGAACAAAAATATAAGCGGACACCCGAGCCCCTGCATCATGGGAGGCAAAGAAGTTCTGAACCCGCTTGAGTAAAGCTATGGCCGCTGAATCCAGCTCCCCCAACGTAGAGAAGGAGAACGGAAGGAAACCATAGCGGCCATTGCCGCGAGAATCCATGTACTTAGCACATTTGCGCTGAAATGCATCAAGAACAACCCCGGACTTCGAAATCGGCCAACCCAGTCTGAGTCAAGGGGGAGGAACCCGTGAGGTCCACACAAACATCCCGCCCCCTGTTGCAAATCCGCAGGACGAAGGGATCTGCCATGCCCATCAACCAAACCAATGTCGACCTCCTTCCCCTCCGAGATACCAGCCCTGTTGCAGATGTCCAGTAAGGTGTCGCGGACAAGGTTATGCCGATGCTTAACCCCAACAGTCCCAGTACACGAGACCGCATGATCTCCGTACACATCACTGGGCCAGACACCCGAGAACAAAGGCGTATCAGTGGCCTAGACACCGTAAATAACCCGGAACACCAAGCTTCAGAATTCTAAGCACACTACGGTAAGTCCTCCCATTCATAGTCCGCCTAACCCTAAATAGGCACCGCATGAACCATCAGATGAATGGGCACCCTGCTGAGACCTCCATAAGGCGATCTGTCGCGGGGAGAGGGAGAAAACAGATTCCGCAGAAACAGCAACCTTCGTGAAGTATATATCTGCCAATTTCTTCATATGTCTAGTGGCAGCGACTTCACTTGGGTCACGTGGGAAAGCAAAACCCGTAGTCTCGGTAAACCCCTGTAAGCGACGCGGCGTCAGCGGGGGCCAGAAGCCCCGACTCTGGAAGACCGTAGTAGCGTAGCCTGCAACTCTGCAGTCTGCAAACGGGAAGCCAGAAATGCATAATGGATAACGTCCCCCGCCGCATAGACCCCAAGCCCACCGAGGCGAAATGGGAGCGTGGCGCGCGCCACCGCGATCCCCAAACCCAGGCCCGCCAGTGACAATACGTTCCAAGCTAGAACGTAGCGCGCATCAAACACAAGGTGGGCCTCCCAAGACACGGAGAACAAGTGCGGAGGGTAAAATAAAGCCGACACACCAAGTACAAGCACGGCAGAAGCAACTCACCTTTGTGGGTCCTCGATCCTCGCAACTAAATTCATAAGAGCGATGGTCTTAGTCACTCTCTTCGCCACAAGCTCATCGCAAAAAGAAGGGCAAGTCTTTGGCCAAGACCACCTAAAACAGAGACACCGCGCACAGGCCGTGCAATAGAAGAAGGAAAGACACCATGATGCCGACTCCGAGGATCCTCTGTAGGCCAAAAAACCTCCGTCTTATCGACATTAAGATGGAGGCCAAAACCCGGGCCCTAGTCGAGGACCTCCCCTACTACCAAAGTGTCTCCCACTATAGTGCCATCATCCAAGTACCACGCATGTAGGCAGAGATTATTATTATTATTATTATTATTATTATTATTATTATTATTATTATTATTATTATTATTATTATTATTCAATAAATTTTAAATTCTAATAAATTTAACTCCAATAAGTTTCAGCTCCTATAAATTCAGCTCCTATAAGTTCAGCTCCTATAAATTTAGCTCTATAAGTTCAGCTCTTATAAGCCGAAAAGAACAGGGCCTAAGTCGTTGCACTATGGTAGTGAAATGCAAGCGACTAGAGTACAATGGCCTACTCAGTGGTCAGGCTCGTAAGCAGTATGTGTTGTTTGTTGTTTGATTAAATGAGAATGAGTGTGTACCATTTTCGAAAACTAAAGACCACAAATTTCTGAAGTGAATCGAGTCTGCATGATGTGAATGATACAATACGTATGTTTGTTTGCGATCTGATATCGCTTCATAATCCTTTTGAATTGCTGCGACACTATTATCTGTTATTTGCTTTTATAACTGATATCATGCCTATATGATTTATCGCTTAAGATCGCATGCTTATTATGACTTATATGTCTTTATACGCTATATGTAATAAGCATGTTTATGTTTTTATCATAATGTTATGTTTATAAAGCGATAGTAATAAACCAAAGTAATTGAAATCGAGGGTAAGTATGAGCATAGCTAGTCATTGTCCGCTCAGCAGGCATCCCCCCAACAGTTTATTGTGCAGGAAAACCGTGGACCGGGAGCTGGATTTTGGACGGGGCCACGAGACGCTTTTAATGCTTTACTTTTAGTTGTTTTCGAGAGATTGTAATATATATAACGCTACTCTTTTAAATTTCCGTACTTAGATTCGTTTTATTCGACTCTTGAACGATGATGTAATATTTTGGATTTTATTGTTTAATTAATGACGCTAGTTTTAGACTTAATTAATTTCCGCCTTAGTAATTAAAGTCGACTAAAAACCAGGTTGTTACAGCGGGTGCCCTGTTACCTCTAGCGAAATAAGGAAATTAACCCTAGTCTAATATGTATGTACTAATATTCACTTTAAGTATAGGCTATGCTATTCATAGAGCACCTTAACTATGAATAAAGCGACTACTTCCTAGAGACCGACCCAAAAGAGTTGGCATATTCATTATCTTGTACGGCTTTGGCAGTACGACTTAAGGCGTAAAGGCATGGGCAGCATGCTAAGCAATAAAGCTGCCGGCTTGAAAACCACACTATTCGGTATGGCCAACGCTCAGTGACCGAGATAGTGGTATCCGCACAAGACCATCTTAACCCCACTTCACTCACGATTGACGTTTTCATAACGGAGGCTCAAGCTTTTGACCCGTTCTTTAACTTACTCAAGATTTATTATTTATTTGATATTTTATATCACATGTTACTAGACTCTCCTAGTCTCAGCGTCAAACGTTTAAATTTAGTATTCGGTTTCATATGATCACATAAAATGTTCGTTTATTATTTGAAGTGTGGTTGATTATAAATACTTTTAAGTCTTTAAGTTATTACGTTTATTAGTATGTCCAATTTTATTTAAGTGTTTTTCGAAACACTTTAATTATTTAAATTATTCATTTTCAATTTTCTATACTTAGGTAAATTTTCGATTATTTACAATATTTCAAATTTTGAAACTTGAAATATCTTTGAATTTTGAGACGTAACTTGTTTAACAAGTTTCGTGAATTTTTCACTATTCACGTCTCGGGATTTGAAAAGATAACTTGTTCAACAAGTTACCTCAATTCTCCTTAAAACAAGTTCTTAAACTTTTGGGACGTTACTTGTTCAACAAGTTTCGTCCCGTGTTACTATTCATCAGTCACTATTCACCTTAGTTACTATTCATCGATCACTATTCGCCGGTCACTATTCATCGGTCACTATTCATGATTGAGCTTAGTCACTAAGTTACTAAATATCTAGATATTTTTCTAAGTCAAAAATTGTAAACTTAGTCGTTAAGTAAATTTCTAGTTTCAAAGTCGTTAAGTTCAATTTGTAAAAAGTGATAAGCGATATTTATTTTAAAGTGATGCATAGTTAAATTTAGTCAACTATTTACTAAATTTAGCGATTATCATTTTTAATAATAGTAGTGTCGTGGATGGTTCATTTAGTCCGTATCGTCCAAGTCCAACAGTCCAAGTTTGCAAAGGCAGTAGCACACGATTTAATTCATTTTTATATCGGTGACTAATTTTAATCGGTTTATTATATTTATTTTATAATGATTTCGATTTATACAAAAATTCAATTCTAACAACTATTAATTTTTAATGACTTAGTGATATTTTCATTTTGATTAAATTTGACCCATTTTTATGTGAAAATGTCGTGTGGTTTATGTACTTATCATAATCCATTTATTTCTTTTAATTTCTTAATTTTAACTTATAAACTACTAATTAAATTATTTTTAACAATAAACTAAAAAGTGATAAAAATAAATTTGGCCTAAAATAGCTAGAAATGCCGTGGCCATTCATGGTGGACGTTCAAAATTTTATTTTTCGATTTTTATCGGTTTTTAGCTTAAAGTTTTTATACTCTAATTATTCTAATTATTCTAAAGCGATTTAAACTAAAATGAAATTTTACTAAAAATTTCATTATATTTATGAATAGTGTTTTTCAACACTTTAAATTTCTAACTTTTTAATCTTAAAGATTTAGTTTGTTTAATTTATATAGTTACTAATATAATAACTTATTAGTGAATTAAAACAATAAATAACAACAAACATAAAATAATCAAGAATCAAAATGAGCTACTAATTCAAGAACACATGAACATCAACATGAATAACTCAAGAACACAACATGAACATGAAGAACACAAATTGCATTTTTAACAATTAAACATTTCTTTTCCTAATCGAATTTTTTCTAACATGATAATAACCATTTTAACCTAACTTAACATAACATATTATTTTCAAAAATTAAAAGTAAAAATTGATTAAAAATAAAGGGAAAAACCGTGGCCTTGTAATATTTTCAAAAAATTTATATTTTTGATTTTTCTTTACTTTAAACTCATAGTTAACATTTAACATAATTTTATATATAAACTTATATATAATTAAAACTCATAAAACATAAACTAAACATATAAATAACAATTTAAAATGTATAATTAAAATGAAAAACAATATGATGCAAAAATGAAACTTATAAAGTATACTATCATTATTATTAGTTATTATCATTTTATTAGTTATTATCATATTACTAAACATCACATAAACATACAAGCTCATAAATCAAACATATATATTATAAAAACATATTTATTATTCACACAATAATATAAGCCTAATTAAATAACGCAAAATTAGGTTTGTGCGGGGGCACCTTAAATTGGATGTTAATCGTCGGGGATCTAAAATAAATTTTAGATCGGAAAGTCTTCACCCATATTACCCAAGTTCTTCACCCAAATAATCCAAGCAAGTGAGATCCAAACATACCCACTAATTAACTAGAATACTTAGGAATTATTAGAAATAATATTAGGGTTTTATTTTAATGGTTTTAGGAAGAAAAATGAAAGAAAATGAAGGGAGGAAAATGGAGGATGTCTCACGACATTATGGAGAGCAATACAAGTTGATTTTTGCACTTTGAAACTTAGGATGTAAGTTAGTAAACTTTAGGAGATAAGTATTAGATTTTTGTTTTAATTTAAAGTTTAATTAAAATGTAAATAAAATATACTCATCACTATAAACCACCTAAGTCCTCATTACTATTTAGCTTAAGAAATTGTCCCCCCGATGTTTATAAAATGTTTCGTTTTTCGTAAAAACGTGTTACGAAATAAATCGGGTAAGAAAAAGGGTAAAAGTTAAAGTGTGCGCGTTTGGCGATTTTTCGAAATATCTCTACTTTAAAATTTTAAGACTAAAATATTTTATTTACTATTTTAGAAAAATTTTAAAAGTGATGGAAATGAAAATGGTAGTATTAATGTAGTAGTATTGTATGTAGTATGTATTTCTTATTATTGTATATAAACTTTAATTTTTAAATAGCTAATTAAAATGATGATGACAAAATAGATGTGTAAGTAAAGTTTAGTTTTGGGTAAGAAAAATGGAAGAGGATAGACTTGGACTTTTGGATCCAAGTCAAATGGTTCAAGTAAATTTTTCGGGCTCGATTTTCATTTTCGAAATTTTCAATTTGCGCGCTCGCGAAAAGTTTCGAAATAAAAGATTTGATCTAAAAATAGTGTTTTGAAATAAAATCGAAAATAAAAATAAAAATAATTTTCGAAAGGTACTCAAAACAAAAATTGAGTTTTAATCCTCGAAAGTTCGAATAAAATTTTCCTAAGTCGAAATCTATATTTTTTTTCGTTGAATGTTTTAGATTTAAAGATTCATATTTAGCCGTCAAAAAGTTAATTGATTTAAATTAGGTGTGACTTCAAATTTCGATAATTTAGAAAAGAGTTAGTTAAATAGAAATGAAATAGTGATTTGATATTAAAAATAATGTTTTAATAAGAAAACCAAATGTTTAAAAATCACATTTAAAATTCAATAAAAATTTGAGGTATTAAGTTACTTTCAAAAAATAATGGAAGAGGATAAGATTAATTAGTCATCACTTTTTTGATCGGAAACTTTTGTCGTTGATTTGAATTTCAAAAACGAGAATAGTATAAGGGTCCATTTTTATTTTGAAAACGAAAAATGTTCGAAATTGAATTTAATGAATAAAAGGTTTTACTTTTATTTTTATGAATAGTAAACATAACTTAACCTTTTTGAAATTTGAAAGGCAATATTAGTTTTGTATTGATTTTTATAAAATTTTGAATTGTGTTTCTTTTTGAATTCTAAAGATAATACAACATATTTTATTTTTCAAAATTTTTAAATTTGTACTTGGGAAATTTATTATTATTTGGCGAAAAAAATTCAGACGCATTTTTATTATAAGGAAAAAGGATGAATTTAATTTAAGAAATTAAATTCTTTTATAATATTGTGTTAAAATAACACGGGGTGTTACAATATATTTATGGACAATAATATTAATATGATGAGAACTTCAAATCTTTAACTTAAAATATGAATTTGCAATATACAAAGAAAAAAAAAAGAATCATCATTAATTTAATCAAGTTATGTTAAAACTAACAAACATAGTAATTAAGAAATAAAAATGTTCAATATGACAATATTAAACACTCTTATCAAATACTCCCTCCATTTCATTCATTTAGCCCCATTTTCTTTTCTCGGCAATTTCACTCATTTAGCCTCATTTCTAATTTTGGTTACCTTTAACAATTAAAATATCATTTTTACACTTACTTTATACTCATATCACCAAAATACCATATACTTTATCTTCTAAAATGGACCCACTAAACCAAACTACCAATATTATGTAACACCCCGTGTTTTTGTAACACAATTTTTATAAAAGAATTTAATTCCTTAAATTAAATTCATCCTTTTTCATTATAATAAAAATGCGACTGAATTTTTTTCGCCAAACAATACTAAACTTCCTAAGTTCAAATATAAAAATTTTGAAAAATAAAGTATGTTGTATTATATTCAGAATTTAAAAAGAAACACAATTCAAAATTTTATAAAAGTCAACACAAAACTTTTATCGTCTTTCAAATTTCAAATGGTCAAGTCATATTTACTATTCATAAAAATAAAAGTAAAACCTTTTATTCATAAAATTCAATTTCGAACATTTTTGGTTTTTAAATAAAAATAGACCCTTAAATTTTCTCGTCTTTAAAATTTAAGTCAACGATTTCAAACACTACAATTTTCTTCGCGACTAAACTAAAACTATTTTTATATACATCGAATTTGAACTTTATTTTTACTTATTTGGATTCGATAAATAAAATGACGGATCGACGACTAATTTTTCTACGACAAATTTCGGCGCGCAAAACGAGGCGAAATATGACTAAGGCCCTGTTCTTTCTGGCCATAGAGCTCTAACTTATAGGAGTGAACTTATAGTGAAATTGAAATGAACTTATGTGTTCGAAATTTGAACTTATAGAGTGAAATTTGAACTTATAAGTTTGAAATGAACTTATAGAGCTGAAATTGAACTTATAAGAATTGAAATGAACTTATAGAGTCTAATTTATAGAGTTTAACTTATGTGAAATTGAACTTATATGAAATGAATCTTATTGGAGTTAAATTTATTAGAATTTAAAACTTATTGAATAATAATAATAATAATAATAATAATAATAATAATAATAATAATAATAATAATAATAATAATAATAATAATAATAACAACAATAACAATAATAATAATTTTAATATTAATATTAATATTAATATAATATGAAAAAATTTATTAAATTAATAACAATAATAACAATGATATTTATAGTAATGATGATGATGATTACAATAATTAAAATCTTTTAATTTATTCAAAATGATTAATTTTACTAATAATAAACAATAGTGTTCAAAATCGTTTTTGCGGTCTAGTATAGTTAAATATCTCAATATATAGTTGATTATAAATAAGTTGGCTCGGTTAAATATTTTAATATACTATATTTATTTTCTCGAGAATTTTAGTATTGCATTTTGTAGAAATGTTTTATAGGTGTCAATTTAAAGATAACTCAAAACGAGTCGGAAAAAAGGGTAAAAAAAAGAGATTCGAGATGAAAGAAAAATAAAACGAATAAACCAAAATAACCTACAAAAAATTATACTCTATATAATGTGGAAAAATAAAAAATAAAAAATAAAAAACAAACAAAGTAATGAACAAGTTGAATTCCAACATATTCATCGTTCGTCAAAATATTTAACCGCGAATTCTAAATTTAATGAAATCATAAATCAAAATGAACAAGTTGAATTCCAACAATTTATTTCATTTTCGACCCTTAATTTTTTTATTCCACAAAAAAAAAATATGAGAAACATATTATTATTATTATTATTATTATTATTATTATTATTATTATTATTATTATTATTATTATTATTATTATTATTATGCAATAATAATAGTTATATAAAAATAAAACATAATAGAATTTATATGAAATTCTAACTTATAAGAAATTGAACTTATAGAAATTTGAACTTATGTGAAATTGAAATTAACTTATAAGAAATTGAAATGAACTTATGTGTTCTGAAATTAACTTATAGAATTGAAAAAGTTCGAAATTGAAATTATATGAAATTGAAATTAACTTATAAGTGAAATTGAATTGAACTTATAGAAATTGAAATGAACTTATAAGAAATTAAATTAGTTTGAAAAGAACAGGGCCTAAGTCACCTAATCCTCTTCCATTTTTCTTACACAAATTCAACACTTAACATCAACCTTTTTATTTAATCATTTTGATTATTATTTATTAATCATATTATATTAATAACTAATTACTATTCAAATTTTATTTAACTAACTTTTTCACTTAATCTCGAAATTCTAAGTTATACCTAACTTAAACTGATAAACTTTTTGACGATTGATTATAATTCTTTAAATCGTTAACATTCAACGAAAAAAATATATATTTCGAGCTAGCGAATTTTTATTCAAAATTTCGAGGGCTTAACACCCAATTTTTGTTTTAATCACCTTTTGAAGTTTATTTTCATTTTTATTTTCGATCTTATTTCGAAACATTATTTTAAGATCATATCTTTTATTTCGAGACTTTTCGCGTGCGCGCAAATCGAAAATTTCGAAAACAAAAATCGAGCCCGATTTTTCTTGGTCTAGCCGACCTACACTTGGTCATACATGACCAAGTTCTATCCTCTTCCATTCTTCTCTTACACATGCAACTCTACACTTACACACCTATTTTAAGTCATCATGTTGTTAATTTACATTTAACTTTATTTAACAAACTATTTCCTTGTTTTTAATGTAACCCGTAATAACCATTAGGGCCTAACTTTCGAGGTCCGAAAAGTGGTCATACGGACTCGGAATTTAACGAAATAAAAGCCTAAACCACTTAATTTTTCGAGACGGATTTAATGATATAGTTTTCATAACTACTAGACAGACCGAACTAAATTAATTTTTCTGTTTTCTTTCAAAGGTCAAATTTCATTTCCTCGAAACCTTCTATTCTATTTTCGCCGTCTCGGCTCTTAAAATTTTATCGACGTTCCTCGACGTTCCTTAACTTTTAAATATTTTTTTCAATAGTAAATAAAATATTTTAGTCTTAAAATTTTAAAGTAGAGATATTTCGAAAAATCGTCAAACGCACACACTTTAACTTTTACCGTATTTCTCACCCGATTTATTTCGTAACACGTTTTTCGAAAAATGAAACATTTTAAAATATCGGGGGGACAAACTCTTCACCAAATAGTGTCTAGGACATTTAAGTCAAGAGTGATGGTTAGTTTGATTTTTCTTTTAATTAAACTTTATTTAATAAAACCTTAAGTTAAAGCATCCAAATTGTACAACTTATTTCACAAGTCATAAAAATCAATTTGATCACCTCATCTACCCATAATGCCGTAGCTTTCCTCCCTTGCATTCCATTTATTTTTTTTCCATTTTGCATCCAAATGCACTTTAATTCATTAAGTTCCTTTTTATGATACAAAAACACAAATACTCACAAAACCTCTCTAAAACAAAACCCTTTTATTTTCTAAGTGTAAACCCATGTAAGGACACTAGTTCTTAAGTGTTCTTCATCCTCATGAAAATCTTCATCTTCCTTTTCTTATTTATTTAATTTCTTAAATTTATTTCACTTAGTTTATGTTTATAAATTACTCCACCTAAATAACTACTTAACTAAGATCATTTTATTATAAATTATATTACTACAATACTTATTAAATGAGTTTTAGAAAATTAAAGTATGTGTTTTAAAAAGAAATACTCAAGATCTTCATCTTCTTTAATTTATTTTTCCACTTAAATTTTCACTATTCACTAAAATAAAACCTCTTCATAAAATGATTTATTTCACTTCCTCTTTTCCTACTAAATTTTTATGAACATAAATCACAAAATAAAATAAAACTATACTTCACCTAAAATGAATTTATTATAAAAACATTAGTCTTAGTATTATTTTAGTAGAGGCTTGTACTAACTTAACTAATTTTCTTGTATGTACTCTTTAACCAAAAGACGAAGAGCCAAGTGACGGGGTGGATTTAAGCATATTCGATAATATAGTGGACCCGGATAATTGCTAGGAAATCATACCGAGCCTAATTAAGGTGTCCCCGCACACTAGTTTTAATTTTGTAAATCGCATGCTATAAATGTTTATGTGTTATATTTGTTGTGTTTATGATCACCTAGCATCACATGATAAATTAGGAGATAAAAATCGAAAAATAAAATATTGTGGCCACCTAAATTGTACACGGCATTCCCCTATATTTTTCTTAAATTTTTAGTTTTAATTTTTGTTAATTATATGTTTAAAGAGACTATGTTAAATGGGTACTAAAAATGTTGTTCAAATGTTGATGTTCATTTCCTTATATTTATTTTGTTCTTAAATGTTATGTGTGTGAAATGAATTACTTTTATTTGTTAATGTTTTTATATAAATTTTACCTATGTTAAATACATATATAATATAAAGGAAATTAGATATAGAATTAGTAGTATAAAAATCAAAAATAAAAATTGTGAGAACAATATACTAGGCCACGGTTTTTCCTCCAAATTTTGGACCAATTTTTAGTTTTAATTTTTGTAATTAACCTGTTGTATTAGTTTAGGTTAAATAGACTTACTAGAAAAATTTGAGAAATCTTAAAGATAAAATGAAAAATTGAATAATTAGTGTTCTTTAGAAAATCATAAGTGTTCTTGAAAAATTCATAAGTGTTCTTCATTTTTAGCTAGTTTTGATTTATGATTTTTATAATTTTTATTAAATCGTTGTTTTAGGTCACTAGTAGATAACTACAATACTAAATACTCCCTCCGTTTCGGTGATTTGTTTACATTTACTTTTTACACAATTATCGAGGTAAGGAGAGAGATAATGAAAAAGTTGAATAAATAACATAAAAATATAGAGAAAAATACAAAGGGGGCCCATTTATATTTGTTAGATGGTTTAATTGAGTTTATTTATTAGAGGGACCCACATTCACATGGGTAAATTCTTGACAAATTTGGAAGTGTAAACAAATGACTTGTAACCCCCTAAATGGAAAGTGTAAACAAATGACCGGGACGGAGGGAGTATATAAGTTAAATAAGCTAAATCTTTAAAATATAAAAGTTAGAAATATAAAGTGTCACCAATCACTATTCATAAATGTAATAAAAATATTTAGTGAAAATTGTAAACTAGTTAAATCACTTTAGTGAAATCTAAATAATTAGTATATAAAAACTTTAAGTCAAAAACCGATAAATTAGAAAACAAAAATGAATTGTATAAGTATAATATGGGCCACAGTTTTAGGACTCATTTTAGACCTAAAATGAATTTGTCACTTTTTGTTTTTATCACTTAAGTAACTTAATTAGTTTAAGGTATTGAATTATAATAAAAATAAGAAAAATAAATAAATAGATAAATACAATTGGGGCCACGGTTTTTTCCATTTAAAATGGGTCTATTTTGATCAAAATGAATTTGTCACTTAGTCACTAAATTTGATTAGTAATTAGAATTATATTAGGTTGTCAAATGAACAGTTAATAAAAAGAATCCACGAAACCGATAAAAATAAACGTTACATGTATTAAAATGAACAAATTCGAGTGTTACTACCTTTGCTTAAATTTGGATGTGGACATACGGACTATTTAAAGTGAACTACGACAATCTCGCTAAAAATGGAAACCGCTAAAATTTTAGTTAAGTATATGACTAAACTTAACCAAGTTTTACTTTCAAAATAATATTTCAAATCACTAAATACAAAACGAACTTAACGACTTTGAAACTAGGATTCTGTACTTAGAAAATAAAATTTGGTTTTGTACTTTAGTAAAATATCTTAAGTATAAAAACACGTATAAAATACGAAGTATAAGAATACGCATACGTATAAAAATACGTACAAGTAAGAAGTATAAAAATACGGATACGTATAAAAATACGTATAAAATACTATGAATAGTAAAATTATGAATAGTAAAATACGATGAATAGTAAATTCGATGAATAGTAAATACGATGAATAGTAAATACAATGAATAGTAAAAATATTTAAAATTTACAAACGGACTCAAAATGAATATTTAAATTTCCTAAGTGTTTCCGCTTATCTGAAGAATTGATATATTATAAATTTTCATTATACAAGTTCGACGATGTTATAATTAATAAGAACTGTAACCTGTGTTATGAATAATAAAATAAGTAATGAATTAAGTGTTGAATACCTGATGTTACCGTTTTCCTCACATGTATAGAATAATACGCACCTCTTATTTGAATTGCCCTTTCGATGACTTCACTTTGACTATCCACTCTAACTCGGGAACCCTTAAACTCTCTACGGTTGTTTGGGTTGAATCCGATAATGAGGGAGTTATTTCTCATATTCGATAATCCTTCGACAATTTAGGATTTGAGTTCAAAGGCACGGCCTGACATGAGATTATACCCCTCGATTATAACGTTGTATGATTAGTACTCGGGTGTCTGCGATGTTAAACGCTATAGGGTCAGGGTTGGTAAGGTAGCCGCATATGGGGACACTATCACGCTTATTAGGTGCTAGTGGTACATTTAATGACTCTCCTAGTCGTTATTTAACGTGATTTTCGCCCTGGGTATCGATTCGTTCACGGGCCCATATGAGGTAATGGAAAATGACCATTCCCATCCGGGGAATCTGTCGTAGTGTAATAGTCGTACCAATAGGGTAGTGTATGCATACAAAAGACAAGGGACTGATCCTCCTTATTACCTGCTTGATATCTTTAGCAATTAAAGCCCGTTGATGTGACCGACATGCTATTGCGCGGACGCTTATTAGGTCTGCATGTTTCCATCCTTACTGGTTTGTTGGTTCATGGTCGTGTTTCATCTTTGATTATCCATATTGTATTGGATATTAGGTAGTTATATTTACTACTTAGTGTTTGATCTGATGTACGAGTCTGAGTAACTAGTGCACTTTGATAGGGAGTCATATGGGTGATTTACTATGAGAGTACACAAGTCGCTCTTTAGTCAAGACTCGCGAGTTTATGTTACTATATGAATAATTGAAAAGGGTCGACTACCCCGAATATGAATGAAATGATAATGATTTGCCTACATGATTATGAATTGAGATGATCTGATAAATTAATTGTCATGTTAAATGAACTGTTTTATGTTATGCTTTACGAACTGCATTATTGTATGTATATATGTGTTGCTTAGAATGCAAAAGTGAAAAAGCTATCTGAGGAATCAACAGGTACCCCGAGACTTGACTGTTGATCGGTACAAGGGGATTGAAGGCCTTATTTTATATTTTGAGAGAATGTAAACGATTAAACTCTGCTTTATCTTAAACTCGTATTATGTATACAGAGTTTTATTACGATAACAGCTGGTTTTGTAATATATAGACTTAATTAATTTTCCGCCTTAGTTTAATTAAAGTCACAAAAAACCAGGTTGTTACATATTATCCTTAACTTTTTCACTTTTCTTAATATTTGTGCAAAAAGCAATGGAGCTATCTCATTGAAATGGAGGGAGTATATCGTAAAAAAATAGAAATAATACAAATCATAATCATAATTACAATCAAACTAAATTTTTTGATGTATATATGTAAAAATGGCTGAAAACTTACCTATAAATTATCTAATGTGTTATAATTAAATAAGGAAATTATGTATGTGTCATATAATTATTTATTTCCAAATTATTATTTATTTCAATTTAAATTATTTAGTTTATTTTTCAAATGGAATTTTTTGATTAGATGAAATATCTTGATATTTATACTCATTTGATTGCATTTTTCGATACGAAACTAATGATGTTAATTTTATATTGTTTCGACAAATACATTTTATTATACATAAAAATTAAAGACTTGCCTAAAAAATTATTTAATGTATCATTATTAAATAAGGTAATTATTATGTCTCATATAGCTATCTAATGTATATATATAAAGCAGAAACCATGGTCTCTATGGTCGACATTTGTCGCAATATAATTGGTCTAAAAAATTAATATTAGTATTATTTATAATTCTACTATTGCTAGGATTTTAGATGAAAAAATATTAACATATGTAACTTAAAATATAAAACTAAAACTACAATTGAAATCTTTACAATATTAGAACTTTCCAAAAAAAAAAAAAAAAAAAATTAATTGAAGATGTTTTTAATTGAAAAAAAAAATAATTTGAATATAAACAATTATATGACACATAATTACCTTATTTAATTAGGATACATTAGAAAATTTTTAGGTAAATTTTCATCCCATACTTTTAGTATATATATATTTAATATTTAATTTACATCAAAAACTTTAGCTATATCTTCCTAGGTACTATGTAAAATAGTTTTAGTTTATTATGTTTAATTATGATTATAATTTGTGTTAAATCTATTTTTTACTGTGTATTTGATAAGAGTGTTTAAATTTGAATAGTTTTATTTCTTAAGTACCCTGTTTGATACTTAAACATACCTTGATTAAATTCAGGCTGATCCTTTTTTTCTTTTATGTTGTAGAATTATATTTTACGTTTAAAATTTGAAGTACTTATTGAAAACGCTTGATTGCAAATCAATAGCAAATATAATGAATATGTAAACCTGAAAGGTTAAAGGTATGTACAATATCTATCGATTATCTTATTTTCAAATCAAATTATTAGATGTGGTTGTAAATAATATTTGTAATGTTTAATGTATAATATTTTACAGTAGTTAGTTTAATCGTATTAAGTTCTGATTTGATTGTTCGTTTCAACTTTGTATGAGAACATCTGCTAATTATGAAAAAAAGGAATTAATTGAATATGTTTTTAATTGAGAAAAAGAAATTATAATTTTGAAATAAACAATTATATGACACATAACTTTCTTATTTAATATTTAGGTAAGTCTTCATCCCTTTTTTTATATATATACATCAAAAACTTTAGCTAGATCTTCCTAGGTACGTACTATGTTAAATAGTTTTACTTTATTATGTTTTAATTATGATTACAATTACAATTTGTGTTAATTTTTTTTTCGGTGTATTTGATAAGAGTGTTTAAATTTTGAATATTTTAATTTCTTAATTATTATGTTTGATACTTAAACATAGCTTGATTAAATTACTGCTGATCCTTTTTTCTTTGTATGTCATAGATTTATATTTTACGTTCAAGATTTGAAATTTTTTCTTGAACAAACTTGATTATAAACCAATAGCAAAACTAATGAATATGTAACATGAAAGGTAAAAATATGTAACATGAAAGGTAAGAATATGTAACATGAAAGGTAAAAGTGATGTACAATATCTATCGATTATCTTATTTTTAAATCAATTAATTAGATATTGTTGTATAATAATATTTGTAATGCTTAATGCATAATCTGTTAGTTAGTTTAATAGTATTAAGTTTTGATTCGATTGTTCATCTCAATTTTGTATGAGAACATCTGCTAATTAAGAATAAAAAAACAAAAAAAAGCATGTTTAGTATAATGATAGGGTAAAGTTTGATTTAATGACAAAATTCCAATTTCTTTATTACCTCATTTTAACGTAACAAAAAGAGAATATATGTAATTAAACATAAAAAAAAAAGAGGATGATGTAGTATAATTAACATATGTAATCTAAAATATAATACTAATTCTACAATTGGAATCCTTAAATTTGTAGGATACTAAAATTGAAGAATATATATTTTGCCTTAAATATATTGGATTAAATATACAAGTTAAGGGAGAAAAATATAAGTAAGTTATATTTTTTTAAAAAAAAATGGTAATTCATAGAATTTTAAAAAGTAAAATAATTGTTGATTTAATAAATAAGTTAAGGGAAAAAAAAATAGTATTATGTAAGTATTATAAAATATAATTAGCAAATAAGAGAAAAACAAATATGATAAATAATAGATTTTAGAAAATTATCATATTAAATACAGTAAAAGCCAAAAAAAACATGGCCTTAGTATTTATATTTTAGAAATTTTGTCATATTAAATATCATATAAAATTATATCATAATTAGTAAATATATAAACTAGAAAAAATATATAAAAATTACATTTTATATTTATTTTTAAATCTTAATAATAATGATAGATGGCCCGGACGGGGACGGGCACGCCAACTAGTTCATTTCCAAATTTCTATTCTTTTTCAATTTAAATTATTTAATTTATTTTCTAAGTGAAATTTTTTAATTGACTAAGTGCTCCTTGAATTAAGGAGAGCACTCAAAAAAACTTTTTGTTATATATATATAGAACGATTGATAGCTCACATTATAATAATATACACATACTATATATTTAATCAATTGATGTACTACTATATTAGTGTCAGTTTTCGATAAAATTTAGTACTACTATATTAACATAGACACAATGACAGCAGCCGAGAAAGCATCCGGATCCTACGAACCAAAAAATGACATACTCCGTAGAAAAAACTCCATCCATTCCAAATGTATCTCATGAAGGAAAAAGCTATAGTCACAAGAATTAGGGGGCGTTTGGTATGTTCAGTGGAAAGAGAAAAGGAATCAGAAAGGGAAACAGAGAGATACTGAAAAGGTATTTGGTGGAAAGGGAATGCTAAAATTTTCCAAACAAACAACAACTAAAGGAATCAGATTACTTATTTCCCTTTCCCTTTCCTGAAACCACCCAACCAAACGCCCCCTTAGTGTAATATTAATACTATATTAATTAAATTAATTTTATGGACAATATTCATCACGAGGAGCTTGTCAGCTTGATTATCTACATTATTTTCTTTGACCATGCAATATTATTATGAATTATTGCAGGGGACCATGTCCACAATTATAACCATGCTCGTATTTTATTTTTATTTAATTTCTTACATTACAAATATTTCAAAAAATACTAATCGGCACTCATTTAATTAGCGTCATTTTCATATATAACAACTTTTATGCGACAATGTAATTTCATTCAATTAGTCTCATTTCTATATATAAGCCTACTATTTTTATAACCCTACCGTTTTTATGCGGCAATTTCATTCAATTAGCCTTAAATCCATATATAACAACTTTTATTCAATGAAATGACAATTTTACCGTTACTAATACATTAATTTTATCAAATACGAGTACTATATACTTTACTCTGACAAAATGGGACCCGCTTTCCATCACCAATATTATTCTCTATTTTTACTACTTTTTAAAATTGATGTCAATCTCTAATGGGGCTTTTCTAATGAAAAGGAGGGATTAATAATTTATGTTCATTAATTTTATCAAATTTGATTTTATACAGTCTGTAATCAGCTATGCAACATTTGGCTGCATTATAATATATTTTACGCTAAAAGGACTATCGTGTTTAAGGTATTTCGATTACAAAACATTTTTTTTTTTTTTGAAAGAATTAGCTCATATTTTCCATTCGATCAAATAGGGAGATTACAAAAGATACCCATTTAGGGCAGCTAATACATCAGTTTGTTCACCACCATTCATACAATTAACAAGACGAACACTAACACTAGATAGCTTTAACCTTCCAAACGAGTGTTTCAGCAGAAGTAGACCTATCTTGGAAAATGCGCCGATTTCTCTCGTTCCAGACAAAATAAACAATAGCAGCCAAATTGCAAGCATACCACTTGCCTCTCCAATGTTTACTTCGCGCAAAATGTTTCGCAAAGCGTACCTCATAATTAATGAAGACTTCGAATCCGTCGTCGAATACCCATCCAAGCCAAAATAGCCCGAGCAACACTACTAGAGAAAGGGCACCCAAAGAATAAATGCTGATGACTTTCAGCATCAGATTTACACAACACACATCTATTCGGCAAGGGCAAACCCCTACGACATATGTTGTCCACAGTGCATTAAATTTATTTTTTATTTGTACTGTATTACATTTTTTTTATATCAAAAAATAAATTTAACTTAAATTTAAAAAGTTTCGCCATGAAAAGATAAATGAACACACTTGCATAGGGGAGTAGGGGTTGAATTTTTTTTCACCCTCCTCAACAAAGAAAAATAAAAAAAAAAAAAAAAAAAAAAAAAAAAAAAAAGAGATAAAACGACTAGTGCTCTGAATTCATTCATCAATAAGATGTTAATCCATGCCGACATGCGGGAACTATCAGCCATGCACGTTTAATTATTGTATTGGCTCTCTACAGTGCGAAATGTGAAGTGGCGACGGGACCATGTTCTCTATTATTGATTACGGAGTATTATGTACGGAGTAGATGAGTAAAAATGTAACCGATTTTATCCATGCATGCAACTTAAAAAGTTTGTACCTAGTCCTTTTTACAGTTTTTATGATATCAAGTAAAACGTAATCTTTATTTAATTATATTTTGTTACGCGGAAGCGTAACGTTTCTTGTGAAATTGTTGATAGATTTAAATAGTAAGAAAAATGAAATGGAACACGAGATTTTTCAAGCTAGTATAAGTCAAGACCGGAGATCTATTTATCTTTAGTACCTTAACACTAGGAAAATCAGATAGTTAATGTTGTATAAACTAATGTTATAGGTACCACTATAACTATTGTTATTCCTGTTATAAATGAACACTATAACTATTGTTATTCCTGTTATAAATGAAGAAACAAAGAAGGATGAAAGGATAAAGTTTAGAAAGAAGATTGAATAGTCATACTTTTATTCATCTGAATATGACTATATCTATAAGACTATCTTTATCCACAGACTTATCTTCAAACTTCAGACTCTGCCACCTCAGCTTTCCACTAACTTTTCATTTTTCAGACTCAGACTCAAAATCTTCCAGTCTCAGTAAAAAGATATACTTTATTCTAAAACTCACTTCAGACTTTATCAACTCAACTTTTCACTATAAAATTTATTTTACTTATTTTTATTTTACTACTTTAATCTCTAAAAGATTTTTTTTAATGTGACTATCACTCGAGATAAGAAGCTTTATATAATTTTTTTTTTTTTTTTTTACAATACCTTTTTTTTTTCATCTATATTACATACGGAGTAATAAATTATACTCCGTATTTCACTACATTTTAATTAGCAAAGTAAATTTTTATCAAATCTATATAAATAAATAATAAACATTATATTATCTATTCAATATATATGAATTAAATATTATGTAATACACTATTCAGTAGTCTCAAAGTGAGTCTTGGAAATCCAAGACTTTCCCTAAGACCCACCTAAAGCTCATACACATCATTCACATATTCCAACAAAATATATGCAAGTCTCAGCTTCAGACTTTCCCTCATACTCTCCTTCAGACATGGTTAATGTTAGCCTAATACATTACAAGAGGTTAACATACAAACTTAATCACTCTAATGGGCCTCAAAGCCTAATGAACATCTACAAAATTTACTTCATAAAAATTCCACCAATGTTATATATATACTCCGTATATAGTAGGTCATGGGGTCAGAAATTCTAAATTAATCCCACTAAAATAGAACCACATCAGTTTTCTATAAAATATCTTAATTATATATTAATACATTATTTATTTTTATGGAAAATATACACCACGAGGAGCTTGTCCGCTTGATTATGTGCATTATTTTTGTTTGGCCATTCATATTATTATGAATTATTGCAGGGGACCATGTCCACAAATATAACTATGCTCATGTTTTATTTTTGTTTACTTTCTTACCTTACAATATTTCGAAATATATTAATTATCACACATTCTTATCCATTTGTTTTTGTTAACACTCTTTAAATGTGGTTTAGTTTACTTTCCGATCTTTTTTTATATACGGATTTTACCCAAATTATATACTTTTTTCATTATTATTTCCAACACTACAATTTTTTACTCAAAAGATATACACAATTCTTCACCAACACACCACCAATAAACCACCACAAAAACAACCATTAAAAAAACTACCCCAAACCGCGAACCGGCCAACCGGCCGCCCTGCACCCTACGCCGCCTCCGCCCTGACCCATGCCGGCGCCGCACATTCCCTCGCCCAGGGCCGTCTCCAAGATTTCGGGGGCCCTGTGCAAAACCTTACAATGAGGCCCTCTTTTATTTTTTTCTCGGTTGGATACATAACTGATTTCTACGGTATTATATGTTTAAACAATTGTAAATTAATGAAAATTAAGTTTAAAACAAATTATCAAAACAAAGTGCTTGTTGATGAATTTTTCTTGACAAATTATGGATAGAAAAAAAAAATGGATAGCAACATCAAGATTCGAACACATGACCTCTAAGTCACATGTGAAGCTATAAACCACTAGGCCAACACTGATCTTTTAATCATACACTATACTTATCTGTATATATAACTGATTAAGTGTTATTGGGCACCCAAAAATTGGGGGCCCTGTGCAGCCGCGCGGCCCGCACATGCTAAAGGCCGGCCCTGCCCTCGCCAGCCACCGACTACCGCCACTAACCACCCTTCACAAATCCTATAACCTTCCCTTTACAAACTCTAATTTTAAATTAGACTTAAATCTATTGAAAATTAATAAAAATCGATAATTTAAACACAAAAGTTAAAATTAAAAACGATTAAAACTTATTATTAGGGTTAATGATCAAGAAATTGACAAATTGAATGAATTTGATTGAAGATTAGTTAGGGAAAAAAACAGAGAGAAAAAAGAGAGAATTGTGTATATTTTTTGAGTAAAATGGCAGAGTTGGAAACAATAATGAAAAAAGTATACAACTTGAGTAAATTCTGTATATGAAAAATCAATTATAAGAAATGAAATACTTTTTCCATTTCGGTGAGTTGTTTAAACCTTTTTACACATTTATTAAAATGAGGAGAGAACTAATGAAAAAAGAATAACATTATAAATATAAAGTGTTCTCACTTGGTGTAAAGCTAGTAGATAAAATCACGCATTATAATTGGGTGTAACAAATAAAGACCGACACTCGTATTGTATTAAAATTTTTTATATCTTTAAACAAATTTAACTAAACTTAAAAAGTTTCACTAGGAAATATTATATGAACACACTTGAATGATTTGATTACGGAGTATTATTAATAATTTATGTTAACATTATATTGTAGATTACTAGGACAATAAGGTAAAACATATTCCTAAAATATTGCTAACATAATCTTAATTGATTATCTAAAATATTTTATCCTAGTATAATTTTCTATTTTTGATATTATATTTATTAATCCTCCGTCCCGGTGAATTGTTAACGTTTACTTTATTTTTTGAAGAAAAAATAAAGTAAACGTTAACAATTAATTGATTAAAGGGAATATTCTAATATTCTCTAATATGTGCCAATAATTGAATACGTAAAACTTGTTCGGGGTAGAGATTTTTTAGCATCCTCCAATACAAAGAAAATAAAAAATATATAAAAATATAAAAGATAAAACCACAAGTGCTTTGAATTCATTCATTGATAAGGTCTGAATACATGCGGGAACTATTCAGCCATGCACGTTTTAATTATTGTATTGGCTCTCTACAGTGGGAAATGTGAAGTAGCGACGGGACCATGTTCTCTATTATTGATTATCATGTACGGAGTAGATGTGTAAGAATGTAACCGAGTTAATCCATGCAACTTCAAAAGTTTCTTATAAATACCGACCTTCCTATATGCTATTCCATGCACATCATCCATTCATCCCTCTCCTCTCAACATCTTCTCAAACTAATAAATCATTTTTCGGTTACTCACGTTTCAATAAGTGTTTAGGTATTTCTTTTTTTTTTTTTATTTTTATTTTTTTTTTTATTTTTTTTTTTTTTAAGCTGTACGTACTTTCTTTATCCCAACTGTTTCCCAAGTGTTTTTCCGTTCATTTTCTTTAGCGTAAATTTATCATTACTCCGTATTAGCACACACTTACAGATAACTCTTTTTGAGATATTTATTTAACATTAAAAATAAAAAAGAAAACATTATATCTATGTTTTTGGCCTGCAATTTCTGGTCAATAAGCGAAGAATATAGTTTTCAATTCCTAGTGTCCGAGGATACCCAAACTAAAACCTGTTCATGAATCCCAAATGTACACTCCGTATATATATATATATATTAAAGTATTAATGTTGTGTTAAACATGCAAGACGCGCAGATGGCGGAGAATAAAGTTACATATGCCAACAACACCAGGAAACTGTTGTACCCAAAAGAGCAACACTTTTGGTCTGGGACACCCCTCGCAGCACCTGGTAGACTTCCCCCACGCTCAACTGAACATGGAAAACAGAAAGCCACAGCTGCAGGTGCTCTCAAGTTTGCAACTGTTTATGTTGATAATGAGGAAACTCTCCCCACCACCCGTAAATTCATCACCGCTTTTGACATCTCTGCACCTCAGGTATGTATATATTATACTAGTAATGGAATATAAGGTAAGGTCATTCGGATGAAATATTGACATAGCTAATGTTTTGTTAACTTATTTATCAGGAATTTGGGCCTTACGGCTCTCAGTCGCCAAAGAACTATTCACTGATACTCGGTCCAGATGAAACTATCAAAGAAGTAATAGTGAGGCACGGATTTATCGTTGATGCGATTGGGTTCGTTATCGCTGATAAAACTGGTGCAACCTCCACTAAAATATTTGGCGGTGATAGCGGAAACGAAACCAAGGTTGTAATAAAAACATCACAATTACCTTTTGGTCACTCGTTTAGTTCCTGTTCTGAAACTTATTCAATACATTAATTTTGCAGATTGCGCTAAAAAGCGATGAGTATATAACACAACTAAGCGGCACACATGGAAAATATCAACACTCTAGCAGTGATAGCAACATTGCTACACTCACCATACACACTAATTTGAATCCTTCTGGATATGGACCTTATGGAAGAGGAGAGCTTGTCCAGAATCCTCGTAATTTTATATCTGCAAACGGTCCAGTTATCGGATTTTTCGGAAGGCACGATAGCTATCTTCAGTCCGTTGGAGTCTACCTCATTAGTGGTCCTGCTAGTAAGGTACACCCTATTCTACAATGTCATCGTTTCTAATGACGAAACATAATTTGAGACTTAAATAAAATTGTAGGGACTACGGAGTATATGTTTTGAATTTGATTCTTCTTGTCTTACTTCTTATACCGTGCGAAAATTTAAACAATAAATTTCGTTTTATATTTTTAATCCATAATATTTTACTAATTTTTTTTTTATGGATCAAATTTTAGTATAAATGTATTATTTTAATAATATAATCCATTTGCATTTGTTTTTTCAATTTCTATTAAAATTCGAAAACCAAAAGCAAATGTAAAAAAAAAAAAAAAAAAAAAAAAAACACTACCAAATGGAGGGAGTAACTTTAAATAATACTGTAATTTTAATAATCTCATGTTCATGTATGTTCTTTTTTTCATTGTGTTTTGTGTTCTAAGTGTCACGTTTTGAACACATTTTTATTTGGTAAATTATTTCCTTCATGCATCTCGCTCTTTGTTTTCCCCACTTTTCCTAATATCAAATTTCACCCTAATCTCATTTTAAATTTGACAAGTTTTAGTTAAAAAAGTTAGTCAATCAATATATCTAATTAGTTACTTTTAGAGCATCTCCAATGGTTGTAAATAGGGACTTGCTTGCAATTACTCTAAATATTCAAGCTACAATTTCACCATTGGAGATGAAAATTAAGTTGTAGCTTGAAAGCAATTGTAGCTTGCTCAAGCTACAAGCTTAAATGAAAATAATTGAAATAAATTAAAACAAAAAATGGAAAATACATGTTCAATTTCACGTGAAAGTTCATTTTTTTAGAATAGTGGGTCCATTCAAGCTACAAGGTGTTGTAGCTTGCCATTGAAACGGTTTGTAGCTGTAAAGCAGAGTTGGTTAAATGTTGACGTGGAAACTCAAACTACAAGACTTTGTAGCTCTCCATTGGAATTCATTTGTGCATGCTTTTAGATTTTTCTTTTCAAAAAACAAAAACATAACTCTCGTACCAAAAGCAAATGGAAATAAAAACGGTGGGATGAAGGGAATATTACATTTATAATTGTTT
The DNA here is from genome assembly GCA_023091065.1 of Dianthus caryophyllus. Lineage (NCBI taxonomy): Eukaryota > Viridiplantae > Streptophyta > Magnoliopsida > Caryophyllales > Caryophyllaceae > Dianthus > Dianthus caryophyllus. The sequence continues at coordinate 7,495,671 of CM041529.1, read as the reverse complement.
ATATTTGAGTAACAAAGATGCTTTTAAATTTTACAGGCTTATGCAGAAACTGGACCAGATGGTCCTATTGATTGGAATGTGGTGGAAGTCAAATTGGGTCTATCTAAACCCTCAGTTGAATACGAAGATAATATTTTAGGAGGCAAGGTGAAGGCTACAGTTTATGGCAATGGTGATGCTACAGTCATTTATAGTGAGAGTTAAAGTAGAAAATAAATAAACTTGTTTGTAAAATGATTTGAATTACTACTATTTTCTTTATGATTTGGATCTAATAATCTATGATATATGCGTGCATATGCATGCTTATTTTGGATTAATAATGTATCGGTATCTTCAATATAGTGTTTGTGATATCTTTAATGTTTACAATGGTGACCAAGAGTTATGCTTGCATATGCTGATATGCGTGCTTACTTTGAACTAATAATGTATTGTTAAAACTAGGATTAATTGATAATAACCACCCTATAAGTACACTTTTTTTAAAATTAACACCCTATAAAAATTTCCTTAAAAATTATGACCACAATTGAGACATGTTTTTAAAAATTGGTACCCAAATTCTTATTTCAACCAAGTAATAGAAATTTTCGAGGAAATCTTACCTATTCTCTTAAAATTTGATATTAGTTATCCAAAATATCCTTCATTTAACACTATAAACAAATGAGTTGACACCGAACTTCAAAATTAATCAACTTATTCATTCTACGACCAACTACATTTTTCAAGATATCGACATTACCAATCACTTGATCATAGAAAGAAATATGTTAATGGTGTTGTATGAAGGCTTTTTAGAGTAATTCATATCAAATTTTAAGAGATATGAAAGATTTCCTCGAAAAATTGTATTTACTTTGTCGAAATCAGAATTTGGGTACCAATTTTTTAAAAAAAGTCATATTTATGGTCATAATTTTTAAGGAAATTTTTATAGGGTGTTAATTTAAAAAAAAGTGTATTTATAGGATGGTTATTATCAATTAACCCTTAAAACTATGATATAGATTGTGCTTTTTTTAATTAACTGCAACATGAAAGCTAAGACGAGTGTAACATTTTTCTTTTAAAGATACAATAGTCTGGTCTCCCGTGCAATGCAAGTATATTTTTGGGTTTTTCTACCTGGTAACCCTGTGTTTTTTCGGATTCCACTTGGTAACCCTACTTTCAGAAAGTTACAAATGGTAACCCTCTACTCTATTGATACCTATTAGCATGACCCTGTATTTGCATTTCGTCAATTATTCCGTTAAGTAGTTGATGGAAAATGGCGTGGCGTGTTTGATTTTAAGTTTAATCTCTATAGTAACCTCGTGTTTTAAAAAAAATCTACATGATAACTTTTTTTTTTTTTTTTTTTGTACGAAACACACACGCTTAAAACATCCCTCATTAAAATAATCCCTTTTTCTCTCATTTTCACTTGATCACACTATGAAATGTCAAACTTCAACCATGAGTGTTCGGAAAATGTTACATCTTCTTTATTTCGCTCAAACAATTTTATTTATTTTTGCTTAGAAATTTAGAGGAAATTGTTAATGAGATGTTTTAAGACTCATTTATACGAAAAACAACAAGAGAATGTATTGGATAGAAATAATTTTGTTTGGGAGGGTTCACTTTCTTCATCTTCTCTTGTCAACATTGTAAATAATTTAGTATTACTCATTGGAACTTGTTCATTAGTTGATTGTGAAATTTGATCGGATGAGTAAAAAGGGTGAGATTTGGAAAAGTTTGTTGGTTAAGCTTGACGAGGGTTGGTTTAGACTTGAGTGGAGTAATTGTCGAGTTTAATTATGTTGACCCAAGTTTGACCACCCTTTAGTTGATAAAAAAGAGCTTATTTATTAACGGTATTACTCATTCATGTACACAATTACTCGTTCATGTACACTTTTTACCCTACTTTTTCCATTTAATACCCCTCACCTATTTTCAATTACAGTTTTTTTCCTCTCTTTTATTTTCACCCTTTCACAATTATATTGCTTAATTTCACCCTTTCACAATTATATTTGCTTAATTTCACCATAATCAAGCAATTATGACGAATAATCTACCCTTTCATGAGGTAAATTTAATTTTTTGAACGTTGTGCAAATAATTCAACTGAAATATTATTTATTTAACGGTTTATTAATAAACACGACTTTATTTTGAATGTTAATCGGGATAAAATACGGAGTATGTTGTTAAAACATGATAATGAAGAGACAATGATACGGAGTAGGTTTTTGTGCTCCGCTGGTGTTTCTGTCTTTGTGCTTTGTGCGTTAGGGGGTTGGAGGGGAGGGGGGATGAGTTACAGCGTACTTAGGTTTTTTCTTTTTCTTTTTCTTTTTTCTTTCTTTTTTTTTTTTTTATTAAAATAGAAATTAAAATTACAAAAATAAATAAGTAACTAGAAAAAAAAATTAATTAAGAAGCGTACAAAATTGAGTAAAAAAATGTACAAATGAGTAAAAATGTGTACACAAATGAATAAAAAAAGTGTACAAGGAAAAAAAAAGGTGAGAGAAAGAAGAGAGAGAAAGAGTAAAAGAGGTTAAAACATAAAGGGTATAAAATGGAAAAATGTGTACATGATTGAGTAAATCATGTACATGAAAGAACAATACCCTTTATTAACTATCCCTCATCAAACCTTCCCACACTTTTCATTTAACACACACTCTCTGAAAACAACTCCCTCACTTTCTCCCTCATGTTTTAAAGATCAAATTGAAAGAAAAATCACCTCATTTCTCCTCTAAACTGTAACTCCCCCCTCCCACAAACTCAAGTGGGTACTTTCACGATTTCTCCCTCATTTCTTGCCCGATTTTGACGATTTTCGTTGCGACGCATTCCTCTATTCGTCCTCCATCTTTCTATACTAGTTTCCAATGAAAGTGAGTGGGTTTTCTTCCCCAAGTTAGAGACTTTCATAGCTAGGGTTTTACTAGTTTTAAGACTTTGTTGTAGAATGTCGACTTCTTGTGTTTTGAGTGATGAATGGGGTTGTTTATGGTGTTTATTGAACCTTGTAGAGGAAGGAATTGTTGAGGAGCCCTTGTAGAGTGATAAGACGGAGTTAGTAGTGGTTTACATGGTGATTTTAGGTGTGGTTGAAATGTTTAGTTGGGTGAATTACGACCATTTTGACGTAATATGGAGTTGTGATGATAGGATGGTTATAAGTGCTTTTTAAATGATTTGATTATTTTAGTGTGTTCTTGATGATTTTGAAGTGTGTACCAATCTCGAGACACGGGAAACGGGAAGCAAGAAGACGAAATCGAAGCGGAAGTAAGCAGGGGAAGACAAAGAATTGAAGAAGGTTAATGCGCTACTGGCGCATGGATAGGCGCTACTGGCGCCTGAGAAGATGTTGATTGCCGTGCTAATGCGCTACTAGCGCAGATATGTGCGCCACTGGCGCACCTCTGTTGCCAATTTTGCCGAGTTATTGCGCTACTAGCGCATACTCCTGCGCCACTGGCGCATGCTAATCCGGATTTTTGGAAATTTACTTTGTTTTATTTTTAATTTTCATTTTAGGAAATATTTTTTTAGGAAATTCTTAGGGTTTAATTAGAAGACTACTACTTCCATAGAACATTATTCTTATCATCATTATCTCTCTCATTAGTTTCTTAATTAGGTTTTCCAATAACTTGGTGATTTTCTCTCAAATTATGTGTAACTAAACACCGAATTCTTGATACGATTAATTGAAGCGTCGGTAATTAATCCGTGAGATTATCAATTTCTCTACTTTTCTTTGAGTATTATTTAATTCCTTGTTCTTATTATTATTGATTTTAATCTTGATTATGGTGTACAACTAATTAGGGTTATTATTGATTAATTTGCTAGATTTGATTATTGGCTCAGTTTGCTTTATTAATCTTATCGTGGTAGCAATTGTGATTGATTTATTGTACTCCGTTTGTCGTAAATTAATCATAAAAGGAATTGAATTTGTGACTCGAGTATTAACTGCGTTGTTTGTATTAGTCATCTTTATTGATTCTCGTGCTAATTCTTCTATAGACTTGAACTTAATTCGCGTGATTTGGGTTAGTCTTAAAAAGGGTAATTTAGGGCATCCGATTTGACCTAATTACTGATTAAAGAGGGAATACGTAAATTAATATTATTGCACGGTATTAGCTTTCACAATAAAGTACTCAAGTAAAGTGGGTTAATTGTTTTCTATGATCGGTGATTTTATCGTCTGTGGATATCGTATCGTGTCAAGGCCTTTCTCATATTTGTTTCAAATCCTTAATTTATTATTGTCATTAGCTAGTTCTCTTAGTTATATTTTACTAAATCAAAACCCCCCCCAAACCTGTTACTGTTACTTAATTACTCCGTATTATTGCATTCTTTACACTTTACTTCATTACAATTAGCCTATTTCTCTGTGGGATCGACCCTTACTTCCATTTTACTACTTGTTTAGTATTTAGGATTTAAGTGATTATAAATTATAATTTGCGGCATACGACTTTAAGCCCGTCAAATTTGGCGCCGTTGCCGGGGATTTAGGCGTTAATTGTTTAGTGTAGGTGTATGCATAATACCCGTTCTACTAACCTGAACCTCGAGCCTTTTGACTCAGAGATTGAAAGAACCATTTTCAGGTTTAGGAAGAACAAGAGTGGTCAAATCGTTGTCGTGCAGAATCCTGAGGTAGACGTACCTGAATACGCTTCGGACTTCTCGAATTCTTCTGACGAGAGTGACGTGATGGCAGAACAATCTATTAAGCAACTCACAGCTCCGGATCTCACCAGTCAACCGTTGTGTATCACCATCCCACCTCTCGCGGCTGGTGTTAACTTCGAGTTGAAATCCGGGCTCATTCATCTGTTACCCGCATTCCATGGGTTAAACGGCGAGGATCCGAACAAGCATTTGTCGGACTTTCACATTGTGTGCTCAAGCATGAAACCTGCTGGTGTCACTGATGAGCAACTGAAGCTCAGAGCCTTCCCGTTCTCACTGAAGGACGCTGCGAGGGATTGGCTCTACTATTTACCCACGGGTAGCATCGACACGTGGATAAAGATGAAGAGGGCGTTCCTAGAGAAGTACTTTCCCGCCTCTCGTTCCTCACAATTGAAGAAGGAGATAAGCAATGCCGAACAGCTAGACGGTGAAAGTATGTATGAGTATTGGGAACGTTTCAAGAAGTTATGCGGCACTTGTCCTTATCACGGGTATAAGAATTATGATCTCGTCATGTACTTCACTGGTGGCTTGAGTAAAGATGATGCTCGTATGCTCCATGCGGCTAGTGGAGGAGGTATAGCTAATAAAAACCCGGATGATGCGATAGCATTGATCACAGAGCTTGCTGAGAGCTCAAGGGACTTTGACAGGAAGACCCCACGACGAGGGGTCAATGCAGTCGGCTCAAGTAACGCTTTACTTGAGGAGAAGGTTGATAGCTTGTTATCTCTAGTCAAGGACTTGGTAGTGGGTAGGAAGCCGGTGATGGCTTGCGGTATTTGCTCCTCTCCAGCACATCCTAGTGAGAATTGCCCGCAAATGCAAGAGGGACCGGTTGAGGATGTGAATGCTATCGGGTACATGGAGCCGTCTCAACGCAAATGGGACCCATACTCTAATACATTCAATCCTGGTTGGAAGGCAAATCCGGCTTTTCGATGGGGTGATAATCAGAATAACCCACAAAATGCTCAAGGTAACCAATCCGGTCCACCCCGTGGTCAGTTCATGCTTCGACCGCAGAACCCACCACCTAGCTCACAACCTCCTCCAAGCTCATCAATGTCCACTGAAGAAATGATTCGTGCTCTCGCTGTCAGTGTCACTCAAAACCAACAAGAGACTAAGAGTAGCATTCGAAATCTAGAGAATCAGGTGAGTCAAATGGCAGTTGCTATTAGTCGGTTGGAGGCAAGAGGCTCGGAGAAATTGCCTAGCCAAAGTGTGCCTCCTAAAGAAAATGTGAGTGCCGTTTCATTGAGGAACGGGAGACAATTGGAGGAGGTGGAGAAGACAAAAAAGAAGAAAGTAGTGGATGATTCGGCGGTCCGTGAAGAAATGGAGATTGAGGCCGATGAAGATGAAGGTAAGATGAATGAGGGTCCGTTGCCGGTATATGAACCGGAAGTTCCTTTTCCGGATGCTCTTAAGTCCACACGGAAGATCGAGAAGGACAAGGACGTCTACGAGACATTCCGTAACTGTGAGGTAAATATTCCACTTTTGAATTTGCTTAAAATTGTACCTCGTTATGCTAAGTTTTTGAAAGAGATTTGTACCCTTAAGAGGAAGAAGAGTGAACCTAAGGGTAAGGGGTCTAAGGGTAAGGTGAGTGAATATGTTTCAGCTTTGTTTCAGAAGAAGGTACCCCCTAAATGTGGAGACCCCGGTATGTTTTCGATTCCTTGCACCATAGGAGACCTTAGGATTGAAAAGGCCATGTTAGATTTAGGAGCGTCGATTAATGTCATTCCTTTTTCCGTCTATGAGACTTTAAAACTTAGACCTTTGAGAGACACTAATGTGGTAATTCAATTAGCTGATAGATCTAGTGTCAATCCTAAAGGGGTGGTGGAGAATGTTATGGTGAAAGTAGATAAATTAGTCTTTCCGGCTGATTTCTATGTTTTGGACATGAAAAGTGAGGTAGACGTCATCTCCGTTCTGTTGGGTAGACCGTTTTTAAAGACTGCAGTTACTAAGATTGATGTACCTAAAGGATCACTCACTATGGAGTTTGATGGGACGGTAGTTAAGTTTTTGATTGCTAATCCTATATCTGATTCTAATAATGTTCACTCACTATGTGCTCTTGATGTTACTAACCATCCTCCTAAGTGCCGGAAAGTTAAATATCCGAGCAAGCCTGTTTCTAGTGTGCAGGTTCCCTCTACTAAATCACAAAAGCTTGTGATCTTATGGAACCATCGCAAAGATGCAGAGAAAAACCAAGGTAAGCTTGAAACTTGGTATGATAAGCTGGTTAATCGAAAGAGTTTGGTTAAAGGCTCGCAAGTAATTCATGTTAAATCTAGCCTTCGATCATATCCATTCTCTTCAAAGGTAAGCTGAGGTAATAATTTCTTTCCCTACTCTAAAAGTCGGGTGATTCGTCACTCCGCGAGATGTCGAGCCAACGACGTTAAACAAAGGCGCTTTCGGGAGGCAACCCGCGGTTTGTTGAAAAAAAAAAACACAAAACACAAAAAAAAAAAAAAAAAAAAAAAAAAAAAAAAAGAAGTCCGAAAAAGAAAAAAAAGATCATCGGAACATCCTCGAGCTCCGGTGATGGAGTAGGCGTCATGAGTGGTGGAACTGATGGTGAGATCGTTGTGGACACCTTGTCTATACGATCGAGTTGACTTGGTTTGGAGTAGGGGAGCTCACGCTGCTACACATGAGCTAGGAGTTTGTATGGTTTTTGTCGACACTATATGTGTAGTGCTTTCATGATACTTTCATTCAAGCGTGGGGGAGGAGGTGAGGCGTGTGGTTGCACTATGTCTACGGTATCCTTGTATGCTTGATGGTTTGGTGAAGTCTTTTGGCACGGTTTATCTTGGTGAGGTATGTTCGTCCTCCCTCTTTTTCTAGTGTCCTATGCAACATTGAAGACAATGTTTCGTTCAAGCGTGGGGGAGGAGAATCGTTTCGATTGTATTGTAAATTTGTAAAGTGTGCTTTTGTTTATGTTTCAAAAAAAAAAAAGTGAAAAAATCGAGAAAAAAAAAAAAGAAAAAAAGAAAGCAAAAAAAAAAGAAAAATACGAAGAAACAAGTGAATCCCGGCTAGGTGAAAACCCGAAAGGGCGCCTAGGCAAAATTGGGATATGTGGCCGAGGGCGGAGTGAAACCCACAAGGGTAGGCGCTCCGAGTAAAATGAAGAATCGAGATGCGTGCCACGAGAGTAGAAGTAAGGTGAAAACGCTAGAGTGAAACCCGCAAGGGCGGGCACTCTAGGCAAAATGAGAGATTTAGGAAAAAAAAAAAATGTTTTACTACTTCCTATTTTACCGGCGAGAAGACATAAGAAGGGTGACAAAGAAGGTCGGAAGGGTAAGATAGAGGCTACGGTGAGGCGTAATCGCGGTGCACGGAGTGTAGGCACCACACATTGCGATTGGGTTGGTTTGAATTGCGGAGTAGAGGCGGTTAGGAGCTCGCTTGTGTGGGTTGTATGTGTGTGTGACATACGCTTTTTGTCACTGGAGAACGTTAGTAGCACAAGCGGGTGGGCTAGGATGGAGAAATAAGGGGCGTAGCTGGGCTTCTGTCATCATTGTCATGTTTTGTCGTTGAGTCGATGGGTATGTGTTTCCTAAATTTCGAGAGTTGTTGTCATGAGGGTGAAAGAGTGAGCGCGAATGGCTATTACTTAAGCCATTAGAGGGAGTTAGAGATTAGAGTTGAGAGTATGACTTGCTTTGACTTGTGTCCGCCACATTTCTTTTGAGCTAGTGTTGGTTGGTTTATATTGCGTCCTTTGAGTTTACTCGAGGACGAGTAAAGGTTCAAGTGTGGGGGAATTTGATAAGACGGAGTTAGTAGTGGTTTACATGGTGATTTTAGGTGTGGTTGAGATGTTTAGTTGGGTGAATTACGACCATTTTGACGTAATATGGAGTTGTGATGATAGGATGGTTATAAGTGCTTTTTAAATGATTTGATTATTTTAGTGTGTTCTTGATGATTTTGAAGTGTGTACCAATCTCGAGACACGGGAAACGGGAAGCAAGAAGACGAAATCGAAGCGGAAGTAAGCAGGGGAAGACAAAGAATTGAAGAAGGTTAATGCGCTACTGGCGCATGGATAGGCACTACTGGCGCCTGAGAAGATGTTGATTGCCGTGCTAATGCGCTACTAGCGCAGATATGTGCGCCACTGGCGCACCTCTGTTGCCAATTCTGCCGAGTTATTGCGCTACTAGCACATACTCCTGCGCCACTGGCGCATGCTAATCCGGATTTTTGGAAATTTACTTTGTTTTATTTTTAATTTTCTTTTTAGGAAATATTTTTTTAGGAAATTCTTAGGGTTTAATTAGAAGACTACTACTTCCATAGAACATTATTCTTATCATCATTATCTCTCTCATTAGTTTCTTAATTAGGTTTTCCAATAACTTGGTGATTTTCTCTCAAATTATGTGTAACTAAACTCCGAATTCTTGATACGATTGATTGAAGCGTCGGTAATTAATCCGTGAGATTATCAATTTCTCTACTTTTTTTTGAGTATTATTTAATTCCTTGTTCTTATTATTATTGATTTTAATCTTGATTAGGGTGTACAACTAATTAGGGTTATTATTGATTAATTTGCTAGATTTGATTATTGGCTCAGTTTGCTTTATTAATCTTATCGTGGTAGCAATTGTGATTGATTTATTGTACTCCGTTTGTCGTAAATTAATCATAAAAGGAATTGAATTTGTGACTCGAGTATTAACTGCGTTGTTAGTATTAGTCATCTTTATTGATTCTCGTGCTAATTCTTCTATAGACTTGAACTTAATTCGCGTGATTTGGGTTAGTCTTAGAAAGGGTAATTTAGGGCATCCGATTTGACCTAATTACTGATTAAAGAGGGAATACGTAAATTAATATTATTGAACGGTATTAGCTTTCACAATAAAGTACTCAAGTAAAGTGGGTTAATTGTTTTCTATGATCGGTGATTTTATCGTCTGTGGATATCGAATCGTGTCAAGGCCTTTCTCATATTTGTTTCAAATCCTTAATTTATTATTGTCATTAGTTAGTTCTCTTAGTTATATTTTACTAAATCAAAACCCCCCCAAACCTGTTACTGTTACTTAATTACTCCGTATTATTGCATTCTTTACACTTTACTTCATTACAATTAGCCTATTTCTCTGTGGGATCGACCCTTACTTCCATTTTACTACTTGTTTAGTATTTAGGATTTAAGTGATTATGAATTATAATTTGCGGCATACGACTTTAAGCCCGTCATAGAGCCAAGTCATCTTCACCTTTGAGTTGTTCTTATGTTGTTTCTCCCTCAAGGTAAGGGCTACTCTCTTACTTAGTCTATATTGGGTGTTTTAGTGTGTGTTAGTATGTTGTGTGTGATGTATTTGGTTTATAATGCTCCGATTGTGTTGTATGCAATATTGTAAGAATGTATGTTATGTTTGAATGCTAAGCATTTACCTTGATATTGTGGAGAATGAGTAAAGTTTGTGGAATTTGAAGTGTATGCAATTGTATCATTGGAAGTCAAGTGGGATGATTGTGGCATAAGGCCGAGAGGTTGGGGGAGGCCCTAGGGCCGTGTATGGATGAGGGCCTTGCGGCTTGATGTGGGCCGTGTGGTTTGAGGTGCTCGGGGTCACGACCGAGTACCATGTGAATGTTATGAAATGGGTTTGTGTTGGTGTTGTATGGAATTTGAATGTATATGTGTGACTCGTGCTTTTGTATTCGTTGTATTGTTGTAAATGTTGTAATAATGATAAGAGTTGTATTAGTGGCTTTTGAGAGCGAAGGTTGGTTCGAGTTTATGGTTATCTTATGAATCGTGAACTTGGAAGGTAGTGGTTGTGAATGTATGTATGAAACCCATTATTGTTATGAGTTGTTGGCCTTGTGTTATGTTGTAAACATGAGCAGGGATTTTGAATTGTTTAACCTTGTTTATATTTATATACATAAGTCGTTCTCTCGCCATGACGTATAGTACTCCCGTGATTGTTGAGGCATGTGTTGCCATGATTGTTGAGGCATGTGTTGCCATGATTATTGAGGCATGTGTTGCCATAATTGTTGAGGCATGTGTTGCCGTGGTTGTTGAGGCATGTGTTGCCGTGGTTGTTGAGGCATGTGTTGCCGTGATTGATGAGGTCTGTGTGACCTGGTGTTTGAGGTCTGTGTGACCATGTGTTGAGGTCTGTGTGACCGTGTGATTAGGTCTGTGTGACCATGTGATTGAGGTGTGTGTGACCTTGTGACTGGAGGAGGTGTGGGGTGTTGACGATATGGTAAGTCCCCTGTGTGGAGTTACACAGTGGGGTTCTTGTCTATGCTTATTGATTCAAGAATGTTTAATACACGTCCGAGCTAGTACACCTTGGAATACTTCTAACTTGTATGATTAAAGGCTACCTATATATTTAAATGAACTTCGTCTCACGTCTTAAATTTCCTTAAACGTTTATTTTCCTTACGCATATTTTTTATAAGTTAATTTGAAGGCTAACTAGGGTTTTGTTGTTTGTTGTGTCTGTTATGATCCCCCACCCCGTAGGTGCTCGGACTTGACTGTGTTTGTTTTGGGGGCGCTTGGAGGGAATCGCTGGAGTTTTGGTCTTGAGTATAACTTCCACCATAGACGTCTCATTATGTTTTATCGCTTTACAGTTTTCGGCCTGCGTGCCTTGTTGTTGTCTTGAACGACAGTTGTAGTTTGAGAGTTTCGTTTCCTTTTGGCGTTTTCAGTTATATATTTACAGGTGTTCTGTCTTGAGATTACAGGTGTTTGCCAATTGACCCGTTCAGTCGGGTCTTGTAACGCCGTCATTTAGGTGGGGTGATGTATGTCATTTATATTGATTATATGCCCCCGATATAGTTGCATTTAGCTCGCATTTGCTCGATTTCACTATTATTTTAGGAGCTATATGCTTTATATTGCGATACTGTCGTTCCTCGTGTGTATTTTGCAGGTTTTGGCGGTCCTGAGCTAAAACCTGAGGTTAGTGGAGCATTATCGAGTATCGTGGCGTCAAGACGAAGCCCGAGAGTTGATTCGGAGGCAATACGATGATTTGGGACGTCAAACCTATAGGTTCAGCTCAGAGCAAACCTATAGGTTCAGGATGAGTGCACAAGAACAAAACTTGCTGGAAATTGCTGGAAGTCCTTAGAACCTATCGGTTTAGGGTCAAACCGATCGGTTCCCACCCCTGAACCGATCGGTTCAGCCCCGAACCGCTCGGTTCACTTGCTCTACGTTATGTTTTCTCGCGGGCCTATAAATACAACTTGAAGTTAGGGTTTTAGATTATCTTTTACATTCTATTTTACTGCGTTGGGTTAGAATTAGTTTCTCTCTTTTAAAACTCTCAAAAACTCTTAGACTTAGCTCGGATTTCAATTTGCAAGATCGATACTTTGAATTCCAGATTTCTCCCAGGTTTAATTTAATCATTCTCATTCATCTCATCATGTTTATTATTATTGTTTTCATTGCTTTCACTCTATTCATGTCTAGCTAATTCTCAATAAGGGTTTAGGGTGATTGTGAGATTGATTCAGGACATGTTTTAATTGCTTATATCGATTGAATTTGTGCAAGTTGATATCTTCCTACGCGTTTTATTATCAATTGAATTTAGGGACGCCTTTATTGAATTGAATTTAGGTTGTTTCAGTTTAAGATCGAAAGCCTAATTGAAACTAGACTCACGTGTAATTGATAAGTTGAATTTAGTACGTAGCGAGAGCCCGCTAAATTTGCTTAAGGTTAAAATTGACTCGAGAGAGCGTTTTCCTAAACCTAATCACTTGCATGACTTCAATTGATTGTATTTCCTTCTGAGTTGAGTTCCTGAATCGATGTCACATTGATCCCGATGCCCTAATCTCCCTCTCATACGCTTTTCATACCTATTTACTTATCGTTCTTAGTTTAGTCCTTCAAAACACCGACTTTAGTTACCTCGAGATTGACCTTTCTTAACTAAGCGATCCTTTGACTTCGTCTGTCTCCCTGTGGATTCGACCCTGCTTACCGCTAGCTTCTGTTAGTTGTTTGTCTAGGTTTATTTTGATTAGGCGTGACGATTTAGCCTCATCAATTTTGGCGCCGCTGCCGGGGAGACGGCTTTGTTAGTTTTAGTTATTGTTTTTGTTACAGGTTTTTCTCTCTTGTCTCAAGGAACCTAGTTCCTTGAGACCATTTCTCAACGTTTGCTTGTAGTTTTGTTTATGCACAGGCCACCTCGGACTCTTGTTCCATTTGAGCCTGAACCTGAGCGAGCATTACATAGACTGCGTCGGGAAGCAATTAAAATAGTCGATCTAGATATAGAGGAAGCGTCGTATTCGGAGTCTAGTGCAACGCAATCGTCCTACGAAGAGGACACTCCACCAATTACTCCAGTTTCTTCTCTACCACGTGTGACTATGCCTAAATTATATAGTCACTCGTTGCCCAAGACCGAGTCCATCACACAAGGATTCACGATACCGGCTACGGTCCAGGGGAATTTCGAGATTCGCCCCGCCTTTCTTACTTTGGTGGACCGCAATCAATTCGGCGGTAATCCTACGGAGGATCCCGGGAAACACGTGCAGGTTTTCACCGATTACTGCTCGACGATTAAGCAGAATGGGATCACTCAAAATCAGATTAGGGAGATGCTATTCCCTTTTTCTCTACGTGATCGCGCGCGGGATTGGATCACGGATCTTGATAAGGCTGCTGCTGGTATTACGGATTGGCCTAGTCTAGCTCTTGCTTTTTATCGCAAGTACTATCCTCCGGAGCGGACTAACCAACTCCGTAGTCAAATTCAAGGGTTCCATCAAAACTTTGATGAAACGTTAGCTGAGCATGGGACCGTTACAAATGGTTGATTTGTGAATGTCCACACCACGGACTAGGCGATTGGTTGGTGATTATGACGTTTTACAACGGGTTGTATGCTGAGAGTCGCGCTATTCTTGACTCGGACGCGGGAGGTCGATTTGCTAATAATACCGATGACGATAAAGCGTGGCAAACGATCGAGGAAATGACTGTACATTCAGCCCAGTTTGGTAAGCCTAGGGGTAATTCACGGTCCGCACATAATGACCGTGGGAATGAGAATATGAGTGCGGTTGTGAGTCAACTTTCTGAGTTAAATAGCAAGTTTGATGCTATGCAGGGGAGTGTTTCTACGGGTGCCCACGTCAACGCCATCTCGGGGCACGATTCAGGTCACTTTTCACCGGGGTACACGGGACCCCACGAGCAGGTTCATGCGTATCAGTCTTACTCTTAGAACCTGCCGTACCAGAATCAACCAGGTTATGATCGGTCACTCTTATCCTATCGTAACCAGAACGTACTTAACCCGACTCCCCCACCTACTCAAAATGCACCCTACATCCCCCCCTACAAAAATCAACAACCACCCACTTACCAAAAACCACCCTACACACCACCTTCTCAACCTACACCGGTGCCCGATCCTTTGGCCGAGACTAAGGCTATGATGTTGCAAATGCAACAATTGATGATGGGCATGCAGAAGTTGCAAGAAATGATGCTGCAGCAGATTTAGAAGGATGGGCAAGCTAAGGATGCGGCGATCAAGCTTTTGGAAAATCAAGTTGCCCAAATAGCTACTTTGCGAGCGTCCCGACAACCTGGAACACTCCCGTCCCAAGGTAATCCACCTCCCGATACAGCATGTGCGATTACATTGAGGAGTTGCACGTCTTATGATGCTCCGAGGGTGGACACGCCTAAGCCGGTTGCACGAAGTACGGGTGACGATAGTAGTGATGGTTCGGGTGTTGTTTCTGGTGCTCCGGTTGCTACTCCAACGCCCCCGATTCAAATAAAGCTCCCATTTTCGGGTCGACAACAAAATACCGGGGTCGAGGCTAAGTTTCAGAAGTTCGTGGATGTCGTCAAAGCCCTCCAGGTAAATGTTCCTTTCATTGACCTTGTAACTGAAATCCCCGTGTACGCTAAGTTTTTGAAGGAAGTCTTAGCTAGGAAGCGTACGCTAGATGACATCTCGACTGTTGCTTTTGTAGGGGAGGCTAGTACTAGGTTGCAAGGTAGTAAACCCCCTAAACTTAGTGACCCCGGGACCTTTTCTATCCCATGCTCCATAGGTAAGTTTGCGATTAGGAATGCCTTATGTGACCTAGGAGCTAGCGTCATTGTCATCCCGTACTCGATGTGTCAAAAGATAAACATGACCAATTTGGGACCCACTAGCATTACCTTGCAAATGGCCGACCGTTCCGTTAAGCGTCCCTTAGGTATCCTACAAGATGTCCCCGTACAGGTTGGAAAGTTCATTATCCCTGTCGACTTTGTAGTGTTAGATATGCCTGAGGATGTCCACATCCCGATCATTTTGGGGAGACCCTTCTTGCACACTGCTGGTGCACTTATTGATGTGGGTAAGAAGACCTTAACGTTCTCGGTGGGTGGTGAGCAGCTTACTTTTACGCAGTCTAGTACCCCACGGTCACCTATGCGTCTAGAGTCGGTTAATGCTATTAATGTTATACCTCCGTCTCACTCTACTGGAGACACTTTGGGGGTTTTGCATGTCTCTTCTCCTTGTGCAGGTTCGTCACGGAATAGCTGCAAGGATGGTTTGGGGGAGAGAAAGCTACTTAAAGCCGACGTCTATGGTGCGAGCAATGGAGATGGAGGACCCACGGTCGAGCCGCTTGGAGCACGCGGGAGATATGGTGAACCGTTTAGAGGTGGAGACCCCGCTTGGACGAGTTCTGCTGAGCTACCTCGAGGAGGTGGTTTACTACGACACTCCGACGATGTCACTATGAGTGAGGGTGTCGCGAATGGCCAAAACCTTGGCGAGATTATATGTTTTGATTGGACCTTTGAAGAGTCGTGCGGGACTATAAACCAGCGCTTTCCGGGAGGCAACCCGATGACATTTTGTAATCAGTTGTACTTTATTTCGGTTTGTTTTTGACTTTGACATTATTATTTTGCATGTGAGCGCGCGAGGATGAGGGATTTTATGATTTTCGTTGAGTTTGACCAGGTTTTAATGATTCGTCACGGACGAACTACGCGCAAAACGGACGAGCCAACCACCATTGGCCCTACTACAGCGGTGGCCTAGGGGTCAAGCAGACGCAAATTCGCTTTTTCGCTCTTCGCGGAGCACCTTTGCATGGGTCTTTTGGATGCGTAATTGTGAATGTTTAGCCATGACCCTTGCTTCGATTTGGTTTAGGGGAGCTCCTTCACGAGCATGTGAGTCCTCTTTACCCTTTGCCCTCTTACTTTCTCGTTTTTCTTTCCACCCCATATGATTTGTGTCCTCTGTTTTGCTTGCTTATCTGTGCATTTAGTTCACATTGAGGACAATGTGTAATTCTGGTTTGGGGGAGGAAAGCACTTTCGCGCTTATTCATTTGCATTTTTCATTTTGTGTGCAATTATCCAAAAATCCAAAAAAAATAAAATTTTGAAAAATTCCATAAATATTTTGGTTTGAATTGTCAAGTTCGGAGAATTGATTAGTGTGCTAATTTTGATCTTTGGTATCTCCGAGTTGAAAATCCATCGTCGTAGCTTGCACTATATGTTTGTTTCCTAGAAATAGATTGCGAGTCTCAAACACTAGCCCACTTATTTGCTTAATTGTTATCGTTTTTCGTTCGTTTGCTTTCGATATTGGCATTCAAGTGAGGCAATGGTTTGTGGAATGTATGGAAAGTTGGCTTGTGGAATGAAATGGATGGATGTTAATAATGTTGGAGCAATGCTTCGATGCTTTCGGAGGGGACTCGTTGATTTGAGTAACCATAATGGCCATGAATTTGGTTGTGACCGAGAGTATGAGCAATGATGTAACCCTTAAGGAAATATGTGTACCCGAGCGTGATCTTTAACGATTAAATGTCAAGCTAAACGGTATAACATACGAGGGATGCTCCACATTTAAGAAAAAAAAAAAAGAGAAAGAAAAGAAAAGAAAAAGAATGGAATGATGTGGAAAGAAAGGTGGAATGGAAAGTGGTATGTTTGGTTGGCCTTGCTTGAATTCAATGATCGTAAGTCTTATTTTTGCGAAAGCGTGAGAGGCTAGTAATATGATGTTGGTGTGAATGGTTGAGACTTGTGCTCTATTTTCGGTGAAATAGACTATGGTTTGTAAGTTTATGTGCATAGGTTGTCCACTTTGAGATGCGAGCGTGATAAATTAGCTACACTTTGATTTTCTCCGACGCTGTTTGCTTGAGGACAAGCAAAGGTTTGGTTTGGGGGAGTTTGATGTATGTCATTTATATTGATTATATGCCCCCGATATAGTTGCATTTAGCTCGCATTTGCTCGATTTCACTATTATCTTAGGAGCTATATGCTTTATATTGCGATACTGTCGTTCCTCGTGTGTATTTTGCAGGTTTTGGCAGTCCTGAGCTAAAACCTGAGGTTACTGGAGCATTATCGAGTATCGTGACGTCAAGACGAAGCCCGAGAGTTGATCCGGAGGCAATACGATGATTTGGGACGTCAAACCTATAGGTTCAGAGCAAACCTATAGGTTCAGGATGAGTGCACAAGAACAAAACTTGCTGGAAATTGCTGGAAGTCCTTAGAACCTATCGGTTTAGGGTCAAACCGATCGGTTCCCACCCCTGAACCGATCGGTTCAGCCCCGAACCGCTCGGTTCACTTGCTCTACGTTATGTTTTCTCGCGGGCCTATAAATACAACTTGAAGTTAGGGTTTTAGATTATCTTTTACATTCTATTTTACTGCGTTGGGTTAGAATTAGTTTCTCTCTTTTAAAACTCTCAAAAACTCTTAGACTTAGCTTGGATTTCAATTTGCAAGATCGATACTTTGAATTCCAGATTTCTCCCAGGTTTAATTTAATCATTCTCATTCATCTCATCATGTTTATTATTATTGTTTTCATTGCTTTCACTCTATTCATGTCTAGCTAATTCTCAATAAGGGTTTAGGGTGATTGTGAGATTGATTCAGGACATGTTTTAATTGCTTATATCGATTGAATTTGTGCAAGTTGATATCTTCCTACGCGTTTTATTATCAATTGAATTTAGGGACGCCTTTATTGAATTGAATTTAGGTTGTTTCAGTTTAAGATCGAAAGCCTAATTGAAACTAGACTCACGTGTAATTGATAAGTTGAATTTAGTACGTAGCGAGAGCCCGCTAAATTTGCTTAAGGTTAAAATTGACTCGAGAGAGCGTTTTCCTAAACCTAATCACTTGCATGACTTCAATTGATTGTATTTCCTTCTGAGTTGAGTTCCTGAATCGATGTCACATTGATCCCGATGCCCTAATCTCCCTCTCATACGCTTTTCATACCTATTTACTTATCGTTCTTAGTTTAGTCCTTCAAAACACCGACTTTAGTTACCTCGAGATTGACCTTTCTTAACTAAGCGATCCTTTGACTTCGTCTGTCTCCCTGTGGATTCGACCCTGCTTACCGCTAGCTTCTGTTAGTTGTTTGTCTAGGTTTATTTTGATTAGGCGTGACGATTTAGCCTCATCATGGGGTCCGCCCGACCTAAATGGGAGTGTTATACTCCGTCTCCCTGTAGCCTCCTCATTACTATGGTTTGTCCATAACACCTTCACCAAAGCTGTACCTTCTCGTCTTGTGTTTTGAATTTTTCGATCCAATATCCGTCCTGCTGTCTCTTTATAACTCAAGGATTTATCAGGTTAAATGATTTCGAACTCCAACACATGGTCTTGCATCTTACATACTTCCTTAGTTGCGAAACAGTGGATACCTATATCCGTAACCTCCCAAAACAAGCCCTGTGATGTAACAGATTTTTATTTGCATGCTCTAACGTTGACTTAGACGGTACTAATTATTTCGAATTCTAATTAAGTCGTTTAAATGTCAAAATGAGTCGAAATGTGTCATCACGCTTAAATAAATTGTAACAACCCGGATTTTCCAACGAAATAAAAATAAAGAATTAAAAGGATTTATAAAAGAAAGTAAAATAAAAGCAAGCCACGGTGGCGGAAACACCGTGGAATTCGGACCGCCACTAACTAAAACAACTGTCTAGACTTCAAAGTCTAAACAAGCGGGAATAAATGCCCTTTCACAAGGCTAACTGAAAACGGCTCTAAACTAACAAAAGAACTAAACCGACAAACAACTATAACAGATAAACTATTCTCGCGGTTATCCTCACTCTTCAGCCGTCCCCGCTAGCAAACCTGCCACAAAGAATGCAACAGCCACAATCAGTAGGGAGTAACTAGGTGCTCCCCAGTCATATTTCAACATAACCAATATATACAATAATACAACCCAAGTGTATGATAAACATAAAACAACCTCAGGCTAACTCATTAGTTAACCAACTCAACTGGCTTATGGCCTATAATCAAAGTATAAGCAACCGGCCCGCTTACAATTCATACAACTCAAATAGAACTGATTCATTTTAGTTAATTAAGCTCAATTTGTCATCAACAACGTGACAATCAACCAACAACAATCAACCACGCAAGAGAAAGTACGGAGAACTGGTTAACCACGTAACCGTGAATCACCCCGGAACTGACCCTAACCGGTGATACCTCCATACCCTATGGCGGAACCACATAACCGTGAGTCCCCTTCAATGGATCCACATAACCGGGAAATCCTCAACACTGTCTTAATTTGGCCAAACCTCACCATAACCGGTGACGACATAATAATTACCATAGTCTCTAACCATATCCGGTTGAGAACCTTCGACAGGCGGCATGCATCCTACAAAAGACGTTGTATCTCCTCACGCACGAGCCATAACCGTACCCGTACGCACACTTAACTCAAGCATACGACAAGCCAATTCAATAACCTGAATCAACTCACAATCGACATCAATTTCATTATAATCAACGGTATAATAACAAGCTTAATACGGAGTAATTATCATAGAACCTCAATAATAACCATAACAAATCCATCACAACAACCCAAAGTTGTTACCTTTAGGTGACCCAGCAACGTAATACCTAAATTCAATATAACCAAACATCCCAATTCAAGTTATTAGACACAATAGTGTGAGACCAACTCAAACAAGACCAAAGATCGCAACTTTACATCACAAACATCCCAAAAAGATCAACTTTTCATTCTTAACAACAGTCAAAACATCGCCAATCAATTATATGGTCTCACACAAGTCAAAATATAGTTAGGGCTACACCGAGTTACCTTTTACTGCATAAAAATAAAGCATAGCCTCCTTCCTCAACATGGATGATGGCTTTCCCCACGAATTCACTTTGTCCTTCAATCAAGCACATAAAACATACACAAACACATAAGGAACAAACCCTAATATAAAGAATAATAACTAAACTATCAAAATTAAACTAAAAACGAAACAAGAACGAAGGATTACCGAAGAAGAATGAAAAGGAAAGGAATTAGGGTTTGAAATAGATGAACTTGATGGAGTTTGGTGTGAGAATTGAGGCAGAATATGGAGAGAGAAGAGAGAGTTTTTAGTTAAGGTTTATAAATTAGGAGAATAATGAAATATTAGGGCTAAGATAAGGTTTAAGGGTTGAGTAATTATGTAACACCCCGTGTTAATCTAATACAATAATTAGCCGTCGACTATTATTTTCAAGTCTTAAATCTCTTCTTAATCTTTTAATCTTCCAAAATCGCATTTTAGCAAAAACTTTCGTTTTGAAAAATTTATCGACTTCTTTAACTTTTGAAAAAAAATTTGAATAGTATAATAAATATTTTAGTCTTAGAATTCAAAAGTAGAGATATTTTGAAAAACCGTCCAACGCGCACACATTAACTTTTACCGTCTTTGACGCCCGACTTTTTAAACCCGATTTATTTCGTAAAAACATTTTAAAACATTGGGGGAACATTTTCTATGTCCAAATAGTAATGTGGACTTAAATGGTTTAATGTTATGATGATGTTTTCATTTTCTTTTTAATTAAACATTATTTACTAAAACCTAACCTTATCTTTTAAGTCATTTAACCTAATTTTCATACTAACTTATCCTCACAATTTCACAAGTGCAAAAATCAACCGTAAACTCCCTCCAAATTGCCGAGCTCTTTCTCTCCTTTTCTCCCTTTATTTTCCTTCCATTTTATTCCTAAAACCTCCAAAATTAAAATACTAATATTATTCTAATAATCTCTAGTTTTCTTTAGTTAATTAGTGGGTAATTGAAGCTTACTATTTACAGATTTTGTGTGAAGGTGAAGACGGGTATACGGGTGAAGAACTTAATTTAGATAATATAGTCGATCCGGATAACCAATAATCTACCGATCAAGGTGACTAGCTATTTCTTATATTAGCCTCTTAGTAAATTAATTTGACTTTTATTATAATTTTATGAGTATGAACCTTATGATAAAATTATGTTAAACATCAACTTTGATTCCTTATATATTTTTGTGATGTTAATCTAATATATATATATAAAGCAGAAACCATGGTCTCTATGGTCGACATTTGTCACAATATAATTGGTCTAAAAAATTAATATTAGTATTATTTATAATTCTACTATTGCTAGGATTTTAGATGAAAAAATATTAACATATGTAACTTAAAATATAAAACTAAATCTACAATTGAAATCTTTACTATATTAGAACTTTCCAAAAAAAAAAAAAATAATTGAAGATGTTTTTAATTGAGAAGAAAAATAATAATTTCAAAATAAACAATCATATGACATATAATTACATTATTTAATTTTTAGGTAAGTCCCCATCCCTTTTTGTATATATAATATATATATACATCAAAAACTTTAGCTAGATCTTTTTAGGTACGTACTATGTTAAATAGTTTTACTTTATTATGTTTTAATTATGATTACAATTTGTGTTAAATTTATTTTTTACGGTGTATTTGATAAGAGTGTTTAAAATTTGAATATTTTTATTTCTTAATTACTATGTTTGATACTTAAACATAGCTTGATTAAATTACTGCTGATTTTTTTTTCTTTGTATGTTGTAGATTTATATTTTACGTTCAAGATTTGAAGTTTTTTATTGAACAAACTTGATTATAACCCAATAGAAAAACTAATGAATATGTAACATGAAAGGTAAGAATATGTAACATGAAAGGTAAAAGTGATGTACAATATCTATCGATTATCTTATTTTTAAATCAAGTTATTAGATATGGTTGTATAATAATATTTGTAATGCTTAATGCGTAATCTTTTAGTTAGTTTAATAGTATTAAGTTTTGATTTGATTGTTAATCTCAATTTTGTATTAGAACATCTGTTAATTAAGAAAAAAAAACATGTTTAGTATAGTGATAGGGTAAAGTTTGATTTAATGACAAAATTCCAATTTCTTTATTACCCCATTTTAATGTCACAAAAAAAATATATATATATATGTAATTAACAAAAACAGAAAAAAAAAAAAAAAAAAAAAAAAAAAAAAAAAAAAAAAAAAAAAAAGATGGTGTAGTATAATTAACATATGTAATCTAAAATATAATACTAAATCTACAATTGGAATCCTTAAAATTGTAGGACAGCAAAATTGAAGAATACATATTTTGCCTTAAATATATTAGATTAAATATTCAAGTTAAGGGAAAAAAATATAAGTAAGTAATATTTTAAAATATTAAAAAAAATAAAATGAAAGAGTAAAAGAAATATGGTAATTCATAGAATTTTAAAAAGTCAAATAATATTTGGTTTAATAAATAAGTTAAAGGAAAAAAAAAATAGTATTAGGTAAGTATTATAAAATATAATTAGAAAATAAACGAAAAACAAATATGATAAATCATAGATTTTAGGAAATTATCATATTAAATACGATAAAAGCCGAAAAGAACATGGCCTTAGTATTTATATTTTAGAAATTTTGTCATATTAAATATCATAGAAAATTATATCATAATTGGTAAATATATAAACTAGAAAAAAATATATAAAAATTACATTTTATACTTATTTTTAAATCTTATTTTTAAATCTTAATAATAATGATATATAAACCATGGTCTCTATGGTCGACATTTGTCGCAATATAATTGGTTTAAAAAATTAATATTAGTATTATTTATAATTCTACTATTGCTTGGATTTTAGATGAAAAAATATTAACATATGTAACTTAAAATATAAAACTAAATCTACAATTGAAATCTTTACTATATTAGAACTTTCCAAAAAAAATTAATTGAAGATGTTTTTAATTGAGAAGAAAAATAATAATTTCAAAATAAACAATTATATGACACATAATTACCTTATTTAATTTTTAGGTAAGTCCCCATCCTTTTTTGTATATATATATACATCAAAAACTTTAGCTAGATCTTTTTAGGTACGTACTATGTTAAATAGTTTTACTTTATTATGTTTCAATTATGATTACAATTTGTGTTAAATTTATTTTTTACGGTGTATTTGATAAGAGTGTTTAAAATTTGAATATTTTTATTTCTTAATTACTATGTTTGATACTTAAACATAGCTTGATTAAATTATCACGATTTTTTCTTTGTATGTTGTAGATTTATATTTTACGTTCAAGATTTGAAGTTTTTTATTGAACAAACTTGATTATAACCCAATAGAAAAACTAATGAATATGTAACATGAAAGGTAAGAATATGTAACATGAAAGGTAAAAGTGATGTACAATATCTATCGATTATCTTATTTTTAAATCAAGTTATTAGATATGGTTGTATAATAATATATGCAATGCTTAATGCATAATCTTTTAGTTAGTTTAATAGTATTAAGTTTTGATTTGATTGTTAATCTCAATTTTGTATAAGAACATCTGCTAATTAAGAAAAAAAAAAAAAAAACCCATGTTTAATAGTGATAGGGTAAAGTTTGATTTAATGACAAAATTTCAATTTCTTTATTACCCCATTTTAACGTAACAAAAAGAGAATATATGTAATTAACAAATAAAATAAATAAAAAAAAAAACAAAAAACAAAAAACAAAAAAGAAGAAGATGGTGTAGTATAATTAACATATGTAATCTAAAATAGAATATTAAATCTACAATTGGAATCCTTAAAATTGTAGGATAGCAAAATTGAAGAATACATATTTTGCTTTAAATATATTGAATTAAATATTCAAGTTAAGGGAAAATAAATATAAGTAAGTTATATGTTAAAATATTAAAAAAAAAATAAAAAATGAAAGAGTAAAAGAAATATGGTAATTCGTAGAATGTTAAAAAGTCAAATAATATTTGATTTAATAAATAAGTTAAAAGAAAAAAAATAGTATTAGGTAAGTATTATAAATTATAATTAGCAAATAAACGAAAAACAAATATGATAAATCATAGATTTTAGAAAATTATCATATTAAATACGATAAAAGCCGAAAAGAGCATGGCCTTAGTATTTATATTTTAGAAGTTTTGTCATATTAAATATCATAGAAAATTATATTATAATTGGTAAATATATAAACTAGAAAAAATATATAAAAATTACATTTTATACTTATTTTTAAATCTTAATAATAATGATAGATAGCCCGGACGGGGACGGGCACGCCAACTAGTAAATGATAATAACTAAATAATTGTTTTACTAGAAAAGTTGTAGTAATATGAAAGAAAGTTTGATTTAATTAGTTTTGAGCATTTTTAATTATTGTTCATATTGTTTTTATGTTTATTTAAGTTTTATTTATGTTGTAATCATATATAAAAATTATGTTAAATATTAACAATGAGTTTAAAGTAAAGAAGAATCGAAAATAAAATTTATGAACCTACATGCATGCTCACGGCATTTCCCTTATTTTTTTTATTTTTATAAATTTTCACTTGTAATTTTTGTAAATAATATGTTATGTTAAGTAGGGTAAAAATGGATGTTGTTATGTTGTAAAAATTAATTTAGGAAAATAAATTATAAGTTGTTAAAAATGAAATTTGTGTTCTTGACTTTATATTTGTGTTCTTGATGTTCATGTGATGTTCATATTTTTAGCACACTTTGATTTTGTTTATTTTATGTTCGTTAGTAATTTTAGTTTTTGTTTAATCATTAGTTTATATATTGTTAGTAATATAGTTTAAATCAACTTAAACTTATAGAAAAACTTTTAGAAAAATAAACTTTATGTTTTAGCTCAAATTTTAGTTAAATGAGATTTTTAGTAAAATTTCATTTTAGTTTAAATCGTTTTATTATAATTAGAATAATTAGAATATAAAGACTTTAAGCTAAAAACCGAAATAAATCGAAAAACAAAAAATAGAACCTCACCATAATTGGCCACGGCATTTTGGGATTTTTAGGGTCAAAATTGTATTTTTATCACTTTTTATTAGTTTATTGTTAAAATAATTTAATTAGTAGTTAATAAGTTGAAATTAAGAATTTAAAAGAAATAAAAGAATAATAACTTGTTTTAAGGAGATTTTGAGGTAACTTGTTGAACAAGTTATCTTTTCAAATCCCGAGACGTGAATAGTGAAAAATTCATGAAACTTGTAAAACAAGTTAGGTCTCAAAATTTAAAGATATTTCAAGTTTCAAAATTTGAAAATATTGTAAATAATTGAAAATTTCCTAAGTATAGTAAATTGAAAATGAATAATTTAAATAATTAAAGTGTTTTGAAAAACACTTAAATAAAATTCGACATACTTGTAAACGTATCGATATAGAAACTTAAAAACGTTAATAATTAACAACACTTCAAATAATAAACGAATATGTTATGTGGACACATGAGACCAAATAAAATACTTAAACGTCGGACGATGAGACTATGAGAGTCTAGTAACATGTGATATGAAATATCAAATAAAATAATAAATCGAAGTAAGTTAAAGAACAGGTCAAAAGCTTGAGCCTCTATTATGAAAACGTCAATCGTGAGTGAAGTGGGGTTATGATAGTCTTGACTACCACTACTACAAATCTGAGCAAAAACAACGGAGCAAAAACAACACAAATTAGCCAGGCCGTTGTTTATAATATTATAAACAACGACAAAAAAATTTCCGTTGTTTAATCTATAGGCGCCAAATCTAACTCATAACTAAAAACAACGAAAAAACAATTATAAACAACGGTTAAACTATAAAAAACGGTTATTAACAAAAATGTGTTGTTTTTAGTTAGACTTTAAATAACGGTTTCGTAATTAAAAAAGCGTTATATTTAATTAACATTAAAAAAAAGGTTATTTGTTAAAAACCGTTTTTTTTGTATATTATAAAAATCGGTTTTTACACTAAAAACCGTTTTATTTGACTTAATTTCGTAATTTCGTAATTTTATTTTTTTTAGAAAAAAATTGAATTTTTTATAACGGTTTTTTAAAAAAAAAACCGTTTTTTTGAGTAATTATTAAAAAAAACGGTTTTTTTTAGTAATGCTCAAGCTTTGGTTTTTTTTAAAATTATTAAAAACGGTTTTTATATTAAAAACCGTTTTTTTTAATAACTTTTTATAACGGTTTTTTATAAAAAACCGTTTTTTTTTATGTTTTAAATTTTTTTAAAGTTTGGCGCTACTAGGAAGATCAAACGTTTTTTATTTTTGCCTTAGTATATTTTTTTTACTGCTTTGAGTCTTATTCATAAACAAACACTCTCTTCTACTTCATTTTTTTTTTCATTCGTATTCTTTAATATAATTTTATTCGAAACAACCTTTCATTTATATTAGTTTCAATATTGTTCATTGTTTAATTTAAGTTTATACTTCGTTCGAAGTTTGCTAAGCCCTAATTTATATTCCTTAAAAAGGTTCGTTTTTCATTCGTTTTATGTATTCTTCATTCTTTTTATGCTCTAATTTCGTTTTTTTGTTTGATTTTATTGTATGTATGTTATTGTTGTTGTTCTTCTTGTTGTTACGGTTGATGTTATTGTTGTTGTTTATGTTGTTGTTGTCGATGTTGATGTTATTGTTGTTGTTTATTTTGTTGTTGGTGTTGTTAATGGAGCTAAAGAAAGAAGAAGGTGAGGAAGAAGATGAAGTATAAATGAGAGAAAGGGAGACGAAGGTGGTTGTTGTTGTCATTGTTGTTGTTGTCGTGTTTGCTGTTGTTGTTGTTTGTTTATTTGTTGTTGTTTGTTGTTGTATGAGGGTGATGGTGAGTGTAGTCGGGCGGCCGAGGGTGAGGGTGATGGTGTCGGGTTTAGGGTTTAGGGCCGAGAGAGAGTGATACACGAAGTAATAATAATTCTCGTGCTTGTAGTTTTTTTTTTTTTTTTTTTTTTTTTGTAATTCTAATGCTTATAATTCTCGTGCTGGTAACAACAATTTGAAAATAACACGAAGTAAGTCTAATGCTTATAACTTTTTTTTTCATAATTCTTGTGCTAGCTTGTAGTTTATTTGAGAATAATACGAAGTAATAATATGTTGTTCTAATACGGAGTAATAATACGTGATACACGAAGTAATAATACGGAGTAATAATTAATACGTGGTAATATGAAGGAGTAATACGGAGTATAAAATTTCTTGATGGACGATATTTAGTATTGGAGGTTTGTTTGCGTCGTAAAAATTTAAAAGGGCCAAAACACCCTTTTAGAGGTATTTTTTTGAAAAATTATTCGGACGTCAATGGCCCTTTAGGGCATGCCCATTGCGTAGATCTCGAAAAGTTAAGCAGTTTGAAAAAAAAATTTGCCCCAATCGAACACTCTGGCGCGAAGTTATGGCCGTTTGAAGTTTTGACGAACGATAACCTCCAACCGACTTTGACGGCCCATTTCTTGGTCGTCGCCGGCCGGAATACAGATCCGTTTGCACCTATTAAAAGATCCCGCTGCACTCTACCTTGCTTAGGTGTTCAAAGGACGGTGGGTCCGCCGATGGCGTTGGTTCCGACGGCTTGAACTACGATGGTTAGATTAAGCTTTCAAGTATCTATTTTATTATTACGCACTAAGATAATTATATATTTTTCCTTTTTGTAGTATATCGCTAAAAATCCACCCGGAACATCATATATGGCGCAAGAAATCGACGAGGAACGAGATATGCGGGGAAAATTCTATTTAGCTATATAAAGAGGCAAGTATCTTAGCTTTTGTAAACGACTTCTTGTTGTTTTTATAATACTACGTAACCTATGCAAACGAAATCATAGTATTATAAAAATATATATTATTATTGTTGAATGAGTACAGATTGAATTTTTTGCAGGAATAATCAAGGTGGATTCAATTTTCATTTTCGTTTGCATAGGTTACGTCGTTTAAGGTGGATTTTTAGCAATATACTACAAAAATAAATTTTTTGATAATTTATATAAATTGTATCTAGAAATTGTATTTTGATAATTTATATTGTATTTTGATAATATTGTATTTGGATAATTTATATAAATTGTATTTGGATAATTTATATGTAATTATAGCAATTTCGTAATTTTTTTTTTTTAAAAAAAAAATTGAATTTTTTATAACGGTTTTTTTAAAAAACCGTTTTTTTAATAATTATTAAAAAAAACGGTTTTTTTAAAAAAACCGTTTTTTTTAATTATTATTTAAAACGGTTTTTTTAAAAAAACCGTTTTTTTAATTATTATTTAAAATGGTTTTTTTAAAAAACCGTTTTTTTAATATTAAAAAAAACGGTTTTTTTGTTAAAAACCGTTTCTTTAATGTTTTTAAAAAACGGTTTTTTGTAAAAAACCGTTTTATTTAATCAAAACCGCCAAATTTTTATAAAACGATATTTTTGATATAAAAAACGGTTTCGTATATTTTTTTTGCGTTGCTTTTGATTATAAACAACGGCCATGGAAACAACGGGTGTATTTTCTATATAAAACGGTTTTTTTGCATTTTTTTTGCTTAATTTTGTGCTAGTGTACGGATACCACTATCTTGGTCACTGAGCGTTGGCCATACCGAATAGTGTGGTTTTCAAGCTGGCAGGTTTATTGCTTAGCATCCTGCCCATGCCTTTGCGCCTTAAGTCGCACTGCCTAAGCCGTACAAGATAATGAATATGCCAACTCTTTTTGGGTCAGTCTCTAGGAAATAGTCGTTTTATTCAGAGTTAAGGTGCTCTATGAATAGCATAGCCTACTCTTAACGTGAATACTCATATATGCATGTAACAACCTGGTTTTTCGTGACTTTAATTAAACTAAGGCGGAAAATTAATTAAGTCTATATATTACAAAACCAGCTGTTAATCGTAATAAAACTCTAAGTACATAGTACGAGTTTAGAATAACAGAGTATAAATTCGATTACATCCTCTCAAAATAGGTTACAAAATAAGGCCTCCAATCCCCTGATAGATCAACGTTCAAGACTCGGGGTACCTGCATTAAACTCTCATCATTTTCCCGCACATTCTTTCGATACATGCAATTCTAATACAACATGCAACATGAATAATAAATAAATAAAGGAAAACAAATAGCAAGTATGCAAGTAAGACACGTAAGGTGATCATGATGATTCAATACGAGTATAAACCAATCAAATAACATACCACGCTCACAAATAATCATACTCAACAAATCACATTCCAATACTCAACCAAGTCATTCCGATAATCATCAAACAAACAAGGAAATACATTCAACATGTGATAACAAATGAGTCTTCGTTAATAAGGCGGAAGCATGCAGACATAATCCGCGCAATAGCAGCCAGGGCCGAACGAAATCGGACGTGTCTGGATTATCTACTAAGGATATCTAAGGCAATAAGGACGGCCTAATCCCTTGTCTAATGTATGCATACACTACCTCTCGAGGATCATACTTATTCGCTATTCAAAAGGTATCACCGAGCGAAAATGTTCGACTATTACTGAGAGGCGGGTACCCCAGGTTGGTGGATTTTCCAATTCGATATATGGGCCCACGGAAATATCAAGAATGCCCCATCTCTGAGGTTGTATATACCGTGTCGAGTAGCGATCTTAAGATCGTTATTTCGCCTTGGGCAACTCTGATAGGGAGCCCAAGTCCCCATAGACAGCTACCTCGTTAACTTCGAATTTCAAGAGTCGCAACATGGCGAACAATCCTAGTATTTTATTCAAGTACTTGCCTTCTCAATTTCTCATTCTCTCGTTCATAAATAATAATACTGACGAACTTGTAAAATAAATATAACGTCGAACTTGTATAATGAAATTTTTAGTAACAGCAGTTCTTCAGGTAAAACAGAACACATAGAAAAACTTAATTATTTATTTTGAGTCCGTTCGTAATTTTAAATATTTTTCACTATTCATTATTTTACTATTCACCGTATTTACTATTCATCGTATTTACTATTCATCATATTTACTATTCATCGTATTTACTATTCCTCGTATTTACTATTCCTCGTATTTACTATTCCTCGTATTTATACGTATTCGTACTTTCGTATTCCGTATTTGTACGTATTTTTATACTTCGTATTTTATTCGTATTTTATACGTATATGTATTCTTATACTTAGTATTTATTATTTTATTTTCTTTATACTTAATATTTTTATTACATTTTTCTTTATACTTAGTATTTATTATTTGACTTTATTTATACTTAGTACTCTTATACATTTTTTTATTACTAATGATATTTTAGAAATAAAACTAAGCTTTTTATTTACTAAGTGTAAAATTCTAGTTTTAAAGTCGTTAGGTTCGTTTTGTATTTAGTGATTTGAAAAATGATTTCGGAAGTAAAATCTAATATAATCTAAGTACAAAATTCTAGTTTTAAAGTCGTTAGGTTCGTTTTGTATTTAGTGATTTGAGAATTTATTTTAAATGTGAAACTCGATTTTTAACTTAAGTATAAAATCTAATTTCAAATTGTTAAGTTCATTTTGTACTTGGTTGATTTTAATAACATTTCAAAAGTAAAACTCGGTTAAATTTAGTCGTATACTTAACTAAGATTTTAGCGGTTTCCATTTTTAGTGAGGTTGTCGTAGTTCATTTTAAATAGTCCGTATGTCCATATCCAATTTAAGCAGAGGTAGTAACATTCGACAACATTCATTTTAATACGTGTAACGTTTATTTTTATCGTTTTCGTTGATTCTTTTTATTAACGATTTAATACATAAGCAAATATAAATCTAATTACTATTCAATTTTAGTGACTAAGTGATAAATTCATTTTGACCAAAATTGACCCAAAAATATCCTAAATGCCGTGTGACTTTATTTATATAAGCTATTTATTTCTTTTGTTGTTTTTATTAATAAATCATTACTTTAACTATTTTAATTACTTAAGTGATAAAAATAAAAAGTGACAAATTCATTTTAGGTCTAAAATTCAACCCAAAACCGTGGCCTATTATACTTACACCATTTATTTTCGTTTTCTAACTTTATCGGTTTTTGATTTAAAGTTTTTATATACTAATTAATCAAATTAATCTAAGGTGAATTTAAACTAGTAAACAAAAACGATAAATACTAAAACTTATAAAATTTATAAATCAAAACTTAGTCATATGATGAAGAACACAATGAAGATGTGATGAACTCTAATGTTTTTAGTATGAACATTATTTAGTCAAATTTTTATATGTTTATATAATTTTCTCAAATTTTTCATACAAGTCTAATTTAACTATACTAATCATAATATGTTATTTAGAAAAATTAAAACTAAAAATTTGTCCATATAAATCAATTTGGCCGTGTATATATATATATGTTCATAAATTTTGATTTTTGATTTTTATACTTCTAATTCACTAACTAATTTATCTTATATTATTTATGTATTTAATCATAAGTAGAAAACATAACAAAAACATTAACACACAAAATAAAATCATTCAAACACAAGAATAATAACCAATATTCAAGAACACACATAATACATTAAAACACTTAAAAATTCATAACAATTTCATTTTAGATCCTAAACAAAAACTAATTATATCCTCATGTTCATTTCATTATAAGTATTTTGAGCATGCAATTTACAAAAATTAAAACGAAAAATTAGACAAAAATTAAGGGGAATGCCGTGTGGTTTTTCCATGTTACTCAAATATTATTTTTCGATTTTTGTCTCCTAATTTAACATATGTATACTAGGTGATATAATAAAAGAATACATGCATCAAAAACAATAACACATAATCAAATTCGAGGCGCTTATCATATAAATGTGCGGGAAGCACCTTAGGTTAGGTTATTGAGAATTAGCTTAGCAGTTGTCCGGATCAATGATATGATCGAATTGACTTAGATCGACTCCACCACCTTGCTCCTCGTCTTTGATTAGGAGAGGTACATAAGAATGAAATAAACAAGTTAGTAAGTTATTTTAAAACTAAACTAGTTAAACTTAAATTTAAAGTTGTAGTATTTTATGTTTAGGTGATGTTTGTATTTTAATTAGTTTGATTCATATTCTTAAATAAATATAAACATATAGAGGATGTGATTACTAACATAATTAATGAAGGATTGATTTATGAACTTAAATGATTTAATGAGTAAGAAATAAATGAGTTAAAGGAAGAATAAGAAATATGGAGGGTTAGTGTTCTTGAGGTTGAATAAGAACATGTCTTACTTGTTCTTGAGTTAGGTTTTTATTTAGAGAGAAAAAGAGTTAAGTGTTTGTTTGTGTTTGTTGTTTGGACCGTGTATGTGTAGTAGTAGTAGTAGTTGTGTTTTATTTTTTTGTATCTTGTAAGTTTGATATTATGTAGTGTGTAATTTAGTACTAATAACATATAATCTTTAATTAAAAACAAGCTACAAGTGATGATGACTAATATAGAGTATAAGAAGGATTAGACAACATGCAAAAGTAGGAAGAAAATGGAAGAAGATAATCTTGACCAAAGAGGCCAAATATCTCGGCCAACTTGAGCACACAAGTCCCGATTTTTCGTTTTTGAAATTTTCGATTTACGCGTACGTGAAAAGTCTCAAAATGAAATATATAGTCTTGAAATAATGTTTAGAAGTGAGATCGAAAATAAAAATGAAAATATACCTCAAAACGAAATCAATATAAAAATTGGGTATTAGATTCCTCGCAAGTTTGAAATAAAATTTTATTTGATCGAAATATATATTTTTTTTGTTGAATGCCATCGAATTAAATCATTATGTTCAGACGTCAAAAAGTTTATCAGTTTAGGCTTAGTGTAACTCAATATATCGAGTTTTAGTGAAAGTGTTAGTTAAACTAAGTGGAATAGTAATTTGATATTATTATTATATGTTTTGTTAGTAATAATCAATATGATTAGGCTTAAGCTACTTTAATTAGGTTTGGATTATGAGTAATCATATTTAAGAAAAGGTTAGGTGACTTAATCAAATTTAGGTGGCTTGGCCATTTAGTCAACGTTTGACCTCGATTTGCGTGCCAAAATTTGTCGTTGAGAAATTTGTCGTGTGTGCTTCATTTGATTTATCGAGTTTGAATATGAAAGAATAAAGTTCAAATTCTAAATAATTCAAAATGGTTTTGGTTTAGGTGCAAAGATAATTGTAGTGTAATGTTTTAGGAATATGATGAGCGAGGATGATTATTTATTGATTTCCTAAATATAATTAACTTAAATTAACACGGGGTGTTACATGCATATTAGACTTGGGTTTAATTCCCCTTATTTCGCTAGAGGTATCAGGGCCACCGCGACCTTATGGATTTGGGTTTTGTATCGGCCTTATGGATTTGGTCTTAAATGACTTTATGGATTTGGGTCATATATCAGCTTTATGGATTTGGGCTGGATATGCGGTTCGGTCTCCTTGCGGCGTTTCATTCTTAGTGGGCGCGACGCTTGCAATCATTCTTTCCACATGTAAAGATCACTTAACGGGATTGTAAGAGAAGTTCGAATCATTTCGAACACTAGAAGATGAGATGCAAGTATTATAGTATTCGGCGTGGTTTACGAGTCGAGTAAGTCGCTGCACTATTTTAGCGTACAGTGGCCTACTCAGTGGTCAGGCTCGTAAGCAGTATGTGTTTTGTGATAAAATGAGAGTGAGTCGCAACATCTTTGAAAACTAAAGACCACAAATTTCTGAAGTGAATCGAGTCTGCATGATGTGAATGATACAATATGTCTGTTAGTTTGCGATCTGTTATCGCACCGTAAACCTACTGATTTGCTGTGACACTGTTGTTATGATATTATCTGTTATTTGCATTTATAACTGAATATCATGCCTTATATGATTTATCGCTTTAAATCGCATGCTTATTATGACTTATATGTCTTTATATGCTATATGTAATAAGCATGTTTATCTTTTTATCATATTATAATTATAAAGCGATAGTAATAAATCAAAGTTATTGAATTCGAGGGTAAGTATGAGCATAGCTAGTCACTGTCCGCTCAGCGGGTACCCCCATCAGTTTATTGTGCAGGGCAATTGTGGACCGGATGCTGGATTTTGGACGGGGCCACGCGTTGTTTTATGCTTTACTTTAAGTTGTTTTTCGAGTTATTTGTAATATATATAATGCTACTCTTTTAAATTTCCGTACTTAGAGTTGTTTTATTCAACTCTTGAACGATGATGTAACATTTGGGTTTTTATGTATAATTAATGACGTTGGTTTAAGACTTAATTAATTTCCGCCTTAGTAATTAAAGTCGACTAAAAACCAGGTTGTTACAGTTGGTATCAGAGCTGACTCGTGACCGTAACATTAATTGCCTAATGCGATTTATGCTTACCTAACGAGAGACACCTAGGCGGTACAAACATATTAATATGTTAACCCGCAAGACTACTAGGATCAACTAATAAATTAGATTTTTCTTTAGTTAGATCGCTTAAATAATAACTTCAAATCGCTTTAAAGTGTGAGGATGGGTAGAAACCTTAGGGACCGACCATAGGCTAAGGACTTTTAAATAACGAACTACTACCCTCAAAATAAAATACACTAACTATCGTATGCTTGCTATTTGTTGACGTGACTAACAAAAACTAACAACTATCCTCGGATATAAAATCTAAATAACAAATTTTACTCACGAAGATTGAAGCATCAAAGGAGTACCAAACTACACGGAGTAATGCCATCTATTAAATCCATAACCTGTTCCACTACAATAAACTTTTTGATCATCAAATTTACTCTTCAAACGTGTCAAACTTTATTGCCTTTGAAGATCCCATTTAAGTGCCGTTTTACTTCCGTTGAAACAATACTTTGTTGTTTGACTATTTTCTTTAAAACCTTTATAGATGGCGCAAGATGGATATTGGAAGACAAGTGCATTAGGAGTCCAGATGCCGACACACCCTGTGGCACCTATGTACGGGGTAGACGCTCCAGCGAGAGTACAGGCTTACGCGGCTTTCCAGCAGAGTCAGCCAAGCCACTTCGCGGGAGATCGCTACTCTTGCGTGCACTGGATACAGGAGATAGAGGCAAAGTTTTCCATCGCAGGAGTTCGCGAAGAGTGAAAGATACGCCTAGTTGAGGGGTACATCACCGGTGAACCATTCTTGTGGTGGACGAGAGTCCGTGCGCCGACTACTGCCTTGGGAGAAAATTTCCATGAGTGGAAATTCTTCAAGTGTTACCTCAGGCTTGCAGTCCGAGCCGTTTAAGAGGGTGACACCTTCCAGGAGGCAGAGGAGATCAACGATGATGAATTCGCACCCTCGGGTTAAAACCCGAATGGTCTAATAACCTATCAGTACGGACAACATTTTGTAAATCTCTAGATTTTAAATATCTAACCTCAGAGATTATGTATAGCACTCATAGAAGTCGTTGTCCCTACCTTCTACCTTTTGTTATATTCCTAGGAAATGTACTAGATGCATTTTGCTATCCAAAAATGATGTAACCAGTATGTACATTTCAATGGAATGAAGTATCTATTTTCTGTGTTTACTTGAATGACTTCTGTTATCGCTTTCCATTTTCGAATAAATCCTATCAATGATAATGTGGAACCCGGGATCGGACGGGGGACCCAACTCGGCGTCTTGCTTAAGGGCGGATTAAGTTAAAAAGACTAATTTAGAAAAACCTTTAAAACTGTTTTGGAGTCGCCAGCTAATTATCGCGGAAATTAGAAACCTGCTATCATGTCCTAAGCCTAAAGACATGTCCTAGATTTTGGAGCACGCCGACACCCAATATGTTCAGACGTCAAAAAGTTTATCAGTTTAGGCTTAGTGTAACTCAATATATCGAGTTTTAGTGAAAGTGTTAGTTAAACTAAGTGGAATAGTAATTTGATATTATTATTATATGTTTTGTTAGTAATAATCAATATGATTAGGCTTAAGCTACTTTAATTAGGTTTGGATTATGAGTAATCATATTTAAGAAAAGGTTAGGTGACTTAATCAAATTTAGGTGGCTTGGCCATTTAGTCAACGTTTGACCTCGATTTGCGTGCCAAAATTTGTCGTTGAGAAATTTGTCGTGTGTGCTTCATTTGATTTATCGAGTTTGAATATGAAAGAATAAAGTTCAAATTCTAAATAATTCAAAATGGTTTTGGTTTAGGTGCAAAGATAATTGTAGTGTAATGTTTTAGGAATATGATGAGCGAGGATGATTATTTATTGATTTCCTAAATATAATTAACTTAAATTAACACGGGGTGTTACAATCCTCCCCCCTTAAAGAAGTTTCGTCCCCGAAACTTAAAGTAATCTGGGTGGTTAAGGTTACCTGTGCTAAACAGCTCCGGGTACTTTTCCTTCATCGACGCCTCGGTCTCCCATGTCGCTTGTTCAGTCTTCTGTCCTCTCCAGAGAACCTTGACTAAGGGTATCGACTTGCGTCGTAAGAACTTGGTCTCTCTGGCGAGAATCTCCACTGGTTTCTCAGAGTAAAGCATGTTAGGCTCGATGGCGATCACATCGGGCGTAACAATGTGACTCGGGTCGCTCCTGTATCTTCGAAGCTGAGACACGTGAAACACATCGTGTACCTTGGATAAATTTGGCGGTAAGGCGAGTCGGTATGCCACCTCGCCAATCCGTTCCAGTATTTCATAGGGTCCGATGTACTTTGGACAAAGCTTCCCCTTTAGTCCGAAGCGTCTTACCCCTTTCATGGGTGAGACCTTTAAGAAGACTTTATCTCCACTGTTGAACTCAATAGGTCGACGGTGCTCGTTTGCATATTTCTTTTGTCGATCTTGAGCTGCTTGTAGTCGTTCTCGGATGATCTTGATGTGTTCAATCTGATCTTGTACAACCTGGCGTTTCCGGTCACACTTCAATGGAATGCCGAGGTATGAACACACAATCTCATCATGTGCATGCTTTACATTCTCAAAACAGCCCCTACTCGAACTATTACAACGAGGGCTACAAGAACCATCCGAATTTGTCTTACAAGAGCCAAAATGTCTTGAATCCACCTCCCCAACAACAAAACTTCAGCCCACAACTACCACAATACCAAAACAGTCCACAAAATTTCAGCTACAACAATGCTCCTCGACCTTATAACCCTCCGGGCTTCAATCGCCCCAATTTTCAACAACAAAATGCCCCACCACCCGTTGTTCCCGCTCCGGTTCCCGATCGAATGGATGCCATGCAAGCCATGATGATGCAAATGGCTAAAAATCAAGAAACAATGATGGCTCAAATGCAAAAGAGCGATCAAGCTAAAGACGCCGCCATCAAGATGCTTGAAACACAAATGGCTCAACTTGCTTCTTCAAGTTCTCAACGGAAACCGGGTAACCTTCCATCGCAAGGCACTCAACCTCAACAACATGAGTCGATCAACGCCATTTCTTTAAGGAGTGGCACGAGCTATGATGGTCCACCCATGCCTACGGTGGTAAGTGAGGTAAACCCTCCTCTTTCTCCTAATGATTTGCATGCTTCTAGTGATGGTTTTGCAGGAGCAGGTACGAAGAGCGATGGAGCGAGCATGAGTGGAGCACCATAAGGAGGAGGCCACGTGGGCCATGATGGTGATGTTGCAGCCGTGGGGAGTCAAGGAGGGAAGGCCGTGGAGCACAAAGCCGAGAAGGAGAAAGAGAAGGAGAAGGAGCAGAGCGCAGCTAAGCCTGTCGAGCCGCCCATTCAAATCAAGCTGCCA
The DNA here is from genome assembly GCA_023091065.1 of Dianthus caryophyllus. Classification (NCBI taxonomy): domain Eukaryota; kingdom Viridiplantae; phylum Streptophyta; class Magnoliopsida; order Caryophyllales; family Caryophyllaceae; genus Dianthus; species Dianthus caryophyllus. Next base: position 7,457,868 of record CM041529.1, on the reverse strand, counting down.
TTCCCAAGCCGAGTGGTAAAATCTAAACTCGACTCACAATTTGGTAAGTTTATGGAGGTTGTCAAGGACCTCAAGGTAACAGTACCCTTCACTGAGCTAGTCACGCAAGTCCCTGCATATGCTAAATTCTTGAAAGATATCCTCACTCGAAAGAGATCGTTTAGCGAGGTTGAGACTGTTGCTTTTACTGCTGAATGCAGCGCGCTTTTACAAAACCAGTCTCCTCCTAAGCTAAAGGATCCAGGTAGTTTCTCCATACCTTGCACAATTGGCACTGTTTCTATTTCTAACGCTTTATGTGATTTAGGTGCAAGTGTAAGTGTCCTGCCTTACTCTGTATGTGAGAAACTCAACATGGGACCTTTAAAGGTTACGAACATCACTCTCCAGATGGCGGATCGTTCTGTCAAACGCCCACTCGGTGTTTTGGAGGACGTTCCCGTCAAGGTTGGTAAGTTTTTCATCCCAGTTGATTTTGTCGTCCTTGACATGGTCGAAGACTCCCAAATTCCTATCATTTTGGGTCGACCTTTCCTGCACACTGCTGGTGCAGTCATTGATGTCAAGAACGGCAAATTGACTTTGGATGTCGGAGGTGATTCAATAACTTTTAATCTGTCGGACGCCTTAAAGCGTCCTATGTTGGAGGAGCATGTCTTTGCCTTGGATGTTATTGACGATTGTGTGGACGACTACTTACCTCAAGTCCTCGAGAGGGACCCTCTTGAGGCCGTGCTTTGTTGTGACATGATTGCAGGTACGCTAAGGAGGTTGGATGCGGGTAGAAGTGTAATCAAAGACGATGTGCGCGGTGTTCTTCTTTGTTGGTCGAATTGATCTTTGGTTTTGGCCGAGATGATGGTGCTGTGGATGATGACGTTGGATACGATGATGAAGAAGATGATGGAAGCGGGGTCGTTTATGACGAGGCCCACGGTTGGTGGTACTTCCGGTACCCTGCTGCGCCCCCTGTTTGAAGCTGGTTTGGGGGGACGATTTCATTTGTATATAAATTGTATGTACTTTGCTTTCTTTTAAGACTTTCTTTGCTCGTTTTTCTCCCTTATTTTACGGGTCCCCGTGTTGATGTGCTTTAGGACACATTGGGGACAATGTGTCGTTCGGTTTGGGGGGAGAAACGCTTTGCTTTATTTTTGCGTTTTCTTTTTCGTTTTTCATTTTTCAAAAAATCACAAAAATCAAAAAAATCTGAAAAATCCCAAAAATTACAAAAAAATCAGAAAATTTCACAAAAATACCAAAAATACGTATCCCGTTCCGTTGTTTTGAGCATGTTTTTACCTTTATTCTTTCCCGACATCCCTTCCCTTGTGTGCTTTGAGCTTTGGCATGATTTTTCATTGTTGGATTAGCGCTTTCGGGGATGTTGAGACGTGTTGCAGATGATGGCGTGCTTTTACTATAGGCTTTATCATTCATGGACTATAGCTACTTATATTGTGAGGTTTTGAGCCTCCTGCGGCCGGTTCATCTATCCCGGTCCCCGTGCTTTATTGAGAGTAGTTCTCCTCGTGGGGTGCGTAATATCAACGCGCATAAGTGTGGCCCCTATTCCGTGTTTCCCATGATTCTGTCACTTGTTTTTGGTATATGAGGCTTTAGTTGATTGCTTATGATTCACCATGTTCATGCATTGCTTTTATCCTCTCTTATACGATCCCTTTACCCTTTACCCACATGAGTTTGCTAGCTACTTGCCTAAATAGCCTACCCTAGCCTTGCTAGTTACCGCTTTGCTTACTCTTGTGCTTATCCGATGGGTTGTGATTTTTGTTTTGCTACGACTTGCTGACGTCGTTGGCTTTGAGAGTTTTGGTGAATTGGAGTCGGGATTGCTGTTTCCCCGACCGTAATGAGGTATTTTCCGCAACTATGTGAGTGTGCTCTTTTGCTCAAGAAAGAAAAATTCAAACAAAAATCTGAAAAAAATCAAACACAACACAAAAATTCAAAAAGAAGAAGAAAGTGTGTGCACAAAATGAAGAAGTTGTTGTTGTTTTACATGAGCGAGCACTTGAAATTTGTTGCTATTGTTGCGTTGACGTGTAAAGGAGACCGATATGCTGTTTTCGGTCCGTTTTCATGGGAGTTGGGTCCTTTGTTGGTTGGACGAGCACTTGAGTAGTACGAGTGGTTTCTAGTGGCTTAGCTCCACGATTCCATAATCATTTGTTCCACCTTATCACCCTTAACCTCTCTTTGGCCTTTACACCCTCATTTCCTATGTAAGCCCTCATGTTTGGTTCGTTTTTGTGACATTATTGTGTGCGGGAATGCGAGATTTGGTCCACATTAGATTGCGGGCGTGCTTCCACTAGTCGAGTAGGTGAGTGTCATCACATATATCGCCCTGTTCATCATGTGTGCTAGAGTGGAAACCGCGAGAGGTCCATGATTTGATTGCTAGAGAGCCTATGTTTAAGCCATGCTATTCATCCTGCGCCGTCTTGTAATTCTCAGCCGTTAGCTTGCTATTTCCTTGCGTCCCATGCTGCTTCGGGATTGATTGCCTTTCGCTTGAGCTACTTGCGGTTTGGCGTTTGTTTGGGAAGTTTTCTTTTGCTCGCCTTGTCCTCTGTTTTCTTTCACGCTTGTTGCTTGAGGACAAGCAACGGTTCGGTTTGGGGGGATTTGATATCTCATATATTTACTCATAATTAGCCCCTGCTTCACGAGCCTTTCTCTGCTTCCTTGTGCTATTATACGCGTTTTAGCTCCTATTTCTCCCCGTTTTGGCACTGCTGCGTTTTTGTGTCCATTCTGCAGGTACACACGCATATTTGGAGTATAGGATGCTTGTTGAGAGGTTTCGTGAAGTTTCATAAAGTTTCGTGAAGATCCGAGTTGGTTTCATGCCGATTCGCTCGCGTACGAGCCGCGTTTTGACGTTTGAAGGCGTCCCGGGACCATGGGACGGAGCACGGAGCTCAATTATTCACTTTAGACCCCGTCCCTACCCTTTGGGATGATCCACGCCTTGTCCCTAGGCCTTGGGTCAACATACGACAAGTTAGGACCAAGATCAAGGTCAAAGTCAAGTCAAGGTGAACTAAAGCCGACGCAAGGTCAACTTCAAATGGTTATATCTCAAGTTTTAGACCTCCAATGGATGCAAGACCAAGTGGAGATGATAGTTCGTCTCGATAGCTTTCCAACGGCAGGTCACACGCTTAATTCCGCCAAGAAACGAGTGAGTTACGGTTTAAAAGACTGAACCCTCCGGGTTGACCCTGTCCCGGGCGGGATGACTATGCCCGGGCCGGGACCACCCTTGTCCCGGACGGGACGGCCCTGTGACTCCTCGTTGGCTCAAAATACTTCGTCTATTTGAAGGCTTAAACATTATAATTTCGGATCATTCTTTCTCCAAAGATTTTTACAACACTTTTAAGTTTATTCTCAAGAAAACTTAGGTTTAAATAATTTGATCTCTTGTACTTTCAATTCCCGACTCGGATTGCTCTAGTTTTATCGTCTATTTGATTTTTGTTGTCGAATTCATCCTTTGTTTCATCAAATTTCTGATTGGTATTATCAATTTCTTCTCCTATTTTCATTGTGATTTCATTTTATATTGTTTGTAATCATGTCTTCGTCTTTCTCTATTGCTTTTGTTATCATTTCCGCTATGCTTGAGTAGTTCTTATTCTAGGGAAGAAGGGTGAATCATGGGTGCATGCTTGGGTTGTTTTTGATGATGTTTTGAGTTAGGTTTTCGCTCGTTTTGATTGTCTCGTTTTGTATGCGTTTGTTGATCCTTTGGCCAAGGATTTGTGAGCGTTTGTCACCCTTAAACTTAAGACCGAAAGCCTAGTTTAGGGTAGGACACGAGACCAATCATTAGGACCCTCACTTGTAAGATGCGAGCCGCATTTGAGACCTAAAGGAGCTTAAGACCGAGAGGCCTAGCTTACCCTTAGCGAGAGCGTTTTCCTACTCATTTCTGTCACCATCCTTTGACCTAGCATTCCCCGTGCCTAACCCGATTCCCTAGACCTTTTTCCTCTAAGTTTTAAACCCTTATTCTCCGCTATAGCTTTAGTAACCTCGACCCTTCGAACCAAGACTAGAATCACTAAAAATAACCAACTTAAGCGACCATCTCCCTGTGGATATCGACCCGACTTACCCTTGCTACCTATTAGAGTGAGTTTGGACTTATTTTTGATTAGGAGACGCGACTAAATCCTATCAATTACCCAAATTGCATTATTGCTTCGGTGAGTCCTTGGCAAACCCGTTATAAAATCCATGGAGATGGAGTCCCATTTCCCCAAAGGAATGTCCAAGGGTTGTAGTAGTCCCCCAGGTCGTTGATGTTCAAACTTCACCTTTTGGCAGATTAAGCATTTCATAGCGTATTGACAATCTACGCTTTCATTCGGACCCACCAAAACTTCAGTTTTAAGTCTTGGTACATTTTATCAGACCCAGGATGTATGGAGTATCGTGTACTATGTGCCTCGTCGAGGATCTTACTTTTCAACACAGGTACGTCAGGCACACACCACCTTTCTTTGAATCTCAAACTCCCGTCAGGTTTAATCTCAAACCCTTCTCGGTTTCCTGAAGGAATTTCCCGTCTGATCTTAACAAGCTCTTCATCTTCCCATTGTAGAGCTCTTATCTCGTGATATAACTCCGGCTCTGCGATCATGGCGTTCAAATCAGCATCGTCAGACTGAACCAACTCTAAGTTCATTCTCTTGAAGTCTCTGACAATACCAGCCGGAATTTCCCAAATGTTGCCAAGGGTATGCGTAGTCTTTCTACTCAGAGCGTCAGCAACGACGTTCGCCTTACCCTCATGGTACAGTAGTTCAATCTTATAGTCCTTGATCAGTTCTAACCACCGGCGTTGTCTCATGTTGAGTTCCTTCTGTGTGAAGATATATTTCAGGCTTTTATGGTCCGTGTAGAACTTGATACTCACTCCGTAGAGGTAATGACGCCAGATTTTTAAAGCAAACACCACAGCTGCTAATTCAAGGTCATGAGTTGGGTAGTTTCGTTCATGAACCTTTAACTGCCTTGACGCATAAGCAATGACCTTCCCTTGTTGCATCAGTACGCAACCCAGGCCATTCAGTGAGGCGTCACTGTAGACTTCATACTCGTCTCCATCTGTAGGGAGAGCTAAGACGGGCGCCGTGGTAAGTCTTGTCTTAAGTTCCTGGAACGCATTCTCGCACTCGTCGCTCCATATGAATTTGGATTCTTTTTGTAGTAGCTTTGTCATTGGTCGAGCTACCTTAGAGAAATCCGGAACGAACCTCCTGTAGTATCCTGCCAATCCTAGGAAGCTGCGTATTTCAGTTATATTTGTGGGAGCCTTCCATTCTTTCACTGCGTCGATCTTTGCAGGATCTACCATCACTCCGTCCTTCGAGATGACGTGACCCAGGAATGCTACCTTCTCGAGCCAAAACTCGCACTTAGAAAATTTAGCATACCACTTATATTCCCTTAGTATCCCCAAAATGATACGGAGGTGCTCCTCGTGTTCTGCCCTAGTCTTGGAGTAGATGAGAATGTCGTCAATGAATACAACCACGCAGATGTCAAGGTATTCGTGGAAGGTCCTGTTCATTTGATCCATGAACACTGCTGGTGCATTTGTCAAACCGAAAGGCATAACCTTGAATTCGTAATGACCATATCTGCTTCTGAAAGCAGTCTTCTGGATGTCCGATTCCCTAACAGCGATCTGATGATAACCTGACCTCAGGTCGATCTTAGAAAACACTCCCGCGCCTTTTAGCTGGTCAAAAAGGTCGTCAATCCTTGGCAGAGGGTAGCGGTTCTTAATGGTCACCTTGTTTAATTCCCTGTAGTCGATGCAGAGTCTCATACTGCCATCCTTCTTCTTCACAAAGAGGACCGGTGCTCCCCAGGGTGAGACACTCGGTCTTATGAAACCCTTTTCAATCATTTCTTCCAGTTGTTTCTTTAATTCCTGTAGTTCTACCGGTGCCATCCTATAGGGTGCCTTTGAGATTGGAGCCGTGCCTGGCGCAAGGTTGATAGAGAATTCAACGTCACGTGCAGGTGGCAAGCCTGGTAAGTCGTCAGGAAAGACATCAGGGAATTCCCGTACTACGTGAATATCTTCAATGTTCACGCTTTCCTTTACTTCGTTGACGCTGCATAGGTACACTTGATGTCCCTTCCTTTCTAACCGTTGAAGTTGTAGCATAGATATGATTTTCGCCCCCTTTATTGGCGATGTCTTCTGATACGTGACTCTATTCCCAGTAGGATGTTTCAAGCGAATCTTTCGGTCCCGGCACTCGAACATTGCATGGTATTTAGTCAACCAATCGATACCCAGTATGACGTCGAACTCCGGCATGTCGAAAAGAATCAGGTCGGATAGAAAGATTGTTTTCTGAATTGTGATTGGAGTTCCTTTGAAAATTTTTGAGCATTTGAAAATTTTTCCGTTTGGTAAGGAAATATTTGCGTGGATTGGTTCGGAATTTGTGAGATTAGCTTTATGAATAAATTTAGAAGATATAAAGGACAATGATGCCCCAGTGTCAAACAATACAACCGCGTTTACAGAGTTTATAAGAAAAATACCAGTGATGACGTCAGCCTCAGGTGACTCCTCTGCCTCAGCTTCTGTGAGTACATACACCCGACCCTGTACCACTACAGATTGTGGTACTCCCGTAATAGGTGCCGCGTTTAGGTAGTTGGGGCATACATTTGCCTTGTGCCCTATTTTCTTACACCGGTAACAGGTAATTGGTTGTCCATTACATTGTTTCCCTTCATGACGCGCCTTGTTGCATATAGGACAATTCCCAGGCAACGCTCTTGGTTGAGGAGCCCTTCCTGCAACCATGGCCCTCTCATTGTTCCCAGCAGGAACCCTGTTCTGGAAAGCAGGCCTCTGAAAATTTGGCCTCTGTTGATTCGGGCGTTGATAATTTGGCTTCTGAATGAAGCTCGACTGTGCCACAGATGGCACAAATACTTTCTTCTTCTTTTTCTCCTCGGCTTTTTCCAACTCCAAGGAAGCCCATACCCTGCACGCACACTCGTAGGCTGCGGCAAAAGTAGCGTAGGTGTTGCTGCTCATGTGAGTACGCAGATCGTTAGACATGTTGCGTAGGTACCTCTGAGTCATGGCCCTATCGTTAGGAGCGATCGCAGCCCCGAATTTTGCCAGCTGTTGGAATTTCTCAGTGTATTCCTGGAGTGTCATGTCTCCCATTCTGAGGCTTATGAATTCCTCCTCTTTTTGACACCTGAGCTCATACCCAAAGTACCGCCCCTTGATCTTCTCAACGAATTCGTACCAGGTGAACGTAGTATCAGGCTCGTTAGTCCTGATTACGTTCCACCAGTCATTCGCCTCCCCTTTCAAATAATAGGCAGCGATGTTGACCCTATCCTCCGGAGGTGTTCTGCTTAGGTCCATCAGTTTTTTCATCTCCTCAAGCCAACCTGTGAGGTCGATAGGGTTACTTGAACCCGAGTATTCTTGCGGTCGATGACGTGAGACACGATCAAACGCGCTTGGATGATGTTGGCGGTTTGCGTTGTCCGTGGCTATTTCTGCCAACCGGATCAAAGATTCTTCTGCCAGGAGGTGTCTTTCCTCGTCTGTCATTGGAGCTGCAGCCATTCTGAAAGAATAGGGAAGCGAAGGAATTCATTAGTCTTGCAAGGCGTTAGATAGCATGCTTGACATTGATAGAATTTACTTGAAAATAGAAGTGATGACAGTAGTCATGCAAGTAAGCACAGAAGTTAGGTATTTTATTTCATTGAGATGTAATTGTTGGTCACATCGGTTTTAGGATTTAAAAATGTATCTTGTACATTTTCTTGGTATGAATGAAGGAGGTAGGAGAGAGGGAATGTATTTCTATGGGATTAATTATGATTTAACAGATGTCCTCGCTCCGTGCCGTCTGGTACTTCCTTCGATGCTTCAATCCTCGGGAGTTGAATTATTATTTTGATTTTATATCCGAGGATAGTTGTTAGTTTAAATTAGTCACTTCAGCAAATAGCAAGCATACGCGAGTTAGTGTATTTTATTTTGAGGGAAGTAGTTTGTTATATTTAAAAATCCTAAGTCTATGGTCAGTCCTTAAGGTTTCTACCCATCCTCACACTTTAAAGCGATTTTAAGTCTATTATTTAAGTGATCTAAATAAGAAAAATCTAATTTATTATTTGATCCTAGTAGTCTTGCAGTTTAACATATTAATATGTTTGCACTGCCCAGGTGTCTCTCGTTAGGTAAGCATAAATCGCATTAGGCAATTCATGTTACGGTCACGAGTCAGCTCACGATACCAATCAGTAATAACCTGGTTTTTAGTCGACTTTAATTACTAAGGCGGAAATTAATTAAGTCTTAAACCAGAGTCATTAATTATACATAAACCCAAAATGTTACATCCTCGTTCGAGAGTTGAATAAAACAACTCTAAATACGGTAGTTAAAAGAGTAGCGTTATATATTACATATCTCTCGAAAAACAATAAAAACAAAGCATAAAAGCGTCTCGTGGCCCCATCCAAAATCCAGCTCCTGGTCCACGAACGTCCTGCACAATAAACTATGGGGGGATGCCCGCTGAGCGGACAGTGACTAGCTATGCTCATACTTACCCTCGATTTCAATTACTTTGGTTTAATATTATCGCTTTATAAACATAACATTATGATAAAAACATAAACATGCTTAATACAATTAGCATGTAAAGACATATACGTCATAATAAGCATGCGGTTAAAGCGATAAATCATATAAGCATGATATTCAGTTATGAAAGCAAATAACATATAATATCATAGCCATAGTATCACAACATATCAAAGAAGATTACAAAGCGATATCAGATCGCATACATACATACGTATCGTATTGTTCTCATCATGCAGACTCGATTCACTTCAGAAACTTGTGGTCTTTAATTTTCGAAGATGGTACACACTCGTTCTCATTTAAATCAAACAACACACAACACATACTGCTTACGAGCCTGACCACTGAGTAGGTCTTTGTACTCTGATCGATTGCATCTCACTTCCATAGTGCAGAGACTTACTCGACTCGTAAACCACGCCGAATACTATAATACTTGCATCTCATCCTCTAGTGTTCGAAATGATTCGAACTTCAGATACAATCTCGTCAAGTAATCTTTACGCAGGGTAAGAACGAATGCTAGTGTCGCGCCCACTAAGAACGAAACACGGCAAGGAGACCACCGCTATAATCGCCCAAATCGGCACGGATGCCCTGGTAACTCTAGCGAAATAGGGGAATAAAACCCTAGTCTAGTACATGTACACTAGTATCCAATTTAAGAATGGGCTATGCTAATCATAGAGCACCTTAACTCAGGATAAAACGACTATTTCCTAAAGCCTGAGACAAAAGCCTTGGCATATTCATTATCTTGTCCAGCAATGGCGACCGCCACAAGACTATCTTAGTCCCACTTCACTTACGATTGACGTTTTCATATCTGAGGCCCAAGCTTGACCTTTTATTTAAACTTACTCAAGATTTATTATTTATTTGATATTACATATCACATATTACTAGACTCTCCTAGTCTCAGCGTCAAACGTTTAAGTATTTGTAGGTTTCATATGATCACATAACACATTCGTTTATTATTTGAAGTGTTGTTAATTATTAATGTTTTCAAGTTTCTAAATTGAAACGTTTATTAGTATGTCCAATTTTATTTATGTGTTTTTCAAACACTTTAGGTCATTTACTTCTTCATTTTAAATTTTCTATACTTAGTAAAATTTTCAATTATTTTCAGTATTTCACTATTCCCTTTTCACTATTCATCGTATTTTACTATTCATTGTATTTACTATTCATCGTATTTACTATTCATTGTATTTACTATTCATCGTATTTACTATTCACCGTATTTTAGACGTATTTTTATACGCATTCGTATTTTTATACTTCGTATTCTAATTGTATTTTTATACTTATACGTATTCTTATACTTGTACGTATTTTTATATTTATACGTATTTTTATACTTAAGGTATTTTAGTATAATACTAAACTTGTTTTTATTTTCTAAGTATAAATTTCTAGTTTCAAAGTCGTTAGGTTCGTTTTGTACTTAGGCGATTTTTGAAAATATTCTAAAGTCTAGTTTTAAAAATGTTAAGTTCGGTTTGTATTTAGTCGTTTATGAAAATATCCGAAACTCATAGTTTTAAAAACGTTAAGTTCATTTTGTATTTAGTCATTTATGAAAATATTCTAAAATTTTAGTTTTAAAAACGTTAAGTTCGGTTTATAAAAGGTGATCAATGATATTTATTTTAAAACGAGACTCGGTTAAATTTAGTCGTCTATTTATTTAAGTTAGTGATAGTATCGTGGATGATTCATTTATAGTCCGTATGTCCAAGATCATCAATCCAATAGCAAAGGTAGTATCACACGATTTAATTCATTTTTATAACGGTTACATATTTTTATCGGTTTATCGTATTTCATTTATAACTAAAACAATTTATACAAAAATTCAATTCTAATTACCATTTAACTTTAGTGACTTAGTGATAATTTCATTTTGGTCAAATTTAATCAACAAAAAATGAAAATGTCGTGTAAAACAATATACATGTCAAAATTGATTTATTTCTTTTAATTTCTTAATTCAATTTATTAACTACTAATTAAATTATATTAACAATAAACTAAAAAGTGATAAAACAAAATTTAACCCTAAAAATAGGCCTAATGCCGTGAGCAAGTATAGGTGGTTCTAAATTTTCATTTTTCGATTTTATCGGTTTTTAGCTTAAAGTCTTTATATTTTAATTATTCTAATTATACTAAAACGGTTTAAACTAAAATGAAATTTACTAACAATTTCATTTGTATTTATGAATAGTGTTTTTCAACACTTTAATTTTCTAACTTTTTAATCTAAATGATTTATAATGTTTTAGTTGATTTAAAGTATAATACTAAGTGATATATAAAACAATAACTAAACATAAACACAAGTTATTAACAAACATAAAATAAAATAAGATCAAAATGAGTAAAAATGATGAACATCAACATGGATAAATCAAGAACACACATGAAGAACTCAAGAACAACTCAAGAACACTTATTTCGATTTTAATAATTTAAAATACGTTTTCCTAATTTAGTTTTTTTTTCATAGGAACATCTATTTTATACTAACTTAACACTACATATAATTTACAAAAATTATAAGTGAAAATATATAAAAAAAAAGGGTAAATGCCGAGTGAATGTATATATGTATATTGTAGATACCCGTATCCGTACCCCCCCAATACAAACCCTGTGATGAAATGGACTTTTTACAAAAAGCATGTTTTTAACGTAATGTCAAAACGGTACATTTTGTCGAAAACATTTTAAGTCGTTTAACGCATAAATGATTTATTTGCATGTCGTGTAAAATGAGTATTAGTTTAGTCATTTTATTTTAGCCGACCCAACACGAAAAGAAGCCTTTTCCACACAAGAAAAGCCCACAAAAGCACCCAAGCACGCCTCCCGAGGCGTCAGACGCTTAAACCGAGCTCACGTCTAAACACATTTCACACAAACAACCCAAACACACAAAAACGGCCCAAAACACGTAAAAAGGCCCAAGCACCCGAAACGGACCAAAATGCGTCCGGGTCACATTCTTACGAAACAAAATCTCACAAAGTCGTAAAATAATATATCACAATATTATTTTATTTCGAGCCAAGATCGGAAAACACGACGAAAAACCGAAACACGAAACACGAAACACGAAAATCGAGCCAAGGGAATCAAGTTGATTAACCAACTTGATCAAATTGATGTACCAAAGTCAACAAAACAAACACAAACCTCGACAAAAGCCTGCACACCCATACACACCTACGCATACGCATACGCAAGCCAAAACACGTCAGAAAAGGGGCTGAAAATCGCCAGAATACTGGCGATTTTCAGGTAAATCGCCAGACCTCTGGCGATTTTCCCCCTTCCCCTCTGACATTCTGGCGATTTTCCATTAAATAGCCAGTTATCAGGCGATTTTCTGGTTGTTCTGGTACTTTGGCGGCTCGAAATCCCTATAAATACACCCCTTATTCGTTCATTTCAAAGCATGAATTATCATCACTCTCTTCTCTATCTACTCCTCACTTACACTCGACACAAAAACGGGTTCCTGACCCGACCCGGTATTGGCATTGCGAACCCGTATTCGTAATACGGTTGTAGCGATTCGGACCTCTGATCCGTCTTAAACCTCGCCAATATCGCATAAGCAACGACACAATTAACAATGAACAAACGGACACCACTTTACATTATGCAAATTCTCATTTACGCATTAAACGACTAAACATGATTTCGACAAAACTTGTACTGTCTTCATTAGTCTTAAAGCATGCAAAACTGAGGGTTTAAACAAACTTTTACATACACATGAGTCGGAAAATAGTATTTAAATGATTATTCAAACAATGAATTATCGTTTTGTGCACATTTCCTATAGCAACCCGTCATAACTTTGACGTATACATTTGCTTTTACGCATATTTATCGAGTCACATATCGCACTTGTACGTAGCGGTCTGCATTTGCTCAAATATCGAATTATACACTGTTTTCAAGCTAGTAATGGCTACTTTTACGTAGGCTTTTCAATTACAGTTTTTCATAAAACATTTTGACAAACTTTTGGAGAGTACCCTCACCCCGAACCCGCTCTGGTTTCACAATTGCCTTAGACGGATAGGTATCGACGCACCTTGAACTCTAAGATTCGCGTCTTCGAGTCCAAGACGCGCTGAACGGGTCCAAATTCCCTCCTAATTTGGTGGCGACTCCGAAAACGGCTTTTAAATGATTTTTCAATATTCCTTTAAAATGCTTTAAACAAATTAAGCAATGACATCCCCCATAGCAACTCGAGCAAGACCCGCAGGAGCGCGCTTCTACGCGCCGCTCTTTTACGCATTTTTCCCGCGCCGTGCATTCCGCCCCATGACGCATTTCGAGGGCGGGCGCGAGCGGGGCGTCGAGAAGGGATCCCGATCCGGTATCCTCAGTTGGCGACTCCGCTGGGGACGAACATGTTTTTTTTTTATTATTTTGAAAACTAGCTTTTCATTTTATTTTAAAAACATAAAGAGGTGAAACTTGAAAACTTGAAAACAGTTTTAAATTCGATGTTTGAGCAAATGCACCCGTTTGAGTCGAATCCTCCTGATTCACAACCACACCCTTCGAGGGACGGCCCCAAGTAAGAACACGCTTCCTAAGCGTGTATACTCTGGACACGTCGATCTCTCACCCTTCCACGATCACAAGTATGGTATCCGTACAAGTGAATCGTAGCAGGTCAAACTCGAACGCTCTAGACCCCGTATTGAATCCACACTGATGTGTGTGATCTTGCGGATAACTCTACACAAACGTTGCGGGAATGACCGGAAGGAACCTTACCCTGAAAGCCAAAAACCCGTGTCTATACGTACAAATGCGAGGCTATAGTACCCTCACTATAGTCGTCTTTCAAAATGCATCATACATACGCACTCTACAACATTGCATTTACATTTTCAAAAAGAAATGAACGAACAGTTCTTTTCTTGCCACTTTTGAAATAACATTTTTCAAAACCTTCCGTATAAGCCGGCTGACCTATAGTCATTTCGGCTTAGCACGACAACACAGTCTTTCAAAACGCCCGCGAATAATCACTACATTCGCAGGGCCTTTCAAAAAACGTAAACGGATTACGCGACTCACGGTCACTGTAATTCATTTATAGCAAAACATTTTCACATTGCGAAACCCGAGAATATCAGCATATTCCTACGGGACTTACTCAAAACAAACGGCCTCGGCCTTTTACAAACTTTTTCGCAAAACTCTCGTCGAGTCGATTGACCTCTAGTCACTTCGACTTGACAAACATCTCTTACAAACAAACAAAACTGGGAATGGTCATACCCAATCACGTCACTTCTGAATCGACCGACCTACAGGTCATTCGACGCAATGCATTTTACACAAAAAACGTAAAAACGATCAAAACGGTTTTTTTACACACTTTAACATCCCCAACTCGACTAGCCTATAGCTATCTCGGGTCGGATCCTAAAGATTTTATTGCAATCCAACGATGAGCCCACGACGACATACCGTTAATACGGGCCCACAGATTCAAGCACAAAGCATCTTTTACATCGAGATTGGAAATGCGTTAACGGCGTCTCTAACTCAAAAGCTTTCCAAACATTTTGTTAAAATACGACGAATTTGTTTAACAATACTCACAACACATTTTTGAAATAAACATTTTTCAGAAATTTTGCAAACCGACTAACAACCATTTTGGTTTTTAACCAAAACAAGCAATCTTTTCAAAACAAAACCCGGGAATAATCATAAAATTCTCGTCGACATTTCAAAAGCATGAGCAGACTACATGACTCCCTGTCATCGTAGTCCTTTTAATACAAACCTTTTTCTGCAAGGCAAACTCGAGGATAACCACATGTCCTCGATGATGTTTCACGACACATCGAACGACCCATGCCCGTTTTAAGCACTTTTGAAATAACATTTTTCAAAATTCTTCAAACAAATCGGCTCACGGCCATTTCACCCAATCATACTTTTACAACTAAGCAAACACGGGAATGCCCAAAAGCAGTCCCTAAAGCAAACACGGGAATGCCCAAAAGCAGTCCCTAAGCAAACACGGGAATGCCCAAAAGCAATCCCTAAGCAAAGCCCGGGAATGCCCAAAAGCACTCCCTCGGACTTTTTCCACGGCCATTTCAGGCCCAAGCATCATTTTAACAATCAAGCAAAGCCTGGGACTGCCCAAAAGCACTCCCCCAGACTTTTACAACCAAGCAAAGCCCGGGAACGCCCAAACGCACTCCCGCAGGCTTTTTCTTCGGCTATTTCAGCCCAAGGATCACTTTTACAACCAAGCAAACCCAGGAATGCCCAAGCGCAGTCCTGCGGACTTTTTCATCTAGTCTGAACGACCTATGGTCGCACCGACTAAGCACCTTCAAAACAAAATCGGCAGAACGTGCAGGACCGTTCTCATCGCATTTTAAGCATCTCCGACTTAACTAGCTAAACGCTCTCAAGTCGAATCCTTTTCCATGCATCTAGGCTCGAGCCCTCAACGATGAACCGTTAACATGGGCTCGACAGATACAAAGCAAACACGTTTTAACATCGAGACGAGATGCGCGCACGCATTCTCACCTCAAAAAGGCTTCCTAGGCACAACATCGTTCCTAAAGCAACACACTCTCATTTTTGAAATAAGCTCTTTTCAAAAATCTTTTCACTTTTACAAAACAAGCAACACACTCTCATTTTGAAATAAGCTCTTTTCGAAAATATCCGTGTTTTACAAAACAAGCAAAACTTTCGCATTTTGAAATAATCACGTTTCAAAATTCCCTCAACTTCGAAATAAACACTTTTCGAAATCCCGGGTCAAACCAAATAGTCTTTCACTATTTTGCTCTGACCCACTAAGCACTCTTTACGAGTCACTAGGGAATGATCACTACATTCCCGAATCTTTTCAAAGCACAAATGGACTACATGGCCCTTGGCCATCGTAACCTATTTATCTCAAGGCATTTTCATAAAGCAAAACCCAAGAATCTCATCGCATTCTTGGAGATTTTTCATTCTAAGCGACGTGACCCTTCACATTTGAAATAACATTTTTCAAAATTTCCGTGTCAAGTCAACTAGTGCGTACCTAGTTGATTCGACCCAATCACAAATCTCTGCAACCGTCAGAATAATCACCACATCCCCGAGACCTTACAAGAACGTCAATAGACTACGTGACTCGCGGTCATCGTATGCCAATTTCTAGCAAAACACTTTCACAAGCCCAAACCCAAGAATTACACAATATTCTTGTCGGACTTTATGCGGCCCCGGGCCTTCTCAACTTTTCAAATAAGGCACTTTGCAAATCTCATTGGGCCAAACGACTCAAAGTCGGCCTGATTCAATAAACATCATCTTTTACAAGCAAGCAAAGCCCGAGAATGGCCAAGCCCAATCTCTCAGTCTTTTCATTGGTTCGAATGGCTCATAACCATCTCGACCCGATTCCTCTTAAGCAAAAAGCACGTGGACAAACACACCTGTCCACATCCCACCTTAACATCTTCGACCCAACTAGCTTATCGCTAACACGGGTTCACTCTAAGCAATTCTACCGCAATCCTACGATAGGCCCACGACGACATGCCATTAACTCGGGCCAATCGGATTCAATAAAAGCTCTTTAAACATCGAGTCAGAAACGTGTCAATGCGTCTCTAGCTCAAACACCTTCTAAGCAATTTGTCAAAACACGACAAATGGTTTTCACGAAATCCTCATCACATTTTTGAAATTACATTTTTCAAAAATCCTTCCCTCGAACCGAATGACACATAGTCATGATGGTTTGACCCACACAAGCAATCTCTTCAAAGCATCCAAGAATAATCACTTTATTCTTATGACATTTCCAAAACATAAATGAGCTACATGACTCGCCGTCATGGTAACAAAGCATTTTCAAACCCGAGAGTGGTAACCCATTCTCGTGGACCTCTTCTCGAAAGCAAATCAAGCGGCTTACGGCCTTTTAACATCTCTTTCGAAATAAGCATTTTCGAAATCTACGGTTCAAATGGCCTACCGCCATTTTAATCCAAACATCTCTCTTTCACGAAACAACACAACCCGGGAACGGGCTAGCATCATCCCACGGTTTCTTCACGGTTAGACCAAGTGGCTCATTGTCGCTTCAGTCTAACCCTTCTTCAAACAAAATGCATGAAAACGAACATGACCGTCTTCATCGCATTTTCAAACATCCTCGATTCAATAGCCCGTCGCTACTCCGAATCGACTCACGCTTTCATCGTAATCCAACGACAAGCCCATAACGACACACCGTTAACACGGGCTTATCAGATTCATTCTCAAAACATCTTTTGCATCGAGCCAAAATGTGACCATGCATTTCCGCTCAACAAAGCGTCCCGCTTTTGTCGAAGGCAAAACGTTTGCAAGATCAAAGTCGAATCTACGTACACATGAACCGAGTATCGACGCAAGCATCAACCACATTTGAGACATGCGCGTCTCGAGCATCCAGCAAAGCATCCATCAAGGCACCAATGACGGTCTTGCGGACCACATTAAGCGGCTTGCAATGTCTTCAATACGGGTCGAGTCTTAAGCATCGAGTCAGTCTCTGTCAGTCTAGGACAATCGAGTCTTTGACGTACGACATTTTAACAAATCGATAGAGGAACAAGTTTGCCCACAACTCAGCTTCTTTTTTCTTACACAAAATTCATTCTGCACCGACATACATTGCATCCTAGGAGTAGTCATCCGAAGAAGGTCTGGACCGGATACTAAGGTCAAAGACAACAACAATACAAGACACAAAAACAAAATGCCTTCCGAAGACTAAACACTTAAGGTCCGGTAGTCAACTTGTGATCTACTACTCCACTGCTTTTGGAGGAGGATCCATTAATTTGGAGCTCCACAGTGATCATGAATTTGATCATGACCAAAAGTACGAGTATTCCTGGACCGCCCTCCGCGTACTCGATCGCGTGCCTAATAAGCAAACGAACTTGTCAGAGGAGTCCGGCGTGATAGACATACGATCACAAGCGACCACCGAACCGTAGGGTCTAGCAAAGACAAACCACAAGTCCAGTCCACAAAAGGCGTGACATATTCTCAGAAACAGAGCAAAAGCAAAAAAAAAAAAAAAGGGGTCTCAAAGCTCTGAAGCAAGAGACAAGGCAAAAAAGCCTAAAAAGCCCTCTAGCAAGTGGCGAAGCAGGCAAAAAGCAAGAAGCATTGAAGCCCACAAACAAGTGGCATAGTCTCTGAATTTCCAAATCAAAGACTCGGCAGAAACAACAAGCAGCCTAGATCAACTAAGGAGAACCTACCCTCAGGATGCAATGTATCGAGGTTAAACACATAACACACTTCATGGGCCGGCATGCCCTTAAACGTGCACCTTTTACAAATACATTCTACAGGCCGGCATGCCCCTAAACATGCACTTTCAAATTCTCTACAAAAACAAACACAATTCACGGGCCGGCATGCCCCTAAACATGCACTTTCAAACTCTTTACAAAAGCAAACACAACTCTGGGCCAGCATGCCCTTAGACATATAGCACCCGAACTACGTTGGTCTGATTCCACAATCGTGGATACGTAGGCCGCTCACCCGAGCTCAACCAACCCTTTACAAAAATCCACAAAACATTCTTCCGTTTAAAGCTCATTAAGCTGAGGACGTGTCCACATTAAAATCACAACCCAAAAAAGCAAGTCGTTCCTTTATCGAGGCATCTAAAACGAATACGTCGAGACAAAGTTGTCCTAGACCTAGGAGTAATACTCTGCTTTTTAGTCTAACTCTGTTTTGCAGGAACAACAGCATCCTACCGAAGACAAGCAAACACCACTGGGGGCTCTAACAACACACGTGTTCCCAAATGTGAGGTTCATGCAACCGTCGAGTCTCGAGTCACGCATACGATTCGTCTTGGTCTTTCAAAGTTTTCGGCATCGCAAGCATTCTATAAACATCGACTCACACATCGAGTTGATTCTCTGTCAATCAACAAGCAATTTTGGCATCAAGAACAATTTGGCGACATTCAAACCGCCCTCTTTCAAAACTTTTCAGTTTTCAAAAACGCTATCACGGGCCGGCATGCCCTTAAACATACACGAGGCAACACGTCTTTCAAACAGCTCGTCATCATTTTCAAAAGCATTTTTCAAAAATTAACTCAACACTCGGGTTAATACATTTTGAACAAAAGCATTTTCAAAAACACTTTGCATTTTCGAACGACTCTTTTTGAAAAACACATTTCAGATATAGTCTTTTCTCGAGCACTAACCCTGTAGGTACAATGCAAAAGGCAAAATTGACAAAGAGCATGACATGAGGAAGCATCCACGACGCTCAAAACGCAGTCAAGTGCAACGACTACACACAACAGCACAAGACACACTCTACCTAGCGCTACTGGAAGCACCCTACTCAAAACACAACTAGATACACCTCTTCAACCACAACCGCCAACGCAACCGCAGCCATTCAAGCTTCACAAACACAACTAACGCATTCTCCTCTCACCTACAAAGCGAAGGCAAAACACAAATCCTCACAAACTAAGCACACCTACGATATCTAAATTGACACCCCTATTTACCTAAGCTAGGAACCCCTTCATAAGCGGGAAAGCTACATCACCACATACTCACCCACCAAAAAAAAAAAAAAAAAAAAAAAAAAAAAAAAAAAAAAAAAAAAAAGCCCATGCACCATAAACGCGACACGCGATTACTCACCCACAAAAACAGGGGGCTGGCGCCTCACCTTAGATCACTTGCAAACAAGATGCCTACCTCGATAGGCCTACAAAATAGATGTTCCTCGCAAACATCCCAAAACTTGTCCCTACCTCGATAGGGCTGCAAAATAAATGTTCCTCACGAACACCCTAAACAAACAGATCAGCAAAAGCCCTACCTCGATAGGCCCACAAACAAATTTTCATTACAAACACCCAACAACAAAAGCCCTACTTCAATAGGCCAACAAAAAGATGTTCTCACGAACATCCCAAAAACTCCACACAAGCAGAAGCCCTATTTTAATAGGCCCGCAACCAGACATCTCTAAAAAAAAAAAAAATCTCGCAATCATCATCTGAACAGAAGCTTGCACCACGGACCGACATGTCCTTAAACATGCACGACGGACCGACATGTCCTTAAACATGTACGACGGACCGACATGTCCTTAAACATATACGACGGACCAACATGTCCTTAAATATACAAGACGGACAGACATGTCCTTAAACACGCGCAGGGTAGGAAACCTTTCAAATACATCCAGAACCACACCGGTTTCATTTCATGAGCATAGATACCCAGGTATCCTTACAAAAACACAACCGACATTCAACACAAAATGACACGCCCGACACCTATCAGGGTCAAAGGCAAAGTCAACACAAAAACGACACGCTCGTCAAGGGCACAGTCGACACAACATTTTCTCAAAAGATATCAAAAACACCTTGCAACACGAAACGATACACGAGCAAAAACAAAACGCAAAAGCAAAATCAAAAAGCAAGAATACAGCTCAATCCACGGGTTACATTCAAAAGCAAAGACACACACGCAGCTACTACAAGTTTGACTAACGTTTTCACATCAAAAACTAACATAAACTGGGGGCTAACTTTTGAAGCAAAACCACAAAGTTCCCTCCACACAGCACGAACATTCACGGTTCAAGCGTATCCTGAGCCGTGATAACCTTGTTCACATACAAGCACACGAAATACAAGCAAGATTCGAGCTTTCAAAATATAACGCACAAAAGCATTCCCTTCTCATGAGGATGCGTCCTAGCATACATCCCAAGCGGATCTACAACACAAAACTCAGAACAAAAACACAAACAACTACCCCCAAGCAGACATACGCCTACAAAACAATAAGCAACCACAACAAATCACACGTCCCAAACATCACATGTAGCAACACATACATCCAAGTCCGATTATACACAACCTCACACATACATAACACCGCTAACAAACGTGCACGAAGCAACAACACAAGCTGCAGCACCCATGACAAACATAGCAACAAACCTCAGCAAAGCTCGTTACGCACACTTCACAATTAGACACAAATAAGCACATGCACTTTAAAATGCAACAGAACGCGAGCACCAAAAGGCAAATCCCGAACATGAGGTTCAAACGAGAAACAAGCTCTCTCCACGACAAGACATCTAACAAAAAGCACTAGCAGAGCTAATTCAAAACTAGGTTCAGCTCAAGTTTCTCCCGAAAGCAAGACAAACTATACACCTGATAGCACAAATCAACACAACATAAACAAACGCAACATACAATCACGCTACAACACAAACAATTCGCCTCACGCAAAAACGGTTTAGCAACACCTCAAAATTGCCTCACGCAAAAACGGTTTAGCAACACCTCAAATTGCCTCACACAAAAACGGTTTAGCAACACCTCAAAATGCCCCACGCAAAAACGGTTTAGCAACACCTCAAACTGCCTCACGCAAAAACGGTTTAGCAACACCTCAAACTGCCTCACATAAAAACGGTTTTGCAACACCTAAAACTGCCTCACGTAAAAATGTTTTAGCAATACCTTAAAACCACCTCATGCAAAAAAAAAAAAGGTTAGGCATCACCTTCAAAACCAGCGTAAAGCACAGACACAAACACATACATAAGCACTAGCATAATTGCAGGAACAACTGAACACTCCGACACGAGAAAAGCACGCATCTCAAGACATAAACACAAACACTCGACAACAGGATCAAGCACTAGACATTCAAACATAAAGCATAATCAAGAGCGTTCAAAAACATGAGCCAATCATATACATTCTTCACAAGTCAAAGCACATATACTCTTCACGAGTCAACATACATACACTCTTTACGAGTCAAGACAAAAACACTCTTTACGAGTCAAAACAAAAACACTCTTCACGAGTCAAGACAATACACTCTTTACGAGTCAAGACGAAAACACCCTTTACAAGTCAAGACAATACACTCTCCACGAGTCAAGACAATATACTCTTTGCAAGTCAAATCACAACACTCTTCACGAGTCAAGAAAAATATACACTCTTCACGAGTCAAAACAAAAATACTCTTCACAAATCAAAACACATACCTTCTGTACAAACCGAAATCAAATACACTCTTTGACAAAGTCGAGACAAATATACACTCTTCACGAGTCAAAACAAATACACTCTTTGCGAGTTACAAATCAAAATACGTATACTCCTCACGAGTTCAATACGTATGTTTTTCAAAACAAATGCGCTCTTTACGAGTTATAAATCAAAATACGTATACTCCTCACGAGTTCAATACGTATATTTTTCAAAACAAATGCACTCTTTACGAGTTACAAATCGAAATATGTATGCTCCTCACGAGTTAAATACGTATATCTTTCAAAACAAATGCACTCTTTACGAGTTACAAATCAAAATACGTATACTCCTCACGAGTTCAATACGTATATTTTTCAAAACAAATGCACTCGTTACGAGTTACAAATCGAAATATGTATGCTCCTCACGAGTTCAATACGTATATTCTTCAAAACAAATACACTCTTTACGAGTTACAAATCACAAATACGTATGCTCCTCACGAGTTAAATACGTATTTCTTTCAAAACAAATACACTCTTTACGAGTTACAAATCAAAATACGTATACTCCACACGAGTTCAATACGTATATTCCTCAAAACAAATACACTATTTACGAGTTACAAATCAAAATACGTATACTCCTCACGAGTTCAATACGTATATTCTTCAAAACAAATACACTCTTTACGAGTTACAAATCACAAATACGTATGCTCCTCACGAGTTCAATACGTATATTCCTCAAAACAAATACACTCTTTACGAGTTACAAATCAAAATACGTATACTCCTCACGAGTTCAATACGTATATTCTTCAAAACAAATACACTCTTTACGAGTCACAAATCAAAATCATTATGCTCCTCACGAGTTGAATACGTATATTTTTCAAAACAAATCGCTCTTTCTGAGTTCACGAATCACAAATCATTATACTCCTCACGAAGTCAATACGTATATTTTTCAAACAAATACGCTCTTTACGAGTCACAAATCACAAATCATTATACTCCTCGCGAGTCGAATCATTATATTTCTCAAACACAAGCACATGGCTCTTTACGAGCCAAACACCAAACACGAGCCTCTTTTACGAGTCAAACACCTTAAACACGTACCTCTTTTACGAGTCAAACACCGTACACGAGCCTCTCTCACGAGTCAAGCACTATACACAAGCCTCTTTTACGAGTCAAACACGTACCTCTTTTACGAGTCAAAAATAAGCACATGCCTCTTTCACGAGTCGAACAATCTAAACACATGCCTCTTTTACGAGTCAAACACCAAATACGTGCCTCCTTTACGAGCCAAACACCAAACACGAGCCTCTCTCACGAGTCAAGCACTATACACAAGCCTCTTTTACGAGTCAAACACGTACCTCTTTTACGAGTCAAAAATAAGCACATGCCTCTTTCACGAGTCGAACAATCTAAACACATGCCTCTTTTACGAGTCAAACACCAAATACGTGCCTCTTTTACGAGCCAAACACCAAACACGAGCCTCTTTCACGAGTCAAACACCTTAAACACGTACCTCTTTTACGAGTCAAACACTGTACACGAGCCCCTCTCACGAGTCAAGCACTATACACAAGCCTCTTTTACGAGTCAAACACATACCGCTTTTACGAGTTAAACACGTAAACACGCACCCTCTTTTGCAAATAATACATCCAAGCATTACACTCTTTACGAGAGAATATCAAAACACAAGCACTCATACATAAGCACAAGCACGCGAGCGAGCGTTCACACGACACAAAGTTCGGCTAGACTACAAGACGCCATCTCAAAACATTCAACATCAAGAACCATCTCACGACGACACAAAGTTCGGCTAGACTACAAACGCCAACAAGAAGTATCCGAGCATCGTGAGACGGCTCAAAGACACCAGACGTCAACAGCCAAGAAGCCCTGAAACATGCAGGACCGTCATGTCCTTAAACATGTCGTCCCTCCCCGCATTTCCCGGCACTAAGTCCTCGTCTCTCCCTCGAGACACATGCTTAGCACCGCCAGGTGGTATCGAGACTGTAATGGTCCGGATACTATCATTAAGTTTGACTAGCGCTTTAGTCCAAGCTCAGTCAAACTGGGGGCTCTGTAGATACCCGTATCCGTACCCCCCCAATACAAACCCTGTGATGAAATGGACTTTTTACAAAAAGCATGTTTTTAACGTAATGTCAAAACGGTACATTTTGTCGAAAACATTTTAAGTCGTTTAACGCATAAATGATTTATTTGCATGTCGTGTAAAATGAGTATTAGTTTAGTCATTTTATTTTAGCCGACCCAACACGAAAAGAAGCCTTTTCCACACAAGAAAAGCCCACAAAAGCACCCAAGCACGCCTCCCGAGGCGTCAGACGCTTAAACCGAGCTCACGTCTAAACACATTTCACACAAACAACCCAAACACACAAAAACGGCCCAAAACACGTAAAAAGGCCCAAGCACCCGAAACGGACCAAAATGCGTCCCGGGTCACATTCTTACGAAACAAAATCTCACAAAGTCGTAAAATAATATATCACAATATTATTTTATTTCGAGCCAAGATCGGAAAACACGACGAAAAACCGAAACACGAAACACGAAACACGAAAATCGAGCCAAGGGAATCAAGTTGATTAACCAACTTGATCAAATTGATGTACCAAAGTCAACAAAACAAACACAAACCTCGACAAAAGCCTGCACACCCATACACACCTACGCATACGCATACGCAAGCCAAAACACGTCAGAAAAGGGGCTGAAAATCGCCAGAATACTGGCGATTTTCAGGTAAATCGCCAGGCCTCTGGCGATTTTCCCTTCCCCTCGACATTCAGCGTTTTTCCATTAAATCGCCTGATAACAGGCGATTTTCTGGTTGTTCTGGTACTTTGGCGGCTCGAAATCCCTATAAATACACCCCTTATTCGTTCATTTCAAAGCATGAATTATCATCACTCTCTTCTCTATCTACTCCTCACTTACACTCGACCCAAAAACGGGTTCCTGACCCGACCGGTATTGGCATTGCGAACGCCGTATTCGTAATACGGTTGTAGCGATTCGGACCTCTGATCCGTCTTAAACCTCGCCAATATCGCATAAGCAACGACACAATTAACAATGAACAAACGGACACCACTTTACATTATGCAAATTCTCATTTACGCATTAAGCGACTAAACATGATTTCGACAAAACTTGTAATCTTGTCTTCATTAGTCTTAAAGCATGCAAAACTGAGGGTTTAAACAAACTTTTACATACACATGAGTCGGAAAATAGTATTTAAATGATTATTCAAACAATGAATTATCGTTTTGTGCACATTTCCTATAGCAACCCGTCATAACTTTGTCGTATACATTTGCTTTTACGCATATTTAACCTGTCACATATCGCACTTATGCGTGGCGGTGCGCATTTGCTCAAACATCGAATTATACACTGTTTTCAAGCTAGTAATGGCTACTTTTACGTAGGCTTTTCAATTACAGTTTTTCATAAAACATTTTGACAAACTTTTGGAGAGTACCCTCACCCCGAACCCGCTCTGGTTTCACAATTGCCTTAGACGGATAGGTATCGACGCACCTTGAACTCTAAGATTCGCGTCTTCGAGTCCAAGACGCGCTGAACGGGTCCAAATTCCCTCCTAATTTGGTGGCGACTCCGAAAACGGCTTTTAAATGATTTTTCAATATTCCTTTAAAATGCTTTAAACAAATTAAGCAATGACATCCCCCATAGCAACTCGAGCAAGACCCGCAGGAGCGCGCTTCTACGCGCCGCTCTTTTACGCATTTTTCCCGCGCCGTGCATTCCGCCCCATGACGCATTTCGAGGGCGGGCGCGAGCGGGGCGTCGAGAAGGGATCCCGATCCGGTATCCTCATATATATATTTTTATTTTTCATTTTTAATCACTTTAAACTCATTTCTAATATTTCACATAATTTTTATATAACATTACTACTTCATTAAAACATAAATAAACATAGAAATCATATGAACATAAATTAAAAATGCTCAAAATTAATTTAACTAACATATGAACAATATTACTACAATTACACTATTATCATTATTACTTATTTATTATCATTTTATTATACAACACATAAACATACAAGCACATATAAGTGATGTTTAACATATTTAACATAATTTTCATACTCATAAAATTATAATAACAAAACAAATTAATTTACTAAAAAGAATAATACAAGACATAGTTAGTCACCTCGGTTTGGCAAGTTATTGATTATCGGGATCAACTAAATTATCTAAGTCCAAAGCTTCACCCTCAAACCCGTCTTCACCTTCAAATAAACACCCAAGATAGTAAGCTTGAATACCCACTAATTAACTAAATAATACTAGTAAGTATTAGAGTAATATTTAGGGTTTTATTTAGGATGTTTTAGAGTAAAAATGAAAGAAAATCAAAGGGAGAATATGGAGAGTAGTGGCTCGGCAATAAGGAGGCAAGGAAGTGATTTTTTTGACTTAGAAAATAATGAGGAAAAGCTAGTAGAATTTTAGGTTAAAAGAATTTGGTTTTTAATTAGAAAATATGTTTTAATTAAATGATTTAATACATCATTACCTCCATCATCAACATACTAAGTCCACATTACTATTCATGCATTAAAAATGTCCATTTTGTGTTTTAAAATGTTTTCCTCGAATTTGGTCAGTTTTAAAAAGTCGGGCATCAAAAGCGATAAAAGTTAATGTGTGCGCATTTGACGATTTTTCGAAATATTTCTACTTTTGAATTCTAAGACTAAATTATTTATTTCATTATTCAAAATTTTTGAAAAGTGTTAAAGAAGTCGATAAATTTTACAAAACAAAAGTTTAGCAAAAATTGTGATTATGAAGGCTAAAAAGGTTAGGATTTGATTTAGGATTTGAAATTAGAAATTGATAGCTAATTATTGAATTAAATTAACACGGGGTGTTACAAACCTCCCCCCTTAGAAAAGTTTCGTCCCGAAACTTGAATGAAGAATAGGATTTTCACCTGAGGTAAACAGCTCGGGATATTTCTCCTTCATAGAGGCTTCAGTCTCCCAAGTTGCTTGTTCAGTCAATTGACCCTTCCATAGCACTTTTACTAAGGGAACCGTCTTCCGCCTCAACCTCTTGGTTTCTCGTGCCAAGATCTTTACAGGCCTCTCGGAGTAGAGCAGGTTAGGCTCAACTGCGATTACGTCAGGAGTAATGATGTGACTTGGGTCGCTCCTGTATCGCCTTAGTTGTGAAACGTGGAACACGTTGTGGACCTTGGAGAGGTTGGGGGGTAGCGCTAGGCGATAGGCTACCTCGCCAATTCTGTCGGTTATATTTTTATTATATAATTTTACACTTTTAGAGTCGTCTTTTATTTATTTGAGCTACATTTATATATTTTTGTAAAATTCGATTTATAATGAGTGGAATATTATTTTTATTATAATTTGATATTTTATATTCCGTATTTGTTTTTCTTAGGTACGTGACGGGACTTAAAAGAATTGGGCCAACAGACGACGCAACAAAGTTGCAATACCTTGAGAACAAGATAAAAAAAATAATAAAAGAAGAAGATGTGAACAAAGAGTCAACGTGCACATCAAATGGATCAAGGAAATTAGAAGAGTATTGCAAAAGGCAGTAACACCTTTCAAAAACAAAGTACTCCGTGAAAAGGAAAGCAGAAGCTCTTCAAAGCAACGCAGCAAGCCCGATTTTCTTTCCAAAATTTCCAGCCCCAAAATCTATCACTTTCCATCCATTATGCCGAATTTCTATCTCGAATATTTCCAAAATTTATCGGAAAGATTACTCCCAAATCAGTATATATACACACACCGATTTGTACAGCAGGAGAGGAGGGGAAAATACCCGATTTCTACAGAGATTTGAGCGAATTTGAGTGACGATTTTAGACCTAATTGGGTCGAAAGAGCAGTAGGGGACAGTGCTTGGTCGTCGTCCTAGCACACGATCGAGTAAGGTGAATTTGGAGCTCGTGTTGGAGGTGCGACATCCGAATTCCGAGTTTGCAAGTTCCGGGCTAAAATTAAGTTCTCTTTACTCTTTTGTATCTAATTACGGTTTGAATTCGTTGATTAATTTTAGTTTTGTAAACTGATTCCGTATTGTGACGATATTTGGGTTGATTAGTGTTCATCGTTTTACTGATTTTATTATAAAGATTCGATTTTTATTCATAATTTGCTATCTTATTGTGATTGATTATTGAATTGACTGCTATTTGTGTGATTTTGGCCTAGTTCGAATTGCATAAAGTGAGTAGCAACTAATTTAAACTGAAATCTGCGAATTGAGTTTAGTTTGGATTAGGGTAAAACGTGATCAGTTAAGGCTTGAGTATTGACGACACTTGAGAATTAATTGGGTTAATGATGTCTTCTTTGTTCAATAATGCTGCTAAATCAGTTAATTAAGAATTAATCTCGGCCTAGTTCAGGTTAGTTGTAATCTAAGAGAAGATAGGGAGGTTTTGCTATCTTAATCTCCGCAGTTAATCTATTAATCACTTTGAAATCGAAACAATTTGTTGTTAGTTAACAAACTAAAATTACCTATATGAAATACGAGCTTGAATTATGGGTATTTGACTGTCGCGTGTAAATATTAGTTAGGTTAGTTTTGTTCTTCTGTTAATTATTTTAAGCTTAGGAAATCAGAATCAAATCCCCCTTAAATCGTAAATACGACTAACGCTTTTAATTTATAGTTTAATTAACTAATAAAATCATCACATTTAGAGTTTTTCCAATCTCTCCGTGGGATCGACCCTACTTATCCTTTACTATCGTTTATATTTTTGAGGCTAAGCTAGGTTTATAAATTATTAATTTGTAGCGCTTAACGACACGCTATCAAATTTTGGCGCCGTTGCCGGGGAGATTGGCGTAAAATACTTTTTGTGTGATAACTAACAGTTACACTAATTTATACCTATGTTCTGTTTTTTTTTGGATTTTTTTTTAGGTTAAGTCTGTCGAGTATATGGCATGTTCTGTTATCGTTTTTGCTTGTCATTATTTTCACTTAGCTGTCCTATTTTCACTAAATCCAATCAGAACTTATCATTTTGTTTTACTTTATGTAGAATCATTTACATGTAGATTAAACTTGAAATTATTTTGTTCACCCTAACATAGATTATTGATTTATTTTTAGACTTGCTGTTGATTACTTTGGTTACTCATGATTTACTCTTACGATTTAGTGTATACTTTTCTTCTTGTATCATTTTATTCGTCTTCTTTTTAGTTTGTTTACTTTCACACGTCGAGTCGGCTTAAATGCCTCCCTGAGTTCGGAGCCTTTGTAGGGGGATGTTTATAGTGTCGGCCACAAAAAAAATCAGAAAAATCAAAAATACAAAAAAATTAGAAAACACAAATAAAAATCAGCTCATTATTATGGGTATTTCGTTTCTGTCAGATTTCACTTGTCTTTGCCGAGTACTCTGTTTTGCAGGCTTATGAATAATCTTTGAGTGCTCGGGATGATCATATCATGGTGAGGACGAGTACGACGATACGGAGTAAACGAATTGGAGCTGAAATTACTACTTCAAGCTACTGTCATACCTCAAATACTACGCTGACCGCTGCCTGCTGCTGTCGACAACTAACCAGCTAAGTGCTTCTTTCCCTCTCGTTTCGTTTTATACGCAATGCTTTTATACATTTTCGATGTCGAGTTGCCATTGAGGACAATGTCACAAGTAAGTGTGGGGGAGAGGCAAGCTGAAACTTTAAAAAATCGTAAAATGGGCTGAAATTTAAATTTTGTTTGCTGCTGTCCATGAATTTTAGATTCTGTCTGTAAGCAAATATGAGCTGGGTTATGCGTGTTTTTGTGGTTACATGTTGGTATAGACACCTCAAAGTATATTTGCTGGAAATTCTCATAATTAGTGCTGCTCATGCGTTATATGGATTATCAACTATGGCTGATTGTTTGTGCTTAAAAGTTGCTTAGCAGTGATGATAATTGTAAACAATAGTGCCAGAATTCAGTTTTTAACTTGTCATTCTTGTTTGTTGGGTTACGCAGTACATGATTTATAGCCTTGGATGAATTCTTAGACTAAGATGAGTCGACGACAAACTCGAATTAAATTGTTTTTCAGAATAAATTGAGAATAATAATTTCAAAGTAGCAAATGCATGAATTTTTCCTCCCTATTTAAACTTGAGTTGATTAATTTTTTAACATTACGTATTTTAGTTCTCTTTTAAATTTTGAATTATGAATGAATAATAAAGAATAGCACTTGTTTAACGATCTTAACCCCATTTTGGACTTATTAGTAGTGTGGTGTGTAAGCCGGTCTTGTGCTTTAATAATTTACTTTCGTGGTGACTCCTTTAATGGACCGACAGGAAGATTACTCGACCTCAAAAGAGCGTAATTGTCTGTCTTGTGATTCGAGTTCTTAGCCCGAGGGGAACCCAATCTTAGCTATTGGGAGAATGCCTGATGACTTGTCCGGTTGGACGGGATCCATCGGTTGAGACTCGCTACATGGGTCATAGGACGGATATTTTGAAAAAAAATGAGAAAAAAAAAAAGATTATATAAAAAAGAAAAAAAAAAGCAGAAAAAAAAAAGAAAAAAATGTATATTGTGAGGAGGTATCGAGTACACCTTAGGCAACCGGGAGAACGATCCACGCACTGATGTGGTAATACAAGGTGCCGAAAGTAAACCCCTTCCCCATTGACCTTAATATTTGGCTGAAACCCACCGTCTAATAGTTGATACGTGGGGAGAAAGGTAGTGAAATCGAGTTGTGAAGGATGAAAAGTTCATTCGTGATTTTTAAATTAAAAGCGTTTGAAATTTGTAATGTTGTCTATTAGTCGATTGTATAGTTTTTAGTGGAGGAGGAATTTCATTGGATGCGCTGCTAATTCATATGCTTTATTTACGATATTTTCAAAATATATTTTAAGTTTGTCGTTGACCGTTCGTAAGTCACTTTAAGATTGAGTATGGTGATATTTGTAGTAGCTTCGATTTGTCATTGTCGAGGACGACAATAAGCTAAGTGTGGGGGTATTTGATAAGTGCGTAATTGCTTATATTTTTATTATATAATTTTACACTTTTAGAGTCGTCTTTTATTTATTTGAGCTACATTTATATATTTTTGTAAAATTCGATTTATAATGAGTGGAATATTATTTTTATTATAATTTGATATTTTATATTCCGTATTTGTTTTTCTTAGGTACGTGACGGGACTTAAAAGAATTGGGCCAACAGACGACGCAACAAAGTTGCAATACCTTGAGAACAAGATAAAAAAAATAATAAAAGAAGAAGATGTGAACAAAGAGTCAACGTGCACATCAAATGGATCAAGGAAATTAGAAGAGTATTGCAAAAGGCAGTAACACCTTTCAAAAACAAAGTACTCCGTGAAAAGGAAAGCAGAAGCTCTTCAAAGCAACGCAGCAAGCCCGATTTTCTTTCCAAAATTTCCAGCCCCAAAATCTATCACTTTCCATCCATTATGCCGAATTTCTATCTCGAATATTTCCAAAATTTATCGGAAAGATTACTCCCAAATCAGTATATATACACACACCGATTTGTACAGCAGGAGAGGAGGGGAAAATACCCGATTTCTACAGAGATTTGAGCGAATTTGAGTGACGATTTTAGACCTAATTGGGTCGAGAAAGCAGTAGGGGACAGTGCTTGGTCGTCGTCCTAGCACACGATCGAGTAAGGTGAATTTGGAGCTCGTGTTGGAGGTGCGACATCCGAATTCCGAGTTTGCAAGTTCCGGGCTAAAATTAAGTTCTCTTTACTCTTTTGTATCTAATTACGGTTTGAATTCGTTGATTAATTTTAGTTTTGTAAACTGATTCCGTATTGTGACGATATTTGGGTTGATTAGTGTTCATCGTTTTACTGATTTTATTATAAAGATTCGATTTTTATTCATAATTTGCTATCTTATTGTGATTGATTATTGAATTGACTGCTATTTGTGTGATTTTGGCCTAGTTCGAATTGCATAAAGTGAGTAGCAACTAATTTAAACTGAAATCTGCCAATTGAGTTTAGTTTGGATTAGGGTAAAACGTGATCAGTTAAGGCTTGAGTATTGACGACACTTGAGAATTAATTGGGTTAATGATGACTTCTTTGTTCAATAATGCTGCTAAATCAGTTATTTAAGAATTAATCTCGGCCTAGTTCAGGTTAGTTGTAATCTAAGAGAAGATAGGGAGGTTTTGCTATCTTAATCTCCGCAGTTAATCTATTAATCACTTTGAAATCGAAACAATTTGTTGTCAGTTAACAAATTAAAATTACCTATATGAAATACGAGCTTGAATTATGGGTAATTGACTGTCGCGTGTAAATATTAGTTAGGTTAGTTTTGTTCTTCTGTTAATTATTTTAAGCTTAGGAAATCATAATCTAATCCCCCTTAAATCATAAATACGACTAACGCTTTCAATTTATAGTTTAATTAACAAATAAAATCATCACATTTAGAGTTTTTCCAATCTCTCCATGGGATCGACCCTACTTATCCTTTACTATCGTTTATATTTTTGAGGCTAAGCTAGGTTTATAAATTATTAATTTGTAGCGCTTAACGACACGCTATCAAGTGGTAAAGCCTAAACTTGATGCTCAATTTGGTAAGTTCATGGAGTTTTTAAAGACCTAAAGGTAACCGTTCCTTTCACTGAATTAGTCACTCAAATCCCTGCGTATGCTAAATTTTTAAAAGACATCCTCACCCGTAAACGAACATTTAGTGAGGTCGAGACTGTGGCTTTTACTGCGGAATGCAGCGCTCTCTTGCAAAACCAGTCTCCTCCTAAACTAAAGGATCCGAGTAGTTTCTCCATACCTTGCATTATTGGTACAGTTTCAATTTCTAACGCTCTTTGTGATTTAGGTGCAAGTGTAAGCGTTATGCCTTACTCCGTATGCGAGAAACTCAACATGGGCGAGTTAAAGGTTACGAACATCACGCTCCAAATGGCGGATCGTTCTGTCAAACGCCCTCTAGGTGTTTTGGAGGACGTTCCTGTCAAAGTGGGTAAGTTTTTTATTCCCGTCGATTTCATTGTTCTTGACATGGCCGAGGACTCCCAAATTCCTATCATTTTGGGTCGGCCCTTCTTGCTCACTGCTGGTGCTATTATCGATGTCAAGAACGGGAAATTTTTCGTTGGATGTCGGTGGCGATAAAATTACTTTTAACCTTTCAAACGCTTTAAAACGCCCTATATTGGAGGAGTCGGTCTTTGCTATAGATGTCATTGATGATTGTGTGGATAAGCACTTACCTAGGGTCCTCGAGAGGGATCCTCTTGAGGCCGTGCTTTGTTGTGATTTGGTCGCAGGTGAGCTAGGGAGGATGGACGAGGGTAGAGTTGTGATCAAAGACGACGTGAGTGCTGTTGCGTGTGTTGATGGCCGAGTTGATGTTGCTGGCCGAGATGGACATGTGAGTGGTGATGAGGACGGACGAGATGATGAAGATGACGGAAGTGGGTTTGTGTTCGACGCGACCCATGGATGGTGGTACTTCTAGTACCGTTGCTGAGCCCCCCGTTTGATGCTGGTTTGGGGGGCGTTTATCATTGTAAATATCTTGTATGTGCTTTATTTCTTTTAAGACTTTTCTCAGTTTTCTCCCCTTATTTTGAGGTTCCCGTGTTGATGTGCTTTAGAACACATTGGGGACAATGTGTTGTTTGGTTTGGGGGGAGGAAAGCTTTGCTTTTCATTTTTGTGTTTTCTTTTTCGTTTTTCATTTTTCAAAAAATTCACAAAATCATAAAAAAAAAAAAATCAGAAAAATTCAAAAAATCACAAAAATACGTATCCCGATCGTTGTTGCGAGCTTGTTTTTACCTTATTCTTTCCCGACATCCCTTCCCTTGTTTGCTTTTAGTTTTGGCATGATTTATATTGATGGATTAGTGCTACGGGGATGTTTAGACATAGTAGATGATGGCATGCTTTTATTTGTTGGCTTTATCACTTCGCGGACTGTAGCTACTCTTTTTGTGAGGTTTTGAGCCTCTAGAGGCCGGTTCGTTTATCCCGGTCCCCGTGCTTTTATTGTGAGTAGTTCTCCTCGTGGGGTGCGTAATATTAACGCGCATAAGTGCGGCCCCTATCCCGTTGTTCCCCGCGATTTTGTCACTTGTTTATGCATATGAGGCTTTAGTTGATTTCATTTTATTCACCTTGTTCCTACATGGTTTTTATCCTCTCATATATGATCCTATTACCCTTTCCCACTTGGGTTTGCTAGCTACCTTGCCAAATAGCCTACCCTAGCCTAGCTAGTGATCGCTTTTGCTTACTTTTGTGCTTGTCCTATGGGTTGTGATCATTGCTACGACTTGGTGATGTCGTTTGCTTGGAGAGTTTTGGTGAATATGTGTCGGGATTGCTGTTTCCCCGACCTTTTATGAGGTATTGATACACGTTATTTATATTCATTTTATGCCCCCGGTTCAGTCTCATTTAGCTCGTATTTACTTGTATTTACTATGACTTTAGGAGCTATATGTTATGTTTCTCGATACTGCTGCCTTTTATTTACATTTTGCAGGTTTTGGTGGTTTTGAGCCAAAACCCGGGACGATTGGAGCATTACGAGAATCGACACGACAGGACCAAGCTCGAGCGCGCACGAGAGCTCGGGAAAACGAAACCAAGACCAGAGGACCAAAGGAAGACTAGAGGTTACGAGTTAGTGAGGCCCAAAAAGCTAAGGATACGAAATAATAAAGGCCAAAGCAAGTTATGGGCCAAGGAGGAAGAGAAGCAAGAGCCGGCCCAAGAATGGGTCAGGCCGGTTGCCAGGCCGGCTGCCGGCCGGCCGGCTGGAGGCCAAATTTTCCCGGTTTTTGTTATATTTCGTAATTAATAAATGGGAAACTATAAATAGAAGTTTAGGTCGTGATTTTCATTCTTAGGCTTTATTTTTTAGTTCTTCCTTAGGTTTAAGTTTACTGTTATTTTACTTTCTCTCTTCAACTCAAAACTTTAGTTTAGTTTCAAGATTAGGTCAATCAGAATCGCTTGCATCTCGTAAAATTCCAGGTTTTATTTCAATTGCAATTATTTCTTTTAACATGTTTTCTTATTATTGCCTTGTTTTAATTGTTATTATGTCTAGCTAATTTCCTAATTAGGGTTTAGGGGAATTTGTGATATTTGGTCCAGGAACATGTTTTAGGATTAAATTGGTTGAATAAATTGTGCACTTGATTTCTTTCTATGCGTTTTATTATCAATTGAATTTAGGGACGCGTTGATTGAATTGAACTTAGGTTGTTTCAGTTTAAGATCGAAAGCCTAATTGAAACTAGACTTACGCGAGATTGATAAGATGAATTTAGTAAGTTGCGAGAGCCCGCTAAATTTGCTTAAGGCTAAAATTGACTCGAGAGAGCGTTTTATAAACCTAGTCATTTGCACAGTTTATCTTTTCCTTCTAATTAACTTGCGTTCCTGAATCATTGTCATATATGAACCCGATGCCCTAATCTTTCTCCTCATATATTTCTATTCATCTGCTTTATTATCTGCTTTAGTTTATAGTTAAATCAAACACCTTTTTCACACCCTGAGTTGAACCTGTTTTGACCGACTTTAACTTAAAACTACTCCGTTTCTCTGTGGATACGATCCTGCTTACCGCTAGCTGCTGTTAATTGTCTGTTAGGTTTATTTTGATATTGGCGATACGACTTAGCCTTATCAATTTTGGCGCCGTTGCCGGGGAAACGGCTTAGTTAGTTTTAGTTTTTGTTAGTCTTACAGGTTTTTCTCCTTTGTCTCAATGAACTTAGTTCCTTGAGACCGTTTCTTATCGTTTTCTTGTAGTTTTGTTTATGCACAGGTCACCTACAAGTTTAGTTCCATTTGAGCCTGAACCTGAGCGAGCTTTTCACAGACTACGTAAGGAAGCAAGAAAGTTACTTGATCCTGATTTCGAGGAAGCGTCGCGATCGAGTCTAGTGCGTATGATCGTCCTACGAAGAGGACACACCTCCTATTACTCTAACTTGTTCTCCACCACGCGTGACTATGCCTAAACTATATAGTCACTCGTTGCCAAAGCCCGAGGCGATCCCGCAAGGATTCACAATACCAAATACGGTCCAAGGGAATTTCGAGATTCGCCCTGCCTTCCTTACTTTGGTGGAGCGCAATCAATTCGGTGGCAATCCTACTGAAGATCCCGGGAAGCATATGCAGGTTTTTACGGACTACTGCTCAACAATTAAGCAGAACGGGATCGCCCAAAACCAGATTAGGGAGATGCTCTTCCCTTTATCTCTACGTGATCGAGCGCGGGACTGGATCACTGATTTAGACAAGATTGCTGCGGGTATAACGGATTGGCCAAGTCTAGCTCTTGCATTCTATCGCAAGTTCTATCCTCCAGAGCGGACTAACCAACTCCGTAGTCAGATTCAGGGGTTTCAGCAGAGTTTTGATGAGACATTCGCTGAAGCATGGGACCGTTACAAACGGTTGATCCGAGAGTGTCCACATCACGGGTTGGGCGATTGGTTGATTATTATGACTTTTTATAATGGTCTTTATGCGGAGAGTAGAGCTATTCTTGACTCAGCTGCTGGAGGTCGGTTTGCCAATAATACCGATGATGATAAAGCATGGCAAACGATCGAGGAAATGGCTGTCCATTCGGCTCAGTTCGGGAAGCCGAGGGGTAATTCACGGTCCGCGCACAACGACCGTGATAAGGAGAGTTTGAGTGCAGTCCATAGTCAGCTTGCTGCGCTGACTGCAAAGATTGACCAGCTGCAGGGTAGTCATTCGTCGAGTGCCCATGTCAATGCTGTCGCGGGGCACGATTCAGGTTATACTACGGGGTATGCTGCGCCCCAGGAGCAGGTTTACGCGTATCAATCCTATAATCAAAACCTGCCGTACCAGAATCAACCGGGTTACGATCGGTCACTGTTATCCTACCGTAACAATAATGTACTTAACCCGACTCCCCCAGCTCCACAAAACACCCCTTATCAACCACCCTACAAAAACCAACAACAACCTACCTATCAAAAACCTTCCTTTACAACACCCCCACCACAAGTACCCGATCCTATGGCCGAAATGAAGGCCATGATGTTGCAGATGTCGCAGGTGACTATGGCCGTGCAAAAGTCACAAGAGATGATGATGCAGCAAATGCAAAAGGATGGGCAAGCTAAGGACGCTGCAATTAAACTGTTGGAAAATCAAGTGGCTCAACTCGCCACTTCGCAAGCGTCACGACAGCCGGGTACCCTTCCGCCTCAAGGTAATCCTCCTAACCCTCTGCATCACACAGCGTGTGCGATTACGTTGAGAAGTGGGTCAATGTATGGTGACCCTATGAACTTGGAGGATGAGGAAAAGGATGAAGGTGAAAATACGGTGAAACCTTAGTGTGAAAAGAGGTCTCGGTAGGTCGGCCGTGGGTCGTCTAACCCAGAAATTTGGACTGTAAGCTGAGGAAGAATGATTTGGGTGTTAATTTTGGTATTCCCGCCGCTTCGCGCCCCGATTCGAGATAAAGCTGCCATTTCCTGGTCGCCAACGAGGTGCGAGCGAGGCCAAGTTCAAAAGTTCGTGGGCGTCATTAGAGCTCTTCGTCGCGTCCCTTTTATTGACCTCGTTACTCGGATACTGCGTATGCTAAGTTTTTGAAAGATGTTTTAGCTCGTAGCGTCGTTAGGCGGCGATGTCGGCGGTGGCCTTTGTGGGGGAAGCTAGTACTAGGCTGCAGGGTAGTAAGCCCCCTAAGCTTAGTGACCCTGGTACATTCTCTATCCCGTGCTCTATAGGTAGGTTTCAGGTTAAGAACGCTTTATGCGACCTTGGAGCGAGTGTGAGTGTCCTCCCCTACTCCTTGTACCAGAAGATGAGCTTGTCAGCTTTAGAACCCACTAGCATTACTCTGCAGATGGCTGACCGCTCAGTTAAGCGCCCTTTAGGCATCCTACACGACGTCCCTGTACAGGTTGGAAAGTTCTTTATCCCTGTCGACTTTGTGGTTTTAGACATGCCCGAGGATGCCCATATTCCTATTATATTGGGGAGACCCTTCCTGCACACTGCTGGAGCAGTTATAGATGTGGGTAATAAGACATTAGCTTTTACGGTGGGGGGTAAAAAGCTCACATTTACTCATTCGGACACCCCGCGTTCACCCATGCGTCTCGAGTCAGTTTACTCTATTGACTTTGTACCTCTGTCTCACACTGCTGGAGACACTTTGGAGGTTTTGCATGTCTCTTCTCTTTTTGCAGGTTCTTCACAGGATAGCTGCAAGGATGGTTTGGGGGAGAGAAAGCTACTGAAAGCTGACGTCTACGACGCGAGTGATGGGGATAGAGGGCCTACAGTTGAGCCATTTCGTGATCGAGGCCCTACGTTGATGGATTATGCTGCGCTGCCTCGCGGAGGAGAAGTTTTATAGCGATCGTCTGCTATTTCGCCGAGTGAAGCTGTTGCTAATGGCCAAAGACCTTGGCCTGCTTATACTTGATCTGTGAAGCTCTGAAGAGTCGTGCGGGACTATAAACCAGCGCTTCCGGGAGGCAACCCGATGACGTTGTATTTTGATTTAGCGTTTGTACTTTTGGTTTGCTTGTTTTATGACTTTTGATTTGTTTTGAGCGCGCGAGGATGAGGGTATTTTATTGTGATTTTGAGCGCGCAGGTATTCATGGACTTTTGGGTCCTTATTATGTTGAGAACGCTCACGAGAAGGCCTCCCAGCCGGCCTACCGGCTGCCGGGCCAGGACAGGAACCGTAGACCAAATTTTGAAAGTTGAGAAAAATCGAAAAAATCGAGTCAGGTGGTCTCAAATGGCCGGCCATTGCCGTCTGGGCCGTGGGACCACCCTGCTCCTTTCTGCTGTTTTGCTTTGCCTTTTCCTGCGTGCTACGCCGAAGTACTTCATCGTTGGACTGAAATGGACGCATATCTGTGGATTTTTAGCCGCACTCCACGCTTCACTTCGGTTCGGGGGAGCTCCGACTTGATAATGTGAGCCTCTTTACCCCTTTTACCCTCTTTTATCGCTTTTACTTCCCTTACCCCATACGTTATGTGTCCTCCTCTGCTTTTGTGGTTGTACTGTTTTCCACATTGAGGACAATGTTTGATTTGGTTTGGGGGAGGGAAGCACTTTCTGTAGATACCCGTATCTGTACCCCCCAAAAGCAAACCCGATGACGAAAAGGACTTTCATGCATGTTTTAAAATGAGACTAAACGGTACATAAGTGTCTAAAACATTTTAGTCATTCTTAACGTATTAATTTGAATTTGCATATTTCGTAAAAATGAATATTAATTTAGTCATTTTAAATCGTAAGTTAACACAATACACACGAGCACGAGCCATACACGCCTCACAAAATGACCCAAGAATACAAAAACGACCCAAGCACACAAAAACGGCTTAAAACACACAAAATGGCCCGAGCACCCGAGCGGGCCAAAATGCGCCCCGGGTCACATTCTTACAAAACAAAATCCCACAAGGTCATAAAATAATGCATTACAATATT
The DNA here is from genome assembly GCA_023091065.1 of Dianthus caryophyllus. Classification (NCBI taxonomy): domain Eukaryota; kingdom Viridiplantae; phylum Streptophyta; class Magnoliopsida; order Caryophyllales; family Caryophyllaceae; genus Dianthus; species Dianthus caryophyllus. The sequence goes on along the minus strand of CM041529.1, from coordinate 7,418,388 downwards.
ATTTTACTTCGAGCCAAGATCGAAAAACACGACGAAAAACCGAGACACAAAACACGAAACACGGGAAATGAAGCAAACCAAGTTGATTTGATCAACTTGCTCCAAGTTGACATCAAATTAGGCTCAAAAGTCAGCCCATTTGCTCGACAAACAAGCAGCACACAAACATTAGCTTACACACCTACGATAACGTATTACGGCGCAACAATGTGTCAGAAACAGGCCAAAAAATCGCCTGAATACTGGCGATTTTTTGGAAAATCGCCAGTATTCAGGCGATTTTCTGGCCCTCCTCTGACATTCTGGCGATTTTTTGTTAAATCGCTGGTTCACTGGCGATTTTCTGAGCAATTAGGCATAAAACACGAAGCATTTGCTATAAATAGCAACCCTTACTCGACCCAAATCATCATCAAATCAACTCTTACAATAACGATCACAACTATCTACTTACGATAATCAATTCAATACAATACTTATACTCACAAAAAGCCTCTCGCACTTATAAAATTCCACTCTAAAAACCGTCTTTGCATTACAAGGTAAAGAAATTTTACCTTCCGGTTGGGCGTTTGAGACTCATAGGGTTACTTTAACCCACCCCGATATTGGTACTAACGAACTCGTATTCGCAATACGATTGTAGTAATTCGAATCAAATGATTCGTCTAAACCTCGCCAATATCGCATAAATAAACGACTCAAAATCACTAAATTAAGCACCCACTTTTACATTATGCAAATTCTCGATTCATGCATTAAATTACGACTAAAACACGGATTCGACATTTAACTGTACCGTTTCATATAGTCTTTTAAACATGCACAACCGAGGGTTTTACAAAATCTTAGAATTGAACACAAGTCGGAGAATAACGTTTAGTTATTAATTCAAATACAATGAATTAGTAATTTTACGTATATTTCCTATAGCAAATCGTCATAGCTTTGACGGCTCACATTTATTTTACATATTTATCGAGTCATATATTTGCATTTGTACGTAGCGTCCTATTAGCCCAAATATCGAAATTAAAGCATATGTTTTCAAATTAGTAAAGACTACTTTTACGTAGGCCTTTTTATTGCAGTTTTCAATACACTTTGTCAAAACTTTAGAAGGGTAACCTCACTCCGAATCCTCTCTGGTTTCACAATAGCCTCAGAAGGATAGGTATCGACGCACCTTGAAATCTGAGACTTTCGCGTCTTATGATTTTAAGATGCGTGGAATAGGTTCCAGATTCCTTTAATATTTGGTGGCGACTCCAAAAACACGTTTTAAAAGGATTTTTATATTTCTTTTTATTATATTCACATGCAATGACATTCCCCCTTTAAACAAAAGAACGCTCGAGCGAGTTGAGCTAAACAAAGCAGCTAAAAGCGAAGCTTTGGCGACCCGCGAGCTTCTTGCAAAATTTATTTTTCCCGCGCCGTGCATTCCGCCCCATGACACGAGGGCGGGCGCGAGCGGGGCGTCGAGAAGGGATATCCCCGGTATCCTCAGTTGGCGACTCCGCTGGGGACGAGCATGTTTTTTTTTAATTTTGAAAATTAACTTTTCATTTTATTTTAAAAACATAAAGAAGTGAAACTTGAAACTTTGAAAACATTTCTGCTTTCGATATTTGGGCAATAGTACGTTTGAGTCGAATCCTCCTGATTCATAACCACACCCTTCGAGGGACGGCCCCAAGTAAAAACACGCTTCCTAAACGTGTATACTCTGGACACGTCGATCTCTCACCCTTCCACGATCACAAGTACTGGTATTCCGTACAAGTGAATCGTAGCAGGTCAAACTCGAACGCTCTAGACCCCGTATTGAATCCACACTGATGTGTGTGATCTTGCGGATAACTCTACACAAACGTTGCGGGAATGACCGGAAGGAACCTTACCCTAAAGCCAAAAACCCGCGTCTATACGTACAAATCCAAAGCTATAGTACCCTCGCTATGGTCGTCTTCCAAACAAAATGCATGCAAAAAAATATTTTCATATAGCATTTGTAGATACCCGTATCCGTAACCCCCAAACAAAAACCCAATGATGAAATGGACTTTTTACAAAAAGCATGTTTTTAACGTAATGTCAAAACAGTACATTTTGTCGAAAACAATTTAAGTCATTTAATGCATAAAATGAGTTATTTGCATGTCGTTTAAAATGAATATTCGCTTAGTCATTTTATTTAAGCCGACCCAACACAAAAGCCGACCCAACACAAAAACAGGCCCACAAACGAAGGCCCAACAACACACAAAACACAAAAACAACCCTTTACAAAGACCCACAAGAACACCTAAACACTCCTCCCGAGGCGTGAGACGCTTAAAACCGAGCTCACGTCTAAACACATCTCACAAAAACAAAGCAATACAAGACAAAAACACTTTTTGGCCCGAAACCCGAAAAAGCCCACAAATACACACGAGCCTGCCTCCCAGAGCGTAAGACGCCCAAGCCGACCTCACGTCTAAACACATTTCACAAAAACAAGTCAATCCAAGACAAAAATAATTTTCGGCCCGAGACCCGAAAATAACACGAAATACGAAACACGAAACACGAAACACGAAACACGAAAACAGACCCGGAGTAAGTCGGCCAAAACCAACCACACTAAGTAAACATACGTATATACATACATCACACACATACGTATGGCCTAAACACGTCACAAAACAACAGAAAACAAGTATAAAATCGCCTGTCAACAGGCGATTTAAAACTTAATAGCCAGTGAACAGGCGATTAAGTTTTAAATCGCCAGTTAACAGGCGATTTAAAACTTGTTTCCTGCTGTTTTGGCAAAATGGCGGCTCCAAACCTCTATAAATACACCCCTTATTCATTCATTCCAAACCATGCTTTTCACCCCGATGAATTGTCATCACTCTTTCTCTATCTACGCCTCACGTACACTCGACTTATACGGGTTCCTAACCCGACCCGGTATTGGCATTAGCGAACCCGTATTCGTAATACGGTTGTAGCAATTCGGATTCAGAATCCGTCTAAACCTCGCCAATACCGCATAAACAACGACTCAATATCACTAAAGCAAACCGACGTCACTTTTACATTATGCAAATTCTCGTTTACGCGTTAAATGACTAAACATGATTTCGATAAAACCTGTACTGTCTTCATTAGTCTTAAAACATGCAAAACTGAGGGTTTTAAATAAACTTTTACACATTCATGAGTCGGAAAATAGCACTTAAATGATAATTCAAGTAATGAATTATTGTTTTTGTGCACATTTCCTATAGTAACCCGTCATAACTATGACGTTTACATTTGCTTTTATGCATATTTATCGAGTCTTTTATCGCACTTGTACGTAGCGGTCTGCATTTACTCAAACATCGAATTAAACACTGTTTTCAAGCTAGTTTTGGCTACTTTTACGTAGGCTTTTCAATTATAGTTTTCATAAAACATTTTGATAAACTTTTGGAGAGTACCTCACTTTAGAACCGCTCTGGTTCCACAATAACCTCAGGCGGATAGGTATCGACGCACCTTGAAATCTGAGACACACGTGTCTTACATTTCAAGACGCGTTGAACGGGTCCAAATTCCCCTATATTTGGTGGCGACTCCGAAAAACGGCTTTTTAATGATTTTTCAATATTTCTTTAAAATGCTTTAAAACAAGTTAGGCAATGACATCCCCCATTAGCCAATCGAGCGAATGACCCGCGAGAGCAGCGCTTTCCATAAGCGCCGCTCTGTGACGCGGCGACGCACATACACATTTTCTGCGAGCATTCGCCCGGCGCACGCTGGGCGAGGTCGGGCCACAGGCGTCGATAGTATACTCGCGGAGCGCGATATCCGTACCTTGGTTAAGCGACTCACTTGAGGACGAGCTGTTTTTATTTTTAAGAAAATAATTTTTATTTCTTTTATTTAAAAACACAAGAGGTGAAACTTGAAAACTTGAAAACAGTTTTAACATTCGATGTTTGAGCAAATGCAACCATTTGAGTCGAATCCTCCTGATTCAAACCACACCCTTTGAGGAACGGCCCCCAGTAACTCTCGCTTCATAAGCGAGGTAACTCCGGACACACTGTTCTCTCACCCCTCCACGATTACAAGTACGGCATCCGTACAAACGATCGTAACCAGTCAAACTCGGACGCTCTAGGGCCCGTCTTGAATTCACACCTAAGACGTGTGTAGTCTTGCGGGTGCCCCTACCTAAACGTTACGGGAATGGCCGGAGGGAACCTTACCCTATAAGCCAAAAACCCGTGTCTATACGTACAGGTGCGAAGCTATAGTACCGTCACTATAGTCGTCTTATAAACAAATGCATGCAAAATCATTTTCAAAGCATTACACATTCAAAACGTCTTTTCGTAAATACGTTGTCAAAACTTTTTTCAAAAGACATACTTTCAAAACATAACGTTAGGTTTGTTAACTTATAGTCAAATGAACCCGATAAACAAAACAAAGCCGATAGGGAATAATCACTAAATTTCCAATCTTTTACAAAACATAAATGAATTATACGACTGACCTATCGCCATAATCCATTTATCACAAAACTTTTTACAAAATAAGACCCGAAAATGTCGACTCCTTTCGGATATTTTTAAGTAAACACCTTTACGTTAGAAGTAGCTCTAAGCCGAATGACCCACTAGTCACCCCGACTTAAAACGAACTTTTCTTTTAAAAATAAACAAAATCACAGGTTTGTTCAGACACGAACCCATTTGTTTGCATGTTAAGCCAAATGACCCATCGCCATTTTGACTCGACATCCCCTATTAATTACTCGTAAAAAACAACATTCGCTTTTTACCCGTTTTTAATCCTCAAATCGACTAGTTTATCGCTACTTCGTTTTGAATCTTTTTCAAAATCACAATCTAACGATGGCCCTCAAGCAACATACCGCTAACTTGGGCTGACTAGATATGATCATACAAAATTGTTTACTACTTCGAGACTAGAAACGTGTCAACACGGCTCTACCTCAAAAAGCGTCCCGTGTCTAAAAGGGGCAATTCTTTTTGCAAACTTTTTGAAATAACATTTTTCAAAACTCTTCCGTATAAACCGGCTGACCTATAGTCATTTCAGTTTTACACGATAACACGGTCTTTCAAAACGCCCGCGAATAATCGCTACATTCGCAAGGCCTTTCAAAAACGTAAATGGATTACGCGACTTATGGTCACTGTAATTCATTTATAGCAAAACATTTTCAAAAAGCAAAACCCGAGAATACTAACATATTCCTGCGGAACTTACTCAAAAAAAAAAAAAAAACGGCCTCGGCCTTTTACAAACATTTTCACAAAACTCCCCTCGAGTCGATTGACCTCTAGTTATTTCGATTTGACGAGCATCTCTTAAAAACAAACAAGACCCGGGAAAGGTCAAACCCAATCCCGTCATTGAATCGACTGACCTATAATCATTTGACTCAGTTCAGTTTAAACAGAACACGTGAAAATAAGCAGTACCGCTTTCACCTCGCTTTAACATCCCCGACCCGACCAGCCTGTAGCTATCTCGAGTCGGATCCAAGACCTTTTGGTGCAATCCAGCAATGAGCCCACGACGACATACTGTTCATATGGGCCCGTAAGATCCAACCACAAAACATCTTTTACATCGAGACGGGGAACGTGTCAACGCGTCCCCAACTCAAAACTCTTCCCGACATTTTGTCAAATCACGACGAGCTGTTTTAACAATACGCACAACAAATTTTTGAAAAAAAAACAACACTTTTCAAAAATCCTCTTTTACAAAACAAGCAAAAACCCGAGCAAGTAGTAAAACTCGAGCTCGCGGATTCACTCCCCTAGGTCACACGACCTAGGCTCTACATTTAACATCCTCGACTTAACCAGCTAAACGCTCTCAAGTCGAATCCTTTTTCATGCATCCAGGCTCGAGCCCTTAACGATGAACCGTTAACTTGGGCTCAACGGATGCAGACCAAAAACATGTTTTAACGTCGAGACGAGATGCGCGCACGCATTCTCGCCTTAAAAAGTTTCCTTTAGCTTAAAACTTTCCGAAAATTTCCTTTTCAAGCTTAAAAGAATTTTCCAAAAAAAAATGAGCTAAAATAAACACCGATAGTAAATACATCCTCGGCTCGATTAGCTGGACGCTTTCAAGTCGAATCTTTTTTCATGCATCCAGGCTCGAGCCCTTAACAATGAACCGTTAACATGGGCTCGGCTGATGCAAAGCAAAAACTTTTTCATCGAGGCAAGATGCGCGCACGCATTCTCGCCTTAAAAACTTTCCTGTAGCTTAAAACCTTTTGAAAACCTCCTTTTTTCAAGCTTAAAAGAATTTTCTAAAAAAAACATAAAACATTTTTCGTAAGGTCACGAGACGAGTCTAACTATGCGTGAATTGAACCTCGACATGAAGACACCAATTCATATTCAAGACCCGTGCGCCTCAAGCAGCCGACGAAGCATCCGTCCAAGCGTCATCAACGATCCCGCCAATCCAATCAAGCAGCCTGCAATTTCTCAATAAGGGTCAAGTCCTAAGCATTGAGTCAATCTCTGTCAGTCTAGGACGATTGAGTCTTTTACGTACGACATTTTAAACAAATCGATAAAGGAACAAGTTTGCCCATAACTCAGCTTCTTTTTCTTACACAAAATTCACTCTCCACCGACATACATTGCATCCTAGGAGTAGCCATCCGAAAGGGGGTTTGGACCAGATATGAAGGTCAAGGACAACAACAAGACAAGACATAAAAACCAAGAAGGCTTCTGACCACTAAAAACCTAAGGTCCGGTAGTCAGCTCATGGTCTACTACTCTGCTGCTTTTGGAGGAGGATCCATTAATTTGGAGCTCCACAGTGATCATGAATTTGATCATGACCAGAAGTACGAGTATTCCTGGATCGCCCTCCACGTACTCGATCGCGTGCCTAATAAGCAAACGAACATGTCAGAGGAGTCTGGCGTGATAGACATAAGATCACAAGCGGCCATCAAACCACAAGGTCTAGCAAGGACAAGCCATAAGCCCAGGCCACAAAAGGCGTAACATATTCCCAAAAACAGATGAGAGAGCAAGAGCGAAAAGAAAAGGTCTCAAAGCTTTTAAGCAAGGGACAAGGCAAGAACAAGAAAAAGAGAGAGCAAAAGCAAAAAGAAAGCAAAGTCTCAAAGCTTTTAAGCTAGAGACAAAACAAAAAAAGAGAGAGAGAGCCTAAAAATAACCCTCTAGCAAGTGGTGAAGCAAGCAAAGGGAAGAAGCATCGAAACCCACAAGCAAGTGTCAGAGTCTTTGAAAATCCAAGTCGAAGGCCAAGCAGTAGCAACAAGTGGCCTAGATCAACTAAGGAAAACCTACCCTTAGGATGCAATGTATCAAGGTCAAACACATAACACAATTCATGGGCCGGCATGCCCTTAAACGTGCACCTTCACACTCTCTCACAAAAAAGCAAACATAATTCCTGGACCGGCATGTCCTTAAACATGCACACCCGAACTACGCTGGTTTGATTCCACAATAGTGGATACGTAGGCCGCTCACCCAAGCTCAACCAACCCTTTACAAAAATCCACAAAAAATTCCTCCGTCTAAAGCTCATTAAAGCTAAGGACGTGTACACACCAAAATCACAACCCAAAAAGAGCAAAATGTTCCTATATCGAGGCGTCTAAAACGAATACGTCGAGGCAAGGTTATCCTAGACCTAGGAGTAGTACTCTGCTTTATAAGTCTAACTCTGTTTTGCAGGAACAACAACATCCTACCGAAGGCGAGCAAATACCACTGGGGGCTTTAACAACGCACGTGTTCCCAAATGTGAGATTCGTGCAACGGTCAAGTCTCGAGTCACGCATATGATTCGTCTCAATCTTAAAAGAATCTCAAAAACTTGGTTTTCCATCAAAAACTTGGTTTTCCATCAAAATCTCGGTTCACTCATCGAGTCCTCGCAAATTTGAAAACAACAAGCATTTTCGACTTCAAAAACGTTTGGCAAAATTCTAACCGCCCTAACCAAATGTTTTAGTCTAAAAAAAAAAAAAAAAAAACTTACGAAAAACGTTTTCCCGGGCCGGCATGCCCTTAAACATGCACGAGCCAACACGTCATTCAAACAGCTCGTCAGCATTTTCAAAAGCTTTTTTTCAAAAAATAAACTCAACACTCGAATTAATACATTTTGAACAAAAACATTTTCAAAAACACTTTGCATTTTCGAAATAACTCTTTTTGAAAAACCCACTTTCAAAAACATTTCTTTTCTTGAGCACTAACCATGCAGGTACAATGCGAAAGACGAAGCAGACAAGGAGCACGACGTGAGTAAACATCCATGACGCTCAAAACGCAGTCAAGTGCAGCAAATACACGCAAATCCAAGACAAGACCTACCCTACCCAGCGCTATTGGAAACACCCTACTCAAAGCACAACTAGATACACCTCTTCAACCACAACCGCCAACGTAACCGCAGCCATTCAAGCTCCACAAACACAACGGAACGCATTCTCCTCTCACCTGCAAAACAAAGACAAAACACAAACCCCCTCAAACGGAAGCACACCTACGATATCTAAAATTGACACCCCTACTTCCCTAAGCTAGAAACCCCTTCCAAAACGGGAAAGCTACATCACAATGACCAACTACAAAAACAACAGTTAGCCCATGCACCATAAACGCGACATACGACTACTCACCCACTAAAACAGGGGGCTAGCACCTCGCCTTAGATCACATACAAACACGACAAAATAGATGTCCCTCGCGAACATCCCAAAACGAAAACAAGCCCTACCCCAATAGGCCGACAAAATCGATGTCCCTCGCGAATATCCCAAAACAAAAACTAGCCCTACCTCGATAGGTCTGCAAATTAGATGTTCCTAGCAAACATCCCAAAAACTAGCCCTACCTCGATAGGTCTGCAAAACAGATGTTCCTAGCAAACATCCCAAAAACTAGCCCTACCTCCATAGGCCTGCAAAATAGATGTTCCTCGCAAACATCCCAAAAGATAAACCGTACCTCCATAGGTCTTCAAACAGATGTTCCTCGCAAACATCCCAAAGCGAAAGCCCTACCTCGATAGGTCTACAAGCAAATATCCCTCACAAACACCCTAGGCGAAACAAAAACAAAAGTCCTACTTCAATAGGCTGACCAAAAACAAACGTTCCTCACAAACACCGTAGAACAACAAAAACAAAAGCAGAACCCCTACTTCAATAAGCCAACAAAAGGATGTTCTCACAAAAATCCCAAAACTCCACAATAATAAAACTCAAACAAAAGCCCTATCCTAACAGGCCCACAACCAGACATTTCTACACAAAAATCTCGCAATCATCATCCAAACAAGAGCTTTCACCATGGACCGACATGTCCTTAAACATGTTCATGGGCCGGCATGCCCCTAAACGTGCTCTTTCTCTCCACAAAAATCAAACACAATTCATGGACCGACATGTCCTTAAACATGTTCATGGGCCGGCATGCCCCTAAACGTTCACTCTCTCTACAAAAATCAAAAACACAATTCTTGGGCCGGCATGCCCCTAAACATGCATCCACCAAACACAATTCATGGGCCGGCATGCCCCTAAACATGCACATTCACCACAAAAAAAGCAAACACAACTCTTGGGCCGGTATGCCCCTAAACGTACACTTCCGAACTACGCCGGTTTGATTCCATTTTCCATGGATACGTAGGCAGCTTTGCAAAAAGCACAACCGATATTCAACACAAAATGACACGTCCAAAGCTTACAAGAGTCGAGGACAAAGTCGCCACAAAAACTCGTTCCACGACCCAAGAGGGTTAAGGGAACGATATTCAACACAAAATGACGCGTCCAAAGCTTAAAAAAGGCCAAGGACATAGTCACCACAAAAATTCGTCTCTTAACCCCAAGAGGATAAAAGGCGACATTCAACACAAAATGACACGCCTGGCACTTAACAGGGTCAAAGGCGAAGTCAACACAAAAACGACACACCCAAAGCTTAAAAAAGGACAAGGGTACAGTCAACACAACATTCAATACAAAACATTCGTCTAAAAACCCAAACAGTTAAAAGGCGATATTCAACACAAAAACGACACACCCAAAGCTTAAAAAAGACAAGGGTACAGTCAACACAACATTCAATACAAAACGACACGCTTAAAACCTAGACAGGGCAAAGGCATAGTCATCACAAAATTCGTCTCAAATCCCAAAAAGTCAAAAGGCGACATTCAACACAAAAAGACACGTCCGACACTTAAAAAGTCAAGGGCACAGTCAACACAAAAATCTAACACAAAATCAACTCTAAACCTGAAACTTTAAACAGTCAAGGGTAGACAACCGCTTACACATAACAGCATACGAGGAAACGGAGGCAAAAACCTTCACTTCATTAATAATAAGGAAAGACGATTAAGTTTTGGATTTTTCGTCTCAGGAGCATAACCTAAACGACAACAAAACCCAAAAGCAAAGTCGAAAAGCCAAAATACAGCTCAAATCCACAGCCAAAAACACACACGCAGCTACTACAAGTCTGACTAACGTTTTAGCATCAAAAACTAACTCAAACGGGGGGCTAACCTTAAAAAGCAAGTATCACGAGTTTGACTAACGTTTTCACATCAAAAACTAACTCAAACTAGGGGGCTAACTTTTAAAGCAAACATCGCAAATTTGACTAACGTTTTCAAATCAAAAACTAACTCAAACTGGGGGCTAACTTTAAAAGCAAAACCACAAAACTTTCCCTCCACATAGCACAAACATTCACGGCGCAGACATCCCCTACAAACGGCCAATAACCTCTTTCACACACAAACACGCAAAATACCAGCGAGATTCAAACCATCAAAATACAACACGCACAAACATTCCCTTCTCACGAGAATACGTCCTAGCACACATCCCAAGCAGACATAGGACACAAAACATATAAAGAACAAAAAACACAAACGGCCACCCTTAGAACAAACTTACATCTACAAAACAATAAGCAACAAACAACAAACCACACGTCCCAAACATCACATATAGCAACACATACATCCAAGCCTAAATATATGCAACCTCACACATACATAACACAGCTATACACAAAACGACGACACACCCTGCAACACCCATGACAAACATAGCAACAAACCTCAACAAAACCTGCTAAACACGACATACAAACTCAAAGCAAAATGGCCACACCTCAAACCGCCTCACGCAAAAACAGTAAAACAAACACCTCCAACTGCCTCACGCAAAAACAGTTTAACAACACCTCAAATCGCCTCAAGCAACACAAAACAATATACCTCTTTGACGAGTCCCAACAAAAAACAATATACCTCTTTTACGAGTTCCCACAAAAACACCAAACCTCTTTACGAGTCCCCACACAAAACACGTAGCCTCCTCACGAGACGTTCATAAAAACCTAACCCTTTTTAAGAGAACCACAAAAACGCGTAACCTCTTTTACGAGACGTCATCATAAAAACCTAGCCCTTTTTATGAGAACCACAAAAGGCACGTAACCTCTTTTACGAGACGTTCATAAAAACTTAAGCCCTTTTTATGAGAAACACAAAAACACGTAGCCTCCTTACGAGACGTTCATAAAAACTTAACCCTTTTTATGAGAAACACAAAAAACACGTAGCCTCTTTTACGAGACGTTCATAAAAACCTAGCCCTTTTTATGAGAAACACAAAAACACGTAGCCTCCCTACGAGACGTTCATAAAAACCTAGCCCTTTTTATGAGAAACACAAAAACACGTAGCCTCCTTACGAGACGTTCATAAAAATCTAACCCTTTTTATGAGAACCACAAAAGCACGTAACCTCCTCACGAGACGTTCATAAAAACTTAACCCTTTTTATGAGAACCACAAAAAGCACGTAACCTCTTTTACGAGACGCCATCATAAAAACCTATCCCTTTTTATGAGAAACACAAAAAGCACGTAACCTCCTCACGAGACGTTCATAAAAACTTAACCCTTTTTATGAGAAACACAAAAAACACGTAGCCTCCTCACGAGACGTTCATAAAAACCTAGCCCTTTTTATGAGAAACACAAAAACACGTAACCTCCTTTACGAGACGTTCATAAAAACTTAACTTTTTATGAGAAATACAAAACAAAAACGCGTAACCTCCTCACGAGACGTTCATAAAAACCTAACCTTTTATGAGAAAGAAACACGTAGCCTCCTCACGAGACGTTCATAAAAACCTAGCCCTTTTTATGAGAAATACAAAAACGCGTAACCTCCTCACGAGACGTTCATGAAAACCTAACCTTTTATGAGAAAGAAACACGTAACCTCCTCACGAGACGTTCATAAAAACCTAGCCCTTTTTATGAGATACCCAAAAGCGCGTAACCTCCTTATGAGGCGTTCACAAAAGCCTAACCACTTTTATAAGCCAAACACAAAAGCACGTAGCCTTCTTTACAAAACGTCCGCAAAAACACTAAACCTCCTTTACAAGAACAAGCAGAAGCGCAAGCAAAGCACAAGCAAGGAGCGCAAGCCAGAAGCGCAAGCGAAGCACAGCCAGGAGCGCAATCCAGAAGCGCAAGCAAAGCACAAGCAAGGAGCGCAAGCCAGAAGCGCAAGCAAAGCACAGCCAGGAGCGCAAGCCAGAAGCGCAAGCAAAGCACAAGCAAGGAGCGCAAGCCAGAAGCGCAAGCGAAGCACAGCCAGGAGCGCAAGCCAGAAGCACAAGCAGAAGCACAAGCAAAGCGCCAGCTGGGAGTACTAAAGCCACATGCAGGCTGACATGCCCTTAAACATGTAGGACCGTCATGTCCTTAAAAACATGTCGTCCCTCCCCGCATTTCCCGGGGCTAAGTCCTCGTCTCTCCCATAAGACACATGCTTAGCGCCGCCAGGTAGTATCGAGACTGTAATGGTCCGGATACTATCTTTAAGTTTGACTAACGCTTTGTCCAAGCTCAGTCAAACTGGGGGCTCTGTAGATACCCGTATCCGTACCCCCCAAACAAAAACCCAATGATGAAATGGACTTTTTACAAAAAGCATGTTTTTAACGTAATGTCAAAACAGTACATTTTGTCGAAAACAATTTAAGTCATTTAATGCATAAAATGAGTTATTTGCATGTCGTTTAAAATGAATATTCGCTTAGTCATTTTATTTAAGCCGACCCAACACAAAAGCCGACCCAACACAAAAACAGGCCCACAAACGAAGGCCCAACAACACACAAAACACAAAAACAACCCTTTACAAAGACCCACAAGAACACCTAAACACTCCTCCCGAGGCGTGAGACGCTTAAAACCGAGCTCACGTCTAAACACATCTCACAAAAACAAAGCAATACAAGACAAAAACACTTTTTGGCCCGAAACCCGAAAAAGCCCACAAATACACACGAGCCTGCCTCCCAGAGCGTAAGACGCCCAAGCCGACCTCACGTCTAAACACATTTCACAAAAACAAGTCAATCCAAGACAAAAATAATTTTCGGCCCGAGACCCGAAAATAACACGAAATACGAAACACGAAACACGAAACACGAAACACGAAAACAGACCCGGAGTAAGTCGGCCAAAACCAACCACACTAAGTAAACATACGTATATACATACATCACACACATACGTATGGCCTAAACACGTCACAAAACAACAGAAAACAAGTATAAAATCGCCTGTCAACAGGCGCCTTAAAACAATAGCTTGATGAGCAGTGATTAAGTTTTAAATCGCCAGTTAACAGGCGATTTAAAACTTGTTTCCTGCTGTTTTGGCAAAATGGCGGCTCCAAACCTCTATAAATACACCCCTTATTCATTCATTCCAAACCATGCTTTTCACCCCGATGAATTGTCATCACTCTTTCTCTATCTACGCCTCACGTACACTCGACTTATACGGGTTCCTAACCCGACCCGGTATTGGCATTAGCGAACCCGTATTCGTAATACGGTTGTAGCAATTCGGATTCAGAATCCGTCTAAACCTCGCCAATATCGCATAAACAACGACTCAATATCACTAAAGCAAACCGACGTCACTTTTACATTATGCAAATTCTCGTTTACGCGTTAAATGACTAAACATGATTTCGATAAAACCTGTACTGTCTTCATTAGTCTTAAAACATGCAAAACTGAGGGTTTTAAATAAACTTTTACACATTCATGAGTCGGAAAATAGCACTTAAATGATAATTCAAGTAATGAATTATTGTTTTTGTGCACATTTCCTATAGTAACCCGTCATAACTATGACGTTTACATTTGCTTTTATGCATATTTATCGAGTCTTTTATCGCACTTGTACGTAGCGGTCTGCATTTACTCAAACATCGAATTAAACACTGTTTTCAAGCTAGTAATGGCTACTTTTACGTAGGCTTTTCAATTATAGTTTTCATAAAACATTTTGATAAACTTTTGGAGAGTACCCTCACCCCGAACCCGCTCTGGTTTCACAATAACCTCAGGCGGATAGGTATCGACGCACCTTGAAATCTGAGACACACGTGTCTTACATTTCAAGACGCGTTGAACGGGTCCAAATTCCCCTATATTTGGTGGCGACTCCGAAAAACGGCTTTTTAATGATTTTTCAATATTTCTTTAAAATGCTTTAAAACAAGTTAGGCAATGACATCCCCCATTAGCCAATCGAGCGAATGACCCGCGAGAGCAGCGCTTTCCATAAGCGCCGCTCCGTGACGCGGCGACGCACATACGCATTTTTCCTGCGAGGCGCATTCCGCCCCGGCGCCCCCACGCGGGGCGAGGTCGGGCGCGCGCAGGGCGTCGATAGGTATACTCGCGGGAGCGCGATATCCGGTACCTTCAGCATTACACTTTCAAAAGACGTCTATTTTGAAAGTACATTTTCAAACATTTTTCAAAAGGGCATACTTTTAAGCATACAGTCAGGGTCATTGACCTATAGTCAACTGAACCTGACTAACATTACATCACGATATTCAAAACCGATCGGAAATAATCACTACATTTCCTATCCTTTACAAAACATAAATGCATTATACGACTGACGTATCGTCATAATACATTTATCGCAAAAACATTTCGCAAAGCAAAACCCGAATATGTCAATACATTTCGGATATTTCAATGAAGCGTACACTTTTACATTTTTGAGATAGCTCTAAGTCGAGTGACTTGCTAGTCACCCCGACTTAAACAAACTATCTCTCTCAAAAATAAACAAAACGCGGGCTCGTTCAAATACGAATCCGTTGATTTACATGTCAGGTCGGGTGACTTATCGTCATTACGGCTTGACACCCTGTGTCACACGTAAAAAGCGAACAACGACCGCTTTTTACCCAATTTAACATCTTCAGGCCGACTAGCCTATCGCTACTTCGGTTTGATTCCTTTTTACATCACAATCTAACGATAAACCCCTGGCAACATACCGCTAATTTGGGTTAATCAGATTGTGATCATACAAACTTTTATTTACATCGAGGCTGGGGACGCGTCGACGCATCCTTACCTCAAAAACTTCCCGTGTCTTTTAAGCCAAAAACACGAGTCGAGTCCTGCACACACTTTTTACACTTTTGCTTTTTCTTTACTACAAATATGATTTTTCTTTGAGTCTTTATTTTCTTTCGGAGGTCACTAAGGTTTAGAACTCTGCAGGTCCATCCCCTAAAAAGTCCTGGATACGCGACGTACTAAGGACCGTCATCTGAACCCTCCGCCACCTCCAAAGAAACGTACTTACAACAGATCAAAGCCTAGAACAGTCATGGCACTTAACAGTGAAGAAAATGTCGGAGGAATCCCAACTCCTCCCCCGTCAGTGGTTACCGCAGAACATGTTCAACAGCTCAACAGCAAAATCCTTAGCCTCACTGCTGCAATCGAACAAATGGCCACAATGCAGAAACTCGAGGCCGAGAAGAATGCCAAGTACCTTGCTGAAGAGGCTGAACGAAATGCCAAAAGAATTCGTTCAATGGAAGAACGCCTCACCCACTCGAAGGGATATTCCATTTATGAGGAAACTGAACATGTCCCAAAAAGTGTCAAGTCCTTACTGCCGGCCAAGCTCTCGCTCAGCGATCTCCCCATCTTCAAAGGGTCATGAAAGTCCTCTTGTACACATCAAGGATTTCAAGGCCAAAATGGCCGTCATGGGCGTCGATCCCTCAGCCTGGGCTACTCTATTCCCGCATTCTTTGGATGCGCAACCCAGGGCCTGGTTTTACGCCTTGGACCCACACAAGATTACTACTTTCAAAGAAATCACGGTCCAGTTCGACAATCAGTATCATGACAATAACGATACTCAAGTCTCGTTACGTACCCTAGAAGTTCTGTCACAAAAGGACAATGAAGGCTTCAGTGAATACCTCACGCGTTGGAAGAAACTCAGTGCCCAGATATCTAACCGTCCCAAAGACGCAGAACTGATCACCAAGTTCATTAATAATCTCACCCCTGCGTATCAGCAGCATTTGCGCTACGGCAACTTTGACAGTTTTGCTTCACTCAGTACGGTGGGTCAATTGATTGAAGACGACCTCCGTAAAGAAAAGACCAAGGTTGCAAGCCGAGGTTATCAGGGTAGCTCGTCACGAGCCGTCACCAAAGCGGAACCAGTTCACTGCATTAACGCTCTGGAAGAACTAGCGCCTTCCCCAACTTACACCACACCAACGAAATACACAGCGCCTCCTCCTAAGGCGTCATACCCATCTGCAGGTCGGACCGTCAAAACCACGACGAAGCTTTGACCCGATCTACATGACCTACTCCAAGGCACTACAAAGACTTGTAAGCCGAAATGTGCTTCAACTCCTAGGACCTACTAGCGAGCCTCCTCAGGACAAAAAGCCTAAATCATGGGACCAAAATGCATACTGTGAGTTCCACAGGGGAAAAGGACACGATACTGAACAATGCTTCCGCCTAAAGAACATAGTTCAGGACCTAATCGATGATAAGACCATCGAGAAGCCTACTCCAGTCCTAAACCCTCGAACCATTTCAATCCCTGCACACCCATGCCATCTTCGTGGTACACACCCCATCCTCATTGCTCTCACCTGATCGTCTCAAAAGACCACGAAATCAATGGTATCTGGGACAGTTCTGATGAAGAGGACAATCACACGGACAATACCAGTTACCTATTCCCGCCAGAAGAAGAAGAAGAGGAAGATCGAGAGCCCACAGGGATATACGGGAAAATACCCCACAAATACCCAATCAGGTTGTCTGATAGTGACGATGAGATAGCCTACTTAACTCGCTCCGGTCGTCCATACAGAGCCTCGCTGAGTCTGCTGGAACCCCCAGGTTTTCCATCGAAAGCAACTAGCCAAGACAAAAACAAGGGAATAGTCATCAACGAGGCCTCACCTCCTATGACTGCACCGCCACCTCCAACGACTACGCAATTATCTCCTCTGACTACGCCACCACCTGTAACCACTACAGGTCAACCACAGGGTGACCTAGCGTCATCAAGCACCACTCCAGCACCTACACCTGAAATTGGAGAATCCATTCAGAAACAGCTTCTAAAAACAAAAGCCGACATCTCAATCTGGCAGCTCTTAAGGGAATCACTGGGACACCGTGAAGTTCTCTACCGAGCTTTGCAAGTCACCCCTATCACGACAGAAATGTCCCCTGAAAAGCTCATCAGCCACATCACCCGTGAATGGCAAGCTAGCGCCATCACCTTCTCTGACAAAGACCTCCCGCCATTCGGAGGCACGCACAATCTAGCACTCTACATTAGCGTAGAATGCCATGGCATGACACTACCAGTTGTCCTCATCGACAACGGATCCGCGGTCAACGTCTTGCCCCTAGAAACAGCTAAAAAGCTAGGAATCAAGGAAAATGACTTCATTCCCTGTGCAGACGGCGTCAGAGCCTCACGATGGTACTCGTCGCGACATAAAAGGAACTATTTCCTTTCCCATCATGACGGACCCGTCATACGGCCGAATTCGGATAATCGATATACCCCCCGCATACAACATGTTATTGGGTAGACCCTGGATACACGCCACTAAAGCCGTCACCTCAAGCCTACACCAAAAAGTCAAGCTCCCCTTAGATGACGAGACCGTCACTATCCGTGCATCCAACTTTCGAGCTTCCCTGCAGCAGCAGAAGCTCGACAATGACACTGCAAGAATAAGCACCGAAACCCCAGACATCACCTGTGGTTTTGATTTCGACTTTGACATCTGCACATTAACTCGCGAGGAGGAAATTACTGCACTCTATGTGAAGGACAACGACAACAAATGGCCTACCATGGGTTTAGGTTATGTACCATGGTCCTACGAAGTTACCCGTGGGGAACAAGCATTCAAAGATCGTAAGAGAGGTCGTGACTTTCACATTGAGCCATATCACATCTTCACCGACAAGTACTTTGTCAAGGAGGGTACAAGCAAAATGCCCAAGGACTACCTCTCCTGTACCATCGCCGGGATTGAACTTGTCTCTGACATCCTGCGCAACCACAATTTCAACCCCACCGACCTAATTGTTCCATACGAAGAAAAGACACACGACGGATGGTCAAAAACTCTTCAATGGACTGATGAGCAAGGTCGCACTTTCAAGATTACTACTAGAGAAGGCTACACTTTTGAGAACACCGACTCTGAAGAAGACAAGGATAAGAACCCCAACGACAAACCTGTGATAGAGTTTAGGCTCCCACGCCGTCATTTCAAGTCTTTCACCCCAACTAAGCCCCCGGGCTACATTCCTGATGTGATAGACATAGATAAAGAGTTAGAGTCTCTAAGGTTGTCCAAAGCTCCTCTGTCCGAGCTGTCTTCAAATGTAACTGCTTTTGAAAACAATAATAACAACGTTTCTGGTTACTACTTGCCTTGTCTTCCTTTAAAATCTGCATTTTCTAATGCTTGCGATAACATTAAACAAAACAGCATTGCATTACATAAATACATTGCAAACATCGTTTCAAAACCTGAGCAGGACCCCATCATTGAGAACACAACAATCATCGATGTGGGAACACGAAGAGCCGAAAACTACGGTGGGGCTTCCTTAAGCATGGAAGAAAAAGGCTGCATCGTTGAACTACTCACGAGAATTCAAAGACGTTTTTGCCTGGTCCTACAAGGACATGCCGGGCATTGACCGCGAAATAGCCGAACATCGCATCCCATTGAAACCAGGAGCCAGACCTGTTAAACAAAAACTCCGACGCATTAAACCCGAATGGTCTCTCATGGTCAAAGAAGAGATCGAAAAACAACTACAAGCAGGCTTCATCCAGGTCATCGAGTACTCAGATTGGGTATCAAACATGGTCCCAGTCATGAAAAAGAATGGGAAAATACGAGTATGTGCGGACTTAGTGACCTTAACAAGGCTTGCCCAAAAGATGATTTCCCATTGCCCCACATGGACATACTTGTAGACAACACGGCCGACCACGCGTTACTGTCATTCATGGATGGGTATGCGGGTTACAACCAAATCAAAATGGCAACAGATGACATGTCTAAGACCACCTTTGTGACACCCTGGGGCACATACTGCTATACTGTCATGCCTTTCGGACTCATTAAAGGCGGTGCCACTTATCAACGCACCGCAACTACTCTGCTACATGACATGATGCATAAAGAAGTAGAGGTCTACGTGGACGACATGATTGTGAAATCAAAGCAAAGGGAAGATCACATTACCAACCTTCGTAAGTTCTTCACCAGAATCAGGCAATATAAAATGCGCCTCAACCCACAGAAATGCACTTTCGGGGTTACATCAGGCAAGTTATTGGGTCACATCGTAAGCCAACGTGGAATCGAGATCGACCCTGTCAAAATCAAAGCAATACTGGAGATGAAACCTCCAAGCAACATTGATGAGATCAGGAGCTTCTTGGGACAAGTCCAATACATCTCTCGATTCATTAGCAAGCTCACAATGGTCTGCGAGCCAATTTTCAAGAAGCTAAAAAAGGAAGAACACACAAAATGGGACGACAACTGTCAACAAGCATTTGACAAAGTCAAAACCCTACTCACCAATCCACCTGTTCTGATGCCGCCCCAGAAAAATCTACCTCTTTCGCTCTACCTAACGACTACACCAAACGCCATGGGCGCCATGCTCGCTCAGGAAGTTAACAACGAAGAAAGAGCAATTTACTACATTAGCAAGAAGTTCCAAGACTACGAAACTCGCTACGAACCTGTGGAGAAGAGCTGCCTCGCTCTAGTCTGGGCCACCAAAAAGCTTAGACAATACCTCCTCGCTCACACAACCAGAGTATACTCCCTAATGGATCCGCTCAAATACTTGTTTGAAAAGCCGGTATTAAATGGTCGTATGGCCAGATGGACACTACTGCTAGCTGAGTATGACCTTAAATACTTACCTTTGAAAGTCATTAAGGGGAGAGCGGTTTCAGACTTTCTCGCAGAGAATGCCATCATCGAACAACCTAAAATTGACACGACGTCATTTCCCGACGACGGAATTTTCACAGTCGATACTGAGTACTGGCAGCTCTACTTCGATGGAGCCTCAAACTACCGCGGCTATGGCGTGGGAATACTTCTAATATCTCCCAATGGCGATCACACACCCATCTCAATCAAGCTCGACTTTAACGTCACCAACAATGCCGCAGAATATGAAGCTTGCATATACGGCCTACAAGCAGCCATGGCCCTCAACATAAAGCACCTCAGAGTACACGGAGACTCCTTCCTAATCATAAATCAAGTAACAGGAGTAGGGGTGTTCATTAACGGTTCGGTGCACCGAACCGTTAATTTTTACGGTTCGTGTACGGTTCGGTTCGGGAAAAATCCGAACCTAAACCGACCATTAAGAACGGTTACTATACGGTTCGGTTCACATTTTTAACGGTTCGGTTATGCGGTTCACCGCGAACCGTTTACTCTGTCAAATTAAAAAAAATTGTAAGTTAATTATTGATTACGACGCACTTTAACAACACACTAACGGTCCAAAATAAAAACGACAAATTACAAATGCCACATCTAATATACCATTATCAACTAAATTAATTATACTCCGTGGTAAATAGAAAATTTATAAATGTTTTAACTCAAAAATGCGTATTGAACAATAACAAAGCAATAAACATGTTAAAATTGAAGCGAGAGGGTGCATATGAGATTTTATTTTACGAGAATGAGGCTTTTGTGTGTTAGAAAAATGCGGTAGAATAAATAATTGATATTTGAAATTTAATGAAAGTTGTAAAGTTAAACTTTATGTTTTAGTTTGTATATATAAGTATAATTTATTTGTATTTTTGCTCTTAACGGTTCGGTTCGGTTAACCGTTAACTCAAAATGCCGAACCTAAACCGAGGCAAATGGCAGATTAATTTTAGCGGTTCGGTGCGCCGAACCATTATTTCTTAACGGTTCGGTTCACCGAACCTATAAAACGTGCGGTTCTCGGTTTTTTCGGTTCGGTTTATCGGTTCGGTTTTTTTTGCACACCCCTAAACAGGAGCATGGAAAATCATGAACGAAACCCTAGCAAAATACCAAGCAAAAATACAAGTACTCCTGACAGAATTTGACTGCATAGAATTCTATCACCTCCCAAGGGAAGAAAATCAATTTGCCGACGCGCTGTCAAAGCTTTCATCCCTTCTCAACATGCCACCGAATGTTGACACACTACCCATTGTCATCGAGAGACGTGGTGAGCCCGCATACATCCACACCATAGACATCGACGAGGCAGAACATACCGAGCCGTGGTACCAAGCAATACTCAACTACAAAACACACAACTCTTATCCACCTGACACCGACAAGCGCGGTAAAAGAGCCATAAGACTCCTTGCGTCCCAATTCGTACTCGAAATGGGACAACTACTCAAAAAGACGCCACAAGGTACCCTGCTCGTGTGTGTGGACTTCAAGAAAGGCGGAAATCATAACCCGGGTGCCCGATGGCGAATGTGGTCCACACATGAATGCAAGAGCGCTATGCAAGCAAATCCTACGACTTGGGTGGTATTGGACGACTATGGAAGCAGACTGCATTCATTACGTCAAACACTGCCATAACTGTCAAATATTCAGTAACATACAACATGTACCCCCTTCGCCCCTCTACAGCCTCACATCTCCATGGCCCTTCTCAACTTGGGGCATTGACGTGATAGGCAAAGTCCATCCTATCGGGGCAGGAGGACACTGCTTCGTACTAGTAGCGATCGACTATTTCACGAAATGGGTAGAAGCAGCATCGCCAGCGCCCCTTGGCTCAAAGGAAGTCGCCAAGTTCATACAAACAAACATCATATGCCGATACGGCATACCGCCTGGTTATAAGCGATCAAGGTTCACACTTTCAAAGCGGCGAAGCCATACTTGCCAAATCTGACATACAACATCACCGATCCTCTCCTTACAGGCCCCAAACCAGCGGGCCGTGGAAGCAGCAAACAAAACTATAGTCACCATCTTGGAGAAAATGATCGACGGTTGTCGGGATTGGCCCAACAAGATCCTATTCGCATTATGGGGATATCGCACAACCATACGCACACCCACAGGCATGACGCCTTATTTTCTCACCTATGGCATGGAAGCCGTGCAACGATGGAGATCGAAATGAAATCTCTCACGGATACTAATGGAAAGTAGCATCGAAGCGAGAATGGGCTCGCGAGCGTTACGAGCAACTCATGCTCCTAGGCGAGCATAAGCTAAATTCCTTAAGCATTGTGCGAATGTACCAAGCACGACTACAAAGAGCATTCAACAAGCGAGTTCGACCACGAAACATAAAAGTGGGAGACCTGGTATTGAAGTCGATGCAGCGGCGCCACTCCTGTTGACCCACGAGGAAAGTTCAAACCTAAGCGGGCGGACCTTACCTGCGTCAAAGAAATCTACGGGAGGAAGCGGTCAAACTAACTGATCTGGACGGTCAGGAGTTCAATCGGGCGACAAATCTCGACCAGCTAAAGAAATACTACCCTTGAAACACTTGCAATGTATTTATAACATGTAATTAAACACAATTCCGCAGTGGCATGCCCTAAACATGCACATCCATCACAAAAAGCAAAACACAATTCTACTGGCGGGCATGCCCCTAAACATGCATTCAAAATAATACAACTCGAACTACGGCTTGATTCCATTTATATGGATACGTGGCGACTTTCAAAGCAGTAGACATTCAACACAAAACCACATACTCAAAACATCTCAAGGACATGACGAACATGACAAAATTCAAAGCACAAGACACGTATGTCCTTAACCTTAAAAGAAACAAGGCAAGTTACGCAAAGGGAACTTTTGTTTTATTATGCTGAAAAAGGGAAACATTTACATTTGGATTTTGCAACTGGGAGCACGAACATAACACTACTAGCACACACGACACCTACAAACATTACATGATCCCGGCATTACCTTCGGGTTTAGGGAATACAAAAACAAACAAACAACTAGCAACAAGCATTCAGATAACATTCTTCGACTGGGAGGAGAACTCAACCCATATGAGGAGCACCATCACTACCATCCTGGCCTGGAGCATTAACCATGATGAAGCCGAGATGACTAAGCTCCGCCTCCGTGGACGGTACGCTTCCAGAACTCGAACTTCCCCTACTTCCACGGCCAAAACGCACTGGGTGGAAGGCAGACGTCGGCGGCGGCTCATTTTGCTCTATAGCGCGAAGGCGAGCCCTCTGGCGAGTAGTTGTGGCCGTAGTCCACCGGATATACGACCTCGAAACCCTCACCGTGGCCGGTATCCCTGCCACCTGCCACCGGGGACGCATAAGCCATCCTCGCGACCATGCATCAGTAATCTGGTTATTAAGTACAACCAAATCCTGGATCACGGTATCCTGCCCTGGGATGAACTGGGCATAGCCCATTTGCCTTCTCACTCTCAGAGGATGAATAAACACCCCAATGTCAAAACCGCATAGCATGACTCCGGAGGGACCATCGCCCACCGCACTGCCGGTCACAGTGGTAACCTCCCACCATGGCACGACCCAACGGATAGCCGATGCTCTCACAAAGGTGGGAAAATAATCGTTAGGCCGGCCATTGGGACCCTCCATCGCAGGCCACGACTGGTCACGCCAGCCGCCGTATATGATGCGCCATAACGGATAGCGCCCAGCACGTTCAGACGCTCCATTAGCCAGACCAGCAGAATGACCGGACAACCACGATAGGCATGCGCTCTATTACACGCCCGATCATCTAGGCCTAGGATCGTCTCAGCCAGGATCAAAGCCGCAGGGTTATACCCCATCTCCATCTGCTGCACAACGCATACTAGACGCGCCTCACCAAATCCCATTCCGTCCACTGAATCGGGGAACATGAAACAGTGCACAAGGCAAAGGGCCGCTTCTCTACGAGCAACCACACCGATACTCCCATCATCATAATTCATGAACTTTTGGCAGAGTCGGATCATATTCAAGCGCCCATCCAGGAACAGGTCCTCCGTTTCGAGCCTCGTCATCTTAAGGAAGTTCTGCATATTCCTTTGGTACCCGAGCTCTGGCGAACACACTTTGGGTGACAATGCCAGTCCAGCCTCCGATGGCAGCAAACTCCTCAACAAAGGGGCAAACTTCCCCGTCAGGGAAGCGAAATACGTGGTATGCCAAGTCCCAGTAATGCAGGCAAGCATCCAAGAACTCCGGTTCCATCCGAACCTGCCTTAAACCTAGGAATACGCCCAGACCACAGCCCCTAAGGTTCCTCTTCTCGATGCAGATAGCATAGCACACCACATCCTCACAAGTCCCTCCAAATGCTCCATTACTCACAAAAGGAAAACGCCTCTCAGAGATATTATGAATACTATTATGATATGAGTAATGAAGTTGCAAAGCTAAAGCGTAATATGAAGTGTGATTGGAGGAGATGGATGAATGAACTAAACATGAGCATCCTTCTTATAGGCAACGCGTCTTGAGAGGCAACAATCAAAGTATAATCGCTAGTGAACCCGATTAACCAAAAAATCAAAACAAAAGCGAAAACACCATGAAAATCGCGGAAAAGCGGTGATTATCACAAAATCGCCGATCCTCTGGCGATTTTCCACGATGTCGCTTTGTTTGGCGATTTTTGTGAGAATCGTTGGTATCTGGCGATTTTCTATGCTTTTCCGACAGATTTGACGCGACGACGACACCGCCTTGCGACCTACGAGTTGCGATAAACTTTTCACGACCTACGCGACCATTGTTTTTACTTTTTCTGACGCATTATCGATTACGTTTAGATGCGGCTTTACGTCGTATTGGGTCATTTTGTGATCGACTCGACTAATGTTTTGCACATACGCTTCACAAAATTCAACCGTCTCATTTCGCGAGCTTACGTTAAAGCACGGCGTTCTTAATTCATATTTCTGACGTCAAAAACACCTTTACGGTCTCACAAAATTTAATCATCACGTTTAGTAAAGCTTACGTTGCAAAGACGACGTTCTTAATTCATATTTCTGACGTCAAAAACACCTTTACGGTCTCACAAAATTTAATCATCACGTTTCGTAAAGCTCACGTTGCAACACGACATTCTTAATTCACATTTTACGAACGTCAAAAACACCTTCTACGGTCTCACAAAATTTAATCATCACGTTTCGTAAAGCTTACGTGGCAACACGTCGTTCTTTATTCACTCTTCACGAACGTCAAAAAAACTTTGCGATCTCACAAAATTCATTCATCATTTTTCGCAAGTTTTACGATGAAGCACGACGTTCTTAATTTACATTTTCATGAGCGTCAAAGCGTATTTCTGAGACTCAAAATATTTTCTTCAAAAGGCATGTTTTATAAAAATCTTTACGTATGCATACTCTTATTACGGGTCAGAAAAATCTCAATCGAGATTTGTGTTCTTTTTACGACTAACAATCTAATTGCAGGAACACTAGATGAGCACGTCACGAAGGTTTCAAGTGAAAACGGCAACACAAACAATCGTACTACAAAACGAGGCAAAATAAGCAATAAAGCTTCCGGCACCGCACGCATGATCATTAATCACGAAAGCTACGCCAACAGGAGCGCTTACCATAGTCAACAAATACACCTACTACATAATCAAAGCACGCGTACGAGGTCACGTAGCCTACTCATGTCAAGCCATGGACGCGAATCAACGTCGTACGACTCCTGCAAGTATGACCAAATACCAAAACACGCACGCAAGGTCACAGGGCCTTTTTGCTTCAAGCCGCAGTCACAAAAATGGACCTCACGAGGACTCCTACATATCCAAATACATACAAATATAACCACAACATAAAACAGGTCCATAAAAATAAGCCTACGATCCTAGCATACATCCCAAATCAATTAGCTTGATCTCGACGATCGAGCTCCGCGCGCAACGAATCAATCTGAGCACGGTAACCAGCTAGCTCCTGCTCACGCTGCAACTCAAACTCCGCTCGCAAACGCGCCTCCTCAGCCCTGGCCCGCCCTAGCTCTATCTGACTCTGCGCGACTGCAGCCTGCAACTCTGAAGCATACTTCTGCGCCTTGCAAAGCGCGACCGCTTTATCATTAAAAGCCACGCGCCACCGGTTAGCTACCCTCCACAAATTCTTGTGGACATCCACGGTCACCTGCAAACAAATACGGCCTTCATATGCTCAAACTGGGGGCTATAATCAAAAACAGCTTCATTTCAAGTTTGACTAACGATTTTAGGACAAAATCTAACTCAAACTGGGGGCTATAATCAAAAGCAGCTTCAACAAAGTTTGACTAACGATTTTAGGACAAAATCTAACTCAAACTGGGGGCTATAATCAAAAGCAGCTTCAACAAAGTTTGACTAACGATTTTAGGACAAAATCTAACTCAAACTGGGGGCTATAATCAAAAGCAGCTTCAACAAAGTTTGACTAACGATTTTAGGACAAAATCTAACTCAAGCGGGGCTATAATCAGCGACTTCAACAAAGTTTGACTAACGATTTTAGGACAAAATCTAACTCAAGCGGGGCTATAATCAGCATTGCAACAAAGTTTGACTAACGATTTTAGGACAAAATCTAACTCAAACTGGGGGCTATAATCAAAAGCAGCTTCAACAAAGTTTGACTAACGATTTTAGGACAAAATCTAACTCAAACTGCGGGCTATAATCAAAAGCAGCTTCATTTCAAGTTTGATTAACGATTTTGGCCTAAATCTAACTCAAGCGGGGCTATAATCAGCGACTTCATTTCAAGTTTGACTAACGATTTTTGGCCTAAATCTAACTCAAACTGGGGGCTCTAATCAACAGCAGCTACGACAAAGTTTGACTAAAGATTTTACGACCAAAATCTAACTCAAACTGGGGGCTACATACTACATATCACGCAGGCATAGAAAACAAGTCATACCTGCTTCACCCGAGGGCTCCAACCATCCATGCCAGCGTCGGTCACCACAGATAAATCTTTGCGGCGATTATGGCGAATCGAAGCGGCGACCATCATGCTCAAAATCCAAACCCTCATGGAACGGAGGAGGCTGGACCTCAAGGTCAGGGTCACGTGGCTACAAGATACAAAAATCACGGTCAATTTTTGCTTTTTGAACAAACAAATATCTACAAAACAAATGCAAAAACAAAAATACACCTCAATCACGGCAGGCGCCAAAGCAAGGCGCGCCCACGACGTATAATCCTCATCTAGCCTCAACAGGGACTCAGAGCTCACCCTCGTGATACACATCGCGGCGAACATCGACATCAGGTGTGCATGCGAAGAGAACCTTAGGAGGGCCTCGGGCACAACAAACTTATCCCTAATTATGCGAGCCGACAGACGCTCGCCTAAGAACCAAAGATGAATCATCTTGAGTCGCAATGTACAACCTACGTGTATCGCGAATAGCAAAGCGAGTCGTAATTGTGCAGGACATCCGCATAATTCGCCCAAGGGTTGGGAACAAACTACAAAAAAAAAGAGGAATAAACATCTGCAAAAGCACAAACGCAAGACGTATAAGAAATACGAACTTTTCTTACCTTATCAACGGTCATCTCGTTAAACTTCACACGAGCATCGTCATAAGTCAAGCGAATACCCTTCCTGTTTGCCGTCGCATAAGCATGAAAAGCAGGGTACTCCGCCGTCACGGCAAAGTTAGCAGGGAGCAACGACGGGAAGTGTGCATAGCACCAGGACTACAATGAAGCCAAAAACATGTCACAAAAGATAAAGCAAAACAAAATAAAACAACAAAGCATCACAAAAAGCAATCATACCTCCATCAGCAAGCCAGGGCCGACCAAAGACGGTTGGGACCCATCATCGATCCGATCAGGACGAACCGCGTCCCTACAAAATCGGATCAGGAGACCCATAGCAGGAGTAACCCAATCAAAAGCACCCAATCTGGACAAGTCCCGCAGCGCCATCAAAACAGCAGTCGACGCCCGCTCTCCTTTATCTCCAAAGTGAGTGGACGTCAGAAACCACCATAGCCACAATCGGGCATTCTGCTCATGACTAACTTCGCTCACCTGCTTCTTTCCCTTGCCCTTAAAATAATCATCAAACCATGATGTCCGAGGCTGAAAAGTGTGCCTCTCATCCCTCGCACACCTAATACCGCCTCCGATCAAACGAACAACCGTAGGGCTCGAGATAGCAGGGCGTACTCTGTCCCACTCAATCATCTCCTCTCCATGAGGAAGCCCCGAAACAACCGCAAGAGACGAGAAGGTAATACCAACCTCGTACCCTGGCATATGGAACGTGTTAGTAGTGTCCCAAAACCTGTCTAGCAACGCTCGAAGCACAGAAAGGTGAGAATTCACATTCTTCTTACGCGCCTCCTTCCACTTTGTCACCAACGGACCAAAGGCCGTGCCGAGGATTATCTTCCGCGACTCGGGCGACAACTTCTTGTTAAAAGCATCTATACAAGTACGGAAACCAGAGAATGTCCTCATATTTCCCAACTTGAAGCCAACCTTCACCCGAGTAGACAAATGCTCCATGGTGTTCCAAACTAAGCTTACACCATCCCAGTCCTTGGCAACCTTCGCCCACAGTCTCGGGCCATGAGGAAATGATGGCCTCAAGCCCAGCTCATCAACCACGCCCATGAACATATTTTGCGCGGCCGGCCGGCGACATCGGCGCGACCTCACCACCTACGGCACCGGCGGTAGTGGCATCACCCCAACATTACCCACAACATCACCCTCTGCGGCCTCGGCATCAGCCGCTACAGGCTCCTCGTCATCTGCTCCTCCTCGGGCTCGGGATCACTCAAAGCATTCTCGGTGGCGAGAGCGACCACGTCTCGGCCTATCAACGGCGGGGATCATCTCGGCCTCATCGAGCTCACCTCGTCGAAACACCAACACTACTACCCTCATCTCGCCACTACGCCACTAGCCTCAAGAGCGACGTCCACGTGTCCGAACGCCACCTTCAGCATTCCCAGCAACAGCAACCACTTTGCGCTTCCTACTAGGCCTATCATTCTTGCGACCACCTCCACGACCTCCACCTCGGCTTCTCCCGGCAGACACCTGTGCCTCCGGAACCCCACGTCCATGCCCGGCACCTTGCAGAGGTGCAGAACCAACTCCAGGCTCGCTAGCAGGAGGCCTAGGCAACTCAACATTAACTCCCAGCCCTCTAGCAAAGGCCCAGACGACCCCACACCGTGGCTCCACAGAACCCCGATCCGCAACGCCGCCGCATCACCAACGAAGGCCCCCGCTTGGCTCTACGGTAGTGCTATGCTCGCTAATAGAAGGCATAGGAGACTCTGGAACAGCCCCCTGTACCTCATTCCCTGGCGTCAAAATAGGAGGAGTCTTGAACAAATCAGACTGAGACGGACCTTCAGAAGTCGCTAAATGATGACGCAGCTCAGAAATGGGAGTAAGCTCCTCCCAGAACATTGAAGTCAATGTTCTCGATGACATCTGCATAGCACCGGGTCGTAGGTATCACGATCTCGGGGTCACCTACATAGATTCAAGAACAATCTTAAGCTACTGTGAGTATGATGGTACAAAAATGCAATTCAATTAAAGCAAGTTCATGACCAACAGAAGGATGCACGTGCACAAAGGTAACAGAAAAGCAAGCCTTAGGCCTATCTTTGACAGAAAGGGCTAAAAAGCGAAAAGAAATACAGAAATGCATATTTCACGACACAGATACGATATCTACGTTAATACGTATCTAGTCCAAGGAGCAGGGACGCACAAGAGCAGAGAAAAATCAAGCAAAACAGCAAAAAACAAGCCTCGGGCCTATCTTTGACAGAAAAGGTTAAAACTAAGCAGGAACCCGAAAATGCATATCTCGTAGCAAACATACAATATGCACGACATGCACAGCAACCCTGAAGAGCAACGATATGCAAAAGCAAAGAAGAAGCAAAGCGACAAAAAGCGGACTTTAGGCCAAATTTTGTGAGATAAAGCGAGAAACAATGTGGGAGAGCGAAATACATATATTATGACACGTATGCGATGTATCGTCATACACAACCAAGACAAAGAGCTAGAAAGGATAAAAATGACTAGAAACCAAACAAAACAACAAAAATACGCTTTAGGCTTATTTTTGTGAGATAAAACTAAAATGGCGCAGAGACACAGAAATACCCAGTACATGACACGTATACGACATACAAGTCATAACGAACACCCACAAAAAGTTTCGTATAAAAATCATGTCCCGAACATCTCGACTGAATAGCTTTTGTAAACCGCACGCAAACTACAAAAACAACCTTTTTATGGCCTTTTCTTGACCAGAGAAGCCCTAACCTCCCACGAACCAACACTTTAGCCAACCCAAACAGCTTACATGACAATACGTCCTAGACTCGAAGCACGAGAAGCAAGGAAAACGGTTTCAAGAAGCCTAGCTTAATTACACAAAAACGCTCCAAGACGCTCCGAAACGCTCCAAAACACCTCCGAATCACGCATGCTCAGCAAAAATGAACAAACCATGCACCATACAAGTCATCATGACCCAAGACAAAAATTTTCGACAAGTTTCGGAACCGGAAATTTCGACCCGAAAAACCGTCTCCATACAAAAACACACGAAAATTACGGATTTCCAAACCGTTTTTCGCACACAAGACACCCATAGCCTCATCATTAGCATACAACGACGTTTCAAAAACAACCAAGCCAATCGATGCCGGTTTACACGACAAAAACAGAGCAAAACCCCGACAAAACCCCCTGTCACACGGTTTTTAGCCCAAAAAACCCGACTTTCGCGCCAATTTCGACGAAACGAATTTACCCAAGCATTGTACTACTAATGGGCAACCTACATTGAAATTTTGAGCGTATTCCGAGACAAAAACGAAAAATGACCAAAATGCCCTCGGCCTTCTACACGAAAAACGGCCCTAATACACGGGTTTTGCACATGCAATCGTCAACAATCACGAGACAAGCCTCCTACTACTCTCAAGCATTGATTTCAAGCAACAACGATAGCAAAATTCGAGTCATGCAGGACGGTTTAACATAAACCCTAAAAAACGAATTTTCAGTTAAAACCGACTCAAACCGACTTCAAAACACGAATTAGCGACTTGATTGAGTGCATACCTTGGTCCATTGCGAATCGTAGGAGGCGGAATCACGAATTTTGGTAGAGAAATCGCCAAGAACAAGCTTTTTCGATTTTGAGGTGTTTGTGTATGTTGCGGCTGCTATGCTCTTCTCCCTCTCCTTCCCGTGTTTTGAACAAAACAGCACACACACCCACTAAATCGCCAGAGGTCTGGCGATTAAGTGGGTAGGCACGGGTCAATTTTTAGTTTGGACTTGTTATTACGGTCCATTACGCTATTAATTCACTTTTTTTTGCGCCACTATGATAAAACACGACAATATACATGCTCATTACAAGCCGAGAGCCTGAATTTTACAAAGTAACAACACAAATACACTCTTTACGAGTTACAAAATCAAAATACGTATACTCCTCACGAGTTAAATACGTATACTTTTCAAAACAAATACACTCTTTACGAGTCACAAAAACAAAAATACGTATACTCCTCACGAGTTAAATACGTATATTTTCAAAACAAATACACTCTTTACGAGTTACAAATCAAAAATACGTATATTTCCCACAAGTTAAATACGTATATTTTTCAAAACAAACACACTCTTTACGAGTCACAAATCAAAATACGTATACTCCTCACGAGTTAAATACGTATGTTTTTCAAAACAGATATACTCTTTACGAGTCACAAAGTCAAAAATACGTATACTCCTCACGAGTTAAATACGTATATCTTTCCAAGACAAATACACTCTTTACGAGTCACAAAAAACAAAAATACGTATACTCCTCACGAGTTAAATACGTATATTTTCAAAACAAATACACTCTTTACGAGTCACAAAATCAAAAATACGTATACTCCTCACGAGTTCAATACGTATATTTTTTCAAAACAAACACACTCTTTACGAGTTACAAAATCAAAATACGTATACTCCTCACGAGTTAAATACGTATACTTTTCAAAACAAATACACTCTTTACGAGTCACAAAATCAAAAATACGTATACTCCCCACGAGTTAAATACGTATATTTTTCAAAACAAATACACTTTTTACAAGTTACAAATCAAAATACGTATGCTCCTCACGAGTTGAATACGTATATTTTTCGAATACACATAAAAACAAATTACACACTTTCATTCAAATCAGAACGCAGATACACAGGTAAACACGCAG
Source organism: Dianthus caryophyllus (assembly GCA_023091065.1). NCBI lineage: Eukaryota > Viridiplantae > Streptophyta > Magnoliopsida > Caryophyllales > Caryophyllaceae > Dianthus > Dianthus caryophyllus. The sequence continues at coordinate 7,385,556 of CM041529.1, read as the reverse complement.
CAGACATGCAAGACGCAGGGGATGGCCAAGCTACAAAACGCCATCAAAAGACATCTAAAACAACAGCAGGCCGGCAAGCCCTTAAACATGCAGGACCGTCATGTCCTTAAACATGCCGTCCCTCCCCGCATTCCCGGCGCCAAGTCCTCGTCTCTCCCCGAGACACATACTTAGCGTCGCCAGGTAGTATCGAGACTGTGATGGTCCGGATACTATCTTCTAAAGTTTGACTAGCGCTTTAGTCCAAGCTCAGTCAAACTGGGGGCTCTGTAGATACCCGTATCCGTTCCCCCCCAAAAGCAAACCCGATGACGAAAAGGACTTTCATGCATGTTTTAAAATGAGACTAAACGGTACATAAGTGTCTAAAACATTTTAGTCATTCTTAACGTATTAATTTGAATTTGCATATTTCGTAAAAATGAATATTAATTTAGTCATTTTAAATCGTAAGTTAACACAATACACACGAGCACGAGCCATACACGCCTCACAAAATGACCCAAGAATACAAAAACGACCCAAGCACACAAAAACGGCTTAAAACACACAAAATGGCCCGAGCACCCGAGCGGGCCAAAATGCGCCCCGGGTCACATTCTTACAAAACAAAATCCCACAAGGTCATAAAATAATGCATTACAATATTATTTTACTTCGAGCCAAGATCGAAAAACACGACGAAAAACCGAGACACGAAACACGAAACACGGGAAACGAAGCAAACCAAGTTGATTTGATCAACTTGCTCCAAGTTGACATCAAATTAGGCTCAAAAGTCAGCCCATTTGCTCGACAAACAAGCAGCACACAAACATTAGCTTACACACCTACGATAACGTATTACGGCGCAACAATGTGTCAGAAACAGGCCAAAAAATCGCCTGAATACTGGCGATTTTTTGGAAAATCGCCAGTATTCAGGCGATTTTCTGGCCCTCCTCTGACATTCTGGCGATTTTTTGTTAAATCGCTGGTTCACTGGCGATTTTCTGAGCAATTAGGCATAAAACACGAAGCATTTGCTATAAATAGCAACCCTTACTCGACCCAAATCATCATCAAATCAACTCTTACAATAACGATCACAACTATCTACTTACAATAATCAATTCAATACAATACTTATACTCACAAAAAGCCTCTCGCACTTATAAAATTCCACTCTAAAAACCGTCTTTGCATTACAAGGTAAAGAAATTTTACCTTCCGGTTGGGCGTTTGAGACTCATAGGGTTACTTTAACCCACCCCGATATTGGTACTAACGAACTCGTATTCGCAATACGATTGTAGTAATTCGAATCAAATGATTCGTCTAAACCTCGCCAATATCGCATAAATAAACGACTCAAAATCACTAAATTAAGCACCCACTTTTACATTATGCAAATTCTCGATTCATGCATTAAATTACGACTAAAACACGGATTCGACACTTAAGCACTGCCGTTTCATATAGTCTTTTAAACATGCAAACCGAGGGTTTTACAAAATCTTAGAATTGAACACAAGTCGGAGAATAACGTTTAGTTATTAATTCAAATACAATGAATTAGTAATTTTACGTATATTTCCTATAGCAAATCGTCATAGCTTTGACGGCTCACATTTATTTTACATATTTATCGAGTCATATATTTGCATTTATGCGTAGCGTCCTATTAGCCCAAATATCGAAATTAAAGCATATGTTTTCAAATTAGTAAAGACTACTTTTACGTAGGCCTTTTTATTGCAGTTTTCAATACACTTTGTCAAAACTTTAGAAGGGTAACCTCACTCCGAATCCTCTCTGGTTTCACAATAGCCTCAGAAGGATAGGTATCGACGCACCTTGAAATCTGAGACCTTCGCGTCTTATGATTTTAAGATGCGTGGAATAGGTTCCAAATTCCTTTAATATTTGGTGGCGACTCCAAAAACACGTTTTAAAAGGATTTTTATATTTCTTTTTATTATATTCACATGCAATGACATTCCCCCTTTAAACAAAAGAACGCTCGAGCGAGTTGAGCTAAACAAAGCAGCTAAAAGCGAAGCTTTGGCGACCCGCGAGCTTCTTGCAAAATTCATTTTTCCCGCGCCGTGCATTCCGCCCCATGACACGAGGGCGGGCGCGAGCGGGGCGTCGAGAAGGGATATCCCCGGTATCCTCACTTTCGCGCTTTGCATTTTTATTTTCGTGTGCAATTTATTACAAAAACCCAAAAAAAAATTGAAAAATTCAAAAAATTTACAAAAATACGAGTCTTTTTGGTCTGCTTTGTCCTGTTTGGAGAATTGATTAGTGCATTTACTTTGATCTTTAGTATCTCCGAGTCGACTTTCTATCGTCTTAGCTTGCACGATTAGTGCATTTTACGTTAATAGATTGCGAGCCTCAACACTATCCTACTTGTATTTGCTTAATTCTTTCTGCTTTTCGCTTGTTTACTTTCGACTTTGACATTCGAGCTTGGCATTGGTTTGTGGATTGTTGGTTTGTTGGTTTGTGGTTTGCTTGGAAAGATTATATTTATGTTGGAGCAATGCTTCGATGCCCTCGGAGGGGACCCATTGATTTGAGTAACCACAGTGGCCATGAATTTGGTTGCGACCGAGAGTATGAGCAATGACGTAACCCTTAAGGAAATATGTGTACCCGAGCGCGATTTTTACCGAGTGAACGTCAAGCTAAACGGTACTACATACGAGGGATGCTCCACGTTTGCAAGAAAAAAAAAAGAGAATACAAAAAAACAGAAAAGAAAAGAAAGAGAACTAATGGAATGATGCGGTAAGATTGGTTGAACGGAAAGTGGTTTGTACGGTTGGCCTTGCTTGAATTGAAAATGTCGTTAGTTTTACTTTGCGAAAGCGTTAGAGGCTAGTGATATAATGTGGTGTGAATGGTTGAGACTTGTGCTCTATTTTTGGTGAATCAGGCTATGGTTATATGTTTATGTGCATAGGTCGTCCACTTTGAGATACTAGCGTGATTAGTTCGTGTCACTTTGATTTTCTCCGATGCTGTTTGCTTGAGGACAAGCAAAGGTTTGGTTTGGGGGAGTTTGATACACGTTATTTATATTCATTTTATGCCCCCGGTTCAGTCTCATTTAGCTCGTATTTACTTGTATTTACTATGACTTTAGGAGCTATATGTTATGTTTCTCGATACTGCTGCCTTTTATTTACATTTTGCAGGTTTTGGTGGTTTTGAGCCAAAACCCGGGACGATTGGAGCATTACGAGAATCGACACGACAGGACCAAGCTCGAGCGCGCACGAGAGCTCGGGAAAACGAAACCAAGACTAGAGGACCAAAGGAAGACTAGAGGTTACGAGTTAGTGAGGCCCAAAAAGCTAAGGATACGAAATAATAAAGGCCAAAGCAAGTTATGGGCCAAGGAGGAAGAGAAGCAAGAGCCGGCCCAAGAATGGGTCCGGCCGGTTGCCAGGCCGGCTGCCGGCCGGCCGGCTGGAGGCCAAATTTTCCCGGTTTTTGTTATATTTCGTAATTAATAAATTGGAAACTATAAATAGAAGTTTAGGTCGTGATTTTCATTCTTATGCTTTATTTTTTAGTTCTTCCTTAGGTTTAAGTTTACTGTTATTTTACTATTTCTCTTCAACTCAAAACTTTAGTTTAGTTTCAAGATTAGTTCAACTGTAATCGTCGGTACTCCGTAAAATTCCAGGTTTTATTTCAATTGCAATTATTTCTTTTAACATGTTTTCTTATTATTGCCTTGTTTTAATTGTTATTATGTCTAGCTAATTTCCTAATTAGGGTTTAGGGGAATTTGTGATATTTGGTCCAGGAACATGTTTTAGGATTAAATTGGTTGAATAAATTGTGCACTTGATTTCTTTCTATGCGTTTTATTATCAATTGAATTTAGGGACGCCTTGATTGAATTGAACTTAGGTTGTTTCAGTTTAAGATCGAAAGCCTAATTGAAACTAGACTTACGCGAGATTGATAAGTTGAATTTAGTAAGTTGCGAGAGCCCGCTAAATTTGCTTAAGGCTAAAATTGACTCGAGAGAGCGTTTTATAAACCTAGTCATTTGCACAGTTTATCTTTTCCTTCTTATTAACTTGCGTTCCTGAATCATTGTCATATATGAACCCGATGCCCTAATCTTTCTCCTCATATATTTCTATTCATCTGCTTTATTATCTGCTTTAGTTTATAGTTAAATCAAACACCTTTTTCACACCCTGAGTTGAACCTGTTTTGACCGACTTTAACTTAAAACTACTCCGTTTCTCTGTGGATACGATCACCTTACCGCTATTCTTTGTTAGTTATGCATTAGGTTTATTTTGATATTGGCGATACGACTTAGCCTTATCAGGTATTTCCGCAACTATGTGAGTGTGCTCTTTTTCTCAAAAGAAAAAGAAACAAAAATCTGAAAAAAAAAACGCAACACAACACAAAATACAAAGAAAAGAAAATGTGTGCACAAAATGAAAGAGTTGTTGTTGTTGTTCTAACATGAGTGAGCCCTTGTAATTGATTATTTTGTTGCGTTGATGTGTAGAGGAGACCGATTTGCTGCTTTCGGTCCACTTATCATGAGAGTTGGGTTCCTTATTGGCTTGGACGAGCACTTGAGTAGTACTAGTGGTTTCTAGTGGCTTTAGCTCCACGATTCCATAACTATTAGTCCACCTTCTCAACCTTACCCTCTCTTTGGCCGTTACACACCTCATTTCCTATGTAAGTCCTCATATTTGGTTCGTTTTGTGACATTATTTGTGTACGGGAATGCGAGATTTGGTCCACATTCGATTGCGGGCGTGCTTTCACCAGTCGAGTAGGTGAGTGTCATCACATATATCACCTTGTTCATCATTTGTGCTAGAGTGGAAACCGCGAGAGGTCCGTGATTTGATTGCTAAAGAGCCTAAGTCTAAGCCATGCTATTCATTCTGCGCCGTCTTGTAATTCTCATCCGTTAGCTAGCTATTTCCTACGTCCCATGCTGTTTCGGGATCGATTGCCTTTTGCTTAAGCTACTTGCGGTTTGGTGATTGTTTGGGAAAGTTTTCTTATTCTCGCTTTGTCCTCTATTTTCTGCCATGCTTTGTTGCTTTAGGACAAGCAATGGTTCGTTTTGGGGGAGTTTGATGTGTCGCATATTTATATTGTAACACCCCGACTTTTTCTAATTTATTTTATTCGCTTTCTTTAATTCGTTAGTTTCCTAATCGAGTGATTTTCCATTTTTAGCTCGAGAAATCAGTTCTCCTGTCGCGTGGATTAAGCTACTCTGTAGTCCGGACTTAAAAACGGAGTAATTAGCTTAAAAACGGTGTAATTTCCTCATACGAACTCCGATTCAGGTGATTCAAAAGGCTAAACAGCGTATTTTTTCGACGCCATCGCAACTGCCAAATTTTTAGAAGTCAGTTTGATCCGGCCCACCCTGCGCCGAGCCGAATTCCCCAGCTCGGGTTGGGTTTAGGGTTTTTTGGATAGCTTTTTGATCAAGGCATAAGATATCTTATTAACTCCTAAACATAGCAACCTTAAGATCTGATTTCTATCTTCCTAAACTCATCCCTAATCACATCCACATTCATCCTTCATAATTCTCCCACAAGAAACTCTCTAATCATTTTTATTCATCCAAGCTCTCATTCCCTTTATCCTAGATCTTCCCTAGTCTATTCCTACGGTATATGGTCTCTTTTAGTCCTTTTATTTTTCTGATTTTGTATTATTTTATGTGTTATAATGTTGTGTATTCATTGCTTGTGTGTTTTGGCTTGGATCTTCAAAGAGGAAGGTGATTTGGAGGAAGGAGACACTATCTTGGTTGAAGAAGAAGAGGAGTAGCAAGGTTTTTGATCTCATCAAAGGTAACTAGGTGTGATCTAGTTGTATTTTAGCATGTATGAGGCCTAACTTGATATGATCTTGTTGTTTACATTGTTGTTTTAATGTATGCTTGTACATCTTGTTGTTTGGTTAATGTTTGATCATGATTTCATGCTAGAATCTTTGGCCTCATACTAGGTTTTGTCATGTTATCATCATTAATAATTCACATATTGTATCATTAGTCATGCTTGTAAATCGATTTAAAAACGAATTGGTGGTGTTGTTTAATGTTGGCCGAATGTAGGGGAAGGGGGCCGAAGCCCTTGCTCTTTGTTTCTCTTGCTTTTCTTCCTAGTTTTTGCTTAATTATGTTGAATTATGATGTTTGTATGAATCACCTAATGTTGAGTTATGAGTTAGGATGTTTACAAGATGTTTAATAACGTTTATATGCATGCTTAAGTGAATTGATCATTTAAATCGATAATTGGTCATATGGAAATCGTATGTTATGCATGAATTTGTGTGTGGTGTGTGTTGGTCGTGTGTAGGCCGTATGTGTGCAGGCTGGCCGTGAGGTGTGGGTGTGTGTGATGGCTTGTTTGTCACATGTTTGAGTCTTGGCATGTATTAGGATGTTATCTATGCTAAAATGAATTGAGATATACTTTGTTTGGTCACTAAACAATGAGTTAAGAGCATGTTAAATGAATGTAAGACTTGTTGAGTATGTTAATCGTATTGTACTCCGTATGTATGGTTGGTGGTGATTGTAATGAGGCTTGTGTATGTATGAGTATGGTTGTTGTGGTTGTATGGTTGTGTTGGAAGTGTTGGAGACAGGTTAACAGGTTAACAGGTTATGCTTGGGTTAAGTTTGCACATGGGTACTGTTCTGGCACATGTGTGAGGAGATACAACGTCCTAGGATGGACGGATACCGCCCATGATCCCCTCGACTATTCTTGTTGTTTAGTTAGAGCGACTATGGGTTCTCAACGGAAGGGTTAGAGACTATGGTTATTTATGTCGTCACCGTTCTTGTTGCTCGGTGGAATTTGGCCAAATTTAGACTTGTGATTATTGAGAAACTTCTTGTTGCTGTTCCGCCATATGGTTTGGGTGATTCTTGTTGCTTCACCCGGGGTGATTCTTGTTGCTTCACCCAGTTCTCCGCGCTTACTCTCGTAATTGGTTGGAAGAAGGATCGTCGTGTGAGCTCAGTTGGTTTGGTCACAACCTTGGTTGTGCCATGTTGTTGTTGATTGTGTTTGTATCGTTGTTCTATTGTTGTATGATTTGTTGTTTATGTATTTATACTTTGGTATTAGGCCGTAGGCCAGGTGAGCTTGTTGCATTGTTGTTTACGTTTTGTTATGTTAAAATATGACTGGGGAGCACCTAGTTACTCCCCACTGATTGTGGTTGTTGCCTCTCTTTTATAGGTACGCGCGAGACGGGATTGAGTGAGTTGGATGGGAGGATGTGACCATGTATTACCTTGGAAGAAATGTGATTTTGTTTAGACTCCTTTGGACTTGTAGTTTGGTTTTGTTTTAGACTTTCTTTCGGTCTTTAGACTTTTGTTTTGGTTTTGGTTTGTACGGGGTATTTACTCCCCAATCTGTTAGGCCTCAAGGCCTACTCTTTATCCTTTCAGTTTCGTTTAGTAGATGTTTGAGTAATAATCCGGGCTACACGGTGTTTCCGCCACCGTGATTTCAGTTTTAAACTCTTTATTTTCTTAAAACCCTTTTTAAATCGTATTTTATCTCTTTTGAAAAACCCGGGTTGTTACAGTTGGTATCAGAGCGAATACGCTCCCAACTCTCTTAGTCGAGTGAGTAGGTTTGACTTAGAGCACCGAGTGAGAGCGTTGGGAAGACACACTAGGGGTTGCGTTGTATGCGTTTGAGTAGTTTCCTGAAGTGGCATGCTTAGCAAAATGTCACTATCACCTATGCTTTTGTGTTGCAGATGACCAGAAACGGAGAAGGAGCTAACAACAATGACTTGCAACGCATCCGCCGACTCAAGGATGCTATAGTGATACTAGTACCTCTGTGTCTTACATTTCTTCCTCATTGATCGATCAAACTCAACTTACTTCCATTATTTCCATATATGTTCTCAATACTCTTTCCACGGGAGAAACCGTTCCATATTCACTCATATTCGAGGATATCCCTATTTCTATTGGGCAATCCATCTTCGCTACCTACCGTGTGTTTTAGTTGACCGGGTTGGGTATCATTTTGGGTTATGTGAGGCTTGGTCGAGTTGACCCAGGCTAGGAGAGCTATCCTTTCGTTATTGGGGTGAGTGGAGTTAGTTGTCCTTAGGGTGGAAATCGTGGAGGTAAACTTCTTCCACTTGTTTTAGGTGTCGCTTTGTTCTCAAGTTTCGAGGACGAAACTTCTTTTTAGGGGGTAGGATTGTAACACCCCGACTTTTTCTAATTTATTTTATTCGCTTTCTTTAATTCGTTAGTTTCCTAATCGAGTGATTTTCCATTTTTAGCTCGAGAAATCAGTTCTCCTGTCGCGTGGATTAAGCTACTACGTAGTGGGACTTAAAAACGGAGTAATTAGCTTAAAAACGGTGTAATTTCCTCATACGAACTCCGATTCAGGTGATTCAAAAGGCTAAACTGCGTATTTTTTCGACGCCGTCGCAACTGCCAAATTTTAGAAGTCAGTTTGATCCGGCCCACCCTGCGCCGAGCCGAAATCCCCAGCTCGGGTTGGGTTTAGGGTTTTTTGGATAGCTTTTTGATCAAGGCATAAGATATCTTATTAACTCCTAAACATAGCAACCTTAAGATCTGATTTCTATCTTCCTAAACTCATCCCTAATCACATCCACATTCATCCTTCATAATTCTCCCACAAGAAACTCTCTAATCATTTTTATTCATCCAAGCTCTCATTCCCTTTATCCTAGATCTTCCCTAGTCTATTCCTACGGTATATGGTCTCTTTTAGTCCTTTTATTTTTCTGATTTTGTATTATTTTATGTGTTATAATGTTGTGTATTCATTGCTTGTGTGTTTTGGCTTGGATCTTCAAAGAGGAAGGTGATTTGGAGGAAGGAGACACTATCTTGGTTGAAGAAGAAGAGGAGTAGCAAGGTTTTTGATCTCATCAAAGGTAACTAGGTGTGATCTAGTTGTATTTTAGCATGTATGAGGCCTAACTTGATATGATCTTGTTGTTTACATTGTTGTTTTAATGTATGCTTGTACATCTTGTTGTTTGGTTAATGTTTGATCATGATTTCATGCTAGAATCTTTGGCCTCATACTAGGTTTTGTCATGTTATCATCATTAATAATTCACATATTGTATCATTAGTCATGCTTGTAAATCGATTTAAAAACGAATTGGTGGTGTTGTTTAATGTTGGCCGAATGTAGGGGAAGGGGGCCGAAGCCCTTGCTCTTTGTTTCTCTTGCTTTTCTTCCTAGTTTTTGCTTAATTATGTTGAATTATGATGTTTGTATGAATCACCTAATGTTGAGTTATGAGTTAGGATGTTTACAAGATGTTTAATAACGTTTATATGCATGCTTAAGTGAATTGATCATTTAAATCGATAATTGGTCATATGGAAATCGTATGTTATGCATGAATTTGTGTGTGGTGTGTGTTGGTCGTGTGTAGGCCATATGTGTGCAGGCTGGCCGTGAGGTGTGGGTGTGTGTGATGGCTTGTTTGTCACATGTTTGAGTCTTGGCATGTATTAGGATGTTATCTATGCTAAAATGAATTGAGATATACTTTGTTTGGTCACTAAACAATGAGTTAAGAGCATGTTAAATGAATGTAAGACTTGTTGAGTATGTTAATCGTATTGTACTCCGTATGTATGGTTGGTGGTGATTGTAATGAGGCTTGTGTATGTATGAGTATGGTTGTTGTGGTTGTATGGTTGTGTTAGAAGTGTTGGAGACAGGTTAACAGGTTATGCTTGGGTTAAGTTTGCACATGGGTACTGTTCTGGCACATGTGTGAGGAGATACAACGTCCTAGGATGGACGGATACCGCCCATGATCCCCTCGACTATTCTTGTTGTTTAGTTAGAGCGACTATGGGTTCTCAACCAGAAGGGTTAGAGACTATGGTTATTTATGTCGTCACCGTTCTTGTTGCTCGGTGGAATTTGGCCAAATTTAGACTTGTGATTATTGAGAAACTTCTTGTTGCTGTTCCGCCATATGGTTTGGGTGATTCTTGTTGCTTCACCCGGGGTGATTCTTGTTGCTTCACCCAGTTCTCCGCGCTTACTCTCGTAATTGGTTGGAAGAAGGATCGTCGTGTGAGCTCAGTTGGTTTGGTCACAACCTTGGTTGTGCCATGTTGTTGTTGATTGTGTTTGTATCGTTGTTCTATTGTTGTATGATTTGTTGTTTATGTATTTATACTTTGGTATTAGGCCGTAGGCCAGGTGAGCTTGTTGCATTGTTGTTTACGTTTTGTTATGTTAAAATATGACTGGGGAGCACCTAGTTACTCCCCACTGATTGTGGTTGTTGCCTCTCTTTTTATAGATGCAGCGAGTCGGGATTGAGTGAGTTGGATGGGAGGATGTGACCATGTATTACCTTGGAAGAAATGTGATTTTGTTTAGACTCCTTTGGACTTGTAGTTTGGTTTTGTTTTAGACTTTCTTTCGGTCTTTAGACTTTTGTTTTGGTTTTGGTTTGTACGGGGTATTTACTCCCCAATCTGTTAGGCCTCAAGGCCTACTCTTTATCCTTTCAGTTTCGTTTAGTAGATGTTTGAGTAATAATCCGGGCTACACGGTGTTTCCGCCACCGTGATTTCAGTTTTAAACTCTTTATTTTCTTAAAACCCTTTTTAAATCGTATTTTATCTCTTTTGAAAAACCCGGGTTGTTACAGTTGGTATCAGAGCGAATACGCTCCCAACTCTCTTAGTCGAGTGAGTAGGTTTGACTTAGAGCACCGAGTGAGAGCGTTGGGAAGACACACTAGGGGTTGCGTTGTATGCGTTTGAGTAGTTTCCTGAAGTGGCATGCTTAGCAAAATGTCACTATCACCTATGCTTTTGTGTTGCAGATGACCAGAAACGGAGAAGGAGCTAACAACAATGACTTGCAACGCATCCGCCGACTCAAGGATGCTATAGTGATACTAGTACCTCTGTGTCTTACATTTCTTCCTCATTGATCGATCAAACTCAACTTACTTCCATTATTTCCATATATGTTCTCAATACTCTTTCCACGGGAGAAACCGTTCCATATTCACTCATATTCGAGGATATCCCTATTTCTATTGGGCAATCCATCTTCGCTACCTACCGTGTGTTTTAGTTGACCGGGTTGGGTATCATTTTGGGTTATGTGAGGCTTGGTCGAGTTGACCCAGGCTAGGAGAGCTATCCTTTCGTTATTGGGGTGAGTGGAGTTAGTTGTCCTTAGGGTGGAAATCGTGGAGGTAAACTTCTTCCACTTGTTTTAGGTGTCGCTTTGTTCTCAAGTTTCGAGGACGAAACTTCTTTTTAGGGGGTAGGATTGTAACACCCCGACTTTTTCTAATTTATTTTATTCGCTTTCTTTAATTCGTTAGTTTCCTAATCGAGTGATTTTCCATTTTTAGCTCGAGAAATCAGTTCTCCTGTCGCGTGGATTAAGCTACTCTGTAGTCCGGACTTAAAAACGGAGTAATTAGCTTAAAAACGGTGTAATTTCCTCATACGAACTCCGATTCAGGTGATTCAAAAGGCTAAACTGCGTATTTTTTCGACGCCGTCAAGAATCGCCAAATTTTAGAAGTCAGTTTGATCCGGCCCACACTGCGCCGAGCCGAAATCCCCAGCTCGGGTTGGGTTTAGGGTTTTTTGGATAGCTTTTTGATCAAGGCATAAGATATCTTATTAACTCCTAAACATAGCAACCTTAAGATCTGATTTCTATCTTCCTAAACTCATCCCTAATCACATCCACATTTATCCTTCATAATTCTCCCACAAGAAACTCTCTAATCATTTTTATTCATCCAAGCTCTCATTCCCTTTATCCTAGATCTTCCCTAGTCTATTCCTACGGTATATGGTCTCTTTTAGTCCTTTTATTTTTCTGATTTTGTATTATTTTATGTGTTATAATGTTGTGTATTCATTGCTTGTGTGTTTTGGCTTGGATCTTCAAAGAGGAAGGTGATTTGGAAGAAGGAGACACTATCTTGGTTGAAGAAGAAGAGGAGTAGCAAGGTTTTTGATCTCATCAAAGGTAACTAGTGTGATCTAGTTGTATTTTAGCATGTATAAGGCCTAACTTGATATGATCTTGTTGTTTACATTGTTGTTTTAATGTATGCTTGTACATCTTGTTGTTTGGTTAATGTTTGATCATGATTTCATGCTAGAATCTTTGGCCTCATACTAGGGATTATCATGTTATCATCATTAATTGCATAATTCACATATTGTATCATTAGTCATGCTTGTAAATCGATTTAAAAACGAATTGGTGTTGTTGTTTAATGTTGGCCGAATGTAGGGGAAGGGGGCCGAAGCCCTTGCTCTTTGTTTCTCTTGCTTTTCTTCCTAGTTTTGGCTTAATTATGTTGAATTATGATGTTTGTATGAATCACCTAATGTTGAGTTATGAGTTAGGATGTTTACAAGATGTTTAATAACGTTTATATGCATGCTTAAGTGAATTGATCATTTAAATCGATAATTGGTCACATGGAAATCGTATGTTATGCATGAATTTGAGTGTGGTGTGTGTTGGCCGTGTGTAGGCCATATGTGTGCAGGCTGGCCGTGAGGTGTGGGTCTGTGTGATGGCTTGTTTGTCACATGTTTGAGTCTTGGCATGTATTAGGATGTTATCTATGCTAAAATGAATTGAGATATACTTTGTTTGGTCACTAAACAATGAGTTAATAGCATGTTAAATGAATGTAAGACTTGTTGAGTATGTTAATCGTATTGTACTCCGTATGTATGGTTGGTGGTGATTGTGATGAGGCTTGTGTATGTATGAGTATGGTTGTTGTGGTTGTATGGTTGTGTTGGAAGTGTTGGAGACAGGTTAACAGGTTATGCTTGGGTTAAGTTTGCACATGGGTACTGTTCTGGCACATGTGTGAGGAGATACAACGTCCTAGGATGGACGGATACCGCCCATGATCCCCTCGACTATTCTTGTTGTTTAGTTAGAGCGACTATGGGTTCTCAACCAGAAGGGTTAGAGACTATGGTTATTTATGTAAATCACCGTTCTTGTTGCTCGGTGGAATTTGGCCAAATTTAGACTTGTGATTATTGAGGAACTTCTTGTTGCTGTTCCGCCATAGGGTTTGGGTGATTCTTGTTGCTTCACCCGGGGTGATTCTTGTTGCTTCACCCAGTTCTCCGCGCTTACTCTCGCAATTGGTTGGATGAAGGATCGTCGTGTGAGCTCAGTTGGTTTGGTCACAACCTTGGTTGTGCCGTGTTGTTGTTGATTGTGTTTGTATCGTTGTTCTATTGGTGTATGATTTGTTGTTTATGTATTTATACTTTGGTATTAGGCCGTAGGCCAGGGGAGCTTGTTGCATTGTTGTTTACGTTTTGTTATGTTAATATATGACTGGGGAGCACCTATTTACTCCCCACTGATTGTGGTTGTTGCCTCTCTTTTATAGGTATGCGCGAGATGGGATTGAGTGAGTTGGATGGGAGGATGTGACCATGTATTACCTTGGAAGAGATGTGATTTTGTTTAGACTCCTTTGGACTTGTAGTTTGGTTTTGTTTTAGACTTTCTTTCGGTCTTTAGACTTTTGTTTTGGTTTTGGTTTGGACGGGGTAGATGTTAGGCCTCAAGGCCTACTCTTTATCCTTTCAGTTTCGTTTAGTAGATGTTTGAGTAATAATCCGGGCTACACGGTGTTTCCGCCACCGTGATTTCAGTTTTTAACTCTTTATTTTCCTAAAACCCTTTTTAAATCGTATTTTATCTCTTTTGAAAAACCCGGGTTGTTACAATTTAGCTCGTCTTAATGATGTAAGGCGGCCTACCCTTGTACTCCACCTCAAGACCACCGCCGAACGCGGCAGTCACCACGTCATCCACGATGGACGGCGCAAAACCAAAGCCCATATCACGGTCACCGAACGGCAATCCCGTCATGACCGCATACCCTCACAAAGTAATACCGGCTTCAAAGCCGGGCTTGTGAAAAGTCGTGGTGGTATCCCAGTACCGATCAAGGAAGGCCCTGATCAACATCAGGTTCGCCGTCAACTTCCGCCTCGCAATCTCCCTCCAGTGCTCAACCAAGGGACCAAAGGCACAGCTAAGCACCCAAGCTTTCGCTCCCTGCGAAAGCTTCTCCTTAAAAGCACACATGATAGACGAGATACCCGAGAAAGTCCTCATCGGACTCTTCGCCAACCCCGTCTTCGCCCGGTATGAAATATGCCTCTCCGGAGCCAACAGAAGGTCATGGCCGTCCCAATCCTTGGCGAACGACCTATCCACTCGCGACCCACATGGCCTAGAGCTACTCGCTCTAGGCACAGCCTCAGCCTCCTCAGGCCCCTCCTCCTCAACACCTAACTCGGCCTCTAGCTCGTCTACCAACTCAAGAGCGAGCTCATCCTCCGCACCAGGGTCATGCCTCGCACGACCCCTACCTCTACCCCGTGGTGTACCGCGCCTCGTGGGCAAATCACGAGGGTCAGCATCCCTCTCGCTATACGAACGCCTCATACGACTCGTATTGGGGGCTCCCTCAGTCCTCGAACCTGTACTTTTACGAGACGATTTTGATCTCGTAACACGACCAGAACTTTCTCTTGCAATAAACACAACCAATACATGCAACTTTAACCCATACTCACATATACATAGACATTCAAACATGACGTTATACGCCCTACAGAGCATTTTTAGGCCTAATTCATAATTAAGCCGAAACCGTTCTCTAAATATCAAAATCCCAACTTTATGGTTTCTATACGCCGTAATAGTCCCCAACAACGACCCAGTACAAGTAATTGCGTTTTGGTCACCCCGATCAAAAATCCCCAATTTACGAAGAACACTCCTTATTCAATTAAGGAAAATCGTCGAATTGAAAGCCTTAGCTCGATATTTTCGCAAAATTGAAGCTATAGGCATGCTATACACACTATGGGCATCCTACACCGAAATTTAATTGAAATTCCGGGTCGGAAAATCCGGGTTCATTTTCGGGTCGGAAACCTAATTTGGACGTTTTTCCCACAAAGACGGTCCAAATCATAATCAATCCACACATACATGCTAGTATAGCATAATGCAACATAATGACGTCAATTTCAAGCATTCAAACGGCAAATTTCAAGCAAAAATCGGATTTTCATCCAAAACCCGTCTTTTCAACATTTCTAGCTAAAACTATCTAATTACAACGACAAATAACGTAAAAACAAGTTAAAACGAAGCATTACCTGGTTCCATAGCAAAGCAACGCAAGAGAAATGATCAAAAACGGTTGAGAAATCAAAATTTGGTGTTTTTAAGAGATAGAAACCGAAATAGAGTAGAATGAGCTAAGCTACGGCCTTCTCGAGCTTTATAACAGGTCTCTGCCATTAAGGCAACCGCATAGGCCTATGCGGTTTGCACCCGTGGTATTTCTCTGATTTTTCTCGTTTTGGACCTTCTTTTGGATTCCAAATTTCATCTTGGCCCAAATACAACTCCAAGTACGTCCCGTGCTTGGGTTAAGGCGTCACCTACAGTCAGCCATACGCGTATATTAAGCCTTTAATGTACGGTACAAAAGCAGAAGCACGAACACTCCTTACGAGTCCTCAACGAAAGACAATCCTTTACAATAACAACTACATAGTCACTCCTCGGCGAGTCAAAACATAATCATTCCATGGACATTTTACATTTTACATAGTCACTCCTCGGCGAGTTTTAACACAAGTATCCTATAAAGCACATCCAGATATAAGCACTACAACATTTACAACATTCTACGCCTGCGCTCCTTTGCGAGATGGACATTTACAACTACATGAACACTCCTACTCAATCACAACTTAGCACATACGCTCCTCGGCGAGATCATACACTTGAACACTTGCGCTCCATGACGAGACTAGACATAATCACATCAACAACGAACATTAAACATAGCACTATACAGTGAGCCACAGGCATAACAAAAGCATTCAGCAGGCCGCAGGCCATCACAGCATGCACGGACCGTCATGTCTTTAAACATGTACGCCCCTCCCCGTTTAGCCCGGTTCAAAGTCCTCGTCTCACCCATGGACACATGCTTCGTTCCGCTGACGATATCGAGACTGTAATGGTCCGGATATGGTCGTGGAGTTTGACTAACGCTCTAGTTCGAGCTCAGTCAAACTGGGGGCTCTGTGGATACCCATATCCGTACCCTCCCAACCAAAACCCGTGATGTAACTCGGACTTTTATTATGCATGTTTTAACGTTGACTTAAACGGTTCTAATAATGTCGAATTCATTTTTGAGTCGTTTTGAAATGTTTAATGATTTAGGTCGCTTCACATCACGCTTAATTAAATGTTCTTTTGTCCATTTAGAGTTTAGCCTGGTCCGCGTCCTGTTTCGTCTGGCATGAGCTTCGTACTTGCGTTACAATTAGTCCTTTTACATTAACGAGGTCTAATTCAGCATTCCTAAAATCCTAATTTTAGGCCCGGTGGCTAGATTTCCCTTTTAGCCTCCTCTTACGCAAAATATAGCCTCACGGGTTACCTTATTTCACAAAATGTCACAAAATACACCTTTTTCACATTTTCGGGTCTTGAGCCCAGAACTGAGCCCAAACCCACCTTTGGCCCTCACTCCAAAGCCCTCAACCCTCAAAAATATCTTAGGAAGCCCTCATACAGCCTTTCTTGACGTGTAAGTCAAGGATTATACTGTATCTTTTCGAGATATTCTCAAACCGGAATTAGGAAAATCAAGCTAAAACCACACCCTTAAACCGCATAACCTTATGCGGTTTAGGGCCCAAACCGCATAAGCCTATGCGGTTTACTGGGCAAACCACATAAGGCTATGCGGTTTCCCTGCCTGGTTCTATCCCGAGATTTCCTAAATTCTCCGAAGTTTTTAGTATAAATACCCCCCTATACCCGACCTCATAAGACACAATTTTCTCACAGAATTCACAGAATACACAATTCCAAAACTCTCTCAAAGCCTCACGCACTCAAATCCTTGAGTTCAACACACCATCCCGTGTTGAATTCATCCTCCTTTTAAGTTCAAGAAGCGAAGCTCTGCCCAGATCTGAAGCGCCAGGACCAGGTAGGTACCGATCCACTTGGATCAAAGCTTTTTTCTTATTTTCTATGGACTAACAAAGGGGACTACACTTTAGCGCACCCCCCCCCCGGCTTTGGCACCGAGCGCGCTTGCATTCCAAGTGTTCTTATTACTTCGGGTACACCCCATATCCGATGACACGCCAAAGTCACATAAGCAACCGACCCTTTTAAAATAAACCAATAGACAATTGAACTTTATTTTATTTGCATGCATTTAGCAACCCCTTTCCTTTTGCATTAAAATCAACTTAAATCAATGAATTCGACCTTTAACTGAACCGTTTTCGTTAACAAGTTAAACATGCTAAACTGAGAGGTTTTAATCTATCTTTTTGCATTTGTATTTGCGTTCTTTCAAACCTTTATCATTCTTGTACGTAGCGAAAACATTAGCTCAAATATCATTTTCTGTAACACCCCGACCTTTTCCCTTCTATATAAATAATTCATTTCTTTAAATTCGTATTTCATTTCTCTTGATTTTGTTATTTTTGGCTCGAGAAATAAGCGAAACCGTAGACAAAACTTAAAAACGATGTCATTTCCTCATACGGACTCCGATTCAGGTGATTCAAAAGGCTAAACTGCGTATTTTTTCGACGCCGTCGCAACTACCAAATTTTCAAGTTGAACCGACCGGTTCAGGTCCGAACCGACCGGTTCTAACTGTTTTCCGGGATCAATCAATTCTTATTTGTTTTAATTGTTTTGCACGAAATCCTTTTAATACCTAAACTCCCCTTAACCCTAATATGCTTTATTAGCTGTTTTTCATCCTCAACATCATTATTCATTCTTCTCTCTCTTCAATCTCTCATTAATCCTCATTAAATCATCACATAAATTTATTCAATTCATCCTCTAATCAAACCCTAATCATCTCCTCATCTTTTCTCTTCAATTCTCTTTGGTAAATTCTTCATCTTTAAGTTTATTTTTGTAGGTTTTATTATTATATGTGTTTATTGTGTTGTTCTTATGTATTATATGATTTATGTGTGGCCTAATCAAAAGGAGAGAGTTGGAGGGAGAACCGCAATTTCGGACTTTCCAGTCCCAGGTTCGCTAAACTGAAGATCGCCGGAGATTCGACCGTCTGATTTTGCCGAAATTTTGTGAGCATGTTCCTGACTTTTAGGGCTACCTTTTCACCGTTCTGTTTTTCATTTGGAGCTCTGGATCGTCTGTTATCGCGTCTGGACAGAAGGGTTGAAAACTGTGTTTTTCTTTGGCTTATTTGGAAAAGGTAACTAGGTGTAGCCCTAGTGATATTTTGACATGTATGAGGCCCTAGATGTTGTCTAGGATGTTTGGTATGGTTGTATGATGATAAAGTTGCATGCTTTGGTTGTTTGGTTGTGCCCTAATCGTTGTACTTGAACTTGTGAGTCGGCCTCGTACTTGTGTGAGTCTAGAAGCATGTCTAGGCTTGCTTGATCATTGAATATCGTTGAGTGAGTGGATATAATGATTAAAGATGTTAACTTGATATGTTAAAAGCTAGGTTATGAGTTTATGTTGATCACCTTGATTATTACTCCGTTTATAACTATGTTAAGTATGCTAAATTGTATTGTAATGAGTTTGAGTATGGAAATGGCTTGCTATGATAATGTTTGATATTGAGATGATTGTTTTGACATTGAATTTGAGTTGGTTTGATTGAGCTTGAGTTGAGTGTGCGTACGTGCACTGTTGGGCACGTGCGTGAGGAGATACAACGTCCTAGTTTGGACGGATACCGCCCTTAGGGGTTCCCATCCGCTTTTGTCACGGATAGGGACTATGGTTTGATTGTATGTCGACACCGTTTTTGTCGCGGTGACACCGTCTTTGCTCGCGGTGGGTTTGGCCAAATTTAGACAGTTGAGGAACTTTTGTCGTTCCGCCATAGGGTTGGGACTTTTGTCGTTCCGGGGTGATTCTTGTTGCTTCACCCAGTCCTCCGTGCTTAATCTTGCTTTGGTTTGATTGATGATCTGATTGACTATTGATTATTTGACTTGAGGTTGTTATATTAATGCTAATGTTTATGTTTGAGCACGCTATTGTTGTTGCATTTGTTATTGTACTTGAACATAGGCCGTAGGCCAGGTAAGGTACTTGTTGGGTTGTCGGTTATGTTTTATATGTTGAAATATGATTGGGGACCACCTAGTTACTCCCCACTTATTGTGGTTGTTACTTTCTTTTGTGGCAGGTTTGTGCGGGGACGGGTTTGTGTGAGAAGCCGTGAGGATTGTTGACCCCGTAGCTAGCTTTGAGGAGAACTTTGATAGACTTTGGATTTAGACTTGTTGTTATTTATTATTTTCATACTTATGTCTTTTGGAGTTGGATTGTAAGGGGTATTTATTCCCCATTTGTTAGGCTCAAGGCCTACTGTCTTTTGTTATTTGTTTGAGTAGGGAGTAATGACTCGGATTCACGGTGTTTCCCCCACCGTGGCTTTCATTTTATTTTCATTTTCTTACTAAAACTTTTTTAAAACGTATTTTATTTTATTTGGAAAATCCGGGTTGTTACAGTTGGTATCAGAGCGAATACGCTCCCAACTCTCTTAGTCGAGTGAGTAGGTTTGACATAGAACACCGAGTGAGAGCGTTGGGTAGACACATTAGGGGGGTTGCGTTGTTTATGCATGTGTTTGAGTAGTTTCTTGAAGTGGCATGTCTAGTAAATGCCGCTATCACCTATACTTTTGTGTTGCAGATGACCAAAAACGGAGGAGGAGCCAATAACGACTTGCAACGCATCCGCCAACTCAAGGATGCTATAGTGTGATACTGGAACCTTTATGTCATTCGTTTTTCCTTCCTTGATCGATAAAACCCCACTTACTCCTTCTATTCCCATGGGTATTCTTATTGCTCTTTCCACGGGAGAAACAGTTCCATGTTCATTCCTATTCTTGGGTGTCCCTACTTCTTTTGGGGAGATCCGTCCTAGCTGCTTATCTTGTGAGTACTAGTTGTCCGAGTGTGCACTTGTCTTGGGGGTATGTGTGGTTTGGTGTAGTTAACATAGGCTAGGAGAGCTACGTACCCTTTCGTTAATGGGGTGAGTGGAGTTGGTCATTCTTAGAATAGCAATCGTATGAGGTATGTCTTTTTCTCATTCGTCTTGGTATCCTTTTGTTCTCAAGTTTCGAGGACGAAACTTCTTTTTAGGTGGTGAGATTGTAACACCCCGACTTTTTCCCTTCTATATAAATAATTCATTTCTTAAATTCGTATTTCATTTCTCTTGATTTTGTTATTTTTGGCTCGAGAAATAAGCGAAACCGTAGTCAAAACTTAAAAACGATGTCATTTCCTCATACGGACTCCGATTCAAGTGATTCAAAAGGCTAAACTGCGTATTTTTTCGACGCCGTCGCAACTGCCAATTTTTCAAGTTGAACCGACCAGTTCTAGCTGTTTTTCGGGATCAGTCAATTCTTATTTGTTTTAATTGTTTTGCACGAAATCCTTTTAATACCTAAACTCCCCTTAACCCTAATATGCTTTATTAGCTGTTTTTCATCCTCAACTTCATTATTCACTCTTCTCTCTCTTCAATCTCTCATTAATCCTCATTAAATCATCACATAAATTCATTCAATTCATCCTCTAATCAAACCCTAATCATCTCCTCATATTTTCTCTTCAATTCTCTTTGGTAAATTCTTCATCTTTAAGTTTATTTTTGTAGGTTTTATTATTATATGTGTTTATTGTGTTTTTCTTATGTATTATATGATTTATGTGTGGCCTAATCAAAAGGAGAGAGTTGGAGGGAGAACCGCAATTTCGGACTTTCCAGTCCCAGGTTCGCTAAACTGAAGATCGCCGGAGATTCGACCGTCTGATTTTGCCGAAATTTTGTGAGCATGTTCCTGACTTTTAGGGCTACCTTTTCACCGTTCTGTTTTTCATTTGGAGCTCTGGATCGTCTGTGTAACACCCCGTGTTTTTATCACAAAATACTATGAAAGAATTTAATTCCTTAAATTAAATTCATCCTTTTTCCTTATAATAAAAATGCGACTGAATTTTTTTCGCTAAACATGTAACCCTCCATGTTAAGTTAAGCCTTTTATAATTGCGCAAGTCTTTAATTTAATAATCTCGCTCAATATTTTTTTTCTAACACAATGCGCTACAACTTTGCTCGCACCTGAATTAAAACTATTTTGATATACTTCAAATTTGAACTTTATTTTTTCATATTCGAACTCGATAAATCAAATGAAGAATCTACAACAAATTTCTCAACGACAAATTTCGACGCGCAAAACGAGGCCAAGTGGGGCCCACATAGGCCGAATGGATTGGTAACCAAATCCCTATCATCCTCATCCAATTTCAATTACACATAATGTAAAAACTTAATATGAAACTAAATTAGTTAAAGAATAACTTCAATTAAACTAAATTGGTTAAAAATATAATCATTTTGATTATTATTTAAGAAATCATATTTTCTTATTATCTAACTACTATTCCAATTTGATTTAACTATCACTTTTGAAAACTATCGAAATTTCGAGTCAAACTTAATCTAAACTGATAAATGTTTTGACGGTTGTTTTTAATTATTTAAATCGATAACTTTCAACCAAAAAAATAAGTATTTCGGCCTAGTATTCTTTTTATTCAAGTTTCGAGAATTTAGACCCAAATTTTGTTTTAGTCACCTCTTGAACTTTATTTTCATTCTTATTTTTGATGCTATCTCGAAACACCATTTTAAGACCGTATATTTTATTTCGAGACTTTTCACGTACGCGCAAATCGAAAATTTCAAAAACGAAAAATCGGGCCATGGAACTTGCTTTTGGCCGAGAATTTTGGAGCTTCAAAGCTCAACTTTGTATCTTCCTTTTTCCTTTTGTTTTTCCTACACACTTGTCTCACTTGTCATTCAAGCATGCTCTTGCTTTCTTCCACACATCTTGTACTCTTACAAGCATGCTCTTACACATCCTTTTGATGATCATCACTTAGTCTAATTAGTTGCTCTTCTTGTTGGTTCTCCATTCATACCCAAACATACTCTAATTACAAAGCACACACACCCTACATTTCCAAGCATACAATTACCTCATCATTCACATTCCACTCTAACTTCCACATACTTCACTACTACTACTACTACTACACTTTACATACAACACACAAAACACAACTACTACATACTACTACTCGGTTTCTCTATCACACACATAACAAACACTTCAACTTATTTTTTTCTCTCTAATAAACTCACCCAAAAACATTGTAAGCTTGTTCATCCTCAAGAACCTAAGATCTTCATCTTCTTCTTCCTCATTTTCTTTCCTTAAACTTCTTTTTATTGTTTTAAATTCACTAGAACATTTTAATTAATTCCTCACCATTTATATTTAGTACTCATTTCTTTTTGTTTTAAACTTATAAATGAGCATTGAAACATAAAATCGAATTAATGAAAAATTTAAAACATCACCTAAACCTAAAACTACATATACACTTTAAACCCTTAGTTAACTAGTTAAGTCTTAATAGAATTTTCTAACTTGTTCATTTATATCTTTATGTACCAATCCTAACCAAAGACGAGGAGCAAGGTGGTAGTGTCGACTTGAGCCAATTCGATCATATCATCGACCCCGACAATTGCTAGGAGCGTTTCCTTTAACCTAACCTAAGGTGCTTCCCGCACACTTATGTGATAAGCGCCTCGTATTTGATTTTATGTTTTGATTTGTATGTGTAACACCCCGTGTTATTTTAACACAATATGATAAAAGAATTTAATTCCTCAAATTAAATTCATCCTTTTTCCATATACTAAAATGCGACTGAAATTTTTTCGCCAAATAATATTAAATTTTCCTAAGTACAAATTTAAAAATTTTGAAAAAATAAAGTTTATTGTATTATCTTTAGAATTGAAAAAGAAACACATTTCAAATTTTTATAAGAATGAACCCTTATACTTTTCCCGTCTCTGAAATTCGGGTCAACAATTTCAAAGACGCAAATCAAAGTCAAGCCACTTTATTTTTTTCCAAATTCACGTGAAAATCAACCCTTAACATCAAACTTTGATTAAAAATTCAATCATTTTGATTTTTATTAATAAATTTATATTAATATATAATTACTATTCCTTTTCTATTAAACTAGCTTTTTCTAAAATTGTCGAAATTTGAAGTCACATCTATTTTAAATCAATTAAATTTTTGACGTCTAAATATGAATCTTTAAATCTATAACATTCAACCAAAAAAATAAATATTTCGACCTAGGAAAGTTTTATTCAAAATTTCGAGGATTAAGATCCGATTTTTAATCTTAGTACCTTTTTAAAAATTAGTTTTATTTTTATTTTCGATTTCATTCCAAAACATTATTTTAGGATCGTATCTTTTATTTCGAGACTATTCGCGTGCGCGCAAATCGAAAATTTCAAAAACGAAAATCGAGCCCGATTATTTTTACAATAGCCGACTTACTTGGACTTTTGACCAAGTTATCTTCTTCCATTTTTCTTACACAAGTCTTACACATTATATTTATCATCATCACTTTTATTTTCTTTTTATTTAAATTTAAAGTTTATAACCTTTAATAAAAAAATATGTACAAATACGAAACTACTACTTTAATACTACGATTTTCATTTCCGTCACTTTTAAAATTTTTCTAAAGTAATAAATAAAATATTTTAGTCTTAGAATTTAAAAGTAGAGATATTTCAAAAAAATTGTCAAACACGCACACATTAACTTTTATCGCTTTTGACGCCCGACTTTTTAAAACTGACCAATTTCGTGGAAAACATTTTAAAACACAAAAGGAACCTTCCTAACTCAAATAGTAACAAAGACTTATTTAAACCAATTACAAATTAGATGTTCCCTAATTTCATTTAAACATTATTTTGTAAATAAAAACAAACTTTAACTTAAATGCACTTAACCTAATTTATTACCAACACTTCCTCATTTATTTTCAAAGAGCAAAATCACCTCATTTTCATTCATGTATGTCGTGTACATCTCCCTCCATTTCTCTCTTTTATTTTTTCCATTTTTCTTCCTAAAACATTAAATAAAAACCCTAATATTATTTCTAATAAATCATAAGTGTTACTAGTTATATTAGTGGGTATTAGGAGCTAACTTGCAAGGATTATTTGGGTGAATATCTTGGGTAATATGGGTGAAGAAAAATCCGATCTAAAATTTATTTTAGATCCCCGACGATTAACATCCTAATTAAGGTGACTAACTATATCTCATATTAGCCTCTTAGTAAATTAATTTGATTTTTATTATGATTTTATAAGTATGATTTGTATGTTAAAAATATGTTAAACATCAATGATTTGTGTTTGTATGTTATGTGTAGTATAATAAAATGATAATAAATAAGTAATATTGATAATACTTAAGTTGTAGTAAAATGTTCATATGTTAGTTAATTTATTTTTGAGTATTTTTAATTATGATTCATATGATTTTTATGTTTAGTTATGTTTTAGTTAAGCAGTAATAATATATAAAAATTATGTGAAATAATAATAATGAGTTTAAAGTGATTAAAATCGAAAATAAAAATTATATGTTCATATGTACTCAACTCGGCATTTCCCATTTTTTTTACTAAATATTCACTTTTAATTTTTGTAAATAATATGTTAGAATAAGTTAGTTAAAATGGATACTACCATGTAAAAAGAATTAAATTAGGAAAATAAAATATAAGTTGTTAAAATCAAAAATGGTGTTCTTGAGCTTAAGTTTGATCTTCATATGTGTTCTTACAATCTTCATGTTGATGTTCATCTTTATTGTTCACTTTGATTATGTTTTATATTATGTTTGTTTATAATTTGTGTTTATGTTTAGTTATTGTTTTACATATTACTTAGTAGTATACTATAAATCAACTTAAACATTATAAATCATTTAGATTAAAAAGTTAGAGATTTAAAGTGTTGAAAAACACTATTCATAATTATAAATGAAATTTTTAGTAAATTTCATTTTAGTTTAAACCGTTTTAGTATAATTAGAATAATTAGAATATAAAAACTTTAAGCTAAAAACCGATAAAAATTGAAAAATGAAATTTGGACCTTCACCTTGCCTAGCCACGGCATCCCCAATATTTTTAGGTCAAAACTTGTTTTTATCACTTTTTAGTTTAATTGTTTAAATAATTTAATTATTAGATAATAAGTTAGAATTAGGAAATTAAAAGAAATAAATGAATTTTAATATATATATAATTCCACACGACATTCCTATTTAAAATGGACTAAATTTAACCAAAATGAAATTATCACTAAGTCACTAAAGTTAAATAGTAATTAGAATTGAATTTTTGTATAAATCGTTTTAATTATAAATGAATTATTATAAACCGATGAAAATTGGTTAACCGTTATAAAAATGAATTAAATCGTGTGATACTACCTTTGCTATTGGATTGATGATCTTGGACATACGGACTATAAATGAATCATCCACGATACTATCACTAACTTAAATAAATAGACGACTAAATTTAACCGAGTCTCGTTTTAAAATAAATATCATTGATCACCTTTTATAAACCGAACTTAACGTTTTTAAAACTAGAATTTTAGAATATTTTTATAAATGACTAAATACAAAACGAACTTAACGTTTTTAAAACTAGAATTTTAGAATATTTTCATAAATGACTAAATACAAAATGAACTTAACGTTTTTAAAAACTATCATTTTCGAATATTTTCATAAATGACTAAATACAAACCGAACTTAACATTTTTAAAACTAGACTTTAGAATATTTTCAAAAAATCGCCTAAGTACAAAACGAACCTAACGACTTTGAAACTAAAAATTTGTACTTAGAAAATAAAAAAAACAAGATTAGTATTATACTAAAATACCTTAAGTATAAAAAAAATAATAATAAGTATAAGTATAAAAATACGTATAAAATACGGTGAATAGTAAATACGATGAATAGTAAATACAATGAATAGTAAATACGATGAATAGTAAAATACGATGAATAGTGAAAAGTGAATAGTGAAATACTGAAAATAATTGAAAATTTTACTAAGTATAGAAAATTTAAAATGGAGAAGTAAATGACCTAAAGTGTTTGAAAAACACATAAATAAAATTGGACATACTAATAAACGTTTCAATTTAGAAACTTGAAAACGTTAATAATTAACAACACTTCAAATAATAAACGAACGTGTTATGTGATCATATGAAACCTACAAATACTTAAACGTTTGACGCTGAGACTAGGAGAGTCTAGTAACATGGATATGTAATATCAAATAAATAATGAATATTGAGTAAGTTAAATAAAAGGTCAAGCTTGGGCCTCAGATATGAAAACGTCAATCGTGAGTGAAGTGGGTGGGGTTTAAGATAGTCTTGTCGCGGTCGCCATTGCCGGACAAGATAAATGAATACGCCATGGTTTTTGCCACAGGCTTTAGGAAATAGTCGTTTTATCTGGAGTTAAGGTGCTCTACGAATAGCGTGGCCCATTCTTAACGTGGATACTAATGTACATGTACTAGACTAGGGTTTAATTCACTCTATTTCGCTAAAGTTATCAGGGCCACCGTAACATTATGTGCATATGCGCTTTACGGTTCTGTCTCCTTGCCGTGTTTCGTCTTTATTGGACGCGACACTTGCATTCGTTCTTGCCACATGTAAAGATCACTTGACGAGATTGTATCTGAAGTTCGAATCATTTCGAACACTAGAGGATGAGATGCAAGTATTATAGTATTCGGCGTGGTTTACGAGTCGAGTAAGCCTCTGCACTATGGAAGTGAGATCTGATCGATCAGTACAAAGGCCTACTCAGTGGTCAGGCTCGTAAGCAGTATGTGTTGTTTGTTGTTTGAATTAAATGAGAATGAGTGTGTACCATCTTCGAAAACTAAAGACCACAAATTTCTGAAGTGAATCGAGTCTGCATGTTGAGAATGATACTGTATGTACGTCTGTTTGCGATCTGATATCGCGTTGTAATCTTCTTTGAATTATTGTGATACTATGGTTATGATATTATGTGTTATTTGCTTTCATAATGAATATCATGCTTATATGATTTATCGCTTTAAACCGCATGCTTATTATGACTTATATGTCTTTATATGCTATATGTAATAAGCATGTTTATATTTTTATCATAAGGTTATGTTTATAAAGCGATAATATTAAACCAAAATAATTGAAATCGAGGGTAAGTATGAGCATAGCTAGTCACTTTGTCAGCTCAATGAGCATCCCCATCGCTTTATTGTGCAGACGATCGTGGATAGGAAATTTGGATTTTGGACGGGGCCACGAGACGTGTTTATGCTTTATTTCTAGTTGTTTTTGAGAGATTTGTAATATATAACACTTTACTCTTCTAAATTCCGTACTTAGAGTTGTTTTATTCAACTCTTGAACGATGTTTGTAATATTTGGGTTTTATGTAAATTTAATGACGCTGGTTTAAGACTTAATTAATTTCCGCCTTAGTAATTAAAGTCGACTAAAAACCAGGTTGTTACAGTATGCATGATAGATTATGTCACCCAAGTATCACATGTTAAATTAGAAGACAAAAATCGAAAAATAAAATATATTGTTCACATATATATCACACGGCATTTACCCTTAATTGTACTTAATTTTTCGTTTTAATTTTTGTAAATTGCATGCTTAAAATACTTGAAATAAAATGAATATGAAAATATAATTAGTTTATGTTTTAGACTAAAAATGAATTTGTTATGAAATTTACATGTTCTAAAGTATTTGTGTTCTTGATGATTTGTTATTGTTTTTGATATGAAATGATTTTTACTTTTGTGTGTTAATGTTTGTATATGATTTTCACCTTAGCTAAATACATAAATGATATAAGATAAATTAGTTGTTGAATTAGAAGTATAAAAATCAAAAATAAAATTTTGAATATATATATACATACACACGGCATTCATGAACTAAATGGACCAATTTTTAGTTTTAATTTTTCTAAATAACATATTATGATTAGTTTAGTTAAAATGGACTTGTAGGAAAAATTTGAGAAAATTTCATAAACATATAAAATTTTGACTAATTGATGTTCATATGAAAAACATTAAAGTTCATCACATATTCATGTGTTCCTCCCTTAAGTGATTAGTTTGATTCATAAATTTTATAAGTTTTGGTTATTTATTGTTTTTAAGTACTAGTTTAAAACACTTTAGAATAAATTGTATAAATTAGTATATAAAAACTTTAAGTCAAAAACCGATAAAATTAGGAAACGAAAATAAATGGTGTGACATAAGTAGCCACGGCCTTAGGACTATTTTTGGGCCAAAAATGATTTTTGTCACTTTTTATTTTTATCACTTAAGTAATTAAATTAGTTAAAATAATGAATTGTTAATAAAAAACATAAAAAGAAATAAATAGCTAAACTAAATTAAGGGCCACGGTTTTACTATTAAAAATGGGTCAATTTTGATCAAAATGAATTTGTCACTTAGTCACTAAAATTGATTTGTAACTAGGATTATATTAGATTATATAATGAATCATTAATAAAAAGAATCAACGAAACCGATTTAAAATAAATGTTACATATGTTAAAATGAACTAAATCGAGTGTTACTACCCTTGCTTAAATTTGGATTTGGACATACGGACTATTTAAAATGAACTACGACAACCTCGCTAAAAATAGAAACCGTTAAAAGAAATTTAGCTAAGTATATGACTAAACATAACCGAGTTTCGCTTTTAAAATAATATTTCAAATCACTAAATACAAAACGAACCTAACGACTTTAAAACTAGAAATTACACTTAGAAAATAAAAATAGAACTTTACACTTAGATTAAAAAGTCTAGATACTTTTTAGATATTTGTAGAAAAGCTAAGTATAAAAATTAAAAAGAAACTAAACAATTAGAAAATCTAGTTACATTAACTAAATCACTTAAGTTAATCAAATAAAATATCTTAAGTATAAGAATACAATACGTATAAAAATACGTATAAATACGAGGTATAAAAATACGTACAAATTCAAAATACGAAAATACGAATACGATGAATAGTAAATACGATGAATAGTAAATACAGTGAATAGTAAATACGATGAATAGTAAATACAATGAATAGTAAAATAATGAATAGTGAAAATATTTAAAATTTACGAACGAACTCAAAATAATTAATTAAGTTTTTCTACGTTTTCTGTTTACTTGAAGAACTGCTAGAACTAAAATTTCATTATACAAAGTTCGACGATATATTTAAGTTTTGGAAATAATATATGTTACGAATGAACGAGGAAATAGGACCTTGAGGAAATAAGTTACTTGAAATAAAATACTTGGATTGTTCGCCATGTCGCGACTTTTGATTTCGAAGTTAAACGAGGTAGCTGTCTATGGGGACTTGGGCTCCCTCCCAGAGTTGCCCAAGGCTATTCAACGATCTTGAGATTGCTGTTTGACACGTGGTATCAACCTCAGGGATGGGGCATACTTGATACTTCCGTGGGCCCATAGAATAGTAATTGGAAAAGCCAGCCCCACCCGGGGGTACCCGTCTCTGGTGGTAGTCGAATTATTAGGTGACTACTTACTCGAGGGCGAGTATGTTACGATCCTATCTATAGTGGTGTATGCATACATTAGACAAGGGATTTAGCGGTCCTTACTACCTTAGATATCCTTAGCTTGTTCAGACACGTCCGCTTTGTTCGGCCCTGACCGCTATTGCGCGGACGTCTAGTATGTCAGCCACGTCCAATCTGTTTGGCCCTGTCCACTGTTGTCTAGTGTGTCAGACACGTCCAATCTGTTTGGCCCTGTCTACTATTGCGAATCTTACGTCTGCATGATTCCGCCTCGCTAATGAACAATCATTAGTTAACATATGAAGAATGTATTTCCTTGTCTTTTTTGATTGATTATTGTTTGATGATTTGAATTTATGAGTGTTGGAATACGACTGCTGAGAATGATTATTTGAGAGTGTTGTACAATATGTGGTTGGATTTATACTCATGTCTGAATAATCTTGATTTCTTTATGTGCTTTACCTGTCTACTTGCTAATTGTTTTTACTTATTTATTATTCATTGTTTATACTGCATATTGCTTTAGAATTGCATGTGTCGAAAGAGTGTGCGGGAAAATGATGAGAGTTTAATGCAGGTACCCCGAGACCAACACTATTGAATGCTGGGGAGAGTTTACCTTATTTATCATGTATGCTTTTGAGAGGATTTGAAATCTAAATACTCTGTTTATCTTAAACTCATATTATATATATGGAGTTTGTAATACGATAACAGCTGGTTTTGTAATATATAGACTTAATTAATTTTCCGCCTTAGTTTAATTAAAGTCACGAAAAACCGGGTTGTTACAGTCTGTTATCGCGTCTGGACAGAAGGGTTGAAAACTGTGTTTTTCTTTGGCTTGTTTGGAAAAGGTAACTAGGTGTAGCCCTAGTGATATTTTGACATGTATGAGGCCCTAGATGTTGTCTAGGATGTTTGGTATGGTTGTATGATGATAAAGTTGCATGCTTTGGTTGTTTGGTTGGGCCCTAATCGTTGTACTTGAACTTGTGAGTCGGCCTCATACTTGTGTGAGTCTAGAAGCATGTCTACGCTTGCTTGATCATTGAATATCGTTGAGTGTGTGGATATAATGATTAAAGATGTTAACTTGATATGTTAAAAGTTAGGTTATGAGTTTATGTTGATCACCTTGATTATTACTCCGTTTATAACTAGGTTAAGGATGCTAAATTGTATTGTAATGAGTTTGAGTATGGAAATGGCTTGCTATGATAATGTTTGATATTGAGATGATTGTTTTGACATTGAATTTGAGTTGGTTTGATTGAGCTTGAGTTGAGTGTGCGTACGTGCACTGTTGGGCACGTGCGTGAGGAGATACAACGTCCTAGTTTGGACGGATACCGCCCTTAGGGGTTCCCATCCGCTTTTGTCACGAATAGGGACTATGGTTTGATTGTATGTCGACACCGTTTTTGTCGCGGTGACACCGTCTTTGCTCGCGGTGGGTTTGGCCAAATTTAGACAGTTGAGGAACTTTTGTCGTTCCGCCATAGGGTTGGGACTTTTGTCGTTCCGGGGTGATTCTTGTTGCTTCACCCAGTCCTCCGTGCTTACTCTTGCTTTGGTTTGATTGATGATCTGATTGACTATTGATTATTTGACTTGAGGTTGTTATATTAATGCTAATGTTTATGTTTGAGCACGCTATTGTTGTTGCATTTGTTGTTGTACTTGAACATAGTAGTAGCCAGGTAAAATCTTGTTGGATTATCGGTTATGTTTTATATGTTGAAATATGGTAGGAGCACCTAATTACTCTTTGATTGTGGGCATTACTTTCTTTTGTGGCAGGTTTGTGCGGGGACGGGTTTGTGTGAGAAGCCGTGAGGATTGTTGACCCCGTAGCTAGCTTTGAGGAGAACTTTGATAGACTTTGGATTTAGACTTGTTGTTATTTATTATTTTCATACTTACGTCTTTTGGAGTTGGATTGTAAGGGGTATTTATTCCCCATTTGTTAGGCTCAAGGCCTACTGTCTTTTGTTATTTGTTTGAGTAGGGAGTAATGACTCGGATTCACGGTGTTTCCGCCACCGTGGCTTTCATTTTATTTTCATTTTCTTACTAAAACTTTTTTAAAACGTATTTTATTTTATTTGGAAAATTCGGGTTGTTACATTTTCCATGGATTGTTATAGGTCAGTAGAGGCTATTTTCATATAGGCTTTTCTAAAAGGTTTTCATAAATTATTAATTGAATTGATTTTTAGTTAAGTACCCTCATCCCGAATTCAT
This sequence comes from Dianthus caryophyllus, assembly GCA_023091065.1. Lineage (NCBI taxonomy): Eukaryota > Viridiplantae > Streptophyta > Magnoliopsida > Caryophyllales > Caryophyllaceae > Dianthus > Dianthus caryophyllus. The sequence continues at coordinate 7,353,515 of CM041529.1, read as the reverse complement.
TTTGGTTTCACAAGTCTTAGATCTAGGAGTGTCGGCGTGCTCCAAAATCTAGGACATGTCTTTAGGTTTAGGACATGATAGTATGTTCCTAATTTCCGCGATAATTAGGTGGCGACTCCTAAACAGTTTTAAAGGTTTTTCTAAATTAGTCTTTTTAACTTAAAGCGCCCTTACGCAAGACGCCGAGTTGGATCCCCCTCGATTCCCGGGTTCCACAACCCGCTACGGGTCGGGTTTTGACCCATTATTTTCGGGTCATTTTGGGTTCAGGTAGATTTCAGGTTCAGGTCGGAAAAAACAAGTTTATTTCGGGTCATTTACAAACCGATTTTGGACGGTTTATTCGATGGGGTCAGATCTTAACGGCTCTACCTTTACTAGTTGGGAGTAATTCAAAGCCAAAAATCAACAACACACTCAAAATTCAGAAAACAATTTCATTTGAGGGGAAAAAAAAAACGAAATATAAGTGAAACGATAAAGAAGACATTTTGCTTAACCTCAGGAGATTTAGGGCGAGTAAGTTTTTTTTTTTATGCAATTTATTTTTTATTTTTTTTATTTTGTAGTTTTTTGTAAATTCGATATAAATTCATAACAACGAGTTTTTCATTTAGATTTCTAATATATTTTTGTTAATTTCACGCTTAATTAGGTTGATTTAATTGTCTTTGATATCTTCGATTTATCTGTCGCTTTAATTTGGAGAATTTGTGCTTGCATTGTTACGTACTCCATAGTTCTTTTAATTCTAATCAATTATATACGTTTTTGTTCTGGGTTATTCTGAATAAATTCATTGACTACTAGGATTCCTCTTACCCTTTATTATTTTCCTTAAACATGTACAGAAAAAGTAGACATATACGAGTATAATTCAGTGAGACAGATGAAATATTCCAGTATTTTTTTTTTCCTGATTCCATTGATTTTTCAGCGATAAAGTTTAATCCTTGAAGTTTTTTAAATTTGACTGAAAAAATGACTCTAAGTTGATATATATTTGCATCATCAAATATTATGTTTCTACAGTTTTCCTTTTATTGTTTTTTTTTTTTTTTTAGGTCTGATATCTAACATGGTGTAATCATTTTTAGGGATTATAAATTGTGGGTTTTTCAGATTGTCAACAGCTGATGATGATCCATGCAAAACCATTACCTGGTCAATCATCTGTGAAAATGGTAATCATTATTGTTTAATTCGGTGTATTTTATCATTTTGATTTCCAATGCAAGTTTAAATTGAGATGATTAAACGGGTGGTTTTAAATATATCGGCCAGGAGTGAATTGTGGCGTCTGAGATCAGGTTGCGCTGGCAGATTCCTAGATCTCGTCCCATACCGAGATTTAGTTACCATGATTTTATGGCGTAATAGAGTGAGGCTGAAGGTTTTTGAGGCAAATTTTTGTGGGTTTAACATATTGGGGCAAGTGTTCTGGTTTAATGTTATGGCGCGAGGTTTAAAGATATATATTAGCCATAATTAATAGTTGAGATTATCTACTCTGAGATTGTGCACTTCGGTAAATCAGTTTGTGCATTTTTGTAAATCAATTGCTGAGATTATATTATCTACTCTGCCCTCGTGTGTTTCAGTAAATCACAATCCCCTTACAAGGAAAGACTAAAACTTTGTTAGTCTTTCCTTGTGAGGGGAAATGCTTGATTGAAATGGGGGTAATTAATTTGACTTTCCTATATCTGGGAGTTCGTCTATTGGATGTAACTAGCTTTTCATTGCTCATGAGATACAAGAGAGAGGTCGTAGTTATCTGATTGGCTCTTGGTTAGTTGGTTACTTAGTAATGTAACCTTGGATGTATGTTTGTTAGTTATTCTTAAAGTTATAGTGTAGGCTGTTGAAAGAACGAATTGATAGAAATTTGCGTCGTAAGCCTATTTATGTATTGTAAGTGATTTTAATACTGATGCAAGAGAGCTATTTTTGTCTTAGGAGCCTGGAAATACGGAAGTGGTGGCCAATGCTGATGATGATTTGCAGCATTTCAAGCATCTTGTCAGTGAGATGTCGTCGCAGGTTAAAATGGTTAGTTTTCACAACATTCCTTTTGAAGTTTGATTTTTCATTGTTTGGTGTAGTATGCCACTTCATAGATAGCTTATTTTTAAATGTCACGTGTCGACGTGACTCGCTAACCCTTATGGCTAATTTTAAAGTGCAGATTGTAGTGTTCTTTCTATAAAAGGTTATTTGGAACATCCTTTGTGGTATTGCATCAGTTGATTAAGTTCATATGGATGCCGCCGACCTTTTGTTATGCTTCGATGGTTCATGTTTTAAAAAGAATGTTCACTTATTCATGAATTAGCTTATATAGTTTGATTACAAAACTGAACTAGGTTTTAGCAATCCGTGCATTAATCTTTTTCGCTTGCAGTTTGAATCGACTTGATGTTACCTTTTTAGTTTGAACATGCAGTTAGAGCATAAAGTACAGGAAGTTGAGCGCTTCTACTCCAGCAATAGAAAAAAGCTATCTATGAACTCTAAGACCAAAGACAAAAGTCGACATCTCCATAGCATCAAGAAGCATCAGGATCATACAGCCCCTTCAGAGACTATGCAAGAGCTTATTTGCCAGTTTGGCAAATTAATGAATCAGGTAACTTTGCTTAAATGCCTTGCACAAGACAATGAATCTTAGTCGTAAGTTGAATTCCATAAATATCGAAGGTATTGTTTAATGACCTGGCATCTTTTATTATTATTATTGTTATTATTAATTTTTATTTTTAAAAGTTTTGAGTCACCTTGGAGGTCTAATGGTCTTAGTTCAAAGCTGATATCATGGGTACCTTTGTGCATACGCATGATAACATTGGAATTACCTCGCCATTTATGTGTTGATTAAGTGGCTGTAGTTCTTGGTAGAATTAGGGGCAGTGGTGAGTTGATCTGATGAGATTGGAGGTTAAATTGGCACTGGTTTCTTTTTTAATTTTTTTTTTAATTTTTTTTAATTTTTTTTTATTTTTATTTTTTTAAGATATGTAGATGGGAAAATAATGGTGAGAAAGGCATAGCATTTATATTTTTTTGATCTTCAGAAATGAATTCTATCTGTCACCTGTTTAGATATCTTTATGACTAGAAAAGGAAGTAGAGAGGGAAATTGAAAGGAAAGAGGCATTCCCTGGTTGTTTAGCATGCTGAAGTAGTGAAGAAACAGGATAATTTGATAACATGTTGATGCAATGAGAGTACAAGGAGCGTAGGTATGGAAGGACGCATACTGTTATATTCCGTTATTGAAGGCATTTCCGTCATTTTGTATACACACTAACTTTTGGTTAGACTTTTCTTCCAAATCCTTCCAAAATGGGCGTAATTGTGTTGATAAGGGGAATTAATCCTCCAAATATTTTTGTTTCCTTTCTCTCCTCTCAACTCTTGTCTAAAATAGGAAAATCGCCCCCTTCCCTCTATTTTCCTTTCCCTGGCTGTATCCTTTCCCGCCTGCTTTGAAACAAATCAGACACTCTAATAGAACCAAGGAAGACATGATTCTTTCGGAATATTATCTTCGGAAAAACCTGTATGCTCTGTTTCATTTCCTTTGGTGGTGTTTCATTTCTATTTCATCAAAAGGGTACTTCCAGATAACAGGTTCCTGATGATGTCATTATTGGAAGTTTCTTTATTTGTGCCCTTTTGGTTATCTGCTGCTTGTCTTTTCAGATTATTCAGCGGAAAGGTTCGCGTTCTTCCCAGGATTCTGTAGATGACGATCTTGGTTTGGATAATTGCTCCGAGGTAACCATCAGGAACTAGTCTTGATCACATCTGGTGCATTTCTTTCATACTTGACTTGCTGGCACTATTTGCTAAGTACCGGGGTTCAATGAATCTGCGCTGTGTACTGTAGCTTAATGGAAAGCCCAGGGATTTCAGCGCGATTAAAAACCGTATGGAAATCAAGGATGGTACTGGCTACAATCATGTTCGAGAAATTTATTCTGATGTGAGATCAGTATTAAAGAATGCTATGAAATATAATGATGAAAAAAGTGACGCTCATATCACTGCCAACACACTACTGGCCAAGTTTGAAGAGAAGTGGCTCCTGCTTTTGCCAAAAGTGATGCAAGAGGTAGAGTTCTTATCCGATATTCTTGGTTGCTTAAAATTCTCAATTTCGGAGATACAGATACAGCTTCGTAATGCTTTTTAAGTTAATTTGGATAATCATTTTGAATTTTTTATTTATAGATATATCTACTTGTGTAGGATGAAAGAATCGAAGATGATCAAGATGTCCAACTTGCTAGTCATGCTCAGATGGCAAAGGACATACAAGGTCAGGTGAGGATTTATCAGGAAATGTATTCCGATAAAGCGTGGATGCCAGACGGCAATGCAAATTTAAAGCTGAATTTTGCTCTACTATTTGTTTCTGTGCAGCTGTCTATTGTTGAAGAGCGCTTGAACGATGTTAAAAAAACGGTGCTTAAAAAGTGCAGGTTTGTCAAAAAAAAAAAATCAAATATGTTTCTAATCTTTTAGATTCGTTTGTTGAGGCACCATGATGTCCTTGTCTTTTTTCCTTTTTTTTTCCTACATTTTTTTTTTTTTTTTTTTTTTTTTTTTGCCAATTGATGTCCTTGTCGTGTTGATGTACGATATATTGCTGCTGAATAACTCGCATGAAGTTGATTCAATCTTGTTGGGTGCTTTATCCTTCTAGTTAGTTTTCTAATACATACGGATGTTTCTGAAGGAAAATGACAACTCTGGAGAAAAGAGAACTCGGGAAAGCGCTTACGCAGTTATCAGCAGATGATTTAAGACGAGCTTTAGAGATTGTTGCTCAGAACAATCCTGCCTTCCAGGCGAGTGCAGAGGAGGTTGACCTTGACATAGATGCTCAGGTACTTAGTACTTTTCTCCTGTAAATCTATACAAGTATACGAGGGAATGGGAGGGAATGGGAGGGAAGGGGAAATCAGGGGAGTACAATGCGGGATACATTTCCCTTTGGAATTTTTGTTATGTCCGAACGATTTTATTATTTTTACTTGTGGGACAGAAATGGATACCTCCATGTCGTCCACTTTTTTCTCAAAATCGGCTTACTATCCAAACAAAGAAAATTCATCCCTGCTTTTTCCCTTGCTCACGTTCCCTCCAAATCCCTCAATTTAATCAAAGGATTATGTATCAAGTTGCCTTTTTTTCCCTGTAGTTGGGTACTTGTGTTTTGTGGTCGATTTTTCTGTTAATTGGAGTGTAACATGTTCTATGACTATACAGAGCGAATACACTCTACGAATGTTGAAGTGTTTCATTATGGATGTACTGCGAGGTCGGGAAAAACCTTCACCTAGTGCTGGTAGAGACAACACCCTTGATAACGACAATACTAATACAGACAAGGCTCACAACTTCAAGCGGAAAAGAGATATTGTTGATGTTGGTGGCAGAACTGCCAAGAAAAAGATCAAAACACATGGCTGACTTTGGCAATGAACTCTTGAATCATCGATTATTTTATGGTCATTTCAATAGGAAAGTGAGGCCATACACCTGTACTTGTGCATTGTAGACCGTTTTGTTGTAGCAGATATTAAATGTGCAAAGTATATATATTTCCTACATTTTTCTTTCTAAAAATCTTATATGGGATGTGACTATGTCACTCGTCATCAGCTGTATAGTAGTTTAGAATAGCGGATTATTGGCCTGTTGGTCTTGTGGTCTGACCATTCCAGGGCAACCGAGAGTATAGTTTAGATAGAGCACACAGTAGGGAGGTTTCAAGCCATCTCGACAGCTACTTCTGCTGGACATTTAAGTAGAGATTAGATTACTGCTACTAGTTTCGGTGTTGCCTTGTGATCTGCTTTCTGAACGATTGTATTTCAACGTCCAAATCCATGGTGGAGGTTGAATTTTGAGTTTTTAATCCATGGGGTGGATCTTGAGTTCCATGGGGTGGATCTTGAGTTAGATATTGTATTTTCAAGGTCCACCCCATGGGTAGATGTTGAAGTTCAACGTCCATTCATGGGTGCACGTTGAAGTTTAATGTTCACTTACGGATGGGCGTTGAGCTTTCATGTCTAACCATGAAGTAGATGTTAAAATGCATTGTTCAATCCATTGGTGGAGTTTCAGTTCAATGTCTGCTCCGTGGTTGGACAATTTTAGATATACTTTACGATGGTTTAGAACCTAGTTTTTATTTAAGTTGTTTTCACCAATGTGAAACTATTTCCCAAGAAATTATTTCTAACCAATCAAAAGCGCACACGCACACAAGACCAAGTCACAAGTATATACCGTTATACATGCCACAAAACTGTTGGTATTTTAGGTTTTTGTGACGGTATTGAGGGTAATGTTGGTATTTTAGGTTTTGGTGGATTCCATTTGAAATGATAAATGTGTGATATTTTAGTAAAATAAGTGGATTGATAGGGGTAAAAAAATGATTTTTATTGTGAAAAGTTACCATGAATAGAAATGGGACTAATTGAGTGAAATTGTTGAAAACAAAAAGTGAGGCTAAATGAGTGAAATAAAGGGAGTATAAGACAACTCAAAATTTATCTATATTATCTTTCAGAACTACCCTATTTATTTCACTTGAAAAGTAATTGTATCGTGCTTCAAATGTAACCCCATCATACGTGAAAAGTAACACTATTTTATTAAAAAATGTACTTTAGAAACAAATCCTTACTGGCTACAACATACTATAAACAACAATGTAGAGTCCAAGGATTATACCTTTTAAAAATTTTGCAACGGAAATATAAAATGCGTGTAAGTAAATGCGTAAAATAAAGGACACAAGGATTTAACGTGGTTCGGCCCAATTGAAAAGCCTACACCCACCCCTTCTTCTATTAATTATTTATCAAGAGCACCTACTCCGGCCTAGCTTACAATAAATAATTAATAACACTAACGACTAACCCTAATCTTAGTGTGAAACTTTCTTTTTCCTTCTTTGAGAACTTAATCTCTTACAAATGGATTTTTCTCACGTTACAAGTCTCTCAATCAAAATGAAAATACCATTCAATTGTCTAGAGAGACTTATCGTAACTATGCACTTTTAGAAAATGTGAATTAAGAACAAAAGTACACGGTTAAAATTGCTTTCAAAAACAAAGTAAATATTTTGCAAAATGTGAGTTGAGTTTATATTTGAAAGACTTAGATGATTGGATGATTTTTAAAGAAATGGAGTAAGAGTACTTATAGTACTCGTGTGATTCATATCACACACAAAGATATTATTTTGTTTTTACTTATCAAACAAGTAGACAATATTATGATAGTATTATTATTGTTTGATAAAACTTCCTAAGCTTTCTAACAAAAAGATTTAGCTAGTCGTAAAAGATAATTAGAAAGATATTAGGATAACTTGCTATCCAAGAACGAATCTAGGCAAGTTAGTTCAACAAGGAGATACAAGATATTAAAAGATACTCCCTCCATTCAAATCCAAACTACCACTTTCTTTTTTCACATTTGCCGAGACGACTTTTGCGAGTTATTTATCTTTAGCTACGTTTATTCAAAAAATGTAAAAAATATATTTTAATTTTTTACTTATAAAGACGAATCAAACAAGATCACACATGAATATATCTATATTTACGTATCGAGAGATAATTGAAATTGAACGTCTAAGAGTGAATAGTGTACAAAAGAGAAATATACACTTTGGATTTTAATGGAGGGAGTATAATTTAGAAAAATATTTTTGGAACTATATTGTATAAATCGAAAATATGAAAATATATGTGAAATATATTTCGGCCAAAACAAGAATATAGTAAGGATGATTTTTCCAAATTTGATTATTGCATGAAATCATTTATGAGAGAAAATTATCATAAAAGTTATTTTGTAGACTCATAAGATACAAGAAATATGTTGCACATCTTTTACAATTAGATTTTCACATATTTTACTAGGTAAAATATATTCAAATCTAATTCAAAGATGAGTAAATATACTCTCATATATTATAATAAAAATATAAAGGACTTTTCATAAAAAAAATAATTCTTTAGAAAATATTTGAAAGGATAATTATAAAACGTTTTTAGAAAACTGCTACAGCACTAATGTTACCGTAACATGAAACCATGTTAGGGTAACATTACTGCTGAGATTTGTAATGCATAGCTTCGTTAAGTCGCTTTACAAGTTTCAATTCCTAAAGTCTTGACTTGATACGAAGCTTGACTTTGTTGTTTCAAATCCTCTTCTTCTTTTCACTTCTTTTCGAGCTTTGATTCCTATGCATCATAGACTTAAACACACAACCGAATAACATACAATAGAAATAAATAACTTGACAATATCAAAACTAATCGTGGATTCAACAAACAATAAAATATTAATTTGTGTACATCTTCGACACTTTTGCTAGTGAATGTCGTTGCATTAAAATGATGGTGATAGTAATTGATAATAATGGCAAAAAATAAAATAAGGCGTAGAATAACTAAGATGGAGTTGCTATGTGTGGGTATCATAACTATGGTGAAAAATTTAAGGAAACTTTCTCATGATACCCATGAGTTTTGACACATTTGGTACTCAAGTTTTTTATATTTGTGTCTGTAGTACCCTCCAACTTTGAATTTCACTTTCCGTGACCCCTTAGGTAACGCTCTTAAAAAAAACTGACATGTCAATATTAATAAAGGAAAATTTTCACATGGTACCCCTAAGGTTTTTTTAAGTTTGTGTCCATGATATCTTAAACCGACCCCTTGATGAAACAGACTTTCACAAAAGTATGTTTTAACGTAATGTCAAAACGATAAATATGTTTACAACATTTAAAGTCATTTAATGCATCAAACGATTATTTGCATAAGTCATGTAAAATGAGTATTAGTTTTAGTCGTTTTAGCCGAAGCCGACCCAACACAAAACAAGTCCATTTCCAAACCAAAGCCCAAAACAAACACAAGGAACAAACCCTGAGACGTCATATACTCAAGTCGAGCTCACGTCTAAACAACGTCTCACAAAGTAATTCATTTCAAGACAAAAATATTTTCGGCCCGAAACCCGAAAAAACACGAAACACGAAACATGAACACGAAACGACAAAACTGATTAAAAAAACAGCCCAAACATGCTTCAAACATGCCTAGCCTAACCTCGCTACATAAGCGTACGTGACCCATTCACAACCACACAACCCAGAGCTCAAAAAACCAATCACAAGCGTTTTACGAATACGGATTCACGATGCCAATATCGATTTGGGTTATTGTAACCCTTTATCCGTATGTCAAAAAGGAAGTTATCATTGCATAATGTCGGGATTTTATTGTTTTTGTGCTTGAGACGAGTTTTCGGGATTTGTGTTTTTGGGTTCGTGAATAATGATAAAGTCGAGAGAGAGAAAAGGAGAGCTGGAGAGAGAGGGTGTAACAACCTGGTTTTTCGTGACTTTAATTAAACTAAGGCGGAAAATTAATTAAGTCTATTTATTACAAACCAGCTGTTATCGTATTAAAACTCTATATACATAGTACGAGTCTTAGGATGAAACAGAGTATATGTTTGATTACAAATCTCTCCAAAACAACGAAGTACAAAATAAGGTAAACCATCCCCAGCATTTGATAAACATAAGTCCTCGGGGTACCTGCAGTTCATCTCGTATTAGTGTTTCCTCCCCCAACACAATCTAAACACATCAAATAAATCACGTAGTATAGCAATTATAAACATGTGCGATATACATGACAATTAAATAAAATAGATGGCAAACAGGCAAGCAAAAACACATAAGGATATCAGGATGATTCAAACATGAGTATAGATCAAATAATATATCACACCACACTCATAACCAATCATACTCAACAAATCATTACCATCTCAATCATATTCGGGGTAGTCGACCCTTTTCAATTATTCATATAGTAACATAACTCGCGAGTCTTGACTACAGAGCGGCTTGTGTACTCTCATAGATAATTATCAAAGTGCACTAGCTGCTCAGACTCGTACATCAGATCAAACACTAAGTAGCGTACGTGATAACTACCTAATATCCAATACAACATGGATAATCTATCATACGTTGTCCTATGAACCACAACCAGTCAGGATGGAAGCATGCAAAACCCTACAAAAGCAAGGCCTGCTCATAAGCTGCCGGGTACATCAACGGACTTTAATGCTAGTATACCACTAGGTAAGAAGGACGATTCAATCCCTTATCTTATGTGTGCACACACTTTCACTTAGAAACGACACAGTCCTCGCTACTCGAGAGAGTATGCTTTTCCTAACCAAAACGATTAATACCTAATGACAAGGTCCCCGGGTGGGATGGTCATTTTCCGTTACCTCGTATGGACCGCAAAACGCAACAATTATGCCCATTCAAGGGTTGTATACGCCTGCTTGCCTAAAGACTATGAGAGTCATTAGAACGCCTCAGTCAGCACTGAGAGTGAAAGAGTCCCCATCTGTGACTACCTTTCCAACCATGGCACAATAGATTCGCAACATGACGTAGACCGAGTATTTAACAAGTACTTTCTTTATTATTTTCTCGTTCCTTTATTTCTCCAGTGACAGTTCGTAATAATTAATAACGTCGAACTTGTATAATGAAAATTTTAGTTCTAGCAGCTCTTCAGGTAAACGGAAGCACATAGAAACTTAAATAATTTATTTGGAGTTCAATCGTAAATTTTAAATATTTTTACTATTCACGTATTTACTATTCATCGTATTTACTATTCATCGTATTTACTATTCATCGTATTCCACTATTCATCGTATTTTACTATTCATCGTATTTTATACTTAGTATTTTATTCGTATATTTATACTTAGTATTTTATTCGTTTATTTATAATTAGTATTTTATTCGTATATTTATACTTAGTATTTTATTCGTTTATTTATACTTAGTATTTTATTTAGACTTTAAACTAAGCTTATTTATTTTCTAAGTGTAGAATTCTAGTTTTAAAGTCGTTAAGTTCGTTTTGTACTTAGTGATTTTTGGAAATATTTTAAGAGCCTAGTTTTAAAGTTGTTAAGTTCATTTTGCATTTAGCGGTTTTGAAATATATTTTAATTGAACTCGTTAAGTTCATTTTGTATTTAGTGATTTTGAAACATATTTAAATCAAAGTGGTTAAGTTCATTTTCATACTTGGTGATTTAAATGATATTTCAAAAGTAAAACTCGGTTTAGATTTAGTCAGATACTTAGCTAAAATTTAAGCGGTTTCAAATTTTAGCGAGGTTGTCGTAGTTCATTTTAAATAGTCCATATCTCCATATCCACAATTAAGCATAGGTAGTAACACGATATGATTCATTTTAATATATGTAACGTTTATTTTTATCGGTTTCGTTGATTCTTTTTATTAACGATTTAATACACAATAAAATATAAGTCTAATTACTATTCAAATTTTATGGACTAAGTGATAAATTCATTTTGACCAAAATTGATCAAAATTTAAGGGGGATGCCGTGGCCTAGCTTATACTACTCTATTTATTTCTTTTTTTTGTTTTTATTAATAATTCATTACTTTAACTAATTTAAATTACTTAAGTGATAAAAATAAAAAGTGACAAATTCATTTTTAGTCAAAAATGGACCTAAATGCCGTGGCCCTTTATACATGACAATTTATTTTTGTTTTCTAATTTTATCGGTTTTTGACTTAAAGTTTTTATATGCTAATTTATTCATATTAGTCTAAAGTGATTCGATCAACTAGTACCTAAAAACAATAAATAACTAAAACTTATAAAAATCATAAATCAAACTAAGTTATAAAATGAAGAACACATGAAGATTTGAAGAACCCTAATTATTTTTCACATGAACTTTTTAACTCAAATTTTTATATGTTATTATAATTTTCTCAAATTTTTCATACGAGTCTAATTTAACTAGACTAATCATAATATGTTATTTAGAAAAATTAAAACTAAAAATTGGTCCAAAATATTCATGTATGCCGTGTATATATATATATTTTCCTAAATTTTGATTTTTGATTTTTATACTTCTAATTCAACAACTAATTTATTCTATATCATATATATATTTAATCATTAAAGAAAAACAACTACAAACATTAACACACAAAAGAAAAATCATTATAACATAAGAATAACAATAATACTTCAAGAACACAATAAAACATTATAACACATTTAAATTCATAACGCTTTCATTTTAAGTCCTAAACAAAAACTAATTATATATTCATGTACATATTAGCCTAAGTATTTTAAGCATGCAATTTACAAAAATTAAAACGAAAAATTAAAGCTAAAAATAGAGGGTGGCCGTGGGTTTTGGTTAATGAGCAACAAATTCTATTTTTCGATTTTTGTCTCCTAATTTATCATGTGATGCTAGGTGTTCATAAACACAATAAATATAACACATAAACATTTATTTCATGCGATTAACAAAATTAAAACCTAGTGTGCGGGGGCACCTTAATTAGGTTAGTAGCAAATTTGTTTAGCAGTTGTCGGGATCGACAATATGATCAAACCGGCTCAAGTCGTCTTCACCACCTTGCTCCTCGTCTTTGATTAGGAGAGTACATAAAAATGAAAATAAGAAAGTTAGTAATTTATTTTACTAAGCTAGCTAAACATTACTAATAAAATTTATGTGTAGTATTGTTTTTAGTTTAGTTGTTGTTTTCATTTTAAATGATTTCGATTTATGTTCATATTTTAATTGTATGTATATAGAGCAAGTGAGTACTAAATATAAATGATGAAGAGCTTATTTAAGTGTGCTAATTAATTTAAGTAAATAAAATGAAAGATTAAAGAAGGAAAAGAATTAAAGAGGATGAAAAATAGATGTGTTCTTGAGCTTGTATGAAGAACAAGCTTACTAATGCTCTTGAGTAAGATTTTATTTAGAGAGAAAATGAGTTGATGTGTTGGTAGTGTGTGAATTGTATGTGTCTTAGTATGTATGTAGTAGTAGTAGTAGTTTTGTTGTTTTGTTTTTGTAATGTAATATAATGTTTAATGTTTAATTAAAATAGGTTGTGATGATGAAATATTGTAGGATGGTAAGTGTTGGTAGTGTGTAAGAGAAAAATAAGGCAAAGCATGCTCATGTGTAAGAGCAAAGAATGGAAGAGGATGAGCTTTGGACTTGGTCCAAAATTTCGGCCAAGGCAAGCTACAAGTGGCCCGATTCGTTTTGAAATTTTCGATTTCTTGCCTTGAAAAGTCTCGAAATAAAATATATAGTCTTAAAATGATGGTTCGAAGTGAGGTCAAAAATTAAAATGAAGAAAAACGTAGAAGAGTAATAAAAATGAAAAATGGCCTTAGGATCCTCGAAACTTTTAGTAAAAATCTCGTTTGGTCCAAATATATATTTTTTTCGTCGAATGTTATCGAATTAAATCATTATGATCAAACGTCAAAAAGTTTATCAGTCTTGAATAAGTGTGACTCATTATATCGAGTTTTAGTGAAAGTGTTAGTTAAATCAAAAGGAATAGTAATCTTATATTATTATAATATGTTTTGTTAGTACTAATCTAAATTGATTAGGCCTTAACCATTTTTGTGAGATTAGGATTATGAGTAAGAAGATTAGGAAAAGAATTAGGTGATTTAAATCATCCTATGTGGCTCGGCCACTTTTCTAAATTTTACCTCGATTTGCGTGCCAAAATTTGTTGTTGGGAAATTTGTCGTATAGTCTCTATTTGATTTATCGAGTTTGAAAATGAAAGAATAAAGTTCAAATTCAAAGTAATTCAAAATGGTTTTAGTTTAGGTATGAAAATGACTTGTAGGGTATTGTATTAGGAATTTAATGAGCGAGGATGATTAATTATTGATTTCCTAATTATAATTAGTTTAAATTAACACGGGGTGTTACAATCCTCCCCCCTTAAAGAAGTTTCGTCCCCGAAACTTAAAGTTAACTAGGTGATTAAGGTTACCTGCGCTGAACAGTTCTGGGTACTTCTCCTTCATTGACGCCTCGGTTTCCCAAGTAGCTTGTTCGGTATTATGACCCCTCCAAAGGACCTTAATTAAGGGTATTGCCTTTCGTCTCAAGGTCTTGGTTTCCCGTGCCAAGATTTCCACCGGTTTCTCAGAGTACAACATATTAGGCTCGATCTCGATGACATCGGGCGAAACGATGTGGCTTGGATCAGATCGATATCTCCGTAGTTGAGATACGTGGAAAACATTGTGTACTCTTGATAGGTTAGGTGGTAGAGCAAGTCGATACGCCACCTCTCCGATTCGCTCAAGTATCTCGTAGGGCCCTATGTACTTCGGGCTTAGCTTCCCTTTTAAGCCGAATCGTTTTACTCCTTTCATGGGCGACACCTTCAGGAATACATTGTCGCCCTCCTGGAATTCAATAGGCTTACGATGCTGGTCAGCATACTTCTTTTGACGATCTTGTGCTGCCTGTAGTCTTTCTCGGATGACTTTAATGTGCTCGATTTGGTCCTGAATAGTCTGGGGTCCGGTACCCACATTGTCACTAGCGTCGTCCCAACACACTGGGCTTCGACACTTCCTTCCATATAGAGCTTCAAAAGGGGCACATTTGAGGCTAGCATGATAACTGTTGTTGTAGGAGAACTCGATCAAAGGTAAACTCTTTTCCCAGTTAGCGTTAAACTCCATCGTGCAAGCTCTCAACATGTCCTCTAAGGTTTGAATGGTTCGTTCAGTCTGGCCATCTGTAGCCGGGTGAAAAGCGGTGCTCATTTTCAACTGACTACCTAAGGCTTCTTGCAGCTTCTTCCAGAAATGGGAAGTAAACCTTGCGTCCCTATCAGAAATGATATCGAGGGGCACGCCATGCAGTCTGATCACTTCTTTTTCATAGGCCTTTGCTAAATCATCCAGTCCCCATGTCTCCCTTATCGGGATAAAGTGGGCAGACTTCGTTAATCGATCCACAATGACCCAGATTGCATCTTTACCACTCGAGGTCCTCGGTAGTCCCATAATGAAGTCCATTGAGATTGAGTCCCATTTCCCTCGTGGTATTTCTAACGGTTGTAGGAGTCCTCCCGGTCTTTGATGCTCGAATTTCACCTTCTGACAAATCAAGCATTTAGCCACGTGTTCGGCTATCTCCTTTTTCATCCCGATCCACCAGAATCGCAATTTCAAATCTTGGTACATCTTGTCTGACCCAGGATGTACGGAATATCGGGTGCTGTGTGCTTCGTCTAAAATTCTGCGTTTTAGCGCCTCATTGTTTGGTATACACCACCTCTCTTTGAATCGAAGGCTCCCGTCAGGGTGAATTTTAAATCCTTCAGTCCCTTCTGACGGAATCCTTTCTCGGATCGTTACTAGTTCAGGGTCTTCCCATTGTAGTGCTCGGATGTCGTGGAGTATCTCGGGTTCCACTACCATTGCATTTAAATCAGTATCATCGGACTGTACTAAGTCTAAATCCAATCTTCTCAAATCTTGAACGAGGTCGGATGGAATCTCCCAGATATTATTCAGTGAGCGTGGAGTCTTACGACTTAAAGCGTCGGCTACGACGTTTGCTTTTCCTTCGTGATAGAGCAGCTCGATCTTGTAATCTTTGATTAGTTCTAGCCACCTCCTTTGTCTCATATTCAGCTCTTTCTGCGTGAATATGTACTTCAAACTCTTGTGGTCAGTGTAGAACTTTATGCTGACTCCGTAAAGATAATGTCGCCAAATCTTCAAAGCGAAAACAACTGCTGCGAGTTCAAGGTCATGGGTTGGATAGTTCTTTTCATGCACCTTGAGTTGTCTATATGCATAAGCGATCACTTTGCCCTGCTGCATTAGGACACATCCTAGTCCATTTAAGGACGCATCGCTATACACCTCGTATTCATCCCCGTCAGTTGGTAGGGCTAGGACCGGCGCGGTAGTCAGTCTTGTTTTGAGTTCTAGGAACGCCTTTTCACAGTCTTCGTCCCACACAAATTTGGAGTCCTTCTGTAGGAGTTTAGTCATTGGGCGTGCTACCTTTGAAAAGTCGGGTACGAATCGTCTGTAGTAACCAGCCAAGCCTAGAAAGCTTCGAACCTCTGTGACGGTCTTTGGTGCGACCCATTCCTTTACGGCTTCTATCTTTGCTGGGTCTACCATTACTCCTTCCTTCGAAATCACGTGGCCCAGGAATGCCACTTCACTCAACCAGAATTCGCACTTAGAGAATTTTGCATACCATTTATCTTTCCTCAAAATCTCCAATACAGTGCGTAGATGTTCTTCGTGTTCTTTCTCAGTCTTTGAGTAGATTAGGATGTCATCTATGAATACGACCACGCAAACGTCCAGATATTCGTGGAAGGTTCTGTTCATCTGATCCATGAACACTGCAGGTGCGTTGGTGAGGCCAAAAGGCATCACTTTGAACTCATAGTGGCCGTATCTAGATCGGAACGCAGTCTTCTGTATGTCCTCTTTTCGTACACCTATCTGATGATAACCCGATCTTAAATCAATTTTGGAGAAAACACCTGCTCCCTTGAGTTGATCGAATAGGTCGTCTATCCTTGGCAAAGGGTAACGATTCTTGATTGTAACCTTGTTGAGTTCACGGTAGTCGATGCATAGGCGCATACTCCCGTCCTTTTTCTTAACAAAAAGTATCGGAGCGCCCCAAGGCGAGACACTCGGTCTGATGAAGCCTCGATCTATTAACTCCTCCAATTGTTTCTTAAGTTCCTGGAGTTCAACTGGTGCCATTCGGTAGGGTGCCTTTGAGATTGGTGCGGTGCCTGGCAGTAAGTCGATTGAGAACTCTACGCCTCGCGGCGCGCAGGCTGGCAGTTCATCAGGAAACACATCCGGGTATTCATTTACAATGTGAATGTTCTCAATCTTTTTCTCGTCCTCTATTTTGTTGATGCTGCACAGAAATACTTGATGCCCCTTTCTCCCCATGCTCTGAATTTTCATGGCAGACACGAATCGCACTTTTTCCTTTGAAAGCGGATTTTGGTAAGTCACCACCGTTCCATTAGGACCCTTCAATGTAATTCTCCGGTCTCGGCACTTGAACGTAGCATGATGACGAGTTAACCAATCCATTCCCAAAATTATATCGAATTCAGGAAGGTCGAAAAGAATCAGGTCGGAAAGAAAGTTCGTGTGGTGAATCATAATTTGTACGTTATTATACTTTGCAGAACAAGATATATTTTTGCCATTTGGTAGCGATATGTTAGTGCGTATTTGTTCAGGTTTTGTAAGTTTGGATTTTGCTAGAAATTTTGTTGAGATAAAAGATAAGGATGCACCCAGATCGAACAAAATAAAGGCGGTCTGAGTTAACCAAAAATTTACGATGACGACGTCTACATCCCGACGGTCCTCGGCATCACCATCATTCTCTCGACAAAGACATATACCCTCCCTGAACTCTTACTACGCGGTGGTCGTGTTTACTCTACCCAGTGTTCCTTTTTAGAGGCGACGTTGGCCTTATGGCCTACTTCCCTGCATATGAAGCACGTGATCGGTGCGCCATTGCATTGTTTCCCCGGGTGTAGTCGTTGTAGGCAGGAACGACACTTATCGGCCTCGTATACTGGTGGAGGCCCTGGTGGGTTGGGGGTAAACCTTGGCTTCGTCTGGGTGGTGTTCTGAGCGAAGTTTGTAGGCTTCGGTAACTCCCGATTCTTTGGATTAGGCCTCGGTAGAAAAGGTCGTTGGTAGTTAGGCCGAACGAAGCCGGGCGCCGCCACGTGAGGCGTAAACACTCTCTTCTTCCCTTTCTCCTGCAGCCGTTCTTACGGATTGGCGCCCGGATACTGTTGCCTTCTCATAGGCTTGACAAAGTTCGGCAATTGAACCCGCTCATGATCAACTGTAAACTGTAAGTCATTCCCCGAACATATCGGGTGGCGAGTTCTTCCTCATCGATCGTTATCTTGGGAGCAAATTTTGACAGCTCCTGGAACTTTTCGGTATATGCTTGCAGCTGCATATTACCCTGTTTCAAATTCCTAAACTCTTCTTCTTTGTTCCACCTGAGTTCCTGCCCGAAATACTTGCTCTCTAAAAGCGTTTTGAACTCGCTCCAGTTGTAGATTCTGAGTGGGAAATTAGATCTGATTAGGCGCCACCAACTGTTCGCCTCTCCCTTTAAGTAATATGCCACCACATTCACCATTTCTGTGGGGGGTATCTTACTGAGCTCCAGCAGTTTCTCCATTTCCTCGATCCATTCAGTTAGGACCACAGGATCGACGGATCCAGAGTATGTTAAAGGACGGTGTTTGGAGAATCTTTCAAATGCTGACTGATTGTTACCGCCCCCACGGTTTTGTTGTGTACCCTGAGCGATTTTCATTATTGCATCCTCAAAGCCTCTTCTTCTCGCCTCTTCTTCTAAGAACGCATGGTTGAGGTCATCATCTTGAATATCGTTTGCAGCCATTCTGAAATAAAATAACATAAGGACAAGGCTGTATAAATTTTGAGTAGGTCAAAGATAGACATAGTATAAAATGCAAGGTAAAAGACATTTCATTGATAATGTAAAAGGGTTACATCAAAAAGTTACAAGCCTCCTAATACATTCTCTATGAAATGAACTAAGGTGAAAACTTAGATATAAGTTCAGCAAAATAACATAAAAGTTTAGATACATTCTCAAGAGTTATGAAATTGGATCGAGAATGACAAAAGATTAGCCCTAGATCCTAGGCAAATTTTGAGTAGCGATGCTCCTCCTCCGCGAAGCTATGCTTATACTTAACAGCATAAGTCATGTCGCTCAAACCAAGTTTGAAATCCTCCCAGCTTAGGTAGTACTCACCCTCAAGTATAGCTGGGGAGCGTAGTCGTCTCCACCATGCTTTGGCCTCCTCGTCAAGGCACGCAGCTGCTAGGGAGGTTTTCCACTCCTCTCTAACGGAGTGTTCCAGGAACCTCGCGTTCATACTCCTGATCCATGGGTATAGTGTCCCACTGATTCCCTCAAATGTCTCAGGCTTTCCCTGCATGAATGCTTCGATAACCTCTGTATATTCTGAGGATCGGCGGAGATGATCAGGAATTCGATGTTCCATATACGGAGTTTTAAGTGCCCTTGTCTTCCAGTCGACTTCCGAATTGCCCCGGTCCTGTGATCTCTTCCAGGACTTCAATTGTTGACGTCGCGCGTAGGCCTCGATGGCTTTCTTGCGAGCTTTCTCTTTTGGTGTCCACTCAGAGTACTTCTTACCACACGGTAGTCTCATCTGAAATCAATTTAGATAAGGTAATTTAAATGAGATTTGGAAGTACAACATGTATGTAAAATTTTAAAATAATGAATTAAGAAAAACACATGGCTAGGTAGTAACATAACGTCTCCATGTATATAAACATATACACGGGTAAAATATTACATTTCAAAGGAATATAATACATAAGTTCACCAAACGTCACATCCGAATATAACATCCATAGCCGTAGGAAAAGAAGACGATATTAAGATCGTTCTTAGGATGGTTAAAATACGGTTACAAATATTTTACAAACTGGAGTCGAATGACCCTAAATATGATTTGCAACCCTTAAGAGCCTCCCAGAGGTGAGATCCCTCTCCCATATGATTGGGGGTATGATGGCGTTGGGTGAAAATGGAGGGTAGTCGCGCTCATATTCTTGAATCATCAAACTGTCGAGTAGTTCCTCATACTCCATCCACGCAGGTGGTCCCTCCACCCTCTGAAGTGGATCTGGATGGTACATGCGATCCATGTACAGCTCGTAATCGGAGAGAAGTCGCAAACCTAGAGGTGCCCAAAACTCATCGTACGGATGAAAGCTCTCAATCATGGTCAAACTGATGCCAATGCCTCTCGTGTGGTAGATCCTGCCCGTCATGATTCCATGGGCTTCCACATATCGCTCTATGTGGATGGAATGGCTACGTATATACTCTCCTAGTAGCATCATCGGTGGACGTTGTGGTAAATTGTTACGGGAGTAACTGAAGGACGTCATCCTAAGGGCCTTTGTCAAACTAGAGTTAGCCACAGAGCAAATAGCAAGCAAAGACTCATAAAGTTCAGATTCTATCGCTCATCTAACTAGTTTATTATTATTAGGTCGGTCCTTAAGATTCTACCCTTTCTCACATTTTAAAATGATCTAATTTGTTATTTTAGCGATCTAGAGATTTCTAATTTATTATTTGGTCCTTTAAGTCTATGCACGACATACGATATGAATGCGGCCCAGTGTCGTCTCGCTTATATGAGATAACTTTAAGTTATTCACGGTCAAGAGCGACTCGATACCAATCAGAATAACCTGGTTTTTCGTGACTTTAATTAAACTAAGGCGGAAAATTAATTAAGTCTATTTATTACAAACCAGCTGTTATCGTATTAAAACTCTATATACATAGTACGAGTCTTAGGATGAAACAGAGTATATGTTTGATTACAAATCTCTCCAAAACAACGAAGTACAAAATAAGGTAAACCATCCCCAGCATTTGATAAACATAAGTCCCTGGGTACTGCAGTTCATCTCGTATTAGTGTTTCCTCCCCCAACACAATCTAAACACATCAAATAAATCACGTAGTATAGCAATTATAAACATGTGCGATATACATGACAATTAAATAAAATAGATGGCAAACAGGCAAGCAAAAACACATAAGGATATCAGGATGATTCAAACATGAGTATAGATCAAATAATATATCACACCACACTCATAACCAATCATACTCAACAAATCATTACCATCTCAATCATATTCGGGGTAGTCGACCCTTTTCAATTATTCATATAGTAACATAACTCGCGAGTCTTGACTACAAAGCGGCTTGTGTACTCTCATAGATAATTATCAAAGTGCACTAATTTGCTCGGACTGCACATCGGATCAAACACTAAGTAGCGTGACGTGATAACTACCTAATATCCAATACAACATGGATAATCTATCATACGTTGTCCTATGAACCACAACCAACGGTCGGGATGGAAGCATGCAAAACCCTACAAAGCAAGGCCCGCTCATAAGGCTGCCGGTACATCAACGGACTTTAATGCTAGTATACCACTAGGTAAGAAGGACGATTCAATCCCTTATCTTATGTGTGCACACACTTTCACTTAGAAGCGACACGTCCTCGCTACTCGAGAGAGTATGCTTTTCCTAACCAAAGCGATTAATACCTAACGACAAGGTCCCCGGTGGGATGGTCATTTTCAGTTACCTCGTATGGACCGCAAACGCAACAATTATGCCCATTCAAGGGTTGTATCGCCGCTTGCCTAAAGACTATGAGAGTCATTAGAACGCCAACCAAGACTGAGAGTGAAAGAGTCCCCATACGCGGCTACCTTTCCAACCATGGCACAATAGATTCGCAACATGACAGACACCCGAGTATTTAACAAGTACTTTCTTTATTATTTTCTCGTTCCTTTATTTCTCCAGTGACAGTTCGTAATAATTAATAACGTCGAACTTGTATAATGAAAATTTTAGTTCTAGCAGCTCTTCAGGTAAACGGAAGCACATAGAAACTTAAATAATTTATTTGGAGTTCAATCGTAAATTTTAAATATTTTTACTATTCACGTATTTACTATTCATCGTATTTACTATTCATCGTATTTACTATTCATCGTATTTACTATTCATCATATTCCACTATTCATCGTATTTTACTATTCATCGTATTTTATACTTAGTATTTTATTCGTATATTTATACTTAGTATTTTATTCGTTTATTTATAATTAGTATTTTATTCGTATATTTATACTTAGTATTTTATTCGTTTATTTATACTTAGTATTTTATTTAGACTTTAAACTAAGCTTATTTATTTTCTAAGTGTAGAATTCTAGTTTTAAAGTCGTTAAGTTCGTTTTGTACTTAGTGATTTTTGGAAATATTTTAAGAGCCTAGTTTTAAAGTTGTTAAGTTCATTTTGCATTTAGCGGTTTTGAAATATATTTTAATTGAACTCGTTAAGTTCATTTTGTATTTAGTGATTTTGAAACATATTTAAATCAAAGTGGTTAAGTTCATTTTCATACTTGGTGATTTAAATGATATTTCAAAAGTAAAACTCGGTTTAGATTTAGTCGTATACTTAGCTAAAATTTAAGCGGTTTCAAATTTTAGCGAGGTTGTCGTAGTTCATTTTAAATAGTCCATATCTCCATATCCACAATTAAGCATAGGTAGTAACACACGATATGATTCATTTTAATATATGTAACGTTTATTTTTATCGGTTTCGTTGATTCTTTTTATTAACGATTTAATACACAATAAAATATAAGTCTAATTACTATTCAAATTTTATGGACTAAGTGATAAATTCATTTTGACCAAAATTGATCAAAATTTAAGGGGGATGCCGTGGCCTAGCTTATACTACTCTATTTATTTCCTTTTTTTGTTTTTATTAATAATTCATTACTTTAACTAATTTAAATTACTTAAGTGATAAAAATAAAAAGTGACAAATTCATTTTTAGTCAAAAATGGACCTAAATGCCGTGGCCCTTTATACATGACAATTTATTTTTGTTTTCTAATTTTATCGGTTTTTGACTTAAAGTTTTTATATGCTAATTTATTCATATTAGTCTAAAGTGATTCAACTAGTACCTAAAAACAATAAATAACTAAAACTTATAAAAATCATAAATCAAACTAAGTTATAAAATGAAGAACACATGAAGATTTGAAGAACCCTAATTATTTTTCACATGAACTTTTTAACTCAAATTTTTATATGTTATTATAATTTTCTCAAATTTTTCATACGAGTCTAATTTAACTAGACTAATCATAATATGTTATTTAGAAAAATTAAAACTAAAAATTGGTCCAAAATATTCATGTATGCCGTGTATATATATATATTTTCCTAAATTTTGATTTTTGATTTTTATACTTCTAATTCAACAACTAATTTATTCTATATCATATATATATTTAATCATTAAAGAAAAACAACTACAAACATTAACACACAAAAGAAAAATCATTATAACATAAGAATAACAATAATACTTCAAGAACACAATAAAACATTATAACACATTTAAATTCATAACGCTTTCATTTTAAGTCCTAAACAAAAACTAATTATATATTCATGTACATATTAGCCTAAGTATTTTAAGCATGCAATTTACAAAAATTAAAACGAAAAATTAAAGCTAAAAATAGAGGGTGGCCGTGGGTTTTGGTTAATGAGCAACAAATTCTATTTTTCGATTTTTGTCTCCTAATTTATCATGTGATGCTAGGTGTTCATAAACACGATAAATATAACACATAAACATTTATTTCATGCGATTAACAAAATTAAAACCTAGTGTAAAGTGGGGCACCTTAATTAGGTTAGTAGCAAATTTGTTTAGCAGTTGTCGGGATCGACAATATGATCAAACCGGCTCAAGTCGTCTTCACCACCTTGCTCCTCGTCTTTGATTAGGAGAGTACATAAAGATGAAAATAAGAAAGTTAGTAATTTATTTTACTAAGCTAGCTAAACATTACTAATAAAATGTATGTGTAGTATTGTTTTTAGTTTAGTTGTTGTTTTCATTTTAAATGATTTCGATTTATGTTCATATTTTAATTGTATGTATATAGAGCAAGTGAGTACTAAATATAAATGATGAAGAGCTTATTTAAGTGTGCTAATTAATTTAAGTAAATAAAATGAAAGATTAAAGAAGGAAAAGAATTAAAGAGGATGAAAAATAGATGTGTTCTTGAGCTTGTATGAAGAACAAGCTTACTAATGCTCTTGAGTAAGATTTTATTTAGAGAGAAAATGAGTTGAAGTGTTGGTTGTGTGTGTATTGTATGTGTGCCGTATGTATGTAGTAGTAGTAGTAGTTTTGTTGTTTTGTTTTTGTAATGTAATATAATGTTTAATGTTTAATTAAAATAGGTTGTGATGATGAAATATTGTAGGATGGTAAGTGTTGGTAGTGTGTAAGAGAAAAATAAGGCAAAGCATGCTCATGTGTAAGAGCAAAGAATGGAAGAGGATGAGCTTTGGACTTGGTCCAAAATTTCGGCCAAGGCAAGCTACAAGTGGCCCGATTCTCGTTTTTGAAATTTTCGATTCATACAAGCTTGAAAAGTCTCGAAATAAAATATATAGTCTTAAAATGATGGTTCGAAGTGAGGTCAAAAATTAAAATGAAGAAAAACGTAGAAGAGTAATAAAAATGAAAAATGGCCTTAGGATCCTCGAAACTTTTAGTAAAAATCTCGTTTGGTCCAAATATATATTTTTTTCGTCGAATGTTATCGAATTAAATCATTATGATCAAACGTCAAAAAGTTTATCAGTCTTGAATAAGTGTGACTCATTATATCGAGTTTTAGTGAAAGTGTTAGTTAAATCAAAAGGAATAGTAATCTTATATTATTATAATATGTTTTGTTAGTACTAATCTAAATTGATTAGGCCTTAACCATTTTTGTGAGATTAGGATTATGAGTAAGAAGATTAGGAAAAGAATTAGGTGATTTAAATCATCCTATGTGGCTCGGCCACTTTTCTAAATTTTACCTCGATTTGCGTGCCAAAATTTGTTGTTGGGAAATTTGTCGTATAGTCTCTATTTGATTTATCGAGTTTGAAAATGAAAGAATAAAGTTCAAATTCAAAGTAATTCAAAATGGTTTTAGTTTAGGTATGAAAATGACTTGTAGGGTATTGTATTAGGAATTTAATGAGCGAGGATGATTAATTATTGATTTCCTAATTATAATTAGTTTAAATTAACACGGGGTGTTACAGAGGGGGAGCTCCCCCTTTTATGTCGAAAAGTAAGTAAGGGTATTTATAGAGTTTTTGGTCGAGCTTTAGGTAGCAAGTTTTGAATCGCCTATTAACTTGCAATTTGAATTTTCAATCGCAGGTGTCAAAAAAAGCACATTTTGAATCGCTTGTTGTCTTGCGATTGTTTTTGAATCGCCTGTTGTCTTGCGATTGGTTTTTCGAATCGCCTGTTAACTTGCGATTGGTTTTTCAGCTTTGGATTGTGTGGTATCAAATGGGCCACGTAGGCCTATGTAGCTAGGTTGGGCTAGGCGTGTTTGAAGCGTGTTTGGGCTGTTTTTTTGGTCAGTTTTGTTGTTTCGTGTTTGTGTTTCGTGTCTCGTGTTTTATGTTTTGGGTTTCGGGCAGAAAATGTTTTTGTCTTGAAATGAATTATGTTTGTGAGAAGTTGTCTAGATGTGAACTCGGCTGGAGCGGATGACGTCTCGAGGTTTGTTCCTTGTGTTTGTTTTGGGCTTTGGTTTGGATATGAGCTTGTTATGTGTTGGGTCGACTTTGACTGAAATGACTAAAATGAATACTCATTTTTCACGACTTATGAAAATAATCTTTTGATCCATTAAATGACTTTAAAATGCTTTAAACATATTGTACCGTTTTTGACATTACGTTAAAAACATGCTTTTGTGAAAGTTCGTTTCATCATGAGGTTGGTTTTGGGGGGGTACGGATACGGGTATCTATAGAGCCTCCAGTTTGACTGAGCTTAGACTAAAGCGTTAGTCAAACTAGATGATAGTACCAGACCATTATATAGTCTTGATATTATTTAACGACGCTAATTAAGCATGTGTCTCGAGGGAGAGACGGGGACTAAGTGCCAGGAAATCCGGGGAGGGACAACAGGTACATGTTTTAGGGACATAACGGTCCTTGTAAGTTTAGGGGCATGTGGCCTGTGAGCGCCTTATGAATCCTGGAGATTAAGACATCTGCTGATGGTGCTTTGTAGTCTAGCGGAAAACGCCCGCTTGCATGCTCGTGCTTAGACTTGCGTGTGAGCGCTCGTGGTTGGTGTGGGTACAGGGGTTTAAAGGGACCACTGGACGTCTTGATTAAGGGCGTAAAAAGTTGAAAAAGATTAAGTTGGAAAAACCTTTTAAAACTACTTTGGAGTCGCTACTAAATTATAAGGGAAATTTAGAACCCGCCTTCGTGTCTTTAGCTCTAAGACACGTCTTAGATTTCAAGGCACGACACTATCCGTCTAAGGTTATTGTGAAACCAGATTTAGATTCGGGTGAGGGTACTTTTCTAAGGAATGATTCAATTTATGTTTTATGAAAAACCTTTTGGAAAAGCCTATTTAAAAATAGCCTCTACTGACTTGAGAACAATGCAAAAGATGTGTGAGCTAAAGCAATTCGCTACGTACAAGTGCGATTTAAGTTGTAAAAGATGTATGAATGCATATGCAAAAGATTGTTTAAAACCCTCAGTTAAGCATGCTTAAACTTGTTAACGAAAACGGTTATGCTAGTGTCGAATTCATTGTTAAGTTAATTAAATGCAAGATGAGGATTTGCTAGATGCATAAACTTAAAATAAAGTCCAATTATTGGTTCATTTTAAGGGGGGTCAGTTGCTTATGCGACTTTGGAAAGGTGTTCCGAATAGGGTTTGTATTCGAGGTGCATGGCCGCGTTATGCAAAGCAGACTTGCGTACCAAAGTCGGGTGGGTACTAGAGTGTAGACCCTTTGAGTCTAAAGAAGAAAAGAAAGAACCTTAATCCAAGTTAGGATTAAGAACTACCTGTCTCAAGCTCGAAATCCGACAGCGCTTTGCTTCTAAAGGGGATAATTCAACACGAGATGTGTGAAGAATTCAAGTGTGTTTGCGTGAGGCTTTTGAAAGAGTTTGTGTATGTGTGTAAGAGAGAATTATGATGATGAATGGTGAGATTATGGTCGTGCTAAAGGGTTGTATATATAGTAGAGGATTCGTAGAGATTTAGGAAATCTGACAAATAAAACCGATTGAGCAAATCGCAAGGACCATACAACCGGCCCAGGAAATCGCAACATGCCTTGCGATTTCCCCCTTGAATCGCAAGGAGCCTTGCGATTCCAAGGGCGGGCATTATGACCTTTTACCGTATATTTCTAAATTATATTTTAGCAATATACGTAATAACCTTGCTTGAGCTCTAAGACAACCGTGTATCAGCTTATTATATGATCTCCTGGGCCTTGGGAAGCGGGCCAGGAGTGCTCTGGGTCCGAGACCCGAAATTTTAAAACGGGTGTATTTTGTAGTATATTTTGAAATGTGAAGGCTCGTGTGGCCGTATTTTGTGTTTGCAAGTGCTAAAAGGCGGTTTTAGCAACCGGGCCTAAATTTAGGAATTTAGGAGAATTAAATTGGGTCTTGTTAATGTAAAATAGCCAACTGCATTGTGTATTGTAAAAAGGGTGCGCGCATGCCGATTTGGACCTAGACTCGAGACAAGCTAGACTCTAAGTAAACCAAAAGAAATTTATTTAGCGTGATGACACTATTGACCTCATTTCGCATTTTAAAACGACTCAACTTGAATTCGACACAGTTAGTACTGTTTAAGTCAACGTAAAAACATGCATGTAAAAGTACATGGTTACATCACTGGGTTTTTGGTGGGAGGTACGGATACGGGTATCCACAGAGCCCCTAGTTTGACCGAGCTTGGACTAAAGCGAAAGTCAAACTACACGACAGTATCCGGACAGTTACAGTCTCGATACTATCAGCGGAACGGAGCATGTGTCCATGGGTGAGATGAGGACTCCGAACCGGGCTTATCCGGGGCGGGACAAACATGTTTAAGGACATGACGGTCCGTGCATACTGCAAGGGCATGTCTGCCTGCTGAATGCTTTTGCGTGCTGTGTTGTTGCTGTTGTTGTTGCTTGGTCTCGTCGAGGAGCGCAGGTGCTTGTGCTTCGTGCTTGTGCTTGGTCTCGTGAAAGAGCGCAGATGCTTGGTCTCGTAAAGAGCGCGAGTGCTTTGTCTCGTAAAGAGCGCAGATGCATGCCCGCTGAGAATTATCGTCCAGGGGAAAATGTTTATGCTTGTGTATAATGCTTATGTGTAATTGCAAAGGCGTTTGCGTTTGTAGTTGTGTAATGCATAGACTCGCTAAGGAGTGCATGTGTATGTGTATGTATATGTGCATATGTATATAGATGCTTTTGTGTTTAAACTCCGTTGGGGAGGTCAAGGATAATCCGTTTAGGATGTTTATGTAGAAGTGTTCTCATTCGGTAGTACGACCCACTGGGGATAGTGCCGCAGGGGATGTAGATTCACTAAGAATGATCTGCAAGGGAATATATGTAATTGTGACTTGTTGGGGATGCGTGTGGTTGTGAGTGTAAATAGAGGTCGTATGTAACCTGTAAAGGAATGTGCTATGTATTCCTGCGTTTATGTCGTATATTAAATGTTAATATACGCGCGTGGTGGACTTTGGGTGACGCCTTAACCGAGCTATAGGACGTGTAAAAGTGTCAAATTGGGCTAAAAATAGATTAGAAATCCAAATTAGGCCCAGAAACGAGAAACAGACGAGAATGCCCAAGGGAGGAATCGCAAGAGGGCTTGCGATTCAAAGCCCAAATCGCAAGACCCATTGCGATTCGAAGGCTAGGCAAAATGCTGCTTATAAAGCACGAAATCAGCCGTGGGTATGCATCATTTTCGTTTTCGATTTTCTTACTCTAAAAACTCTTGCCTTGCGATTTTAACACCGTTTTTTCTCGTTTTTCTTGCATTGCTTAGCTATGGATCAAGGTAATGCTCCATTTAACTTGCTTTTATGCATTTTGATGTTTTACTCAGCTAGTTCTAGCTAGAAATGTAGAAAATACGGTTTTTGTGAAAAATCGTCATTTTGTTTGAAATATGCCGTTTGCTTGCTAGAGAACAATGCCATTCCCTTGTATTATGCTATGCTTGAATGATTGTGTAAATTGTGTGCAATTTGGGGACGATTTGGTTGATTTTCGTCCAAATTAGGCCTGACCCAAAAATTGGACCCGGATTTTCGGTCCCGGAATTTCAATTAAACTTCGCAATAGGTTCCCCTTAACTAGTATAGCATGTATCTAGTTTTAATTTTTAAAAAATGTAAGAAATCGACCTCCAAATCGATGTTTAAAGTCGATTAGAACGAAGAACTTAGGTCAAAATTGGGAGTTTTTGATCGGTAAGTCCAAAATGCAATTAATTGTTCGGGGATGCAATTGAAGGTTAATATAGTGTATAGAAACCATCAAGTTGAAATTTTGATGTCCGTAGGGCGGTTTTTGGCGAAATTGTGAATTATGCCTAAAAGGGCTCTATAGGGGTGCTTTGCTGTTTTTGTATTTGTTTGGCGTCTTGTAAATGTATGTGTATTTGCTAAAAATGTTGTAGAGGAGAGCTTGTCTGCGGCTCGTGAGACGAGATCTAATGCTCGTAGGAGCACTGGTTCTAGGGGTAAGAGCACTCCTAGTGGGTCAGGGCTGCGCAGGACGGTGAGCGAGAGAGAGCCGTCTCCTAGCTCGCATGACTTTTCGACTAAAAAGGGGTCGCGCGCGTGGTGCGGGTGCGGCTGGTCGTCGCGCCACCGAGGCGGATGAGGAGGAGGAGCTGGAGATCGGGGCTGAGGGGGAGCCCTCCGTGGCTTCAGGGTTACGTGGCCGTAGGGGCCGTGCGAGCCATGGTCCGCGTGTTGACCGTCCCTTCGCTAAGGATTGGGATGGTCGTAACCGTTTGGCATATCCGGAGCGTCATCTGTCGCGTTGAGCCATCGCTGGTTTGCCGATTGGCTCTATGAGGACCTTCTCGGGTGTCTCGACTGTCATATGGGCAAACGAGCATGGCTTGTCTCCGGAGGCTAGGGCCTTGGTTGAGCATTGCGCCTTGGGCCCTTTGGTTGCTCGCTGGCGTGAGATTGCGGAGATGCCGACCAAGGCGAACCTGAGGATCATCCGCGCGTTCTGTGACCGGTATTGGGACACTATGACTACGTTCCATCTACCGGGTTTCGAGGCTAACATTACGTTGTCTGCCTATGCCATCATCATGGGTTTGCCTTTTGGCGATCGTGATATGGATTTTAGTGCTGCGCCGTCGATCGTCGAGAGGACGGTGCTCGAGGTGGTTGGTGGTGGTCTTGAGGTGCCCTACCAGGGGAATGCGCCTAACTCCATCAAGACCAGTTACATCATGGATTATTTCGAGGGGAAGACTCAGCACGGCCCTGAGGCTTGGAGCCACGAGCAAAATGCTCGTATGTTCCTCTGGTGGTTTGTGAGCTCGATTTACTTCGACGAGAAGGGGGAGCGTGCCGCTATGTCTGTGCTGATGTATCTCCTCGATTGGAGTGCTATCGGGGGGTACGACTGGGTATCTCCGGCTCTGGGCCGATGCATCCGGTTTTGCATGGACGCTGTGAGGCCGCGCACGATGGACTTGGGGTCCAGGTTTCCACTTGTCTCTCCTGGCCTGCTGATGGAGGTTAGTCGTCTTTGTTTTTGCTTTGATTTGCAATGTTTTTGCTTTGTATTGTGTCTTAGTTTGCATCTCTTTGTGTAGTGCTGGACCTACAGCCATTTCCCTTTCTTTCTTCCTGAGAGGGCCGCGGCTGTAGAGAGGACGTACCCGGCGGTGTTTACTTGTGGCACCTGCAGCCGTCTTGGGTTCAACTGGACGTACGACCTTGTTCGGGGGCAGCTGAACCAGCTGAGCAGCGGTTAGGTGTGTTCTGAACCATTCTCAATAGCGCGTATTTAGATGACTTGTGAAAGTGTTCTGACATGTTTTGTTTGTGTAGTTCCATATGCGCCCGTGGGAGCAGTACTTGGGTGTCCCAGAGGGGTTGTGGGCGCGTTTTCGGGACCGTGACGCCTAGCGGCTGTACCTGGCGACGCCGTAGGGGTACGTCTAGTAATTAGGTGAGCGTTTGTCGGCTCAGACGAGGCACCCGGACTTCATCGTACATGCTGACCCGCCTAGGGTGTCGTTCGAGTCGCGTGCCCTGAGTCCGCTCCAGAGGCGGCAGTATCGCGAGGGAGAGTCGGAGAGTCTCCTATACCGCGATATGGACTACGCTCAGTTTGCGTGGGGTAGGCTCGCTTGTAGGCCCGTCGAGGTATGTCTTGTTCTTTGCTTCTTGCATAGAGTGGATTTTTTTTTCAAAAAATCACCCTAATTCGTGTTGTCGTGTTTCATTTTTGCAGGTGCCTGACCCTGATTTGGTGGATCAACCCCCAGATTTCCCTACTACGGTGGAGTGGGATAATGCTGGTGTTCGGGAGACGTTCCACGTGCCTGCGTACCTGCCGCTGATTACGGACGCTAGGATGGACGGCTTGGGCGACAAGGTGAAGAAGGTGTGGTTCCTTCGTTTGCGTTTTTGTATTTGTTTGAGCCCCCAGTTTGACCGAGTTAGTTTGTAACGATAGGCAAACTTAGGTAAAGGACGTGTTTTTGGGTTACCCCCTCGAGTTTGATTGTAGTGTAGTATGAAACTTAAGTCAAAATGTAGAGTTTAGGCGGAGAAAGAGTGCGAGTTTTGAAATTTCCCCCCGTAGTTCGGCATAATTTGATATGAAATTAAGGCGAAATGGAGTAAAAATGTACGTGTTTTGGAATTCCCCCCCGCAGTTTGTCTTATTTTAGTGTGAACATAAGGCAAAATGGAGTGAAAGTGTACGTGTTTTGAAGTTTCCCCCCGAAGTTTGTCTTATTTTAGTGTGAAAATAAGGCAAAATGGAGTGAAATTGTTTGACATGTTTTGTGTGTTGCAGGTTGCCAAGGATGTTCACAAGAAAATATGGCGAACGGCAAACCAGTGGAGGATGGCCTGGGCAGAGCAGGCGGCCCAGCTATGTCAGAGTCGGGCTGACATGGCCCAGGTGCAGAGGGACTTTGACGAGTACCGTCGCCGTCACCCGTAGTTTAGTTTGTTGTGTAGGTGCTTGAACTATAACTGTCGTTGTACAGACGTTGTTTGACTCCTTTCTTTTATTCATGTACCGAACCTAGTTAGTTAGTAGCTTGAACGTTTGAAAAAGAAATGATTCCCGAGTGGGATGCGTTGCTTTGAAATGTGTTTACGAAAATGTTTGCGAAAATGTTCATTTTAATTTTAAAAAATCGAAATGAGCTTAAATGAATTGTGAAATGCCGCGTTTATGATCGTTATATCGAGACTTAAATATGTCCCTAGTGCATTAGGATGTGGTTAGGCTCAAGCTAGAGAGGCTCAATAATGATGGTACATCGAAATTGTGGTGAGTATAGGATATGGAAAGTCGGAAATAAGGAAAATTAGGGAGAAAGCCGGCCTGGGGAATCGCAAGAGCTGTTGCGAATCGCCCTAGAAATCGCAAGGACCCTTGCGATTTGCTGCATGAATCGCAAGGTTCCTTGCGATTGGCTGGGCTGTCTTTTGATGCTGAATTTCCAAATTCGCGGTTTTATTTTCCTATATAGGGAGGGGGGTGCGAGCCATGCTCCTCATTTAAATCACTCTCTTCCCTTCCTTTGTCTTGTATTCTCTCAAATATTTGGTATTTTCAAGAATATTATTTTTGTTTTAGGAGAATATGGAGCATTTTGATAGTCTTTTGAAGAGATGGACGCCTTCTCTCCGTGACTCGGATAAAAGGATGTTGTATGCTAATGGTGTGGGTGTCTTTATAGGCTTAAGGCAGATGCGTGTCGAGGTTGACTTCTTGGATGCATGCCTTCACTATTAGGATCTTAATGTGCATGTCTTTAGGTTCCCGGGAGGAGAAGTGTGTCCGCTTTTGGAGGATTTCTCGGCTATCGCGGAATGGTCCACACGTACGACCCCCGTAATTGTGAGGAATGAGCTTGGCTTCAATGGGAGACTGCAACAATATCTCTCGATGACGAATGCTCAAGCTGGTGGGTTAATTGACGGTGGGCTCGTCAACTTGCGGCGTTTATGTGAACGATATATGAATCGCGAGGATGTTAGCATTTCGGACCGCTCGAGGAGGAGAGCCCTTGGGTTCTGTTTGATTAACCGCTATTGCTTTGCGGGGACCATGACAGATGGTGTGCATGGAAATGCGCGGTATGCGCGGGTGATGGAGGAGATGGAGCTAGGCCATGATCCTTCAGCTTTGATCCTAGCCAAGACCATACTGGGTTTAGACGACCGTCATGCTAATCGTCTAAGCCCGTACCGTGGCTGTGTTAGGATTCTTCAGGCGTGGCTTATGGAGCGTCTGCGTGTATTAGCTCCACCTAGGGGTGATTCGTACAAGCCGGCTGGGTTGACGACTCGTGCACTTCACTGGGTCGTGCCTCAGGAGCGTTCGGTGAACCACTTCAAAAGGTTCGTGCGGGAGAGGAACATTAGGTGGTTGGTGTCGTGGTGGTCCATACGACACGTCACAGCGCCTTCTGTCACGGATGCCGCCAATGGCATCATGCTATGCGGTTTTGAGCGAGGCGTGTGGATCCACCCTCATCGACTGAGGAGCCAGATCGGTCAAGCTCAAGTGATTCCTGCAAAGGATACCTATATTCGTGAGGCGGTTGTTCTGAACAACCAAATGATTGATGCATGGGCTCGAGGATGGTCAGATCGGGTGACCTGGGTTAGGCCAGCTAGTTCCGAGACTACGCGTGTCTCGAACTTCTACCGACGGTGGTGCATTTCACATGATCCTCGTGAGAGGGAGAACATGCGAAGACGGGAGAGGACCGGTCCAAGGTCTTCTCTGGCGCACGCGGCGGTGTGAGGAAAGCGAGACTATTGCGATTTGGCGAGCTCGAGTTCAGGAGCGTCTTCGTCCAAGCCGGTTAAGGAACGACTGGGGCCGAAGGTGAGTGTTAAGGATCGTCTGGGCGAGAAAGGGAAGAATGCTAAGGACGCTAAGGTCGCAGAGGATGATCCTGTAGAGCCCCCAGGATTCGAGAGGAATGCTCCGAATCCGGCGGTTACTTCGGTGATTGTGAGTGCGGATGTATCCTAGGATGATGAAGAAGAAAAGAACCCTAAGCGTCGTAGCAATGGGGCTTAGCCTTAGAATTTGATGTTTTGTTTTATTAAAAGAATGTTTTTATTTTGTTCATCGAATAAAAGAGTTTGAAAGCTAGTTTTAAACTCAAGTCTAAGTTGTAAACATTTCCAAATTAATGAATAATAAAGAAAGTGTTTGCTTTTGTCTTGTCTATTTGCTTTTGTTTTACTTATCCTCGACCTTTTTAGGCTTCGGATACGCGTTTTTGTTTTAAAGTCCTCGACCTTTTTAAGCTTCGGACGTGTTTGTTTCGTTGTAAGTCCTTTACCTTTTTAAGCTTTGGAAGTTAACTTTGTGAAAATTTGGGTTGTGCCCTTGCGAGCTGCCTACGTATCCGCGTATGGTACGGAATCAAACCTAGCGTAGTTCGTGATTTTGGTTGAGTCTTTTGCAAAACTGCCTACGTATCCATGTGTATGGAATCAAACCAAGCGTAGTTCACCCGTGCGAGTGTGTTTGTTCGTTTGAAATACATTGCAAAGTTGTTTTAAACTCAAAGGTAGTATTTCTTAAGCTGGTCGAGATTTGTAGGCAAGTTGAACTCTTCGCTGTCGAGGTCGGTTAGCTACATGGCTCATCCGGGAAGGATTTCCTTGACCAAGTACAGTCCAGCCCAATTAGGTTTGAATTTCCCTCTTGGATCGACCGGTAATGGTGCTCTAACCGATTTGAGGACCAAGTCTCAGCTCCCACGTTGATGTTTCGTGGTTTTACTCGCTTGTTGTATGCGCGTTGTAGACGTGGTTGGTACATTCGAACTACACTTAGTGAATGTATGCGTCTCTCGTCTAAGAGAATGAGTTGCTCGTATCGTTCGCGTGCCCATTCTGATTCGGGAATGTTTGCTTCCATGAGAATTCGAAGTGATTGCATTTCGATTTCTACAGGTTGTACGGCTTCCATGCCATAGGTTAGAAAGTAGGGTGTCATTCCTGTCGGTGTGCTTATTGTGGTGCGATATCCCCATAATGCGAAGGGAATTTTTGTGGCCAGTCGTGGCAAGTGTCGATCATCTTTTTAAGGATGGTTACGACGGTTTTGTTTGCTGCCTCTACCGCTCCATTGGTTTGAGGTCGGTAAGGTGATGATCTATGTCGTTAGATTTTGTACTTTGTGAGGAGTGGTTCGACTTCTCCTCGGAAATGTGAGCCTTGATCGCTGATCAGTTCATGGGGTATGCCGTATCGACAAATAATGTTGTTTTGTATGAACTTGACGACTTCCTTCGTGCCAAGCTTACGGTATGATGCGGCTTCGACCCATTTCTTGAAGTAGTCGATGGCCACGAGGATGAAGCAGTATCCTACGGGGTGTACTTTGCCTATGACGTCGATTCCCCATGTCGAGAAAGGCCATGGCGATGTTAGGCTGTACAGTGGTGAAAGGGGTACGTGTTGTACATTTGCGAAAATTTGGCAATTGTGACAATGTTTGACATATTTTGCGCAATCGGCTTCCATGGTTGTCCAATACCATCCTAGCCTAAGGATTTATTTGCATAAAGTTCGCGCGTTCATGTGTAGTCCGCACTCGCCGTCATGGACTTGAGATATGATCTCTTGTCCTTTTGTGTAGTCAACGCACAAGAGTAGTGTACCTTGAGGCGTTTTCTTGAGTAATTTGTCCATTTCTAGCACAAATTGTGATGCTAGAAGTCGGAGAGCTCTTTTACTGCGCTTGTCGGTATTCGTTGGGTGTTCACCATTTTGTTTGAAGTTGATTATTGCAGGATACCAAGGCTCGGTTTGTTCTTCCTCGGTTTCAATGTCGTATACGTATGCAGGTTCGTTTCGTCGTTCTACGATGATGGGAAGGGTTTGCATTCCCGGGGGTATGCTTATTAGTGACGCCAGTTTCGAAAAGGCATCCGCGAATTGGTTTTCTTCGCGAGGAAGGTGCATGAACTCTACGCGATTGAATTTGGCGATGAGTTCTTGGATTTTGCTTTGATATAGTGCGAGGTTTTCGTTAAGTATCTTCCACGCTCCAGATACTTGGTTGATGATTAGGGAGGAATCCCCGTATACTCACAAATTCCTTGCGTTTAGTATGAGCGCGGCCTGGAGGCCGTGCAGACACGCTTCATATTCAGCAGTGTTGTTTGTCACATCGAAGTCTAATTTGATGGAGAGGGGCATGTGTTCGCCGTTTGGGGATATGAGAAGTATTCTTATTCCACAACCCCGATAGTTGGATGAACCATCGAAGTATAGCTCCCATTGCTCGTCGTTGATGTTGTAGATTCCGTCGTCGGGAAATGATGTGGTTTTGACGATGGGTTCCTCGTCGATTGCGTGTTCGGCGAGAAAATCTGAGACTACTCGTCCCTTGATTGCTTTGAGAGGGACGTATACAATGTCAAATTCAGCTAGGAGCAAAGTCCATCTTGCCATGCGTCCGTTTGGCACGGGTTTCTCGAAAAGGTATTTGACTGGGTCCATTTTTTAGTAGACCCTTGTTTGGTGTGCAAACATGTAGTGACGGAGCTTTTTGGATGCCCATACTAATGCTAAGCAACTTTTCTCGACGGGTGCGTATCGAGTTTCGTAGTCGAGAAACTTTTTGCTGATGTAATAGATGGGGTGCTCCTTGTCGTTGACCTCTTGCGCGAGCATGGCGCCCATTGCGGTGGGTGTTGTTGTTAAGTAGAGAGATAAGGGTAGGTCCTTTTGAGGTGGCCTTAGTACTGGAGGGCTTGATAGTAGCTCCCTGACCTTATCAAATGCTCGTTGGCACGCTTCATCCCATTCAACATGGTCGGTCTTCTTGACTTTTTGAAGATCGGCTCACATATCATGGTGAGTTTGCTTATGAAGCGTGAGATGTATTGGATTTGCCCTAGGAAGCTTCGGATTTCGTCGTGG
The DNA here is from genome assembly GCA_023091065.1 of Dianthus caryophyllus. Lineage (NCBI taxonomy): Eukaryota > Viridiplantae > Streptophyta > Magnoliopsida > Caryophyllales > Caryophyllaceae > Dianthus > Dianthus caryophyllus. The sequence continues at coordinate 7,316,777 of CM041529.1, read as the reverse complement.
TTCTTAGGAGGTTGCATTTCCGTGATTGCTTTTATTTTCGAGGGGTCGACCTCGATGCCTCTTTGGCTTACTACGTGTCCTAGTAGCTTGCCAGACTTTACTCTAAATGTGCATTTTTGGGGATTGAGGCGCATTTTGTATTGACGGAGGCGTATGAAGAATTCGCGAAGGTTGGTGATATGATCACCTCTCTCCTTAGACATGATGATCATGTCGTCAACATACACTTCGACTTCCTTGTGCATCATGTCATGTAAAAGGGTTGTTGCAGTGCGTTGGTATGTTGCACCTACGTTGATTAGACCAAAAGGCATAACCGTGTAGCTGTATGTGCCCCACGGTGTGATGAATATGGTATTTGCCATGTCTTCATGGGCCATTTTGATTTGATTATACATGTGTAGCCATCCATGAAGGATAGAAGGGCATGGTCAGCGGTATTGTCGACTAGGATATCCACGTGCGGTAGGGGAAGTCGTCTTTTGGACTTGCTTTGTTTAAGTCGCGGAAGTCAACGCACACTCGTATTTTGCCATTTTTCTTTAGGACTGGGACCATGTTGGAGACCCAATCTAAGTACTCGATGACTTGAATGAAGCCGGCTTGTAGTTGCTTTTCGATTTCCTCCTTCACCATAAGGGACCATTTGGGTAGTAGTCGCCTTAGTTTTTGTTTGACAGATTTGAAACCGGGTTTGATAGGGATGCGGTGTTCGGCGATGTTTCGATCGATGCCGGGCATATCTTTGTATGACCATGCAAACACGTCCTTGAACTCGGTTAAGAGTTGTGTAAATTGGGCGCGTTCGTCCTCGCTTAGTGAGGCGCCCTGTTGCAGTTTCCTTGGCTCTTCGTGGGTTCCCACGTTTGTGGTTATGGTGTCCTCGATGATTGGATCATGCATCGGTTTGCTTACGATGTTTACAATGTATTTGTTTAACGGTTTTTCATTCGTTAGTTTGTTTTTATCGCACGAGTTAGTGTGATGTGTTGTGTTATTTTGCGTTTTGTGATTCATTTGTTCGTTGTTTATTTGTTGTTTATTGTTTGTTTGTTTGTTACTTGTTTTAGCTTGAGACAAGACATAAGCAAACCTGTTTGTATTATTCATTGAAAGAGAATTGTTTGACAAATCGAAAGAAGACTAGGAGCTAGCCTCCGCAACTAAAAATTCTAAGCTAAAGCTAGAAGGTGGGTTGACAGATGACCCGACACCTACGACACTGGGGCCTAAAAGAATTTATTCCTCTTCGTCTTCAGGACCACTCTTGCTTGTGTTGTCCTCGCTTGAGTCGTCTTCCTTTTGCGAGGTCATCTTCTCAAAGAGAGGTCCTTTTCCCGTAATGAGTTGATATTTGTGGCCCTGCGCGTCGGTCCACTTGAGGGTCTTGTACCATCCGTTGAGAGTTTTCTCGGCGACATCGGTGATGAGGTCGTCGGGATTGAAGCGGCGATCTCGGATGATAGACGAGACCAAGTCCTCGTTGGTTTTGCTAGTGAAGGGGTGCTCATCTTCACTAGCGAAGCAGTCCTCGTGAGGTTTCGTAATGCTTAGGGAGGTATTTGCGTCATGCCTTCCACCCGAAACGAAGTATTACTCATGTCAAAAGAATAAAGGTTTGAGCTTTAGTTTGCGCGCGAACTTGCGCGTCTTGACCTCTTTAGACATTTGCTCGAGGTCACCTTCTTTAGGCTTGTAGCCTAGACCCATGGTGGGCCAAAGGCTATGATTGTCTTTAGTTTCGAAGGGCTTATAGCTTCTAATAGGTGCACTTGTGATGGCGCCTATTTCAAAGTCGAAGCCGGAAAGCTCCTCGTCTCCTTCGATGGTAATTTCCGCGGTTTTGCGCTCCTTGGGTGCATCGAGGAGGGCGCGGAAATTAGATGCGTTTATGGTTATAACCTCATTGTTTAGAGGTAGTTTAACCTTTTGGTGTACTGTGGATGTGACGGCTCGCACCGTGTGAATCCACGGCCGTCCTAGGAGCATGTTGTAGGACGGCGTCATGTCGATAACTTGGAAATCGACTTTTCGTTCTATAAGGCCAGTGCGTACATGAAGAGAGATTGTCCCTTTTACGCTACGTTTGGTCCCATCGAAGGCTTTGACTCCTTCAGTGCTAGGGTTGATATCCTTGTCGGTTAGGTCTAGGCGGTATACCGTGGACAAGGGTAGAACATTCACCGCGGACATAATAATTTATGATGTAAATTAAAGGAAGGAAGAAAGCAAATTAAGTAAAATTATGACATAATAAGCCTTTCGCTTGAAAATGCTCAACAACCACGTATTTGATAAAAAGAAATTTTGTGATCAAACGATGAAAGAAATTAAAATGTTCTTAAGGTTTCAAAAATAAATGCAGAAATATCATCTCGAACAATGAACTCAAATTAGCTTCGTTATGAAGGTAAAACGAAAAAAGGTGACTCGTGAAAAGTTCGACAAATATAAAGTATGATTAGAAGTAACGATTGAAAAGAGAAGTTGAGTCTCGAAATTGAAAGTGGTTTTAGAAGAATGACGCTACTATAATACCAAGCAGAATAAATAATATAGACAAAAGGCTCAAATTAGAAAAGATTTAATAAACGTAAACTTGGTACAACAAAAAAGTTTTGATCAAAAAGTGCTTGCAATGAATATGTGTCGTGTCAATCATTTAAAAATCGATTGGGTAACACGTCGTGAAAATATGTTGAAGCAGTTAGAAAGAAGGAAAAAGGTAAAACAATCTCGATTGAAATTTTTCCTTAATATAGTAAAAAAATATGAGTGTACAAGAAGAATCAACAATGAATTATCACACAAAAACACAAAATAGATTTTGTTAATGAAACCGATTAAAAACACCAAATTAGTAAAAGAGTTTGGGAATTATCATTATACGATCTATTGAAAAGTAAGAATGAATATAATAAGAAATTTTATTTGTGAAAAAGGAACTCAAATCGCAATCGCGGGGTAATAGTTTTAAACCAATTGAATAATAAGTTGAAGAACTAGAAGGATATACTAGGAACGAGTATAGCTAGCCATGCTGAATGAGGTTCCTACGAATACGGTAGGTGACTTAGATTAAGAGTTTTCACTGTGTACTCTGATGGTAGGATCATATTGTAGGTTTGTATCGGTATATAGACCTTTAAAATCACAGGATTATAATGAAAAACTTTATATGATTAATGGTCATAAATTGAAACTGCATAACATAATAAAGAGATTTAGAATTAAACTTTTAATCCTAGTAAAATGGCCTAAGAACAATACCAAAATTATGGTATCTCCTAATTGAAACACCCAAGATGATATTAAGATATGCCTTTGAGATTGCTAGAAAATTAGAGAGGAAACTGCTTTCTTTTCTCTCAAGTTTGTGTTGTGTGCTATCTCAAATTATAAATTAGGTTAGATGAGATTAGGAGAGTGATTAGGTTAAGTAGAGAGGAAATCAACCCCCTCCCCTTCTAACCCTCACACGTCCAAAGCAAGGAGAGAAGTGGACTTTTCCACTTCTAAATTTAAAAGCCCAAATCTAATTAAGGTTTAACCCATTTAATTAGTTTTCTTTAGCTTTTAATGTACAATGTTATTATAATATCCATATATTATAATTAATCATAAATATCCGTATATTTATAATTTGCTAATTTATTATAACTATTTAAAATTAATTAGCCTACATTATACGCAATAATTAAATATAACCTTTTATATTCAATTTACGAATTACAGCTAATTCCTCTCATCTAATATCATTTAATCATTATTAAATAATTTTCATTATCACATTTGACTAACTCTTAGTCACATTTGACTAACCTTTTAGTCAACAACACTGACTAACCATTTAGTCATTAAATAAGGCATCGATATGATTATTTTCTCAAATAATCACATCTCTCAAACACATCCTTTAGGTGTGACTCTTAGGGACCAGTTGATCACCGCCATCTGTATGACAATAACGTCAAACTTATCTAGCAAGCCAACCGTTATCGATAAACGTTAATCAACTGATTAAATACAAAAAGTACCCTGTGTACCTTTAGAGGTTTATTTATGTTATTGCACTAACTGTGGAGGACACTAGCTCCAACAATCTCCCACTTGTCCGTACAAGTGTATGAGCGATAACCGATTCTCATATCTATAATAAATTTCTCCCACTCCATGTAAACCAATTTGCAAAGTCTGTATTCACAAAGGTCGTAGTTTACAAGTGATCAATATCAAGAGTGGTTTCCCCGACTAGAGAGTAACTTAACTGATAAACGAATCAATATTCGAGCATGGCCATGCATTTTCAGTTACAGCTCCTCGAGTGGCCCTGAGAAAAGTTTTATAACTCGATAGAAGTTGGATATTTTCCTCAACTCGAATCCTGCAGATTTAAGCGTAGCATGAAATGACCCAGTGAAAATCTACTTGGCCTCCTGTTACGGTCGACCGTGAGAAAGAAACCAAAGTCACCCAAAATCTGCCTTAATCTCAAGAGACAGTCGATAGTCAAAAGAATCGACTCTAGGAACACTATGGATGTCCTATCCACGACTCGGCACCTAATGTTCTGAAACATTTAGGACTCCATGTTGTCGTCACAAAAATTGTCCTGCGCGATTTCAGTAAACCCGCATCTGTGATCGATCAGTCAACAGTTTGACTTATGGCTCGTTGAACCCACCATCAATCGACGTCACAAAATAATTGCCTGAGTTATCAGCTCGAAAAGGTGTGGAACCCGGGATCGAGACGAGGGACCCAACTCGGCGTCTTGCGTAAGGGCGCATTTAAGTTAAAAAGACTAATTTACAAAAACCTTTAAAACTGTTTTGGAGTCGCCACCTAATTATCGCGGAAATTAGGAACCTGCTATCATGTCCTAAGCCTAAAGACATGTCCTAGATTTTGGAGCACGCCGACACCCCTAGATCTAAGGCTTGAAACCAGAATGGATTCGGGGTGAGGGTACTTTAGAAAAAGAGTAATTCAATTAATGATTTATGAAAACCTTTTAGAAAAGCCTATGTAAAAATAGCCTCTACTGACCTAGAACAATCCAAGTAAGATGATATTTGAGCTAATGTTATCGCTACGTACAAGTGCGAAAAGTTTATAAAAGAATGCAGATGCAGATGCAAAAAGATTGATTAAAACTCTCAGTTTAGCATGTTTAACTTGTTAACGAAAACGGTTCAGTTAAAGGTCGAATTCATTGTTTAAGTTGATTTTAATGCAAAATAAGAAGGTGCAAGATGCATGCAAATAAAATAAAGTTCAATTGTCCATTGGTTTATTTTATAAGTGGTTGCTTATGGGACTTTGGCGTGTCATCGGATATGGAGTGTACCGAAGTAATAAGAGCACTTGGAATGCAAGCGCGCTCGGTGCCAAAGCCGGGGGGGCGCTAAAGTGTAGTCCCCTTTGTTAGTCCATAGAAAATAAGAAAAAGATTTGATCCAAGTGGATCGGTACCTACCTTGTCCTGACGCTTCAGATCTGGGCAGAGCTTCGCTTCTTGAACTTGAAAGGAGGATGAATTCAACACGAGATGGTGTGTTGAACTCAAGGATTTGAGTGCGTGAGGCTTTGAGAGAGTTTTGAAGTGTGTTGTGAAGGAATTGTGGTTGTAAATTGTGTTTCTCGAGGTCAGGTATAGGGGTGTATATATACTAAAAACCTCGGAGAAATTAGGAAATCCGGGGATAAAAACAAGCCAGGAAACCGCATAGGCTTATGCGGTTGCCTAGGTAAACCGCATAAGCTCATGCGGTTGCCAACCCAAACCACATAAGGCTATGCGGTTTGTGGGTGTGGCTTTTAGCTGGCTTTCCTAGTTTTGGTTTGATTATATCTCTAAAAGATACGGTATAATCTTAACCTTGCACGTCAAGGAAAAACCTGGGATATTTCTGAGATATTTGTGATGTTCAGGGCTTTGGAGTGCGGGCCAAAGGCTGGGCTTGGGCTCGGTTTTGGGCCCGAGACCCGGAAAAATCAAAAAGGTGTATTTGCATAGATTTTGTGAAATAAGATAACCCGTGAGGCTATATTTTGTGTAAGAGGAGGCTAAAGGGAAGATTTAGCCACCGGGCCTAAATTTAGGAATTTAGGAATGCTGAAATAGACCTTGTTAATGTAAAAGGGCTAATTGTAGTGCAAATGCGAAGCTCATGCCAAATGAAGCAGGACGAGGACCTAGCTAGATTCCAAATGGACAAAATGAACGTTTATTTAAAGCGATGTGAAGCGACCTAAATCATTTTAACATTTCAAAACGACTCAAAATGAATTCGACATTATTAGAACCGTTTAAGTCAACGTTAAAGCATGCGTAATAAAAGTCCGTGTTACATCACAGGGTTTTGTTTGGGAGGGTACGGATATGGGTATCCATAGAGCCCCCAGTTTGACTGAGCTCGGACTAGAGCGTTAGTCAAACTCCACGACCATATCCGGACCTTACAGTCTCGATATAGTCAGCGGGACGAAGCATGTGTCCATGGGTGAGACTAGGACTTCAAACCGGGCTAAACGGGGAGGGGCGTACATGTTTAAGGACATGACGGTCCGTGCATATTTTGAGGGCCTGCCGGCCTGCCGGATGCTTTTGTTATGCGTTGTCGTGTAATGCCGTTGTATATGCGTGGTGTCGTTGCTTGTGGTGTTTTCATGTAGTGCGTGGTCTCGTGAAAGAGCGCATGTGCAAGGGGTGCAAGGTATGATTGGGTAAAAGTGCATGCTTGAATGTAGAAATGTCTAATCTCGCCTAGGAGCGTATGTGTAAGGATCGTAGAGCTTGTGTTTGGATGTGTTTTGTAAGGTACTCGTGCTTGAACTCGCCGAGGAGCGTCTATGTGAGGTAAGATGCTTGTAATTGGGTATATTGCAGAGTGCTTATGCTTGAGCTCGCCGAGGAGTGTCTATGTAGTTGTAGTTGCATGTGACTGCCTTCTGTTGAGGAGGAAAATCATGTAAATGCTCGTGAAGAGCGTTCGTGTTTCTGCTTCTGTACCGCACATTAAATGCTTAATATACGCGTATGGCGGGCTGTAGGTGACGCCTTAACCCAAGCACGGGACGTACTTGGAGTTGCATTAGGGCCAATGTGGATTAGGAATTCAAAAGTAGGTGTAAAACGAGAAAAACCAGGAAAAAGCCAAGGACAGAAACCGCATAAGCTTATGCGGTTTGGGGTTCAAACCGCATAAGCTTAAGCGGTTTCACCCTGTGGCTGGGAGTGCTGTATAAAGCACGAACGAAACCGTGAGTTAGCTCATTCATGCATTTTCGGTTTCTAAACTCTAAAAACACCAAATTTCGATTTCTCAACCAAATTTGCTCGTTTTTCTTGCGTTGCCTTGCTATGGAACCAGGTAATGCTCCATTTTAACTTGCTTTTACGTTATTTATTGTTGTAATTAGCTAGTTTTTGCTAGAAATGTTGAAAAGACGGGTTTTGAATGAAAACCCGAGTTTTGCTTGGAATTTGCCGTTTGAATGCTTGAAACTGACGTCATTGTATTGCATTATGCCATGCTAGCATGTATGTGTGAATTGATTATGATTTGGACCGTGTATAGCCCGAAAACGTGTTAATTAGGGTTCGGGCCCGAAAACGAGCCTGGATTTTCCGACCCGAAATTTCAATTAAACTTCGGTGTAGGATGCCCATAGTGTGTATAGCGCGTATCTAGCTTCAATTTTGCGAAAATGTCGAGTTAAGGCTTTCAATTCGACGATTCTTCGTGATTGAACATGAGCGTTCTTCGTAAATTGGGGGTTTTTGATCGGAGTGACAAAAATGCAATTGCTTGCTATGGGTTGTTGTTGGAGACTATTATGGCGTATAGAAACCATAAAGTTAGGATTTTGAAATGTAGAGACGGTTTTCGGCTTAATTATGAATTAGGCCTAAAAATGCTCTGTCATGCATGTTATGTGTGTGTAAATGTAAGGGATGTAAATGTATCGTGTATGATGTGTATGCTTGTCATGTTTGCATGTTTGCATGTGTTATAATTGTATGTATTGGTCATGTTGGTTGCAGGAGAAGGTTCTGGTCGTGTTACGAGGTCGAAAGCTCGTAAGAGTACTGGTTCGAGGACTGAGGAAGCCCCCAGTTCGAGTAGTCGTATGAGGCGTTCGTACAGTGAAAGGGAGGCTGACCCTCGTGACTTGCCCACGAGGCGTGGTCAGTCACGGGGCAGGGGTCGTGCGAGGCATAACCCTACGCCTAACGCTGAGGAGGAGGATGAGGAGCTTGCGCTTGAGCTGGTAGATGAGCTAGAGGCTGAGATGGATGTTGAGGAGGTGGCCGAGGAGGTTGTGCCTAGGGCGAGTAGCTCTAGGCCGCGAAAGTCGCGTGTGAACAGGTCGTTTGCCAAGGGCTGGGACGGCCATAACCTTTTGCTGGCCCCGGAGAGACATGTTTCCTATCGGGCGACGATGGGTTGGCAGAAGGGTCCGATGAGGACTTTCTCGGACGTCTCGTCCGTGATGTGTGCTTTTGAGGAGAAGCTTTCGCAGGGGGCGAAGGCTTGGGTGTTGCGTTGTGCTTTTGGTCCTTTAGTCGACCACTGGAGGGCGATCGCGAGGTCGAGGCTGACGGCGAACCTGATGTTGATTAGGGCCTTCCTTGACAGGTACTGGGACACTACTACGACATTTCACATGCCCGGCTTTGAGGCCGGCATTACTTTGTCAGGGTATACGGTCATGACGGGGTTGCCGTTTGGTGACCGTGACATGAGTTTTGGGTTTGCGCCGTCCATTGTGGACGTGGTGGTGACTACCGCGATTGGCGGTGGTCTGGAGGTGGAGTATGAGGGTAAGCCACCTTATGTTATCAAGACGAGCTACATCTTGGAGTATTTCGAGGGGATGACCGAGCGAGGCCCCTCCGATCGGGTAATGACGACGCAGCGTAACATATGTGGCTGTGGTGGTTTGTCAGCGCCGTGTACTTCGGCGATAAGGGTGAGCGGGCGACGACGTCGGTCCTTATGCATCTCATAGACTGGGGTGCGATTGGGACGTTTGACTGGGTGTCGTCGTCCTTGGGTTTGTGCATTCGCTTTTGCATAGACGCGGTAAGGCCGCGGGTCATGCAACGAGGATCGAGACTGTCTTTAGCTTCGCCTGGATTTGTGATGGAGGTATGTATTGCTTTTGTTTTGGTTTTGGGTGTATTATTATTTGATTTTGTTGTCTTTGTCTTGTTTACTTGTTTTGTTAACTTGTTTTTGTATGTGCAGTCGTGGATCTTCAGTCACTTCCCCTTTCTGTTGCCTCCGCATGCCGTGACGATCGCGAGAGAGTATCCGTGATGCGATTGGGCACGATGTAACCGTCTTGACTTTTGACTGGTCGTACGATGAGGTTCGGGTGCGTCTGAACCTTATGGAGTTTAATCAGGTTTGTGTTTGAACCATTTTAAATAGAGTGTACTTAAAATGATTGTATTTATGAATGTTTGTTTTTGTTGTAGTTCGTGCCGTTCCCGTGGGGCTAGTACACGGGTATTCCTGAAGGCATCGGGGCGTGGTTTGCGTTGCGTGATACCCAGCGTCTGTACTTGGCGACGCCGTATGGGCCGGTTTGGTATCTTGGAGAGCGTCTAGTCTACAGGCAGGGTGCCCGGCTCCAGTAGTGCCTAAGGACCCGCCGAGAGTCCTTTTTGAGAGGGGAGTTTCTGCGCAGGATCGCGCGAGGTTGTACGGAGAGGGAGAGTCGGGGAATCTTCTTTGTCCTGGGGAAGACTACGGGCAGTTCGCTCAGTCTCGGCTTGCTTGTGGGCCGATTGAGGTATGTTTGCTTCGTTTTGAGGGTGCGTAGGGTAATTTTTGCGAAAAATTTCCCTGACGTGTGCGCTTTGTATTTGTTTTGTAGTTGTTTGATCCTGAGATGGCGGAGCAACCTAGTGACTTTCCTACTACCGTTGAGTGGGATGACTCGGGCGTCCGTCGTACCTTTACGTTGCCGACGTACTTGCCGGTGATTATTGACGCAGGCATGGACAGCTGGAGTGGCAAGGTGAAGAGGGTATGTATCCTCGTCTTTGTATATGTGTGAGCCCCCAGTTTGATCGAGGTATAGGAATATAGTGATGATCAAACTAGTGATAGTCGTGCTTTTGTGGTTACCCCCTCGAGTTTGTCTTAATTTGAGTGAATTTAAGGCAAAGTGGGGTTGACTGCGTTTGTTTTGAAATTTCCCCCTAAGTTTGGCTTAATTTGAGTGAAATTAAGGCAAAATGGAGAAAATCGTAACGTGTGTCATGTGTTGCAGGTGGCGAGGAGGTGCTGAAGTCGTGGAGATGACTAACGGTGGAGGATGGCTTGGGCTGAGCAGGCGGCTCAGTTGTGTCAGAGTCGTGCTGAGACGGCTCAGATTCGACATGAATTCGACGAGTATCGTCGTCGTCATCATGATTGAGATTGTGTAATAAAGATTGTATGAACCTTTGTTTACATGCTTTGTAGCTTGAACTTGAGCTTCGTTTGTATATTGTGAACCTGTTGTGTTAGTAAGCTTGTTTCGAAAACGAAATGATTCTCGAGTGGGATGCTTTGATGTTGAATTAGTTTGTGAAAATGTTTTGCAAAAAGTTCATTTTAAATGCGAAATGAGCTTGAGTGAATGTTGAAAATGCTATGCTTTGACTCGTAGTAGGAATCGTATTTGCTTAAAAGAAATGTAGTGTTGCTGCATGGGGAAGAACAAAGGAATTGTCGTAGTATAATGTGGGATGTGGTGCTTAGGAGAGACGAAATTAGGAAAGTTGTGAGAAAACCAGCCCCTGAAACCGCATAGCTCTATACGGTTTGGGGTGCAAACCGCATAGGCTTATGCGGTTTGGGGTCCAAACCGCATAAGGCTATGCGGTTTGGTGGCTTGGCTGGTAACGCTGTATTTCCATATTTCGGATACGGTTTTCCTATATAAGGAGAGGGGGTGCGTGCCATAATCCTCACTCAAAAACACTTCTCTCTTTTCTTTTATTACAAGTTTTTGCTCTCATAAACATATTAGGTATATTTACAAAAGTTTTTTGTACTCAAGAAAAATGGTTGAGCATTTTGATGCTCTTTTGAAGAGGTGGACTTCTTCATTAAGTCCGGCGATGAAGAGGGCGGTGTATGACGATGGTGCGGGCGTTTTTATTGGCTTTCGCCAAATGAAGGTCGAGCTAGACTTCCTTGATGCATGCTTGGATTACTGGGATCCTAGTTTGCATGTGTTTCGATTTCCAGGAGGGGAGGTATGTCCTTTGATGGAGGAGTTTACGGCGATTGGAGGATGGTCGAAACGAACAACTCCGGTGGTTGTGAGGAGTGAGCTTTGCTACAACGGGAGGTTGCGGAACTTCCTTGGGATGACAAATGCTCATGCTGCAGGTTTGTTTGAAGGAGGTAAGGTGAATATGCTTCTTTTGTGTCAAAGGTACATGAATCGGGCCGACACTAGCATTTCAGACCGTTCGAGGCGAAGGGCCCTTGCTTTTTGCTTGATTCACCGCTATGCTTTCGCGGGGTCGATGCCGGATGGGGTGTTCGGGAACGCGAGGTATGCTCGTGTTGTCGAAGAGATGGAACGTGGATACGATCCTTCAGCGTTGATCCTAGCGGAGACCATACTGGGCTTAGACGACCGCTGTGCTAATCGTCTGAGCTCGTACCGGGGTTGTGCTAGGATTCTCAACATTGGCTCATGGAGAGGCTTAGTGTTTATGCTGCTCTTCCCCTTGACGGTGTATTCAAGGCGGCGGCGACGACGTCACGGAAGACGGATTGGGTTGATCCTCGGGAGCGTTCACTCAACTACTTCCGGGGGTTTATGAAGGAAAGCACCATCCGCTGGTATGTGTCATGGTGGTAGATTACGGCGATTACGGTGCCGTCCGTGGCGAATGCGGCTTGCGGGTTAATGTTGTGTGGTTTTGAACGAGGGGTGTGGATTCATCCTCTTCGCTTGAAGAGGCAAATCGGGCTTGCTCAGACCATTCCCGAGCAGGATACTCAGGTTGGAGGGGTTGTAGTTCTAAACAACCAAGCCATTGATGCTTGGATCCGAGGATGGTCGGATCGTGTCACTTGGATGGTTCCGGCGCATATAGAGTCTACTCGTGTCACGGATTTCTATACGCGGTGGTATCGTTCCGATGATCCTAGGGAGCGGGAGAACCAGAGGAGGAGGGAGAAGAACGGGCCAAGGCCCTCTTTGGCGCATGAGGTGGTGCGCGGAAAGAGGGACTATGGTGATCTTGATGCTTCGAGTTCAGACGTTTCTACTTCAAAGCCGGCGCGGGAAAGGCTCGGGCCGAGGGTGACCGTTAGAGATCGCCTAGGGCCAAGGATCGAGGAGCCCCCAGTCGAGCAGGACGAGGATCCGATCGAGCCCCCAGGATTTGAGAGGACTACTCCCGTGATTAGTTCGAAGATCGTGGCGGATCAGCCTCTTGAAGATGAAGAGGCTGACCCAAAGCGACAGAAGATGGCTTAGTAGTTTGCTTTTGTTGTTTTGTTCAGAAAATTTTCTTTATTCGAATACATGTTTTCAAATAAAGGGTTAAGGAGGTTTGTTCCTAACTCATTTCTAAATTGTGAAAAATTCTAAATAAAGTAATTAAAATAGAATTAATTTGCTTTTGTCTTGTCTCGTTGCTTTCTTTTGTTTTGAGATGCTCTCGACCTTTTTAAGCTTTGAACACTTGTATGTTGCCTTAAATCCTCGACTTTTTTAAGCTTTGGATTGCTTTGTTTGATTTGTTTTGTCTTAAATCCTCGACCTTTTTAAGCTTTGGATTTAGATTCTTTTGTGTTGACTGTGCTCTCGACTTTTTTAAGCTTTGAGCGTGTCATTTTGTGAGTGCAACGCCCTCGACCTTTTTAAGCTTAAGGCGTGCGTGCGAAGAAGTTCGGTTGTGCTTTTGACAAGCTGCCTACGTATCTGTGTTTCATTACAGAATCTAACCGGCGTAGTTCGTATGATTCGGTTGAGCTCTTTGCAAAGCTGCCTACGTATCCACAGTGCGTGGAATCAAACCGAGCGTAGTTCACCCATGCGTGAGTGAGTTTCTTTTATATGAAATACATTGCAAATTTTGTTTAAGCTTAAGGGTAGTACTTCTTGAGTTGATCAAGATTTGTTGGCAGTCGGAAGTCCTGACAGTCCAGGTCAGTTAATTTCACGGCTCCTCCAGGAAGGATTTCCTTGACCAAGTACGGTCCGGCCCAATTGGGTTTGAATTTTCCTCTTGGGTCGACTGGTAATGGTGCTCGGACGGATTTGAGTACTAGGTCACCCACTTTGATATTTCGTGGCTTGACCCGTTTGTTGTATGCGCGTTGTAGGCGAGATTGGTACATTCGGACTGTACTTAGTGAATGTAATCGTCTCTCGTCTAAAAGGATGAGTTGTTCATATCGTTCGCGTGCCCATTCGGCTTCAGGAATGTCAGCTTCCATGAGAATTCGAAGGGATTGCATCTCGATTTCTACAGGTTGGACGGCTTCCATCCCGTAGGTTAGGAAATAGGGTGTCATACCTGTGGGTGTGCGGATTGTAGTGCGATATCCCCATAATGCGAATGGGATTTTGTTGGGCCAGTCGTGGCAGGTGTCGATCATCTTTTTGAGGATTGATACGACTGTTTTGTTTGCTTCCTCGACCGCGCCGTTGGTTTGTGGTCGATAGGGTGATGATTTATGCCGTTGTATCTTGTATTTGAGAAGAAGGGGTTCGACTTCTCCTTGGAAGTGTGTGCCTTGATCGCTTATGAATTCGTGGGGTATGCCGTAGCGACAAATGATGTTGTTTTGTATGAATTTTGCAACTTCTTTTGTGCCCAACTTGCGATATGATGCGGCTTCGACCCATTTGGTGAAATAGTCGATGGCCACGAGGATGAACCAGTGTCCTCCTGCTCCCACGGGTTGAACTTTGCCGATGACGTCGATTCCCCAAGTTGAGAATGGCCACGGCCAGGTTAAGCTGTATAGTGGTGAAGGGTGTATGTGTTGTACGTTTGCAAAGATTTGACAATTGTGGCAGTGTTTGACGTATTTTGCGCAGTCGGCTTCCATGGTGGTCCAATACCATCCTAGCCTTATGATTTGTTTGCACATGGCTCGTGCGTTCATGTGTGGTCCGCACTCGCCATCGTGTACTTGGAACATGATTTCGTGTCCTTTTTTGTGGTCGACGCACAAAAGTAGTATGCCTTGAGGCGTCTTTTTGAGTAGTTTGCCCATTTCCATCACGAATTGCGACGATAATAGGCGTAGGGCTCGTTTGGCTCGTTTGTCAATGTTTGGTGGGTATTCACCGTTTGTTTTGTAATTGATGATTGCTTGGTACTAAGGATCGGTTTGTTTTTCCTCGGTTTCGATGTCACAGATGTAAGCGGGTTCGTTCCGTCGTTCCACGACAATGGGTAATCTTTCCATTCCTGGGCGTATGTTGATTAGTGACGCGAGTTTAGATAACGCGTCGGCGAATTGGTTTTCTTTGCGTGGGAGGTGTATGAATTCTACGTGATAGAATTCGTTGATGAGCTCTTGTATCTTGTTTTGGTATAATGCTAGGTTTTCATTAAGTATCTTCCATGCTCCGGATACTTGGTTGATTATGAGGGAGGAGTCCCCGTAGACTCGTACGTTGCGGGCGTTGAGTACAAGCGCTGCTTGGAGACCGTGCAAGCATGATTCGTATTCGGCGGCGTTGTTAGTTACATCGAAATCTAGCTTGATGGATAAGGGTGTGAGTTCGCCATTTGGGGATATGAGAAGTATTCCTACTCCACATCCTCGATAGTTGGATGAACCATCGAAGTATAATTCTCACTGTTCTTGGTCGATGTTGTAAATCCCATCGTCGGGAAGGGATGTCGTGTCTATGATCGGTTATTCGATGATTGCATTTTCAGCTAAGAAATCAGTGACTGCTCGTACCTTGATTGCTTTGAGGGGTACGTACTTAAGGTCGAATTCGGCTAGGAGCAACGTCCATCTGGCCATTCGTCCGTTAAGCACAGGTTTCTCGAAAAGGTACTTTACGGGGTCCATTCTGGAGTAGACCTTCGTTTGATGTGCTAGCATATAGTGACGGAGTTTCTTGGATGACCATACTAAAGCTAGACAACTCTTCTCGACGGGTGAATATCGAGTTTCGTAATCGAGAAACTTCTTGCTTATGTAATAGATTGCGTGTTCTTCACCATTTATTTCTTGGGCGAGCATGGCGCCCATGGCGGTAGGGGTTATTGTGAGGTATAAGGATAGTGGCAAATCCTTTTGGGGTGGTCGTAGAACTGGCGGGTTGGTTAGTAATTCTTTGACCTTGTCAAATGCTTTTTGACATTCTTCGTCCCATTCAACTGTTGGAGTAAGTGTCCTCCACAATGTTGCGAATACTTAATAAATCTCATTAAGAGGAATAAAGGGAATATAGCTTTATATAAGTGAGATGATTAACATATATCGGTAACGCTCGGCTTGCTAGAGTTTGACGTTACTGTCATGAGATGGCGGTAATCAACTGATCACTTTCGGTCACACCTAATGGGAGGAAGACCAACAGAGACTAGTTATTTGTATTTGATATAGTATAATTAAAGACTTAATATTGAGACTAATACGTTAGTCAAGAGGTCATAAATTATGAGACGTATATAAGATACGGAACTAGAGTGTTATTATTCTTTTATGTGATAATTGAATAATAAAATGTTTTGTGATTTTGTGAATTTATAATTAAGTGTTAATTTACTAAAAGAGTTATTTGTCATTAATAAAGATTAATGACTAATAAGATTTATAGGTTAATAATATAGAGAATATTTGAGTCTAAATTGATAAATT
Source organism: Dianthus caryophyllus (assembly GCA_023091065.1). Classification (NCBI taxonomy): domain Eukaryota; kingdom Viridiplantae; phylum Streptophyta; class Magnoliopsida; order Caryophyllales; family Caryophyllaceae; genus Dianthus; species Dianthus caryophyllus. The sequence continues at coordinate 7,300,914 of CM041529.1, read as the reverse complement.
ATATATTGATATAATTGTCATTTATATTACTTAAATTGTTAAGTATATATATTATTTTTATTAATTAGTTTATTTAAGTGTTAAATGGACTAAATAATATCAAATGGACTCAAATAAAATGGACCAAAAATGACCCAAATGGGCCTAAGGGGGCTCGCCAAAATGAGCTAATTTTGAGCTATATTTTGGTCAATATTTTTGGTCAATTATAGCCTAACTTCTCCACTCACCTTTGCCTATAAATACACCCATCATGTGTAAGCATTTGATACATGTTTTTCCACTCACTAAAATCACAAAACACAACAAATAAAATCAGCCAAAATAAGGGTCTTTTGGCCAAGAGTTTTGATCAAAGAAATTGATCAAATTGATTTATTATTTGTACTCTTATTCACTCATAATAATACCTACATATTATTAAGTATAATACTAATATAATCTAGCAATATTATATAGTATTAGTTGGTTTAATCCTAGGGTGGATTAAGGAAGGAGGTGTTCTTATTTGAGCACTTAATAAGAAGACTTCACTTTTAGGCCTTATAGAAGGTCTATTCTCTTTTGTTTTAAATTACCGTAATTTAATTCAATTATATACCGTTTAGTTTAACATGCACAACTAGGTCCGAAAGTCCACTATAAGTGATTAGTGGCATGGTTAGAGGAGTCCTTTAGGGCCATGATCCTAACAAGTGGTATCAGAGCCAGCTATTGTTGCATGTTCTACTAAACCGTAAAAGTGAGCTTTTTCGGCCTACAGCTGAAAATTTGTGACCAAAATGAGTTTGATCACATTTTTATGGCTTGCATGTTCATTTTATAATCTTTATATCATTCTGGTTGTAAATTATTTTTTACGATATTTCGCTTTATTTATCGCTTATACGACTACAATTGGCTAAAATACGATAAAAACGACAATTTTGACAATTAAACGGTTTAATTGACTAAATTGCATGTTAATTTTAGCTAAAATGTAAATTTGACATACCACAAGTATACTCAAGTGTTTGAGATTAAAATTTTGAAATTAAAAGAATTAATCTCATTTTGTTTAGTTAGTTTTTAACGGTTAAAAACAGCTAAATCGGTAAAGTCAAATTTATTCTTTTTAGTCGAAATGCTGCCAATTTTTATATTTATTTTGTTTTTGAACTACCACCCATTTATGGGGTCGAGTTCATTTTAATCGAACTACCACCCATTTATGGGGTCGAGTTCATTTTAATCGAACTACCACCCATTTATGGGGTCGAGTTCTTTGTATTCGAATTACCACCCAATTTATTGGGGTCGAATTCGATTTTTTAATTCTTTTGTAGAACTTGGACCAGAATTCAAAAGTTTGAGTTTGGTATATTTCATAAGGGTTATGATAGTGTTGGCAAGCAATCGTAACGGTTACGATAAAAGCGATAAAAACTAGAAATTTTGATCAAATTATGCTAAATAAATTAGTGGTGACTAAACTACTATTCTAAATCAGTTTAGAAACTTAGTGTAAGCTCAAAATTGGTTTGAGTGTTGATCCAATTTTTAAATGGTTTAAAACTTGGTGAAATAGATGATAAAGATTATAAATTGATATTCAAGTTAAATTGGTAAATTGATAGTTTGGCATGTTTTATTTTATTTTATATAATCGGATTATATTGTTTATGCATGTGGTTTGAATGTGATTCGTATTTAATGCATTAATTCTAGTATGGCCTAGTTTAATCGGTATTTAGGACCCGTACTGAAAGGGAATACCGATCGGTTTGTAATATAATTGTGATCTCGTATCACCCTTGTATTTGATGATTTATTCTTTTTAGAAATATATGTATAATAGGATTATATTTGTATTTATTTAAGAAGACGGTGATCCAATTACACGACGGTGCCATTTTGGAAAGGAGTTCCAAACGAAAATTCCATATAGGGGCCAAAGGCGTTGGCTTTCAATTTGTAAATAATTGTATTACACTAGTTAATTAGATTTGCTAGATGGCCATACTAGAAATTCTTGTTTGTTTCATTTTATTTTAGCACGTTAGTGTCACCTGCTAAAAACATGCCAAACTAATCAAATAACCGTCGAGTGTAGTATAGATTGTCGATAAAAATCGTTTAGAATTCGCTTATTTAGTTCACTTTAAAGGGAATTAACGTTTAATCGACAAGATCTCTCATTTTCTAAAATTGAGATTAGCCTTACCAATTAGTAGCACCTATAAATCCCTTATTCGTCAGATGCAGGTCCGCCTCCGCGGGGTGTAATCTTTCTACCTTGGGTAAAAAGGGTAATAAACGAGTTATTACGAGTGAAAATTGGTTGGACTCAATAGAATGCAAGACAAGTCTTGTATTCTAGGGCTAGTAGTCGGATTTAAGTAAAATCTGACGACCGAGAGTTCTAAAAGTGTTAGAATCAGTCAAAGGTTGACTCACCAAGATTACTTAAGATTGGTATGGAACGACTAAACCGTCCCCAATTTTAACTAAAATTGGATCTCGGGATCATTCATATAAATCAGTGGGAGATCTTTATATGTATACTTTTATGTTTAATCGTTTATCATGAATGCTTATAGTTTTTCCTTTTTCGCTTGTAGATTTTCTATTAATTATGGCGTCTCCAACTGATGATTCTACTCCTCCTCCTAATAATTCTCTTCCTCCTTCGACCGTTGCGCATCTAGCGCGAGATTCTTGGCTACGCTCCTTTATGGATAAGTATATCCTGAAGGACGATGGTAGCAACTTTTTGGATTGGGAAGCCAATCTCCATAGTGCTGCCATCGCAGATGGCAAATTACGGTACTTGGTTGAACCTTCCCCTCCTGTACTGACGCCAACGTCCACCTCTGTTGTTATGGACGCTTATGATGAGTATCATAGGGAGTCCAATGCGATCCGGAATGTTCTACTCTTCTCAATGGAACAAGAACAACAGAGGAGGTGTGTGGGTTTGACATCGCATCAAATCTACACAAGGTTGACATACAGTTTCTCGAAAGCTCCCCGGATCGTGCAGTACGACGCGGCTGCTAAATTCTTCAAGGCTCGCCTCGTAAAGGGGCAGTCCGTATCGACCCACGTACTCAAAATGATTGAGTATGTGGAAACACTACAGAGGTTGGGTATTGCGATCACGCAAGAAGTTGCGGTTGATCGAGTTCTACACTCTCTACATGAGGGTTTTGCTCACTTTCGTATAAATTATAATATGAATAATATGAGCAAAAGCCTACATGAGCTTCACTCTCTGCTTGTACAAGCAGAGACTGATATGAGAGCTACTGGGAGCAGTCGTAGAGAGGTGTACAATATGTCGGTTAAAGGTAAAGGGAAGTTTAAGCCTGGTCCAAAAAGAGGGAATAAATCGGCTAGTACGAGGGATAAGGGCAAGGCTCCTGTAGCAAGTACGTCCAAATCCTCGAAGAACGGGCCCAAACCGGACACGAAATGTTTCTATTGCTCTAGTGTCGGACACTGGCAAAGAAACTGTCCGAAATATTTGGAGGACATCAAGACTGGAAAGGTCGTCCCCAAAAGTAAGCTTTCCTATTCAATCTATGTGATAGACGTTAATTATACTTCAGCTAATACCTGGGTACTTGACTCAGGCTGCGGTTCTCACCTTTGTAATCATTTACAGGGGCTGGTAAGAACAAGAAAACTAGCTAAAGGAGATGTGGACCTGCGGCTAGGGAATGGAGCTAAAGTAGCGGCCGTCCTAGTAGGAACATATGTACTTGTTTTGCCTTCCGGTTTAGAGTTGTATCTTAATAACTGTTATTATGTACCAGCTTTAAGTAAGAATATAATATCTATGTCTGTATTAGATACAGAAGGTTTTATTTTTGTAATCAAAAATCAAAAATGTACTATTTCATCTGATGAAATGATATATGGTTGTGCAATATCAATTGCTGGTATTTATATTCTTGATTTGGCAAAAGACGTCTATCAAATAGAAAATAAAAGGCTCAAAACAGGTGATCCAGTTACAACTTACCTATGGCATTATCGTTTAGGACACATAAATGACAAACGCGTAAGACGACTAGTTTCTACTGGTCTTCTGAAGCCATTTGACTACGAATCATATGGTGTTTGCGAATCTTGTCTTTTAGGCAAGATGACTCGTAGTCCTTTTACTGGAAAAGGAACACGAGCTAGTGAGTTGCTGGGATTGATACATACAGATGTATGTGGTCCTATGTCAATTTCAGCCAGAGGTGGGTACAGCTACTTCATTACTTTCACTGATGATTTAAGTAGATACGGTTACGTCTATTTAATGAGGCATAAGAGTGAAGCCTTTGAAAAGTTCAAAGAGTTTCAAAATGAAGTAGAAAATCAATTAGATAGGAAAATCAAAGCTTTACGATCAGATCGTGGAGGTGAATACCTATATAATGATTTTGATAATCATCTTGTAAATTGTGGTATTTTATCACAATTGACTCCTCCTGGCACACCACAATTGAATGGTGTTGCCGAGAGAAGAAACCGAACTCTATTAGACATGGTTCGGTCGATGATGAGTCTGACTGAGCTACCAGACTCATTTTGGGGCTTTGCGCATGAGGCAGCCGTTCTTAACCTAAATCGTAGCCCGACTAAGGCAGCTGAGAAAACTCCATATGAATTATGGAGAGGGAAAGTCCCTACTCTATCATTTCTCAGAATATGGGGTTGTGATGCTTATGTCAAGAGTAAGTCTGACGATAAGCTAGCACCGAGATCTGAGAAATGTATCTTTGTAGGATACCCAAAGGAAACGCGTGGCTATTACTTCTACAACCATCACGAGAACAAAGTGTTTGTGACTCGTGAGGCTGTCTTCCTAGAAAAGGAATTCATTTCTAGAAGACAGAGTGGGAGAAAATTTGAACTTGACCAAGTTCAAGAGCCACAAACTGAGGTTGTGACACAAGAAATCGGTTCTTCGGTTGCTAACTCAGTTGTTATGCCTTCTGAACCTAGAAGGTCAGGGCGTATTAGTCACCCACCTGATCGGTATCTAGGTTTGATTGAAGAAGGAAATGAACAGGTCGTTTTACTTCTTGAAAGTGACGAGCCTGCTACCTACAAAGCGGCTGTTTCTAGTACTAACTCCGAAAAGTGGATTGAGGCAATGAAATCTGAAATGGATTCGATGTCCGAAAATCAGGTTTGGAACCTGACAGATTTACCTGAATGAGTCAGACCTCTTCAGTGTAAATGGATCTTTAAAATCAAATGCGGACTGGATGGAAACCCAGATGTTTTCAAAGCTAGACTAGTAGCTAAAGGTTTCACTCAGATTCATGGTTTACACTATGATGAGACCTTTGCTCCAGTAGCTATGCTTCGATCCATTAGGATAATTCTTGCAGTTGCTGCATTTCATGATTATGAAATTTGGCAAATGGACGTTAAAACCGCTTTCCTGAATGGGATTCTGGATGAGGAGGTGTATATGACACAACCTGAAGGTTTTATCGATCATAAAAATCCTAAAAAAGTTTGCAAGCTCAAGAAGTCCATTTATGGTCTTAAGCAAGCATCCAGGAGTTGGAATCACCGGTTTGATCAGGTGATTAAACAGAACGGATTTACTCGAAGTGTTGAGGAACCGTGTCTGTATACGAAATTTAGTGGGAGTCAAGTTGTATTTTTAGTATTGTATGTAGATGACATACTGCTAATAGGGAATGATATACCTATGCTCACTTCTGTAAAGAGCTGGCTAGGAGATCATTTCCAGATGAAGGACTTGGGAGAAGCTAAGAGAATTTTGGGCATCAGGATCTATAGAGATAGATCCAAAAGGACGTTAGCGATAAGTCAAGAAGCTTATATTGATAAAATTCTTGACAGGTTCAACATGAAGAACTCTAAAAGAGGGTTCTTACCTATGGGTTATGGGACTACTCTGAGTAAATCACAGTGTCCTACTGAACAAAAGGATGTTGAACGCATGAAATTGATTCCATATGCTTCGGCAGTTGGATCAATCATGTACGCTATGATGTGTACACGTCCAGATGTGTCATATGCTCTAAGTATGACGAGTAGGTACCAAGCTAATCCAGGTGAGAGTCACTGGATAGCGGTAAAGAATATCCTTAAGTACTTGAGAAGGACTAAGGATTCAGTTATTGTTTATGGAGGAGAAGATGAGCTACGTATAAAAGGTTATACAGATGCTAGTCTTCAAACTGATCGAGATGACTTGAAATCTCAATCAGGATATGTTTTCCTTATGAACGGAGGTGCAGTTTGTTGGAAGAGTTCCAAACAGCCAGTAATAGCGGACTCTACAACGGAAGCTGAGTACATAGCCGCATCGGAAGCTGCGAAAGAGGCAGTTTGGATTCGACAGATTTTAGAGGGTCTAAAGGTAGTCCCCAAAGCTGAAGAACCAGTTCCCATATTTTGCGACAATAATGGGGCGGTCTTTCAAGCTAAAGAGCCCAAGTCTAGTAATAAATCTAGACATGTACTTCGGAAATTCCATGTAATTAGAGATTATGTGGAGAGAAAGGAAGTTATAATATGTAATGTTGGGACAGACAACAATGTCGCTGACCCATTAACCAAACCATTACCTCAATCGAAACATAATCGTCATGTAGTTTCGATGGGTATAAAAAGGGTTTTGGATTTGTAAATTATTTTGATATATGATCATCTAATTTTATTACATATATAGCATTTATGTTTTACTTTTATTCAATTTTTATATTGTTTATACTCGGTTTGTCCCAATAGGTTGTGGAGACAACACTGAACCCTGTTAAAGTGAGCGGGATCAACCTAGTATTTAGCCCCTAGTCACTTATATGAGGTGACGTCTCTCTAGTGACTGGTTTGTGAATCGATTTGATGGTGAGTTCAGTAACCATAGGTCATAGACAGTATGACCAGTCGATTACTTTGGCAGGCTATGGGATACTCTGCTGGGCAGTGACCATCAACCAGAGTTCTTTGTGTTGCCTGGTCGTGGCAAGAATCTCTGAAGTATTCCTTTGAGTCGATTCTTTAGACTGTTGACTGTTAGTCTGAGTCAGTACAGTTTCCGAGTGACTTTGGTTTATATTCTATGTCGTGCCGTAAAAGGAGGCTACAGGGTATATTCTGGGTCATGGTGATCTATGTTCGATTGCAGGCCTACAGGGTAACAGGAATTGTCTACCCTCGTCAGGGTTCAGTATCTCAGGGCCACTCGAGGAGAAATAACTGGAAATGCGTGGCCACGCTCGGAAGTAATCTATGGTAGATTTTTCCGGTTAGACAGTTATTCTCCATGTAACACCCGGTGTTGTCCGAGGTTATTCGGGCCGGGTGTGTTGTACCTGGTGTTGTCCGAGGTTATTCGGGCCGGGTACCCCGTTGAAGAGGTTCATGTGTTGGCTCAAGTGACATAGTGCTTAAAAGGATTGTAAGTACTACTCATATCAACAAGATGCATCTTCTTTTCTGGTGGCTCATCTTAAGTACTCTTCAGTTAAGCGTGCTTGCTGGAGAGTAGTCTTAGGATGGGTGACCTCCTGGGAAGTTCTCAGGATGCGCACGAGTGAGGACAAAGTGCGCTGGAAAGGGCCCGTGTTGGTCTGTGGGCGATGTACGCAGCCTGGCGAGCTACCGTGAATGACATTTCGGCCTTTAGTTGGGGCCGGGGTGTTACACTCCAGATCGAGAAAACTACTCTAGATCAGATCAATTGCAAGTGCGACCTGAAAGACACCTTGCATTGAGTGAGAGATTAAAGTGACAAGAGAATCGGTGTCGCAACACTTGTAAGGACAAGTGGGAGATTGTTGGAGTAAGTGTCCTCCACAATGTTGCGAATACTTAATAAATCTCATTATGAGGAATAAAGGGAATATAGCTTTATATAAGTCAGATGATTAACGTATATCCAGAACGCTAAACTGCTAGAGTTTGACGTTACTGTCATGAGATGGGGGTAATCAACTGATCCCTTTCGGTCACACCTAATGGGAGGAAGACCAACAGAGACTAGTTATTTGTATTTGATATAGTATAACTAGAGACTTACTATTGAGACTAATACGTTAGTCAAGAGGTAATAAATTATGAGACGTATATAAGATACGGAACTAGAGTGTTATTATTCTTTTATGTGATAATTGAATAATAAAAAGTTTTGTGATTTTGTGAATTTATAATTAAGTGTTAATTTACTAAAAGAGTTATTTGTCATTAATAAAGATTAATGACTAATAAGATTTATAGGTTAATAAAATAGAGAATATTTGAGTCCAAATTGATAAATTATATATTGATATAATTGTCATTTATATTACTTAAATTGTTAAGTATATATATTATTTTTATTAATTAGTTTATTTAAGTGTTAAATGGACTAAATAATATCAAATGGACTCAAATAAAATGGACCAAAAATGACCCAAATGGGCCTAAGGGGGCTGGCCAAAATGAGCTAATTTTGAGCTATATTTTGGTCAATATTTTTGGTCAATTATAGCCTAACTTCTCCACTCACCTTTGCCTATAAATACACCCATCATGTGTAAGCATTTGATACATGTTTTTCCACTCACTAAAATCACAAAACACAACAAATAAAATTAGCCAAAATAAGGGTCTTTTGGCCAAGAGTTTTGATCAAAGAAATTGATCAAATTGATTTATTATTTGTACTCTTATTCACTCATAATAATACCTACATATTATTAAGTATAATACTAATATAATCTAGCAATATTATATAGTATTAGTTGGTTTAATCCTAGGGTGGATTAAGGAAGGAGGTGTTCTTATTTGAGCACTTAATAAGAAGACTTCACTTTTAGGCCTTATAGAAGGTCTATTCTCTTTTGTTTTAAATTACCGTAATTTAATTCAATTATATACCGTTTATTTTAACATGCACAACTAGGTCCGAAAGTCCACTATAAGTGATTAGTGGCATGGTTAGAGGAGTCCTTTAGGGCCATGATCCTAACATCAACGTGGTCGGTTTTCTTGAGCTTCTTGAAAACTGGTTCACATATCATGGTGAGCTTGCTAATGAAGCGTGAGATGTATTGAATTTGGCCCAAGAAACTTCGAATTTCGTCGAGGTTCTTCGGGGGTTGCATTTCGAGAATTGCTTTGACTTTCGAGGGGTCGACCTCGATGCTTCTTTGGCTCACTACGTGTCCTAGTAGTTTACCGGATTCGACTCCAAAAGTACATTTTTGGGGATTGAGGCGCATTTTGTATTGTCGTAGGCGAGTGAAGAATTTGCGGAGGTTAGTGATATGACCATTTCTCTCCTTTGACTTCACGATCATGTCATCGACGTAGACTTCGACTTCTTTGTGCATCATGTCATGTAAAAGGGTTGTGGCGGTGCGTTGGTATGTAGCACCGGCATTGATTAGGCCGAAAGGCATGACCGTGTAGCAGTATGTGCCCCACGGTGTAATGAAGGCCGTTTTTGCCATGTCTTCGCAAGACATTTTGATTTGATTATAGCCCGCGTAGCCGTCCATGAAGGATAGGAGGGCGTGGTCGGCGGTATTGTCGACTAGGACGTCCACATGGGGTAATGGGAAGTCATCTTTGGGACTGGCTTTGTTCAAGTCGCGAAAGTCAACGCATACTCGGATTTTGCCATTCTTCTTCAAGACTGGGACCATGTTTGAGACCCATTCAGGATATTCGATGACTTGGATGAAACCGGCTTGTAGTTGTTTCTCGATTTCTTCCTTTACCATAAGGGACCACTCGGGACGTAGCCTCCTTAGTTTTTGTTTGATTGGTTTGTAACCGGGTTTAATAGGGATGCGGTGTTCGGCTATGCTTCGTTCGGTTCCGGGCATATCCTTGTATGACCAAGCGAATACGTCCTTGAATTCGCTTAGGAGTTGTGTAAATTGGGCGCGCTCGTCTTCGTCCAGTGAGGCACCTAGTTGTAACTCCCTTGGTTCTTTGGGGGTTCCCACGTTTATGGTTATGGTTTCCTCGATGATAGGGTCTTGTGTTTTTGGAGAGACAATGTTTGCAATGTATTTGTTTAATGATTCATTTGTTTGTTCATTTTCATCGCATGAGTTAGTGTCTTTTGTATTTTGTGATTTGTTTATTGTTTGTTGATTTGTAATTGTTTGTTGGTTGTTTGTTTTAGCTTGAGACGAGACGTAAGCAAACTTATTCATTTCATTACTTTGAAAAGATTTATTCGACAATTCAGAAAATTGCTTGGAGCTAGCCTCCGTAAAAAGAAAATCTAAACTAAAGCTAGAGTCTAGGATAGATGGGTCGACAGATGACCCGACACTGAGAGCATTAGAAGTTAGTAAAATCTTTTCTTCCTCTTCGCTGTCTTCATTGGAGCTGGAGCTGCTTGAGCTTGTCTTGCTTTCATCTTTGTTTTTGAGGCTGGTGACAAAACGGTGAGGTAGATTGCATCATTGTTCTGGTTGTGCCTAGGCTGAAAGTGGTTTTTCCGATTGTCCCTTGGTTTGACGGGAGTAGTGCGCTTTGCTGAGAGGTTGTTCTTGGAAGGCAGTACGTTTTCTGCCCTAGGTTTCTTGATTCTTCCTTGATTGATGAGATCTTGGATGGTGTGTTTGAGCTTAAGGCATTTTTAGGTGCTGTGCCCCATGCCTCGGTGGTATGCACAGAAGGCGTTGGGGTCCCATGACTTTGATTACTTGCTCATGGGTGGTTCGTTTATAGGACCGACCGGCTCTATGTAGTCTTTTTCGATTAACTTTTGCAATGCCCTGGCGTAGGGTATGGGGAGTTTATCGAAATTCCTTGCAGAGCTATTGGCGGTGTGGCTTTTTCGGTTTTTGGTTGCACGAGTGTCCCTCGGAGAGTTGTCTTGATAAGTAGAATCGTCGTAGCTAGACGTAAGATCCTGTTCAATGCGGGTGCCGATTTCAACAAGATGTTCGAAATTCCGAACGTCACAAAAGTGAAAGTAATATCGCCAAGCGGGTCGTAAGCTATAGAAGAAAGTAGGTATAAGCTCGTCCTCATACGGGTGATCCGGGATTTGGGCGAGTAAGTTCCTCCACTGGGCGAGATATTCGATGAAGTCTTCGTCGTCTTTTTGACGGAAGGCCTCGAGGATGTCAAGCGAGGTTGGGTTGTTGGCCTCTTTCTTAATACGTCGCTCCAGACGTTCGACTTCGGTCCGATGTAGGGCCTTCAAGTTATCGATGTCTCTAGCGAGTCGGTTGATGTGGGCTATCACTTCGTCGGTGGGTAGCCAGTCTTCATCGTCGTCGTCGCTAGACCAAATTGCGTTGATTTGGTCATCAGTGGGTGTGATTAGATAGGAGCAATCTAATATAGGGATTGACCCTACGAAGATAGCGTGATTGCCGAGCGGGTTGTCACTGTTCGATGGCTTGGTAGGTTGAGATGGTTTGCTGAGCTTTCCTTGATCTATGAGATCCTGGATAGCGTTCTTGAGCCTAAAGCAATTCTCGGTGTCGTGCCCCTTGCCTCGATGGTATGCACAGAAGGCATTGGGGTTCCAAGATTTAGGCTTTTTGTCCTCGGGAGGCTCGCTAGTAGGCCCGATCGGTTGTAGGTAGTTCTTTTCGACCAACCTTTGAAATGCCTTGGAGTAGGTCATAAAGAGAGGGTCGAAGTTTCTCTTAGCCTTGGAAGGTGCTGAGAAGGTAGTTGCGAAAGCGTCGAGGCTATCATCGTCGAGGTTGCCGACGGTGCGGTTTTCTTCGCTTTTGACTGCGCGGGAAGACTTTGAGGAGCTTCCTTGATAAGCATGGCCGGTGTATTTGGCCATCGTGCCAGTCCTAAGATCGTCTTCGATTTGAGTGCCGACCTTAGTTAGCTCTTTGAAGTTCTGAATGTTGTTGTACCTCATGTAGAATTGATACACGGGTCGTAGGTTATTTATGAACTTCGGTACGAGCTCGTCCTCGCGGGGACGGTTGGGGATTTGACACTTAGCTTCTTCCAACGAGTGAGATAGTCGGTGAAGCCTTCATTGTCCTTTTGAGCGAGGACTTCCAGGGTGCGGATCGAGACTTGGGTGTCTTCATTGTCTCGATATTGTCGATCGAACTCGACTGTGAGTTCTTCGAAAGTAGGGACCCGCTGTGGGTCAAGTGAGTAGAACCATGTCTTCGGCACTGCTGCTAGAGAGTGCGGGAAGAGAGTTAGCCAGTGCTTGGCGTCGACCCCCTTTATGGCCATTTGGGACTTGAAAGCTCGGATGTGAATGATCCGGCTCTCATGTCCTTGAAAGATAGGAAGATCACTAAGGGCGAGCTTGTTAGGGAGCTCATCCTTAATGCTAGCAGGCACGTTTTCATTCTCCTTGTGGATAGAGTAAGTGCTCGAGACATAGAGCCTTTCCTCCATGGCTTGGAGTTTCTTAGCGTGCCTATCGGCCTCTTCCTTGATCCTTTGTTCCATACGTTCCACTTCAGTGGCATGATGGGTCAAAAGACCTTCGAGGTCGGCGGTCAGCTTTGTGACTTGGTCACGGAGTGCGGTAACTTCGGCATTGCCGGCCATTTTGCGAGTGTAGGTTCATTTTTTGTATGGGATTATTACACGATGCTTAGTACGGCGAGTATCCAGCTGAGGCCTGCATTTCACTTTGATATTAGTGACACGACTCGACCCACTAGAGTTACAAACATTCTAAGCATTCATTTTTAGCTCATTTCTTTGTTTAGAAAGACCTTTTATGTTTTGAAAAGAGGAGATTTTCGAAAAGGCTTTAGCTAAAGGAAGCTTTTGAGGCAAGGATGCGTGCGCGCGTCTCGTCTCGATGTTAAAAGGTTTGCTTTGCACCCGTCGAGCTGATATCGGTAATTTGCCGAGGTGAGCTCGAGTTCGGATGTGTAAAAGAGAAAGGATTCGACTCGAGAGTGGTTAACAAATCGAGTCGAGGATGTTAAACGTAGAGCTAGGCCGTATGACCTAGGGGATTCAAATCCGCGAGCTCGGGTTTTAATCCTTGCTCGGGTTTTTGCTTGTTAGTGAAAAAGGAGAATTTTAAGAAAGCTTGTTTCAAAAATTCGCGATAGTTTTGTTTGAAAAGGTGTTAGTTTGTTAGATGTTAGGTTCATTTATCTTTGAAACGTTTAAACGAGTTTTCGAAGATATGAATGCAGATGCTCGTTTTGAAAAGGACCATGGAGTGCATGGCCTCGAACTTGTACGTATGACTCAAAAGGGGTGAAAAGTGAGTCAGTCGGGTACACCTCCAACTACCTCGAGTACGCTTTGGCAGATACTTAATCCCTTTATTTCCTTACGTCGGGGCGATAGGTTTTCTAAGGGAGCACTGGGGCGGTCGAGATAGCCGTTTATGGCAAGCCGTGGAGGGGCGAGAGGAAAGCTAGTCCGGCATGTGCTTTATCGAGTGGACAAGCCTGCATGTGGGAACCACCTCTCGAGGGTGCAAAGGTTGCCTAGATTCCAAAAAGAATGGACTCTAAACGAATGTGCATAGCTCAAATATGTATACATGGATTGTTCAAGGCTTTCAAGTTTCACCTCTTTATTTTTAAAAAGAAAAAGCTAGTTTTAAGTTTTAAAAATAGAATCTCCCCAGCGGAGTCGCCAAACTGTGGAACCCGGGATCGAGACGAGGGACCCAACTCGGCGTCTTGCATAAGGGCGCATTTAAGTTAAAAAGACTAATTTACAAAAACCTTTAAAACTGTTTTGGAGTCGCCACCTAATTATCGCGGAAATTAGGAACCTGCTATCATGTCCTAAGCCTAAAGACATGTCCTAGATTTTGGAGCACGCCGATACCCCTACATCTAAGGCTTGAAACCAGAATGGATTCGGGGTGAGGGTACTTTAGAAAAAAAGTAATTCAATTAATGATTTATGAAAACCTTTTAGAAAAGCCTATGTAAAAATAGCCTCTACTGACCTAGAACAATCCAAGTAAGATGATATTTGAGCTAATGTTATCGCTACGTACAAGTGCGAAAAGTTTGTAAAAGAATGCAGATGCAGATGCAAAAAGATTGATTAAAACCCTCAGTTTAGCATGTTTAACTTGTTAACGAAAACGGTTCAGTTAAAGGTCGAATTCATTGTTTAAGTTGATTTTAATGCAAAATAAGAAGGTGCAAGATGCATGCAAATAAAATAAAGTTCAATTGTCCATTGGTTTATTTTATAAGGGTCGGTTGCTTATGCGACTTTGGCGTGTCATCGGATATGGAGTGTACCCGAAGTAATAAGAACACTTGGAATGCAAGCGCGCTCGGTGCCAAAGCCGGGAGGGGGGGCGCTAAATTGTAGTCCCCTTTGTTAGTCCATAGAAAATAAGAAAAAGCTTTGATCCAAGTGGATCGGTACCTACCTTGTCCTGACGCTTCAGATCTGGGCAGAGCTTCGCTTCTTGAACTTGAAAGGAGGATGAATTCAACACGAGATGGTGTGTTGAACTCAAGGATTTGAGTGCGTGAGGCTTTGAGAGAGTTTTGAAGTGTGTTGTGAAGGAATTGTGGTTGTAAATTGTGTTTCTCGAGGTCAGGTATAGGGGTGTATATATACTAAAAACCTCGGAGAAATTAGGAAATCCGGGGATAAAAACAAGCCAGGAAACCGCATTAGCTTATGCGGTTGCCTAGGGAAACCGCATAAGCTCATGCGGTTGCCAACCCAAACCGCATAACGCTATGCGGTTTGTGGGTGTGGCTTTTAGCAGGCTTTCCTAGTTTCGGTTTGATTATATCTCTAAAAGATACGGTATAATCTTAACCTTGCACGTCAAGAAAAAACCTGGGATATTTCTGAGATATTTGTGATGTTCAGGGCTTTGGAGTGCGGGCCAAAGGCTGGGCTTGGGCTCGGTTTTGGGCCCGAGATCCGGAAAAATGAAAAAGGTGTATTTGCATAGATTTTGTGAAATAAGATAACCCGTGAGGCTATATTTTGTGTAAGAGGAGGATAAATGGAAGATTTAGCCACCGGGCCTAAATTTAGGAATTTAGGAATGCTGAATTAGACCTTGTTAATGTAAAAGGCCTAATTGTAGTGCAAATGCGAAGCTCATGCCAAATGAAGCAGGACGAGGACCTAGCTAGACTCCAAATGGACAAAATGAACGTTTATTTAAAGCGATGTGAAGCGACCTAAATCATTTTAACATTTCAAAACGACTCAAAATGAATTCGACATTATTAGAACCGTTTAAGTCAACGACAGGGTTTTGTTTGGGAGGGTACGGATATGGGTATCCACAGTAGGCGATCACGGACCAAAACAAAATATAAAGCAATTCAGTTCACTTTGAGGTGTTCAACGTTGTCTGCACAACCCTCATGAAAAACAATATATAAAACAAAACGATAATTTTATTAGAAGTTTTAGGAAAAACAAGTGTCTAATCCATACAAACAACTAATACAACTCAGGAACACGCTTAATTCCCATGGAAATAACGTGCCCTTCATACTTATCATGTCTCAACGGTTTAGTGAGAGGATCTGCTATGTTATCATCCGTAGCAATCTTGTCAATCACTATCTCCTTCTGCTCCACGTAATCTCGGATCATGTGAGCCTTCCTTTGCACGTGCCGAGACTTGTTGCTGGACTTCGGCTCCTTCGCTTGGAAGATGGCACCACTATTGTAGCAATAGATGGTGATCGGGTCATTCGAACTTGGAACTATAGTTAGTCCTTGTAAGAACTGACGCATCCATATAGCTTCCTTCGCAGCCTCTGAAGCAGCATAGTACTCGGACTCAGTCGTTGAATCTGCTATAACTGTTTGTTTGGAGCTTTTCCGGTGACATGGCGCCATTAAGAGTAAAACGAATCTCGATTGAGACTTCGAGTCATCTCGATCCGCTTGGAAACTCGTGATCACAGAACTGATGCGCATAGCTCGTTGTCTCCTCCATAAGTCAATACCCAATCTTTAGTCCTCCGTAGGTACTTAAGAATGTTCTTTACACCATCCAAAGGTGCTTCACCTGGATTGCCTTGGTATCGGCTCGTCATACTCAATGCATATGCCACGTCCGGACGTGTGCATATCATGGCATACATGATCGATCCTATAGCTGATGCATATGGAATCCGACTCATGCGCTCGACCTCTTCCGATGTCTTGGGTGCTTGAGCTTTACTCAATTGCACTCCAGAGATCATTGGAAGGTTCCCCTTCTTGGAGTTGGTCATGCTGAACCCCTCAAGAATCTTATCTATATAAGACTCCTGACTGAGGGATAACTTCCGTCGTGATCTATCTCTATAGATACGGAGCCCCAAAATACGTTGTGCCTCACCCAGATCTTTCATCTGGAAATGGTTCTTTAACCATACTTTTACCGAAGTTAAGAGAGGTATGTCATTCCCAATCAAGAGTATGTCATCGACGTACAGTATTAGGAAGACAATCTTGCTCCCACTCGACTTGATATATAGACATGATTCCTCGAGCGAATCCATTCTCCTTTATCACTTGGTCGAAGCGATGATTCCAACTCCGTGAAGCTTGCTTAAGTCCATAAATGGAACGCTTAAGCTTGCAAACCTTCTTAGGATTTTCAGGATCTGTGTAACCTTCGGGTTGTACCATGTACAACTCCTCCTCCAAATAACCGTTTAAGAAGGCGGTTTTCACGTCCATCTGCCAAATTTCATAGTCATGAAAGGCGGCAATCGCTAAGACAATCCGAAAGGAACGAAGCATGACTACGGGTGCAAAGATCTCATCATAGTGCAACCCTTGCACTTGAGTGAAACTGTAACACCCCGGCCCCAACTAAAGGCCGAAATGTCATTCACGGTAGCTCGCCAGGCTGCGTACATCGCCCACAGACCAACACGGGCCCTTTCCAGCGCACTTTGTCCTCACTCGTGCACATCCTGAGAACTTCCCAGGAGGTCACCCATCCTAAGACTACTCTCCAGCAAGCACGCTTAACTGAAGAGTTCTTAAGATGAGCCACCATAAAATCTTGTTGATATGAGTAGTACTTACAATCCTTTTAAGCACTAGGTCACTTGAGCTCATCACATGGACCACTTCAACGGGAAACCCGGCCCGAATAACCTCGGACAACACCGGGTGTTACAGAAACCCTTTGCCACTAGTCGAGCTTTGTATATATCTGGTTGTCCTTCTACATATCGCTTTATCTTGTAAAGCCATTTGCACAGAAGAGGCCGAGCCTTATCAGGTAAGTCAACCAGATCCCATACATTGTTCTCATACAAAGAGTCCATCTCGGATTGCATGGCTTCTTGCCATAGCTTTGAGTCAGAACATGTCATGGCCCCTTTATAGGTTACGGGTTCGTTACTCTCAAGGAGTAAAACGTCGTCTCTCCCATTCTCCTCGACCATACCGATGTATCTGTCTGGAGGAATGGAGAGTCTACCCGACCTTCTGGGTTCCAAGGGAATATTAACCGCAGCAGACGAAGAAGGAACAGTTTCCTCCATTGGTTGCTCGGTTGTTGGTTCAGGAATCTCCGACAGATCGAAGGTTCTATTATTTCTCTTGTCTTCGAGAAACTCTTTCTCTAAGAACTTCGCACTAGCCGCAACAAAAACTCGGTGTTCGGTAGGCGAATAGAAGTAATGACCAAACATTCCTTTTGGATAACCAATAAAGTATGTCTTGACCGATCGCGGGCCGAGCTTATCCTCGTGTCTCCACTTGACATAAGCCTCGCACCCCCAAACCCGAATAAAGGACAAGTTCAGGACCGTTCCCTTCCATAGCTCGTATGGAGTCTTGTCAACAGCATTAGACGGACTTCGGTTAAGTATAAGAGCAGCTGACAAAAGAGCATAGCCCCATAATGAGTCAGGTACAACCGTGTGACTCATCATGGATCGAACCATATCAAGTAATGTTCAATTCCTGCGTTCGGATACACCATTCAGTTGTGGTGTTCCGGGTGGAGTAAACTGTAGTACTATCCCACGGTCTTTCAGGTGTTGATCAAACTCAGTTGAAAGATATTCGCCACCACGATCTGAACGTAGTGCTTTTATCTTTCTATCCAGTTGGTTCTCAACCTTATTCTGGAATTCCTTGAACTTGTCGAAGGACTCACTTTTATGCTTCATTAAGTAGACATATCCATATCTACTCAAATCGTCCGTGAAAGTGATAAAATACCTATAGCCGTCTCTAGCGCTGATTGACATAGGTCCACACACACACATCAGTATGTATGAGTCCTAATAGGTCAGCAGCGCGCATTCCAACACCTTTGAAGGAAATTCGAGACATTTTGCCTATAAGACATGATTCACATGTGCCAAAAGTTTCATAGTCAAATGGGGCGATTGTCCCATTATCAATGAGCTTTTTCACGCGTTTCTCATTTATGTGTCCCATACGGCAATGCCATAGATAGGTTTGATCTTTGTCACCAACCTTTGCTTTCTTGTTACTCACATGCATAATTTCTGTGGTTTGATCTAAAACATAAATTCCGTTCATGGAAACTGCTTTACCATAAATCATTTTATTCAAAGAGAAAATACAGCTATTATTCTTCATTAAAAATGAAAATCCTTTTTTATCAAGAACGGATACAGAAATAATGTTTTTGGATAAACTAGGTACATAGTAATAGTTATTCAGAAATAACTCAAATCCGCTCGGGAGTTGGATTACATATGTTCCTACTGAAACGGCAGCAACTCTTGCTCCATTCCCCACTCGCAGGTCCACATCACCTCTTGCCAGAGTTTTGATGTTTCTTAGGCCCTGCAAATGATTACACAGATGAGAACCACAACCAGTATCAAGTACCCAAGTTCCGAAACTTGCATGGTTAATCTCAATCATATGAATAAAAGAAGACATACCAACAGGAGCGACGCGGCCTGCCATTATGTCCTCAGCATACACGGGACAGTTCCGCCTCCAATGCCCAGACTTGTGGCAATGGTGGCACTCCATGCTTTGCTTCACTTTTGCCTTGCCTTGTGAGCTACCGCTAGACTCACCAGGCCCACTCTTTGCAACCACTGGCTTTTTAAACTTTGGCTTTCCTACTGTTAGGTTAGCCGAAGCCTTACCCTTACCCTTGTGCTTGTTGTCTATCATGAGAAAATCTTGTTTCATGCTCCCACTCAACTTCAGATCACTCTCCGTCTATACGAGGAGTGAGTGAAGCTCATGCAGACTTTTCTGCATGTCATTCATGTAATAGTTTGCCCTAAAGAGGGCATACCCATCATAAAGGGAGTGGAGCACTCGATCAATGATGATCTTCTCATCGATCTTGCAAACAAGCTCCTCCAGTTTTTCGACATTCTCGATCATGTCGAGAAGGTGTGGACCAACCGTTTGGCCCTTCTGGAGTTTCGCTTCAAAGAAACGAGTGGTATACTCGTAACTCTTGATTCTCGGTGCTTTCGAGAAATCCTTAGTTAGAGTGGTGAAAATCTTGTTTGCACCTTGGGTGATGAACCGCCTTTGCAAATTTGATTCCATTGAATAGATGAGTACGTTCTGTTTCGCACCCGCCTCCATCATGAAATGACTATAAACATAGGCTTCATCTGCTCTTGCATCGGGAGCTGGTTTAGTCGGTAGTGGCTCAGTCAAGTACTTGAGCTTACCGTCAGCGATGGCGGCATTCCGTAATGCGGCCTCCCAATCTGAAAAATTGGACCCATCACTCTTCAGACGAGTTGACTGATTCATGCTGTCCATAAAAATTCTAAGCCATGATTCGCGTGTTAGTGTGGCACTTGGCATTGGTTCGTCAGTACGTACAGCCATTTGTTATAGTAGTTATATCTGTATATAACGAATTCGAAACTGTGAAAAGAAAGAAGAAGAGAGAAGATAAGAAATCATGGTTTTAAAGGTTTAAGTCGAAAAGTAATAACGTTTTAATGCAATGACTCGTGCACTCATATAATCGACCTCCCTCGAGAATTATATAAGCGATCCCAAGACTCAATTTCTTTAAATTGATAAGCCAACCTCTTGGCTAATTCTACTGTTAGAATTCTTGGTCGATAGATTTCAGTAAATCTTATCTATTAGTCCATCATAAGTACGAGATATTACTCGAACTATAATGTTGAGGTAAAATAGGTCAACACGTACAACTTACCCAACGTAGAAGGGGTCATGTGGAGAGTAAGGTCCTACATGCCTACCGACGAAGAAGGGGCTCATAGCAGCTTTTCCTATAAAGACTAATCTCAATTTTAAATAGAGGAAGGTCCCATCATCTCATTTTAATTCATTTTAAGTGAACAAATATCTAGCATTACGTGAATGATTAAATTGAGGTGATAGCCCTAGAACGAGTGACATCCGTATGTCCATGATATAAGATGCAACTATATGATCCATATTCATGCATATTAGGTGGTTTGGTTTAGTTTAGGCGGAATATGATGCTACTATCTAACGTGTGAATGCAATGAAAAACGGTAAAAGAAAAAACGCAAAAACGAAAAAACACCTAGTGTGGCCTATCCCTATGAAAATAAAAACAAAGTACAAATTGGAATCCATCCATGGACCCTAAAACTTGTCTTCATTTTTCATCTTGGGCTTTAAGTGGGAGTTGGGCTCTCCATCTTGAATCTTCATCTTGAATCTTGATAGGTCCATATTTTACCGATATTTTATATATTTATTCCCCGTCATTTTACACTTATTACGACATTTTTAGTACGTTTTATATAATATTTTCTCCTTTTGCGGTTTACTACGAGTTTGTTATATTATTTGCAGGATGGAGATTTATGAGCTAAAATTGTCGCGGAACGAACGCGGGTCGTGAATTATGCGAGTTTGAATATAAAACCCGAGAAGGATGTAACATTATGGACCGGAGCAACTAAATAAAGAAGTGGGCCTCAAAGACTTGTATTGGATCCAAACCCAACTTGTAATTAGTTTAGAAGAGAATAAAAGAACCCAGACTCTCAGTTTTATGGGGGACTTATGCTTTATTTTATTTTTCTCCTAGGTTTTAGTTTACTGCTTTAAATTAGTTCTCTCTTTACAACTTTCAAGTTCAGTTTTAATTCAGGATTTGGTTTTCTTGTAAGCGTCAGTACTCCGTATTAATCCAAGATTCAACTCAGGTTTAATTTCAATTGTTTTTCTTTCATCATGTTCAATTATTATTGTTTTGCTTTAGTTTTAATTATGAGTAGCTAATTTCCTATTAGGGTTTAGGGTGATTTGTGAGATTGATTCAGGAACATGTTTTAGGATTAAACTGGTTGAATAAATTGTGCACTTGATTTCTTTCTACGCGTTTTATGCCAATTGAATTAGGATTATTTCGCCTGATCAACGATTTGTCTGAGTTTAATTGAACCTGAGTAAGTTTTGATTTAAGATCGAAAGCCGAGTTAAAACTAGACTTACGCGAGATTGATAAGTTAAGTTTAGTAAGTTGCGAGAGCCCGCTAAATTTGCTTAAGGTTAATATTGACTCGAGAGAGCGTATTCCTAAACCTAGTCACTTGCATAGCCTCAATTGATTGATATTTACTTTTGAGTTGAGTTCCTGAATTAGTGTCACATTGATCCCGATGCCCTAATCTCCCTCTCATATTCTTTTACACCCTTTTATTTATTGCTTTTAGTTTAGTTCACCCTTAAACATCGATCTTGTTACCTTGAGATTGACCTAGTTTAGCTGAGCATCCTATTGACTGCATCGTTTCTCTGTGGATTCGACCCTACTGCCGCTAGCTACCCAGTTAGTTGACTTTAGGTTTATTTTGACTTAGGCGACTACGACTTAGCCTTGTCAATTTTGGCGCCGTTGCCGGGGAAACGGTTTAGCTAGTTAGTTTTGCTTAGTTTAGGTTATTTCTTTATCTCCTATGACAATATTTGATTTCCCTCAATATGATAATGAACCATTTCATGAATATATTGTTAGATTTAATAGTTATGTTACTTATATTGGTTCATTTGGTTTTTATTGTCTTGATTGGGAGAAAGTTTACATTGTTAGCAAAGGCATGAATTATGAGTCTCACAATTTACTTAATTACTTGAGTAATGGAAGAATTTCATATATGCCTAATAATGAGATTTGGGAATTCTTTTGGAATATAACTCGTCAAACTATTTTATCTGAGATAAAGATTGACTTGAAAAGGATTGTCGTTGAGTTACAGAAGTATTTAGATGATGTGCGTGTTGATCATGAGGCTTATGAATATTATAGAGCTCCTCGTGATAATAATTTTCCATCTCAAACGTGTGTTTTAACTAACTCATACAATTCTTTGTCCGGTGATAATTTGTTTGACGATGATGATTATGAGCCTGCATATAATTGTGACTCGTCTAATCCACCTTATACTGAGTTCAAGACCTCTGTTGAGATAATTGAGAATGAAACTTCTGAACGAGTATGTAAGACTTGTCCACTGAATGATAAGTCTGTTGAGTTGGTTTCAATTGGATCCTTGACCAAGGATCCTTTGGAGGTTTTAATGTGTTCTGAGACTAGCGCAGGAGGAACAAGTCGGTGGAGTGCTGAAGTCGCGGAATTGGAAGCTTTATTATACGCGGATGAACTGAAGGATCCCACTCCCACAGATTCAACGAGCTTAGTGGAAACCTCGTATGACGCTGAGGTTCAAAAATCTGACCTTAAACCGTTGAACGTTGCTTATAATTTCGGTAGTCTTTTGATTGATCATGTTGATGAGGTTGATGAGATTTTTGAGATTTTTGAGGAGTCTTGTGAGAAAGTGATTGAGAATGTGTTTGATGATACTCTTGAAGTAAAGTGGGATGTGTGCATTGACGTCTTAGACGAACCTTTTGAGGAGAATTTGGTTGATTATCCCCACGTTATGATTGAAGTTGTTTCGCTTTGTGATGATGATATACATGACCTCGATGATCATTCTTTACCTTGCTTGCCTATTGAGTACTTGAGTGATGTAGAAATTGATTTTAAACATAGAGACTCGAGAAAAAGTGTGATTGATGTTTATTTGTCTAATGTTTACGACTCTTATTGGTTAACTTCCACCTTCTATTATCACTTCTCTGAATTTTGTGCAAGGTTATTTGATCGGTTATTAAGAGCGTTGAGTTGCTCCGCTCTTAGTGTGATTTGGTTTCGTTTTGATCGGAGTAGTGTTTGAGAAAAAAAAAATTTTGAAGTCGAGCTCATGAAGTTAAAAAGGCACTTGTCGGAGATTGAAGCTGAAAGTGATCCCTTGGGCGTAGTGAATTTGCCCTCGGGCGGGGAGCTGTAATTAAATTTCAAAGAGAAAATTGAACGAAATCAAGGGCGTCATATGTCGTAGCTCACCCCGGGCGGGGGGTGAGTCTCCACGGGCGGGGCATCCAAATTGAACATCTTCAACCTTACCTTCAGTAATTCTTTCCATCCTCCTCACTCTTAACCCTGAACCCCAAAAAACACCTCCCCGCCACCCTCACAAGATCCCCACCCACCACTAACCACCACCCACGCAACCACCGCCTCACTTTTTCTCTCTCCGACCGTCCCCAGCCACCCCTGCCCTACCTTCTTCCTCCATCACCCCCAAAACCACCACCACTCCTCCACACGCACCACCACCATGCCCCGACGCCACCACCACCGTACATCACCCTCCTCTCCGCTCTCCTCCACCGTCATCGTCATCTCTGCCACCGTCTCCCTCACCCACCGTCTCATCTTCGACGCCATCCCCACCACCTATTCACGCCTCCACGCGCCACCTACGACCGCCCTTGGCTCTGCTCTGCTCCCCCACCGTGCTCCGCCGCCGCCCAAGACCCTCTCTCCACGGCAACCCTAACCTCCAAATCGACCGTTGCTTGCATATTAGGGTCTGAAAATTTCAGCAACAATGGGCTACGTTTTAGGGTTTGAATTGAGTGGAAGAATGGAGATTGATTTCGAGTTTAAGTCGTTGATTTTTTTTCGAATTTGCTGAAATTATTCGATTGCTGCTGTATGAGGTCTCATTAGGCTCAATGCTTTGATTTCGGGTTTGGTTTCACACATGGGTCGAGATTTTTGAAAGATGGCGCAAACTTTGATGATCAATTGGCTCGACTTTCAGAGATTTGGTGATGGACTGATTCCATTCTTAACAGTTCTGAAATCATGTCCAATTCCAGGTTTGCTTTGCTGATTCTTTTCTAATTTCCTGTGGTCGGCTTTTCAGTGGGGAAGGGTCCTAGAATTTGCTCTGAATTTGTGAATGGACGCTCGAATTTTTTCTGTCCGATGCTCATATTGTGTGCTGCGTGTCCCTTACTCACCGCCGTCGATTCAGTGAGCTTCATTACTCGACTCTCGAGTTTCATTTGCTCGATTCCTGCTATATAGAGTCGTTTTAATTCAATTAGGTTGCTCTTTGCTGCGATTTTGGGCTGAATCGTAGTCATCTTACTCGACTTGCTGATGTCGAGCACTAATTTGGGATGTATCAAGTTGATCTTGATGAAGCCTAGTTCATACTCTACTGTTCATTATCAGTTGTGAGAAATGAGTCATTGTTGCTGCTTGTGACTTGGTCGTGAAGTGTTTTCAATCAACATCTGTGCTTTAATCAGTTCCATGGTAATTTGTGTCGACTTCTTGCTGCTGCTTCGATGGATTCGCTGATTATGGGGTCAACTTCTGTCGTGTACTTGACTTAATTTGAGGCTGCTACGGTGCTTATTTGTTGCTGCTACGCCAATGCCTCGTACTTGGGGCTTCCTACTGACATCCCATCATTATGTTCGACTTGCTGCTGTCGAAATAATTATTGGCGTATCAAGTCACGTATTTTGTTTGCGACTTCAATGTGATGTGATTTTGGGTGCATTTGGTGCTGCGATTTAGTACCACGCGATTGTTTTCTGTTGCGCGACACTTCATGGCTAGCTTGCTGCTCGTGACTTGATTAAGGGCTGATATTCACTACCTCTCAGCCCTCATTATTTGAGACGATATAGGGCCAATTTGCTGCTGCCTGTGACGTGCATTTCTGCTGCTTTACTCAATTTTGGTGAGCTCGTTTCCTCCCTCTATTTCAGTCCTTTGATTTATAATTTACACTTACATTACAATGAGGACATTGTTTCATTTAAGCATGGGGGAGGGAACTCTATGCGTTCAGATTGTGAATTTGTTGTTATGCTTGTCAGATCAGCCGAGCTTTTCAAAAATTTTGATGTCACTTGTTGGTTATTTGTGATGAACTTTTAAAATTGTTGAATTTTCATGTTTTGGAGAATCGATTAGTGTGCTTATTTTTATCTTTAGTATCTTTGAGTTGAATACCTTTTGCCTTAGCTTACACGATTGGTTTTGTTTCCTAGAAATAGATTGCGAATCTCAAACACTTATCCGCTTATATTTGCTCAATTCTTATTGCTTTTCGTTCTTTTACTTTCGATATTGGTATTCAAGTAAGGCACGGTTTGTGGAAAGTTGGAATGTTGGAATGTGGCATGAATGGAATGATCATATATGTTGGAGCAATGCTTCGATGCTCTCGGAGGGGACTCATTGAATTGAGTAACCACAATGGCCATGAATTTGGTTGTGACCGAGAGTATGAGCAATAATGTAACCCTTAAGGAAATATGTGTACCCGAGCTCGATCTTTAACGATTAAATGTCAAGCTAAACGGTATAACATACGAGGGATGCTTCACATTTTCGAAAAAAAAAAAAAAAAAAAAAAAAAAAAAAAAAAAAAAGGAAATGTGGAAAGAAAATGGATGAACGGAAAGTGGTTCGAATGGTTGGCCTTGCTTGAATTTAAATATCCTTTATCGTAAGTTTTATTTTTGCGAAAGCGTGAGAAGCGAGTAATATTTTGTTGGCGTGAATGGTTGTGATCCGTGCTCTATTTTTGGTGAAATAGACTATGGTGGTAAGTCTTTGTGTATAGGTTGTCAAGTCCGAGATACTAACGTGATAAGTTAGCCACACTTTGATTTTCTCCGATCTTTGTTGCTCGAGGACGAGCAACAGTTCAGCATGGGGGAGTTTGATAGGTCCATATTTTACCGATATTTTATATATTTATTCCCCGTCATTTTACACTTATTACGACATTTTTAGTACGTTTTATATAATATTTTCTCCTTTTGCGGTTTACTACGAGTTTGTTATATTATTTGCAGGATGGAGATTTATGAGCTAAAATTGTCGCGGAACGAACGCGGGTCGTGAATTATGCGAGTTTGAATATAAAACCCGAGAAGGATGTAACATTATGGACCGGAGCAACTAAATAAAGAAATGGGCCTCAAAGACTTGTATTGGATCCAAGCCCAACTTGTAATTAGTTTAGAAGAGAATAAAAGAACCCAGACTCTCAGTTTTATGGGGGACTTATGCTTTATTTTATTTTTCTCCTAGGTTTTAGTTTACTGCTTTAAATTAGTTCTCTCTTTACAACTTTCAAGTTCAGTTTTAATTCAGGATTGGGTTTTCTTGTAAACGTCAGTACTCCGTATTAATCCAAGATTCAACTCAGGTTTAATTTCAATTGTTTTTCTTTCATCATGTTCAATTATTATTGTTTTGCTTTAGTTTTAATTATGAGTAGCTAATTTCCTATTAGGGTTTAGGGTGATTTGTGAGATTGATTCAAGAACATGTTTTAATTGCTTATTTTGATTGAACTTGTGCAAGTTGACTTCTTCCTACGCGTTTTATTATCAATTGAATTTAGGGACGCCTTTATTGAATTGAACTTAGGTTGTTTCAGTTTAAGATCGAAAGCCGAATTGAAACTAGACTCACGCGTATTTGATAAGTTAAGTTTAGTAAGTTGCGAGAGCCCGCTAAATTTGCATAAGGTTAATATTGACTCGAGAGAGCGTATTCCTAAACCTAGTCACTTGCATAGCCTCAATTGATTGATATTTACTTTTGAGTTGAGTTCCTGAATTAGTGTCACATTGATCCCGATGCCCTAATCTCCCTCTCATATTCTTTTACACCCTTTTATTTATTGCTTTTAGTTTAGTTCACCCTTAAACATCGATCTTGTTACCTTGAGATTGACCTAGTTTAGCTGAGCATCCTATTGACTGCACCGTTTCTCTGTGGATTCGACCCTACTGCCGCTAGCTACCCAGTTAGTTGACTTTAGGTTTATTTTGACTTAGGCGACTACGACTTAGCCTTGTCAAATCTTCTCAAAATACATATTGAATTACAAAATAAACCTATTTACATTCTAAATCAAAATATGCCAAAAATAATAAAATTACAAGATGGGAGATTCGAGATCTCAAAAAATACAACCAATGATTATGTTTCCGTCATTACGAAAACACAATCTTCTAAGGCCACACTATTAAATTACAACCTTTTGTACAAAATTAATGCGTAAAATTAAACCATTCAAAACATTCAATCACAAAAAATCGCATCAACTAAACAAAATAAAAACCAATGCATACGAATTGATTAAAATCCAAACCACCTCTTTTAAATGATTATAATTATGCAACAATTCCTTAATTGTTCATAATACCTAATCAAAAATAATCCAAAATTTATATTATCAGTATAACATAAATTCGATCACAAAATATTTTAAACTGCTTTAAAATATTTGGTATCAAATATTATGAACCTTTTCATAATAACATAATATTCATTATCTTTATAACAAATATTACCAAAAACTTATAATTTCCAAAAATTGAAATTTTCGGCCAAATTGAATAAAAAAACGAAATATTTTTTTTTTTTATTTTAATTGGAAATCACGGACAATATCAAAAATAAAATTACTCAAAAATAAAAAAATAATACGGCCAACATATGGAAAAATGAATTAAACTGTTTTAATTCAATTATGCTAATGATTAGATCGATACTAACTCAATTTTAATCCGTATTAAACATTGACTTAAGAGATCCAAAATAACTTTTTAAATTAAACATCTTAAACTGATAGATCTAATGATTAGCAAACTAATATGTTCATTAACATACAAAATTTTGGTCCTTTTATGTTTTAATTCAATCGGTATTAAATCAAAACTTATACAAATTCATATGTGATAGATTTAACATCTTAAAACATCGATAAATATGAATCAAATAGACCAAAACAAACCCTAAAAGAACAAAAAAAACTCACGGCCAACATGAGATTCAATTCGGCCAAACCAAAAATTTTGTTTAAAATTATACAAAATCGATATTTTTATGAAAACCATATAAAAATTCATATGCCCTAAGGCTCTGATACCACTTGTAGGTTTATATCGGTATATAGACCTTTAAAATCACAGGATTATAATGAAAAACTATATATGATTAATGGTCATAAATTGAAATTGCATAACATAATAAAGAGATTTAGAATTAACCTTTTAATCCTAGTAAAATGGCCTAAGAACAATACCAAAATTATGGTATCTCCTAATTGAAACACCCAAGATGATATTAAGATATGCCTTTGAGATTGCTAGAAAATTAGAGAGAAAACTGCTTTCTTTTCTCTCAAGATTTAATGTTGTGTGCTATGTGAATTATGAATTAGGTTAGATGAGATTAGGAGAGTAATTAGGTTAAGTAGAGAGAAAATCAACCCCCTCCCCTTCTAACCCTCACACGTCCAAAGCAAGAAGAGAAGTGGACTTTTCCACTTCTAAATTTAAAAGCTCAAATCTAATTAAGGTTTAACCCATTTAATTAGTGTTCTTTAGCTTTTAATGTACAATGTTATTATAATATCCATATATTATAATTATCATAAATATCCGTATATTTATAATTTTCTAATTTATTATAACTATTTAAAATTAATTAGCCTACATTATACGCAATAATTAAATATAACCTTTTATATTCAATTTACGAATTACAGCTAATTCCTCTCATCTAATATCATTTAATCATTATTAAATAATATTCATTATCACATTTGACTAACTCTTAGTCACATTTGACTAACCTTTTAGTCAACAACACTGACTAACCGTTTAGTCATTAAATAAGGCATCGATATGATTATTTTCTCAAATAATCACATCTCTCAAACACATCCTTTAGGTGTGACTCTTAGGGACCAGTTGATCACCGCCATCTGTATGATAATAACGTCAAACTTATCTAGCAAGCCAACCGTTATCGATAAACGTTAATCAACTGATTAAATACAAAAAGTACCCTGTGTACCTTTAGAGGTTTATTTATGTTATTGCACTAACTGTGGACGACACTAGCTCCAACACATATGTGGGAAAATATCTGTATACATCCCCTTTAATCATCTAGGATTATAATGAAATTCATACTATATGATTAATAGTTATAAAAGAAATTGTATAATTAAACAAGAGATTAGAAAAACAACCTTTAGTCCTTGCTTTAATGGCCTAAGATTGAATATCAAAAGTATGATATTTCCTAATTGTAGCACCCAAGATTGTTCAAGATATGCCTTGATTTTTGCTAGAAAACCTTTTAGAGAGAAAACTGTTTTTCTTAATTTAGTGTATTGTGAATTATGATGAGTGAATTCGAGAATTAGGTTGAGTCAAATTCTCCCATATATACACCAAAATACACGGCCCCCTCTATTATATTTGGGGAGAAATTTTTCTTTCCAAAATTTTCTTTCCAAAATATAACAACTTGTTGACCAAGGAATTAAGGTGTATCTTGACTCTTTCCTCTTGGTTTCCTTTAGCTTTATAATATAATACTCCCTCCATCGCAAATTAATTGTCCCCTGTCTATTTTGGAATGATTAAAGGGATGGTAATGAAAATGAGAAAATTTTGAAAATCATTTGTTAAAACATACTAAATATAGAAAGGGGACAATTAATTTGGGAAAAAAATTTAGTTGAAAGGGGACAAGTAATTTGGGATGGAGGGAGTATAATATATATTACTAGTGTCATAATTATGACCCACTATAATATATCATTAAATATAAATATCCATATATTTATAATTTGTTTATTAATTATAACAGTTTATGTCTAATTAGCTTTATAATATTACATTCAATTTACGAATTACATTTAATTCGTCTCAGCTAATTTTATTTAATCCTTATTAAATGGCCGTATCATCATCACACTGACAAACATTTTAGTCAAAAACACTGACTAACCTTTTAGTCTATTAGTAAGGCATCAATATGATTATTTTCTCAAATAATCACATTTCTTAAACACATCTTTTAGGTGTGACTTTTAGGGACCAGTTGATTACTGCTATATGTATGACAATAACGTCAAACTTGTTGGAGTATGTGTCCTCCACAATAGTGCGATTACTTAATAAATCTCAATTAAGGAATACATGGGGATAATCCTGTATTATAGTCAATTGATTAACGTAAATCAATAACGATTGGCTGACTAGAGTTTGACGTTATTGTCGTGAAAACGGCGGTGATCAATTGATCCCTTTAAGTCACACCTAAAGGAACATACTTCAAATATTTAAGCTAATTAATTGTATGAGATACGATTATATTAGTGACTTGATAATTTGACTAACGGTTAGTCGGTGTATTAATTTAGAGAGAAATCGAGTTGTGAACTCGGATGATTTAATTTTATATCGATAAAATTATTAGAGGAGATGGGAATTGGTGATTAAACGTTAATTCACTAATTACGTATATTTTACTAATGAGATTAGTAAAAGTACATTTTTAATATATGTGTAAGTGTACATGTATATTAAGGAAGAGTTTAATTAATTTACACTTTATTATATTAGATAATTAAGTGATAAATTATATCTTTTGTGGGACAAATATTGAAAACAAAATGGACCCACATAAGGTCACATGGACCGTCCAAATAGAGCAAGTGGAAGAGCTTCCATTTGTTTTTATTTGTTTTGTTTTCTTATATTTGTAAATGCATGTGTAAACATAATCATTACAATGCATAAGATTTTTCTACCCAAGACAAAGCTCTTTCTCTCCTCTTTTGGACCAAAGTGGCCGGCCCCCTTCAAGTGTGCACAACACACTTCCTTTTTGTTTTTGCTTATAAAAACACAAGGCCTTGAGAGAAAAAGTATTCATGCATTTTCTCCTTTCTCTCATATTCTCTCTAAATCTTATATTCATATTATTGTAACATTACTAAGAGTTAGTAGTGATAATAATATCTCATAATATCAAGTTTAATACTAAGTGTTTCTAGATCAAAATACTTAGTGTTTTTGGAGTGTGTTTTTGGGTGCATCTCAAAGGAGGTTTCCTTGTTGGAAACTCGGTTTTGGAGGATCATCCTAAGCTTGTATTCAACAAACAAAACTAGAAAGGAGTTCTAGTTTTGTGCCCTTATTTCCTTTAAGAGAAAGGTATAAATTTCTAAACTTGTTAACAATGTAAATTTGTACTACATAGATCTTGCTAAATCAAATTAGAGTAATTTGATTTACACTAATATTTGATTAGTGAATGGGATCCGATCCCTACAAGTGGTATCAGAGCCAAGGCTTGTAGTTACAAATTTATTTTGTTGATTTTGGAGTTTTATGTATTTATTGAGAATAAATAACATAAAATCCGAAAATGATGTTAAAAATGGTTTTAACACGAGATTTTTATTTCATGCAAAGTTTCTGGTCTCATGAAATTACTGGTCAAATTTCGTAATTTTTGAAATTTGTTTGCTAATTTAAATGATTTTTATACAAAACCGAGTCAAAAAGTGTGTTTTTGGCTAAAATAATTACTATAAATAGTTATAGTTCGAATCTGGTCACGAAATTTTTACACAGTGATATTTCATATTTATACATTGTGCATGTAAATTTTCAAAGTCAGATTTTGAGTTTTGAATATTTATTCATATTTTTGTTTAAAATCGGTATGGTTTGCATTTTATGTCCAAAAATATAGTAAATGTTGTTTTCTGGACATGAAATTTATACCAATATTTTTACACATTATGAGGATGCTCTCGTATAAATTTGGGATTTTACCTCACTGTTTTAGACGTTTTCTTGATTTTATGAGTTAAAATCGATGAAATCGTATGTTATTTTATATAAAATAATTCGTAAATATTTTCTGGCCAAACTTTTCTTTTCTGATATTTTGGAAGTGTTCCAGAATATACAAAATTTTTTCAAAATAAAAATAATTTTATTTTATTTTATTTTGATTTTATAAAGCTTTATTCATAAAAGGGTTATGATTAAAGTACTTCTAATTAGCAAATGACCAAGTTTATGAACTAATATCACCTTAAGTTAGTATAAACTAATGTTGGGGTTCTAAAATCAGTTTAGAAGTTTTAGTTCAAGCTTAAAAGGTGTTTTAAGCATTATTGATTAATATAAGATTAATCGATTAAAATGAGATCGGTTTGAAACAATTTAATGCGATTATTGTTTAGGGCGATTTTGGCATGTTTCTTTTCATAAGCCTTACATTATGCATGTTTGGATGAATGTTTATTATTTGAATGAATGTTTATTCTTACTAGTATGGCCATAGTTTGTCATATTTTTACCGATATTGCCCGTAATGAAAGGGAATATCGTGTGGTTTGTAATTAAATGCGATCTCGTATCGCCGGTTTGTAATTTTTAATAGTTTATTTCTTTTATAAATGTATAATAGGATTGCTATGTATTCATTTGTAAATCATACTTGTAACTATTTGTAAATCGAAGACCGGTGATGGAGATCGACTTGGAGCCTTAGAAGAGTTCTAAAGCTTGCAAGGAGGAGCCTTGGATGAGATCCATTATGAAGAGGGACCAAAGGAGTTGGTTTCCAATTTGTAACTCCTTGTATTTTAATTATTTTAGGTGGCCATACTAGGTTTATGCTTGCTTGCTTGGTTTTGCTTGTTTGTTTGCTTATATTTTCCGCACACATGCCAAAATCGCCATGCATGCCACGTTATCCCACTATGATTGTCGATTTATGTCACGATTCCTAAATTAGTTCACTTATAAAGAATTTAAATGACTAAAATTGACAAGATCACCCACATTTTTACAAAAATGAATTGAGATTAAGCCTTTCCAAATGTAGCGACTATGAACCCCATGTTCGTGAGGACCTCCGCGACGTGGAACCTTGTTACCATGGGTAAGTAGTGGGAGGAAGTCCCGTGCTAATTTGGTTTGGACTCAACCGAATAAGAGTTATTTGGGGCTAAAAGATGCATTTTAAAGAAAATCATCAACCAAGCATTCTAGTGTAGAATTAGTCAAGTGTTGACTTATCGCTTTTATATAAAAGGAAACATGAGATGTCTAATTTTATATGAAAAACGAGTCTTGGAATCATTTATATAATTTCGTGGGAGATCATTATATAAATGGACATTTGTTTTAAAAATGAGTTTTAGCAAATGTTATAAATGAACAATGTATGCTTATATATTTCCTCATATTTATTGTAGAATCGTTTATCGCAATGGCATCATCATCATCAACTCCCGCGCCTATTTTGGGCAAAGATTCATGGTTGCGAACCGTGATGGATAAGTGTATCCTCAAGGATGACGGTAGCAACTTCGTCGAATGGGATTCGACAATGAAGGGCGCCGCGGCATCCGACAATGTGCTCAAGCACCTTACCGATCAACCACCCTTGAACCCACTTCGAATCCAGCGCGGCTCGTGCCGCCTATGATGAGTATGTGTGAGTGGACAATGACGTGAAAAACGTCTTGATTTGGTCCATGGCACCCACTCTCAAACTCCGAATGGTTACTCAAAAGAGTGCATATGCGATATTCACTCGAGTAACAACCATGTTCTCCAAAGCACCGCAAATAAGGCTTTATGAAGCCGCGGTGCGGTTTTTCGATGCAAAGCTTGAGTGGAACCAAAAAGTTGGTCCTCATGTGCTCAAAATGATTGAGCAAATAGACACTCTTGAGCGTCAAGAGTGTGCTATACCCAAGGCTCTTGCGATCAACCGCATCCTCCATTCTCTTCCTAACAAGTTTGCTCACTTTCGAGTAAACTATAACATGAACAACATGGATAAGAGTTACCATGAACTTCATGCTCTCTTGGTCCAAGCCGAGAGGGATATGGAAGTGAATGAGGTGGAGAAGAAAGATGTTCTCTCCATGAAAATGAAGAACATGAACTTGGGAGTGAAGAAGGGGAAGGTGGCCAAGAAGGGGCCATCTAACATTGGCAAGGGTAAGGGAAAGGCTATTGTGGAAGGTGTTCCACATAAGCCTAAGCCCAAGATCAACAAGGGAAGACCCCTTAAAGACACTTGCAAATATTGCAATGAAGTGGGTCATTGGATGCGCAATTGTCTCAAGTATAAGAAGGATCTCAAGAATGGATGTGCGACATCTAAAGGTATTCTTCCTTCTAATCTCTATATGATAGACATCAATCATGCTTGCATTTCTACATGGGTATTGGATACCGGATGTGGATCTCACCTTTGTAATCATTTGCAGGGGATGAGAAACGTGCGGGCCCTAGCCAAGGGTGATGTAGATCTCCGCATGGGCAATAGAGCTAGAGTAGCGGCCGTTTCCGTGGGAACTTTTGTACTCGCTCTTGCTAGTGGTTTAGAGTTGCATTTAAATAACTGTTATTTTGTACCAACTCTAACGAAAAACATTATCTCCGTCTCCGTGTTAGATGCGGAAGGCTTTTGTTTTGAGATTAAGAACAACCGTTGTACTTTTTCTTTTAATGAAATGGTTTATGGCGAAGCTATTTCAATTGGAGGTATTTATGTTTTAAATGATGTTAATGATGTTTATCATGTCGAGAACAAGAGGCTCAAAACGAATGAATCAAATAAATCCTACCTTTGGCATTGTCGTTTAGGTCACATAAACGAAAGACGCATAAAGAGACTTGTTGAGACCAAGGTTCTCAAACCATTTGATTGCGAATCATATGGTACATGCGAGTCTTGCCTCTTAGGCAAGATGACTCGTCAACCCTTTAGCGGTAAAGGGACACGAGCAAGTGAGGTTTTAGGACTCATACATACCGATGTGTGTGGTCCATTAAACATCACCGCTAGAGGAGGATATCATTACTTCATTACTTTTACCGATGATTTAAGTAGATATGGTTATGTCTACTTAATAAGGCATAAAAGTGATGCTTTTGAGAAATTTAAAGAATTTCAAAATGAGGTTGAGAACCAATTAAACAAAAGGATAAAAGCACTACGATCCGATCGTGGTGGCGAATATCTAAGTAATGAGTTTGATTCACATCTTAAGAATTGTGGTATTATATCACAGTGGACTCCTCCGGGCACACCACAATTGAATGGTGTTGCAGAAAGGAGAAATCGAACCTTGCTTGACATGGTTCGGTCTATGATGAGTCAAACTGAGCTTCCTTGATCATTTTGGGGCTTTGCGCTATTATCTGCTGTTTTCTCACTAAATCGAAGTCCGACTAAAGCGGCCAATAAGACTCCATATGAGATATGGATGGGAACGGTTCCCTATTTGTCATTCATGAGAATTTGGGGATGTGAGGCATTCGTCAAGAATAAAACTGACGATAAACTCGCTCCAAGGTCTGACAAATGTCTATTTGTAGGTTATCCTAAGGAAACCTGTGGCTATTACTTCTACAACCCTCACGAGAACAAAGTGTTTGTGGCTCGTGATGCTGTTTTCCTAGAAAATGAATTTATTTCTAAGAAACAGAGGGGGAGAAAATTTGAACTTGATGAAGTTCAAGAGCCACAAACCGACGCAGAAGATGAGGAAACCGTTCCCTCGTCTTCTCACACGGTCATAATCCCTAGGAGGTCAGGAAGAGTTAGTCAACAACCTGACCGTTACCTCGGTAACATCGAGGAGGAGGGTGATTTATTGCTATTCGAAAGCAACGAACCCTCAACCTACAAGGCGGCTATTAGTAGCCCCAACTCCGAACAATGGCTTGAGGCCATGAAATCCGAAATGGATTCTATGTACGAGAACCAAGTTTGGGACTTGGTCGATTTACCTGAAGGAGTGCGACCCCTTCAGTGTAAATGGATATTCAAAATCAAGCTCGGCATAGATAAACATATTGATGTTTACAAAGCTAGATTGGTGGCAAAGGGCTTTTCACAAGTCCAAGGTATTCATTATGATGAAACCTTTGCACCGGTTGCCATGCTTCGGTCCATAAGGATAATCTTAGCGGTTGCCGCATTTCATGACTATGAAATATGGCAAATGGATGTAAAAACCGCCTTCTTGAATGGGATTCTAGAAGAGGAAGTGTTTATGACACAACCTGAAGGGTTTGTAGATACATCCAACCCTAAGAAAGTATGCAAGCTTAAGAGATCCATTTATGGTCTTAAGCAAGCATCGAGGAGTTGGAACCACAGATTCGATCATGTTATCAAACAACATGGATTCGCTCGAAGTGCCGAGGAACCTTGTTTGTACATGAAGTTTAGTGGGAGTAAAGTAACCTTCCTTGTTTTGTATGTGGATGACATACTATTGATTGGAAATGATATTCCAAGTCCGAACTTCGGTAAAGGTGGAATTGGGAAACCATTTCCAAATGAAGGACTTGGGAGAGGCACAACGCATCTTGGGTATCCGGATCTATAGAGATAGATCCAAAAGGATACTAGCATTAAGTCAAGAAACTTATATTGATAAGATTCTTGATAGGTTCAATATGAAAGACTCCAAGAGAGGCTTTCTTCCGATGAGTGTGGGAATAACATTGAAGAAATCTCAATGTCCTACGACTCGCGAAATTGAACGCATGAAATTGATCCCTTATGCTTCATTGTTGGATCAATCATGTATGCTATGATGTGCACTCGCCCCGATGTCGCCGCCTTGAGCATGACGAGTCAGATCAAGCTAATCCGGTGAGAGTCACCGGATAGTCAGAAGAACATCCTTAAGTACTTGAGAAGAACTAAGGATTCGTTTCTAGTGTTTGGAGGAGAACTTGAGCTACGTGTAAAGGGTTACACGGATGCAAGTTTCCAAACCGATGGGGATGATCTAAAATCCCAATCCGGCTATGTCTTTATGTTGAATGGAGGAGCTGTTTGTTGGAAGAGCTTCAAACAGAGTGTCACTGCGGATTCTACAACGGAAGCTGAATATTTGGCAGCATCTGAAGCTGCTAAAGAAGCTGTGTGGATTCGGCAATTCTTGGATGGACTAAGAGTAGTCCCTAGTGTCGCGGATCCTGTCACTGTTTATTGCGATAACAGTGGGGCTATTTTCCAAGCGAAGGAGCCCAAGTCTAGTAACAAGTCTAGACACGTTTTGAGGAAATACCACGTTATTAGAGATAATGTGGAAAGGAGGGAAATAGACATTTGTAAGGTTGGGACAGACGATAATATCGCTGATCCTTTAACCAAGCCTCTTTCGAGGGCTAAGCATGACGCGCACACCGCCTCCATGGGGTTACGGCGTATGCCAGATTTCCTTTAGTTTCGTAATATGTAATTGAACGATGTATCTTTTTACATATATGAAAATAACATTCATTGTTTTTATCTTAAGTCATTGTGAATGCATACTTTGTTTATCCGAATATTTGTGTGACAATTTTTGAACGTATTCAAGTGAACGGCATAAACTAAGTATTTGGTCCCTAGTCTCTCATATGAGGTGACGTCTCCGAGAGACTAGATTGCAAGTCGATCGATGGTGAGGTTCAACACCATAGGGTCATATGTGATGACTGATCGTTTGCATAGACAGACTGTGAAAACACTCTGTCGGACAGTGACGCTTATAGAATTCTTTTTCAATGAGATTGAAACCTGGTCGTGGTGGGAATTCTATAGTATTCCTTTTTGAGTCGATTCTTTGACTGGAGCTGATTGTCTGAGTCGGTGCAGTTTCCGAGTGACTTTCATTTTTGTCCTAAGCCATGCCGTGAAAGGGGGTTATAAGGGCATCTTTGGGGTCATGGTGATCTGCATTATACAGTACAATCGAGTGGAAGGGAAATGTCCACCCTCGTCAGGGTAAAACATCTTTGGGCCACTCGAGGAGTAGTCGCTGAAAATGCGTGGCCACGCTCGGTAAGAATCTACGGTAGATTCCCGGGTCAGACAGCTACTCTCCTTATCGAGGAAACCACTCACAATATATATATCTCAGGATGCAAGTACGACCTGTAAGACACCTTGCATCGAGTGGGAGATGTGAAACGGACATGAGAATTGGTAATGCACAACTTGTCTCGGACAAGTGGGAGATTGTTGGAGTATGTGTCCTCCACAATAGTGCGATTACTTAATAAATCTCAATTAAGGAATACATGGGGATAATCCTGTATTATAGTCAATTGATTAACGTAAATCAATAACGATTGGCTGACTAGAGTTTGACGTTATTGTCGTGAAAACGGCGGTGATCAATTGATCCCTTTAAGTCACACCTAAAGGAACATACTTCAAATATTTAAGCTAATTAATTGTATGAGATACGATTATATTAGTGACTTGATAATTTGACTAACGGTTAGTCGGTGTATTAATTTAGAGAGAAATCGAGTTGTGAACTCGGATGATTTAATTTTATATCGATAAAATTATTAGAGGAGATGGGAATTGGTGATTAAACGTTAATTCACTAATTACGTATATTTTACTAATGAGATTAGTAAAAGTACATTTTTAATATATGTGTAAGTGTACATGTATATTAAGGAAGAGTTTAATTAATTTACACTTTATTATATTAGATAATTAAGTGATAAATTATATCTTTTAATGGGACAAATATTGAAAACAAAATGGACCCACATAAGGTCACATGGATCAGTCCAAATAGAGCAAGTGGAAGAGCTTCCATTTGTTTTTATTTGTTTTGTTTTCTTATATTTGTAAACGACGCAGAAACATAATCATTACAATGCATAAGATTTCTCTACCCAAGACAAAGCTCTTTCTCTCCTCTTTTGGACCAAAGTGGCCGGCCCCCTTCAAGTGTGCACAACACACTTCCTTTTTGTTTTTGCTTATAAAAACACAAGGCCTTGAGAGGAAAAGTATACATGCATTTTCTCCTTTTTCTCATATTCTCTCTAAATCTTATATTCATATTATTGTAACATTACTAAGAGTTAGTAGTGATAATAATATCTCATAATATCAAGTTTAATACTAAGTGTTTCTAGATCAAAATACTTAGTGTTTTTGGAGTGTGTTTTTGGGTGCATCTCAAAGGAGGTTTCCTTGTTGGAAACTCGGTTTTGGAGGATCATCCTAAGCTTGTATTCAACAAACAAAACTAGAAAGGAGTTCTAGTTTTGTGCCCTTATTTCCTTTAAGAGAAAGGTATAAATTTCTAAACTTGTTAACAATGTAAATTTGTACTACATAGATCTTGCTAAATCAAATTAGAGTAATTTGATTTACACTAATATTTGATTAGTGAATGGGATCCGATCCCTACAAAACTTATCTAGCAAGCCAACCGTTATCGATAAACGTTAATCAACTGATTACAATAAAAAATGTACCCTGTGAACCTATAGAGGTTTATTTATGTTATTGCACTAACTGTGGAGGACACTAACTCCAACATCATACAATCGCGCGCAATCCTGCTTCAAGATTCTTGCTCCAGCTGAAGAATCAGATAAACTCAAAGACTTTCAGAGTTATATCTCTAGCTAGGTTTTTCGAAAGATTGGAGGAAAAAAAAAAAGGTTTTAAACGTGAACAATCAAATAATTAAAGTCGAGAAACGAATAAATCGAAAAAGTTAAGACAAGAGATCATCGAGGAATAAATAGATTTAAATTTCAATAGAACTAAACACTCAAATGAATATTGTTAAAAAGCAAGGGTCATAAAAGTGTAATAAAACGAAATGTAAAATACATCCTTTGTTGAGTACCAAAAATAAAGGCTAACATGGAAATTATAAAGTCGTTAGTATTATCATTTGATAAGGAAATAGAAGTATAAAGTATCTAATCTTAAAAGATGAGTATGATGGAATTGAAGAAACC
This sequence comes from Dianthus caryophyllus, assembly GCA_023091065.1. Taxonomy (NCBI): domain Eukaryota; kingdom Viridiplantae; phylum Streptophyta; class Magnoliopsida; order Caryophyllales; family Caryophyllaceae; genus Dianthus; species Dianthus caryophyllus. The sequence goes on along the minus strand of CM041529.1, from coordinate 7,261,038 downwards.
AAATAAAAGATACCGAATGTAATTATCAGAGTGAAACATTTTGTAATAAAGAAATAGATTTAAAAATGATGATTAATCAAATGAAAAGCTTTAATAGATTATTTTAGAGGTAGAACGAGGAATCTTTGGATGTGGAGATTTATCGCGTTGATACACGATTTCGCATGATACCATTACTCTTGTACCAGCATCCAAAGTAAACATATCACCAATCCTAAGTCCACCATTTATACAGCTACTTATCCATTATAAACATACATCCATAATAACCAATATCGTGCAAACAAACCCTTAAGACTTCTACCCATTATCCTCACTCAGTTAATTAATTCGTTTTAAGTTCTTCACCTAATGAGAGTTGGGAACGTATTCATCGCTCTCATACCAACTGTAACAACCTTGATTTTTCCATTAAAATAAAATACGATAAAATAAAATAAAGGGAAATAAAATATATTAAAATAAACGAATTAAAGAATAAAAGGGCCACGGTGGCGGAAACACCGTGAAATCCGGATCGTCACTAAACTCCAACTACTAAAGTAGGACTACGGTCTAAAAGGTGAACCACATTTAAAAGGGTTTTATACATAAAAAGACGAATAAAAGCTGAGACGACACCAATAAAGCGGTCTATCATGTTATCCTCACTCGTCCCAAACTCACGCATCATACCTAAAAAGATTATCAGAAAAACCACAATCAGTGGGGAGTAACTAGGTGCTCCCTAGTCATACTTCAACATAACCGACATAAACAACAACACAATAACGCACCTAGCCTACGGCCTATAGTCACCTCGTACACAATAACAACACCAATAAAGCAACTCACTAACTAACTAAAACACACATTCAAGCATATACATAAGATGTGAAACAACGACTCATAGCCAGAACATGCAATAGTCACTTTATCGTACACAACTAAAACAATCCTGAGCAATCGATGATGTTAGAAATAAGTTCCTAACTGCGGAAATAAAGACAATACCAACTAATCAAGTTGCATAAGACACTATATCCGTTGAATCGTCGACCTTGCAAGACCGTTAAATTAGTGTCCACACGGGTTTCACTCTACACTCATATAAGAACAGGGTGAGTATATGTGGATATTCTGTAAAGATGCAAGATAACACACTCACCTACTCGACTCGTGAAACACGCCTGCAATCTAATGTGAAAACGATCTCTACAACCGAAGTACGTGTCTAACGAAACAAATGACCAGAATACATGCCAAGGACTTACGCGGGAAGGCCAAGGTAAAGGGTAAAAGGTGGTTGCTACAAGCGCATTAGGGATCAGTGGAGCTAAAAATCGGTAGTCGCATATATAACTATTAAACCAAACCACCACGACAGTCAACCCAACACCATCGACTCGAAGGCATACAATACACTAAAGCTCAAATAATCAACCTCCATCAGCAGTAGTCGATAAAATACATCCTTTAACCGTATTATGTACATACCCCAAATAAAATAAAATGAACATATTTTTTGGATTTTTGTTGTTTGTTTCTTCTTGCAATTTCAATTTTCTTTTTGAATTTTTCGATCTTTTTTTTTTTTTTTTGCTGGAAATAAAAGCAATAATAAAATAGGGGTAATACGGTTAATGACGGCAAAAATGAAGACCTTCCAACTTGTTCTCTTCTTTCACAACCTCGAACTCATTGCCTTAAGCACAATCCAGACATACCAACAATAAATATCCATGTCGAGGAAGGAGGCTATGCTTTATTTTTATGCTGTAAAATGTAACTGGTTGTAGCCCTAGCCATATTTTAACTTGTGTGAGACCATAGGATTGATTGAGGATGATTTGATTGTTGTTGTGGATGAAAATTTATGATCTTTGGGTTGGTTGTGATATAAAGTTGCGATCTTTGGTCTTATTTGAGTTGGTCTCACACTATTCAGTCTAGTAGCTTGTACTAGGTTGTTTGGGGATGCTTTGAAATTGTTTATATTGATGCTACGTCACCTAAAGGTGATAACTTTGGGTTGTATGATGGTTTACTATGGTTATTATTGTGTTAAAAGACTAATTACTCCGTATTAAGCTTAATTACTACGTCGTTAACTACGATGAGGTTGAGAATGAATGTAAAGATGATGGATTTGATGTTGTGGAATAAAGAATGTTTGTTATGATGCTTAAAGGTGTAATCTTGGGTTAGTTGGTAGGCTCTAAGTTGGTTATTTTTGGGTTATATTGTTAATTACTCCGTATTTAACCGTTATTGCACCGTTCACTATAACTTGAGTTGAGATTGGTTATAAAATGAATTGTGGAGACATTGTTGAGTAAATGATAATTAAATTGATGTTGATTGTAAGTCAGTTCAAGTTTGAATTGGCTTGTTTGATTGCTTGAGCTAAGTGTGCGTACGTGCACTGTTGGGCCCGTGCGTGAGGAGATACGACGTCTTTTGTAGGACGGATGCCGCTTGTCGTGGGTTCTCAACCGTTTTTGTTGCGGCTCTGAGACTATGGTTATTGATTATTATGTCGACACCGTTTTGTTGCGGTGACACCGTCTTTTTCGCGGTGGGTTTGGCCAAATTTTGACAGTTGAGAACCTTTTGTCGTTCCGCCATAGGGTTGGGACTTTTGTCGTCCCGAGGTGTTTTTTAGCACCTAGTACTCCGTGCTTACTCTTGCGCTAGTTGATTGATTGATTGAGTTGACAGTTGGAGCTTAAATAATAAAATGAGTTGGTTAATTATGGTTGACTCGAGGTTGTATGTTGTTGATTGATTTACACTTTAATTATAGGTCATAGGCCAGTTGGGTTGTATGTTGTATTGTTATTTATATTGATTATGTTGAAATATGACTAGGGAGCACCTAGTTACTCCCCACTAACTGTGGCTGTTGCATTCTTTGCGGCAAGTTTGCGCGGGGACGGGTTGAAGAGTGAGGACTTCCGCGAGAATAACTCTTTTTATTATAGTTGATTACTCGTCTGGCCTTTTTCCTTAGTTTAGAGCTGCTTTTCAGTTAGCCTTTGTAAGGGTATTTATTCCCGCTTATTTAGGCTTTGAAGTCTAGACCGTTGTTTTCGTTAGTGACGATCCGGATTCCACGGTGTTTCCGCCACCGTGGCTCGCTTTTATTTTCTTTTCTTTTATAAATCCTTTTATTTCATTATTTTTATTTTGTTCGAAAATCCAAGTTGTTACAGTATGTGATAAGCATAAGATAATCATATGCTAATTCATTTTAATTACCTATCACAAGCAACTGTCATCTCAATCAACAAAAAAAGCAAAATCGCAAGAGTAAGTACGGAGCACTAGGTGAAATAACTGGAATCACCTTGTACGAAACTGTGGATACCCATATCCGTACCCTCCCAAAACAAACCCAATGATGTAACGGACTTTTAATACGCATGCCTTAACGTTGACTTAGACGGTACTAATTATGTCGAATTCATATTAAAGTCGTTTAAAATGTTAAAATGAGTTGAGTCTCTAAACATCACGCTTAAATAAATGTTCATTTGCCCATTTAGAGTCTAGCTTGGTTCGCGTCTCGCTTCATCTGGCATGAGCTTCCACATCACGCTAGAATTGGTCCTTTTACATTAACAAGGCCCAATTCAGCATTCCTAAATTCCTAAATTTAGGCCCGGTGGCTAAAACCGCTATTTAACATCTCCCTACGCAAAATACGGCCTCACAAGTCATCTCATTTTACAAAACACTACAAAATACACCACTTTTACATTTTTGGGCCTCGGGCCCAGAACCGAGCCCAAACCCGCTTTAGGCCCGCACTCTAAGGCCCTAAGCCCTCATAAGCACCTCACAAAATATCCAGGAAAGCCCCTCAATCAGTAGTCTTGACGTGCAAGCTGAGAATCATACTATATCTTTCCAAAATATTATCAAACCGGATGTAGGAAATACAACCTAGAGCCAAACCCACAAACCACACAACCTATTGCGGCTTGTAGGACAAACTGCAAAGCCTTTTGCGGTTTGCTAGTAAAACCGCATTTGCTTATGCGGTTTGCCTCCCTAGTTTTATCCCGGATTTTCCTATTTTCTTCGAGGTTTTTAGTATATATACTCCGCTATACCCGACCTCATAACACACAATTGAAAATCACAATTCAAAATTACAATTCAATCAAGCATTCTCCCAAAAGCCTCAAGCACACAATTTCGTGAGTTCAACACACAATCCCGTGTTGAATTCCTCCTTTTAGTTCAAGAAGCGAAGCCCTGCCGATTTGAAGCACCAAGTCAAGGTAGGTATCGATCCACTTGGATCAAAGCTTTTCTTATTTTCTATGGACCAATAAAGGGGACTACACAATCTAGCCTCCCCGGCTTTGGCACCGAGTCCGCTTGCAGTCAAGTGGTCTTATTACTTCGGGTACACACCATATCCGATGACACCGCCAAAGTCACATAAGCAACCGACCTTTTAAAATAAATCAATGGACAATTGAACGTTATTTTAATTGTATGCATCTTGCACCTTCTTATTTATGCATTAAAACAACTTAACAATGAATTCGACATTAACTGAACCGTTTTCATTAACAAGTTAAGCATGCTAAACTGTGGGTTTTAAACAATCTTTTTGCATATGCATTTGCACTCTTTTACAAACTTTTTCGCACTTGTACGTAGCGATAACATAAGCTCAAATATCTTAAACATGGATTGTTCAAATGCTAGTAGAGGCTATTTTTTATAGGCTTTTCTAAAAGGTTTTCATAAAACATTAATTGATTTAATCTTAGGAAAAGTATCCTCACCTCGAATCCATCTGGTTTCACAAACCTAGATCTAGGGGTGTCGGCGTACTCCAAAATCTAGGACGTTTTCTACAGCTTAGGACATGTTAGCAGATTCCTAGTTACCGTGATAATTAGGTGGCGACTCCAAAACAGGTTTAAAGGTTTTTCTAACTCAATCTTTTTAACTTGAAGCGCCCTTATGCAAAACGCCGAGTTGGGTCCCCGCGCCCCGGGTTCCACAGAAACAACTAGAATCATACCATCCTATGGCAGGACAACAACTGGAAGTCCTCAAACAACTGTTTAAATTTAGCCAAATCCCACCGAACAATTGGAACGGTGACGATATAATAATATAAAACCATAGTCTCTTAACCGAACAACTAGAACGGTCGAGAACCCGTAATAGCTCTAACTGAACCACATAGTCGAGGGAACTATGGGCGGTATCCGTCCAAAACAGGACGCTATAACTTCTCACGTACGTGTCAAACGGTACCCGTACGCAAACTTAACTCAAGCATACAAACAAGTCAATTTAACGTGAACCAACTCATAATCTTCATTACCATTTTAATCATCGTTATTCCACTTTACCAAGATTACAGTCCTTTTATATGATCCCTTTACAAAGTGATCAAACTACAAGCGAATCATAAATTATACGGAGTAATTATCACCATTACTCAAAAATAACTATAACGATAGCTATTAGTCATCCCAAAACCACCACCTTTAGGTGACTAGCAACAAAACAAACAACATACAAGCATCCTAGCATGATACTAGACCCCACGGTATGAGACCGACTTCAATTCCACCAAATATTGCAACTTTCCATCATAGAACAACCAAAGATCACCACTTTATCAACATACAATCAAGCATATCATCCTACACAAACTCTAAGGTCTCATACATGTCAAAATATAGCTAGGGCTACAGCTAGTTACCTTATTAAAGCACAAACGATCCTAACCTTTCTCATCTTCAACGTACATAGTGTCCTCCTTCTCGAATTCGCCTTCTCCTTGAAGATTGATCACAAAACATGCATAAAATATAAGAAATAAAAATATAAGGAATTATATTATTACTAATCATAACTGTAACAACCTGGTTTTTAGTCGACTTTAATTACTAAGGCGGAAATTAATTAAGTCTTAAACCAGCGTCATTAATTATACAATAAAACCCAAATGTTACAACATCGTTCAAGTGTTGAATAAAACAACTCTAAATACGGTAATTTAAAGGAGTATATAGCGTCATATATATTACATATCTCTCGAAAAGTAAATAAAAGCAAAGCATAAAAACGTCTCGTGGCCCCGTCCAAAATCCAGCTCCCGGTCCACGGTGATCCTGCACAATAAACTGATTGGGGGGGGGGTGCCCGCTGAGCGGACAGTGACTAGCTATGCTCATACTTACCCTCGAATTCAATTACTTTGGTTTATTACTATCGCTTTATAATTATAACATTATGATAAAAACATAAACATGCTTAATATATGTCATAATAAGCATGCGGTTTGAAGTGATAAATCATATAAGCATGATATTCAGTTATGTAGGCAAATTAATAACATATAATATCATAAAAATAGTATCACAACAATTCAACAGGATTACAACGCGATATCAGATCGCAAACAGACGTACATATAGTATCATTCACATCATGCAGACTCGATTCACTTTAGAAATTTGTGGTCTTTAGTTTTCAAAGATGGTACGCACTCATTCTCAATTAATCATACAACAGACAACACATACTGCTTACTAGCCTGACCACTGAGTAGGCCATTATACTCTAGTCGCTTGCATCTCACTACCATAGTGCAGCGGCTTACTCGACTCGTAAACCACGCCGAATACTATAGTACTTGCATCTCATCTTCTAGTGTTCGAAATGATTCGAACTTCAGATACAATCCCGTCAAGTAACCTTTACGTAGGGTAAGAACGAATGCAAGTGTCGCGCCCACTAAGAACGAAACACGGCAAGGAGACAGAACCGCATAACCGACCTGAATCCACAAGGTCGCGGGTGCCCTGGTAACATTAGCGAAATAGGGGAATAAAACCCTAGTCTAGTATGCATACACTAATATTCACTTTAAGAATGGGCTATGCTATTCATAGAGCACCTTAACTCTGAATAAAACGACAATTTCCTAATGCCTGACCCAAAAGAGTTGGCATATTCATTATCTTGTACGGCTTTGGCTATACGACTTAAGACGTAACGGCATGGGCAGCATGCTAAGCAATAAAGCTGCCGGCTTAAACCACACTATTCGATATAGCCAACGCCAGAGACCGAGATAGTGGTATCCGCACAAGACTGTCTTAACCCCACTTCACTTACGATTGACGTTTTCATATCGGAGGCTCAAGCGTTTGACCCGTTATTTAACTTACTCAAGATTTATTATTTATTTGATATTACATATCTCATGTTGCTAGACTCTCCTAGTCTCATCGTCAAACGTTTAAGTATTTTATTATCGGTTTCATATGATCACATAACACGTTCGTTTATTATTTGAAGTGTTGTTAATTATTAACGTTTTCAAGTTTCTATATTGATACGTTTATTAATATGTCAAATTTTATTAAAGTGTTTTTCAAAACACCTTAAGTCATTTACTTATTCATTTTCAATTTTCTATACTTAGTAAATTTTCAATAATTTACAATATTTCAAATTTTAAAATTTGAAATATCTTTAAATTTTGAGACGTAACTCGTTTTACAATTTTCGTAAATTTTTCACTATTCATCAATCACTATTCACTTGTCACTATTCATCGGTCACTATTCATCGTATTTTATACGTATTTTTATATGCATTCGTATTTTTATACTTCGTATTTTATACGTATTTTTATACGTATTCGTATTTTATACTTCGTATTTTATACGTATTTTTATACTTATACGTATTCTTATACTTCGTATTTCTCCGTATTTTTATACTTATACGTATTCTTATACTTGTACGTATTTATATACTTAAGATATTTTAGGTCTAAAACTAACCTTTTTATTTGCTAAGTATAATTTTCTAGTTTCGAAGTCGTTAAGTTCGTTTTGTATTTAGTGATTTGAAATATTATTTAAAAGGTAAAACTCGGTTAAGTTTAGTCATATACTTAGCTAAAAATTTAACGGTTTCCATTCTGTTAGCGATGTTGTCGTAGTTCATTTAAATAGTCCGTATGTCCAGATCCATCAGTCCAATTGCAAAGGCAGTAGCACACGATTTAATTCATTTTTATAACGGTTACTCATTTTTAATCGGTTTAACATATTTCATTTATAACAAAATCGATTTATACAAAAATTCAATTCTATTAACTAGTAAACTTTAGTGACTTAGTGATAATTTCATTTTGATCAAATTTAGTCAATTTAAAGTGATAATGCCGTGTGGTATTTCATATATGTCAAAGTTGATTTATTTCTTTTAATTCCTTAATTCTAACTTATTAACTATTAATTAAATTATTTTAACAATAAACTAAAAAGTGATAAAAACAATTTTTAACCTAAAAAGGTCCAAAATTAAATGCCGTGAGCAAGTAGTAGGAGGTTCTAAATTTTGTTTTTCAATTTTTATCGGTTTTTAGCTTAAAGTCTTTATATTTAATTATTTTAATTATACTAAAACGATTTAAACTAAAATGAAATTTTGCTAAAAATTTCATTAGCCTAAAATTTGAGCCAACATATAAAGTGAAATTTTCTAAAAGTTTTTCTAAATGTTTAAGTTGTTTTATGTAATACTACTAACATAATATAAAATAATAACTAAACATAAACAAAAATAAATAACAAACATAAAATAACAAAGATCAAAATGTACTAAAATATGGACATCAACATGAAGAAGTTAAGAACACCAAGAACATCAAACTAACTCAAGAACACCATTTTCAATTTTAACAACTTATAATTTGTTTTCCTAATTTTATTTTTTTTTACATGATAACATCCATTCTAATACAACTTAATACAACATATTATTTACAAAAATTAAAAGTGAAAATATATTAAAAAAAAATAGGAAATGCCGTGAGTAGTAGTATGTGTATAAATTTTATTTTCGATTTTTATTCACTTAAAACTCATTATTAATATTTCACATAATTTTTGTTGGGGGTCGAATATCCGATTACGCTTACGACGACAAGACGACAAATAATAGGCCCAAGAGGCCCAAAAGCCCAAAAACTCTATAAATAGCCCCTAGGGGGCAAAGGTAAGAGGGTTGGTTTTTTATCCACTCTCCCCACTCTCTCTCTCTCTACTATTCTCCACTCTTATATTTTCCACTTAAACACTATATTTTATATATTTCGGTACTGACTTGGGCGTCGGAGGCTCCGCCGAGGGCAAGCCCCTCGGGCCCGGAGTTCACCCTGCAGGTCACACATGGAGCGGGCCCAGACCCGAAAGGCCACCCTGGAGGCCACCCATGACGTCATCCTCAAGACCCCGAGTTTACACCCGAAACAATTGGCGCCGTCTGTGGGGACGAAGAGTCGTACCCATGAAACCCACTAAAAGTCGACCACGATAGAGTAAAAAGGGGCTGTTGAGCCACACGTGTTTAGAAGGGCAGGAGGACCAAACTCTTTACTTAATCAAATTAATTTGTTAGGAAGAAAAGTCCACCTTGGCTGGTGGATTATACAAAAATTTGCATAATTGTGCATGTGGGCTGGAAAATGTGAAGTACATGTGGAGGAGTAATCCCAAGCACCTGCAATACAAAAGTAAGTTTGGATCATGCTTTCATCCATTCATCTTTCTGGCAATATCGTCACCCACAAAAAGAGCAAAGTGGAAATATTCATTCATTCATCCTTTTCTCACCCACAAAGCCCATAATAATATTATCACTTACATTTTATTTCACTTCACTTAACTTAACTTCATCCTCCATCTTCAATTTTATTTACTCAAGTTTAAAAAAAAAAAAAAAAAAAAAAAAAAAAAAAAAAAAAAAGGTCAGTGAAACACCGCAGATGCAGACCCAGCGGGCAGGCCTCAAACCACCACGGTCCCGGCCACTATGGTCCCCATGGTTCCGGCCACTTCGCTGCCAAGCGCTCCCCTGGTCCACCTTGAGTAGGGCCGCCGGGGGCACCACCACGGCCATGCGGGCCATGTGACACATCGTCCACCGGAGCCATTTCCTGCGGACGTCGGGGTCATCCGCCGCCGCCGTGACTTCTGCCGGTACCGGAACCTCCCCTGTCACGACTACCCCAACTCGACTCGCCAGGGACCGGGACTGGTCTACTTTTCTCTTGGCCACTATTAGTTCCCCGTCGGTTTTCGGCGTTCATCCCGGCACTCTCTCGTCCCGGCACCGTAAACACCGCCGTGTCATTCTGTCACCAGTGCCGTGACTCCCTCCCGGGTCCACCGAACTTGCAGGAGATAAGTTGCTCCACTTGCTTTTATTATTTCTATTTCATTTAAAATGTGCCGGGGGTAGGGAAGGGTAATAGAGAAACCCAGAACCCCCCGTGGCCACTTGTACCGTCCCTACCGCTCCCGCCGGGAGAATCCCGTCCCCAACCACACCTCGGCCCCGGAGGGGGGGATTATGGTCCCAGTCTCGGACACCCTGGTCCCGCGTTTCCGAACCGAGACCGCGGCCCCGCCACCCTGGACCGTCATTACCGCCACCGAGCCGCCTGATCACAGCACCAAGAGCACCACCGTGAACAAAGTCCCGGCCACCGTGGACACCACACTCATGGGTACGGAACGGCCGTGGCCGCCTGATCTTTCCCGGCTAACAAAGGCCACCAGGACCGCCACCATGGTACCGTGAACAAGTCCCGGCACCGTCGAGCCCTGGACGGACCTACGTGGCCCGTCCCGGCGTCACCAAGTTCTTCCTAATCTCCCGTGACATTCTAGGCCGCCTTGGGACCATGCTACCATCTTCCCGGGACATCATCTGGGCCGTGACCACCAGCCGCCGGTACCATTTTTGACGACCACCGAGACCAGGGCCCCCCGGTCCATGTCGGGCCGCCGTCGGAACAAGGCCGTACGCATAAGGCCGGGCCAGCTCTTTACGTGAAGCCGCCCTTAAAGATAAGTCGTTTATTTTTTCAAAGCCTTTAAGTAAATAATACACTGAATAAGGATGTACACCTGTCGGATTAAATTTATATTTGACCAAAAAATGCTTTTCACAAATAAATTTGGTTAGTACAAGCTTCTCTGGACTACACTTTGTTTTTGGATATCACTTAATATTATATTAGTATCCTCTGTACTTCCTCATGCTTTCTTATTCTTTTATTAAAGAAAATAAAGGTTTGGTTTGATGGTTGCCTGCCACTTGCTTCAAGGCCCAAAGCATTTTGTCCTTTTATAAATTACACTCACACTGTCGCACATCGCGCCGGATTAGAAAGGAGCCTTCTATGTTAACATCTTAAAGATTGTCATAATAAACGGGATTATGTATAATAATATGCAAATTAATTTTATATGGTACTAATTTTTATATGGTACTAATTTCTTCCAGGAGTAATGGAGAAAAAGCGGTGATAAAAAGATACGAGCTACACATTTGTGACGCCTAGCCGACCTTTAATCACCCGAGACTCCATGAAAGCTCCACAAGAATCACCTTATACTCAAAAGCCGCCATATTTATATTTGTAAAGCGAGTGATCAGGATTGTTGACACCGCGAGCTTTTCCTTGTATTTTTTGGTAGATTTTTGCCCAGCATTTGTTTAGATTTGTATCACACAAAAGCTGGCCAGGGGGCAAGGAGGGGGGACTACCCCCGACCCCGGCTAATCACGGTAGTCTGATTCAAAAATAGGAATTTTTGAAAAATTTACTAACCTTTTGCAGGAATGAATGCAAAAAAGACCGGAGAAGGGTAAGACCTCCCAGGCAACCCATGTCTACGTACGGATGAACATCGCGCCTTGAGAGTCCATGGCCCGGGGCCTGGGCGGCTCGCGCCCGACGTATGACACATTGCCTACGTACGGATGAACATCGCGCCTTGAGAGTCTATGGCCTGGGGCCTGGGCGGCTCGCGCCCGACGTATGGCCTTGCACAATGCTCATCCGTGGTCGTCGGGCCCGGATGAGGGTGCCTTTATGCAAAAGAGCCGGGATGTCTATGATGGCCCACGTGCCTAGGCTGCTCTCACCACAGTGTCTGATGCCGGCCTTGTAGCCGGTGGCGGCTGCGGACCTCCCATGTCTACGTACGGATGAACATCGCGCCTTGAGAGTCCATGGCCCGGGGCCTGGGCGGCTCGCGCCCGACGTATGACACATTGCCTACGTACGGATGAACATCGCGCCTTGAGAGTCCATGGCCTGGGGCCTGGGCGGCTCGCGCCCGACGTATGGCCTTGCACAATGCTCATCTGTGGTCGTCGGGCCCGGATGAGGGTGCCTTTATGCAAAAGAGCCGGGATGTCTATGATGGCCCACGTGCCTAGGCTGCTCTCACCACAGTGTCTGATGCCGGCCTTGTAGCCGGTGGCGGCTGCGGACCTCCCATGTCTACGTACGGATGAACATCGCGCCTTGAGAGTCCATGGCCCGGGGCCTGGGCGGCTCGCGCCCGACGTATGACACATTGCCTACGTACGGATGAACATCGCGCCTTGAGAGTCCATGGCCTGGGGCCTGGGCGGCTCGCGCCCGACGTATGGCACGTTACCCACGTACGGAACACCATCTGCGTACGGAGAGTCCATGGCCCGGGGCCTGGGCGGCTCCTGCGCCCTGCGTGCGGCACACTACCTGCGTACGGAGAGTCCACGGCCCGGGGCCTGGACGGCTCCTGCGCCCTTTATACTACCTGCGTATGGAGAGTCCACGGCCCGGGGCCTGGACGGCTCCTGCGCCCTTTATACTATCTGCGTACGGAGAGTCCACGGCCCGGGGCCGGGACGGCTCCTGCGTCTTTCACACTACCTGCGTACGGAGACTCCACGGCCCGAGGCCTGGACGACTCCTGCGTTCTTTATGCTACCATCAGAAGAGACCACTAACGGCCCTCGCGCCTAGGTGGCTTGCTCCGGATAAGACCACACTACGGCCTTCGTGCCTAGGTGGCTCCAATCATACAAATAGTCCATGGCTACGTGCCGGGACAGCTCCTTTATTCCAGTGACGTAGTTTACTCTTCGTCACCCTAGGCCGCGCCACGTGACCTTGTCCCGCGGCCAACCTCCTTATTCCCGTGACGCAATCTACTCCGCGTCACCCTAGGCCGCGCCACGTGACCTTGTCCCGCGGCCCACTTTCTTACTCCCATGACGCAGTTAATCTCGTGTCACCACTAGCCGCGCCGCGTGACTGTGACCGTGGCGCCAGCCTCCTTATCCCCGCGACGCAGTTCACTCTACGTCACCTTAGGCCGCTCCGCGTGACCGTCCCCGCGGCGCTAGCCCTTTTATTCCGTTGATGTTGCATACCCAACGTCACCCTCTGGCCACGCCGCGAAACTATGATCGCGCCGTGAGACTTCGCTTGCACTACACTGCTGCCAGACCGTACGTTACGAACCCGGGTGAGACATCCCTCCCCCAGACCCGGGAGAGACTGACGGTCCCCTGGGTACATGGGATGCTCCCGGCTCATGATCCCTCCGGCCCGAGGTAGTCAGACCCGGGAGACGCCATCCCCAACAACTATCATGTGGCTTTCGATGCCTGTTTTATATTTGGTCTGTCACGACTAGACAACCACTTTAGCGCGGTACTTCCTCCGCTAGAGATTCATCTGATGTGACATTCCACACTTGTATCGCCCAAGGTTAACAGTTTCGCGCACTTTATTCGACGCCGACATCCGACACCGAATCCGCATGACAGCATGCGAATCCGGTGGGGGCAATTGTTGGGGGTCGAATATCCGATTACGCTTACGACGACAAGACGACAAATAATAGGCCCAAGAGGCCCAAAAGCCCAAAAACTCTATAAATAGCCCCTAGGGGGCAAAGGTAAGAGGGTTGGTTTTTTATCCACTCTCCCCACTCTCTCTCTCTCTCTACTATTCTCCACTCTTATATTTTCCACTTAAACACTATATTTTATATATTTCGGTACTGACTTGGGCGTCGGAGGCTCCGCCGGGGGCAAGCCCCTCGGGCCCGGAGTTCACCCTGCAGGTCACACATGGAGCGGGCCCAGACCCGGAAGGCCACCCTGGAGGCCACCCATGACGTCATCCTCAAGACCCCGAGTTTACACCCGAAACAATTTTTATATATGATTACTACTTATCTAAAACATAAATAAACATACAAATCATATGAACAATAATTAAAAATGCTAAAAATTAAATTAACTAAACATATGAACATTTTACTACAACTTAACTATTACCAATATTACTTATTTATTATCATTTTATTATACTCCACATAACATACAAGCACATATTCATGATGTTTAACATATTTTAGCATAGAAATCATACTCATAAAACTTATAATAAAAATCAAATTAATTTACAAAGAGGTTAAAATGAGACATAGTTAGTCACCTTGAATCGGCAAGCTATTGGTTATCCGGATCGATGATATTATCAAGGTCTAAGTCACCACCCAAATACCCTTCTTCACCTTCAAAAACCCGTAGAAAAGTAAGCTTCAAATACCCAAGGAATTAGCTAAATAAAACTAGAGATTATTATAATAGTATTAGAGTTTTAATTTAGGAGGTTTTTGTAGAAAAAAGGAAGAAAAATAAAGAGAGAAAAGGAGAGCAAGGGGCCGGCCTAAATGGATGAAAATGGGTGAGTTTTACACTTGTGAAAATAATGAAAAAGTTGTAATGAAATTAGGTTAAAGAAATGTGTTGTATAAGTTTTGTTTTAATTAGAAAATAATGTTTAATTTAAATAAATTAGGGAGCAAATAAATCAAGTGGCAAAACTAGTATGCAAATTTACTATTTGGAAAAAAAATGTCCCCTTAATGTTTTTAAAATGTTTTTCACGAAATTAGTCAGTTTTAAAAAGTCGGGCGTCAAAAGCGATAAAAGTTAAAGTGCGCGCGTTTGATGATTTTTTGAAATATCTCTACTTTTGAATTCTAAGACTAAAATATTTATTTCATTATTCAAAAATTTTTAAAAGTTTTAAAGAAGTCGATAAATTTTACAAAACGAAAGTTTTGTAAAAATTGAGATTTTGTAAGGTTAAAAGGTTAAGATTAGATTTACGATTTGAAATTAGTATTCGATGGCTAATTATTGATTTAAATTAACACGGGGTGTTACAAAAACTATACTAAAAACGAAGGAAGAACGAAGAATTACCGAAGAAAAAATGAAGGAATTAGGTTAAGAGAGAATTAGGGCAAAAAGATCGCGGCTTGGATGAATTATTAATGGTGTTTTGATGGAGAATTAATTGAGAATTAATGCGACAAAAGAGAGAATTTATGTTTTAGGTGTTGGAGTTAGTGTCCTCCACAGTTAGTGCAATGACATAAATAAATCTCTAAAAGGTACACAGGGTACATTTTGTATTTAATCAGTTGATTAACGTTTATCGATAACGGTTGGCTTGCTAGATAAGTTTGACGTTATTGTCATACAGATGGCGGTGATCAACTGGTCCCTAAGAGTCACACCTAAAGGATGTGTTTGAGAAATATGATTATTTAAGAAAATGATCATATTGATGCCCTACTAAAAGACTAAAAGGTTAGTCGGTGTTTTTGACTAAAATGTTAGTCAAGTGTGTGATAATAATATGGCCATTTAATAAGGATTAAATGATATTAGCTAAGACGAATTAAATGTAATTCGTAAATTGAATATAAACTGTTATATTTAATTATTGAATATAATATAAGCTAATTAATCATAAACTGTTATAATTAATTAGAAAATTATAAATATAAGGATATTAATAATTTAATGATATATTATAGTGGATCATTATTATGTGATACTAGTAATATTATATTATATTAAAAGCTAAAGGAAACCTCCAAGAAAGAGCCTAATTGGTCTTTAACTCCTTGGTCAACAAGGAATTGTTTTTGGAAAGTGATTTTTGGAAACAAATATTACTCCCCATACTATAGGAGGGCCGAAATTTTGAGGCTATATTAGGGAGCTTTGGCTCAACCTAATTACTCAATTAATTGATCATAATTCACAACACAAAATCTCAAGAAAAGAAATAGTTCTTCTCTCTAATTTTCTAGCAAATCAAAGGGCATATCTTAGATTCATCTTGGGTGTTTTAATTAGGAGATACCATACTTTTGGTATTGATCTTAAGCCGATTTACTTGGATTAAAAGGTTAATTCTAAATCTTTATTTTATGCAATTTCTTTTATGACCTTTAAATCTTATAAAGTTTTTCATTATAATCCTGTGGATTTTAAGGTCTATATACGGATATAAACCTACAAGTGGTATCAGAGACTTAGGGCACATGAAATTTTTATAAGGTTTTCATAAAAATCGATTTTGTATAAATTTTAAACAAAAATTTTGAGTGGCCGTGTGTTTTAGGCATGTAGGCCGTGAGTTTTTGTTCTTGTTTTGCTTATTTTGGTCTATTTTGATTCATAATTATCAATGTTTTAAGATGTTAAAACTATAATATATGATTTTGTATAGGTTTTAATTTGATCTGGAATTGAATTAGAACTAAAAGGACCAAAATTTATGTATGTTAATGAACATATTTTGATGTTAATCATTAGATCTATCAGTTTAAGTTGTTTAATCTAAAAAGTTAGTTTGAATCTCTTAAATCAATGTTTAATACGGATTAAAATTAAGTTAGGAATGATCTAATCATTAGCATAAACGAATTAAAACAGTTTAATTCATGTTTTTAATTGATTGGCCGAATTAAATTATTTTTGAAAATTTTATTTGTTTTTTTTTTTTTTGTAATTGGCCGAGAGTTTCAATAAAAAAAAAAAAAAAAAAAAATATTTTGGTATTTTAATTTGATTTGGCCGAAAGTTTTATTTATTTATGGAAATTTGTTGTTTTTCAACTTTTGGTAATATTTGTTATAAAGATAATGAATATTTTGTAATTATGAAAAGGTTCATAATTTGGATACCAAATATTTTAAAACAGTTTAAAATATTTTATGACCTAATTTGTATTATACTGATAATATAAATTAATTTTGGATTATTCTTTTGATTATAAGATATTATGAACAATTAAGGAATTGTTGCATAATGATAATCTTTTAAAAGAGGTGGTTTGGATATAAATCAATTCGTATGCATTGTTTTTATATTGTTTAGTTGATGCTATATTTTGTGAATGAATGTTTGAATGAATGGTTTATTATACGCATTAATTATGTACAAAGGTTGTAATTTACTTAGTGTGGCCTTAGAAGATTATGTTTCGTAATGAAAGGAAACATAATTATTGGTTGTAATTTTGAGATCTCGAATCTCCAATCTTGTAATATTTTTAATTTTGGCATATTTTGGATTAGAATGTAAATAGGTTTATTTTTGTAATTAAAATATGTAATTTTGAGAAGATTCAAGATTGAAGATTCAATATGGATTCCCACTAAAGCCCAAGATGAAGAATGAAGACAAGCTTAGGGTCCATGGATGGATTCCAAATTGTATCTTGTTTTTATTTTCATAGGGATAGGCCACACTAGGTGTTTTTCCTTTTTTGCGTTTTTACTTTCTAGTTTTATTGCTTTCACGTTAGATAGTAGCATCATATTCCGCCTAAACTAAACCAAACCACCTAATATGCATGAAAATGGATCATATAGTTGCATCTTTTTCATAGACATACGGATGTCATTTGTTTAGAGCTATCACCTCAATTTAATCATTCACGATAATGCTAGATATTAGTTCACTTAAAATGAATTAAAATGAGTTGATGGGATCTTCCTCTAAAATGAAAATTGAGATTAGTCTTTATAGGAAAAGCATGCTATGAGCCCCTTCTTCGTCGGTAGGCATGTAGGACCTTACTCTCCACATGACCCCTTCTACGTTGGGTAAGTAGTATGCGTTGACCTATTTTACCTCAACACTATAGTTCGAGTAATATCTCGTAGTTATAGTGGACTAATAGATAGGATTTACTGAAATCTATCGACCAAGAATTCTAACAGTAGAATTAGCTAAGAAGTTAGCTTATCAATTTAAAGAAATTGAGTCTTGGGATCATTTATATAATTCTCGAGGGAGGTCGATTATATGAGTGCATAAGTCATTGCTTTAAACCGCTATTGTTTTACGACTTAATCTTTCAAAACCATGATTTCTTATCTTCTCTCTTCTTCTTCTTTCTTTTCACAGTTTCGAATACGTTATATAAAGATATAACTGCTAATACAAAATGGCTGGTCGTATTGAAGGCCCAATGCCAAGTGTCACACTTGAACGTGAATCATGGCTGAGAATTTTTATGGACAGCATGAATCAGTTTACTCGACTGAAGAATGATGGGTCCAATTTTGCTGATTGGGAGGCTGCATTACGGAATGCCGCCATAGCTGACGGCAAGCTCAAGTACTTGACTGAGCCACCGCCGTAGAACCACTCCGATGCGAGGAGCAAATGAAGTCGTAGCTTATAGTGATTTCATGATGGAGGCGGAGTGCGTTACGGAATGTACTCATCTATGCAATGGAATCCAATTTGCAAAGACGATTCATTACCCAGGGTGCAAACAAGATTTTCACCACCCTAACCAAAGAATTCTCGAAAGCACCGAGAATTAAAAGTTACGAGTACACTACTCATTTCTTTGAGGCTAGACTCCAGAAGGGCCAACCGGTTGGTCCACACCTTCGACATGATCGAGAATGTTGAAAAAGCTGGATGAGCTCGGTTGCAAAATCGATGAGAAGATCGTCATTGATCGAGTGCTCCACTCTCTTCATGATGGGTATGCCTCTTTAGGGCAAACTATTACATGAATGACATGCGAGAAAGTCTGCATGAGCTGCATTCACTCCTCGCATGCACGGAGAGTGATCTCAAGTTGAGTGGGAGCACGAAACAAGATGTTCTCATGATTGGCAACAAGAAGGGTAAGGAGTAAGGCTCCTGGCTAACCTAGGCGTAGGTAAGCCAAAATTCAAGAAGCCGATGGTTGCTAAGAGTGGGCCTGGTGAGTCTAGCGGTAGCTCACAAGGCAAGGCAAAAGCTAAGCGGACCATGGAGTGCCACCATTGCCACAAGCCTGGCCATTGGAGGCGTAATCGTCCGTGTATCTTTGAGGACATAAAAGCAAAGCGTCGCTCTGTTGGTATGTCTTCTTTTATTCATATGATTGAGATTAACCATGCAAGTTTCGGAACTTGGGTACTTGATACTGGATGTGGTTCTCATCTGTGCAATCATTTGCAGGGCCTAAGAAGCATCAGAACTCTGGCAAGAGGTGATGTAGATCTGCGAGTGGGAAATGGAGCAAGAGTTCTTTGCGGTTTGATGGGGACATATGTAATCCAACTCCCAAGTGGATTTGAGTTATTTCTAAATAACTGTTACTATGTACCTAGTTTATCGAAAAACATTATTTCTGTATACGTTCTTGATAAAGAAGGATTTTCATTTTTAATAAAGAATAATAAATTTGTATTTTCTCTTTAAATGAAATGATTTATGGTAAAGTTTGTTTCCATGAACTAAATTTATGTTTTAGATCAAACCACGAAATCATGCATGTGAGTAACAAGAAAGCAAAGGTTGGTGACAAAGATCAAACGTATTTATGGCATTGCCGAATGGGACACATAAATGAGAAACGGCGTGAAAAAGCTAATTGATAGTGGGACTATCGCCCCATTTGACTATGAAACTTTCGGCACGTGTGTATCATGTCTCATAGGCAAAATGTCTCCAATTTCCTTCAAAGGTGTTGGAATCTGGCCGACCTATTAGGACTCATACATCTTGATGTGTGTGGACGTATGTCAATCAACGCTAGAGATGGCTATAGGTATTTTATCACTTTCACGGACGATTTGAGTAGATATGGACATGGCTACTGAATGAAGCAGAAGAGTGAGTCCTTTGAGAAGTTCAGGGAATTCCAGAATAAGGTTGAGAACCAACTGGATAGAAAGATAAAAGCACTACGTTCGGATCGTGGTGGCGAATATCTTTCAACTGAGTTTGATCGACACCTGAAAGACCGCGGAATAGTATTACAATTAACTCCACCCGGAACACCACAGCTGAATGGTGTATCCGATCGCAGTAAATCGAACATTACTTGACATGGTTCGATCCATGATGAGTCACACGGTTGTACGACTCATTATGGGGTTATGCTCTTTGTCACCGCTCTTATACTTAACCAAGTCCGTCTAAAGTATGTAGACAAGACTCCATATGAGTTATGGAAGGGAACTGTCCCTAACTTGTCCTTTATTCGGGTTTGGGGGTGCGAGGCTTATGTCAAGTGGAGACACGAGGATAAGCTCGGCCCGCGATCGGTCAAGACATACTTTATTGGTTATCCAAAAGGAATGTTTGGTCATTACTTCTATTCGCCAACCGAACAACGAGTTTTTGTTGCGGCTAGTGCGAAGTTCTTAGAGAAAGAGTTTCTCGAAGACAAGAGAGGTAATAGAACCTTCGATCTGTCGGAGATTCCTGAACCAACAACCGAGCAACCGATGGAGGAAACTGTTCCTTCTTCGTCTGCTGAGGTTAATGTCCCTTTGGAACCCAGAAGGTCGGGTAGACTTTCCATTCCTCCAGATAGATACATCGGTATGGTTGAGGAGAATGGGAGAGACGACATTTTACTCCTTGAGAGTAACGAACCCGTAACCTATAAAGGTGCCATGACGTGTTCTGACTCAAAGCTTTGGCAAGAAGCCATGCAATCCGAGATGGACTCGATGTACGAGAACCATGTATGGGATCTGGTTGACTTACCTGATAAGGCTAGGCCTCTTCAGTGCAAATGGCTCTACAAGATAAAGCGATCTGTAGAAGGACAACCAGATATATACAAGGCACGACTAGTGGCAAAGGGTTTCACTCAAGTGCAAGGGTTGCACTATGATGAGATCTTTGCACCCGTAGTCATGCTTCGTTCCATTCGGATTCTCTTAGCGATCGCCGCATTTCATAACTATGAAATTTGGCAAATGGATGTGAAACCGCCTTCTTAAGCGGTTATTTGGAGGAGGAGTTGTACATGGTACAACCCGAAGGTTACATCGATCCTGAAAATCCTAAGAAAGTTTGCAAGCTTAAGCGCTCCATCTATGGACTTAAGCAAGCTTCACGAAGGTGGGATCATCGCCGACCAAGTGATAAAGGAGAATGGATTCACTCGATCGGCCGAGGAACCATGCCTATATATCAAGTCAGTGGGAGCAAGATTGTCTTCCTAATCTTGTCGTCGATGACATACTCTTGATTGGGAATGACATACCTCTCTTAACTTCGGTAAAAGTATGGTTAAAGAACCATTTCCAGATGAAAGATCTGGGTGAGGCACAACGTATTTTGGGGCTCCGTATCTATAGAGATAGATCACGACGGATGTTATCCCTCAGTCAGGAGTCTTATATAGATAAGATTCTTGAGAGGTTCAGCATGACAAACTCCAAGAAGGGGAATCTTCCAATGATCTCTGGGGTGCACTTGAGTAAAGCTCAAGCACCAAAGACATCGGAAGAGGTCGAGCGCATGAGTCGGATTCCATATGCTTCAGCTATAGGATCGATCATGTATGCCATGATATGCACACGTCCTGACGTGGCATATGCATTGAGTATGACGAGCCGATACCAAGGCAATCCAGGTGAAGCACACTGGATGGCCGTAAAGAACATTCTTAAGTACCTACGGAGGACTAAAGATTGGGTATTGACTTACGGAGGAGACACTGAGCTATGCGCAATCGGTTACGCAGATGCTAGTTTCCAAACGGATCGGGATGACTCAAAGTCTCAATCAGGATTCGTTTTTACTCTTAATGGCGCTGCGGTCAGCTGGAAAAGCTCCAAACAAACAGTTATAGCAGATTCAACGACTGAGTCCGAGTACTATCTCGCTCCGCCGCAGCGAAGCTATATGGATGCGTCAGTTCTTACAAGGACTAACTGTAGTTCCAAGTTCGAATGACCCGATCACCATCTATTGCGACAATAGTGGTGCCATCTTCCAGGCAAAGGAGCCAAATCCAAAGAACAAGTCTCAAGACGTGCAAAGGAAGGCTCACATGATCCGAGATTACGTGGAGCAGAAGGAGATAGTGATTGACAAGATTGCTACGGATGATAACATAGCAGATCCTCTCACTAAGCCGTTGAGACAAGATAAGCATGAAGGGCACGTTAAATCCATGGGAATTAAGCGTGTTCCTGAGTTGTATTAGTTGTTTGTATGGATTTAACACTTGTATTTCCTAAAACTTCTAATAAAATCATCGTTTTGTTACATATATTGTTTTTCATGAGGGTTGTGCAGACAACGTTGAATACCTCAAAGTGAACTGAATTGCTTTATACTTTGTTTTGGTCCGTGATCGCCTACACGAGCTGATAACTCTGGCAATCATTTTGTGACGTCGATTGATGGTGGGTTCAACGAGCCATAAGTCAAACTGTTGACTGATCGATCACAGATGCGGGTTTACTGAAATCGCGCAGGACATTTTTGTGACGACTACATGGAGTCCTAAATGTTTCAGAACATTACATGCTGGGTCGTGGATAGGACATCCATAGTGTTCCTAGAGTCGATTCTTTGACTATCATTGTCTCTTGAGATTAAAGCGATTTTGGGTGACTTTGGTTTCTTTCTCACGGTCGATCGTAACAAAGCGCCATGATTTTCACTGGTCATTTCACGCTGCGCTTACATCTGCAGGATTCGAGTTGAGGAAATATCCAAACTTCTATCGAGTTATAATATTTATTCTCGTAATACTCGAGGAGTCAGAATCGAAAATGCATGGCCATGCTCGAATATTAATTCGTTTATCGCTTAAGTTACTCTAGCCTGGGAAACCACTCTTGATACTGATCGCTTGTGAACTACGACCTTTGGAAGTACGGACTTTGCAAATTGGTTTACATTGAGTGGGAGAAATTTATTATGGATACGAGAATCGGTTATCGCACCTACACTTGTACGGACAAGTGGGAGATTGTTGGAGTTAGTGTCCTCCACAGTTAGTGCAATGACATAAATAAATCTCTAAAAGGTACACAGGGTACATTTTGTATTTAATCAGTTGATTAACGTTTATCGATAACGGTTGGCTTGCTAGATAAGTTTGACGTTATTGTCATACAGATGGCGGTGATCAACTGGTCCCTAAGAGTCACACCTAAAGGATGTGTTTGAGAAATATGATTATTTAAGAAAATGATCATATTGATGCCCTACTAAAAGACTAAAAGGTTAGTCGGTGTTTTTGACTAAAATGTTAGTCAAGTGTGTGATAATAATATGGCCATTTAATAAGGATTAAATGATATTAGCTAAGACGAATTAAATGTAATTCGTAAATTGAATATAAACTGTTATATTTAATTATTGAATATAATATAAGCTAATTAATCATAAACTGTTATAATTAATTAGAAAATTATAAATATAAGGATATTAATAATTTAATGATATATTATAGTGGATCATTATTATGTGATACTAGTAATATTATATTATATTAAAAGCTAAAGGAAACCTCCAAGAAAGAGCCTAATTGGTCTTTGACTCCTTGGTCAACAAGGAATTGTTTTTGGAAAGTGATTTTTGGAAACAAATATTACTCCCCATACTATAGGAGGGCCGAAATTTTGAGGCTATATTAGGGAGCTTTGGCTCAACCTAATTACTCAATTAATTGATCATAATTCACAACACAAAATCTCAAGAAAAGAAATAGTTCTTCTCTCTAATTTTCTAGCAAATCAAAGGGCATATCTTAGATTCATCTTGGGTGTTTTAATTAGGAGATACCATACTTTTGGTATTGATCTTAAGCCGATTTACTTGGATTAAAAGGTTAATTCTAAATCTTTATTTTATGCAATTTCTTTTATGACCTTTAAATCTTATAAAGTTTTTCATTATAATCCTGTGGATTTTAAGGTCTATATACGGATATAAACCTACATTAGGATGAGGAAATATATGACATTATGAGGAATTCGGGCAAAATTAGGATTAAAACCAAGTTTAAATCAGAGCAAATTACGCACAAACCCGCACTTCAGAGCTGCCCGTGCCTTGGTAATGCCTCACTAGCGCCTTGGTCGCGTATGGATAGCGCCTTGGTCGCGACTTCTGGTATGTTTTTCCCGGCTCTCTTTTCTTCCTCCCACGACCCATATGTGACTCCTACCTCTCATAAACCCATAAATCGACTACTAAACCCCTAATAAACACCTACTAAGCTCCTCTAACTCGACTCATGCCTCGATTAACGTAACACCCGACCTACCAATTTGATACGTAAGCTTAAAGAACGACTTTCTCGAGATCAAAATGAGAAAATCATATGAAACGAAATATAAATAAAAACGAAATGAATCAGAGTGTTACAAATGCACTTAACTGAGTAATTGAAGGAACTTATAGTTGAAGGTCACGAAAACTATTTCTATTAGATTTTAGGGGCACCATTAATATCTCTGAAAAGAGAGCAAGAGTATCACATGAAAATCGAGAAAACACATGGATACCATATAGGAAAAACCCTAAATTTATATTATACTCATGCAATTGGATAGACACGGTATCAATTTAGGGGAGTTTATGCGGAATCAATATTGACATTACACTGCTGACATAAATTTTCGTATTTAAGGTTAATTTAGCAGCATAAACTAGATCTAACTTGACTCGATTGACCTATTATGTCAAAACATAAAATTTGTGAAATAAATTTAATACGACCATAATTTAAATTTAAAAGGAAAATATTGTATTAATAATTATCAGAAATTATTGGAAAAATTATTTAGAAACGAAATTTTATCCTTAATGTTTTATTTCCTTTGTAAAATTACGGTGATATTGATACTCGATATAGCTGAGAGCCTGAGAGTCTTATCATCACCCTTTTATTATAAAGAGTCGTTTGGTTACCTCTATAAAACATGAGAACTAACTACAAAAATTTTGTGATATTGTTTGTTTACCCATTTTACTACAAAACGCAGGAAGAATAACTCACGTATAGGAAGTAGAAATTTAATTAAATTAAAACAATGTATATAGATTCTGAAATTTTAAAAATTGTGAGAAAAATAAACAGAAGGTAATTTTTTTTAACCAAAATCAACAATATACCAATGTTAAAACATGAAGAGCAAGTTCGTCTTTTCACCCTCATAACTAGTCATTAATGCTTCTAAATCATTTTGTCTTTAAGTAATTTTTTCCGTTGTTTAACAATTGGGATTCAATTCCAAAGTCAACGAAACGACACGTAAAATTAAGTTTAAGTTAATAGTATACCGGTTGACTTCAATTAAGTCTAATCATATTCAAGTTTATCTATTCAAAATAGACAATTGTTGGAAATAATCGGTTTTCTCGGTAGTCGTCGGAACTCGAAATATCGTCATGTAAAAATTATTTGGATAATGATAGAATCGCGTAACCGCTTTCCTTTGAGAGTGTTTTAACCCTTACATTTGCCCTGAGTATCACGAAATCCCTCGCGGAATAAGAAAACCAAACCCCTCTCGTTCTAGGCAATTAGAATCGAGAGAGTACTTATGAAGTTTTATTTTTTTTGTTTAATTTGCCATGAGAATTTCTGATTTTTCTCATGCATATTTCTCTTCTTTTATGTACACATTACGTAGATATATATAAGTGAAAACTGATTTCAAAGGATACCGTTTAGGGTGTCTTTTTGGTTTAATACAATCCCGACAACACTTAACTGAGAATTCCGTGATTCACTTGAATCACCAACAACGATGACGAACCATGACGAGTTTGATTGATCGATTCGGGTGGATGCCATGGGTCGAATGATTTTTATGAGCTCTACGGTCTCCGGGACGCTATTATGTGGGGAGATCTTTCCCTCTATACGATGACTTGAATCTAGACTAAGCATGACGCGTCTTAATAAGTGCCAATCATCCCATGATACCCCATCATCATTTACCAATTCCAAAGATGCTTCCCCCATGATTGCCGGCCCTAATTTGTTTTTGACAAATTTTTAGTTGGCAAACCTATGCTGGGTCCCACACACCTATGTTTGACAGCCCATAAACTAAAGGAGTGGTACTGCATACCCCACCTGCTTTCTACCAAACATCTCTTTCACCCTTCGTTTTCTACGTTGAGACGGATATGCACGTCTTAAAAGAGAATTTATGTTTTTTCTCTAATTCAATTGTAGCTGTCATTTTACATCTGTTTACAGTTTTCAGATGCTCCTATCATTTGTACACAGGCAGTCGGATCGAACTCGACTACGAGTGTTTGACTAGCTCGGGTGCATATCATGGTGTCTGACAAACTTGAGAAAAATTGACTCAACGGTTGTATTTCAAATGCTACCAATTACCAATCATTTGCATGCGAAAAATTGTGCAGACGGTCAGAATCGACAGCAAGTGTCTGGCCCTGGACTCTGGTATGTATCAAGGCGACAAAAGTCTAACCTGTCCTGAAACTTCGCCTTCTTTTAAACTAAAGACGATTTGACTGCGAGTGCTTGACTCAGGTGCATAGAGAGTAACCTACTCTAACTAAAGACGATTACACTGACTGCTGCATGAAGGCGAAAATGCGGTGGACAGAGTACTGATGAAATAAAACAATTGTAGAGTATCTTTTTCACTCTTCCAGTGGAAGTACAGATGCACAAATTTAGAGCTACATCAAAGATGAATATCAAAGTTTCTGACAGACGAAATAGATAGCAAGTTATAATTTTTTTTAAAAAAAAAAAAAAAGAATATAAATTAGTACATTGATTACTGATTGGGTGGTAATCGGAGACTGAAACCCAGATGCCCGTGTAATTATTGAGTGTTTTGAATTCTCAACGTCCCTTTGGATTCATTATCTGTGAAAATACAGCACTTGGCGTCAGACCATCGGAATCTTCACTGGCAATACTGCGACCGCCAATGCTCACTGTGCTCCTCGAGTCGGTTACAGTTCCATCGAACCCTTGCGACATGTCTAGATCTTTCTTTCCACACTCGATGTCACATTTGCCCTCGACAAAGTTCTTTCCTCCAAGACCTTTACCACAGTCCTCGACACTCTCCTGAAGCTGAAGGGCAAACTCGAGGTTCCACAAAACATCACCCATGGATGGCCTGTCAATGCCATTGTCGGCGACACACTTCATAGCAGTCTCGGCAAACTTCTTGTAGCATTCTGGGGCGATCTTTCCTTTCAGATACGGGTCCATAATCTGCTCGAGCATGCCCTTTTTATAGCAATGTGCAGCCCACTCTGCCAAGCTAACTTGCTCTTTCGGAAGTGAGGGATTCAATGCAGGCCGAGCACACAAGATCTCGAATAGGACAACACCAAAGGAGTAGACGTCTGACTTATCAGTTAGTTGTTGTCTCCTGAAGTACTCAGGATCTAGATATCCGAAACTACCCTTCACGACAGTGCTGACGTGAGTGTTATCTAACGAAGGTCCCGTCTTGGACAGACCGAAGTCAGAAACCTTGGCTACCCACTTTTCATCGAGGAGAATATTGGTGGTCTTTACATCTCGGTGAATGATGGTGTACTTAGCACCTGTGTGAAGGTAGTGCAAACCACGAGCAGCCCCGATACAGATTTCAAGTCTTTGTTTCCATGGCAAAGGTGGTTTTTGGGTTTTGTACAGATGTTCACGCAGTGTACCATAAGCCATGTGATCGTAGACTAGAATCATTTCTCCGTTTTCCTCACAGTATCCGAGTAGAGAGACGAGGTGGCGATGTCGGAGCTTTGAAAGCATCTCGATTTCAGTTTGAAACTCATGAATACCTTGTTCAGACAGCGGGTTTCCTCGCTTAATAGCGACTGTCATCGTCCCACCATCAATCTCACCCCTGTAAACCTTACCAAAACCTCCAACCCCAAGAACCAGAGACTCATCAAAGTTCTTGGTGGCGGATTTTATCTCCGCAAAGGAGAAATGTCGACAGAGATTAGACGGCAGAGAAGAAGCATAGCTTCCAGTAGTGCCCGTCTTTGTAGACCCAGAAGTATGCGAATTGCCATACAAAGAAAGCGGAAGCCAACCCGATGGACCATCACTTGGATTAGAGATCTTCCCATACTTGCGACGACGAGAAATGCAACAGCCTAGTAAACCTACAAGGAAGATCAATGCCGCTCCCCCAACAACAGCCCCGCCAATGACGGTCTTACTCAAATGCTTAGACGGGGTTGCAGTGGGTATCACAAATTCCTGCACCGGAGGTGGAATCGGGTTCTGCCCAGCAAGAGTGCCGTCCGTGTTGTTAATTTTTAGTATCTCCAAACCGTTCAAGAACGAATTATAGTACTGCGGTTTGTCGGAATCATCGGGATGAAGGGCTATCCACAGATCTACCTGAGGGTCTTTACTAATCGGAGCAAACAGCACGAAATCCAACACATACGGAATCCCATTACCGTTCGCCAACTGAACAATGTCGACTGCTGACTGCGCGGTCTGATTGTTGATGTAGATGTCGAAAACTATCTGGTTGACCTTATTTATTATGGCGAATACCTCACAGAAGTGCATCCTCACCATATAAGTGTATCCACTGTCGACCGAGAACACCCACGTGAGGTTCGATTGGAGGTTCACGTTGTTGTCTTGGGTCATCATCCTGACAGTGGAGTACACATCAACAGGTGCGGTATACGAAGGTAAGTCCTTGGGAAACTTAATCGTAACGTTCGGATCTTTCTGGTTAGTGGTCCCAGCCCCGGCCCCAAAAATGTATGGCGTGTCATCATACCACGGCCTAAAAAGCCCCGTATCATTCGTGGGCGGAATGTAGCTTCCGCCCACGTTCATCCTATACACACACTCAAGCGCAGTCGTATTGACAATCGGGAAATTACTACCTGGCTGACCCACAATAAGCGGGCCAGTCTCGCTGTCATACAAATATGGCATCGACACAATCTCAATCCCATTCACAAATGCAAACGAGTGAGAGTAATTCGACGATGGCGTGAACGTAAGGTTCAACGTACCACTTTCGACATTGATCGAATACTCCTTGGTAATCGTGTCATAGGTAATAGCCTGCGCAGTCTGCGCAGCGCTGAAATTGCTTAGCAGTGTGTATGACCCAGAAGTGACAGAAAATATGGCATTGGTGGCATTCATCCCGGAATAAGTTGTCGGGTAGAAATACAACCTCACAAATTTTCGGCCAGGCGAGACCGGGATACTGTACGTGAATTTAGTTGAGAAAAGCCTAGCGGTCATGTAAGGGACCTCATCAACACTAGATGCCTGTGAAGCTGCAGTGTCTGTTGACGAACCCGTGGTTGACAATAGAAACTTGGAACCCACATCTGATGTCCATTTTCTTCCGTCTACATCAGTGGATTGTGCAGACGATGCACCGCAGTTAAGCAAGATGTCATCAGTGGGAACGTAATCCGCAGCTAAAATGACATTAACGAATAGAAAACAACAAGATAAAAGAACAACAATATTTGGGAGCAAATTTTGCTTTCTTATGCTACCCATTTCATTAAAGATCGAAATTTTACAGATTTAAATCAATTAACTGAAAATATTTGAGCTGAAAAAGTAACCCAGATCTAAGAATAGAAGGATTTTTGTTGCAACATTTGTGGATGGTGAAGTGAAGATGAAAATGTATGGAAGAAGGTAATCAATCGAAGTTGAGAAAGCTAGAAAAGATTGAATCTAAGAAAGTTTTATTAAGGAATTCATTGAAGTTGAAGGGAAGAATGAGAGAGAAGGTGGTGGGGGTGTTGAGAAGTGGGAAACTTTGGTTTAATCATTTAATGGAGGAATAAATTATGCATAAAGGACCAGTAACTCATGCAAATGTTGCTTTACTGTAATTTCTTCCTTCTTTCTTTCTTTCTTTATTTGTTTTTGTTATTTTGACAATTTCTGAACTGCAAGGCAGCTAGCAATTGATCCAAAGTACAGGTAGGATCATTTAGAGTTTGTAAAAAAGATATTTACCCGCTAAACTTTGAAAAAGGCTACACTTACACCAAGTGTACCGAGATATTTGGTACATTGCGAATCAAATCACGCCACGTGGAATTTGTTTTTAAAAAAATAATTTAAAAATAATTTGATATTTAAATTCAAATTAATTCTATTTTCATATAAAATCTTCCATATTCCATTTTTAATTTTATCAAACTTCCTTTTTTATTTTCTAATTTTTAGAAAGTAATTTTTGTAACTTATGGGAAAAAAATATTTTCATTACTTTTATTTAATTACCAATATAAACAAATATGGATTTGTTAAAGTTTTTTTTTTCTTTTTTATAAATACAAATTGTAAAAATTATTATTATTAGTTATCAAAAAATAATTTTTTTCGTTATAATTTTTTTCTTTTTTTCAAAAATACGAGTTGTAAAATTTATTATTATTAGTTATCAAAAAATAATTTTTCGTTATTATTTATTGCATTTTTTACTTTATACACCAAATTAATTTTTAAAAAATTATTTTTGGGCCCCCACTTGACACGTGTCAAAATGTTATTAGTGGTGTACTAAACCCATAGGTACACCAGATGTAAGTGTAGCACCTTCCCTAAACTTTACGAGTAGTAAATTTTGTTTAATTACTTCCTCCACTCCAATCAATTCTATACATTTACTTTTTGTACACTATTTAAAAGTGAGGAGAATCTTCGATATATCGTCTAATATATGAAATAAAAAATAGTCATGTAAGATCTTGTTTTAATTGCCTTTTCAAGAGCATTATTAATATTCAAATTTTATATTTTTCAGAATTATGTAACTAAAGATATAAACAAAAGAAAACGTGCATCGACGTACGTGCAAAAAGCAAATGTATAGAACTGATTGGAATGGAGGAAGTAATTGTTACTCCGTATTTTTCACTTATTATACGCACAATTTTAAAACTAGTAAATTTTGTTCAATTACTCCGTAATTGTTATTCCTCACTTATTCTACACACAATTTTTAAATTTCTCACCTCTTTAATAATTTTTACATTTTATAAATATTTTCTCAAAATTATTCATAAAAACCTCAATTTAATCATATTAAAAGTTTAAATTCACTCATGAAAACATTAAATTCTTGCTTTATACTCCCTCTATTTTATTGAAAAAGCCCATGGGCTTTTTCACAATTTTTAAGAAAAATGAAAAGTTAAGGGTAATATTGGTAGTTTGGTTGAGTGGGGTCCATTTCAGAGGATAAAGTGTATGGTATTTTGCTAAAATGAATATATTAGTAAGGATAAAAGTGTTATTTTGATTGTATAAAGTTGTCATAAATAGTAATGGGGCTAAATGAATGAAATTGCCAAAAAAAGGAAAGTGGGGCTAATTGAGTGAAATAGAGGGAGTATTTTTTAACATTTTCAGTTTCGTTGCACGGTAAAACACAATCGCAATGAAAATTTTAAAACAAATAACTTTAATTTTCACAAAAATTGCATTTTGGTGGAAGTTTATAAAAGGTGGAAGATTTAAAAAAAAAAAAAAAAAAAAAAAAAAAAAAAAAAAAAAAAAATTAAAATTACAGGAGGTGAAAGATTTTAAAATTGTGGTTATAAAAGGTGAGAAATATTAAGTTACCCTCCTTCCAATGGATTTAACTCATGTAAGAGGAATTTTGTAAGGTGTCATTTGGTTTACATTCGGCTAAAAGCATTGAAGTATAATGAAAATTAGTTTGACGTCGCTGAAGAGTGACGTAACGATGTTTGTTTGAAAGTAATAGAATGAGTATTTTACTATAAATATCAAGTGTAAAGATTAAATCTTAAACATTTTAGAGAATTCTCACCACAATGTATCGAAGATAATATCTTATAAATACCTTGTTTTACTTGCTAAGGAAGAAAATTGCAACCACTATTATTTACTACGTCATGACCAAGATATCTCGACTCTTTTTGTTGTATTCTTCTTCATTAAGGGTATGAATTTTAAAGTTGCTACGAAACCATGCATTATAGAGTTTAAATTTTTGCGATTAATACATAAAATTAATTACTCCAATTGTATCATCACTTTCATGGTCGCATACTACACTATTATTTCCGTTTCTCATCATCAACTTCGTTCCCAAAAAGGGTTTTCCGGTCCGATTTCATAGTCTCATACTAGGCTAATATCGTTATATTCAATTAGATTATTTTATCTTTCGATACTTACTACTCCGTACGTTAATAAAAGATAGAGTGAATACAATATTTAATTTTCGAATTGTTCAATTTGATATGCATAATCGTTAATTATTTTATACGGAGTACATTTTAGCTTATTTATTCAAGCGGAGGGTAGTTTTTAGTTTTATTTGTCCTATATTCCTCTCATTTAAGTATTTGTTTACCATTTCATTTTAGAAAGACATTCAAATTGACGATTTTTTTTTCATATATATTTATCTGTTAATACTATAGAACCGATTAGATAATTGTCATATATACCTATATTATTTTGGTTGGATATTCAATCAAAGATTAAGATTATTTTAAGTCAATAAAAATGTCTACATTTGCTAATTATCAAAATAGAAAAATAAACAATGATTAAAACAGATGAATAATCCACGTCCTTATTTTTCGTTGTTAAATTTTTTTTTAATTTTTTTGTTTAATCCATTTATTTGGAACTTTAAATTTTCTTCTCGAATTAAAATTAGTGTTTCGTACAATTTGTTGCTCCATAGTCTTCAGTACTTTTGTTTCTGAACCATTATTACTTTATATACTTTTTCCCAAAAAGAAATTGAAAGAAATTAGAAATGAAAATAATACGAGTGCTCCATAAATTAATACTCCTATAACAATTTCACAAAGTGACAAAATAGGGAAATAATTTATCTTTGATGGCAGGTTTTGACAATCAACAACAGATAATATGGGGCCATATTTGATACTCACTATTATATGAGGCCATTTTCCAGAGCGGCATCCCCGCGTTACGTGAGTTGTTGTCACGTCTAACGCGTTTCACTTTCGCTCATTCTCGTTGTTCAAACCCTTTGCCTTGTACGGCTGTCGAGTATCAACATCTACTCTGACTATGTATACAACGTAACGATTGTTTCCGCATAATTTTTGGTCCATCGTCCTAAAATATACTTTTTGGTTTATTTATTTTCAAGAGTTTATCTATCTAATTAGTAAAAGGGTGAATTGAATACTTACAATTTTCTATAAATTTTTAAATTTTTATCAAAAAGTTCGCAATTCTGAGACTTAGATATAAACAGATCAAATATAAGTTTTGGGGAGTCAAAATATATGTAAAACTAGCATAATACCCGTGCATAAATGCACGGGATGTATAAAAATAAGTTAATAGTTAATTGAAAAATTTGGTAATTAAATTCAAAAAGAATACTTCGTAGTAATAATATAAACGAAACTTAAATGAACATGTATTTTAAGACCCAAAATACAACAAACTGTATTTTACCCGACCGCGTATTTAGTTAACATGTAACCCGCTTATATGACTTGTTTAAAGCAGTTAAGTATTATGAAAATATTTAAATCATTCGGCCCATAATTGTTTTGTTATTAACCCGTTTAATAGGTTTGAAAGTGTCAATTTTGATTTTTCTTAATTAACTATCAAAATTTAGATGATAGAAACGTTGAAAATTGTAACAAAAAAATTAGAATAATTGAACATTTAATAAAAATGGATAGTTTAAGAGATTAAAAGAAAAAAAGATATACTCCGTACTACATAGAATATATTGACTTACTTATATGACATAATT
Organism: Dianthus caryophyllus; assembly: GCA_023091065.1. Taxonomy (NCBI): domain Eukaryota; kingdom Viridiplantae; phylum Streptophyta; class Magnoliopsida; order Caryophyllales; family Caryophyllaceae; genus Dianthus; species Dianthus caryophyllus. The sequence continues at coordinate 7,227,316 of CM041529.1, read as the reverse complement.
TCAAAAAGGAAATAAAATAAAAGAGATAAAAATATGTAAAAGTTGGAGGGAAAATTGGAGGGAAAATTTGGGTAGGATGATTTTTGTTATATATAATTAATATAGATAGATAAAACTACTCCCTCTATTTCAATGGAAAAGCTCCGTATAGGGTTGGACCAAATTTTAAGAAAAGTAAAATGTTAAGGGTAGTGTTGGTATTTTAGGTTAAGTGGACCCCATTTTTAATGATAAAGTTTGTGATATTTTAGTAAAATAAGTATATTTATAGGGGTAAAAAAGTGATTTTCATTGGTAAAAGTTGCCAAGAATAGAAATGAGGCTAATTGAGTGAAATTGCCAAAAAAAGAAAGTGGGGCTAAATGAGTGAAATAGAGGAAGTACTATAAAAAGCAATAAAAATAAAAAATAAAAGTTGTACGCAACGGATTTTTAACATGGTTCAGTCTCACACTCTGAGACCTAATTCACCTTTTCTTATTAACCGTTTTTAGTACCTATTCTGGATTAAAAAAAAACAATTAATCAAACTCTACAAGCTACAGCTAACTCTCGTAGTACTTAACCATTACAAAGAAGACGTGTTGGGACCAAAAACCCAGGCTGGACCAGAACCCTGGGCCAGGCCAAGGCAGTGCGAGGATCCATAGTCGATGCAGAATGTGCGGTCGATGCAGTAGGTCTGAGACAAAACAAAGGTGCAGGTCAGGAGAGGAAAACCCAAGGTGGGCCAAGCCCAACGAAAGAAGTAAACAAACAAAGAAGAAAGCCCAGAGACCGCAGCAACAACCCTAAAAGAATCGTTGGAAGACTTGGTCAAGAAGCTGAACTGAAGCCTAAGAAATAGGAGCTGCTGGAGAAGAAAGGGGAAGAGGTTACCTACAAGCATGGAGTCGAACGTTGGAGCAAAAGACACTATATAAGGAGTAGAATTCAGAAGAGGAAGGCATTCATTATCACAGAACTCAAACACACAACATTCTACGCAATTCTCAAGCACTCAAACACTTCATAATTATTTTACGCCTTTATTGTATCGTATGCAGGTTGGTCAGGACTGCATCTAATATTCCTGAACTAGTGAAGATCCTCTCCTGGCTTGGCGCCCGTGGTTTTTCCCTTAACATTTAAGGGTTTTTCCCACGTAACCATATCGTGTGTCTTGTTCTATTTTCGCCATCTTTTACACGTTCTAGTTCTTAAATCGCATACAACATAAAACTAAACCTAAAGGATAGTACTAGTAGATCCACAATCACTAAAACGAACCGTGTGAGAAAATCACCCCGAACAAGACGTATGATTTTTCAACAGCTATTATCTTAAGTAGAACGAATTAGAAACAATTCAAGCACTAATTTGAATCAAAAGAATAACCAAGTAAAAATAGAGTAGATGGGCCTATTCACAAAAATCAATTTGCAGAACAATGAGTGAGTTTTTAAATTAGTTTGCGAAGTATTATAATTCAATAGTTTGCAAGTATTATATTACTCCGTATAAATCAAAGTGAGCGGGTGAATAAGTAGTTTTCCAAACATTTTAGTAAAAAAGGTGCATGCAACCGTTCATTCTGTAAAACAATTTGGTACACTCGAGTAAGAGTAGGTAAGGGTTTAAGTTGAAACTGCTGAGATCATACCGAACTGTAAAAAAGAACGTCAAGTCCCATGCAAAATTGATGTAAATATCCGTTCCCAAGAAGCTTGAGTGTCACTGTACCAATTCGCGAATGGTGATTCGAGTGCAAAAAGGGTGTCCCAAAGAGCCTTCATTTAGACAAAATAAGTTGTGACGTCTATACCATTCTATAGTTTTCAATTTTTCAATTTAGTTTTGAGACTGTGTATTTTGGCGTCGACGCTCGTGAATTGCAATTCCAAGTCAGACCATAGAACTGTTGCATCTTCAACGAACGAAATAGTATCAAGTATTGACTAATTGTATTGTATCAATTGAACAAGTGTGCAATGAACGACTTCCCACTGTTCGAGAAGAAATTTGTCTGTGAGATTTTTTATTAAACAGTTAATAACATCGAATTTACGTCGAGATTTCAAGGACAAATGCATCAAGTTTTTTCAATTGTCGTAACTATTACGTCGAAGGACAACGGCAAAATGATCACACTCAGGACGTCATGGCACCCGAGATAGTACGGAGAAGAAGAGTCAATTTTTTGTTGTTCGGGGGGTAGCCTCGGTGCCGCCTACCATGACTTACAGAAAAGTGAAAAAAAAAATAGTGTTTTAGGGTTTGGTTATGGTTTTGTTTGGAGAATGACTCGATACCATGCTAAGAATGGTTAATCGTGTGAAAATTCATTTTTATTTGGTAAATTGTTCAGTGAGACCCCTATCATGGTCGATTGAAAGGAAACTAAGCTGCGAACTTGTACATAATTACACTAGCTTACACCACATACTTCCTGAATGTACAATATTATTTCAACCCCACCCATCTTTGAACCAAACCAAAACACGATAAATTAAACCGATAATTACACCTAAATTACCAACAATTCTTACCCGAAGAAAAGATGGGACTTATTTATCTTTTCAAAGTTTTGAAACGACTATGATTCTATGCATGATATGTAAACTTAAATACTTTATTAACTTAATGGCTAGATTTTTGAACTTATAATTTCACAATAAAATTAATTAGAAGACCTACCTTGATCCATGGATGTAAAACTTATGTAATTGAGTTGAGAAAGGACCAATCTCTAAAATCTCTTTATATAATATTAACCATCAGAATATTAATTTAGGAAATTACCTTACATTGATAACCAAAATATTTCATCTACTCCATTAATTATATTAGGCCATTAAATATATTTACTTGAGCCACAAGATATTTAAAAATATTATCGTACTTACCATAAATATGTCTAACATTCTCCCACTTGGCTCAAGTGTTCTTACATATCACATGGTCTAATTAACAATAATCATTATTGCGCAAAAATGAAATATATTCACATAAAATTGGTTATCTCTTAAGATCAAAATTAAATATAAAGAATAATAAGGATCATAACGGTTCCAAGTCAATTAATCGACCTAGTCCCTTCTATATCACAATACTAGCTTCATACTCAAAATGACACATTTATTAAGGCATTAATAAATGGTCCATTAATAAAATTAAAATCTTGTTAAAGACAAAGTAATAGTTTGTTCATAAAATGCATTATGTATACTACGTAAGTAACAAGCACTAATTAATATCAAAAACAAACAAAAGAGCTCAAAGTGTCGGTCATACAAAACATGATAACATTAAGGATGACATATCCAATAATTCTCATTCTTCCGACATGTTCCACAAATGCCTTTGGAGGTAACTTTTTCGTTAATGGATCTGCAACCATAAGAGTTGTGCTAATATGTTCGATCGACACTCGTTGTTTTTGTACTTCTTCTTCAACGACAAAGTATTTCAATTCCATATGTTTAACACCCTTCAAATACTTGTCGTTTTTCGAGAAGAAAACTACTGCACTATTATCATAATAAATTTTCAGAGGCTTGGAGATTTTGTCGACAATTCCAAGTCCTAAAATAAAATTTCGCAGCCATAAATTGTGAATTGTAGCCTCAAAGCATGCTATAAACTCTGCTTCCATGGTGGATGCAACAATAACAGCCTGTTTCGCACACTTCCATGAAATTTCTCCTCCAGCTAGAAGAAACAAATAGCCAAAAGTGGATTTTCTAGTATCCACGCACCCGACAGAATCTGAATCTGAGTACCCAATCACCTCGAGGAGTTTATCAGATAATTTTCTGTAAGTAAGCATATGATCCTTCATTCCTTGCAGATACCTTAAAACTTTCTTCGTAGCTTTCCAATTATCTATTCCTGGATTAGTTTGATACCTTCCCAACATTTTGACAGCAAAGCTGATGTCTGGTCTATTACAGGTTTGAGCATTCACTAAGCTTCCAACTAGAGCTGTAAATGATCTGAGTTGACTCGTCGAGCCCTCAGAATCGGCTCGGTCAAAGCTCAGCTCGTATTTAGTCGAGCTCGGCTCGAAAGCTCGTTTGGGCTAGTTTATCATTTTTTTTAGTATAGTTTTTATTATATTATAATATTAATTTATTTTAATTTACATATTATTTAGATATTAAGCTTATTAGTTTTTTGAAAATATTTATATTTAGTTAGACACAAAAAGTGAGTAAGTTAAAATAATACAATGACAAACGAGCTCGAACTGAGCTCGAGTCGAGCTTTCCGAGCCGAGCTCGAGCTTCAATATTCTTGGCTCGACGAGCTTTGAGCCGACCCCGAGCTCGAGTTCAACAATTCGAGCCGAACCCAAGCCCACCCAAGCTCGAGCACAGGCTTGTTTACACCCCTACTTCCAACAATAGATGCATAAGGAATTCGTTCCATTTCTCTTTGTTCCAATTCATTCTTTGGACATCGATTGAGGCTAAATTTATCCCCTTTTGAATTGGAACAACACTTGCAGAGCACTTGTCCATCTTAAATCTCTGAAGAACCTTATTAATATATGCTTTTTTAGACAATCCTAACCATCCTTGTGATCTATCACGAAATATTTCTATTCCAATCACATAGGATGCCTCACACATATCCTTCATTTCAACGTTCTTGGAGAGAAAATCCTTAGTTTGACGTAACAAACCAAGGTTATTAGTAGCTAGCAAGATATCGTCAACATATAAGACTAATATTATAAGCTTACTCGCACTGATCTTTAGATATATACATCGATCAACGATGTTTTCTTTAAATCCAAAGGATGTAACAGTATCATTAAACTTAAGGTACCATTGTCGGGAAGCTTGCTTGAGTCCATATATCGACTTTTTAAGTTTACACACCATATTTTCTTTCCCATTAACGACAAAACCTTCAGGTTGATTCATAAAAACCTATTCATCTAAATTCCCATCCAAAAAGGCGGTTTTCACATCCATTTGATGCAGCTCTAAATCATAATGAGCCACCAATGCCATAACAATCCTTAATCAGTGCTAAGCTTTAGTCGTATAGCTCAATCAAAAATCACATGACAAACTCAAAGGGATGATAGGGTAAGTCGGGGTCAAATTCCACTAGGAGATGGTTGCTATCGTAGGTTACTCGTGGGGTGATTCTAGATTGGTCGGTTCGAGTATTGTTGGTTTTCTATGGCTAGAGCGTACGAAAAACGGTGTTTTCACTTAAGAGAAAGGTCTACGGATTCGGGTTCGCCATGAGTATGCTGGGGTTGGGTTGATTCTCGGGATGAGTTGGGATTATGCTTGCTAAGCTAGTGACTCGTCCTCTTGGTCTTAATTCTTCCTCAAAACACGTTAGCGGGCTCTCACAGCTTACTAACGGAGGTCCTGTCGATTAGCCTAAGGCCTATTCCTGAATTAGGCTTTCGATCTTAAGTTGAAGGTCGCGACAGGTTTGTCAAACATGGCCGATGATCAACAAACAACAAGAAAAGCGAGGCTATCAAAACAAGCATGAATTGCAAACTCAAACTTACATCAAAAGCAACCAAAACATAATTCCATGACTCACCTTTCTCCCTAGGAAAGGAACTACTCACACATGATAAAAACAACAAATAAATCTATGCAACAAGAGGAATTCATGATCACAAACAATATAATTGAAATTGAAATTGAAAGGAGAAGAAATACAATACCAACAATGATCAAAAGTAGAAATGGATGTAAACTAGAACAAAGATGATAAAGATAAATTTGGAGAACGATTCTTGAGTCTGGAATTGAAATTACAAGCCAAAATCAAAGAGCAAACTATTTCTAGGTTTTGTTCTACGTCTATTTTTTTTCTTAGTAAAAGAAAACATAGTTGAAAATATGAGCCCCCCTTAGTATAATACGTCGAAGATTAGATGGAGGCGCAAAGTCTAAGGCGTCCCTGAGCACCGGTCCCTACCGTGACGACGTCGTCCCTAGGCACCGGGACAGCCGTCCCACCGGGATAGAGAGTTTACAGCTTCTATCTTCATTTTGGTTTTTCTTCATTGGTTCCTCGTCTCCAAGCAGGGTACACCCCGACCCCAACCAAAGGCCGAAATGTCACTCACGGTAACTCACCAGGCTGCTTACATCACCCACAAACCAACACGAGTCCTTTCCAGCACACTTTGTCTTCACTCATGCGCATCCTGGAAAACTTTCCAGGAGGTAACCCATCCAAAGATTGCTCTCCAGCAAGCACACTTAACCAAAGAGTTTTTAAGATGAGCCACCAGAAAAGAAGATGCATCCTTTTGGTATGAGTAGTTTTTACAAACCTTTTAAGCACAATGTCATTTGAGCTATCACATGAACCTCCTCAAGGGGTACCTGACCATAATAACCTCTCGGACAATATCTGGTATTACAATAGGGACAGAGCATGGTTCGTCCCTAGGCATAGGGACGACATCTAAAACGAGAATATGAGCTTCTTACTTCATCCCTAAGCTTGGGACGACTTCAGAATGACTTGTGTAAGCGCGTACTCGACCTTGGAGGGGTCCACTCGACCCTAAAATGTCTCCAAGCGATCCCAGGATTTCGTAACATCGTCCCTAAGGCTAGGGACGACTCCAAAATGTCTTTTTTTTTTTTTTTTTTTAGCTTGTGCTCATCCTCGACAAGGGCTACTCTGTAACACCCTGACTTTTTCCCTTATTTAAATAATTCATTTCGTTAAAATTCGTATTTTATTTATAGCGATTTTCTCAATTTTAGCTCGAGAAAGTCGTTTTCTTAGCTTGCGTGTCGAGTTATCGAGTCGAGGTGGCGTGGTTCAAGGTGGTTTTCGGGCGCGTGGATGAGTGTGGGGGTGAGTTGGTAGGTGTATGAGTGGTTAAGGACGAGTTTGGAGGGGTGAAAGTATGAATATTAAGTTAGGAGGATCAAATTCGGAGTCCAAAGTTTCTGACCAAATAGAACACCCTAGGAACCGCCCGGTTCAGCTCAAGCCGACCGGTTCAGGCATGGAACCGACCGGTTCGGTCTTAAACCGCCCGGTTTGGGCCACTTTCAGCGATTAGAGTTCGATTTTGCTCGTAATTCTTTTTGTACTAAATCGTTATTATTATATAGACTTCCTAACCCTAATACTCATTCTAAATATTCAGAAACTCTCATCCTATTCTAAATCCTCTCCCCTCTCTCATAAAAACACCATTAATTCACATTCAATTCCTCATTAATTTCTCACAAGTTCTCATCTTTTTGCCCTAATTCTCTTCCTAATCATCTACCTTCGGTAATCGTTTCATTCTCTATTGTTTTAGGTTTAGTTTACCTAGTTTTTACCTTATTTTATGTGTTTTATATTGTATGCTTATATTGTATGTATTTTTTGTGGATTTGTCAAAGGAGGAGAGGCTTTCAACAACGAGGATACGATCTACATTGAGGAGGAGCAATGCTAATTGATTCTTTGCCTAGAAAAGGTAACTAGGTGTAGCCCTAGATATATTTTAACTTGTGTGAGACCATATGATTGATTGAGGATGTTTTGATTGTGTTGTGAGTGTAAAGTTATGACCTCTGGGTTGGTTGTGCTATGAAGTTGCGAACTTTGGTCTAAATTGAGTTGGTCTCACACTAGTAGGTTTGGTAATTGAATTTGGATGTTTGTCTATATTGAATTTGGGTTACAATGTTGCTAAGTCGCTTAAAGATGTTAACTTTGGGACATAGGGTGGTTTATTATGATTTTATTGAGATGTAAAGTTAATTACTCCGTATTAAGTTTGTTTACTATATTGTTTGATCACAATAACGTTGAGGATGACTATAAAATGGATAATAAGGATGTTGTTGAGTTTAAGATGGATTCATATTGCTATTGATGAGTAAAGTATGGATGGTTTGAGATTGATTATGAGTTAGTTCATGTTGAATTGACTTGTTTGTATGCTTGAGTTGAGTGTGTGTACGGGTACTGTTCTGGCACGTACGTGAAGAGCTACGACATCTTTTGTAGGATGGATACCGCCCATAGTCCCCTCGACTATTCTTGTTGCTTAGTTAGAGCTATTATGGGTTCTCAACCGGTTATGGTTAGAAACTATGGTTATGTTATTATGTCGTCACCTTTCTTGTTGCTCGGTGGGATTTGGCCAAATTTAGACTATTGTTTGGGACTTCTTGTTGCTGTCTCGCCATAGGGTTTGAATGATTCTTGTTGCTTTATCCGGGGTGATTCTTGTTGCTTCACCCAGTGCTCTGTGCTTACTCTTGCAGGTTGTTGACTGTTGTTCGTCATCTTGTTGTTGACAGTTTGAGCTTGAATAACTTAATTGGACTGGCTATGGTTGAGTAGTATCGGTCATATATTTATGGGTTGTTGAGTTGACGGTTGGTTGGGTTAGTTAACTAATGAGCTGGTTTAAGGTTGCGTTATGGTTATTATACCCTTGGGTTGCATGTTGTATCGTTATCTACTTTGGTTATGTTGAAATATGACTGGGGAGCACCTAGTTACTCCCCACTGATTGTGGCTGTTACTTTCTTTGTGGCAGGTTTGCACGCGGGGACGGGTTTGTGTGAGAAACCGCGAGAGATGTCGACCCCGTAGCTAGTTTTGTCGAGAGCTCGGACTAGACTCGATTCGATTTAGACTTGATATCAATTTCATACCTTTTTGTTTGGCTTTTGGATTGTAAGGGGTATTTACTCTCCGTTTGTTAGGCCTCAAGGCCTACTCTTTTTACTCGTTTGTTTGTTTGATAGTGAGTAATGACTCGGATTACACGGTAATTTCGCCACCGTGGTTTCTTTTATTTCATTTTCTTTTCTAAAACCTTTTTAAAAACGTATTTTATTTTATTTGGAAAATCCGGGTTGTTACATACTCGGCCCAAAACGTCACTAAGTGATCTCGGGAGTCCACAACATCGTCCCGGTTTGCACATATCCTACAAAATACGACAATGTCCTGCAAAATAGAGCCACCAAGCAAAACCAGATAAACGCGGAGGAAAGAGTCGCATATAGCGTACAATAGCGCTAATAGTGAAATAAATCGCTTGAGACATGGGGGTATAATGCATATACAAATATAACACATCAATGAGTGTAATACTTCTAAAATTTTAAAATAATATTTAGGGTTTCATAGTTTTAAATAGCTTTATGGATACTATTAGCTTCATTGTAACATTTTAGTGAACTCCCATATCACCTGCAACGACATCAATATAGTTCATCTCCATTAAAATAAAAATTAATATAATATATGGCGAATTTTGGTCCTCAATTATCCATAGATACGTAGGATACTGTCTTACCTTTCCAACGCCTGGTCACACGCCTAAATCAGTTGAGTAACGAGGGAGATACGCCCATTTTACGACAGACTGTCCAATTTCTGCGGGAACTGCGAATACATGCGAATTCATCAAAATGTCACTACTTTATTGGTTGCATGAGGTCTAGATGACACTTGTTAAAAGGATCGTAACACTTGTCTCACATGCTAAGGGTTATAGACACTTGTCCGTCATGCACAAGTATGGATCGCAAAATGTCGTAAAATTATTGGATGCATGAATTTCGCATGACACTTGTTGATGAGATGATGCATGCTTCACATTTGGCTAAAGAGACTTGACACTTGTCCCTCATGCTCCATCATAAGTCTCACCTAAACATCTATAAATACCACCCATCATTCAACCCATTTCCACACAACTTTCATTTATTCTTCATCTTCCTTAATCTCTCAATTAGATTCTCGTTTAATTAATCTCTATAGTTCTAAATTCTCTCTTTCCTACAAAAACATTGGTCTCCCTCTAATACCCACGAATTATATACTCTTTAAATCCTTGAGTATAGAAACTTTGGTTGGTTGTGTACAAAATTAAACTAACTTCGAGCATCATCTTATTTTGGGTTAAGGGGAAGGCATAGAGGATCCAGAAGGCAACTCCTACATCATTGGTGAAGATTAAGTTTAATATTCATATCAAGGTAACTCGGAGTTCCGGTATTTTGATTTGTGATATGTGTTGATATATGCTTTGCTTGCTTTGTATGTTGTGTGTTGACTTCATTAAAATTGTTGTTATAAAACATATGGTCTATGATGTGATGTTTAACCATTATTTCAATGAGTATATTGTTGGTAAAACCATTATTATAGCATGTTATAAATAAAAATTATCTTGTGTGAATATTTTATAGTAGTTTTGTACTGGTTGATGATGATAAGAAAATGTTTATATGTGGGATGTACATGTCCGCATATCACGAACTGGTGAACGCTGTCATTTTGTAATGGTCATATCTCACTCATAACTTATCCGTTTTTAGCGTGTAAACTGTCGTTGAAAACGTAAGAGAATAATCTATAACTTCCAATTAATATCACGATGAAATACTGTCTAGAATTAAATATAAATACACTTGAACTTGACCCTAACCAAACCAATTAATCTTAAGATTGTGATAAATGGTTTATGATTACCTTTCCTGTTTCCTTGATTCTCTCTTATTGGATATATGAAAATTAGTTTAATCTGATGACTTAAGCATGTTGATAATGTTACTATGAGATGATTGTATGCTTCATAAATGTTATATATTTTACATAATCAATTTGAGTAAATATAATTGCATAATTGTCTGATTAATATTTCTTTGTTTGGAATCACATGTTGAACATAAAATATTTTGAGGGTTACTAGTGTTCAGAACAAAAATATTACTACCCATGTGGTGGTCCGCTTATGCATTATTTCCAGTCCACATGTTGTGATTTGGAGGTGTATAAGACTTCATTCGAATGACATGTTTGTTTGATTTGAGGCTATGGGACTGGGGCTAGCATGTCGACGCCTCCAGTTGTCGTATCGGGAGCATGTCCCCCGTGAGTTTGGCCAAGCTTAGACTAGGATAGCATGTCCGTCCTGCCATAGGGTATCTTTTAAATGGTTAGCATGTCCGACCATATTTGTTTTTAGGTGATCACATGTTGTATCACTGTTGTTCTGCTTAACTAGTGATTCTTACATGATAAACGTATTTTATTTGACCTTACATGTTAAGATACATGATAATGAAACTCGCTGTGATTCCTTTTGATCACCTAATGTATATAAATGTTGTATTATATTCTGCCTTGCAATTGAATATATGAATACATGTTACCTTTCAAATTATGGCTGGGGAGCACCGAGTTACTCCCCCACTGAATTGTGGAATATTTCAGGTTTGAAGGTCTTTGGAGATGCTTGTTATTTTGGGTGCCGATGGGTTTTGCGAGTGAGGAAGTGTTTAGGTTCATTTCCGTAATTGAAATAAGATATTTGTATCGAACTTGTAGGACTTTATAGTTAGTCTATATTTAGTATTTTGATCGTGAGTAGCAAACGGGTTATTTTTGTATTGCTTCCACAAATTTGAACGATAAAAATCATATGTAATGCTTAATGTTTTCTCTTTATTTATGCTTTAGTTCTCGTCATTGTCACCCGTGTTGTTACAGTTGGTATCAGAGACCAAGTCACTCCCAACACACGCGGTACCCTAAATAGGATAAAAATATATATATAAATATTTGAGGAATACATTAGAGAGAGCGATGGGTAGTTACCAATAAGGACTTGCATGTGTGTTTGAGTAGTTGCTTGGAATGGTGATTTAGTATGTCACCATTACTAACTTCTTTAGTATCTTATTGAAGCATCAAGATGGCCGGATCAACAAGAAGCAACAATGCTGAAAATTCGGAGGCAAATAGAGTTCGTGCCCTTGAAGAGAATAATCGGCTTATGCACGAGGCCCTTATGCGGCTCATGCAAAATGCCGATAATAACCAACAAAACCGCAACCACCAAGATCGTTCGCTCATTGAGCGAATAGACAGGCTACGACCATCGACTTTCAACGGAGTTATTGACCCAGTGGTACTAATTAACTGGGTCAGAGAGTGGGAAAAACTCTTTATCGTTCATGAGGTTCCAAATGCACGGAAGGTTGACATAGCCACCTATTATCTACGTGAAGAGGCGGATCGTTGGTGGTCTGTTGCAAGAAATGACTTAGTTAATCAACCAGACTTTGGATGGGACCAATTTAAGGCAAAGTTGGATGCAAGATTTTACCCTGAAGAGTTGCGCTTCCAAAAGCAACGTGAATTTTTAGATCTTAAGCAAGGATCTATGTCGGTGCAAGAATACACCGACAAGTTTAACCAACTTGCACGCTTTGCTGGTGCTATCTTGGCAACAGAAAGGGAACGCATAGTGTTTTATGAGCGTGGGTTTAACGCACATATCCGAAGTCATATCGCGGGTTCCCCTGCCGATAGTTTTCAAAGTGCCTATGATCGAGCATTACGGGTTGGAGGCGCTGTGCAAGATGTGTTAAACCATGAAGCTAAGATAAGAGTAGCTAAAAGGCCTTTTGCCTCATCCCCTTCTTACTCTAACATACCAAAGAAAGCAAAGGTGCATAACTATGACTTGCCATATCGTCCACAAGCGCAACCCCAAAGGGAGAAGGTTTGCTTCAAGTGTCACAAGCCTTATCACCAAGGGAAAAATTGTGATGGGACTCCTACTACATGTTTCTATTGCAAGTCTCCTGGTCATCGATCCTTTGAGTGCCCAGGGAGGATCAGGACAGATGATAAACCTCAAACTAAGCCTGGTAGAATATTTGTGTTAAGCCGTAGTGAGGCTGAGGCTCATCCAGATGTCATCGCAGGTACTTTTCCAGTTTTTGACATACCCGCATTAGTTCTTTTTGATACGGGTGCTTCTATGTCTTTCATATCGTCTTCCTTCGCCAAAAAGGCAAAACTAAAGCCTAGCTTAACCATAGATACTTCCATTTCCCTCCCTACGGGAGAAATCGTTTCTTGTTCAACTCTATTTCAGAACGTCCCTATTTCAATTGAGGGACATGTTCTTCCAGCCAATCTTATTCGTTTTCATCTAGCTGAGTTTGATGTCATTTTGGGTATGGATTGGTTAGCTCGTTATGACGCTCGATTCCAATGTCGTGATGAAAAGATATATCTTAAGGATCCGTCCGGTTCTAGTTTAACGTTTAAGGGACTAACCTCAAAATCACGAATTAAACTTGTTTCCGCCATAAAAATAGCCAATTTAGGAAGAAAAGGGTACCAAATCTACCTATGTAGTGTTAGTGACCTTCTTAATGGGCCTAAGTTGGAAGATATTAGAGTGGCATGTGAGTTTCCTGATGTATTTCCTGACGATCTTCCGAATCCACTTTGAAAGGGATGTTGAATTCACTATCGATTTAGTTCCTGGTACTGGACCTATATCTAAAGCCCCTTACCGCATGGCTCCAACTGAGCTACAAGAGTTGAAGAAACAATTAGAGGAACTGTTAGAAAAAGGTTTCATAAGGCCTAGCGCATCTCCTTGGGGTGCACCTGTGTTGTTTGTTAAGAAAAAGGATGGGAGTATGCGTTTGTGCATAGATTATCGAGACTTAAACAAGGTGACAATCAAGAACCGATACCCCTTACCAAGGATTGACGATCTATTCGATCAACTGAAAGGAGCTAGTGTCTTTTCCAAAATTGACTTAAGATCAGGCTACCATCAAATTCCAATTAAAAAAGAGGATATAGCAAAGACCGCTTTTCGAACTAGGTATGGTCATTATGAGTTTGTGGTGATGCCTTTTGGACTAACTAACGCTCCTGCTATATTCATGGATCAAATGAATCGGACCTTTTGTGAGTATTTAGATAAGTGTGTTGTTGTGTTTATCGATGATATACTAGTATACTCCCCGAATGAAAAAGAACATGAGACTCACCTCCGCCTGATTTTGGAAACACTTCGAAAACAAAAATGGTATGCCAAATTCTCATAATGTGAATTTTGGTTGAACGAAGTCACATTCCTAGGACATGTCATCTCTGGCGATGGTGTAAAGGTCGATCCTTGTAAAGTAAAGGCTGTAGTCGAGTGGAAATGCTCGAGTAACGTGACCGAAGTGCGAAGCTTTCTTGGTTTAGCTGGTTATTATCGAAGGTTTGTAAAAAATTTCTCCAAAATAGCAAGGCCCATGACACAATTACTTAAGAAGGAATCTAAGTTTATTTGGTCTAAGGCTTGCGAGGAAGCTTTTGAAGAACTTAAGGAGAGGTTGACTACAACACCTGTTCTAACATTACCAGAAGATGGAGTTGAATTTGAAGTTTATAGTGACGCTTCAAAGTATGGTCTTGGTTGCGTCTTAATGCAAAATAAGAAAGTGGTTGCTTACGCTTCCAGACAATTAAAAGCACATGAATTGAACTATCCAACTCATGATTTAGAAATGGCCGCTGTAATTTTTGCTTTGAAATTATGGCGTCACTATTTAATTGGAGTGCCTTGCAAGATCTATACGGACCACAAGAGTCTACAATACATCTTCACTCAAAGGGATTTGAACCCTCGGCAAAGAAGATGGCTGGAGCTAGTAAAAGATTATCAAGTAGAAATACGTTATCACGAGGGTAAAGGTAACGTTGTTGCTGATGCTCTGAGTCGAAAGGTACCACCTCAACTGATTGCTACCATGGTTTTAGCTGATCAGTTGTGCAAAGACTTGCAAAGGCTCAATTTAGAGATAGTTCCGAAAGGAAGCATCCATTTGGATAATATGGTTATCAAAAATGAATTAATCCAAGAGATTAAAGATAAGCAAGAAAATGACGTATTTCTTGGTGGTGTGAAAGTAGCTCTTAGTGAAGGCAAAGCATCAGGTTTTGAAATTAACTCAAATGGCATTCTTAAGTTTCATGGCCGATGGTGTATTCCGAAATGCGATGAACTTAAGAGCAAAATCCTCAATGAAGCACACAACACTCCATATTCAGTGCACCCTGGTGGGGATAAGATGTACAAGGATTTAAAGTTACAGTTTTGGTGGCCTAAGATGAGGAAAGAAATCGCCGACTATGTAGCTCGTTGTCTAACATGTCAGCAAGTAAAAATTGAACATAAACGACCAGGAGGCCTATTACAACCCTTGGAGATTCCAACCTGGAAGTGGGAGTCAATTTCGATGGATTTCGTCACAAAGCTTCCTAGGACACCTAGTGGCAAGAATGCTATATGGGTAGTAGTTGATCGTTTGACAAAAACTGCACATTTTATTCCTATGAAAGAAACTTGGAGTCTGCAAGAGTTAGCTAATGCATACATGAAAGAGGTTGTTCGATATCATGGAGTTCCAAAGGAAATCATCACGGATCGTGACCCAAGGTTTTGCTCCAGATTTTGGGGTGCACTTCAAGAAGCCCTTGGTAGTAATTTAAAATTTAGTACTGCTTTTCATGCAAATGACGGATGGGCAAGCGTAAAGGACTATCCAAACACTTGAGGACATGTTGCGAGCATGTGCTTTAGAATTTCAAGGAAATTGGGAGAAAAGTTTGACCTTGGTTGAGTTTTCCTATAACAATAGTTATCATGCTAGTATTGAAATGGCCCCCTTCGAGGCACTCTATGGCAGAAAGTGTCAAAGTCCAGTATGTTGGAATGACGCAAGAGAAGTGGCAAAACTTGGACCAGAACTATTACAAGAGACAATCGATCAAGTTAATGTGATTCGTAGTAAGATGAGAGCCGCTCAAGATCGTCAGAAATCGTATGCTGATACACGACGAAGACCTCTAGAGTTTGAAGTAGGTGATCATGTTCTTTTGAAAGTATCGCCCATGAAAGGAGTTAAGCGGTTTGGAGTTAAGGGAAAGTTGAGTCCGAAGTACATAGGACCATTTGAGATACTTGAAAGGGTTGGTGAGGTAGCATACAAGTTGGCCCTTCCTCCTAACTTATCCAAGGTACATGATGTATTCCACGTCTCACAATTACGAAAGTATACACATGATCCCTCACATGTTTTGGATGGTGGAGTATTGAATCTTGAACCTAATTTGTCTTATGAGGAAAGACCAGTACGAATCCTAGATCGAAAGGATAAGCAACTAAGAAATAAGGTTGTTCCATTGGTTAGGATACTTTGGAAATGTGGTGAGTTTGAAGAGGAAACTTGGGAAACAGAAGCCTCTATGCAAGATAAACATCCGCATTTGTTCGAATAAGTAAATACTTCACATTGTGATCTGGGGATTATTGTTCAAGTTTCGAGGACGAAACTTTCTTAAAGGAGGGGTAATTGTAATACTTCTAAAATTTTAAAATAATATTTAGGGTTTCATAGTTTTAAATAGCTCTATGGATACTATTAGCTTCATTGTAACATTTTAGTAAACTCTCCATATCACCTGCAACGACATCAATATAGTTCATCTCCATTAAAATAAAAATTAATATAATATATGGCGAATTTTGGTCCTCAATTATCCATAGATACGTAGGATACTGTCTTACCTTTCCAACGCCTGGTCACACGCCTAAATCAGTTGAGTAACGAGGGAGATACGCCCGTTTTACGACTGCATCGCCCAATTCTCAAGGGGAACTGCGAATACATGCGAATTCATCAAAATGTCACTACTTTATTGGTTGCATGAGGTCTAGATGACACTTGTTAAAAGGATCGTAACACTTGTCTCACATGCTAAGGGTTATAGACACTTGTCCGTCATGCACAAGTATGGATCGCAAAATGTCGTAAAATTATTGGATGCATGAATTTCGCATGACACTTGTTGATGAGATGATGCATGCTTCACATTTGGCTAAAGAGACTTGACACTTGTCCCTCATGCTCCATCATAAGTCTCACCTAAACATCTATAAATACCACCCATCATTCAACCCATTTCCACACAACTTTCATTTATTCTTCATCTTCCTTAATCTCTCAATTAGATTCTCGTTTAATTAATCTCTATAGTTCTAAATTCTCTCTTTCCTACAAAAACATTGGTCTCCCTCTAATACCCACGAATTATATACTCTTTAAATCCTTGAGTATAGAAACTTTGGTTGGTTGTGTACAAAATTAAACTAACTTGAGCATCATCTTATTTTGGGTTAAGGGAAGGCATAGAGGATCCAGAAGGCAACTCCTACATCATTGGTGAAGATTAAGTTTAATATTCATATCAAGGTAACTCGGAGTTCCGGTATTTTGATTTGTGATATGTGTTGATATATGCTTTGCTTGCTTTGTATGTTGTGTGTTGACTTCATTAAAATTGTTGTTATAAAACATATGGTCTATGATGTGATGTTTAACCATTATTTCAATGAGTATATTGTTGGTAAAACCATTATTATAGCATGTTATAAATAAAAATTATCTTGTGTGAATATTTTATAGTAGTTTTGTACTAGTTGATGATGATAAGAAAATGTTTATATGTGGGATGTACATGTCCGCATATCACGAACTGGTGAACGCTGTCATTTTGTAATGGTCATATCTCACTCATAACTTATCCGTTTTTAGCGTGTAAACTGTCGTTGAAAACGTAAGAGAATAATCTATAACTTCCAATTAATATCACGATGAAATACTGTCTAGAATTAAATATAAATACACTTGAACTTGACCCTAACCAAACCAATTAATCTTAAGATTGTGATAAATGGTTTATGATTACCTTTCCTGTTTCCTTGATTCTCTCTTATTGGATATATGAAAATTAGTTTAATCTGATGACTTAAGCATGTTGATAATGTTACTATGAGATGATTGTATGCTTCATAAATGTTATATATTTTACATAATCAATTTGAGTAAATATAATCGCATAATTGTCTGATTAATATTTCTTTGTTTGGAATCACATGTTGAACATAAAATATTTTGAGGGTTACTAGTGTTCAGAACAAAAATATTACTACCCATGTGGTGGTCCGCTTATGCATTATTTCCAGTCCACATGTTGTGATTTGGAGGTGTATAAGACTTCATTCGAATGACATGTTTGTTTGATTTGAGGCTATGGGACTGGGGCTAGCATGTCGACGCCTCCAGTTGTCGTATCGGGAGCATGTCCCCCGTGAGTTTGGCCAAGCTTAGACTAGGATAGCATGTCCGTCCTGCCATAGGGTATCTTTTAAATGGTTAGCATGTCCGACCATATTTGTTTTTAGGTGATCACATGTTGTATCACTGTTGTTCTGCTTAACTAGTGATTCTTACATGATAAACGTATTTTATTTGACCTTACATGTTAAGATACATGATAATGAAACTCGCTGTGATTCCTTTTGATCACCTAATGTATATAAATGTTGTATTATATTCTGCCTTGCAATTGAATATATGAATACATGTTACCTTTCAAATTATGGCTGGGGAGCACCGAGTTACTCCCCCACTGAATTGTGGAATATTTCAGGTTTGAAGGTCTTTGGAGATGCTTGTTATTTTGGGTGCCGATGGGTTTTGCGAGTGAGGAAGTGTTTAGGTTCATTTCCGTAATTGAAATAAGATATTTGTATCGAACTTGTAGGACTTTATAGTTAGTCTATATTTAGTATTTTGATCGTGAGTAGCAAACGGGTTATTTTTGTATTGCTTCCACAAATTTGAACGATAAAAATCATATGTAATGCTTAATGTTTTCTCTTTATTTATGCTTTAGTTCTCGTCATTGTCACCCGTGTTGTTACAATGAGTCCTTTTTAGAGACAAGAGAAAATGTCTCTATGTAGTCAACAACATCTCTTTAAGTGAAACCTTTGGCAACTAGTCTAGCCTTGTATCTTTCGATATTACCTTTTGAGTCGTGTTTGGTTTTGAAAACCCACTTAAAACCGACTCTTTTGCTTCCTTTAGGTAATTCAACAAGGTCTCAAACTTCATTTTAATTCATTGATTTCATCTATTCTTTCATGGCGTCCAACAACGAGCGACAACATTACTTTCCATGGCTTGTGAAAATGAAACTGGAACATTATCAATTCCTAAGTCAAATTCTGACTCATGTAAATAAACCACGTAATCGTCGGGAATTGCGGACCTTCATTCCCCAACGGATCTTCTGAATGCGCCTTCTTGCGTTTCATTTACATTAGGTTCATTTAATATGTCATCATTATGTGGAGTTTGATCATTTATTAGTTGTTCTGGCAAATCATTCACATGATTATGATCTACTGGAACAACAACTTGAGAACAAGATAAAGGTAAAGGTACTTGAAACCTTATTTCTTCTATTTCTACCTTACGTGCTTCTAAACTCCCACTTATTTCACCATTTTCAATGAACCTAGCCTTTTCAGTTTCGACAATCCTTCTACTGTGATTAGACCAATAAAATCGATACCCTTTGGATTTTTCAGGATAACCAATGAAAAAACCATTATTGTTCTTGAATCCAATTTATTTTCTTGTGGATAATAAATTCTTAATTCCGCTGGACAACCTTAAACGTGGAGATGCCTTAAACTGGATTTCCTTCCGGTCCACAGTTCAAAAGGTGTCTTTTCAGTTGCCATACTAAGAACCTCATTCAATAAATATACTGCGGTTTTTAATGCATGCATCCACAACGAAATAGGTACTGAAGGTACCGGATCGGGACCCATCTCGACGCCTCGCGCGGGCCCGCCTGAATAGGGAGCGGACACTACGCGAGAAATATATTAGGTTCCGAAACCTCCACACTAATCCATTATTAGTGTAGATCAAATAACTCTAATTTGATTAGCAAGATCTATGTAGTTACAATTTATTTTGTAGCTTAAGTTTATAGAAACTTATACCTTTCAAAGAGGTTAAAATGGGCACAAAACGAGAACTCCTTTCTCGATTTGTTTCTGGAGCTTATAGTTTAGGATGATCCTCCAAAACCCGAGTTTCCAAAGTATGAAACCTCCTTCTTGTTGCACCCAAGAAGTACTCCAAAAACTACTAGTGATTTAGACTCGAAATCACTTAATAGTTACTTGATAATATGTATATTATTATTACTAACACTTAGTAATATAAACAATATTATTTGTGAGTTTTAGAGAGATTTTGGAAGAGTTAGAGAGTTAAAATGCTTGCATGCAAATGACTTCTCTATATCCTCATTTATAGGCAAAAGTTGAACAAAATCAAGTGTGTAATACACACTTGATAGCCGGCCTAGGGAGAGAGGAAAGGAGAGTGTTGAGCATGCTATTTTTGATAAGAACAATTACCTCCAACATAATCATGATGTTTAGCTTGCACAACAAAAACCAAGAGCATAAGACAAACCAAATAAGACAAAGGGAATCTTCCCCTTCCTTCCATTTTGGACAGTCCAAATGGACCTTATTTGGGTCTATTCTGTTTTCAATATTTGTCCCACAAATACTTATAATTTATCACTTAATCATCCAATATGATAAAGTATAAATTATCAAATTAAACTCTTAACTCTCCTTTAATATATATGTACACTTACATGTATATTAAAATTGCACTAATACTAATCACATTAGTCAATTAGTACACAATTAGTGAATTAACGATTAATCACTAATTCCCGTCTCCTTTATTAATTTTATCGATATAAAATTAATCATTCGAGTTCCTAACTCGACTTCTCTCTAAATTAACTCACTGACTAACTATTAGTCTATTTATCAAGTTACTAATCGAATTGTATCTCATACAATTAATTAGCTTACTTATTTGGAGCACGTTCCTATAGGTGCGACTCAAAGGGATCAATTGATTACCGCCGTCTCACGACAATAACGTCAAACTCTAGTCAGCCAACCGTTATTGATTTACGTTAATCAATTGACAATAATTCAGGATTATCCCCTTGTATTCCTTAATTGAGATTTATTAAGTAATCGCACTATTTGTGGAGGACACATACTCCAACAGTCTCCCACTTGTCCGAGACAAGTTGTGCGTTACCAATTTTCTTGTCCGTTTCACATCTCCGACTCAATGCAAGGTGTCTTACAGGTCGTACTTGCATTCAAGTAATGTCATGAGTGGTTTCCTCGATATGGAGAGTAGCTGTCTGATCGGAGAATCTACCGTAGATTCTAACCGAGCGTGGCCACTCATTTTCAGCGACTACTCCTTGAGTGGCCCAAAGATGTTTTATCTTGACGAGGGTGGACAACTCCCTTCCACTCGATTATACTGTATAATGCAGATCACCATGACACCAAAGATGCCCTTATAGCCCCCTTTCACAGCATGGCTTAGGACAAAAACGAAAGTCACTCGAAACTGCACCGACTCAGATAATCAGTTTCCGGTCAAAAGAATCGACTCATAGGAATACTATAGAAATTTCCACCAGGACCAGGCTTCAATCTCATTGAAAAGGAATTCTATAAGCGTCACAGTCCGACAGAGTGTCTCACAGTCTGTCTATGCAAATGGCCAGTCATCTCCATGACTCTATGGTGTTGAACCCACCATCGATCAACTTGCAATCTAGTCTTCTTGAGACGTCACCTCTTTTAGAGATTAGGGACCAAATACTTACTTTATACCGTTCACTTGAATATGTTCAATATTGTCACACAACTATTCGGAAAAACAGAGTATGCATTCAAAATGACTTAAAAGAGTAAATAAATTCTAAACAATGAATGTTATTTTCATATATGTAAAAAAATACATTATTCATTACATATCTCAAAAGTTAAAGGAAATCAGGCATACGCCTCAACCCCATAGAGGCGGTATGAACGTCATGCTTAGCCCTTGAAAGAGGCTTGGTTAAAGGATCAGCGATATTATGGTCTGTCCTAACCTTACAAATATCTATTTCCTTCCTTTCCACATTATCTCTAATAACATGGTATTTCCTCAAAATGTGTCTAGAATTATTACTAGACTTGGGCTCCTTTGCTTGAAAGATGGCCCCACTATTATCACAATAAATAGTGATTGGATCTGCGGCACTAGGGTCAACTCTTAGTCCATCCAAGAACTGCCGAATCCATACTGCTTTCTTAGCAGCCTCCGATGCTGCTAAATTGATACACGCTATTTATATACATTATATGCCCCCGGTTCAGTCGCATTCAGCTGCATTTACTCGTGATCATTACTAGTTTTATGAGCTATTTGTTATATTTCTCGATACTGCTGCCTTTTATTTACATTTTGCAGGTTTTGGTGGTTTTGAGCCAAAACCCGAGACATTTGAAGCAAATCGAGATTTGAGACTACGTGACCAAGCCCGAACCTACACGGAGGCTCGTGAAGAAGATCAAAAGGCCAAAAGACTAAGATGGCTACGTGATATATGAAGCCCAAAAGCTTATTGGGCTTGAAATTGGAGGAAGAGAGCCTACCACCAAAGTGGTCAGTCGGTCGACCAGGCGACTACTGGCCCGGGCCACCTTTTACACGCGAATTTGATTTATTTCGGAGTTTAATTATTTGGAAACATATATATAGGTAGTTTAGGTCGTGAATAAAACGGGATGCTTTATTTTACATTAGTTTTCGAGGTTTAAGTTTACTGTTAAGTTTATTTCCTCTCTTTTGCAAACACTAAAAACTCAATTAGTTTAGTTCAAGATTGATTCCATTGTAACCGTCGGTACTCCGTAAATTTCAGGTTTTTATTCAATTCTTATTATTTCATTCATCATGTCTTATTCTTATATTGTTTTGCTTTGATTACGATTATGAGTAGCTAATTTATAATTAGGGTTTAGGATGATTGTGATATTTGGTTCAGGAACATGTTTTAATTGCTTATTTTGATTGAACTTGTGCAAGTTGACTTCTTCCTGCGCGTTTTATTATCAATTGAATTTAGGGACGCCTTTATTGAATTGAACTTAGGTTGTTTCAGTTTAAGATCGAAAGCCTAATTGAAACTAGACTCACGCGTATTTGATAAGTTAAGTTTAGTAAGTTGCGAGAGCCCGCTAAATTTGCTTAAGGTTAATATTGACTCGAGAGAGCGTATTCCTAAACCTAGTCACTTGCATAGCTTCAATTGATTGTTATTTCCTTTTGAGTTGAGTTCCGGAATCAGTGTCACATTGATCCCGATGCCCTAATCTCCCTTTTACATATTTTCATATCATCTTACTTGCTTTAGTTTATAGTTTATTTCAAACCCCCTTTTTCACACTCGAGTTAGACCTGTTTTACTCCGACTTTAGCTTTTTACTACACCGTTTCTCTGTGGATACGATCCTGCTTGCCGCTAGCTACTTGTTAGTGTTTTTGTAGGTTTATTTTGACAGGGTGATACGACTTGGCCGTGTCAATTTTGGCGCCGTTGCCGGGGACGATTCGGGTTATTCGTCGGGGTATGCTGCACCCCAGGAGCAGGTTTACGCTTACCAATCCTATAATCAAAACCTGCCCTACCAAAACCAACCGGGTTACGACCGATCACTCTTATCGTATCGTAACCAAAATATCCTTAACCCAACCACCCAACCACCTCAAAACGCTCCCTACATCCCCCCTCACAAAAATTTCCAACCACCTCCACCCAACTACCAAAAACCACCCTTCGTTCCACCCCAAACTGCGCCGGTACCTGATCATTTGGCCGAAACTAAGGCCATGATGTCGCAAATGCAACAAATGATGATGGGTATGCAGAAGTCGCAGGAGACGATGATGCAATATGTGCAGAAGAGTGATCAAGCTAAGGACGCGGCTATAAAGATGTTGGAGAATCAAGTGGCTCAACTAGCCACTTCACAAACGTCCCAGTACAGGTTGGAAAGTTCTTCATCCCTGTAGACTTTGTAGTGCTTGACATGCCCGAGGATGTCCACATTCCCATTATTTTGGGGAGACCCTTCCTGCACACTGCTGGTGCAGTTATTGACGTAGGCAATAAGACTTTAGCTTTTACGGTAGGGGGTGAAAAGCTCACTTTTACGCATTCTGATACCCCGCGGTCACCCATGCGTCTAGAGTCGGTTTGTTCTGTTAATGTTATACCTCCGTCTCACTCTACTGGAGACACTTCGGAGGTCGTTTCTGTTGTCTTACCGTGTGCAGGTTCTTTACAGGATGGCTGCAAGGTTGGTTTGGGGGAGAGGAAATTGCTTAAAACCGACCTTTACAACGCTAGCAATGGGGATAGATGTCCCACAGTCGAGCCGTCGGGAGCACAAGGGCTATTTGGAGAGCCATTCGGAGATGGAGCCCCATGCATGATGGACTATGCTGCGCTGCCTCGAGAGGGAGGAGTTCTATGGCGGACGAATGTTGTTTCGCCGAGTGAAGCTGTCGCAAATGGAGCCTTGAAGAGGGAGGAGTTCTTGGCCTAATTATACTTGATCTTTGAAGCCTTGAAGAGTCGTGCGGGACTATAAACCAGCGCTTCCGGGAGGCAACCCGACGACGTTGTATTTTTATTTGCACTTTGTACTTCTGTTTGGTTTGTTTTGGATGACATTTTATGGTTTGATTTTGAGCGCGTGAGGATGAGGGATTATATATGTGATTTTAGCGCGCAGGTACATTAGGACTTTTGTCCTTAGTATTTTGGAGAAGACGCTACGAGGAAGCATCCCAGCCGGTCGACCGGCGTAGACTCAGGCAAACCGTAGTGAAATTTGAAGCAGAAGAAAAAGAGCGAAAAAATTGAAAAAAGGCATGGGAGCCGGCCGGCCGGCCGCCGGTCTGGACCGGCCCTCATGTTCTGCTGGTTCGTTTTGTTCCTTCTCGCGTGCTATGCCGAAGTACTTCATCGTTGGACTGAATTGGACGCATATACGTGGAATATTAGCCGCACTCCATGATTGACTTTGGTTTTGGGGAGCTCCGACTTATTAAAGTGAGCACTCTTTACCCCTTTTACCCTCCTTTCTCGTTTTATTTTCCTTCCCCCGTCTCTTATATGTCCTTATTTGATGTTGAGGTTGTCCTGTTTTCCACATTGAGGACAATGTGTGCTTTGGTTTGGGGGAGGGAAGCACTTTCGCGCTTATTAGTTTAGTTGCATTTTATTTCGTGTGCATTAATTATGAAAACCCAAACCCAAAAAAATTGAAAAATTTCAAAAATCTCAAAAATACGAGTCTTTTTGGTCTGAATTGTCAAGTTTGGAGAATCGATTAGTGCATTAATTTTGATCTTTAGTATCTCCGAGTCGAATATCTATCGTCGTAGCTTGCACTATATGTTTGTTTCCTATGAATAGATTGCGAGTCTCAAACACTAGCCCACTTGTATTTCCTTAATTCTTATCGCTTTTCGTTTGTTTACTTTCGACTTTGACATTCGAGCTTGGCAATGGTTTGTGGAATGTTTGGTTTGTTGGCTTGCGGTATGATTGGAAAGATTTATTTATGTTGGAGCAATGCTTCGATGCCTTCGGGGGGGACTCATTGATTTGAGTAACCACAGTGGCCATGAATTTGGTTGCGACCGAGAGTCTGAGCAATAATGTAACCCTTAAGGAAATATGTGTACCCGAGCGCGATCTTTACCGAGTGAATGTCAAGCTAAACGGTACTACATACGAGGGATGCTCCATACTTGCGAAAAAGAAAAAAAATAAAGAAAGAAAAAGAAAGGAAAAAGAAAGGAAAAAATGGAATGATGCGGTAAGAATTGGTTGATGGAAAGTGGTACGTTCGGTTGGCCTTGCTTGAATTGAAAATGTCGTCAGTTTCACTTTTGCGAAAGCGTTAGAGGCTAGTGGTACGATGTGGTGTGAATGGTTGAGACTTGTGCTCTATTTCCGGTGAAATAGGCTATGGTTGCTTAGTTTATGTGCATAGGTCGTCCACTTTGAGATACTAGCGTGATTAGTTCGTGTCACTTTGATTTTCTCCGACGCCGTTTGCTTGAGGACAAACAAAGGTTTGGTTTGGGGGAGTTTGATACATGCTATTTATATACATTATATGCCCCCGGTTCAGTCGCATTCAGCAGCATTTACTCGTGATCATTACTAGTTTTATGAGCTATTTGTTATATTTCTCGATACTGCTGCCTTTTATTTACATTTTGCAGGTTTTGGTAGTTTTGAGCCAAAACCCGAGACATTTGGAGCAAATCGAGATTTGAGACTACGTGACCAAGCCCGAGCCTACACGGAGGCTCGTGAAGAAGATCAAAAGGCCAAAAGACTAAGATGGCTACGTGATATATGAAGCCCAAAAGCTTATTGGGCTTGAAATTGGAGGAAGAGAGCCGGCCCAGCCAAAGTGGTCAAAGCCGGTCACCAGTGGCGTACTACTACTGGGCCACCTTTTACACGCGAATTTGATTTATTTCGGAGTTTAATTATTTGGAAACATATATATAGGTAGTTTAGGTCGTGAATAAAACGGGATGCTTTATTTTACATTAGTTTTCGAGGTTTAAGTTTACTGTTAAGTTTATTTCCTCTCTTTTGCAAACACTAAAAACTCAATTAGTTTAGTTCAAGATTGATTCCATTGTAACCGTCGGTACTCCGTAAATTTCAGGTTTTTATTCAATTCTTATTATTTCATTCATCATGTCTTATTCTTATATTGTTTTGCTTTGATTACGATTATGAGTAGCTAATTTATAATTAGGGTTTAGGATGATTGTGATATTTGGTTCAGGAACATGTTTTAATTGCTTATTTTGATTGAACTTGTGCAAGTTGACTTCTTCCTGCGCGTTTTATTATCAATTGAATTTAGGGACGCCTTTATTGAATTGAACTTAGGTTGTTTCAGTTTAAGATCGAAAGCCTAATTGAAACTAGACTCACGCGTATTTGATAAGTTAAGTTTAGTAAGTTGCGAGAGCCCGCTAAATTTGCTTAAGGTTAATATTGACTCGAGAGAGCGTATTCCTAAACCTAGTCACTTGCATAGCTTCAATTGATTGTTATTTCCTTTTGAGTTGAGTTCCGGAATCAGTGTCACATTGATCCCGATGCCCTAATCTCCCTTTTACATATTTTCATATCATCTTACTTGCTTTAGTTTATAGTTTATTTCAAACCCCCTTTTTCACACTCGAGTTAGACCTGTTTTACTCCGACTTTAGCTTTTTACTACACCGTTTCTCTGTGGATACGATCCTGCTTGCCGCTAGCTACTTGTTAGTGTTTTTGTAGGTTTATTTTGACAGGGTGATACGACTTGGCCGTGTCATAAATATTCAGCTTCTGTTGTAGAATCCGCAGTTACACTTCGTTTAAAGCTTTTCCAGCAAACAGCTCCACCATTCAATAAAAAGACATAGCCAGATTGGGATTTCAGATCATCCCCATCGGTTTGGAAACATGCGTCCGTGTAACCCTTTACACGCAACTCAGGTTCTCCTCCAAACACAAGAAACGAATCCTTACTTCTTCTCAAGTACTTAAGGATGTTCTTCACGGCTGTCCAGTGACTCTCACCGGGGTTGGCTTGATATCGACTCGTCATGCTTAAAGCGAACGCGACATCGGGACGTGTGCACATAATAGCATACATGATTGATCCTACAGCGGAAGCATAAGGGATCATTTTCATGCGTTCAATATCCTCGGGTGTCGAGGGACATTGGGATTTTCTCAATGTTATTCCTACACCCATCGGAAGAAAGCCTCTCTTGGAGTCTTTCATATTGAACCTATCAAGAATCTTATCAATATAAGCTTCTTGACTTAATGCTAGTATCCTTTTGGATCTATCTCTATAGATCTGGATACCCAAGATGCGTTGTGGCCCTCTCAAATCCTTCATTTGGAAGTGATTTCTCAATGTCTCTTTTACCGAGTTTAAATTTGGAATATCATTTCCAATGAGAAGTATGTCATCCACATACAATACAAGAAAGGTTACCTTGCTCCCACTAAATTTCATGTATAAACAAGGTTCCCCGGCACTTCGAGTAAAACCATTTTGTTTTATAACATGATCGAATCTATGATTCCAACTCCTTGATACTTGCTTAAGACCATAGATGGATCTCTTAAGCTTGCATACTTTCTTAGGGTTGGATGTATCCACAAAACCTTCGGGTTGTGTCATGTACACTTCCTCTTCTAGAATCCCATTCAAGAAGGCAGTTTTGACATCCATTTGCCATATTTCATAATCATGAAATGCGGCAACCGCTAAGATTATCCTAATGGATCGAAGCATTGCAACTAGAGCAAAGGTTTCATCATAATGAATACCTTGGACTTGTGTAAACCCCTTTGCCACCAATCTAGCTTTGTAAACATCTATATGTTTATCTATGCCGAGTTTGATTTTAAAGATCCATTTACACTGAAGGGGTCTCACTCCTTCAGGTAAATCCACCAAGTCCCATACTTGGTTCTCGTACATAGAATCCATTTCGGATTTCATGGCCTCAAGCCATTGTTCGGAGTTGGGACTACTAATAGCCGCCTTGTAGGTTGAGGGTTCGTTGCTTTCGAATAACAACAAATTACCCTCTTCCTCGATGTTACCGAGGTAACGGTCAGGTTGATGACTTATTCTTCCTGACTACCTAGGGACTATAACCGTTTCAGAAGAGGAATGAACGTTTTCCTCATTCCCCTGCTCGGTTTGTGGCTCTTGAACTTCATCAAGTTCAAATTTTCTCCCACTCTGTCTTTTAGAAATATATTCATTTTCTAGAAAGACAGCATCACGAGCCACAAACACTTTTTCTCGTGAGGATTGTAGAAGTAATAGCCACACGTTTCCATAGGATAACCTACAAAAAGACATTTGTTAGACCTAGGTGCGAGTTTATCGTCAGCCTTTTTCTGAACGAAAGCCTCACATCCCCAAATTCTCATGAATGACAAATAGGGGACCTTTTCCGTCCATATCTCATATGGAGTCTTATTGGCCGCTTTAGTCGGACTTCGATTTAGTGAGAATACGGCAGACAGTAGTGCAAAGCCCCAAAATAATCCAGGAAGCTCACTTTGACTCATCATAGACCGAACCATATCCAGTAAAGTTCGGTTTCTTCTTTCTGCCACACCATTCAACTGTGGTGTGCCCGGAGGAGTCCATTGTGATACTATACCACAATTCTTAAGATGTGAATCAAACTCATTACTTAGATATTCGCCACCACGATCCGATCGTAGTGCTTTTATCTTCTTATACAATTGATTTTCTACTTCATTTTGAAATTCTTTAAATTTCTCAAAAGCATCACTTTTATGCCTTATTAAGTAGACATAACCATATCTACTCAAGTCATCGGTAAAAGTAATGAAGTAATGATATCCTCCTCTAGCGGTGATGTTTAATGGACCACACACATCGATATGTATGAGTCCCAAAACTTCCCTAGTTCGTGTCCCTTTACCACTAAAGGGTGCACGAGTCATCTTGCCTAAGAGGCAAGAGTCGCATGTACCATATGATTCAAAGTCA
Organism: Dianthus caryophyllus; assembly: GCA_023091065.1. Taxonomy (NCBI): domain Eukaryota; kingdom Viridiplantae; phylum Streptophyta; class Magnoliopsida; order Caryophyllales; family Caryophyllaceae; genus Dianthus; species Dianthus caryophyllus. The sequence goes on along the minus strand of CM041529.1, from coordinate 7,198,113 downwards.
AATGGTTTGAGAACCTTGGTCTCAACAAGTCTCTTTATGCGTCTATCGTTTATGTGACCTAAACGACAATGCCAAAGGTAGGATTCGTTTGATCCATTTGTTTTGAGCTTCTTGTTCTCTACGTGATAAACATCATTGACATCATTTAAAACATAAATACCTCCGATTGAAATGGCTTCACCATAAACCATATCATTAAATGAAAAAGTACACCGATTGTCCTGAATCATAAAATAAAAGCCTTCCGCATCTAATATGGAAATGGAGATAATGTTCTTGGTTAAAGTTGGTACAAAATAACAGTTATTTAAATACAACTCTAAACCACTAGCTAGAGTGAGTACATAAGTTCCCACGGAAACGGCCGCTACTCTAGCACCATTGCCCATGCGGAGATCTACATCACCCTTGGCTAGTACTCGCACGTTTCTCATCCCCTGCAAATGATTACAAAGGTGAGATCCACATCCGGTATCCAATATCCATGTAGAAATGCAAGCATGATTGATGTCTATCATATAGAGATTAGAAGGAACAATACCTTTGGATGTCCCACATCCATTTTCCTTCTTGTACTTGGGACAATTGCACTTCCAATGACCCACTTCGCCACAAAAGTTGCAAGTGTCATTTAGTGATTTACCTTTGTTAACCTTGGGATTAGGCTTATTTGGAACATTTTCCACAATAGCCTTCCCCTTTCCCTTGCCTTTGTTGGATGGAGCCTTCTTGGCTATCTTCCCTTTCTTAACCCCAAGACTCATGTTCTTCATCTTCATGGAAAGAACATCTCTCCTCTCTATCTCATTCACTTCCATGTCTCTCTCGGCTTGCACCAAGAGAGCATGAAGTTCATGGTAACTCTTATCCATGTTGTTCAAGTTGTAGTTCACTCGAAAATGAGCAAACTTGTTTGGAAGTGAGTGGAGAATTCGGTTAATCGCTAGCGCTTTAGGAATAGCACACTCTTGACGCTCAAGAGTGTCTATGTACTCAATCATCTTGAGCACATGGGGACCAACTTTTTGGCCCTTTTCAAGCCTAGCATCGAAAAACCGCACCGCAGCTTCATAAAGCCTAATTTGCAGTGCTTTAAAGAACATCGTCGTCACTCTAGTGAATATCTCATATGCACCTTTGTGAGTGATGAAGCGAAGTTTGAGAGTAGGTGACATTGACCAAATCAAGACATTTTTCATGTCATTGTCCACCTTTAGGTGCTCATCGTAGGCGGCTCGTGCCGCCGCGGTGGCCCTAAGTCCGGGTTCGGTAGGAGGTTGCTCGGTAAGGTACTTAAGCACATTGTCGGATTGAGCGGCGCCCCTTATAGTTGAATCCCATTCAACAAAGTTGCTACCGTCATCTTTTAGGATACACTTACCATCACGGTTCTCAACCATGAGTCTTTACCTAAAATGGGTGCGAGAGTTGATGTTGCCATTGCGTTTTGAAAATGATTCTACAACGATTTAGAGGAAATATATAAGCATTCATTGTATTCAAAAGCAAATTCATTTAAATGCTCATTTATATAATGATCTCCCAAGAAATTATATAAATGATTCCGAGACTCGCTTCTAGATAAAATTAGACATCTCATGTTTCCTTTTATGTAAAAGCGATAAGTCAACACTTGACTAGTTATACACTAGAACTCTCGGTTGATGATTTTCTTTAAAATGCATCCCTTAACCCCAAATAACTCTTATTTGGTTGAGTTCAAACCAATTTAGCATGAGACTTCCTCTCACTACTTACCCATGGTAACGAGGTTCCACGTTGCGGAGGTCCTCATGAACATGGGGTTCATAGTTGCTACAATCGGAAAGGCTTAGTCTCAATTCATTTTAATAATGTGGGTGATCTTGTCAATTTAGTCATAAAATTCTGTATAAGTGAACTAATTTAAGAAACGTGACTTAAATCGACAATCATAGTGGGAGGTACGTAGCATGCATGGCGATTTTGGCATGTGAACGATTAAACAAACAAGCACACAAGCATAAACACACAAGCATGAACCCTAGTATGGCCACCTAAAAAGAAATAAAATTTCAAGGAGTTACAAATTGGAAACCAACTCCTTTGGTCCCTCTTCAAATAAACTTCATCCATGGCTCCTTCTTGTGTGCTTTAGAACTCTTCTATGGCACCGTCACGATCCATCGCCGGTCTTCGATTTACAAATAGTTACAAATATAATTCACAAATGAATACATAGCAAACCTATTATACATTTATAAATGAAAATAAACTATATAAATTACAAACCGCCAATACGAGATCGCATTTAATTACATTCCAACCGATATTCCCTTTTATTACGGGTAATATCGGCAAAAATAAAGCAAACTATTTCCATACTAGGTAAAAGAATAAACATTCAAACAACATTCATTCATCCAAATATGCAAACATAATGCTTATGAATAAAACATGCCTAAATCGCCCTAAAACTTTAATCGATTTACAAATTAAATCTTGGTCTCATATTTTATCGATTAATCTCATATTAATCAATAATGCTTAAAACACCTTTTAAGCATGAACTAAAACTTTTAAACTGATTTAGAACACCCAAAATTAGTCTTCACTAATTCATGGTGATTTTAGTTCATTATTGTGGTCATTTTGCTAATTACTTCAACTTTAATCATAACTATTTATGAATAAAGCATTAAAATACGTTATAATATAAAACAAAACCATTTTTATTTTGGAAAACATTTTATACATTCTGGAACTCTTCCAGGATGCAAAAAAAGCAAAGCTTGCTCAAAACTTTTTTACGAATGATTTTTATAACAATAAACATACAATTTCATCGATTTTATCTCATAAAATCAATAAAACCTTCAAAACAGTGATTAAAAATGCCCAATTTATACCTTAGCATCCTTCAAATATATAAAAATAGTGGTATAAATTTCATGTCCATAAAACAACGTTTACTATATTTTAGACATTAAAATTCATTTTATACCGATTTTATCAAATAAATGAATAAATATACAAAACTCAAAATCTAATTTTGAAAGTTTACATGTAGAACGTATAAATTGTATATTTCACTGTGTAAAACTTTCGAGACCAGATTCCAACTATAACTATTTATAGTTAATATTATAGCCAAAAACACCCTTTTTGACTCGGTTTTGTATAAAAATCATTATAATTAGCAAAATAATTCCAAAAATTACAAAATTTGACCAGTAGCTTAGTGAGACCATAAAATTTGCATGATATAAAAATCTCATGTTAAAACCATTTTTAACACCATTTTCGGATTTTTACATATTTATTCTCAATAAATACATAAAAACTCCAAAATGAAAAAAATAAATTTGTAACTACAAGCTAGCTCTGATACCACTTGTTAGGTTCCGAAACCTCCACACTAATCCATTATTAGCGTAGATCAAATTACTCTAATTTGATTAGCAAGATCTATGTAGTTACAATTTATTTTGTAACTTAAGTTTATAGAAACTTATACCTTTCAAAGAGGTTAAAATAGGCACAAAACGAGAACTCCTTTCTCGATTTGCTTCTTGAGCTTATAGTTTAGAACGATCCTCCAAAACCCGAGTTTCCAAAGTAGGAAACCTTCTTCTTGTTGCACCCAAAAAGTACTCCAAAAACTACCAGTGATTTAGACTAGAAATCACTTAATAATTACTTGATAATATGTATATTAGTATTACTAACACTTAGTAATATAAGCAATATTATTTGTGAGTTTTAGAGAGATTTTGGAAGAGTTAGAGAGTAAAAATGCTTGCATGCAAATGACTTCTCTATATCCTCATTTATAGGCAAAAGTTGAACAAAATCAAGTGTGTAATACACACTTGATAGCCGGCCTAGGGAGAGAGGAAATGAGAGTGTTGAGCATGCTATTTTTGATAAGAACAATTACCTCCAACATAATCATGATGTTTAGCATGCACAACAAAAACCAAGAGCATAAGACAAACCAAATAAGACAAAGTGAATCTTCCCGTTCCTTCCATTTTGGACGGTCCAAATGGACCTTATTTGGGTCTATTTTGTTTTCAATATTTGTCCCACAAATACTCATAATTTATCACTTAATCATCCAATATGATAAAGTATAAATTATCAAATTAAACTCTTAACTCTCCTTTAATATATATGTACACTTACATGTATATTAAAATTGCACTAATACTAATCACATTAGTCAATTAGTACACAATTAGTGAATTAACGATTAATCACTAATTCCCGTCTCCTTTAATAATTTTATCGATATAAAATTAATCATTCGAGTTCCTAACTCGACTTCTCTCTAAATTTACTCACTGACTAACTATTAGTCTATTTATCTCATACAATTAATTAGCTTACTTATTTGGAGCACGTTCCTATAGGTGTGACTCAAAGGGATCAATTGATTACCGCCGTCTCACGACAATAACGTCAAACTCTAGTCAGCCAACCGTTATTGATTTACGTTAATCAATTGACAATAATTCAGGATTATCCCCTTGTTTTCCTTAATTGAGATTTATTAAGTAATCGCACCATTTGTGGAGGACACATACTCCAACAAAATAAATGTAAGACGCACGAGAAAGTGCGCGCGAGTGTGCTCGAGTTGCTATGGAGGGATGTCATTGCGTAATTTGTTTAAAGCTTTTTAAAGAAATGTCAAAAAATCATTTAAAAGCCGCTTTTGGAGTTGATGTCTCATATATTTACATGCTTATAGCCCCTTGTTCACGAGCTTTTCTTAGCGTTTCCCGTGCTTTTACTTGCTTTTCGCTTCCTATTTTTCTCCGTTTTGGCCCTGCTGCGTTTTTATGTCTATTTTGTTGGTAAACGCGCTAATTTGGAGTGTAGGATGCTGGTCGGGAAGTTTCGTGAAGTTTTGAAGTGTTACGAGTTGGTTTCGTTGCGTTTCGGTTGTGCACGAGCCTCGTTTCAATGAATGAAGGTGTCCCGGGAACTTGGGTAGGGATTTGAAGCTCTCATAATCATCCTAAGACTCGTCCCTACTCCTAGGCCTCGTCCCTTAGCCTTGGGATGAGAAAGAAGTGAAAATAAACTAAGTACAAGAAGTGCCAATGTTGGAACAAAGCTGAGAAATCTGTAGAGCACGGGATGAACCCATCCCGGTCGGGTTCACCCTTGTCCCGGTCGGGACACCTGTCCCGTAGCCCAGGGACGACCCCTGACTCCTCGTGTGCTTGAAATATTTCGTCTATTTGAAGGGGTTGTACATCATATTTCGTTCTCATCTTTTGACAGCACTTTTATAACATTTCAAAGTTTATTCTCTCCAAAACTTAGGGTTCCTACTTTTCTACTTTTGTAATTTCAATTCCCGACTCGGATTGCTTTGGTTTTGATCATCTATTTCGGTTTGTTGCTTGAATTCATCTTATTCTCTTTGCTATTTTCTGATTGGTATTGTAATTCTCTACTCTCTTTTCATTATAATTTCATTTTATATTGTTTGTGATCATGTTTTCATTATTCTCCCTTGCTTTGATCATCATTTTTATCATGTGTGAGTTGTTTATTCATCTAGGGAGAAGGGTGAATCATGGGTGTTTGTTTGGGTCGTTTTTGATGATCTCTTTGAGTTAGGTTTTTGCGCTCGTTTTGATTGTCTTGTTTGATTGTGCTTGTTGATTCCTTGATCACGTTTTGACGAGTTTCTAGCGTCCTTGAACTTAAGAACGAAAGCCTAGTTCTAGGAGAGGCACAAGACAATCATTAGGACTCTCACTTGTAAGTTGCGAGAGCCCGCATTTGAGACCTAGAGGAAGCTTAAGACCGAGAGGTCTAGCTTTACCCTTAGCGAGAGCGATTTCCTACTCATTCCGATCATCATCCCTTGACCTATCTTTCCCATGCCTAACCCGACTTCCTAGACCTTTTTCCCTTATCTTTCGCTATAGCTTTAGTAACCAAACCCTTACTCGAACCGAGACTAGAATCGCTCAAAGTAACCAACATTACGACCATCTCCCTGTGGATACGATCCTGACTTACCCTAGCTACCCTAGCGTTGAGTTTGGTTTTATTTTTGATAAGGTGACGTGACTAAGCCTATCAAATTTTGGCGCCGTTGCCGGGGAGACGGCTTTTGTTTTATTGTTTATTTGGTTCTTGTCTTATTGTTTCTCTTGTCTCAAGGAACCACAATTCCTTGAGGCCGCTTCTTAAAGTTTCCTCTAGTGTTGTGTATGCCCAGGAATACGCGTACGTCTCAAAAAGGCTTGGCAATTCAGTTTGACCCGGAGCCGGAGCGTACATTTCTTAGGCGCAAGAACTTGCTAAAGGACTTGGAAGCTATTTCCCCTTCTACTTCATCCTCTAAGGAAGCTCACGTTACACCCGAGCCAGAGAAAATGGTGAAGCTTTCGGATCTCTCAAAGCCAACCGCCGCTCAAATTCCAACGGGCAATGCTATGCCCAACATAGCGGCTAACAATTTTGAGGTGAAACCCGCGTTCATCAACCTTATCGAGCGTAGTCAATTCGGAGGGAGCCCCGGTGAGGACCCCAATCTCCACATACAAAATTTCTGCGATTATTGCTCTACAATAAAACAAACGGGTGTCACTCAATAGCAAATACGAGAGATGCTCTTCCCGTTTTCCCTCCGAGACAAAGCCAAGCTGTGGTTAAACTCTTTGAATCGCCACTACTACAAAATTTAGGTATTGCAACACCTGAAAAATGTTGCAAAATGTCTTTAATATGTTGCACTAGGGTTTTAGCAACATTTTTAAAAGTGCTTCCTAAAGTCTCGTTGCATTAGCCTTATGCAACATAAAATGCAACATTTTCTAGTTTAATGCAACACCTTTAAAATATGTTGCACATTTTCTCAAATGCAACACTTTTTCTTAAGAGTTAACGCAACACTTGTAATATAATAAAGCAACATTTTGTTTGTGGAAAATGCAACACATTTATTAGAGAAGGCATCACTTTACGTTTCTTTGGATGCTATTTAACCCCGCTACTAATGCAACACATTCTCTAAGTATGCAACACTTTCTTGATCGAACAACAATTATTCTTAAATTAGTTCTATCAAGCACATTTTCTGCTTAAAAAATAAATTTTATTAAAATTGGTAATATAAACATTATGATTATTATGAGTACATGCGCTACAAATTTAACAAGTAGTAAAATATATCTCTTTACATGTTATTCAGCTAAAGAAATAATAAATTATTCCAAATCGCATCATCCGCTTCTTCTTGATTTCAAGCTTCTTATGCACGGATCAAATTTGCAATAAAAGGTAAATATCCATCAACCTGTGACATAATATAACCGTACATTAGTGTATGTGTGTACCAAAAGAAGAGTTGTAAATAATCAAAGACATACATATGAAGTTCATAAGTGTATTCATAAAGAGTGTATGTTTATTATTTTAAAACACGTGAATAATTATAGTGGTGTTCTTCGAATTTAACATCCTACGCCCAAGCGATCCAAGCCAAACAATAAATTCCTACTCATGCTTATTCCACACTGTTTCGCCACAAAACAACAATAACGGGGCCAAAGAAACAAGGCAACATCTATAGTCATTATCGTCACAACATAAGCCCAACAAACGTAGCAACAATTACCAAGCACACCCCCCGTAACCAGCCCCACATGGCTGTCCAAACAGCCTACATACTCGACAGAAATAGCAGCACAACAGCCCCTAGACTTGACAGAAACAGCAGCACAGACAACCCCTATACTCGGTTATAATGGCGGCAGCAATTCACGCTGTTTAGGCAACAAAAAAAACAACTCTTACGACCCACATATACTCACATACACTTGCTCACACACACTCATGTAATGCACTTGACAGAAACCACCAGCAGTCCATGGTCAAACACAGAAATCGGCCCTCACAAACCTCACACACTCACATACACGTTCACATAACTAACTAACACATTCCTCCACTAACTAGACATTTCTCCAAGCTACACAAGTGATAAAATAATTCACGAACACGGGTAGCGTTCTATTAGCCTCTTCAAGAATTGCTCACAGTCAAGTTTCGACACAATAACACACACACAAACAATCCACCGATTTCTCAGCGTACGCAGTAATTAATTACTAGTTAATAGTCACATTTAGAGCACCCCAACCATACCACATAACTTCCATACTCAACCTTAACCTCGACCCGGCCTAAGGCCAAGTCTAGGTCTCTGCCACTCAACCAAACAACCCGACATCAGCTATGGGTAGTAGTAACGACAGTAACCCAGCAACTACGAGAGATGAGAGTTCATACAACGACACTCGACCTCACTTATTAACACACGAGAACGAAAACCACAAGAATTGAACATCATTGCAGCAACCTTGACAGAATCAATGACATTAACACATAACAGCAACAGTAGCCTCAAATAAGGCACACATGTGGCAGTAGCGAGACGAGAAAAACCAGCATCCATACCGACCACTGCTCATATACACGTTATACCACCCCACTACGACACACATTACACTCACTCTACACAAACAAACAGGACTAAGTAAGGGGGAGCCCTTACCTCAACGAGTATCTCTGAAAGTCGACTCAAGAGCGCAGAAACTGCCCCGAAACAAGGCGAAATCTACAAACAATAATTACATCATCAATAACGTCTTAATTACTCACTAATCGACAATCAATTGATGAAAAACGACTTCAATTCGGAAAAACCCCAAAACCTAGGTCAAGACAACGAAAATGAAAAATCGGATGATTGAATTCGAGTTATACCTTAATTACTTGATTAATAGGATTAAGACTCAGAAAAACCCAATAAATAGAACAAAACCCTACGAATTAAGAAAACGAGGCCGAAAAAACGAAGAGGACGACACAGCAGCCGTGAGGTGGTGGACGGCGGTGGTTGCTGTTGACGATGTAAATACGGTGATGATAATGATGATTGAAATGATAAATAATATAATGATGAGGATGACGAAGAAGATGAAATAGGGCAAAGGAGGGAAGAACAAACGAGGATGATAATTGATTAGGTCTGCTGTACCCTTTTTTTTTCTTTTGATCGAGTTACAATGAAAGGGGTGGTGGTTTGCTAACTTTAGGGGTCTAATATATGTACACTTAATATTACTATTATACTTACTTTTATTATTGTTATTATTCTATATTATCGTATAGGCTCACCTAAGAAAAATAAATAAATAATATAACTCGTACTAGCTCGATTTAATGTATATAAGACCCGTCTTAAGGTTCGAGACTTGCTTGTAACAAGATACGAAAATACGAGGTATTATAATTTGGGCTTGAAGTAATAAGTGAGGCCCATCAAGTCATTTGGGACGTCATTTCAAGTTTAAGGACATTTATGGATGGATATGGGTCAGATCTGCTCGGATCACGGCTTATTTTTTGTCTCGAGTCAATTCAAGTATTCTAAGAATTCATAATTTGAAAAAACGGATTTACCAAAAATATAAATTTAAAAAGTAGGGTGTATTACAAGAATTTATAATACATTACTTAGAGTCTGATGCAAAAATTTTGGTACAACTTAAGTGACCTAAAATCTTATTAGAAAAAGAAAATCAATATTTTAATATGAATTTTAGTTTGTTTCAAACATTATATATCAATTGTATTAAAAAAATACATAAACATTTTAAGTGAAAAACTCGTTTAAACGAAAAGTGTTTTAATTATAAATAGATTAAAACATACAAATATATGCTAGTAAAATTAAAATAAGCAACATTTAAGAAAAGTGTTGCATTAAAACTCAAAATAAGCAACATTTATTAAATTATGTTGCGTTTTATAGTTAATATGGCAACACTTCCTCAAAAATGTTGCAATAAATTAGAAAATGCAACATTTTAACAAAGGTGTTGCAAAGTTAATTGATTATTTTCAAATTGCAACACTTTTTGTTAGTGTTGCCGATTATGTGTTGCAATAGGTAAGTTTTATAGTAGTGCGCGTTGCTCTCGCGATTGTTGATTGGAACTCCCTTGTGGTCGCATTCTATCAAAAGTACTTCCCTCCGGAGAAGACCGCAATGCTTAGGAGTCAAATCACAAGCTTTAGGCAAAGGGGAGACGAGTCCCTATTTGATGCGTGAGAGCGATATAAGGATTTGCAACGTCAATGCCCTCATCATGGCATGGACAAATGGTTTATTGTGATGCAATTCTACAATGGTCTTTACAACGAGTCACGCTAAGTGCTTGACTCCGCGGCGAATGGTAGATTCGACAACATTGACGTCGATGAGGCTATTGACACGATCGAGGCCATGGCAATCCATAACGCGCAATATGGTAGTTCTAGGAACATTCCTAGGAGCGGAGGTAAGAACGATAGTGACGCGGTGGCCATGCTTATGGCGAAGATGGATGCCATGACCGCAATGATGTGCGAGATGAAAGCGGGTGGTAGTTCTTCACATGCTAGTGGACAAACGGTGACGGCTATGCACACTTCTCATGACATGCCTTACAATACATGTGGCGCTTCCGGTCACAATTCAAACGAATGCCGAGGTATGTATCCCGTTCACGCTTTTCAATCTCAACAAAACAATCCTTACTCCAACTTTTACAATGAAGGGTACAAAAATCACCCGAACTTGAGCTACAAAAGCCAAAATGTCTTGAACCCTCCACCACAACAACCACAATACAACACCCAACAAAATTTCAGCCCTTACAATAATGCTCCACGACCCTACAACCCTCCAGGCTTTAATCGCCCCAATTTTCAACCACAAAATGCTCCGCCACCGGTGCAAGCCGCTCCGGTCCCCGATCCTATGAGTGAAATGCGAGCCATGATGATGCAAATGGCTAAGAATCAAGAAACGATGATGGCTCAAATGCAAAAGAGCGACCAAGCGAAGGACGCGGCCATCAAAATGCTCGAGACGCAAGTGGCTCAACTTGCTTCTTCTAATCCTCAACGAAAGCCGGGTAATCTTCCTTCGCAAGGGTCACAACCTCATGATACCGTCAATGCCATCTCCTTGAGAAGCGGAACGAGCTACGACGGTCCACCCATGCCTACATTTGATGCTCCACCCGCTAAGGTGGTAAGTGAGGTAGACCCTTCTCTTTTTGCTAACAATTTTAGTGCTTCTAGTGATAATGGTACAGGAGCAAGTACGAATGAAGCCGACAAAAGTGGCGGGCAGGCCGTGGGGCCCACAGGAGGAGGGCAGGCCGTGAAGGGCCTTGATGGGGCAGCCGTGAGAGGAGAGGCTAAGGAGGCCGAGCTAGGGGGGTCCCACGTGGGTCAAGGAGGTGTGGACAAGCCCAAGGTGACGCAGCAAGCCGAGAAGAGCAAGCCGGTGGAGCCTCCAATTCAAATCAAATTACCATTCCCGAGCCGAGTGGTAAAGTCTAAGCTTGACTCACAGTTTGGTAAGTTTATGGAGGTTGTCAAGGACCTCAAGGTAACGGTTCCCTTCACCGAGCTTGTCACGCAAGTTCCCGCTTATGCAAAGTTTTTAAAAGACATCCTTACTCGTAAACGATCTTTCAATGAGGTCGAGACTGTCGCCCTTACTGCTGAATGTAGCGCACTTTTGCAAAACCAGTCTCCTCCTAAATTGAAAGATCCGGGTACCTTGTCGATGCCTTGCACCATTGGTACTACTTATATTGATAATGCTTTATGTGATTTAGGTGCAAGCGTGAGCGTCTTGTCGTACTCGGTGTGCGAGAAGCTCAACATGGGACCTTTGAAAGTAACTAATATCACGCTCCAAATGGCGGATCGTTCTATCAAACACCCTCTAGGTGTTTTGGAGGACGTTCTTGTCAAGGTCGGTAAATTTTTCATCCCTGTCGACTTTGCCGTTCTTGACATGGCCGAGGACTCCCAAATTCCTATCATTTTGGGTCGGCCTTTCTTTCACACTGCTGGTGCTATAACTGACGTTAGGAACGGAAGGTTGACTTTGGATGTAGGAGGTGATAAAATCACTTTTAACTTGTCAAATGCTTTGAAGCGTCCCATGTTAGAGGAGTCGGTCTTTTCTGTTGATATTATTGATGATTGTATTGCGGAGAACTTACCTAGAGTCCTCGAGAGGGACCCTCTTGATGCCGTGCTTTGTTGTGATTATGTTGCAGGTGAGCTAGGGAGGCCGGAAGAGGGTAGAGCTGTGATTAAAGATGAGCTGAGTGGAGATCAGATAAAGTTGGCTTTGCTGCAAGCCAACTAGTTGGAGCCGTTGATGATGATGGCCGAGGTGTTGACGACGATGGTCTAGATGACGAAGAGGATGATGGAAGTGGGTTCGTTTACGACGCCACCCACGGATGGTGGTACTTCTAGTACCCTCTGCTGAGAACCCCCGTTTGAAGCTGGTTTGGGGGGGGGGAGGGGGGGCGTTTTATCATTGTAAATATCATGTATGTACTTTGTTCGTTTGAGACTTTTGCTCGTTTTTCTCCCCTATTTTTAAGGGTCCATGGTTGATGTGCTTTAGGACACATTGGGGACAATGTGTTGTTTGGTTTGGGGGGAGGAACACTTTGCTTTCGTTTTTGCTTTATTTTTGCGTTTTCTTTTTCGTTTTTCATCTTTCAAAAAATCACAAAATCCAAACAAATCTGAAAATTTCAGAAAATCACAAAAAAATCAGAAAATTTCAAAAAAAACCAAAAATACGTATCCCGAGTCGTTGTTTGCGAGCTTGTCTTTACCTCATTCTTTCCCGACATCCCTTCACTTGTATGCTTTTGGCTATGGCATGATTTTATTGTGTTGGATTAGCGCTACGGGGATGTCTAGACGTTTGCAAATGATGGCGTGCTTTTACTTTGTTGGCTTTATCATTTCCGGGCTATAGCTACTTCTTTGTGAGGTTTATAGCCTCCAGAGGCCGGTTCATCTATCTCGGTCCCCGTGCTTTGATTGTGAGTAGTTCTCCTCGTGGGGTATGTAATATCAACACGCATAAGTGTGGCCCCTATCCCGTTTTTCCCCGCGATTTTGTCACATGTTTTGCATATGAGGCTTTAGATGATTTCATTTCATTCACCATGTTCTTGCATTATATTTATCCTCCCATATATGATCCTATTACCCCTATACACATGAGTTTTCTAGCTACATTGCCAAATAGCCTACCCTAGCCCAGCTAGTTACCGCTTTTGCTTACTCTTGTGCTTGTCCTATGGGTTGTGATCATTCCTACGACTTGCTGACGTCGTTTGCTTGGAGAGTTTTTGGTGAATATGAGTCGGGATTTCTGTATCCCCGACCTTGATGAGGTATTTTCCGCAACCTTTGTGAGTGTGCTCTTTGCTCAAGAAAAAAAGAAACAAAAATCAGAAAAGATACAAACACAACACACAAAACTACAAAAGAAAAGAAAAATGTGTGCACAAAAATAAGAGTTGTTGTTGTTGTTACATGAGTGAGCACTTGTATTCGATTTCTATGTTACGATGATGTGTAGAGGAGACCAATATGCTGCTTTCGGTCCATTTTTCATGAGAGTTGGGTTCCGTTTTGGTTGGATGAGCACTTCAGTAGCACTAGTGGTTTCTAGTGGCTTAGCTCCACGATTCCATAATCATTTGTCCACCTTCTTACCCTTATCGAGCTTTGGCCTTTACACGCCTCATTTCCAATGTAAGCCCTCATGTTTGTTTCGTTTTGTGACATTATTTGTGTACGGGAATGCGAGATTTGGTCCACATTAGATTGCGGGCGTGCTTCCACTAGTCGAGTAGGTGAGTGTCATCACATATATCACTTTGTTCATCATTTGTGCTAGAGTAGAAACCGCAAGAGGTCCGTGATTTGATTGCTAGAGAGCCAAGGTTTAAGTCATGCTATTCATTCTGCGCCGTCTTGTAATTCTCATCCGTTAGCTAGCTATTTCCTACGTCCCATGCTGTTTCGGGATTGATTGCCATTTGCTTGAGCTGCTTGCGGTTTGGCGATTGTTTGGGGAAGTCTTCTTTTGCTCGCTTTGTCCTCTATTTTCTGTCATGCTTGGTTGCTTGAGGACAAGCAACGGTTCGGTTTGGGGGAGTTTGATGTCTCATATATTTACATGCTTATAGCCCCTTGTTCACGAGCTTTTCTTAGCGTTTCCCGTACTTTTACTTGCGTTTCGCTTCCCATTTCTCTACGTTTTGGCCCTGCTGCGTTTTTATGTCTATTTTGTAGGTAAACGCGCTAATTTGGAGTGTAGGATGCTGGTCGGGAAGTTTCGTGAAGTTTCGTGAAGTTTTGAAGTGTTATGAGTTGGTTTCGTTGCGTTTCGGTTGCGCACGAGCCTTGTTTCAATGAATGAAGGTGTCCCGGGACCTTGGGTCGGGATTTGAAGCTCTCATAATCATCCTAAGACTCGTCCCTATTCCTAGGCCTCGTCCCTTAGCCTTGGGACGACAAAGAAGTGAAAATAAACTAAGTACAAGAAGTGCCAAAGTTGGAACAAAAGCTGAAAAATCTGTAGAGCACGGGATGAACCCATCCAGGTCGGGTTCACCCTTGTCCCGGTCGGGACACCTGTCCCGTAGCCCAGGGACGACCCCCGACTCCTCGTGTGCTTGAAATATTTCGTCTATTTGAAGGGGTTGTACATCATATTTCGTTCTCATCTTTTGACAGCACTTTTATAACATTTCAAAGTTTATTCTCTCCAAAACTTAGGGTTCCTACTTTTCTACTTTTGTAATTTCAATTCCCGACTCGGATTGCTTTGGTTTTGATCATCTATTTCGGTTTGTTGCTTGAATTCATCTTATTCTCTTTGCTATTTTCTGATTGGTATTGTAATTCTCTACTCTCTTTTCATTATAATTTCATTTTATATTGTTTGTGATCATGTTTTCATTATTCTCCCTTGCTTTGATCATCATTTTTATTATGTGTGAGTTGTTTATTCATCTAGGGAGAAGCGTGAATCATGGGTGTTTGTTTGGGTCGTTTTTGATGATCTCTTTGAGTTAGGTTTTTGCGCTCGTTTTGATTGTCTTGTTTGATTGTGCTTGTTGATTCCTTGATCACGTTTTGACGAGTTTCTAGCGTCCTTGAACTTAAGAACGAAAGCCTAGTTCTAGGAGAGGCACGAGACAATCATTAGGACTCTCACTTGTAAGTTGCGAGAGCCCGCATTTGAGACCTAGAAGAAGCTTAAGACCGAGAGGCCTAGCTTTACCCTTGGCGAGAGCGATTTCCTACTCATTCCGATCATCATCCCTTGACCTATCTTCCCCATGCCTAACCCGACTTCCTAGACCTTTTTCCCTAAGTGTACACCCTTATCTTTCGCTATAGCTTTAGTAACCAAACCCTTACTCGAACCGAGACTAGAATCGCTCAAAGTGACCAACATTACGACCATTTCCCTGTGGATACGATCCCGACTTACCCTAGCTACCCTAGCGTTGAGTTTGGTTTTATTTTTGATAAGGTGACGCGACTAAGCCTATCAGGAGTCACTACCAAATTATGAGGGAATTTGGACCCGTTCAACGCGTCTTGGACTCGAAGACGCGAATCTTAGAGTTCAAGGTGCGTCAATACCTATCCGTCTAAGGCAATTGTGAAACCAGAGCGGATTCAGGGTGAGGGTACTTTCCAAAAGTTTCGTCAAAATGTTTTATGAAAAACCGTAATCGAAAAGCCTACGTAAAAGTAATGCGACATGTGAATTGATAAATATGCGTAAAAGCAAATGTAAACGTCAAAGTTCTGACGGGTTACTATGGGAAATGTGCACAAAACGATAATTCATTACTTGAATTATTACTTAAATGCTATTTTCCGACTCATGTGTGTGTTAAAATTTGTTTAAAACCCTCAGTTTTGCATGTTTTAAAGACTAATGAGAACGATACATGTTTTGTCGAAATCATGTTTAGTCATCTAATGCGTAAATGAGAATTTGCTTAAGTGTAAAGTGGTGTCCGTTTGTTCATTGTTAATTGTGTCGTTGTTTATGCGGTATTGGCGAGGTTTAGACGGATTACGAATCCGAATTACTACAACCGTATTACGAATACGGGTTCGTTAAACCAATACCGGGTCAGTTTAGGAACCCGTTTGTCCGAGTCGAGTGTAAAGATGGGTGAATTTGTTGTGAATGAATTGTTGTTGTTTGTGAATGTAAGGGTGCGTATTTATAGTGGTTTTCAGCCGCCAAACTGCCAAAATTGAAGGAAAAATCGCCAGTGCTTCAGAAATTGCCTTGTCGACTAGTGACTCTTCCGAGGAATCTCTTATCAACTGGCGACCTCAAGCTTGAACTCATTCGCACATGTCGCGGTTTCAAGTCCGGAAAAATTCGAATCTGCGATTTGCTCTTCTAAAGATCTTCAGACTTCGCTCGCTTCAGTCATGAAACGTGGTATCATTACGATTCCTTCGGGTTCACTTGATACTCGTCTCTCGGACTTGGGATGTTTGGTGCTTGGTCTCATGTTTGGGTACTTGAATGTTTGTATCTGTAACACCCCGTATTTTTAAGGCTAAATTAAAATTTATTTTAATTCACAAATTTATTTAAAATTATATTTATTTTCATAAAACCTTATATATTTAATAGTTTTATATAAAATTTATGATCTTTTAAATAATATATCTAATACTATTTTCTACTAAAAGATAACAAATTACTTGGAAACTAATATTATTATCTTATAATATAATAGTAGAATAGTATAAATTAATAATATTTTCTATGGTTATAAATATTTGTTATCATATGATACTAGTATTTCCTAAAATATCTTATTTAATTTATTTTGTGTATTTTCAACTATTTTGTCTAAGATTAACTAAAATTAAATTAATAGTAGACTTTTAACAAGAATAAAACACTTAGCTAATACTAATTAATAATACTTATAAAATATTTGGTATTCTTTTATAAAAAGTAAACATAACTATTTACTTCTAATAAAACTAGGGCACTCATCGTATAAATAGAAGAGTATCATAACCTCGAAGAACCCATGTGTTCTGCTGCCTAATTTATCTTAGTTTAATTTCCAAAACTTACGTTCACATAATCTCTTCTTATAACCTTCAAAACTCATCTTCGATCCTTCCGTAGAACTTTGTTTTTTGACGGTTTGACTCTGTTCTTGCAACATAATTATCCTCTCGTGATCCTCTTCACCTTAAGGTAAACTATACTCCGTTTCGTCTCCGTTATTCCGACCGCCGTCAATTTCGTAATTTCAAAACACCCTATTTATTCTTGTCTTCTCCTTTTAATGATCATATGAGTGAAGTCGGAGGATCCCGATGCCATCCCGTACAAGTTAGGTGACTCAATTGAGGACTAGCGCGTTAAGGTAACGGTGATGACGTTACTCGATATTACATTGCTTCAAGGTTTTGTGCTGCGTTCGTTGTGTGTCGATTTTAGTTTGAACTATTAAACTCGTGTGCTGCGTGTATGTATTTGGTGAATTGCTATGTGTCGTCCAAATAGAGTACTCCGTAGGTGCAGGCCGTCGAGTGAACTGAGATTTTACGAATGATAGTATGAGTGTAGGTATGCAAAGTATGAGTGTGTATGTGTAAATCATTCTATATGTGAATTATATAAATATATGTATATGAAGTTGACGACATGAGTGTATATAAGGTGTTCTGATGGTTTGTGTTGATTGGTTATTATGTAACTAATTATTTAGTAGGTGATTATAAGTTGTGGGTTTAAATGGGGTATACGTATTAATTTAATAAGTTGGTCGGTTTATTTTAGTAAGTTACGAAACATTATATTTTTATCCGCTTTCGGACTGGTTTAGTGTCCAAGGTCCTATTGTTGGCCTAAACTAGTTTACTGAGGTCCTATTGTCAGTATTGCCGGGAGTATCTTGAGGTCCTATTGTCGAGTCTGCGGGACTAACTAGTTGAGGTCCTATTGTTAGCTGGTTATTAGTCGACCCCGTAGGGATATGTCATATAAACGTTTCGGCTTACTAAATTGTATTAAAAATTAATAGTATTCTGTCGAATAAGGTTAAGATGGATAAAAGGGAATAGTATGTTTTGTTTGGTTGAGGTGTGTTGTGTTTGGGTTGAGTTATTAGCTGTTTTATTTACTTGTCAACTTTATTGTGATGTAATATGGCTGGGAGAACGTCTGAATTACTCCCCACTGACTGTGGCTGTCATTTTCTTGTAAAATGGCAGGTTGATGATCTGTATTCTGCTGTGGGGGTTTTTGGAGTGAGCTAGCGAGCGTCACGGTTTATTTAGAAGAACTCTTTTAATAAATTATTTTATTTCAGTTCTTATTTTGAAGGGTATTTATTCCCCTGTTTTTGTAAACTTTTATATTTATTTCTATTAAACCTTTTCAGTTTTTATTAACTACGCGGTTTTCAAGGTGTTTCCGCCACCTTGGACTTATTTAACGTATATTTTATATTAAATATTTTTGGTAAAAATCGCGTGTGTTACAGTTGGTATCAGAGCATTCGCTCCCGACGCCCACTTAAAAACCCTCTTCTAAAAAAAAAAAAAAAAAAAAAAGGTTTTGAATTTGTGGGTTAAAATTTGAGAGATGGGTAGACTTAAGGACTTTGTATGAGTAGTATGATTGTGTCTATAAACCCAAATTTGGTGGCTAGCATTAATGGGTTCTAACCGAACTTCTTTGTTGCAGAAAATGACAAGAAAAACTGAAGAAAGTCGAAGGTCTGAAAAACATCATTTTTATCTCTATTCGTTTTTTTAAAAAATTTCTGACCTCTTCTTCCATTCATCTTTTCTTTTCAAGTTTCGAGGACGAAACTTTTTAAAGTAGGGGAGAATGTAACACCCCGTATTTTTAAGGCTAAATTAAAATTTATTTTAATTCACAAATTTATTTAAAATTATATTTATTTTCATAAAACCTTATATATTTAATAGTTTTATATAATATTTATGATCTTTTAAATAATATATCTAATACTATTTTCTACTAAAAGTTAACAAATTACTTGGAAACTAATATTATTATCTTATAATATAATAGTAGAATAGTATAAATTAATAATATTTTCTATGGTTATAAATATTTGTTATCATATGATACTAGTATTTCCTAAAATATCTTATTTAATTTATTTTGTGTATTTTCAACTATTTTGTCTAAGATTAACTAAAATTAAATTAATAGTAGACTTTTAACAAGAATAAGAGACTTAGCTAATACTAATTAATACTACTTATAAAATATTTGGTATTCTTTTATAAAAAGTAAACATAACTATTTACTTCTAATAAAACTAGGGCACTCATCGTATAAATAGAAGAGTATCATAACCTCGAAGAACCCATGTATTCTGCTGCCTAATTTATCTTAGTTTAATTTCCAAAACTTACGTTCACATAATCTCTTCTTATAACCTTCAAAACTCATCTTCAATCCTTCCGTAGAACTTTGTTTTTTGACGGTTTGACTCCGTTCTTGCAACATAATTATCCTCTCGTGATCCTCTTCACCTTAAGGTAAACTATACTCCGTTTCGTCTCCGTTATTCCGACCGCCGTCAATTTCGTAGTTTCAAAACACCCTATTTATTCTTGTCTTCTCCTTTTAATGATCATATGAGTGAAGTCGGAGGATCCCGTTGCCATCCTGTACAAGATAGGTGACTCAATTGAGGACTAGCGCGTTAAGGTAACGGTGATGACGTTACTGGATATTACATTGCTTTAAGGTTTTCTGCTGCGTTCGTTGTGTGTCGATTTTAGTTTGAACTATTAAACTCGTGTGCTGCGTGTATGTATTTGGTGAATTGCTATGTGTCGTCCAAATAGAGTACTCCGTAGGTGCAGGCCGTCGAGTGAACTGAGATTTTACGAATGACAGTATGATTGTAGGTATGCAAAGTATGAGTGTGTATGTGTAAATCATTCTATATGTGAATTATATAAATATATGTATATGAAGTTGACGACATGAGTGTATATAAGGTGTTCTGATGGTTTGTGTTGATTGGTTATTATGTAACTAATTATTTAGTAGGTGATTATAAGTTGTGGGTTTAAATGGGGTATACGTATTAATTTAATAAGTTGGTCAGTTTATTTAGTAAGTTACGAAACATTATATTTTTATCCGCTTTCGGACTGGTTTAGTGTCCAAGGTCCTATTGTTGGCCTAAACTAGTTTACTGAGGTCCTATTGTCAGTATTGCCGGGAGTATCTTGAGGTCCTATTGTCGAGTCTGCGGGACTAACTAGTTGAGGTCCTATTGTTAGCTGGTTAGTAGTCGACCCCGTAGGGATATGTCATATAAACGTTTCGGCTTACTAAATTGTATTAAAAATTAATAGTATTCTGTCGAATAAGGTTAAGATGGATAAAAGGGAATAGTATGTTTTGTTTGGTTGAGGTGTGTTTTGTTTGGGTTGAGTTATATTATTATTATTATTATTATTATTATTATTATTATTATTATTATTATTATTATTATTATTATTATTATTATTATTATTATTATTATTATTATTATTATTATTATTATTATTATTATTATTATTATTATTATTATTATTATTATTATTATTATTATTATTATTATTATTATTATTATTATTATTATTATTATTATTATTATTATTATTAGCTGTTTTATTTACTTGTCAACTTTATTGTGATGTAATATGGCTGGGAGAACGTCTGAGTTACTCCCCACTGACTGTGGCTGTCATTTTCTTGTAAAATGGCAGGTTGATGATCTGTATTCTGCTGTGGGGGTTTTTGGAGTTAGCTAGCGAGCGTCACGGTTTATTTAGAAGAACTCTTTTAATAAATTATTTTATTTCAGTTCTTATTTTGAAGGGTATTTATTCCCCTGTTTTTGTAAACTATTATATTTATTTCTATTAAACCTTTTCAGTTTTTATTAACTACGCGGTTTTCAAGGTGTTTCCGCCACCTTGGACTTATTTAACGTATATTTCATATTAAATATTTTTGGTAAAAATCGCGTGTGTTACAGTATCTGTGTTCGGGTGTCTGATCTTTGGACTTATGTTTGGGTGTCTGATGCCTTGTGCACACGTGAAAGTATTATGCTTTTAGTGTGCATGCTTGTGTTCATAGCGGTTCTGCAGGTGTCGCTAAACCGTAGATGCGTGAGTTCTTCGGGCGCCATGTGAAAAATTACCTTATTTTTCGTTGACGGAAACTTGAGGGCGTGATTGGTTCTTATTTAGGCGTCATTTCGCGAAAAATTACCTTATTTTTCGTTGATGGAAGCTTGAGGGGTGTATGGGGTCATGTGGAGAGTAAGAGCCCTGGGGCGGTCAAATCATTACCTTATTTTTCGTTGATGGAAGCTTGAGGGGTGTATGGGGTGAGCCCCCAGTTTGACCGAGTTAAAGTGTATAACGATGGTCAAACTTGGTGATAAGGTTGTTCGATTGAAAAGGGTTTTTGAGTTACCCTCTCGAGTTTGACTAAGTTTTGTATGAAAATTGAGTCAAAATGAGAAGCCTGTGTTTGGTATTAATTGTGTTGGGAGAAGGTATTTTTGGATTACCCCCTCGAGTTTGACGAAGTTTTGTTTGAAAACTGAGCCAAAGCATGATGGAATGTACTTGCTTTAAAGGTTCCCCCCTAGTTCGGCTGAATTTGGTTGGAATTAAGGCAAAGTGGTGTTGGCTTTTGGTGTTGGCTGTTTTTTGACTGTTGGACTATGCTTTGGTGTAAAAGTAAAGTCAAGATTGCGACTATGCTTTTAATTTTGCCCCCTTAGTTTGGTTAAGTTTCGGTGTAAAACTAAATCAAACTGGAAATGTTACTTCTGTCCTTGAATGAAATGATGTTTTGGTGTGGGGTGTTGGTCGTGCCTTTTGCAAAGCTGCCTACGTATCCACGGTGTGTGGAATCAGACCAGCGTAGTTCGGTAATGCAGTTTAAGGGCATGCCGGCCCGGGGGGTGTTTGAGCTAAGTCGAATTGTGAATTTGACTCGCTTTTGCTTCTGGGGTGTAATTGTCTTGAGGGTGTCTCTTATCAAGGTAGGGTCTTTACTTCGGCTTGTGGGCTTAGTAGACTTTTGCTTCGGCTTTTTTTTTTTTTTTTGTAGAGTAAAGTGCTTCCTAAAGTATGTTAACTTGGGAGTTGAGTTAATTTCGAAAGTATTTCCTAGAGTGCATTGAGTTAACTTTTGAAAGATGCTTGTTGTGGACATGGATGAAGTGTTTCAAAGACAACGATAGATCGTGTTAAGAAAACGGGTGTTTAAAGTGTTTCAAAGACGAAGGTCAATCGTATGCGTGGCTCGAGACTTGACATTGATAGGGATGTAAGTGACTGTGACACGTGCATCGGTAAAGCCCCCAGTTTGGTGGCGTATGGTTGCTTCAATGGCGTGTTATTGTTCCGGCAAAATGAACAAGGTTAGACGAAAAAGCAGAGTACTATCTCCTAGGTCTAGCACAACTTTGTCTCGACGTAGTCGTTTTACCGCCTCGATGAAGAAACGGTTTGCCTTTGATTTTTGTGGATTTTTGTGAGGATGTCCTTGACTTTGGAAGCTTTAGACATAAGGGTGTTTTGTGTAAAAGGGTTGGTTGAGCTCGAGTGAGCGGCCTACGTATCCGTGGGTACGGAATCAAACCTAGCGTAGTTCCCAAAGGGAATCTGTTTGTGAAATGTGTTTATTTTGGAAAATAGGTGTCTATGTGGAAAAGTGTGTGTTTAGGGACCCGCCGGTCCAAAAGGGTATTTTTGTGGAAAGGTGCGTGTTTAAGGACTCGCCGGTCCAAAGGGGTGTTTATGTAGTTGACCTTGATACATTGCATCTTAAAGGTAGGTTCTCCTTAGTTGATCTTGGCCGCTTGTTTGTCACATCAAAGTCCAATTTGATGGAGAGGGGTTCTATTCCCCAACCTCGATAATTGGATGAACCATCGAAGTATGTCGCTTCTTCATTGATGTTGGTAAAGAGCAATGTTCATCGTGCCATTTGTCCATTTGGCACAGATTTCTCGAATGAGTATTTGATTGGGTCCATTTTTGAGCAGACCTTTGTTTACTTAGCCACCGGCCCTGTTGACTTTCGGGTTTTTTGAATGTTATTCTGTCCCTTTCTTTTGAGACTTTTTTGCTTCTTGACTTTGCCCGTTTCTTAAAGACTTTGGGACTTGTTTGCTTCTTGATTTCTTGGAAACTTTGAGACTTGTTTCCTCTTTTGATTTCTTGGAAACTTTGAGACTTGTTTTCTTTCGACTTTGCTCTTTCGCCCTTGTCTTCACTTTTGATTGTATTCCCTTTGAGAATTCGTCGGGCCCTTTGTGGCTTGGGCTCGAGTTTCGACTTTGCTAGACCCTACGGCGGGGAGGTTTGCATGTGATCATGTGTCTATCACGCCGGACTCCTATGACAAGTTCGTTTGCTTATTAGGCACGCGATCGAGTACGCGGAGGGCGATCCAGGAGTACTCATACTTTTGGTCGCGGTCAAACTCATGACCACTGTGGAGCCCCAAATTAATGGATCCTCCTCCAAAAGCAGCGGAGTAGTAGACCACGAGCATACGACCAAACCTCAAGTGTCTAGTCGTCGAAATCCTTTTGGTTTTTGTCTTGTACTTGATATTGACTTGGACCTTCGTACCCGGCCTAGACCTCCTTCGGATAGCTACTCCTAGGATGCAATGTATGTCGGTGCAAAATATTTTTGTATAAGAAATGTGAGTAAAAATGGGTAAAAGGAAACTGGGTTGTAGGCAAACTTATTCCCTTATCGATTTGTTAAAATGTCGTACGTCGAAGACTCGATTATCCTAGACTGACGGAGATTGACTCGATGCTTAAAAACTCGACCCGTATTTAAAAGACTCGAATTGCTTGAGGAGATCCGCCAGATCGTCGATGGTGCTTGGGTGGACGCCTTGTCGGTTGCTTCGTGATGTACGTGTCATGGGTACACGTCGATGCCCTTAGTGTCGAGACTCGATTAACGCATACTTTGATTCGATTTTGTCTTTGAAAGTGGTTTCGTTTGGAGGGTGTTTCGAGTTGAAATGTGTTGTCACATTTCGACTCTGTGCAAGGGATAATTCAAGGTAGTGATGAGCTACTTGAATCAAGGGTGCTTCGAAAATGCGATGGAAACGGTAGTGCCCGTTTTCATGCACGTGCTTAAGGAAGAGTCTGACCGAAGCGAGTATGAGTCACTGGGTCCAACATCTAAAGTCCTTGGGATTGAGTTTACAATTCTCGGGTTTGTGCTTTTGCGAAAAGAGGAATGCCTGATCCTAGAAGGTTTTGGGCTAGTGAAAACTTTCGAAAGACGCTTGTATTGGAAGGGGTATAAAAAAGAAAAGACCTTGAGCCGTTCGATTTGTTTTGTGAAATTCCTCGAGAATGGGCTGACATTCTCGGGTTTGGAAAGAGTTTTGTGATAAAAAGGGTTGTGATGACCGCGAGTCATGCGGCCGATTCTGAGCTAGAGACGTTTTAAAACGTTTCATGCTCGACGATGTTTGGTGATAGGAAGCTAGAAGTCTATGTTAATGGTGTGTTGCTAAGATCCTATTGGTCGATGCTCGAAATGGGGTTTAAGCTATTTGAGTCGAAGGTGTCAAAATGGGATGAGGACGAGCTTGCTCGTCCACATGGATTTTGTCCCAGGAGAAATGGATCGAGGTGGTTTGAGCCATTCGATCCGATGTTAGAATCCACAAGATTGGGCTTGGCCATTCTTGGGTATGGCGAGGGATGCTACCTATTGGGCTGGTTTGGCAATGGGTCGTTTTGTTTAGAAAGGTTCGAAGAAGCCTAGGGCCGTGAGTTCGCTTTGAAAGACTCACCAAGAATGTTTCCTCATTCTTGGGTTATGCTTTGTGAAAAAGCATGCGATAAATGGGTTAGGATAACCGTAGGTTATGTAATCCATTTATGTTTTCAAAGGCTTAGGAAAAGCGGGTTTTGTGTTGGGTTGCTCACGATGTTTTTAATTAACGATTGTTCATTCGTTAGTTCATTTTATCGCACGTTTTTCTTTTGTTGGGTTGTTTAATTGATTTAATTTTTGTTTGTTGTTCGTTGTTTATTTGTTTGTTTTTAGCTTGAGACGAGACATAAGCAAACTTATTCGTATTATTCATTGAAGAAGAATTGTTTGACAAAAATAGGAGAAGAGCTGGAGCTAGCCTCCGAAAAGTCTAAGCTAAAACTAGAAGGTGGGTCGACAGATGACCCGACGCCTAAAGGATTAGATCCTAAAGGGATCTCTTCTTCTTTGCATTCGCCAACGCCTCCGTTCTCGCCAACTTCCTTTTAAGTCGTGATGGCTTGTGTTTTATGGGTGCATCTCCGCTTGTCAGTTTGTTCTCAATGTCTGTGCTAGGGGTTGAGTTGTTTTCGGGCGTGACAAAGCCTGAGTGATCTATGGGAGGAAGTGGTCCTCCGAAGATCGTGTGGTTGTATGGAGGGTGATCTTTGTTGGATGGTTTGGGTTTAATCCTTTCGTCACCTTGGATTGTGGCTTGGTTGGACATGGGCCATTCGTCCCCTTCATCGTTGAACGAAGCGCCAATGATTTGATTGTCGCTCGGTTTGATATTGTTGGAGCAGTTCATAATGGGAGGTGATCCCACGAAGATTGTGTGGTCGGTGAAAGGGTCGTCGTTGGGCGGCTTGGACGGTTGAGACGGTTTGTCGAGCTTTCCTTGGTCGATGAGATCTTGGATGGCGTGCTTTAGTTTGAAGCAGTCTTCTGTGTCGTGGCCTTTGCCTCTGTGGTATGCACAGTAAGCATTCGGGTTCCAAAGTTTCGGCTTTTTGTCTTCGGGTGGCTCGTTGGTAGGCCCGATTGGTTGTAGGTAGTTATTTTCAACCAACCTATGGAATGCCTTAGTGTAAGGCATGAAGCTCCTGTAGCTTTTGGTTGCAAATGTGTCAAAGCTATCCACGGTGCAGTTTTCCGCACTCTTGGTCGCGCGGGAAGATTTTGGTGAGTTATCTTGGTAGGTATAGCCGGTGTATCTAGCCATGGCACTAGTCCTAAAGTCGTCCTCGATTTGAGAGCCGACTCTGATGAGTTGTTTGAAGTCTTGAATGTTGTTGTACCGCATGTATAACTGATACACGGGTCGCAGGTTGTTTATGAACTTAGGCACAAGTTCATCCTCATGCGGACGATTTGGAATTTGTACGCTTAACCTTTTCCATCGAGAGAAATACTCGGTGAAGCCTTCGTCGTCTTGTTGGTTAAGGGTCTCGAGAGTGTGGATCGAAACATGTTCGTTAGTCTTGTCCTTGATACGTTGCTCCAAACGCTTTATCTCGGTCTTGTGGTGGCTCAGCAGGCGTTCGAGGTCGTTGGTCAGCTTGGTGACTTGTTCACGGAGTGCGTTAACATCATCATTGCTAGCCATTCTTGAGGTCTGAGTTCGTTTCTTGTTGGGGATGTAGTTCTGGGCGTAGGGAGTATCTAGTTGAAACCTACGTTTAGATAGAGTGCATTAGCTATATGACAGACCCAACTTGACACATTCGTTTACATGTTTATTTTTAGCTCATTTCGTTTTAAAAGACTCTTTTAAGTTTTAAAAAGAATGAAGTTTTTCGAAAATGGGCTAGGAGTGTTTTTGAGACAAGACTACGTATGCACTGCTTATCTCGATGTTAAAAGGCTTCGTTTTGCATCCACTTAGCCCGAGTGACAGTATTTTGTCGTGGGCTAAAGTTGGGTGCGTAAAAAGGGAATCAACTTGGGTTTAGCCAAGTCGAGGATGTTAAAAAGGATTTAAGCTGTGAAGCTTAAAGAATGAAATCCACGAGTTGGGGTTGAAAAGCCTCGACTCGGGTTTTGCTAGTTTTGTAAAAAGGGAAATTTGAAAATGTTTATTTCAAAAATTTCGCGAGAGTTTTGTTTGTAAAAAAAAGTTAGATGTTAGTTGTAAAATGTTAGATGTTAGTTGTAAAATGTTAGATGTTAGTTGTTAGGTTCATTTATACCTTAAAAATTTTGAGTGAGTTTTCGAAGATATGCAATGCAAATGGATTTTGAAAAAGGACTATATTGTATAGCCTCGTACTCGTACGTATGACTCTTGGTCGTTTGGTCAAGTCTTGTACGCCTCCGACTGATTTGAGTACGCTTTGGCAGGTGATTTTAGCCCTCCGCCTACACAGTATAACGTGTAGGATACGAAGGAAGCACTGGGGCGGTCAAACCAGTTTGCTACGGCAAGCCGTGGAGGGGTGAGAGGAAGGTTAGTCCAGAACGTGCCTGTGGATACCCATATCCGTACCCTCCCAAACAAAACCCTGTGATGTAACACGGACTTTTATTACGCATGCTTTAACGTTGACTTAAACGGTTCTAACTAATGTCGAATTCATTTTGAGTCGTTTTAAATGTTAAAATGATTTAGGTCGCCTTACATCGCATTTAAATAACATTCATTTTGTCTATTTGGAGTCTAGCTAGGTCCTTGTCCCGCTTCATTTGGCATGAGCTTCGCATTTGCACTACAATTAGTCCTTTTACATTAACAAGGTCTAATTCAGCATTCCTAAATTCCTAAATTTAGGCCCGGTGGCTAGATCCTCCCTTTAGCCTCCTCTTACGCAAAATATAGCCTCACGTCTTACCTTATCTCACAAAATCTATGCAAATACACCCTTTTCATTTTTCCGGGTCTCGGGCCCAAAACCGAGCCCAAACCCACCTTTGGCCCGCACTCCAAAGCCCTCAACAACTCTCTAGAAGATCATACTAGGCCTTCTTGGAGCACAAGCAAGGGATAATAGCCGAATATTTCCAAGATTTCGTAAATCGGATTAAGGAAATCTGAAAAAGACGAAATTTAGCCCGACCACCAAACCGCACAACCTGCTCCGGCTCGCCCCAAAACCGCATAAGCCTATGCGGTTTCACCCACAAACCGCATAAGGCTATGCGGTTTGTCAGCTTGGTTTTATTCCCGCGTTTCCTAATTTCGCCCGGCTATTCTCCTATATATACCCCCCTATGCACGACCTATTCTCACAAGTTTTCCACACAAGAAAACCCTCTCTTCTCACAACCTCTCTTCCTAGTTTTAGTGCCCACACTTGGGTCCCACAAAATATACCGTCTAGCACGGTATACACCTAAATACATTCACAAAAGCCTCACGCACTCAAATCCTTGAGTTCAACACACCATCCCGTGTTGAATTCATCCTCCTTTCAAGTTCAAGAAGCGAAGCTCTGCCCAGATCTGAAGCGTCAGGACCAGGTAGGTACCGATCCACTTGGATGAAAGCTTTTTCTTATTTTCTATGGACTAACAAAGGGGACTACACTCTAGCGCCCCCCCCGGCTTTGGCACCGAGCGCGCTTGCCTTCCAAGTGTTCTATTTACTTCGGGTACACTCCATATCCGATGACACGCCAAAGTCGCATAAGCAACCGACCTTATAAAATAAATCAATGGACAATTGAACTTTATTTTATTTGCATGCATCTTGCACCCTTCTTATTTTGCATTAAAATCAACTTAAACAATGAATTCGACCTTTAACTGAACCGTATTCGTTAACAAGTTAAACATGCTAAACTGAGGGTTTTAATCAATCTTTTTGCATCTGCATCTGCATTCTTTTACAAACTTATCGCACTTGTACGTAGCGATAACATTAGCTCAAATATCATCTTACAAGGATTGTTCTAGGTCAGTAGAGGCTATTTTTACATAGGCTTTTCTAAAAGGTTTTCATAAATCATTATTTGAATTAACTCTTTTTCTAAAGTACCCTCACCCCGAATCCAATCTGGTTTCACAAGCCTTAGATCTAGGGGTGTCGGCGTGCTCCAAAATCTAGGACATGTTTTTAACTTAGAACATGGTAGCAGGTTCCTATTTTCCGCGATAAATAGGTGGCGACTCCATAACAGTTCTTAAAGGTTTTTCCAACTTAATCTTTTTTAACTTTAAAATCTGCCCTTAAGCAAGACGCCGAGTTGGGTCCGATCCCGGGTTCCACAGTTTGGCGACTCCGCTGGGGAGATCTTATTTTTAAAATTAAAAACT
The DNA here is from genome assembly GCA_023091065.1 of Dianthus caryophyllus. Taxonomy (NCBI): domain Eukaryota; kingdom Viridiplantae; phylum Streptophyta; class Magnoliopsida; order Caryophyllales; family Caryophyllaceae; genus Dianthus; species Dianthus caryophyllus. Next base: position 7,169,094 of record CM041529.1, on the reverse strand, counting down.
AGCTTTTTCTTTTTAAAAATAAAGAGGTGAAACTTGAAAGCCTTGAACAATCCAAAGTATACATATTTGAGCTATGCACATTCGTTTAGAGTCCATTCCTTTTGGAATCTAGGCACCCTTTGCACCCTCGAGAGGTGGTTCCCACATGCAGGCTTGTCCACTCGATAAAGCACATGCCGGACTAGCTTTCCTCTCGCCCCTCCACGGCTCGCCGTAAACGGCTATCTCGACCGCCCCAGTGCTCCCTTCAGAAAACCTATCGCCCCGGCGTAAGGAAATGAAGGGGTTAAGTATCTGCCAAAGCGTACTCGAGGTAGTTGGAGGTGTACCCGACTGACTCATTTTCATCCCTTTTGAGTCATACGTACAAGTTCGAGGCTATGCACTCCATGGTCTTTTTCAAAACGAGCACTTGCATTCATATCTTCGAAAACTCGCTTGAAACGTTTCAAAGATAAATGAACCTAACATCTAACAAACTAACACTTTTCAAACAAAACTCTCGCGAATTTTTGAAATAAACTTTTTCAAAATTTCCTTTTTCACTAACAAGCAAAAACCCGAGCAAGGAATAAAACCCGAGCTCGCGGATTTCAATCCTCTAGGTCACACGGCCTAGACTCCACTTTTAACATCCTCGACCCGACTTGTTAACCACTCTCGAGTCGAATCCATTCTCTTTTACACGTCCGAACTCGAGCTCACCTCGGCAAATCACCGATATCAGCTCGATGGGTGCAAAGCAAAACCTTTTAACATCGAGACGAGATGTGCGCACACATCCTCGTCTCAAAAGCTTTCCTTTAGCTAAAACTTTTTCGAAAACCTCCTTTTTCAAGCTTAAAAAGAGTTTTCTTAACAAAGAAATGAGCTAGAATGAACACTTAAAATGAACGTTGGTCTAGTCACGTCACTAACGTGCAAATTTAACCCACACAACCTAATCCATTCTCAACACGCTCGACTCGCCTAGCTAATCACTCTCGAGTCGAATCCTTCTCGCCCATCTAGGCTCGAGCCCTTAACGATGAACCGTTAGGTGGGCTCGACAAAGCTAACACCTTTTAACATCGAGACGAGATGTGCACACGCATCCTCGTCTCAAAAGCTTCCTATTAGCCAAACCTTGTCTAAAATCTCCTTTTTCAAGCTTAAAAGGTCTTCCTAAACAAAAAAAATGAGCTAAAAATGAACGCCTAAAATGAACGTTGAATCTAATAGGACTAAGTAGACACACGTCACACAAACCAATCCATTCTCAACATCGTTGACTCGACTAGCTAACCGTTCACGAGTCGAATCCTTTCCATGCATCTAGGCTCGAGCCCTTAACGATGAACCGTTTACATGGGCTCGACGAATGCAAATCAAACACATTTCAACGTCGAGACAAGATCCGCACACGCGTTCTTGCCTCAAAGACTTCTTAGGCACAACATTGCTCCTAAAGCAATACACTCTCATTTTTGAAACAAGCTCTCTTCAAAAATCTCCTCACTTTTACTAAACAAGCAACACACACTCATTTTTGAAATAAATTCTTTTCAAAATCTTCTTATTTTTACAAACCAAGCAAAACACACCCGCTTTTGAAATGAGCTCTTTTCAAAAATCTCCTCGCTCCTGCAAAACAAATAATGACATTCTCTTTAGGCCAAACGGCCCAAAGTCGACTCGTTTCAGCAAAAATTGTCTTTTTCAAAGCAAACAAAACCCGAGAATGGCCAAGCCCAATCTCGCGGACTTTTCATCAGACCAAATGATTCATAACCATCTTGGCCCAAATCCTCTTACAAACTACTTTCACAAAATCCTCATCACGTTTTTGAAATAACCTTTTTCAAAAAATCCTTCCTTCGAACCGAATGGCCCATAGTCAGGACGGTTTGATCTAGACAAACAGTCTCCTCAAAACACCCGAGAATAATCACTTTATTCTCGTGACATTCCAAAACATAAATGAACTACATGACCCACACTCATTGTAACCCATTTATTACCAAACATTTTCAAACCCGAGAATGGACCTTTTCTTGAAAACAAATCTAGCAAAATAAACATTTTCGAAATCCATGATTCAAAATGGCCTACCGCCATTTTAATCCAAACATCTCTTTTCACAAGACAACAAAACCTAGGAATGAACTAGCATCATCCTCAAGAATCCTTCACGGTTAGACCAAGTGGCTCATAGTCGCTTTAATCTAACCCTCTTTCAAACCGAATGTATGAAAACGAGTATAACCGTCTTCATCACATTTTCAAACACCCTTGATTCGGATAGCCTATCGCCACTCCGAATCGATTCACACTTTCACCGACAAGCCACTAACACGAGCTTATCGGATTTGATTTCAAAATGCCTTTTACATCGAGCCAAAATGTGACAACACATTTTGCTCAACAAAACATCCTGCTTTTCGCCGAAAACAAAACTTTTGCAAAATCAAAGACAAATCTAAGTATGCATAAGCCAAGTCCCGACGCGAGCATCAACCCCATCCGAGACATGTGCGTCTCGAGCACCCAGCGAAGAATCCATCAAGGCGCCACCGACGATCTCACGGATCTCCTCAAGAAATTCGAGTCTTTTCAATACGGGTCGAGTTTTTAAGCATTGAGTCAATCTCTGTCAGTCTAGGGCAATCGAGTCTCCGACGTACGACATTTTTAACAAATCGATAAAGGAATAAGTTTGCCTACAACCCAGCTTCCTTTTTACACACTTTTTCCATAAAAAAAACACAATTCTACACCAACATACATTGCATCCCAGGAACAACTATCCTAGGGAGATCTAGGCCGGGTACGAAGGTCCAAGTCAACTAAGTCAAAGACACAAAGACAAGAAGGTTCCGACGACTAAACACCTACGGTTTACTAGTCTGCTCGTGATCCACTACTCCGCTGCTTTTGGTGGAGGATCCATTAATTTGGAGCTCCACAGTGGTCATGAATTTGATCGCGACCAAAAGTACGAGTATTCCTGGATCGTCCTCCGCGTACTCGATCGCGTGCCTAATAAGCAAACGAACTTGTCAGAGGAGCCCGCGTGATAGACACACGATCACGAGTGACCACCGAGCCGCAAAGTTTAGCAAGGTCCGAGCTCAAGCCCAAGCTACACAGGGCGTGGGATATTCTCAAACCAAACGGGAATACAAGGTACAAAGGTCAAAAAAACCAAAGTCACCAAAAAGCAAAAGTCTCAAAAGCTCCAGAACAAGGGGCAAAACAACTAAGCAAAAAGCTTAAGAAGTCAACAAGCTTAGAAATCAATAAGCGGTAAAACCCCAAAGGCAAGAAATGCAGAAGCCCGTAAACGAGTGGCGGTCTTTGAAATTCCAAATTGAAGACACAATGTAAGTAACAAGCAACCAAATTTAGATCAACCAAGGAGAACTCACCCTTAGGATGCAACGTATCAAGGTCAAACACATAAACACCCTTTGGACCGGCGGGTCCCTAAACACGCACCTTTCCACCAAAACAAACCCACCTCCCAGACCGGTGGATCCTTAAACACGCACCTTTCCACATAAACACCTCATGCACGCCCTTAAACACCCCTTTCGGAACTACGCTAGGTTTGATTCCGTAACCACGGATACGTAGGCCGCTCTCCCGAGCTCAACCAACCTTTTACAAAAATCCACAAAATAATCCCCGTCCAAAGCTTTCCATGCTAAGGATGTGTCCACAAAAATTCACAAAGTTCAAAGGCAAACTATTTCTTTATCGAGGCGACTAAAACGAATTCGTCAAGGCAAAGTTATCATAGACTTAGGAGTAGTACTCTGCTTTTTGGTCTAACACTGTTTTGCAGGAACAACAGCATCCCACCGCAGACAAGCAAGCACCACTGGGGGCTCCACCAACGCACGTGTTCCCGAATATGGCATCCATGCAACCGTCGAGTCTCAAATCACGCATACGATTCGTCTCTATTTTGCAAACTTTTCGGCATTTCAAGCATCGACTCACATGTCGAGTCAACCTTCTCCCAATCAAACAATTTAGCGACATTTAAACCGCTCCTTTCAAAAACTCTCCAGTCTTCAAAACGCTCCCACGGAACGACGCGCTTTTTCAAACTTACACGAGGCAATGCACCCTCAAATTAGGTAATCACCTTTCAAATTTAACTCGATACTCGAGTTAATATGAAAGCACTTTGCAATTCACTTTTTGCAAACACACCCTTTCGCAAACAAAATGTACCTTTCGAAAATACATCTCAAATCCTTGAAATGCATCTCGAATCTTCGAAGTCTAAACTTTTCCAAAAATTTAACTCGGCACTCGAGTTAATACATTTTGAGAAACAGCATTCTTCGAATTTAACTTACTCGAGTTAACACATTTTAAGCAAAAGCTCTTTCGAACTACGCCGGTTTGATTCCACGTTCGTGGAATCGAGGCGACTTACGCAAAGCACAACCGAACCTAGCACTACACCACACTCCGTGTTGAGATTCTATCGAATTCTCATCCTCGACAACTGGGGGCTTTTCAACCTTTGCACTCAAGTGACCCTCTACGGTCTTCACAACTCTGGCTTGAACCTACAACGTCTAACACCCCTTCATCTTGCATGAAGCCTTACAACAGACATTTTTAGCATTCATTTTTAAAGCTCATTTCGACAACTAAAATGAATCTTTTACAAAAATGATTTTTCAACAAAAAGCTTTTTAATCCAAACATCCCAATCGGGAATCATTTCACTTTCAAATCCAAGCCTACTAACTACGCAGGTCCACGGAAGCACAACACAGCACGGAAGCGAAAGACGACGAAAGCAACTACAAGCCATGCTACAACAAACAGTCATGTAATGAAGGGTTCACACAATCCTTATTACACAAGCATACTAATACAACTAAGGGTGAAGACGACGGTACTCGTCAAAGTCTCATCGAACCAGTGCCACCTCAAAGACGACTGACATACCGAATCGCCTGCTCCGCCCACGCTACATTTTTCTCCTTCTTGCCTTAATTTCAATCAAATTAAGCCAAACTACGGGGGAAATTTCAAAACCAAACACCATACTCTTCACTTTGACTCAGTTTTCATTCAAAACTTAGTCAAACTCGAGGGGGTAATCCAAAAACTCCTCCTCCTGATACACGCCCTATACTTTGACTCAGTTTTCATACAAAACTTAGTCAAACTCAAGGGGGTAATCCGAAAACACCTTTATCCTACTGCAACCCATAGCCTTTTACATAGTTTGACTATCGTTATACACCATAACTCAGTCAAACTGGGGGCTCACATACACCGGCACCATGACCAAGACAACTGGGGGCTGACGCTTCCTATCAAGAATCAAACCTTTACAACGAAAAATGGGATAATTTTTCGCATTTTTGAAGACACCCTTTCTATACACACCCACATCAACATCTACGGTTGAGCGACACCTTCAGAACCGCTACAAACAAGAGCATGCACACTAAAAGCATAACACTTTCATGTGTGCATCAAACAACGAACACCCGAACGTACGCCCACAACAATGAACACCCTAACATGTCCAAGAAGCATCCCAAGCACCATGCATTCTAAGTCCGAGAGAGATGAAGTATCACATGAATCCAAACGAATCACCAGATACCACGTCTCATGGTCAAAGCAGGCGAAAATGAAGATTTCAGAAGACAATCGCAGAATTCGAATTATTACGGATTTGAAGCCGCGACATGTGTGAATGAGTTCACGTTTGAAGTCGCCGATTGATAAGAGATTCCCCGGAAGAATCACTAGTCAACAAGGCAATTTCTAAGGCGTGTTTTGTTCCACGTTGTCTCCCCATATTAGGCTCGTCAAGCCTAAGTATTTTTCTTCATGCATGCAAGCTTTCATGGTTAAGGCGTCACCTAAAGTCCGCCATATGCGCTAGCACATCCCGCTATGCCTTGGTTAAGGCGTCACCTACAGTCCGCCATACGCGTGTATTAAGCCTTTAATACACGGTACAGAAGTAGAAACACGAACACTCTTCACGAGCCCTCACACCCTCTTACATGTCCCTGTGGAGTATCACTTCCTCCCCATGGAGTCCACACATCTACACAGCCATTTCCCACGAGGTCCAAGACATCTCCTTAGACTTCCCCAGCAAATCACTAACCTACGAGTCATCCTTCAACTTCGGAGCATAAACACCAAGCATCTACGTCAGCACGTACAGCAAGGCCAAGCACATACACCAGCTACAAGACGCCAACACACTTGCAATTACACGAAGCAGTATACATGAGCACATACACCTTCTTCGGACCATAATCACCGGCGAACATACACCTGCACCCCTTACAAGACGAAACACCATCACTCTTCCAAAGACCAAACAACTACAACTACACCTACGCTCCTCGGCGAGACCATACCCATACACCCTTCCCCGGCAGACTAGTACAACACTAAGCACCTGCGCTCCTCGGCGAGACCCAGCATCAGCATCAACAACGGCATCAGCGTCAACAACGGCATCAGCATCAACAACGACATCAACATCAAGAACCCAGACAAGATCAATGACGACATCACGCAAGAAGCACGACGAAGACACTCGCAGGTGGCAGTTCTTATAGCATGCACGGACCGCCAAGTCCTTAAAATGCGCACGCCCTCCCCGCTTAGCCCGCTCAAGTCCTCGTCTCACCCATGGACACATGCCGTTCCACCGATCATATCGAGGCGTAATGGTGGGATATGGTCGTGGAGTTTGACTAGCGCTCTAGTCCGAGCTCAGTCAAACTGGGGGCTCTGTGGATACCCATATCCGTACCCTCCCAAACAAAACCCTGTGATGTAACACGGACTTTTATTACGCATGCTTTAACGTTGACTTAAACGGTTCTAACTAATGTCGAATTCATTTTGAGTCGTTTTAAATGTTAAAATGATTTAGGTCGCCTTACATCGCATTTAAATAACATTCATTTTGTCCATTTGGAGTCTAGCTAGGTCCTTGTCCCGCTTCATTTGGCATGAGCTTCGCATTTGCACTACAATTAGTCCTTTTACATTAACAAGGTCTAATTCAGCATTCCTAAATTCCTAAATTTAGGCCCGGTGGCTAGATCCTCCCTTTAGCCTCCTCTTACGCAAAATATAGCCTCACGTCTTACCTTATCTCACAAAATCTATGCAAATACACCCTTTTCATTTTTCCGGGTCTCGGGCCCAAAACCGAGCCCAAACCCACCTTTGGCCCGCACTCCAAAGCCCTCAACAACTCTCTAGAAGATCATACTAGGCCTTCTTGGAGCACAAGCAAGGGATAATAGCCGAATATTTCCAAGATTTCGTAAATCGGATTAAGGAACTACGAAAAAAGACGAAATTTAGCCCGACCACCAAACCGCACAACCTGCTCCGGCTCGCCCCAAAACCGCAAAAGCCCATGCGGATTCTCCCACAAACCGCATAAAGCTATGCGGTTTGTCGACCTTGGTTTTATTCGCGTTTCCTAATTTCGCCTGGCATTATTCTCCTATCTATACCCCCCTATGCACGTCCTATTCTCACAAGTTTACCACACAAGAAAACCCTCTCTTCTCACAACCTCTCTTCCTAGTTTTAGTGCCCACACTTGGGTCCCACAAAATATACCGTCTAGCACGGTATACACCTAAATACATTCACAAAAGCCTCACGCACTCAAATCCTTGAGTTCAACACACCATCCCGTGTTGAATTCATCCTCCTTTCAAGTTCAAGAAGCGAAGCTCTGCCCAGATCTGAAGCGTCAGGACCAGGTAGGTACCGATCCACTTGGATGAAAGCTTTTTCTTATTTTCTATGGACTAACAAAGGGGACTACACTCTAGCGCCCCCCCCGGCTTTGGCACCGAGCGCGCTTGCCTTCCAAGTGTTCTATTTACTTCGGGTACACTCCATATCCGATGACACGCCAAAGTCGCATAAGCAACCGACCTTATAAAATAAACCAATGGACAATTGAACTTTATTTTAATTGCATGCATCTTGCACCCTTCTTATTTTGCATTAAAATCAACTTAAACAATGAATTCGACCTTTAACTGAACCGTATTCGTTAACAAGTTAAACATGCTAAACTGAGGGTTTTAATCAATCTTTTTGCATCTGCATCTGCATTCTTTTACAAACTTATCGCACTTGTACGTAGCGATAACATTAGCTCAAATATCATCTTACAAGGATTGTTCTAGGTCAGTAGAGGCTATTTTTACATAGGCTTTTCTAAAAGGTTTTCATAAATCATTATTTGAATTAACTCTTTTTCTAAAGTACCCTCACTTTAGAATCCAACTGGTTTCCCAGGCCTTAGATCTAGGGGTGTCGGCGTGCTCCAAAATCTAGGACATGTTTTTAACTTAGAACATGGTAGCAGGTTCCTATTTACCGCGATAAATAGGTGGCGACTCCATAACAGTTCTTAAAGGTTTTTCCAACTTAATCTTTTTTAACTTTAAAATCCGCCCTTAAGCAAGACGCCGAGTTGGGTCCGATCCCGGGTTCCACAGTGCCTCGTCGAATGGACGATGCCTGCGTTTGGAACCACCTCTCGGGGTATTGGTGTGTGAATCCGACTAGATTCGACTCTAACGGATATGCTTAACTCATGTATGTTGATTGTTCTCAAGTCGTTCAAGTCTCATTTTTATTTTTAAAAGAGAAAGCTAATTTTAGTTTTAAAAATAAAACCTATCCCCAGCGGAGTCGCCAACTGTAGGTACCGGGATCAGACATGGAACCACTCGACGTCTTGCTAAGAGCGTAGAGTTAAAAAGATTAAGTACAAAAAACCTTTAAAAACTGTTTTGGAGCCGCCACTAAATTTTGAGGGAAATTTAGAACCCGCCTCCGTGTCCTCATGCTCAAAGACACGTCTTAGAGTTCAAGGCACGTCGACACCCATGCATCTAAGGCTATTGTGAAACCAGATTCGGATTCGGGTGAGGGTACTTTTCTAAAGCATAAATCAAAATAATGTTTTTATGAAAGATCTTTTGGAAAAGCCTATCAAAAGATAGCCTCTACTAGACTTGAGAACAATGCAAAGAATGATACATGAGCCTAAGTAATTCGCTACGTACAAGTGCGATAAGAATGTAAAAAGAATGCAAAAGAGATTATTTAAAACCCTCAGTTAAGCATGCTTAACTTGTTAATAAAAACAGTTCAGTTTAATGACGAATTCATTTTAAGTGATTAAGATGCAAGGTGAGGATTTGCTAAAATGCATACAATAAAATAAACGTTCAATTAGCCATTGATTTTTTTTTTGAAGAGGTCAGTTGTTTATGCGACTTTGGAAAGGTGTTACGAATAGGGTGTGTATTCGAGGTGCATGGCCGCCTTATGAAAAGCAGATTCGCGTACCAAAGTCGGGGTGAGCCTAATGTAGGCCCTTGCTAGTCTAAGAAGTAAAGAAAGACCTTAATCCATGGTAGGATTAAGTATTACCTGTCTCGAGTTAGGAAACCGGCAGCGCTTCGCTTCAAAGGGGAGAATTCAACACTAGGAAAATGAAGAATTCAAAGGTGTTTATGCGTGAGGCTTTGAGAGAGTTTTGAGATGTGTGAATTGTATTCTGAAATTGTGTGTTTGTCGAATGAAGGGAGGGTTGTATTTATAGTGTAGAGTTCGGCAGATTTTAGGAAATCTAGGGATAAAACCGGACGTAGGAGCCGCAAGACTCCTTGCGGCTGCCTGGGGCAATCGCAACATGTCTTGCGATAGCCCTCACCAATCGCAATGCCCCTTGCGATTGGTAGGGCGGGCAAGATACTCCTTCCTCCGTATATTTCCAAATATCTTTTAGGATTATACGAAATAATCTTGCTTGAGCTCTAAGTTACGGTTGCTAGGGTTTGTTTTAGGGTTTGGCTTGGTCCATCCTGATCCTTGGAAAGCGGGCCAGGCATGGGTTCGGGCTCAGTTCTGGGCTCGGGCCCTGAAATTGTAAAAAGGGTGCATTTTGTGGCATTTTGTGAAATAGGACATTCCGTAAGGCTATCCTAGGTGTTTGCCAATCCTAAAAGGTGGTTTTAGAGACTGGGCCTAAAATTAGGTGTTTAGGTGAATCGAATTGAACCTTGTAAAGGTAAAAGGATCAATTAGACTTAAGATGCTTAAAAAGGGTGTGCGCATGCCGATTAGGACCTGAACTTGAGACAAGTTAGAAAGACCTTAAGGACACTAAGTGTGATGACCCATAAGAAAACCTCATTTGCATTTTAAAACATTTAACTCGAATTCGTCATTAGTTAGAACCATTTAAGTCAACATAAAAGCATGCAATAAAAGTCCATTGTTACATCACTGGGTTTTTGGTGGGAGGTACAGATTTGGGTATCTACAGTTCCGGACATAGTGTATTGAGCACAAATGCCACGACTTTTGAGGAATTTAGCAAATGGACCTGGGCTTGTTCACTTTCATTAACTTTTCCCTAATATTCACCATCTCTATCAGATCTGAAAATTTTCACCTTTTGTCAAATTGTCTTTCAACCTCATTAATAAAAATCTCAAGGACATCAACTGACTGAGATTTTTCATTCGACAAATAAACATATCCATAACGTGAAAAGTCGTTAGTAAAGGTGATAAAATATTTTTCGCCGCTAAAAGATGGGACGTCAAAAAAAGAAGTCAAAACACATAGAAATGATACCAGATAAGGGAGAGGTGAGGAGGGTACTCTTCAAGTAGAATACTTTACAAGGAGTTGTACGTTTTCTAGGAGTTGTGAGCTCCTCGTGACTGCTTTCTTTGTAATCTGCTTTGTATGCTTACCCTTAATGCACTCAACGCATGCAGGAATATCAGTGTGTATGATTTCTAGGAGTTTTGAGCTCCTTGTGGTTGCTTTCTTTGTAATCTGCTTCGTGTGCTTACCCTTAATGCACTTAATGCACGTTCCAAAGTCCGTAAAATCCAAATTTGGTAGGATTTCATTCTTAACTAATCTTTCAATTCGTTATTTGGATATATTACCCAAAGGTTTATGCCACAAGTAAGCAGACGACTCATTAAATAAACCACATTTAATACCAACATTATGATGCACGGTTAAAAGAGTCTTAGCAAAAATATTATCAAGCTTTAATATGTATAAGCTATCACAAATAATACTAGAATCAATCAAATTATTTTGTTTAAGCAAACTAAAACATCCATCTCCAAATTTAAAAGAGTATGCTGAAGAATCAAGCTGTGACAAAGATGCGAGAAATCGGAGGAACATAAAAAGTTTGAAACAAATCAAAATGATATCCAGTATCCAAAATTAAACAATACGTTCCGATGACTTCAACTTTAACTTTGACTCGGTTTCCCATAAAGATGTACTTCTCATTTGGGCTTATGGTTTGTGTCGTAAGGATCCCTGCATCATATTATAAACGTGAGTTGTACAACCAGAATCAATCCACCATGTATTATGAGGAACTTCGGCTAAGTTAGATTCGAAACATACTAAAGCACTAGGCTTACCCCTGCTTCTGAACCACGCCTTACGTTTCGGGCAGTCTTTCTGATAATGTCCGGGTTTATCACAGAACCGGCACGTATCCATTCTTTGTTCCTTCTTTTAGAATTGATTAGGTGTTTGAGAAGATTTTGGCAGTTCTTGCTTGCCTCTTGCATTCTTTTTCCATGATTTCTTTACAACTCCTTTAGGACCAACGATATGAACTTAATGATCTACTGATTTCTTAAGCCTTGCTTCCTCTTGAATGAGCATGGTTTGTAATTCACGCACATTCCATTTATCCTTCAGAGTATTATAGTGCACATGAAATGTATCATACTTAGAAAAAGAATTATGGATAAACGTTACTAGGAAAATTTCATTCACTTTCATACCCATGGTCTTTAACCTTGCTCTAATGTTCGTCATTTCGACAATAATCTCATGCATTGTACGAGAACCATTAAACTTCATAGTGGTTAGGGTGCTCATTAGCGTCCCAGTAAGTGACTTATCAGCCGAGTCCTTATTGTGAGCTTCATTCCAATAATTTAATAATTTCTTTAGCACTTTCTATTTTCTTAAATATGGACTTAATGTTATTTTCTACGGTCATTCGCATAAACATAAGGCTCAGTCTGTTGGATCTTTCCTAAGCTTTAAGGAACAGTTAGGAGTGCCAGCCAAAATCAAAAACACCAAGGTGAAATTGAACTTGCTCAGACAATTCTACATTTGCTTGCGAATGAAGAGCGACGGGAACGGAAGTGAAGGTACCGGGAACCGGACCCCTCCTCGACGTCTCGCGCACATGCGCGTGAAAGTGCCCTCACGCGAGAATGTTGGAGAGTTGTTACGAGATTTATTATGGGGATGTCATTGCTCGGTTTGCTTAAAACCTTTAAAAGAAATGTCAAAAATCTTTTAAAAGTTGCTTTCGGAGTCGCCACCAAATTATAAGGTGATTTAGAACCCATTTAACGCGTCATGGACTCGAAGACGCGAATCTTAGAGTTTAAGGCACGTCGATACCTATCCGCCTAAGGCAATTATGAAACCAAAGCGGATTCGAAATGAAATTACTTTCCGAAAGTGTATCAAAATGCGTTATGAAAAACCGTTATCAGGAAAGCCTACGTAAAAATAGTCTCTACTAATTTGAAAACAAATAATTAATTTCGATGTTTGAGCTAATAAAACGTTACGTATAAATGCGAATATGACTCGATCAATACGCGTGGAAGCGAATGTAAATCGTCAAAGCTATAACGGGTTTGCTTTTGGAAATGTACGTAAGCGATAATTCATTGTTTTGAATTATCGTGTGAACGTTATTTTTCGACTTTTGTTCAAATCTCAGATTTTGTATAAAAACCCTCAGTTTTTCATATTTAAAGACTAATGTAAATGGTACATGTTATGCTAAATCCGTGTTTAGTAATTTTAATGCATTAATGAGAATTTGCGTAATGTAAAGTGGAATAAGTTTGTCCATTTTATTTGAGTCGTTGCTTATGCGATATTGGCGGGGTAAGACGAATTTGGAATTCGAATTGCTACAACCGTATTACAATTACAGGTTCGCGATGCCAATATCAGGTTGGGTTAATGTAACCCATTTGTCTTAGTCTATGCTACGTCCGAAAGGTAATGTTTTTACCTTTAAAATGTAAAGACCGTATTTTGAGAATTGAGTTTTTGTAAGTGAATTAGAGAAGGGTAGTAGTAGTGAGTGAATTTATTATGTGTGAATGAGGTGGTGGAAGGGGGGAATTTATAGTGTCTTTGGTCGTGTTTCAGGTAAAGGACTTTAAATTGCCTGTTTTCTGGCGATTTCCAAAAGTAATCGTAAGTGTCACGTAGAGAGCTTCTGCAAATCGCCGGTAGTGAAGAGTGCCCTTTAATTTCATTTTTGTTTTGTACTTGTTGGGTTGAAAGAGGGCTTATGAGGCTAATGAGCTTGGCTTTGTACGTGGTGTGTTTTGGCTGTTTTAGCTGCTTTTGATCAGTTTTATTGTTTCGTGTTTTGCGTTTTGTCTGGTTTTCTCAGGCTTCGGTCTAAAATAATTTTGTCTTCAAAACGAGTTATTTTTGTTAGGCGTGTTTTGTTATAAATTTTGGTTTTGTGGAAAACAGACTCGGGATGAGTTTTTGGTTTGACTTTTGGGCATTTTTGATTTTAAAGACTGCTTTTAGGGTGGAAAAAGGGGCTCGTCTCGTATTTGTCGGCCCAAATAAAATGACAAAGCGGATATGTATTTACATGACAGTCATTTTGACATTAAGTGCGCTAAATGACTAAATTGTTTTAGACATATTGTACCGTTTTGACACTATAAAACATGCATTTTGAAAGTCCGTTTTATCACGGGTTTGTTTTAGGGGTGCGGATAAAGGTATCTATAAGAAGCTGCAAACATATGACATATACTTTTACATTAATATTTTGAGTAATATATTATAAAACACAATATAGATTCAGACATAAGTTAAATATGATTTATACATTCTAGTTACCTTTGGGCAAAACAACAACATATATACATTAGTGCATAATTAAATGATGCAACAAAATCTCATAATAAGTAGTAGATTAGTTATAATTGTGTGTGCATGCAATCTTTGGATGTAATAAACATACCCAACTAAACAAATCAATTCTACCACTATAATGTTCATGTATTGCAAATAAAATAATCAAACTTTGGGTGATCCAAAATATTTTACAATCATAAACCACAATTTACTCACGATAAAAAATTAAATTTCATAATGTCATTTCATTGAGCAATACTTGATCATGAGTAATTGAACTTCGATTAATTTGATATCTCTACTTTCTTTCTAATTTGGCCTCTTTGATGACAAACAAATCAATCAATATAATACTATTAAAACAAAATAACTCCTATGCAACCCCTGAAAAACAACCCAAATCTCCCCCTAATGCATCCACGTCAGCCTTTGATTACACGTCAGCTTTTTTTAAAAGGCAGGGCAAAATTGAAACACCTCGAACTAATTTTTACAAGCAGACGGAAAGTTCATGCATTCATTTATCATCTATACAAGTCTCCGTCTGATGGATTCCTATTTCTCCCTCCAAAGTCCAAAACCGTCTTTTCCTCCTACTTCTTCTTCCTCTTGCTCTTCTTCCTTCAATTTGCATCTTTCTCTTCAGGTTTGTTTTTTGGTCTTTCTTTTTTCATTCTTTTCAGTTTTATTTCATCAAATTGACATCAAAGTTTCAATCTTTTTTCATTGATTTGGTGTTAATTTGGTTATATTTGTATTTCACACGCATACACCATTTACACTTTACCTGTAGTCGCACGAGTATTTTGGCTAATAAAATTTGGAATATGTGTTTATGTCAATGCGTTTTTGTGAGTTTTGACTGTCGACAAATAAAATTTGGAATATGTGTTTATGTCAATGCGTTGGATTGTGTAGGGTCGAATTGGAGTGGTTTCAGGGCCGATAATATGTTTTGTTTGTAATGTTTATGTTGTTCTTTGTCGTTATAGTTGTCGGTGTCGGAGTCATTTTACTACCCGAGGTGGCAGAGAGTCTGGAGGTTAGTGTGATTAGTCGTGGTGGCGTTGTTTGGGTCGTCTTGGTGTTGTTGTACGATGCGAAGGAGTCGTGTGCTATACCGTACTATTTGTCGATGTCATTGCTGTTGTTTCTGCTATTTCGCTGTTGGTTGTGTGTCGTGGGCTACTGGTCGTGGTGTGGTTGTGAGGTGGTCAAGGGTCGTGGTGTTATTGTAGGTTGTGTTGTCCTTGTGGTCATATTTGTTGCGTGAACAAAAAGCTCCTGTATGTTCTTGTATTCGTGGTTTCAAAATTTTACATTTACAGTAGAAATTCCTAGCAAATGCGGAGTAGTTGCTTTTGATTGTTAAAAATTGACGTTGTTATTCAATTTAGTCACTCAATGTCTCAAGTGAGCTGTATTTTCGGTGAACCAGGAAAGTGGTTGAAGAATACAGTGAGCATATGAAAATACTAGCTCAGAAGCTGCTAGCGTTGATTTCCGAAAGTCTAGGCCTACCGTCTTCATATATCGAAAATGCAGTTGGAGAATTCTTCCAAAACATCACCATCACCATTACTCCACCGTGTTCGGCAAAGAGCTTACACTCGGTTTGCAGTCACATTCTGATTTTGGTGCTATCACGCTACTGATCCAAGACGATGTCGGTGGGCTTGAGGTCTTGAAAGACGGAGAGTGGGTGACGGTACAGCCTTTATCGCATGCAATTGTTGTCATATTGGCTGATCAAACAGAGGTACTTCTTCTGACGTGCCTTCGTGTACTCTGCATAGTTCCATTTTTGTTTTTAAATGTACTCTGCAACACGAAAATACTCTTCTGATCTGTGCTATATCAGTCATGCTAATCTATATTTTAATACCAAATATGAAAAGGCTGAACCTCCGTAATAGAATTGGGGGCGACAATGATCTTACTCAGCCACGAGTCTCCATTATTGGCCTCAGTTAGACATTTGGATGTTCCGTCACAACTATCTTTTCACGTAACTGATCCATGTAGGTTATTACAAATGGAGAATACAAGAGTGCAATCCACCAGGCTGTAACTAATGCAAATCGAGCACGGCTCTCGGTGGCGACATTTCACGACCCTGCAAAAACACGGAAAATATTCCCCGCTCCTGAGCTTGTAGCGAAGTCTGCACCAAAGTATCGGGAAGTCTTGTATGGGGATTTCGTCAAATCGTGGTATACGAAGGGGCCTGAAGGAAAGCGTAACTTGGGCGAGACTAACGTAACTTCGTCATGTCATTGTATTCTTCCTGAAATGGTACATATCTTGAAATTGATGTGAAATTTTTGTTTCTTTTACGTTGCATGAACTTCATTTCATCATGAATAAATAAAGAAATACAGAGAAATTCTTCCGTTAATTGTGTATCCTTTTCTGAGAGTTAAAAATGTGATTCTCGTGTCTGAAAATGTTGTTTCTGTGTTTTAGTCAAGTTATTTGTCACAATCCTCTACTTGTAAACCAAAATTTACACAGAAAGATTTTTTTCCCTGGTTTACTGTTCATACTTAGTGGTTTTTGGGGAGCAAGGATGAGTTTTTTGAGTGAAAGTGAGAAAGTGTGTGTCGAATTCTCTGAGTTCTTTTGTTGTCAATGCGCTGTCGTAGGCATGAACTCATCGCTTGTGTATTCTTGTGTGCGACCTAACATTTTAGAATACGAATAAAGAAGGGAACACTATACCACATTATGGAGCGAGGATGAGTTGCTATACTGATACTTATGTTGACCTGTTGGGAAATAAGGCCCTCATGCTTATGTGACACTACCCATGCTTGCTGGTCAGTATCGTCACTATGTTATGTAAGCATATGGGGCCCTTACAATATTACCAGAAATTAAATTCCTAAGTTATAATTCCTTGATTTCGTTTGGCCCCTTGAAAGAATCTCAAGCGAGCTGAGTATTATATAACGACACTAATTAATTTACATAGTTGTGAAACTAAAGAAAGTATTTAACTCTCTGTTATTGTCTGACATGTGTAGTTCGTGAGCTTCGTGTTCATTTTTGTCTGTTAACTGTCTATTTGGGAATTTTTCATTTTTTAACTTGCTATGTCTATTACTTAGTTTGCGATAACTTGCTATGTTAACTTGCGATGTAACAAAATCTCAAAAAAAATTGGCCTGTTAAATTTTTCATTTTTAACATGATAGTTTGCGATTCTAGACATAACGTGACTTGCTATTTGCTTGCTGCTACTATTAAAATATAGTTTGCGATACATCTATTCATACCTTCTTAAGTAATAAAACAACATAATAATATACAGCTTATGATTATAAACAGGGAAATCATATTCAAGCCACAATCCCGCGCAATCTAATCAAGGACTACGAGGAAAACATACACGAAGGAAAAGCGTACAAAATTCAACATTTCGAAGTGGCCAGAACTGCAAAATCATACAAGTCAGTAACAAGCACCGACAACATCATCAGATGGACACCATTCACATCAATAGTCGAAGACGAGGAAGGGGAACAAATTCAAAAACATAAATTTGAATTCCACCCACTGCAAAAGATAGCAGAACGAACCAACAAAATCGACTACTTAATTGGTACGCAAAAACCTATACTAATAACCAGCTTAATTGATGAAAGGAAAACTAACATATATTATACAAACAGATGTGATAGGTTACCTCACCATGATTGAAGACAAAAGACACACAACAACAACGAAGGGACCAACGAACACAACTGCGGAATATATACATCCAAGATGAAAGGTAACAAAAGCAACTTATCAAAACAATACAAAAAGAGAAATGATGTCGAATTACAGTATTCGCGAAAGATATGGTGTTGATGAATTTGAACTGTTAAAATAAATTCAAAAACCTAGACTGATGTATGGCAGATTTTAGAATAAGAGGAAGATGGCAGTCTTGAATTGTTTGATTCAGGACTACACTTTAGTAATGAAGGCAAACATTAATAGTTGGTAATCAATAAGCTAAGTTAGATGAACTCCACAAAAGCTACGATTGCTCAGCTTTTAAATGGATTGCTTTGAAATTTAGTCTGTTATTGTTATCACAGCATTGAGGTTATTCAAATCACAAATTTTCTTCTGTCCAATTAACTTTGGTTAAATTCGTTAAGTAATATAATCACACATTATTGAATGCTTCTTTGAATTTATCAAACCACCTTACTATTAATAAATTTAAAAACGATAAAATTGAAGACTAAATTACGGGGTTGAGCTGTTGTAAATTGGAAGTTTGTGAATTAATCATTACACTATTAGATTTTACAAATATGAATTTGAAGCTTTAAAATAATTGAATACAATATATGATTTAATGAATTCATGTTTAATCTTGTGATTGATCATACAACAACTTGTGCTCCATTTCAGTCCCCGCACTTTAATATGCCTCTGTTTTTCGATCCTCTCCATTTAACGTAATGGTGAATGTAGTTGGTGTTGTCGCTTAGTTGCGGTTGATATTACTGATTCTGTTGCTGCTGTTAGCATTGTTAAAATTGTCGAAGTATGTTGGGTTTAAGTTTGTGGGGGTGCTGCATTACATGTTAGTCATAATAATAAATACCTAAAATGATCCAAAACATAAGGGTGATTACTTAATTAAATAATCAAGCTGACTACAATTAGAACAATAAACACTGATATTAACGTCAAAAAACCTAGACAATATTGCCCCGAGTAATAAGGTCGTACAATAATTTATTATTTTCAAAGTAAGTGCTCTTTTTTGGGAGGGGTTTTAAAGCCTGAATGCCTCCTTATTTCCTTTACTATTATCATGTTGTTTCGTCTAACTTATGTGTTAATACAAAACACGCAGAAGCGACCCAATACAAGTCACCTTATGGGGAAATGCAACCGATCTTGTAAATGAAAGCATGGCTGAAAACAACACCGAAGTGATAGTTATAATAATAACATCACTAAAGGTCAATGACTACAAAGATAAGTTAACAAATTGAACAGGACATTTTGTCAAATTTCATGAAAAAATTAAAAAAAAAAAAAAGATTCATTCATGTGCAGGACAAAGCCAAATGCAATCAACATACACAACAAAGGTATACTACAACCTAGACATCCCCGAGGCAAACAAAATCAAGGAAAGGTAAATAATCGTAACTAAGATTTGTTGGTATTCGATCGAAATATTTGACAGGAATATGATAACGCATGTGTCTATAACGAACAGAGGAAAGAAAAATTGACTAAGTTTAGGTTGTCTTATCTTTGTACTTTAAGAGGCTAGAGTTCACAAAATTACTAAAGTTATATCTTTCGTTATAATCAAAGAGAGGGGAAAATAAATAATAAAACAAAAACCAAATACAGGGCCAGCGCACCAAAACAAGTGCAGATAATGACAAGGGAGAAAACTGACAAACACGACGAACTACAACACAAGACCATTGCAGAACTGCTACAAATGGAAACGCAAAATCAGGTAAACATTAAACCCAAAATATACAATTTCAAAATACATCCTATGTCACAAGTATTTACCATTTTAAAAGGACATACAATACGTATGCAATGCGACAATAACAGAGGTCCGCCCAGATGCCGACTGGAAATATATATCATGCCAGAGATGCAAAACTGGACTCGATGAAGAAGGGTACTGCAGACAATGCAACCAAATAAACAACACCCCAATACAAAGGTAACAACCAACCATTAACCCAAAAGACCCCAAAAAAACCCCAACTAATGACAATGACACACAGGTACAAACTAATGGTGACAATAACGGATCAAACGGAATCAACAGCCGTGGTGTTGTTCAACAAGGAGGCCGAAAAGGTCATCAAAAAACCAATCGAGAAACTACTAGACCTAACAGAAAAGGTAAGCAAAGACAAAGTAAGGACTACTAGAAAGGCAAGCAGAAAACCTAGAAAAATAAACTCCAGTATTTACGTTGTGGTAACACCTATATGAAAACTACAGGCGGATGGAAAACAGGAAGTGTACCAAATACTACAAAACTGTATCGGAAAAGAATACAAATTCAAGGTCAAGGTAGGGTACAACAGGTTCAGCGGGGAAAAAGAACTGAAGATCCAAAAAACACTAACGCATGATGAAGATGAAGACCCAAACGCCACCAAAGACCAAACCGCCAACGCAGAGCAAGGAACGACGTCCCAGAAAGGAAAGCAACGTGCAACAACAAAAAAGGGGAAGAAAGTAAAGTGAGTACAAACCTACAAACACAATTAACACAACACAAAAGAAAACACTAACAACAATATAATGCAGGGTGGAAAAGGAAGAAACAAGCGATGAAGAGAAAGAGGGACCAAAAAAGAGACAAACAAAGAGACAAAAGGGAGATAAAACAACAAATTGAACGCGACCAGGAAAAGGACGCTGAATACAATCACTTAGCAAGTTTCATTTACCGGACCCAAAAACAACAGAGCCACTAACAAAAAACAGGAAACGGCCCATATCATTCATTTGCACTTTTGTTATAATGTTGGGGATGACATGACTCAGCAAGTTTCATTTACAATAAAACAACATTAGTTAATTGCATTGGAGGTGCAAAGATTATTTATTTTGTTTAGAGTCAGCAAAACACAATACAGTATCTCCCTATATTAAACTGTCCCACAAACAATGAAAACACCCAGGCCCGTGGGTTCCACAGGTCGCAATACTAGTTATCATTATAAGGATATCAATATAATTAATTAGATGCTAAACTTAATCTCAACTTGCTAATTATGTTATTCAATAAATAAGCATCAAAATTAACCAAGCATAATATACCACAATTGTTGATATACTTTAATCAAGTCAATATTATTAATAAACACATTTATGTGTTAACAATTTAACATACATAATAAAATAAACAATAATAAGCATCCACCAAGTCACTTAAATAGACAATTGACAAAAAGAGGCTGTAAGATCAAAAGTGGCAGAACAAGCAATTGACAAAATAGCACATGCAATAAAGAAAATACACTACTATACTTAGCCAATAATTATAATGTGAGGTATGTAAGTCTTAATCAAACTTAAGCAATTAAGAAATTAATGTAATCGTAACTGGAAATTATAAGTTCAACAATCCGAGCTCGATACCACATGTAAACCTAAATATTTTATTAACTTAATGGCGGATCTTTGAACTTATGATTTCACAATAAAATTAATTAGAAGACCTACCTTGATCCACAAACAAATAATTGACAGGAAGAAAGATGAGTTCTCCTTGAGATTGAGTTTCTCCCTCTTTACCTCTTTAGAACTCAATATATGTTTTATGATGGATGTAAAACTTATGTAATTGGGATGAGAGAGGATCAATCCCTAAAGTGTCTTTATATAATATTCACCATCAGAATTAATTTAGAAAATTACCTTATATTGATAACCATAATATTTCATCTATTAATTATATTAGGCCATTAAATATATTTACTTGAGCCACAAGACATTTAAAGATATTACCGTACTTACCATAAAAATGTCTAATATGATAATGTTAACTACTACGCCTATGACCGTTGCGAATGATGCGAAATTTCTCTAAAGTCAAATTGTTGAAATCATACTTACAACTGTGTCACAAGCAACTCTCAATCTTACAATAATGATTGGATTGCGAGTTACGAAGTATTTGTTTTTTTTTTAAAACAAATAGACTACAAATGTGGTTGATGAATTAATTTCAAAAAATATAAGGTGGTGGTTGCAAACATAATAGGAATTCAGAAGTACTTTTAAGAACAAATTGACTATCTAATACTCCATCCCTTCAAATTCATTTAGGTTTCGTTTGATAACGTGAAATTGATTTGAAATACTAAAATTCAAATTTAGAATTTGATATGTTGTATTTCAATTCCAAATTCAATTCCTTGGTAATATTTGGCAACTTATGAAATTGGAATTTGATTGGGAATTGACAACTTGATATGTGGAATTTTGTTAATAATTTATATCTATGGAAAGAAATTGAAATTTATGAATATTGTATCAACTTAAAAAATATCATTTTCAAATTTTAATATTTTCAGTTGTAGGTGTGAAAAAAAATGCGAAATTCAAATGACTACTCTTTATATAGAATTTGAGACGAGTAAAAAATAAACTACGTTGGTATTGTGATAAAATTGAGCCAATTTCAATTTCAATTTCAATTCCTAGATTTTTCCAAACATGATAATTGACTCAATTTCAGAATCAATTCCAATTCCATGCTTCCAAAGTCCCACACATACCATTTGTAACAACCTGGTTTTTCGTGACTTTAATTAAACTAAGGCGGAAAATTAATTAAGTCTATATATTACAAAACCAGCTGTTATCGTCTTACAAACTCAGTATACATAATACGAGTTTAGAGATAAAACAGAGTATTTAAATTACAAGTTCTCTCAGAATAGATTACAAAATAAGGCCTTCAATCCCCTGATAGATCAACGGTCAAGACTCGGGGTACCTGCATTAAACTCTCATCATTTTCCCGCACACTCTTTCGATACATGCAATTCTAAAACAATATGCAATATGAATATTAAATAAGCAAGGAAAACAATTAGCAAGCATACAGGTAAAACACATAAGAAGGTCATGATGATTCAATACGAGTATAAACCAATCCAATAACATACCATGCTCACAAATAATCATACTCAACAATTCGCATTCCAATACTCAGCCAGGTCATTCAGATAGTCATCAAACAATATCAATCAAACAAGACAAGGAAAATACATTCTTCATACGTTAACTAATGATTGTTCGTTAGCGGCGGAAGCATACGCAGACGTAAACCCAATAGTAGACAGGGCCGAACAGAGCGGACGTGGCTGACATACTAGACGTCCGCGCAGAAGCGATCAGGGCCGAACAAAGCGGACGTGTCTGACAGGCTAAAGATACCTAAAGCGATAAGGACAGCCAAATCCCGAGTCTAATGTATGCATACACCACTATAGATAGGATCGTATCATACTCGCCTCGAGTAAGTAGTCACCTAATAATACGACTATCACCTTAGAGGCGGGTACCCGGGTGGTGGAGTTTCCAATTACCAGTAGTATGGGCTCACGGAGATATCAAGTATGCCCCATCCCCGAGGTTGAATATCCCAGACCAAATAATACTTTATATAAAAATATTAGATCGCTTTTAGCAACTCGGGAGGAGCTAAAGTCCCCATAGACGGCTACCTCATTAACTTCGAATTCAAGAGTCGCGACATGGCGAACAATCCAAGTATTTTATTCAAGTAGTTCATTTCTTAATTTCTTATTTCCTGCTCATTCAAAGTAGGTGACAATTCAGAACTTAAATATATCGCCTAACTTTGTATAATGAAATTTTAGTTCTAGCAGCTTCTTGAGTAAACAAAACACATAGAAAGACTTAGTTAATTATTTGGAGTCCGTTTGTAAATTTTAAATATTTTTACTATTCATTATTTTACTATTCATCGTATTTACTATTCACCGTATTTACTATTCATCGATTTACTATTCAATCGTATTTACTATTCCTCGTATTTGTACGTATTTTTATACGCTTATGTATTTTTATACTGTATTTTATTCGTATTTTATACGTATGTGTATTCATATACTTAGTATTTATTATTATATTTCCTTTGTACTTAGTATTTTTATTTTATTTCCTTATACTTAGTATTTTCCTTTTATACTTAGTTTTCTTATACTTTACAACTACTTTTATACTTAGGATATTTTTAGGTTTTACAAAACCAACCTTTATTTTTCTAAGTATATAATTCTAGTTTTAAAGACGTTAGGTTCGTTTTGTATTTAGTGATTTTGAAATATATTTTAATCAAAGTTGTTAAGTTCATTTGTACTTAGTGATTTTAAATGATATTTCAAAAGCAAAACTTGGTTAAATTTAGTCGTATACTTAACTAAAATTTAGGCGGTTTCAAATTTTAGCGAGGTTGTCGTAGTTCATTTTAAATAGTCCGTATGTCCACATCCAAATTTAAGCATAGGTAGTAAATAATACACGATTTAGTTCATTTTAATACGTAACGCTTATTTTAATCGGTTTCGTTGATTCTTTTTATTAATGATTCATTATATAATCTAATATAATCCTATTTACTAATCAATTTTAGTGACTAAGTGACAAATTCATTTTGATCAAAATTAGGTCCATTTTTAGTGTAAATGCCGTGGCCTTTATTTATTTAGCTATTTATTTCTTTTTTTGTTTTTTTTTTTTATTAATAAATCATTACTTTAACTTATGAAATTATTTAAGTGATAAAAATAAAAGTGACAAAATCATTTTTGGTCTAAAAATAACCCTAAGGTAGTGGCACCTTATACATATACCATTTATTTTCGTTTTCTAATTTTATCGGTTTTCAACTTAAAGTTTTTATATATTAATTATTTAAATCATACTAAAGCGATTTAACTAGTTTACGATTTTCACTAATTATTTTATTTCAATTATGAATAGTGATTTTACTCACTTTAAATTTCTAACTTTTATATTTTGATGATTTAGCTTATTTAACTTATACATTTAGTAATGTGATTATTCACTAATGGATTAAAACAACATTTAAGTTTAACTTTAATAAACTTATGAATCAAACTAGTTACTTAAATGAAGAACACATGAATTTTTCCAAGAACACTTATGCTTTTCTTAAGAACACTTTTTAACTCAAAATTTATATTATCGTTTTATTTTCTCGAATTTTTATAGCATGTCTAATTTAACTAGACTAATCATAATATGTTATTTAGAAAAATTAAAACTAAAAATTAGTCCATTCAAATCCATTTGGCGTGTATATATATATATGTTTATGATTTTGATTTTGATTTTTATACTTCTAATTCAATAACTAACTTACCTTATATTATTTATGTATTTAATCATAAGTGGAAAACATAACAAAACATTAACACACATAAATAAAATCATTCAAACACAAGAATAACATAAACATTCAAGAACACACATAATACATTAAAACACCTAAAAATTCATAACAAATTCATTTTAAATCCTAAACAAAAACTAATTATATTTTCATGTACATATTAGTCTTAGCATTTTAAGCATGCAATTTACAAAAATTAAAACGAAAAATTAGACAAAAATAAAGGGGAATGCCGTGGGGTTTTTAAGTGAGCAACACATTTCATTTTTCGATTTTTGTCTTCTAATTTAACATATGAATACTAGGTGATATAATAAAACCATACATGCATCAAAAATAAAAACACATAATCAAATTCGAGGCGCTTATCATATAAATGTGCGGGAAGCACCTTAGTTAGGTTATGAGTGAAATAGATTAGCAGTTGTCGGGATCAACGATATGATCGAATTGGCTAAGATCGACTCCACCACCTTGCTCCTCGTCTTTGGTTAGGAGAGGTACATAAGAATGAAATAAACAAGTTAGTAATTTATT
The DNA here is from genome assembly GCA_023091065.1 of Dianthus caryophyllus. Lineage (NCBI taxonomy): Eukaryota > Viridiplantae > Streptophyta > Magnoliopsida > Caryophyllales > Caryophyllaceae > Dianthus > Dianthus caryophyllus. The sequence continues at coordinate 7,143,596 of CM041529.1, read as the reverse complement.
TTAAAACTAAACTAGCTAAACTAAAATTGTAAAGTGTTGTAGTATTTTATGTTTAGGTGATGGTTGTATTTTAATTAATTTGATTCATATTCTTAAATAAATATAAGCATAAAGAGGATGTGATTACTAACATAACTAATGAAAGATTTATTTATGAACTTGAATGATTTAAGGAATAAGAAATAAATGATTTAAAATAAAAGAAGAAGTGGAAGGATGGTGTTCTTGAAGTTGCACATGAATAAGCTTACTAATTGCTCTTGAGTTTGAGTTTATTTTTGAGAGGAAATGACTTAGAAATATTTGGTGTTTGTGTTGTGTTTGGACCGTGTAAGTGTAGTGTAGTAGTAGTAGTTGTTTTATTTTTTTGTAGTATGTAAGTTTGTAGTATATATGTAAGTTGTATACTTGTGTAAGGAAAATGAGAGCATGCTTGAGACAAGGGACCATGTGTGTAAGAGTGGAAGGCATGGGTGTAAGAGGGAATGCATGCTTGAGACAAGGGAACCATTGTGTAGGAAAAGCAAAAGGAAAAAGGGGAGACAGTGTTGAGCTTGTAGCTCAAAATTCTCGGCCAAGACATGGGTCACTTGGCCCGATTTTTCGTTTTTGAAATCTACGACTTGTGCGCACGTGAAAAGTCCCGAAATGAAATATATAGTCTTAAAATGATGGTTCGAAGTAAGATCGAAAATAAAAATGAAGAAAACGCGTTGAAGGGTGATCAAAACAAAATTGGCCTTAGGATCCTCAAACTTTGAAATAAATCTTGTGTGATCGAAATATATATTTTTTCGTGGAATGTTCTTGAATTAAATCATTATGCTTAAACGTCCAAAAAGTTTATCGCTTTAGGCTTAGTGTAATCGAATATATCGAGTTTTAGTGGAAGTGTTAGTTAAATCAAAGTGGAATAGTAATTTGATATTATTATTATATGTTGTGTTAGTAATAATCAATATGATTAAGCTTAAGCTACTTTAATTAGGTTTGGATTATGAGTAATTATATTTAGTAAAGGATTAGGTGACTAAATCACATTTGGGTGGCTTGGCCCTTTAGTCAATGTTTGACCTCGATTTGCGTGCCAAGATTTGTCGTTGAGAAATTTGTCGTAGGTGCTTCATTTGATTTATCAAGTTTGAATATGTGAAAATAAAGTTCAAATTTGAAGCATATAAAAATGGTTTTAATTCAGGTGCGAGAATACTTGTAGTGTATTGTAAATGTTGACCTTTATAGAATTTTGAATTGTATTTCTTTTTGAATTCTAAAGTTGATACAATATACTTTATTTTTCAAAACTTTTATATTTGAACTTAGGAACTTTAGCATTATTTGGCGAAAGAAATTCAGACGTATTTTTATTATAAGGAAAAAGGATGAATTTAATCTAAGGAATTAAATTCTTTTATAAAAATGTGTTTCAAAAACACGGGGTGTTACAATCCTACCCCCTTAAGAAAAGTTTCGTCCCCGAAACTTGGATAGAGTGTGCTACTGCTCGAGGTTTAAACAAAGCAGTTAGAGAGAATATTGAGATTTTACAAGTTTGGATAATAACATTTGGTTTTGTTGGATTAAGGCTTTTTGAAAAGTTGAGTTTCCAAATTAATATCGAAACGTTGGATAGAGGAAAAAAATATTGGAGAATAAAATCGTGTTTGATTTTATTAATGTGACATTTAAATAAATATAGAAATGTTGCTGGAATGTTATTTTTGAAATTGACTTGAAAGAGGTCCACCAAAAAGGTAGGGCCTAGAAGTTTTGTACGGATTTAATGAAATCAAAATAATAAGAGTCTTAGGAACAAAAATATTTTATTTAGTTTTGAAAATACAAGTTAACCATAATAGTTTGAAAATAAGAAATTTCAGATTTTAGTAGGACTTTAATATAGTCAAAATATAGTCCTACCCCCTTAAAAAGTTTTAAACGTATATACCTAATATTATTATTGTTATTTTTAATGGCCACTCAATCAAGACATATAGCCTAAAGGAAAAGAACGGCAATTAGGAAGACTGGATAAAAATCGTAGTGGTCATGAGGAGAATATGAGCTTTATTGAAATTGGGGGAAATATTGGTTATCGCTGAATGGTTCAATAAAATTTTTAGAGAATTATGGATAACCTTGTTGACATAGCTCATTTTCTTAAGTTTATTATTATAATGTTATTAGATGAAACGGAAATGTTATAAATCATATTGCGGGTAAGATTGAAAATTTATAATAAGGGATGACTTAAAAATATAAAATTTTGTATATATTTCTAAAATAGAGGAAATAGTAGAAACGAAACAATTTCAAAGGTTTTAGAAATAAAGGAATGAAAAGTTTGAACCATGAAGTTTCAAAAGTAATTCAATTTACGTTACAAAGATTTTACGTAACAAGCAATAAATTTTCAAAAGTATTTTTATAGAGGACGTATGAAAACAAATTTTTAGGAGTACATTAAGAGGTTGATAAGAATTTGAAATGTAGGAGATCATAAAGGCAATTTGTGTGATGGATTGAAAATCGTACAACATTGTACTTTGTAGAACAAGGATATTTTTACCCTTTTGTAGAGGTATATTAGTTTGATTTGTTTGGGTTTTGTGAGTTTGGATTGTTTGATAACTTTGGAGGAGTTAAGAGATAACGAAGCTCCCGTATCGGATAAAATAACAGTAGGTATAGATTTGACTAGGGATTTACCGGCTATGCTGTCCAAATCGATAATGCCTTCAGCACCTTCTTCTGATTCTGTCAGGACGTACACGCGTCCTTGAACCTTCACGGCTGGCGGTGGTCCCGCGTTTGTCTTCGCAACCGTACCCCTTTTTGGGCATTCATTTGACTTGTGCCCCACTATTTTGCAGGAAAAACACACTACCGGTTCTCCATTACATTGTTTCCCAGGGTGATTCGGTTGTCGGCATCTGCGACACTGGCTTGGGGCCTCAGGAATTTGTGGATTGTTCCTTGCGACGAAAGTTGTGGGGTTTCGATTGAAGTTCTGGGATCCGCCCTGGTCCTTGTTACGGTTGTCTGAACCCTGATAACTCGGGCGATTGAAAAGTGGTTTGCGGATAAAGCTAGCACTCGCCACAGGTGGCGTGAACGTCTTCTTCTTCTTCTTCTTCTCCTCAGCTTCCCTCTTCTGGATGGGTGCCCAGATACACGTTGCCTTTTCGTAGGCTTCAGCGAAGCTCTTACAGCCGAACCCGCTCATGTTTATCCTCAGGTTATTGTCCATGCCTCGTACGTAACGAGTTGCGAGTTCCTCCTCGCTAGTCAATATCTTAGGAGCAAACTTGGACAGCTCCTGATATTTTTCTGTGTAAGCTTGTAGGGTCATTTCACCCTGGGTTAGATTCCTAAACTCTTCTTCTTTTTCCCACTTCAACTCTTCCCCAAAGTACTTGTTTTCTAAAAGTGTCTTAAACTCGCTCCAGTTATAGAGTCTTAGGGGAAATTGGGCTTTGATTAGGCGCCACCAACTATTTGCCTCTCCCTTCAAATAGTACGCTACCACGTTCACCATTTCGTTAGGTGGTGTCTTGCTTAGTTCCAAAAGCTTCTCCATTTCCTCAATCCATTCCGTCAAGACAGTAGGATTTACGGAGCCTGAGTATGGTTGAGGTCTATGTTTTGAGAATCTCTCAAATGCGGATTGGTTGTTTCCGCCACCCTGATGTTGGTACATGCCTTGAGCAATCTTTGTGATTGCATCCTCGAAGCCTTTTCTTCTTGCCTCCTCTTCGAGGAATTGTTGGTTAAGGTCATTGTCTGGGATACCGTTTGCGGCCATTCTGAAAAATACCAAAATCAAAAGTTACAAAGCTTCATAATTCTTTCTCGATGAAGTGAACTATGACGGAGGGTTAGAAACCAAGCTCAGAAAATAACATAAGAGTTCAGGTATATGTTCGAGGGATATGGAGTTGAGTCTGAGAATTGACAAAAGTGAGGAAGAAGTTTATGAAATCGTAGAGTAAGGTTGAAACCATTCTACTAAATTGAGGGAAAAGAAGATCAGTTTACGAAGGGAATCACTGATTTAGAATATCAATCGTTTCTAGGAATTAAAAATTTTACGAGATTGATAAATCATTGAGTTGACTCTATCTTAAAATCATGGAAAGATTAGATGTCAGGAAATTTTTATGATTTAGAGAATGAGAATTGAAAAGCGTTGAAATGATGGTGACAATTCAAGAACGGTTTGATATGGTTGTAGGAACACTTTTAGTTCAACAGAACTCTTCAAGAACTCTTCAAGTCTTGAATGTCTTCTCGTTCCTCATAAATCCTGTTGCGTCCATTTGTTGCACTTGAATTCTCGTCGTCTTGACTTTGATTTATACGACTCGTTTTTAAAGTAACGTTAGCATAAGAGATTAGTTAGTCAAACAGGTTAGCCATAGAGCAATTAGCAGGTAAAAGAATTATAAAAGATTAAGATTCTAACGCTCATCTAACTAGTTTATTATTATTTGGTCGGTCCTTAAGATTCTACCCTTCCTCACATTTTTAAAATGATCTAAGTTATTATTTTAGTGGTCTAGAGATTCCTAATTTATTATTTGATCCTATAAGTCTATGCCTGACATACGATATGAATGTCTGGCCCAGGTGTCGTCTCGCTATGTGAGATAACTTTAAGTCATTCACGGTCGCAAGACAGCTTTGATACCAACTGTAACAACCTGGTTTTTCGTGACTTTAATTAAACTAAGGCGGAAAATTAATTAAGTCTATATATTACAAAACCAAATTGTTATCGTCTTACAAACTCAGTATACATAATACGAGTTTAGAGATAAAACAGAGTATTTAAATTACAAGTTCTCTCAGAATAGATTACAAAATAAGGCCTTCAATCCCCTGATAGATCAACGGTCAAGACTCGGGGTACCTGCATTAAACTCTCATCATTTTCCCGCACACTCTTTCGATACATGCAATTCTAAAACAATATGCAATATGAATATTAAATAAGCAAGGAAAACAATTAGCAAGCATACAGGTAAAACACATAAGAAGGTCATGATGATTCAATACGAGTATAAACCAATCCAATAACATACCATGCTCACAAATAATCATACTCAACAATTCGCATTCCAATACTCAGCCAGGTCATTCAGATAGTCATCAAACAATATCAATCAAACAAGACAAGGAAAATACATTCTTCATACGTTAACTAATGATTGTTCGTTAGCGAGGCGGAAGCATGCAGACGTAAAACGCAATAGTAGACAGGGCCGAACAGAGCGGACGTGGCTGACATACTAGACGTCCGCGCAGAAGCGATCAGGGCCGAACAAAGCGGACGTGTCTGACAGGCTAAAGATACCTAAAGCGATAAGGACAGCCAAATCCCGAGTCTAATGTATGCATACACCACTATAGATAGGATCGTATCATACTCGCCCTCGAGTAAGTAGTCACCTAATAATACGACTATCACCTTAGACGGGTACCCCCGGGTGGGGCTGGAGTTTCCAATTACCGTAGTATGGGCTCACGGAGATATCAAGTATGCCCCATCCCTGAGGTTGAATATCCCGCACCGAAATAATACTTTATATAAAAATATTAGATCGCCTTTAGCAACTCTGGGAGGGAGCTAAAGTCCCCATAGACGGCTACTACCTCATTAACTTCAATTCAAGAGTCGCGACATGGCGAACAATCCAAGTATTTTATTCAAGTAGTTCATTTCTTAATTTCTTATTTCCTCGCTCATTCAAAGTAGGTGACAATTCTCAGAACTTAAATATATCGCCTATCTTTGTATAATGAAATTTTAGGTCAAGCAGTTCTTCAGGTAAACAAAACACATAGAAAGACTTAGTTAATTATTTGGAGTCCGTTTGTAAATTTTAAATATTTTTACTATTCATTATTTTACTATTCATCGTATTTACTATTCACCGTATTTACTATTCATCGCAATTACTATTCACCGTATTTACTATTCCTCAGATTTGTACGTATTTTTATACGCTTATGCGTATTTTTATACTGTATTTTATTCAGTATTTTATACGTATGTGTATTCATATACTTAGTATTTATTATTATATTTCCTTTGTACTTAGTATTTTTATTTTATTTCCTTATACTTAGTATTTTCCTTTTATACTTAGTTTTCTTATACTTTACAACTACTTTTATACTTAGGATATTTTTAGGTTTTACAAAACCAACCTTTATTTTTCTAAGTATATAATTCTAGTTTTAAAGACGTTAGGTTAGTTTTGTATTTAGTGATTTTGAAATATATTTTAATCAAAGTTGTTAAGTTCATTTGTACTTAGTGATTTTAAATGATATTTCAAAAGCAAAACTTGGTTAAATTTAGTCGTATACTTAACTAAAATTTAGGCGGTTTCAAATTTTAGCGAGGTTGTCGTAGTTCATTTTAAATAGTCCGTATGTCCACATCCAAATTTAAGCATAGGTAGTAACACACGATTTAGTTCATTTTAATACGTGTAACGTTTATTTTAATCGGTTTCGTTGATTCTTTTTATTAATGATTCATTATATAATCTAATATAATCCTATTTACTAATCAATTTTAGTGACTAAGTGACAAATTCATTTTGATCAAAATTAGGTCCATTTTTAGTGTAAATGCCGTGGCCTTTATTTATTTAGCTATTTATTTCTTTTTTTGTTTTTTTTTTTTTTATTAATAAATCATTACTTTAACTTATGAAATTATTTAAGTGATAAAAATAAAAAGTGACAAAATCATTTTTGGTCTAAAAATAACCCTAAGGCCGTGGCACCTTATACATATACCATTTATTTTCGTTTTCTAATTTTATCGGTTTTCAACTTAAAGTTTTTATATATTAATTATTTAAATCATACTAAAGCGATTTAACTAGTTTACGATTTTCACTAATTATTTTATTTCAATTATGAATAGTGATTTTACTCACTTTAAATTTCTAACTTTTATATTTTGATGATTTAGCTTATTTAACTTATACATTTAGTAATGTGATTATTCACTAATGGATTAAAACAACATTTAAGTTTAACTTTAATAAACTTATGAATCAAACTAGTTACTTAAATGAAGAACACATGAATTTTTCCAAGAACACTTATGCTTTTCTTAAGAACACTTTTTAACTCAAAATTTATATTATCGTTTTATTTTCTCGAATTTTTATAGCATGTCTAATTTAACTAGACTAATCATAATATGTTATTTAGAAAAATTAAAACTAAAAATTAGTCCATTCAAATCCATTTGGCCGTGTATATATATATATGTTTATGATTTTTGATTTTTGATTTTTATACTTCTAATTCAATAACTAACTTACCTTATATTATTTATGTATTTAATCATAAGTGGAAAACATAACAAAACATTAACACACATAAATAAAATCATTCAAACACAAGAATAACATAAACATTCAAGAACACACATAATACATTAAAACACCTAAAAATTCATAACAAATTCATTTTAAATCCTAAACAAAAACTAATTATATTTTCATGTACATATTAGTCTTAGCATTTTAAGCATGCAATTTACAAAAATTAAAACGAAAAATTAGACAAAAATAAAGGGGAATGCCGTGGGGTTTTTAAGTGAGCAACACATTTCATTTTTCGATTTTTGTCTTCTAATTTAACATATGAATACTAGGTGATATAATAAAACCATACATGCATCAAAAATAAAAACACATAATCAAATTCGAGGCGCTTATCATATAAATGTGCGGGAAGCACCTTAGTTAGGTTATGAGTGAAATAGATTAGCGGTTATTCGGGATCAACGATATGATCGAATTGGCTAAGATCGACTCCACCACCTTGCTCCTCGTCTTTGGTTAGGAGAGGTACATAAGAATGAAATAAACAAGTTAGTAATTTATTTTAAAACTAAACTAGCTAAACTAAAATTGTAAAGTGTTGTAGTATTTTATGTTTAGGTGATGGTTGTATTTTAATTAATTTGATTCATATTCTTAAATAAATATAAGCATAAAGAGGATGTGATTACTAACATAACTAATGAAAGATTTATTTATGAACTTGAATGATTTAAGGAATAAGAAATAAATGATTTAAAATAAAAGAAGAAGTGGAAGGATGGTGTTCTTGAAGTTGCACATGAATAAGCTTACTAATTGCTCTTGAGTTTGAGTTTATTTTTGAGAGGAAATGACTTAGAAATATTTGGTGTTTGTGTTGTGTTTGGACCGTGTAAGTGTAGTGTAGTAGTAGTAGTTGTTTTATTTTTTTGTAGTATGTAAGTTTGTAGTATATATGTAAGTTGTATACTTGTGTAAGGAAAATGAGAGCATGCTTGAGACAAGGGGACCATGTGTGTAAGAGTGGAAGGCATGGGTGTAAGAGGGGAATGCATGCTTGAGACAAGGGAACCATTGTGTAGGAAAAGCAAAAGGAAAAAGGGAAGACAATGTTGAGCTTGTAGCTCAAAAATCTCGGCCAAGACATGGGTCACTTGGCCCGATTTTTCGTTTTTGAAATCTTCGACTTGTGCGCACGTGAAAAGTCCCGAAATGAAATATATAGTCTTAAAATGATGGTTCGAAGTAAGATCGAAAATAAAAATGAAGAAAAACGTTGAAGGGTGATCAAAACAAAAATTGGCCTTAGGATCCTCGAAACTTTGAAATAAATCTTGTGTGATCGAAATATATATTTTTTTCGTGGAATGTTACTGAATTAAATCATTATGCTTAAACGTCAAAAAGTTTATCAGTTTAGGCTTAGTGTAACTGAATATATCGAGTTTTAGTGGAAGTGTTAGTTAAATCAAAGTGGAATAGTAATTTGATATTATTATTATATGTTGTGTTAGTAATAATCAATATGATTAAGCTTAAGCTACTTTAATTAGGTTTGGATTATGAGTAATTATATTTAGTAAAGGATTAGGTGACTAAATCACATTTGGGTGGCTTGGCCCTTTAGTCAATGTTTGACCTCGATTTGCGTGCCAAGATTTGTCGTTGAGAAATTTGTCGTAGGTGCTTCATTTGATTTATCAAGTTTGAATATGTGAAAATAAAGTTCAAATTTGAAGCATATAAAAATGGTTTTAATTCAGGTGCGAGAATACTTGTAGTGTATTGTAAATGTTGACCTTTATAGAATTTTGAATTGTATTTCTTTTTGAATTCTAAAGTTGATACAATATACTTTATTTTTCAAAACTTTTATATTTGAACTTAGGAACTTTAGCATTATTTGGCGAAAGAAATTCAGACGTATTTTTATTATAAGGAAAAAGGATGAATTTAATCTAAGGAATTAAATTCTTTTATAAAAATGTGTTTCAAAAACACGGGGTGTTACACCATTACAATATTTCTATTTTTTGATACTATTAATGAATTAAGATAATATTTGAAATTGTGGACGATTTATAAATAAAAAAACTAGTCGTATGTGTTTTTGTTTGATTACTCTTCGTAGATATTATCAAATTTATATATATTTTTACACTGTGTAGGTATAGGTATTATCATTATAAAATTCGCCTAGACATATGCATAATGATTTCATAGAGAGAATGAACTCGAAAGGAGAGAGTATTGTATTTGACTTGCTAAGCGTGTTTGTCCCTATTTGTATTAACTACAAGATTTCTAAATAAAGAAATGAGAATTTTTAATTTTTTTTTTGTTAAATGATATCTTTTATTTAAGGTCATTTGTGAGACAGTACATTTAATTTTTGTTTTGTTTTGTTTTGTTTTTAGTGTCTTTTATTTTCAAATTTTATTATAAACTACCAAATATCGGATTCCGGCGTATGAAGTCAAACTTCCGATGAGAAGACTTATTTGACACTTTATTTTTTGTTAAAAGTTACCTCATTCAAGTCTTCGTTTGTTAAAAACTATCAAACTCACCATTATCCACTTCATCTCCGCAAACGCGTTATTCTGGAGGTAGAGCTCTTTCAAACCCATATTTTCACATATTTTAGGAGCGAATTTTTCAGAGATTTTGTTGGAGCTCAAATCCAAAACCTCTAAATTACTAACTCTAGACACGAAATCGATTAAACTCCCCTCAAACTTGTTAAAAGTGCGGTTTAGCTTTCGCAACTTCGACATATTTAAGAACACATCGATAGGCAAAACCTAGGAGAAATTATGGCTAGAATGTATAATGTTTTGACCAACACGCCAGAGTAGAATTCATTCAGAATCGCGCCGATGAAATTATTTAAGGAAAGAGCAACTCCACTAACTTTAAAAGCACATTATTGACAAAACTCACGGGAATCGAGCCTTCAAATTTATCGCTACCCTAGCTGACATTCCAAATTTTTCGAAAGAAATCGAAGGAAAACCGCCTTAAAACTCATTATTCGACATCTTCAAGTAGCTTATGTTATCACAACCAAATAAACCACTTTCAACACTACCAACAACTTTGTTGGAAGATAAATCGAGGTACTTCAATTAGTGCAAGCATCGGCACCAAATTTTGAAATTTTAGTCGAAAAATTATTGGAAGAAAGATCAAGTACTTCTTTAGAGCATTTTGCAAAAGTAAAACTTCCTAATTTATTCTCTTTCATACTCAAATGACTCAAATTTTCACACCCATTTGACAAAACCCGAGAAATAATTTGTTACTCCCTTCGTTTCTTCTTTTTCCTTCCATTTGGAAATGACACTTGGTTTAAGGGATAATGTTATGACCAGATTTTACACCACCCAGAGTTGACAGTTCTGGATAGACATTGTAAATACGGTATAGAGCAGGAAAGAAGAGCAATAGCAGTTATAGCCCAGAATAGGTCAGAAGAGGCATGGCAGTTATGGTCAGCAGAGGTCAACTATGACGGTTACAAAGATCATGGGGTAATGGAAGAAATCATAGCTGAGCAGAAGTGGAGTCAGTGGAAGTTAATTAACCGCCAAAGATAGTGGAAGTCATGGAAACGTGCCCTAGAAAGTAGGAACTGATTCTCAGCTAGCTTTGCCTATATATAGAGCTTATTTGTACACTTTCAAGGATCTTTTACTCTCCTTAGCATACTTAAGCACTCGATAATTATACTACGATAAAACATAGTCGATTACGTATATCCGCTCTGAAGTGATCATACTCTCACAGCTTGTACTCTGTAACCCCAACTCGATATCAATAAAAGTACTCCTGGCTTGGTAGCCCGCAGCTTTCCCCATCTTCTTCTGGGCCTGCGTCATCAAATCCTGTGTCCTTAGTTCTGTCCCATATAGCTCAGTTCTGTTCTGTTCCGCAAATAGTACTAGTTGATCCACTTTTCACTATTTTCATACTTGTTAAGTTTTTACCAAAACAAATTGGCGCCCACCGTGGGGCAACTAGTTTATTAATTTGCGTGACTTTTCTCACAAAAATCTCACAAAAATCACCTTTTCTATACTCAAATGGATGATAGAACTTTGGAGCAATTGTCCAAGGAGTTACAAGATGCGCAATCCAAGATTCAGCAAATCTCAGAAGAGAATGCAAAATTGAAGGAAACAGAGTCTGTTCTGAAGACTAAGCTGGATTCTGCTAAGGGCAGTACATCAAAAATCAGACCTGGGGCATCCTTGAGTTCTATAATTAAGAGAATAGATTTCTCCAATCTAGACGAAGATGAGGATCTCGAAGACCAGCTACTGGGTGGTGAAGAAGAGGAGGAAACGTCCGAGAATGCTGACAAAAGGAGGGGCAAGAAGAAGTTCAACTTCACCCTCATGATGATGCAAGAACTCCAGAAGTTACATGACAAGGTTGCAAAGATCCCAGGAGCTCCAGCACCAATTGAGGAGGCTTCCCAAGAGTGTTATGCAGATTCACCATTCAGTGAGGCTATAACTATGCAGGACATCCCAAAGAAGTTCAGTGTCCCAGGGATGAAACTGTATGATGGCACAGGAGATCCACAGGACCACTGTAACAACCTGGTTTTTAGTCGACTTTAATTACTAAGGCGGAAATTAATTAAGTCTTAAACCAGCGTTATTAATTATACAATAACCCAAAATGTTACATCGTAATTCAAGAGTTGAATAAAACAACTCTAAATACGGAAATTCAAAAGAGTAGCGTTATATATATTACATCTCTCTCGGAACAACTAAGGAAAAGCAATAAAAACGTCTCGTGGCTCCATCCAAAACCCAGCTCCTGGTCCACGAACGTCCTGCACAATAAACTGATGGGGGGACGCCCGCTGAGCGGACAGTGACTAGCTATGCTCATACTTACCCTCGATTTCAATTACTTTGGTTTAATATTATCGCTTTATAAACATAACATTATGATAAAACATAAACATGCTTAATACATATAGCATATAAAGACATATAAGTCATAATAAGCATGCGGTTTAAAGCGATAAATCATATAAGCATGATATTCAAATATGAAGGCAAATAGCATATAATAGCATATCAATAGTATTACAATAATTCAATAGCATTACAAGGCGATATCGGATCGCAATCAAACATACGTATCTTATCATTCTCCTCATGCACTGATTCAATCTGAAAGTTGTGGTCTTTAATTTTCGAAGATGGTACACACTCGTTCTCAATTAATCATACAACAAACAACACATACTGCTTACGAGCCTGACCACTGAGTAGGCCTTTGTACTCTGATCGATTGCATCTCACTTCCATAGTGCAGAGACTTACTCGACTCGTAAACCACGCCGAATACTATAATACTTGCATCTCATCCTCTAGTGTTCGAAATGATTCAACTTCGATACAATCTCGTCAAGTGATCTTTACATGTGGCAAGAACGAATGCTAGTGTCGCGCCCACTAAGAACGAAACACCGCAAAGGAGACCACCGCTATAATCGCCAAATTCCAAGACGGATGCCCTGTTAACTTTAGCGAAATAGGAATAAAACCCTAGTCTAGTACATGTACACTAGTATCCAATTTAAGAATGGGCTATGCTAATCATAGAGCACCTTAACTCAGGATAAAACGACTATTTCCTAAAGCCCGAGACAAAAGCCTTGGCATATTCAATTATCTTGTCCCAAGAATGGCGACCGCGACAAGACTATCTTAACCCCACTTCACTCACGATTGACGTTCCCTTATCTGAGGCCCAAGCTTGACCTTTTATTTAAACATACTCATGATTTATTATTTATTTGATATTACATATCACATGTTTCTAGACTCTCCTAGTCTCATCACAAACGTTTAAGTATTTGTAGGTTTCATATGATCACATAACACGCTCGTTTATTATTTGAAGTGTTGTTAATTATTAACGTTTTCAAGTTTCTAAATCAAACGTTTATTAGTATGTCCAATTTTATTTATGTGTTTTTCAAACACTTTAGGTCATTTACTTCTTCATTTTAAATTTTCTATACTTAGTAAAATTTTCAATTATTTTCAAAGATTTCACTATTCAATCGTATTTTACTATTCATCGTATTTACTATTCATTGTATTTACTATTCATCGTATTTACTATTCATTGTATTTACTATTCATCGTATTTACTATTCATCGTATTCTATACGTATTTTTATAATGTATTAGTATTTTATATGTATTTTTATACTTATACTTATTATTTTTATACTTAAGGTATTTTAGTTATAAAACTAAATCTTTTATTTCCTAAGTATAGATTTCTAGTTTTAAAGTCGTTAGGTTCGTTTTGTACTTAGGCGATTTTTGAAAATATTCTAAAGTCTAGTTTTAAAAATGTTAAGTTCGGTTTGTATTTAGTCATTTATGAAAATATTCGGAAATCATAGTTTTAAAAACGTTAAGTTCATTTTGTATTTAGTCATTTATGAAAATATTCTAAAATTCTAGTTTTAAAAACGTTAAGTTCGGTTTATAAAAGGTGATCAATGATATTTATTTTAAAACGAGACTCGGTTAAATTTAGTCGTCTATTTATTTAAGTTAGTGATAGTATCGTGGATGATTCATTTATAGCCCGTATGTCCAAGATCATCAATCCAATAGCAAAGGCGGTAACACACGATTTAGTTCATTTTTATAACGGTTACATATTTTTATCGGTTTATAATATTTTATTTATAACTAAATCGATTTATACTAAAATTCAATTCTAATTACTATTTAACTTTAGTGACTTAGTGATAATTTCATTTTAGTCAAATTTAGTCAATTAAAAATGAAAAAAAACGTGTACAACATATATAACACAAAAATTGGTTTATTTCTTTTAATTTCTTAAATCTAACTTATTAACTAATAATTAAATTATATTAACAATAAACTAAAAAGTGATAAAAACAATTTTAACCCTAAAAATAAGAAGAATGCCGTGAGCATGTATAGTATGTTCTAAAATTTCATTTTTCGATTTTAACGGTTTTTAACTTAAAGTCTTTATATTTTAATTATTCTAATTAAACTAAAACGATTTAAACTATAATGAAATTTACTAACAATTTCATTTATATTTATGAATAGTGTTTTTCAACACTTTAATTTTCTAACTTTCTAATCTAAATGATTTATAATGTTTTAGTCGTTTTAATACATAATACTAACAATATATATAAACAATAACTAAACATAAACACAAATTATTAACAAACATAAATTAAAATGAAATCAAAATGAGTAACAAGTATGAACATCAACATGAATAATCAAGAACACACATGAAGAACTCAAGAACAATTCAAGAACACTTATTTCGATTTTGATAATTTATAATTTATTTTCCTAAATTAATTCTTTTCATATGGTAACATCCATTTTAATTAACTTAATCTAACATATTATTTACAAAAATTAAAAGTGAAAATTTACTTAAAAAAAATAAGGAAAACCGTGTATATGTAATATATATATATAAATTTTCATTTTTGATTTTAATCACTTTAAACTCATTTTTAATATTTCACATAATTTTTATATAACATTACTACTTCATTAAAACATAAATAAACATAAAAATCATATGAACATAAATTAAAAATGCTCAAAATTAATTTAACTAACATATGAACAATATTACTACAATTACACTATTATCATTATTACTTATTTATTATCATTTTATTATATAACACATAAACATATAAGTTCATACAAGTGATGTTTAACATATTTAACATAATTTTCATATCCATAAAATTATAATAACAAAACAAATTAATTTACTAAAAAGATAATACAAGACAAAGCTAGTCACCTTATTTTGAATGTTAATCGTCGGGATCTAAAATAAATTTTAGATCGGGTTGGTCTTCACCCAAAACCCATGTTAACCTTGAAAACCCGGTTTGAAAGTTAGCTCCAAATACCCATTAATTAGTTAAGTAATACTAGAGATTTATTATAGAAATATTAAGCTTTTAATTAAAGAGTTTTAGGAAAGAAAATGGAAGAAATCAAAGAGAGGAAATGGAGAGCAAGGCTACGGTCCATATGGAGTATGTAGTGTTGATTTTGTACTTGTGAAATTGTAAGGATATGTTAGAAAATAATGTAGGTTAAGTAATGTTTTAATTTAATTTAATGTTTAATTAAAATAAAAGTAAACATCATCATCACCTTTAACCAAAATAAGTCCACATTACTATTTGGTAAGAAAATGTCCCCTTGATATTTTAAAAAGTTTTTACGAAATAAATCGGGTTTAAAAAGTCGGGCGTTAAAAGCGATAAAAGTTAAAGGTTGCGCGTTTGACAATTTTTCTGAAATATCTCTACTTTTAAATTCTAAGATTAAAATATTTTATTTATTACTTTAGAAAAATTTTAAAAGTGACGGAAATGAAAATTGTAGTATTAAAGTAGTAGTATTGAAATTGTATTTATATTTTTATTAAAAGTATAAACTTTAAATTAAATACAAAATAAAAATAAAAATGATGATGAAAATATAAAGGTGTAAGACTTGTGTAAGAAAAATGGAAGTGGATAATACTTTGACTAAGGTGAGTCAAAAGTCAAATTTTCGGGCTCGATTTTCGTTTTTGAAATTTTCGATTTGCGCGCACGCGAAAAGTCTTGAAATAAATGATACGATCCTAAAATAGTGTTTTAAAGTGAAATCGGAATCAAAAATAAAAATAATTTTCAAAAGGTACTAAAAATAAAAATCGGATCATAATCCTCAAGATTTTGATTAAAATTTTACTAGGTCGAAATACTTATTTTTTTTCGTTGAATGTTATAGATTTAAAGAATTATAAACAAACGTCAAAACGTTTATCAGTTTAAATTAAGTATAACTTAGAATTTCGACATTTTAGGAAAAAGCTAGTTTAATAGAAAATGAATAGTAATTATATATTAATATAATATGTTTTATTAAAAATAATCAAAATGATTATATTTTTTTGATGTTTAAGTTTTTTTTTTTTGTACGTGAATCATGAAAAAATAAAGTGGCTTGACTTTGATTTGCGTCTTTGAAATTGTTGATCCGAATTTTAAAGACGGGAAAATTATAAGTGTTCATTTTTATAAAAATTTGAAATGTGTTTCTTTTACAACAAACTTTATTTTTTTAAAATTTTAAATTTGGACTTAAGAAATTTTAGTATCATTTAGCGAAAAAAAATTCAGACGCATTTTTATTATAAGGAAAAGGATGAATTTAATTTGAGGAATTAAATTCTTTTATCATATTGTGTTAAAATAACACGGGGTGTTACAAACCTACCCCCTTAAGAAAAGTTTCGTCCCGAAACTTGAATAGAATGGATATCTGCTCGCAGTTAGACAAGGCAGTTAGAGAAGATAACAAGATTTTACAAGTTTCGATAATAACATTTTATTTTGATAGAGTAAGACCTTTCAAAAAGTTTGAATTTCTGAAATATTATAAAGGTTTTAGATAGAGTGGAAAGATTGTATGATATAATTATTTTACATTTACAAATGGAATATTTGAAGTAATATAGAAATATTGCTAGGTTGTCATTTCTGAAATCGATTTCAAAAGGATTTTCAAAAAGGTGGGGCCTAGAAGTTTTGTACGGAATTAATTTAAATAAGAATTATAAGGGTTTTAAAATAAAAGCAAATTCATTTGAATTTAGAAATAGATATAAATATTAAAGTAGGTTGAAAATAAAGATTTTAAAACCATCATTTTTTTTTTTTGTCCTACCCCCTTAAGAAATTTTTAAACATATTTATCAAGTTTAAGTAGGAAAGATAAAAATTCATTTTAAAAGTTGAGAATTTGGAATAGGTATTGATAAGTTTAAAATTTTGAAAATAACTAACTTTGATAATATATAAGGTAAAGAATATGCGATTTAAAACCAAATAATTTCGAAGGTATTTAAAATCACGAAATAAAATTTTAAAATTAATTGAATAAGTTTTCAGAGGTATTTTCAAAGGAAAACATTTAGGTAAATTTTTGAAGATAATTAGGAATTATAAATTTACGATGATTTGTAAATTCCAAAAGAGATAGTAAATTTATAAAGTTAAAAAGAAATAAAGTTCTATGGTTTTTGAGAATGACTTAAAAGGAGCTTGCGATATTAGAAAGCAAAAGTGAGGTCATTTTGCGAGATTAAGGAATAGGGGTGGAAAATCAATTTTAAAAAGTCGATTGTAAGGAAATTATAGATGTAGAAAATTAGAAATTAGAAGGAAAAGGTTAAAGAGGTTAAAATTTTTAAAGGGGAACGAAATAAAAATTTTGGTTAGAGAGAATAATTAGATGAAGTTGTAGAAATCCTTTCTGCGACAGCAACCTTCCAGGTCTTGAACGTCTCCTCAGTTGTAAGGTCCTTGATGTATCCATTTGTTGCGTTTGAGGTCTTGTCGTCATGTATTTGATTAATGGCTTCGTTCTTCGAGAATTAAATTTATTACTAAGATTTTATATCCGAGGATAGTTGTTAGTCTTAGTTAGACACATCAGCAAGTAGCAAGCATACGATAGTTAGTGTATTTTATTTTGAGGGCAGTAGTTCGTTATTTAAAAGTCCTTAGTCTACGGTCGGTCCTTAAGGTTTCTACCCATCCTCACACTTTAAAGCGATTTCAAGTTATTATTTAAGTGATCTAATAAAAGAAAAATCTAATTTATTATTTGATCCTATTAGTCTATGCCTGACATACAATATGAATGTCCTACTGTGTGTCTCTCGTTAGGTAAGCATAAATCGCATTAGGCAATTCATGTTACTGGCCACAAGATGACTCGATAATTAATCAGAATAACCTGGTTCTTAGTCGACTTTAATTACTAAGGCGGAAATTAATTAAGTCTTAAACCAGCGTTATTAATTATACAATAACCCAAAATGTTACATCGTAATTCAAGAGTTGAATAAAACAACTCTAAATACGGAAATTCAAAAGAGTAGCGTTATATATATTACATCTCTCTCGGAACAACTAAGGAAAAGCAATAAAAACGTCTCGTGGCTCCATCCAAAACCCAGCTCCTGGTCCACGAACGTCCTGCACAATAAACTGATGGGGGGACGCCCGCTGAGCGGACAGTGACTAGCTATGCTCATACTTACCCTCGATTTCAATTACTTTGGTTTAATATTATCGCTTTATAAACATAACATTATGATAAAACATAAACATGCTTAATACATATAGCATATAAAGACATATAAGTCATAATAAGCATGCGGTTTAAAGCGATAAATCATATAAGCATGATATTCAAATATGAAGGCAAATAGCATATAATAGCATATCAATAGTATTACAATAATTCAATAGCATTACAAGGCGATATCGGATCGCAATCAAACATACGTATCTTATCATTCTCCTCACGCAGACTCGATTCAATTCAGAAAGTTGTGGTCTTTAATTTTCGAAGATGGTACACACTCGTTCTCAATTAATCATACAACAAACAACACATACCGCTACGAGCGACCACTGAGTAGGCCTTTGTACTCTGATCGATTGCATCTCACTTCCATAGTGCAGAGACTTACTCGACTCGTAAACCACGCCGAATACTATAATACTTGCATCTCATCCTCTAGTGTTCGAAATGATTCGAACTTCAGATACAATCTCGTCAAGTGATCTTTACATGTGGCAAGAACGAATGCTAGTGTCGCGCCCACTAAGAACGAAACACCGCAAGGAGACCACCGCTATAATCGCCAAATCCCACGGATGCCTGTTAACTTTAGCGAAATAGGGAATAAAACCCTAGTCTAGTACATGTACACTAGTATCCAATTTAAGAATGGGCTATGCTAATCATAGAGCACCTTAACTCAGGATAAACGACTATTTCCTAAAGCCTGAGACAAAAGCCTTGGCATATTCAATTATCTTGTCCCAAGAATGGCGACCGCGACAAGACTATCTTAACCCCACTTCACTCACGATTGACGTTCCCTTATCTGAGGCCCAAGCTTGACCTTTTATTTAAACATACTCATGATTTATTATTTATTTGATATTACATATCACATGTTTCTAGACTCTCCTAGTCTCATCGTCAAACGTTTAAGTATTTGTAGGTTTCATATGATCACATAACACGTTCGTTTATTATTTGAAGTGTTGTTAATTATTAACGTTTTCAAGTTTCTAAATTGAAACGTTTATTAGTATGTCCAATTTTATTTATGTGTTTTTCAAACACTTTAGGTCATTTACTTCTTCATTTTAAATTTTCTATACTTAGTAAAATTTTCAATTATTTTCAGTATTTCACTATTCACCGTATTTTACTATTCATCGTATTTACTATTCATTGTATTTACTATTCATCGTATTTACTATTCATTGTATTTACTATTCATCGTATTTACTATTCATCGTATTCTATACGTATTTTTATACGTATTAGTATTTTATATGTATTTTTATACTTATACTTATTATTTTTTTATACTTAAGGTATTTTAGTTATAAAACTAAATCTTTTATTTCCTAAGTATAGATTTCTAGTTTTAAAGTCGTTAGGTTCGTTTTGTACTTAGGCGATTTTTGAAAATATTCTAAAGTCTAGTTTTAAAAATGTTAAGTTCGGTTTGTATTTAGTCATTTATGAAAATATTCGGAAATCATAGTTTTAAAAACGTTAAGTTCATTTTGTATTTAGTCATTTATGAAAATATTCTAAAATTCTAGTTTTAAAAACGTTAAGTTCGGTTTATAAAAGGTGATCAATGATATTTATTTTAAAACGAGACTCGGTTAAATTTAGTCGTCTATTTATTTAAGTTAGTGATAGTATCGTGGATGATTCATTTATAGCCCGTATGTCCAAGATCATCAATCCAATAGCAAAGGCGGTAATAATACGATTTAGTTCATTTTTATGAGGGTTACATATTTTTATCGGTTTATAATATTTTATTTATAACTAAATCGATTTATACTAAAATTCAATTCTAATTACTATTTAACTTTAGTGACTTAGTGATAATTTCATTTTAGTCAAATTTAGTCAATTAAAAATGAAAAAAAACGTGTACAACATATATAACACAAAAATTGGTTTATTTCTTTTAATTTCTTAAATCTAACTTATTAACTAATAATTAAATTATATTAACAATAAACTAAAAAGTGATAAAAACAATTTTAACCCTAAAAATAAGAAGAATGCCGTGAGCATGTATAGTATGTTCTAAAATTTCATTTTTCGATTTTAACGGTTTTTAACTTAAAGTCTTTATATTTTAATTATTCTAATTAAACTAAAACGATTTAAACTATAATGAAATTTACTAACAATTTCATTTATATTTATGAATAGTGTTTTTCAACACTTTAATTTTCTAACTTTCTAATCTAAATGATTTATAATGTTTTAGTCGTTTTAATACATAATACTAACAATATATATAAACAATAACTAAACATAAACACAAATTATTAACAAACATAAATTAAAATGAAATCAAAATGAGTAACAAGTATGAACATCAACATGAATAATCAAGAACACACATGAAGAACTCAAGAACAATTCAAGAACACTTATTTCGATTTTGATAATTTATAATTTATTTTCCTAAATTAATTCTTTTCATATGGTAACATCCATTTTAATTAACTTAATCTAACATATTATTTACAAAAATTAAAAGTGAAAATTTACTTAAAAAAAATAAGGAAAACTGTATATGTAATATATATATATAAATTTTCATTTTTGATTTTAATCACTTTAAACTCATTTTTAATATTTCACATAATTTTTATATAACATTACTACTTCATTAAAACATAAATAAACATAAAAATCATATGAACATAAATTAAAAATGCTCAAAATTAATTTAACTAACATATGAACAATATTACTACAATTACACTATTATCATTATTACTTATTTATTATCATTTTATTATATAACACATAAACATATAAGTTCATACAAGTGATGTTTAACATATTTAACATAATTTTCATATCCATAAAATTATAATAACAAAACAAATTAATTTACTAAAAAGATAATACAAGACAAAGCTAGTCACCTTATTTTGAATGTTAATCGTCGGGATCTAAAATAAATTTTAGATCGGGTTGGTCTTCACCCAAAACCCATGTTAACCTTGAAAACCCGGTTTGAAAGTTAGCTCCAAATACCCATTAATTAGTTAAGTAATACTAGAGATTTATTATAGAAATATTAAGCTTTTAATTAAAGAGTTTTAGGAAAGAAAATGGAAGAAATCAAAGAGAGGAAATGGAGAGCAAGGCTACGGTCCATATGGAGTATGTAGTGTTGATTTTGTACTTGTGAAATTGTAAGGATATGTTAGAAAATAATGTAGGTTAAGTAATGTTTTAATTTAATTTAATGTTTAATTAAAATAAAAGTAAACATCATCATCACCTTTAACCAAAATAAGTCCACATTACTATTTGGTAAGAAAATGTCCCCTTGATATTTTAAAAAGTTTTTACGAAATAAATCGGGTTTAAAAAGTCGGGCGTTAAAAGCGATAAAAGTTAAAGGGTTGCGCGTTTGACAATTTTTCTGAAATATCTCTACTTTTAAATTCTAAGATTAAAATATTTTATTTATTACTTTAGAAAAATTTTAAAAGTGACGGAAATGAAAATTGTAGTATTAAAGTAGTAGTATTGAAATTGTATTTATATTTTTATTAAAAGTATAAACTTTAAATTAAATACAAAATAAAAATAAAAATGATGATGAAAATATAAAGGTGTAAGACTTGTGTAAGAAAAATGGAAGTGGATAATACTTTGACTAAGGTGAGTCAAAAGTCAAATTTTCGGGCTCGATTTTCGTTTTTGAAATTTTCGATTTGCGCGCACGCGAAAAGTCTTGAAATAAATGATACGATCCTAAAATAGTGTTTTAAAGTGAAATCGGAATCAAAAATAAAAATAATTTTCAAAAGGTACTAAAAATAAAAATCGGATCATAATCCTCAAGATTTTGATTAAAATTTTACTAGGTCGAAATACTTATTTTTTTTCGTTGAATGTTATAGATTTAAAGAATTATAAACAAACGTCAAAACGTTTATCAGTTTAAATTAAGTATAACTTAGAATTTCGACATTTTAGGAAAAAGCTAGTTTAATAGAAAATGAATAGTAATTATATATTAATATAATATGTTTTATTAAAAATAATCAAAATGATTATATTTTTTTGATGTTTAAGTTTTTTTTTTTTGTACGTGAATCATGAAAAAATAAAGTGGCTTGACTTTGATTTGCGTCTTTGAAATTGTTGATCCGAATTTTAAAGACGGGAAAATTATAAGTGTTCATTTTTATAAAAATTTGAAATGTGTTTCTTTTACAACAAACTTTATTTTTTTAAAATTTTAAATTTGGACTTAAGAAATTTTAGTATCATTTAGCGAAAAAAAATTCAGACGCATTTTTATTATAAGGAAAAGGATGAATTTAATTTGAGGAATTAAATTCTTTTATCATATTGTGTTAAAATAACACGGGGTGTTACAACCACGCTGCCCAGTACAAGCAAAGGATGTACACGGTCCCAGTTCCAAAAGAGTATAGAGAAGCCTGCATATGCAAAAGCTTTGGTTCTACTCTGGCTGGACCAGCTCTGCAATGGTTTGTCAATATTCCTAATGGTACTATTAAATTGTTTGCTAATCTTGTGAATAATCTTTGTTGCCCAGTTTGCTAGCAGCAGGAAGTTAGAGAAGCAAACAAGTGATCTGTACAGAAGAAAGATGAGTCCCTACGAGATTATCTCCAAAGATTCAACAAGGAGAAGATCTCTATCCCCAACTGTGATGTTGCAACCGCTATCCAGGCTTATAGGCAAGGTTTGGTGGTCAATTCTGAGCTTTATCGTGAACTAACCAAGTATCCTTGTGTTACTTTTGAAGATGTGCAGGCAAAGACCCTGGCCCAGATTAGACTTGAAGAGGATGCTTTTAGTCGGCAGGACGATTTTGGGTATGAGAAGGTGAACAGGAAGTCTGATAGTGGACGCACCCAGAGCAAAGCCAAAGACCATACAAAGAGCCACCCAGAACACAAGTACATGCCGTCAGTTCTAAGACAGTCAACTCTGATGACTCCCTTGATATCAGCAGTCTCGGTGTGGAGGTTCCACAGTTGATAGCAAAGTTGGAGAGCTTTGGGAATGGTGCAAGATGGCCCAAGAGGAATGATAATCCAAATCCAAACAGAAATCCAAACAAGTAGTGTGAGTACCATGGAGACATCGGCCCACAAAGACAAGACTGCTATGCCTTCAAGAAGGAGATATCTTACCAGCTCAGAACTGGACGTCTGAAGGACATCATCAGACCAGTCCAGAGGAATCCGGTCAGAGCTGAAAGCGCCAAGTCCCAGGGTTCCAGGGGACAAGAGTCAGAAAAGCCGCCAAATCCTCCACCCTACACACACGAGGTAAAATTTATTAATGGTGGTTCTGATATCTGTGGTTTGACCTATTGCAGCCAAGAGGATAGCAAAGCAAGAGAAGATGCAGCCTCCTACGTCAGTAGAGAAGAACTGGGAAGTTGTCACTTTTGATCATGAAGATTGTGAAGGCATCCCAAGATCGCATCATGATGACTAGTGATCAAGTTGCAGTTGGAAGCACCCTCAGACGTCGAGTTACGATTGATGGGGGTAGTTTTGTGAACCTGATCATGATGGATGCGTTAAAGGAGATGGGTATGGGCCAGGACAAGTGACCAAGAACTCCAATGTTACGGTAGGATTGATGGCGAGACCAAGCACACCTTGGGAGAGATCTCACTTCCCACCTATGCCCAGGAGTTTCTTCTTTTGAGAAGTTTAATGTTATTGATTCTATGACTTCGTATAATGTTTTGTTAAGCGGGCCTTGGATCCACAATCTTAAGGTCGTGGCGTCTACTTACCATCAATGTGTGAAGGTCCCAACTCAATGGGGAGTTACGGTGATCAAGGAGAAAGACAGATCGCACAGAGTGCTACAGAGCGACCTCAAGCCCCAGTCACCAACAAATCGCTCGCATAGCAATTACGAAACCAGTCAAGTCGATGAGTGGAGCCAGAGAAGTCGGGATTGGAGATGGACCAGATCAGTGTAGACCAGTCTTGCCCGTAAAAAGTATTGGTGGGCGGTGATGTGCCTTCTGTATCGATCCGATCCGATCGGTTTCTGAAGTCTAAGAAATCAAGTTTTGGATGGAGCCACTTTGACATGATCGAATCCCCCGACGTTATCACGCACAAGCTCAACATTGATCCTAAGTACAGACCAGTGCACCAGAAACGCAGGAAGTTTGCGCCAGAGAGAAATGTTATCATCAATGAAGAAGTCCAGAAGCTGCTGGACATGAACATGGTAAGAGAGGTAATGTATCCAGACTGGTTAGCTAATGTGGTTGTTGTGCAGAAGAAGAATGGAAAGTGGAGAGTCTGTGTTGACTATACAGATCTGAACAAGGCATGTCCCAAGGATCCTTTCCCTCTTCCTCACATCGACGCTATGGTGGACAAGACTGCTGGCCATGAAGTTCTGACGTTCATGGATGCCTCAAGTGGTTTTAATCAAATCAAGATGTATCCTCCAGACCAGGAGGGGACTTCCTTCATGACAGACCGAGGTATCTATTGCTACACCGCCATGCCCTTTGGACTCAGAAATGCTGGTGCCACCTATCCAAGGCTAGTCAACATGATGTTCAAAGATCTAATTGGGGGCACGATGGAGGTTTATATCGATGATATGGTGGTAAAGTCTAAAGATGCCAAAGATCATGTGAAGCACCTAGAGCAAGCGTTTGCAATTTTGGACAAGTTCAATATGAAGCTGAATCCCACAAAGTGCAATTTTGGAGTATCTTCTGGCAAATTCTTGGGTTACTTGGTCACCAGGAGAGGAATTGAAGCAAGTCCAGAACAGATAAAGGCAATCCTAGATCTGGAGCCCCCCAGATTTGTGAAAGACATCCAGATGTTGACAGGAAGAGTCGCGACTCACGAGCAGTTCATTTCTAGATCCTCGTAAAGGTGCAAACCCTTCTATGATATGCTCAAGAAGAACAAAGAATTCCAATGGGTGAAAAGCACGAGGAAGCATTCCAGGATCTCAAGAGTTACTGTCAACCCCACCATTCTTTGTCCAGGCCGAAAGAGGGAGAAGCGTTAAGTCCTGTGCACATCGATCCACGGAGCATTGATGAAGTGCGATTACGGTCGGGAAGAAGATGCTTTGCAAGATCCAATATACTACGTGAGTAAGAGCTTGCTAGATCTTTGAGACCAGGTATTCTCTTACGGAAAGGTATGTTCTTGCCTTAATTATGTCAACTACTAAGCTTAGACCTTATTTTGAGAGTCATCATATCGTGTTAGAACTAACCTTCCAGCTTAAGTCAGTCTTGAGAAAGCCCGAACTGTTTGGGAGAATGGCTAAGTGGTGCATGCGGCACCAAGACGCATTTACATCGATTATGAACCCGCACGGCGATAAAGTCACAAGCCTTGGCGGATTTTGTGGTCGATTTCACCGACCCTGGAAGAGAATAGCGCTATGGAAGTATTGAAACTCACACAGGCGAAAAGGAGAGACTGGGTCTTTGTACAGCGATGGAGCAACTAATGTCGAGGTTCCGGTCTGGGCATTGTCCCGAAATCGCCACAAGGGGACATACTAGCCCAGTCATGGCCAGAATTTCGTACCACCAACAATGAGGCGTAGTACGAGGCTTTAATCACAGGTTTGATGGTGCGTATTGGTCTTGGTGTCAAAAATCTGGAGGTAAAAGCGATTGTTTACTTATTGTTAATCGATTAATGGTTCTTTGCGGCCAAAGATTCTAAGATGTTGCTCTACCTTGAGAAGGTTAGAACCTTGGTTTTGAAGTTTGACGATTTAGGATTGACCAGATCCCCAGAGACCAAAACTCAGGCGAGACTCTACAGCTAGCCTTGGCTCTAGTTTCAAACCTGCAGACTGGACAGATTCCCATAGTACTCCTCCTCGGACCTTCTATAGAGAAGTCCGATCACATTCTGAACACATGCGCCCCACTCTTAGCTCTTGGATCGCACCTTTTATGCTTTTCTTAGAGATGGTGTTTTACCCCGCAGGACTTGAGGCAAGAGCTTTCCGCTTAAAGCCTCGAGGTATGTCTTGATTAATGATGTTCTGCATACAAGAAGTCTATGTCGAGTCCATATTTGCGTTATGCGGAACGTGAAGCAGCGTAACTGATACGGAAGAGTTGCATGAAGGAGATTGTGGCAACCACGGTCTTTGGAAGGAGTTTGGCCAAAGAAAGCTCTCGATTTGGTTACGGCCAACTATGAGAAAAGAGGTCATGGAGTACGCAAGCAAATGTGAAGCATGTCAAAAGCATTCTCCAATGATTCACCAACCAGCTGAAGTCCTACACCCTATTTCTGCACCATGGCCTTTCATGAAGTGGGGCATGGACATAGTTGGAAAGCTTCCAACGGCTCCAGCACAGAAGGTGTTTATGTTGGCAATGGCTGACTACTTTTCGAAGTGGATTGAGGTGAAGCGCTCGTGGCGTAATGTAAAAGGAAGTCATTTCGTTTATCAAAAGGAACATCATTTGCAGATTTGGAATTCCAAGCCAGATTGTATGTGACAATGGTACACCTCGTAGGAACAAGACCAGAGAATTGCATGCGGCACTGGAATATTGAACTGCTTACTTCTGCACCAAGATATCCTCAGTGTAATGGTCAGGCAGAATCTAGCAACAAGATTGTCATAAAGGTCCTAAAGAAGAAGCTGAAAGAGAGGCGAGGGAGATGGGCAGAAGAGCTACCATTAGTTATGTGGGCTGACAGAACTACACCAAAGACTTCTACAGGACAGACTCCGTTCTCTTTGGTGTATGGTTGTGAAGCGGTGATTCCAGCAGAAGTGTCTGTTCCAACAGCAAGGTATGGTTGTGGGTACTGGGATCAGACATGGAACCACTCGACGTCTTGCTAAGGGCGTAAAGTTAAAAAGATTAAGTACAAAAAACCTTTAAAAACTGTTTTGGAGCCGCCACTAAATTATGAGGGAAATTTAGAACCCGCCTCCGTGTCCTCATGCTCAAAGACATGTCTTAGAGTTCAAGGCACGTCGACACCCATCCATCTAAGGCTATTGTGAAACCAGATTCGGATTCGGGTGAGGGTACTTTTCTAAAGCATAAATCAAAATAATGTTTTTATGAAAGATCTTTTGGAAAAGCCTGTCAAAAGATAGCCTCTACTAGACTTGAGAACAATGCAAAGAATGATACATGAGCCTAAGTAATTCGCTACGTACAAGTGCGATAACAGTGTAAAAGAATGCAAAAAAGAGATAGTTTAAAACCCTCAGTTAAGCATGCTTAACTTGTTTAACGAAGACAGTTCAGTTTAATGACGAATTCATTTTAAGTGATTTAGATGCAAGATGGGGATTTGCTAAAATGCATGCAATAAAATAAACATTCAATTAGCCATTGATTTATTTTAAAGAGGTCAGTTGTTTATGCGACTTTGGAAAGGTGTTACGAATAGGGTGTGTATTCGAGGTGCATGGCCGCCTTATGAAAAGCAGACTCGCGTACCAAAGTCGGGGTGAGCCTAATGTAGGCCCTTGCTAGTCTAAGAAGTAAAGAAAGACCTTAATCCATACTAGGATTAAGTATTACCTGACTCGAGTTAGAAACCTAGCCGCTTCGCTTCAAAGGGGAGAATTCAACACTAGGAAAAATGAAGAATTCTAAGGATGTTTATGCGTGAGGCTTTGAGGGAGAGTTGTGTGAATTGTGTTCTGAAATTGTGTGTTGAAACGAATGAATGAAGGGTCGTATTTATAGTGTAGAGCTCGTCAAGAATTAGGAAAGCCAGGGGATAAAACCGGACGTATGAATCGCAAGGCCTCTTGCGAATGCTTGGGGCAATCGCAAGGACCCTTGAGGCTGCCTGCCCTAATCGCAAGGTCTCTTGCGATTGGTAGGGCGGGCATTATCCTTTTATTCCGTATATTTCCAAATTATATTTTAGGATATACGGTATAATCTTGCTTGAGCTCTAAGATACGTCGTTGAGGCTGTGTTTTAGGATTTGACTAGGTTATCCTGGACCTTGGGAAGCGGGCCAGGCATGGGTTTGGGCTCGGTTCTAGGCTCGAGCCCTGAAAATGTAAAAAGGGTGTATTTTGTAGCATTTTGTGAAATAGGACATTCCGTAAGGCTATCCTAGGTGTTCGCCAATCCTAAAAGATGGTTTTAGCGAACTAGGCCTAAATTGAGGGTTTTAGGTGAAATGAATTGAACCTTGTTAAAGTAAAAGGATCAATTAGACTATGTGTTCGAAAGAAGGGTGTGCGCATGCCGATTAGGACCTGAACTTGAGACAAGCTAGACTCTAGACCTAAGGACACTAAGAGTGATGACCCATAAAGAAACCTCATTTGCACTTTAAAACATTTAACTCGAATTCGTCATTAGTTAGAACCATTTAAGTCAACATAAAAGCATGCAATAAAAGTCCATTGTTACATCACTGGGTTTTTGGCGGGAGGTACAGATTTGGGTATCTACAGAGCCCGTCAGGTGAGGGGTATCAACGTCTTTGGATAGCTTGTGTCTTGAACGGGTTGGATCCAAATTCGTAGAGCATGACGTATCCAATGTTGTTGGATAGGCTGTATCCAATGCCGTTGGATAGAGCGTGTCTTGTGTGATTGGACATCTTGGGGTAGAGCGCTTCTAGTGTCGCCGGGCGTACTCCATGGGCTTGACTGTATTCTGAGCATCGTGAATGCCTACTTATGTCGTGCTTGATGTCTTCTTTGTCTCTTACTTGTACCTGCATAGTTAGTACTCAAAGAAAGAAAGTTTTTGAAAATGCTCTCGCGTTTTTGGAAATGCTTTTTGTTCGAAAGAAGTTTTTGAAAATGTCTTTCGTAAAGGAGATTTTGAAAATGCTGTTTTTGCGAAAGAAGAATTTGAAAAATGCTGTTTTTTCAAAAGAAGAGTTTGAAAATGCTGTTTTTTTTCAAAAGAAGATCTTGAAAATGCTATTTTTGAGAAGTGCTTAACGACGTTTTTTTTTTTTTTTTTTTCTTTTTTGAAAAGTATTGACTCGGGCGTTGAGCTAATTTTTAGAAAGTGTTTCCTAATGTATATTGACTCGGGAAGTGCTTCCTAAAGTGTATTGACTCGGGGGTTAAGCTAGTTCACAATGAGTTCTTTTCAAAGTGCGTTAACTCGAGTGTCGAGTTAATTTTTGAAAGGTGCTCTTTGTGGATGTGGATGAAATGTTTCAAAGACAACGATGAAACGTGCTAAGAAAACGAGTGTTTGAAGTGTTTCAAAGACGAAGTTGAATCATATGCGTGACTCGAGACTCGACAATGATAGGGATGTAAGTGACTATGACACGTGCATCGGTAAAGCCTCCGGCTTGGTGGCGTATGGTTGCTTCAGTGGCCTGTCGTTGTTCCTGCAAAATGAACAAGGTTAGATGAAAAAGCAGAGTACTACTCCTAGGTCTAGCACAACTTTGTCTCGACGTAGTCGTTTTAACGTCTCGATAAAGAAACAGTTTGCCTTTGATTTTTGTGGATTTTTGTGGATTTTTGTGAGGATGTCCTTGGCTTTGGAAGCTTTAGACATAAATTTGTAAAAGGGTTGGTTGAGTTCGGGTGAGCGGCCTACGTATCCGTGGGTACGGAATCAAACCTAGCGTAGTTCCAAAGGGAATCTGTTTGTGAAATGTGTTTATTTTGGAAAGAAGGTGTCTATGTGGAAAAGTGTGTGTTTAGGGACCCGCCGGTCCAAAAGGGCATTTTTGTGGAAAGGTGCGTGTTTAAGGACCCGCCGGTCCAAAGGGGTGTTTATGTAGTTGACCTTGATACATTGCATCTTAAAGGTAGGTTCTCCTTAGTTGATCTTGGCCGCTTGTTTATCACATCAAAGTCCAATTTGATGGAGAGGGGTTCTATTCCCCAACCTCGATAGTTGGATGAAACATCGAAGTATGTCGCTTCTTCATTGATGTTGGTAAAGAGCAATGTTCATCGTGCCATTTGTCCATTTGACACAGATTTCTCGAAGGAGTATTTGATTGGGTCCATTTTTGAGCAGACCTTTGTTTACTTAGCCACCGGCCTTGTTGACTTTCGGGCTTTTTGAATGTTATTCTGTCCCTTTCTTTTGAGACTTTTTTGCTTCTTGACTTTGCCCCTTTCTTAAAGACTTTGGGACTTGTTTGCTTCTTGATTTCTTGGAAACTTTGAGACTTGTTTCCTCTTTTGATTTCTTGGAAACTTTGAGACTTATTTCCTCTTTCGATTTTTTGGAAACTTTGAGACTTGTTTCCTTTCGACTTTGCTCTTTCGCCCTTGTCTTCACTTTTGATTGTATTCCCTTTGAGAATTCGTTGGGCCCTTTGTGGCTTGGGCTCGAGTTTCGACTTTGCTAGACCCTACGGCGGGGAGGTTTGCATGTGATCATGTGTCTATCACGCCGGACTCATATGACAAGTTCGTTTGCTTATTAGGCACGCGATCGAGTACGCGGAGGGCGATCCAGGAGTACTCATACTTTTGGTCGCGGTCAAATTCATGACCACTGTGGAGCCCCAAATTAATGGATCCTCCTCCAAAAGCAGCGGAGTAGTAGACCACAAGCATACTACCAAACCTCAAGTGTCTAGTCGTCGAAATCCTTTTGGTTTTTGTCTTGTACTTGATATTGACTTGGACCTTCGTACCCGGCCTAGACCTCCTTCGGATAGCTACTCCTAGGATGCAATGTATGTCGGTGCAAAATATTTTTGTATAAGAAATGTGAGTAAAAATGGGTAAAAAGAAACTGGGTTGTAGGCAAACTTATTCCCTTATCGATTTGTTAAAATGCCGTACGTCGAAGACTCGATTATCCTAGACTGACGGAGATTGACTCGATGCTTAAAAACTCGACCCGTATTTAAAAGACTCGAATTGCTTGAGGAGATCCGCCAGATCGTCGATGGTGCTTGGGTGGACGCCTTGTCGGTTGCTTCGTGATGTACGTGTCATGGGTACACGTCGATGCCCTTAGTGTCGAGACTCGATTAACGCATACTTTGATTCGATTTTGTCTTTGAAAGTGGTTTCGTTTGGAGGGTGTTTCGAGTTGAAATGTGTTGTCACATTTCGACTCTGTGCAAGGGATAATTCAAGGTAGTGATGAGCTACTTGAATCAAGGGTGCTTCGAAAATGCGATGGAAACGGTAGTGCGGATTTTCATGCGTGCTTAAGGAAGAGTCTGACCGAAGCGAGTATGAGTCACTGGGTCCAACATCTAAAGTCCTTGGGATTGAGTTTACAATTCTCGGGTTTGTGCTTTTGCGAAAAGAGGAACGCCTGATCCTAGAAGATTTTGGGCTAGTGAAAACTTTCGAAAGACGCTTGTATTGGAAGGGGTATAAAAAAGAAAAGACCTTGAGCCGTTCGATTTGTTTTGTGAAATTCCTCGAGAATGGGCTGACATTCTCGGGTTTGGAAAGAGTTTTGTGATAAAAAGGGTTGTGATGACCGCGAGTCATGCGGCCGATTCTGAGCTAGAGACGTTTTAAAACGTTTCATGCTCCACGATGTTTGGTGATAGGAAGCTAGAAGTCTATGTTAATGGTGTGTTGCTAAGATCCTATTAGTCGATGCTCGAAATGGCGTTTAAGCTATTTGAGTCGAAGGTGTCAAAATGGGATGAGGACGAGCTTGCTCGTCCACATGGATTTTGTCCCAGGAGAAATGGATCGAGGTGGTTTGAGCCATTCGATCCGATGTTAGAATCCACAAGATTGGGCTTGGCCATTCTTGGGTAAGGCGAGGGATGCTACCTATTGGGCTGGTTTGGTAATGGGTCGTTTTGTTTAGAAAGGTTCGAAGAAGCCTAGGGCCGTGAGTTCGCTTTGAAAGACTCACCAAGAATGTGTCCTCATTCTTGGGTTATGCTTTGTGAAAAAGCATGCGATAAATGGGTTAGGATAACCGTAGGTTATTTAATCCATTTATGTTTTCAAAGGCTTAGGAAAAGCGGGTTTTGTGTTGGGTTGCTCACGATGTTTTTAATTAACGATTGTTCATTCGTTAGTTCATTTTATCGCACGTTTTTCTTTTGTTGGGTTGTTTAATTGATTTAATTTTTGTTTGTTGTTCGTTGTTTATTTGTTTGTTTTTAGTTTGAGACGAGACATAAGCAAACTTATTCGTATTATTCATTGAAGAAGAATTGTTTGACAAAAATAGGAGAAGAGCTGGAGCTAGTCTCCGAAAAGTCTAAGCTAAAACTAGAAGGTGGGTCGACAGATGACCCGACGCCTAAAGGATTAGATCCTAAAGGGATCTCTTCTTCTTTCCATTCGCCAACGCCTCCGTTCTCGCCAACTTCCTTTTAAGTCGTGATGGCTTGTGTTTTATGGGTGCATCTCCGCTTGTCAGTTTGTTCTCAATGTCTGTGCTAGGGGTTGAGTTGTTTTCGGGCGTGACAAAGCCTGAGTGATCTATGGGAGGAAGTGGTCCTCTGAAGATCGTGTGGTTGTATGGAGGGTGATCTTTGTTGGATGGTTTGGGTTTAATCCTTTCGTCACCTTGGATTGTGGCTTGGTTGGACATAGGCCATTCGTCCCCTTCATCGTTGAACGAAGCACCAATGATTTGATTGTCGCTCGGTTTGATATTGTTGGAGCAGTTCATAATGGGAGGTGATCCCACGAAGATTGTGTGGTCGGTGAAAGGGTCGTCGTTGGGCGGCTTGGACGGTTGAGACGGTTTGTCGAGCTTTCCTTGGTCGATGAGATCTTGGATGGCGTGCCTTAGTTTGAAGCAGTCTTCTGTGTCGTGGCCTTTGCCTCTGTGGTATGCAAAGTAAGCATTCGGGTTCCAAAGTTTCGGCTTTTTGTCTTCGGGTGGCTCGTTGGTAGGCCCGATTGGTTGTAGGTAGTTATTTTCAACCAACCTATGGAATGCCTTAGTGTAAGGCATAAAGCTCCTGTAGC
Source organism: Dianthus caryophyllus (assembly GCA_023091065.1). NCBI lineage: Eukaryota > Viridiplantae > Streptophyta > Magnoliopsida > Caryophyllales > Caryophyllaceae > Dianthus > Dianthus caryophyllus. Next base: position 7,110,130 of record CM041529.1, on the reverse strand, counting down.
TTTTGGTTGCAAATGTGTCAAAGCTATCCACGGTGCAGTTTTCCTCACTCTTGGTCGCGCAAGAAGATTTTGGTGAGTTATCTTGGTAGGTATCGCCGGTGTATCTAGCCATGGCACTAGTCCTAAAGTCGTCTTCGATTTGAGAGCCGACTCTGATGAGTTGTCTGAAGTCTTGAATGTTGCTGTACCGCATGTATAACTGATACACGGGTCGCAGGTTGTTTATGAACTTAGGCACAAGTTCATCCTCATGCGGACGATTTGGAATTTGTGCGCTTAACCTTTTCCATCGAGAGAAATACTCGGTGAAGCCTTCGTCGTCTTGTTGGTAAAGGGTCTCGAGAGTGTGGATCGAAACATGTTCGTTAGTCTTGTCCTTGATACGTTGCTCCAAACGCTTTATCTCGGTCTTGTGGTGGCTCAGCAGGCGTTCGAGGTCGTTGGTCAGCTTGGTGACTTGTTCACGGAGTGCGTTAACATCATCATTGCTAGCCATTCTTCTGCATGTGTTCGTTTCTTGTTGGGGATGTAGTTCTGGGCGTAGGGAGTATCTAGTTGAAACCTACGTTTAGATAGAGTGCATTAGCTATATGACAGACCCAACTTGACACATTCGTTTACATGTTTATTTTTAGCTCATTTCGTTTTAAAAAAAAACTCTTTTAAGTTTTAAAAAGAATGAAGTTTTTCGAAAATGGGCTAGGAGTGTTTTTGAGACAAGACAGCGTATGCACAGCTTATCTCGATGTTAAAAGGCTTCGTTTTGCATCCAGCTTATCCCAGCGGAGTCGCCAACTGTAGGTACCGGGATCAGACATGGAACCACTCGACGTCTTGCTAAGGGCGTAAAGTTAAAAAGATTAAGTACAAAAAACCTTTAAAAACTGTTTTGGAGCCGCCACTAAATTATGAGGGAAATTTAGAACCCGCCTCCGTGTCCTCATGCTCAAAGACACGTCTTAGAGTTCAAGGCACGTCGACACCCATCCATCTAAGGCTATTGTGAAACCAGATTCGGATTCGGGTGATGGTACTTTTCTAAAGCATAAATCAAAATAATGTTTTTATGAAAGATCTTTTGGAAAAGCCTATCAAAAGATAGTCTCTACTAGACTTGAGAACAATGCAAAGAATGATACATGAGCCTAAGTAATTCGCTACGTACAAGTGCGATAAGAATGTAAAAAGAATGCAAAAGAGATTGTTTAAAACCCTCAGTTAAGCATGCTTAACTTGTTAATAAAAACAGTTCAGTTTAATGACGAATTCATTTTAAGATATTAAGATGCAAGGTGAGGATTTGCTAAAATGCATACAATAAAATAAACGTTCAATTAGCCATTGATTTCTTTTTAAAGAGGTCAGTTGTTTATGCGACTTTGGAAAGGTGTTACGAATAGGGTGTGTATTCGAGGTGCATGGCCGCCTTATGAAAAGCAGACTCGCGTACCAAAGTCGAGGTGAGCCTAATGTAGGCCCTTGCTAGTCTAAGAAGTAAAGAAAGACCTTAATCCATGGTAGGATTAAGTATTACCTGTCTCGAGTTAGGAAACCGGCAGCGCTTCGCTTCAAAGGGTACAATTCAACACTAGGAAAATGAAGAATTCAAAGGTGTTTATGCGTGCGGCTTTGAGAGAGTTTTGAGATGTGTGAATTGTATTCTGAAATTGTGTGTTTGTCGAATGAAGGGAGGGTTGTATTTATAGTGTAGAGTTCGGCAGATTTTAGGAAATCTAGGGATAAAACCGGACGTAGGAGCCGCAAGACTCCTTGCGGTTGCCTGGGGCAATCGCAACATGTCTTGCGATAGCCCTCACCAATCGCAATGCCCCTTGCGATTGGTAGAGCGGGCAAGATACTCCTTCCTCCGTATATTTCCAAATATCTTTTAGGATTATACGAAATAATCTTGCTTGATCTCTAAGTTACGGTTGCTAGGGTTTGTTTTAGGGTTTGACTTGGTCCATCCTGATCCTTGGAAAGCGGGCCAGGCATGGGTTCGGGCTCAATTCTGGGCCCGGGTCCTGAAAATGTAAAAAGGGTGCATTTTGTGGCATTTTGTGAAATAGGACATTCCGTAAGGCTATCCTAGGTGTTTGCCAATCCTAAAAGGTGGTTTTAGAGACTGGGCCTAAAATTAGGTGTTTAGGTGAATCGAATTGAACCTTGTAAAGGTAAAAGGATCAATTAGACTTAAGATGCTTAAAAAGGGTGTGCGCATGCCGATTAGGACCTGAACTTGAGACAAGTTAGAAAGACCTTAAGGACACTAAGTGTGATGACCCATAAGGAAACCTCATTTGCATTTTAAAACATTTAACTCGAATTCGTCATTAGTTAGAACCATTTAAGTCAACATAAAAGCATGCAATAAAAGTCCATTGTTACATCACTGGGTTTTTAGTGGGAGGTACAGATTTGGGTATCTACAGTTCCGGACATAGTGTATTGAGCACAAATGCCACGACTTTTGAGGAATTTAGCAAATGGACCTGGGCTTGTTCACTTTCATTAACTTTTCCCTAATATTCACCATCTCTATCAGATCTGAAAATTTTCACCTTTTGTCAAATTGTCTTTCAACCTCATTAATAAAAATCTCAAGGACATCAACTGACTGAGATTTTTCATTCGACAAATAAACATATCCATAACGTGAAAAGTCGTTAGTAAAGGTGATAAAATATTTTTCGCCGCTAAAAGATGGGACGTCAAAAAAAAAGTCAAAACACATAGAAATGATACCAGATAAGGGAGAGGTGAGGAGGGTACTCTTCAAGTAGAATACTTTACTAGAAGTTGTACGTTTTCTAGGAGTTGTGAGCTCCTCGTGACTGCTTTCTTTGTAATCTGCTTTGTATGCTTATCCTTAATGCACTCAACGCATGCAGGAATATCAGTGTGTATGATTTCTAGGAGTTTTGAGCTCCTTGTGGTTGCTTTCTTTGTAATCTGCTTCGTGTGCTTACCCTTGATGCACTTAATGCACGTTCCAAAGTCCGTAAAAACCAAATTTGGTAGGATTTCATTCTTAACTAATCTTTCAATTCGTTATTTGGATATATTACCCAAAGGTTTATGCCACAAGTAAGCAGACGACTCATTAAATAAACCACGTTTAATACCAATATTATGATGCACGGTTAAAAGAGTCTTAGCAAAAATATTATCAAGCTTTAATATGTATAAGCTATCACAAATAATACTAGAACCAATCAAATTATTTTGTTTAAGCAAACTAAAACATCCATCTCCAAATTTAAAAGAGTATGCTGAAGAATCAAGCTGTGACAAAGATGCGAGAAATCGGAGGAACATAAAAAGTTTGAAACAAATCAAAATGATATCCAGTATCCAAAATTAAACGATAAGTTCCGATGACTTCAACTTTAACTTTGACTCGGTTTCCCATAAAGATGTACTTCTCATTTGGGCTTATGGTTTGTGTCGTAAGGATCCCTGCATCATATTAGAAACGTGAGTTGTACAACCAGAATCAATCCACCACGTATTATGAGGAACTTCGGCTAAGTTAGATTCGAAACATACTAAAGCACTAGGCTTACCCCTGCTTTTGAACCACGCCTTACGTTTTGGGCAGTCTTTCTGATAATGTCCGGGTTTATCACAGAACCGGCACGTATCCTTTCTTTGTTCCTTCTTTCAGAATTGATTAGGTGTTTGAGAAGATTTTGGCAGTTCTTGCTTGCCTCTTGCATTCTTTTTCCATGATTTCTTTACAACTCCTTTAGGACCAACGATATGAACTTAATGATCTACTGATTTCTTAAGCCTTGCTTCCTCTTGAATGAGCATGGTTTGTAATTCACGCACATTCCATTTATCCTTCAGAGTATTATAGTGCACATGAAATGTATCATACTTAGAAAAAGAATTATGGATAAACGTTACTAGGAAAATTTCATTCACTTTCATACCCATGGTCTTTAACCTTGCTCTAATGTTCGTCATTTCGACAATAATCTCATGCAATGTACGAGAACCATTAAACTTCATAGTGGTTAGGGTGCTCATTAGCGTCCCAGTAAGTGACTTATCAGCCGAGTCCTTATTGTGAGCTTCATTCCAATAATTTAATAATTTCCTTAGCACTTTCTATTTTCTTAAATATGGACTTAATGTTATTTTCTACGGTCATTCGCATAAACATAAGGCTCAGTCTGTTGGATCTTTCCTAAGCTTTAAGGAACAGTTAGGAGTGCCAGCCAAAATCAAAAACACCAAGGTGAAATTGAACTTGCTCAGACAATTCTACATTTGCTTGCGAATGAAGAGCGACGGGAACGGAAGTGAAGGTACCGGGAAGCGGACCCCTCCTCGACGTCTCGCGCACATGCGCGTGAAAGTGCGCTCACGCGAGAATGTTGGAGAGTTGTTCCGAGATTTATTATGGGGATGTCATTGCTCGGTTTGCTTAAAACCTTTAAAAGAAATGTCAAAAATCTTTTAAAAGTTGCTTTCGGAGTCGCCACCAAATTATAAGGTGATTTAGAACCCATTTAACGCGTCATGGACTCGATGACGTGAATCTTAGAGTTCAAGGCACGTCGATACCTATCCGCCTAAGGCAATTGTGAAACCAAAGCGGATTCGAAATGAAATTACTTTCCGAAAGTGTATCAAAATGCGTTATGAAAAACCGTTATCAGGAAAGCCTACGTAAAAATAGTCTCTACTAATTTGAAAACAAATACTTAATTTCGATGTTTGAGCTAATAAAACGTTACGTATAAATGCGAATATGACTCGATCAATACGCGTGGAAGCGAATGTAAATCGTCAAAGCTATAACGGGTTTGCTTTTGGAAATGTACGTAAGCGATAATTCATTGTTTTGAATTATCGTGTGAACGTTATTTTTCGACTTTTGTTCAAATCTTAGATTTTGTATAGAAACCCTCAGTTTTTCATAATTAAAGACTAATGTAAATGGTACATGTTATGCTGAATCCATGTTTAGTAATTTTAATGCATGAATGAGAATTTGCGTAATGTAAAGTGGAATAAGTTTGTCCATTTTATTTGAGTCGTTGCTTATGCGATATTGGCGGGGTAAGACGAATTTGGAATTCGAATTGCTACAACCGTATTACAATTACAGGTTCGCGATGCCAATATCAGGTTGGGTTAATGTAACCCATTTGTCTTAGTCTATGCTAAGTCCGAAAGGTAATGTTTTTACCTTTAAAATGTAAAGACCGTATTTTGAGAATTGAGTTTTTGTAAGTGAATTAGAGAAGGGTAGTAGTAGTGAGTGAATTTATTATGTGTGAATGAGGTGGTGGAAGGGGGGAATTTATAGTGTCTTTGGTCGTGTTTCAGGTAAAGGACTTTAAATTGCCTGTTTTCTGGCGATTTCCAAAAGTAATCGTAAGTGTCACGTAGAGAGCTTCTGCAAATCGCCGGTAGTGAAGAGTGCCCTTTAATTTCATTTTTGTTTTGTACTTGTTGGGTTGAAAGAGGGCTTATGAGGCTAATGAGCTTGGCTTTGTGCGTGTTGTGTTTTGGCTGTTTTAGCTGCTTTTGATCAGTTTTATTGTTTTGTGTTTTGCGTTTTGTCTGGTTTTCTCAGGCTTCGGTCTAAAATAATTTTGTCTTCAAAACGAGTTGTTTTTGTTAGGCGTGTTTTGTTATAAATTTTGGTTTTGTGGAAAACAGACTCGGGATGAGTTTTTGGTTTGACTTTTGGGCATTTTTGATTTTAAAGACTGCTTTTAGGGTGGAAAAAGGGGCTCGTCTCGTATTTGTCGGCCCAAATAAAATGACTAAGCGGATATGTATTTACATGACAGTCATTTTGACATTAAGTGCGCTAAATGACTAAATTGTTTTAGACATATTGTACCGTTTTGACACTATAAAACATGCATTTTGAAAGTCCGTTTTATCACGGGTTTGTTTTAGGGGTGCGGATAAAGGTATCTACAAGAAGCTGCAAACATATGACATATACTTTTACATTAATATTTTGAGTAATATATTATAAAATACAATATAGATTCAGACATAAGTTAAATATGATTTATACATTCTAGTTACCTTTGGGCAAAACAACAACATATATACATTACTGCACAAGTAAATGATGCAACAAAATCTCATAATAAGTAGTAGATTAGTAATAATTGTGTGTGCATGCAATCTTTGGATGTAATAAACATACCCAACTAAACAAATCAATTCTACCACTATAATGTTCATGTATTGCAAATAAAATAATCAAAATTTGGGTGATCCAAAATATTTTACAATCATAAACCACAATTTACTCACGATAAAAAATTAAATTTCATAATGTCATTTCATTGAGCAATACTTGATCATGAGTAATTGAACTTCGATTAATTTGATATCTCTACTTTCTTTCTAATTTGGCCTCTTTGATGACAAACAAATCAATCAATATAATACTATTAAAACAAAATAACTCCTATGCAACCCCTGAAAAACAACCCAAATCTCCCCCTAATGCATCCACGTCAGCCTTTGATTACACGTCAGCTTTTTTTAAAAGGCAGGGCAAAATTGAAACACCTCGAACTAATTTTTACAAGCAGACGGAAAGTTCATGCATTCATTTATCATCTATACAAGTCTCCGTCTGATGGATTCCTATTTCTCCCTCCAAAGTCCAAAACCGTCTTTTCCTCCTACTTCTTCTTCCTCTTGCTCTTCTTCCTTCAATTTGCATCTTTCTCTTCAGGTTTGTTTTTTGGTCTTTCTTTTTTCATTCTTTTCAGTTTTATTTCATCAAATTGACATCAAAGTTTCAATCTTTTTTCATTGATTTGGTGTTAATTTGGTTATATTTGTATTTCACACGCATACACCATTTACACTTTACCCGTAGTCGCACGAGTATTTTGGCTAATAAAATTTGGAATATGTGTTTATGTCAATGCGTTTTTGTGAGTTTTGACTGTCGACAAATAAAATTTGGAATATGTGTTTATGTCAATGCGTTGGATTGTGTAGGGTCGAATTGGAGTGGTTTCAGGGCCGATAATATGTTTTGTTTGTAATGTTTATGTTGTTCTTTGTCGTTATAATTGTCGGTGTCGGAGTCATTTTACTACCCGAGGTGGCAGAGGGTCTGGAGGTTAGTGTGATTAGTCGTGGTGGCGTTGTTTGGGTCGTCTTGGTGTTGTTGTACGATGCGAAGGAGTCGTGTGCTATACCGTACTATTTGTCGATGTCATTGCTGTTGTTTCTGCTATTTCGCTGTTGGTTGTGTGTCGTGGGCTACTGGTCGTGGTGTGGTTGTGAGGTGGTCAAGGGTCGTGGTGTTATTGTAGGCTGTGTTGTCCTTGTGGTCATATTTGTTGCGTGAACAAAAAGCTCATGTATGTTCTTGTATTCGTGGTTTCAAAATTTTACATTTACAGTAGAAATTCCTAGCAAATGCGGAGTAGTTGCTTTTGATTGTTAAAAATTGACGTTGTTATTCAATTTAGTCACTCAATGTCTCAAGTGAGCTGTATTTTCGGTGAACCAGGAAAGTGGTTGAAGAATACAGTGAGCATATGAAAATACTAGCTCAGAAGCTGCTAGCGTTGATTTCTGAAAGTCTAGGCCTAATTCCTATTTCTCCCTCCAAAGTCCAAAACCGTCTTTTCCTCCTACTTCTTCTTCCTCTTGCTCTTCTTCCTTCAATTTGCATCTTTCTCTTCAGGTTTGTTTTTTGGTCTTTCTTTTTTCATTCTTTTCAGTTTTATTTCATCAAATTGACATCAAAGTTTCAATTTTTGTTTTTAAATGTACTCTGCAACACGAAAATACTCTTTTGATCTGTGCTATATCAGTCATGCTAATCTATATTTTAATACCAAATATGAAAAGGCTGAACCTCCGTAATAGAATTGGGGGCGACAATGATCTTACTGAGCCACGAGTCTCCATTATTGGCCTCAGTTAGACATTTGGATGTTCCGTCACAACTATCTTTTCACGTAACTGATCCATGTAGGTTATTACAAATGGAGAATACAAGAGTGCAATCCACCGGGCTGTAACTAATGCAAATCGAGCACGGCTCTCAGTGGCGACATTTCACGACCCTGCAAAAACACGGAAAATATTCCCCGCTCCTGAGCTTGTAGCGAAGTCTGCACCAAAGTATCGGGAAGTCTTGTATGGGGATTTCGTCAAATCGTGGTATACGAAGGGGCCTGAAGGAAAGCGTAACTTGGGCGCACTTCTGCTGTAACTTCGTCATGTCATTGTATTCTTCCTGAAATGGTACATATCTTGAAATTGATGTGAAATTTTAGTTTCTTTTACGTTGCATGAACTTCATTTCATCATGAATAAATAAAGAAATACAAAGAAATTCTTCCGTTAATTGTGTATCCTTTTCTGAGAGTTAAAAATGTGATTCTCGTGTCTGAAAATGTTGTTTCTGTGTTTTAGTCAAGTTATTTGTCACAATCCTCTACTTGTAAACCAAAATTTACACAGAAAGATTTTTTTCCCTGGTTTACTGTTCATACTTAGTGGTTTTTGGGGAGCAAGGATGAGTTTTTTGAGTGAAAGTGAGAAAGTGTGTGTCGAATTCTCTGAGTTCTTTTGTTGTCAATGCGCTGTCGTAGGCATGAACTCATCGCTTGTGTATTCTTGTGTGCGACCTAACATTTTAGAATACGAATAAAGGAGGGAACACTATACCACATTATGGAGCGAGGATGAGTTGCTATACTGATACTTATGTTGACCTGTTGGGAAATAAGGCCCTCATGCTTATGTGACACTACCCATGCTTCTTTGGGTCGATTATAAATCACTATGTTATGTAAGCATATGGGGCCCTTACAATATTACCAGAAATTAAATTCCTAAGTTATAATTCCTTGATTTCGTTTGGCCCCTTGAAAGAATCTCAAGCGAGCTGAGTATTATATAACGACACTAATTAATTTACATAGTTGTGAAACTAAAGAAAGTATTTAACTCTCTGTTATTGTCTGACATGTGTAGTTCGTGAGCTTCGTGTTCATTTTTGTCTGTTAACTGTCTATTTGGGAATTTTTCATTTTTTAACTTGCTATGTCTATTACTTAGTTTGCGATAACTTGCTATGTTAACTTGCGATGTAACAAAATATCAAAAAAAATTGGCCTGTTAAATTTTTCATTTTTAACATGATAGTTTGCGATTATAGACATAACGTGACTTGCTATTTGCTTGCTGCTACTATTAAAATATAGTTTGCGATACATCTATTCATACCTTCTTAAGTAATAAAACAACATAATAATATACAGCTTATGATTATAAACAAGGAAATCATATTCAAGCCACAATCCCGCGCAATCTAATCAAGGACTACGAGGAAAACATACACGAAGGAAAAGCGTACAAAATTCAACATTTCGAAGTGGCCAGAACTGCAAAATCATACAAGTCAGTAACAAGCATCGACAACATCATCAGATGGACACCATTCACATCAATAGTCGAAGACGAGGAAGGGGAACAAATTCAAAAACATAAATTTGAATTCCACCCACTGCAAAAGATAGCAGAACGAACCAACAAAATCGACTACTTAATTGGTACGCAAAAACCTATACTAATAACCAGCTTAATTGATGAAAGGAAAACTAACATATATTATACAAACAGATGTGATAGGTTACCTCACCATGATTGAAGACAAAAGACACACAACAACAACGAAGAGACCAACGAACACAACTGCGGAATATATACATCCAAGATGAAAGGTAACAAAAGCAACTTATCAAAACAATACAAAAAGAGAAATGATGTCGAATTACAGTATTCGCGAAAGATATGGTGTTGATGAATTTGAACTGTTAAAATAAATTCAAAAACCTAGACTGATGTATGGCAGATTTTAGAATAAGAAGAAGATGGCAGTCTTGAATTGTTTGATTCAGGACTACACTTTAGTAATGAAGGCAAACATTAATAGTTGGTAATCAATAAGTTAGATGAACTCCACAAAAGCTACGATTGCTCAGCTTTTAAATGGACTGCTTTGAAATTTAGTCTGTTATTGTTATCACAGCATTGAGGTTATTCAAATCACAAATTTTCTTATGTCCAATTAACTTTGGTTAAATTCGTTAAGTAATATAATCACACATTATTGAATGCTTCTTTGAATTTATCAATCCACCTTACTATTAATAAATTCAAAAACGATAAAATTGAAGACTAAATTACGGGGTTGAGCTGTTGTAAATTGGAAGTTTGTGAATTAATCATTACACTATTAGATTTTACAAATATGAATTTGAAGCTTTAAAATAATTGAATACAATATATGATTTAATGAATTCATGTTTAATCTTGTGATTGATCATACAACAACTTGTGCTCCATTTCAGTCCTCGCACTTTAATATGCCTCTGTTTTTCGATCCTCTCCATTTAACGTAATGGTGAATGTAGTTGGTGTTGTCGCTTAGTTGCGGTTGATATTACTGATTCTGTTGCTGCTGTTAGCATTGTTAAAATTGTCGAAGTATGTTGGGTTTAAGTTTGTGGGGGTGCTGCATTACATGTTAGTCATAATAATAAATACCTAAAATGATCCAAAACGTAAGGGTGATTACTTAATTAAATAATCAAGCTGACTACAATTAGAACAATAAACACTGATATTAACGTCAAAAAACCTAGACAATATTGCCCCGAGTAATAAGGTCGTACAATAATTTATTATTTTCAAAGTAAGTGCTCTTTTTAAGGAGGGGTTTTAAAGCTTGAATGCCTCCTTATTTCCTTTACTATTATCATGTTGTTTCGTCTAACTTATGTGTTAATACAAAACACGCAGAAGCGACCCAATACAAGTCACCTTATGGGGAAATGCAGCCGACCTTGTAAATGAAAGCATGGCTGAAAACAACACCGAAGTGATAGTTATAATAATAACATCACTAAAGGTCAATGACTACAAAGGTAAGTTAACAAATTGAACAGGACATTTTGTCAAATTTCATGAAAAAATTAAAAAAAAAAAGATTCATTCATGTGCAGGACAAAGCCAAATGCAATCAACATACACAACAAAGGTATACTACAACCTAGACATCGCCGAGGCAAACAAAATCAAGGAAAGGTAAATAATCGTAACTAAGATTTGTTGGTATTCGATCGAAATATTTGACAGGAATATGATAACGCATGTGTCTATAACGAACAGAGGAAAGAAAAATTGACTAAGTTTAGGTTGTCTTATCTTTGTACTTTAAGAGGCTAGAGTTCACAAAATTACTAAAGTTATATCTTTCGTTATAATCAAAGAGAGGGGAAAATAAATAATAAAACAAAAACCAAATACAGGGCCAGCGCACCAAAACAAGTGCAGATAATGACAAGGGAGAAAACTGACAAACACGACGAACTACAACACAAGACCATTGCAGAACTGCTACAAATGGAAACGCAAAATCAGGTAAACATTAAACCCAAAATATACAATTTCAAAATACATCCTATGTCACAAGTATTTACCATTTTAAAAGGACATACAATACGTATGCAATGCGACAATAACAGAGGTCCGCCCAGATGCCGACTGGAAATATATATCATGCCAGAGATGCAAAACTGGACTCGATGAAGAAGGGTACTGCAGACAATGCAACCAAATAAACAACACCCTAATACAAAGGTAACAACCAACCATTAACCCAAAAGACCCCAAAAAAAACCCCAACTAATGACAATGACACACAGGTACAAACTAATGGTGACAATAGCGGATCAAACGGAATCAACAGCCGTGGTGTTGTTCAACAAGGAGGCCGAAAAGGTCATAAAAAAACCAATCGAGAAACTACTAGACCTAACAGAAAAGGTAAGCAAAGACAAAGTAAGGACTACTAGAAAGGCAAGCAGAAAACCTAGAAAAATAAACTCCAGTATTTACGTTGTGGTAACACCTATATGAAAACTACAGGCGGATGGAAAACAGGAAGTGTACCAAATACTACAAAACTGTATCGGAAAAGAATACAAATTCAAGGTCAAGGTAGGGTACAACAGGTTCAGCGGGGAAAAAGAACTGAAGATCCAAAAAACACTAACGCATGATGAAGATGAAGACCCAAACGCCACCAAAGACCAAACCGCCAACGCAGGGCAAGGAACGACGTCCCAGAAAGGAAAGCAAAGTGCAACAACAAAAAAGGGGAAGAAAGTAAAGTGAGTACAAACCTACAAACACAATTAACACAACACAAAAGAAAACACTAACAACAATATAATGCAGGGTGGAAAAGGAAGAAACAAGCGATGAAGAGAAAGAGGGACCAAAAAAGAGACAAACAGAGAGACAAAAGGGAGATAAAACAACAAATTGAACGCGACCAAGAAAAGGACGCCGAATACAATCACTTAGCAAGTTTCATTTATAGGACCCAAAAACAACAGAGCCACTAACAAAAAACAGGAAACGGCCCATATCATTCATTTGCACTTTTGTTATAATGTTGGGGATGACATGACTCAGCAAGTTTCATTTACAATAAAACAACATTAGTTAATTGCATTGGAGGTGCAAAGATTATTTATTTTGTTTAGAGTCAGCAAAACACAATACAGTATCTCCCTATATTAAACTGTCCCACAAACAATGAAAACACCCCGGCCCGTGGGTTCCACGGGTCGCAATACTAGTTATCATTATAAGGATATCAATATAATTAATTAGATGCTAAACTTAATCTCAACTTGCTAATTATGTTATTCAATAAATAAGCATCAAAATTAACCAAGCATAATATACCACAATTGTTGATATACTTTAATCAAGTCAATATTATTAATAAACACATTTATGTGTTAACAATTTAACATACATAATAAAATAAACAATAATAAGCATCCACCAAGTCACTTAAATAGACAATTGACAAAAAGAGGCTGTAAGATCAAAAGTGGCAGAACAAGCAATTGACAAAATAGCACATGCAATAAAGAAAATACACTACTATACTTAGCCAATAATTATAATGTGAGGTATGTAAGTCTTAATCAAACTTAAGCAATTAAGAAATTAATGTAATCGTAACTGGAAATTATAAGTTCAACAATCCGAGCTCTGATACCACATGTAAACCTAAATATTTTATTAACTTAATGGCCAAATCTTTGAACTTATGATTTCACAATAAAATTAATTAGAAGACCTACCTTGATCCACAAACAAATAATTGACAGGAAGAAAGATGAGTTCTCCTTGAGATTGAGTTTCTCCCTCTTTACCTCTTTAGAACTCAATATATGTTTTATGATGGATGTAAAACTTATGTAATTGGGATGAGAGAGGATCAATCCCTAAAGTGTCTTTATATAATATTCACCATCAGAATTAATTTAGAAAATTACCTTATATTGATAACCATAATATTTCATCTATTAATTATATTAGGCCATTAAATATATTTACTTGAGCCACAAGACATTTAAAGATATTACCGTACTTACCATAAAAATGTCTAACATGATAATGTTAACTACTACGCCTATGACCGTTGCGAATGATGCGAAATTTCTCTAAAGTCAAATTGTTGAAATCATACTTACAACTGTGTCACAAGCAACTCTCAATGTTACAATAATGATTGGATTGCGAGTTACGAAGTATTTGTTCTTTTTTTAAAACAAATAGACTACAAATGTGGTTGATGAATTAATTTCAAAAAATATAAGGTGGTGGTTGCAAACATAATAGGAATTCAGAAGTACTTTTAAGAACAAATTGACTATCTAATACTCCATCCCTTCAAATTCATTTAGGTTTCGTTTGATAACGTGAAATTGATTTGAAATACTAAAATTCAAATTTAGAATTTGATATGTTGTATTTCAATTCCAAATTCAATTCCTTGGTAATATTTGGCAACTTATGAAATTGGAATTTGATTTGGAATTGACAACTTGATATGTGGAATTTTGTTAATAATTTATATCTATGGAAAGAAATTGAAATTTATGAATATTGTATCAACTTAAAAAATATCATTTTCAAATTTTAATATTTTCAGTTGTAGGTGTGAAAAAAAATGCGAAATTCAAATGACTACTCTTTATATAGAATTTGAGACGAGTAAAAAATAAACTACGTTGGTATTGTGTTAAAATTGAGCCAATTTCAATTTCAATTCCTAGATTTTTCCAAACATGATAATTGACTCAATTTCAGAATCAATTCCAATTCCATGCTTCCAAAGTCCCACACATACCATTACAATATTTCTATTTTTTGATACTATTAATGAATTAAGATAATATTTGAAATTGTGGACGATTTATAAATAAAAAAACTAGTCGTATGTGTTTTTGTTTGATTACTCTTCGTAGATATTATCAAATTTATATATATTTTTACACTGTGTAGGTATAGGTATTATCATTATAAAATTCGCCTAGACATATGCATAATGATTTCATAGAGAGAATGAACTCGAAAGGAGAGAGTATTGTATTTGACTTGCTAAGCGTGTTTGTCCCTATTTGTATTAACTACAAGATTTCTAAATAAAGAAACGAGAATTTTTTTTTTTTTTTTTTTTTGTTAAATGATATCTTTTATTAAAGGTCATTTGTGAGACAGTACCTTTAATTTTTGTTTTGTTTTGTTTTTAGTGTCTTTTATTTTCAAATTTTATTATAAACTACCAAATATCGGATTCCGGCGTATGAAGTCGAACTTCCGATGAGAAGACTTATTTGACACTTTATTTTTTTTGTTAAAAGTTACCTCATTCAAGTCTTCGTTTGTTAAAAACTATCAAACTCACCATTATCCACTTCATCTCCGCAAACGCGTTATTCTGGAGGTAGAGCTCTTTCAAACCCATATTTTCACATATTTTAGGAGCGAATTTTTCAGAGATTTTGTTGGAGCTCAAATCCAAAACCTCTAAATTACTAACTCTAGACACGAAATCGATTAAACTCCCCTCAAACTTGTTAAAAGTGCGGTTTAGCTTTCGCAACTTCGACATATTTAAGAACACATCGATAGGCAAAACCTAGGAGAAATTATGGCTAGAATGTATAATGTTTTGACCAACACGCCAGAGTAGAATTCATTCAGAATCGCGCCGATGAAATTATTTAAGGAAAGAGCAACTCCACTAACTTTAAAAGCACATTATTGACAAAACTCACGGGAATCGAGCCTTCAAATTTATCGCTACCCTAGCAGACATTCCAAATGTTTCGAAAAAAATCGAAGGAAAACCGCCTTAAAACTCATTATTCGACATCTTCAAGTAGCTTATGTTATCACAACCAAATAAACCACTTTCAACACTACCAACAACTTTGTTGGAAGATAAATCGAGGTACTTCAATTAGTGCAAGCATCGGCACCAAATTTTGAAATTTTAGTCGAAAAATTATTGGAAGAAAGATCAAGTACTTCTTTAGAGCATTTTGCAAAAGTAAAACTTCCTAATTTATTCTCTTTCATACTCAAATGACTCAAATTTTCACACCCATTTGACAAAACCCGAGAAATAATTTGTTACTCCCTTCGTTTCTTCTTTTTCCTTCCATTTGGAAATGACACTTGGTTTAAGGGATAATGTTATGACCAGATTTTACACCACCCAGAGTTGACAGTTCAGGATAGACATTGTAAATACGGTACAGAGCAGGAAAGAAGAGCAATAGCAGTTATAGCCCAGAATAGGTCAGAAGAGGCATGGCAGTTATGGTCAGCAGAGGTCAACTATGACGGTTACAATGATCATGGGGTAATGGAAGATATCATAGCTGAGCAGAAGTGGAGTCAATGGAAGTTAATTAACCGCCAAAGATAGTGGAAGTCATGGAAACGTGCCCTAGAAAGTAGGAACTGATTCTCAGCTAGCTTTGCCTATATATAGAGGCTCATTTGTACATTTTCAAGGATCTTTTACTCTCCTTAGCATACTTAAGCACTCGATAATTATACTACGATAAAACATAGTCGGCTCAGATATATACGCTGTAAGTGATCATACTCTCACAGTTGTACTCTGTAACCCCAACTCTGATATCAATAAAAGTACTCCTGGCTTGGTAGCCCGCAGTTTTTCCCATCTTCTTCTCGGGGCTTCTGCGTCATCAAATCTTGTGTCCTTAGTTCTGTCCCATATAGCTCAGTTCTGTTCTGTTCCGCAAATAGTACTAGTTGATCCACTTTTCACTATTTTCATACTTGTTAAGTTTTTACCAAAACAAATTGGCGCCCACCGTGGGGCAACTAGTTTATTAATTTGCGTGACTTTTCTCACAAAAATCACCTTTTCTATACTCAAATGGATGATAGAACTTTGGAGCAATTGTCCAAGGAGTTACAAGATGCGCAATCCAAGATTCAGCAAATCTCAGAAGAGAATGCAAAACTGAAGGAAATAGAGTCTGTTTTGAAGACTAAGCTGGATTCTGCTAAGGGCAGTACATCAAAGATCAGACCTGGGGCATCCTTGAGTTCTATAATTAAGAGAATAGATTTCTCCAATCTGGACGAAGATGAGGATCTCGAAGACCAGCTACTGGGTGGTGAAGAAGAGGAGGAAACGTCTGAGAATGCTGACAAAAGGAAGGGCAAGAAGAAGTTCAACTTCACCCTCATGATGATGCAAGAACTCCAGAAGTTACATGACAAGGTTGCAAAGATCCCAGGAGCTCCAGCACCAATTGAGGAGGCTTCCCAAGAGTGTTATGCAGATTCACCATTCAGTGAGGCTATAACTATGCAGGACATCCCAAAGAAGTTCAAAGGTCCTGTGGGATGAAATCAGTATGATGGCACAGAGATCCACAGGACCACGTTGCCCAAGACAAGCAAAGGACGTACACGGTCCAGCCCAAAAGAGTACAGAGAAGCTTTGCATATGCAAAGGCTTTGGTTCTACTCGACCGACCATTTCAAGAATGGTTTGTCATAATTTCTAATGTTACAATTAAATCGTTTGCTAATCTTGTGAATGTCTTTGTTGCCCGGCTACAAGAAGCAGGAAGTTAGAGAAGCAAACAAGTGATCTGCATGCACTGTACGTAAGAAAGATGAGTCCCTACGAGATTATCTCCAAAGATTCAACAAGGAGAAGATCTCTATCCCCAACTGTGATGTTGCAACCGCTATCCAGGCTTATAGGCAAGGTTTGGTGGTCAATTCTGAGCTTTATCGTGAACTAACCAAGTATCCTTGTGTTACTTTTGAAGATGTGCAGGCAAAGACCATGGCCCAGATTAGACTTGAAGAGGATGCTTTTAGTCGGCAGGACAGTTTTGGGTATGAGAAGGTGAACAGGAAGTCTGATAGTGGACGCACCCAGAGCAGGCCAGCACCATACAGCAGGCCACCCAGAACACAAGTACGTGCCGTCAGTTCTGAGACAGTCAACTCTGATGACTCCCTTGATATCAGCAGTCTCGGTGTGGAGGTTCCACAGTTGATAGCAAAGTTGGAGAGCTTTGGGAATGGTGCAAGATGGCCCAAGAGGAATGATAATCCAAATCCAAACAGAAATCCAAACAAGTACTGTGAGTACCATGGAGACATCGGCCACAGCACAGAAGACTGTTATGCCTTCAAGAAGGAGATATCTTACCAGCTCAGAACTGGACGTCTGAAGGACATCATCAGACCAGTCTAGAGGAATCCGGTCAGAGCTGAAAGTGCCAAGTCCCAGGGTTCCAGGGGACAAGAGTCAGAAAAGCCGCCAAATCCTCCACCCTACACACACGAGGTAAAATTTATTAATGGTGGTTCGGATATCTGTGGTTTGACCTATTCTGCAGCCAAGAGGATAGCAAAGCAAGAGAAGATGCAGCCTCCAACCAGAGTAGAGAAGAATTGGGAAGTTGTCACTTTTGATCACGAAGATTGTGAAGGCATCCCAAGATCGCATCATGACAACTAGTGATCAAGTTGCATTGGAAGCACCCTCACGTCGAGTTCGATTGATGGGGCATTTCGTGAACCCGATCATGATGGATGCGTTAAAGGAGATGGGTATGGGCCAGGACAAGTCGACCAAGAACTCCAATGTTACGGTAGGATTGATGGCGAGACCAAGCACACCTTGGGAGAGATCTCACTTCCCACCTATGCCCAGGAGTTTCTTCTTTTGTGAAGTTTAATGTTATTGATTCTATGACTTCAGATAATGTTTTGTTAGCGGGCCTTGGATCCACAATCTTAAGGTGTGGGCGCCTACTTACCATCAATGTGTGAAGGTCCCAACTCGGTGGGGAGTTACGGTGATCAAGGGAGAAAGACAGATCGCACAGAGTGCTACAGAGCGACCGAAGCCCCCAACAAGAGTGGAGCCAGAGAAGTCGGGATTGGAGATGGACCAGATCAGTGTAGACCAGTCTTGCCCGTAAAAGAAAGTATTGGTGGGCGGTGATGTGCCTTCCAAAGATCGATCCGATCCGATCGGTTTCAAGTCTAAGAAATCAAGTTTTGCATGGAGCCACTTTGACATGATCGAATCACCCCGACGTTATCACGCACAAGCTCAACATTGATCCTAAGTACGCATCAAAGGCACCGTAAACGCAGGAAGTTTGCGCCAGAGAGAAATGTTATCATCAATGAAGAAGTCCAGAAGCTGCTGGACATGAACATGGTAAGAGAGGTAATGTATCCAGACTGGTTAGCTAATGTGGTTGTTGTGCAGAAGAAGAATGGAAAGTGGAGAGTCTGTGTTGACTACACAGATCTGAACAAGGCATGTCCCAAGGATCCTTTCCCTCTTCCTCACATCGACGCCATGGTGGACAAGACTGCTGGCCATGAAGTTCTGACGTTCATGGATGCCTCAAGTGGTTTTAATCAAATCAAGATGTATCCTCCAGACCAGGAGAGGACTTCCTTCATGACAGACCGAGGTATCTATTGCTACACCACCATGCCCTTTGGACTCAGAAATGCTGGTGCCACCTATCCAAGGCTAGTCAACATGATGTTCAAAGATCTAATTGGGGGCACGATGGAGGTTTATATCGATGATATGGTGGTAAAGTCTAAAAATGCCAAAGATCATGTGAAGCACCTAGAGCAAGCGTTTGCAATTCTGGACAAGTTCAATATGAAGCTGAATCCCACAAAGTGCAATTTTGGAGTATCTTCTGGCAAATTCTTGGGTTACTTGGTCACCAGGAGAGGAATTGAAGCAAGTCCAGAACAGATAAAGGCAATCCTAGATCTGGAGCCCCCCAGATTTGTGAAAGACATCCAGAAGTTGACAGGAAGAGTAGCGACTCACGAGCATTCATTTCTAGATCCTCGAAAGGTGCAAACCCTTCATGATATGCTCAAGAAGAACAAAGAATTCCAATGGAGTGAAAAGCACGAGGAAGCATTCCAGGATCTCAAGAGTTACCCGTCAACCCCACCGCCGTTGTCCGCACCAAAAGAGGGAGAACCGTTAAGTCCATGCACCGTACCACGAGCATTCAAGAAGTGCGATTACGGTCGTGAAGAAGATGGTTTGCGATTACCCAATATACTACGTGAGTAAGAGCTTGCTAGAATCTTTGAAACCAGGTATTCTCTTCTCGAAAGGTATGTTCTTGCCTTAATTATGTCAACTACTAAGCTTAGACCTTATTTTGAGAGTCATCATATACGTGTTAGAACTAACCTTCCAGCTTAAGTCGGTCTTGAGAAAGCCTCGAATCGTCTGGGAGAATGGCTAAGTGGTCTGGCAAACCAAGACGCATTTACATCGATTATGAACCCGAGCAGCGATAAAGTCACAAGCCTTGGTGGATTTTGTGGTCGATTTGATCCACCGGAAGAGAATAAGCGCTATGGAAGTATTGAAACTCACACAGGCGTAAAAGGAGAGACCTGGGTGTCAGATAATCGATGGAGCAGCTAATGTCGAGGTTAGTCTGGGCATTGTCCTGAAATCGCCACAAGGGGACATACTAGCCCAGTCCGCTGGGCCAGAATTTCGTACCACCAACAATGAGGCAGAGTACGAGGCTTTAATCGCAGGTTTGATGGTCTGTATTGGTCTTGGTGTGAAAAATCTGGAGGTAAAAAGTGTAACACCCCGGCCCCAACTAAAGGCCGAAATGTCATTCACGGTAGCTCGCCAGGCTGCGTACATCGCCCACAGACCAACACGGGCCCTTTCCAGCGCACTTTGTCCTCACTCGTGTGCATCCTGAGAACTTCCCAGGAGGTCACCCATCCTAAGACTACTCTCCAGCAAGCACGCTTAACTGAAGAGTTTTTAAGATGAGCCACCAGAAAAGAAGATGCATCTTGTTGATATGAGCAGCACTTACAATCCTTTTAAGCACTATGTCACTTGAGCCAACACATGAACCTCTTCAACGGGGTACCCGGCCCGAATAACCTCGGACAACAAGATTGTTACACACCCCACTTGAAGAACGCATAGCGTCCTCGTTGCGCTGGTCGCTACTTACAATATAGCATTCGAGAATCCTCCCACTAGGTGCGTGCACTGGCCAACAAGACACAGGATTCGACCACACGGTCGCCGGGTTGCTCGATACCATTTGTAACACCGGCCCCTGACCAAAGGCCGAAATGTCATTCACGGTAGCTCGCCAGTCGCAGACATCGCCCACGCACCAACACGGGCCCTTCCAACAAGACTTTGTCCTAACTCGTGTGCATCCTGAGAACTTCCCAGGAGGTCACCCATCCTAAGACTACTCTCCAGCAAGCACGCTTAACTGAAGAGTTCTTAAGATGAGCCACCAGAAAAGAAGATGCATCTTATTGATATGAGCAGCACTTACAATCCTTTTAAGCACTATGTCACTTGAGCCAACACATGAACCTCTTCAACGGGGTACCCTACTCAATAACCTCGGACAACAAGATTGTTACACACCCCCACTTGAAGAACGCAACGTCCTCGTTGCGCCTGGTAGCTACTTACAATATAGCATTCCAGAATCCTCCCCAGCTAGGTGCGTACCTAGGATTCGACCACACGACTAGGTGCGTACCTAGGATTCGACCACACGATCGCCGGGTTGCTCTGATACCATTTGTAACACCCCGGCCCCAACTAAAGGCCGAAATGTCATTTACGGTAGCTCGCCAGGCTGGGTACATCGCCCACAGACCAACACGGGCCCTTTCCAGCGCACTTTGTCCTCACTCGTGTGCATCCTGAGAACTTCCCAGGAGGTCACCCATCCTAAGACTACTCTCCAGCAAGCACGCTTAACTGAAGAGTTTTTAAGATGAGCCACCAGAAAAGAAGATGCACCTTGTTGATATGAGCAGCACTTACAATCCTTTTAAGCACTATGTCACTTGAGCCAACACATGAACCTCTTCAACGGGGTACCTGGCCCGAATAACCTCGGACAACACCGGGTGTTACAGAAAGCGACTCTTTACTTATTGTTAATCAGATTAATGGTTCTTTTGCGGCCAACGATTCTGAGATGTTGCTCTACCTTGAGAAGGTTAGAACCTTGGTTTTGAAGTTTGACCAGTTTAGGATTGACCAGATCCCCAGAGACCAAAACTCACAGGCAGACTCTCTAGCTAGCCTTGGCTCTATTTTCAAACCTGCAGACTGACAGATTCCCATAAGACACCTCCTCGGACCTTCTATAGAGAAGTCCGATCCTGCTCAACCTCGTCTACCCCCACTCTTAGCTCTTGATCGCACCTTTTATGCTTTTCTTAGAGATGGTGTTTTACCCCCGCATGCGGACTTGAGGCTAGAGCTTTCCGCTTAAAGCCTCGAGGTATGTCTTGATTAATGATGTTACGTACAAGAAGTCTATGTCAGTCCATATTTGCGTTATGCGGAACCAGCAGGTTTAAGCTGATACGGAAGAGTTGCATGAAGGAGATTGTGGCAACCACGGTCTTTGGAAGGAGTTTGGCCAAAGAAAGCTCTCGATTTGGTTATCGGCCAACTATGAGAAAGGAGGCTGTGGAGTACGCAAGCAAATGTGAAGCATGTCAAAAGCATTCTCCAATGATTCACCAACCAGCTGAAGTCCTACACCCTATTTCTGCACCATGGCCTTTCATGAAGTGGGGCATGGACATAGTTGGAAAGCTTCCAATGGCTCCAGGACAGAAGGTGTTTATGTTGGCAATGACAGACTACTTTTCGAAGTGGATTGAGGCTGAAGCGTTCAGAAGTGTAACAGAAAAGGAAGTCATTTCGTTTATCAAGAGGAACATCATTTGCAGATTTGGAATTCCAAGCCAGATCGTATGTGACAATGGTACACAGTTCGTAGGGAACAAGACCAGAGAATTCTGTGCAGCCTGGAATATTGAACTGCTTACTTCTGCACCAAGATATCCTCAGTGTAATGGTCAGGCAGAATCTAGCAACAAGATTGTCATAAAGGTCCTAAAGAAGAAGCTGAAAGAGAGGCGAGGGAGATGGGCAGAAGAGCTACCATTAGTTCTGTGGGCTGACAGAACTACACCAAAGACTTCTACAGGACAGACTCCGTTCTCTTTGGTGTATGGTTGTGAAGCGGTGATTCCAGCAGAAGTGTCTGTTCCAACAGCAAGGTATGGTTGTGGGTACTGGGATCAGACATGGAACCACTCGACGTCTTGCTAAGGGCGTAAAGTTAAAAATATTAAGTACAAAAAACCTTTAAAAACTGTTTTGGAGCCGCCACTAAATTATGAGGGAAATTTAGAACCCGCCTCCGTGTCCTCATGCTCAAAGACACGTCTTAGAGTTCAAGGCACGTCGACACCCATCCATCTAAGGCTATTGTGAAACCAGATTCGGATTCGGGTGAGGGTACTTTTCTAAAGCATAAATCAAAATAATGTTTTTATGAAAGATCTTTTGGAAAAGCCTATCAAAAGATAGCCTCTACTAGACTTGAGAACAATGCAAAGAATGATACATGAGCCTAAGTAATTCGCTACGTACAAGTGCGATAACAGTGTAAAAGAATGCAAAAAAGAGATAGTTTAAAACCCTCAGTTAAGCATGCTTAACTTGTTTAACGAAGACAGTTCAGTTTAATGACGAATTCATTTTAAGTGATTTAGATGCAAGATGAGGATTTGCTAAAATGCATGCAATAAAATAAACATTCAATTAGCCATTGATTTATTTTAAAGAGGTCAGTTGTTTATGCGACTTTGGAAAGGTGTTACGAATAGGGTGTGTATTCGAGGTGCATGGCCGCCTTATGAAAAGCAGACTCGCGTACCAAAGTCGGGGTGAGCCTAATGTAGGCCCTTGCTAGTCTAAGAAGTAAAGAAAGACCTTAATCCATACTAGGATTAAGTATTACCTGTCTCGAGTTAGGAAACCGGCAGCGCTTCGCTTCAAAGGGGAGAATTCAACACTAGGAAAAATGAAGAATTCTAAGGATGTTTATGCGTGAGGCTTTGAGGGAGAGTTGTGTGAATTGTATTCTGAAATTGTGTGTTGAAACAAATGAATGAAGGGTTGAATTTATAGTGTAGAGCTCGTCAAGAATTAGGAAAGCCAGGGGATAAAACCGGACGTATGAATTGCAAGGCCCTCTTGCGAATGCTTGGGGCAATCGCAAGGACCCTTGAGGCTGCCTGCCCTAATCGCAAGGTCTCTTGCGATTGGTAGGGCGGGCATTATCCTTTTATTCCGTTTATTTCCAAATTATATTTTAGGATATACGGTATAATCTTGCTTGAGCTCTAAGATACGTCGTTGAGGCTGTGTTTTAGGGTTTGACTAGGTTATCCTGGACCTTGGGAAGCGGGCCAGGCATGGGTTTGGGCTCGGTTCTGGGCCCGAGCCCTGAAAATGTAAAAAGGGTGTATTTTGTAGCATTTTGTGAAATAGGACATTCCGTAAGGCTATCCTAGGTGTTCGCCAATCCTAAAAGATGGTTTTAGCGAACTAAGCCTAAGTTGAGGGTTTTAGGTGAAATGAATTGAACCTTGTTAAAGTAAAAGGATCAATTAGACTATGTGTTCGAAAGAAGGGTGTGCGCATGCCGATTAGGACCTGAACTTGAGACAAGCTAGACTCTAGACCTAAGGACACTAAGAGTGATGACCCATAAAGAAACCTCATTTGCACTTTAAAACATTTAACTCGAATTCGTCATTAGTTAGAACCATTTAAGTCAACATAAAAGCATGCAATAAAAGTCCATTGTTACATCACTGGGTTTTTGGCGGGAGGTACAGATTTGGGTATCTACAGAGCCCCCAGTTTGACTGAGCTTAGGACTAAAGCGAAAGTCAAACTATACGACAACATCCAGACCAATACAGTCTCGATATCATCAGCGGCGCGGAGTATGTGTCCATGGGTGAGACTAGGACTCCGAACCGGGCTTATCCGGGGAGGGACGAACATGTTTAGGGACATGACGGTCCTTGCATACGTGTAAGGGCATGCCTGCCTGCCTAATGCCTTTGTGTGCCGTTGCTGTTGCTTGGTCTCGTAAAAGAGTGCGTATGCTTAGTCTCGTAAAAGAGCGTAGATGCTTCATGCTTCGTGCTAGCGCTTGTGTTGGTGCTCATCTCGTGAAGAGTGCTAGGGTCCGCCGAGAATTATCGTCCGAGGAAAATGCTAATGCTTAGTGTATACGCAAAGGTTGTGTATAGTGCTTCAAACTCGTTCAAGAGTGTCGCGGACTTTAGGTGACGCCTTAACCGAAAAGCTTGCGATTCCGAAGAAAATACTTAGGCCTGAAAATTAATCGAGCCCAAGGTGGAGAGTAAACGTGGAATAAAACATGCTCTGGAAATTGCCTTGTCGACTAGTGACTCTTCCGGGAAATCTCTTATCAACTGGCGACTTCAAGCTTGAACTCACTCGCACATGTCGCGGTTTCAAATCCGGAAAAATTAGAATCTGCGATTTGCTCTTCTAAAGATCTTCAGACTTCGCTTGCCTCTTGTTGGATTATTGTACTTTTGTGTCTTCGTCTTGTGTCTCGTAAATGTTCTTGCTTTGGCCATGAAACGTGGTATCATTACGATTCCTTTGGGTTCACTTGATACTCGTCTCTCGGACTTGGGATGCTTGGTGCTCGATCTCATGTTTGGGTGTTTGAATGTTTGTATCTTTGTTCGGGCGTCTGATCTTCGGACTTATGTTTGGGTGTCTGATGCTTTGTGCACACGTGAAAGTATTATGCTTTTTAGTGCGCATGCTTGTGTTCGTAGCGGTTCTGGAGGTGTCGCTAAACCGTAGATGCATGATTTTCTTCAGGCGTCATGCGAAAAATTACCTTATTTTTCGTTGACGGAAACTTGATGGCGTGATTTGTTCTTCCTCTGGCGTCATTTCGCGAAAATTACCTTTTTTTCGTTGACGGAAGCTTTAGGGGTGTATGGTGTCATTGACGGAAGCTTGAGGGGTTTATGGTGTGAGCCCCCAGTTTGACCGAGTTAGAGTGTATAATGATGGTCAAACTTGGTGATAAGGTTGTTCGAGTGATAAGGGCTTTTGAGTTACCCCCTCGAGTTTGACGAAGTTTTGTTTGAAAACTGAGCCAAAGTATGATGGAATGTACTTGCTTTAAAGGTTCCCCCCTAGTTCGGCTTAATTTGGTTGGAATTAAGGCAAAGTGGTGTTGGCTTTTGGTGTTGGCTGTTTTTTGACTGTTGGACTATGCTTTGGTGTAAAAGTAAAGTCAAGATTGCGACTATGCTTTTAATTTTGCCCCCTTAGTTTGGTTAAGTTTCGGTGTAAAACTAAATCAAACTGGAAATGTTACTTCTGTCCTTGAATGAAATGATGTTTTGGTGTGGGGTGTTGGTCGTGCCTTTTGCAAAGCTGCCTACGTATCTACGGTGTGTGGAATCAGACCAGCGTAGTTCGGTAATGCAGTTTAAGGGCATGCCGGCCCGGGGGTGTTCGAGCTAAGTCGAATTGTGAATTTGACTCGCTTTTGCTTCTAGGGTGTTATTGTCTTGAGGGTATCCCCTATCAAGGTAGGGTCTTCGCTTCGGCTTGTGGGCTTAGTAAGGTAGAACTTCTGCTTCGGTTTATGGTTGTAGGGTTTTGGGACGTCCGTGAAGGATATCTATTTTGTTGTACTTTGTATAGGAGTATGATCCTAAAATGGAGTGTCAGCCCCCAGTCTTCGTTGTGGATGTATATCGCACTCATGGTGCATGAGTCGACTATAACGCTTGTGTGGCTTCCTAAGGAGGTGAATGTGTGGCTTCCTAGTCTAAGGAGGTGTATGGGTGGCTTCCTAGTCTAAGGAGGTGTATGTGTGGCTTCCTAGTCTAAGGAGGTTTGGTGGAAAGGGATGGGTTATTTCCACCGAGAATGTTGTTGTAAAGGGTGAATGAAGGTTGTTCGTTTGTTGTTTGGCTTGGGTACAGTGTATCTTTGTACCGTTAGGTGAGGGGTATCAACGTCTTTGGATAGGTTGTGTCTTGAACGGGTTGGATCCAAATTCCTAGAGCATGACGTATCCAATGTTGTTGAATAGGCTGTATCCAATGCCGTTGGATAGAGCGTGTCTTGTGTGATTGGACATCTTGGGGTAGAGCGCTTCTAGTGTCGCCGGGCGTACTCCATGGGCTTGACTGTATTCTGAGCATCGTGAATGCCTACTTATGTCGTGCTTGATGTCTTCTTTGTCTCTTACTTGTACCTGCATAGTTAGTACTCAAAGAAAGAAAGTTTTTGAAAATGCTCTCGCGTTTTTGGAAATGCTTTTTGTTCGAAAGAAGTTTTTGAAAATGTCTTTCGTAAAGGAGATTTTGAAAATGCTGTTTTTGCGAAAGAAGAATTTTAAAAATGCTGTTTTTTCAAAAGAAGAGTTTGAAAATGCTGTTTTTTTTTTCAAAAGAAGATCTTGAAAATGCTATTTTTGAAAAGTGCTTAACGACGTTTTTTTTTTTTTTTTTTTTGAAAAGTATTGACTCGGGCGTTGAGCTAATTTTTAGAAAGTGTTTCCTAATGTATATTGACTCGGGAAGTGCTTCCTAAAGTGTATTGACTCGGGGGTTAAGCTAGTTCACAATGAGTTCTTTTCAAAGTGCGTTAACTCGAGTGTCGAGTTAATTTTTGAAAGGTGCTCTTTGTGGATGTGGATGAAATGTTTCAAAGACAGCGATGAAACGTGCTAAGAAAACGAGTGTTTGAAGTGTTTCAAAGACGAAGTTGAATCGTATGCGTGACTCGAGACTCGACAATGATAGAGATGTAAGTGACTATGACACGTGCATCGGTAAAGCCTCCGGCTTGGTGGCGTATGGTTGCTTCAGTGGCCTGTCGTTGTTCCTGCAAAATGAACAAGGTTAGATGAAAAAGCAGAGTACTACTCCTAGGTCTAGCACAACTTTGTCTCGACGTAGTCGTTTTAACGTCTCGATAAAGAAACAGTTTGCCTTTGATTTTATTGGATTTTTGTGGATTTTTGTGAGGATGTCCTTGGCTTTGGAAGCTTTAGACATAAATTTGTAAAAGGGTTGGTTGAGCTCGGGTGAGCGGCCTACGTATCCGTGGGTACGGAATCAAACCTAGCGTAGTTCCAAAGGGAATCTGTTTGTGAAATGTGTTTATTTTGAAAAGAAGGTGTCTATGTGGAAAAGTGTGTGTTTAGGGACCCGCCGGTCCAAAAGGGTATTTTTGTGGAAAGATGCGTGTTTAAGGACCCGCCGGTCCAAAGGGGTGTTTATGTAGTTGACCTTGATACATTGCATCTTAAAGGTAGGTTCTCCTTAGTTGATCTTGGCCGCTTGTTTGTCACATCAAAGTCCAATTTGATGGAGAGGGGTTCTATTCCCCAACCTCGATAGTTGGATGAACCATCGAAGTATGTCGCTTCTTCATTGATGTTGGTAAAGAGCAATGTTCATCGTGCCATTTGTCCATTTGACACAGATTTCTCGAAGGAGTATTTGATTGGGTCCATTATTGAGCAGACCTTTGTTTACTTAGCCACCGGCCCTGTTGACTTTCGGGCTTTTTGAATGTTATTCTGTCCCTTTCTTTTGAGACTTTTTTGCTTCTTGACTTTGCCCCTTTCTTAAAGACTTTGGGACTTGTTTGCTTCTTGATTTCTTGGAAACTTTGAGACTTGTTTCCTCTTTTGATTTCTTGGAAACTTTGAGACTTATTTCCTCTTTCGATTTCTTGGAAACTTTGAGACTTGTTTCCTTTCGACTTTGCTCTTTCGCCCTTGTCTTCACTTTTGATTGTATTCCCTTTGAGAATTCGTCGGGCCCTTTGTGGCTTGGGCTCGAGTTTCGACTTTGCTAGACCCTACGGCGGGGAGGTTTGCATGTGATCATGTGTCTATCACGCCGGACTCCTATGACAAGTTCGTTTGCTTATTAGGCACGCGATCGAGTACGCGGAGGGCGATCCAGGAGTACTCATACTTTTGGTCGCGGTCAAATTCATGACCACTGTGGAGCCCCAAATTAATGGATCCTCCTCCAAAAGCAGCGGAGTAGTAGACCACAAGCATACTACCAAACCTCAAGTGTCTAGTCGTCGAAATCCTTTTGGTTTTTGTCTTGTACTTGATATTGACTTGGACCTTCGTACCCGGCCTAGACCTCCTTCGGATAGCTACTCCTAGGATGCAATGTATATCGGTGCAAAATGTTTTTTTTGTATAAGAAATGTGAGTAAAATGGGTAAAAGGAAACTGGGTTATAGGCAAACTTATTCCCTTATTGATTTGTTAAAATGTCGTACGTCGAAGACTCGATTATCCTAGACTGACGGAGATTGACTCGATGCTTAAAAACTCGACCCGTATTTAAAAGACTCGAATTGCTTGAGGAGATCCGCCAGATCGTCGATGGTGCTTGAGTGGACGCCTTGTCGGTTGCTTCGTGATGTACGTGTCATGGGTACACGTCGATGCCCTTAGTGTCGAGACTCGATTAACGCATACTTTGATTCGATTTTGTATTTGAAAATGGTTTCGTTTGGAGGGTGTTTCGAGTTGAAATGTGTTGTCACATTTCGACTCTGTGCAAGGGATAATTCAAGGTAGTGATGAGCTACTTGAATCAAGGGTGCTTCGAAAATGCGATGGAAACGGTAGTGCCCGTTTTCATGCACTTGCTTAAGGAAGAGTCTGACCGGAGCGAGTATGAGTCACTGGGTCCAACATCAAAAGTCCTTGGGATTGAGTTTACAATTTTCGGGTTTGTGCTTTTGCGAAAAGAGGAATGCCTGATCCTAGAAGGTTTTTGGGCTAGTGAAAACTTTCGAAAGACGCTTATATTGGAAGGGGTATAAAAAGGAAAAGACCATGAGCCGTTCGATTTGTTTTGTGAAATTCCTCGAGAATGGGCTGACATTCTCGGGTTTGAAAAGAGTTTTGTGATAAAAAGGGTTGTGATGACCGCGAGTCATGCGGCCGATTCTGAGCTAGAGACGTTTTAAAACGTTTCATGCTCGACGATGTTTGGTAATAGGAAGCTAGAAGTCTATGTTAATGGTGTGTTGCTAAGATCCTTTTGGTCGATGCTCGAAATGGCGTTTAAGCTATTTGAGTCGAAGGTGTCAAAATGGGATGAGGACGAGCTTGCTCGTCCACATGGATTTTGTCCATGGAGAAAAGGATCGAGGTGGTTTGAGCCATTGGATCCGATGTTAGAATCCACAAGATTGGGCTTGGCCATTCTTGGGTATGGCGAGGGATGCTACCTATTGGGCTGGTTTGGCAATGGGTCGTTTTGTTTAGAAAGGTTCGAAGAAGCCTAGGGCCGTGAGTTCGCTTTGAAAGACTCACCAAGAATGTGTCCTCATTCTTGGGTTATGCTTTGTGAAAAAGTATGCGATAAATGGGTTAGGATAACCATAGGTTATTTAATCCATTTATGTTTTCAAAGGCTTAGGAAAAGCGGGTTTTTTGTTGGGTTGCTCACGATGTTTTTAATTAACGATTGTTCATTTGTTAGTTCATTTTATCGCACGTTTTTTTTTTGTTGGGTTGTTTAATTGATTTAATTTTTGTTTGTTGTTCGTTGTTTATTTGTTTGTTTTTAGCTTGAGACGAGACATAAGCAAACTTATTCGTATTATTCATTGAAGAAGAATTGTTTGACAAAATAGGAGAAGAGCTGGAGCTAGCCTCCGAAAAGTCTAAGCTAAAACTAGAAGGTGGGTCGACAGATGACCCGACGCCTAAAGGATTAGATCCTAAAGGGATCTCTTCTTCTTTGCATTCGCCAACGCCTCCGTTCTCGCCAACTTCCTTTTAAGTCGTGATGGCTTGTGTTTTATGGGTGCATCTCCGCTTGTCAGTTTGTTCTCAATGTCTGTGCTAGGGGTTGAGTTGTTTTCGGGCGTGACAAAGCCAGAGTGATCTATGGGAGGAAGTGGTCCTCTGAAGATCGTGTGGTTGTATGGAGGGTGATCTTTGTTGGATGGTTTGGGTTTAATCCTTTCGTCACCTTGGATCGTGGCTTGGTTGGACATAGGCCATTCGTCCCCTTTATCGTTGAACGAAGCGCCAATGATTTGATTGTCGCTCGGTTTGATATTGTTGGAGCAGTTCATAATGGGAGGTGATCCCACGAAGATTGTGTGGTCGGTGAAAGGGTCGTCGTTGGGCGTCTTGGACGGTTGAGACGGTTTGTCGAGCTTTCCTTGGTCGATGAGATCTTGGATGGCGTGCTTTAGTTTGAAGCAGTCTTCTGTGTCGTGGCCTTTGCCTCTGTGGTATGCACAGTAAGCATTCGGGTTCCAAAGTTTCGACTTTTTGTCTTCGGGTGGCTCGTTGGTAGGCCCGATTGGTTGTAGGTAGTTGTTTTCAACTAACCTATGGAATGCCTTAGTGTAAGGCATGAAGCTCCTGTAGCTTTTGGTTGCAAATGTGTCAAAGCTATCCACGGTGCAGTTTTCCTCACTCTTGGTCGCGCGAGAAGATTTTGGTGAGTTATCTTGGTAGGTATCGCCGGTGTATCTAGCCATGGCACTAGTCCTAAAGTCCTCCTCGATTTGAGAGCCGACTCCGATGAGTTGTCTGAAGTCTTGAATGTTGCTGTACCGCATGTATAACTGATACACGGGTCGCAGGTTGTTTATGAACTTAGGCACAAGTTCATCCTCATGCGGACGATTTGGAATTTGTGCGCTTAACCTTTTCCATCGAGAGAGATACTCAGTGAAGCCTTCGTCGTCTTGTTGGTTAAGGGTCTCGAGAGTGTGGATCGAAACATGTTCGTTGGTCTTGTCCTTAATACATTGCTCCAAACGCTTTATCTCGGTCTTGTGGTGGCTCAGCAGGCGTTCGAGGTCGTCGGTCAGCTTGGTGACTTGTTCACGGAGTGCGTTAACATCATCATTGCTAGCCATTCTTCGGGTACAGGTTCGTTTCTTGTTGGGGATGTAGTTCTGGGCGTAGGGAGTATCTAGTTGAAACCTACGTTTAGATAGAGTGCATTAGCTATATGACAGACCCAACTTGACACATTCGTTTACATGTTTATTTTTAGCTCATTTCGTTTTAAAAGACTCTTTTAAGTTTTAAAAAGAATGAAGTTTTTCGAAAATGGGCTAGGAGTGTTTTTGAGACAAGACTGCGTATGCACAGCTTATCTCGATGTTAAAAGGCTTCGTTTTGCATCCACTTAGCCCGAGTGACAGTATTTTGTCGTGGGCTAAAGTTGGGTGCGTAAAAAGGGAATCAACTTGGGTTTAGCCAAGTCGAGGATGTTGAAAAGGATTTAAGCTGTGAAGCTTAAAGAATGAAATCCACGAGTTGGGGTTGAAAAGCCTCGACTCGGGTTTTGCTAGTTTTGTAAAAAGGGAAATTTGAAAATGTTTATTTCAAAAATTTCGCGAAAGTTTTCTTTGTAAAAAAAAGTTAGATGTTAGTTGTAAAATGTTAGATGTTAGTTGTAAAATGTTAGATGTTAGTTGTTAGGTTCATTTATAGCTTGAAAATTTTGAGTGAGTTTTCGAAGATATGCAATGCAAATGGATTTTGAAAAAGGACTATATTGTATAGCCTCGTACTCGTACGTATGACTCTTGGTCGTTTGGTCAAGTCTTGTACGCCTCCAACTGATTTGAGTACGCTTTGGCAGGTGCTTTTAGCCCTCCGCCTACACAGTATAACGTGTAGGATACGAAGGAAGCCCTGGGGCGGTCAAACCAGTTTGCTACAGCAAGCCGTGGAGGGGTGAGAGGAAGGTTAGTCCAGAACGTGCCTCGTCGAATGGACGATGCCTGCGTTTGGAACCACCTCTCGGGGAATTTGTGTGTGAATCCGACTAGATTCGACTCTGACGGATATGCTTAACTCATGTATGTTGATTGTTCTCAAGTCGTTCAAGTCTCATTTTTATTTTTAAAAGAAAAAGCTAATTTTAGTTTTAAAAATAAAACCTGTCCCCTGCGGAGTCGCCAACTGTGGGTACCGGGATCAGACATGGAACCACTCGACGTCTTGCTAAGGGCGTAAAGTTAAAAATATTAAGTACAAAAAACCTTTAAAAACTGTTTTGGAGCCGCCACTAAATTATGAGGGAAATTTAGAACCCGCCTCCGTGTCCTCATGCTCAAAGACACGTCTTAGAGTTCAAGGCACGTCGACACCCATCCATCTAAGGCTATTGTGAAACCAGATTCAGATTCGGGTGAGGGTACTTTTCTAAAGCATAAATCAAAATAATGTTTTTATGAAAGATCTTTTGGAAAAGCCTATCAAAAGATAGCCTCTACTAGACTTGAGAACAATGCAAAGAATGATACATGAGCCTAAGTAATTCGCTACGTACAAGTGCGATAACAGTGTAAAAGAATGCAAAAAAAAAGATAGTTTAAAACCCTCAGTTAAGCATGATTAACTTGTTTAACGAAGACAGTTCAGTTTAATGACGAATTCATTTTAAGTGATTTAGATGCAAGATGAGGATTTGCTAAAATGCATGCAATAAAATAAACATTCAATTAGCCATTGATTTATTTTAAAGAGGTCAGTTGTTTATGCGACTTTGGAAAGGTGTTACGAATAGGGTGTGTATTCGAGGTGCATGGCCGCCTTATGAAAAGCAGACTCGCGTACCAAAGTCGGGGTGAGCCTAATGTAGGCCCTTGCTAGTCTAAGAAGTAAAGAAAGACCTTAATCCATACTAGGATTAAGTATTACCTGTCTCGAGTTAGGAAACCGGCAGCGCTTCGCTTCAAAGGGGAGAATTCAACACTAGGAAAAATGAAGAATTCTAAGGATGTTTATGCGTGAGGCTTTGAGGGAGAGTTGTGTGAATTGTATTCTGAAATTGTGTGTTGAAACGAATGAATGAAGGGTTGTATTTATAGTGTAGAGCTCGTCAAGAATTAGGAAAGCCAGGGGATAAAACCGGACGTATGAATCGCAAGGCCTCTTGCCAATGCTTGGGGCAATCGCAAGGACCCTTGAGGCTGCCTGCCCTAATCGCAAGGTCTCTTGCGATTGGTAGGGCGGGCATTATCCTTTTATTCCGTATATTTCCAAATTATATTTTAGGATATACGGTATAATCTTGCTTGAGCTCTAAGATACGTCGTTGAGGCTGTGTTTTAGGGTTTGACTAGGTTATCCTGGACCTTGGGAAGCGGGCCAAGCATGGGTTTGGGCTCGGTTCTGGGCCCGAGCCCTGAAAATGTAAAAAGGGTGTATTTTGTAGCATTTTGTGAAATAGGACATTCCGTAAGGCTATCCTAGGTGTTCGACAATCCTAAAAGATGGTTTTAGCGAACTAGGCCTAAATTGAGGGTTTTAGGTGAAATGAATTGAACCTTGTTAAAGTAAAAGGATCAATTAGACTATGTGTTCGAAAGAAGGGTGTGCGCATGCCGATTAGGACCTGAACTTGAGACAAGCTAGACTCTAGACCTAAGGACACTAAGAGTGATGACCCATAAAGAAACCTCATGATATCTCATATATTTATGTACTTATAGCCCCCTGTCGCTTGCGTTTCTTTGCGTTTCCTGTGCTTTTACTTGCGTTTCAGCTCCTGTTTCTCTCCGTTTTGGCACTGCTGCGTTTTTGTGTCTATATTGCAGGTACAAGCGCATATTTGAAGGTTAGGATGCTATTCGAGAGGTTTCGTGAAGTTTCGTAAAGTTTCGTGAAGTTTGGAGGTGATTCGAGTTGGTTTCGTTGCGTTTCGCTTGCGCACGAGCCTCGTTTCAACCAATGAAGGTGTCTCGGGACCTTGGCTCGGGATTTGAAGCTCCCATAATCATCCTAAGACTCGTCCCTACTCATGAGCAGAGTACATTAGCCTTGGGACAACAAGAAGAAAGGAAGTTGGCTTTGCTGCAAGCCAAAAGAAGCAAAAACAAGAGAAAAAACTAAGTACAAAAGAAGCACAAAAGAGGACTTGAACTGAAGGCTCCGGGATGACCTTGTCCCGTCCGGGGTGCACTTGTCCCGTCCGGGATGGCCCCTGTCCCGTCCGGGACCACCTAGGGACAGCTGAAGACGCTTCATTAGCTTGAAATGTTTCGTCTATTTGAAGGGGCAAAACATATTATTTTCGCACGAAATTTTGAGGGGATCTTTCTAACACTTTAAACTACTTTCTGTCAAAAATTTAGGGTTAGATTAATTTTTCTTCTTGTACTTTGAATTCTCGACTCGGATTGCTTGTTTGATCGTCCTATTTCGGTATTGTTGACTTTGTTCTTCTCTTTCTCTTTGAATTTCTGATTGGTTTTTGTTATAATTCTCTCCTTTGTTTATCATTTCATCGTATATCATTGTTGATCATGTTTTCATCCATTGTTATTGCTTTTGTTGTTGTTTTCATCATGAGTGAGTAGTCCTTTATCTAGGGAGAAAGGGTGATCATGGGTGAGTAGTCTAGGTCGATTTTGGTGATGTTTTGATGAGGGTTTTGCTTGTGATTTTGGTTGTCTTGTTTTGTTTGTGTTTGTTGATCCTTTGGCCAAGGATTAGTGAGCCTTTGCTACCCTTAAACTTAAGAACGAAAGCCTAGTTTAAGGTAGGGCACGAGACTAACCATTAGGACCCTCATTTGTAAGTTGCGAGAGCCCGCACTTGAGACCTAGAGGACGCTTAGAACCGAGAGGTCGAGCCTATTCCTTAGCACATGCGATTCCCGACTCTTTTCTTTCACCATCGTTCATCCTAGCTTTGCCTATGCTATCCCCGATTCCCTAGACTTTTTCCTTATCGTTTAAATCCCTTTTCCTTGCGCTCTAGCTCTAGTTTACCAACCTACACTCGAATCGAGACTAGAATCACCCAAAATAACCAACATAAACGACCATCTCCCTGTGGATACGATACCCGACTTACCCTTGCTACCCGTTAGAGTTTGTTCGGATTACTTTTGATTAGGTGACGCGACTAAGCCTATCAAATTTTGGCGCCGTTGCCAGGGAGACGGCATTTGTTTTTGTTGTTATTTGGTTCTTTTCTCACTTGTTACTCTTTTGTCTCAAGGAACCTCAATTCCTTGAGGCCGTTACTTACGTCTACTATAGTGCTTGTGCATGCCCAGGTTATCTCGTACGTCTCAAAAAGGCTTGGCAATTCCATTTGACCCGGAGCCGGAGCGTACATTCTTGAGGCGCAAGAACTTGCTCAAAGACTTGGAAGTTACTTCCTCTTCTACTTCATCCGATAAGGAAGCTACACCCGAGCCAAAGAGAATGGTTAAGCTATCGGATCATTCGAGGCCAACCGCGGCTCAAGTTCCAATGGGCAATGCTATGCCAACCATAGCGGCGAATAACTTTGAAGTAAAGCCCGCGTTCATCAACTTGATCGAGCGCACTCAATTTGGAGGGAGTCCCGGTGAGGACCCTAACTTGCACATTCAAAACTTTTGTGACTATTGCTCTACGATCAAACAAACGGGGGTTACTCAAGATCAAATACGGGAGATGCTCTTCCCGTTCTCCCTCCGAGACAAAGCCAAGCTGTGGCTTAACTCATTGAATCGAGTTGCACTTGCTATCACCGATTGGAACTCCCTCGTGCTCGCGTTCTACCAAAAGTACTTCCCACCCGAGAAGACCGCCATGTTGAGGAGCCAAATCACTAGCTTCCGACAACGAGGAGATGAGAGTCTCTTTGATGCGTGGGAGCGGTACAAGGATCTCCAACGTCAATGCCCTCACCATGGCATGGACAAATGGTTTATCGTCATGCAATTCTACAATGGGTTGTATAATGAATCACGCCAAGTCCTTGACTCTGCCGCTAATGGGAGGTTCGATAACATCGACGTTGAAGAGGCCATTGATACGATCGAGGCCATGGCAATACATAATGCGCAGTACGGGAGTTCTCGAAACGTCCCTCGAGTCGGAGGTAAGAACGATGATGTGGTGGCTATGCTTTCGGCTAAGATGGATGCTATGACCGCTATGATGATGAGTCAAATGCAAGCGGGTAGTAGTTCTTCAAACGCGGGTGGACAAACGGTAGCGGCTATGCATACTTCCAATGATCCGACTTGTGGGTCATGTAGCGGTTCCGGTCATTCTTCTCATGAATGCCGAGGTATGTATGCCCCTGTTCTTGCTTTTCAATCTCAACAACATAATCCGT
The DNA here is from genome assembly GCA_023091065.1 of Dianthus caryophyllus. Lineage (NCBI taxonomy): Eukaryota > Viridiplantae > Streptophyta > Magnoliopsida > Caryophyllales > Caryophyllaceae > Dianthus > Dianthus caryophyllus. The sequence goes on along the minus strand of CM041529.1, from coordinate 7,073,636 downwards.
ACTCTAACCATTACAATGAAGGCTACAAGAACCACCCGAATTTGAGCTACAAAAGCCAAAATGTCTTGAATCCTTCACCACAACAAAATTTCAGCCCTTACAATAATCAACAACAAAATTTCAGCTCACAAAACAGCCAATTTAATTCTCCAAGACCTTACAACCCTCCGGGCTTCAATCGCCCCAATTTTCAACAAACGAACGCTCCAGCACCCGTGCAAGCCGCTCCGGTTCCCGACCCGATGAGCGACATGCGAGCCATGATGATGCAAATGGCCAAAACACAAGAAACGATGATGGCTCAAATGCAAAAGAGCGATCAAGCGAAAGACGCCGCCATCAAGATGCTTGAAACGCAAATGGCTCAACTTGCTTCCTCGAGTTCTCAAAGGAAGTCGGGTAACCTTCCATCGCAAGGCACGCAACCGCAACATGAGTCGATCAATGCCATCTCCTTAAGGAGTGGCACGAGCTATGATGGTCCTCCAATGCCTACGGTGGTGAGTGAGGTAGACCCTTCTCCTTTTGCTAATGATTTTAGTGTGCCTAGTACTGATGTTACAGGTACAAGCCATGGAGCAAGCACGAGTGGAGCGGGAAGAGGAAGTGTGGCCGTGGGGGCCAAAGGTGGTCAGGTCGTCGGGTCCACACATCGTGGCCAGGCCGTGGGTGAGCCCAAGGAGAAGGAGAAAGCGCAGAGCAAGCTTGTCAAGCCTCCGATTCAAATTAAACTACCATTCCCGAGCCGAGTGGTAAAATCTAAACTCGACTCACAATTCGGTAAGTTCATGGAGGTTGTCAAGGACCTCAAGGTAACGGTACCCTTCACTGAACTCGTTACTCAGGTTCCTACTTATGCTAAATTCCTCAAAGACATTCTTACCCGTAAGAGATCGTTTAGCGAGGTCGAGACTGTCGCTTTTACTGCTGAATGCAGCGCGCTTTTACAAAACCAGTCTCCTCCTAAGCTGAAGGATCCGGGTAGTTTCTCCATACCTTGCACTATTGGTACAGTTTCGATTCCTAACGCTTTATGTGATTTAGGTGCAAGTAGGGATGACAACGGGTCGGGTACCCGGCCCGGACCCGCTAGACCCGACCCGAATGGGTCGGGTTTGGATCTTACTTTTTCGGACCCGGTGGATCCGGGTCGGATATGGATATTTCAAATATGGATCCGGGTCGGGTCCGGGTCTTAAATATTGGACCCGGACCCGACCCGTAGACCCGAAAAAAAAAAAAAAAAAAAAAAAAAATAAAAAAATAAATACTGCATACAGAATACCCTCACTGCCTCACTCACTCAAAAGGAGTCAAAACCCTAAAAAATAAAAATAGACACTCTCACAGCCTCACTGCCTCACTCACTCACTAAAACCTTAAAAAAAGAAAATAAGAAAAATTGCTGCTTCATCTTCTCGTGCTCTTCTGCTGCTTGTCGTGCTCTTCTGCTGCTTCATCTTCTCGTTCTACTCTTCTCTCCTCGTTCTTCTTCTTCACTTATTTCAAACTTAAGGTAAACTTTTAACCATTAATTTACAGTTAATTAGGGTTTAATTGGAGAAAATTCAATTTTAGGGTGTACTGAAATTTGGAGAAAACTGATTCGACATTATATAATCAATTTACAGTCAATGCCTATGCTGTATGCACTGAATTTCATTTTAGTTGTGTATTTGTCGTTATTTACTCATAGTTGAGCAACTTTGTTGAGTTATTTTTTGCTTGTATTTCCTGTACAGTTTTGTTGTTGTTTCTGCTGTTGCATAGTTATACGTTTTTGATTATAGTTGTTGTCCAAGTTGCGTTTAGTCATTGTTGTTGCGTTGAACGTTTTTGGTAGTCCATGATAAATTTCGGGTAAACTAATTGTTTGTGCTTTTAATTAGGACAAATTTATGATTGAATAGAGTTTCACAGTCTTTAGTTTCAATGATTTTAGTTTCACAATCAATTAATTAAGTTTAAATTAATGGACTACTTGATTTGCATTATATCAATGATTTTAGTTTCACAATCAATTATTTGTGAACTATGATGTTTTAATTAAGTTTATATACATCTAATTCTTGTTTTATATATTAAATTTTGCTAGAATGGATGAGGAACAATCTTTTTTTGCTAATTCGAAGACATATCCACCATCTAGTGTTGCTAGCGGCGAGGCCGACGACGATGAAATTCATATATTTGGAAATCGAAACAATTTGACTTTTGTAATTTGTGAAATTATATTTTCAACATTATGGACTTGTAGGTTGTGGAGTATGGAAACTATGTTAGATTTTTATTACGTAGCACTTATTCATTTTCGTTATATTTGTTTTTTGTCGTTTTCATTAAAAAATAAAGTTTTGTAAAAAAAAAAAAAAAACTTGTAGGACCCGGATCCGGACCCGGATCCGTGTAGACCCGGCGGGTCTGGATCTGGGTCTCATTTTTTGGACCCGGCGGATCCGGGCCGGATCTGGGTCTAAGAATATTACTGCGGGTCCGGATCCGGGTCCACTCGGACCCGGCCCGGATCCGGCCCGTTGCCATCCCTAGGTGCAAGTGTAAGTGTCCTGCCTTACTCCGTATGCGAGAAACTTAACATGGGACCTTTAAAAGTGACCAACATCACGCTCCAGATGGCGGATCGTTCTGTCAAACGCCCTCTAGGTGTTTTGGAGGACGTTCCTGTCAAAGTTGGTAAGTTTTTCATTCCCGTTGACTTCATTGTCCTTGACATGGCCGAGGACTCCCAAATTCCTATTATATTGGGTCGGCCTTTCTTGCACACTGCTGGTGCTATTATAGATGTCAAGAACGGTAAGTTAACGTTGGATGTGGGAGGTGATAAAATAACTTTTAATTTGTCAAACGCTTTAAAACGCCCCATGTTAGAGGAGCATGTCTTTGCGGTCGATGTTATTGATGATTGTGTGGACGACTACTTACCTCAAGTCCTCGAGAGGGACCCTCTTGAGGCTGTGCTCTGTTGTGATTATGTTGCAGATACCTTAGGGAGGAAGGATGCGGGTAAGGATGCGCTGCAGGAAGTGTTGCGAGCAGATACGGTTGGCTATGCTGCAAGTCACCCAAAAGGAGCTGTTGATGATGGGGATGGCCGAGCTAATGTGGATAGTGCTGATAGAGATGGACTTGATGACGATGAGGACGATGGTAGTGGGGTCGTTTATGACAAGGCCCACGGTTGGTGGTACTTCCCGTACCGTGCTGCGCCCCCAGTTTGATGCTGGTTTGGGGGAATGTTTTGCTTGTAAATAAATTGTATGTACTTTGTTTCTTTTGAGACTCTCTTGCATGTTTTTCTCCCTTATTTTACGGGTCCCTGGTTGATGTGCTTTAGGACACATTGGGGACAATGTGTTGTCTGGTTTGGGGGGAGGAAACGCTTTGCTTTATTTTTGCACTTTCTTTTTCGTTTTTCCTTTTTCAAAAAAATCACAAAAATCCCAAAAAATCTGAAAATTTCAGAAAAATACAAAAAAATCAGAAAATTCTCAAAAAATACCAAAAATACGTATCCCGTTCCGTTGTTTTGAGCTTGTTTTTACCTTGATTTTTCCCGACATCCCTTCCCTTGTATACTTTGAGCTTTGGCATGTTTTTTATTGTTGGATTAGCGCTACGGGGATGTTTAGACGTGCTTGCAGATGATGGCGTGCTTTTACTGTTTGGCTTTATCATTTCACGGACTATAGCTACTTTTATTGTGAGGTTTGGAGCCTCCTGCGGCCGGTTCATCTATCCCGGTCCCCGTGCTTATTTTGAGAGTAGTTCTCCTCGTGGGGTGCGTAACATTAACACGCATAAGTGTGGCCCCTATCCCGTGTTTCCCACGATTTTGTCACTTGTTTATGCATATGAGGCTTTAGTCGACTTCATTTCATTCACCATGTTTTTGCTTTGCTTATATCCTCTCTTATATGATCCTTTTACCCCTATACACATGAGTTTGCTAGCTACATTGCCAAATAGCCTACCCTAGCCATGCTAGTTACCGCTTTGCTTACTCTTGTGCTTGTCTTCGGGTTGTGATCATGCTACGACTTGCTGATGTCGTTTGCTTGTTGAGAGTTTTGGTGATTATGAGTCGGGATTGCTATTTCCCCGACCCTTTGATGAGGTTTTCCGCAACTATTATATGAGTGTGCTCTTTTTGCTCAAGAAAAAAAATCAAACACAAAAATCAGAAAAATAAACACACACAAAAATACAAAAGAAAGAAAAGTTGTGCACAAAAATGCAAGAGTTGTTGTTGTTGTTGATGAGTGAGCACTAGTACTCATTTGCTTTTGTTGCGTTGATGTGTAAAGGAGATCGATATGCTGTTTTCGGTCCGTTTTCATGAGAGTTGGGTTCCGTTTTGGTTGGATGAGCACTTGAGTAGCACGAGTGGTTTCTAGTAGCTTAGCTCCACGATTCCATAATCATTTGGTCCACCTTATCACCCTTATCCTCTCTATGGCCTTTATACCCTCATTTCCTATGTAAGCCCTCATGTTTGCTTCGTTTTTGTGACATTGTTGTGTACGGGAATGCGAGATTTGGTCCACATTAGATTGCGGGCGTGCTTCCACTAGTCGAGTAGGTGAGTGTCACTATATACTTTACCTTGTTCATCATGTGCGCTAGAGTGGAACCGCGAGAGGTCCGTGATTTGATTGCTAGAGAGCCTAAGTCTAAGCCATGCTATTCATTCTGCGCCGTCTTGTAATTCTCAGCCGTTAGCTTGCTATTTCCATACGTCCCATGCTGCTTCGGGATTGATTGCCATTTGCTTAAGCTGCTTGCGGTTTGGTTTTGTTCGGGGAAGTTTTCTTATGCTCGCCTTGTCCTCTATTTTCTTTCATGCTTGGTTGCTTGAGGACAAGCAACGGTTCGGTTTGGTGGAGTTTGATATCTCATATATTTATGTACTTATAGCCCCCTGTCGCTTGCGTTTCTTTGCGTTTCCTGTGCTTTTACTTGCGTTTCAGCTCCTGTTTCTCTCCGTTTTGGCACTGCTGCGTTTTTGTGTCTATATTGCAGGTACAAGCGCATATTTGGAGGTTAGGATGCTATTCGAGAGGTTTCGTGAAGTTTCGTAAAGTTTCGTGAAGTTTGGAGGTGATTCGAGTTGGTTTCGTTGCGTTTCGCTTGCGCACGAGCCTCGTTTCAACCAATGAAGGTGTCTCGGGACCTTGGCTCGGGATTTGAAGCTCCCATAATCATCCTAAGACTCGTCCCTACTCATGAGCAGAGTACATTAGCCTTGGGACAACAAGAAGAAAGGAAGTTGGCTTTGCTGCAAGCCAAAAGAAGCAAAAACAAGAGAAAAAACTAAGTACAAAAGAAGCACAAAAGAGGACTTGAACTGAAGGCTCCGGGATGACCTTGTCCCGTCCGGGGTGCACTTGTCCCGTCCGGGATGGCCCCTGTCCCGTCCGGGACCACCTAGGGACAGCTGAAGACGCTTCGTTAGCTTGAAATGTTTCGTCTATTTGAAGGGGCAAAACATATTATTTTCGCACGAAATTTTGAGGGGATCTTCCTAACACTTTAAACTACTTTCTATCAAAAATATAGGGTTAGATTAATTTTTCTTCTTGTACTTTGAATTCTCGACTCGGATTGCTTGTTTGATCGTCCTATTTCGGTATTGTTGACTTTGTTATTCTCTTTCTCTTTGAATTTCTGATTGGTTTTTGTTATACTTCTCTCGTTTGTTTATCATTTCATCGTATATCATTGTTGATCATGTTTTCATCCATTGTTATTGCTTTTGTTGTTGTTTTCATCATGAGTGAGTAGTCCTTTATCTAGGGAGAAAGGGTGATCATGGGTGAGTAGTCTAGGTCAATTTTGGTGATGTTTTGATGAGGGTTTTGCTTGTGATTTTGGTTGTCTTGTTTTGTTTGTGTTTGTTGATCCTTTGGCCAAGGATTAGTGAGCCTTTGCTACCCTTAAACTTAAGAACGAAAGCCTAGTTTAAGGTAGGGCACGAGACTAACCATTAGGACCCTCATTTGTAAGTTGCGAGAGCCCGCACTTGAGACCTAGAGGACGCTTAGAACCGAGAGGTCGGGCCTATTCCTTAGCACATGCGATTCCCGACTCTTTTCTTTCACCATCGTTCATCCTAGCTTTGCCTATGATATCCCCGATTCCCTAGACTTTTTCCTTATCGTTTAAATCCCTTTTCCTTGCGCTCTAGCTCTAGTTTACCAACCTACACTCGAATCGAGACTAGAATCACCCAAAATAACCAACATAAACGACCATCTCCCTGTGGATACGATACCCGACTTACCCTTGCTACCCGTTAGAGTTTGTTCGGATTACTTTTGATTAGGTGACGCGACTAAGCCTATCACCTCATTTGCACTTTAAAACATTTAACTCGAATTCGTCATTAGTTAGAACCATTTAAGTCAACATAAAAGCATGCAATAAAAGTCCATTGTTACATCACTGGGTTTTTGGCGGGAGGTACAGATTTGGGTATCTACAATGGTCTGAACAGTTTAGAAGCTAACCCAGAGTTGAAGTCTTCCAGTCTTGATTTTGCAGAGGAACTAAGAGATGCAGCCAGGATAAGGTTAGCAGCTTACCAGCAGAATGTGGCCAGGACTTTCAACAAGCATGTCAAGGCCAGAGTTTTCAGAGAAGGAGATTTAGTTATGAGGAAAGTATTTGAAAACACAAAGGAAAAGTCTGCAGGAAAGCTAGCCCCAGTCTGGGAAGGACCATACTTGATTGATTCAGTCGTAGGCCAAGGAGCTTATAGACTGGTAACTCTGGAGGGAGAGTTGATTCCTAGAGCATGGAATGCAACCAACCTCAAACTCTATCTTTGTTAATACGGTACTTTCGTTTCAGTACTTTCAATTCTGTACTTTCAATTCTGTACTTGTTAGTTTTTGTGAATATTTAATTGCAATTTCTATTCAATAAACACCATTGAACTCCAATGGTGTAGTTTAACTTTATTTCCAGATTTGCAGATTACAACTTTGGCTCAGAAGTAAATATTTTCTATCTATCACAAATAAAAACAAAGTAAATATAGTACGCTACATATTACAAATAAAGGAGTTTATCCTCCAGACTTGTTTAGGAGTTCATCCTCCAGTTCTACTCAGGGAGTTTAACCTCCAGTTCTGGGCCTAGTCCCCGGACATTAGGAACTTGTCTTCCAGACTTGAGCTTAGTCCTCAGCCTTATGCAGCCAGTCCTGCAGTGGAGATCTTCCTCCAGTCCACAGTGCAGCCGATCTGCAGAGTAGCGATCTGCTTTGTAGAGGATGCGTCCTCGGATTGACGGACCAGGGCTTAGCCAGATTAAGAGATGTCCTATAATATCCCTTAAGGTAAGCCATGATCATGCGTACATAAGTCTGGGGTGTACACCTGCGAGGTTAGTACATTCACAGAACAATAGAAGCAATAGAAGCAACAGAAACGATAGTAGTTAAGTCCTTGGGTCACCAAGGCTGACTAAATACTAAGCAACCGAATCTGTCAGAGCAGACTAGAAAAATGTCTTGCTCTGCAGACTAGGCAAAAGTTCCACAATAGCAACAGACAGAAGTTCACAAAATATATACAGAGCTGGACATACAAGTCCAGGCCAGACCACAGATAGCAAATTGTTTGAATTTACACAAAATGTTCACAAGAGTAATTGTTTTTCATTCTTCTTCTTCTTCAGAAGGATTGTCATCAGCTTGGGCATCTTCGCCAGCACCACCGTCACCAAATGCAGCTCTCTTCCCGATCGCCACCGCTTCCTCTCCCGAACTGCACGCCTGGGAAGAGGCTGTTTAAATTTCTCCACAAAGAAGATCAATATCCCACTCCTCACGCTCGGACTCAGAGGCACGCATCATCCGAATTCTGGTCTGGGCTGTGTAAAACATCGCCGATCAGTCTCTTGGTTACGAGCCGCCCTCAAGCTCTTGAACACGCCGCCGAGGCTCTCGTTTCGACCTCAATGAGGCGGTTCTCCTCGAACTTAGCGGCGGCGTACCTGGCTTTTTCACCGCCTTCATACCGGCCCGTAGCTTTCTCAAATGCATGCAGGCTTGCTCTTTCAGAGCAACCGGTCCTCCAAATAAGTAGCCACACGATCCCCGAAGTGGAAATTATGTGCCCCAAACTCGAGATCTGATCAAGAGTCCGCAAATGTAATGGTGTAAGGTACAATAGTGGTAGAATTATCATGAGAATTTGTACTAGAAGTATATCGAGGTTATCACTGCAGAGCGAGTGAGTGGCTCTAAACGCCCGATTACGTGGTGCCAACCCTGATCAGGTCTGGGTTGACCCTCTTAGTCGCTTGTTGGATTATTTTTCTACGCCTGTTGATGGCGTCTTTGGATGTAAATGTCCCTGGCAATGACAACCCTTCAACCTCCTCAACCTTTCTCTTCTTTGATTTTTTGTCTGGTGTGTGCTTCAGCTTGAGCCTTTTCCTTGCTAGGCTCCTCAATCTTCAACTCCTTAGATCCTGGAGTAGGAATAGCAATACCGGTGGGAATGAATTGGGGTTTTACATCTGGACCCCCAGCCAGAATAGCATCCATTTTCTCTTGAAGGAGGGCAGGATTCAGCCTACCCCTAGTAATTGGCCTAGAAGATTCACCTAGCATAAGACCACATACATCTTAGAACTACAGATCCAAACCATACTAGACCAGACCTAATCAAAAGAATAGTTGAGAAACTTACCCTTGATGGCAGAAACCATAGGCACATGAACCTTTACAGCCCTACTTGGCGGCCTGCAGAAAGTAGGAAAACACGTCTTGTTATCCCCCTCAGACCAAGTCCTCTCCAGAAGGGGCAAAGCCATAAAAGCAGCAATCCTGGCCTTGGACTCCTCACTGTGCTCGGGGAGCCAGGAATCCGCTAGAAAAATAAGCATAGAAAACCATCAGCCCAGTACAGAATAGAAAAACTAGAAACAACAAAGTTGAAACAGAAGTGGCTTACCCCTCTCAGCAATAGGGTAATCTAAACAACCGTCATTCTGAAGAGTGTCACTCTTCAGAAACAGGAAACCAGTCTTCCAGTCTTTGTCATCCCCAATGTCTGGGTGCTCTACTAAGTTGTTCTGGCCCTTTCTGATCCGGAAGATAAATCTCCCACGACCTTGGGCCCTCACAGAATAAACGTTTTTCAGATCCTGCACTGTCAGCAGCAGCCTGTGCTTTGTGCAGAGTTTGTCGACTAAACAGATAATCTTCCACATGCTTGGCATTATTTGACAAGGGGCAAGCTTCATCGAAGAGAGTACCCCACTCATCCAGGAGTTGCAGGGGATCCTCAGACCCGATACGAAAGGGAACTCATAGATGCAGACCCATCCTGGACAGGTCCAAGAAGCTGTGACATAGTCATCACAGGGAACGAAGATAACAGCCGATGAAGGCACGATCTCATGATCTTTCAAATGTTTGATGATTGATTGAGAAAGAGTGTTCTTGGTTTCGTCATCAAAGGAATCACCTTTGATGAACTTACAATCGCCAAACATGATCTCAGTGATCTCAGGTTTCTCAAGATCTATCACTTGTTCAGCCATGATTTTCAGATGATTTTGATTTTGATTTGATGATTGAAATAACAAAAGAGGAAGATGATGAACAGTAGAAGGTAAAAACAAAAGTTGGCAAGGTGAGTTCTCGAGAAATTACTGAGGGCTCCTATTTATATGCAAAGGTAAAAGAGTTCAAGTGGGTTTAGGATTTTACCGTTGGTTAAATTCAAAACAGCCCAGAGTTAGCCGTTGCTACTGTTCAGGAGTCAAATCAGGTTTTAATTCTCACCTACCTCTAATTTAAACGTTATCTCTTTGAATATTGTGCACAAGTCTGGCTAAGTACATAATTGTTGTTCAAATTCTATAGCCGCTGTCTCTACTCTAGTCTGTTCTGTATAGAAGTGTTTGTACAGGATTGTTTCCTCAAGATTGTTGAGCACTGCACTTGAGAAAACAAGGGGCATTTGTTATGACCAGATTTTACACCACCCAGAGTTGACAGTTCTGGATAGACATTGTAAATACGGTACAGAGCAGGAAAGAAGAGCAATAGCAGTTATAGCCCAGAATAGGTCAGAAGAGGCATGGCAGTTATGGTCAGCAGAGGTCAACTATGACGGTTACAAAGATCATGGGGTAATGGAAGATATCATAGCTGAGCAGAAGTGGAGTCAATGGAAGTTAATTAACCGCCAAAGATAGTGGAAGTCATGGAAACGTGCCCTAGAAAGTAGGAACTGATTCTCAGCTAGCGTTGCCTATATATAGAGGCTCATTTGTACATTTTCAAGGATCTTTTACTCTCCTTAGCATACTTAAGCACTCGATAATTATACTACGATAAAACATAGTCAGTTCTGTATATCTGCTACAGAAGTGATCATACTCTCACAGTTGTACTCTGTAACCCCAACTCTGATATCAATAAAAGTACTCCTGGCTTGGTAGCCCGCAATTTTCCCCATCTTCTTCTCGGGGCTTCTGCGTCATCAAATCCTGTGTCCTTAGTTCTGTCCCATATAGCTCAGTTCTGTTCTGTTCCGCAAATAGTACTAGTTGATCCACTTTTCACTATTTTCATACTTGTTAAGTTTTTACCAAAACAGATAATATTAAATAAAGGGTTGGTTGAATATAACCCTCTTTTATAACACTTTTTTTTTCAAAATAACCCCCTTATATGTTATTTTTATAACATAACATCCTTTTAAGATACTTTTATTTCTAAATCACCTCGAAAGTCGAAATATGCTGTAACACCCCGTGTTAATTTAAATCAATAATTAGCCATCAAATACTAATCTCAAATCTTAAATCTAATCCTAACCTTTTAATCTTCCAAAATCTCTATTTTTGCAAAACTTTCGTTTTGTAAAATTTATCGACTTCTTTAAAACTTTTGAAAATTTTTGAATAATGAAATAAATATTTTAGTCTTAGAATTCAAAAGTAGAAATATTTTGAAAAATCGTCAAACGCACACACATTAACTTTTATCGCTTTTGACGCCCGGCTTTTTAAAACTGACCAATTTCGTGGAAAACATTTTAAAACACATAATAGACATTTTCTTTTCCAAATAGTAAATTTGCATACTAGCTTTGCCACTTGATTTTATTGTTCCCTAATTTCATTAATTCAAACTTTATTTACTAAATAAACAAAACAAAACCTAATTCTTTTAACCTAAAAATATCCTAACTTGTTCCCATTATTTTCACAAGTGCAAAACACACTTTCTTTGCTCTCTTTTCAGCCGTGATACTTAGCCCCTTTGCTCTCTTTATTTTTCTTTCATTTTTCTCCTAAAACTCCTAAATTAAAACCCTAAATATTACTCTAATAGTTCACTAGTATTCTAAGCTTATTCTTGGGTATTTAGAGCTCACTTTACTTCGGGTTTTTGAAGGTGAAGAAGGGTATTTGGGTGGTGACTTAGACTTGGATAACATCGTCGATCCGGATAACCAATAAGCTTGCCGATTCAAGGTGACTAACTATGTCTCATTTTAACCTCTTTGTAAATTAATTTGATTTTTATTATAAGTTTTATGAGTATGATTTCTATGCTAAAATATGTTAAACATCATGAATATGTGCTTGTATGTTATGTGGAGTGTAATAAAATGATAATAAATAAGTAATATTGATAATAGTTAAGTTGTAGTAAAATGTTCATATGTTTAGTTAATTTAATTTTTAATATTTGTTTTTATGATTCATATAATTTTTATGTTTAGTTATGTTTTAGTTAAGTATTAATCATATATAAAAATTATGTGAAATATTAACAATGAGTTTAACTGAATAAAAATCGAAAATGAAATGTTTGTGTGTGTTATGCTTATCCACGGCATTTCCCTTTTCTTTTTTTTTATAAATTTTCACTTTTAATTTTTGTAAATAATATGTTGTATTAAGTTAGATTAAAATGGATGTTATCATGTAAAAAAAAAAAAAATTAAATTAGGAAAACAAATTATAAGTTGTTAAAATTGAAAATGGTGTTCTTGAGTTAGTTTGATGTTCATGTGTGTTGTTCGGGGTGATTTTCTCACTCTATTCGTATTTGTATTTTGGGTTTATTAGTATTATCCTTTTTATGTGTTTTTAGAGTATCGAGATTGATTAAGTGTTGGAGATAGCGAAAATAGAAATAATGCAAGTAAAGTAAAGACACACGAAATTGTTTGCGTGGGAAAAACTCTTAGAAGTAAGGGAAAAACCACGGGCACCAAGCCAGGAGAGGATTTGCACTATGATCCGGACAGAACGTACAGAACGTACAGAACGGTCAGACTACAAGTATACAATCGAGAGTAATTTCAATGAGTTTTTAGTAATGAGTATGAGTTTTTCAGTAGATGAGTCGTCCCTTGAATTATGATTTCTTTCCCCTTTTATAAGCTTCACATAACGGCTTGATTTGGCTATTAATTGCTCCTTGATTCTCGCCTTGATTATTGCCTTATTTATTGCTGGTCATTAACTGCTCTGGTCTGGCTGTGCTGTAAAGTCTGAGCTGTGTAACTGCCATCATTGAATGAGAATTATCCTCCTTTATTGTAGCTGAGCTGTTTTGTTGACCTAGTCCACTCTCCCAACGTCACTTTAATTGCTTCATTGTGGGCTTCTACTACTTGGACCTTTCTTAACCTACTTTGACCATGACCTTCCTTGTTGACTTCGGCCTTTGACTTTGACCTTGTTTGACCGGGCTCCTCTCCTTGACTTGGGCCTATTTGTTTTGTATTCGGGTTTGGACCATGTGAATATTTTGGTCCCAACATGTGTTCTTGAAATCTTCATGTGTGTTCTTCATTTTTACTCATTTTGATTTTGTTTTATTTTAAGTTTGTTAGTATTTTTGTTTATGTTTAATTATAAGTTTATATATATTGTAGTAGTATAGTTTAAAACAACATAAACACTTAGAAAAACTTTTAGAAAATTTCACTTTATATTTTAGCTTAAATTTTAGTCTAATGAAATTTCTAGTAAAGTTTCATTTTAGTTTAAATCGTTTTAGTATAATTAGAATAATTAAAATTGTTTCGGGCGTAAATACGCAGGGTAGATACGACTCGAAGCTATGATGATATTTTGTATAATTGTTCCCGGTGTAAACTTGGGGCCTTCGGATGAGGTAGTAGTCAGCTGGTCAGGTCGGCTTGTCTGGGATGGACCTACAAACAACCCTAAAGGCCCGAGGGTTTGCCCCTGGGAGAGCCTCCGACGCCAAGCCGGGCCCAGATCAAGTGTATGTATATGAATACGAGTATAAAAGTGAGAGTAGCAGGTTGTAGAGCTGAGAGAGTGATGCTTACTCGCTCTTCAGAGATGACAGACTTTTGTGCCCGGCCTTTCTCGTGACGGGCCTCTTGGGCCTGATATCCTAACATTCTAATTTTATCGCTCTATACTGCGTGAGCAGAATGGACATTCGACTTCAACAAATGCCCACCGGACTGCGATATAAGCACGCGTGTTCTGCGGTCCGGGTCGGTCTGAATGGAATACGCGAAACCATCGACCGTGGGCGATGACGCTGAATAAGATCCCGTGAGAAGGAATCTCACAGAAAGGAGGCGCTTTATAAACTTGTGTACGCTGGCATTTCGATTGGGCTAGCTGACAGAGATCGCCACGCCACGGCTGGTGGCGCCGAGAGCAACACATCGAATACAAAGTACGGCTACGGGACGGAGAAAGTCGCGCTGGCTAGAGTCGAGGCTAGCAGAAATACTTGATAAAGTTTGCACAAGTGTTTGCTATTTCATACTTAAGATACTATCATTCATTAATCACTTTAAATTCTCCTCTTGTAGAGTAAATTGGCTTGATGTTTATCTGATTTACGCCCATCTGCCGCTCTTCGTCAGAGCCATTTTAGCACGCGCTACCACTGCTTCCCGTTGTATGTTGCTTTCTCGAGCGCGTAGCTCTTTCGACTACTATAGATTAGGCTAGCGCGTGGTCGTGCTCTATTGGCGCTTATAACGCAGAGATGTTCGGCCCGCGGGTCGCAAATTTGCCTTATTTTTTTTTGCTATAATCGTGTTTTCTTTCCGCTGACGATTTATTTAGAAAATTTTCTATGTTATCTGGGTAGCCGTTTCTACCGCATTCACTTAGTTTGCTTAGTTTCTATTTAGCTTGTCGCCTAGGTTTTCGATCGCAGGGCAGTGATCTGCCCTCGGCTGGGGTGAGGTATTCCCACAAGCCGTATGAGTATTTGTCCGCAGCATGTGGTCGCGGGCCTTCAAAATTCCGGTGCCACCCGCCTGCGGTCGCGAGGTCTTACCGTCTTTCCATTTATGCGGTTTGGCGCACCGCGCTATACGCCGCGCTTATTCGATTTTTCCGTGACGCCAGAATCGGGTGCCACTGCGGCACTACTACGCAGTGGTCTTACCCACTTTCTTTTTCCTAGTTAGTGTCGCTCGTGGCACCGTCAGGCCGCAGCGCCTTATTTAACTTTTTCGCTTTATAGTTAGGCCCCCGGCGCGTGGTCTTGGGCCTAACTTTCTTATCTTCTAGCTTATACCAGACAGCGCCTTCTCCTAACTTTTTCGCCTTTTCTGCCTGTGTTCATGACCGTGACTCAGGATCGTGCACCGCGGTCTTTATCCAAATTTTTCATGTAAAAAAGCAACACTGCGATTAGGCCACCCTGAGGTGGTCTTATCTAGCCTTATCATTTTTCTCGATCGGGTCGCTTTGGTAATTATGGTCAGAGATTTACGCCAGCCTTTACATGTCGGATCGGGTCACCTGGCACTATGGTCAGCAGTGCATTTATGCCAAATTTGACATTTTCGATCGGGTCGTCTCAAGCTTATGGTCGCAGTGCATTTATGCCGCCTTAACATGTCGGATCGGGCCGTCGCAAGACTATGGCCGCAGGCATTATGCCACTCGACATTTTGGATCGGTCAGACAGACTTATGCCACCTTAACATGTCCGGATCACGCCTGGGCGCGCAGGTTACGCAGTGCATTTATGCCACCTCGACATTTTGGACTCAGACAGACTTATGCGCCGCCTTTAACATGCTCGGATCGTCGGGTCACTATGGCCGCAGCATTATGCCGCCTCGACATTTTGGATCGGGTCAGACAGACTTTATGCCACTTTAACATACAATGGATCAAATGTCTGCGCTTATGGTCAAAGCAGACTTATGCCGGCCTTGACATTTTAGGGATCGGGTCAGAGATGCACTTGCCAGCCTTAACACGCCGGATCGCAATCGTCCGGCTGTTATGGCCGCAGTGCACTTATGCCACCTTGACATTTTGACTGACTGTAGACAGACTATGCCATTTAACACGCTGGGACCGCTTAATATCAAAGGTTCTGGCCAGCAGTGCAGACTTACGCCACTTTCGACATTTGATCGGTCAGAGACAGACTTACGCCTTTTTAACACGCCTGGACTGTCTCGGCATCTATGGCCGCAGCAGACTTACGCCACTCGACATTTAGGGATTCCTATTTGTCGAGCCACCTCAGAGTTTGCGAGTGGTTCTTACCTAATTTGCGCAATAATTGCTTTCGGTAGCTGCTGCCTCAATCCCGCCAATCATAAGACAAGATTTTCAAAAATACATATTTTCAATCGAGCAACACGATTATTCGGCCTGGGCCTCCTCTCGCTCCCGCCATCTCATACGCGCTACGCCTAAACAGGATGGACATAATTTTGCTCCTAACTCACGCTTTTGTACTGCTGCTCCGTGGAGTAATTTTTGTAGCTTGACGGCTCAGAATTGTAGTCGCTTGTCGAGCTTTAAGTGAGGTAGATGATGACTATATAGTGATTTGCCGCCATGTTGCCTTTTCATCGCTTGTCATCACTTTTTCGGTGAACTCCCAAAATTAATGTCATAAATCATAAGATTCATTGTCAGAAATTGATTCTTATCGACTTATTTTAAATTAACCACTTAAGTCAGTGGCATATGTAAAAACCAAAACATATATATTTGGGATCCTAATGCTACTTATTTGAACGCAATATTTATTACCGCGACTAACGTTCCATTTTAGCACCCTGTGCTCTTTATTCTCCTCCTCTCTAAGGCGAGTACTATTAATTCAAACATCTCATTTGATTATTCATTATCGATCAAAAGGTAAAAGAAATGAGACTTATCTCAAAATTCAATTTTATGGCAGCTAAGGCGGAGGCCGGTGGCCGGCGGTCGGACTTTGGCCGTACGGTGGGGGCATACGGTGGCTGAAGAGGTGGCTGAGTGTTGGTCGAGGTTGCCGCTGGGCGGCTGGGTTATAGGGCCGGCATGAGTGATGATGTGTACCGAGGCCGAGCAATTGGGGCGGTTACGCGGTGACCGTGGGTGGCCGGCTCTCGGTGGCCGCTCAGACTGTGGCCGTGGAGGCCGTACAGGTGGTGGCCGCAAGGGTCGTATAGGAAGGTGGCCGCAGGGGCCGTATCGGTGGTGGCCGCAGGGGCCGTACTGGTGGTAGCTTGACCGTGCGGTCGAACTGAATGAATGGGGCTGCGGTGGCTGCTGACGTGGTGGCTGCAGCCCGTTGCTGACCGTGGCCGCTCTGGTCGAGTCGGATCCTGATTAGCTGATCTTAGGTGGCCGTAGCCATGGTGGCCGTACCATGGGGGGCCGCACAAGCTGACCCCGCGGGGGGCGACGCGGTCGGTCAGGGCGGTCGAAATGATGAAGCTGGGCTGACCGGGGTGGCCGCGGCCCAGATGAGACAGCGGCCGACCGTACCATGGGTGACTGAAAATGGTGGGTTCTAACCCAACCTTGACTCAAGACAATGGCGGATAGTAGCTGCACCTCTCGCGTACCCGTGCCGGTAGCCCCGTACGGTGCTGTTCCAGTCTCGGTCAGCCGAGCTGGGGTTGGTCTAGTGTAGCCGTGCGGTGGCAGCTTGGCTGGACCAAGGTGGTCGGAGCGGACACTGGTGGCCGCGGCCATGCACATGACCGTACACGTGATGGCGGCTTCACATGGAGCCTGCCCGGAGGCCGTACGGGGAGAGGCGGACCAACTTGAGGTTTTCTTGCGGCTGCTGAGGTGGCCGTCTCTGGTCGAGTACGTAGTGATTTTGACCACGTCCAGGTTTGACCGTGGTGGTGTTACTTTTCACACGTATAGTCGATGTCTGCTGAGGCAGGGACCATGGTGGCCGCACGGTAGGAGTGCACGGCGGTGGCTTAAGCGGCTCTTCGGGTGCTGCTCTTATTTATATTATTACTTATTATTATAATGTTATTATTAACGCCAATTGTTGCACGTGGGGCTTTCTCCTGGCCTTCCTTTCGGTTGTACCATACTCCGTATTTATTATTATAATAATAATAATAATAACAATAAAAATAATAATAAAATATGGTAATTATTTTGACTTTTCTTCATATGTGCTGTATTTTTCCTACCTCCTTTTTGTTGCTTTTGTTTCTTGTCTCCTTTCCCTCTAACTTACAGCTGTCTCCATGTTGCATTCGTACTTTGGTCCTTCCCATCATTTTCTTTGGACCAATTTTACTTGGTTATATCGACAATAAACCTTAGTCAATCACGAAGTGTGACCGCGGAGGATGGTCGTATTCGCTAACGGTGAACTGAAGCGACACGTGGTGGCTCCACTTGCGGCAGCCGAGCTGTTTCATGTCAGACCAAACACGAGGGGCCTGGTGGCCGTACTTGCTTGGCTCTTTTGGTGAGCACTTGGCCGTGACCTCCATGTGCCTTCCTTTGACTTCTTTTCTTTCTTTCACTTCTCTTGCTTTTCTCCTCATTTTCCTCCAACTCTTCTATCCTTCGTGACTCTCCTATTCTAGCTGAATAGGTTGGATTTTTCTCCTCTTTATTTGGCTTTCATGGAAGATGAGGCTCTTTCCAATTTGTTGACCTTCGCTTGCTTTTTTTCAATCTCTACTCTATTATTTATTATTGTTACCATAAATTACTCTTATTACTCCACCATAATGGACGAAGATATATGTGCTTGAATGGTCCACTATCTCATGCTTTGTCCCTTAGGGGGCAAACTTTGGTGCACCTTGCCTCAAGTATATACGGTTTTGAGCTTTATTTTTGGCCCAATTGCTTGGGCCTTGAACTCATTATTTTATTTAAGCTTTCCTCAAGACAATGAAAATGAGACTGTCTTCCCCTCTCTTCATGCAGCAGCCACCGCGACCTTTATTATTTTTTTGCTGTTCCGTGGGTATTGCACTTCTTCCCCACAGACGCCTAATTGTTTTTACAGAAATAATGCTATGCGCAGATAATGCCCACTGCCTACGACGATTTTGTATAATCGTTCCTGGTGTAAACTTGTAGCCTTTGACGAGCAGAAGAGTAGTCACGGCGGTCGGCTTTGCCTGCGGATTGACTCCACAAACAACCCTGCCCAGGGTTTGCCCCCCCGGAGAGCTCTCCGACGCCTGCTCGGGCCCAGACGTGTAATGATAATAATACGAAGATAAAAGCCGGTAGAAGAGGCCAGAGAAATTTTATATGACGCTTACCTCGCTCTCTGGTGCATAGATTTATGGGGACTTTGTACTCCTTTTCAGACGCCTCTGCCTGATATCCTAACATTCTAATTCTTATCGTTCTATACTCGTGAGCGTAGTCGGATATTCGACCCCCCAACAAAAATATAAGGACTTTAAGCTAAAAACCGATAAAAATCGAAAAACGAATTTTTGGACAACTACATACATGCTCACGGCATTAGGCCTATTTTTAGGCTAAAAAATTGTTTTATCACTTTTTAGTTTATTGTTAAAATAATTTTATTAGTAGTTAATAAGTTAGAATTAAGAAAGTCACTAAAGTTTAATAGTTAGTAGAATTGAATTTTTGTATAAATCGATTTCGTTATAAATGAAATATATTAAACCGATAAAAAATGTAACCGTTATAAAAATGAATCAAATCGTGTGCTACTGCCTTTACGAATATTGGACTGTTGGACTTGGACATAAGGACTAAATGAATCATCCACGATACTATTATTTTAAAAATGAAAATCGCTAAATTTAGTAAATAGACGACTAAATTTAACTAAGTCTCATTTTACAATAAATATCGATTATCACTAAGTACAAAACGAACTTAACGACTTTGAAACTAGAAAAATACACTTAGAAAATAAAGAGGTATAGTTTTACACCTAAAATATCTTAAGTATAAAAATACGTATAAATATAAAAATACGTAGAAATACGAAGTATAAGAATACGTATAAGTATAAAAATACGTATAAAATACGAAGTATAAAATTACGGATACGTATAAAAATACGTATTAAATACGATGAATAGTGATTGATGAATAGCAAGTAACGTCCCAATTTTCAAGACGGTGAATAGTACCCGGGACGAAACTTGTTGAACAAGTAATGTCCCAAAACCTATTTTAATGAAATTTGAGGTAACTTGTTGAACAAGTTATCTTTTCAAATCCCGAGACGTGAATAGTGAAAAATTTACGAAACTTGTAAAACATGTTACGTCTCAAAATTCAAAGATATTTCAAATTTCAAAATTTGAAATATTGTAAATTATTGAAAATTTACTAAGTATGGAAAATTGAAAATAAATAAGTAAAGGACTTAAAGTGTTTTGAAAAACACTTAAATAAAATTTGACATATTAATAAACATATCAAATTAGAAATTTAAAAACATTAATAATTAACAACACTTCAAATAATAAACGAATGTGTTATGTGACCATACGAAACCGAATAAAATACTTAAACGTTTGACGATGAGACTAGGAGAGTCTAGTAACATGAGATATGTAATATCAAATAAATAATAAGTCTTGAGTAAGTTAAATAAAGGGTCAAACGCTTGAGCCTCGGATATGAAAACGTCAATCGTGAGTGAAGTGGGGTTAAGATAGTCTTGTGCGGATACCACTATCTCGGTCTCTGGCTTGGGTCATATCGAATAGTGTGGTTTAAGCCGGCAGCATTATTGCTTAGCATCCTGCCCATGCCGTTACGCCTTAAGTCGTATAGCCAAAGCCGTACAAGATAATGAATATGCCAACTCTTTTGGGTCAGGCATTAGGAAATAGTCGTTTTATTCAGAGTTAAGGTGCTATATGAATAGCATAGCCCATTCTTAAAGTGATTATTAGTGTATGCATACTAGACTAGGGTTTTATTCCCCTATTTCGCTAATGTTATCAGGGCCACCGCGACCTTGTGGATTCGGGTCTGTTATGCGGTTCTGTCTCCTTGTCGTGTTTCGTTCTTAGTGGGCGCGACACTTGCATTCACTCTTACCACATGTACAGATCACTTGACGAGATTGTATCTGAAGTTCGAATCATTTCGAACACTAGACGATGAGATGCAAGTACTATAGTATTCGGCGTGGTTTACGAGTCAAGTAAGTTGCTGCACTATGGTAGTGAGATGCAAGCGACTAGAGTACAATAGCCTACTCAGTGGTCAGGCTCGTAAGCAGTATGTGTTGTTTGATTAAATGAGAACGAGTGCGTACCATCTTCGAAAACTAAAGACCACAAATTTCTGAAATGAATCTCGAGTCTGCATGATGTGAATGATATATATGTATGTTTGTTTGCGATCTGATATCGCTTCGTAGTCCTATTGTATGTCGTGACACTATTGCTATGATATTACCTGTTATTTGCTTTCATAACTGAATATCATGCTTATATGATTTATCGCTTTAAATCGCATGCTTATTATGACTTATATGTCTTTATATGCTATATGTAATAAACATGTTTATGTTTTTATCATAATGTTATAATTATAAAGCGATAGTAATAAACCAAAGTAATTGAATTCGAGGGTAAGTATGAGCATAGCTAGTCACTGTCCGCTCAGCGGGCACCCCCCATCAGTTTATTGTGCAGGATAACTGTGGACCGGGAGCTGGAATTTTGCACCAAAATGGATAAGCTCATTTTTGCTCATTTTGAGGCTTGGGCTAACTTGGGTCCTATGGCTCGAGCCATGGCTTAATTTGTGATCATTAGGATCAAACCAAGTGAAATGTACAAGGAGGAACGAAGGAAATCAGCCCACACATGGAAAGCAACAATCTAGGCCATGAACCATGAAGCTTATCTTGACATGTCGGTAGAGATTGTAACATAACTCCCAATCTACTCATCCAATTGAGGTGAAACCAATTGCATATGAAAGCTAGCTCAAAGAGCTTTCATTTGACATATGGTTGGCTATCTGGTTCAAAGGGAGCTGAGAGTTATGGCCTCTACAAGTCAGGGGTCAGATTGTGAAACTTCAGTCTATAGGCAAATTCGACATGTCCGTACTAAAAGTTGCATATCTTGAGTTCTAGGCCATATATTTGGATGATTCTTTTTGCATTGGAAAGCTAGCTCAATTACCTTTCCAATGACATATCATGGGCCTTCTAATTCAACGTGAGCGAGAAATGGTGAAGCCTACAAGTCACTTCAGTCTCAAGGAACTCGGTTTTGGAGTAATGAGCCATGAACTTAACCTACATCATTCTCCTTGGGTAAGCTCACTTTGGGGACCACTTGGGAATCTCCTAATGAGCCATGGACTCACATGGGACGTGGGATACACAAGAGAAGACCAAGAGATCGGTGGTCTAATTCAAACAAAGAGCTCAACTTTTGTTCACGCTCGTTGTCGATTGTGGTCCTTAGTTTCTTTATGTCGCTTTATTCACTTTATTGTCTTGTTTTCTTTAGTCTTTGATCAGTTTGAAAGGGTCAATAGGACCACTCATCCTTGCTCTCCAAGCCAATAATGTCATCCATTAGATTAAGGTCTCAATTGTAGGGAGTAGATGTAGTCAAATGTCATTGTCTTACTTTATACTTTTGGTTGTAGTTGTTGTAGTTTGTATTTAGATTTGAAGGGTTGTAGGGGCCGAAATTCTTAGGGCTTTTAGGGTCATTTGTGACCCTTAGATCATGTAATAGATGTAGGGTGGGGATCAAAGCTTGGGGCTTATAAAAGCCAAGCCAACTCATTGTAATTTTTCAGATTTTGAATGAAAGAAAACCCTAGTGTTTATTTGAGAGTTCTTCATTTTTCTCATTACTTTGTGTTTGAGATTTGTGAACAATTAGTTAGTGGCTTAGTGCTTAACTAATTACAACCCTAGATCTATTACTTTGTGTGTAGATTTAGTGACTATCCTTTTGTTTTTCATTTATCCACAAAAATCAGAAAATTTCAACAAAAAAATACATATACTCGGCCAAATTTCATCAAGTGTTCAAGATCGATTTTTGTTCATCCTTTGAGTGAGACTTAACCCTTCAAGTTTCACTCCAAATTGGTCATCAAAGCTTTGGTTGGGTTTGAAGAACACAAGATCCACATTGTGCTAGAAGTCGGTTCATTCACACGTTCAAAGATCCTCACTTTGCTTCCATTTTTCAGATTCGTTTCTTTGAGGTATAATGGATGTTTCTTTTCGATTTGGTTCTTCATATTTTTCCTATGGTACCACATGTGAAACCCCTTGTGTTGAGACCATTTTCGAGTCTATGGAGAGGGCTAGAAAAGAGTTAGAAGCCAAGTTGGCTAGGATGAGGAAAGGTCATTTGTCCAAATGAGTTTGAGTAAAGGGATGGCTATTTTACTTGACTCTCCTACAAAAACACCACCTTATGAGCCACCCATGAAAGCCAAAATTGTTGAACCCACCCCAAATCCTACACAACCGGCCCTAGACACGAGGAAGGGGGCTGACCTTAGCCATAAAACAACCATCTCCCTTATGAAATGTTGTCAATGTCAAGGATACGGTCCACAATGCCAAAGAATGTCCCACAGAAAAGACCTTGAACTTGTATGAGATTGTTCATGGGGAGAAGAGTGACATCCTTGATTGTGAGGATGAAAAGAGTGAGGTCCTTGCTAATAACGATGAAGAGGATGTGAAGCAAGAGCAACATGGAACCAGAGATGGAGGTGAGGCCATATGATTTGGTCATGGATGGAGGGAACTCTATCAAGGTGGCTCCTAACACTCAAAATGAGGAGTTAGCCTTACTTTCACAAGAGCATCCTAATCCTCGCAAGATAGGAAGGTTACACAAAGAAGCCGAGTTGAAGAGCCATGGTGATGAGGTTTTGGATGATTTGTTTGTAATGGGTGCTTGTCATCCAATCTTTGATAAGCCTTGTGAACCATGGAAGCATGAAGACGTTTTGGTCCATGATGGGAAGGATAGTACCTTTATCTTTAAGGTTGAATGGAAGGAGGAAGAAACAAGTCAAGGAATGAATGTTGGTGAGAGCGTACACATTGAATTTGCTAATGGTGATCCAAACATTCAAGAGGAGAGCATGGGGAATAATCTCAAGGGAAAGGTTGAGCTTGATCTTATGAGATGTTCACCTAAGGCCAAGAAGAAGAGGCTCATGTGGAATGGGAAGCTTGGCACAAGCAAGAGGTCAAGAGGATTCTTGAAATGGAAATTCAAAATGAGGAGCTTAGTCAAATGTTAAGAACCCCAAAGTTTGAGGACAAACTTTTTTGAAGAAGAGGAGATTGCACCAAAATGGATAAGCTCATTTTTGCTCATTTTGAGGCTTGGGCTAACTTGGGTCCTATGGCTCGAGCCATGGCTTAATTTGTGATCATTAGGATCAAACCAAGTGAAATGTACAAGGAGGAACGAAGGAAATCAGCCCACACATGGAAAGCAACAATCTAGGCCATGAACCATGAAGCTTATCTTGACATGTCGGTAGAGATTGTAACATAACTCCCAATCTACTCATCCAATTGAGGTGAAACCAATTGCATATGAAATCTAGCTCAAAGAGCTTTCATTTGACATATGGTTGGCTATCTGGTTCAAAGGGAGCTGAGAGTTATGGCCTCTACAAGTCAGGGGTCAGATTGTGAAACTTCAGTCCATAGGCAAATTCGACATGTCCGTACTAAAAGTTGCATATCTTGAGTTCTAGGCCATATATTTGGATGATTCTTTTTGCATTGGAAAGCTAGCTCAATTACCTTTCCAATGACATATCATGGGCCTTCTAATTCAACGTGAGCGAGAAATGGTGAAGCCTACAAGTCACTTCAGTCTCAAGGAACTCGGTTTTGGAGTAATGAGCTTAACTTAACCTACATCATTCTCCTTGGGTAAGCTCACTTTGGGGACCACTTGGGAATCTCCTAATGAGCCATGGACTCACATGGGACGTGGGATACACAAGAGAAGACCAAGAGATCACCGAATTTAATTCAAACAAAGATTTCAACTTTTGTTCACGCTATCACAATCGATTGTGGTCGCCCAGTTTGCTTTATGTCCTTGTTCACTTTATTGTCTTGTTTTCTTTAGTCTTTGATC
This sequence comes from Dianthus caryophyllus, assembly GCA_023091065.1. Classification (NCBI taxonomy): domain Eukaryota; kingdom Viridiplantae; phylum Streptophyta; class Magnoliopsida; order Caryophyllales; family Caryophyllaceae; genus Dianthus; species Dianthus caryophyllus. The sequence continues at coordinate 7,049,244 of CM041529.1, read as the reverse complement.
AGTTTGAAAGGGTCAATAGGACCACTCATCCTTGCTCTCCAAGCCAATAATTTCATCCATTAGATTAAGGTCTCAATTGTAGGGAGTAGATGTAGTCAATGTCGTTGTCTTTACTTTATACTTTTGGTTGTAGTTGTTGTAGTTTGTATTGATTTGAAGGGTTGTAGAGTAGAAATTCTTAGGGCTTTTAGGGTCATTTGTGACCCTTAGATCATGTAATAGATGTAGGGTGGGGATCAAAGCTTGGGGCTTATAAAAGCCAAGCCAACTCATTGTAATTTTTCAGATTTTGAATGAAAGAAAACCCTAGTGTTTATTTGAGAGTTCTTCATTTTTCTCATTACTTTGTGTTTGAGATTTGTGAACAATTAGTTAGTGGCTTAGTGCTTAACTAATTACAACCCTAGATCTATTACTTTGTGTGTAGATTTAGTGACTATCCTTTTGTTTTTCATTTATCCACAAAAATCAGAAAATTTCAACAAAAAAATACATATACTCGGCCAAATTTCATCAAGTGTTCAAGATCGATTTTTGTTCATCCTTTGAGTGAGACTTAACCCTTCAAGTTTCACTCCAATTTTGGACGGGGCCACGAGACGTTTTTATGATTTACTTTTAGTTGCTTTTCGAGAGATATGTAATATATATAACGCTACTCCTTTAAATTACCGTACTTAGAGTTGTTTTATTCAACTCTTGAACGATGTTGTAACATTTGGGTTTTCTCAAGTGACTTAATTAATTTCCGCCTTAGTAATTAAAGTCGACTAAAAACCAGGTTGTTACATATGCTACTTAAAAATGATATATTCGACACCTTTAATAAGGATTTCTCAAGAGGTGTCGACATATTTTAGACATTAGTGGTTGTAACTTGAAAATGACATGCCCTATAATGTTAATTGCGATTTTTAAGTAAGAAAATTCGACGTTGGGGGTGATTTAGAAAGAAAAGTGTCTTAAAAGGGGGTTATGTCATAAAAATAACATATAAGGGGGTTATTTAAAAAAAAAAAAAAAAAAAAAAAAAAAAAAGTGTTATAAAAGGGGGTTATATTCAATTAACCCTTAAATAAATGGTAATGAGTGTTTAGCAAGTGAGTCACACAAAGAAGTAGGTGTCTATTTTTAGAAAGTTTTAGTGTATATTGTGAAATGAGAGGAAAAAGATAAAATTTCTTTTTGGGCAAATGGGAGGATAAAGAAGGAATGGAGGGAGTAATTACTTGTTTGATTCCTCGAAACCTCCAACGTATTCAACGAAAGATCGAATTTTTCACAAATGACTCTAAATAAAAGGTATCATTTGACAAAAAAAACCCTAAAAAAAAAATGCTTATCCTATTTGTTTTTGAGAAAGGAAAAAATTATATTAAGTCGAAACCCGCTAACACCTGAACGGTTGCGAGAATATTTGTTATTCTATTTTAAAGTTTCATTTTCTAAAGTTTGGGGCTTCAAGTTAAATTATAGAATCGGGCCTTCAAAAATCAATCTACAGCCCCTGCCCACCCCCGTGCAAACAAAATAAATTGTCAAAGTAATATCACCGGAATGAAATCTCAAATTATCATTACTGAAAATATCAGTCAACCTAAGATTGCTGTATATTTACTCACTAATTTGAACTTCATATTGATTTACAGATAATTTAACAACTATACTATGATTGTATTTATATGTAAGAAAAATTCACTAATAATTCATTTAAGGGCTTTGGAGGAATTATTTTACACAAACCTCAGATTAACAGATAATTTAACAAACCTCAGACCACTCTCAAAGGTCTTGCATGAAATTTGTGGGGCAGCTGAAGTAATGTTGAGCAATGAACCACGTCGCCGACTCGCCCTCTCAAATCTTGTTGCAGACGGTAGCGTGCACAGTGAGTCAGTGACCTCTCAAACTTCACGCATTGCTCATGCATCACATGTCTGAGAAACCAGTGAATCACTAAGGATTATACAGGTCTTTTACAAGTTTCTGAAAAATTTATGAACAGCCACTTTCATTGGATGGAGGACTTCAGAAGGAAAACGGAAGGATAGAAAATACAAACTAATACGGAGTATTAGTTTATAATTTCCGATATTTGGATAATACTCCTATGTTGAATTTAGCGAAAATGTATTGATCAATTTTCCCTCATTCCCTTCCATTTCTGTGTATCAAAACAAAGTGAACTGAAAAAATGAGGCACTTACATTAGATGACAATTTATGAGCATTTATCGGCTCAAACTGAGTTTTGAAAGAACTGCTGCTGCCTGATCGCCCCCTAGCAAAAAGTAAGGATGTCTGAGAGCAGCTGAAGCTGATAAACGTCCCCGTCTTAGGTATCCCCTCTCGGAAATGAGCTTGGTCGCGAGGTCCCACCCCCTTCCCTTGTCAAGATCGAGAATTCTCAAGTCGGGTCTTGTTCTGGTGCGCTCCCTCCAGCTGTTCAAATCGTATCCCATACCCTTTATTTCCATGTTAAAGTTTCTCAACCCCGCAGTTGACCTCAGACTCGGCACAGCCATTTGCATGAGCACTATCCCAGCAGAATACATGTCGAATAAATCAGGACTATTCAGCTGCAAAACCATGAAATGTTGTTACTTCGCTAAACAAGTCCTTAGTCAGTGCACAGCCTTCGGAAGTAGTTTGCTGAAAAAACGCAACAGCTAACAGTCACGAATACCTGCCATAGAATAGGAGAGAATAATGCAGCAATAGGCTCGGGAGGAGGGCTCGGGGTTTCTTCGGGAAGGACGTAGAGTTCAGGAGGACAATAATCAGGGTCAAGTAAACCGCGATCAGGGACATAATTCTTGCCTATCCTAAGATCAGCTGCTGCTCCGAAATCTATGAGCTTGATCTGGCCCTTCTTTGTTACCACTAAGTTTGCCGGCTTAACATCTCGGTGAACAATGCCAGTATCGTGTATTTTCTTCAGGGATGTAATGATTTGTCTCAAAATCTGCTTGATTATCAGTGCATTGCGTTCAAGTGAGTTTAGCCCTTCGAGGACACGACCAAACATGATCGACTCCAGATTGAGGGGGAAATTACGGTCCTTCATGTAGTCGGCCAGGTCTTGATCTCCCTGGTTGGTATGCATAACTCTCTCAGATAGCTTAACAGCCTTCTAAACATGTATAACGATGGAGAAAACGTGTTGTTTTATACCTCGAATTTCCAGACTAGACATTTTCCACCTTTAGTATATTGTGAATTCGTTTTGTCAGCCACGAAGCTTCCGAGAAATTCAGCACAGGTTTCTGGTGCTGCTCTAGATAGCCGGTAGTTAAACCACTCTTCGAAATCACCACATTCTTTGGCTCCTTCAACTCCAAGCTTAACCTTACAGGTCATAAATGAAGCAGAAATTTATTCGGCGACTGTTATAAGCAATCGATAACATTGACGTCAATTTAGGCTTACGAAAACTGGCTAACCTGTTTCAATATAACTTTTTCCTTGAATCTTTTGTCAAAATCGAGAGCTCTACCTCTACCTTTCTTGGGCAAACTGTCTTCAACATTCACATTCCTCGGAACTACAACACCAGCATAAACCACACCAAAAGAGCCCTCTCCCAATTTGCCAGTGATCAGAAAATCAGACCTTCGGAACCTTCGTTTTCCCGTCAAACTATCAAGACCTACTTGCAAGGGAGCCAGAATGTACGCATCGATAAATCCAATCAACACACCAGGCCTTGCAGTCAGGTACAACCAAGCAACACCAGCAAAGACAGCAAATCCCCACTTCTCGGTGTCAGGCAACGTCTCGGAAAGTCTCTGAACTTCTGCAAAGCCAGGACCAATGACAGGTAGAGAAACAGCATTTTCTGCCAAGTCTTGTACTATGTTATCAGCCAATGCTTTGCACCTTATGAAGCTGCTTCTTGAAGAGCTGAGTAGGGGAATGAACGAGTTTCGAATGACGGGTTTTGGGTTAAAAGTCGAGAGAGATTTCGGGTGTGGAGTTACTGCTGGAGAAATCAGAGTACATGCCATGGATAACAAAATGAAAGAGTTCAGGTAGTGCATGAAGTGCCCCCAAAGTTCCACCATAGAACTGTCAGCAGTGGATAATTTGTTGCCACTTGTCAGTCTTACATTCATCTATTGAGATTAAATACTTGTGGACAAAGATTGAACTGCAATGCCCAAATAATCAATCTTTGATAACAAGGAACAAAAAAAAATTACTTAACAACATTTTAAAATTAACCATTTTACTAGCCTCTTTGATTCATCTATATATCTTCTATTTTGGGATGATTCATTCAACTTTTTACATTTCTATTTTTAGTCTCTTTTACCTGACTTTATCATCTCAAATCGAATCACCAACTACTAGAGGTGGCAATCGGGTCACTCGGGTCGGGTTTGGGTCGGGTCGTATCGGGTTCGGGTCGTATCGGGTCATAACAGTATTCGGATCGGTTTCGGGTCGTATCAGGTTCGGGTCATCTCGGGTTATAACAGAGTTCGGGTCGGTCTCGGGTCGGGTCCGGATCATATCAGGTCGGGTCATTGAAGCTAAAATTGTTGGGTCAATCGGGTTAGGGTCAAATTCGGGTCACTAATAATTTAGGCTTAAATTTTGGCGGCAAAACAAATTTTGAAATTTTAATATTTTTCAAACCAATATTTGAATTTTTAACTATATCCCAATCTCAAAATGTCAAATATTATATTTGGTGTATATTTGAAAGATTGAAAATTTTGAAAAATTTTAAAAAAAGCTTCAAAATTTCTTTAAAATCTTCTAAGTTTCGGGTCAATTCGGGTCACGGGTTATTTCGGGCCGGGTCAGCTATCAAATGAACTCGGGTTGAATCGGGTTACGGGTCATCTCGGGTCGGGTCGGGTTCGGTTTCGGGTCAGACTTTATCGGGTTGTGTCGGGTTACGGGTCGTCATCAGGTCGGTTCGGGTCGGTTTCAGGTCGCTATAATTTCGGGTCCTATCGGGTCGGTTTTGCTCGGGTTCGGGTCAGGTCAAGCTTGCCAGTGTAGATACCCGTATCCGTACCCCCCAAATACAAACCCTGTGATGAAATGGACTTTTCACAAAAAGCATGTGTTTAACGTAATGTCAAAACGGTACATTTTGTCGAAAACATTTAAGTCGTTTAACGCATAAATGATTTATTTGCATGTCGTGTAAAATGAGTATTCGTTTAGTCATTTTATTTTAGCCGACCCAACACAAAAACAAGCTTTTTCCCACACAAGAAAAGCCCACAAAACCACCCGAGCACGCCTCCCGAGACGTAAGACGCTCAAGCCGAGCTCACGTCTAAACACATTTCACAAAAACAATTCAATACAAGACAAAAACACTTTTCGGCCTGAGACCCGAAAAAGCCCACAAATACACCCAAGCACGCCTCCAGAGGCGTAAGACGCTCAAGCCGAGCTCACGTCTAAACACGTTTCACAAAAACAATTCAATACATGACAAAAACATTTTTCGGCCCGAGACCAGAAAATAGCACAGAACACGAAATACGAAACACGAAACACGAAACAGACCCAAAAGATTCTCGACAAAACCTGCAAAAACAAAACACAATCATTGCACATACATACGTAAGCGCTTACGCAAAGCCAAACGAACAGCAAAACAAAGACAAAAATCGTCAGAGAACTGGCGATTTTCATAAAAACAGCCAGTGAACTGGCGATGTTAACTGGCTATTTTTATAAAAATCGCCAGTTAACTGGCGATTTTTGCTTTGTTCTGCACTTTGGCGGCTCGAAAACCCTATATATACACCCCCTTATTCAACCATTTAAAACCATGAATTATCATCACTCTCTTCTCTATCTATACCTTCACACTTGACTCATACGGGTTCCTAACCCGACCCGGTATTGGCATTGCGAACCCGTATTCGCAATACGGTTATAGCGATTCGGATTTCTAAATCCGTCTTAAACCTCGCCAATATCGCATAAGCAACGACACAATTAACAATGAACAAACGGACACCACTTTACATTATGCAAATTCTCATTTACGCATTAAACGACTAAACATGATTTCGACAAAACTTGTACTGTCTTCATTAGTCTTAAAGCATGCAAAACTGAGGGTTTTAAACAAACTTTTACATACACATGAGTCGGAAAATAGCATTTAAATGATTATTCAAACAATGAATTATTGTTTTGTGCACATTTCCTATAGCAACCCGTCATAACTTTGACGAATACATTCGCTTTTACGCATATTTATCGAGTCACATATCGCACTTGTACGTAGCGGTTTGCATTTGCTCAAACATCGAATTATACACTGTTTTCAAGCTAGTAATGGCTACTTTTACGTAGGCTTTTCGATTACAGTTTTTCATAACGCATTTTGACAAACTTTCGGAGAGTACCCTCACCCCGAATCCGCTCTGGTTTCACAATTGCCTTAGACGGATAGGTATCGACGCACCTTGTACTCTAAGATTCGCGTCTTCGAGTCCAAGACGCGCTGAACGGGTCCAAACTCCCTCATAATTTGGTGGCGACTCCGAAAACGGCTTTTAAATGATTTTTCAATATTTCTTTAGAATGCTTTAAACAAATTACGCAATGTCATCCCCCATAGCAACTCGAGCGCATCCACAGAGCGCGCTTGTACGCGCCGCTCTTTCACATTATTTTCCCGCGTCGTGCATTCCGCCCCATTTCGAGGGTGGGCGCGCACGGGGCGTTGAGAAGGGATCCCGATCCGGTATCCTCAATTGGCGACTCCGCTGGGGACAAGCTGTTTTTATTTATTAAGAAAATTAGCTTTTTCTTTTATTTAAAAACACAAGAGGTGAAACTTGAAAACTTGAAAACAGTTTTAAAATTCGATGTTTGAGCACATGCAACCGTTTGAGTCGAATCCTCCTGATTCATAACCACACCCCTCGAGGGACGACCCCAAGTAAAAACTTGCTTCATAAGCAAGTATACTCTGGACACGTCGATCTCTCACCCTTCCACGATCACAAGTATGGCACCCGTACAAGTGATCGTAGCAGTCAAACTCGGACGCTCTAGGCGCCGTATTGAATCCACACTCAAATGTGTGTGATCTTGCGGATAACCCTACACAAACGTTGCGGGAATGACCGGAAGGAACCTTACCCTGAAAGCCAAAAACCCGTCTCTATACGTACAAATGCGAGGCTATAGTACCCTCACTATAGTCGTCTTTCAAAATACATCATACATAGGCACTTTACAACATTGCATTTGCATTTTCCAAAAAAAAAAACGAACGAACAGTTCTTTTTGCAACTTTTGAAATAACATTTTTCAAAATCTAACGTATAAGCCGGCTGACCTATAGTCATTTCGGCTTAGCACGACGACACAGTCTTTCTAAACGCCCGCGAATAATCACTACATTCGCAAGGCCTTTCAAAAACGTAAATAGATCACGTGACTCGCGGTCACTGTAATTCATTTATAGCAAAACATTTTCACATTGCAAAACCCGCGAATATCAACATATTCCTGCGGAACTTACTCAAAACAAACGGCCTCGGCCTTTTGCAAACATTTTCGCAAAACTCACGTCGAGCCGAACGACTTTCTAGTCACTTCGACTTGACAAACATCCCTTACAAACAAACAAAACTCGAGAATGGTCATACTCAATCGCGTCATTTACGCTGAATCGACTGACCTACAGTCATTTGACTCAGTTCATTTTACACAAAACTCGTAAAAACGATCAAAACCGTTTTTACACACTTTAACATCCCTGACTCGACTAGCCCATGGCTATCTCGAGTCGGATCCAAAACTTTTCACTGCAATCCAACGATTAGCCCACGACGACATACTGTTAATACGGGCCCATAGGATTCAAGCAGAAAGCATCTTTTACGTCGAGATCGGAAACGTGTCAACGCGTCTCTAACTCAAAAGCTTTCCAAACATCTTGTCAAAACACGACGAGCTGTTTTAACAATACTCACAACACATTTTTGAAATAAACGTTTTTCAAAAAAAATTTGCAAACCAACTAACCAATAGCCTTTTTGGTTTTAACTAAAACAAACAATCTTTTTTGAACAGAACCCGGGAATAATCATAAAATTCCCGTCGACATTTCAAAAGTATGAGCAGACTACATGACTCCTCGTCGTCGTTGTCCTTTTAATACAAACCTTTTTCTGCAAAGCAAACTCGAGGATGACAACATGTCCTCGATGATTTTTCACGACACATCGAACGACCCATGCTCATTTTAAGCACTCTTGAAATAACATTTTTCAAAATTCTTCAAACAAATCGGCTCACGGCCATTTCAGGCCCAAGCATCATTCTTACAATCAAGCAAAGCCCGGGAATGCCCAAAAGCACTCCCTCGGACTTTTTCCACGGCCATTTCAGGCCCAAGCATCATTCTTACAATCAAGCAAAGCCCGGGAATGCCCAAAAGCACTCCCTCGGACTTTTTCCACGGCCATTTCAGGCCCAAGGATCATTTTTATAACCAAACAAAGCTTGGGAATGCCCAAAAGCACTCCCTCGGACTTTTTCCACGGCCATTTCAGGCCCAAGCATCATTCTTACAATCAAGCAAAGCCCGGGAATGCCCAAAAGCACTCCCTTGGACTTTTTCCACGGCCATTTCAGGCCCAAACATCATTTTTACAACCAAACAAAGCCCGGGAATGCCCAAAAGCACTCCCTCGGACTTTTTCCACGGCCATTTCAGGCCTAAGCATCATTTTTACAACCAAACAAAGCCCGGGAATGCCCAAAAGCACTCCCGCGGATTTTTTCCACGGTCATCTCGACCAAAGCATCACTTTTACAACCAAGCAAGACCCGGGAATGCCCAAACGCACTCTCGCGGACTTTTTCTTCGGACATCTCGACCAAAACGTCACATTTACAACCAAGCAAAACACAGGAATGCCCAAACATACTCCCACAGGCTTTTTCTTCGGCTATTTCAGCCCAAGGATCACTTTTACAACCAAGCAAAACCCGGGAATGCCCATGCGCATGCCCACGGAGCTTTTTCATTTTAGTTGAACGACCCATAGTCGTGCCGACTAAGCTTTTTCAAAATCAAAAACGACAGAACGCGCAAGACCGTTCTCATCGCATTTCAAGCATCTCCGACTGAACTAGCTAAACGCTCTCGAGTCGAATCCTTTTTCACGCATCTAGGCTCGAGCCCTCAACGATGAACCGTTAAAATGGCTCGACGGATACAAAGCAAACACGTTTTAGCATCGAGACGAGATGCGCGCACGCATTCTCGCCTCAAAAAGGCTTCCTAGGCACAACATCGTTCCTAAAGCAACACACTCTCATTTTTGAAATAATCTCTTTTCAAAAATCTTTTCACTTTTACAAAACAAGCAACACTCTCTCATTTTTGAAATAAGCTCTTTTCGAAAATATCCGTGTTTTTACAAAACAAGCAAAACTTTTGCATTTTGAAATAATCACGTTTCAAAATTCCCTCATCTTCGAAATAAACACTTTTCGAATTGCAGGTCAAACCAAATAGTCTTTCACTATTTCGATTTGACCCACTAAGCACTCTTTACAAGTCACTCGGGAATAATCATCACATTCCCGAATCTTGTCAAAGCACAAATGGACTACATGGCCTTTGGCCATCTGATAGGCTCGGTCGCACTCACCTAATCAAAAATAAACCTGACAACCCTAAGGGTAGCTAGGGTAAGTCGGGGTCGAGTCCACAAGGAGAGGGTTGCAATTGTAGGTTACTTATGGAGCGTTTCAAGTCTTAGTCGGTTCGAGTGCGGGATTGGTTAACTAAAGCTAGAGCGCAAAAGTAAAGGATTAAACTTATGAGGGAAAGGTCTAGGGAATCGGGTTAGGCAATGGGTAAGTCAAGGCCAAGGATGATGATCGGAATGAGTAGGTATCGCACATGCTAAGGATAACGCTCGGCCTCTCGGTCTTAAGCTCCTCTAGGTCTCGAATGCGAGCTCTCGCAACTTACAAACGAGGGTCCTAATGTTTAGTCTCGCGCCTCTCCTAGAACTAGGCTTTCGGTCTTAAGTTTTAGGGTGCTAGATACTCGCTAAAACGTGATCAAGGAATCAACGAGAGCAATCAAGCAAGACTAAACAAAGCATGACAAAACCTAACTCAACAAGATCATCAAACTCAAGCCAAACAATCACCCATGCTTCACCCTCTCACCCTAGATAAAGAACTACTCACTCATAGCGAAAACAACAACGAAAACGAAAGCAAAAGATGAAATCATGATCAATGACAGTATATAATGAATTGACAAACAAAAGAAAGGAGGAATTGAAAATACCAATCAGAAAATTCCAAGAACAAGAGGATGAATTCAAGCAACAAAACCAAATAGACGATCAAACGAACATAAACCGAGCCTGAATTGAAATACAAGAAGGAAAATTAATCAAAACCTAATTTTTGGAGAGAAACTAGTTTAATGTGTCTAGAGAATCCTCAGAAAAATTCGTGCAAAAATAAGATGTTTTGGCCTCTCAAATAGACGATCAATTTTAAGCCAACGAAGAGACACAAGGCTGCCCCGGGCGGGGTGAGGGTGCCCCCGGGCGGGGTGGGTTGGTCCCGGACGGGATAAGAGCTTCCCGTGTTGTTCAGATTTTCCAGCTTTGGTTCTTGACTTGTACTTAGTTTTTTCTTGCTTCTTTCTCTTCCCAAGGCTACGGGACAAGGCCTACATCGATCACATGAACTTCAAATCCCGTCCCGAGGTCCCGGGACACCTTCAAAAGCTAAAACGGGGCTCGTGCGCAAGCGAAACGCAACGAAACCAACTCGGAACTTCACGAAACTTTGCGAAACTTTACGAAACTTCACGAAACTTCACGAAACCTCCCGAGTAGCATCCTAAACTCCAAATATGCGCGTGTACCTGCAAAATGGACACTAAAACACAGCAGTGCCAGAACGGAGAGAAATAGGAGCTGAAACGCATATAAAAGCACGGGAAACGCAAAGAAACGCAAATGAACAGGGGCTATAAGTACGTATATAAATGACACATCAAACTCCCCCAAACCGAACCGTTGCTTGTCCTCAAGCAACCAAGCGTGACAGAAAATAGAGGACAAAGCGAGCAAAAGAAAACTTCCCCAAACAAACACCAAACCGCAAGTAGCTTGAGCTAATGACAATCAATCCCGAAGCAACGTGGGACATAAGGAAATAGCAAGCTAACGGATAAGAATTACAAGACGGCGCAGAATGAATAGCATGGCTTAAACAAAGGCTCTCTAGCAATCAAATCACGGACCTCTCGCGGTTTCCACTCTAACACACATGATAAACAAGGTGATAAATGTGATGACACTCACCTACTCGACTTGTGGAAGCACGCCCGCAATCTAATGTGGACCAAATCTCGCATTCCCGTACACAAATAATGTCACAAAAACGAAGCAAACATGAGGACTTACATAGGAAATGAGGGTGTAAAGGCCATAGAGAGGTAAAGGGTAAGAAGGTGGATCAAATAGTTATGGAATCGTGGAGCTAAGCCACTAGAAACCACTCGTACTACTCAAGTGCTCGTCCAACCAAAACGGAACCCAACTCTCATGAAACATGGACCGAAATCAGCAATTCGGTCACCTGTACACATCATCGCAACATATAAATCAATCACAAGTGCTCACTCATCAAAACAACAACAACTCTTGCATTTTTGTGCATACATTTTCTTTCTTTTTGTATTTTTGTGTTGTGTTTGTTTTTTCAGATTTTTGTGTGTTTTCTTGGGCAAAGAGCACACTCACATAGTGGTTGCGGAAAACCTCATCAAAGGTGATAGGATTTAGTCGCGTCTCCTAATCAAAAGTAATCCAAACTCACTCTACTAGGTAGCAAGGGTAAGTCGGGTTGATATCCACAGGGAGATGGTCGCTTAAGTTGGTTATTTTTAGTGATTCTAATCTCGGTTCGAGGGGTTGAGGTTACTAAAGCTATAGCGGAGGATAAGGGTTTAAAACTTAGAAGAAAAAGGTCTAGGGAGTCGGGTTAGGCAATGGGTAAGGTTAAGGTAAAGGATGGTGAACGGGTCGAGTAGGTAATCGCGCTTGCTAAGGGTTCAGCTCGTCCTCTCGGTCTTAAGCTACCTCTAGGTCTCAAAAGCGGGCTCTCGCTACTTACAATTGAGGGTCCTAAAGATTGTCTCGCGCCTCTCCTCGAACTAGTCTCTCGATCTTAAGTTCAAGGGTGCTAAAGGTTTGCTAAAACGTGATCAAGGATTCAACAAACACATTCAAGCAAAGACAATCAACGCAAGGGCAAAGACCTAACTCAAATGATCACCAAACACAACCAAAACCAAAACCCTTACTTCACCCCTCTCCCTAGATGAATAAACTACTCACGCATGATAACAACGATGATCAAAGCAAGAGAGAATAACGAAAACATGATTTAGAACAATAAGAAATGAAAATACAATCAAAAAGGGAGAAGAATTATCAATACCAAAACAGAGAATTCAAGGGAAAAGATGATGAACAAAAGCAACAAATACCAAATAGTCGATCAAACTAGCATAATCCGAGTCGGGAATTGAAAATACAAGAGATGAAATTATTTAAACCTAAGTTTTCTTGAGAAACAACTTAAAAGTGTTCTAAAAATGCAGGAGAAAATATGGTACGAATTATGATCAAAAAGGGCCTCAAATAGACGAAACATTTCAAGCACACGAGGAGTCTCATCAGAGCATAGCTGGTCCCGGACGGGACAGCCCTCATCCCGGACGGGACACAACTCATCCCGTGTTGTTCAGTTCAAGTGCTCAATTTCCTTCTTTTTGTACTTAGTTTTCCTTGCTTCCTTTCTCGTCCCAAGGCATAGGGACGAGGCCTATGTCGTCCCAAGGGGTAGGGACAAGGCTTAGGATGATCATGTGAGTTTCAAATCCCGTCCCAAGGTCCCGGGACACCTTCATTCGTTGAAACGAGGCTCGTGCGCAACCGAAACGCGACAAAATCAACTCGAATCAACTCCAAACTTCACCAAACTTTACGAAACTTCACGAAACCTCTCGACAAGCATCCTAAACTCCAAATATGCGCTTGTACCTGCAAAATAGACACAAAAACGCAGCAGTGCCAAATCGGAGAGAAATAGGAGCTGAAACTCAATTAAAAGCACAAGAATCGCGAAGAAACGCAAACGACAGGGGGCTATATATACGTAAATATATGACACATCAAACTCCCCCAAACCGAACCGTTGCTTGTCCTCAAGCAACCAAACATGACAGAAAATAGAGGACAAAGCGAGCATAAGAGAACTTCCCCAACAATCACCAAACCGCAAGTAGCATGAGCAAATGGCAATCAATCCCGAAACAGCATGGGACGTATGGAAATAGCTAGCTAACGGCTGAGAATTACAAGACGGCGCAGAATGAATAGCATGGCTTAGACTTAGGCTCTCTAGCAATCAAATCACGGACCTCTCGCGGTTTCCACTCTACGCAAATGATGAACAAGGCGAAGTATATAGTGACACTCACCTACTCAACTGGTGGAAGCACGCCCGCAATCGAATGTGGACCAAATCTCGTATTCCGTACACAATAATGTCACGAAAAACGAAGCAAACATGAGGGCTTACATAGGATAAGAGGGTGTAAAGGCCATAGAGAGGTAAAGGGCAAGAAGGTGGATCAATGGATTATGGAATCGTGGAGTTAAGCCACTAGAAACCACTAGTACTACTCAAGTGCTCATCCAACCAACAAAGGAACCCAACTCTCATGAAAAACGGACCGAAAACAGCATATCGGTCTCCTTTACATGTCAACGCAACATAGAATCGAATACAAGTGCTCACTCATCAAAACAACAACAACTCTTGCATTTTTGCACACATTTTCCTTTCTTCCTTTTGATTGTATTTTGTGTTGTGTTTGTAATTTTCAGATTTTTGTTTGTTTTTTTTTCTTGAGCAAAAAGAGCACACTCACAAGTATAGTTGCGGAAAACCTCATCAAGGTCGGGGAAACAGCAATCCCGACTCACATATTCACCAACTCTCCAAGCAAACGACATCAGCAAGTCGTAGCATGATCAAAACCCGAAGGACAAGCACAAGAGTAAGCAAAAGCGGTAACTAGCTAGGCTAAGGTAGGCTATATGGCAATGTAGCTAGCAAACTCATGTGTATAAGGGGTATTAGGATCAAAAATGAGAGGATATAAGCAATGTAAAATCAAGGTGAATAATAAGAAATCAACTAAAGCCTCATATGCATAAACAAGTGACAAAATCGTGGGAAACACGGGATAGGGGCCACACTTATGCGTGTTAATATTACGTACCCCACGAGGAGAACTACTCACAATAAAAGCACGGGGACCGGGATAGATGAACCGGCCTCTGGAGGCTAAAAACCTCACAATATAAGTAGCTATAGTCCATGAATGATAAAACCAATAAAGTCAAGCATGCCATCATCTGCAAACGCGTCTAAACATCCCCGAAAGCGCTAAACCAACAATGTAAATCATGCCAAAGCCAAAGCATACAAGGGAAGGGATGTCGGGAAAGAAAAAGGTAAAAACAAGCTCGCAAACAACGCTCGGGATACGTATTTTTGGTATTTTTTGTGAATTTTTCTGATTTTTTTGTATTTTCTGAAATTTTTGGATTTTTGATGTTTTTGAAAAATGAAAAACGAAAAAGAAAGTGCAAAAATAAAGCGAAACGGAAAGCAAAGCGTTTCCTCCCCCCAAACCAAACAACACATTGTCCCCAATGTGTCCTAAAGCACATCAACACGGGGACCCGTAAAATAAGGGAGAAAACGAGCAAAGAAAGTCTCAAAATAAAATAAAGTACATACATGATATATTTACAAGCAAAACGCCCCCCCAAACCAGCTTCAAACTGGGGGCGCAGCAGGGTACGGGAAGTACCACCAACCGTGGGCCTCGTCATAAACGATCCCGGTTCCATCATCCTCCTCATCATCGTCACATCCATCGTCATCAACAGCTCGGCCATCCTTGTCAACAGCAGCTCCGCCACCAATACTCGCAACAGCATGCTTGTCGTCCTTGATGACAGCTCTACCCGCGTCCGTCCTCCCTAGCTCACCTGCATAAGTATCATGACAACAAAGCACGGCCTCAAGAGGGTCCCTCTCGAGGACTTGAGGTAAGTAGTCGTCCACACATTCATCAACAACATCTAAGGCAAAGACATGCTCCTCCAACATAGGACGCTTTAAGGCGTTTGACAAGTTAAAAGTTATTGAATCACCTCCGACATCCAAAGTCAATTTGCCGTTCTTGACGTCAATGACTGCACCAGCAGTGTGCAGGAAAGGTCGACCCAATATAATAGGAATTTGGGAGTCTTCGACCATGTCAAGAACAACAAAATCAACAGGGATGAAAAATTTACCGACCTTGACGGGAACGTCCTCCAAAACACCTAAAGGGCGTTTGACAGAACGGTCCACCATCTGGAGAGTGATGTTCGTAACCTTTAAAGGCCCCATGTTGAGTTTCTCGCATACGGAGTAAGGCAGGACACTTACACTTGCACCTAAATCGCAAAGAGCGTTAGAAATAGAAACAGTACCAATCGTGCAAGGTATGGAGAAACTACCCGGATCTTTTAATTTAGGAGGAGACTGGTTTTGTAAAAGTGCGCTGCATTCAGCAGTAAAAGCAACAGTCTCGACCTCATTGAAAGATCGTTTACGGGTGAGTATGTCTTTAAGGAATTTAGCATATGCGGGGACTTGAGTGACGAGTTCGGTAAAGGGTACAGTTACCTTTAGGTCCTTGACGACCTCCATGAACTTACCAAATTGCGAGTCGAGCTTAGATTTTACCACTCGGCTCGGGAATGGCAGCTTGATTTGAATTGGCGGCTCGACAGGCTTAGCTGCGCTCTGCTCCTTCTCCTTCTCTTTCTCCTTCTCGGCCGCCCCTCCATCACCATCACCCACGGCCTGACCTCCTAGGGGCCCCACGGCTGCACCTTTATGCTTGGCCCCACCCACGGCCAGCCCTCCTCCTTGCTCCGCTCCATTGCTCTTTGTACCTGCAACATCACTACTAAAAGCACTAAAATCGTTAGGCAAAATGGAAGGGTTTACCTCACTTACCACCGTAGGCATTGGAGGACCATCGTAGCTCGTACCACTTCGCAAGGAAATGGCATTGATCGACTCATGTTGCGGTTGCGTGCCTTGAGAAGGAAGAGAACCCGGCTTCCTTTGAGAGCTCGAAGAAGCAAGTTGAGCCATTTGCGTTTCAAGCATCTTGATGGTCGCGTCTTTAGCTTGATCGCTCTTTTGCATTTGAGCCATCATTGTTTCTTGATTTTTAGCCATTTGCATCATCATGGCTTGCATGGCACTCATTGGGTCGGGTACCGGAGCGGCTTGCACGGGTGGTGGAGTATTTGATTGTTGAAAATTTGGGCGATTGAAGCCCGGAGGGTTATAAGGTCGTGGAGGATTATTGTAGCTGAAATTTTGTTGTTGGGGAGGTGGATTCAAGACGTTTTGGCTCTTGTAAGACAAGTTCGGATGGTTCTTGTAGCCTTCGTTATAGTAGTGCGAGTAGGGGCTGTTTTGTGATTGAAACGCATGCACATGGTGTATATTAGGTTGAGAGTTCATACCTCGGCATTCCATGGATGAGTGTCCGAATGCTCCACATGACCCACAAGTCGGATCACTAGAAGTATGCATAGCCGCTACCGTTTGACCACTAGCACTCGAGGAACTACCCGCTTGCATTTGACTCATAATCATAGCGGTCATAGCATCCATTTTAGCATTGAGCATGGCCACCATATCACCATCGGTCTTACCAATCCTAGGCACATTCCTAGAGCTCCCATATTGTGCGTTGTGGATAGCCATGGCCTCGATCGTATCAATAGCCTCCTCAACGTCGATGTTATCAAACCTCCCATTAGCGGCGGAGTCTAGCACTTGTCGGGACTCGTTGTAGAGACCGTTGTAGAATTGCATCACAATAAACCACTTGTCCATGCCATGATGTGGGCATTGACGTTGGAGGTCTTTGTAGCGCTCCCACGCATCAAATAGAGTCTCATCCCCTCGTTGGCGGAAGCTTGTGATTTGACTTCGTAGCATTGCGGTCTTTTCCGGAGGAAAATACTTTTGATAGAATGCCAACACAAGAGAGTTCCAATCGGTGATAGCATGCGCAACCCGGTTCAATGAGTTAAGCCACAGCTTGGCTTTGCCTCGGAGGGAGAATGGGAAGAGCATCTCCCGTATTTGATCTTGAGTCACCCCCGTTTGCTTTATCGTAGAGCAATAGTCACAAAAGTTTTGAATGTGGAGGTTGGGGTCTTCACCGGGACTCCCTCCAAATTGAGTGCGCTCGATCAAGTTTATAAATGCGGGTTTGACCTCAAAGTTGTTCGCCGCTATGGTTGGCATAGCATTTCCCGTTGGAACTTGAGCCGCGGTTGGCCTAGAATGATCGGATAACTTCACCATTATCTTCGGCTCAGGTACAAGTTCAATGTGAACGTCCTTAGGTGGTGGAGTAGAAGAGGAGGTAGCCTCCAAGTCTTTCAATAAGTTCTTGCGCCTCGAAAATGTACGCTCCGGTTCCGGGTCAAATTCGATTGCTAAACCTTTTTGAGACGTACGCGTTTGCCTGGGCATACAAAAACACTAGAGGCAATGGTAAGTAGTGGCCTCAAGGAAGCGAGGTTCCTTGAGACAAAAGAGTAACAAGTGAGAAAAGAACCAAATAACAACAAAAAACAAAGCCGTCTCCCCGGCAACGGCGCCAAAATTTGATAGGATTTAGTCGCGTCTCCTAATCAAAAGTAATCCAAACTCACTCTACTAGGTAGCAAGGGTAAGTCGGGTCGATATCCACAGGGAGATGGTCGCTTAAGTTGGTTATTTTTAGTGATTCTAATCTCGGTTCGAGGGGTTGAGGTTACTAAAGCTATAGCGGAGGATAAGGGTTTAAAACTTAGAGGAAAAAGGTCTAGGGAGTCGGGTTAGGCAATGGGTAAGGTTAAGGTAAAGGATGGTGAACGGGTCGAGTAGGTAATCGCGCTTGCTAAGGGTTCAGCTCGTCCTCTCGGTCTTAAGCTACCTCTAGGTCTCAAAAGCGGGCTCTCGCTACTTACAATTGAGGGTCCTAAAGATTGTCTCGCGCCTCTCCTCGAACTAGTCTCTCGATCTTAAGTTCAAGGGTGCTAAAGGTTTGCTAAAACGTGATCAAGGATTCAACAAACACATTCAAGCAAAGACAATCAACGCAAGGGCAAAGACCTAACTCAAATGATCACCAAACACAACCAAAACCAAAACCCTTACTTCACCCCTCTCCCTAGATGAATAAACTACTCACGCATGATAACAACGATGATCAAAGCAAGAGAGAATAACGAAAACATGATTTAGAACAATAAGAAATGAAAATACAATCAAAAAGGGAGAAGAATTATCAATACCAAAACAGAGAATTCAAGGGAAAAGATGATGAACAAAAGCAACAAATACCAAATAGTCGATCAAACTAGCATAATCCGAGTCGGGAATTGAAAATACAAGAGATGAAATTATTTAAACCTAAGTTTTCTTGAGAAACAAATTAAAAGTGTTCTAAAAATGCAGGAGAAAATATGGTACGAATTATGATCAAAAAGGGCCTCAAATAGACGAAACATTTCAAGCACACGAGGAGTCTCATCAGAGCATAGCTGGTCCCGGACGGGACAGCCCTCATCCCGGACGGGACACAACTCATCCCGTGTTGTTCAGTTCAAGTGCTCAATTTCCTTCTTTTTGTACTTAGTTTTCCTTGCTTCCTTTCTCGTCCCAAGGCATAGGGACGAGGCCTATGTCGTCCCAAGGGGTAGGGACAAGGCTTAGGATGATCATGTGAGTTTCAAATCCCGTCCCAAGGTCCCGGGACACCTTCATTCGTTGAAACGAGGCTCGTGCGCAACCGAAACGCGACAAAATCAACTCGAATCAACTCCAAACTTCACCAAACTTTACGAAACTTCACGAAACCTCTCGACAAGCATCCTAAACTCCAAATATGCGCTTGTACCTGCAAAATAGACACAAAAACGCAGCAGTGCCAAATCGGAGAGAAATAGGAGCTGAAACTCAATTAAAAGCACAAGAATCGCGAAGAAACGCAAACGACAGGGGGCTATATATACGTAAATATATGACACATCAAAAGGGTCGGGGAAACAGCAATCCCGACTCAAATTCACCAACACTCTCAACGCCAACGACGTCAGCAAGTCGTAGCATGATCAAAACCCGAAGGACAAGCACAAGAGTAAGCAAAAGCGGTAACTAGCATGGCTAGGGTAGGCTATATGGCAATGTAGCTAGCAAACTCATGTGTATAAGGGTAAAAGGATCATATATGAGAGGAATAAGACAATGCAAAGACAAGGTGAATCATGAGAAATCAACTAAAGCCTCATATGCGAAAACAAGTGACAAAATCGTGGGAAACAACGGGATAGGGGCCACACTTATGCGTGTTAATATTACGTACCCCACGAGGAGAACTACTCACAATAAAGCACGGGGACCGGGATAGATGAACCGGCCGCAAGAGGCTAAAAACCTCACAATATAGTAGCTAAAGTCCGTGAATGATAAAGCCAACAAGTAAAGCACATGCCATCATCTACAAGCGCGTCTCAACATCCCCGTAGCGCTAATCCAAACAACAAAAATCATGCCAAAGCTCAAAGCAAACAAGGGAAGGGATGTCGAGAAAGAATAAGATCAAAACAAGCTCAAAACAACGGAATGGGATACGTATTTTTGGTATTTTTGTGAAATTTTCTGATTTTTTTGTGATTTTCTAATTTTTCAGATTTTTTGGGATTTTTGTGATTTTTGGAAAATGAAAACGAAAAGCAAAGCGTTTCCTCCCCCCAAACCAAACAACACATTGTCCCCAATGTGTCCTACAGCACATCAACACGGGAACCATAATATAAGGGGAGAAAAACATAAAGTAGTGAAAAGAAAATGTACTTACAATATGTACAAAGGAAACGCCCCCCCAAACCAGCATCAAAATGGGGGCGCAGCACGGGCCGCCGCAAACGCGAACCTGCTGCCATCACCAACGTCATCCAATCGGCCATCACCAATCGATTGGCTTGCAGCAAAGCCAACCATTATTGCGACCAAGGCTCGTAGTAGCCGATCAAAAACCTGCTCATGTGCTAAACAAAGGCAAATGTAGCACCAAAATGAAACACATTTATAGAAAATTGCAGCTAAGGATCGACTCAACAAATTCATGAGTCTACGAAAATTGTTCTCGAGCACTTTGGCAACATTTACAATACATCCGCTCACAACAGAGGGACCCAAAAACTCATCAAAGCCCTCAAAAGGGGACAACGGCGTGACATCCATGTGGTGAACCGCGGGAGCATACGAGTCTTTCCCTCGACTTGTTGTGTCCGTGGGAATGGAAGCCTTGTCTTCATGTGCATATAAGTGCGCTTCCAATTCATCCACTTCAGCATTCCACGACTTTGAGTCACCTGCGTCATTCTCAATACACGGTAAGACCGCCAAAGGATCCTCGGACAAGGATCCAATGGAAACAGACTCAATAGACGCATCAACCAGGGGACAAGTCGGTTCAGGTTCAGGAGTGTCATTCACAATTACCTCAAGCGAATTAGGCGGTTCACAATCATAAGCACGCTCATAACCATCGTCATCAAACAAATCATCATCACACAAGAACGCATATGGGCTAGTTAAAGCACAAGTTTGAGACGAATAGGTATTATCATAAGGAGCGGGAGAGCATTCATAAGACGCACAATCTTCTTTCATTTCCTCGACTAATTTCATGTACGTAACAAGAACCTCGTGAAAGTCAGCTTTAATCTCGGAAATAAGAGCTTGACGCGTGATATCCCAAAAGAGGTCCCAAATCTCATGTTCGGGCATGTAGTAGATTCCACCATTACTCACGTAGTGAATGAAATTGTGAGACTCATAGTTCATACCCGAGCTAATAATAAAAACCTTCTCCCAATCAGAACAATAAAGACCATACGAACCAATATAACTATTAAATCGAACAATGTACTTATGAAATGGTTCGTACTCATATTGAGGAAAATCAAAGATTGTCATGTCATGGGGAAGAAAGAAAGCGAACTATGGAAAAACAAAAGACTAGAAACAAGTAACAAACAAAAACAAAAGCCATCTCCCCGGCAACGGCGCCAAAATTTGATAGGCTCGGTCGCACTCACCTAATCAAAAATAAACCTGACAACCCTAAGGGTAGCTAGGGTAAGTCGGGGTCGAGTCCACAAGGAGAGGGTTGCAATTGTAGGTTACCTATGGAGCGTTTCAAGTCTTAGTCGGTTCGAGTGCGGGATTGGTTAACTAAAGCTAGAGCGCAAAAGTAAAGGATTAAACTTATGAGGGAAAGGTCTAGGGAATCGGGTTAGGCAATGGGTAAGTCAAGGCCAAGGATGATGATCGGAATGAGTAGGTATCGCACATGCTAAGGATAACGCTCGGCCTCTCGGTCTTAAGCTCCTCTAGGTCTCGAATGCGGACTCTCGCAACTTACAAACGAGGGTCCTAATGTTTAGTCTCGCGCCTCTCCTAGAACTAGGCTTTCGGTCTTAAGTTTAAGGGTGCTAGATACTCGCTAAAACGTGATCAAGGAATCAACGAGAGCAATCAAGCAAGACTAAACAAAGCATGACAAAACCTAACTCAACAAGATCATCAAACTCAAGCCAAACAATCACCCATGCTTCACCCTCTCACCCTAGATAAAGAACTACTCACTCATAGCGAAAACAACAACGAAACGAAAGCAAAAGATGAAATCATGATCAATGATGATATAATGAATTGACAAACAAAAGAAAGGAGGAATTGGAAATACCAATCAGAAAATTCCAAGAACAAGAGGATGAATTCAAGCAACAAAACCAAATAGACGATCAAGCGAACATAAACCGAGCCTGAATTGAAATACAAGAAGGAAAATTAATCAAAACCTAATTTTTGGAGAGAAACTAGTTTAATGTGTCTAGAGAATCCTCAGAAAAATTCGTGCAAAAATAAGATGTTTTGGCCTCTCAAATAGACGATCAATTTTAAGCCAACGAAGAGACACAAGGCTGCCCCGGGCGGGGTGAGGTACCGAGGCGGGAGTGGGTTGGTCCCGGACGGGATATGAGCTTCCCGTGTTGTTCATATTTTTCAGCTTTGGTTCTTGACTTGTACTTAGTTTTTTCTTGCTTCTTTCTCTTCCCAAGGCTACGGGACAAGGCCTACATCGATCACATGAACTTCAAATCCCGTCCCGAGGTCCCGGGACACCTTCAAAAGCTAAAACGGGGCTCGTGCGCAAGCGAAACGCAACGAAACCAACTCGGAACTTCACGAAACTTTGCGAAACTTTACGAAACTTCACGAAACCTCCCGAGTAGCATCCTAAACTCCAAATATGCGCGTGTACCTTCAAAATGGACACTAAAACGCAGCAGTGCCAGAACGGAGAGAAATAGGAGCTGAAACGCATATAAAAGCACGGGAAACGCAAAGAAACGCAAATGAACAAGGGCTATAAGTACGTATATAAATGACACATCACCATCATAACCTATTTATCTCAAAGCATTTTCATAAAGCAAAACCCAAGAATCTCGTCACGTTCTTGGAGACTTTTCATTATAAGCGGGCCACGGCCCTTCACATTTTGAAATGACATTTTTCAAATTTCTGTGTCAAGTCAACTAGTCTATACCTAGTTCGATTCGACCAAATCACAAATCTCTGCAACCATCCGGGAATAATCACTACATTCCCAAGACCTTACAAAAACGTCAATGGACCACATGACTCGAGGTCATCGTACGGCAATTTCAAGCAAAACACTTTCACAAGCCCAAACCCAAGAATTACACAATATTCTTGTTGGACTTTATGCGGCCCCGGGCCCTCTCAACTTTTCAAATAAGGCACTTTGCAAATCTCATTGGGCCAAACGACCCAAAGTCGGCCTGATTCAATAAACATCATCTTTTACAAGCAAGCAAAGCCCGAGAATGGCCAAGCCCCAATCTCGCAGTCTTTTCATTGGTTCGAATGGCCCATAACCATCTCGACCCGATTCCTCTTAAGCAAAAAGCATGTGGACGAACACACCTGTCCACATCCCACCTTAACATCTTCGATCCGACTAGCTTATCACTAACACGGGTTCACTCCAAATAATTCTATCGCAATCCTACGAAAGGCCCACGACGACATGCCGTTAACATAGGGCCAATCGGATTCAATGAGAACTCTTTAAACATCGAGTCAGAAACGTGTCAATGCGTCTCTAGCTCAAACACCTCCCGAACATTTTGTCAAAGCACGACAAGCGGTTTTCACAAAATCCTCATCACATTTTTGAAATAACATTTTTCAAAAATCCTTCCCTCGAACCGAATGACCCATAGTCATGATGGTTTGACCCACACAAGCAATCTCCTCAAAACATCCAAGAATAATCACTTTATTCTTGTGACATTTCCAAAACATAAATGAGCTACATGACTCGCCGTCATAGTAACCCTTTTATTACAAAGCATTTTCAAACCCGAGAGTGGTAACCCATTCTCGTGGACCTCTTCTCACAAGCAAAATCAAGCGGCTCACGGCCTTTTAACATCTTTTTCGAAATAAGCATTTTTCGAAATCTACGGTTCAAATGGCCTACCGCCATTTTAATCCAAACATCTCTCTTTCACGAAATTAAACAATACAATCAGGGAATGGACTAGCATCATCCCACGGTTTCTTCACGGTTAGACCAAGTGGCTCATAGTCGCTTCAATCTAACCCTTCTTCTTCACGGTTTCTTCACGGCCTTTTAACATCTCTTTCGAAATAAGCATTTTTCGAAATCTACGGTTCAAATGGCCTACCGCCATTTTAATCCAAACATCTCTCTTTCACGAAATTAAACAATACAATCAGGGAATGGACTAGCATCATCCCACGGTTTCTTCACGGTTAGACCAAGTGGCTCATAGTCGCTTCAATCTAACCCTTCTTCAAACAAAATGCATGAAAACGAACATGACCGTCTTCATCGTATTTTCAAACATCTTCGATTCAATAGCCTATCGCTAATCCGAATTGACTCACGCTTTCATCGTAATCTAACGACAAGCCCATAACGACACACCGTTAACACGGGCTTATCGGATTCGATCTCAAAACATCTTTTGCATCGAGCCAAAATGTGACAACGCATTTCTGCTCAACAAAACATCCCGCTTTTGTGGAAAACAAAACTTTTGCAAAATCAAAGTCGAATCTACGTATGCGTGAACCGAGTATCGACGCAAGCATCAACCACATGTGAGACATGCGCGTCTCAAGCATCCATCAAGGCAACAACAATAGTCTCGCGGACCACATTAAGCGGCTTGCAATGTTTTCAATACGGGTCGAGTCTTAAGCATCGAGTCAATCTCTGTCAGTCTAGGACAATCGAGTCTTTGACGTACGACATTTTAACAAATCGATAAAGGAACAAGTTTGCCCACAACTCAGCTTCCTTTTCTTACACAAAATTCATTCTGCACCGACATACATTGCATCCTAGGAGTAGTCATCCGAAGGAGGTCTGGACCGGATACAAAGGTCAAAGACAACAACAATACAAGACACAAAAACAAGAAGGCTTCCGACGACTAAACACCTAAGGTCTGGTAGTCAGCTTGTGGTCTACTACTCCGCTGCTTTTGGAGGAGGATCCACTAATTTGGAGCTCCATAGTGATCATGAATTTGATCATGACCAGAGGTACGATTATTCCTGGATCGCCCTCCGCGTACTCGATCGCGTGCCTAATAAGCAAACGAACCTGTCAGAGGCGTCTGGTGTGTGATAGACATACGATCACAAGCGACCACCGAATCGCAGGGTCTAGCAAAGGCAAACCATAAGCACAGGCCACAAAAGGCGTGACATATTCTCAAATACAGACGAGAAAGCAAAAAGCAAAAGAAAAAAAAAACAGAGCAAAAGCAAAAAAAAAAAAAAAAAAAGTCTCAAAGCTCTGAAGCAAGGGACAAGGCAAAAAAAAAGCCTAAAAAGCCCTCTAGCAAGTGGCGAAGCAAGCAAAAGGCAAGAAGCATTGAAGCCCACAAACAAGTGGCATAGTCTCTGAATTTCCAAATCGAAGACTCGGCAGAAACAACAAGCGGTCTAGATCAACTAAGGAGAACCTACCTTTAGGATGCAATGTATCGAGGTTAAACACATAACACAATTCACGGACCTGCATGTCCTTAAACATGCACCTTTTTTGCAAACACAATTCTACGGGCCGGCATGCCCTTAAACATGCACCCTTTACAAACACAATTCTATGGGCCGGCATGCCCTTAAAACGTGCACCTTTTAAAAATACATTCTACGGGCCGGCATGCCCCTAAACATGCACTTTCAAACTCTTTACAAAAGCAAACACAACTCCGGGCCGGCATGCCCTTAAACGTGCGCCTTCAACAAATACATTTCATGGGCCGACAAGCCATTAAACGTGCACGTTCTCCACAAAAAAAAGCAAACACATTTCACGGACCGGCATGTCCTTAAACATGCACCTTTTCACAAACACGCTTCATGGGCCGGCATGCCCTTAAACATGCACCACCCGAACTACGCTGGTTTGATTCCACAATCATGGATACGTAGGCCGCTCACCCGAGCTCAACCAACCCTTTACAAAAATCCACAAAACATTCTTCCGTTTAAAGCTCATTAAGCTGAGGACGTGTCCACATTAAAATCACAACTCAAAAGCAAATTGTTCCTTTATCGAGGCGTCTAAAACGAATACGTCGAGGCAAAGTTGTCCTAGACCTAGGAGTAGAACTCTGCTTTTTAGTCTAACACTATTTTGCAGGAATAACAGCATCCTACCGAAGACAAGCAAACACCACTGGGGGCTCTAACAACGCACGTGTTCCCAAATGTGAGATTCATGCAACCGTCGAGTCTCGAGTCACGCATACGATTCGTCTTTGTCTTTCAAAGTTTTCGGCATCCCAAGCATTCCATGAACATCGACTCATACATCGAGTCGATTCTCTTCCAATCAACACGCAATTTTGGCGTCAAAAACAATTTGGCGACATTCAAACCGCCCTTTTCAAAACTTTTCAGTTTACAAAACGTTATCACGGGCTGACATGCCCTTAAACATACACGAGGCAACACGTCCTTCAAACTGCTCGTCATCATTTTCAAAAGCATTTTTCAAAAATTAACTCAGCACTCGGGTTAATACATTTTGAACAAAAGCATTTTCAAAAACACTTTGCATTTTCGAACGACTCTTTTTGAAAAACACATTTTAGATATAGTCTTTTCTTGAGCACTAACCCTGCAGGTACAATGCAAAAAGGCAAAGTTGACAAAAAGCATGGCATGAGTAAGCATCCACGACGCTCAAAATGCAGTCAAGTGCAACGACTACACACAACAGCACAGGACACACTCTACCTAGCGCTACTGGAAGCACCCTACTCAAAACACAACTAGATACACCGCTTCAACCACAACCGCCAACGCAACCGCAGCCTTTCAAGCTTCACAAACACAACGGAACGCATTCTCCTCTCACCTACAAAATGAAGACAAAACACAAATCCCCGTCAAACCGAAGCACACCTACGATATCTAAATTGACACCCCTACTTGCCCAAGCTAGGAACCCCTTCCTAAGCGGGAAAGCTACATCACCACATACTCACCCACAAAAAACAACAATTAGCCCATGCACCATAAACGCGACATGCGATTACTCACCCACAAAAACAGGGGGCTGGCACCTCACCTTAGATCACATGCAAACACGACAAAATAGATGTTCCTCGCAAACATCCCAAAACAAAAACAAAATCCCTACCTTGATAGGCCTGCAAAACAAATGTTCCTCACGAACACTCTAAACAAACAAAAAGCAAAAGCCCTACTTCAATAGGCAAACAAAAACAAATTTTCCTCGCAAACATCCCAAAACAAATGCAAAAGCCCTACCTCGATAGTCCCACAAACAAATTTTCATTACTAACACCCTACGACAACAAAAACAAAAGCCCTACTTCAATAGGCCAACAAAAAGATGTTCTCACGAATATCCCAAAACTCCGCAATAACAAAACACAAGCAAAAGCCCTATTCTACTAGGCCCGCAACCAGACATCTCTAAACAAAAACAAAAATCTCGCAAACATCATCCAAACAGGAGCTTGCACCACGGACCGACATGTCCCTAAACATGTACGACGGACCGACATGTCCTTAAACTTAAACGACGGACCGACATGTCCTTAAACATGTACAACGGACCGACATGTCCTTAAACATATACGACAGACCAACATGTCCTTAAATATACACGACGGACAAACATGTCCTTAAACACGCGCGAGGTAGCAAACCTTTCAAATGCATCCAGAACCACGCCGGTGTTATTCCATGTGCATAGATACCCAGGCACCCTTACAGAAAGTATAACCGACATTCAATACAAAAACGACACGCTTGAAACTTAGGCAAGTCAAAGGCATAGTCATCACAAGATTTGTCTCAAAACCCAAAAGGTTCAGAGGCGACATTCAACACAAAATGACACGCCCGACACCTAACAGGGTCAAAGGCAAAGTCAACACAAAAAAAAAAAAAAAAAAAAAAAAACGACACGCTCGTCAAGGGCACAGTTGACACAACATTTTCTCAAAAGATATCAAAAACACCTTGCAACACAAAACAATACACAAACAACAAAAAACACAAAAGCAAAATAAAAAAGTAGGAATACAGCTCAATCCACGGGCTACATTCAAAAGCAAAGACACACACGCAGCTACTACAAGTTTGACTAACGTTTTAACATCAAAAACTAACTCAAACTGGGGGCTAACTTTAAAAGAAAACATCGCAAGTTTGACTAACGTTTTAACGTCAAAAACTAACTCAAACTGGGGGCTAACTTTAAAAGCAAACAACAAGCACATCACAAACATTCACGATTCAAGCGTCTCCTACAGACGGCCGTTAACCTTTTCACATACAAGCACACGAAACACCTGCAAGGTTCGAGCTTTCAAAGTACAACACGCAAAAAATTCCCTTCTCATGAGGATGCGTCCTAGCATACATCCCAAGCGGATATACAACACAAAACTCAGAACAAAAACACTAACAACTACCTCCCAAGCAGACATACGCCTACAAAACAATAAGCAACCACGACAAATCACACGTCCCAAACATCACATATAGCAACACATACATCCAAGTCCGATTATACACAACCTCACACATACATAACACCGCTAACAGATGTGCACGAAGCAACAACACGAGCTGCAGCACCCATGACAAACATAGCAACAAACCTCAGCAAAGCTCGTTACGCACACTTCACAATTAGACACAAATACGCACATGCACTTTAAAAAGCAACAGAACGCGAGCATCAAAAGGCAAATCCCTAACATGAGGTTCAAACGAGAAAACAAGCTCTATCCACAGCAAGACATCTAGCAAAAAGCACTAGCAGAACTAATTCAAAACTAGGTTCAGCTCAAATTTCTCCCGAAGGCAAGACAAACTATACACCTGATAGCACAAATCAACATAACATAAACAAACGCAACACACAATCACGCTACAACACGAACAAGTCGCCTCACGCAAAAACGGATTAGCAACACCTCAAACTGCCTCACGCAGAAACGGTTCAACAATACCTTACACTGCTGCATGCGAAAACAGGTCCAAGAATACCTTAAAACCACCTCATGCAAAAAAGGTTAGGCATCACCTTCAAAACCAGCGTAAGCACAGACACAAACATAAACATAAGCACTAGCATAATTGCAGAAACAACTGAACACTCCGACACGAGAAGAACACGCATCTCAAGGCATAAACACAAGCACTCGACAACAGGATCAAGCACTAGACATTCGAACGTAAAGCATAATCAAGAACGCTCAAAAACATGAGCCAATCATATACACTCTTTACGAGTTAAAACAAAAACACTCTTTACGAGTCAAGACAATATACTCTTTACGAGTCAAGACAATATACTCTTTACGAGTCAAATCACAAACACTCTTTCACGAGTCTAAACGTATACACTCTTTACGAGTCAACACAAACACTTGTTACGAGACAAAGCGCATGCACTCTTTCACGAGTCAAAGCAACATACACTCTCCACGAGTCAAGACAATATACCCTTTACAAGTCAAATTACATACACTCTTTACGAGTTAAAACATTTACACCCTCTTTACAAATCAAGACAAAATGCCCCTTCATGAATCAAAACACTCTTATACGAGTCAGCGATACTCCTCCACGAGTCGGAAGCAAGCACATACTCATCGAAAACAAGTCAAGCACCCAAGCATTTACACTTTTTACAAGTCAAACACCTAAAACACATGCCTCTCTTACGAGACAAACACTATACACGAAACCTCTATTACGAGTCAAACAATCTAAACACATGCCTCT
Organism: Dianthus caryophyllus; assembly: GCA_023091065.1. Taxonomy (NCBI): domain Eukaryota; kingdom Viridiplantae; phylum Streptophyta; class Magnoliopsida; order Caryophyllales; family Caryophyllaceae; genus Dianthus; species Dianthus caryophyllus. The sequence goes on along the minus strand of CM041529.1, from coordinate 7,019,638 downwards.
TTTACGAGTCAAACACCAAATACGTACCTCTCTTACGAGTCAACAACCAAACACCATACCTCTTTTACGAGTCAAACATCTAAACACATACACTCTTTTACGAGTCAAATATCCAGACATTTACACTCTTTTACGAGTCAAAAACCTTAAAAACGTACCTATTTTACGAGTCAAACACAAGCACATGCATCTTTCACGAGTCAAACAATCTAAACACATGCCTCTTTTACGAGTCAAACACCAAATACGTGCCTCTTTTACGAGTCAACAACCAAACACCATACCTATTTTACGAGTCAAACATCTAAACACATACACTCTTTTACGAGTCAAACATCCAAGCAATTTCGCTCTTTTACGAGCCAAACATCGTGCACTTACACATGAGCACCAAGGGATAAATACTCTTTTACGAGTCAAACATGTACACTCCCTTACGAGTTAAACACATAAACACGCACCCTCTTTTGCATTACACTCTTTACGAGATAATATCAAAACACAAGCACTCATACATGAACACAAGCACGCATACATGAGCACAAGCACAAGCGCGCGAGCGAGCGTTCACAGAACACAAAATTCGGCTAGACTACAAAGCGCCATCAAGAAGCATCCAACATCAGCAGACGGCTCAAAAACACCAGACGTCAACAGGCAGACACGCCTTTAAACATGCACGGACCGTTGTGTCCTAAAACAAGTTGTCCCGCCCCGCATTTCCCGGCACTAAGTCCTCGTCTCTCCCTCGAGACACATGCTTAGCGCCGCCAGGTAGTATCGAGACTGTAAAGGTCCGGATACTATCATTAAGTTTGACTAGCGCATTAGTCCAAGCTCAGTCAAACTGGGGGCTCTGTAGATACCCGTATCCGTACCCCCCAAATATAAACCCTGTGATGAAATGGACTTTTCACAAAAAACATGTTTTTAACGTAATGTCAAAACGGTACATTTTGTCGAAAACATTTAAGTCGTTTAACGCATAAATGATTTATTTGCATGTCGTGTAAAATGAGTATTCGTTTAGTCATTTTATTTTAGCCGACCCAACACAAAAACAAGCCTTTTCCCACACAAGAAAAGCCCACAAAAGCACCCGAGCACGCCTCCCGTTTCGTAAGACGCTCAAGCCGAGCTCACGTCTAAACACATTTCACAAAAACAATTCCATACAAGACAAAAACACTTTTCGGCCCGAGACCCGAAAAAGCCCACAAATACACCCAAGCACGCCTCCCGAGGCGTAAGACGCTCAAGCCGAGCTCACGTCTAAACACGTTTCACAAAAACAATTCAATACAAGACAAAAACATTTTTCGGCCCGAGACCAGAAAATAGCACAGAACACGAAATACGAAACACGAAACACGAAACACGAAACACGAAACACGAAACAGACCCAAAAGATTCTCGACAAAACCTGCAAAAACAAAACACAATCATTGCACATACATACGTAAGCGCTTACGCAAAGCCAAACGAACAGCAAAACAAAGACAAAAATCGCCAGAGAACTGGCGATTTTCATAAGCGATGAATCGGGCGATTTTACAAAAATCGCGATTAATCGGTTGCTTTTATAAAAATCGCCAGTTAACTGGCGATTTTTGCTTTGTTCTGCACTTTGGCGGCTCGAAATCCCTATATATACACCCCCTTATTCAACCATTTAAAACCATGAATTATCATCACTCTCTTCTCTATCTATACCCTCACACTTGACTCATACGGGTTCCTGACCTGACCCGACCCGGTATTGGCATTGCGAACCCGTATTCGCAATACGGTTGTAGCGATTCAGATTTCTAAATCCGTCTTAAACCTCGCCAATATCGCATAAGCAACGACACAATTAACAATGAACAAACGGACACCACTTTACATTATGCAAATTCTCATTTACGCATTAAACGACTAAACATGATTTCGACAAAACTTGTACTGTCTTCATTAGTCTTAAAGCATGCAATCGAGGGTTTTAAACAAACTTTTACATACACATGAGTCGGAAAATAGCATTTAAATGATTATTCAAACAATGAATTATTGTTTTGTGCACATTTCCTATAGCAACCCGTCATAACTTTGACGTATACATTCGCTTTTACGCATATTTATCGAGTCACATATCGCACTTGTACGTAGCGGTTTGCATTTGCTCAAACATCGAATTATACACTGTTTTCAAGCTAGTAATGGCTACTTTTACGTAGGCTTTTCGATTACAGTTTTTCATAACGCATTTTGACAAACTTTCGGAGAGTACCTGTAGGGATCGGATCCCATTCACTAATCAAATATTAGTGTAAATCAAATTACTCTAATTTGATAAGCAAGATCTATGTAGTTACAAACATACTTTGTTACAAGTTTATAGAAATTTATACCTTCTTAAAAGGAATAAAATGGGCACAAAACTAGAACTCCTTTCTAGTTTTGTTTCTTGAGATATCAATATGGGATGATCCTCCAAACCCTAGTTTCCAAACAAGGAAACCTCCTTCTTGTTGCACCCAAGAAGTACTCCAAATTTACTAGTGATTTTGATCTAGAAATCACTAATAAACACTTGATAATATGTGAATATTATTATTACTACACTAGTAATGTTTATCAAAAATAAGAACTTATTTCTTAAGGTTTTTTTTTTTTTTTTTTTTTTTTTTTTTAGAGAGAAGAGATGGATTGATCAAGAGAAAAATGCATGCCATTTATAATGATTATGTCCAACATAATCATTGTTTTTTTGACCTATCAAAGAGCACCTACACAACGGCCAATTACATTGCGCCAATCAAGTGGCCAATGCATGCACTTATATGTGTCATTTGTCACACTTGTGCATGTGTGACACTTGTTGTGCATGCACGAGTGTGGCATGCATCATGAACCCGTAATCTACTATAGATTACGGTATTAACACAAGTTCTCATCTCTTCAAATAATTTTATCGATATAAAATTTAATCATCCGAGTTCACAACTCGATTTCTCTCTAAATTAATTCACTGACTAACCGTTAGTCGATTTATCAAGTTACTAATCTAATTGTATCTCATACAATTAATTAGCTTAATCATTTGGAGTACGTTCCTATAGGTGTGACTTAAAGGGATCAATTGATTACCGCCGTTCTCACGACAATAACGTCAAACTCTAGTCAGCCAACCGTTATTGATTTACGTTAATCAATTGACAATAATTCAGGATTATTCCCATGTATTCCTTAATTGAGATTTATTAAGTAATCGCACTATTGTGGAGGACACTTACTCCAACAATCTCCCACTTGTCCGAGACAAGTTGTGCATTACCAATTCTCATGTCCGTTTCACATCTCCCACTCGATGCAAGGTGTCTTACAGGTCGTACTTGCATCCTGAGATATATATCATGAGTGGTTTCCTTGATATGGAGAGTAGCTGTCTGACCGGGGAATCTACCGTAGATTCTTACCGAGCGTGGCCACGCATTTTCAGCGACTACTCCTCGAGTGGCCCAAAGATGTTTTACCCTGACGAGGGTGGACATTTCCCTTCCACTCGATTGTACTGTATAATGCAGATCACCATGACCCCAAAGATGCCCTTATAACCCCCTTTCACGACATGGCTTAGGACAAAAATGAAAGTCACTTTAAACCGCGCACCGACTGCATAATCAGCCCAGGTCAAAGAATCGACTCAAAGGAATACTATAGAATTCCCACCACGACTGTGTTTCAATCTCATTGAAAAGGAATTCTATAAGCGCCACCGTCCGGCCAGAGTGTCTCATAGTCTGACTATGCAAATGATCAGTCATCCCATATGACCCTATGGTGTTGAACCCACCATCGATCAACTTGCAATCTAGTCTCTCCGAGACGTCACCTCACATGAGAGACTAGGGACCAAATACTTAGTTTATACCGTTCACTTGAATATGTTCAAAGTTGTCACACAATTATTCGGATAAACAAAGCATGCATTCAATAATGACTTAAGATAAAAACAATGAATGTTATTTTCATATATGTAATAGGATACATCATTCAATTACATATCACGAAACTAAAGGAAATCTGGCATACGCCGCAACCCCATGGAGGCGGTGTGCGCGTCATGCTTAGCCCTCGAAAGAGGCTTGGTTAAAGGATCAGCGACATTATCGTCTGTCCCAACCTTACAAATATCAATTTCCTTCCTTTCCACATTATCTCTAATAACGTGGTATTTCCTCAAAACGTGTCTAGACTTATTACTAGACTTGGGCTCCTTTGCTTGAAAGATGGCCCCACTGTTATCACAATAAACAGTGACTGGATCCACGGCACTAGGGATTACTCTTAGTCCATCCAAGAATTGCCGAATCCACACAGCTTCTTTAGCAGCTTCAGATGCTGCCAAATACTCAGCTTCCGTCGTAGAATCCGCAGTGACACTCTGTTTGAAGCTCTTCCAACAAACAGCTCCTTCATTCAACATAAAGACATAGCCGGATTGGGATTTGAGATCATCCCCATCAGTTTGGAAACTTGCATCCGTGTAACCCTTTACACGTAGCTCAAGTTCTCCTCCAAACACTAGAAACGAATCCTTAGTTCTTCTCAAGTACTTAAGGATGTTCTTCACAGCTATCCAGTGACTCTCACCGGGATTAGCTTGATACCGGCTCGTCATGCTCAAGGCGAAAGCGACATCGGGACGAGTGCACATCATAGCATACATGATTGATCCTACAGCGGAAGCATAAGGGATCAATTTCATGCGTTCAATTTCCGCAGGAGTCGTAGGACATTGAGATTTCTTCAATGTTATTCCTACACTCATCGGAAGAAAGCCTCTCTTGGAGTCTTTCATATTGAACCTATCAAGAATCTTATCGATATAAGTTTCTTGACTTAATGCTAGTATCCTTTTGGATCTATCTCTATAGATCCGGATACCCAAGATGCGTTGTGCCTCTCCCAAGTCCTTCATTTGGAAATGGTTTCCCAATTCCACCTTTACCGAGTTCAGACTTGGAATATCATTTCCAATTAGTAGTATGTCATCCACATACAAAACAAGGAAGGTTACCTTGCTCCCACTAAACTTCTTGTACAAACAAGGTTCCTCGGCACTACGAGCGAATCCATTTTGTTTGATAACATGATCGAATATGTGATTCCAACTCCTCGATGCTTGCTTAAGACCATAAATGGATCTCTTAAGCTTGCATACTTTCTTAGGGTTGGATGTATCTACAAAACCTTCAGGTTGTGTCATGTACACTTCCTCTTCTAGAATCCCATTCAAGAAGGCGGTTTTTACATCCATTTGCCATATTTCATAGTCATGAAATGCGGCAACCGCTAAGATTATCCTTATGGATCGAAGCATAGCAACTGGTGCAAAGGTTTCATCATAATGAATGCCTTGGACTTGTGAAAAGCCCTTTGCCACCAATCTAGCTTTGTAAACATCAATATGTTTATCTATGCCGAGTTTGATTTTGAATATCCATTTACACTGAAGGGGTCGCACTCCTTCAGGTAAATCTACCAAGTCCCAAACTTGGTTCTCGTACATAGAATCCATTTCGGATTTCATGGCCTCAAGCCATTGTTCGGAGTTGGGGCTACTAATAGCCGCCTTGTAGGTTGAGGGTTCGTTGCTTTCGAATAACAACAAATCACCCTCCTCCTCGATATTACCGAGGTAGCGGTCAGGTTGATTACTAATTCTTCCTGACCTCCTAGGGATTATAACCGTGTCAGAAGACGAGGGAACGGTTTCCTCATTTTCTGTCTCGGTTTGTGGCTCTTGAACTTCATCAAGTTCAAATTTTCTCCCACTCTGTTTTTTAGAAATAAATTCGTTTTCTAGAAAAACAGCATCACGAGCCACAAACACTTTGTTCTCGTGAGGGTTGTAGAAGTAATAGCCACAGGTTTCCTTAGGATAACCTACAAATAGACATTTGTCAGACCTTGGAGCGAGTTTATCGCCGCTTTATTCTTGATTTAATGCCTCACATCCCCAAATTCTCATGAATGACAAATAGGAACTGCTCCCGCCCATATCTCATATGGAGTCTTATTGGCCGCTTTAGTCGGACTTGATTTAGTGAGAAACAAAGCAGATAACAAAGCAAAGCCCCAAAATGATCCAGAAGCTCGCTTTGACTCATCATAGACCGAACCATGTCAAGCAAGGTTCGGTTTCTCCTTTCTGCAACACCATTCAATTGTGGTGTGCCCGGAGGAGTCCATTGTGATATTATACCACAATTCTTAAGATGTGAATCAAACTCATTACTTAGATATTCGCCACCACGATCCGATCGTAGTGCTTTTATCTTTTTGTTTCATTGGTTCTCAACCTCATTTTGAAATTCTTTAAATTTCTCAAAAGCATCACTTTTATGCCTTATTAAGTAGACATAACCATATCTACTTAAGTCATCGGTAAAAGTAATGAAGTAATGATATCCTCCTCTAGCGGTGATGTTTAATGGACCACACACATCGGTATGTATGAGTCCTAAAACCTCACTTGCTCGTGTCCATTTACCGCTAAAGGGTTGACGAGTCATCTTGCCTAAAAGGCAAGCTTCGCATGTACCATATGATTCGCAATCAAATGGTTTGAGAACCTTGGTCTCAACAAGTCTCTTTATGCGTCTTTCGTTTATGTGACCTAAACGACAATGCCAAAGGTAGGATTTGTTTGATTCATTCGTTTTGAGCCTCTTGTTCTCGATATGATAAACATCATTAACATCATTTAAAACATAAATACCTCCAATTGAAATAGCTTCACCATAAACCATTTCGTTAAATGAAAAAGTACAACGGTTGTTCTTAATCATAAAAGAAAAGCCTTCCGCATCTAAAACAGAGACGGAGATAATGTTTTTCGTTAGAGTTGGTACAAAATAACAGTTATTTAAATGCAACTCTAAACCATTAGCAAGAGCGAGTACAAAAGTTCCCACGGAAACGGCCGCTACTCTAGCTCCATTGCCCATGCGGAGATCTACATCACCCTTGGCTAGAGCTCAGACGCTTCTCATCCCCGCAAATGATTACAAAGGTGAGATCCACATCCGGTATCCAATACCCATGTAGAAATGCAAGCATGATTGATGTCAATCATATAGAGATTAGAAGGAATACCTTTGGATGTCGCACATCCATTTTTCAAATCCTTCTTATACTTGGGACAATTGCGCATCCAATGACCCACTTCATTGCAATATTTGCAAGTGTCTTTGAGGGGTCTTCCTTCGTTGTTCTTGGGCTTAGGCTTATGTGGAACACCTTCCACAATAGCCTTCCCTTACCCTTGCCTACGTAAGATGGCGCCTTCTTGGCCACCTTCCCCTTCTTGACTCCTAGATTCATGTTCTTCATTTTCATGGAGAGAACATCTTTCTTCTCCACCTCATTCACTTCCATATCCCTCTCGGCTTGGACCAAGAGTGCATGAAGTTCATGGTAACTCTTATCCATGTTGTTCATGTTATAGTTTACTCTAAAATGAGCAAACTTGTTAAGAAGAGAATGAAGAATGCGGTTTATCGCAAGAGCTTTCGGTATAGCACACTCTTGACGCTCAAGAGTGTCTATTTGCTCAATCATTTTGAGCACATGAGGACCAACTTTTTGGTTCCTCTCTAGCTTTGCATCGAAAAACCGAACCGCGGCTTCATAAAGCCTTATTTGCGGTGCTTTGGAGAACATGGTTGTCACTCGAGTGAATATCGCATATGCACTTTTTTGAGTGACAAATCGGAGTTTGAGAGCGGGTGCCATGGACCAAATCAAGACGTTTTTCACGTCATTGTCCACTTTCACATACTCGTCATAGGCGGCACGAGCCGCGCCGGTTCGAGAAGTGGGTTCGGCGGGTGGTTGATCGGTAAGGTGCTTGAGCACATTGTCGGATGTAGCGGCGCCCCTCATAGTCGAATCCCATTCGACGAAGTTGCTACCGTCATCCTTGAGGATACACTTATCCATCACGGTTCGCAACCATGAATCTTTGCCCAAAATGGGCGCGGGAGTTGATGATGATGATGCCATTGCGATAAACGATTCTACAATAAATATGAGGAAATATATAAGCATTCATTGTTCATTAATGACATTTGTTAAAACACTTTTAAAACAAACGTCCATTTATATAATGATCTCCCACGAAATTATATAAATGATTCCAAGACTCGTTTTTCATATAAAATTCGACATCTCATGTTTCCTTTTATATAAAAACGATAAGTCAACACTTGACTAATTCTACACTAGAATGCTTGGTTGATGATTTTCTATAAAATGCATCGATTATCCCCAAATAACTCTTATTCGGTTGAGTCCAAACCAAATTAGCACGGGACTTCCTCCCACTACTTACCCATGGTAACAAGGTTCCACGTTGCGGAGGTCCTTACGAACATGGGGTTCATAGTCGCTACATTTGGAAAGGCTTAATCTCAATTCATTTGTTAAAAAATGTGGGTGATCTTGTCAATTTTTAGTCAATTAAATTCTTTATAAGTGAACTAATTTAAGAATGGCGACCTTAAAACGACAATCGGAGTGGGATATCGTGGCATGCATGGCGATTTTGGCATGTGTGCGGAAAATAAGCAAACAAACAAGCATGATAAAGCAAGCATAAACCTAGTATGGCCACCTAAAAGTAATTAAAAATACAAGGAGTTACAAATTGGAAACCAACTCCTTTGGTCCCTCTTCACATGGACTTCATCCAAGGCTCCTCCTTGCTAGCTTTAGAACACTTCTAAGGCTCCATGTCGATCTCCATCACCGGTCCTCGATTTACAAAAGGTTACAAGTATGATTTACAAATGAATACATAGCAATCCTATTATACATTTATAAATGAAATAAACTATTAAATTACAAACCGGCGATACGAGATCGCATTTAATTACAAACCACACGATATTCCCTTTCATTACGGGTAATATCGGTAAAATATAACAAACTATGGCCATACTAGTAAGAACAAACATTCATTCAATAATAAACATTCATCCAAACATGCATAATGTAAAGTTTATAAATAAAAACATGCCAAAATCGCCCTAAACAATAATCGCATTAAATCGTTTCAAACCGATCTCATTTTTAATCGATTAATCTCATATTAATCAATAATGCTTAAAACACCTTTTAAGCTTGAACTAAAACTTCTAAACTGATTTAGAACACCCAAAATTAGTTCATACTAACTTATGGTGATTTTAGTTCATAAACATGGTCATTTGCTAATTAGATGTACTTTAATCATAACCCTTTTATGAATAAAGCTTTATAAAATCAAAATAAAATAAAATAAAAAACATTTTTATTTTGACAAATTTTTGTATATTCTGGAACACTTCCAAAATATCAAAAAAGAAAAGTTTGGTCAGAAAAAATTTACGAATTATTTTATAATAAATAACATACGATTTCATCAATTTTATCTCATAAAATCAAGAAAACGTCTAAACCAGTGAGGAAAAATCCCAAATTTATACGAGAGCATCCAAGTAATGTATAAAAATATTGGTATAAATGTCATGTCCAGAAAACAACGTTTACTATATTGTTGGACATAAAATGCATTATATACCGATTTTAAACAAATAAATGAATAAATATTCAAAACTTAAAATCTGACTTTGAAAATTTACATGCAGAATGTATAAATATGAAATATCACTGTGTAACAATTTCGTGACCAGATTCCAAATATAACTATTTATAGTGATTATTTTAGCCAAAAACACACTTTTTGACTCGGTTTTGTATAAAAATCATTTTAATTAGCAAACAAATTCCAAAAATTACGAAATTTGACCATTAACTTCATGAGACCAGAAACTTTGCATGCAATAAAAATCTCGTGTTAAAATCATTTTTAACACTATTTTCGGATTTTATCATATTTATTCTCAATAAATATATAAAACTCCAAAAACAACAAAATAAATTTGTAACCACAAGCCTAAGCTCTGATACCACTTGTAGGGATCGGATCCCATTCACTAATCAAATATTAGTGTAAATCAAATTACTCTAATTTGATGAGCAAGATCTATGTAGTTACAAACATACTTTGTTACAAGTTTATAGAAATTTATACCTTCTTAAAAGGAATAAAATGGGCACAAAACTAGAACTCCTTTCTAGTTTTGTTTCTTGAGCTATCAATATGGGATGATCCTCCAAACCCTAGTTTCCAAACAAGGAAACCTCCTTCTTTGCTGCACCCAAGAAAGATCTAAATTTACTAGTGATTTTGATCTAGAAATCACTAATAAACACTTGATAATATGTGAATATTATTATTACTACACTAGTAATGTTTATCAAAAATAAGAACTTATTTCTTAAGGTTTTTTTTTTTTTTTTTTTAGAGAGAAGAGATGGATTGATCAAGAGAAAAATGCATGCCATTTATAATGATTATGTCCAACATAATCATTGTTTTTTTGACCTATCAAAGAGCACCTACACAACGGCCAATTACATTGCGCCAATCAAGTGGCCAATGCATGCACTTATATGTGCCATTTGTCACACTTGTGCATGTGTGACACTTGTTGTGCATGCACGAGTGTGGCATGCATCATGAACCCGTAATCTACTATAGATTACGGTATTAACACAAGTTCTCATCTCTTCAAATAATTTTATCGATATAAAATTTAATCATCCGAGTTCACAACTCGATTTCTCTCTAAATTAATTCACTGACTAACCGTTAGTCGATTTATCAAGTTACTAATCTAATTGTATCTCATACAATTAATTAGCTTAATCATTTGGAGTACTTTCCTATAGGTGTGACTTAAAGGGATCAATTGATTACCGCCGTTCTCACGACAATAACGTCAAACTCTAGTCAGCCAACCGTTATTGATTTACGTTAATCAATTGACAATAATTCAGGATTATTCCCATGTATTCCTTAATTGAGATTTATTAAGTAATCGCACTATTGTGGAGGACACTTACTCCAACAGTACCCTCACCCCGAATCCGCTCTGGTTTCACAATTGCCTTAGACGGATAGGTATCGACGCACCTTGAACTCTAAGATTCGCGTCTTCGAGTCCAAGACGAGCTGAACGGGTCCAAATTCCCTCATAATTTGGTGGCGACTCCGAAAACGGCTTTTAAATGATTTTTCAATATTTCTTTAGAATGCTTTAAACAAATTACGCAATGACATCCCCCATAGCAACTCGAGCGCATCCACAGAGCGCGCTTGTGCGCGCCGCTCTTTCACATTATTTTCCCGCGTCGTGCATTCCGCCCCATTTCGAGGGCGGGCGCGCGCGGGGCGTCGAGAACGGATCTCGATCCGGTATCCTCAGCCAGCTCTACCAACTACTTTGATTTTTCTTTTTTTAAAACTAAGGGTATTTTAATAAATTTTATACTATCACCCCACTTATATAAATAAATCGATCTAAAAGTAAATGTAAAGAATTCAATGAATCAGAGGAGTGGAAAGATAACATACTAACGGACAACATAACTCCATAGGGAAGTATAAAGGTATGGAAAGATCACTCAAAATTCAGACACAATTGTAAGTTTCACATCTAATACATATAAATACACAATATCTTAATAGCATATGCAAAAGTGTTGGGACCAGAAATTCAGGCTGGTCCAGGACCCTCAGTCAGGTCCAGACTAGTCCATGATCCATGGTCAGGACCAGAACCTACAGTCAGCACCAGATTGTACAGACAGAACAAAGGTACAGGTCAGGAGAGGAAAGGTCAAAGATGGGCCATGCCCAACAAAAAGGAGTAAACACTAAGAGCAAAGCCCAAAGATGCCACAACAACCCTAGAAGTGGACGTTGGAGGACTTAGTTAAAGAGCAGAAATGAAGCCTCAAAGATAGGAACTGCTGGAGAAACCGGTGGAGAAGTTAGCTACAAAGGGGGAAAGAAACGTTGGAGCATGGGACAGTATATAAAGAAGGGATTTCAGAGGAAGAGATCATCACAAGTCACACAACTCAAGTGTACCACACTCTACGCAATTCACAAGCAACCAAACACTTAATAATTATTTTACGCTCTTATTGTATTTTGTACCAGTTGGTCCAGACTCTGTATTTCCTGAACCAGAACTACTACAAATCCTCTCCTAGCTTGGTGCCCGTGGTTTTCCCTTAACATTTAAGGGTTTTTCCCACGTAAACATATTGTGTGTCTTGTGTCGTTTTTCTTTGCTTTTCTTTACGTCTAAACTCAATTACAACAATCACAATAAAACGAGATTAAAGGATAGTACTAGTAGATCCACAATCACTAAATCAAACCGTGTGAGAAAATCACCCCGAACAGATTGGCGCCGTCTGTGGGGATACTAGTTATATTGATCCTACAAAATTTTCCAAGTCAACAAAGTTCAACCAACTTGAAAGATGGAAGGTACCAGTGCAGAGGTCATGCAGAAACTCCAGGAGGAACTGCAACAGGCCAAGCAGGCTGCAGAGGAGGCCAAGGCAGAGGCTGCAAGACTGAAGGAGGCTGAGGCTGTACTGAAAAAGCAGTTGGAAACCTCTGCCCAGAAGAAAGCATCAGGATCCCACCAGGTACTCCATTTTCTAATGTGATCAAGCAAATTGACTTCTCCACTTTCTCTTCTGCAGGATCAAAAGGCGACCCACACAATGTGGACGAGGACCAGGAGAACAATGCTGCAGGTGGAGGTAGTGACCCAAAGACACCAGAAGGAGTCAGTGCAGGCCAGGTCATGCAGTACATGATGATGGAGATGCAGAAACTCTCGGAATTAGTGCGGAAGGTTCCTGGGCTTCCACCACCCATCGAAGAGGCAACACCAGAGAGCTATGCTGATTCACCCTTCGATGACTGCATTGCAATGGTGGAGATGCCAAAGAAGTACACAACACCCAACCTCAAACTCTATGATGGAACAGCTGATCCCTTGGAACATGTGGCTCAGTATAAGCAGAGGATGTCCAACATTGCGATCCCAACAGAGAAGAGGGAGGCTTGCATGTGCAAAAGCTTTGGCTCAACCTTGACTGGTCCAGCCTTACAGTGGTACATCAACCTGCCAATCAAGAGCATCAAGACCTTCGCAGAGCTGATGAACCAGTTCAACGTCCAGTTCGCCAGTAGCAGGATGTTGGAGAAGCAGACCAGTGATCTATACCGAGTCATCCAGAACGAGAACGAATCCCTGAGGGACTTCTTGCACCGCTTCAACAAGGAGAAAGTGTCCATCCCTCGATGTGACATCGGCACGGCCATTGAGGCCTTCAGGCAAGGTTTGGATAGAGATTCTGATCTTTATGTTGAACTAACTCGCTACCCTTGTTCTACCTTTGAAGATGTGCAGGCTAAGGCTCTGGCCCAGATCAGGGTGGAAGAGGACCAGCAATTCAGGGCACGATATCAGGACCAGGGCAGGGCTGAACGAAAAGTCACCACCCAGAGGCACAGCAACAGCAGGCCTGGTCCATATCAGAGGCCAACCAGGAGGGAGGCAAACCCCGTGGATGAACAGACTGATGCACCCAGGGTTCCACCTCCAGTTTCAGAGTACTGTTTCTCCGTAGATATGCCAGGACTGATCCACAAGATGGACAAGCTAGGCTCAGCAGTCAGATGGCCAAAAGCAAGCGAGAAACCCAATCCAAGGCGAGACACAACCAAGTGATGTGAGTACCATTCTGATATAGGACACACCACAGAGGACTGTATAGCCCTCAGAAGGGAAGTTGCTCATCTGCTAAAGAATGGTCACCTAAAGGACATCCTGCCCAGAAACAGGAGGAACAAAGACGAGCGAGATGAGCCTAGAGATCTTCCACCACCACCACCAACAACCCATGAGGTAAAATTCATCTCTGGTGGTTCAGATATTTGTGGACTAACATATTCTGCTGCGAAGCGTGTGGCTGTGGAGAACAGGCAACGACCACCAGCAGGACAACCAGGTTCAGCCCGGGAGATTGTCTTCGATGAATCAGATCTTCAGGGAGTACATGGGCCACACCACGACGGACTGGTGATCAAGATCCAGATTGGGACCTGCATGGTCAGGCGAGTCCTGGTAGATGGTGGAAGTTCAGTCAACATCATAATTATGGAGGCGCTGGAAGCTATGGGACTAAAAGATTCAGATGTAACGAAGAAGTCCAGCGTCCTGGTAGGGTTCAGTGGAGAAACAAAGCACAGCTTGGGAGAGATCACGTTGCCAACCTACGTGGAAGGGGTCACCTCTTTCGAAAAGTGCTGTGTCATAGATTGCCTATCCTCATACAACGTGATCCAAGGGCGACCCTGGATCCACAACCTCAAGGCTGTACCTTCAACGTATCACCAGTGCATTAAGATTCCAACGAAGTGGGGGACAGCAACAGTTAGAGGAGAGCAGTAGACCGCACAGGAGTGTTACAGGACAGCCCCGAAACCTCCTAGCCCAGGTAAGTCCCTCGCATAGCAATTAAAGCAGCCTGTCAGGTCTGTTGAAAATCCTGTCCCACGTATGGACACAGAAGAGATTGTTTAAGCAAAGGAAAGACCTGACAGGAAGGTTCTAGTTGGTTCTGACGCTCCAGAGGTAATCAGACCTGTTCTAATTGACTTTCTGAAGAAGAAAGAGCATTGTTTTGCGTGGTCCCATTTCGATATGACTGGTATTAGTTCAGATGTTATTACGCATAAGTTAAATATTGACCCAAGTTTTAAGCCTCTGAAGCAGAAACGCAGGAAGTTTGCACCTGAACGCAATGAGATTGTGAACCAAGAGGTACAGAAGTTACTGGACATGGACATGATCAAAGAAGTAATGTACCCACACTGGCTGGCAAATGTAGTGGTGGTCCAGAAAAAGAATGGCAAGTGGAGAGTATGCGTGGATTACACGGACCTGAACAAGGCATGCCCAAAGGATTCCTTCCCACTACCACACATAGACGCCATGGTAGATGCCACAGCAGGACACAAGGTTCTGACATTCATGGATGTAGTAAGTGGATTCAACCAGATCAGAATGCACCCCCAGACCAAGAGCATACAGCATTCATAACCAGCAGAGGAATCTACTGCTACAAAGCAATGCCTTTTGGACTAAAGAATGCAGGTGCAACATATCAAAGGCTGGTGAACATGATGTTCAAGGACCAGATTGGAGATACAATGGAGGTCTACATTGATGATATGGTGGTGAAGTCAAAGAAAACTGAGGATCACGTCTAGGACCTGGAAAAGGCGTTTGAGATTCTGGAGAAGTATAAAATGAAATTAAACCCTACTAAATGCACCTTCGGTGTCACTGCAGGAAAATTCTTGGGCTACATGGTGACAAAAAGAGGCATAGAAGTTAGTCCAGAGCAGATCTCAGCAATAATAAGTTTAAAGTCTCCCCAGAACTCAAAGGATGTCCAGAAGCTGACTGGCAGAGTAGCAGCGCTGAACACATTCATCTCCAGGTCATCCGAGAGATGCAAGCCATTCTATGATCTTCTGAGAAAGAACAAGCAGTTCAACTGGGGGACAGAACATGAGAAAGTATTCCAGGACCTGAAGACGTATTTATCATCAACCCCACTTCTATCCAAGCCAGAACCAGGGGAGTCACTTGTCCTGTACCTGTCTGTAACAGAAGCCTCTGTAAGTGCAGTCCTGGTGAGAGAACCAGATGGGCAGCAACATCCTGTATATTATGTAAGTAAGAGTCTTCTGGATGCTGAAACCAGGTATTCTGTGTTGGAGAAATTTGTTTTGGCTTTAACAGTTACCTGTACCAAGTTACGCTCTTATTTCGAGGCACATCATATTATCATTCGTACTAATGTTCCTGTGAGATCAGTATTGTGTAGACCAGAACTTTCAGGTCGTATGTCAAAATGGTCAGTAAACTTGAGCACCTATGACTTATCCTACGAGCCCAGAACCGCAATCAAATCTCAAGCTCTAGCAGACTTTGTGGCTGACTTCACTCCCACACTAGAGGAGCAAGTGACAAAAGAGATCTTCCATATGGACCAGAAACAACAGACTTGGGAACTCTGGACAGATGGTTCAGCCAATATCAGGGGTACAGGACTAGGCGTGCTCCTGAAGTCACCACAGGGGGACAAGATAGTACAGGCTGTATCCTGTGAATTCAGGACTACCAACAATGAGGCAGAATATGAAGCACTGATAGCAGGACTGAATGTATGTCTGGACATGGGAATTCGTAACTTAAAGGTAAAATTAGACTCTCTATTGGTAGCCAACCAAGTTAATGGTACGTACGCTGCTAAAGACTCTAAGATGATTGCATATCTTGATTTGGTTAAAAATCTTTTTTAAAAGTTTACTAACGTTGAGGTTGAGCAAGTCCCTAGAGATCAGAATGTACAGGCAGATGCTTTGGCTAACATTGGATCAGCATTTGAACCTGGTCCTCTGGACAGTATACCAATTGTACACATCCTGGAGCCAGCAGTCCAGAAAGTACAGCCAGTCCTACAGAACACAATCCAAGCAACTCAGACCTGGACCAAACTATACTATGAATGGCTGGTCCAGGGCAAATTACCACAAGACAGGATCGAGGCAAGTGCATTCAAAATCAAGGCATCCAGATATACAATCATACAAGGAGTGCTGTTCAGAAGGTCCTTGTTGGGCCCAAATTTCACAGCCCAGATTTGGCCCAGACAGCGACAGCAGCAAAGGCCTGCACAGGACCCTGGGCAGGACCCTGGGCAGCCAGGATCCTCAGGAGTCCCACCAACGGATCTATGCGAAATTAAAACGGATAATTAAGGCAGTTGCGAGAATGGGGGAGGCGTTACGATGAAAGGAGCAAATCAAGCCTATCACCAGGGAGGCATAACGGCTAAGAATGGAGAAGAAATAGGAAGAAAATCAGCAAGGATACAAGTATAAAAGAAGAGCTAGGGTTCAAGGAAAGACATTCAACACTCAACTATTATTCTACAGCATTCCAAAGCACTCTGACACATATTCTCCAAACACTTAGCATTATACGATATACTTTGTACTAAATTGCGTGCCTTAGCACCCCAAATCTTGTAACCCTTCTTTGAATAGTGGATAGTTGGTGGGACAAGAGCTTCCCCCCGCGGTCGTTTCCCACATCGGGTTTTCCGCGTAACCAAAAAACCTTCGTGACTCCTTTCGTTCTCGCTATTCCGTTCTTTTACGTTTTCGCTTCCGAGTCTAAGTTTGGTATATGATAAGGTCGCTTTAACCCCAATCACTTTAAATCTAGACTTGGTAAATTTTTTGCCAAAACATTTGGCGCCGTCTGTGGGGAATAGCGATCATTTTTGTAGCCAGATTCATTTCTTCATCTAGCAATCATGTCAACCAACGTCAGTCAAGGATCAAGTAGCGCACCGGTGGTGTCCAGCGCAGGACGCACCTCAGCAACGGTCTCAGGGTCCTCAACTGCCCTAGTACCAGCGACTAGGATGGTGTCCACTACTGCTGCCACCACCCAGCCAGGACGTGCCACAAGGTCCCCTACACTAGTAGCCACGCCCGCAGGGGTCCCTAGAACGCCGTCCTCAGCGTCCGGAGGACCGACGCCAGCCAGCACCGGAGGGTTTGGAATGCCCTCAGGGTGGTTACCAGAGTCCACGGGAGGCCCACAGGGACGAGCCAGCACACAGCCTCAGGATCCGCTCCACACCCTTATGAGGAGCATGGAGTCACTGTCCAGGGTTATGGACCAAGTACGCAGAGGAGGCGAGGAAACCGCTAGAAGGTTGCAGGCTCTGGAGTCCAAGGTTCAACAGGGAAGCAGCGGAGCAGTGCTCCCAGGAACCAATCCTGGAAGGGCTGGACCCAGCAGTAGGAGGATTCCTCAGGAGCTGGTGACCCAGCTTGATCTCGGAGGAGTCACCCCATCACCCTCAGTGTTCCAGGACCCTGGAGCCATCGACACCTCCCTAAGCCTTGGCGCCGCCAGCCAAGCCTGTAACCGTGTTCAAAGAATTTGTACGGAACTAACATTCCTTTCTTGACAGGAACCCCAGAGCAAAACCTGGACGGAGTGGCTACCGGGTCGGTCGTGACTGCAACACCACTGTTTGCGGACCCAGTTCATCATGACGCCAGGGCCCTGGCAGGCATAGGGCTCAGCCGCGCCGTGGAGCAGCAGTTGCAGGAGCTGAGGAGTATGATCACCAGGATACCAGGGGTACCTGGCCGGAGAGAAGAAGCGATGACGCCACGCAGATTCGCCCTTTCAGGGACGCATCTCCCACACACATGTCCCGGCGGTTTTAGCCCGCCTACCATGACGCTCACGGTGGGACCACGCATCCACAGGACCATGTGAACCAAAGACAAGCGTAAGATGATGGTGGTCACGCAACGGGCCCCGGGCGAGGCTTGCATGCGCAAGGGCTTCGCTCCACTCTCACAGGCGCTCGAATGGTTCGTCAGCCTCCCAAATCGGTCCATCACCTCGTTCGGCCGGATCGTCGACGCCTTTGGTCGACAATTTGCCGCCAGCAGGAAGCTCGAGAAGGCATCAATGAATTGCATCACCTGGTGCGTAAAATCGGGAAACAACAAGGGACTTCCTCAACCGCTTTAACAAAGAAAAGATCTCCATCCCGCGCTGTGACGTCGCAACCGCCATAGAAGCCTTTCGCCAAGGGCTCAAGGAGGATTCAGACCTCTACAGGGACCTGACAAAGTATCCGTGCCAAACGTTCGAGGATGCGCAAGCAAAGGCACTAGCCGCCATCAGACTCGAGGAAGACGCGGCGTCTAGGAAAAGGACCCACAGCAGCCCCCCCAAGAAGATCACCAGCGACCGCAGGAATGAGAGATCCAGACCATACCAAAAGCCTGCGGTCAACAAAGTTTCAGGAGTCACGGACTGGGGGAACCGCCAGGATCTTCCACCCAAGGTAAGTGAGTACAAATTTACTACCGATACTGACGGGCTGCTCAAACATTTGCAGGACCTTGGGGATAGAGTCAGGTGGCCACGAAAGAGCCCTGCCGACGGAGACTCCAGCAGAAAAGACTCAAGTAGGAAGTGTGCATTCCACGACGATATCGGCCATAACACCGAGGATTGCATAGCACTGAGGAGGGAACTGAAGTACCTCCAGGACAGGGGACATCTTGACCACATTCTGCCAAGAGGCTCCAGGTCCGGCAAGGTGGGGTCCACAGATCAGCTCCTGCCGTCGCCACCTCCGCTGTATACAAAGATCGTGAACGTGATAACAGGAGGGTCGGAGCTGTGCGGGCTGAGCTACTCAGCAGCCAAGAGGCGAGCCAGGAGCAGCAAGGGGGAAAAGCCAGCATCCTCAGCCAGGGTGGCTCACCACAACCTGCCAACCGTTACGTTTGACGAACAGGACGCTGAAAACACCCCTGAGGAACATCATGACGCCCTGATCATCACCCTGTCCATAGGGAATTGCTTGGTGAAGAGGATCCTGGTGGATACAGGAAGCTCAGTCAACCTGCTCATGTTGCACTCGCTGAGAGACATGGGCTTCAGCGAGAAGGACCTAGTGAAGAAACAGGTTCCTCTGGTTGGTTTCAGCGGCGAAACAGCACACTCTTTGGGAGAGATCACCATCCCAACCTTCGCAGGGGGCATCAACAAACAGGTAAAGTATTTGGTTATCGATTGTCAGTCATCTTACAACGTAATTCTTGGCAGGCCTTGGATCCACGAGATGAGAGTGGTGCCCTCAACATACCATCAGTGCGTCAAGTTCCCAACACCCTGGGGAGTGCAAGAAATCCGTGGTGATCAGGAGGCTGCGAAGGATTGCTACAGGGATGCTCTAAAACCAGCTGTTGTACCTCCGGAAGCATAGCAATTACAGAGAAAGCGCGCTGAGGAGATGTACCAGGAGCCAGAGCAGCCTGACCTGGACCAAGTAAACCTCGACGCGCAGCACCCAGAACGCACGGTCCTGATAGGATCTGACTGCACAGATATGGTAGGAATAGACCCAAGTGTCAGAACTCACCAGCTCAACGTGGACCCTGGCTACACCCCAGTCCAGCAGAGGAGGAGGAGGTATGCTTCAGAGCGCCATCAGATAATCAACCAGGAGGTAGAAAACCTGCTGAACGCCGGAAAGATCAGGGAGGTAAATTACCCGGAATGGCTCTCAAACGTGGTGGTAGTACCGAAAAAGAATGGAAAGTGGAGAGTGTGCATAGATTTCACGGACCTGAACAAAGCATGCCCCAAGGACCCATTTCCTTTGCCACACATAGACGTAATGGTGGACGCTACAGCTGGGCATGAGATGCTGACGTACCTGGACGCCTGGAGCGGGTATAACCAGATCAGGATGCATCCCAAGGACCAGGAAAAGACAGCCTTCAGGACGGAGAGAGGTATATACTGCTATAATGTTATGCCCTTTGGTCTGAAAAACGCAGTTTCCACCTACCAGAGGCTGGTGAACATGATGTTCAAGGACTTAATTGGGAAAACGATGGAAGTATACATAGACGACATGGTGGTCAAGTCCCTGAAGGCAGAACAACACGCTGAGGACCTGGCAGAAACTTTTGGGACCCTGAGGAAGTACCAAATGAAGCTCAACCCACAGAAGTGCACTTTCGGAGTCTCCTCAGGGAAATTCTTGGGATACATTGTAACGCAAAGGGGAATAGAGGCCAGTGTGGAACAAATCAGGGCCCTGCTTCAGCTGGAATCCCCAAAGCAGCCGAAAGATGTACAGAAGCTAACAGGAAGGGTGGCAGCGCTCAGCAGGTTCATATCACGGTCCTCAGAGAGGTGCAAACTGTTCTATGACCTGCTGAGGAAAAGCCAAAGATTTGAATGGACACCAGATCACGAGGCAGCCTTCCAGGAGCTGAAGAAGTACCTGGCGGCACCACCGCTTCAAGCGGCTGGGCCTAGGAGCCACACTATATCCGTCCGCAATGCAGGTAGCCGTGAGTGCCGTACTAGTCAGGGAGCACGAGGGATCCCAGCAGCCGGTTTATTACGTAAGCAAGTCTCTGCTCCCAGCAGAGACCAGGTATAACGAACTCGAAAAACTTGTCCTTGCATTAGTTACAGCCTTCTATAAGTTGCGTCCTTATTTCGAATCTCATACTATTACTGTGGTCACTAACTTCCCCATCAAGAATGTTTTGCGAAAACCTGAACTTTCAGGAAGAATGGTGAAGTGGTCGGTGCACCTGAGTGGGTATGATCTAAAGTACGAGCCCAGGAAAGCAATAAAGTCCCAGGCCCTTGCAGATTTCATTTCCGAGTTCAGCCCTGCTCAGCAACCTGGAGTAGAGGAGGAGGCCCTGAGCGCAGAATCAAAAGGACGAACAGGAACCTGGAAGCTGCACGTGGACGGAGCCTCAAACATGAGGGGCACTGGAGTTGGCTTGGTGTTGCAATCCCCGAAAGGGGACGTGATTGTGCAGGCGGTACGATGCGAATTCCGGGCAACCAACAACGAGGCGGAGTACGAGGCCTTGATATTGGGGCTGAAATTGGCAAAGGACATGAAAATCAGGAATTTGGAGGTGTTCAGTGATTCGCAACTCATTGTGAACCACATGAACGACACGTATGCAGCAAGGGATTCTAAAATGGTAGCGTACCTCAAGGTGGCAAAAGAGTTGGTAGCAGAGTTCGACAGCATCCAGATAACCCAAGTTCCCAGGGACCAGAATGTGGAGGATGACGCCCTTGCTTCGCTGGGGGCAACTTTCAAACCAGACGAGATACCCAACGTGCCAATAGTACACATTCTGAGTCCGGCAATTGGAATTGTACTGATTCCTCCTGAGGAGGGGGAAGACTCTTATACAGACCAGTGCTGGTCGTGGTTCGAGGAAGCAGGGGGGACGCTCAGCGCAGAGGTGCAACAGCTTGGACCGGATTGGAGAAAACCGTATATGGAATGGTTGCAGGAGGATAAGCTACCGAAAGATAAGGGGGAAGCCAGGAGCCTGAGAATGAAGGCGTCAAGGTTTGTGCTCATTGATGGGGTCCTCTTCAGGAAGTCACTCGCAGGACCCTACTTGCGGTGCTTGGGAGAACATGAGGCTTCGGCTGTGATGTATGAAATCCACAGTGGCGACTGCGGAAATCATACAGGGGGCAGGAGCCTAGCCAATAAGGCGTTGCGGCAAGGTTACTATTGGCCCACCATGAGGAGGGATGCTGCTGAATACACCAAGAAGTGTGACGCCTGCCAGCGACATGCGCCGGTAAGGCACCAGCCTGGGGAGCCTCTGCACCCCATCATCTCCCCCTGGCCCTTCATGAAGTGGGGGATGGATGTTGTGGGACCGCTGCCTAGGGCCCCAGGGAACAGGTTATACATGCTGGCAATGACGGATTATTTCTCAAAGTGGATCGAAGCGGAGGCTTATGCGCAGGTGACTGAGCAACAGGTTATTTCGTTCATCAAACGTAACATTATTTGCAGGTTTGGAATCCCTTCGGAGATAATATGCGACAACGGGACCCAGTTTATATCCGGGAAGACGCAAGGTTTATGTGGCATATACAATATCACCCTGAGGAAGTCAGCACCCAGGTACCCCCAATCCAACGGGCAAGCGGAATCCAGTAACAAGATAGTAATGGACAACCTCAAGAAGAAGTTGGAGGAGATTGGGGGCAAATGGGCTGATGAACTCCCTTTGGTGCTATGGGCAGACAGGACCACTCCTAAGGTGGCCACGGGCCAGACACCCTTCAGCCTGGTGTTTGGCGCTGAGGCCGTAATCCCATCAGAAGTCAGGGTCCCCACGCTAAGATATGGGTGCCAAACGGAAGAGGGGAACCAGGCTGCTATGACAAGCTCCCTGGACACAGTGGATGAACTCAGGGAAAGCGCTAAGATCAGATTAGCATCCTACAAGCAAGCAGTCGCTAAAAGCTACAGCAGAAGGGTGCGAATCAGGACCCTGCAGGTAGGGGACCTGGTCCTCAGGAAGGTATTTCAGAATACAAAGAACCAGCGAGCAGGGAAGTTTGCCTATAACTGGGAAGGTCCCTACCAGATCGAGAGTGTCGCAGGAAGAGGAGCTTACAGGCTAATGACCCTGGAAGGCGAGATCATCCACAACCCATGGAACATTCTCCATCTCAAGAAATATTATATTTAAGGGCGCTCAGGGCCCCAGGGACTTCAAGGCTCCCAGCATCGTTTAAGGGCGCTCAGGGCCCCAGGGACTTCAAGGCTCCCAGCATCGTCACTCAGGTTCCTTTCGCCCCACCTGATTTACAAACGCCTGATTTGGAAGGCATCTAGTTTCTTTGTAAACTCGTTTCAAACTATTGTAAACCTATGTTATTCAAGAAAAAGTTTCTTTTGGAAAGTTATTTAAACAAATTCCTTTGTCCCTTCAAAAACACTTTGCAAAACTTCTAAAAAGCCGTTTATCTTCGAAATGTTAGGGCAAAAGCGAAATCTGGTTGGCCCCTACAATTATCCTCCTTAGAGAGGACTTCGTGCGCGTGGCAACAGGGGACGAACGTAACCCCGTTCCGGACATCTCAGATTCCAGGGCCACCAAGTCACCACTACGAGGCGCGGCATCGGGGATAAACATGACCCCACTTGGACTTAAGACTCCAGGTGTAACAACCTGGTTTTTAGTCGACTTTAATTACTAAGGCGGAAATTAATTAAGTCTTAAACCAGCGTTATTAATTATACAAATAACCCAAAATATTACATCATCGTTTAAGAGTTGAATAGAACAACTCTAAATACGGAGATTTAAAAGGAGTAGCGTTATATATATTACATATCTCTCAAAAGCAACAAAGGTAAAGCGTAAAAACGTCTCGTGGCCCCATCCAAAATCCAGCTCCTGGTCCACGATCGTCCTGCACAATAAACTATTGGGGGGATGCCCGCTGAGCGGACAGTGACTAGCTATGCTCATACTTACCCTCGATTTCAATTACTTTGGTTTAATATTATCGCTTTATAAACATAACATTATGATAAAACGTAAACATGCTTAATACAATTAGCATGTAAAGACATATATGTCATAATAAGCATGCGGTTAAAGCGATAAATCATATAAGCATGATATTCAGTTATGAAAGCGAATAACATATAATATCATAGCCATAGTATCACAACACATCAACAAGATTACAAAGCGATATCAGATCGCATACATACATACGTATCGTATTATTCTCATCATGCAGACTCGATTCACTTCAGAAACTTGTGGTCTTTAATTTTCGAAGATGGTACACACTCGTTCTCATTTAATCAAACAACACACAACACATACTGCTTACGAGCCTGACCAATCGAGTAGGCCTTTGTACTGATCGATCAGATCTCACTTCCATAGTGCAGAGGCTTACTCGACTCGTAAACCACGCCGAATACTATAATACTTGCATCTCATCCTCTAGTGTTCGAAATGATTCGAACTTCAGATACAATCTCGTCAAGTGATCTTTACATGTGGCAAGAACGAATGCTAGTGTCGCGCCCACTAAGAACGAAACACGGCAAGGAGACTTGAACCGCTATAATCGGCATTAATCGCCACGGGGCCCTGGTAACTTTAGCGAAATAGGGGAATAAAACCCTAGTCTAGTACATGTACACTAGTATCCAATTTAAGAATGGGCTATGCTAATCATAGAGCACCTTAACTCAGGATAAAACGACTATTTCCTAAAGCCTGAGACAAAAGCCTTGGCATATTCATTATCTTGTCCGGCAATGGCGACCGCCACAAGACTTTCTTAACCCCACTTCACTCACGATTGACGTTCCCTTATCTGAGGCCCAAGCTTGACCTTTTATTTAAACATACTCATGATTTATTATTTATTTGATATTACATATCACATGTTTCTAGACTCTCCTACCTCATCACAAACGTTTTATTTGAATGGTAGGTTTCATATGATCACATAACACATTCGTTTATTATTTGAAGTGTTGTTAATTATTAACATTTTTAAGATTTTAAATTGAAACGTTGATTAGTATGTCCAAATTTTATTTAAGTGTTTTTCAAAACACTTTAAGTCATTTACTTATTCATTTTAAATTTTTCTATACTTAGTAAAATTTTCAATTATTTTCAGTATTTCACTATTCACCTTTTTACTATTCATAAATCACTATTCACTTGACACTATTCATTGGTCACTATTCATCGTATTTTATACGTATTTTTATACGTATTCGTATTTTTATACTTCGTATTCCATACGTATTTTTATACTTATACGTATTCCTATACTTGTACGTATTTTATATTTATACGTATTTTTATACGTATTCATATATATTAATATATTTCCTAAGTATAAACTAAAATTTCATTTTATTTGCTAAGTACAAAAATTCTAGTTTCAAAGTCGTTAGGTTCGTTTTGTACTTAGTGATTTTTGAAACTATTTCAAAAGTCTAGTTTTAAAAACGTTAAGTTCGGTTTGTAAAAAGTGATAATAATATTCATTTTAAAATACTAGTTTTTTAAAAATGTTAAGTTCAATTTGTAAAAAGTGATAACGATATTTATTTTAAAATGAGACTTAGTTAAATTTAGTCGTCTATTAACTAAGTTTAGCGATTTTCATTTTTAAAATAATAGTATCGTGGATGATTCATTTTAGTCCGTATGTCCAAGATCAACAGTCCAATTAGCAAAGGCAGTAACACACGATTTAGTTCATTTTTATAACGGTCACAAATTTTTATCGGTTTATAATATTTCATTTATAACTAAATCGATTTATACTAAAATTCATTTCTAATTACTATTTAACTTTAGTAACTTAGTGATAATTTCATTTTGGTCAACTTTAGTCAATAAAATATAGAAATGCCGTGTAAAACAATATGCATGTCAAAGTTGATTTATTTCTTTTAATTTCTTAATTCAATTCATTAACTACTAATTAAATTATTTTAACAATTAAACTAAAAAGTGATAAAAACAAATTTTAACCAAAATAATGGCCTAATGCCGTGAGTAAGAGCTAGGTGGTTCTAAATTTTTATTTTTCGATTTTATCGGTTTTTAGCTTAAAGTCTTTATATTTTAATTATTCTAATTATACTAAAACGATTTAAACCTAAATGAAATTTACTAAAAATTTCATTTATTTTTATGAATAGTGTTTTTCAACACTTTAATTTTCTAACTTTTTATTCTTAATGATTTAGCTAGTTTAATTTATATAGTTAGTAGTAAAATTACTTGTTAGTTAAATAAAACAATAAATAACAACAACATAAAAACAATATAAATCAAAATAAGCTACTAATCAATAATCATATGAACATCAACATGAGTTTCCAAGAACACATAAATAAACTTCAAGAACACCATTTTTAATTTTAACAACTTATAATTTGTTTTCCTAATTTAATTCTTTTCACATGGTAACATCTATTTTAACTAACTTAACATAACATATTATTTACAAAAATTAAAAGTGAAAATATATTAAAAAAAAATGGAAAATGCCGAGTTGTATGTATATGAACATATAATTTTTATTTTCGATTTTAATCACTTTAAACTCATTGTTAATATTTCACATAATTTTTATATATGTTAACTACTTATCTAAAACATAAATAAACATAAAAATCATATGAACATAAATTAAAAATGCTCAAAATTAAATTAACTAAACATATTAACAAATTACTACACATTAACTATTATCAATATTACTTATTTATTATCATTTTATTATACTCCACATAACATACAAACACACTGTAACACCCCGTGTTTTTATTAATACTAATTAATTATTTTAACAAAATTCTTAAATTAAAATTTATATAATTTAACTTTTATTCAATTACTTTAAAAACGCGGCTGAAAAATTTCGATTAAATAAATTTTCTCCAATACATTTCTAAATAAACTTTCTTGATTTTATATTAACCTATAATATATTTTTAATTTATAAAATACTTGTCAAACTAAAACGTTATTTTTGTTACCATTTTTAGACTTTATAAATTTGCGCCACATTTTAAAAATCCTCACTTTCATAAAATTTACTCTTTATAAAAATATTCTTTCAAATAAGCAGACCGTTTGAGAATCTGTGAGACCGTAATAAAAATTTATAACTAACAACTTTTATACTTTTATATTTTCAAACTATAAATTTTATAATATAAATGATGAAACTAAAATTTAAAACAAATAAATTAAAGTATAGTATATTTTGTAAAATATAAAAGTTTATAAATAAGAGTAAATAAAACGGAGCAAACAAAATCAAACAGACCCATAAATACTCCACCTATGTCGGTACACTATACCACTTGAATTTGAGATATTTTGGTATGTCTTACACAACACACCTCCACTTCTCCTTATAACTCTATAAGTTACTCCGTATGATTCTTGATCTCCTTCTTCCTCTTATCTCCTTCTTCTTCCTTCTCTTTAAAAAAAATAAATAAAAATAAAATAGAAACAACAACAACAACCTACGACACAGCAACAACAGCCACGACAACAACAACAACAAATACAACAACGACGACAACAATAACAAACGACAACAACAACATCATCAGCCACCACGGCCACCGTAGACATCACCACCATGGCAGCCACCATTGAAGCCACCATTAATGGTGAGCTCAAAGCTCGATCCTCGGCCTCCCCGCCCCTTGTGTCTCTCCTCCGCTCTCCTGCTCTTCTCCTCTTTTCGGTTTCGACACGGCCGGAGTCGACCACCATGAGGACCACCACCGCCGTGGTCAGAACCACCGCCGCCGAGCCGGCCGACAACATCAACGCCAACCTGGCCGTGCTCTTCTCTCGAGCCTCTCTCTCGCCTCCCCGCTTTCCCTCGCTTTGCTCGGCCTTTTCTCGCTTTTGGTCCACCGTGAACCACCAGGGCCCCCGCCGTCGTGGCCTTGCTCGCTTCCCGTCGTACTCTTATCGTTGGTAAGTGTCGTCGATTAAATCGTTTTTTATTCCTTAAATTATCGACATTTGATTTGGCCCATTTTAATTGATTTCTCTTTGACTCGCCGGAATAAACCTCGCCGGAGTCGTCACCCGAACTGAGCCCTGCTCGCTGCCAACCTCGAGACCACCGTGGTCCCTTGAGTAGATGACCTTTGTTTCGGTCAGACCTTGCCTCGTCAACACCACTGAAATCACCACCGTTTTATTTTTATTTTTCGGTGAGCCTTCATCTTGCTCTTCTTTGTTCATTCATTCTAAAATTCTGAATCTTTTACTTCGACCTTTTTAATCAATTAAATCGGTGTTGTCATTACCGATTTACTTTGTAAATTGATTTCATTCGGCTCTAATTCACTCTTTTTCTCCTATTTTTAAATGATAAATGTCGCTGCCATTATTGTCGATCCGAGGTGCTGTTGTTCTCTTTTGGCTTCACGGGTGTTGATTTGGGTCCATAAGGAAATGGGTTAGGACCGTATTTGGAGGCCCTCTGTTCGTGAGCCAAATTTAAGGTGCCCCCGCACACTAGTTTAATTTACGTATTTAGAATATATAAGTTTTGTGTTCATGTGTTATATAAATAAATTATGTGATTTATGAATTTAGGTTGTGTGTTATTTTGTTATAATATAATGTTGAATTAAATTGTGAAATATGATTTTTGTGATAATATGTTTTAGGTGAAAAATGTGTTGTTGGATTATTGTTGAATTTATATGAAATATTATCATGTTGAAATTGTATGTTATGTGTAAATTATTGAACATATTAAATATAAGTATCACAGGTTTATAATAAGACTAAAAATATTACTAACCGACTTAAGTAACTAAATTATATAAACATAAAAATATTTATAGACACTTAAAAGTTCAAATAAAACACAACTAAAAAAATGAAGAATTAAGTTAAAAGAGTATTAAGTTTAAATTAGTATTAATTCAAACTAAAAGTAAAAATATAAATTAAGTTACTCATATTAAAGTTTCTAAAATAAATAATTATATAAAAAGTCATATATCACATTTAATAAAACAATTACTTTATTAAAACTCTAAAGTTCATAACGAATTTAAAATATACTAAATAAGTATTTAGTTAAAATATCGAAAGAAAATAAAGAACTTGAAATGTAAAATAAACCTAAGTAAAGCTATTATTGAATTGAGTTAAAAATTAGTATAACAAGTATTGTTTAACTAAAAGATAAAGTGTTAAGATGATAGTAATATAAAAAGGTCAACTAAAATGGCTAAGTAGAAGGTTTAAGTTATAAAAAAAAGCATACTAAGAAATAATGTTTAAGCATAAGTATTATATATTATATAAATTTAATTTCTAGAATTTACTTTAAGTAAAACTTATAAAATTAACTACTATCATTAAAATTAAAAATATGCTTTAAAGACGACGACTTGCTAAATAGTCGTTGTATTATAAAATTTAAATGTATAATGTATAAGACATTATAAATAGGTTTCAATTACTAAAGAAATAAAAGTAAAGCAAATATTTAAATATTAATAAGATATAAAAATATA
This sequence comes from Dianthus caryophyllus, assembly GCA_023091065.1. Taxonomy (NCBI): domain Eukaryota; kingdom Viridiplantae; phylum Streptophyta; class Magnoliopsida; order Caryophyllales; family Caryophyllaceae; genus Dianthus; species Dianthus caryophyllus. Next base: position 6,990,127 of record CM041529.1, on the reverse strand, counting down.
CTCCGTATACAATTTCACCATCGAGTTTTCATTTCACCTAAAAGAAATTTAACTAAGTGTCACTATATTTTACTTTGTCAATAATACTAAAATTTGTCAAATATCATTTAGCTAATATTTATAAGTTCAAATAAAGGCTATGAATATTATGTAACTAAACACCTTCACTATTTAGATGAATAATGAAAGTATCAAGTAATTATTATATTAAATGAAACTCAAAATATTTATATCACTAATCATAAACCTACTTAAACTAAAATGTAAACAAAATAAATCATGCTTAAAAATGAAATATTATTAACTACTAAAAGTATAGAATATTAATACGTATAAGTTAAAAGTGAGATATGCCACAAAGGTATATAAAAATAATTAAAATATACTAAATGTGAGTAGCGTGTCCAATGTTAAATTGTGTATGTTGACTTTACATAGTTCAAAGTTTGACGATGTTTATATTGAGATTTCGCGTTTGATTTGTAAAATAGAATATAAAAATTGAATCGTATGTTAAAATATTAACGTTGAGTCTATGTGCTTCCGTTTACCTGAAGAACTGCTAGAATTAAATTTTCATTATACAAGTTCGACGATGTTATAATTAGTAAGAATTGTCACCTGAGCTATAAACGATAAAAGAAATAATGAATTAAGAGTTAAATACTTAGAGTTAAAACTCTCGTCACATGATTATAATAATTGTCGCGCCACCCTTGTGAATTGACCTATGATTGACTTCACTTTGACTATCCACTCTAACTTGGGAACCCTTAGACTCTCTGCGGTTGTTTGGGTTGAATCCGATAATGAGCGAGTTATTCCTCATACTCGATATTCCTTCGACAATTTAGGATTTGAGTTCAAAGGCACGGCCTGACATGAGATTATCCCTTCGATTATAACGTTGTATGATTAGTACTCGGTGTCCGCTATGTTGCGAATCTATTGTGCCATCGTTAGAAAGGTAGCCGCAGATGGGGACTCTTTCACTCTCGATCGATCGAGGCGTTCTAATGACTCTCATAGTCTTTAGGCAAGCAGCGATACATCCCTTGAATGGGCATAAATGTTGCGTTTTGCGGTCCATACGAGGTAACGGAAGATGACCATCCCATCCAGGACCTTGTCATTAGGTATTAATCGTTTTGGTTAGGAAAAGCATACTCTCTCGAATAGCGAGGACTGTGTCGTTTCTAAGTGAAAGTGTGTGCACACATTAGATAAGGGATTGAATCGTCCTTCTTACCTAGTGGTATCCTTGGCAGTAAAGTCCGTTGATGTACCCGGCAGCCATTGCGCAGGCCTTGCTTTTGTAGGGTTTCGCATGCTTCCATCCTGACTTGTTGTGGTTCATAGGACAACGTATGATAGATTATCCATGTTGTATTGGATATTAGGTAGTTATCACGTACGCTACTTAGTGTTTGATCTGATGTACGAGTCTGAGCAGCTAGTGCACTTTGATAATTATCTATGAGAGTACACAAGCCGTTCTGTAGTCAAGACTCGCGAGTTATGTTACTATATGAATAATTGAAAAGGGTCGACTACCCCGATTATGATTGAGATGATGATGATCTGCTTACATGATTATGATTTGAGTTGACCTGATGATTTTCTTGCCATGTTTAAATGAACTGTTTATGTTATGCTTTATGAACTGCATGATTGTATGTATATATGTGTTGTTTAGAATGCGAAATTTGAAGAAGCTATTTTTGATAATGATCCTGAAAATTTTGAGACTTGATTGTTGATCTACACAAGGGGATTGGAGGCCTTATTTTGTATTTTGAGAGAATGTAATCGAATTAAACTCTGTTTTATCTATGACTCTTATTATGTATAATGAGTTGTAATACGATGACAGCTGGTTTTGTAATAAATAGACTTAATTAATATTCCGCCTTAGTTTAATTAAAGTCACGAAAAACCAGGTTGTTACACACACATATTTGATGTTTAACATATTTTAACATAAAAATCATACTTATAAATTTATAATAACAAAACAAATTAATTTACTAAGAGAATAATATAAGACAAGGCTAGTCACCTTATTTTGGATGTTAATCGTCGGGGATCTAAAATAAATTTTAGATCGGAAAAGTCTTCACCCATATTACCCATATTCTTCACCCAAATAATCCATACAAGTTAGCTCTTAAACCCACTAATTAGCTAAGGAAAAACTAGAGATTATTAGAATAGTATTTAGGGTTTTAATTTAGAGTGTTTTAGGAAAATAATGGGAGAAAAATAAATGGAGAAAGGAGAGCTAAGTCGGACGTCCAAAATGAGAGCAAAGCAAGTGATTTTGTTCTTTGGAAGCTTACTTGATAAGTTAGTAAGTTTAGGTCAAATAAAGTATTTAGTTATTTAAAGTTTAATTAAAATAGAATAAGCATCATCATCAACATCATCACCCATATAAGTCCACATTACTATTTGTGTTAAGAAATTGTCCCCTTGATGTTTAAAATGCTTTTACGAAATTTATCAGTTTTAAAAAGTCGGGCTATAAAAGTTAATGAGTGCGCGTTTGACGATTTTTCAAAATATTCCTACTTTTAAATTCTGAGACTAAAATATTTTATTTACTATTGAAGAAAATATTTAAAAGTTTAAGGAACGTCGATAAAATTTTATGAGCTGAGACGGCGAAAATAGAATAGTTAGTTTCGAGGAATGAAATTTGACCTTTGAAAGAAAACAGAAAAATGAATTTAGTTCGGTCCGTCTAATAGTTATGAAAACTGTACCATTAAATCCGTTTCGAAAAATTAGGTGGTTTAGGCTTTTGTTTCGTTAAATTCCGAGTCCGTATGGCCACTTTTCGGACCTCGAAAGTTAGTCCGCAATTATTTATACGGGTTACAATAAAAAGGAAGTTAGTTTGTTATATAATGTTAAATGTAAATTAATAAAATGATGATTTTAAATAGGGGTGTAAGTATAGGGTGGCTTGTGTAAGTAAGGCATGTGGAAATGAAATTGATCAAATGTATTGTATAAGTTTAGTTTACTAATTAGAAGTTAATGTTTTATTAAAAATTAAATAGCATGTGATGATGAGTTGTAGTGTGTAAGTGAAGTGATGTTGTAGGTAATTTAGGGTGGCTTGTGAAGAGAAAAGATGAGCTACAAAATTGGTCATGGTGACCACAAGTAGCTCGGCTCACATGTGCACACTTGGGCTCGATTTTCGTTTTTGAAATTTTCGATTTACGCGCGCGCGAAAAGTCTCGAAATAAAATATATGATCCTAAAATAATGTTTAGAATTAAGATTGAAAATAAAAATGAAAATAAACTTCGAACGAGAACTAAAACAAAAATTGGGTTTTGGCTCCTCGAAATTTTGATTAAAAATTTACTAGTCCGAAATATATATTTTTCTGGATGAAAGTTAATGATTTAAATAATTAGAATCAAACGTCAAAACGTTTATCAGTTTAAAGAAATTATAACTCAAAATTTCGATGTTTTGTGAAAGTGTTAGTTTAATAGAGTTGAAATAGTAACTAGTTATTAATATAATATGATTAAAAAAAATTAAAATCAAAATGATTAAAAATGGAAAGGTTTGATGTTAAGTGTTGAATTTATTTATGTAAGAAAAGTAAGTGGAAAAGAAAATAGGTGGCTTGACTTTGATTTGCGTGTTTGAAATCGTTGACTTGAATTTCAAAGCCGAGAAAAAGTATAAGTGTCCATTTTTATTTTAAAACGAAAAATGTTCGAAATTGAATTTTATGAATAAAAGGTTTTACATTTATTCTTATGAATAGTAAACATAACTTAACATTTTTGAAATTTGAAAGGCGATAATGATTTTGTGTTGATTTTTATAAAATCTTGAAATGTATTTCTTTTTCAATTCTAAAGGTAATACAACAAACTTTATTTTTCAAAATTTTTAAATTTGTACTTAGGAAATTTTAGTATTATTTGGCGAAAAAAATTCAGTCGCATTTTTATTATATGGAAAAAGGATGAATTTAATTTGAGGAATTAAATTCTTTTATCATATTGTGTTAAAATAACACGGGGTGTTACAAACCTACCCCCTTAAGAAAAGTTTCGTCCCGAAACTTGAATAGAGTGGATAGCAGCTCGCAGTTAGACAAGGCAGTTCGAGAAGATAACAAGTCTTCACAAGTTTCGATAAAGATATTTTATTTTGGTAGAATAAGACTTTTCAAAAAGTTTGAATTTTTGAATTATTATAAGGATTTCAGATAGAGTGGAAAGTTTGGAGGATATAAACGTTTTATATTTACTAATGGAATGTTTTGAATTAATATAAAAGTATTGCCAGATTATCATTTTTTTTTGAAATCGATTTCAAAGGAATTTTCAAAAAGGTGGGGCCTAGAAGTTTTGTACGGAATTAAATTGAAATTAAAATTATATGGGTTTTAAAATAAAACAAATTATAATTTTATTTGAAATTAAATATATAGTTTAAAGTTAGCTGAAATCATAAGCCTAAATTTTAAATTTTAATCAATGATTTTAATACTATCATATTTTTTTGTCCTACCCCCTTAAGAAATTTTTAAACATATTTATCAAGTTTAAGTAGAAAAGATAAAGATTTATTTCAAAGGTTTTAAATTTGGAAAGATTATTGATAAGTAGCAAATTTTGAAAGTAATTAAATTTGATAATAAATGAGGTAAAGAATATATGATTTAGGACAAAATAATTTCAAAGATAATTAAAATTACGAAATACAATTTTAAGGATTAATTGAATAAGTTTAAAAGATATTTTAAAGGGAAAACATGAAAGTAAATTTTAGAAGATAGTTAGGAATTATAAAATTTTCGAAGATCTTTAAATTTTAAAAGAGATAGTACAATTAAGAGATAAAAAGGAAATAAAGTTCTATGGTTTTTGAGATTGAACTAAAGGAGCTTGCGATATTAAAAAGCAAAAGTGAAGTCATTTTGCGAGATTAAGGCATAGGAATGAAAATCAATTTTATAAAGTCGATTGTAAGGAATTATAGATTTAGAAAGTTAGGTTTAGAAGGAGATAGCAAATTTTTCGAAAAGTCGAAAATTTTGAAGAGATGGAATGACGATGTTAGTTATAGAGGATGATTGACCAAGTTGTTGTAGAATCCTTAGCTTTAATGCAATGAAAATCTTCGATGTCTTGAATGTCTCTTCCAGCTGTACGAGTCTTGATGCGTCCATTTGTTGCGTTTGAGGTCTTGTCGTCATGTATTTGATTAAAGGCTTCGATCTTCGAGTATTAAATTTATTACTTAGATTTTATATCCGAGGATAGTTGTTAGTTTTTGTTAGTCACAACAGGAAGTAGCAAGCATACGATAGTTAGTATATTTTATTTTGAGGGAAGTAGTTCGTTATTTAAAAGTCCTTAGCCTATGGTCGGTCCTTAAGGTTTCTACCCATCCTCACACTTTAAAGTGATCTAAGTTATTATTTTAGCGATCTAAGATTTCTAATTTATTATTTGATCCTATAAGTCTATGCCTGACATACGATATGAATGTCCGGCCCAGGTGTCTCTCGCTAGATGAAATAACTATTAAGTTATTCACGGTCGCAAGACAGCTCTGATACCAACTGTAACAACCTGGTTTTTAGTCGACTTTAATTACTAAGGCGGAAATTAATTAAGTCTTAAACCAGCGTTATTAATTATACAAATAACCCAAAATATTACATCATCGTTTAAGAGTTGAATAGAACAACTCTAAATACGGAGATTTAAAAGGAGTAGCGTTATATATATTACATATCTCTCAAAAGCAACAAAGGTAAAGCGTAAAAACGTCTCGTGGCCCCATCCAAAATCCAGCTCCTGGTCCACGATCGTCCTGCACAATAAACTATTGGGGGGATGCCCGCTGAGCGGACAGTGACTAGCTATGCTCATACTTACCCTCGATTTCAATTACTTTGGTTTAATATTATCGCTTTATAAACATAACATTATGATAAAACGTAAACATGCTTAATACAATTAGCATGTAAAGACATATATGTCATAATAAGCATGCGGTTAAAGCGATAAATCATATAAGCATGATATTCAGTTATGAAAGCGAATAACATATAATATCATAGCCATAGTATCACAACACATCAGCAAGATTACAAAGCGATATCAGATCGCATACATACATACGTATCGTATTATTCTCATCATGCAGACTCGATTCACTTCAGAAACTTGTGGTCTTTAATTTTCGAAGATGGTACACACTCGTTCTGTAACAACCTGGTTTTTCGTGACTTTAATTAAACTAAGGCGGAAAATTAATTAAGTCTATATATTACAAAACCAGCTGTTATCGTTTAACAAACTCAGTATACATAATACGAGTTTATAGATAAAACAGAGTATTTAGATTACAAGTCCTCTCAAAATAGATCACAAAATAAGGCCTTCAAATCCCCTGATAGATCAACGGTCAAGACTAAAATTACTGCATTAAACTCTCATCATTTTCCCGCACACTCTTTCGACACATGCAATTCTAAAGCAATATGCGATATGAATAATAAATAAATGAGGGAAACAAATAGCAAGTATGCAAGCAAAAACACATAAGGAGATCATGATGATTTAATGCGAGTATAAACCAACCAAATAACATACCACGCTCACAGATAAACATACTCAACAAATCACATTCCAATACTCAACCAAATCATTCAGATAATCATCAAACAAACAAGGAAATGCATTCAACATGTGATAACAATTGAATCTTCGTTAGTAAGGCGGAAGCATGCAGACATAATCCGCGCAGTAGCAGCCAGGGCCGAACGAAATCGGACGTAACTGAATATGCTAAAGATATCTAAGGTAATAAGGACGGCCTAATCCCTTGTCTAATGTATGCATACACCACCTATCGAGGATCATACTTATTCGCTAATCAAAAGGTATTCACCAAGAAAATGTTCGACTATCACCAGAGACGGGTACCCCCGGATGGGGTTGGCGTTTCCAATTACTGATATATGGGCCCACGGTAATATCAAGTATGCCCCATCCCTGAGGTTGATACTCCGCGCCGAAAAGAAATCTTAAGATTTCTTTATCGCCTTGGGCTACTCTGGGAGGAAGCCCAAGTCCCCATATACAGCTACCTCGTTAACTTCGAAATTCAAGAGTCGCAACATGGCGAACAATCCTAGTCTTTTATTCAAGTACTCGTTTTCTTAACTTCTCATTTTCTTGCTCATAAATAATAATAATGACAAACTTGTATCATAAATATAACGTCAAACTTGTATAATGAAATTTTAGTAACAACAGTTCTTCAGGTAAAACAGAACACATAGACAAACTAAATTATTTATTTTGAGTCAGTTCGTAACTTTTAAATATTTTTCACTATTCATTATTTTACTATTCACCGTATTTACTATTCATCGTATTTACTATTCCTCGTATTTATACGTATTCGTATTTTCGTATTCCGTATTTGTACGTATTTTGATACTTCGTATTTTATTCGTATTTTATACGTATATGTATTCTTATACTTAGTAATTATTATTTTATTTTCTTTATACTTAGTATTTTTATTTTATTTTCTTTACACTTTAGTATTTTTATTTGACTTTCTTTATACATAGTATCTTTATACTCTTATACCCTTTTTGTTATACTAAGGATATTTTAGAAAATAAAACTAAGCCTTTTTATTTTCTAAGTGTAAAATTCTAGTTTTAAAGTTGTTAGGTTCGTTTTGTATTTAGTGATTTAAAAAAAATGATTTCGGAAGTAAAACTTAATATAATCTAAGTACAAAATTCTAAAGTCAAAGTTGTTAAGTTCATTTTGTACTTGGTGATTTTAAATAACATTTTAGAAGTGAAACTCGATTTTATTTAGTCATATACTTAACTAATCTTTTAGCGGTTTCCATTTTTAGCGAGGTTGTCGTAGTTCATTTTAAATAGTCCGTATGTCCACATCCAAATTTAAGCATAGGTAGTAGTACTCGATTTCATTCATTTTAATACGTGTAACGTTTATTTTTATCGGTTTAGTTGATTCTTTTTATTAACGATTTAATACATAAACAAATATAAATCTAATTACTATTCAATTTTAGTGACTAAGTGATAAATTCATTTTGACCAAAATTGACCAAAAATAATGGTGGATGCCGTGAGCCTTTATTTACATTAGTTATTTATTTCTTTTGTTGTTTTTATTAATAAATCATTACCTTAACTAATTTAATTACTTAAGTGATAAAAATAAAAAGTGACAAATTCATTTTTGGTCCAAAAATACACCAAATGTCGTGGCCTAACACACATAACAACTTATTTTCGTTTTCTAATTTTATCGGTTTTTAACTTAAAGTTTTTATATACTAATTATTTAGTTTATGCTAAAATGATTTAAATTAGTACTTAAAAACAATAAATAACTAAAACTTATAAAATTTATGAATCAAATTAATCAACTAAGTGAAGAACACATGAATGTGTGATGAATTTTAATGTTTTTCATATGAACATTATTTAGTCAAAATTTTATATGTTTATGAAATTTTCTCAAATTTTTCCTACAAGTCTATTTTAACTAGTCTAATCATAATATGTTATTTAGAAAAATTAAAACTAAAATTTGGTCCAAATAAGGCAAAAGTGCCGTGTGTATGTATGTATGTATATGATTTTTGATTTTTGATTTTTATACTTCTAATTCAAATACTAAATTACTTTATATCATTTATACATTTAACATATGTGAAAACATAAGTAAACATTATCATACATAAATGAAAATCATTTAACACATGGATAAACATAAAAGTTTCAAGAACACACATAAACACATTATAACATTTAAATTCATAACAAAATCAATTTAAGTCCTAAACAAAAACTAATTATATTTTCATGTACATATTAGTCTTAGCATTTTAAGCATGCAATTTACAAAAATTTAAAACGAAAAATTAGACAAAAATAAAGGGGAATGCCGTGGGGTTTTTAAGTGAGCAACACATTTCATTTTTCGATTTTTGTCTTCTAATTTAACATATGAATACTAGGTGATATAATAAAACCATACATGCATCAAAAATAAAAACACATAATCAAATTCGAGGCGCTTATCATATAAATGTGCGGGAAGCACCTTAGTTAGGTTATGAGTGAAAAAGCTTAGCAATTGTCGGGATCAATGATATGATCGAATTGGCTAAGATCGACTCCTCCACCTTGCTCCTCTTCTTTGATTAGAGATGGTACATAAAAATGAAAATAAGAAAGTTAGTAACTCATTTTAAAACTATACTAACTAAACTAAAATTCAAAGTGTAGTAGTATTTTATGTTTAGGTGATGTTTGTATTTTAAATATTTTGATTCATATTCTTATATAAATGCATGTGCAAAGTGGATGTGATTACTAAAATATTTAGGGAAGGAATTAGTTATGTGTTTAAAGATTTAAACATAAAGAAATAAAGAAGTTAAAGGAGGGAAGAAATGGAAGTAATTTGTTCTTCATGTTCTTGATGAGGATGAAGATTGTTTACAAAGGTTTCTTGAGTATGAGTTTATTAGAGAGAAAATAAGTGGAAGTGTTTGTTGTGTGTGTGTATCATGTATGTCGTGTGATGTAGTAGTAGTAGTTGTTTTATTTTTTTTTTTTGTAGTATGTAAGTTGTAGTATGTAAGTTGTAGTATGTAAGTGGTAAACTTGTGTAAGGAAAAAGAGAGCATGCTTGAGACAAGGAGACCATGTGTGTAAGAGTGGAAGGCATGGGTGTAAGAGTGGAATGCATGCTTGAGACAAGGGAACCATTGTGTAGGAAAAGCAAAAGGAAAAAGGAAGACAATGTAGAGCTTGGAAGCTCCAAAATCTCGGCCAACATGGATCACTTGGCCCGATTTTTCGTTTTTGAAATTTTCGATTTACGCGTACGCGAAAAGTCTCAAAATGAAAAATATAGTCTTGAAATAATGTTTAGAAGTGAGATCGAAAATAAAAATGAAAATAAACCTCAAAACGAATTCAAATAAAATTTGGGTACTAGTTTGTCTCGCAACTTTGAAATAAAATTTTATTCGATCGAAATATATATTTTTTTTGTTGAATGTTATCGAATTAAATCATTATCCTCAAACGTCAAAAAGTTTATCAGTTTAGGCTTAGTGTAACTCAATATATAGAGTTTTAGTGAAAGTGTTAGTTAAATCAAAGTGGAATAGTAATTTGATATTATCATTATATGTTGTGTTAGTAATAATCAATATGGTTAAGCTTAAGCTACTTTAATTAGGTTTGGATTATGAGTAATGATATTTAAGAAAGGATTAGGTGACTTAATCACCTTTAGGTGGCTTGGCCATTTAGTCAATGTTTGACCTCGATTTGCGTGCCAAAATTTGCCGTTGAGAAAATTGTCGAGGATTCTCCATTTGATTTATCGAGTTTGAAAATGTAAACATAAGGTTCAAATTCAAAGTAATTCAAAATGGTTTTATTTTAGGTGCAAAAATGATTGTAGTGTATTGTTTTAGGAAATTCAGTGAGCGAGGATGATTAATTATTGATTCCCTAATTATAATTAGCTTAAATTAACACGGGGTGTTACACGTTCTCATTTAATCAAACAACACACAACACATACTGCTTACGAGCCTGACCACTGAGTAGGCCTTTGTACTCTGATCGATTGCATCTCACTTCCATAGTGCAGAGGCTTACTCGACTCGTAAACCACGCCGAATACTATAATACTTGCATCTCATCCTCTAGTGTTCGAAATGATTGAACTTCGTGATACAATCTCGTCAAGTGATCTTTACATGTGGCAAGAACGAATGCTAGTGTCGCGCCCACTAAGAACGAAACACGGCAAGGAGACTTGAACCGCTATAATCGGCATTAATCGCCACGGTGCCCTGGTAACTTTAGCGAAATAGAGGAATAAAACCCTAGTCTAGTACATGTACACTAGTATCCAATTTAAGAATGGGCTATGCTAATCATAGAGCACCTTAACTCAGGATAAAACGACTATTTCCTAAAGCCTGAGACAAAAGCCTTGGCATATTCATTATCTTGTCCTAAGAATGGCGACCGCCACAAGACTATCTTAACCCCACTTCACTCACGATTGACGTTCCTTTATCTGAGGCCCAAGCTTGACCTTTTATTTAAACATACTCATGATTTATTATTTATTTGATATTACATATCACATGTTTCTAGACTCTCCTAGTCTCATCGTCAAACGTTTTATTTGAATGGTAGGTTTCATATGATCACATAACACATTCGTTTATTATTTGAAGTGTTGTTAATTATTAACATTTTTAAGATTTTAAATTGAAACGTTGATTAGTATGTCCAAATTTTATTTAAGTGTTTTTCAAAACACTTTAAGTCATTTACTTATTCATTTTAAATTTTTCTATACTTAGTAAAATTTTCAATTATTTTCAGTATTTCACTATTCACCTTTTTTACTATTCATAAATCACTATTCACTTGACACTATTCATTGGTCACTATTCATCGTATTTTATACGTATTTTTATACGTATTCGTATTTTTATACTTCGTATTCCATACGTATTTTTATACTTATACGTATTCCTATACTTGTACGTATTTTATATTTATACGTATTTTTATACGTATTCATATATATTAATATATTTCCTAAGTATAAACTAAAATTTCATTTTATTTGCTAAGTACAAAAATTCTAGTTTCAAAGTCGTTAGGTTCGTTTTGTACTTAGTGATTTTTGAAACTATTTCAAAAGTCTAGTTTTAAAAACGTTAAGTTCGGTTTGTAAAAAGTGATAATAATATTCATTTTAAAATACTAGTTTTTAAAAATGTTAAGTTCAATTTGTAAAAAGTGATAACGATATTTATTTTAAAATGAGACTTAGTTAAATTTAGTCGTCTATTAACTAAGTTTAGCGATTTTCATTTTTAAAATAATAGTATCGTGGATGATTCATTTTAGTCCGTATGTCCAAGATCAACAGTCCAATTAGCAAAGGCAGTAACACACGATTTAGTTCATTTTTATAACGGTCACAAATTTTTATCGGTTTATAATATTTCATTTATAACTAAATCGATTTATACTAAAATTCATTTCTAATTACTATTTAACTTTAGTAACTTAGTGATAATTTCATTTTGGTCAACTTTAGTCAATAAAATATAGAAATGCCGTGTAAAACAATATGCATGTCAAAGTTGATTTATTTCTTTTAATTTCTTAATTCAATTTATTAACTACTAACTAAATTATTTTAACAATTAAACTAAAAAGTGATAAAAACAAATTTTAACCAAAATAATGGCCTAATGCCGTGAGCAGGTACATGGTTATACTAAATTTCATTTTTCGATTTTTATCGGTTTTTAGCTTAAAGTCTTTATAATTTAATTATTCTAATTATACTAAAATGATTTAAACTAAAATGAAACTTGCTAAAAATTTCATTTATATTTATGAATAGTGTTTTTCAACACTTAAATTTTCTAACTTTTTATTCTTAATGATTTAGCTAGTTTAATTTATATAGTTAGTAGTAAAATTACTTGTTAGTTAAATAAAACAATAAATAACAACAACATAAAAACAATATAAATCAAAATAAGCTACTAATCAATAATCATATGAACATCAACATGAGTTTCCAAGAACACATAAATAAACTTCAAGAACACCATTTTTAATTTTAACAACTTATAATTTGTTTTCCTAATTTAATTCTTTTCACATGGTAACATCTATTTTAACTAACTTAACATAACATATTATTTACAAAAATTAAAAGTGAAAATATATTAAAAAAAATGGAAAATGCCGAGTTGTATGTATATGAACATATAATTTTTATTTTCGATTTTAATCACTTTAAACTCATTGTTAATATTTCACATAATTTTTATATATGTTAACTACTTATCTAAAACATAAATAAACATAAAAATCATATGAACATAAATTAAAAATGCTCAAAATTAAATTAACTAAACATATTAACAAATTACTACACATTAACTATTATCAATATTACTTATTTATTATCATTTTATTATACTCCACATAACATACAAACACACATATTTGATGTTTAACATATTTTAACATAAAAATCATACTTATAAATTTATAATAACAAAACAAATTAATTTACTAAGAGAATAATATAAGACAAGGCTAGTCACCTTATTTTGGATGTTAATCGTCGGGGATCTAAAATAAATTTTAGATCGGAAAAGTCTTCACCCATATTACCCATATTCTTCACCCAAATAATCCATACAAGTTAGCTCTTAAACCCACTAATTAGCTAAGGAAAAACTAGAGATTATTAGAATAGTATTTAGGGTTTTAATTTAGAGTGTTTTAGGAAAATAATGGGAGAAAAATAAATGGAGAAAGGAGAGCTAAGTGGGACGTCCAAAATGAGAGCAAAGCAAGTGATTTTGTTCTTTGGAAGCTTACTTGATAAGTTAGTAAGTTTAGGTCAAATAAAGTATTTAGTTATTTAAAGTTTAATTAAAATAGAATAAGCATCATCATCAACATCATCACCCATATAAGTCCACATTACTATTTGTGTTAAGAAATTGTCCCCTTGATGTTTAAAATGCTTTTACGAAATTTATCAGTTTTAAAAAGTCGGGCTATAAAAGTTAATGAGTGCGCGTTTGACGATTTTTCAAAATATTCCTACTTTTAAATTCTGAGACTAAAATATTTTATTTACTATTGAAGAAAATATTTAAAAGTTTAAGGAACGTCGATAAAATTATATGACCTGAGGCGGCGAAATTAGAATAGTTAGTTACGAGGAATGAAATTTGACCTTTGAAAGAAAACAGAAAAATGAATTTAGTTCGGTCCGTCTAATAGTTATGAAAACTGTACCATTAAATCCGTTTGAAAAATTAGGTGGTTTAGGCTTTTGTTTACGTTAAATTAAGTCAGTATGACCACTTTTAGGACCTCGAAAGTTAGTCACGCAATTATTTATACGGGTTACAATAAAAAGGAAGTTAGTTTGTTATATAATGTTAAATGTAAATTAATAAAATGATGATTTTAAATAGGGGTGTAAGTATAGGGTGGCTTGTGTAAGTAAGGCATGTGGAAATGAAATTGATCAAATGTATTGTATAAGTTTAGTTTACTAATTAGAAGTTAATGTTTTATTAAAAATTAAATAGCATGTGATGATGAGTTGTAGTGTGTAAGTGAAGTGATGTTGTAGGTAATTTAGGGTGGCTTGTGAAGAGAAAAGATGAGCTACAAAATTGGTCATGGTGACCACAAGTAGCTCGGCTCACATGTGCACACTTGGGCTCGATTTTCGTTTTTGAAATTTTCGATTCTGTGTGAAAAGTCTCGAAATAAAATATATGATCCTAAAATAATGTTTAGAATTAAGATTGAAAATAAAAATGAAAATAAACTTCGAACGAGAACTAAAACAAAAATTGGGTTTTGGCTCCTCGAAATTTTGATTAAAAATTTACTAGTCCGAAATATATATTTTTCTGGATGAAAGTTAATGATTTAAATAATTAGAATCAAACGTCAAAACGTTTATCAGTTTAAAGAAATTATAACTCAAAATTTCGATGTTTTGTGAAAGTGTTAGTTTAATAGAGTTGAAATAGTAACTAGTTATTAATATAATATGATTAAAAAAAATTAAAATCAAAATGATTAAAAATGGAAAGGTTTGATGTTAAGTGTTGAATTTATTTATGTAAGAAAAGTAAGTGGAAAAGAAAATAGGTGGCTTGACTTTGATTTGCGTGTTTGAAATCGTTGACTTGAATTTCAAAGCCGAGAAAAAGTATAAGTGTCCATTTTTATTTTAAAACGAAAAATGTTCGAAATTGAATTTTATGAATAAAAGGTTTTACATTTATTCTTATGAATAGTAAACATAACTTAACATTTTTGAAATTTGAAAGGCGATAATGATTTTGTGTTGATTTTTATAAAATCTTGAAATGTGTTTCTTTTTCAATTCTAAAGGTAATACAACAAACTTTATTTTTCAAAATTTTTAAATTTGTACTTAGGAAATTTTAGTATTATTTGGCGAAAAAAATTCAGTCGCATTTTTATTATATGGAAAAAGGATGAATTTAATTTGAGGAATTAAATTCTTTTATCATATTGTGTTAAAATAACACGGGGTGTTACACCAGGCCGCCACTAAGTCGACTCTAAAAGCATGCATACAAAGTAAACGCGCGCGCTACAAACGAACGTAAGTGAAAGTATGGTTGGCCACCATGATTTTCGATCATCATAACTCAAGGTCCCTCGCAGCGAAGGACCCTGAGCACATCAGTCTAGCAAAATATAAAGTTTAATTACAAGCGTCCATGATAGGCAGGCTACCCCAAAATAGCAGTTCTAAACAAAGTTTTAAACTAAGCTGATTGATTACATGGTTGCAGGAATCTGTTCTTCTTCACCAGGCACTACAGCCGAGGCATCCAATGTAGGAACTTCCTCAAGATGGCGTCGGCGCTATCCTCAAAGGCGGTGTTCCAAAGAGCCCCTCAGCGGCGGTGTCCTCCTCGGCAGCAGTACTTCCACCCCCAGCCAGCTCATCCGCTCCCTCAGCATGTCCACCTTCCTCTTCAGCAGGGTCAGCAGACGCAGCCGGCTCTTCATCATCAGAGTCCACAAAGCCCACCAGGACACTGAGGTCAGGAGGCTGAGGGAATGCAGCATGGAAATCAGCCTCCTCTTGCTCCAGGTCAAAGGAAGAAGCGCCACCAGCCTGAATCGCCTTGAGGCACTTGATCTTTGCGTCCCAAGCAGCGTAAACAGCCACCTTCGCAAGAGTCTTTTTTAATTTGTGCTCAGAGGCCTCAAGCTCGGAGATTTTGCCGTCCAGCTTCCAGATGTCCTGCTCAGCGGCAACCCTCAGCCTGTTCGCCTCCTGAGCCGCGGCCAAAGCCTCATTCCTCTCCTGGTCAGCAGCGGCCCTCAGTTTGCTCGCTTCTGGCGTACCGCGCCGTCCCTTTCCTTGGTCAGCCCGGACACCTCAGCCTTCAGCTTGTCTGAGCGGAAAAGCGCGTTGGCACTCGAAGCTTGAAGGGACTCAAACCTGTGGCGAAAGTGCAGCGCAGACTGAAGGGTCTGCAGATGACGGAGTGTTACAAAAACCTTTCAAAAAAAAAAAAAAAAAAAAAAAAAAAAAAAGGAAAAGAGTGAGGAAGGGATCATTACATCAAAGGCAGACTCGCAAAGTCCCTTGCCAACCGCAGAAGCGCCTTGGCCTTCCAAGACCTTCTTAGGGCCAGGGAAGAGGAACGAATTCAGGTTAGGCCACATCGGAATCGAACCGTCAAAGCCGAACCCAGGAGGAAGAGTAATAGTAGTAGGGCTATCATCGGGAACCTCGATTGGGGCTTTGAGGGAGCCAGGAGGACGCAGTTCGGGGCCAGGCGCGGTCTTGTAGGAAAACCCAGCAGGGACCTTGGGGCTCTTGGCCTCTTTCTTCGGGGGCGGTGCCTTAGAGCTGGAGGAGGGTTGCTTCCTATTTCGCTGCATGAGGAGTCCGGCCGCGTCGAGGCGGCGGTTCTGGGGCGAGCGAAATCGAGAGCAGACGAGCAAGGGAGGAGCTCAGGAAGCAAGCAAGGGGAGTCAAGAGTTTACCAGACGCCATGGCAGGTTCAGGTGCTGGAGGGGGCGGAACAGCGGTGGACAACTCAGGGTAGGCACGTGACGCACGAGGAACCGACCACAGGCTCGTCAGGGTATCGCTAGGAGGAGTGGTCGCTTTCGGGTTCTTGAGTGCTACAGCAAAAGAAGGTTAAGGAGAGTAAGTAGAAAAGAAAACGTCACAAGCACAACAAAAGCGGCCAGGTACCTTTAGCGTCACCCCACTCATCCAACAGGTACTCAGGACGGGGGTTCATAGAGTCGATCTTCGAGAAGACGAAGCGGCGAAACCAACCATCGTCGTTCACCTTGCTAGAGTCGATAAAAACGTTGCGGCCATCAGTTGCCCTCATAGTCACCTGGCCGTAACCGAGGTGCCGGCAAGAATACAGGCTCGCCAGATCCTCCAGCCCCAGTTTGATGCCAAGGCGCTCACTCACCACGCTTACGCCATACAGAACCCTCCAGGCCTGGGCGGAGAGTTGGGCAGGAGCAAGAGAGAACCAAAGGAGGAAGGCCTGGATCAAGCGAGGGAAGGGAAATTTCATGCCCAAAGAAAAAGGGTGCTCATAAAGAGCAACCCACCCTGGATGAACAGCGTCGGCGAACTCGCCGGGAGCAGGGGCATGGAGAACCACATCCTCACTCAGGCCCGCCAAGGATCTGAAAGCGGGAAGCTCATCCTCCGAGATCTCGGAATCACAGGAATGCTTATCATCCAGAATATTCGCAGAGGGGAAGGCGACAAGAGGAACGGGACGCGTTTGGGAACGAGTAGTCATGGGGAAGACAGAGGAGAAGAGGAAAAAGCAAGTGGAGACGGGAGGGTTACCTGGAAGCAGGAAACAAGGAAGGTGGGGCGAGTTGCGAGAGAGGAGGAGTTCAGGGGAGGCGGAAAAAGTGAAGAATAGGGGTTGGAAGGTGAGAAGGGGGAAGTATTTATGAGGGGAGTTGTAAAGTGGGGGCATTTAATGTGACAAGACTCTTCAAGTCACGTCGTCTCTTGGAGGGAAAAATTCCCACCCAAAACACATGCAGGACGTGGGCGGAAATTTTGGGGGCAAATGTTGGGCCCAAATTTCACAGCCCAGATTTGGCCTGACAATGACAAGAAGAAAGGCCTGCACAGGACCCTGGGCAGGACCCTAGGCAGCCAGGATCCTCAGGAGTCCCACCAACGGATCTATGCGAAATTAAAACGGATAATTAAGGCAGTTGCGAGAATGGGGGAGGCGTTACAATGAAAGGAGCAAATCAAGCCTATCACCAGGGAGGCATAACGGCTAAGAATGGAGAAGAAATAGGAAGAAAATCAGCAAGGATACAAGTATAAAAGAAGAGCTAGGGTTCAAGGAAAGACATTCAACACTCAACTATTATTCTACAGCATTCCAAAGCACTCTGACACATATTCTCCAAACACTTAGCATTATACGATATACTTTGTACTAAATTGCGTGCCTTAGCACCCCAAATCTTGTAACCCTTCTTTGAATAGTGGATAGTTGGTGGGACAAGAGCTTCCCCCCGCGGTCGTTTCCCACATCGGGTTTTCCGCGTAACCAAAAAACCTTCGTGACTCCTTTCGTTCTCGCTATTCCGTTCTTTTACGTTTTCGCTTCCGAGTCTAAGTTTGGTATATGATAAGGTCGCTTTAACCCCAATCACTTTAAATCTAGACTTGGTAAATTTACAAACAAATCCTACAACTGATCAGACTGGCCGCTTAGAACACGACCAGTCGGACTGTATTATCAGAAATACATGATGGACATTGTGGAAACCACACAGGTGGTAGAAGCATGACCAACAAAATTTTGCGAATGGGTTATTACTGACCCACAATGAAAACAGATAGCATCCAGTACGCCACAAAGTGTGACGCTTGCCAAAAACATGGTCCAGAGATACACCAGCCAGCACAGAATCTACATTCGATATCAGCACCATGGCCATTCATGAAATAGGGCATGGATTTAGTTGGCAAGCTGCCAGTTGCTCCAGGGCAGAAGGTGTTCATGCTTGCAATGACAGATTACTTTTCCAAATGGATAGAGGCAGATGCATACAAAAACGTCACAGAAAAAGAAGTTATTGCTTTCATAAAGAAGAACATCATCAGTAGGTATGGGATCCCCTCAGAAATAGTACGTGACAATGGACTTGCGTTCGTGGGAAACAAGACCAGAGATTTCTGCACAAAGTGGAACATCAACTTGGTTACATCTGCACCAAGGTATCCTCAAGCAAATGGACAGGCTGAGTCCAGCAACAAGATTGTGATGAACTGCATCAAGAAGAAGCTGATGGAGAAACAAGGAAGATGGGTTGAAGAATTGCCACTTGTACTATGGGCAGACAGAACTACGCCAAAGAGAGCAACAGGACAGACACCATACTCAATGGTCTATGGATGTAAAGCAGTACTCCCAGTGGAAGTGCATGTCCCAACAATCAGGTATGGACTGAACACAGTTTCTGAAAATAACGAACTACTCTATGACAGCCTGGACACAGCCCAGGAGCTCAGAGACCTAGCAGCAGTAAGGCTGGCAGCCTATCAACAGTCTGTGGCCAGAAGTTACAACAAAAATGTGAAGGTACGAATGTTCAGGACAGGGGATCTGGTCCTGAGAAAGGTATTTCAGAACACAAGAGACAGGGCTGCAGGCAAGTTGGCCCCAACATGGGAAGGACCATACCTAATTGACTCAGCAGTAGGAAAAGGTTCCTACAGACTCCAGGCCCTGGAAGGAGACATGATCCCAAGACCTTGGAATACACTCCATCTCAAGCTCTACCACATGTAAAATGCTCTGAACCAAAACATCTGGTAACTCACAGAACTCAAAACTTTTCCTTTACAAATTATCCTATACAACTATACTGACTTGAGCGTCGGAGGGCCTTTGGCTAACGCCAACGGTCAGTCCTGACACTCTTTCTATGCAGACAAAGCAGTACAGACATCTGGACCAGATCAGAACCAAAAACAAAAACAAAGCAAAAGAAGGGCATCAGCCTCAGTACGACTGCAACAACGGGACAGGGAGTAATGTCCGTTAAGGGAGCCCCAAAGTGTAAGTCGCCTAAATTATCAAACGCATGCATGCTACTTTACAAAATTCACAACAAAATATATGCGCATCATAACAAAAACATAGCATAACATAGCATAGCATAAATAACAAAAGATTGCCAAAGGTCAGAACCTAACAGTCAATCCATGCCCATGCATGGATGCAAAGTCAAAAAAAAAAACAAACTAACAAGTTCAAATAATTACAGACCAAAATCCATACAGGGGACATCCCCCCCCCCCTCCCGGCAAATTCAAAGTTTGTTAAAAAAACCAATAACAAAAGCCAAAGTTCAGTTAACTCCATCACCAGACTCACCCGTTCTCTCAGCATGCTCTTCTGCAGGATCAGCATTGGAAGGCCCAGCAATATCAACCCCAGCACCTGGACCAGTAGTATCCCGTGCACCTGGCTGCGCAACCGAAGTTACTTCAGCCTGCTCCAGAATAGGCTCCCCAGGAAACAGCTGCTTGAAGGTAGCAATTTCCGCAGGCAAATCCCAGGCGGCACGAGCTTCAGGACTGGCGTTCATCATTTCAACGCGGGTACGAAGTGTGTAAAATACACTCAGGTCTGCCAAAGCTGCATTGTGCTGACTAGCATCAGCCCTCAGTTCCTCAATCTCCTGGGTCAACTTCGCAATAAGGGTATCCTGCTGCTGGATCCTCTCAAAGTTGGTCTTGTTCAAAGTGACCATCCTCTCACAACGATAGCTGACACTCTCAAGCTCCTTCTTAGTGGCCTCGAGGGAAGAACGAAGTGCTTCATTCTCAGCCTCAGCTTTGCCCCTACCACTCTCCAGAATTGGCACGGTAGAACCTAGGCTAGCCGACATGTTTAACAACTACAATGCAAACGGCAGAATATAAACTCAGAAGCAAGTCCAAAACAAATCTGGACAAAACCAAAATCATAAAAGGGTACAGACCTGAGCAGCAGCCCACCATCTTGTACGCCAGGCGCGCAGGGTCCAGGGCAGTAGGTGCAGAAGACAGGCTGGCAAAGGATTCGCTCAGGGATTTCCCCAAGGAAACGTACTCAGACTGATTCTGAGAATGCAGAGGGAATCACTTGGCAAGGAGGAACTTGAACAGTACTCAAGAATGCACTCATGAGGGGACAAAGCGGAAAAGTTGCACCAAACTTAAAAGAAGACTCAAAAATCAAAAACCAGCCAGGACTCACCCAATCCACCCTGACATCTCTGGTATCTGGGGCCCAGACCTCGGTGCTCTCAGGGATTTTACCTTCCTCTTTGAGCCTTGTTTCGACCCCTTGGGCGAGCAGGTTTGGGTAGATGTTAATATCTTTGATCTGATCCGTCGCACAAAAGACGGAGCCGCCATGGGAATAGGTGACAGCTGTAGACGGACCAACATCATTACGAGCCATGATCGAAGTTGAAGAAGAATGAAGCGAAGCTAGGGTTTTTTGCAAATCGTTTTGGGGATTTTACGAAGGTTTTGGGGTGCAAAACAAATAAAAACAAAGAAAATAAGGTAGAGAGAGAAGGAAACAAAAGCTAGAGTATTTATAGTGAGATTAGGGGAGTTGAGTAGTTTTTACAAAAATAAACGCGCGGAAGGATGTGATGTGACCCATGACAGGACGTGCACAGTATATGGAGCGCCAAAATAGGGCGCAAATTCCCACAAAAGGCAACCGCCGCATTAATTACAAGATACAGGTCTCAGGACCTAAAGCACAGCAGAGCAAGAAAGAGCCTGGACCAGGCTCAACCCTGGCCCAGGGCAAGGCACAAAAGCATCTCCTCACCCCCCAGTTCAGGACTGAAGGGCAAGGAGATGGGGGACAAACTGTTGGGACCAGAAAACCAGGCTGGTCCAAGACCCTCAGTCAGGTCTAGACAAGTCCAGGATCCATGGTTAGGACCAGAACCTACAGTCAGCACCAGACTGTACAGACAGAACAAAGGTACAGGTCAGGAGAGGAAAGGTCAAAGATGGGCCAAGCCCAACAAAAAGGAGTAAACACTAAGAGCAAAGCCCAAAGATGCCACAGCAACCCTAGAAGTGGACGTTGGAGGACTTAGTCAAAGAGCAGAAATGAAGCCTTAAAGATAGGAACTGTTGGAGAAACCGGTGGAGAAGTTAGCTACAAAGGGGGAAAGAAACGTTGGAGCATGGGACAGTATATAAAGAAGGGATTTCAGAGGAAGAGATCATCACAAGTCACACAACTCAAGTGTACCACACTCTACGCAATTCACAAGCAACCAAACACTTAATAATTATTTTACGCTCTTATTGTATTTTGTACCAGTTGGTCCAGACTCTGTATTTCCTGAACCAGAACTACTACAAATCCTCTCTGGCTTGGGGCCCGTGGTTTTCCCTTAACATTTAAGGGTTTTTCCCACGTAAACATATCGTGTGTCTTGTGTCGTTTTTCTTTGCTTTTCTTTACGTCTAAACTCAATTACAACAATCACAATAAAACGAGATTAAAGGATAGTACTAGTAGATCCACAATCACTAAATCAAACCGTGTGAGAAAATCACCCCGAACAAAAAGTAATAACACATTTTGAGTCATTTTGTCAGTGCCATGTAAGCAAAATTATCAATATAGATGTATTAGGAGTATTAAGAGACAAGAGTATATGAATGGACATATATTTATGTCCTTAATAATTAGAATAATATTTATGTTTAATATTAGTGTTGGCTTTTGGATTGCTCTAAACAATTGTATATATAATCTCCAATTTGGAGAATATCATTAACTTAATAATAATACAAAACCTTTTCTAAGAATTCATGTACACAATATTTTAATATGGTATCAGAGCCAAAAGGCTTCTGAAGACCAAACATAAAACTCCGTTACCCTGCCGGTGGACTTAAAATTTACAACGTCCACCGGCGGGATCAACCCCTATTCCAAATTACGAATCCTGAAACTTACATAAAAGAAAAGCCAAGAAAAAAATAAAAATGAATCATGATATTGTTGGAGTAAGTGTCCTCCACAATAGTGCGATTACTTAATAAATCTCAATTAAGGAATACATGGGGATAATCCAGTATTATTGTCAATTGATTAACGTAAATCAATAACGGTTGGCTGACTAAAGTTTGACGTTATTGTCGTGAGAACGGCGGTAATCAATTGATCCCTTTAAGTCACACCTATAGGAACGTACTCCAAATATTAAAGCTAATTAATTGTATGAGATACGATTAGATTAGTGACTTGATAATTTGACTAACGGTTAGTCGGTGAATTAATTTAGAGAGAAATCGAGTTGTGAACTCGGACGATTTAATTTTATATCGATAAAATTATTAGAGGAGATGTGAATTAGTGATTAAATGTTAATTCACTAATCATGTATATTTTACTAATGAGATTAGTAAAAGTACATTTTAAATATGTGTAAGTGTACATATATTTTGAGAGGAGATTAATTAATTTACACTGTATCATATTAGATGATTTAAGTGATAAATTATAAGTATTTGTGGGACAAATATTGAAAACAAAAGGGACCCATTATTAGCCCTAATGGACCGTCCAAATAAGAGTAAGAGGAGGATGAGATTCCCTCTTGTCTTATTACTTTTGTCTTCTAGTCTTTTGTTTGGTTGTTGATTGTAATGCATGCTAGACACCATCATTAGCATGCAAGCTATAACACTTAACAAGAAAACTCTCCTCTCACTCTTGATGCATGTTGGCCGAAAATAGTGTGCTCTACACACTATTGTTTTGTCCAATTTTTCCTTTATAAGTAGAAGGCCTTGAGTGAAATTCATTCATGAATTTTTCTCTCCATCTCACTACTATTTTCTCTCTAAAACTCACTCTCATATTATTCTTAATATTACTAAGTGTTAGTAATAATATTTGACATATTATCAAGTGCTTATTAGTGATTTCTAGATCAAAATCACTTGTAAGTTTTGGAGTTGTTCTTGGGTGCAACTAAGAGGAGGTTTCCTATTATGGAAACTCGGGTTTGGAGGATCATCCATGTTGTTAGCTCAAGAAACAAAATAAGAAAGGAGTTCTTATTTTGTGCCCAATATTTCCCTTTGAGAAAGGTATAACATTTCTAAACTTATAACAAAATGAATTTGTTACTACATAGATCTTGCTAAATCAAATTAGAGTAATTTGATTTACACTAATATTTGATTAGTGAATGGGATCCGATCCCTACAGATATTTGAGTTTAGTTTTTGTCATCAATCACAAATGGTCAAAGACTTCAAGAGCATTATGTTCAATTCGGTGCTTTTAGCAATTTGTGAAGGAGCACGTTGCATATTCAATTCAATTCATTTCTTACCTTTAAACAATTTCGACAATGTTCATGTGAGAAAAGAAAAATTGGTTCTTTTTAAAATAACTGGTGAGTCCTATACGCACGAAAGAAAATTAGAGTCCGAAAAACTTAGCAGTCTCCGTTTCAAAACTTTTGTGTGACGGATATTTTTGCGTTTTACAGAATCGATTAGTGTTCGTGTAGTATTACATGATTGATTAGTGGTCCTGCCAAGTCACTGGATCGATTAGAGGTTCTACTATTTTACATGATCGATAAGTGGTCATGCCATCGATTAATGTTCTTGTGTTGAAGGTTGTTCGGTTTGAAAAGAAGGCGTTTTCCTATTCAAACCGTAAATTCGACGTGTTCCAAAACAGTGGTCTTAAGAAGGCTATTGTTTTTCTTTCCTTTATTTCTCCAATCGTAACTTTCGTACTACTACACTTACGATAGCGGGAGGGTATTAGGAGTATTAAGATGCAAGAGTATATGAATGGACATATATTTATGTCCTTAATAATTAGAGTAATATTTAAGTTTAATATTAGTGTTAGCTTTTGGATTACTCTAGACAATTGTATATATAATCTCCTATTTGGAGAAGATCATCAACTCAATATTAATACAAAATCTTTTCTATGAATTCATGTACTCAATATTTTAACAAGATGACCATGTAGAATGTCTTTATAGTTGTACAAAAATAACCGAAGGATATTGTAATGAATTGAGGTGTTAATGTGTTATTAGTGCATTTTTATATTTTAACCCTCTTGAATGATCATTAATTCTATTAATAATTATCATTGACTTCAACTACAACGCTTCGCCATTATTTTACCTTTACAACTACTTTTGTAACTTTATTTACTCTATAGTAATTTACACCTTACTCCCTATAAATTTTATTGCATTACAGCTCATAAAATCAAAATTCCTTCAACAACCTAATATTTGTTGCCTATAAATTTTTATCTATTTTTTGGTTTGTTTATTATAATGTCAGGTTTATATTTTGGAATCATTACTGTAAGTTTCATATGAATTATGTATATTAAAAAATTTAGTTTCTTATTTTATATTGCATTTTTTTTTACCTATGTGATACACGTGTAATTTAGTATTATTGGTGTCCTACATGTTAATTCAATTACGATGAATGTCATATGCTATAAATGAATCAAAAAAATTCTAAGTTTAGAAGAATTGGTGAAAATGTTTTTGAGAGGAGGAAAATAATTTTATGACTTCGTGCACTTTTCAATTACTAAAAAAAGTATTCCTTCTTTTAATATATACTATGTTACTTCCTCTTATTCAATTATTTGTTTCTACCTCTTTAATTTGAGATGGAGCATATATTGACATTTTAATATAACTTTTTACTGAATACTCAAGCAAAATAAGATATGTATGACTATTCTCTAATTTTCTAATTGATTTTAAAGTATTAAAGAAAAAATTAATTATTACACCCTCACAAAAATCATTTTAAATATACACTCTTATAGAATTTTTTATAATTTACATATAGAATATTAATTTTCATCTAAAATTGTTGCAACATAAGGTTTAAAAAGTATTATAATTCTTCATTAACTAAGTTATCTATTTAAATTTCTATTATTAAGTCAAATATTAATTAACGGTTTGTACAATAAATTATTTTATTAACCCAAAAGGGTGTGTTAGATCACCGAATTAAAATCCTCATCTTAAAGCAAATTTTAGAACCAAAAGTAATATTCTGTATATATGTTTAAAAAAATAAAGCATCTAAGGATGTAATATTTAAAAAGTCTTTTTTAATAAGAGTATAATGAACAGTTATTTACTCAATATTATGAAGAGAATTTGCCAACTATTTAGATTTTCTTGACCCATATGTTGATGAATTAGAATGAAAATAATGAGTAATGACACATAAATATTTTTTCAACTTACTTTTTTTGGCAACAATTAGTTTGTCATATAATTGAAACCCTTCATATCTATAATACTTAAAAACTAAATTATTGATCAAAGCTTTGACTATTGTTATGTGAGCTAAACAAAACTAACACACAAACAAAGCTCCCAAAACACGCCACATCAGCGAAATTTAGAAAAATCATTATTTACCTGTAAACGTTACTTAACCTTTCATGTTCTTCTGCATTAATTAATACACTCTTCAATCTGTAATCCATTCATCTTTGTATAATTTAATTAAATACCCCAAATGCTCCCCAATTTTAAAACGTTGAAGATCAAGATTTTGGCTTCATCCATGGATTTCAGAGAATAAGATTTGTGCATTATATTTATCAGCCACCGTACATCAATCTTTTCCTATATTTCTTATGTGTTTGAGTAAGTTTTACGTACAACAATGTTATTTTATTTTTTCAGCCATGTTTTAAGTTAGCCCCCTAGGCCCACATTTTCCCTCTTGAAAAATTTACAATGAGCCTAATTGGTAAAAATGAGGGAGCATCAGCTATGAATAAATTACAGATATATACATTAGGAAAAAGTATTGAATATATGAATGATTTTAGGAGCAGACTTACGGAGCGCTTAATTCGGATCGGGGTAACAAGTAAGCGAATAGAATCAAGGAATGTCTTTTATAACACCACTTTCTACAATTAATGAAATACCTATAGAGTACAATAAAAAAAATATTTATTAGATTATGTGTTCCGTTATAAGATTAGACATTTATCAAATCACCGTCTTTTTTTACACTTGTATTTGTATTTGTTAGTATTTTCAGATTAATTTTTTGAATCTGTCCCGTGCATAGTTAATACATTTTTTTTATGATTGACTTTATAAAATAATGTAACTTATTTTTGTTGAATTTATTCTTGGACTATCTCCTAAATTCTTTCTTTGAGCACTTGGCTTTAGGCTCTAATTAACACTGGGATTGAGTGATTGCGATAGAGTACTTAGCATAAGATTGTTCTCTCACTTATTTGTTGTAATCCTTTACAATTTCACATAGTTGGAACTTGGAAGTAGTAGGTTTTTTTATGCATGTTTCAATTTTTCAAAAGTGAAGAATTTCGTGTGTTTGCAAACTAAAAGAAGTTCGTGTGTTTGCAAACTAAATGAAGTTCGTGTGTTTGCAAACTAAATGAATTTAAACGATCACAAGTACTTAGCATAAGAGGTTCGTGTGTTTGCAAACTAAATGAATTTGGTTGCAAAGCATCTGAAACATCGACTTTATTATCATTAATTAAAAATAGATTTTGGAAGCAAATTTTAAGCAAAATGCTTTTAAAAGGTAGTAATTTTAAGTTTTGTTTGTAAGGTTAATTATAATTTAAAAAAAAAAAAACCCTTAATTTACATAATACGGAGTAGTTATTTACAATTTACCCTAAATTAATATAACATAACAGTTTCAAACTAATAAAATTTGTACAATAATAACCATTAAAATAAATCATGAAAATATAATGTAATCTCTTGAGGTTGTATGCAAGTGAGATAACAGTTGGGGAAGACGATATTGCATATGTGCTTACTGTAGGGATCTCATACCCTTCACTAATCAAATATTAGTGTTAATCAAATTACTCTAATTTGATTTAGCAAGATCTATGTAATTACAAATGCACTTTGTTACAAGTTTAGAAATTTATACCTTTCTCTTAAAGGAAATGTGGGCACAAAACTAGAACTCCTTTCTAGTTTTGTTTCTTGAGCTAAAGTTTAGGATGATCCTCCAAAACCCGAGTTTCCAAAATAGGAAACCTCCTCTTAGTGGCACCCAAGAACTACACCAAAAATACTAAGGATTTTGATCTAGAAATCACTTAGTATTGACTTGATAATATGTGAATATTATTATTACTAACACTTACTAACTCTTAGTAAAGTTAGCTAATAATACTTAGAGATTTTATGAGAGGTTTAGAGAGATATATTGTAGTAGGAAAAATACATGCACACCTTCTCTTTCTATTGCTCATCTATTATATGCTAAGAAGAGAAAAATTAGTGTGTTGCACACACTATAGGGGGCCTGCCTCTTTGAGTGGGGAGGAGAGAAGAGCCTTCTTCTTGATTAGAACAAAGTGTTGCATGCTCATGATGGTGTTTGGCATGCTTTGTCTAAAGCAAAGAGAACAAACAAATAAGACAAACCAAATAAGACAAGGGAATCTATTCTCCCTTCTAATTTGGACGGTCCATATGGACCTTTTGGGTCTATTTTTATTTTTCAATATTTGTCCCACAAATACTTATAATTTATCACTTAATCATCTAATATGATAAAGTATAAATTATCAAACTCTTCCTTAATATACATGTACACTTACACATATATTAAAATTGTACTTTTACTAATCTCATTAGTAAAAATATACATGATTAGTGAATTAACGGTTAATCACTAAATCCCATCTCCACTAATAATTTTATCGATATAAAATTCAATCATCCGAGTTCACAACTCGATTTCTCTCTAAATTAATTCACCGACTAACCGTTAGTCAACTTATCAAGTCACTAATCTAATCGTATCTCATACAATTAATTAGCTTTACTATTTGGAGTACGTTCCTATAGGTGTGACTTAAAGGGATCAATTGATTACCGCCGTTTTCACGACAATAACGTCAAACTCTAGTCAGCCAACCGTTATTGATTTACGTTAATCAATTGACAATAATACAGGATTATCCCCATGTATTCCTTAATTGAGATTTATTAAGTAATCGCACTATTGTGGAGGACACTTACTCCAACAATCTCCCACTTGTCCGAGACAAGTTGTGCATTACCAATTCTCATGTCCGTTTCACATCTCCCACTCAATGCAAGGTGTCTTACAGGTCGTACTTGCATTCAAAGATATATATCGTGAGTGGTTTCCTCGATAAGGAGAGTAGTCTGACCGGGAATCTACCGTAGATTCTACCGAGCGTGGCCACGCATTTTCGGCCGACTACTCCTCGAGTGGCCCAAAGATGTTTTACCACGGCGAGGGTGGACATTTCCTTCCACTCGATTATCTTTGTATAATGCAGATCACCATGACCCCAAAGATGTCCTTATAACCCCCTTTCACGGCATGACTTAGGACAAAAATGAAAGTCACTCGGAAACTGCACCGACTCAGACAATCAGTTTCCAGTCAAAGAATTGACTCAAAGGAATACTATAGAAATTCCCACCACGACCAGGTTTCAATCTCATTGAAAATGAATTCTATAAGCGTCACAGTCCGACAGAGTGTTTCACAGTCTGTCTATGCAAACGATCAGTCATCACTTATTATGACCCCATGGTGTCGAACCCACCATCGATCGACTTACAATCTAGTCTCTTGGAGACGTCACCTCTTATGAGAGACCAGGGACCAAATACTAAGTTTATGCCGTTCACTTGAATATGTTCAAAGTTGTCGCACAACTATTCGGATAAACAGAGTATGCATTCAAAATGACTTAAAAGAGTAAATATACTCTAAACAATGAATGTTATTTTCATATATGTAATAGGATACTTTTTCCATTACATATCTCAAAAACTAAAGGAAATCAGGCATACGCCTCAACCCCATAGAGGCGGTGTGAGCGTCATGCTTAGCCCTCGAAAGAGGCTTGGTTAAAGGATCAGCGATATAATCGTCTGTCCCAACCTTACAAATATCTATTTCCTTCATTTCCACATTATCTCTTATAACATGGTATTTCCTCAAAACGTGTCTAGACTTATTACTAGACTTGGGCTCCTTTGCTTGAAAGATAGCCCTACTATTATCACAATAAATAGTGATTGGATCTACGGCACTAGGGACTACTCTTAGTCAATCCAAAGCGCCGAATCCATCTGACTTCTTAGCGACTTAAATTTGCCAAATATAAACTTACATGTTGTAGAATCCGCAGTGACACTTTGCTTGAAACCTTTTTCAGCAAATAGCACCCCCATAAAGACATAGCCGGATTGGGATTTCAAATCATCCCCATCGGTTTGGACACTTGCATTCGTGTAACCATTTACACGCAGCTCAAGTTCTCCTCCAAACACTAGAAACGAATCCTTAGTTCTTCTCAAGTACTTAAGGATGTTCTTTACGGCTATCCAGTGACTCTCACCGGGATTGGCTTGATACCGGCTGGTCATGCTCAAGGCGAAAGCGACATCGGGACGAGTACACATCATAGCATACATGATTGATCCTGCAGCGGCAGCATAAGGGATCAAATTCATGCGTTCAATTTCCGCATGAGTCGTAGGACATTGAGATTTCTTCAATGTTATTCCTACACTCATTGGAAGAAAGCCTCTCTTGAAGTCTTTCATATTGAACCTATGAAGAATCATATCGATATAAGCTTCTTGACTTAATGCTAGTATCCTCTTGGATCTATCTCTATAGATCCGGATACCTAAGATGCGTTGTGCCTCTCCCAAGTCCTTCATTTGGAAATGGTTTCCCAATTCCACCTTTACCGAATTCAAACTTGGAACATCATTTCCAATTAGTAGTATGTCATCCACATACAAAACAAGGAAGGTTGCCTTGCTCCCACTAAACTTCATGTATGATTCCAACTCCTTGGAAATGATGATCGAATCTATGATTCCAACTCCTTGATGCTTGCTTAAGACCATAAATGAATCTCTTAAGCTTGCATACTTTCTTAGGGTTGGATGTATCTACAAAACCTTCAGGTTGTGTCATGTACACTTCCTCTTCTAGAATCTCATTCAAGAAGGCGGTTTTTACATCCATTTGCCATATTTCATAGTCATGAAATGCGGCAACCGTTAAGATTATCCTAATGAATCGAAGCATTAGAACCGGTGCAAAGGTTTTATCATAATTAATACCTTGGACTTGTGAAAAGCCCTTTGCCACCAATCTAGCTTTGTAAACATCTATATGTTTATTTATGCCGAGTTTGATTTTGAATATCCATTTACACTGAAGAGGTCTCACTCCTTCAGGTAAATCTACAAAGTCCCAAACTTGGTTCTCGTACATAGAATCCATTTCGGATTTCATAGTCTCAAGCCATTGTTCGGAGTTGGGGCTACCAATAGCCGCCTTGTAGGTCGAGGGTTCGTTGCTTTCGAATAACAACAAATCACCCTCCTCCTCGATGTTACCGAGGTAACGGTCAGGTTGATGACTAATTCTTCCTGACCTCCTAGGGACTATAACCGTGTCAGAAGACGGGGAAACGGTTTCGTCATCTTCTGCTTCGGTTTGTGGCTCTTGAACTTCATCAAGTTCAAATTTTCTCCCACTCTGTTTTTTAGAAATAAACTCATTTTCTAGAAAAACAGCATCACGAGCCACAAACACTTTGTTCTCGTGAGGGTTGTAGAAGTAATAACCACAGGTTTCCTTAGGATAACCTACAAGAAGACGTTTGTCAGACCTTGGTGCGAGTTTATCATCAGTTTTATTCTTAACGAATGACTCGCAACCTCAAATTCTCATGAATGACAAGTAGGGAACCTTTCCCGTCCATATCTCATATGGAGTCTTGTTGGCTGCTTTAGTCGGACTTTGATTTAGTGAGATTGCGGCAGACAATAGCGCAAAGCCCCAAAACGATCCAGGAAGCTCACTTTGACTCATCATAGACCGAACCATGTCTAATAAAGTTCGGTTTCTCCTTTCTGCAACACCATTCAACTGTGGTGTGCCCGGAGGAGTCCACTGTGATACTATACCACAATTCTTAAGATGTGAATCAAACTCATTACTTAGATATTCGCCACCACGATCCGATCGTAGTGCTTGTATCTTCTTATCAAATTGGTTCTCAACCTCATTTTGAAATTCTTTAAATTTCTCAAAAGCATCACTTTTATGCCTTATTAAGTAGAGATAACCATATCTACTTAAGTCATCGGTAAAAGTAATGAAGTAATGATATCCTTCTCTAGCGGTGATGTTTAATGGACCACACACATCGATATGTATGAGTCCTAATGTAATACCCGGTATTTTTAGTATAATAATAATAATAATAATAATAATAAGAGTCAAATGAAATAGACCCAAATAGGACCTAAACAAAACCCTTACCAAATAATATGTAGGTTTATATCCGTATATAGACCTTAAAATCCACAGGATTATAATGAAAAACTTTATAAGATTTTAAAGTCATAAAAGAAATTGCATAACATGAATAAAAGAACAAGAATTAACCTTTAAAACCTTGTTAATCGGCCTAAGAACAATACCAAAAGTATGGTATCTCCTAATAATCTCACCCAAGATGTTTTGAGAAATACCCTTGAATTTGCTAGAAAATTAGAATTTTTAGAGGAGAAAACTTGTTTTCTCTCTAGGTTTTTGTGTTCTCAAAGTTGTGAATGAATTAGAGTAGTATTGGAAGAGCAATTAGGAAAACTTAATATACTCCTACTACTCTATCTTGGCCGGCCTAATATGGAGTATTTGGGGAGATTATAATCTCCTCAAATATCTATCTTATTGACCAAGAAATTGTATCTAGACCGAAAATGTATCTAGACACTTTTCTTTTGATCATTTAGCTATTAATATAATGCACCTCATATTACTAGTGTCATCTGCATGGACCGACTATAATATATTATAAATATCCTTATATTTATAATTTACTAATTAATTATAACGGTTTATATTTAATTAGCTTGCATTATACATGACAATTAAATATAACATTTTATATTCAATTCACGAATTACATTTAATTCGCCTCAGCTAAAAATATTTAATCAGTATTAAATTGCCGTGCCAACATTACACTGACCAACATTTTAGTCAGTAACATCATCACACTTGACTAACATTTTAGTCACATTTGACTAACCTTTTAGTCAACAACACTAACTAACTGTTTAGTCATTAAGTAAGGCATCAATATGATCATTTTCTCAAATAATCATATTTCTCAAACACATCCTTTAGGTGTGACTCTTAGGGACCAGTTGATCACCGCCATCTGTATGACAATAACGTCAAACTTATCTAGCAAGCCAACCGTTATTGATAAACGTTAAGCAGCTGATTAAATACAAAATGTACCCTGTGTACCTTTAGAGATTTATTTATGTTATTGCACTCACTGTGGAGGACACTAACCCCAACAATCTCCCACTTGTCCGTACAAGTGTAGGTGCGATAACCGATTCTCATATCCATAATAAATTTCTCCCACTCAATGTAAACCAATTTGCAAAGTCCGTACTTCCAAAGGTCGTAGTTCACAAGCGATCAGAATCAAGAGTGGTTTCCCCGACTAGAGAGTAACTTAACTGATAAACGAATCAATATTCGAGCATGGCCATGCATTTTCAGTTACAGCTCCTCGAGTGGCCCTGAGAATAAATATTATAACTCGATAGAAGTTTGGATATTTCCCTCAACTCGAATCCTGCAGATGTAAGCGCAACATGAAATGACCCAGTGAAAATGCTTGGCCTCCTGTTACTGATCGGCCGTGAGAAAGAAACCAAAGTCACCCAAAATCTGCCTTAATCTCAAGAGACAGTCGATAGTCAAAAGAATCGACTCTAGGAATACTATGGATGTCCTATCCACGACCCGGCACCTAATGTTCTGAAACATTTAGGACTCCATGTAGTCGTCACAAAAATTGTCCTGCGCGATTTCAGTAAACCCGCATCTGTGATCGATCAGTCAACAGTTTGACTTATGGCTCGTTGAACCCACCATCAATCGACGTCACAAAATGATTGCCAGAGTTATCAGCTCGTGTAGGCGACCACGGACCAAAACAAAATATAAAGTAATTCAGTTCACTTTGAGGTGTTCAACGTTGTCTGCACAACCCTCATGAAAAACAATATATAAAACAAAACGATGATGTTAGATATAGTATATGAAAAAGATACATTTATCCAATCCATGTCAAGTACTATTATAACCAGGAACACGTTCAATTCTCATGAAGATAACGTGCCCTTCATGCTTATCATATACCGACGTACATATCTAGACTAGTTCTTTGGACTTTAGGCTCTTTAGCCTGGAAGATGGCACCTCTATTAATATAATAGATGGTGATAGTGTCATTCGAACTAGGAACTACAGTTAGTCCTTGTAAGAACTGACGCATCCATACAGCTTCCCCTGCAACTAAATAGCATAGTACTCGGACACAGTCGTAGAATCTCTTTGTGACACTATATTTTGGAACTGTTTTGCTGACCGCAGTGCCATATAGAGTAAAGACGAATCCGAGCTGAGAGATCGGGTCATCTCGGTTCGTGTGTAAGTTAGCGTCACAAGAATCGACAAGCGCATAGCCTTATAGCACCTCTATAAGTCAATACCCATTTCAGATGCCACGTCTGTACGTGAGCATATTATGGCATACATGATCGAACCTACTGCCGAAGCATAAGGAACATGACTTGGTCATACTGAATCTCTCAAGAATCTTATCTATATAAGACTCCTGACTGAGGGATAACATCCGTCGTGATCTATCTCTATAGATACGGAGCTCCAAAATTCGTTGTGCCTTACTCAGATCTTTCATCTGGAAATGGTTCTATAACCAAACTTTTACCGAAGTTAAGAGAGGTATATCATTCCCAATCATAAGTATGTCATCGACATACAGTATTAGGAAGACAATCGTGCTCCCACTCGACTTGATATATAGACATGGTTCCTCGACCGATCGAGTGAATCCATTCTCATTTATCACTTGGTCGAAGCGATGATTCCAACTCCGTGAAGCTTGCTTAAGTCCATAGATGGAACGCTTAAGCTTGCAAACCTTCTTAGGATCTTTAGGATCGATATAACCTTCGGGTTGTACCATGTACAACTCCTCCTCCAAATAACCGTTTAAGAAGGCGATTTTCACATCCATTTGCCAAATTTCATAGTCATGAAATGCGGCGATTGCTAAGAGAATCCGAATGGAACGAAGCATGACTACGGGTGCAAAAATCTTATCATAGTGCAACCCTTGCACTTGAGTGAAACCCATTGCCACTAGTCGTGCCTTGTATATATCTGGTTGTCCTTCTACAGATCGCTTTATCTTGTAAAGCCATTTGCACTGAAGAGGCCTAGCCTTATCAGGTAAGTCAACCAGATCCCATACATCGTTCTCATACATTGAGTCCATCTCGGATTGCATGGCTTCTTGCCATAGCTTTGAGTCGGAACATGTCAGGGCACCTTTATAGGTTACGGGTTCGTTACTCTCAAGGAGTAAAACGTCGTCTCTCCCATTCTCCTCGACTATACCGATATATCGATCTGGAGGAATGGAGAGTCTACCCGACCTTCTGAGTTCCAAGGGAATATCAACGCGGTGATCGTAGAAGGAACAGTTTCCTCCATTGGTTGCTCGGTTGTTGGTTCAGGAATCTCCGACAGATCGAAGGTTCTATTACCTCTCTTGTCTTGGAGAAACTCTTTCTCTAAGAACGTCGCACTAGCCGCAACAAAAACTCGGTGTTCGGTAGGCGAATAGAAGTAATGACCAAACATTCCTTTTGGATAACCAATAAAGTATGTCTTGACCGATCGCGGGCCGAGCTTATCCTCGTGTCTCCACTTGACATAAGCCTCGCACCCCCAAACCCGAATAAAGGACAAGTTATGGACCGTTTCCTTCCATAACTCGTATGGAGTCTTGTCTACAGCTTTAGACGGACTTCGGTTAAGTATAAGAGCAGCTGACAAAAGAGCATAGCCCCACAATGAGTCAGGTACTACCGTGTGACTCATCATGGATCGAACCATATCAAGTAATGTTCGATTCCTGCGTTCGGACACACCATACAGTTGTGGTGTTCCGGGTGG
The DNA here is from genome assembly GCA_023091065.1 of Dianthus caryophyllus. Classification (NCBI taxonomy): domain Eukaryota; kingdom Viridiplantae; phylum Streptophyta; class Magnoliopsida; order Caryophyllales; family Caryophyllaceae; genus Dianthus; species Dianthus caryophyllus. Next base: position 6,954,248 of record CM041529.1, on the reverse strand, counting down.
AGTTAACTGTAGTACTATCCCGCGGTCTTTCAGGTGTTGATCAAACTCAGTTGAAAGATATTCGCCACCACGATCTGAACGTAGTGCTTTTATCTTTCCATCCAGTTGGTTCTCAACCTTATTCTGGAACTCCTTGAACTTGTCAAAGGACTCACTTTTATACTTCATTAAGTAGATATAACCATATCTACTCAAATCGTCCGTGAAAGTGATAAAATATCTATAGCCATCTCTAGCGTTGATTGACATAGGTCCGCACACATCAGTATGTATGAGTCCTAATAGGTCAGCAGCGCGCATTCCAACACCTTTGAAGGAAATTCGAGACATTTTACTTATGAGACATGATTCACATGTGCCAAAAGTTTCATAGTCAAATGGGGCGTTTGTCCCATTATCAATGAGCTTTTCCACGTGTTTCTCATTCATGTGTCCCATACGACAATGCCATAGATATGTTTGATCTTGTCACCAACCTTTGCTTTCTTGTTACTCACATGCATTATATCTGTGGTTTGATCTAAAACATAAATTCCGTTCATGGAAACTGTTTTACCATGAATCATATCGTTTAAAGAGAAAATACAGCTATTATTCTTTAAAACGAAAATCCGTCTTTATCAAGTACGGATACAGAAATAATGTTTTGGATAAACTAGGTACATAGTAACAGTTATTCAGTAATAACTCAAATCCGCTCGGGAGTTGGATTACATATGTTCCTACTGAAACGGCAGCAACTCTTGCTCCATTCCCCACTCGCACAGATGAGAACCACAACCAGTATCAAGTACCCAAGTTCCGAAACTTGCATGGTTAATCTCAATCATATGAATAAAAGAAGACATACCAACAGGAATGACGTGGCCTGCTTTTATGTCCTCAGCATACACGGGACAGTTCCACCTCCAATGCCCAGACTTGTGGCAATGGTGGCACTCCATGCTATGTTTTGCTTTTGCCTTGCCTTGTGAGCTACCGCTTGCCTTGTGAGCTACCGCTAGACTCACCAGGCCCACTCTTCGCAACCACTGGCTTCTTAAATTTCGGCTTTCCTACAGTTAGGTTAGCCGGAGCCTTACCCTTACCCTTCTTGTTGCCAATCATGAGAACATCCTGTTTCATGCTCCCACTCAACTTCAGATCACTCTCCGTCTGTACGAGGAGTGAATGTAGTTCGTGCAGACTTTTCTGCATGTCATTCATATAATAGTTTGCCCTAAAGAGGGCATACCCATCATGAAGAGAGTGGAGCACTCGATCAATGACGATCTTCTCATCGATTTTGCAACCAAGCTCATCCAGTTTCTCAACATTCTCGATCATGTCGAGAAGGTGTGGACCAACCGGTTGGCCCTTCTGGAGTCTAGCCTCAAAGAAACGAGTAGTATACTCGTAACTCTTAATTCTCGGTGCTTTCGAGAATTCTTTTGTTAGGGTGGTGAAAATCTTGTTTGCACCTTGGGTTATGAACCGTCTTTGCAAATTGGATTCCATTGCATAGATGAGTACGTTCTGTAACGCACCCGCCTCCATCATGAAATCATTGTAAAGATAGAGATCATTTGCTCCTGCATCGGGAGCTGGTATAGTCGGCAGTGGCTCAGTCAAGTACTTGAGCTTACCGTCAGCGATAGCGGCATTCAATAATGCGGCCTCCCAATCAGAAAAATTGGACCCATCACTCTTCAGTCGAGTGGACTGATTCATGCTGTCCATGAAAATTCTAAGCCATGATTCGCGTGTTAGTGTGGCACTTGGCATTGGTTCGTCAGTACGTACAGCCATTTGTTATAGTAGTTATATCTGTATATAACGAATTCGATACTGTGAAAAGAGAGAAGAAGCGAGAAGATAAGAAAACATCGTTTTAAAAATTTAAGTCAAAAACAATAACATTTTAATGTAATGACTCGTGCACTCATATAATCGACCTCCCTCGAGAATTATATAAATGATCCCAAGACTCAATTTCTTTAAATTGATAAGCTTAACCGCTAGCTAATTCTCTTTGTTAGAATTCTTGGTCGATAGATTTCAGTAAATCCTATCTATTAGTCCACCATACCTTCGAGATATTACTCGAACCATAATGTTGAGATAAACTAAGTTGACAGCCACTACTTACCCAACGTAGAAGGGGTCATATTATGCCTACCGACGAAGAAGGGATTCATAGTGGTTCGACTTATAAAGACTAATTCTCAATTTCAGTTTTAGAGGAAGATCCCATCAACTCATTTTAATTCATTTTAAGTGAACTAATATCTAGCATTATCGTGAATGATTAAATTGAGGTGATAGCTCTAAACAAATGACATCCGTATGTCTATAATCTAGGATGCAACTATATGATCCATTTTCATGCATATTAGGTGGTTTGGTTTAGTTTAGGCGGAATATGATGCTACTATCTAACGTGAATGCAATGAAAAACGGTAAAGAAAACGCAAAAAGGAAAAACACCTAGTGTGGCCTAACCCTATGAAAATAAAGACAAATACAAATTGGAATCCATCCATGGACCCTAAGCAAGTCTTCATTCTTCATCTTGGGCTTTAAGTGGGAGTCCATCTTGAATCTTCATCTTGAATCTTCTTAAATTTACAATTTTGAATTAAAAATAAACCTATTTACATTCTAATTCAAAATATGCCAAAATTAAAAATATTACATAATTGGAGATTCGAGATCTCAAAAATACATCTAAAATTGTGTTTCCTTCATTACGAAAACACAATCTTCTAAGGCCACACTAGTAAATTACAACCTTTTGTACATAATTAATGCGTAAAATAAACCATTCAAAACATTCATTCACAAAAATAGCATCAACTAAACAAAATATAAAATCAATGCATACAATTGATTAAAATATCCAAACCACCTCTTTTAAATGATTATAATTATGCAACAATTCCTTAATTGTTCATAATATCTTAATCAAAACATAATCCAAAAGAAATAATTTATATTATCAGTATAACATAAATTAGATCACAAAAATATTTTAAACTTCTTTAAAATATTAGGTATCACATTTATTATGAACTGCTTCACAATAACACAAAATATATTATCTTTATAATATAACAAAAAAAAAAATAATAATAATAATTTTTATAAAAGTTACTGTTCACGGCACTATTCACGTGAACAGTAAAAAAAATTTTCTTTTATAAAAGTTACTGTTCACGGCACTATTCACGTGAACAGTAATTTTTTATTTATTTATTTATTTTTTATTTTTTTTATTAAAAATCAAATTAAACCTTTTTAATTTAATCATGCTAAAAAAAACGGTATAAACTATCAACATCTAATCATTATTAAATATTGATACAAACTAGATTATTCAAATTAACCTTTTAAAGAGAATATCTAAATCATGATTAATTAATTACCATAATATTTAACTAATCATAATAGATTTGTTCATCTATACCAAAACTAATATTATGAATGTTCTTTAACATCCAAATCAAAATCCAATTTTATTTTAATTTAATCATTATTAAATCAAAACAACAACATATTCATAATATTATTATTTTAACAGTTTAAAACAACAAATATCTATGAATCAATTTGGAACAAAATAAAAAAAAACCCACGGCACAAAGGCCAAAAACAAAATTTTTGATTTAAAATTATACAAAATCGATTTTTATGAAAACCTTATAAAAGTTTCATGTGCCCTAAGGCTCTGATACCACTTGTAGGTTTATATCCGTATATAGACCTTAAAATCCACAGGATTATAATGAAAAACTTTATAAGATTTTAAAGTCATAAAAGAAATTGCATAACATGAATAAAAGAACAAGAATTAACCTTTAAAACCTTGTTAATCGGCCTAAGAACAATACCAAAAGTATGGTATCTCCTAATAATCTCACCCAAGATGTTTTGAGAAATACCCTTGAATTTGCTAGAAAATTAGAATTTTTAGAGGAGAAAACTTGTTTTCTCTCTAGGTTTTTGTGTTCTCAAAGTTGTGAATGAATTAGAGTAGTATTGGAAGAGCAATTAGGAAAACTTAATATACTCCTACTACTCTATCTTGGCCGGCCTAATATGGAGTATTTGGGGAGATTATAAATATCTATCTTATTGACCAAGAAATTGTATCTAGACCGAAAATGTATCTAGACACTTTTCTTTTGATCATTTAGCTATTAATATAATGCACCTCATATTACTAGTGTCATCTGCAGATAGATAGTATAATATATTATAAATATCCTTATATTTATAATTTACTAATTACTTATAACGGTTTATATTTAATTAGCTTGCATTATACATGACAATTAAATATAACATTTTATATTCAATTCACGAATTACATTTAATTCGCCTCAGCTAAAAATATTTAATCAGTATTAAATTCTTGGTACCAACATTACACTGACCAACATTTTAGTCAGTAACATCATCACACTTGACTAACATTTTAGTCACATTTGACTAACCTTTTAGTCAACAACACTAACTAACTGTTTAGTCATTAAGTAAGGCATCAATATGATCATTTTCTCAAATAATCATATTTCTCAAACACATCCTTTAGGTGTGACTCTTAGGGACCAGTTGATTACCGCCATCTGTATGACAATAACGTCAAACTTATCTAGCAAGCCAACCGTTATTGATAAACGTTAATCAACTGATTAAATACAAAATGTACCCTGTGTACCTTTAGAGATTTATTTATGTTATTGCACTCACTGTGGAGGACACTAACCCCAACATAATAATACTAAAATAAAATAATATTAAAAAAAACAAAAACAACATAACACAAAACAAAAAAAAAAGAGGAGTGCGTGAGATTGAGTAGCAGCACCACCATCATCTTCACCAAACTCCACCACCATCATCTTCATCAACCACCACCACCGCACCACCTTTCACGCCGCGGCCACCACCGCACTTGTCACCACCACTGCGCCATCGCCACCGTCGCCGTACCACCGCCGTTTCTCCTTCTCTTTTCTCGGTTGTTTCGTTAGGGTCCGTTTTTGGGTCGATTTTTGAGTGTATTTGTCAGGATTTCAAGTTCTAACTTTGTTACTCGAGTTGTTAAAGGTATAATTCGTAATTAATCGTTTTATTTTAATTTTTTCGTCAAACCCTAACCCTAGAAATTGGGGGTTTTCGATTTATAGCTTATTTTATTGAATTAGTGTGTTAATTAGTTAGTTTTAAGATAGTATTTGATAGTAGTGTGGTTTAATTGTAGAGCACGACTTCGTAGAGGAGCGTTTTTGACGACCTTGCATTCTTGAACCTTCTAATTCAAGGTAAGTTTGATATGAAAGCTTTAGAAAGCCTTAATTTGATCTGGTTTGTTGTTGTTGGTGGAGCCGAAATGGGTGTTGGTTGTTTAATGCTTGGAAAATATGGGTTTGAGCTATTCTTGTACATCCTTGATCATGTAATTTTGATTAGCCTTATATATTGTCTATATTATGTGATTCATGTATTAGTGGATGTTGATCATGCTAGTGTGGAGCCTTGATATGATTGAGAAGAGTGTTGTGATATTACGATTTGTTGTTGGCTATGATTATATGTGGTGGTTGTTAAAATATTCATGGAGATGTTGTGGAGTTGTGAGATTGAGGGGTTGGCCCCATGGGGGCTTACCCGTGGTCCGATTGATCACGGACCCGCCTGAGTTCTCCTTGTAGGGGTTAGTCCTACAAGGGGTGTGCACACTCGGAACGAAGGGATTCTAGAGAGTATGTGATTGAACACGGAGATTATTATGAGTTTGGGCGGCATGAGTTAGTGTGTGGAATTGTGAAATAATTTTATAATTGTTTCGTTGGTTATAAAGGTGATTTGCTCTACAGGTTGTCTTGGTATCTTATAGTTTCCTTTTTATCTATAATATGTTTATGTTGAGCTTGTTACGTCATTATGGAGCTTTTATAAGCGGTGTTGTTAATGTTATGTTTTGGCTTTTGTATCTTTCTTACTCGACCTCTGGTTGACGTGTTTGTTGTTGCATGATTTAAAATCTGCTGCCCAAAACTTTTCATTGGTGGCCTGCTACGACCCAATTGGAATTTCCGCCCTTTTGGTGAGCAGTTTAGGAACAGGTACTTATGACGATGTTTGGATGCCGGGTTGCATGCGCAGGTTGGAGTGAGCGACCAGTCTTAGGTGCAACTGTGTAGTTAACGTTTTTGGGAGCATCCACTTTTGAGACTCACTTTTGGACTCGCTTAGTTTCCACTTTTAGTTTCATTTTCGCTTTTATTTTACCACGCTTGTGTGGGTTGTTGGAGTTGTGGTCACCTTTCGAGTGATCAGTTTATATTAGTTTATTTCGTATTCGGTTGCTGTTTCTTTTGTCGTTATAGTTTTTAACAGGTCTTATCAGGTTGTTGCGTTCTCACATGGACTTGGCTTAGGTCATGTCCTTGTCTTTAGATGTCCCGGAATGGAAATGGGATTCCATTTCGATGGACTTCGTCGTGGGTTTGCCGAGAACTCAGAGGGGAAACAATATGATTTGGGTGATTGTGGACCGATTGACTAAGTCGGCTCATTTTATTCCGATGAAGGACACATGGAGTAAGAGTGAACTAGCAGCTGCTTATAGGAGGCACGTGTTGAGATTGCATGGCGTACCACGGGATATCGTTTCAGATCGTGACTCGAGGTTTATATCAAGGTTTTGGCAGGAGTTGCAGGCATCCCTGGGTACTAAATTGAAAATGAGTACAGCGTTTCATCCTGCTACAGATGGACAGACTGAGAGGACGATTCAGACCCTTGAGGATATGTTGAGGGCGTGCGTTTTGGAGTTTAGGGGTTCGTGGGAGGATAAATTAGATTTGATTGAGTTCTCGTATAATAACAGTTATCATGCGAGTATCGGTATGGCACCGTTTGAGGCCTTGTATGGGAGGCGTTGTAGGAGTCCTGTTTGTTGGGATGATTTGACAGATGCAGTGATGTTGGGGCCACAGATGATTCAGGAAATGATTGAGCAAGTAAGAGTAATTAGACAGAAGATGAAAGCAGCACAAGACCGACAAAAGAGCTACGCGGATCTACAGAGGAGAGATGTTGAGTTTCTTGTGGGAGATAAGGTGTTGTTGAGAGTTTCTCCTATGAAGGGAGTCATGCGATTCGGGAAGAAAGGAAAGTTGAGCCCAAAGTTCATAGGGCCTTATGAGATTCTTGCTAGGGTTGGTGAGGTAGCTTATCGTTTAGCCTTACCACCTGCTTTAGACAAGGTGCATAACGTATTCCATGTATCCCAATTGCGGAAGTATCTCAGTGATCCTTCACATATTATTGAGTCAGAAACGATTCAGCTAGACGAGTCCTTAGCATATGAAGAGTTTGCCAAAGAAATCTTAGATCGAAAGGTGAGGAAGACGAGGCGTGGCGAGACGATCCTAGTGAAAGTATTGTGGTCAAACCACAACGTTGAGGAGGCGACTTGGGAGCTCGAGAGCGCTATGAAAGAGCGTTATCCACATCTTTTTCAGTGAGGTATGAGTTCAGTTACGGGGACGTAACTGTTTTATTTTTGGGGGAGTAGGAACATCGCGTCCTGATGCTGTTATGTTTTATATTGTGTTATACATATTGTCTTGCTGGTTATTTCGATTAGAGAACGTAGAGCCCTTAGGTTAAACTACAGAGTTGACATGTTATTGAGTACGGTTATCTTATGAGTTGAGTTGAGTTACACTCAGTTTTGGTTTCGGTTCTGGTGGCATGAGTTGTGGAACTTCGGGACGAAGTTCTTTTAAGGGGGGAAGACTGTAATACCCGGTATTTTTAGTATAATAATAATAATAATAATAATAATAATAATAATAATAATAATAATAATAATAATAATAATAATAATAATAATAATAATAATAATAATAATAATAATAATAATAAGAGTCAAATGAAATAGACCCAAATAGGACCTAAACAAAACCCTTACCAAATAATAATACTAAAATAAAATAATATTAAAAAAAACAAAAACAACATAACACAAAACAAAAAAAAAAGAGGAGTGCGTGAGATTGAGTAGCAGCACCACCATCATCTTCACCAAACTCCACCACCATCATCTTCATCAACCACCACCACCGCACCACCTTTCACGCCGCGGCCACCACCGCACTTGTCACCACCACTGCGCCATCGCCACCGTCGCCGCAGTACCGCCGCTTTCTCCTTCTCTTTCTCGGTTGTTTCGTTAGGGTCAGTTTTGGGTCGATTTTTGAGTGTATTTGTCGATTTCAAGTTCTAACTTTGTTACTCGAGTTGTTAAAGGTATAATTCGTAATTAATCGTTTTATTTTAATTTTTTCGTCAAACCCTAACCCTAGAAATTGGGGGTTTTCGATTTATAGCTTATTTTATTGAATTAGTGTGTTAATTAGTTAGTTTTAAGATAGTATTTGATAGTAGTGTGGTTTAATTGTAGAGCACGACTTCGTAGAGGAGCGTTTTTGACGACCTTGCATTCTTGAACCTTCTAATTCAAGGTAAGTTTGATATGAAAGCTTTAGAAAGCCTTAATTTGATCTGGTTTGTTGTTGTTGGTGGAGCCGAAATGGGTGTTGGTTGTTTAATGCTTGGAAAATATGGGTTTGAGCTATTCTTGTACATCCTTGATCATGTAATTTTGATTAGCCTTATATATTGTCTATATTATGTGATTCATGTATTAGTGGATGTTGATCATGCTAGTGTGGAGCCTTGATATGATTGAGAAGAGTGTTGTGATATTACGATTTGTTGTTGGCTATGATTATATGTGGTGGTTGTTAAAATATTCATGGAGATGTTGTGGAGTTGTGAGATTGAGGGGTTGGCCCCATGGGGGCTTACCCGTGGTCCGATTGATCACGGACCCGCCTGAGTTCTCCTTGTAGGGGTTAGTCCTACAAGGGGTGTGCACACTCGGAACGAAGGGATTCTAGAGAGTATGTGATTGAACACGGAGATTATTATGAGTTTGGGCGGCATGAGTTAGTGTGTGGAATTGTGAAATAATTTTATAATTGTTTCGTTGGTTATAAAGGTGATTTGCTCTACAGGTTGTCTTGGTATCTTATAGTTTCCTTTTTATCTATAATATGTTTATGTTGAGCTTGTTACGTCATTATGGAGCTTTTATAAGCGGTGTTGTTAATGTTATGTTTTGGCTTTTGTATCTTTCTTACTCGACCTCTGGTTGACGTGTTTGTTGTTGTATGATTTAAAATCTGCTGCCCAAAACTTTTCATTGGTGGCCTGCTACGACCCAATTGGAATTTCCGCCCTTTTGGTGAGCAGTTTAGGAACAGGTACTTATGACGATGTTTGGATGCCGGGTTGCATGCGCGGGTTGGAGTGAGCGACCAGTCTTAGGTGCAACTGTGTAGTTAACGTTTTTGGGAGCATCCACTTTTGAGACTCACTTTTGGACTCGCTTAGTTTCCACTTTTAGTTTCATTTTCGCTTTTATTTTACCACGCTTGTGTGGGTTGTTGGAGTTGTGGTCACCTTTCGAGTGATCAGTTTATATTAGTTTATTTCGTATTCGGTTGCTGTTTCTTTTGTCGTTATAGTTTTTAACAGGTCTTATCAGGTTGTTGCGTTCTCACATGGACTTGGCTTAGGTCATGTCCTTGTGACACTCCTATTTTGTCGACAATAAATTTGGCTAAAATGGGGGTGTTACACCTAAAACCTCACTAGCTCGTGTCCTTTTACCACTAAAGGGTGCACGAGTCATCTTGCCTAAAAGGCAAGCCTCGCATGTACCATATGATTCGCAATCAAATGGTTTGAGAACCTTGGTCTCAACAAGTCTCTTTAGGCGTCTATCGTTTATATGACCTAAACGACAATGCCAAAAATAGGATATGTTTGATTCATTCTTTTTGAGCTTCTTGTTCTCTATATGATAAACATCATTGACATCATTTAAAACATAAATACCTCCGATTGAAATGGCTTCACCATAAACCATATCATTAAATGAAAAAGTACAGTGATTGTACTTAATCATAAAACAAAAAGCCTTCTACTTCTAACACGGAGACGGAGATAATGTTTTTGGTTAGAGTTGGTACAAAATAACAGTTATTCAACTACAACTCTAAACCACTAGCTAGAGTGAGTACAAAAGTTCCCATGGAAACGGCCGCTACTCTAGCTCCATTGCCCATGCGGAGATCTACATCACCCTTGGCTAGTGCTCGCACGTTTCTCATCCCCTGCAAGTGATTGCAAAGGTGAGTTCCACATGCGGTATCCTATACCCATGTAGAAATGCAAGCATGATTTATGTCAATCATATAAAGACTAGAAGGAACAATATCATTGGATGTCGCACATCCATCATTCTTTTCCTTCAATAATTTGGGACAATTGCGCTTCCAACGACCGGGTTTGGGCTTGCTATTCTCAATAGCATTCCCTTAACCCTTATCTTCCTTGAACCGAGCTTCATTAGCTCCCTTCCCTTTCTTGACCCCAATGTTTATGTTCTTCAATCTCATTGAAAGAACATCTTTTCTCTCAATCTCATTTACTTTGATGTTCTCTTGGTTAAAGCACATCATCGTCACTCTAGTGAATATCTCATATGCACTTTTGTGAGTAACGAAGCGAAGTTTGAGAGTAGGTGACATTGACCAAATCAACACATTTTTCAAGTCATTGTCCACCTTTAGGTGCTCATCTTAGGCGGCTCGTGCCGCCGCGGTGGCCCTAAGTCAGGTTCAAGTGAAGTTGTTCGGTAAGGTATTTAAGCACATTGTCGGATTGAGCGGCGCCCCTTAAAGTCGAATCTCATTCGACAAGGTTGCTACCGTCATCTTTTAGGATACATTTATCCATCACGGTTCTCAACCATGAATATTTACCCAAAATGGGTGCGGGAGTTAAGGTTGTCATTGCGATTTCAAATAAATTACTCTACAACAAATATGAGGAAATTAACATTCATTGTACATTAATGACATTTGCTAAAACTCTTTTTAAAACAAATGTCCATTTATATAATGAACTCCCACGAAATTATATAAATGATTCCAAGACTCGTTCTCATATAAAATTAGACATCTCATGTTTCCTTTTATATAAAAACGATAAGTCAACACTTGACTAATTCTACACTAGAATGCTTGGTTGAAGATTTTCTTTAAAATGCATCCTTAAGCCCCAAATAACTCTTATTTGGTTGAGTTCAAACCAAATTAGTATGGGACTTTCTCCCACTACTTACCCATTGTAACGAGGTTCCACATTGCGGAGGTCCTCATGAACATGGGGTTCATAGTTGCTACATTTGGAAAGGCTTTATCTCAATTCATTTGTTAAATAATGTGGGTGATCTTGTCAATTTTAGTCATTAAAATTTTTTTATAAGTGAACTAATTTAAGAATCACGACCTAAATCGACAATCATAGTGGGATATCTTAGCATGCATGGCGATTTTGGCATGTAAACGATAAAATAAGCAATCAAACTAGCATCAAACATAAGCATAAACCTAGTATGGCCACCTAAAAGTAATTTAAATTACAAGGAGTTACAAATTGGAAACCAACTCCTTTGGTCCCTCTTCATATGGATCTCATCCAAGGCTCCTCCTTGCAAGCTTTAGAACACTTCTAAGGCTCCATCTCGATCCATCGCCGGTCTTCGGTTTACAAATAGTGACAAGTATAAATTTACAAATGAATACATAGCAACCCTATTATACATTTATAAATGAAATTAACTATTAAAATTACAAACCGGCGATACGAGATCGCATTTAATTACATACCCACACGACATTCCCTTTCATTACGGGTAATATCGGTAAAAAAAAATATAACAAACTATGACCATACTAGTAAGAATAAACATTCATTCAAAAATAAACATTCATCCAAACATGCATAATGAAAAGCTTATAAATAAAAAACATGCCAAAATCGCCCTAAACAATAATCGCATTAAATCGTTTAAAAAACCGATCTCATATTTAATCGATTAATCTCATATTAATCAATAATGCTTAAAACACCTTTTAAGCTTGAACTAAAACTTCTAAACTGATTTAGAACACCCAAAATTAGTTTTCACTAATTCATGGTGATTTTAGTTCACTTTAGTGGTCATTTTGCTAATTACTTTAACTTTAATCATAACACTTTATGAATAAAGCATTTAAAATACAATATAATATAAACTAAAACCATTTTTATTTTGGAAAAATTTTGTACATTCTGGTACACTTCCAAGATGTCAAAAATGAAAAGCTTGCTCAAAATATTTTACGAATTATTTTTATAACAATAAACAAACGATTTCATCGATTTTATCTCATAAAATCAATAAAACCTTTAAAACAGTGAGTTAAATCGCCAAATTTATACCTTAGCATCCTCCAAATATATAAAACAGTAGTATAAATATCATGTCCAGAAAACAAACTTTACTATATTTTTGACATTAAAACTCTTTATATATCGAGTTTTATCAAATAAATGGATAAATATTCACAACTCAAAATCTAAGTTTGAAAATTTACATGCAGAAAGTATAAATGGCATATTTTTCTGTGTAAAAATTTCGAGACCAGATTCCAACTATAACTATTTATAGTTATTATTTTAGCCAAAAACTCACTTTTTGACTCGATTTTGTATAAAAATCATTTTAATTAGCAAACAAATTTCAAAAATTACAAAAGTTGACCAGTAACTTCATGAGACCAGAAAATTTGCATGCTATAAAAATCTCGTGTTAAAACCATTTTTAACACTATTTTCGGATTTTATCATATTTATTCTCAATAAATATATAAAACTCCAAAACAACAAAATAAATTTGTAACTACAAGCAATGGCTCTGATACCACTTGTAGGGATCTCATACCCTTCACTAATCAAATATTAGTGTTAATCAAATTACTCTAATTTGATTTAGCAAGATCTATGTAGTTACAAATGCACTTTGTTACAAGTTTAGAAATTTATACCTTTCTCTTAAAGTAAATGTGGGCACAAAACTAGAACTCCTTTCTAGTTTTGTTTCTTGAGCTAAAGTTTAGGATGATCCTCCAAAACCCGAGTTTCCAAAATAGGAAACCTCCTCTTAGTGGCACCCAAGAACTACACCAAAAATACTAAGGATTTTGATCTAGAAATCACTTAGTATTGACTTGATAATATGTGAATATTATTATTACTAACACTTACTAACTCTTAGTAAAGTTAGCTAATAATACTTAGAGATTTTATGAGAGGTTTAGAGAGATATATTGTAGTAGGAAAAATGCATGCACACCTTCTCTTTCTATTGCTCATCTATTATATGCTAAGAAGAGAAAAATTAGTGTGTTGCACACACTATAGGGGGCCGGCCTCTTTGAGTGGGGAGGAGAGAAGAGCCTTCTTCTTGATTAGAACAAAGTGTTGCATGCTCATGATGGTGTTTGGCATGCTTTGTCCAAAGCAAAGAGAACAAACAAATAAGACAAACCAAATAAGACAAGAAAATCTATTCTCCCTTCTAATTTGGACGGTCCATATGGACCTTTTGGGTCTATTTTTATTTTTCAATATTTGTCCCACAAATACTTATAATTTATCACTTAATCATCTAATATGATAAAGTATAAATTATCAAACTCTTCCTTAATATACATGTACACTTACACATATATTAAAATTGTACTTTTACTAATCTCATTAGTAAAACTATACATGATTAGTGAATTAACGGTTAATCACTAAATCCCATCTCCACTAATAATTTTATCGATATAAAATTCAATCATCCGAGTTCACAACTCGATTTCTCTCTAAATTAATTTACTGACAAACCGTTAGTCAAATTATCAAGTCACTAATCTAATCACTACTACAAATCTGAGCAAAAACAACGGAGCAAAAACAACACAAATTAGCCTTGCCGTTGTTTATAATATTATAAACAACGACAAAAAAATTTCCGTTGTTTAATCTATAGGCGCCAAATCTAACTCATAACTAAAAACAACGAAAAAACAATTATAAACAACGGTTAAACTATAAAAAACGGTTATTTACAAAAATGTGTTGTTTTTAGTTAGACTTTAAATAACGGTTTCGTAATTAAAAAAGCGTTATATTTAATTAACATTAAAAAAAACGGTTATTTCATAAAAACCGTTTTTTTTGTATATTAAAAAAAACGGTTTTTACACATAAAAACCGTTTTAATTAATACTAATATTAAAAAAATAAATTAATAATTAAAAAAAACGGTTTTTTTTAGAAAAACCGTTATTTTTAATAAGTTTTTTAATTATTAAAATTTTTAAACAATTTTGTAATATTAAAATTTTTAAACATTTTTGTAATATTAAAATACCTCATATTTTCTTCTTTATATTGAAATGTATTTAATAAAATTGATATTGAATTAAAGAAAGTAGTTAAATTTATTAAACAATATTATATATATAATATATATTTTTGAATACCTAATATTTTTGTTATTTATATATAACAAGAATTTTTTTGATAATTTATATAAATTGTATTTAGAAATTTTTGATAATTTATATAAATTGTATTTTGATAATTTATATAAATTGTATTTGGATAATTTATATGTAATTATAGCAATTTCGTAATTTTTTTTTTTTTAAAAAAAAATTGAATTATTTAAAACGGTTTTTTTAAAAAAACCGTTTTTTTTAATACTTATTTAAAACGGTTTTTTTAAAAAAACCTTTTTTTTTAATAACTTTTTATAACGGTTTTTTATAAAAAAACCGTTTTTTTTTTGTTTTAAATTTTTAAAAGTTTGGCGCTCATAGGAAGATTAAACGTTTTTTTATTTTTGCCTTAGTATATTTATTTTTGCTGCTTCTTATTTTTGAGTCGTATTCATTATCAAACACTCTCTTCTACTTCATTTTTTTTTTTCATTCGTATTCTTTACTCTAATTTTATTCGAAACAACCTTTCATTTATATTAGTTTCAATATTGTTCATTGTTTAATTTAAGTTTAAAGTTTACTTTGTTCGAAATTTGCTAAGCCCTAATTTAAATTCCTTAAAAAGGTTCGTTTTTCATTCGTTTTATTATTCTTCATTCTTTTTATTCCCTAATTTCGTTTTTTTTTGTTTGATTTTATTGTATGTATGTTATTGTTGTTGTTCTTGTTGTTGTTGTTACGGTTGTTGTTGTTGTTGTTGTTGAGGTTGCATTGTTGTTGTTGTTGTTGTTGTCGATGTTGATGTCATTGTTGTTTTTTTTTTTTTTTGTTGGT
This sequence comes from Dianthus caryophyllus, assembly GCA_023091065.1. NCBI lineage: Eukaryota > Viridiplantae > Streptophyta > Magnoliopsida > Caryophyllales > Caryophyllaceae > Dianthus > Dianthus caryophyllus. The sequence continues at coordinate 6,938,967 of CM041529.1, read as the reverse complement.
ATTGTTAATAGAGTTAACGAAAGAAGAAGGTGAGGAAGAAGATGAAGTATAAATGAGAAGAGGGAGATGAAAGTGAGGAAGAAGATGAAGTATAATCAAGGTGTATTCAATTTTCATTTTCGTTTGCATAGGTTATGTCGTTTAATGTGGATTTTTAGCGATATACTACAAAAAGAATTTTTTTGATAATTTATATAAATTGTATCTAGAAATATTTGATAATTTATATGAATTGTATTTTGATAATTTATATAAATTGTATTTGGATAATTTATATAAATTGTATTTGGATAATTTATATGTAATTATAACAATTTCGTAATTTTATTTTTTTTTTAAAAAAAAATGAATTAATTAAAACGGTTTTTTCAAAAAAACCGTTTTTTTTAATAATTATTAAAAAAAACGGTTTTTTTATAAAAACCGTTTTTTTTAATATTAAAAAAAACGGTTTTTTTTTAAAAACCGTTTTTTTTAATGTTTTTAAAAAACGGTTTTTTGTAAAAAACCGTTTTATTTAATCAAAACCGCCAAATTTTTAAAGAACGATATTTTTGATATAAAAAACGGTTTCGTATATTTTTTTTGCGTTGTTTTTGATTATAAGCAACGGCCATGGAAACAACGGTTGGATTTTTTATATAAAACGGGTTTCTTGCGGTTTTTTTGCTTAATTTTGTGCTAGTGAATCGTATCTCATACAATTAATTAGCTTTATTATTTGGAGTACGTTCCTATAGGTGTGACTTAAAGGGATCAATTGATTACCGCCGTTTTCACGACAATAACGTCAAACTCTAGTCAGCCAACCGTTATTGATTTACGTTAATCAATTGACAATAATACAGGATTATCCCCATGTATTCCTTAATTGAGATTTATTAAGTAATCGCACTATTGTGGAGGACACTTACTCCAACACTTACGATATAATGTAATCTCTTGGAATTGGTAATGAAATATATTCGGACCCTTTTCAACAAAAAAAAAATTATGAAAAGAATTACTTCGAACTTAAAATTTTGTTATATTGTGTTGTTTGATAAGATGCACCACGAAAAATAATGAAAATATTAAGATTAAGATTAATGAAAATTTTATTCCCCTTAAAAAACCACCAGATCTAGAGAGAGAATTTAGAGAGAGAACGTCTGAAATTTTCTTTTCCTTTTTTGATTGTTCTTCTTCGTCTCGCAATGGCAAAACGAAAAAACACAAATCGTCAACCTAGATCGATGACTCCATTACAGAAAATAATTGAACATGCTAAACCATTTTCTGTTGCTATGACACCCTTTCAACGTCAATCGAAAGGTGTGGTGTCGGTGATGGAGAGAGGGAAGGGGGTGATGCTTGAGAAGGGAGGTAAGCTGTCGGAGTTGGATTTAGGGGTTGCTCCGAAAGATGTACAACTCTCAGCCTTGGATTTCGACACAGTGGAGGATGACCTAATTCCGGAGAAGCCTGGGGAAGAGCCATCAGTGGTCACCAAGCATTCTGGGGTATGTTCTTCTTCTATGCTCCGATTAGACATTTCTGATGTTAAAGATGAACTGAATTATTGGAGATCGGCGATTTCTGCTATGTCTTCGGGGCAAATCCGCCTCCGGAGATTTTGAGTGGATTTGTCAAAAGGATTTGGGGACGGTTCGATTATGATAAGATCTCATTTATGCCTGGTGGTATTTTCTTGGTTCACTTCAAAACTATGGAAGTTCAGCAGTAGGTTTTGCAATTGGGCTTTCAGTTATTCGATGGGAAACCAGTGATCGTCAAACCGTGGAGTGAAGATTGTCGAATGGTGAAGGAGGAGGTTAAGCTCATTCCTACTTGGATCAGACTTAAGAATTTAGATCTCAAGTTTTGGGGTGAGGGATGCCTTGCTAAGCTCGTCCAATTGGTGGGTAGACCCATTCAGGGGGATGCTGCTACCACATTGAAAACACGACTTGGTTATGCACGCTATATGGTGGAAGTGGAAGTCGGGGGGGTCTTGCCTGACTCAATTCAATTTTTGGATGAGAAAGGGGATCTTCAGTGTGTTGAGATAGAGTATGAATGGAAACCAGTAAAGTGTACCCTCTGCAAGTCTTTTGGGCATGAAAGCGAGAAATGTAGGAGGAAGGTGAGCCAACCACCAGGCCAGTGGAGACCTAAACAGCCTGAGCCTGAGAAGAAACAACTATCTCCTGTTCAGATGAGCCCTAAACAGTCTGGTGTGGTGGAGAAGATTAGTGAGGTGGGGGATGAGAGGACTGATACTTTCTTGGAAGTTCTAAATTCAGCCATACAGAAATCTGTTTCCAAATTGTGATCCCCTCCTAGATTTGGGAATGGATAGGATAGGATGTTGGAACATTAGGGGTCTAAATAGCCTATCCAAGCAGAAAGAGATTTACTGGTTCCTAAATAAGCAAAGGGTAGGGCTATTTGAACTCCTTGTGACTAGGGTTAAGGCCCAGTCTCTAAATAGAGTTATAGAATTGTTTAGTAACTGGTCTATTACTACTAATATGTCTCATCACACTAATGGTAGAATATGGGTTCTTTGGCAGCCTGGGGTCATTGAACTGGAAGTGGTTTGGTGTTCAGCTCAGTTGATACATTGTAAATGTGTTGATAAGAGCTCTTATCTGGTTTTTTGGGTGTCTTTTGTTTATGGTTTCAATAAAGCAGCAGACAGAGTGGCTCTTTGGAAGGATTTCGGTGCTTGTAAAACTATGGAGCCTTGGGTGATTATGGGGGATTTTAATAATATTCTGTTTCCTTCTGAAAGGTTGGGGAGTGAGGTCCACCTTTGTGAGATTCAGCCATTTTATGACTGTATTAGGAAATGTGGGGTGCAAGATATGAAAGCGCTTGGGATGTTTTTTACTTGGAATAATAAGCAAGATGGCTCTAGTAGGGTTATGTGTAAGCTTGATAGAGTACTGATAAATTCTGAATGGTTAACTGTTTTTCCTGATGCTTGGACTGAATTTCTGCCTGAGGGACACTTTGATCACTCTCCAGCTTTAGTTCATCTTAGCTTGGTTCAGAATGGTGGGAGACAACCTTTTAGATTCTTTGACATGTGGGTTTCAGACCCAAAGTTCTTGTGTACTGTTCAACAGGAGTGGATAAAACCTATGAGAGGGTATGCTATGTTCAGGATGGTAAAGAGGTTGAAGGCTCTAAAAAAGGGATTAAGACAACTGAATAGGTCTGGTTTTTCTGATATTGAACAACGATCTGCAATATCTTATCACTATCTCTGTGAAATTCAACAGAAATGTGATCAGCATCCTTTGGATTTGGGGCTTAGGGATTTGGAAAAACAGGCTAGAATAGCTTGGGTAGAAATTGATAAAGCCAAAACAAGTTTCCTGCAACAGAAAGCAAAATCAGCATGGTTGAGGGATGGTGACGAGAACTCTGCTTACTTTCACAGCCAAATCAAGCATAGGAGGATTCATAATAAAGTGATAGCAGTGGAATCATTAGAAGGGAATTTGTGTAGGAACCAACAGAGCATAGCTGATGCTTTTCTTCACTTTTACAAAGGTCTTCTAGGTTCTTCAAAACCAACCAAATGAGTCAGTGACGAGGTGGTTAAACATGGAGCTATTCTAGCAGATTGTCATCAACAGATTCTACTATCTCCTGTTATAAATGCTGAGATCAGAGAGGTTATCTTTGCTCTTCCTGATGGAAAATCCCCAGGTCCAGATGGTTACACAAGTAGATTCTTTAGAGAATCCTGGTCAATTATTGGTGTTGAAGTGTTGGAGGCTGTACAGGATTTCTTTGCCTCTGGTAAATTGTTAAGACAAGTTAATGCTACAGCTATCACGCTAATTCCAAAGAAGGAGAATGCCAAACTTGTGTCAGAGTATAGGCCAATTGCTTGTTGCAATACCTTATACAAAATTATATCAAAAGTGTTGTGTAACAGATTAGGGAGGATTTTGCCAGAGATCTTATGTGAGAATCAGTCCGCCTTTGTGTGGGGAAGATCTATCCTCGACAATGTACTTATTTGTCAGGACCTTGTAAGATTATATGAAAGGAAGGTGGTGTCTCCTAGATGTTTGTTGAAAATTGATTTGAAGAAAGCCTACGATTCAGTAGAATGGGGTTTTATTGAGAAGTTAATGTTGAGTATGAGATTTCCTGGAAAATTTGTGTCCTGGGTTATGGAATGCATCACCACTCCTACATATTCTCTTATGATTAATGGTGAGTTACATGGCTATTTTGAAGGGAAGAGAGGTCTAAGGCAGGGAGATCCACTATCCCCCTATTGTTCACACTTTGCATGGACTATTTGTCTAGAATTTTGAGGGTGGTAGGAGAGGAGAAAGGATTCAGGTACCATCCCCTTTGTAAAGGTCTGAAACTCAACCATCTTTGTTTTGCTGATGACCTTCTACTTTTTTGTAAAGGTCAAATCCACTCCATGACTCTGTTGGTGAGAGGTTTCCTGGCTTTTTCAGAGGCCTCTGGTCTCGAAATGAATAAGGAGAAATCTGAAGCTTATTTCAATGGTATTGCCTTACATGTAAGAGACTCATTTCTGTCAGTTACTGGTTTTAGGAAGGGTAATCTTCCATTCAAGTATCTTGAGGTGCCTATTTCCCCAAGAAGATTGTCAGTTTTGGACTGTCATGTCCTCATTGACAGAATTGTGACACGAATTAGAGGATTTGGGAGTCGGAAGTTATCCTATTCAGGTAGACTAATCTTGGTTAAATCTGTGTTGAGCACTCTACACTCGTATTGGTCTCAGATATTTGTCCTACCAAATGGAGTCATGAAGAAAATACAGAGTTTATGTAGGAATTACCTTTGGGAAGGTCATGAACACTTTTGAAAGGGTCCTCTAGTGAGCTGGGAGGCTGTGTGCAGATCTAGGAAGGAAGGTGGCTTGGGTATCATGGATTCAGTGGCATGGAACTGGGCTGCTATTGGAAAACTTGTTTGGTGGTTGGCTACAAAGGCAGACCATTTATAGGTTAAATGGATCCATCATACTTACTTAAAAGGTACTGATTTCTTCTCTTACTCTCCTAGTGCTGAATCCTCTTGGACATGGAGGAAAATCTGCTCCATTAAGGACAAATTGAAGGACGGTTATGATCATCTTGGCTGGCTGAAGGATGGTCCTCCTTATACTATTCAGGAGGGCTATAAATGGTTCAAGGGTACTAAACCCTCTGTACCTTGGAGTAAAGTAGTGTGGTCAAGATTTAACCTACCTAAGCATCGGTTCATAGCTTGGTTAAGCCTTCATTAGAGACTCTTGACCAAGGATCGTATGCAGAAATTTGGGTTCTGTGATAATCTCTCTTGTTACCTTTGTTGGGAGGGTGAAGACACTCACACTCACTTGTTCTTTGAGTGTGACTATAGTAGACGTTTGTCGAGATACATGGCTGCATTTATGGGTTGTGTGGAAGGGCAGTTTCGCTCTTGGCAGGAACTCGTGAAGTTACAGGGTTGTTCTCCCTTATGGAATCAGTTTTGCTTCAGTATTTTTTGTGGGACCATATACTATATTTGGCAGGCTCGGAACACGGCGAGAGTAAGTGCAGAAGTCCCTATTCCGGAGCTCTCTGGCAAGCTGCTGAAGTCTAATATTAGTTGTCGTTTTCGATTGTTGATTGAGAATTTGAAATGTAGTGATCGATTATGGCTGGATAATGTTTGTAGATGACTTAAACTGCGTTGTAAGTGGTTGTAATGTTTGTGGGCTTAATAATATTTCACATTTCACAAAAAAAAAAAAAAAAAAAATTATTCCTCATAAATTAAATTCATATATTAACATTCAATATATCAACTAAAATTAAAAAAAAAAAAAAGGCAAATAAACATAGTTAATTCGAACATGAATCCGAAGACAAGGAACAACAACACCACACCGACATGAAATGCCGCAACAATGATCGGGCAAGGAATTGACGACAACCAACATAACCAATAAACCAAATTAAACAAACAACAAAAAAACAACTGCAGCTAAAAAAAATTGGTAGTGATATAGTGCAGGGTTGAAAGGGATGACAAAAACAATGAAAAAAATGAAAAGGAAGAAACACAGACAAACAAAGCGACAAGAAGAAGAGTCAACAGCAACTAAATGAACACAAGAAAAAACTACAACACAACCAAAAGAAACTCAATAGCACTATCTCTTATGATAGATTGATACTACTAGAAGCTAGAACTGATTCATTTTGCTAAACCGTCTTTCAATGAAATGGATGTAAAACTTATGTAACATGAAAAACTACAGCGGATTTTCAAGATGCCCCGTGAATATCACGGGCCGCCTCACTAGTTACATATCCAATTAGAAAGAAGTAAACATGAGTCACAGAAATCCATCAAGGTTGCTTAGGATTTAAAATAAAATTTGACATTTTAGGAACACAAGGGCAGCCCCATATCCTACAGGTTTCGGATGTATTCCGAACACAACTTCAAAATTTCACAACTTGGGAGAGTTGAGGTGAAGGCTAACCACGCTCATTGGAGGGACTCATCTTCTGAAGGAAGCTAGCAGCTGGCCTCACATAAGAAAAGTCCTTGAAGACGAGATTCCCATTGCCGTTAGGGCTGGCAGCAGGAGAAACGACTAAGGGCATGTCAGTCCAGTGCTTTTCAAAGTTTGCTGTGCACAGTTTGCCAGCAACCTCTGGGCGAAAGCTTGGCTGAATTTCCCTAGCATCCAATTTTCTCCAGTTTATTGGCTTGAACCACTTGTGGTGCTTCACTTCTTCGCTTCCGGAGACTCCACTGCCTAGACGCTTGCTAGCATCTTTTTGCATCAGCTGTAAAGAAAAATATCCTCGTTAAAGCGTTTGACTATAATGGGCAGCATAATACGAATGCTGCATATCAAATGCACCGTAGTCACTGATCAACATTGTCAGCAGAAAACATGAAAGTCCGAGTGGCTAAGGTGAACAAGTCACAATTGCGGTTGATAAGTGCTGTTCTGTAGTCAAACGTCGGCTGTTTTGGATCAAGGTTTTGGTGGAGGTTGTAAACTCAATTGTAAATTGATATCTCAAATTTGGACCCATCTTGTTGTATGAGATTCAAAGTTGGTATCTTATGCCTACTGAGTGTGTGATATAGGGCCATGATGAAAAGTCTGCTAACACAGCAATTCGTAAAAGCCATAAAGTTCGCAATAGACCTGTTTTCAAAGCCCGTCAGCATAAAAATTTCTCCCAAGTGGACCAATTTACATCGAAGGAAGATGATGGAGAGCAGCCTTGACCACAGATTTAAAGTCATGACAAATAGACGATTTCATGACTATCTTAAGCAAGAGGAGTTGAAGAAAGACATGTCCACATGTGTTCAATCATTCCATAAGGGAAGAATAAAAGATGTGGAAGAGATTAAATAATGATCAGTAGTTAGTCTTATACCCTTATAAATTGGCTGACTATGGGTTGAGAGAGGCTGTAACTCACTCATGCTATCTAACTCCAAACCATTTAAGGACATGTTCTCCTCGTATTAAATGTACTTGACTTATCAGACACTAAGAAACATAAGAACCTCAAATGACTTCAAATACATAATAAACATTATGATACGTAGTACTTGGAAAATACTACCCCTCGGAATACATCAGAATACTTCAGACCGAAAAGAACAGGTTCTAAGTATGAAGTGTAAACTTGTGACTTCAACTGAAATGGCATACGGCACCTCGAAACAAAAAAAATAGCCTTTTACTCCTTAGTCTTTACATTAAAGGAGCATATTATCAAACTTGAAAGAACAGTACTTACCCCTTTAAGAAGTGAATGAGCTTCACTTGTTAAGAAAGAAGGCAGCTTGAACTTTTCTTTGGTTATCTTCTTCTGTATTTTCTCCCTGTTGCCACCCGAAAAAGGAGGCTACACAAGCAAAATGCAAACAAAATTACACACGGAGACTACAAAGAGGCACTCTTTTGTAGGTGTATAACAGTATAAGTGTATTCATTCATTATCTACGTTGGTGAATATACAAGACAAATGATTCTACTCTGTCAGAAATCGACGACTTTTACCTGCCCCGTAAGCATCTCAAAGATTAAGACACCAACACTCCACCAGTCTGCAGCCTTATCATGGCCTTTCCCCAGTATGATTTCAGGTGCCATGTATTCGACTGTCCCACACAGCGAATTTGACCTCTCATTCTCTTCTAATTCCTTAGCAAGACCAAAATCAGTCAACACGACCTATTACAGGAGAAGGAATACTGTCAACCCTAAGAAAAGACAAAAATGGCTTGGGAATTGGCAATACAGATGACAAAAATTGGCCACTGAAAAAGGCTGCATACATGGCCATCTGCATCCAGTAGAATATTTTCAGGTTTAAGATCTCTGTGCATAACACCGTTAGCATGAAGGTGAGACACTGCAGAAACAATCTCCGCAGCATATACACGAGCTAGATCTTCCCTGAAATCATAATTATCCATTAATTTATATTTTCATACAACATCAACAGATCACAGATGCAAACAGTGAAAGCATAGTATACCTGAAAAGACCCTGATTGTAAAGCTGAAAGAAAAGGTGTCCACCGTTTATAAAATCTAGTACAAGGTAGAGTCTATATTTAGTCTGCACACAGAAAGACAAAAGTCTAAATAGGAGAAAACATACACTATACCCTGGCTGCTATGTTCAAATATGAGGGATATATTATAGAATACAAAGAAATTACAGAAAGCACAGTGATGGAAAGATGAGAAAATTACTTGAAATGAGTATCTGAGTTGGACTATGAAAGGGTGATCAATTTTCGTCAGAATGTCCCGCTCTGCTTTCATGTACCCAGCATGGTTCTTCTCCATTATCTTATCTTTCCTCATGACCTTCATCGCGTAAATGTCAGACGTACCTTTCTTGCGAACTTGGTACACCTTGCCAAATGCTCCTTGACCAACCAGTTTCAATATCTCCAAATCTTCAAGGCACATTTTTGGAGTATCTTGCACCAAATCCAAAGGCTTTGTATCATCATCGGATAAAACATCTCGGATGTTTTTACCTGCCTCACTCACATAGTCTAGAAAGACGTTAGCTTCCTCGGTTTCATTAATGCTCAGCTTGCTGAGCTTCAGTGACTGACTAATACAAGCAGAAGGACCAACGAGAGAATGTGATCGTCTGTGTAGTACAGCAGGATCATCATATACAAGCTCATTTACACCATCATCTGCAGTTTCTAGGTGCCCTTCGTCCACCTCAACAGTCAACTGGGCTGATACCGGACCAAAAACATCAGAAAAATCAAACTCCAAATCATCTGTAGGGACATCATTGGTAGGATTATCAGGAAGAAGCAATGAGGTGTGAAAGGCTTTGCAACCTCTGGTCAAACCAGACAAGTGAGAAGAAACCATGCTGTAGCAGTACTAGATGAGGATCAGTAATGCTGATGGCCAAGATCACTAAAAAAGGCTAAGGTTCAAAAGATACTGGTTGTAACGCTGAAGGACTCCTATCAATGGCTGTTATCAAGAGAAAGTTAATAAATACAATAGGTTTTCCCAAAAACTTCGGAAGTAAGCAAACCAAAATCCAAAGGAAGAATTTATTCTTGTTTCCCGGAATGCAGGAAACCACGGATTTCACAGATGTTGTTGAATTCATGAAGTACAGGTACCAAATCTGCAATAAGAAGGGGTTACTTTATCAAAAGGTAATACAGAGCAAGTCGCCAAGTCATGTAGTCAAAACAAAGTAAAACCAGGTAAACACATAAATTGATAATGCCGCACTGGATGTCACGACACTTAACTCGATCGCAAGGATGAAAGCTTTGAGTAAGAGATGTTATCAACAAGTTAATCAATATAATCCGCTTAGACCATAATTATTGGTGATTTTTTACCATGCACAACCCAAATAAAAAATTATTTTCTCACTCATCAAAATTCACAACCCACACCCTCAACCTTTATTTACATTTTACATACTTTATCACCCACATCAACCTATATTATTTTACTTTAATATATACCTACCCCACTTCATTTTATTTAACCCAATCACAACAAGGGTTGCTCTATCACTTAAAGGGTTGCTTAACCAACCTTTTTTCACTAGGTTGGCAACCCAACATTAGTTTTCCTTTTTTTTTAATTGATGAAAAGTTGGCAACCCACCCAAAAAATTCACCAATAAACATGGTCTTATAGACGGCATTACGAAAGCTTTGAGGAAGAGATACTATCAACAAGTTTATCAGTATAACCCGCTTGCAAACGGAATTACCATGACGAAAGGGTAATTCTAAACAACATATATGGTTGAGATTATTGCAAGAACTTGATTAGAAAACTCTCAAAACTGAATCCAAAATCTATGTTCAAAAAAGGTTTTACATCACATTTTCAAACGCGATCAAATGTCCTACAACTTTAGTTTAAAAAGGCGCACCTCGAGTGTGCCTTAGGCGCACCTTAGACAAGGCTCCAGCTAAAACACCTATGTCTATGTGCATTTTCAGTGCACCCTTTTGACAAGACTCTCTTAAAGACACACAACCTTAAGGACTACATATTATCCAAAAATTTTTAAGCTAGATATTTAACTATGTCCTTCCTTTTTCTTCTTATTTTCACCTTTCACTCATGCCATGTTATTCAAATTAGAATCAAAAATGTATATTTGCCCAATTTTTTTTACTAAAAGTAGTGTGCCTCGTCAGAAAGGCAAGCACCTTTGTCTTGCACTTTGCACATTGTCACCCAGGCTCCTTAAGCACCATGGTGCGCCTTGCACCTCCTCCAACTAATCTAACAGTTGTAAGAATGAAATGTCCAGAAAAGCAATGAACAACACCTATAATTATTGCAACGCCAAAACCCTTCTTTTTCGTCTAAGCTCTAGCTACACTAGTCTAGTAACTATATCAGTGTCACAGTAACACCAAATGGATTTGTAATCTCCTCACAAACGACTAAAAAGAGAATTTTATACAATTAATAAAAATTACCAATTCCCTGTTAATCACTTGTAATCTTTTCTACTTCGGAAAGCTGAGAAATTGACAGTTTTTTTTTTTTTGTATAAGATATTGTTTGAACCTTGAAAATAGTTGAGATGAAATGAGATTGGTTTAAACTTAATGATTTTGGATGAGGAGTTAATCAAATTATATTTGCGTACAAAGAATATTTTATTTACGGATACCATATGTTACGCAAAATAAGGTAAGGCGACATAAAATTAGTTAGGGCAACAACGAAAAAATTTCCCAACAACCCATATAACATATGAAATCTCATATTACATATTCCCATCGGTTCTATCAAATGTTATCAATGTTTGAGACCCCTTTGCGTACAAAGCAAACAAACAACAAATGATCGGGATGGTTTCCGCAACAACAAGAAAAATAACCAACATTCCAAATCTCATATTTACATACTCCAACCTTTCAAATTATAACCAACTCTAGACCCTTTAAATATAAAGCATATAGATAATAATTAATTGAAACGAAAGGAATACTTCCTCCATTTCTTTGAATTCTATACATTTGGACACTATTCACAAGTGAGGAGAACTTTCGATATATCGTCTAATATATGAAATAAAAAATAGTCATGTGAGATCTTGTTTTAATTGCCTTTTCGAGAGCATTATTAATATTCAAATTTTATAATTTTTAGAATTATATAACTAAAGATATAAACAAAAGAAAACGTGCATCGACGTACGTGCAAAAACCAAATGTATAGAAATCAAAGAAATGGAGGAAGTATGATTTACTGCATCAAGTAAACAAAGGAAAGAAGAAAAGCAGATCTAACAATCCCACATAACAGTTCATCAAATTTAAACCGAATTTCATTTCATAATCCTTCACATATTCAAAGTAATGATCTTTAATGATTCACTTACCCACAATTTTTCACTATAATGATCAACAACAAGTATAAACATAAAATAAAATCCCAGAATACGTAATAAAAATTAACACTTCCCACAGATCTAATCAAAAATTGGAGACCCAAAACACTGAATCCAGCAGTAAATAAACAAAACCGATGAAAAACTTAGTTGAAATTCAGAACAAAAGTTCCTGAATCACGAATGAATTGAAGGAGTTCATGCACAATTTTCTAAACAAAAAGAAACAACCTTTAAATGCAAGAGAAAAGTAACACAAAGCTGGAAATTCTGATATATCAAAGAATAAAAATGAGATGATTAAGATGAAAGGATCAATGGATCACCTGAGAAGATGAATATGTTGGCTAAGAAAAATGTGACGAAACTTACAAGAGCTGCCTTGTTGAAAACTTGCGCCAAACGAATATTATAAAGGCACATTCGAAGAACACTAATTCTACAAGTCTCACCCTAACTTTATTTGGAGACCTCTCACGATACCTTTTAATTTGATTTTAGGGTTAATTGAATATAACCCCTTTTATAACACTTTTTTTTTAAATAACCCCTTTTATGTTTTTATTTCTACTTAACCCCTTTTAAGACGATTTTGTTTTTAAATCACCCCCTTATCGGAAAAGTCACCTTAAAATGAGATATTCCGGTCAAATTCAAATTTTGAATGTTTTTTCTTTCTTTAATCCCAATTTGATCCTTCCCTATTTCTCTTTAATGCTTATTTCAACTTTAAAAGTTGAATAAAAAATTTGATAGATTGGTTTTTAAAGTTGAAATAAGCATTAAAGAGAAATAGGGAAGGGTAAAATAGGGATTAAAGAAAGAAAAAAAAAAACATTACAAAATTTGAATTTGGCCGGAATAACTCATTTTAAGGTGACTTTTTCCGACAAGGGGGGTGATTTAAAAACAAAATCGTCTTAAAAGAGGGTTAAGTAGAAATAAAAACATAAAAGGGGGTTATTTAAAAAAAAAGTGTTATAAAAGGGGGTTATATCCAATTAACCCTTTATTTTATTTTACTTTTTCTTTAATAACTTTTCTTTTTCATGTGTATTTGTATATTGTCTTACATTACATTAACGTAAGTACGGTCTTATACAAGAACACTACTGTTCGAAGAATGATATTTCTAGAGTCTCATTCTTACACTTACAATCTAGGAAGTACCGATACATCTTAAATATGTCATACCCGTGTCCGATATCGTATCAGATACCGATGCCGATATGATATTCTCCGATACGTCTTCAATACCTTCCGATACGTATTTTGAGGTATCGGATATTTTTCGATACGACTCTAATGTTCAATACATCACCGATACCCGATACTCCATATAAATTAAAAAAAGAAAAAATAAGTCAAAAATAAGTCAGCTTACTTAGCACGACTAAATAAATAAAAAATAAAAAGAGAACATATTGTGACTTTGTAAAACAAGTTATTTGTCATTATATATTTGTAAGAATTTTGTACACTTTTATTACGAGTAATTCTATGGTGAGGCTGTCTCATACTATGAGACACCCTCAATGCTACTATAGTTATATTACACCTCATTCACACCTAACAACATTATACATCTTATTATAGTTTTTGTCATTATTATCAATTATATACAACATTATTTTAATGCTACGACATTCACTAGCAAAGTAGCAAAAATGTATATAAATTAATTTATTTTTTTAATTTATATTTTATCGTAACCGTTAAAAATTGGTTTCTGATGTACATTTTTTTAATAAAATATCGTTACGTTTCACGTATAATAGAGTTACATTTGAAGCAATGTACAATTACTTTTCAAGTTAAATAAATAGGTTACATTTGAAAAATAATATAGTTACTTTTGAGTTGTCTCATACTATGAGACGGATGCACCATAGAATTTGTATTAAAGTTAATGTGACTTTGTTAAAAAAGTTATTTGTCATTTTTGACGACTTTTTGGTCTTTCAAATGTCATATTTCTATATTAGTTTTAAAGAGCTTCAAAAAAATTTCTTTTTTATATGTATATTGATTTTTATTTAACCGTATCGCATATCCTAAAATTTTAGAAGGCCGTATCGCGTGTCTGATATGTATCCGTGTCAGGTGTCCGTATCGGTGTCGGTGCTTCCTAGCTTATAATCGGCAAATTTGACGCGACTAGAGTAACACGACCCGAACTCAGAAAACCATGTTGGTTGAGGCTCAAGTAGGGATGTCAATGGGGCGGGTACCGTTCCGCACACACTCCAGTTGGGGTGAGAATAGGGATGGGTATAAGATTGGCGGGTGGTGGAGCGGGTATTCAAAATTGTACCCGTCATGGGTAATAGGGCGGGTGGATTTTATCTACCTGCATAATATCCGCTTACCCGCTTTATATTATCGTAATTATATTATGAAATAGTAATTTTATACTCTCTCTGTCGCAGTCATTTGTTTACAGTTCTCTTAAATTCCACTCACAAGAAAAGTCAAAGTGTAAACAATTCAATGAAATGGAGGGAGTAATATTTTTCAACTTTAATTAATGAATAGTTGTTCTAATCTTTATATTATTGTCCAAAACAAATGTATTCTATCCGCCATGGGTGGTGGGGTGGGTATGGGTATAGATTTTTCTAGGTGGGTACGGATGTGGGACAATTTATCTCCGTCCCCACCCCAACAACATCCCTAGGCTCAAGACCGATAAATTTCACTTTGAAATGGAGGGGTAGGTAAGTATGGTAATTGTAACACCCCGACTCCTTTCATATAGTTTGTAAATTGTATTATTAATATTCATATTTCGTGCATATGATTTTCTAATTTTTATTTCGAGGAAGTCGTTTTCTAAGCTTGCTTTGTTAGATCGTGAGTCGTGTGTTACGTTTACCGAGGTTAGAATCGAGTGTGTAAGTGTGAGGAGAGGTTTAGGGATGGTTAGTGGATGTTTGGAGGAGGTTTAGGGTGTGAAGCGAGCTAGGGGCGAGCAGTGGTACGCGAGAGGGGAAGAAAATGTAGGGATCGGATCCCATTCACTAATCAAATATTAGTGTAAATCAAATTACTCTAATTTGATGAGTAAGATCTATGTAGTTACAAACATACTTTGTTACAAGTTTATAGAAATTTATACCTTCTTAAAAGGAATAAAATGGGCACAAAACTAGAACTCCTTTCTAGTTTTGTTTCTTGAGCTATCAATATGGGATGATCCTCCAAACCCTAGTTTCCAAATAAGGAAACCTCCTTCTTGTTGCACCCAAGAAGTACTCCAAATTTACTAGTGATTTTGATCTAGAAATCACTAATAAACACTTGATAATATGTGAATATTATTATTACTACACTAGTAATGTTTATCAAAAATAAGAACTTATTTCTTAAGGTTTTTTTTTTTTTTTTTAGAGAGAAGAGATGGATTGATCAAGAGAAAAATGCATGCCATATATAATGATTATGTCCAACATAATCATTGTTTTTTGACCTATCAAAGAGCACCTACACAACGGCCAATTACATTGCGCCAATCAAGTGGCCAATGCATGCACTTATATGTGCCATTTGTCACACTTGTGCATGTGTGACACTTGTTGTGCATGCACGAGTGTGGCATGCATCATGAACCCGTAATCTACTATAGATTACGGTATTAACACAAGTTCTCATCTCTTCAAATAATTTTATCGATATAAAATTTAATCATCCGAGTTCACAACTCGATTTCTCTCTAAATTAATTCACTGACTAACCGTTAGTCGATTTATCAAGTTACTAATCTAATTGTATCTCATACAATTAATTAGCTTAATCATTTGGAGTACGTTCCTATAGGTGTGACTTAAAGGGATCAATTGATTACCGCCGTTCTCACGACAATAACGTCAAACTCTAGTCAGCCAACCGTTATTGATTTACGTTAATCAATTGACAATAATTCAGGATTATCCCCATGTATTCCTTAATTGAGATTTATTAAGTAATCACACTATTGTGGAGGACACTTACTCCAACAATCTCCCACTTATCCGAGACAAGTTGTGCATTACCAATTCTCATGTCCGTTTCACATCTCCCACTCGATGCAAGGTGTCTTACAGGTCGTACTTGCATCCTGAGATATATATCATGAGTGGTTTCCTCGATATGGAGAGTAGCTGTCTGACCGGGGAATCTACCTTAGATTCTTACCGAGCGTGGCCACGCATTTTCAGCGACTACTCCTCGAGTGGCCCAAAGATGTTTTACCCTGACGAGGGTGGACATTTCCCTTCCACTCGATTGTCTTGTATAATGCGGATCACCATGACCCCAAAGATGCCCTTATAACCCCTTTCACGGCATGGCTTAGGACAAAATGAAAGTCACTTAAACCGCACCGACTGCATAATCGGCCCAATCAAAGAATCGACTCAAAGGAATACTATAGAATTCCCACCACGACCAGGTTTCAATCTCATTGAAAAGGAATTTTATAAGCGTCATTTGTCCGGACAGAGTGTCTCATGATGCAATATGCAAATGATCAGTCATCACATATGACCCTATGGTGTTGAACCCACCATCGATCAACTTGCAATCTAGTCTCTCCGAGACGTCACCTCACATGAGAGACTAAGGACCAAATACTTAGTTTATACCGTTCACTTGAATATGTTCAAAGTTGTCACACAATTATTCGGATAAACAAAGCATGCATTCAATAATGACTTAAGATAAAAATAATGAATGTTATTTTCATATATGTAATAGGATACATCATTCAATTACATATCACGAAACTAAAGGAAATCTGGCATACGCCGCAAACCCCATGGAGGCGCAAAGGCGTCATGCTTAGCCCTCGAAAGAGGCTTGGTTAAAGGATCGGCGACATTATCGTGCATCCCAACCTTACAAATATCAATTTCCTTCCTTTCCACATTATCTCTAATAACGTGGTATTTCCTCAAAACGTGTCTAGACTTATTACTAGACTTGGGCTCCTTTGCTTGAAAGATGGCCCCACTGTTATCACAATAAACAGTGACTGGATCCACGGCACTAGGGACTACTCTTAGTCCATCCAAGAATTGCCGAATCCACACAGCTTCTTTAGCAGCTTCAGATGCTGCCAAATACTCAGCTTCCGTCGTAGAATCCGCAGTGACACTCTGTTTGAAGCTCTTCCAACAAACAGCTCCTCCATTCAACATAAAGACATAGCCGGATTGGGATTTGAGATCATCCCCATCAGTTTGGAAACTTGCATCCGTGTAACCCTTTACACGTAGCTCAAGTTCTCCTCCAAACACTAGAAACGAATCCTTAGTTCTTCTCAAGTACTTAAGGATGTTCTTCACAGCTATCCAGTGACTCTCACCGGGATTAGCTTGATACCGGCTCGTCATGCTCAAGGCGAAAGCGACATCGGGACGAGTGCACATCATAGCATACATGATTGATCCTACAAGCATAAGGGATCAATTTCATGCGTTCAATTTCCGCAGGAGTCGTAGGACATTGAGATTTCTTCAATGTTATTCCTACACTCATCGGAAGAAAGCCTCTCTTGGAGTCTTTCATATTGAACCTATCAAGAATCTTATCGATATAAGTTTCTTGACTTAATGCTAGTATCCTTTTGGATCTATCTCTATAGATCCGGATACCCAAGATGCGTTGTGCCTCTCCTAAGTCCTTCATTTGGAAATGGTTTCCCAATTCCACCTTTACCGAGTTCAGACTTGGAATATCATTTCCAATCAGTAGTATGTCATCCACATACAAAACAAGGAAGGTTACCTTACTCCCACTAAACTTCATGTACAAACAAGGTTCCTCGGCACTCCGAGCGAATCCATGTTGTTTGATAACATGATCGAATCTGTGATTCCAACTCCTCGATGCTTGCTTAAGACCATAAATGGATCTCTTAAGCTTGCATACTTTCTTAGGGTTGGATGTATCTACAAAACCTTCAGGTTGTGTCATGTAGACTTTCTCTTCTAGAATCTCATTCAAGAAGGCGGTTTTTACATCCATTTGCCATATTTCATAGTCATGAAATGCGGCAACCGCTAAGATTATCCTTATGGATCGAAGCATAGCAACTGGTGCAAAGGTTTCATCATAATGAATGCCTTGGACTTGTGAAAAGCCCTTTGCCACCAATCTAGCTTTGTAAACATCAATATGTTTATCTATGCCGAGTTTGATTTTGAACATCCATTTACCTTTGAAGGGTCGCACTCCTTCAGGTAAATCTACCAAGTCCCAAACTTGGTTCTCGTACATAGAATCCATTTCGGATTTCATGGCCTCAAGCCATTGTTCGGAGTTGGGGCTACTAATAGCCGCCTTGTAGGTTGAGGGTTCGTTGCTTGTGAATAACAACAAATCACCCTCCTCCTCGATATTACAGAGGTATGGCCAGGTTGATTACTAATTCTTCCCGACCTCCTAGGGATTATAACCGAGTGTCGAGAAGGCGAGGAGCGGTTTCCTCATTTTCTGTCTCGGTTTGTGGCTCTTGAACTTCATCAAGTTCAAATTTTCTCCCACTGCTTTTTTAGAAATAAATTCGTTTTCTAGAAAACAAAGATCACGAGCCACAAACACTTTGTTCTCGTGAGGGTTGTAGAAGTAATAGCCACAGGTTTCCTTAGGATAACCTACAAATAGATATTTGTCGGACCTTGGAGCGAGTTTATCGTCGCTTTATTCTTGACGAATGCCTCACATCCCCAAATTCTCATGAATGACAAATAGGGAACTGCTCAGTCCATATCTCATATGGAGTCTTATTGGCCGCTTTAGTGGGACTTGATTTAGTGAGAAAACAGCGGAATAACGATTGCAAAGCCCCAAAATGATCCAGAAGCTCGGTTTGACTCATCATAGACCGAACCATGTCAAGCAAGGTTCGGTTTCTCCTTCTGCAACACCATTCAATTGTGGTGTGCGGAGGAGTCCATTGTGATATTATACCACAATCCTTAAGATGTGAATCAAACTCATTACTTAGATATTCGCCACCACGATCCGATCGTAGTGCTTTTATCTTTTTGTTTAATTGGTTCTCAACCTCATTTTGAAATTCTTTAAATTTCTCAAAAGCATCACTTTTATGCCTTATTAAGTAGACAGAACCATATCTACTTAAGTCATCGGTAAAAGTAATGAAGTAATGATATCCTCCTCTAGCGGTGATGTTTAATGGACCACACACATCGGTATGTATGAGTCCTAAAACCTCACTTGCTCGTGTCCCTTTACCGCTAAAGGGTTGACGAGTCATCTTGCCTAAAAGGCAAGCTTCGCATGTACCATATGATTCGCAATCAAATGGTTTGAGAACCTTGGTCTCAACAAGTCTCTTTATGCGTCTTTCGTTTATGTGACCTAAACGACAATGCCAAAGGTAGGATTTGTTTGATTCATTCGTTTTGAGCCTCTTGTTCTCGATATGATAAACATCATTAACATCATTTAAAACATAAATACCTCCAATTGAAATAGCTTCACCATAAACCATTTCATTAAATGAAAAAGTACAACGGTTGTTCTTAATCATAAAAGAAAAGCCTTCCGCATCTAAAACGGAGACGGAGATAATGTTTTTCGTTAGAGTTGGTACAAAATAACAGTTATTTAAATGCAACTCTAAACCATTAGCAAGAGCGAGTACGAAAGTTCCCACGGAAACGGCCGCTACTCTAGCTCCATTGCCCATGCGGAGATCTACATCACCCTTGGCTAGAGCTCGTGACGCTTTCTCATCCCTGCAAATGATTACAAAGGTGAGATCCACATCCGGTATCCAATACCCATGTAGAAATGCAAGCATGATTGATGTCAATCATATAGAGATTAGAAGGAATACCTTTGGATGTCGCACATCCATTTTTCAAATCCTTCTTATACTTGGGACAATTGCGCATCCAATGACCCACTTCATTGCAATATTTGCAAGTGTCTTTGAGGGGTCTTCCCTTGTTGACCTTGGGCTTAGGCTTATGTGGAACACCTTCCACAATAGCCTTTCCCTTACCCTTGCCTACGTAAGATGGCGCCTTCTTGGCCACCTTCCCCTTCTTGACTCCTAGATTCATGTTCTTCATTTTCATGGACAGAACATCTTTCTTCTCCACCTCATTCACTTCCATATCCCTCTCGGCTTGGACCAAGAGTGCATGAAGTTCATGGTAACTCTTATCCACGTTGTTCATGTTATAGTTTACTCTAAAATGAGCAAACTTGTTAGGAAGAGAATGAAGAATGCGGTTTATCGCAAGAGCTTTCGGTATAGCACACTCTTGACGCTCAAGAGTGTCTATTTGCTCAATCATTTTGAGCACATGAGGACCAACTTTTTGGTTCCTCTCTAGCTTTGCATCGAAAAACCGAACCGCGGCTTCATAAAGCCTTATTTGCGGTGCTTTGGAGAACATGGTTGTCACTTTCAGTGAATATCGCATATGCACTTTTTTGAGTGACAAATCGGAGTTTGAGAGCGGGTGCCATGGACCAAATCAAGACGTTTTTCACGTCATTGTCCACTTTCACATACTCATCATAGGCGGCACGAGCCGCGCCGGTTCGAGAAGTGGGTTCGGCGGGTGGTTGATCGGTAAGGTGCTTGAGCACATTGTCGGATGTAGCGGCGCCCCTCATAGTCGAATCCCATTCGACGAAGTTGCTACCGTCATCCTTGAGGATACATTTATCCATCACGGTTCGCAACCATGAATCTTTGCCCAAAATGGGCGCGGGAGTTGATGATGATGATGCCATTGCGATAAACGATTCTACAATAAATATGAGGAAATATATAAGCATTCATTGTTCATTTATAACATTTGCTAAAACACCTTTTAAAACAAATGTCCATTTATATAATGATCTCCCACGAAATTATATAAATGATTCCAAGACTCGTTTTTCATATAAAATTAGACATCTCATGTTTCCTTTTATATAAAAACGATAAGTCAACACTTGACTAATTCTACACTAGAATGCTTGGTTGATGATTTTCTATAAAATGCATCGATTAGCCCCAAATAACTCTTATTCGGTTGAGTCCAAACCAAATTTGCACGGGACTTCCTCCCACTACTTACCCATGGTAACAAGGTTCCACGTTGCGGAGGTCCTTACGAACATGGGGTTCATAGTCGCTACATTTGGAAAGGCTTAATCTCAATTCATTTGTTAAAAAAATGTGGGTGATCTTGTCAATTTTTAGTCAATTAAATTCTTTATAAGTGAACTAATTTAAGAATGGCGACCTAAAAACGACAATCGGAGTGGGATATCGTGGCATGCATGGCGATTTTGGCATGTGTGCGGAAAATAAGCAAACAAACAAGCATGATAAAGCAAGCATAAACCTAGTATGGCCACCTAAAAGTAATTAAAATACAAGGAGTTACAAATTGGAAACCAACTCCTTTGGTCCCTCTTCACATGGACTTCATCCAAGGCTCCTCCTTGCTAGCTTTAGAACACTTCTAAGGCTCCATGTCGATCTCCATCACCAGGTCCTCGATTTACAAAGGTTATAAGTATGATTTACAAATGAATACATAGCAATCCTATTATACATTTATAAATGAAATAAACTATTAAATTACAAACCGCGTCTGAGATCGCATTTAATCTGAAACCACACGATATTCCCTTTCATTACGGGCAATATCGGTAAAATATAACAAACTATGGCCATACTAGTAAGAACAAACATTCATTCAATAATAAACATTCATCCAAACATGCATAATGTAAAGCTTATAAATAAAAACATGCCAAAATCGCCTAAACAATAATCGTGATTAAATCGCTTTCAAACCGAGTCTCATTCAGAATCGATTAATCTCATATTAATCAATAATGCTTAAAACACCTTTTAAGCTTGAACTAAAACTTCTAAACTGATTTAGAACACCCAAAATTAGTTCATACTAACTTATGGTGATTTTAGTTCATAAACTTGGTCATTTGCTAATTAGATGTACTTTAATCATAACCCTTTTATGAATAAAGCTTTATAAAATCAAAATAAAATAAAATAAAAAACATTTTTATTTTGACAAATTTTTGTATATTCTGGAACACTTCCAAAATATCAGAAAAGAAAAGTTTGGTCAGAAAAAATTTACGAATTATTTTATAATAAATAACATACGATTTCATCAATTTTATCTCATAAAATCAAGAAAACGTCTAAAACAGTGAGGAAACATCCCAAATTTATACGAGAGCATCCACATAATGTATAAAAATATTGGTATAAATTTCATGTCCAGAAAACAACGTTTACTATATTTTTGGACATAAAATGCATTATATACCGATTTTAAACAAATAAATGAATAAATATTCAAAACTCAAAATATGACTTTGAAAATTTACATGCAGAATGTATAAATATGAAATATCTCTGTGTAAAAATTTCGTGACCAGATTCCAACTATAACTAATTATAGTGATTATTTTAGCCAAAAACACACTTTTTGACTCGGTTTTGTATAAAAATCATTTTAATTAGCAAACAAATTCCAAAAATTACGAAATTTGACCATTAACTTCATGAGACCAGAAACTTTGCATGCAATAAAAATCTCGTGTTAAAATCATTTTTAACACTATTTTCGGATTTTATCATATTTATTCTCTATAAATATATAAAACTCCAAAAACAACAAAATAAATTTGTAACCACAAGCCTAAGCTCTGATACCACTTGTAGGGATCGGATCCCATTCACTAATCAAATATTAGTGTAAATCAAATTACTCTAATTTGATGAGCAAGATCTATGTAGTTACAAACATACTTTGTTACAAGTTTATAGAAATTTATACCTTCTTAAAAGGAATAAAATGGGCACAAAACTAGAACTCCTTTCTAGTTTTGTTTCTTGAGCTATCAATATGGGATGATCCTCCAAACCCTAGTTTCCAAATAAGGAAACCTCCTTCTTGTTGCACCCAAGAAGTACTCCAAATTTACTAGTGATTTTGATCTAGAAATCACTAATAAACACTTGATAATATGTGAATATTATTATTACTACACTAGTACTCCCTCCATTCAAATCCACATGGTAGATTTCCATTTTGTACACTATTCACTCTTAAGCGTTCACTTTCAATTATCTCTCGATACATAAGTGTAGATATATTCATGAATGATCTTGTTTGATTCGTCTTTATGAGTACGTAATTAAAATCTAATTTTTACATTTTTTGAATAAACGTAGCTAAAGATATTTAACGCGCAAAATGCGCGTTGGCAAGTGTGAAAAAGTAAATGTGTAGTGTGGATATGAATGGAGGGAGTAATGTTTATCAAAAATAAGAACTTATTTCTTAAGGTTTTTTTTTTTTTTTTTTTAGAGAGAAGAGATGGATTGATCAAGAGAAAAATGCATGCCATTTATAATGATTATGTCCAACATAATCATTGTTTTTTGACCTATCAAAGAGCACCTACACAACGGCCAATTACATTGCGCCAATCAAGTGGCCAATGCATGCACTTATATGTGCCATTTGTCACACTTGTGCATGTGTGACACTTGTTGTGCATGCACGAGTGTGGCATGCATCATGAACCCGTAATCTACTATAGATTCACGGTGATAACACAAGTTCTCATCTCTTCAAATAATTTTATCGATATAAAATTTAATCATCCGAGTTCACAACTCGATTTCTCTCTAAATTAATTCACTGACTAACCGTTAGTCGATTTATCAAGTTACTAATCTAATTGTATCTCATACAATTAATTAGCTTAATCATTTGGAGTACGTTCCTATAGGTGTGACTTAAAGGGATCAATTGATTACCGCCGTTCTCACGACAATAACGTCAAACTCTAGTCAGCCAACCGTTATTGATTTACGTTAATCAATTGACAATAATTCAGGATTATCCCCATGTATTCCTTAATTGAGATTTATTAAGTAATCACACTATTGTGGAGGACACTTACTCCAACAGAAAATAGGGTCCCGCGGTGACAGAAGCAAAAGCGCGGGCAGCAGGCGCACAACGCGCGAGGTGGAGGCGAGGAGCGCGCGACCAGGGCGCGAGCTTGGTATGCGTGTCTCGGTTTGTGTGTGCGAGTTCCGTGTAGCTATGGGACTTGGTTTTCCGGCTTATATTTATTCTAATTAAAGCCCTAATCTCTCATAACTCCTATATCCTCACCCTAATTCATCTCATAACCTCTCATCTCTCTCTTCTCCCTCATCAATTATCCATTAAACTCCTCCTTAAAACTCCATTTATGTTCATCCAAGAATCAATCTTTGTCCCCTAATTATATTCCTTTCATTCATCCTTCGGTAATTCTTTGTTCTTTCGTCGGTCCTAGTATAATTTTGGTAGTTTAATTATATTTCTTTGTATTAAGGTTTGTTCTTATAATTTATGTATGTTTTGTGATTAAACTCCAAGGAGAAGAGGAGCTAAACGAAGAAGACATCCTTTATATCGACGAGGAGGAAGGCTAAATTGTATTTGGTGTTTTAACAAGGTAACTGGGCGTAGCCCTAGCCATATTTTGACATGTGTGAGACCCTAGAATTTGTCTAGGATGCGTAGTTTGTTTGTATGCATGCAATGTTATGATCTTTTGGTTGTATGTGTTGTAAGTTGCAATCTTTGGGATGAATTAGAGTCGGTCTCACACTATTGAGTCTAGTGATATTTACCGTAATATGTTAGTTGTTTAATATTTTGTCCAATTATTTTTTTCAAAATTTTCAATATCTTAGCGTTGCTTATAAATTATCGATCACACGTAGATTTACGTACTAAAGAAACTATACCTAGAGCAATATTATCAATTGGGATGATTTTAAAGATTACGTACAATTTTTAAAATCCGCAATAATCTATTTTATCCGGATACTTTATATGTATCGTGTATTCGTGCTCCCCCAACCAAAAATCCTGGGTCCGCCACTGGTCAAAGGTCACACCTTTTCACACATACAATCATTAACAACAATACATACAATAACAATGGCCTCATACATGCCAAGATATCACTAGGGCTACACCTAGTTACCTTTTATGAGCAAACCACGTGCTATTCCTCGTCCTCTTCAATGTACACCGTGTCTTCTTCGTTAAGGCCTTCTTCTCCTTTGTTCAAAGCACATAAACCACATACAAAAGTACGCACATAACATATAACACATAAAATAATGTAAAACCTATAAAGACTAAACCTAGAACGATGAGAGATTGAAAGGATACCAACAGAGATTGATTAGGAATGAATTAGGGCTTGAAAGATGAGAACTTGGATGAATTTAATGAGGTTTTAATGAGAGAATTAATGGAGTTTTTAGGAGAGAGAAGAGAGGACTAGAATAGGATGAATGTATCAGTAGGTTTAAAATGAAAATTAGGGTTTAGAAATCATTAAAATATAAAGGATTTCGTGTGAAAAGAATTACGGGCAAATTCGGACTCTGTTTGCTGAAACAAGCCGAACCGGGCGGTTCACCTCTGAACCTGGCGGTTCCAGCTAAACCTAGAGGTTCCAAATGCATACTTTTTTGGCCAGAAAGTCTAGTTTCCGTAAAATCTTCCTCCTAACTTAATATTCATACTTCTACTCCTCCTTAACCACTCATACACCTACCAACTCACCCCACACTCATCCACACACCCAACAACCACCTCGAACCACGCAACCTCGACTCGACAACACAACACGCAAGCTAAGGAGACGACTTTCTCGAGCTAAAAATGAGAAAATCGCTAGAAATAAAATACGAATTTTAACGAAATGAATTATTTAAATAAGGGGAAAAAGTCCGGGTGTTACAGCTCCCCCACGAAAGGACGGGACTAACCTTATGCCTTTTCGAAGGCCGTTGGTCCTCTTCCGATGGAGACTCAGAGTCGACGGACAAGACCTCATCATGCATGGGCATCAAGTGATGAGGGAAGCCCGTTAGGTCTATAGGCGAGCCGAAGCGATGTGCCTCCGGCTCCGGCTCTGAAACCTCCCTGGGAGGATGAGGCGACGACACCGAAGCCGCCGTCTTGGACTTCTCCGGCTTCGAATGTTTTGACTTGAAGACCACACGTTTCCTGGGCATTTTCTTCAAGGGAATGTCGAGCATTTTTACAGGCTGCTTCAGTTTAGGCTTACGGACGCTGTTGTCAACAGGTGGGACGTTGGATAGAGGTTTGTTGTCAGAACCAAGGCCAATGCTCATGAGATCCTCGGCAGTCAACAAACCCAATTAGCCCGCGACAAATTCAATGCGTAAGAACGAGAGTAGAGTGAAAAAATAAAATAAAAAACGCAAGTATACAAAGACTCTAGGCCGTCCGGCCCTAGCATACCTGGTTGACGAAACACAAGAACCTGTCCTGGGTGATGGCCTCAGCAGGAGGGAGCCAGTTCTTAGGAACCACTTTGCCGCCAATTTTGACGGACTTAAAATACTCCACAGCCTCCGCCTTCTGCCTGGTCAAGGGAACTTTTTTGACCGACAGGACTTCACCCGACATCCATTCAGATGCCAACTCTAGGCGACGCTTAACGTCATCGTGAAAACGGCGGGGATGGTTCAATGGCACCGGGGACTTGACGTACAGTCATCTCAAATTCCACCCCCTCATTGACGCTAGCACCGGGAAGTAGGTCAAATAGTCTGTCTCTATAACAAGGGACCACCAGCCAGCCGTAGTCTCGGTACATCGGCAAAACTGATGGAGTCGGCGGAATAAGTTCATTGTCAACGGAAATCCCTTATACAAACAAGTCCAGGCAAAGGCCACAATGGCCCTAATTCCAAAGGCAGTAATTTGGTATATTGCTAAGTTCACCCGCCTGAGAACGTCTTCGATGAATGGGTGAAGGAGAAACCTCAGCCCGTGTTCCAAGTTCTTTGTGTATGCCGCTGTGTGAAGACCAGGATGGTTTACAACATCCCCATGCTTTCCCGGCACAGTAAATTCCCTCCCTCGGGAATTTTGTAGTGCAAAACAACATTTTGAGGGTAATTTTTCTCATTCAAGAAGTCCCGATAGGTCAAGTCCATTCTACTGTCCAGGGGAATCCTAAAGACCGTTGGCTCAAGGTTTCTAATGTGAGATGGCCCAGGCTGGGCCTCAGCATCAGTGACGCCCTCCTGGGTACCTATCTCAACTTCTACTTCAGAATTAGTCACTTTGTCGTAATCAGAGGAGGTTTGGGAAGAAAAATCGGCCGAGTTGCTCATTGTACTACTCGAGATGAAACTATGAAATTGAAAGGCAAGAGACAAGATTTACCTTGAAACGAGGAACGGGAAAGATTCAAACTGGAGGCGGAACGAAAGAGCAATGAAAAAGGAGGAGATTTTGAGAGAATAGCGGAAGTTTATAAAGCGTGAAAAAGAGTTGCAAGTGCGAAATGACGGAGATTTATAAGGGACGAACAATGAAGTGCCTCTCGGACTACTTCACGACACGTGTCACACAGCGAAAACGAAGCGTCACCTCAAACTGTTCAAAATTCAAAAATTGATCCAAAAGATGGCGTACACAACACACCATCGCTGAAGGATTCAGGAAGGATGATTCACCAGGTCTCGCAAGAGTCATACATGGACGGCCCTAGGGCCCCCCTTGTATGGGGGTAATTGTTGGGGGTGAATCATCCTGCCACCCATGAGGTCGGCCCAGGTACATTGGTGGCCGGGGCAAGCCCTCATCCCTCGGCCATGAAGGTCCACTCGGTCCTGGGTGCACATAAACCGTATTGTACGGTTGAGTAGAGACTACAGGACAAAGACGTGAAGAGTATAAATAAGAGGTGAAATCCAATGTTACTATTCATTCAAAAAAACATAAAAAAGGTTAATTACATTTTCTCTCTCCAAGTTCATTTATTTTCTCATACATAAACTGACTTGAGCGTTGGAGGGTTTTTCCCTAGAACCCTGAGGCTAGGTTTGCTAAATATTTCAGGCTGCGAGAGAAGCAACCATGATTAAATATAGAAGATCCCACAACATCATTCCCGAGAAGACATCACACCAAAAGAGTTATTTCGTCTACTTAGCTACCCTAATTTTTTACCCGAAATAACATGTATAATATATTAGTGTATTTTTACATGTATATTTGTGTTTTCATGTTAGTGAAGATATTAACAATTTTTTAATTTATGTGCAGAGTTATTTCGGTGAATGGCGTAAAATTTCATACCATTTGTTTCATTCATTATCATAAGTACATACTAGAGGCATGCAATTAGATTCTCAGAAGAGGTGAAAATATACGAGGGGATAAGTTAACCACAACCAAAGTATTTGTTACATTAATCAATGATCAAGGTATAATATGAATTTGGTTTAAATGTTTGATAATCATATAAACTTATATATAATATAATTAATTATTATTAGAAAATTATTTTAAACCCATGCATCGCACAGATTTTAGAACTAATTATTATTTTTGATTGTAGTGTAAACTAGGGGTAGTGTAGTTTTTTCCTCAAAAAGCATTTCTTAATATAGGCCTATAGGGTATGTTAGAACTGATAAAATTTTCGCTGTTTGGTTAACATATTAGAGTGAATGGATTTAGAAGGAAATGAAGGGGAGGACAAAGGAGAGAGATAGCTTCCGTTGTTTGGTTACAATAGATGAAAGGAGGGAAATGAAGGAGATATTCATTTTCCCGTCCTCCAAATTTAATAAATTTCTCTACAATTAAAAAGATTTGGAGGAAAAATCTATCCAAGCACCAATATCTCATTATGCCCCTCCTTCCCTTTCCCTCATTTCCCTTCCCCTCCCAGTCCTTTCTATTTTGTTATCCAAACACGCCTAAATCTCTCCCTTTCCCTCCTTTCATCTCCCTTCCTTTTCCTCAATTCAAACACACCCTTAAAAATAAACAAAATACAAAGCGAATGTTTGATAATGCAAATTTTAATTTAATCATTTTATTTATGAGTCGTAAAAAGAAACTTCATGAACTCTGAGATGAGTCCACCTGATGCCACAGTACATCAGCATAAGCCTTCTCCTCTTCAGCCTCAGGCACTGCATAATTTGCGACTTCAACTTCATCATCCTCAACTTCTGCTTCCACCTCTTCGTCCATAGGAGCAATACCGTCAAATGCCCGCCCCTCTCGAGTCACAAGCTCAGCTAACGCCTCGCTCATTGCACGCATTGTTGCTGGCTTATCGCTTGGCTCGTATTTTGGAGCAGGAACAACAAAGGGCAACCTAATATCATCCAAGTTTGTAGGGTTTTTTAGACTGCGGTCTTTTGTACATGGAGGAGGAAAGACGAATATGCAACCAAGTTCATAGTTGCAAACGTGAAGCCTCAAACCAGAAGAGTTTCCGTTCTGTGGGCCCCTAGATTGGCTCGAAACAGGTCGTCCCCAGGCAGCTGCACTAATGTTATGTGACCCGCAATAAATCCAGCCACATGATGCACCTGTATTAGATTTGAAACGTCTCCTTGCTACCTGTTGCATTCGATTGACAAAAGTTATTGTCTTAGTGTATGAAATTGCCTGGGTAAGTCCATAAGTAACACTGTACAAGAATATTTTTCTTCCAAGTCAATCAAAAGGAGATGACATGGATAAAAAACAAAAGAAAGACATGTCGGAGAACCGAGCTTGCAGACGCGATGTTCCAGAGTTTACTAAATGAACCACAAGTCTTATCTCACAAGAAACCATAAATCCCAAATATCCTCGATCATTTCTGCAATAATATGTATAGATGTGTCCAGGACTCCAGGGCTCCAGGCACAAGTGATTTAATGAAAGACATTTTCCTAAATTATCAGTCTATGTCTAATGCCTAGATTTTTTAATTGGTGTGGAAAAGGGATAAATGACAATATTCGACCCATACAAGAGTGCCTTTGTTCCTATAATCCTATCCTAATTACGGAGTAATAAATTTGACCCGTTGAAGAGTGGCACACACTACAATAAAATACAATACTACTTTGGATTATCCACAAGGAACATCTTACCTTCACGTGCATGGGGTGTCCAACTCTATCATTAGGATAAGGAACGGCATCATGGAGTATGTCGACAGGTTTCAACCTCTGCCATGTTTTCTGCATACGGGAAAATCAAGAAAGCGCACTTATAACTTATCACATGGAAAAGAAGAATATAACAACATTACTCCAAGATTGCACCCAGTAAGGAGAAATTAAACTGACAAACGTGAACGACAAACAACATTACAGAGAAAGAGGGTGGGGGAGCAAAGATAGAGTTACGTGCCTCTGAAAAAGATAAAGTATGCTTCGAGGGCGTGATTCCACACTGAGAACTCTTCACTCTGTCGATCGTCGGGAAAATAATTCTTATCGATGGACATTTCATTTCATGGCTAGCATTCCAGATACCCCACTGCCAAAACCATCACAAGAAGTTTACGATACATCACAGGTTTGTGAATCTCCGGTTCACAGTACGCATTGAAAGTATCCATTTGGTCATATGAAGATAAGCAACTCTCAGCCTATCAGCAGAAAACTCCATCACAATTGAATTGTCGCTATTTGACTATGTGGTTAATGAATGCCAACTTTTACCATAATGTCTTACTTTCTCCAAAACATACATATAGATTACAATGTAAATTGTCAAGTTTGATTGACCAACTGAGCTATTTCCATATAATAATTGAGTTACGACAATTGGACACTGAGGAATCACTCAACTTCAACAACACTTGACCGCAAAGTCAGATATCATGAGATGTGTCTGATAAATTAAAGATTGGACCAAATGTCCGTGTAGACCAAGTAGCATGAGTGAAGGCCCGAGTTGTAAAGTCTGAAGGTCAATTGATTTTTAGAAAATCGTTATCAAACAGTATTGGTGTAAGTGCTCATTGCAAGCTCATAGAACATTGATTAGACATAAAATAGACCATAAAACAACAAATATCAATAGTAACATCTAAATAAACACTCCCTTTATAATCCCAGTTTGGGCTGTGATGGCCAAGACAAATACGATTTCCCAACAGCATAACCGTGACCACTATCGTGATCATTACAAAACTTTAAAAACGCTGTTGAGGCCAATTTATATTTTGTAAAGCACTAGACCAACAATAACTTACGAATATTGATACCAAGAACGGAATAATTATGTCACCTCTGGATCAGATTCTTGAGAATCATACAAGTCCTGTGATTTCTTCCCAGCAGCAGCAGAAAACGCTGCACAAAATTGTGGGCCGACTGATGTTCCAATAGATGACGCACCTAGAGAGTGCAGATGAAGTGACAAAAATGAGATAAAATAATTACTCTCAATACAGAGCTATGGTCATAAGCTGTATAAATGAACCTTACCATAGATGAAATCGGACTCCATAGATTCGGGCCATTTATATTGATGCAATACCTTCCCCAGAAACATACTAGTTAGTATTTAGAACGAAATAGGAAAGCTAAAACTAGGAAACCACAATGAAATGCATGGAAGAGTGGCACTCCAAGAACACCGACATTACCTCTTCCAGTCGCCAAAGCCCTGTACACCTTTGAAGTGATGCGATAAGAGAACAAAAGGCAACAATTTGTTCTGGTTTCATTGTCTTCAGTACTTCCTGGAAATTAGGCCCCTGCACACACAATTCAATATTGTTTTCAAGTCCAGTACAATACGTAATGTAAGTTTAGACATGCAACTGTCAGTTGAAAACCCTATACATATGTTTGATGCGAATAAAAAATACCATGCCTGAGACACATGAAGAAGTAATTGTACTCTTGAGTTGCTTTCTCCAAAAGCAGCTGCAAGTGCTTCTCGAGGACAGACATAACCATGGAATGCGAAAAACCCAATGTCCCACAATGGAGATACCCATTTTGCAACCGTTCGAGGTAAGAAACCAAGTTGAACAACATCTAGAGAAGAAAACAAGAAAAAAATTGAAAACTACTTTTCATGGGAAGAACAACGAAAAAATCAGATGGACAAAGTTTATTGTCAAGAAACCAAATTGCTATTCAAATTTACAAAATAAATAAATAAATAAAAAAGAAAAAAATAGTACTTCGTATAAAATAAACTTAATGGATACAATACTTCATATACACTGCTAAAGGATGCCGAGGATATTAGATTTCAGTGGATAGCAATAGAATACAGACGACCTGCAACAGGAAAACAGATGGAGAACAGAAAAGGGAAAAGGCTTGAGTATAATGCATCAACGAAATTGTGTTTTACCTCCATTGCAAAGCTGCTTGGGATTTGAAACGAGTACACTAACAGCATTCACATCTTGCGGTATATGTTTTTCTCTTTGTAATAAAATTGCTGTCATTCCAGATTCGACATTAGAAGATTGGGCAAGATAAGCAGCCAACTTCTTCAGCTGTACACCGTTAGAGTCTGCTGATCTCTGGAAGCGATGACTCAAACCAACAACCGACGCTATGACAGAACCAAGGAACCTTTCGCTACAATTAGATTTGAAGGCCTGCGGGGATCAATAAGAATGAATATATTGTAATGGTAAAAAAAAAATAACACTAATAAATGACAAATAAAATTCAGGCAATACTTTTATACAAGCAAAAAGCTGCCTCAAGAATTCTCTTCGTGCTAGCACCAAAGCTAGAAACACGGATAATAACTAATATGATATGAAATCCCACCTATTTTGTACAACACAAAGGTTTAGTCAAGGATATGCATGGTTAAACCAGGTTTCCTTGACTTTCCTTAATGCTGGTCTGGTCGTCTGGATGTCAATAGCAGGAAATACCACTTGATGTACACAAGTAGCAACTACAAATGGGCTTATTCAAAGAAGAGGACGAAGAGAGAATATGAAAGGAAGACAACAATGATGCACTCACATTAGAATGTGTAGAAACAGATCTGTATGAATGAATTCCGGGAACTGAAGCTATAAGATGAGCACTAGCCTCCGTAAAGTCAAACTTTGTCAGCTCAAATATCCAATGTGCCTGACTAGGGACATCAGTAATAAGACTGGCCATGAATCCTGCCAGTTGAGCAGCAAAGTCAGATGCGGACTTACTCGTCTTGCTACCATCAAATTTGTTGAAAAGAGGAGTACAATCAGGAATGACTCTGCGGGGAAAGTCTTGCCACCATACAGTGTTCGTTACACTCTTCCACTACAGAGTCACACAACAAGTGTCATATTTTTGCTGCAAAATGTTAATTACCAGCTAAAAGTAATATTCCATAACCAATATAACTATAGGTGGGAGGGCGTAATGAAAGAAACGAGAAACGAATTTGGTGAAAACTTAAGCCTCAGAACAACTCATATGATTATAAGTAGATAGCAGAGCTTAAAATGTTGTCAGCAGATCATAAGTTGACTGAAAAATTTAACTTTACTCTATAGACAAAATTCACACAGTTTGCACATGCAACCATAGTGCAGCTTTAATGAAACTCCATAAATGTTTGTGGGGAGGAGAAAAAAATGAAGTCTTGTGACATCTGTGGTGATAATGTTAGACTTCATGGAAATGAAGAAAGCAAAAAAAGAATGACATGGAGAAAAAGAAAAGATGTGTGAGAAGAGAGACTGCAGAAGTAAGTTTGTATTGAATAATAGAACAGAATGAATTATTGTGTATGATGGGTGAGTACAAAGTTCTGTATTTATAGGTGGTGCTTATGATTAAGCTAGTTTGTGTAACTACTACGGAGTATTAACTAACTTTTAGTAACAACCATTTAACTACCTTCTAAATACCAACTAAATAACAACCTTTGTAACTAACTCTACAAACAGAAACAAATGAATAGGCCTGCAAAAGCAACACAAGCAAATTGTCACCTGTTTTGCCACCAGGTTAGCAGATGTTATGATGACTCGTAAACTATCTTCTCTTTGCAAAACAAACAGCTTCGGATGATGACAACCAACACCTTTATTGCTCAGATCCTTACCAAAGGCTATCACTTCTGGGAAAGGAGGGTATCTATAATACAACAGCAACAACAACATCAAAGCCTTGTTCCCAAAAGAGTTGGGATCGGCTAACATGAATCATCGTCTAGAACCGTCCATCCATTACATCATATAAAAATTATAAAATAGTTGATCCATAAAATATATTACATTGCTTCCGCACATTGCTCAATAGAGATAAAAATCATATCCAGAGTAACATGAAAGAGCAAAGATTTGTAGCTCACTAAACTCACACGACGATTAAATTGGGGAAGTCATGAGCAGGCACGCATGTCCTCTTTCCAGGGTCGGCACTCCAACATCGCTCAGTGTTATGACATGCAATCGTAATGGGTAGATGGGAAGGAATGTCACAATACGACAAAAACCTGTTCAAGTAACCAAGATAGATTTGTAAGACAATTGACAATAAAACAAAAGGATCATAAAAGACTAAAATTGTCAGGTAACTTTACCATCCAATGTCACTAGTAAAAGTTGCAATAAACATGCTTGAGATGCTAGCAACAGGATGCAAGAGTTCGGGCAAGGAAACTGCATTTTCTTGTTTGGATAAACAATGAAGCATGCTATCAAGACGGTTCAAGTAAAAGTTCTTCCCAGGTGGATCAATCTTCTTTGGGCTTTCTTTCTGACCAAAAGCTTCATCAATAGGTTCATTCCTTCCATCCGAGAACTTAGCTTTTGGACAAGTAGTAGGCATGTGATCTTTACACGTACTGCCAAAAGCAACCAGAAACTCGTCTTCCACATATGATTTACCAATTGTAGGCTTCAATGGTGCAACCGTCTCGCAAGCAACTGTGACGTTAGCTGACTGTGTGATAGAAGCTTTTAAACCTTCTGTGTCTTTGACAACCACAGTCTCACTGAATTGTATTTTCGAAAGAGCTACATTTTCCTGTGGCACGCCCTTTCTCGGTGTATTGACATCATCCTCGTTTAACTCAAAGCACAAATCATTTTTCCCTTTACTCTGGCAAAAGTACGACCCATTGGTGATAGAGTGAGTTTGCACGCAGTGTCTAATACAGGACACCGGATCATAGCTACCTGCAATGTGGTTGCAGTGAGCCGAAAGAGACTTTGCTCTATCAACAAGATTATCACATTTAAAGCTCAAAGACTCAGAATCACTCACCCGGGAAGCCAGAATTCTCTTGTTCACCCTACCACCTAAAAATGGCCTCACAAACCTTGGTCCCTCAGACCGAAACCCATTAAAACCTGATTCTACAAGCTCCTCATGGAACACAATCCTTCGAACAAGAAACCCAATCCTCAACCTCGAGTCACTACAAACTCGACCCCTATTTCCACAACCAAGCAATATCTCATCTCCAACACCCAACTCAACAACCGAACCCTCACCAACCCTAACACCATTCACAAACACACCATTCAAAGCACCCTTGCAAACATATCTACAACTACAACAAGAATTGCTTTTACCCTTTTCCTCTACCACTTTATCCTTACTAAACAATCGATGTCTAAATTCATTAACGATACATTCATCATAGTTACAACTACTACAATCATTATCGTAACGAGCACAATCAGTAGAAGATGAAACTGAAAGAACGCCATTAAGAAGATACAATTTCTTACAAAACCCATCAACTAATAACTGACAGTGTTGCTTACTAACGCGCGGATCATTGAATACAAAATCAGCATGGCGGTTACTCCGGCCAACAGTGTAAACCCGACCCGGTTGGAGCACTGAAGAGAGAGAATTGCAACCGACGTAATGGCCAAACACAGAATTATCTTCACCAAAAAACTTAATTAAATCAATCAAAACTGAAGCAGCCTTGTGTTTGGGCTCAAAGATGTTAACTTTCTTCCTTTTTCTAGGGTTTAAAGAGGAATTCATTCGAAAAGTTATAAATCGACTAAACTAATCCCTCAAACTTAATCAATTGAACAAATAAATAACTGAACTGAATTGAAAAGGGTATGTGTGTGATTTAACGAATATTTCAATCGAATATTGAATTCGGCAAAAGAATCAAAAGGGCTTTTGAATTGAAAAGGGTTTATAAATTACATGCCAAATATGAAATTGTTTGTAAATTAACGCGATTTAAATTTGGAAACTCGTATTCAATGGAGTACCGACGAGTGAATGAAAGAATTTGGGGAACATCAGACGAAGGAGATGATGAAAATTGAAGTGACTCTTCACTTTTTCAGTAATGTTGCACGAGTTTGGATTTTTGATGAAGTTAAAAATGAGAACTATTCAGAAAAATGGAGGGAAACTGTACGACGTAGAGAAGCTTTGACTTAGCCTGCCAAACGGCTCAATCGACACGGGTCTAGGTTGGATAATTTTGAATCGTGTTAGTTTTTTTTTGGGTTAGTTTGGATTAGGTCAGGTTATTTGTGTTCGGACTATTTTGGGTTATTTATTGTCGAGTTATTCACGGAAAATATTTTCTTTGCCGCAATAAACATCTAGATTGAGTCATGTAATTGGTTGAGTCAATTCGGGTTTTAAGTTGAGTTAAGGTCTTGAGTTCGAGTGACGGATTAGATTTGGGTTGGATTATGTGGGTAGGGTCTTTCGGGTCAGATTAGTTCTGTCATGTTTACTTTTTGGATAATACTTTTAGAATATGTTTGATGCACAATAAATATGGATATACATATGAACAATATACTTATAACTTTAATTTTTTCAACGACATAATTACAAAATTTTCAGTATATATCATGTAAATCAATAGAACTTAAAAAAATACTTATTGTATATAGTCATAGGTGATTTCGCCATAGTTAAAAAGAATTACCGCGAAGTAGGGGTATTCAAAAAGTGGTCAGGACCGATAAACCGGACCGACCCGGGTTGGACCGAATGCAAATAGGTCCGGTCTCCGGGTCTTCAAATTTTTAGAATCCGGTCTTCAGTCCGGTCCAAAGTTGGAAAAACCTCCCTAAAGCAGTAAAGCCTTTATATTAAGTGGTCCGGTCCGGTCTAAGCTTGGGACTGAGGAGTAAAGGTGCCTGGAGTGCAGGTCTACTTATAACCTGCAGAGTCAGGTCCTAGGGTTTGACTTTTTAAGTAATCCGGTCCCCGGTCTTTTTAGGTCCGGTCCGGGTTTGGACCGGTGAACACCCCTACTGCGAAGTCACCCAATAATTAAAAGTTTTTGTCCATTGGTATTTTTTTAAAATTTCTATAACATTTTTTAAATCATAAAATTATCTACCATTGAACAACCGAGCCAAAGTCATAGTGACTTATTATAAAATATAATTTTTATATAAAAAAAAAAGGTCAATCCAACATGGACCATTGGACTTTAGTCGAATACTTCCTGCCTTCAATTCTAACATGGACCATTGGACTTATTATAAAATACAGTTTTTAAAATTTATTATAATATGTATAACTATAATAAAGGAACTAGTATAAACCCGTGCAGAGTGCACGGACTTATATATCCAAATTTTAGTACAGTTTGTGAAATATTATTATTACTTATACGTAAAATTGTTATAGTATATCTATCGACCACAATATATTTAATTAACTTTATCTTGATAACAAAATTTTTAATAACGTATAAAATTTTTAGGTTCGTATATTATTACGTGAGATGGTCTCACTATGCTACTATCGTGAGACATCTCTTTTGTAGTTAGTTATTCTTTGAATTTAGTAAAAAAAAACTATACCAAAAAAAAAAAAAGAATTTAGTAAAAAAAAAATTAATTTTTTATTTTTTATTTTTGAACATAATCCCTAAATGAGGCATAATTTTCTTCAATTTCCATTCGTAAACATCAATTATCTGTTTTTCATCAACTTCATCAAATTTTACTCTGTATTTCTTGATCTTCTTCAGTTTTCATCAGTATATGTATAAATTATTTTTACTCCAATTTTCATCTACTCATTATATTTCTGAAGGCCTAATGATTATCCATTAAGATGTACGTTGTTCTTCGAGTATATTACACTATTGTGTAATTGTTCATGCTACGTTGTTCTTCGAGTATATTACCCTATCTATTTTTATTTTTCTCTTCCAATTAGTGCCTTACTTAACATAGTGCATATATTATTATGTGATAGATTGCATGAACGTAAATTTGGGAGGGATTTAATTGCCTAATTAAATGCATTATGAATATTTTTATTTGCAATGCCTTCCATTTTACCTTCAATTACTCCCTTAATTAACTCTAATTTATACATTCTTATTATCATATTCCTAAAATGAGTCCCTGACTCGTTCATTTTGCCGTCTAAACTTTCAATTGCTTCCTTATTTAAGTGTGCTAGATTTTAAGATAACATTTAATTGCCTTATTTAAATGCAAAATTGATATCTCATATTAGCAATAATATATAATGAGTTTATTTGATATTCCATCAATTATTCCCTTAATTAACTTAATTATATTTTTGTCATCTAAAAAATTTGGGCGGGAATTAATAGCCTATGTTGGGCATTCTATTATTATGTTAACATGATATGATATTTATGGCTAGGATTTAATTATTATAATGGCTCAAACATATATCACATGATATTTATGGGTAGGATTTGATTATTATAATTATTATAATATAATGGCTCAAACATATACAGTATCACCTAAAATACGGAGTAACTCATATACTATCACCTAAAATCTTCTTATTCTATTCACACATGTATTGCATTTACTTTCCATTGTTTTAGATTTGTTTATATTTATTGCATTCACACATTTTGGCTCAATTTTGAGGATAGTGTATGACATTCTTTTAGTAGAGATATATAGATGCCATTACATAGGTTTTTTGGTGCTAAAATTCTCCCTATATACTTTTATTATAAAAGGAAATTATATCTATTCATTATATAAAATATTTGATAATATCAATGGTATTCCTGATTTTTCGTATATGGATTTTACTTCTGTTATCTACTTTTTTTTTCATTTAGTTTTCTCTCTTTACCCTTTTTTACTCACATTGTATACAAAATTCTCTCTTTATTTTTCTAACTTTTCTTAACCAAAACTCATACAATTTTTCAATTATTTCAATTACTAAATTCGATAATCAATCTAACAAAGTAATAATTCGATTCAATTTCAATTTTTTCATAAAATTATGTTAATTTTATTAATCTTGATAAATTTAAGTTAAAAATTGAATTAGGGTTTATATAAAGTTGGGATTTGGGCGGTTGCCGGCGGCGGGAGGCGGCGAAAGGCTGACTGTCGTGGCATGGGGTCGTTTTGTAGGTGGCCAGAGCAATGGTGTAGGCCGGAAGTGGGCATGGGACGTCGGAGTAATATTAAGATTATATATTTAATATTAGGTAATATTAAGATTATATTAAATTAAGTAGGTAATATTAAGTAGGTAATATTAAGATTAAGTAGGTAATATTAAAATTATATATTTAATGTTAAACTTATTAAACAACAAATCAATAGTGATATATTGGCAATAGCTAGGATGTTAGGGACATTGAATTAGATGTGAGAGGCCACAGGTTTAACCTTCCGCACCTCCTTTTTTTCTTTATTTTTTTAATAAAAAATTCTTTGCGTTTTTTTTTTTTTTTTACATCGGCCACCCAGACCCTTTGCCCCACCGTGACCCGCCCCACCGTGGAAAGGCAACACCACTCCCACCACCATAAACCTGTGGATACCCGTATCCGTACCTTCCAAACAAAACCCGATGATGTAACCATGACTTTTAACATGCATATACCCGTATCTTGTAACACCCCGTGTTAATTTAAGCTAATCATAATTAGGAAACCAATGTTTAGACAATCTCGCTCATCTATTTCTTTTAAAACAACACACTACACTTTCCTAACACCTAAACTAAAACCATTTTGAATTACTTTGAATTTGAACTTTATTCTTTCATATTCAAACTCGATAAATCAAATGATGAATCCTCGACAAATTTCTCAACGACAAATTACGGCACGCAAATCGAAGTCAATGTTGACCCAAAATGCCGAGTCACCTTATGGTGATTTAATCATCTAATCTTTTTCAAATTCTACTTACTCATAATCTAAATCTAACAAAGGTTAATTAAGGCTCAATCTTTTTGATTATTACTAACAAAACATATTATAATATTATCCAATTACTATTCCTTTTTGATTTAACTTACACTTTCACTAAAACTCGAAATAAAGAGTCACACTAAGTCAAAACTGATAAACTTTTTGACGTTTGAATATAATGATTTAAATCGATAACATTCAACGAAAAAAATATATATTTCGACCAAGTAAAGTTTTATTTCAAAATTACGAGGAGCTAGTACCTAATTTTTATTTTTATTTCGTTTTGTGTTTTATTTTCATTTTTATTTTCGATCTTTCTTCTAAACATTATTCTAAGACTATATAATTCAATTCGAGACTTTTCGCGTACGCGTAAATCGAAAATTTCAAAAACGAAAACCGAGGCACACTTTGACCAAAGTGGCCGGCCTACTTGAGCTTCACATGCTCATGTGCTTCTCTTCCTACCTTGTCCATGCTTTAACGACAAGTCTAATCTCAAGCCACCCTAAGTCAAGCCACCCTACTAAATCATCATCACTTGTTAGCTATTTTAATTTAAATGATAATACACTAAATACACTAATGTATTCACACATTATACTACATGATAAACAAAACACAACAACTACTACACTACTACACAAACACACGACATACACAACACAACAACATCAAAATTTTCTTTCTAAGTCTTTCCATTTTCTCTCTAAATAAACACATACTCAAGAAACTTACAAGCTCCTTCATCTTCAACCTTGAGTAAACCTTGATGATCTTCATCTTCTTCCTCTAACTTTTCTTCTTTAAAACTTCTATTTTCACGTTTATAATTCACCTAAACTATTAACATACTTCTCCACATTTATGTTCTTTAATCACAACTTCTTTTAAATTTAAAAATGAGCATGAAACATAAAATCGAATTAATGAAAATTTAAAACATCACCTAAACCTAAAACTACATATACACTTTAAACTCTTAGTTAACTAGTTTAGTCTTAATAAAATTTTCTAACTTGTTTATTTCTTTTTATGTACTAATCTACCAAAGAAGAGGAGCAAGGAGGAAGCATCGACTTGAGCCAATTCGACCATATTATCGATCCCGATAATTGCTAGGATTTCATTCCACTAACCTAATCAAGGTGCTTCCCGCACACTTATGTGATAAAGCGCCTGCATTTGATTTTATTGTTTTTGATTTGTATGTATGATGTTTTATATCACCTAGTGTTCACATGTTAAATTAGGAGACAAAAATCGAAAAATAACATTTGAGTAACACATACATACCACACGACATTACCCCTTATTTTGGTTAAATTTTTCGTTTTAATTTTTGTAAATTGCATGCTTAAAATACTCATAATAAAATGGACATAAAAATATAATTAGTTTATGTTTAGGACTTAAAATGAAATTGTTATGAAATTTGATTGTTTTTAATATATGTGTGTTCTTGAATATGTTGTTGTTATTCTTGTGTGTAAAATGATTTACTTTTGTATGTTAATATTTGTATATGTCTTTCACTCATATTAAAAGTATAAATGATATAAAGTAAATTAGTTGTTGAATTAGAAGTATGAAAATCAAAAAAATAAAATTTTAAAACATATATACATTCACACGGCATTTCTAAATAAAATGGACCAAATTTTAGTTTTAATTTTTCTAAATAACATATTATGATTAGTTTAGTTAAAATGGACTTGTAGGAAAAATTTGAGAAATTTTCATAAACATATAAAATTTTAACTAATTAATGTTCATATGAAAAACATTAAAGTTCATCACACATTCTTGTGTTCTTCACTTTGGTGATTAGTTTGATTCATAAATTTTATAAGTTTTAGTTATTTATTGTTTTTAGAAACTAGTTTAAATCACTTTAGAATAACTTGAATAAATTAGTATATAAAAGCTTTAAGTCAAAAAACCGATAAAATTTGAAAACAAAAATAAATGGTGCAAGTATGAGTAGCCACGGCATTAGGCTCTATTTGGGACTAAAAATGATTTTGTCACTTTTTATTTTTATCACTTAAGTATTTTTAATTAGTTAAAGTAATGATTTATTAATAAAAACAAAAAAAGAAACTAATAGCCAATATAATAGGAGGCCACGGCATTTCCCTTTGAAATGGGTCAATTTTGGTCAAAATGAATTTCTCACTTAGTCACTAAAATTGATTTGTAATTAGGATTATATTAGATTGTATAATGAACCGTTAATAAAAAGAATCAACTAAACCGATAAAAATAAACGTTACACGTATTAAAATGAATAATGTCGAGTGTTACTACCCTTGCTTAAATTTGGATTGGACATACGGACTAATTAAAATGAACTACGACAACCTCACTAAAAATGGGAACCACTAAAGTATTAGTTGAGTATATGACTAAATAAAACCGAGTTTTACTTTTGAAATGTTATTTAAAACTACTATGTACAAAATGAACTTAATAACTTTGAAACTAGAATTTTGTACCTAAATTTAGCTAAGTTATACTTTCAAAATATTATCTAAAAACGCTATGTACAAAACGAACTTAACAACTTTAAAAATTGAATTCTATACTTAGAAAATAATTTGGGTTGTACTTAAATAAAATACCTCAAAGTATAAGAACACTAAGTATAAAAATACGAATAAAATACGAAGTATAAAAATACTCATACATATAAGAATACGTACAAATACGGAATACTAGAATACAAATACGTATAGTAAATACGATGAATAGTAAATACGATGAATAGAAAATACGGTGAATAGTAAAATAATGAATAGTGAAAAATATTTAAAATTTACGAACGGACTCAAATAAATAATTAGGTTTTTCCTATGTATTCTGCTTTTACTGTATTTGTCGCTATTACTAAGATTCCATTATATAAAGTTTGACGATACATTTATGTTTGAGAAATAATTCATGTTACGATTAAATGAGGAATAAGAAATTGAGAAAGAGAATTGAACTACCTGAATAAAATACTTGGATTGTTCGCCATGTTGCGACTCTTGAGAATCGATGTTAACGAGGTAGCTGTATATGGGGACTTGGGCTCCCTACCAGAGTTGCCCAAGGCGAAATAACAATCTTAAGATCGCTACTCGACACGGTATATACAACCTCAGAGATGGGGCATTCTTGATATTTCCGTGGGCCCATATATCAGTAATTGGAAACGCCAGCCCCATCCGGGGGTACCCGTCTTTGGTGATAGTCGAACTTTTCGTCGGTGATACCTTTTGAATAGCGAATACGTATGATCCTCGATAGGTAGTGTATGCATACATTAGACAAGGGATTAGGCCGTCCTTATTACCTTAGATATCTTTTGCCTGTCAGACACGTCCGACTTCGTTCGGCCCTGACCGCTTCTGCGCGGATGCTTATGAGGTCTGCATGCTTCCGCCTTACTAACGAAGACTCATTTGTTATCACATGTTGAATGTATTTCCTTGTCTTGTTTGATTGATTTTTTGTACGATGATGGGGTGTTATGAGTGTTGGATTACGACTTGCTGAGAAGGATTATTTGAGAGTGTTGTATGATATGTGATTGTATTTATACTCATGTTTGAATCATTTTGATCTCTTTATGTGTTTTACCTGTTTACTGGCTAATTGTTTTTACTTATTTATTTTTTCATTATTTATACTGCATATTGCTTTAGAATTGCATGTGTCGAAAGAGTGTGCGGGATAATGATGAGAATTTAATGCAGGTACCCCGAGACAGACGTTAATCATGCTGGGGATGGTTTACCTTTATTTTGTACTCCTTTTTGAGAGAATGTAATCGAATAACTCTGTTATCTTAAACTCATATTATGCATATGGAGTTTGTAATACGATTAACAGCTGGTTTTGTAATTTATAGACTTAATTAATTTTCCGCCTTAGTTTAATTAAAGTCACGAAAAACCAGGTTGTTACAGTTGGTATCAAAGCTGTCTTGCGACCGTGAAATAACTTAAGGTTATCTCATATAGCGAGACGACACCTGGGCCGGACATATACATACTATATGTCTAGCATAGACTTATAGGATCAAATAATAAATTAGAAATTTCTAGACCGCTAAAATAATAATTTAGATCACTTTAAATTGTGCGAAAGGGGTAGAATCTTAAGGACCGACCAAATAATAATAAACTAGTTGTTGAGCGTTAAAACCTTAGCTTTTATAATTCTTTACTTGCTATTTGCTCTATGACTAACTCTAGTTTGACAAAGGCCCTTAGGATGACGTCTTTCAGTTACTCCCGTAACAATTTACCACAACGTCCACCGATGATGCTGC
The DNA here is from genome assembly GCA_023091065.1 of Dianthus caryophyllus. Taxonomy (NCBI): domain Eukaryota; kingdom Viridiplantae; phylum Streptophyta; class Magnoliopsida; order Caryophyllales; family Caryophyllaceae; genus Dianthus; species Dianthus caryophyllus. The sequence continues at coordinate 6,894,719 of CM041529.1, read as the reverse complement.
TAGGAGAGTATATACGTAGCCATTCCATCCACATAGAGCGATATGTGGAAGCTCATGGAATCACGACGGGCAGAATCTACCACACTAGGGGCATTGGTATCAGTTTGACCATGATTGAGAGCTTCCATCCATACGACGAGTTTTGGGCACCGATTGGTTGGCGACTCCTCTATGATTACGAGCTGTACATGGACCGCATGTACCACCCAGATCCACTCCAGAGGGTGATGGAGCCACCTGCGTGGATGGAGTACGATGTGCTACTCGAAGACTTGATGGATCAAGAGTATAGACGCGACTATCCTCCACCTCCCCCAGACGCCATCATTCCTCCGATCATTTGGGAGAGGGATCTCACCTATGGGAGACTTTTGAGGGTCGCAAATCATCTTTAGGGTTATTCGACTCCAAATTGTAAAATATATGTGATCGACTTTTAACTATCTTAAGAACGACCTTAATGTCGTCATTTTTTTTCTTAACGGCTATGGATTTTCTTTCGGATGTAACGTTGTGTGAACCTATGTATTATATTTCCTTGAATGTAATATTTTACCCATGTACTTATATGTATATGGAGACGTTATGTTGCTACCAAGTCGTGTGCTTTTCATAACTCGTTCATTTTAAATTCTGCATACATGTATGTGAATTCAAAATCTCATCTAAGTTATACCCCCCACTTATTTCAGATATGACTTCAGCACGACAAGGAGTTCGTGAAGTAGACCGAGATGAGAAAGCTCGAAAGAGAGCTGTCCAAGCATATGCACGTCGTCAGCAAAGAAAGGCGTGGAAGAAAATGCACAACTTGGAGAATTCAAGGATCGACTGGAAGACCAGGGCACTCAAAACCTCCTATGTGGAACATCGAGTTCCAGATCACCTCCGCCGATCTTCGAGGAAGACCGACGCGGTTGAGGCATTCATGAGGAGCAACCCAGACGCCTTTGAGGGAGTTAGGGAAACCTTATACACTTGGACTAGGCACATGAGTGCAAAGTTCCAAGAATATTCGGTCCCGGAAGAGTGGAAAACCTCCTTTGCCGCTGTCTGCCTTGACGGAGAGGCCAAAGCTTGGTGGTTACGCGTTCGATCCCCAACTATACGAGAGGGCGACTACTACATTAGTTGGGAGGATTTCAAGCTCGGTTTGAGCGACATGTCTTATGCTGTGAAGTATAAGCATAGCTTCTCAGGAAAAGAGTATCACTACTCCAAATTTGCTTAGGAATCTAGGACAAATCTTTTGTCATTCTCGACCCAAGTTAATATCTCTTGAGAATGTATCTAAACCTTTATGTTATTTTGCTGAACTTTGTATCTGGTTCTTACCTTAGTTCATTTCATAGGGAATGTATTAGGAGGCTTTGTAACTTTTTGATGTAACCCTTTTACATTATCAATGAAATGTATTTTACCTTGTATTCTATAATATGCCTCTTTTCTCAAAATTCATACGGCTTAATATTTTTCAGAATGGATGCAAATAACATAAACAACATGGCTGACCCAAACTTCGCCAAACATTTTGCTGAGGAAGAAGCAAGGAGGAAAGGGTTCGAGGATGCAATTACAAAAATTGCTCAGAATATGTATCAACATCAAGGCGGCGGGAACAATCAGTCCGCATTTGAGAGGTTCTCCAAACATCGACCCCAAACATATTCTGGCTCTGTTAACCCTACGGTCTTGACAGAGTGGATTGAAGAAATGGAGAAGTTGCTAGAACTGAGTAAGACACCACCTAACGAAATGGTGAACGTGGTAGCGTACTACCTGAAAGGAGAGGCTAATAGTTGGTGGCGCCTAATCAAAGCCCAATTCCCCCTAAGGCTCTATAACTGGAGCGAGTTTAAGACCATGTTGGAAAACAAGTACTTTGGGGAAGAGTTGAAGTGGGAAAAAGAAGAAGAGTTTAGGAATCTGACCCAGGGTGAAATGTCCCTACAAGCTTACACAGAAAAATATCAGGAGCTGTCCAAGTTTGCTCCTAAGATATTGACTAGCGAGGAGGAACTCGCAACTCGTTACGTACGAGGCATGGCTAATAACCTGAGGATAAACATGAGCGGGTTCGGCTGTAAGAACTTTGCCGAAGCCTACGAAAAGGCAACGTGTATCTGGGCACCCATCCAGAAGAGTGAAACTGAGGAGAAGAAGAAGAAGAAGACGTTTACGCCTCCTGTGGCGAGTGCAAGCTTCATCCACAAACCAATGTTCGGTCGTCCGGGATTCCAAAATCAAGACAACCGAAATAAAAGCCAGGGCAGGCCCCTGTACACCAACCGAAACCCCACCGGATTCGTAGGGAGAAATAACCAACAACCTCCCGGAGCTCCGGCCATTCAAGCGGGACAATGTCGTTTCTGTCGACAGCCATTACACCCGGAGAAGCGTTGCAACGGAGAGCCAGTAGTGTGCTACTTCTGTAAGGTAGTGGGGCACAAATCGAATGAATGCCCAAAGAGGGGTATTACTGCTAAGGCAAATGCGGGACCACCGCCAGCCGTCAGGGTTCAGGGACGTGTATACGTCTTGACAGAAGCTGAAGAAGGGGCTGATGATATTATCGATGTCGATGTTATCACCGGTAAATTTCTGGTTAATTCTGTACCTGCTTTCATTTTATTTGATACAGGAGCTTCCCTATCGTTTATATCCTCTAAATTTATTAAACAATCTAAACTCACAAACCCTGAACAGATCAAAACTAACATATCACTACCAGATGGTAAAAACATTCCCTGTTCTTCAAAATACAATAATGTAAAAATCTCAATTCACAAATACGGACTTCCCGCCGACCTTGACCGCTTTGACCTTCCCGAGTTCGATGTAATTCTGGGAATGAACTGGCTAGCTCGTCATAAGGCAACGTTCAAATGTCACGATCAGAAAATTTCACTGAAGACTAATCAAGGGAAGGAAGTATCGTATCAGAGTTTGAAGAGGAAGAGGGGAGTGAAGCTGGTGTCTGTACTAAAACTTCAGAGTATGGAGAGGAAGGGACACCAAGTGTATCTTTGCAGCATCAACAAAGTCGAGGACGCCTTGCGCATCGAGGACATCCCAATCGTAAACGAATACCTTGAAGTATTCCCGGATGTGTTACCAGGTATGCCACCTGCACGAGATGTCGAATTCTCTATCGACCTCATACCCGGCACTGCACCTATATCAAAAGCACCATACAGAATGGCGCCTGTCGAACTTCAAGAACTCAAGAAACAATTGGAGGAAATGATTGAGTTAGGGTTCATAAGACCGAGTGTTTCACCTTGGGGTGCACCGGTACTCTTTGTAAAGAAGAAGGATGGGAGCATGAGGCTTTGCATTGACTACAGAGAACTGAACAAAGTGACGATCAAGAATCGTTATCCCTTGCCTAGGATAGACGATCTCTTTGACCAGCTCAAGGGAGCAGGAGTTTTCTCCAAGATTGACCTAAGGTCAGGATACCATCAGATTGCGGTTCGCAAAGAGGATATACAAAAGACTGCTTTCAGATCGAGGTACGGACATTACGAGTTCAAAGTAATGCCGTTCGGCCTTACCAATGCTCCAGCAGTGTTCATGGACCAAATGAACAGAACCTTTCACGAATATCTCGACATCTGCGTAGTCGTGTTCATTGATGACATCCTGATTTACTCCAAGGATAAAGAAGAACACGCAGAACACCTACACATCATCCTAAGCATCCTGAGGGATCATAAATGGTATGCTAAATTTTCAAAGTGTGAATTTTGGCTAGACCAAGTGTCGTTCCTAGGCCACGTAATTTCCAAGGAAGGTGTAATGGTGGATCCAAAGAAAGATTGAGGTCATAAGGAATGGGTAGCACCAAAGCGATCCATCGAAGTCGAAGCTTCCTAGGATTGGCTGGCTATTATAGGAGATTTGTTCCTGACTTCTCAAAAGTACCCCGCCCGATGACCAAACTGCTACAAAAGGAATCAAAGTTCGTATGGAGCGATGACTGCGAGAAGGCGTTCCAAGAACTTAAGACGAGGCTTACTACAGCACCAGTCTTAACCTTGCCAACTGATGGTGATGAATACGAGGTATACAGTGACGCGTCATTGAATGGTTTGGGTTGCGTCTTGATGCAACAAGGGAAAGTAATAGCATACGCATCCAGACAACTTAAAGTGCATGAAAGGAATTACCCAACGCACGACCTTGAACTTGCGGCGGTCGTGTTTGCACTAAAGATTTGGCGTCATTACCTCTACGGGGTCAGCATCAAATTCTACACCGATCACAAGAGTTTGAAATACATCTTTACCCAGAGAGATTTAAACATGAGGCAGCGGAGATGGTTAGAACTGATCAAGGATTACAAGATCGAATTATTATACCACGAAGGTAAGGCTAATGTGGTTGCTGACGCACTGAGTCGTAAAGCAACACATACTCTGAACAACATTTGGGAAATTCCCTCAGTCATTGTCCAGGATCTGAAAAGACTGAGCTTAGATCTAGTACAATCAGATGACGCTGATCTAAATGCAATGGCGGTCGAACCAGAATTATATCATGACATTCGAGTGCTACAATGGGAAGACCCGGCTCTGTTAGAGATTAGAGAAAAGGTTTCATCAGAAGGGACAGAAGGATTCGAGATCTACACTGATGGAAGTCTACGCTTCAATGGTAGATGGTGTATACCTAACAATGAAGATTTGAAACGCAAAATCCTTGATGAAGCACATAGCACCCGCTACTCAGTACATCCCGGCTCAGATAAGATGTACAAAGACCTGAAATTACGTTTCTGGTGGATAAGGATGAAGGCAGAGATCGCCGAGTACGTAGCTAGATGTATGATTTGCCAGAAAGTAAAATTCGAGCATCAGAGACCAGGAGGACTGCTCCAACCGTTGGAAATTCCTCAAGGAAAGTGGGATTCCATATCCATGGACTTTATAATGGGATTACCGAGGACATCAAGCGGCAAGGATGCGATATGGGTTATTGTGGACCGCCTAACTAAAGCGGCCCATTTTGTTCCAATCAAGGAGACTTGGGGATTAGAGGAACTAGCCAAAGCTTACGAGAAGGAAATAATACGACTACATGGCGTTCCCCTTGACATCATATCGGACAGGGACGCAAGGTTTACATCGCATTTCTGGGGTAAACTACAAGAGGCTTTGGGTAGCAAGTTAAAGATGAGTACGGCTTTTCATCCAGCAACTGACGGCCAGACAAAGTGAACTATCCAGACACTAGAGGACATGTTGAGAGCGTGCACGATGGAATTCAACGTGAATTGGGAAAAGAGCTTACCTCTCGTTGAATTCTCATACAACAATAGTCATCACGCTAGTCTGGGGTGTGCTCCTTTTGAAGCACTATACGGGAGAAAATGTCGCAGTCCTGTGTGTTGGGACGACGCTAGTGACAACGTGGGTACTGGACCCCAGGTCATACAAGATCAAATTGAGCACATCAAGATCATCCGAGAACGACTACAAGCAGCTCAAGACCGGCAGAAGAAGTATGCGAACGAGCATCGTCGACCTATTGAGTTCAATAGCGGAGATAAGGTTTTCTTAAAGGTCTCACCCATGAAAGGGGTAAGACGATTCGGGTTAAAAGGGAAGCTAAGCCCTAAGTATATTGGACCCTACGAGATACTTGAGCGAATCGGAGAAGTGGCGTATCGACTTGCTCTACCCCCTAACTTGTCAAGAGTACACAACGTTTTTCACGTATCTCAGCTACGAAGGTATCGGTCTGATCCGAGTCACATTGTTACGCCCGATGTGATCGCCATCGAGCCTAACATGCTTTACTTTGAGAGACCAGTGAAAATTCTCGCCAGAGAGACAAAATTCTTGCGACGCAAATCGATACCTTTAGTCAAGGTTCTCTGGAGGGGACAGAAGACTGAACAAGCAACGTGGGAGACCGAGGCGTCAATGAAGGAAAAATACCCGGAGCTGTTCAGCGCAGGTAACCTTAACTACCTAGATTACTTTAAGTTTCGGGGACGAAACTTCTTTAAGGGGGGAGGATTGTAACACCCCGTGTTAATTTAAGCTAATCATAATTAGGAAACCAATGTTTAGACAATCTCGCTCATCTATTTCTTTTAAAACAACACACTACACTTTCCTAACACCTAAACTAAAACCATTTTGAATTACTTTGAATTTGAACTTTATTCTTTCATATTCAAACTCGATAAATCAAATGATGAATCCTCGACAAATTTCTCAACGACAAATTACGGCACGCAAATCGAAGTCAATGTTGACCCAAAATGCCGAGTCACCTTATGGTGATTTAATCATCTAATCTTTTTCAAATTCTACTTACTCATAATCTAAATCTAACAAAGGTTAATTAAGGCTCAATCTTTTTGATTATTACTAACAAAACATATTATAATATTATCCAATTACTATTCCTTTTTGATTTAACTTACACTTTCACTAAAACTCGAAATAAAGAGTCACACTAAGTCAAAACTGATAAACTTTTTGACGTTTGAATATAATGATTTAAATCGATAACATTCAACGAAAAAAATATATATTTCGACCAAGTAAAGTTTTATTTCAAAATTACGAGGAGCTAGTACCTAATTTTTATTTTTATTTCGTTTTGTGTTTTATTTTCATTTTTATTTTCGATCTTTCTTCTAAACATTATTCTAAGACTATATAATTCAATTCGAGACTTTTCGCGTACGCGTAAATCGAAAATTTCAAAAACGAAAACCGAGGCACACTTTGACCAAAGTGGCCGGCCTACTTGAGCTTCACATGCTCATGTGCTTCTCTTCCTACCTTGTCCATGCTTTAACGACAAGTCTAATCTCAAGCCACCCTAAGTCAAGCCACCCTACTAAATCATCATCACTTGTTAGCTATTTTAATTTAAATGATAATACACTAAATACACTAATGTATTCACACATTATACTACATGATAAACAAAACACAACAACTACTACACTACTACACAAACACACGACATACACAACACAACAACATCAAAATTTTCTTTCTAAGTCTTTCCATTTTCTCTCTAAATAAACACATACTCAAGAAACTTACAAGCTCCTTCATCTTCAACCTTGAGTAAACCTTGATGATCTTCATCTTCTTCCTCTAACTTTTCTTCTTTAAAACTTCTATTTTCACGTTTATAATTCACCTAAACTATTAACATACTTCTCCACATTTATGTTCTTTAATCACAACTTCTTTTAAATTTAAAAATGAGCATGAAACATAAAATCGAATTAATGAAAATTTAAAACATCACCTAAACCTAAAACTACATATACACTTTAAACTCTTAGTTAACTAGTTTAGTCTTAATAAAATTTTCTAACTTGTTTATTTCTTTTTATGTACTAATCTACCAAAGAAGAGGAGCAAGGAGGAAGCATCGACTTGAGCCAATTCGACCATATTATCGATCCCGATAATTGCTAGGATTTCATTCCACTAACCTAATCAAGGTGCTTCCCGCACACTTATGTGATAAGCGCCTCGTACTTGATTTTATTGTTTTTGATTTGTATGTATGATGTTTTATATCACCTAGTGTTCACATGTTAAATTAGGAGACAAAAATCGAAAAATAACATTTGAGTAACACATACATACCACACGACATTACCCCTTATTTTGGTTAAATTTTTCGTTTTAATTTTTGTAAATTGCATGCTTAAAATACTCATAATAAAATGGACATAAAAATATAATTAGTTTATGTTTAGGACTTAAAATGAAATTGTTATGAAATTTGATTGTTTTTAATATATGTGTGTTCTTGAATATGTTGTTGTTATTCTTGTGTGTAAAATGATTTACTTTTGTATGTTAATATTTGTATATGTCTTTCACTCATATTAAAAGTATAAATGATATAAAGTAAATTAGTTGTTGAATTAGAAGTATGAAAATCAAAAAAATAAAATTTTAAAACATATATACATTCACACGGCATTTCTAAATAAAATGGACCAAATTTTAGTTTTAATTTTTCTAAATAACATATTATGATTAGTTTAGTTAAAATGGACTTGTAGGAAAAATTTGAGAAATTTTCATAAACATATAAAATTTTAACTAATTAATGTTCATATGAAAAACATTAAAGTTCATCACACATTCTTGTATTCTTCACTTTGGTGATTAGTTTGATTCATAAATTTTATAAGTTTTAGTTATTTATTGTTTTTAGAAACTAGTTTAAATCACTTTAGAATAACTTGAATAAATTAGTATATAAAAGCTTTAAGTCAAAAAACCGATAAAATTTGAAAACAAAAATAAATGGTGCAAGTATGAGTAGCCACGGCATTAGGCTCTATTTGGGACTAAAAATGATTTTGTCACTTTTTATTTTTATCACTTAAGTATTTTTAATTAGTTAAAGTAATGATTTATTAATAAAAACAAAAAAAGAAACTAATAGCCAATATAATAGGAGGCCACGGCATTTCCCTTTGAAATGGGTCAATTTTGGTCAAAATGAATTTCTCACTTAGTCACTAAAATTGATTTGTAATTAGGATTATATTAGATTGTATAATGAACCGTTAATAAAAAGAATCAACTAAACCGATAAAAATAAACGTTACACGTATTAAAATGAATAATGTCGAGTGTTACTACCCTTGCTTAAATTTGGATTGGACATACGGACTAATTAAAATGAACTACGACAACCTCACTAAAAATGGGAACCACTAAAGTATTAGTTGAGTATATGACTAAATAAAACCGAGTTTTACTTTTGAAATGTTATTTAAAACTACTATGTACAAAATGAACTTAATAACTTTGAAACTAGAATTTTGTACCTAAATTTAGCTAAGTTATACTTTCAAAATATTATCTAAAAACGCTATGTACAAAACGAACTTAACAACTTTAAAAATTGAATTCTATACTTAGAAAATAATTTGGGTTGTACTTAAATAAAATACCTCAAAGTATAAGAACACTAAGTATAAAAATACGAATAAAATACGAAGTATAAAAATACTCATACATATAAGAATACGTACAAATACGGAATACTAGAATACAAATACGTATAGTAAATACGATGAATAGTAAATACGATGAATAGAAAATACGGTGAATAGTAAAATAATGAATAGTGAAAAATATTTAAAATTTACGAACGGACTCAAATAAATAATTAGGTTTTTCCTATGTATTCTGTTTTACCTGACGAGCTGCTATTACTAAGATTCCATTATATAAAGTTTGACGATACATTTATGTTTGAGAAATAATTCATGTTACGATTAAATGAGGAATAAGAAATTGAGAAAGAGAATTGAACTACCTGAATAAAATACTTGGATTGTTCGCCATGTTGCGACTCTTGAGAATCGATGTTAACGAGGTAGCTGTATATGGGGACTTGGGCTCCCTACCAGAGTTGCCCAAGGCGAAATAACAATCTTAAGATCGCTACTCGACACGGTATATACAACCTCAGAGATGGGGCATTCTTGATATTTCCGTGGGCCCATATATCAGTAATTGGAAACGCCAGCCCCATCCGGGGGTACCCGTCTTTGGTGATAGTCGAACTTTTCGTCGGTGATACCTTTTGAATAGCGAATACGTATGATCCTCGATAGGTAGTGTATGCATACATTAGACAAGGGATTAGGCCGTCCTTATTACCTTAGATATCTTTTGCTCGCCGACACGTCCGACTTCGTTCGCCCTCGACCGCTTCGCTGGATGCTTATGAGGTCCCAGATGCTCCCGCCTTACTAACGAAGACTCATTTGTTATCACATGTTGAATGTATTTCCTTGTCTTGTTTGATTGATTTTTTGTACGATGATGGGGTGTTATGAGTGTTGGATTACGACTTGCTGAGAAGGATTATTTGAGAGTGTTGTATGATATGTGATTGTATTTATACTCATGTTTGAATCATTTTGATCTCTTTATGTGTTTTACCTGTTTACTGGCTAATTGTTTTTACTTATTTATTTTTTCATTATTTATACTGCATATTGCTTTAGAATTGCATGTGTCGAAAGAGTGTGCGGGAAAATGATGAGAATTTAATGCAGGTACCCCGAGACAGACGTTAATCATGCTGGGGATGGTTTACCTTTATTTTGTACTCCTTTTTGAGAGAATGTAATCGAATAACTCTGTTATCTTAAACTCATATTATGCATATGGAGTTTGTAATACGATTAACAGCTGGTTTTGTAATTTATACACTTAATTAATTTTCCGCCTTAGTTTAATTAAAGTCACGAAAAACCAGGTTGTTACATATCTGTACCCCCCTAACACAAACCTTGTGATGAAATGGATTTTTCACAAAAAGCATGTTTTTAACGTATTGTCAAAACGGTACATTTTGTCGAAAACATTTTTAGTCATTTAACGCATAAAATGATTTATTTGCATGTCATGTAAAATGGGTATTCGCTTAGTCATTTTATTTAAACCGACCCGACACAAAAGCAAGCCTATACAACAAAAACAAGCCCACAAACAAAAGCCCAACAACACATAAAACACAAAAACAAGCCTTTTTCCACATAAAAAAGCCCACAAAACACCCCTAAACACGTCTCCAGAGACGTCATACGCTTAAGTCGAGCTCACGTCTAAACACATCTCACAATAACAAATCAATACAAGACAAAAATATTTTTTCGGCCCGAAAACCGAAAAAGCCCACAAACACCAAAACACGTCCCCCGAGACGTCATGCGCTCAAGCCGAGCTCACGTTTAAACACGTTTCACAAAAAAACAATTCAATACAAGACAAAATTATTTTTCGGTCTGAGACCCGAAAAAAGTACGAACCACGAAACCGGGCCAAGTCACTTCATGGCCCAAAAAGTCTCGCCCATCCCATCCAACAAAGGGAATCTCGTATACGTAAGCACATACGCACAAGCCCAATACATCACAAAAACGGCAGAACAAGGACAAAAATCGTCAGTCAACGGGCGATTTCCCTTATAATTGCCTGTTAACAGGCGATTTTCTCTTTTTTTTGGCAATTTTGCGGCGCTCAAACTCTATATATACCCCCCCTCCTTCGACATTACAACACATGAATTATCATCACTCTTTCTCTCTCTACACCTCACTTGCACCGACTCGGACAGACGGGTTCCTAATCCGACCCGGATTGGCATTGCGAACCCGTATTCGTAATACGGTTGTAGCGATTCGGATTTCTAATCCGTTTTAAACCTCACCAATACCGCATAAGCAACGACCCAGTTAACAACAAACAAACGGACACCACTTTTACATTATGCAAATTCTCATTTACGCATCAAACGACTAAACATGATTTCAACAAAACTTGTACCGTTTTCATTAGTCTTAAAGCATGCAAAACTGAGGGTTTTAAACAAACTTTTACACACATGAGTCAGAAAATAGCATTTGAATGATAATTCAAACAATGACTTATCGCTTTGTGCACATTTCCCATAGCAACCTGTCATAGCTTTGACGTTTACATTTGCTTTTACGCATATTTATCGAGTCATATATCGCACTTGTACGTAACGGTTTGCATTTGCTCAAACATCGAATTATACACTGTTTTCAAGCTAGTAATGGCTACGTTTACGTAGGCTTTTCGATTACAATTTTTCATAAAACATTGTTACAAAACTTTCGGAAAGTATACTCACCCCGAATCCGCTCTGGTTTCACAATTGCCTTAGACGGATAGGTATCGACGCACCTTGAACTCTAAAATTCGCGTCTTCGAGTCCAAGACGCGTTGAACGGGTCCAAATTCCCTCATAATTTGGTGGCGACTCCGAAAGCGGCTTTTAAATGATTTTTCGATATTTCTTTAAAATGATTTAAACAATTTACGCAATGGCATCCCCCGTAGCAAATCGAGCACTACGAGCGCGCTTTTATGCGCCTTTACATTTTTCCCACGTAGCGCATTCCGCCCCAAGCATTCGAGGGCGGGCGCACACGGGGCGTCGTTAGGGCTCGATCCCGGTACCTTCAGTTAACGACTCCGCTGGGAACGAGCACGTTTTTTGTTTTTAAAAGAAAATTAGTTTTTTCTTTTATTTAAAAACATAAAAGGTGAAACTTGAAAACTTGAAAACAGTTACATTTTCGATGTTTGAGCACGTGCAACCGTTTGAGTCGAATCCTCCTGATTCATAACCACGCACCCTCGAGGAACGGCCCCTAATAACGCTTGCTTCATAAGCGAGATTATTCAGGATACGTCGATTTCTCACCCCTTCACGATTACAAGTACGACATCCGTACAAACGATCGTAGCAGACAAACTCAGACGCTCTAGGACCCGTATTGAATTCTCACTTAATGTGTGCAATTTCGTGGATAACCCTACACAAACATTGCGGGAATGATCGGAGAGAACCTTACCCAAAGCCAAAAACCCGTGTCACATACGTACAAATTCGAGGCTATAGTACCCTCACTATAGTCGTATTTCAAAATGCATCATACAAAAACACTTGACAGCATTGCATTTACATTTTCAAAAAAAAAAAAAAAAAAAAAAAAAAAAGCGAACGAACAGTTCTTTTTTTTGCAACTTTCGAAATAACATTTTTCAAAAACCTTCCGTATAAACCGGCTGACCTATAGTTATTTCGGTTTAACACGACAACACAGTCTTTCAAAACGCCCGCGAATAATCACTACATTCGCAAGACCTTTCAAAAACGTAAACGGATTACGAGACTCACGGTCACTGTAATTCATTTATAGCAAAACATTTTCACATTGCAAAACCCGAGAATATCAACATATTCCTGCGAAACTTACTCAAAACAAACGGCCTCGGCCTTTTGCAAACATTTTCGCAAAACTCACGTCGAGTCGATTGACCTCTAGTCACTTCGACTAGTCACCTCGACTTGACCAACATCTCTTACAAACAAAAAAACACTCGGGAATGGTCATACCCAATCCCGTCATTTACGTCGAATCAACTTGATGCGGGAGCCTGGAATCACAGTGGAAACGCAAGCACAAACAGTGGAAACGCAAGCACAAACAGTGGAAACGCAGAACCGCCGACAGAACGCAGATACACGCTTTCCAAATTGTTAATCGAAACGCGTAAACAAAATGGAAACACGACTTTCCTAAAATTGAATCGTGTTAATTTAGCTTATTTTATTATCTTTAAAAGGGTTTTTCCCAATTGTACCCCTGTAAAATTGGGTTTTCCCAACTGTACCCCTGCGTATATCGTATTCCCAACTGTATCCCCGAGTTTCTTAATTACTCCCAACCATAACTAATTATGCTTAAGCCGTCAATTATCACCGTTAAATGCCAATTAGGATGCGTAATTTGCCTACGTGGAGCGCCTAATTTGCCTACTTGGAAGGATTAGTTGTAAATTAGAAGTTGAGTCAATTTATTAACCGTCATTTCTTTCTTTTGATTTAATTTTTTTTAAAACCCTTTGAAACTCTTTCACCTTCCTTCCTCTGTTCTTTTAATCTCCTTTCTTTTGTTATTGAACTTTTGCAGTTCATCGTCGTTGCAACATTTTCATCGTTGAACTTTTGCAGTTTTTCCTTCCTCTGTTCAATTTCAGGTATGATTTTGGGTAAATTAAAGAAACTCAGGGGTACAGTTGGGAGTAATTAAAGAACTCAGGGGTACAGTTGGGAAAACGATATACGTAGGGGTACAGTTGGGAAAACCCAATAGTACAGGGGTACAGCTGGGAAAAACCCAATAGTACAGGGGTACAGTTGGGAAAACTCAGGATACGCCGATTTCTCACCCCTTCACGATTACAAGTACGACATCCGTACAAACGATCGTAGCAGTCAAACTCGGACGCTCTAGGACCCGTATTGAATTCTCACTTAATGTGTGCAATTTCGTGGATAACCCTACACAAACATTGCGGGAATGATCAGAGGGAACCTTACCCAAAGCCAAAAACCCGTGTCACATACGTACAAATGCGAGGCTATAGTACCGTCACTATAGTCGTCTTTCAAAATGCATCATACAAAAACACTTGACAGCATTGCATTTACATTTTCAAAAAAAAAAAAAAAAAAAAAAAAACGAACGAACAGTTCTTTTTTTTGCAACTTTCGAAATAACATTTTTCAAAAACCTTCCGTATAAACCGGCTGACCTATAGTTATTTCGGTTTAACAAGACAACACAGTCTTTCAAAACGCCCGCGAATAATCACTACATTCGCAAGAACTTTCAAAAACGTAAACGGATTACGCGACTCACGGTCACTGTAATTCATTTATAGCAAAACATTTTCACATTGCAAAACCCGAGACTATCAACATATTCCTGCGGAACTTACTCAAAACAAACGGCCTCGGCCTTTTGCAAACATTTTCGCAAAACTCACGTCGAGTCGATTGACCTCTAGTCACTTCGACTAGTCACTTCGACTTGACCAACATCTCTTACAAACAAAAAAACACTCGGGAATGGTCATACCCAATCCCGTCATTTACGTCGAATCAACTTGATGCGGGAGCCTGGAATCACAGTGGAAACGCAAGCACAAACAGTGGAAACGCAAGCACAAACAGTGGAAACGCAGAACCGCCGTGACAGAACGCAGATACACGCTTTCCACCGTTAATCGGAAACGCGCAAACAGCAATTTGGAAACACGACTTTCCTAAAATTGAATCGTGTTAATTTAGCTTATTTTATTATCTTTAAAAGGGTTTTTCCCAACTGTACCCCTGTAAAATTGGGTTTTCCTAACTGTACCCCTGCGTATATCGTATTCCCAACTGTATCCCCGAGTTTCTTAATTACTCCCAACCATAACTAATTATGCTTAAGCCGTCAATTATCACCGTTAAATGTCAATTAGGATGCGTAATTTGCCTACGTGGAGCGCCTAATTTGCCTACTTGGAAGGATTAGTTGTAAATTAGAAGTTGAGTCAATTTATTAACCGTCATTTCTTTCTTTTGATTTAATTTTTTTTAAAACCCTTTGAAACTCTTTCACCTTCCTTCCTCTGTTCTTTTAATCTCCTTTCTTTTGTTATTGAACTTTTGCAGTTCATCGTCGTTGCAACATTTTCATCGTTGAACTTTTGCAGTTTTTTCTTCCTCTGTTCAATTTCAGGTATGATTTCAGGTATGATTTTGGGTAAATTAAAGAAACTCAGGGGTACAGTTGGGAGTAATTAAAGAACTCAGGGGTACAGTTGGGAAAACGATATACGCAGGGGTACAGTTGGGAAAACCCAATAGTACAGGGGTACAGCTGGGAAAAACCCTTTAGTTTATTTAGTTGCAAATAAACTTGGAAAAGTTTCCTAGAAGTGGTAGGAGTAATAATTTCTTTTAGTTGATTTTATTTTGTTAGTTTATTTCCTAATTAGATTAGGAAAGTCTTAGTTGATGAATAATTTGGTTTCCCAATTAGCGTAGGACCAATATAGTTGTTTAGAGTACTATAAATAAGGTTGGATTGTGACCTTATTTTTCAGATTACTTTGAGAAATAAAATTCAAATTTATACTTGTGTGTTCTTATTAACTTGCGAGTTATAAGAGTGTTAATTCTTCCTTGCGAGGTTGAATTCTTGTTAGCTTGATTCCTTGCGAGGTTGAGAGTTACTGAAAAAGAGTTAATCGAGTAGTCATGCGAGATTCCTAGTTTAATTCTAGTCTTAGTTGAGGGGTCTTGCGAGATTTTCTTAGCTAATTCATATCTTTTATTTTCCGCTGCAAAATATCGAGTCCGTTCTACATCAGGTACTCTTGCATTTGATTGATTGATGATTGAGGCGACTTATGATGGCTTGACTTGAGAATGTTGTAATGATACTTGTGTTATCGTTTGAGTATGCTATTGAGGATGCTTTCGTTGTTGTACTTTGATCATAGGCCGTAGGCCAGGTAAGATGCTTGTTGAGTTGTCGGTTGAGTCCATTATATTGAAATATGACTGGGGAGCACCTAGTTACTCCCCATTGATTGTGGCTGTTACTTTCTTTGTGGCAGGTTTGCATGCGAGGACGGGTTTGTGTGAGAAGCCGTGAAAAATGTCGACCCTGTAGCTAGCTCTTGATTGTTTTGGATTAGAATTCGGATTAGACTTATACTTGTTTATCGTTTTCATGCTCATGCTGGTTTTGGATTTGGATGTAAGGGGTATTTATTCCCCATTTGTTAGGCTCAAGGCCTACTATCTTTTGTTATTTGTTTGAATAGGGAATAATGACTCGGATTCACGGTGTTTCTGCCACCGTGGCTTTCATTCTATTTTCATTTTCTTACTTAAATCCTTTTTAAAACGTATTTTATTTTATTTGAAAAATCCGGGTTGTTACAGTTGGTATCAGAGCGAATACGCTCTTAGTCGAGTGAGTAGGATTTGACTTAGCACACCGAGTGAGAGCGTTGGTTAGACACACTAGGGGGTTTACGTTGTTTTGTATGCGTTTGAGTAGTTTCTTGAAGTGGCATGTTTAGTAAAATGCCGCAAGTAACTAAAGCTTTTGTGTTGCAGATGGCAAGAAATGGTAATGTCGCGCAGCAGGAATTGCAACGCATCCGCCGACTGAGGGGCAGGCCAACAGTTGGTCCGTCTTTGACCGATTCAACCGTCATCATACTCCTACTTATGACGGTAAAGCTGACCCAGTAGTGCTAGAGTCGTGGGTCAGGGAGATGGAGAAGCTGTTCGTTGCTACAGCTTGTCCCGAGGCGCAGAAGGTGGATATAGCCACCTATTATCTTAAGACGGAGGCCGATAACTGGTGGGCCTTATCTAGAGCCACTCTCTAGGCTCAAGTTGGGCCTTATCTGGTTCAGGGCTCTATGGTGATAAGTTCGTGGCTTTAGCTTGTTTTGCTCCTAATGTTGTTCCCGATGAAGCTGCTCGCGTTCGTCGGTTTGAGAAGAACCTAACCCTAAAGGTTAGGACCGTGCTTGCGGGGGTCCCTTATACGACTTTCCAACAAGCTTATGACCGTGCTCTAAGTGTCTACGAGTTGGTCAAGGCTGAGGAAGCCGAAGCTGCCACTAGAAGTAGCCTGGAGAAGAGGCATCTTGATTCACAGGAGCCTTTTCGAGCTGAGAAGAAGGGGAGGTTCGAGCCTAAGCCGATGGGGAACCATGCTCAGGTTTCTCCCAGGCCGGGTATGCACTGCTATCGATGTCGGAAGGCTTACCACCCGGGTAAGATGTGTGATGGGACGCCTATCACTTGCTTCACGTGTAACGAGTCGGGGCACAAGTCCTCTGAGTGTCCTAAGGCCGCGAAGCCTGTTACTGCTGCTGGCTCCTCTTCAGCTATCGTTCCTTCTACGTTTACTACGAAGGCTAACCCTCCTGCTCAGAAGGGTCGTATCTTCGTCATGAGTCGAGCCGAAGCTGAGCGTCATCCTCATGTTGTCACCGGTATATATCTTGCTAACTCTGTACCTATTTCTTTGTCCTTTTTATACTAGTACCTCTATGTCATTCCTCTTTCCTTCATTGATCGATAAAACTCAACTTACTTCTACTATTCCCATGGATATTCTTATTACTCTTTCCACGGAAGAAACAGTTCCACGTTCACTCCTATTCGAGGATGTCCCTACTTCATTTGGGAATCTGTCATAGCTACCTTCTGTGTGTGTTTTAGTTTGACCGAGTTGGGTATCATTTTTGGGGTATGCGAGGCTTGGTGGATTCGACATAGGCTAGGAGAGCTATTTTTTCTTTATTGGGGTGAGTAGAGTAAATCGTCCTTAGAATAGAAATCGAAGGGAGTAGACTTTTTCCCACTTGTTTTGGTATCATTTTGTTCTCAAGTTTCGAGGACGAAACTTCTTTTTAGGTGGTGAGATTGTAACACCCTGACTTTTTCTCTTATTTAATTATTCACTACGTTTAGGTTCGTATTTTATTTCTAGCGATTTTCTCATGTTTGGCTCGAGAAAGTCATTTCCTAAGCTTGCGTGTAGTGTTTTCGAGTCGAGGTTGCATGGTTCGAGGTAGTTTCGAGTGTGTGGTTGAGTGTGGGGTGAGTTAATAGGTGTATGAGTGTTTAGGGAGGAGTTTGGAGGGGTAGAAGTATGAAAAACTAAGTTAGGAGGAAGAATTAGGAGTCGAAAATTTCTGATCTTGGAGTGGGCACCAGAACCGACTGGTTTAGGGTGTATGCCGACCGGTTCACAAGCCGTGGGATTCGGCTGACATCTGCTTGATTAAGACTTCGTTCGTCAGCAGTTTTCCGTGTTTGCTTATAATTCTTTTTGTACACATCCTATATATTCTCTAGACTTTCTAACCCTAATATCTATTCTAAAACATCAGAAAACTCTCCTCATATTATAACCCTCTCTTCTCTCCCTTCAAAACTCCATTAAAAACCTCATTCAATTCATCCTTAATCTCTCTCAAGTTCTCACCTTTTTCCTAAAATCTCTTCCTAATCAATCTCTATTGGTAATCCTTTCATTCTCTATTGCTTTAGGTTTAGTTGCATAGTTTTATTATTACTTTATGTGTTTTATATTGTATGCTTATATTGTATGTTTTCTATGTGATGTTTGATCGAAGGAGAAGGTGACTTGACCGAGGTAGACACCATACTTGTCTAGGAGGACAAAGAATAGAACGACTTTGTTTTGAATAAGGTAACTAGGTGTAGCCCTAGTGATATTTTGACATGTATGAGGCCTTAACTGTTGTCTAAGATGTTTTAAATGGTTGTATGATGATAAAGTTGCATGCTTTGGTTTATTTGGTTGTGCCCTAATCATTGCACTTGAATTGGTGAGTCGGCCTCATACTTTTGTGAGTCTAGAAGCATGTCTAGGCTTGTGTGATCACTTTGTATTGTTGAGCATGTTGTTAAGATGAATTAAGTTGCTAACTAGTTATGTTAAAAGGTTTTGTTATGAGTTTATGATGATCATTTTGACTAATACAACGTATATGAACATGTTTAGGTTGTTGACTTGTGGTTTTATGAGTATGCTATTGTATTGAGAATGGTTTGTCATGATTGGGTAACGTTGGAGGTTTGAGTATGCATGGATTGACCTTGGCTTTGTATTGGTTTGATTGAGCTTGAGTTGAGTGTGCGTACGTGCACTGTTGGGCACATGCGTGAGGAGATACAACGTCCATTGTGGGACGGATACCGCCCTTAGGTGTTCCCGTCCGCTTTTGTCACGGTTAGGGACTATGGTTCGATTATTATGTCGACATCGTTTTTGTCGCGGTTTGATAGGCTTAGTCGCACTCGCCAAATCAAAAATAAACCTGACAAACCTAAGGGGTAGCTAGGGTAAGTCGGGGTCGAAATCCACAGGGAGAAGGTCGCATTTGTAGGTTACCTATGGAGTGTTTCAAGTCTTAGCCGGTTCGAATATTGTTTGGTTTACTAAAGCTAGAGTAAGGAAAAGGTTAAACTTATAAAGAGAAAGTCTAGGAAGTCGGGCTAGGCAATGGGTAAGGTTAGGTCTAGGAATGATGATCGGGTTGAATAGGTAATCGCACTTGCTAAGGATATAGCTCGTCCTCTCGGTCTTAAGCTTCCTCTAGGTCTCAAAAGCGGGCTCTCGCTACTTACAATTGAGGGTCCTAATGATTGTCTCGCGCCTCTCCTCGAACTAGGCTTTCGATCTTAAGTTCAAGGGTGCTAAAAGTTTGCTAAAACGTGATCAAGGAATCAACAAACAAAATCAAGCAGAGACAATCAAAGCAAGCGCAAAACCCTAACTCAAATGATCATAAACATCAACCAAAACAATCACCCATGCTTCACCCTTCTCCCTAGATGATAAGACTACTCAAACATGATAAAAACGATAATCAAAGCAAGGGAAAAGGATGAAAACATGATCAACAACAATATAAAATAAATTAGCAAAGGAAAGTAGAGAAGAAGTTCAATACCAAAACCAGAAAATTCAAGAGAAGATGATGAACAAGAACAACAAATACCAAATAGAAGATCAAACTAATGTAATCCGAGACGGGAATTCAAAGTACAAGATATAGAAATAATCAAACCCTAAGTTTTTATGAAAGTGTTCTTCTAAGAGTCCTAGAAATGCTGTCAAAAGTTCCTCCGAAAATATGATGTCCTTAGCCTTCAAATAGACGAAACAATTTAAGCACACGAGGCGTCGGGGGGTGGTCCCGTCCGGGACAAGGGTGGTCCCGTCCGGGATGGTGGTTGTCCCGTCCGGGACAGGTGTTTCCCGTGGGTTCCAGCAACTTCAGCTTGTGTTCCTTGCTTGGTCTTCGCTTGTTCTTGCTCCTAACTTGTCGTATGTTGACCCAAAGCCTAGGGACAAGGCATGGCTCGTCTCAAAGGGTAGGGACGGGGTCTAAAGTGAATAATTGAGCTCCGTGTTCTGTCCCATGGTCCCGGGACACCTTCAAACGCTAAAACGAGGCTCGTACGCAAGCGAATCGGCACGAAACCAACTCGAAACATCACGAAACTTTATGAAACTTCACGAAACCTCTCGACCAGCATCCTAACCTCCAAATATGCGTGTTTCCCTACAAAATAGACATAAAAACGCAGCAGGGCCAAAACGGAGAGAAATAGGAGCTGAAACGCGTATAAAAGTACAAGAAACGCGAAGAAACGCTATGGAAACGCTACGAACAAGGGGCTAAAAATATGAAAATATATGACACATCAAACTCCCCCAAACCGAACTGTTGCTTGTCCTCAAGCAACCAAGCATGACAGAAAATAGAGGACAAAGCGAGCAAAAGAAAACTTCCCCGAACAATCACCAAACCGTAAGTAGCATGAGCAAATGGCAATCAATCCCGAAACAGCGTGGGATGTATGGAAATAGCAAGCTAACGGATGAGAATTACAAGACGGCGCAGAGTGAATAGCATGGCTTAACATAGGCTCTCTAGCAATCAAATCACGGACCTCTCGCGGTTTTCACTCTAACACAAATGATGAATAGGGTGATATATGTGATGACACTCACCTACTCGACTAGTGGAAGCACGCCTGCAATCGAATGTGGACCAAGTCTCGCATTCCCGTACACAATAATGTCACAAAAAATGAAGCAAACATGAGGACTTACATAGGATATGAGGGTGTAAAGGCCATAGAGAGGGTAAGGGTGATAAGGTGGAACAAATGATTATGGAATCGTGGAGCTAAGCCACTAGAAATCACAAATGCTACTCAAGTGCTCATCCAACCAAAACGGAACCCAACTCTCATGAAAAACAGACCGAAAGCAGCATATCGGTCTCCTTTACACATCAACGCAACATAGCAACAAATTTCAAGTGCTCACTCATCAACAACAACAACAACTTATCATTTTTGTGCACACATTTTCTTTCTTTTTGTATTTCTTTGTGTTGTGTTTGTTTTTTCAGATTTTTTTTTTCTTGAGCAAAGAGCACACTCACATAGTATAGTTGCGGAAAACCTCATCAAAGGTCGGGGAAACAGCAATCCCGCCTCAAATTCACCAAACTCTCAAAGCACACGACGTCAGCAAGTCGTAGCACGATCAAGACCCATCAGACAAGCACAAGAGTAAGCAAAGCGGTCACTAGCATGGCTAGGGTAGGCTATTTGGGCATGTAGCTAGCAAACTCATGTGTATAGGGGTAAAAGGATCATATATGAGAGGATAAAACAATGTATGAACAAGGTGAATAGAATGAAATCAACTAAAGCCTCATACGCTAAACATGTTACAAAATCGCGGGAAACACGGGATAGGGGCCACACTTATGCGTGTTGATGTTACGCACCCCACGAGGAGAACTACTCACAATCAAAGCACGGGGACCGGGATAGATGAACCGGCCGCAGGAGGCTAAAAACCTCACAATAATAGTAGCTATAGTCCGTGAATGATAAAGCCAACAAGTCAAGCACATGCCAACATCTACTGTGTCTCAACATCCCCGTAAGCGCTAAACCAACAATATAAAACATGCCAAAGCTCAAAGCACACAAGGGAAGGGATGTCGGGAAAGAATCAAGGTAAAAACAAGCTCAAAACAACGGTCGGGATACGTATTTTTGGTATTTTTTTGAAATTTTCTGATTTTTTTGTGTTTTTTGTTAATTTTCAGATTTTTGGGATTTTGGATTTTTTGGAAAATGAAAAACGGAAAGAAAAATGCAAATAGAAAAGCAGAGCGAAAAGCAAAGCGTTCCTCCCCCCAAACCAAACAACACATTGTCCCCAATGTGTCCTAAAGCACATCAACGCGGGGACCTAAAAACATGGGGAGAAAAACGAGCAAAGTGAAAGGAAAACGTACTTACAATATGTACAAAGGAAACGCCCCCCCAAACCAGCATCAAAATGGGGGCGCAAAGACGGCCGCAGACGCGAACCTCGCCATCACTACAAAGATCATCCAATCGGCGATCACTAATCGATTGGCTTGCAGCAAAGCCAACCATTATTGCGACCAAGGCTCGTAGTAGCCGATCAAAAACCTGCTCATGTGCTAAACAAAGGCAAATGTAGCACAAAAATGAAACACATTTATCGAAAATCACAGCTAATGATCGACTCAACAAGTAAATGAGTCTATGAAAATTGTTTTGGAGCACTTTGGTAACATTTATAATACATCCCCTCGCAACAAAGGCACTCAAAAACTCATCGATGCCGTTAGATTGGGACAACGGCGTGACGTCGAAAATGTGAACCTCGGGAGCATGTGAGTTTTTCTCTTGACTTGTTGTGTCCGTGGGGATGAAAGCCGCTTCTTCATCTGCGTATAGGAGGGCGCTTCTAATTCATCCACTTCTGCGCTCCACGACTTTGAGTCACCTGCGTCAATCTCAATACACGGTAAGACCGCCAAAGGATCCTCGGACAAGGATCCAATGGAAACAGACTCAATAGACGCATCAGTCAACGGACAAGTCGGTTCAGGTTCAGGAGCGTCATTCACAACTATCTCAAGCGAATTAGGCGATTCACAATCATAAGCACGCTCATAACCATCGTCATCAAACAAATCATCATCACACAAGGACGCATATGGACTAGTTAAAGCACAAGTTTGAGACGAA
The DNA here is from genome assembly GCA_023091065.1 of Dianthus caryophyllus. Lineage (NCBI taxonomy): Eukaryota > Viridiplantae > Streptophyta > Magnoliopsida > Caryophyllales > Caryophyllaceae > Dianthus > Dianthus caryophyllus. The sequence continues at coordinate 6,871,673 of CM041529.1, read as the reverse complement.
TAGGTACTATCAAGAGGAGCGGGGGAACATTCATATGACTCACAATCACCTTTCATTTCCTCGACTAATTTCATGTACGTAACAAGAACCTCGTGAAAGTCAGCTTTAATCTCGGAAATAAGAGCTTGACGCGTGATATCCCAAAAGGGGTCCCAAATCTCATGTTCGGGCATGTAGTAGATTCCACCATTACTCACGTAGTGAATGAAATTGTGAGACTCATAGTTCATACCCGTGCTAATAATATAAACTTTCTCCCAATCACAACAATTAAGACCAAACGAACCAATGTAACTATTAAATCGAACAATATACTTATGAAATGGTTCGCCATGGTATTGCAGAAAATCAAAAATAGTCATGACATGGGGAAGAAAGAAAGTGACATATGGAAAAACAAAAGACTAGAAACAAGTAACAAACAAAAAACAAAAGCCGTCTCCCCGGCAACGGCGCCAAAATTTGATAGGCTTAGTCGCACTCGCCAAATCAAAAATAAACCTGACAAACCTAAGGGGTAGCTAGGGTAAGTCGGGGTCGAAATCCACAGGGAGAAGGTCGCATTTGTAGGTTACCTATGGAGTGTTTCAAGTCTTAGCCGGTTCGAATATTGTTTGGTTTACTAAAGCTAGAGCAAGGAAAAGGTTAAACTTATAAAGAGAAAGTCTAGGAAGTCGGGCTAGGCAATGGGTAAGGTTAGGTCTAGGAATGATGATCGGGTTGAATAGGTAATCGCACTTGCTAAGGATATAGCTCGTCCTCTCGGTCTTAAGCTTCCTCTAGGTCTCAAAAGCGGGCTCTCGCTACTTACAATTGAGGGTCCTAATGATTGTCTCGCGCCTCTCCTCGAACTAGGCTTTCGATCTTAAGTTCAAGGGTGCTAAAAGTTTGCTAAAACGTGATCAAGGAATCAACAAACAAAATCAAGCAGAGACAATCAAAGCAAGCGCAAAACCCTAACTCAAATGATCATAAACATCAACCAAAACAATCACCCATGCTTCACCCTTCTCCCTAGATGATAAGACTACTCAAACATGATAAAAACGATAATCAAAGCAAGGGAAAAGGATGAAAACATGATCAACAACAATATAAAATAAATTAGCAAAGGAAAGTAGAGAAGAAGTTCAATACCAAAACCAGAAAATTCAAGAGAAGATGATGAACAAGAACAACAAATACCAAATAGAAGATCAAACTAATGTAATCCGAGACGGGAATTCAAAGTACAAGATATAGAAATAATCAAACCCTAAGTTTTTATGAAAGTGTTCTTCTAAGAGTCCTAGAAATGCTGTCAAAAGTTCCTCCGAAAATATGATGTCCTTAGCCTTCAAATAGACGAAACAATTTAAGCACACGAGGCGTCGGGGGGTGGTCCCGTCCGGGACAAGGGTGGTCCCGTCCGGGATGGTGGTTGTCCCGTCCGAGACAGGTGTTTCCCGTGGGTTCCAGCAACTTCAGCTTGTGTTCCTTGCTTGGTCTTCGCTTGTTCTTGCTCCTAACTTGTCGTATGTTGACCCAAAGCCTAGGGACAAGGCATGGCTCGTCTCAAAGGGTAGGGACGGGGTCTAAAGTGAATAATTGAGCTCCGTGTTCCGTCCCATGGTCCCGGGACACCTTCAAACGCTAAAACGAGGCTCGTACGCAAGCGAATCGGCACGAAACCAACTCGAAACATCACGAAACTTTATGAAACTTCACGAAACCTCTCGACCAGCATCCTAACCTCCAAATATGCGTGTTTCCCTACAAAATAGACATAAAAACGCAGCAGGGCCAAAACGGAGAGAAATAGGAGCTGAAACGCGTATAAAAGTACAAGAAGCGCGAAGAAACGCTATGGAAACGCTACGAACAAGGGGCTAAAAATATGAAAATATATGACACATCACGGTTACACCGTCTTTGTTCGCGGTGGTTTTGGCCAAATTTAGACAGTTTGAGGAGCTTTTGTCGTTCCGCCATAGGGTTGGGACTTTTGTCGTTCCGGGGTGATTATAATTGTTTCACCCAGTCCTCTGTGCTTACTCTTGCATTTGATTGATTGATGATTGAGGCGACTTATGATGGCTTGACTTGAGAATGTTGTAATGATACTTGTGTTAACGTTTGAGTATGCTATTGGGGATGCTTTCGTTGTTGTAATTTGATCATAGGCCGTAGGCTAGGTAAGATGCTTGTTGAGTTGTCGGTTGAGTCCATTATGTTGAAATATGACTGGGGAGCACCTAGTTACTCCCCATTGATTGTGGCTGTTACTTTCTTTGTGGCAGGTTTGTATGCGGGGATGGGTTTGTGTGGGAAGCCGTGAGAAATGTCGACCCCGTAGCTAGCTCTTGATTGTTTTGGATTAGACTTATACTTGTTTATCGTTTTCATACTCATGTTGGTTTTGGATTTGGATGTAAGGTGTATTTATTCCCAATTTGTTAGGCTCAAGACGTACTATCTTTTGTTATTTGTTTGAGTAGGGAGTAATGACTCGGATTCACGGTGTTTCCGCCACCGTGGCTTTCATTCTGTTTTCATTTTCTTACTTAAAACCTTTTTAAAACGTATTTTATTTATTTGGAAAATCCGGGTTGTTACATGGACCTCTTCACCGGGAGGCTCTTTAGGATCGCTAACAACATTTAGGGTCATTCGACTTCAAATTGTAATGAATTATGCACTCGGCATTTAGCTATCCTAAGAACGACATTTCTGTCATCTTTTTCTATCGGCTATCCACGTCATTTTTGGATGTATCGTTGTATGAAGTTATGTATGCACTCGGCATTTAGCTATCCTAAGAACCACATTTAGGCTCAAGAATGTAACGTGTTTTTTTTGGTTAAATAGGTGTTTCCGGCAAAGAGGTACTATTATGAATAAAAAAGGTTTTATAAGGTAGTTATTTGCAAAAAAAATTGTATAAGATAGTTGTTGCAAAAAGTTGGTTTTATAAGGTAATTTTTTGTAATTTTGCTTTTTTTTTTTTTTATTATTATTATTATTATTATTATTCATTTGATTTGAGTTGTAGTCGGCATAATCGGAAGCTGCTACAGTTACACCTGGTGTACTGTAGCATTAGGTACATCACCAATGATAACTTGACACGTGTCAAGTGGGGCCCTAAATAAAAAATCTGAAAAAATATTTTGGAGGAAGTAATTTAGGCGGGCAATTGAATTAGTTTTGCGCCAAAACATACCTCTTGAAATTATTTATTTTGCGCCAAAATAATTCTTTTTTTTATTTACATTAAACTGCTAAAAAAATAATGGAAAACAACTAAAAAAAAATTACGTTAAATAAAAAAAAATAAAGGAAATTATATTGATCTCCAAGAGCCTTCACCATTACGTTAAATAAAAAAAATCAAAAAAATAATGGAAAATAATTAAATCAAAGAAATTAACCTTAAATTACTAGAGAAAAAGATAAAAGAAAATCACTTTTATGGAAAATATAATTTTTTTTTTAAATCACTTTTATGGAAAAAGATAAAAGAAAATCACTTTTATGGAAAATATAAAAGAAAATCACTTTTATGGAAAAATACTAGGAAGTTAATCTCTACAATTAATATAATTTTTTTTTAAAATTAATTTCCACGTGGCGCGCTGTGATTCGTAGTGTACCGAAAGGCTCGGTACACTAGGTGTAAGTGTAGCCTTTTTGGGCATAATCTTTACAATCGTACATTACAATGATAGATTCTATTTAAACGACAAAATTAATAAGAATTTTCTTTTAAATGTCCTTTGGTATAGGACATCCCTAATAGGAGACAAAATCTTTGAAATTCTTCGAATTGATGGATATAAAGTACTCCGTATAATATTTGAAAGGTATCCTTAGACGAATTGATGGATATAAAGTATAATATTTGAAAGGTATCCTTAGACAACCTATAATAACAAAATTCTTTAACCTAGCATAACTTAATCATCATCATTTTAAATTGGCTATAAAACCTTATGTTGTATAAGGTGTGGTTTGGTTAATTGGTTTTTAATTTAGATACTAAATTTTTATAAATTTTGAAAACATGTGAATATGAATTGATGAGAAAGTATTAGGTTAGTTTGTTGGAATTAAATTCATGTGAAAATTAATTACCTAGAAGGACTAGATAACTATTTTCCTTCATTATAGAGGAACTCACTATTCAAGAAATAATCAAATTCATGTGAATTTGAGCAATCAAACATATGGAGTACATTTTTTTGTTTTTTAATTCATGAGAACTTTTTATTTCTCCATTTTATTGTGCTAACCAAGCAACATTTAAATATACTTACGTTTTGATAAGTTTTACGTCAAACACTTAAAATTGCGTACAATACATCCATTACAGTCCCGTAAATTATCACGGGTAACTAAACTAGTTCTTTCACTTAGAAACATGGTGAACTTTGTCAACATAATCGAGCCCATATAAAGCCCATAGCAAAGCCAAGGAAGAAATTGCCACAGGCACAGGCCCAAATAACCACAACAACAAAGTGAGACTAATACACAATAATCGACTTCCTACAACTCCCATGAAAAACCCGGTTTCTAGCACATTTCCGGTATAGCCGCGGTAAATTACCTCACCCGATGAGTTGATAAGGAAGTTTGAGTCCACATAGTACGCAATTGCTATGGAGGTGCATAAAAAACTTGTTAGTAGGAAAATCAAGGCTGACCCGTACTTGAGGACGATGATTCGACCCGATTGTAAACCAAAGAACGGGTTTTCGGACATTATGTTGATGCCCTTGTACGCGTTATTGGCTAAGGCTGCTAATGACATGGTTATGAGGATTGTTATTGTTCCTGTTAGTATCGCCTCCATGAGAGCATTTCTTAGGCTTTGTACTGCTAGCATTTCTTTTTTATCGTCACCCTGCGTTTAATGAATTTCATAAGAGTATTAGACAAAATAGTATTTTGTCAAGACAATGTCATGATGTCAAGATACATTGTCAGACAACTTCAGTGGCCAAATCACGGTCCGGGAGGAAAAAAAGCATATATTTTAAACTAAATGGTTAAATACTACACCATATTATATTAACTATGGACTACTTCAAATGTTCACTAATTATTATGTGAGACTGTCTCACCATAAACTTACGGTGAGACAGGCCCATTTAACCTATAAGCTCAATTTAAAAATTTAAAAATTAATTAAAAAAAAAAAGGAGTTAGCTTTTCACGACATTTTATTTTATCTAATTCAGAGCTCACTTTTCCTTCTTCCATTTCTTTCTTCTTCATCAATAAACCCTAAAAATTCAAAACCCACATAATTCAAATTCTACTGTAATTAAAATTAATGATAATTCAGGTTTGCCATCTTACATTCTTTTTAGTTTATTTTTAATCTCATATTTTTTTTTTAGTTTGTTAAAGTGTAGTAGTATAGTCATATTTGGGTTTTTATATTGTTTGATGTTAATTTTAATTTTTTTTCGATTAATTTTGCTAATTTTAGATGATATCTTTTGTATTTTGGTGTGTTTATAACTTATTATTAATTTTTGATTATTGAAAAATGGTGACAATGATATGAAATTAAGGTTTTTTAGAGTTTATGAGTTTTTGTTGATTATTACTGTATGATATACTTTTAATTTGACAACCAATGATTTTAAGTTGAAAACTTTTGACTATAATTGAGAGCCTATAATATCGTTATTATACCTGTGATTTTAAGTTTAGAATCATGTTTTTTAAGTTTGAAACCTATGTTTTTAGTTTTATAAACACTGCAGTTTAATTTCTTTTGAAACCTATAATTTTAAGTTTGGAACCTATAATTTTAAGTTCTAAACTTTATGTTTTAAGTACGATACTCGTAATTTATGAACATAACCTTGTATTTTAAATAGCGAACTAATTAATTAATTCCAACAAGAACAACTATGATTTATAAGTTTCAAACCTTGTATTTTAAGTATAATACCAATGATTTAAGTTCATAACTTTCTGTTTTACATTGGAAATTAATTAGTTTGTTAGTACAAACTTATTACTTTAAGCTTGGAACCTTGTGTTTTAAGTATAATACTCATGATTTTAATTTTGATACATGTGCATTATATGAGATATTATTCGAGTGTTATATTATGTATGGCTATTTTTTTTTATAACTTTAAATGTTTTTATTAACAATAATCACTGAAGTAACATTCTTGATGATAAAAATTAGCCAATTAGCTCAATGGTAGAGTGTGTGTGACCCACAAGACGTGGGTTCGAATCTCACATTGGCTACAAATACTAATCTAATATTAAAATGATTTTTTTTTTATGTTACTTGTTTTAAGTTCAAATCTTTTTATTTAGGTTTATATCCTCATGTTTTAACTTGAAAACCTTGAATTTTAAGTTTTTAGTTTTTATTTTAAATACAGATTGTCTACCTTTTGTTTTAAATTTTGAACATTTCATTTTTATGTTCATACCTTTTGTTTATATTATAATTATTTGATATTTGATTTTGTGATAATTAATGTAGTTGACCATATTATAAACATTACGAGTATAACATTCACCTTTAATAACTAAACCTTACATTTTAACTTCAACACAAATGGTTCCATGAATTAGTCACATCACAATTAATTGATTTTAATGTTTGAAGTCTTGAGTTCATATTAAAAAAAAATAGATGTTTTACCCAATAATAAAATCTGTAAAATTTAACATTAATATACATTATTTTATATCATTCTTTATTTAAACATAAAAAGAAAATAAGCTTTCCATTTAAGAGGTGGATGTAGTTTTTTTTGCCCCATGTTTCATTGTCTGCATTAGTGGTTTTTTTTTTTTGGGCTTCATTTAGTGGACTGTCTCACCATAAGCTATGGTGAGACAGTCTCATAGGAGAGTTGCTGTCAAATGTTTATAAGCAACACTTCTATAAATAAATTTATCAAGACATAAGATCAAAGACCTACAAAGAGTAGAAAATAAGAAAATACGGAGTGTAAACAAATGACTGAGACGAAGGGAGGGAAGAGGGACGGAGTGTAAAAATAATAATATAAGTACAAATGAGAGAAATAAATCAATGTGATTGTGTAAAAGAGGAAGAGACCACTCCCCACATGTCTCAACATAGACTTTTATGGAAATGTAAACAAATGAGTCGTACACCCCAAAATGAAAAGTGTAAACAAATGACCGGGACAGAGGGAGTATACAATATATATGAACCGTTCGCTTCATCTTTGAAAATAAGATCGATTTCCCGTAAAAAGTCAAACTTCTTTTTTCATTCGACAAAGCAATGCATCATTTTTCTAGGTAAATTTCCGAGAGGTCTTCTTCTTGTCAAATTTAAATCTTAATAAAATATACTTCCTCATATCCAGTAAATTGTTAACATTTGCTTTATTTTGTGAAAGGAAAATAAGTAAATGTTAACAATTAACTGGAACAGAAAGAGTAATAATAATTATATTTTGCCGAAACGTAAATGAGTAGAATTTTTATACTCCAACACACATAGGTTAGAAGTAATGCAATAGGTACGAAGTTTTTCTAAAATTTTTGTGTCATGTAACAAAATATTTAACGAAATAGGGTTGTTTTGAAAGTTATTATGCTCGATGCGTTCATGTCATCAGTTTTTTTCTTTTCGTAAAAAATTTACAGAATCTTTGTGACCCACTACGGTTTCATCAAAAAATTTCAAAAACCGATGTGTGTCACATGTTTCCTTTTGCCGAGGCGGGGGTTGCATTGGTAGGTAAACCTGTCAAATGGGTCGGTCGAGCGGGATTCGGGTTCGGGTAAATATTATATGGGTAACATACGGGTCGGATGTATTTCGAGTTCGGGTAGTATACAGGTCGGGTGTACACGGGTTCCAGGTCGGGTTAGGGTCAAAATACGGGTTAATCAACGTCTTTTTATCCATATTTTTTTTTCTTTTTTTGGTATAACGGTTTAATTTTCACTAAAAAAAACTACTCTCTTCATTTATAGTCAAACTTTACGTGATGTCAAAACACAACTATTAAGATTAGTGAAAGTTGTCCCTTGTAATTGTACTTCATTAGTCATTACTGACAAGTGGGTGAAATACTAATGTGAAGAATTTGGGTGGTACTGATACGTATTTCAATATTTCCCTCCCAAATTTAGAATTTAGAATCACCTATCTTCTGCCCAAATTTATTCCTTGATTTTATATTCCACCAAATCAAAAAAATTTAAACTTTCCAGCTTCCCTCCAAATGCACTATTTACACTATTAGGGTGCTATAACAAAAAAAAAAAAAAAAAAAAAAAAAAAAAATCATATTTATGGTGCCTCCAAAAACTACCTCTAATTGATATGTTAATGAAAAATTAATATATTTTTTTTATTATAAGTTCCAAAATTGAAAATTTTAAAATAAGTTTATAGATGCGTGTGTGTCTATTAAATTTATATTTATAGTATTAGATCCATATATGTAGTTTTCAAGTTGTATCTTAAAATTTAAAATGTTACCTCGAAGTCTCGAACTATCGACTTAAAAATATATCATTTTCTTTTTCTCATTTTTCTCATTTCAGAGGCCTCAAATTCATAATGTCAAATGTAACAAACAAACACTATTAAAACGATTGATTCGATAATTATTGAATAATAAAGATTATAATTTAAGTGAAAATTTTCAATTATTGAATAATAAAGATTATAATATATTATTACTCTTTCTGTTCCAGTTTATGTCGACGCAATTCAGTTCCCACAGCCTATTTCTTGGAAAAGTAATTCTTCTGAGAATCCTATCTCACATTAATTTAGCGTAAGACAATCACCTTAACCCCTTAAAAAAAATTTAAAACAAAAAGATAAATAAAACAATAAAAAAAAAAAAAAAAACTACCACTCATGTGAGAGGACTCACATAAACTTACTGTGAGTCCCGTCTCACATGAGAATTTTTGCACTCCTCACATACCTAGGAGCGGATGTGTATGGACGCTTAGCGTATAAATTTGGTAGCAAGCGCAGTCCAACCTAACCTCGACACTAATCCCCTCCTATATGACCATGTCAGTCACGCTATAACACATCCTACCCTACCCTCCTGAACTTGAAACAACAACAACACCCCCCCCTCCTGGTACGTGCACCATGCTAGCCCACACACAACCGCAACCACCACCTTAGCCAAGGAAAATAGATGTGGCCCACAACGGTGTCTGAAATTTTTTATGACACAGCTGTGCGACATAGAGATTTCTATGAATTTTTTAAGAAAAAAGAAAAAGTGGTCCTACCCCACCCTCCACCGAACTTGAAACAAACCCCCCTCCCTCCCACACCCCGGTACGTGCACCATGCTAGCCCACTAGTCCACACACAACCGCAACCACCACCTCAGCCAAGGGAAATAGATGTGGCCCACAACGGTGTTTGAAATTTTTTATGACACAGCTGTGCGACACAGAGATTTCTATGAATTTTTTAAGAAAACAGAAAAAGTGATGATGCAGACTCATAGAGTGCTTTCAAACCAACCCTATTTCGTTAAATATTTAGTTCAATAACACAGTTTTGAGAAAAAATTTCCTAACGGTACACTACAATTACTACACGAGGAAAATAAAAAGTACTCCGTAGCAAATTTAATCTTACTTAGAGCATCTCCAATGGTTACATTTTAAGGACTTGCTTGCAATTAAGAAAAATTTAAAGCAAGTAGCTTACTATTGGAGTTGTGATGAGCAGGTGTAGCTTATGAGCATTGTAGCTCTACCAAGCTACGCAGCTTGGTTTTAAAAAATAAAATAGAAAATGTTCTAATTGGATGAAAATGACTTTGTGGGGCCATATAAGCTACAAATCGTTGTATTCTACCATTGGAGAAATATACCGCCAAAGAGCAAAGCTGCTTGAAATTTTAAAGTTCAATTCAAACTACAACCAATGCAACCATTATAGATGCTCTTATTACTAATAATGTTACCGAAAAGGGCAAAAGAAAACCATAACAAAACTACTGTTCTTTGTCTTGTATGCGTAAAATTTGAAATGCAACAATATTACTATCAAGTTCTAAATAATGAAAATTTTGACAAGTAAATATCATCAAAATTTTAGAAAATGACAATTCGATTATTTTCCTTTTTGTCCCTTTTTTTTTTTTTTTTTTTTTTTTTTTTTTTTGGATATTCTATGGTGTAATTTCTGTGTTATATCCTTACATTCTCTATATTTTATGGTGTGCTCCAAAACTTTAAAGTTTGTCTTTGTTATGACCAAACAATTAGTCATTATTGACTTGGACGTATATTTAAGCTACTAACTCTTTAATCTAACCAATTACTTATTAACCAATTTGTTTGCTTATAAAAAAACATTCAATTACACGTTAACTTTTTAATTATATACTAGATAATTCAAAAAATCACGCATAAATTTATTTAATAATTTATGATATAGAAATTTTTTTTCATGCCAGAAAAGCATTATTAAGAGTACTTCAGAAAACTTCTATGTAATAAGGTCATTTGATGTTATCTGGTAAGAAAATAAGTTAAACGAAGGATTGTAAAAGGTAAAATAGCTACTAAAGGGGAATTAAGAAGGGTTAATTTAAAGAATAAATGTGAAGTTATGAAATACGCCGTAGATTTTGAAAAACGTTAGGATACAAGTAGGGCTGAGCAAAACCGTATATACGATACGGATACGATACGGTTTTAAAATTTATATTTTTTCGATACGAATATGATACGGTTTAAACTGTATATACGGTTTTCGTATATACGGTTTTCGTATATACGAATTTTCCGGATATACGGAAACCGTATATACGAATACGGTCTTAAAAAATCCTAAAAAATTAAAATGGTACATCAACATAAATTAATAAATTTTTTAAAAATCTAAAATATTTAAAGACGAAAAAAACCAAAAAACTATAAACATTTTTGAAAATATTCATAAAATAGTCAAATATAAACATAAAAAAAATAACAAATTCGCATAACGTAAAATATAAAATATAAATTATAGTAAAAATTTAAAACACACACAAAACTTCAAAATTTATAACAAAAATAATACTCCGTATATAAGATTAGAACTAAGTAATAAAACACATATTAAAAATCAAAAAATACAATAATAATCATTGATATCGTAAAACATATTCGAATTATAGTACTAAAATAACACTAGGACACAAACATTCATAGAAATGAAAAAAACAACTAAAAACCAGACCTAAAAAACAAAAAATTATATGACTGATTAATGATTCTGTAATGGTGGAATGAATTATAATATGAATGTTAATCTTAAAAGAGGAAGAGAAGACGAAGATTGGATGAGGAACTTTGGTTTTAAAAAATAGTTTTTATTTTTTTATTTTTTAAACCGGGTCAAAACCGTATATACGGATTTCAAAAAATTCCGATACGAATACGATACGGTTTTAACCGTTTATACGGATTTCGTATATACGAAATGTTTCTAACACGAATTTTCGTATTTTTAAAACCGTATACCGTATCGTATTCGTATATTTAAATCGTATCGTATCATTTTGCTCAGCCCTAGATACAAGTATACAACGTAGAAAAGCGAAAAATACAAAAATACACCATATAACTTTTCTATTTTTTTAAATGCATTTCTATAACAAATTCTATGGCACGAGTCATACTCACCTCTCACTAAAGTTTTTCGGACTTATTTTCAATCATTTGTTTGTTTCTCAATTTTTGCAAATCAAATTAATAATATTTTTTTTGTTTGACTTATAATAATTTCTAATCAAATTTGATAGGTCCAATTATTTTCTTCTCGTCTAATCAGTTTTGAAGCAATTGAAAGAGTTTATATGAAAAACAAAAACTGATAATTTGAGCGGCTTCCCAAAACATAAACGTATTTTTCGACTGAAAATTTTAAGCGCCCAATTCATCCCCTTTTATTTTTCAGTGCTTAGACTCTTCAAAGGAAATTAGAAGGATATTGTCCCAGTCGTTTGTTTTGATATTATTTTTCATGTAAACGAATTTAAACTTAAATAGTTTTTCAATTCAAATTTAATTGCATCATGGTGTCATGCCGCTCTTGTTGTGACACATTTTGCAACGCTAATATTTATAAATCTATAATCAATTCAAACGTTATAAAAAAATTATATAAATTAGATATTAATATTGATATTAATTATGGGTATTAATTTTTCATATACGGATTTTACTCAAGTTATATACTTTTTGTCATTATTTTTCCCACCCTACCCTTTTTTACTCCAAGAATATACAATTTTATATTTTTTTTTTTTTTTTTTTTTTTTTTTTTTTTTTTTCTGAAAAATCTTAAATCAATTTCATTCAAGTTTCTAACTTTTAAATTATGAACTCCAATCATAAATTCAATGAGGTAATACTCGTCTCTTAATTTCAATTTTGTGTTGAAATTATTGAATTTTATTAATTTTTAATAAATTTAATTACAATTTTTAATTAGGGTTTGTTAGAGTAAAAGGTGGAGGTGGTGGGGCAGGTGGCGGTGGGGATGGTGGCGGTGGGCCAGCGGCGGGGCAGGCGGCCGTGGTAAGGTGGGGTGGGTGGTAAGGTGGAAAATTGAATTAAAAAAAAAAAAAAAAAGAGGAAATCACGTGCAAACCCAAAGGAAAAAAAAAACATGGCAGCCTAGCCACTAGCCACCGTCGGCTCCACCGCCGTGCCACCGCCAATCTATCTCTACCCACCCACTTCCACCTTCTACCACCCCAAAAGTTAGCAACCACCCTAAATTATGATTGAAAATTTAGAAATTTGAATGAAATTGATTTAAGATTTTTCAGAAAACAAAAAAGAGAGAATTCTGTATATTCTTGGAGTAAAAAAGGGTAGGGTGGGAAAAATAATGACAAAAAATATATAACTTGAGTAAAATTCGTATATGAAAAATCAATTACGTTAATTATAGGAAAAACAAATAAAACAAGATCACATATGATTTATACGTTACCCACAATTTTAAAAATTATATGAATTATAAGTTTATAAATAGTGTCAAATAGTATAAAGATCCAATTGGATTTAAACGGAGGGATAATATTAAACTGGAACAGGACGTAAGTGTCTAATGGTGAAAATAAAGATATATGCTAAATTGCTAATTCGATTTTCAATAAACGGACATTCAAAATTTCTGTTTTAGTTACTTTAACACATGTTTAGTGTAGATACATATAAAAAAATTCGATAAAATAAATAAAAGTAATACAATTACCAGTTTGATGCCTTGAAGCCATTGTTTCCTCTTAAGCGAGCTGAGTCCAAGGATGAGAATAGAGGGATTCTTTTTGTAATTGTGCCATAAAAACACATGGTATCCTACACTTAGAAATAAACTCATGGGAACTAATATTGTATCTAAATAACTCACTTCTCCCATTATTTTTGTTTCAAGGTTAGTTGTGCTAGAATGAATAATTTTGATTAGTGGGTTTCTAACGTACGTAGGTGGTCATTTGTAATTATACTGTTGTTATAAACAAATTAAGTGGACTCTTACTCATTATAACACATAGTCATAGCGTTAACTTTATTTCCATGGAACCGCACCGTATGTTTAAAAATTCTCCTTCCATTAAATTTATATATATCATACGGAATAGTAAAATCTTAATCAAAATTGACCTCATAAATAAAGTGTTGGGGCCAAAATATGTACGTGGGTCCACACCCAAATATAAGGCAAACTCGACCCAAGTTAAAGGGAGGAGAGGATAGGTCAAACGAAACCCAAGAATAATGAAGAACAAGCAAAGTCCGAAGTAAAGCATAAGAGGCCCATGAACGGCGTCAAACTAGTTGTTAATGAAAATAAAAGGAGGGAGTTAAAGTCAACTCTCACATTGATGGAGGAAGAGTTTAATACTAACAATTAATATTGGCTGTCGTTACAAGAGAGAAACAGGAGAGAGTTAACTACATGACTAAAAAGAAGGAACAAAATTAATTGCTAGCAAATGAGCCGTTGGATAATACCAGAAGTATTTTCACCAATAAAAAACTAACCTCAATTTTTAAAATCGACTATATATAAACATTAATTTGTAAACAAACACAAAATATATAATATTACATAACTTTATTGTGTAAGATTACTTTTTTATAATTTCTTGAATAATACTTCGAAAAGGTAGTGTGTGCATTACTACCTTCTTTCAAAAATATAATGTTTTTCTCAACACAATTTTTAAATATAACGCTTTTATTTTAATTTTTAAACAAGACTTCTCACATTGAGGTTGTTAATTTTCTACTCTGTATTTTATAATACTTTTTAAATTTTTATATTATTGATTGCTCATTTATTTACAAAATTGCTAAATTACTTACAAAATTAATTTCGTAGTCTTGATATTAAACTTGTTGCATATTTAACCATTGATTTCTTCATATATGACATACTCACATACAAATATGTCACATTTGATTTATTATAATAGTTACTTATTAATTCTCATCGTCAAAACTTGGAACTAATTATTTGAGTCGTGAAACAAAGTCTTAGTATATAATGAGTACTATTGAGTAAAATAGCACCATATTTTAAGGACCAATTATAATTATATTTTACTTAATAGTACGTATTCTATCCATCCCTCTTTTAGTACCTCTAATTCTATTTCGGATAAATTTAAGAATTAGTTATGAAAATGAGATGATATATTCAAAGTGTTTTGTCAATCCTTAGCATGAAGAGAATATGAACATTTAATTTTAAAAAAGGGTTTTTTGTCAGACACTACCTTAAGTTTAGGCCAAATTGTGAAGAACTACCTTAAGGTTTTTTTTTTTTTTTTTTTGTTTGTTTGTTTGTGAGGAACTACCTTACATTTCTCAAACTTTGTAAGACACTACCAAAGTCTATTTTCCGTCAAAAATTAATGTTGACTGTCATTGACTGTTAGTGACAACTAACTCTCATCCTTTCATTTACTCCCTCATTTTCTAACCCTTCATTTATCACTTTCATCCACTTCATCCTCCTAAATAAATAATAAAAAAAAAAAACCAAAATGATAAACATGCATTACATTGAAACTAAAAAAACCCTACCTTTACGATTATAATCTATCTTCAAATCCGTATTTAATTGTGTTCAAGCTTCGAAATCTACTTCCTTTCCCCAATTTAACACAAATTTCAGAGTGTATAATCAAGGTATGAACAATTTCGAGTTTACGGTTAATTGATGTTTGTTTTAATTGATTTTGAGGATTTGTTTGGTTAATCTTCGTGTTTAGATCATTATCTTCAAATCTGTATTTAATTGTGATCATGCCGAATTTAGGATTTGTTTGGTTAATCAAGATTCCTTTTTTTCACATTACTTTGAGGATTTTCATTTTGCCCTAATTAGATTATGTTTTTGTTTTGATATATTATTTTTGATTGTTATATAGGGATGAGGAGTTCAATGAATTTCTTTAGTGAAAGTCACACCACCAATTTAAGGGTGTTTCATGGTGGCCAGTTTGTTACAAAGAATAAGAAAACTAAATATGTGTGGTGTTCTGATAGAGCAGCTATGTACATGAAGATGGGTATGAAGGAAATTTGTTACTTTAATTTAACTCATATGGTGAAAACCGAGTTGGGTTATCAAGAAGTGGGTGAATTGTGGTTTAGGAGAAAGGGTTTAAGCTTGTTTCATGGGAGAAAGAGGTTCGTCACTGATATGGAGGGAGGGAAAGCTGACTTAGAATGGGAGTTAGTTGGGGTTAAGAAAGCAACGTTAAGTAACTAACAGTCAATGAAAGTCAGCATTAATTTTTTACGGAAAATATACTTTGGTAGTTTCTCACAAAATTTGTGAAAAGTAAGGTAGTTCCTAAAAAAAAAAAAAAGAAAAAAAAAAAAAAGAAAAAAAAAAACCTAAACTTAAGGTATTTCTTCACAATTTGGCCTAGACTTAAGGTAGTGTCTGACAAAAAACCCTTTAAAAAATATGAATGTAATACTCTCTCCGTGCTAGTGAGTTGTTTACACTTTTTTCTATTTTGTGAGGGAGATTTGAGAGAGATGTAAGCAAATGACCAAAACATATGGAATAAAAACATTTAATTATGTAAAGTGAAATGGAGTAAGTAATTTATATACCACCTCCAAGGCTCCGATCCAATCGAATATTTCCATATGCATTATCATACTTTTCTTTGTAACGTTAAAAAAGCTTTTGTTCTCCACTCACAAAACAAATTAAACAACATCCAACATAATTACGGAGTACTCCATTCATTCCTGTAAATTGTTTACATTTCGACTTTTTTGTGAAATAGATTTGAGAGAAGTGTAAAAAAATACTAAGACAGAAAGATTAAATATTTTGTCTTATATATTTCAAATAATAACAAATTTGTTTCAAACACATGAATAATGTTAAAATAATGGAAAGACTGAATTGAATTGGATGAAGTACTTAAGAATTCGTATAATCTATCCTATTGGTTGATGCCAAGCCATCAAAAATATCATTATCATTGTAATCTTGCACCCGGTTTTCATTTCATAGTGTTTTTTAAATATGAAATGCTATCTTGCAAGATATTAATAATTATCAAGCAATAAGATGTCTACATATGTGTATGCCCATTACGAGATAGTGGATGATATTGTTTAGATTGCTTCCATTGTATATTTTGGCACATAACTTTACGCGTTGCTTTTGGTGGCTTTTGCAAGAAGGGTTGTTAGTTTTAGAGGGGGTTAAACGCTGCAAATGACCCTTTAAAATGTGTTTGGATTTGTCGTGTATGATCCGAAATTTTCGCTCACCAAAACTGGTAGTCTTGAGCTGGAAAGGCAGTTACTGATCAAGAGGAAACAGAACATATAAGATGCTGAAAGTCAATCGCAGGTCAGACACAGCAGTTAAAGGAGATCATAGGATCATGGCAACGTGGCCAACAAGTCAGAAGTAGAAGAAATGAGAATTTATTCAACCGCCTAAGAACATGGAGAAAGTGCCCCAAATTTTAGGAACTAATTTTCAGCTAGACATTAGTATATATAAAAGCTCATTTGTATAATTTAAGGGACGTTTTCACGAGCATTAGACTACTTAGCGCTATAATATTTTACAACGAGAAAAATACACAGTTCTGTACGAATAGCGACAGAAGTGATCAATTCCGAAATCTTGTACTTTGTAACCTTCATCACAGAATTAATAAAATTACTCCTGACTTGGTAACCTGCATTTTTTTCCATCTTCTTTTCGGGGTTTCTGCGTCATTCTTGGTGTCCTTAGTCATATGGCAGATAGAAGTCTGGAACAGTTGTCTAAGGAGCTGTAGAATGCACAAGCCAAGATCCAGCAGACGTTAGAAGAGAATGCTAGGTGGGAAGAAGCACTGCTCTGAAAACCAGATTAGACTCCACTAAGGGGAGTGCATCAAAGATCAGGCCTGGGATATGCATGAGTTCCATCATAAAGAACATTGACTTTTCCAACCTTGATGAGAATGAAGACGTGGAGGACCAACTTCTAAGAGCAGAATCTGATGAAGAGGCAGCCGAGTATGCTGACAATAGGAAAGAGAAGAAGAAGTTTAACTTTACTTTGATGATGATGCAAGAGTTGCAAATGCTGAATGACAAGATTACAAAGATCCCTGGTGTACCTGCACCAATAGAAGAGACTACACATGACAACTTTGCAAATTCACCTTTTATTGATGCAATTGCCCTGCAGAAAATCCCTAAGAACTTCAGTGTTCCAAGCATGAAATTATATGATGGTACAAGAGATCCCAGGATCACATAGCCCAATACAAGAAGAGGATGTTTAATGTCCTAGTATCGAGGGAATGCAGAGAAGCTTGCATGTGCAAAGGCTTTGGTTCTACTATGACTGGACCAGCCCTGCAATGGTTTGTATATGTACCAAATGGTACAATTAAATCGTTTGCTAACCTCGTGAATATGTTTATTGCTCAATTTGCTAGTACCAGAAAGTTAGAAAAGCAAACCAGCGATCAGTACAGAATTGTGCAAAAACAAGATGAGTCTCTACGTGATTACCTCCTGAGGTTTAACAAAGAGAAGATTTCTATTTCTAATTGTGATATAACCACAGCCATACAGGCCTACAAGCCTACAGGCAGGGTCTGGCTAGAGATTTTGAATTATATCGTGAACTTACAAAATATCCATGTAGTACTTTTGAGGATATGTAGGCAAAGACTGTAGCCCATATCAGACTTGAAGAGGACGCTTTCAGCCGCATGATAGTTCTGGCTACGAGAAGGTAAACAAGAAAAAGGACAGTGGACGTACCCAGAACAAACTAGCGCCATACCAGGCCACTCAAAACACACGTCCACGTAGTCAGTTCTGAGACGATAAATTCTGACGACTCTCTTGACATTAACAGTCTGGGTGTTGGTGTTCTTGGAAAGCTTTGGGAATACGGCAAGGTGGCCCAAGAAAAACGTGTAGGGATCTCATCCCATTCACTAATCAAATATAAGTGTAAATCAAATTACTCTAATTTGATTTAGCAAGATCTATGTAGTAACAAATTCACTTTGTTACAAGTTTCGAAATGTTATACCTTTCCCAAAGGGAAATATGGGCACAAAACTAGAACTCCTTTCTAGTTTTGTTTCTTGAGCTAAAGTTTAGGATGATCCTCCAAAACCCGAGTTTCCAAAATAGGAAACCTCCTCTTAGTTGCACCCAAGAACAACTCCAAAAACTTACAAGTGATTTAGATCTAGAAATCACTAATAAGCACTTGATAATATCTGAAAATATTATTACTAACACATACTAACTCTTAGTATTATTAGTAGTAATATTTAGTGAGAGTTTTAGAGTGTTTTTGTTTTTTTTTTTTTAGTAAAATTGCATCACTCCCTTCTCTTTCTATTACTCATCTTATATAAGCAAAAGAGAGGAAAATTAGTGTGTTGAACACACTATGTGGGCCGGCCATTTGAGCATAGAAGAGGGGGAAAGTTGTCTCTCCTTGTTTAGAACAAATGCTAACTTTTTAATCATGATGTAAAGCATGCATGTGAAGAACAAAGGCTAAAAGATAAAAGAGAATCTTATTCTCCCTCTTCCTTGCTTTGGACGGTTTTAGGGCCCCTATTATGGGTCCAATTTGTTTTCAATATTTGTCCCACAAATATTTATAATTTATCACTTAATCATTTAATATGATAAAATACAAATTATCAAATTGAACTCACAACTCTTCTTTAACATATATGTACACTTACACATATATTTAAGAATTGTACTTTTACTAATCTCATTAGTAAAATATACATGATTAGTGAATTAACAGTTAATCACTAATTCCCATCTCCTCAAATAATTTTATCGATATGAAATTAAATCACTCGAGTTCACAACTCGATTTCTCTCTAAATTACTACATTGACTAACCGTTAGTCGATTTATCAAGTTACTAATTTAATCGTATCTCATACAATTAATTAGCTTAAATATTTGGAGTACGTTCTTATAGGTGTGACTTAAAGGGATCAATTGATTACCGCCGTTCTCACGACAATAACGTCAAACTCTAGTCAGCCAACCGTTATTGATTTACGTTAATCAATTGACAATAATACAGGATTATCCCCATGTATTCCTTAATTGAGATTTATTAAGTAATCGCACTATTGTGGAGGACACATACTCCAACAATCTCCCACTTGTCCGAGACAAGTTGTGCATTACCAATTCTCATGTCCGTTTCACATCTCCCACTCGATGCAAGGTGTCTTACAGGTCGTACTTGCATCCTGAGATATATATCATGAGTGGTTTCCTCGATATGGAGAGTAGCTATCTGACCGGGGAATCTACCGTAGATTCTTACCGAGCGTGGCCAAGCATTTTCAGCGACTACTCCTCGAGTGGCCCAAAGATGTTTTACCCCGACAAGGGTGGACATTTCCCTTCCACTCGATTGTACTGTATGATGCAGATCACCATGACTCCAAAGATGCCCTTATAACCCCCTTTCACGGCATGGCTTAGGACAAAAATGAAAGTAACTCCTAAACCGCAGACTCATAATCGGGTTTCAGGTCAAAGAATTGACTCAAAGGAATACTATAGAAATTCCCACCACGACCAGGTTTCAATCGCATTGAAAAGGAATTCTATAAGCGTCACTGCCCGACAGAGTGTTTTCAGAGTCTGTCTATGCAAACGATCAGTCATCACATATGACCCTATGGTGTTGAACCCACCATCGATTGACTTGCAATCTAGTCTCTCCGAGACGTCACCTCATATGAGAGACTAGAGACCAAATACTTAGTTTATACCGTTCACTTGGATATGTTCAATGTTGTCACACAACTATTCGGATAAACAAAGTATGCATTCAAAATGACTTAAAAGAGTAAATATACTCTAAAAAGTGAATGTTATTTTCATATATGTAATAGGATACTTTATTCAATTACATATCGCGAATCTAAAGGAAATCTAGCATACGCCGCAACCCCATGGAGGCGGTGTGCGCGTCATGCTTAGCCCTCGAAAGAGGCTTGGTTAAAGGATCAACGATATTATCGTCTGTCCCAACCTTACAAATATCAATTTCCTTCCTTTCCACATTATCTCTAATAACGTGGTATTTCCTCAAAACATGTCTAGACTTATTACTAGACTTGGGCTTCTTTGCTCGAAAGATGGCCCCACTATTATCATAATAAATAGTGATTGGATTTGCGGCACTAGGGACTACACTTAGTCCATCCAAGAACTGCCGAATCCATACAGCTTCTTTGGGTAAATATTCATGGTTGAGAACCGTGATGGATAAGTGTATCCTAAAGGATGACGGTAGCAACTTTGTCGAATGCGATTCGACTATAAGGGGCGCCGCTCAATCCGACAATGTGCTTAAGAACCTTACCGAACCACCTCCCGCCGAACCCGGACTTAGGGCCACCTCGGCGGCGCAAGCCGCCTACGATGAGCTCCTAAACGTTGACAATGACATTAAAATATATATTGATTTGGTCAATGTCACATTCTCTCAAACTTCGCTTCGTTACTCACTAAAGAGCATATGAGATATTCACTACAGTGACGACGATGTGCTTCGACCTAGATAGCACGAAAGTGAATGAGAATTGAGAGAAAAGATGCTTTTTCAATGAGATTGAAGAACATAAACATTGGGGTTAAGAAAGGGAAGGGAGCTATTAAAGCTCGGTTCAAGGAAGATTAGGGTAAGGGGAAGGCTATTGAGAATAGCAAGCCCAAACCCGGTAGTTGGAAACGCAATTGTCCCAAATTCTGGAAGGAAAAGAAAGATGGATGTGCGACATCCAAATATATTGTTCCTTCTAGTCTTTATATGATTGACATAAATCATGCTTGCATTTCTACATGGGTATGGGATACCGGATGTGGATCTCACCTTTGCAATCACTTGCAAGGAATGAGAAACGGGCGAGCACTAGCCAAGGGTGATGTAGATCTCCGCATGGGCAGTGGAGCTAGAGTAGCGGCCATTTCTGTGGGAACCTATGTACTCGCTCTAGCTAATGGTTTAGAGTTGTATTTGAATAACTGTTATTTTGTACCAACTCTAACCAAAAACATTACCTCCGTCTCCGTGTTTGATACAGAAGGCTTTTATGATTAAGGACAATCGATGTACTTTTTCATTTAATGAAATGGTTTATGGTGAAGCCATTTCAAATGGAGGTATTTATTTTTTGAATAATGTCAATGATGTTTATCATATAGAGAACAAGAAGCTCAAAATAAATGAATCAAACAGATCCTACCTTTGGCATTGTCGTTTAGGTCATATAAACGATAGACGCATAAAGAGACTTGTTGAGAGCAAGGTTCTCAAACCATTTGATTGTGAATCATATGGTACATGCGAGTCTTGCCTTTTAGGCAAGATGACTCGTGCACTCTTTAGTGGTAAAGGGACACGAGCAAGTGAAGTTTTAGGACTCATACATACCGATGTGTGTGGTCCATTAAACATCACCGCTAGAGGAGGATATCATTACTTCATTACTTTTACCGATGATTTTAGTAGATATGGTTATGTCTACTTAATAAGGCATAAAAGTGATGCTTTTGAGAAATTTAAAAAATTTCAAAATGAGGTTGAGAACCAATTGGATAAGAAGATAAAAGCACTACGATCGGATCGTGGTGGCGAATATCTAATTAATGAGTTTGATTCACATCTTAAGAATTGTGACAGAGTATCACAATGGACTCCTCCGGGCACACCACTGTTGAATGGTGTTGCAGAAAGGAGAAACCGAACCTTGCTAGATATGGTTCGGTCTATGATGAGTCAAAGTGAGATTCTTGGATCGTTTTGGGGCTCTGCGCTATCGTCTGCTGTATTCTCACAAAATCGAAGTCCGACTAAAGCAGCCATCAAGACTCCATATGAGATATGGACGGGAAAGGTTCCCTATTTGTCATTCATGACAATTTGGGGTTGTGAGGCATTCGTTAAGAGTAAATCTGACGATAAACTCACACCAAGGTCTGACAAATGTCTATTTGTAGGTTATCCTATGGAAACGTGTGGTTATTACTTCTACAACCCTCACGAGAACAAAGTGTTTGTGGATCGTGATGCTGTTTTCCTAGAAAATGAATATATTTCTAGAAAACAGAGTGGGAGAAAATTTGAACTTGATGAAGTTCAAGAGCCACAAACCGAGCCAGAAAATGAGGAAACCGTTCCTTCGTCTTCTAACACGGTCATAATCCCTAGGAGGTCAAGAAGAATTAGTCATCAACCTGACCGTTACCTCGGTTACATCGAGGAGGAGGGTGATTTGTTGTTATTCGAAAGCAACGAACCCTCAACCTACAAGGCGGCTATTAGTAGCCCCAACTCCGACCAATGGCTTGAGGCCATGAAATCCGAAATGGATTCTATGTACGAGAACCAAGTTTGGGACTTGGAAGATTTACCTGAAGGGATGAGACCCCTTCAGTGTAAATGGATATTCAAAATCAAACTCGGCATAGATAAACATATAGATGTTTACAAAGCTAGATTGGTGGCAAAGGGCTTTTCACAAGTCCAAGGTATTCATTATGATGAGACCTTTGCACCAGTTGCTATGCTTTGATCCATAAGGATAATCTTAGCGGTTTCCGCATTTCATGATTATGAAATATGGCAAATGGATGTAAAAACCGCCTTCTTGAATGGGATTCTAGAAGAGGAAGTGTATATGACACAACCTGAAGGTTTTGTAGATACATCCAACCCTAAGAAAGTATGCAAGCTTAAGAGATCCATTTATGGTCTTAAGCAAGCATCAAGGAGTTGGAATCATAGATTCGATCATGTTATCAAACAAAAGGGATTCGCTTGTAGTACCGAGGAACCATGTTTATACATGAATTTTAGTGGGAGCAAGGTAACCTTCCTTGTTTTGTATGTGGATGACATACTACTGATTGGAAATGATATTCCAAGTCTAAATTCGGTAAAGGTGGAATTGGGAAACCATTTCCAAATGAAGGACTTGGGAGAGGCACAACACATCTTGGGTATCCGGATCTATAGAGATAGATCCAAAAGGACACTAGCATTAAGTCAAGAAACTTATATCGATAAAATTCTTGATAGGTTCAATATGAAAGACTCCAAGAGAGGCTTTCTTCCGATGAGTGTAGGAATAACATTGAAGAAATCTCAATGTCCTACGACTCCTGCGGAAATTGAACGCATGAAATTGATCCCTTATACTTCCGCTGTAGGATCAATCATGTATGCTATGATGTGCACTCGTCCCGATGTCGCCTTCGCCTTGAGCATGACGAGCCGGTATCAAGCTAATCCCGGTATCAAGCTAATCCACATAGCCGGATTAAGATTTCAGATCATCCCCATCGGTTTGGAAACTTGCATCCGTGTAACCCTTTACACGTAGCTCAAATTCTCCTCCAAACACTAGAAACGAATCCTTAGTTCTTTTCAAGTACTTATGGATGTTCTTTACAGCTATCCAGTGACTCTCACCGGGATTAGCTTGATACCGGCTCGTCATGCTCAAGGCGAAAGCGACGTCGGGACGAGTGCACATCATAGCATACATGATTGATCCTACAGCGGAAGTATAAGGGATCAATTTCATGCGTTCAATTTCCACAGGAGTCGTAGGACATTGAGATTTCGTCAGTGTTATTCCTACACTCATCGGAAGAAAGCCTCTCTTGGAGTCTTTCATATTGAACCTATCAAGAATCTTATCGATATAAGTTTCTTGACTTAATGCTAGTATCCTTTTGGATCTATCTCTATAGATCCGGATACCCAAGATGCGTTGTGCCTCTCCCAAGTCCTTCATTTGGAAATGGTTTCCCAATTCCACCTTTACCGAGTTCAGACTTGGAATATCATTTCCAATCAGTAGTATGTCATCCACATACAAAACAAGGAAAATTACTTTACTCCCACTAAATTTCATGTACAAACAAGGTTCCTCTACTGAGCTAATCCATTTTGTTTGATAACATGATCAAATCTGTGATTCCAACTCCTCGATGCTTGCTTAAGACCATAAATGGATCTCTTAAGCTTGCATACTTTCTTAGGGTTGGATGTATCTACAAAACTTTCAGGTTGTGTCATAAACACTTGCTCTTCTAGAATCCCATTCAAGAAGGCGGTTTTTACATCCATTTGCCATATTTCATAGTCATGAAATGCGGCAACCGCTAAGATTATCCTTATGGATCGAAGCATAGCAACCGGTGCAAAGGTTTCATCATAATGAATACCTTGGACTTGTGAAAAGCCCTTTGCCACCAATCTAGCTTTGTAAACATCTATATGTTTATCTATGCCGAGTTTGATTTTGAATATCCATTTACACAGAAGGGGTCTCACTCGTTCAGGTAAATCTACCAAGTCCCAAACTTGGTACTCGTACATAGAATCCATTTCGGATTTCATGGCTTCTAGCCATTGGTCGGAGTTGGGGCTACTAATAGCCGCCTTGTAGGTTGAGGGTTCGTTGCTTTCGAATAACAACAAATCACCCTCCTCCTCGATGTTCTGAGGTAATGGCCAAAGTTGATGACTAATTCTTCCTGACCTCCTAGGGATTATAACCGTGTCAGAAGACGAGGGAACAGTTTCCTCATTTTCTGTCTCGGTTTGTGCCTCTTGAACTTCATCAAGTTCAAATTTTCTCCCACTCTGTTTCTTAGAAATAAATTCATTTTCTAGAAAAACAGCATCACAAGCCACAAACACTTTGTTCTCGTGAATGTTGTAGAAGTAATAACCACAGGTTTCCTTAGGATAACCTACAAATAGACATTTGTCAGACCTTGGAACGAGTTTATCGTCAGTTTTATTCTTGACGAATGCCTCACATCCCCAAATTCTCATGAATGACAAATAGGGAACCGTTCCTGTCCATATCTCATATGGAGTCTTATTGGCCGCTTTAGTCGGACTTCGATTTAGTGAGAAAATAGCAGATAACAATGCAAAGCCCCAAAAAGATCCAGGAAGCTCAGTTTGACTCATCATAGACCGAACCATGTCAAGCAAGGTTTGGTTTCTCCTTTCTGCAACACCATTCAATTTTGGTGTGCCCGGAGGAGTCCATTGTGATATTATACCACAATTCTTAAGATGTGAATCAACTCATTACTTAGATATTCGCCACCACGATCCGATCGTAATGCTTTTATCCTTTTGTTTAATTGGTTCTCAACCTCATTTTGAAATTCTTTAAATTTCTCAAAAGCATCACTTTTATGCCTTATTAAGTAGACATAACCATATCTACTTAAGTCATCGGTAAAAGTAATGAAGTAATGATATCCTCCTCCAGCGGTGATGTTTAATGGACCACACACATCGGTATGTATGAGTCCTAAAACCTCACTTACTCGTGTCCCTTTACCGCTAAAGGGTTGACGAGTCATCTTGCCTAAGAGGCAAGACTCGCATGTACCATATGATTCGTAATCAAATGGTTTGTCGAATGGGATTCAACACCATAGGGTCATATGTGATGACTGATCGTTTGTATAGACAGACTGTGAAAACACTCTGTCGGGCAGTGACGCTTATAGAATTCCTTTTCAATGCGATTGAAACCTGGTCGTGGTCGGAATTTCCATAGTATTACTTTGAGTCAATTCTTTGACTGGAAACTGATTGTCTGAGTCGGTGCAGTTTCCGAGTGACTTTAATTTTTGTCCTAAGCCATGCCGTGAAAGGGGGTTATAAGGGCATCTTTGGGGTCATGGTGATCTGCATCATACAGTAAAATCGAGTGGAAGGGAAATGTCCACCCTCGTCGGGGTAAAACATCTTTGGGCCACTCCAGGAGTAGTCGCTGAAAATGCGTGGCCACGCTCGGTAAGAATCTACGGTAGATTCCCCGGTCATAGGGACTACTCTTAATCCATCCAAGAATTGCCGAATCCACACAGCTTTTTTAGCAGCTTCCGATGCTGCCAAATATTCAGCTTCCGTTGTAGAATCCACAGTGACACTCTGTTTGAAGCTCTTCCAACAAACAGCTCCTCCATTCAACATAAAGACATAGCCGGATTGGGATTTCAGATCATCCCCATCGGTTTGGAAACTTGCATCCGTGTAACCCTTTACACGTAGCTCAAGTTCTCCTCCAAACACTAGAAACGAATCCTTAGTTCTTCTCAAGTACTTAAGGATGTTCTTTACAGCAATCCAGTGACTCTCACCGGGATTAGCTTGATACCGGCTCGTCATGCTCAAGGCGAAAGCGACGTCGGGACGAGTGCACATCATAGCATACATGATTGATCCTACAGCGGAAGCATAAGGGATCAATTTCATGCGTTCAATTTCCGCAGGAGTCGTAGGACATTGAGATTTCTTCAATGTTATTCCTACACTCATCGGAAGAAAGCCTCTCTTGGAGTCTTTCATATTGAACCTATCAAGAATCTTATCGATATAAGTTTCTTGACTTAATGCTTGTATCCTTTTGGATCTATCTCTATAGATCCGGATACCCAAGATGCGTTGTGCCTCTCCCAAGTCCTTCATTTGGAAATGGTTTCCCAATTCCACATTTACCGAGTTCAGACTTGGAATATCATTTCCAATCAGTAGTATGTCATCCACATACAAAACAAGGAAAGTTACTTTACTCCCACTAAATTTCATGTACAAACAAGGTTCCTCGGCACTTCGAGCGAATCCATTTTGTTTGATAACATGATCAAATCTGTGATTCCAACTCCTCGATGCTTGCTTAAGACCATAAATGGATCTCTTAAGCTTGCATACTTTCTTAGGGTTGGATGTATCTATAAAACCTTCAGGTTGTGTCATAAACACTTCCTCTTCTAGAATCCCATTCAAGATACTTACCCATGGTAACGAGGTTCCACGTTGCGGAGGTCCTCACGAACATGGGGTTCATAGTTGCTACATTTGGAAAGGCTTAATCTCAATTCATTTGTTAAATAATGTGGGTGATCTTGTCAATTTTAGTCATTAAAATTCTTTATAAGTGAACTAATTTACTATCGTGACTTAAATCGACAATCATAGCGGGATATGGTGGCATGCACGGCGATTTTGGCATGTGTACGGAAAATAAGCAATCAAACAAGCATAAGAAAACAAGCGTAAACCTAGTATGGCCACATAAAAGTAATTAAAATTACAAGGAATTACAAATTGGAAACCAACTCCTTTGGTCCCTCTTCATATGAGCTTCATCCAAGGCTCCTCCTTGCAAGCTTTAGAACACTTCTAAGGCTCCATCTCGATCCATCGCCGGTCTTCGATTTACAAATAGTTACAAGTATAAATTTACAAATGAATACATAGCAATCCTATTATACATTTATTAATGAAATAAACTATTAAATTACAAACCGGTGATACGAGATCGCATTTAATTACAAACTAACCCACACGATATTCCCTTTCATTACGGGCAATATCGGTAAAAATATAACAACTATGGCCATACTAGTAAGAACAAACATTCATTCAATAATAAACATTCATCCAAACATGCATAATGAAAAGCTTATGAATAAAAACATGCCAAAATCGCCCTAAACAGTAATCGCATTAATTCGTTTAAAACCGATTTCATTTTTAATCGATTAATCTCGTATTAATCAATAATGCTTAAAACACCTTTTAAGCTTGAACTAAAACTTCTAAACTGATTTAGAACACTCAAAATTAGTTTTCACTAATTCATGGTGATTTAGTTCATAAACATGGTCATTTGCTAATTAGATGTACTTTAATCATAACCTTTTATGAATAAAGTTTTATAAAATCAAAATAAAATAAAATAAAATCATTTTTATTTTGACAAAATTTTGTATATTCTGAAACACTTCCAAAATATCAGAAAAGAAAAGTTTGGTCAGAAAAATTTACGAATTATTTTTAGAACAAATAACATACGATTTCATCGATTTTATCTCATAAAATCAACAAAACGTCCAAAACAGTGAGGAAAAATCCCAAATTTATACGTGAGCATCCTCATAATGTATAAAAATATTGGTATAAATTTCATGTCCAGAAAACAACGTTTACTATATTTTTGGACATAAAATACATATTATACCGATTTTAAACAAAAATATGAATAAATATTCAAAACTCAAGATCTGATTCTGAAAATTTACATGCAGAATGTATAAATATGAAATATCACTGTGTAAATATTTCGTGACCAGATTCCAATTATAACTATTTATAGTAAATATTGTAGCCAAAAACACACTTTTTGACTCGGTTTTGTATAAAAATCATTTTAATTAGCAAACAAATTTCAAAAATAACGAAATTTGACCAGAAGCTAATGAGACCAGAAACTTTGCATGCAATAAAAAACTCATGTTAAAACCATTTTTAACACTATTTTCGGATTTTATCATATTTATTCTCAATAAATATATAAAACTCGAAAAACAACAAAATAAATTTGTAACTACAAGCCTTAGCTCTGATACACTTGTAGGGATCTCATCCCATTCACTAATCAAATATTAGTGTAAATCAAATTACTCTAATTTGATTTAGCAAGATCTATGTAGTACAAATTCACTTTGTTACAAGATTAGAAATGTTATACCTTTCTCAAAGGGAAATATTGGGCACAAAACTAGCACTTCTTTCTAGTTTTGTTTTTTGAGCAAAGTATTAGGATGATCCTCCAAAAAACCCGAGTTTTCAAAGTAGGAAACCTCCTTTGAGATACACCCAAGAACACACTCCAAATTTACAAGTGATTTTGATCTAGAAATCACAAGTAAATATTTGATAATAAGTGATATTATTATTATTACTAACTCTTAGTAATATTTAGAATAATATGAGTATTAGTATTAGAGAGAAATGGTGAGAGATGTAAAATTAATTGCACGAATACTTTATCTCTCATAGCCTTGTGTTTTTATAAGCAAAAACAAAATGAAGTGTGTAGAGCACACTAAAGGGGGCCGGCCAAATAGGTCCAAGAGAGAAGAGAAAGAGTTTTGCATAGATTAGAACAATTACATGCAATCTAATTATGATGTTCTCACATGCAAATGGAAAACAATTAGGAAAATGATAAGAAGGAATCTTCCATCCTCTTCTCCCATTTAGGACGGTCCATTAGGGCCTAATGGGTCCATTTTGTTTTTCCAATATTTGTCCCACAAATAGATATAATTTATCACTTAATTATCTAATATAATAAAGTGTAAATCAATTAAACTCTTCCTTAATATACATGTACACTTACACATATATTAAAATATACTTTCACTAATCTCATTAGTGAAATATACATAATTAGTGAATTAACGCTTAATCACTAATTCCCTTCTCCTCTTATAATTTTATCGATATAAAATTAAATTATCCGAGTTCACAACTCGATTTCTCTCTAAATTAATACATTGACTAACCGTTAGTCGATTTATCAAGTTACTAATTTAATCGTATCTCATACAATTAATTAGCTTAAATATTTGGAGTACGTTCCTATAGGTGTGACTTAAGGGGATCAATTGATTACCGCCGTTCTCACGACAATAACGTCAAACTCTAGTCAGCCAACCATTATTGATTTACGTTAATCAATTGACAATAATACAGGATTATTCCCACGTATTCATTAATTGAGATTTATTAAGTAATCGCACTATTGTGGAGGACACTTACTCCAACAATCTCCCACTTGTCCGAGACAAGTTGTGCATTACCAATTCTCATGTCCGTTTCACATCTCCCACTCAATGCAAGGTGTCTTACAGGTCGTACTTGCATTCAAAGATATATATATCATGAGTGGTTTCCTCGATAAGGGGAGTAGAATGTCGATCGGGAATCTACCGTAGATTCTTACCGAGCGTGGCCACGCATTTTCAGCGACTACTCCTCGAGTGGCCCAAAGATGTTTTACCCCGACAAGGGTGGACATTTCCCTTCCACTCGATTGTACTGTATGATGCAGATCACCATGACCCCAAAGATGCCCTTATAACCCCCTTTCACGGCATGGTTTAGGACAAAAATGAAAGTCACTCGGAAACTGCACCGACTCAGACAATCAGTTTCCAGTCAAAGAATTGACTCAAAGGAATACTATAGAAATTCCCACCACGACCAGGTTTCAATCGCATTGAAAAGGAATTCTATAAGCGTCACTGCCCGACAGAGTGTTTTCACAGTCTGTCTATGCAAACGATCAGTCATCACATATGACCCTATGGTGTTGAACCCACCATCGATCGACTTGCAATCTAGTCTCTCCGAGACGTCACCTCATATGAGAGACTAGGGACCAAATACTTAGTTTATGCCGTTCACTTGAATACGTTCAAAGTTGTCACACAAATATTCGGATAAACAAAGTATGGATTCATAATGACTTAACATAAAAACAATGAATGTTATTTTCATATATGTAATAAGATACATCATTCTATTACATATTACGAAACTAAAGGAAATCTGGCACACGCCGCAACCCCATGGAGGCGGTGTGCGCGTCATGCTTAGCCCTCGAAAGAGGCTTGGTTAAAGGATCAGCGATATTATCGTCTGTCCCAACCTTACAAATATCTATTTCCTTCCTTTCCACAATATCTCTAATAACGTGGTATTTCCTCAAAACGTGTCTAGACTTGTTACTAGAATTGGGCTCCTTTGCTTCGAAAATAGCCCCACTGTTATCACAATAAACAGTGACAGGATCCACGGCACTAGGGACTACTCTTAGTCCATCCAAGAATTGCCGAATCCACACAGCTTCTTTAGCAGCTTCAGATGCCGCCAAATACTCAGCTTCCGTTGTAGAATCCGCAGTGACACTCTGTTTGAAGCTCTACCAACAAACATCTCCTCCATTCAACATAAAGACATAGCCGGATTCGGATTTCAAATCATCCCCATCGGTTTGGAAACTTGCATCCGTGTAACCCTTTACACGCAGCTCAAGTTCTCCTCCAAACACTAGAAACGAATCCTTAGTTCTTCTCAAGTACTTAAGGATGTTCTTTCTGACTATCCGGTGACTCTCACCGGGATTAGCTTGATACGGCTCGTCATGCTCAAAGCGAAAGCGACATCGGACCAGTACACATCATAGCATACATGATTGATCCTACAATGAAGCATAAGGGATCAATTTCATGCTCAATTTCCGCAGGAGTCGTAGGACATTGAGATTTCTTCAATGTTATTCCTACACTCATCGGAAGAAAGCCTCTCTTGGAGTCTTTCATATTGAACCTATCAAGAATTTTATCGATATAAGTTTCTTGACTTAATGCTAGTATCCTTTAGGATCTATCTCTATAGATCCGGATACCCAAGATGCGTTGTGTCTCTCCCAAGTCCTTCATTTGGAAATGGTTTCCCAATTCCACTTTTACCGAGTTCAGACTTGGAATATCATTTCCAATCAGTAGTATGTCATCCACATACAAAACAAGGAATGTTACCTTGCTCCCACTAAACTTCATGTACAAACAAGGTTCCTCAAGACTTGAGCGAATCCATGTTGTTTGATAACATGATCGAATCTATGATTCCAACTCCTCGATGCTTGCTTAAGACCATAAATGGATCTCTTAAGCTTACATACTTTCTTAGGGTTGGATGTATCTACAAAACCTTCAGGTTGTGTCCAACTCTAACCAAAACTAGATGAGCACTCTTCTCCTCTCTTCACTCAAGGGGGCCGGCCTAAGTGGTTAAACTAGAAAGGAGTTCTAGTTTTGTGCCCAATATTTCCCTTTGAGAAAGGTATAACTTTTCTATCTTGTAACAAAGTGAATTTGTACTACAATAAATCTTGCTATATCAAATTAGAGTAATTTGATTTACACTAATAGTTGATTAGTGATTGTGATGAGCACTTGTAGGGATCTCATCCCATTCACTAATCAAATATTAGTGTAAATCAAATTACTCTAATTTGATTTAGCAAGATCTATGTAGTACAAATTCACTTTGTTACAAGTTTAGAAATGTTATACCTTTCTCAAAGGGAAATAAGGGCACAAAACTAGAACTCCTTTCTAGTTTTGTTTCTTGAAGTAACAACATGGATGATCCTCCAAACCCGAGTTTCCATAATAGGAAACCTCCTCTTAGTTGCACCCAAGAACAACTCCAATACTTACAAGTGATTTTGATCTAGAAATTAAATCACTAATAAGCACTTGATAATATGTGAATATTATTACTACTAACACTTAGTAGTATATAGAAATTATAAGAACTTATTTCTTATTATTTGGAGAGTGTTTTAGAGAGAAAGGTTAGAGAGAAAGTGAGGAAAATGCATGAAAATTACAAGGAATTACATGAAAATTACAAGGAATTACAAATTGGAAACCAACTCCTTTGGTCCCTCTTCATATGAGCTTCGTCCAAGGCTCCTCCTTGCAAGCTTTAGAACACTTCTAAGGCTCCATCTCGATCCATCGCCGGTCTTCGATTTACAAATAGTTACAAGTATAAATTTACAAATGAATACATAGCAATCCTATTATACATTTATTAATGAAATCTAATATATATATATAAAGCAGAAACCATGGCCTCTATGGTCGACATTTGTCGCAATATAATTGGCCTAAACAAAATTAATATCAGTATTATTTATAATTTATAATTTTACTATTGCTAGGATTTTAGATGAAAAAATATTAACATATGTATTTAAAAATATAATACTAAAACTACAATTGAAATCTTTACAATATTAGAACTTTCCAAAAAAATAAAAAATTAATTGATGATGTTTTTAATTGAAAAAAAATAATAATTTGAAAATAAACAATTATATGACACATAATTACCTTATTTAATTAGGATACATTAGAAAATTTTTAGGTAAATTTTCATCCCATACTTTTAGTATATATATATCTAATATTTAATTTACATCAAAAACTTTAGCTATATCTTCCTAGGTACTATGTAAAATAGTTTTAGTTTATTACGTTTAATTATGATTACAATTTGTGTTAAATCTATTTTTTACTGTGTATTTGATAAGAGTGTTTAAATTTGAATAGTTTTATTTCTTAAGTACCCTGTTTGATACTTAATACCTTGATTAAATTCAGGCTGATCCTTTTTTCTTTTATGTTGTAGAATTATATTTTACGTTTAAAATTTGAAGTTCTTATTGAAAAAGCTTGATTGCAAATCAATAGCAAATATAATGAATATGTAAACCTGAAAGGTTAAAGGTATGTACAATATCTATCGATTATCTTATTTTCAAATCAAATTATTAGATGTGGTTGTAAATAATATTTGTAATTTTTAATGTATAATATTTTACAGTAGTTAGTTTAATCGTATTAAGTTCTGATTTGATTGTTCGTTTCAACTTTGTATGAGAACATCTGCTAATTATGAAAATAACCAAAAAAAAAAAAACATGGTTTAGTATAATGATAGGGTAAAGTTTGGTTTAATAACAAAATTTTAATTTTTTACTACCCCATTTTAATGTGACAAAAAAGAGAATATATGTTAAGTTAAGGGAGGAAAATATAGGTAAGTTATATTTTTAAAGGAAAAAAAACAAAAGAAATATGATAATTTATAAAATTTTAAGAAGTAAAATAATTATCGATTTAATAAATAAGTTAAGGAAAAAAATAGTATTAAGTAAGTATTATAAAATATAAAGAGCAATTAAACGAAAGACAAATATGGTAAATCATAGATTCTTTTTGAACAAGTAAATCATAGAACTTAAAGAAATAATATAATTATCATGTTGTTATTATATAAGATATATATAATTGGTTGATAAAAAAATTATTATATTAATATATATAATCTAAGTTATTATATTAATATAAAATAAAACTTATTAAGCTTAATATGATTGGATATTTTAATATTATTAGGATTCTAAAATAAGTTTTTATTGGTAAAGCATTTAAAAAAAAGAAAACTTACCTTAAACATAATCAAATATCCTTAAAAATATATAATCAAATATTGTAACAAACACTCTATATTTCGAAATTAAAATTGGAAAAAATAGATACATTATATGTGGAAGGTATGAAAAATAAAATAAATAAATTTTTGAAAATATTATACTTTTTAATGAAAATTAAATTAGTTAGGTTATATTAGGAAAATTTAGTAGTTAATTCTTAATGTTATTTAAAACAACTAATTCTCTATGATATTAAATAAAAACTTACCTAAAAAATATTATGACTTACATTTGGAAAAATTTAGTATTAATAAATTTTTTATTAGTAAAGCATTTAAAAAAAGAAAACTTACCTTAAACATAATCAAATATCCTTAAAAATATATAATCAAATATTGTAACAAACACTCTATATTTCCAAATTAAAATTGGAAAAAATAGATACATTATATTTGGAAGGTATGAAAAATAAAATAAATATATTTTTGAAAATAATATATTTTTTAATGAAAAATAAATTAGTTAGGTTATATTAGGAAAATTTAGTAGTTAATTCTTAATGTTATTTAAAACAACTAATTCTCTATGATATTTAAATAAAAACTTACCTAAAAAATATTATGACTTACATTAGGAAAAATTTAGTATTTGTTAGTTTATATTTGAAATAAAACACCAAGAAAACTCATAGATTTAATATCATTAATTTATACATTGATAATGTATGCATTGAGAATAATTTTATATTAATTGAAGTATGATTAACGATTATACTTAATTATGATTTCAAAGTATTTAATATAATGCAAATTTATATAAAATTAAATTTTTAATGTAAATATAGTTAGCCCGGACGGGGCCGGGCATGCAAACTAGTAAACTATTAAATTACAAACCGGCGATACGAGATCGCATTTAATTACAAACTAACCCACACGATATTCCCTTTCATTACGGGCAATATCGGTAAAAATATAACAACTATGGCCATACTAGTAAGAACAAACATTCATTCAATAATAAACATTCATCCAAACATGCATAATGAAAAGCTTATGAATAAAAACACGCCAAAATCGCCCTAAACAATAATCGCATTAATTCGTTTAAAACCGATCTCATTTTTAATCGATTAATCTCATATTAATCAATAATGCTTAAAACACCTTTTAAGCTTGAACTAAAACTTCTAAACTGATTTAGAACACTCAAAATTAGTTTTCACTAATTCATGGTGATTTTAGTTCATAAACATGGTCATTTGCTAATTAGATGTACTTTAATCATAACCTTTTATGAATAAAGCTTTATAAAATCAAAATAAAATAAAATAAAATCATTTTTATTTTGACAAAATTTTGTATATTCTGGAACACTTCCAAAATATCAGAAAAGAAAAGTTTGATCAGAAAAATTTACGAATTATTTTTAGAACAAATAACATATGATTTCATCGATTTTATCTCATAAAATCAACAAAACGTCCAAAACAGTGAGGAAAAATCCCAAATTTATACGTGAGCATCCTCATAATGTATAAAAATATTGGTATAAATTTCATGTCCAGAAAACAACGTTTACTATATTTTTGGACATAAAATACATATTATACCGATTTTAAACAAAAATATGAATAAATATTCAAAACTCAAGATCTGATTCTGAACATTTACATGCAGAATATATAAATATGAAATATCACTGTGTAAACATTTCGTGACTAGATTCCAAATATAACTATTTATAGTAAATATTTTAGCCAAAAATACACTTTTTGACTCGGTTTTGTATAAAAATCATTTTAATTAGCAAACAAATTTCAAAAATTACGAAATTTGACCAGAAGCTAAATGAGACCAGAAAATTTGCATGCAATAAAAAACTCATGTTAAAACCATTTTTAACACTATTTTCGGATTTTATCATATTTATTCTCAATAAATATATAAAACTCGAAAAACAACAAAATAAATTTGTAACTACAAGCCTTAGCTCTGATACCACTTGTGGGGATCTCATCCCATTCACTAATCAAATATTAGTGTAAATCAAATTACTCTAATTTGATTTAGCAAGATCTATGTAACAACCTGGTTTTTAGTCGACTTTAATTACTAAGGCGGAAATTAATTAAGTCTTAAACCAGCGTTATTAATTATACAATAAAAACCCAAATGTTATAACATCGTTCAAGAGTTGAATAAAACAACTCTAAGTACGGCAATTTAAAAGAGTATCGTAGTATATATTACATTTCTCTCAAACACAACTTAAAATAAAGCATAAGATCGTCTCGTGGCCTTGTCCAAAAACCAGCTCCCGGTCCACGATCATCCTGCACAATAAACTGATGGGGGGATGCTTGAGTGACAAAGGACTAGCTATGCTCATACTTACCCTCGATTTCAATTACTTTGGTTTAATATTATCGCTTTATAAACATAACATTATGATAAAAACATAAACATGCTTATTACATATAGCATATAAAGACATATAAGTCATAATAAACATGCGGTTTAAAGCGATAAATCATATAAGCATGATATTCAATTATGAAGGCAAATAGCATATAATAGCATAACAGTAGTATCACAATAATTCAATAACATTACAAGGCGATATTGGATCGCAATCAAACATACATATCGTATCATTTTCCTCATGCAGACTCGATTCAATTCAGAAAGTTGTGGTCTTTAGTTTTCGAAGATGGTATACACTCATTCTCATTTAATCATACAACAGACAACACATACTGCTTACGAGCCTGACCACTGAGTAGGCCATTGTACTCTAGTCGTTTGCATCTCACTACCATAGTGCAGCGGCTTACTCGACTCGTAAACCACGCCGAATACTATAGTACTTGCATCTCATCTTCTAGTGTTCGAAATGATTCGAACTTCAGATACAATCCCGTCAAGTGATCTGTACATGTGGCAAGAACGAATGCTAGTGTCGCGCCCACTAAGAACGAAACACGGCAAGGAGACAGAACCGTGAGATGACAATCGCAATAAGGTCACGGTGGCCCTGATAACTTTAGCGAAATAGGGGAATAAAACCCTAGTCTAGTACATGTACACTAGTATCCAATTTAAGAGTGGGCTATGCTATTCATAGAGCACCTTAACTCAGGATAAAACAACTATTTCCTAAAGCCTGACCCACTAAGAGTTGAATTTTTCATTATCTTGTACGGAACAGGCTATACGACTTAAGACGTAACGGCTTGGGCAGGATGCACAAAGCATAATACTGCCGGCTATACCACACTATTCGAGATGACACACGCAATAAGGTCGAGATAGTGGCGTCCGCTACAAGACTATCTTAACCCCACTTCACTCACGATTGACGTTCTCTTATCTGAGGCCCAAGCTTGACCTTTTATTTAACTTACTCAGTATTCATTATTTATTTGATATTTACATATCACATGTTACTAGACTCTCCTAGTCTCATCGTCAAACGTTTAAGTATTTGTATTCGGTCTCATATGATCACATAACATATTCGTGTATTATTTGAAGTGCTGTTAATTATTAACGTTTTCAAGTTTCTATATTAATACGTTTATTAGTATGTCCAATTTTATTTAAGTGTTTTTCAAAACACTTTAAGTTATTTACTTATTCGTTTTCAATTTTCTATACTTAGTAAAATTTTCAATTATTTTCCGTATTTCACTATTCATTTTTTTACTATTCACTATTCACTATTCACTATTCACTATTCACCGTATTTTATACGTATTTTTATACGTATTCGTATTTTTATACTTCGTATTCTATACGTATTTTTATACGTATTGGTATTTTTGTACTTCGTATTTTATACGTATTTTTATACTTATACGTATTCTTATACTTAAGATATTTTAGGTATTTATACTTAAGATATTTTTAGGAATAAAACTAAACCTTTTTATTTTCTAAGTATAAATTTCTAGTTTCAAAGTCGTTAAGTTCATTTTGTACTTAGTGAGTTTTGAAAATATTCTAAAAGTCTAGTTTTAAAAACGTTAAGTTCGGTTTGTAAAAAGTGATAATGATATTCATTTTAAAATTCTAGTTTTAAAAACGTTAAGTTCAATTTGTAAAAATGTGATAATGATATTCATTTTAAAATGAGACTTAGTTAAATTTAGTCGTCTATTAAATAAATTTAGCGATTTTCATTTTAAAAATAATAGTATCGTGGATGATTCATTTTAGTCCGTATGTCCAAGTCCAACAGTCCAAATAGCAAAGGCGGTAGCACACGATTTAGTTCATTTTTATAACGGTTACATATTTTTATCGGTTTATAATATTTCATTTCTAACTAAATCGATTTATACAAAAATTCAATTCTAATTACTATTTAACTTTAGTGACTTAGTGATAATTTCATTTTGATTAAATTTGGTCCATTTTAATCATGTATGTCGTGTGACTTATATATGTATCAAAATCAATTTATTTCTTTTAATTTCTTAATTCAATTTATTAACTACTAATTAAATTATTTTAACAATTAAACTAAAAAGTGATAAAAGCAAAATTTAACCTAAAAACATCAAAAATGCCGTGAGCTAGTCCATGGTGTTTCTAAATTTTCATTTTTCGATTTTATTGGTTTTTAGCTTAAAGTCTTTATATTTTAATTATTCTAATTATACTAAAACGATTTAAACTAATATGAAATTTACTAAAAATTTCATTTACATTTATGAATAGTGTTTTTCAACACTTTATTTTTCTAACTTTTTAATCTTAATGATTTAGCTAGTTTAATTTATATAGTTATTAATGTAATTACTTGTTAGTTAAATAAAACAATAAATATAACAAACATAAAAATAATAAAAATCAACATGAGCTAAAATGAAGAACACACATGAAGATACATATGAACATCAAGAACACCAAGTATAAACTCAAGAACACAATTTCCATTTTTACTAACATATAATTTATTTTCCTAATTTAATTTTTTTCACATGACAACATCTATTTTAACTAACTTAACACTACATATTATTTACAAAAATTAAAAGTGAAAATTTAGGCAAAAAATAGAGGAATGCCGTGAGAAACAAACATGGACATACAATTTTTATTTTTCATTTTTAATCACTTTAAACTCATTGTTAATATTTCACATAATTTTTATATATGATTATAACATATCTAAAACATAACTAAACATAAAAATCATATGAGTCATAATTAAAAATACTCAAAATTTATTTAACTAAACATATGAACATAATACTACAACATTAACTATTATCATTATTACTTATTTATTATCATTTTATTATACAACACATAAACATACAAGTGCATACAAGTGATGTTTAACATATTTAACATAAAAATCATACTCATAAAACTTATAATAAAAATCAAATTAATTTTAAAAGAGACTAATATGAGATATAACTAGTCACCTTAAATAGGATGTTAATCGTCGGGGATCTAAAATAAATTTTAGATCGGATTTTC
Source organism: Dianthus caryophyllus (assembly GCA_023091065.1). Lineage (NCBI taxonomy): Eukaryota > Viridiplantae > Streptophyta > Magnoliopsida > Caryophyllales > Caryophyllaceae > Dianthus > Dianthus caryophyllus. The sequence goes on along the minus strand of CM041529.1, from coordinate 6,831,718 downwards.
TTCACCCATATTACCCAAGTTATTCACCCAAAATAATCCAAGTAATTAGCTCCTAATATACCCATTAATGAACTTAGAACACTTAGGAATTATTAAGAATATTATAGGTTTTATTTAAGTGATTTTTGGAAAGAAAATGAAAGAAAAAAATAAAGGAGAAAGAAGTAGAGTAGTGCACGACATTTTGGATGAGTGCACAAGTTCATTTTGCTCTTTGTAATTTGTAAGGACAAGTTGTATAATGAATTAGGTTAAATGCTTTAGGTCAAAGTTTGTTTTTAATTAAAAAAAATAAATAATGTTTAATTAAATTGAAATTATGAGTCATAAAATCAAGTTGGCACATTTGACTCATTTAGGAAGCTTCCCTTGATATTTTGATGATAAAAAGTTTTTCACGAAATTTATCAGTTTTAAAAAGGTCGGGTGTCAAAAGCGATAAAAGTTAAAAAGTGCTGTTTTGACGATTTTCTGAAAAGTATTCATTTTATAAATTTAAGACTAAAATATTTTATTTACTACTTTTAGAAAAATTTTAAAAGTGACGGAAATGAAAATGATAATATTAAAGTAGTAGTATTATATTTTATAAGTATTATTATTAAGTATACACTTTAAATTAAATACAAAATAAAAATAAAAATAAAAATGATGATGAAAATATAAAGGTGTAAGACTTGTGTAAGAAAAATGGAAGAGGATATAACTTTGACTAAGGAAAGTCAAAAGTCAATTTTTTTCGGGCTCGATTTTCATTTCTCGAAATTTTCGATTTGCGCGATCGCGAAAGGTCTCGAAATAAAAGATATGATCTTAAAATAGTATTTTGAAATAAAATCGGAAATAAAAATAAAACTAATTTTCAAAAGGTACTAAATATAAAAATCGGATCTTAACCCTCGAGATTTTGATTAAAATTTTACTAGGTCGAAATACTTATTTTTTTCGTTGAATGTTATAGATTTAAAGAATTATAAACAAACGTCAAAAAGTTAATCAATTTAAAGTAAGTGTGACTTCAAATTTCGACAATTTAGAAAAAGGCTAGTTTAATAGAAATGAAATAGTAATTTGATATTAAAACTAAAGTTTTTATTTTGAAAACGAAAAATGTTTGAAATTGAATTTTATGAATAAAAGGTTTTATATTTATTTTTATGAATAGTAAATATAACTTAACCTTTTTGAAATTTGAAAGGCGATATAAATTTTGTGTTGATTTTTATAAAATTTTGAAATGTATTTCTTTTTCAATTCTGAAGATAATAGAACAAACTTTATTTCTCAAAATTTTTAAATTTGTACTTAGGAAAATTTATTATTATTTGGCGAAAAAATTTCAGTCGCATTTTATTATATGGAAAAATGATGAATTTAATTTAAGGAATTAAATTCTTTTATAATAATGTGTTAAAATAACACGGGGTGTTACAATCTATGTAGTAACAAATTCACTTTGTTACAAGTTTAGAAATGTTATACCTTTCTCAAAGGGAAATATGGGCACAAAACTAGAACTCCTTTCTAGTTTTGTTTCTTGAGCTATATTTTAGGATGATCCTCCAAAACCCGAGTTTCCAAAATAGGAAACCTCCTCTTAGTTGCACCCAAGAACAACTCCAAAAACTTACAAGTGATTTAGATCTAGAAATCACTAATAAGCACTTGATAATATGTGAAAATATTATTACTAACACATACTAACTCTTAGTATTATTAGTAGTAATATTTAGTGAGAGTTTTAGAGAGTTTTTTTTTTTTAGTAAAATTGCATCACTCCCTTCTCTTTCTATTACTCATCTTATATAAGCAAAAGAGAGGAAAATTAGTGTGTTGAACACACTATGTGGGCCGGCCATTTGAGCATAGAAGAGGGGGAAAGTTGAGAACAAATGCTAGCTTTTTAATCATGATGTAAAGCATGCATGTGAAAAACAAAGGCTAAAAGACAAAAGAGAATCTTATTCTCCCTCTTCCTTGCTTTGGACGGTTTTAGGGCCCCTATTATGGGTCCAATTTGTTTTCAATATTTGTCCCACAAATACTTATAATTTATCACTTAATCATCTAATATGATAAAATACAAATTATCAAATTGAACTCACAACTCTTCTTTAACATATATGTACAATTACACATATATTTAAGAATTGTACTTTTACTAATCTCATTAGTAAAATATACATGATTAGTGAATTAACAGTTAATCACTAATTCCCATCTCTTCAAATAATTTTATCGATATAAAATTAAAACACTCGAGTTCACAACTCGATTTCTCTCTAAATTACTACATTGACTAACCGTTAGTCGATTTATCAAGTTACTAATTTAATCGTATCTCATACAATTAATTAGCTTAAATATTTGGAGTACGTTCCTATAGGTGTGACTTAAAGGGATCAGTTGATTACCACCGTTCTCACGACAATAATGTAACACCCCGTGTTAATTTAATTCAATAATTAGCCATCAATTTCTAATTTCAAATCGTAAATCAAATCCTAACCTTTTAACCTTCCAAATTCACAATTTTTGCAAAACTTTCGTTTTGTAAAATTTATCAACTTCTTTAAAACTTTTGAAAACTTTTGAATAATAAAATAAATATTTTAGTCTTAGAATTTAAAAGTAGAAATATTTCGAAAAATCGTTAAACGCGCACACATTAACTTTTATCGCTTTTGACACCCGACTTTTTACAACTGATTATTTTCGTGAAAAACTTTATTTTGATCAAAAATCTTTAGGAACCTTCCTACTAGATCAACTTGTGCCACTTGATTTATATGACTCATTTTAGTTTAATTAAACATTATATTTCTAAATAAAATCAAGCTTTAACCTAAAGTCTTTAACCTAATCTCATACTAGTGTTCCCTCATTATTTCACAAGTGAAAAACTCACTCATTTCCCTCCTTATTGCCGAGCCACTACTCCCCATTCGCTCCCTTTGTTTTTCTTCCTTTTATTTACAAAAACCTCTAAATTAAAACCTTAAATATTATTCTAATAACCTCTAATATTTCCTTAGCTATTTAGTAGGTTTTGAAGCTTATCATTTACGGGTTTTATTTGAAGGTGAAGACGGGTATTTGGGTGAAGTTTTGGACTTAGATAATTTAATCGATCCGGATAACCAATAAGCTTGCCGATTAAGGTGACTAGCCTTGTCTTATTTTAACCTCTTTGTAAATTAATTTGTTTTGTTATTATAAGTTTATGAGTATGATTGTTGTGCTAAAATATGTTAAACATGATTTGTGTGTGTTTGTGTGTTATGTGAAACATAATAAAATGATAATAAATAAGTAATATTGATTATAGTTAAAGTGTAGTAAAATGTTAATATGTTTAGTTAAATTAATTTTGAGCATTTTTAATTATGATTCATATGATTTTTATGTTTAGTTATGTTTTAGTTTAGTTGTAGTTGTATATAAAAATTATGTGAAATATTAACAATGAGTTTAAAGTGATTAAAATCGAAAATGAAAATTTATATACATATATACATACTCACGGCAATACCCTTTTATTTTACTAAATATTCACTTTTAATTTTTGTAAATAATATGTTGGTTTAAGTTAGTATAAAATGGAGGTATTCATGTAAAAAAATTAAATTAGAAAAATAAATTATCAAATGAAAATTTTGCACATATGTGTTCTTGAACTATTTTTGGTGTTCTTGAGATCTTCAAGTTGGTGTTCATGTGTGTTCATCATTTTAGTTTATTTTGATTCTTGATTATTATATGTTTGTTGTTATTTATTGTTTTATTTAACTAATAATTAATTATATTAATGACTATATAAATTAAACCAGCTAAATCATTAAGATTAAAAAGTTAGAAATTTAAAGTGTTGAAAAACACTATTCATAAATGTAAATGAAATTTTTAGTAAATTTCATTTTAGTTTAAACCGATTTAGTATAATTAGAATAATTAAAATATAAAGACTTTAAGCTAAAAACCGATAAAATCGAAAAATGAAATTTTAGAACACTACTAAGCTTGCTCACGGCATCCTTGCCATTTTAAGGTTAATTTTTGTTTTTATCACTTTTTAGTTTATTGTTAATATAATTTAATTAGTAGATAATATGTTGAATTAAGAAATTAAAAGAAATAAATCAATTTTGATATGTATATATAACCACACGGCATTTGTATATTAAATTGACTAAATTTGATCAAAATGAAATTATCACTAAGTCACTAAAGTTAAATAGTAATTAGAATTGAATTTGAGTATAAATCGATTTAGTTATAAATGAAATATATTAAACCGATAAAAATGATCAACCGTTATAAAAATGAACTAAATCGTGTGCTACCGCCTTTGCTATTTGGACTGTTGAACTTGGACATACGGACTAAAATGAACCATCCATGATACCCTTATTTTTAAAATGAAAATCACTAACTTTAGTAAATAGACGACTAAATTTAACTGAGTCTCATTTTAAAATAATTATCATTGATCACTTTTACAAACCGAACTTAACGTTTTTAAAACTAGATTTTTAAAATAAATATCATTGGTCCTTTTACAAACCGAACTTAACGTTTTTAAAACTAGACTTTTAAAATATTTCCAAAAATCACTAAGTACAAAACGAACTTAACGACTTTGAAACTAGAAATTTATACTTAACAAATAAAAGAAATCTAAGTTTTATACTTAGGAAAAATATCAATGTATAAGAATACTTATAAAAATACGTATAAAATACAAAGTATAAAAATACAAATACGTATAAAAATACGTATAGAATACGAACTATAAAAATACGAATACGTATAAAAATACGTATAGAATACGAAGTATAAAAATACGAATACGTATAAAAATACGTATAAAATACGATGAATAGTGAATAGTGAATAGTGAAAAGTGAATAGTGAAATACTGAAAATAATTGAAAATTTTACTAAGTATAGAAAATTGAAAATGAATAAGTAAGTAACTTAAGGTGTTTGAAAAACACTTAAATAAAATTGGACTTACTAATAAACGTATCATTATAGAAACTTAAAAATGTTAATAATTAACAACACTTCAAATAATAAACGAATGTGTTATGTGATCATATGAAACCGAATACAAATACTTAAACGTTTGACGATGAGACTAGGAGAGTCTAGTAACATGAGATATGTAATATCAAATAAATAATAAATCTTGAGTAAGTTAAATAAAAGGTCAAACGCTTGAGCCTCGGATATGAAAACGTCAATCGTGAGTGAAGTGGGGTTAAGATAGTCTTGTAACGGTCGCCATTGCCGTACAAGATAAAGAATATGCCAATCCTTTTGGATCAGGCTTTAGGAAATAGTCGTTTTATCCAGAGTTAAGGTGCTCTATCAATAGCATAGCCTACTCTTAACGTGGATATTAGTGTACATGTACTAGACTAGGGTTTTGTTCCCCTATTTCGCTAAAGTTACCAGGGCCACCGTGACATTATGTGCTTATGCGCTTTGCGGTTCTGTATCCTTGCCGAGTTTCGTCTTTATTGGACGCGACACTAGCATTCGTTCTTACCCTGCGTAAAGATTACTTGACGAGATTGTATCTGAAGTTCGAATCATTTCGAACACTAGAAGATGAGATGCAAGTACTATTGTATTCGGCGTGGTTTACGAGTCGAGTAAGCCGCTGCACTATGGTAGTGAGATGCAAGCGCCTAGAGTACAATGGCCTACTCAGTGGTCAGGCTCGTAAGCAGTATGTGTTGTTTGTTGTTTGAATTAAATGAGAACGAGTGTGTACCATCTTCGAAAACTAAAGACCACAAATTTCTGAAATGAATCGAGTTTGCATGATGTGAATGATACTGTATGTACGTCTGTTTGCGATCTGATATCGCATTGTAATCTTGTTGAATTATTGTGATACTATTGTTATGATATTTTATGTTATTTGCCTTCATAACTGAATATCATGCTTATATGATTTAATGCTTTAAACTGCATGCTTATTATGACTTATATGTCTTTATATGCTATTTGTAATAAACATGTTTATGTTTTTATCATAATGTTATAGTTATAAAGCGATAATATTAAACCAAAGTAATTGAAATCGAGGGTAAGTATGAGCATAGCTAGTCATTGTCCGCTCAGCGGGCATCCCCCCATCAGTTTATTGTGCAGGATTACCGTGGACTAGGAGCTGGATTTTGGATGGGGCCACGAGACGTTTTTTATTGCTTTACTTAGTTTGCTTTCAAGAGAGATGTAATATATGTAACGCTACTCTTTTAAACTTCCGTATTTAGAGTTGTTTTATTCAACTCTTAAACGATGATGTAATATTTTGGGTTATTTGTATAATTAATAACGCGGGTTTAAGACTTAATTAATTTCCGCCTTAGTAATTAAAGTCGACTAAAAACCAGGTTGTTACAAATAACGTCAAACTCTAGTCAGCCAACCGTTATTGATTTACGTTAATCAATTGACAATAATACAGGATTATCCCCATGTATTCCTTAATTGAGATTTATTAAGTAATCGCACTATTGTGGAGGACACATACTCCAACAAAACGAGCATCCAAATCCAAACAGGAATCCCAACAAATATTGTATCATGGGGACATTAATCACAACATTGAGGAGTGCTACACCTTCAAAAAGGAGATAGCATACCAGCTCAGGAATGTACGTCTGAAAGATATAATCAGGCTAGATAGTACAGAAGAATTCAAGCAAGAGTGAAAGTGCCAAGTCATAGGACTCCAGGCCGCAAGAGTCAAGCAGACCACCAAATCCTCCACCTTACACACACGAGGTAAAATTTATTAATGGCGGTTCAGATATTTGTGGTCTGATTTACTCTGCAGCTAAAAGGATCGCCAAGGAAGAGAGGATGCAACCCACAACTAGAATTAAGAAGAACTGGGAAGCAATTACCTTTGATCATCTGGATTGCGAAGACATCCTAGAGCTCCACCATGACAGTCTTGTCATCAAGCTTCAGATTGGGAACAGTCTTGTACGTCGAGTCTTATTTAATGGGGGTAGTTCTGTGAACCTGATCATGCTTGATGCGCTAAAGAAGATGGGTATTGGCCAGGACAAGCTAACTAAGAATTCAATGTTTTAGTAGGATTCAACAAAAAGGTCAAGCACACCGTAGGGGAGTCTCTTTGCCCACTTATGCCTAGGGAGTATCCTCTTTTGAGAAATTTAATGTTACTAATTCTATGACTTCGTATAATGTCCTGCTATGAAGACCATGGATCCACAACCTTAAGGCTGTGCCTTCCACTTACCATCAGTGTGTGAAGGTCCTGACCTAGTGGGGAGTTACCTTGATAAAGGGTGAGAGGCAGACTGCCCAGGAATGCTACCACTAGCACAAAATAAGGCAAAAACAGCGCAACAAAACCGTTATTTATATGAAAAAGCCCCGTTGTTTCCTTGGTCGTTGTTTAAAATAAAAAACAACGCAAAAAAATTGTCCAAAACCGTTATTTATATCAAAAACAACGGTTTTTAAAAATCGTTGTTTTTGATCATATATAACGGTTTTTTTAAAAAAAAACTGTTATATTTGATCAAAAACAACGGATTTTAAAAACCGTTGTTTTTGATCAAATACAACGGTTTTTTAAAAAAAAATCGTTTTAAAAAATTCAATGTTAAAAAAATTACGAAATTCCTATAATTACCCGTCAATACATATCAAATTTCAGCACAAAACAATAAACACGACAATCTAAAAAATTCACAAAAATCCAATTTATATAAATTAACAAAAATAATAACAAATAATAACAAAAAATACTAAAATTCTGTAAACTTCCCGGTGGATAGTCGCAACGGAAGGAGTGTGCTTCAATTCTCGACCATCGTAATTCAAGCCGTCGGAATCAATGCCTTTGGCGGACCCACTGTCCTTTGAATGCTTAAGTCAGGTAGAGTGCAGCGGGGACTTTGCCTAGGTCAAAACGGGAACTTATCGAATGGCACCTTTAGAATGGCACCGGGAACTGGACCAATTTCCAAAGCACCTTATCGAATGACATCTTTAGAATTGCAAGAACTTAAAAAGCCACTTAAGGAATTATTAGATAAAGGATTCATTCGACCTAGTGCATCACCTTGGCGTGCACCGGTGTTGTTTGTAAAGAAGAAAGATGGTAGCATGAGGCTTTGCATAGATTACCGAGAACTAAATAAGGTTACTATCAAGAATCGCTACCCTTTACCCAGAATTGATGACTTAATTGATCAACTTCGTGATGCGAGAATATTTTCGAAGATAGATCTAAGATCAGGATATCACCAAATACCTGTGATGAAAGATGACGTCCCAAAGACTGCATTTAGGACGAGGTATGGGCAGTATGAATTTGTGGTTATGCGTTTTGGGTTAACAAATGCATTTGTAATCTTTATGGATCAGATGAATCGACTTTTTCGAGAACTACTGTGCGTGTATGTAATTGTCTTCATTGATGATATTTTGGTATATTCTAAAAGTAGCGAGGAGCACGAGATTCATCTCCGGTTTGTATTGGAAATTTTAAGGAAAAATAAGTGCTACGCAAAGTTTGCAAAGTGTGAATTTTGGCTGCAAGAAGTTGCATTTTAGGACATGTTATTACTAATGAGGGAGTTAGTGTGGACCCTTCTAAAGTTAAAGCTGTAATGGATTGGAAAAGTTCTTTAAATGTGAATGAGGTGAGACATTTTTTGGGTCTAGCTGGATATTATCGACGCTTTGTTAAGGATTTTTCGGTGGTTGCTAGGCCAATGACTAATCTGTTAAAGAAGGAGTCTAAGTTTATATGGACAGTGCATTGCGAAGAAGCATTTCAAACAAGTATAATTAAGTTATCCAAACCTCGTATTGTCCTTAATATATCAACCACTAGTTATTATATATTTTGATACGAGTATGAGCAGTATCGGCCACATATGATTTATATCAAAAGATTATTTAACTGTAACACCAAAGATTAAAAGTTTAGTGAAGAAAATAGCTTAGACCGCTTTTACATATCTATTCCTTAATAATACAAATATAATAATATTATAGATTAGCAATTTGATCTCAATGAACCCACATTAGTGCGAGTACAAACTTCTTCCACTAATTATGAAGTGAGTAAAAACTTCTCCCTCTTAAAACTATGGTAATAAACGGATACAAAATAGTATCCAAAAGTGTAAGACTGGCCAGACTCTCATGTGTATACCAAATTTACACTTGAACGACACCATAGAAAATCTCATGAGTACAAACTTCTCAAAAAACGTAATATAATAATAATGGTTCTTCCCGCTGCGAGTACAAACTTCTCAACAACGGTCATTCAATCAAAGCTATCATTTAAAATAACTTTTGAGTCCAAACTTCTCAAGAACAAAAGAAACCGATGCATATACGCTAGCGGCATAATAATCATTATAATAACCTTATAATGAAGTCGATAATTTATTTCATAATTCACAAAATAATAATTCGTTATCGACTCAAACCAATAATATTAGTAATAACTTTACTTTGTCGTAGTTAACAACCTAAAACTTGACCGTATCAAAATATAAGAGGTATATAATAATCATTTCAAATATTAAGACCAAGTTTAGAATAAATATAAGTAAATCACTAGTTACTTAAAACGAGTTAACTTTCATATCAAATGACGTACTTACAATGTTCACCGAGCTCACACTTTGGGTCCAAATGATGTGAAAACTTACCACCCAAAGGTCGAGAAATATATCTATAATTTCATGTTTAAAAATTTAGCAAATTAGTCATAAAAAGGGCCAAACTAATTCTCAAACATTGTTGTCCAATTCAATTCACTTTACTGCACGTCAACACTTCACGAGAAAAATTCGTACGCCATAACAGTAGCTACCCATAACAATCCGTTAATATATTCGGAAATGACGCTCAAAGGGCTACAATTTAGACCCAAATAAATCCATCATACGGCACATATAATATTTATCACGTTCCGTTAAAAAGAGCACCAAAAATGGACTATCAAAGCAGATTTACAGCAGTACAGTCTTCACGAAAATGCTCATTCTGAGCAAACGGTTAATCGTATTATCAATCCGAAAACCAATCTCAAAAGTACGCTCAGAGGGCTACACTATATAATCAAGAATTTTGTAAATCGAAGTTCTAAAGCTCGAGTAATTCAAAATTAAAGACGGCTGAAATTTCAGCACTATATGCAGTCTATTTCAGCACATACACCTGTCACGAAAACGCTCATAACTTTCAAACAACTAAACGGGTTTAATTTACAAAACATGTTCTGAAATCTACGCTCGACGAACTACATTTTAGAATAAAAATAGCAACGATTGGACTTGTAAAACTCGTTGTATTGAGGCCTAAAGATAGTCCTACGAATTTATCCAAATTTGAGAATTCCCAAATTAATTTCAATTCACAATGGAATCAAGCATGAAGGTTTCACAAACCCTACTAATTATAATCTCAAGTTTTATCTATTTTCAATCAAAACTTAACTCATCAATTCACAGTACATAATCTAAGACTTTAACTTTTCATCATGACTAACTTAATTCATCAATTGATAGTATAAATTTAACATATACAAACACTTAATCACATAATTTAAAAGGTAACAGAAGTATTTAGTTACCTTATTAGCTAGATAATAACAAGAGTTCAACTAGCTTCCTTCACTGGTGACTTATTAGCGAATCTGAAATATCTTCAAAAAGCTTTTGTGTACAATATAATTAGTTACCAGTCAAATTATTAAAGGTATTTTTGGAGTTAATTTACTTTACTATCTGTACTAACATTTGTGTGTTTGTGTCTTACAGTACATGATATAATGGCACCACTTCCGACCGTTTTACCAGTTTTTATGACTATGAACGAGAGCTGGACTATGTACACTCATTGTGAATGGATGCGTACATATATGGATTACTACATGAAGACTAGTGACCTTACGTATTTTGACCCTCACACTCGAGGTTATGCTTTAGTTCGTAGCCTACCTACTGAAGGTGAATGGGGTGGAGTTAGAGAGATGTTTCTGGAAAGATTTGAGGAGTATCATTTTGAGGACTTTTTACCCGACTCGTTAGAATTTGAATTCCTCGTGGGTCGATTTAATGATGTATAGAGTTATTGGGCTACTTATTATGCAGTTCAGCCTGCGCCATAGGCTGTGCTGATTATACAGGAGGAGCCTTAGATGGTAGCTGAGTGTGACGATCCGCACTTTGACCCCGTAGTTTTTACGTTTTCGCATTTTAGTTTTCATAACTTTTGTACTTTTTAGATACCTTGACAAGTTAACATCCTCTATGTTAAATCTTGGCTCGGGATTTTATGTATTTCTTAGTTTTCTAGACGTTTTAGAAAAGTATACGCTCTTGTGCGTGTTCAATGTTCACTACCAATAGTCTTGTACAAGCAAATTTCCCTCTTTACAGGGAGCCTGTCAATGAAAAACCTCCTTGTATTCAAGCCTTGATATTGCTTTGTTGTTGCCTACGATCAATTCATTTGCTTGAACATTGCCTTTCGAGACCTCGATTGTGATAATTATGATAGGAATTTTCGAGATCTCGACCCCGAGTCCCGAGTCCCGACTCCGAGACCCTTGCTAAGTACTTGTGGGCGATCCCCCATCAAGTCTTAGCCCCCGTTGCTAGCACCCTTGTCCCGTGTCCGACAAGGGTGCGCGTCACGTTCGGTAGCGAAAACCCGGACCGTGACACTGAGCATATTCATCTGTGGGTACCGGGGTTTAAGGGAAACCACTCGACGTCTTGCTCAAGGGCGTTAAAAGTTGAAAAAGATTAAGTTGGAAAAACCTTTTAAAACTGCTTTGGAGTCGCCACTAAATTATGAGGGAAATTTAGAACCCGCCTTCGTGTCTTTAGCTCTAAGACACGTCTTAGATTTCAAAGCACGTCGACACCTATCCGTCTAAGGTTATTGTGAAACCAGATTCGGATTTGGGTGAGGGTAGTTCTCTAAAGAATGATTCAATTAATGCTTTATAAAAAAACCTTTTGAAAAACCTATTTAAAATAGCCTCTACTAACTTGAGAACAATGCAAAGGATGTGTGAGCTTAAGTGATTCGCTACGTACAAGTGCGATTTGAGTTGTAAAAGATGTATGAATGCATATGCAAAAGATTGTTTAAAACCCTCAGTTAAGCATGCTTAAACTTGTTAAAAAAAACGGTTATGCTAGTGTCGAATTCATTGTTAAGTTAATTTAATGCAAGATGAGGATTTCTAGATGCATAAACTTAAAATAAAGTCCATTGGTTTATTTTAAGGGGGGTCAGTTGCTTATGCAACTTTGGAAAGGTATTACGAATAGGGTGTGTATTCGAGGTGCATGGCCGCCTTATGCAAAGCAGTAATGCATCAAAGCTCTGGGTGGGTACTAGAATGTAGACCCTTTGTAAGTCTAAAGAAGAAAAGAAAGAACCTTAATCCAAGTTAGGATTAAGAACTACCTGTCTCAAGCTAGAAATCCGGCAGCGCTTCGCTTCTAAAGGGGAGAATTCAATACGAGAAAGTGAAGAATTCAAGGTTTGTATGTGTGAGGCTTTGAGAGAGTTTATGTGTGAATTATGCCGATTATTGGTGTCCTTTAGGTCGTGCTAAAGGATTGTATTTATAGTAGAGAGATCGTAAAGATTTAGGAAATCTGGAGGATAAAACCGGCCTTAAGAATCGCAAGGCCTCATGTGAATTGCCCAGGAAATTGCAAGAGTGTAACACCCCGGCCCCAACTGAAGGCCGAAATGTCGCTCACGGTAGCTCGCCAGGCTGTGTACATCGCCCACAGACCAACATGAGTCCTTTCCAGCGCACTTTGTCCTCACTCGTGCACATCCTGAGAACTTCCCAGGAGGTCACCCATCCTAAGACTACTCTCCAGCAAGCACGTTTAATTAACTGAAGAGTTCTTAAGATGAGCCACCAGAAAAGAAGATGCATCTTGTTAATATGAGTAGTACTTACAATCCTTTTAAGCACTATGTCACTTGAGCCAACACATGAACCTCTTCAATGGGCTACCCGGCCCGAATAACCTCGGACAACACCGGGTGTTACAAAGAGGTTATGCGATTTCCCCTATGAATCGCAAGGAGCCTTGCGATTTGTTGGGCGGGCATTATGACTAGTATTCCGTATATTTCCAAATTATATTTTGGTATTATACGTAATATCCTTGCTTGAGCTCCAAGATACCGTGTATCAGCTTGTTGTAGGGTTTGCTTGATGATCTCTTGGGCCTTGGGAAGCGGGCCAAGAGTGCTCTGGGCTCGGTTTTGGGCTCGAAACCCGAAATTGTGAAGTGGGTGCATTTTGTAGTATATTTTGAAATGTGAAGGCTCGTGAAGCCGTATTTTATGTTTGCAAGTGCTAAAAGGCGGTTTTAGCAACCGGACCTAAATTTAGGAATTAATTATGAGAATTGAATTGAGCCTTGTTAATGTAAAAGAGCCAATTGCATTAAGGGTGCGCGCATGCCAATTTTGACCTAGACTCGAGACAAGCTAGACTCTAAGTGAACCAAAAGACATTTATTAAGCGTGATGACACTAGTGACCTCATTTTGCATTTTAAAATGACTCAACTTGAATTCGACACGGTTAGTACCGTTTAAGTTAACGTAAAAGCATGCATGTAAAAGTGCATGGTTATATCACTGAGTTTTTGGTGGGAGGTACGGATACGGGTATCCACATCATCCACCTAACCTCGTTGTACGTTGGGTTAGAGTTGGAGGCTGGTTGACCCGAGTTAGAACTTACGGGTGTAGTAGTGCAGGGGTAGGTTTTTTATTTTATTTTATTTTATTTTATTTTATTTATTTTATTTTATTTTTGTGTGTGTGTAGTATAGTGTTCATATTGTGCATGTTGTGTTTGTTTTTCTGTGGTTATTTTGGAAACTGTGGTGTCTGGAAGATATTGTAAATATGGTTTACACACACACACACATACACACACACACACATAATGTAATGTAAGAATAGTTAGATAATCGACCGATTTTGAGATTGTAAAGGGTTGACTATTATTTGGTGGTATATGATTACTTTATGTATTATACAGAGTATATGCATACAATATATGGTTATCTTTTGTTTAAAATTTTATTTCACTTATATTTAGCAAATAATTAGTAGTATAAATCTAAACATCATATCTATTTATCTTAATAAGATGGATACACCAAGACATGAGATTTAACAAGATGAGGCAAATCATCGTCGCAGATTGGAAGAGGCATTTATAGCCATGGCGGCACAAAATGCTAATGGTCAACTTGGGAATGAAGATCGCCATTCCTTCAAAAAATTTTCTCGTCTGAAACCTTTGTCTTTTGATAGAATAGCAAATCCTGTTGTGCTAGAAAAATGGATACGAGAAATTGAAAAACTTTTTGAGGTTGGAGAGATACCAAGAAAATTAAAAGTCACCTATACTAGTCATTATCTTCTAGGGGAGGCAGATCATTGGTGGGAACTAGAAAAACCAGGTCTAGTTGTTTTACCTAATTTTGATTGGAATGCTTTTAGAGTATGTTTAAAAGATCGATTTTACCCAACTGAGCTACGTTGATGAAGGTACCAGGAATCGGGATCCCTCTCGACGCCCCGCGCGCGCCCGCCCTCGGATGTCTTACGGGTGGAATGCGCCTCGCGGGAAAAATGTGAAAAGGCACGTATGAGTGCACTCGAAGGTTGCTCGATTAGCTATGGGGGAATGTCGTTGCATGAATTTTTTGACAAAAGAAATGTAGAAAATCCTTTTGAAATTTGTTTTTGGAGTCGCCAACAAATATTTAAGGAATTTTGAACCTCTTCAACGCGTCTTAAATCATAAGACGCGGGGGTCTCAGATTTCAAGGTGCGTCGATACCTATCCTTCTGAGGTTATTGTGAAACCAGAGAGGATTCGGAGTGAGGTTACTTTTCGAAAGTTTTGACAAAGTGTATTATGAAAAGTGCAATAAAAAAAGCCTATGTAAAAGTAGTCTTTACTAATTTGAAAACAAATGCTTAATTTCGATATTTGGGCTAATATGACGCTACGTACAAATGCGAATGTATGACTCGATAAAAATGTAAAATAAATGTAGGTTGTCAAAGTTATGACATTTTGCTATAGGAAATATACGTAAAAATAATAATTCATTGTATTTGAATGACTAAATAAACGTTATTTTCCGACACGTATTCAATTCTAAGATTTTATAAAAACCCTCGGTTTTGCATGTTTAAATAGACTAGTTGAAACGGTACAATCTAATGTCGAATCCGTGTTTTGGTCGTGATTTAATGCATGAATCGAGAATTTGCATAATGTAAATGTGGTGTTTAATTTAGTGATTTTGAGTCGTTTATTTATGCGATATTGGCGAGGTTTAGACGAATTCTGAATTCGAATTACTACAATCGTATTGCAAATACGGGTTCGTTAAAGCCAATATCGAGTTGGGTTAAAGTAACCATTTTGTCCGAGTCTCAAACGTCTAATCCGAAGGTAAAGTTTTTACCTTAAAATGCAAAGACGATTTTTAGAGTGGAAATTTATAATTGTGAATGAGGATATATAAATGTAATATGTTAAGTTAATGCGTTGTAATTATTGTGATTAAGTTGTGTTTTGTTAATGTCTTGTAATTGTGTGTAAAAAATCAATTGATTAAGTTGTGTGTGTGAGGGCTGCTATTTATAGTAGTTGCTTCGTGTTTTATGTATGGTTGCTCAGAAAATCGCTTGATTAACCAAATGATTAAGAAACTCGCGATGTGTAAATAACGTGGAAAAAATCGCTGCGTACGTGCAATTTTGGGTCGCTTTGTGTGCTCTTGATTGGACATGGGCCGCCGTATTTGTGTGACACAAGTTATAGGAGGTACTTGAGTACCTATTTATGATTTTTGTCGAGAATCAATTTGATACAAATTGATTTTCGGCTCGTTTTTCGTGTTTCGTGTTTCGGTTTTTGTCGTGTTTTTCGGTTTTGCCTCGAAATAAAATAATATTGTAATATATTATTTTACGACGTTGTGGAGTTTTGTTTTATGAAAATGTGACCCGGGGTGTGCTTTGGTCCGTTTCGGGTGTTTGGGCTTTTTTGCGTGCTTTGGGCCGTTTTTGTGATTTTGGGCCGTTTTGTGTTTTTCGGCCGTTGTTGTGAGGCATTTTTGTGTTGTGCTTGTGTGTATTGTGTCGACTTAAGACTAAAAATGAATAACTTAATACTCATTTTTACAAAGTATGCAAAATTAAATTAATACGTTAAAAATGACTAAAATGTTTTAGACACTTTTGTACCGTTTCGTCTTATTTATAAAACATACGTGAAAAGTCCTTTTCGTCATTGGGCTTGTTTTTGGGGGGTATGGATACAGGTATCTACAGAGCCCGCAGTTTGGCTGAGCTTGGACTAAAGCGCTAGTCAGACTTAAAAGATAGTATCCAGACCACTACAGTCTCGATACTACCTGGCGGCGCTAAGTATGTGTCTCGGGGAGAGACGAGGACTTAATGCCGGGAAAGCGGGGCGGGACGGCATGTTTAAGGACATGACGGTCCTGCACATTGAAGGGCCTGCCAGCCTGTAGGTGTTTGAATGTCTTTTGATGGTGTTTTGTAGTCTGGCCACCTTCTGCGTCTTGGGTGCTTGTTGTGTGTCTGCTTCTCTGCTCGTGATCTTGATTTCTTCCTCGTAGAGAGTGTGGGTGCTTGTGCTCTTGATTTGAGAAAGAAATTCGCGTTTTTGCATTTTGATTTATATAAGAAGTGTGTGTTTTTGTGTTTGACTTGTAAAGAGCGTACGTATTTTGACTCGCAAAGAATGTACGTATTTTGACTCATAAAGAGAATACGTATTTTTGTGTTTGGCTTGTATAGAGTGTATATATTTTTGTGTTTGACTCGTAAAGAGTATACGTATTTTTGACCCGTAAAAGAGTATACGTATTTTTGTTGGCCAACAGGGCCTTTTGTTGGCAAGCGTAGTGCTGCTGTGGAGCCGACGGGGCCTTCTGCTGGCGATGTGGAGCATGCTGTGGAGTCGACAAGGGCTCCTGTTGGCGATGTGAAGCATGCTGTGGAGTTGCTTGCACCTTCTGTTGGCGCACGCGTGAGGTTCTTTATTAGTCGCCCAGGGCATACATTTGGCGGGTGAGGCTGTCCACTGTGCCTCCGCCTCAGAGGGTGGGCGTGGTCGTCTTCTTCTTGAAACCTGGCGCCAGCCGAGAGGCGTGGCGGCGGAGGGCGTGGTCGGGCGCAGGATAGCGGGCCTGGCGAGCGTCGAGCTAGTGAGGCCGCCCAGTAGTCTTTGGGAGGCGATGGTCGAGCACAGTCGAGGTCGTCTTGCTGCTGAGGCTAGCAGCAGCCTTGAGCAGAGCAAGGGTAGCGGAGTTGATGGTGCTGGTGGGGTTGAGGCAGGAGTAGACCCTGGCAAGGCTGAGGTGGGGGGAGGACCTGCTCCTGTGAGGCCGAGGCGAGGTCCTCCTCGTCGGATCGTGGAGGGCTTCGAGAGTGACCCTATGTCTGAGGAGGAGCAGGGTAATGAGGAGCAGGCCGAAGATGAGGCTAGAGATGCGGCTGTAGCTGCGGCCGCTGGTGTTGAGACAACAGTAGAGGATGCACGAGGTCGGTTTATGGGGGTGGTCGAGGAGCTAGGCTTGAGGCCGTCGTACCCTTAGGGATCGTGCTTGTGGGCGAACGTCGCCAAGGATTGGGACGACGTGAGTCTGGTTTGGAACCCTCTGGAGCATTTGTCGTTCCGGGTGAAGGTGGGTTTCGAATTAGGTACCATGAGGACCTTCTCTGGCTTTCGGACGGTTTTTGATGCATTTGACCAAAGGTTGTCTCCCGAGTCGCGGAGTATAATCCTTGGCACTGCTTTTGGTCCGCTGGTGTCGAAGTGGAAGGAGGTGCGCGAGAAGAGTGTGAATGCGCACCTTACCCTGATCCGGGCGTTGTTGGATCGGTTCTGGGACACGACCAATACGTTCCATATGCCTGGATACGAGGTTGACATTACTTTTTCGTCGCTTGCGATTGTTTCGGGGTTGCCGCATAGAGACGGCGTGATTGGTTGGGACATGGAGCGTCCTGCTATCTCCAACCCTGCAGCCGTTCGGTTGATCGGGGGAGGTATTAGGTGTGGGAAGGGGGAGCAACAGACGTTTCAGCCCCAAACGTCGTGGTTTGATGACCTCTTCAAGGGCGGCGGGAATAAGCGGGTCGACCAGGTGAGCCAAGAGCAGAGCGCCCGATTGTGGCTATGGTAGTTTCTATCGGCCACTCACTTTGGAGACAAAGGTGAGCGGGCTTCGACTGCCGTGCTGATGGTGCCGAGTGACTTGTCGCGGTTAGGTGAGTTTGACTGGGTCACTCCTGCTTTGGGCCTTTTGATTCGATTTTGTAGGGGCCTTGATTCGTCCGTCGGATCGGCATGATCGCGTCCGCGACTGTCTCTGGTGGGCCCTGGTTTGCTGATGGAGGTATGATCGCGTTTTTGTGACGCTTTGTTGTTTTGTTTTTGTTATTTTTGTTTTGCTTTTCTTTTGTGACGTTTTTTCTGTTTCTTTGTAGTCCTGGTGTTACGCTCACTTCCCCTCACTCTTTGCTGGCGGCTTCAAGTGGCGAAGTACCGCTTTCCATGCTGTCACGACGACGGTCGGAAGGGTATTCGCTTGAGTTACGACGCGGCTCGGGTGCTGTTCAACGGGATGACCGTTGATAAGGTAAACGGAGTTTGTATTCCTTTTGTGCTTTGTATTGTGTTTGTGTTTTGTATTGTGTTTTGTAGATCTTGACTTATTTCTTGCTTTTTTGTAGTTTGTTCGCAACCCTTGGCCGCACTATGAGGATGTCCCTGCGTCGATTACGACTCGCTTTGCTCTCCGTGACAGACAGAGGTTGTATATTGCGACCCAGTACGACTCATACTGGTATTTAGGCAACCGATTGTCAGCGCAGACGAGTCGAGGTGATTTCGTCGTACTCGTGTCTCCTCTTAAGGTCCCGTTCATATAGACGTCGGATGCTGATATCCGTCGCGTGGAGCATCGTGAGGGCGACTCAGACTCCCTGCTGAGGACGACCGAGGACTACCCGTAGTTGGCGCGTCTTGCCCTAGCTCCTGCTGTGATTGAGGTATGTTTTATCCTTGTGTTTGTTCGTGTGTATGTGTATTGCTTGTCCAAAAATCAAAAATTGACCCTGATTTTTGTGTCTTGTAGCCACGTGACCCTGACGTTGACGTCCAGCCTCCTTCGTTCGTCGAAGATTTGCATTTCGAGCACGGCCAATTTGTCGATTCGATTAGACGCCTTGATGCACATGCCTGTGGTATTGTGGCGACGCATGGAGAGTGGGGCTCATGGTGAAGAAGAATGCGATTTTTGTCTTCTGTATTCGTTTGTGTATTGCTGCGTGTTATGTAGTATATAGCCCCCCAGTTTGAGTTAAAATTTAGTGTAAAATCTTAATTAAGTCAAACTTAGTTGAAGCTGCTTTTGATTATAGCCCCCAGTTTGAGTTAGAAATTATTGTAAAGTTGTCGGTCAAACTTAGTTGAAGCTGCTTTTGATTATTACCCCCAGTTTGAGTTAGATTTTATTGTAAAATCGCTAGTCAAGCTTAGTTGAAGTTGCTTTTGATTATAGCCCCCAGTTTGAGTTAGATTTTATTGTAAAATCGTCAGTCAAACTTAGTTGAAGCTACTTTTCATTATAACCCCCAGTTTGACAAGATTTTATTGTAAAATCGCTAGTCAAACTAAGTTGAAGCTGCTTTTGATTATAGCCCCCAGTTTGAGTTAGATTTTATTGTAAAATCGCTAGTCAAACTTTAGTTGAAGCTGCTTTTGATTATAGCCCCCAGTTTGAGTTAGATTTTGTTGTAAAATCGCTAGTCAAATTTTAGTTGAAGCTGCTTTTGATTATAGCCCCCAGTTTGAGTAAGATTTTATTGTAAAATCGTCAGTCAAACTTAGTTGAAGCTGCTTTTGATTATAGCCCCCAGTTTGAATACTAAGGCTATTTTTGTTTGCAGGTGACAGCTGACAATCATAAGAGGATATGGCTGACCGCGAACCGCTGGCGGGCAGCGTTGAATGAGAAGACGATAGCGCTTTGTGTGGCCCAGAGGAAGGTTACAGAGCTGCGGGGTGCCCTTGCGCAGAGTCATCAGGAGCTTGGGCGGGCCAGAGCTGAGGAGGCAGCACGCCTGCGAGCAGAGTTCGAGGCGCATCGTGAGCAGGATTTTGCCAACTATCGTTCCCAGATTGACTCGCTGCGTGCGGAGCTTAGCCGTCGAGACCAGGCGTAGCCGATTTGGGATGTATTCTAGGAGCGTTGGCTTATTTTCATGGACTTGTTGTATCTTGTAGTTGGATTCGTATGTCGTTGTATTTTGTATGAGGTTGTATTGTTGGAGTAAGTGTCCTCCACAAATAGTGCGATTACTTAATAAACCTCAATTAAGGAATACATGGGGATAATCCTGTATTATTGTCAATTGATTAACGTAAATCAATAACGGTTGGCTGACTAGAGTTTGACGTTATTGTCATGAGACGGCGGTAATCAATTGATCCCTTTAAGTCACACCTATAGGAACGTACTCCAAATGATAAAGCTAATTAATTGTATGAGATACGATTAGATTAGTAACTTGATAAATCGACTAACGGTTAGTCAGTGAATTAATTTAGAGAGAAATCGAGTTGTGAACTCGGATGATTGAATTTTATTCGATAAAATTATTAGAGAAGATGAGAATTAGTGATTAACCGTTAATTCACTAATCATGTATATTTTACTAATGAGATTAGTAAAAGCATAATTTATATGTGTAAGTGTACATGTGTATTAAGGAAGAGTTTAATTAATTTACACTTTATTATATTAGATAATTATGTGATAAATTATAACTATTTGTGGGACAAATATTGAAAAACAAATAAGACCCATTTTAGGGCCCTTGGACCGTCCAAAGCAAGAGGAGGAAGCGTCCTCTTGTTTTATTTGTTTTGTCTTCTTGTGTTTTGGATATGCATGTAAAACACTATGATTACATTGCATGCATTTTCTCTAACCAAGAAAGAAACTCTTCCCCTCTTCTCTCCTCATGTGGCCGGCCTAAATGGAGTGTCTTGGACACTTCATTTTCTTGATATAAAATACAAGGCCATAGAAAGAGAAAATTTATTCATTTATTTTCTCTCCATCTCTCACTCACAAAACTCTCTAAACTAATAATATTTATAATATTACTAAGTGTTAGTAATAATAATATTACATATTATCAAGCTTCTATTATTGATTTCTAGATCAAAATTATTAATAGATTTTGGTGTACTTCTTGGGTGCAACAAGAAGGAGGTTTCCTTATTTGGAAACTAGGGTTCGGAGCATCATCCCATATTGATAGCTCAAGAAACAAAACAAGAAAGGAGTTCTTGTTTTGTTGCCATTTTCCTTTATAAGAAAGGTATAAATTTCTATGAACTTGTTAACAAAATATGTTTGTAACTACGTAGATCTTGCTCATCAAATTAGAGTAATTTGATTTACACTAATATTGGATTAGTGAAGGGTATGGGATCCCTACAAGTGGTATCAGAGCCATGGCTTGTAGTTACAAATTTATTTAGTTGTTTTTGGAGTTTTATATATTTATTGAGAATAAATATGATAAAATCCAAAAATAGTGTTAAAAATGGTTTTAGCACGAAATTTTTATAGCATGCAAAGCTACTGGTCTCATGTAGCTACTGGTCACATTTCGTAATTTTTGGAATTTCTTTGCTAATTAAAATGATTTTTATACAAAACCGAGTCAAAAAGTGTGTTTTTGGCTAAAATAATACTCCCTTCATTGTAGATACCCGTATCCGTACCCCCCAAAAACAAACCCGATGACGAAAAGGACTTTCATGCATGTTTTTAAATAAGACGAAATGGTACAAAAGTGTCTAAAACGTTTTAGTCATTTTTAGCGTATTAATTTGAATTTGCATAATCGTAAAAATGAATGTCATTTTTAGTCATTATAAGCACAACACGAGCACAATACAGGAACGTCCTACTAAAACGATTCACAAAAACAACCCAACAAGCTACAAAACAGCCCAAACTTACAAAACAACCCAAAACGCACACCAACGCAACACGCAAAACGGGCCAAAGTGCGTCCCGTGTCACATTTTCACAAAATTAGACTCTACAATACCGTAAAATAATATAATTCAATATTATTTTATTTCGAGCCAAAACCGAAAAGAAAGACAAAAACCGAAGCACGAAAATCGAAATTGGACCAAAAATCAATTTGGCCCAGAAATACTTAATCCTCACGCAAAAACACACTCATTACCCTAGCCATACATCACCATGACCAAAGGCGGTTAGTAGCCCACCAAAGAAAAATAAAAATCGCCTGTTGACAGGCGATTTAAATTTAAATCGCCTGTTAACAGGCGATTATGTTTTTTTTTCTAACCCGCAGCCTTTTGTTTTTCTTACAAAATCCAGCCCAAACAAAATAAAGTCGCCTGTACACAGGCGATTTATATTTTGTTCACACATAAACGAGCCATTTTCTATAAATACAAACCCTTATATTCATTCAAAACAACAATTCAACACCTCATAACACATTATAATCATCCAACACAATACACAACACATAAATTCGACCTCAAAAACACACTTACAAAATCCACTCAAAAATACCGTCTTTGCATTTTCGAAAGGTAAACATTTTACCTACGTTTTGGACGTTTGAGACCCGGACAAAGGGGTTACATTAACCCCAACCCGATATTGGCATTAACGAAGCCGTATTCGTAATACGGTTGTAGCAATTCGGATTCAGAATCCGTCTAAACCTCGCCAATATCGCATAAATAACGACTCAATATCACTAAAGCAAACCGACGTCACTTTTATAATTATGCAAATTCTCATTCATGCATTAAAATTACGACTAAAATCACGGTTTCGACGCTAAATTGTACCGTTTCACTTAGTCTTTTAAAACATGCAAAACCGAGGGTTTTTCACAAATTCTTAGAGTCAAATACGAGGTCGGAAAATAACGTTTATTGTAATAATTCAGTCAATGAATTATTATTTAACGTACATTTCCTATAGCAGGATGTCTTAGCTTTGACGTTTTACATTATTTACGCATTTTTACCGACTCATATATATTCGCACTTGTACGTAGCGTGACTTTTAGCCCAAATATCGAAATTAAGCAAATGTTATCAAATTAGTAGAGACTACTTTTTGTTGGAGCTAGTGTCCTCCACAGTTAGTGTAATAACATAAATAAATCTCTAAAGGTACACAGGGTACATTTTTATATTTAATCAGTTGATTAACGTTTATCGATAACGGTTGGCTTGCTAGATAAGTTTGACGTTATTGTCATACAGATGGCGGTGATCAACTGGTCCCTAAGAGTCACACCTAAAGGATGTGTTTGAGAGATGTGATTATTTGAGAAAATGATCATATCGATGCCTTATTTAATGACTAAAAGGTTAGTCAGTGTTGTTGACTAAAATGTTAGTCAGTGAAATGATGATACGGCTATTTAATAAGGATTAAATAATATTAGCTGAGACGAATTAAATGTAATTCGTGAATTGAATATAAAATGTTATATTTAATTTTTGTGTATAATGCAAGCTAATTAAACATAAACCGTTATAATTAATTAGCAAATTATAAATATAAGGATATTTATATTTAATGATATATTATAGTCGGTCCATACAGATGACACTAGTAATATATTGCATTATATATTAAAAGCTAAAATGACCAAGAGAAAAGTGTCCAAATACATTCTGTCCCGATACACTTTGTTTCTTGGTCAACAAGTGAAGTATTGAGGAGAAATACTCTCCCCAAATACTAAAAGGGAAGCCGTGTAAAAGGAGGAAGTAGAGGGGTATATTACTTGCTCTAATACTCTCCTTCCTAAACCCTAATTCATTATAATTTCACACAACACACAAACTCGAAGAAAAAGCAGTTTTTCTCTAAAAAATTTCTAGCAATTCAAAGGGGCATATCTTAGACTCATCTTGGGTGTTTCAATTAGGAGATACCATAATTTTGGTATTGTTCTTAGGCCAATTTACTAGGATTAAAAGGTTAATTCTAAATCTTTATTTTATGTTATGCAATTTCATTTTATGACTATAAATCTTATAAAATTTTCATTATAATCCTGTGATTTTAAAGGACTATATACAGATATAATCCTACAAGTGGTATCAGAGCCTTAGGGCTAATGAATTTTTATATGGTTTTCATAAAAATCGATTTTGTATAATTTTAAACCAAATTTTTTGATTTGGCCGTATGTCTTGATGTTGGCCGAAAGTTTTTGTTGTTTTTGGCCGTGTGTTTTTATTATATTTGGTCCGTTTGATTCATAATTATCAATGTTTTAAGATGTTAAAACTATTACATATGATTTTAAATTAGTTTTGATTTAATACCGATTGAATTAAAACATCAAAGGATCAATTCTTGTATGTTAATGAACATATTGTTTTGCTAATCATTAGATCTATCAGTTTAAGATGTTTAATATAAAAAGTTATTTTGAATCTCTTAAGTCAATGTTTAATACGGATTAAAATTAAGATAGTATCGATCTAATTATTAGCATAATCGAATTAAAACTGTTTAATTCATTGTTTTTATGATTGGCCGAATTAAATTTTATTTTTGGTAAGTTTTTTTTAGTTGGCCGTGGTTTTTCAATTTAAAAATAAAAAAAAAAAATCTCGGAATTTTAATTTTTGGCCGAAAATTTAATAATTTTTGGAAATTATTGTTTTTACAATATTTTGTTATATTTGTTATAAAGATAATGAATATTTTGTTATTATGAAAAAGTTCATAATACTTGATACCAAATATTTTAAAGAAGTTTAAAATATTTTGTGACCTAATTTATGTTATACAGATAATATAAATTTTGGATTATTTTTGATTATGTTTTATGAACAATTAAGGAATTGTTGCATAATTATAATCATTTAAAAGAGGTGGTTTGGATTTTAATCAATTCGTATGCATTGGTTTATATTTTGTTTAGTTGATGCTCTATTTTGTGAATGAATGTTTTGAATGGTTTATTTTTACGCATTAATTATTGTACAAAAGGTTGTAATTTACTAGTGTGGCCTTAGAAAATTGTGTTTTCGTAATGAAGGAAACATAATTTTGGTTGTATTTTTGAGATCTCGAATCTCCAATCTTGTAATTTTATTATTTTTGGCATATTTTGAATTAGAATGTAAATAGGTTTATTTTGTAATTCAAAATGTATTTTGAGAAGATTCAGGATGAAGATTCAAGATGGAGATGCCCAACTCCCACTTAAAGCCCAAGATGAAGAATGAAGACAAGTTTTAGGGTCCATGGATGGATTCCAATTTGTACTTTGTCTTTTATTTTCATAGGGATAGGCCACACTAGGTGTTTTTCGTTTTTGCGTTTTCTTTTACCGTTTTTCATTGCATTCACGCGTTTGGTAGTAGCATCATATTCCGCCTAAACTAAACCAAACCACCTAATATGCATGAATATGGATCATATAGTTGCATCTTTTATCATAGACATACGGATGTCACTCGTTCTAGGGCTATCACCTCAATTTAATCATTCACGTAAATGCTAGATATTTGTTCACTTAAAATGAATTAAAATGAGATGATGAGACCTTCCTCTATTCTAAAATTGAGATTAGTCTTTATAGGAAGAACTGCTATGAGCCCCTTCTTCGTCGGTAGGCATGTAGGACCTTACTCTCCACATGACCCCTTCTACGTTGGGTAAGTAGTACGTGTTGACCTATTTTACCTCAACATTGTAGTTCGAGTAATATCTCGTAGTTATGATGGACTAATAGATATGATTTACTGAAATCTATCGACCAAGAATTCTAACAGTAGAATTAGCCAAGAGGTTGGCTTATCAATTTAAAGAAATTGAGGCTTGGGATCACTTATATAATTCTCGAGGGAGGTCGATTATATGAGTGAACGAGTCATTGCATTAAAACGTTATTGCTTTTCGACTTAAACCTTTAAAACCATGATTTCTTATCTTCTCTCTTCTTCTTTCTTTTCACAGTATCGAATTCGTTATATACAGATATAACTACTATAACAAATGGCTATACGTACTGACGAACCAATGCCAACTGCCACACTAGCTCGCGAATCATGGCTTAGGATTTTTATGGGCAACATGAATCAGTCAACTCGACTAAAGAGTGATGGGTCCAATTTTTCTGATTGGGAGGCCGCATTACGGAACGCCGCCATCGCTGACGGTAAGCTCAAGTACTTGACTGAGCCACTACCGACTAAACCAGCTCCCAATGCAGGAGCAGATGAAGTCTATGTTTATAATGATTTCATGATGGAGGCGGGTGCGATACAGAACGTACTCATCTATGTAATGGAATCCAATTTGCAAAGACGATTCATTACCCAAGGTGCAAACAAGATTTTGACCACCCTAACTAAAGAGTTCTCGAAAGCACCTAGAATCAAAAGTTACGAGTATACCACTCGCTTCTTTGAAGCGAAACTCCAGAAGGGCTAACCGGTTGGTCCACACCTTCTCGACATGATTGAGAATGTTGAGAAACTGGAGGAGCTTGGTTGCAAGATCGATGAGAAGATCATCATCGATCGAGTGCTCCACTCCCTTCATGATGCATGATGGGTATGCCCTCTTTAGGGCAAACTATTACATGAATGACATGCAGAAAAGTCTGCATGAGCTTCACTCACTCCTCGTACAGACGGAGAGTGATCTGAAGTTGAGTGGGAGCATGAAACAAGATGTTCTCATGATAGGCAACAAGCACAAGGGTAAGGGTAAGGCTCCGGCTAACCTAACTGTAGGAAAGCCAAAGTTTAAAAAGCCAGTGGTTGCGAAGAGTGGGCCTGGTGAGTCTAGCGGTAGCTCACAAGGCAAGGCAAAAGCGAAGCAAAGCATGGAGTGCCACCATTGCCACAAGTCTGGGCATTGGAGGCGGAATTGTCCCGTGGATGCTATGGACATAAAAGCAGGCCGCGTCGCTCCTGTTGGTATGTCTTCTTTTATTCATATGATTGAGATTAACCATGCAAGTTTCGGAACTTGGGTACTTGATACTGGTTGTGGTTCTCATCTGTGCAATCATTTGCAGGGCCTAAGAAACATCAAAACTCTGGCAAGAGGTGATGTAGACCTGCGAGTGGGGAATGGAGCAAGAGTTCTTTAGTTTGAGGAACATATGTAATCCAACTCCCGTGCGGATTTGAGTTATTTCTGAATAACTGTTACTATGTACCTAGTTTATCCATAAACATTATTTCTGTATCCGTTCTTGATAAAGAAGGATTTTCATTTTTAATAAAGAATAATAGCTGTATTTTCTCTTTGAATGAAATGATTTATGGTAAAACAGTTTCCATGAACGGAATTTATGTTTTAGATCAAACCACAGATATTATGCATGTGAGTAACAATAAAGCAAAGGTTGGTGACAAAGATCAAACCTATCTATGGCATTGCCGTATGGGACACATAAATGAAAAACGCGTGAAAAACCTCATTGATAGTGGGACAATCGCCCCATTTGACTATGATACTTTTGGCACATGTGAATCATGTCTCATAGGCAAAATGTCTCGAATTTCCTTCAAAGGTGTTGGAATGCGCGCTGCTGACCTATTAGGACTCATACATACTGATGTGCGTCGCGTGGACCTATGTCAATCAACGCTAGAGATGGCTATAGGTATTTTATCACTTTCACGGACGATTTGAGTAGATATGGTTATGTCTACTTAATGAAGCATAAAAGTGAGTCCTTCGACAAGTTCAAGGAATTCCAGAGTAAGGTTGAGAACCAACTGGATAGAAAGACAAAAGCACTACGTTCAGATCGTGGTGGCGAATATCTTTCAACTGAGTTTGATCGACACCTGAAAGACCGCGGGATAGTACTACAGTTAACTCCACCCGGAACACCACAACTGAATGGTGTGTCCGAACGCAGGAATTGAACATTACTTGATATGGTTCGATCCATGATGAGTCACACGGTTGTACCTGACTCATTATGGGGCTATGCTCTTTTGTCAGCTGCTCTTATACTTAACCGAAGTCCGACTAAAGCTGTTGACAAGACTCCATACGATTTATGGAAGGGAACGGTCCCTAACTTGTCCTTTATTCGGGTTTGGGGGTGCGAGGCTTATGTCAAGTGGAGACACGAGGATAAGCTCCGCCCGCGATCGGTCAAGACATACTTTATTGGTTATCCAAAAGGAATGTTTGGTCATTACTTCTATATGCCTACCGAACACCGAGTTTTTGTTGCGGCTAGTGCGAAGTTCTTAGAGAAAGAGTTTCTCGAAGACAAGAGAAGCAATAGAACCTTCGATCTGTCGGAGATTCCTGAACCAACAACCGAGCAACCAATGGAGGAAACTGTTCCTTCTTCGTCTGCTGCGGTTAGTATTCCCTTGGAACCCAGAAGGTCAGGTAGACTCTCCATTCCTCTAGATAGATACATCGGTATGGTTGAGGAGAATGGGAGAGACGACGTTCTACTTGTAATACCCGAGAATTTTAAGATCGTATTAATATACATTTCTTAGCTCGACTTAGTTAAGTTCAACTATTTTATTCTTAATTAGCTCACATAAAGTATCATTTATAAAATAAAAAAATCTTGATACATTCTCGTATATTTTACTAGATGCCTTTTTCATATTTGGATAATATAAATCAAACTTTTTTATAAAAAAATATTTATTTAAACTCCTACTTAAATTAAGAGTATGGCCCATTAAGTAAAAAAAAAATAGGAGCATAAGAAATCACATACACACACAACATACACGCACAAACAAATGCATGTATACATGTATTTATCCTCCACCTTTTCATTAATTTTGAAGTGAGTAATGGCTGCCCAATTAATCCTTTCAAACACCCTTAATGATGACTATTAAGTGAGAATTAAAACATCAAATGATCATCCCTAAGTACACCGTATATGCCATGTTTGTGGGGAGTGTTTCGGCTTCCCATTAACCCTTAATCCCCTATATATAAATCCATCATCTCATTCATCATTCACTCATCCTATATCACTCAATTCTCAGCAAAACCTCTCTCAAAAATTACATAGGAAAAGGTCTCGTAAGTAACTCTCAATCACACAAGTTCGAGTACGGGTAATCTCGAGTCGGGTTTTTCAACAAGGGTTTGGAAGATCCTTTTACCACATTCTAAGGCTTCTAAGTGAGACTCTTACCTATTCCTTAAACCTTAATTTCGTGCTTAATCCTTGTCTTAATCCTTGATTAGAAAACACATAGACTTAACAAGAATTGAATTGTAAAAAAAAAATCTGTCATCTGTTTATGTTTCGGTGTTGTCGATTTATTTGGGACACTAAATAAATTCTAATTTTCGAAATCCTTTTTATAGTATCACCATAAAGGTCTTAAGAGTTCATTAAAAAAATTTAATCACGTTCTAAGATGTTTTCATAATTTAAAGGAATTTATTTTATAACTATCCTCAGCGAAATTTTAATCCCAGAAATAAGGGGTCTGTTGCAACGTCGTTTTCTCAAAGATTTAAATGGAATTTGTGGTTTCATATAAAATGAAAGTTGTTTATCTGTGGGATTCAAGTATACCCTCCAAAGCACGAATCCTAACTATAAAGGAATAATCTTGCACATCGTTTTTCGTAAAATCACTCAAAACTGTAATTTCTGGAATAAAGTTTCTGTCCGTATTTTATTTCTTAATCTAAACTTATTATTTTATCATGAACTTTTTCATAGACCTTCCTTAGGGTTCTTAGTGTACGCTCAAAAATTTTCAAGTCAAAATTCGATCATTTAGATTTTCAAAAGTATTTTATTCCGAGAGGACGCAAATCTGCCAAAACTGGAATTCTTAAGTCTTGTTTAGTCTCTTCTTTTCTCGACTAGGGTTTGGCCTTAGGTCTCAATAGACAATCATAGAACTTGTGTAAGAACTTAATAAACTAAAAATTAAGACCATAAATAAAGGTTCGGGAATTTTAAATTCACCTCGAGTCAAATATCTAGTCATCGTTCTACGCTAGACTTCGCATAGTAAACGCAACATGGCTATAGATATCGAACGTATTATAATAGGATGTTTTTGTTTATTGTAGAATCCGAGTTTGTCGAGGAACCCTTCTAACTTGATCGTATCGTAGAAAAAGAATAACTCAAGGTAAAGAATCGATCTTTGCTTCCTCGATTGTTTTATGAATTGTTTAAAGCTTTGTTTGATTGATGCTTTTATAAATTGAGTTTGGATGTTCCAAGCATGATTTTGGATTTGGTTTTTAATATTAATATTGTATTTCTCGATTTTATATTTCTAATGATATTTCCTAAAAGTTTTGAATGTTTAATTATGGATTGAAAAATGATTTAATTTAAAGAATTTCAAGGCAAATTATTATATTGAAATGTTTTCAATTTTGGGATGATGGTATTATTATCGAAATGTTTTCGATAAAGGATTTGATAAAGGTTTGGAAATGTTTTCCCATTTATAAAGGTTTTAATCCATGGTTCTTGAGATAGAGGGTAGTTCGTCTTCTAGGCGACTACATTTTATATATTCTGGCTTTGGGGTTGTTGATCACTTCCCCGTGTCTGTTAGATCACTTCTTGGGGTTGGCCCTTGTAAAGGTGCATCCACTTAAGTCTAAACACGACCTATTATTGTGGTTGGTTGGGTTATGCCCGCCTTCATGGTTACTCTATTCGTATTGATTCCATGGTACAAATGCATTTGATTAAAGTTGGTTTGCAAAATCTATCTTCTAAAATGTTATTACCAAATTATTTATTTTATAACTCAATATTTCTAACGCTTGTTATTATCTTCCATCTATTTAAATTACCGTTCTTTACTCAACCTTTGTGTTGACGCTTTGCTTGTTTGTTCACTTTTGGTGGGCCTGTGTTGATCCATTTGACTCCTTGGGTTATATTAGGGAGACTCGCAAAGTCTTGAGTTGTCTCGAGTTTAGTGGGATTAGAGGATCACGATCACTACAAGAACGATTACTTTATTTTATGTTGGGCCTTCATAACAATCGTATTTTATTAATTTCCGACACTTGTTTTAGACTTTGTTTATTTTAATAAAGCATCTTTCGAATCAGTTTTATGTTTTAAAATAGTAATATCTCGAGTATTTAGTCGGGGTGTTACAAAATGGTATCAGAGAGGGTTCTTTCTTGCTTAGGCATGGAATCCTCATATTTCCTTGCCGACCCGCGAGTTTTAACTTTTTCAAAAAAAAAAAAAAAAAAAAAAAAAAAAAAAAAATGTTTTGCATATATATAATAAAATGAGTTACTAATAAAAAGGAGTTTTCCTTTATAATAAAAATGAACTAATAATTAATAAAAATGAACTTAAAAATGAATTTAAGACGGGGAGTAGGGGAGCGCATTCTATAACTATTGATTGAGTGATTCTTATGTTTGGATGTATTCCTTGTTAGATGCCGATTGTCTTTCCTGTCAATGCTGACCCTATGACCTTAACGTTCGAAATCAACGAAAGTTATGAGAGCATGTTTAGGAGGATGAGGGCACATTTGGACCAATATGGCTACAATATGGATTTATCATATAGCTACGACGACCATAAGAGGGGTAAAGCCTTCATACATGCCCTGCCACAAGTTGGGCACACAGAGGAAGAAAGAAAGAAATTAATGGCATTACTCAATTACCATGAGGCACAATTAGAAGAAAACCCCGATTACATGAATGGAGCCCCGAGCCCTATGTGCCTAACCTTCGAAAGATTAAATGACAAGTATGCCCCATTGCTATACCCCCAAGCCTTGAAGACCTGGTGAAGTTGAAAATCCATCAACCCCAGAGCGCCGAAGGATGGGAAGGGATGCAAGAAATAATCGAGGAATGGTACCCAGAGGTACTGGAGGATGGTTGGGATTAGACGACCCAAGAGAACCGATAAAGGAGGAGGAACCCATGGAAGAAGAGGAGGAACCCATGGAAGAAGAGGAGGAACCCATGGAAGAAGAGGAGTAAAGGGGGATAACATAATAACTTTTTCGTTTTGCATTAAACTAGTATGGCTATGCCCAATTTTGTATCGCTTTAGGGCTTAAAATATATCTTATTAAGAAATAAAATAAAATGCTTATGTTTTCTTGTACACATTGTTACTTGTATGATTAACTTTACACCATAAACTAAGTTTTGTATGATTCTAACCAATCTAACCCTATACTCGTGATTGTAGAATGGCAAGAGGTAGGAGGAACCCTAACCTTGATGCTAGCTTATTTCAGTGGAGGTGAAGCTAACAACACCATTGAACAGCTCACCCAAATGAACATAGAACTTATCCAGACCATGCGCCAGATGGTGCAAACTCAAACCCCTAACCCTGCAGCCGCTATGACTCGTGCAATAAGCCAGCAAAAACCGAGTCACTTTAACGGAAAGAGTGCTGACCCCGTTGTCCTAGAAAACTGGGTGAGGGAGTTCGAGAAGATTTTCGTTACCCTAAACTGCCCCGAGAAACTAAAGGTTGATCAAGCGACATTTTTACTTAGCGAAGCTAGCGATATCCGGTGGGGAAATATGAAGGGAGGCGAAGGAAGGAAAAGCTTACGAGACAGAGGATGGAGAATAGATAGAAGAACCAATCGGATGGGAGGACTTCACCAAAGCTCTTAGAGCTGAGTACTTCCCAGAATACATGAGGAGAGCGAAGAGAATGGAGTTCGATAACCTTAGGCAGGGTAACATGACTGTGCAAGAATACTATCTCAAATTCCAGGAGCTGTCCCGGTTTGCCGCTGAAGATGTGTTGAGTGAGAGCTCGAAAGCGCTCAAGTTTGAGTAAAACCTAGATATTGAGATCAAGGATAGGTTGGCCGGGTTAGAACTGTATACACTTTCATCAGTTTATTCTCGCGCGTGTAGCATAGAGAAGGTCCTTGAGGAGAAGAAGGCAATCTTGGGAGAGAAACGCAAGGGAGCAATGACGGATAACCCTCAAGTGTACCCTAAGAAGCACCAATCCCATGGATTTCCTAGTAAGGCCAACTCTACAGGACAATCTAAATTTGGGGGTAAGTAGAAAGTAACTTCAACAATGGGGGAAGAACGTACTTCTGTAAGAGGTGCACCAAGAACCATCCTGGAAAAGATTGTGAGGGGAACCTCGTGAAGTGCAATGTGTGTTCTAAACTAGGGCATAGAGCTTTTGAGTGCTTTAGGAAGACCCAAAATGGTGGAAGGTGTGAGAATAATGTCTTTAGAACCCCAGAAGCTCGTTCTGAGATGGGGTCAGTAAACAACCAGCGTCCAAATCGAAGCAATTTCATGGGGAATAGGAACACTCCAACCCAAGGTGGTACCCCACAAGGAGGAAATAGGACAAATGCAAACACTAACGCCACCCAGGGGAATCAACAGAACCGGACTGGGAAACTCTTTGCTCTAGAAAGGAAAGAGGCCGAGGATGCGAGCAGAGTCGTGACTGGTATATTCCTTGTCCATTCTATACCTGCTTTTGTTTTATTCGATTCTGGTGCGTCTCACTCTTTCGTAGCTAAATCTTTTTCTCGTAAGCTCAATCTGGACTCGAGTGAATCCATTCATAGTAGTTTTGTACAACCCTCGGGAGAAACAGTGATGTGTTCTAAAATTTTTAAGGCTGTGCCCGTAGTCTTTCTAAATATCACCTTAGAAGTAGATCTAGTAGAATTTCCGGTAGAGAACTTTGATGTGATCCTCGGAATGGATTGGTTACACAAGTACAAGGGACGGATAGATTGTTGGCAAAAGAAGATAACCTTAAGGGGACCTAAGGGGGTGAGAGTATCATACAAGGGAAAGGTAGCTAAACCAAGTGTGAAGCTCATCTCGTCAATCACCCTCAAAGCCTACGTTAGGAAAGGATGTCCGATCATTCTGTGTCATGTCATGGATGTTGAGTAAGAAAGTCCACGAATTGAGGATGTGGAAGTAGTGAGGGAGTTTAGTGATGTATTCCCAGAAGAGATAACCGGAATGCCACCTCGACGTGAAATCGAATTCAACGTCGAATTGGTACCAGGAACGGGACCTATTTCAAAAGCACCATACCGTATGGCACCTAAGGAGTTGGAAGAGTTAAAGAAGCAGTTAGAAGAACTTTTGGACAAGGGATACATACGACCTAGTGTATCTCCTTGGGGAGCACCTGTACTCTTTGTAAAGAAGAAGGATGGGAGTATGAGGCTTTGTATTGACTATCGTGAGTTAAACAACGTCACCATCAAGAACCGTTATCCTCTACCGAGGATTGATGATTTATTTGATCAACTTAAGGGAGCCGGAGTTTTCTCTAAGATAGACTTGAGATCAGGATACCATCAGCTAAGGATTTTCGAACCTGATATTCCTAAGACTGCTTTCCGAACTAGGTATGGGCACTACGAGTTCACAGTTATGCCTTTTGGGTTAACCAATGCCCCAGCCGTATTCATGGACTTAATGAACCGAGTCTTTAGGCCATACCTCGATAAGTTTGTGGTAGTATTTATAGACGATATCCTGGTATATTCAAGGAATAAGGAGGAACATGGGGATCATTTGAGGATGGTCCTGCACACTTTGAGAGATAACCAGCTTTATGCTAAGATGTCTAAGTGTGAGTTTTGGTTAGAGCAAGTAGCTTTCCTTGGGCATGTCATCTCGAAGGATGGAGTGTCAGTCGACCCGAGTAAGGTCGAAGCCGTATCGAATTGGCCAACACCTAAGAACATCACCGATATCCGAAGTTTCTTAGGACTTGCAGGATACTACAAACGTTTTGTTAAGGATTTTTCTAAAATAGCTCGATCCATGACCACCCTCATGAAAAAGTCAACCAAGTTTGTGTGGGACGAGAAATGTGAGTTAGCCTTTCAAACTCTCAAGGAAAAGTTAACGTCTGCACCTGTTCTAGCCTTACCCAATGGAAATGAGAACTTTGAGGTATACACTGATGCATCTAAGAATGGACTCGGATGTGTTTTGATGCAAAACCGCAGAGTGATAGCATAAGCTTCTAGGCAGCTGAAACCTTATGAGACGAACTATCCAACACACGATCGTGAGTTAGCCGCGGTAGTGCATGCACTGAAGATATGGAGGCACTACTTGTATGGAGTAACCTTTAAGGTATTTTCTGATCACAAGAGCCTGAAGTACATATTCACTCAGAAGGAGTTGAACATGCGTCAGAGGAGATGGTTGGAATTAGTAAAGGACTACGACATGGAGATTCAATACCACGAAGGAAAAGCTAACGTAGTTGCTGATGCCTTAAGTCGTAAGAGTGTACATGCTCTAGGGGAAGCCATGTCAAGGGTGAACTTGAGGAATGAGTGGGCCAGGATGGACATTCATGTTATAGGGCAGTGGAGACATGAGCGACTTTACATTGTGACTGATCTATATGCGAAATCTGTGATAAGCGAGAAGGAGATAAAGTCATAGAAGGTAAACGGGCAAAGATTATGGCAGGGGAGGAGAAAGAGTTTAGTCAAGAAGCCGATGGAAGCATTAGGTATAAGGGTAGATGGTGTGTGCCTAACGATGAAGAGTTGAGGAAAAAGATTATGAACGAGGCACACAAAACACCGTATTCCGTACACCCAGAAGGAGATAAGCTGTATAAGGACCTCAAAAGGGCGTTTTGGTGGCGAACATGAAAAGGAGGTAGCCGAGTTAAGTAGCACGATGTTTAACTTTGTCAAAAGATCAAGATTGAACCGTAGACCCCAAGGATTGTTGCAGCAGTTGGATGTCTGCAGGTATGGAAGTGGGATTCGATTTCAATGGATTTCATAACCTCTTTACCTCGTACCAAAAAGGGGAATAATATGATATGGGTGGTTGTTGATCGGTTAACTAAGTCTGCAAATTTTATCCCAATGAAAGATACATGGGGAAAGAGAGAGCTAGCCATGGCATATAGAACCAACATCCTCAAGATTCATGGTGTACCTAGCAGTATCATATCAGATAGAGATGCCCGATTTATCTCGAGGTTTTGGCAAGAACTGCAAGAGTCTCTAGGAACCCAACTCAAGATGAGTACAGCCTTCCACCCAGCAACAGACGGTCAAACTGAACGAACCATACAGACATTGGAGGATATGTTAAGAGCATGTGCGCTAGAGTTTAGGGGAACCTGGGAGGAAAGGTTAGACCTCATAGAATTCTCCTACAACAATAGCTATCATGCGAGCATTAAGATGGCACCTTTTGAAGCATTGTATGGGAGGAAATGTCGTAGCCCAGTATGTTGGGATGATAGTACCGAGGCAGTGATGTTAGGGCCACAGATGATTATTCAGGACATGGTAAAGCAAGTAAAGATCATCCAGGAAAAGATGAAGGCAGCACAGGATAGGCAAAAGAGCTATGCCGATTTACACCGACGCGACATCGAATTCCAAGTGGGGGACAAGGTGTTGCTTCGGGTATCACCGATGAGAGGGGTGATGAGATTTGGGAAAAGAGGAAAGCTAAGTCCTAAGTACATAGGACCTTATGAAATCCTGGAAAGGGTCGGCGAAGTAGCTTATAGGTTGGCTCTACCTCCAGCTTTAGCTAGGGTTCATAATGTCGTCCATGTGTCCCAACTTCGCAAGTACTTGAGCGACCCGTCATACGTGCTAGAACCCGAAGTCATAGAACTAGACGAGTCCCTAACTTAC
Organism: Dianthus caryophyllus; assembly: GCA_023091065.1. Classification (NCBI taxonomy): domain Eukaryota; kingdom Viridiplantae; phylum Streptophyta; class Magnoliopsida; order Caryophyllales; family Caryophyllaceae; genus Dianthus; species Dianthus caryophyllus. The sequence goes on along the minus strand of CM041529.1, from coordinate 6,794,848 downwards.
GAAGAACGGTCGGTAGCAATTTTGGACAGTAAGGTACGGAAGACGAGAAGAGGTGAAACCAAAATAGTCAAGGTATTATGGTCTAATCATGATACTGAGGAAGCAACCTGGGAAGCTGAGGAAGCTATGAAAACCAAATATCCTCACCTTTTCACACAGGTACGCAGTGTTACGTGGACGTAACATTCTTTTAAGGGAGGTGGGATGTAAACCACCACTCGTTTAGTAAAGCCATGAATGCGTATAGGATAAAATTCTTTTACGGGTAGTATTAGATTACCTTTCTTAGATGTTGGGATAAACTTCGGGGACGAAGTTTGTTTTAAGGGGGGTAGATTGTAATACCCGAGAATTTTAAGATCGTATTAATATACATTTCTTAGCTCGACTTAGTTAAGTTCAACTATTTTATTCTTAATTAGCTCACATAAAGTATCATTTATAAAATAAAAAAATCTTGATACATTCTCGTATATTTTACTAGATGCCTTTTTCATATTTGGATAATATAAATCAAACTTTTTTATAAAAAAATATTTATTTAAACTCCTACTTAAATTAAGAGTATGGCCCATTAAGTAAAAAAAAATAGGAGGATAAGAACTCACATACACACACAACATACACGCACAAACAAATGCATGTATACATGTATTTATCCTCCACCTTTTCATTAATTTTGAAGTGAGTAATGGCCGCCCAATTAATCCTTTCAAACACCCTTAATGATGACTATTAAGTGAGAATTAAAACATCAAATGATCATCCCTAAGTACACCGTGTATGCCTTGTTTGTGGGGAGTGTTTCGGCTTCCCATTAACCCTTAATCCCCTATATATAAATCCATCATCTCATTCATCATTCACTCATCCTTTATCACTCAATTCTCAGCAAAACCTCTCTCAAAAATTACATAGGAAAAGGTCTCGTAAGTAACTCTCAATCACACAAGTTCGAGTACGGGTAATCTCGAGTCGGGTTTTTCAACAAGGGTTTGGAAGATCCTTTTACCACATTCTAAGGCTTCTAAGTGAGACTCTTACCTATTCCTTAAACCTTAATTTTGTGCTTAATCCTTGTCTTAATCCTTGATTAGAAAACACATAGACTTAACAAGAATTGAATTGTAAAAAAAAAAAATCTGTCATCTGTTTATGTTTCGGTGTTGTCGATTTATTTGGGACACTAAATAAATTCTAATTTTTGAAATCCTTTTTATAGTATCACCATAAAGGTCTTAAGAGTTCATTAAAAAAATTTAATCACGTTCTAAGATGTTTTCATAATTTAAAGGAATTTATTTTATAACTATCCTCAGTGAAATTTTAATCCCAGAAATAAGGGGTCTGTTGCAACGTCGTTTTCTCAAAGATTTAAATGGAATTTGTGGTTTCATATAAAATGAAAGTTGTTTATCTGTGGGATTAGAGTATAACCTCCAAAGCATGAATCCTAACTCTAAAGGAATAATCTTGCACATCGTTTTTCGTAAAATCACTCAAAACTGTAATTTCTGGAATAAAGCTTCTGTCCGTATTTTATTTCTTAATCGTTTAGTCTCTTCTTTTCTCGACTAGGGTTGGGCCTTAGGTCTCAATAGACAATCATAGAACTTGTGTAAGAACTTAATAAACTAAAAATTAAGACCATAAATAAAGGTTCGGGAATTTTAAATTCACCTCGAGTCAAATATCTAGTCATCGTTCTACGCTAGACTTCGCATAGTAAACGCAACATGGCTATAGATATCGAACGTATTATAATAGGATGTTTTTGTTTATTGTAGAATCCGAGTTTGTCGAGGAACCCTTCTAACTTGATCGTATCGTAGAAAAAGAATAACTCAAGGTAAAGAATCGATCTTTGCTTCCTCGATTGTTTTATGAATTGTTTAAAGCTTTGTTTAATTGATGCTTTTATAAATTGAGTTTGGATGTTCCAAGCATGATTTTGGATTTGGTTTTTAATATTAATATTGTATTTCTCGATTTTATATTTCTAATGATATTTCCTAAAAGTTTTGAATGTTTAATTATGGATTGAAAAATGATTTAATTTAAAGAATTTCAAGGCAAATTATTATATTGAAATGTTTTCAATTTTGGGATGATGGTATTATTATCGAAATGTTTTCGATAAAAGATTTGATAAAGGTTTGGAAATGTTTTCCCATTTATAAAGGTTTTAATCCATGGTTCTTGAGATAGAGGGTAGTTCGTCTTCTAGGCGACTACATTTTATATATTTTGGCTTTGGGGTTGTTGATCACTTCCCCGTGTCTGTTAGATCACTTCTTGGGGTTGGCCCTTGTAAGGGTGCATGCACTTAAGTCTAAACACGACCTATTATTGTGGTTGGTTGGGTTATGCCCGCCTTCATGGTTACTCTATTCGTATTGATTCCATGGTACAAATGCATTTGATTAAAGTTGGTTTGCAAAATCTATCTTCTAAAATGTTATTACCAAATTATTTATTTTATAACTCAATATTTCTAACGCTTGTTATTATCTTCCATCTATTTAAATTACCGTTCTTTACTCAACCTTTGTGTTGACGCTTTGCTTGTTTGTTCACTTTTGGTGGGCCTGTGTTGATCCATTTGACTCCTTGGGTTATATTGGGGCGGACTGCAGTCTGAGGTTATGCGAGTTTAGCGGGATTAGAGGGATGCGATCACTACAATGTTGGAGCTGGTGTCCTCCACAGTTAGTGTGATTAATTTATTAAATCTCTTACAGGATCACAAAGGATACTTGTATTTAAAATCAGCTGATTAACGTATATCGGTAACGGTTGGCTTGCTAGAAAGTTTGACGTTCTTTGTCATATAGATGGCGGTGATCGGTGGTCATATCGATCACACCTATAGGGCGATTTTATGAAATGTAATGTGATTACATTGATGCCTTAAATATATCTAGCGATTAGAAATTTGGAAATGTTTTTGAATAATTATTTAATGTGATTAAATAGATTATTGTTATATTAGTGGTGAAATTTGAATTAAATGTTAAATCGGCTAGATGAAATTTCAGATTAAGTGTTAATTCACGTATGTATAATAGTTATGAGCTACATTTATATTATAAATATAGTTGATATTTATAGTTAAAATGATGCTATAAATTATGTTATTTAATTTATTGTATTATACGATAATCAATTAATTAAATGCATATTATACATACAATTTTATATGTAATGTACATTAATAAACTAAGAACAAAACACACACACACACTACTCAAGTGTGTCGTGTAATATGTGTATGTATATATTGTTTTTAGTTCATTTAATTAGTTGTGATGAGTAGTTAATGCATGATTAACCTCTCCTACTAACTTCCCCCCCACTAACTTAGAAAACTACCCACTAAACACACTAATTAACTCACTAATATATTCATAAGATGAAGAGTGAAAATGGTGTGTGTTTTGTGTGTGTATGTCGTGTATGTTGAAGGAAAAAGAGAGATTTTTGTCTCATATTTTCTCTCATCTCATTTCCAAAAATACTTCATATATTATTTGTAATATATACCTTGTTATCTAGCATTAACACAAGGCATTTCATAAGGCGTTTTGGGTGCAACTTATAAGAGATATTCTACGTTGAATATTGGTTTGGAAAACGTAATTCGGGTACGTTTTAGGAAGTTCTTAGGCCTTTCATTGAAGTTTAAGAAAGGTTATTCCTATATTCTTGTAATTCATATTACTATCGTTTTGTATAATCTTGGGCATGTTAATACGATTAACATTTTAGTAGTAATATCGTGTTTTATATTCCTACAAGTGGTATCAAAGCATTAGGCTCAAAATGATTTTAATATGGATTAAAATTGAAAATATAAAATCGTTTATATTTTTAAGTTCATCTCGGCATTTTCAATTTTTTTTAAATTTTCGAAATTTTTTTTGGTTTAATTTAATTATTTTAAGATTGTTAGAATGATTAAATTAAATTGATATGCAATTTTGTTATATGTTTATATTTTGATATGATCATTTTTAAGATATATAACACTAAATTTTGGTTTAAATATGATTAAAATCAAAATAATATGATTATGTGATAATTATAAAGTTTATTATATGATAATAAAATTTGTGACACAATTTATGAAATTATGAATGTCAATTTTTTTTGCATATATTAAATATTTCGAAATGCTTATATATATATATATATATATATATATATATATATATATATACATGTCAATTTTTTGTTGTTAAATATGATTTAATAAAAATAATTGTTTATATATATATGTGTAAAAGATCATTTTGGCCGAAACATTATAAAAAAAAAAAAAATTGTTTTTGTTATTTTTATTTGTATTGGCCGAAATTTATTAAAATTGAATTAATATGATTGATTCATTTTGGTTTTAATTTGAAAGTCAAATTGATATTGTTTTGAAATGCCTTATTGAATTTTCATAAAAGTGTTTATGATATATGATGCCATTTATTTTAAAATAGTTTAAAATAATTATTGAATTGATTCATTATATGTGATATGTTGAATTAATTCTTATTTATAAATTTATGTATGACATGATTGATTTTATGTTAATAGGTGAATTTTTATGAAATTTTCACTTAAACATATTTTTAGTAGGTGGTTTGTGTTTTTCATGCATATGGATGTATGAAATTTTTTGTTTTAGTAGATGAATGCGTTTATATTTGATTGCGTTTTATATCTAGTGTGGCCTAAATTTTTGTTTTTAATTGCATTTTCGTAATGATGAAAATGTGATTTTGGGATTTTTCACGTCTCCAACTTGTAATCTTCTTTTATCCTAGATTATATGTAAATAGGTTTTTCATGTAATAGTTAGTGGTAAAAGAAGAGGAGATTGAAGTTTTGCCAATCCTTTTGGTGATCCAAGACGGAGTTTTTTGGAGCCTTGCTTATGAAGAAAGGGTCCTTTTGAAGGATTCCAATTTGTATTTTATAGGGTCCAATTTGATTGGATTCCGCCTTGTAATGTTTTTGTTAGGCCACACTAGGTTTTATGTGCTTGTTTTATTTATGCTTTTCGTCTTTTTCCGCCTAAAACAAACCACCTAAATCGATGAATATTGATTCATTCCCACGTGTTAGTTAACATATGATGTTTTAAAGTCATCGTTCTTTTAGACTCACCTAAATTGTTCACTTAAATGAGTTTTTAATGGATGATGAGATCTCACTCTTTTAAAATTGAGATATAGTCTTTCTAAATCGAATCATTATGAATCCCTTGTTCGTCGGTGGGCATATAGGACCTGTTGTTAAATCCATGTGTACCCCTTCTACCTTGGGTAAGTAGTTGATATCGATGTTAGTTGAACTCAACGTTTGGTTTTCACTAATATGTGAGAATTGAAATGGACTATCAATAAATTTGAGAAATTTATGAACCAAGAGTTTTTAAAAGGTTAAAAATTAGTCAAATGGTTGACTTATCGATTTATTGAAATTTGAGTCTTGGAATCATTTATATAATTCTTGAGTGGGATCAATTATATGAATGCTCTTAGTTTATTTACATGTTTTAAATAGACGCATTATTTTTGGTGATTGCTTATGTTTACTTTATCTTCTTATATTGTAGATATATTTGTTGCTATTTCTGCGTTATTATGGCTGATAATACTGCTACCCCCGGCCCTAGTGCCGTCTTGACTAGGGAGTCATGGTTGCGTTCCTTTATGGACCATGTCTCCTATAACCAAAACTACCGTATCAAGTCAGATGGTAGTAACTTCACCGAATGGGAGGCAGCATTAAAGAATGCTGCCATCGCACGGAAAAGTCAAGTATCTCATGGAGCCAATTAAAATTTGAACCTCTTTGCTAGATCACGGAGCTCAACGAATCGCATACGATGAGTTTGTGAAAGAGGCGGTGCGATTAAGAACGTACTCATATATGCAATGGATTCCCATTTGCAACGCCGCTTCATTTCCCAAGGTGCAAATCGCATTTTCACCACGCCGACTAATGAATTCTCGCAAGACTCGAGAATTGTTAGGTATGATGCAAATTGACGCTTCTTTGAGGCTGTCGCAAAGGGGCCAACTCATTAGCGCCCACATGCTTAATATGATTGAGAATGTGGAGAAGTTAGAGGCTCTCGTCGCAAGCTCAAGACTTCGATCATTGTTGATCGTATCCTACACTCACTTCATTATGGATTCACTCGGTTTAGGGTGAATTACAACATGAATGACATGAAGAAGAGTCTTCATGAACTTCATTCTCTGCTCGTGCAAGTCGAGAAAGATCTTAATTTGAGTGGAGTCACAAGAAAGATGTTCTTGTGATGCAGTCGAGGGAAAGGAAAGGCACTGGCCGCCTCGAATGCTAAGCGACCTCATTTCAAGAAGAAAGGTCACTTAAACCCAAGAGTGGTCCCGGGAGTCAAGTCACTCAAAAGGCAAGAAGAGCAAAGAAAAAGAGGAAAATGTCACCATTGCCAACACCTGGCATTGGCGAAGGAATTGTCCTAAGTACCTCGAGGACATAAAAGTCGGACGTCGACGGCTACCAAGGTATGTCATCTAATATTCACATGATAGAAATTAATCATGCGAGTTCCTCTGCTTGGGTATTTGATATCGGATGTGGTTCTCACATTTGTAATCACTTGCAGGGCCTCCGGACGTAAGACGCCTGGCTAAAGGCGATGTTGATTTACGTGTTGGGAATGGAGCAAAGGTTGTCTTTGTTTCTGTAGGAACTTACATCTTGTTATTACCTAGTGGTTTGGAACTTTGTTTGAATGATTGTTTTTATGTTCCCAGTTTGTCAAAGAACATTATTTCCGTTAACATGTTGGATGTTTTTGGTTTTTCATTTATTATTAAGAACAATTGTTGTACTTTTTCTTTAAATGATGTTATTTATGGTCAAGCGTTTTCCATGAATGGCATTTATGTTCTAGATCAAACGCAAGAAATATTTCATGTGAATAATAAAAAGGCAAAATTAGGTGATAAAGATCAAACGTATTTATGGCATTGTCGAATGGGACACATAAATGAAAGACGAGTAAAGAAGCTCATTAAGAATGGGATTATTTCACCATTTGGCTATGAATCATTTGGTACTTGTGAATCATGTCTCATTGGAAAGATGACTCGTATATCCTTTAAAGGTATTGGAATGCGAGCCAGTGACTTACTAGGACTAATACATACCGATGTATGTGGACCAATGTCTGTCACAGCGCGAGATGGCTATAGATATTTCATCACTTTTACTGATGATTTAAGTAGATATGGGTATGTCTATTTAATGAAACATAAAAGTGAATCTTTTGAGAAATTCAAGGAGTTTCAAAATAAGGTTGAGAACCAATTAGATAGAAAAATAAAGGCATTGCGATCAGATCGTGGTGGTGAATATTTATCTAATGAATTTGATCAACACCTAAAGGATTGTGGCATTGTATCACAATTAACTCCACCTGGAACACCACAATTGAATGGTGTGTCCGAACGGAGAAATCGGACCTTGTTAGACATGGTTCGCTCCATGATGAGTCGCTACGCTTTTCTGGATTCATTATGGGGGTTTGCTCTAAATTCTGCTGCACTCATTCTAAACCGAAGTCCGACTAAAGCGACTGACAAAACCCCATATGAGATGTGGAAAGGAAAGGTTCCTGATTTGTCCTTTATTCGGGTTTGGGGATGTGAGGCTTACGTTAAGTGGAGACCTGACGATAAGCTAGGCCCACGATCGGTCAAAACATACTTTGTGGGATATCCAAAAGGAATGTTTGGTCATTACTTTTATTCACCTACTGAACAACGAGTTTTTGTTGCAGCTAGTGCTAAATTCTTAGAGAAAGAGTTTATCACGAATAATCAAAGTAATAGGGTTTTTGAGTTGTCAGAAATCTCAGAACCAGACACTGCACATGTGATGGAGGAAGACATTCCTTCACCCTCCCGCTGCGATTAGCTATTCTGCCGGAACCTAGGAGGTCAAGTCGAGTCCCTTATCCTCAGGATCGATACATCGGTATCGTTGAAGAAGGAAATGGAGATGATTTATTACTTCTTGAAAGTAATGAACCGACTACCTACAAAGGTGCAATGACTAGTTCTGACTCGAAGCTATGGCTTGAAGCCCTGCACTCCGAGATAGACTCCATGTACGAACGAAGTATGGGATCAGTTGATTTGCCTGAAAGGTAAGACCTCTTGATGCAAATGGATGTATAAGATAAAACATTCACTAGGTGGACAACCAGATATCTATAAAGCAGGACTTGTTGCAAAAGGTTTCACCCAAGTGCAAGGTTTGCACTACGATGATATCTTTGCACCTGTCGTCATGCTTCGATCTATCCGGATTATCTTAGCGATTGCTGCATTTCATGATTATGAAATATGGCAAATGGATGTGAAGACCGCCTTCTTAAATGGTTATTTAGACGAGGAATTGTACATGGTACAACCCGAAGGCTTCACAGATCCAAAATATCCTAAGAAAGTATGCAAACTTAAGCGTTCCATTTATGGACTTAAGCAAGCATCGAGGAGTTGGAATCATCGTTTTGACCAAGTGATTAAATAATATGGTTTTTAACGGTCAGTCGAGGAACCATGTTTATATGTCAAATCAAGTGGGAGCTATATTGCTTTCCTAGTTTTGTATGTAGATGACATACTATTAATAGGGAATCACATTCCTATGCTTTCTTCTGTAAAAGAATGGTTAAAGAATCATTTTGGATGAAAGACTTAGGTGAGGCACGAAGAATACTCGGTATTCAAATCTATAGAGATAGATCCAAGAGAATGTTGGCGTTAAGTCAAGAATCTTATATAGATAAAATTCTTGAGAGGTTCAAGATGACGAACTCAAAAAGGGGTAATCTTCCGATGGTTCATGGGGTGCATTTAAGTAAGACTCAATCACCCAAATCACCAGAAGAAATAGAGCGCATGAATCGGATTCCGTACGCTTCGGCCGTAGGATCGATTATGTATGCTATGATGTGTACACGTCCAGACGTGGCATTCGCACTTAGTATGACGAGTCGTTACCAAAGGATCCGGTGAGAGTCACTGGATTGCTGTTAAGAACATCCTTAAGTACTTGAGAAGAACTAAGGGTTGGATGTTAGTATATGGTGGAGACGAAGAGTTATGTGCAAAAGGTTTCACAGATGCTAATTTCCAAACGGATAGAGATGATTCCAAATCTCAATCCGGATTCGTTTTTACACTTAATGGTGCAGCAGTGAGTTGGAAAAGTTCCAAACAATCAGTCACAGCAGATTCCACAACAGAATCTGAGTATATTGCAGCTTCCGAGGCAGCTAAAGAGGCAATATGGATGCGTCAATTCTTGCAAGGACTAATGGTAGTTCCTAGTGTGAATGACCCGATCACTGTTTATTGTGATAACAGTGGTGCCATATTCCAAGCTAAAGAGCCTAAATCTAGCAATAAGTCTAGACATGTGTTGCGGAAGGCTCATATGATACGAGATTACGTGGAGCAAAAGGAGATAGAGATTTGCAAGGTTGTCACGGATGACAACATAGCGGACCCTCTCACGAAGCCATTGTCATTGACAATAAACATGTTGAACATGTTGTATCAATGGATCAAGAGTGTTCCTGATTTTCATTAGTTTGTTTTTTAGATAATGTATCTGTTAAAACTACTACTTTGTAATCATCAAATTATTATTTTATATATAGTATTTCATGTGGATTGTGTGACAATTTTGAACACCACTGAGTGAACTGATTTACTTTATATATGTTTTGTCCATAATCACCAAAGTGAGCTGATAACTCTAGGTGATTACATTGTGGGTTGATTGATGGTAGGTTCAATAACCATAAGGACATGTGATGTCTGATCAAACACATATGCGAGGTATAGAGGATACTGCGTAGGACATAGTGACCACTAAAATGAAGTCCTAAATGTACAGACATTTTTGCCTGGTCGTGGATAGGACGTTCATTGTGTTCCTAGAGTCGATTCTTTTGATCGCCGACCGCTTTCTTGAGATAAGAGGCGCTTTGGGTGACTTTGGTTTCTTTCTCGTGGTCGCACCGTAAAAGGAGGCCGAGTAGTTTTTTTCTGGGTCATTTCATACTGTGCTTTAATCTGCAAGATTCGAGTCAAGGAAAATATCCAATCTTATCAAATTCTTTTAATCTCAGGGCCACTCGAGGAGTAGTAACTGAAATGCATGGCCATGCTCGAATGTTGTGGATACATTCGTATATCAGTTAGTTGCTCTCTAGTCGAGGAAACCACTCTTGATACGATCACTTGATAGATACGACCTTGCGGAAGTACGACTTTGCAAATTGTCTACCATTGAGTGGGAGATTTATATGGATATGAGAATCGTTAATCACACACAAACACTTGTAAAGACAAGTGGGAGATTGTTGGAGCTGGTGTCCTCCACAGTTAGTGTGATTAATTTATTAAATCTCTTACAGGATCACAAAGGATACTTGTATTTAAAATCAGCTGATTAACGTATATCGGTAACGGTTGGCTTGCTAGAAAGTTTGACGTTACTGTCATATAGATGGCGGTGATCAGCTGGTCCTTATCGGTCACACCTATAGGACGATTTTATGAAATGTAATGTGATTACATTGATGCCTTAAATATATCTAAGCAGTTAGAAATTTGGAAATGTTTTTGAATAATTATTTAATGTGATTAAATAGATTATTGTTATATTAGTGGGTGAGCTGAATTAAATGTTAAATCAGCTAGATGAGCTGGATTAAGTGTTAATTCACGTATGTATAATAGTTATGAGCTACATTTATATTATAAATATAGTTGATATTTATAGTTAAAATGATGCTATAAATTATGTTATTTAATTTATTGTATTATACGATAATCAATTAATTAAATGCATATTATACATACAATTTTATATGTAATGTACATTAATAAACTAAGAACAAAACACACACACACACTACTCAAGTGTGTCGTGTAATATGTGTATGTATATATTGTTTTTAGTTCATTTAATTAGTTGTGATGAGTAGTTAATGCATGATTAACCTCTCCTACTAACTTCCCCCCCACTAACTTAGAAAACTACCCACTAAACACACTAATTAACTCACTAATATATTCATAAGATGAAGAGTGAAAATGGTGTGTGTTTTGTGTGTGTATGTCGTGTATGTTGAAGGAAAAAGAGAGATTTTTGTCTCATATTTTCTCTCATCTCATTTCCAAAAATACTTCATATATTATTTGTAATATATACCTTGTTATCTAGCATTAACACAAGGCATTTCATAAGGCGTTTTGGGTGCAACTTATAAGAGATATTCTACGTTGAATATTGGTTTGGAAAACGTAATTCGGGTACGTTTTAGGAAGTTCTTAGGCCTTTCATTGAAGTTTAAGAAAGGTTATTCCTATATTCTTGTAATTCATATTACTATCGTTTTGTATAATCTTGGGCATGTTAATACGATTAACATTTTAGTAGTAATATCGTGTTTTATATTCCTACATACAAGAACGATTACTTTATTTTATGTTGGACGCTTCCGCAACAATCGTATTTTGTTAATTTCCGACACTTGTTTTAGACTTTGTTTATTTTAATAAAGCATCTTCCGAATCAGTTTTATGTTTTAAAATAGTAATATCCCGAGTATTTAGTCGGGGTGTTACACTACTCCTTGAGAGTAACGAACCCGTAACCTATAAAGGTGCCATGACATGTTCTGACTCAAAGCTATGGCAAGAAGCCATGCAATCCGATATGGACTGTATGTATGAGAACGATGTATGGGATGTGGTGGACTTACCTGAGAAGGTTAGGCCTCTTCAGTGCAAATGGCTTTATAAGATAAAGCGATCTGTAGAAGGACAACCAGATATATACAAGGCTCGACTAGTGGCAAAGGGTTTCACTCAAGTGCAAGGGTTGCACTATGATGAGATCTTTGCACCCGTAGTCATGCTTCGTTCCATTCGGATTGTCTTAGCGATTGCCGCCTTTCATGACTATCAAATTTGGCAGATGGACGTGAAAACCGCCTTCTTAAACGGTTATTTGGAGGAGGAGTTGTACATGGTACAACCCGAAGGTTTCACAGATCCTAAAGATCCTAAGAAGGTTTGCAAGCTTGCTGCTCCATCTATGGACTTAAGCAAGCTTCACGGAGTTGGAATCATCGCTTCGACCAAGTGATAAAGGAGAATGGATTCACTCGATCGGTCGAGGAACCATGTCTATATATCAAGTCGAGTGGGAGCAAGATTGTCTTTCTAATACTGTATGTCGATGACATACTCTTGATTGGGAATGACATACCTCTCATAACTTCGGTAAAAATTTGGTTAAAGAACCATTTCCAAATGAAAGATCTGGGTGAGGCACAACGTATTTTGGGGCTCCGTATCTATAGAGATAGATCACGACGGATGTTATCCCTCAGTCAGGAGTCTTATATAGATAAGATTCTTGAGAGGTTCAGCATTACCAACTCCAAGAAGGGGAACCTTCCAATGATCTCTGGAGTGCAATTGAGTAAAGCTCAAGCACCAAAGACATCGGAAGAGGTCGAGCGCATGAGTCGGATTCCATATGCATCAGCTATAGGATCGATCATGTATGCCATGATATGCACACGTCCGGACGTGGCATATGCATTGAGTATGACGAGCCGATACCAAGGCAATCCAGGTGAAGCACACTGGATGGCTGTAAAGAACATTCTTAAGTACCTACGGAGGACTAAAGATTGGGTATTGACTTATGTAGGAGACACTGAGCTATGCGCAATCGGTTACGCAGATGCTACTTTCCAAACGGATCGAGATGACTCAAAGTCTCAATCAGGATTCATTTTTACTCTTAATGCCGCTGCGGTCAGCTGGAAAAGCTCCAAACAAACAGCTATAGCAGATTCCACGACTGAGTCCGAGTACTATGTTGCTTCAGAGGCTGCGAAGGAAGCTATATGGATGCGTCAGTTCTTACAAGGACTAACTGTAGTTCCAAGTTCGAATGACCCGATCACCATCTATTGCGACAATAGTGGTGCCATCTTCCAAGCGAAGGAGCTGAAGTCCAGCAACAAGTCTCGGCACGTGCAGAGGAAGGCTCACATGATCCGAGATTACGTGGAGCAGAAAGAGATAGTGATTGGCAAGATTGCCACGGATAATAACGTGGCAGATCCTCTCACTAAACCGTTGAGATATGATAAGCGTGAAGGGCACGTTAAATCCATGGGAATTAAGCGTGTTCCTGAGTTGTATTAGTTGTTTGTATGGATTAACACGTGTATTTTTCCTAAAACTTCTAATAAAATCATCGTTTTATTTTATATATTGTTTTTCATGAGGGTTGTACAGACAACGTTGAACACCTCAAAGTGAACTGAATTGCTTTATATTTTGTTTTGGTCTGTGATCGCCTACACGAGCTGATAACTCAGGCGATTATTTTGTGACGTCGATTGATGGTGGGTTCAACGAGCCATAAGTCAAACTGTTGACTGATCGATCACAGATGTGGGTTTACTGAAATCGCGCAGAACAATTTTTGTGACGACTACATGGAGTCCTAAATGTTTCAGAACATTAGGTGCCGGGTCGTGGATAGGACATCCATAGTGTTCCTAGAGTCGATTCTTTTGACTATCGACTGTCTCTTGAGATTAAGGCAGATTTTGGGTGACTTTGGTTTCTTTCTCACGGTCGACCGTAGCAGGAGGCCAAGTAGATTTTCACTGGGTCATTTCATGCTGCGCTTACAACTGCAGGATTCGAGTTGAGGAAAATATCCAAATTCTATCGAGTTATAATTCTTTTCTTAGGGCCACTCGAGGAGCTGTAACTGAAAATGCATGGCCATGCTCGAATAATGATTCGTTTATCAGTTAAGTTACTCTCTAGTCGGGGAAACCACTCTTGATACAGATCACTTGTAACCTACGACCTTTGAGAATGCAGATTTTGCAAATTGGTTTACATTGAGTGGGAGAAATTTATTATAGATATGAGAATCAGTTATCGCACATACACTTGTACGGACAAGTGGGAGATTGTTGGAGCTAGTGTCCTCCACAATTAGTGCAATAACATAAATAAATCTCTAAAGGCACACAGGGTACATTTTTGTATTTAATCAGTTGATTAACGTTTATCGATAACGGTTGGCTTGCTTAACTGGTCCCTAAGAGTCACACCTAAAGGATGTGTTTGAGAGATGTGATTATTTGAGAAAGTGATCATATCGATGCCTTATTTAATGACTAAAAGGTTAGTCAGTGTTGTTGACTGAAATGTTAGTCAGTGAAATGATGATACGGCTATTTAATAAGGATTAAATAATATTAGCTGAGACGAATTAAATGTAATTCGTGAATTGAATATAAAATGTTATATTTAATTGTTGTGTATAATGCAAGCTAATTAAACATAAACCGTTATAATTAATTAGCAAATTATAAATATAAGGATATTTATATTTAATGATATATTATAGTCGGTCCTTACAGATGACACTAGTAATATATTGCATTATATATTAAAAGCTAAAATGACCAAGAGAAAAGTCTCCAGATACATTCTGTCCCGATACATTTTATTTCTTGGTCAACAAGTGAAGTATTGAGGAGAAATACTCTCCCCAAATACTAAAAGGGGAGCCGTGTAAAAGGAGGAAGTAGAGGGGTATATTACTTGCTCTAATACTCTCCTTCCTAAACCCTAATTCATTATAATTTCACACAACACACAAACTCAAAGAAAAAGCAGTTTTTCTCTAAAACTTTTCTAGCAATTCAAAGGGGCATATCTTAGACTCATCTTTGGTGTTTCAATTAGGAGATACCATATTTTTGGTATTGTTCTTAGGCCAATTTACTAGGATTAAAAGGTCAATTCTAAATCTTTATTTTATGTTATGCAATTTCATTTTATGACTATAAATCTTATAAAATTTTCATTATAATCCTGTGATTTTAAAGGACTATATACAGATATAATCCTACACTTTTACGTAGGCTTTTTTATTTCAGTTTTCAAAAATACATTTTGTCAAGACTTTTGAAAAGTAACCTCACTCCGAATCCTCTCTCTGGTTTCACAATAACCTCAGGCGGATAGGTATCGACGCACCTTGAAATCTGAGACACTCGTGTCTTATATTTTAAGACGTGCTAAATAGGTTCCAAATTCCTTTAATATTTGGTGGCGACTCCGAAAATACATTTCAAAAAGGTTTTTCTACATTCTTTTTTGGTCACAAATTCATGCAATGATCTCCCCCATTCTGCACAATCACATACGCATTTTTTCCTGCGAGGCGCATTCCGCCCTGGCGCCCACCACCCGATGGCGAGGTCGGGCGCGCGCAGGGCGTCGATAGGTTCGCATCTCTTCCCGGTACCTTCAGTTGGCGACTCCGCTGGGGACGAGCATGATTTTTATTATTTTTTAAAACTAGTTTTTCTTTTATTTTAAAAACATAAAGAAGTGAAGCTTGAAACTTTGAAGACATTTACGCTTTCGATATTTGGGCAAAAATACTTTGAGTCGAATCCTCCTGATTCATAACCACACTCTTCGAGGGACGGCCCCTAGTAACGCTCACTTCATAAGTGAGATAACTCTGGACACGTCGATCTCTCACCCCTCCACGATTACAAGTACAGCATCCGTACAAACGATCGTAACCAGTCAAACTCGGACGCTCTAGGACCCGTATTGAATTCACACCTAACACGTGTGCAATCTTACGGATAACCCTACCCAAACGTTGCGAGAATGGCCGGAGGGAACCTTACCTTATAAACCAAAAACCTGTGTTTATATGTACCAGTGCGAAGCTATAGTACCCTCACTATAGTCGTCTTTCAGAACAATTGCATGCAAAAACATTTCCTAGGCGTTATACATTTAAAATACGTCCATTTTTGAAAATACATTTTCAAATATTTTTCAAAAGGTCATACTTTTAAAACATACAGTCGGGGTCATTGGCCTATAGTCAATTGAACCTGACGAGTGATACGCCGCGACATTCAAACCGATCGGAAATAATCACTAAATTTCCAATCCTTTTCAAAACGTAAATGAATTATACGACTGACGTATCATCATAATACATTTATTGCAAAACATTTCACAATGCAAAAACCCGAAAATGTCAATTCATTTCGGATATTTTAAACGAAATTAACTTTTTGTACATTAGAATTAGCTCTAAGTCGAGTGACTCACTAGGCATCCCGATTTTAACTTGATCTTTTTCTTTCAAAAAACAAAAACGCGGGCTCGTTCAGACGTGAACCCGTTGATATATACTTTTGAATCGGGTGACTTGTCGTCATTTTGATTTAATATCCTGAGTCACACATAAAAGGCGAACAAATAATCGCCTTTTACCCAATTTTAACATCCTCAGATCGACTAGCCTATCGCTACTTCGGTTTGATCTTTTTTATCATAATCTTATGATAAACCCCCAGCAACATACCGCTAAACTGGGTTAATCAGGTTATGATCATACAAATTTTATTACCTCGAGATTAGGGACGTGTCAATATGCCCCTACCTCAAAAGCTTCCCGTGTCTTTTAAAAAGCTAAAAACAAGAGTCACGTCATGCACCCACTTTTTACACTTTTTTTTTCTTTGGTTGTGAATGCGATTTTTTCGTTGAGTCTTTTCTTCCCTTTTAGAAACACTAAAAGTTTGAAACTTTCTCAGGTACACTCATCCAAAAAACCCTGAACCCACGGCTCACGAACGCAAGATGAATTTCCGTTTCAACCTCGCAAGTGATGAAGTTGCCCTTCCACCACCCCCGCCACTAATGACGATCACCGAACATGTAAGGGTACTCGACAACAAGATATCCAATCTCACCGCTCTGTTCGAACATCTGGCCACCATGCAAAAGATCGAAACCGAGAAAAACGCTAGATTATTCTCCGAAGAGTCTGCTCGACACATTAAGAGGATTCGATCCCTGGAAGACGAAATTCACAAGTACAAACTAGCCAAAACTACAGATCAGGATCGCCAAGGCAATACTTCTCAAACCACGACAAAAAGCGGACCATTTAACACTGTCAACTCCAAAGCACTAGCGGCACCACCATTTTTTACCAGCACAGCCCACACCTATTATGCCCAAGTCATCACCGGCTGAGCCATTTTCGTCAAAACAACGACGAAAATTTGACCTCCTCTATATGTCTTACTCAAAGGCATTAGGAAAGCTTGTAAAGAAAAACATTTTACATCTCCCCAAACCCACCAACATACCACTTGAGCATAAGAAACCGCTGTCATGGCACGAGGACTCCTACTACGAATTCCACCGGGGGAAGGGGCATGACACTGAGAACTGTTTCCTTCTGAAGAACGTAATCCAAGACATGATCGACAACGAAACGATCGACAAACCAAGCATAGCTCCAAAACTGCCAAGTCAGCATAACACACCCTAATCTCGCCCCATTCTCGTAGGAACGCATCCTATCCTCAACTATCCCCGTTTGGCTCCCACGGGCGATCACGAAGTCAACTTCCTTTGCGACAGCATCAACAACGACGGCGACAACATCAGTCACATTCGCCATGCTAAGACAAAAACAAAACCAAGGCATGAGGACAAGAAAGGAGTCTTCACCCAGATCCCTTATCAGCACCCCATCAGACAGTCCGGCGGCAACAATAAGGCTTTGCACCCCCAACGTCTGTATCAAGCCCCTGCGGAACTCCTAATACCGCTGGGATTCCCGCCTAAACGCACGAACAAAAGCAGAGACAAGGGCATAGTTAAAAATATGGCTACCCCACCCGTAACAAACGGTCCCTCATTTAACACAACATGGCGTGACACCGAGAATATCCTCCCGATGCAACTTCCAGAAACGAGATCAAGCACTTCAAACTGGCAACTCCTGCAGGACTCGCCAACGCATAGCGAAGCCCGTTACCAGGCTCTACAAATCGCTCCGGTAGTAAAACCAATGTCACCAACACAACTCATTAGCCACGTCGTCCGAGATTGGCTACCAGGTGCCATAACTTTCTCCCACGCGGACCTGCCACCCTTTCAGGATTCACACAATCTAGCACTCTACATAACCGTAGAATGTCGTAACATGGTGTTACCCGTTACCCTCATCGACAACGGTTCTGCAATAAACATTCTACCCTTAACAACTGCCGTCAAACTAGGATTGAAGGAAAGTGATATCACCCCTTGCTCCAACAACATAAGAGCATACGACGGCACCTCCCGCAGCATTGAAGGTGTTATATCACTACCCATCATGATGGGATTTGTCGAGACACAAACTGAATTCCAGCTCATGGATATCCCCTCGGCATACAACATGTTGCTAGGGAGGCCCTGGATCCACGCTACCGGAGCCGTCACATCAACTCTGCACCAAAAAGTGAAACTACCCTTTTACGATGAAGTCATTACCATAGAGGCCTCGGACTTTCGAGCACAGTCGACTGGAAGTGGTGCCCCATAGTGCGTACGCCGACTTCATTCCCTGAGCACCGTACGAATGTATCAAGCACGGCTACAACGAGCATTCAACAAACGAGTAAAGCCACGAAACATAAAAGTGGGTGACCTCGTACTAAAGTCAGTTCGGGCACCACTTCCAGTCGACTCACGAGGAAAGTTCCACCCTAACTGGGCCGGGCCCTACCTCGTCAAAGAATTCTACACAGGCGGAGCAGTCAAACTAACCGACCTAGACGGTCAAGAGTTTAGCTTCGCAACCAACCTCGATCAACTCAAGAAATACTATCCTTAAGGAAAAAAAAAAAAAAAAAAACACCCTGCAATGTATCTATAAAATACAATTTTCTAAAAATCGAACTCTTGGGCCGACATGCCCTTAAACGTGCACCTCCTACAAGCAAATTCATGGGCCGGCATGCCCTTAACGTGCACATTCCATAAGCAAATTCATGGGCCGGCACGCCCCTAAACATGCATCTCCGAACTACGCTGGTTTGATTCCATTTTACGTGGATACGTAGGCAGCTTTACAAAAAGCACAACCGATATTCAACACAAAAATGACGCGTCCAAAGCTTAAAAAAGGTCAAGGACATAGTCACCACAAAAACCGTCTCATAACCTAAAGGGTTAAAATAAGGCGACATTCAACACAAAACGACACGACTAAAGCTTAAAAAAGCTGAGGATATAGTCATCACAAAAGTGTTCCATAACCCAAAGGGTAAAAGGAACAACATTCAACAACAAACGACAAACCCAAAGCTTAAAAAAGTCGAGGGAATAGTCAATACAAAATTTCCTAAAAACAAAAACCATGCTTACATTCTAAACTTTAAAAAAGGATTAGAACCAAGGAATTTCACACAGAATAATAAGCAAAATGAGGCAAAGTCGTAAACAAAAACCCGAGTTTTATTAATCTTAAAAGAACAATTACATTTTTGGATTTTTTAAATAGGAGCATAACTACGGCATTACAAATACACTACCACACTACAATACATTACTATACAAGCCCCGGCATGTACCTCGGGTTTAGGATACAACAGAAATGAAATACAACACTGTAGATACCCGTATCTGTCGATATGGAAATTTATAGAAAACCCGACAAACACCCTATGATGATAGGACAACTTGTATTTCGTGTCATTTATTTGAGTTCGTTTTACGATGTAAGCCGGACGCCGTCGACAAAATGTTTTAGTAATTTAAATGATATTTAAATTAATGATTAACAAGGTAAATTTATTTCTGTCAAAATTTATTTGCCGCAAATATTTTATTGAAAATAAAGTATTTCGATTTGAAAAATCATTTTAAGTAATTCGATTTGAAAAATCGCTTTTATAAATTTGATATTTGACTTGAAAAGTCGTTTCTCGTGCTTTTAAAACAGTTTATTAAATCGTTTTCGACGAATTCGTTTTCTTAACAGCAAGTTTTAAAGCTCGTTTTAAGCCCAATTTTAAGAGCGATTTTGAGCCCGTTTCAACACGAATCTCGAGGCTTCTTTTACCCACACTCTTCCCCACATACTAAAGCTTAAGCCCAGCCAAGAGCCACGACCAAAACAGGCCAGAAAACAGCCTAAAGAACTCCAAATAGCACGTCCTAACCCCACCACCGTGCTCTGTTTTGTGAGCAGCCCAAAACCCGTCTCTTGGCCACCAAACCCATACCCACAACCAAAAACCGATACCTGATCCACATACTCCATTTACCCTTGCTTAACCCTCAAGAAAACACTCCACAAAGCCCTAAATCGAGCCTAAAACCGCAGCTCTCAGAAGAGAAGAAAAGCTGCTCTTTTCCCTCTAAAAACCCTACTTTTTAACCTTATATATACACACCATCCACAAGCCCTCATTACACACGGAATCATACAGCTGACACACATAACTTAAAGTCACAAAAAGCCTCAAAACAGTCCCAGAGAAGACGAGATAGACACACGAAAAACAGAGTATCTTTTTCTGATTTTCGTGCAGCTATCCCTGTTCTTCCTCGTTTTTCGTGTTGTAAACTTCTCAATCCCTCTGATTTGTTTACCTAGTCTTAAAGTTCACCTTACCACGATTCTAAAACATCTTTTGGTTCGAAATTTCGTTGAGAAACGAAGAAGTTACAAGCTTTTGAAAATCGCTGTCAGTTGTGTTCAAAGCTACGGATTTATAAATTGTTTTCGTCGACGACGGCCCCTCGGGATAAAATCTTACAATCGATTACGACTCGGATATTTGGTCAACGATACATGTAAGTTGAGGGTGCAAAATACTCTTTTTATTTCGTTAAATTATCGTTTTTTTGTTTTTATAACCCTCTGTCGTTTTTATTACTTTCTGTCGCTCTGTTGTTTATCGTTGTAGTTATTGTTTTCATCATCTGTTTTAGTTTGATATTTTTAATATGATTTCGATGTGTGTATAGATATGTCATGTCTCTTGTTCGCCTAGAATGCGTGTTCAGCTTCCTTGTATAGTATGACTTGCGTAGAATGACTTGCTGTCGTTTAGCTCGATTTGGATTTGCTCGTTAGTTTTTGTGTAATATGTCAACACTCATGTCTAGTTAACTATCTGTAAATTGGTCTTCCATGTATGATTTCAGTTTCTCAACTCATGATCGTATGCTAGGTTATCTTTTCATGATTATACTCTGTCGTTTAGTATTGTTTTCGTAATTTAGCTCGTTGAACATGTGAGAGTTATGCTGTGCGTGATCTTGTTTGCTGTTGCTTTCATCCGTGTGGTATTTAATCTCGTTAATCCTGTAATGGCCATGCAATTCATCCCGTTTTTATTGGCTGTTGTGTTTTCCTGCTATATCGCGTATTTCGTTGGTGTATGAGCTTGTAAGTTCAAGGGTCGTGCTAAAGTAGTCGTGTTATGCGCTCGTGTTTGTTTGAGTTTTAGTCGCTCTCGATTATTTGTGCCCCTGCGTAATTTGTATGTACTTATGTTACTTGTTACATCCGCCATGTCTTTGTTTGCATATTTGCTAGTTGAGTTTAGTTACGTCTGCGTTATTTACGTACGCTAATACCTTTAGTAGTTGTATTTAATTGATTAGGGGTCTGTATGTTTGCACGTTTTTAGATTGCACGTCTGTATGATTGCACGTTTAATAGGTGTTTTTCTTAGTTTTTAGGTTGCACGTTTGTTTGTGCTTATGTGGCGTGTTCATTTGCTTAGTTGTAGGACTACACGTTTGCTTGTGCCTTTGTGATGCTTCTTTTGTTTTTTTGTATACAGTGTTTAGTTATCTATATTAATCATTCATGCTCGTCCATGTAGAGTATTAGTTACATTTGATTGTCATTTTATTCGTCTGCCGCTAACGTTTGTTAATCTGTCTTATGCTGTCGGTAAGTACTTCCGCTTCTTTTCTTTGTTTGCTAGAATAGTAAATGAACCCATGTTAAATAACTTCGACGAAATTATGTGTGCATTAAACGACATAGAAAGAATGTATTTTTGTTTAGGGTTAAAACGTTGTTTGCATATCCACATACGTACTCATAATAGCCATGATTTTACTTAGTAGAGACCGTTCTATCAGAATTCAAGGGGGTTAGCGTTAAATTAATGAAATTCTTTTAAACTTCCTAACACGTAAACTCACACGAACTCATTTTCTCTAAAATTGGTTTCTAAATTCCACCTAAAAATTTAGTGGCGACTCTTTTCAAATTAAAAATGTTTTTGAAATAAAACATCGCATGGATCAAATTCCCTTGTCCACAATTTGGCGACTCCGCTGGGGACAGTGAAACTTGAAAAGTAAAATGATGGCTATTTAGAGTACCCTTTCTTTTTTATGTTGTTTACGCATCATACTGTTAGGATTCGAACCATTTCTCCCTTTGGGTCGACCTCAAAGTAGGGAAATGACGTTCATCGTGAAACCGTTTAAATACCAAGATGGTTCCGCCGAGGTTAGCAACCGCAGTCTCCCCATTTCGTCCCTGACTTATGGAGGATTGTGAGTTCCCTAACAACGTGGAATCATTGGCATGGACCCTTTCTTGAGACTTAGAATAGTCTAACTCATGCATTGCATCCTTGAACTGCGTATGACTAAATGCTCTGTGAATCCTAAAGCCATGTTTTCAATCCTTTTTAATCAAAACTGTCATCTTTTCAATCGAGTATTTTCCAAAAATCTTAGCTGAAATGCTGTCTTTTAGGATTAGAATAATCTTAAATATCTCTTTTGAAACGATTTTTGACTTAAGCTGAAATGCTTTCCTTCTAAAAAAATCATTCTCTTGTCTTTTTAGGATTAGAATAATCTTAAATATTTTCCAACCCTACCTCATTTGAAAAAGATTTTTGATTCGAGCTGAAATGCTTTCCTTCAAAAAAAAAAAAAAAAAAAAAATTATCATTCTTTAAGCTGAAATGCTGTCTTTTTAGGATTAGAATAATCTTAAATATTTTCCAACACTTTCTTTTCCGAAAAACAAAGATTTTTTGTCCAAGCTGAACGCTTTCCTTTTAGGATTAGAATAATCTTAAATTATTTCCGATTTTTAGCTCTTTTGAAAAAAAGATATTTTCCTAGCAGAAATGCTATTCTTTTAGGATCAGAATAATCTTAAAAGATTTCCGATATTAGCTCTTTTGAAAAAAGAGTCATTCCTAGCTGAAACGCTCTCCTTTTTAGGATTAGAATAATCTTAAATATTTTCCCACACTATCTCTTTCGGAAAACAAAGTTTTTTTGTTTAAGCTGAAACGCTTTCCTTCTAAAATTAGAATAATCTTAGATATTTTCTGAATATTTGCTCTTTTGAAAAAAGATCTTTTCTTGGCTGAAATGCCATCCTCTTAAGGGTAGAATAATCTTATATTATTTCCGATTTTTAGCTCTTTTAAAAAAAAGATCTTTTCTAGTTGAAATGCTATCCGTTTAGGGTTAGAATAATCTTAAACAATTTTCGATATTAGCTATTTTCAAAAAAGATCTCTTCCTTGCTGAAATGCTTTTCAATGTTAGCTCTTTTGAAAAAGATCTTTTCTAAGCTGAAACGCTATCCGTTTAGGGTTAGAATAATATTAAACAATTTTCGATATTAGCTCTTTTAAAAAAAAAGATCTTTTCTAGTTGAAATGCTATCCGTTTAGGGTTAGAATAATCTTAAACAATTTTCCATATTAGCTCTTTTCAAAAAAGATCTTTTCTAAGCTGAAATGCTATCCGTTTAGGGTTAGAATAATCTTAAACAATTTTCGATATTAGCTCTTTTCAAAAAAGATATCTTCCTTGCTGAAATGCTATTCGTTTAGGGTTAGAACAATCTTAAATAATTTTCAATATTAGCTCTTTTGAAAAAGATCTTTTCTAAGCTGAAATGCTCCTCGTTAGGATTAGAAAATCCTAAAACTTTTTTTTCTTTAAAAGAAAATTATCTTTTGAAAAAAAGATCCTTTTATAGCTGAAATGCTATCCGTTTAAGATTAGAATAATCTCGAACAGTCTTCGACACTAAGTCTTTTGAAAAAAGATCCTTTTATAGCTGAAATGCTATCCGTTTAAGATTAGAATAATCTCGAACAGTTCCCAACACTAACTCTTTTGAAAAAAAATCCTTTCAAGCTGAAATGCTACCCGTTTAGGATTAGATTAATCCCGAACGATTTTTAACACTACGTCTTTTGAAAAAAGAATAGTTTTTAAGCTGAAATACTATACGTTTAGGATTAGAATAATCTCGAACGCTTTTGAAATGCTACCCATTTGGGAAAAGAATTTTTTCCAACCAAAACGAAGTTTTCCAAAGGTAAAAATCTAGCCCTAGTTGGACTAGAATTTTCGAACCAAGTAATAAGCTTTTTGGTAGTCGAAGTGCTGCCCATTTCAAACCTCAACTTCAAAAATAGGTTTCTTTTTCAAGTCGCGAGTAAGCATGAAATGCACCGAGTCGAGTCTAGTTGGAATCTAAGTCGTGTATAGTAAGTCTAGTCCATCTAAAAGTCTTAGAGGATTAACCTAGTTGGGTCACCCAGGCCTACGCTTGGGCCCAAGTCATGCATGTCAATTTTTAGTTTCGAGTCAGGGCACAACAACGTCTCATCCGAGCTATTCTTGAAAGTTTTGCATAAGCCTTAGAAACTTATTGGTCCAAACACGAGCTAATTACTTCAAGTCCATATCTAGTTGAGTCTAAGTCCCATACTGTGAGTCTGTCTTCAAGTCCATGTGTCGCATGCATTTGCATAGTTAGGTCGTAGACCATGTCGTTAAGCTCTGAGTCTTTCCATGATTAGTCTGGGCCAGTCCATTTGCATCCCGAGTTGTTAAATAGAATGAAATCTCTACCAATTTGCGAATAGTATCGAAACCATGTCGATTTCTTACCCCGAGTCGCGTATTCTCCTCCTCAAGTCAAAATCACGTTGCAGAAGTGGGGTAACTTTCAAACCAAGCATCTGAATCAAATCTTGAAAGGAGAAAGGTTCAAAGCCGGGGTTGGTGATTATAAGTCAGAATTCGTATTCAAGTCTTATGTCTGAGTTGAGTCTAAGATTCATTTTTCCACAATTATTTCTAACTCCTTCTCAAAATCAATGAAATTGGTCTTGTCTCTAATTTGCTTCAATAATCAACTGATAAAAATGCACAACGCACTCGAAGGGTGTCCCTGGGGTAGTAGAAATACGTATTCAATTCTAAATGGTAAGGTGCAAAGACAAAAACAAAGACAAAAGGGTTTCCGACAACAAAAACAATAGGGGTTTCAATTCCATTAGTCAACTTGTGGTATACTGTTCCTCTGCCTTTGGAGGAGGATCCATTAATTTGGAGCTCCACAGTGGTCATGAATTTGATCGCGACCAAAAGTACGAATACTCGTGGATCGCCCTCCGTGTACTCGATCGCGTGCCTAATAAGCAAACGAACTTGTCAGAGGAGTCCGGCGTGATATACATATGACCACGTGCGACCGCCCACCGCAAGATCTAGGAAAGTTGGAACAAGCCCAAGCCACAAAGGGTGCGGCCTATTCTCAAAAACGCAAACAAATATACAAAAAATACAAAAAATTGAGTGGCAAGACGTCGGAGATCGAAGATCAAAGTCAAAATTAAAGGCGAAGCCAAAACGGTCAGAAAGTACCATCAATTCTTTTTTTAAGTCGTTCTCAAAACGGTAATGGAGACATAGTCTTGAGTTCCGAGAATCATTGGCTTATGTAGTTGCACCCAAGCGTTTAGGGTCCACAAGGGATCCGCCAGTACTTCACAAGCTAGAACAAGATACAACATGATACCTTAGGTGAAACCTTCGAGTGTCACACACAAAAAATGCCATGTTTATGCACCTCGATCGAACTACATCGGATTTGATTTCGCCCCACGCGAATATGTAGGCAATCCTTTAGAATATGGGATACAATCCACCACCACCCATCATCCAATTTGTCATCTTGTCAATTTTTTTTACGGGTCTTTACAAAGTCCAAATGAAGCAACTTTTGTTGAGTCTGTCTTAGTGCTCGATTTAGATTGGGATGAGAATCAAGGTTCCGATGAGTAATTGTCCAGTCTTGGAATGATCTTCATCTTAAGGGGAATTGGCGAAGATGTTTACTTTGACAGTTAGTTCGCATCTCGACAAAGAATTTGCATAGGGGGAGAACATGATACTATTAACCCACGTCTATTTCAAACAACGTGCCAACCATCCTAAAAGACCCTGCACAGTTACTAGTCTAATCGTCAGTGAAACGTTGTCTTAGGTCGAGTCGGTCATGGTCGAACGTTCAAATGACAGTTGCTCGTGTCACGTCCTTATTGCATTCATGTCGCATTCGTGTCGCGTCTCATGCTCACTTGGCCATGCTTCAATCTCAAACATTTCAAGAACCTTTTTGCAAAGTCTGGGTCGATGATCCAAGGTCAAATTTCAAATGCAGGTCGATGACCCACTTCAATTTTCAAAATGATGCTTGCGGGCCGATGGCCCATTTCAATTTCTAAATGATGTTTACATTCAGAGTCGATGACTCTTCTTAATCTTCAAAATAATGTTTACAATCCGGGTCGAGGACCCAATTCGATTTGATGCATGCTAACCAATACTCCGCGCCAATTTTCAAGTAATTTTTGTAGTCTAGGTTAGACTCGCAATAATCCAACTTTAAAAACGATGTTTTTAAACTAGGTTAATGGCCGAATTATTCGAAGTGCTCAAAATCCAAAGTTCAAGTCGATGACCCATCCACTAAATCAAAATGCGGGTTGAAGACCCATTTTCAAACGATTAACATAGTTCGGGTCGATGACCCATCCACTTTTCAAGATGCGGGTTGAAGACCCATTTTCAAAAGATGTTTATAGTTCGAGTCGACGACTCATCCACTTTTCAAGATGCGGGTTGAAGACCCATTTTCAAAAGATGTGTATAGTTCGAGTCGATGACTTATCCACTTTTCAAGATGCGGGTTGAAGACCCATTTTCAAATGATGTTTATAGTTCGAGTCGATGACTCATCCACTTTTCGAGATGCGGGTTGAAGACCCATTTTCAAATGATGTTTATAGTTCGAGTCGATGACTCATCCACTTTTCGAGATGCGGGTTGAAGACCCATTTTCAAAAGATGTTTATAGTTCGAGTCGATGACTCATCCACTTTTCAAGATATGGGTCGACGACCCATTTTCAAAAAAATGTTTCCAGTCGACGACTCATTTTCAAAAGATGTTTACAGTTTCCGGTCGAAGACCTCCCACTCTTTAATCTAAAAATTTAGGTCGAGGACACAAAATTTTGAATAGGTCGAGGACACAAAAATTTTGAAATGCGAATCGAGGACGCAAATGTTGGTTTTAGCTCGGGTCGATGACCCATTTCCAGCGCAATATCTATTTTAGCTCATTACTTAAAGTTCGGATCGATGATCCATCCTTTTGTTTAAAAAGCGGGTCGAAGACCCATTTTCAAATTAAAATTCTAAGTTCGGATCGATGATCCATCCCTTTTGTTTAAAAAGTAGGTCGAAGACCCATTTTCGATTTAAAATCCTCAGTTCGGATCGGTGATCCATCCTTTTTGTTTAAAAAGCAGGTCGAAGACCCATCTCCTAATTAATATCCTCAGTTCGGATCGATGATCCATCGTTTTTGTTTAAAAAGCAGGTCGAAGACCCATCTCCTAATTAATATCCTCAGTTCGGATCGATGATCCATCGTTTTTGTTTAAAAAGACTGGTCGAAGACCCATTTC
Source organism: Dianthus caryophyllus (assembly GCA_023091065.1). Classification (NCBI taxonomy): domain Eukaryota; kingdom Viridiplantae; phylum Streptophyta; class Magnoliopsida; order Caryophyllales; family Caryophyllaceae; genus Dianthus; species Dianthus caryophyllus. Next base: position 6,767,074 of record CM041529.1, on the reverse strand, counting down.
CAAATTAATATTCTCAGTTCGGATCGATGATCCATCTTCTTTGTTTAAAAATCAGGTCGAAGACCCATTCTCGAATTAAAATTCTCAGTTCGGATCGATGATCCATCCCTTGTGTGTAAAAAGCAGGTCGACGACCCATTTTCGAACAAAATTCGCAGCTCGGATCGAGGATCCATCTCTTTTGAAAAATGTCGCAGATTTCGCTATGTGAGTTATGTGCTATGATTTGTTGTTAAGATTGAGCAGGAACGCTCCAACCGGGGGCTCTAAGGTCATCAACTTTAGACCTCGACGACAGGATGACATCCTCAAAATGAAGAAGTGCTAGCGGAAGCTAAAAGAAGTGACACTTCCAAAAAGAATGCAGATATAGGCCTTACTCAATCGAGTAAACAAATATCATTCGTCTTGGGCCGAAGCAGCAGAAAGCTATCTACAGGCCAGCGAGCTCGAACTACGATACGGGATTGATTCTGTCACAACGGATACGTAGGCGCCTAAGGATAAGGCTCAACCCATATTTTGATGAAAATGAAGCATCCATAATCTAGTTTCAGGTATGATTTCTTCTTATGGCTGGTGAGCTTATATACACAGGTCTAAGGGACCATAAACGACCCGTAAGGCTTTCAAGTTGTGATTTACGATCGACTCGAGAGTCTACTTTGACTTTCGCCTGTCCAAGCCTTAGTCAATGTGGGGGCTCTGTAGATACCCGTATCTGTCGATATGGAAATTTATAGAAAACCCGACAAACACCCTATGATGATAGGACAACTTGTATTTCGTGTCATTTATTTGAGTTCGTTTTACGATGTAAGCCGGACGCCGTCGACAAAATGTTTTAGTAATTTAAATGATATTTAAATTAATGATTAACAAGGTAAATTTATTTCTGTCAAAATTTATTTGCCGCAAGTATTTTATTGAAAATAAAGTATTTCGATTTGAAAAATCATTTTAAGTAATTCGATTTGAAAAATCGCTTTTATAAATTTGATATTTGACTTGAAAAGTCGTTTCTCGTGCTTTTAAAACAGTTTATTAAATCGTTTTCGACGAATTCGTTTTCTTAACAGCAAGTTTTAAAGCTCGTTTTAAGCCCAATTTTAAGAGCGATTTTGAGCCCGTTTCAACACGAATCTCGAGGCTTCTTTTACCCACACTCTTCCCCACATACTAAAGCTTAAGCCCAGCCAAGAGCCACGACCAAAACAGGCCGTAAGCGGCCTAAAGAACTCCAAATAGCACGTCCTAACCCCACCACCGTGCTCTGTTTTGTGAGCAGCCCAAAACCCGTCTCTTGGCCACCAAACCCATACCCACAACCAAAAACCGATACCTGATCCACATACTCCATTTACCCTTGCTTAACCCTCAAGAAAACACTCCACAAAGCCCTAAATCGAGCCTAAAACCGCAGCTCTCAGAAGAGAAGAAAAGCTGCTCTTTTCCCTCTAAAAACCCTACTTTTTAACCTTATATATACACACCATCCACAAGCCCTCATTACACACGGAATCATACAGCTGACACACATAACTTAAAGTCACAAAAAGCCTCAAAACAGTCCCAGAGAAGACGAGATAGACACACGAAAAAGCAGAGTATCTTTTACTCGATTTTCGTGCTGCTATCCCTCTTCTACCTCGTTTGTCGTGTTGTAAACTTCTCAATCCCTCTGATTTGTTTACCTAGTCTTAAAGTTCACCTTACCACGATTCTAAAACATCTTTTGGTTCGAAATTTCGTTGAGAAACGAAGAAGTTACAAGCTTTTGAAAATCGCTGTCAGTTGTGTTCAAAGCTACGGATTTATAAATTGTTTTCGTCGACGACGGCCCCTCGGGATAAAATCTTACAATCGATTACGACTCGGATATTTGGTCAACGATACATGTAAGTTGAGGGTGCAAAATACTCTTTTTATTTCGTTAAATTATCGTTTTTTTGTTTTTATAACCCTCTGTCGTTTTTATTACTTTCTGTCGCTCTGTTGTTTATCGTTGTAGTTATTGTTTTCATCATCTGTTTTAGTTTGATATTTTTAATATGATTTCGATGTGTGTATAGATATGTCATGTCTCTTGTTCGCCTAGAATGCGTGTTCAGCTTCCTTGTATAGTATGACTTGCGTAGAATGACTTGCTGTCGTTTAGCTCGATTTGGATTTGCTCGTTAGTTTTTGTGTAATATGTCAACACTCATGTCTAGTTAACTATCTGTAAATTGGTCTTCCATGTATGATTTCAGTTTCTCAACTCATGATCGTATGCTAGGTTATCTTTTCATGATTATACTCTGTCGTTTAGTATTGTTTTCGTAATTTAGCTCGTTGAACATGTGAGAGTTATGCTGTGCGTGATCTTGTTTGCTGTTGCTTTCATCCGTGTGGTATTTAATCTCGTTAATCCTGTAATGGCCATGCAATTCATCCCGTTTTTATTGGCTGTTGTGTTTTCCTGCTATATCGCGTATTTCGTTGGTGTATGAGCTTGTAAGTTCAAGGGTCGTGCTAAAGTAGTCGTGTTATGCGCTCGTGTTTGTTTGAGTTTTAGTCGCTCTCGATTATTTGTGCCCCTGCGTAATTTGTATGTACTTATGTTACTTGTTACATCCGCCATGTCTTTGTTTGCATATTTGCTAGTTGAGTTTAGTTACGTCTGCGTTATTTACGTACGCTAATACCTTTAGTAGTTGTATTTAATTGATTAGGGGTCTGTATGTTTGCACGTTTTTAGATTGCACGTCTGTATGATTGCACGTTTAATAGGTGTTTTTCTTAGTTTTTAGGTTGCACGTTTGTTTGTGCTTATGTGGCGTTTTCATTTGCTTAGTTGTAGGACTACACGTTTGCTTGTGCCTTTGTGATGCTTCTTTTGTTTTTTTGTATACAGTGTTTAGTTATCTATATTAATCATTCATGCTCGTCCATGTAGAGTATTAGTTACATTTGATTGTCTTTTTATTCGTCTGCCGCTAACGTTTGTTAATCTGTCTTATGATGTCGGTAAGTACTTCCGCTTCTTTTCTTTGTTTGCTAGAATAGTAAATGAACCCATGTTAAATAACTTCGACGAAATTATGTGTGCATTAAACGACATAGAAAGAATGTATTTTTGTTTAGGGTTAAAACGTTGTTTGCATATCCACATACGTACTCATAATAGCCATGATTTTACTTAGTAGAGACCGTTACTGTAACGGGCGGGGTTAGGCGTTAAATTAATGAAATTCTTTTAAACTTCCTAACACGTAAACTCACACGAACTCATTTTCTCTAAAATTGGTTTCTAAATTCCACCTAAAAATTTAGTGGCGACTCTTTTCAAATTAAAAATGTTTTTGAAATAAAACATCGCGTGGATCAAATTCCCTTGTCCACAAACACAAATATTAACATAGTACAAATACAAAACAAACACACTTAAACTACACCAGATTATCATCATCAAAGCAGACTCGAAACTTTTCAGCTGAATGGGGGAGCACCAACCCTCAACCCCTACGGCGATCCCCAACATTGCCGCAACGACCTGGAGCATTCGGCCTTGGTACGTGCCGACAGCCGAACACACACTCCGCCGCTGAGAGAGGCACCGAGCTTGAAGCATCACCCCCACCACTGTCGCGACCAAAGCAGATCGGGTCATAGGCAGACGTCGGCGGAGGCTCGTTAAGCTCTATGGCACGGAGACGAGCCCTCTCATGATCGTCCATTTAACATAAGTCCTTGATCCCCGGATCGTCCCAGGAGTACCAGCCGCAAGCCACTTAGGGCGCATGATCCAACCACCTGCCCACTCGTCAGTCACCTGGTTATTTAACATAACCATGTCCTGTACCTTGGTGTCCTGGCCGGGAATGACCTGCGCATACCCTACCTGTCGCCTCACTCGCAGGGGATGGATGTAAACACCCATCTCAAACCCGCACAAGAGATCTCCAGAGGGGCCATCGCCTACTGCACTCGCCGTCACATCAACTATTCCCCACCATGGTACCGCCCAACGAATAGCAGCTGACCTCACAAACTCATGGAAATAGTCATTAGGGCAGTCATTTGGACCCAACCACCGCATGTAACGGTTGGTAATGCCTCCTGCGACATACTCGCCATCAAAGCCAAAGTCGTTTAACACGTTCAGACGCTCCATCAACCACACCTGAAGAATCAGGGGACATCCTCTATACGCGTGCTCCCTATTACATGCCCGGTCATCCAAGCCAAGGATCGTCTCTGCCAGGAGTACGGCGGAAGGATTGCAACCCAACTCCATCTGCTGAACGACGGCAATTAAACGCGGATCGCCTAACGCTCCCTCATGCATCGAGTCCGGGAACATGTAACGGTGTACCAAGCAAAAGGCCAACGCCCTTTTCCTAGCCACAGCGGAAATGGTCCCTCTCTCATGGTCCATAAAATGCTGACACAGACGATGAAGGTTAAGGCGACTCTCGACAAACAGCTCCTCTACCTCATCACGGGTCAACTGGAGGTAGTTCTGTACTTGCCACTTATAGCCAAGCTCCTGCCTGACGCATACAGGCAGGCTAACACGCACCCACCCGCCAATGGCCCCAAACTCCTCAACTAAGGGGCAAACCTCTTCGCAAGGAAAGCGAAACACATGCAGGCTCGGGTCCCAATACTCAAGACAAGCATCCAGGAACTCGTACTTCATTCGAACCTGCCACAACCCACGAAATACGCCAACGCCACAATCCTTCAAGTGCCTCTTTTCTATACCCGACAAGGACGCACACCAGCGACGTAAGTTCCCTTCAAAATTCTCCATATTTTGACAAACGTTCCGTAAATATTTTGAATATTTTTGGAAAATCGAGAATGGGAAGATGAAAGGATGAGTGATTTGAGCTAACCTACCCCTCCTTTTATAGCCGAGATTTGCAAAGCAACGTACAAATACAAAACATAAACGCTAGTGAATAAGCGATTAAAAAGAAATCAAACAAAAACTACAAAACAAAATAACAGGCGATTAAAATTAAAATCGCCTGTTTACAGGCGATTCTCTTTTACTTTTCTGACAAATTGATTCGATTTCTTACACTCTTACACACCTACACCCTACTCCCTTTAACTTATTACCCCTAATAGGTTTTTACCGACCTCATGGTCGACTTTTACGGTCTCGTCGCGTCGTCTCGATTTGCGTAGTCGACTCCCGTCTTTCGTATTTTTCGTATTCACAAAACACGATAATCGCACAAAAATTAAACACAACAAAAAACACGACTTTCGCATTCACAATTTTTGTCTTAAAACGTCTTTTTTAAACACACATTTTTACAATGTCAAAAGCGTCTTTTTACGAGTCCAAAATATTTTCTCAATTACATTTTTCAAACACTTTGCATACGCCTTTATTTTCACCCTAAACGAGTCAGTCTCAATCGAGACACATATATATGTTTACAACTAACGATATTTTGCAGGTATGCATGGCAAACAAATGCACAAGGACTTCAAATACAATGGCGACGCAAACTTGCATTTTTCGTAACAAAACAAAATAACCTAAGCTTAGAACGCCATATGTAAAACCTTTGGCTACGAGCAGAAGTCGAAACACATTTCTGTAGGTTTATATCGTTTTATATAGACCTTTAAAATCGCAGGATTATAATGAAAAACTTTATAAGATTTAAGGTCATAAAATAAAATTGCATAACAAAGTATAAAGAATCAAGAATTAACCTTTTAATCTTTTGAATTGGCCTAAGAACAATACCAAAATTATGGTATCTCCTAATAATCTCACCCAAGATGTTTTGAGAAATACCCTTTGAGATTTGCTAGAAAATTAGAGGAGAGAACAATTTCTTTTTCCTCAAGTTTTAGTGTTGTGTGCTATTGCAAATTGTGAATTAGCTTAGATGAGATTAGGAGAGTGATTAGATTAAGTAGAGAGGAAGAAAACAACTCCTTCTCCCAACCTAGATCACACGTCCAAATAAGAGTGGAAGTGGACTTTTCCAGTTCTAAATTTCCAAGCCCAAATCTAATTAATAGGTTTAACCCATTTAATTAGTTTTATTTGGCTTTTAATGTACAATGTAATTATAATATCCATATATTATAATTAATCATAAATATCCGTATATTTATAATTTGATAATTTATTATAACTGTTTAAAATTAATTAGCCTACATTATACGTAATAATTAAATATAACCTTTTATATTCAATTTACGAATTACAGCTAATTCCTCTCATCTAATATCATTTAATCATTATTAAATGATATTCACCATTACACTAACTAACATTTTAGTCAGTAACGTCATCACACTGACTAACATTTTAGTCAACAACACTGACTAACCGTTTAGTCATCTAATAAGGCATCGATATGATTATTCTCTCAAATAATCACATCTCTCAAACACATCCTTTAGGTGTGACTCTTAGAGACCAGTTGATCACCGCCATCTGTATGACAATAACGTCAAACTTATCTAGCAAGCCAACCGTTATCGATAAACGTTAATCAACTGATTAAATACAAAATGTACCCTGTGTACCTTAAGAGATTTATTTATGTTATTGCACTAACTGTGGAGGACACTAACTCCAACAATCTCCCACTTGTCCGTACAAGTGTAGGTGCGATAACCGATTCTCATATCCATAATAAATTTCTCCCACTCAATGTAAACCAATTTGCAAAATCTGTATTCTCAAAGGTCGTAGTTTACAAGTGATCAGTATCTAGAGTGGTTTCCCCGACTAGAGAGTAACTTAAATGATAAACGAATCAATATTCGAGCATGGCCATGCATTTTCAGTTACAGCTCCTCGAGTGGCCTTGAGAAAAAGTATTATAACTCGATGGAAGTTGGGTATTTTCCTCAACTCGAATCCTATAGATGTAAGCGCAGCATGAAATGACCCAGTGAAAATCTACTTGGCCTCCTGTTACGGTCGACCGTGAGAAAGAAACCAAAGTCACCCAAAATCTGCCTTAATCTCAAGAGACAGTCGATAGTCAAAAGAATCGACTCTAGGAACACTATGGATGTCCTATCCACGACCCGGCACCTAATGTTCTGAAACATTTAGGACTCCATGTAGTCGTCACAAAGTTGTCCTGCGCGATTTCAGTAAACCCGCATCTGTGATCAATCAGTCAACAATTTGACTTAAATCGACGTCACAAAATAATTGCCTGAGTTATCAGCTCGTATAGGCGATCACGGACCAAAACAAAATATAAAGCAATTCAGTTCACTTTGAGGTGTTCAACGTTATGCCTGACAACCTCATGAAAAACAATATATAAAACAAAACGATGATTTTATTAGAAGTTTTAGGAAAAACAAGTGTCAAATCCATACAAACAACTAATACAACTCAAGAACACGATTAATTCCCATGGATTTAACGTGCCCTTCATGCTTATCATGTCTCAACGGCTTAGTGAGAGGATCTGCAATGTTATCATCCGTAGCAAACTTGTCAATCACTATCTCCTTCTGCTCCACGCAATCTCGGAACATGGGAGCCATCCTTTGCGTCACGAGACTTGTTCTTTGGACTTCGGCTCCTTTGCCTGGAAGATGGCACCACTATTGTCGCAATAGATGGTGATCGGGTCATTCGAACTTGGAACTACAGTTAGTCCTTGTAAGAACTGACGCATCCATATAGCTTCGCATGACCAGAAGCGACATAGTACTCGGACTCAGTCGTTGAATCTGCTGTAATTGTTTGTTTGGAGCTTTTCCAGCTGACCGCGGCGCCATTTAGAGTAAAAACGAATCCTGATTGAGACTTCGAGTCATGTCGATCCGTTTGGAAACTAGCATCTGCGTAACCGATTGCGCATAGCTCAGTGTCTCCTCCATAAGTCAATACCCAATCTTTAGTCCTCCGTAGGTACTTAAGAATGTTCTTAACCGCTATCCAATGTGCTTCACCTGGATTGCCTTGGTATCGGCTCGTCATACTCAATGCATATGCCACGTCCGGACGTGTGCATATCATGGCATACATGATCGATACTATAGCTGATGCATATGGAATCCGACTCATGCGCTCGACCTCTTCCGATGTCTTTGGTGCTTGAGCTTTACTCAAGTGCACCCCAGTGATCATTGGAAGGTTCCCCTTCTTGGAGTTGGTCATGCTGAACCTCTCAAGAATCTTATCAATATAAGACTCCTGACTGAGGGATAACATCCGTCGTGATCTATCTCTATAGATACGGAGTCCCAAAATACGTTGTGCCTCACCCAGATCTTTCATCTGGATATGGTTCTTTAACCATACTTTTACCGAAGTTAAGAGAGGTATGTCATTCCCAATCAAGAGTATGTCATCGACATACAGTATTAGAAAGACAATCTTGCTCCCACTCGACTTGATATATAGACGTGGTTCCTCGACCGATCGAGTGAATCCATTCTCCTTTATCACTTGGTCGAAGCGATGATTCCAACTCCGTGAAGCTTGCTTAAGTCCATAGATGGAACGCTTAAGCTTGCAAACCTTCTTAGGATTTTCAGGATCAGTGTAACCTTCGGGTTGTACCATGTACAGCTCCTCCTCCAAATAACCGTTTAAGAAGGCGGTTTTCACATCCATTTGCCAAATTTCATAGTCATGAAATGCGGCAATCGCTAAGAGAATCCGAATGGAACGAAGCATGACTACGGGTGCAAAGATCTCATCATAGTGCAACCCTTGCACTTGAGTGAAACCCTTTGCCACTAGTCGTGCCTTGTATATATCTGGTTGTCCTTATACAGATCGCTTTATCTTGTAAAGCCATTTGCACTGAAGAGGCCGAGCCTTATTAGGTAAGTCAACCAGATCCCATACATCGTTCTCGTACATAGAGTCCATCTCGGATTGCATGGCTTCTTGCCATAGCTTTGAGTCGGAACATGTCATGGCACCTTTATAGGTTACGGGTTCGTTACTCTCAAGGAGTAAAACGTCGTGTCTCCCATTCTCCTCAACCATACCGATGTATCTATCTGGAGGAATGGAGAGTCTGCCCGACTTTCTGGGTTCCAAGGGAATATTAACCGCAGCAGACGAAGAAGGAACAGTTTCCTCCATCGGTTGCTCGGCTGTTGGTTCAGGAATCTCGGACAGATCGAAGGTTCTATTACTTCTCTTGTCTTCGAGAAACTCTTTCTCTAAGAACTTCGCACTAGCCGCAACAAAAACGCGGGCCGAGCTTATCCTCGTGTCTCCACTTGACATAAGCCTCGCACCCCCAAACCCGAATAAAGGACAAGTTAGGGACCGTTCCCTTCCATAACTCGTATGGAGTCTTGTCAACAGCTTTAGTCGGACTTCGGTTAAGTATAAGAGCAGCTGACAAAAGAGCATAACCCCATAATGAGTCAGGTACAACCGTGTGACTCATCATGGATCGAACCATATCAAGTAATGTTCGATTCCTGCGTTCGGACACACCATTCAGTTGTGGTGTTCCGGGTGGAGTTAACTGTAGTACTATCCCGCGGTCTTTCAGGTGTCGATCAAACTCAATTGAAAGATATTCGCCTCCACGATCCGAACGTAGTGCTTTTATCTTTCTATCCAGTTGGTTCTCAACCTTATTATGGAATTCCTTGAACTTGTCAAAGGACTCACTTTTATGCTTCATTAAGTAGACATAACCATATCTACTCAAATCGTCCGTGAAAGTGATAAAATGCCTATAGCCATCTCTAGCGTTGATTGACATAGGTCCACACACATCAATATGTATGAGTCCTAATAGGTCAACAGCGCGCATTCCAACATCTTTGAAGGAAATTCGAGACATTTTGCCTATGGGACATGATTCACACGTGCCAAAAGTTTCATAGTCAAATGGGGCTATTGTCCCACTATTAATGACCTTTTTCACACGTTTCTCATTTATGTGTACCATACGGCAATGCCATAGATAGGTTTGATCTTTGTCACCAACCTTTGTTTTCTTGTTACTCACATGCATGATTTCTGTGGTTTGATCTACAACATAAATTAGTTCATGGAAAGCTTGACTTTACCATAAATCATTTCATTCAAAGAGAAAATACAGCTATTATTCTTTATTAAAAATGAAAATCCTTCTTTATCAAGAACGGATACAGAAATAATGTTTATGGATAAACTAGGTACATAGTAACAGTTATTCAGAAATAACTCAAATGATTGCACAGATGAGAACCACAACCAGTATCAAGTACCCAAGTTCCGAAACTTGCATGGTTAATCTCAATCATATGAATAAAAGAAGACATACCAACAGGAACGACGCGGCCTGCCTTAATGTCCTCAGCATACACGGGACAGTTACGCCTCCAATGCCAAGACTTGTGGCAATGGTGGCACTCCATGGTCTGCTTCGCTTTTGCCTTGCCTTGTGAGCTACCGCTAGACTCACCAGGCCCACTCTTCGCAACCACTGGCTTTTTAAACTTTGGCTTTCCTTCAGCTAGGTTAGCCGGAGCCTTACCCTTACCCTTCTTGTTGCCAATCATGAGAACATCTTGTTTCATGCTCCCACTCAACTTCAGATCACTCTCCGTCTGTACGAGGAGTGAGTGAAGCTCATGCAGACATTTCTGCATATCATTCATGTAATAGTTTGCCCTAAAGAGGGCATACCCATCATGAAGAGAGTGGAGCACTCAATCAATGACGATCTTCTCATCGATCTTACAACCAAGCTCCTCCAGTTTCTCAACGTTCTCGATCATGTCGAGAAGGTGTGGATCAACCGGTTGGCCCTTCTGGAGTCTAGCTTCAAAGAAACGAGTGTATACTCGTAACTCTTGATTCTCGGAGCTTTCGTCTTTGCAAATAGGATTCCATTGCATAGATGAGCACGTTCCTTAACGCACCCGCCTTCATCATGAAATCACTATAAGCAACGACTTCATTTGCTCCTGCCTCGGGAGCTGGTTCGGCCGGCAGTGGCTCAGTCAAGTACTTGAGCTTGCCGTAGCAATGGCGGCATTCCGTAATGCGGCCTCCCAATCAGCAAAGTTGGACCCATCATTCTTCAGTCGAGTAGACTGATTCATGCTGTCCATAAATATTCTTAGCCATGATTCACGTTCAAGTGTGACACTTGGCATTGGGCCTTCAATACCACCAGCCATTTTGTTTTAGCAGTTATATCTATATATAACGTATTCGAAACTGTGAAAAGAAAGAAGAAGAAGAGAGAATATAAGAAATCATGGTTTTAAAAGATTAAGTCGTAAAGCAATAACGTTTTAATGCAATGACTCGTGCACTCATATAATCGACCTCCCTCGAGAATTATATAAATGATTCCAAGACTCAATTTCTTTAAATTGATAAGCCAACCTCTTGGCTAATTCTACTGTTAGAATTCTTGGTCGATAGATTTCAGTAAATCCTATCTATTAGTCCATCATAACTACCGTGAATGCAATATGAGGCTACTAACTACCGTGAATGCAATGAAAAACGGTAAAGAAAACGCAAAAATGAAAAACACCTAGTGTGGCCTATCCCTATGAAAATAAAGACATATTACAATTTGGAATCCATCCATGGACCCTAAAGCTGTCTTCATTCTTCATCTTGGGCTTTAAGTGGGAGTTCATCTTGAATCTTCAATCTTGAATCTTCTCAAAATTACATTTTTGAATTACAAAATAAACCCATTTACATTCTAATTCAAAATATACCAAAATTTAAAAATATTACAAGATGGGAGATTCGAGATCTCAAAATACAACCAAAATTATGTTTCCTTCATTACGAAAACATAATCTTCTAAGGCCGCACTAGTAAATTACAACCTTTTGTACATAATTAGTGCGTAAAAATAAACCATTCAAAACATTCATCCACAAAAAAAATAACGCATCAACTAAACAAAACCAATGCAAACAAATTGATTAAATTTGCCAAACCACCTCTTTTAAATGATTAAAATTATGCAACAATTCCTTAATTGTTCATAATACCTTTTAATCAAAACATAATCCAAAATCAATTTATATTATCAATATATCATAAATTAGATCTCAAAATATTTTAAACTGCTTTAAAATATTAGGTATCAAATATTATGAACATTTTCGTAATAACATAATATTCATTATCTTTATAACAAATATTACCAAAAGTTTAATTTCCAAAAATTAAAACAAAAATTTCCAAAAATTAAAACCAAATTTTCGGCCAAAAAGACCAAATTGCCGAATAAAAAAAAAATATTTTTTTTTTTAAGATTTAAATTGTTTCGGCCAATTAAGAAATTACCAAAAAACAAATTTTTTTTTATTTTATACGGCCAACAATAAATAATAATAAAAAAAAAATTAACAAAATCAATTTCTATTCGGCTAACAATAACAAATGAATTAAACTGATTTAAACTTGTAGGTTTATATCGGTATGTAGACCTTTAAAATCGCAGGATTATAATGAAAAACGTTATAAAATTTAAGGTCATAAAATAAAATTGCATAACAAAGTATAAAGAATCAAGAATTAACTTTTTAATCCTTTGAATTGGCCTAAGAACAATACCGAAATTATGGTATCTCCTAATAATCTCACCCAAGATGTTTTGAGAAATACCCTTTGAGATTTGCTAGAAAATTAGAGGAGAGAACAATTTCTTTTTCCTCAAGTTTTAGTGTTGTGTGCTATTGTGAATTGTGAATTAGGTTAGATGAGATTAGGAGAGTGGTTAGATTAAGTAGAGAGGAAGAAAACAACTCCCTCTCCCACCCTAGATCACACGTCCAAATAAGAGTGGAAGTGGACTTTTCCAGTTCTAAATTTCCAAGCCCAAATCTAATTAATAGGTTTAACCCATTTAATTAGTTTTATTTGGCTTTTAATGTACTATGTAATTATAATATCCATATATTATAATTAATCATAAATATCCGTATATTTATAATTTGCTAATTTATTATAACTGTTTAAAATTAATTAGCCTACATTATACGTAATAATTAAATATAACCTTTTATATTCAATTTACGAATTACAGCTAATTTCTCTCATCTAATATCATTTAATCATTATTAAATGATATTCACCATTACACTAACTAACATTTTAGTCAGTAACGTCATCACACTGACTAACATTTTAGTCAACAACACTGACTAACCGTTTAGTCATTAAATAAGGCATCGATATGATTATTCTCTCAAATAATCACATCTCTCAAACACATCCTTTAGGTGTGACTCTTAGAGACCAGTTGATCACCGCCATCTGTATGACAATAACATGAAACTTATCTAGCAAGCCAACCGTTATCGATAAACGTTAATCAACTGATTAAATACAAAATGTACCCTGTGTACCTTAAGAGATTTATTTATGTTATTGCACTAACTGTGGAGGACACTAACTCCAACAATTTCATACTTATAAACACCCACAAAACAAAACACAAAAGCAACCATATACATACGACGAGTCCAAAACTACAAACACCAAAAAAAAAAAAAAAAAAAAAAAAAAAAAAAAGCCCAGGTCACAACTAGAGCCTACGACGACTGGTCACGACGCTCGAGCGCAGCACGCAACGACGCGATCTCGGTAGCGACAACGACCACCTTCTCGCCACGCCATCCCCAGCTCGCCGGACTCTCGCCAACTCCTCTGCATGCGCAGCCTCTAGGTCGGCCCGCATCCTCGCACCTCTCGCCGACCCGACCTGGCTAAGTCTCGCCGAGCGCTTGGCCGCCTCCTTTGACCGGGCCGCAGCCTCTACTACCTTCTCATTCACGACCGCCCGCCACCGGTTCGCCGTCCGCCACAACCTCCTGTGCACGTCGGCCGTCACCTGCACAAGACGACAGAATTACAATTAGCCTTCAAACCTGGGGGCTATAATCAAAAGCCACTTCAACAAAGTTTGAATGAAGATTTCATTCTAAAAATCTAACTCAAACTGGGGGCTATAATCAAAAGCCACTTCAACAAAGTTTGAATAATGATTTTACAATAAAATCTAACTCAAACTGGGGGTTATAATCAAAAGCGGCTTTCAATAGAGTTTGAATAATGATTTTACAACAAAATCTAATTCAAACTGGGGCTATACTACATAATACACATGCTTTACGAAAAACAAAATAAATATACCTTCTTCACGCGCGGATCCCAACTCTTCAGGCCCGCGTCGGCTACCACGCATGCACACGCCAAGAACACGATCGAAAGTTGGCGCCCTAGCTTAACCGGCCAGATCCTCGACTTAATCCGGAGGAGGAGGTCGGAACTTAAGGTCAGGGTCACGTCGCTACAAAACAAAAACAGGGTAAATTTTTGCTTTTGAAACCAAAACATATGCACACAGGCGAAGAGAATAACAAAACATACCTCGATCACAGCATCAGCAAGGGCATGTTGTGCCCACGTCACGTAATCCTCAGCCGGCCGTAGCAGAGAGTCGGACTCACCCTCGTGATACACGACGCGACGCTCATTAGCGTCAGGCGTCTCCACAAACAAAACTGAGGGCGGAGGTGCAGGTACGATGAAGCCGCCGCGACCCGTCTATGTAGATAGACCCTCACCCAAGCTCCAGTACGAGCCGTACTGAGTCGCAATGTACAGCCGCCGCCCGTCAAGAGGGACAAAACGGGCTGCAATCGACTTAGGGACATCAGTAAAGTTCCTCCAAGGGTCGCGAACGAACTGCGAAACAAAATCAAGTTACAAACTACAAAAACAAACACAAACCCAAACACAACCTACAAAAGACCAAAGTACAAAACACAAGCACTCTTACCCTGTCCATAGTCATCCCGTTGAAGAGCACTCGAGTCGCGTCGTAGCTCAGGCCAATGCCCTTCCGATCCGCCGTCGAGTACGCATGGAAGGCCGGGTATTTCGCCGTGACCTTGAACTTCCTCGGGAGCAAAGAGGGGAAGTGAGCATAGCACCAAGCCTGCAAGCAATCAGAATACGCGTTACAAAAAGAAAACCAGAAACGAAACAACAAAACATAACAAAATCAACCTTACCTCCATCAGGAGACCAGGGCCCACAAGCGACGACTGCGAATCACTGTCAATCTGGTCAGGACGCACCGCGTCCCTCAGATATCGGATCAACAACCCCAGAGCAAGGGTGACCCAATCAAAATCGCCTAGACGTGTCATGTCCGACAGCGCCATCAGCACAGCCGTCGAGGCTCACTCCCCCTTATCACCAAAGTGGGTGGCCGTCAAAAACCACCACAACCACAGCCGGGCCCTCTGCTCAGCGCTCGCTCGAGTAGCCCCCCTTCTCTTCTTCCCCTTAAAGAAGTCGTCAATCCACATAGTACGGGGCTGAAACGTGTGCTCCTCACCTGCCCCACACCTAACCCCATTACCGATCAACCGCACGACGCGTGGGCTATCTATAGGAGGGAGCTCACGTCCCCAGTCAAGCACACCCTCGCTATGAGGCAGCCCCGAGACAACTGCCAGCGAGGAAAGGGTCACACCAACATCGTACCCAGGCATATGGAAGGTATTGGTCGTATCCCAAAACCTGTCCAACAATGCCCGGATCACAGCAAGGTGCGCGTTCACACGCTTAGCCCGCACCTCTCTCCATTTCTGCACCAACGGACCAAAAGCCGTCCCAAGCACTATCTGCCGCTCCTCCTCTGTGACCTCTTTTCAAAGGCATCAAACACCGTCCGGAACCCAGAGAAGGTCCTCATCGTACCCAACGGGAAGCCGACCTTCACTCGAATCGACAAGTGCTCCAATGGGCTCCAAACCAGACTCACGCCGTCCCAATCCTTGGCCACCTGCGACCACAAGCGCGGACCCTGGGATAAGCAGGCCTCATGCCCAGCTCGTCAACCATCCCCATAAACACCTCCCTCGCAGCCTCGGCAGCTGCCGTACCTCCGTCATTCCCCGCGCCCTCAGCCTCAGCCTCTGCCTCTGCCTCGGCCTCAGCCTCCTCCTCAGCCTGGTCCTGGGCCTGACCCTGAACCTGGCCCTGAACCGGACCCTCGGCCTCAAACTCAAAACGCGGCGGCGCGGCTGAGCTGCGGTAGCGGCGATAGCGCTGACCTAGCGGCGGCCAGCGCCGATCTCGTCGAGCTGCTCCTCATATATCGACTCCTCTGACTCAGAGGGATCCTCGTAACGGCTCCCCGGACCCCAAGGACCACTACAAAAAAACAGTCGAAATGCGACGGACGAAATCCGTCGCAAAAGGCCTAAATCCGTCGCAAAATGGTCATTTGCGACGGAATTTGCGACTAAACCGGCCCGTCGCAAAAACTGGTCGCAAAAAATACGTTTGCGACGGATACGTCGGTCGCAAACTACTTGCGACGGAATTTGTCGGTCGCAAAAAACTTGCGACGGTTATTTCAGTCGCAAAACAGTCCGTCGCAAACAACATGATTTGCGACGGATAATATGTCCGTCGCAAAATCTGCGACGGATTGTCCGTCGCAAATAATGACGTTTGCGACGGGCAATCCGTCGCAAACAATGTTGTTTGCGACGGAAATTCCGTCGCAAGTTGTCAAATCCGTCGCAGGTCACTGCTCTTTTCCAGCGGTTTCTGCCTGTTTTCTACGCCCCCAAAGCCTGTTTTTTACACCCAAAAAACCTGCAATGAAATTCGTTTTCGGTGTCAATACACCAAAAAATCAAAGCACACCAAACACACAACACATAAACCGAACATAGCATATATATATATATATTACGGTACTTAATATACAAACGGCCACTACCACCGTCAAAGTTAACATTCATCGTCAAAGTTAACAAGTTAACAACATTCATCAAAGTTCAACTACCACCGTCAAAGTTCAATATGTGGGGACATCGGCGCCGCCACTACCACTACCACCATCATCGTCAAACGGCCCATGCCTAAATAGGTTGTAGTCGGCGCCAAGGTTGCATGTCGGAGGAGGCTGAGTACTGAGGCGTTGAGACGTAATCAACTCCTCAATTGTAGAAATCCTTTGACTCAACGACTGCTTCTCTTGTCGCGTGTCGTAATCCCGGATCAGACAGATCGCCCCCGACGGATGAGTGACGAGGCGCGGACGGTCAGAATACATGACGAGGTCCGAACTCGTCCCCGTAAACACGACCTTTCTTGTCGTGTCCTCCCACTATCTCATAATACAGCCTGTTCTCGTCAATAGGAGTGTCTGGTTGGGTTTGCTCGAGCTCCTCAACTCTTGGATTGAAGCGGTCCTAATTTTAAGATAAAAGATAAATTAAAATCATAGAAAGTAAATTAAAATCATAAAATTAATGTTGTAGTATAAAAATGGATTCTTTCTTACAAATAAATTTTTGACTTTGTTGGTAATAAAACCGCCTTTCTTGTTTGAGGTTTTTGATTTCCTCACGAGCTCGGGGACAGAAGGTGGTGTCGGCGATCCTACAGACTTTACATACAAAAAAAAGAGTTGATTATTAACGTTGTTATTTATATATACATTACTTATAAAAGATTCACATAATAAAAAAAAAAAAAATTAAGAGTACTAACCAATTTGTCAATATACTGCATCATATCTTTGCGGCCCATGGTATGCGTCCCCGCCGCCTTTCCGTCTTCGCCTTGAGAATAACGATTCTTCTTCTGAATCTCTGCCTTTTTCTTGTATTTCTTTAAACAAAACAAAGTAAACGATAATTTATTAGTTTCTATATAGTTAAAAATATAACAAGAATCGTTTAATAAGTTATAACTAGTATGTTAATTACGTCCGATGCCTTCCACTCATCATAGCCCTTCCTCATTAGCTTTGTCTATCCATGATTTTTTCACCCGACCTGTAATTTGTATTATAATCACCTTAGTTTTATCATGGCAACAAATTATATTTACGACTAATAAATGAAAATAAATAAAAACTAATACTACATATATTAATTGTTTACACCTTTTTGATAGACGTAGTCCGGAATCCTTTTTTGGGCCATCTCGTTGAAGGTCTCTCTAATTAGTGCTTCATTCTTACATTTGTCCGGTAGTTGAGCTACAATTACATTTTAAAAAATAAATTGCATCAATCCATTGCATAGACAATTTTAAAAACCGTTAAATCAAATATGCTTAAGTTAAGAAATAAGTACCCTGAAAGTGTTCCACCAAAGCTCTTTTTGCGCGTCTGAAGCGTCCGACCAATTCGGAACAAATGGGTTCATCATAGAAGTTATCGACCTTCGAAGTGTGTTCTTCACTTTGTCCTTCGTGAACCTGCATCGACATAATATAACAAATTTGTAATAGTATATGTAACGTACAATATTATATTGAACTAATTAATTTAAGTAAATAAAAGTGCGTTATGAATATTGAATTAATTAATAGTATATATAACGTACCATACGCCTACATTAGGATCTGGATCTAATGTCGTAAGACCCTGTTCCGCGTTTACCATTATCTCCCCAATCTCCTCCTCGGTCAGCTGACGGTTTTCCCCCTCTTGATTATTTGGGGCTGAGTTACTCCCGCTACCCTGAAATCTTGTATTCACCATACTACAAATACACTTAAATAAAATGTTAGAACATGTATATATAAGACAAACAATTAATGACTTGATAACCTGATTGAATATTAAATTAAATTATATTATATAAGATGTAGAAATCAAATACATAAATTGTTTGCGATTAATATTTATACATAAACATCACATATCAAAATATTTAAATCTAAGCTAATCACTATCGTCTGAACTATTAGCCTCTACACTATCATCATCAGGAAAGAGTTCCCCAACTTCTTCTCCATCCTCATCCGAATCATCTTCGAACTCATCACTTTGCTCATCTTCTGTTGACTCTTCCTCAATGCTCTCATTGTCTTCTACAATGAAATCGTCGCCTTGTTCATTCTCGATCTCATCATCTGCATTATGACTAATAGGAATACTAATCCCCTCATCTTCTTCATCGACAAAAGGGGCTGATAATTGTGGTGGGTCTGTAACAACGGCCTCCTGATAAGCATTATCCTCCGCAGAGGCATCAATGATAACCTTCGCTTTCGCTTTGAACACAACTCTCCACTGGTCTTTATCTCTCTTAAGACTTGGATATGGTGCATAACACACTTGCTCAACTTGATACGATAAGACAAAAGGGTCATACGTTGGGTATTTTCTACCACGATGAACTTCAACTATTTTGTACTCCTTGTGTATATTCATACCACGTTGAGAGTTGTCAAGCCAATCACATTTGAACAAGACCGTCTTATAGAGTTGTTTACGGCCAACGTATTTCAACTCAATCACCTCCTGAAGAGTTCCATAATAGTCAGCACCATCAACAGAGTTCACACATACTCCATTGTTTATTGTTCTTTTCTCTATATCAGTGCGACCATTAAATGTTCTGAAGTTGTAGCCATTGATTGAGTATCGTTTCCAGGTTTGGACTTCAGTTGACGGTCCAATTGCTAACGCCTTATGAAGATCGTCTTTCAATAAAGACTCCTAATGAAAAAATGATTACGCGAAATTTGTTAAATAATTTTATACACTTTACAGTTAAACCATTTTGTAGTTACAATGTTAATATTTATATTACTTACTTGCCCCTTAAACCACTTAGGATATTCCTCGCCGAACTTACTCCAAATATCACCAATTGGAGTTTCAGGGTATTGCGAAAGGATAAAAGTCTCGAATATCCTACATAATAACAAGATTCTTAATAATACGTGTATGTTGATCAATTAAAAATCTAATCAAGATTTAATCAAGTTATACACTTACAAATTTCATAAGGCTTAAGGACCTCACAATTAGACAACACGTATTTGTGTGCACAATTGTATTCTTTGTCATCTAGGGATCGAGTGCGACACTTTCCAGTTGTTCTTCCACCATGGTCAGTAAACATCTCTGGTAATTGTTCGTTAATACCGGAAGTTCGACTGGGTCCGATGTCAAGATCTCGCACTTTGGTGTCGACATGCTCTTTATAATAAACGGAACAGAAGTTTGAAATTTCTTCGAACAAGAACGCATTGCATATAGATACTTCAACATACGCCTTATTGCCAATTTTCCGTTTCAGGTGATTAAGAAATCTATTAGAGAATATCTTATGTCAGATAAATATATATAACACATATGTTCTAATAAATAGTTATTATTTTAAATATTTAGATTAAATACCTTTCAAATGGATACATCCATCGATACTGGACTGGACCGCCCACTCTAAGCTCGTAAGGCAAATGAACCGGGAGATGTTCCATCGAGTTGAAAAACGATGGCGGTAATACTTTTTCCAACTTGCATAATATCTCCGGTATATTATTCTCAAGACGATTAACATCAGAGATTGAAACAGTAGTGGCACACAAGTCACGGAAAAATTGACTTATCTCCGTGAAAGCTTTCCAGTCGTTCTTTGGAATTAATTCTTTTAGAGCAACCGGCAACAATCGCTCCATAAAGACGTGACAGTCATGACTTTTCATTCCACGAAGACTCCAGTTTTTATTGTCAACACATCTACTTAGATCCGATGCATAACCGTCTGGAAACTTTAGCTTCATAAGCCACTCGCAAAGAACCTTTCTCCGCTGCTTATCTAGGACAAACTTAGGATCGGAGCGCTTTCGACAATGAGTGATCAAATCTGCCTTTGCTTTAGGACCATAACACGTCTTGTTCTTGTTGTCCATAATTGTGTTAATTGTCTGCTCAAAGAAGTTCTTCTCAATGTGCATGACATCTAAGTTATGACGAATTAACAACGTTTTCCAATAAGGAAGGTCCCACAATATACTCCGTTTCCACCATCCCAACTTTCTAGCTTTCAAAGCCTTCAATTCAGCTTCACTAGCATCAACAACAGTGGGTAGAGGCTCCACCATTTTCCGGACTTCGCCAGGACAACAATTGTGGTCGGGCATCAAGTTCCACGGGTTTTTTCTTCAAAAAACTTTTATCCTTACGATACGGGTGGTCGGCTTTCAAAAACTTTCTATGACAATCGAACCAACTCCACTTCCCACTATGCTTAAGCCAGAAACACTTATTTTTATCACCACAATTGTAACACTCCGTGTTAATTTAATTCAATAATTAGCCATCAATTTCTAATTTCAAAGCCTAAATCAAATCCTAAGCCTTTTAGCCTCCAAAATCTCTATTTTTGCACAACTTGTGTTTTGTAAAATTTATCGACTTCTTTAAGACTTTTTAAAATTTTTGAATAATGAAATAAATATTTTAGTCTTAGAATTCAAAAGTAGAAATATTTCGAAAAATCGTCAAACGCGCACACATTAACTTTTATCGCTTTTGACGCCCGACTTTTTAAAACTGACCAAATTCGAGGAAAACATTTTAAAACACAAAATAGACAAATTCTACACTAAATAGTAATGTAAGACCTATTTTGGCTAGTTGAAAGTTTTGGTCCCCTAATTACATATTAATAAAACATTATTTTCTTAATAAATCAAAACTTATACTACACATTTCATTTAACCTAATTACATAACATCATTTTCATTTATTCTAAGTGCAAAACCACCTCTTTTTCTCCTTCATTTGGCCGGCCACCCTTGCTCCATTTTCTCTCTTTATTTTCTTCCATTTTTATTACTAAAACCTCTAAATTAAAACCATAATAATACTCTAATAATTTACTAGTGTTCTTAGTATACTTTGGGTACTTGGAGCTTAATATTTACGGGTTTTATTTGAAGGTGAAGACGGGTTTGAGGGTGAAGCTTTGGACCTAGATAATATAATCGATCCGGATAACCAATAATCATACCGACTAAGGTGACTAACTATGTCTTGTATTATCTTTTTAGTAAATTAATTTGTTTTGTTATTATAATTTTATGAGTATGATGTTTATGTTAAATATGTTAAACATCATGATTGTGTGCTTATATGTTTAGGTGGAGTATAATAAAATGATAATAAATAAGTTATGTTGATAATAGATTATTGTAGTAAATATTCACATGTTTAGTTTAATTCATTTTGAACATTTTTAATTTATATTCATATGATTTTTATGTTTATTTATGTTTTAATGAAGTAGTAATGTTATATAAAAATTATGTGAAATATTAGAAATGAGTTTAAAGTGATTAAAAATGAAAAATAAAAATATATATACATATATACATTATCTCTAAGCATTTCCCATTTTTTTAATAAATTTTCACTTTTAATTTTTGTAAATAATATGTTAGAATAAGTTAGTTAAAATAGATGTTCCTATAAAAAAATAATTAAATTAGGAAAACAAATTATAAATTATTAAAATCGAAATTAGTGTTCTTGAGTTTATTTATGATCTTCATGAGTGTTCTTATTTTCTCCATGTTGATGTTCATACTTGTTACTCATTTTGATTTCATTCTAATTTATGTTTGTTAATAATTTGTGTTTATGTTTAGTTATTGTTTTATATAATGTTAGTCTTATTATATAAATCAACTTAAAACATTATAAATCACTTAGATTAAAAAGTTAGAAATTTAAAGTGTTGAAAAACACTATTCATAAATATAAATGAAATTATTAGTAAATTTCATTATAGTTTAAATCGTTTTAGTTTAATTAGAATAATTAAAATATAAAGACTTTAAGCTAAAAACCGATAAAAATCGAAAACTGAATTTTTGACCACCATAACACTTGGCCACGGCATTTGGCTCTATTTAGGGTCAAAATTTTACTTTTATCACTTTTTAGTTTAATTGTTAAAATAATTTAATTAGTAGTTAATAAGTTAGAATTAAGAAATTAAAAGAAATAAATGAATTTTTGATATGTATATAGTCCACTCGACATTTTCACTTTAAATGGACTAAATTTGACTAAAATGAAATTATCACTAAGTCACTAAAGTTAAATAGTAATTAGAATTGAATTTTTGTATAAATCGATTTAGTTATAAACAAGATATTATAAACCGATAAAATTATGTAACCGTTATGAAAATGAACTAAATCGTGTGTTACTACCTTTGCTATTGGATTATTGAGCTTGGACATACGGACTATAAATGAATCATCCACGATACTATCACTAACTTAAATTAATAGACGACTAAATTTAACCGAGTCTCGTTTTAAAATAAATATCACTGATCACCTTTTATAAAATGAACTTAACGTTTTTGAAACTAGAATTTTAGAGTATCTTCATAAATGACTAAATGCAAAATGAACTTAACGTTTTTAAAACTATGATTTCCGAATATTTTCATAAATGACTAAATACAAACCGAACCTAACATTTTTAAAACTAGACTTTAGAATATTTTCAAAAATCGCCTAAGTACAAAACGAACCTAACGACTTTGAAACTAAAAATCTATACTTAGGAAATAAAAACAAGTTTAGTATTATACTAAAATATCTAAGTATAAAGATGCGTATAAATACGATGAATAGTTAAATACGATGAATAGTAAAATACGATGAATAGTAAATACGGTGAATAGTGAAAAGTGAATAGTAAAATATTAAAAATAATTGAAAATTTTACTAAGTATAGAAAATTGAAAATGAATAAATAAATAACCTAAAGTGTATGAAAACACTTAAATAAGATTGAACATACTAATAAACGTAACATTTTAGAAAACTTGAAAACATTAATAATTAACAATACTTCAAATAATAAACGAACGTGTTATGTGATTATATGAAACCTACAAATACTTAAACGTTTGACACTGAGACTAGGAGAGTCTAGTAACATGGATATGTAATATCAAATAAATAATAAATCATGAGTATGTTTAAATAAAAGGTCAAGCTTGGGCCTCAGATAAGGGAACGTCAATCGTGAGTGAAGTGGGGTTAAGATAGTCTTGTCGCTACGCCATTCTTGGGACAAGATAATTGAATATGCCAAGGCTTTTGTCTCGTGCTTTAGGAAATAGTCGTTTTATCCTGAGTTAAGGTGCTCTATGATTAGCATAGCCCATTCTTAAATTGGATACTAGTGTACATGTACTAGACTAGGGTTTTATTCCCCTATTTCGCTAAAGTTACCAGGGTATCCGTGCCGATTTGGGCGATTATAGCGGTGATCTCCTTGCCGTGTTTCGTTCTTAGTGGGCGCGACACTAGCATTCGTTCTTGCCACATGTAAAGATCACTTGACGAGATTGTATCTGAAGTTCGAATCATTTCGAACACTAGACGATGAGATGCAAGTAATATAGTATTCGGCGTGGTTTACGAGTCGAGTAAGCCTCTGCACTATGGAAGTGAGATGCAATCGATCAGAGTACAAAGGCCTACTCAGTGGTCAGGCTCGTAAGCAGTATGTGTTGTTTGTTGTTTGAATTAAATGAGAACGAGTGTGTACCATCTTCGAAAACTAAAGACCACAACTTTCTGAAGTGAATCGAGTCTGCATGATGAGAACAATACGATACGTATGTATGTATGCGATCTGATATCGCTTTGTAATCTTGCTGATATGTTGTAATACTATTGCTATGATATTATATGTTATTTGTTTTCATAACTGAATATCATGCTTATATGATTTATCGCTTTAACCACATGCTTATTAGGACATATATGTCTTTACATGCTAATTGTATTAAGCATGTTTACGTTTTATCATAACGTTATGTTTATAAAGCGATAATATTAAACCAAAGTAATTGAAATCGAGGGTAAGTATGAGCATAGCTAGTCACTGTCCGCTCAGCGGGCATCCCCCCATAGTTTATTGTGCAGGACGTTCGTGGACCAGGAGCTGGATTTTGGATGGGGCCACGAGACGCTTTTATGCTTTGTTTTTATTGTTTTCCGAGAGATATGTAATATATAACGCTACTCTTTTAACTACCGTATTTAGAGTTGTTTTATTCAACTCTCGAACGAGGATGTAACATTTTGGGTTTATGTATAATTAATGACTCTGGTTTAAGACTTAATTAATTTCCGCCTTAGTAATTAAAGTCGACTAAAAATCAGGTTGTTACAGTTGGTATCAAAGCTGACTCGTGACCGTAACATGAATTGCCTAATGCGATTTATGTTTACCTAACGAGAGACACCTGGGCCAGACATTCATATTGTATGTCAGGCATAGACTAATAGGATCAAATAATAAATTAGATTTTTCTTTTATTAGCTCGCGTAAATAATAAACTTCAAATCGCTTTAAAGTGTGAGGATGGGTAGAAACCTTAAGGACTGACCATAGACTAAGGACTTTTAAATAACAAACTACTTCCCTCAAAATAAAACACACTAACTCGCGTATACTTGCTACTTGCTGAAGTGACTGATTTAAACTAACAACTATCCTCGGATATAAAATCAAAATAATAATTCAACTCCCGAGGATTGAAGCATCGAAAGAAGTACCAGACGGCACGGAGTGAAGACACCTGTTAAATTCATAAACAATTCCACAAAAATACACTCTCTACTTTCAACCTTTCTTCTGTCTGCTACAGAAAATGTACCAGATGCATTTCAATGGAATAATATACCTAACCGCTGTGCTTACATGCATGATTCTTTGTGATCACTTTTACCTCAAATAAATTTCACAATGTCAAGCATGCTATCTAACACCTTGCAATGCTAATAAGTCTCTTCGCTTTCTAATTCTTTGAATGGCCGCACCTCCTATAATGACGAGGAAAGACACCTCCTGGCAGAAGAATCTTTGATCCGATTGGCAGAAATAGCCACGGACAAGGCAACCCGCCAACATCATCCAAGCGCATTTGATCGTGTTTCCCGCCATCGTCCACAAGAGTACTCGGGTTCTACTAACCCTATCGATCTCACGAATCGGGCCGGAGGAAATGAAGAAACTCATGGATCCGACAAGGGCCTCCGTAAGATAGGGTCAACATAGCCGCCTTTTACCGGGCGTCGAGGCTAATGATCGGTGGAATGTAATCGGGACTAACGAGCCCGATACCACGTTCACCTGGTACGAATTCGTTGAGAAGATCAAGGGGAGGTACTTTGGGTATGAGCTCAGGTGTCAGAAAGAGGAGGAATTCATAAGTCTTAGAATGGTGGACATGACACTCCAGGAATACACTGAGAAATTCCAACAGCTGGCAAAATTCGGGGCTGCGATCGCTCCTAACGATAGGGCCATGACTCAGAGGTACCTACGCAACATGTCTAACGAACTGCGTGCCACACGAGCAAAGAACACCTACACTACTTTTGCCGCAGCCTACGAGTGTGCGTGCAGGGTATGGGCTTCCTTGGAGTTGGAAAAAGCCGAGGAGAAAAAGAAGAAGAAGGTGTTTGTGCCATCTGTGGCACAGTCGAGCTTCATTCAGAAGCCGAATTATCAACGCCCGATCCAACAGAGGCAGAATTTTCAGAGGCCTGCGTTTCAGAACAGGCTTCCTGCTGGGAACAACGAGAGGGCCATGGTTGCAGGAAGGGCTCCTCAACCAAGAGCCTTACAGAGGAATTGTCATTTGTGTGGCAAGGCACCTCATGAAGGGAAGCAGTGTAACGGTCTGCCAATTACCTGTTACAGGTGTAAGAAAGTAGGACATAAGGCAAATGTATGTCCAGGTAACCTGAACACTGCATTTCCATCGCAGGGGTACCCCAATCGGTGGTAGTACAGGGGCGAGTTTATGTGCTCACTGAAGCTGAGGCAGAGGAGTCACCTGAAGCTGACGTCATCACTGGTATTTTTCTTATAAACTCTGAGAATGCGATTGTTCTGTTTGACACTGGGGCATCATTGTCCTTTATATCTTCTAAGTTTGTTTCAAAGGCTAATCTCACAAAATCTGAATCAATCAACGCAAATATTTCCTTACCAAACGGAAAAATTTTCAAATGCTCCAAAATTTTCAAAGATACTCCAATCACAATCCATAAAACAATTTTCCTTTCCGACCTTATCCTTTTTGACATGCCGGAGTTCGACGTCATTCTGGGGATCGATTGGTTGACTAAGTATCATGCCTTGTTCGAGTGCCGAGATCGGAAAATTCGCTTGAAGCATCCTACAGGGACTAGGGTCACGTATCAAAAGACTACGCCAATAAAGGGGGCAAAAATCATCTCTGTGCTACAACTTCAACGGTTAGAAAGAAAGGGACATCAGGTGTACCTATGCAGCGTCAATGAAGTTAAGGAAAGTGTGAGCATTGAAGGTATTCACGTGGTACGGGAATTCCCTGACGTTTTCCCAGACGATTTACCAGGCTTGCCACCTGCGCGTGACGTTGAGTTCTCTATCGACCTTGCGCCAGGTACGGCTCCAATCTCCAAGGCACCATACAGGATGGCACGGTAGAGCTGCGCAGGAGTTGAAGAAACAACTAGAGGAAATGATTGAGAAGGGATTCATAAGACCGAGTGTCTCACCCTGGGAGCACCAGGTTCTCTTTGTGAAAAGAAGGACGGCAGATATGAGACTCGTGATCGACTATAGGGAATTAAACAAGGTGACCATTAAGAACCGCTACCCTTTACCCAGAATCGACGATCTCTTTGATCAATTGAAGGGCGCGGGAGTGTTTTCTAAGATCGACCTGAGGTCAGGTTATCATCAGATTGCAGTAAGAGAACAGGACATCCGTAAGACCGCTGAAGCGGAGATATGGTCATTACGAAGTTTAAGGTCATGCCTTTCGGTTTGACAAATGCACCAAAGAAGTTGTTCATGGATCGATGAACGTAACCTTCCACGAATACCTTGACATTTGCGTGGTTGTATTCATTGACGATATCCTAATCTACTCAAAGACTGGAGGCGTAACACGAGGAACATCTTCGTATCATCCTGGGAATATCGAGGAAATATAAGTGGTATGCTAAATTTTCCAAGTGCGAGTTTTGGCTTGAAAAGGTAGCATTTCTGGGTCACGTCATCTCAAAGGACGGAGTGATGGTAGATCCTGCAAAGATCGACGCAGTGAAAGAATGGAAGGCTCCCACAAATATAACAGAAATACGCAGCTTCCTAGGTTTGGCAGGATACTACAGAAGATTTGTGCCAGGCTTCTCCAAAGTAGCACTACCCATGACGAAGTTGCTCTGAAGGAATCTAAGTTCATATGGAGTGAGGAATGCGAGAATGCTTTCCAAGAACTCAAGACCAGGCTTACTACGCGCGTCTTAGCTCTCCCTACGGATGGAGACGAGTATGAAGTCTACAGTGACGCCTCACTGAATGGCCTGGGTTGCGTACTGATGCAACAAGGGAAGGTCATTGCTTATGCGTCAAGGCAATTAAAGGTTCATGAACGAAACTACCCAACTCATGACCTAGAATTAGCAGCCGTAGTGTTTGCTTTGAAAATCTGGCGTCATTACCTCTACGGAGTGAGTATCAAGTTCTACACTGACCACAAAAGCCTGAAATATATCTTCACGCAGAAGGAACTCAACATGAGACAACGCCGGTGGTTAGAACTGATCAAGGACTATAAGATTGAACTATTGTACCATGAGGGCAAGGCGAACGTCGTTGCTGACGCTCTGAGTAGAAAGACTACGCATACTCTTAGCAACATTTGGGAAATTCCGGCTGGTATTGTCAGAGATTTCAAGAGAATGAACTTAGAGTTGGTTCAGTCTGACGATGCTGATTTGAACGCCATGATCGCAGAGCCGGAGTTATATCACGAGATAAGAGCTCTACAATGGGAAGATGAAGAGCTTGTTAAGATCTGACGAAATTCCTTCAGGAAACCGAGAAGGGTTTGAGATTAAACCTGACGGGAGTTTGAGATTCAAAGAAAGGTGGTGTGTGCCTGACGTACCTGTGTTGAAAAGAAAGATCCTCGACGAGGCACATAGTACACGATACTCCATACATCCTGGGTCTGATAAAATGTACCAAGATTTAAAACTGAAGTTTTGGTGGGTTAGAATGAAAGCAGAGATTGCAGAGTATGTTGCAAAGTGTTTAATCTGCCAGAAGGTGAAATTCGAGCATCAACGACCCGGGGGACTACTACAACCCTTGGACATTCCATTGGGAAAGTGGGACTCCATTTCCATGGATTTCATAACGGGTTTACCGAGGACTCACAGGGGAAATAATGCGATGTGGGTTATAGTGGACCGCTTAACTAAGTCGGCCCATTTTCTACCAATCAAGGACACTTGGAGCCTTGAAGAGCTAGCTAAGGCTTATGAGAAGGAGGTGATCCGATTACACGGCGTACCGCTGGATATTATATCGGACAGGGATCCGAGATTCACCTCCCATTTTTGGGAAAAGTTACAAGCAGCATTGGGAAGCCAACTGAAAATGAGCACCGCTTTACATCCTCGCGATCGATGGTCAAACCGAGCGAACCATCCAAACGCTCGAAGACATGCTCGTGGCATGTGCTTTAGAATTCAACGAATTGGCGAGAGAAGTCTACCTGCGATTGAATTCTCCTACAACAATAGCTTCCATGCAAGTTTGGGTTGTGCTCCATTCGAGGCACTATACGGTGAAAGTGTCGTGAGTCTGGCCTGGCTGGGACGATACTAGTGATAATTTAGGAACTGGACCACAGGTCATTCAAGACCAAATTGAACACATAAAAATCATTCGTGAACGGCTACAAGCGGCCCAGGACCGTCAGAAAATGTATGCCAACAAACATCGCCGACCTATTGAGTTCGAAGTCGGTGATCATGTATTCTTGAAAGTATCACCCATGAA
The DNA here is from genome assembly GCA_023091065.1 of Dianthus caryophyllus. NCBI lineage: Eukaryota > Viridiplantae > Streptophyta > Magnoliopsida > Caryophyllales > Caryophyllaceae > Dianthus > Dianthus caryophyllus. Next base: position 6,737,420 of record CM041529.1, on the reverse strand, counting down.
GGGGGTTCGACGTTTCGGACTGAAAGGGAAACTAAGCCCTAAATACGTTGGACCATACGAGGTACTTGAAAGAATTGGTGAAGTAGCATATCGCCTAGCGCTACCCCCCAACCTCTCCAAGGTCCACAACGTGTTCCACGTTTCTCAACTAAGGCGATACAGGAGTGACCCGAGTCATATCATTACTCCTGACGTGATCGCAGTCGAGCCTAACCTACTCTACTCCGAGAGACCAGTCAAGATTCTAGCGCGTGAAACCAAAGTGTTGAGGCGGAAGACGGTTCCCTTAGTAAAGGTGCTATGGAAGGGTCAATTGACCGAACAAGCAACATGGGAGACCGAAGCCTCTATGAAGGAGAAATATCCCGAGCTGTTTACCTCAGGTGAAAATCCTATTCTTCATTCAAGTTTCGGGACGAAACTTTTCTAAGGGGGGAGGTTTGTAACACTCCGTGTTAATTTAATTCAATAATTAGCCATCAATTTCTAATTTCAAAGCCTAAATCAAATCCTAAGCCTTTTAGCCTCCAAAATCTCTATTTTTGCACAACTTGTGTTTTGTAAAATTTATCGACTTCTTTAAGACTTTTTAAAATTTTTGAATAATGAAATAAATATTTTAGTCTTAGAATTCAAAAGTAGAAATATTTCGAAAAATCACAAACGCTACACACATTAACTTTTATCGCTTTTGACGCCTTGACTTTTAAATCGACCAAATTCGAGGAAAACATTTTAAAACACAAAATAGACAAATTCTACACTAAATAGTAATGTAAGACCTATTTTGGCTAGTTGAAAGTTTTGGTCCCTAATTACATATTAATAAAACATTATTTTCTTAATAAATCAAAACTTATACTACACATTTCATTTAACCTAATTACATAACATCATTTTCATTTATTCTAAGTGCAAAACCACCTCTTTTTCTCCTTCATTTGGCCGGCCACCCTTGCTCCATTTTCTCTCTTTATTTTCTTCCATTTTTATTACTAAAACCTCTAAATTAAAACCATAATAATACTCTAATAATTTACTAGTGTTCTTAGTATACTTTGGGTACTTGGAGCTTAATATTTACGGGTTTTATTTGAAGGTGAAGACGGGTTTGAGGGTGAAGCTTTGGACCTAGATAATATAATCGATCCGGATAACCAATAATCATACCGACTAAGGTGACTAACTATGTCTTGTATTATCTTTTTAGTAAATTAATTTGTTTTGTTATTATAATTTTATGAGTATGATGTTTATGTTAAATATGTTAAACATCATGATTGTGTGCTTATATGTTTAGGTGGAGTATAATAAAATGATAATAAATAAGTTATGTTGATAATAGATTATTGTAGTAAATATTCACATGTTTAGTTTAATTCATTTTTGAACATTTTTAATTTATATTCATATGATTTTTATGTTTATTTATGTTTTAATGAAGTAGTAATGTTATATAAAAATTATGTGAAATATTAGAAATGAGTTTAAAGTGATTAAAAATGAAAAATAAAAATATATATACATATATACATTATCTCGGCATTTCCCATTTTTTTTAATAAATTTTCACTTTTAATTTTTGTAAATAATATGTTAGAATAAGTTAGTTAAAATAGATGTTCCTATAAAAAAATAATTAAATTAGGAAAACAAATTATAAATTATTAAAATCGAAATTAGTGTTCTTGAGTTTATTTATGATCTTCATGAGTGTTCTTATTTTCTCCATGTTGATGTTCATACTTGTTACTCATTTTGATTTCATTCTAATTTATGTTTGTTAATAATTTGTGTTTATGTTTAGTTATTGTTTTATATAATGTTAGTCTTATTATATAAATCAACTTAAAACATTATAAATCACTTAGATTAAAAAGTTAGAAATTTAAAGTGTTGAAAAACACTATTCATAAATATAAATGAAATTATTAGTAAATTTCATTATAGTTTAAATCGTTTTAGTTTAATTAGAATAATTAAAATATAAAGACTTTAAGCTATAAACCGATAAAAATAGAAATCACAATTTTTGACCACCATAACACTTGGCCACGGCATTTGGCTCTATTTAGGGTCAAAATTTTACTTTTATCACTTTTTAGTTTAATTGTTAAAATAATTTAATTAGTAGTTAATAAGTTAGAATTAAGAAATTAAAAGAAATAAATGAATTTTTGATATGTATATAGTCCACTCGACATTTTCACTTTAAATGGACTAAATTTGACTAAAATGAAATTATCACTAAGTCACTAAAGTTAAATAGTAATTAGAATTGAATTTTTGTATAAATCGATTTAGTTATAAACAAGATATTATAAACCGATAAAATTATGTAACCGTTATGAAAATGAACTAAATCGTGTGTTACTACCTTTGCTATTGGATTATTGAGCTTGGACATACGGACTATAAATGAATCATCCACGATACTATCACTAACTTAAATTAATAGACGACTAAATTTAACCGAGTCTCGTTTTAAAATAAATATCACTGATCACCTTTTATAAAATGAACTTAACGTTTTTGAAACTAGAATTTTAGAGTATCTTCATAAATGACTAAATGCAAAATGAACTTAACGTTTTTAAAACTATGATTTCCGAATATTTTCATAAATGACTAAATACAAACCGAACCTAACATTTTTAAAACTAGACTTTAGAATATTTTCAAAAATCGCCTAAGTACAAAACGAACCTAACGACTTTGAAACTAAAAATCTATACTTAGGAAATAAAAACAAGTTTAGTATTATACTAAAATATCTAAGTATAAAAATGCGTATAAATACGATGAATAGTTAAATACGATGAATAGTAAAATACGATGAATAGTAAATACGGTGAATAGTGAAAAGTGAATAGTAAAATATTGAAAATAATTGAAAATTTTACTAAGTATAGAAAATTGAAAATGAATAAATAAATAACTTAAAGTGTATGAAAACACTTAAATAAGATTGAACATACTAATAAACGTAACATTTTAGAAAACTTGAAAACATTAATAATTAACAATACTTCAAATAATAAACGAACGTGTTATGTGATTATATGAAACCTACAAATACTTAAACGTTTGACGCTGAGACTAGGAGAGTCTAGTAACATGTGATATGGAATATCAAATAAATAATAAATCATGAGTATGTTTAAATAAAAGGTCAAGCTTGGGCCTCAGATAAGGGAACGTCAATCGTGAGTGAAGTGGGGTTAAGATAGTCTTGTCGCGGTCGCCATTGCCGGACAAGATAATTGAATATGCCAAGGCTTTTGTCTCAGGCTTTAGGAAATAGTCGTTTTATCCTGAGTTAAGGTGCTCTATGATTAGCATAGCCCATTCTTAAATTGGATACTAGTGTACATGTACTAGACTAGGGTTTTATTCCCCTATTTCGCTAAAGTTACCAGGGTATCCGTGCCGATTTGGGCGATTATAGCGGTGATCTCCTTGCCGTGTTTCGTTCTTAGTGGGCGCGACACTAGCATTCGTTCTTGCCACATGTAAAGATCACTTGACGAGATTGTATCTGAAGTTCGAATCATTTCGAACACTAGACGATGAGATGCAAGTAATATAGTATTCGGCGTGGTTTACGAGTCGAGTAAGCCTCGTGCACTATGGAAGTGAGATGCAATCGATCAGTACAAAGGCCTACTCAAAGGGTCGTGCTCGTAAGCGTGATGTGTTGTTTGTTGTTTGAATTAAATGAGAACGAGTGTGTACCATCTTCGAAAACTAAAGACCACAACTTTCTGAAGTGAATCGAGTCTGCATGATGAGAACAATACGATACGTATGTATGTATGCGATCTGATATCGCTTTGTAATCTTGCTGATATGTTGTAATACTATTGCTATGATATTATATGTTATTTGTTTTCATAACTGAATATCATGCTTATATGATTTATCGCTTTAACCACATGCTTATTAGGACATATATGTCTTTACATGCTAATTGTATTAAGCATGTTTACGTTTTATCATAACGTTATGTTTATAAAGCGATAATATTAAACCAAAGTAATTGAAATCGAGGGTAAGTATGAGCATAGCTAGTCATCACACCGTCCAATGGGCATCCCCCCATAGTTTATTGTGCAGGACGTTCGTGGACCAGGAGCTGGATTTTGGATGGGGCCACGAGACGCTTTTATGCTTTGTTTTTTATTGTTTTCCGAGAGATATGTAATATATAACGCTACTCTTTTAACTACCGTATTTAGAGTTGTTTTATTCAACTCTCGAACGAGGATGTAACATTTTGGGTTTATGTATAATTAATGACTCTGGTTTAAGACTTAATTAATTTCCGCCTTAGTAATTAAAGTCGACTAAAAATCAGGTTGTTACAACAATAAGGACAGGCCTTTCCTCCTTGAGTTGACCAACCAGAGAGCATGCCATAGGCGGGAAAGTCGTTAATCGTCCATAATAGTGCAGCTCTAAGTTGGAAGTTCTCTTTCCTCGAAACATCGTAGGTAAATACTCCATTTTCCCACAACTCTTTTAATTCTTTCACCAACGGCTGCAGGTATACATCTAAATTTTTCTTTGGATTGTTTGGACCGGGAACAATTAAAGAAAGAAAAATGAATTGTCTTTTCAAACAAAGTGAAGGAGGAAGATTGTATGGTGTTAACATTACTGGCCAAGTCGAATAGGGTTTACCGACTTGATTAAATGGTGCAAATCCATCCGTACAAAGGCCTAATCGAACATTTCTAATCTCGCTTGCAAAATCGGGATATGTAGCATCTAAATGTTTCCAAGACTCACAGTCAGCCGGATGAACCATAGTACCACCTACTCGAGGGTTCTCCGCATGCCATCGCATTTGTTCGGCTATATGTTTAGTAGTATACAACCTTTGAAGACGAGGTCCAAGTGGAAAGTAGAGGAGCGACTGTTGTGCCACACGTTTCCCCCGTTCATCTGTGTTTGGTTTATATCTTTCAAGACCACATTTTCGACATGCATCTAAATTCTCGTCTTCCTCCCAAAACAACATACACCCGTCATCACATGCATCTATCTTCTCGACTGGTAATTGAAGACCTTTTAGCAATTTTTTAGCAGCATAAAAATCTTTGGTCATTTTGTTATTTTTAGGGAAAGCGTCTCCAAACAAACTACTAATCGCGTCAACAACCCTATGAGAGAGATTATGGTCACACTTTAACGTGACTATTCTAGATGCAGCTTCCAACACTGACATTGGGCTTCCTTCATACAAAGGTTCATCGGCCTTGTTTAACATGTCAAAAAAAGCTTTCACTTGAGGGTTTGGGGCCTCGTTTATTTCATCTGCATTCAACGCTTCCTCCCTAATTGTGTCTACTTCATCTCGTAAAGCGTCATTTATCATTTCTCGATAAGGATTATCATCAACCGGTACCACCATGTATCTAGGTCTATCATCTACGGGAAAATCCTCTCCGTGACAAAACCAACTGAAGTAATTTTTCAGAAAACCTCTTTTAATCAAATGAGTTTTGACATCGGACTCATTCAACCATTCTGCGTTGCAACAATTCACACATGGACACCTAATCTTTTCACCATTACTGTTGAAATCCTGCAAAAGTTTAAGATGTTCGATAAATGAGATCACCCCATTAGCATATCCAACTTTCACTCCCTTATTATCATCCAAACGGTCAGACATCCAACTACGTTCTACTCTCTTCATGGTCAATCACTACAAAAATAGAGTTTCAAAGAACATAGTTAAATTTGTAGTGATTTCTTTTTTTTTGGAAAAAGACGTGTAGTCATAGGTAACTTCTTATCTCTCCAACCTAAACCCATCTTTGAATGATCAATATCACTAACAAATAGTTACAATTGTTTATGTAATAGTAAAAATTTCGGCAGCAATTCGCATCAGTTCTCCAGATACACAAATAAAACGAGTTTCCTCAAAATATAAGTATCCGCAGAACATCACTTAATAATTGCTACCAAAATTTATACTATTACATAAACAAATATAACTAGTTGTCACCTAAGTGATATTAATCATTCAAAGACAGTCCCAAAAATGGGGACTATTCAAAAATTATTCCTAATGAATAATTCTCGAATGGGTATACTACGGTCAACGCAAATTTTTTTTCATTTTACATCATTTCAATAAAATACTTAATGTTAACAAAACACACAATCAACCTACTAATAATGGCTCTATAATTCTCTAAAAAAACCGAATAATAGCTCTATTATTCTCTAAATTAACCTAACAATGGCTCTACAATTCTCTACATTAACCTAACAATGGCTCTACAATTCTCTACATTAACCTAACAATAATGGCTCTATAATTCTTATCATTAACCTAACAAAGGCTCTACAATTCTCTAAATTAGCAAATGTTAAAGTGATTCAATTCAAACATAATAAACTAATCAACTTAACTTAACAAAACTTAAAACTAATCAACTCAAACATAATAAACTAATCAACTTAACTCATTATTTATAACTAATTCAATTATTTATAATAACTTAAAACTTAACATAATCAACTCAAACTAATCAACTTAACATACATTAAAATCTAATCAACTTAACATACATTAACATCTAATCAACTTAACATACATTAACATCTAATCAACTTAACAAAACTAATCAAACTTAACCCAATCAACTTAACAAAACTAATCAACTCAAACATAATAAACTAATCAACTTCACATAATCAAGTCAAATTAATCAACTTAACATACATTAACATCTAATCAACTCAAATTAATCAACTTAACATACATTAACAACTAATCAACTTAACAAAACTAATCAACTTAACCCATTCAAATTAACTTAACAAAACTAATCAACTGAAACATAATAAACTAATCAACTTAACATATATTAACCCTAATATCAAACTTAATCAAATTAACTCAAACTAATTAAATGAAAACTTAACATAATAAACTAAATTAGCTCGCCGGAGTAGGGAGGCCGCCGGAGTAGGGAGTGTCGCCGGAGTAAAGTGTCGCCGGAATAAACTAAATTAACCCTAAACTACTTAATTAATTACAAAGAAAAATTGAAAAAACCATACTCTAATTAATTTGGGGAAAGTGTCGCCGGAGTATGGAGGCCGCCGGAGGGGTTAGTGTCGCCGGAGTAGGGAAGCTCGCCGAAGTAATGGGACGACGGACGATTTGGGGCGATATAAGGGCGGTTTTTGTTTTTTTTTTTTTTTTTTAAGTCTGAAACAAATGAGGAAGGAAAGAAAATCGCGAAATATTTAATGTGGTTTGCGACGGATATTTGCGACGGACTGCTTTATCCGTCGCAAAATTTGCGACGGACTGCTTTATCCGTCGCAAATTTCTGACACAAGGAATATGCCAGCGAATATTCGCTGGCATCTTTATGGTTTGCGACGGACTACAAAGTCCGTCGCAAATTTTGCGACGGATTTTTGCATCCGTCGCAAACTTCCGTCGCATAGCGTTAAATTATTTTCGCTCGAAATTTTGGCGGGAGTGGTTTGCGACGGGTTTGCGACGTCTCGCCGTCGCAAGACGTAAATCCGTCGCAAATGATTTTGTCCGTCGCAAATTTCTACTGTTTGCGACGGATTTTTTTTTCCGTCGCAAACTCCTTCGCATTTCGACTGTTTTTTTGTAGTGGACGACCAAGCCTCGGCGTATCCTCCACAGGGCTCCCTCCGCCCCAACCTCCTCAACAACGCCGGTGACCTCAGCCTCGTCCCGGTCACCACCCTCTACAGCAGCACGAGCTCGACGTCGTGGCCTGCCGCTGCCCTCAGCATTAGTAGAAGCCTCGCCAACCTTGCGCTTCGGCCTCGGGTTCCTCCGAGCCTGACCGCGCCCTCTACCTTGGCCCTCCGTACAACAGGCGTCCTCACAGCAGCCATCGCCCGCGCTTCGCAGAGACCCCGTAGAAACACCTCGGCCTCTCCCACGGTCTCCCCCAGGAACCTCAGACGTCTCCACAGCAGCGCCACGACCACGTCCCCGCGAAGACTCTGAGACGATATCCCGACCTCGTCCCCGGCCACTAATCTGGCTCTAATCGCTTAACAAAGACTCCGGCCCACCACCGAGGACCTCGATGGCTTTCTAAGAAGAACTCCACTACCGCTAACACCAGCGGAAGACCTGGCCGCTTCAATCCAAGAACCCTCTCAGACATCACTACCAAAAGCGGTGACTCGACAACAGCGTCACGACCGCGCTAATAATCGGTGGCTCAGTCCACCAATGACAAAGACTGCGCCCCCGTGGCCGCTGCATGTAAGGCCCAGACAACTCACTACCAGCCCCTGCGCCACTAGCAGAAAAGGCAGGGGACTCCCCAACAGGACCCTAGCTACCACTCACTCCCTGGCGCCAGAGGAGCTCCTGGCGTCCGAGGAGGAAAAGCTCTTAACAGGTCCGACTGAGACGGACCCTCGGAAACCTCCAGAGGAGGCGGCATCCCCGAAGTAGGAGTACGCTCGTCCCCTGTAGAACCGAAGTCAACGCCAGCCAAGACCTGCTCCATAGCACTAGAAGTAGGCAAAGAAGACGCAGGATCACCTGCACAAAATTCAAAAGCCATACTCAGACAACGGCAACAGCAAATCATTTAGGAAAGTAGAAGCACGCAAAAACAACAGAAAACAAGCATTAAGGCCTACATTATCTACAGATAAGGCCAAAACGGAGCAGAAGCACAGAAAGGCATATTTCATGACACATATACGATATATACGTCCTACACAGCCGATTCAAGAGCAAGCATGCGCAAAAGCAGCAGAGAATTAGCGAAAACAGCAGAAAGCTGGCCTTTTTAGCCAAAAAATAACAGAAAGGACAAAAACGCTACAGGAAGCCAGAAATTCATATTTTCTGAGACAGACCCGACCTATAAATCACAATAAGCACGTACAAAAATTTTCGTGCGAAAACGATGTCCCGAACACCTCGATTGAATAGCTTTTATAAAACGCTTACAAAATACAAAAACGGCCTTTTCTTGACCATTACTTAGCCAAAAAAGCCCTAACTTCCCACAAAAAAACCCCCTAGTCAACACGTATGACATACATTATGATATACTTGGCCCTTGAGGCACGAAAAGCGAGAAAAAACGGTTTTTAGAAACCTAGCCTAAACTACGAAAAACGCTCCAAAACACCTTCAAACAACACATTTTCAACAAAACAAAGCCAAATATGTACCATACTAGCCATCAAAACACAATACAAAAGATTTGAGCAAGTTTCGGGACCGAAAATTTTGAACCAAAAATCGGCCCATGTACCAAAACACACGAAAATCACGGTTTTTCTAGCCGTTTTTCGCACACAAGCCACCTAAACCTCCGCATTGGCATACTACAACACTTTCGAAACACCAAGCAAATCGGGATCATCTTAAGCAACGAAAATAGAGCAAAACCCCGACTAAACCCCCCTTTACACGGTTTTGACCCAAACAAACCGCTTTTCGCGCGCATTTCAACAAAACGAACTCACTAACACATTACACTACTCATGGGTAAGCTACACCGAAGTTTTGAGCCAGTTTCAAGACGATTTCAAAAATGACCAAAATGCCCATCACGCTCAAAACGCACGAAAATCAAGACCACAAGTCGGGTTTTCACACAACGACAGCAAGACAAGCAACGCAAGCACAATACTAACCATGGCTAACGTTTTCAAGCAAAGACGAGGGCTAAATTCGAGTTAAACTGACAAAATCCGACCCAAAACCCTAGAACACGGTTTTTTAAGCTAAAACCGATTCAAACCAAATTCAAAACACGAAAAAGCAAGTGAGTTAAGTACGTACCTTGGTCCATGACGAATTGTAGGAGTCGGAACGAAAGAATTTGATCAAGAAAATCGCCGGATCGAATTTAGGAGGTTTTTGATTTTGTTTTTTTAATTTTGAAACAAAATAACTCCCTCTCTCCTCTTACCCGTGGTTTTAAGCAGAGCCACCAAACAAACTTTAAATCGCCTGTAAACAGGCGATTTAGTTTTAAATCGCCTGTTTACAGGCGATTTTCTTTTTATCTCTGGGTTTCTGTTTTTGTTTTGGGCTGTTTCCTCGGCCCAATACACCTCCAACCCTATTTGTAAATACAAATTCAATCAAACACAAAAACACGTCACCTCTTTTACGAGTCGCCCACAAAAATAGTCACCTCTTTTACGTGTCAAACACAAAAACAGTCACCTCTTTTACGAGTCATTCACAAAAACAGTCACCTCTTTTACGAGTCACCCACAAAAACAGTCACCTCTTTTACGAGTCATTCACAAAAACAGTCACCTCTTTTACGAGTCATTCACAAAAACAGTCACCTCTTTTACGAGTCGCCCACAAAAACAGTCACCTCTTTTACGAGTCATTCACAAAAACAGTTACCTCTTTTACGAGTCAAACACAAAAACAGTCACCTCTTTTACGAGTCATTCACAAAAACAGTCACCTCTTTTACGAGTCACCCACAAAAACAGTCACCTCTTTTACGAGTCACCCACAAAAACAGTCACCTCTTTTACGAGTCATTCACAAAAACAGTCACCTCTTTTACGAGTCAAACACAAAAACAGTCACCTCTTTTACGAGTCGCCCACAAAAACAGTCACCTCTTTTACGAGTCAAACACAAAAACACGTCACCTCTTTTACGAGTCGCCCACAAAAACAGTCACCTCTTTTACAAGTCGCCCACAAAAACAGTCACCTCTTTTACGAGTCATTCACAAAAACAGTCACCTCTTTTACGAATCGCCCACAAAAACACGTACCTCTTTTACGAGTCAAAACAAAAAAACACAGTCACCTGTTTTACGAGTCTTTCACAAAAACGCGTAACCTCTTTTACGAGAAGTCCATAAAAATACAAGCCAATTTTATAAACCAAACACAAAAACGCGTAACCTCTTTTACGAGACGTCCAGAAAAATACAAGCCATTTTTATAAACCATACACAAAAACACGTAACCTCTTTTACGAGACGTACACAAAAACACTGACCACCCTTATAAACCATTCGCAAAAACGCGTAACCTCTTTCACTAGACGTCCACAAAAACACTAATGACCAGCGAGAAGCAAAGCACCTCTTTCACAAGACGTCCCTCCCCACATTTCCCGGCACTAAGTCCTCGTCTCTCCCCTGAGACACATGCTTAGCGCCGCCAGGTAGTATCGAGACTGTGATGGTCCGGATACTATCTTCTAAGTTTGACTAATGCTTTGTCCAAGCTCAGCCAAACTGGAGGCTCTGTAGATACCCGTATCCGTACCCCCCAAAAACAAACCCGATGACGAAAAGGACTTTCATGCATGTTTTTAAATAAGACGAAATGGCACAAAAGTGTCTAAAACGTTTTTGTCATTTTTAGCGTATTAATTTGAATTTGCATAATCGTCAAAATGAATGTCATTTTTAGTCATTATAAGCACAACACGAGCACAATACAGGAACGTCCTACTAAAACGATTCACAAAAACACCCAACAAGCTACAAAACGGCCCAAACTTACAAAACAACCCAAAACGCACACCAACGCAACACGCAAAACGAGCCAAAGTGCGTCCCGTGTCACATTTTCACAATATTAGACTCTACAATACCGTAAAATAATATACTTCAATATTATTTTATTTCGAGCCAAAACCGAAAAACACGAGAAAAACCAAAGCACGAAAATCGAAATTGGACCAAAAATCAATTGGCCCAAAAATACTTAATCCTCACGCAAAAACACACTCATTACCCTAGCCATACATCACCATGACCAAAGGCGGTTAGTAGCCCACCAAAGAAAAATAAAAATCGCCGCTGACAAAGCGATGAATTTAAATCGCCTGCTAACAAAGGACATGTTTTTTTTTTTCTAACCCGCAGCCTTTTGTTTTTCTTACAAAATCCAGCCCAAACAAAATAAAAATCGCCTGTACACAGGCGATTTATATTTTGTTCACACATAAACAAGCCATTTTCTATAAATACCAACCCTTATATTCATTCAAAACAACAATTCAACACCTCATAACACATTATAATCATCCAACACAATACACAACACATAAATTCGACCTCAAAAACACACTTACAAAATCCACTAAAAAATACCGTCTTTGCATTTTCGAAAGGTAAACATTTTACTTACGTTTTGGACTTTTGAGACTCGGACAAAGGGGTTACATTAACCCCAACCCGATATTGGCATTATCGAAGCCGTATTCGTAATACGGTTGTAGCAATTCGGATTCAGAATCCGTCTAAACCTCGCCAATATCGCATAAATAACGACTCAATATTACTAAAGCAAACCGACGTCACTTTTATAATTATGCAAATTCTCATTCATGCATTAAAATTACGACTAAAATCACGGTTTCGACGCTAAATTGTACCGTTTCACTTAGTCTTTTAAAACATGCAAAACCGAGGGTTTTTCACAAATTCTTAGAGTCAAATACGAGGTCGGAAAATAACGTTTATTGTAATAATTCAGTCAATGAATTATTATTTAACGTACATTTCCTATAGCAGGATGTCTTAACTTTGACATTTTACATTATTTACGCGTATTTTTACCGAGTCATATATATTCGCACTTGTACGTAGCATGACTTTAGCCCAAATATCGAAATTATGCAAATGTTTTCAAATTAGTAGAGACTACTTTTACGTAGGCTTTTTTATTTCAGTTTTCAAAAATACATTTTGTCAAGACTTTTGAAAAGTAACCTCACTCCGAATTCTCTCTCTGGTTTCACAATAACCTCAGGCGGATAGGTATCGACGCACCTTGAAATCTGAGACACTCGTGTCTTATATTTTAAGACGCGTTGAATAGGTTCCAAATTCCTTTAATATTTGGTGGCGACTCCGAAAATACATTTCAAAAAGGTTTTTCTACATTCTTTTTTGGTCACAAATTCATGCAATGATCTCCTCCATTCTGCACTATCACATACGCACTTTTTCCTGCGAGGCACATTCCGCCCCGGCGCCCCCCACCCGAGGGCGAGGTCGGGCGCGCGCAGGGTGTCGATAGGTTCGCATCCCTTCCCGGTACCTTCATCCATTCAACTCCATTGGCATCTAAGAGAAAATTGCCACTATTCATCGAAGTATTGAATTTGTGAAATTTCTCGCAATATGTAAAATCAAACATAATCATGCGGGATCTTGAATGATTCGTTTTTATGAGTGCAACAAGAAAATCAAAATTTCACATTTTTTAATAGTGCGAAACCATAGATATTCACGTTTCGACATTTGCCTCGGCAAATGTGAAAAGTACAATGGATGTCAATGGAGTTGAATTGAGGGAGTAACTATAAATAGTTATATTTGGAATCTAGTCACGAAATTTTTACACAGTGAAATTTCATATTTATACTTTCTGCATGTAAATTTTCAAAATCAGATTTTGAGTTTTGAATATTTATTCATTTATTTGATTAAAATCGGTATATTATGCATTTTAAAGTCCAATACATAATAAACATTGTTTTCTAGACATGAAATTTATACCAATATTTTTATACATTGAGAGGATGCTAACGTATACATTTGGGATTTTTCCTCACTCTTTTGGACTTTTTGTTGATTTTGTGAGATAAAATCAATGAAATCATATGTTATTTGTTCCAAAATTCATTTGTACATATTTTTGACCAAACTTTTTATTTTTGACATTCTGGAAGTATTCCAGAATATAAAAAATTTTGCCAAAATAAAAATGGTTTTATTTTATTTTATAATGATTTTATAAGGTTTTATTCATAAATAGTTATGATTAAAGCTAAATGTAATTAGCAAATGACCGCTATTATGAACTAAAATCACCATAAATTAGTGAAGACTAATTTTGAGTGTTCTAAATCAGTTTAGAATTTTTAGTTCATGCTTAAAAGGGGTTGTGGAACCCGGGAACCGCGTCGAGGGACCCAACTCGGCGTCTTGCTTAAGGGCGGATTATAAAGTTAAAAAAGATTAAGTTGGAAAAACCTTTAAGAACTGTTATGGAGTCGCCACCTAATTATCGCGGAAATTAGGAACCTGCTACCATGTTCTAAGTTAAAAACATGTCCTAGATTTTGGAGCACGCCGACACCCCTAGATCTAAGGCTGTGAAACCAGATTGGATTCGGGGTGAGCGTTCCTTAGAAAAAGAGTTAATTCAAATAATGATTTATGAAAACCTTTTAGAAAAGCCTATGTAAAAATAGCCTCTACTGACCTAGAACAATCCTTGTAAGATGATATTTGAGCTAATGTTATCGCTACGTACAAGTGCGATAAGTTTGTAAAAAAATGCAGATGCAAATGCAAAAAAATTGATTAAAACCCTCAGTTTAGCATGTTTAACTTGTTAATGAATACGGGTCAGTTAAAGGTCGAAGTCATTGTTTAAGTTGATTTTAATGCAAAATAAGAAGGTGCAAGATGCATGCAAATAAAATAAAGTTCAATTGTCCATTGGTTTATTTTATAAGGTCGGTTGCTTATGCGACTTTGGCGTGTCATCGGATATGGAGTGTACCCGAAGTAAATAGAACACTTGGATTGCAAGCTACTGGGTGCCAAAGCCGGGAGGGGCGCTAAAGTGTAGACCCCTTTGTTAGTCCATAGAAAATAAGAAAAAGCTTTGATCCAAGTGGATCGGTACCTACCTTGTCCTGACGCTTCAGATCTGGGCAGAGCTTCGCTTCTTGAACTTAAAAAGAGGATGAATTCAACACGGGATGGTGTGTTCAACTCAAGGATTTGAGTGCTTGAGGCTTTGTGAGTGTTGAAGGGTGTAAGATGTGAGAAATTGTGTGTGAAAGATGTATTCTGGTTGTGAATTGTTCTCCTGAGGTCGGGGTATAGGGGTGTATATATACTAAAGACCTCGGAGAAATTAGGAAATCCGGGGATAGAACCAGGCCTAGGAACCGCATAGCCTTATGCAGTTGCCAGGGCAAACCGCATAGGCGTATGCGGTTGCCTCACCAAACCGCATAAGCTTATGCGGTTCGAGGGTGTGGTTTTAGCCTAGTTTCCTAGTTTCGGTTGAATTATATCTTTGAATGATTACGTGATAATCTCAAACGTGTAGCTCAAGAAAACAGCTGGGATATTTCTGAGATATTTTGATGTTTAGGGCTTTGGAGAGCGGGCCAAAGGCTGGGTTTGGGCTCGGTTTTGGGCCCGAGACCCGGAAAAATGAAAAGGGTGTGTTTGCATAGTTTTTGTCAAATAAGGTAAGACGTGAAGCCGTATTTTGTGTAAGAGGGGGCTTAAGGGAAGATTTAGCCACCGGGCCTAAATTTAGGAATTTAGGAATGCTGAATTAGACCTTGTTAGTGTAAAACGACTAATTGTAGTGCAAATGCGACGCTCATGCCAAATGAAGCAGAACAAGGACCTAGCTAGACTCCAAATGGACAAAATGAACGTTTATTTAAAGCGATGTGAAGCAACCTTAAACATTTTAACATTTAAAACGACTCAAAATGAATTCGACATTAGTTAGAACCGTTTAAGTCAACGTTAAAGCATGCGTAATAAAAGTCCGTGTTACATCACAGGGTTTTGTTTGGGAGGGTACGGATATGGGTATCCACAGAGCCCCGGTTTGATCGAGCTCGGACTAGAGCGCTAGTCAAACTCCACGACCATATCAGGACCATTACGGTCTCGTCTGATCGGTGAACGAAGCATGTGTCCATGGGTGAGACGAGGACTTCGAATCGGGCTAAACGGGGAGGGGCGTGCGCATTTTAAGGACTTGGCGGTCCGTGCATGCTATAAAGGGCTGTAAACCTCTTTGAATGTCTTAAATCATGCTTCTTTGTCGTTTGTTGGTGCCTTTGCGTGTACTTGGTATCGTCAGATGTTGGTGCTGGTGCTTGTAATGTCTTCGTATTGCATGTGTAAAAGGAGCTAAAGTGCAGGGGTGCATGTGCTTGTAAGATGTTTGGGTATGCGTGAGGTGTATAACTGAATAGGGGTGCTTATGTAGGTGTTGGTGTAGGTCTCGTGAAAGAGCGTCCGTGTAATGCTTGAAGTTAGGTGTATATTGCAGAGTGCTTGTGCTTGGGCTCGCCGAGGAGTGTCTATGCAGTCGTAATTGCGTATGATTGCCTTCCGTTAAGGAGAAAATGATGTAATGCTCGTGAAGAGCGTTCGTGCTTCTGCTTCTGTACCGTGTATTAAATGCTTAATATACGCGTATGGCGGACTGTAGGTGACGCCTTAACCCGGGCATGGGACGTACTTGGAGTTGCATTAAGGCCAAGATGAATTGGGAATTCGAAAGTAGGCGTAAAACGAGAAAAATCCGAGAAAAACCAGGGGCAGGAACCGCATAAGCTTAAGCGGTTCATGGGGCAAACCGCATAAGCCTATGCGGTTTCCCCTGAGGGCTGTAGGGGGCTATATAACACGAGTATACTGTGTTTGTTGCTCATTCATGCATTTTCGATTTCTAACTCATAAAAACACCATTTTTCGATTTCTTAACCGTTTTTGCTCGTTTTTCTTGCGTTGCCTTGCTATGGAACCAGGTAATGCTCCATTTTAACTTGCTTTTACGTTATTTGTTGTTGTAATGAGCTAATTTTGCCTTGAAATGTTGAAAAGACGGGTTTTTCATGAAAACCCGAGTTTTGCTTGAAACTTGCCGTTTGAATGCTTGAAATTGACGTCATTGTGTTGCGTTATGCCATGTTAGCATGTATGTGTGAATTGATAGTGATTTGGACCGTCTTTGTATAAAAAACGTCCAAATTAGGTTTCGGGCCCGAAAACGAACCCGGATTTTCCGACCCGGAATTTCAATTAAACTTCGGCGTAGAATGCCCATAGTGTGTATAGCAAGCCTATAGCGTTAGTTTTGCGAAAATGTCGGGTTAAGGGTTTCAAATCGCCGTCTTAAATCGTAGTTATACGGAGTAATTAAGGCGAATTGGGGGTTTTTGATCGGAGAGACCAAAATGCAATTGTTTGTAATGGTTTGTTGTTGGGGACTATTATGGCCCATAGAAACCATAAAGTTGTAATTTTGAGGTGTAGAGAACGGTTTTCGGCTTAATTATGAATTAGGCCTAAAAATGCTCTGTAGGGCGTATAGTGTAATGTGTTAAGGGATGTATATGTATTATGTGCGTATTATTTGTGTGTATTTGTGTACGTGTATGCCAAGTTGTATGTCCGCATGTATTATAGCTGTATGTATTGGTTGTGTTTGGTTGCAGGGGACGATTCTAGTCGTGTTACGAGATCGAAATCTCGTAGGAGTGCTAGTTCGAGGACCGAGGGAGCCTCTAGCTCGAGTGGCTTGAGGCGTACGCGTAGTGAGAGGGATGCTGACCCTCGTGACTTGCGCACGAGACGTGGTCAGTCACGAGGTAGAGGTCGTGGGAGGAATGTCTCTGTGCCTGATCCTGAGGATGAGCTTGCTCAGGAGCTGGTGGATGAGCTGGAAGCCGAGATGGATGTTGTTGAGGAGGAGGCTGAGGAGGCTGCGGAGGCTGCGCCTAGAGCGAGTAGCTCGAGGCCGCGAAGGTCGCGCGTGAACAGGGCCTTTGCCAAGGGTTGGGATGGCCGCAACCATCTACTTGCTCCGGAGAGACACGTTTCCTATCGAGCGACGATGGGTTGGCAGAAAGGCTCGATGAGGACTTTCTCGGGCGTCTCGTCCGTAATGTGTGCTTTTGAGGAGAAGCTTTCGCCGAGAGCAAGCAGGTCTTTGCGTAGTGCTTTTGGCCCGTTGGTCGGCCATTGGAGGGAGATTGCAGGGAAGAAGCAGACCGCGAACCTGATGTTGATCAGGGCCTTCCTGGACAGGTACTGGGACACCACGACGACGTTCCATATGCCCGGCTTCGAGGCCGGCATTACCTTGTCTGAGTATGCGGTCATGACGGGGCTGCTGTTCGGAGACCGTGACATGAGCTTTGAGTTTGCGCCGTCCGTTATGGACGAGGTTGTGACTGCCGCGATTGGCGGTGGTTTGGAGGTGATTTGTGAGGGTGCGCCACCTTATACTTTCAAGACGAGCTACATCTTGGAGTACTTTGAGGGGAAGATCGAGTATGGCCCCTCGGAGTGGAGTGACGAGCAGAATGCTCGTAGGTGGCTGGTGGTTCGTCGGTAGCCGTGTCGCCGGCGATAAGGGTGAAGCGGGCGTCGGCGTCGGCCCTTATGCATCTCTGGATTGGGATGCAATTGGGACGTTGGTAGGGCGACGCCGCCTCTGGGTTTGTGCATTCGCTTCTGCATGGATGCCGTGAGACCACGGGTCATGGATCGAGGGTCGCGACTATCCTTAGTCTCGCCTGGATTCTTGATGGAGGTACGTGTTGATTCTGTTTTTGTTTTAGGTGCATTGTTGTTTGTTTTCGTTGTCTTTGTAACGTGTTTTTGTTTCTTGTGTGTGCAGTCATGGATTCTTAGCCATTTTCCTTTCCTGCTCCCCCCGCATGCTACGAGGATCGTGAGGAGTACCGATGCGTACGCATTGGGTACGATGTAACCGCTACCGCGCTTAATCGGGTCGTATGATGAGGTTCGGGACCGTCTGAACCGGGTGCGACTTGATGAGGTTTGTGTTTGAACCATTTTAAATAGAGTGTACTTAAAATGATTGTATTGTACTTATGATGTGTGTTTTGTTTTTGTAGTTCGTGCCGTTCCCGTGGGGCCAGTATACGGGTATTCCTGAGGGCATCGGGGCGCGGTTTGCGGTGCGAGAGACCCAGCGTCTGTACCTGGCGACGCCGTATGGGCCGGTTTGGTACCTTGGAGAGCGTTTGGTCTTTCAGGCAGGGTGGCCAGCTCCGGTGGTGCCTAGGGATCCGCCGAGGGTCCTGTTTGAGCGAGGGGTTTCTGCTCAGGATCGGATGGCGTTGTACGGGGAAGGAGAGTCGGTGAGTCTTCTCTGTCCTGGGGAAGATTATGGACAGTTTGCTGAGTCTCGGCTTGCTTGATTGAGGTATGCTTGCTTCTTTTGAGGGTGCGGAAGGTAATTTTTGCGAAAAATTTCCCTGACGTGTGCGTTTTGTATTTGTTTTGTAGGAATTTGATCCCGAGATGGCGGAGCAGCCTAGTGACTTCCCTACCACAGTTGAGTACGACGAGTCGGGCGTGCGTCGTACCTTCACTTTGCCATCGTACTTGCCGGTGGCCACTGACGCGGGCATGGACAGCTGGACGGGCAGGATGAAGAAGGTATGTATCTTTGTATATGTGAGTGAGCCCCCAGTTTGATCGAGGTATGAATTATAGCGATGAGCAAACTTGTGAGAGTCGTGCTTTTGTGGTTACCCCCTCGAGTTTGGCTTAATTTGAGTGAAATTAAGGCAAAGTGGGGTTGACTGTTTTTGTTTTGAAATTTCCCCCTAAGTTTGACTTAATTTGAGTGAAATTAAGGCAAAATGGAGAAAAATGTGAAGCGTTTTTGTGTTGTGTATCACAGGTGGCTAAGGAGGCTCATAAGAAGCTATGGCGGATAGCCAACAGGTGGAGGATGGCTTGGGCTGAGCAGGCAGCTCAGTTGTGTCAGAGCCGGGCTGAGACGGCTCAGATTCGGCGTGAGTTTGACGAGTATCGTCGTCGTCATCCGGAGTGAATTTGTGTAACATAGATTGTGTGAACCTTTGTTTACATGTCGTTGTAGCTTGAACTTTGAACTTGATTGTAGTCGTGAACCGGTTTGGTAAGCTTGTTTGGAACATGAAATGATTCCCGAGTGGGATGCATTGATGTTTGATTTTAGATTGTGAAAATGCGTTTGCAAAAAGTTCATGTTAAATGCGAAATGAGCTTGCATGAATGTCGAAAATGTTATGCGTTGACTCGTGGTAAGAATCGTAGTTGCTAAAGTGGAATGTAATGTTGCTGCATGGGGAACAACAAGAGAATGTCGTAGCCTAATGTAGGTTGTAGTGTTTTAGAAAAGACGAAATTAGTAAAGTTGCGAGAAAACCCGCCCCTTGAACCGCATAGCCTTATGCGGTTTAGGGGTCAAACCGCATAGGCTTATGCGGTTTGGGGTGCAAACCGCATAGGGCTATGCGGTTTGGCGGCGTGGCTGGTAGTGCTGAGTTTCCATATTCCGTAATATGTTTTGTATATAAGGAGGGGGGGTGCGTGCCATAATCCCCATTCACAATTACTTATTTTCTTCTCTCTTAATACAAGTTTTTGCTCTCATAAATATATTAGGTATATTTATAAAAGTTTTTTGTATCTAAGAAAATGGTGGAGCATTTTGATGCTCTTTTGAAGAGGTGGACTTCCTCATTAAGTCCGGCGATGAAGAGGGCGGTGTATGATGATGGTGCGGGTATTTTTATTGGCTTTCGCCAAATGAAAGTCGATCTAGACTTCCTGGATGTGTGCTTAGATTATTGGGATCCTAGCTTGCATGTGTTTAGGTTTCCCAGGGGAGAGGTGTGTCCTTTGATAGAGGAGTTTGCGGCCATTGCTGGGTGGTCGAAACGGACTACTCCTGTGGTTGTAAGGAATGAGCTTTGTTATAACGGAATGTTGCGAAACTTCCTTGGGATGACGAATGCTCATGCTGCAGGTTTGTTTGAAAGAGGCAAGGTAAACATGCTTCTCTTGTGTCAACGATACATGAATAAAGTTGATACTAGTATTTCGGACCGTTCGAGGCGGAGGGCCCTTGCTTTTTGTTTGGTTCATCGTTATGCTTTTGCGGGGTCCATGACAGATGGAGTGTTCGGAAACGCGAGGTATGCTCGTGTTGTCGAAGAGATGGAGAGGGGATATGATCCTTCTGCGTTGATCCCAGCGGAGACCATACTGGGCTTAGATGACCGTTGTGCTAATCGTCTGAGCTCGTACAGGGGTTGCGCTAGGATTCTCAACATTTGGCTCATGGAGAGGCTAAGTGTGTATAAAGCTCTTCCCCTTGGAAGTGTCTTCAAGGCTGCGGCGACGACGTCGCGAAAGATGGAGTGGGCTGACCTTCGGGAGCGTTCGCTAAGCTACTACCGGGGGTTTGTGAAGGAGAGCACCATTCGTTGGTATGTGTCTTGGTGGGGTATTACGGCGATTACGGCGCCGTTTGTTGCGAATGCGTCTCGTGGGTTGATGTTGTGCGGGTTTGAACGAGGAGTGTGGATTCATCCTCTGCGCTTGAAGAGGCAAATCGGGCTTGCGCAGACCATACCCGAGCAGGATACTCAGGTTGGAGGGGTTGTTATGCTAAACAACCAAATGATCGATGCTTGGATCCGAGGATGGTCGGACCGTGTTACTTGGGCTGTTCCGGAGCATATAGAGTCTAGTCGCGTTACGGACTTCTATACACGGTGGTACCGGTCCAATGATCCTCAGGAACGGGGAGAATCAGAGGAGGAGGGAAAAGAATGGGCCAAGGCCCTCCTTGGCGTATGAGGTGGTGCGCGAAAGGAGGGACTACGGTGATCTTTGTGCTGTTAGTGCAGATGCTTCTACTTCGAGACCGGCACGGGAAAGGCTTGGACCGAAGGTGACCGTTAAAGATCGTCTAGGGTCAAGGATCGAGGAGCCCCCAGTCGAGCAGGACGAGGATCCGATCGAGCCCCCAGGTTTTGAGAGATCTATTCCCGTTCTTAGTTCGAAAATTGTGGCGGATCGACCTCTTGAAGAGGAAGAGGCTAATCCGAAGCGTCAGAAGACGGCTTGAGTAGTTTGCTTTTTTTTGTTTAGAAAATTTCCTTTATTTAAATACATGTTTTAGATTCGAATAAAGGGCTAAGGAGGCTTGTTCCTAGCTCATTTCTAAATTGCGAAAAATTCTAAATAAAGTAATAAAATAGAATTAATTTGCTTTTGTCTTGTCTCGTTGCTTTCTTTTGTTTTGCTTTGAAATGTTCTCGACCTTTTTAAACTTCGAACATTCGTATTTGTTTTTAAATCCTCGACTTTTTTAAGCTTTGGATTTGTCTGTTTGATTTGTCTTGTCCGGTCCTCGACCTTTTTTAGCTTTGGACTTGGATTTTTGTTTTGTTTTGTGTTGACTGTGCTCTCGACTTTTTTAAGCTTTGAGCGTGTCTTTTGTGAGTGCATCGCCCTTGACCTTTTTAAGCTTTGGGCGTGCGTGCTAGGAAGTTCGGTTGTCCTTTTGACAAGCTGCCTACGTATCCGCGTTTGACGGAATCAAACCAGCGTAGTTCGTGTGATTCGGTTGAGCTCTTTGCAAAGCTGCCTACGTATCCACAGTGCGTGGAATCAAACCGAGCGTAGTTCACCAATTGTGAGAGTGAGTTTTGTTTTTGAAATACATTGCAAAATTGTTTGTGTTTAGGGGTAGTATTTCTTGAGTTGATCAAGATTTGTTGGTAATCGGAAGTCCTGACCGTCGAGGTCAGTTAGTTTCACGGCTCCTCCGGGAAGGATTTCCTTGACCAAGTATGGTCCGGCCCAATTGGGTTTGAATTTTCCTCTTGGGTCGACTGGTAATGGTGCTCGGACTGATTTGAGTACTAGGTCACCCACTTTGATGTTTCATGGCTTGACCCGTTTGTTGTAGGCGCGTTGTAGGCGAGATTGGTACATTCGGACTGTACTTAGTGAATGTAACCGTCTTTCGTCTAAGAGGATAAGTTGTTCGTATCGTTCGCGTGCCCATTCGGCTTCAGGAATGTCTGCTTCCATGAGAATTCGAAGGGATTGCATCTCAATTTCTACAGGTTGAACGGCTTCCATCCCGTACGTTAGGAAATAGGGTGTCATGCCTGTGGGTGTGCGGATGGTTGTGCGGTATCCCCATAATGCAAATGGGATCTTGTTGGGCCAGTCGTGGCAGGTGTCGATCATCTTTTTGAGGATTGATACGACGGTTTTGTTTGCTGCCTCGACCACGCCGTTAGTTTGTGGTCGGTAGGGTGATGATTTGTGTCGTTGTATCTTGTATTTGAGGAGAAGTGGCTCGACCTCTCCTTGGAAATGTGTGCCTTGGTCGCTTATGAATTCGTGGGGTATGCCGTAGCGAAAAATGATGTTGTTTTGTATGAATTTCGCAACCTCTTTTGTGCCTAGTTTGCGGTATGATGCGGCTTCGACCCATTTGGTGAAATAGTCGATGGCCACGAGGATGAAGCAGTGTCCTCATGCTCCCACGGGTTGAACTTTGCCTATGACGTCAATTACCCAGGTTGAGAAAGGCCATGGCGAGGTCAAACTATATAGTGGTGAAGGAGGGATGTGTTGTACGTTTGCAAAAATTTGACAATTATGGCAATGTTTGACATACTTTGTGCAGTCGGCTTCCATGGTTGTCCAGTACCATCCTAGCCTTATGATTTGTTTGCACATGGCTCGTGCGTTCATGTGTGGTCCGCACTCGCTATCGTGTACTTGGGACATGATTTCGTGTCCCTTTTTGTGGTTGACGCACAAGAGTAGTATGCCTTGAGGCGTCTTCTTGAGTAGTTTGCCCATTCCATCACGAATTGTTATGATAATAGGCGTAGGGCTCGCTTGGCCCGTTTGTCGGTGTTTGGCTGGTATTCGCCGTTTGTTTTGTAGTTGATGATTGCTTGGTACCCAGGGTCGGTTTGTTCTTCCTCGGTTTCAATGTCACAGATGTAGGCGGGTTCAGTCCGTCGTTCCACGACAATGGGTAGCGTTTCCATTCCTGGGGGTATGTTGATTAGTGACGCGAGTTTAGATAACGCGTCGGCGAATTGGTTTTCTTCGCGTGGGAGGTGTATGAATTCTACGTGATAGAATTTGTTTATGAGCTCTTGTATTTTGTTTTGGTATAATGCCAGGTTTTCATTAAGTATCTTCCATGCTCCGGATACTTGGTTGATTATGAGGGAGGAGTCCCCATAGACTCTTATATTGCGGGCGTTGAGTACAAGAGCTGCTTGGAGACCGTGCAAGCACGCTTCGTATTCTGCGGCGTTGTTTGTGACGTCAAAATCCAGTTTGATGGATAAAGGGGTGTGTTCGCCATTTGGGGATATGAGAAGTATTCCTACTCCACATCCTCGATAGTTGGAGGAGCCGTCGAAGTATAACTCCCATTGTTCTTGGTTGATGTTGTAAATCCCATCGTCTGGAAGGGATGTTGTGTCGATGATTGGTTCTTCGTTGATTGCATTTTCAAATAAGAAATCGAGGCGCCGCCTCTTGATTGCTTTGAGGGGTACGTACTTAAGGTCGAATTCGGCTAGGAGCAATGTCCATCTGGCCATTCGTCCGTGAAGCACAGGTTTCTCGAAAAGGTACTTTACGGGGTCCATTTTGGAATAGACCTTAAATGCGGTGTGCTAGCATATAGTGACGGAGTTTTTTGGATGACCATACCAATGCTAGACAGCTCTTCTCGACGGGTGAATATCGAGTTTCGTAATCGAGAAATTTCTTGCTAATGTAATAGATTGCATGTTCTTCGCCGTTTATTTCTTGAGTGAGCATGGCGCCCATGGCGGTAGGTGTTGTTGTAAGGTATAAGGACAGTGGTAAATCCTTTGGGGTGGTCGTAGAACTGGTGGGTTAGTTAGCAATTCCTTGACCTTGTCAAATGCTTTTTGACATTCTTCGTCCCATTCAACGTGGTCGGTTTTCTTGAGTTTCTTGAAAACTGGTTCACATATCATGGTGAGTTTGCTAATGAAGCGTGAGATGTATTGGATTTGGCCCAAGAAACTCCGAATTTCGTCGAGGTTCTCCGGGGGTCGCACTTCAAGAATTGCTTTGACTTTCGAGGGGTCGACCTCGATGCCTCTTTGGCTCACTACGTGTCCTAGTAGTTTACCGGATTTAACTCCAAAAGTACACTTTTGGGGATTGAGGCGCATTTTGTATTGTCGTAGGCGAGTGAAGAACTTGCGGAGGTTAGTGATATGACCGCTTCTCTCCTTTGACTTCACGATCATATCGTCGACGTAAACTTCGACTTCTTTGTGCATCATGTCATGTAAAAGGGTTGTGGCGGTGCGTTGGTATGTAGCACCGGCATTGATCAGGCCGAAAGGCATGACCGTGTAGCAGTATGTGCCCCACGGTGTAATGAAGGCCGTCTTTGCCATGTCTTCGAGTGACATTTTGATTTGGTTATAGCCTGCGTAGCCGTCCATGAAGGATAGGAGGGCGTGATCGGCGGTGTTGTCGACTAGGACGTCTACATGGGGTAATGGAAAGTCATCTTTGGGACTAGTTTTGTTCAAGTCGCGAAAGTCAACGCATACTCGAATTTTGCCATTCTTTTTCAGGACTGGGACCATGTTTGAGACCCATTCAGGATACTCGATGACTTGGATGAAACCGGCTTGTAGTTGTTTTTCGATTTCTTCTTTAACCATAAGGGTCCATTCGGGACGTAGTCTTCTTAGCTTTTGCTTGATGGGTTTGTAACCGGGTTTAATGGGGATGCGGTGCTCGGCGATGCTTCGTTCGATTCAAGGCATGTCTTTGTATGACCAAGCGAATACGTCCTTGAATTCGCTTAGGAGTTGTGTGAATTGGGTGCGCTCGTGTTCGTCTAGTGAGGCTCCTAGTTGTAGTTCCCTTGGTTCTTCGGGGGTTCCCACGTTTATGGTTATGGTTTCCTCGATGATTGGGTCCTGTGTTTTGGGAGAGACAAGGTTTGCAATGTATTTGTTTAATGATTGATTTGTTTGTTCATTTTCGCATGAGTTAGTGTCTTTTGTATTTTGTGTTTTGTTTGTTGTTTGTTGATTTTTGTTTGTTTGTAATTTGTTGTTTGTTTTAGCTTGAGACAAGACGTAAGCAAATTTATTCATTTTATTATTTTGAAGAGAATTATTCGGCAAATCGGAAAATTGCTTGGAGCTAGCCTCCGTAAAAAGGAAATCTAAACTAAAGCTAGAGTCTAGGATAGATGGGTCGACTGATGACCCGACACTAAGAGCATTTGAAGCTAAAAGAATCTCTTCTTCTTGTTCATCGTCTTCTGTGCCACTGGAGGAGCTGCTTGAGCTGTCTGAGTTGCCTGAGTTGCTTGAGTTCGAATCACTCTCGTCCTTGTCTTTGAGATTAGTGACATGGTCGAAGAGTGGTCCTTCACCGGTGATAAGCTGGAAGTGGTGACCTTGTGCATCGGTCCACTTCAGCGTCTTATACCATCCGTTGAGGGTTTTGTCTGTGGCGTCGGCTATGAGTAAGTTAGGATCGAAGTGACGGTCTCGCATGATTGTGGAGACAATTTCTTCGTTTTTGGTGCTCGGTGAGGCCTTGAGTGTGTTGGGCTCGGCCTCACTAGAGAAACAAGCTTCGGATGAATGGATGATGTCTCGAAGGGAGGTATTCCCGTCGACCGTTCCTCCGGGGGTGAAATATGCGTTCAGGTCGAGGATGTAAGGTCGCAGGGTGACCTTGTGGGTTGACTTTCGTCTTTGGATTTCCTTAACCATCTTCTCCTGGTCGTCGTTCTTGGGTTTATAGCCTAAACCCATGGTGAGCCAAAGGCTGTTGTTGCTTTTTGTTTTAAAGGGTTTGTAGGTTTTGATTGGTGTACGTGTGATAGCGCCGACTTCAAAGTCGAAACCACATAAGTCTTCTGCGGGTTCAGCCACAATTTCGGCAGAATTGGGCTCTTTTGGTGTATCGAAAAGGGCTCGGAAGTTTGAGGCATTCAAGGTTATGATCTCCTCGTTGAGAGGGATCTTAACCTTTTGATGTAGAGTAGAAGTTACGGCTTTGGTGGAGTGAATCCACGGTCGCCCCAGGAGTATGTTATAGGAAGGGGTCATGTCGATGACTTGAAACTCGACCTTTCTTCCTATGGGACCACTGCGTATGTGAAAAGAAATGGTTCCTTTCACGTGACGTCGGGTTCCGTCGAAAGCTTTGACTCCGTCCATGCTCGGGGTGAAGTCTTTATCGGATAGGCCGAGGCGATGTGCGGTGGCCAATGGTAGAACATTGACTGCAGATCCGTTGTCAACAAGGGACACGGGCAAAGTTTTCTTCATACACTCTACGCTAATGTATAGAGCGAGGTTGTGGTTTGGTCCGAATGCGGGGAGATCATCATTTGAGAAGGTGATGGCTCCTGGTAACCAATCCCTTGTGACATGGCTGACCATTTGATCTGGAGAGATCTCAGCGTCTGCGCATGCTATTTGTAGGGCGCGGATGAATGCGTTCCTATGTTCCGCCGAGTCTCGTAAAAGGGCCCAGATGGAAACATCGGCTTTTGTGCGAACGAGTTGCTTCTGAAGCACCTCATTCGTGTTAGGTGGTGGAATTATTGTAGAGGTGGAGGGTGTATTTGTAGAGGGGTTATCTTCTTGGGCTACGACCTTGCCTTTCTCGGCCGCAGTTGCTTTTCTGGCATGTTCATCTGTGAAAATATTTTGATAAGGACGACCAGAGCGTGTGAGATGTGAAACCTCGTCTTGGTCTTCCTTCTCGGGCTGCTCGCCCTTTTCTTTTTGATCTTCGTTTTCGGACTGCTTGCCCTTCTTTTTCTTCCCCTTTTTGTTCTTTTTGTTTTTATTCGAGGAAGGAGTAGTCGAGAGTTGAGCTACCGTTTTGTTAGTGGGTGGCCACTCTTCGTCTTCGTCATCACTGAACCAAACTCCATTAATTTGGTTGTTGGTGGGTGTGACCAAGTAGGAGCAATCTATGACGGGTGCTGATCCGGGGAAGATTGCAGGGTTGTCATAAATTATGGGGTTGCTTTGGGCTCCGAGGCCGATTTCAATGAGTTCTTCGAAATTCTCGGCATCGCCGTAATCAAAGTGTCTTCGCCACTCGGGTCGTAAGCTACCGAGAAATGTGTACATGAGTTCGTCTTCGTGTGGAGGGTTCAGAACTCGGGCAAGTAGTCCTCTCCAACGGACGAGATATTGGGTGAAATCTTACTCGTCTCTTTGGAGTTGGGTGACGAGAGTATGGAGGGAGACATGCTTGTCGGCCTTGGAACGTTGTTCTAAGCGTGCAACTTCAAGTTGATGCAAGGCTTTCAAGTTGTCAATGTTTTTGGTGAGCTGATTAACACGGTGACGGAGAGTTCTCAGTCTATTGAGGTTAGCCATCTTTGAGGAGCGTTTGAAGCGAGGGGTGATGATGCGATTCATGGTGAGTATTCAGCTGAGGCCTGCATTTCACTTTGCATATTAGTGACACGACTCGACCCACTAGACTCACATTCATTTTTATGCATTCATTATAGCTCATTTCTTTGTTTAGAAAGACCTTTTTTGTTTTGAAAAGAGGAGATTTTCGAAAAGGTTTTGGCTAAAGGAAGCTTTTGAAACGAGGATATGTGCGCACATCTCGCCTCGATGTTAAAAGATTTTGCTTTGCATCCGTCGAACTAGTATCGGTGATTTGCCGAGGTGAGCTCGAGTCGGATGTGTAAAAGAAGAAGGATTCGGCTCGAGCAAGTCGAGTCGAGGATGTTAAAACAGAGTCTAGGCCGTGTGACCTAGAGGATTGAAATCCACGAGCTCGGGTTTTAATCCTTGCTCGGGTTTTTGCTTGTTAGTGAAAAGGGAGAATTTCAAGAAAGCTTGTTTCAAAAATTCGCGATAGTTTTGTTTGAAAAGTGTTAGTTTGTTAGGTGTTAGGTTCGTTTATCTTTGAAACGTTTTAAGCGAGTTTTCGAAGATATGAATGCAAATGCTCGTTTTGAAAAAGACCATGGAGTGCATAGCCTCGAACTTGTACGTATGACTCAAAAAGGGGTGAAAATGAGTCAGTCGGGTACACCTCCAACTACCTCGAGTACGCTTTGGCAGATACTTAACCCCTTCATTTCCTTACGCCGGGGCGATAGGTTTCTGAAGGAGAACCTTTGAAGGCGGTCGAGATAGTCGTTTACGGCAAGCCGTGGAGGGGCGAGAGAAAAGCTAGTCCGGCATGTGCTTTATCGAGTGGACAAGCCTGCATGTGGGAACCACCTCTCGAGGGTGCAAAGGGTGCCTAGATTCCAAAATGAATGGACTCTAAACGAATGTGCATAGCTCAAATATGTATACATGGATTGTTCAAGGCTTTCAAGTTTCACCTCTTTATTTTTAAAAAGAAAAAGCTAGTTTTAAGTTTTAAAAATAAAATATCCCCAGCGGAGCCAAACTGTGGAACCCGGGAACCGCGTCGAGGGACCCAACTAGGCGTCTTGCTTAAGGGCGGATTTTAAAGTTAAAAAAAGATTAAGTTGGAAAAACCTTTAAGAACTGTTATGGAGTCGCCACCTAATTATCGCGGAAATTTGGAACCTGCTACCATGTTCTAAGTTAAAAACATGTCCTAGATTTTGGAGCACGCCGACACCCCTAGATCTAAGGCTGTGAAACCAGATTGGATTCGGGGTGAGGGTACTTTAGAAAAAGAGTTAATTCAAATAATGATTTATGAAAACCTTTTAGAAAAGCCTATGTAAAAATAGCCTCTACTGACCTAGAATAATCCTTGTAAGATGATATTTGAGCTAATGTTATCGCTACGTACAAGTGCGATAAGTTTGTAAAAGAATGCAGATGCAAATGCAAAAAGATTGATTAAAACCCTCAGTTTAGCATGTTTAACTTGTTAACGAATACGGTTCAGTTAAAGGTCGAATTCATTGTTTAAGTTGATTTTAATGCAAAATAAGAAGGTGCAAGATGCATGCAAATAAAATAAAGTTCAATTGTCCATTGGTTTATTTTATAAGGTCGGTTGCTTATGCGACTTTGGCGTGTCATCGGATATGGAGTGTACCCGAAGTAAATAGAACACTTGGATTGCAAGCGCGCTGGGTGCCAAAGCCGGGGGGGGGGGGGGGGGGGGATGAATTCAACACGGGATGGTGTGTTGAACTCAAGGATTTGAGTGCTTGAGGCTTTGTGAGTGTTGAAGGGTGTAAGATGTGAGAAATTGTGTGTGAAAGATGTATTCTGGTTGTGAATTGTTCTCCTGAGGTCGGGGTATAGGGGTGTATATATACTAAAGACCTCGGAGAAATTAGGAAATCCGGGGATAGAACCAGGCCTAGGAACCGCATAGCCTTATGCGGTTGCCAGGGCAAACCGCATAGGCTTATGCGGTTGCCTCACCAAACCGCATAAGCTTATGCGGTTTGAGGGTGTGGTTTTAGCCTAGTTTCCTAGTTTCGGTTGAATTATATCTTTGAAAGATTACGTGATAATCTCAAACGTGTAGCTCAAGAAAACAGCTGGGATATTTCTGAGATATTTTGATGTTTAGGGCTTTGGAGTGCGGGCCAAAGGCTGGGTTTGGGCTCGGTTTTGGGCCCGAGACCCGGAAAAATGAAAAGGGTGTGTTTGCATAGTTTTTGTGAAATAAGGTAAGACGTGAAGCCGTATTTTGTGTAAGAGGGGGCTAAAGGGAAGATTTAGCCACCGGGCCTAAATTTAGGAATTTAGGAATGCTGAATTAGACCTTGTTAGTGTAAAAGGACTAATTGTAGTGCAAATGCGAAGCTCATGCCAAATGAAGCAGGACAAGGACCTAGCTAGACTCCAAATGGACAAAATGAACGTTTATTTAAAGCGATGTGAAGCGACCTTAAACATTTTAACATTTAAAACGACTCAAAATGAATTCGACATTAGTTAGAACCGTTTAAGTCAACGTTAAAGCATGCGTAATAAAAGTCCGTGTTACATCACAGGGTTTTGTTTGGGAGGGTACGGATATGGGTATCCACAGGGGTTTTAAGCTTTATTGATTAATATGGGATTAATCGATAAAATATGAAACCGTATTTTAACAATTTAATGCGATTATTGTTTAGGGCGATTTTGGCATGTTTTTATTCATAAGCTTTTCAAAATGCATGGTTGAATGAATGTTTATTTTTGAATGAATGTTTATTCTTACTAGTATGGCCATAGTTTGTTATATTTTTACTGATATTATTCGTAATGAAAGGGAATATCGTGTGGGCATGTAATTTTAATGCGATCTCGTATCGCCGGTTTGTAATTTTAATAGTTTATTTCATTTACAAATGTATAATATGGTTGCTATGTATTCATTTGTAAATTTATACTTGTAACTATTTGTAAACCGAAGACCGGCGATGGATCGAGATGGAGCCTTAGAAGTGTTCTAAAGCTTGCAAGGAGAACCCTTGGATGAAGTCCATATGAAGAGGGACTAAAGGAGTTGGTTTCCAATTTGTAACTCCTTGTAATTTTAATTACTTTTAGGTGACCATACTAGGTTTATGCTTGTTTGATTGCTTATTTTTATCGTTTACATGCCAAAATCGCCATGCATGCTAAGATATCCCACTATGATTGTCGTTTTAGGTCGCGATTCTTTAATTAGTTCACTTATAAAAGAATTTTAATGACTAAAATTGACAAGATCACCCACATTATTAAACAAATGAATTGAGATTAAGCCTTGCCAAATGTGGCAACTATGAACCCCATGTTCATGAGGACCTCCGCAACGTGGAACCTCGTTACCATGGGTAAGTAGTGGGAGGAAGTCTCATGCTAATTTGGTTTGAACTCAACCAAATAAGAGTTATTTGGGGCTAAAGGATGCATTTTAAAGAAAATCATCAACCAAGAGTTCTAGTGTAGAATTAGTCAAGTGTTGACTTATCGCTTTTATATAAAAGGAAACATGAGATGTCTAATTTTATATGAGAACGAGTCTTGGAATCATTTATATAATTTCGTGGGCGATCATTATATAAATGGACATTTATTTTAAAAAGAGTTTTAGCAAATATTATTAATGAACAATGAACGCTTATATAATTCCTCATATTTGTTGTAGAATTATTTATTTCAAATCGCAATGGCATCATCATCATCAATTCCCGCGCCCATTTTGGGCAAAGATTTATGGTTGAGAACCGTGATGGATAAGTGTATCCTCAAGGATGACGGTAGCAACTTTGTCGAATGGGATTCGACGATGAGTGTAACACCTGGTGTTGTCCGAGGTTATTCAAGGGGTTCCCCGTTGAAGTGGTCCATGTGATGAGCTCAAGTGAGCTAATGCTTAAAAGGATTGTAAGTGCTACTCATATCAACAAGATGCATCTTCTTTTCTGGTAGCTCATCTTTAAGAACTCTTCAGTTAAGCGTGCTTGCTGGAGAGTAGTCTTAAGATGGGTGACCTCCTGGGAAGTTTTCAGGATGCACACGAGTGGGGACAAAGTGTGCTGGAAAGGACCCGTGTTGGTTTGTGGGCGATGTACGCAGCCTGGCGAGCTACCGTGTGCGACATTTCGGCCTTCAGTTGGGGCCGGGGTGTTACAAATGGTATCAGAGCAACCCGGCGACCGTGTGGTCGAATCCTGTGTCTTGTTGGCCAGGTACGCACCTAGCTGGGGAAGATTCTGGAATGCTATATTGTAAGTAGCGATCAGGCGCAACGAGGACGTTGAGTTCTTCAAGTGGGGGTGTGTAACACCCGGTGTTGTCCGAGGTTATTCGGGTCGGGTACCCCGTTGAAGGGGTTCATGTGTTGGCTCAAGTGACATAGTGCTTAAAAGAATTGTAAGTACTACTCATATCAACATGATGCATCTTCTTTTCTGGTGGCTCATCTTAAGAACTCTTCAGTTAAGCGTGCTTGCTGGAGAGTAGTCTTAGTGTAACACGCCGGCCCCAACTAAAGGCCGAAATATCATTCACGGTAGCTCGCCAGGCTGCGTACATCGCCTACAGACCAACACGGGCCCTTTCCAGCGCACTTTGTCCTCACTCGTGCACATCCTGAGAACTTCCCAGGAGGTCACCATCCCAAGCCTACTCTCCAGCAAGCACGCTTAACTGAAGAGTTCTTAAGATGAGCCACCAGAAAAGAAGATGCATCTTGTTGATATGAGTAGTACTTACAATCCTTTTAAACACCATGTCACTTGAGCTCATCACATGGACCACTTCAACGGGGAACCCGGCCCGAATAACCTCGGACAACACCGGGTGTTACACTTAGGATGGGTGACCTCCTGGGAAGTTCTCAGGATGCGCACGAGTGAGGACAAAGTGCGCTGGAAAGGAACCGTGTTGGTCTATGGGCGATGTACGCAGCCTGGCGAGCTACCGTGAGTGACATTTCGGCCTTTAGTTAGGGCCGGGGTGTTACAAATGGTATCAAAGCAACCCGGCGACCGTGTGGTCGAATCTTGTATCCTGTTGGCCAGGTACGCACCTAGCTGGGGAGGATTCTGGAATGCTATATTGTAAGTAGCTACCAGGCGCAACGAGGACGTTGCATTTTTCAAGTGGGGGTGTGTAACACCCGGTGTTGTCCGAGGTTATTCGGGCCGGGTTCCCCGTTGAAGTGGTCCATGTGATGAGCTCAAGTGACTTAATGCTTAAAAGGATTGTAAGTGCTACTCATATCAATAAGATGCATCTTCTTTTCTGGTGGCTCATCTTTAAGAACTCTTCAGTTAAGCGTGCTTGCTGGAGAGTAGTCTTAGGATGGGCGACCTCCTGGGAAGTTTTCAGGATGCACACGAGTGAGGACAAAGTGTGCTGGAAAGGACCCGTGTTGGTTTGTGGGCGATGTACGCAGCCTGGCGAGCTACCGTGAGCGATATTTCCGCCTTCAGCTGGGGCCGGGGTGTTACATTTGTAGTAGGACAATCGTGTGTGGAATTGTGGAACCCGGGATCGAGAGGGACCCAGCTCGGCGTCTTGCATAAGGGCGTACTAAGGTTAAAAAGATTAAGTTAGAAAAAACTTTTAAAACTGTTTGGAGTCGCCACCTAATTATCGCGGAAATTAGGAACCTGCTATCATGTCTTAAGCTAAAAACATGTCTTAGATTTCGGAGCACGCCGACACCCCTAGATCTAAGGTTGTGAAACCAGATTGGATTCGGGGTGAGGGTACTTAACTAAAGATTAGTTCAAGTAATGATTTATGAAAACCTTTTAGAAAAGCCTATGTAAAAATAGTCTCTACTAACCTAGAACAATCCAAGTAAGATGATATTTGAGCTACTGTTATTGCTACGTACAAGTGCGAAAAAGATTGTAAAAGAATGCAGATGCAGATGCAAAAAGATAGTTTAAAACCCTCAGTTTAGCATGTTTAACTTGTTAACGATAACGGTTTAGTTAAAGGTCGAATTCATTGTTTAAGTTGATTTTAATGCAAAATAAGAAGGGTGCAAGATGCATACAATTAAAATAAAGTTCAATTGTCCATTGGTTTATTTTAAAAGGTCGGTTGCTTATGCGACTTTGGCGTATCATCGGATATGGAGTGTACCCGAAGTAATAAGAACACTTGGAATGCAAGCGCGCTCGGTGCCAAAGCCGGGGGGTGCTAAAGTGTAGTCCCCTTTGTTAGTCCATAGAAAATAAGAAAAAGCTTTGATCCAAGTGGATCGGTACCTACCTTGTCCTGTCACTTCAGATCCGGCAGAGTTTCGCTTCTTGAACTAAAAAGGAGAATGAATTCAACACGAGATGGTGTGTTGAACTCAAGGATTTGAATGCTTGAGGCTTTGAGAGAGTTTTTATGTGTATGCTGTAAATTCTGTGTAAATTGTGTGTGTGCTAAAACCTAGGAAGAAAGGTTGTGAGAAGAGGGGTTTTTCTTGTGTGAAAAACTTGTGTGAATAGGTCGTGCATAGGGGGGTATATATAGGAGAATAGCCGAGAAAAATTAGGAAAGACAGGGGAAAAAGCCACACCAGGGAGCCGCATAGGTCTATGCGGTTTGGGGGGCAAACCGCATAGCCTTATGCGGTTTGCACCCTGAGCCGCATAGGCTGTTTCGGCTTGGTGGTGTGGTTTTAGTTCCGTGATTTCGTATTTCCTTAATCCGGCTTACCAAATCTTGGAAATATTCGACAATATCTCCTTGCTTGTGCTCCAAGTAGATCAACTATGACCTACTAGAAGGTTTGTGTGTGATTTCATGGTTCTTGGGAAGCGGACCAAGAATGTATTTGGGCTCGAGACCCGAAAATGTGAAAAGGGTGTATTTGCATAGATTTGGTGAAATAAGATGACCCGTGAGGTCGTATTTTGTGTATGAGGAAGCTAAAGAGCGGATTTAGCCACCGGGCCTAAATTTTGGAATTTAGGAGAGCTGAATTAGACCTCGTTAATGTAAAAGGGCTAATTGTAATGCAATTGCGAAACTCATGCCAAACGGAGCAGGACGCGCACCAGGCTAAACTCTAAATGGACAAAAGAACATTTAATTAAGCGTGATGTGAAGCGACCTAAATCATTTAACATTTCAAAACGACTCAAAATGAATTCGACATATTTAGAACCGTTAAAGTCAACGTTAAAGCATGCTTAGTAAAAGCCCGTGTTACATCACAGGGTTTTGTTTGGGAGGGTACGGATATGGGTTTCCACTGAGCCCCCAGTTTGACTGAGCTCGGACTAGAGCGTTAGTCAAACTCCACGACCATATCCGGACCATTACAGTCTCGATATCGTCGGCGGAACGAAGCATGTGTCCATGGGTGAGACGAGGACTTCGAACCGGGCTATACGGGGAGGGACGTGCGCATTTTAAGGACGTGGCGGTCCATGCATATTATGAGGGCCTGCCGGCCTGCAGAGTGCCTTTTCTACGCTTTGCTGCCGTGTAGTGTCGTTGTCGTTGCTGATGTTGATACCGTTGCTGATGTCGTACTGGGTCTCGCCGAGGAGTGCAGGTGCTTAGTGTAGTATCCGCTAGAGAAGTACTAGTTCGCCGGGGAAGAGTGTGTATGTATGGTCTCGCCGAGGAGCGTAGGTGTAGTTTTTAGTTGTTTGGTCTCGTGGAAGAGTGATGGTGTTTCGTCTTGCATGGGGTGCAGGTGTATATTCGCCGAGAATTATGGTCCGAGGAAGGTGAATGTGCTCATGTATACTGCTTCGTGTAATTGCAAATGCGTTTGTGTCTTGTAGTTGGATGTGTTGATGTAGACGTTTGGTGTTTATGCTCCGAAATTGAAGGGTGACTCGTTCAGGATGTTTCGTAGAGGTGTATTTGTTACGGCCTACTGGGGAGAATGCCGCAGGGATGTAAGTTAGTGATTTGCTGGGGATGTGAGACTTGCATATGTATAAGTCTTGGACCCCGTAGGGAGGAAGTGATACTCCGCAGAGGTGCGTAAAAGGGTGCAGGGACTCGTGAAGAGTGTTCGTGCTTCTGCTTCTGTACCATATATTAAATGCTTAATATACGCGTATGGCGGACTTTAGGTGACACCTTAACCAAGGCATAGTGCATAATGTATGTGCTAGCGCTTGTGGCGGACTGTAGGTGACGCCTTAACCATGAAAGCTTGCGTGTATGAAGAAAAATGGGGAGAAAACGTGGAACAAAACATGCCTCAGAAATTGCCTTGTTGACTAGTGATTCTTCCAAGGAATCTCTTATCAATTGGCGACTTCAAGCGTGAACTCATTCGCACATGTCGCGGTTTCAAATCCGGAAAAAGTCGAACTCGCAATTTTCCTTCCGAAATCTTCAGTTTTTGCCTACTTTTGCCAAGAAACGTGGTATCATTGCGATTTGTTTGGATTCACGTGATACATGTTTCTTAGATTCTGGATGCGTGGTGCTTGGGATGCTTCTTGGACATGTTAGGGTGCTTGGTGCTTGGACCTACGTTCCAGTGCTGCTTGTCTGATGCACACATGAAAGTGTTATGCTTTTAGTGTGCATGCTCGTGTTTGAGGCGGTTTTGGAGGTGTCGCTAAACCGTAGGGGTGTGTGTGTGTTGATATGGGTGTTTATAGTAAGGGTGACCTTCGAAAATGCGAAAAATTATCCTATTTTTCGTGATTGAGGTAATTTTTTTTGTGATTGAGGATGGGTGTATGTGAGCCCCCAGTTTGACTGAGTTATAATGTATAACGATAGTCAAACTATGTGAACAAGGCTGTTAGTGTGTTAGGATAAGGGTGTTTTTGGATTACCCCCTCGAGTTTGACTAAGTTTTGTGTGGAAACTGAGTCAAAATGTAGTGAAGGTTGTGCTTGGGAGGAAGTGTTTTTGGATTACACCCTCGAGTTTGACTAAGTTTTGAATGAAAACTGAGTCAAAGTGAAGTGCAGGATGTGCATTAGGAGAAGGAGTTTTTGGGTTACCCCCTCAAATTTGACTAAGTTTTGGATGAAAACTAAGTCAAAGTGTAATGGGATGTAATTGCATTAGGAGAGGGTCGTTTTGGATTACCCCCTCGAGTTTGTCTCAGTTTGGTTGAAACATGAGGCAAAATGAAGAGTGCGGTGTTTGGTATTGAAATTTCCCCCGTAGTTTGCCTATAATTTGATTGAAATTAAGGCAAAACGGAGAGGAACGCGCGTGTCGAACTTGGAGTTGCTCTTGTCGTCTTCCGCTTCCGTGCTATGTTGTGCTTCCAAGGACCTGCGTAGTTAGTAGGCTCGGGTTTGAAATTGAAATGATTCCCGATTGGGATGTTTGGATTAAAATGTTTTTGTTGAAAAAATCATTTTTGTGAAAGATTCATTTTAGTTGTCGAAATGAGCTTTAAAAATGAACATTTGAAATGTCGGTTGTAAGGCTTTATGCAAGATGAAATAGTGTTTTGACGTTGTGAGCTCGAGCTAGAGTAGTGAAGACCGTGGAGGGTCACTTGAGTCCAAAGGTTGAAAAGCCCCCAGTTGTCGAGGTTGAGAATTCGGTGGAATCTCATGACAACACGGAGTGGGATGTAGTGCTTGATTCGGTTGTGCTTTGCGTAAGCTGCCTACGTATCCACGAATGTGGAATCAAACCGGCGTAGTTCGATAGTGCTTTCGCTCAAAATGTTTTAACTCGAGTGGTGAGTTAGATTTTGGAAAAGATTTGAGATGCATTTCAAAGATTTGAGACGTATATGCGAAAGATACATTTTGCTTGTCCGAAAGGGTGTTTTTGCAAAGGTGAAGTGCAAAGTGCTTATATATTAACTCGAGTGTTGAGTTAATTTCGAAGGATGATTATCTAATTTTGAGGGTGCATGTTTGAAAAAGCATGTCGCCTCGTGGGAGCGTTTTTAAAACTGAAAAGTTTTGAAAGAAGCGGTTTAAATGTCGCTAAATTGTTTGATTGGAAGAGAATTGACTCGATGCGTGAGTCGATGTTTATGGAGTGCTTAAAATGCCGAAAAGTTTGCAAGATAGAGACGAATCGTATGCGTGACTTGAGACTCGACGGTTGCATGGATGTCACATTCGGGAACATGTGTGTTGTTGGAGCCCCAAGTGGTGATTGCTTGCTTGCGGTGGGATGCTGTTGTTCCTGCAAAACAGAGTTAGACAAAAAGCAGAGTACTACTCCTAAGTCTATGACAACTTTGCCTCGACGCATTCGTTTTAGACGCCTCGATAAATAAACAGTTTGCCTTTGAATTTTGTGAATTTTTGTGGACACGTCCTTAGCATGGAAAGCTTTGGACGGAAGAATGTTTTGTGGATTTTTGTAAAAGGTTGGTT
Organism: Dianthus caryophyllus; assembly: GCA_023091065.1. NCBI lineage: Eukaryota > Viridiplantae > Streptophyta > Magnoliopsida > Caryophyllales > Caryophyllaceae > Dianthus > Dianthus caryophyllus. Next base: position 6,699,047 of record CM041529.1, on the reverse strand, counting down.
GAGCTCGGGAGAGCGGCCTACGTATTCGTGGGTACGGAATCAAACCTAACGTAGTTCCGAAGAGCATGCCGGTCCGGGAGGTGTGTTTGTTTTTGTGGAAAGGTGCGTGTTTAAGGACCCGCCGGTCCAAGAGGTGTATTGTGTTTTGTAAAAAGGTGCGTGTTTAAGGACCCGCCGGTCCATGAAGTTGTGGAACCCGGGAACCGCGTCGAGGGACCCAACTCGGCGTCTTGCTTAAGGGCGGATTTTAAAGTTAAAAAAGATTAAGTTAGAAAAACCTTTAAGAACTGTTACGGAGTCGCCACCTAATTAACGCGGAAATTAGGAACCTGCTACCATGTTCTAAGTTAAAAACATGTCCTAGATTTTGGAGCACGCCGACACCCCTAGATCTAAGGTTGTGAAACCAGATTGGATTCGGGGTGAGGGTACTTTAGAAAAAGAGTTAATTCAAATAATGATTTATGAAAACCTTTTAGAAAAGCCTATGTAAAAATAACCTTTACTGACCTAGAACAATCCTTGTAAGGTGATATTTGAGCTAATGTTATCGCTACGTACAAGTGCGATAAGTTTGTAAAAGAATGCAGATGCAGATGCAAAAAGATTGATTAAAACCCTCAGTTTAGCATGTTTAACTTGTTAACGAATACGGTTCAGTTAAAGGTTCAATTCATTGTTTAAGTTGATTTAATGCAAAATGAGAAGGTGCAAGATCCATGCAAATAAAATAAAGTTCAATTGTCCATTGGTTTATTTTATAAGGTCGGTTGCTTATGCGACTTTGGCGTGTCATCGGATATGGAGTGTACCCGAAGTAAATAGAACACTTGGAGTGCAAGCGCGTTGGGTGCCAAAGCCGGGGGGGGGGGGGGGGGGGGCGCCAGAGTGGAGACCCCTTTGTTAGTCCATAGAAAATAAGAAAAAGCATTGATCCAAGTGGATCGGTACCTACCTTGTCCTGACGCTTCAGATCTGGGCAGAGCTTCGCTTCTTGAACTTAAAAGGAGGATGAATTCAACACGGGATGGTGTGTTGAACTCAAGGATTTGAGTGCTTGAGGCTTTTGTGAATGTATTGCTGTGCATACCGTGCTAGACGGTATATTTTGTGGGACCCAAGTATGGGTGCTAAAACTAGGAAGAGAGGTTGTGAGAAGAGAGGGTTTTCTTGTGTGGAAAACTTATGTGAATAGGTCGTGCATAGGGGGGTTTATATAGGAGAATAGCCGAGGGAAAATAGGAAACTCGGGGTTAAAACCAAGCTGTGAAACCGCATAGCCTTATGCGGCTCAAGGGGAAACCGCATAAGGGTTATGCGGTTTGCACCCTAAACCGCATAAGCTTATGCGGTTTAGGTGGGTGGTTTTAACTTCAAGATTTCGTATTTCCTTATTCCGATTTGCTAGATCTTGGGAATATTCGGTGTAATCTCCTTGCTTGTGCTCCAAGAAGGCCTAGTATGATCTTCTAGAGAGTTGTTGAGGGCTTTGGAGTGAGGGCCAAAGGCTGGGCTTTGGGCTCGGTTTTGGGCCCGAGACCCGGAAAAATGAAAAAGGTGTATTTTGTAGTGTTTTGTGAAATAAGGTAAGACGTGAGGTTGTATTTTCTGTGAGAGGGGGCTAAATAGCGGTTTTAGCTACCGGTCCTAAATTTAGGAATTTAGGAATGATGAATTAGTCCTTGTTAATGCAAAAGGGCTAATTGTAGTGCAAATGTGAAGCTCATGCCAAATGAAGCAGGACAAGGACCTAGCTAGACTCCAAATGGACAAAATGAACGTTTATTTAAGTGTGATGTAAAGCGACCTAAATTATTTTAACATTTAAAACGACTCAAAATGAATTCGACATTAATTAGAACCGTTTAGTTAGCGTTAAACATGCGTAATAAAAGTCCGTGTTACATCACAGGGTTTTGTTTGGGAGGGTACGGATATGGGTATCCACAGAGCCCCCAGTTTGACTGAGCTCAGACTAGAGCGCTAGTCAAACTCCACGACCATATCCGGACCATTACAGTCTCGATCTGATCGTGGAGCAGTATGTGTCCATGGGTGAGACGAGGACTTCGAACCGGGCTAAGCGGGGAGGGACGTGCGCATTTTAAGGACTTGGCGGTCTGTGCATGCTATAAGGGCCTGCCGGCCTGCTGGATGTTGTGTAGTGCCGTTGTCATTGTTGATGTCGTTGCTGATGTTGATGCCGTTGTTGATGTTTGCTTGTGGTGTGATGTTCTCATGTAGTGTCTGGTCTCGTGAAAGAGTGTATGATCTTGCCGGGGAGTGTATTTGTCTTGGAATGTGATTGAGTAGCTCTGCGTAGGAGCGCATGTGTAATGGTGGGCGTTTGTAGACGTTGCGATGCTTGTGTTTGGATGTGCTTCGTAGGATGCTTGTGTTTGGACTCGCCGAGGAGCGTCTAGGTAGTTGTAATTGTCTTCTGTGATGTAAAGACTCGTGAAGAGCGTTTTATGCTTATGCTTGGTGGTGTTGTTGATGCTGGGTCTCGCCGAGGAGCGCAGGTGTTAAGTGGAGAAGTGTTAGTTTGTCGAGGAAAGATGTATATGCATGGTCTCGCCGAGGAGCGTAGGTGTAGTTGTAGTTGTTCGGTCTGGTGCTTCGTCTTGTAAGGGGTGTAGGTGTATGTCCGCTCGGGATTTATCGTCCGAGGGAAATGTATGTGCTCATGTGTCTTGTGTCTTGTAGTTGATGTAGATGCTTGGTGTTCATGCTCCGCTGGAGAAGTTGAAGGGTGAGGTGTTCAGGATGTTTTGTAGAGGTGTACTTGCTTTAGCTAATTGGGGAGAATGTCGTAGGGGTGTATGTCGGTGGTTTGCTGGGGATGTGAGATGTGCATATGCATAAGTCTTGGACTCCGTGGGGAGGAAGTGATACTCCACAGGGATGTGAAAAAGGGTGTAGGGGCTCGTGAAGAGTGCTTGTGTTTCTGCTTCTGTACCGTATAGTAAATGCTTAATATACGCGTATGGCAGACTGTAGGTGACGTCTTAACCAAGGTGCAGCGCATAGTGTATGTGCTAGCGCTCGTGGCGGACTGTAGGTGACGCCTTAACCATGAAAGCTTGCGTGTGTGAAGAAAAATACTTAGGCTTGACGAGCCCAATATGAGGAGACAACGTGGAATAAAACACGCCTTTAAAATTGCCTTGTTGACTAGTGATTCTTCCGTGGAATCTCTTATCAATTGGCGACTTCAAGCGCGAACTCATTCGCACATGTCGCGGCTTCAAATCCGGAATAATTCGAATCCTGCGATTGTCTTCCGAAATCTTCATCTTCGCCTGCCTTGACCATGAGACGTGGTATCTGGTGATTCGTTTGGATTCACGTGATACTCATCTCTCGGACTCTGGATGCGTGGTGCTTGGGATGCTTCTTGGACGTGTTAGGGTGTTTGGACCTATGTTCGGGTGGTTTTTGTTTGATGCACACATGAAAGTGTTATGCTTTTAGCGTGCATGCTCATGTTTGTAGCGGTTCTGGAGGTGTCGCTAAACCGGAGGTGTGTGTGTTTATGGCAAGGGTGTCTTCAAAAATGCGAAAATTTATCCCATTTTTCGTTGTAAAGGTTTGATTTTTGATAGGAAGCGTCAGCCCCCAGTTGTCTTGGTCATGGTGCCGGTGTATGTGAGCCCCCAGTTTGATCGAGGTATGGAATATAGCGATGATCAAACTATGTAAAAGGCTATGGGTTGTATTAAGATGAGGATGTTTTTGGATTACCCCCTCGAGTTTGACTAGGTTTTTTGGATGAAAACTGAGTCAAAGTGTAATGGGATGTGTACTCGGAGAAGGAGTTTTTGGGTTACCCCCTCGAGTTTGACTAAGTTTTGAATGAAAACTGAGTCAAAGTGGGGTGCAGGATGTGCATTGGGAGGAGTTTTTAGGTTACCCCTTCGAGTTTGACTAAGTTTTGAATGAAAACTGAGTCAAAGTAAAGAGTATGGTGTTTAGTTTTGAAGTTTCCCCGTAGTTTGGCTTGATGGAGAAAAGTGTAGTGTGGGTGGAGCAGGCGGTCTAGCTGTGTCAGAGTCGTGCCGAGATGGCTCGGGTCCAGAGTGACTTTGATGAGTACCGTCGTCTTCATCCTTAGGTGCTTTGGTGATCTTGTGTAATAAGGGTTGTGTTAACCCTTCATTACATGACTGTTTGTTGTAGCTTGGCTTGAACTTGTAGTTGCTTTTTGTCGTCTTTCGTTTCCGTGCTGTGTTGTGCTTCCGTAGACCTGCGTAGTTAGTAGGCTTGGGTTTGAAAGTGAAATGATTCCCGATTGGGATGTTTGGATTAAAAAGCTTTTTGTTGAAAAATCATTTTTGTGAAAGATTCATTTTAGTTGTCGAAATGAGCTTTAAAAATGAACGCTAGAAATGTCGGTTGTAAGGCTTCATGCGAGATGAAAAAGTGTTTGACGTTGTGAGCTTGAGCTAGAGTTGTGAAGACCGTGGAGGGTCACTTAGGTGCAAAGGTTGAAAAGCCCCCAGTTGTCGAGGATGAGAATTTGGTTGAATCTCATGACAACACGGAGTGGGATGTAGTGCTAGGTTCGGTTGTGCTTTGCGTAAGCTGCCTACGTATCCACGAATGTGGAATCAAACCGGCGTAGTTCAATAGAGCTTTCGCTCAAAATGTGTTAACTCGAGTGAGTTAAATTCGAAGAATGCTTTTTCTCAAAGTATGTTAACTCGAATGGTGAGTTAAATTTTGGAAAAGTTTAGACTTCGAAGATTCGAGATGCATTTCAAGGATTTGAGATGCATTTTCGAAAGATATATTTTGTTTGCGAAAGGGTGTGTTTGCAAAAAGTGAATTGCGAAGTGCTTTCATATTAACTCGAGTATTGAGTTAATTTGAAAGGTGATTAGCTAAAATGAGGGTGCATTGCCTTGAAAAAGCGTGTCGTTCCGTGGGATCGTTTTGAAAACTGGAGAGTTTTTGAAAGGAGCGGTTTAAATGTCGCTAAATTGTTTGATTGGAAGAGGATTGACTCGACATGTGAGTCGTTGCTTAAAATGTCGAAAAGTTTGCAAAATGGAGACGAATTGTATGCGTGATTTGAGATTCGACGGTTGCATGGATGCCATATTCGGGAACACGTGCGTTGGTGGAGCCCCCAATGGTGCTTGCTTATCTGCGGTGGGATGCTGTTGTTCCTGCAAAACAGTGTTAGACCAAAAAGCAGAGTACTACTCCTAAGTCTATGACGACTTTGCCTTGACGAATTCGTTTTACTCGCCTCGATAAAGAAATAGTTTGCCTTTGAACTTTGTGAATTTTTGTGGACACATCCTTAGCATGGAAAGCTTTGGACGGGGAATATTTTGTGGGTTTTTGTAAAAGGTTGGTTGAGCTCGGGAGAGCGGCCTACGTATCCGTGGGTACGGAATCAAACCTAGCGTAGTTCCGAAAGGAGGTGTTTTTGTAAAAAGGTGCGTGTTTAAGGACTCGCCGGTCCAAGGGGTGTTTATGTGTTTGACCTTGATACATTGCATCCTAAGGATGGGTTCTCCTTAGTCGATCTAGGCTGGTTGCTTGCTACTTCTGTTGTTTCTTCAATTTGGAATTTCGAGGACCTGGCCACTCGCTTCTGGGCTTTGGTACTTCTTGCCTTTGGGGTTTTGGCCCCTTGCTTATTGATTTCTAAGCTTGTTGACTTCTAAGCTTCTTGAGCTTGAGCTTTTGACTTCTTAAGCTTTTGACTTCTTAAGCTTTTGCTTGATTGTTTTACCCCTTGATTCGGAGCTTTGAGATTTTTCCTTTTTGGTGACTTTGGTTTTTGACCTTTGTACCTTGTATTCCCGTTTGGTTTGAGAATATCCCATGCCCTGTATCGCTTGGGCTTGAGCTCGGACCTGGCTAAACCCTGTGGCTCGGTGGTCGCTTGTGATCGTGTGTCTATCACGCCGGGCTCCTTGACAAGTTCGTTTGCTTATTAGGCACGCGATCGAGTATGCGGAGGGCGATCCAGGAATACTCGTACTTTTGGTCGCGATCAAATTCATGACCACTGTGGAGCTCCAAATTAATGGACCCTCCTCCAAAAGCAGTGGAGTAGTAGATCATGAGCAGACTAGTGAACCTTAGGCGTTTAGTCGTCGGAACCTTTCTTGTCTTTGTGTCCTTGATTTAGTTGACTTGGACCTTCGTACCCGGCCTAGATCTCCCTAGGATAGTTGTTCCTGGGATGCAATGTATGTAGGTGTAGAATTGTGTTTTTTATGGGAAAAGTGTGTAAAAAGGAAGCTGGGTTGTAGGCAAACTTATTCCTTTATCGATTTGTTAAAAATATCGTACGTCGAAGACTCGATTGCCCTAGACTGACAGAGATTGACTCAATGTTTAAAAACTCGACCCGTATTGAAAAGACTCGAATTTCTTGAGGAGATCCGTGAGATCGTCGGCGGCGCCTTGATGGATTCTTCGCTGGGTGCTCGAGACGCACATGTCTCGGATGGGGTTGATGCTCGCGTCGGGACTCGTTTCATGCATACTTAGATTTGTCTTTGATTTTGCAAAAGTTTTGTTTTCGGCGAGAAGCAGGATGTTTTGTTGAGCAAAATGTATTGTCACATTTTGGCTCGTTGTAAAAAGCGTTTTGAGATCAAATCCGATAAGCTCGTGTTAGTGGCTTGTCGGTGAAAGTGTGAATCGATTCGGAGTGGCGATAGGCTATCCAAATCAAGGGTGTTTGAAAATGTGATGAAGACGGTTGTACTCGTTTTCATACATTCGGTTTGGAAGAGGGTTAGATGACTATGAGCCACTTGGTCTAACCGTGAAGGATTTGCGGGATGATGCTAGTTCATTCCTAGGTTTTGTTGTCTTGTGAAAAGAGGTGTTTGGATTAAAATGGCGCTAGGCCATTTTGAATCATGGATTTCGAAAATGTTTATTTTGCTAGATTTGTTTTCAAGAAAAGGTCCATTCTCGGGTTTGAAAATGTTTGGTAATAAATGGGTTACAATGAGTGCGGGTCATGTAGTTCATTTATGTTTTGGAATGTCACGAGAATAAAGTGATTATTCTCGGGTGTTTTGAGGAGACTGTTTGTCTAGATCAAACCGTCCTGACTATGGGCCATTCGGTTTGAAGGAAGGATTTTTGAAAAGGGTTATTTCAAAAACGTGATGAGGATTTTGTGAAAGTAGTTTGTGAGAGGATTTGGGCCAAGATGGTTATGAATCATTTGGTCTGATGAAAAGTCCGCGAGATTGGGCTTGGCCATTCTCGGGTTTTGTTTGCTTGAAAAAGACGATTTTTGCTGAAACGAGTCGACTTTGGGCCGTTTGGCCCAAAGAGATTTGTAAAGAGAATGTCGTTATTTGTTTTGCAGAAGTGAGGAAATTTTTGAAAAGAGCTCATTTCAAAAACGGGTGTGTTTTGCTTGGTTTGTAAAAAATAAGAAGATTTTGAAAAGAATTTATTTCAAAAATGAGAGTGTGTTGCTTGTTTTGTAAAAGTGAGGAGATTTTTGAAGAGAGCTTGTTTCAAAATGAGAGTGTATTGCTTTAGGAGCAATGTTGTGCCTAAGAAGTCTTTGAGGCAAGAACGCGTGTGCGGATCTTGTCTCGACGTTGAAATGTGTTTGATTTGCATTCGTCGAGCCCATGTTAACGGTTCATCGTTAAGGGCTCGAGCCTAGATGCATGGAAAGGATTCGACTCGTGAACGGTTAGCTAGTCGAGTCGAGGATGTTTAGAATGGATTGGTTTGTGTGACGTGTATCTAGTTAGTCCTATTAGATTCAACGTTCATTTTAAGCGTTCATTTTTAGCTCATTTCTTTGTTTAGGAAGACCTTTTAAGCTTGAAAAAGGAGATTTTAGACAAGGTTTGGCTAATAGGAAGCTTTTGAGACGAGGATGCGTGTACACATCTCGTCTCGATGTTAAAAGGTGTTAGCTTTGTCGAGCCCACCTAACAGTTCATCGTTAAGGGCTCGAGCCTAGATGGACGAGAAGGATTCGACTCGAGAGCGATTAGCTAGGCGAGTCGAGCGTGTTGAGAATGGATTAGGTTGTGTGGGTTAAATTTGCACGTTAGTGACATGACTAGACCAACGTTCATTTTAAGTGTTCATTCTAGCTCATTTCTTTGTTAAGAAAACTCTTTTTAAGCTTGAAAAAGGAGGTTTTCGAAAAAGTTTTAGCTAAAGGAAAGCTTTTGAGACGAGGATGTGTGCGCACATCTCGTCTCGATGTTAAAGATTTTGCTTTGCACCCGTCGAGCTGATATCGGTAATTTGCCGAGGTGAGCTCGAGTCGGATGTGTAAAAGAGAATGGATTCGGCTCGAGCAAGTCGAGTCGAGGATGTTAAGAGTAGAGTCTAGGCTGTATGACCTAGAGGATCAAATCCACGAGCTTGGGTTTCAATCCTTGCTCGGGTTTTTGCTTGTTAGTGAAAAGGAAATTTTGAAAAAGCTTGTTTCAAAAATTCGCGATAGTTTTGTTTGAAAAGGGGTTAGCTTTGTTAGATGTTAGGTTCTGTGGACAAGGGAATTTGATCCACGCGATGTTTTATTTCAAAAACATTTTTAATTCGAAAAGAGTCGCCACTAAATTTTTAGGTGGAATTTAGAAACCAATTTTAGAGAAAATGAGTTCGTGTGAGTTTACGTGTTAGGAAGTTTAAAAGAATTTCATTAATTTTAACGCCTAACCCCGCCCATCGTAAAGACGGTCTCTACTAAGTAAAACCATGGCTATTATGAGTACACATGCAAGTATGCAAACAACGTTTTAAACCCTAAACATATTACATCCGTTCTATGTCGTTTAATGCACATATAATTTAGTCGAAGTTATTTAACATTGGTTCATTTACTATTCTAGCAAACAAAGAAAAAGAAGCAGAAATACTTACCGACAGCATAAGATAGATTAACAAACGTTAGCGGCAGACGAATAAAAATAGTCAAGCACGTCTAATATATGAACAAGTGTGAACGACTAATTAACGTAAATAATTAAATACTGCACACGGACATGAAGAAGCGATAAACAAGCACGACCAAACGTTATAAACTAATAATCAAATGCAACTTTAATAAACATGTCAGCATACGTGAACTGTAACAAGCAAACACACAAATTAATAATCGAATATAATACAACTAAGTGGACATGTAGACATGCGGATACAAATAATAACCAATTAACAATCACACAAACAAGTATCTAAATGATCCAATATAACCGATAAATACACAAACGTAAGCAAATAGCGTGGGTATTAAAACACAACGTACCAGAGACCAAATTATACAACCTTACATGTAATTCAACTACATGACTTGAGACTTAACAAACAAAGCGCATCCAACGACTAGCAGAACTGTTCATGAGTTTACACGAGTAACGAAACTAAACTAACACACGAATGCCAAACGAGGAAATAAGATTACAAAACTTGAACTAACATCTGAACATAGATTATAAATCTAAAAAAAAACATCAGGGACCAGACTTTAGACAAACAAAAACAATTAACACGAAATAGGTCTACTTGCATAATAAGTTAACGAACTAATCAAGCTAACGAGATAACTACGATTATATTGCACAAGGAAATCGAGTATGAATGCTAAGCACGCAAGGGACACGACCCATCTATACATACATATCAAAATCATGTGAGGAACATAAATCTAAAACGAACAACGAACGTAACAGATACGATGACAAACAACGAAGCGACAGAGAGTAATAAAAAAACGACAAAGAGCAATAAAAAGCGATAAAAACACTAATTTAAACGAAGTAAAGTGAGTATTTTGCACCCTCAACTTACATGTATCGTTGACCAATTATCCGAGTCGTAATCGATTGTAAGATTTTATCCCGAGGGGCCGTCGTCGACGAAAACCAATTGTAATCCGTAAGTTTGTACCAATCTGACAGCAATTTTCAAAAGCTTGTAACTTCTTCGTTTCTCAACGAAATTTTGAACCGAAAGATGTTTTGGAATCGTGGTAAAGTGAACTTTAAGATTTTGTAAAGAAATCAGAGAGACTATGGTGTTTTCAACACGCAAAACGAGGAAGAACAGGTGATAGCTGAATGAAAACAGAAAATGGAGCTCTGTTTTCGTGCAACTATCTCGACTTCTTTGAGGGTTTTTCTGGGAGCTTTTTGTGACTCAAGGCTGTGTGTATATGCTGTATATTTCATATGTCTTGAATGCTTATGGTGGGTGTCTATATATAGTGACAGAAGGTAGGGTTTTTAAGGAGGAAAAGAGCAGCTATGTCCCGTTTTCAAGAGAGCTGCTGTCCACGGTTTGCTCTAGGGTTTTAGGGGTTCTTGAGGGTTAAGCGAAGGTGAATGAGTCATGAGGATCAGGTCTGGGCTCTTGTTCATGGGCACGGGTTTGATGGCCAAAAAGTCGGGTTTTGATCCGCATTTGGGCTGCCCCAAAACAGAGCACGGCATGGGGGTTTGGGATCGTCTTTCTGTGAACTATTTGGGCTGATTATAGTCGTGTTTGGTCAGGTAGGGAAGGAGCATGGCTGGGTAGAAAAGGAGTCGGGTTTTTGGGTCGCTTTTTGGGTTGTCAAAACAGGGTACGAAAGGGGGGGTTTGGGACGTGTTTGGACAGGTTTTTTGGGCTGTATTTTGGCCGTGGTTTGAGGCTGGGTTTTGGCCTGGATACGAGCTTTGGTACGTGGGGTAGGAGATGGAGAAAAGGCCTTGAAATTCGTGTTGAAACGGGCTCAAAATCATTCTTAAAATCGAGCTTAAAACGAGCTTAAAAACTTGCTGTTGAGAAAACGAATTCATCGAATACGATTTAATAAACTGCTTTAAAGCATGAGAAACAACTTTTCAAGTCAAAAAAAGAATTTGTACAAGCGGCTTTTCAAATCGAAATACGTAAAATGATTTTTCAAATTAAAATATTTTATTTTCAATAAAATACATACTTGCGACAAAAATAAAATTTGACAGGGCCACATAAATCAAACATCCTTTAAATTAAAAAGCATCGGCCGACAAATAGTCTCCGCTTACATCGTAAAACGAACTCAAATAAATGACACGATATACACGTCGTCCTATCATCATTGGGTATTTGTCGGGGTTTCTATAAATTTCCATATCGACAGATACGGGTATCTACAGAGCCCCCACTTTGACTAAGGCTTGGACAGGCGAAAGTCAAAGTAGACTCTCGAGTCGATCGTAAATCACAACTTGAGAGCCTTACGGGTCGTTTATGGTCCCTTAGACCTGTGTATATAAGCTCACCAGCCATAAGAAGAAATCATACCTGAAACTTGATTATGGATGCCTTTATTTTCATCAGGGCGTGGGTTGAGCCTTATTCGAGGCGCCACGTACCGCTCAGACAGTAATCAAACCCGTATCGTAGTTCGAGCTCGCGGGCCTGTAGCTTTCTGCTGCTTCGGCCCAAAATGATATTTGTTTACTTTGATTAAGTAAAGCCAATATCTGCATTCTTTTAGGAAGTGTCACTTCGTTTAGCTTCTGCTAATATTTCTTCATCTTGAGGATGTCATCCTGCTGTCGGGGTCTAAGGTGGGTTTTTTTTTAGAGCCCCCTGCTTGAGCATTCCTGTTCAAACTTAAAAAACAAATCCTAACACATGATTCACATAGTGGCTCTGCGACTTTTGGAATGAAAAGGATGGATCATCGATCCGAGCTGCATATTTTATTTGAAAATGGGTCCTCGACCTGCTTTTAAAAAAGGATGGATCATCGATCCGAACTGAGAATTTTTATTTGAAAATGGGTCCTCGCCCTGCTTTTTAATCAAAACTTTAATTTGAAAATGGGTCCTCGCCCTGCTGTTCAATCAAAATGAAAGATCATCGATCCGCACTGAAAATTCTATTTTGGAAATGGGTCATCGACCCGAGCTTAAAAACTAAAATTTTGCGTCCTCGACTCGCATTTCAAAATTTTTATGTCTTCGATCTATTCAAAATTTTGTGTCCTCGGTTCGCATTTTGTTCTCGAAATATTCAAAGAAAATAGACTCGTTTTTTTTTGGTGACACATAATTGGACATGTGTTTTGTTTGACCCTTAATTAATTAGACATGTGTTGTTGACTCCTAATTAAGCAAGCATCATAACATGGTTCTATTTGTGTTTGACTCATACTCAACGTGGGTTATCAAACCCTCTACCCCCAAAATAGAAAAAGAAAAAACGAATTAAAAGTGTGCCATCCCAATTACTCTGATCGACAAAGTCACAGCAGAAAAGGATCACAGCCCAGCCGATATCTTGCAAGGGTGAATTTTCCTTAATCCCGTCTTAGCCTAAATCTTGGAAAGATCATAGTTTCTTTAATCCCAACTTGAAAGGATCACGGTTTCCTTAATCCCGACTTGGCAAATTTTCCATATCGTTGCCCTGCTATTCCCTTTATAAAGGAGCCATGAGTCCTCATGATGTACAACATAATTCTCAGCTAACTTTTTGCCTATTTAGAGGGTACGTCGTGGTTAGAAACATCGTCTTGAAGCCATGAACGCTCTAGTAGGAGCTATGAAAGCTTGGGCCAAGGATTTTAAGGGCCGAGAAACTGAAGCCCTCACTGACGCGGGTTTTCAGCAGGTGCTTCCGCTCGTGAACATCATTCCCAAAGAGGCTTTCGATGAATGCGTGAGGTTGTGGGACCCGGTCCACCACGTGTTTGCTTTTCCTGAAGGAGAGATATGCCCATGGCCTGAGGAGTTTACCGCATTTGGCGGTGTGGAGGCCGACGTGACTGTCGTTCCGCATTTCGGTTACGGGTGGGTCAAGAATACCGTGGTTTCTTGGGTTTATCAAAGGGGAAGCTCGCAATATAGTTGAGGGAGATAGAGTAGACTTGTGTAGTTTAGCGCTTTTTCAAAACGCACACGATCCCCTTTGAGCCACTTGTTTATCGTCGGCGAGCGCTCGCCTTATCATGTTGCATCTTTCTTGTCTCGAAGGGTATTTGGAGATGTCATCTTGCCATGGTCGCTAAGTTCATCCGTATCGTAGAGCAAATGGAACAGAATCGTAATCCGGCTTCAATCATCTTGGCCGACACCATCCTCGGTTTGGATGCCTATAAAGCTGACCCAGACGGCCCTTTTACGGGTTCGTCCCGTATTCTACAGGTGACTTCAACCTTGTAACTTTATTGCTGCGTTTTTTTTGTTATACTCCGTTTCAGGTGAACCGTATTGACCCAACCTTGTAATTTCCGTTTGCCACTGATGTTTGTTTCTCGTGCTACTTTAAGTTCACCTTTAGTATCCACGTTCTCTTTGCTGATGTTTTTCGTGCTACCTTTAGTATCCACGTTCTCTTTGCCGTAATTTCCGTTTTGGGGCCTGTCATTGTTCTCTTTTCTGATGTCTTTCGTGTAATCTCAGGTCTGTGGCCGTTTTTTTTTTTTTTATATTTCGTATTGCCTCATAACTCTTGTTTCGTTGCAGGCGTGGCTCATGGAGAGGCTTGGGCTATTGGAACCGCCAAAGGATCCACATGCCTATCGAGTGAAGAGCTTCTGTAGTCGTGTATCTCGATTTACTTTGGGGAAAGGAGCTGAAGCCATCGCACGATATGTCGACTCACGGTATTGGGTCCCATATTCGCTGGTTTCTGCCTTGGTTAGGCGTATCCTCATTTTCAGGACTATCGTATGGCGATCGTACACGATATGTAACCCTCTTGGGTTTATCGCGACCTGTTTATATATATCCAGACCGTGTACTCCGCCAGTTCGGTCGCCAACAAACCATACCTGCAATTGAGGCCAGCCAAGGACCCGAGTTCCCCATTACTCGAGCTAGATGTCAGTCGTGGCTGCATTCTTGGAATTGTACAACCGTTTGGCATCTTCTTGAGCCATGTGCGTCGACATGGGTATCCCCATCGTATTTGAAATGGACGAGGGAAACTTCTGTCGAGGCGCGGCGAGCATTACTCGAAGCTGACGCAGCAGATTGGAAAGCTCGTGGTGAAGCGTTAAGGACCCGAAGGTTTTACACAAAGCCGAACGCTCCTGTTGTGGCGCGGGGATCTAGAGCAGGACATTCAAACGTGTGGCGAAGACTAAATGCTGGTGAAGAAGGTCGTCCAAGCATTGCCGATCGATTAGGTCCACGTCTAAACGTGAAGGACCGCTTGGGGCCCCGGGATGAAAGCGAAGTTCCTCCTAAAAAACGGGCCAAAATGATTATGGGTCAGACGTCGTCCCGTCGCCGTTAGTTCCGTGGTTAGCCTAAGGAGCAAGGGCGAGGCTGTTACATGATGCTTATTCGTGCAGGCTGTAGGGCGATTTTATTTCGTGGGTTGCGTGATGATGTTTGCTTATTACTACTAGGAATATTACTAATAAAATACTAGGGTATTAGGGGTTATTATTATTATAATGGTAATATTAGTTAGTATTAGGAATTATTATTATTGTTATGATTATTTACAACTACATATTAGTTAGAATTATTATTACTATTATTACTTACTAGGATTGGTTATTATTATTTACGACTACGTATTAGTTGGAATTATTACTATGTCTTCTTTCCTTTTCGAGTTGTGTGCCCGTGATGAATAAAAAATAAAAAAATTTACTATTTATTAGAAAAATTCCCGTTTCCGCATTCATCAAGTTAACATTATTTCGATTGTACTCTTGCAAAGAGTTGCCTACGTATCTGCTTTTTACACAGAATCAAATCGAATCCGTAGTTCATATGTTAAACATTTCGTGTGGTGGCAAATGCCAAGCTTTAGACCTACTCTAATACATCGCAATTCAAATATTATTTCATAACATTTGAGAATGAGGACTAAGGGTAATATCGCTTCAGTTGATCCAAGTTCGTTAGATTTGAAAAATCGTTGCCATCTAGATCAGTTAGTCTAACCGCACCTCCTGTCAAGATTTTCTTTACCAAGTAAGGACCCGCCCAATTTGGCTTAAATTTTCCTCTCGGGTCTACCGGTAGTAGTGCGCGGACCGATTTTAACACGAGATCTCCTTCCATAATCCCTCGAGGCTTCACCTTTTTATTAAAAGAGCGCTCTATCCTTTTCTGATAGAGTTGAACATTGTATAGTGCATTTAAACGTCGTTCATCGAGCATCACAAGTGAGTCATACCGAGCCTGAACCCAGTCCGCTTCTGGGACTTTGCTTTCTAGCAGGATACGCAGGGACGGTATTTCTAATTCAACGGGTTGGACTGCCTCCATCCCGTAAGTTAAGTAATACGGAGTTGCCCCGGTCGCAGTTCTGATTGATGTTCTATACCCCCACAACGCGAAGGGTATCTTATCGGGCCATTCACGGTAGTTGTCTGTCATTTTCTTAAGAATGACTGTAACCGTCTTATTAGCCGCCTCTACTGCGCCATTTGTCTGAGGACGGTAGGGTGACGACTTGTGAAGCTTTATCTTATACATGTCGAGTAGCTGAGCTGTCTCGGCTTGGAAATGGGTACCATGGTCACTGATCATTTCGTGAGGCACTCCGTATCGACAGATGATGTCGTTTTGAATGAATTTCGCTACTTGCTTCGCATTTAGCACTTTATAAGACTTGGCTTCTACCCACTTTGTGAAGTAGTCAATGCCACCAAAATGAAACAGTGCCCTCCAGTTCCTGAGGGGTTAACCTTCCCGATGATATCGATTCCCCACGTTGAGAAAGGCCAAGGCGAAGTCATTGTGTATAGCATAGAGGGTGGAATATGTTGGACGTTTGCGAATATTTGACAGTTGTGACAGTGACGGACATATCTTCGACAATCCATCTCCATTGTCGTCCAATAATACCCAAGCCTCATGATCTTTCGGACTAGCATGTGAGCATTCATGTGCGGCCCACATTCTCCGTCATGGACTTCTTCCATGACTTTTTCTGCCGTAGCCTTGTCAGCACACCGCAGAAGCACTCCTTGTGCCGTCTTTTTGTATAAGCGCCGCCGGTTGTAACAAATAAATTTGGCAGCACCGTAATGCTCGCTTCCCACGTGTGTGTCAGGTCCGCAGGTATTCTCCTGCGCTTTTGTATTTCGAGATTGATGCGTGCCAGTGGTTACGTCTCGCTTCTCAAGATTGTCAATCACATTAATATATGCGGGTGATGATCTGCGTTGAACACATAACGGCATACTATCTATGCTGTCGGGAATGTTAATTAGGGCTGCTAATTTTGACAGAGCATCAGCGAACTGGTTTTCCTCCCTCGGGAGGTGGACGTATCGTATCTCGTCGAACAACTTTTCAAGCTCTTCTATCTTGGTTTGGTAAGGTGCCAAACTGCTACTCTTAATTTTCCATGCTCCACTCACTTGATTTATTACCAAGGATGAATCACCGTGCACTAGTAGCCTTTTTACGCCTAAATTGACAGCACTGTGCAGACCCAACAGGCATGCTTCGTACTCCGCCGCGTTGTTAGTAACAGCAAAGTCCAATTTAATGGATACGGGTATATGTTCTCCTTTTGGTGAAATAAGGAGGATACCAATCCCGTAACCCATGTAATTCGATGCTCCATCAAAGTACAAATCCCACGTATCGTCTTCGACGTTCGCGACATTTTCATCTGGAAATGACCATGTATCCGTGATTTCAGTTTCGTCAATTGGATTATCGGCAAGGAAATCGGCGACAGCTCTTCCTTTTATTACCTTCAGCGGCTTATACGTAAGATCGAATTCCGCTAGCATGAGAGTCCATCTTGACATTCTGCCATTTAGTACCGGTTTTTCAAACAAGTACTTGATCGGGTCCATTTTGGAGTAGATGCTTACACTGTAGCTAAGCATGTAGTGTCTTAACTTCTTTGTGGCCCAAACCAGGGCGAGGCACGTCTTCTCTAGCACTGTGTACTTTACCTCATACTCCAAGAATTTCTTACTAATATAGTAAATCGCCTTTTCTTCTTTATCGACAGTTTGAGCTAACATTGCACCCATCGCGGTATTCGTCACTGTTAGGTACAATGATAATGGCAACCCAGCCACTGGTGGGCTTAAAACAGGTGGGGAAGACAACACCTCTTTTATTTTGTCGAACGCAGCTTGACATTGTTGATCCCACGTAACGTGCTCTCCTACTTTGAGCTTTTTAAATATAGGTTCGCAGATCATGGTTAACTTAGCGACGAAGCGGCTAATGTACTGTACTCGACCTAGAAAACCTCGAATTTCTTTCGGTCTTGGTGAGGCATCTCCAAAATGGCTTTGATTTTTGAGGGGTCAACTTCAATGCCACGATGACTAACGATGTGGCCGAGTAGCTTACCCGAAGTGACTCCGAATGCGCATTTCTGCGGATTTAGCCTCATGTTGTACTTTCTTAATCTTTCAAAGAATTTCTTTAATGCACTTAAATGACCACTGCGCTCCTTGGATTTCACAATCATGTCATCGACATAAACCTCTACTTCTCTATGCATCATATCATGTAGCAACGTCGTTGCGGTTCGTTGATATGTGGCCCCAGCGTTAATCAGTCCAAACGGCATCACTGTATAACAATAAGTTCCCCACTGCGTTGTGAACGCGGTTTTGTGCATATCTTCCTCGGCCATTTTTATCTGATTGTAACCCGCGTAACCGTCTATGAAGGACAATAATGCGTGGTTGGCGGTATTGTCAACCAAGATATCGATGTGAGGTAATGGGAAATCGTCCTTCGGACTTGCTCTATTTAGATCACGAAAATCAACGCAGACACGCACTTTCCCATCTTTCTTTGGTACGGGTACCACGTTAGCTACCCAATCTGAGTATTCTGAAACTTTGATAAACCCGGCTTTGAATTGCTTGTCAATTTCTTCTTTGACTTTCAGAGACCATTCGGGTCGCATTCGGCGGAGTTTTTGTTTTATTGGTTTGAACCCTGGTTTGATTGGTATTCTGTGTTCTGCGATTTCCCTGTCAATACCCGGCATGTCTTTGTAAGACCATGCAAATACGTCTTTGAACTCATTTAGCAACTCAATAAACCCTTGTTTTTCAGCAAGGTCGAGGGTTGTCCCTATTTTCAACTCTTGTGGCTCGAGAATGGTTCCCACATTAATTGTTTCGGTGTCTTCGACTACCGAGCTTTTTTCATCATATTCTTGTATCCCTTTTAACAACTGAGGAGGTGGTTCTAACTCCTCACTTTCTACCTGTTCACCTTGGTCCTCATTCTCAATGTCATTATTAAAACAATCATTTTCAAAAATTGAATTGCAATGTAAAAGAGACAAGTCATAAGCAAACTGGTTCATTTTATTATTATTGATTTGAAATTGTGCGAATTGTGCTAACATTTGGGCCAACTGATCAGGGGTCAGTGGCTGGATAGATGTGGTATCCAAGACAGGCCTCGGAATACCGGAACTAGACGAAGGTACATGAAAAGGAAAGACTGGGGAGGGGGTATCTTCGACACCTAACTGCTTAGACTTAGCACTAAGACTCCTATCATCATCAGGTTCAGACTCAGAATCAGACTCAGAATTTTCTTCTGGCTCAGACATTTCTCCTTCTCCTACGGTCATCTTGAACAGCAGTCCCTTGTTGTCGGTCCATTTGACGGTCTTCCTCCATCCGGACGTAGCCCCTTGCGGATTAACATCTGTAATGAGGGTGGATGGATCGAATCGGTCACTTTTGAGGATCATACTCACCAATGCTTCGCTCGATGCTTCTATTTTCCTCTCTTCTCCAAAAAGAAGGCCCATAGCCTTCCCGTCTTCGACTGGGCTGCATTCCTTCCTCGTCGTAATTGTTGCCATGATGTCATCCGGAATATAGTAACAGTCGTGGAATATTTCAATTCCCGGGACCCGACGGCATGCTTTACGATCATAGATGGGCTCGGGAAAGTCCAAACATGGTGTGTCTTCTCCGGCTCTCACGAATTGCCCATTAAGCGTCAGTGGGTACGGTTTCGGCTTCGCATTTTGACCCTTACCCTTGCTTAGACAATCTTCATCCCTTGTTGGGTTGTACCCAAGGCCAAATGTGGTTCCTTTTGGGATCGTTGGAGGTGGAGTGAAGGTATTCCCCTTCCTAGGATATAAAGACAAGCCGAAGTATTTTCCGGTTCTTAGTATTGTTTCACACGCACGGCTTCCGGTGTATAGCTCCATGTCATTGACTTGGGATTCGATTACATTGACGACCTCAAAGCCACCCGTCTCAATGGTGACCTCATTTTGTACCTCGAAAGTCACATCTCCACCCGTTACGACCATTGGAGTAGCGTTAATGGTTACCACTCCTCCATTGAATGGAATTTTAATCTTTCGGTGAAGGGTCGAAGACACAGCTCTTGCGGCGTGGATCCAAGGTCTTCCAAGCAACATATTAAAGGACGAAACAAGGTCTATAACCTGGAAATTGACCGTCTTTTCTACTGCACCAGTACTCACGCTCAAAGTGACGAGCCCAGCCACGCGACGTATTGTACCATCGAAAGCTCGGACCGTTAGCGTAGTCGGAATAAGATCATTCTTTTCCAAGCCCAGAATATACGCGGTTTTTAATGGAAGCACATTAAAAGCGGACCCATCATCCACTAGTGTCATTGGAAGCCTCTTGTGACGGCATTCTACCGTGATGTACATGGCTAAGCAATGTTGGGGTCCAAAGGAGGGCAAGTCCTCATCTGAGAAGGTCACGACATTCGTAAGCCGAGGTTGGTTTGACGAAACCAACGAGATCATATCGTTAGGCGTGGTGGCGGGAGACACAGTCATGTTCATCAAAGATTGTAGTAGAGCTTGCCGATGTTCGAACGAGCTTAGAATAAGCTCCCATATAGAGACATCCGCCTTAGTTTTCTGTAGTTGTTTGATAAGGGGATCTTTTGTGGTCGACACTTCTTCGAGTGCCTTTGTGACGGTAGGCGTACTTGCTTGCGTTACGTTTTGGGTGTCCCCAAAAATAGATGTGCTCCTCGACTTTTCTACTCGATAAGGACGACCAGACCGAGTTAGATGATCAGATTCGAGGACATCCTTTCGTAACTGCATGATTTCAGCTTGGGTACGTGGGATGACTGCACCTTCGGTGAGATAAATATCATCCTCATCGTCAGCCCAAACACCATTAATTTCATTTCCGCTTTGGGCAAGGTATGGTGTACAATCAATGTTAAAATCCCCAATGCGAATATCATTTCTTGCTTTGGGAAAAAGATCAGCACAATCTATGTAAACTTTTCCCACGAAAAACCCGGTGAGATAATTAACGGGTCGGATTAAGTGAGACATATCGTCATTGTCTCCAATGAACACCGCGTTGGAGTGATTGCCGAAGGGATTGGTCACGTTATTTGGCTTGGCCGTAGGGATAGGTAGAGACCCATTTTCGATCATGTCTTGGATCTCGTGCTTAAGGCGAAAACAATTTTCAGTATCGTGCCCTCTCCCTTGATGGAATGCACAGTATGCGTTGGGCTTGTACCATTTACCTTGTCGGTCAGCTGGTGGGTCCGGAGTTGGACCAATTGGGCTCAACTTTCCTTGGGCCGAGAGCCTTTGAAGAGCAGCGGTGTATGTGCACCCGAGATCAGTAAATGTTCTTGGTGTTCGACGTTGTTGTTCACGAGGGCCCCCAAAACTGATTGCTTGCACATGATTAGCTGAATTGGATGCCCTCGATTTAGAAGAAGAGGGTCCTTGGTATCCCTTAGGCTTTTCAGCCTCTGCGGCTCGGACGTCGTCCTCGATTTTCATCCCTACTCGGCCAAGATCCTTGAAGGAGCTGAAATTTTGATATTTGATAGCATCCCGGTATACGGGACGAAGGTTCTTTATGAACTTATCCACCATTTCGACCTCTTCGGGCCTTTTTGGCAATTTCACGCTTTCTGCGCGCCATCGATTAAGGAATTCTGTGAATCCCTCTTTCTCTTTTTGCGTCATTACTTCTAATGTTCGCATAGTGGTTTGAATTTCAGCATTATCAGCAAAATGCTTACAGAATTCCACGGTGATGTCCTCAAAAGTTGGGAAATTTTTGAGTTCGAGACCATAAAACCATTTCCTTGGATGTTCCCCCAAAGATTGAGCAAAAACGTGAGACAACATTTCAGCAGGTACTCCTTCCAAAGCGAGGTATTCTTTGTAAGATCGGATATGTTGCAATGGGTCTTCAGTTCCCTTGAATTTAGGGATGTCAGTAAGCACAAAGTTGGTCGGTAGCTTATCTTGGACAGGCGTGTAGCCACGAGCATTCTCGAAGTGAATGCTTTCCCCATGAGACAATTTCAGTTGCTCCTCTATTAATTTGAAGCGCTTCTCAAGTTCAGTTGGTGGTGGAGGCGGTGGGTTTTCCACCGTCAGCTTTTTTTCTACGGATTCCAAACGACTCATCATTGCAGCTAGTGTATCATTGAGCTTGCTTAACTGTTCTGCGGTAGTCATGTTTCTTGTTTCGACCGGCCTTTCTACAATAAAACCCCGAACAGAATTCAGTTATTGACTTATAAACCCTTTGCACACCCGTAACTTGACTGACGCGCACGTGAATAGCTTGAAACAAAAACCACCATCCTAACCTAACTCGAAAAAAAAGACCAGCCCGACTCCAACCTACACGCCTAAACCATATACGGACTCTAAAGTGGATTAGAGGGATTGACTGACTCGGACTCCTTGTTCTAGACTTGGGGTTAAACTCAAAACAAGACTTGAAATTTGAGATCGAGGACGACGGAAGAAAGATAATGCTTGATTTTAAAAAAAAACTTTAAAGAGCTAAAGCGGGATTATTCTAACCCTAAACGGATAGCTAAGAGGGGATTTTTCAAATCGAAAATTATTTTAAGATTGTTCTAATCCTAAACGAACAGCATTTCAGCTAGGAATGGATTTTTTTCAAATCGGAAATTATTTTAAGATTATTCTAATCCTAAATGAATAACTTTCAGCTTGGAGGAGATCTTTTTTTCAAAAGAGCTAAAGTCGAAAATTGTTTAAGATTATTCTAATCCTAGAGGAAAGCGTTTCAGCTTTGGACAAAAAATCTTTATTTTTCGGAAAGGATTGTGTTGGAAAATACTTAAGATTATTCTAATCCTAAAAAGACAGCATTTCAGCTAAGAAGAGGATTTTTAATCAAAAATCATTTCAAAAGGGATATTCAAAATTATTCTAATCCTAAAGACAGCATTTCAGCTAAGAAGGAAACTTTTTGGAAAATATTCGATTTGAAAGATGACAGTTTTGACTAAATAGGATTAAAAACAAGGCTTTGGAAATCACAGAGCAATTAGTCATACGCAGTTCAAGGATGCAATGCATGAGCTAGACTATTCTAAGTCTCGAAAAAGGATCCATGCCAATGACCCCACGTTGTTAGGTAACCTACGCCACCACCATAAGTCCGTAACTATATGGCGAGAGGGCAGTCGCTAACCTCGGCGGGACCACCTTGATATTTAAATCAGACACAGTGAACGTCATTTCCCTACTTTGAGGTCGACCCAAAGGGAGAAATGGTTCGAATCCTAACAGTATGATGCATAAATAACGTAAAAAAGAAAGGGTACTCTAAATAGCCATCGTTTTACATTTCAAGCTTCACTGTCCGCAGCGGAGTCGCCAAATTGTGGATAAGGGAATTTGATCCACGCGATGTTTTATTTCAAAAACATTTTTAATTCGAAAAGAGTCGCCACTAAATTTTTAGGTGGAATTTAGAAACCAATTTTAGAGAAAATGAGTTCGTGTGAGTTTACGTGTTAGGAAGTTTAAAAGAATTTCATTAATTTTAACGCCTAACCCCGCCCGTCGTAAAGACGGTCTCTACTAAGTAAAACCATGGCTATTATGAGTACACATGCAAGTATGCAAACAACGTTTTAAACCCTAAACATATTACATCCGTTCTATGTCGTTTAATGCACATATAATTTCGTCGAAGTTATTTAACATGGGTTCATTTACTATTCTAGCAAACAAAGAAAAAGAAGCAGAAATACTTACCGACAGCATAAGATAGATTAACAAACGTTAGCGGCAGACGAATAAAAATAGTCAAGCACGTCTAATATATGAACAAGTGTGAACGACTAATTAACGTAAATAATTAAATACTGCACACGGACATGAAGAAGCGATAAACAAGCACGACCAAACGTTATAAACTAATAATCAAATGCAACTTAATAAACATGTCAGCATACGTGAACTGTAACAAGCAAACACAAATAAACACACAAATTAATAATCGAATATAATACAACTAAGTGGACATGTAGACATGCGGATACAAATAATAACCAATTAACAATCACACAAACAAGTATCTAAATGATCCAATATAACCGATAAATACACAAACGTAAGCAAATAGCGTGGGTATTAAAACACAACGTACAAGAGACCAAATTATACAACCTTACATGTAATTCAACTACATGACTTGAGACTTAACAAACAAAGCGCATCCAACGACTAGCAGAACTGTTCATGAGTTTACACGAGTAACGAAACTAAACTAACACACGAATGCCAAACGAGGAAATAAGATTACAAAACTTGAACTAACATCTGAACATAGATTATAAATCTAAAAAAAAACATCAGGGACCAGACTTTAGACAAACAAAAACAATTAACACGAAATAGGTCTACTTGCATAATAAGTTAACGAACTAATCAAGCTAACGAGAAAGCTACGATCATATTGCACAAGGAAATCGAGTATGAATGCTAAGCACGCAAGGGACACGACCCATCTATACATACATATCAAAATCATGTGAGGAACATAAATCTAAAACGAACAACGAACGTAACAGATACGATGACAAACAACGAAGCGACAGAGAGTAATAAAAAAACGACAGAGAGCAATAAAAAGCGATAAAAACACTAATTTAACCGAAGTAAAGTGAGTATTTTGCACCCTCAACTTACATGTATCGTTGACCAATTATCCGAGTCGTAATCGATTGTAAGATTTTATCCCGAGGGGCCGTCGTCGATTTAAAACCAATTGTAATCCGTTAGTTTGTACGTATCGGACAGCAATTTTCAAAAGCTTGTAACTTCTTCGTTTCTCAACGAAATTTCGAACCGAAAGATGTTTTGGAATCGTGGTAAAGTGAACTTTAAGATTTTGTAAAGAAATCAGAGAGACTATGGTGTTTTCAACATGCAAAACGAGGAAGAACAGGTGATAGCTGAATGAAAACAGAAAATGGAGCTCTGTTTTCGTGCAACTATCTCGACTTCTTTGAGGGTTTTTCTGGGAGCTTTTTGTGACTCAAGGCTGTGTGTATATGCTGTATATTTCGTATGTCTTGAATGCTTACGGTGGGTGTCTATATATAGTGACAGAAGGTAGGGTTTTTAAGGAGGAAAAGAGCAGCTATGTCCCGTTTTCAAGAGAGCTGCTGTCCACGGTTTGCTCTAGGGTTTTAGGGGGGGGGGGGGGGGTTTCTTGAGGGTTAAGCAAAGGTGAATGAGTCATGAGGATCAGGTCTGGGCTCTTGTTCATGGGCACGGGTTTGATGGCCAAAAAGTCGGGTTTTGATCCGCATTTGGGCTACCCCAAAACAGAGCACGGGATGGGGGTTTGGGATCGTCTTTCTGTGAACTATTTGGGCTGATTATAGTCGTGTTTGGTCAGGTAGGGAAGGAGCATGGCTGGGTAGAAAAGGAGTCAGGTTTTTGGGTCGCTTTTTGGGTTGTCAAAACAGGGTACGAAAGGGGGGGTTTGGGACGTGTTTGGACAGGTTTTTTGGGCTGTATTTTGGCCGTGGTTTGAGGCTGGGTTTTGGCCTGGATACGAGCTTTGGTACGTGGGGTAGGAGATGGAGAAAAGGCCTTGAAATTCGTGTTGAAACGGGCTCTAAATCATTCTTAAAATCGAGCTTAAAACGAGCTTAAAAACTTGCTGTTGAGAAAACGAATTCATCGAATACGATTTAATAAACTGCTTTAAAGCATGAGAAACGACTTTTCAAGTCAAAAAAAGAATTTGTACAAGCGGCTTTTCAAATCGAAATACGTAAAATGATTTTTCAAATTAAAATATTTTATTTTCAATAAAATACATACTTGCGACAAAAATAAAATTTGACAGGGCCACATAAATCAAACATCCTTTAAATTAAAAAGCACTGCGTCGACAGCGTCCGGCTTACATCGTAAAACGAACTCAAATAAATGACACGATATACACGTCGTCCTATCATCATTGGGAATTTGTCGGGGTTTCTATAAATTTCCATATCGACAGATACGGGTATCTACAGGTTCGTTTATCTTTGAAAAGTTTAAGCGAGTTTTCGAAGATATGAATGCATATGCTCGTTTTGAAAAAGACCATGGAGTGCATAGCCTCGAACTTGTACGTACGACTCAAAAGGGGTGAAAATGAGTCAGTCGGGTACACCTCCAACTACCTCGAGTACGCTTTGGCAGATACTTAACCCCTTCATTTCCTTACACCGGGGCGATAGGTTTTCTGAAGGGAGCACTGGGGCGTCGAGATAGCTGCTACTGGCAGAAGCCGTGGAGGGGCGAGAGGAAAGTTAGTTCGGCGTGTGCATTATCGAGTGAACAAGCCTGCATGTGGGAACCACCTCTGGAGGGTGCAAAGGGTGCCTAGATTCCAAAAGGAATGGACTCTAAACGAATGTGCATAGCTCAAATATGTATACTTGGATTGTTCAAGGCTTTCAAGTTTCACCTCTTTATTTTTAAAAAGAAAAAGCTAGTTTTAAGTTTTTTAAAATAAAATCTCCCCAGTGGTGTCGGCAAACTGTGGAACCCGGAACCGTCGAGGGACCCAACTCGGCCTTGCTTAAGGGCGGATTTTAAAGTTAAAAAGATTAAGTTAGAAAAACCTTTAAGAATCAAGTATGGAGTCGCCACCTAATTATCGCGGAAATTAGGAACCTGCTACCATGTTCTAAGTTAAAAACATGTCCTAGATTTTGGAGCACGCCGACACCCCTAGATCTAAGGTTGTGAAACCAGATTGGATTCGGGGTGAGGGTACTTTAGAAAAAGAGTTAATTCAAATAATGATTTATGAAAACCTTTTAGAAAAGCCTATGTAAAAATAGCCTTTACTGACCTAGAACAATCCTTGTAAGGTGATATTTGAGCTAATGTTATCGCTATGTACAAGTGCGATAAGTTTATAAAAGAATGCAGATGCAGATGCAAAAAGATTGATTAAAACCCTCAGTTTAGCATGTTTAACTTGTTAACGAATACGGTTCAGTTAAAGGTCGAATTCATTGTTTAAGTTGATTTAATGCAAAATGAGAAGGTGCAAGATGCATGCAAATAAAATAAAGTTCAATTGTCCATTGGTTTATTTTATAAGGTCGGTTGCTTATGCGACTTTGGCGTGTCATCGGATATGGAGTGTACCCGAAGTAAATTGAACACTTGGAGTGCAAGCGCTACTGGGTGCCAAAGCCGTGGGGCGCCAGAGTGTAGACCCCTTTGTTAGTCCATAGAAAATAAGAAAAAGCATTGATCCAAGTGGATCGGTACCTACCTTGTCCCGACGTCAGACCGGGGCAGAGCTTCGCTTCTTGAACTTAAAAGGAGGATGAATTCAACACGGGATGGTGTGTTGAACTCAAGGATTTGAGTGCTTGAGGCTTTTGTGAATGTATTGCTGTGCATACCGTGCTGGACGGTATATTTTGTGGGACCCAAGTATGGGTGCTAAAACTAGGAAGAGAGGTTGTGAGAAGAGAGGGTTTTCTTGTGTGGAAAACTTATGTGAATAGGTCGTGCATAGCGGGGTATATACAGGAGAATAGCCAAGGGAAAATAGGAAACTCGGGGTTAAAACCAAGCTGTGAAACCGCATAGCCTTATGCGGCTCAAGGGGAAACCGCATAAGGGTTATGCGGTTTGCACCCTAAACCGCATAAGCTTATGCGGTTTAGGTGGGTGGTTTTAACTTCAAGATTTCGTATTTCCTTATTCCGATTTGCTAGATCTTGGGAATATTCGGTGTAATCTCCTTGCTTGTGCTCCAAGAAGGCCTAGTATGATCTTCTAGAGAGTTGTTGAGGGCTTTGGAGTGAGGGCCAAAGGCTGGGCTTTGGGCTCGGTTTTGGGCCCGAGACCCGGAAAAATGAAAAAGGTGTATTTTGTAA
The DNA here is from genome assembly GCA_023091065.1 of Dianthus caryophyllus. Lineage (NCBI taxonomy): Eukaryota > Viridiplantae > Streptophyta > Magnoliopsida > Caryophyllales > Caryophyllaceae > Dianthus > Dianthus caryophyllus. Next base: position 6,671,931 of record CM041529.1, on the reverse strand, counting down.
TGTTTTGTGAAATAAGGTAAGACGTGAGGTTGTATTTTGTGTGAGAGGGGGCTAAATAGCGGGTTTAGCTACCGGGCCTAAATTTAGGAATTTAGGAATGCTGAATTAGTCCTTGTTAATGCAAAAGGGCTAATTGTAGTGCAAATGCGAAGCTCATGCCAAATGAAGCAGGACAAGGACCTAGCTAGACTCCAAATGGACAAAATGAACGTTTATTTAAGTGTGATGTGAAGCGACCTAAATTATTTTAACATTTAAAACGACTCAAAATAAATTCGACATTAATTAGAACCGTTTAGTTAGCGTTAAACATGCGTAATAAAAGTCCGTGTTACATCACAGGGTTTTGTTTGGGAGGGTACGGATATGGGTATCCACAGAAGTGTGTTATGTGTTTAACCTCGATACATTGCATCCTAAGGGTGGTTCTCCTCAGTCGATCTAGGCTATTTGTTGCTTCTGTCGAGTCTTCAATTTGGACTTACAAAGACTTGGCCTCTTGTTCCTGGGCTTCGGTACTTCATGCCCTTGGGGTTTCGGCCCCTCGCTTATTGATTTCTAAGCTTGTTGACTTCTTAAGCTTTTTGACTTCTTAGCTTTTGACTTCTTAAGCTTTTTGCTTAATTGTTTCGCCCCTTGATTCGGAGCTTTGAGACCTTTTACTTTTTGGTGACTTCGGTTTTGATCTTTGTACCTTGTATTCCCGTTTGATTTGAGAATATCTCACGCCCTGTGTTCTCGGACCTTGCTAAAGTCTGCGGCTCGGTGGTCGCTCGTGATCTTGTGTCTATCACGCCGGGCTCCTCTGACAAGTTCATTTGCTTATTAGGCACACGATCAAGTACACGGAGGGCGATCCAGGAATACTCGTACTTCTGGTCGCGATCAAATTCATGACCACTGTGGAGCTCCAAATTAATGGATCCTCCTCCAAAAGCAGTGGAGTAGTAGATCACGAGTTGACTACCGGACCTTAGGTGTTTAGTCGTCGGAACCTTTTTTGTCTTTGTGTCTTTGATTTAGTTGTTGACTTGGACCTTCGTACCCGGCCTAAACCTCCTTAGGATAGCTGTTCCTGGGATGCAATGTACGTTGGTGGAAAATTGTGTCTTTTATGGGAAAGGTGTGTAAAAAGGAAGCTGGGTTGTAGGCAAACTTATTTCTTTATTGATTTGTTAAAAATGTCGTACGTCGGAGACTCGATTGCCCTAGACTGACAGAGATTGACTCAAAGCTTAAAAACTCGACCCGTATTGAAAAGACTCGAATTTCTTGAGGAGATCCGCGAGATCGTCGATGGCGCCTTGATGGATTCTTTGCTGGGTGCTCGAGACGCACATGACTCGATTCACGCATATGTAGATTTGACTTTGACTTTGTAACAACCCGGATTTTCAAACAAAATAAAATAAAGAAATAAAAAGGATTTAGAAAATAAAAGCGAGCCACGATGGCGGAAACACCGTGGAATCCGGATCATCACTCACTAAACCAACTAAACAACGCTAGGAAGGTAGGCCTTGAGGCCTAGAAGTGGGGAATAAATACCCCTTACAAAACCAAAACCAAAGTTCAATGAACTGAAAGCATAAATGAAGTCTAATCCAAACTAAACCAACACGACAGCTATCGTGACAACTCGCGAAAGGCATGCTACGGGTCTCAATCTCACGGCATTCTCACACATAAGCCCATCCCGCGCGTACCTATAAAAAAGGAAGCAACAACCACAATCAGTGGGGAGTAACTAGGTGCTCCCCAGTCATATTTTAACATAACGAACATAAACAACCATGCAAACAAGCTCACCTGGCCTACAGCCTATTACCAATGTACATCAACATAAACCACAAACATACAACAAAAGAAACGACAATACACAACAACAAAACGTCACGGCACAACCAAAGTTGTGTCCAAACCAACTGAGCTCTCAAGACAATCTTTCTTCCAACCAACTGCGAGAGTAAGCGCGGAGAACTGGGTGAAGCAACAAGAATCACCCCGGGTGAAGCAACAAGAATCACCCAAACCCTATGGCGGAACAGCAACAAGAAGTTCCTCAATAATCACAAGTCTAAATTTGGCCAAATTCCACCGAGCAACAAAAACGGTGACGACATAAATAACCATAGTCTCTAACCCTTCTGGTTGAGAACCCATGATAGCTCTAGCTAAACAACAAGAATAGCCGAGGGGACCATGAGCGGTATCCGTCCATCCTAGGACGTTGTATCTCCTCACACATGTGCCAGAACAGTACCCATGTGCAAACTTAACCCAAGCATAACCTTTTAACCTGTTAACCTGTCTCCAATACTTCCAACACGACCACGCAACCAAAACAACCATACTCATACATACACAAGACTCATTACAACCATAACCAACCATACATACCGAGTACAATGTGATCAACATACTTCACAAGTCATACATTCAATTAACATGCTCATAATTCGTTATTTAGTAATCAACAAAGTATATCTCAATTCGATTTAGCATAGATAACATCCCAATACATGCCAAGACTCCAACAAGTGACCAACAAACCATCACACACACACACACACTACACGGCCAGCCTGCTTACACACGGCCAACACACACACAAACCCATTTTCATGCAATTTACTCGATTCTCATGTGACCCATCAACAACTTATGTGACCAATTCACTTAGGCATGCATATAAACGTTATTAAACATCATGTAATCATCTTAACTCATAATTCAACATTAGGTAATTCATACAAACATCATAATTCAACATAATTAAGCCAAAATAAGGAAGAAAAGCAAGAGAAACAAAGAGCAAGGGCTTCAGCCCCCTACCCATTCATTCGGCCAACAACATCAATCAACACCAAATCGTTTTTCTCAAGTTTTGCAAACATGATTAGCATTAAATTACGAGTATTATGCGATTAATAATGATAATATGACAAACCCTAGTATGAGGCCAAAGATTCTAGCATGAATTCATGATCAAACATTAACCAAACAACAAGATGTGCAAGCATACATTAAAACAACAATGTCAACAACAAGATCATAACAACTTAGGCCTCATACATGCTAAAATATAACTAGATCACACCTAGTTACCTTTGTTGAGATCCAAAAGCCTTGCTACTCCTCTTCTTCTTCAACTAAGATGGTGTCTCCCTCCTCAAAATCACCTTCTCCTTTGAAGATCCAAGCCAAAACACACAAGCAATGAATACATAGCATCATAACACATTAAATAATACAAGATCAGAAAATAAAAGAGATAAAAAGAGATTGTTGGGCCCAAATTTTCCGGCCCAGTTTGGGCCCTGTCAGCAGCAGTACCTTGCTCAGGACCCTGAGCATCGCGGGACCCTGGGCATGATCTAGAATATTCCGAGGATCCAGACGGCGCAGAACCCTGACCGTGCAAGACCCTCCAGGAGCCCCAGCTAGCCCAGGACCCTGAACATTCCAGGACCCTGGGCAGGACCCAGAGCATCTCAAGAAGCCAGGCAGCACAGGACCCTGGACAGCCAGGGCCCTCAGGAGTCTCACCAGCGGATCTATCCCGAAATGCAACGGACAATTAAAGTAGTTGCGAGAAAGGGGGAAGCGTTACAACAGAAGGAACAATTAAGGCCTATTCAATAGGGAGCCACGACAGTGACAAAGAGAGGAATAATAGGAGCAAAGTCAGAGGAAGGTTACAAGTATAAAAGAAGAGCTAGGGTTCAAGGAAGGGGGATCATCCCACATTCAGCAACAACACTACCATATTCAACATCCAGCAATTATTTTATAGCATTCTAAACACTCTGAACACATTTTCAGCAACTCCTAGCATTATTCAGCAAATATTGTACCAAATAACATGCCTTAGCACCCTAAATCTTGTAATCCTTCTTTGAATAGTGGATAGTTGGTGGGACAAGAGCTTTCCCCCGCGGTCGTTTCCCACATCGGGTTTTCCGCGTAACCAAAAAACCTACGTGTCTCATTTCGTTCTCGTCATTTCTTTTCCTTAAGTTTTCGTTTACAATTCTTAGTTTGGCATACGATAAGGTCGCTTTAACCCTAACTCAATAAATTATGCTTTGGTAAATTTTTTGCCAAAACATTTGGCGCCGTCTGTGGGGAATTGCGATCATCTTTGTAGCCAGATTCATTCCTTCATCTAGCAATCATGTCAAGCAGTGCGCAGCCTAAGGATTCGCTCCACACCCTCCTGAGGAGCATGGAGTCGCTGTTCAGGGTTATGGATCAGATGCGCAGGAGAAGCCAGGAAACCACCAGGAGGCTGCGGGCCCTGGAGTCCAAGGTTCAACGAGGAGACTTTGGAGCGGCGTTCCAGGACCCTGGAGCCATAACCATCGATACCTCTCTCAGCCCTGGCAGCCAGCAGCAAACTTCAGGGGGTGCACAGGCAAAGGGGACGGCGGCTCTCAGTCTCGAGGAGGACGCTGCAGCCAGGAAAGGGACTTTCAGCTGCCCCTCCAGAAAGGTCACCAGCGACCGCAAAAACGAGAGAGCCAGACCATACGAAAGGCCAGCAGACCACAAAGTTTCGAGAGCCAGAGATTGGAGGAACAACCAGAACCTCCCACCCAAGGTAAGCGAGTACAAATTCGCTACTAATATTGATGGACTTCTCAAATATTTGCAGGACCTTGGAGACCAAGTCAAGTGGCCTTGCAAGAACCCTAGAGACACCCGCAGGAAAGACCCCAGCAGGAGGTGCGCATTCCACGGCGGTATCGGGCATAGCACCGAGGACTGCGTAGCTCTAAGGAGGGAACTGAAGAATCTCCAGGACGGGGGGCACCTCGACCACATTCTGCCGAGAGAGTCCAGGTCCGGCAGGGTGGGATCCATAGACCAGGTCCAGCCATCGCCACCTCCGTTGTATGCAAAGGTGGTGTATGTGAACTGGGGGGTTGGAGCTGCGTGGGCCAACCTACTCAGCGGTCCAAGGACGTACGGAGGTAGCTGTGAGCGCCGTGATGATCAGGGGGCATGAAGGGTCCCAGCAGCCAGTTCTACACTGACCACAAAAGCCTGAAATATATCTTCACGCAGAAGGAACTCAACATGAGACAACGCCGGTGGTTAGAGCTGATCAAGGACTATAAGATTGAACTACTGTACCACGAGGGTAAGGCGAACGTCGTTGCTGACGCTCTGAGTAGAAAGACTACGCATACCCTTAGTAACATTTGGGAAATTCCGGCTAGTATCGTCAGAGACTTCAAAAGAATGAATTTAGAGTTGGTTCAGTCTGATGATGCTGATTTGAACGCAATGATCGCAGAGCCGGAGTTATATCACGAGATTAGAGCTCTACAATGGGAGGATGAAGAACTCGTGAAAATCAGAAGGAAAATTCCTTCAGGAAACCGAGAAGGGTTTGAGATTAAACCTGACGGGAGTCTGAGATTCAAAGAAAGGTGGTGTGTGCCCGACGTACCAGTGCTAAAGAGAAGGATCCTCGACGAGGCACATAGTACACGATACTCCATACATCCAGGGTCAGATAAAATATACCAAGACTTAAAGCTGAGATTCTGGTGGGTAGGAATGAAAGCAGAGATTGCCGAGTATGTTGCAAAGTGCCTAATCTGTCAGAAGGTGAAATTCGAACATCAGCGACCTGGAGGACTACTACAACCCTTGGACATTCCATTGGGGAAATGGGACTCCATTTCCATGGATTTCATAACGGGCTTACCGAGAACTCACAAGGGAAATAATGCGATCTGGGTGATAGTGGACCGCTTAACAAAATCGGCCCATTTCCTGCCAATCAAGGACACCTGGAGCCTTGAAGAGTTAGCTAAGGCATATGAGAAGGAGGTGATCCGATTACACGGCGTACCGCTAGACATTATTTCGGATAGGGATCCGAGGTTCACCTCTCATTTTTGGGACAAGCTCCAAGCAGCATTGGGAAGCCAACTGAAGATGAGCACCGCTTTCCACCCTGCGACCGATGGTCAAACTGAGCGAACTATCCAAACGGTCGAGGACATGCTCAGGGCATGTGCTTTAGAATTCAACGAGAGTTGGGAGAAAAGTCTACCTTTGATTGAATTCTCCTACAACAATAGCTTCCATGCAAGCTTGGGTTGTGCTCCTTTTGAAGCCCTCTACGGGAGAAAATGTCGTAGCCCAGTCTGTTGGGACGATGCTAGTGATAACGTGGGTACTGGACCAGAGGTTATTCAAGACCAGATTGAACACATCAAAATCATTCGTGAACGACTACAAGCGGCCCAGGACCGTCAGAAGATGTATGCTAACAAGCATCGCCGACCTATTGAATTCAAAGTCGGAGATCATGTTTTCTTGAAAGTATCGCCCATGAAGGGGGTTTGACGTTTCGGTTTGAAAGGGAAGCTAAGTCCTAAATACGTTGGACCGTACGAAGTACTTGAAAGGATTGGTGAGGTAGCCTATCGCCTAGCACTACCCCCCAATTTATCCAAGGTTCACAACGTGTTCCACGTTTCTCAACTAAGGAGATACAGGAGTGACCCAAGTCATATCATTACTCCTGACGTGATCGCAGTTGAGCCTAACTTGCTATACTCCGAGAGACCTGTCAAGATTCTAGCGCGAGAAACCAAGGTGTTGAGGCGGAAGACGGTTCCCTTAGTGAAGGTGCTATGGAAGGGTCAATTGACTGAACAAGCGACTTGGGAGACCGAAGCCTCTATGAAGGAGAAATACCCCGAGCTGTTTATCTCAGGTGAAAATCCTATCCTTCATTCAAGTTTCGGGACGAAACTTTTCTAAGGGGGGAGGTTTGTAACACCCCGTGTTAATTTAATTCAATAATTAGCCATCAATTTCTAATTTCAAATCGTAAATCACTTCTTAACCTTTTAACCTTCCAAAATCTCAATTTTTGCAAAACTTTCGTTTTGTAAAATTTATCGACTTCTTTAAAACTTTTAAAAATTTTTGAATAATAAAATAAATATTTTAGTCTTAGAATTTAAAAGTAGAAATATTTCGAAAAATAGTCAAACGTGCACACATTGACTTTTATCGCTTTTGACACCCGACTTTTAAAACTGATAAATTTCGTGAAAAACTTTTTAACATCAAATATCATTAGGAAGCTTCTTATTTTGACACTAGTATGTCAAGTTGTTCTTATGACTCATTATTTTCATTTAAATTAAACTTTATTTACTAAATAACCTAAACTTAACCTAATACTTTTAACCTAAAAACTTACTAGCTTTTCATTATTTTCACAAGTGTAAAAACTCATCCTTTCCTCCTCCAAATTGCCGAGCCACTCCCTCCATTTTCTCCCTTTATTTTTCTTCCATTTTATTACTAAAACACACTAAATAAAACACTAAATATTACTCTATTAATTCCTAGTATTATTTAGCTATTTAGTGGGTGATTGAAGCTTACTATTTCGGGTTTATTTTTGAAGGTGAAGACGAGTACTTGGGTGAAGAACTTAACCTAGATAATATAGTAGACCCGGAAAACCTCTAGCTTGCCAAACCCAGGTGACTAACTATATCTCATATTAGCCTCCTTTGTAAATTAATTTGTTTTGTTATTATAATTTTATGAGTATGAAAATTATGTTAAATATGTTAAACATCACATGAGTGCACTTGTATGTTTATGTGTTGTATAATAAAATGATAATAACTAAATAATATGCTAAATAGATTATTGTAGTAATATTGTTCTATGTTTAGTTAAATTAATTTTGAGCATTTTTAATTTATGTTCATATGATTTTTATATTTAGTTATGTTTTATTTGAGTAGTAATCATATATAAAAATTATGTGAAGTATTAAAAACGAGTTTAAAGCGATTAAAAATGAAAAATAAAAATTGTATGTTCATGTATATATATCTCGGCATTTTCAATTTTTTTTAATATATTTTCACTTTTAATTTTTGTAAATAATAAGTTAGAATAAGTTAGTTAAAATAGATGTATTCATGTTAAAAAAATTAAATTAGGAAAATAAATTATAAGTTGTTAAAATCAAAATTAGTGTTCTTGAGCTTTAATATGATCTTCATATGTGTTCTTGAAATATTCATGTTGATGTTCATCATTTTGTACTCTTTGATTTCATTTTAGTTTATGTTTGTTAATAATTTGTGTTTATGTTTAGTTATTGTTTTATATATTATTAATCTTATAATATAAATCAACTTAAAACATTATAAATCATTTAGAATAAAAAGTTAGAAATTTAAAGTGTTGAAAAACACTATTCATAAATATAAATGAAACTTTTAATAAATTTCATTTTAGTTTAAATCGTATTAGTATAATTAGAATAATTAAATTATAAAGACTTTAAGCTAAAAACCGTTAAAATCGAAAAATGAAAATTTTAGAAACACCATGGGCTACTCACGGCATTTCTACATTTTTTTAGGTTAAATTTTGTTTTTATCACTTTTTAGTTTAGTTGTTAAAATAATTTAATTATTAGTTAATAAGTTAGAATTAAGAAATTAAAAGAAATAAATCAATTTTTATATATATATGTTCCACACGACATTCTTGTATAAAATGGACTAAATTTGACTAAAATGAAATTATCACTAAGTCACTAAAGTTAAATAGTAATTAGAATTGAATTTTTGTATAAATCGACTTAGTTATAAATGAAATATTATAAACCGATAAAAATATGTAACCGTTATAAAAATGAACTAAATCGTGTGTTACTGCCTTTGCTATTTGGACTGTTGATCTTGGACATACGGACTAAAATGAATCGTCCACGTTACTATTATTTTAAAAATGAAAATCGCTAAATTTAGTTAATAGACGACTAAATTTAACTAAGTCTCATTTTAAAATGAATATCATTATCACTTTTTACAAATTGAACTTAACATTTTTAAAACTAGTATTTTAAAATGAATATCATTATCACTTTTTACAAACCGAACTTAACGTTTTTAAAACTAGACTTTTAGAATATTTTCAAAACTCACTAAGTACAAAACGAACTTAACGACTTTGAAACTAGAAATTTATACTTAGAAAATAAAAGGGTTTAGGTTATTTTTCTAAAATATCTTAAGTATAAATACCTAGAATATCTTAAGTATAAAAATACGTATAAATATAGGATTACGTACAAGTATAAGAATACGTATAAGTATAAAAATACGTATAAAATACGAAGTATAAAAATACGTATAGAATACGAAGTATAAAAATACGAATACGTATAAAAATACGTATAAAATACGGTGAATAGTGAATAGAGAATAGTGAATAGTGAATAGTGAAAAATGAATAGTGAAATACTGAAAATAATTGAAAATTTTACTAAGTATAGAAAAATTTAAAATGAATAAGTAAATGACTTAAAGTGTTTTGAAAAACACTTAAATAAAATTTGGACATACTAATAAACGTACCAATATAGAAACTTGAAAACGTTAATAATTAACAGCACTTCAAATAATACACGAATATGTTATGTGATCATATGAAACCGAATACAAATACTTAAACGTTTGACGATGAGACTAGGAGAGTCTAGAAACATGTGATATGAAATATCAAATAAATAATGAATATTGAGTAAGTTAAGTAAAAGGTCAAGCTTGGGCCTCAGATAAGGGAACGTCAATCGTGAGTGAAGTGGGGTTAAGATAGTCTTGTAGCGGTCGCCATTGCCGTACAAGATAATTGAATATGCCAAGGCTTTTGTCTCAGGCTTTAGGAAATAGTCGTTTTATCCAGAGTTAAGGTGCTCTATGATTAGCATAGCCCATTCTTAAAGTGGATATTAGTGTATGCATACTAGACTAGGGTTTTATTCCCCTATTTCGCTAAAGTTACCAGGGCACCGTGACCTTGTGGATTCAGGTCGATTATAGCGGTTTGTCTCCTTGCCGTGTTTCGTTCTTAGTGGGCGCGACACTTGTATTCGTTCTTGCCACATGTACAGATCACTTGACGAGATTGTATCTGAAGTTCGAATCATTTCGAACACTAGAGGATGAGATGCAAGTATTATAGTATTCGGCGTGGTTTACGAGTCGAGTAAGCCTCTGCACTATGGAAGTGAGATGCAATCGATCAGAGTACAAGGGCCTACTCAGTGGTCAGGCTCGTAAGCAGTATGTGTTGTCTGTTGTATGTTTAATTGAGAATGAGTGTGTACCATCTTCGAAAACTAAAGACCACAACTTTCTGAATTGAATCGAGTCGGCATGAGGAGAATGATAAGATATGTATGTTTGATTGCGATCCGATATCGCCTTGTAATGCCATTGAATTATTGTGATACTATTGCTATGCTATTATGTGTTATTTGCCTTCATAATTGAATATCATGCTTATATGATTTATCGCTTTAAACCGCATGCTTATTATGACTTATATGTCTTTATATGCTATATGTATTAAGCATGTTTATGTTTTTATCATAATGTTATGTTTATAAAGCGATAATATTAAACCAAAGTAATTGAAATCGAGGGTAAGTATGAGCATAGCTAGTCATCGCTCAATGGCATCCCCCCATCAGTTTATTGTGCAGGACGTTCGTGGACCAGGAGCTGAGTTTTGGATGGAGCCACGAGACGTTTTTTATTGCTTTTCCTTAGTTGTTTCGAGAGAGATGTAATATATATATAACGCTACTCTTTTGAATTTCTGTATTTAGAGTTGTTTTATTCAACTCTTAAACGATGACGCAATATTTTGGGTTATTGTATAATTAATAACGCTGGTTTAAGACTTAATTAATTTCCGCCTTAGTAGTTAAAGTCGACTAAAAACCAGGTTGTTACACACGCGACAAGAGAACTGATTTTCTCGAGCTAAAAGAAATGAGAAAATCAAGAGAAATAAATTACGAATTTAAATGAGACGAACAATTAATATTAGGAAAAGTCGGGGTGTTACAATCTCACCACCTAAAAAGAAGTTTCGTCCTCGAAACTTGAGAACGAAAGAATGCCCCCAAAGGAGTAAGAAAACTACCTACTCCTATGGTCCTCAAGACAAGAATTACTAACTCTACTCACCATGATAATAAGGGCATAGACACGCTTAACGATGCTCATATTAGCTCAATATCACCAACTGCTCGGATGTGGATCGCTAGTTTATGTAAACTTGTATACCATAGATACATCGTATGCTCGACCAACCCAAATTGACTATTATTAGCTTCGTATGTCCATAACAACTCAACATAGTATCTCAATCCAAAATGTTAACACACTCCAAACGCATTTTAAAATCGTGGACATCCTAACTAACGTCACCAATACAATTGCCGCACAAACTAATCCTCAAATCAATGCCAAAGACAAACCTCATACCCTCAATCATAACGTGATCCAAGCTCAAGTCTATATCGCTTCACATATCTATCCACACTCCCCACAATGTAATAACCATAATTATGTCATACCATATCGTCTCAACCCCAAATCAAAAGTATATTATCCAGTAACTATCAAAATGTGTCGTCAAAGGCTTACTACTCTCTCAACCCATTATTGCCATACACAAGTCTATCCACACCTTTCTCGAACGTCTCTACCTTACTGACCTCGAATTCTTTCCTACCATTAATGATTTTCCTTATACTTAACACATACACAAAACCACAAGATGCACACTTGTCATTCCTACAATATCCTTTAAAGTACAAACCCCAAAGTTTTATCGTGCTCACTATAACCTTTAAGTTTTCCTCAAAGCCAATTATTGCTCACTACAACATCACTTCCCAATTCTCACTAACTCACGATTATCACACCCCATATACCATCATAATCGAATCCTCAAAAATACTACCTATATAGATACCATCACTTCCTTTACCTCTACTCATCGCATACTAAGCTTTTACTCACGAAGGCTATAACTCACAAACATTATCTCGCAACGATTAAGCTACCTCGCAAAGCTCTAGCTAGAAGTCACAAAACTAGGAATCCACTCAGGCCACCACGACCAACCATGTGCGCCACCTAACCGAACATCCATACCATTAGCTACTAATCCACTAAGCTCCAACATCTAAGGTTCTCATAACAGCGACAACCTAGGAATCAAGTCTCGAGCTGGAGAAGGATAAATCACCCTACGACCGCTAATTGACAAGCAAGTGATCAGGGGAACTTAACCGGGACAAGATTGATATTAAGACACCAAGAGTTCTTACAAAATTGAGAACGTGATTAGCTATGGAAAAGAATGGAAAATCATAGAAGATCGACGTCTTAAAAGTTGGCTCAAAGGCAATAGATCTGAAGTAGCCTCTAGAGGGAAACCTAAGGAATAGAATGACATGAGACCCGAATGACAAGACTAAAAGGTGATCGATAGGGTCATGGTATAAAAGTGATGAGTTATGAGGAATAAGAAAGAAAAGAAGGAATGAAACGAACTAAGTAAAAATATGACATAATAAATCTTTTGCAAGAAACTGCTCAACAACCACCAATTTGACAAAAGAAATTCTTAATATGAAACGATGAAGGAAAATGGAAATATTCTTTAAGAGTTCACAAATGAAGGCATAAGACTCGTTTCCGACAAAGAACTCAAATTGGTTTCTTTATGAAGGAGATAAGAAAAGGTAATTGCTGAAAAGTTTGACAAATATAAAGTATGATCAGAAGTAACAATTTCAAAGAGAAGTCTTAAAGTCGAGTTTCCAAAATGACATTGATTTTTAGAGGAATAAAGCTGCTAAAATACCAAGTAGAATAAATAATGTTTAAATAAACCAAATGCTCAAATTAGAAAACTTAATAAAAGAAGGTTTAGGATAACAAAGAGGTTTTGATCAAAAGTGGATGCAATTGATAAGTGTCAGTCATTTCAAATTTGATTGAGTAAAAAGCCATCAAAATGTATTGACGCGTTTAAAAATGAATGGAAAAGTAAAACCTTACTGATTAATATTTTCCTAAACATAGTTACAAAATAAGAAAGTACAAGAAGAATAAACACACCATTATAGCACAAATATACAAAAATAGGTTTCGTTAATAGAACTGACTGAAAACATTTTTGAAATAAAAGAGTTTAGAAATTGTTTCAGCACGATCTATTGAAAAAGATGAGGATGAACATATTAAGAAATTTTATTGGGGAAAAAGAAGCTCAAGTTGTAAATCGGCTAATGGTTTTAAAACAGCTGTATGGTAAGATCCAAGATCTAGCAGGATATACTAAGGACAAGTGTAGCTAGCAAGCTGAAAGAGGTCCCTACGAATACGGTAGGTGACTTGGATTAAGAGCCTCCGCTGTGTGCTCTGATGGTAGGACCATACATTCGCAACTCGGCTTCAAGTTTCTTGCTCCAGCTGATTAATCAGTACGAATTAAAGACTTTAAGAGTTAAATTTCTAGATATTTCGAAAGGTTTTAAATCTGAATAATCAAATGATTAAAGTCAGATAAACCAATAAATCGAAAAAGAATTAAGACAGTAAATCATCAAGGAATAGATAGATTAAAATTCTCAAAGGAATTGAGCAGTCAAACAAATATTGTTAAAAACAAGCGTTAGTAATAATAAAGGAAAAATGCAAGAATACATTTGAAAGGAAAAAAGGAGTATTATCATTCGGTAAGAAAATAGAAGTATAAGGTATTTAATCTTAAAAGAGGAGTTTTGAGGAAATCAAAGATGTCGGATAATAACTAAGAATGTAATTATCAGAGTGAAACATTTTGAAATAAAGAAATACATTTAAAAACGATGATTAAATCAAATCAAAAGCTTTTTAAGACTGTTTTAGAGGCAGAACTAGTAAATTTTTAATGTAGAGATTTATCGAGTCGACACCCGACCTCGCATGGCTCCATCATCCCTGTACCTGCATCCAAAGCAAACATATGATCTAATGATGGGAATCCTAAGACCACCATTCACACAACTACTCATACATATGCACAAATAACGGAGACCCCTAATGTGTCTACCCCAACACTCTCACTCGGTATTCTAAGTCAAATCCTACTCACTCACCTAAGAGAGTTGGGAGCGTATTCGCTCTGATACCAACTGTAACAACCCGGATTTTCAAACAAAATAAAATAAAGAAATAAAAAGGATTTAGAAAATAAAAGAAAATAAAAGCGAGCCACGATGGCGAAAACACCGTGGAATCCGGATTATCACTCACTAAACCAACTAAACAACGCTAGGAAGGTAGGCCTTGAGGCCTAGAAGTGGGGAATAAATACCTCTTACAAAACCAAAACCAAAGTTCAATGAACTGAAAGCATAAATGAAGTCTAATCCAAACTAAACCAACACGACAGCTATCGTGACAACTCGCGAAAGGCATGCTACGGGTCTCAATCTCACGGCATTCTCACACATAAGCCCATCCCGCGCGTACCTATAAAAAAGGAAGCAACAACCACAATCAGTGGGGAGTAACTAGGTGCTCCCCAGTCATATTTTAACATAACGAACATAAACAACCATGCAAACAAGCTCACCTGGCCTACAGCCTATTACCAATGTACATCAACATAAACCACAAACATACAACAACAGAAACGACAATGCACAACAAGAAAACGTCAAGGCACAACCAAAGTACGAGAGTAAGCGCGGAGAACTGGGTGAAGCAACAAGAATCACCCCGGGTGAAGCAACAAGAATCACCCAAGCCCTATGGCGGAACAGCAACAAGAAGTTCCTCAATAATCACAAGTCTAAATTTGGCCAAATTCCACCGAGCAACAAGAACGGTGACGACATAAATAACCATAGTCTCTAACCCTTCTGGTTGAGAACCCATGATAGCTCTAGCTAAACAACAAGAATAGCCGAGGGGACCATGAGCGGTATCCGTCCATCCTAGGACGTTGTATCTCCTCACACATGTGCCAGAACAGTACCCATGTGCAAACTTAACCCAAGCATAACCTTTTAACCTGTTAACCTGTCTCCAATAATTCCAACACGACCACGCAACCAAAACAACCATACTCATACATACACAAGACTCATTACAACCATAACCAACCATACATACGGAGTACAATGTGATCAACATGCTTTACAAGTCATACATTCGATTAACATGCTCATAATCCATTATTTAGTGATCAAACAAAGTATATCTCAATTCGATTTAGCATAGATAACATCCCAATACATGCCAAGACTCAAACAAGTGACCAACAAACCATCACACACACACACACACACTACACGGCCAGCCTGCTTACACACGGCCAACACACACACAAACCCATATTCACGCAATATACTCGATTCTCGTGTGACCCATCAACAATTTATGTGACCAATTCACTTAAGCATGCATATAAACGTTATTAAACATCATGTAATCATCTTAACTCCTAATTCAACATTAGGTAATTCATACCAACATCATAATTCAACATAATTAAGCCAAAACAAGGAAGAAAAGCAAGAGAAACAAAGAGCAAGGGCTTCGGCCCCTACCCATACATTCGGCCAACAACATCAATCAACACCAAATCGTTTTTCTCAAGTTTTGCAAACATGATTAGCATTAAATTATGAGTATTATGCGATTAACGATGATAACATGACAAACCCTAGTATGAGGCCAAAGATTCTAGCATGAATTCATGATCAAACATTAACCAAACAACAAGATGTGCAAGCATACATTAAAACAACAATGTAAACAACAAGATCATAACAAGTTAGGCCTCATACATGCTAAAATATAACTAGATCACACCTAGTTACCTTTGTTGAGATCCAAAAGCCTTGCTACTCCTCTTCTTCTTCAACTAAGATGGTGTCTCCCTCCTCAAAATCACCTTCTCCTTTGAAGATCCAAGCCAAAACACACAAGCAATGAATACATAGCATCATAACACATTAAATAATACAAGATCAGAAAATAAAAGAGATAAAAAGAGATCATACACTAATGGAAAAGACTAGGAAAGAATTAGGTCACAAAAGATGAGAGCTTGGATGAATAACAATGGAGTTTTAGGAGCTTTGAGAGAGTTTTTGTGAGAGGATTAAGGGGGATGAATGGGGATGAGATTAGGGATGAGATTAGGAAGGGAGAAATCAGATTATAAGGTTGCTATGTTTAGGAGTTAATAGGATATATAATGCCTTGATCAAAAAGCTACCCCAAGAAACCCTAACCCAACCCGAGCTGGGGGTTTCGGCTCGGTCCAGGGTGGACCGGTTCAAACTGACTCCTGAAAATTTTGCAGTTGCGAGGCCGTCGAAAAAATACACAGTTTAGCCTTTTGAATCACCTGAATCGGAGTTCGTATGAGGAAATTACACCGTTTTTAAGTTAATTACACCGTATTTAAGTTCCGACTACAGAGTAGCTTATCCACCCGACAAGAGAACTGATTTTGTTTTTGGCAAAAGCAGGATGTTTTGTTGAGACGAACAATTGATATTAGGAAAAGTCGGGGTGTTACATTGCAAAAGTTTTGTTTTTGGCAAAAGCAGGATGTTTTGTTGAGCAAAAACGTGTTGTCACATTTTGGCTCGATGTAAAAGGCGTTTTGAGATCGAATCCGATAAGTCCGTGTTAACGGGGGGGTCGTTATGAGCTTGTCATTGGATTGCGATGGAAACATGAGTCGATTCGGAGTAGCGATAGGCTATCCGAATCGAGGGTGTTTGAAATGTGATAAAAAACGGTTATGATTGTTTTCATACAGCTGGTTTTGAAAGAGAGTTAGATCGAAGCGGCTGTGAGCCACTTGGTTTAACCGTGAAGAATCTAAGAGATGTTGCTAGTTCATTCCCTAGAGAGATGTTTGAATTAAAATGGCGGTAGGCCGTTTAAACCAAGGATTTTGAAAATGTTTATTTTGGAACAGATGTTAAACGACCGTGAGCCGCTAGATTTGTTTTCGAGAAGAGGTCCACGAGAATAGGTTAACACTCTCGGGTTTGAAAAGGCTTGGTAATAAATGGGTTACAACGACTGTGGGTCATGTAATACATTTATGTTTTGGAAATGTCACGAGAATAAAGTGATTACTCACGGGTGTTTTGAAGAGACTGTTTGTCTAGATCAAACCTTCATGACTATGGGCCATTTGGTTCAAAGGAAGGATTTTTGAAAAAGGTTATTTCAAAAACGTGATGAGGATTTTGTGAAAGTAGTTTGTCGTGCTTTGGCAGAATGCTTGGAAAAGGTTTGAGCTAGAGACGCGTTGACACGTTTCTGACTCGATGTTTGAAGAGTGTGATCGTCCCAAGTTAACGGTATGTCGTTGTGGGCCGGTTGTAGATTGCGATAGAATTGCTTGGAGTGAACTTATGATAGCGGAAAGCTAGTTGGGTCGAAGATGTGAAGGTGGGATATGGACGGGTTTACGCGTCCACATGTTTTTTGCTTAAGAGGAAAAGGGCCAAGATGGTTACGAATCATTTGGTCCGATGAAAAGTCCACGATATTGGGCTTGGCCATTCTCGGGTTTTCTTTGCTTGTAAAAGATGATTTTTGCTGAATCGGGTCGACTTTGGGTCGTTTGGCCCAAAGAGATTTGTGAAGTGTTTTATTTGAAAAGTGTTTTGTTAAAAATTGGCGTACGATGACCGTGAGTCATGTAGCCATTGACGTTTTGAAAGGTCTCGGGAATGTAGTAATTATTCCCGGACGGTTGAAGAGATTTGTGATTGGGTCGAATCGAACTAGGTATAGACTAGTTGATTTGACACGGAAATTTTGAAAAATGTTGTTTCAAAAATGTGAAAGGCCGCGAGCCGCTCAGAATAAAAAAGTCTCCAAGAATGCGACGAGGTTCTTGGGTTTTGCTTTATGAAAATGCTTTGAGATGAATGGGTTACGATGGCCGAGGGCCACGTATTCCACTTGTGCTTTGAAAAGATTCGGGAATGTAATGATTAATTCCCGAGTGATTTGTGAGGAATGCTTAGTGGGTTGAATCGAAATAGTGGAGGACTATTTGGTTCGACCCAGAACTTCGAAAAGTATTTATTTCGATGTTAAGAGAATTTTGAAACGCGATTATTTCAAAACGAAAGAGCTTTGGTTGTTTTGTAGAAAACATGGATATTTTTGAAAAGAGTTTGTTTCAAAAATGAGAATGTTGTTATTTGTTTTGTAAAAGCGTGGAGTTTTTTTTTTTAAAAAGAGCTTATTTCAAAAATGATAGCGTGTTGTTTGCTTTGTAAAAATGAGAAGATTTTTGAAAATGGTTTATTTCAAAAATAAGAGTGTATAGCTTGTTTTGTAAAAGTAAAAAGGTTTTTTGAAAAGGGCTTAATTCAAAAATCGAGAGTGTATTGATTGTTTTGTAAAAGTAAGGAGATTTTTGAAGAGAGCAAAATGGAGAGTGTGTTGATTTAGGAGGTGAGAATGCGTGTGCGCATCTTGTCTTGATTTTGAAATGTGTTTTCTTTGCATTCGTCGAGCCCATGTTAACGGTTCGTCGTTAAGGGCTCGAGTCTAGATGCATGAAAAAGGATTCAGCTAGAGAGCGGTTAGCTAGTCGAGTCGAGGATGTTGAGAATGGATTAAGTTGTGTGAGTTAGATTTGCATTTTAGTGACATGACTAGACCAACGTTCATTTTAAGTTTTCATTCTAGCTCATTTTTTTTGTTAAGAAAACTCTTTTAAGCTTGAAAAAGGAGATTTTCGAAAAGGTTTAGCTAAAGGAAGCTTTTGAGGCGAGGATGCGTGCGCACATCTCGTCTCGATGTTAAAAGATTTTGCTTTGCACCCGTCGAACTAGTATCGGTAATTTGCCGAGGTGAGCTCGAATTCGGGTGTGTAAAAGAGAAAGGATTCGACTCGAGAGTGGTTAGCAAGTCGAGTCGAGGATGTTAAAAGTGGAGTCTAGGCCGTATGACCGAGAGGAATAAATCCACGAGCTTAGGTTTTAATCCTTGCTCGGGTTTTTGCTTGTTAGTAAAAAGGAAGATTTTGAAAAAGCTTGTTTCAAAAGTTCGCGATAATTTTGTTTTAAAAGTGTTAGCTTTGTTAGATGTTAGGTTCGTTTATCTTTGAAAAGTTTATGCGAGTTTTCGAAGATATGAATGCAAATGCTTATTTTGAAAAAAAAAAGACCATGGAGTGCATAGCCTCGAACTTGTACGTATGACTCGACTCAAAGGGTAGGGTCAAGTCGGGTACACCTCGAACTATCTTGAGTACGCTTTGGCAGATACTTAACCCCTTTATTTCCTTACGCCGGGGCGATAGGTTTTCTAAAGGGAGCACTGGGGCGGTCAAGATAGTCGTTTGCGACAAGCCGTGGAGAGGCGAGAGGAAAGTTAGTCCTGCACGTGCTTTATCGAGTGGACAAGCCTGCGTGTTGAAACCACCTCTCGAGGGTGCAAAGGGTGCTTAGATTCCAAAAGGAATAGACTCTAAACGAATGTGCATAGCTCAAATATGTATACATGGATTGTTCAAGGCTTTCAAGTTTCACCTCTTTATTTTTAAAAAGAAAAAGCTAGTTTTAAGTTTTAAAAATAAAATACTCCCCAGCGGAGTCGCCAAACTGTGGAACCCGGGATCAAGAGGGACCCAACTCGGCGTCTTGCATAAGGGCGTACTAAGGTTAAAAAGATTAAGTTAGAAAAACCTTTTAAAAGTGTTTGAAGTTGCCACCTAATTATCGCGGAAATTAGGAACCTGCTATCATGTCTTAAGCTAGAAATATGTCTTAGATTTTGGAGCACGCCGACACCCCTAGATCTAAGGTTGTGAAACCAGATTGGATTCGGGGTGAGGGTACTTAACTAAAGATTAGTTCAAGTAATGATTTATGAAAATCTTTTAGAAAAGCCTATGTAAAAATAGCCTCTACTAACCTAGAACAATCCAAGTAAGATGATATTTGAGCTAATGTTATCGCTACGTACAAGTGCGAAAAAGATTGTAAAAGAATGCAGATGCAGATGCAAAAAGATAGTTTAAAACTCTCAGTTTAGCATGTTTAACTTGTTAACGAAAACGGTTCAGTTAAAGGTTGAATTCATTGTTTAAGTTGATTTTAATGCATAATAAGAAGGGTGCAAGATGCATACAATTAAAATAAAGTTCAATTGTCCATTGGTTTATTTTAAAAGGTCGGTTGCTTATGCGACTTTGGCGTATCATCGGATATGGAGTGTACCCGAAGTAATAAGAACACTTGGAATGCAAGCGCGCTCGGTGCCAAAGCCGGGGGCGCTAAAGTGTAGTCCCCTTTGTTAGTCTATAGAAAATAAGAAAAAGCTTTGATCCAAGTCGATCGGTACCTACCTTGTCCTGGCGCTTCAGATCCGGCAGAGTTTCGCTTCTTGAACTAAAAAGGAGGATGAATTCAACACGGGATGGTGTGTTGAACTCAAGGATTTGAATGCTTGAGGCTTTGAGAGAGTTTTTATGTGTATCTGTAAATTCTGTGTAAATTGTGTGTGTGCTAAAACCTAGGAAGAAAGGTTGTGAGAAGAGGGGTTTTTCTTGTGTGGAAAACTTGTGTGAATAGGTCGTGCATAGGGGGGGTATATATAGGAGAATAGCCGAGAAAAATTAGGAAAGACAGGAGAAAAAGCCACACCAGGGAGCCGCATAGGTCTATGCGGTTTGGGGGGCAAACCGCATAGCCTTATGCGGTTTGCACCCCGAGCCGCATAGGCTATTTCGGCTTGGTGGTGTGGTTTTAGTTCCGTGATTTCGTATTTCCTTAATCCGGCTTGCCAAATCTTGGAAATATTCGACAGTATCTCCTTGCTTGTGCTCCAAGTAGATCAAGTATGACCTACTAGAAGGGTTGTGTGTGATTTCATGGTCCTTGGGAAGCGGACCAAGAATGTATTTGGGCTCGATTTTGGGCCCGAGACCCGAAAATGTGAAAAGGGTGTATTTGCATAGATTTTGTGAAATAAGATGACCCGTGAGGTCGTATTTTGTGTAAGAGGAAGCTAAATAGCGGATTTAGCCACCGGGCCTAAATTTAGGAATTTAGGAGTGCTGAATTAGACCTCGTTAATGTAAAAGGGCTAATTGTAATGCAAATGCGAAGCTCATGCCAAACGAAGCAGGAAGCGGACCAGGCTAAACTCTAAATGGACAAAAGAACATTTAATTAAGCGTGATGTGAAGCGACCTAGATCATTTAACATTTCAAAACGACTCAAAATGAATTCGACATATTTAGAACCGTTAAAGTCAACGTTAAAGCATGCTTAGTAAAAGTCCGTGTTACATCACAGGGTTTTGTTTGGGAGGGTACGGATATGGGTATCCACAGGAATGTTACGTTTGTATATGATATATTTTGTGACCTTGTATGTTGAATTACTAGCCAAGTACTTGGGACATTTGTTTTGCTTTGTTGCGTACAATTTTGACATCGTTTTCTTATGAATTTAGGAGGGAGCGTGGTAGTGTTATGCGAGTGTGTCCTAATACATTAAGTTGGCATAGAAGTGTCTATGTGGGTGTAAATACCCGTAATCCATGTTGATATGATTGTAGATCGTGGCCTTATGCCACTTGTTTAGGTTTTCTTTTATTCGAGATTCACTTTGTAAACTTGTAGATTGTCGTAATGGGCGGTTGGATGAAGTGGTACGGGTTTAGGATGAGTTATGAGGCGAATATATGAGTCTTTCATATGCGTACTTATGAGAATTCGTATAAAATAGCTGCTGCCCAAGGTTGTTTGGTCCTCCGGTGTTCGAATTCATGTTATGTTGTATCTTTTAGCTTGTATACGTGTAGAACGAGTTGTAGAATGAATTAACGCACATTGTGAAGTAATTTGGAACGAGTAGTGTGTCAATTAAGAGTAGATAATTAATTGGAAAAATTCGTTGCCTTTTTAATATAGTATGTAATAGTATGATCCTTGTTTTGGTCAAAGGTGAATAGAGGGTAGCGATGATTTATAAACTTTACTATAAGTGCGTTTAGCTTCCATTTGCGTATGTGCTTGCTTCATGAGTGCGTCGATATGAGTGCTTGATACATGTATGCGTTGTTGTTGTGGTGAATTTTGGTGTGTGATTAATAGGTCAGGAATAAATAAATAGATTGTAATGGATAAGGGTAATATTACTATGGTGCTTCGAGTCTAGTGCGAGCTTGCTGGTACAATTATAATTAGTCGTGATAATTATTTAGGAAGCCTATGGTGCGCATTTCTACAGCGACGTATTACCTTCTCTGTGTGATTTAGAACTGTGATTTATAAAGAGTAGTGATATTTAGTATATGCATAGTACGTACTAGGAAACGTGATTTTGATGAGATAGAATGCATAAGTTGCATGTGCAGTCAACAAAAGTCTTAGCTGGAGACATCGTGAAATATGTGATTATATTATGAGAATGCTTTATTAGAGGATTAGAGGGGCCTTGTGAACATAAAAGTCGTGTCTTCGTTAGTCGTTGGTGTCATAGGTCAAAGTTTTGGATATGATGAGGTTGCACACCTTATAGGTCTAGTCTTGCCAATTTTGGATTGCCATGTTGCTTGTGACCAGTGCGTGGATAAACATGAGTGTCATAATAATAAGTCCCAACGCTAATTAATATTCTTAATGGGTGCGATGGAAACATGTTATTTCTTCTTTTACTTGACGTATGTTGTTAGTTACACGGATGTAACTTTTTTTTTAGGGCGGTAGAAAGCACGTTAAATTTTGTTTTCTGTTGTTGTGTGCATGTTATGAGTCTTTGAGCAGTGCTACCTTGACCTTAACGCTAGTTAATCATGAGTTATGTACGTGTCTACACGTTAGCGGCCTTGTGCTGTCATTTAATTGTCTGGTTAGTGCTTTGAATTTCAGGGCGAAATTCTTTTAAGGGGGTAAGATTGTAATACCTCATATTTTCGTAGTAGATAGCTGTTAGCTGTTTTGTCACTAATTTGATTTTCATAAGCCGGTAATATTTATTTTTGGTCTTTTAGGAGGTTTTGATTTATATTCGAAAATATGGCAAGTGTACGCCCGTTTGATTCATAAAAATGAGAGGATTTAAGTATTGTTGTCGGTTAAACATTTTGAGTGCTTTAGTGTCGGTTTTTAATATTTCGAGTGTTTTTAAGCGAGTTTGACTAAGGTTGACCTTCCATAGAGTTCTTTTATGTGAAATAAAATTCTTAAATCCCCTTTCTTACCCACAATCTTTTTAATTACTCTTATCTCTAACAAATACAACACACACAATCTACACGATCAAAAAACATTTAGAGCATCAGCTCTCTATCTCCTTCGTTCCTTGACCGTACTTCACCCTACTCCTCTTTTCATTTGGGTCTTCTTCATTCCTCCACCAAATTCAGCCATTTTTGTTGCAATAGCTTCCTCTTCTTCTCCTCTTCTTCCTCATATGTTTTGGTAAAAACTTCACAAGATAGAAAATGGAAAAAAGTGGATCAACTAGTACTATTTGCGGAACAGAACAAAACAGAGCTAAATGGGACAGAACTAAGGACACAGGGATTTGATGACGCAGAAGCCTCGAGAAGAAGATGGGGAAAACTGCGGGCTACCAAGCCAGGAGTATTTTTATTAATATCAGAGTTGGGGTTATAGAATACAACTGTGATAATGATCACTGCAAAGAATTGCATTAA
Organism: Dianthus caryophyllus; assembly: GCA_023091065.1. Taxonomy (NCBI): domain Eukaryota; kingdom Viridiplantae; phylum Streptophyta; class Magnoliopsida; order Caryophyllales; family Caryophyllaceae; genus Dianthus; species Dianthus caryophyllus. The sequence goes on along the minus strand of CM041529.1, from coordinate 6,648,348 downwards.
TCTGATTGTAGTTTACCGTAGTATTTTGTAGTATATTTCTCTAGTGCTTAAGTATGCTAATGAATGTAAAAAATTTGTGAAAAATGTACAAATGAGCCTATTTATATAGGCAATGTGAGCTGCAAATCAGTTCTTATTTTCTAGGGCACGTTTCCATGACTTCCATTATCTTTGGCGGTTAAATAACTTCCATTGACTCCACTGCCACCGATGACTTCTCCCATTATCCCATGATCTTTGTAACCGTCGTGGTTGACCTGTGCTGACCATAACTGCCATTCATCTTCTGACCTGTTCTGTGCTATAACTGCCATTGCTCTTCTGTTCTGCTCTGTACCATATTCATGACGTTTATCCAGGACTGCCAGTTTCTGGGTAGTGTAAAATCTGGTCATAACAAATGCCCCTTGTTTTCTCAAGTGCAGTGTTCAGCAAGCTTGAGGAAACAATCCTGTACAAACAGATCTATACAGAACAGATTAGAGCAGATATAACGGCTATAAAATTTGAACAATAATCATGTACTTGGCCAGACTTGTGCACAATATTCAAAGGGATAACGTTTAAATGAGAAGTAGGTGAGAGTTAAAACCTGATTTGACCTCTGCACAGTACCAACGGCTTTTTCTGGGGTTGTTTCGAATTTTACCAACGGTAAAATCCTAATCCCACTTGAATTCTTTTACCTTTGCATATAAATAGGAGCCTCCGGTAATTTTTTGAGAACTTACCTTGCACGCTTTTCATTTTCACTCTCTACTGTTCATTGTCTTCTTCCTTTATCATCTTCATCTTTATCAGATCAAAATCAAATCAAAAACCATGGCTGAAAAAGTGATTGATCTTGAAATCCCAGAGATCAGCGAGATCATGTATGGCGAGCACAAGTTTGTCAAAGGTGACTCCTTTGATGACGAAACAAAAAACACACTCAGTCAATCAATCATAAAACACCTCAAAGATCATCACATCGTGCCTGAATCTGCTGAAATATTCGTTCCTTGTGACGATTATACAACGGCTTCCTGGACTTGTCCAGGTTGGATCTGCATCCATGAGTTCCCTTTTAGGGCTGGTCTGAGAATTCCTTGTAATTCTTGGATCAGTGGAGTGCTCTCCTCAATGAAGCTTGCCCCCTGCCAATTAATGCCTAGCATGTGGAAAATTATCTGCTTGGTTGACAAGCTCTGCACAAAGTACAGGTTACAACTGACGGTGCAAGATCTTAAAAACGTCTGCTCTGTAAGGACCCAGGGCCGCGGAAGGTTTATCTTCAGGATCAGAAAGGGCCAGAGCAATTTGGTTGAGCACCCTAATACTAGGGATGACAAGGATTGGAAGACAGGGCGCTGAAGGTTGAAGAGCCCAAGGGGAAGGTTCAGGTTGAGACAGAGAAGAGTACACCAGACAAGAAATCAAAGAATAGGAAAGTAGAGGAAATTGAAGGTTTGTCATTACCAGGAACATTTCTGTCCAGCACGCCATCAACAGGCGTGGAGAACATCATCCAACAAGCAGCAAAAAGGTTCGACCCAGATTTGATTGGGATCGATACTACAGAACTGGCGTTCAGAGCCACTCACTCTGCTCTTCAGGTAGTAACCTGACTTACTTCTAGTACAAATGCTCATGATAATTCTACCACTATTGTACCTCACACCATAAAATTCGCAGACTCTGGGAACCGTGTAACCGCGCTGGAGGACAAGCTTGCTCTGAAAGAGCAGGCCTGCACTGACTTGGAGAAAGCTCTGGACAGTATGAAGGAGGTGACTGAGAAAGCCAAGGCCATCGCCGCTAAGTTCGAGGAAGATCCGCCTCGTTGAGGTCGAGAACGAGTCTCGGTGCGCGTGTTCGGGAGCTTGAGGCCGCCTCGATCAGAGATCGATCTCGCGCCGCTTTACACAGCCCAGACCAGAATTCAGATGATGCGTGCTCCAGAGTCCGAGCAAGAGGAATGGAACTTAGATGCTGCTGTGGAGAAATTTAAACAGCTCTTCCCAGGTGTGCCAGTTCCAGGAGAGGAGGCTGCTGGCACTGATCAGGAAGAAACCTCTGCGTCTAGTGATGGTGGTGCTGGCGAAGATGCCCAAGCTGATGACAATGTAGGTTTATATCCGTATATAGACCTTAAAATTCACAGGATTATAATGAAAACTTATACAAGATTTAAAGTCATAAATCAAAATTGCATAACATAATAAAAGAATAAGAATTAACCTTTTAATCCTTAAGAATTGGCCTAAGATCAATACCAAAAGTATGGTACCTCCTAATCGAAACACCCAAGATGATATTAAGATATGCCCTTGAATTGCTAGAAAAGTTAGAGGAGAAAACTGATTTTCTCTTCTCAAGTTTTGTGTTGTAGTTGTGTTGTAATTCTTGTATGTGAATTATGAGAGTTCTCCTAAAATAAGGATAGGTGAATTAGGTTAAGTAGAGAGGAAGAAATCAACTCCCTCCCCACTACCTATCACACGTCCAAAATAGGTGAGGAAGTGGACTTTTCCACTTCAAAATTTCCAAGCCCAAATCTAATAATAGGTTTAATCCATTTAATTAGTTTTCTTAAGCTTTTAATATATAATGTAATTATAACATCCTTATATTATAATAAATCATAAATATCCTTATATTTACAATTTACTAATTAATTATAACTGATTAAAATTAATTAGCCTACATTATACATAATAATTAAATATAACCTTTTATATTCAATTTCCGAATTACAGCTAATTCCTCTCATCTGACATTATTTAATCATTATTAAATAATATTCATTATCACATTTGACTAACCTCTTAGTCATATTGGACTAACCTTTTAGTCACATTTGACTAACCTTTTAGTCAACAACACTGACTAACCTTTTAGTCATTAAATAAGACATCGATATGATTATTTTCTCAAATAATCACATCTCTCAAACACATCCTTTAGGTGTGACTCTTAGGGACCAGTTGATCACCGCCATCTGTATGACAATAACGTCAAACTTATCTAGCAAGCCAACCGTTATTGATAAACGTTAATCAACTGATTAAATACAAAATGTACCCGGTGTACCTTTAGAGATTTATTTATGTTATTGCACTAACTGTGGAGGACACTAACCCCAACAATCTCCCACTTGTCCGTACAAGTGTAGGTGCGATACCCGATTCTCATATCCATAATAAATTTCTCCCACTCAATGTAAACCAATTTGCAAAGTCCGTACTTTCAAAGGTCGTAGTTCACAAGTGATCGATCATGAGTGGTTTCCGACTAGAGAGTAACTTAAGCGATAAACGAATCAATATTCGAGCATGGCCATGCATTTTCAGTTACAGCTCCTCGAGTGGCCCTGAGAATAAATATTATAACTCGATAGAAGTTTGGATATTTCCCGCAACTCGAATCCTGCAGATGTAAGCGCAGCATGAAATGACCCAGTGAAAATCTGCTTGACCTCCTGTTACGGTCGACCGTGAGAAAGAAACCAAAGTCACCCTAAATCTGCCTTAATCTCAAGAGACAGTCGATAGTCAAAAGAATCGACTCTAGGAACACTATGGATGTCCTATCCACGACCCGGCACCTAATGTTCTGAAACATTTAGGACTCCATGTAGTCGTCACAAAATGTCCTGCGCGATTTCAGTAAACCCGCATCTGTGATCGATCAGTCAACAGTTTTACTTATGGCTCGTTGAACCCACCATCAATCGACGTCACAAAATAAGCGCCTGAGTTATCAGCTCATGTAGGCGATTACGGACCAAACAAAATATAAAGCAATTCAGTTCACTTTGAGGTGTTCAACGTTGTCTGCACAACCCTCATGAAAAAAAATATATATAACAAAACGATGATTTTATTAGAAGTTTTAGGAAATACAAGTGTCAAATCCATACAAACAACTAATACAACTCAGGAACACGCTTAATTCCCATGGATTTAACGTGCCCTTCATGCTTATCTTGTCTCAACGGCTTAGTGAGAGGATCTGCTATGTTATCATCCGTAGCAATCTTGTCAATCACTATCTCCTTCTGCTCCACGTAATCTCGGATCATGTGAGCCTTCCTTTGCACGTGCCGAGACTTGTTGCTGGACTTGGGCTCCTTCGCTTGGAAGATGGCACCACTATTGTCACAATAGATGGTGATCGGGTCATTCGAACTAGGAACTACAGTTAGTCCTTGTAAGAACTGACGCATCCATATAGCTTCCTTCGCAGCCTCAAGCAAAGATAGTACTTTGACTCGATCGTTGAATCTGCTATAACAGCTTTGTTTGGAGCTTTTCCAAATGATCGCAGCGCCATTAAGAGTAAAACGAATCCAGTTGAGACTTCGAGTCATCTCGATCCGCTTGGAAACTAGCATCCGCACAGAATCGCGCATAGTTAGTGTCTCCTCCATAAGTCAATACCCAATCTTTAGTCCTCCGTAGGTACTTAAGAATGTTCTTTACGGCCATCCAAAGGTGCTTCACCTGGATTGCCTTGGTATCGACTCGTCATACTTAATGCATATGCCACGTCCGGACGTGTGCATATCATGGCATACATGATCGATCCTATTGCCAAAGCATATGGAATCCGACTCATGCGCTCGACCTCTTCCGATGTCTTTGGTGCTTGAGCTTTACTCAAGTGCACCCCTGAGATCATTGGAAGGTTCCCCTTCTTGGAGTTGGTCATGCTGAACCTCTCAAGAATCTTAGCTATATAAGACTCCTGACTGAGGGATAACATCCGTCGTGATCTATCTCTATAGATACGGAGCCCCAAAATACGTTGTGCCTCACCCAGATCCTTCATCTGGAAATGGTTCTTTAACTATACTTTTACCGAAGTTAAGAGAGGTATGTCATTCCCAATCAAGAGTATGTCATCGACGTACAGTATTAGGAAGACAATCTTGCTCCCACTCGACTTGATATATAGGCATGGTTCCTCGACTGATCGAGTGAATCCATTCTCCTTTATCACTTGGTCGAAGCGATGATTCCAACTCCGTGAAGCTTGCTTAAGTCCATAGATGGAACGCTTAAGCTTGCAAACTTTCTTAGGATTTTCAGGATCAATGTAACCTTCGGGTTGTACCATGTACAACTCCTCCTCCAAATAACCGTTTAAGAAGGCGGTTTTTACATCCATTTGCCAAATTTCATAGTCATGAAATGCGGCGATCGCTAAGAGAATCCGAATGGAACGAAGCATGACTACGGGTGCAAAGATCTCATCATAGTGCAACCCTTGCACTTGAGTGAAACCCTTTGCCACTAGTCGTGCCTTGTATATATCTGGTTGTCCTTCTACAGATCGCTTTATCTTGTAAAGCCATTTGCACTGAAGAGGCCTAGCCTTATCAAGTAAGTCAACCAGATCCCATACATCGTTCTCGTACATCGAGTCCATCTCGGATTGCATGGCTTCTTGCCATAGCTTTGAGTCAGAACACGTCATGGCACCTTTATAGGTTAGGGGTTCGTTACTCTCAAGGAGTAAAATGTCGTCTCTCCCATTCTCCTCGACTATACCGATATATCGATCTGGAGGAATGGAGAGTCTACCCGACCTCCTGGGTTCCAAAGGGACATTAACCGCAGCAGACGTAGAAGGAACAGCTTCCTCCATTGGTTGCTCGGTTGTTGGTTCCGGAATCTCCGACAGATCGAAGGTTCTATTACCTCTCTTGTCTTCGAGAAACTCTTTCTCTAAGAACGTCGCACTAGCCGCAACAAAAACTCGGTGTTCGGTAGGCGAATAGAAGTAATGACCAAACATTCCTTTTGGATAACCAATAAAGTATGTCTTGACCGATCGCGGGCCGAGCTTATCCTCGTGTCTCCACTTGACATAAGCCTCGCACCCCCAAACCCGAATAAAGGACAAGTTAGGGACCGTTCCCTTCCATAACTCATATGGAGTCTTGTCAACAGCTTTAGTCGGACTTCGGTTAAGTATAAGAGCAGCTGACAAAAGAGCATAACCCCATAATGAGTCAGGTACAACCGTGTGACTCATCATGGATCGAACCATATCGAGTAATGTTCGATTCCTGCGTTCGGACACACCATTCAGTTGTGGTGTTCCGGGTGGAGTTAATTGTAATACTATCCGCGGTCTTTCAGGTGCCGACCTAACTCAGTTGAAAGATATTCGCCACCACGATCTGAACGTAGTGCTTTTATCTTTCTATCCAGTTGGTTCTCAACCTTATTCTGGAATTCCTTGAACTTGTCGAAGGACTCACTTTTATGCTTCATTAAGTAGACATAACCATATCTACTCAAATCGTCCGTGAAAGTGATAAAATACCTATAGCCATCTCTAGCGTTGATTGACATAGGTCCGCACACATCAGTATGTATGAGTCCTAATAGGTCAGCAGCGCGCATTCCAACACCTTTGAAGGAAATTCGAGATATTTTGCCTATAAGACATGATTCGCATGTGCCAAAAGTTTCATAGTCAAATGGGGCTATTGTCCCATTATCAATGAGCTTTTTCACGCATTTCTCATTTATGTGTCCCATTCGGCAATGCCATAAATACGTTTGATCTTTGTCACCAATCTTTGCTTTCTTGTTACTCACATGCATGATTTCTGTGGTTTGATCTAAAACATAAATTCCGTTCATGGAAACAGCTTTACCATAAATCATTTCACTTAAAGAGAAAATACAGCTATTATCCTTTATTAAAAATGAAAATCCTTCTTTATCAAGAACGGATACAGAAATAATGTTTTTAGATAAACTAGGTACATAGTAACAGTTATTCAGAAATAACTCAAATCCGCTTGGGAGTTGGATTACATATGTTCCTACTGAAACGACAGCAACTCTTGCTCCATTCCCCACTCGCAGGTCTACATCACCTCTTGCCAGAGTTTTGATGCTTCTTAGGCCCTGCAAATGATTGCACAGATGAGAACCACAACCAGTATCAAGTACCCAAGTTCCGAATAAAAGAAGACATACCAACAGGAACGACGCGGCCTGCCTTAATGTCCTCAGCATACACGGGACAGTTACGCCTCCAATGCCCAGACTTGTGGCAATGGTGGCACTCCATGGTTTGCTTCGCTTTTGCCTTGCCTTATGAGCTACCGCTAGACTCACCAGGCCCACTCTTCGCAACCATTGGCTTTTTAAACTTTGGCTTACCTACAGCTAGGTTAGCCGGAGCCTTGCCCTTACCCTTCTTGATGCCGATCATGAGAACATCTTGTTTCATGCTCCCACTCAACTTCTGATCACTCTCCGTCTGTACGAGGAGTGAGTGAAGCTCATGTTTCTGCATGTCATTCATGTAATAGTTTGCCCTAAAGAGGGCATACCCATCATGAAGAGAGTGGAGCACTCGATCAATGATGATCTTTTCATCGATCTTGCAACCAAGCTCCTCCAATTTCTCAACGTTCTCGATCATGGCGAGAAGGTGTGGACCAACCGGTTGGCCCTTTTGGAGTCTAGCTTCAAAGAAACAAGTAGTATACTCGTAACTCTTAATTCTCGGAGCTTTCGAGAATTCCTTAGTAAGGGTGGTGAAAATCTTGTTTGCACCTTGGGTAATGAACCGTCTTTGCAAATTGGATTCCATTGCATAGATGAGTACGTTCTGTAACGCACCCGCCTCCATCATGAAATCATTGTAAAGATAGAGTTCATTTGCTCCTGCATCGGGAGCTGGTTTAGCCGGCAGTGGCTCAGTCAAGTACTTGAGCTTACCGTCAGCGATGGCGGCATTCCGTAATGCGGCCTCCCAATCAGAAAAATTGGACCCATCATGCTTCAGTCGAGTAGACTGATTCATGCTGCCCATAAAAATTCTAAGCCATGATTCGCGATCTAGTGTAGCACTTGGCATTGGTTCGTCAGTACGTACAGCCATTTGTTATAGTAGTTATATCTGTATATAACGTATTCGAACTGTGAAAAGAAAGAAGAAGAAGAGAGAAGATAAGAAATCATTGTTTTAAAAGTTTAAGTCACAAAGCAATAACATTTTAATGCAATGACTCGTGCACTCATATAATCGACCTCCCTCGAGAATTATATAAGCGATCCCAAGACTCAATTTCTTTAAATTGATAAGCCAACCTCTTGGCTAATTCTACTTTTAGAATTCTTGGTCGATAGATTTCAGTAAATCCTATCTATTAGTCCACTATAACTACGAGATATTACTCGAACTATAGTGTTGAGGTAAAATAGGTCAACGCATACTACTTACCCAACGTAGAAGGGGTCATGTGGAGAGTAAGGTCCGACATGCCTACCGACGAAGAAGGGGCTCATAGCATGCTTTTCCTATAAATACTAATCTCAATTTTAGAATTTAGAGGAAGGTCCCATCAACTCATTTTAATTCATTTTAAGTGAACTAATATCTAGCATTTACGTGAATGATTAAATGGAGGTGATAGCCCTAAAACGAGTGACATCCGTATGTCTATGAAAAAGATGCAACTATATGATCCATTTTCATGCATATTAGGTGGTTTGGTTTAGTTTAGGCGGAATATGATGCTCCTATCTAACGTGAATGCAATGAAAAACGATAAAAGAGAACGCAAAAACGAAAACACCTAGTGTGGCCTATCCCTATGAAAATAAAGACAATTACAAAGTGGAATCCATCCATGGACCCTAAAGCTGTCTTCATTTTTCATCTTGGGCTTTAAGTGGGAGTCGGCTTTCCATCTTGAATCTTCTCAAATTACATATTGAATTACAAAATAAACCTATTTACATTCTAATTCAAAATATGCCAAAATTAAAAAATATTACAAGATAGGAGATTCGAGATCTCAAAAATACAACCAACAATTATATTTCCTTTCATTACGGAAACACAATCTTCTAAGGCCACACTAGTAAATTACAACCGATTGTACATTTTTAATGCGTAAAAATAAAACATTCATTCAAACATCCATTCACAAAATATAAAGCATCAACTAAACATAATAAAAACAATGCAAAACGAATTGATTAAATCCAAACCACCCTTTTTAAATGATTATAATTATGCAACAATTCCTTAATTGTTCATAATATCCCATAATCAAAATAATAATTCAAAAGAAATAATTTATATTATCAGTATAACATAAATTAGATCACAAAAATATTCTAAACCTTTTAAAATATTAGGTATCAAATATTATGAACCTTTTCATAATAACAAAATATATGTTATCTTTATAACAAATATAACAAGATATTGAAAAACAATAATTTCCAAAAATAAAATAAAGATTTCGGCCAACATAAAAATCAAACCGAAATTAATTTTTTTTTTAATTTTTAAATGGAAATTACGGCCAAAATAAAAAAAAAAAAATAATTTTACCAAAAATAAATTTAATTCGGCCAATTCAACAAAACATGAATTAAACAGTTTTAATTCGTTTATGCTAATAATCAGATCAATACTAACTCAATTTTAATCTGTATTAAACATTGATTTAAGATATTCAAACTAACTTTTTAATTTAAACATCATGAACTGATAGATCTAATGAATAGCATAACAATATGTTCATTAACATACAAAAATTTGATCCTTTTAATTCAATCGGTATTAAATCAAAACTTATACAAATTCATATATTATAGTTTTAACATCTTAAAACATTGATAATTATGAATCAAATAGACCAAATCAAGCCAAAGCAATAGCAAAAACACACGGCCAAAATCAAAAAACATTCGGCCATAAAGAATACATAAACCGTGGCCTTTCAAACTCAATTCAAAATTACACAAAATCGATTTTTATGAAAATCTTATAAAAATTTCATGTGCCCTAAGGCTCTGATACCACTTGTAGGTTTATATCCGTATATAGACCTTAAAATTCACAGGATTATAATGAAAACTTATACAAGATTTAAAGTCATAAATCAAAATTGCATAACATAATAAAAGAATAAGAATTAACCTTTTAATCCTTAAGAATTGGCCTAAGATCAATACCAAAAGTATGGTACCTCCTAATCGAAACACCCAAGATGATATTAAGATATGCCCTTGAATTGCTAGAAAAGTTAGAGGAGAAAACTGATTTTCTCTTCTCAAGTTTTGTGTTGTAGTTGTGTTGTAATTCTTGTGTGTGAATTATGAGAGTTCTCCTAAAATAAGGATAGGTGAATTAGGTTAAGTAGAGAGGAAGAAATCAACTCCCTCCCCACTACCTATCACACGTCCAAAATAGGTGAGGAAGTGGACTTTTCCACTTCTAAATTTCCAAGCCCAAATCTAATAATAGGTTTAATCCATTTAATTAGTTTTCTTAAGCTTTTAATATATAATGTAATTATAACATCCTTATATTATAATAAATCATAAATATCCTTATATTTACAATTTACTAATTAATTATAACTGATTAAAATTAATTTGCCTACATTATACATAATAATTAAATATAACCTTTTATATTCAATTTCCGAATTACAGCTAATTCCTCTCATCTGACATTATTTAATCATTATTAAATAATATTCATTATCACATTTGACTAATCTCTTAGTCATATTGGACTAACCTTTTAGTCACATTTGACTAACCTTTTAGTCAACAACACTGACTAACCTTTTAGTCATTAAGTAAGGCATCGATATGATTATTTTCTCAAATAATCACATCTCTCAAACACATCCTTTAGGTGTGACTCTTAGGGACCAGTTGATCACCGCCATCTGTATGATAATAACGTCAAACTTATCTAGCAAGCCAACCGTTATTGATAAACGTTAATCAACTGATTAAATACAAAATGTACCCTGTGTACCTTTAGAGATTTATTTATGTTATTGCACTAACTGTGGAGGACACTAACCCCAACAGACAATCCTTCTGAAGAAGAAGAAGAAGAAGAATGAAAACAAAAACTCTTGTGAACAGTTTGTGTAAAAAACAATTTGCTATCTGTAGTGTGGCCTGGACTAGTATGTCAGTGTCCAGAAATATTACGTGGACTTATCTGTTGCTCTTTGTGGAACTTTTGCTTAGTCTGCAGAGCAAGACATTTTTCTAGTCTGCTCTGACAGATTCGGTTGCTAAGTATTTAGTTAGCCTTGGTGGTCTAAGGACTTAACTCATGCCGCTGCTTCGCTGCTTCTATTGCTTCTATTGTTACGTGAATGTACTAACCTCGCAGGTGTACACCCCAGGACTTATGTACGCATGATCATGGCTTACCTTAAGGGATATTATAGGACTCTCTTAACTGGCGGTTAAGCCTGGTCCGTCAATCCGAGGACGCATCCTCACAATGGACTGGCCGCTCTGCGGGCCAGGCTGTGGATCGGAGGAAGATCTCCACTGCAGGACTGGCTGCTCAAGGCTGAGGACTAAGCTCAAGTCTGGAAGACAAGTTCCAAGAGACTGGGGACTAAGCCCAGAACTGGAGGTTTCACTCCCTGAGTAGAACAAGAGGATGAACTCCTAAACAAATCTGGAGGATAAACTCCTTTACTTGTAATATGTAGCGTATTATTTTTGCTTTGTTTTTATTTGTAATAGATAGAAGATATTTACTTTTGAACCAAAGTTGTAATCTGCAAAACTTAGAAATAAAGTTAAACTACACCATTAGAGTTCAATGGTTTTTATTGAATAAAAATGAAATATTTGCAAAAAACAATTAAAGAGTGCAGAATTGAGATTACAGAATTGAAAGTACAGAATTGAAAGTACCGTATTAACAAAGATAGAGTTTGAGGTTGGTTGCATTCCATGCTCTAGGAATCAACTCTCCCTCCAGGGTTACCAATCTATAAGCTTCTTGGCCTACAACTGAGTCAATCAGGTATGGTCCTTCCCAGACTGGGGCTAGCTTTCCTGCAGACTTTTCCTTTGTGTTTTCAAATACTTTCCTCAGAACTAAATCTCCTTCTCTAAAAACTCTGGCCTTGACATGCTTGTTGAAAGTCCTGGCCACATTCTGCTGGTAAGCTGCTAACCTTATCCTGGCTGCATCTCTTAGTTCCTCTGCAAAATCCAGACTGGAAAACAACAACTCTGGGTTAGCTTCTAGACTGTTCAGACCATACCTTGCTGTTGGAACAGACACTTCTGCTGGAATCACCGCTTCACAACCATACACCAAAGAGAAAGAAGTCTGTCCTGTAGAAGTCTTTGGTGTAGTTCTGTCAGCCCACAGAACTAATGGTAGCTCTTCTGCCCATCTCCCTCGTCGCCTCTTCAGCTTCTTTTTCAGGGTTTTGATGATAATCTTGTTGCTGGACTCTGTGATGAGTCGATATTTTACCTATATTTTATATATTATCTCCCCGTCATTTTGTATATATATTCGGCATTTTTGCTATATTTTATATTATTATTGCTCCTTGTACGGTTTACTACGATTATTTTATATTTATTGCAGGACGGAGTATTTTATGTCGAAAATGCCGATGCGAAATAAAAACGTGCTCGAAGACTAGTGAAATGCAAAATCAAGCCCCGGGATTACTAAAAACCAAGGAATTGGGCTCGTGCTCAAATAATTTTATGAGGCTCATATTGTAAATAAGTTTAAATAAAAATAAAAACAAACTCTACTGCTTCTTTTTATCATCAGTTTTACGTTCTCTTTTCAGCAGATTTTAGTTTTAGGTTTTAGAAACGTTTCATCGCTTTCCTCTCAATTTCAACTATGTTAATCTTTCCAATTTCAATCAAAAGTTAAGTTTCTACTTTCTTTTCTCTTATTTATTCCTATTATGCTTGTTAATTTAATTATTATTGTTATTGTTAATTTTATGATTGAGTAATATTTTATTCTAGGGTTTGGTTGAACCTGTTTATGAATTAGTTGTCGTATTGACTCCGACTTATTCAATTGTTGTTGGGTTGTGCGTTATTGTTGATTGTGTCGATTGTGGTTCGATGATTGATTATTTGTTTGAGATCACGTACGAGAGTCGGGTCTTAACTTGTAAGTTTTCGTGTGAACCCAAGTTGGGATTGTGTACGAGAGTCAAATTCCGTCTTAGAGAACCCCAGTAAGCTATTTGATAAGTCGTTAACGGAGTTGGTGCGTCGACTGATTCGTATTGGTTATGATACCTTCGCCCTAGTATTTCTTATATTTATCATTTTATCGTTTTATTCGCGTCTTTATTCAGTTTAAATTTATGTTTATGGTTATTAGATTAGATAAAACTTTTTATGATGATTTGCGTAGATAACTTGTAATCCGAGACAACACTAGTACTTAGTCCCTGACCTCCTGAGGCCAGGCTAAGTAAGTGCTACTGTGACCAAATGCGCTTGCGGTAATTTATAACTCATCAAGTTTTCAAAAACTTGATGAGTTATAAATTACCGCAAGCCGCACGGTCCGCTTGTAGCACTTACGAGCCTGGCCTCAGGAGGTCAGTGACAAAGTACTAGTGTTGTCTCTGGACAAGTTATCTACGCAAATCATCATAAAAAGTTTTATCTAATCTAATAACCATAAACATAAATTTAAACTGAATAAAGACGCGAATAAAACGATAAAATGATAAATATAAGAAATACTAGGGCGAAGGTATCATAACCAATACGAATCAGTCGACGCACCAACTCGCTAACGACTTTATCAAATAGCTTACTGGGTTCTCTAAGGCGAATTTGACTCTCGTGACATTAATCCCAACTTGGGTTCACATGAAAACTTACAAGTTAAGACCCGACTGCACGCGATCTCAAACAAATAATCAATCATAGAACCACAATCAACACAATCAACAATAACGACAACCCAACAACAATTGAATAAGTCTGAGTCAATACGACAACTAATTCATAAACAGGTTCAACCAAACCCTAGAATAAAATATTACTCAATCATAAAATTAACAATAACAATAATAATTAAATTAACAAGCATAATAGGAATAAATAAGAGAAAAGAAAGTAGAAACTTAACTTTTGATTGAAATTGGAAAGATTAACATAGTTGAAATTGAGAGGAAAAGCAGTAAAACGTTTCTAAAACCTAAAACTAAAATCTACTGAAAAGAGAACGTAAAACTGATGATAAAAAGAAGCAGTAGAGTTTGTTTTTATTTTTATTTAAACTTATTTACAATATGGGCCTCATAAAATTATTTGAGCACGAGCCCAATTCCTTGGTTCTTAGTAATCCCGGGGCTTGATTTTGCATTTCACTAGTCTTCGAGCACGTTTTTATTTCGCATCGGCATTTTCGACATAAAATACTCCGTCCTGCAATAAATATAAAATAATCGTAGTAAACCGTACAAGGAGCAATAATAATATAAAATATAGCAAAAATGCCGAATATATATACAAAATGACGGGGAGATAATATATAAAATATAGGTAAAATATCGACTCATCAAACTCCCCCATGCTGAACTTTTGCTCGTCCTCGAGCAACAAAAGATCGGAGAAAATCAAAGTGTGGCAAATTTATCACGTTAGTATCTCGGACTTGACGACCTATACACAGACTTACCACCACAGTCTATTTCACCAAAGATAGAGCACGGATCACAACCAATCACGCCAACAAAATATTTCTCGCATCTCACGCTTTCGCAAAAATAAAACTAACGATAAAGGATATTTAAATTCAAGCAAGGCCAACCATTCGAACTACTTTCCGTTCAACCATTTTCTTTCCACATTTCCCTTTTTTTTTTTTCCAAATGTGAAGCATCCCTCGTATGTTATACCGTTTAGCATGACATTTAATCGTTAAAGATCGAGCTTAGGTAAACATATTTCCTTAAGTGTTACATCATTGCTCATACTCTCGGTCACAACCAAATTCATGGCCATTGTGGTTACTCAACTCAATGAGCCCCCTCCGAGAGCCTCGAAGCATTGCTCCAACATATATAAATCTTTCCATACATTCCACATTCCAACATTCCAAACATTCCACAAACCATTGCCTTGCAAGAATACCAATATCGAAAGCTAAAGAACAAAGAGCGATAAGAATTGAGCAGATATATGTGGATTAATGTTTGAGATTCGCAATCTATTTCAAGGAAACAAACCAATCGTGCAAGCTAAGACAATAGATATTCAACTCAAAGATACTAAAGATCAAAATTAGCACACTAATCAATTCTCCAAAAATAAAATTCGACAAATTTTGAAAAAGTTCAGCACCATAACAGCAACGTAACAATTGAACTCGACAAAGGTCCCTCCCCCATGCTTAAACAAGACAATGTCCTCATTGTATGCAAATAAAACTTATTAAACAAAGGACTAAAATAAAGGGGATGGAAATGAGCTCACCGTATCGATATCGGGAAGTATTGTAGCTGGAGCAAAGGGGCGGGCAGCAGCAAAGAAAAAGAGTAGTAGCAGCCCTATGAGATCAAATTAGAAGCAGCAATGCACACCAAAGGAGCTCCGTTCAGTAGAAAACGGGCTTGTGTTACCAAAAACGCAGCAGCAAATACCTCTCAGATCATCTCAAATGATGTAGGCTAAGAGGCATTAAATATATCCCCATTATAAAGACACAAGCAGCAAACCAGTACACTAGAATTCACCCGAAACGACAGAAGTATAAAGCAATAGGGGCTCAGAAAATGTCACGCCTAGTTCGACCCAAGAACGGCTAACAATTCAGTGACACGCAGCAAAAGTGACTCGGAACACCAAAAGATCTCTCACAAATTCACAATCAGCAAGTTAAGAAATATGACATCGATTCAGTCCAAAATCGCAGCACATAGCACACACCCTTGCAAATTCGACCCAAAGACTCTCGATAATAGTAGGAATCGAGTAAGTGAAATAACAAGTCGAACAATTTCGACCATGTAAACCCAAAATGAATCCCCAACTGGAGTCACTGGCAGCGAAGTGACACGATTCAGCAAGAAATTCCTCAACATCAGCAGTCAAGCGTGATAACCATCTGACGGCCCAAAATTGCAGCAAAGCTCGACCCCAAAACACGAGGCAGAGAGACGACATTTACCAAGAACACCACGACCAGCAACAACTAATTTTAGTAGTAGATAGGAAGCATTGGTGCAACCAGCAGCAAATTCAAGAGTTCACCTGTACGCGAGGCACATGGCTCAATTTTGTGCAGAAATCGAGCTCTTCACAGCACCAAATACCCCTCAAATCATCTCAGAAATGAGCCAAACACCATAATGAGACTCAAAGCAGCAGAATGTTGAGCCTAATCAACCAAAAGCACCATTGCAATCCACACCGGGGAATATAACCCGATTACCGCAGAAAAACGTACCCACAGGTCAGCACCAAATTCACATGAGTAGTGGCAAATGACAAGCAATATCATCCCAAAATTGAGTCACAAGCAGCAAACGGACTCAATATTTTAATCGTGGTAGCAACAGCAGCAAGTCGAGCACACTGATCACATTCACGCTCAAAATTACAGCAAACATTACCCTATCGTCAGAAGAAATCGACTCACACCAACACGATATAGCAAAACAATGGTCAACATCAGCAGATCGAGCGTATAGTCGTTAGTAAGCCCCATGATCGAGTAGAAAGCAGCAAAAAAATCTCGATACACCAAATTAGCATCTCAACATCAGCAAGTCGAGACCATTAAGTGTAAAATCCGAGCATTACAAACCGTGGCCATCGAAATACGTAAAACCAAAGTAGAGCAACACATAAAACCTGGCTTTCATTCAAAAAGAATTGAAAATGCATAAGTCGAGCAACTGGACCTGTCAATTCGAAGCATTTCGACCCCCAAAAGCTGTCTCCTTTGCCATAGAAATATTTGAACCCTAATTTTCTGTACAAATCGATTTGGGGGTTTAGGGTTTATAGTAATTAGGGCCTTGTTGTGAAGACATGGGGTCTCGATGGTGTGCCATAGTGAGGGCAGCGGCTCGATGGTGTGCCAACCACGGTGGAGACGGAGGGCGATCTGAGAGAGACGGTGCAGGTGGTGGGCTCGGCGAAGGGTAGCCGTGACAGAGGTGGAAGGTGGCAGGACAAGGCAGCGCGGAGGGCGTGGTGGTGCGTGGTGTCGACGGTGGTGACCATGGAGGATGAAGGCGGTGGTGATGCTGTTTGTGAGGGAGAAGGGTGTAGGTGAGATGAATGAAGAGAGAAGAGAGGAGAATGATTGAATGAATGAGAGCTTTGTGTTTATTTGGTATTACAGTGGCTGTTTGCACTATGGGGCTGAAATTTTCGCCCTGTCGGGCTTAAATTTCTGCCCTGTCGGGCATTTTGGTCTGAAGTTTGCTGAAAATTCACCCTCCTTTTTTTGTATCAGATTTGCCCTGCAGGGCATGAATTCTGCCCCTCTGCTGCAGGTTTTGTTCAGTCACCAAATAATGCAGTTGTCGTCGATTTTATTCCTTCTGAAGGCACTCCTTTGAGGTCCCGAACTCAACTCACAAACCTTGAAATCCCATAATTTAAGAGCGGAACAACTCAACGCTCTTAAAAGTGGATCAAACAACCTATCACAAAAGTCACAAAAATGACAGTAGAAGTTAGAAATTATGCAATAAAACTCAAAAACAATAGAGATGAAATCATGGAGCACAAATTTCTTCGCATCTCTATGTTCAAATATGACAACTTCAACGTCACACTTAAGCGGGCTAGACGAATAAAGCAAACGATGATCATTCAACTCATGTATATCATTATCTCCAAGGGAAACAACTCCAAATTCATCGTCACAAGAATCAATCAAAGAGTCCGCAAAAGGCTCATCTAAAACGTCTACATACTCATCCCACTTAACAACAAGACTATCATCAAAGAATTTTTCAATCTCAACCTCATATAACTCCTCTAAAATCTCATTACCCTCAAGGAAAGGTTTAAGAATCAAAATTTCATCACATACATCCTTGTCCTCAACAAAAGGCACATCAAACTTCACAAGTTCACACACTCACTCAAACACATTTTCTCAAAATCAATATTTTCTAGAGAACGATTTGCATTCAACAAAGTACATTCATCATCAAAACTCACATCGAATTGCACACATTCATAGTCACTCGAATGAATTACCTCAAAATCATCAACACTACTCGAATAATTTGAATATAACAAATAACATTCATCATCAAATTTCACGCACTCAAATTCACACTCAAAATCACTATCTTCATTTGAACAATTTGATTCCATCAACTTACTCTCATCATCAAAAATCACGACTTCCAATTCACTTCCATTAATCGAAATAACATCACTCAAATTCACATCATTAGAAATAGCATGATTGGGCGAATCACAAACAAGGCTCTCATAAGATGGCAAGTGAACATCACTCTCTAAAGCACAAGTATCTAGTTCTCTCTTAGGTGGAACCCAATTGGAACCAACATAAGTATTAATAGTCGCCATGTTCTCAATTAACGCTCTAGCCTCGTCCGCACTCAATTTATCAAAGGCTCCTCTAGCCGATACAATCACCCAATACCTCGTGGAAGGAAGCAAGTTCTCAAAGAAGATCATAATCGTCAACCAACTAGGAATTCCATGATGGGGACAAGCTCTCAATAAACCTTTATACCGCTCCCAAGTCTCACCTAAAGTCTCAAACTCATGTTGGTAAAAGCTGAAAATTTCATTTCTTCTTAGAGCGGTCTTAGAGGGAGGGTAAAATTTATCAAGAAAGGCTTGAGATAAAGTATCCCAAGTGCTAAAAGTGTTCGGAGGGTGAGAATACAACCATCTTCTAGCACCATCTTTATGGCTAAAGGGGAAAAGAATTAATTTAACGGTGTCATCAGACATCCCAGCCTTCTTAGTCAAAGCACATTTTTCATAAAAGGTTTCAAGATGGTCAAAAGCTTCTTCACTTTCTAAACCATAAAAGACATCCAGCTGAACTAAACCAATTAAAGCAGGATCAAACTCATACTCCAAAGCTTCAACAACTCCAATATTAATAGGTGAACCAATAAACTTAAGGTTGGGTCCATTCAACTCAGCTAGTGTAGGCATTCTAAAGTGCACTCAACAAAACAATTCACAAGAAGCAAGCAATGAGCACACAAGGAAACAATTAGCAAGTAACCAAAGTGTAGTCTAACAAATCTAAGACTCTTCTAATATCAATCTGTTGATCTCCCCGGCAACGGCGCCAAAAACTTGATGAGTTATAAATTACCGCAAGCGTACGGGTCAGTTGTAGCACTTACGAGTCGGTCTCAGGGAGGTCAGGGACTAAGTACTAGTGTTGTCTCGGATTACAAGTTATCTACGCAAATCATCATAAAAAGTTTTATCTAATCTAATAACCATAAACATAAATTTAAACTGAATAAAGACGCGAATAAAACGATAGAATAAAACGATAAAATGATAAATATAAGAAATACTAGGGCGAAGGTATCATAACCAATACGAATCAGTCGACGCACCAACTCCGTTAACGACTTATCAAATAGCTTACCGGGGTTCTCTAAGACGGAATTTGACTCTCGTACACAATCCCAACTTGGGTTCACACGAAAACTTACAAGTTAAGACCCGACTCTCGTACGCGATCTCAAACAAATAATCAATCATAGAACCACAATCAACACAATCAACAATAACGCACAACCCAACAACAATTGAATAAGTCGGAGTCAATACGACAACTAATTCATAAACAGGTTCAACCAAACCCTAGAATAAAATATTACTCAATCATAAAATTAACAATAACAATAATAATTAAATTAACAAGCATAATAGGAATAAATAAGAGAAAAGAAAGTAGAAACTTAACTTTTGATTGAAATTGGAAAGATTAACATAGTTGAAATTGAGAGGAAAAGCAGTAAAACGTTTCTAAAACCTAAAACTAAAATCTACTGAAAAGAGAACGTAAAACTGATGATAAAAAGAAGCAGTAGAGTTTGTTTTTATTTTTATTTAAACTTATTTACAATATGGGCCTCATAAAATTATTTGAGCACGAGCCCAATTCCTTGGTTTTTAGTAATCCCGGGGCTTGATTTTGCATTTCACTAGTCTTCGAGCACGTTTTTATTTCGCATCAGCATTTTCGACATAAAATACTCCGTCCTGCAATAAATATAAAATAATCGTAGTAAACCGTACAAGGAGCAATAATAATATAAAATATAGCAAAAATGCCGAATATATATACAAAATGACGGGGAGATAATATATAAAATATAGGTAAAATATCGACTCATCACTCTGCCTGACCATTACACTGGGGATACCTTGGTGCAGAAGTAAGCAATTCAATGTTCCAGGTTGCACAGAATTCCCTGGTCTTGTTCCCTACAAACTGCGTACCATTGTCACACACAATCTGGCTTGGAATTCCAAATCTGCAAATGATGTTCCTCTTGATAAACGAGATGACTTCCTTTTCTGTTACACTTCTGAACGCTTCTGCTTCAATCCACTTTGAAAAGTAATCAGTCATCGCTAACATAAAGACCTTATGTCCTGGAGCCATTGGAAGCTTTCCAACTATGTCCATGCCCCACTTCATGAAAAGCCATGGTGCAGAAATAGGGTGTAGAACCTCAGCTGGTTGGTGAATCATTGGAGAATGCTTTTGACATGCCTCACATTTGCTCGCGTACTCCACAGCTTCCTTTCTCATAGTTGGCCAGAAGTACCCAAATCTCAGAGCTTTGCTGGCCAGACTTCTCCCAGCACTGTGGTTGCCACAATCTCCTTCATGTAATTCTTCCAGAATAGTTCTGGCTTCAGCTGGTTCCAAACAACGCAAATATGGACCTGACATAGACTTCTTGAACAGAACATCATTAATCAAGACATACCTCGAGGCTCTCAGCCGAAAAGCTCTAGCCTCAAGTCTGTCTGGGGGTAAAACACCATCTCTAAGAAGAGCATAAAAAGATGCGGTCCAAGAGACAGGAGTGGGGGTAGACAGGTTCAGAACAGGATCAGACTTCTCTATAGAAGGTCTGAGGAGGTGTACTATGGGAATCCTGTCCAGGTCTGCAGGTTTGAAACTAGAACCAAGACTAGCTAGAGAGTCTGCCTGTGAGTTCTGGTCTCTGGGGATCTGGTCAATTCTAAACTGGTCAAACATCAAAACCAAGGATCTAACCTTCTCAAGGTACAGCAACATCTTAGATACTTTGGCCGCAAAAGAACCATTAATCCGATTAACAATAAGTAAAGAGTCGCTTTTTACCTCCAAATTCTTGACACCAAGACCAATACAGACCATCAAACCTGCGATTAACGCCTCGTACTCTCCCTCATTGTTGGTGGTTTGAAATTCACAACTGACAGCCTGGGCTAGTATGTCCCCTTGTGGCGATTTCAAGACAATGCCCAGACCAGAACCTCTGACATTAGTCGCTTCCATCGATATCAAAGACCCAGGTCTCTCCTTTTACGCCTGTGTGAGTTTCAACACCTCCATAGCACTACTTTCTTCCAGTCGGATGAAATCACCACAAAATCGCCAAGGCTTGTGACTTTATCATTGCTCGGGTTCATAATCGATGTCGTATGTCTTGTTTGCCGCACGGACCATTTAGCCATTCTCCCAGACAGTTCAGGCTTTCTCAAGACTGACTTAACTAGAAGGTTAGTTCTAACACAAATATGATGACTCTCAAAATAAGGTCTAAGCTTAGTGATTGACATAATTAAAGCGAGAACATACCTTTCCAGAAGAGAGTACCTGGTTTCAGCATCTAGCAAGCTCTTACTCACGCAGTATATTGGATACTGCAAACCATCTTCTTCCCTGATCAAAACTGCACTTACTGAATGCTCCGTAACTGACAGGTACAGACTTAGCGGTTCTCCCTCTTCTGGTCTGGACAGCAACGGTGGAGTTGACAGGTAACTCTTCAGATCCTGGAATGCTTCTTCGTGCTTCTCACTCCACTCGAAATCTTTGTTCTTCTTCAGCATATCATAGAAGGGCTTGCACCTTTCTGAGGATCTAGAAATGAATCTGTTTAGAGCTGCTACTCTCCCTGTCAACTTCTGGATGTCTTTCACAGATCTGGGAGGCTCCAGATCTAGGATTGTCTTTATCTGTTCTGGACTTGCTTCAATCCCTCTTCTGGTTACCAAGTAGCCCAAGAATTTTCCAGATGATACTCCAAAATTGCATTTTGTTGGGTTCAGCTTCATGTCGAACTTGTCCAGAATTGCAAACGCTTGCTCTAGGTGCTTCACATGATCCTTAGCATCTTTAGACTTTACCACCATGTCATCAATATAAACTTCCATTGTGTCCCCAATTAGATATTTGAACATCATATTGACTAGCCTTTGGTAGGTAGCTCCAGCATTTCTGAGTCCAAAGGGCATGGCGGTAGCGATGAGATTCCACGATGCCTGGTCATGAAGGACGTCCCTTCCTGGTCTGGAGGATACATCTTGATCTGGTTAAAACCACTTAAGGCGTCCATAAAAGTCAGAACCTCATGGCCAGCAGTCTTGTCCACCATGGCATCAATGTGAGGAAGAGGGAAAGGATCCTTGGGACATGCCTTGTTCAGATCTGTGTAGTCTACACAGACTCTCCACTTTCCATTCTTCTTCTTCACAACAACCACATTAGCTAACCAGTCAGGATACATTACCTCTCTTACCATGTTCATGTCCGGCGACACGGACTTCTTCATTGATGATAGCATTTCTCTGGCGCGAAACTTCCTGCGTTTACGGTGCAGTGCGTACTTGGGATCAATGTTGAGCTTGTGCGTGATAACGTCAGGACTGATTCCAGTCATGTCAAAGTGGCTCCATGTAAAACTTGATTTCTTAGACTTCAGGAAGTTGATCAAATCAGACCTGATACTGGATGGTACATCACTGCCCACCAAGACTTTCTTTTCTGGGCAAGACTGGTCTACACTAATCTGATCCATCTCCAACCCTGACTTCTCTGGCTCCACTATTGACTTGACTGGTTTCTGTAATTGCTATGCGAGCGATTTGTCGGTGACTGGGGGCTTCAAGGCTGCTCTGTAGCACTCCTGTGCAGTCTGCCTTTCTCCCTTTATCACCAGAACTCCCCACTGAGTTTGGACCTTCACACATTGATGGTAAGTAGACGCCACAGCCTTGAGATTGTGGATCCAAGGCCTGCCTAACAGAACATTATACGAGGTCATAGAATCAATAACATTAAACTTCTCAGAAGAAGAAACTCCCTGGGCATAGGTGGGAAGTGAGATCACTCCCACGGTGTGCTTGGTTTCGCCACTGAATCCAACCAGAACATTAGAGTTCTTGGTCAGCTTGTCCTGGCATATACCCATTTCCTTCAACGCGTCCATCATGATAAGGTTCATAGAACTGCCCCCATCAATCAGAACTCGACGCACAAGGGTGCTTCCAATCTGCAACTTGATCACTAGGCTGTCATGATGCAGTACTGGGATGCCTTCACAATCCTCATGATCAAAAGTGACAACTTCCCAATTCTTTTCCATCCTGGTTGGAGGTTGCATCTTCTCTTGCTTCGTTATCCTCTTTCCTGCAGAATAGGTTAAACCACAGATATCAAAACCACTATTAATGAATTTTACCTCGTGCGTGTAGGGTGGAGGATTTGGCAGCTTCTCAGACTCTTGTCCCCTTGAATCCTAGGACTTAGCGCTTTCGGTTCTAGCCTGGTTTCTCTGGACTGGTCTGATGATGTCCTTCAGATGTCCAGTTCTGAGCTGGTAAGATATCTCCTTCTTGAAGGCATAGCAGTCTTCTGTGTTGTGACCAATGTCTCCATGGTACTCACAATACTTGTTTGGATTTCTGTTTGGATTTGGATTATCATTCCTCTTGGGCCATCTTGCACCATTCCCAAAGCTCTCCAACTTTGCTATCAACTGTGGAACCTCCACACCGAGACTGCTGATATCAAGGGAGTCATCAGAGTTGACTGTCTCAGAACTGACGGCATGCACTTGTGTTATGGGTGGCCTGCTGTATGGCGCTGGCCTACTCTGGGTGCGTCCACTATCAGACTTCCTGTTCACCTTCTCATACCCAGAACTGTCCTGCTGACTAAAAGCGTCCTCTTCAAGTCTAATCTGGGCCAAGGTCTTTGCCTGCACATCTTCAAAAGTAACACAAGGATAATTGGTTAGTTCACGATAAAGCTCAGAGTTGACCACCAAACCTTGTCTATAAGCCTGGATAGCGGTTGCAACGTCACAGTTGGGAATAGAAATCTTCTCCTTGTTGAATCTCTAGAGATAATCTTGTAAGGACTCATCTTTCTTCTGTACAATTCTGTACAGGTCGCTTGTTTGCTTCTCTAACTTCCTGCTGCTAGCAAACTGGGCAACAAAAACATTCACGAGATTAGAAAACGATTTAATAGTACCATTAGGAATATTGACAAACCATTGCAGAGCTGGCCCAGCCAGAGTAGAACCAAAGCCTTTGCACATGCAGGCTTCTCTGTACTCTTTTGGGACTGGGACTGTGTACATCCTCTGCTTGTACTGGGCAACGTGGTCTTGTGGATCTCTTGTACCATCATACAGTTTCATCCCTGGAACACTGAACTTCTTTGGGATGTCCTGCATAGTTATGGCCTCACTGAATAGCGAATCTGCATAACACTCTTGGGAAGCCTCCTCAATTGGTGCTGGAACTCCTGGAATCTTTGCAACCTTGTCATGTAACTTTTGGAGTTCTTGCATCATCATGAGGGTGAAGTTGAACTTCTTCTTGCCCTTCCTTTTGTCAGCATTCTCGGATGTTTCTTCCTCTTCTTCACCACCCAGGAGTTGGTTTTCGAGATCCTCATCTTCGTCCAGATTAGAGAAATCTATTCTCTTGATTATAGAACTCAAGGATGCCCTAGGTCTGATATTTGAAGTACTGCCCTTAGCAGAATCCAACTGTAGATACCCGTATCCGTACCCCCCAAAAACAAACCCGATGATGAAAAGGACTTTCATGCATGCTTTTAAAAGAGTCGAAACGGTACAAAAGTGTCTAAAACGTATTAGTCATTTTTAGCGTATTAATTTGGATTTGCATAATCATGAAAATGAATGTCAAATTTAGTCATCATGAGCGTAACACGAGCACAATATAGGAACGTCTTATTAAGCCAAGCCACAAAAACAGCCCAACTAGCTACAAAACGGCCCAAACTTACAAAAACGACCCAAAAACGCACACTAACACAACACTCAAAACGGGCCAAAGTGCGTCCCGTGTCACATTTTCACAAAACAAAACCCCACGATACCATTAAATAATATAACCTAATATTATTTAATTTCGAGCCAAAACCGAAAAACACGACAAAAACCGAAACACGAAAACCGAAATTCGGACCAAAACTGAACAAATACTTAACCCATAAGTAAACAACAAAACATAATCATTACTTAATCAAACGTAAAAAAACCAAATGGCGGCATAAACAGCCCACCAAAACAAAAATAAAATCGCCAGTTGACAGGCGATTAAAAATAAAATCGCCTGTCAACAGGCGATTTTCTTTTTGTTTTGTACCAGCCGCCTTTTTGATTTTTCTTTAAAAATATCCAGCTCAAGCAAACTTAAACGCCTGTATACAGGCGATTAAGTTTTGTTATCCCACAAAAACCACCAAAACTCTATAAATACCAACTGTTTTGGTAAAAACTTCACAAGATAGAAAAATGGAAAAAAGTGGATCAACTAGTACTATTTGCGGAACAGAACAGAATTGATCAGAACTGAGCTATATGGGACAGAACTAAGGACACAGAGATTTGATGACGCAGAAGCCCCGAGAAGAAGATGGGGAAAACTGCGGGCTACCAAGCCAGGAGTACTTTTATTAATATCAGAGTTGGGGTTACAGAATACAACTGTGAAAGTGACCACTTCTGTAGTTACTTGTACAGAACTGACTGCCAATTACCGTAGTCTGTTGTAGTGTATTTTCTAGTGCTTAAGTATGCTAATGAGAGTAAAAAAGATCAATGAAAATGTACAAATGAGCCTCTATATATAGGCAAAGCTAGCTGCAAAATCGGTTCCTATTTTCTAGGGCATGTTCTCCATGTCTTCCATTACTCTTGGCGGTTAAATAACTACCATTGACTCCACTTCTGCTCAGCTATAACTTCTTCCATTATCCCATAACTTTTGTAACCGTCATAGTTGACCTTTCTGACCATAACTGCCACGCCTCTTCTGACCTGTTCTGGGTTATAACTGCTGTTGCTCTTTTATTCTGCTCTGTACCATATTTATGTTGTCTGTTCAGAACTGCCAATTCTGGGCTGTGTAAAATCTGGTCATAACAAATGCCCCTTGTTTTCTCAAGTGCAGTGTTCAGCAAGCTTGAGGAAACAATCCTGTACCAAACAGATCTATACAGAATAGACTAGAGCAGATACAACGGCTGTAAAATTTGAACAAAAATCATGCACCTGGCCAGACTTATGCACAACATTCAAAGAGGTAACATAAGAATCAGAAGTTAGGTGAGAATTAAAACCTGATTTGACTCCTGAATAGTAGCAACGGCTAACTCTGGGGTTGTTTTGAATTTTACCAACGGTAAAATCCTAATCCCACTTGAACTCTTTTAACCTCGAGTATAAATAGGAGCCTCAGTAATTTTCGAGACCTTACCTCGCCAACTTTTTAATTTTACCATCCACTGTTCATCATCTTCCTCTTTTGCTTATTTTGATCATCAAATCAAATCAAAAACCAAATCAAGAACATGGCCGAAAAAGTGATTGATCTTGAGATCCTCGAAATCAATGAGGTCATGTACGGTGATCATAAGTTCATCAAAGGTGACTCCTTTGATGATGAAACCAAAAACAGACTTTCTCAATCAATCATCAAACACTTGAAAGATCATCACATCGTGCCTTCATCTGCTGAAATCTTCGTTCCCTGTGACGATTATATTACGGCTTCCTGGACTTCCCCAGGGTGGATCTGCATTCATGAGTTCCCTTTCAGGGTTGGTCTGAGAATTCCTTGTAATTCTTGGATCAGTGGGGTGCTTTCTTCAATGAAGCTTGCCCCTTGTCAAATTATGCCAAGCATGTGGAAGGTCATATGCTTGACTGATAAACTCTGCACAAAGTACAGACTGCAACTGACGGTGCAAGATCTCAAAAACGTCTATTCTGTAAGGGCCCATGGCCGAGGGAGATTTATCTTCAGAATTAGAAAGGGTCAGAACAACCTGATTGAGCTCCCTAATACTGGGGATGATAAGGACTGGAAGACAGGTTTCCTTTTTCTGAAAAGTGATAGTTTGGAGAACAGCGGTTGTTTGGACTACCCTATTGGTGAAAGAGGTTAGTCACTTTTGACTCAGATCTGCTGTCTCTGGCTTTTCTATTCTGTGTAGGTCTAAGGGATTTCTTGTGTTTTGTGTTTCTAGCGGACTCTTGGCAACCTGTACCTACTGAGGACTCCAAGGCTAGGATTGCTACGTTCATGGCTTTGCCTCTCAAGGAGAGGACTTGGTCTGAGGAGGATAACAAAACAGCGTTTCCTACGTTTTGTAGGCCAAAGAAAACAGTGAAGGTTCATGCGCCTATGGTTTCTGCCATCAAGGGTAAGCCTCTTAGTTTTCTCATCTGGTCAAGTCTGGTCAAGTCTAGTCTGGATATAAGATTCTGAACAAGTGTGGTCTATGCTAGGTGAGTCCTCTAGGCCGTTTACCAGGGGTAGGCTCAACCCTACTCTTCTCCAGGAGAAGATGGACGCTATACTGGCTGGGGGTCCGGATGTGAAGCCATTGCTCGTTCCTACAGGTATTCCTACTCCAGGATTCAGGGCGCTGAAGGTTGAGGAGCCTAAGGAGAAGACTCAGGCTGATCTAGGGAAGAACACACCAGACAAAAAATCAAAGAAAAGGAAAGCGGATGAAATTGAAGGTTTGTCATTACCAGGGACATTTCTGTCCAGCATGCCATCAACAGGCGTGGAGAAAATTATCCAACAAGCAGCACAAAGGTTCGACCCAGATTTGACTGGGATCGATACTACAGAACTGGCGTTCAGAGCCACTCACTCTGCTCTTCAGGTAATAACCTGAGTTACTTCTAGTACAAATGCTCATGATAATTCAACCACTATTGTACCTTACACCATAAAATTCACAGACTCTCGATTGTATATCGAGCTTGGGGCACATTTTATCCACTTCTGGGGATCGTACTTCTGCGCTGGAGGACAAGCTTGCTCTGAAAGAGCAGGCTGCCTGAACTTGGAGAAAGCTCGGGCTGACATGAAGGAGGTGGTGAAAAAGCCAAGGCCATCTTTGCCGCTAAGTTCGAGGAGAGTCCGCCTCGTCGAGGTCAGAGAACGAGAAACTCCAGGCACGTGTTCAGGAGCTTGAGGGCCAACTCCAGAACCAGGAGACTGATCTGGCGCTGTTTTACACAGCCCAGACCAGAATTCAAATGATGCGTGCTCCCGAGTCCGAGCGTAGTGAGTGGAACTTAGATGCTGCTGTGGAGAAATTCAAACAGCTCTTCCCAGGTGTGCCGGTTCCAGGAGAGGAGAGGCCGCAGCGATCGGGAAGAACCCTCGTGTCTGGTGATGGTGGTCTTGGCGAAGATGCCTGTGTCGATGACAATCCTTCAAGAAGAAGAAGAATGAAAAAGAAACAATTACTCTTGTGAACATTTTGTGTAAATTCAAACAATTCACTATCTCGTGGTTTGGCCTGGACTTGTATGTCTAGGTGCAGTAATTGTCTGTGAACTTACATGCATTGCTCTTGTGGAACTTTTGCTAAGTCTGGCAGAGCAAGACGTTTTCTAGTCTGCTCTGCCGATTCGGTTTGCTTAGTATTTAGTCGGCCTTGGTGGTCCAAGGACTTAACTACTATCGTTTACATTGCTTCTATTGCCGCTATTGTTACGTGAATGTACTAACCTCGCAGTGTACACCCGGCACTTATGTACGCATGATCATGGCTTACCTTAAGGGATATTATAGGACTCTCTTAACGGCGGTCAAGCCCTGGTCCGTCAATCAGGACGCATCCTCACCGGCAGACTGGTGCTCTGCAGGAGGCCGCGTGGGACTGGAGGAAGATCTCCACTGCAGATTTGGCCGCCAAGGCGAGGACTAAGCTCGGGATCTGGAAGACAAGTTCCTTAGAGACTGGGGACTAGGCCCAGAACTGGAGGTTAAACTCCCTGAGTAGAACTGGAGGATGAACTCCTAGACAAATCTGGAGGACAAACTCCTTTACTTGTAATATGTAGCGTATTATTTTTACTTTGATTTACTTGTGAAATATATAAAATATTTACTTCTGAACCAAAGATGTAATCTGCAAAACTTAGAAATAAAGTTAAACTACACCATTGGAGTTCAATGGTTTTTATTGAATGGAAATTGTAGTTAAATATTCACAAAAAACCAAAAAGTGCAGAATTGAAAATACAGAATTGAAAGTACAGAAATGAAAATACCATATTAACAAAGATAGAGTTTGAGGTTGGTTGCATTCCACGCTCTAGGAATCAACTCTCCCTCCGAGTTACGATCTATAGGCTCCTTGGCCTACAATCAATCAATCAAGTATGGTCCCTCCCATCGGGCTAGCTTTCCTGCAGACTTTTCCTTCGTGTTTTCAAATACTTTCCTCGAACTAAATCTCCTTCTCTGAAAACTCGCCTTGACATGCTTGTTGAAAGTCCTGGCCACACTCTGTTTAGTAGTCGCTAATCTTATCTTGTTGCATCTCTAAGCTCTTCGCAAAATCAAGACTGGAAGATAACAACTCGGGTTAGCTTCTAAACATGCTCGAACCATACCTTCTTTGTTGGGACAGACACTTCTTTGGAATCACCGCTTCACAACCATACACCAAAGAGAATGGAGTCCGCCCCGTGGAATTCTTTGGTGTAGTTCTGTCACCACGTAACTAAGGGTAGCTCTTACGCCCATCTCCCTCGCCTTCTCTTGACTTTTTCTTGAGGGTTTTGATGATAATCTTGTTGCTAGATTCTGCTGACCATTACATTGGGGATATCTCGGTGCAGTAAGCGATTCAATATTCCAGGTGGCACAGAATTCCCTGGTCTTGTTCCCTCTGAATCGTGTACCATTGTCACACACAATCGGCTTGGAATTCCAAATCGCAAATGATGTTCCTCTTGATAAATGAGATGACTTCCTTTTTATTACACTTCAATGCCTCACCTCAATCCACTTCGAGAAGTAATCTGTCATTGCCAACATAAAGACCTTACGTCACGGAGCCATAGGAAGCTTTCCAACTATGTCCATGCCCCACTTCATGAAAGGCCACGGTGCAGAAATAGGATGCGTAACCTCGGTGCCGGTGGATCATTGGAGAATGCTGACATGCTTTACATTTACTTGCGTACTCCACGCCTTCTTTTCTCATAGTTGGCCAAGTAACCAAATCTCGAGCTCTGGCGGCGGACTTCTCCCGACACTATGGTTGCCACAATCTCCTTCATGTAACTCTTCGAGCAGTTCGGCCGGTGGTTCCAGGCAGCAGATATGGACTCGACATAGATTTCTTGAGCAGAACATCATCAATCAAGACATACCTCGAGGCTTTAAGCCGAAAAGCTCTGGCCTCAAGTGCATGCGGGGTAAAACACCATCTCTAAGAAAAGAATAAAGGTGCGATCAAGAGACAGGAGTGGGGGTAGACAGGTTGAGCAGGATCGGACTTCTCTATAGAAGGTCCGAGGAGGTGTCTTATGGGAATCTGTCCAGTCCGCAGGTTTGAAACTAGAGCCAAGACTAGCTAAAGAGTCCGCTGTGAATTCGGGTCTCTGGGGATCCGGTCAATCCTAAAGCTGGTCAAACTTCAAAACCAAGGATCTAACCTTCTCAGGTATAGCAACATCTTAGAATCTTTGGCCGCAAAGAACCATTAATCGATTAACAATAAGTAAAGAGTCGCTTTTTACCTCCAGTTTTTGACACCAAGACCAATCTGAGACCATCAAACTGCGATTAGAGCCTCGTATTACGCCTCATTGTTGGTGGTACGAAATTCACGGTGACACTGGGCTAGTATGTCCCCTTGTGGCGATTTCGGGGACAATGCCCAGACCAGAACCTCGACATTAGTCGCTCCATCGATTATCTGACACCAGGTCTCTCCTTTTACGCCTGTGTGAGTTTCAACACCTCCATGGCACTACTTTCTTCCAGGTCGGTGAAATCGACCACAAAATCGCCAAGGCTTGTGACTTTATTGTCGCTCGGGTTCATAACTCATGTCGTGCGTCTTGAGTGCCGCAGCACCACTTAGCCATTCTCCTGCATAGATTCAGGCTTTCTCAAGACTGACTTAATCGGAAGGTTAGTTCTAACACGGATATGATGACTCTCAAAATAAGGTCTAAGCTTAGTAGTTGACATAATTAAAGCAAGAACATACCTCTCCGTAAGAGAATACCTAGTTTGACATCTAGCAAGCTTTTACTCACGTAATATATCGACGCCGCAAACCATCTTCTTCCACGACCAGAACTGCACTTACGTAATGCTCCGTGGTGATAGATACGGACTTAGGGGCTCTCCCTCTTCTGGTCTGGATAGCAGTGGCGGAGTTGACGGGTAACTCTTGAGATCCTGGAATGCTTCCTCGTGCTTCTCACTCCTTTGGAATTCTTTGTTCTTCTTCAAAGATATCGTAGAAGGGCTTGCACCTTTCTAAGGACCTAGAAATGAACCTGTTCGAGCTGCAACTCTCCTGTCAACTTACGGATGTCTTTCACAGATCCGGGGCTCGGATCTAGGATTGCCTTTATCTGTTCTGGACTTGCTTCAATTCCTCTTCTGGTCACCAAGTAGCCTAGGAACTTCCCAGAAGACACTCCAAAGTTGCACTTTGTCGGATTCAGCTTCATATTGAACTTGTCCAGAATTGCAAACGCTTGCTCTAGGTGCTTCACATGATCTTTAGCATCCTTAGACTTTACCACCATGTCATCGATATAAACCTCCATTGTGTCCCCAATTAGATCTTTGAACATCATATTGACTAGCCTTTGGTAGGTGGCTCCAGCATTCCTGAGTCCAAAGGGCATGGCGGTGTAGCAATAGATTCCACGATCTGTCATGAAGGAGGTTCCTTCCTGGTCTGGAGGATACATCTTGATCTGGTTAAAACCACTTGAGGCGTCCATGAAAGTCAGAACTTCATGGCCAGCAGTCTTGTCCACCATGGCATCAATGTGAGGAAGAGGGAAAGGATCCTTGGGACATGCCTTGTTCAGATCTGTGTAGTCTACACAGACTCTCCACTTTCCATTCTTCTTCTGCACAACAACCACATTAGCTAACCAGTCAGGATACATTACCTCTCTTACCATGTTCATGTCCAGCAGCTTCTGGACTTCTTCATTGATGATAGCATTTCTTTTCGGGCGCAAACTTCCCTCGCTTCGGTGCAATCGGTTTGTACTTTGGATCAATGTTGAGCTTGTGCGTGATAACGTCGGATCGATTCGATCATGTCAAAGTGGCTCCATGCAAAACTTGATTTCTTGGACTTTAGAAGCGATCGGATCGGATCGATACTAGATGGTACATCAACGCCTACTAACACCTTCTTTTACGGGCAGGTCGGGTCTACACCGATCCGATCCATTTCCAATCCCGACTTTTACTGGTTCCACTACCGACTTGACCTGGTTTACGTAATTGCTATGCGAGCGCTTTATTGGTGGTCGGAGGCTTCAAGGTCGCTCTGTAACACTCTGTGCGATCGCCTCTCGCCCTTTATCACCAGGACTCCCATTGAGTTGGGACCTTCACACATCGATGGTAAGTAGATGCCACACCTTGAGATTGTGGATCCAAGGTCCGCTTAACAAAACATTATACGAAGTCATAGAATCAATAACATTAAACTTTTCAAAAGAAGAAACTCCTGGGCATAGGTGGGAAGTGAGATCTCTCCCAAAGTGTGCTTGGTCTCGCCATCAATCCAACCGTAACATTAGAGTTCTTGGTCACTTGTCCTGGCCTATACTCATCTCCTTTAATGCGTCCAAAGATGATCAGTTCACGTAATCGCCCCATCAACGAACTTCGGCGTACATAAGGGCCGCTAATCCGCAACTTGATCACCAGGCTATCATGGTGCGTAATCGGGATGCCCTCACAATCTTCATGATCAAAAGTGACAACTTCCCAATTCTTCTCTATTCTGGTTGGAGGCTGCATCTTCTCTTGCTTTGCTATCCTCTTAGCTGCAGAATAGGTTAGACCACAGATATCAGAACCACCATTGATAAATTTTACCTCGTGTGTATAGGGTGGAGGATTTGGCGGTTTTTCTGACTCTTGTCCCCTGGAATCCTGGGACCTGGCACTTTCAGTTCTGGGCTGATTCCTCTGGACTGGTCTGATGATGTCCTTCAGACGTCCAGTTCTGAGCTGGTAGGAAATCTCTTTCTTGAAGGCATAGCAGTCTTCTGTGCTGTGGCCGATGTCTCCATGGTACTCACAATACTTGTTTGGATTTCTGTTTGGATTTGGGTTGTCATTCCTCTTGGGCCATCTTGCACCATTCCCAAAGCTCTCCAGTTTTGCTATCAACTGTGGAACCTCTACGCCGAGGCTAGCGATATCAAGGAGTCATCGAGTTGACCGTCTCGTAATCGACGGCATGGACTTGTGTTCTGGGTGGCTCAGTATGGCGCCGCTCGCTCTGGATGCGTCCACTATCGGACTTTCTGTTCGCCTTCTCATACCCAGAACTATCCTGTCTACTGAAAGCATCCTCTTCAAGTCTGATCTGGGCTAAGGTCTTTGCCTGCACATCCTCAAAAGTAACACAAGGATATTTGGTTAGTTCACGATAGAGCTCAGAATTGACCACCAAACCTTGCCTATAAGCCTGGATAGCGGTTGCAACGTCACAGTTGGGGATAGAAATCTTCTCCTTGTTGAATCTTTGAAGATAATCTCGTAGAGACTCATCTTTCTTCTGTACAACTCGCATGCATCACTTGTTTGCTTCTCTAACTTCCTGCTACTAGCAAACTGGGCAACAAAGACATTCACAAGATTAGCAAACGATTTGATAGTACCGTTAGGAATATTGACAAACCATTGCAGAGCTGGTCCAGCCAGAGTAGAACCAAAGCCTTTGCACATGCAAGCTTCTCTGTACTCTTTCGGAACCGGGACTGTGTACATCCTTTGCTTGTACTGGGCAACGTGGTCCTGTGGATCTCCTGTACCATCATACAGCTTCATCCCTGGAACACTGAACTTTTTTGGTATGTCCTGCATGGTTATAGCCTCACTGAATGGCGAATCTGCATAACACTCCTGGGAAGCCTCCTCAATTGGTGCTGGAACTCCTGGAATCTTAGCAACTTTGTCGTGTAACTTCTGGAGCTCTTGCATCATCATGAGGGTGAAGTTGAACTTCTTCTTTCCCTTCCTTTTGTCAGCATTCTGGGGTGTTTCCTCCTCGTCTTCACCACCCAAGAGTTGGTCTTCAATATCCTCATCTTCGTCCAGATTAGAGAAGTCTATATTCCTGATTATGGAGCTCATGGATGCCCCAGGCCTGATTTTTGAGGTACTGCCTTTAGCAGAATCCAGCTTTGTCTTCAGAACAGACTCTGTTTCCTTCAGCTTTGCATTCTCTTCTGAGATTTGCTGAATCTTGCTCTGCGCATCTTGTAATTCTTTGGTTAATTGCTCCAAAGTTCTATCCGCCATTGGAATATGGGAGAGGTGATTTTTGTGAGAAAAGTCACGCAAAATAATAAACTAGTTGCCCCACGGTGGGCGCCAATTTGTTTTGGTAAAAACTTCACAAGATAGAAAAATGGAAAAAAGTGGATCAACTAGTACTATTTGCGGAACAGAACAGAATTGATCAGAACTGAGCTATATGGGACAGAACTAAGGACACAGAGATTTGATGACGCAGAAGCCCCGAGAAGAAGATGGGGAAAACTGCGGGCTACCAAGCCAGGAGTACTTTTATTAATATCAGAGTTGGGGTTACAGAATACAACTGTGAAAGTGACCACTTCTGTAGTTACTTGTACAGAACTGACTGCAAATTACCGTAGTCTGTTGTAGTGTATTTTCTAGTGCTTAAGTATGCTAATGAGAGTAAAAAAGATCAATGAAAATGTACAAATGAGCCTCTATATATAGGCAAAGCTAGCTGCAAAATCGGTTCCTATTTTCTAGGGCATGTTCTCCATGTCTTCCATTACTCTTGGCGGTTAAATAACTACCATTGACTCCACTTCTGCTCAGCTATAACTTCTTCCATTATCCCATAACTTTTGTAACCGTCATAGTTGACCTTTCTGACCATAACTGCCACGCCTCTTCTGACCTGTTCTGGGTTATAACTGCTGTTGCTCTTTTATTCTGCTCTGTACCATATTTATGTTGTCTGTTCAGAACTGCCAATTCTGGGCTGTGTAAAATCTGGTCATAACACCAACCCACTTCATTCATTTTCAAAGATCGGTTTTTAGCACTTATACACTATTCACAAAATCCACTCAAAAATACCGTCTTTTCATTTTCGAAAGGTAAACATTTTACCTACGGGCTGGACGTTTGAGACTCGGACAATGGGGTTACATTAACCCCAAACCCGATATTGGCACTAGCGAAGCCGTATTCGTAATACGGTTGTAGCAATTCGGATTCATAATCCGTCTAAACCCCGCCAATATCGCATAAATAAACGACCCCATATCACTAAAGCAAACCGACGTCACTTTTATAATTATGCAAGTCCTCATTCATGCATTAAATAACGACTAGAATCACGGATCCAACACTAAATTGTACCGTTTCATAGAGTCTTTTAGCATGTCAAAACTGAGGGTTTTTCACAAAAATCTAATACGAGGTCGGAAAATAACGTCTATAGTAATAATTTAGTCAATAAATTATTATTTAACGTACATTTCCTATAGCAATATGTCATTATTTTGACGATTTACATTATTTATGCATTTTAATCGAGTCATACTTATTCGCACTTGTACGTAGCGTGACTTTTTAGCCCAAATATCGAAATTAAGCAAATGTTTTCAAATTAGTAGAGACTACTCTTATGTAGGCTTTTTTATTACTGTTTTCAAAACTCATTTTGTCAAAACTTTCGAAAAGTAACCTCACTCCGAACCCCTTCTCTGGTTTCAAACCTCAGATTGATAGGTATCGACGCACCTTGAAATCTGAGACACTCGTGTCTTGTATTTCAAGACGCGTTGATTAGGTTCCAAATTCCTTTAATATTTGGTGGCGACTCCGAAAATACATTTCAAAAAGGACTTTTATACTTTTCTTTTTTGATCGCAAACTCATGCAATGATCTCCCCATTTTTCATTTCACCCTTTTTTACAAAACTTCGCCCCCCCCCCCCCCCCCATTTTTTACAAAGATCTAATTCTGGACTTGCTTCAATTCCTCTTCTGGTCACCAAGTAGCCTAGGAACTTCCCAGAAGACACTCCAAAGTTGCACTTTGTCGGATTCAGCTTCATATTGAACTTGTCCAGAATTGCATACGCTTGCTCTAGGTGCTTCACATGATCTTTAGCATCCTTAGACTTTACCACCATGTCATCGATATAAACCTCCATTGTGTCCCCAATTAGATCTTTGAACATCATATTGACTAGCCTTTGGTCGGTGGCTCCAAAGATTCCCGAGTCCAAAGGGCATGGCGGTGTAGCAATAGATTCCACGATCTGTCATGAAGGAGGTTCCTTCCTGGTCTGGAGGATACATCTTGATCTGGTTAAAACCACTTGAGGCGTCCATGAAAGTCAGAACTTCATGGCCAGCAGTCTTGTCCACCATGGCATCAATGTGAGGAAGAGGGAAAGGATCCTAGGGACATGCCTTGTTCAGATCTGTGTAGTCTACACAGACTCTCCACTTTCCATTCTTCTTCTGCACAACAACCACATTAGCTAACCAGTCAGGATACATTACCTCTCTTACCATGTTCATGTCCAGCAGCTTCTGGACTTCTTCATTGATGATAGCATTTCTTTCTGGCGCAAACTTCCTACGTTTCTGGTGCACTGGTTTGTACTTTGGATCAATGTTGAGCTTGTGCGTGATAACGTCAGGACTGATTCCAGTCATGTCAAAGTGGCTCCATGCAAAACTTGATTTCTTGGACTTTAGGAAACTGATCAGATCAGATCTGATACTAGATGGTACATCACTGCCTACTAACACCTTCTTTTCTGGGCAGGTCGGGTCTACACTGATCTGATCCATTTCCAATCCTGACTTTTCTGGTTCCACTACTGACTTGACCGGTTTCTGTAATTGCTATGCGAGCGTTTTATTGGTGGCTGGAGGCTTCAAGGCTGCTCTGTAACACTCCTGTGCAGTCTGCCTCTCGCCCTTTATCACCAGGACTCCCCATTGAGTTGGGACCTTCACACATTGATGGTAAGTAGATGCCACAGCCTTGAGATTGTGGATCCAAGGTCTGCCTAACAAAACATTATACGAAGTCATAGAATCAATAACATTAAACTTTTCAAAAGAAGAAACTCCCTGGGCATAGGTGGGAAGTGAGATCTCTCCCAAAGTGTGCTTGGTCTCGCCACTGAATCCAACCAGAACATTAGAGTTCTTGGTCAGCTTGTCCTGGCCTATACTCATCTCCTTTAATGCGTCCAGCATGATCAGGTTCACAGAACTGCCCCCATCAACCAGAACTCGGCGTACAAGGGTGCTGCCAATCTGCAACTTGATCACCAGGCTATCATGGTGCAGAACTGGGATGCCCTCACAATCTTCATGATCAAAAGTGACAACTTCCCAATTCTTCTCTATTCTGGTTGGAGGCTGCATCTTCTCTTGCTTTGCTATCCTCTTAGCTGCAGAATAGGTTAGACCACAGATATCAGAACCACCATTGATAAATTTTACCTCGTGTGTATAGGGTGGAGGATTTGGCGGTTTTTCTGACTCTTGTCCCCTGGAATCCTGGGACCTGGCACTTTCAGTTCTGGGCTGATTCCTCTGGACTGGTCTGATGATGTCCTTCAGACGTCCAGTTCTGAGCTGGTAGGAAATCTCTTTCTTGAAGGCATAGCAGTCTTCCTGGCCGTGGGCCGATGTCTCCATGGTACTCACAATACTTGTTTGGATTTCTGTTTGGATTTGGGTTGTCATTCCTCTTGGGCCATCTTGCACCATTCCCAAAGCTCTCCAGTTTTGCTATCAACTGTGGAACCTCTACGCCGAGACTGCTGATATCAAGGGAGTCATCAGAGTTGACCGTCTCAGAACTGACGGCATGGACTTGTGTTCTGGGTGGCTTTCCGTATGGCGCCGGGCTCGCTCGGATGCGTCCACTATCGGACTTTCTGTTCGCCTTCTCATACCCAGAACTATCCTGTCTACTGAAAGCATCCTCTTCAAGTCTGATCTGGGCTAAGGTCTTTGCCTGCACATCCTCAAAAGTAACACAAGGATATTTGGTTAGTTCACGATAGAGCTCAGAATTGACCACCAAACCTTGCCTATAAGCCTGGATAGCGGTTGCAACGTCACAGTTGGGGATAGAAATCTTCTCCTTGTTGAATCTTTGAAGATAATCTCGTAGAGACTCATCTTTCTTCTGTACAATCGCATGCGAATCACTTGTTCGCTTCTAACTTCCCCGCTACTAGCAACTGGGCAACAAAGACATTCACAAGATTAGCAAACGATTTGATAGTACCGTTAGGAATATTGACAAACCATTGCAGGGCTGGCCCAGCCAGAGTAGAACCGAAGCCTTTGCACATGCAGGCTTCTCTATACTCCTTCTAACCGGACTGTGTACATCCTTTGCTTATCCGGGCAACGTGGTCCCGTGGATCTCTGTACTCATCATACGCCTTCATCCCTGGAACATCGAACTTTTTTGGTATGTCCCGCATGGTTATAGCCTCACCGAATGGCTTAAATGCATAACACTCTGGGAAGCCTCCTCAATTGGTGCTGGAACTCCTGGAATCTTAGCAACTTTGTCGTGTAACTTCTGGAGCTCTTGCATCATCATGAGGGTGAAGTTGAACTTCTTCTTTCCCTTCCTTTTGTCAGCATTCTGGGGTGTTTCCTCCTCGTCTTCACCACCCAAGAGTTGGTCTTCAATATCCTCATCTTCGTCCAGATTAGAGAAGTCTATATTCCTGATTATGGAGCTCATGGATGCCCCAGGCCTGATTTTTGAGGTACTGCCTTTAGCAGAATCCAGCTTTGTCTTCAGAACAGACTCTGTTTCCTTCAGCTTTGCATTCTCTTCTGAGATTTGCTGAATCTTGCTCTGCGCATCTTGTAATTCTTTGGTTAATTGCTCCAAAGTTCTATCCGCCATTGGAATATGGGAGAGGTGATTTTTGTGAGAAAAGTCACGCAAAATAATAAACTAGTTGCCCCACGGTGGGCGCCAATTTGTTTTGGTAAAAACTTCACAAGATAGAAAAATGGAAAAAAGTGGATCAACTAGTACTATTTGCGGAACAGAACAGAATTGATCAGAACTGAGCTATATGGGACAGAACTAAGGACACAGAGATTTGATGACGCAGGTAAGCCCGAGAAGAAGATGGGGAAAACTGCGGGCTACCAAGCCAGGAGTACTTTTATTAATATCAGAGTAGGGGTTACAGAATACAACTGTGAAAGTGATCACTTCTGTAGCAACTTGTACAGAACTGACTGTAAATTACCGTAATATGTTGTGGTGTATTTTCTAGTGCTTACGTATGCTAATGAGAGTAAAAAGATGAATGGAAATGTACAAATGAGCCTCTATATATAGGCAAAGCTAGCTGCAAAATCGGTTCCTATTTTCTAGGGCATGATCTCCATGTCTTCCATTACTCTTGGCGGTTAAATAACTTCCATTGACTCCACTTCTGCTCAGCTATAACTTCTTCCATTATCCCATAACTTTTGTAACCGTCACAGTTGACCTTTGCTGACCATAACTGCCATGCCTCTTCTGACCTATTCTGGGCTATAACTGCTGTTGCTCTTTTATTCTACTCTGTACCATATTTATGTCGTCTGTCCAGAATTGCCAGTTCTGGGCTGTGTAAAATCTGGTCATAACACCAACCCACTTCATTCATTTTCAAAGATCGGTTTTTAGCACTTATACACTATTCACAAAATCCACTCAAAAATACCGTCTTTTCATTTTCGAAAGGTAAACATTTTACCTACGGCCGGACGTTGAGACTTCGGACAATGGGGTTACATTAACCCCAAACCCGATATTGGCACTAGCGAAGCCGTATTCGTAATACGGTTGTAGCAATTCGGATTCATAATCCGTCTAAACCCCGCCAATATCGCATAAATAAACGACCCCATATCACTAAAGCAAACTGACGTCACTTTTATAATTATGCAAGTCCTCATTCATGCATTAAATAACGACTAGAATCACGGATCCAACACTAAATTGTACCGTTTCATAGAGTCTTTTAGCATGTCAAAACTGAGGGTTTTTCACAAAAATCTAATACGAGGTCGGAAAATAACGTCTATAGTAATAATTTAGTCAATAAATTATTATTTAACGTACATTTCCTATAGCAATATGTCATTATTTTGACGATTTACATTATTTATGCATTTTAATCGAGTCATACTTATTCGCACTTGTACGTAGCGTGACTTTTTAGCCCAAATATCGAAATTAAGCAAATGTTTTCAAATTAGTAGAGACTACTCTTATGTAGTCTTTTTATTATCAAGCTTTCAAAACTCATTTTGTCAAAACTTTCAAAAGTAACCTCACTCAACCCCTTTTCTCGGTTTCAAACCTCAGTTGATAGGTATCGACGCACCTTGAAACTGAGACACTCGTGTCTTGTATTTCAAGACGCAGCGTTGAATAGGTTCCAAATTCCTTTAATATTTGGTGGCGACTCAAAATACATTTCAAAAAGGACTTTTATACTTTTCTTTTTTGATCGCAAACTCATGCAATGATCTCCCCATTTTTCATTTCACCCTTTTTTACAAAACTTCGCCCCCCCCCCCCCCCCCTTTTTTTTCCTGCGAGGCGCATTCCGCCCCTACGCCAAGACGGCGAGGCTCGCCAGTAGAAGGCCGATAGTTTTCCCAAAAGGAAAGATTTTTTTCCCTGCATCTTCACCGGGCGACTCACTGGGACGAGCATGATTTTTATTATTTTTGAAAAACTACTTTTTCTTTTATTTTAAAATCATAAAGAAGTGAAGCTTGAAACTTTGAAAACATTTACGCTTTCGATATTTGGGCAAAAATACGTTGAGTCGAATCCTCCTGATTCAAACCAAACCCTTTGAGGAACGGCTCAAGAACTCGCTTCATAAGCGAGATAACTCCGGACACACTGTTCTCTCACCCCACCACGATTACAAGTACGGCATCCGTACAAACGATCGTAACCAGTCAAACTCGAACGCTCTAGGGCCCGTCTTGAATTCACACCTAAGACGTGTGTAGTCTTGCGGGTGCCCCTACCCAAAAGTCACGAGAATGACCGGAGGGAACCTTACCCTATAAACCAAAAACCTGTGTTTATATGTACGAGTGCGAAGCTATAGTACCCTCACTATAGTAGTCTTTCAAAAATTTTCTGCATGTGAAAACTTTTCCTAGGCATTATACTTTTAAAATACGTCCATCTTTGAAATTGCTTTTTCAAACTTTTTTCAAAAAAGGTCATACTTTTAAAAACACGCCGTTAGGCTCATTGACCTATAGTCATTTGAGTTTAATAGATAAAATGCCACTACATTTAAAACCGACCTAGGATAACCACTATATCCCAGGTCTTTTTCAAAACGTAAATGAATTATGCGACTGACGTATCATCATAATACATTTATTGCTAAAGGTCTTTCACAAAGCAAAAACCCGAATATGTCAATTCATTTCGGAGATTTTAAATGAAATTAACTTTTAGAACATTAGAATTAGCTCTAAGTCGAGTGACTCTTTAGTCATCCCGATTTAATCTTTTTCTCTCAAAAACAAAAAACGCGGGCTCGTTCAGATGCGGACCCGTTGATTTACTCTTTGAATCAAGTGACTTATCGTCATTTTTGATTTAAATCCCTGAGTCACACGTAAAGGACGAACAATTGATCGCCTTTTACCCAATTTTAACATCCTCAGGTCGGTTAGCCTATCGCTACTTCGGTCTGATCCTTTTTTTTATCGTAATCCAATGATAAACCCCTGGCAACATACCGCCAAACTGGGTTAATCTGATTATGATCATGCAAATTTTTCCTACCTCGAGAACAGGGACGTGTTAACGCGCCTCTATCTCAAAAGCTTCCCGTGTCCTTTTAAAAACTAAAAACACGAGTCAAGTCAAGTCACCCACTTTTTACGCTTTTTGTGTCTTCCTTTGGTCGTGAATGCGATTTTTCATTTGAGTCTTTCCCTTTCTTAGAATCACTAAAGTTTTGAAAACTTTGTCAGGTCCGCTCATTGAAAAACCCTGAACACCCGGCTCGCGAGCACAAGATGAATTTCCGTTTCAACCTCGCAAATGATGAAACTGCCTTTCCACCACCTCCTCCGCTAATGACGATCACCGAACACGTAAGGCTGCTCGACCACAAGGTAGCCAATCTCACCGCTTTGTTCGAACATCTGGCCGCCATGCAAAAGATTGAAACCGAGAAAAACGCAAGACTATTCGCCGAAGAGTCTGCTCGACACATCAAAAGAATCCGATCCCTGGAGGATGAAATTCACAAATACAAGCTGGCCAAAACTTCAGATCATGGCCGCCAGGCAAATGCTTCTCCCACTGCAACAATGACTGGACCGTTTAACGCTATAAACTCGAAGGCACTAGCAGCACAACCAGTATTCCTAGCACAGCCCACTCCTGCCTCACCTAGGTCATCATCAGTTGGACCATTTCCGTTGCAACAGCGACGAAGGTTCGATCCCCTCTTTATGTCCTACTCAAAGGCATTAGAAAAGCTCGTAAGGAAGAACATTCTCCATCTTCCCAAGCCCACCAGTGTACCACCTGAGGATAAGAAGCCATTATCATGGCACGAGGACTCATACTGCGAGTTCCACAGGGGAAAGGGACATGACACGGAGAACTGTTTCCGCGTGAAGAACGTAATCCAAGACATGATCGACAACGAAACAATCGTTAAGCCAAGCATAGCTCCTAAACCATCAGGCCAGCATGACACCTCCCTTGCTCGCCCCATTTTCGTAGGAGCTCATCCCATCCTCAATCACCCCCTCCTAGCTCCCGCAAGCGATCACGAGGTCAACGTCCTTTTCGACAGCATCAACAACAACGGTAGCAACATCGATCACATTCGCCGAGCTAGGACAAGGACAAAACCAAGGCACGAGGACAGGAGAGAAATTTCCACCCAGATCCCTCATCAACGTCCCCTCAGACAGTCCGAAGGCCCCAATAAAGCTCCACACCCCCAACGCCCGCATCAGTCTCCTTTAGATCTACAAATACCGCCGGGATTCCCTCCTAAACACACGAGCAAAAGCAAGAACAAAGACATGATCGAAAATATGATTACCCCACCCATGGCGAACGGTCCGTCATATAACACAACATGGCGAGATGCCAAGGAGATCCTCCCAGCACAACTCATTGACCGCATTGTTCGGATTGGCTACCAGTGCCATAACTTTCTCCCACGCAGATCTACCGCCTTTCAAGACCCACACATCCCAG
Organism: Dianthus caryophyllus; assembly: GCA_023091065.1. NCBI lineage: Eukaryota > Viridiplantae > Streptophyta > Magnoliopsida > Caryophyllales > Caryophyllaceae > Dianthus > Dianthus caryophyllus. The sequence goes on along the minus strand of CM041529.1, from coordinate 6,604,680 downwards.
CACACTACATAACCGTAGAGTGTCGCAATATGGTGCTACCTGTCACCCTCATTGACCACGGCTCTGCAATCAACATCCTGCCCCTCACAACTGCCCCCAAGCTAGGACTAAAGGAAAGTGATGTCGCCCGCTCCAACAAAGATAAGAGCGCATTTGACGGTACATCCCGCAGCATAGAAGGAATCATATCATTACTCATCATGACAGGCTCTGTTAAAACCCAAACCGAGTTCCAGCTCATGAATATCCCTCCGGCATATAACATGTTATTAGGAAGGACCTGGATTCACGCTACCGGAGCCATCACATCAACTCTGCACCAGAAAGTGAAGCTTCTCTGTTACAATGAAGTCATTACCATAAAGGCCTCAGACTTTCGGGTCGCTCTCCATTAGCTGAAGCTTGAAGAAAATGCCACCCCATCTACCAATGCCCAGGGAGGTCCCAATTCAAGCACCTGCACCTAGAATCTAGGGTCCTGCGTCATCATGACGCCAATTTTCTAAAAATCGGCTAGGTTACTCGATCATTTTCCTAATGTAGTAAGTTTTAGCTAAAGAACTAGAGTCATTAAGGTTGTCCAAAGCTCCCTCGTCTGAGCTATCTTCAAATGTAACCGCTTTTGATAACATTAATAACATGAAAGTTTTTTTACTCTTTGCCTCATTTAAATTCTACTTTTCTTAATAATCACGATAAATTTAAACCAAATAACATTGCATTATATAGATACATTGCAAGTATTGTCTCAAAACCCGAACAGGACCCTATTATTGAAGACACAACGACCATCAACATAGGAACACCCGAAGAGCCTCAAGAACTACAACTGGGGGCTTCCCTAAGCACAGAAGAAAGGGCCACATATACTAAGCTTCTCACAGAATTCAGGGACGTCTTCGCATGGTCATACAAAGACATGCCCGGCATCGACCGTGAGATAGCTGAACATCGCATCCCGATCAAGCAAGGTAGCAGACGGCCAAGGTAAGCTCCAACGCATCAAGCCGTAATGGTCTCTCATGGTCAAAGAAGAGATCAAAAGGCTACAAGTCTGGTTCATCCAAGTCATCGAATACTCAGATCGGGTCTCCAATATGGTACTGCAGGTTATGAAGAAAACGGCAAAATACGAGTATGTGCCGACTTCCGGACTGAACAAAGCTCGCCTAAAAGATGATTTCCCACTACCCCACATGGACATCCTAATCGACAACACAAACAGACCACGCCATCGCTATTCATGGATGGATACGCGGATACAACCAAATCAAAATGGCAGCAGACGACATGCCAAAACCACCTTCAGAACCCCTGGGAACATCTGCTACGCAGATCATGCCATTTGGGCTCATAAATGCCGCGCTACCTACCAACGCATCGCTACCACCTTACTCCACGACATGATGCATAAGGAGGTCGAGGTATACGCCGACGACATGATTGTAAAGTCAAAGGAAGGGACGACCACGCCACCAACCTCCGCAAGTTCTTCACCGTAATCAGCAAAGACAAAATGCGATTAAACCTACGTAAATGCACCTTTGGAGTCACATCGTGCAAACCGCTAGGCCACATAGTAAGCCAATGAGGGATCAAGTAGACCCACCAAAATCAAAGCAATAATGGATATGAAAACGCCACCAACATCGATTTAAATAAGGAGTTTCCTGGGACAAGTCCAATATATCTCCCGATTCATCAAAGCTTACCATGATTTGCGAGCCAATCTTCAAAAATTGAAAAAGGAAGAGCATACGGCTGGACGATGATCGCCAACAAGCGCTCGACAAAGTCAAGAGCACGCTTACAAACCCACCCGCTCGGTACCCCCACAAAAGGACTTGCCATCGCCGCTATACTTGACGATCACGCCAAACGCCATGGGTGCCATGCTTGCCCAAGAAGTCAACAACGAAGAACGGGCCACCTACTACATCGCCAGAAGTTTCACGATTACGAAACTTCGGTATGAACGGCCGAGAAAAGTCGCCTCGCCGGTCCGGGCAACCAAAAGCTCAGACACTACACCGCTTCACTAGCACAACAAGAGTCTACTCCCTAATGGACCCTCAAATACCGCTTGAAAAACCAGCCCTAAACGGACGATGGCCAGGTGGACTCGCTTACCGAGTATGAACTCAAGTACCTCCCTCCGAAAGTAATCAAGGGAAGAGCAGCTCGACTTCCTGCGTAAAAACGCCATCGCCGAACGGCCCCATGATCGCCACAACGTCTCTCCCTGACGAAGGGATCTTTGCCGTAGAAAAGGAATACTGGCAATTATATTTTGACGGAGCGTCAAGCTACCGCGGCTATGGAGTCGGAATACTCCTAATATCCCCAAACGGCGATCATACTCCACTCTCAATCAAGCTCGACTTCAGTGTCACGAACAACGCCGCAGAATACGAAGCTCGCATTTACTACCGCAAGCGCCATCGCCCTCAAAATAAGGAACCTACGAGTGCATGGAGACTCATTCCTCATCATAAATCAAGTAACCGGGGCATGGAAAATCATGAGCGAAACCCTCACCAAATACCAAACAAAAGTACAAAAACTCCTAACCAACTTCGACTGCATCGAATTTTACCACCTCCCTAGGGAAGAAAACCAGTTTGCCGACGCTCTGTCAAAACTCTCATCCCTCCTCAACATGCCACCAAACATGAAGTTACTACCCATCATCGTCGAAAGGCGTGACGAACCAGCATACATCCATACCATTGACCTGGACGAAGCCGAGCAGACAGAGCCTTGGTACCAAGCCATAATCAACTACAAAACAGACAACACTTACCCACCCAACACCGATAAACGCGGACAGAGGGCTATCAGACTCCTAGCTTCCCAATTTGTGCTAGAGATGGGACAATTACTCAAGAAGACACCACAAGGGACGCTGCTCATATGTGTCGACTACAAGAAAGGGTAGGAAATCATCACGCAAGTCCATGATGGCGAATGCGGACCCCACATGAACGCTCGAGCACTCTGCAAACAGATTCTACGGCTAGGATGGTATTGGACGACCATGGAAGCAGACTGTATCCAATTTGTCAAGCACTGCCACAACTGCCAAATTTTCAGCAACGTCCAACATGTACCACCTTCACCACTATACAGCCTAACCTCACCCTGGCCCTTTTCAACCTGGGGCATCGACGTGATAGGAAAAGTCCACCCCATCGGAGCAGGAGGTCACTGCTTCGCGGTCAGTGGCCATCGACTACTTCACTAAATGGGTAGAAGAGATCTTGCGAACTCGGCCCAAAGAAGTCGCCAAGTTCATCCAGACGAACATCATATGCCGATATGGCATACCCCATGAGTTCATCAATGATCAAGGTTCGTGACTTTCAACGCGAGACTAAGCCATACTCACAAAATACAACATCCAAAGATCACAAATCCTCACCCTATCGACCCCAAACCAATGGAGTCATTTGAAGCAAAGAAACAAGACGGTCGTCACCATACTCGAGAAAATGATCGGCGGTGCAAGGATCGCCCAACAAGATACCATATGCACTGGGGATACCGCATAACCATCCGAACCCCTACGGCATGACCCCTATTTCTCTCACCTACGCGTGAAGCCGGCCCAACCAAAGGGAAATAGAAATACAATCTCACGCATACTAATGGAAAGTAGCATCCCTGAGCGAATGGGCCCGTGAACTGCATTTAACAATCGATGCTCCTGGATGAACGCCGATCGCATTCCCCGAGCACCGCATTTAATGTACCACGCCCCCCTACAACGAGCATTCAACAAACGAGTTAAGCCACGACACATAAAAGTAGGTGATCTCGTACTAAAATCAGTCCGGGCACCACTTCCAGTCGACCCACGAGGAAAATTCAAGCCTAACTGGGCAGGGCCCTACCTCGTCAAGGATATCTACACAGGCGGAGCAGTCAAACTAACCGACCTCGACGGCCAAGAGTTCAACCTCGCCACAAACCTCGATCAACTCAAGAAATACTACCCCTAAAAACCCCCTGCAATGTATCTATAAAATACAATTTTATAAGAAACAATTTATGGGCCGGCATGCCCTTAAACGTGCTCTCTTCCTCTCTCTACAAAAATCAAAAAATCAATTCATGGGCCGGCATGCCCCTAAACGTGCACTCTCTCCACAAAAAGCAAAACACAATTCATGGACCGGCAGGTCCTTAAACATGCTCATGGGCCGGCATGCCCTTAAACGTGCACCCCTCGCAAACACAATTCATGGGCCGGCATGCCCCTAAACGTGCACATTCACCACAAAAAAGCAGACACAACTCTTGGGCCGGTATGCCCTTAAACATACATTCTCGAACTACGCCGGTTTGATTCCACTTTTCGTGGATACGTAGGCAGCTTTGCAAAAAGCGCAACCGATATTCAACACAAAAATGACGCGTCCAAAGCTTAAAAAGGCCAAGGACATAGTCAACACAAAAACCGTCTCATAACCTAATGGGTTAACATAAGGCGATATTCAACACAAAAATGACACGTCTAAAGCTTAAAAGGCCAAGGACAAAGTCAACACAAAAAAATTCGTCTTTTAAACCTAAGGGTGAAAAAGACGACATTCAACACAAAACGACAAACCCAAAGCTTAAAAAGGTCGAGGGAATAGTCAATACAAAAATTTCCTAAAAACAAAAACCATGCTTGCATTCTAAACTCTGAAAAAGAGATTAGAGCCAAGGAATTTCACACAAAATAACAAGCAAAATGAGGCAAAGTCGTAAATAAAAACCTGATTTTTATTAATCTTAAAAAGAACGGTTACATTTTGGATTTTTCAAACGTAGGAGCATAACTACGACCTTAGAAATACACTAACAAACACTATATATTACAATACGAGTCCCGGCATGTGCATCGGGTTTAGGATAGGTAATATATTACATAATACAACATAATATGAACATAATACTAACAAATTACACATAAACTAAAACCAGGTTATTCTCTAAAGCAGACTTGAGACCTCTCCAGCTGGATAAAAGAAGCATCAACCCTCAACCCCAATGGCGATCCCCAACATTGCCATAACAACCTTGACCACCTGACCCTGGAAGATGCCGACGGCCGAACACACTTTCAGCGGCCGAGAGTAGCTCCGGACTCGAACCCTCGCCATCATCACTGATACGTCCAAGGCCTACGGTCATGAGCGGAACATCCGAGAAAGCCCGTTGAGCTACAGGGCACGGCGCGTGACCTCTTGTGGGGCTCTGCGCACGATCCACCTAGCATAGGCTTGTGATACCTCGAAGTCGCCCTAGGAGTGCCCGCCACAGCCACCTAGGGCGCGTAATCCATCCGCCGCCAAAGGCCGCTATGCCACTAGTCAACATAAGCATTCCCTGCACCTTGGTGTCATGACCAGGAATGAACTGTGCCCACCCTATCTGTCTCCTCACTCGCAGTGATTAGGCGAGGATCACCAAGCGCTCCCTCATACAAAGAATTAGGAAACATGTAATCTGGACTAAGGTAACGCCAACGCCTCTTTTCTCGGCACCAAAGGAGATCGCCTCGCTTACTCGCTCATAAACCGTTTGCACAAGCGATAGAGGCTGATACGACTCCCAACAAATAACTCCTCTGTCTCCTCACGAGTCATCTGAAGGTAGTTCTACACATGCCTCTTATACCCAGGCCCTGATCTAACGCACACAGGAATGTTAGTTCGCAACCAACCACCAATGGCTCCAAACTCCTCAACCAACTGATGCACCTCCCGCTAGGAAAACGGAACACGTGGAAACTCAAGTCCCAATAGTCGAGACACGCATCCAGGAACTCGGGCTCCATTCGAAGCCGCCCTAGACCCAGGAGTACCCCGAAACCGCAATCTTTCAAGTCTTCCTCCTCCAGCCCCGACAAGGACGCACACCAACGACGCAAGTTTCCTTCAAAACTCTCCATAACTCGACGAATGTTCCGTAAATATTATGAATATTTTTGGAAAATCGAGAATAGAAGACGAGAGGATGAGTGAAATGAACTAACTTAGCCCTCCTTTTATAGCCGAGATTTACAAAACGAAATACAACACAAAAACTTAAACGCTAGTGAACAAGCGATTAAAATAAATCAAAGAAAAACCACAGAACAAAATTCAAATCGCCTGTGAACAGGCGATTAAAATTAAAAACAGGCGATTTTATTTTTCTTTTCTGACAAAATTATTCGATTTTCTTACATTTCTTACACACCTACGCCCAATTTTAACTTATTACCCTTATTACTTTTTTTACCGACCTCATGACCGACTGAATCGGTCCCGTCGCGTCGTCTCGATTTGCGTAATTGACTCCCGTCTTTCGTATTTTTCAATTTCACAAAAACACGATAATCACACAAAAATGAAACACAACACAAAATATGATTTTCGCATTGACAATTTTCGTCTCAAAACGTCGTTTTAGCTCAAATTTTTGCTATGTCAAAAACGTCTTTTTCACGAGTCTAGAATATTTTCTAAACCAGCATTTTTCAAAAACTCTTCATTTCGCATTTAATTTAATCATTAGCGAGTCAGTCTCAATCGAGACGTATATATATGCTTTTACGACTAACAATGTTTTGCAGGTACGCTCGTCACGCAAATACGCGAGAATTTCAGACCCGGCTACGACGCAGTAATGCATTTTCGCAACAAGACAAAATAACCAAATTAAACCCATAAACACCCACAAAACCAAAAAAAATCAACCCCACACAAGTCCAAAAAAAAAACCACCCAGCCATACACAAATCCTAATACATAAACCGATACAAATACTAATATTCACTAATACAAGTCCAAAATATATATACACAAGTCCAAGCCTACTACGACTGGTCACGACGCCAGTAAGACAAAGACGCAGTGGAATCAATCTCAAAGACGCGCTCTATCCAAACTCCCTGCGACGACCCTCTAGCTGCTCGGGACCTGCCAACTCCTCGGCATGCGCGACCTCCATTTCGACGCGATCTCGCCTCCTCACCGACCTGGCTAACTCAAGTCGCGCTACTGCCTCTCTCTGCGCCCTGCAAGCGTGAACAACTTTCTCGTTCACGACCGCCAGCCACCGGTTTGCCGCCCGCCACACCTCTGTGGACCTCACCACACTGCAACAATACGAGAAACCAATTTAGCTTTCTGGGGGCTACAATCAAAAACCTGCTTCAACAGAGTTTGAATAATGATTTTACACTAAAATCTTACTCAAACTGGGGGCTACAATCAAAACCTCGTTAACAGAGTTTGACTAATGATTTTACACTAAAATCTTACTCAAACTGGGGGCTATAATCAAAAACCTGCTTCAACAGAGTTTGACTAATGATTTTACACTAAAATCTTACTCAAACTGGGGGCTACAATCAAAAACCTGCTTCAACAGAGTTTGACTAATGATTTTACACTAAAATCTTACTCAAACTGGGGGCTATAATCAAAAACCTGCTTCAACAGAGTTTGAATAATGATTTTACAATAAAATCTAATTCAAATTGGGGGCTATATACTACATAATACTCATGCTGTACAAAGAGGAGGGTTAATACCTTCTTCACGCGCGGATCCCAACTCTCAAGGTCCGTGACGGTGACTACGGACAGCAAGGTGGCAAAGACGATCGAACGAGAGCGACCGTGAACAACCGAGGTCCTCAACGAACGGAGGAGGCTGGAACTCAAGATCAGGATCACGTCGCTACAAAACAAAAATAGGGTAAATTTTTGCTTCATAAAACCAAAGCACATACAAGCAAAAGGGATAAACAAGCATACCTCGATCACAGCGTCAGCAAGGGCATGCTGTGCCCAAGTCACGTAATCCTCAGCCGGCCGCAGCAGGGAGTCGGACTCACCCTCGTGATACACGTCACGACGCTCATTAGCGTCGGGCGTCTCCACAAACAAAACCGAGGGCGGAGGAGCAGGTACGATGAAGCCGCCGCGACCCGTCTGCGCAGACAGACGCTCACCCAGGTGCCAGTACGAGCCGTACTGAGTCTCGATGTACAGCCGCCGCCCGTCAAGAGGGGCAAAGCGAGTGCGTCGACTCAGGGGACGCCAGAACTTCCTCCAGGGGTCGCGAACGAACTACAAAACAAAACCAAATTATAAACCACAAAAACAAACACAAACCCAAAAACAAGCTACAAAAGACCAAAGTACAAAACACAATCACCCTTACCTTATCCATCGTCATCCCGTTGAAGCGCACACGAGCCGCGTCATAGTTCAGGCCAATACCCCTCCGATCCGCTGTCGCGTACGCATGGAAAGCCGGGTATGCAGCCGTCACCTGGAACGTGTCCGGAAGCAGAGAGGGGAAGTGAGCATAGCACCAAGCCTGCAAGCAAACAGAACACACGTTACAAAAGAAAAGCAGAGACGAGATAACAAGATGCTGCGAAATCAAACCTTACCTCCATCAGAAGACCAGGGCCCACGAGCGACACATCTGATTTCTCGTTGATCCGGTCAAGACGCACTGCATCCCTCAGGTAACGGATCAACAGCCCAAAAGCCGGAGTGACCCAGTCAAACTCACCTAGGCGTGACATGACTGACAGCGCCATCAACACAGCCGTCGAGGCCCGCTCCCCCTTATCGCCAAAGTGGGTGGCCGTCAAGAACCACCACAACCATAGCCGGGCCTCGCCGCTTCGCCGCCGCCGAGTAGACCCCTTCATCTTCCTCTTCCCCTCGAAGAAGTCCGCAAACCATATGGTACGAGGCTGAAACGTGTGCTCCTCGTCCGTCCCGCACTTGACCCCGTCGCCAATCAGGCGCACGACTCGTGGGCTATCGATAGGAGGTCGCTCACGCCCCCAGTCAAGTACGCGCTCACCATGAGGCAACCCTGTGACAACTGCCCACGAGGAAGGGGTCACGCCTACCTCAGAACCAGGCATGTGGAAGGTGTTGGTCGATCCCAAAACCTATCCAACAACGCCCGGCACAGCTGAGGCGCGAGTTCACCCGCTGCCTGCACCTCCCTCCACTTTCGCACTGGGGACCGAAGGCTGTCCCAAGCACTATGTCCCGCTCCTCCCGCGAGCCTACCCTCAAAGACGCCAAACACCGTCCGAACCCGCAGGGTCCTCATCGAGCCTAACGGAACTGACCTTCACTCGGATCGACAAGTGCTCGAGGACTCCAAACCGTAGTCACGCCATCCCACCCATGGCCACCGCGACCACAAACGCGACCGTGAGGATAGTCGGGCCTCGCGCCACTCGCCGACCATCCCCATGAAAACCTCATTGCGGCCTCAAGAGCCGCCAGCGCAGATCTGGCCGGGCCCTCGGCCTCACCGCCACCTCGGCCTCACCGCTCGGCCTCACCGCCTCGGCCTCAACCTCATCCTCAACTCGCTCCCGACCCTCGGCCTCAAAGTGCCGCTCAGCGAAAGAAGACAACCTGGCGGCGTCGAGCGGCTGAGCGGCAGCGGCGGCGAAGCAGCCTCGGCAATCTCGAACCTCGGCGGCGGCCGCGCGTCTCGTCGAAATCCTCCTCCTCGTCCACTCAAGACTCCTCCGACCGAAGGGTCCTCATGCGCGGCTCCGGACCGAGCACGACCACGCCTCCGCGTGACCTCAACAGAGCTCCCGCTCCAACCTCTCAAGAACACCGGCGACCTCGGCCTCGGCCACCACCCTCAAGAAGAAGACGAGCTCGACGTCTCGGCCATCGCCGCCTCACCGTAAGCCACGCCCACCTTACGCTTCTTCCTGGGTTCCTCCGACCACGACCACGGCCTACAACCTGGCTCCTCCGGGGCCGCGAGCTCCTCTGCAACGCTGCAGCACGTCCCTGCGAAGCCCCTGCAGCAGCACCGCTACCTCTGCCTCGGCCCCCTCTCGGAGGCACAGGCGTCCCTCCAGCACCGCCACGGCCACGCCCCTGCGAGGACCCTGCAGCTACACCTCGACCTCCACCACGGCCTCCCCCAGGAGCCCCAGACGTCTCCACAGCAGCGCCACGTCCACGCCCCTGCAAAGACTCTGAGACGACACCCTGAGCCTGACCTCGGCCACCAACAGGAGACCTCGACGACCCAGCAGCAGCCCCACTGCCGCTAGTATCACCAGAAGACCGCGTCCGCCGGCCGACGCCTCCTCGCGACTACATTACCGGAAAAGCGGTGACTCTAAGAAGAACGCCACGACCCACACCACTACCTGACGGCCCAGGGCCACCAGGAACAGCACCACGTCCCAGACCACTCGCAGAAGGCCCAGACGACGCACTGACAGCACTAGCGCCACTAGCAGAAAAGGCAGGAGACTCCAGCGCCACGGAACTCAGCTCCCTGGCGGCCGTAGAAACCCTCAGCGGAGCAAAGGCTCTCAAGATACATCCGATCGAGAGCGGACCCCTGAAACCTCCAAGGGCGCAGTATCCCCAAGTAGGAGTGTGCTCGCCCCCCGGAACAGCGAAGTCAACTCCAGCTAATACCCGATCCATGTCACTGTAAGTAGGCGCCGAGGCGTAGGATCACCTCGCACAAGATTCAAAGGCATACTCGTAAAACTAAGAACAAAGAAATCATTCTAGAAAGATCAAGACAAAGCAGCAAAAGGCAAGCCATAGGCCCATTTTTGACAGATAAGGCCAAAACGGAGCAGAAGCACAGGAAACCAAAATCCATGAGACGTATATGATATATACGTCCTACTCAGTCAAGTTAAGAGCAAGCACGCGCAAAAGCAGCAGAGAATTGGCCAAAACAGCAGAAAACAGGCCTTTTTAAACCAAAAATAGCAGAAGAGGGAAAAACGCTACAGAAAGCCAGAAACCCATATTTGCTGACACAGACCCAACCCATAAATCACAATAAGCTCATGCAAAAAATTTCATGCGAAAACGATGTCCCGAACACCTCGACTGAATAGCTTTTACAAAACACCTCCAAAATACAAAAACGGCCTTTTCTTGACCATAACTCAACCGAAAAAGCCCCCACTTCTCACAAAACAACCTCCTAGCCAACGCAGACGACATACATTACCATACATTCCATGAACGGGGCACGAAAAGCGAGGAAAAGCGATTTTTGGAAACCTAGCCTAAACTACAAAAACGCTCCAAAAACACCTCCAAACCATACACACTCTACAAAACAAGACCAAAAGTGTACCATACTAGCCATGAAAACACAAGATGAGAATTCGGGCAAGTTTCGGAACCGAAATATTTCGACAAAAACCGGCCCCTATACCAAAGCACACGAAAATGAGGGTTTTTCGAACCGTTTTTCCCACACAAGCCACCCAAACGTCCACACAAACATACTACGACGTTTCCAAAACAAGCCACTCGGGATCGCCTCTACGCTACAAAACAGAGCACAGGCCCCGACTTTACCCCCTTCTACACGGTTTTCCACCCAAACGAACCGCTTTTCGCGACCATTTCAACAAACCAAACTCACCAACACGATATACTACTAATGGGTAAGCTACACTGAAGTTATGAGCCATTTTCGAGACGTTTTCAAAAATGACCAAAATGCCCTCCGAGTCAAAACGCACGAAAATCGAGACCACAAGTCAGGTTTTCACACAATGACAGCAAGACGAGCAAGGCAAGCACTATACTAGCCATGGCGAACGTTTCCAAGCAAAGACGAGAGCAAAACTCGAATCAAACCAACAAAAATCAACCCAAACCCTAGAAAACGGTATTTCGAGTTAAAACCGACTCAAACAAACTTCAAAACCCGAAAAGCCAAGCAAGTTGAGTACGTACCTTGATCCATAACGAATTGTAGGAGTCGGAAAATCGATTTTTGATCAAGAAAATCGCCAAGACGAGTTTTAGAGGGTTTCGATTTAGTTTTTATTTTGGAACGAAATAAACTCTCCCCTCTTCTCTGCCCCGGTTTTTGATACAAATTCACAAAACAAAAACAAAATCGCCAGTTTACTGGCGATTTTCTTTTTGTTTCTAGGTTTCTGTTTTTGTTTTGGGCTGGTTTCCCTCGGCCCAATACACTTCCAACCCATCTCCAATACACTTTCAACCCATTTCAAACACATTTTCAACCCAACCACCAAAAACGCGTAGCCTCCTCACGAGACGTTCATAAAAACCTAGCCCTTTTTATGAGAAACCAAAAACACGTAACCTCCTCACGAGACGTTCATAAAAACCTAACCTTTTATGACAAAAACACGTAGCCTCCTCACGAGACGTTCATAAAAACCTAACCCTTTTTATGAGAAATACAAAAACACGTAACGTTCTCACGAGACGTTCATAAAAACATAGCCCTTTTTATGAGAAACCAAAAACAAGTAACCTCCTCACGAGACGTTCATAAAAACCTAACCTTTTATGACAAAAACACGTAGCCTCCTCACGAGACGTTCATAAAAACCTAACCCTTTTTATGAGAAATACAAAAACACGTAACCTCCTCACGAGACGTTCATAAAAACCTAGCCTTTTTATGAGAAATACAAAAACGCGTAGCCTCCCCACGAGACGTTCATAAAAACCTAACCTTTTATGACAAAAACGCGTAGCCTCCTCACGAGACGTTCATAAAAACCTAACCCTTTTTATGAGAGATACAAAAACACGTAACCTCCTCACGAGACATTCATAAAAACCTAGCCCTTTTTATGAGGAACCAAAAACGCGTAGCCTCCTTACGAGACGTTCACAAAAATCTAAACCACTCTTATAAACCAAACCCCAAAACGCGTAACCTCTTCTACGAGACGTCCAGCAAGCAAAGTAAAGGAGCGCAAGCCAGAAGCGCAAGCAAAGCAAAGGAGCGCAAGCCAGAAGCACAAGCAAAGCAAAGGAGCGCAAACCAGAAGCGCAAGCAAAGCACAGCCAGGAGCGCAGCCGTAAAGCACAACACCACCAAGTAAGCCGGCGCAAGCAAAGCACACCACCAAACAGCGCAAGCAAAGCAGCACACCACCAAGAAGCCGGCGCAAGCAAAGCAAGCCAGAGCGCAAGCCGGCGCAAGCAAGGAGCGCAAACCGTAAGCGCAAGCAAAGCACCAGGAGCGCAAGCCGGCGCAAACAAAGCACACCACCAACAAGCCGGCGCAAGCAAAGCAAGCCGCAAGCCGAGGCACAAGCAAAGCAAAGGAGCGCAAGCCGGCGCAAGCAAAGCAAAGGAGCGCAAGCCGGCGCAAGCAAAGCAAGGAGCACAAACTAAACACAAGCAAGGCGCCACCGGGAGTACTCAGCCACATGCGGTCGACATGCCCTTAAACATGTAGGACCGTCATGTCCTTAAAAACACGCCGCCTCCTCGCATTTCCCGACGCTAAGTCCTCGCCTCTCCCATAAGACACATGCTTAGCGCCGCTAGGTAGTATCGAGATCGTAATGGTCCTGGATATTATCTTTAAGTTTGACTAACGCTCTGTCCAAGCTCAGCCAAACTGGGGCTCAGTAGATACCCAGATCCGCATTCCCCCAAAAACAAACCCGATGATGAAAAGGACTTTCATGCATGCTTTTAAAAGAGTCAAATCTGCATAAAGTGTCTAAAACGTATTAGTCATTTTTAGCGTATTAATTTGGATTTGCATAATCATGAAAATGAATGTCAAATTTAGTCATCATGAGCGTAACACGAGCACAATATAGGAACGCCTTATTAAGCCAAGCCACAAAACAAAATTTCAACTAGCTACAAACGGCCCAAACTTACAAAACGACCCAAAAACGCACACTAACACAACACTCAAACGGGCCAAAGTAAGGCCCCGCGTGTCACATTTTCACAAAACAAAACCCCACGATACCATTAAATAATATAACCTAATATTATTTAATTTCGAGCCAAAACCGAAAAACACGACAAAAACCGAAACACGAAAACCGAAATTCGGACCAAAACTGAACAAATACTTAACCCATAAGTAAACAACAAAACATAATCATTACTTAATCAAACGTAAAAAAACCAAATGGCGGCATAAACAGCCCACCAAAACAAAAATAAAATCGCCAGTTGACAGGCGATTAAAAATAAAATCGCCTGTCAACAGGCGATTTTCTTTTTGTTTTGTACCAGCCGCCTTTTTGATTTTTCTTTAAAAATATCCAGCTCAAGCAAACTTAAACATCAGATACAAAGCGATTAAGTTTTGTTATCCCACAAAAACCACCAAAACTCTATAAATACCAACCCACTTCATTCATTTTCAAAGATCGGTTTTTAGCACTTATACACTATTCACAAAATCCACTCAAAAATACCGTCTTTTCATTTTCGAAAGGTAAACATTTTACCTACGGCCGACGCTTGAGACTTCTGGACAATGGGGTTACATTAACCCCAAACCCGATATTGGCACTAGCGAAGCCGTATTCGTAATACGGTTGTAGCAATTCGGATTCATAATCCGTCTAAACCCCGCCAATATCGCATAAATAAACGACCCCATATCACTAAAGCAAACCGACGTCACTTTTATAATTATGCAAGTCCTCATTCATGCATTAAATAACGACTAGAATCACGGATCCAACACTAAATTGTACCGTTTCATAGAGTCTTTTAGCTTGTCAAAATTGAGGGTTTTTCACAAAAATCTAATACGAGGTCGGAAAATAACGTCTATAGTAATAATTTAGTCAATAAATTATTATTTAACGTACATTTCCTATAGCAATATGTCATTATTTTGACGATTTACATTATTTATGCATTTTAATCGAGTCATACTTATTCGCACTTGTACGTAGCGTGACTTTTTAGCCCAAATATCGAAATTAAGCAAATGTTTTCAAATTAGTAGAGACTACTCTTATGTAGGCTTTTTGATCACTGTTTTCAAAACTCATTTTGTCAAAACTTTCGAAAAGTAACCTCACTCCGAACCCCTTCTCTGGTTTCAAACCTCAGATTGATAGGTATCGACGCACCTTGAAATCTGAGACACTCGTGTCTTGTATTTCAAGACGCGTTGAATAGGTTCCAAATTCCTTTAATATTTGGTGGCGACTCCGAAAATACATTTCAAAAAGGACTTTTATACTTTTCTTTTTTGATCGCAAACTCATGCAATGATCTCCCCATTTTTCATTTCACCCTTTTTTACAAAACTTCGCCTCTTTTTTTTCCTCAAGGAAAGATTCGCTTCTACGCCAAGACGGCGAGGCCTGGCTCAAGCAGTATGCCGATAGTTTTCCCAAAAGGAAAGATTTTTTTTTCCCAGTACCTTCACCAACTTGGTCTTCAGAACAAACTCTGTTTCCTTCAATTTTGCATTCTCTTCTGAGATTTGCTGAATCTTGGATTGCGAATCTTGTAACTCCTTGGACAATTGCTCCAAAGTTCTATCAGCCATTTAAATATGGGAAAGGTGATTTTTGTGAGATTTTTGTGAGAAAAATTACGCAAATTAATAAACTAGTTGCCCCACGGTGGGCGCCAATTTGTTTTGGTAAAAACTTCACAAGATAGAAAATGGAAAAAAGTGGATCAACTAGTACTATTTGCGGAACAGAACAGAACTGAGCTAAACGGGACAGAACTAAGGACACAGGGATTTGATGACGCAGAAGCCCCGAGAAGAAGATGGGGAAAACTGCGGGCTACCAAGCCAGGAGTATTTTTATTAATATCAGAGTTGGGGTTACAGAATACAACTGTGAGAATGATCACTTCTACAGCAATTCGTACAGAACTGACTGTAGTTTACCGTAGTATTTTGTAGTATATTTCTCTAGTGCTTAAGTATGCTAATGAATGTAAAAAACTTGTGAAAAATGTACAAATGAGCCTCTTTATATAGGCAATGTGAGCTGCAAATCAGTTCCTATTTTCTAGGGCACGTTTCCATGACTTCCATTATCTTTGGCGGTTAAATAACTTCCATTGACTCCACTTCTGCTCAGCTGATGACTTCTCCCATTATCCCATGATCTTTGTAACCGTCGTGGTTGACTTGTGCTGACCATAACTGCCATTCATCTTCTGACCTGTTCTGTGCTATAACTGCCATTGCTCTTCTGTTCTGCTCTGTACCATATTCATGACGTCTATCCAGGACTTCCAGTTCTGGGTAGTGTAAAATCTGGTCATAACATCATACCAATTTCTAAGCAAGGTATGAGCTTCAAGTTGTGCAAGTTTCAAGCTTTTGTTCTAGGGTTTGTAAGAGTATGATTTAGTATGCTTTTGTTGTTGAAATCTTCGGTATATAGGAGTAATTTGTGAGTGTTTTGTTGTGTTTTTGGGTGTGTAGAAGCCTTATTCGTGGAGGAATTTCTGTGAGTGGCTCTTCATCCTCTTCTAGACAAGGTAAGGGTAAACCTTACTTAGCTTATGGGTACTTGTGTGTATGAATTAACGAATTTATGTATGTATGTATGTATGTGGTTGTGTGCATTGAATTTATGAGGTGGTTAAGGTGTAAGATTGTATATGTGCACTATACCATGAGTAATTGTTATAGTGACCGACTTTAGGGAATAATTGTGGGCTGTCTCAGTGACTGTTTTAGCCGTGGGTAGGGGGCTGAGATGCTGCCGAATGGTGGCTATGGTTTTGCCTTGTCGAGGCTGTCGTTATGTTGTCGATGTTGCTGTAATTGCTATGTCGTGCTACTGGCTGCTGCTATCTTATTTTCGCTATCGTAAACTGTTCCTGTTTACTGCCCTGCTGTAAGTAGTAATGCTTCCCGTGTTGGCTATAGTTGCTGCCCATCATGGTGTGTTCCGTTGCGTTGCTGGGCTGCTATTTTTCTGTAGTTTAAGGGCTGTAAAAAGCCGTGATTTAATACTATTAAAGGGCTGCTGTGGCAGCCGTGTAAGGGGCTGTTGGGACCACCGAAAAATGGGTTGTTTTAGGCCGGGAATTTGTTGGTGTTGCTGCTGATTTCGAAGACTTGCTGTTGGGCGCAACTCGGCCTTATTGTTGGTCGAGTTGATGTGTGATTGTGGGAGTTATTACGTTGCGTGACTTGAAGGTCTAATTCTCGTTGTCGCTATGAACTTGTGTACGTTGTATATCATGTTAAGCTTGCCTTTTATTTTCGTAATGACGAGTAAATTAAAGGAGTAGGTACTATTCCACGGTTGACTAAAGCAAGTGAGTACGTGGGCTGAAATCGTCTTGTTAGCCTATATGCGAGGTTATATAAATGTATAAGAATTTGTGTCGCTTACTTGCCATGTCGCGAAGTACGATCTTGTGAGTTGGTTTATGTGAACTCCGAGCGATTGCACGTGATACTCATGAGTGCGTTCTTTATACATTTGATGAGTGATTTAAAATTTATCTATGAGTGAATTGATTTGAGTGGAATGCTTATGAGTGAACTGATACGAGTGATATGTTTACGAGTGAATGGATATGAGAGAAATGTTATGAGTAAATTGATTATGAGTGAATTGATTATGAACGATGATGATTATGAGTGTTGACGATATGAATGTTGATGAATTGATTTTTGAGTGATTGACGACTATGATAAAGAGTGTATGTTGAGTGTTGATATTACGAGTGCAAGAGGGGTGTTGACGAGACGGTAAGACCACCGTGTGGGAGTCACACGGTGGAGTTTTCATATGTTTGATTGGTTGGTATACGTCCGAGTTAGAATAACCTCGAAGTACCACTTAAAATGTTATATAACGTGGTCGATAATTATTTAAGTTAACTTACTCTTACGCACTCTTATTATTTTAATGTGGAAGCTAACTAGGGTGTTTGTGTCTTGTTCTTTTGTTTATTACTCACCCACCCCGTAGGTACTCGGACGTAAACGTGCTGCTTGCTGGGACGTTGGAAGGGTTCACGCTGTTTTACTTTTGTCTAGACCCACTTTTAGTTGTCTCGCTTCTTTTCAACTTTCTACAGTATAGGCATGCCTGCCTCGTCTTGTTGCAGTTTTGTCACAATTTTGTTCTTGGAGTTTGTTTTTCTTTCTGCAGCCGCGTATTGCTATGTATATATCCAGGTCTTGTTTAAAATACAGATTTGAGTTGCGGGCTCGTTCAGTCGAGCCGCGTAACGCCCTTATTTAGATGGGGTCCGCCCGGTCTAAATGGGGGTGTTACACCCATCTAATTTAGTAATGTCTACCATACAAAAACGTCTTTGAAGGCCTCTCTTCATTTGATCCAACACCACTTCTAGTCTATGCACACATGCTTCCTTCCAAGCATGATTTCTTTCCAACCAAATGTAATAATTCAAAGCTTGTATCAAAACTATCGAACACTTCTGCCTACAAGCTGATACATGTTGCAACCAAATCCAACTGTCAGCCCTTGTTCTGAATGCAGGTAACTCAGTCCAATTTGCCCATCTCTGCATCAACTGCTTTGCATACCCACAGTTCCAGAACAGATGATCATGATCTTCTGCACCAGTCCCACACAAAAGGCACTCAACATCATTACAGACACCCCATGAATTCAGTTTAGATTTCACATTCAAGGCCTCCCTAGCAATCATCCAATTTATAAAACGATGTTTAGGGACTGCCCACCCATTCCACACCAGCATACACCAATTCACCTTAGGATAGTGCACCCTGCGCAGATCATAGCCTGATCGAACAGTAAATCATCCAATTTATAAAACGATGTTTAGGGACTGCCCACCCATTCCACACCAGCATACACCAATTCACCTTAGGATAGTGCACTCTGCACAGATCATAGCCTGATCGAACAGTATAACCCCTGGGATCCAAACTCCAATCACCATTATCATAGCCACCAGCCATTTTCTCCCTAGCTCTTGAAGGTACCGGGAAAATGAAAAATCGCTAGTCCCTATCGACGCTGCTACGCGCCGCCCTCGCCCGATCTTGGGGCGCTGAAGCGAATGCCTCGCAGGAAAAAGTGCGAAGTTTGTAAAAATGGGGAGATCATTGCATGAATTTGTGACCAAAAAGAAAAGTAGAAAATCCTTTTTGAAAGTGTATTTTCGGAGTCGCCACCAAATATTAAAGGAATTTGGAACCTATTCAACGCGTCTTGAAATACAAGACACGAGTGTCTCAGATTTCAAGGTGCGTCGATACCTATCTATCTGAGGTTTGAAACCAGAGAAGGGGTTCGGAGTGAGGTTACTTTTCGAAAGTTTTGACAAAATGTATTTTGAAAACAGTAATCAAAAAGCCTACATAAGAGTAGTCTCTACTAATTTGAAAACATTTGCTTAATTTCGATATTTGGGCTAAAAAGTCACGCTACGTACAAGTGCGAATAAGTATGACTCGATTAAAATGCATAAATAATGTAAATTGTCAAAATAATGACATATTGCTATAGGAAATGTACGTTAAATAATAATTTATTGACTAAATTATTACTATAGACGTTATTTTCCGACCTCGTATTAGAATTTGTACAGAAAAACCCTCAGTTTTGACATGCTAAAAGACTCTATGAAACGGTACAATTTAGTGTTGGATCCGTGATTCTAGTCGTTATTTAATGCATGAATGAGGACTTGCATAATTATAAAAGTGACGTCGGTTTGCTTTAGTGATAATGAGTCGTTTATTTATGCGATATTGGCGGGGTTTAGACGGATTATGAATCCGAATTGCTACAACCGTATTACGAATACGGCTTCGCTAGTGCCAATATCGGGTTGGGGTTAATGTAACCCCTATTGTCCGAGTCTCAAACGTCCAAAACGTAGGTAAAATGTTTACCTTTCGAAAATGCAAAGACGGTATTTTTGAGTGGATTTTAAGTGTATTTTGTGAATAGTGTATGTGTGTTGAAAAACCGATGTTATAGAAATGAATGAAGTGGGTTGGTATTTATAGAGTTTGGTTCGTTTTTGTGGGTGCACAAAATTAAATCGCCTGTGTACAGGCGTTTAATTTTGTTTGAGTTAGATATTTTTTAAGAAAAATCAAAAAGGCGGCTGGTACCAAACAAAAACATAATCGCCTGTTGACAGGCGTTTAAATTTTTAATCGCCTGTCAACTGGCGATTTTATTTTTGTTTTGGTGGGCTGTTTTAAGCCGCCTTTAGTTAATGACGTATATTATAGGGTAATGATGGTGTTTGTGAGGTATTAGACGTGTAGATTAAGTATTTTTGGGTCAATTAGTTTTGATCCAAATTTCGGTTTTCGTGTTTCGGTTTTTGTCGTGTTTTTCGGTTTTGGCTCGAAATAAAATAATATTGAAGTATATTATTTTACGGTTTTGTAGAGTTTAATTTTGTGAAAATGTGACACGGGACGCACTTTGGCCCGTTTTGCGTGTTGTGTTTTGGGTCGTTTTTGTAAGTTTGGGCCGTTTTGTAGCTAGTTGGGCTGTTTTTGTGGCTTGGCTTAATAAGACGTTCCTGTATCGTGCTCGTGTTATGCCTATAATGACTAAGAGTGACATTCATTTTTATGATTATGCAAGTTCAAATTAATACGCTAAAGAATGACTAAATACGTTTTAGACACTTTTGTACCGTTTCGACTCTTTTAAAAGCATGCATGAAAGTCCTTTTCATCATCGGGTTTGTTTTTGGGGGGTACGGATACGGGTATCTACAGAGCCCAGCTTGGTGAGCTTGGACAAAGCGTTAGTCAAACTTAAAGATAGTATCCCACCATTACGCCTCGATACTACCTGGCGGCGCTAAGCATGTGTCTTATGGGAGAGACGAGGACTTAGCGTCGGGAAATGCGGGGAGGGACGACATGTTTTTAAGGACATGACGGTCCTACATGTTTATGGGCATGTCGGCCTGCATGTGGCCTTAGTATTCCCAGCTGGCGCCTTGCTTGTGCTCCTGCTTGTGCTTCCGGCTGTGCTTTGCTTGCGCTTCTGGCTTGCGCTCCTGGCTGTGCTTTGCTTGCGCTTCTGGCTTGCGCTCTTGGCTGTGCTTTGCTTGCGCTTCTGGCTTGCGCTTTTGGCTGTGCTTTGCTTGCGCTTCTGGCTTGCGCTCTTGGCTGTGCTTTGCTTGCGCTTCTGGCTTGCGCTGGTACGGACGTCTCGTAAAGGAGGTTACGCGCTCTCGTGTTTGGTTTATAAGAATGGTTGGTGTTTTGGTGAACGTCTCGTGAGGAGGCTACGTGTTTTTCTCATAAAAGGTTAGGTTTTTATGAACGTCTCGTGAGGAGGTTACGTGTTTTTTGTATTTCTCATAAAAGGTTAGGTTTTTATGAACGTCTCGTGAGGAGGTTACGTGTTTTTCTCATAAAAGGTTAGGTTTTTATGAACGTCTCGTGAGGAGGTTACGTGTTTTTCTCATAAAAGGTTAGGTTTTTATGAACGTCTCGTGAGGAGGTTACGTGTTTTTGTATTTCTCATAAAAGGTTAGGTTTTTATGAACGTCTCATGAGGAGGTTACGTGTTTTTCTCATAAAAGGTTAGGTTTTTATGAACGTCTCGTGAGGAGGCTACGTGTTTTTCTCATAAAAGGTTAGGTTTTTATGAACGTCTCGTGAGGAGGCTACGTGTTTTTCTCATAAAAGGTTAGGTTTTTATGAACGTCTCGTGAGGAGGCTACGTGTTTTTGGTTTCTCATAAAAAGGGCTAGGTTTTTATGAACGTCTCTTAAGGAGGCTACGCGTTTTTGTATTTTAACGTCTCGTGAGGAGGCTACGTGTTTTTGTGGTTGGGTTGAAATTGTGTTTGAAATGGGTTGAAAGCGTAATGGGCCGAGGAAAACAGCCCAAAACAAAGCTGAAACCCATAGAACAAAAATATAATCGCCTGTAAAAAGGCAAATTAGACTTTAATCGCCTGTTTACAGGCGATTAGATTATTGTTTGGTGTTTCTTGGTTAAAACACGGGAGAGAGAAGGGTTGATTCATTTTACCCGAAAAAATAAAAACTAAATCGAAAACCACCAAAACTCAATCCGGCGATTTTCTAGACCAAATTTCAACTTTCCGACTCCTACAATTCGTCATGGATCAAGGTACGTACTCAACTCACTTGGTTTTTCGTGTTTTGAAGTTTGTTTGAGTCGGTTTTAGCTTGAAATACCGTTTTCTAGGGTTTAGGTCGAAAATGGCGGTTTGATTTGATCTTAGCCCTCGTCTTTGTTTGAACTTGATGCTTGGGAGTCATATGAGGCTGGTGTTGCTGCCATTGTTGATCGTTCGTGAAAACCCGACCTGTCGTCTCGATTTTCGTGCGTTTTGTGTGTGAGGGGTATTTTGGTCATTTTCGAAAATGTCTCGGAATTGGCTCAAAACTTCAGTGGAGCTTACCCGTTAGTAGTATAATACGTTGGTGAGCTTGGTTTGTTGAAATGGGCGCGAAAAGCGGTACGTTTGGGTAAAAAACCGTGTAGAAGGGGTAAAGTCGGGGCTTGTGCTCTGTTTTTGTAGCGTAAGGCGATCCCGAGTGGCTTGGTTATTTTGAAAATGTTGTAGTATGCCTGTGTGGAGGTTTGGGTGGCTTGTGTGCGAAAAACGGCTCGAAAAACCGTAATTTTCGTATAGTTTTGTACAGGGGCCGGTTTTTGGTCGAAATTTTTCGGTTCCGAAACTTGCCTGAATTCTCCGTATTGCATTGTTATGGCTAACATGGTACATATTTGGCCTTGTTTCGTAGGGAATGTGTTGTTTGGAGGTGTTTTGGAGGGTTTTTTGTAGTTTAGGCTAGGTTACCAAAAATCGCTTTTTCTCGCTTTTCGTGCCCCGTTCATGGAATGTATGGTAATGTGTGTCGTCTGTGTTGGCTAGGGGGTTGTTTTGTGGGAAGTGGGGGCTTTTTGGATTGATTTATGGTCAAGAAAAGGCCGTTTTTGTAGTTTATAAGCGTTTTGTAAAAGTTGTTCATTCGGGGGGTTTGGGACGTCATTTTCGCATGGAATTTTTTGCACATGTTTATTGTGATTTATGGGTTGGGTCTGTCTCAGAAAATGTGGGTTTCTGGCTTTCTGTGGCGTTTTTCCCTTTTCTGCTATTTTTGGGTTAAAAAGGCCTGCTTCCTGCCTTTTGGTTAGTTCTCTGCTGCTTTTGCGCGTGCTTGCTCTTTAACTTGACTGAGTAGGACGTATATATCGTATACGTCTCATGGACTTTGATTTTCTGTGCTTTCGCTCCGTTTTGGCCTTATCTGCAGATAACGTAGGCCTTAGTGCTTGTTTTCTGTTATTTCTGCGTGCTTCTGCTTTCCTAAGTAATTTGTTGTTGCCGTTGTCTGAGTATGCCTTTGAATCTTGTGCAGGTGATCCTACGCCTCCAGCGCCTACTTCCAGTGACATGGATCGGGTATTGGCTGGAGTTGACTTTCATTGTTCGGCGAGCATACTCTATCAGTATGCTGCGCTCGAGGTTTCCGACGGTCCGTCTCGATCGGATGTATCGAGCCTTTGCTCGACGCCAGGGTTTCTACGACGCCAGGTGAGTTCGAGCTATTCGGCGAGTCTCCCGCCTTTCTGCTAGTGGTGCTAGGGCTGTCAGTGCGTCGTCTGGGCCTTCTGCGAGTGGCCTGGTGGCCCTGAGCCGTCAGTTAGTGGTGCGGGTCGTGACGTTGCTGCCGAGTCACCTGCTTTTTCAGCTAATGTAGTACGCGAGGAGACCGTCGCTGAGCGGACGCGGTCTTCTGGTGATACTAGCGGTAGTGGGGCTGCTGCTGGGTCGTCGAGGTCTCCTGTTGGTGGCCGAGGTCAGGCTCAGGGTGTCGTCTCAGAGTCTTTGCAGGGGCGTGGACGTGGCGCTGCTGTGGAGACATTTGAGGCTCCTGGGGGAGGCCGTGGTGGAGGACGGAGCGTAGCTGCAGGGTCTTCGCAGGGCGTGGCGTGGCGCTGGAGGACGCTGCGGCTCCGTGAGGGGGCGAGGCAGAGGTCGTGGCCGCGCGAGGGCTTCGCAGGACGCAGCGTTGCGCTCGCAGGCGCTGCGGTTCTGGAGGGCCAGGTTAGGCGTGGTCGCGGCCGAAAGAACCCGGAGCGCAAGGTGGATGTGGCCAGCAGGCGGCAGATGGTCGAGACGTCGAGCTCGTGCTGCAGAGGGTGGTGACCGGGACGAGGCTGAGGTCGCCGGTGTTGTTGAGGAGGTTGGAGCAGGGGGAGCTCCTGTGGAGGTCACGCGGAGGCGTGGTCGTGCCCGGGGTCCGGGGAGCCGTTACGAGGATCCTTCTGAGTCGGAGGGGTCTTCGAGTGACGAGGAGGGGGCTCCTGACGAGACTGCGGCTGAGGCCGCTGTCGAGGTTGAGATTGCTGAGGCTGCTGCGGCTGCTGCTGCCGCCAGCCAGCCGCCGACGCCGCTCGATTCTTCTTTGTTATTGCCGCGGGCCGCCAGTGGTCGGGGTCAGGTCCAGGGCCAGGTTCAGGAGCAGGCTCAGGATGAGGCTGAGGCTGAGGCAGAGGCCGAGGGTGAGGCAGAGGCTGAGGGTGAGGCTGAGGGTGAGGCCCAGGATGCAGGTGCGGCAGGTCTTGAGGCCGCGACAGAGGTTTTCATGGGGATGGTCGACGAGCTGGGCGCGAGGCCTGACTATCCTCACGGTCCGCGTTTGTGGTCGCAGGTGGCCATGGACTGGGATGGCGTGACTCTGGTTTGGAGTCCCCTACAGCACTTGTCGATCCGAGTGAAGGTCGGCTTTCCGTTAGGCTCGATGAGGACCTTCTCTGGGTTCCGGACGGTGTTTGACGTCTTTGAGGGTAGGCTCACCCAGGAGGAGCGGGATATAGTGCTTGGGACAGCTTTTGGTCCCTTGGTGCAGAAGTGGAGGGAGGTGCGGGGCAAGCGGGTGAACTCGCGCCTCACTGTACTTCGGGCGTTGTTGGATAGGTTTTGGGATACGACCAACACCTTCCACATGCCTGGTTACGAGGTTGGCGTGACTCCTTCTTCGTGGGCAGTTGTCACGGGGCTGCCTCATGGCGAGGGCGTACTTGACTGGGGGCGTGAGCGACCTCCTATCGATAGCCCACGAGTCGTGCGCCTGATTGGCGACGGGGTCAAGTGCGGGGTAGGTGAGGAGCATACGTTTCAGCCCCGGACTATTTGGTTTGCTGACTTCTTCGAGGGGAAGAGGAGGAAGAAGGGGTCCACTCGAGCGAGCGCTGAGCAGAGGGCCCGGCTGTGGCTGTGGTGGTTCCTGACGGCCACCCACTTTGGCGACAAGGGGGAGCGAGCGTCGACGGCTGTGTTGATGGCGCTGTCGGACATGACGCGTCTAGGTGACTTTGACTGGGTCTGTTGATCCGATACTTGAGGGATGCGGTGCGTCCTGACCGGATCAACGAGAAATCAGATGTGTCGCTCGTGGGCCCTGGTCTTCTGATGGAGGTAAGGTTCGATTTTTGTAGTTTTTTGTTGTCTTGTTTCTGCTTTTCTTCTGTAACGTGTGTTCTGATTGCTTGCAGGCTTGGTGCTATGCTCACTTCCCCTCTCTGCTCCCGGACACGTTCCAGGTGACGTCTACGTACCCGGCTTTCCATGCGTACGCGACAGCGGATCGGAAGGGTATTGGCCTGAATTACGACGCGGCTCGGGTGCGCTTCAACGGGATGACCGTGGATAAGGTAAGGGTATTTGGTATTTGTGTTTTGTACTTTGGTCTTTTGTAGCTTGTTTTTGAGTTTGTGTTTGTTTTTGTGGTTTATAATTTGGTTTTGTTTTGTAGTTTGTTCGCGACCCTTGGAGGAATTTTACCAGCGTTCCTCCGACGATTGCAGCTCGCTTTGGTCCCCTTGACGGACGGCGGCTGTACATTGAGACTTCGATGCGGCTCGTATTGGTACTTGGGTGAAGCGTCTGTCTGCGAGCAGACGGTCGTGGCGGCTTCATCGTGCACTGCTCCTCCGCCCTCGGTTTTGTTCGTGGAGACGCCCGACGCTAATGAGCGTCGTGACGTGTATCACGAGGGTGAGTCCGACTCCTTGCTGCGGCGGGATGAGGATTACGTGACTTGGGCACAGCATGCCCTTGCTGACGCTGTGATCGAGGTATGCTTGATTATCCTTTTCGCTTGTATATGTTTTGGTTTTAGGAAGCAAAAATTTACCCTATTTTTGTTTTGTAGCGCCGTGACCCTGACCTTGAGTTTCAGCCTCCTCCGTTCGTTGAGGATCTGCTGGTTGTTCACGAGGGCTCCTCTCATTCGATCGTGCTGCCGCCTTGCCTGTCCGTGGTCACCGATGCGGGTCTTGAGAGTTGGGATCTGCGCGTGAGAAAGGTATTCACCTTCTTCTTTGTACAGCGTGAGTATTATGTAGTATAGCCCCCAGTTTGAATTAGATTTTATTGTAAAATCATTATTCAAACTTTGTTGAAGTAGGTTTTTGGTTGTAGCCCCCAGTTTGAGTAAGATTTTATTGTAAAATCATTATTCAAACTCTATTGAAGCAGGTTTTTGGTTGTAGCCCCCAGTTTGAGTAAGATTTTATTGTAAAATCATTAGTCAAACTCTGTTGAAGCAGATTTTTTTTTTTTTTTTTTTTTTTTTTTTTTTTTGGTTGTAGCCCCCAGGTTGGAAAGCTAAATGTATCCCTCGTTTTGTGGCAGGTGACGGCTGAGGTGCACAGGAGGCTGTGGCGGGCGGTCGTGAATGAGAAGGTGGTTGATACCGCAGGCGCAGAGAAGACTACGAGGCTCGACTTGAGTTAGCCAGGTCGTGGCGAGGAGGCGAGATCGTGGGTCGAAATGGAGGTCGCATGCTGAGGAGTTGGCGAGGGTCCGGGCAGAGCTAGAGGGTCGGTACGCAGGGGAGCTGGATAGGGCGCGTGCTGAGATTGATTCCCTGCGTGCTGTATTACAGCGTCGTGACCAGTCGTAGTAGGCTTGGACTTGTGTATTTTGGACTTGTATTAGGAGTATTAGTATTTGTTTGTATGGTTTATTTATCAGGACTTGTGTGGGGTTGATTTTTGGACTTGTGCTTGTTTACGGGTATATTTTGGTTATTTTGTCTTGTTGCGAAAAATGCATTCCTGCGTCGTAGCTGGGTCTGAAATCCTTGCGTATTCGCTTGCCGAGCGTACCTGCAAAACATTGTTAGTCGTAAAAGCATATGTATATGTCTCGATTGAGACTGACTTGCTAATGACCAAATTAAATGCAAAATGAAGAGTTTTGAAAACTGCTGGTTTAGAAAATACTTTAGACTCGTGAAAAAGACGTATTTGACATAGCAAAAATGTGAGCTAAAACGACGTTTTGAGACGAAAAATTGTGAATGCGAAATTCGTATTTTGTGTTATTTTAATTTTTGTGCGATTATTGTGTTTTGTGAAAACGAAAAATACGAAAGACCGGAGTCAATCACGCAAATCGAGACGACGCGACGGGACCGTAAAAACAGGTCCAAGGTCGGTAGAAGAGATAAATGGGTTAATAAGTTAAAAGTTTTAGGGTATAGGTGTGTAAGAAGTGTAACAAATCGAATAATTTTGTCAGAAAAGAAAATCGCCTGTAAACAGGCGATTTTACTTTTAATCGCCTGTTTACAGGCGATTACAATTTTGTTTTGTGGTTTTTGTTTGATTTATTTTAATCGCTTGTTCTCTAGCGTTTAAGTTTTTGTGTTGTATTTTGTTTTGCAAATCTCGGCTATAAAAGGAGGGCTAAGTTAGTTTATTTCACTCAACCTCTCGTCTTCTATTCTCGATTTTCCAAAAATATTCAGAATATTTACGGAACATTCGTCGAGTTATGGAGAATTTTGAAGGAAACTTGCGTCGTTGGTGTGCGTCCTTGTCGGGTGTCGAGAAGAAGCTCTTGAAAGATTGCGGAGTTGGCGTATTTCGTGGGCTAAGGCAGGTTCGAATGGAGTACGAGTTCCTGGACGCTTGTCTGGAGTATTGGGACCCAAGCCTTCATGTGTTCCGCTTTCCTTGCGGAGAGGTTTGCCCTTTAGTCGTGGAGTTTGGGGCCATTGGCGGGTGGGCCAGCGTATTGGCTGCTGTATGTGTCGGCAGAACTTGGCTATAAGAGGCGAGTTGTAATTATCTCGGATGACCCGTGATGAGGTAGAAGAGTTATTTGTAGGGAACCGTGTCAACCTCTATCGTTTGTGTCAATGGTTTAGGAATAATGCGAACGGGCATATCTCTGCTGTGGCTAGGAGAAGGGCTTTGGCCTTTTGCTTGGTACACTGCTATATGTTCCCAGACTCTGTGTCCGAGGAGTCTTTGGGAGATCCGCGTTTAATTGCTGTTGTGGAGCAGATGGAAAAAGGTTGCAATCCTTCTGCTTTAATTATGGCTGAGACGATCCTTGGATTGGACGACCGGGCATGTAATAGGGAACATGCGTACCGAGGGTGTCCATTGATCCTCCAGGTGTGGCTGATGGAGCGTCTAAGTGTGCTGAACGACCTTGGCTTCGATGGCGAATATGTCGCAGGAGGCATTACCAACCGTTACATGCGATGGTCGGGTCCAGACGAGCGTCCTAACGACTATTTCCCCGAGTTTGTGAGGTCATGTGCTATCCGTTGGTCGGTATCATGGTGGGGAGTGGTCAGTGTGACGGCGAGTGCAGTAGGTGATGGTCCCTCTGGAGTCCTATTGTGTGGGTTTGAGATGGGAGTTTACATCCATCCCCTGCGGGTGAGGCGACAGATAGGGTATGCACAGTTCATTCCTGGCCAGGACACGAAGGTACAGGACATGCTCGTGTTAAATAACCAGGTGACTGACGAGTGGGTCAGTGGTTGGATTATGCGCCCTAAGTGGCTTGTAGCTGGTACCCCTGGGACGATCCGGGTGTCGAGGGCTTATGTTAAATGGACCGTGGCTCAAAGTGTTCAGGAGAGGGCTCGTCTCCGTGCCATAGAGCTTAACGAGCCTCCGCCGACGTCTGCCTATGACCCGATCCGCTTTGGACGCAATAGTGGTAGGGGTGGTGCTTCGAGCTCAGTGCCTCTCTCGGCGGCTGAATGTGTGTTCGGTCGTCGCCGTATCCCAGGGCTAGGTGCTCCGGATCGTCATGGTAACGCTGGGGGTCTCCGTAGGGGTTGAGGGTTGGTGCTCCCCTATTCAGCTGGACGGTTTCAAGTCTGCTTTGATGGTGATAACCTAGTTTGTGTGTTTTTGTTAGTATTATGTTTATATTGTGTTGTATTATGTAATATATTATCTATCCTAAACCCGATGTACATGCCGGGATCTGTATTGTAATATATCGTAGTGTTTGTTAGTGTAGTTTATGCTCCTACGTCTGGAAAATCCAAAATGTAACTGTTCTTTTTAAGATTAATAAAAATCAGGTTTTTATTTACGACTTTGCCTCATTTTGCTTATTATTCTGTGTGAAATTCCTTGGCTCTAATCTTTTTTTCAAAGTTTAGAATGCAAGCACGGTTTTTGTTCTCGGGAAATTTTTGTATTGACTATTCCCTCGACCTTTTTAAGCTTTGGGTTTGTCGTTTTGTGTTGAATATCGCCTTATGTTAACCCATTAGGTTATGAGACGGTTTTTGTGTCGACTATGTCCTCGGCCTTTTTAAGCTTTAGACGCGTCATTTTGTGTCGAATATCGTTCTTTTTACCCTTAGGTTAAAAGACGAATTTTGTGTTGACTATGTCCTTGGCCTTTTTAAGCTTTAAACGTGTCATTTTTGTGTTGAATATCGTTCTTTTTACCCTTAGGTTAAAAGACGAATTTTGTGTTGACTATGTCCTTGGCCTTTTTAAGCTTTAGACGTGTCATTTTTGTGTTGAATATCGCCTTATGTTAACCCATTAGGTTACGAGACGGTTTTTGTGTTGACTATGTCCTTGGCTTTTTTAAGCTTTAGACGTGTCATTTTTGTGTTGAATATCGGTTGCGCTTTTTGCAAAGCTGCCTACGTATCCACGAAAAGTGGAATCAAACCGGCGTAGTTCGAGAAGTGTACGTTTAGGGGCATACCGGCCCATGAATTGTGTTTGCTTTTTTGTGGTGAATGTGCACGTTTAGGGGCATGCCGGCCCATGAATTGTGTTTGCGAGGGGCGCACGTTTAAGGGCATGTCGGCCCATGAACATGTTTAAGGACATGTCGGTCCATGAGCATGTTTAAGGACCTGCCGGTCCATGAGCATGTTTAAGGACCTGCCGGTCCATGAGTTGTTTTTTTTTTTAGAAAATTTTACATTTTACAGATACATTGCAAGGCATTTTTAAGGGTAGTACTTCTTGAGCTGGTCGAGGTTCGTTGCTAGGTTAAACTCTTGACCATCCAAGTCGGTTAGTTTTACTGCTCCGCCTGTGAAGATTTCCTTGACGAGGTAGGGTCCAGCCCAGTTAGGCTTGAATTTTCCTCGTGGGTCGACTGGAAGTGGTGCTCGGACTGACTTTAGCACGAGATCGCCTACTTTTATGTGTCGCGGCTTAACTCGTTTGTTGAATGCTCGTTGTAGTCGGGCTTGGTACATTCGTACGGTACTCAGGGAATGCAGACGGCGTTCATCCAGGAGCAGGAGTTGTTCGTATCGTTCACGGGCCCATTCTGCTTCCGGGATGCTACTTTCCATTAGTATGCGTAGAGACTGTATTTCTATTTCCACTGGTTGGACGGCTTCCATGCCATAGGTGAGGAAATAGGGGGTCATGCCCGTAGGGGTTCGGATGGTAGTACGATATCCCCAGAGTGCATATGGTATCTTGTTGGGCCAATCTTTGCAGCTGTCGATCATTTTCTCGAGTATGGTGACGACTGTCTTGTTTGCTGCTTCAACGGCTCCATTGGTTTGGGGTCGATATGGCGAGGATTTGTGATGTTGGATGTTGTATTTTCTCGCGCTGAAAGTGCGAGCCTTGATCGCTGATGAACTCATGGGGTATGCCATATCGGCATATAATGTTTGTCTGTATGAATTTGGCGACTTCTTTGGAGCCGAGGGTTCGAAAAGATGCTGCTTCTACCCATTTAGTAAAGTAGTCGATGGCCACCAGCACGAAGCAGTGACCTCCTGCTCCGATGGGGTGGACTTTTCCTATTACGTCGATGCCCCAAGTTGAAAAGGGCCAGGGTGAGGTTAGGCTGTATAATGGTGAAGGTGGTACGTGTTGGACGTTGCTGAAAATTTGGCGATTGTGGCGATGCGGCGTATTGGATCTGATGCGCCTCCATGGTCGTCCAATACCATCCTAGCCATAGGATCTGTTTGCAGAGTGCTCGAGCGTTCATGTGGGGTCCGCATTCGCCATCATGGACTTGCGTGACGATCTCGTGCCCCTTCTTGTAGTCGACACATATGAGCAGCGTCCCTTGTGGTGTTTTCTTGAGTAATTGTCCCATTTCTAGCACAAATTGGGAAGTTAGGAGTCTGATAGCTCTCTGTCCACGTTTATCGGTTTCGGGTGGGTAAGTGTTGTCTGTTTTGTAGTTGATTATGGCTTGATACCAAGGCTCTGCATGCGCTCGGCCGTCCAGGTCAATGGTATGGATGTATCTTTGGTTCGTCCACGTCTTTCGGCGATGATGGGTAGTAACTTCATGTCGGTGGCATGTTGAGGAGGGATGAGAGTTTTGGCGGTCGCGTCAAGAACCGGTTTTCTTCCCTTGGGAGGTGGTAAAATTCGATGCAGTCGAAGTTGGTTAGGAGTTCTTGTACTTTTGTTTGGTACTTGGTGAGGGTTTCGCTCATGATCTTCCATGCCCCGGTCACTTGATTTATGATGAGGAATGAATCTCCATGCACTCGTAGGTTCTTTATTTTGAGGGCGATGGCGGCTTGCAGGCCGTAAATGCAGGCTTCGTATTCTGCGGCGTTGTTTGTAACGCTAAAGTCGAGCTTGATTGAGAGTGGAGTATGATCGCCGTTTGGGGATATTAAGAGTATTCCGACTCCATAGCCGCGGTAGTTTGATGCTCCGTCGAAGTATAATTGCCAGTACTCCCTTTCTATGGCGAAGATCCCATCGTCCGGAAATGACATTGTATCGATCATGGGTTGTTCGATGATAGCATTTTCTGCGAGGAAGTCCGAAACTGCTCTTCCCTTGATCACTTTCAGAGGGAGGTATTTGAGTTCATACTCGGCGAGGAGTAGAGTCCACCTGGCCATACGCCCATTTAGGACTGGTTTTTCAAATAGGTATTTGAGGGGGTCCATTAGGGAGTAGACTCTTGTTGTGCTAGTGAGTAGGTAGTGTCTGAGTTTTTTGGTTGCCCAGACAAGCGAGAGGCAGCTTTTCTCGACTGGTTCATACCGAGTTTCGTAATCGTGGAACCTCTTGCTAATGTAGTAGATGGCCCGTTCTTCGTTGTTGACTTCTTGGGCGAGCATGGCACCCATGGCGTTTGGCGTAGTCGTTAAGTATAGTGACAGTGGCAAGTCTTTTAGCGGGGGTACCAGAACATGTGGGTTTGTAAGTAGGCTTTTGACTTTGTCGAATGCTTGTTGGCAGTCATCGTCCCATTTCGTGTGCTCTTCTTTCTTCAGCTTCTTGAAGATTGGCTCGCAAATCATAGTGAGTTTGCCGATAAATCGGGAGATATATTGGACTTGTCCCAAAAAGCTCCTTATTTCGTCGATGTTTGACAAGGCTAAAGTCGCGTCACCTAAGTCAAAATAACCTAAAGTCAACTAACAAGGTAGCTAGTGGCAGTAGGGTCGAATCCACAGAGAAACGGGCAGTCACTAGGATGCTCAGCTAAAACTAGGTCAATCTCAAGGTAATAAAAACGGTGTTTTATAAGGCTAAACTAAGAACAGCAAGAAAGATGATATAAAAATATATAAAAGGAAGATTAGGGCGTCGAGATCAATGTGACATCGGTTCAGGAACTCAACTCAAAAGGAAATATAAATCAACTGAAGTTATGCAAGTGACTAGGTTTAAGAATACGCTCTCTCGAGTCAATATTAACCTTAAGCAAATTTAGCGGGCTCTCGCAACTTACTAAACTTAACTTATCAAATACGCGTGAGTCTAGTTTCAATTCGGCTTTCGATCTTAAACTGAAACAACCTAAGTTCAATTCAATAAAGGCGTCCCTAAATTCAATTGATAATAAAACGCGTAGGAAGAAGTCAACTTGCACAAATTCAATCAATTTAAGCAATTAAAACATGTCCTGAATCAATCTCACAAATCACCCTAAACCCTAATTAAGAAATTAGCTACGCATAATAGAAATCAAAGCAAAACAATAATAAGAAGGCATGATTAAAGAAATAATTGCAATTGAATA
The DNA here is from genome assembly GCA_023091065.1 of Dianthus caryophyllus. Taxonomy (NCBI): domain Eukaryota; kingdom Viridiplantae; phylum Streptophyta; class Magnoliopsida; order Caryophyllales; family Caryophyllaceae; genus Dianthus; species Dianthus caryophyllus. Next base: position 6,571,629 of record CM041529.1, on the reverse strand, counting down.
AAAACCTGGAATTTTACGGAGTACCGACGGTTACAAACGAATCAATCCTAAATCTAAACTAAAGTTGAGAGTTTTATGTGAAAGCAGTAGAAACTAAAACTAAAACTAGGAATAATAAAACTTAGCAGTAAACTGAAAGTCTGCTTCTTTTATTTGTTTTAGTTACAAGTTGGGCTTTTATCCAAGTCTTCTTAGCCCATCTCTTTATTTAATTACTTCCGGTCCATAATGCTTTGACTTGCTCGGGTTTTATCTTCAAACTCGCATAATTCACGACTCGCGTTTGTTCCACGACAATTTTAGCTCATAAATCTCCATCCTGCAAATAATATAACAAACTCGTAGTAAACCGCAAAAGGAGAAAATATTATATAAAACGTACTAAAAATGCCGGGATAAGTGTAAAGTGACGGGGAATAAATATAAAAATATCGATAAAATATGGACCTATCAAACTCCCCCATGCTGAACTGTTGCTCGTCCTCGAGCAACAAAGATCGGAGAAAATCAAAGTGTGGCTAATTTATCACGTTAGTATCTCGGACTTGACGACCTATACACAAAGACTTACCACCATAGTCTATTTCACCAAAAATAGAGCACGGATCACAACCATTCACACCATCAAAATATTACTCGCTAAAGTCGCGTCACCTAAGTCAAAATAACCTAAAGTCAACTAACAAGGTAGCTAGTGGCAGTAGGGTCGAATCCACAGATAAACGGCCAGTCACTAGGATGCTCAGCTAAAACTAGGTCAATCTCAAGGTAATAAAAACGGTGTTTTATAAGGCTAAACTAAGAACAGCAAGAAAGATGATATAAAAATATATAAAAGGAAGATTAGGGCGTCGAGATCAATGTGACATCGGTTCAGGAACTCAACTCAAAAGGAAATATAAATCAACTGAAGTTATGCAAGTGACTAGGTTTAAGAATACGCTCTCTCGAGTCAATATTAACCTTAAGCAAATTTAGCGGGCTCTCATGAACTTACTAAACTTAACTTATCAAATACGCGTGAGTCTAGTTTCAATTCGGCTTTCGATCTTAAACTGAAACAACCTAAGTTTAATTCAATAAAGGCGTCCCTAAATTCAATTGATAATAAAACGCGTAGGAAGAAGTCAACTTGCACAAATTCAATCAATTTAAGCAATTAAAACATGTCCTGAATCAATCTCACAAATCACCCTAAACCCTAATTAAGAAATTAGCTACGCATAATAGAAATCAAAGCAAAACAATAATAAGAAGGCATGATTAAAGAAATAATTGCAATTGAATAAAAACCTGGAATTTTACGGAGTACCGACGGTTACAAACGAATCAATCCTAAATCTAAACTAAAGTTGAGAGTTTTATGTGAAAGCAGTAGAAACTAAAACTAAAACTAGGAATAATAAAACTTAGCAGTAAACTGAAAGTCTGCTTCTTTTATTTGTTTTAGTTACAAGTTGGGCTTTTATCCAAGTCTTCTTAGCCCATCTCTTTATTTAATTACTTCCGGTCCATAATGCTTTGACTTGCTCGGGTTTTATCTTCAAACTCGCATAATTCACGACTCGCGTTTGTTCCACGACAATTTTAGCTCATAAATCTCCATCCTGCAAATAATATAACAAACTCGTAGTAAACCGCAAAAGGAGAAAATATTATATAAAACGTACTAAAAATGCCGGGATAAGTGTAAAGTGACGGGGAATAAATATAAAAAATATCGATAAAATATGGACCTATCAAACTCCCCCATGCTGAACTGTTGCTCGTCCTCGAGCAACAAAGATCGGAGAAAATCAAAGTGTGGCTAATTTATCACGTTAGTATCTCGGACTTGACGACCTATACACAAAGACTTACCACCATAGTCTATTTCACCAAAAATAGAGCACGGATCACAACCATTCACACCATCAAAATATTACTCGCTTCCTACGCTTTCGCAAAAATAAAACTAACGATAAAGGATATTTAAATTCAAGCAAGGCCAACCATTCGAACCACTTTCCGTTCAACCATTTTTTTCTTTCCACATTCCCTTTTGATTTTTTTTTTTCTTTTTTCTCTTTTTTTTTGAAAATGTGAAGCATACCTCGTATGTTATACCGTTTAGCATGACATTTAATCGTTAAAGATCGAGCTCGGGTACACATATTTCCTTAAGGGTTACATTATTGCTCATACTCTCGGTCACAACCAAATTCATGGCCATTGTGGTTACTCAATTCAATGAGTCCCCTCCGAGAGCATCGAAGCATTGCTCCAACATATATGATCTTTCCAAACATACCACATTCCAACATTCCAAACACTCCACAAACCATTGCCTTGCAAGAATACCAATATCGAAAGTAAAAGAACGAAAAGCAATAAGAATTGAGCAAATATAAGTGGGTTAGTGTTTGAGATTCGCAATCTATTTCTAGGAAACAAACCAATCGTGCAAGTTAAGGCAACAGATGTTTAACTCAAAGATACTAAAGATCGAAATAAGCACACTAAATAATTCTCCAAACATGAAAATCAACCATTTTTTTTTTGAAAAAGTTCAGCACTATATCACTAAACAATCCAAACTCGACAAGAGCTCCTCCCCCATGCTTAGACAAGACAATGTCCTCATTGTATTCTAATTAAAGCAACAAGCAAATCTTAAGGACGTAAATAAGAGAGGAAACGAGCTCACCGAGTCGATATTAGGGGAACCGTAGTCGAGTATGGCAGCGGGCAGCAGCAAATACACATGAGTAGCAGCAAAACACAGCTGATATCCATCCCATAATCGAGTCAATCACCAAATAGGACTTCACATTAGCCCTTGACATCAGCAAATGCACAGATTCCAAACTTCACAGCATAATAAAGCAGTCGGAACCAATGTCGCCCAAAATTTGATTCAAAAACTCCCCATCAACGAGTCACAACAGCAAAGATGAATCAAGTCAGCAAGAAAATCGCTCAACATCAGTAAGTCGAGCGAATGACCAAACGCCAGCCCAAAACCGTAGCAGAAGTCGGCGATTTAACACTCGATATTGCGGATCGACGCCCACTCGGCGAACTTATTGGTGTGTATTGTCTCAAACTCGGAGTCACTAACAGCAGATGTGACTCGGAACACTGAAAATCCATCTCGACATCAGCAAGTCGAGGAATACAAGATAGTTCCAGCCCAAATACACAGCAAAAGTCAACCCATGTTTGCCAAGAATGCAATGAAGCAGAAATCAAGTAGATTTCAATCCGAAACACCCCATGATCGAGTTACAAGCAGCAAACATAACTCAATGCACTGAAATAGCACTCGACATCAGCAAGTCGAGTGTAACAATAAACTTCCGCCCCAAAATCGCAGCAAAAGTTGACCCATATCACAAAGAACGCCGCGAAGCAGAAATGCCAGCAACTTTTCATCCGAAATCAGCCCACGATCGAGTCACAAGCAGCAAAAACGACTCAATAAGCCTAGTAAAAGCTCGACATCAGCAAGTCAAGCTCAATATTCAACTTCCGGCCTAAATCGCAGCAAGTATCGACCCATCTCTTCATAAAGGCCGACCTCCGTAGATTATGATTGAACCAGCAAACAACCCGGAACCGCTCTCGATTTCAGAACTTTGAACAGTAAAATCAGCTCATTTACGACCATCAAACCCCAAATTGTAGCAGCTTAATAATACAATTGGTCAAAATACCAGTAATATAATACCATAGAAGCTCAGGATTCAACCCAAAAACACCCAACAATTTAGTCACACGTAGCAGAAGTGACTCGGAACACCAAAAGTTCTCTCGACATCAGTAAGTCGAGATAAAAGACCACATGAATGCTCAAAAGCGGAGCAAACTGATACCCAAGTGCTAGCCGAACAAATAAAACACAAAAAAAAAGAGTGTGAGCCATAAAACCACAACGTTGCAGAAAACGTTACCGCGAATCAGACGGGAATCAGCGCCTCGCATATATTCCGAAACAAGACGGAACTAAAGCCAACAGCACAACTCAAAATCGGTGCACAACAAGTCAATTAAGCAAACAGATACTACCAACAAGGCAGAGTTGCCGCAACACGAACCCGTAAGTCGATTAAGTCGCCAAAGTTGCACCATATTTTGTGAATCTCAACCCTTATGTGAAAATCAAACCCAAAATTGAAGCATCTATCAAATCATTGTACCCATCAAAATTAATTTGGGGATTAGGGTTTTCATAAATTGGGGCTTAGTGGTGACGACGTGGGTCTCGATGGTGTTGAAGGTCGTAGGAGAGAGGCGACGGCCCTCATAGCGGCAGAGAAGAACAAGGCAGGATAGGGGGTAGTGGTGGCATGGGCGGTTTAAGGCGGCGTTGTGGTGACGGCCTGAAGGAGAAGCAGGCAGCGGCGTGGAGGAGAGAGAGAGTGTGAGAGATGATGAGGGTGGTGTACGGTGGTGGAGATGGTGGTCTGGTGATGGTGGCTGTGCGTGGTGGCTAAGGACGGTGGCTGGGCACCAGGGCGATGGAGGAAGAAGGTAGGGCTGGGGTGATGTGGGATTGAGAGAGAGAAGGGACGGTGGAGGAGAGGGCTGGCGGTTTGTGGTGGTTGATGAGGTCGTGGGTGGTGGTTTGTGGTGGGTGCTTTATCAGGGTGTTAAGAGGAAGTGAAGGGTTGAAATTTGGTATGTTTATTTGGTTTATGCGGAAATCGAGTTCCCTGCCCGTGGACACTTACCCCCCGCCCGGGGTTGTCTACGGCATTCTGCTGCCCTTTACTCCTTAATTTTCTCGTGGAATTTCAAATAGGCTCCCCGCCCAAGGATTAATTGCCACGCCCAAGTGACTCCTTTTCACCTTCAACCTCCTTTTCACAAGCTTTTTCTTGTTAAAATCATTTGCTCGACTCCAAATTTCCTAAGCTCCTATTCCGATCAAGACGAAACCAGATCACACTAAGAGCGGAGCAACTCAACGCTCTTAATAACTGATCAAATAACCTTGCAGAAAATTCAGAAAAGTGATAATAGAAGGTAGAAATCAACCAATAAAAGTCATAAACATTAGAGAAATAAACATCAATCACAAATTTCTTCGAGTCTCTATGTTTAAATTTTATTTCTACATCACTCATGTACTCAATAGGCAAGCAAGGTAAAGAATGATCATCGAGGTCGTGTATATCATCATCACAAAGCGAAACAACTTCAATCTTATCGTGAGAACATTTAATCAAACTCTCCTCTAAAGGTTCATCTAAGACGTCAATGTACACATCCCACTTTACTTCAAGAGTATCATCAAACCCATTCTCGATCACTTTCTCACAAGACTCCTCAAAAATCTCAAAAATCTCATCAACCTCATCAACATGATCAATCAAAAGACTATCGAAGTTATAAGCAACGTTCAACGGTTTAAGGTCAGATTTTTGAACCTCAGCATCATATGAGGTTTCCACCAAGCTCGTTGTATATGTAGGAGTGGGATCCTTCAGTTCATCCGCGTATAATAGAGCTTCCAATTCCGCGACTTCAGCACTCCACCGACTTGTTTTTCCTGCACTAGTCTCAGAATACATTAAAACCTCCAAAGGATCCTTGGTCAAGGATCCAACTGAAACCAACTCAATAGACTTATCATTCAGTGGACAAGTCTTACATACTCGTTCAGAAGTTTCATTCTCAATAATCTCAACAGAGGTCTTAAACTCAGTATAAGGTGGATTAGACGATTCACAATTATACGCAGGCTCATAATCATCATCATCAAACAAATTATCACCACACAAAGAATTGTATGAGTTCGTTAAAACACACGTTTGAGATGGAAAATTATTATCACGAGGAGCTCTATAATATTCATAAGCCTCATAATCAACACGTGTATCATCTAAATACTTCTGTAACTCAACGGCAATCCTTTTCAAGTCAATCTTTATCTCAGATAAAATAGTTTGACGAGTTATATTCCAAAAGAATTCCCAAATCTCATTATTAGGCATGTATGAAATTCTTCCATTACTCAAGTAATTAATTAAATTGTGAGACTCATAATTCATGCCTTTGCTAACAATGTAAACTTTCTCCCAATCAAAACAATAAAAACCAAATGAACCAATATAATTAGCATAACTATTAAATCTAACAATATATTCATGAAATGGTTCATTATCATATTGAGGGAAATCAAAGATTGTCATGGGAAAAAAAAAAGAAATAACCTAAACTAAGCAAAACTAACTAGCTAAACCGTTTCCCCGGCAACGGCGCCAAAATTGACAAGGCTAAAGTCGCGTCACCTAAGTCAAAATAACCTAAAGTCAACTAACAAGGTAGCTAGTGGCAGTAGGGTCGAATCCACAGAGAAACGGGCAGTCACTAGGATGCTCAGCTAAAACTAGGTCAATCTCAAGGTAATAAAAACGGTGTTTTATAAGGCTAAACTAAGAACAGCAAGAAAGATGATATAAAAATATATAAAAGGAAGATTAGGGCGTCGAGATCAATGTGACATCGGTTCAGGAACTCAACTCAAAAGGAAATATAAATCAACTGAAGTTATGCAAGTGACTAGGTTTAAGAATACGCTCTCTCGAGTCAATATTAACCTTAAGCAAATTTAGCGGGCTCTCGCAACTTACTAAACTTAACTTATCAAATACGCGTGAGTCTAGTTTCAATTGACTTTCGATCTTAGCTGAAACAACCTAAGTTTAATTCAATAAAGGCGTCCCTAAATTCAATTGATAATAAAACGCGTAGGAAGAAGTCAACTTGCACAAATTCAATCAATTTAAGCAATTAAAACATGTCCTGAATCAATCTCACAAATCACCCTAAACCCTAATTAAGAAATTAGCTACGCATAATAGAAATCAAAGCAAAACAATAATAAGAAGGCATGATTAAAGAAATAATTGCAATTGAATAAAAACCTGGAATTTTACGAATGCAGAAGCGATTCTGAAAGCGAATCAATCCTAAATCTAAACTAAAGTTGAGAGTTTTATGTGAAAGCAGTAGAAACTAAAACTAAAACTAGGAATAATAAAACTTAGCAGTAAACTGAAAGTCTGCTTCTTTTATTTGTTTTAGTTACAAGTTGGGCTTTTATCCAAGTCTTCTTAGCCCATCTCTTTATTTAATTACTTCCGGTCCATAATGCTTTGACTTGCTCGGGTTTTATCTTCAAACTCGCATAATTCACGACTCGCGTTTGTTCCACGACAATTTTAGCTCATAAATCTCCATCCTGCAAATAATATAACAAACTCGTAGTAAACCGCAAAAGGAGAAAATATTATATAAAACGTACTAAAAATGCCGGGATAAGTGTAAAGTGACGGGGAATAAATATAAAAAATATCGATAAAATATGGACCTATCAATGTTGCTTGGCGGTTTCATATCCATTATTGCTTTGATTTTGGTCGGGTCTATTTCGATCTCGCGTTGGCTTACTATGTGGCCTAACAACTTGCCTGAGGTGACCCCAAAGCTGCATTTCTGTGGGTTTAATCGCATCTTGTATTGCCTGATTCTGGTGAAGAATTTCCGGAGGTTGGTGACGTGGTCGTCCCTTCCTTTTGATTTTACGATCATGTCGTCGACGTATACCTCGACCTCCTTATGCATCATGTCGTGGAGCAAGGTGGTAGCAGTGCGTTGGTAGGTAGCGCCGGCATTTATGAGCCCAAATGGCATGGCGTGTAGCGATCGTTCCCAGGGGTTACAAAAGTTATTTTTGGCATGTCGTCTGCTTTGCCATCTTGATTTGGTTGTATCCTGCATATCCATCCATGAATAGCGATGGCGTGGTCATTGTGTTGTCGATTAGGATATCCATGTGAGGTAGTGGGAAATCATCTTTTGGGCAGGCTTTGTTCAGGTCCCGGAAGTCGGCACATACTCGTATTTTGCCGTTTTTCTTCATAACTGGTACCATATTGGAGACCCAGTCTGAGTATTCGATGACTTGGATGAACCCGGCTTGTAGCTGCTTCTCAATCTCTTCCTTGACCATGAGGGACCATTCTGGCTTGATGCGTCGGAGCTTCTGCTTGATCGGTCTGCTACCTTGCTTGATCGGGATGCGGTGTTCAGCTATCTCGCGGTCTATGCCGGGCATGTCCTTATACGACCAGGCAAAGACGTCCTTAAACTCTGCGAGGAGCTTGGTGTATGTGGCCCTTTCTTCTGTGCTTAGAGAAGCCCCCAGCTGTAGTTCTCGAGGTTCTTCGGGTGTGCCTATGTCGATGGTTGTTGTGTCTTCAATAATGGGCTCCTGTTCGGGTTTTGAAACAATGCTTGCAATGTATCTATATAATGCAATGTTATTTAGTTTAAATTTATCGTATTCACTAGAGAATGTAGATTTTAAATGAGGCAAAGAGTAATCAAAAACTTTCATGTTATTAATGTTATCAAAGGCGGTTACATTTGAAGATAGCTCAGACGAGGGAGCTTTGGATAACCTTAATGACTCTAGTTCTTTAGCTAGATTGACTACATCAGGGATATAGCCCGGGGGCTTAGTTGGGGTAAGAGACTTGAAATGACGACGAGGGAGTTTAAATTTTAAGACAGTCTTTTTGTTCGGGGTGTTGTCTTCATCTTCGTCGGAGTCGGAATCTTCGAAGGTGTAGCCCTGACCCGTGGTGATCTTGAAAGTGCGGCCTCGTCCGTCGGTCCATTCGAGGGTTTTTGACCATCCGTCGTGTGTTTTTTCTTCGTAAGGGATGATCAGGTTGGTAGGGTTGAAGTTGTTGTTGCGTACGATGTCGGAAATGAGCTCAATCCCGGCAATGGTGTACGTAGTTGTGTCCTTAGGAATCTTGCTAGTGCCCTCCTTGACGAAATAGTGGCTGGGGAGGATGTGGTATGGTTGTATGTGGAAGTCATGATATCTTTTGCGATCATTGTATGCTTCCCAACCTTGAGAGACTTCGTATGACCATGGTACGTAAGATAGACCCATGGTGGGCCATTTGTTATCGTCGTCTTTGGCGTAGAAGTGTAGCGATTTCTTCTCTGCAGTCGAGTCTGAGGATCTTTGAAGTCAGTCGAACCCACACATGTCGTCAATTTGGATCGGCGTTTATCTCATGATACTATCATTGGCCTTTTCTTTGCGAGGGTAGCGAAAGTTCGGCGTCAATGGTGGCGATCTCGTCATCAAGAGGTATCTGACCTTTTGATGCCAGGGGTTGAGGTGACGGCCTTGGTAGCGTGGATCCAAGGTCTTCCTAGTAGCATGTTGTAGGTAGGGGTATGTCGATGATTTGAAGTCGGTTTCTCTCATGGTGGTCCGTCATAATGGGGAAGGAGATGGTTCCCTTTATACTGCGACGTGTTCCATCGTAGGCTCTGACGCCGTCCGTACACGGGATGAAGTCGTTTTCCTTAATTCCCAGTTTCCTGGCTGTCTCAAGGGGCAAGACATTGACTGCGGATCCATTGTCGATGAGGACGACTGGTAATGTCATGCCGTGGCATTCCACGTTGACGTAGAGAGGTAGGTTATGCGTGCCACCGAATGGAGGGAGGTCTTTATCCGAGAAGGTGACGGCGTTGGCTTGCCATTCGCGTGTAATGTTACTGATAAGTTTCTCTGGAGACATTTCCGATGTCATTTGTAACAACCTGGTTTTTAGTCGACTTTAATTACTAAGGCGGAAATTAATTAAGTCTTAAACCAGCGTCATTAATTATACATAAACCCAAAATGTTACATCATCGTTCAAGAGTTGAATTAAACAACTCTAAATACGGGAGTTAAAAGAGTAAAGTGTTATATATTACATATCTCTCGAAATACAACAAAAGTAAAGCATAAACACGTCTTGTGGCCCCGTCCAAAATCCAGCTCTCGGTCCACGATCTTCCTGCACAATAAACTATTGGGGGGATGCCCGCTGAGCGGACAGTGACTAGCTATGCTCATACTTACCCTCGATTTCAATTACTTTGGTTTAATATTATCGCTTTATAAACATAACATTATGATAAAAACATAAACATGCTTAATACAAATAGCATACAGAGACATATAAGTCATATTAAGCATGCGGTTTAAAGCGATAAATCATACAAGCATGATATTCAATTATGAAGGCAAATAGCATATAATAGCATAGCAATAGTATCACAATAATTCAATAACATTACAAGGCGATATCGGATCGCAATCAAACATACATATCGTATCATTCTCCTCATGCAGACTCGATTCAATTCAGAAAGTTGTGGGTCTTTAGTTTTCGAAGATGGTACACACTCGTTCTCATTTAAATCAAACAACAACCAACACATACTGCTTACGAGCCTGACCACTGAGTAGGCCTTTGTACTCTGATCGATTGCATCTCACTTCCATAGTGCAGAGGCTTACTCGACTCGTAAACCACGCCGAATACTATAATACTTGCATCTCATCCTCTAGTGTTCGAAATGATTCGAACTTCAGATACAATCTCGTCAAGTAATCTTTACGCAGGGTAAGAACGAATGCTAGTGTCGCGCCCACTAAGAACGAAACACCGCAAGGAGACCACCGCTATAATCGCCCAAATCGGCACGGATGCCCTGTTAACTTTAGCGAAATAGGGGAATGAAACCCTAGTCTAGTACATGTACACTAGTATCCAATTTAAGAATGGGCTATGCTAATCATAGAGCACCTTAACTCAGGATAAAACGACTATTTCCTAAAGCCTGAGACAAAAGCCTTGGCATATTCAATTATCTTGTCCGGCAATGGCGACCGCCACAAGACTATCTTAGTCCCACTTCACTTACGATTGACGTTTTCATATCTGAGGCCCAAGCTTGACCTTTTATTTAACTTACTCAAAGTTTAATATTTAATTGATATTACATATCACATGTTACTAGACTCTCCTAGTCTCAGTGTCAAACGTTTTATTTGAATGGTAGGTTTCATATGATCACATAACACATTCGTTTATTATTTGAAGTGTTGTTAATTATTAACGTTTTCAAGATTTTAAATTGAATCGTTTATTAGTATGTCCAAATTTTATTTAAGTGTTTTTCAAAGCACTTTAAGTCATTTACTTATTCATTTTAAATTTTTCTATACTTAGTAAAATTTTCAATTATTTTCAGTATTTCACTATTCACTTTTCACTATTCACTATTCACTATTCACTATTCACCGTATTTTATACGTATTTTTATACGTATCCGTATTTTTATACTTCGTATTCTATACGTATTTTTATACGTATTCGTATTTTTATACCTCGTATTTTATACGTATTTTTATACTTATACGTATTCCTATACTTGTACGTATTCTTATACTTGTACGTATTTCTACCTTTATACGTATTTTTATACTTAAGATATTTTAGGTATTTATACTTAAGATATTTTAGAAAATAAACTAAACCCTTTTTATTTTCTAAGTGTAAATTTCTAGTTTCAAAGTCGTTAAGTTCGTTTTGTACTTAGTGAGTTTTGAAAATATTCTAAAAGTCTAGTTTTAAAAACGTTAAGTTCGGTTTGTAAAAAGTGATAATGATATTCATTTTAAAATATTAGTTTTAAAAATGTTAAGGTCAATTTGTAAAAAATGATAATGATATTCATTTTAAAATATTAGTTTTAAAAACGTTAAGTTCAATTTGTAAAAAGTGATATCGATATTTATTTTAAAATGAAACTTAGTTAAATTTAGTCGTCTATTAACTAAATTTAGCGATTTTCATTTTTAAAAATAATAGTATCGTGGAAGATTCATTTAAGTCCGTAAGTCCAAGATCAACAGTCCAAATAGCAAAGGCAGTAACATACGATTTAGTTCATTTTTATAACGGTTACATATCTTTATCGGTTTATCGTATTTCGTTTATAACTAAAACAATTTATACAAAAATTCAATTCTAATTACAATTTAACTTTAGTGACTTAGTGATAATTTCATTTTGGTCAAATTTAGTCAATTTTAAATGGTATTGTCGTGTGATATGATATATATGTCAAATTGATTTATTTCTTTTAATTTCTTAAATCTAACTTATTAACTAATAATTAAATTATATTAACAATAAACTAAAAAGTGATAAAACATATTTTTAGCCTAAAATAGGCCTAATGCCGTGAGCAAGCTTAGGAGGGTTCCAAAATTTCATTTTTCGATTTTATCGGTTTTTAGCTTAAAGTCTTTATATTTTAATTATTCTAATTATACTAAAACGGTTTTAAACTAAAATGAAATTTACTAACAATTTCATTTATATTTGTGAATAGTGTTTTTCAACACTTTAATTTTCTAACTTTTTAATCTAAATGATTTATAATATTTTAAGTTGTTTTATATCATATTACTAATAATATATAAAACAATAACTAAACATAAACACAAAATATTAACAAACATAACATAAAACATAATTAAAGTGAACATAAATGATGAACATCAACATGAAGGTAATAAGAACATACATGAAGATCTTAATAAAACTCAAGAACACTAATTTCGATTTTAATAATTTATAATTTGTTTTCCTAATTTAGTTTTTTTTTCATAGGAACATCTATTTTATACTAACTTAATACTACATATAATTTACAAATATTAAAAGTGAAAATATATTAAAAAAAATAATAAATGCCGTGTATAATATATATGAACATATAATTTCTATTTTCGATTTTAATCACTTTAAACTCATTGTTAATATTTCACATAATTTTTATATATGACTACCACTTAATTAAAACATAACTAAACATAAAAATCATATGAATCATAATTAAAAATGCTCAAAATTAATTTAGCTAAACATACTACCATTTTACTATATCATTACTAGTAAACTATATATTTAGTTATTATCATTTATTATTCAACACATAAACATACAAGCACATATAAGTGATGTTTAACATATTTAACATAATTTTCATACTCATAAAATTATAATAACAAAACAAATTAATTTACTAAAAAGATAATATAAGACATAGTTAGTCACCTTGATTTGGCAAAGTTATTGATTGTCCGGATCGACTACGTTATCTAAATCTAGGTCTTCACCCAAGTACCCGTCTTCACCTTCAAAAACCCGTAACAAGTAAGCTCCAAATTACCCAAAGAATACTAAGAACACTAGTGTAATATTAGAGTAATATTAGGGTTTTAATTTAGTGAGTTTTAAAGAGAAAATGGAAGAAAAATAAAAAAGAGAAATGGGCTAGGGATTTCGGCTGTTTTTTGGAGACCAAGGATTGATTTTTACACTTATGAAATATGGGAACAAGTTAGAATGCTTTAGGTTAAAAGATTTTAGGTTTTGTTTTGTTTTCTTAATAAATAAAGTTTTATTAAATGAAATAAATGACTCATAAATCCACTTGACTTACTAGTAGCAAAATTAGGAAGGTTCTTAGGATATTTGATGTTAAAAAGTTTTCTACGAAATTAATCAGTTTGAAAAAGTCGGGTGTCAAAAGCGATAAAAGTCAATGTGTGCGCGTTTGACTATTTTTCGAAATATTTCTACTTTTAAATTCTAAGACTAAAATATTTATTTCATTATTCAAAAATTTTAAAAAGTCTTAAAGAAGTCGATAAATTTTACAAAACACAAGTTGTGCAAAAATAGAAATTTCGGAAGGTTAAAAGGTTAGGATTTGATTTAGGATTTGAAATTAGAATTTGATGGCTAATTAATGAATTAAATTAACACGGGGTGTTACAAACCTCCCCCCTTAGAAAAGTTTCGTCCCGAAACTTGAATGAAGAATAGGATTTTCACCTGAGGTAAACAGCTCGGGGTATTTCTCCTTCATAGAGGCTTCGGTCTCCCAAGTTGCTTGTTCTGTCAATTGACCCTTCCATAGCACTTTCACTAAGGGGACCGTCTTCCGCCTCAACACTTTGGTTTCTCGTGCTAGAATCTTGACAGGCCTTTCTGAGTATAGCAGGTTAGGCTCAACTGCGATCACGTCAGGAGTAATGATATGACTTGGGTCACTCCTGTATCTCCTCAGTTGAGAAACGTGAAAAACGTTGTGAACCTTGGATAAATTGGGGGGTAGCGCGAGGCGATAGGCTACCTCACCAATTCTGTCGGTTATCTCGTACGGTCCAACGTATTTAGGACTTAGCTTTCCTTTCAATCCGAAGCGTCGGACCCCTTTCATGGGTGATACTTTCAAGAATACATGATCACCGACTTCGAATTCAATAGGTCGGCGATGTTTGTTAGCATACATCTTCTGGCGGTCCTGATTTTGATGTGTTCGATCTGGTCTTGAATAACCTCTGGTCCAGTACCCACGTTATCACTAGCATCGTCCCAACAGACTGGGCTACGACACTTTCTCCCGTAGAGTGCCTCGAATGGTGCACAACCCAAACTAGCATGGAAGCTATTGTTGTAGGAGAATTCAATCAAAGGTAGACTTTTCTCCCAGTTCTCGTTGAATTCTAAAGCACATGCCCTGAGCATGTCTTCCACCGTTTGGATAGTTCGCTTAGTTTGACCATCAGTCGCAGGGTGGAAAGCGGTACTCATCTTCAGTTGACTCCCCAATGCCGCTTGGAGCTTGTCCCAAAAATGAGAGGTGAATCTCGGATCCCTGTCCGAGATAATGTCTAGTGGTACACCGTGTAGTCGAATCACCTCCTTCTCATAAGCCTTAGCTAGCTCTTCAAGGCTCCAAGTGTCTTTGATTGGTAGAAAGTGGGCCGATTTGGTCAAGCGGTCCACTATTACCCAAATCGCATTATTGCTTCGGTGAGTTCTTGGCAAGCCTGTTATAAAATCCATGGAGATGGAGTCCCATTTCCCCAAAGGAATGTCCAAAGGTTGTAGTAGTCCCCCAGGTCGTTGATGTTCAAACTTCACCTTTTGGCAGATTAAGCATTTCGCAACGTATTCAGCAATCTCTGCTTTCATTCGGACCCACCAAAACTTCAGCTTTAACTCTTGGTACATTTTATCGGATCCTGGATGTATGGAGTATCGTGTACTATGTGCCTCGCCAAGGATCTTTCTCTTTAGCACCGGTACGTCGGGCACACACCACCTTTCTTTGAATCTTAAACTCCCGTCAGGTTTAATCTCAAACCCTTCTCGGTTTCCTGAAGGAATTTCCCGTCTGATCTTAACGAGCTCTTCGTCCTCCCATTGTAGAGCTCTAATCTCGTGATATAACTCCGGCTCTGCGATCATTGCGTTCAAATCAGCATCGTCAGACTGAACCAACTCTAAGTTCATTCTCTTGAAGTCTCTGACAATACGGTAGGAATTTCCCAAATGTTGCTAAGGCTATGCGTAGTCTTTCTACTCGAGGCGTCGGCAACGGCGTCGCTTTACCCTCATGGTACAATAGTTCAATCTTATAGTCCTTGATCAGTTCTAACCACCGGCGTTGTCTCATGTTGAGTTCCTTCTGCGTGAAGATATATTTCAGGCTTTTGTGGTCAGTGTAGAATTTGATGCTCACTCCGTAGAGGTAATGACGCCAGATTTTTAAAGCAAACACCACAGCTGCTAATTCAAGGTCATGAGTTGGGTAGTTTCGTTCATGAACCTTTAACTGCCTTGACGCATAAGCAATGACCTTCCCTTGTTGCATCAAGACACAACCAGGCCATTCGGTGAGGCGTCATCAGAGACTTCATACTCGTCTCCATCTGTAGGGAGAGCTAAGACGGGCGCTGTGGTAAGCCTTGTCTTGAGTTCCCGGAACGCATTCTCGCACTCGTCGCTCCATATGAATTTGGATTCTTTTTGTAGCAGCTTTGTCATTGGTCGTGCTACCTTAGAGAAATCTGGAACAAACCTCCTGTAGTATCCTGCCAATCCTAGGAAGCTGCGTATTTCAGTTATATTTGTGGGAGCCTTCCATTCTTTCACTGCGTCGATCTTTGCAGGATCTACCATCACTCCGTCCTTCGAGATGACGTGACCCAGAAATGCTACCTTTTCAAGCCAAAACTCGCACTTGGAAAATTTAGCATACCACTTATACTCCCTTAGTATTCCCAGAATGATACGGAGGTGCTCCTCGTGTTCTGCCCCAGTCTTGGAATAAATAAGGATGTCGTCAATGAAAACCACCACGCAGATGTCCAAGTACTCGTGGAAGGTTCTGTTCATTTGATCCATGAACACTACTGGTGCGTTTGTCAAACCGAAAGGCATGACTTTAAATTCGTAGTGACCTTATCTGCTCCTGAAAGCAGTCTTCTGGATGTCCTGTTCTCTTACCGCAATCTGATGATAACCTGACCTCAGGTCGATCTTAGAAAACACTCCCGCGCCCTTCAATTCATCAAAGAGATCGTCGATTCTGGGTAAAGGGTAGCGGTTCTTAATGGTCACCTTGTTTAATTCCCTGTAGTCGATGCAGAGTCTCATACTGCCATCCTTCTTTTTCACGAAGAGAACCGGTGCTCCCCAAGGCGAGACACTTGGTCGTATGAAACCCTTTTCGATCATTTCCTCTAGTTGTTTCTTCAATTCCTGTAGTTCCACCGGTGCCATCCTATAGGGTGCCTTTGAGATTGGGGCCGTGCCTGGCACAAGGTCGATAGAGAATTCAACGTCACGTGCAGGTGGCAAGCCTGGTAAGTCGTCAGGAAAGACATCAGGGAATTCCCGTACTACGTGAATATCTTCAATGTTCACGCTTTCCTTTACTTCGTTGACGCTGCATAGGTACACTTGATGTCCCTTTCTTTCTAACCGTTGAAGTTGTAGCACAGATATGATTTTCGCCCCCTTAATTGGCGATGTCTTCTGATACGTGACTCTATTCGATAGGATGTTTGGCGAATCTTCGGTCCAGACTCGAACATTGCATGGTATTTAGTCAACCAATCAATACCCAGTATGACGTCGAACTCCGGCATGTCGAAAAGAATCAGGTCGGATAGAAAGATTGTTTTATGAATTGTGATTGGAGTTCCTTTGAAAATTTTTGAGCATTTGAAAATTTTTCCGTTTGGTAAGGAAATATTTGCGTGGATTGGTTCGGAATTTGTGAGATTAGCTTTATGAATAAATTTAGAAGATATAAAGGACAATGATGCCCCAGTGTCAAACAATACAACCGCATTCACAGAGTTTATAAGAAAAATACCAGTGATGACGTCGGCCTCAGGTGACTCCTCTGCCTCGGCTTCAGTGAGCACATAAACTCGACCCTGTACCACAACAGATTGTGGTACTCCCGCAACAGGTGTTGGTCTCGGAGCATTAGGGCATGCATTCGCCTTGTGCCCTACCAGCTTACAACGGTAACAAGTAATTGGTTGTCCATTACATTGTTTCCCTTCATGACGTGCCTTGTTGCATATAGGACAATTCCCCGGCAAGGCTCTTGGTTGAGGAGCCCTTCCTGCAACCATGGCCCTCTCATTGTTCCCAGCAGGAAGCCTGTTTTGGAACGCAGGCCTCTGGAAATTTGGCCTCTGCTGAATAGGACGTTGGTAGTTTGGCTTCTGAATGAAGCTCGACTGTGATACGGAAGGCACAAACACCTTTTTCTTCTGTTTCTCCTCAGCCTTTTCCAACTCTAAGGATGCCCACACCGCACGCGACGCGTTCATACGCTGCGACTACGATGAGTGTAGGTGCGGTGCTCATGTAGTGCACGCATCTTTGTTAGACATATTGCGCAGATACCTCTAAGTCATTGCCCTCTCGTTGGGAGCAACCGTAGCCCCGAATTTGGCCAGCTTTTGAAATTCCTTTGTGTACTCTTGGAGTGTCATGTCTCCCATCTTGAGACTTATGAACTGCTCCTCTTTCTGGCATCGGAGTTCATACCCGAAATATTTCCCCTTAATCTTCTCAACAAATTCGTACCAGGTGAACGTAGTGTCAGGTTCATTGGTCCTGACCACGCTCCACCAGTCATTTGCCTCTTCCTTTAGGTAATAGGCGGCAATGTTGACTCTATCCTCTGGAGGCGTCCTAGTCAGATCCATGAGTTTTTTCATCTCTTCCAGCCAGTTCGTGAGATCGATAGGGTCATTTGAACCCGAGTACTCTTGTGGTCGGTGACGTGAGATTCGGTCGAACGCGCTCGGTCGGTGTTGGCGGTTCGCGTTGTCTGTGGCTATTTCTGCTATACGGATCAACGATTCCTCAGCTAGAATTGTTCGTTCTTCGTTGGTCATTGGAGGTGCAGCCATTCTGAAAGAATTAGGAAGCGAAGAAAATTATTAGCATAGCAAGGTGTTAGATAGCATGCTTGATATTGATAGAATTTATTTGAAGTGAAAGTGATAACAGCAGTCATGCAAGTAAGCACAGAAGTTAGGCATTTTATTCCATTGAGATGTAATTGTTGGTTACATCGGTTTTAGGATTTTAAAATGTATCTGGTACATTTCCTTAGGGAGGATACAGAGGTAGGAGAGAGGGAGAATGTGTTTTTTGTGGAATTGGTTGTGAATTTAGCAGATGTCCTCACTCCGTGCCGCCTGGTACTTCTTCGATGCTTCAATCCTCGGGAGTTGGATTATTATATAGATTTTATATCCGAGGATAGTTGTTAGTTTTAGTCAGTCACTTCAGCAAGTAGCAAGCAAACGATAGTTAGTATATTTTATTTTGAGAGTAGTAGTTCGTTATTTAAAAGTCCTTAGCCTATGGTCGGTCCTTAAGGTTTCTACCCATCCTCACACTTTAAAGCGATTTCAAATTATCATTTAAGTGATCTAATAAAAGAAAAATCTAATTTATTATTTGATCCTAGTAGTCTTGCGGTTTAGCATATTAATATGTTAACCCGCCCAGGTGTCTCTCGTTAGGTAAGCATAGATCGCATTAGGCAATTCATGTTACGGTCACGAGTCGACTCACGATACTTTAATAACCTGGTTTTTAGTCGACTTTAATTACTAAGGCGAAATTAATTAAGTCTTAAACGGCGTCATTAATTATACATAAACCCAAAATGTTACATCATCGTTCAAGAGTTGAATTAAACAACTCTAAATACGGGAGTTAAAAGAGTAAAGTGTTATATATTACATATCTCTCGAAATACAACAAAAGTAAAGCATAAACACGTCTTGTGGCCCCGTCCAAAATCCAGCTCTCGGTCCACGATCTTCCTGCACAATAAACTATTGGGGGGATGCCCGCTGAGCGGACAGTGACTAGCTATGCTCATACTTACCCTCGATTTCAATTACTTTGGTTTAATATTATCGCTTTATAAACATAACATTATGATAAAAACATAAACATGCTTAATACAAATAGCATATAGAGACATATAAGTCATATTAAGCATGCGGTTTAAAGCGATAAATCATACAAGCATGATATTCAATTATGAAGGCAAATAGCATATAATAGCATAGCAATAGTATCACAATAATTCAATAACATTACAAGGCGATATCGGATCGCAATCAAACATACATATCGTATCATTCTCCTCATGCAGACTCGATTCAATTCAGAAAGTTGTGGGTCTTTAGTTTTCGAAGATGGTACACACTCGTTCTCATTTAAATCAAACAACAACCAACACATACTGCTTACGAGCCTGACCACTGAGTAGGCCTTTGTACTCTGATCGATTGCATCTCACTTCCATAGTGCAGAGGCTTACTCGACTTCGTAAACCACGCCGAATACTATAATACTTGCATCTCATCCTCTAGTGTTCGAAATGATTCGAACTTCAGATACAATCTCGTCAAGTAATCTTTACGCAGGGTAAGAACGAATGCTAGTGTCGCGCCCACTAAGAACGAAACACCGCATGAGGAGACCACCGCTATAATCGCCCAAATCGACACGGATGCCTGTTAACTTTAGCGAAATAGGGGAATAAAACCCTAGTCTAGTACATGTACACTAGTATCCAATTTAAGAATGGGCTATGCTAATCATAGAGCACCTTAACTCAGGATAAAACGACTATTTCCTAAAGCCTGAGACAAAAGCCTTGGCATATTCAATTATCTTGTCCGGCAATGGCGACCGCCACAAGACTATCTTAGTCCCACTTCACTTACGATTGACGTTTTCATATCTGAGGCCCAAGCTTGACCTTTTATTTAACTTACTCAAAGTTTAATATTTATTTGATATTACATATCACATGTTACTAGACTCTCCTAGTCTCAGTGTCAAACGTTTTATTTGAATGGTAGGTTTCATATGATCACATAACACATTCGTTTATTATTTGAAGTGTTGTTAATTATTAACGTTTTCAAGATTTTAAATTGAATCGTTTATTAGTATGTCCAAATTTTATTTAAGTGTTTTTCAAAGCACTTTAAGTCATTTACTTATTCATTTTAAATTTTTCTATACTTAGTAAAATTTTCAATTATTTTCAGTATTTCACTATTCACTTTTCACTATTCACTATTCACTATTCACTATTCACTATTCACCGTATTTTATACGTATTTTTATACGTATCCATATTTTTATACTTCGTATTCTATACGTATTTTTATACGTATTCGTATTTTTATACCTCGTATTTTATACGTATTTTTATACTTATACGTATTCCTATACTTGTACGTATTCTTATACTTGTACGTATTTCTACCTTTATACGTATTTTTATACTTAAGATATTTTAGGTATTTATACTTAAGATATTTTAGAAAATAAACTAAACCCTTTTTATTTTCTAAGTGTAAATTTCTAGTTTCAAAGTCGTTAAGTTCGTTTTGTACTTAGTGAGTTTTGAAAATATTCTAAAAGTCTAGTTTTAAAAATGTTAAGTTCGGTTTTTGTAAAAAGTGATAATGATATTCATTTTAAAATATTAGTTTTAAAAATGTTAAGTTCAATTTGTAAAAAGTGATAATGATATTCATTTTAAAATATTAGTTTTAAAAACGTTAAGTTCAATTTGTAAAAAGTGATATCGATATTTATTTTAAAATGAGACTTAGTTAAATTTAGTCGTCTATTAACTAAATTTAGCGATTTTCATTTTTAAAAATAATAGTATCGTGGAAGATTCATTTAAGTTCGTAAGTCCAAGATCAATAGTCCAAATAGCAAAGGCAGTAACATACGATTTAGTTCATTTTTATAACGGTTACATATCTTTATCGGTTTATCGTATTTCGTTTATAACTAAAACAATTTATACAAAAATTCAATTCTAATTACTATTTAACTTTAGTGACTTAGTGATAATTTCATTTTGGTCAAATTTAGTCAATTTTAAATGGTATTGTCGTGTGATATGATATATATGTCAAATTGATTTATTTCTTTTAATTTCTTAAATCTAACTTATTAACTAATAATTAAATTATATTAACAATAAACTAAAAAGTGATAAAACATATTTTTAGCCTAAAATAGGCCTAATGCCGTGAGCAAGCTTAGGAGGGTTCCAAAATTTCATTTTTCGATTTTATCGGTTTTTAGCTTAAAGTCTTTATATTTTAATTATTCTAATTATACTAAAACGGTTTTAAACTAAAATGAAATTTACTAACAATTTCATTTATATTTGTGAATAGTGTTTTTCAACACTTTAATTTTCTAACTTTTTAATCTAAATGATTTATAATATTTTAAGTTGTTTTATATCATATTACTAATAATATATAAAACAATAACTAAACATAAACACAAAATATTAACAAACATAACATAAAACATAATCAAAGTGAACATAAATGATGAACATCAACATGAAGGTAATAAGAACATACATGAAGATCTTAATAAAACTCAAGAACACTAATTTCGATTTTAATAATTTATAATTTGTTTTCCTAATTTAGTTTTTTTTTCATAGGAACATCTATTTTATACTAACTTAATACTACATATAATTTACAAAAATTAAAAGTGAAAATATATTAAAAAAAATAATAAATGCCGTGTATAATATATATGAACATATAATTTCTATTTTCGATTTTAATCACTTTAAACTCATTGTTAATATTTCACATAATTTTTATATATGACTACCACTTAATTAAAACATAACTAAACATAAAAATCATATGAATCATAATTAAAAATGCTCAAAATTAATTTAGCTAAACATACTACCATTTTACTATATCATTACTAGTAAACTATATATTTAGTTATTATCATTTATTATTCAACACATAAACATACAAGTACATATAAGTGATGTTTAACATATTTAACATAATTTTCATACTCATAAAATTATAATAACAAAACAAATTAATTTACTAAAAAGATAATATAAGACATAGTTAGTCACCTTGATTTGGCAAAGTTATTGATTGTCCGGATCGACTACGTTATCTAAATCTAGGTCTTCACCCAAGTACCCGTCTTCACCTTCAAAAACCCGTAACAAGTAAGCTCCAAATTACCCAAAGAATACTAAGAACACTAGTGTAATATTAGAGTAATATTAGGGTTTTTAATTTAGTGAGTTTTAAAGAGAAAATGGAAGAAAAATAAAAAAGAGAAATGGGCTAGGGATTTCGGCTGTTTTTTGGAGACCAAGGATTGATTTTTACACTTATGAAATATGGGAACAAGTTAGAATGCTTTAGGTTAAAAGATTTTAGGTTTTGTTTTGTTTTCTTAATAAATAAAGTTTTATTAAATGAAATAAATGACTCATAAATCCACTTGACTTACTAGTAGCAAAATTAGGAAGGTTCTTAGGATATTTGATGTTAAAAAGTTTTCTACGAAATTAATCAGTTTGAAAAAGTCGGGTGTCAAAAGCGATAAAAGTCAATGTGTGCGCGTTTGACTATTTTTCGAAATATTTCTACTTTTAAATTCTAAGACTAAAATATTTATTTCATTATTCAAAAATTTTTAAAAGTCTTAAAGAAGTCGATAAATTTTACAAAACACAAGTTGTGCAAAAATAGAGATTTCGGAAGGTTAAAAGGTTAGGATTTGATTTAGGATTTGAAATTAGAATTTGATGGCTAATTAATGAATTAAATTAACACGGGGTGTTACATCATTG
This sequence comes from Dianthus caryophyllus, assembly GCA_023091065.1. Classification (NCBI taxonomy): domain Eukaryota; kingdom Viridiplantae; phylum Streptophyta; class Magnoliopsida; order Caryophyllales; family Caryophyllaceae; genus Dianthus; species Dianthus caryophyllus. The sequence goes on along the minus strand of CM041529.1, from coordinate 6,548,688 downwards.
GGGTGACCTGTAATGCTTGGTAGAGAGCTTCACGATGTCCCATTGAGTCCCTTAAGAGCTGCCAGATTGAAATGTCTGCTTTCGTCTTGTTGAGCTGTTTATGGAGCGTGTCTCCGATCTCAGGTGTGGGTAAGGGTGTTGGGGTAGCACTTGATGATGCTACCTTGTTAGCTGGCAAGACAGGTACAGGATTAGTGTCAGGTAATGACACTTTGCTGGCTGGCGGCGTAGGAGCAATGCTCGCAGGCGAGGTTGCGGAGGTAGGCGAAGTAGGTGGTGTATCTTCATCTATGATTATTCCCTTGTTCTTCTCTTGAGCAGTCAACCTTGGCGGGTGGCTTTGAGGTTCAAGTAACTTTAGAGAAGCTTGGTACGGACGTCCAGAACGTGTTAGGTAGGCTACTTCGTCATCACTGTCCGATAGCCTGAATGGGTACTTGTGACGTAACTCTCCGTACTTGCTTGGCGGGCGACGGGGTTGAGCCTCTTCCTCGTAGGGCTCGTCTTGGAGACATATGCGGATGTCATCATTGTCGGCTTCATCCTCAGAAGTATTCCAGATGCCGTTGATTTCGTGATCATTTGAGATGATCAGTTTAGAGTAGTCGATGATGGGGTGTGTGCTTGCGAAAATAGCATGGGTATGCAGAGGGTTAAGCTGGTTTGAAGGTTTAGGACTCGGGCTGGGCTTCACGATGGTATTGTCGTCGATCAAGTCCTGAACTATGTTCTTCAGGCGGAAGCATTGCTCGGTGTCATGCCCTTTTCCTCTGTAGAACTCGCAGTATGCGTTCTGATCCCACGACTTTGGCTTCTTGTCCGGGGGAGGCTCGCTAGTAGGTCCTATGAGTTGAAGTACATTGCGGCTCACAAGCTTCTGTAGTGCCTTTGAGTAAGTCATGTATATTGGGTCAAAGTTTCGTCGTGCCTTCATCGAACTGGGACCAGGAGGTGAGTATGATGCTTTTGGCGGAGGCATGGCAGGCCTTGGTGGTGTCGTAAAAACCGGTGGTGCCTCTAACGCGTCCAGTGCGTTGATGGCATGGATGGGCTCGACTTTGGCAGTGGCTCGAGATGAGCTTCCTTGATATCCGCGACCCGTACTCTTATTCCTATTTTCTTTACGGAGGTCGTCCTCGATGAGCTCGCCGACGACGCTGAGGGTTGAGAAGTTGTCAAAATTCCCGTACCGTAGGTGTTGTTGGTATGCGGGGGTGAGGTTGTTGATGAACTTAGTGATTAAATCAGTGTCCCTTGGACGGTTAGGTATTTGGGCACACAGTTTCTTCCAGCGCGTCAGGTACTCGGTAAACCCTTCGTTGTCCCTCTGAGTCAGGACCTCCAAGGTACGTAGCGAGACTTGGATATCATTGTTGTCCCGATCATCGTAGATCGAATGCAGCAGATTATGTCCTCGAAACTACCCGTTTTATGTGGCTCTAGAGCATAGAACCATGCCCTGGGTTGCGCGTCCAATGAGTGAGGGAATAAGGTAGCCCATGCAGGGGGTTCGACACCCATGATGGCCATCTTGGCTTTGAAAGCTTTGATGTGAACGAGCGGGCTTTCGTGACCTTTGAAGGCGGGAAGATCGGCGGCGCTAGCTTGTCCGTAGCATGGACTGGCGTTCTTTGGGATGTGCTCGTTTTCTTGGTGTATGGAGTAACCCCTTGAGTTCGTGAGACGCTCTTCCATGGTTCGAATCCTTTTTGCATTCCGTTCGGATTCCTCGGCCAGGCGCACGGCTTTTTTCTCCGCTTCAAACTTTTGCATGATAGCCATTTGCTCGATCGTCGTAGTGAGGCTAGCTATCCTATCATTGGTCATCGGACTTGTTCGTGATTACCTCCGAGGAGGTGGCGGTGGTCCTCCGAGACCTTCATCGTGTTGAAAGGCCATGACAGGTTTTGGTTTTGATACATTGTAGAGCGCTTCTTTGGAGGCGGAGGTGGGTTCAAGTGACGGTTCTTAGTTCGTCGTGTATCCAGGGTTTTTCAATGAGCGGACCTGACAAAGTTTTCAAACCTTTAGTGATTCTAAAAGGGAAGAAAAGACTCAATGAAAAATCGCATTCACGACCAAAGAAAGACACAAAAGCGTAAAAAGTGGGTGCAAGACTTGACTCGTGTTTTTAGCTTTTGAAAAAGACACGGGAAGCTTTTGAGATAGAGGCGTGTTAACACGTCCCTATTCTCGAGGTAGGAAAATTTGTATGATCATAATCTGATTAACCCAGTTTGGCGGTATGTTGCCAGGGTTTTATCATTGGATTACGATAAAAAAGGATCAGACCGAAGTAGCGATAGGCTAACCGATCTGAGGATGTTAAAATTGGGTAAAAAGCGATCAATTGTTCGCCCTTTACGTGTGACTCAGGGATTTAAATCAAAAATGACGATAAGTCACTTGATTTAAAGAGTAAATCAACGGGTTCGCATCTGGACGGGCCCGCGTTTTTGTTTTTGAAAAGAAAAAAGATTAAATCGGGATGACTAAAGAGTCACCCGACTTAGAGCTAGTCCTAAAGTTCTAAAAGTTAATTTCGTTTAAAATCTCCGAAATGAATTGACATATTCGGGTTTTTGCTTTGTGAAAAAACCTTTAGCTATAAATGTATTATGACGATACGTCAGTCGCATAATTCATTTACGTTTTGAAAAAGACATGGGACATAGTGGTTATCCTGGGTCGGTTTTAAATGTAGTGGCATTTTATTTATTAAACTCAAATGACTATAGGTCAAAGAGCCTAACGGCGTGTTTTAAAAAGTATGACCTTTTTTGAAAAAAGTTTGGAAAAGCAATTTCAAAGATGGACGTATTTTAAAAGTATAATGCCTAGGAAAAGTTTTCACATCTGAAAGTTTTGAAAGACTACTATAGTGAGGGTACTATAGCTTCACACTTGTACATATAAACACAGGTTTTGGTTTATAGGGTAAGGTTCCCTCAGGCCATTCATTAACGTTTAGGTAGGGGCACCCGCAAGACTACACACGTCTTAGGTGTGAATTCAAGCCAGACCCTAGAGCGTTCGAGTTTGGTAGTTCACGATCGTTTGTGCGGATGCCGTACTTATGTAATCGTGGAGGGTGAGAGAGCGGTGTGTCCGGAGTTACCTCGCTTATGAAGCGAGGATTCTTGAGGCCGTTCCTCAAAGGGTGTGGTTTGAATCAGGAGGATTCGACTCAACGTATTTTTGCCCAAATATCGAAAGCGTAAATGTTTTCAAAGTTTCAAGCTTCACTTCTTTATGTTTTTAAAATAAAAGAAGAAAAAAAACAAGTTTTTCAAAAATAATAAAAATCATGCTCGTCCCAGTGAGTCGCCAAATTGAAGGTGCAGGAAAATGAAAAATCGCTAGTCCCTATCGACGCCTGCGCGCCAGCCCTCGCCGTCTTGGCAGGAAGCGGAATGCCTTTCATGAGGAAAAAGTGCGAAGTTTGTAAAAATGGGGAGATCATTGCATGAATTTGTGACCAGAAAGAAAAGTAGAAAATCCTTTTTGAAAGTGTATTTTCGGAGTCGCCACCAAATATTAAAGGAATTTGGAACCTATTCAACGCGTCTTGAAATACAAGACACGAGTGTCTCAGATTTCAAGGTGCGTCGATACTATCTATCCGAGGTTTGAAACCAGAGAAGGGGTTCGGAGTGAGGTTACTTTTGAAAGTTTTGACAAAATGTATTTTGAAAAGCTTGATAATCAAAAAGCCTACATAAGAGTAGTCTCTACTAATTTGAAAACATTTGCTTAATTTCGATATTTGGGCTAAAAAGTCACGCTACGTACAAGTGCGAATAAGTATGACTCGATTAAAATGCATAAATAATGTAAATTGTCAAAATAATGACATATTGCTATAGGAAATGTCGTTAAATAATAATTTATTGACTAAATTATTACTATAGGCGTTATTTTCCGACCTCGTATTAGAATTTATGCAGAAAAACCCTCGCTTTTGACATGCTAAAAGACTCTATGAAACGGTACAATTTAGTGTTGGATCCGTGATTCTAGTCGTTATTTAATGCATGAATGAGGACTTGCATAATTATAAAAGTGACGTCGGTTTGCTTTAGTAATAATGAGTCGTTTATTTATGCGATATTGGCGGGGTTTAGACGGATTATGAATCCGAATTGCTACTGGCCGTATTACGAATACGGCCGCTAGTGCCAATATCGGGGTGGGGTTAATGTCACCCCTATTGTCCGAGTCACATACGTCCAAAACGTAGGTAAAATGTTTACCTTTCGAAAATGCAAAGACGGTATTTTTGAGTGGATTTTAAGTGTATTTTGTGAATAGTGTATGTGTGTTGAAAAACCGATGTTATAGAAATGAATGAAGTGGGTTGGTATTTATAGAGTTTGGTTCGTTTTTGTGGGTGCACAAAATTAAATCGCTCGTGTCTGAGCGTTTAATTTGTTTGAGTTAGATATTTTTAAGAAAAATCAAAGGCGGTGGTACCAAACAAAAACATAATCGCTTTGTTGACAGCGTTTAAATTTCTGTCGCTTTGTCAGCTGGCGATTTTATTTTTGTTTTGGTGAAATTTGTTTTAAGCCGCCTTTAGTTAATAGCGTATATTATAGGGTAATGATGGTGTTTGTGAGGTATTAGGCGTGTAGATTAAGTATTTTTGGGTCAATTAGTTTTGATCCAAATTTCGGTTTCGTGCTTCGGTTTTTGTCGTGTTTTGCGGTTTAGGCTCGAAATAAAATAATATTGAAGTATATTATTTTACGGTTTTGTAGAGTTTAATTTTGTGAAAATGTGACACGGGACGCACTTTGGCCCGTTTTGCGTGTTGTGTTTTGGGTCGTTTTTGTAAGTTTGGGCCGTTTTGTAGCTAGTTGGGCTGTTTTTGTGGCTTGGCTTAATAAGACGTTCCTGTATCGTGCTCGTGTTATGCCTATAATGACTAAGAGTGACATTCATTTTTATGATTATGCAAGTTCAAATTAATACGCTAAAGAATGACTAAATACGTTTTAGACACTTTTGTACCGTTTCGACTCTTTTAAAAGCATGCATGAAAGTCCTTTTCATCATCGGGTTTGTTTTTGGGGGGTACGGATACGGGTATCTACAGCTCTGCAGATAACCTTCAATCCCCAAGACACATCACCCTTAACTGAGTAGTTCACCCATGTATCTCCTTTCAAATATATATGACTAACCCATTGAACCCACAGCTTATCAGGTTGACTATATATCCACCACACCAATTTGCCTATTATTGCCCAATTTCAACTTATACTGTATTTAATGTCCAAAACACCTTTCTCCTTTGGAGAACACACCTTCTCCCAGCTCACAGGAGGAGTTATTAGTTGATCCACCACCCCATCCCACAGGTAGTTTCTGCAAATGCTATTAATTTTGTGAATCACCCCTTTGGGTAGAATAAACACACTCATCCATTATCCATAAACAGTTGTGAGCACCAAAGCTCCTAATTCTGACAACCAATTTTTCAACCAAAACATTACAGTCTGCCTTTGTGAGTCTCCCAGCAGTAATGGGCACCCCAAGGTACCTAAAAGGTAGAGATCCTTCTTTCACACCAGCTATCTGTAAAATATCCCTTTTAATTTGATGAGGCACTCCATTAAAGTATGCATCAGACTTTGCAGCACTCATATGAAGCCCTGAAGCTGCAGAGAATGCAGCAAAAGATTTCAGGAGTATCATGATTGAACCCACATCTCCTTTACTGAATAAAAGTAGGTCATCTGCAAATATCAGATAAGAGAGCTTCAGCTGAGCACACAAAGGATGATATTTAAAACCCATAGAATTAGTAGTAAACCTCAGAACCCTACTAAGGTATTCCATTGCAATAGTAAACAGAAAGAGGGGAGAGGGGATCCTCTTGCCTCAAACCCTTCTTTCCTTTGAACAAACCAAAACTTGAGCCATTCAGAACAAGAGAGTAACTTGCACTGCTCACACATTCCATAACTAATTTCACAAATTGAATTGGGAACTTCAAAGCAGTCATCATCTGAAACAGAAATTTCCTACTTACTGAGTCATATGCCCTCTTCAAATCAACTTTAAGAAGAAATCTAGGAGACATTGTCTTCCTCTAATAAAGTCTCACAATATACTGACATATTAAGATATTTTCCACTATATGCCTGCCCTGTATAAAGCCTCCTTGATTAGGGGAAATGATCTCCTTCAGTACAGGCGCCAATCTGTTACACAAGATCTTTGTGATGCATTTATATACCACATTACAACATGAAATAGGTCTGAACTGAGTGACATTCTATGGTCTCTCACACTTTGGAAGCAATGTAATGAGAGTATGATTTACTTGTTTAAGCAGTCGCCCAGACTTGAAGAAATCTATTATTGCAGAACACACATCTTCCCCTACAATATCCCAAGCATCTCTAAAGAAACCACTTGAGTATCCATCAGGACCAGAAGCCTTATGTTTAGGAATGGAAAACATCGCTTCTTTTATCTCTTGTATTGTAAGAGGAGCCAATAACTGTGTAGCATGATGATCATTACAGACTTGAGCCCTTCTTACAACCTCCTTATTCACTCTTGAAGTATCCACTTAAGTCCCTAGAAGTTGAATGTAGAATTTCAGGAAAGCATCTTGAATACTCTCAGGCTTATCACAGATTCTTCCTTCAGTATCTTCAATTTACATTATTTTGTTTTGATTTTGCTTACTCTTAATAACAGTATGAAAATACTTGGTATTATCATCTCCAAAATCAGCTCATGCAGCTTTTGAATTCTGCACATAGAACTTATGGGTGGCTTTGTCCAGCACTCTAACACTCTCCAAAGCATCTCTCTCTTGGCAAATAAGTGTGGGATTCAGAGGATCTTGCTTAAGCTAGGTCTGAGTGTTAACAATATCATCAAAAGTATCCCTATTCAAATTCTTCAATGGCCTCTTCAACATCTTTAGCTTCTTTACAAGCTGAAACATAGGAGTTCCTTGGTGATCAAGGCGCCACACAGATTTCACACAATCCCCAAAATTAGGAGCTGTACTCCACATATTAAGGTACTTAAAGCTCCTCCACCTATTCTCAATAACACCAACTGATTGAATTATACAAGGAGAATGATCAAAGACTCCTTCATTATAAAAATGAGCATACATCCTCATATCGGATACCCACGCTTGGTTCACTAAAACCCTATCTAATCTGCTATAAATTCTAGTTGTTACCTCCTGTTTATTATTCCAAGTATAGAAAGATCCACTAGTAGAACAATTTGCCACCTCACATTGAGTGGCACAATCAACAAAGTCCTTCATTTCTTCTTCAGAAGTATGACCTCCTAAACGCTCAACAGGTACCATAACTGCATTAAAATCCCCACATATCACCCAAGGCCCAATAATAGTATCCTTGATAGCACACAATCAAGACCATAATTCTTTCCCTCTGCCATATCTTGCACCAAAAGATGGATAAACTGACCATGGTATTTATACACTTGTACATTAAACGGTGAGGGCTTCCACGGAATCCACACCCTACCACTATCATGTACCATATTGTTAGTTGTGATACTCCATTCTCCACAGAAACTATTACTGACTCTATTTAGAGACGAAGATTTTATCTTCGTCTCAAGGAGGCCAAACAGTCCTACCTGATGATGATGCAAAAACCACTTGATAGCACTCTGCTTAGGTAGGCTATTCATCCCCCTCACATTCCAAAATTCAAACTTATGCATTACCCCCCGAGGAAGGTAACACACTACCATTAGTACCCACTCCAACTCTAGGAGTAACTGTATTTAAAGCCTCAAGAAACGTAGCATTCCCAAATTTAGCTGAGCTCTGCCCCTTATCAATGAGTTCTTGGCGACTAAGTCTTATAATGTTTCGAGCAGGAGTTAGAATTTGATGGCTGTGAACTCCACCCTGATGTACTGGTGTGATCACCAGCACAGGCATCACACGCTCCTTTTCAACCATCTACTGAGGTAGACTAGTAATAAGGGAGGGCACTTGAACTGCCACCTCCTTTGGTTGGGCATCCTGAGTAACCCTCATCCTCCACTCCTTTACAGGTTGGGCTTGGGGGGCAGGTCCCCTAACACCACCCTTGTTCTTCTTACAATCCTTTTCCTTATGCCCTATACCACGACAATTCTCACAGAGAACTGGTTTCCATTCAAATTCCACTAGAACTTTGACCTTATGACCATCTTCATCTAAAAATGACACACAATCAGAGATAGCTTTACCAAAAGGCACTTGAATCAAAATCCTGGCGAACCCCAACCTTGTTTTATTCTGAGTAGCAGTATCACAATTAAGAAACTTACCCAGAAGGCCTGCAATGTGAGGAAGACACTTACCCCAAAACTTTAGAGGCAATTGGTGCAATCTCACCCACACTCGGACCTCTTTCACCTCCTCCTTAACCAAATCCACTCCCTCAGCCCATGATCTGACAATAAGAGGCTTATTATCAAATAAAAAGTGTCCTTGCTGCAAAATCTTCTCCTTATCTTCCATTGAATCAAAACGGATCAGGAAAATCCCATCCGGGAGGAAGGAAATCTTATCAATGGAAAATTTAGCCTAAATTCTCTTGATGAAACCCTCAATAACCTCCCATGGCGGGTTCGCCCTCAACACAAAGCAATATACCGCTGAATTCCAAAAATCAATCTCCTCCTTTACATTTGCTTCCGATAACCTAAGAAGTTCAGTAGGTTCTTCCTCAATAACTCCAAGGTGGCCTGTACCCTTCTTACCTCGCGAAACAAACCATCCACCTTCATCGCCGATCGCATCCAAATCAAAAGGTGTAATCCCTACAATTTCATTCACATTCGCCTGTTTGATCGTCCCCAAACTAGAACTACCACTAGGCCCTCCAATTACTGGCCCTATACCCTTCTGCTGAGACAATATTTTTGTGTTTTTTGTATTTTTGTGTTTTTTTGGGTTTTTCAGTAGAAAAACTAGAGCTAAGAGAAGGGAAATGATCACTGTTAGGGTTTACGCTTTGAGAATCGCCTTTCTCTCTCTCCTCAATCGCCATTTTTTAATTTTTAATTAGTCGTGAGTCGGTTGTTCGAGTATTTGTTTCATAAAGGAGATATAAGTCATAAATTTATCTTATTTTCTATTACCAATTGGTTTTATGATGAAATTCCTCTCGCTTGTGGAGTGTTTGTCTCTCTCGTTGTGTGTAAGTCTGTTTTTTGGTGCAAGAGGAGGTGTTAGGCCATTACAACAGGTAAGAGGGATTCGAACTTGTGACCTATTACTCAGGTACCTTAGTCCTGACTACTAGGTCATGACATCCTTGATTCTTATTGTGTAAATCTGTTACAGATGATTCAACAGAGATGATTTTTTTATAATCTAAAATGTGAAACATGTATTATTTTTTTTAAAGCTAAGTTAGCTTTACTCTGAAATGGGCGAAAAACATTTTTTTTTATTCCACGAGTGTTACATAATCTATTAATGCATACTACTCCATACTACGTAATATATTTTTGATTTGTTTTAATCGTGAAGGCGTTTGCTGACATTTTTGATGATGTAATGTTTTTGTTAGGCACGTTTTATTGTATTATACAGAGACACAGAGTAATAATTTAAATCTTTCCTACCCAAAAAAAAAATAAAAAAAAATAAAAAAATAAAAAAATAATGATAATAATACGAAGCACGTAGTAATATAAATTCCTTCACCAAATCTAACAGTCACGTGAATAAATTCTTACACTTCAATTTTTGTACATATTTTAACCTAAATAACTTGCAGATAAAGTAAAATACTCTATTAAATTTTAGTTTTACGGGTAGAAGTAACTTGCTGCAAAAGGGGTAAGTTGCATGTGAAAATGAGCAAATAGCATTCTTGTTTGACCAGACACACACTAATTAGATGTTTTGGAAGGCATTATAATTACACTCTGCTCCCTGACAACCCTCTGAAAAGCTTATAAATGCCTCTCTTCTTTCTCGGAAGCTCATTTAAAATCACTTTTTCCCCCGTTCTTTGCGCTAGTTTGACAAAATCTATACCGGTGGTCCAATAATTCGAGTAAACACTTATGTGAGGGGACACGTTATTGTCATTTCTACTCGATTTAAAAAATTAAAATGAGAATAAGTTTCTAAATTGAGGCCAATGTTTGATACGGAGTATTTTATTATGCCCGTTCAAATTGCACGGATAAGTTTTTATAAAATTCAAGTAGGAATATACGAATAATGAAGTCGCTGTATAATAAATTTAATAAAAGCGTCTTTTATAAAAATCAAATGTGTATACGTGTTACTAAAAAACACTTAAAACGACGAAATTATATGACAAACAATCATAATCTTAAATAATAGAAAAATTCAAACCATTACATGAAAGATTAAGATAAAAGGAAATAGTACTCCAATAAGATGATAAACGTATTATAATTTCTCAGAGACTTCCTTATAAACTACGTTATTTATTCTATATAAGACCTATTTTTCACTATCGCAAATCATAATTTTCAGATACTTTTTAACTGTGACTCTTAAAATAGGGACAAATGATAATAATGAGTTTTAAAATGAGTTATAAAGGGCGTCTTTTGATGCGACCAGTATGAATTAGTGTCATCAAAAACACCTAAAAAAGGAAATTATATGATAATAAATAATTTTATGTCCGTACAAATAACAATTTTATACCCGTGTAAATTATCATTATTATATGACAAATAAAATTTTTATGCCCGTACAAATAACAATTTTATGCCCGTGCAAATTAACATTATTATATGACAAACAACAATTTTATGCCTGTATAAATAACATTTTATGCACGTGCAAATTATCATTATTATATGACAAACAACAATTTTATACCCGTGCAATTTATCATTATTATATGAAAAATAACAATTCTACGCCCGCACAAATAACAATTTTATACCCTTGCAAATTATCATTATTATATGAAGAATAACAATTCTATGCCCGTACAAATAACATTTTTATACCCATACAAATTATCATTATTATATGAAAACTATTAGGAGTATTATTAGTATATGAATGGACTTGTAATTAATTAAGTCTAGTTAATATTATTATTAGTACTCCGTATTAATTATGTTATTTATGAACGACTTTTGAGTTACCATTTCTCTTGTATAAATACCTCTAGTTGGGAGGCTGAATAACAACAACTCAACCCAATAATAATATCTTTTGTGTTTCTCTAAAATGCATTTTCTCACATAAATCTTAACAAAAACTAATAATTTTATGCCCGTGCAAATTGTAAAAAATAAAAAAAAAAAAAATTGAATGTATAATTTAATGCCCGTGCCAAAATGCAAAAAACTTACTCCGTACTGTTATCCTACTAAATACTATAAAAATTGTTGTATAATTTTATGGCAGTGCAAAATGCAAAAAACTTATGCCCGTGCAAATTGTTAGAGGACTTTGAACAGGTACGGGTATGTTATATCAAATTTTATAATAACATAACGTGCAATATTAAATAACAAATACGTGTAATTTACATGGGTATTCAAGTTTGCTCATTACGTTTATACATACGTCTTTCATGTATGTATTATACTCCGTAAGAAATTATAAATTCATGTTGCGAGGAACAATTTTGAAATATGAGCGTGAAAGAAGTCAATTTGAGCTTTAAATAATACAGGAGAATGAGTAAGAACCCGTAAAATGCATGGGTTTATTTTTACCCGTAAGATTTAACTCGTATTTAACTCTTAAAAAAAATTAACTCGTCTTAATGACAAATTCGCCCCTTTTAAAAGTGTACATTCTGAAAATTTTGACTTGTAATCGGTATAAAATGAAATTTACACTTGCGCACATTAGAATGAAAATTATGTCCCTTGTATGTTTAAAATATAATAAACTCTTGTGCACAATTCGAAAATAAATTTTTGACTTGGTCAAAATTTATAAGTAATTTTAACTTGTGCACGTTTAAAATGAGAATTTCGTCTCGTGCTCAATACAAAATGAAAAATTTCACTCATGCACATTTTAAAAGAAAATTTTAACCCGTGCATATTTAAGATGTAATTTTTATCTTGTGCACGTTTAAAAACAAAACAACAAATTCATTTAAAATAGTGAGTATAAAGTCTTTTTATATGGATTTATGTGATATTTTCTTTTTTGTATTGCCTTAGCATAATTATTTACTCCACGTGAAATAATTTGAGGTTAATTAGGCCTGTGTAATTTCAAAGACTATTTATTTCAGTTTACATTTGCCTTCCAAACAAAAATGTCGACTTAATCTATAGTCACTATTTCCTCAATTTTATTCATATAAAGGCAAATTCTCATTTAAGGAGTATTTTGGTCGTAACTTACGACGAAATTATGTTATCATTTTATAGTAAATTTCACCATTTAAAAGCAAAATATTTTTTTTGGTAGTTTTATACCTAAAATTATTGTTACAATCACATTGTTATTGTGGTAATATTTTATCAAAAAGTGGTTACATTTTATCATAAATTGGTCACATTCTGTCCGTCTTAACTTAGGACAGAAAATTTTCGTCTTAAGGGAGAGTTTTTGTTATATAAATACATTTGTCTTTCTGTAGGCACTATTCTAAAAACTTTTTAATACAACTATTAATATATAATATAGAATATAATTATGTGAGATCTTGTTTTAATTGCATTACAAAGTACATTATTAATACCAAATTTTTATTATTTTTAGTTATACATATAAATAAAAGAAAACATGTATTTATGTACATTCATAAAGTAAATATTAAAAAATAATGTAAATATAAAAAAATAAATGAAATTGAGAAAGTATAAAATTAAAAAAAAAAAACTAAAAAAAACCAAAATAAAATAAGGCTAAATACCAAACAAATCATGTTCATTTTCCCCAGCAATAGTCAACAACGACTTTCCCTAGTTTACTGATATTATAAACTCTTCCTCTCCTTAACCCTAATTTCATTATTTACTCCCCTCCTTTCTCTTTATCTTCCCCAAATTTTCCAAAAAAAAAAATCCCCAGATTTTCCTCTGAATCAATTTTGTTCGATTGAACTCATTGCAGTACAGATCCGCGAATATGAGCCCACAACATCGACGATGAGTTCACTCTAATTCAATTCGCTTTGTCTCTCCGCCGCCCCCACTCCCTCCGCCGGAGTGACCAGAGTGGTCGTCGTTGGTGGGTCTTTTGTGACGGTGACATAATTATAATTACTTCTGTAATATAATAATACATTTATACGATTTTAATTGCAAAATTTTAATTTATATACTATATCCTATAATCGTATTCTTTTTAAAAAAAAGTTGCTATAAAAAAGTTCAAAGTTTATAGTAATCTATTTTATTTTTTAAAACAATTTTTCAATTTTATAATCTGATTTATTTTAGGTTCAATTTAGTGTGTTAGTCTATTAAAATTGTAATTGATTTATAATGGTGCCTTCTATAATTTATAATTGTATTTTGTAATTATGACTGTAATTTATATTTATGTTTGTAATTATATTATTAATTGTTAGTTTAATGATACTTTGTATTTCTTAGTTATTAAGCTAAGAACAAAAGGCTAAAAAAAATGAAAAATAAAATCAATATCATAATTTACTATGCAGCAAGTATGATATTGAATTGTTAATGAAAAATTAATTGTGTAAAGATAGTGGGAGGGCCCGATTTGAAAAGTCAACATTTAACCACAGAGCTCTACATGGCTCTGTGGTTATTGCTTCGTAGGTAAGATTTTTTGAATGAATTATTTATGCTTTAACTTTTTTTTTTTTTGGAGTATTTGAGTGAATTGTAAGCAAATGACTATAATAAAGGAACTATATAATCCGAGTAAATTTGAAAGTGAAGTTTCTTACTCTTTCCGCCTCAATCATTTGTTTAGACTTTCTATTTAAAGGGTTACAAGTCATTTGTCTACACTTTCAAATTTGTCTAGAATTGGCCCATGTGAATGTCGATCCCTTTAATAAATAAACTCTATTAAATTATCTATCAAATATAAACGGGTCCCCTTTATATTTTTTCTCTATATTTTTATGTTATTTATTCAACTTTTTCACTATCTCTCTCCTAACATCGGTAACTGTGTAAAAAGCAAATATGAAAAAATCACCGAAACGGATGAAGTATTTTAATTAGGGAGGAGTGTATAACGGTGACTGATCCTTTCGATGTTTAAGAATTATTTTGATTTGGTTGCAGCGTATAACGATGACGTGATCCTTTCGATGTTTAAGAATTCCTCTCGCAGTCAAGGACGTAGGAAGTTGTTAAGATTTAGATAATATAGAATCATAGATAGTGATATTGTATTATTATGAGTTGAGTTGATTATCTTTATTTTACAACTAACCACCTTATATAGACTTTAGATGGAAAGCTAAATGTTTACATTTATTATTAAACTTAATACTACTATTAATATACAGACATAAATATATGTCTACTTGTATTCCTATTACCCTCCCGCAATCGTAACAGTAGTGCAACGAACGTTGTGATTGGAGAATAGGCTGAACAACAACAAAAATATGTCTTCATCTTTATATCTTCATCTTCAGTCTTCATATTGGCAATAATGGTAAAATAAGTGCGTATAGGACTCGCCAAACAATCTTTAAAATGCGTATAGGACTCGCCAGACAATTTCAATTGCGTAACTCGTCAGTAAATATTTTTCAGTGCGTAACTCGCCAGTAAATGTTGTACCGCCTTCACGAAGTTGAAGAAGTTAATTGAAGAAGGAAATAACTTGGAAGTGGGGGCTTTTGTAGTGTGAAAACGGAGGCATAACTTCTGATAAATTGAAAAAGGAAATAATTTTGAATTGGCAAAGCTGAGGATGTGCGGGAGACTATCCACCTGCTCATTTTACATAAATCAAACGCAACACAAAAAAAGTTGAGGACTTGTGTTTCTTCCACAACATCCATCAATTATTATTATTATTATTGATAAATTCAAAACAAACCCAAATAATTGAGAAAGCAAGCAATCTGAAACTTTGCATTTTATTTTCTATAGTTTGAGATTAAAATTGGAGATTTTTTTTTTATTTACTTTTTTAGAGAAAAAACATCAATGCTAAGGAACGATATCTCGCTGGTGAGCTATGCCCACCGGCAAGAAAGCGGAAGTGGATCGAGAGACCTCAGTAATGAGGCTCTGATACCATGTTAAGATTTAGGTAATATAGAATCATAGATAGTGATATTGTATTATTATGAGTTGAGTTGATTATCTTTACTTTACAACTAACCAACTTATATAGACTTTAGATGGAAAGCCAAAGGTTTACATTTATTATTAAACTTAATACTACTATTAATATCCAGACATAATTATATGACTACTTGTATTCCTATTAGAAGTACATAATTGTACCTAGGGGATTTTTTTTTTTATTATTTTTCTTATGACCATGGCTATAAAATATTGAGTAAGCTAAGTCTTACTTAAGACGAGTATATCCGTCTTAGGCTTAAGACGGGTCAAGTACCCCCACTTGCACATAAAAAACAAATATATTGCACATTTTTAACCCCACTTGTTTTTTGTTTTATTATTAATATTTGACCCGTCTTAATTTAAGTATATCCGTCTTAAATAAGAATTTGTGTAAAATATTCTTTTCATTCTACTCTATTTATTCTGCATTTCAGAATGACACATCAACTAACAAATGTAGTTTGTGTGGTTGAGATTAAAAAGCAACCAAAAAAATATTTATAAAGTGAACTGTATGAATAAAATTAGTGGAAATATTAACCAAAAAAAATAAAGTTTTCAAATAAGGAAAATGTTAGAAAACCCCTAGATCGGTACCGTGTGAATCGTTAAGAATAAATTAGACTGAATACGGAAGCGTACCTGAAGGATTCATAGTGCCCCTTTGAGATCTGATCTTCCTTTGAGACACACCCTTCACTTTTGTTATGGTTGATGGGAGACCAAAAGAAAACCCTTAATTACTGTATTTTGTATTTGTGTGGATGGTGTGTTCAATGGGGACCAAACCTATATTTATAGTGTGAGACCCTTATAGGGTTTCCATAAATAAGCTGCCAAATATCTACCCTCATTGATATGGGCCGCTACCTTGTTTTACACATTTAAGTTTATGACCAATATTTCCTTATTACCCAATACCGATATTATTACCTTATGGATCACTTTATTTATCGGTTTATATTTTATAATAGTGCGACACATATTTAATTACATTAGTGGCCCATATCCGTACGAATATATAAATATATTCTAACAATCTCCCACTGGGACACACATGTAATTATATGTGTATAACCTTAGCGCGCAACTGAAATGCACCATTATAAGTTTAGGATATTCCTCAACAATCTCGTCCATTAATCATACTAATGTAGAATCAAGGCGGCTTTCGTCACAATTAGCGTAACTAAACCTTCCTTGGTCACATACACCAATACAACTAATGACATAGATCAATCATGGATGTGTAAGTCGGAAATTACACGCAATGTGATCTGACATGCCTATTTCCAACTGGTCCAACTTTAACTTTAATTGAGATCAAACAATACAAAAGCATCACCTTTCAGAGTGGATAAAACTTTAAACCTTAAACTTTATTTCTGCAGAATATTTGTATACGAAGTACACAAGGGAAAAATAAATACATACGGAAAAAGTACTCCCACTAAACCATAATATCCTGACTTGATATAACTCTCATATGAGCAGTTATTTGGAGACAATCCCTTAGTCAGCGGATCCGTAATCATGGAGTTTGTTCCTATATGTTCAATTGAAACCGTACCACTCTGTATTCGTTCCTTTACGATGAGGAACTTTCTTTCAATATGCCTGGATTTACTCGAGCTTCTATTTAAAATAGCTGCTCGATCATCACAGTAAAACTTTAATACTCTTTCGATACTATTCACAACTCTTAAACAAGCAACAAAATTACGCAATCATATGCCCTGAACTGTTGCTTGGTGACAAGTTATGAAATTTGTCTCCATAGTGGAATCAATAATAAAATGATTCCCACTTTACCATAAAATGGCTCATCCAGCCATCAGAAAGACACAACCTGAAATGGACCTTCGAGTGTCCACGCATCTAACAAAATCGGAGTCTGAATAGCCAATGATCTCTAGAAACATCAGACCTCCGATTAGTGAGCATGCTAACCTTAGTCCCTTGGGATATCTAAGACCCCTTTTACTATATCTGGTCTTTTCATAAACTTGAGCATACATAAGACTCCCTATATTATATGCATAAGGAATCTCCTGCATTTCTTTAATTTTAAGGCTACCTTAAGGGCACTTTATTCGAGACTAATTAAACTTGTCTCCCTTAACGATCGGAGTATACCATGGTTTACAGTCTTGCATGCCAAACTTATTTAGTACCTTATATAGCTAGCAAGGGAGATAAGATCTTTCAAGCCCTAAGTTTTGGGAAAGTCATTGAGTCCAGACATCCGCTTTGAGATTTTAACACAAAAATTTGAGATTTTAACACAAAAATTTAGAACTGCAAAATTCCAGAATATTTGAGATTTTAACAATGTTAAAATCTCAAATATTCTGGAATTTTGCAGTCTCAAATTTTTGTGTTAAAATCTCAAATTTTTGTGTTAAAATCTCAAAGCGGATTCAGGACTCAATGACTTTCTCTAATAAGTTGGGCTTAAAAGAAACATAAACTTTCTCCCACTGAACTTGTGTTACCTTTGACGAGAAACCTGTTTGAGCTCATAGATGGATATCCTTAGTTTGCAAACCATATTCTTTGGGCCTCCTGACACAAAGTTTTCTGGTTGCATCATATAAATCGTTTCATCAATGTCGCCATTAAGAAACGCTGTCTTTACATCCATCTGATGTAACTCAAGATCAAATGTGCAACAAGCGCCATGGTTACTCTAAAGGAATCTTTAGTAGAAACAGGAGAAAATGTTTCTTTATAATCAATACCTTCCTTTTGAGTAAAACCTTTAGCTACAAGACGAGCCTTAAATCTTTCCACATTACCCTTCGAATCCTTCTTGGTTTTAAATATCCATTTACAACCAATTGGCTTCGCACCTTCAGGTAATTGAATAAGATCCCAAACCTTATTGTCTTGTATAGACTTATATTCCTCATTCATGGCGTCAATCCACTTTTGAGCATTAGAACTTTTCATGGCCTGCTGGAAGTTGATTGGATCATCTTCCAACAGTTCACTAGAATCCTCATGTTCTTGGAGATATACAAATTCATCCGAAAAGGGACTTCTCCTTACTCTAGTGGATCTCCTTAAATCTTGAGGCTGTTGAGTTTGAATTTCTGGGATCTCGTTCTCAATGACGGGTTGTTCTTGTGGAACAAACAAATCATCCTGAACGGGATCAATACTGACATTATCCTGACGAGGTCCCTCATTTGCTCCTCCGATAGTAGTGACAGGTAAAGGAACCTGCACATAATCGGGAGCAACCATAGGAATCAAAATCGATTCTTCCTCAAATACAATGTCATTAACCTTATTTCTCCCCCCAAACTCAACATCCTCAAAAAATGTTGCAGTTCCCGTCTCAAATATATTCTTTACAGTGGGATCATAAAACTTGAAACCCCTTGATCGCTCCGAATAACCAATAAAGTAGCTGCTCACCGTTTTGGAGTTCAGTTTATTTTCATGCGGCCTATAAGGTCGTGCCTTAGCTGGACATCCCCATATATGAAAGTGCTTAAGACTAGGCTTTTGACCCGTCCAAAGCTCATAAGGTGTCTTGGCAGCTGCTTTAGTTGGTACCCTATTTAGAATATAGGCTGCAGTCTTTAGTGCTTCTCCCCAGAGTGATGTAGGTAAGGTAGAATGACTGATCATACTCCTCACCATGTCCTTAAGAGTTCGGTTTCGTCTCTCAGCAACACCGTTCATGCTAGGTGAACCCGGCATAGTGTACTGAGGGACTATTCCACACTCCTCTAGGTACTTAGCAAATGGTCCTGGACGTTGTTCACCTGAACCGTCATATCTACCGTAGTATTCACCACCACGATCAGATTTGACAACTATTAATCCTTTTGTTGAGTTGAAGTTCAACCTCGGCCTTAAAAGTCTTGAACACGTCCAAAGACTCTGATTTCTCATGAATTAGGTAAAGGTAGCCATAACGAGAGTAATCGTCTATGAATGATATAAAATACCGTTGACCATTCCACGAAGCCGTAGGAAATGGCCCACAGATGTCCGTATGTATCAATTCTAAGACGTCCGTAGCTCTGTTGGCTCCTAACCTCCTTACTTTGGTTTGTTTTCCTTTAATACAACTTACACAAACATTAAGGTCTGTGAAGTCAAGCGAATCTTAAATGCCATCAGACACAAGCCTTTGAATTCTCTCTTTCGAGACATGACCTAACCTTTTGTGCTATAATGACGCTGAATTTTCCTGATTAAATTTACGCTTAGTACCACGTGATTCTACGTGCAGGTTTTCACTGTAAGATGCAATATTATCAAGCATGTAAAGATTATCGAAACCACATAAAGAACCAGTTCCAACAACATTTGAATTTAAAGACAATATAAATTTCCTGTCCGCAAATGAACAATAATAACCGGATTTGTCCAAGAGAATCTGAAATTAAATTCCGTCTAAAAGACGGTACAACAAAAGTGTCTTTCAAATCCAAATAAAAACCAGTCCTTAATAATAATCTAAACGTGCCAATAGCATCAACTTCCACCGACTTTCCATCTCCCACGTAGATGTATCTTTCGCCTTTACTTGGCTTTCGGTGTGCTAGACAACCCTGCATAGAAACACTAATATGAGTAGTCGCACCAGAATCTACCCACCAAGTGTTTCTAGGTACTGAAGCTAAACTAACTTCAGAACAAACCAAATTAAAAATTGTACCTTTCTTTGCTCGCTTAGCGAGCCAAGCCTTATATCTTGGACAATTCTTCTTTATGTGTCCTGGCTTTCCACAGAAGTAACAACCAGTTGGTTCATCACCTTCCTTCTGCTCATCAGGACCTTTAGTTGCAGCCTTAAATTCAAATTTTCTTTTCTTGCCCTTTCCTTTAGAGGTACTAGCCAAGAGAGCAACATCAACCTTATCTTGCTTCAACCTCTCTTCCTCTTGCACACCATAAGAAATGAGCTCATTTAGAGTCCACTTGTAACAACCCGGGTTTTCGAAATAAAATAAAATAAGATAAACTATGATTTAAAAAGGTTTTTGGAAAGGGTAAAGGTTTTAAAACTGAAAACACGGTGGCGGAAACACCGTAGCCCGGATTATTACTCAAACAACTACTAAAACAAAACAGAAAGTAAACGAGTAGGCCTAGAGGCCTGGCAAAATATGGGGAGTAAATACCCCTTACAACCAAATCCAAAATAAAAGTCCAAGGTCCAAAAAGATAAAGTCTAAAACAAATCCAAAACATAAATCCGAATAGTCCAACAAAAACACATCTCTTCTAGGGTAAGGCACGGTCACATTCTCGCATTCTTCTCACTCAAATCCCGTCACGCGCATACCTATAAAAAGAGAAGCAACAACCACAATCAGTGGGGAGTAACTAGGTGCTCCCCAGTCACATTTTAACATAACAAATGCAAACAACAACAATGCAACAAGCTCACCTGGCCTACGGCCTAAACCAAAGTATAAATACATGTACAACCAAACATACAACAACAAAACAATAA
This sequence comes from Dianthus caryophyllus, assembly GCA_023091065.1. NCBI lineage: Eukaryota > Viridiplantae > Streptophyta > Magnoliopsida > Caryophyllales > Caryophyllaceae > Dianthus > Dianthus caryophyllus. Next base: position 6,527,942 of record CM041529.1, on the reverse strand, counting down.
TACAAACACAAGCATAGTCACACGGCACAACTAATGTTGTGACCAAACCAACCGAACCCGTATAACGATCCATCTTCCAACCAATTGCGAGAGTAAGCGCGGAGAACTGGGTGGAGCAACAAGAACCACCCCGGGTGAAGCAACAAGAATCACCCAAACCCTATGGCGGAACAGCAACAAGAAGTTCCTCAATAATCACAAGTCTAAATTTGGCCAAATTCCACCGAGCAACAAGAACGGTGACGACATAAATATAACCATAGTCTCTAACCCTTCTGGTTGAGAACCCATAGTCGCTCTAACTAAACAACAAGAATAGTCGAGGGGATCATGGGCGGTATCCGTCCATCCTAGGACGTTGTATCTCCTCACACATGTGCCAGAACAGTACCCATGTGCAAACTTAACCCAAGCGTGAACCTGTTAACCTGTTAACCTGTCTCCAATACTCCAACACAACCATACAACCACAACATCCATACTCATACACACACAAGTCACAATATCATCATAACCAACCATACATACGGAGTACATTATGATTACAAAACCTTACAAGTCATATATTCGATTATCATGCTCATAACTCATTATTTAGTGATCAAACAACGCATAGACTGATTCATTTTAGCATAGTTAACATTGTGAGACATGCCAAGACTCAAACAAGAGACAAACAAGCCATCACACACACATACAATACACGGCCAGATTACATACACACGGCCAACACCATACCTCGACCATTTCACGCAACCAATTCAATACCCATGTGATCCATTATCGATTTAGGTGATTAATACAATTAAACATGCATAAAAACATCATTAAACTTTAGTATAACATCCTACACATGATTAACAATAGGTGATTCATGCTAACATTTAGATCTAACAATAACAAGCCTAAAACAAGGAGAAAACAAGAGGCACACAAGCATGAAGGGCTCGGCCCCCATGCCCATGCACACGGCATCACCCACAAACATCACCAAGTCGATTTCCAATTGACTTACAAGCATGAATAACATTAGTTTATGAGAAATATGCATGAAAACATGATAAGCATGCAACCCTAGTATGAGGCCAATGACTCTAACATGACAACACAACCATAACATCACAACATCATAGATCTACCAACAACAACAATGGATCTACAATTTAGAACAATAAATCAACAACAATAAGGCCTCATACATGCTAAAACATGACTAGATCACACCTAGTTACCTTTGTAGAGCCTCAAACTTGTGCTACTCGTCCTCTTCTTCAATAAGGAGGGTATCACCTTCTTCAAATCCTTCTTCTCCTTTGATAAACCAAGCCAAAACAAGCATACAATGAATACAAAGCAAGCAAACACATAAAATAATACAATAACAGAAAAATAAAGATGCTAAAGGAGATCCTTTACCAAGGATAAGGTCTAGAAAAGGTTGAGAATGAAAGGATTGAGAGCTTGAAAGTATAACAATGGTGATTGAATGAGTTTGGAGAGATATAATGTGAGAGATGGAGAGGATGAATGTGGATGAGATAAGAGGTAGAGAGAATGAAGAATAAAATCAGATTTAGTATATGCCAAAGTTAGGAGATAGCAAGATATAATGTTGCTTGCTCAAGAATTCAACCAAAACCCTAAACTCCAACTCGTGCAAGGCTGGTTTGGTTCGGTCCCAGCTGGGCCGGTCCAAACTAGCTTCTGAAAATTTGGCAGATGCAACGGCGTCGGAAAAATACGCAGTTTAGCCACTTGAATCGCCTGAATCGGAGTTCGTATGAGGGAGTTACACCGTTTTAAGCCAAATGCTAAAAAATAGGTTTTAAGCTAATTGCTAAAAATAGAAAGTTACCCGATTAGGAAACTTACTAATTAAGGAAAGTTTATAAAATGAATTAGAAAAAGCCGGGGTGTTACAATCCTACCCCCTAAAAAGAAGTTTCGTCCTCGAAATTTAAGAACATAGAATTACCTGTAGCAAAAAGGAAAGGATACTTCTCGAGCATGGAAGCCTCGGTCTCCCAAGTAGCTTCCTCGTACTTCTGACTCCTCCAAAGTACTTTCACAAGTGGAACCACCTTGTTTCTGAGTCTCTTCTCCTTACGGTCAAGGATACGAACTGGTTTCTCTTCATAGGTCAGATTCGGTTCAACCTCCAGCCCAACATCCTCGATCACATGGGAGGGATCACTACGGTACCTCCTCAGCTGGGACACATGAAACACATCATGTACCCTCTCTAGGTTTGGTGGTAGAGCCAACCTATAAGCCACCTCACCTATCCTCTCAAGTACCTCGTATGGTCCCACAAACTTAGGACTCAGCTTGCCTTTCAATCCAAACCGCTTCACTCCTTTCATCGGTGACACCTTAAGGAACACTTTATCACCTACCCCAAACTCGATCGGTCTTCGTTTCAGGTCAGCATAAGACTTCTGTCGATCTTGCGCGGCCTTGACTTCTCGTATGACCTCACCGCTCGATAGATTCCTCCGTATCATCTACGGTCCAACCATAGCGGCTTGTAAATGTCGTCCCAACACATAGGACTTCGACACTTCCTCCCGTACAATGCCTCGAACGGTGCCATCCTGATACTCGCTTGGTAACTGTTGTTGTAGGAAAACTCGACCAACGGTAAACTCTTTTCCCAACCAACATGGAACTCTAAAGCACAAGCCCGTAGCATATCCTCTAAGGTCTGGATGGTTCTCTCAGTCTGACCATCTGTGGCAGCATGGAACGCAGTACTCATCTTCATCTCGCTACCCAACGCTTCCTGCAGCTTCTTCCAGAACTGTGAACAAAATCGGGGATCACGATCCGAAACAATATCCTTAGGAATCCCATGTAGGCGTACAACCTCGCGCTGGTAAGCATTCGCCAACTCCTCCATGCTCCAAGTCTCCTTCATCGGTATGAAGTGTGCAACCTTAGTCAATCGATCCACCACAACCCATACTGCATTCTTACCCGTAGGTGTCCTAGGTAAGGCCATCACAAAATCCATGGAAATGGAATCCCACTTCCACGTAGGAATCTCCAAGGGTTGCAGCAAACCACCAGGTCTCTGATGCTCAAACTTCACCTTCTGGCACACAAGACACTTTGACACATACTCAGCCACTTCTCTCTTCATTTTAGGCCACCAGAAATGCAGCCTCAAATCCTTGTACATCTTATCGCCTCCAGGATGTACAGAGTATGGAGAACTATGAGCTTCCCTCAATATCTTTCCCTTAAGAACCTCGCAATTCGGAACGCACCATCTACCCTTGAACCTTAAACCACCATCAGCACCAATCTCGAAATTCTCGGCACCACCACCAGCCTTAGTCTCACGGATAGCCTCCAGAACAGGGTCCTCATGTTGCCTTACCCGAATCTCGTGATACAACTCAGGTTCAGCCACCATAGCACCCAAATCAACTCCACGATGCACAACCTCCAACTCAAGCTTCTGGAAGTCACGGCATAATTCGTCCGGAAGAACCCAAGCAGCATTCAACCCATGTCTCCCTTTCCTGCTCAGCGCATCTGCAACCACATTTGCTTTCCCTTCGTGGTACTGTAGCTCGATGTTATAATCCTTGATCAGTTCCAACCAACGTCTCTGTCTCATGTTCAAGTCCCTCTGCGTGAAGATGTACTTCAAACTCTTATGGTCGGTATAGATCCTGCACGAAGCCCCATAAAGATAATGTCTCCACAGCTTCAAGGCGAAAACCACAGCAGCAAGCTCCAAATCATGCGTAGGATAATTCTGCTCGTGCACCCGTAACTGTCTCGATGCGTAAGCAATCACCTTACCCTTCTCGTGATTAGCACACAACCCAAACCCAGCCTTCAAGGCCGGGCCAGAACGCCAAACTCAACCCCATCTTCCTGGCAACGCTAACACCGTGCGCGGCCGTTAACCTCTTCTTCAACTTCGAACGCAGCCTTCACACGCCTCACTCCATACATACTTCGACTCTTTACGCAAAGAATCGAGTCAAAGGTCTAGCTACCTTTGAGAAGTCCCGAGCGAACCTCTGTAATAGCCAAGAAGTCCAAGGAAACTTAGATCTCATTAACATTCTTCGGACTCTCCCAATTCAGCACAGCTTCAACCTTAGACGGATCTACCTTCACACCCTCACCAGAGATCACATGCCCCAAGAAAGCAACTTCCTTCAACCGTAACTTCGCGCCTGGAGAACTTTGCGTACCACTTCTGCTTCTGCAACACTCCCAAGATTAAACGCAGATGCTTCTCGTGCTCAGCTTCATCTCGAGAGTAAATCAATATGTCGTCAATGAAAACAACCACACACTGATCCAAGTACTCGCCAAACGTCCTGTTCATCTGGTCCATAAACACCGCAGGAGCGTTAGTCAAACCAAACGGCATCACCACGAATTCATAGTGCCCATACCTCGATCGAAACGCGGTCTTGGGAATATCCTGTTCACGAACTGGAATCTGGTGATAACCCGATCTCAAGTCTATCTTTGAGAACACACTTGCCCCCTTCAGCTGGTCGAACAAGTCCTCAATGCGTGGCAAAGGATACTTGTTCTTAATCGTTACCTTGTTCAGTTCTCGATAGTCGATACACAACCTCATGCTCCCATCTTTCTTCTTTACGAACAGCACTGGAGCACCCCACGGCGACACACTCGGTCTAATGAACCCTTTCTCGATCATCTCCTCAAGCTGCTTCTTTAACTCTTGTAACTCTGCAGGAGCCATACGATACGGAGCCTTAGAGATAGGCCCTGTACCAGGTACCAGCTCAATAGCGAACTCCACATCACGTTCAGGTGGAATCCCAGGAAGTTCCTCAGGAAAGACGTCTTCGAACTCCCGAACAATAGGAATGTCCTCCAGCTTCAGCTCCTTGGAGACATCCTTAACCATACACAGATACACCTGATGCCCTTTTCTCCTCATGTTGTTCATCTTCAAAGCAGATACCCATCTCACATTCGGCTTCGAAGTAACACACGTGTGAGATATTTTGCAACCAGACGGACCCTTCAATAAAATCTTCTGATCCCGGCACACAAAGCGAGCGTCGTACTTAGCCAGCCAATCCATACCCAAGATGATGTCAAACTCCGAAAGCTCGAAACGAACCAGATCAGCCAGCAAGATGGAAATTCCAAAGGAAATAGGAACGTCCTTGAAAAGTAACGAACAAGCGATAGTTTCTCCCGTGGGAAGAGATATAAGAGTATCCACGGTAGAGGATGGAGTAAGCTTTGCTTTCGCGATCAAGGAAGGCGATATGAAGGACATAGAAGCACCCGTATCAAACAGAATAAAAGCAGGTATCGAGTTAACAAGAAATGTACCCGTGATAACATCAGGATGTAGTTCGGCTTCAGCACGACTCATAACAAAGATTCGCCCCTTCTGAGCAGGCGGTTTAGTCTTCGCAGGGGCCACAGCAGATGAAGACCCAGCAGCAGCAGCAGAACCCGAAGCCTTAGGACACTGATTAGATTTATGCCCCGGCTCCTTGCAGACATAGCATGTGATCGGCGTCCCATCACAATTCTTACCCGGATGATAAGGTTTCTTGCACTTGTAGCATAGCATGTTTGGCCTAGCAGTGGCCTGGTTCCGGTTCACAAACGGACGCGGCTCGAATTTACCTTTCTTCGCTACCTGGAAAGAAGATTGTGGAACAAACGGCCTCTTCACAAACCTGTTCTTCTTAGCGGCTTCAGCCTCTTCAGCCTGGATTGATGCATACACACTCAGAGCTCGATCATAAGCTTGCTGGAATGTAGTGGAAGGCATTCCGGCCAACGATCCCTAACTCCAAAGGACAAGTTCTTCTCATATCGGCGAATGCGGCGAGCCTTTCATCCGGGAATAACGTGTGGCGCAAAGCGAGCTAGAGTGTGAACTTGTCGATGTACTCTGACCGACATGGTACCCTGTACAAGATTAATGAATTCCTGCTCCTTCTCCCAGCGGGCTACATGAGGATAGAAGCGCATCTTCAACGCGTCACAGAACATAGCCCAGTTGAACCCAACCTGAGCTGCAGGTAGCTCTAGTTAAGGCCCACGGTTGTCGGCCTCCATCTTGAGGTAATAGGTGGCAATATCCACCTTCATTGCCTCGGGACAACGGGTAGCCACGAGCGACTTCTCGATCTCCCTAATCCGGCTCTCGGCGTGAATCGGATCTGCCTTGCCATCATACGTGGGTGGATGATGACGGTCAAATCGATCAAAGACGGTTTGGTTGTTTTCACGTGCCTCTGTCAAAGCTAAGATTGCATCCTCAATTCGGCGCATGCGTTGAAGATCCTGTTGTGCGGCATTTCCATTTCTGGCCATCTGAAATACAATTGCATGATTAACAGCAGCAACAACTATACATGCCGCTACAAACAACTACTCAAAGACAAACAACGCAACCCTCTAATTTGTCTACCCCACACTCCACTCGGTGTTCTAAGTCGAATCCTACTCACTCACCTAGTAGAGTTGGGAGCGTATTCGCTCTGATATCAACTGTAACAACCCGGGTTTTCGAAATAAAATAAAATAAGATAAACTATGATTTAAAAAGGTTTTTGGAAAGGGTAAAGGTTTTAAAACTGAAAACACGGTGGCGGAAACACCGTAGCCCGGATTATTACTCAAACAACTACTAAAACAAAACAGAAAGTAAACGAGTAGGCCTAGAGGCCTGGCAAAATATGGGGAGTAAATACCCCTTACAACCAAATCCAAAATAAAAGTCCAAGGTCCAAAAAGATAAAGTCTAAAACAAATCCAAAACATAAATCCGAATAGTCCAACAAAAACACATCTCTTCTAGGGTAAGGCACGGTCACATTCTCGCATTCTTCTCACTCAAATCCCGTCACGCGCATACCTATAAAAAGAGAAGCAACAACCACAATCAGTGGGGAGTAACTAGGTGCTCCCCAGTCACATTTTAACATAACAAATGCAAACAACAACAATCACTAGTAGAAAACATACCTAATGTGTCGCTCCTATTGTGGCGGTTTTTTAATAAACCGCCACAAATGATAAATGAATAGGCTTTTGTGGCGGTTTTAAAGAAAAACCGCCACAAATGTTGTTTAATTTGTGGCGGTTCTATCATAAACCGCCACAAAAATCATATTTGTGGCGGTTCTATTTAAAAGCGCCACAAATTTGTTACACCATAAATTGTTGGATGTGGCTCTTTAAACATAATTTGTGGCGGTTCTATTTAAAAGCGCCACAAATTTGTGACACCTTTATCTAAAATCTAAATCTAAAATCTAAAATCTAAAAGAGAACGAGGAAGAGTTAGACTGTTAGAGAGAAGAGATGAGTCGAAGAGAAGAGGGAGAGCACTACCACCTGACACCACCGCCACCGCCTCCGCCTCCGCCTCACGCTGTCCCGTCACCACCATGGTCTGCCCATCCAAGCTGTTTACCCTCGGACCACCATTTCTCGGTTTCACGTCCCTAAACCCTAATTTCAAAATTTGGGGTTTTCTTAATCGGAAGCTTTTGGGTCGAATTAACTGTGCAAATAGCTCGAATTTAGGGTCCTAATCACGTTTCAAGTAAGTACCCATCAGTTCTCCCCTTCATTTTCGCACGGTCAGTCAATTTCCTATCGTTTTGGGACGTTGTTGGGCTATGTTCAGTGATGCTGCGTTTCACGAGAGTTTGGCCACGATAATTGTTGTAGTTGGGGCGTTTAATGGTCGATAAGTGCGTTGCCGGTTTATTCTGACAAGTTCCCTTCCTCGAACTTGTTTGGTGAGTCGTTTTCACTTGATTTTGGTGGTTTATGGTCAATTTCCTCGAATTAACGTATCAATTAGTTAGTTTTAGAGTAGTGTTGAATAATAATGTGGTTGTATGTAGAGTTTGTACGCGTAAGAAAGAAGGTCCAGCGTTTTCCGTCTTGAGCTCGGGTTTTGGGCGACTTTTCTTTCGAGGTAAGGGCGTAACCCTTATTTTTGTAGGTGTAATTGTGTGTGTGAAATGTTGATTTCTTGTGATTGTTATGGTTTTTGAAGTGTATGTGAAAGCTTGGACATGTGAGTGAATGTATGTGCTAAGCCGAATAGTAGACGATGTTATAAACGAATTAGGGTCAGGTGTCTTGGCCAGAGTGTATTATCTTGTGAGTGTATTTCCAGTCTGCTTTGCTAATTAAAGCCTTGTGTGGGAGCTTGATCAGTAGAGTTGTGGTTTGTTGTTACGCCTTGTTGTTGCTGTCATTCAAATTTATACTCCGTATGATATAAAACATTTAAGTTGTACGGAGTATAATATTGGTTTGAGTATGTTCTAATCGTATAAAACATTTCTGAACCCATGATGTTGTAATAGTCAGGTAAATAAGATGAATGGCGAGTACGCTAATCAAACAATATATAGTATGTAATTGTATGTAGGATTAGGTATGTATGTGGGTGGAATGTATGTATGTGGTTGGCTATTGATTTTTGTGGTGTGTATGTGTAAGGTGATTGTATGAATGCGTGTGGGTGTGTATGTTAAGTAGAAGTTGGGTTGTTGTCGAGTTAAGCCAAGTTTTAAGCCGCTGTTTTGTCTCGCTTTCGACTGCTAATATTGTAATCGAGACTGCCTCCGCTTTATTCTTCACTACCCTTGCTGTCACAGCCGTTGGTGTGTCGTTTTGCTGCTGCCCTGTTGTTGTACACCCTTAAACGTGTCTTGTCCCTCGTGGTATCGCTTTGATGCACTTCTGACTTTGTCATGGAAAGCGTCTGTTTGTCATAGGAGGGCCAGTCTTCTTTGGTAGTGGGGCGTTGCGACTCTTTGCCTTGGGTGGGTGTGTGGTGTTAAGGCCCCTTTACGTGGGCTGTTAACGAATATTTTGTATACTCGTGGAACGATATACACACCACATATGTGAACCTGGCCTTGTAACTCTTTATATATCCCATATATCTGAACTTTTTTCTTCATTTGGTGATAGTGGAGCCTCAAAATTGTCTTCACGCGGTACATATGTGAACCTGGCCTTGTAACACTAAAAGGAACTTTATAAAATAAATGGAAGACTGTCGTAAACAAGACCACTGGAACAGCTCATCAGATGTTTGTGATGAACATTTGATTTGAAACTCCTGCATTTCTCTCAGTAGGATAAGCATCTTGAACTTTACAAAGCGATGTATTCCAGAACGTCGGCAAAAAGCGAGAAGGAATGAATGCCAAGGCAATTTCTTGAAAGACATCAAATGTTAAGCAAAAAGGTACTCCGTATACCTCAAATAAGGCATTTGTAATGGCTTTTGGTTCTGGATTTGCTCCACATACAGAATTTTAATGCATATATGGCTGCCAGTTGATAAGAGTTGGCCTTCATTGTGTTCTCTTGGGTGATTTTTATTGTTGATTTCAGAGAGCAAGTTCGAAACTCAACCATGACAGACTGAAGGATCTTTTTGACGAACAACAAACAACAAAACAAACCTAATTTAAGCCCACTTTACAGTTTTCATTATCTTCTCCATTTCTGCAAAAACTCAAACAAACTCTCTGTAACTCTTTCTCTCTCCTCAACTTCTTCCTCAATTCTTCGGTAAAACTGTTCATCTTCATTATCATCATCATCATCATCATTATGATTATGTTTATCATTAGTACTATAAGTTCGTTGATTAATTTATTTTAATTCGATGACTTTGAGGTAATGATGAATTTCTGATGATTTAATTTGATTATTTACCTTACTTTTTGAAGTGACGAGTGAAGAATGAGACCTGTTACGTTAGCTGTTGGTGGAAAGAATTCTTCAGTCGAGCATTTAGGTAATTTTGTGCAGTTTTTTGCTTAGTTTTTCAGTTGATTTTACCCTTTTTTTAGGAGAAATCGAATCGTTAGTGTGTTGTTTGAATGTGCGATGTTTTCTTTGATGTAAATTGTTATGAGGAAGTTATTTGAAATAAATATTGGAGTATACATTTTGCTTCAGATAATTTGGAATTAAGTAGTACTGCTAAGTAAAGTGCTTAATATTCATGTAATTCTTGTATAATCTCGTAAATTTACCGGAATTTAGCTGTAGTAAGTTACGAGTTGTGAGATGATTGAACTGTGGTAAAATTCACGGAAGTTTACGATAGGTTCTGCACAAATTTCTGAAAGCATGTTCAATTTTATTACAGTGATGAAGGAAAATCTTTTCTGTTTTACTTCTTGACGTCGATTTGTGATGAATAATAGCGTCATTGAATGAATGCATTTAGTGTCATTGAATGTATTGGTTATGACTTGTGTATACGACTTCATTGTCGAGTTAGTATTGGTTTTGACTTGTGTATACGACTTCATTGTCGAGTTAGTATTTGATAGTTCATTTAAATTTGTTTTGTTTATACTTTTGATGAATGTGTTCTAAGTTGATGAGAATTTCAAGACTTGCTCCTAAGGCAAAACATCTTTATTTAGTTTCAATACGGTAAAGGGCAATATACGCGAACAAAATTCTGGTAATTGGTGATACTTTTTTGATGGATTTCTCATGCCATGGGTCGTATATATATATATACATATTTTTAAACCGAGGAACGTTTGAAACTTGAACGATATTTTGTATACTCGTGGAACGATATTTTGACATCACATATGTGAGTTCTTTCTTTTGGATTAGTATGAAATACTCGGGTTTCAATTTTTTTTGGCTGCGTATTTTAGATGAGCACTGTTGTACTTAACAGGTCCAATGCGGAGATGTAGAACTTGAGAAGAAGATAGACGAGAAGATCGAACAATTCATTTGTTGGGTAGAAAAGCACCCCAATAAGAAAAGTCAAGTATGTACTTTCTGTCAGCCATTGTAGATGTTATATTTATCAAGTACGTCACATGTATACTAGCGTATGTTAATATTATACTAATTATGGAGGATTATTTAAGTGAGTATGGATGCTGTTGCATTCAACGTTCTTAAAAAATCATGAAAGCAGATTTAGCCCAAAAAGTTAAGACGATGAACACTTAAGTCGACTTCTCCGTAGGACATAGAAGCTTTGGTTACTCATTAAAACTTCCGACACTGTCCTTTGGATATATGAAAATTGTTTGACTGAGGACTTCTGACATATAGCCTACGTGTCATATATTGTAATTTTGTCGTAGATTAAGCACATGATATGAATCGTTTTGCTCCTTTCAGATATGTCTTTCATTTTATGAAGTAAAAAGCAACAAGGCAATCTGGTTCTCAAACAAAGTTGAGCGTTTGTTTTGGGAACAATGGTATATTAATTTGAATGTGGCTCAACGTTCGAGAGCAACCTCTAGCAAGACTTCTCACTCCAAAATCGTTGTCTCAGGAGGTAAGCTTATACAAAGTAGCATGCTTGTATATCCCTGTTATATTCGATGCTCGAAGGTCAAACACAAGTTCTTTCCCCCTTAACCTTTTATTGCTGATTTCATTAGAGAGTTCCTCAGAGGACAGAAGTGCTCAGAGGATTGCAAAAGAAGCTAACAAATGTTTAGAGAACATTCAGGTTAGTTTTTTTATCTTTGTTATGTTTATTGTGCAACTAAAATGTCATTCATTTCGTCTTATCTTTAGGATTGTTGCGCGAGTACATATCTAGCTAATTATGTTCTTACAAGTACATACATCAAAATAGTCCCGAATTTACAACTCAAATGATTGTGGGTTGCTTGTACAGGATGACGACAAGTGAGCTTGGGCGTGTTGTCATGATGTGATAAGGAAAAAGAGCGTAACTTCAAATGATTGTTTGTAGTTTAGAAGTGTAAGTTTTAATTAATGTAGAATGTTTGTCATCACGAGACTTTGTATTACGTCTACGTTTTGCCACGATGGATGATGCGTACAGTTGTGACACTTGGATTCAATGAAATCATGGATTGCGTTTTAATTTGCAGAGGTTCATTTTTAAAATTTTGGATTATTAATTTATAGCGAAATACTGCCAAAATTTTGGCAAAAAAAAAAAAAAAAAAAAATTAATAAAGAATTGTGGTGGTTTTTTGTAAAAAACGCCACAAACTAATTAAAATTAAAAGCATTTTTGTGGCGGTTTAGCGTAAAACCGCCACTAAATTTATGTAATTTGTGGCGGTTATAAATAAAACCGCCACAAAAAAAACACTTTTTGTGGCGGTTCTGGGAAAAAACGCCACAAAATATGAAGGAATTTGTGGCGGTTTTTGAAAAAAACGCCACAAATTTTATGTTTTTGTGGCGGTTTTAAAACCGCCACAAATTAAATGTGACACCTTGATATACGACGGTACAAAAACGCCACAATTGGCTATTTAAAAACGCCACATTAGGTATATTTTCTACTAGTGAATGCAACAAGCTCACCTGGCCTACGGCCTAAACCAAAGTATAAATACATGTACAACCAAACATACAACAACAAAACAATAATACAAACACAAGCATAGTCACACGGCACAACTAATGTTGTGACCAAACCAACCGAACCCGTATAACGATCCATCTTCCAACCAATTGCGAGAGTAAGCGCGGAGAATTGGGTGGAGCAACAAGAACCACCCCGGGTGAAGCAACAAGAATCACCCAAACCCTATGGCGAATAAAGAACAAGAAGTTCCTCAATAATCACAAGACTAAATTTGGCCAAATTCCACCGAGCAACAAGAACGGTGTCGACATAAATATAACCATAGTCTCTAACCCTTCTAGTTGAGAACCCATAGGCGCACTAACAAAACAAGAAGAATACTCGAGGGATCATGGGCGGTATCCGTCCATCCTAGGACGTTGTATCTCCTCACACATGTGCCAGAACAGTACCCATGTGCAAACTTAACCCAAGCGTGAACCTGTTAACCTGTTAACCTGTCTCCAATACTCCAACACAACCATACAACCACAACATCCATACTCATACACACACAAGTCACAATATCATCATAACCAACCATACATACGGAGTACATTATGATTACAAAACCTTACAAGTCATATATTCGATTATCATGCTCATAACTCATTATTTAGTGATCAAACAACGCATAGACTGATTCATTTTAGCATAGTTAACATTGTGAGACATGCCAAGACTCAAACAAGAGACAAACAAGCCATCACACACACATACAATACACGGCCAGATTACATACACACGGCCAACACCACACCTCGACCATTTCACGCAACCAATTCAATACCCATGTGATCCATTATCGATTTAGGTGATTAATACAATTAAACATGCATAAAAACATCATTAAACTTTAGTATAACATCCTACACATGATTAACAATAGGTGATTCATGCTAACATTTAGATCTAACAATAACAAGCCTAAAACAAGGAGAAAACAAGAGGCACACAAGCATGAAGGGCTCGGCCCCCCATGCCCATGCACACGGCATCACCCACAAACATCACCAAGTCGATTTCCAATTGACTTACAAGCATGAATAACATTAGTTTATGAGAAATATGCATGAAAACATGATAAGCATGCAACCCTAGTATGAGGCCAATGACTCTAACATGACAACACAACCATAACATCACAACATCATAGATCTACCAACAACAACAATGGATCTACAATTTAGAACAATAAATCAACAACAATAAGGCCTCATACATGCTAAAACATGACTAGATCACACCTAGTTACCTTTGTAGAGCCTCAAACTTGTGCTACTCGTCCTCTTCTTCAATAAGGAGGGTATCACCTTCTTCAAATCCTTCTTCTCCTTTGATAAACCAAGCCAAAACAAGCATACAATGAATACAAAGCAAGCAAACACATAAAATAATACAATAACAGAAAAATAAAGATGCTAAAGGAGATCCTTTACCAAGGATAAGGTCTAGAAAAGGTTGAGAATGAAAGGATTGAGAGCTTGAAAGTATAACAATGGTGATTGAATGAGTTTGGAGAGATATAATGTGAGAGATGGAGAGGATGAATGTGGATGAGATAAGAGGTAGAGAGAATGAAGAATAAAATCAGATTTAGTATATGCCAAAGTTAGGAGATAGCAAGATATAATGTTGCTTGCTCAAGAATTCAACCAAAACCCTAAACTCCAACTCGTGCAAGGCTGGTTTGGTTCGGTCCCAGCTGGGCCGGTCCAAACTAGCTTCTGAAAATTTGGCAGATGCAACGGCGTCGGAAAAATACGCAGTTTAGCCACTTGAATCGCCTGAATCGGAGTTCGTATGAGGGAGTTACACCGTTTTAAGCCAAATGCTAAAAAATAGGTTTTAAGCTAATTGCTAAAAATAGAAAGTTACCCGATTAGGAAACTTACTAATTAAGGAAAGTTTATAAAATGAATTAGAAAAAGCCGGGGTGTTACACCACTTCTCCTTTTGACAGTTGTAGCTTACTTTAAACCGTCCAAATTTTGTAGGGAGAGATAACAATACTAAATGAACGAGCAAGTCATCCGACAAGTCGATCTTTAGTGCCTTAAGTTTTGAAGCAATATGAGACATCTCCATGATGTACTCCCTTATATTTCCCTTACTGAAATGATATTTCCTTGAAATCAAGTGCTGCAGTAGCGTACTTGTTTCTGCCTTATCGTTTTTAACAAAACGTTTTTCAATTTCAGCAAGAAATTCCTTAGCATTGGTAATCTTATCAGACACCGCACCTCTAAAAGCCTCCGGAATGCCGCGCTTTATGATCATAAGACTCATGCGATTGGATTTCTCCCACTTCTCAAATTCTCTCTTTTCATCGGGAGAACTTGCATCCGTAAGAGGAGTGGGAGAATCCACCCTGAGAGCAAGGTCTAGATCCATGCAGCCAAGAACAATTAACATGTTCTCTTTCCAATCCTTGAAATTCGTCCCATTTAGCATGGGAATAGAGCTTAAATTGCCAGAAATAGTAGCAACAGACATATTAACTGAATAAAAAACAAACAACTTTAATAAGAAACATGCTCATAAACCTTATTTAAAATTTAAAATTCAAATAAAAGGTATATTTCCCATCTCAAGATACCGGTAACAACATTAGTGTCAAGTCTTTGGACAGTAACACTAACTGTCAGTGGTAGTCTTGTCGTAGTGATCAAACATTGACAATAATCATGTAAATATAGCCTTCCTTTGGGCCGACTAATATTCACAATTAATAAACCATATAATTGTCACATGTTCATCACCACAGGTGTTGTGTATATTTCTGCCAAATATGAGCCTTCCTTTGGGCCGACTCACACCCGCACGAAAATACACACCCCACAATATCTAATGTTCTCAATAAATTAATCATTACAAGACTAGCCTTCCTTTGGGCCGATATAATCCTACCGATTAATTTATCTTAAACATTAGACCCAAATTTTATACCAATTAATTGAGTTAAATTTTCTTTAATATTTCAATGTAAAAGAAACCGTCATCGAAATATATATAAACCTTATATACTTATAAAGTATCAATTTCACAAACAAAATCGACACATGTATAAACATAGTCATAACTCAGTACATCATAATGTCAATTTCTGATTAAATACGATAATCCGCTGCAATACAATTTAATATAAAAAACACACACATCCGTAACAAATCCTAAGAAACAAAGAGAATTGCAGCAATGTAACATAAAACGCAAACATGATCACTACCATGACGTCATCATTGCATGAGCACCCACAAATCTTACGGAGTACAATACTAGCCAAAAAGCAAAACCATCATGATTAAAGGCAACAAAAGACTCGTTGACCCAAAGAAAGCTTTACCAAGACAACAACCAGCATGTGATTCAATTAAAAAATCACTCAATCGACATGGCTGAAGGGATAGGGAAAACCGAAGCATAGTCGAAGATAATAAGCCGACCATTCTCAACGATTTACAAGATATCGCTCTGATACCAATTGTTAGAAAACCCCTAGATCGGTACCGTGTAAATCGTTAAGAATAAATTAGATCAATACTAAGTCGCACTGAAGGATTCATAGTGCCCCTTTGAGATCCGATCTTCCTGAGACACACCCTTCACTTTTCTTACATGGTTGATGGGAGATAAAAGAAAACCCTTAATTCATCAGATTTTGTATTTGTGTGGATGGTGTGTTGCTCACAAAACCTATATTTATAGTGTGAGACCCTTATAGGGTTTCCATAAATAAGCTGCCAAATATCTACCCTCATTGATATGGGCCGCTACCTTGTTTTACACATTTAAGTCTATGACCAATATTTCCTTATTACCCAATACCGATATTATTACCTTATGGATCACTTTATTTATCGGTTTATATTTTATAATAGTGCGACACATATTTAATTATATTAGTAGCCCATATCCGTAAGAATATATAAATATATTCTAACAGAAAAAAGATTGTAATATCCTTTTCGGAAAGTGGAAAAATGCAGAAGGAGACAATGACGAAGACAATGGTAACTGGTAAGCTCAACGGTTGAAGACCCCGTTGGGTTGGAGAAAAGTCTCTTATACGCAGCAACAACAACTAAATAAGTAGAATTAGTCTCCCATAGAACCGTTGCACAAACGGGTTCTATAAAACGGGTCCTATTTGACCCAAATTTATTTATGAACCGAAATTTAAATAAAATTGTAAATTAGAGTTCCTAGGTTGCGTAGAAAACAAAAAAAGCCCTTTCAAATTCCCTTTAATTTGGTCAACAACAGTACATCACTCCCTCAACTTCCTTTCTCTATCTAAACAGTAGAACACCCTTTCTCTCTCAAACTCTACAACTTAAAATTTTTTTCTTTTTTTGTTCCGTTTATATCTCCATTGTTGGAGCATCAAGTTTGTCACTTTTTTTTATTTTTTTGGTTAATTTCAGTTTAATTTCCGTTTTTTCTTTTGTTAATTTTGTTAAGTGGTGATGTTAAGTGGAAGTTGTTGCTATTGTTGAAGGTGCAATGGCAAAGACTAGAGGAGGAGGACATGCAAAGAAAAGGAAGGGAGATTCGTTGTCGACCACCAACGAAGGTAATTGTGAGGAAATTTTAATTTGGTTTTATTAGTATGTGTAATTTTGATTTTATATGTGACCTTTTGTTGTGGGAATATTATACAGTTGAAGAGGGCTTAGAAGTAGTTGAAGTAGAAGGGACAAACGACGAGGGAAACGATGTTCAAGTCAATGTTCAGAACGACATCAATGGTGTTGAAGTCAATGTTCAGAACGACGTCAATGGTGGTGGGCAACTGACAACAGTTCGGAAGAGTCGTAGAGGGTAATTTAATTTTCTAATGTGGCTAATTTATGATGTTTGTTAAAGTGGCCACTAAAAAACGTAATGTGTCTACTCTAACAATTAATGTGGGTAATATATGATTTTTTTTAATATTGGTAATTTTTGATGTTTCTTGAAGTGGCCATTAAACAACGTAATATGTCTACTTTAACAGTAAATGTGGGTAATATATGAATTTTTTTAATATGACCAATTTTGGTACTAATTTCTATAAAAATAGTTGATTAACATATAATGTGGCTAATATAATACTTAATTGTGTCCTATTGATGAAATATTATACTCCGTAATATTTAATTGTCTTAACAAAAGATAATATTGTTTATGTAGGTAGTTAGTCCTATAAAGTAGCTAACTTATACCTCAATTGTATTATGATTTGTATGTTGGTTAAAGTGACCATTAAAACATCTATTGTGTCTACTATAACAGTTAATGTGGGTTATCTATAAAGTTTTTTAATCTGGGTAATTTTGGTTCTTTATTCTGTAAAGTTAGTACTTTAATATATAATGTGGCTAATATAACAAATAATTGTCCCTATTGATGGAATATTAAACGTTAACCATGTTGTTGCAGTTGGTTTATAATTAAATGTGGTTAATTTATCCTAAGATAGCTTATACCTTAATTGGGTATTATTTGTTTTGTCCTATGTTGCTAGTATATTCTACAAAGTGGCTAACTTATGCGTCAATTGTAATATGATTTGTATGTTTGTTAAAGTTGCTATTAAAACACCCAATGTGTCTACTATAACAGTTAATGTGGGTAATATATGAAGTTTTTTAATCTAGTCAATTTTGGTTCTTTTTTCTATAAAGTTAGTAGATTAACATATACTGTGATGCCTTTATCCTTTAATGTGGTTAGTTTATTCTATAAAGTGGTTAACTTATTCATCAGTTGTCTTTTCATTTGTAGGTAGTGATTTGCAACTGAAATTGTCTACTGATGCTAATTTGTATTGATTAGTTGCTGGTTTAGATTATAATGTGGCTAATATAACTTGTTAACTTGGTAAATTAAATGGCGATTGTTTCATATCTAATTTTATATGTTTTATTCGTAGGGGGAAGAAGACGGTGGATGCTTATGGTTCTCCAAATGGGTTATATAAGCTTATACAAAAATTGAACGATGATCAGATTAAGAGCATCAAGGAAATAGGCTTTGGTGGACTTCTAGAGTTAAAAGCTCAAAGCTTCTACCATATTATGCTTCCGTTTCTAATGGAAAAGTACGATGAAGATGCGCACATGTTTATTCTTGACG
Organism: Dianthus caryophyllus; assembly: GCA_023091065.1. Taxonomy (NCBI): domain Eukaryota; kingdom Viridiplantae; phylum Streptophyta; class Magnoliopsida; order Caryophyllales; family Caryophyllaceae; genus Dianthus; species Dianthus caryophyllus. The sequence continues at coordinate 6,509,428 of CM041529.1, read as the reverse complement.
ACATGAGGAGGTGTGCGGTGACGGTGCATGATGTTTATGATATATTTATGATTCCGGGTGAAGGAGGTAAGGAGGTGGATGCTAAAGCATTGAATACGAAGGATTATCTCGATATGGGATTGGTGAATGCATTTAAAGCGAAATTTGGAAAAGGGAAGGAAGGTAATGTGCCGTTAGATTCTTTATATGTAGAAATGTTGAAGCTAAAGAATGGTGGCGATGAATTTAAGAAATATTTTGTACTATTTGTTATGGGTACATTTCTTGCTCCTACTGCGCATTATAAGGCTGATTTGCGCCTTATAAGAGTTGTAGAAAATGTGGCTGAGATTAAAAACTTGGATTGGTGTGCTTTTGTGTTGAGTAAGTTGAATTTATCGGTTAAATCACACAAGACACATAATACGTCCCATGTTGGAGGTTGTATGTTTATCTTGCAACTTGTGTACTTCCACCGTCTAATATGGAGAGGCCGTAAAGAAGCTTCTGATATTCCTTTGGTTAAGCATTGGACGTATGAGAAGTTGAAGGCTAGAGTTGAAGAAGAAAGAGCTGGGACGTTCAATCCTAGAGGACGGTACGGCATGGGTGAATGGGACAATACTATATATCCGGTGTCAGTGCAAGCGCCTGTGCAGCCTAATTTCGTTGACGTTAATCGTTCTGATGGCGTTGAATGTAGTCATGTATTTTTGACTGATGAAGAAATCCGGCAGAAGTACAACAATGTAAGTTTGTATTTATTATTTTGATTTCAGTACTTATTTTTTTGGATAATGTGGCCAGTTTACATGTGTTTGTGACCAGTTTACATGTGTTTGTGACCAGTACACATGTTTATATGTTTACTGTTGACGGTTAATAATTTTGTGGCAATTGTGATGTCTGATTGTAGCCGTATGAGGCAGCGTGTCATATGACAAGGCGTTATCTTGAAAAGGTGGTAATGCGCCATGAACGTCGAATTGTGGACTTTAAGAAATTGGAGAACGCGGGAGATGTTGTTCCAGTGGAGGTTTCTCTCAGAACTCAATTTTCATGGACGCAGTCGTTCGATAATCCATCGTTTCTTGCTGAACTTGAAGCATATGGTAGAAGAATTGATGAGTTAGTTGATGAAGAGAAAGGCATGCCATCATTTGACCTTGGTATTGATAGTGAGCTTATGGAGCGACCTTTCGTTGTTGAGGATCATCCGGATGAAATTTTTCAGTTTAAAATACAAACGAGGCTAGCCAAAAAGAAGATGGAGTCTAGTTCAGTTGCGGCAAATGAGCAATTGAAAGTTTATGAAACGAGGAAAAATAAGGGGAAGAAATAGATGGTAGTTTGGAGGCACATATTCGTCGTTTCTTTTGTTGGACAATGTTAGATGACAACGCTTCCAGTTATTTCTGTTTTGTGTAGCGTTTTTTCGTTGGGAATAATTTGTTTTGGAGAAGTTTGTTGTCGTTTTTATGTTGGAACAATTTTTCTTTTTTAGGACGCTGTGTATGAGGTACGTTGCTCGTCTAATGAAATGTTGCTATTTTGGCATCATGTTTTTGTGCTGAAGAGCTGAATATGTGTCTGCTCTACGCGGTCTTCTGAAAGTTAAATTTGAATTGTTTTGTAGTGAAAGTGTCTATATTGACGTTTTAAGTGACTATTTTAGTATAACATGTGACAATTCATTATATCATATTAAATTGGTCACTATCATATTTGAAATATACAAAATAAGCAATAAAGTGTCTACTTTGACATTTGAAGTGACTAATTTAGTATAACATTTGACCGTCTTCTATATTATATTAAATTGGTCACTTTAAAATTTAAAGTATACACAATAAGCTATAAAGTGATAACATTATTAGTTTGGTAGTTAAAGTGTCTAGTTTGACGTTTTAAGTGACTACTTTAGTATACGACGTGACAGTCGTTTAAATTATATTAAAATGGTCACTATAAAAATTAAACTATATTAAATTGGTCGCTTTAAAATATATAGTATACACAATAAGTTATAAAGTGATAACATTATTAGTTTGGTAGTTAAGGTGTCTAGTTTGACGATTTAAGTGACTACTTTAGTATACCACGTGACAGTCCTTAATTGTATATTAAGTTGGACACTATAAAATTTAAAGTATACACAATACGCTATAAAGTAGTAACCTTCGACGCACCTCATATGAAATGAATGAAATTGAAAAGAATTCAAAATACCTACTTTCTCACAAATGGTGGCCGCTATTGACATTATAGTAGATACATATTCCAGAAAATGGTCAATTGAACAACATATGTTAAGGTCTTCAAAACAACATATGTTAAAGTCTTCAAAACTGTAAAATTAAGACAACAGTAGGCAAAACTAGAATGTAGCTCAATTGAACAACATATGTTTAGGTGTTCAAAACAAACGAGGGTTTGGCGTGTATGGGGCGTTTTCAGTGCATGTCGACGTAGTTCCTATCTTTCTTTTTGTCTCCTTGAATTGCACTTTCTTTCGTTGGCCCCTTCCTTTCGTTGTAGAACGTCATGGGTCCAATATCGTGGTCGACGATAGGTGTTGGTCGTTACCCAAACCATTTTGAGAACTTTGTAGTCTTCTAAAGAATTCATCAATTGTGGCTGCATCCCTTGCATAAGCTTCATCAAGTAGTTGTCTCGCTTCTTTTTGTTGGTGACACTTTGAGATAAGGTTGTGGTATTTTGCAAGCATTTGTTGGCGCCATTGAATGTTGTCGTTTATAAGAGACCTCCTCGTGTCGTTTGGTAAAAGCCTTTCCCAAACTTCTGATTTTGCAAATTTGGTCCACCTCTTGCTTATATATCTATCCGGAATCTGAGAGACGGATTGAAGATGAAGAACACGAATAGCATGGAAGCATAGCCAACCCGTTTCCTGAAAATGACGACACGAACAGTCAACAAGCAGATCTGTGCTGTCAAATGTAACAATATGAGCAGCATCAGGTGCACCCTCTGGGTGAACATTATAGATTGTTATCGTGCCATCTGTAGTACAATTAGTTGCCTTCGTCCCAATAGCCATCCCGAACTCCTTCTCAAAAACTCGGTACAGGTGATTGGTGTAAATTTGGGCAGCATGTTCTAGTAATCCAACATTTGGAAACAAGGGCTTGGGTGAGGACCTTAAGTTGTTGAATTCATTACGCTCTTCATCGCTCCTCCAACGTTGCACCGTTTCTTCGAAAATACCATAGAATTCAGTTAGCGTAGTTGTTTACGACGCTCGGAAACCAATAGCGTGGTTTGTGCTCTCACTCCTTTGTGAAGACAAAATACCGGCAGAAAAAAATATCTCGACTAAACGCTGTTGACCATTTAAATCTTAAACCGTACAAACGCTTGAACCAATCATCATTCTGAAGACTGTAATCAGCAATCATTTTATTCCATGTTGCTTCAAACTCTATCTCATTATAGCAATTGTTAAGACACTTGTTGAAAGCCGTATGAAATGTACGGTCTGACTTTAGGGACCCAAAATGAGAAATAGCATTCTGTTGTATGTGCCACTGACAGAGTCTATGTCTTGTTGTAGGGAAAACCTGAGAGAAAGAAAAACACGTAAATTTGAACAATTCGTCAATAATAAATGTACACAATATAGAGTGTATGGTACCAACTTTAGCGTTAATTGTGGCTATTATATAAGATAAAATGTAGGATGTTACCTTCTCGATTGCATTACTCATAGCCAGGTCTTGGTCGGTAAAAATTGATACTGGACGCACCTCTTCACCCATGGACTCATTGAATGCTTGGAATAACCACTCAAAAGATTCAATTGTCTCATTGGCTAAGAATGCACAACCAAACATCAAATTAGACCAGTGGTTGTTAATACCAACGAACGCACCGCATATTAGGTTATATTTATTCGTACGATATGTAGTATCAAATATAACAACATCGTGGTACAGTAAGTAGTCCTCTTTCATCATTGAATCACGCCAAAACAACCTGCATAATCTAGATTCTTCATCGAACATCACTTTGAAGTAAAAACCAGGGTCATCAGCTTGCCTCTTTGATAACATGTTAATCAATGTTGAGGCATCTCCACCTTCGACACCACGTCGCTTTAACCTATGTACGAAGTTGTAGTGATCTTTTTTTGTGTGACCAACGAATTCTGTTCCACCAGAAGATACTGAAAGGTAACGATATTGAATAGAAGGGGGAATCTTTGCTTGAGTCATCACCTTTATTATGTCAGTTTCATCTGAAGTTATTCTCCTTTCCGAACGATGATGATGTTGCCATTGATGTGGAGTTAATACGTGGTTATGTTGCACTATGTGGTCAACAACAACCCATTCACCGTCCTGAAGTTTTGCACGCACTCGAGCATTGCATTTTGTTCTTGTTAAAGAAGTATTTTTTGTTTGAATGGCATCTGAATCTGAATTTGATCGTACAGATGAGTTCCCTCCCGTAGTGCCTTGATTTGAGCACAAAAAATACCGTTCATACTCACGGCTCCCTGGACCGGCAACCCGCCGAATCGTCCCTAATCTGATACTAAAACCCAGTACTTGAGAGTGCTTGCGGTACATATCATATAACACAAGCCAAGACTTGTCGCTTTGACCAACTAAGGAACCCGAAATGTCGAAGTCATACTCTGTGGTAGTCACTGCAAAAGAAAAAAATAAAAATAAATAAAAGCTACTAAAGTAAATGAAATTTAAAGTACACACAACTTAGAAATTTAAAGTATACACAATAATCTGTAAAGTAATTACATTTTAACAGTTATGTAGTTAAAGAGTCTACTTTGACGGTTTAAGTGGCTACTTTAGTATAACATGTGACGATCCTATTGACTACTTGTATACATGTGACAATCCTTTATTGTATATTAAATTGGACACTATACAATTCAAAGTATACACAATAAGCTATAAAGTAGTAACCTTCGACGCCATCACATATGAAATTAATGAAATTGAAAATATTCAAAGTTACCCAGACAAGTAAAGCTACTGAAGTAAATGAAATCACTAAGTAAGTAAAGCTACTGAAGTAAATGATAATTACCTTCATTGTTGGGTGATTTTTCACTATTAGGATCCTCATCTTCAACCTCAATTTCATCCTCAATAGAAACAAACGTTTCATCAGGGATCCTTGTAGGGATCGGATCCCATTCACTAATCAAATATTAGTGTAAATCAAATTACTCTAATTTGATTTAGCAAGATCTATGTAGTACAAATTTACATTGTTAACAAGATTAGAAATTTATACCTTTCTCTTAAAGGAAATAAGGGCACAAAACTAGAACTCCTTTCTAGTTTTGTTTGTTGAATATAAGCTTAGGATGATCCTCCAAAACCGAGTTTCCAAATAAGGAAACCTCCTTTGAGATACACCCAAGAACTACTCCAAAATATACTAGTGATTTTGATCTAGAAATCACTTAGTATAAACTTGATATTATGTGATATTAGTATTACTAACACTTAGTAATATTAAGACTAATAGTAGTATTAGTTTTTGAGAGAATGAGAGAGATGAGAGTAGAAGAGGTTGGAGAGAAAAATGCATGCACATCACATACTTTGCCATGTGTTCTTAAATAAAGAGAACAACAAAACAAAATGTGCTTAGCACACTCAAGGGGGGCCGGCCTCCTAGCATGGGGAGAGGAGAAGATCACTTTTTCTTGTTAAGAGCAACTTGTTGCATGTTAATTATGATGTTGGGCATGCTTAAACAAGTAGCTAACCAACAAAGCAAATAAGACAAAACAAGAGAATCTTCCTCTCCTTTTTCTCCTCATGTGGGACGGTTTTAGGGGCCTTATAATGGGTCCAATTTGTTTTCAATATTTGTCCCACAAATACTTATAATTTATCACTTAATCATCTAATATGATAAAGTACAAATTATCAAATTGGACTCACAACTCTTCTTTAACATATATGTACACTTACACATATTTAAGAATTGTACTTTTACTAATCTCATTAGTAAAATATACATGACTAGTGAATTAACTGTTAATCACTAATTCCCATCTCCTCTAATAATTTTATCGATATAAAATTCAATCATCCGAGTTCACAACTCGATTCCTCTCTAAATTAATTCACTGACTAACCGTTAGTCAATTTATCAAGTTACTAATCTAATCGTATCTCATACAATTAATTAGCTTAAATATTTTGAGTACATTCCTATAGGTGTGACTTAAAGGGATCAATTGATTACCGCCGTTCTCACGACAATAACGTCAAACTCTAGTCAGCCAACCGTTATTGATTTACGTTAATCAATTGACAATAATATTGGATTATCCCCATGTATTCCTTAATTGAGATTTATTAAGTAATCGCACTATTGTGGAGGACACATACTCCAACAATCTCCCACTTGTCCGAGACAAGTTGTGCATTACCAATTCTCATGTCCGTTTCACATCTCCCACTCGATGCAAGGTGTCTTACAGTCGTGACTTGCATCCCGAGATATATATCGTGAGTGGTTTCCTCGATAAGGAGAGTAGGTATCGACCGGGAATCTCTGGTAGATTCTTACCGGCGTGGCCACGCATTTTCAAATGACTACTCCTCGAGTGGCCCAAAGATGTTTTACCCTGACGAGGGTGGACATTTCCCTTCCACTCGATTGTACTGTATAATGCAGATCACCATGACCCCAAAGATGCCCTTATAACCCCCTTTCACGGCATGGTTTAGGACAAAAATGAAAGTCACTAAACCGCAGACCGACTGCATAATCGGTTCAATCAAAGAATCGACTCAAAGGAATACTATAGAATTCCCACCACGACCAGGTTTCAATCTCATTGAAAAGGAATTCTACTGGCGTCACCGCCTCGACCAGTGTTTTCACAGTCTGTCTATGCAAACGATCGGTCATCACATATGACCCTATGGTGTTGAACCCACCATCGATCGACTTGCAATCTAGTCTCTCCGAGACGTCACCTCATATGAGAGACTAGGGACCAAATACTTAGTTTATACCGTTCACTTGAATACGTTCAAAGTTGTCACACAATTAATCGGATAAACAAAGTATGCATTCAACAATGACTTAAGATAAAAACAATGAATGTTATTTTCATATATGTAATAGGATACATCATTCGATTACATATTACGAAACTAAAGGAAATCTGGCATACGCCGCAACCCCATGGAGGCGGTGTGCGCGTCATGCTTAGCCCTCGAAAGAGGCTTGGTTAAAGGATCAGCGATATTATCGTCTGTCCCAACCTTACAAATATCTATTTCCTTCCTTTCCACATTATCTCTAATAACATGGTATTTCCTCAAAACGTGTCTAGACTTGTTACTAGACTTGGGCTCCTTTGCTTGGAAAATAGCCCCATTTGTTATCACAATAAACGATGGCGGGATCCGCGACACTAGGGACTACTCTTAGTCCATCCAAGAATTGCACGAATCCATACAGCTTCTTTAGCAGCCTTCCAGACGCCAAATATTCACTTAGTTGTAGAATCCGCGGTGACACTCTGTTTGAAGCTCTTCCAACAAACAGCTCCTCCATTCAACATAAAGACATAGCGGATTGGGATTTGGATCATCCCCATCGGTTTGGAAACTTGCATCTGTGTAACCCTTTACACGTACCTCAAGTTCTCCTCCAAACACAAGAAACGAATCCTTAGTTCTTCTCAAGTACTTAAGGATGTTCTTCACAGCTATCCAGTGATTCTCACCGGGATTAGCTTGATACCGGCTCGTCATGCTCAAAGCGAAATCGACATCGGGACGAGTACACATCATAGCATACATGATTGATCCTACAGCGGAAGCATAAGGGATCAATTTCATGCGTTCAATTTCCGCAGGAGTCGTAGGACATTGAGACTTCTTCAATGTTATTCCTACACTCATCGGAAGAAAGCCTCTCTTGGAGTCTTTCATATTGAACCTATCAAGAATCTTATCAATATAAGTTTCTTGACTTAATGCTAGTATCCGATTGGATATATCTCTATAGATCCGGATACCCAAGATGCGTTGTGCCTCTCCCAAGTCCTTCATTTGGAAATGGTTTCCCAATTCCACCTTTACCGAATTTAGACTTGGAATATCATTTCCAATCAATAGTATGTCATCCACATACAAAACAAGGAAAGTTACCTTGCTCCCACTAAACTTCATGTATAAACAAGGTTCCTCGGTACTGCGAGCGAATCCCTTTTGTTTGATAACATGATCGAATCTATGATTCCAACTCCTTGATGCTTGCTTGAGACCATAAATGGATCTCTTAAGCTTGCATACTTTCTTAGGGTTGGATGTATCTACAAAACCTTCAGGTTGTGTCATAAACACTTCCTCTTCTAGAATCCCATTCAAGAAGGCGGTTTTTACATCCATTTGCCATATCTCATAGTCATGAAATGCGGCAACCGCTAAGATTATCCTTATGGATCGAAGCATAGCAACCGGTGCAAAGGTTTCATCATAATGAATGCCTTGGACTTGTGAAAAGCCCTTTGCCACCAATCTAGCTTTGTAAACATCAATATGTTTATCTATGCCGAGTTTGATTTTGAATATCCATTTACACTGAAGGGGCCGCACTCCTTCAGGTAAATCTACCAAGTCCCAAACTTGGTTCTCGTACATAGAATCCATTTCGGATTTCATGGCCTCAAGCCATTGTTCGGAGTTGGGGCTACTTATAACCGCCTTGTAGGTTGAGGGTTCGTTGCTTTCGAATAACAACAAATCACCCTCTTCCTCGATGTTACCGAGGTAGCGGTCAGGTTGATTACTAATTCTTCCTGACCTCCTAGGGATTATAACCGTGTCAGAAGACGAGGGAACAGTTTCCTCATTTTCTGTCTCGGTTTGTGGCTCTTGAACTTCATCAAGTTCAAATTTTCTCCCACTCTGTTCTTTAGAAATAAATTCATTTTCTAGAAAAACAGCATCACGAGCCACAAACACTTTGTTCTCGTGAGGGTTGTAGAAGTAATAGCCACAGGTTTCCTTAGGATAACCTACAAATAGACATTTGTCAGACCTCGGAGCGAGTTTATCGTCAGTTTTATTCTTGACGAATGCCTCACATCCCCAAATTCTCATGAATGACAAATAGGGAACCGTTCCCGTCCATATCTCATATGGAGTCTTATTGGCCGCTTTAGTCGGACTTCGATTTAGTGAGAAAACAGCAGATAACAGTGCAAAGTCCCAAAATGATCCAAGAAGCTCAGTTTGACTCATCATAGACCGAACCATATCAAGCAAGGTTCGGTTTCTCTTTTCTGCAACACCATTCAATTGTGGTGTGCCCGGAGGAGTCCATTGTGATATTATACCACAATTCTTAAGATGTGAATCAAACTCATTACTTAGATATTCGCCACCACGATCCGATCGTAGTGCTTTTATCCTTTTGTTTAATTGGTTCTCAACCTCATTTTGAAATTCTTTAAATTTCTCAAAAGCATCACTTTTATGCCTTATTAAGTAGACATAACCATATCTACTCAAGTCATCGGTAAAAGTAATGAAGTAATGATATCCTCCTCTAGCGGTGATGTTTAATGGACCACACACATCGGTATGTATGAGTCCTAAAACCTCACTTGCTCGTGTCCCTTTACCTCTAAAGGGTTGACGAGTCATCTTGCCTAAAAGGCAAGTTTCGCATGTACCATATGATTCGCAATCAAATGGTTTGAGAACCTTGGTCTCAACAAGTCTCTTTATGCGTCTATCGTTTATGTGACCTAAACGACAATGCCAAAGGTAGGATTTGTTTGATTCATTCGTTTTGAGCCTCTTGTTCTCCACATGATAAACATCATTGACATCATTTAAAACATAAATACCTCCAATTGAAATAGCTTCACCATAAACTACTTCATTAAATGAAAAAGTACAACGGTTGTTCTTAATCATAAAAGAAAAGCCTTCCGCATCTAAAACGGAGACGGAGATAATGTTTTTCGTTAGAGTTGGTACAAAATAACAGTTATTCAAAAGCAACTCTAATCCACTAGCAAGAGCGAGTACAAAAGTTCCCACGGAAACGGCCGCTACTCTAGCTCCATTGCCCATGCGGAGATCTACATCACCCTTGGCTAGAGCTCGCACGCTTTCTCATCCCCGCAAATGATTACAAAGGTGAGATCCACATCCAGGTATCCAATACCCATGTAGAAATGCAAGCATGATTGATGTCAATCATATAGAGATTAGAAGGAATACCTTTGGATGTCGCATCCATTTTTGAGATCCTTCTTATACTTGGGACAATTAGCATCCAATGACCCACTTCATTGCAATATTTGCAAGTGTCTTTGAGGGGTCTTCCCTTGTTGATCTTGGGCTTAGGCTTATGTGGAACACCTTCCACAATAGCCTTTCCCTTACCCTTGCCAATGTAAGATGGCGCCTTCTTGGCCACCTTCCTTTTCTTGACTCCAAGATTCATGTTCTTCATTTTCATGGAGAGAACATCTTTCTTCTCCACCTCATTCACTTCCATATCCCTCTCGGCTTGAACCAAGAGTGCATGAAGTTCATGGTAACTCTTATCCATGTTATTCATGTTGTAGTTTACTCGAAAGTGAGCAAACTTATTAGGAAGAGAGTGAAGGATGCGGTTAATCGCAAGAGCTTTCGGTATACCACACTCTTGACGCTCAAGAGTGTCTATTTGCTCAATCATTTTGAGCACATGAGGACCAACTTTTTGGTTCCTCTCAAGCTTTGCATCGAAAAACCGCACCGCGGCTTCATAAAGCCTAATTTGCGGTGCTTTGGAGAACATAGTTGTCACTCGAGTGAATATCGCATATGCACCTTTTTGAGTGACAAATCGGAGTTTGAGAGCGGGTGCCATGGACCAAATTAAGATGTTTTTCACGTCATTGTCCACTTTCATAAACTCATCATAGGCGGCTCGTGCCGCGCCGGATCGAGAAGTGGGTTCGGCGGGTGGTTGATCGGTAAGGTGCATGAGCACATTGTCGGATGTCGCGGCGCCCTTCATTGTCGAATCCCATTCGACGAAGTTGCTACCGTCATCCTTGAGGATACACTTATCCATCACGGTTCGCAACCATGAATCTTTGCCCAAAATGGGCGCGGGACTTGATGATGATGATGCCATTGCGATAAACGATTTTACAATAAATATGAGGAAATATATAAGCATTCATTGTTCATTTATAACATTTGCTAAAACACCTTTTAAAACAAATGTCCATTTATATAATGATCTCCCACGAAATTATATAAATGATTCCAAGACTCGTTTTTCATATAAAATTAGACATCTCATGTTTTCTTTTATATAAAAACGATAAGTCAACACTTGACTAATTCTACACTAGAATGCTTGGTTGATGATTTTCTTTAAAATGCATCGATTAGCCCCAAATAACTCTTATTCGGTTGAGTCCAAACCAAATTAGCACGGGACTTCCTCCCACTACTTACCCATGGTAACAAGGTTTTACGTTGCGGAGGTCCTCACGAACATGGGGTTCATAGTCGCTACATTTGGAAAGGCTTAATCTCAATTCATTTGTTAAAATGTGGGTGATCTTGTCAATTTTTTAGTCATTTCAATTCTTTATAAGTGAACTAATTTAAGAATGGCGACCTAAAAAAAACGACAATCATAGTGGGATAACGTGGCATGCATGGCGATTTTGGCATGTGAGCGGAAAATAAGCAAACACACAAGCATCAAGCAAACATAAACCTAGTATGGCCACCTAAAGTAATTAAAATACAAGGAGTTACAAATTGGAAACCAACTCCTTTGGTCCCTCTTCATATGGATCCCATCCAAGCTCCTCCTTGCAAGCTTTAGAACACTTCTAAGGCTCCAAGTCGATCTCCATCACCGGTCTTCGATGTACAAATAGTTACAAGTATGATTTACAAATGAATACATAGCAATCCTATTATACATTTATAAATGAAATAAACTATTAAATTACAAACCGGCGATACGAGATCGCATTTAATTACAAACCCACACGATATTCCCTTTCATTACGGGCAATATCGGTAAAAATATAACAACTATGGCCATACTAGTAAGAATAAACATTCATTCAACAATAAACATTCATCCAAACATGCATAATGTAAAGCTTATAAATAAAAACATGCCAAAATCGCCCTAAACAATAATCGCATAAATTCGTTTAAAACCGATCTCATTTTTAATCGATTAATCTCATATTAATCAATAATGCTTAAAACACCTTTTAAGCTTGAACCAAAACTTCTAAACTGATTTAGAACACCCAAAATTAGTTCATACTAACTTGTGGTGATTTTAGTTCATAAACTTGGTCATTTGCTAATTAGATGTACTTTAATCATAACCCTTTTATGAATAAAGCTTTATAAAATCAAAATAAAATAAAATAAAACCATTTTTATTTTGACAAAATTTTGTATATTCTGGAACACTTCCAAAATATCAGAAATGAAAAGTTTGGTCATAAAATATTTACGAATTATTTTATATAAAAATAACATACGATTTTATCGATTTTATCTCATAAAATCAAGAAACCGTATAAAACAGTGAGGAAAAATCCCAAATTTATACGAGAGCATCCTCATAATGTGTAAAAATATTGGTATAAATTTCATGTCCAGAAAACAACGTTTACTATATTTTTGGACATAAAATGCAAACAATACCGATTTTAAACAAAAATATGAATAAATATTCAAAACTCAAACTCTTACTTTGAAAATTTACATGCAGAATGTATAAATATGAAATATCACTGTGTAAAAATTTCGTGACCAGATTCGAACTATAACTATTTATAGTAATTATTTTAGCCAAAAACACACTTTTTGACTCGGTTTTGTATAAAAATCATTTAAATTAGCAAACAAATTTCAAAAATTACGAAATTTGACCAGCAACTTCATGAGACCAGAAAATTTAAATGCAATAAAAATCTCGTGTTAAAACCATTTTTAACACTATTTTCGGATTTTATCATATTTATTCTCAATAAATATATAAAACTCCAAAAATAACAAAATAAATTTGTAACTACAAGCCTTGGCTCTGATACCACTTGTAGGGATCGGATCCCATTCACTAATCAAATATTAGTGTAAATCAAATTACTCTAATTTGATTTAGCAAGATCTATGTAGTACAAATTTACATTGTTAACAAGATTAGAAATTTATACCTTTCTCTTAAAGGAAATAAGGGCACAAAACTAGAACTCCTTTCTAGTTTTGTTTGTTGAATATAAGCTTAGGATGATCCTCCAAAACCGAGTTTCCAAATAAGGAAACCTCCTTTGAGATACACCCAAGAACTACTCCAAAATATACTAGTGATTTTGATCTAGAAATCACTTAGTATAAACTTGATATTATGTGATATTAGTATTACTAACACTTAGTAATATTAAGACTAATAGTAGTATTAGTTTTTGAGAGAATGAGAGAGATGAGAGTAGAAGAGGTTGGAGAGAAAAATGCATGCACATCACATACTTTGCCATGTGTTCTTAAATAAAGAGAACAACAAAACAAAATGTGCTTAGCACACTCAAGGGGGGCCGGCCTCCTAGCATGGGGAGAGGAGAAGATCACTTTTTCTTGTTAAGAGCAACTTGTTGCATGTTAATTATGATGTTGGGCATGCTTAAACAAGTAGCTAACCAACAAAGCAAATAAGACAAAACAAGAGAATCTTCCTCTCCTTTTTCTCCTCATGTGGGATGGTTTTAGGGGCCTTATAATGGGTCCAATTTGTTTTCAATATTTGTCCCACAAATACTTATAATTTATCACTTAATCATCTAATATGATAAAGTACAAATTATCAAATTGGACTCACAACTCTTCTTTAACATATATGTACACTTACACATATTTAAGAATTGTACTTTTACTAATCTCATTAGTAAAATATACATGACTAGTGAATTAACTGTTAATCACTAATTCCCATCTCCTCTAATAATTTTATCGATATAAAATTCAATCATCCGAGTTCACAACTCGATTCCTCTCTAAATTAATTCACTGACTAACCGTTAGTCAATTTATCAAGTTACTAATCTAATCGTATCTCATACAATTAATTAGCTTAAATATTTTGAGTACATTCCTATAGGTGTGACTTAAAGGGATCAATTGATTACCGCCGTTCTCACGACAATAACGTCAAACTCTAGTCAGCCAACCGTTATTGATTTACGTTAATCAATTGACAATAATATTGGATTATCCCCATGTATTCCTTAATTGAGATTTATTAAGTAATCGCACTATTGTGGAGGACACATACTCCAACAATCCTATCTTCAACCTCAATTTCATTTCCAATAGAAACAACTGTTTGATCAACGATCATATCGAAAAATAATTTGGCTGACGAAAAATCGTGAACTGATGGATGTTTCGTTAAGAAATTCGTGCTTTGATCTTCTAGTCAGGTATGGTTGTGATTTCTGAAATTCTTTTATGAAGAAGGAAGTATAATCAGATGAAGAAACAGAGAGCTCCATCGTTTAAGGTGATAGGGGCTTTGGGATGTGAAGAGCCAAAGTTGTGTTTAATGCTTTGTTTTTTTTTTTTTTTTTTTTTTTTTTTTTTTTTTTTTTTTTTTTTTTAATTTATTTACTGAACTTAACCGGGTAAAAGGTAGGAGAAACGGGTCAAATCCAACCCGTTTCACAAAACCCATTTGTGAGACCGTTTTATGTAAGTCTTTGTGAAATACGGAGTAAGTAAAATCATTAATAAAATAATAAATGACAAATAATGAATGTGGCGTAGTGGTCCTTTCGATGGTTTTGTTTGTTCAAATTCGGTGTTCGATTCCTCCTAAATTTGATATTGGCCCCATTTTTTGTTTTACTGAGAACTGAAAATTTAATCTTCATCAACGCAACTTTTAACATTTTCATTATATTCTAAAAGTGCTTTTTAAAATAATCAATACAAACTCATTTTTCATAGTTTTGATAAGTTATATCTTTTATATCATTCTCATGTTTTCTTTTGTTCCTACATTACAGTAAGCATAATCTTTTGGTAAATGGAGTTATTTCTAAAAAGAATACGAATTTTGGGTGAAAATTTAAAATAATTACTTATAGTGTGCACGTAGTATTAGAAAATATCGATCCATGGAACACCATTGCTCGGGCGTTTTATATATCTAAACTAGTTAATAAATAAATAAAATTAAAGGACTCAAAAACGCCATTAGAGATGGCGGCTTCATATGCCTAAAACACCATCTATAATGGCATTTTACAGTCCTAATATCCAACCCCCCTCCCCCCTCTTCACTAGATAAAAACCCCCCTTAAAATAGCCCACTAACACCTCCCGACCCCAACCAACACAACCACCACCACTTCCTGCCGCTTGCATTACCCCCATATATGTCGGCCTGCCTACCTCCATTACACTACTCCAATTTAAGTAAGTTCATTCTTAATAAAAAAAAAAAAAAAATTAAATACATATTTTAAAAAAAGGTCTAATTGATAATAACAACCCTAAATATACTTTTTTTTTTTTTTTAAATTACTACCCTATGAAAAATTCGTTAAAAATTATGACCCCAAAAGAACCTTTATTTTTTTTGGAAAAAAAAATCGATACCCAAAACCATATAAAGGGAATATTCCGTGAGAATCTTAAATGATATCCCTGAAATTTTATGTGGAAAACCCAAATTACCCTTCGTTAAACATTATTTAGATGCAATTAATGATTTATTTTCTACTGCAATAAACTGCAAATTAAAGTTTTTAAATAAAAAAAAATAATCAAATATTAGAGTTTTAAATGGGTTAGGGAACGTGGTTAGCAGTGCATGGTAAACTGTGGACGAGAGACAAGCTAATTCGTGTTGGCATTTGTCAAGATGCTTCTTGCTTTTTCTGTACTGTCTCGGTTGAAAATGGGGAAAACGAAAGAGTTAAAAATTTAGGGCAAAATGGTCAGTTCATTTATTTATTTCTCTAGAAATCATCAATGGTACAAAATTTTAAATAAATTGCTCTTTTGTGCTCCTAATTTTTAACGAATTTTTTAATAGGGTGATAATTTTGTAAAAAGTGTATTTCATGTGTAATTATTATCAATTAACCCTAAAAGAAAAAAAAACCCCTAATTTTTATTTGTATTAGGCTTGAGTGTTTTTATTTCGGCAATATAAACCACCATGGGAGGGCAGCTTAAGGCCAAAACGTCATGTGAGATGGTAATTTGTGGCTAAAACGCTATTACATGGGCATGTTATGCATGATTCTTAAGTTTGTGTGCAATGCTGAGCTACTAAACGCCACATGAGATGGCGTTTTGTTACATAAAATGATACCTGACTTTGCAGTTTGTGTATTTTTTTTTTGTTTTTTTAAAGTTTCGTTTTTGTCTTAAATCAATAAAACACCCCATGCAATAGCGAGTTGCGGCTCAGAACAATATGAATCTACATAAACGTCATCACACTATAAGTATGATTATTTTCAATACTAACCCTAAATACTAATTACATTTTGAATAACCTCATTTGACCATATGCTTCCAATAAGTATAAATTTATTTTGTAACAGATTCTCCATAGTAATTTATCGAAACCGATGTGATGCGTAATGTATATCACAATAGTGCTTTTGATTTTGTCACTTGTGCTCCTCACCTATAATAATCAACTAGTTTTTTACTCATTTATCCGTACAACTTTGTTAAGACTCCACCCCAAATAGGAATTAGATTATAACTTTATCCCTGCAAGAAAAGAGTATCTGATATTAATAATAACACAGATGATGATGAAACCAACCAAAACGAATTAGTAATAGGTAGTGTTTTCTTCTCTATTATGGTTCCAAACTCTCTTTCTCACTCTTAAATGGTGTAATTTTTTTTTTTCATTCAGAAGTAGATTTAGTGATTTTAAATGAAGAATGTTATACTGTATTTATAGACTCTTTCCATCAAAGAGTTAGTAGAAAAATCAACATAATTTGTGGGTGGTTATTTCACTGAAAAGATAGAGAGAATCAAGGTAGTTGTTATGCTTTAGTTGACTGCCTAAAATCAAAGGGCAATTTTATTTTCAATTGACTGCCTAATTAAATGGTCCACCAACAGAGTCCATTAAATATACAACTGTATCATGTAACTATTATATTTATCATAATTATTTAATGCTTATTCCAACATTCTCCTACCTGGACCATTTACTAAGAAAGACGTTATAAATGAAACATAGCGGCGAATACCCTTAGAACAAGGATCAATGCAAGCTTTCATGTATCACAATATATGCGGTCTTTCAAAAACAACATAGTAGATGTAACACATACCGAAATCAAGTCCCATATTAAATACATGACCCTTGAAACTCATAATTGGCATGCCCTTGGTCAAGGGATCAACGATCATAAGTTCAGTGCTAAAGTGCTCAATGATCACTTTTTCATCTTGAACATGTTTCTTAATGGCTCAAAAATTTATGTCGATATGCTTACTTGGAATTTCAGATTTTATTGTTCTTAGCCATAAAGACAGCAGCTAAATTATTGCAAAACATCTTAATCGTTCGACTATTAGAGTCCACGACTCTAACTCCGGCTATGAAACCATTCACCATATAAGGTAGCCTCAAAATAAGATAAAAACTCAACCTCCATTGTCGAAGTGGCTGTTAGGTCTGCTTAGCACTCCTTCACAACACGGCTCCATTAGCAAGCATGAAAACGTATCCGGAGGTGGATCTATGTGAATTAACGTAGGTTGTGTAGTCAGAGTCAGAATAGCCTACCACTTCAAGATTATCAGTCCGTCTGTACATAAGCATGTAGTCTTTATTGGTACCCTGTAGGTACTTTAATACCTTCTTCGTAGTCTTCCAGTGATCAAATCCTGGGTTACTCTAATATCGTTCTAATACTCCAACAACATATGCAATATCAGGTCTAGTACAAACCTGAGCATACATAATCCTTCCAATCGCTGAATTATATGGAAATTTTTTAATGAGTTCTCTTTCAAGATCATTCCTGGGGCATTGGTCTTGACTAAACCGATCACCCTTCACAATGGGCACTGTTGGGACCAAAAACCCAGACTGGTCCAGAACCCTGGGCCAGGCCTAGACGGGTGCAGGATCCACAGGCCAGGGCAGACGCATGACAAAGACACTGCATGCATAAAACAAAGGTGCAGGTCAGGAGAGGAAAAGCCAAAATGGGCCAAGCCCAACAAAAGAGTTAAACATCAAAGAGGAAAGCCCAGAGGTGCAGCAGCAACCCTAAAAGAAACGTTGGAAGACTAAGTCAAGCATGCAGAAACTGAAGCCATGGAAATAGCAACTACTGGAGAAATCAGAGGAAGAAGTTACCTACATTTTGGGAAGTGAACGTTGGACTCAAGACAATATATAAGGAGTAGATTTCAGAAGAGGGACACATCAGAATTAACTCACAACTCAAGCACACTAAACTCTACGCAATTCACAAGCTTTTAAGCACTTTATATTTTTCTCGCCATTTTTGTATTCTGTACCAGCTGGTCCAGACTCTGTACCTAATTTCCCTGAACTAGTGAAGATCCTCTCCTGGCTTGGCGCCCGTGGTTTTTCCCTTAACGTTTAAGGGTTTTTCCCACGTAACCATATTGTGTGTCTTGTTTCGTTTTTTGCCATCTTCTTTTACGTCTAAATTCAATCACATAAATCTCAATACAACTAAAAGGATAGTACTAGTAGATCCACAATCACTAAATCAAACCGTGTGAGAAAATCACCCCGAACAGATTGGCGCCGTCTGTGGGGATACTAGTTTATTAATCCTACAAAATTTTCCAAAACCAACGAGATCAACCAACGTGAGAGATGGAAGGCACAAGTGCAGAAGCCATGCTCAAACTCCAGGAGGAACTGCAAGAGCCAAAAAGCAAAGAGGATGCCAAGGCAGGTCGCAAGATCAAGGAGGCCGAGGTCGCTCAAGAAACAAACAGAGACCTCTCGCCGTAAGAAAGCCTCAGGATCCGGATCCCACCAGGTACACCATTTTACGATGTGATCAAACAACTTGACTTCTACTTTCTTCCGCAGGTCGAAAGGTACAAAAGGCGATCCACTCCATATGGAGGAAGATCAAGAGAACGATGGTGCAGGAGGAGGCGGTGAACCAAAGACACCAGAGGGAGTAAGTGCAGGGCCAAGTCATGGAATACATGATGATGAGATGCAGAAACTCTCGGAGTTGGTACGAAAGGTTCCAGGACTTCCACCACCCATTGAAGAAGTAGCACCAGGAAGCTATGCTGATTCACCCTTTGATGACTGCATTGCAATGGTGGAGATGCCCAAGAAGTATTCAGCGCCCAACCTAAAGCTCTATGATGGGACGGTGATCCTGCGGAACATGTTGCTCAAGACAGTAAAAGGATGTTCAACGTTCCTATCCCAAAGAGAGAAGAGAGGCCTCGCATGTGCAAAAGCTTTGTTCAACCTTGATCGGTCCAAATTTCTCCAGGTGGTACATCAACCCGCCACCAAGACCATCAAGTCCTTCATGAGTGATCAACCTTTTCAACATCCGATTCACAAGAGAAGCATCGTTGGAGAAGCGCACCGGTGATCTGCATGCGGTCATCCGTAACGAACGAAGTCTCTAAGGGATTTCCCGCACCGCTTCAACAAGGAGAAAGTGTCCATCCCCGGATGTGACATCCAAGACGGCCATTGAGGCCTTGAGGCAAGGTTTGGTTAGAGATTACGATCTTTATGTTGAACTAACTCGCTACCCTTGTTCTACTTTTGAGGATGTGCGAGGCTAAGGCTCAGCCCCGGTCGAGGTAGAAGAGGACTGATTCAGGGCAAGAGTATCGAGGACCGAGCGGTGAGCGAAAAGTCACCACCGAGAGGCACAAAGAACAGCAGGCCTGGTCCGTATCGAGGCCAAGCGAAGGGAAGCAAACGCCGCGTGGATGAACAGCCGATGCACCCAGGGTTCCACCTCCGCCAGAGTATTGCTTTTCAGTAGACCGCCAGCCCGATCAACAAGTCGGACAAGTTAGGCTCGGCTGATTAGATGGCCAAAAGCAAGTGAGGAGCCTAATCCAAGGCGGGACACGACCAAGTGGTGTGAGTACCATTATGATATTGGGCATACCACAGAGGACTGCATAGCTCTAAGGCGGGACATAGCTCACCTACTACAGAATGGCCACCTGCAGCATATCCTGCCCAGGAACAGGCGGAAGAACGATGAAAGAGATGAGCCAGAGATCTTCCACCACCACCACCAACCCATGAGGTAAAATTCATCTCTGGTGGATCGGATATTTGTGGACTAACATATTCTGGCCGCAGCGTGTAGCTACGAGAACAGTGCAACACCACCACAGGACAAGCGAGTCGATCCAGAGATCGTGTTTGATGAGTCAGACCTACAAGGAGTGCATGGGCCACACCACGATGGGTGGTGATCAAGATCCGATTGGAACTCGCATGGTCGGAGAGTCTTGGTAGATGGAGGCGATTCGGTCAACATCATCATGGTGGAGGCGCAGGAAGCTATGGGGCTGAAAGACTCTGATGTAACGAAGAAGTCGGCGTCTGGTAGGGTTGATGGAGAAACAAAGCACGGCTGGGAGAGATCACCCTACCAACCTATGTGGAAGGAGTCACCTCTTTTGAGAAGTTCTGCGTGATAGATCGCCTATCCTCATACAACGTAATCCTAGGCCGACCACGGATCCACAACCTCAAGGTCAGACCTTCAACGTACCACGGTGCATCAAGATCCCAACGAAGTGGGGGACAAAGAATAAATGAGGGAGAGCAGCAGACCGCACAGAATGTTACAGATACCAAACCTTCGGCCTGTAAGTCCCTCGCATAGCAATTAAAGCGACTGTCAGTTCTGTTGAGAATCTGTCCCACGCATGGAGACAGATGAAATTGTTTTGGTGGAGAAAAACCTGACAGAAGGTTACGGTTGGTTACGATGCTCCGAGGTAATCAGACCTGCTCTAATTGACTTTCTGAGGAAAAAAGAGCATTGTTTTGCTTGGTCCCATTTTGATATGACTGGTATAAGTTCCGATGTGATTACACACAAGTTAAATATTGACCCAACTTTTAAGCCTGTGAAACAGAAGCGCAGGAAGTTTGCACCAGAACGTAATGAGATTGTGAACCAGGAGGTACAGAAACTGCTGGACATGGACATGATCAAAGAAGTAATGTACCCAGATTGGTTGGCAAATGTAGTTGTGGTGCAGAAAAAGAATGGCAAGTGGAGAGTATACGTGGACTATACAGATCTGAACAAGGCGTGCCCAAAAGATTCATTTCCACTACCACACATAGATGCCATGGTGGACGCCACCGCAGGACATGAGGTGCTAACATTCATGGATGCAGCTAGCGGATTCAACCAGATCAGGATGCACACTCCAGACCAGGAGCATACAGCGTTCATGACCAGCAGAGGAATATATTGCTACAAGGCTATGCCTTTTGGACTAAAGAATGCAGGTGCAACATATCAAAGGCTGGTGAACATGATGTTCAAGGACCAGATTGGAGACACAATGGAGGTCTACATTGATGATATGGTGGTGAAATCAAAGAAAGCTGAGGACCACATCCAGGACCTGGAAAAGGCGTTCGAGATACTGGAAAAATATAATATGAAGTTAAACCCTACTAAATGCACCTTTGGTGTCACTGCAGGAAAGTTTTTAGGCTATATGGTGACAAAAAGAGGCATAGAGGCTAGTCCAGAGCAGATCTCAGCAATAATCAACTTGCAATCCCTCGAACTCGAAAGATGTCCAGAACTGATCGGAAGAGTAGAATGAGCAGATTCATCTCCAGATCTTACGAAGGTGCAAGCCCTTCTATGATCTTACGAGAAAGAACAAGCGATTAACCGGGGACAGAGCATGAGAAAGCATTCCAGGACTCGAAAGCGTACTATCATCACCCCACTTTTATCCAAACTGAACCAGGAGCCACCGGTCCTCTACCTCTCTCAGAATGTAAAGCTCTGTAAAGTGCGATCCTGGTGAGAGAACCTGATGGACAAAGAACATCCGGTGTATTATGTAAGTAAGAGTCTTCTAGATCTTTGAGACCAGGTATTCTCGTATTGGAAAAATTTGTTTTGGCTTTAACATTGCTTGTACCAAGTTACGCCTTACTTTGAGGCACATCATATTATCATTCGTACTAATGTTCCCGTGAGATCGGTATTGTTCAGACCGAACTTTCAGGTCGTATGTCAAAATGGTCGATAAAGTTGAGCACCTATGATCTATCCTACGAGCCCGAGCAAAGAATCAAATCTCAAGCATTAGCGGACTTTGTGGGTCGACTTCACTCCCACACTAGAAAAGCGGTAACAAAGAAATCTTCCATCCGGACCTAAACAGTCACGGGAACTCAGACAGATGGTTCACCAACATCGAAGTCTTGGACTAGGTGTGGTCCTGAAGTCGCCACAGGGGGACAAGATAGTACAGGCTGTATCCTGTGAGTTCAGGACTACCAACAATGAAGCTGAGTATGAGTAATCGATAGCGGATCGAACGTGTGTCTGGACATGAAGGTTCAGAATCTAAAGGTAAAGATAGACTCTTTGTTGGTTGCAAACCAAATCAACGGTACGTACGCTGCTAAAGATTCTAAAATGATTGCATATCTTGATTTAGTTAAAAATCTTTTTCAAAAGTTTACTAACATTGAGGTTGAGCAAGTCCCTAGAGATCAGAATGTGCAGGCAGATGCTTTGGCTAACATTGGATCAGCATTTGAACCTGGTACGCTGGACAGTATACCTATTATACACATCTTGGAACCAGCAGTCCAGAAAATTCAACCAATCCTGCAGAGCACAGGCCCGGCAACCCGCACTGGACCAAACCATACTATGAGTGGCTAGTCCAGGGCAAGTTACCACAGGACAAGGTCGAGGCAAGAGCATTCAGAATCAAGGCGTCCAGGTATACTATCATACAAGGCGTATTATTCAGAAGGTCCTTCAACGGGCTGTACCTGCGCTGCCTGGAACCTGACCAGGTCAAGACAGTACTATCAGAAATACACGATGGACACTGTGGAAACCACACAGGTGGTAGAAGCATGGTCAACAAAATCTTGCGCATGGGCTACTACTGGCCCACAATGAAAACAGATAGCATCCAGTATGCCACAAAATGTGACGCCTGTCAAAGGCATGGTCCAGAGATACATCAGCCTGCACAGAACCTGCACTCAATATCCGCACCATGGCCATTCATGAAATGGGGTATGGACTTAGTTGGCAAATTACCAATGGCTCCAGGACAGAAGGTGTTCATGCTAGCAATGACAGATTACTTCTCTAAGTGGATAGAGGCAGATGCATACAAAAACGTCACAGAAAAAGAAGTTATAGCCTTCATAAAGAAGAACATCATCAGCAGGTATGGGATCCCCTCTGAAATCATATGTGACAATGGACTTGCATTTGTGGGAAACAAGACCAGAGATTTCTGTACAAAGTGGAACATCAATTTGGTGACCTCTCCACCAAGATATCCTCAAGCAAATGGACAGGCTGAGTCCAGCAACAAGATTGTGATCAATTGCATCAAGAAGAAGCTGATGGAGAAACAAGGGAGATGGGTCGAAGAACTGCCACTAGTACTTTGGGCAGACAGAACTACGCCAATGAGAGCTACAGGGTAAACTCCGTACTCAATGGTCTATGGGTGTGAAGCAGTACTACCCGTGGAAGTGCACGTTCCAACAATCAGGTATGGACTCAATACATTTTCTGAGAATAATGAACTGCTCTGTGACAGCCTGGATACAGCCCAAGAGCTCAGAGACTTAGCAGCAGTAAGGTTGGCAGCATACCAACAATCAGTGGCCAGAAGTTACAACAAGAATGTCAGAGTACGAATGTTCAGATGGGAGATCCGGTCCTGAGAAAAGTATTTCAGAACACAAGGGACAAGGCTGCAGGCAAGCTAGCCCCAACATGGGAAGACCCATACCTTATTGATTCAGCAACAGGGAAAGGCTCTTATAGACTACAGACCCTAGAAGGAGACATGATCCCAAGACCTTGGAACACACTCCACCTCAAGCTCTATCACATGTAAAGTGTCCTGGACCAAGACATCCGTAATCCACAAAACTCAAAACTTTTCCTTTGCAAATTATCCTATACAATCAGATCGACTTGAGCTGTCGGAGGGCCGCTATTAACGCCAACTGGCCAAGCCTGACCCTCCTTTCTGCAGTGCACAAAACAATGCAAAAATCTGGGTCCACGTAACCACGAACAAATGCAAAGACAAAGACAAAAACTTGGGCTCCAGCCCCAGAACGACTGCACCAACGGGACAGGGAGTAATGTCCGTTAAGAGAGCCCCAAAGTGTAAGTCGCCTAAATTCTCAAACGCATGCATGCTACTTTACAAATTCATAACAAATTATATGCGCATCATAACAAAAAGCATAACAAAACATAACATAAGCAAAACATAGCATAACATGGCCTAGCAGAAACTAACAAAATAGTTGACAAAAGTCAAACCATGCCTATGCATGGATAACAAAGTTTAGAGCGAAGTTCAAACCAAAAGCAAAGTTTAATAATTACAGACCAAATATCACAGGGGACATCCCCCCCCGGCAAATTCAAAGATTGTTCAGAAGCCAATAACAAGACCAAGAGTTCAACGGTCTCCACCAACTGACTCACCATTTCTTTCAAAGATGTTCTTCTCAGAGGACAAGATTGGATGAACCAACAAAGACCAACCTCAAGACTGGACCAGTGGTACCTCCTGCATCCTATCAGACAAATTGAGATCAGAACACTCGACTTTTGCTAATATTAATTATTCGTCTCAATAATATTCGTAATTCATTTCTCTTGATTTTCTCATTTTCTCGAGAAAGTCGGTTCACTTGTCGCGTGGAATAAGCGTGATCGTAGTCGAACTTAAAAACAATGCCATTTCCTCATACGAACTCCGATTCAGCGATTCAAAAGGCTAAAGCTGCGTATTTTTTCGACGCCGCCGTGAATCGCCAAATTTGCACAGACGAAATCCGCGAGCATGCCGCGACCGGCCCCATGAGTGACCCGCGAGCAGAGCGGCTCGCTGTTGTGGAGCGGCTCGCTCCCTGCCGCACTGGGCGATTTTTGTTTTTAATCCGTATTAATTAGGGCTCGAACTCCTATACTATTTAAACTTCCCCTTAGCCCTAATGTGATTAATCAAATTGTTTTTCACCCTAAATATTATAATCCTCTCTTCTCTCTTATAAATATTTTCTTATGCCCTATTACATCATAATTGTTAGAAATTTTAACGGATAATCCACTCATGAGTCGCAAATACGGAGAATATATTACATTTTTAAATTGTCCTATACCTTGTTTTGTGAGTTAAACCATGTGACTCATGGTTTTGGGACATGGTTTTTATGGAAAAACCATTTGCTTCCATGGTTTTGGAGAAACCATGGTCACCGCCCTTGGTTTTTCTTAACGAAAACCGTGTTCTTGTTTTCCTATAAATAAGGGGCTTTGGTGATCATTTTCATCTATCCAAAAACACACCAAACCCTCTATTCTCTCTCTTTAATCCCCGTCAAAACTCTCTCAAAAACTCCATCAATTTCTCATTAATTCTCCTCACAAATTCATTCAATTCTTTTTCAAATCAAGCCCTAATCTGCCCTGATTCCTTCCCTTGCTAATCCCTTCGGTAATTCTTATTGTTTAGTATAGTTTTCTGATTATTATGTTATTATATGCTTGTATTGTGTGTTCTTATGTTTTGTATGTGTTATTGTTGTGCCTTAATCAAGGAGAGGAAGACTTGGACGAAGAGGATACAATCCTTGTCGAGGAAGAAGAAGAGTAGGACCTTTCTCATCGCTTAAGCAAGGTAACTAGGTGTAGCCTTAGTGATATTTTGACATGTGTGAGACCATATGATTGATTGAGGATGAATTGATTGTTGTTATGTATGTAAAGCTATGAACTTTGGGTTGATTGTGCTATGAAATCATGTTCTTTGGTCTTATTTGTGTTGGTCTCACACTAATATGTCTTATGGAATGATTTAGGGTGATTGTTATATTGAATTTGGGTTATGTTGTTATTAAGTTGATTTAAAGATGATAATTTTGGGAATTATAATGGTTTATTATGGCTATTCTTGAGTTCTTATGATTATTACTCCGTATTTAACATGTTGGTTATGGTTGGTATTGAGTTCTTAAGTGAATTACTCTGCACTAAGTTTGATATTGTATGGTTGATCATAGGTCAGGTTGAGGATGAGTATAAATTGGATAATTATGTTGTTAATGAGTTAAGATGGATATTATATTGGGTGAAGAATAAAGGATGATTGATATGACATTGAGGATGAGTTGGGTAACTTGGTTTGCTATATTGTTAGTAATTGTTGTATTGTTGGTATTGAGATGGGGTTATGATGTATTGTTGGATTGTTCGTGTTGCTTATGCTTGAGTTAAGTTTGCATCGTGTCTTTGATCGCTGCGTATGTGAGGAGCTACGACGCCCTAGTTTGGACTGGATACCGCCCATGATCCCCTCGGCTATTCTTGTTGCTTAGTTAGAGCGACTATGGGTTCTCAACCCGTTATGGTTGGAGACTATGGTTTGATATATGTCGCCACCGTTCTTGTTCGCTCGGTGGAATTTGGCCAAATTTAGACTAATGAGTTTGAGGAACTTCTTGTTCATTGCCCGCCATAGGGTTTGAGTGATTCTTGTTCGCTTCACCGAGGTGATTCTTGTTCGCTTCACCTAGTGCTCGCGGCTTACTCTTGCGATTGATTGTTGACTGATGTTATTGATTGACACTTTGTGGATGGCATTCAGGTTGGTTGTTGACTGCCACTTTGTTGATGACAGGTTGAGCGTGTATGATTTGTAAGATGGTTGGTTGTTATATTTTGATTATAGGTCACAGGTTAAGTTAGTTGATTATTGAGTTAGCTTGAGGATGATCTATGTTAGTTGTGTATTTGGGGTTGTATTGTTGTTTATGTTGATTATGTTGAAATATGACTGGGGAGCACCTAGTTACTCCCCACTGATTGTGGCTGTTACATTCTTTGTGGCAGGTTAGCGCGGGTTCGGGTTTGTCAAGTGAGGATGCCGTGAGGATGACCTATAGCTAGGCTTGAAGTGATTTTGGACTAGACTTGTTAGGATGTTTAGTTTTATTATCGTTGTCTTACTTTCATTTTGGAGCTGGTTTTGTAAGGGGTATTTACTCTAGGCCTACCCTTTTATCGTTGTTTAGTTGGTTTAGTGAGTAATGATCCGGATTCCACGGTGTTTCCGCCACCGTGGCTCGCTTTTATTTTCTTTTATTTTATAAATCCTTTTTATTTCTTTATTTTCTTTTGTTGGAAAATCCGGGTTGTTACAGTTGGTATCAGAGCGAATACGCTCCCAACTCTCTTAGGTGAGTGAGTAGGATTTGACTTAGAACACCGAGTGAGAGTGTTGGGGTAGACCCATTAGGTGGGGGACAACGTTATTTGTGCATATGTATGAGTAGTTGTATGAATGGTGGACTTAGGATTCCCACCATTAGATCACAAGTTTACTTTGGACGCAGGTGCAAGCATGAAGGAGTCATGCAAGATCGTGTGTCGACTCGATAGATCATCATATTCGAAAATTCATCGTTTTGCCTTTGAACTAATCCTTGCAAAGCTTTTGATCTGGTCTGATCGTCGTTTTTAAATGTATTTCTTTATTTCAAAATGTTTTACTCCGATAAATGTTTTCTTATCTATTATTTGGTTACTTCGATTTCATCATACTCAGCATTCTAAGCAAAATCCTTTATACTTCTATTTTCTTATCAAATCATGTTAGCCTTCATTTTTAATATCGACAAAAAGGGAGTATTTTACATTCCGTTTTAAATACACTTTTGTGACCCTTGTCTTTTAATGTTATTCATTTGAGAGTTCAGTTTTATCGAAAATTTTAACCTATTTATTGCCTTGACGATCTCTTGACTTAACTTTTCAATTCATTCGTTTCTTCGACTTTAATCATTTGATTATTCGCATGTCAAACCTTCTTTATTCCTCCAATCTTTTGAAAAGCCTAGGGATTTAATTTTGAAAGTCTTTGAGTCTCTCCGACTGTTCAGCTGGAACA
Source organism: Dianthus caryophyllus (assembly GCA_023091065.1). Classification (NCBI taxonomy): domain Eukaryota; kingdom Viridiplantae; phylum Streptophyta; class Magnoliopsida; order Caryophyllales; family Caryophyllaceae; genus Dianthus; species Dianthus caryophyllus. Next base: position 6,481,190 of record CM041529.1, on the reverse strand, counting down.
AGAATCCTGAAGCCGGATCGCGATTTCATGATCCTACCATCAGAGTACGCAACGGAAGTTCTTAATCTATGTCACCTACCGTATTCGTGGGGACCTCTTTCAGCTTGCTAGCTACACCTATTTTTGTGCATCCTGCTTGTTCTTGGATCTCACCATACAGCTGTTTTAAAACCATTAGCCGAATTACAACTTGAGCTTCTTTTTCCCCAATAAAATTTCTTATTGTGTTCATCATCATCTTTTCAATAGGTCGTAATAAATAATTTATAAACTCTCTTATTTCAAGAATGTTTTCAGTCAGTTCTATTAACGAAACCTATTTTTGTATATTTGTGCTTTAATGATTTGTGTATCCTTCTTGTACATTCTTATTTTGTAACTATGTTGACGAAAAATTTTAATCAGCATTGTTTTACTTCACCATTCATTTTTAAACGCGTCCATACATTTTGATGGCTTTTTACTCAGTCAAATTTGAAAATGACTGATGCTTATCCATTGCATCCACTTTTGATCAAAACCTCTTTGTCATCCTAAACTTTCTTTTATGAAGTTTTCTAATTTGAGCATTTAGTTTATTTAAATATTATTTATTCTACTCGGTATTGTAGTAGCTTCATTTTCTAAAATCGCTATCATTTTGAAACTCAACTTTAAGACTTCTCCTTTCAATCGTATCTTCTGATCATATTCTATATCCGTCAAACTTTTCGGGAATTACCTTTTGGTCTTGCCTTCATGCTCTATGCTATCATGCCTCTCTAGTGTCTCTATAGAACTACACCTCTTGTCTTTGAGCTAAATTTTAAGGTACCGATCTTCTATTTCTTTCCTTCCCTTGCCTTTCGGTTGCCATTCACATCCTAATTTTGTAAGAACTCTTGATGGCTTAATATCAATCTGGTCCCCGTTAAGTTCCTCTGATCACTTGCTGGTCAACTAGCGGCCGTAGGGTGATTTATCCTTCTCCAGCTCGAGACTTGATTCCTAGGTTGTCGCTGTTATGGGAGTCTTAGATGTTGGAGCTTAGTGGATTAGTAGCTAATGGTATGGATGTTCGGTTAGGTGGCGCGCATGGTTGGTCGTGGTGGCCTGAGTGGATTCCGAGTTTTGTGACCTCTAGCTGGAGCTTTGCGAGGTAGCTTAACCGTTGCGAGACAATGTTTGTGAGTTATAACCTTCGTGAGTAAAGGCTTAATATGCGATGAGTAGAGGTAAAGGAAGTGATGGTATCTATATAGGTAGTATTTTCGAGGATTCGATTATGATGGTATATGGGTGTGATAATCGTGAGTTAGTGAGAATTGGGAAGTGATTTTGTGGTGAGCAATAATAATCGGCTTTGAGGAAAACTTAAAGGTTATAGTGAGCATGATAAAACTTTGGGGTTTGTACTTAAAAGGATAATGTAGGAATGACAAGTGTGCATCTTGTGGTTTTGTGTATGTGCTAAATACAAGGAAAATCATTAATGGGAGGAGAGAATTCGAGGTCAGTAAGGTAGTGACTTTCGAGGAAGGTATGGATAGACATGTGTATGGTAATAATGGGTTGAGAGAGTAGTAAGCTTTTAGCGATACATTTTGATAGCTACCTGTTAGTATACGTGTGGCTTGAGAATGAGATGATATGGTATGACATAATTATGATTATTTCATTGTGGAGAGTGTGGATAGATAGGAGAAGCGATATAGACTTGAGCTTGGATCACGTTATGATTGAGGGTATGAGGATTGTCTTTGGCATTGATTTGAGGATTAGTTTGTGCGGCAATTGTATTGGTGACGTTAGTTAGGATGTCCATGGGTTTAAAATGCGTTTGGAGTGTGTTAAGATTTTGGATTGAGATACTATGTTGAGTTGATATGGACATACGAAGCTAATAATAATCAATTTGGGTTTGTCGAGCATACGATGTATCTATGGTATACAAGTTTACATAAACTAGCGATCCACATCCGAGCAGTTGGTGATATTGAGCTAATATAAGCGTCGTTAAGCGTGTCTATGCCCCTGTGATCAAGGTGAGTAGAGTTAGCGATTCTTGTCTTGAGGACCATAAGAGTAGGTAGTTTTCTTAACCCTTTGGGGGTATTCTTTCGTTCTCAAGTTTCGAGGACGAAACTTCTTTTTAGGTGGTGAGATTGTAACACCCCGACTTTTCCTAATATTAATTATTCGTCTCAATAATATTCGTAATTCATTTCTCTTGATTTTCTCATTTTCGGCTCGAGAAAGTCGGTTCACTTGTCGCGTGGAATAAGCGTGATCGTAGTCAGAACTTAAAAACAATGCCATTTCCTCATACGAACTCCGATTCAGGCGATTCAAAAGGCTAAACTGCGTATTTTTTCGACGCCGTCGCAGAATCGCCAAATTTGCACAGACGAAATCCGCGAGCATGCCGCGACCGCCCATGAGTGACATGGCGGAAGGCTCGCTCTGTCATGTGGAGCGGCTCGCCTCCTGGCCGCACCGCGATTTTTGTTTTTAATCCGTATTAATTAGGGGCTCGAACTCCTATACTATTTAAACTTCCCCCTTAGCCCTAATGTGATTAATCAGCTGTTTTTCACCCTAAATATTATAATCCTCTCTTCTCTCTTATAAATATTTTCTTATGCCCTATTACATCATAATTGTTAGAAATTTTAACGGATAATCCACTCATGAGTCGCAAATACGGAGAATATATTACATTTTCGGTGTCCTATACCTTGTTTTGTGAGTTAAACCATGTGACTCATGGTTTTGGGACATGGTTTTTATGGAAAAACCATTTGCTTCCATGGTTTTGGAGAAACCATGGTCACCGCCCTTGGTTTTTCTTAACGAAAACCGTGTTCTTGTTTTCCTATAAATAAGGGGCTTTGGTGATCATTTTCATCTATCCAAAAACACACCAAACCCTCTATTCTCTCTCTTTAATCCCCGTCAAAACTCTCTCAAAAACTCCATCAATTTCTCATTAATTCTCCTCACAAATTCATTCAATTCTTTTTCAAATCAAGCCCTAATCTGCCCTGATTCCTTCCCTTGCTAATCCCTTCGGTAATTCTTATTGTTTAGTATAGTTTTCTGATTATTATGTTATTATATGCTTGTATTGTGTGTTCTTATGTTTTGTATGTGTTATTGTTGTGCCTTAATCAAGGAGAGGAAGACTTGGACGAAGAGGATACAATCCTTGTCGAGGAAGAAGAAGAGTAGGACCTTTCTCATCGCTTAAGCAAGGTAACTAGGTGTAGCCTTAGTGATATTTTGACATGTGTGAGACCATATGATTGATTGAGGATGAATTGATTGTTGTTATGTATGTAAAGCTATGAACTTTGGGTTGATTGTGCTATGAAATCATGTTCTTTGGTCTTATTTGTGTTGGTCTCACTAATATGTCTTATGGAATGATTTAGGGTGATTGATATATTGAATTTGGGTTATGTTGTTATTAAGATGATTTAAAGATGATAATTTTGGGAATAATAATGCTTTATTATGGCTATTCTTGTGTTCTTATGATTATTACTCTGTATTTAACATGTTGGTTATGGTTGGTATTGAGTTCTTAAGTGAGTTACTCCGTACTAAGTTTGATATTGTATGGTTGATCATAGGTCAGGTTGAGGATGAGTATAAATTGGATAATTATGTTGTTAATGAGTTAAGATGGATATTATATTGGGTGAAGAATAAAGGATGATTGATATGACATTGAGGATGAGTTGGGTAACTTGGTTTGCTATATTGTTAGTAATTGTTGTATTGTTGGTATTGGAGATGGGGTTATGATGTATTGTTGGATTGTTCGTGTTGCTTATGCTTGAGTTAAGTTTGCATGCGTGTCTGCTCGCTTGCGTATGTGAGGAGCTACGACGTCCTAGTTTGGACGGATACCGCCCATGATCCCCTCGGCTATTCTTGTTGCTTAGTTAGAGCGACTATGGGTTCTCAACCTGTTATGGTTGGAGACTATGGTTTGATATATGTCGTCACCGTTCTTGTTCGCTCGGTGGAATTTGGCCAAATTTAGACTAATGAGTTTGAGGAACTTCTTGTTCATTTGTTCGCCATAGGGTTTGAGTGATTCTTGTTCGCTTCACTCGAGGTGATTCTTGTTCGCTTCACCTAGTGCTCTACGCTTACTCTTGCGATTGATTGTTGGTGATGTTATTGATTGACACTTTGTGGATGGCATTCAGGTTGGTTGTTGTTGCCACTTTGTTGATGACAGTTGAGCGTGTATGATTTGTAAGATGGTTGGTTGTTATATTTTGATTATAGGTCACAAAGTTAAGTTAGTTGATTATTGAGTTAGCTTGAGGATGATCTATGTTAGTTGTGTATTTGGGGTTGTATTGTTGTTTATGTTGATTATGTTGAAATATGACCTGGGAGCACCTAGTTACTCCCATTTGATTGTGGTTTATTACATTCTTTGTGGCGAGGTTAAGCGCGAGTTCGGGTTTGTCAAGTGAGGATCTGTGAGGATGACCTATAGCTAGGCTTGAAGTGATTTTGGACTAGACTTGTTAGGATGTTTAGTTTTATTATCGTTGTCTTACTTTCATTTTGAGCCGGTTTTGTAAGGGTATTTACTCCCCACCTCTAGGCCTCAAGGCCTACCCTTTTATCGTTGTTTAGTTGGTTTAGTGAGTAATGATCCGGATTCCACGGTGTTTCCGCCACCGTGGCTCGCTTTTATTTTCTTTTATTTTATAAATCCTTTTTATTTCTTTATTTTCTTTTGTTGGAAAATCCGGGTTGTTACAGAGATGACTTCAGCCCGCTCCAGGATTGCCTCCCCAGGGAACATCCGTTTAAAGTCGGGCGATCTCGGCAGACAAAGTCCCAGGTAGCGCGTTCCTCGGACCAAAGATTTATCATCTCCACTCGAGCGCTGGGTCCAAAGACGCACGCAGTCCGATATGACAAAGATTGTGTTTACGAGCATCCTCCCTCAACTCTTCAAGCTCTTTGTCCTGCCTGGCAATGAGATTGTCCTGCTGCTGGATCCTTCGAAAGTGGATCTTGTCCATGGCAGTCAGCTTCTCACAGCGGTACCTCTCGCTCTCAAGTTCCCATTTGGTAATCTTGAGGGAAGAGCGAAGTGCTTCGTTCTCAGCCTCTGCCTTAACTCTATCACCCACCAAGACTGGTACAGTAGAGCCAAGGCTAGCCGACATATTTAACAACTACGACACAAATGACAGAGCGGAAAGTCAGAATCATGCCGAAAGCAAGTCAGAACAAAACTAAAGCCATGAAAAGCACAAACCTGGGCGCAGCAGCCCACCATCTTATGCGTTAGCCGTGTAGGGTCCAAGGCAGCAGGTGCAGGGGACAATGCAGCAAATTTTTCACTCAGGGACTCTCCCAAGGAGACATACTCAGATTGACTTTGAGCGCGCAGAGGTATTGGAAGCACAGGACTTATTTGGGGCAACTCCTTTACCATCTTCTTCTCCAGGTCGGAGCTACGTGCAGGAGGTTCATCAGCTGTTTTGATGGATCTGGTCAAGATTATCCCTGGTGCCTTCCTATCTTCGTTCCTCAAGGCCTCTCGAGCCCGATCAATCACATCAGTGATAGCCTCGAAGGATGGGGAAGTTTTCCTGTCATTTTTCTCTTCGCTTTCACCGACATGACCTTCCTCTCCAGGGGAAGGAACAACCTCAATAACATCGTCATCGTCATCGGAAACTGCAAAACAAAACCGCAACAAAAGTCAGAAAAAACGAAAAAGCACATACGAAAGAAGATGGCGAAGGCGGAGTCACCATGGGTATAAGAACCAGCAGTGGAAGGGCCAACATCATCGCGTGCCATGGTTGAAGATTGAGAAGTGGAAGAAGAAAGCTAGGGCTTTTTCGAAATTGATTTGGGGATTTTTTGTTAGGGTTTCTTGATTGCAAAACAAAAGAGATCAGAAGGAAGGAATGAGTTAGAGAGAGAAGCAAAACAAAAACTAGGGTATATATAGAAGACAAAAGGAAGTTGAGTAGTTTTACAAAAATAAGCGCGCGAAGAGACGGGATATGACCCATGACACGACGTGCGCAGTGTATTGGAAGCGCCAAAATAGGCGCATTTCCCCACGCCAAGCCAACTACTTCATTAATTACTGAGTTCAGGTCTCGGGACCAAAGGCACAGCGAAACGAGGCGGCTGGGCCAGGCTCGATACTGGACCAGGGTAAGGGCGATAGCATCTCCTAACCCTCCAGTTCAGGACTGAAAGGCAAGGAGATGGGGGACAAACTGTTGGGACCAAAAACCCAGGCTGGTCCAGAACCCTGGGCCAGGCCTAGACGGCAGGATCCTGATCGGCCGGGACGTCTGAGCATGACACTGCATCTGAAAAAACAAAGGTGCAGTCGGAGAGGAAAAAGCCAAAATGGGCCAAGCCCAACAAAAGAGTTAAACATCAAAGAGAAAGCCCAGAGGCGCAAAGAAGAACCCTAAAAGAAACGCGTTGAAGACTAAGTCAAGCATGCAGAACCGAAGCCATGGAAATAGCAACTCTTTGGAGAAATCAGAGGAAGAAGTTACCTACATTTTGGGAAGTGAACGTTGGACTCAAGACAATATATAAGGAGTAGATTTCAGAAGAGGGACACATCAGAATTAACTCACAACTCAAGCACACTAAACTCTACGCAATTCACATGCTTTTAAGCACTTTATATTTTTCTCGCCATTTTTGTATTACATGCAGGTGGTCAGGACTGCACTGCACTAATTTCACTGAACTAGTGAAGATCCTCTCTCCCGGCTTGGCGTAGTGGTTTTTCCCTTAACGTTTAAGGGTTTTTCCCACGTAACCATATTGTGTGTCTTGTTTCGTTTTTTGCCATCTTCTCTTACGTCTAAATTCAATCACATAAATCTCAATACAACTAAAAGGATAGTACTAGTAGATCCACAATCACTAAATCAAACCGTGTGAGAAAATCACCCCGAACAGGCACTATACTTGGTGAACAATCGTTCATACCGAATCTTCCAAGTACTTTGTTGATGTAGGCCTCTTGAGATAAACCCAGGATATCTCTAAATCTATCTCGGTGAATCTTAGTGTATGTTTAATTGCAAAGTAGGTTTAAGTTCTTTAGCATACAAAACTAGGCATAAAATGAAAAACATCATGAATAAGCATTTCATCAAACATATGGCGTGCATAACATAAAAATATCGTATTTCTTGAATTTCTCAACTTATTACTAAAGTTTTATGCAAAAGGCCACTAATGTATAAGTATATACATCACACTTTGCTAAACAATGATTTATATAAAATTATGTTAGACATCATACTTTTTGAAGGATAAGAATATACATCAGATTTATAAAATGTGATGTGTAATTGTGTATAATGAAATTTATAAACATCTAAGATTTGAGAAAAAAGATGTCTAAAAATATGGACCTAACAAAAAAAAAAAGATAGATACTCCGTATGTATTACTTCCGCACTTTAAATACATAAATATCAAATAAAATTAATACTGATGTCTATTTTACTTAAAAGACGAAACTAAAGTACTAAAATCCCACCCAATCTCGTGAAAATTGTTTAGTACTCCGTATTACTCCGTATATTCCAAGAAAAGTAGAAAACCCAAGCAAATCCAACTAAACCTACTTAAACGTCATTCACTAGTGTTGTACTCAAGTTTGCGCTCGACATCACCACGCACCGCCGGATCTAACACCGATGAACGATGACACCATCGGTGACCAGTACAGGCCTTCAAACCGCCGCGAGAAATAGTAAGATGCTTTCTCTTCTTTTTTCGTTTTTTCCTCTGAATTTTAATTTTATTTAGTTCTGATAAAGTTAAGTTGATTGAAATTAGTAATTTTCATGTGTTCATCATTGAAACTGCATCTACATATTAGTATTAGGGGTTTTTCATTTACATTAAGTACTGTTAAATTTGATTGTGCTATGAATTAATCTTAGATAGAATAATTATTTATAGAACTAAAATTTTAATTTGATGTTGCAATAAATTTCTGCTAAAAAATCAAATTAGGTTTTCTGATTGTGCAATGAATTAATATTTGTTAGATTAATTATTTAGAGAACCATGTTATAATTTGGTGTTGCATAAAATTTTATTTAGCTCCGATTGTGGTACTTCAAGTTATATATCAAATTAATTTCAAGTACATTATGTTGCGCATGCTGTTATTGCGCTCTATGTTGTTGTTGCTGCCGATGTGTTATGATCGCTATTTGTTGCGGTGCTGCAATGTTGTATGTTGTCGATGACTCTACGTGTTGGTGTGCTGCTTTCTTGAAAGTTTTTGTCGTCGTCGCCGCGTGTTGTTGATGATGTCCGTATGTATTGGTGTTGTTTTCAATGCGTCCTGATGCAATATATGTTCTTGTTGTCGCTGACGCTGCGTTGTTGTCGTTGCACGTTATTGTCACTGTCGTTGCGTTGTTGTTGTTGGTTGTGTTTCAGTCACTGTTTATCGTTAACATATAACGTTGCATTGGTCATTTGTCATTCATCGATTGTGAATCAGTGTTATGGGACTTATGTTGAAAAAGAAGTTTTATTGTTGCCATAATCGTTAGCTGTTACCAAACAAGAATTCCGTACGATCATTATGATCTTATCACTTTTGCACACTTACTTTCCTAGTATTCTTTGTGTTTTTTTACAGTCAAATTTGGGAAGATTAACACTTTAATTACAATCAAATCGTAGAACATTTCCCCAACTCTTTCACGAAATCTGATTTAGTAAGGTTTGTAAACTAGCTCTCATGTTTCCTAATTATTTCACTTATATTGTTTCTTTCACGAAATCCAATTTAGTAAGGTTTGTAAACTATATCTCATGTTTCCTAATTATTTCACTTACATTGTTTTTGATTGAATCTTGACTTATTATATTTGGAACTTACATTGCGATATACTTATTGAGTTTGCCCATGTATTTTGGAGCAACGGGCAAAGACCTCAGGAATGAGGCTCTGATACACTTGCACGTTCTTTATAGGTATATATAAGGGGATATCTAATGTTGGTTGGAATGAATTCATTTGGCTTTAGTCAGCTAAAAATCCAATAACCCTTTCATTTGTATCGTGGACAGGTTAGATGAAAGATGATTAATAAAAGCTTACTGAAGAAGGTCATCATTTTGAAGGCCAAATAATCAAATGCCTTTCAAGGAGTCACTGTGTCACGTTTCTTGTTCTATGTGTTCCCTCAATCGGGTAAATAAACATTTTTCTTTTCTCATTTTGGTATCCATGAAACGGTTATGACTTTGGATTTTTTTCCCTCTCTCGTAAACTACTCAATACTTGTGTATAATAAGGTACGACTTAGATACGTGGACTAAAGATTACTTCATTAGTTGTAATTTGGATGACTTTCACCCAAAAGTGTGTTGCTTTGTAATGTTTTAATTTTTGTTTGTAAGGCTGTCATTATGTTGTACGATGAACGCACTTTCTAGACGTTATGATTATATTGGCAAAATTTCAAGAGAATACGAATTAGGCTGAGAATTATTATGCTTTTCTTTTTAAGTTATAGTCACCCGCTTCTTTTAGCTTTCTTTATTGATATAGTGTATTCTTCGACAAGTCTTTGATGTCAAGTTCTTGGATAATTAATCGAAATGGATATATAGCTGCAGTATACTTGTAGTCCTATTATTTATGCTTGATATTATGTGCGTATGTAATTCTTTATTTTTTTATTAGCAGGTGATGGCATACTACAAGTCCAAGACATATTAAAATTTCGTCAAACTCTCTATAAGCTTTTTGTATAACGTATCCTAATGTTATGTTTGTAAAACTTACGAGTGCTGACTTATCTTGTTACTTTGTACATGGTTGTTTGAAAGATAATGTATTATTGTATCAAAATGTTTTATAATTGGAAAACATATCAAATTACGTGTTTGTAAGACACATGTCTATTTGTTTTTTTTTTGTCATGCAGAGTTCAAATAGACATCATACTTTTCATAAATCATATGTCTATTTGGATAAATAGACATCAGTTTTTTACTAAAATATGACGTCTTTGTATCAAAAAGAAATCAGAGTTTTAAAAAATATGATGTCTGTAATTCAATGGACATCATATTTAAGTCTAATGTGTAAATATTTCGTATAGACATCACTCAACTTAACATCAGTTGTAAGTATGATGTCTATATGCCAAAAAATCTGATTTCTATAACTATTTTTGTAGTAGTGATGTGATTACTAGAATAATTGGTGGAGGATTTATTTATGTGCTTAGAAGATTTAAAGATAAAGAAATAAATAATTTAAAGAAGGAAAGAAATGGAAGTAATGTGTTCTTCATGTTTTTGATGAGGATGAAGATATGCTTACAATGTTCTTGAGTAAGTTTATTAGAGAGAAAAAGTGTTAGAGATTTTCAAGTGGTTGTATGTAAATGAAATGTAGTTGTAGTAATAAAATGATACTAGTAACTTGTAGTAAGTTTTTGTGTAATAATAATGTTTAACCTTTAAATAAAATAAGCTAGAATGTGATGATGTAATTGTAGGAGTGTAAGTGAAGGGTGGTGTGTGTAAGACAAGTAGAATAATGGAAGAGGATAAATATTGACCAAGGAGAGCCAAATATCTCGGCCAAATCATCAACCAAGTGGCCCGATTTTCGTTTTTGAAATTTTCGATTTGCGCGCACGTGAAAAGTCTTCAAATAAAATATATAGTCTTAAAATAATGGTTCGAAGTTAGATCGAAAATAAAAATGGAAATAAACCTTGAAAGGGAATCAAAACAAAAATTGGGTCTAGAATCCTCGAAACTTGAATAAAAATTCGTTTGATCGAAATATATATTTTTTTCGTTGAATGTTATTGATTTAAATAAATATAATCAAACGTCAAAAAGTTTATCAGTTTAGACTTAGTGTGACTCATTATTTCGATTTTTAGTGAAAGTGTTAGTTAAATCAAAACGAAATAGTAATTAGTTATTAATATAATATGATTTATTAAAATAAAAATCAAAATGATTACATTTGAACCAAAGTTGATGTTAAGGGTTCATGTGTACGTGAACTTGGAAAAAAAATTAAAGTGGCTTGACTTTGACTTGCGTGTTTGAAATCGTTGACTTGAATTTCAAAGCCGAGAAAAGTATAAGTGTCCATTTTTATTTTAAAAACGAAAGGTGTTCGAAATTGAATTTTATAAACAAAAGGTTTTACTTTTATCTTTATGAATAGTAGACTAGGCTTGACCATTTTGAAATTTGAAAGACGATATACGTTTTGTGTTGACTTTTATAAAATTTTGAATTGTGTTTCTTTTTGAATTCCAAAGATAATGCAATAAACTTTATTTTTCAAAAATTTTATATTTGGACTTAGGAAAATTTAGTATTATTTGGCGAAAAAAATTCAGTCGCATTTTTATTATAATGAAAAAGGATGAGTTTAATTTAAGGAATTTAATTCTTTTACAAAATTATGCTACAAAAACACGGGGTGTTACAAATTCCCATCCCCACTTTAAACCCTTCCAAACCCAAGAGCAACTAGGGGTTATCTTATTGGCCGGTAGTATATGACCCAATTCCTTTATACCGTATTTTGCTAGTATGACTTCCGAGCATAGCGACTTCGGCTTCCTAACCATACGCCATATCTGCTTTGCTAAGGCCGCTTTATTTAAACACCTCATATCTCTAATCCCAAGGCCTCCTCTAGACTTAGGTAAGCTTAGAACCCTCCTGCTACACCAGTGGTTCTTCCGTGATTCATTACATCCTGCCCACCAAAACTGCGCTAGGCCGCTAGCATAGAGTTGATTCTATCCAGCACACTTACCGGTACCTTAAATACCGATAGCCAATATACTGAAAGAGCAGACAAGACCGAATGAATTAAGCAAAGTCTACCAGCTGGTGACAGGAAGATTCCATTCCAGGAGGAAATCCTCCTTCTCACTTGCTCGATCATCGGGTAAAAAATTTTAACCCTTGGTGTCTCCATATATACTTGTAGGGCACCCCAAATATTTTAATTCACGTCAAATAGATAGATAGATGGAGGATACTATGATAAGGACACCGTATACTTTCATTTTGCATCTATATTGTACCATTTGATCAATATCACATGATTTTGCATCTATATTAAATTTTTGGAACATAATTAGTGCTATCATCAACCAAATTATACGTAAATAATTTGTACTCCCTCTGTTTCGGCAATTTGTTTACATTTACTTTATACACATTTATCGATGTGAGGAGAGAGATAAATAAAAAAAAAACTATAAAAATAATAATATAAGTACAAAGTGGGTAAAATAAAGCAATGTGATTGGTTAAGGAAGTTGGGTCCACATCCACAAGTGGGTCACCATAGACATTTATGGAAAGTGTAAACAAATGACCCGTACATCCATAAATGAAAAGTGTAAACAAATGACCGGGACGGAGGGAGTACAATTTATTGGTACAATGTGAGAAACTTACGGAGTAAAAAATAGTAACTTTCTCATAGAAACTCATGTTTAAGAATCTCAACTTTGTATGTACCAAAAAAAAGAATCTCAACTTTGTATACAACAAATAAATTAAACTCATACAATTATTTAGGAACAACAGATTGTAACAAAATATTTTTCTATAGTTAGATAATCTCGATTTCAAGTTTAACATATAATCTATAATTTACAAATAAATTAAACTCATACAACTAATTTGCAACATATAATCTCGATTTCAAGTTTAACATGATACTATTACATACGAGTAACAATTTATTGTGGTAAAGTAACCCCAAAAAAAAAGTTAAAGGCGATGGATCATAAAAAGATTACCTCGATCGTGATATAGACCTTTTTGCAGTAAATTATTTGATTATTCATGTTACCTGCAAAATTTAAAATAATTATATTTAGTTATTAATGTAGAAAATTGACAATAATTAAAAAACAATTAGAGGAAGAGACTTATTTCATAAATACAAATTAAAAAAAACGTATAAAAGGAGAAAAAAATTGCGCAGGAATTTAGTTGAGATTTGCTTGCAAAGACTTTGTATAAATACTACAATGATCAAGTATTGTAAATTAATATGACTCCTATCTCTAATAAACTTTGAATTTTCACTGAATTTATCTTCAAAAATATCACAACGTATAAAAAAAAAATTACTAATATTAAAAATTTAAATTAAGAGTTTTAAAAAAGTTGAAGAATACCACATCGCTCGAAAAAACCTCCAATTATATAAATATATATATATATATATATATATTGATTGATTGATTGATTGATTGATTTGACAATTTTCTTAAAAAAGAAAAACATGATTTGCTAGCGATTTCGCTTATATCTTTAATGGACTTTATTTATTTATTTATTTATTTATTTGAGTGTTTGACTCATACATTGATTTTTAGTTGGATTACGTTAATATGAATGTGAATAGATTGCTAGTTTGTCAATTGGATTTAAGTTTAAATACTTCGTAATATGTTTTGTTAGTTCTTAGTTTCGTTTGAATACTTCCTTGTTTGTTATTCACTTGATTTCTATTTTTTATTATAATTATTATTATTTTCTATTATTATTATTTTTTATTTTTTTTTGGTGTAGGCACCAGGCTAGCCAACAATACACCTTTATTTCTACCTAAATTTCACCCCCGGTAAAATACGTTGTATACTTAGAAGGTCCACTCGACCGACTAAGCCTTACGACTATTTTCCACCTTGTGGCGTCGTCTCTTGGCCCACTCGGCACGTCCAATCGACAAACGCACAAGAGACGAAAAACACCCTCGGCTCGTTTTAATTGATCTCCATGACCCGCAACGATTTCTCAAAATTTTCATGACAACGCTGTGGGTTACAGCGATTTAAGTAAATATAGGCAAAGCCGCTGTGAGTCACTTAGGTTATGTTCTTTTAGCTTAATTTCAGCTCTATTATGTTAAGTTCAATTCTCATAAGGTCGGCTCAACTCCTACAAGTTCAGCTCTAATAAGTTGAATAGAATAAATTCAGTTCCCACAAACCCAATTAAGGTTTAATTTTAACTGGTTTCAGCTCTTATATGTACATCTCCTATAAGTTCAGCTTTTATAAGTTCCGCTGAGGGGCGGAGCTACGGGTAGGCTAGTGATACGACACGTTTATTAGAGGTTAAAGTGCGAGTTTTAAGTGTTGAATTCGGAGTATTTCCGTCTCTTTAGATGGTTTTATGAGCACTTACACGAGTACGAAGATTCAAGCTAAAACCGCATAAAAGTCAACGTCAAAGTCAAAGTCAACTGTCAAAGTCAAAGTCAAGGTCAAAGTCGGAACCGAGCACAAGTCATGGCCCTAAAGCCGACTCAAGAGGCCACTCAAGTCAAGGAAGTCAAGTCAAGGTTCTACAAGGAAGCATTGAAGGAAGCATTGAAGAATTTGGCTAAGTATAGAATTGAAGAAAATCGTGGGGGAATGACCAGGAGAAAGGCGCCAGGGGCGCCTCAATTGCGCCTGGGGCGCCTCCCATGAGCCTGGGGCGCATTCCTCAGCACGCATCGTTTTGTTTTATTTTGAAACGAGTTTTAAGGGTTTGTAATAGGGTTTTTCGAGACTTATCTTTTCATATCATCATATTAGGCAGCTTGAGAGAGAAAATTAGGAGAGAGATTAGGTTAAGTTTTCAAACAATTACTCTTTAATTAGTCTTTAATTTAATGTTTATGGATTTTCTTAAGAATTTGGGTTATGTTTGGATGATTATGGGTAACTAAATTCCCTAGCTTTTGGTGTAATCTTTGGGGTTTCAACCCTCCTTTTGATCAATGTGAGAAAGATTTCATCTTTACTATTTCATTTGAGTATTTACTTCTCTTAATGCATTGTTTTTACATAATTCTTGGATTTGTGACTTGTGTTGATTCTATTGTTGCATTTCCTTGAATTATATGCTTGAGGATTTTGGTTGTTCAATGTTTGGATGCTCTTAATCTATCTTGTGTTGCATTATTATCATGTGTTATGATGTGGTATGCCGATTCATCCCTTATAATCATGATTTGAGAAGTAAAGTTTGAATCTTCAATGCGAAACTCTTTCATGCCGATTCTTGAATGTGTTTTCATTAGATTTTCACACATTCCTCTTATGTTTACTCTTGCATGGGTTGCATGAATACATTTGTATGCGGTTTCATCGTGTTTTTAATGCAATTTTTACCTTGGTTTGCCGATTCATTCTTGGTATGTTCATGCATTGTAAGTGTTTGAGGAATTGCTCATATGAATAGTAGTCTCATATTTAATACTCACTTGATCATTTGGTGTGTGTTGGAACCTTGTGTGATTACACCGAAAGTGCCCTTCTCATCTTATTAATCTCATTTTTATTACTTGCTTTTTAGTTTTCGACTAAACCAACCTTATAAAACCCCGCCTTTGTTTACTTTATTTTGTTTTGTGACATTAGCCTAGATATCGTCCTTCCCTTGGGTTCGACCCTTCTTAATCGCTATACTACGTATTTGTGTGTGATTGATTAGGTTTATAAATTGTTAATTTGACCACTTTTATTAACGACGTAAAAAGCGCGTCAAATTTTGGCGCCGTTGCCGGGGAAGACATTAGGCTTTCTAAGTTTCATCTTTGTTAGTTAGTTTGTTTGTTAGTTTGTTAGTTTGTTAGACTCCTTAGTAGTTTTTCTTTTACATAGCTTTGTAATATTTATTGCTATCTTGCACTAACATAGTATTTATTACCATTATCATTACTAGTTTGTTAGCATTTATTACTCTTGGTCACCCAAACTTGAGTCTCACTCAAGTGTTGGGTAGAATTTTATCTCTTTAGTGTTGTTTTTATTTTGTAGGTTATTTCTTCTTGCATGTACCCAACTCGGTCATCTCGAGCTCCCATTGCACCCATTGATCTCGAGATCGAAAAGACGTTACGAGATCTTCGTCGAGTAATTGGTGAACCTCCTACGCCCGACGATATTGTCTTCGATTTGGATAGCGAAGGAGACATCGTAGACGACATTGAGGGTTTTCACAACATTTTTGCCGTACCCGAAGAGCCTCAACCCTTAAACATGGCGGGACCACCCGACAATCGCACGTTGAAGCAATTAACCGCACCCGATCTCACTCAACAACCATTATGTATCACTTTTCCGGAGCATGAAGACGGTCATAACTATGCCTTGAAATCAGGCATCATACATCACCTACCCGTATTCTATGGTAGAGCCGGTGATGATCCTAACCGTCATCTTGCGGAATTCCACGTGGTTTGTAGTACGATGATGCCGGATGGAGTAGAGGAAGAGGACCTCAAACTCCGGGCTTTTCCATTTACACTCAAGGACTCCGCTCGAGATTGGCTCTATTATCTCCCGTCTAACTCGATTACGACATGGCAAACAATGAAACAAATCTTCCTCGCCAAGTACTTCCCCGCATCCCAATCTTCTTTGCTCAAAAAGCAAATCTCTAACATTGAGCAACTAGATGGAGAAACGCTTTATGAGTATTGGGAACGTTTCAAAAGGATGTGCGCAAGTTGTCCCTACCACGGGTACACCAAACAAGATCTTATTATGTACTTTTTCACCGGGTTACTTCCCGAGGAGGCTAATATGGTTAATGCGGCGAGTGGGGGTGCCTTAGTGAACAAGACCGTTGAAGCGGCTACCACTATAATTGAGGAGTTAGCGGCGAGCTCTCGTCATATTCGAACCAAGTCTAAACCTAGGGGTGTGCACATGGTCAAGGAACAATCAACAACTCAAGATTCAAAGCTCATGAACGAAGTGAGTTCTTTAACCGCCATGGTTAAGGAGCTAATGCAAGAGAAGTCGGAAAATCGAGCTCAAGTGTGTGGGATATGTGAATCTCCAACCCACCCTACTATGATGTGCTCTCAAATGGGGGAAGGAGACTTAGAGGAGGTGAATGCGGTTGGTGCGTTTGGTAATCGACCTCCTCGTCAAAATTATGACCCTCATTCTAATACTTTCAATCCGGGGTGGAAGGATCATCCTAACTTTCGGTGGTCCAACCAAGAGAAGCCTCAAGAAGCAAAGTGGAATCAAGGTCAAGGAGGAAACTACTCTCAAAACCCTCAATACTCACAAAACAACCGATTTTCCAATCAAAAACCCCAAACACAACTCACTCAACCTCAATTCCATCAAGGTGGTTCCTTTCAACCTAACCAAGCACCACCCTACAACTCTCAACCACAAAATCATCCCTCTAACCCTTCTCGCTCAAACCAAGATATGTCGACCGAGGAGTTAGTTCGATCTTTGGCGCTCACCGTGAGTAGTTTTGATGCAAATTTGAACAAATTGCAAACCACCATGCTTCAAGGTCAACATGAAAACAAAGCAAGCATCTCTAACTTGGAGCGCCAAATGGGTCAAATGTCGAGTGCCATTGGTCGTCTTGAGGCTAAGGACTCGAACAAACTTCCTCCCACCGTTATTCCTAACCCCAATGTGAGTGCGGTTTCTCTAAGGAATGGTCGACAATTGGAAGAAGCGGAAAAGAAGAAAAAGAAAGCTAGGAATTCATCACCTAGCCCGGATCCGGTTAGAGAGGAAGAAGAAGAGATCGTGGTCGTGGATAATGAAGCTCGTCAATCACCTCAACCTCACAAGGGAAGTCATGTGGATGAAGTCCCACCCATGGGATCGCCGATCTACGAACCGGTTGCTCCATTTCCTTTGGCTCTCAAGGAAACCCGGAAGATCGAGCAAGACAAAGACATCTATGAGACGTTCCGAAAGTGTGAGGTAAACATCCCTTTGATTAACTTGCTTAAGAGTGTGCCTCGTTATGCTAAGTTCTTGAAAGATTTGTGTACGGTTAGACGTAATAACAAGCTTAAGGCCACTAAGAAGGTGCGGGTGAGTGAACATGTCTCGGCTATTTTCCAAAAGAAATTGCCTCCGAAATGCAAAGATCCGGGCATGTTCACTATACCATGCACAATCGGGGATAAGAAGATTGCGAATGCTATGCTAGACTTAGGAGCTTCCATTAATGTCATGCCGTTCTCTTTGTTTGAAACGTTGAATTTGGGTCCTTTGGAGAAAACTAGCATAGTTATTCAATTGGCGGATAGGTCAAATGCCTACCCGAAAGGGATTATTGAGGATGTGTTGGTTGAGGTGGGGAACCTTGTGTTTCCCGCCGACTTCTATGTTTTGGATATGGATATGGATCGTTATGCCGCCTCTATGCTTTTAGGTAGGCCGTTTCTCAAAACGGCTAAGACTAAAATTGATGTAGCTAGTGGTTCTTTGACTTTGGAGTTTGATGGTGAGGTGATGAATTTTAATATCTATGATTGTATGAAATACCCACCGGATAACCATTCTTTATGTTTTATGGATGTGATTGATCCTTTGGTTGAGCAAGTTTTTGATTTAAATGGATATGATGAGGTCGAAGTCGCGCTTTTTAATAGTTTAATGAACGATGATTTGAATGCCGATATTGTCTTTCCTTCAAACTTGCAATCCTTGATATGTGATTTGGGGGATGGAGTTGATAATTCTAATTTGGTTGAAAGTGGTGTGAATCCTCCTTTGGAGCGACCCACTTCCTTTCCCTCGTATGATGCGTGTTCGGTGTTTGTTGGTACTAACCCCCCTCCACTAGCCTATGTTAGTGAGAAACCTGTTCGCTCAGTTATAAAGGCACCCGAGGTTGAGATCAAGCCACTCCCGAGCCACTTGAAGTATGTTTTCTTGGGAGAAAACAACACATTGCCGGTAATCATCTCCAACAAGCTCACAACCGAACAAGAAGGTAAGCTCTATCGTGTTTTGGTTGAAAACAAGCTTGCTATTGGTTGGACGATAGCCGATATTCAAGGTATTTCCCCTTCTACTTGTATGCATCGTATATTTTTAGAAGAAGGGTCGAAACCTATTCGACAACCCCAAAGGAGGCTTAATCCTCCGATGATGGAGGTTGTTAAGAAGGAGATTCTAAAACTCCTTAGTGTGGATATGATATATCCGATTTCGGATAGCAAGTGGGTTAGTCCGACCCAAGTTGTCCCTAAGAAGTCGGGTATAACCGTTGTGGAGAACGACAATGGAGAGATGGTGTCCACCCGAGTGCAAAACGGGTGGAGAGTTTGCATTGATTATCGCCGCTTGAATGCGGTGACTCGAAAAGACCACTTTCCATTGCCTTTCATTGATCAAATGCTAGAGAGGTTAGCGGGGCGTGCGTATTATTGTTTCTTGGACGGGTTCTCGGGGTATTTTCAAATCCCAATCGCACCCGAGGACCAAGAAAAGACTACTTTTACATGCCCATTTGGCACATTCAAGATATAGGCGGATGCCCTTTGGACTATGTAACGCCCCGGCTACCTTCCAAAGATGCATGGTTTCAATTTTCTCCGAGTATGTCGAGGATTTTATTGAAGTGTTCATGGATGACTTTACCGTCCATGGTGATTCTTTTGATAGATGCTTGCATAACCTAACATTGGTGCTCAAACGTTGTATTGAGTCGAACCTCGTCCTAAACTCCGAAAAATGTCATTTTATGGTCGAGGAAGGCATCGTGTTAGGTCATGTAGTGTCATCTAAGGGACTTGAAGTGGACAAAGCAAAGATTGACACTATCAAGTCCCTACCTTATGCTACTAATCTTCGTGAAGTGCGTTCTTTTCTAGGATCCGCAGGTTTTTATCGGCGATTTATCAAGGACTTCTCGAAGATAGTATCGCCTCTTTGCAAGTTGCTCCAAAAGGATGTGGAGTTTGTGTTTGATGAGCCTTGCAAGAGGGCGTTTGATGAGCTAAAGGCAAGGTTAACTTCCGCTCCCATAATTCAACCTCCGGATTGGAAGTTACCTTTTGAAATCATGTGCGATGCGAGTGACTACGCTTTGGGAGCCGTGCTTGGGCAATCAGTGGGTCGTGCTACACATGTCATCTACTATGCTTCGATGACGATGAATGAAGCCCAACGGAATTATACAACAACCGAGAAGGAGCTCTTGGCCGTCGTTTTTGCCTTAGAGCGTTTTCGTTCTTATTTGCTTGGAACCAAGGTGATAGTATACTCCGATCATGCCGCACTAAGACATCTCATGACGAAGAAAGAATCAAAACCAAGATTGATACGTTGGATCTTGTTGTTGAGCGAGTTTGATTTGGAAGTGAGGGATAAGAAAGGGACCGCCAATGTGGTGGCGGATCATTTGAGCCGAATCGTTCATTCCGAGGATAGCAAAGGAGATCAAGAGCCGGTCAAAGCTTTATTTCCCGATGAGCATCTCCTAGCGATCAATGTGTGTGCTCCATGGTACGCAAACTTGGTCAACTACCTCGTGACGAAGCAATTCCCTCCGAACTTGTCCAAAGCTCAAAAGGATAGAATCAAGAGTGACTCCAAAAACTATGTGTGGGATGATCCCTATCTTTGGAAGCATTGCACGGACTTAGTGATTCGGAGATGTGTCCCCGATAATGAAATCTCTTCAATTCTTGATTTTTGCCATACCCAAGCTTGTGGAGGGCATTTTCGAGCTAGGAGAACCGCTCACAAGGTGCTAAGTAGCGGTTTCTTTTGGCCGAGTCTTTTCAAAGATGCTTACTCTTTTTGCCAAACATGTGATCGGTGTCAACGGGTTGGTAACATATCGAAGAGGAATGAAATGCCGCAACAACCTATGTTGTTTTGTGAGATCTTCGATGTTTGGGGAATTGACTTCATGGGTCCGTTTCCGAATTGCAATGGCAACCTCTACATTCTTCTTGCGGTTGACTATGTATCAAAATGGGTGGAAGCCAAGGCCACTCAGACCGATGATGCGAAGGTTGTAGCGGAATTCTTCAAGTCAAACATCGTTTCACGCTTTGGATTCCCGAGGGCCATGATTAGTGACCGAGGCACTCACTTTTGCAACTGGACCATCGAAGCACTTCTCAAGAGGTACGGAGTTATACACAAGGTGTCCACCGCTTACCATCCTCAAACCAATGGTCAAGCGGAGGTTTCTAATCGGGAAATCAAGTCCGTGCTTGAGAAGACGGTGAACCCAAACAAGAAGGATTGGAGTCAACGCTTGGAGGATGCGCTTTGGGCTTACCGTACCGCGTACAAGACACCTCTTGGGATGTCCCCGTATCGTCTAGTCTATGGGAAATCATGTCATCTTCCCGTACAAGTGCAACACAAATCATATTGGGCGGTCAAGAAGATGAATATGCACTACAATGAAGCGGGTGACTTGCGGAAGCTTCAATTGCAAGAGCTTGAGGAGCTAAGGAGGGATGCATTCGATAGCGCGGAGACGTACAAGGCACGGACGAAAGCAATACACGACAAGCTCATCTCCCGGAAGAATTTCAAAGTCGGTGAGAAAGTCCTTTTGTATCAATCCCGCCTTCGTTTATTCCTGGGCAAACTTCAATCTCGTTGGCTCGGACCTTTTGAAATTGTTAATATTTATCACTATGGAGCCATCGAGATTCGAAGTTTGACAACCGGGAAGATTATGAATGTTAATGGTCACCGACTCAAACCTTATTACGAAGGTTTTTCAAAGGAAGGGTTCGAAGAATTCACTCTTGCGGACCCTATTTACACGGATTGAGTCGGTGACATGTCGAGCCTAAGACGGTAAACAAAGGCGCTAGGCGGGAGGCAACCCGACCATTCTCTTTTTGCAATGCTTAGTTTATTCTAATAGTCGAGTAGTTTTCGCCTCGTAGTTTGCTCATTTTGTAGGTACAAGTACAACGATCAAGCGCTCCCGAGATAGACGGTTCACGCTTCCCGAGGCCGTAGAATTTCATTTCTTTTTTTGGGGAAAAAAAAAAAAAAAAAAAAAAAACACCACAAACAAATCAAAACCAAAAAAAATTCTAAGGCAAGAAAACGAAGCAAAGGCACCAGAACTAATGCGCCTGGGGCGCCTTTAATGCGCCAGGGGCGCCAATGCGCCTGGGGCGCTTTCATTGCGCCTGGGGCGCATCAGGCCTGCCCGAATTTTCACCTTATTTTGCTCGTGCCTTCTCTTCATTATTTCATTCCTTCATTACTTCTTCTTTTCTTCCTCTTCTCCCTAAAACCCTCATACACCCCTCCTTCAATCACCATTGTTCAACCCTTATTTTGTGATTTCACCTCTAAATTTTCACACAATCACATTCAATCACTCATTCTCCACATAAAAACACCAAAAATCATCAATTTCACTCATATTTGACCTAACCCTAAAAAATTCGAATTTCTCAATTGTGGTTCTAAGGTTCGATTCACTAGTAGAAAATAGCCCTATCGTGTCGAGGTTATCGTGGCGGTTCTTCTAATAACGACACAAAAAGTAAGGTAAAATACCTTTAGTGGCGGTTTCAAGGTAAAACCGCCACTAAAAATGAATGTGGAAGAGGCTTTTAGTGGCGGTTCTAACAAACAACCGCCACTATAGACCTATCGTGGCGGTTTTTATATAAAACCGCCACTAAAATATGCTTCTTATTTTGTCTCACAAACACTTTGAGAATAGTTTTTAGTGGCGGTTGTATTTAACAACCGCCACCGTAGGTCTTTGTGGCGGTTGTAGCTTAAAACCGCCACTAAAAGGTAACTTATTTTTTGTCTTACAAGGAGTTTGAAAAAAAGTTTTTAGTGGCGGTTATTTTTAAAAACCGCCACTATAGATCTATAGTGGCGGTTGTTAGATAAAACCGCCACTAAAATGTTGATTCATTGAAGGACCTAAGATGGCGGTTGTACTAAACAACCGACACTAAAAGAGAGATACCTAAATATTTTACTTTGTATCCCTCCACTTCAAATCAGCCTCCACTTCAAAATAAAAAACATAAAAATTAAATCTGCCCTCCGACCTTCTTCTCCGTCGTCCCTCCGTCGTCAGCCCTCCGACCTTCTTCTCCGTCGTTCTTCTCTCCTCCTTCGTCCGTCGACCTTCTCCGTCGTTTTTCTCTCCTCCTTCGTCCATCGTCAGCCACTTCTCCTCCGTCGCCCTCCATCTCTTTTAGTCAGTAGGAGTTCTTCTCCATCTCCTCGGCTTGCTCATGGAGTTCTCCTTAGCCACCATGGCAGTCTGCCTTGCTCATGGAGTTCTCTTCGCCTTGCTTCTTCTATTCTTCGTCCTCACCGTCTACTCACGGAGTTCTCCTACATCGCTCATAGGTTTTCTCTCCTCCAGGTTTTTACGGCGCATTATTGATTCGTGATTTTAGGTTTGTGATTCATCGATTCTCTACCTATTATTGATTCGTTGTTTTCTCTCCTCGAGCATTCCGTTGTCATTTTCTCGGCCCTATTATTTTCAGTTCGTGATTCATCGATTCTAATCCATTATTCTGAGTAATTGAAGGTATTATTCCTATTTAGGGCGTGTTTGGTTCAAGTTAGTGTGGAATGAGGTATGGGTTTAGAATCACTTAAACCCATACCATGTGTTTGGTTGGTGTTTTTGTGATTTTGATACCCATACCTCAAACCCTCAAGGTATGGGTTTTAGAAACCCTAGGGAGGGGGTGGGTATGGGTGATTCCAAACCCATGGAATCAAAATGTAAAAAAAAAAAAAAAAAAAAAAACACGATTTTTCACTTATTTTTCTTAACTATACTTTAATTTTATTTTTATCGTAAATAGATTAATATTTTATCAATACTTATTTTTCTTAACTATACTATTATTTTTTTGGATAAAAACAATTTTTTTTGTTACAAGGTAAATAATGTTTTTGGACGTAAGTTAGTTAATTAGTAAGGGTAGGTAAATAATGTTTTTCTGTACTTTGGTTTATAAAAAAATTCTTGAGTGAGACAGTCTCACGATAATATTATCGTGAAACCTCTCACAATAAGGGGTAGTTACTTAATTAGTGAGGGTAGGTCTCTGTAATAACTAGTAAATCTCACATGTGAGGCGGTTTTACATGAGATGTACTGAAAATTCTTGATGGTATATATAGTTATTGGGACAAAATGTATAATTTATAATTTATTTGCCAAAATTGGAAAAAAAATATTGAATAATGATTTTACTAATAAGTTGAATTCTGCTTTAAGTTTAATAATTCTGACATTTAGTTTGGTCTAGTTTATGTAATTTTAAATATTTGACATTTAATTTATATTTATATTTAGGGTGATAGGGGTTTTATATTATATTTTTATATACCTAACTTGTAAAAAAAAAATTCTAAAAATAATTAGTTTAGGTGAATTGTGTGGAATAAAAACCACAAAATTTGATTTGATTCCTGATATCAAAAGTCTTCATCCAAACACTAGGTATAGGAATGAATATTAACCCGAAATTGAACCAAACACAAGGTTTCAGGAATCAAGTCCCAAACCCATACCACCTTGGAATGATTCCTGATTCCAAACCCATACCATCGTGCGAACCAAACATGCCCTTAATCCTTTCATTTGATTTTCTTCGATTTAATCAATATGCCACTAGTTTTAAGTGTCGATTTCATTTGATTTTCTTCGATTTAACTCGATTTATCTGCTTAAAAAAAAATGCCACAAGTTTCATTTTACATTTTATACTCAAATCAGAATGCTTATTCTAGTTGGTAAAAATCGTATTTTGGGGTTGGCTTTGTTGTCTATGCTTAGATTCAAGTAATGAGTACAAGTCGTGGGTTTTGGGGTTGCCTTCCACAGCCGCTCTCCTTCGCTTACAATGCCTTCTTCTGGGTTATCTCAATCGAAGCAGCTGTACGAAGGTGTTGAAAAGAACTTCAAAATGAAGGATCTGAAAGAGGATAGCTGACTTGCCAAATTGGCCACTGTTGAGGAAGGAAGTGAGGATGAAAATAAAATTTTGTCGACAACTGATTCAAATAGATCTCTTTCTGAAGATTTGGCCAGGTCTGATTCTGAGTCAGATCATGACGATAAGGTATGTGTACTTGTATCAATCAATTCACAATCTACTATGGTTTCCTTATGACGTAAAGTAACGAAATGGTCTGGAGATTACCGTGTTGTTGTTGTGGTGAGATGAGAATCCGACTTTCTGCCTTTTAGATTTCTTATCAGCAGTTACGTATGTGTTGGGGAATCCACAGCTGAATAGTTACGAACTCAGGCTACGTTGCTTATAAGTTATACGGAGTATAACCCAAGCTATGTATTTAGCCAATACCTGATGAATCTGTATAGTAATATGAACACAGATAGATGGACAAGAACAGCCATTCCTGTCACCACTCACCAGTCACCATTGTTCTACACCTTGCTATCTCCGTCTGGTTTAATCTCTGCTGTGTAGGAATTTGAAACTGAGTACATCTTCACCAATCACCCCTAATCATATACAAGTATATGACAATTTTGTGTCACAAAAGATTTGGAAAAGAAAAGGAAAACCTACATTGGACTGACTTGTGTGAGAGAGCCTTAAAGGCTCAGAAAAATTGATTCTAATATTGAATTTTTATGATGCTTGCATTGTGGGATTATTTGATCCCATCCTGTGAAGCATGTTTTTTCTTACTCTATGATTAAGGCCTTAGGGGTAATACTGACTTTGTGATTGAGGGCAAACATGACAATATAGAATCTATAGTTTCTCGACAATGAGTGTGACATCACAAGGGGAACTCAATGGTCTCAAAAGTCGGAGTTTACGTTGTTTTGAGCTGTCTTTGTCTTTACCTTTGCTTAATCTTCTGAAGACATGGTTATGGACTTATGGCTCATTTCAGTCAATTCTTGCTCATTTCAGCCAGACATCTCAAAATTTCAAAGTGGATATGGTCATGGTATTGCTCACTTCTCAACTTTGGGTTGTTTTATGTTGATGACATGATGTCTATATTTTGTTGCTTATTTTTCTCCTTATTATGACAGGCTCATCTTCTCCGTCTGGCTTGTGCCTCTAAAGGCCCCCTTATTGATGCTTTGCCAAAGATAGCATCTGAATTGCACAATCTAGGAGTAAGCCACTAATATCTTCATTTTATTACAAACTAAAATGAGTTTCAGTTTCTTAAGATTTAACATTGCTATCGGGCATCATTTTGTGTAGATTTTTTCAGAATGGGCACGTGATATTGCTACTAACCCATCTACTCTGTATAGCAAGACCTTTGATCATGTTTTCCCGCATCATATGGTTTGATGCTTTCTTTCTATATAGTCTTGTTTAGTGTCTCAACAATATAGTTGTTAGGTTTATCCTTTGAACCACTTTTCATTTTGTCCCGTTATTATTGCAGATCACATCTGAAATATCTGAATTCTGGGAGCCAGTGTCTGATTTTGGAGAGCAGGGTTCATCTCTGTTAAATTCTCGATATCTTAGTGACTTTGAGGAACTGCGGTCCCTCGGTAAGTAAAATGTTCCATGTAATTGACCACATCTTTGGGAAGAAAAATTGAGTAGTGTCTAACAGGTGGAAATAATGAAAGTAGTGTCATTGTTCGCTGTTCACATTTATTCTAATGTAGGTACTTCTTTGAAATATTATTATGGCTTTGACAGTCATTCCTTTAAAAAAATTTGATCTGTAGGAATTGCGTGATGCTGAACTATCCAATGTTATTACCACTACTAATCTACAACGCTACGAAGTGTTACTTTATACGCTCCCTTTGTTTAGGAAAATCCTCATTGTCTTCGTTTGTGGGAAAGAATATTGGAAAATTAGCCAATCCCTTACAATAGGAGGGTGTAACAAACTACCAGTATATTTGGTGCCATTTCTATTCGCTTCTTTCAGATTTGTTTTTTTTTTTTTTTTTCTTTGTTCAATTGGTTTAGATAGGAGGATTTGAAGGGACTAGGTTATGGTCTAGCTCAGTAGGTACCCTAACGTTTAAGTTGGTTTCCTTAGAAAGACGTGATAAACATGGCCATTCAAGATAAAACGATACCGTTGTTGTATTAGCATAGACTGCTTACATGTCTGTAAATGTGACAGGTCATGGTGGTTTTGGACATATTAACCTCTGCAAAAATAAGCTAGATGGAAGGCAGTATGCTGTTAAAATGATTCTTCTCAAGGATAAAAGTCCTCCTGTTAATGACCGAATATTGAGGTATGATTTTTACCCAAACCTCGACTTTGTTTCATTATAAATTTCACTGGTGGCCAGCTGCTTTTTCATCTATTGTCCTTGAGAAGAAGAATCTATATGTTTTTTGGTGTTATCAAGCGACAACTATTTCCATTTCATTTACCTGGTGTAATTGGTTTGAGTAAAAATCGTATTTATTATGTGTGTTCATAATTATAATGTCAAATGCATGCATAGGGACCATTGGATGTTGATTGTTGCTTACTTGAGATTGAATACAATATATATTTTGGACTCGCAACGAAGTCGTTCGAAGAAACTTGACGTGACGATATTTTCATTTTGTGTTTCTAGGTGGTTTTGAGAAGATCAATAACGAGATGTTGCTCAATTTGACATTCGATCTCATGGAGTTATGGATTAGAGAAGAAGTGTTGTAGTATATGTATGTTTGCAAATTATTGTTGTGTTTTATATTTATTTGGAGTAAATTTAGAATTTTTATGTTGGATGTGTTGTTGTTTGCATGCACATTCAAAATGAATTTTATATCGTGTTAGTTGTTGGATATATATTGTTGTTGGATGTGTTGTTGGATGTTTTAATTGAAACATTTGGTGTATTGTGGGATGTGGTGTGTTGTCGGATGTGGTACGTGCAGGAACGTATTCATATGTGGATCGTCAAATTTAGACGAGGTCATGCCGAAATTTTTTCATATTAAAAAAAAAAAAAAATAATTAACATACAGTGGCGGTTGTAGCTTAAAACCGCCACTGAAAGTATAAAATATGACTATTTTGGATAACCTATAGTGGCGGATTCATCTTAAAACCGCCACTAAAAGTCTGAAATATGACTCTTTTGAACAACCTATAGTGGCGGTTGCATCTTAAAACCGCCACTAAAAGTTTGAAATATGATTCTTATGAACAACCTATAGTGGCGGTTGTTACAAAAAACCGCCACTATAGGTTGGTTAACAATACTTTTAGTGGCGGGTCTAAGCTACAACCGCCACTAAAAGTTGGTTACATATACTTTTAGTGGCGGTTGTAGCTTACAACCGCCACTAAAAGTCTGAAACATGACTCTTTTGAACAACCTATAGTGGCGGTTGCAACTTAGAACCGCCATTAAAAGTCTGAAACATGACTCTTTTGAACAACCTATAGTGGCGGTTGTAACCTAGAACCGCCACTAAAAAGTTGCTCTTTGGTGGCGGTTTTAACAAAGAACCGCCACGAAAAAGGAGGCCTTTTGGTGGCGGTTTTTTACAACCGCCACCAAAACTATACGACCCCTACATACACGTCGCTTCAAAACCGCCACTAAAACCTATTTACAACCGCCACTAAAAGGTGTTTTTCTACTAGTATTTTTGGGTTTCTAAGGCAAGGATTAGCTTGAGTCGGGTCTTCTAATCATCAACATTCACTTGTGCTACAAAGTTCTTCGGTTGTGAGTCGGTATACTTTCTCACCCTTTGTAATTGCTTTTTCACTACTTTGTTGTTGATTTCCTAGCTCCAAGTTGTCGTCTTTAGCTTTAGTGAGTCTTTTGCAAGCGTTTTTGGGTGAAATTTGGTGCATTTGGTTGAGTTTTGTGTCATTTTGTCAAGTTTGGAGGAGTGCATATAAGGTGTTTGTTGAAAAGCCTAGTTGAATTTTGGTCTAGGTGCATATAAGGTGTGTGGTCTAGGTGAATTTTGGTGCATTTCTTTGCATTGTTTCATTTGCATTGTTACGAATCATGGGTAGGTCTAAGGGTAAAGGGAAGGAGGTAGGCGAGTCTTCCAACCCCGAGCAACCTTATTCCGCTAAGCCAACACTACCTAAACAATTCCACCCTCGTTGGAATCTCCTAAAAACGCGAGTTATTCATCCTACGAAATTTTTTGATGCCCAAACCCTAGTGGACCTTGGTTTGTTCGACATTGTGATGGGGTTGGCGGAGAGAGTAGGACTCGAGGAGCTTATTTTCAAAACACCGGACACATACCCCGAGTACACTCGTGAATTCCTTTCCACCATTAAAATCCATGAACCCGTTGATGATGAGGAAGAGAAGTCAATCTCTTTTAGGTTACATGGCAACGATTACGATTGCACTTATTCGGAATTGCGTGAGGCTTTCTCCATTCAGAAGGAGCCAACCGGGGATTTTCGAGGCCTCAACCAAAATGAGATAACTTTTCTTTGGCGCGCTTTAACGGGTGAGCCGGGTAAGACGAACAATGACCGTAGTTCCATGATCACTCACCCCGCCCTTCAACTTCTCCACCGATTTATTAATGTCAACATTCTTTGCCTTGGAAGTCCGGCTAAGGCGAATAATGATAGTGTTGAACTCTTGTGGAGTTGTTTGCCTTTTGGTGTGGGTGTCCCCGATTGGGTTGAAATCTTTGTTCGAGCTTGCACCAAGAAGACAACCACCCAAACAACGGGTGATCTCACTATGGGTGGAATGATCACCCTCATTGCCGAATATGAAGACATCGACATGTCGTCGGTGGTCCCTTGTAAGGGGTTGACATCGTATACCAAAGAGGGGATGAAAAAGGCCAAGTTAATCGCGAAACAACGACCGAGACGGGGGTCTCAAACGATCGCACGCCAACGAGAATTGGTCGGTCCTTTCGTTTGGCTTGTGGGGACGTCTCATGTGCCGTATCTTGTCCTACCACGCCCCGAGGGTAAGCCGCTCCCCACGGGTGACCGACCCAAGGATTGGTTTGTCCCTCCCGACGTTGACATGGATGCGGGTGAGGGAGTTGTGAGAGATGAGGGCACGTCTCATCATATGGAGACCGATGAGGGGGACCAAGAGAGGTTTCAAGAGGGTGAGCAAGGAGGAGGGAGTTGGGAGCAAGCGGCTCAAGCCTATGGTGGACAATCGTACCATCATTCATTCCCGACCTTTACCTCGCAACAAGGGTCGTGGGGTTCATGGGAGGCTAGTGCCACCACGGATTGGCAACGTCAACACATGCATCTGCACCAAGAAACCGATTCTCGGCTCGCGTCGTTGGAGGACTACAACCACTTGCATCATCAAGTCTTAATGGGGATGCACAACATGTATCTTCAACAAGCGCCTACCATGTACTCAGGGCCGAGTTCGGATGACATTCAAGCGTTCTATGAGCGGGAGGAAGCGAGGAAGAGAGCGCATGATGCGCAACGGTCTTGGAACCAAGGGCCGGGGGGTCCTTGGGGTTCCGGGAGCGGGTTTTGAGGAGGGAGATGGCCACCGTTTCCTTCACATTGAGGACAATGCGACGTCTAAGCGTGGGGGAGCGGTATGTGATTTGTTTGTATATATTTATTTCATTTCATCGCATTTACATTTCGTTTTAGCAAATTTCATTTCATCTTTACTAAAAAAAAAAAAAAAAAAAAAAAAAAAAAAAAAAAATTGAAAAAGAAAAAAAATACAAAAATATGAAACTCCGATAGGTTGAAAACCCGAAAGAGCGGCCTATGCAAAACTGGGGGGGGGCCTCGCCTTAAGGACGTCTTAGTATGTGTCTTATTTGGCAAAGAAAATTGAGGTCAAAAGAGCCGCAAAATGAAAAAAATGGGCCATATTTACCTCCTAAGTATGAGGCTAGTAGTAATATCCCGTACTATGGGCTTGAATTGTTGTGAATTGCTTGTCTTTTTGATGATTGTGCGGAGGTATAAGGCGAGAAGTGTGAAGGGAGGAAGGGTTAGGAGCCACTTGATAAGGCCTTTGGAGTATGAAGGGCGTGATCACGTTTTTAAGGCGCTTGTCAAGTGGAGGAGTTATAAGGAGCGGGTTTTAGAGGTGTGCTTTGGATGACGGTGAGGCACACCTCCTCTACTTTATGGTTATGGTTTTGTGATCGTTTTTCTCTTGGAGGATTTTCTTGTCGAGGGAGATATAAGAAGTGAGGGGATAGGAGTTGGTGGCATCATATGTGAGGTTTTGAGGGAGTTATAAGAAGGGTGAAGCGAGATTAGGAACATTATAGATGAGGGAGTGATAAGGAGGAAGATGTGTGAGGGAAGAGTGCTATCTTTCGGTTTGTTTTGCTCGGGACGAGCAAAGAGCTAAGCGTGGGGGAGTTGATACGACACGTTTATTAGAGGTTAAAGTGCGAGTTTTAAGTGTTGAATTCGGAGTATTTCCGTCTCTTTAGATGGTTTTATGAGCACTTACACGAGTACGAAGATTCAAGCTAAAACCGCATAAAAGTCAACGTCAAAGTCAAAGTCAACTGTCAAAGTCAAAGTCAAGGTCAAAGTCGGAACCGAGCACAAGTCATGGCCCTAAAGCCGACTCAAGAGGCCACTCAAGTCAAGGAAGTCAAGTCAAGGTTCTACAAGGAAGCATTGAAGGAAGCATTGAAGAATTTGGCTAAGTATAGAATTGAAGAAAATCGTGGAGGAATGACCAGGAGAAAGGCGCGGGCGCCTCAATGCGCTGAGGCGCTTCCCATGCGCTGGGGCGATTCCTCAAAGACGCATCGTTTTGTTTTATTTTGAAACGAGTTTTAAGGGTTTGTAATAGGGTTTTTCGAGACTTATCTTTTCATATCATCATATTAGGCAGCTTGAGAGAGAAAATTAGGAGAGAGATTAGGTTAAGTTTTCAAACAATTACTCTTTAATTAGTCTTTAATTTAATGTTTATGGATTTTCTTAAGAATTTGGGTTATGTTTGGATGATTATGGGTAACTAAATTCCCTAGCTTTTGGTGTAATCTTTGGGGTTTCAACCCTCCTTTTGATCAATGTGAGAAAGATTTCATCTTTACTATTTCATTTGAGTATTTACTTCTCTTAATGCATTGTTTTTACATAATTCTTGGATTTGTGACTTGTGTTGATTCTATTGTTGCATTTCCTTGAATTATATGCTTGAGGATTTTGGTTGTTCAATGTTTGGATGCTCTTAATCTATCTTGTGTTGCATTATTATCATGTGTTATGATGTGGTATGCCGATTCATCCCTTATAATCACGATTTGAGAAGTAAAGTTTGAATCTTCAATGCGAAACTCTTTCATGCCGATTCTTGAATGTGTTTTCATTAGATTTTCACACATTCCTCTTATGTTTACTCTTGCATGGGTTGCATGAATACATTTGTATGCGGTTTCATCGTGTTTTTAATGCAATTTTTACCTTGGTTTGCCGATTCATTCTTGGTATGTTCATGCATTGTAAGTGTTTGAGGAATTGCTCATATGAATAGTAGTCTCATATTTAATACTCACTTGATCATTTGGTGTGTGTTGGAACCTTGTGTGATTACACCGAAAGTGCCCTTCTCATCTTGTTAATCTCATTTTTATTACTTGCTTTTTAGTTTTCGACTAAACCAACCTTATAAAACCCCTCCTTTGTTTACTTTATTTTGTTTCGTGACATTAGCCTAGATATCGTCCTTCCCTTGGGTTCGACCCTTCTTAATCGCTATACTACGTATTTGTGTGTGATTGATTAGGTTTATAAATTGTTAATTTGACCACTTTTATTAACGACGTAAAAGGCGCGTCAGCTAGCCCGGCTCCAGCCTGGTTAGGAATTTAAGATTTAAGTAAACTTTGATCAGCATATAGATCAGATGTTTGTAGTAGTTGAGTTGGTTAATCAAGTGGTGTTTGAGGTGAAGGGTTCGAAAACCCTTGCCTTCCTTTTTTTTTTTTTTCATTTTTCATTTTTCATTTTTCATTTTTCTTTTTTTAATAATTTTGCTCTCTCCATTCTTTCTGTGTCGGGTATAAAGTTAGGAACTAAATACCAAAACTAAATACAAATGATTACAAGTTGATTGTGGATTATAAGCTGAATGAACTAAGTCCCGGGCGGCTCTTAGCTCTCGGTTCTCCTCTTCCTTCCTCTCGTCCTGAAATCACGTAACAAACCTAGCCCCGGGGCCTTCCGGGTGACGGCCCTCCGACGCTCAAGTCAGTTACAAAGACAAGTAAATCTAGAGAGAGAAAAGAGAGAGAAAAAATCTTTTTGTGTAGTGTTTTTGTGTGTGTGTGTCTTAGTAGTTTTTAGGGTTTTTGTTACCTTTTATACTTGTTTCCAATTTGTCTTCTTGCGCCTCCGCTCTGTACAGTACGGTCCTGGGTGGGCCATACATGCCCCGGACCCGGGAGATGCCCTTGGGTCCCTTGGCAGATGGGGCCCTCCCGGCCTACGATCCTCCCGGCCCGACATAGTCAGACCCGGGGAATGCCACCCTCAACAACTGCCCCCATACAGGGGAAGCCATGGGCTTGGCCTGTATGCTTCAATCTCGTCTGCTTAACCATTCCCTCTTGCGCCCTGGATATGCCAGCCTCCCTTGCTTCCTTGCTTCCTGCCTTTGTCCTACTCCAGCCCCCTCCCGCTTGGAAGTAGCGTGTTGGATACACCTCTAATTTTGGCGCAATTTTTGAATTCCAAATCTCAATGCAACGACGTTTCATCTCCCTCGGCTGACACGTGTCGTACGATGGTCTGGGGTGCACTATTCACGCTTTCCTCTATATATACTCCCTAATTTCGATTCATTTCCTTCTTTACAAACCCCCAAAACGTTTTGTATCTTCCCAAAAATTCTTCAGATCTCATCAACCTTCGCTTGCACTTCGTTCCGGCTTCATCCCGCCATTGATTCCTTCCTCGTTCGTGTTCTTGTAAGAGGTAATTTTCGTGCTTGATTCTAGATTTCATAAGTTGTAATCACTTCGTAGAGAACAATGAGTGCGTCGGCCGATTCGTCTTCTAGAACCGCTTCAGATATCAACGTAGTAGTAGATTCAGAAGTGGAGCCTGAGCTTGAGGACTTGACCGTAGGCCGGGAAGGAGTGACCGATATGGAGGCCAGTGCCGGGACCTCTCGAAATTTGCCGACCTTCACGAGGCCGAGCCTTTACATGTATGGATCCTAGAGCCCTCGGTGTTCAAGATTCCCATGAACACTAGGATTAATCTAGGTTACAGGGACTTCCTGAATGAGAAGAATTGCTCAATCAAGCCGGCGGTGTACATTATAACTTACAGAAATGGGAATTAAATGCGTGCCGGAAGGCACCAAAATGTGGTCAAACCTCCGAACCTTCACACGGCCGTATACATGAAGAATCTGGAGCATGGGCTTCGATTTCCTCTTCATCCCTTCATCGAGAAAGTGCTCGACCGGGCTAATATTGCTATATGCCAGATGACACCGTTTGGGATGAGAGTTATAGTCGGTTTTGCCTGGACTTGTTTGTATCTAGGCTTCCCCCTGACGATAAATCTCTTCCGCCGTCTCCACCACTTCCGGCCCTGTACCAATAGGTCGACTAAGGGATGGTGGTCACTGGTAACTGAGTCGGGCTACCTGACTCACTTCCCGGTCAACGACTCGATGAAGGGGTGGAACGAGAGGTGGTTCTTCCTCAAATCTCCCGTTCCTTTTAACCACCCTCGCTGCTTTCACAACGATGTGAGAGGTCGTTTAGAGACCCGAGAAGAGTGGGTCCCGGGGAGCATCCTTCCCTGGAAGGACGTCCCGTTGACCAAGGAGGAGTCGAAAGCTGTGGACTACTTTGAGGCTTACAAAGCGGGGAAAGATTGGTTCCCCAAGAATTGGCTTCCTCCAGCGGACACAATTTCCGAGGATAAATTTCTGAGCGTGGTTGGCCTAGTCCCGGCCCTCGAAGCAGGTAAGCAGGGGCCGGGCGGCCAGGCTCTTAGTGTCTTAGTCATCTTAACTTGTGTTTACTTAGCTTTTCTGATTCTTCCGGCTCTGATTTTGCTTCGTCTTTTGCAGGTTCCTTGGGTTATCTTACTCCGGAGGATTTGGCATCTATTGGCCTGAACGAAAAGAATCGACCGCTTGATCAACCGACTGCCGTGGACTTGAAGCGACGTAAACCCACGCTCAGGGAATTCTTAAAAAGCATGCAGGGTGATATTCCTGATAGGCCGATGGGAAGGAAACGTGTAGCGTTCAAACCCGGTAGGAAAGAAGGCGAGCGGCGGCAAAGCTTTGTCGGATCTGTTTCATCCTACTCGAGCAGGTGGGTGTTCTGATGGAGTCCACCGGCGGAGGCGTGTTTTGGCGGCGCTTGAGGCCCTCTCCACAGCCCTCGGGAGGTCAAGATCCCCGTCGTCTCGAGGTTACGGGCCAGCGGTTGTCGTCGAGTCCGAGTCTCCTCACTCGGAGGATGTCAGAAGCCCTTAAGAGGCACAAGAAGGTTAGCTCCACACTCGTGGGAGTAGAGTGCATGGGCGCCCCTGGATGTTCCTTCAGACGGTCTTTCTTCCGTTTTTCCCATCAGTGAGCAGGACATTTATGACCTATTGTCTTTCTCCATCCAGGGCTCTTCCTCCAAGGCCAAAGTGGCGGTCGGTCGAGTTTCCATTGCCGTCCGGGTGGAGGGACCTCGGTTTGACACCGGCGGCGTAGTAGGGCACCGTGGTCTCGTTGAAGAGACCCACCTATTCTTTGGGGCCTAGGCATACAGGCCGTCGAGCTGGCGATGAACCTCCGTCGCTCCGTGGACTCCTTCGCCAAGTTTGCCCAAGACACCGCAGGCGAACTTGACCGTCTGCGGCGCGAGGCGGGCTCGTCTGAGGCCAACAAAGAGATGAAGGAGGCGGCCGCCCGCCTGAAAAAATCCATAAAGGCTCGCGAGAAGAGACCGCTTCCTTGAAGGCAGGTGCGTGCCCTCGTGGGTAAGCTGAAGGAGAAAGAGTCTCGGTGGTAGAGCTCTCAAGGAGAAGGAGAGCCTGGCTCTCCGGTGTTACGAGCTCTTCCTGGCCGGGGCCTTGCCGTTGCTCGGGCGGAAGCTGGCCGAGAGGTCGTGGGGCAAACTAAAATTTGCTCGCCTTGAAATGGAGATGGAAGCGGATGGCGGCCCATCAGGTTGAGCTCGACATGGTCCGTGCCAACTCCTTCTATGATGGGGTTGATTTTGGGTCCAATGAGACGAAAGGATTTATCGACAAGGTCGACCCCAATTTCAACTTCGCCCGTCTCGCTGAACTCGAAGAGGTCATTGACCGCAAG
Source organism: Dianthus caryophyllus (assembly GCA_023091065.1). NCBI lineage: Eukaryota > Viridiplantae > Streptophyta > Magnoliopsida > Caryophyllales > Caryophyllaceae > Dianthus > Dianthus caryophyllus. Next base: position 6,445,121 of record CM041529.1, on the reverse strand, counting down.
AGCAACCGGGAAGAAGCGGTAGGTGAAGATCTGGGTTGCTAGGGATTAATTTCTTGTCTTAGAGTCTTCTGCTCGGGGTGACTTAACCGGGAACGCCGAAGGGTCCTCCCACTAGCCTACATTTTGCTTTGTTTTATTTTCAATAAACACATTAGTCTGCGGTAGGCGGGCGTTTTTGTGGTAGAGCGACCGTAGGCTACGGAAGGTCTTTAAATTGTACCCTTCCCTTTTCTTTTAATTTCGCATCAATTTGCCCCCTGCCCGGTCTGTGGGTCCAGGGGCTGCACCCTTGTAATATACTCTTTCTATTGCAAGCGTTCCTTCTTTTGTTAATATTGCCTTGTCTTTTCGTTTTTCCATACTTAACTTATTTTATCTTGTTTTTACTCGCGCTATTCTCCTCCGAGACCGGGTGATTTTAGATGTGTTCTCCTCCGTTATTTTTTCTCTTTGAATGCTTATGTTGTTTTCATTTGCTTGTCACAGGTAGGATAGTATTGTTTGGTCCCAGCGTCTTATTTATACTTAGTCAAATTTCTAGCTTTTCTCAGTGTGTTATCAATGCCGGGACCGTGTACTACTTAGTGCCCGGTGATTGTAATCACTCTCCTGTCCATTCATACGCATGCCCCCGGTTGCCGGGCGATTGCGCTTAGGTTATTCGATGAATTGCACATTCATGGGAAGTCTACTCTCACCTTTCCGGTGTTCTTGCATAAAGGCACCCTCACCCGGGCCCGACGACCACGGGTGAGCATTGTGCAAGGCCATACGTAGGGCGCGAGCCGCCCAGGCCCCAGGCCTGGACTCTCAGGGCGCGATGTTCATCCGTACGTAGGCAATCTTTCATACGTAGGGCGCGAGCCGCCAAGGGCCCGGGCCATGGACTCTCAAGGCGCGATGTTCATCCATACGTAGACATAGGAGGTCGCGGCCGCCCGCAGGCTACAAGGTCGACATCGGGACACTGCGGTGAGAGCAGCCTAGGCACGTGGGCCATCATAGACATCCCAGCTCTTTTGCATTAAGGCACCCTCACCCGGGCCCGACGACCACGGGTGAGCATTGTGCAAGGCCATACGTAGGCGCGAGCGCCCAGGCCCGTGCCAGGACTCTCGAGCGCGATGTTCATCCATACGTAGGCAATCTGTCATACGTAGGCGCGAGCCGCCAGGGGCCCGGGCCATGGACCCTCAAGGCGCGATGTCCATCCATACGTAGACATAGGAGGTCCGCAGCCGCCACCGGCTACAAGGTCAGATCGACATCGCTGCGGTGAGAGCGGCTGAGCACGTGGGCCATCATAGACATCCGGCTCTTTTGCATAAAGGCACCTCACCGGGCGGCGACCACGGGTGAGCATTGTGCAAGGCCATACGTAGGGCGCGAGCCGCCCAGGCCTCAGGCCTGGACTCTCAGGGCGCGATGTTCATCCATACGTAGGCAATCTATCATACGTAGGGCGCGAGCCGTCCGGGCCCCGGGCCACAGACTCTCAAGGCGCGATGTTCATCCATACGTAGACATGCTGACAAGGCCAAGTCGTATCACCCTGTCAAAATAACCTACAAAAACACTAACAAGTAGCTAGCGGCAAGCAGGATCGTATCCACAGAGAAACGGTGTAGTTTAAGCTAAAGACGAAGTAAACAGGTCTAACTCAACGGTATGAAAAGGAGTTGTTTGAACTAAACTAAGGCAAAAGTAAAGATGAATAGAAATATATAAGGGGAAGGATTAGGGCATCGGGTTCATTATGACAATGATTCAGGAACTCAAATTTATAAGAAGGAAGCGATAAACTGTGCAAATGAGTAGGTTTAGAAAACGCTCTCTCGAGTCAATTTTAGCCTTAAGCAAATTTAGCGGGCTCTCGCAACTTACTAAATTCAACTTATCAATCTCGCGTAAGCCTAGTTTTAACTCGGCTTTCGATCTTAAATCAAAACTTACTCAGGTTCAATTAAACTCAGACAAATCGTTGATCAGGCGAAATAATCCTAATTCAATTGGCATAAAACGCGTAGAAAGAAATCAAGTGCACAATTTATTCAACCAATTTAATCCTAAAACATGTTCCTGAACCAAATATCACAAATTCCCCTAAACCCTAATTGGGAATTTAGTTAGACATAATTAAAGGGCAAACAAAACAATCAAGTAGAATAAACATGATGAAAATAACAATTAAAATTAAACCTGGATGGAATCCTGAATTGCAAAGTAATAATCTTGAAGACTTAAACTAAATTGAGTTGAGTATTGTAAAAGAGAATGTAAAGCAGTAAAACTAAAAAGCTTAACCTAAGTTTTAATCTAAAAATAAAGCATAAAAACATAACTCTCGACCTAAGGGTCCTATTTATTTATCCTAAAGTTAAAACACGAATTAAAATAAAATCCGGAGAATAAAGCGTCCCGAGGCCGGCCGGCAAACCTAACCAGGCCAGGCACGACTCCTCACTTTTGGGCCGGCTTGCTTGCTTTAGTCTTAGGCCCAATTCACTTCACTCCTTGCTTTTGGGCCTTTACAACTCGTATGCTTTTCTTCCTTTTGGTCTTTGGCTCGTGTCCCGAGCTCTTGTGCGCGCTCGAGCTTGGTCTTATCGGCTCGGTTCTCGTAATGCTCCAATTGTCCCGGGTTTTGGCTCAAAACCACCAAAACCTGCAAAACGTAAATGAAAGGCAGCAGTATCGAGAAATATAGCAAATAGCCTATAGAACTAGTAACAAACTCGAATAAATGCAGCTAAATGCGACTGAACCGGGGGCATAAAATGTATATAAATAGCGTGTATCAAACTCCCCCAAACCAAACCTTTGCTTGTCCTCAAGCAAACAGCATCGGAGAAAATCAAAGTGACACGAACTAATCACGTTAGTATCTCAAAGTGGACGACCTATGCACATAAACATACAACCATAGATTGTTTCATCGAAAATAGAGCACAAGTCTCAACCATTCACACCACATTATACCACTAGCCTCTAACGCTTTCGCAAAAGTAGAACTGACGACATTTCCAATTCAAGCAAGGCCAACCGAACGTACCACTTTCCATCAACCAATTCTTTCCGCATCATTCCATTTTTTTTCCTCTTTCCTTTTTCTTTTGTTTCTTTTTTTCTTTTTCGCAAATGTGGAGCATCCCTCGTATGCAATACCGTTTAGCTTGACATTCACTCGGTAAAGATCGTGCTCGGGTATACATTTTTCCTTAAGGGTTACATTATTGCTCATACTCTCAGTCGCAACCAAATTCATGGCCACTGTGGTTACTCAAGTCAATGAGTCCCCTCCGAGAGCATCGAAGCATTGCTCCAACATAAATAAATCTTTCCAATCAAACCACTAACCAACAAACCAATCATCCCACAAACCATTGCCAAGCTCGAATGTCAAAGTCGAAAGCAAACGAACGAAAAGCGATAAGAATTAAGCAGATACAAGTGGGTTAGTGTTGAGGCTCGCAATCTATTAATAGGAAACAAACATATAGTGCAGCTACGACGATAGGAAGTCGACTCGGAGATACTAAAGATCGAAATAAGCGCACTAATCAAATCTCCAAACGTGACAAAGCAGACCAAAAAGACTCGTATTTTTGTGTTTTTTTTTTTTTGAATTTTTGAATTTTTTTTTGGGTTTTTATATAAATGCACACTAACACTAAAATGAAAATGCAAAGCGCGAAAGTGTTTCCCTCCCCCAAACCAAATCACACATTGTCCTCAATGTGGAAAGCAGCATAACCACACAAGCAGAGGAGGACACATAACATACGGGGAAGAAAAACAAAGACGAGAAAGAGGGTAAAAGGGGTAAAGAGTGCTCACATTATAAAGTTGGAGCTCCCCCAAACCGAAGTCAATCATGGAGTGCGGCTAAAATCCACATATATGCGTCCAAATCAGTCCAACGTTGAAGTACTTCAGCAGAGCACGCAAGAAGAAGAAAAACGAACCAGCAGAACATGGGGGCCGGTCCAGGCGCCACGGCTCCATGCATTTTTTCAATTTTTTCACGCTTTTTCTTCTTCAAATTTCACCACTACGGTTGGTCGAGTCTCACGGCCGACCTGGGATGTCTACTCGTAGCGTCTTTTTCAAAAATACTAAGGACAAAGTCCAAAAGTACCTGCGCGCTAAAATCACATATAAAACCCTCGTCCTCAAGCGCTCAAAGGAAAACCATAAAATGTCATCAAACCAAAGTACAAGTGTAAATAAAAATACAACGTTAACGGGTTGCCTCCCGGAAGCGCTGGTTTATAGTCCCGCACGACTCTTCAAAGCTTCAAAGATCAAGTATAATTAGGCCAATGTCGTTGGCCATTTGCGACAGCTTCACTCGGCGAAACAGCATTTGATCGCCAAAGAACTCCTCCCTCTTGAGGCAAAGCAGCATACTCCATTAGCGTGGGTCCTTGATCTCCAAATGGATCTCCATACCTCCCTCGTGCTCCAAGCGGCGGAACCGTAGGCCCTCCTCCATCACTAGCGTCAAACAAGTCGGCTTTAAGCAGTTTCTTCTCCTCCAAACCAACCTTGCAGCTATCCTGTAATGAACCTGCACACGGGGAGACAACAGAAACGACCTCCAAAGCGTCTCCAGTAGAGTGAGACGGAGGTATAGCATTAACAGAACAAACCGACTCAAGACGCATAGGTGACCGCGGGGTATCAGAATGGGAAAAGGTCAACTTTTCACCCCCCACCGCAAAGGCTATCGTCTTATTGCCCACGTCAATAACTGCACCAGCAGTGTGCAGGAAGGGTCTCCCCAAAATGATAGGAATGTGGACATCCTCGGGCATATCAACCACTACAAAGTCTACAGGGATAAAGAACTTTCCAACCTGTACTGGGACGTCTTGTAGGATTCCCAAGGGACGCTTAATCGAACGGTCAGCCATTTGTAAGGTAATGTGAGTGGGTTGCAAAGCTGACAAGCTCATCTTTTGGTAAAGAGAGTAGGGTAGGACACTTACACTTGCTCCAAGGTCACATAAGGCATTGCGAACCACAAACTTACCAATAGAGCAGGGGATAGAAAATGTCCCTGGGTCGCTAAGCTTAGGGGGCTTATTACCCTGCAGCCTAGTGCTAGCCTCCCCCACGAATGCTACGGTCGACACATCCTCTAACGTACGCTTGCGAGCTAAAACTTCCTTCAAAAACTTAGCATACACAGGGACTTGAGTAACAAGGTCAAGGAAGGGAACATTCACGAACTTCTTAAACTTGGTCTCGAACTCTGCACGTTGTCGACCCGGAAATGGGAGCTTAATCTGAATCGGGGGCGTTGGAGTAGCAACAGGAACACCCAAATTAACACCCAAATCATCTTTCCTCGCGTGAGTTCGGCCCGATTGACGACCATGCCGGTCGGCCGACTTATTACCTTTGGCCTCGGATCATCATAAAACGTACCGCTCCTCAACGTAATCGCACACGCAGTATCGGGAGGAGGGTTAGGAGGTTGGCCCTGCGATTGCAAGAAACCTGGTTGTGCCAGCGACTGCGAAGTGGCGAGTTGAGCCACTTGATTCTCCAAATTCTTAATTGCTGCGTCTTTAGCATGATCGCTTTTCTGCACGCATTGCATCATTGTCTCCTGCGACTTCTGCATACCCATCATCACCTGTTGCATTTGCGACATCATGGCCCTAGTCTCGGCCAAAGGATCAGGTACCTGTGTGGGTGGAGGTAGTGTATAGGCGGGTTTTTGGTAGTTAGGAGGAGGTGGTTGAAAGTTTTTGTGAGGAGGTTGATAAGGGGCGTTTTGAGGTGGTTGGGTGGTTGGGTTTAGGGCGTTACAGTTACGATATGAGAGAAGCGGCGATCAGAATAGGGTTGGTTTTGGTAGAGGCGGTTTTGGTTGTAGGATTGATAAGCGTAAACTCGCTTCGGGGCGCAAAGATACCAGTAGAATAGCAGAAGTCGTGCCTGCAATAGCATTTACATGGGCACGGAAGAACCACCACCACCATCATCATACTAATCTGCGCGATCGGTAAAGAACGACTAGTGAGCGCACTAATACTCCCGTATCACGGTCATCATGCGCATGACCAGTGAATTACCTCGCGCTTCGAATCGCGTGACGAATGTATCGCCATCTCCTCAATCAATGCCCAAGCTTTATCATCATCGACGTTATTAGCAAAACGTCCCTCCGCAGCAGAATCAAGAATAGAACGGCTCTCAGCATATAAGCCGTTATAAAACGTCATAATCACAAGCCACTCGTTCAGCCCATGGTGAGGACAATCCCGAATCAGCTTCTTATACCTTTCCCAAGCTTCAGCTAAAGTCTCATCGTATGTCTGCTTGAAGCCCTGAATCTGACTGCGCATCTGATTTGTGCGCTCTGGAGGATAAAATTTTGAATAGAACGCGAGAGCCAAACTCCTCCAGTCAGTGATACCTGCAGCGAGCTTGTCGAGGTCCGTGATCCACTCACGAGCTCGATCCTTCAAAGAAAAAGGGAACAGCATCTCCCTTATTTGATCCTGAGTAATCCCGGCCTGCTTGATCGTAGAGCAATAGTCCGTAAAAACCTGCATATGTCGACCAGGATCCTCGGTGGGATAACCACCAAACTGATTCCGCTCCACCAAAGTAAGAAAGGCGGGGCGAATCTCAAAGTTGCCCTGCAGAGTAGCGGGCATCGTGAATCCATTCGGGATGGACTCCGTCTTAGGAAGCGAGTGACTAGAGAGTTTTGGCATGGTCACTGGCTCCTCTAAATCAATAATAATGTGTGTATTGTCCTCGTCGCAGGACGATCGTTCTGAGCGAGTTTCCGCGTCTGAACTTTGCACACTCTCAGTTGCGTAAGCCTCAGCGATTTCCTTGAAGAAGTTCTGGCGTCTGCAGCTGCAAAATGCGCTCGGGTTCGAGATCAAAGGGACTAAACCTGTAGGTAACCTGCGCATAAATAACTCAGAGGAAACGGTGAGAACGGTCTCAAGGAACTAGAGTTCCCTGAGACAAAAGGAGAAAGAACCTGCAACAACTAATAATAACTAAAACTAGCAAAGCCGTTTCCCATTGACAAGGCCAAGTCGTATCACCCTGTCAAAATAACCTACAAAAACACTAACAAGTAGCTAGCGGCAAGCAGGATCATATCCACAGAGAAACGGTGTAGTTTAAGCTAAAGACGAAGTAAACAGGTCTAACTCAACGGTATGAAAAGGAGTTGTTTGAACTAAACTAAGGCAAAAGTAAAGATGAATAGAAATATATAAGGGGAAGGATTAGGGCATCGGGTTCATTATGACAATGATTCAGGAACTCAAATTTATAAGAAGGAAGCGATAAACTGTGCAAATGAGTAGGTTTAGAAAACGCTCTCTCGAGTCAATTTTAGCCTTAAGCAAATTTAGCGGGCTCTCGCAACTTACTAAATTCAACTTATCAATCTCGCGTAAGCCTAGTTTTAACTCGGCTTTCGATCTTAAATCAAAACTTACTCAGGTTCAATTAAACTCAGACAAATCGTTGATCAGGCGAAATAATCCTAATTCAATTGGCATAAAACGCGTAGAAAGAAATCAAGTGCACAATTTATTCAACCAATTTAATCCTAAAACATGGTCTGAACCAAATATCACAAATTCCCTAAACCCTAATTGGGAATTTAGTTAGACATAATTAAAGGGCAAACAAAACAATCAAGTAGAATAAACATGATGAAAATAACAATTAAAATTAAACCTGGATGGAATCCTGAATTGCAAAGTAATAATCTTGAAGACTTAAACTAAATTGAGTTGAGTATTGTAAAAGAGAATGTAAAGCAGTAAAACTAAAAAGCTTAACCTAAGTTTTAATCTAAAAATAAAGCATAAAAACATAACTCTCGACCTAAGGGTCCTATTTATTTATCCTAAAGTTAAAACACGAATTAAAATAAAATCCGGAGAATAAAGCGTCGAGGCCGTAGTGGCCAGCCTAACTTGACGGCACGACCACTCACTTTTGGGCCGGCTTGCTTGCTTTAGTCTTAGGCCCAATTCACTTCACTCCTTGCTTTTGGGCCTTTACAACTCGTATGCTTTTCTTCCTTTTGGTCTTTGGCTCGTGTCCCGAGCTCTTGTGCGCGCTCGAGCTTGGTCTTATCGGCTCGGTTCTCGTAATGCTCCAATTGTCCCGGGTTTTGGCTCAAAACCACCAAAACCTGCAAAACGTAAATGAAAGGCAGCAGTATCGAGAAATATAGCAAATAGCTTATAGAACTAGTAACAAACTCGAATAAATGCAGCTAAATGCGACTGAACCGGGGGCATAAAATGTATATAAATAGCGTGTATCACATGCGTAGGGCGCGAGCCGCCCAGGCCCCAGGCCATGGACTCTCAAGGCGCGATGTTCATCCTACGCTGGCATGGGGGCCCGCCAGGCGGTTGCCTAGGAGGTCCTACCCTTCTCCGGTCTTTTATGTCTCTTAGCTGCTCCGGGGCCTGTTCTTGCCCCCACTCTGCTTTAGGCGGGATTTGGAGTGCTCACCCCCCTTTTCCTGAAAGTGTTAGTAAAATTTTCAAAAATTCCTATTTTTGAATCAGACTATCGTTGATTAGCCGGGGTCGGGGGTAGTCCCCTCCGCCCTGGCGACTTTGTGTGATGCAAATCTAAACAAATCTTTGGGCAAAAATTCTAGCACAAGTTCTACTAAAAAGCGTTACAAAGCTCGCGGTGCCAACATTCCTGGTCACTCGGCGTTCACGGATGTCTACGTTGCCTCGTTAAAACCTTCCGTGGAAAACCCGGTGGGACAAAACCACGGGTAAGGAAAAGAGTACAACGCTTACACGTAATATTTTCTTAATGTATCGAGTTCGATGGGACGGAGGTCGTAGCGGATTCATATCTCTTAGCATGAAGGTCCCTGGTTGCTTTATCTCGGTGATCCGGTAGGGTCCTTCCCAAGTGGTGACAACTTCCCATGAATGTTCCTTCCGGTGGCGGGCCTCTTCTTAGCACTAGGTCTCCAAGTTCAAAGTCTCGTGTTTCACCCTCAGGTTGTACATCCTTCTCATCACATTACGGTAGGCGCCAGGTTTTCTCTTGCTTGGTCGGACCTCGACTTGCAGTCCAGCTGACTCCTTTCTCGCTTGTTCATTCTTTGGCGGGGTCATGCAAGCTTCGCTGAAATTTGGGAAGGGATCGCTTGATCGGGAGTAAGGCCGGCCGTAGACGATGTTGAATGGAGTGTGGCCGGTAGATTCCTTGAGTGTGGTTACGATTGACGGAAGGGCGGCAGTAGTTCGTCGGCCCATGCCCCCTTCAGTTCATCCAGTCGCTTTTTCATGCCGTTCAACATCTGCTTGTTGGCGGCCTCGGCTTGTCCATTGCTTTGTGGATGACAGACTGATGAGTAAGCGACAAGTGTCCCATTCCGCTTTAGCCAATCCCGCATACTATCATTGTCGAATTGTTTCCCGTGATCGAATACCACCACCTTGGGCACCCCAAATCTTGTGATTACATTTCTCCAGATAAACTTTCTCACGGCCTGCTCAGTGATGGTGGGAATGGCCTCTGCTTCAATCCACTTAGTGAAGTAGTCAACGGCTGCTACCACATATTTTCTGCCCCCGGTCGCCGTTGCGAAGGGCCCCAGGATGTCCATCCCCCATTGGTCAAAAGGTACCGGACTCAGGACCGGCCAGAGGTCTCTGGCGGGGAGATGGATGTCCGGGGCGAAAATTTGACATTGCCGGCACCGTTTGCTCAAATCCTTGGCATCTTTTAGCATGGTGGGCCAAAAGTAGCCGGCCCTCAGTGCTTTGTGGGCTAACGTGCGACCGGTCACATGATGACCGCACACTCCAGAGTGTATGTCGTTCAGGATGAATTCAGCGTCCATGCCCCCTACACATTTTAGTAGCGGGGCTGAGAATGATCGTCTATAAAGCTCTCCGTCCACGATGACAAACCAGGGGGCCAGTCTCTTCAGTTTAGCAGCCTCGATTTTATCCTCCGGGATCTCTCCTTCCAACTTGTATTTCAATATCGGTCTCATCCAGCCTTTGTCTTCAGAGATTGCATTGATCGTTAGTACTCCTTTTTGCCGGCGGATATCGACCGTGACCGTTTTCGACTTGTTGTCTGCTGTTGCACTGGCGAGTTTGGCAAGCGCGTCCGCTTTGTTGTTTTCGGACCCGGGAATATGATGGACTTCAAAAGATTTCAATCCGGAGGTCAAAGTTTTCGCTCTTTGGAGGTACAACGCCATTCCCTCTTCCCGGGCCTCGTATTCTCCCTTAAGTTGGCTCGCTACCAGCTGCGAGTCTGTTTTCAATTCAATCTCATCTGCCCCCATGGCCTTTGTCAGTTCTAGTCCTGCCAGTACCGCCTCGTATTCAGATTCATTGTTTGTGGCCGGGAAGGCAAATTTCAAAGCATGCTCGAATTCATGTCCTTCGGGACTGATGATGACGACCCTTCCGGGCCGTGGATGGTGGGCGACCGTCTGTATACACCCGCCACAATCCCCTCGGTGCATCCCCCCTGGCCGGGTGGGTGCACTCGGCAATGAAGTCTGCCAGGGCCTGGGCCTTGATTGCTGTTCTTCCGGCGTAGGTTATGCCAAGCCTGACAGTTCAATCGCCCATTTGAGGAGTCTGCCGGATTTTTCAAATTTCTCGAGTGCTTTCTCCAGGGGCTGGTCTGTGCGCACCTCCACCGGGTGAGCATCAAAGTACGGTCTCAGCTTCCGGGTTGCTATGACGACAGCGTATGCTGCCTTCTCGATTATCGGGTAGTTTCTTTCTGACTGACCCAGTGCATGACTGATGAAGTAGATTGGTTGTTGTTGTTTTTCTTTTTCCCGTAGGATTACAGCTGATATTGCGCTCGCGGTCACGGCGATGTACAAGATTAAAGTTTCACCCGTGATCGGTCTTGCCAAAGTAGGCAACGTTGTAAGGTGTCTCTTTAACTGTTCAAAAGCCTCATTCTGCTCCTTTCCCCATACGAACCTCTTGTTCCCTTTCAGTACCTGGAAGAATGGTGTGGACTTGTCGGCGGACCTGGAGATGAACCTGGAAAGTGCTGCCATTCTCCCGGTCAAAATTTGAATATCTTTAATTGTTTTTGGTGCCAGTAGGTCTAATATAGCCTTGACTTTCTCGGGGTTGGCGTCAATCCCTCTTGAGCTGACCAGGTACCCCAAAAACTTCCCTGACCGGACTCCAAAGGTACACTTCTTCGGATTCAGTTTCATTTGGTATTCTCGAGCGGCCAATGAATGTCTCTCTCAGTCTTCCAGTCTTTGCTCATCGGACTTACTTTTCACAATTGCATCGTCCACATATACTTCCATGTTTCTTCCCTTCTGTTTTGCGAACACGGCGTCCACCTGTAGATACCCGTATCCGTACCCCCCAAAAACAAACCCGATGATGAAAAGGACTTTCATGCATGCTTTTAAAAGAGTCGAAACGGTACAAAAGTGTCTAAAACGTATTAGTCATTTTTAGCGTATTAATTTGGATTTGCATAATCATGAAAATGAATGTCAATTTTAGTCATCATGAGCGTAACACGAGCACAATATAGGAACGTCTTATTAAGCCAAGCCACAAAAACAGCCCAACTAGCTACAAAACGGCCCAAACTTACAAAAACGACCCTAAACACAACACATAAAACGGGCCAAAGTGCGTCCCGTGTCACATTTTCACAAAACAAGACTCCACAATACCATAAAATAATATAACCTAATATTATTTTATTTCGAGCCAAAATCGAAAAACACGACAAAAACCGAAACACGAAAACCGAAATTCGGACCAAAACTGAACAAATACTTAACCCATAAGTAAACAACAAAACATAATCATTACTTAATCAAACGCCAAAAACCAAATGGCGGCATAAACAGCCCACCAAAACAAAAATAAAATCGCCAGTTGACAGGCGATTAAAAATAAAATCGCCTGTCAACAGGCGATTTTCTTTTTGTTTTGTACCAGCCGCCTTTTTTATTTTTCTTTAAAAATATCCAACTCAAACAAACTTAAACGCCTGTATACAGGCGATTAAGTTTTGTTATCCCACAAAAACCACCAAAACTCTATAAATACCAACCCACTTCATTCATTTTTAAAACACCGGTTTTTCAACACACATACACTATTCACAAAATCCACTCAAAAATACCGTCTTTTCACTTTCGAAAGGTAAACATTTTACCTACGGGCTGGACGTTTGAGACTCGGACAATGGGGTTACATTGACCCCAAACCCGATATTGGCATTAGCGAAGCCGTATTCGTAATACGGTTGTAGCAATTCGGATTCATAATCCGTCTAAACCTCGCCAATATCGCATAAATAAACGACCCCATATCACTAAAGCAAACCGACGTCACTTTTATAATTATGCAAGTCCTCATTCATGCATTAAATAACGACTAGAATCACGGATCCAACACTAAATTGTACCGTTTCATAGAGTCTTTTAGCATGTCAAAACTGAGGGTTTTTCACAAAATTCTAATACGAGGTCGGAAAATAACGTCTATAGTAATAATTTAGTCAATAAATTATTATTTAACGTACATTTCCTATAGCAATATGTCATTATTTTGACAATTTACATTATTTATGCATTTTAATCGAGTCATACTTATTCGCACTTGTACGTAGCGTGACTTTTTAGCCCAAATATCGAAATTAAGCAAATGTTTTCAAATTAGTAGAGACTACTCTTATGTAGGCTTTTTGATTACTGTTTTCAAAACTCATTTTGTCAAAACTTTCGAAAAGTAACCTCACTCCGAACCCCTTCTCTGGTTTCAAACCTCAGATTGATAGGTATCGACGCACCTTGAAATCTGAGACACTCGTGTCTTGTATTTCAAGACGCGTTGAATAGGTTCCAAATTCCTTTAATATTTGGTGGCGACTCCGAAAATACATTTCAAAAAGGACTTTTATACTTTTCTTTTTTGATCGCAAATTCATGCAATGATCTCCCCATTTTTCATTTCACCCCCTTTTTACAAAACTTCGCACCCCTTTCCTGCGAGGCGCATTCCGCCCCTACGCCCCCGCACGGGGCGAGGTCGGGCGCGCGCAGGGCGTCGATAGGTTTTCCCATAAGGAAAGATTTTCCCGGTACCTTCACCACCAGGCGCTGGTAGGTAGCTCCGGCATTTTTAAGTCCGAATGGCATCATTTTATACATGTAGACCCCGTGCCCTGTTATGAAGGCACACCGGGGCCTGTCTTCCTCTGATAAGTAGACCTGGTGGTATCCCGAGAAAGCATCCAGGAAGCTCAAAGTGGTATGGCCGCTGGTGGAATCTACCAGCTGGTCAATCCTCGGCAACGGGTAGCAATCTTTGGGACATGCCTTGTTTAGGTTTGTGAAGTCAACACACATTCTCCATTCCCCGGAAGCTTTTTTCACCATCACAACGTTTGCCAACCACTCGGGGTAGTCGCAACGTTCAATGAAGCCTGCCTCCAATAACTTGTTTATCTCTTCGAGAATGTCCGCGTCCTTTTCCGCACTCATGGGCCGCAGCCTCTGCTTGATTGGTTTGTAGCTGGGGTTGACGTTTAGCTGGTGCACAATTACTCCCGGGCTTATCCCCGGCATCTCCGCCGCTGAATAGGCAAACACATCTCTGTTCTCTTCTAAGATACTAATCAGACTATCTTGGAAGCTGGGGTCTAGCTCCGCCCCAATGATTACACTTCTTCCTGGTGACAACTCGATTTCTTTCGTCTCACTCTCCGGTCCCGGAGTCACTTCCAGACCCTTCTTCTCTTTTTTGTTAAGGAGCTTCACCTCCGCCATCTTCTTTTTTATCCCTGGACCGACAGAATTACAAGATCTCCAGGCTCGATCTCGTAGATCTTCCCTTGATCCGATTATCGTGATGTAGGCCATGGCTAGGGCCCGTATCGATACGACGGCGTGAATGTGATCCAAGGTGACCCGGCCGATGAGGGCGTTGTATGCTGACGGGGCGTCCACGACTACGAAGCTTGCATCGACACTTCGGGCCATATCCTCCTCTCCTATCGTTACTGGTAAAGTTATCGTTCCCATTGGTCTTATACCGGTACCGGCGAAACCATAGAGTGACCCTATGTAAGGCGTCAGATGTTCTTTCTTCAAACCCAGCTTCTCGAACACTTCCCGGTACAGGAGATTTGTACAGGCTCCGGTGTCTATCATGCATCTGTGTACTAGGTGAGGTCCTATATCCAAGGAGACCACCAGCGGGTCACTGTGGGGGTAGGAGACCCGCTGGTAATCCTCGTCGCTGATAGTTAGGTCCGGAGACGGTTTGACCGTCAGCTCTGCCGAGTATATTCCCATCTTGGATTGTTCTCGCTTTTCTGCCTTCCTCTTTCTCCCGGACAAGGCCGACTCCTCGTCCGGAGATCATATAATTTCACTTATTCTCTTTTGGTTCTTTTTCGGACCGTTGGTTTGGATCTCCACTACCTTCACCTCCATCTCTTTCTCGCTTGTCCTTAACAAAGCGCCGCAAGGTGCCTTGTTGTACCAACCGCTCGACCTCGTTCTTCAGGGATACACAGTTCTCCGTTGCATGGCCGGCTGTCTGGTGGTATTCGCAGAAAGCTGTCTTATCATTCCCTGGGTGTCTTTGCGGTCGAGGGGCGGCCCACTTGATCTGGTTTTTGGTCATCTCGAAAATTTATTTGGGACCTTATGAGCGGTGTGTAGTGAGTCCATTGTTGGAACTGTTGATTACCTCCCTGCGGGCCTCTGCCTTCTCGGTTGTCCCGGCCATCCCGGTTATCCCGGCGATTGCTGTAATTGCTATTATTGTGGTTGTAATTGCTGCGGATCTTTGTTGTTATTACATCTCCGGGCGGTCCTTCCATTCTTGTTGGGCCCATACAGTCTTCTTCTTGTCTACCTGTGCTGAATGTTTTGTGGAGCTGCTCCCGCACAAATCCTTGACCATCTCGCGGCCGCCATCAGCCGCCGGCGAGTTCGACAGGAGGCTTTTCAGCTCTCCTTCCTTCAAACCTACTGTCAAGGCATGGACCCCTATCTTGGAGTCCAGGTCTCTGATCTGTTGTGATTCCCTGTCAAACCGAGTCATGTATTCCTTCAGTCCTTCAGTCTTCCCCTGCACTATGTTCAGGAGCTCCGTTGCAACTTTCTCTCGCCTCCTATTTCCCGCGTACTGCTGGCGGAACACCCGGCACATATCCTCGTATCCGAAGATAGAACCAGTTGGGAGGCTGCGGAACCAGGTCTGGGCAAGCCCTGTCAGGGTCGTAGGAAAGACCTTGCACCAGACGTAATCCGTAGGGTCGTACATCATCATGTGGCTTTCGTAGGCCGCCAGATGTTCTTCCGGGTCCGCCTTACCGTCATACTGTATCGTTGGGATCTTCATCTTCTGTGGTAAAGGGTACTCCAGCACCGAGGGGGCCAGGGGTGATTTCACCATAACTTTTCCCTGTGCTCTGTTGTCCTTTGGTTTGTTACGCCTGGGCCTCTCGGTACGTGGGATCCTGGGCTTGGACACCTCCTCAACTGAAGGTGATGACTGGGACGTTGAGTAGGCATGCTCCGATTCTTCCCATGAACCGTCACTGCCTGACTTTTCCTTCTCCTCGTGGAAAAGGTTCCTGGGAGTGACAGATGGAATGGGATCTTTCCTGGGGGGTGATTCTTGCTGGCTTGGTTCGGGTGGAGGGTTCCCGGTAGGTGGTATCTTCCTCAACTTTTCAAGGTAGGCACTCATCATCTTTTTCTCCTCTGGGGTCAGGGGTGTTTGCAGTTCGGTCTCTAAGGGAGTGCCGCCTGCACCCCCTTCCGGGGAGGAGGTTCCCTCAATTGTTTTTCTCGGCTCTTGTGGAATATTCGACATGGCTTTTTGTAAGATTTTTGTAGAAATTTTTCCCCACAGACGGCGCCAATTGTTTCGGGTATAAAGTTAGGAACTAAATACCAAAACTAAATACAAATGATTACAAGTTGATTGTGGATTATAAGCTGAATGAACTAAGTCCCGGGCGGCTCTTAGCTCTCGGTTCTCCTCTTTCTTCCTCTCGTCCTGAAATCACGTAACAAACCTAGCCCCGGGGCCTTCCGGGTGACGGCCCTCCGACGCTCAAGTCAGTTACAAAGACAAGTAAATCTAGAGAGAGAAAAGAGAGATAAAAAACCTTTTTGTGTAGTGTTTTTGTGTGTGTGTGTGTCTTAGTAGTTTTTAGGGTTTTTGTTACCTTTTATACTTGTTTCCAATTTGTCTTCTTGCGCCTCCGCTCCGTACAGTACGGTCCTGGGTGGGCCATACATGCCCCGGACCCGGGAGATGCCCTTGGGTCCCTTGGCAGATGGGGCCCTCCCGGCCTACGATCCTCCCGGCCCGACATAGTCAGACCCGGGGAATGCCACCCCCAACACTTTCAACCTTGATTACTTTATTCTTTTTATTTGCCCCCACTTGTTTTCAACATTCACTTACTGTTTTTATTTTTATTTTTTTTTATTTTTTTTGGCAATTAATAAATTTTCTATTCAATATTAAGCATGTGACTTAGTAAACTTTGTTAGATATATTAGTTTTGACTTCCGACTTCATAAAACAAAAAATAGTGGACAAAACTATAATGGAGTAAAATTTTAAAAATTCTTGTAATAGACATTTATGCACCTCATAAACATGAATATGTCAAAAAGTAAGTTTCTTAAACTAAATTCACGTTAAATTTATAGAATGAAATAAAGTCTTAGGAGGCTATTGTTTTCTAAAAATTCATTTTCATTTTAGACAAATGTATTTATCATAAGAAAGATGTACTATTGAAATATATTACTAGTATAGATTATTCTCTCTCATTTACTTTATTCTTTCCACTACTTTAATATATTGGTGGTATATTTTAATCAAGTTAAAAGAACAAAGAAATAGGAGGAACTATTTTGTAAGAATAACCTTACTCGAGTTTCTCTTTGAGATAACAAAAACTCAGCATGTAATTATTTTTAAACATTGGGAACCAATTTATATGAAAAATAAAATCTTTAAATTCGCGTGAAAAAATTTAGTCGACGATCAATTATATTAATAGTTATCGAGTACGAGTAGCAATTTCAGCCCTGGTTACAATGCAATCCTGGCTTCGTCCCTGGTTCCGCTCAACATATATAAATTAAATTCAGCTCCTATAATTTTAGCTAGTGTAAGTCAGAAAGTATAGGGCCTTAGTTATTAACCAAAAACTTTTTTTTTCGTTACAATTAAATTATAATCACGCCGTTATATTCAATGATGACGTATCCACAAAATAAAGGCAAAATAAATAAGACTCTCATCAAGTGACTTTGAATATTGAATAAAAAAAAGAAAAAAAAAATGACCCACTAGTTCACTAAAAAAAGTCACGCCACACTTGTTTTTACTTTATAGCCAAAAAGTTCCATACTTCCATTCATTCTCTTTAGGACAATGCACCAAGAGACAGTCTTCATCTTTATAGACACTTGGCTTCGCTGTAGTGAAGAGGGTGGGGGCCCAGATTGTTTCTCGGCTTTCCACCAATTTCATGTAAACTATGTTTATATATCAATAATACATGCGATATTTAAAAAAAAAAAATGATACAAAAATATTTACTTATATAAGACTATAACTTATTTATCTATTATGCTCATAGTACTCATGTTATAAACTTAAACTAAAATACTAGGGAATAATATCTTTAACAATTCTTCTCTCAAAATGTTAAAATCTAAAATATAATTTCTAATAATTTTTAATTTATTGACGTAAGAAATTCTTAGACGTATCAGGAGGGTTATTAATCTCTATCCAATTATTGCCTCGCACTCAACATGCTCTTCCAACTTACCTTTTCGGAATTCATCAACTTTTAGAAACTTAACCATCCATAATTCATTATATATTAATAGATGGTTAGATGTTTTCAATGGCGTCGTTCTCGGGTTGAAGACTACCTTTCATAAAATTATGATTTCAACAAAAAAACATTCAATATACATAAAGAAAAAGACGGTCAAAGTGTCGCTTTGAAGACCGCGTAAAAATGTAAGTAGCAAAAACTCTATGAGTAGGAGAAAGTACTTGAATGATTAAAATTCAATAAACCTAGACATTTTTTTTAATAAAATATTAATCAGGTCTCACAAACAATAATAATATTACTTCATCCGTTCCATTTAATGGCGTGCTTTTATTTTTTATACGTTTGTTAACACTTATTATTTTATTGATATATCTAAATATAAATATAAATAATAAAATTAATTATTTTCGATCTAATTAAAAGAAAATTAAATAAACACTAATTTTTATATGAGACTGTTTTTACAATAAATTATTGTTATATCTTCTTATTTGTAGTCATCTATATAATTTTGTACCATTTTTAATGATAATCGTGCATATTAGCACAACACTCTTCATATTATTTGGATCCCTCTTATTTATCAATGTAAAATTTTTTTTGTTAAGCTCATCTATAAAAGTACTATCTATTTTATATTTTTATACCTTTAATTTTAATTTATATAACTAAACTCATGTTAATTTGACATAGACCATCTCAGGTAATATTATTTACTTAAATCTCACACATTTTTACTTTACGCCTCAAAACTATTGACAGGACAACAAAGTTCTCCCTTTTATTCCCTCCACTTCACCCACATTCCATTTCTATGTATTTTTCTCCTCCAAATCTTCCATTTTGGCCTTTCTCAAATCTCAACTGAGATCTTTCACTTCACACACTTCTCCATCTCGTTTCCTCTATCATTGACTTAACTAAAAAACAACCACCAAAAAAATAAATCTACAAACTTGTTTGTTTCTGCTTGTTTATTCATTCACCCACACTCTTCTTTTTGGTTTCTAAAATCATAGAAATCCCTGCAAATGTGGCCTTCTGATAACAAAGCTTTTTAATAGTCCACTAAAATAAAACCTCAGTAAAAAATGCTTCTGAAAATTTTACTGCTTCTGTTATTACCCGTAGGAGTACTGTGTTTAGATGTTTTCAACGACGACGTTCTCGGGTTAATAGTTTTTAAGGCAGGTTTGAAAGACCCAAATTTAAGATTACTGTCATGGAACGACAGTGATAATAACCCATGTAACTGGTTTGGGGTAAAATGTGATCCAAATTCAGAAAAAGTTACTGAGATAAATTTAAATGGTTTTTCACTTTCTGGGCAAATTAGTCCTGGTTTACTTAGGCTGCAAAACCTGCAGAAAATTTCACTCTCTAGTAATAATTTTACTGGTGAAATTAATCCTGGTTTTGCTAACCTCTGGAATTTACAGTCAATTGATTTGAGTAGTAATTCTTTGACTGGGGTAATTCCTGAGCAACTTTTCCAACAATGTGGGAATCTACAGTCTGTTTCATTTGCTAATAATATGTTGTCGGGTAAACTCCCAGTTTCTTTCAGTAAATGTATGACACTGAAGTATGGTAATTTCTCCGGAAATCGATTTTCGGGACAATTACCTGAACATATTTGGTCTATGAGTGGTTTAGAAACTCTTGATTTGTCAGATAATAAGTTAGAGGGTGAGATATCTCAAGGGTTTGGGAGTATGTACAGTTTGAGGGTAATTAATCTTGGTAAAAATACATTTTCAGGGAATTTACCAGATGATATTGGTAATAATTTGGAGTTACAGTTAGTAGATTTCAGTGAAAACTCATTTACTGGGGTAATTCCAGAGTCACTACAGAAGCTAAACATGTGCAGGTCAGTAAATTTGGGTGGAAATTTACTGTCTGGGGAGGTACCTGACTGGGTTGGGCATATGCAGAGTCTTGAAAGTTTGGATCTTTCGAGGAATCGGTTTTTCGGTAGGATACCCTTTACATTAGGCAATTTAAGGTCACTGATGATGCTAAATTTGTCCTCTAATGGGTTCGTTGGCGGTCTGCCCGAGTCCCTTATGAACTGTGATCGCATCGTTTCTGTGGATGTTAGTCTGAACATGTTGAGGGGGAGGATGCCGAACTGGGTTTTCGGGTTGGGGTTGCAAGGCTTTTTGATGTCAGGGAATAAGTTCAAAGGAACGGTTGAGTTCCCTTCTCTGGGAACGAATGCACGTTCTTATGACAGTTTTGAGGTGATTGATTTGTCGTCGAATGAGTTATCCGGTGCTATTGGTTCCGAGATCGGAGGATTTAGAAGCTTAAAATACTTGAATTTGTCTGATAATTTATTCACCGGATCAATTCCTACAAATGTGGGTGACTTGAACATGACTCAAGTCATTGACTTGAGCAATAATAAGTTAACTGGAGGTATACCATCTCAGATCGAAAAATGCACGTACCTGACTACTATGTAAGCTCTCTACTTTTTTTATTCATTCATTCATTTAATGTAGTTTGGTAATCTCCGTGACTTCGTATCATCACTACTGTGCTTTTGAATATAATTCACCGCATTTATGGTGCAATGGCCGAGAGCAGACTGCGATGACCTATTCCCACAGCATGCTTGCATCTAATTTAGTACTGATGAGATTGCTTCCTTTGTTTCTCAGAGTATTTTGAACAAATAAAATATAGGAGTTTCGAGAATCAAATATACTATATATGAAATGACGCGATATGACCCGACCTGTTTAGACTTTAGATTCAACCCACAACCGTTCCAAGTGACCAGATTGATTTTTGTTGGAGAAGATATTAGCGTCATTAGTTTGGGATTGTGATTATTACGTGCAGTTCGACTTGAATGTTTTTCTATAAGTTGTAACTTTAAGCGTAAGTATACTTTAATTGTATAATAATGCTTTCTATAATTTTTTTTGTACTCTGCAGAAATTTGTCCAAGAACAATCTCACAGGTCCTATGCCATCTACAATTGGACATTTGACCAACCTAGAGGTGGTTGATCTGTCTCAAAACAATCTATCTGGCAACTTGCCGAAAGAACTAACCGATTTGTCGCATCTTGTCTCGTTCAACATCTCTGGCAACAACTTTGAAGGCGAGCTTCCTGCTGGCGGTTTCTTTGACACTATTCCTGTTTCATCTGTGGATAGAAATCCGTCCCTATGTGGGTCGGTGGTTAACCAGTCTTGTCCAGCTGTCCACCCAAAACCCATTGTTCTAAATCCAAATTCTTCCACCGAGTCATCTGATGACAATGACCCTTCGAATTCCCGTCATAAAAAGCTTATGCTTAGCATTTCTGCTCTCATTGCCATTGGTGCAGCCTCTTTCATTTTTGTTGGTGTTGTGATCATAACTATCCTCAATGTTCATGTTCGAAAGTCTGCTGACCGGTCTGCCCTGCCTCTGGCGTTTACCGCCCGAGGAGACGAGTTTAGTCATTCTCCAACGAGCGATTCCCAATATGGCAAGCTTGTCATGTTCTCGGGTGAAGCTGATTTTGGAGCAGGGGCCCACGCACTCCTCAATAAGGACAATGAGATAGGCCGAGGAGGGTTTGGGATAGTTTATCACACAGTTCTTGGAGATGGTCGTTCGGTTGCCATAAAGAAGCTCAACATCTCAAGCTTAATAAAGTCTCAAGAAGAGTTTGAGAGAGAGATTAAGAATCTCGGTAAGGTTAGACATGGTAATCTAGTAGAATTAGAAGGGTATTATTGGACTCCTTCGCTTCAGCTTCTAATAAATGAATATGTCCCTAACGGGAGTTTGTTCAAGCATCTCCATGGCGATTCTAGCAAAACTGCACTTTCGTGGCACCAACGGTTCCTTATCATTGTCGGAATGGCCAAAGGTTTAGCACATTTACATCAGAAGAACATTATTCATTATAACCTCAAATCATCAAATGTTCTACTCGACAACTCTTGTGAACCAAAAATTGGTGACTTTGGCTTAGCAAGGTTACTACCTATGCTAGACCGATATCTTCTAAGCAGTAAGATTCAAAGTGCACTTGGGTACATGGCACCTGAATTTGCCTGCCGAACTGTGAAAATAACCGAAAAGTGTGATGTCTATGGTTTTGGCATCTTAGTACTTGAGGTCATAACCGGGAGAAAACCTGTTGAGTACATGGAGGATGATGTCATTGTGCTATGTGATATGGTTAGAGGGGCATTAGAAGAAGGCAAGGCCGAGGACTGCGTAGATCAAAGACTCCACGGCAACTTTATTGTTGAAGAGGTTATTCCGGTGATCAAACTTGGTTTGATATGTGCGTCCCAAGTTCCATCGAATCGACCAGACATGACCGAGGTTGTGAACATTTTGGAGCTCATCCAATGCCCTTCCGAGGAGCGCGAGGACGAGCTCGAATAAGGATACTAGATTAGTCCTATATACTACGTATTGTTTAGGAAACAAGCTTGTAAATGAAGGGCTTTCTATGCAACAACACGAATTTGGTTTGTGAAGCAACTCAACTACAAAAGGATACAAATTTGTTATGTTTTTCTTTTGGCATATTTTTTGTTTTTATTTTAAGCATGCTTCTTAAGGATGCATTAGGCTCCCAACAATTTACAAGGCACTAGTCTTTGGGAGTAACCTTTTCCTATGTGTAGCATAAGGTTGCTTTGTTATCCCAAAATGTGGTTGCATTGTATTAATGTGTCATCTTCTCAAATTATGGATAGATTTATAGTGACTAACCAACATTTTTTCTAATATGTTTATTTTTCTAAACGATTACAAAGTATTTGTTTCGTCTTAGAGCATCTGTATCAATGAGTTGTGAGAGCTCATAGACAAAGATGAGCAATCGTGTCAACTCCATCCATGAGTTTTATTACCCATCTTCATGAGTAATGGTGCTATTGCTCGTTGTGATGAGCTACCAAATGATCACTCATGCCATTATTTTATTATATTTACGTGGGTTCCACATGTATATTTAAGTATATTTACAATTGTTAGCTTGTGGGATATACATGATGCATTACACAATATAATATGGAGTAATTATGGGATGATTGATCATGGTTAAAGTTATGTTTTTATTAAAAGTTGATGAGTTGAATTTTATTGAAATAGATGAGAGTGTAATGAAAAAGAGTAAGATGATTAATCGTAGAAAATCATTGATAAAGATGGTCTTACTTGTCCCTCATAGTAACGGGTCCCACACATACAGAGTAATAATTCAGAATTGTATCTCTTTGAGGAAAATATAAATTCTCAAATAAGACCACAAGATCCATCTTAAATTTAAGATGAGTAGGATTTTATCCATATTTGACTTATTTTTCTTCTTTATTTTCAAAATATTTTTAAGGGCTAATTTATTTTTGGTAAATTTTACTCCGTATGATTTACCTCTTAATTTTTAACTTTTCCATGCTATACTCAATTATTTTAGAATTCCGCAATATACCCTGATATCTTAGGCTATATTTTCTTGTATTGTCTCTAATTCAACCATTTTGCTATACTACAATAACTATATTCATCGATTAAGTTATCAATTTACCTAATCGTGTTGTCAATTAATCAATAATATAACTAATTCAACTTTGTAACCCTTATTTTTATTACATCACACTTTGGTTACCATTATTTTCAACTAATTATCTATAAATTTCTTTAATTCTTATTATTCACATTTAAGTTAAATTTGTTGGAGTATGCGTCCTTCACAAATAGTGCGATTACTTAATAAATCTTAATTAAGGAATACATGGGGATAATCCTGAATTATTGTCAATTGATTAACGTAAATCAATAACGGTTGGCTGACTAGAGTTTGACGTTATTGTCGTGAGACGGCGATAATCAATTGATCCCTTTGAGTCACACCTATAGGAACGTGCTCCAAATAAATAATCTAATTAATTGTATGAGATACAATTGGATTAGTAACTTGATAAATTGACTAATGGTTAGTCAGTGAGTTAATTTAGAGAGAAACGAGTTAGGAACCCGAATGATTAATTTTATATCGATAAAATTATTTAAAGAGATAGGAATTAGTGATTAACAGTTAATTCACTAATTATGTACTAATTGACTAATGTGATTAGTATTAGTGCAATTTTAATATACATGCAAGTGTACATATATATTAAAGAAGATTTGTGAATTCAATTTGATAATTTATACTTTATCATATTAGATGATTAAGTGATAAATTATAAGTTTTTGTGGGACAAATATTGAAAACAAAATAGACACAAAATGGGGTCCTTAAACCGTCCAAACAAGGATGTGCATAACACAGTTCTCGTATTTGTGCCCATTTTATTCCTTAAGAGAAGGTATAAATTTCTATAAACTTATAAATCAAAGTAAATTGTAACTATATATATCTTGCTCATCAAATTAGAGTAATTTGATTTATACTAATAATGGATTAGTGGAGGTTATGGAACCTTACAAAATTTACCACTAAATTTGAATATAAATACTACTACTATCTTTAATTTGGTATACAAAGGAGGTTGAATAATAAAGATTGTAAAATAAAACATTTTAATGAGTTACTAATGAGTAAATTGAGAAAGACTCGCAACAGCTGACTCGCTACAAGGAAGCTCATTTTGGACCGCAGTATCTGTTTACGGTCATATTAGACACAAAGTATAAAATTTAGGGTATTGATTTTTTGTATACAGCTTTTACTCCCATTGTATACTTTTTTTACACTAATTTCCAATTTTGTCCTTTTTTACTCCCATAATATACAAATATTTTTTTTATTTTTTTTTCTTTTCCTAAACCATATTGCATTCAGTTTCTAGGTTTTCTTTAATCAAATTCATTAAGTATTTCAATTTATCAATCATGAATTCCGATAATAAATTTAATGAGGTAATTATCGTTATTAAGTTTTATTTTGTTCATTATATTATTGAATTTTATTAATTTTTAGTCAATTTAAGTTAAAATTAAATTAGGGTTTATAATTAGTGTTAAGGTGGTTTATGGTGGTGGGAGTGTGAGTAAGGAGGGCGGTGGTGGTAAGCCTGGGTGGGGAGAGGGGCGGCGTGTGGTGGTGAACGGCGGTGGTGAACGGCAGTGGTGACAGGCGGTGGTTGTTTGTGGTGGTGGGAGGGGTGTTTTGAACTTGGGTTAGGAGGGGAGTGAGTAAGGAGGGCGGTCATGGTGAGGAGATGGGCGGCGTGAGGTGGCGGCGGTGGTGGCCTGCGGTTGTGCCGGCGGGTGTGGCCGGCGGTGGTGTCAGGCGTGAGGTGGCAGCAGGTGGTGAACTTGTTTCACCTGCTGTTTTTTGTTTTTCTTTTTTTGTGGGTTTATTGGTTATTTTCACTGGTTTTTTTTTTTTTTTTCAACTTTTTTTTTTTTTAAATTTTTTTTTAGAGTCTTTTATTATCATTTATTTTATCTTATTTTTGCATTTTAGTGTTTATATTGTAATTTAACAAAAGACTTAAAATGGCATATGTACGTGTTAGACGATTTCATATGTATACAATTTAATGCGAAATTTTATGCAATGCGTTATAACTTATTACCGAATTTTTGCTTTTAATATGTCATTTACGAGATTAAAAATTTTAAATAGAAATATTGGAAAGATGAACTTGTACCCGTGAAAGAAAGAAAAAAAAAAGTCGAAATAATACATCAACAAAAGATGATGTATTTTTTGGGGGAAAAAAAAGTATGGTAGTGAGGATTGAACTTGTGACCTCAAGTACCTAACAAATGCATTACACCTTTACTATTACCACTAGGCCACTACTGAATTGCTATTTAATAAATAAAACAATTAATATATATTCTTAATTGTACTAATTTAACAAATAAAAAAAATGTGAAGGTGGCAAACCGTGAGCCACCACTAACCGTCGCCGCCAACACCGGCTGCCACCACTACCCACTTTCTGCCGCCGCCGCCACCCACCACCTCCGTAGTCACCCGCCGCCTCAGATTCAAGCAACCCCCAAAATCCCAAATTCATGTAAACCCTAATTTAATTTTAAACCCAAATTCATCAAAATTGATAATATTAAACATAATTTTATGAAATAGATTGAAATTAAATTGAAATTATTAATTTGTTGAATTGATTATCGAATTATAATTGAATTAATTGTATGAATTTAGGATTATAATTGAAATAATTGTATGAAATTAGTTTAAGAAAAATTAGAAAAAATAAAAGAGAGGATTTTGTATACAAATGAGTAAAAAAGGGTAGGGAAGGGAAAAAAAATGAAAAAAGTATACAACGTGAGTAAAATACGTATACAATTAATCATATTCGAAAATTTAAGGGTATATTATAGAATTTTTAAAAGGTGAGGGTACATCATAAAAACTTAAAAGTTGAGGAATACATCATAGAATTTCTCTTTAATTTTTGAAAACTTAGTCAAAGGGTGGAAAAATACAAGTAAAATAGGAACTTTAGAATGGTATCACAATTAACAAAAATGGTAACATATTATATTAGATTAGTGAAATTGTTGAACGTAAAAAAGAAAATATACTCTATACTAATTACTACATTTATGAAATATGTTATCATAATTGCATAATATGTTATGATTATTGTACATATAATTTTTGAACATTTTGAAAACATGTCAATATTACATTGTAGCTAGACCTGTTAAACAGGTCGGGCGGGCGGGTTTTGGGTTCGGATAACCATAAATCGGGTAATATACAGGTCGGGTGTATTTCGGGTTCGAATAATATACAGGTCGGGTGTATACGGTTTCAGGTCGGGTTAGGGTCAAACTACGGGTTAATCAACTCCCCTTTTATCGATTTGTTTTCGTTAAACGGTTTAATTTTAACCAAAAAATACTTTAATTGATGATATAATAATAAAAAAGTTTAAAAATTTGGATTATAAGTTCAATATTGATAATTCAAAATTAGTGTATAGACGTGTAACTACTAATTCAATGTTTATCATATTACATATATTAATTATAAGTGTATGATGTAGATATTAAAGATGAAAGATTTTAAATTATAAAGCAATACAATAAATCAATAAAGTATAACAATGAAGATTTAGATCCATGCTTGTAGAGTACAAGTTGTATATTGTGATTCTAAAATGTTACCTCAAATTATCGACATATATGTATCATATATTTTTTTTTTTTCACATTTTTTTCAATTATTTTCTATATTATTTAGCTGCAAATTTTCGTAAAAAGTAATTCAAAAAATCTCAAATGTCTGACGTCCAATGTAACTCACAAACATCATTAAAATGATAGTTTATAGAATTATTAAATAATAAAGATTATATACTAAGTAAAAATTTTCAATTATGAATAGGTTGTTAGGTGTAAAATGCCTAAAATTTAATTGAAGTAAAAAATTTCATGTGAAAAAAAATACTAGTAGTGACATTTTCTATCTTGGAACGTAAATTTTTTGACTTTACGGGTTAACCCGCTACGGGTCAGGTTGTGACCCATTTTTCCCAGGTCATTTCGGGTTCGGGTCGATTTTGGCTTCGGGTCAAAAAAGCAGGTTTATATCGGCAGTGGCGGACCCAGGATTTTAAAGGCAGGGGGGCACGTTTCCTATTGGCGAATTAAAAATTTTTTTACGACGAGTAAACCCGTCAAAATATGACCCACCCCGTAAATCCAGCCTACTCTCACGCGGTTTTTTAGGGTCAATACCTGTAAATTTCAACTCGTGACTGAAATGAATGGAGTTCGAAATCACCCACTAATAATGGGTCAAAACCCGATTCGACCCATTGACCAATTAAAAGCAAAATTTTACATAGTGTAACCTTTTGAAACTTGAAAAATGAATAATTTTCTAATAGAAATATATAATTATTTGAACTTTAAGTTTTTGAGCTTAAATATAAAAATGATATAAAAATGAAAATTAAACTATATAATATGAAGTAGCATAATATAACTTTTATAACTTATTACGAATTAGAAAACTAATTACTCCGTATAAAGTATCAATATAACAAAAGAGCCTAATTTAGACACATATTTTAGTTTGTTCATTTAGGAATGTATTAATAAAGTAATTTAGTGAACATTCAATTTTTATTAATTAATATGAAGAGTATAAAATAATCATACTGAAAAAAGTAAAATATAGGCCAATAGAATTGACAAAAAAAAAATTTAAAAATGAAATAAAGGTCAGGAGAAACCCAAGAAATATATTAATTTCAAAAAAGATAGTCATGGGAATTGAACCCATGACCCTTACATGTATATTGAACACCTATTCCACCTTAACAACTAAAAATTTGATATCCTTATTTTTAGCTTTTAATACATATTTGATTTTTCAGAAAAGGAGCAGGGGGGCCCGTGCCCCCCTTGGCCCCCCCTTGGGGCCGCCCCAGTATATCGGGTCATTTTCAGGTCGGTTTAGTGCGATTTATCGGGTCGGGTCAGATTTTGTCAGCTCTAATTGTAGCATATGAAACTAAAATACTTCGTATAAATCTATTCGTTTTGCCGTGTTCATATTAAAAAGTTTGATAACAATTTACTAATAGATGGCAATATAATATACGTTATTGATTTTTCGTATACGAGTTTTACACTCGTGATATACTTTTTTCATTTGTTTTTCCACCTCTACCCTTTTATTAATCTAAAAATATACAAAATTCTCTCTTTATTTTTTCAATTTTTTCTAATCAAATTCAATCAATTTCTAAATAATACAAACATAAATTTCAATAACCAATTTAATCAAGTACGAGTAATAATCTATTTCGATTTCAATTTGTTCTCAAATTATCAATTTTAAACTGATTAAATTGTAATAATCGTGTAATTTGGTGACACCCATCACCATTCACGCCTTTTAGAATCTGGAGTTAGTCTGCTCCTCTCTTTACTTCATGTAGGGCTCTTTATAATGCTACGAAGGGATTAATATATTTCTTCTCCAATTAGTTGTTAGTCTTGTTACTCCGTTGTAAATAGTTTGTATGTCTGTGTGCATAATTTGTAATTAAATTTATTAAAAATTGATAATTTAAGATCTAAATTAAAATTAGCATAGATTATTATTTGATTGAATCGGTTATCGAAATTCATGATTATATTATTGAGAAATTGATGGAATTTTGATTAAAGAACAATTGAAAAAGGAAAAAAGAGAATTTTGTATATTATCGGAGTAAAAAAGGGTAGGGTGGAAAAACAAATGAAAAAAGTATACCTCGAGATTAAAATTCGTATACGGAAAATCAATACCCATAATATATTAGAATGTGAAAATAATTATATTATGATATGTTATGTTGTAATAAACATGTTGAGTATTTTATCTGTTTCAATCATTTGTTTATCTATTTTATTTTAGATGTATTATTCGTTTAATTACTTTCTCTTTTCAAAAATCTTTTATTTTACAAATGAACTAATTTAGAAAGTTAGCATATGCGTATCTCTAGCCATATCAAAAGATCATCTTATCACCTTTTCAAAATGGGGATTAAAATTAGGGCTTATTGCCAAACACCACCTTTAAAAAAAAGTTTTGTCAATTACTACCTTTAAAAAATTTGTTTTGTTAAACACCACCTTTTGGCCTGAGTTTGACTTAAGTCAACTAAATTTCGATTTTTTGTCACCGGAGCACATAATTTTGGGATGAATTTCTAGGTTTTTAGAGTAGAACTTTTGGTTTGAGGGGGTGTGTTATTGAATTTGAGGGATGAAATTCGAATTTGAGAGTACTAAGAAGAAAAAAGTGAAGAGAAAACACAATTTCCGATAAGTCAACGTCGGAATTTAGTCAACTCAAATCAAAAGGTCATAATCGACAAAATATTTTTTTTAAAGGTGGTAATTGACAAACTTTTTTTTTTAAAGGTAGTGTTTGACAAAATAAGTTTTTTAAAGGTGGTGTTTGACAATAAACCCTTAAAATTATCCAATAATAGTTCATATACTCCTATAATCTTATCAAAATATTTGACTTTTGTTATTGTCTTCTCTTTTCATGTTGTCCATTCACTACAGCATTTAAAAACCCCTTTACATATTTGTAGTGATGAACCGAATTAAAAGTGGTCAATATAGTTTTCCAAACTAAATTTCAAACTATTTTACTCAATTATTTTGTACACTTGTTGAGTCTATATATGACTAACAAAAGGGTTTAATTAATAACTTTCCGACAAGGAGATGAAAAGTGCGCACAAATAAAAGCGAAAACCAAGGAATGAATATAAAAGTATCATGCAAGGGGTAAACAAAACAAAACAAAACAAAATGAAGACATACGCAGGTAAATAGCATAATTACTACTCCTTCGCATGCCGTAACGTAATAACCGTGCTGTTGATTCTACGTATAATATTAATCCCATGCATATTAATATTGCATTTCCTTCACCTTCACGCATTAGCATCATTCTTAACAAAATCATGCAATAACTTATATATAGCTTTTGAGCTAACATCATGATTATTTTGCTTCTTTTTCAAGTTATTATATCTCTGCTCTCATTTCTATCAAATGATGTTCCACCACTAGGAGAACCTAATCATGTTTATTTTTCTTTTTCAATAAACTTTATAAGAAAGGGTGTGTAATTTTGCTTTTGCTTAGCTAGAGTTTAGTTCAGATAACTATGATTTTGTTCGGTAACAATGATTAATTTTTTTTTTTTTTTGTTGATATACTTATTATAGGCAAAATTGATCACCCACTGCGGGGGCGGAGCATAAGGTATGCCGAACTTGAAAATTTAATTTTGTTGAAAATCTATAAAATCTATCGCCCATAATACACTTATAAGCAATATAATCATTTTTATAGATTATCAACAAAATTTATAAGCAAAATTTATAGGCAAAATCCAACGCGCCTTTTCAACCACAAAGAGACTAACATTGTAGAACGGAGGGTGTAAACTGTAAAACTTAAAAATATAATCTCATACAAATGAAAATAATTATGAGATTAATTTGCGGAAGCGATTAAAGGATCGAGACATACCTCCAACCATTGCTTATAAAATAATAATATAGTCTTCAATAATAAGAAATAATAATAATAAAGAAGACCCAAATAATAATAATAATCTTCAGATCTGGCTTGCTTATAATACGGTAACCCTTTGTAATTAACTGGTTCCAAACCCTCGCGCTCACAATATAGATGGTGTACAATATTCATAATGAAGAGTAGGTTCAGTAACCAAAACAAATAAATCACCCTCATATATATACTAGTCTTGCCATCCAATAACATAATAAGAGTTTCAACAAAAACATAATGAATGTATTTCTATAGAGGATCAAGTCCAAATCGCACTAAATGATCCTTGACATTCTTAATTTGCATGCCTTTAGTCAAGGATTCAGCGATTATTAAACTCAGTGCTCATGTGTTCGATGATCACTTCTTTCTTGTACACGTTCTAAATAGCAACTGAATTATCACAAATACATTCTAATCGGCCGAAAATTAGAGTCCAACGACTCTAAATCCAAATATGAAACTCTTCAATCATACACCATGTGAGGTAATCTCAAAACAATAAACGAACTCAATTTTCATAGTAGAACTGGTTGTAAAAGTATGCCTTATACTCATCCAAAATACGGAACCATCAGCTAGCAAAACACAAATCTTGTAGTGGATTTCCATGTGTCTACGCAGCCACCGTACTAGAGTCAGAATAGGCAACCAATTCAAACACCATTAGTTCGTCTATACACAAGCATGTAATCCTTAGTATGCGTACTCTGAAAGTACGCTAGGACTTTCTTTGCACCCTTATAGTGATCGATTCCTGGGTGACTTTTTTACTTCAAAAACATACATAATATCAAGTTTATACGCAGACCTGAATATTTATGATGCTACTAAAATATGAAGCATATGGAACATTTCAATTGTTCCCTCTCGATGTAATTCCTCAGTTATCATCCACATACAAAACAAGAAATAAACTTAACTCCCACTGACCTTAAGGTATGTACATTGATCCATAACATTTACTTCTAAACCAAATGAAGTAATTAATTTATTGAAATTCATACATCATTTGCGGGGAGTTTATTTCAAAACGTATATGAAATTATTGAGCTTGTAAACAAAATTCTCACCATTCTTAGAGGAAAATCTTTAGGTTATTTAATATAACTTCTGTAACACCCCGTGTTAATTTAAGCTAATTATAATTAGGAAATCAATAATTAGACAATCTCACCCATTTATTTCCTAAAATAATACACTACAACTTTTTCTCGCACCTAAACTAAAACTATTTTGATATACTCCGAATTTGAACTTTATTTTTATATATTCAAACTCGATAAATAAAATGACGAATCGACGACAAATTTCTCAACGACAAATTTCGGCACGCAAAACGAGGCCATTTTGGGCCAAGTGGCCGAGCCTTAAAGGTGACTAAGTCACCTAATTTTTTCTTCCAAATTTACTTACACATAACACTTAACATCAAACTAGTTAGTTAAATAATAATCATTTTGATTTTTATTTATAAATTCTAAATTCTTATTATCTAATTACTATTTCGTTCTGATTTGACTAACACTTTCGCAAAATGTCAAAATATTAAGTCATACCTATTTTAAACTGAAAAAATTTTTGACGGGTGATTATAATTATTTAAATCGTTAACATTCAATGAAAAAAATAAGTATTTCGACCTAATAAGATTTTATTCAAAGTTTCGAGGGTTTTAAACCAAATTTTTGTTTTGGTCACCTTTTGAAGTTTATTTTCATTTTTATTTTCGATCTTATTTCGAAACACTATTTTAAGATCGTATCTTTTATTTCGAGACTTTTCGCGTGCGCACAAATCGAAAAATTTCAAAAAACGAAAATCGAGCCAAGTGGCTCATGTTGGCCGACTTCCCTAGCTCACTCTACAAGCTTTATCCTCTTCCATTTTGCTTTACTAACTTGTCTAAATCACTTACACTCCTATGTCTTTCATCATCACTTATATAGCTTAATTAAAATTAAAGCTTATACATTCTAAATACATAATACATACTACATACTTTACTAATACAATTCACTACTACTACTTTCATTTCCACACAAACATCAAATTTTACTAAGTCTTTTTCTCTCTAAATAAACTCACTCAAACACTTTTGTAAGAGCAACTTCATCTTCCTCCTTAAGCTCCATGAAGATCTTCATCTTCTCCATTTTTATTTCTTCATTAAAATCTTATTTTCTTGTCTTAAATTCCTTAGAGCACTTAAATTAATTCTTCACCATTTATATTTAGCAATCACTTCCTCTTTAAACTTGTAAATATTTATGAACACAAATCAAAATAAATAAAATCTATACATCACCTAAACATAAAAATATTACTACACTTAAATTTTTTAGTATAGTTTAGCTTGCTTAAATAAATTACTAACTTATTTATTTTTCATTTGTATGTACTAATTTATCCAAAGAAGAGGAGCAAGGTGGAGGTATCGATCTTAGCATTTTCGACAATATAGTGGATCTCGACAATTGCTAAACTTTTCACTCACTCAACTAATTAAGGTGCTCTCGCACACTATAATTGCTAGCACTAAACCTAATTGTTTACATGTTATTTTTCCTAATTGATGTTTTGATTGCATGCATGATTTATTATGTCACCTAAGTATTGTATAATAAATTAGAAGACAAAAATCGAAAAATAAAATTTGTGAAACCTACTAAAAGGCACGACATTCTCCCTTGTTGTTGTTTAATTTTTCGTTTTAATTCTTATTAATCATATGCTTAAAAGACTATAATAAATGAGTACTAAAAATATAGTTTATATGTCGATGTTCATTTCTTTGCATTTTATTGAAGTATAAAATGTGTGTGTGAAATGAATTGTACTTAATTGTTAATGTTTTTATATATGATTTCCACTTATGTTAACTATACATATAATATAAAGGATAAAAGATATAGAATTAGTAGTATAAAAATCAAAAATAAAAACTTGTGAAACTATATAAGGGGCCACGGTTTTACCCTTGTTTTTGGACCAATTTTTAGTTTTAATTTTTGAAAATAATATGTTATGTTAGTTTAGGTTAATTAGTGTTGTTGGTAAAATTTGAGAAATTTATATGATGATATGAAAGTTTGATGTTTTGATGTTCATATGAAAAGTATAAGTGCTCTTCATTTATTCATGTGTTCTTGATAATTTTGCTCATTTTGATTTATAATGTTTATGTGTTTGTTGTTATTTATTGTTTTTATTAACTAGTAAGTAATTACAAAACTAAATATATAAGTTAAATAAGCTAAATCCTTAAAATATAAAAGTTAGAAATTTAAAGTGAGTAAAAAACACTATTCATAAATATAATAAAATATTTAGTGAAATTACATTTTAGTTTAAATCACTTTGGTATAAACTAAATAATTAGCATATAAAAACTTTAAGTTAAAAAAACCGATAAATTAGAAAACGAAAATAAAATGAACTAGTGTACAAGGGCCACGGTTTAGGGTCTATTTTGGACTTAAAATGAATTTTGTCACTTTTTATTTTTATCACTTAAGTAATTTAATTAGTTAAAGTAATGAATTATTAATAAAAACAAAAAGAAAATAAATGGGTAACCTAAGTTGAGTGCCACGGTTTTACCACTTAAAATGGGTCAATTTTGATCAAAATGAATTTGTAACTAAGTCACTAAATTTGAATAGTAATTAGGATTATATTAGATTGTATAATAAATCGTTAATAAAAAGAATCGACGAAACCGATAAAAATAAATGTTACGTATATTAAAATGAACAAATTTGAGTGCTACTACCTTTGCTTAAGTATGGATTTGGACATACGGACTATTTAAATGAACTTCGACAATATCGCTAAAAATGGATACCGTTAAAATTTTAGTTAAGTATATGACTAAACTTAACCGAGTTTTACACTTAAAATAATATTTCAAAATCACTAAATACAAAACGAACTTAACGACTTCGAAACTAGAAATTTATACTTAGTAAATAAAAGTTGGTTTTGTAGCTAAGTAGAATATCTTAAGTATGAAAATACGTATAAGGTATAAAAATACGTACAAGTATAAAAATACATACAAGTATGAAAATACGTACAAGTATAAAAATACGTAGGAATACGGAATACAAAAATACGAATACGTATAAAAATACGTAGAAATACGAAATACGAAAATACGAATACATATAAAAATACGTAGAAATACGAAATACGAAAATACGAATACGTAGAAATACGAAATACGAAAATACAAATACGTATAAAAATACGATGAATAGTAACTACGATGAATAGTAAAATGATGAATTACCGCAAAAAAAAAAAAAAAAAGAAATAGTAAAATGATGAATAGTAACCGTGATGAATAGTAAAATAATGAATAGTGAAAATATTTAAAATTTACGAACGGACTCAAAATAAAAATTCAAGTCTTGCTATGTGTTCTGCTTACCTGAAGAACTGTTAGAACTAAAATTTCATTATACAAGTTCGACGATATTACTAAGAATTAGAATTGTCACTTGCTACGAAATGAACGAGGAAATAAGAATTTGAGAAAACGAGCTACTTGATAGAATACTTGGATTGTTCGCCATGTTGCGACTCTTGAATTCGAAGTTAGCGAGATAGCTGTATATGGGGACTTGGGCTCCCTCCCTGAGATGCCCAAGGCGATTTAACGATCTTGAGATTGTTATTTGGCACGGTATATACAACCCTAGGGATAGGGCATCCTTGATATTTCCGTGGGCCCATATATAGTAATTGGAAAATACCAGCCCCATCCGGGGGTACCCGTCTCTGGTGATAGTCGAATTTTTCTTGGGTAATACCTTTTGAATAGCGAATAAGTATGATCCTCGATAGGTGGTGTATGCATACATTAGACAAGGGATGTGGCCGTCCTTATTACCTTAGATATCTCTAGCATTTCAGTCTTGTCTACTCTGTTTGGCCCTAATTGCTATTGCGCGGATAATGTCTGCATGATTCCGCCTTACTAACGAAGACTCATTAGTTAACATATGATGTAGTATCTCCTTGTTTAGATTTGGTTATTGCTTGAATGATTTGACTCCTGAATGTTGAAATATGCCTTGTCGAGAATGATTTTTGATGAATGTTGTACGATATATGATTTGATGTATGCTCGTATTTGAATCATTATATTTCCCTTATATGTCTTTACTTGCCTACTTGCAATGTGTTTTATTTATTTTATTTCCTATTATTGCATACGTTTAGAATTGCATGTATAGAAAGAGTGATGCGAGAAAATGAATAATTGCAGGTACCCCGAGACTAATGCTTATGAATACTGGGGATGGTTTACCTTCTTTTGTACTCCGTTTTGAGAGATTGTAACCGAATGCTCTGTGAAGGTACCGGGAAAGTGAACCTGTCGACGCCCTGCGCGCGCCCGACCTCGCCCCGTGCGGGGGCGTAGGGGCGGAATGCGCCTCGCAGGAAAAAGTGCGTTTTGCGATGCGATAGTGAAAAATGGGGGAGATCATTGCATGAATTTGTGACCAAAAAGAAAAGTAGAAAATCCTTTTTGAAAATGTATTTTCGGAGACGCCACCAAATATGGGGGAGATCATTGCATGAATTTGTGATCAAAAGGAAATATAGAAAAATCATTTTGAAATGTATTTTCGGAGTCGCCACCAAATATTGAAGGAATTTGGAACCTATTCAACGCGTCTTGAAATACAAGACACGAGTGTCTCAGATTTCAAGGTGCGTCGATACTTATCCGTCTGAGGTTATTGTGAAACCAGAGAAAGGATTCGGAGTGAGGTTACTTTTCGAAAGTCTTGACAAAAATGCATTTTGAAAACAGTAATCAAAAAGCCTACATAAAAGTTGTCTCTACTAATTTGAAAACATTTGCTTAATTTCGATATTTGGGCTAAAAGTCACTCTACGTATAAGTGCGAATATGTATGACTCGGTAAAAATGCATAAATAATGTAAACTGTCAAAAAGAAAGACATTCTGCTATGGAAATGTACGTTAAATAATAATTTATTGACTAAATTATTACCATAAACGTTATTTTCCGACTTTATTTCTGACTCTAAGAATTTGTGAAAAACCCTCGGTTTTGCTTGTTAAAAGACTAAATGAAACGGTACAATTTAGTGTCGAATCCGTGATTTTAGTCGTAATTTAATGCATGAATGAGGACTTGCATAATTATAAAAGTGACGTCGGTTTGCTTTAGTGATATTGAGTCGTTATTTATGCGATATTGGCGAGGTTTAGACGGATTTTGAATCCGAATTGCTACAACCAGACATTTAATACGGCTTCGCTAGTGCCAATATCGGGTTGGGGTTAATGTAACCCCTTTGTCCGAGTCTTAAACGTCCAAAACGTAGGTAAAATGTTTACCTTTCGAAAATGCAAAGACGGTATTTTTGAGTGGATTTTGTAAGTGTTATGAGGTGTGTTTTGAAAAACCGACCCTTTTGAATGAACATAAGGGGTATTATTTATAGAAGATGGCTGGTTTATGTGTACACAAAATATAAATCGCCTGTGTACAGGCGATTTGTATTTTGTTTAAGCTGGAAATTGTAAGAAAAACAAAAGGCTGCGGGCTAGAACAAAAAAGAAAATCGCCTGTTGACAGGCGATTTAAATTTTAATCGCCTGTCAACAGGCGATTTTTTCTTTGTTTTGGTGGGCTACAAACCGCCATGACGCATTAGTAGGGTGATGATTATGTTTACTGATGTATTATGCGTGAGGATTAAGTATTTTTGGGCCAAATTGATTTTTGGTCCAATTTCGATTTTCGTGCTTTGGTTTTTGTCGTGTTTTTTGGTTTTGGCTCGAAATAAAATAATATTGAACTATATTATTTTGCGTTATTATAGAGCCTAATTTTGTGAAAATGTGACACGGGACGCACTTTGGCCCGTTTTGTGTGTTGCGTTAGTGTGCGTTTTGGGTTGTTTTTGTAAGTTTTGGGCCGTTTTGTGGTTTGTTGGGTCGTTTTTGTGGGTCGTCTTAATAGGATGTTCCTGTACCGTGCTCGTGTCGTGCTTATAATGACTAAGAGTGACATTCATTTTTACGATTATGCAAATTCAAATTAATACGCTAAAAATGACTAAATACGTTTTAGACACTTTTGCACCGTTTCGACTTATTTAAAAGCATGCTTGAAAGTCCTTTTCGTCATCGGGTTTGTTTTTGGGGGGTACGGATACAGGTATCTACAGAGCCCCCAGTTTGGCAGAGCTTGGACAAAGCATTAGTCAAACTTAGAAGATAGTATCTGGACCATCACAGTCTCGATACTACCTGGCGGCGCTAAGCATGTGTCTCAGGGGAGAGACGAGGACTTAGTGCCGGGAAATGCGGGGAGGGACGACATGTTTTTAAGGACATGACGGTCCTACATGTTTAAGGGCGTGTTAGCCTGCGTGTGGCTTGAGTGCTTCCTGCTGGTGCTTTGCTTCTCGCTGGTCGTTAGTGTTTTTGTGGACGTCTCGTGGAAGAGGTTACGCGTTTTTGCGAATGGTTTATAAGGGTGGTTAGTGTTTTTGTGGACGTCTCGTGAAAGAGGTTACGCGCTTTTGTGAATGGTTTATAAAAATGGCTTAGTATTTTTATGGACGTCTCGTAAAAGAGGTTACCTGTTTTTGTGTTTGGTTTATAAAAATGGCTTGTATTTTTATGGACGTCTCGTGAAAGAGGTTACGCGTTTTTGTGAATGGTTTATAAGGATGGTTTGTGTTTTTATGGATGTCTCGTGAAAGAGGTTACGCGTTTTTGTGTTTGGTTTATAAAAATGGCTTGTATTTTTATGGACGTCTCGTGAAAGAGGTTACGCGTTTTTGTGAATGGTTTATAAGGATGGTTTGTGTTTTTATGGACGTCTCGTGAAAGAGGTTACGCGTTTTTGTGTTTGGTTTATAAAAATGGCTTGTATTTTTATGGACGTCTCGTGAAAGAGGTTACGCGTTTTTATGAATGATTTATAAGAATGGCTTGTATTTTTATGGACGTCTCGTGAAAGAGGTTACGCGTTTTTGTGAGTGGTTTATAAGAGTGGTTTGTGTTTTTGTGGACGTCTCGTAAAAGAGGTTACGCGTTTTTGTGTTTGGTTTATAAAAATGGCTTGTATTTTTATGGACGTCTCGTGAAAGAGGTTACGCGTTTTTGTGTTTGGTTTATAAAAATGGCTTGTATTTTTATGGACGTCTCGTGAAAGAGGTTACACGTTTTTGTGTTTGGTTTATAAAAATGGCTTGTATTTTTATGAACGTCTCGTGAAAGAGGTTACGCGTTTTTGTGTTTTGACTCGTAAAAGAGGTTTTATTTTTGAGGACGACTCGTGAGAGAGGTGACGCGTTTTTTTTTTTTTGTGTTTTGACTCGTAAAAGAGGTTTTATTCTTGAGGACGACTCGTAAAAGAGGTGACGCGTTTTGACTCGTAAAAGAGGTTTTATTTTTGAGGACGACTCGTAAAAGAGGTGACGCGTTTTTGTGTTTTGACTCGTAAAAGAGGTTTTATTTTTGAGGACGACTCGTAAAAGAGGTGACGCGTTTTTGTGTTGGGTTGAAAATGTGTTTTGAAAATAGGGTGGAAGGTGTATTGGGCCGAAGAAACAGCCCAACACAAACACTGAAACCCATAAACAAAAAATAAAATCGCCTTTAAACAGGCGAATTAAAATTTAATCGCCTGTAAACAGGCGATTAAAAATTTGTTTGGTGTTTTTTGTTTAAGATACGGGAAAGAGGAGAGAGAGAGGGTCATTTTATTTCAAAACAAAAACAAAATCGAAAAACACCAAAATTCAATCCGGCGATTTTTTAGACCAAATCTTTTCGTTCCGACTCTTACAACTCGTTATGGACCAAGGTACGTACTTGATAAGTGCATAATTTACCTATATTTTATATAATTATTCCCCGTCATTTTACACTTATTACGGCATTTTTAGTACGTTTTATATAATATATTCTCCTTTTGCGATTTACTACGAGTTTGTTATATTATTTGCAGGATGGAGATTTATGAGCTAAAATTGTCGTGGAACAAACGCGGGTCGTGAATTATGCGAGTTTGAAGATAAAACCCGAGCAAGACAAAGCATTATGGACCGAAACAACTAAATAAAGAAATGGGCCTCAAAGACTTGTATTGGATAAAAGCCCAACTTGTAACTAAAATAAATAAAAGAAGCAGACTTTCAGTTTTACTTCTAAGTTTTATTATTCCTAGTTTGAGTTTTAGTTTCTACTGCTTTCACATAAAACTCTCAACTTTAGTTTAGATTCAAGATTGATTCGTTTGTAACCGTCGTTACTCCGTTAAATTCCAGGTTTTATTTAATCGTTATTATTTCGTTCATCATGTCTTTTTCTCATTATTGCTTTGCTTTGATTTCGATTATGCATAGCTAAATTCTAATTAGGGTTTAGGGTGATTTGTGAGATTGGTTCAGGAACATGTTTTAATTGCTTATATTGATTGAACTTGTGCAAGTTAATTTCTTCCTACGCGTTTTATTATCAATTGAATTTAGGGACGCCTTTATTGAATTGAATTTAGGTTGTTTCAGTTTAAGATCGAAAGCCGAATTGAAACTAGACTCACGCGTATTTGATAAGTTAAGTTTAGTAAGTTGCGAGAGCCCGCTAAATTTGCTTAAGGTTAATATTGACTCGAGAGAGCGTATTCCTAAACCTAGTCACTTGCATAGCTTCAATTGATTGTTAATTCTTTTCGAGTTGAGTTCCTGAATCGATGTCACATTGATCCCGATGCCCTAATCTCCCTTTTATATATCTTTATACCGTCTATTTGCTGTTCTTAGTTTAGACTCCCAAAACACCGTTTTTATTACCTTGAGATTAACCTAGGTTTAGCTGAGC
Organism: Dianthus caryophyllus; assembly: GCA_023091065.1. Lineage (NCBI taxonomy): Eukaryota > Viridiplantae > Streptophyta > Magnoliopsida > Caryophyllales > Caryophyllaceae > Dianthus > Dianthus caryophyllus. The sequence continues at coordinate 6,404,299 of CM041529.1, read as the reverse complement.
ATCCTGTTGACTGCCCGTTTCTCTGTGGATTCGACCCTGCTTACCGCTAGCTTCTGTTAGTTGTTTGTTTAGGTTTTATTTTGATTAGGCGTGACGATTTAGCCTTGTCAATTTTGGCGCCGTTGCCGGGGAGACGGTTTTGTTTACTACTCTTTTCTTTGTTTCTAGTTTACTCTTTTCGTGTCTCAGGGAACTTCAGTTCCTTGAGACCGGTTCTCACTTCTCCTTGTAGTTTTTGTTTATGCACAGGTCACCTTCAGGTTTAGTTCCATTCGACCCTGAACCGGAGCGGACTTTTCGCAAAACGCGTAACTTCTTTAAGGAGATTGGTAGAGCTTACGCAAACGAGGTTGTGGAAGTTTCGGACGCAGAATCTAGTTCAGAAGCATCGTCCTACGAAGAGGACACTGCTCCACCTTCTACTTCTAGTGTTGTTTCTGAGGCGTTTGTGACTATGCCGAGACTTTCCAGTCACTCTTTGCCCAACACGGATTCCATTCCCGATGGATTCCAGATGCCCGCTACTTTAACGGGTAATTTCGAGATTCGCCCCGCCTTTCTCACTTTGGTGGAGCGTAATCAGTTTGGCAGCAATCCTACGGAGGATCCTGGTCGTCATATGCAGGTTTTCACGGACATCGTTCTCACGATAAAGCGAGCGGTATCACTCAAAACCAGATTAGGGAAATGCTGTTCCCTTTCTCGCTACGTGATCGAGCTCGTGAATGGATCACCGACCTGGACAGGACAGCCGCAGGTATCACAGACTGGAATGGGTTAGCTATGGCATTTTATAAGAAGTATTATCCTCCAGAGCGAACTAATAAGATCCGGAGCCAAGTCCAAAGGTTCGAGCAAACTTTCGACGAATCACTTGCTGAAGCTTGGGAACGTTATAAGAAACTCATCCGTGATTGTCCTCACCACGGGTTGAACGACTGGCTCGTGATCATGACGTTCTACAATGGGTTGTACCATGAAAGTCGGGCTATCTTGGATTCCGCTGCCGAAGGGCGGTTTGCCGACAACGTCGATGATGACCAGGCATGGGCATTGATCGAGAAAATGGCGATCCATACCTCACAGTACGATCGACCTAGGGGAAATTCTCGCGCGGCTCATGGTGATCGCGAGAAGGATTCTTTGAATGCTCTAACGAGCCAAATTTCGGCTCTAACGATGCAGGTCGCCAAGATAAGTGGTGCGGGTTCCTCTAATGCGCAGCAGGTTAATGCGGTTACGGGACACGACATAGGTTGTAATAATTGCGGGGCTGCAGGTCATTATGCACATGAGTGCATGGGTATGCAAGAGCAAGTTAACGCTTTTGGTTCTTATCGTTCTAACTTGCCGTATCAGAATCAGCCGGGGTATGACCGTTCTTTACTTTCTTATCGGAACCAGAACGTGCTTAATCCTACTCCTCAACCGCCGCAGCAGCAACAAACTCCGTACGTTCCGCCACAACGGAACTACCAACCGCCGGGTTTCCAAAATCAGAGGCCCCAATTCCACCATCAACAACATTATCAACAACAACCACAAGTTCAATCCGCTCCTACGCCCGCTAGTGATCATGGTGTGGGTGAATTGAAGGCCATGATGATGCAGATGGCCAAAACGCAGGAAACGATGATGACGCAGATGCAGAAAAGTGATCAAGCTAAGGACGCAGCTATTAAGATGTTGGAAACACAGGTTGCGCAATTAGCAAGTTCACAGGCTACGAGGCAACACGGGACACTTCCACCGCAAGGAAACCCGCCTCATGATACAGCAAATGCGATTACATTGCGTAGCGGCACACATTATGCCGGTCCGAAGCATCCGGACGAGATTGAGGCCGAGAATTTGCGAAAACAGGATGATAGTGCACCGGAGCCGGTCGACCACAACGTTACAGGTGAAGCTGATTCGGGGAAGAAAGTTGAGGATGAAGCTGAGGATGCTCGAGCTAAGGTACCAGAAGCTCCTAAAGATGTTACTACTACTGTTACACCTCCGATAAAGATTCAACTCCCGTTTCCGGGACGTCAACGAAATGCTAAGGCCGAGACGCAGTTCGGTAAGTTTATGGAGGTCGTGAAGAATCTGCAGGTAACCGTTCCATTTACTGAACTTATTACCCAGGTACCCTCTTACGCTAAATTTATGAAGGATATTCTTACTAAGAAACGTTCCTTTAATGAGGTTGAGACCATAGCGTTTACAGGTGAGTGTAGTGCCCTTTTACAGAGTAGTGCGCCCCCTAAGTTGAAGGACCCAGGTAGTTTCTCCATTCCTTGCACCATAGGCACCCATGTTATTGACAAAGCCTTGTGTGATTTGGGGGCGAGCGTGAGCGTTATGCCTTATTCAGTTTGTGAGAAGCTAAACATGGGAGGGTTGAAGTGCACTAGTGTCACCTTGCAGATGGCCGATCGTTCGGTCAAGCGACCTTTAGGAGTGCTTGAGGATGTCCCCGTGAAGGTAGGGAAGTTCTTTTTCCCTGTTGATTTTATTGTTTTGGACATGGCTGAGGATAACCAGATACCTATTATCCTAGGACGACCATTCCTACACACGGCCGGGGCGGTTATAGATGTTAAGAACGGTAGGTTGACTCTAGAGGTAGGAGGGGATAAGGTCACTTTTAACCTTAACCAAGCCCTTAAGAGCCCGATGTTAGAAGAGTCTTGCTACTACCTAGACATTATTGATGTTGTTGATGAGTCGGTTTCTTTTGTCTCCGAGGGATCCTTGTCCAAGGATCCTTTGGAAGTTTTGATGTGTGATGATTGTGCAGATGGTGAGACAGGTCCGTGGAATGCGGAAGTAGCTGAACTTGAAGCCCTCCTATATGCTGATGAAAGGAGAGACTTCGACACCACTGAGACAGTTGAGACCTCTTATGCTGCTGAGGTCCAGAAGCCCCAGTTAAAGCCGTTGCCTACGCATTTGAAGTATGCGTTCTTATATGAAGAAGAGATGAATCCGGTGATCGTCAGCAATGATCTCACGGAGTCCCAGTTGACTGCTTTGCTGAAGGTTTTGAGAACGCATAGGAAGGCTTTGGGATACAGTCTTAGTGATTTGAGAGGTATTAGTCCTGATTTCTGTATGCACAGGATCCACCTCGAGGATGATCACAAACCGGTGATTCAGGGTCAACGGCGGTTGAACCCAAATATGCAGGAGGTTGTTAAGAAGGAGGTTATGAAGCTCCTTGACGCCGGAATTATATACGCGATATCCGACTCTAGGTGGGTTAGTCCGGTCCAGGTTGTTCCTAAGAAGGGCGAGACTACAGTGGTGAAGAATGAGAAGAATGAGCTGATCCCCACAAGAGTTGTAACTGGTTGGCGGATGTGCATTGATTATAGGAGGTTGAATACCGCCACGAAGAAAGATCACTACCCACTTCCTTTTATTGATCAGATGTTGGAAAGGTTAGCATGCCATAGGTATTTTTGCTATCTAGACGGCTATTCAGGTTTCTTCCAGATCCCCATTCATCCCGAGGATCAGGAAAAGACCACTTTTACGTGTCCTTACGGGACTTTTGCTTATCGTCGAATGCCGTTTGGTTTATGTAACGCACCTGCTACTTTTCAACGTTGTATGATTAGTATTTTCTCCGAGTTCATCGAGTCTATCATGGAAGTCTTTATGGATGATTTTAGTGTGTACGGGACCGATTTTGAGTCTTGTTTGCTTAACTTGTCTAAAGTCCTAAAGCGTTGTGAAGAAGTCGACTTGGTTTTGAATTGGGAAAAGTGTCATTTTATGGTCAAGGAGGGTGTCGTCCTTGGTCATGTTGTGTCTGATAGGGGCATCCAGGTTGACAGAGCTAAAATACAAGTGATTGAGCAACTACCTCTTCCCGTTAACGTGAAAGGGGTCCGAAGTTTCCTTGGTCATGCGGGGTTTTATCGCCGTTTTATCAAGGACTTCTCAAAGATTGCTAAACCACTCACCCAGCTCCTCCTGAAGGATGCCCCCTTTTTGTTTACTGATGAGTGCGTTGAGTCTTTTCGCAGGATTCAACAGGCTTTGATTTCGGCACCGATTATCCAGTCTCCAGATTGGCATTTGCCGTTCGAGATTATGTGCGATGCTAGTGATTATGCGATAGGCGCGGTGTTGGGACAGAGGCGCGACAAGGTCTTACATGCTATCTACTATGCTAGTAAAACCTTGGATGAAGCGCAAGTTAACTATGCGACGACGGAGAAGGAACTTCTTGCCATTGTCTACGCGCTAGACAAGTTTCGATCATATCTTATTGGGTCCAAGGTGATTGTTTATACGGACCATGCGGCATTGAAGTATCTTCTAGCTAAGAAGGAGGCCAAGCCTAGGTTGATTCGCTGGATTCTGCTACTCCAGGAATTCGACCTTGAAATTCGCGACAAGAAGGGAGCTGAGAATGTGGTTGCTGATCATCTCTCTCGACTACGCTTTGATGAGGGTGGAGTTGTTGTTCCTATTGACGACTCTTTTCCGGATGACTCGTTGATGGCGGTTAGTCATGGTGAGCCTTGGTTTGCCGATTATGCTAATTTTGTGGTTGCAGGCACACTACCCAAGGATGCTACTTCTCAACAAAAGAAGAAGTTTCGGCATGATGTGAAGCGGTTCTTTTGGGATGATCCGCATTTGTTCCGTGAGTGTAGCGATGGATTGTTCCGTAAATGTGTACCTGATTGGGAGATCCGAGGCGTATTAGAGGGATGTCATTCCTCTCCTTACGGTGGGCATCATGGTCCCACCAAGACCGCGGCAAAGATATTGCAGTCCGGATTCTATTGGCCTACTCTATTCAAAGACGCAGCAGCATTTGTTCTATCTTGTGATGCGTGCCAACGGACCGGGAACATCTCACGGAGGCATGAAATGCCTCAAACAGGTATACTGGAGGTCGAGTTGTTTGATGTTTGGGGAATTGATTACCAAGGCCCGTTCCCGTCTTCTAATGGGAACCGTTTTATTCTTGTTGCTGTCGACTACGTCTCTAAGTGGGTCGAAGCAGTTGCATCTCCTACTAATGATGCTAAGGTGGTAATCAACTTGTTTCGCAAGACGATCTTTCCTCGGTTTGGGGTCCCTCGCGCAGTTATAAGTGATGGGGGAACTCATATTCATGAGAAGCATCTCGATTCTCTATTACGGAAGTATGGTGTTCAACACCGTACTGCTCTTGCTTATCACCCGCAGACGAGCGGGCAGGTTGAAGTTTCTAATAGGGAGCTCAAGTCTATTCTTGAGAAAGTCGTTACAAAGTCACGAAAAGATTGGAGTACGAAGCTTGATGACACCCTATGGGCTTACAGGACGGCGTATAAAACGCCAATTGGAACTTCTCCTTACAAGTTAGTGTACGGGAAAGCGTGTCACCTCCCCGTTGAGTTGGAATACAAGGCTTTTTGGGCAGTTAAAGAGCTTAATTTCGACTCGACTCTGTGTGGGGAGAAGCGGTTATTGCAGCTTAATGAGCTCGATGAGTTTCGATTAAGTGCTTATGAAAGCTCGCGAGTTTATAAGGAGCGCACGAAGAAATGGCATGATCGACATATCCTACCTCGTGATTTCAAGGTGGGTGATAAGGTGCTTTTATATAACTCTCGACTCCGTTTATTTCCGGGAAAGTTGAAGTCTCGGTGGTCTGGACCGTTCACTATCACCCAAACAAGTAAGTACGGGTATTTTGAGCTTGAAAATGGCGCGGGAGAGCGTTTTCAAGCTAATGGACATCGTTTGAAGTTATATCACGATGGAGCTGCAGTTGGTTTGGTCGAGGTACTCTACCTCGCCCCACTTGATTCCTCTCACTGACGAGGTATTTCGGTCGTGCGGGACCTTTATAAACCAGCGCTAACCGGAAGGCAATCCGTGTTTTATGCATTTCGTAGTGTAATTTTCGTTTTTATCCGCTTTTTCATTCATGTACTTTTCTAGTTTTAGTTGCATTTCGTTTTTGAGCGCGTGAGGGAGGGTATTTAACTAAGTTTTGAGCGCAGGTAATAGAATTCATGGTCACGAGTCTGAAAATTTCGGAGAAAGTGTGAACCTATGGGTTCACTTGAAACCTATCGGGTTAAAATAGAGCTAAAATTGCTGGAAAAACGAGAAGAGCGTTAAAACCGATCGGTTTAGGTCAAAACCGATCGGTTCCAGGGCAAAACCGATCGGTTCCAACCCGAACCGATCGGTTCTAAGATACAACAGCAGCCTCCGCTTATTTTCAGCTTATAACCCCCAATTCCTCTTCATTCTTTCATAACTTAACTCAATTGAAAACCCCAAACCCTCTTCAACCTTCATCCCTCACCTCCAAATCACCATTAAACCTTCAAAATTCAAGCTTTCTCCTTCAAATCATCCCTCCAACTTCATCTTCAACCTCCCCACAACCTCATTCCACCATTAAAACACTCAAAAAGCTTGAAAAATCAAAAAAATCGTTTTCTAGGGTTTGAGTTCCAAACTCAAATTAAACATCCTTGAGTCGATTTTCAAGTTCATTGTTGGTTTATATAGGGTCCTAGGAGGGTTTTGAAGAGTATATTGCAAGCAAAAATCGATTTTTGCCAACTTTGATTTTTGGGGTCAAGAGGGGCTACGAATTTCTGATTTCGTTCGGGTTTGGCTCGGGTTTCACTTGGTTTTCTTCATCATTGTGACTATGGAAAGACGGGAGACGCGTGCGGGAAAAAGAAAGGCGGGTGCGGGTGCGAGCTCAACACGCCGGGGTCCGAGAGTACCTCAAGCACCGGTGATTCCATCGGTCCCGGGCTTTGAAAGCGTCGTGTTCGGGACTCCTGATCAGCGCACTCGGTTCCTCGCCCTCACTCCGAAAGAAATGGTATCTACTCGATTTCTTTCCTTTCAACTTTTGAATAAGCTAGGTATAAGCTCTGCTATGGAACAATTCTGCGCTGGTTTGCATATGTCTGCGTTATTTCATATGATCGAGAAAAGCTATGCCGACCTCACTCTCGAATTCCTTAGTAGCTTTGTTTTTGATGATGATGCGGAACCTTGTTCGGTTCGTTTCCGTCTCCTTAATGAGCAGCATAATCTCACCCTCGACCGTTTTCGTGAGATTTTTGGTTTTCGCCGTTCGGTTGATGTAAATGGGCAGAATATGTTCGTGAATGCCCCCGACGCGTTCAATCCGGGATACTTATGGCGCTTGGTCGCCAATTCCACCTTGCCCTCAAGTTTTAAACGCCTCAGTAGCCATTTAGTCCAACACCCGGTCATCCGAATTTGGCATCGTCTGCTTGCTAATTCGGTTTTTGGTCGTCATGAGACAGGGCAATTCACTAAGGCAGAGCTCGAGATTTTGGGCTCGTTTCTTAACGTTCAGCGAACTGAACCGTTCTATATGGACTTGGGCTATCTGATGGCTCTACATTTCCGAAAATTGGCCAAGGCTGGGCCTAAAGTGAGGACCATTTCCGTGGGTGGCTTGGTCACTCACCTTGCTAAGGCATTGAATGCTGATTTTTCTGAAGCAGAAAGGGTTCCAGTGAGCGACCAACATCTGCTCGACATGCCCTGTCTCTCCACCCTTTATAAGTGGGTGCGATATGAGAAGGGCTACTTTTGGCATATCACGCGGGACCTCGATCAGTGGCTTCCGCTTCCCCACGAGCGCTTACCTGCCCTGACACAGTTGGCTATGGTGGAGCCTCATCTTATCCCCACTTTGCCGGAGCCGAACTACTTGCTCCCACTAGACGGGGCGGTGTCTTTTCCTACATCACGGTCCACTGCAGCTCGTTCATCTCGCCCTAGTCAGGGTGAGTCTAGTCGTGGCGCGGCTAGCCAGCAGGTTCAGCCCTCCCCTACGCAGCAGATGCCGCAGATGCCTCAGATGACTTCGTATGGTCAGCCACCTTTCCTGGGTGGCTCTAGCATGGACCAGTTGTGTTCCATGATGCAGTCGCATTTCATTGACCAGGAGCGCGCAGCATTTCCAGGCTACCGGCACTTGCACGAGCAGGGTCATGTGTATGAGACCGATCCACTCCCGTCTTGGTATAACTATTCTGACATGACTTATCAACAGAGTCAGGGAGTGAGTCGGTTCTCCTTTGGCGGAGGGTTACAGAGCGACGCTGGAGGTAGTGGAATGCCGCCGACCGGTTACGCAGGTTTCGGTGTTCAGGTTGCCTTCGACGAGGGGCAACATTACTACGGTCATGATGCGAGCTACGCGGGTTACTCTGAGGATCATGGCCGTGACTTCTATGGCGAGACCTACACTAGTGCTTTTGACGCAGGGTCCCAAGCTGGGGGCACTGATGATGCATCCGACGATGCGATGCAGGATTAGTGGCGCGCTGGCCACTACCTCCCCCCTGTTTGTTGCTGGTTTGGGGGAGCCACGATCACATTGTACATACCATGTGAGCTATCTTTCCTTTTCTCTTTGTTGTTTGTATTTTTGTTTCTTCCCTCCATATATACTTGTTGTGTCCTCTGATCTGCTGTTGTGGTTGTGCTGTTTTCCACATTGAGGGCAATGTGTGATTTGGTTTGGGGGGAGAGACGTTTTCACGTTTATAGTTTAGTTGCATTGGCTTAGTTTCATGTTTTCTTTCAGCATGCGTTCAAAAAAAAAAAAAAAAACAAAAAAAAAAGAGTCGTGAGTCGTTTAGAAATCTTTGTGCAGGATTAGCTTTAGTGTCTTTTGAGATACGCCCGTTGTCGCGTAGTTGAGTCTTTTGATTGCGTTTTGATTTTCATGCTATGCCTACCCTACCCCTTCACCCTTGAGGTGATTTGAGTGAGTCGACTATAATCTGACATAGGGGCATGTGACGTAGACGGGGCGCGTTTCTTAGACTACCCATCCATCAAACATCGATTAAAACAGGTACTAGTGAATGAAAACTTGAATTCTGTCATTGTTTGAGCCTACTTGCGTTTGAATGATCGAGCATTGCACGAAGAGGTACTTGATTTTGGTTACTTTATTCTGTTAACTCCACATAGCCAAACGGCCTATATTTCCTTACCCTTTAGATTAGGTCCCTCATTTTGTAACCCGTCCTAGCCTTTGTAGCCTGTTTTTCTAGCCACATTATTTTATAGCTACAATCCAGAACTTTCCTACCCTGGCTAATCAGTTGCATTAGGGATCATCGCTTTGTCACGGAGTTTTGGTTGGGTGGAAGTGGGTCGAGTCCGTGAATTGTTGAAGTCGGAGTTATATAGTTGGGGTTATTATATGCTGAGTTCTCCCGAGGCTGTTTTTGGTTCCCGATCAAAGAAAAAAAAAAAAGAAAAAAAACAGAAAAGGAAAAAAACAAAGAAAAAAAAAAGAAAAGAAAAGAAAAAAACAGAAAAACCAGAAAAAGAAGAAAAAATGTGTGTTTGCCTTTGTATATACGTTTCTTTTGCTTCAATAAATGATCGGAAGTGTTGTAGTCAGGGAACTATGCTTGTAAAGGTTGATTTCGGAAGTTGGAGATGCTTAGATGGCTCGTAAAGGAGTTATTGTTGGATTGTGGTCGTACATTTTCTAATGCAGCTGTATGCCGTTGAGCTCCACATTTCCCAAATGATTACCACCTTCTTACCCTTGTTAACCCAAGCCTAACATTACAACCCTTGGAAACCTCGCTCGGTGTGATTTTGGATGCATTTTGGGTGATAACGTGCTTAGTTTGAGCAGTTTTGCTAGCTATCGAGTTAGTGAGATTATTTATAGTCTCAGCGTTTTGTTGGATGCATACGGTCGAAGTCTTTGCATGGAGTTTGCGTCATTTTGTTTCGCAGTCGGTTATATGTTGGTCTTGCTCCTTAACTCTTCATTCATTTGAAGAGGAAGCTGGTTTTGGATTGATTACGCTTTTGTATGAGACGACGATGCTTGTGACGATGGGTTGCATTTTCCTGTACTCGCTTTGTCCTCCTGTTTTGTATGCTAATTGTTGGGTAGTTTGCTTGAGGACAAGCAAAGGCTTGGTTTGGGGGAATTTGATGTGTGCGTTTTATTTTGATTTATATACCCCCGTTTTGTCACATTTAGCTCGTATTTAGTTGAGTATGTACGTATTTTAGGAGCTATTTGTTGTGAATGTCGGTACTGCCGCCTTTTTGTGTTATTTTACAGGTTTTGGTTGATTATGTGCTGATTACGAGGCGTTTCTCGGAGGCGGTGGTTGATTGCACGAGCTCAGTAGTTGCTGGAAGGGCTCGGGAGCGCTAAACGGAGCTTGAAACGGAAGAAATCAAGCTCGAGAGCTGATATGGAGGCCATACTATGATTTGAGACGTCAAACCTATAGGTTCAGAGCAAACCTATAGGTTCAGGATGAAAGTTAAAGGCCAAAAGTTGCTGGAAGTACTGAAAGTCACTAAAACCGATCGGTTCCAAGCTGAACCGATCGGTTCAGAAGCTCAAACCGATCGGTTCGCCCCCGAACCGATCGGTTCTGGTTATTTTATTCTCCGAATATTTGTGCTCGTATAAATAGACTCGAGTAGGGTTTAGTTTTCTATCTTTTACCTTTCATTTTTGAGATTGGCAGCTTTAGAGTTATTTTAGAAGTACTTTTCTCTAGAACAAAAACTCATCCTTGGAGATCGAATTAAACTTTGTAATCGTCGGTTCTACGCATTAATTTCAAGCATCTTAATCGTTGGTAATTCTCATGTCTGCTTTCTTCAATTCTTCTACTTTAATGTTTGATTTCCCTTTTGCCCTAATTATGAGTAACTAATCCTCTTCTAGGGTTTATGGGGATCGATGATTAGTGATTTGGTTTAATTATTGGAATTGGTTACCTTGTGATTGTTCGTTGTTAATCTATTCCCTTGCCCTAATTTCACATCCGATTAATCAAAGGCCACGATTGATCGTTTGACCTAGGAAGCCTAAGCCTAAGACCGAAAGCCGGGTTAAGGTGAGCCTTGCGTGAGAATTAGTAGAGCGAGACTAATACGTAGCGAGAGCCCGTTAGTCGAGCTTTAGGATTGACTTTGATCCGAGAGGACTTGTCTTCATCCATTAACACGAACCTTTACTAGTACCTTTATTCCGTGATAACCTTAGTACTTTATTCATCGTGAACCTGTGACCCTAGACTTCTCCCTTTATCGACTTTAAATCTTTTAATTCTAGTCCATCCTTAGTTTGGTAGCTCTAAACCAAACCTTTTCACACCTTGAGTACACTAGAATCCTAAGTTATTAGTAGTTTCAACCTTCTCCTAGTGAATTCGACACCCTGCTTGCCACTAGCTATTAGTTAGTAGGACCGTAGGTTTATCTTGACATAGGTGACACGACTTTAGCCCAAGGAGTACCAGCTACAAGCCACTTTGAGCACGAAGACGAGCTCTCTCGTGAGCACTTTGAGCAACGGTCCATTTAACATAGGCTCTTGATACCCGGATCGTCCCAGGAGTACCAGCTACAAGCCACTTAGGGCGCATGATCCAGCCACCTGCCCACTCATCAGTAACCTGGTTATTTAACATAACCATGTCCTGTACCTTCGTGTCCTGGCCTGGAATGAACTGCGCGTACCCTACCTGTCGCCTCACTCGCAGGGGATGGATGTAAACGCCCATCTCAAACCCGCACAAGAGGACTCCAGAGGGGCCATCGCCTACTGCACTCGCCGTCACATCGACTACTCCCCACCATGGTACCGACCAACGGATAGCAGCTGACCTCACAAACTCGGGGAAATAGTCATTAGGACGGTCATTCAGACCCAACCACCGCATATAACGATTGGTAATGCCTCCTGCGACATACTCGCCATCAAAGCCAAAGTCGCTCAGCACATTTAGACGCTCTATCAACCACACTTGGAGAATCAGGGGACATCCTCTATACGCGTGCTCCCTATTACCTTCTCGGTCATCCAAGCCAAGGATCGTCTCTACCAGAATTAAATCAGAAGGATTGCAACCTATTTCCATCTGCTGAACGACGGCAATCAAACGCGGATCTCCCAACGACTGATACACGCTATTTTTATACATTATATGCCCCCGGTTCAGTCGCATTTAGCTGCATTTATTCGAGTTCATTACTAGTTTATAGGCTATTTGCTATATTTCTCGATACTGCTGCCTTTCATTTACATTTTGCAGGTTTTGGTGGTTTTGAGCCAAAACCCGAGACAATTGGAGCATTACGAGAATCGAGACGACGGGACCACGCTCGAGCGCGAACGAGAGCTCGGGAAAACAAACCCAGGACCAAAGACTAAAGGCCTCGAGAATATTAAGGCCCAAAACAAAAAGAACAAAGCCAAGCATTTGGCCCAAGTAGGAGAAGAAGAGCCGGCCCAACTTTAGTGGTCAGGCCGGTCCAGCCAGGCCGGCAGCCGGCCGGCCGGCTGTGATGTTATTTTCGCCGGATTTTATTTTATTTCGTGTTTTAATTCTTGGAAACTATATATAGGTAGTTTAGGTCGTAAATCATAACTTATGCTTTATTTTATGTTTTAGGTTACTGCTTAGTTCTTAGTTTTACTTTTCTCTACATTAAAGTTCTCAAGTGTGTTTAATTTCAAGATTGATTTACTTTGTAACCGCCGGTACTCTACTTTAATCCAGGTTTATTTTAATCTTTATTGTTTATTCATCATGTTTACTCCAATTGATTTTATTGCTTTGATTATTGTTATGAGTAGCTAATTTCCTTGTTAGGGTTTACGGGAATTTGTGATATTTGGTTCAGGAACATGTTTTAGGATTAAACTGGTTGAATAAATTGTGCACCTGATTTCTTTCTACGCGTTTTATGCCAATTGAATTAGGATTATTTCGCCTGATCAACATTTGTTTGAGTTTAATTGAACCTGAGTAAGTTTTAATTTAAGATCGAAAGCCGAGTTAAAACTAGACTTACGCGAGATTGATAAGTTGAATTTAGTAAGTTGCGAGAGCCCGCTAAATTTGCTTAAGGCTAAAATTGACTCGAGAGAGCGTTTTATAAACCTAATCATTTGCACAGTTTATCGCTTCCTTCTTATGAACTTGAGTTCCTGAATCATTGTCATAATGAACCCGATGCCCTAATTCTCCCCTTTATTGATTATTACTTATCCTACCTTTTGCTTTAGTTCTAGTTCAAACCACCCTTTTTCACACCCCTGTTAAACCTGTTTACTCCGTCTTTAACTTATAACTGCTCCGTTTCTCTGTGGATACGATCCTGCTTACCACTAGCTTCCGTTAGTTGTTCGTTAGGTTTATTTTGATTGAGGCGTGACGACTTAGCCTTGTCAATTTTGGCGCCGTTGCCGGGGAAACGGCTTTGCTAGTTTTAGTTACTGTTAGTTTGTTACAGGTTTTTCTCTTTTGTCTCAAGGAACCTAGTTCCTTGAGACCGTTTTTACTGTTTTCTTGTAGTTCGTTTGTGCGCAGGTCACCTCGGACTCTAGTCCCTTTTGAGCCTGAACCTGAGCGAGCATTTCATAGACTACGCAAGGAAGCAGCTAAATTAATTGATCTTGATTTCGAGGAAGCGTCGCATTCGGAGTCCAGTGCAGCGCAATCGTCCTACGAAGAGGACACACCTCCAGTTACTCCAACTTCTTCTCCGCCACGCGTGACTATGCCTAAACTATATAGTCACTCGTTACCTAAGACCGAGTCGATCCCACAAGGATTCACGATACCAAATACGGTCCAGGGGAACTTCGAGATTCGCCCCGTCTTTCTTTGTTTGGTGGAGCGTAATCAGTTCGGCAGCAATCCTACGGAGGATCCCGGAAAACACATGCAGGTTTTTACGGATTACTGCTCAACAATTAAGCAGAATGAGATCACTCAAAATCAGATTAAGGAGATGCTATTCCCTTTTTCTCTACGTGATCGAGCGCGGGATTGGATCACGGATCTGGACAAGACTGCTGCGGGTATTACGGATTGGCCAAGTCTAGCTCTTGCTTTTTATCGAAAGTACTATCCTACAGAGCGGACTAACCAACTCCGTAGTCAGATTCAAGGATTTCAGCAAAGTTTTGACGAGACGTTGGCTGAGGCGTGGGACCGTTACAAACGGTTAATTCGAGAATGTCCGCATCACGGACTTGGTGATTGGTTGATTATTATGACCTTTTACAATGGGTTGTTTGCTGAGAGTCGCGCTATTCTTGACTCGGCCGCGGGAGGCCGATTTGCTAATAATACGGATGACGATAAAGCGTGGCAGTTGATCGAGGAAATGACTATCCATTCATCCCAGTTTGGTAAGCCTAGGGGTAATTCACGGTCCGTGCACAACGACCGTGGAAATGAGAGCATAAGTGCAGTTATGAGTCAACTTTCTGAGCTGAATAGGAAGTTTGATGCTATGCAGGGGAGTGGTTCGTCGAGTTCCCAAGTTAATGCTATTGCGGGGCACGATTCAGGTTATTCTACGGGGTATGTTGCGCCCCAGGAGCAGGTTTACGCGTACCAATCTTATAATCAAAACCTGCCGTACCAGAATCAACCGGGGTACGATCGCTCGCTTTTGTCGTATCGCAACCAGAACGTACTCAACCCAACTCCCCCACCTCCACAAAATGCCCCTTATCAACCCCCTCACAAAAATTTCCAACCACCTCCACCTAACTATCAAAAACCCGCCTACACACCACCACCTCCTCCTACACAGGTACCCGATCCTATGGCCGAGATGAAGGCCATGATGCTGCAGATGTCGCAAGTAACGTTGTCCGTGCAAAAGTCGCAAGAGATGATGCTGCAGCAGATGCAAAAGGACGGGCAAGCTAAGGACGCTGCGATTAAATTGTTGGAAAATCAAGTGGCGCAGCTCGCCGCTTTGCAAGCGTCACGCCAACCGGGTACCCTTCCACCTCAAGGTAATCCTCCTAAACCCCCGCATGATACGGCATGTGCGAATACGTTGAGGTGTGGGTCGATGTATGGTGACCCTATGAACGTGGAGGAAGAGGAGAAGATTGGGGATGCGAACACGGTGAAACCGTGTACTCAGAGTGTAACAACCTGGTTTTTAGTTGACTTTAATTACTAAGGCGGAAATTAATTAAGTCTTAAACCAGCGTCATTAAATTTACATAAAACCCAAATATTACAAACATCGTTCAAGAGTTGAATAAAACAACTCTAAGTACGGAATTTAGAAGAGTAAAGTGTTATATATTACAAATTTCTCAAAAACAACTAGAAATAAAGCATAAACACGTCTCGTGGCCCCGTCCAAAATCCAAATTTCTCGGTCCCACGATCGTCCCTGCACAATAAATCGATGGGGATGTCCATTGGCGGTGTGATGACTAGCTATGCTCATACTTACCCTCGATTTCAATTATTTTGGTTTAATATTATCGCTTTATAAACATAACCTTATGATAAAAATATAAACATGCTTATTACATATAGCATATAAAGACATATAAGTCATAATAAGCATGCGGTTTAAAGCGATAAATCATATAAGCATGATATTCAATTATGAAAGCAAATAACACATAATATCATAACCATAGTAGCACAATAATTCAGCAAGATTACAACGCGATATCAGATCGCAAACAGACGTTCATACAGAATCATTCTCAACATGCAGACTCGAATCACTTCAGAAATTTGTGGTCTTTAGTTTTCGAAGATGGTACACACTCATTCTCATTTAATTCAAACAACAATCAACACATACTGCTTACGAGCCTGACCACTGAGTAGGCCTTTGTACTCTGATCGATTGCATTTCACTTCCATAGTGCAGAGGCTTACTCGACTCGTAAACCACGCCGAATACTATAGTACTTGCATCTCATCTTCTAGTGTTCGAAATGATTCGAACTTCAGATACAATCTCGTCAAGTAATCTTTACGCAGGGTAAGAACGAATGCAAGTGTCGCGTCCACTAAGAACGAAACACGGCAAGGAGACCACCGCTATAATCGCCCAAATCGGCATGGATGCCCTGATAACTTTAGCGAAATAGGGGAATAAAACCCTAGTCTAGTATGCATACACTAATATCCACTTTAAGAATAGGCTATGCTAATCATAGAGCACCTTAACTCTGGATAAAACGACTATTTCCTAAAGCTGACCCACTAAGAGTTGAATTTTTCATTATCTTGTGCAGCATAGGCAATACGACTTAAGGCGTAAGGCATAGGCGGGGATGCTAAGCAATAAAGTCGCTACCAACCACACTAACCGGGATGACCCATGTCAGAGACCGAGATAGTGGTATCCGCTACAAGACTATCTTAACCCCACTTCACTTACGATTGACGTTTTCATATCGGAGGCCCAAGCTTGACCTTTTATTTAACTTACTCAATATTCATTATTTATTAGATATTCCATATCACATGTTACTAGACTCTCCTAGTCTCAGCGTCAAACGTTTTATTTGAATGGTAGGTTTCATATGATCACATAACACGTTCGTTTATTATTTGAAGTGTTGTTAATTATTAACGTTTTCAAGTTTTTAAATTGAAACGTTTATTAGTATGTCCAATTTTATTTATATGTTTTTCAAACACTTTAGGTCATTTACTTCTTCATTTTAAATTTTCTATACTTAGTAAAATTTTCAATTATCTTCGATTTCACTATTCACTTTTCACTATTCATCGTATTTTACTATTCATCGTATTTACTATTCATTGTATTTACTATTCATCGTATTTACTATTCACCGTATTTTATACGTATTTTTATACGTATTCGTATTTTTATACTTCGTATTCTATACGTATTTTTATACGTATTCGTATTTTTATACTTCGTATTTTATATGTATTTTTATCCTTATACTTATTATTATTTTTTTATACTTAAGGTATTTTAGTTATAAAACTAAATCTTTTATTTCCTAAGTATAGATTTCTAGTTTTAAAGTCGTTAGGTTCGTTTTGTACTTAGGCGATTTTTGAAAATATCTAAAAGTCTAGTTCTAAAATCGTTAAGTTCGTTTTATAAAAGGTGACAATGATTTTCATTTTAAAATACTAGTTCTAAAAATGTTAAGTTCAATTTGTAAAAAGTAATAATGGTATTCATTTTAAAATGAGACTTAGTTAAATTTAGTCGTCTATTAACTAAATTTAGCGGTTTTCATTTTTAAAAATAATAGTATCGTGGATGATTCATTTAAGTCCGTAAGTCCAAGATCAACAGTCCAATATTTGCAAAGGTAGTAGCACACGATATAATTCATTTTTATAACGGTTAAACATTTTTATCGGTTTATCGTATTTCATTTATAACTAAAACAATTTATACAAAAATTCAATTCTAATTACTATTTAACTTTAGTGACTTAGTGAAAATATCATTTTAGTCAAATTAAAATAGAAAAGTCGTGTGGTATATTTATATGTTACAAATTGGTTTATTTCTTTTAATACCTAAATTTCATTTATTAACTACTAATTAAATTATTTTAACAATTAAACTAAAAAGTGATAAAATACAAATTTGACCCATAATTGATGCTAATGCCGTGGCTAAGCTAGGGTGGTGTCCAAATTTTCATTTTTTCGATTTTAACGGTTTTTAGTTTAAAGTCTTTATATTTTAATTATTCTAATTATACTAAAACGATTTAAACTAAAATGAAATTTACTAAAAATTTTATTTATAATTATGAATAGTGTTTTTCAACACTTTAATTTTCTAACTTTTTAATCTAAATGATTTATAATGTTTAAGTTGATTTAATACATAATACTAACAATATATATAAACAATAACTAAACATAAACACAAGTTATTAACAAACATAAAATAAATAAGATCAAAATGAGTAAGAATGATGAACATCAACATGAACATTTCAAAAACACACATGAAGATCATATTAAAGTTCAAGAACACCATTTTCGATTTTAATAACTTATAATTGATTTTCCTAATTTAATTCTTTTCACATAGTAACATCCATTTTAACTAACTTAATCTAACATATTATTTACAAAAATTAAAAGTGAAAATTTATTTAAAAAATTAAAGAAAACCGTGTGTATGTATATATATTTATAAATTTTCATTTTTCGATTTTAATCACTTTAAACTCATTTTTAATATTTCACATAATTTTTATATAACATTACTACTTAAATAAAACATAACTAAACATAAAAATCATATGAACATAAATTAAAAATGCTCAAAATTAATTTAACTAAATATATGAACATGATACTACAATAATCTATTTAACATATTATTTAGTTATTATCATTTTATTATACAACACATAAACATACAAGTTCATATAAGTGATGTTAAACATATTTAACATAAAAATCATAATCATAAAATTATAATAACAAAACAAATTAATTTACTAAAAGGATAATACAAGACATAGTTAGTCACCTCGGTTTGGCGAGCTAGAGGTTATCCGGGTCAATGATATTATCTAGGTTAAAATCTTCACCCAAGTACTCGTCTTCACCTTCAAAAATAAACCCGGGATAGTAAGCTTGAATACCCTCTAATTAGCTAAATAATACTAGTAAGTATTAGAGTAATATTTAGGGTTTTATTTAGGATGTTTTAGAGTAAAAATGAAAGAAAAACAAAGAGAGGAAATGGAGTAAAGGGAGCCGGCAAAAGGAGAGCAAAATGGAGGGTTTTTGACTTATGAAAATAATGAAATAAGTTGTAAGAAAATAGGTTAAGTTATTTAGATATTAAAGTTGGTTTTTATTTAGTAAATAATGTTTAATTAAACTAATTTATTGCATCATTAGATCCATCATCAACCCATAAGTCCACATTACTATTTTGGTGAAGAAATTGTCTATTTTGTGTTTTAAAATGTTTTTCACGAATTTGGTCAGTTTTAAAAAGTCGGGCGTCAAAAGCGATAAAAGTTAATGTGTGCGTTTGACGATTTTTCGAAATATTTCTACTTTTAAATTCTAAGACTAAATTATTTATTTCATTATTCAAAAATTTTGAAAAGTGTTAAAGAAGTCGATAAATTTTACAAAATAAAAGTTTAGCAAAATTTGTGATTTTGAAGGCTAAAAGGCTTAGGATTTGATTTAGGCTTTGAAATTAGAAATTGATGGCTAATTAATGAATTAAATTAACACGGGGTGTTACAAACCTCCCCCCTTAGAAAAGTTTCGTCCCGAAACTTGAATGAAGAATAGGATTTTCACCTGAGGTAAACATTTCAGGGATATTTCTCCTTCATGGAGGCTTCGGTCTCCCAAGTTGCTTGTTCAGTCAATTGACCCTTCCATAGCACTTTCACTAAGGGAACCGTTTTCCGCCTCAACACTTTGGTTTCTCGTGCTAAAATCTTGACAGGCCTTTCTGAGTATAGCAGGTTAGGCTCAACTGCGATTACGTCAGGAGTAATGATATGACTTGGGTCACTCCTGTATCTCCTTAGTTGCGAAACATGAAACACGTTGTGCACCTTCGACAAATTGGGTGGTAATGCTCGGCGATAGGCTACCTCACCAATTCTGTCGGTTATTTCATATGGTCCCACGTATTTAGGACTCAATTTTCCCTTCAAACCGAATCGTCGGACCCCCTTCATGGGTGATACTTTCAAGAACACATAATCGCCGACTTCGAACTCAATAGGTCGGCGATGTTTGTTGGCATACATTTTCTGACGGTCTTGGGCCGCTTGTAGCCGTTCACGAATGATTTTGATGTGCTCGATCTGGTCTTGAATAACTTGTGGTCCGGTTCCCACGTTGTCACTAGCATCGTCCCAACAGACTGGGCTACGACACTTTCTCCCGTATAGGGCTTCAAATGGAGCACAGCCCAGACTAGCATGGAAGCTATTGTTGTAAGAGAATTCAATCAAAGGTAGACTTTTCTCCCAATTCTCGTTAAATTCTAGGGCACATGCTCTGAGCATGTCCTCGACTGTCTGGATAGTTCGTTCAGTTTGACCATCAGTCGCAGGGTGGAAAGCGGTGCTCATCTTCAGTTGGCTTCCCAATGATGCTTGGAGCTTGTCCCAAAAATGAGAGGTGAATCTCGGATCCCTATCCGATATAATGTCCAGTGGTACACCATGTAGTCGGATCACCTCCTTCTCATAAGCCTTAGCTAGCTCTTCAAGACTCCAAGTGTCTTTGATTGGTAGAAAGTGGGCTGATTTGGTCAGGCGGTCCACTATTACCCAAATTGCATTATTTCCTTTATGAGTCCTTGGTAAACCTGTTATAAAATCCATGGAAATGGAGTCCCACTTTCCCAATGGAATGTCCAAAGGTTGTAGTAGTCCCCCGGGTCGTTGATGTTCAAACTTCACTTTCTGGCAGATTAAACACTTTGCAACATGCTCTGCAATCTCTGCTTTCATTCTAACCCACCAAAACTTCAGTTTTAAGTCTTGGTACATTTTATCAGACCCAGGATGTATGGAGTATCGTGTACTATGTGCCTCGTCGAGGATCTTCCTTTTCAACACAGGTACGTCAGGCACACACCACCTTTCTTTGAATCTCAAACTCCCGTCAGGTTTAACCTCAAACCCTTCTCGGTTTCCTGAAGGAATTTCCCGTCTGATCTTAACAAGCTCTTCATCTTCCCATTGTAGAGCTCTTATCTCGTGATATAACTCCGGCTCTGCGATCATGGCGTTCAAATCAGCATCGTCAGACTGAACCAACTCTAAGTTCATTCTCTTGAAGTCTCTGACAATACCAGCCGGAATTTCCCAAATGTTGCTAAGGGTATGCGTAGTCTTTCTACTCAGAGCGTCAGCAACGACGTTCGCCTTACCCTCGTGGTACAGTAGCTCAATCTTGTAGTCCTTGATCAGTTCTAACCACCGGCGTTGTCTCATGTTGAGTTCCTTCTGCGTGAATATATATTTCAGGCTTTTGTGGTCAGTGTAGAACTTGATGCTCACCCCGTAGAGGTAATGACGCCAGATTTTCAAAGCAAACACCACAGCTGCTAACTCAAGGTCATGAGTTGGGTAGTTTCGTTCATGAACCTTTAACTGCCTTGACGCATAAGCAATGACCTTCCCTTGTTGCATCAGTACGCAACCCAGGCCATTCAGTGAGGCGTCACTGTAGACTTCATACTCATCTCCATCTGTAGGGAGAGCTAAGACGGGCGCTGTGGTAAGCCTTGTCTTGAGTTCCTGAAACGCATTCTCGCACTCGTCGCTCCATATGAATTTGGATTCTTTTTGTAGCAGCTTTGTCATTGGTCGTGCTACCTTAGAGAAATCCGGAACGAACCTCCTGTAGTATCCTGCCAATCCTAGGAAGCTGCGTATCTCAGTTATATTTGTGGGAGCCTTCCATTCTTTTACTGCGTCGATCTTTGCAGGATCTACCATCACTCCGTCCTTCGAGATGACGTGACCCAGAAATGCTACCTTTTCAAGCCAAAACTCGCACTTGGAAAATTTAGCATACCACTTATATTTCCTCAGTATTCCCAGGATGATACGGAGATGTTCCTCGTGTTCTGCTCCAGTCTTTGAGTAGATTAGGATATCGTCAATGAATACAACCACGCAAATGTCAAGGTATTCGTGGAAGGTTCTGTTCATTTGATCCATGAACACTGCTGGTGCATTTGTCAAACCGAAAGGCATGACCTTAAACTCATAATGACCATATCTGCTCCTGAAGGCAGTTTTCTGAATGTCCTGTTCTCTTACCGCAATCTGATGATAACCTGACCTCAGGTCGATCTTAGAAAACACTCCCGGGCCTTTTAGCTGATCAAAAAGGTCGTCGATCCTTGGCAGAGGGTAGCGGTTCTTAATGGTCACCTTGTTTAACTCCCTGTAGTCGATGCAGAGTCTCATACTACCATCCTTCTTTTTCACAAAGAGAACCGGTGCTCCCCAGGGTGAGACACTCGGTCTTATGAAACCCTTTTCAATCATTTCTTCCAGTTGTTTCTTTAATTCCTGTAGTTCTACCGGTGCCATCCTATAGGGTGCCTTTGAGATTGGGGCCGTGCCTGGCACAAGGTCGATAGAGAATTCAACGTCACGAGCAGGTGGCAAGCCTGGTAAGTCGTCTGGGAAAACATCAGGAAATTCCCGTACCACGTGAATATCTTCAATGTTCACGCTCTCCTTTACTTCGCTGATGCTGCATAGGTACACTTGATGCCCTTTTCTTTCTAACCGTTGTAGTTGTAACATAGAGATGATTTTCGCCCCCTTAATTGGCGAAGTCTTCTGATATGTGACTCTGGTTCCCACAGGATGCTTCAAGCGAATTTTCCGGTCTCGGCACTCGAATATCGCATGGTATTTAGTCAACCAGTCAATACCAAGTATGACGTCGAACTCCGGCATGTCGAAAAGAATAAGGTCGGAAGGAAAAATTGTTTTGTGTATGGTGATTGGAGTTTCTTTGAACATTTTGGAACATTTGAGGATTTTACCATTAGGTAGGGAAATGTTTGCATTGATTGATTCAAATTTTGTGAGGTTAGCTTTAGAGACAAATTTAGAAGATATAAAGGACAATGATGCCCCAGTGTCAAACAAAACCATAGCGTTCACAGAGTTTACAAGAAATATACCAGTAATGACGTCGGCCTCAGGTGATTCCTCTGCTTCAGCTTCTGTGAGGACATATACTCGCCCCTGTACCACCACTGATTGTGGTACCCCCGCAGTAGGTGTTGAGTTCGAAAGGTTAGGGCATACATTTGCCTTGTGCCCTAGCAGCTTCTTACAACGGTAGCAGGTAACCTGCTGCCCATTACACAGCCTTCCCTCATGCTGCGGTTTGCCACACATACGGCAACTCCCAGCTGCAAATCTTTGTGGAGGGACTCTTCCCCCAACCATAGTTCGATCGTTGCTCAAAGTAGGAGGCCTGTTCTGAAGTGTAGGCCTCTGAAAATTTGGCCTTTGTTGGTTCGGGCGTTGGTAGTTCGGCTTCTGAATGAAGCTCGACTGTGCCACAGATGGCACAAACACCTTCTTCTTCTGTTTTTCTTCAGCCTTTTCCAACTCTAATGATGCCCACACACTGCACGCACGTTCATACGCTGCAGCTACTGATGAGTGTAGGTGCCCGTGCTCATGTAGGTACGCATACTGTTAGACATGTTGCGCAGATACCTCTGAGTCATTGCCCTCTCGTTGGGAGCAACCGTAGCCCCGAATTTGGCCAGCTTTTGGAACTCCTTAGTATACTCCTGGAGTGTCATGCCTTCCATCTTGAGACTTATGAATTGTTCTTCTTTCTGACACCGGAGTTCATACCCGAAGTATTTCCCCTTAATCTTCTCAACAAATTCGTACCAGGTGAACGTAATGTCAGGTTCGTTGGTCCTGACCACGTTCCACCAGTCATTTGCCTCTTCCTTTAGGTAATAGGCGGCAATGTTGACTCTATCCTCTGGAGGCGTTCTAGCCAGATCCATGAGTTTCTTCATTTCCTCCAACCAATTAGTGAGGTCGATAGGGTCATTAGAACCCGAGTATGTTGGTGGACGATGACGGGAAATGCGATCAAACGCGCTTGGATGATGTTGGCGGTTTGCGTTGTCCGTGGCTATTTCAGCCAAACGGATTAAAGATTCTTCGGCCAGGAGGTGTCTTTCCTCGTCTGTCATTGGAGGTGCAGCCATTCTGAAAGAATTAGAAAGCGAAGAGACTTATTAGCATTGCAAGGTGTTAGATAGCATGTTTGACATTGATAGAATTTATTTGAAGTAAAAGTGATCACAGCAGTCATGCATGTAAGCACAGAGGTTAGGTATATTATTCCATTGAAATGCATCTGGTACATTTTCTGCAGCAGACAGAAGAAAGGTTGGAAGTAGAGAGTGTATTTTTGTGGAATTATTTATGAATTCAACAGATGTCTTCACTCCGTGCCGTCTGGTACTTCTTTGACGCTTCAATCCTCGGGAGTTGAATTATTATTTAAATTTTATATCCGAGGATAGTTGTTAGTTTAGTCAGTCACTTCAGCAAGTAGCAAGCATACGATAGTTAGTGTATTTTATTTTGAGGTAAGTAGTTCGTTATTTAAAAGTCCTTAGTCTATGGTCAGTCCTTAAGATTTCTACCCATCCTCACACTTTAAAGCGATTTGAAGTTTATTATTTAAGCGATCTAATAAAAGAAAAATCTAATTTATTATTTGATCCTATTAGTCTATGCCTGACATACAATATGAATGTCCGCCTGTGTCTCGTTAGGTAAACATAAATCGCATTAGGCAATTCATGTTACGGTCACGAGTCACTCGATACCAATCAGAATAACCTGGTTTTTAGTCGACTTTAATTACTAAGGCGGAAATTAATTAAGTCTTAAACCAGCGTCATTAAATTTACATAAAACCCAAATATTACAAACATCGTTCAAGAGTTGAATAAAACAACTCTAAGTACGGAATTTAGAAGAGTAAAGTGTTATATATTACAAATTTCTCAAAAACAACTAGAAATAAAGCATAAACACGTCTCGTGGCCCCGTCCAAAATCCAGCTCTCGGTCCACGATCGTCCTGCACAATAAACTGATGGGGGGATGCCGTGACGGTGTGATGACTAGCTATGCTCATACTTACCCTCGATTTCAATTATTTTGGTTTAATATTATCGCTTTATAAACATAACCTTATGATAAAAATATAAACATGCTTATTACATATAGCATATAAAGACATATAAGTCATAATAAGCATGCTGTTTAAAGCGATAAATCATATAAGCATGATATTCAATTATGAAAGCAAATAACACATAATATCATAACCATAGTATCACAATAATTCAGCAAGATTACAACGCGATATCAGATCGCAAACAGACGTTCATACAGAATCATTCTCAACATGCAGACTCAAATCACTTCAGAAATTTGTGGTCTTTAGTTTTCGAAGATGGTACACACTCATTCTCATTTAATTCAAACAACAATCAACACATACTGCTTACGAGCCTGACCACTGAGTAGGCCTTTGTACTCTGATCGATTGCATCTCACTTCCATAGTGCAGAGGCTTACTCGACTCGTAAACCACGCCGAATACTATAGTACTTGCATCTCATCTTCTAGTGTTCGAAATGATTCGAACTTCAGATACAATCTCGTCAAGTAATCTTTACGCAGGGTAAGAACGAATGCAAGTGTCGCGCCCACTAAGAACGAAACACGGCAAGGAGACCACCGCTATAATCGCCCAAATAAACACGGATGCCACGATAACTTTAGCGAAATAGGGGAATAAAACCCTAGTCTAGTATGCATACACTAATATCCACTTTAAGAATAGGCTATGCTAATCATAGAGCACCTTAACTCTGGATAAAACGACTATTTCCTAAAGCCTGACCCACTAAGAGTTGAATTTTTCATTATCTTGTACGGCATAGGCAATACGACTTAAGGCGTAAGGCATAGGCAGGATGCTAAGCAATAAAGTCGCTACTCAACCACACTAACCGGGATGACCCATGTCAGAGACCGAGATAGTGGTATCCGCTACAAGACTATCTTAACCCCACTTCACTTACGATTGACGTTTTCATATCGGAGGCCCAAGCTTGACCTTTTATTTAACTTACTCAATATTCATTATTTATTAGATATTCCATATCACATGTTACTAGACTCTCCTAGTCTCAGCGTCAAACGTTTTATTTGAATGGTAGGTTTCATATGATCACATAACACGTTCGTTTATTATTTGAAGTGTTGTTAATTATTAACGTTTTCAAGTTTCTAAATTGAAACGTTTATTAGTATGTCCAATTTTATTTATATGTTTTTCAAACACTTTAGGTCATTTACTTCTTCATTTTAAATTTTCTATACTTAGTAAAATTTTCAATTATTTTCAGTATTTCACTATTCACTTTTCACTATTCATCGTATTTTACTATTCATCGTATTTACTATTCATTGTATTTACTATTCATCGTATTTACTATTCACCGTATTTTATACGTATTTTTATACGTATTCGTATTTTTATACTTCGTATTCTATACGTATTTTTATACGTATTCGTATTTTTATACTTCGTATTTTATATGTATTTTTATCCTTATACTTATTATTATTTTTTTATACTTAAGGTATTTTAGTTATAAAACTAAATCTTTTATTTTCCTAAGTATAGATTTCTAGTTTTAAAGTCGTTAGGTTCGTTTTGTACTTAGGCGATTTTTGAAAATATCTAAAAGTCTAGTTCTAAAAACGTTAAGTTCGTTTTATAAAAGGTGACAATGATTTTCATTTTAAAATACTAGTTCTAAAAATGTTAAGTTCAATTTGTAAAAAGTAATAATGGTATTCATTTTAAAATGAGACTTAGTTAAATTTAGTCGTCTATTAACTAAATTTAGCGGTTTTCATTTTTAAAAATAATAGTATCGTGGATGATTCATTTAAGTCCGTAAGTCCAAGATCAACAGTCCAATATTTGCAAAGGTAGTAGCACACGATATAATTCATTTTTATAACGGTTAAACATTTTTATCGGTTTATCGTATTTCATTTATAACTAAAACAATTTATACAAAAATTCAATTCTAATTACTATTTAACTTTAGTGACTTAGTGAAAATATCATTTTAGTCAAATTTAGTCAAATTAAAATAGAAAAGTTGTGTGGTATATTTATATGTTACAAATTGGTTTATTTCTTTTAATACCTAAATTTCATTTATTAACTACTAATTAAATTATTTTAACAATTAAACTAAAAAGTGATAAAATACAAATTTGACCCATAATTGATGCTAATGCCGTGGCTAAGCTAGGGTGGTGTCCAAATTTTCATTTTTTCGATTTTAACGGTTTTTAGTTTAAAGTCTTTATATTTTAATTATTCTAATTATACTAAAACGATTTAAACTAAAATGAAATTTACTAAAAATTTTATTTATAATTATGAATAGTGTTTTTCAACACTTTAATTTTCTAACTTTTTAATCTAAATGATTTATAATGTTTAAGTTGATTTAATACATAATACTAACAATATATATAAACAATAACTAAACATAAACACAAGTTATTAACAAACATAAAATAAATAAGATCAAAATGAGTAAGAATGATGAACATCAACATGAACATTTCAAAAACACACATGAAGATCATATTAAAGTTCAAGAACACCATTTTCGATTTTAATAACTTATAATTGATTTTCCTAATTTAATTCTTTTCACATAGTAACATCCATTTTAACTAACTTAATCTAACATATTATTTACAAAAATTAAAAGTGAAAATTTATTTAAAAAATTAAAGAAAACCGTGTGTATGTATATATATTTATAAATTTTCATTTTTCGATTTTAATCACTTTAAACTCATTTTTAATATTTCACATAATTTTTATATAACATTACTACTTGAATAAAACATAACTAAACATAAAAATCATATGAACATAAATTAAAAATGCTCAAAATTAATTTAACTAAATATATGAACATGATACTACAATAATCTATTTAACATATTATTTAGTTATTATCATTTTATTATACAACACATAAACATACAAGTTCATATAAGTGATGTTAAACATATTTAACATAAAAATCATAATCATAAAATTATAATAACAAAACAAATTAATTTACTAAAAGGATAATACAAGACATAGTTAGTCACCTCGGTTTGGCGAGCTAGAGGTTATCCGGGTCAATGATATTATCTAGGTTAAAATCTTCACCCAAGTACTCGTCTTCACCTTCAAAAATAAACCCGGGATAGTAAGCTTGAATACCCTCTAATTAGCTAAATAATACTAGTAAGTATTAGAGTAATATTTAGGGTTTTATTTAGGATGTTTTAGAGTAAAAATGAAAGAAAAACAAAGAGAGGAAATGGAGTAAAGGGAGCCGGCAAAAGGAGAGCAAAATGGAGGGTTTTTGACTTATGAAAATAATGAAATAAGTTGTAAGAAAATAGGTTAAGTTATTTAGATATTAAAGTTGGTTTTTATTTAGTAAATAATGTTTAATTAAACTAATTTATTGCATCATTAGATCCATCATCAACCCATAAGTCCACATTACTATTTTGGTGAAGAAATTGTCTATTTTGTGTTTTAAAATGTTTTTCACGAATTTGGTCAGTTTTAAAAAGTCGGGCGTCAAAAGCGATAAAAGTTAATGTGTGCGCGTTTGACGATTTTTCGAAATATTTCTACTTTTAAATTCTAAGACTAAATTATTTATTTCATTATTCAAAAATTTTGAAAAGTGTTAAAGAAGTCGATAAATTTTACAAAACAAAAGTTTAGCAAAATTTGTGATTTTGAAGGCTAAAAGGCTTAGGATTTGATTTAGGCTTTGAAATTAGAAATTGATGGCTAATTAATGAATTAAATTAACACGAGGTGTTACACAGAGGTCACAATGGTCGACTCGGCCGTGGCCGTCCAACCATTTGGACTCTTCACATGAGGAAGAATGATTCGGGTATTAATTCTGGTATTCCTGTTGCTACTCCTTCGCCCCCGATTCAGATCAAGCTCCCATTTCCTGGTCGTCAACGAGGTGCAGAGCCCGAGGCTAAGTTCAGCAAGTTCGTCGACGTCATCAAGGCTCTTCAGGTAAACATCCCTTTTATTGACCTTGTGACTCAAATACCTGCGTACGCTAAGTTTTTGAAAGAAGTCTTAGCTAGAAAGCGTACGCTTGATGATGTTTCGACCGTAGCTTTTGTGGGGGAGGCTAGTACTCGGCTGCAGGGTAGTAAGCCTCCTAAGCTTAGTGACCCTAGGACATTTTCTATTCCTTGCTCCATAGGTAGGTTTGAGGTCAAAAATGCTTTATGTGACCTAGGAGCTAGCGTCAGTGTCATCCCATACTCTATGTGTAAGAAGATGAATATGACGAATTTGGGTGTCACTAGTCTAACTTTGCAAATGGCTGACCGGTCTGTTAAGCGTCCCTTAGGTATATTGCAAGATGTCCCCGTACAGGTAGGAAAGTTCTTTATCCCTGTGGACTTTGTAGTGCTCGACATGCCCGAGGATGCCCACATCCCGATTATTTTGGGGAGACCCTTCCTGCACACTGCTGGTGCAGTCATAGATGTGGGTAACAAGACCTTAGCATTCACGGTAGGGGGGTGAAAAGCTCACTTTTACGCATTCTGATACCCCACGGTCACCCATGCGTCTAGAGTCGGTTTGCTCTATTGATTCTGTACCTCCGTCTCACTCTACTGGAGACACATTGGAGGTTTTGCATGTCTCTTCTCTTTGTGCAGGTTCTTTTCAGGATGGCTGCAAGGATGGTTTGGGGGAGAGAAAGCTGCTAAAAGCCGACTTGTTCGATACTAGTGGTGGAGGCGAGCATCCTAGGAATGAGTTGCTTGGAGCTCAAGGGCGATTTGGAGAGCCATTTCGTGATAGAGGACCTACGATGATGGACTATGCTGCTTTGCCTCGCGAGGGAGGAGTTCTATGGCGAACGGATGCTGTTTCGCCAAGTGAAGCTGCTGCAAATGGCCAACGACCTTGGCCTAATTATACTTGATTGTGGAGCTCTGAAGAGTCGTGCGGGACTGTAAACCAGCGCTTCTGGGAGGCAACCCGATGACGTTGTATTTTAATTTGCACTTGTACTTTGTTTGGTTTGTTTTTATGACTTTTGGTTTTTATTGAGCGCGCGAGGACGAGGGTATTACTTTGTGATTTTGACGCGCAGGTATTCATGGACTTTTAGGTCCTTAGTATGTTGAAAACGCTCACGAGGAAGGGCCTTAGCCGGCCTACCGGCTGCCGGGCTCAGACCGGGGCCGTAGCTGGAATTTGAAAGTTGAAGAAAAATCGAAAAAATCGCGTCAGGTGGCACCAGCCGGCCGGCCGGCTGCCGGTCTGGACCGGCCGGTCCACTCTGACTCCCTCTGCTGTTTGTTTCGTTTATTCTTGCCTTTTACTCCGAAGTACCTTCATTGCTGGAATGAATTGGACGCATATCCGTGGACTATTAGCCGCACTCCACGCTTTGCTTCGGTTTGGGGGAGCTCCGACTTTATAATGTGAGCACTCTTTACCCCTTTACCCTCTTTCCTCGTTTTTATCTTTCTTACCCCCGTTTATTATTTGTCCTTCTCTACTTTTGTGGTTGTGCTGTTTTCCACATTGAGGACAATGTGCGTTTTGGTTTGGGGGAGGGAAGCACTTTCGCGCTTTGCATTTACATTTTCATTTGCATTTTCATTTTTGTGTGCATTTATTCAAAAATCCTAAAAAATTGGAAAATTTCAAAAATACAAAAATACGAGTCTTTTTGGTTTGCTTTGTCCCGTTTGGAGAGTTGATTAGTGCATTAATTTTGATCTTCAGCATCTCCGAGTTGAAAATCTATAGTCGTAGATTGCACTTTACGTTTGTTTCCTATTAATAGATTGCGAGCCTCAAACACTAGCCCACTTGTATTTGCTTAATTCTTATCGCTTTTCGTTCGTTTGCTCTCGATATTGATATTCTTGCGAGGCTTGGTTTGTGGAACGTTTGGTACGTTGGCATGCGGTATTGTTTGGAAAGATCATATGATGTTGGAGCAATGCTTCGATGCTTTCGGAGGGGACTCATTGATTTGAGTAACCATAGTGGCCATGAATTTGGTTGCGACCGAGAGTATGAGCAATGATGTAACCCTTCAGGAAATATGTGTACCCGAGCGCGATCTTTACCGAGTGAATGTCAAGCTAAACGGTATTACATACGAGGGATGCTCCACATTTGAGAAAAAAACTAGACAAGAAAAAAAAAGCAGAAGGAAAAAAAGAAAGAGAAAAGAATGGATTGTGGAAAGAAATGGTTGAATGGTATGCGGTATGTTTGGTTGGCCTTGCTTGAATTCAATTGTCGTCAGTTTTATTATTGCGAAAGCGTTAGAGGCTAGTAATACGATGTGGAGTGAATGGTTGAGACTTGTGCTCTATTTTCGGTGAAACAGTCTATGGTTGTATGTTTATGTGCATAGGTCGTCAACTTTGAGATACTAACGTGATAAGTTCGTGTCACTTTGATTCTCTCCGACGCTGTTTGCTTGAGGACAAGCAAAGGTTTGGTTTGGGGGAGTTTGATACATGCTATTTTTATACATTATATGCCCCCGGTTCAGTCGCATTTAGCTGCATTTATTCGAGTTCATTACTAGTTTTATTGGCTATTTGCTATATTTCTCGATACTGCTGCCTTTCAGGTTTTGGTGGTTTTGAGCCAAAACCCGAGACAATTGGAGCATTACGAGAATCGAGACGACGGGACCAAGCTCGAGCGCGAACGAGAGCTCGGGAAAACAAACCCAGGACCAAAGACTAAAGGCCTCGAGAATATTAAGGCCCAAAACAAAAAGAACAAAGCCAAGCATTTGGCCCAAGTAGGAGAAGAAGAGCCGGCCCAACTTTAGTGGTCAGGCCGGTCCAGCCAGGCCGGCAGCCGGCCGGCCGACTGTGATGTTATTTTCGCCGGATTTTGTTTTATTTCGTGTTTTAATTCTTGGAAACTATATATAGGTAGTTTTGGTCGTAAATCATAACTTATGCTTTATTTTATGTTTTAGGTTACTGCTTAGTTCTTAGTTTTACTTTTCTCTACATTAAAGTTCTCAAGTGTGTTTAATTTCAAGATTGATTTACTTTGTAACTGTAACACCCCGTGTTATTTTAACACAATATGATAAAAGAATTTAATTCCTCAAATTAAATTCATCCTTTTCCTTATAATAAAAATGCGTCTGAATTTTTTTCGCTAAATGATACTAAAATTTCTTAAGTCCAAATTTAAAATTTTAAAAAAATAAAGTTAATTGAAAAAGAAACACATTTCAAAGTTTTATAAAAATGAATACTTATACTTTTCCCGTCTCTGAAATTCGGGTCAACAATTTCAAACACGCAAATCAAAAATCAAATATCTTATCCTCTTCCATTTTTGGAAAAGCAAACTTAACATCAAACTTGTAATAAAAATATAATCATTTTGATTAATTTTTAATAAATCATTTTATATTAAAAATCTAATTACTATTTCAATTCTATTAAACTAGCTTTTTCCTAAATTGTCTAAATATGAAGTTATACTTAATTTAAACTGATAAACTTTTTGACGTTTGATTCTAATTATTTAAATCATTAACTTTCATCCAAAAAAATAAATATTTCGATCTAGTAAAATTTTAATCAAAATTTCAAGGATTAAGATCCGATTTTTATATTTAGTACCTTTTGAAAATTAGTTTTATTTTTATTTCCGATTTTATTTCAAAATACTATTTTAAGATCATATCTTTTATTTTGAGACTTTCTGCGATCGCGCAAATCGAAAATTTCAAAAACGATAATCGAGCCCGAAAATTTATTAGAACCTTTTGACTTAGACTTTTTCAAAGTCTATCCCCTTCCAATTTCTTACACAAATACTTACACCATTATATTTTTCATCATCACTTTTATTTTCTTTATATTAAAATTTAAAGTTTATACTTCTTATTAAAAATACATGCAAATACGAAACTACTACTTTAATACTACGATTTTCATTTCCGTCACTTTTAAAATTTTTCTAAAGTAATAAATAAAATATTTTAGTCTTAAAATATTAAAGTAGAGATATTTCGAAAATTTGTCAAACGCGCAACCTTTAACTTTTATCGCTTTTGACGCCCGACTTTTTAAACCCGATTTATTTCGTAAAAACTTTTTAAAAAAATATCATAGGAACATTTTCTTTTCCAAATAGTGTCAAAGACTTTTTAAACCAATTAGAAATTAGATGTTCCCTAATTTCATTATAATTAAACATTATTTATTAAATAAAACCAACTTTATTCTAAATTCATTTAACCTAACTTATTACAACTTACCCTCATTATTTCAAGGAGCAAAAATCACATTCATTTCATTCATGTGAGCCGTGGGTTTGCTCCCTTGGTTCTCCATTATTTTTCTTCCATTTTTATTCCTAAATCACTTAAATAAAAACCTTAATAATATTTCTAATAATTCATTAGTATTCCTTAGTTCTTTAGATGGGTATTTGGAGCTAACTTACAAACCGGGTTTTCAAGGTTAACATGGGTTTTGGGTGAAGACCAATCCGATCTAAAATTTATTTTAGATCCCCGACGATTAACATCCTAATTAAGGTGACTAGCGTTGTCTTGTATTATTCTTTTTAGTAAATTAATTTGTTTTGTTATTCTAATTTTATAAGTATGATTTTTATGTTAAATATGTTAAACATCACTTATATGTGCTTGTATGTTTATGTGTTGTATAATAAAATGATAATAAATAAGTAATAATGATAATAGTGTAATTGTAGTAATATTTTTCATATGTTAGTTAAATTAAATTTAAGCATTTTTAATTTATGTTCATATGATTTTTATGTTTAGATATGTTTTATTAGAGTAGTAATGTTATATAAAAATTATGTGAAATATTAAAAATGAGTTTAAAGTGATTAAAATCGAAAATGAAAATTATATATACATAATACATATACACGGCATTTTCTATTTTTTTTAATATATTTTCACTTTTAATTTTTGTAAATTATATGTAGTATTAAGTTGTATAAAATGGATGTTCCTATGAAAAAACTAAATTAGGAAAACGAATTATAAATTATTAAAATCGAAATAAGTGTTCTTGAGTTGTTCTTGAGTTCTTCATGTGTGTTCTTGAGTTATTCATGTTGATGTTCATACTTGTTACTCATTTTGATTTCATTTTAATTTATGTTTGTTAATAATTTGTGTTTATGTTTTGTTATTGTTTTATATAATGTTAGTCTTATTATATAAATCAACTTAAAACATTATAAATCTTTTAGATTAAAAAGTTAGAAATTTAAAGTGTTGAAAAACACTATTCATAAATATAAATGAAATTGTTAGTAAATTTCATTATAGTTTAAATCGTTTTAGTATAATTAGAATAATTAAAATATAAAGACTTTAAGTTAAAAACCGATAAAATCGAAAAAATGAAATTTTGGACATCACCATCATCATTCACGGCATTTCCACTAATTTAGGTCTAAAGTTTGTTTTATCACTTTTTAATTTAATGTTAATATAATATAATTATTAATTAATAAGTTAGAATTAAGAAATTAAAAGAAATAAATCAATTTTTGTGTTATATATGTTGTACACGACATTACCTTTTAAAATTGACTAAATTTGACCAAAATGAAATTATCACTAAGTCACTAAAGTTAAATAGTAATTAGAATTGAATTTTTGTATAAATCGTTTTAATTATAAATGAATTATTATAAACCGATAAAAATATGTAACCGTTATAAAAATGAATTAAATCGTGTGATACTACCTTTGCTATTGGATTATTGAATTTGGACATACGGACTATAAATGAATCATCCACGATACTATCACTAACTTAAATAAATAGACGACTAAATTTAACCGAGTCTTACATTTTAAAATATTTTCACAAACCACTAAATACAAAATGAACTTAACGTTTTTAAAACTAGACCTTTAGAATATTTTCAAAAATCGCCTAAGTACGAAACGAACCTAACGACTTTAAAACTAGAAATCTATACTTAGGAAATAAAAGCTTTAGTTTTATAACTAAAATACCTTAAGTATAAAAAAATAATAATAATAATAAAATAATAAGTATAAGTATAAAAATACATATAAAATACGAATACATTATAAAAATACGTATAGAATACAATGAATAGTAAATACGATGAATAGTAAATACAATGAATAGTAAATCGATGAATAGTAAAATACGGTGAATAGTGAAATACTGAAAATAATTGAAAATTTTACTAAGTATAGAAAATTTAAAATGAAGAAGTAAATGACCTAAAGTGTTTGAAAAATACATAAATAAAATTGGTCATACTAATAAGCGTTTCAATTTAGAAACTTGAAAGCGTTAATAATTAACAACACTTCAAATAATAAGCGAATGTGTTATGTGATCATATGAAACCTACCATTCAAATAAAGCGTTTGTGGCGAGATTAGGAGAGTCTAGTAACATGGATATGTAATATCAAATAAATAATGAATTTGAGTAAGTTAAATAAAAGGTCAAGCTTGGGCCGCAGATATGAGAACGTCAATCGTAAGTGAAGTGGGACTAAGATAGTCTTGTCGCGCTCGCCATTGCCGGACAAGATAATTGAATATGCCAAGGCTTTTGTCTCGGGCTTTAGGAAATAGTCGTTTTATCCCGAGTTAAGGTGCTCTATGATTAGCATAGCCCATTCTTAAATTGGATACTAGTGTACATGTACTAGACTAGGGTTTTATTCCCTATTTCGCTAAAGTTACCAGGGCATCCGTGCGATTTGGCGATTATAGCGGTGGTCTCCTTGCCGTGTTTCGTTCTTAGTGGGCGCGACACTAGCATTCGTTCTTACCCTGCGTAAAGATTACTTGACGAGATTGTATCTGAAGTTCGAATCATTTCGAACACTAGAGGATGAGATGCAAGTATTATAGTATTCGGCGTGGTTTACGAGTCGAGTAAGCCTCTGCACTATGGAAGTGAGATGCAATCGATCAGAGTACAAAGGCCTACTCAGTGGTCAGGCTCGTAAGCAGTATGTGTTGTCTGTTGTTTGATTAAATGAGAATGAGTGTGTACCATCTTCGAAAACTAAAGACCACAAATTTCTGAAGTGAATCGAGTCTGCATGTCGAGAATGATACTGTATGTACGTTTGTTGCGATCCGATATCGCTTTGTAATCCTGCTGTGTATCTATGATACAAATGATATGATATTATCTGTTATCTGCTTTCCTAATTGAATAGCATGCCTATATGATTTATCGTTTTAAATCGCATGTTTATTATGACTAATATGTCTTTACATGCTATATGTTTTAAGCATGTTTATCGTTTTATCATACTATTATAGTTATAAAGCGATAGTAATAAACCAAAGTAATTGAAATCGAGGGTAAGTATGAGCATAGCTAGTCCTTTGTCATTCAATGGGCATCCCCCCAATAGTTTATTGTGCAGGAAGATCGTGGACCGAGAGCTGGATTTTGGACGGGGCCACAAGACGTGTTTATACTTTACTTTTGTTGTATTTTGAGAGATATGTAATAAATACAACACTTTACTCTTTTAACTTCCGTATTTAGAGTTGTTCCATTCAACTCTTAAACGATGATGTGATATTTGGGTTATTTGTATAATTAATAACGCTGGTTTAAGACTTAATTAATTTCCGCCTTAGTAATTAAAGTCGATTAAAAACCAGGTTGTTCTGATTAGTATCAAAGTTTGTCTTGCGTAGTGAGTAACTTAATAGTTATTTCATCTAGCGAGAGACACCTGGGCCGGACATTCATATTGTATGTCAGGCAAGACTATTAGGATCAAATAATAAATTAGATTTTTCTCAATTAGATCACTTAAATAATAACTTTAGATCGCTTTAAAGTGTGAGGATGGGTAGAAACCTTAAGGACCGACCATAGGCTAAGGACTTTTAAATAACGAACTACTGCCCTCAAAATAAAATACACTAACTATCGTATGCTTGCTATTTGCTGATGTGACTAACTAAAACTAACAACTATCCTCGGATATAAAATCTAAGTAATAAATTTAATTCTCGAAGATCGAAGCCATTAATCAAATACATGACGACAAGACCTCAAACGCCACAAATGGACGCATCAAGGACCTTACAGCTGATAAGAAGTTCAAGGTCTCGAAGATTTCTGTCGCAGGGAAGATTTCTACAACTTCATTTAACTATCCTCTTTAACTAAAATTTTTATTTCGTTCTCGTTTAAAAATTTTAACCTCTTAAACCTTTCCCTTCTAACTCTCTAATTTCCTAAACCTATAATTTCTAATAACTATTTCTCAAATGAACTTTCATTCTTCTTCCTTAATCTCGCAAAATGATTTTATTTTTGCATGTCAATTCCTTAAACTTCTTTTGATTGATTCTCAAAAACCTTCAAATTTTATTACATTTTAAACCTCTTAAACTTACCATCTCTTTTAAAATTTATAAGATCTTGAAAATTTATAAATTCTAATTATACTCTAAAATGAACTTTCATGTTTTCCCTTTTAACACATATTTGAAACTTATTCAATTGGTTCTTAAAATTTATTTCTCAATTTTCAAAGTATCTTTGAAAATGTTTTGTTTTTAATTGTATATTCTTTACCTTATACTATCGAATTTGATTATTTTCAAATTTTGCAACTTATCAATACCTTTTCCAAATTTCTAACCTCTGAAATGAATTTTTATCTTTTCTACTTAAAGCTAGTAAATATATGTTTAAAATTTTCTTAAGGGTAGGACAAAATATGATGTTTTAAAAATCATTGATTAAACTTTAAAATTCAAAATCATTATTTTCAACCAATTTTAAACTATATCTTTAACTTCAAATAAAATTAAAATTTGTTTTATTTTAAAACCCTTATAATTTTAATTTAAAGTAATTCCGTACAAAAACTTCTAAGCCCCACCTTTTTGAAAATCCCTTTGATGTCGATTTCAAAAATAATAATCTAGCAACATTTCTATATTAATTCAAAATATTCTATTTATAAATATAAAATGTTTATATCCTACAACCTTCCCACTCAATCTAACACCTTTTCAATAATTCAAAAATACAAACATTTTGAAAAGTCTTATTCTACTAAAATAAACATGTTAGTATCAAAACATATAATATCTTGATATTCTCTCTAACTGCATTGCTCAACTGCAAGTAGTTATCCATTCTATTCAAGTTTCGGGACGAAACTTTTCTTAAGGGGGTAGGTTTGTAACACCCCGTGTTATTTTAACACAATATGATAAAAGAATTTAATTCCTCAAATTAAATTCATCCTTTTCCTTATAATAAAAATGCGTCTGAATTTTTTTCGCTAAATGATACTAAAATTTCTTAAGTCCAAATTTAAAATTTTAAAAAAATAAAGTTAATTGAAAAAGAAACACATTTCAAAGTTTTATAAAAATGAATACTTATACTTTTCCCGTCTCTGAAATTCGGGTCAACAATTTCAAACACGCAAATCAAAAATCAAATATCTTATCCTCTTCCATTTTTGGAAAAGCAAACTTAACATCAAACTTGTAATAAAAATATAATCATTTTGATTAATTTTTAATAAATCATTTTATATTAAAAATCTAATTACTATTTCAATTCTATTAAACTAGCTTTTTCCTAAATTGTCTAAATATGAAGTTATACTTAATTTAAACTGATAAACTTTTTGACGTTTGATTCTAATTATTTAAATCATTAACTTTCATCCAAAAAAATAAATATTTCGATCTAGTAAAATTTTAATCAAAATTTCAAGGATTAAGATCCGATTTTTATATTTAGTACCTTTTGAAAATTAGTTTTATTTTTATTTCCGATTTTATTTCAAAATACTATTTTAAGATCATATCTTTTATTTTGAGACTTTCTGCGATCGCGCAAATCGAAAATTTCAAAAACGATAATCGAGCCCGAAAATTTATTAGAACCTTTTGACTTAGACTTTTTCAAAGTCTATCCCCTTCCAATTTCTTACACAAATACTTACACCATTATATTTTTCATCATCACTTTTATTTTCTTTATATTAAAATTTAAAGTTTATACTTCTTATTAAAAATACATGCAAATACGAAACTACTACTTTAATACTACGATTTTCATTTCCGTCACTTTTAAAATTTTTCTAAAGTAATAAATAAAATATTTTAGTCTTAAAATATTAAAGTAGAGATATTTCGAAAATTTGTCAAACGCGCAACCTTTAACTTTTATCGCTTTTGACGCCCGACTTTTTAAACCCGATTTATTTCGTACAAACATTTTTCAAAAAAATATCATAGGAACATTTTCTTTTCCAAATAGTGTCAAAGACTTTTTAAACCAATTAGAAATTAGATGTTCCCTAATTTCATTATAATTAAACATTATTTATTAAATAAAACCAACTTTATTCTAAATTCATTTAACCTAACTTATTACAACTTACCCTCATTATTTCAAGGAGCAAAAATCACATTCATTTCATTCATGTGAGCCGTGGGTTTGCTCCCTTGGTTCTCCATTATTTTTCTTCCATTTTTATTCCTAAATCACTTAAATAAAAACCTTAATAATATTTCTAATAATTCATTAGTATTCCTTAGTTCTTTAGATGGGTATTTGGAGCTAACTTACAAACCGGGTTTTCAAGGTTAACATGGGTTTTGGGTGAAGACCAATCCGATCTAAAATTTATTTTAGATCCCCGACGATTAACATCCTAATTAAGGTGACTAGCGTTGTCTTGTATTATTCTTTTTAGTAAATTAATTTGTTTTGTTATTCTAATTTTATAAGTATGATTTTTATGTTAAATATGTTAAACATCACTTATATGTGCTTGTATGTTTATGTGTTGTATAATAAAATGATAATAAATAAGTAATAATGATAATAGTGTAATTGTAGTAATATTTTTCATATGTTAGTTAAATTAAATTTAAGCATTTTTAATTTATGTTCATATGATTTTTATGTTTAGATATGTTTTATTAGAGTAGTAATGTTATATAAAAATTATGTGAAATATTAAAAATGAGTTTAAAGTGATTAAAATCGAAAATGAAAATTATATATACATAATACATATACACGGCATTTTCTATTTTTTTTAATATATTTTCACTTTTAATTTTTGTAAATTATATGTAGTATTAAGTTGTATAAAATGGATGTTCCTATGAAAAAAAAACTAAATTAGGAAAACGAATTATAAATTATTAAAATCGAAATAAGTGTTCTTGAGTTGTTCTTGAGTTCTTCATGTGTGTTCTTGAGTTATTCATGTTGATGTTCATACTTGTTACTCATTTTGATTTCATTTTAATTTATGTTTGTTAATAATTTGTGTTTATGTTTTGTTATTGTTTTATATAATGTTAGTCTTATTATATAAATCAACTTAAAACATTATAAATCTTTTAGATTAAAAAGTTAGAAATTTAAAGTGTTGAAAAACACTATTCATAAATATAAATGAAATTGTTAGTAAATTTCATTATAGTTTAAATCGTTTTAGTATAATTAGAATAATTAAAATATAAAGACTTTAAGTTAAGCAGATAAAATCGAAAAAATGAAATTTTGGACATCACCATCATCATTCACGGCATTTCCACTAATTTAGGTCTAAAGTTTGTTTTATCACTTTTTAATTTAATGTTAATATAATATAATTATTAATTAATAAGTTAGAATTAAGAAATTAAAAGAAATAAATCAATTTTTGTGTTATATATGTTGTACACGACATTACCTTTTAAAATTGACTAAATTTGACCAAAATGAAATTATCACTAAGTCACTAAAGTTAAATAGTAATTAGAATTGAATTTTTGTATAAATCGTTTTAATTATAAATGAATTATTATAAACCGATAAAAATATGTAACCGTTATAAAAATGAATTAAATCGTGTGATACTACCTTTGCTATTGGATTATTGAATTTGGACATACGGACTATAAATGAATCATCCACGATACTATCACTAACTTAAATAAATAGACGACTAAATTTAACCGAGTCTTACATTTTAAAATATTTTCACAAACCACTAAA
Source organism: Dianthus caryophyllus (assembly GCA_023091065.1). Taxonomy (NCBI): domain Eukaryota; kingdom Viridiplantae; phylum Streptophyta; class Magnoliopsida; order Caryophyllales; family Caryophyllaceae; genus Dianthus; species Dianthus caryophyllus. The sequence goes on along the minus strand of CM041529.1, from coordinate 6,363,730 downwards.
TACAAAATGAACTTAACGTTTTTAAAACTAGACCTTTAGAATATTTTCAAAAATCGCCTAAGTACGAAACGAACCTAACGACTTTAAAACTAGAAATCTATACTTAGGAAATAAAAGCTTTAGTTTTATAACTAAAATACCTTAAGTATAAAAAAATAATAATAATAATAAAATAATAAGTATAAGTATAAAAATACATATAAAATACGAATACGTATAAAAATACGTATAGAATACAATGAATAGTAAATACGATGAATAGTAAATACAATGAATAGTAAATACGATGAATAGTAAAATACGGTGAATAGTGAAATACTGAAAATAATTGAAAATTTTACTAAGTATAGAAAATTTAAAATGAAGAAGTAAATGACCTAAAGTGTTTGAAAAATACATAAATAAAATTGGACATACTAATAAACGTTTCAATTTAGAAACTTGAAAGCGTTAATAATTAACAACACTTCAAATAATAAACGAATGTGTTATGTGATCATATGAAACCTACCATTCAAATAAAACGTTTGACGCTGAGATTAGGAGAGTCTAGTAACATGGATATGTAATATCAAATAAATAATGAATTTGAGTAAGTTAAATAAAAGGTCAAGCTTGGGCCTCAGATATGAAAACGTCAATCGTAAGTGAAGTGGGACTAAGATAGTCTTGTCGCGGTCGCCATTGCCGGACAAGATAATTGAATATGCCAAGGCTTTTGTCTCAGGCTTTAGGAAATAGTCGTTTTATCCTGAGTTAAGGTGCTCTATGATTAGCATAGCCCATTCTTAAATTGGATACTAGTGTACATGTACTAGACTAGGGTTTTATTCCCCTATTTCGCTAAAGTTACCAGGGCATCCGTGCCGATTTGGGCGATTATAGCGGTGGTCTCCTTGCCGTGTTTCGTTCTTAGTGGGCGCGACACTAGCATTCGTTCTTACCCTGCGTAAAGATTACTTGACGAGATTGTATCTGAAGTTCGAATCATTTCGAACACTAGAGGATGAGATGCAAGTATTATAGTATTCGGCGTGGTTTACGAGTCGAGTAAGCCTCTGCACTATGGAAGTGAGATGCAATCGATCAGAGTACAAAGGCCTACTCGATTAGTGGGGCTCGTAGCGGTATGTGTTGTCTGTTGTTTGATTAAATGAGAATGAGTGTGTACCATCTTCGAAAACTAAAGACCACAAATTTCTGAAGTGAATCGAGTCTGCATGTCGAGAATGATACTGTATGTACGTTTGTTGCGATCCGATATCGCTTTGTAATCCTGCTGTGTATCTATGATACAAATGATATGATATTATCTGTTATCTGCTTTCCTAATTGAATAGCATGCCTATATGATTTATCGTTTTAAATCGCATGTTTTTTATGACTAATATGTCTTTACATGCTATATGTTTTAAGCATGTTTATCGTTTTATCATACTATTATAGTTATAAAGCGATAGTAATAAACCAAAGTAATTGAAATCGAGGGTAAGTATGAGCATAGCTAGTCACTGTCCGGCCAATGGGCATCCCCAATAGTTTATTGTGCAGAAGATCGTGAATGAGAAATTTGGATTTTGGACGGGGCCACAAGACGTGTTTATACTTTACTTTTGTTGTATTTTGAGAGATATGTAATAAATACAACACTTTACTCTTTTAACTTCCGTATTTAGAGTTGTTCCATTCAACTCTTAAACGATGATGTGATATTTGGGTTATTTGTATAATTAATAACGCTGGTTTAAGACTTAATTAATTTCCGCCTTAGTAATTAAAGTCGATTAAAAACCAGGTTGTTACAGTAACCGCCGGTACTCTACTTTAATCCAGGTTTATTTTAATCTTTATTGTTTATTCATCATGTTTACTCCAATTGATTTTATTGCTTTGATTATTGTTATGAGTAGCTAAATTCCTTGTTAGGGTTTAGGGGAATTTGTGATATTTGGTCCAGGAACATGTTTTAGGATTAAACTGGTTGAATAAATTGTGCACTTGATTTCTTTCTACGCGTTTTATGCCAATTTAATTAGGATTATTTCGCCTGATCAACGATTTGTCTGAGTTTAATTGAACCTGAGTAAGTTTTAATTTAAGATCGAAAGCCGAGTTAAAACTAGACTTACGCGAGATTGATAAGTTGAATTTAGTAAGTTGCGAGAGCCCGCTAAATTTTCTTAAGGCTAAAATTGACTCGAGAGAGCGTTTTATAAACCTAATCATTTGCACAGTTTATCGCTTCCTTCTTATGAACTTGAGTTCCTGAATCATTGTCATAATGAACCCGATGCCCTAATTCTCCCCTTTATTGATTATTACTTATCCTACCTTTTGCTTTTGTTCTAGTTCAAACCACCCTTTTTCACACCCGAGTTAAACCTGTTTACTCCGTCTTTAACTTATAACTGCTCCGTTTCTCTGTGGATACGATCCTGCTTACCACTAGCATCCGTTAGTTGTTCGTTAGGTTTATTTTGATTGAGGCGTGACGACTTAGCCTTGTCAACGACCCCTCAGACACAGAGTCCGGGAACATGTAGCGGTGTACCAAGCAAAAGGCCAAAGCCCTCTTCCTAGCCACAGCAGAGATATTCCCGTTCTCAGGGTTCCTAAACCATTGACACAAGCGATAGAGGTTGATACGGCTCCCAACAAATAGCTCTTCCACCTCGTCACGGGTCATCTGGAGGTAGTTCTGTACTTGTCTCTTATAGCCAAGCTCCTGCCTGACGCATACAGGCAAGCTAATACGCACCCACCCGCCAATAGCCCCGAACTCCTCGACTAAAGGGCAAACCTCTCCGCAAGGAAAACGGAACACATGCAGGCTCGGATCCCAATACTCAAGACAAGCATCCAGGAACTCCTACTCCATCCGAACCTGCCTCAACCCACGAAATACGCCAACGCCGCAATCCTTCAAGTGCTTTTTCTCTATACCCGACAAGGACGCACACCAACGACGCAAGTTTCCTTCAAAATTCTCCATATTTCGACGAACGTTCCGTAAATATTTTGAATATTTTTTGAATATCGAGAATGGGAAAATGAAAGGATGAGTAATATGACCTAACGTACCTCTCCTTTTAAAGCCGAGATTTGCAAAACAATCTACAACACAAAACATAAACGCTAGTGAACAAGCGATTAAAAGAAATCAAACAAAAATCACAAAACAAAAACCTAATCGCCTGTAAACAGGCGATTAAAATTAAAATCGCCTGTTTACAGGCGATTTTCTTTTTCTTTCCTGACATAATTATTCGATTTCTTACACTTCTTACACACCTACGCCCTAAATTTTTAACTTATTACCCCTACATTATTTTTACCGACCTCATGGTCAGCTTTTACGATCCCGTCGCGTCGTCTCGGTTTGCGTAATCAACTCCCGTCTTTCATTTTTTTTTTTTTCGTATTCACAAAACACGATAATCACACAAAAATTAAACACAACACAAAACATGACTTTCGCATTCACAATTTTCGTCTCAAAACGTCGTTTTTAAACTCACATTTTTGCAATGTCAAAAGCGTCTTTTGACGAGTCTAAAATATCTTCTGAGTCAATTTTTTTCAAACACTTTGTGTAACTCTTTATTTTCACTCTAAGCAAGTCAGTCTCAATCGAGACACGTATATATGTTTACAACTAACGACATTTTGCAGGTACGCTCGGCAAGCAAATACGCAAGGATTTCAGACCCGGCTACAACCTAAGCATGCATTTTGCAACGAGACAAAATACTCAAAGCCTAGGACGCCGCACACAAAGCCAACGACTACAATCAAAGCCGAAACACAAATTGTACCCGTAAGCACCCACAAGTCCAAAAATCAACCATACACAAGTCCAAAATATGTATACAAGTCCAAGCCTACTACGACTGGTCACGACGCTCTAAGACAGCACGCAAGGAATCAATCTCAGCACGCGCCCTAGCCAGCTCCTCTGCGTGCCGACCCTCTAGCTCTGCCCGGACTCTCGCCAACTCCTCGGCATGCGCAACCTCTAGCTCGGCCCGCGATCTCGCGCCCTCCTCAGCCCTGACCCTGGCTAACTCTCGTCGAGCGTTGATCGCCTCCTTCTGACCCCTGCAGGCATCGACAACCTTCTCGTTCACGAGCGCCCGCCACCGGTTCGCCGCCCGCCATAGCCTCTTGTGCACATCGGCCGTCACCTGCACAAACACGACCGAATTACACTTAGCTTCCAAACCTGGGGGCTGTAATCAAAAGCTGCTTCAACAGAGTTCGAATAATGATTTTACAATAAAATCTAACTCAAACTGGGGGCTATAATCGAAAGCGACTTCACGTAGAGTTTGAATAATGATTTTACAAAAAAATCCAATTCAAACTGGGGGCTATACTACATAATACTCCACGATAAACAAAAACAGCAGAATACCTTCTTCACACGTGGGTCCCAACTCTCAAGGCCCGCATCGGTCACCACAGACATACACACAGGCAACACGATCGAATGCTGGCAGCCCTCATGCTCAACCAGCAGATCCTCGACGAACGGGGGAGGCTGGAACTCAAGGTCAGGATCATGTCGCTACAAAACAAAAACAGGGTAAATTTTTGCTTCTTGAAACCAAAACACATAAAGCAAAAAAGATAATAGAGCATACCTCGATCACAGCATCAGCAAGGGCATACTGTGCCCACGTCACGTAGTCCTCACCCGGCCGCAGTAGAGAGTCGGACTGGCCCTCGTGATACACGTCACGACGCTCGTTAGCGTCGGGCGTCTCCACAAACAGAACCGAGGGCGGAGGTGCAGGTACTATGAAGCCGCCACGACCCGTCTGCGCTGACAAACGCTCACCCAAGCTCCAGTACGAGCCGTACTGAGTCTCAATGTACAGCCGCCATACGTCAAGGGGGGCAAAGCGGGCTGCAATCGACGGAGAAACATCGGCAAAGTTCCTCCAAGGGTCGCGATCGAACTGCGAAACAAAATCAAGTCATATACTACAAAAACAAACACAAACCCAAACACAAACTACAAAAAACCAAATTACAAAACACGACCGCCCTTACCTTATCCATGGTCATCCCGTTGAAGAGCACACGAGCCGCGTCGTAGTTCAGGCGAATACCCTTCCGATCCGCTGTCGCGTACGCATGGAATGCCGGATACTTCGCCTCAACCTTGAACGTGTCTGGAAGCAGAGAGGGGAAGTGAGCATAGCATCAAGCCTGCGAACAATCAGAATACACGTTATAGAAGAAAAGCAGAAACGAGACAACAAGACACTACGAAATCAAGCCTTACCTCCATCAGAAGACCAGGGCCCACGAGCGACACATCTGAATCCCCGTCAATCCGATCAGGAGGCAACGCGTCCCTCAAGTATCGGATCAGCAACCCCAAAGCAGGGGTGACCCAGTCAAACTCGCCTAGACGTGTCATGTCCGACAGCGCCATCAGAACAGCCGTCGAGGCTCGCTCCCCCTTATCGCCAAAATGGGTGGCCGTCAGAAACCACCACAACCACAGCCGGGCCCTCTGCTCAGCGCTCGCTCGAATAGCCCTCCTCTTCTTCTTCCCCTTGAAGAAGTCGTCAAACCACACAGTACGGGGCTGAAACGTGTGCTCCTCACCTACCCCGCACCTAACCCTGTTACCGATCAACCGCACGACGCGTGGGCTATCGATAGGAGGGCGCTCACGCCCCCAGTCATGGACACCCTCGCCATGAAGCAGCCCTGTGACAACCGCCAGCGAAGAATGGGTCACGCCAACCTCGCACCCAGGCATGTGAAAGGTGTTGGTCATATCCCAAAACCTATCCAGCAACGCCCGGAGCACAGCAAGGCGCGCGTTCACGCGCTTAGCCCGCACCTCTCTCCATTTTTGCACCAGGGGACCGAATGCTGTCCCAAGCACTATCTGTCGCTCCTCCTCGGTGAGCCTCTGGTCAAACGTATCGAGCACCGTCCGAAACCCAGAAAAGGTCCTCATCGTACCTAACGGAAAGCCGACCTTCACCCGGATCGACAGGTGCTCCAACGGGTTCCAAACCAGAGTCACGTCGTCCCAGTCCTTGGCCACCCGCGAGCACAAGCGCGGACCCTGGGGATAAGAAGGCCTCACGCCAAGCTCGTCAACCATCCCCATAAATACCTCCGTCGCAGCCTCGGAAGCTGCCGCGCCTCAGATCCTGGGCACGACCACCGGCCTGCCTCGGCCTCGGCCTCATCCTCGGCCTGGTCACGAACCTGGCCTGAACTGACCACCGGCCCCAAAACCGGCGGCGGTAGTAGCGGCTGATGGTAATAGCGGCGGCCAGCGGTGGCGGCCATGACCCTAGCATCGGCCTCGGTAGCCGCGATCTGCGTCGAGCTGCTCCTCGTCACTCTCTGACTCCTCTAACTCAGAGGGATCCTCGTAACGGGTCCCCGGACCCCGGGGACGACCACGCCTCCGCGTAACCTCAACAGGGGCTCCCCCTGATCCAACCTCCTCAGCAACACCGGCGACCTCAGCCTGGTCCCGGTCACCACCCTCTGCAGCAGCACGAGCTCGACGTCGTGGCCTGCCGCTACCCTCAGCACTACTAGAAGCCTCGCCAACCTTACGCTTCTGCCTCGGGTTCCTCCGGGTCTCACCTCGGCCTCTCCCATGGCCTCCTCTAGAAGCCACAGGCGTCCCCGCAGCAACGCCACGGCCACGTCCCTGCAGAGACCCTGCAACAGCACCACGGCCTCTACCACGACCTCCTCCAGGAGCCTCAGACGTCTCCACAGCAGCGCCACGACCGCGCCCCCGCAAAGACTCTGAGACGACGCCCCCTCTACCACGGCCACCAACAGGAGCCCCAGACGTCTCCACAGCAGCGCCACGTTCGCACCCTGTAGATACCCGTATCCGTACCCCCCAAAAACAAACCCGATGACGAAAAGGACTTTTCATGCATGTTTTAAAATAAGACGAAACGGTACATAAGTGTCTAAAACATTTTAGTCATTTTTAACGTATTAATTTGAATTTGCATATTTCGTAAAAATGAATATTGATTTAGTCATTTTAATCGTAAGTCAACACAATACACACAAGCACGACACATAAACGCCTCACAAAAATGGCCCAAGAACACAAATACACCCAAACACACAAAAACGGCCCAAGACACACAAAAAGGCCCAAGCACCCGAAGCGGACCAAAATGCGTCCCGGGTCACATTCTTACGAAACAAAATCTCACAAAGTCGTAAAATAATATATTACAATATTATTTTATTTCGAGCCGAAATCGAAAGACACGACGAAAAACCGAAACACGAAACACGAAAACGGAGCCGGAAAGGTCAAGTTGATTGACCAACTTGTGCAACGTGACGTTACAAAGCCTCAAAGTCAATCAAATTACTCAACAAAGCTTACACACCTACGCCAACATGCTATACGAAATACGGCGCTACAAATCTGTCAGAAAAAGGGGTGAAAATCGGCAGAGCACTGGCGATTTTCATGAAAATCGCTAGTCCTCTGGCGATTTCCCCCCTCCTTTCTGACACACGGGCGATTTTTCACTTAATCGCTGGTTCACTGGCGATTTTCTGAGCAACTATGCACGAAACACGAAGCATTTGCTATAAATAGCAGCCCTTATTCGACTCAAAAGACATCAACTCTTCATTTCAAATATACATCTCTTACATACGACAATCAATTCAACACTCATACTCACTCACATAAAGCCTCTCGCACTTATAAATCTCCACTCTAAAAACCGTCTTTGCATTTGAAGGTAAAGAAATTTTACCTTCGGATTGGACGCTCGAGACTTATAGGGTTACCTTAACCCACCCCGATATTGGCATTAACGAACCCGTATTCGCAATACGATTGTAGTAATTCGAATCAAAAGATTCGTCTAAACCCTGCCAATATTGCATAAACAAACAACTCAAAATCACTAAATTAAACACCACTTTTACATTATGCAAATTCTCGATTCATGCATTACATTACGACTAAAACACGGATTCGACATTTAACTGTACCGTTTCATATAGTCTTTTAAACATGCAAAACCGAGGGTTTTATAAAATCTTAGAATTAAATACAAGTCGGAGAATAACGTTTATTTATTAATTCAAATACAATGAATTAGTAATTTTACGTATATTTCCTACAGCAAATCGTCATAGCTTTGACGGCTTACATTTATTTTACGTATTTATCGAGTCATATATTTTACGTATATTTCCTATTAGCCCAAATATCGAAATTAAAGCATTTGTTTTCAAATTAGTAAAGACTACTTTTACGTAGGCTTTTTGATTACAGTTTTCATAATACATTTTGTCAAAACTTTCGAAAAGTAACCTCACTCAGAATCCTCTCTGGTTTCACAATAACCTCAGACGGATAGGTATCGACGCACCTTGAAATCTGAGACACCTGTGTCTTATATTTTAAGACGCGCTGAATAGGTTCCAAATTCCTTTAATATTTGGTGGCGACTCCAAAAATACATTTCAAAAAAAGACTTCTATATTTCTTTTTTGGTCACAATTACATGCAATGACATTTCCCCCATAAGCAAAAAAATACTCGAGCGTTAAAGCGAAGCTCCCGCGAGCGAGCTTCTTGCAAAATTTTCCCGCGCCGTGCATTCCGCCCCATGACATTCTAATCGAGGGCGGGCGCGAGCGGGGCATCGAGAAGAGGTGGCACGGCGTCCCCCGGTACCTTCAGTTGGCGACTCCGCTGGGGACGAGCATGTTTTTTATTTATTTTGAAAACTAGCTTTTCATTTTATTTTAAAAAACATAAAGAAGTGAAACTTGAAACTTTGAAAACATTTCTGCTTTCGATATTTGGGCAATAGTACGTTTGAGTCGAATCCTCCTGATTCATAACCACACCCTCGAGGGACGGCCCCAAGTAAAAACTCGCTTCATAAGCGAGTATACTCTGGACACGTCGATCTCTCACCCTTCCACGATCACAAGTATGGCAACCGTACAAGTGATCGTAGCAGTCAAACTCGGACGCTCTAGACCCCGTATTGAATCCACACTCAAATGTGTGTGATCTTGCGGATAACTCTACACAAACGTTGCGGGAATGACCGGAAGGAACCTTACCCTGAAAGCCAAAAACCCGTGTCTATACGTACAAATGCAAAGCTATAGCACCCTCGCTATGGTCGTCTTCCAAACAAAATGCATGCAAAAACATTTCAAAGGCACATTACACATTCAAAAGACGTCTGTTTTGAAAATACATTTTCAAACATTTTTCAAAAAAGGCATACTTTTTAAGCATACCGTCAGAGTCATTGACCTATAGTCAACTGAACCTGACACACAGTACACCACGATATTCAAAATCGATCGGGAATAATCACTACATTCCTAATCCTTTACAAAATATAAATGCATTATACGACTGACGTATCGTCATAATACATTTATCGCAAAAACATTTCGCAGAGCAAAACCCGAAAATGTCAATTCATTTCGGATATTTCAATTAAGCAAACACTTTTACATTTTTGAGATAGCTCTAAGTCGAGTGACTTGCTAGTCACCCCGATTTAAACAAACTATCTCTCTCAAAAATAAACAAAACGCGGGCTCGTTCAAACATGAACCCGTTGATTTACAAATCAGGTCAGGTGACTTATCGTCATTATGGCTCGATGTCCCGTGTCACACATAAAAATCGAACAACAACCGCTTTTTACCCAATACATCTTCAGGTCGACTAGCCTATCGCTACTTCGATCTGATTCCTTTTTACATCACAACCTAACGACAAACCCCGGCGACATACCGCTAATTTGGGTTAATCAGGTGGTGATCATGCAAACTTTTACTTACATCGAGATTAGGGACGCGCAAACGCATCCTTATCTCAAAAGCTTCCCGTGTCTTTTAAGCCAAAAACACGAGTCGAGTCCTGCACACGCTTTTCACACTTTTACCTTTTCTTTACTACAAATGCGATTTTTCTTTGAGTCTTTTATTTTCTTTTGGAGGGCACTAAGGTTTGAGACTCTGCAGGTTCATCCCCTAAAAAGTCCTGGATACACGACGTACTAAAGACCGTCATCTGAACCCTCCGCCACCCCCAAAGAAGCGTACCTACAACAGATCAAAGCCAAGAACTGTCATGGCACTTAACAGTGATGAAAGTGTTGGAGGAGCCCCAACTCCTCCCCGTCGATGAATTCTGCAGAACATGTTCAACAAATTTAACAAAGAAGATCCTTAGCCTCATTGCTGCAATCGAACAGATGGCCGCAATGCAGAAACTCGAGGCCGAGAAAAATGCCAAATACCTTGCTGAAGAGGCTGAACGAAATGCCAAAAAAATCCGTTCAATGGAAGAACGCCTCACTAATTCAAAAGGATATTCCATTTATGAGAAACTGAACACGTCCCAAAAAGTGTCAAGTCACTGCTACCGGCCAAACTCTCACTCAGTGACCTCCCCATATTCAAGGGTCATGAAAGTCCGCTGGTGCATATCAAGGATTTCAAGGCTAAGATGGCCGTCATGGGCGTCGACCCCTCAGCTTGGGCTACTCTATTCCCACATTCTCTAGATGCACAACCTAGAGCCTGGTTCTATGCTCTGGACCCACACAAAGTTACTACCTTCAAAGAAATTACGGTCCAGTTCGACAATCAGTATCATGACAATAACGATACTCAAGTCTCGCTACGTACCCTGGAAGTTCTTGCGCAAAAGGACATTGAAGGCTTCACTGAATACCTCACCCGCTGGAAGAAACTTAGTGCCCAGATACCCAACCGTCCTAAGGATACAGAACTGATCACAAAGTTCATCAACAACCTAACCCCTGCGTATCAGCAGCATTTGCGTTATGGCAACTTTGACAATTTCTCTTCGCTTAGCGATGTGGGTGAATTAATTGAAGATGATCTCCGCAAAGAAAAACTAACCAAGGCTACAGGCCGAGGTTACCAGGGCAGCTCATCACGAGCCGTCACTAAAGCTGAACCAGTCCACTGCATCAATGCACTGGAAGCACTAGCGGCTTCTCCAACTTTCACAACGCCAGCAAAATACACCGCGTCTCCTCCTAAGGCGTCATACTCATCTGCAGGTCAGACTTCGTCAAAACCACGACGAAACTTTGACCCAATCTACATGACTTACTCCAAAGCGCTACAGAGGCTTGTAAGCAGAAACGTGCTTCAACTCCTGGGACCTACTAGCGAGCCCCCTCAGGATAAAAAGCCCAAATCTTGGGATTAGAATGCATACTGCGAGTTCCACAGGGGAAAAGGACATGACACTGAACAATGCTTCCGCCTAAAGAACATAGTTCAAGACCTAATCGATGACAAGACCATCAAAAAGCCTACTCTAGGGTCTAAGCCTTCAAACCAACTCAACCCCCTGCATACCCACGCCATCTTCGTGGGTACACACCCCATCATTGACTGTTCTCACCTAATTGTCTCAAACGACCACGAAATCAATGGTATCTGGGATAGTTCTGATGAGGAAGATAATCACATAGACAATAATAACTGCCTATTCCCTCCTGAAGAAGAGGAAGAAGAAGATCAACGACCCACGGGGATATACGGGAAAGTGCCCCGCAAATACCCGATCAGGTTGTCCGACAGCGACGACGAGATTGCCTACTTAACGCGTTACGGACGTCCGTACCGAGCCTCACTGAGTTTGCTTGAACCCCCAGGTTTTCTGTCGGAAACAGCTAGCCAAGACAAAAACAAAGGTATAGTCATAAACGAGGCAACGTCACTGCCTACGATGACTACGCCACCTCCTCTAGTCACTACGCCACCACCTGAAAACGCTACGCCAAATCAGCCACAAATTGACGTGGCATCATCAAGCACCACCCCAGTACTTATACCTTAAATTGGGGACACGCTCCAAAAGCAACTCAACAAAACAAAAGCAGCCATCTCAATCTGGCAGCTCCTAAGGGAATCATTGGGACACCGTCAAGCTCTTTATCAGGCCTTGCAAGTCACCCCTATGACAACAGAAATGTCACCTGAAAAACTCATCAGCCACATCACTCGTGAATGGCAAGCTAGCGCCATCACTTTCTCTGACAAAGACCTCCCGCCATTCGGAGGCACACACAACCTAGCACTCTACATAAACGTAGAATGCCATGGCATGACACTACCCATCGTCCTCATCGACAACGGATCTGCAGTCAACGTCCTGCCCCTAGAAACAGCTAAAAAGCTAGGGATCAAGGAAAATGACTTCATCCCCTGTGCAGACGGCGTCAGAGCTTACGATGGTACCCGCCGCAGCATAAAAGGGACCATCTCCTTTCCTATCATGACAGGACCCGTCATACAGGAAACCGAATTCCAGATAATCGACATACCCCCTACATACAACATGTTATTAGGTAGACCCTGGATACACGCCACGAAAGCCGTTACTTCGAGCATACACCAAAAAGTCAAGCTCCCCCTGGACGATGAAGTCGTCACCATCCATGCATCAAACTTTCGAGCTTCCCTGCAGCAGCAAAAGATCGATAAAGATTCTGCAAGAATAAGCACTGAAACCCCAGACATCACATGTGGTTTTGATTTTGACTTCGACATCTGCACGTTGACTCGCGAAGAGGAAATCGCTGCACTCTATGTGAGGGACAACGACAACAAATGGCCAACCATGGGCCTAGGTTATGTACCGTGGTCCTACGAAGTTACCAGTGGAGAACAAGCATTCAAAGACCGTAAAAGGTATCGCGACTTTCACATGGAGCCATATCACATCTTCACTAACAAATACTTCATTAAGGAGGGTATGAGCAAAATGCGCAAAGACTTCTTCTCATGCACTGTCGCTGGGATCGAACTAGTCTCCAACATCCTGCGCAACAACAACTTTAACCCCACCGACCTGATCGTCCCATTTGAGGAAAAGACGCACGACGGATGGTCAAAGACTCTTCAATGGACCGATGAGCAAGGCCGCACTTTCAAAATCACTACTGGAGAAGGCTACACCTTCGAGAACTCTGACTCTGAAGAAAACGAAGACGAAAACCCTAACAACAAACCTGTCATAGAGTTTAGGCTCACGCGTCGTCATTTCAAGTCTTTCACCCCAACTAAGCCTCCGGGCTATATTCCTGATGTGATTGACATAGACAAAGAGTTAGAGTCTCTAAGGTTGTCCAAAGCTCCCCTGTCTGAGCTATCTGCAAATGTAACTGCTTTTGAAAACAATAATAGTAACAACGTTTCTGGTTACTACTTGCCCTGTTTTCCTTTAAAATCTGCATTTTCTAATGCTTGCGATAACATTAAACAAAACAACATTGCATTATATAAATACATTGCAAACATCGTGTCAAAACCCGAGCAAGACCCCATTATCGAGGATACAACAATCATCGATATAGGAACACTTGAAGAACCTCGAAAACTACAGCTAGGAGCTTCCTTAAGCATGGAAGAAAAAGCTACATACATCGAGCTACTCACAGAATTCAAAGACGTCTTCGCCTGGTCCTACAGGGACATGCCTTACATCGACCGCGAAATAGCCGAGCACCGCATCCCACCCAAGCCTGGTGCCAAACCTGTTAAACAAAAACTCCGACGCATTAAACCCGAATGGTCTCTCATGGTCAAGGAAGAGATCGAAAAACAACTACAAGCAGGGTTCATCCAAGTCATCGAGTATTTAGATTGGGTGTCAAACATGGTCCCAGTCATGAAAAAGAATGGAAAAATACGAGTATGTGCCGACTTCCACGTCCTAAACAAGGCCTGCCCAAAGGATGATTTCCCATTACCCCACATGGACATACTTGTAGACAACACTGCTGACCACGCATTACTGTCATTCATGGAAGGATATGCAGGATACAACCAAATCAAAATGGCAACAGATGACATTTCAAAAACGACCTTCGTAACGCCCTGGGGCACATACTGCTACACTGTCGTGCCTTTCGGGCACATTAAAGCGGGCGCCACAAATCAACGTACCGCAACTACTCTACTGCATGACATGATGCATAAAGAAGTAGAGGTCTATGTCGACGACATGATTGTGAAATCAAAGGAAAGGCAAGACCACATTGCCAACCTTCGTAAATTTTTCACCAGAATCAGACAATACAAAATGCGTCTCAACCCACAAAAATGCACTTTTGGGGTTACTTCAGGAAAGTTATTGGGTCACATCGTAAGCCAACGTGGAATCGAGATCGACCCTGTCAAAATCAAAGCAATAATGGAAATGAAACCTCCAAGCAACATTGACGAGATCAGAAGTTTCTTGGGACAAGTCCAATACATCTCTCGATTCATCAGCAAGCTCACAATGGTCTGCGAACCGATTTTCAAGAAGCTAAAAAAGGAAGAACATACAAAATGGGACGACAATTGTCAACAAGCATTCGACAAAGTCAAAACCCTACTCACCAATCCACTTGTTCTAGTACCACCCCAGAAAGATCTATCTCTTTCGCTCTACCTAACAACTACACCAAACGCCATGGGCGCCATGCTCGCCCAAGAGGTTAACAACGAAGAGAGGGCAATCTACTACATTAGCAAAAAGTTCCAGGATTACGAGACTCGTTACGAGCCTGTGGAGAAGAGCTGCCTCGCTTTAGTCTGGGCTACCAAAAAACTTAGACATTACCTCCTCGCTCACACAACAAGGGTGTACTCCTTAATGGACCTCTCAAGTACTTATTTGAAAAACCAGTACTCAACGGCCGTATGGCCAGATGGATGCTACTGCTAGCAGAGTATGAACTCAAGTACTTGCCTTTGTAAGTCATTAAGGGAAGAGTTGTCTCAGATTTCCTTGCAGAGAATGCTGTCATTGAACAACCTAAGATTGACACGACGTCATTTCCCGACGATGGAATCTTCGCTGTCGAAGCCGAGTACTGGCAGCTCTACTTTGATGGAGCCTCAAACTACCGCGGCTACGGCGTAGGGATACTCCTAATATCCCCTAGCGGCGATCATACACCCATCTCAATCAAGCTTGACTTTAACGTCACCAACAATGCCGCAGAATACGAGGCCTGCATTTACGGCTTACAAGCAGCCATGGCCCTGAATATAAAACACCTACGGGTACATGGAGACTCCTTCCTCATCATAAATCAAGTAACGGGAGCATGGAAAATCATGAACGAAACCCTCGCAAAATGTTGACATGTTACCAAATGTTGACAGAGTTCGACTGCATAGAATTCTATCACCTCCCAAGGGAAGAAAACCAATTTGCCGACGCGCTGTCAAAGCTTTCATCCCTTCTGAACATGCCACCAAATGTTGGCATGTTACCCATTGTCGTCGAAAGGCGTGATGAGCCCGCATACATCCACACCATTGACATAGACGAAGCCGAGCAAACAGAGCCATGGTACCAAGCCATACTCAACTACAAAACAAACAATTCTTATCCTCCCGACACCGACAAACGCGATAAAAGAGCCATTAGACTCCTTGCATCCCAGTTCGTACTAGAAATGGGGCAATTACTCAAAAAGACACCGCAAGGCGCTCTACTCATGTGTGTCGATTATAAGAAAGGGCAAGAAATCATTGCCCAAGTACACGATGGCGAATGTGGCCCACACATGAACGCAAGAGCCCTATGCAAACAAATCTTACGACTAGGATGGTATTGGACAACTACGGAAGCAGACTGCATTCACTACGTCAAACACTGCCATAATTGTCAGATATTCAGTAACGTGCAACATGTACCTCCTTCACCACTATACAGCCTCACGTCTCCATGGCCCTTCTTAACTTGGGGCATCGACGTGATAGGAAAAATCCATCCCATCGGAGCAGGAGGACACTGCTTCGTACTAGTGGCAATCGACTATTTCACGAAATGGGTAGAGGCAGCAGCCTTTCGCACCCTCGGCTCAAAAGAAGTTGCCAAGTTCATCCAAACAAACATCATATGCCGATACGGCATACCGCACGAGTTTATAAGCGATCAAGGTTCACATTTTCAAGGCGAAGCAGAAGCCATACTCGCCAAATATAGCATACAACATCACAGATCCTCTCCTTACCGACCCCAAACCAACGGAGCCGTGGAGGCAGCAAACAAAACTGTAGTCACTATCCTCGAGAAAATGATTGACAGTTGTCGGGACTGGCCCAACAAGATCCCATACGCACTATGGGGATATCGCACAACCATACGCACACCCACAGGCATGACGCCTTATTTTCTCACCTACGGCATGGAAGCCGTGCAACCAGTAGAAATCGAAATGAAATCCCTACGAATACTAATGGAAAGTAGCATCCGAGAAGCATAATGGGCTCGCGAACTGATAGGATTTAGTCGCGTCTCCTAATCAAAAGTAATCCGAACGAACTCTAATGGGTAGTAAGGGTAAGTCGGGTATCGTATTCCACAGGGAGATGGTCGCTTAAGTTGGTTATTCTTAGTGATTCTAGTCTCGGTTCGAGGGGTTGAGGTTACTAAAGCTATAGCGGAGGATAAGGGTTTAAAACTTAGGGAAAAAGTCTAGGGAATCGGGGTTAGCAAGGGCAAAGCTAGGATGAACAATGGTGATAGAAATGAGTCGGGAATTGCATGTGCTAAGGAATAGGCTCGACCTCTCGGTTCTAAGCATCCTCTAGGTCTCAAGTGCGGGCTCTCGCAACTTACAATTGAGGGTCCTAATGGTTAGTCTCGTGCCCTACCTTAAACTAGGCTTTCGGTCTTAAGTTTAAGGGTGACAAACGCTCACAAACCCTTGGCCAAAGGATCAACAAACGCATACAAAACAAGATAACCAAAACGCAGCGAAACCCTCATCAAAACATCACCAAAATCAAACTAGGCTACTCACCCATGATCACCCTTCACCCCTAGATGATAAACTACTCACTCATGGCGAATTTAACAACAAAAGCAAATGAGAACGATGAAAACATGATCAACAACGATAAGAAATGAAATTACAAACAAAAGGGAGAAGAATTATCAATACCAAAGCAGAGAATTCAAGGGGAAAGATGATGAACAAAAGCAACAAATACCAAATAGTCGATCAAACTAAGGCAATCCGAGTCGGGAATTGAAATTACAAAAGATGAAATTATTTAAACCTAAGTTTTCTTGAGAAAGTACTTTGAAATGTTATAAAAATGCAGGAGAAAGAATGGTTCGAATTATCATCAAAAAGGCCTTCATATACACGATTTATTTTGAGCACACGAGAAGTCACCCTCAGAGGACAAGCCATCCCGGACGGGACCATGGCCATCCCGGACGGGACCATGGCCATCCCGGACGGGACACTGTTCATCCCGGACGGGACACACCTGTCCCGGTGTAACACCCCGTGTTATTTTAACACAATTTGATAAAAGAATTTAATTCCTTAAATTAAATTCATCCCTTTTCTTTATAATAAAAATACGTCTGAATTTTTTTCGCTAAATAATACTAAATTTTCTTAAGTACAAATTTAAAAATTATGAAAAATAAAGTTTGTTGTATTATCTTTAGAATTGAAAAAGAAACACATTTCAAAATTTTATAAAAATCAACACAAAATTAATATTCGCCTTTCAAATTTCAAAAATGTTAAGTTATGTTTACTATTCACAAAAATATATGTAAAACCTTTTATTCATAAAATTCAATTTCGAACATGTTTCATTTTCGAATAAAAATGAACCGTTATACTTCCCCCGTCTCTGAAATTCGGGTCAACAATTTCAAACACGCAAATCAAAAACCAAACTATCTTATCCTCTTCCATTTCTTTTGTCTTCTTAATTTTTGAAGAGCCAAACTTAACATCAAGTTTAATGAAAATATAATCATTTAGATTTTCTTTTAAAATCATATTATATTAATATCTAATTACTATTTCATTTTCATTAAATTACCTTTTTCTAAATTGTCGAAATTTGAAGTCACACTTACTTTAAATTGATTAACTTTTTGACGTTTGTTTATAAGTCTTTAAATCTATAACATTCAACGAAAAAAAATAGGTATTTCGACCTAGTAAAAATTTAATCAAAATCTCGAGGGTTAAGATCCGATTTTTATATTTAGTACCTTTTGAAAATTAGTTTTATTTTTATTTCCGATTTTATTTCAAAATACTATTTTAAGATCATATCTTTTATTTCGAGACTTATCGCGTGCGCGCAAATCGAAAATTTCAAAAACGAAAATCGAGCCCGATTTTCTTTGAGCTAGCCGACTTACTTGAGGTCATCCATGACCATTTTGTAGCTCTTCTTTTCTCTTACACAAGCCACCCTATTTTCTTACACAACCTACATTTTCATCATTAAAGTTTAATTAGCTTATTTACATTTTAAGTTTTACATAATAATAATAAATACATACAAAATACAATACTATCATTTCCATTTCTTTTTCACACAAACACTTACAATATTTCATAAAATTCATTTTAAAATGTATATCTAATATAAAATAAAATTTAATAGTATAGTTAAATTCTATAGTAATTATATGTTTTTGCGATCATTTAAAATCACCTTTAGCGAAAACTTTTATTTTGAAAATTTATCGACTTCCTCAACTTTTAAATATTTTCTTCAATAGTAAATAAAATATTTTAGTCTTAGAATTCAAAAGTAGAAATATTTCGAAAATTCGTCAAACGCGCACACATTAACTTTTATCGCTTTTGACGCCCGACTTTTTAAAACTGACTAATTTCGTGGAAAACATTTTAAAACATTTAAAAGACATTTTTAATGCACCAAATAGTAATGTGGACTAAATGGTTGATGATGAGCTTGATGAT
The DNA here is from genome assembly GCA_023091065.1 of Dianthus caryophyllus. Classification (NCBI taxonomy): domain Eukaryota; kingdom Viridiplantae; phylum Streptophyta; class Magnoliopsida; order Caryophyllales; family Caryophyllaceae; genus Dianthus; species Dianthus caryophyllus. The sequence goes on along the minus strand of CM041529.1, from coordinate 6,344,921 downwards.
GCTTAATTGATTTAAATAAAATATTATTTTTCTAATTAAAACAAATCTTATTCAACACATTTCTTAACCTAAATTACTACCACTTGTTTCCATATTTTACAAGTGCAAAACTCACCCTTGTTGCCTCCTCAAAATGTCGAGCACTTGCTCCCTTTTCTCCTCTATATTTTTCTTTCATTTTTCTTCCTAAATCATTAAATAAAAACCTTAATATTATCTTAATAATTCCTAAGTATTCTAAGTTCATTAGTGGGTATTTTAGGAGTTAACTTTTGGTTTATTTTGGGTGAATAACATGGGTTATGGGTGAAGAAAAATCCGATCTAAAATTTATTTTAGATCCTCGACGATTAACATCTAATTCAAGGTGACTAGCCTTGTCTTATATTATTCTCTTAGTAAATTAACTTGTTTTGTTATTATAATTTTATGAGTATGAAAATTATGTTAAATATGTTAAACATCACTTTTATGAACTTGTATGATTATGTGTTGTATAATAAAATGATAATAAATAAGTAATAATGATAATAGTGTAGTTGTAGTAATATGTTCATATGTGTAAGTAATTGATTTTTGAGCATTTTTAATTTATGTTCATATGATTTTTATGTTTAGTTATGTTTTAATTAAGTAGTAGTCATATATAAAAATTATGTGAAATATTAACAATGAGTTTAAAGTGATTAAAATCGAAAATAGAAATTATATGTTCATATATATTATACTCGGCATTTACCCTTTTTTTTTATATATTTTCACTTTTAATTTTTGTAAATTATATGTAGTGTTAAGTTAGTATAAAATAGATGTTCCTATGAAAAAAAAACTAAATTAGGAAAACAAATTATAAATTATTAAAATCGGAATTAGTGTTCTTGAGTTTTATTAAGATCTTCATGTATGTTCTTATTACCTCCATGTTGATGTTCATCATTTATGTTCACTTTGATTATGTTTTATGTTATGTTTGTTAATAATTTGTGTTTATGTTTAGTTATTGTTTTATATATTATTAGTAATATGATATAAAACAACTTAAAATATTATAAATCATTTAGATTAAGAAGTTAGAAAATTAAAGTGTTGAAAAACACTATTCATAAATATAAATGAAATTGTTAGTAAATTTCATTATAGTTTAAATCGTTTTAGTATAATTAGAATAATTAAAATATAAAGACTTTAAGCTAAAAACCGATAAAATCGAAAAATGAAAATTTAGAACTACTACTACCTTGCTCACGGCATTTCTATTGTTTTTAGGTTAAAATTTGCTTTTATCACTTTTTAGTTTATTGTTAATATAATTTAATTATTAGTTAATAAGTTAGATTTAAGAAATTAAAAGAAATAAAACCATTTTGACACATATATTAATATACACGGCATTTCTATATTTAATTGACTAAATTTGACCAAAATGAAAATATCACTAAGTCACTAAAGTTAAATAGTAATTAAAACCTAATTTTTGTATAAATCGTTTTAGTTATAAATGAAATACAATAAACCGATAAAAATATGTAACCGTTATAAAAATGAATTAAATCGTGTGATACTACCTTTGCATATTGGACTGTTGGATTTGGACATACGGACTTAAATGAACCATTCACGATACCATTATTATTAAAATGAAAATCGCTAAATTTAGTAAGTAGACGACTAAATTTAACTAAGTCTCATTTTAAAATAAATATCATTATCACTTTTTACAAACCGAACTTAACGTTTTTTTTAAAACTAAACTGATAAATTATTTGCAAAAATTGCCTAAGTACAAAACGAACTTAACAACTTTAAAACTAGAAATCTATACTTAGGAAATAAAAGATTTAGTTTTGTACCTAAAATATCTAAGTATAAAAATGCGTATAAATACGATGAATAGTTAAATACGATGAATAGTTAAATACGATGAATAGTTAAATACGATGAATAGTTAAATACGATGAATAGTAAAATACGATGAATAGTAAATACGATGAATAGTGAATAGTGAAATACTGAAAATAATTGAAAATTTTACTAAGTATAGAAAATTTAAAATGAAGAAGTAAATGACCTAAAGTGTTTGAAAAACACATAAATAAAATTGGACATACTAATAAACGTTTCAGTTTAGAAACTTGAAAACGTTAATAATTAACAACACTTCAAATAATAAACGAACGTGTTATGTGATCATATGAAACCAACCATTCAAGTAAAACGTTTGACGCTGAGACTAGGAGAGTCTAGTAACATGTGATATGTAATATCAAATAAATAATGAATATTGAGTAAGTTAAATAAAAGGTCAAGCTTGGGCCTCAGATATGAAAACGTCAATCGTGAGTGAAGTGGGGTTAAGATAGTCTTGTAGCGGACGCCACTATCTCGGCCTTATTGCGATTGTCATCTCGAATAGTGTGGTATAGCCGGCAGTATTATGCTTTGTGCATCCTGCCCATGCCGTTACGCCTTAAGTCGTATAGCCTGTTCCGTACAAGATAATGAAAAATTCAACTCTTAGTGGGTCAGGCTTTAGGAAATAGTCGTTTTATCCTGAGTTAAGGTGCTCTATGAATAGCATAGCCTACTCTTAAATTGGATATTAGTGTATGCATACTAGACTAGGGTTTTATTCCCCTATTTCGCTAAAGTTATCAGGGCCACCGTGACCTTATTGCGATTGTCATCTCACGGTTCTGTCTCCTTGCCGTGTTTCGTTCTTAGTGGGCGCGACACTAGAATTCGTTCTTACCCTGCGTAAAGATTACTTGACGAGATTGTATCTGAAGTTCGAATCATTTCGAACACTAGAGGATGAGATGCAAGTATTATAGTATTCGGCGTGGTTTACGAGTCGAGTAAGCCTCTGCACTATGGAAGTGAGATGCAATCGATCAGAGTACAAGGGCCTACTCAGTGGTCAGGCTCGTAAGCAGTATGTGTTGTTTGTTGTATGATTAATTGAGAACGAGTGTGTACCATCTTCGAAAATTAAAGACCACAATCTTCTGAATTGAATCGAGTCTGCATGACAAGAATGTTATAATACGTATGTTTGTTGCGATCCGATATCGCTTTGTAATCCTGCTGTGTATCTATGATACAAATAATATGATATTATCTGTTATCTGCTTTCCTAATTGAATAGCATGCCTATATGATTTATCGTTTTAAATCGCATGTTTATCATGACTAATATGTCTTTACATGCTATATGTTTTAAGCATGTTTATCGTTTTATCATACTATTATAGTTATAAAGTGATAGTAATAAACCAAAATAATTGAAATCGAGGGTAAGTATGAGCATAGCTAGTCACTGTCCGCTCAGCGGGCATCCCCCCATCAGTTTATTGTGCAGGGTAATCATGGACCTAAGTTGGATTTTGACTCGGGCCATGCAACGTTTTTACGCTTTACTTTATGTCATTTGCGAGAGATTTGTAATATATAAGACGCTACTCTTTTAAATTTCCGTACACAGAGTTGTTTTATTCAACTCTTGATTTACGATGTAACATTTTGGGTTTTATGTATAATTAATAACGCTGGTTTAAGACTTAATTAATTTCCGCCTTAGTAATTAAAGTCGATTTAAAAAAGGGTTACATAGCTGGTATCGAGTCGCCTTTCATGACCGTGAGTAACTTAATAGTTATTTCATCTAGCGAGAGACACCTGGGCCAGACATTCATATAGTATGTCAGGCATAGACTTATAGGATCAAATAATAAATTAGAAATCTTAGATCGCTAAAATAATAACCTAGATCGCTTTAAAATGTGAGGATGGGTAGAAACCTTAAGGACCGACCATAGACTAAGGACTTTTAAATAACGAACTACTACCCTCAAAAATAAAATACACTAACTATTGTATGCTTGCTACTTGCTGATGTGACTAACTAAAACTAACAACTATCCTCGGATATAAAATCTCCGTAATAAATTCAAATTCTCGAAGATCGAAGCCTCTAATCAAATACCTGACGACAAAACCTCAAGCGCAACAAATGGACGTATCCTGGACCTTACAACTGATAAGACGTTCAAGATCTCGAAGATTTCTATCGCAGAAAGGAATTCTACAACTTCATCTATTTACCCTCTTTAACTAAAATTTTTATTTCGTTCTCTTTTAAAAATTTTAACCTCGTTAACTTTTTCTTCTAACTCTCTAATTTCCTAAATCTAACATTCCTAATAACTACTTTTCAAATGAACTTTCATTTCTCTTCCTTAATTTTGCAAAATGATTTCATTTTTGCTTTTCAATTTCATAAACTCCTTATAATTTATTCTCAAAAACCATAGAACTTTATTTCCTTTTTATCTAATGAACTTACTATCTTTCCCAAAATTTATTAATCTCGTAAATTTATAACTTCTAATTACCTTCTAAAATTAACATTTATGTTTCCCGTTTAAAATATATTTGATACTTATTCAATTATCTCTTAAAACTTTATTTCGTAATCTCAAATATCTTCGAAATTATTTTGTTTTAAATCATATATTCTTTATCTCATTTACAATCGAATTTGATTATTTTAAATTTTTGAACTTATCAATACCTATTCCAAATTCTCAACTTTTAAAATGAATTTTTATCTTTTCTACTTAAACTTGATAAATATGTTTAAAAATTTCTTAAGGGGGTAGGACAAAAAAAATATGATGGTTTTTAAAATCATTGATTAAAGTTTAAGATTTAAAATCTTTATTTCAATCTACTTTAAACTTTATACCTATTTCTAAATTTAAATGAATTTGCTTTTACTTTTAAAATACTTATAGTTTTATTTAATTTAATTCCGTACAAAACTTCTAGGCCCCACCTTTTTGAAAATCCCTTTGAATTCGATTTCAAAAAAATGATAATCTAGTAATATTTCTATATTAATTCAAAATATATTCCATTTGTAATTATAAAACGATTATCTTTCAACATTTCCTCCCTATCTAACATTTTTATAATAATGCAAAAATTCAAACATTTTGAAAAGTCTTATTCTACCAAAATAAAATGTCATTATCAAAACTTGTTAAAATTTCTTATTCCCTCTAACTGCCTTACCTAACTGCGAGTAGTTATCCACTCTATCCAAGTTTCGGGACGAAACTTTTCTTAAGGGGGTAGGTTTGTAACACCCCGTGTTATTTTAACACAATTTGATAAAAGAATTTAATTCCTTAAATTAAATTCATCCCTTTTCTTTATAATAAAAATACGTCTGAATTTTTTTCGCTAAATAATACTAAATTTTCTTAAGTACAAATTTAAAAATTTTGAAAAATAAAGTTTGTTGTATTATCTTTAGAATTGAAAAAGAAACACATTTCAAAATTTTATAAAAATCAACACAAAATTATTTCGTCTTTCAAATTTCAAAAATGTTAAGTTATGTTTACTATTCACAAAAATATATGTAAAACCTTTTATTTATAAAATTCAATTTCGAACATTTTTCATTTTCAAATAAAAATGAAGCAGATTATACTTCCCAGTCTACAAATTCGGGTCAACAATTTCAAACACGCAAATCAAAAACCAAACTATCTTATCCTCTTCCATTTCTTTTGTCTTCTTAATTTTTGAAGAGCCAAACTTAACATCAAGTTTAATGAAAATATAATCATTTAGATTTTCTTTTAAAATCATATTATATTAATATCTAATTACTATTTCATTTTCATTAAATTACCTTTTTCTAAATTGTTGAAATTTGAAGTCACACTTACTTTAAATTGATTAACTTTTTGACGTTTGTTTATAAGTCTTTAAATCTATAACATTCAACGAAAAAAAATAGGTATTTCGACCTAGTAAAATTTTAATCAAAATCTCGAGGGTTAAGATCCGATTTTTATATTTAGTACCTTTTGAAAATTAGTTTTATTTTTATTTCCGATTTTATTTCAAAATACTATTTTAAGATCATATCTTTTATTTCGAGACTTATCGCGTGCGCGCAAATCGAAAATTTCAAAAACGAAAATCGAGCCCGATTTTCTTTGAGCTAGCCGACTTACTTGAGGTCATCCATGACCATTTTGTAGCTCTTCTTTTCTCTTACACAAGCCACCCTATTTTCTTACACAACCTACATTTTCATCATTAAAGTTTAATTAGCTTATTTACATTTTAAGTTTTACATAATAATAATAAATACATACAAAATACAATACTATCATTTCCATTTCTTTTTCACACAAACACTTACAATATTTCATAAAATTCATTTTAAAATGTATATCTAATATAAAATAAAATTTAATAGTATAGTTAAATTCTATAGTAATTATATGTTTTTGCGATCATTTAAAATCACCTTTAGCGAAAACTTTTATTTTGAAAATTTATCGACTTCCTCAACTTTTAAATATTTTCTTCAATAGTAAATAAAATATTTTAGTCTTAGAATTCAAAAGTATTTCGAAAATTCGTCAAACGCGCACACATTAACTTTTATCGCTTTTGACGCCCGACTTTTTAAAACTGACTAATTTCGTGGAAAACATTTTAAAACATCTAAAAGACATTTTTAATGCACCAAATAGTAATGTGGACTAAATGGTTGATGATGAGCTTGATGATGCTTAATTGATTTAAATAAAACATTATTTTTCTAATTAAAACAAATCTTATTCAACACATTTCTTAACCTAAATTACTACCACTTGTTTCCATATTTTACAAGTGCAAAACTCACCCTTGTTGCCTCCTCAAAATGTCGAGCACTTGCTCCCTTTTCTCCTCTATATTTTTCTTTCATTTTTCTTCCTAAATCATTAAATAAAAACCTTAATATTATCTTAATAATTCCTAAGTATTCTAAGTTCATTAGTGGGTATTTTAGGAGTTAACTTTTGGTTTATTTTGGGTGAATAACATGGGTTATGGGTGAAGAAAAATCCGATCTAAAATTTATTTTAGATCCTCGACGATTAACATCTAATTCAAGGTGACTAGCCTTGTCTTATATTATTCTCTTAGTAAATTAACTTGTTTTGTTATTATAATTTTATGAGTATGAAAATTATGTTAAATATGTTAAACATCACTTTTATGAACTTGTATGATTATGTGTTGTATAATAAAATGATAATAAATAAGTAATAATGATAATAGTGTAGTTGTAGTAATATGTTCATATGTGTAAGTAATTGATTTTTGAGCATTTTTAATTTATGTTCATATGATTTTTATGTTTAGTTATGTTTTAATTAAGTAGTAGTCATATATAAAAATTATGTGAAATATTAACAATGAGTTTAAAGTGATTAAAATCGAAAATAGAAATTATATGTTCATATATATTATACTCGGCATTTACCCTTTTTTTTTTTATATATTTTCACTTTTAATTTTTGTAAATTATATGTAGTGTTAAGTTAGTATAAAATAGATGTTCCTATGAAAAAAAACTAAATTAGGAAAACAAATTATAAATTATTAAAATCGGAATTAGTGTTCTTGAGTTTTATTAAGATCTTCATGTATGTTCTTATTACCTCCATGTTGATGTTCATCATTTATGTTCACTTTGATTATGTTTTATGTTATGTTTGTTAATAATTTGTGTTTATGTTTAGTTATTGTTTTATATATTATTAGTAATATGATATAAAACAACTTAAAATATTATAAATCATTTAGATTAAGAAGTTAGAAAATTAAAGTGTTGAAAAACACTATTCATAAATATAAATGAAATTGTTAGTAAATTTCATTATAGTTTTGTAGATACCCAAATCCGCACCTCCCGCCAAAAACCCAGTGATGTAACAATGGACTTTTATTGCGTGCTTTTACGTTGACTTAAATGGTTCTAACTATGACGAATTCAAGTTAAATGTTTTTAAATGCAAATGAGGTTTCTTTATGGGTCATCACCTTTAGTGTCCTTAGGTCTAGAGTCTAGCTTGTCTCGAGTTCAGGTCCTAATCGGCAAGACACCCCTTTTCAAACACATATAACACATCGATCCACCTAAATACCTAAATTTAGGCCTATTGCTAAAACTACCCTTTAGCATTAGCAAATACCTGTGATAGTCTCACGGAATGTCCTATTTCACAAAATTACACAAAATGCACCCTTTTTACATTTTGGGGCTCTGCCCGTAACTGAGCCCAAACCCATACTCTGCCCGCATTCCAAGGATCGGGATTGACCAAGTCAAACCCTAAAACAAACCCTAGCAACCCATAACTTAGAGCTCACGCAAGGCTATTTCGTATATCCTAAAAGATAATTTAGAAATATACTAATATATAGGATAGAACCTTCCCTACCAATCGCAAAGAGGCATTGCGATTGGTAGGGGCTATCGCAAGACTCCTGCGATTGCCCCAGGCAGCCGCAAGAGGCCTTGCGGCTCCTACGTCCGCTTTATCCCTAGATTTCCTAAAATCTACCGAACTCTACACTATAAATACGACCCTTCGGTCATTCATTCAACACACAATTTCAGAATACAATTCTCACCCCAAAACACTCTCAAAAAGCCTCACGCATAAACACCCCTAGAATTCCTCATTTTCCTAGTGTTGAATTCCTCCCTTTGAAGCGAAGCGCTGCCGGTTTCCTAATTCGAGACAGGTAATACTTAATCCTACCATGGATTAAGGTCTTTCTTTACTTCTTAGACTAGCAAGGGCCTACATTAGGCTCACCCCGACTTTGGTACGCAAGTCTGCTTTTCATAAGGCGGCCATGCACCTCGAATACACACCCTATTCGTAAGACCTTTCCAAAGTCGCATAAACAACTGACCTCCTTAAAATAAACCAATGGCTAATTGAACTTTATTTTACTGCATGCATTTTAGCAAATCCTCTTATTGCATCTAAATCACTTAAAATGAATTCGTCATTAAACTGAACTGTTTTCGTTAACAAGTTAAGCATGCTTAACTGAGGGTTTTAAACAATCTCTTTTGCATTATTTTACATCCTTATCGCAATTGTACGTAGCGTATTACTTAGGCTCATGTATCATTATTTGCATTGTTCTCAAGTCTAGTAGAGGCTATCTTTTGATAGGCTTTTCCAAAAGATCTTTCATAAAAACATTATTTTGATTTATGCTTTAGAAAAGTACCCTCACCCGAATCCGAATCTGGTTTCACAATAACCTTAGACGGATAGGTGTCGACGTGCCTTGAACTCTAAGACGTGTCTTTGAGCATGAGGACACGGAGGCGGGTTCTAAATTTCCCTCATAATTTAGTGGCGGCTCCAAAACAGTTTTAAAGGTTTTTTGTACTTAATCTTTTTAACCTTACGGCCTTAGCAAGACGTCGAGTGGTTCCATGGTCAGATCCCGGTGCCTACAGTTGGCGACTCCGCTGGGGACAGGTTTTATTTTTAAAACTAAAACTAGCTTTTTTTCCTTTTAAAAATAAAAAATGAGACTTGAACGACTTGAGAACAATCAACATACATGAGCTAAGCATATCCGTTTAGAGTCGAATCTAGTCGGATTCACACACCAATACCTTGAGAGGTGGTTCCAAACGCAGGCTTGTCCATTCGATAAAGCACGTTCTGGACTAACCTTCCTCTCACCCTCCACGGCTGTCAGAGCGAATCGATTTGACCGCCCTGTGGCTTCCTTTGTATCCTACATGTTATTCTATGTAGGCGAAGGGCTAAAAGCACCCGCCAAAGCGCACTCAAATCGGTTGAGGCGACGAGACTGACCAAACGACCAAGAGTCATAATGCACGAGTGCGAGGCTATACCATATAGTCTTTTTCAAAATTCATTTGCATATTTTCAAAATTCGCTTTAAAGTTTTCAAAAATAATCAACCTAACAACTAACAAACTAACACTTTCTCAAACAAAACAATCACAAGTTTTGAAATAGACACTTCTCAAACTTCCGTTTACAAAATTAGCAAAACCCGAGTCAAGGTTTCCAACCTCAATTCGCGGATTCCTTTCTTCGAGCCTCACGGCTCAAATCCCTTTTAACATCTTCGGCTTGGCTAGTTCGAGTCGATTCCTTTTTACCCATCCATCGCTAACCCATGACAACATCTAGTCACTCGGGTTAGGCGGATCTGGCAAAACCTTTAACATCGAGATGAGTGCGGCAGACGCATCCTCATCCCAAAAACACTCCTAGCTTGTCTTTCGAAAACTTCCTTCTTTTAAAAAGAGTCCTTTTCAAAATGAAATGAGCTAAAAACGAACATGTAAATGAACGTGTCAGTCGGGTCTGTCATATAGCTGATGCATCTTATGCACATGTAGGGGAACTTTAACTGGATACCCGCTACACCTAGGAGATGTCCAGTCGAAACGGATTAGAAGCACTCCGCAGCCGGATTAACCAGCTCACCAAGGACATTGACGACTTGAAGGCCTTGCATCAAGCTGAAGCTGAGCGTTTGAGACAAAACACCAAAAACAAGGCCGACAAGCATGTCTCCCTCTATGCCCTCGCAACCCAACGTCAGAAGGACAATGAAGACTTCATTTACTACCTGGCTCGATGGAGGAAATTGCTCTCACAGATTCCTAACCATCCACACGAAGACGAACTAGTGTTCACATTCATCAACAGTCTACGACCCTCATGCCAATCTTACTTTAAAGACATCGACATACAAAGCTTCGAGCAAATTGCTAAGTTTGGTACCGAAATGGAGGAGGACCTTACATTCTGCGCCATGTCCACTTATGACGACCTCAGCGACTCACCGGACTACATTCCTAGAACCAGGAACTACTCTCACACTCCCGCTACTATCAAGACAACACCTCCTAAAGCTAGGACGAGCTTTGACCCTTTGTACATGTCTTATACGGAAGCATTTTGGAAATTGGTTGAAAAGAAGTGCTTGCAACCGGTCGGACCCACAAGTGAACCACCCAATCACAAAAAGCCAAAATCCTGGAACCCCCACGCCTTCTGTGCATATCATCGGGGAAAGGGGCACGACACCGAACGCTGTATTAAACTCAAGCATGCTATTCAAGATCTCCTTGACCAAGGAAAAATAGAGATACCCCATACAGGCGGATGGCTGTCCGGCAAAGATAGTCCAGCAAACAATACAGCCACCGTAAGAGCGACCCCCACCAAGAAGCACCCAGATCTCTCCAATTCAAGCAACGACCAAACCAGTAACTTCTCGTTCAGCGACGAGGAAAAGGAATGGCTTTGGCCAGAACAAACTCAAAATAACGGAACTATATATCTCACTGTCCCCCAACCATCCAACGGGGACAGTCCTCAACACAATCAAGCAGAACCATCTCATCCAGTCCTTAACCCACTGATCAACCCAGCAAATGAAGATAATTCCTTACACCTCCCTACGCCTCCCAAGCCGAGATGCAGAAAGACAACAATCACGCCAAAATCAAGGGAAAGCACGAAGAGGAGGAAATTCTTTTAGGATCTAATTCTCTAAGTGTCGGGTCACCTGTCGACCCATCTTCTAGTTTTAGCTTAGACTTTTTATTTTCGGAGGCTAGCTCCAGCTCTTCTCCTAGTTTGTCAAACAATTCTTCTTTAATGAATAATACAGATAAGTTTGCTTACGTCTCGTCTCAAGCTAAAAACAAACAAACAAATAATGAACAACAAACAAAATTTAAGACAACACAACACATAAATCCGTGCGATAAAAATGAACAAACAAACGAACAATCGTTATTTAAATACATTGCAAACATCGTAAACAACCCAACACAAAACCCGATCATCGAGGATACCCTAACCATCAACATAGGAACCCCCGAAGAACCAAGGAGCTATGACTAGGCGCCTCACTAAGTGAGGGTGAACGCGCCAACTTCACCCAGCTCTTAACCGAGTTCAAAGACGTCTTTGCATGGTCATATAAGGACATGCCCGGCATCGACAGGAGCATAGCCGAACACCACATCCCCATCAAACCCGGTTTCAAACCCATCAAGCAAAAACTAAGGAGACTACGACCCGAATGGTCCCTTATGGTCAAGGAAGAAATCGAGAAGCAATTACAAGCCGGCTTCATTCAAGTCGTCGAGTACTCGGATTGGGTCTCAAATATGGTCCCAGATTGTAAGAAAAACGGCAAGATACCAGAATGTGTTGACTTAGTGATCTAAACAAGGCAAGCCCAAAGGGCGACTTCCCACCGCCGCACGTGACGCCCTAGTAGACAACACCCCCGACCATGCCCTTCTATCCTTTATGGACGGGTATGCAGGATACAACCAAATCAAGATGGCCCGTGAAGACATGGCCAAGACAACATTCATCACACCATGGGGGACGTACTGCTACACCGTCATGCCCTTTGGTCTAATCAACGCGGGTGCGACCTACCAACGTACCGCGACTACGCTCCTACACGATATGATGCACAAGGAGGTCGAAGTATACGTAGACGACATGATCGTCAAATCCAAGGAAAGAAATGATCACATCACGAACCTCCGCAAGTTCTTCACGCGACTCCGCCAGTACAAGATGCGCCTCAATCCCCAAAAATGTACATTTGGAGTAAAATCCGGCAAACTACTAGGACACGTAGTAAGCCAAAGAGGTATCGAGGTCGACCCCTCGAAAATAAAAGCAATCATGGCAATGCAACCACCCAAGAACCTGGATGAAATTCGAAGCTTCCTGGGTCAAGTCCAATACATCTCTCGCTTCATAAGCAAACTAACCATGGTATGTGAACCAATCTTCAAGAAGCTGAAGAAAATCGACCACGTAGAATGGGACGAAACGTGTCAGAAAGCGTTTGATAAGGTTAAGGAGTTGTTATCCAACCCCCCAGTCCTACGACCGCCGCAGAAGGACCTACCCTTGTCACCCTACCTCACAACAACGACAACCGCAATGGGCGCCATGCTAGCCCAAGAAGTCAATGGCGAAGAACATCCGATATACTACATCAGTAAGAAGTTTCTCGACTATGAAACTCGATACGCGCCCGTCGAGAAGAGTTGCTTAGCATTAGTATGGGCATCCAAAAAGCTCCGTCACTATATGCTAGCACATCAAACAAAGGTCTACTCAAAAATGGACTGTCAAGTACCTCTTCGAGAAACGGTGCCAAATGGACGCATGGCACGATGGACCCTACTTCTAGCCGAGTTTGATATTGTCTACGTTCCCCTCAAAGCCATCAAAGGTCGGGCAGTCTCAGACTTCCTCGCCGACCACGCAATCGACGAAGAAACCATCACCGACACCACCTCATTTCCCGACGAAGGAATTTACAACATCAACGACGAACAATGGGAAATGTACTTCGACGGTTCGTCAAATTACCGAGGCTGTGGAATAGGAATACTACTCATTTCCCCGAACGGTGAACATACACCCCTATCCATCAAATTGGACTTTGATGTAACAAACAACGCCGCAGAATATGAGGCATGCCTGCACGGGCTACAGGCCGCGCTCATACTAAACGCAAGGAATCTACGCGTGTACGGAGATTCCTCGCTAATCATCAACCAAGTGTCTGGAGCATGGAAGATACTTAACGAAAACCTCGCACTATACCAGAGCAAGATTCAAGAACTCATCGCTAAATTCCACCGCGTAGAATTTTTGCACCTACCTCGCGAGGAAAACCAATTCGCAGACGCCTTATCAAAACTAGCGTCACTACTAAACATCCCCCCGGGAATACAGACCATTCCCATCGTCGTAGAACGAAGCAGTGAACCCGCCTACATCTGTGACATCGAAGCCGAGGAAGAACAAACCGAACCTTGGTACCAAGCAATAATCAACTTCAAACGAGACGGAGAATATCCGCCAAATACCGACAAACGTGGCAAAAGAGCTCTCCGGCTTCTAGCATCACAATTCGTACTAGAAGTAGATAAGCTACTCAAGAAAACGCCCCAGGGTACATTACTCTTGTGCGTTGATCACAACAAAGGACGAGAAATAATATCCCAAGTTCATGACGGTGAATGCGGACCGCACATGAACGCTCGAGCCTTATGTAAACAAATACTTAGGCTAGGATGGTATTGGACCACCATGGAAGCCGACTGTGCAAAATATGTCAAGCATTGCCACAACTGTCAAATCTTCGCAAACGTACAACACGTACCCCCTTCACCTTTATACAGCCTCACATCGCCGTGGCCATTTTCCACATGGGGAATAGACGTCATAGGCAGAGTACACCCGGTTGGAGCAGGAGGACACTGCTTCATCCTCGTGGCCATCGACTACTTCACAAAATGGGTCGAAGCCGCGTCATACCGTAAGTTAGACACAAAAGAAGTTGCCCGTTTTATACAAAACAATATCATATGCAGATATGGCATACCTCGTGAGCTGATCAGCGATCAAGGCTCGCATTTCCGAGGAGAAGTTGAACCCATCCTCACCAAATACAATATCCAGGTACACAAGTCATCACCATATCGACCCCAAACCAACGGAGCGGTAGAAGCTGCAAACAAAACCGTCGTCACCATCCTCAAAAAGATGATTGACACATGTCACGATTGGCCACACAAGATTCCCTTCGCCCTAGGGGATATCGAACCACAATACGTACACCAACAGGGATGACACCCTACTTCCTAACATACGGCATGGAAGCCGTACAACCCGTAGAAATCGAAATGAAATCACTTCGAATTCTGATGGAAGCAGACATCCAGAAGCAGAATGGGCAAGGGAACGATACGAGCAGCTCATTCTCCTAGACGAAAGGCGCTTACACTCGCTAAGCACCGTTCGCATGTATCAATCAAGGCTACAACGCGCATACAACAAACGGGTCAGACCACGCAATGTTAAAGTGGGTGACTTGGTCCTGAAATCAGTAAGGGCACCCTTACCAGTTGACCCAAGGGGGAAATTCAAACCTAATTGGGCCGGACCATACTTAGTCAAAGAAATCCTTCCAGGAGGAGCCGCGAGGCTAACCGATCTCGACGGCGAAGAATTCAACTTACCCACCAATCTCGACCAGCTTAAGAAATACTACCCTTAAGCTCCACACGACTTTGCAATGTATTTCAAATGAACAATGCACGGATGAACTACGCTTGGTTTGATTCCACGCACTGTGGATACGTAGGCAGTTTCGTAAGAGACTCAACCAAAACCACGAACTACGCCGGTTTGATTCTATGAAAAACATAGATACGTAGGCAGCTTCTCAAAGCGCAACCGACCTTCCCCGCACGCACGCCCAAAGCTTAAAAAGGTCAAGGGCAATGCACTCACAAAAGGACACGCTCAAAGCTTAAAAAAGTCAAGAGCACAGTCCACACAAAATGACACGCTCAAAGCTTAAAAAGGTCGAGGGCATAGTCACACAAAACACAAGTCTAAAGCTCAAAAAGGTTAAAGACTTAAATTAAAACAAAAAAAAAAATCCAAAGCTTAAAAAGGTCGAGGATGAATAAAATAAGCAGAGAGACGAGACAATAGGCAAACACTTTCTTTATTTAACCATTGATTTTGAAAATGTTTACATTTTAAGTGATGAGTTTAAAACTAGCTACCAAACTCACTTTATTCATTGAACAATTAAACGCAAATTCTTTGAATAAAACATTTAAAGTCTAAATCTAAACGTTCTTCCTACGACGCTTTGGAGAATCCTCCTCATCCGCATCCTTTGAAGCATCCGCACGAACAACCACAGAAGCAATACTCCTCTCGAATCACGGGGCTCAACAGGTCCTCTCCGCTTCACCATCAACCTTCTCGCCAGACGGTCCTCGCACGGTCACCCTAGGTCCCGATCGCTCTCCTAGTGGCCTAGATGAAGACGCCTCAGACTCGAACCTGCTAAGTCATTGTAGTCCCGTCTCCCTCGTACCGCAGCATGCGCCAATGACGGTCTTGGACCCGTCAGTTCGCGCCTCCGCATATTCTCCCTATCCCGAGGATCCAAGGAAATACACCACCTCCGATAGAAATCCGAGACACGGTTGGTCTCAGAACCAGCTGGTCGAGTCCAAGTCACCCGATCAGACCACCCTCGTACCCAAGCATCAACCATCTGGTTGTTCAGAACAACCAACTCGCATATCCGGGTATCGTGTGCCGGAATAACCTGCGCTAAGCCAATCTGCCTCCTCAACCGATGGGGGTGAATCCATACACCTCGCTCGAACCCACACAACAATATCCCACCAGCCGCATCCGCCTCCGACGGTGCCGTGATGTGTCGAATGGACCACCACGACACAGTCCACCTAATCGTCTTCTCCCGAACAAACACTTGGAAGTAGTTCACCGACCGCTCCCGAGGCATAGCCCAATGAAGGGTACGCGTAGTCAACCCGGCAGGAACATACGTGTCACCCCCAGGTGGAGCAAGAACACGAAGACGCTCCATCAACCAAATCTGCAGAATCCTAACACACCCACGATACGAGCTCAGACGATTTGCATGACGGTCGTCCAAGCCTAAGATAGTCTCGGCCAAGATCAAAGCTGAAGGATCATGACCCAGTTCCATCTCCTCCATGACCCGTGCATACCTAGCATGGCCGTGCACACCATCTTCCATCGATCCTGCAAAACAGTACCGGTGTAATAAGCAAAACCCCAAAGCTCTCCTCCTAGAACGAGCGGAAATGCTCACATCACTCAAGTTCATGTAACGCTCGCACAACCGTCGCATGTTCACTACGCCTCCTTCAAACAAGCCATCAGCTTGAGCATTGGTCATCGAGAGATATTGTCTCAATCTCCCATTATAGCCAAATTCACTCCTAACCGCTACTGGAGTAGTACGATTAGACCATCCTGCAATAGCCGAGAATTCCTCTAACAACGGACATATCTCACCTCCCGGGAACCTGAAGACATGCACCCTAGGATCCCAATAATCAAGACAAGCGTCAAGAAAATCCATCTCGACGCCAAGATCTCCGCTAAAAACCAATAAAAACACCCGCTCCAGTCGAAGACAACGCCCTTTTCTCCGATTCACTAAGAGAAGACGTCCATCGCTTCAAAAGACCATCAAAATGGTCCATCCTTCAAAACACAAAAATATTCTTGAAAATAAAAAAGCTATTTAAGAGAATACAAAATAAGCAAAGAAAAGGGTTGAGATTGAATGAGGATTATGCCTCGTACTTCCCCTCTTTATATAGTACAACGAAATCTCGAATTAGGAAAATTCGACGATAGAACCGGCAGTCCAAGCCGCAAGAAGACTTGCGATTGGCGGAATCAATCGCAAGACCCCTTGCGATTGCCACGACCATCCGCAACATATGTTGCGATTCATAAGGACGGCTTTATCCCAAAGTTTCCATATTTTCGACTTTCCTAATCCTAGCATGCTTGAAGTTACGACGTACCAACCTAATCGGGCTCTCCAATCCGAGCCTAAATTACAACCAATCCAGCATGGACCCATCAGAAGTCATGATTGATCCGATCATAACACATTTCATTTTATAGTTCGTTAAAGCTCATTTCGAATTTTTAAAAATGAACATTTTAAAACACCTTTTCAACAAAACACTTCCAAAGCAGAGTCTCCCACTCGGGAATCACTTTCAAATTTTTCTAGCTACTAACCAAACAGGTACAAGAAGAAATAGAAAGTACGGACACGACTACAACTACCACAGGTTCAAGCTACACCAAGACATGAAGCAACTAAGGATGACGACGACGAAGCTCCTCGTTCTCCGCCCTAAGACGAGCCACTTCCGCCCGGCTCTGACACAACTCCGCCGCCTGTTCTGCCCAAGCCATCCTCCAGCGATGGGCCGTTCGCCACAATTTCTTGTGGACATCCTTCGCAACCTGCACAAGACATTTTTACTCCATTTTGCCTTAAATATACATTAATTTAAGCCAAACTACGGGGGTAAAATTGAAACCTACTCCATTTTGACTTAATTCAAGGTCCAATTAAGCCAAACTATGGGGGCTAAACCTCAAACTGACCCAAATTCTCCATTTTGACTATAGTTTCTCCAAACTACAGTCAAACTATGGGGGCTAAACACAAAACTGGCATACACTCTAAGTTTGCCCTTCGTTATTCATACCTCGGTCAAACTGGGGGCTAACATAGATATACAAATGGCAAACACATACCTTCTTCACCCTATCACCCCAACCCTCCATACCAAAGATCCAGTAACCACCTGGCAGATACTCAGCACGTGGAAGGTCTCCGTGTCCCAAGATTGTCCCACTCCGCCGTCGTAGGGAAATCTGGGGGCTGAAACGCCAAGTCAGCGTCAGGCACCTACAACAAGAAACACATGAAATACAACAAAATTAGGGAAAATTTTTCAAAAAGACTTTTACCCTACACAAAGGAGCAAGACATACCTCGATAGACCCGCTAGCAAGTCTACCCCAAACAAAAGGCGCATAATCTAGTCCATGAAGGAGGAGATTCTCCGACTCCCCCTCAAGATGCAGCTGTCTCTGCTGCCGAGTCAAGACCCGCGTCTCGAAAAGAACCTTAGGTGGATCAAGAGGCACGATAAAGTCAGGATACCTCGTCTGGATCGCCAGACGCTCACCCAAGTACCAAACGTACCCATACGGCGTAGCCAAGTACAACCGTTGGGAGTCACGCTCCCGAAAACGCTGCCATAACCCCTCAGGAACGCCTGGTGTCGCTCCCACGACGTGACTAATCAGTAACCAAAAGAAGAAACACGTTAGACGCCATCTCAAGAAAAATCATTTAAATACATGCTATTTAGAAGGTTTCAATACATACCTGACCACCTCTCAACCGTTCAACTGTTCGAACGAAGTCGCACGACGATCATACCCGACACGGCTACATCGCATTCTATGTCAAGACCGCAGGTATCTCTTCTCCATCGTAGTTGCCTTCGGCAGAAAGAAAGGGACATGACTATAGATCCAGCACTACCCAAGAGACATAAACGAAGTCAGCACAAATAGACAACATTTTGAGCAAGCCGAACAGAAGACAAAAAACAACGTACCTCCAACAACAAGCCAGGAGATACGATGGCAATCCTAGACCCCATCCATCTTGGTGGCCTCACAAAGATCCATGCGAAACGGATGCACAAACCCAAGGTCGGATACCCAATCGTGACGCCCGATCGCACTCCAATCCGAAGACACATCAACACCGGCAAAGTTCTCTCGCTCTTCTCGCCGGCAGACAGAGCTAACAAACCACCAAAGCCACATACGAGCATTACGCCGTCACTCCAAGATTCGGGCCCATGCCGAGTCTTCCCTCAAGTACTCCATGATATAACTCGTCTTCACAGAGTTAGGTGCCTTTCCTTGGTACGGCACCTCTAAACCAGGACGTACAGCATCAAGCACCGCCTTATCATCGATAGGTGGCGCAAAAGCAAAGTCCATATCACGGTCACCGAAGGGTAGACCCGTGATGATAGCATACGAAGACAAGGTAATACCCGCCTCGAACCCCGGCAAATGGAACGTCGTGGTCGTATCCCAATACCGGTCAAGGAACGCCCGGATGACCCTCAAGTTCGCCGTAGTCCGACTATCCACGATCCGGATCCAATGTTTAACCAACGGACCCAGAGCACACCTATCAATCAACTCCTGTGCCCTAGGAGTCAAGACATTCTTATGCGCCCAAACAACAGACGTAATGCCCGAAAACGTTCTCATATATCCTATCTCGAGCCCGGTAAGAGCTCTATGAGACAAGTGACGCTCACGGTCCGCCAACACGGTGTGACCAGTCCCAATTTTTCGCCCAGGATCGGTCAACACGCGGACCATGACTAGCACGACCCTCAGCACGAGACCTCAAGCCTTGTGAAGACTCACCCTCCTCCATGGCCTCTACCTCTCTCCTCCTCACCTATAGCACCCCCACGATGACCCACGAACACCTATGCCGCGGCCCACGACCCTCCTGCCTGAACTCGACAACCCCAGAGAAGGATCCTCGCTAAAAGCACGACGCAAACCTGTACCACCGGGAGTAGTAGGCTCCTCACCCCTAGAGCCCGTACTCCGGCGAGACTGAGATCTCGTAGAAGGTCCAGACCAATCACCTGTGACATTTCCAAGAAGACAAACATTTTCAAGAAGACGAACATTTACAAGACGCAAGACGAAGACGAAGAAAGCAACCATTCTACAAGAACACCCCATACAGAGCCCTCTTTGGTTTAATTCACCAAAAGCCGCTCTATACCCCTCAAAATTTCAACTTGATGGTTTCTATGGATTATATTAACCTCCAATTACACCCCAGAATAATCAATTGCATTTTGGACTTGTCAGTCAAAAACCCCTAATTTTGACCTAAGTCCTCCGTTTTAATCGACCTTAAACCTCAATTTAAGGGACGATTATTAACATTTTTCAAAAACTAACGCCATACACATGCTATACTAGCCAAGGGGAACCTATGGCGAAGTTTAATTGCAATTCCG
Source organism: Dianthus caryophyllus (assembly GCA_023091065.1). Lineage (NCBI taxonomy): Eukaryota > Viridiplantae > Streptophyta > Magnoliopsida > Caryophyllales > Caryophyllaceae > Dianthus > Dianthus caryophyllus. Next base: position 6,324,532 of record CM041529.1, on the reverse strand, counting down.
AAACCGAAAATCCGGGTCCGATTTTTGGGTCGGGACCATTTCACACGAAATTGGTCCGAAAACACGTCAAACCATGAACATTTCACACATACATTCAAGAATAGCATCATACAAGGGAATGGTATAGTTCTCTAGTAATCAAGCGGCGAATTTCAAGCTAAAAGACGGTTTTTCACCAAAAACGCCTTTTCTACATTTCAAGAACGATCTAGCAATTTACAACATCAAAATGCATAAAAACAAGTAAGATGGAGTAGTACCTTGATCCATTTTAGAGTAAAGCAAGAAAAACGAGCGAAAACGGTCTTGAAATCGCAAGGAAACGGTTTTAAGAGAGAAGGAGTCGAAAATGGTGAAATGAGTTTAGAACTCGGTATTTCCGTGTTTTATAAGGAGAAAGAGCCCAAGACCCTAATCGCAAGGACGCTTGCGATTTAGGGGAAGAGCCGCAAGGACGCTTGCGATTCCAGCTTTGGGCATTTTCGTGTTTTTCCTATTTTCAGGCCTAATTTGGACTTCTAGTCTATGTATAGGCCTTTTAGACACTTTCTCACGTTACGTCGCTCGGTTAAGGCGTCACCTAAAGTCCGCCACACTCTTAGACGAGTTGAAACACTATACACAACCTTTGCGTAAACACTAAACACGAGCATTTTCCTCGGACGATAATTCCCGGCGGACGTAAGCACTCTTTTACGAGATGAGCACCAACACGAGCACTAGCACGAAGCATGAAGCACATACGCTCTTTTACGAGACCAAGCACGCGCTCTTTTTACGAGACAAGCAACAGCAATAACACGCAAAGGTATTTAGCAAGCACAGGAAGGCATCCCCGTACAGGTATGCAAGGACCGTCATGTCCCTAAACATGTTCGTCCCTCCCCGGATAAGCCCGGTTCGGAGTCCTAGTCTCACCCATGGACACATACTCCGTGCCGCTGATGATATCGAGATCAGGTCGGATGTTGTCGTGTAGTTTGACTTTCGCTTTGGTCCTAAGCTCACCAAGCTGGGGCTCAGTAGATACCCAAATCCGCACCTCCCGCCAAAAACCCAGTGATGTAACAATGGACTTTTATTGCGTGCTTTTACGTTGACTTAAATGGTTCTAACTATGACGAATTCAAGTTAAATGTTTTTAAATGCAAATGAGGTTTCTTTATGGGTCATCACCTTTAGTGTCCTTAGGTCTAGAGTCTAGCTTGTCTCGAGTTCAGGTCCTAATCGGCATGCGCACACCCCTTTTCAAACACATATAACACATCGATCCACCTAAATACCTAAATTTAGGCCTAGCTGCTAAAACTACCCTTTAGCATTAGCAAATACCCAGGATAGTCTCACGGAATGTCCTATTTCACAAAATTACACAAAATGCACCCTTTTTACATTTTCAGGGCTCGGGCCCAGAACCGAGCCCAAACCCATACCTGGCCCGCATTCCAAGGATCAGGATTGACCAAGTCAAACCCTAAAACAAACCCTAGCAACCCATAACTTAGAGCTCACGCAAGGCTATTTCGTATATCCTAAAAGATAATTTAGAAATATACGGAATATATAGGATAGAACCCTCCCTACCAATCGCAAGAGGCATTGCGATTGGTAGGGGCTATCGCAAGACTCCTTGCGTGCGGCTCCTACGTCCGGTTTTATCCCTAGATTTCCTAAAATCTACCGAACTCTACACTATAAATACGACCCTTCGGTCATTCATTCAACACACAATTTCAGAATACAATTCTCACCCCAAAACACTCTCAAAAAGCCTCACGCATAAACACCCCTAGAATTCCTCATTTTCCTAGTGTTGAATTCCTCCCTTTGAAGCGAAGCGCTGCCGGTTTCCTAATTCGAGACAGGTAATACTTAATCCTACCATGGATTAAGGTCTTTCTTTACTTCTTAGACTAGCAAGGGCCTACATTAGGCTCACCCCGACTTTGGTACGCAAGTCTGCTTTTCATAAGGCGGCCATGCACCTCGAATACACACCCTATTCGTAAGACCTTTCCAAAGTCGCATAAACAACTGACCTCCTTAAAATAAACCAATGGCTAATTGAACTTTATTTTACTGCATGCATTTTAGCAAATCCTCTTATTGCATCTAAATCACTTAAAATGAATTCGTCATTAAACTGAACTGTTTTCGTTAACAAGTTAAGCATGCTTAACTGAGGGTTTTAAACAATCTCTTTTGCATTATTTTACATCCTTATCGCAATTGTACGTAGCGTATTACTTAGGCTCATGTATCATTATTTGCATTGTTCTCAAGTCTAGTAGAGGCTATCTTTTGATAGGCTTTTCCAAAAGATCTTTCATAAAAACATTATTTTGATTTATGCTTTAGAAAAGTACCCTCACCCGAATCCGAATCTGGTTTCACAATAACCTTAGACGGATAGGTGTCGACGTGCCTTGAACTCTAAGACGTGTCTTTGAGCATGAGGACACGGAGGCGGGTTCTAAATTTCCCTCATAATTTAGTGGCGGCTCCAAAACAGTTTTAAAGGTTTTTTGTACTTAATCTTTTTAACCTTACGGCCTTAGCAAGACGTCGAGTAGTTCCATGGTCAGATCCCGGTGCCTACAAGTTTAAATCGTTTTAGTATAATTAGAATAATTAAAATATAAAGACTTTAAGCTAAAAACCGATAAAATCGAAAAATGAAAATTTAGAACTACTACTACCTTGCTCACGGCATTTCTATTGTTTTTAGGTTAAAATTTGCTTTTATCACTTTTTAGTTTATTGTTAATATAATTTAATTATTAGTTAATAAGTTAGATTTAAGAAATTAAAAGAAATAAAACCATTTTGACACATATATTAATATACACGGCATTTCTATATTTAATTGACTAAATTTGACCAAAATGAAAATATCACTAAGTCACTAAAGTTAAATAGTAATTAAAACCTAATTTTTGTATAAATCGTTTTAGTTATAAATGAAATACAATAAACCGATAAAAATATGTAACCGTTATAAAAATGAATTAAATCGTGTGATACTACCTTTGCATATTGAATTTGTTGGATTTGGACATACGGACTTAAATGAACCATTCACGATACCATTATTATTAAAATGAAAATCGCTAAATTTAGTAAGTAGACGACTAAATTTAACTAAGTCTCATTTTAAAATAAATATCATTATCACTTTTTACAAACCGAACTTAACGTTTTTTTTAAAACTAAACTGATAAATTATTTGCAAAAATCGCCTAAGTACAAAACGAACTTAACAACTTTAAAACTAGAAATCTATACTTAGGAAATAAAAGATTTAGTTTTGTACCTAAAATATCTAAGTATAAAAATGCGTATAAATACGATGAATAGTTAAATACGATGAATAGTTAAATACGACGAATAGTTAAATACGATGAATAGTTAAATACGATGAATAGTAAAATACGATGAATAGTAAATACGATGAATAGTGAATAGTGAAATACTGAAAATAATTGAAAATTTTACTAAGTATAGAAAATTTAAAATGAAGAAGTAAATGACCTAAAGTGTTTGAAAAACACATAAATAAAATTGGACATACTAATAAACGTTTCAGTTTAGAAACTTGAAAACGTTAATAATTAACAACACTTCAAATAATAAACGAACGTGTTATGTGATCATATGAAACCTACCATTCAAGTAAAACGTTTGACGCTGAGACTAGGAGAGTCTAGTAACATGTGATATGTAATATCAAATAAATAATGAATATTGAGTAAGTTAAATAAAAGGTCAAGCTTGGGCCTCAGATATGAAAACGTCAATCGTGAGTGAAGTGGGGTTAAGATAGTCTTGTAGCGGACGCCACTATCTCGGCCTTATTGCGATTGTCATCCCGAATAGTGTGGTATAGCCGTGATATTATGCTTTGTGCATCCTGCCCATGCCGTTACGCCTTAAGTCGTATAGCCTGTTCCGTACAAGATAATGAAAAATTCAACTCTTAGTGGGTCAGGCTTTAGGAAATAGTCGTTTTATCCTGAGTTAAGGTGCTCTATGAATAGCATAGCCTACTCTTAAATTGGTTATTAGTGTATGCATACTAGACTAGGGTTTTATTCCCTATTTCGCTAAAGTTATCGGGGCCACCGTGACCTTATTGCGATTGTCATCTCACTGCTCGCTCTCCTTGCCGTGTTTCGTTCTTAGTGGGCGCGACACTAGCATTCGTTCTTACCCTGCGTAAAGATTACTTGACGAGATTGTATCTGAAGTTCGAATCATTTCGAACACTAGAGGATGAGATGCAAGTATTATAGTATTCGGCGTGGTTTACGAGTCGAGTAAGCCTCTGCACTATGGAAGTGAGATGCAATCGATCAGAGTACAAGGGCCTACTCAGTGGTCAGGCTCGTAAGCAGTATGTGTTGTTTGTTGTATGATTAATTGAGAACGAGTGTGTACCATCTTCGAAAATTAAAGACCACAATCTTCTGAATCGAGTGCATGACAAGAATGTTATAATACGTATGTTTGTTGCGATCCGATATCGCTTTGTAATCCTGCTGTGTATCTATGATACAAATAATATGATATTATCTGTTATCTGCTTTCCTAATTGAATAGCATGCCTATATGATTTATCGTTTTAAATCGCATGTTTATCATGACTAATATGTCTTTACATGCTATATGTTTTAAGCATGTTTATCGTTTTATCATACTATTATAGTTATAAAGCGATAGTAATAAACCAAAATAATTGAAATCGAGGGTAAGTATGAGCATAGCTAGTCACATCGCCGCTTCACGCATCCCCCATCGCTTTATTGTGCAGGGTAATCATGGACCTAAGTCGGATTTTGGACGGGGCCATGCAACGTTTTTACGCTTTACTTTATGTCATTTGCGAGAGATTTGTAATATATAAGACGCTACTCTTTTAAATTTCCGTACACAGAGTTGTTTTATTCAACTCTTGATTTACGATGTAACATTTTGGGTTTTATGTATAATTAATAACGCTGGTTTAAGACTTAATTAATTTCCGCCTTAGTAATTAAAGTCGACGAAAAACCGGGTTGTTACACCCGGGACCTTCAGTTCTTGCCTTCAATTTACACCTTTTTGTACTTAGCCAAAATTCCTCGTTTTTGCTTCTAACTTCTTGCATTTCGCTCCAAAGTCTAGGGACAAGGCATGGATCATCCCAAAGGGTAGGGACGGGGTCTAAAGTGAATAATTGAGCTCCGTGCTCCGTCCCATGGTCCCGGAACACCTTCAATCATCAAAACGCTACCAGACGCAAAGTTTAATTCCAAGACGAAACCAACTCGGAACTTCACGAAACTTTATGAAACTTCACGAAACCTCTCGAATAGCATCCTAACCTCCAAATATGCGCGTGTACCTGCAGAATGGACACAAAAACGCAGCAGTGCCAAAACGGAGAGAAATAGGAGCTGAAATGCATAAAAAGGCACGGGAAACGCGAAGTAAAGCACGTGAGCAAGGGGCTATATATACGTAAATATATGACATATCAAACTCCCCCAAACCGAACCGTTGCTTGTCCTCAAGCAACCAAGCATGACAGAAAATAGAGGACAAGGCGAGCGTAAGAAAACTTCCCCGAATAAAACCAAACCGCAAGCAGCTTAAGCAAATGGCAATCAATCCCGAAGCAGCATGGGACGTAAGGAAATAGCTAGCTAACGGATGAGAATTACAAGACGGCGCAGAATGAATAGCATGGCTTAAACATAGGCTCTCTAGCAATCAAATCACGGACCTCTCGCGGTTTCCACTCTAGCACAAATGATGAACAAGGCGAAGTATATAGTGACACTCACCTACTCGACTAGTGGAAGCACGCCCGCAATCTAATGTGGACCAAATCTCGCATTCCCGTACACAATAATGTCACAAAAACGAAGCAAACATGAGGGCTTATATAGGATATGAGGGTGTAAAGGCCAAAGAGAGGTTAAGGGTGATAAGGTGGAACAAATGATTATGGAAACGTGGAGCTAAGCCACTAGAAACCAATCGTTTTACTCAAGTGCTCGTCCAACCAACAAAGAACCCAACTCTCATGAAACACGGACCGAAATCAGCAATTCGGTCACCTTTACACATCAACGCAACATAAGAAACGATTACGAGTGCTCACTCATCGACAACAACAACAACTCTTTCATTTTTGTGCACACATTTTCTTTCTTTTGATTTTTGTGTTGTGTTTATTTTTTGTTTCAGATTTTTTCTTGAGCAAAGAGAGCACACTCACTTAGTTGCGGAAATACCTCATCAAAGGTCGGGGAAACAGCAATCCCGACTCATATTCACCAAACTCTCAAAGCAAACGACGTCAGCAAGTCGTAGCATGATCAAAACCCGAGGACAAGCACAAGAGTAAGCAAAGCGGTAACTAGCAAGGCTAGGGTAGGCTATTTAGGCATGTAGCTAGCAAACTCATGTGTGTAAGGGTAGTAGGATCAAAAATGAGAGGATAAAGCAATGTATAATCAAGGTGAATGAAATGAAATCAACTAACGCCTCATATGCGTAAACAAGTGACAAAATCGTGGGAAACACGGGATAGGGGCCACACTTATGCGCGTTAATATTACGCACCCCACGAGGAGAACTACTCACAATAAAGCACGGGGACCGGGATAGATGAACCGGCCTCTGGAGGCTAAAAACCTCACAATATAAGTAGCTAAAGTCCATGAATGATAAAGCCAAACAAGTCAAGCACGCCATCATCTGCAAGCACGTCTAAACATCCCCGAAAGCGCTAAACCAACAATATAAATCATGCCATAGCTCAAAGCTAACAAGGGAAGGGATGTCGGGAAAAATCAAGGTAAAAAGAGCTCGCAAACAACAGAACGGGATACGTATTTTTGTGTTTTTTCTGAAATTTTCTGATTTTTTTGTATTTTCTGAAATTTTTTGATTTTTTTGGATTTTTGGATTTTTTGAAAAAGGAAAAAAACGAAAAAGAAAGTGCAAAAATAAAGCAAAGCGTTTCCTCCCCCCAAACCAGACAACACATTGTCCCCAATGTGTCCTAAAGCACATCAACCAGGGACCATAATAGAGGGGAGATAAACGATAAAAGAAAGTCTCAAAAAGAAGTAAAGTACATACAATTTATTTACAAATGAAATCGTCCCCCCAAACCAGCATTAAACTGGGGGCGCAGCAGGGTACGGGAAGTACCACCACCCGTGGGTCTCGTCATAAACGATCCCACTACCATCGTCCTCCTCATCATCATATCCGTCATCATCAACTCGGCCAGCAACATCAAGGCCTACACGTCCATCTTCTCGGCCCAAATCAACACTCGCAACAACATGCTTGTCGTCTTTGATTACAGCTCTACCCGCATCCGTCCTCCCTAGCTCACCTGCATAAATATCATGACAACCAAGCACGGCCTCAAGAGGGTCCCTCTCGAGGGCTTGCGGTAAGTACTCATCCACGCAATCATCTATAACATCTACAGCAAAGACATGCTCCTCCAACATAGGGCGTTTTAAAGCATTAGAAAGGTTGAAAGTGACTTTATCACCTCCTATATCCAACGTCAATTTACTGTTCTTGACGTCAATAATTGCACCAGCAGTGTGCAAGAAAGGCCGGCCCAAGATAATAGGAATTTGGGAGTCCTCGGCCATGTCAAGGACGATAAAATCGACGGGAATGAAAAACTTACCCACCTTGACGGGAACGTCCTCCAAAAAACCGAGTGGGCGTTTGACAGAACGGTCCGCCATCTGGAGCGTGATATTAGTTACTTTCAACTCGCCCATGTTGAGCTTCTCACATACCGAATAAGGCATGACACTCACGCTTGCACCTAAATCACATAAAGCTTTGTCAATAAAAGTGGTACCAATAGTGCAAGGGATCGAGAAGCTACCCGGATCTTTCAATTTAGGAGGAGACTGGTTTTGTAAAAGTGCGCTGCATTCAGCAGTAAAAGCAACAGTCTCGACCTCATTGAAAGATCGTTTACGAGTAAGTATGTCTTTGAGGAATTTAGCATATGCGGGGACTTGAGTGACTAGTTCAGTAAAGGGTACCGTTACCTTTAGGTCCTTGACGACCTCCATAAACTTACCAAATTGAGAATCAAGCTTGGACTTTACCACTCGACTCGGGAATGGTAGTTTGATTTGAATGGGCGGCTCGACAGGCTTAGCTTTCTCCGCTTCCTTGGGCTCACCCACGTGTGACCCTCTATTCTCTTTAGCTCCACCATGAGCCACGGCTCCATCACCACCATCATTGGGCCCCACGGCCACATCTCCTCTTCCGGCTCCACTCGTGCTCGCTCCATTGCTCTTTGCACCTGCAACATCATGACTAGGCACACTAAAATCATTAGCAAAGAGGGAAGGGTCTACCTCACTTATCACCTTCGCGGGTGGAGCATCGTATGTAGGCATAGGTGGACCGTCATAGCTCGTGCCGCTTCGCAAGGAAATTGCATTTATCGATTCATGTTGTTGCGGTTGAGTGCCTTGCGATGGAAGGTTACCCGGCTTCCGTTGAGGATTAGAAGAAGCAAGTTGAGCCACTTGCGTTTCAAGCATCTTGATGGCCGCGTCTTTAGCTTGATCGCTCTTTTGCATTTGTGCCATCATCGTCTCTTGATTTTTAGCCATTTGCATCATCATGGCTTGCATGGCATCCATTCGATCAGGAACCGGAGCGGGAACAACGGGTGGTGGGGCATTTTGTTGTTGAAAATTGGGGCGATTGAAGCCCGGAGGGTTATAAGGTCGAGGAGCATTGTTGTAGCTGAAATTTTGTGGACTGTTTTGGTATTGTGGTTGTTGTGGGCTGAAGTTTTGTTGTTGGGGAGGTGGATTCAAGACATTTTGACTCTTGTAAGACAAATTCGGATGGTTCTTGTAGCCCTCGTTATAATAGTTCGAGTAGGGGCTGTTTTGAGTATGTAAAGCATGCACATGATGAGATTGTGTGTTCATACCTCGGCATTCCATTGAAGTGTGACCGGAAACGCCACATGTATTGCAAGGTACATCATAAGAAGTGTGCAAAGCCGCTACCGTTTGTCCACTAGCACTCGAGGAACTACTACCCGCTTGCATATGACTCATCATCATAGCGGTCATAGCATCCATCTTGGCCGAAAGCATAGCCACCATATCACCATCATTCTTACCTCCAATTCTAGGCACATTCCTAGAGCTACCATATTGCGCATTATGTATAGCCATGGCCTCAATCGTATCAATGGCCTCTTCGACGTCGATGTTATCGAACCTCCCATTAGCGGCGGAGTCTAGCACTTGGCGTGATTCATTGTAAAGACCATTGTAAAATTGCATGACTATGAACCACTTATCCATGCCATGGTGAGGGCATTGGCGTTGTAAGTCTTTGTATCTTTCCCATGCATCAAACAAAGACTCGTCTCCCCTTTGGCGGAAGCTCGTGATTTGGCTTCTCAACATTGCGGTCTTCTCCGGAGGGAAGTACTTTTGATAAAATGCCAACACGAGGGAGTTCCAATCCACAATAGCAAGCGCAACACGATTTAAAGAATTCAACCACAACTTTGCCTTGTCTCGGAGGGAAAACGGGAAGAGCATCTCCCGTATTTGATCTTGGGTCACTCCCGTTTGTTTGATGGTCGAGCAATAATCACAAAAGTTTTGAATGTGAAGGTTAGGGTCCTCACCGGGACTCCCTCCAAATTGCGTGCGCTCGATCAAGTTTATGAAGGCGGGTTTCACCTCGAAGTTGTTAGCGGCAATAGTTGGCATAGCATTGCCCCTCGGAACTTGAGCCGCGGTTGGTCTCGAGTGATCAGAAAGCTTCACCATTATCTTAGGAGGTGGAGGCTCGAGCTCAATGTGAGTGGATGAAGTAGGAGGAGAAGTAGCTTCCAAGTCCTTGAGCAAGTTCTTTCGCCTATGCAATGTACGCTCCGGCTCCGAGTCAAAGGGTATGGCCAAGCCTTTTTGAGACGTACGTGATAACCTGGGCATGCACAACACTCGAGGAAGCTATAAGTAACGGCCTCAAGGAATTGAGGTTCCTTGAGACAAAGAGTAACAAGTGAGAAAAGAACCAAATAACAACAAAAACAAAGCCGTCTCCCCGGCAACGGCGCCAAAATTTGATAGGATTTAGTCGCGTCTCCTAATCAAAAGTAATCCGAACGAACTCTAATGGGTAGTAAGGGTAAGTCGGGTATCGTATTCCACAGGGAGATGGTCGCTTAAGTTGGTTATTCTTAGTGATTCTAGTCTCGGTTCAAGGGGTTGAGGTTACTAAAGCTATAGCGGAGGATAAGGGTTTAAAACTTAGGGAAAAAGTCTAGGGAATCGGGGTTAGCAAGGGCAAAGCTAGGATGAACAATGGTGATAGAAATGAGTCGGGAATCGCATGTGCTAAGGAATAGGCTCGACCTCTCGGTTCTAAGCATCCTCTAGGTCTCAAGTGCGGGCTCTCGCAACTTACAATTGAGGGTCCTAATGGTTAGTCTCGTGCCCTACCTTAAACTAGGCTTTCGGTCTTAAGTTTAAGGGTGACAAACGCTCACAAACCCTTGGCCAAAGGATCAACAAACGCATACAAAACAAGATAACCAAAACGCAGCGAAACCCTCATCAAAACATCACCAAAATCAAACTAGGCTACTCACCCATGATCACCCTTCACCCCTAGATGATAAACTACTCACTCATGGCGAATTTAACAACAAAAGCAAATGAGAACGATGAAAACATGATCAACAACGATAAGAAATGAAATTACAAACAAAAGGGAGAAGAATTATCAATACCAAAGCAGAGAATTCAAGGGGAAAGATGATGAACAAAAGCAACAAATACTAAATAGTCGATCAAACTAAGGCAATCCGAGTCGGGAATTGAAATTACAAAAGATGAAATTATTTAAACCTAAGTTTTCTTGAGAAAGTACTTTGAAATGTTATAAAAATGCAGGAGAAAGAATGGTTCGAATTATCATCAAAAAGGCCTTCAAATACACGATTTATTTTGAGCACACGAGAAGTCACCCTCAGAGGACAAGCCATCCCGGACGGGACCATGGCCATCCCGGACGGGACACTGTTCATCCCGGACGGGACACACCTGTCCCGGGACCTTCAGTTCTTGCCTTCAATTTACACCTTTTTGTACTTAGCCAAAATTCCTCGTTTTTGCTTCTAACTTCTTGCATTTCGCTCCAAAGTCTAGGGACAAGGCATGGATCATCCCAAAGGGTAGGGACGGGGTCTAAAGTGAATAATTGAGCTCCGTGCTCCGTCCCATGGTCCCGGAACACCTTCAATCATCAAAACGCGGCTCGTACGCAAGCGAATCGGCACGAAACCAACTCGGAACTTCACGAAACTTTATGAAACTTCACGAAACCTCTCGAATAGCATCCTAACCTCCAAATATGCGCGTGTACCTGCAGAATGGACACAAAAACGCAGCAGTGCCAAAACGGAGAGAAATAGGAGCTGAAATGCATAAAAAGGCACGGGAAACGCGAAGTAAAGCACGTGAGCAAGGGGCTATATATACGTAAATATATGACATATCACGAACGCTATGAGCAACTCATGCTCCTAGACGAACGCAGGCTAAATTCCTTAAGCATTGTGCGAATGTACCAAGCACGACTACAAAGAGCATTCAACAAGCGAGTTCGACCACGAAACATAAAAGTGGGAGATCTAGTATTGAAGTCAGTGCGCGCGCCACTTCCTGTTGACCCGCGAGGAAAGTTCAAACCAAACTGGGCTGGACCTTACCTCGTCAAAGAAATCTACACAGGAGGAGCGGTCAAACTAACTGACCTGGACGGTCAGGAGTTCAATCGGGCAACCAATCTCGACCAGCTAAAGAAATACTATCCATGAAACATTTTGCAATGTATTTATAGCATGTAATTGAACAATTCTGCGGGCCGGCATGCCCTTAAACATGCACATCGATCGCAAAAAGCAAAACACAATTTTATGGGCAGGCATGCCCCTAAACATGCGTTCACAAGAATACAGCTCCGAACTACGCCGGCTTGATTCCATTTATATGGATACGTAGGCAGCTTTTCAAAAGCACAGTCGACATTCAACACAAAATCACATACCCCAAAACATCTCAGGTTAAGGGTATAACCAACAAAATTCAAAAAACACAAATCTTTTATTCTAAAAGGAAACAGGGCAAGTTATATACAAAGAACTTTCGTTTTATTATTAAAGAAAAACAGTACAATTTGGATTTTCCTAGTTAGGAGCATCACCAAACACTACAACCCCTACCAACATTACAAAGCCCGGCATGACCCTCGGGTTTAGGGAATTAAAGAAAAACAACAAGCATACAACCAGCAACTAAGCAACAACACAAGCAGACATCATTCTTCACGACTGAAAGGAGGACTCAACCCATATACGGTGCACAATCACTACCATCATGGCCCGGAGCGTTAATCATAGTGAAGCCAAGACGACTGAGCTCCGTCTCCATGGACGGTGCGCTCCCAGAGCTCGAACTCCCACGACTTCCACGACCAAAACGCACTGCATCAAAGGCAGACGTCAGCGGCGACTCATTTTGCTCTATGGCACGAAGGCGAGCCCTTTGGCGCGTAGTCTGTGTCGTAGTCCACCGGATATACGACCGCGAAACACGCACCTTAGCCGGTATCCCTGCCACCTGCCACCGGGGACGCATGACCCATCCTCGCGACCACGCATCAGTAATTTGGTTATTAAGCACAACCAAATCCTGGATCATGGTGTCCTGCCCTGGGATGAACTGGGCATAACCCATTTGCCTCCTCACCCTCAGGGGGTGAATAAACACCCCAATGTCAAAGCCGCATAGCATGACTCCGGAGGGACCATCGCCAACCGCGCTGCCCGTCACAGAGGTAACCTCCCACCATGGTACAACCCAACGAATAGCAGACGCCCTCACAAAGGTGGAAAAGTAATCATGGGGACGGCCATTGGGGCCCATCAACCTCAGGCCCCGACTGGTTACGCCTGCCGCCGTGTAGGATGCGCCGTAAGGGATGACTCCAAGCACGCTCGAACGCTCCATGAGCCAGACCTGCAAAATGAGAGGGCAACCACGATAAGCATGCATCCTATTGCAAGTCCGGTCGTCCAAACCAAGGATCGTCTCCGCCAAGATCAAGGCTGCGGGATTGTAACCCATCTCCATCTGCTGCACAACACAGACCAAGCGCCCCTCGCCGAATCCCATCCCGTCCACTGAGTCAGGAAACATAAAACAATGCACCAGACAAAGGGCCAGCGCTCTCCTACGAGCCACGACCCAGATACTCGCATTATCATAATCTATAAATCGCTGGCAAAGACGGATTATGTTCAGACGTCCATCCAGAAACAGGTCATCCGTCTGGCTCCTGGTCATTTTGAGGAAATTCTGCATATTCCTCTGGTACCCGAGCTCTTGGCGGACACACACTAGAGTGACAGTGCGAGTCCAACCTCCGATGGCAGCAAATTCCTCGACCAGAGGGCAAACTTCCCCGTCAGGGAAGCGGAATACGTGGTAAGCCAAGTCCCAATAGTGCAGACAGGCATCCAGGAACTCAGGCTCCATCCGAACCTGCCTTAATCCTAGGAATACGCCCAGACCACAGTCTCTGAGACTCCTTTTCTCGAGACCCGACTTTTACATTATGCAAATTCTCGATTCATGCATTAAATTACGACTAAAACACGGATTCGACATTTAACTGTACTGTTTCATATAGTCTTTTAAACATGCAAAACCGAGGGTTTTATAAAATCTTAGAATTAAATACAAGTCGGAGAATAACGTTTATTTATTAATTCAAATACAATGAATTAGTAATTTTACGTATATTTCCTACAGCAAATCGTCATAGCTTTGACGGCTTACATTTATTTTACGTATTTATCGAGTCATATATTTGCATTTGTACGTAGCATCCTATTAGCCCAAATATCGAAATTAAAGCATTTATTTTCAAATTAGTAAAGACTACTTTTACGTAGGCTTTTTTGATTACAGTTTTCATAATACATTTTGTCAAAACTTTCGAAAAGTAACCTCACTCCGAATCCTCTCTGGTTTCACAATGACCTCAGACGGATAGGTATCGACGCACCTTGAAATCTGACACACCCGTGTCTTATATTTTAAGACGCGCTGAATAGGTTCCAAATTCCTTTAATATTTGGTGGCGACTCCAAAAATACATTTCAAAAAAAGACTTCTCTATTTCTTTTTTGGTCACAATTACATGCAATGACATTCCCCCCATAAGCAAAAGAATACTCGAGCGTTAAAGCGAAGCTCCCGCGAACGAGCTTCTTGCAAAATTTTCCCGCGCCGTGCATTCCGCCCCATGACATTCTAATCGAGGGCGGGCGCGAGCGGGGCGTCGAGAAGAGGTGGCACGGCGTCCGCCGGTACCTTCACACCCCCGCGAAGACTCTGAGACGAAACCCTGAGCCTGACCTCGGCCACCAACAGGAGACCTCGACGACTTAGCAGCGGCTCCGCTACCACTAGCACCACCAGAAGACCCAGGGCGCTTCAACTAAGAACCCTCTCGTGGCATCGCAATGAAAAGGCGTGAGACTCAAAGAAGAATGTTACGACCCGCGCCGCTAGCTGATGGCTCAGGACCACCAGTGACAGCACCGTGCCCCAGACCACTCGTAGAAGGCCCAAACAACTCATTACCAGCCCCTGCGCCACTAGCAGAAAAGGCATGGGATTCCCCGAGAGGACCCTGCCACTCACTCCCTGGCGTCAAAGGAGCCCCTGGCGTCCGAGGAGGAAAAGCTCTCAACAGGTCCGACTGAGACGGACCGTCGGAAACCTCCAAAGGCGCGGGCATACCCGAAGTAGGGGTACGCTCGTCCCTCGGAACGGTAAAGTCAACACCGGCCAAGACCCGGTCTATAGAACTATAAGTAGGCACAGAAGACGCAGGATCACCTACACAAAATTCAAAGGCATACTCAGACAACGGCAACAGCAAATCATTTAGAAAAGCAGAAGCACGCGAAAACGACAGAAAGCAAGCTACGAGCCTAATTCTTGACAGATAAGGCCAAAACGAAGCAGAAGCACTGAAAAGCATATTTCATGACACGTATTCAGTATATATGCCCTACACAGCCAATTCAAGAGCAAGCATGCGCAAAAACAACAGAGAATTAGCCAAAATAGCGGAAAACAAGCCTTTTTATCAAAAAATAGCAGAAAGGGGAAAAACGCTACAGAAAGCCAGAAATTCATATTTTCTGAGACAGACCCAACCCATAAATGACAATAAGAAACTAAAAATGTCAAAGTCAAAAGCGAACCAAAAGAAAGTACAACGTATTACAAAATGTCATCGGGTTGCCTCCCGGAAAGCGCTGGTTTATAATGGTTCCGCACGACCGTCTTCAAACTCATCAAATCATGTTAAATTAGGCCAAGGACGTTGGCCACTCGCAACTTTTTCACTTGGCGAAATAGCATCTGTTCGCCACATAACTCGACCGTCCCTAGGAAGAGCAGCATAATCCATCACACATGGTATCCCATCGCGAAAAGGCTCGCCCTAACAACTTCGTGCACCGGGCACCGCAGACCATGGGTCTCCACCTCCATCGCTAGGAGTATAGATATCCGCCTTCGTGAGCTTCCGTTCCCCCAAACCAGGATCGTAGCCAACCTGCGTAGGACCTGCACATGAAAAAGCAGAAGAAACAACCTCCAAAGAGTCTCCAGCAGAGTGTGACGGAGGGGCAAGGTCAATAGCAAAGAATGGACTCGAGTGCATAGGGGAGCGAGGGAGACTCGACTTAACGTAGGTAAGCTTTTCACCCCCCACCGAGAACGTCAGGGTCTTATTCCCCACATCGATGACTGCACCAGCAGTGTGCAGAAAAGGTCGACCCAAAATGATAGGAATGTGTTGGTCCTCGGGGATATCTAAGACAACAAAGTCGACGGGGATATAAAATTGCCCTACCTTAACCGGGACGTCCTCTAGGATACCTAAGGGTCTCTGCACAGTTCGGTCGGCCATCGGCAACGTCATGGAGGTAACTCCTAACTTGGTCATATTCAATTTCTTGCAGATGGAGTAGGGAATGATACTCACACTGGCCCCAAGGTCACATAAGGCATTCCGAACCACATACTTCCCTATAGAACAACGGATAGAAAAGGTCCCGGGGTCACTCAGCTTAGGAGGTAAACTACCCTGCAAAAGAGCACTCCCCTCCCCCACAAAAGACACGGTCTTGGTCTCATTAATGGTACGCTTCCTAGCAAGGACCTCCTTAAGAAACTTGACATAAGCAGGAACCTGTTTAACCAAATCGATAAAAGGAATATTAACCTGCAATGTCTTAAGGATTTCAAAGAGCTGAAGGTACCGGGAAAAATCTTTTCCTTTTGGGAAAACCTATCGGCATACTGCTTGCGCGACCTCGCCGTCTTGGGCGGAAGGCGGAATGCGCCTCCCAGGAAAAAGTGCGAAGTTTTGTAAAAATGGGGGAGATCATTGCATGAATTTGTGACCAAAAAAGAAAAGTAGAAAATCCTTTTTGAAAATGTATTTTCGGAGTCGCCACCAAATATTAAAGGAATTTGGAACCTATTCAACGCGTCTTGAAATACAAGACACGAGTGTCTCAGATTTCAAGGTGCGTCGATACCTATCAATCTGAGGTTTGAAACCAGAGAAGGGGTTCGGAGTGAGGTTACTTTTCGAAAGTTTTGACAAAATGAGTTTTGAAAACAGTAATCAAAAAGCCTACATAAGAGTAGTCTCTACTAATTTGAAAACACTTGCTTAATTTCGATATTTGGGCTAAAAGTCACGCTACGTACAAGTGCGAATAAACATGACTCGATTAAAATGCATAAATAATGTAAATTGTCAAAATAATGACATATTGCTATAGGAAATGTACGTTAAATAATAATTTATTGACTAAATTATTACTATAGACGTTATTTTCCGACCTCGTATTTAGAATTTGTGAAAAACCCTCAGTTTTGACATGCTAAAAGACTCTATGAAACTGGACAAATTAGTGTTGGATCCGTGATTCTAGTCGTTATTTAATGCATGAATGAGGACTTGCATAATTATAAAAGTGACGTCGGTTTGCTTTAGTGATAATGAGTCGTTTATTTATGCGATATTGGCGGGGTTTAGACGGATTATGAATCCGAATTGCTACAACCAGACATTTAATACGGCTCCGCTAGTGCCAATATCGGGTTTGGGGTTAATGTAACCCCATTGTCCGAGTCTCAAACGTCTAGCCCGTAGGTAAAATGTTTACCTTTCGAAAATGTAAAGACGGTATTTTTGAGTGGATTTTGTGAATAGTGTATAAGTGCTAAAAACCGGGTATTGAAAATGAATGAAGTGGGTTGGTATTTATAGAGTTTTGGTGGTTTCTGTGGGATAACAAAACTTAATCGCCTGTATACAGGCGTTTAAGTTTGCTTGAGTTGGATATTTTTAAAGAAAAATCAAAAAGGCGGCTGTATGGGAGAAGTTTATAATCGCCTGTTAACAGGCGATTAGAAACTTAATCGCCTGTCCACAGGCGATTCTTTTTTTGTTTTGGTGGGTTGTTTTATGCCGCCATTTGGTTTTTTGGATGTTTTGATTAAGTAATGATTATGTTTTGTTGTTTACTTATGGGCTAAGTATTTGCTCAGTTTTGGTCCGAATTTGGGTTTTCGTGTTTCGGTTTTTGTCGTGTTTTTCGGTTTTGGCTCGAAATAAAATAATATTAAGGTATATTATTTTATGGTTTTGTAAAGTTTAATTTTGTGAAAATGTGACACGGGACGCACTTTGGCCCGTTTTATGTGTTGTGTTGGTGTGCGTTTTTGGGTCGTTTTTGTAAGTTTGGGCCGTTTTGTTGCTAGTTGGGCTGTTTTTGTGGCTTGGCTTAATAAGACGTTCCTATATTGTGCTCGTGTTACGCTCATGATGACTAAAAATTGACATTCATTTTCATGATTATGCAAATCCAAATTAATACGCTAAAAATGACTAATACGTTTTAGACACTTTTGTACCGTTTCGACTCTTTTAAAAGCATGCATGAAGGTCCTTTTCATCATCGGGTTTGTTTTTGGGGGGTACGGATATGGGTATCTACAGAGCCCCCAGTTTGATTGAGCTTGGACAAAGCGTTAATCAAACTTAAAGATAGTATCCGGACCATTATAGTCTCGATACTACCTGGCGGCGCTAAGCATGTGTCTTATGGGAGAGACGAGGACTTAGCGTCGGGAAATGCGGGGAGGGACGACATGTTTTTAAGGACATGACGGTCCTACATGTTTAAGGGCATGTCACCGCATGTGGCTGAGTACTCACCGGTGGCGCCTTGCTTGTGTTTAGTTTGTGCTCCTTGCTTTGCTTGCGCCGGCTTGCGCTCGCTCGCTTTGCTTGCGCCGGCTTGCGCTCCTTTGCTTTGCTTGCGCCGGCTTGCGCTCCTTTGCTTTGCTTGCGACGGCTTGCGCTCCTTTGCTTTGCTTAACCGGCTTGCGGCTCCTTGCTTTGCTTTCCTTCCGGACGCCTCGTAGAAGAGGTTCTGGCGTTTTTGGGGTTTGGTTTATAAGAGTGGTTTAGATTTTTGTGAACGTCTCGTAAGGAGGCTACGTGTTTTTCTCATAAAAGGTTAGGTTTTTATGAACGTCTCGTGAGGAGGTTACGTGTTTTTGTATTTCTCATAAAAAGGGTTAGGTTTTTATGAACGTCTCGTGAGGAGGTTACGTGTTTTTGGTTCTCATAAAAAGGGCTAGGTTTTTATGAATGTCTCGTGAGGAGGCTACGTGTTTTTTGTGGTTCTCATAAAAAGGGCTAGGTTTTTATGAACGTCTCGTGAGGAGGCTACGTGTTTTTGTATTTTTAACGTCTCATAAGGAGGCTACGTGTTTTTCTCATAAAAAGTTAGGTTTTTATGAACGTCTCGTGAGGAGGCTACGTGTTTTTCTCATAAAAAGTTAGGTTTTTATGAACGTCTCGCGAGGAGGCTACGTGTTTTTCTCATAAAAGGTTAGGTTTTTATGAACGTCTCGCGAGGAGGCTACGTGTTTTTGTATTTCTCATAAAAAGGGTTAGGTTTTTATGAACGTCTCGTGAGGAGGCTACGTGTTTTTCTCATAAAAGGTTAGGTTTTTATGAACGTCTCGCGAGGAGGCTACGTGTTTTTCTCATAAAAGGTTAGGTTTTTATGAACGTCTCGCGAGGAGGCTACGTGTTTTTCTCCTAAAAGGTTAGGTTTTTATGAACGTCTCGTGAGGAGGTTACGTGTTTTTGTATTTCTCATAAAAAGGGTTAGGTTTTTATGAACGTCTCGTGAGGAGGTTACGTGTTTTTGGTTCTCATAAAAAGGGCTAGGTTTTTATGAACGTCTCGTGAGGAGGCTACGTGTTTTTTGTGGTTCTCATAAAAAGGGCTAGGTTTTTATGAACGTCTCGTGAGGAGGCTACGTGTTTTTCTCATAAAAAGTTAGGTTTTTATGAACGTCTCGTGAGGAGGCTACGTGTTTTTGTTGGTTGGGTTGAAATCGTGTTTTTAAAAAAATGGGTTGGAAGGTGTATTGGGCCGAGGAAATGGCCCAAAACCAAACAGAAACCCATGAAACAAAAATAAAATCGCCAGTAAACTGGCGATTTTGTTTTTGTTTTGTGAATTTGTATAAAAATCGGGGAAGAGAGGGGAGTCTTATTCATTTCATCCGAAATTAAAAAACAAAATTGAAACCCTCTAAAACTCGTCTTGGCGATTTTCTTGATCAAAAATCGATTTTTCGACTCCTACAATTCATCATGGACCAAGGTACGTATCCAACTCGCTTGGTTTTTCGGGTTTTGAAGTTTGTTTGAGTCGGTTTTAACTCGAAATACCGTTTTCTAGGGTTTGGGTTGAAAATGTCGGTTTGATTCTAGTTTAGCTCTCGTCCTTGCTTGAAAACGTTAGCCATGGTTGGTATTGTGCTTGCATTGCTTGTCTTGCTGTCGTTGTGTGAAAACCCGGCTTGTGGTCTCGATTTTAAATGCGTTTTGACTCGGAGGGCATTTTGGTCATTTTTGAAAATGTCTCGAA
This sequence comes from Dianthus caryophyllus, assembly GCA_023091065.1. Taxonomy (NCBI): domain Eukaryota; kingdom Viridiplantae; phylum Streptophyta; class Magnoliopsida; order Caryophyllales; family Caryophyllaceae; genus Dianthus; species Dianthus caryophyllus. The sequence goes on along the minus strand of CM041529.1, from coordinate 6,304,399 downwards.
AATGGCTCAAAACTCCAGTGTAGCTTACCCATTAGTAGTATAACGTGTTGGTGAGTTTGGTTTGTTGAAATTCATGCGAAAAACGGTTCGTTTGGGGTGAAACCGTATGAAAGGGGGTTAAGTCGGGGCTTGTGCTCTGTTTTTGTAGCGTAAGGCGATCCCGAGTGGCTTGGTTATTTTGAAAGTGTTGTAGTATGCCTGTGTGGAGGTTTGGGTGGCTTGTGTGCAAAGAACGGCTCGAAAAACGTCATTTTCGTATGCGTTTTGGTATAAGGGCCGATTTTGGTAGAGATTTTCCGGTGCCGAAACTTGCCCGAATTCTCTGTATTGTGTTTTCATGGCTAGTATGGTACACTTTTGGTCTTGTTTTGTAGGAAATGTGTTGCTTGGGGGTGTTTTGGAGCGTTTTTTGTAGTTTAGGCTAGGTTTCCAAAAGTCGCTTTTCCTCGCTTTTCGTGCCCCGTTCATGGAATGTATGGTAATGTATGTCGTCTGTGTTGGCTAGGGGGTTGTTTTGTGGGAAGTGGGGCTTTTTGGGTTGAGTTATGGTCAAGAAAAGGCCGTTTTTGTAGTTTGGAGGTGTTTTGTAAAAGCTATTCAGTCGAGGTGTTCGGGACATCGTTGCATGAAATTTTTACATGAGCTTATTGTGATTTATGGGTTGGGTTTGTGTCGCCAAATATGGGTTTCGGCTTTACGTAGCGTTTTCCCTCTTACGCTATTTTTGGTTTAAAAGGCACGCTTTCATTGTTTTGGCCAATTCTCTGCTTTTTGTGCGTGCTTGCTCTTAACTTGACTGAGTAGGACGTATATATCGTATACGTCTCATGGATTTTGGCCTCCTGTGCTTCTGCTCCGTTTTGGCCTTATCTGTCAAAAATGGGCCTATGGCTTGCTTTTTGCTGCTTTGTCTTGATCTTTCTAGAATGATTTCTTTGCTGCCGTTTTAGTATGTCTTTGAATCTTGTGCGGTGATCCTACGCCTCAGCGCCTACTTCAAAGTGACATGGATCGGGTATTGGTGGAGTTGACTTTCTTTGTTCGGGGCGAGCACACTCTACCGGGATGCTCGCGCTTGGAGGTTTCCGACGGTCCGTCTCGGTCGGACTCTTGAGAGCTTTTCCTCCGACGCCAGGGGGTTTCTACGACGCCAGGTGAGTTCCAGTCTTGCCGCGAGTCTCCGCCTTTTACGCTAGTGGTGCTAGTCTTTGTTGGTGCGTCGCTGGGCTTTCGCTAGTGGCCTGGGGCGTGGTCTTTGTTCTGGTGGTCTGAGCCGCCGATTAGTGGTGTGGGTCGTGCCGTTCGCCGAGTCGCCGCTTTTCACTAATGTAGTGCGTGAGAGGCCGTCGTTGGCGGGCGGTCTTGGTGACGCTAAGCGGTAGTGGAGCCGCCGGGTCGCCGAGGTCTCTGTTGGTGGAGGTCAGCCAGTGTCGCCCTGCAGTCTTTGCGGCAGGGCGTGGCGCCGCTGGAGACGCCTGAGGCTCTGGGAGGCCGTGGCGGAGGTCGGGCGTAGGCTGCAGGTCTCTCGCAGGGCGTGGCCGTGGCGGTCTTTGGAGGACGCTGTGGCTCGGAGAGGGCCGAGAGGTCGTGGTCTGCAGGGGAGCCGCAGGGCGTGGCCGCAGCGTTGCCAGGCGCTGCGGCTCTGGAGGGCCAGGTTAGAGCCGTGGTCGCGGTCGGAGGAACCCGAGGCCGAAGAAGCGCAAGGTGGATGTGGCCACGGTGAGGCGGCGGCCAGCCGAGCGTCGAGCTCGTGTTCTTCTGAGGTGGTGCCCGGGACGAGGCTGAGGTCGCCGGTGTTGTTGAGGAGGTTGGAGCAGGGGGAGCTCCCGTGGAGGTTCCGCGGAGGCGTGGTCGTGCTCGGGGTCCGGGGAGCCGTTACGAGGACACTTCCGAGTCGGAGGAGTCTTCGAGTGACGAGGAGGGGGTTCCTGACGAGACTGTGGCTGAGGTGGCTGTCGAGGTTGAGACTGCTGAGGCTGCCGCGATGCCGCCGCCATTTCTTCGACGCCGATTCTTCTTGTCGGCCGCTGCGAAGCTGCCTTTGTGGCCGGGGGTCAGGTTCAGGGCCATGCTCAGGAGCAGGTTCAGGATGAGCCTGAGGCTGAGGCAGAGGCTGAGGGTGAGGGCGAGGCTCGGGATGCAGGTGCGGCAAGTCTGGAGGCCGCGACCGAGGTTTTCATGGGGATGGTTGACGAGTTGGGCGCGAGGCCTGACTATCCTCACGGTCCGCGTTTGTGGTCGCAGGTGGCCTTGGACTGGGATGGCGTGACTTTGGTTTGGAGTCCCTTGGAGCATTTGTCGATCCGAGTGAAGGTCGGCTTCCCGTTAGGCTCGATGAGGACCTTCTCTGGGTTCCGGACAGTGTTTGACGTTTTTGAGGGTAGGCTTACCCAGGAGGAGCGGGACATAGTGCTTGGGACAGCTTTCGGTCCCTTGGTGCAGAAGTGGAGGGAGGTGCGGGGCAAGCGGGTGAACTCGCGCCTCATTTGTAAGGCGTTGTTGGATAGGTTTTGGGATACGACCAACACCTTCCACATGCCTGGTTACGAGGTTGGCGTGACTCTTTCTTCGTGGGCAACAGCATGGTCGCCTCATGGCGAGGGTGTACTTGACTGGGGGCGTGAGCGACCTCCTATTGATAGCCCACGAGTCGTGCGCCTGATTGGCGACGGGGTTAAGTGCGGGAAGGACGAGGAGCACACGTTTCAGCCTCGTACGATATGGTTTGCTGACTTCTTCGAGGGGAGGAGGAAGAAGAAAGGGTCTACTCGAGCGAGCGCTGAGCAGAGGGCCCGGCTGTGGTTGTGGTGGTTCCTGACGGCCACCCACTTTGGCGACAAGGGGGAGCGGGCCGACTACCGTGTGTTGATGGCGCTGCCGGACATGTCACGCCAGGTGACTTTGGTGGGTGACTCTCGCCTGGGTCTGTTGATCCGTTACCTGAGGGACGCAGTGCGCCCTGATCGGATTGACGAGGATTCGGATGTGTCGCTTGTGGGCCCTGGTCTTCTGATGGAGGTAAGGTTCGATTTTTGTAGTTTTTGTTGTTTTGTTTCTGCTTTTCTTCTGTAACGTGTGTTTTGTTTGCTTGCAGGCTTGGTGCTATGCTCACTTCCCCTCTCTGCTTCCAGACACGTTCCAGGTGACGGCTACATACCCGGCTTTCCATGCGTATGCGACAGCGGATCGGAGGGGTATTGGCCTGAACTATGACGCGGCTCGTGTGCACGCTTCAGCCGGGATGACGATGGATAAGGTAAGGGTGATCGTGTTTTGTATTTTGGTCTTTTGTAGCTTGTTTTTGGGTTTGTTTTGTGGTTTATAATTTGGTTTTGTTTTGTAGTTTGTTCGCGACCCTTGGAGGAATTTTACTGGCGTTCCTCCCTCGATTGCAGCTCGCTTTGGTCCTCGACAGCGGCGGTGTACATTGAGACCCAAGACGGATCGCATCGTTCTTGGAAATGGCGTCTGTCTGCAGACGGTCGCGGCGGCTTCATCGCACCTGCTCCTCCGCCCTCGGTTTTGTTCGTGGAGACGCCCGACCCTAATGGGCGTCGTGACGTGTATCACGAGGTGAGTCCGACTCGCTTCGCGGCGGGATGAGGATTACGTGACTTGGGCACAGCATGCCCTTGCTGATGCTGTGATCGAGGTATGCTTGTTTATCCCTTTTGCTTGTATGTGTTTTGGTTTTAGGAAGCAAAAATTTATCCTATTTTTAATTTGTAGCGACGTGACCCTGACCTTGAGTTCCAGCCTCCTCCGTTCGTTGAGGACCTGCTGGTTGTTCACGAGGGCTGCTCTCATTCGATCGTGCTGCAGCCTTCCCTGTCTGTGGTCACTGATGCGGGTCTTGAGAGGTGGGATCCGCGCGTGAGAAAGGTATTCACTTTCCTCTTTGTACAGCATGAGTGTTATGTAGTATATAGCCCCCAGTTTGAATTAGATTTTATTTTAAAATCATTATTCAAACTCTGTCGAAGCAGGTTTTTGATTATAGCCCCCAGTTTGAGTAAGATTTTGGTGTAAAATCATTAGTCAAACTCTGTCGAAGCAGGTTTTTGATTATAGCCCCCAGTTTGAGTAAGATTTTAGTGTAAAATCATTAGTCAAACTCTGTCGAAGCAGGTTTTTGAGTATAGCCCCCAGAAAGCTAAATTGATTTCTCGCATTGTTGCAGGTGGCGGTGAGGTCCACAGGAGGTCGTGGCGCGCCAATCGATGGCGCGGTTGTGAACGAAGGTTGTTGGCGCCGCAGGCGCAGGCGAGACGGCCGAGGCGCCGAGAGTTAGCCAGGGTCGTATCGAGGAGGGGCGAGATCGCGTCGAAATGGAGGTCGCGCATGCCGAGGAGCCGGCGAGGGTCCCGCAGAGCCGAGGGTCGATATGCAGGGAGGCTGGATAGGCACGCGTCTTTGAGATTGATTCCTGCGTCTTTGTCTTGCGGCGTCGTGACCCGATCGTAGTAGGCTTGGACTTGTATATTTCGGACTTGTATTATGAGTATTAGTATTTGTTGGTAACGGTTTATGTATCGGGATTTGTTATGGTTGGTTGGTTTTTGGACTTGTAGGTGTTTATGGGTATAATTTGGTTATTTTGTCTTGTTGCGAAAAATGCATTCTGCGTCGTGGCGGTCCGAAATCCTTGCGTATTTGCTTGCCGAGCGCACTGCAAAACATTGTTAGTCGTGAAAGCATATATATACGCCTCGATTGAGACCGACTCGCTAATGACCGAATTAAATGCGAAATGAAGAGTTTTTGAAAAATCTTTGGTTTAGAAAATATTCTAGACTCGTGGAAAAGACGTTTTTGACATAGCAAAATTTGAGCTAAAACGACGTTTTGAGACGAAAATTGTGAATGCGAAAATCATATTTTGTGTTGGGTTAAATTTTTGTGTGATTATTGTGTTTTGTGAAAATGAAAAATACGAAAGACGGGAGTCAATTACGCAAATCGAGACGACGCGACGGGATCGTAAACGTCAGATTAGGAGGTCGGTAAAAATAGTGTAGGGGTAATAAGTTAAAAATTTTTGGGTGTAGGTGTGTAAGAAGTGTAAGAAATCGAATAATTTTGTCAGAAAAGAAAAAGAAAATCGCCTGTAAACAGGCGATTTCATTTTTAATCGCCTGTTTACAGGCGATTAGAATTTTGTTTTGTGGTTTTTGTTTGATTTATTTTAATCGCTTGTTCACCAGCGTTTAAGTTTTTGTGTTGTATTTCGTCTTGCCAATTTCGGCTATAAAAGGAGGGCTAAGTTAGTTCATTTCACTCATCCTCTCGTCTTCTATTCTCGATTTTCCAAAAATATTCAGAATATTTACGGAACATTCGTCGAGTTATGGAGAGTTTTGAAGGAAACTTGCGTCGTTGGTGTACGTCCTTATCGGGGCTGGAAGAGGAAGACTTGAAAGATTGCGGATATGGGGGCCTCCTGGGTCTAGGCGGCCGAATGGAGCCCGAGTTCTGGATGCGTGTCTCGACTATTGGGACTTGAGTTTCCACGTTCCGCTTTTCCTAGTGGGGAGGTCCGTCCAGTTGGTCGAGGAATTTGGAGCCATTGGTGGTTGGTTGCGAACTAACATTCAGTGTGCGTTAGATCGGGGCCTGGATATAAGAGGCACGTGCGTAACTACCTTGGATGACTCGTGTGGAGACAGAGGAGTTATTTGTTGGGAGTCGTATCAGCCTCTATCGCTTGTGCAAGCGGATTATGAACCGCGAAAATGAGAGGATCTCTTTTGGTGCCAGAAAAAGGGCGTTGGCATTCTGCTTAGTCCACCGTTACATGTTTCCTAATTCTTTGTATGAGGCGCTTGGTGATCTCGCCTAATCACCGCTGCTCGAGAGATGGAGTATGGTTGTAACCCTTCCGCCGTGATCCTAGCCGAGACGATCCTGGTCCGGATGATCGTGTTCGCACAGGGCGAGCCCGTATCGAGGGTGTCCGTTAATCGCTTCAGTGCGGTTGATGGAGCGGTTGAGCGTGCTAGGTGATATTCTTTGGGTCACATCCTGCCGGGGGCGTGACTAGTCGTTATATTAGGTGGCTGGATCCACATCATCGCCCTGACGATTACTTCCCTGGACTTGTGGGGTCATCGACCATCCATTGGTTGGTACCGTGGTGGGGAATAGTTGATGTGACGGCAAGTGAGGCTGGCGATGGTTCGTCTGGAGTCCTCGCTGCGGATTCGACATGGGTGTTTACATCCATCCTGTGCGAGTGAGGAGACAGAGAGGGTGGGCACAGTTCATTCCTGGTCATGACACCAAGGTGCAGGGCATGCTTATGTTGACTAGGGGCATAGCCGATGCCTGGCGGCGGATGGATTACGCGCCCTAGGTGGCTGTGGCGGGTACTCTAGGGCGACTCGGGTATCACGAGCCCACGCTAGGTGGATTGGCGCAGAGCCCCACAAGAGGTCACGCCGAGCCCTAGAGCTCAACGGGCTTTCTCGGATGTTCCGCTTATGACCCGCCGACCTTGGACGTATCGGTGGTGATGGCGAGGGTTCGAGTCCGAGCTACTCTACCGATGAAAGTGTGTTCGGCCGTCGGCATATTCCAGGTCGTCGTGATCAAGGTTGTTATGGCAATGTTGGGGATCGCCATTGGGGTTGAGGGTTGGTGCTCCCTTTATCCGGTGGAGAGGTCTCGAGCCCGCCTTGAGAGTAACCTGGTTTTAGTTTATGTGTGCTTTGTTAGTATTATGTTCATATTATGTTGTATTATGTAATATATTACCTATCCTAAACCCGATGTACATGCCGGGACTCGTATTGTAATATATAGTGTTTGTTAGTGTATTTCTAAGGTCGTGGTTATGCTCCTATGTTTGAAAAATCCAAAATGTAACCGTTCTTTTTAAGATTAATAAAAATCAGGTTTTTATTTACGACTCTGCCTCATTTTGCTTGTTATTTTGTGTGAAATTCCTTGGCTCTAATCTTTTTTCAAAGGTTTAGAATGCAAGCATGGTTTTTGTTGTTTTTAGGAAATTTTTTTGTTGACTATTCCCTCGACTTTTTTAAGCTTTGGGTTTGTCGTTTTGTGTTGAATGTCGTTCTTTTCACCCTTAGGTTAAAAAACGAATTTTTGTGTTGACTATGTCCTTGGCCTTTTTAAGCTTTAGACGCGTCATTTTTGTGTTGAATATCGCCTTATGTTAACCCATTAGGTTATGAGACGGTTTTTGTGTTGACTATATCCTCAGCCTTTTTAAGCTTTGGAGGCGTCATTTTTGTGTTGAATATCGGTTGTGCTTTTTAAAAGCTGCCTACGTATCCACGAAAAGTGGAATCAAACCGGCGTAGTTCGAGAATGTATGTTTAGGGGCATACCGGCCCAAGAGTTGTGTTTGCCTTTTTTTTTTTGTGGTGAATGTGCACGTTTAGGGGCATGCCGGCCCATGAGCATGTTTAAGGACCTGCCGGTCCATGAATTGTGTTTGGTGGATGCATGTTTAGGGGCATGCCGGCCCTTGAATTGTGTTTGCTTATGGAATGTGCACGTTTAAGGGCATGCCGGCCCATGAGCATGTTTAAGGACCTGCCGGTCCATGAATTGCTTTTGATTTTTGTGGAGAGAAAGAGCAGGTTTAGGGGCATGCCGGCCCATGAACATGTTTAAGCACATGTCGGTCCATTGAATTGTTTTTATAAAATTGTATTTTACAGATACATTGCAAGGGGTTTTTAGGGGTAGTATTTCTTGAGTTGATCGAGGTTTGTGGCGAGGTTGAACTCTTGGCCGTCGAGGTCGGTTAGTTTGATCTGCCCGCCTCAGAAGATTTCCTTGACGAGGTAGGGTCCGGCTTAGGCATGAATTTTCCTCGTGGGTCGATCGGAAGTGGTGCCCTGATCGATTTTAGTACGAGATCACCTACTTTTATGTGTCGTGGCTTAACTCGTTTGTTGAATGCTCGTTGTAGTCGGGCTTGGTACATTAAATGCGGTGCTCGGGGAATGCAATGGCTGCTCATCCAGGAGCATGAGTTGTTAAATGCCGTTCACGGGCCCATTCTCGCTTACGGGATGCTACTTTCCATTAGTATGCGTAGAGATTGTATTTCTATTTCCATCGGTTGACGGCTTCCATGCCGTAGGTGAGAAATAGGGGTCATGCCCGTAGGGGTTCGGATGGTAAGACGGTATCCCCAGCAGTGCATATGGTATTTTGTTTGGCCAATCTTTGCACCGCCGATCATTTTTTCGAGTATGGTGACGCATCGCTTTGTTTGTCGCTTCAACGGCTCCATTGGTTTGGGGTCGATAGGGTGAGGATTTGTGATGCTGGATGTTGTATTTTGTGAGTATGGCTTCGGTCTCGCGTTGAAAGTGCGAACCTTGATCGCTGATGAACTCGTGGGGTATGCCATATCGGCATATGATGTTTGTCTGGATGAACTTGGCGACTTCCTTGGAGCCAAGGGTCCGAAAAGGCGCTGCTTCTACCCATTTAGGGGAGTTGTCGATGGCCACCAAAGACGCAAACAGTGACCTCTGCCCGATGGGGTGGACTCTCCCGATCACGACGATGCCCCAGGTTGAAAAAGGGCCAGGGTGAGGTTAGGCTGTATAGTGGTGAAGGTGGTACATGTTGGACGTTGCTGAAAATTTGGCAGTTGTGGCAATGCTTGACGTATTGGATACAGTCTGCTTCCATGGTCGTCCAATACCATCCTAGCCGTAGGATTTGTTTGCAGAGTGCTCGAGCGATCATGTGGGGTCCGTGATTCGCCATCATGGACTTGCGTGGCGATTTCTCGCCTTCTTGTAGTCGACACATATGAGCAGTGTCCCTTGTGGTGTCTTCTTGAGTAGTTGTCCCATCTCTAGCACCAATTGGGAAGCTAGGAGTCTGATAGCCCTCTGTCCGCGGTTATCGGTGTCGGGTGGGGAGGTGTTGTCTGCTTTGTAGTTGATTATGGCTTGATACCAAGGCCCTGTCTGGTCGGCTTCATCTAGGTCGATGGCATGGATGTATGCTGGTTGGTCACGTCTTTCGACGATGATGGGTAGTAATTTCATGTTTGGTGGCATGTTGAGGAGGGATGGGAGTTTTGACAAAGCGGCAAGAACCGGTTTTCTTCCCTAGGGAGGTGGTAAAATTCGGCCTTGATCGAAGTTGGTTAGGAGTTTTTGTACTTTTGTTTGGTATTTGGTGAGGTTTCGCTCATGATCCTCCATGCTCCGCCACTTGATTTATGATGAGGAATGAGTCTCCATGCACTCGTAGGTTCCTTATCTTGAGGGCAATGGTCGCTTGTAGGCCGTAAATGCAGCTTCAGATTCGCGGGCGTTGTTCGTGACACTGAAGTCGAGCTTGATTGAGAGTGGAGTATGATCGCCGTTTGGGGATATTAGGAGTATTCCGACTCCATAGCCGCGGTAGTTTGACGCTCCGTCAAAGTATAATTGCCATTCCTTTTCTATGGCAAAGATCCCTTCGTCAGGTAGAGACGTTGTGTCGATCATGGGATGTTCGACGATGGCGTTCGCAAGGAAGTCGAGCTTCTTCCCTTGATTACTTTCAGGGGGAGGTACTTGAGTTCATACTCGGCGAGAAGCAGAGTCCACCTGGCCATGCGTCCGTTCAGGACTGGTTTTTCAAATAGGTATTTGAGGGGGTCCATTAGGGAGTAGACTCTTGTAGTGCTGGTGAGTAGGTAGTGTCTGAGCTTTTTGGTTGCCCAGACTAGCGAGAGGCAGCTTTTCTCGACTGGTTCATACCGAGTTTCGTAATCGTGAAACTTCTTGCTGATGTAGTAGATGGCCCGTTCTTCGTTGTCGACTTCTTGGGCGAGCATGGCACCCATGGCGTTTGGCGTAGTCGTTAAGTATAGTGACAGTGGCAAGTCTTTTTGTGGGGGTACCGTAATCCGGGGTTCGTAGTTGTGCTCTTGACTTTGTCGAACGCTTGTTGGCAGTCATCGTCCCACTTCGTATGCTCTTCTTTCTTCAATTTTTTGAAGATTGGCTCGCAAATCATGGTAAGCTTGCTGATGAATCGGGAGATATATTGGACTTGTGCCAAGAAACTCCTTATTTCGTCGATGTTGCTCGGCGTCTTCATGCTCATTATTGCTCTGATTTTGGTCAGGTCTACTTCGATCCCTCGCTGGCTTACTATGTGGCCTAGCAGTTTGCCTGATGTGACTCCAAAGGTGCATTTCTGTGGGTTTAATCGCATTTTGTACTGCCTGATTCTGGTGAAGAACTTGCGGAGGTTGGTGACGTGGTCGTCCCTTCCTTTTGACTTTACAATCATGTCGTCAACGTATACCTCGACCTCCTTATGCATCATGTCGTGGAGTAAGGTGGTAGCAGTGCGTTGGTAAGTAGCGCCGGCATTTATGAGCCCAAATGGCATGACTGTGTAGCAGTATGTTCCCCAGGGGGTTACGAAGGTGGTTTTTGGCATGTCGTCTGCTGCCATTTTGATTTGGTTGTATCCCGCGTATCCATCCATGAATGACAGTAAGGCGTGGTCCGCTGTGTTGTCGATTAGGATGTCCATGTGGGGTAGTGGGATATCATCTGGGCGAGCTTTGTTCAGTCCTAAGCTCGGCACATACTCGTATTTTGCCGTTTTTCTTCATAACCGGTACTATATTGGAGACCCAGTCTGAGTATTCGATGACTTGGATGAACCCGACTTAGTCGCCGATCTCTTCCTTGACCATGAGAGACCATTCTGGCTTGATGCGTCGGAGTTTCTGCTTGACCGGTCTGCTACCTTGCTTGATCGGGATGCGATGTTCAGCTATCTCACGGCCGATGCGGGCATGTCTCTGTATGACCATGCGAAGACGTCCCCGACCTCGTGAGAAGCTTAGTATATGTGGCCCTTTCGTCGCGCTCAGGAAGCCCCAGGTTGTAGTTCTTGAGCCTCTTGGGTGTTCCTATGTTGATGGTCGTTGTGTCTTCAATAATGGGGTCTGTTGGGTTTTGAGACAATACTTGCAATGTATCTATATAATGCAATGTTATTTAGCTTAAATTTATCGCGATTATTAGGAAAAGTAGAGTTTAAATGAGGCAAAGAGTAACCAAAAACTTTCATGTTATTAATGTTATCAAAAGCGGTTACATTTGAAGATAGCTCAGACGAGGGAGCTTTGGACAACCTTAATGACTCTAGTTCTGCAGCTAAATTGACTATGTCAGGGAAGTAGCCCGGGGGCTTAGTTGGGGTAAGAGACTTGAGATGACGACGAGGGTGTTTAAATTTTAAGACAGTCTTTTGGTTTGGGGTGTTGTCTTCGTCTTCGTCGGAATCGGAGTCTTCGAAGGCGTAGCCCTGACTCGTAGTTATCTTGAAAGTGCGGCCTTGCTCGTCGGTCCATTCGAGGGTTTTTGACCATCCGTCGTGTGCTTTTTCTTCGTGAGGGATGATCAGGTTGGTAGGGTTGAAGTTGTTGTTGCGCACGATGTCGGAAATGAGCTCAATCCCGGCAATGGTGTACGTGATGGTGTCCTTAGGAATCTTGTTAGTGCCCTCTCTGACGAAATAGTGGCTGGGGAGGATGTGGTATGGTTGTATGTGGAAGTCATGATATTTCTTGCGATCATTGTATGCTCCCCAACCTTGAGAGACTTCGTACGACCATGGTACGTAGGATAGACCCATGGTGGGCCACTTGTTATCGTCGTCCTTGGCGTAGAGTGTAGCGATCTCTTCTCTACGAGTCAGAGTACAGATGTTGAAGTCGAAGTCGAAACCACACAAGTCGTCGGCTGGATCGGCGTTTATCTCCGCAGTACTATCATTAGTCTTTTGCTGCTTGAGGGTAGCTCGAAAGTTCGAGGCGTCGATGGTGACGATCTCGTCATCCGCAGGTATCGACCTTTTGATGCAGGTTGAGGTGACGGCCTTGGTAGCGTGGATCCAAGGTCTACCTAGTAGCATGTTGTAGGTAGGGGTATGTCGATGATTTGAAATTCGGTTTTTCTCATGACCGGTCTGTCATAATGGGGAAGGAGATGGTTCCCTTTATCTTTGCGACGTGTTCCATCAGAGGCTCGACACCGTCCGCATACCCGGATAAAGTCATTTTCCTTAATCCCCGCTTTCTGGGCCGCCTCAAGGGGCAAGACATTGATCGCGGATCCGTTGTCGATGAGGACGATCGTAATGTCATGCCGCGTGGCATTCCACGTTGATGTAGAGAGGTAGGTTATGCGTGCGCCGAACGGAGGAGATCTTTATCGGAGAAGGTGACGGCGTTAGCCGCCATTCACGTGTGATGTTACCGATAAGCTTGCGGAGACATTTCCGACGTCATTGGGGTGACTGTAATGCTTGGTAGAGGCTTCACGATGTCCCATTGAGTCCCTTAAGAGTCGCCAGATTGAAATGTCCGCCGTCTTGTTGAGCCGCCAGGAGGCGTGTCTCCGATCTCGGCGTAGGCAAGGGTGTCGGGTAACGCTGATGATGCTATCTTATCAATCGTGGAGCCGGGCGCAGGATTAGTGTTAGGTGATGACACTTTACTGGCTGGCGGCGTAGGAGCAGTGCTTGTAGGTGAGGTTGTAGTGGTAGGCGAAGTAGGCGGCGTATCCTCGTTTATGACTATCCCCTTGTTCTTCTCTTGAGCAGCCAACCTTGGCGGGTGGCTTTGAGGTTCAAGTAACTTTAGAGAAGCTTCGCACGCGCCCGTAACGTGTTAGGTAGGCTACTTCGTCATCACCGCCTGATAGCCTGAATGGGTACTTGTGGACGTAACTCCGTACTTGCCGGCGGCGACGAGGTTGAGCCTCTTCGTCGTAGGGGTTCATCTTGGAGACATATGCGGATGTCATCATTGCTCGGCTTCATCCTCGTAAGTATTCCGTGATGCCGTTGATTTCGTGATCATTTGAGATGATTAGTTTAGAGCAATCGATGATGGGGTGTGTACTTGCAAAAGTAGCATGGGTACGCAGAGGTTGTCGGTTCAAGGTTTAGGACTCGGCCGGGCTTTACGATGGTATTGTCGCCGATCAAGTCCTGAACTATGTTCTTCGTGAAGCATTGCTCGGTGTCATGCCCCTTTCCTCTGTGGAACTCGCGGTATGCGTTCGATCCCACGACTTTGGCTTCTTGTCCGGGAGGCTCGCTAGTAGGTCCTATGAGTTGAAGTACATTGCGGCTCACAAGCTTCGTAGCGCCTTTGAGTAAGTCATGTATATTGGGTCAAAATTTCGCCGTGCTTTCATCGAATCGGGACCAGGAGGTGAGTATGATGCTTTTGGCGAGGCATGGCAGCCTTGGCGGTGTTGTAAAACCGGTGGTGCCTCTAACGCGCCCAAAGGCGTTGATGGCATGGATGGGCTCGACTTTGGCGGTGGTTCGAGATGAGCTTCCTTGATACCCGCGCCCGCGTGCTCTTATTCCTGTTTTCTTTGAGGTCGCCCTCGATGAGCTCGCCGACGCCGAGGGTCGGGTTGAGAAGTTGTCAAAATTTCCGTACCGTAGGTGTTGTTGGTATGCGGGGGTGAGGTTGTTGATGAACTTAGTGATTAAGTCGGTGTCCCTTGGACGGTTAGGTATTTGGGCACACGCTTTTTCCAGTAGCGTCGGTACTCGGTAAACCCCTCATTGTCCCTTCCGAGTCAGGACCTCCAAGGTACGTAGCGAGACTTGGATGTCATTGTTGTCCCGATACTGTAGATCGAACGCAACCGTTATGTCCTCGAAACTACCCGTTTTATGTGGTTCTAGAGCGTAGAACCATGCCCTGGATTGCGCGTCCAATGAGTGAGGGAATAAGGTAGCCCATGCAGGGGGTTCGACACCCATGATGGCCATTTTAGCTTTGAAAGCCTTGACGGGAACGAGCGGGCTTCGTGACCTTTCAAGACGGGAAGGTCCGTAAGTGCTAACTTGTCTGGTAGCATGGATCTGACGTACTTTGGGATGTGCTCGTTTTCTTGGTGTATGGAGTAACCCCTTGAGTCTGTGAGACGCTCTTCCATGGTTCGAATCCTTTGCGTCCGCTCGGATTCCTCGCCAGCGCACGCGCTTTTTCTCTCGCTCAAACTTTTGCATGATAGCCATTTGCTCGATCGTCGTAGTGAGGCTAGCTATCCTATCATTGAGCTGTCGGACTTGTTCGGCAGTTACCTCCGGGGGGGGTGGTGGTGGTCCTCCGAAACCTTCGTCGTGTTGAAAGGCCATGACAGGTTTTGGTTTTGATCTGTTGTAGGAGCGCTTCTTTGGAGGCGGAGGTGGGTTTAAGTGACGGTTCTTAGTTCGTCGCGTATCCAGGGTTTTTCAATGAGCGGACCTGACAAAGTTTTCAAATCTTTAGTGATTCTAAAATAGAAGGAAAAGACTCGAATGAAAAATCACATTCACGACCAAAGGAAGACACAAAAGCGTAAAAAGTGGGTGACTCGACTTGACTCGTGTTTTTAGTTTTTAAAAGGACACGGGAAGCTTTTGAGATAGAGGCGCGTTAACACGCCCTCGTTCTCGAGGTAGGAAAAATTTGCATGATCATAATCGGATTAACCCAATTTGGCGGTATGTTGCCAGGGGTTTATCATTGGATTACGATAAAAAGGATCAGACCGAAGTAGCGATAGGCTAACCGACCTGAGGATGTTAAAATTGGGTAAAAGGTGATCAATTGTTCGCCTTCTACGTGTGACTCAGGGTTTTAAATCAAAAATGACGATAAGTCACTTGATTCAAAGAGTAAATCAACGGGTCCGCATCTGAACGAGCCCGCGTTTTTCGTTTTTGAGAGAAAAGGATTAAAATCGGGATGACTAAAGAGTCACTCGATTTAGAGCTAATTCTAATGTTCTAAAAGTTAATTTCATTTAAAATCTCCGAAATGAATTGACATATTCGGGTTTTTGCTTTGTGAAAGACCTTTTAGCAATAAATGTATTATGACGATACGTCAGTCGCATAATTCATTTACGTTTTGAAAAGGACCTGGGATATAGTGGTTATCCTAGGTCGGTTTTAAATGTAGTGGCATCCTATTTATTAAACTCAAATGACTATAGGTCAAAGAGCCTAACGGCGTGTTTTTAAAAGTATGACCTTTTTTGAAAAAAGTTTGAAAAAGCAATTTCAAAGATGGACGTATTTTAAAAGTATAATGCCTAGGAAAAGTTTTCACATGCGTAAAGTTTTGAAAGACTACTATAGTGAGGGTACTATAGCTTCACACTTGTACATATAAACACGCTTTTTGGTTTATAGGGTAAGGTTCCCTCCTGGTCATTCCTGACGTTTAGGTAGGGGCACCCGCAAGACTACACACGCCTTAGGTGTGAATTCAAGACGGCCCTAGAGCGCTCGAGTTTGACTGGTTACGATCGTTTGTACGGATGCCGTACTTTGTAATCGTGGAGGGTGAGAACAGTGGTGTCCGAGTTACCTCGCTTATGGCGAGAGTTACCGGGCCGTTCCTCAAAGGGTGTGGTTTGAATCAGGAGGATTCGACTCAACGCATTTTTGCCCAAATATCGAAAGCGTAAATGTTTTCAAAGTTTCAAGCTTCACTTCTTTATGATTTTAAAATAAAAGAAAAACTAGTTTTTCAAAATAATAAAATCATGCTCGTCCCCAATGAGTCGCCTTTGAAGGTACCGGAAAAATCTTTCCTTTGGGAAAACCTATCGACGCTCACGCCTTGACCTCGCCCGTCTTGGGGCGCAAGGCGAATGCTCGCAGGAAAAAGTGCAAGTTTTGTAAAATGGGGAGATCATTGCATGAATTTGTGACCAAAAAGAAAAGTAGAAAATCCTTTTTGAAAATGTATTTTGAGTCGCCACCAAATATTAAAGGAATTTGGAACCTATTCAACGCGTCTTGAAATACAAGACACGAGTGTCTCAGATTTCAAGGTGCGTCGATACCTATCAACTGAGGTTCAAAACCGCAGAAGGGGTTCTGGTGAGGTTACTTTTCAAAGTTTTGACAAAATGAGTTTTGAAAACAAGAATCAAAAAGCCTACATAAGAGTAGTCTCTACTAATTTGAAAACACTTGCTTAATTTCGATATTTGGGCTAAAAGTCACGCTACGCACAAGTGCGAATAAACATGACTCGATTAAAATGCATAAATAATGGAAATTGTCAAAATAATGACATATTGCTATAGGAAATGTCACGTTAAATAATAATTTATTGACTAAATTATTACTATAGACGTTATTTTCTCGACCTCGTATTTAGAATTTGTGAAAAACCCTCGCTTTGACATGCTAAAAGACTCTATGAAGCGGTACAATTTAGTGTTGGATCCGTGATTCTAGTCGTTATTTAATGCATAAATGAGGACTTGCATAATTATAAAAGTGACGTCGGTTTGCTTTAGTGATAATGAGTCGTTTATTTATGCGATATTGGCGGGGTTTAGACGGATTATGAACTGACCGCTACAACCGTATTATTTAATACGGCCGCTAGTGCCAATATCGGGTTTGGGGTTAATGTAACCCCATTGTCCGAGTCTCAAACGTCTAGCCCGTAGGTAAAATGTTTACCTTTCAAAATGTAAAGACGGTATTTTTGAGTGGATTTTGTGAATAGTGTATAAGTGCTAAAACCGTATTGAAAATGAATGAAGTGGGTTGGTATTTATAGAGTTTTGGTGGTTTCGTGGGATAACAAAACTTAATCGTCAGATATCAAAGCGTTTAAGTTTGCTTGAGTTGGATATTTTTAAAGAAAAATCAAAAAGGCGGTCAGTATGGGAGAAGTTTATAATCGCTGTTAACAGCGATTAGAAACTTAATCGCTGTCCACAGCGATTCTTTTTGTTTTGGTGGGTTGTTTTATGCCGCCATTTGGTTTTTGGATGTTTTGATTAAGTAATGATTATGTTTTGTGTTTACTTATGGGCTAAGCATTTGCTCAGCTTTGGTCCGAATTTCGGTTTTCGTGTTTCGGTTTTTGTCGTGTTTTTCGGTTTTGGCTCGAAATAAAATAATATTAAGGTATATTATTTTATGGTTTTGTAAAGTTTAATTTTGTGAAAATGTGACACGGGACGCACTTTGGCCCGTTTTATGTGTTGTGTTGGTGTGCGTTTTTGGGTCGTTTTTGTAAGTTTGGGCCGTTTTGTAGCTAGTTGGGCTGTTTTTGTGGCTTGGCTTAATAAGACGTTCCTATATTGTGCTCGTGTTACGCTCATGATGACTAAAAATTGACATTCATTTTCATGATTATGCAAATCCAAATTAATACGCTAAAAATGACTAATACGTTTTAGACACTTTTGTACCGTTTCGACTCTTTTAAAAGCATGCATGAAGGTCCTTTTCATCATCGGGTTTGTTTTTGGGGGGTACGGATACGGGTATCTACAAGAACTTACTGAACTATGGGTCCATGTTAGCCGGACGTACACGACCCGGAAAAGGAAGCTTGATTTGAATCTCCGGTGCCTTGTCCTTAGCAGCATCATCCAGGAGTTGCTGTCGCTGTGCTGGCCTCTGAGCACACGGCTTGACCGTGTCTGCTGCCCCATTTTTCTCCACGTCCTCCGGATGCTTCGGGCCATCATAAACTGTACCACTACGCAGTGTAATAGCATATGCTGTATCGCGAGGAGGGTTAGGAGGATTACCTTGGGGTGGCAGTGTACCCTGTTGACGTGACGCTTGCGAAGTGGCAAGTTGAGCCACTTGATTCTCTAGCATTTTGATCGCGGCGTCCTTAGCTTGCTCACTCTTCTGCATCTGCTGCATCATGGTCTCCTGATTCTTAGCCATTTGCAACATCATGGCCTTCATCTCGGCCAAAGGATCGGGTCCCGGGGTAGGCGGTGGTGGAACATACGGGGGCCTTTGGTAGTTAGGTGGGGGTGGTTGGAAGTTTTTGTGAGGAGGGATGTAGGATGTGTTTTGTGGAGGTGGTGGGGTCGGGTTTAACACGTTCTGGTTACGATAGGAAAGAAGCGATCGATCATAACCGGGTTGATTTTGGTAGGGCAAGTTCTGTGAGTAGGATTGGTAAGCATGAACTTGCTCGTGGGGTGCAACATACCCCGATGAATAACCCGAATCGTGCCCCATGACAGCATTCACGTGGGCACTAGAAGAACTACCTCCCTGCAGCATATCAATTTTCGCAGTCAGCGCAGCAAGGTGACTATGGACCGCGCTCATTCCCTCCTTATCACCGTCTTGATGAGCCGACCGTGAATTACCTCTTGGCTTCCCGAATTGAGATGAATGCATTGCCATCTCCTCAATCAAGCCCCAAGCCTTATCGTCGTCGACGTTGTTAGCAAAACGTCCCTCTCCAGCAGAATCAAGGATAGCCCGGCTCTCGGCATACAACCCGTTGTAGAATGTCATGATCACCAACCAATCGTTCAATCCGTGGTGAGGACAATCCCGTATGAGCTTCTTGTACTGCTCCCAAGCTTCAGCAAAAGACTCATCAAACGTTTGCTTGAAGCATTGAATTTGACTCCTCATTTGATTAGTACGCTCGGGAGGGTAAAACTTTGAGTAGAACGCAAGGGCCAACCCACGCCAATCAGTAATACCGGCAGCCTCCTTGTCGAGGTCCGTGATCCACTCACGAGGTCGATCTTTCAACGAAAAAGGGAACAGCATTTCCCTTATTTGATATTGTGTGATCCCGGCCTGCTTGATCGTCGAACAATAGTCCGTAAAAACCTGCATGTGTCGACCAGGATCCTCCGTTGGATAGCCACCAAACTGATTCCGCTCCACCAAATTTAGAAAGGCGGGGCGAATCTCAAAGTTGCCCGTAAGAGTAGCAGGCATCGTGAATCCATTCGGAATGGATTCCGGCTTAGGTACCGAGTGACTATATAGTTTTGGCATAGTCACAGGCGGTGAAGTAGAAATTGGAGTAACCGGAGGTGTGTCCT
Source organism: Dianthus caryophyllus (assembly GCA_023091065.1). Taxonomy (NCBI): domain Eukaryota; kingdom Viridiplantae; phylum Streptophyta; class Magnoliopsida; order Caryophyllales; family Caryophyllaceae; genus Dianthus; species Dianthus caryophyllus. The sequence continues at coordinate 6,285,536 of CM041529.1, read as the reverse complement.
CTTCGTAGGACGATTGCGTTTCACTAGACTCCGCGTACGACGCTTCCTCGATATCAAGTTCAATAATTTTTATTGTTTCTTTGCGTAGCCTATGTAATGCTCGCTCAGGTTCGGGCTCAAATGGAACTAGAGTCCGAGGTGACCTGCGCATAAACACTACTACACGAAACGATGAAGAAACGGTCTCAAGGAACTAGATTCCTTGAGACAAGAGAGAAAAAACCTAAACTAAGCAAACACAAAAACTAGCTAACCGTCTCCCCGGCAACGGCGCCAAAATTGATGAGGCTAAAGTCGTGGTCACCTATCAAAATAAACCTAAAGACAACTAACTAGGTAGCTAGTGGCAGTAGGGTCGAGATCCACAGAGAGAAGGAGTAGTCAAAGGGATGCTTAGTAATCTAGGTCAGTCTCGTGGTAACTAAAGTCGGTGTTTTGAAGGTCTAAACTAAGAGCGATAAGTAAAAAGGTATGAAAAGCGTATGAGAGGGAGATTAGGGCATCGGGATCAATGTGACATCGATTCAGAAACTCAAATCAGAAGGAAATAGAATCAATTGAAGTCATGCAAGTGATTAGGTTTAGGAAAACGCTCTCTCAAGTCAATTTTAACCTTAAGCAAATTTAGCGGGCTCTCGCTACGTACTAAATTCAACTTATCAATTACGCGTGACTCTAGTTTCAATTCGGCTTTCGATCTTAAACTGAAACAACCTAAATTCAATTCAATAAAGGCGTCCCTAAATTCAATTGATAATAAAACGCGTAGGAAGAAAACAAATTGCACAAATTCAATCAATATAAGCGATTAAAACATGTTCCTGAACCAATTCACAGTCACCCTAAACCCTAATTGAAGAATTAGCTATGCATAATTGAAATTAAAGCGAAACAATAATAAGAGGAAAACATGATGAAGGAAATAACAATGAATTAAACCTGGAGAAATCTTGAATCGGAATGAAAAAGTTCTATTCTTGCAATGTAATTAAATCTAAGTCTAAGAGTTTTTGAGTGTTTAAAGGAGAGAAAACTAAAACTAATGTAAAGCTGAAAAGTCTAATCAAAAGCATGAACTAAAACCCAAACTCGAGTTGTATTTATAGAAGCACGAAAATCCGGAGATTAAGTGGACGGAACCGATCGGTTTTGGGGAAAACCGAGCGGTTCGGGTAGGTGAACCGATCGGTTCAGTGGGAGCCGATAGGTTCTAAGCACATCAGAATTTTCCAGCAACTTTTAGCCTTGATTCACGTATCCAGAACCTATAGGTTTGCTCTGAAGCTATAGGTTTGACGTCCCAAATTGTCGTATTGACTCCGAATCAATTCTCGGGCTTCGTCTTGACGTCTCGATACTCGTAAATGCTCCAAATGACTCAGGTTTTAGCTCAGGACAAGCAAAACCTGCAAAATATAAACGAGGAACGACAGTATTGCAATATAAAGTATATAGCTCCTAAAACAACAATGAAATCGAGTAAGTGCGAGCTAAAAGCAACTGTATGGGGGGCATATAATCAATATAAATGACATGTATCAACCCTCGAATTCAATTACTTTGGTTTATTACTATCGCTTTATAATTATAACATTATGATAGGAACATAAACATGCTTATTACATATAGCATATAAAGACATATAAGTCATAATAAGCATGCGATTTAAAGCGATAAATCATATAGGCATGATATCAGTTATAAAAGCAAATAACAGATAATGTCATAGCAATAGTGTCACAACAATCAGCAGAATTACGAAGCGATATCAGATCGCAAACAAACATAAATATTGTATCATACACATCATGCAGACTCAATTCACTTCAGAAATTTGTGGTCTTTAATTTTCAAAGATGGTACGCACTCGTTCTCATTTAATCAAACAACACATACTGCTTACGAGCCTGACCACTGAGTAGGCCATTGTACTCTAGTCACTTGCATCTCACTACCATAGTGCAGCGACTTACTCGACTCGTAAACCACGCCGAATACTATAGTACTTGCATCTCATCGTCTAGTGTTCGAAATGATTCGAACTTCAGATACAATCTCGTCAAGTGATCTGCACATGTGGTAAGAACGAATGCAAGTGTCGCGCCCACTAAGAACGAAACACGGCAAGGAGACAGAACCGCATAACCGACCTGAATCCACAAGGTCACGGGTGCCCTGATACCTCTAGCGAAATAGAGGAATAAAACCCTAGTCTAGTATGCATACACTAATACCTTAACTCTGAATAAAACAACTATTTCCTAGAGACCGACCCAAAAGAGTTGGCATATTCATTATCTTGTACGGCTTAGGCTATACGACTTAAGGCGTAACGGCATGGGCAGGATGCTAAGCAGTAATGCTGCTGGCTAAACCACACTAACCGGGATGACCCATGTCAGAGACCGCGATAGTGGTATCCGTATCAAGACTATCTTAACCCGACTTCACTCACGATTGACGTTTTCATATTCGAGGCTCAAGCGTTTGACCTTTTATTTAACTTACTCAAAATTTAGTATTTATTCGATATTACATATCACATGTTACTAGACTCTCCTAGTTTCATCGTTAAACGTTTAAGTATTTTATTTTCGGTTTCATATGATCACATAACACGTTCGTTTATTATTTGAAGTGTTGTTAATTATTAACGTTTTTAAGTTTCTATAGTGAAACCTTTATTAATATGTCCAATTTTATTTATGTGTTTTTCAAAACACTTTAAGTTATTTACTTATTCATTTTCAATTTTTCTATACTTTGTAAATTTTCAATGATTTACAATATTTCAAATTTTGAAATTTGAAATATCATTAAATTTTGAGACGTAACTTGTTTTACAAGTTTCGAGAATTTTTTACTATTCACGTCTCGGGTTTTTGAAAAGATAACTTGTTCAACAAGTTACCTCAAATTCCATTAAAATAGGTTTCGGGACATTACTTGTTCAACAAGTTTCGTCCCGGGTTCTATTCACCGTCTTAAAATTTGGGACGTTACTTGCTTAACAAGTTTCGTCCCGATTTACTATTCATCGACACTATTCATCTAGGTCACTATTCACTTGTCACTATTCATCTCAATCACTATTCATCTCAGTCACTATTCATTTCAGTCACTATTCACATCGGTCACTTTTCAAATCGGTCACTATTCAAATCGGTCACTATTCACGAAACTAACTTAGTTACTAAGTTTAAAATTCTAGTTTTAAAATCGTTAAGTTCGGTTTGTAAAAACTGATAATCGATATTTATTTTAAACTGAGACTTAGTTAAATTTAGTCGTCTAATTACTAAATTTAGCGATTTTCATTTTTAAAATGATAGTATCGTGGATGATTCATTTAGTCCGTATGTCCAAGTCCAACCGTCCAATATTTGCAAAGGCAGTAGCACACGATTTAATTCATTTTTATAACGGTTACGTTCTTTTATCGGTTTATTATATTTCTTTTATAACTAAAACGATTTATACAAAAATTCAATTCTACTAACTATTTAAATTTAGTGACTTAGTGATATTTTCATTTTGATTAAATTTGGTCCATTTAAAATGGTTATGTCGTGTGGTTTAGTGTATATGACAAAAATTCATTCATTTTTTTAAATTTCTTAATTCTAACTCATTAACTAATAATTAAATTATTTTAACAAATAAACTAAAAAGTGATAAAGCAAATTTAAGACTAAAAATGGGCAAGAATGTCGTGACGTCTTATGGCCTAGGTTCCATTTTCATTTTCCAATTTTTTTATCGGTTTTTAGCTTAAAGTCTTTATAATTTAATTATTCTAATAATACTAAAACGATTTAACTAAAATGAAATTTTACTAAAAAATTTCATTTAACTAAAATCTTGATCTAAAATATAAAGTTAAATTTTCTAAATGTTTTTCTAAAAGTGTAAGTTGATTTAAGTGATAATACTAACAATATATAAACTAATAACTAAACATAAACAAAAATTAACAACAAACATAAAATAAATAAAATCAAAGTATGCTAAACATATGAACATCACATGAAGACTCCAAGAACACACATGAACACCTACAATAAACTCAAGAACATGAAGAACACCAAAAATATTTCAAGAACAGAAATTGCATTTTTAACAATTAAACATTTCTTTTCCTAATCAAATTTTTCTAATCAAATTTTTCTAACATGATAATAACCATTTTAATACAACTTAACATAACGTGTCATTTACAAAAATTAAAAGAGAAAAGTTATCAAAAATAATAGATAAAACCGTGAGACATGTATATTGTACATAAATTTTATTTTCGATTTTTCTTTACTTAAACTCATTGTTAATATTTCACATAATTTTTATATATGATTACTACTTAACTAAAACTTAAATAAACATAAAAATCATATGAACAATAATTAAAAATGCTCAAAACAAAATAAACTAAACATATTATCATATTACTACAATTTATCTATTATCAATATTACTTACTCCCTCTATTTCTTTTTGTTCTTCCCATTTCAATATGGAACAAATATTAAGGTGGAGAGGTTGTGTGGGTGAGATTAAAGTAGAAAAATAATAAAGTAAATTGTATGGATGAGATTGGTTAAAAGTTGACAAAAATAGAAATGGGAAGAAGATAGTGGAATTTCCTTTTTGGGAAAGTGGGAAGAAGATAGTGGAATGGAGGGAGTATTTATTATCATTTTATTATACTTCACATAAGCATACTAGTACACATAATGATGTTTAACATATTTTAACATAATTTTCATACTCATAAAATTATAACAACAAAACAAATAAATTTACAAAAAAGGTTAAAATGAGATATAACTAGTCACCTTAAATTGGATGTTAATCGTCGAGGATCTAAAATAAATTTTAGATCGGAAATTTCTTCACCCATATTACCCAAGTTCTTCACCCAAAATAAACCCGAGAATGTTAGCTCCAAATACCCAAGGATAAACTAAGAACACTAGTGAATTATTAAGGAAATATTATAGGTTTTAATTTAAGTGTTTTAGGAAAATAATGGAAGAAAAATAAAGGGAGCAAAGAGAGCAAATGGGTCGACATTTTTGGGGAGAAAAAAAGTGTGTTTTGCACTTGTGAAAATAATGAAATGATGTTAGTAAAGCATTAGGTTAAATGAATTAGGTTAAAGTTTGATTTATTTAGTAAATAATATTTTATTTAAATGAAATTAGGAGACCAAATTAATCAAGTTGGCTACTAGTGTCTTACATTACTATTTGGCCAAGAAAATGTTCCCCATGTGTTTTAAAATGTTTTTACGAAATAAATCGGGTTTAAAAAGTCGGGCATCAAAAGACGATAAAAGTTAATGTGTGCGCGTTTGACGATTTTTTCGAAATATCTCTACTTTTAAATTCTAAGACTAAAATATTTTTATTTACTATTGAAGAAAATATTTAAAAGTGATGGAAATGAAAATGGTAGTATTAAAGTAGTAGTATTGTATTTAGTATGTATGTATGTATTATTAAGTATAATCTTTAAATTTAAATACCAAAAATAAAAATGATGATGATAAACTAGATGTGTAAGAAAAGTTGAATTTGTGTAAGTAAAAATGGAAGAGGATAAAACTTTGACTAAGGTGTCCAAAAGTCAAAAGTCAATTTTTCGGGCTCGATTTTCATTTCTCGAAATTTTCGATTTGCGCGATCGCGAAAGGTTTCGAAATAAAAGATATGATCTTAAAATAGTGTTTTGAAATAAAATCGGAAATAAAAATAAAAATAATTTTCGAAAGGTACTAAAAACAAAAATTGAGTTTTAATCCTCGAAATTTTGAATAAAAAATTTCCAGGTCGAAATACTTATTTTTTTCGTTGAATGTTTTAGATTTAAAGATTTATATTTAGCCGTCAAAAATTTAATCAATTTAAATTAGGTGTGACTTATAATTTCGATAATATACGAAAGTGTTAGTTTAATGAAAATGAAATAGTAATTAGATATTAATATAATATGATGTATTAAAAATTAATCAAAATGATTATATTTTATTAAAAGTTGATGTTAAGTTTGTCTCTTAAAAAATGGAAGGGGATAAGATTAATTAGTCATCACTTTTGATCGGAAAGTTTTGTCGTTGATTTGAATTTCAAAGCCGAGAAAAGTATAAGGGTCCATTTTTATTTTGAAAATCAAAAATGTCCGAAATTGAATTTTATGAATAAAAGGTTTTACTTTTATTTTTATGAATAGTAAACATAACTTAACCTTTTTAAAATTTAAAAGGCAATATTAGTTTTGTGTTGATTTTTATAAAATTTTGAAATGTGTTTCTTTTTGAACTCTAAAGATAATACAACATATTTTATTTTTCAAAATTTTTAAATTTGGACTTAAGAAATTTAGTATTATTTGGCGAAAAAAATTCAGACGTATTTTTATTATATGGAAAAAGGATGAATTTAATTTGAGAAATTAAATTCTTTTATCATATTGTGTTAAAATAACATTCAATGAAAAAAATAAGCATTTCGACCAAATAAAGTTTTATTCAAGTTTCGAGGATTTAGAACCCAATTTTTGTTTTGGTCACCTTTTGAAGTTTATTTTCATTTTTATTTTCGATCTTATTTCGAAACATTATTTTAGGATCATATATTTTATTTCGAGACTTTTCGCGTGCGCGCAAATCGAAAATTTCAAAAACAAAAATCGGGCCACTTGTTTTGTGTGTTGGCCGACTTCCCTAGCTCACCTCTACAAATTTTATCCTCTTCCATTTTGCTTTACTAACATGTCTAAATCACTTACACTCCTATGTTTTTCATCATCACTTAAATAACTTAATTAAAATTAAAGCTTATACATTCTAAATACATAATCCATACTACATACTTTACTAATACAATTCACTACTACTACTTTCATTTCCACATAAATATCAATTTTTACTAAGTTTTTTTCTCTCTAAATAAACATACTCAAGCACACTTGTAAGAGCATCTTCATCTTCAACCTCAAACCTCCTTATGATCTTCATCTTCTTCATTTCAATTTTCTTCTTTAAACTTTTATATTGTTGTCTTAAATTTCTTAGAGCACTTAAATTAATTCTCCACCATTTCTATTTAGGAATCACTTCCTCTTTTAACTTATAAATGTTTTAAGAACATAAATCAAAATCATTTAAAATCTATACATCACATAAACCTAAAAATATTACTACACTTTGAATTTTTAGTTTAGTTAGTTTAGTTAAAATAAATTACTAACTTAATTTATTTTTCATTTGTATGTACTAATCTATCCAAAGAAGAGGAGCAAGGTGGAGCCATCGATCTTAGTGTTTTTGACAACATAATCGATCCCGATAATTGCTAGGCTTTCCTTTCACTAACCTAATTAAGGTGCTCTCGCACACTATAATTGCCATGCACAATCTATTTTCCTAATTGATGTTTTGAGTGTATGCATGACTTATATTATCACCTAGGTATTGTATGATAAATTAGAAGATAAAAATCGAAAAACAAAACTAGTGCACCATTTAGAAACCCCACGGCATTACCCCTTTATTTTATTTAATTTTTTGTTTTAATTTTTGTTAATCATATGCTTAAGTGACTATAATAAATGAGTACTAAAAATGTTGTTCATATGTTGAAATTCATTTCCTCACTTTTTATTTTGTTATTTAATTTGTGTGTTTGAAATGACTTGTTTTAAATTGTTAATGTTTTATATGAGTTTTTACATATGATGATACATATAAATTTAGAAAGGATAAAAGATATAGAATTAGTAGTATAAAAATCAAAATTAAAAATTGTGAAAACAGTTTAGGGGGCCACGGTTTTCCTCTTAATTTTGGACGCGGTGAGACCGCGAGTCATGGAGCGAGGGTCAAGACCGTCCTTAGTCTCGCCGGGATTCGTGATAGAGGTACGTATTGTTTTGCTTTGTTTTGGGTGTATTGTTTATTTGTCTTTGTAACGTGTTTTTGTATGTGCAGTCATGGATCTTTAGCCATTTTTCATTCCTGCTGCCTGAGCATGCCAAGAAGATCGTGATAGCGTACCCGGCGGTGCGTACTTGGGGCACCTGCAACCGCGCGGCCTTTGACTGGTCGTACGATGAGGTTCGGGTGCGTCTGAAGGTCATGGAGTTTGGACAGGTTTGTATTTTAAACCATTCTAAATAGTGTGTATTTAAAATGATTGTATGTTTGAGGATGTTGTTCTTTGCAGTTCGAGCCATGTCCGTGGGGACAGTACACGGGCGTTCCAGAGAGTATTGGAGCTCGGTTTGCGGAGCGTGATATCCAACGTCTTTACTTGGCGACGCCGTATGGACCAGTTTGGTATCTTGGGGAGCGTTTAGTCTACCAGGCGGGATGGCCAGCTCCTGTTGTGCCTAGGGACCCGCTGAGAGTCCTTTTTGAGCGAGGGATTTCTGCGCAGCAGCGTGTGACGCTGTACGGAGAGAGAGAATCCGGGAGTCTTCTTTGTCCTGGGGAAGACTACGGCCAGTTCGCTTGGTCTCGGCTCGCTTGTGGGCCGATTGAGGTATGTTCGTCTTGGTTTTGAAAATGCGTAGGGTAATTTTTGCGAAAAATTTCCCTGACGTGTGTGCATTGTATTTGTCTTGTAGCTGTTTGATCCGGATATGGCGGAGCAGCCTGGTGACTTTCCTACTACAGTTGAGTGGGATGACTCGGGCGTCCGTCGTACTTTTGCGGTGCCGTCGTACTTGCCGGTGATTACTGACGCGGGCATGGATAGTTGGAGCGACAAGGTGAAAAGGGTATGTATTTTGTTTTTGTATATGTGTGAGCCCCCAGTTTGATCGAGGTATGGAGTATAGCGATGATCAAACTATTGAGATTCGTGTTTTGTGTTAGCCCCTCGAGTTTGTCTTAATTTGAGTGAAATTAAGGCAAAGTGGGGTTGTTTTCGGTTGGTTTTGAAATTCCCCCCCTAAGTTTGACTTAATTTGAGTGAAATTAAGGCAAAATGGGAAAAACTGCGTCTTGTTTTGAAATTTCCCCCCTACGTTTGACTTAATTTGAGTGAAATTAAGGCAAAATAGAGAAAAATGTAATGCCTTTTTGTGTGTCTTGCAAGTAGCGAAGGATGTGCATAAGAAGCTGTGGAGGACAGCTAATAGGTGGAGAATAGCTTGGGTAGAGCAAGCGGCCTACTTGTGTCAGAGTCGCGCTGAGACGGCTCAAATTCGACGTGACTTTGATGAGTATCGTCGTCGGCATCCGTAGTTGTATTAGTGTGCTTGTGTAATAAGGATTGTGTGAACCCTTGTTTACATTTCGTATGCTATGTACCTGTAGTGTTAGTAAGCTAGGTTTGAAAAACGAAATGATTCCCGATTGGGATGTTAGGATTGAAATAGTTTGTGAAAACGGATGGTTGCAAAATGTTCATTTGAAATGCGGAAATGAGCTTGAATGAATGTTGAAAATGTTGTGAATCGACTCGTGGTGTGAATCGTGTTTGCTAAAAACGAAATATAATGTTGCTGCATGGGGAACAACAAAAGAACATCGTAGTATGGAATGTCGTGTTTAGGAAAGACGAAATTTAGGAAAATTGTGGGAAAAGCCTGCCCCAGAAACCGCATAGCCTTATGCGGTTTGTAGGCTAAACCGCATACGCTTATGCAGTTTGGTGTGCAAACCGCATAGGATGATTCGGTTTCACGCCCTTGCTGGTGACGTTGTGTTTCCATATTTCGATTACGTTTTCCGATATAAGGAGAGGGGATGCGTTGCATAATCCTCATTCAAAATAACTTATCTTCTTTTCTCTTTTGCTCCCATAAATATATTAGGTATATTCATAGGAGTTATTTTTTGAAGTTAAGAAAAATGGTTGAGCATTTTGATGCTCTTTTGAAGAGGTGGACTTCCTCGATTCGTCCAGCGGAGAAGAAGGCGGTGTATGATGATGGAGCGAGTGTCTTTATAGGCTTTCGCCAAATGAGGGTCGAGTTAGAGTTCCTGGATGCATGCTTGGAGTATTGGGATCCTAGCTTGCATGTGTTTCGGTTTCCGGGAGGAGAGGTGTGCCCTCTGATGGAGGAGTTCGCGGCCATTGGGGGATGGTCGAAACGGACTACTCCTGTAGTGGTGAGAAATGAGCTTTGCTTTAATGGGATGTTGCGAAACTTCCTTGAGATGACAAATGCTCATGTTGCGGGTTTGTTTGAGGGAGGTAAGGTGAACATGCTGTTCTTGTGTCAACGATACATGAATCGGGTTGACACTAGCATTTCGGACCGTTCTAGGCGAAGGGCCCTTGCTTTTTGCTTGATTCACCGTTATGCTTTTGCGGGGTCAATGCCGGATGGAGTGTTCGGGAACGCGAGGTATGCTCGTGTCGTCGAAGAGATGGAACGAGGATACGATCCCTCTGCGTTGATCTTGGCGGAGACCATACTGGGCTTAGACGACCGTTGTGCTAATCGTCTGAGCTCGTACCGTGGTTGTGCTAGGATTCTCCACCTTTGGCCCATGGAGAGGCTGAGTGTGTATGCCGCTCTTCCCCTTGACGGTGTCTTCAAGGCGGCGGCGACGACGTCACGGAAGACGGATTGGGTGGACCCTCGGGAGCGTTCACTCAACTACTTCCGGGGCTTTGTGAGGGAAAGCATCATTCGTTGGTTCGTTCCATGGTGGCGTATTACGGGGATTACGGCGCCGTCAGTGGCGAACGCGGCCCGTGGGTTGATGCTGTGCAGTTTTGACAGAGGGGTGTGGATTCATCCCCTTCGCTTGAAGAGGCAAATCGGGCTCGCTCAGACCATTCCTGAGCAGGATACGCGGGTCGGAGGTGTTGTTGTGCTAAACAACCAAACAATCGATGCTTGGATCCGGGGATGGTCGGATCGTGTCACTTGGGCGGTTCTATCGCATATAGAGTCTATTCGTGTCACGGATTTCTATACGCGGTGGTATCTTTCCAAGGATTCTCGAGAGCGGGAGAATCAGAGGAGGAGAGAAAGGAATGGGCGAAGGCCCTCTTTAGCGCATGAGGTGGTGCGTGGAAGAAGGGACTATGGTGATCTTTGTGCTTCTAGTTCGGATGCTTCTACTTCGAGGCCGGTGCGGGAGAGGCTTGGGCCGAGAGTGACCGTTAGAGATCGCCTAGGGCCAAGGATCGAGGAGCCCCCAGTCGAGCAGGACGAGGATCCGATCGAGCCCCCAGGATTTGAGAGGAGTGCTCCCGTGATTAGCTCGAAGATTGTGGCGGATCGGCCTCTTGAAGGTGAAGAGACTAATCCGAAGCGGCAGAAGAAGACTTAGCAGCTTGTGTTTTGCTTAGAAAATTTTCTTTATTCGAATGAAATGTATTTAGTTTCAAATAAAGGGTTAAGGATGTTTGTTCCTAACTCATTTCTAAAATGTGAAAAATTCTATTAAAGTGATAAAATAGAATTAATTTGCCTTTGTCTTGTCTCATTGCTTTCTGTGTTTTTGATTTTGAGATGTTCTCGACCTTTTTAAGCTTCGAACACTTGCATTTTGTCTTTAAATCCTCGACCTTTTTAAGCTTTGGATTCGTATTTTGTCTTTAAATCCTCGACCTTTTTTAAGCTTCACATTCGTTTAGTTGAATTGTTTTGTTTTAGATCTTCGACCTTTCTAAGCTTTGGATCCAATTTTGTATTGACTTGCTCTTGACCTTTTTAAGCTTTGAGCGTGTCATCTTGTGAGTGCATTGCCCTCGACCTTTTTAAGCTTTGGGCATGCGTGCGAAGAAGTTCGGTTGTGCTTTTGACAAGCTGCCTACGTATCCGCGTTTTACGGAATCAAACCGGCGTAGTTCGTGTGATTCGATTGAGCTCTTTGCAAAGCTGCCTACGTATCCACAATGCATGGAATCAAACCGAGCGTAGTTCACCCATGCGAGAGTGAGTTTTGTCTTTTTTGAAATACATTGCAAATTTGTTTGAGTTTAAGGGTAGTACTTCTTGAGTTGATCAAGATTCGTTGGTAGGCTGAATTCCTGACCGTCAATGTCGGTTAGCCTCACGGCTCCTCCGGGAAGGATATCCTTGACCAAGTACGGTCCGGCCCAATTGGGTTTGTTATTCCCTCTTGGGTCGACTGGTAATGGTGCTCGGACGAACTTGAGTACAAGGTCACCCACTTTGATATTTCGTGGCTTGACCCGTTTGTTGTAGGCGCGTTGTAGGCGAGATTGATACATTCGGACTGTACTTAGTGAATGTAAGGGTCTTTCGTCTAAAAGGATGAGTTGTTCATATCGTTCACGTGCCCATTCGGCTTCAGGAATGTCTGCTTCCATGAGAATTCGAAGGGACTGCATCTCGATTTCTACAGGTTGGACGACCTTCATCCCGTAGGTTAGGAAATAGGGTGTCATACCCGTGGGTGTGCGGATAGTGGTGCGATATCCCCGTACTGCAAATGCGATTTTGTTGGGCCAGTCATGGCAGGTAGCGGTCATCTTTTTGAGGATTGATACAATGGTTTTGTCTGCTGCCTCGTGTTGGAGTTAGTGTCCTCCACAGTTAGTGCAATAACATGAATAAATCTCTAAAGGTACACAGGGTACATTTCGTATTTAATCAGTTGATTAACGTTTATCGATAACGGTTGGCTTGCTAGATAAGTTTGACGTTATTGTCATACAGATGGCGGTGATCAACTGGTCCCTAAGAGTCACACCTAAAGGATGTGTTTGAGAAATATGATTATTTGAGAAAATGATCATATTGATGCCTTACTTAATGATTAAACAGTTAATTAGTGTTGTTGACTAAAAGGTTAGCCAAATGTGACTAAAATGTTAGTCAAGTGTGATGATGTTACTGACTAAAATGTTAGTCAGTAAAATGATGGTACGGCTAATTAATACAGATTAAATAATATTAGCTGAGACGAGTTAAATGTAATTCGTGAATTGAATATAAAATGTTATATTTAATTGTCATGTATAATGCAAGCTAATTAAATATAAACCGTTATAATTAATTAGTAAATTATAAATATAAGGATATTTATAATATATTATAGTCGGTCCATACAGATGACACTAGTAATAATGCATTATATAATAAGCTAAAATGATCAAGTGAAAAGTGTCCAGGTACATCATGTCCCGATACACTCATTACTTGATCAATAAGATATTGTATTTGAGGAGAATAATATCTCCCCAAATACATTAGAGAGGCCGGCCACCCTAGGTCAATTAGAGGAGTATATTTGCTTTCCTAATTGCTCTCTAATTGCTAATTAATTCATTCACTCATCCTACAACACAAAAACCTAGAGAGAAAATAAGTTTTCTCCTCTAAAATTCTCTAGCAAATTTAAAGGTATTTCTCAAAACATCTTGGGTGAGATTATTAGGAGATACCATACTTTTGGTATTGATCTTAGGCCAAATTCATTAGGATTAAAGGTTAATTCTAAATCTCTATTTAATGTTATGCAATATCTTTTATGACTTTAAATCTTATAAAAGTTTTCATTATAATCCTGTGATTTTAATGGTCTATATACGGATATAAACCTACAAGTGGTATCAGAACCTTAGGGCACATGATATTTTATAAGGTTTTCATAAAAATCGATTTTGTATAAATTTAAAACCAATTTAGAGTTGGCCGAATTATTTTGTGTTTGTGCCGTGATGTTTTTGCTTAGATTTGGTTTTGTTTTGGTCCGTTTGATTCATAATTATTGATGTTTTAAGATGTTAAATCGATCACATATGAATTTGTATAAGTTTTGATTTAATACTGATTGAATTAAAACATAAAAGGACCAAATATGTGTATGTTAATGAAAATATCATGTTGTTAATCATTAGATCTATCAATGTTAAGTTGTTTAATTTAAAAAGTTAAATTGAATCTCTTGAGTCAATGTTTAATACGGATTAAAATTGAGTTAGTATAGATCTAATTATTAGCATAATCGAATTAAAATAGTTTAATTCAATTTTTCATGTTTTGGCCGAATTAAAATCATTTAAAATTTTTGTTTTTGTTGTTTTTCCTTTAATTGGCCGAAGACATTTTTTAAAATTAAAAAAAAAAAAATTTAATTCGGCAATTTTAATTTTTTGGCCGAAATATTGTTTTTTTGATTATTTTCGGTTTCCTATTTTTATTTTTGGAAATTATAAGTTTGTCATATTTGTTATAAAGATAATGAATATAATGTTATCATGAAGAAGTTCATGATTTTGATACCAAATATTTTAAAGCAGTTTAAAATATTTTGTGACCTAATTTGTATTATACTGATAATATAAGTTATTTATGGATTATGTTTTGATTATAGGATATTATGAACAATTAAGGAATTGTTGCATAATTATAATCATTTAAAAGGAGGTGGTTTGGATAATCAATCTATTGTATGCATTGGTTTTTATTATGTTTAGTTGATGCTTTATTTTTGTGAATGTATGTTTTGAATGAATGGTTTATTTTTCGCAATAAAAATGTACAATCGGTTGTAATTTATTAGTGTGACCTTAGAAGATTGTGTTTCCGTAATGAAAGGAAACATAATTGTTGGTTGTATTTTTGAGATCTCGAATCTCCCATCTTGTATTATTTTAATTTTGGCATATTTTGAATTAGAATGTAAATAGGTTTATTTTGTAATTCAATATGTAATTTGAGAAGATTCGAGATGAAGATTCAAGATGGAAAGCCGACTCCCACTTAAAGCCCAAGATGAAGAATGAAGACAGCTTTAGGGTCCATGGATGGATTCCAATTTGTATATGTCTTTATTTTCATAGGGATAGGCCACACTAGGTGTTTTTTTTTTTTGCGTTTTCTTTACCGTTTTCATTGCATTCACGTTAGACAGTAGCATCATATTCCGCCTAAACTAAACCAAACCACCTAATATGCATGAAAATGGATCATATAGTTACATCATAGATCATAGACATACGGATGTCATTCGTTTAGGGCTATCACCTCAAAATTAATCATTCACGAAAATGCTAGATATTTGTTCACTTAAAATGAATTAAAATGAGATGATGGGACCTTTCTCTATTCTAAAATTGAGATTAGTCTTTATAGGGATAACATGCTATGAGCCCCTTCTTCGTCGGTAGGCATGTAGGACCTTACTCTCCACATGACCCCTTCTACGTTGGGTAAGTAGTATGTGTAGACCTATTTTACCTCAACACTATAGTTCGAGTAATATCTCGTAGTTATAGTGGACTAATAGATAGGATTTACTGAAATCTATCGACCAAGAATTCTAACAGTAGAATTAGCCAAGAGGTTGGCTTATCAATTTAAAGAAATTGAGTCTTGGGATCGCTTATATAATTCTCGAGGGAGGTCGATTATATGAGTGCACGAGTCATTGCATTAAAACGTTATTGCTTTACGACTTAATCTTTTAAAACCATGATTTCTTATCTTCTCTCTTCTTCTTCTTCTTTCTTTTCACAGTTTTGAATACGTTATATACAGATATAACTACTATAACAAATGGCTGGTCGTATTGAAGGCCCAATGCCAAGTGTCACACTTGAACGTGAATCATGGCTGAGAATTTTTATGGACAGCATGAATCAGTCCACTCGACTGAAGAATGATGGGTCCCATTTTGCTGATTGGGAGGCCGCATTACGGAATGCCGCCATAGCTGACGGCAAGCTCAAGTACTTGACTGAGCCATCGCTTGCCGAACCACTCCGTCACGAGGAGAGCAAATGAAGTCGTAGCTTATAGTGATTTCATGATGGAGGCGGGTGCGTTACGGAACGTACTCATCTATGCAATGGAATCCAATTTGCAAAGACGATTCATTACCCAGGGTGCAAACAAGATTTTCACCACCCTTACCAAAGAATTCTCGAAAGCACCGAGAATTAAGAGCTACGAGTACACTACTCGTTTCTTTGAGGCTAGACTCCAGAAGGGCCAACCGGTTGGTCCACACCTTCTCGACATGATCGAGAATGTTTAGAAACTGGAGGAGCTTGGTTGCAAGATCGATGAAAAAATCGTCATTGATCGAGTGCTCCACTCTCTTCATGATGGGTATGCCCTCTTTAGGGCAAACTATTACATGAACGACATGCAGAAAAGTCTGCATGAACTGCATTCACTCCTCGTACAGACGGAGAGTGATCTGAAGTTGAGTGGGAGCGCGAAGCAAGATGTTCTCATGATTGGGAACAAGAAGGGTAAGGGTAAGGCTCCGGCTAACCTAGCTGTAGGTAAGCCAAAATTTAAGAAGCCAGTGGTTGCTAAGAGTGGGCCTGGTGAGTCTAGCGGTAGCTCACAAGGCAAGGCAAAAGCTAAGCAGACCATGGAGTGCCACCATTGCCACAAGCCTGGGCATTGGAGGCGTAACTGTCCCGTGTATGCTGAGGACATTAAAGCAGGCCGCGTCGCTCCTGTTGGTATGTCTTCTTTTATTCATATGATTGAGATTAACCATGCAAGTTTCGGAACTTGGGTACTTGATACTGGTTGTGCTTCTCATCTGTGCAATTATTTGCAGGGCCTAAGAAGCATCAAAACTCTAGCAAGAGGTGATGTAGACCTGCGAGTGGGGAATGGAGCAAGAGTTGCTGCCGTTTCAGTAGGGACATATGTAATCCAACTCCCAAGTGGATTTGAGTTATTTCTGAATAACTGTTACTATGTACCTAGTTTATCGAAAAACATTATTTCTGTATCCGTTCTTGATAAAGAAGGATTTTCATTTTTAATAAAGGATAATAGCTGTATTTTCTCTTTGAATGAAATGATTTATGGTAAAAATGTTTCCATGAACGGAATTTATATTTTAGATCAAACCACAGAAATCATGCATGTGAGTAATAAGAAAGCAAAGGTTGGTGACAAAGATCAAACGTATCTATGGCATTGCCGTATGGGACACATAAATGAGAAACGCGTGAAAAAGCTCATTGATAGTGGCACAATAGCCCCATTTGACAATGAAACTTTTGGCACGTGTGAATCATGTCTTACAGGCAAAATGTCTCGAATTTTCTTCAAAGGTGTTGGAATGCGCGCTGCTGACCTATTAGGAATTATACATACGGATGTGTGCGGACCTATGTCAATCAACCCTAGAGATGGCTATAGGTATTTTATCACTTTCACGGACGATTTGAGTAGATATGGACATGTCTACTTAATGAAGCATAAAAGTGAGTCCTTTGACAAGTTCAAGGAATTCCAGAATAAGGTTGAGAACCAACTGGATAGAAAGATAAAAGCACTACGTTCAGATCGTGGTGGCGAATAGCTTTCAACTGAGTATTACAGTTAACTCCACCCGGAACACCACAACTGAATGGTGTGTCCGAACGCAGAAATCGAACATTACTTGATATGGTTCGATCCATGATGAGTCACACGGTTGTACCTGACTCATTATGGGGTTATGCTCTTTTGTCAGCTGCTCTTATACTTAACCGAAGTCCGTCTAAAGCTGTAGACAAGACTCCATACGAGTTATGGAAGGGAACGGTCCCTAACTTGTCCTTTATTCGGGTTTGGGGGTGCGAGGCTTATGTCAAGTGGAGACCTGACGATAAGCTCGGCCCGCGATCGGTCAAGACATACTTTATTGGTTATCCAAAAGGAATGTTTGGTCATTACTTCTATTCGCCAACCGAACAACGAGTTTTTGTTGCGGCTGGTGCGAAGTTCTTAGAGAAAGAGTTTCTCGAGGACAAGAGAAGTAATAGAACCTTCGATCTGTCGGAGATTCCAGAACCAACAATCGAGCAACCAATGGAGGAAACTGTTCCTCCTTCGTCTGCTGCGGTTATTGTCCCTTTGGAACCCAGGAGGTCGGGTAGACTCTCCATTCCTCCAGACAGATACATCGGTATGGTCGAAGAGAATGGGAAAGACGACGTTTTACTCCTTGAGAGTAACGAACCCGTAACCTATAAAGGTGCCATGACGTGTTCTGACTCAAAGCTATGGTAAGAAGCCATGCAATCCGAGATGGACTCTATGTACGAGAACGATGTATGGGATCTGGTTGACTTACCTGAAAAGGCTAGGCCTCTTCAGTGCAAATGGCTTTACAAGATAAAGCGATCTGTAGAAGGACAACCAGACATATACAAGGCACGACTAGTGGCAAAGGGTTTCACTCAAGTGCAAGGGTTGCACTATGATGAGATCTTTGCACCCGTAGTCATGCTTCGTTCCATTCAGATTCTCTTAGCGATTGCCGCATTTCATGACTATGAAATTTGGCAAATGGATGTGAAAACCGCCTTCTTAAACGGTTATTTGGAGGAGGAGTTGTACATGGTACAGCCCGAAGGTTACACTGATCCTGAAAATCCTAAGAAGGTTTGCAAGCTTAAGCGTTCCATCTATGGACTTAAGCAAGCTTCACGGAGTTGGAATCATCGCTTCGACCAAGTGGTAAAGGAGAATGGATTCACTCGATCGGTCGAGGAACCATGTCTATATATCAAGTCGAGTGGGAGCAAGATTGTCTTCCTAATACTGTACGTCGATGACATACTCTTGATTGGGAATGACATACCTCTCTTAACTTCGGTAAAAGTATGGTTAAAGAACCATTTCCAGATGAAAGATCTGGGTGTGGCACAACGTATTTTGGGGCTCCGTATCTATAGAGATAGATCACGACGGATGTTATCCCTCAGTCAGGAGTCTTATATAGATAAGATTCTTGAGAGGTTCAGCATGACCAACTCCAAGAAGGGGAACCTTCCAATGATCTCAGGGGTGCACTTGAGTAAAGCTCAAGCACCAAAGACATCGGAAGAGGTCGAGCGCATAAGTCGGATTCCATATGCATCAGCTATAGGATCGATCATGTATGCCATGATATGCACACGTCCGGACGTGGCATATGCATTGAGTATGACGAGCCAATACCAAGGCAATCCAGGTGAAGCCCCCTGGATAGTCGTAAAGAACATTCTTAAGTACCTACGGAGGACTAAAGATTGGGTATTGACTTATGGAGGAGACACTGAGCTATGCGCAATCGGTTACGCAGATGCTAGTTTCCAAACGGATCGAGATGACTCGAAATCTCAATCTGGATTCGTTTTTACTCTAAATGGCGCTACGGTCAGCTGGAAAAGCTCCAAACAAACTGTTATAGCAGATTCAACTACTGAGTCCGAGTACTATGCTGCTTCAGAGGCTGCGAAGGAAGCTATATGGATGCGTCAGTTCTTACAAGGACTAACTGTAGTTCCTAGTTCGAATGACCCGATCACCATCTATTGTGACAATAGTGGTGCCATCTTCCAAGCGAAGGAGCCAAAGTCCAGCAACAAGTCTCGGCACGTGCAAAGGAAGGCTCACATGATCCGAGATTACGTGGAGCAGAAGGAGATAGTGATTGACAAGATTGCTACGGATGATAACATAGCAGATCCTCTCACTAAGCCGTTGAGACATGATAAGCATGAAGGGCACGTTAAATCCATGGGAATTAAGCGTGTTCCTGAGTTGTATTAGTTGTTTGTATGGATTTGGCACTTGTTTTTCCTAAAACTTCTAATAAGATCATTGTTTTGTTTTATATATTGTTTTTCATGAGGGTTGTGCAGACAACGTTGAACACCTCAAAGTGAACTGAATTGCTTTATATTTTGTTTGGTCCGTGGTCGCCTACATGAGCTGATAACTCTAGCAATCATTTTGTGAGGTCGATTGATGGTGGGTTCAATGAGCCATAAGTCAAATCGTTGGTGATCGATCACAGATCTTGAGTTTCTTGAAATCGCAGGACAATTTTGTGACGACTACATGGAGTCCTAAATGTTTCGTAACATTAGTCACGGGTCGTGGATAGGACATCCATAGTGTTCCTAGAGTCGATTCTTTTGACTATCATTGTCTCTTGAGATTAAGGCGATTTTGGGTGACTTTGGTTTCTTTCTCACTACGAATCGTAACAGGAGGCCAAGTAGATTTTCACTGGGTCATTTCATGCTGCGCTTACATCTGCAGGATTCGAGTTGAGGGAAATATCCAAACTTTTATCGAGTTATAATATTTATTCTCAAGGCCACTCGAGGAGCTGTAACTGAAAATGCATGGCCATGCTCGAATATTGATTCGTTTATCAGTTAAGTTACTCTCTAGTCGGGGAAACCACTCATGATATTGATCACTTGTGAACTACGACCTTTGAAAGTACAGACTTTGCAAATTGGTTTACATTAAGTGGGAGAAATTTATTATGGATATGAGAATCGGTTATCGCACCTACACTTGTACGGACAAGTGGGAGATTGTTGGAGTTAGTGTCCTCCACAGTTAGTGCAATAACATGAATAAATCTCTAAAGGTACACAGGGTACATTTCGTATTTAATCAGCTGATTAACGTTTATCGATAACGGTTGGCTTGCTAGATAAGTTTGACGTTATTGTCATACAGATGGCGGTGATCAACTGGTCCCTAAGAGTCACACCTAAAGGATGTGTTTGAGAAATATGATTATTTGAGAAAATGATCATATTGATGCCTTACTTAATGACTAAACAGTTAGTTAGTGTTGTTGACTAAAAGGTTAGTCAAATGTGACTAAAATGTTAGTCAAGTGTGATGATGTTACTGACTAAAATGTTAGTCAGTAAAATGATGGTACGGCTATTTAATACAGATTAAATAATATTAGCTGAGACGAGTTAAATGTAATTCGTGAATTGAATATAAAATGTTATATTTAATTGTCATGTATAATGCAAGCTAATTAAATATAAACCTTTATAATTAATTAGTAAATTATAAATATAAGGATATTTATAATATATTATAGTCGGTCCATACAGATGACACTAGTAATAATGCATTATATAATAAGCTAAAATGATCAAGTGAAAAGTGTCCAGGTACATCATGTCCCGATACACTCATTACTTGATCAATAAGATATTGTATTTGAGGAGAATAATATCTCCCCAAATACATTAGAGAGGCCGGCCACCCTAGGTCAATTAGAGGAGTATATTTGCTTTCCTAATTGCTCTCTAATTGCTAATTAATTCATTCACTCATCCTACAACACAAAAACCTAGAGAGAAAATAAGTTTTCTCCTCTAAAATTCTCTAGCAAATTCAAAGGTATTTCTCAAAACATCTTGGGTGAGATTATTAGGAGATACCATACTTTTGGTATTGATCTTAGGCCAAATTCATTAGGATTAAAGGTTAATTCTAAATCTCTATTTAATGTTATGCAATTTCTTTTATGACTTTAAATCTTATAAAAGTTTTCATTATAATCCTGTGATTTTAATGGTCTATATACGGATATAAACCTACACCTCGACTGCGCCGTTGGTTTGTGGTCGATATGGTGATGATTTGTGTCGTTGTATCTTTTATTTGAGAAGAAGTGGTTCGACTTCCCCTCGGAAGTGTGTGCCTTGATCGCTTATAAACTCGTGGGGTATGCCGTAGCGACAAATGATTTTGTATGAATTTTGCAACTTCTTTTGTGCCCAGCTTACGGTATGATGCGGCTTCGACCCATTTGGTGAAATAGTCGATGGCCACGAGGATGAAGCAGTGTCCTCCTGGTCCCACGGGTTGTACTTTGCCAATGACATCAATTTCCCATGTTGAGAAAGGCCATGGCGAGGTTAAACTATATAGTGGTGAATGGGGTATGTGTTGTACATTTGCGAAAATTTGGCAATTATGGCAGTGTTTGACGTATTTTGCGCAGTTGGCTTCCATGGTGGTCCAATACCATCCTAGCCTGAGGATTTGTTTGCACATGGCTCGTGCGTTCATATGTGGTCCGCATTTGCCATCGTGTACTTGGGACATGATTTCTTGTCCCTTTTTGTTGTCGACGCACAAGAGTAATGTATCTTGAGGCGTCTTCTTGAGTAGTTTGCCCATTTCCATCACGAATTGTGACGATAATAGGCGTAGAGCTCTTTTGCCCCATTTGTCGGTGTTTAGTGGGTATTCGCCATTTGTTTTGTAATTAATGATCGCTTGATACCAATGATCGGTTTGTTCTTCCTCGATCTCGATGTCACAAATGTAGGCGGGTTCGTTCCGTCGTTCCACGACAATGGGTAGCATTGCCATTCCATGGGGTATATTGATTAGTGACGTGAGTTTGGATAATGCATCAGCAAATTGGTTTTCTTCGCGCGGAAGGTGTATAAACTCCACGTGATAGAACTCGTTTATGAGTTCTTGTATCTTGTTATAGTATAGTGCTAGGTTTTCATTAAGTATCTTCCATGCTCCGGATACTTGGTTGATTATGAGGGAAGAGTCTCCATAGACTCTCACATTGCGGGCATTTAGTACGAGCACTGCTTGGAGACCGTGCAAGCATGCTTCGTATTCTGAGGCATTGTTTGTTATGTCGAAATCTAGCTTGATAGATAAGGGGGTGTGTTCGCCATTCGGGGATATGAGAAGTTTTCCTACTCCACATCCTCGATAGTTGGAGGAGCCATCGAAGTATAACTCCCATTGCTCTTGGTCGATATTGTAAATCCCGTCGTCTGGAAGGGAGGTTCTTCGACGATTGCATTTTCGGCTAGAAATTCGGAGACTGCTCGTCCCTTGATTGCTTTGAGGGGTACGTAGTTAAGGTCGAACTCGGCTAGGAGCAGCGTCCATCTGGCCATTCATCCATTAAGTACAGGTTTCTCGAAGAGGTATTTGACGGGGTCCATTTTGGAGTAGACCTTCGTTTGGTGCGCTAGCATGTAGTAACGGAGTTTCTTGGATGACCACACTAAGGCTAGGCAACTTTTCTCGATAGGTGAATATCGAGTTTCGTAATCGAGAAATTTCTTGCTTATGTAGTAGATTGCGTGTTCTTTCCCATTTACTTCCTGAGCGAGCATGGCGCCCATGGCGGTAGGGGTTGTTGTTAGGTATAAGGATAGCGGCAAATCCTTTTGGGGTGGTCGTAGAACTGGTGGTTTGGTTAGCAATTCTTTAACCTTGTCAAATGCTTTTTGACATTCTTCGTCCCATTCAACGTGGTCGGTTTTCTTGAGCTTCTTAAAAACTGGTTCACATAGCATGGTGAGCTTGTTAATGAAACGTGAGATGTATTGGATTTGTCCTAAGAAACTTCGGATTTCGTCGAGCTTCTTAGGGGGTTGCATTTCGAGGATTGCTTTGACTTTCGAGGGATCGACCTCGATGCCTCTTTGGCTCACTACGTGTCCTAGTAGTTTGCCGGATTTGACTCCAAAAGTGCATTTTTGGGGATTCAAGCGCATTTTGTATTGCCGTAGGCGAGTGAAGAACTTGCGGAGGTTAGTGATATGACCATTTCTCTCCTTTGACTTCACGATCATGTCGTCGACGTAAACTTCGACTTCTTTGTGCATCATGTCATGTAAAAGGGTTGTGGCGGTGCGTTGGTATGTTGCACCGGCGTTGATGAGGCCGAAAGGTATGACCGTGTAGCAGTATGTGCCCCTAATGAAGGTCGGTTTTGCCATGTCCTCGCAAGCCATTTTGATTTGATTATAGCCTGCGTAGCCGTCCATGAAGGATAGGAGGGCGTGGTCGGCGGTATTGTCGACCAGGACGTCCACATGGGGTAATGGGAAGTCATCTTTGGGACTGGCTTTGTTCAAGTCGCGAAAGTCAACGCATACTCGAATTTTGCCATTCTTCTTCAAGACTGGAACCATGTTTGAGACCCATTCAGGATACTCGATGACTTGGATGAAACCGATTTGTAGTTGTTTCTCGATTTCTTCCTTTACCATAAGGGACCATTCGGGACGTAGTCTCCTTAGTTTTTGTTTGATTGGCTTGTAACCGGGTTTAATAGAGATGCGGTGTTCGGCGATGCTTCGTTCGATTCCGGGCATATCCTTGTACGACCATGTGAATACATCCTTGAATTCGGTTAGAAGTTGTGTGAACTGGGCATGCTCGTCTTCGTCTAGTGAGGCACCTAGTTGTAGTTCCCTTGGCTCTTCGGGGGTTCCCACGTTTATGGTTATGGTTTCCTCGATGATAGGGTCCTGGGTTTTTGGAGAGACAATGTTTGCAATGTATTTGTTTAAAGATTCATTAGTTTGTTCATTTTCATCGCATGAGTTAGTGTCTTTCGTATTATGTGATTTGATTGTTGTTTGTTGATTTTTAACTGTTTGTTCTTTGTTGTTTGTTTTTAGCTTGAGACAAGACGTAAGCAAATTCGTTCATTTCATTAATTTGAAAAGAATTATTCGACAACTCATAAAATTGCTTGGAGCTAGCCTCCGTAAAAAGAAAATCTAAGCTAAAGCTAGAGTCTAAGCTAGATGGGTCGACAGATGACCTGACGCTAAGAGCATTAGAAGTTAGTAGAATCTCTTCTTCCTCTTCGTCATCTTCGTTGTTGCTTGAGCTGCTCAAGCTCTTGTCGCTTTCGTCCTTGTCTTTGAGGTTGGTGACGAAATGGTGAGGTAGAGTGTATCGTTGCTTTGGTCCTGTTTAGGCCAGAGCCACTCTTTTTCCTTGTTGCTGAAGGAGGGATTATTGTTTTGACTATCCCCTGATTTGGGGGAGACTGTATGCTTTGTTGAGGAGCTGCTTTTGTTGGGCAACACATTCTCCGCCTTAGATTTCTTGATTCTTCCTTGATCGATGAGATCTTGGATGACATGTTTGAGTTTGAGGAAACCTTCAGTACTGTGCCCCTCGCCTCGGTGGTATGTACAGAAGGCGTCGGGGTCCCGTGACTTTGATTTCTTACTCATGGGTGGCTCATTAATAGGACCGACTGGTTCTATGTAGTCCTTTTCGATTAACTTTTGCAATGCTTTGGCGTAGGGCATGTAGAGCTTGTCGAAAATTCTTGCAGAGCCATTCGCAGTGTGGCCTCTTCGGCTTCTGATCGTACGAGCGCGTCTTGGAGAGTTATCTTGATAAGCGGGATCATTGTAGCTGGATGTGAGGTCTTTCTCGATTCGAGTTCCAATCTCGGCGAGATGTTCGAAATTTCAAACATCGCAGAAATGAAAGTAATATCGCCAGGCGGGTCGCAGACTGTAGAGGAAAGTAGGTATGAGTTCGTCCCCATGCGGGTGGTCCGGAATTCGAGAAAGTAGTTCCCTCCACTGGGCGAGATATTCAATGAAGTCTTCGTCGCCCTTTTGACGAAAGGCCTTAAGGATATCGAGTGAGGCTGGGTTGTGGATCTCGTTCTTAATACGTCGTTCCAAACGTTCGGCCTCGACCCGATGTAAGGCATTCAAGTTGTCGATGTCTTTGGCGAGTCGATTGATGTGGGCTATCACTTGGTCGGTGGGTAGCCAATTTTCGTCGTCGTCATCACTAGACCAAACCGCATTTATTTGGTCATCAGAGGGTGTGATGAGATAAGAGCAATCTAATAGAGGGACCGATCCTACGAAGATGGCGTGGTTTTTTTTTTGGTGAAATGTAAGTCATTTGTATTTCAAAACCAAGTATACAAACAATTTAATTACAATCAAGCCACCATAGCTACTTTAAACCAATTCTAACTAGCCAAGCATATGTGGTCAGAGATAATTTGTCCTTATCTACCATACAAAATCGTCTCCTAAGAACACTCTTCATTTGTTCCATGACTACCTCAACTCTTTGGACTGAAGCGTCAGCCCAAGCTCGATTTCTTTCTCGCCAAGTGAAATACACCAAAGCTTGTATTAACACCATTGTACACTTTTGCTGGCAGCTACTTCCACGTTGAGCAGCTACCCACACATCAGCCGTGTCCTGCAACATAGGTAATTCCGACCAGGCTGCCCATATGTGCATCAAACGCTCTGAGTAATCACATTTCCAAAATAAATGTTGATGATCCTCTCTACCAATTCCACAAAGCTGACAAATATCATCACTACATACATGCCACAAATGGAGCTTGACTTTCACAGCCAACACTTCCCTAATCATCATCCAAAAAATGAAACGATGTTTGGGAATAGCCCAGTCAATCCACACACCTTTCCACCACTGTACTTTAGGTAGCTGAATCCTTAAGAGATCATAGGCTGATTTGACCGTATATCCCTTTGGATCCAGAGTCCAATCTCCGTTGTCAAATCCTCCAACAAGCTTCTCCTTAGCCCTACAAACCATTTTCCATCCCCATGAAACATCTCCTCTCACAGTATAAGTGTCCCATGATTCACCATTTAAGTAAACATGGCTAATCCATTGGACCCAAAGCTTATCAGGTTGACTATAAATCCACCAAACCAACTTTCCAATCAGAGCCCAGTTCCATAAGATGCTATACTTAATTCCCAGACCCCCTTCTTCCTTTGGAGCACAAATCTTCTCCCAACTGACTGGAGGAGTTCTCGATTGATCTACAGAGCCACCCCAAAGATAACTCCTGCAAATACTATTAATCTTGTACAGCACTCCTTTAGGTAGTACAAAAACAGTCATCCAATAGCTATAAATAGTGGTGAGCACAGATTTCACCAACGTTAGTCTTCCAGCATATGATAGTTGTCTTGCTCCAAAGCCACGAATTCTGGCGACCATCTTCTCAACCAAGACATTACAGTCTGATTTCTTCAATCTACCAGCAGTAATGGGTACGCCAAGGTACCTAAACGGCAGACTCCCCTCCTTAACCCCTGCCAAGCGGGTTGTCGCTGTTCGACGGCTTGGTGGGTTGAGATGGTTTGTCGAGCTTTCCATGATCAATGAGATCTTGGATAGCATTCTTAAGCCTAAAGCAGTTCTCGGTGTCATGCCATTTGCCTCGGTGGTATGCACAGAAGGCATTGGGGTTCCAAGATTTAGGCTTTTTGTCTTCGGGCGGCTCGCTAGTAGGCCCGATCGGTTGTAGGTAGTTCTTTTCAACCAACCTTTGGAATGCCTTGGAGTACGACATGAAGAGAGGGTCAAAGTTTCTCTTGGCCGTAGGAGGCGGTGAGAAGGTAGTTGCGAAGGCGTCGAGGCTATCATCGTCTAGATTGCCCACGGTACGGCTTTCTTCGCTCTTGACCGTGCGGGAGGATTTGGAGGAGCTCCCTTGATAAGCATGGTCGGTGTATTTGGCCATCGTGCCAGTCCTAAGGTCGTCTTCAATTTGGGTGCCAACCTTAGTTAGCTCTTTGAAGTTTTGAATGTTGTTGTACCTCATGTAGAATTGATACACGGATCGCAAGTTGTTTATGAACTTTGGCACGAGTTTGTCCTCGCGAGGACGGTTGGGGATTTGAGCGCTTAGCTTCTTTCAACGAGTGAGATAGTCGGTGAAGCCTTCGTTGTCCTTTTGAGAGAGGACTTCTAGAGTACGGATCGAGACTTGGGTGTCTTCATTGTCTCGATACTGTCGATCAAACTCAACTGTGAGTTCTTTAAAAGTAGGGATCCGCTGTGGGTCTAGTGAGTAGAACCACGTTTTGGGCACTGCTGCTAGAGAGTGCGGGAAGAGAGTTAGCCAATGCTTGGCATCGACCCACTTGATGGCCATTTGGGACTTGAAAGCTCGGATGTGAATGATCGGGCTCTCATGTCCTTGGAAGATAGGGAGATCACTAAGCGCGAGCTTGCTATGGAGCTCATCCTTGATGCTAGCGGGTACGTTTTCGTTCTCCTTGTGGATGGAGTTAGCGCTCGAGACATAGAGTCTTTCCTCCATGACTTGGAGTTTCTTAGCGTGTCTATCCGCTTCCTCCTTGATCTTTAGGTCCATTCGTTCCACCTCAGTCGTGTGGTGGGTCAAGAGGCGTTCGAGGTGTAACACCCCATGAGGTTGGATATCCCACATCGGGGGATTTAAGAGGATTTGATATGTTTATAAGGGATTCCACCCACCACCTTAGTAACAAGGCCTTGTGCTTTTGGGCTTAAGTGAGGACAACGAGCCCAAAAGTGAGCGTTTCACCATTAGGTGAGGCGTATTACGACGGTGGTAGGTTGGACTGTTATAAATGGTATCAGAGCAACCCTGCGACCGTGTGGTGAGCCTGTGGTCAGGAGTACCCGGGTCACCCACCTAGCGGGGGAGGATTCTGGGCTTGGCTGCGGTCGGCTCTATGAGGCACAACGAGGACGTTGTGTTCTTTAAGTGGGGGAGTTTGTAACACCCCATGAGGTTGGATATCCCACATCGGGGGATTTAAGAGGATTTGATATGTTTATAAGGGATTCCACCCACCACCTTAGTAACAAGGCCTTGTGCTTTTGGGCTTAAGTGAGGACAACGAGCCCAAAAGTGAGCGTTTCACCATTAGGTGAGGCGTATTACGACCGTGGTAGGTTGGACTGTTATACGAGGTCAGCGGTCAGCTTTCTGACTTGGTCACGGAGTGCATTAACTTCGTCATTGCCGGCCGTTTTGCGGGTGTAGGTTCGTTTCTTATGTGGGATGACGATGCGATTCTTAGTACGACGAGTATCCAGTTGATACCTGCATTTCACTTCGTATATTAGTGACACGACTCGACCCACTAGATTCACATTCATTCTAAACGTTCATTTTAGCTCATTCCTTTGTTTAGAAAGACCTTTTATGCTTTGAAAAAGAGGAGATTTTCGAAAAAGTTTTAGCTAAGGGAAGCTTTTGAGGCGAGGATGTGTGCGCACATCTCGTCTCGATGATAAAAGATTTTGCTTTGCACCCGTCGAACTGATATCGGTAATTTGCCGAGGCGAGCTCGAGTTCGGATGTGTAAAAAAGAAGGGATTCGGCTCGAGCGAGTCGAGTCGAGGATGTTAAAAGCGGAGTCTAGGCCGTATGACCTAGAGGATCAAATCCACGAGCTTGGGTTTAAATCCTCGTTCGGGTTTTTGATTGTTAGTGAAAAGAAAATTTTGAGAAAGCTTGTTTCAAAAATTCGCGATAGTTTTGTTTGAAAAGGTGTTAGCTTTGTTAGATGTTAGGTTCGTTTATCTTTGAAACGTTTAAGCGAGTTTTCGAAGATATGAATGCAAATGCTCATTTTAAAAAATTCCATGGAGTGCATAGCCTCGTACTTGTACGTATGACTCGACTCAAAGGGTAGGGTCAAGTCGGGTACACCTCCAACTATCTTGAGTACGCTTTGGCAGATACTTAACCCCTTTATTTCCTTAAGCCGGAGCGATAGGTTTTCTAAAGGGAGCACTGGGGCGGTCAAGATAGTCGTTTACGGCAAGCCGTGCAGTGGAGGGGCGAGAGGAAAGCTAGTCCGGCATGTGCTTTATCGAGTGGACAAGCCTGCGTGTTGGAACCACCTCTCGAGGGTGCAAAGGGTGCCTAGATTCCAAAAGGAATGGACTCTAAACGAATGTGCATAGCTCAAATATGTATACATGGATTGTTCAAGGCTTTAAAGTTTCACCTCTTTATTTTTAAAAAGAAAAAGCTAGTTTTAGTTTTTAAAAATAAAATCTCCCCAGCGGAGTCGCCAAACTGTGGAACCCGGGATCGAGGGGGACCCAACTCGGCGTCTTGCATAAGTGCGTAGTAAGGTTAAAAAGATTAAGATAGAAAAACCTTTAAAAACTGTTTTGGAGTCGCCACCTAATTATCGCGAAAATTAGGAAACCTGCTATCATGTCCTAAGCTAAAGACATCTCCTAGATTTCGGAGCACGTCGACACCTCTAGATCTAAGGCTGTGAAACCAGAATGGATTCGAGGTGAGGGTACTTTAAAAAAAGATTAATTCAATTAATGATTTATGAAAACATTTTAGAAAAGCCTATGTAAAAATAGCCTCTACTGACCTAGACAATCCAAGTAAGATGATATTTGAGCCAATGTTATCGCTACGTACAAGTGCGAAAAAGGTTTGTAAAAGAATGCAGATGCAAATGCAAAAAGATTGTTTAAAACCCTCAGTTTAGCATGCTTAACTTGTTAACGAAAACGGTTCAGTTAAAGGTCAAATTCATTGTTTAAGTTGATTTTAATGCAAAATAAGAAGGGTGCAAGATGCATGCAATTAAAATAAAGTTCAATTGTCCATTGATTTATTTTAAAAGGCCGGTTGCTTATGCGACTTTGGCGTGTCATCGGATATGGAGTGTACCCGAAGTAATAACAACACTTGGAATGCAAGCGCGCTCGGTGCCAAAGCCGCGGGGGAGGGGGGGGGGGGGGCGCTAAAGTGTAGTCCCGTTTGTTAGTTCATAGAAAATAAGAAAAAACTTTGATCCAAGTGGATCGGTACCTACCTTGTCCTGACGCTTCAGATTGGCAGAGCTTCGCTTCTTGAACTAAAAAGGATGAGTTCAACACGGGATGGTGTATTGAACTTAAGGATTTGAGTGCGTGAGGCTTTGAGAGAGTTTTTGTGTGTATGCTGTAAAATCTGTGAAGAAATTCTCCTATGAGGTCGGGTATAGGGGAGTATATATATACTAAAGACCTCGGCGAAATTAGGAAATCTGGGGATAAAACCAGGAAGGCAAACCGCATAGGCTTATGCGGTTGCCCTGGTAAACCGCATAGGCTTATGCGGTTTGTCCCCTAAACCGCATAGACCTATGCGGTTTGAGGGTGTGGTTTCAGGCCTAGTTTCCAAGTTTCGGTTTGATAATATCTTGGAAAGATGCAGTATAATCTCGAGGTTGTACGTCAACAAAACAGCTGAGAGGGCTTCCTAAGATATTTTGAAGGGTTGAGGGCTTTGGAGTGAGGGCCAAAGGCGGGTTTGGGCTCGTTTCTGGGCCCGAGACCCGAAAATGTGAAAAAAGTGTATTTTGTAGAGTTTTGTGAAATAAGATAACCCGTGAGGCTATATTTTGTGTGAGAGGGGGCCAAGAAGGGGATTTAGCCACCGGGCCTAAATTTAAGAATTTAGGAGTGCTAAATTAGACCTTGTTAGTGTAAAAGGGCTAATTGTAATGCAAATGCGAAGCTCATGCCAGATGAAGCAGGACGTGGACCAAGCTAGTCCCTAAATGGACAAAATGAACATTTATTTAAGTGTGATGCGAAGCGACCTAAATCATTTAACATTTCAAAACGACTAAAAAATGAATGCGACATATTTAGAACCGTTAAAGTCAACGTTAAAACATGCTTAATAAAAGTTCGTGTTACATCACAGGGTTTTGTTTGGGAGGGTACGGATATGGGTATCCACAGACGTTCATGATTGTTTCCTTTTGCCGATGGTTCCTTGCCGTGCTCCTAAGCTTCCAATTGGCCGTATGATGGATGCAAAATTAGAGGCTGTCAAGGAGGGGAAAAGGCGGTGGCGGCGAATGTTTGATGTCACCCATAAGAATGGGCTTATTCCTATTGATCGCGTAAAGAAGGCGATTCTAGCTAACACCGAGGGTGGTGATCTATTCAAGAACTTGTTCTTTCTTTTTAGTATGTCGTATTTTCTGTGCCCAACTTCCAATGCTTCGGTTGACTTAAGGTTACTGACCGCGGCAGACGACATAAATAGACTAACCGAATTTGATTGGTGCACGTTTGTCCTTGATGGTCTTGTTAGAGCGGGTTCTGATACTCGTAGTCAGTTGACGTGTTTGCTGGGTTGCTGGCCGTTTTTAATGATAACATACTTTCACCGTTTCGATTTTCGCGGTCAGCCTAAACCTTCCGATTTGCCAGTAGTGTAGCACTGGGACAGAGACAGAATGATGAAGAGGTTAAAGGGTGAACTCGTAGGTGGTAATTTGGGTCGTCAACTGAAGACGTCGGTAAGCTACCCTCGTTGCCAAGGTCCTACATATCGGCTTCAAGAAAGTATTCCGCAGCCTGAACCGTCCTCCCATGGGGTCGTTGATAGCAATGTTCATGTGAAGTTACAGAAACCTAAGTGTATTGAGATTGATCTACCACCGGGACTTGATGATGACACTGAGCTTCGTAGAAAAGCTGTTGATGTAAGCTTATTCAACGCTAATGTTTCAATTAAGTTAATTGCATTTACTGATGTTATTGTTGATGTTCTTAATATATCTGTTAATATTTCAGATTTATGTCTTCAAGGTTTAGACTTTATCTTATTTTTTTTGAAATGTTAGTCTGTTTATTTTAAATCATATACGCGTTGTTTGAAATCGCATTTACTGATGTTATTGTTGATGTTTTTAATATATCAGTTGATATTTCAAATTGAAGTCTTGAAGTTTCAAAATGTATCTTTTTTTTTTACTATTATTATTTTTTTTTAAATTTTAGACTGTTTCTTTGAAATTATATACACTTTTTTTTAACTAATTTCATTAACGAATATGTAGGGACTACACGAATTATACATCCAAATGCAAAGGAACGTTGTTCCTTTCATTCATGGTACATGAATGCGACAGCAAAGATTATGAAGTTGACAACCCCTCATCCGTATCCCCCTGTACTGGTCCCAAGTCAGTCAACGCAAACGTTTTTTTGAGGACCCTCTCCTGCATAAATACGTTGATGAGGTCGTAGAAGTGGCCAAGCTATTGAAGGCTACTTCTGATAGGGCACCCTCACTCGAAAACCATTGTTCTTCTCAAGTGAAAGATGTCCTAGCAGATCTTGGTTGCGGCAACCTTGGGGATGAAGATGATGAATGTGCATTAAATCATCCGTGTGACGAGCCAAGAGTTCCTGTTGAGGAAGAAGACCGTAGCAAAGTTGTTAATAACAAATCTGACGAGATAGACGGTGAAGACATTGATATGTTGACTGACATGTACACAACTGGTGAGATCCAACAAGTCATTCGAGATCGCGACTTGTTTCCTACTGAAAACGAAGTGGGTAGTGGTGTTGTTGAGGGGAGTAAGGGCGAAGCTGTCACCTCGAATGTGGAAGTTGTCAACGCATCTGAAGGGGGGCCCTCCGTACCGACCCACGTAGCTAATGACAATGTTTTTGAAGGAGGACCCCCTGTCCTGGCCCACCAAATTCTTAAAACACATGTTGCAAAGTTACCTTTTAAAAGACCATCTGATGTCATGGTCTCCGAACAACAATCAAAGCGTATTCGCCTTTCAGTCGCTGCCACATCAGTCCCTAATCCTATTAACAAATCATCGTCTGTCAAATTAACCCCTCTCAAGTGTCGTTCCAGAAGGGAAGGTGATGGTATTGGTTGCTCAATCAACTGCGACAAAAGTGGCAGCGGCAGACCTGCTGTCGTCTCTTTGTTTATGAGAAACAATCAGGCATTCTTTGAAGGTATCCTCACTCTTCGAAAGGAGGTTGCTGACTACTGTTTTTTGGACGATTGGGACATGAATCCAAGGCACGATATCCGCACTTGCATATGTTTTATACTATTTCTGTCTCGCTTTTCTGTTTTACAGTTATTTTCTTTTCACTTACATATCTGTTATACTATTACTGTTAGTGAAATAGTTGTGGGCTACAGCGATGACGACACACTGACCCGGAGCGACATATGTTCGCTGCTTCCAGACCCAAACTTGACAACAAACGTTATTGACTGTTGGACAAAGTTGCTGAATTATATTGAGGGTCAAGAAAACGATGTCCCGCGCATGGCGTTACTCAATCTTCGACATATGGTACGTTTTCATTTAAACTAGTAATCACCGGACTTTACATACCATTACTTCCAATTAGTTTTACGTTGCGCAAAAAAATATATTTTAAAAGACTTGGAGTTTCAAATAACACACATGCAACTCTAATATGTCGATGAATTAAATCATAAAAATTCGAAACTCTCATTTGTTGAAAACAGAATTCTGATTATATAATTTGAAACTCCAATAAGTATACCAGATTATTTTAAAACCGTACTCATTTTCTTTCACAGGAGATTCTCAACCGGATCGTTGAAAATAATATGCAGAGTGTAACACCCCGTGTTATTTTAACACAATTTGATAAAAGAATTTAATTCCTTAAATTAAATTCATCCTTTTTCCTTATAATAAAAATACGTCTGAATTTTTTTCGCCAAATAATATTAAAATTTCTTAAGTCCAAATTTAAAAAATTTGAAAAATAAAATTTGTTGTATTATCTTTAGAATTGAAAAAGAAACACATTTCAAAATTTTATAAAAATCAACACAAAAATAATATCGCCTTTCAAATTTCAAAAAGGTTAAGTTATTTTTACTATTTATAAAAATAAAAGTAAAACCTTTTATTCATAAAATTCAATTTCGAACATTTTGCGTTTTCAAAATAAAAAAGGACCCTTATACTTTTCTCGGCTTTGAAATTCAAGTCCACGATTTCAAACACGCAAATCAAGTCAAGCCACCTTATCCTCTTCCATTTTTCTTCTTATTTTTGAAGAGGCAAACTTAACATCAACTTTCAATAAATATAATCATTTTGATTATTTTTAATAAATTATTTTATATTAATAACTAATTACTATTTCATTTATATTAAACTAGCTTTTTTCTAAATTGTCGAAATTTGAAGTCACACTTAATTTAAATTGATTAACTTTTTGACGTTGGAATATAATTCTTTAAATCTAAAACATTCAACGAAAAAAATAAATATTTCGACCTAGGAAAGTTTTATTCAAAATTTCGAGGATTAAACTCAATTTTTGTTTTTAGTACCTTTCGAAAATTATTTTTATTTTTATTTCCGATTTTATTTCAAAACACTGTTTTAAGGTCATATCTTTTATTTCAAAACCTTTCGCGATCGGGCAAATCGAAAATTTCGAGAAATGAAAATCGAGCCCGAAAAATAGACTTTTGACTTTTGGACACCTTAGTCAAAGTTTTATCCTCTTCCATTTTTACCTACACAAAACCAACTTTTCTTACAACTTTAAAAATTTCGTCATCATTTTTATTTTTATGTATTAAAATTTAAAGTTTATACACAATAATAATAATACATACGAAATACATTATTTATACGAATGTTACTACCATTTTCATTTCCACACTTTTGAAATTTTTTTAAAGTAGTAAATAAAATATTTTAGTCTTAGAATTCAAAAGTAGAAATATTTTGAAAAATCGTCAAACGCGCACACACTAACTTTTATCGTCTTTTGACGCCCGACTTTTTAAACCCGATTTATTTCGTAAAAACATTTTAGAACACAAAGGGGACATTTTCTAACACAAATAGTAATGTAAGAGGCAAGTGATTAACTTGATTATTTTGGTCTCCTAATTTCATTTAAATAAAACATTAATTACCAAATAAAATCAAACTTTATCACCTAATTCTTTTAACCTAAAGACATTACAACTTGTTCTCAAAAAAACTCACAAGTGCAAAATCACTTCCATTTCCCTCAAAATGTCGAGCCAACCTCCCTCCATTTCTCTCTTTTATTTTTTCCATTTTTCTTCCTAAAACGTTAAATAAAAACCCTAATATTATTTCTAATAAATCCTTAGTTTTACTAGTTAATTAGTGGGTATTAAGAGCTAACTTTTGGATTATTTTGGGTGAAGAATATGGGTAATATGGGTGAAGAAATTCCGATCTAAAATTTATTTTAGATCATCGACGATTAACATCCGATTTAAGGTGACTAGTTATATCTCATTTTAACCTCTTTTGTAAATTAATTTGATTTTTATTATAATTTTATGAATATGATTCTTATGTTAAAATATGTTAAACATCATCTATATGTGTTTGTATGTTATGTGAAGTATAATAAAATGATAATAAATAAGTAATATTGATAATAGTTAAATTGTAGTAATATGATAATATGTTTAGTTTAATTAGTTTTGAGCATTTTAGATTATTGATCTTATGATTTTTATGTTTATTTATGTTTTAGTTAAGTAGTAATCATATATAAAAATTATGTGAAATTTTAACAATGAGTTTAAAGTGATTAAAAATCGAGAATAAAATTTATGTGTATAATATGCTTCCTCACGGCATTACCCTTAAATTTTATTAAATTTGCACTTTTAATTTTTGTAAATAATGTCTTATGTTAAGTTAGGTTAAAATGGATGTTATCATGTTAAAAAAAATTAAATTAAGAAAACAAATTATCAAAAGAAAAATATGCACATATGTATTCTTGACTTATTTTGGTGTTCATGTGTGTTCTTGAAATATTCATGTGTGTTCTTCATTTTTGTTCATTTTAATTTTGTTTTATTTTATATTTGTTATTAATTTTTGTTTATGTTTAGTTATTAGTTTTTTATATTGTTATTAATATGTTATAAATCAACTTAAACATTTAGAAAGACATTTAGAAAATTTCACTTTATATTTTAGCTCAAAATTTTAGGCTAATGAAATTTTTAGTAAAATTTCATTTTAGTTTAAATCGTTTTAGTATAATTAGAATA
This sequence comes from Dianthus caryophyllus, assembly GCA_023091065.1. Classification (NCBI taxonomy): domain Eukaryota; kingdom Viridiplantae; phylum Streptophyta; class Magnoliopsida; order Caryophyllales; family Caryophyllaceae; genus Dianthus; species Dianthus caryophyllus. Next base: position 6,249,355 of record CM041529.1, on the reverse strand, counting down.
ACTATAATATAAAAACATTAAGCTAAAAACCGATAAAAATCGAAAAACAAAACTTAACCACCATTTAGAAAACCCCACGGCATTTAGGGGTATATTAGGGTCAAAATTATTTTTATCACTTTTCAGTTCATGGTTAAAATAATATAATTATTAGTTAATAAGTTAGAATTAAGAAATTAAAAGAAATAAATGAATTTCGACATATATTGAAACCACACGACATTCCTAGTTAAATGGATGATACATGTTATTTATATAGATTATATGCCCCCGGTTTAGTCGCATTTAGCTTACATTTATTCGTATTCGTTATGATTTTATGAGCTATTTGTTATATTTCTCGATACTGCTGCCTTTCATTTACATTTTGCAGGTTTTGGTGGTTTTGAGCCAAAACCCGAGGCATTAGGAGCTTAATCGAGATTTGAGACTACGAGACCAGGCTCGAGCTCACGCAGGAGCTCGGATTTCATATACGAGACCCAAAGACAAGAGGCCACGAAGGAAATAATGGCCCAAAGAGAGGATAAAGGCCCAAAGTCACAAGGAGGCCCAAGAAGAGAATTGGCCCGAGCTGAGCAAGCCTACGGCTCGTGGATCCAAGACTCACTACGGCTCCCGTGCTCTGACGCCCCGAATTTCCTATTTTCGAGTTTTATTATTTTGGCACTTATATAAAAGACCTAACTTCGGGAGAGAACATCTTATGCTTTATTTTACTTTACATTCTTTGCTAGGTTTAAGTTTACTGTTATTTGTTTCTCTCTTTACAAAACTCTAAAACTTCATTAGTTTAGCTTCAAGATCGATTCAATTGTAACCGTCGGTACTCCGTAAAACTCCAGGTTTTATTTCAATTGCAATTATTTCTATTATCATGTCCTCTTACTATTGTTTTGCTTTAATTTCTATTATGCATAGCTAATTTCATAATTAGGGTTTAGGGTGATTTGTCAGATTGATTCAGGAACATGTTTTAATTGCTTATATTGATTGAACTTGTGCAAGTTGACTTCTTCCTACGCGTTTTATTATCAATTGAATTTAGGGACGCCTTTATTGAATTGAATTTAGGTTGTTTCAGTTTAAGATCGAAAGCCTAATTGAAACTAGACTCACGCGTATTTGATAAGTTAAGTTTAGTAAGTTGCGAGAGCCCGCTAAATTTGCTTAAGGTTAATATTGACTCGAGAGAGCATGTTCCTAAACCTAGTCACTTGCATAGCTTTAATTGATTGTTATTTCCTTTTGAGTTGAGTTCCTGAATCGATGTCACATTGATCCTGATGCCCTAATCTCCCTTTTACATATTTTTATATCATCTTATTTGCTTTAGTTTATAGTTTAAAACAAACCCTTTTTCACACTCGAGTTAGACCTGTTTACTCCGACTTTAGCTTATAACTGCTCCGTTTCTCTGTGGATACGATCCTGCTTACCACTAGCTTCTGTTAGTTGTCTGCTTAGGTTTATTTTGATACTGGTGATACGACTTAGCCGTGTCAATTTTGGCGCCGTTGCCGGGGAAACGGCTTTGTTAGTTTTAGTTATTGTCAGTTGTTACAAGTTTTTCTCTCTTGTCTCAAGGAACCTAGTTCCTTGAGACCGTTTCTCATTGTTTGCTTGTAGTATCATTTATGCGCAGGTCACCTACAGGTTTAGTTCCATTTATGCGCAGGTCACCTACAGTATCATTTATGCGCAGGTCACCTAAGTGCACTTATATGTTTATGTGTTGTATAATAATGATAATAACTAATAATAATGTTAGTATACTTTATTGTTTTCATTTTTGAATCATATTGTTTTTCACTTTAAATTGATGTTCATATGTTTAGTTATGTTTTTATGAGTTTTAAACATACTATAAGTATATGTAAAATTATGATAAATATTAACAATGAGTTTAAAGTGATGAAAAATCGAAAATCAAATTTATGAACATATACTCATGCTCACGGTTTTGCCCATTTATTTTAATAAATTTTCACTTTTAATTTTTGTAAATAATATGTTTAGTTAAGTTAGATTAAAATAGATGTATTTATGTGAAAAGAATTAAATTAGGAAAATAAATTGTTAATTGTTAAAATGCATTTTGTGTTCTTGATGTTCATGTGTGTTCTTGTTAAACTCATGTTGATGTTCATATTGTTCTTGATTAGTAGCTCACTTTGATTTTGTTTCATTTTATGTTTGTTATTATTTATTGTTTTTATTAACTACTAAGTTATTATATTAACAACTATATAAATTAAACTAGCTAAACCATTAAGAATAAAAAGTTAGTAAATTAAAGTGTTGAAAAACACTATTCATAAATTAAATGAAATTTTTAGTAAATTTCATTTTAGTTTAAATCATCTAGTATAATTAGAATAATTAAAATATAAAAACTTTAAGCTAAAAACCGATAAAAATTGAAAAATGAAAATTGGACCATCACCATGACTAGCCACGGCATTCCCCTTTAAATTTGGATCAAATTTGTTTTATCACTTTTTAGTTTATTGTTAAAATAATTTAATTATTAGTTAATAAGTTAGAATTAAGAAATTAAAAGAATTAAATGAATTTTGATGTTATACATAAGTCACACGACATACATGTTAAAATGGATTAAATTTGACTAAAAGGAAATTATCACTAAGTCACTAAAGTTAAATAGTAATTAGAATTGAATTTTAGTATAAACCGATTTAGTTATAAATGAAATATTATAAACCGATAAAAATATGTAACCATTATAAAAATGAACTAAATCGTGTGTTACTGCCTTTGCTATTTGGACTGTTGATCTTGGACTTACGGACTTAAATGAATCATCCACGATACTATTATTTTTAAAATGAAAATCACTAAATTTAGTTAATAGACGACTAAATTTAACTAAGTCTCATTTTAAAATAAAGGTCATTATCACTTTTTACAAATTGAACTTAACAATTTTAAAACTAATATTTTAAAATGAATATCATTATCACTTTTTTACAAACCGAACTTAACGTTTTTAAAACTAGACTTTTAGAATATTTTCAAAACTCACTAAGACAAAACTAACTTAACAACTTTGAAACTAGAAATTCATACTTAGAAAATAAAAGGGGTTTAGTTTATTTTCTAAAATATCTTAAGTATAAATACCTAAAATATCTTAAGTATAAAAATAAGTATAAATATAGAAATACGAAGTATAAAAATACGTATAGGATACGAAGTATAAAAATACGAAAAGCGATAAAAATACGTATAAAATACTATTGAATAGTGAATAGTGAATAAGGAATAGTGAAAAGTGAATAGTAAAATATTGAAAATAATTGAAAATTTTACTAAGTATAGAAAAATTTAAAATGAATAAGTAAATGACTTAAAGTGTTTTGAAAAACACTTAAATAAAATTTGGACATACTAATCAACGTTTCAATTTAAAATCTTAAAAATGTTAATAATTAACAACACTTCAAATAATAAACGAATGTGTTATGTGATCATATGAAACCTACCATTCAAATAAAACGTTTGACGCTGAGACTAGGAGAGTCTAGTAACATGTGATATGGAATATCAAATAAATAATAAACCTTGAGTAAGTTAAATAAAAGGTCAAGCTTGGGCCTCAGATAAGGGAACGTCAATCGTGAGTGAAGTGGGGTTAAGATAGTCTTGTAGCGGTCGCCATTGCCGTACAAGATAATGAATATGCCAAGGCTTTTGTCTCAGGCTTTAGGAAATAGTCGTTTTATCCTGAGTTAAGGTGGTCTATGAATAGCATAGCCCATTCTTAAATTGGATACTAGTGTACATGTACTAGACTAGGGTTTTATTCCCCTATTTTGCTAAAGTTACCAGGGCACCGTGGCGATTAATGCCGATTATAGCGGTTCAAGTCTCCTTGCCGTGTTTCGTTCTTAGTGGGCGCGACACTAGCATTCGTTCTTGCCACATGTAAAGATCACTTGACGAGATTGTATCTGAAGTTCGAATCATTTCGAACACTAGAGGATGAGATGCAAGTATTATAGTATTCGGCGTGGTTTACGAGTCGAGTAAGTCTCTGCACTATGGAAGTGAGATGCAATCGATCAGAGTACAAAGGCCTACTCAGTGGTCAGGCTCGTAAGCAGTATGTGTTGTTTGTTGTTTGATTAAATGAGAATGAGTGTGTACCATCTTCGAAAACTAAAGACCACAAATTTCTGAATTGAATCGAGTCTGCATGATGAGTATGATACGATATGTATGTTTGTATGCGATCTGATATCGCTTTGTAATCCTGTTGATATGCTGTGACAATATTGCTATGCTATTATCTGTTAATTGCTTTCATAATTGAATATCATGCTTATATGATTTATCGCTTTAAACCGCATGTTTATTATGACTTACATGTCTTTAAATGCTATATGTAATAAGCATGTTTACATTTTTATCATAATGTTATAGTTATAAAGCGATAGTAATAAATCAAAGTAATTGAAACCGAGGGTAAGTATGAGCATAGCTAGTCACTGTCCGCTCAGCGGGCACCCCCCATCAGTTTATTGTGCAGGATAACCGTGGACCGGGAGCTGGATTTTGGACGGGGCCACGAGACGCTTTATGCTTTATTTTATTTGCTTTTCGAGAGATATGTAATATAATTAACACTACTCTTTTAAACTTCCGTACTTAGAGTCGTTTAATTCGACTCTTGAACGAGGATGTAATATTTTGGGATTTTATTGTATAATTAATAACGCTGGTTTTAGACTTAATTAATTTCCGCCTTAGTAATTAAAGTCGACTAAAAACCAGGTTGTTACAGTTGGTATCAGAGCTGTCTTGCGACCGTGAGTAACTTAATAGTTATTTCACCTAGCGAGAGACACCTGGGCCAGACATTCATATCGTATGTCAGGCTGACTTATAGGATCAAATAATAAATTAGATTTTTCTTTTAATTAGATCACTTAAATAATAACTTAGATCGCTTTAAAGTGTGAGAATGGGTAGAAACCTTAAGGACCGACCATAGGCTAAGGACATTTAAATAACGAACTACTGCCCTCCAAATAAAATACACTAACTATCGTATGCTTGCTACTTGCTGAAGTGACTGACTAAAACTAACAACTATCCTCGGATATAAAATCTAAGTAATAAGTTTAATTCTCGAAGATCGAAGCCATTAATCAAATACATGACGACAAGACCTCAAACGCAACAAATGAATGCATCAAAGGACCCTACAATTGATAAGACGTTCAAGATCTCGAAGATTTCTGTCACAGAAAGGATTTCTACAACTCCATCTAATTATCCTCTTTAACTAAAATTTTTATTTCGTTCTCTTTCAAAAATTTTAACCTCTTTAACCATTTCTTCTAACTCTCTAATTTCCTAAATCTAAAATTCCTAATAACTACTTCTCAAATGAACTTTAAATTCTGTTCCTTAATTTCGCAAAATGATTTCAGTTTTACTTTTCAATTTCATCAACTCCTTTTAATTTATTCTCAAAAACCTTCGAGCTATATTACTTTCAACCTTTTAAAAGCTTACTATCTCTTTTAAAATTTATAATTATTCCTAAATTTATAGTTTCTAATTATGTTCTAAAATGAACTTTCATGTTTTCCTTTTAAAATATATCTGAAAACTTATTCAATTAATTCTAAATTTTTATTTTGTAATTTTAAATACCTTTGAAATTACTATGTTTTAAATCGTATATTCTTCACCTTATATACTATCAAATTTAGTCATTTTCGAAATTTTTTTTTTTTTTTTTGAACTTATCAATACCTTTTTCAAATTCTCAACCTTTAAAATGAATCTTTAACTTTTCTTTTGAACTTGATAAATATGTTCAAAAATTTCTTAAGGGGGTAGGACAAAATATGATGGTTTTAAAATCATTGATTAAGATTTAAAATCTAAAATCACTATTTCAGCTAACTTTAAACTATATATTTTATTTCAAATAAAATTTAAAATTTGTTTTATTTTAAAACCCTTATAATTTTAATTTAAATTAATTCCGTACAAAAACTTCTAGGCCCCACCTTTTTGAAAATCCCTTTGAAGTCGATTTTGGAAAATAACAATCTAGCAACATTTCTGTATTAATTCAGGATATCCCATTTGAAATTATAAAACAATTATAACTTTCAATCCTTCCACTCTGTCTAACACCTTTTTCAATAAATCAAAATTCAAACATTTTGAAAAGTCTTACTCCACCAAAATATAATGTCATTATGGAAACTTGTTAAAATTGTTATCCTCTCTAACTGCCTTGTCTAAACTGCGAGCAGTTATCCACCCTATTCAAGTTTCGGGACGAAACTTTTCTTAAGGGGGTAGGTTTGTAACACCCCGTGTTATTTTAACACAATTTGATAAAAGAATTTAATTCCTTAAATTAAATTCATCCTTTTTCCATATAATAAAAAATGCGACTGAATTTTTTTCGCCAAATAATACTAAATTTTCCTAAGTACAAATTTAAAAATTTTTGAAAAATAATGTTTGTTCTATTATCTCTAGAATTGAAAAAGAAACACATTTCAAAATTTTATAAAAATCAACACAAAATTAATATCACCTTTCAAATTTCAAAAATGAAAAACCGGGCCACTTGAACATGTGTTGACCGACTTCCCTCTTAGCTCACTCTACAAGATTAGTCTCTTCCTACTCTTACACACATGCTTCTACTTTACTACAATGTCTAAATCACTTACACACCTACAATTACTTTCATCATCACATCTATTTAATTACTTTAAAACATTATTTCCTAATTAAAAACAAAACTTATACAACACACTTTCTTAACTTAATTTCATACTACCATTTCATTTTTCCACACTTGATCAAGTTTTCCACATGCTTTTCTTACACAAGCTACATTTCTCTTACACACCTATCTTAAGTTATCATTTTGTCAATTTACATTTAACATTATTTAACAAACTAACTTCATTTTGTTGAACCCGTATAAGTATTTGGAGCCTAACTTTCGAGGCCCGAAAAGTGGTCATACGGACTCGGAATTTAACGAAACAAAAGCCTAAACCACATAATTTTTCGAGACGGATTTAATGACGATATTTTCGTAGCCGTCGGATCTACCTAGCTTGAACTAAATTTTCTGCATTCATTTCGAAGGCCAAATTTTCATTATTCGCCCCACTATTTTGAAAATGTATTTTAGACTTGACATTTTCAAACTCTTGATTTTAATTTACGATGGAAACGATTTTTCCATTCACAACTTTTAACGAACGCGTAAATCGAAAATTCCGAAAACGAAAATCGAGCTCAAATAAGCTCACCTATAGCCGGCCCACTCTAGCCTCACATGATCATGTTTTAGTCTTCCTTTTTCTTCACAAGCCACCCTATTAAGCCACCCTACATTATACATCATCATCACATGCATCATCACATGCATTTTATTTTAATTAAACATTTCTCTAATTAAATCAAAACTTACACACTACACTTCTTTTAACCTATTTTCATTACAACTCATTTCATTATTCTTCACAAGTGTAAGACTCATTTCTCCCTCCCCAAAATGTCGAGCCATTGCCTCCATTTTTCCCTCTTTTGTTTTCTTTTATTTTCCTTCTAAAATTTCTAAATTAAAACCCTAATATTATTTCTAATAATTCATAATAGTTCTAAGTTATTTAGTGGGTTTTTGAAGCTAACATTCAAGGATTTTTGGGTGAAGATTCTTGGGTTTTATGGGTGAAGATTTTCCGATCTAAAATTTATTTTAGATCCCCGACGATTAACATCCTAATTAAGGTGACTAGCCTTGTCTTATATTATTCTCTTAGTAAATTAACTTGTTTTGTTATTATAATTTTATGAGTATGAAAATTATGTTAAATATGTTAAACATCACCTAAGTGCACTTATATGTTTATGTGTTGTATAATAATGATAATAACTAATAATAATGTTAGTATACTTTATTGTTTTCATTTTTGAATCATATTGTTTTTCACTTTAAATTGATGTTCATAGGGGTGTAACTGAGCCGATCTGATACCGAGCTCATGTGGGCTCAGAATCGGCTCGGAAAAATTTTCTTGAGCTCGGAATCGGCTTTGAATTTACCGAGCTCAAAAATTCAAAGTTCTAATCGCTCGGAAGAAGTCTCGAGCTCGACTCGAGCCCAATTCGAGCTTTGTTGGATATTATTTTCAATGTTTTTTTTTTAATATCCATTAAAATAAATATCTATATAACCATTTTATTAATATATTTTATTAAAAAATCGATCAAATGATATTACAAATAAAAAATATATATACTTGAAGCAAAATATAATATATATACATACACTAAATTATATATAAAATTGAAAACGAGCCCAAATCCGAGCTTCCGATCCGAGCTTTACTAAGCTCGGAATCGGCTCGGATTTAGCCTAACTCGACTTCTAATCTGCTCGAGATCAGTTTGACCGAGCTCGAGCCGAGCTTTGACCGATTTGATTCCGAGGGCTCGCCGAGCCGGCTCTGATCATTTACACCCCTAGATGTTCATATGTTTAGTTATGTTTTTATGAGTTTTAAACATACTATAAGTATATGTAAAATTATGATAAATATTAACAATGAGTTTAAAGTGATGAAAAATCGAAAATCAAATTTATGAACATATACTCATGCTCACGGTTTTGCCCATTTATTTTAATAAATTTTCACTTTTAATTTTTGTAAATAATATGTTTAGTTAAGTTAGATTAAAATAGATGTATTTATGTGAAAAGAATTAAATTAGGAAAATAAATTGTTAATTGTTAAAATGCATTTTGTGTTCTTGATGTTCATGTGTGTTCTTGTTAAACTCATGTTGATGTTCATATTGTTCTTGATTAGTAGCTCACTTTGATTTTGTTTCATTTTATGTTTGTTATTATTTATTGTTTTTATTAACTACTAAGTTATTATATTAACAACTATATAAATTAAACTAGCTAAACCATTAAGAATAAAAAGTTAGTAAATTAAAGTGTTGAAAAACACTATTCATAAATTAAATGAAATTTTTAGTAAATTTCATTTTAGTTTAAATCATCTAGTATAATTAGAATAATTAAAATATAAAAACTTTAAGCTAAAAACCGATAAAAATTGAAAAATGAAAATTGGACCATCACCATGACTAGCCACGGCATTCCCCTTTAAATTTGGATCAAATTTGTTTTATCACTTTTTAGTTTATTGTTAAAATAATTTAATTATTAGTTAATAAGTTAGAATTAAGAAATTAAAAGAATTAAATGAATTTTGATGTTATACATAAGTCACACGACATACATGTTAAAATGGATTAAATTTGACTAAAAGGAAATTATCACTAAGTCACTAAAGTTAAATAGTAATTAGAATTGAATTTTAGTATAAACCGATTTAGTTATAAATGAAATATTATAAACCGATAAAAATATGTAACCATTATAAAAATGAACTAAATCGTGTGTTACTGCCTTTGCTATTTGGACTGTTGATCTTGGACTTACGGACTTAAATGAATCATCCACGATACTATTATTTTTAAAATGAAAATCACTAAATTTAGTTAATAGACGACTAAATTTAACTAAGTCTCATTTTAAAATAAAGGTCATTATCACTTTTTACAAATTGAACTTAACAATTTTAAAACTAATATTTTAAAATGAATATCATTATCACTTTTTTACAAACCGAACTTAACGTTTTTAAAACTAGACTTTTAGAATATTTTCAAAACTCACTAAGTACAAAACGAACTTAACAACTTTGAAACTAGAAATTCATACTTAGAAAATAAAAGGGGTTTAGTTTATTTTCTAAAATATCTTAAGTATAAATACCTAAAATATCTTAAGTATAAAAATAAGTATAAATATAGAAATACGAAGTATAAAAATACGTATAGGATACGAAGTATAAAAATACGAAATGCGTATAAAAATACGTATAAAATACGGTGAATAGTGAATAGTGAATAAGGAATAGTGAAAAGTGAATAGTAAAATATTGAAAATAATTGAAAATTTTACTAAGTATAGAAAAATTTAAAATGAATAAGTAAATGACTTAAAGTGTTTTGAAAAACACTTAAATAAAATTTGGACATACTAATCAACGTTTCAATTTAAAATCTTAAAAATGTTAATAATTAACAACACTTCAAATAATAAACGAATGTGTTATGTGATCATATGAAACCTACCATTCAAATAAAACGTTTGACGCTGAGACTAGGAGAGTCTAGTAACATGTGATATGGAATATCAAATAAATAATAAACCTTGAGTAAGTTAAATAAAAGGTCAAGCTTGGGCCTCAGATAAGGGAACGTCAATCGTGAGTGAAGTGGGGTTAAGATAGTCTTGTAGCGGTCGCCATTCTTAGTACAAGATAATGAATATGCCAAGGCTTTTGTCTCAGGCTTTAGGAAATAGTCGTTTTATCCTGAGTTAAGGTGCTCTATGAATAGCATAGCCCATTCTTAAATTGGATACTAGTGTACATGTACTAGACTAGGGTTTTATTCCCCTATTTCGCTAAATTTACCAGGGCACCGTGGCGATTAATGCCGATTATAGCGGTTCAAGTCTCCTTGCCGTGTTTCGTTCTTAGTGGGCGCGACACTAGCATTCGTTCTTGCCACATGTAAAGATCACTGACGAGATTGTATCTGAAGTTCGAATCATTTCGAACACTAGAGGGTGAGATGCAAGTATTATAGTATTCGGCGTGGTTTACGAGTTGAGTAAGTCTCTGCACTATGGAAGTGAGATGCAATCAATCAGAGTACAAAGGCCTACTCAGTCGTGCTCGTAGCGATATGTGTTGTTTGTTGTTTGATTAAATGAGAATGAGTGTGTACCATCTTGAAAACTAAAGACCACAAATTTACAATTGAATCAGTGCATGATGAGTATGATACGATATGTATGTTTGTATGCGATCCGATATCGCTTTGTAATCTGTTGATATCTTTGTGACAATATTGCTATGCTATTATCTGTTAATTGCTTTCATAATTGAATATCATGCTTATATGATTTATCGCTTTAAACCGCATGTTTATTATGACTTACATGTCTTTAAATGCTATATGTAATAAGCATGTTTACATTTTTATCATAATGTTATAGTTATAAAGCGATAGTAATAAATCAAAGTAATTGAAACCGAGGGTAAGTATGAGCATAGCTAGTCACTGTCCGCTCAGCGGGCACCCCCCCATCAGTTTATTGTGCAGGATAACCGTGGACCGAGAGCTGGATTTTGGACGGGGCCACGAGACGCTTTATGCTTTATTTTATTTGCTTTTCGAGAGATATGTAATATAATTAACACTACTCTTTTAAACTTCCGTACTTAGAGTCGTTTAATTCGACTCTTGAACGAGGATGTAATATTTTGGGATTTTATTGTATAATTAATAACGCTGGTTTTAGACTTAATTAATTTCCGCCTTAGTAATTAAAGTCGACTAAAAACCAGGTTGTTACAGAATATCATGCTTATATGATTTATCGCTTTAAACCGCATGCTTACTATGACTTATATGTCTTTATATGCTATGTGTAATAAGCATGTTTATGTTTTTATCATAATGTTATAATTATAAAGCGATAGTAATAAACCAAAGTAATTGAATTCGAGGGTAAGTATGAGCATAGCTAGTCCTTTGTCCGCCAATGGCACTTACCCATCAGTTTATGTGCAGTATAACCGTGGACCGGGAGCTGGATTTTGGACGGAGCCACAAGACGTTTTTATGCTTTTCTTTTAGTTGCTTTTCGAGAGATATGTAATATATAACGCTACTCCTTTAAATTACCGTATTTAGAGTTGTTTTATTCAACTCTTGAACGATGTTGTAACATTTGGGTTTTATTGTATAATTAATGACGCTGGTTTAAGACTTAATTAATTTCCGCCTTAGTAATTAAAGTCGACTAAAAACCAGGTTGTTACATAGAGTACTTCGTTGGGAAACTTAAAAGACCAGACGTATTCTGTCTGGGATGATTTTGTTCTCAATTGTCAAGATGATTTTTACATGGACGCCAATCTTTTCTTCATTCCCCTTTTATACGTGAACACTTTGCTTGTGTCTGTATTAATTTCAATGACAAGACTATCGACATCCTCGACAATCAATCAATGCCAACAGCTGGCAAAGAGTCCGAAGTTCGAATATTCTCTGAAATTGTTGCTGTAAGGCTAATAGTCTTACATTTATTCAGGTAACTATATTTCAATGACATTTTCAGCATTGGAGTTAAATATAAACTTTCAATTTGCAGTTAAATATAAACTGTTCAATTTTCAGCATTGGAGTTAAATATAAACTGTTCAATTATGAAGTCCATTGGATCAAATTCAAGTGGCAACATGAATCTCCTAACAACATTGACTCTGGTCTATTCACGATGATTCATATGGCCATATATGAAGGTACTCCAATTGTTGAAAATGACTTAGATTCCATGAAGTATTGGCGTTGTCTTGCTTGCCAACTAGCAGTGGCGCTTCTGCTTGCTGATATCAATAAACAACGGGACAACCTGCTTCAAAAAGTCAATGTATTCATTCAGAGTAAACCGCCTATGTTTAAAAGAATTTCGGACAAGTGTGACTTGAAGAGGAGATTGGCGAAGAAGTACCCTTTATATATTAATAAAGTGAACTTAATTTTTTCTGTTGAAACAATTATGTATTATTTAGCTGTTGCTAACAAACTCTACTGATTATTATGTGCACAACTCTAATATGTCGTTTTTAGTCAAGTGCTTTGAATCTCCTATTCCTCTATAATGGAATTTTGATCCTTTTATTTCATATGTCGATGTTTTTAGTCAACTACTATTTTGAAACTCCTATTCCTTTATTATAGGAATCTGATCATACAAGCATGCAAAATACTTCTTCCTAACATTATTAACATATTAAAAACTTAGTTCAAAATTATTAGCATATAATTCAGGATTTTTATTTTCAACTAAAAAATTTGAAATAACAACTGTGTTAACTAAAATGTCTATAACATAGTGATATAATTAAAGGAAATTAATTCTTCTTTTTACAGACTGTGTGTGATTAATAATTCAATATACAACAGCTTTTGTAGTTAAGTTCATACTATTTTCATTAATATTATATTTTTTAACAAGTAAATTTAAAACTCCATCAGTTGAAATTTAAACAACAAAATAAAGAATTTCAACCATAAATATTGAAATATCTAGAATCTTATCATTAAAAAGAACTCTAACACCAAATACATAATATTGTCTACATCATTATCAATAAAAACAAATCCAACAGCAACGAATATTGTGTAAACATATTGAAACTCAATCACCAACATTACAAAATGAGTTACAAATAAATAAAGCAACTTAAACCCCATCGCCGATGACGTCAAATCCATCAGTACTCTCATTAGGTAGAGGAGCATTTTCAACATACGGGTTTGGACAATTTCTTTTGTCGTGGTGTGCCATTTGCTTGCAATTGTTACACAACCGCTTTGACTTACCAGAAACGGCGATAGCTATACTCTTATTAAACAACATCCGCTTACGACCCCCCTTATTTTTCGATTGTTTTGGTGGCATAATCGAAATCTCATTACTCACCTTACAGCCAAGTAAGTTCTCCAATTCTTGCTCCTTCGTCAAAGTCGGTGTCTTATTGTTGGACGTGTGTTCTTCTCTAAACTGCCTCAATTTATCACAAATCTCTCCAACATAATTCAAATCTGCTCTTTGGAGGAAACGGTCTGTTTCATTGGTTTCGGTCCATACCTTTGACATCTCTAGTTGCCTTCCATTACCATTTGATGTACTATCTATATCCATCATCGATATGGATGCATTATTGTCGAATAAACAATCCTTCATCCATCGCCTATGCTAGCAACACCACTACTAGGTATTTTATCAACGCCGTTGGTTGTTAATATCCATATTATATGCCTGCATAGGATACCTTTTCTTTCGAACAGTGCGCAGGTGCACCTTGCTCCCATTGTATCTGTTAACCATTCTACCATCAGTCAACGGTACTATCATTTATAACTGAAATTTTAACCACTGAAAAAGAAATTTCAAGCAAAGATAAAAGAATTCCCTTACCTGGATTGTAATAACGTCGTAAAATCGTCCATTTCCAGCATCTTTCACTCTGCTCACCTCTTCACCATTTTCTTCCTTATATCCTGTACAGCTACATTTGCAAATGGAACACTTCACCTCTTCTTGGAAGTCCCAAAAAATCTTATAACTGTAAACCTTTGATCCATCCTCCTCTATTTTTAAATTTGTTATTAGCTTTGGTTCCGAGTGCTTGTCTTCGTTGTCCAACTTCTTCTTTGTGTGTCTTTGTTGGTCCATTACGCTCTCAAATCTCATCCAAAACTCAACCAAAGTTCCTAATTAATTTGTGCTCAAATCTTTTGAAGTAACTGTTTGAGCTCTCCGACCTTTGCGTTGTTCTCAACAATGATCCCATCCTTAAATCCTTGCAATGCGCCAACACCCACTGCTTTCTAATAGCAAACAACTCCTGAAACCAGTCATCATTCCCCACCCCATGTTCCTCCATAATTCAGACCACAATTGATCAAATTCAGCACCATCGACGTCATCATTCCAGATTAGGGAATTCAGCTTTGCTAAAAATTCCTTGTAATCAGTATTTGTCCCATACTTTGTGGGTACCTTCTTCATTATATGCCACTTACAAAACCTATGGCGACTACGCTTGAACACGTGGCTGATTGATTTAATAATACCGGAATCCTAATCCGTAATAATATACTTCGGCTCCTTTCCACCCATTGCACTCAAAAACCTACTAAACACCCAGTTAAACGAATCAAAGTCCTGTTTCGCAATTAAGGCCCCACAAAAAGTAACAGACTTTTTGTGATTATCAACCTCAGTGAAAGGGGTAAAAACCATCGAGTACTTATTAGTGGAGTACGTTGGATCGAAAGAAACAGCATCACCGAATAATTCAAAATTCCTCTTCGCTATCCCGTCAACCCAAATTGCACGCCGTAAACTACCATCGTCGTCAACGTCGTAGTCAAAGTAAAAACCATCCCTGTTTTCCTCCATTTCTTTAAAACGGTCAATGAACAATTGACCATCTCTTTAATGAATAAAACACTTAATGTCTCTTTGGAAATTCTTAAAACTATTGAGACTTGCGCCAATATTTTCAAAGCCGTTAAAATATTCTTTGATCATCCGGTATGTCCTATTTGCTCCAATGTTGAGTTGTCATAACAGAAAACGTAAATATGAATTACAATATCCACAAAAAAGGATTGAAATTTCAAAATTATTCGTAATAATTATATTTGAAAAAACGACCTGTTTATAAAGAATTTCAACAGGAATATTCGAAATATTAAACAATTCAGAATATATTAAACAGTTCAGAATATCATTATGATTTTTCATGTCGGCAATACCAATATGAAATAACAAGACATACAAACAAAATATCAACCTCATTGCAAAGCATTTCAAGTGAATTTAGAATATTCAACACAAATACAATTGCAGAAAGTAAAATTTGAAATCTCAACACCAATACTAAGAAATTTAACTGGATAATATATATATATATATATATAAATATATATATATATATATATATATATATATATATATATATATATATATATATATATATATATATATAAGAGTTTTTTCGAGCGCTCTCCTTAATTCAAGGAGCTTTTAGCCAATCATAAAATTACATTAAGAAAATAAATTAAATTGTGAAATAATAGTAGTTTGGAAAGAAATAATTATATGAGAAATAATTCCCTTATTTAATTATAAAACATTAGAAAAATTTTAGCTAAGTCTTTGATTATTATGTTTCATAAAATATATACGTCGAAATAATATAAAAATAACATCATTAGTTTCAAAACGAAAAATGCTATCAAATGAGTATAAATATCAAAATATTTTATCCAATAAAAAAAACATTTGAAAGACAGGTTAAATAATTTACATTGAAAAAAAAAAAAATTGGAAAGAAACAATTATGATATATTAGATAATATTTAGGTAAGTCTTCAAACCTTTTTTGTGTATATATATATCAAAAACTTTAGCTTGGTCTTCTAAGGTACCGGGTTAAATAGTTTTAGTTTATTATGTTCTAATTATGATTATTGTTTGTGTTATTATTAATTTTTACGTGTATTTGATTTGATAAGTGTATTTAATTTTTAAAATTTTATTTCTTAATTATCATGTTTGGTATTTAAACATAGCTTGATTGAATTAATAATGATCTTTTTTCCTTTATATGTTGCAGATTTATATTTTAAGTTCAAGATTTGAGGTACTCATTGAAGAAATTTAATTACAAAATCAATCAAATATGTAACATGATAGGTAAAATAGATATACATGATCTATTGATTGTCTTATTTTCATATTATTCAGAGTTAATCAAAAGGTTGGTTTATTAATGGAAGATCACTAATAGGTTGGTTTATTTATGTGAAATATCCCTATTTATTATTCATCATTCTTGATCTTTTAGTTACTTTCCTATTAAGTTTTGATTTAATTGTTTATGTCAATTTTGTATTAGAATATCTAAAAATTAGGTATAAAAAGAATCAATATGAATGATGTATTATAATGATAAGGTAAAGTTTAGTTTGATGAAAAGAGAATTTTGCTAAGTGTTTCTAGAGTGCCCACATCATAATTTATTAAATTTGTATATTATTTTTTAATTACTTATTAATAAAGTGAACAATACTTACCATGATTATTTGATAATCTAATACGGAGTTAAAAATATTTATTTGATAATTTAATAAATTCAAAACAATTACTTTTGTTAATATTAAAAGAAAAACTCTTCTAGAAGTAAGTTCAATTAAGAGTAATTAACTTTAACTAAAATTTAAAGAATAAAAAAAAGTAAGATAAAAAGTACTAAGACCAACGTCTTTCATATTGTTATAATACTAACCTTTAACCTTTTTCCCAATGTTTTTCAAAACATTTTAGTTCTCTATAAAATTTAAATAAAAACTCACTTAAAAAATATTAAAACTCACATAAGGAAAAATAGTACTTCCTCCATTTCTTTGGATTCTATACATTTGCTTTTTGGACACTATTCACAAGTGAGGAGAATCTTCGATATATCGTCTAATATATGAAATAAAAAATAGTCATGTGAGATCTTATTTTAATTGCATTTTCGAGAGCATTATTAATATGTAAATTTTATAATTTTCGGAATTATGTAACTAAAGATATAAACAAAAGAAAACGTGCATCGACGTACGTGCAAAAAGCAAATGTATAGAATCCAAAGAAATGGAGGAAGTATTTTATTTTATTTTGCATAAGATAAATGTAACAACCCGGTTTTTCATGACTTAATTAAACTAAGGCGGAAAATTAATTAAGTCTAATACATGCCGGATGTTAATTAAATTACATTCAAATGGCATAGGATACAAATATATATTACAATCTCTCAAAGAAAACAAACGAAACATCCTAATCGTCCCGATAATCCTGAGTCTCGAAAATCTCCTGCAACGGAGACAAAAACACAAAATAGGAGGATCTCCCGCTCAGAGGCGGGAAGTGACTGTTCTAACCAACATCCTCTAAACCAAAGTTTTGGTTTATTTAACCTATGATTAAAAGTAACTTGGCAGCACTAAACGCGTATAACTACCGCAGCACCTTATGTCAATAAAATTAGACAAATAGCATATAATATCAGTTCTCACATATAGATATTTAAATCTTATACAACATGATAAACAAAATTTAAAACATTTCAATTTATAGAATCACAATAAATAAACATGACTATCATCTCAATTAATATAATATATATATATATAAAGCCTAAATCATGGCAATCTAGATATATGCATAAGTCGTAATCAATTCAATAAACACATAGTCGTGAACAATCATGCAATTCTAAACATATGCAATATAGAAAATAAATAAATAAAACACATTGCAAGTAGACAAGCAAAAACACATAAGGAAACATGATGATTCAAACACGAGTATACATCCAATCACATAACGTACAACACTCATATGTAATCATTCTCAATAAATCGTACTTCAACACTCAGGAAATCATGTCATTCAGACAATAATCAATCAAGACAAGGAAATGCATTCAACATGTGATAACCAATGAGTCTTCGTTACTAAGGCGGAATCATGCAGACATAATCCGCGCAGTAGCCGACAGGGCCAACATAACTTGGACATGACTGCCAGGCTAAAGATATCTAAGGTAATAAGGACGATTCAATCCCTTGTCTAATGTATGCATACACTACCTATCGAGGATCATACGTATTCGCTATTCAAAAGGTATCACCGACGAAAAAGTTCGACTATCAATGATGCCCCATCCCTGAGGTTGTATATCCCGCACCGAAATAATAATTTTAAAAATTATTAGATCGCCTTTAGCAACACAGGGAGGGAGCTAAAGTCCCCATAGACAGCTACCTCGCTAACTTCGAATTCAAGAGTCGCAACATGGCGAACAATCCAAATATTTTATCAAGTACTCATTTTCTCAAACTCTTATTTCCTCGTTCAATTCAACGTGTGACAATTCTGAAAATCTTAGTAATATCGTCGAACTTTGTATAATGAAATTTTAGTTCTAGCAATTCTTCAAGTAAGCAGAAACACATAGAAAACTTAAATATTTATTTTGAGTCCGTTCGTAAATTTTAAATATTTTCACTATTCATTATTTTACTATTCATCACGGTTACTATTCATCATTTTACTATTCATTATTTTCTTTTAAATATTCATTCTCGTTACTTAGTTTATTTTAAAGTTTTTTATTTCGAGTAACTCAAATAGGTTCAAGTAATAAATTTATTTTATTCAAGTGTAAGTATTTTATTTGATTAAGTTAAAAGATTTAGTTTTGTTTAAATTTCAACTTAAGTATGTTTACAATTAGTGATATAAATATTCCAAGTTTCGTGTAATATAATAATTATTTTATATTTTCATAGTTAATATAAATAATGAAGGTGTTTAGTTACATAATATTCATAACATTTATTTTAACCTGTAAAAATATATTGATGATACTTAGCAAAATTTAGTATTTTTAATAAAATATAAAATAATGACACTTAGGAAATATTCATTTAGGTAGCCTATTTTCTTAATACGACTTCGTGTTATCAATTTTACTTATTCGTGGTAGGTGAAAGGACAATTTAATCGTAGATTTTTTTTATTTAAGTTTTTATAACTTAGAAATCTTTTCTACATTATTTTTATGAAACCATTCGTATCCTTTTTATAATGTCTTACGTTTTATATGTTTTATTTTTATTATACGACCTACATTTATTTAGTGAGTTATCGACTTTAAGACGAATTCTTAATTTTTAAAGATATTGTTTAAATTTGTGAGCTTTGCTTTAACTTAATATTTTCATATAAAATATTATATTTACTAGGTTATTATATGCTTCGATACTCTTATCGACCTTACATTTTTATACTTAGTCAATTCTTGACATTTTATTTTTATTCTAATTTGTATTTGTGACGTTGGTTCTTAAATTTCTTTTTACGCGACTTCGCCTAACTTCATTTTATTTTCACAAATCTTGTTAGTGATACAAATTCTTAACTTATTCAAAATTAGCTTTACTTAGGTTTATTCTAAATTTCAAGTTCTTTATTTCATTTCTGATATTTTATCTAAATACTTATTAAGTATATTTTCGGTTCATCGTAAACTTTAGAGTATTAGAAAACTAATTGTTATATTAAAAGTGATATGACATTTTATATAACTATTTATCCTAGAAATTTTATACGTGTAACTTTTAATTTATATTTTTACTTTTAAATTGATTAACTATTAATTTAAACTTAATACTCTTTTTATTTAACTCTTTATTTTTAGTTGTATTTTAATTTGAACCATTAAGTGACTATAAATATTTTTACGACTATAAATATTTTTATATTTATTTAGTTTATTTACTTAAGCCGGTTAATAATATTTTTAGTCTTATTTTATACTTGTGATGCTTATATTTAATATCTTGAATAAACTACACATAACATATAATTTCAACATGATAAAATTTCATATAAATTCAACAATAATTTAATAATGCAATTTTCACCTAAAACATATATCATAAAATCATACAAATATCATATTTCACAATTCAATTCAACAACATATAATAACTAAAATTAACACCCAATTTCATACTATAGCGTATTATACAAAGTTATTAAATAAACTCAAACGGGAATCATACGTGCCTAATGCATACTAGCTCACTTTTAATAACAAATTAATCAGAATAAAGCCAAAAAGTTAATGTTAGAGATTTTGAGGAAGAATCGAGTCACCTAAATTTGGCTCACGAACAGAGGCCTCTAAATAAAACCCGACTTAATTAATTTCCAAAGCACGACAAGGTCTGGTCTGACCCAACTCGACAGTGGCAGCGACATCAGTGTCAATAGAGAATTGTTTTTCAAAAACAGAGGAAAGAGAATTGAATTAAAATCGAGCGCAATTAAATCGACAAGATAAAGAATAGATAGCTTGAAATCAAAATCGACAAGGCGCTCACCGAATCCAACAGGAGCAGCCGTGGAGTGATTTTCGGTGACGAAATTAAGAGCTCATTGAGGAAGGAAGAGAAATGAGAGGGAGAGCAGAGAACGTCAGTGGCAGTGGTGCACAATAACGCTAGTCCCGGCGACGAAACAACGTCAAAAGCAATGTACTCGTGGTGGCTGCCACAGTAGGGTCTCGGTGATTCACGGTGGACCAAGAGTAGAGGAGAGGCTGAGCAAAACAGGGGAGGTAGACGGTGTGACTTCCAGTCGACGGCGGCGATGGCCAAAATACGAGGTCTGAACAGTGAGGGCTCACGAGGTGGTACTCCGGCGAGGACAAATGGAGGTGGGCCCTTCAATGGTCGAGACGAAGGCAGGGGAGGCCGAGAAAGAAGAAGGTGGTCTGACCACCGGTGACGGTGGTCCCAATCAGCTCTAATGGTGGTGGTGCTGGGTGACTGAGCTCGAGCTCGAGCTCGCCATTAATGGTGGTTCGACGACCATGGCCATGGTGGTGCGTGGTTGTAGAAGGCCGCAGAGGCGGCTGTGAGGAGCACGGTGGTGCTCATGGTGGCAGTAAGCAGGGGCGGCCGTCGGTGGTAGGAGGGAGATGGTGGCAGGTGGCCGGTGTTGCTGTTGTTGTCGTGTTTGTTGTTGTTTGTTGTTGTCTGCTAACTTGTTCACTACAAGAAAAAGTCTGTTTTGCAACCAACCAATTTGGTCGCTAAAAGCCTAAAATTAGTCGCAAAATGGATTTAGCGACCAACTCGCGACTAATTTTTGGTGGTCGCTGTAACAACCCGGTTTTTCGTGACTTTAATTAAACTAAGGCGGAAAATTAATTAAGTCTATATATTACAAAATCAGCTGTTATCGTCATAAAACTCTGTACACATAATACGAGTTTGGAGATAAAACAGAGTTATTCGATTACATTCTCTCAAAAAGGAGTACAAAATAAAGGTAACCATCCCCGGCATTCAAAAGCGGTAGTCTCGGGGTACCTGCATTAAACTCTCATCATTTTCTCGCACACTCTTTCGACACATGCAATTCTAAAACAATATGCGGTATAAATAATAAATAAGCAAAAATGAAGAGCAAATAGCAAATAAAACACGTAAGGAATTTATGATGATTCAAACATGAGTATAATTCAATCAAATAATGTACCACGCTCACAAATAATCATACTCAATAAATCGTATTCCAATACTCATAACCAAGTCATTCAGACAATCATCAAACAAACAAGGAAATGCATTCAACATGTGATAACAAATGAGTCTTCGTTAGTAAGGCGGAAGCATGCAGACATAATCCGCGCAGTAGCCGGTAGGGCCAACATAACTTGGACGTGACTACCAGGCTTAAAGATATCTAAGGTAATAAGGATGATTCAATCCCTTGTCTAATGTATGCATACACTACCTATCGAGGATCATACTTATTCGCTATTCAAAAGGTATCACCGACGAAAAAGTTCGACTATCACCAGAGACGGGTACCCCCGAATGGGGTTGGCGTGCCCAAATACTATTCTATGGGCCCGGAAGTATCAAGTATGCCCCATCCACGAGGTTGATACCACACGTCAAACAGCAATCTTAAGATCGTTGAATAGCCTTGGGCAACTCAGGTAGGGAGCCCAAGTCCCCATAGACAGCTACCTCGTTAACTTCGAATTTCAAGAGTCACGACATGGCGAACAATCCAAGTATTTTATTTCAGTTAATTCAATTCTTTCCAATTCTTATTTCCTTGTTTATTCAAATCAAGTGACAATTCGGAAACTTAAATATATCGTCAAACTTTTATAATTAAATATAACGCACTACATGAACTCATATAAACAGAGCAAGTAAGGTATTTTATTTGAAGTATATGTTGATATTCTTCTTAACATGTCCACTTATTATTTTATTTATGTTCATTTTAAGTAATTGTTAAAACTTTGCTATTTTATTGATTCTTATCTTATTTTTTTGTATTTCATTTAGATTTATTATCTTAGTAAGTTAAACCATTTTGAAATTTTAGTTACTATTCATCATTTCTTTTAAATATTTATTCTTGTTACTTAGTTTACTTTAAGGTTCTTTATTTTGAGTAACCTAAATAGTTTTAAGTGACTAATTCATTTTATTCAAGTGTAAGTATTTTAATTGATTAAGTCAAAAGATTTAGTTTCGTTTAAATTTCAACTTAAGTGTGTTTTCAATTAGTGATATAAATATTCCAAGTTTCGCTTAATGTAATAATTATTTGATATTTTCATAGTCAATATAACTAATGAAGGTATTTAGTTACATAATATTCATAACATTTATTTTAACATTAGAAATATTACTAAAATGATATTTAACAAATTTTAGTATTCTTGATAAAATATAATTAGCTGACATTTAGTTAAATTTCTTTTAGGTGGTTTAATTTCTTAATACGATTTTATTTATATAACTTTCACGTAGTCGTATGAGGTGATTAGGTAACTTGATCTTGAGATTATTAATATTTATATTTTAGTAATATTCACTTAAGTGTAATTAATTTAATTATTTATTACTTTTTATAATGTCATAAACCTTATAGTTTAAATTTTAGTTAGGTTTTGTATTTATATATATAAATACATTATTCATGATTTTTATATAACTATACTTAGTAAATTGTTAGTCGATCTTTATATATTACTAAGATATTAACAATTTACCTTTTAGTTAATTTTTTATTTGTGATTCTAATTTTTAGCTTTATTTAGTAATAGTTTTAGTTAAGTTTATTTTAAGTTTCAAGTTCTTTATTTCGTTTTGATATTTTAAGCAAATACTTATTTAGTATAGTTTAAGTTCATTTTAAACTTTAGAGTTTTTAAATTAAAGTACTTATCATATTAAATTAGATATATGAGTTTTTATACGACTGTTTATATTAGATATTTAATACGAGTAACCTTTATGTATATTAAAATGAACTTTACTTTTAAATTGATTTAATCCTAATTTAAACTTGATACTCTTTTTATTTAACTCTTTATTTTTAGTTGTATTTTAATTTGAACCATTAAGTGACTACAACTATTTTTACGACTATAAATATTTTCATATTTATTTAGTTTATTTACTTAAGCCGGTTAATAATATTTTTAGTCTTATTTTATACTTGTGATGCTTACATTTAATATTTTCAATAAATTACACATAACATATAATTTCAACATGATAAAATTTCATATAAAATCAACAATAATTTAACAACACATTTTTCACCTAAAACATATTATCATAAAATCATACAAATATCATATTTCACAATTTAATTCAACATCATATATATAATTATAACATCACTTAGGAAAATAACATAAAATCAGTTACGAGGCGCTTATCACATAAGTGTGCGAGAAGCACCTTAAATTTGGCTCACGAACAGAGGGCCTCCAAAATAAACCCGACTTGTTTCATCTTTGGCCAAGACCCAAAATAGTAGTGAAGTCGAAAGAGAATAGCGGCTCCGGTTGACAAGCAGCGACATCGATTTCTCAAGAAAAGCAAGGAGATAGGGGAGTAAGAATCGATAATATAATTATCGACAAAATACGGTTTGAAAAGAAAAGAAAAGAGCATACAGAGTACTAACTGACAGAGTGATTAAAACCAACAGTGTTTTATATAAATCAAAATTGAAAGGGCAAAGAGAGGGTAGAAAATAGAAAAGTCCGAGCTATGAAATTGACGGAGTAACTTAAACCAACAACAGAGAATCAGTTATTGAGCTTAAATTCTGAAATTAAAGTAGAAAAGAAAAGTGATGAGAAGCTAAGAGATAGACCTCACGGTGGTCGATGCAAAGTAACGTAGTCGGTGAGCGACGGCTGGTCGACGTCGAGGCGGTTCACGGCAACAAGACCCAGCGATGGCAAAGAACGTGGTTCATCATCATGAAGGTGTTGAGAGGCAGCGCGAGTGATCGAGCTCCGGCGACGGTGGTATCATTCACGGGTGGCCCAAGTGACAGCGGAGAGGCGGTTTCCGGCGAAGAAAAAAAACGCAGGTAAATCAGGGGAGAAAGAGAAATTGAATTAAAATGGGCGAAATCAAATGACGATAAAATTTATCGACAGAAAACGATAAATGTGAATTAAGTCGACAATTACGTAGTCAACGAAATGAAATCGAAACGGGAAACGAAATGAAATAGGAAAATTTGAAATGAAAAGGGGCTCACCAAATGGAGGCGGCAGAGCACGGCCATGGTGGTGGTGTGGCTCACGGTGGTGATTGACGGAGGTCAGAGCTCCGGTGACCATGGCCATGGTGGCCGAAAACAGGGAAGGCGAGAAGGAAAAGAACAGGGCCGAGAAGAGAAGAAAACAGGGGAAAACAGGGGAGACCCGAGGAAGGCCTACGGTGGCAGAGCAGGGGCGGCCACGGTGGTCATGGTGGTCGACGCCTTCCAGTGAGCAGGTGGCGGTGGTGGCCACTAGTGGTGCTCCAAACTCAAGCGAACTCCGGCGATGGTTCAGGTGAGGCCTAACCGAGCAGGCCGAGGTGAGACAGAGAACGGTCATGGCGGCCTGAAGAACTCCGGCAAAGGTGACGGTGGCCATGGTGGCTCACGGTGGCTGCCATGGTGTTTGTTGTTATTGTTGCTGTTGAGTTCGTTGTTGTTGTTGTATGTCGTTATTGTTGTTGTTGTAGGTGATGTTGATGTTGGTGTTGTTGTTATTTATTTAATGAGAAATAAGGAGAGAAGAAGAAGAAGAAGAAGAAGAAGAAGGGAGAAGGAGGCAGGAAATGAAAATGAGGGAGTTAAGTTTTGAGTGGCAATTAGGTTAAACTAAAATATCCCAAAATCAAGTGTGTAGTAGTGTGTACCGACATACTAAGGTCACATGGGATATATTTGGGTCTGTTTCATTTTGTTTGCTCTGTTTCATTTACTCTTATTTATAACCTTTTATATTTTATAAAATATACTATACTTTAAATTATTTGTTTTAAATTTTAATTCCGTTGTTCATATTATAAAATTTATAGTTCAAAAATATAAAAGTATAAAAGTTGTCAGTTATGATTTCTATTACGGTCTCGAAGAATTTCAAACGGCTTGTTTATTTGCAAGATACGTTTTAATAAAACTATATTTATTCAAGTAATAATAATTTTTAAAGTAAAACGCAAATTTATTAAGTTTAATAAAACCAATTGAATCAAGATTTTAGTTTGACAAGTATTTTAAGAATAAAAATATAATACAGATTAATATAAAAATCGAGAAAGTTTAATTAGAAATATCTTGAGAAAGTTTATTTAATCGAAATTTTTCAGCCGCGTTTTTGAAGTAATTGAATAAAAGTTAATTTATATAAATTTTAATTTAAGAATTTTGTTAAAATAATTAATTAGTATTAATAAAAACACGAGGTTATTCTGATCCTACCTCTTAAGAAAAGTTTCGTCCCCGAAACTTGTATAGGACGGCTAACTGTTCGAGATTAAAAAGCAGTTGGAGAAAACATTGATGTTTTTGGAATTGGAATATTAATATTGCTCTTGATTGGGTTTGAATATTCTAAAAAGGAAAGGTTGAAGAATTTAATAACTTATTAATATAAATAATTCTTTTTCGAATTAACATCTAAATGTTGCTGCATTGTCATTTTCAAAATCTGCGTGAAAGAAGTTTTCAAAAAGGTAGGGCCTAGAAGTTTTGTACGGAATTAAATTAAATTAAAATAATAAGCGTTTTAAGAATTAAAACGATTTATTTAAAAATAAAATGTTAACCTTAAAATAAGTTGAATTAAAGAATTTTAATATTTAATTAGGATTGTGTTATATTCAAATTATTGTCCTACCCCCTTAAGAAGTTTTAAGCGTATCTATATAATATTATTATTGTTACTTTTAATGATCACATACATAAGATATATAGCCTTAGGAAAAACGGCATTTAGGGAAAATATGTAAAAATCGTAGTGATCATAAGGAAAATATGAGCCTGAATGAAATTAAGGAAATTCAGGTTATCGTTGAATGATACATAAAATTTTATAGAACTACGGATAACCTTTTTAATATAGCTCTTTTCTTAAAATTGTTATTATGATGTTATTAGGTGAAACAGAAATGTTATAAATCATATTTAAGATATAATTCGAAATTTATAATAAGGGGTTATATAAAAAAGAAAATATGATATATGTGATTATATTTTGACGAGAGATAATTGTTATAGATAGGACAAGTTCAAAAGGTATTTAAAATATAAAGGAGACTATAAGCTCAATTTAGTGATTAATACGTAGAAAACTATAAGTTCAAAACGGATGAAAATTCACAAGAAGATAATAATAGATTTAAGAAACTGGAAAATAATAAAGTTTAACAGGGTATGAAATAAAGAATAACCAATTTAAGACAATCAAATATCAAGGATATTTCAAATTATGAAACAAACGAATAATTTTTGAGGATGTTTTAAAGGTGAAAAACGAAGGTAAATTTTTAGAAGGTAGTTAGGAATTTATAAATTTACGATGTTAGAATTTTAAAATAAGATAGTAATGCTAAGAATTTGAGGGGTAATCAAGTTCAAAATATTTAAATTTAAATGATGAGGAGTTTCGAACAATTAAGTTCATTAGTTCAAAGAGGTTAAAATAACGAGGTAAACAGTTTACAAAAATGAAGGAAAATAGGTGAACTTCATCGCATGAGATTAATAAGTATTTCGTAGGAATTATAATTTAGGAGTTCAAGAATTTTAGAACAAGGGAATAGGCTTTAGGGGTTGAATAAAAGTTAATGAAATTATAAAGGAAAGATAAAAATCATTTTTCGAGATTAAATAGAACAAATGAAAATTATCTTTACGAAATCAATTAGTAGGTATTATAGATTTCAAGGTTAGAAATTTTAGAAGTTGATAACAAATATGGATGATATAATTTTATGAGATTAAGGAGAAGAGATGAAACTCAATTTAAGAAGTCAGTTATTAGGAATTATTGATTTAGGAAATCAACAATTTCGAAGGAGTTTATAATTTTTTTACGAGTTTGAAAAATCATTAAGTTAACCCTTTTTTTTTTGTAGGGATTTTAAAAATATAAAAGGGAACACTAAAATTTATTTTTTTGAGATTAAATATTATGAAGCTTATGATTAGAAGATTTAAAAACTGAAAGATTCCAAAAAGATAACGATGGATAAAGAAGGAATTCGATAAAGTTGTAGCAGTCGTTTAATGAAACATGATTCTTCAAACTTTGAATGTCTTCTTATGTTGCATAATTCTTACTGCGTCCATTTGTTGCGTTTGAATTCTTGTCATATTGTCTTCAAGTCTTATATTTGCGAGAAAATAAAAAGGAATATGAATTCATTTTATGAAGTCATTATAGGAGTATAATATAAGTTAGGAAGATTTTATTTTAGAAGAATAAAATAAGTTAAATAGATTTAAAATTTTTGGAGAAGAACCAGGATAACTTAGGTTATGAAGATGTTTGAGAAAAAGTTATAAAATCTGACAATGATAGAATTTTTCAAGGTTAAAAGTGTCGCTTCGGATCGTTCGACTCTTGATGCGTCCATTTGCATGTGCTTGTGTTCTTGTCGTCTCGTCTTCGATTTAAACGTCTCGATTTTTGGTAACGTTAGTATAAGAGACTTGTTAGTCAAAAAGATTAGTCATGGAGCACTTAGCAGGCAAGAAAAGAGAAATAAAAATCTATCGAGGTCGAATGACGGCTGAAGATTCTAAAATCTAGGTCAGTCGGTCAATCCTTAATATTTCTACCCATTCTCACATTTAAAGCGTTCTAAGATTATTATTTTAGCGATCTAAGATTTCTAATTCATTATTTGATCCTATAAGTCTATGCCTGACATACGATATGAATGTCTGGCCCAGGTGTCGTCTCGCTAAATGAAATAACTTTAAGTTACTCACGGTCGCAAGACAGCTTTGATACCAACTGTAACAACCCGGTTTTTCGTGACTTTAATTAAACTAAGGCGGAAAATTAATTAAGTCTATATATTACAAAATCAGCTGTTATCGTCATAAAACTCTGTACACATAATACGAGTTTGGAGATAAAACAGAGTTATTCGATTACATTCTCTCAAAAAGGAGTACAAAATAAAGGTAACCATCCCCGGCATTCAAAAGCGGTAGTCTCGGGGTACCTGCATTAAACTCTCATCATTTTCTCGCACACTCTTTCGACACATGCAATTCTAAAACAATATGCGGTATAAATAATAAATAAGCAAAAATGAAGAGCAAATAGCAAATAAAACACGTAAGGAATTTATGATGATTCAAACATGAGTATAATTCAATCAAATAATGTACCACGCTCACAAATAATCATACTCAATAAATCGTATTCCAATACTCATAACCAAGTCATTCAGACAATCATCAAACAAACAAGGAAATGCATTCAACATGTGATAACAAATGAGTCTTCGTTAGTAAGGCGGAAGCATGCAGACATAATCCGCTTGATGGCGGTAGAGGCCAACATAACTTGGACGTGACTACCAGGCTTAAAGATATCTAAGGTAATAAGGATGATTCAATCCCTTGTCTAATGTATGCATACACTACCTATCGAGGATCATACTTATTCGCTATTCAAAAGGTATCACCGACGAAAAAGTTCGACTATCACCAGAGACGGGTACCCCCGAATGGGGTTGGCGTTTCCAATTACTATTCTATGGGCCCGCGGAAGTATCAAGTATGCCCCATCCCTGAGGTTGATACCACACGTCAAACAGCAATCTTAAGATCGTTGAATAGCCTTGGGCAACTCAGGTAGGGAGCCCAAGTCCCCATAGACAGCTACCTCGTT
The DNA here is from genome assembly GCA_023091065.1 of Dianthus caryophyllus. Taxonomy (NCBI): domain Eukaryota; kingdom Viridiplantae; phylum Streptophyta; class Magnoliopsida; order Caryophyllales; family Caryophyllaceae; genus Dianthus; species Dianthus caryophyllus. The sequence goes on along the minus strand of CM041529.1, from coordinate 6,219,806 downwards.
AACTTCGAATTTCAAGAGTCACGACATGGCGAACAATCCAAGTATTTTATTTCAGTTAATTCAATTCTTTCCAATTCTTATTTCCTTGTTTATTCAAATCAAGTGACAATTCGGAAACTTAAATATATCGTCAAACTTTTATAATTAAATATAACGTACCACATGATCTCATATAAACAGAGCAAGTAAGGTATTTTATTTGAAGTATATGTTGATATTCTTCTTAACATGTCCACTTATTATTTTATTTATGTTCATTTTAAGTAATTGTTAAAACTTTGCTATTTTATTGATTCTTATCTTATTTTTTTGTATTTCATTTAGATTTATTATCTTAGTAAGTTAAACCATTTTGAAATTTTAGTTACTATTCATCATTTCTTTTAAATATTTATTCTTGTTACTTAGTTTACTTTAAGGTTCTTTATTTTGAGTAACCTAAATAGTTTTAAGTGACTAATTCATTTTATTCAAGTGTAAGTATTTTAATTGATTAAGTCAAAAGATTTAGTTTCGTTTAAATTTCAACTTAAGTGTGTTTTCAATTAGTGATATAAATATTCCAAGTTTCGCTTAATGTAATAATTATTTGATATTTTCATAGTCAATATAACTAATGAAGGTATTTAGTTACATAATATTCATAACATTTATTTTAACATTAGAAATATTACTAAAATGATATTTAACAAATTTTAGTATTCTTGATAAAATATAATTAGCTGACATTTAGTTAAATTTCTTTTAGGTGGTTTAATTTCTTAATACGATTTTATTTATATAACTTTCACGTAGTCGTATGAGGTGATTAGGTAACTTGATCTTGAGATTATTAATATTTATATTTTAGTAATATTCACTTAAGTGTAATTAATTTAATTATTTATTACTTTTTATAATGTCATAAACCTTATAGTTTAAATTTTAGTTAGGTTTTGTATTTATATATATAAATACATTATTCATGATTTTTATATAACTATACTTAGTAAATTGTTAGTCGATCTTTATATATTACTAAGATATTAACAATTTACCTTTTAGTTAATTTTTTTATTTGTGATTCTAATTTTTAGCTTTATTTAGTAATAGTTTTAGTTAAGTTTATTTTAAGTTTCAAGTTCTTTATTTCGTTTTGATATTTTAAGCAAATACTTATTTAGTATAGTTTAAGTTCATTTTAAACTTTAGAGTTTTTAAATTAAAGTACTTATCATATTAAATTAGATATATGAGTTTTTATCATTTGTTTATATTAGATATTTAATACGAGTAACCTTTATGTATATTAAAATGAACTTTACTTTTAAATTGATTTAATCCTAATTTAAACTTGATACTCTTTTTATTTAACTCTTTATTTTTAGTTGTATTTTAATTTGAACCATTAAGTGACTACAACTATTTTTACGACTATAAATATTTTCATATTTATTTAGTTTATTTACTTAAGCCGGTTAATAATATTTTTAGTCTTATTTTATACTTGTGATGCTTACATTTAATATTTTCAATAAATTACACATAACATATAATTTCAACATGATAAAATTTCATATAAAATCAACAATAATTTAACAACACATTTTTCACCTAAAACATATTATCATAAAATCATACAAATATCATATTTCACAATTTAATTCAACATCATATATATAATTATAACATCACTTAGGAAAATAACATAAAATCAGTTACGAGGCGCTTATCACATAAGTGTGCGAGAAGCACCTTAAATTTGGCTCACGAACAGAGGGCCTCCAAAATAAACCCGACTTGTTTCATCTTTGGCCAAGACCCAAAATAGTAGTGAAGTCGAAAGAGAATAGCGGCTCCGGTTGACAAGCAGCGACATCGATTTCTCAAGAAAAGCAAGGAGATAGGGGAGTAAGAATCGATAATATAATTATCGACAAAATACTGATTTGAAAAAGAAAAGAAAAGAGCATCTGAGTACTAAGCGTGAGTGATTAAAACCAATGATGTTTTATATAAATCAAAATTGAAAGGGCAAAGAGAGGGTAGAAAATAGAAAAGTCAGAGCTATGAAATTGATTTGAGTAACTTAAACCAACAACAGAGAATCGGTTATTGAGCTTAAATTCGAAATTAAAGTAGAAAAGAAAAGTGATGAGAAGCTAAGAGATAGACCTCACGGTGGTCGATGCAAAGTAACGTAGTCGGTGGCGCGACGGGCGGTCGGCGTCGAGGCGGTTCACGGCAACAAGACCCAACGATGGCAAAGAACGTGTTCATCATCATGAAGGTGTTGAGAGGCGCTGAGTGATCGAGCTCGGCGGCGGTGGTATCATTCACGGGTGGCCCAAGTGGCAATGGAGGCGGTTTCCGAAGAAAACGCAGTAAATCGGGGAGAAAGAGAAATTGAATTAAAATGGGCGAAATCAAATGACGATAAAATTTATCGACAGAAAACGATAAATGTGAATTAAGTCGACAATTACGTAGTCAACGAAATGAAATCGAAACGGGAAACGAAATGAAATAGGAAAATTTGAAATGAAAAGGGGCTCACCAAATGGAGGCGGCAGAGCACGGCCATGGTGGTGGGGTGGGTCACGGTGGGGATTGACTGAGGTCGAGCTCGGTGACCATGGCCATGGTGGCCGAAAACAGGGAAGGCGAGAAGGAAAAGAACAGGGCCGAGAAGAGAAGAAAACAGGGGAAAACAGGGGAGACCCGAGGAAGGCCTACGGTGGCAGAGCAGGGGCGGCCACGGTGGTCATGGTGGTCGACGCCTTCCAGTGAGCAGGTGGCGGTGGTGGCCACTAGTGGTGCTCCAAACTCAAGCGAACTCCGGCGATGGTTCAGGTGAGGCCTAACCGAGCAGGCCGAGGTGAGACAGAGAACGGTCATGGCGGCCTGAAGAACTCCGGCAAAGGTGACGGTGGCCATGGTGGCTCACGGTGGCTGCCATGGTGTTTGTTGTTATTGTTGCTGTTGAGTTCGTTGTTGTTGTTGTATGTCGTTATTGTTGTTGTTGTAGGTGATGTTGATGTTGGTGTTGTTGTTATTTATTTAATGAGAAATAAGGAGAGAAGAAGAAGAAGAAGAAGAAGAAGAAGGGAGAAGGAGGCAGGAAATGAAAATGAGGGAGTTAAGTTTTGAGTGGCAATTAGGTTAAACTAAAATATCCCAAAATCAAGTGTGTAGTAGTGTGTACCGACATACTAAGGTCACATGGGATATATTTGGGTCTGTTTCATTTTGTTTGCTCTGTTTCATTTACTCTTATTTATAACCTTTTATATTTTATAAAATATACTATACTTTAAATTATTTGTTTTAAATTTTAATTCCGTTGTTCATATTATAAAATTTATAGTTCAAAAATATAAAAGTATAAAAGTTGTCAGTTATGATTTCTATTACGGTCTCGAAGAATTTCAAACGGCTTGTTTATTTGCAAGATACGTTTTAATAAAACTATATTTATTCAAGTAATAATAATTTTTAAAGTAAAACGCAAATTTATTAAGTTTAATAAAACCAATTGAATCAAGATTTTAGTTTGACAAGTATTTTAAGAATAAAAATATAATACAGATTAATATAAAAATCGAGAAAGTTTAATTAGAAATATCTTGAGAAAGTTTATTTAATCGAAATTTTTCAGCCGCGTTTTTGAAGTAATTGAATAAAAGTTAATTTATATAAATTTTAATTTAAGAATTTTGTTAAAATAATTAATTAGTATTAATAAAAACACGGGGTGTTACAGTCGCAAAAGGCTCGGTCGCAGATTTAAATTGGTCGCGAATCGGTTGCAAATTAGCGACCAATTTAGTTTAGTAGCTGATTGGCAACCAATTACACCTGGTCACTAATTTGCAACTAATTTACTATAGTAGCAGATTTGCAACTATTAAAAGCAATTAGTTGCAAATTTGCAACCAACAATTTTGAAGCAAATTTGAAACTAAATTATAGATTGGTTGCTAAATGTATTTCAAGGCCCAAAAAAAATACCCTCTCTTAATTGAGAGGGTTAATATTAATCAAAGGAGTAATTAAAAACAAGTCAAAAGGTTAATCTACCAATTTAAACTAACTATTACTTTAGTCCAAATCTGCTCTAAATTACAAAAACTAATATAACCTAAAACCAAGCACGGTGGTGAGAGAAAGAGGAGGCTGAGGAGAGACCAAAAGTGATCGAGCAGGTGGTGAAACTCCGGCGGACACGCCAAGAGGTAAATGACAGGCGGCGAGGAGGACATCATGGCGGTGGACTTGACATGGCGGGAGAAAAAGGAAGGCGGCGATGGAGGGCGGCGGTGGTTCACTTTGTCGCCAGATGGATAAAGCAGGGGAAGATGTGTTGTTATTGCATGTTGAGGTGGTTTGTTTTTTGTTGAAGTGTATATGAGAGAGCTTAAGTAGAAGAAGACCACTACAAGATGGATCAAAATGGTTGAGAAGGAGAGCAATTAAAGATGAAAATATAAATCAGAATATGAGAGTATAAGGAAGGGAACAAAGGTGTAAGGAAGTGTGTTGTGGAAGCCAAAGAAATCAAAAATGAATGGAGGAGGACAAGCAACGTGGCTAACTATAATCCAAAGAGTTTTTTTGTATCATTTTTAATCACTCTTATCTACCGAGTATAACTTTTCACTACTCGTACATCTTACTCAAATATACAGACTACTCCGTACTTGGTATAATGTGTATAATAATTCATTTTAATTTTGGTTTTACCATTATTAAAAAAAATCCGTATATTTTATTAAAATAAATTATTAACATAAAATAAGTATTTAAATTTTTTAATGAAAATTATGAAATTAAAATTTAATTTAATGTCCTCTTTACAAAAGTTGAAGTAAATAAATTTTAGAATTAGCAATATAATTAAAATAATTACATTATATGGAGTATTAAATTATCATGGTGTGTTACCGCCCCAAATATCGGTAATTTGATTACCATTCTATTTTGGAGTGAAACAAATATTAACGTTTTTATTTGACTTAAAATAAGTTTTGATCAAATGCTCAAGCAAATTAACATAGATATGACTATCCTTTTCTTTTTTCAGAGATTTTAATAGATTTTAAAATATTAGAAAATAATTTTTTATAAGGAAAAGCGTTAATTTGCGTTGCCCCACAATAAAAACAAGTAAACAAATGCCTGAATCAGAAAGATATTTGATAATTGCTTATATAAATTCAACAAGTATTTATTTAGTTGCTAAATAGCAACAAAATATTGCAACCCTTTCTAAATTGGTCACAAATTAGCGACTAATAAATAATTAGTTGCTTATTTGCAACCAAAATTAGCAACATATGTCCAAACGGTAGCTAATCTGCAACCATTAAATAATTAGTAGCCAATTTGCAACTAAAATTTGCAACCTATGTCCAAATGGTTGCTAATTTGCAACCAATAAGTAACTAGTTGCTAATTAGAAACTCAAATTTGCAATCAATGTTAATTAGTCGCTAATCTGCATTTGAAAGTACATTAGTTGCTTTTTAGCGACTAATTTATTGATGGTTGCAAAAATTAGTCGCTAATCGCCCTTTTTCTTGTAGTTATTATTATTATTATTATTATTATTATTATTATTATTATTATTATTATTATTATTATTATTATGTTGTTGCTGCTGCTTGTTTTGTTGATGTTGTTTATGTTGTTATTGGTTGTGTTTTTAATGGAGAAATGAAAAAAGTAAAGGAGGAAGAAGAAGAGAGAGTGAGAGATGAAGGCAGTAAACAAAAGAGGGAGTCATTAGGTTTAACTATTTGAGTAGTGTGTTAAGTAAGCACAAAACAAAAAAAATCTAAAAAGAGGTGGTGGATGTGTACCGACATAAGTGAGTAAATATTTGGGTCTGTTTTTCCGATTTGTTCTGTTTCATTCGCTATTATTTATAAATCTTTATATTTTAAAAAATATATTATGTACAATATAATCTCGTTTTCGTTTCAGTTTTATGATTAATATTATTAAACTTATATTTTAAAAATATAGAATATACAAAAATATCAGTTACGAATTTTATAACTGTCTCATAAATTTTTTAAACGGTCTGTTTGTTTGCAAGATACATTTCGATAAAATAATATGTATTCAAATAATAATACTTTTTAAAGTACAATGCAAATTTATTAATTTTAATAAAATCAATAAAATCAAAGTTTTAGTTTGACAAGTATTTTAGAAATAAAAATATAATACACATTATTATAAAATCAAGAAAGTTTAATTAGATATGTATTTGAGAAAGTTTATTCAATCGAAATTTTTTAGCCGCATTTTCAAAACAATTGAATAAAAGTTAAATTATATAAATTTTAATTTAATAATTTAGTTAAAATAATTAATTAGCGTTAATAAAAACACGGGGTGTTACAATAAACTTATATTTTCATATAAATTGAAGAGCTCTTTAGTAACACTTACCATACTTATTTCATATTTTAATTAAAATAATATCTTGATAGTCTAATAAAGTCAAAGAATTTAGTTTTTAATAAAATTAAAAGAAAATCTCTCCTACAAAAGAAATTTAATTTAAAGTAATTATCTTTCTATATAACTTAGGAAAAATTTACAAGAATAATCTCAACTAACACCTATCTTCCATGGATAATTCCAACTCAAAATATTCTCAAAACTTACCTAAAAAAAATTAGCTAAAAAGATACTAAGACTAACATTTTTCCTAATTTTATTAGACTAAAAAAGTAAGGTACAAAATTTCCTTATTTAGTTATCATACACTTTTAGGTATGTTTAAACCATTTTTATCTATAAAAATAGGATCATGTAATTCCACCCTATCTTTTGGAAAAATACACAAGAATAATCTCAACTAACATTCATTTTCCAAAACTAATCCTAACTCAAAATAATCCAAAAATAATCCTAACTATTGAAAGTTATTCCAATAATATACTTGGGATTATTCTTGTGAATTTTTCCCTATCTTTTTAAGTTCTACATCTAAATCTCAACCGTAGGATCTTAAAGATCCAATGGCTCAAACCAAATTTCACTAACTAATTTACAATTCATGCTTATATATATATATATATATAGAGTAAAGTTATATCAAGACAACAAATATTGCGAGACACAAACGGCATTAATGACATTTTAGCTTTTTGTGAAACTTTAACATAGTTTTATGAAGCTTCAAAATTGTGAAAGCTTTAACAAAATTGTGAAACTTTAAGGCATTAAAGTTTCACAATTTCAAGTTCGTAAAGCTATGCTAAAGTTTCACCAAAAAGGCTAAAATGCTATGTCTCGTTTGTGTCTCGCAATATTTAGGTGTCTCGTTTGAACTTGTTTCTATATATATATATATATATATATATATATATATATATATATATATATATATAGATTTGAGATCCGGTGCGAACTGTTGTTTCGATACGAACCGTACGAACTCAATTTCAACCATCAGATGCAGATGAAATCAACGACTAACATTAAAACCCCCAAACACGTACTCCCTTCTCCTTTCAATTACTCCTTCAAATCATTGATTTCAATCCCAAGCCCTAACCCTGCTACTACTCCACCACCACCGTTAGCCTCATATCGTCGCCGTCGACCACCACGACGACAACCACCCTAACGCCGGCCAAATCGTCACAGCTGGCAGATTTCGTTGACCCATCATTACACCGTGATTTAAAGCCCCAAATATTTTGTTTCTCATAAATCCGACTGAATTAGTAAGCTATGGCAACCACCAACGCCTCACGCGCCACCGTCGATTCCACCGTGCACGCCTCAGCCACCTCTGCTCGTCGACCTCCTTTCTCCCCATTTCAGATCTACAACTACCATGGTCCTCGTATACATCTCTATCTTCTACTCGCTAGAAAACGCCACTGTGCTCCCTGTCAACGTCGTTTCCACTACCACCGTGGTGGCCTCTCGGACCTCGCCGGAAACCATCGACGCCACCACTTCCTTCGTTCTCCCTCTTCGCTCCCTTGTTGATATACCAATATCACTCGCTGATTGGTGATTGTACGGTAAATACTAGGCTGTGGTCTAGTGGCGGTGATGGTGAGTGGTCTTAGGTGGTGGATACATGGAATATTGGTCCAGGTACATTACTTAATAGTGTGGATACATAAATCGATTTATGTTTCTGGAGTAGCAATTTGTGTATCTGGAATGTTAAATGGTGTATTTGAGTAGTTTCTGTTGTTGCGTTCTGTTATCCGTTGACATGGGCTGCTATCCGAAGCTGCGTGTAGGTTTCCGCTGTTTTAAGATGATGGTTGTCGTGCTGCTTCGCGCTATCGCGAACAATTTTTTAATTTTGCGTGATGCTCTCTTCCACGTGCTAATGTCTGCTGCGCTGTTGTCTGCCACTATATGATGTTGTCCTTGTTCTGTTGTAAATGCATTTCGGTATCATTTTTTAAGCCGATTAGTTCAAACGGTAGAACATTGTGCGAAGCACAAAATATGGGTTCGACTCCCATATCGGCTATATACAATACGTTGAAGGCTGGCTGTCACATTCGGGCAATAACGACTACATAAAAGTACTATCACTAGCTACTGCTGCTGATAACTGACCTAATCCTTAGTATACTCGTTTACTCACTGTGGCTTAAAGGAAAAAAATGATGGATATATTGCATTGTAACCTTTTTGTTCAATTATGTTTGCTTCTTTTGTTTCATGTTTAATTAAGCGATGGGCAATTAGTCATATTAATTTGTGTTGTAATTTCTATGTCTATTCTGGCTCAGAAAATGGACGTCTGTCATCAGCGACCAGGAGAAGAATCGGCTAGCTCCAGTAAGTTAGGACCTAAGTTGTACACATTAACACAAGAAACCTTGCATCTTTTGGCTTAGGCTCTTTGCACGGTTATTATGTTATTCCACATGTGCAGATTGTTGAAGCTCTTGGCACAAGTTATTTGGGACCTGACTATACTGAGGTAACATATCTTTTCTACTTGAAAGCAATGCCAATGTTTACTGTATATCAATGGAAACCTCTTTATCTGCTTCTGCAGCCAAAGGAATTTGGTGAGATATCTTTGAAGGACATTGATCGTGTAGCAAACAGTTCATTTCCTCTGTGCATGCGGCACCTTTTTAATAAGGTTTGAAATTAAGTTACCTGAACTTCATTAATCTTTCCTTACTAATGTAATTGTATGAGTCATGTTAGATCTCTCCAAATAAGTTTTTATTTATTGTTTTATTTTCCCCCTAGTTACAGTAATTTCCCCCCTAGTTACATGAATTTCCCATCTAGTTACACTTTATTTTGTTCTAGTTTCATGAATTTCCCCTCTAATTACATGAATTTCCCCTCTAGTTACGGTTATTTTCCCTCTAGTTACAGTAATTTCCCCCCTAGTTACATGAATTTCCTCTCTAATTACAGTTATTTTCCCTCTAGTAATTATGAATTGTTTCCCCTTTGTGGTTACGCTTATTATGAGTGTAGCTACAGGTTTTATCGTCCTAGTTACATTGTTTTTCCCTTTGTGGTTACACTTATTATGAGTCAAGCATCACTTTTCCCTTGTAGTATGTTGAAATATACATACCATTTTCTAGTTACACTTTATTTTGTTCTATTTACATGAATTTCCACTCTAGTTACATGAATTTCCCCTCTAGTTACGGTTATTTTGTTCTAGTTACAGTAATTTCCCCTCGAGTAACATGAATTTCCCCTCTAGTTAAATAAATTTCCCTTCTAGTTACATGAATTTTCCCTCTAGTTACACTTTATTTTGTTCTAGTTTCATGAATTTCCCCTCTAGTTACGGTTATTTTCCCTCTAGTTACAGTAATTTCCCCCCTATTTACATGAATTTCACGTAATAACGTGAAGACATAAAAGTCGTGACAAAAATGGCAACGTTAATTGATTAATCTAATTTTAATCAGTTTAGCCATGCAATTACTTGTATAACCCGATAACCTCGTTTTTGTGTGTATAAATATACCCAAAACTACAACTAACAATCTTACTTTTTTTTTTTTTTTTTTTTGTGTAATTACTATTTTATATATAATATCAACTTTTAGTAATACTTATTATATTAAGAGTCGTGACTCTCGATCGAGGTAATCTTCGTCGTCACTAGTCTTGCTTAGAATAACATTTTCTTTCCCAATAAGGAGGAACATATATAATATATACGGAGTACGAAGTAAGATAGTATTTTTACGGTGCGTATCAATGTATGGTACGAGAATTTTCCCCTCTAGTTAAATGAATTTCCCTTCTAGTTACATGAATTTTCCCTCTAGTTACACTTTATTTTGTTCTAGTTTCATGAATTTCCCCTCTAGTTACGGTTATTTTCCCTCTAGTTACAGTAATTTCCCCCCTATTTACATGAATTTCCTCTCTAATTACAGTAATTTCCCCCCTAATCACATTTTCTAGTTACACTTTATTTTGTTCTAGTTACAGTAATTTCCCCTCGAGTTACATGAATTTCCCCTCTAGTTACATGAATTTCCCCTCTAGTTACAAGATATTTCATCCTAGTTGCATTGTTCGTTTTTCTGGTTACATTGTTATTCATGAGTGTAGCTACAGGTTTTCGCTCTAGTAATTATGAATTGTTTCCCCTTTGTGGTTACGCTTATTATGAGTGTAGCTACAGGTTTTATCGTCCTAGTTACATTGTTTTTCCCTTTGTGGTTACACTTATTATGAGTCAAACATCACTTTTCCCTTGTAGTATGTTGAAATATACATACCATTTTCTAGTTACACTTTATTTTGTTCTAGTTACAGTAATTTCCCCTCGAGTTGCATGAATTTCCCCTCTAGTTACATGAATTTCCCTTCTAGTTACATGAATTTCCCATCTAGTTACATGAATTTCCCCTCTAGTTACAGTTATTTTGTTCTAGTTACACTTTCTACTTATTTTGTAGTATGTTTGAAATAAGAATCACATTTTCTAGTTACACTTTATTTTGTTCTAGTTACATGAATTTCCACTCTAGTTACATGAATTTCCCCACTAGTTATATGAATTTCCCCTCTAGTTACGGTTATTTTGTTCTAGTTACAGTAATTTCCCCTCGAGTAACATGAATTTCCCCTCTAGTTACATGAATTTCCCTTACAGTTCTGATAATTTCACTCTAGTTACATGAATTCCCTCTAGTTACATGAATTTCCCTAGTTCTGATAATTTCCCTCTAGTTACATGAATTTCCCATCTAGTTACTGGCTTTATTTTGTTCTAGTTTCATGAATTTCCTCTAATTACATGAATTTCCTCTAGTTCTGGTTATTTTCCCTCTAGTTCTGATAATTTCACTAGTTACATGAATTTCTCTCTAATTCTGATTATTTCCCTCTAGTAATTATGAATTGTTTCCTTTGTGGTTACGCTTATTATGAGTGTAGCTACAAGTTTTATCGTCCTGAATTACATTGTTTTTCCCTTTGTGGTTCACTTATTATGAGTCAAACATCACTTTTCCCTTGTAGTATGTTGAAATAAGCATCACATTTTCTAGTTACACTTTATTTTGTTACAGTTCACATGAATTTCCACTCTAATGTGATAATTTCCTTTAAGTTACATGAATTTCCTCTGATTACATGAATTTTCCTCTAGTTACAGTTATTTTCCTCTGATTACATGAATTTCACTCTACAGTTCTGATAATTTCCCTCTACTTTCAAAATGAGGAAAATAAGATTCTTACAGCAACAAGAGGAAATATCAATTTTGCCTTTAGTTTTAAGGTAAATAATGTAATTTCTCCTGCAAGTGCTTTGGCAAAATTACTGTAAGTAGGGGTAAAAATCGTGTAACTAAAGGCAAAATTATTGTAACCACAAAACGAATTAACAAGAGGAAATATTTCTCCTACAAGTGCTTTTACAACTTGGGAAGACGGTTTTTGTTGCCTTACACTTGGAGTCGAAGATTGGAGCTTTCCTAGATAATATATGTCGAGGAATGTGAAATTTTGTAGGCTATATGGGATTCGAACCCATACATATGTGCATTGCACATTGCTCTACCGTTGAGCTAATAGCCTTCAGCTTGACCTATTACTCAAAAAAATAACGGTAATTCTCATAATTTAAAGACTCTGTATCAACCTGCTTTAATCTACACACGCAGTTACTAAAGCCATATTCAATCAGATCATGAGGGACAAATCAGATAACCAAGGGCATAGCACGAAAATAAAAAGTATTTCTCTTTTTAGATACAAGCAGTACCATGTTAAAGATAATTTCATCCTTGAACAAAACAATCATGAGAGAGCAAGTCACAAATCGTACCTTGCTGGCCTCTAACTTCCTTCGCTGAAGAAATTCCAACACAGATGGTATATCTGAGCTACTAGCCGAAACAGCCTGAGATGAAAGCATTGGTTGTAATGTAACAATCACATAATGCTGCACAAAGCCTTCAGAATATAATGAGAAGAAACTCACCTCTAAGTCCAAGTGAATCTTCCATATTAGTCCACAAGAAGAATCACAAATAAGGTCTGGATTGAGAAATGTCCATCCATCTTTGTAAAGTGTCACTTACCACAAGGCCGACGGTAACTTGATGAGAGAACCGGCGTAAACTCTCCTCAGAATAGGAGGGATTGTAGCCTACAAAAAGGCGATTAAAACGCTTACAACTTTTTGATTCAGTGAGCAAAGGAAGCTCATAAACATCTAATTAAAAATCGACTTTGAAGATCTCGAGAAACGCAGAGGTGTTCAACGAGAGATCCACCTAGCCGATCATCGTCCCCGACGCCATGTACAGACCGTCGACGCAACTGCAGTCAATCTGTCAAGGAAAAACTTGGATATATATAGCACAACAGTCAACAAAGTAGTGAGGATACACAACTATCGAGCAACCAAATTAATTTTTTAACAGTTAATCAGGCTAATAGCACAACAGTCAACAAAGCAGTGACGATCAACTTTCCTAAAACTCTTGTGGCTCTTTAATGGGTACTGAGTTTCTGAGATACAAGTGAGAACAGTGTCCTTCGCATAAAAAGGCGGCATACAGATAATGAGATAACATATACAAAATAGGAGATAAGAGTGTCGACTAATACATCTCTCTACGTTGCTTCGGGAAAAATAGTAAGGGTGGGTTTCCTCACAAATCAAATGAATATGGGGTCAAAATCAACAATCAATATCCATGTGAAAAGTGAATGAATCGCATGACTATGTGAATGCAATGTGGAAACTTATGATGGTGCTATCTTGCATCCTAATTCATAGAAGTACTGACATCGAATACGAAGATCCACGGACCCAGGATCAGCCTGTATTTCTTTCCTTGTAGCCAAAATGAATTAGGTACAAAAACTGTAACTAGGGGGAAAAATCGTGTAACTAAAGCCAAACTTACTGTAACTAGAAAATGAATTAACTAAAGCCAAATTGAATTAGGTAAAAAAAACTGTAACTAAAGCAACAAAATACAGAAACACGACTACGAATCCCAAATCACACCATCGAAACAAACATTATACTATGTTGGACTCATTATACCTCTGTTACATAAAACCATATTCAAACAATTCTGGGCCAAAAGTAGAATGAGGGAAATTTTGAATTGGCCAAACAAGACAATCAAGTAAAGAGAAATGAGAAATACAAGTACCACAAGAAATTTACCAAGATGATTAGTAGGTTCCTCCAAGAGCAGAATAGTAGGATTCATAAACAAAGACCGAGCAAGTGCAATTCTCATCCTCCAACCACCAGAAAAATCTCTCGTCTTCTTTGCTTGCATCTCCATGTCAAATCCAAGACCATTCAAAATTTCAGCAGCACGCTTCTCGGCAGTTGAAGCATCCAAAGCATCCAAACGCTCATATATACGATCAAGTCTGTCACCACCACCATCATCCTACAGCAAAAAAAAGCAACACAAGTAACCCATTTAGAATCAAATACTCCTATAAAACCATAAAAGAGAAATTTCTTTATTGAGATGAAATGGGATAACAAAGTATATGTGAAGGTCAAACCTGCGCTGCCAATGCTTCAGCTTCCTTTTCTAATTTCATCCTTGACCTTAATGTCATGGTGCTTCCTCTGACCGTGAACACTGTCATACTTGAACATGTAGGTCTGCAAAGCGCACAACCAAGCATTCAAATACCGAATATATAACACTAAAAACTGCAACACAGTCCATGAACCGAGTACAGAAGACGCAATCAATCAAGTATATCAGCACAGACGGTAGTACCATGTATTCGGTTCATGATTTCTCTTCCATGAGTGTAACTTCGAGCTCAATGTTCCAGAGCTCAGCCCAACAGCATTTGCCCACTCATAAATAGTTGGCTCTCGTTCGAACTGAGATTAAAGCTGTTCCTTCACAACCACAACCACTAGCTCGTTACACACACAAACACATCGAGTCGCAGCATACAGAGCATAACAATATCACACATCGACAAAGAGCAATGAGGCGGCAACTGAACAACAACGATTCAACAGCATAACAAAGAGGATTAATCATACACACAGCTCACACACTTGGCCTAGCATCCAACACCTCACACACGCTGCAAATCATGTAAATACTATCAATTACTACTAAAACAATAGCCATTCGACACTTTAAATCGTAATAAACCGACTCAAAATCAAAAGCCCCAAATATTAGGTCAAAAGTGGCGAAAATCGAATTTGAAAGATTAAATACGAGTTATACCTTAATCAATGGAAAAGGAAGGCTAGAACTCAAAGAAAACCCGTGAATTGAAACTAGAACTCGGAAATCATCACAACGGAGAAGAAAACGAAGATGCAGCCGACTAACGCCGAGTATTAATGGTGTTAATGATGATGACGATGATCGGTGAAGATGATGCTAAAGGATGATGATGATGATGATGATGGATGAATATAAGAACAAAAAGAAGGGAGGAGAAGAAAGTTCAGAAAAAATGGAGGCTATAGTGTTTTGATTTTAAGTGAATACGAAGAGGCTATAGTGTTTTGATTTTCCGGCGAGGCTCAGAAAGTGGTGGTGCAACGGTGGTTGTTTTCGACGGTGGAGATGACATGAATGATGGATAACGGTGGTCTGCCCGCCATGGATGGTGTCGTCGGCGACAACAACAGGATCTCCGATGAATGTGTTCGGTGGCTGTCGTCCGTGGTGGTCGACGAAGATGGCCGGCGACCGAGCAGGTGGTGGTGGTTGTCAGAGTTTAGGGTTGTGTTAGGGGTTTGATGAATTGGGGGGTTTTAATTTGAGCGTGGAGGCCGAGTGTATTTGGTTGTAAGAGGAGTTCGTACGGTTCGTATTATAACTTAGTTCGCACCAGATCCTGCCTCTATATATATATATATATATATATATATATATAGAAATAGGATCATGTAAATCCTACCCATATTTGTAAATCCTACATCCAAATCTAAGCCGTAGGATTATGTAGATCTAATGGCTCAAATTAATTATTGCTAAATAAACAAATTAATACGTAAACATACCCTCCCCAAATTTATCCCTGCATTATGTTCTTTTTGTTTCTTTCTCCACCTTCTCTCTCTAACTCAATTTGAGATCAAATTCAATTTGTTCAATGTCAATTTCAGTCGAAAACAAATTCAATTTTAATTTCCACAACAATTCATCGTTGAATTCAAATTCAACCGAAATCCATATATCGAATTCATCGTCAAATTATGCATCGATTTGAGCCATTGAATTCATCTCAATTTCGAATTCTGTTGAATTCTCGTCATCGTTCATCATCATTGTTCAATTTTATGTTTGTCATCATCGTTCATCGTCATCTCAGGTTTTTTGCGTTCAACGTCATCATTATCGGCATCGACATCATCATCGTCATCGTCCATCGTCATGTCAATTTTATGTGGTGGAACTACTTTGTTCAATTAAGTTAATATTGTGTTCATGTGTGTTGCACATTAGGTGTTTGATGAAATGTCTCAATGAAGTGTTTGTAATTATTTTAAATAGAAGTACCACTAATTTACACTGGAAGTATCACATTATTACCCAAGAAGTATCACGATGCTGTTGAATTTATTATGATTTTGATTTTACAATGTTTCATTACTCAATATTTGAATTTAAGGTTAGAAGTGTCAAATATTAATATAAGAAGTATCAAACTGTTATATAAGAAGTATTACATTATGAAAGTAGATATTGATAAGTAAGTATAAAATATCATACTGTTTAATATAAAGTGTCACAATATTATGTCAAAAGTAACACAACATTATGTAGAAGTATCACTTTATTTTATATTGTGTCACAATATTATGTTAAAAGTATCACTAATTTACACTAAACGTTTCACTGTGTTACACTAAAAGTATCACGATGCTGTAAATCCATAGCAAAATATTTGTGTCTTACATCCTACAAAAAGTATCACTTAATAATTTCACCGTCTTCCCGTGAAAGTCAATAAAATAATATCCTGTAAAATACACCACACAAAACATAATGACACATAACTTTAGGCATGAATATATCACAACCTTATATTAAACGTATCATACTAATCGTAAAAAGTGTCGCCATATGAATCTGTAAGTATCATAACATTCTATAAAAGTATTACCACCCTATCAAAAGTGTCATCATTCATTATTAAAAGTATTGCAACAATTCTTTCTAAAGAAAAAAAAAAATTATTGCAACAATTTATAAAAAGTATCACAACAATCTATAAAAAGTATCACAATCTTTCATTAAAAGTATCAGAGCAATCACTCAAAAGTATCACCATTTATAACGAAAAGTTTCACTTGTTTCTACATAAAGTATCACAACATTTTATTACTAATCACAACATATATTAGACACAACTTTCTCAATGTAAGTATCATATATTTATTTTGAAAGTATCACAATCATATATCAAAAGTATCAACATACAATGACATAAAAGCTTAACTGAAGATACAATAACTACAAAAAAAATTCATTGAGACATTTTGTCAAACACCTTGTGGGCAACATACGAAACCAGAAAATATAACAACTTAATCCATCAAGACAACAATTTCAACCGTGATATTACAAAAATAGCACACGTTATGCATTTCCAAACTGAATATTTAACAAATTTCGCATAAAAATCACTAAAAATTTTAAAATATTGTGAAAAATATCAAATTGAGTAGTAATTATACCTGATAAACGAATATTGAACCAAATTTTTGTTTTTGAATTTGATGATAGGTAATTTTGTTTAAAAATATTAACAATCTAGCGATGGATTTTGTTTCGTTTTACAGATTTTTGAATTTGGATGAAGGAGGTGAAAGAAAATATTGATTTTCAATGAGCAGAAGTGAAAACAATGAAGGAAGTAAGTTCTAATTTAGTTTGATGACGTGGCTTAATCTCTAGTGTCCATTAGATTTTAATCCAACGGTGCTTATTTGGATGTAGGATGTAAAAAGATGTTAGGATGTACCGGATCCTAACTCTATATATATATATATATATATATATATATATATATATATATATAGAAATAGGTTCTTTAGAGTCCTAGGTTGGTGTTAGAGTCCTATAGTCCTAATGTGAGCCCTTGGATCATATTACATCAATGGCTTAGATTAATCTTACATTTAATACAATGTCCCCTCTAAAAAAAATAAAAAAAAAAAAAAAAAAAAAAAAAACTTGCTGAAAACGAGAAAAGGAAAAAAAAAGAAAAAAAAAAAAGAAAATCAGAATTCATTAGGGGACTTTATTGTTTGTTTGTTCCCCAAAAACTCAAAATAAAATAAAAAAAATCAAAAAAAAAAAACTCTCAAACTTTCTCTGATTCAAAAAAAAATCAAAATCAGAATTCATTAATATTCTTCATCTTCTTCAATTCATCTTCATCTTTTTCGTGATTAAACAAATTCATCGTTTTTTTTCCTGCACTGCAACTTCATTCCGATTCTTCATATTTTTCGTCCATGATACACTCTATTTATATTCATTTTATGCCCCCGGTTCAGTCACATTTAGCTCGTATTTATTCGTATTTACTATGGCTTTAGGAGCTATATGTTATGTTTCTCGTTACTGCTGCTTTTCATTTACATATTGCAGGTTTTGGTGGTTTTGAGCCAAAACCCGAGACATTGGAGCATGTTGAGAACTAAGCTGACGAGACCAAGCTCGAGCCATCTCGAGAGCTCGGGAATACTAAGACCAAGACCAAAAGAGACTAAGGTTACGAGTTACGAGGCCAAGGAAGAAAGGCCATACGAAATAATAAAGGCCCAAAGAGGTTTTGGGCTCAAGATCAAGAGTAGAGGAGAAGATGAAGAGCCGGCCCAAATAAAAGGGTCAGGCCGGCCCCAGACCGGCAGCCGGCCGGCCGGCTGCTTCACTTATTTTGTCGGTTTTTGATTAAATCCGTGATTTATGTTTTGGAAGATATATAAATAGGCTTAAGTCGTGAATTATAAACTCATGCTTTATTTTTTAGTTCTTCCTTAGGTTTAAGTTTACTGTTATTTTACTTTCTTTCTCAAAACTCTTAGCTTAGTTTATCTTCAAGTTGGATTCAATTGTAACCGTCGGTACTCCGTAAGTTTTCAGATTTATTTCAATTGCTTTTATTCATTCTTTGCTATGTCTTCTTTATGCTATTTTGCTTTGCCTTTAATTATGAGTAGCTAATTTCTTAATTAGGGTTTAGGGGGATTTGTGACATATGATTTAGGAACATGTTTTGAGATTAAACTGGTTGATTAAATTGTGCTCTTGATTTCTTTCTACGCGTTTTATAACAATTGAATTAGGTTTATTTCGCCTGATCACCGATTTAACTAAGTTTAATTGAACCTGAGTATGTTTTAATTTAAGATCGAAAGCCGAGTTAAAACTAGACTTACGCGAGTTAGATGAGTTGAATTTAGTAAGTTGCGAGAGCCCGCTAAATTTGCTTAAGGCTAAAATTGACTCGAGAGAGCGTTTTACAAACCTAGTCAAGTTGCACAGTTTATCTCTTCCGTCTTATGAACTTGCGTTCCTGAATCATTGTCATATATGAACCCGATGCCCTAATCTTCCCCCTCATTATATTTCTATTCATCTACTTTGTTATTGCTTTAGTTTATAGCTTAAACCACCCCTTTTTCACACCTTTGAGACTGACCTGTTTACTCCGACTTAGCTTAAACTACACCGTTTCTCTGTGGATACGATCCTGCTTGCCACTTGCTATTGTTAGTTGCTTGTTAGGTTATTTTGATATAGGCGATACGACTTATACCTTATCAATTTTGGCGCCGTTGCCGGGGAAACGGCTTAGTTAGTTTTAGTTTTTGTTAGTCTTACAGGTTTTTCTCCTTTGTCTCAAGGAACTTAGTTCCTTGAGACCGTTTCTTATCGTTTTCTTGTAGTTTTGTTTATGCACAGGTCACCTACAGGTTTAGTTCCATTTGAGCCTGAACCTGAGCGAGCTTTTCACAGACTACGTAAGGAAGCAAGAAAGTTAATTGATCTTGATTTCGCGGAAGCGTCGCATTCGGAGTCTAGTGCAGCGCAATCGTCCTACGAAGAGGACACACCTCCTATTACTCCAACTTGTTCTCCTCCACGCGTGACTATGCCTAAATTATATAGTCACTCGTTGCCGAAGCCCGAGGCGATCCCGCAAGGATTCACAATACCAAATACGGTCCAAGGGAATTTCGAGATTCGCCCTGCCTTCCTTACTTTGGTGGAGCGTAATCAATTCGGCGGCAATCCTACGGAGGATCCCGGTAAACATATGCAGGTTTTTACGGATTACTGCTCTACAATTAAGCAGAACGGGATCACTCGTAACAGTTAGGAAATCTCGTTCCCTTTCTCGCCACGTGATCGCGCTCGTGAGTGGATCAACGATTTGAATAAGGAAGCGCGGGTATTACGGATTGGCCAAGTCTAGCTCTTGCCTTCTATCGCAAGTATTATCCACCAGAGCGGGACTAACCAACTCCGTAGTCAAATTCAGGGGTTTCAGCAGAGCCTTGCTGAGACGTTCGCTGAGGCGTGGGACCGTTACAAACGGTTAACTCGTGCATGTCCTCATCACGGGTTCGATGGTTGGTTGGGGATAATGACCTTTTATAATGGGTTATATGCTGAGAGTCGCGCTATTCTTGACTCGGCTGCGGGAGGCCGATTTGCTAATAATACCGACGATGATAAGGCGTGGACATTGATCGAGGAGATGGCTATCCATTCATCCCAGTTTGGTAAGCCGAGGGGTAATTCACGGTCCGCACACAACGACCGTGGAAGTGAGAGTATAAGCGCGGTAATGAGTCAACTTTCTGAGCTGAATAGAAAGTTTGATGCTATGCAGGGGAGTTCGTCGAGTGCCCATGTAAATGCTGTTGCAGGGCACGATACAGGTTATACTACGGGGTATGCTGCACCCCAGGAGCAGGTTTACGCTTATCAAAACCTGCCGTACCAGAATCAACCGGGTTATGATAGGTCACTATTATCTTACCGCAACAACAACATACTTAACCCGACTCCCCAACCACCTCAAAATACCCCCTATCAACCTCCTTACAAAAGCCAACCACAACCCCCACTTAACTACCAAAAACCCCTGTACACACCACCACCCCCCCCCACTCCACTACCCGATCCTATGGCCGAGATGAAGGCCATGATGTTGCAGATGTCCCAAGTGACCATGGCCGTGCAAAAGTCACAAGAGATGATGATGCAGCAAATGCACAAGGATGGGCAGGCTAAAGACGCTGCAATTAAATTGTTGGAAAATCAAGTGGCTCAATTAGCCGCTTCGCATGGCGTCAAGGCAACGGGTACACTACCGCCTCAGGGAAACCCTGCTAAAGCACCACTCGTCCCGGCGTGTGCAGTTACATTGAGAAGTGGGTCCATGTATGGAGACCCCGTGATTTTGGAGGAAGAAGAGAAGGATGAGGGTCAAAACTCGTTAAATCAGGTGTTCGCGAGAGGTCCTTCCGGTCGGCCGGCGGTCGATCGAAATTTGGACACGTAGGCTGGCTGAGGGAAGAATGATTCGGGTATAAAATTTGGTGATTCTAGTTCTACTCCAACGCCCCCAGTTCAGATTAAGCTGCCATTTCCTGGTCGTCAGCGAGGTACAGAGCCCGAGGCCAAGTTCAGAAAGTTCGTGGATGTCATAAAAGCTCTTCAGGTAAACGTCCCTTTTATTGACCTCGTTACTCAAATTCCTGCGTACGCTAAATTTTTGAAAGATGTTTTAGCTCGTAAGCGTACGCTTGATGATGTGTCGACTGTGGCCTTTGTGGGGGAAGCTAGTACTCGGCTGCAGGGTAGTAAGCCTCCTAAGCTTAGCGACCCTGGGACCTTTTCTATCCCGTGCTCCATTGGTAGGTTTGTGGTTCGTAACGCTTTATGTGACCTAGGAGCGGCGTCGGTGTCCTCCCTACCCCTCTATCAAAAGATGAGCTTGTCGACTTTAGAACCCACTAGTATCACTTTGCAAATGGCTGACCGCTCAGTTAAGCGTCCCGTAGGAATCTTACACGATGTCCCAGTACAGGTTGGAAAGTTCTTTATCCCTGTCGACTTCGTAGTGGTAGATATGCCCGAGGATGCCCACATTCCTATCATTTTAGGACGACCCTTCCTGCACACTGCTGGTGCAGTTATTGATGTGGGTAGCAAGACGATAGCCTTTAAGGTGGGGGGTGAGACGCTCACGTTTGCACATTCTGACACCGCGGTCCCTATCGTCTTGAGTCGCTTTGTTCTATTGACTCTGTACCTGCCTCACACTCATCGGAGACACATTGGAGGGTTTGCATGTCTCTTCTCTTTTTGCAGGTTCTTCACAGGATGGCTGCAAGGTTGGTTTGGGGGAGAGAAAGCTGCTCAAAGCTGACGTCTACGACGCTAGTGATGGGGATGGAGGGCCTACAGTTGAGCCATTCCGTGATCGAGGACCTACGATAATGGACTATGCTGCATTGCCTCGAGGAGGAGAAGTGTTATGGCGAACGGAAGCTGTATCGCCAAGTGAAGCTGTTGCAAATGGCCAACGACCTTGGCCTGCGTATACTTGATTTTCTGGAGCTGTGAAGAGTCGTGCGGGACTATAAACCAGCGCTTCCGGGAGGCAACCCGATGACGTTGTATTTTCATTTAGCATTTGTACTTTTGGTTTGCTTGTTTTTATGACTTTTGGTTTTATTGAGCGCGTGAGGACGAGGGTATTATTATGTGATTTTCAATGCGCAGGTATTTATGGACTTTTGAGTCCTTAATATGTTGAAAACGCTCACGAGGAAGGCCTTTAGCCGGCCAACCGGCTGCCGGGCCAGGACCGGAGCCGTAGCTGAAATTTGAAACAGAGGAAAAAAACGCGAAAAATTGAAAAATGTGGTCCAGCCGGCCACGGCCGCCGGCCTGCATCTACCGCCACCCACCGCCATTCCTCGCCGCTTGCTTCGTTTATCCTTGCATGCTATGCCGAAGTACTTCGTTGTTGGACTGAATTGGATGCACATCCGTGGATTTTAGCCGCACTCCACGCTTTACTTCGGTTTGGGGGAGCTCCGACTTGCTAATGTGAGCCTCTTTACCCCTTTTTACCCTCATTTCCTCGTTTTACTTTTCCTTACCCCGTATGTTATGTGTCCTCCTCTGCTTTTGTGGTTGTGCTGTTTTCCACATTGAGGACAATGTGTGATTTGGTTTGGGGGAGGGAAACACTTTCGCGTTCATTAGTTCATTTGCATTTTCATTTCGTGTGCATTTTATTTTAAAAAAAAAAAAAACCCCAAAAAAATCGAAAAATTCAAAAATTTACAAAAATACGAGTCTTTTTGGTCTGCTTTGTCCTGCTTTGCCTAGTTTGGGGAATTGATTAGTACATTTACTTTGATCTTTAGTATCTCCGAGTCGACTTTCTATTGTCATAGCTTGCACGATTGGTTTGTTTCCTGTTACTAGATTGCGAGCCTTAACACTAACCCACTTGTATCCGCTTAATTCTTTCTGCTTTTCGCTTGTTTACTTTCGACTTTGACATTCGAGCTTGGCATTGGTTTGTGGAATGTTGGTATGTTGGTTTGTGGTTTGCGTGGAATGATCTTATATATGTTGGAGCAATGCTTCGATGCTCTCGGAGGGGACTCATTGACTTGAGTAACCACAGTGGCCATGAATTTGGTTGCGACCGTGAGTATGAGCAATAATGTAACCCTTAAGGAAAAATGTATACCCGAGCACGATTTTTACCGAGTGAACGTCAAGCTAAACGGTATTACATACGAGGGATGCTCCACATTTGCGAAAAAAGAATACACAAAAGAAAAGAAAAAGAACAAAAGGAAATGATTTGGAAAGATTGGATGATGGTTAGTGGTACGATCGGTTGGCCTTGCTTGGATTGATTTGTCGTTAGTTTTACTTTTGCGTAAGCGTAAGAGGCTAGTGATATAATGTGGTGTGAATGGTTGAGACCTGTGCTCTATTCTCGGTGAAATAGACTTTGGTTGTATTGTTTATGTGCATAGGTCGTCCACTTCGAGATACTAGCGTGATTAGTTCGTGTCACTTTGATTTTCTCCGACGTTGTTTGCTTGAGGACAAGCAAAGGTTTGGTTTGGGGGAGTTTGATACACTCTATTTATATTCATTTTATGCCCCTGCTCACCACATTTAGCTCGTATTTATTCGTATTTACTATGGCTTTAGGAGCTATATGTTATGTTTCTCGTTACTGCTGCTTTTCATTTACATATTGCAGGTTTTGGTGGTTTTGAGCCAAAACCCGAGACATTGGAGCATGTTGAGAACTAAGCTGACGAGACCAAGCTCGAGCCATCTCGAGAGCTCGGGAATACTAAGACCAAGACCAAAAGAGACTAAGGTTACGAGTTACGAGGCCAAGGAAGAAAGGCCATACGAAATAATAAAGGCCCAAAGAGGTTTTGGGCTCAAGATCAAGAGTAGAGGAGAAGATGAAGAGCCGGCCCAAATAAAAGGGTCAGGCCGGCCAGACCAAGAAATACCGGCACGCTTCACTTATTTTGTCGGTTTTTGATTAAATCCGTGATTTATGTTTTGGAAGATATATAAATAGGCTTAAGTCGTGAATTATAAACTCATGCTTTATTTTTTAGTTCTTCCTTAGGTTTAAGTTTACTGTTATTTTACTTTCTTTCTCAAAACTCTTAGCTTAGTTTATCTTCAAGTTGGATTCAATTGTAACCGTCGGTACTCCGTAAGTTTTCAGATTTATTTCAATTGCTTTTATTCATTCTTTGCTATGTCTTCTTTATGCTATTTTGCTTTGCCTTTAATTATGAGTAGCTAATTTCTTAATTAGGGTTTAGGGGGATTTGTGACATATGATTTAGGAACATGTTTTGAGATTAAACTGGTTGATTAAATTGTGCTCTTGATTTCTTTCTACGCGTTTTATAACAATTGAATTAGGTTTATTTCGCCTGATCACCGATTTAACTAAGTTTAATTGAACCTGAGTATGTTTTAATTTAAGATCGAAAGCCGAGTTAAAAATAGACTTACGCGAGTTAGATGAGTTGAATTTAGTAAGTTGCGAGAGCCCGCTAAATTTGCTTAAGGCTAAAATTGACTCGAGAGAGCGTTTTACAAACCTAGTCAAGTTGCACAGTTTATCTCTTCCGTCTTATGAATTTGCGTTCCTGAATCATTGTCATATATGAACCCGATGCCCTAATCTTCCCCCTCATTATATTTCTATTCATCTACTTTGTTATTGCTTTAGTTTATAGCTTAAACCACCCCTTTTTCACACCTTTGAGATTGACCTGTTTACTCCGACTTAGCTTAAACTACACCGTTTCTCTGTGGATACGATCCTGCTTGCCACTTGCTATTGTTAGTTGCTTGTTACGTTATTTTGATATAGGCGATACGACTTATACCTTATCAGTCCACTGCAACTTTAGTCCGATTCTTCATTGAACTATTAAAGGTGATTTTTTTTTTTTTTTTTTTTTTTTTTTTTATAATTTAACTCAATTTTAAATTTTTCAATTAATTTCTAGTTCTTCATCTTTTTTGCTTAATTAAAGTGAGTTTTACTTCTAATGGAACTCAATTTTGCATGCGAGTCCTTTGTTTAATTTTCAACAAGTTTCGATTTTTTGGTTTAAATTTTGTTTTTTATGTTTTATTCTTCATCTATTTTGTGTATTTTGATATTTTTCAGTTCTTATTAGAATTTGATACAGAAATTGGTATATTTCGTCTTTTTCTGTTGAATTTCATTAAAAAAATTGAAAACCCTAAAAATTGATTGTTTTTAGTGATTTAAATTTCGTCCCATTTTTGCTGATATAAATTTTGTCCTATGTTTGTAGGTGGTTCGTTAATTATGTTTATAATTCTGTTCCGAAAATTGGAATTTCGAATTTTGTGTTTATAATTCTTTTTTTTGGTGTTGGAATTTCATTTTTCTTGTATTTGTAAGAGAAACAGACATGCTGTAATTTTAGGTTAATGTGTCATATTTTTTTTTCTATCTTAGAATTCCTGATTATACTCTTAGAATTCTTTTTTTGGGAACTGATTGTCAGATTATGTGAATATGATTCTTTTTTTTTTTTTACTGGAATTTCAATTTTTTTAGTTACAATAGAAACTGATTGTGTATATAATTATGTTCATTAATTGTGTTTATAATTTTCTTTCTGAAATTGGAATTTCATATTATGTGTTATAATTTGTTTTTCGTCTGTAAGAATTTCATTTTTTGTGTTTATAAGAGATACTGATTATCTGTTATAAATTCTCTTTTTACATACTGGAATTTCATATTATGTGATTACAATTCTTTTTTTTTTTTCTTAAATTTCTTAAATTACTGTAATTTAGTTGTCTTACTGGAATTCTCTTTTTACATACTGGAATTCTCTTTTTACATTCTGCAATTCTCTTTTTAAATTATTGTAATTTGTTTGTCTTACGTTTATGTTTGTAGGAGGTTCATGAGTTGTATATGCACATGCAACGGAATGCGGATGCTTGCCACTCTTGGTACACAACGCTGCTTCAAGGATGAAGAAGCTAACAACCCCCCGTGCTGTTAACCTATCCTATACTTCTACTCAGTCAACTTGAAGCGTGACGTTTTACTTGAAAACGTCTCCCAATTTCTGAAGAGGAAACCTGACCTTATAAAATTGCTTAAAGCGCAGCGTCAGGTACAGCGGAAGATGTAAAAGTACTCTAAATGAAGCGCTGTCACCATTTAACTGCTCATTGAACTCTTCGCGTTGTTTTGCTTTGTACTATCGTTTTGAAACACCGACTTTATTAAACTATGTCAATATTGAACCGCTTAATTTGTATTCATTTTTACATTGGTTTGTACTTTGGTTTTAGATGACCAATTTCCAATTATTTATCTATTATTTATATTTTTCAATTTTAACATTTACGCTTCTTTATTCTACTTTACTTCCTCAATTTAAATATTCTACTTTACTTCCTCAATTCAAATATTCTGCTTTACTTCCTCAATTCAAATATACTATCACCTGTTACTACTAATTTTTGGAAACTAAACACTTAGTGACTAATTTTTTGTAACTTCTACTGTAAAAAAAACATCTTACAATAAATGAAATTTCAACAATAAAAAAAAGAATTATAACAAACTTTTCTAGAATTCCAATCTGAAGTAAAAATACTATCACCTGTTACTACTAATTTTTTAACTTTACACACTTACTGAGTAATTTTTGATAACTTATACTGTGTAAAAAAACATCTTACAGTAATTTCGACGTAAACTACCATCAGCATCAACATCGTAATCAAAGAAAAAACCAGATCTGTTCTCCGCCATACTTTTAAACCGATCAATGAACAACTGCACATCTTTCTCGTGAATGAAACATTTCATGTTCCGCTAGAAATTTTTAAACTGGTTAAGGGTTGCCCCTATGTTTTCGAATCCGTTAACATTGGTCTTTAGAGTCCATTAAATGTAGTGTCTTTAGGACTCTAACCAGACCAATTGACTCTATTTTTTTTTTAATTGTATGATTTTTTCAGCATCAACCATCATTCACAACATCAAACAGTTACAAAAGTTTAATTATTATACAACTCTAGCGATAAAACAACATTCGAATTCTGAAATTTCTATACGAAAATTTATTATTTCAGTCTATTTAAATCGAATTCTAATTTCAATGCACTACCACTAATACAAAGAACATATTTCAATTCTGAAATTTCAACAACAATATTTAGAATTTCAAGCCTGTAGAATAGAATTTCAATTTCATAACACTGTCAGACAAACAACATATACCAATTATGAAATTTCAGCACCAAAATTTAGAATTTCAAGTCTAGTAAAAGAAATTCCAATTTATTAACCTAAAATTAGAGACAATGAACAACTTGTGAGCTTGATTTAATAATCTTCCATTAATCTTTTTACGATGTAACTGGACTGCTCGACACCTTTAATCGTTGCTTCGGAAGTCTCAACATCATCAACCATGTTATCTTCCGACATCTCAACATCATCAACCTCGCTCTGAAATTGTTTACGGAAATGAAAAGTATTAAATCCGAAAAAAAAACTATCAAATCAATTTTTAAAGTTAATTAAACATTAAATCTCAATCTTTAACTGATTGATATTTGAAACATGAAAAATATTTGATTTAAAAACGATATTACAAAGTGAATAACTGTAATTATTAAAAAAAGAATTTCAGCAGAAATTTTTAAAATTTTAACACAAAAAATTGAAATTTCAACACACTGACCTTAAAATTACACCACGCCCTCTTGAATTCCCACCACCATCTTCCATAGATTGATGCTTGAAATGGGTAACAAACTTCCATTAATCACACCTACCAAATATATGAAAACACATACAAACACAAATAAATTTAAAAGTTAAATTCAAACAAGATCTAAAAACACTTACCGTCATTAATTAAAACAACCAACTTACCATCAATCAAATTACAATTTGTAAGTTCTCCATCTTTTAAACAAACTCGGGCTTTAATTTTTTTCAATTTTAACAAGTAAAGTCGAAGATCTTGTTAAGAAATTGAGGATTTTTGCAGGTTGTAAACTTTTTTTGAAAAAAAATTAAACGAAAAAGAAGAGGAAGAAAATGAGGAAGAAGAAGGGATGCATTTTTTGTTTAATGGATGAAGAAGAAGAAACTGAAATTGAATTAAGAAACAAAAAAACAAAATGGGAGACAAGAAGTTTAATTCGTTCTTGGAACTCCATATTGCTGCCCAAAAAAAGATGTAGGAGGCTTATTTTTTCTATTGGTTGTTTTTTATTTTTTTTTTAATCTTTTTTTTAACTAATCAAAAGCAAATCTCAGCCATCCATCTTAGTTTAATCCAAGGGCTATAAATAGGACTCTAGGACTCTTTAGAGAACTAGGACTCTATATAACTTTACTCTATATATATATATATATATATATATATATATATATATATATATATATATACATAAAAAAACCATTAGTTTGATCTTCCTAAGTATTACGTTAATAGTTTAAGTTTATATAGTATGTTTTAATTATGATTACCATTTGTGTTATTTCTATTTTTTACGGTGTATTTGATTTAATAAAAGTATTTATTTTTGAACAATTTTATTTTTTAATTACCATGTTTGTTATTTAAACATAGCTTGATTGAGTTGGAAATGATCATTTTTTTTTTGGAAATCATGTAAATATCATTAAGCTCCAACAAACATTTACAACTTACAAAAGAGTTTCAATTTCCCTCCTTAGGCTATACTCTCCAACCATACTCTATCATCATATTTGAGCTCCTTTACAATGTGTCTAATTCGCCTCACTATACAATCACGTACTTGTCGAAAACAAAAATCAGGTCGTAACAGCATATTAGACTTATAACAAACATTTCTCGCATTCCATACTGTGTAAATCAACCCACATATCATTGCGAAGCAAACTTGACGTTTGAAAGTCGACAACCGCCTTCGATGAAACGCTTGCTGCCAACCCCTTACGTCCCCAATTTCATCGCCTAACCAGCACAGCAGCAACTCTCCATATTTCCTACTGTATCGACATTCGAAAAACAGATGATCCCTCATTTTTTCCTCCTCCTGACACAACAGACACGTGGTATCTCCAACACATCCTATCCTCCTCATTCTTGCAAAAGTATACAATCTATCTTTGACACAAAGCCACGAAATAAATGAGTGTTTAGGGATATTATACCTCGACCAAATAATCTTTGTCCATGGAAGCCGTGGACTGGTTTCACCAAGCCACTCATAACCCTCTTTTATAGTATAATCTGATGCAACCCATTGCCCAGCAGCGTAGCCTGCGTACAATTTGTTTTTCACAGCACATACCTTCCTCCAACTCCTGCTCGAGTTTAGAGAAGGACTGTACTCAAGCCACTCTTGACCTTTCAGATAAACATGGTGGATCCACTTCACCCACAAGTGATCACTTTTGGATTGTATCCACCATACCAGTTTCCCCACTGCAGCAATGTTCCATCTCCTGTTATCACGAACACCCAGCCCTCCTGCTCTCTGCTCTTTGCACACCTCCTCCCACGCAACTGGACACCCTCGACTATAGTGTTCATGTCCTTCCCAGAGGAAGTTTCGACAGATGGCATCCACCTTCTTGATGATCGTTGCTGGTATAATGAAAATTTGGGCCCAATATTGATGTAACGTATTAACCACCGACTTTACCAAGGTCAATCTCCCCATATAAGAGAGTTTCCTAGCACCCACACTTCTCACTTTGGCTACAATCTTGTCAACCAGAATATGACAGTCCAGAACTGATAATTTCCTTGGCGACACAGGAACACCAAGATACTTAAAGGGTAGACTCCCTTCACGCAAACCAAATTTCTGACCAACAACTTGCTTAACACCTTCTGCCACGCCATTTACATAATATTCTGACTTGGACGCATTCATCTCCAGTCCAGAACAATGTGAGAACTCTTCAAAACCCCACATCAACCAACTGATAGACTTCATCTCTCATTTACAAAACATGACCAAATCGTCGGCAAAGCACAAGTGGGTTAATTTCAATGGTTTGCACAGTGAATGAAACCTGAAACTCTCCACCTCCCCAACCATTTTCAAGGTTCGACTCAAATAATCCATGCACAGAGTAAACAACAAAGGTGAAAGAGGATCCCCTTGTCGAAGCCCTCTTCCTCCTTTAAAAAAACCATAGGTATTTCCGTTCTAGACCAATGAATAAACAGGTGTTGTAACACACTGCATGATCAGCCTAACAAAGTGAGCTGGGAACTGATAGGCCACCAACAAATTCTCCACAAATCTCCATTCCACTGAGTCATACGCTTTTTTCAGGTCAACCTTAACCAGAAATCGAGGGGAGCAAGATTTTCTATGATAAAGTCTAACCAAGTCTTGACAAATTAGTATGTTGTCAAGGATTGACCTGCCTCTTGTGAAGGCACTCTGATTTTCACACAAAACCTCTGGTACTACCACTGCCAATTGCTCACAAATCACCTTAGACACCACCTTGTATATGACATTGCAACAAGCTATAGGTCTAAAGTCCAAAACAGTTTGTGGGTTCACCTTCTTGGGAATCAAAGTAATATTGGTTGCATTTATTTGTTTCAATAGATATCCATTGTTAAAGAACTCTTGCACTGCTTCCGTCACTTCTTTCCCCACAATGTGCCAGGATTTCTTGAAGAAAGTGCTTGTATAACCATCAGGTCTAGGGGACTTGATGTCTGGTATTGAGAACACTGCATGCTTCACTTCCTCTTCCGTCACAGGCATCATATGTAGGATTATATCGATATATAGTCCTTTAAAACACAGGATTATAATGAAAAACTTTATATGATTTATAGTCATAAATTGAAATTGCATAATATAAAACATAGATTAAGAAATAACCTTTCAAAACTTGAGATTTGGCCTAAGAACAATACCAAAATTATGGTATCTCCTAATTGAAACACCCAAGATATGTATGAGATATGCCTTTAGAATTGCTAGAAAATTAGAGAAGGAAACTGATTTCTTTTCGCTCAAGATTTAGTGTGTGTGCTATGATGAATTGTAATTAGGTTAGATGAGTTATTGGAGAGTCATTAGGTTAAGTAGGGAGGAAGAAATCAATCCCCTACCCTACTACAACCACACGTCCAAAGAGGGTAGGAAATGGACTTTTCCACTTCTAAATTTTCAAGCCCAAATCTAATTAAAATGTTTAACCTAATTAATTAGTTTTCTTTAGCTTTTAATGTATAATGTAATTATAATATCCATATATTATAATTAATCATAAATATCCATATATTTATAATTTGCTAATTTATTATAACTGTTTAAAATTAATTAGCCTACATTATACGCAATAATTAAATATAACCTTTTATATTCAATTTCCGAATTACAGCTAATTCATCTCATCTAATATCATTTAATCATTATTAAATAATATTCATCATTACACTAACTAACATTTTAGTCAGTAACATCATCACACTGACTAATATTTTAGTCAACAACATTGACTAACCGTTTAGTCATAAATAAGGCATCGATATAATCATTTTCTCAAATAATCATATCTCTCAAACACAGCCTTTAGGTGTGACTCTTAGGGACCAGTTGATCACCGCCATCTGTATGATAATAACGTCAAACTTATCTAGCAAGCCAACCGTTATCGATAAACGTTAATCAACTGATTAAATACAAAATGTACCCTGTGTACCTTTAGAGATTTATTTAAGTTATTGCACTAACTGTGGAGGACACTAACTCCAACAATCTCCCACTTGTCCGTACAAGTGTATGTGCGATAACCGATTCTCATATCCATAATAAATTTCTCCCACTCAATGTAAACCAATTTGCAAAGTCTGTATTCACAAAGGTCGTAGTTTACAAGTGATCAGAATCAAGAGTGGTTTCCCCGACTAGAGAGTAACTTAACTGATAAACGAATCATTATTCGAGCATGCCCAAATATCGAAAGCAGAAATGTTTTCAAAGTTTCAAGTTTCACTTCTTTATGTTTTTTAAAATAAAATGAAAAGTTAATTTTCAAAATAAAAAAAAACATGCTCGTCCCCAGCGGAGTCGCCAACTGAAGGTACCGGGAAATGGCGTATACCCCTTCTCGACGCCCCGCTCGCGCCCGCCCTCGAGAGAAAGTCATGGGGCGGAATGCACGGCGCGGGAAAAATGCGTGTGTTTTGCAAGAAGCTCGCTCGCGGGAGCTTCGCACTTTTTGAGGTGCTTACTCGCTCGAGCGTTCTTTTGCTTATGGGGGAATGTCATTGCATGTGATTATAACAAAAAGAAATACAAAAATCCTTTTGAAATGTGTTTTTGGAGTCGCCACCAAATATTAAAGGAATTTGGAACCTATTCAACGTATCTTAAAATATAAGACACGGGTGTCTCAGATTTCAAGGTGCGTCGATACCTATCCGTCTGAGGTTATTGTGAAACCAGAGAGGATTCGGAGTGAGGTTACTTTTCGAAAGTTTTGAAAAAATGTATTATGAAAACTGTAATCAGAAAGCCTACGTAAAAGTAGTCTTTACTAGTTTGAAAACATATGCTTTAATTTCGATATTTGGGCTAATAGGACGCTACGTACAAATGCAAATATATGACTCGACAAATATGTAAAATAAATGTAAGCCGTCATGGCTATGACGATTCGCTATAGGAAATATACGTAAAATTACTAATTCATTGTATTTGAATTAATAACCAAACGTTATTCTCCGACATGTGTTCAATTCTAAGATTTTGTAAAACCCTCGGTTTTGCATGTTTAAAAGACTATATGAAACGGTACAGTTAAATGTAGAATCCGTGTTTTAGTCGTAATTTAATGCATGAATCGAGAATTTGCATAATGTAAAAGTGGTGTTTAATTTAGTGATTTTGAGTCGTTTGTTTATGCGATATTGGCGGGGTTTAGACGAATCTTTGATTCAAATTACTACAACCGAATTGCGAATAAGGGTTCGTTAATGCCAATATCGGGGGTGGGTTAAAGTAACCCCATAAGTCTCGAACGTCTAACCTGAAGGTAAAATTTCTTTACCTTGAAATGCAAAGACGTTTTTTTTTAGAGTAGAGATTTATAAGTGCGAGAGGCTTTATATATGTGTATTAGTATTATGAGTATTATTATTGTAATTGTGTTTAATTTGTAAATGTTGTTGTTTTTGTTGTTGTTGTGTTGTTATTGTGATTGTTATTGTGATTGTTCATTGTGATTGTTCATTGTGATTGTTCATTTTGATTGTTCATTTTGATTGTTCATTGTGATTGTTCATTTTGATTGTTCATTGTTTTTGAGTCGTATAAGGGCTGCTATTTATAGCAAATGCTTCGTGTTTTATGCCTAATTGATCAGAAAATCACCAGAGAACCAGCAATTCTTCAGAAAATCGCCAGAATGCCAGAGGATGACCAAAAAATCGCCAGAAGTCTGGCGATTTTATGGTAAATCGCCAGTATTCTGGCGATTTTCCCCTTTGTTTCTGACAGATTTGTTGCGCCGTAATACGTTATCGTAGGTGTGTAAGGCTATGCTGCAATGTCGAGCATATTGATTGACTTTGGAGGCTGCAATTTGATCAAATTGATCAAGTTGTTGAATCAACTTGGTTTTGTTCCGATTTTCGTGTTTCGTGTTTCGTGTTTCGGTTTTTCGTCGTGTTTTTCGATCTTGGCTCGAAGTAAAATAATATTGTAACGTATTATTTTACGACTTTGTGGGATTTTGTTTCGTAGGAATGTGACCCGGGACGCATTTTGGCCCGCTCGGGTGCTTGGGCCTTTTTATGTGTTTTTGGGCCGTTTTGTGTGTGTGTGGGTCGTTTTTGTGTTCTTGGGCCATTTTTGTGAGGCGTCTTTGTGTCGTGCTTGTGCGTATTGTGTCGACTTACGATTAAAATGACTAAATTAATATTCATTTTTACGAAATATGCAAATTCAAATTAATACGTTAAAAATGACTAAAATGTTTTAGACACTAATGTACCGTTTCGTCTTATTTAAAACATGCATAAAAAGTCCTTTTCGTCATCGGGTTTGCTTTTTGGGGGGGTACGGATACGGGTATCTACAGAGCCCCCAGTTTGACTGAGCTTGGACTAAAGCGCTAGTCAAACTTAGAAGATAGTATCCGGACCATTACAGTCTCGATACTACCTGGCGACGCTAAGTATGTGTCTCGGGGAGAGACGAGGACTTAGTGCCGGGAATGCGGGGAGGGACGGCATGTTTAGGGACATGACGGTCCTGCATGTTTTAGGGCTTGCCGGCCTGCCGTTGTTTGGATGTGATTCAATGGCGTTTTGTAGCTTGGCCATCTCCTGCGTCTCGCGTGTCTGCTGCGTGCTTGCTTGTGTATCTGTGTTTTGATTTGAATGAAAGTGTGTATTTTGCTTTGTGTGTATTTGAAAAATATGCGTATTCAACTCGTGAGGAGTATACGTATTTTGATTTGTAACTTGTAAAGAGTGTTTTTGTTTTTGAAAAATATACGTATTTAACTCGTGAGGAGTATACGTATTTTGATTTGTAACTCGTGAAGAGTGTATTTGTTTTGAAAGACATACGTATTTAACTCGTGAGGAGTATACGCATTTTTGATCTTGTGACTCGTAAAGAGTGTATTTGTTTTGAAAAATATACGTATTTAACTTGTGGGAAATATACGTATTTTTTGATTTTTGTGACTCGTAAAGAGTGTACTTGTTTTGAAAAATATACGTATTGAGTTTGTGGGAAATATACGTATTTTTGACTTGTAATTCGTAAAGAATGTATTTGTTTTGAAAAGTATACGTATTTAACTCGTGAGGAGTATACGTATTTTTTGATTTTGTGACTCGTAAAGAGTGTACTTGTTTTGAAAAATATACGTATTGAACTCGTGAGGAGTATACGTGTTTTGATTTTGTGACTCGTAAAGAGTGTATTTGTTTTTGAAAGATATACGTATTTAACTCGTGAGGAGTATACGTATTTTTGTTTTGTAACTCGTAAAGAGTGTATTTGTCTTTGATAAATATACGTATTTAACTTGTAGGGAATATACGTATTTTTGATTTTATGACTCGTAAAGAGTGTATTTGTTTTTGAAAGATATACGTATTTAACTCGTGAGGAGTATACGTATTTTTGTTTTGTAACTCGTAAAGAGTGTATTTGTCTTTGAAAAATATACGTATTTAACTTGTAGGGAATATACGTATTTTTGATTTTGTGACTCGTAAAGAGTGTATTTGTTTTTGAAAAGTATACGTATTTAACTCGTGAGGAGTATACGTATTTTTGATTTTGTGACTCGTAAAGAGTGTACTTGTTTTGAAAAATATACGTATTGAACTTGTGAGGAGTATACGTATTTTGATTTTGTGACTCGTAAAGTGTGTATTTGTTTTGAAAAATATACGTATTTAACTCGTGAGGAGTATACGTATTTTTGTTTTGTAACTCGTAAAGAGTGTATTTGTCTTTGAAAAATATACGTATTTAACTTGTAGGGAATATACGTATTTTTTGATTTTGTGACTCGTAAAGAGTGTATTTGTTTTTGAAAGATATACGTATTTAACTCGTGAGGAGTATACGTATTTTGATTTGTAACTCCTGAAGAGTGTACTTGTTTTGAAAAATATACGTATTGAACTCGTGAGGAGTATACGTGTTTTGATTTTGTGACTCGTAAAGAGTGTATTTGTTTTTGAAAGATATACGTATTTAACTCGTGAGGAGTATACGTATTTTTGTTTTGTAACTCGTAAAGAGTGTATTTGTCTTTGATAAATATACGTATTTAACTTGTAGGGAATATACGTATTTTTGACTTTATGACTCGTAAAGAGTGTATTTGTTTTTGAAAGATATACGTATTTAACTCGTGAGGAGTATACGTATTTTTGTTTTGTAACTCGTAAAGAGTGTATTTGTCTTTGAAAAATATACGTATTTAACTTGTAGGGAATATACGTATTTTTGATTTTGTGACTCGTAAAGAGTGTATTTGTTTTTGAAAAGTATACGTATTTAACTCGTGAGGAGTATACGTATTTTTGATTTTGTGACTCGTAAAGAGTGTACTTGTTTTGAAAAATATACGTATTGAACTTGTGAGGAGTATACGTATTTTGATTTTGTGACTCGTAAAGAGTGTATTTGTTTTGAAAAATATACGTATTTAACTCGTGAGGAGTATACGTATTTTTGTTTTGTAACTCGTAAAGAGTGTATTTGTCTTTGAAAAATATACGTATTTAACTTGTAGGGAATATACGTATTTTTTGATTTTGTGACTCGTAAAGAGTGTATTTGTTTTTGAAAGATATACGTATTTAACTCGTGAGGAGTATACGTATTTTGATTTGTAACTCGTGAAGAGTGTACTTGTTTTGAAAAATATACGTATTGAACTCGTGAGGAGTATACGTATTTTGATTTTGTGACTCGTAAAGAGTGTATTTGTTTTGAAAAATATACGTATTTAACTCGTGAGGAGTATACGTATTTTTGTTTTGTAACTCGTAAAGAGTGTATTTGTCTTTGAAAAATATACGTATTTAACTTGTAGGGAATATACGTATTTTTTGATTTTGTGACTCGTAAAGAGTGTATTTGTTTTTGAAAGATATACGTATTTAACTCGTGAGGAGTATACGTATTTTGATTTGTAACTCGTGAAGAGTGTACTTGTTTTGAAAAATATACGTATTGAACTCGTGAGGAGTATACGTATTTTGATTTTGTGACTCGTAAAGAGTGTATTTGTTTTGAAAAATATACGTATTTAACTCGTGAGGAGTATACGTATTTTTGTTTTGTAACTCGTAAAGAGTGTATTTGTCTTTGAAAAATATACGTATTTAACTTGTAGGGAATATACGTATTTTTTGATTTTGTGACTCGTAAAGAGTGTATTTGTTTTTGAAAGATATACGTATTTAACTCGTGAGGAGTATACGTATTTTGATTTGTAACTCGTGAAGAGTGTACTTGTTTTGAAAAATATACGTATTGAACTCGTGAGGAGTATACGTATTTTGATTTTGTGACTCGTAAAGAGTGTATTTGTTTTGAAAAATATACGTATTTAACTCGTGAAGAGTATACGTATTTTGATTTTGTGACTCGTAAAGAGTGTATATGTGTTGTTATTTTGTGAAAATTTAGGCTCTCGGCTTGTAATGAGCATGTGTATTCTCGTGTTTTGTCATAGTAGCGCATAAAATAGTGAATTAATAGCGTAATGGACCGTAATAACCAGTCCAAACTAAAAACTGACCCGTGCCTGACCACTTAATCGCCAGACCTCTGGCGATTTAGTGTGTGTGTGTGTTTTTTGTTCAAAAACACGGGGAGGAGGGAGGAAGAGCATAGCAGCCGAAACACAAACACACAACACCTTCAAATCGAAAAACTCGTTTTCAGCGATTTCTCAACCAAAATTCGTGATTCCGGCTCCTACGATTCGCAATGGACCAAGGTATGCACTTAATCAAGTTGCTAATTCGTGTTTTGAAGTCGGTTTGAGTCGGTTTTAACTGAAAATTCGTTTTTTAGGGTTTATGTTAAACCGTCTTGCATGATTCGAATTTTGCTATCATTGTTGCTTGAAATTGATACTTGAGAGCATTAAGAGGCTTGTCTTGCTATTGTTGACGATTGTATGTGCAAAACTCGTGTATTAGGGCTGTTTTTCGTGTAGAGGGTCAAGGGCATTTTGGTCATTTTTTTGTTTTTGTCTCGGAATATGCTCCAAATCTCAATGTAGGTTTCCCATTAGTAGTATAACGCTTGGGTAAATTTGTTTCGTTGAAATTGGCGCGAAAGTCGGGTTTTTTGGGCTAAAAACCGTGTGACAGGGGGTTTCGTCGCGGTTTTGCTCTGTTTTTGTCGTGTAAAACGACGTCGATTGGCTTGGTTGTTTTTGAAACGTCGTTGTATGCTAATGATGAGGCCATGGGTGTTTTGTGGGCGAAAAACGGTTTGGAAATCCGTAATTTTCGTGTGATTTCGTATGGAGACGGTCTTTCGGGTCGAAATTTTCGGTCCCGAAACTTGTCGAAATTTTTTGTCTTGGGTCATGATGACCTGTATGGTGTATGGTTTGCTCATTTTTGCTGATCACGCGTCATTTGGAGGTGTTTCGGAGTGTTTTGGAGCGTTTTTGTGTAGTTGAACTAGGCTTCTTGAACTCGTTTTTCTCGCTTCTCGTGCTTCGAGTCTTGGATGCGTTGTCATGTAGGTTGTTAGGGTTGGCTAAAATGTTGGTTCGTGGGAGTTCAAGGCTTCCTTGGTCAGGAAAAGGCTATGAAAAGGCCGTTTTTGTAGCTTGCGTGCGTTTTACAAAAGCTATTCAGTCGAGGTGTTCGGGACATGATTTTTGCGTGAAACTTTTTGTGGGTGTTCATTATGACTTGTATGTCGTATACGTGTCACGAACCGGGTATTTCTGTGTCTCTGCGCCGTTTTAGCCTTATCTGTCAAAATTATGCCTAAAGCGTATTTTCCGTTGTTTTGCTTGGTTTCTTGTCATTTTTGTCCTTTCCAGCTCTTTGTATTGGTTGTGCATGACATATATATCGTATATGTGTCATAATATACGCATTTCTGTATCCCTGCGTTGTTTTGGCTTTATCTGTCAAAGATAGGCCTAAAGCTTGTTTTTTGCCGTTTCGTCTGCTTTCTTCGTTGCCTTTGCACATCGTTGCACTTCGGATTTGTTGTGTATGCTGCCTGCGTTGGATATGTGTCACAAAGTGTGCATTTTCGGGTTTCTGCTTCATTTTAGCCTTTTTTGTCAAAGATAGGCCTGAAGATTGTTTTCTGCTGTTTTGCTTGACTTTTCTCTATCCTTGTGCATCCTTGTTCCTTGGATTAAATGTGTATGACGTGGGTATCGTGTCTGTGTCATGAAAATGTATCTCTGTGTTTCTGCTCCTCTTTTAGCCTTTTCTGTCAAAGATAGGCTTGAAAATTGCTTTTCTGTTGCCGTTGTGTATGTGCATCCCTCTGTTGGTCATGAACTTGCTTCGATTGAATTGTATTTTGTCTTATCACATGGCTGCGTTGCTTAAGAGTGTTTCTTGAATCTATGCAGGTGATCCTGGGATCGTGATACCTACGACCAGTACTATGCAGGATGTCATTCAGAGCATTGATTTTGCTCCCACAGGGGAGGAGCTTACCCCAATGTCTGAGCTGCGTCATCATTTAGCGACTTCTGAGGGTCCGTCCCAGTCTGATCTGTTCAAAACTCCTCCTGCTTTGACGCCAGGGAATGAGGTACAGGGGGTTGTTCCAGAGTCTCCTATGCCTTCTATTAGTGAGTATAGCACTACAGTGGAGCTGACAGGGCCTTCTGTTGGCGATGTAGGTTGTACCGTAGAGACGACTGGAGTTGTCGCGGGGCCTGCTGTGGAGTTACCTATGCCTTCCGTTGGTGGGCGTGAGGCTACTGTTGAGTTGCCTTGGTCTCCTGCTAGTGGGCTTGGAGCTGGGTCTGTGCCTTTGCGAGACGCTGGGCGCGCCTTGATAGTCTTTGTAGTCGCCGGCTTTGTTGGAAGAGGTCGAGGTAAAGGTCGCGGGGACGGTCGTAAGAATGATAGACCTAGTAGGAAGCGCAAAGTGGATGCCGTTGCGGATAATGCCGAGGGTGGCGTTCGGACTCGTGGACGTCGCGCTGCTGAGGCTAGTGGCAGTCGTGAGCGAGATGAGGGTAGTAGTGCTGGTGTTTCTGACGAGGTGAGTTCTGACGAGGATGGAGATGATCCTGCTGTTGATAAGCCGAGGCGGGGTCCACCTCGTCGTCTTGAGAATGCTTTTGAGGATGTTCCTGAGCCCGAGGAGGACCAGGAGGATGATGAGCAGGTTGCAGATGATGCGGCTGAGGCTGCAGGTGGTGAGGTTCTGCAGTCTTTGTAGGTGGTGAAATTTGGGCCGATCTTTGGGCCGGCCGCCTTGAGAATATGTTCATGGGCGTAGTTGATGAGCTGGGCTTGAGGCCATCGTTTCCTCATGGCCCAAGACTATGGGCGAAGGTTGCCAAGGATTGGGACGGTGTAAGCTTAGTTTGGAACACATTGGAGCATTTGTCTACCCGGGTGAAGGTTGGCTTCGAGTTGGGTAATATGAGGACCTTCTCCGGTTTTCGTACTGTCATAGATGCTTTTAATAAGAAGTTGTCTCCTGAGTCACAGAAAATAATCCTCGGCACAGCTTTTGGTCCGTTGGTGACGAAGTGGAAGGAGGTGCGCAAGAAGAACGTGAATTCGCACCTTTCTGTGCTTCGAGCGTTGCTAGACAGATTCTGGGACACTACTAACACGTTCCATATGCCAGGGTATGAGGTTGGCATTACTTTCTCGTCTCTTGCGGTTGTTTCGGGGCTTCCCCACGGAGAGGAGGTGATTAAGTGGGACAGAGTACGCCCTGCTATCTCAAGCCCTACGGTTGTTCGTTTGATCGGGGGCGGTATTAGGTGTGCGAGGGATGAGAGGCACACTTTTCAGCCTCGGACATCATGGTTTGATGATTATTTTAAAGGCAAGGGAAAGAAGCAGGTGAGCGAAGTTAGTCATGAGCAGAACGCTCGGTTGTGGTTATGGTGGTTCTTGACGTCCACTCATTTCGGAGATAAAGGAGAGCGGGCGTCGACTGCTGTTTTAATGGCGTTGAGGGATTTGTCTAGATTGGGCGATTTTGACTGGGTAACTCCTGCCATGGGTCTCTTGATTCGATTTTGCAGGGACGCAGTTCGTCCTGATCAGATCGACGATGGGTCTCACCCATCATTGGTTGGCCCTGGTCTGCTGATGGAGGTATGATTGTTTTCCTTCCCCCTTTTTGTGATGTCTTATTGCTTTGTTGCTGCTATTCCTTCCTTTGGTGATGCGTTTTCTGTTTTTCGTAGTCCTGGTGTTATGCTCATTTCCCATCGCTGCTTCCTGACAACTTTGCCGTGACGGCGGAGTACCCTGCTTTTCATGCTTATGCGACGGCAAATAGGAAGGGTATTCGCTTGACTTATGAGGATGCTCGAGTGCGGTTCAACGGGATGACCGTTGATAAGGTAACGGGGTTTGCATTCCTTTTTATGCTTTATGTTCCTGCTTTGATTGTGGTTGCGGGTCTTGATTTATTTCTTGTTCCTGTAGTTTGTTCGTAATCCTTGGGCAAGTTATGCGAATGTCCCTGCGTCTATTGCGACTCGCTTTGCTCTTCGCGACACACAGAGGTTGTACATTGCGACTCAGTATGACTCGTATTGGTTCTTAGGTGAGCGTCTGTCAGCACAGACGACCAGGGGTGAGTTTGTTGTGCCTGCGTCCCCTCCTAAGGTCCTCTTTGTTCAGACGCCGGATGCTGATGTTCGTCGTGATGTATATCACGAGGGTGAGTCGGGTTCTCTGCTGAGGCTGGATGAGGATTATCCATCGTGGGCGCGTCTTGCTTTGGCGCCTGCTGTCATTGAGGTTTGCTGTTGTTTTTGCTTTCGCTTGTACATGTTATTTGCTTAAAAAGCAAAAATTGATCGTGATTTTTGTATCTTGTAGCCACGTGACCCTGACCTTGAGGTTCAGCCTCCTCCTTTCTATGAGAGCCTGGATTTTGAGCATGATGATGACTGTCGGCATTCGATGCCACTGCCGCAGTGCTTATCTGCGGTGACTGACGCTGGCATGGATAGCTGGAGCCCTCGGGTGAAGCAGGTATGGCTTATATTCTGTGTTTGCGTTTATGTAGTATATAGCCCCCAGTTTGAGTTAGATTTTGTCCAAAATCGCTAGTCAAACTTGAAATGAAGCTGCTTTTGATTATAGCCCCCAGTTTGAGTTAGATTTTGTCCTGAAATCGTTAGTCAAACTTGAAATGGAGCTATTTTTGATTATAGCCCCTAGTTTGAGTTAGATTTTGTCCTGAAATCGTTGGTCAAACTTGAAATGAAGCTGCTTGTGATTATAGCCCCCAGTTTGAGTTAGATTTTGTCCT
Organism: Dianthus caryophyllus; assembly: GCA_023091065.1. Lineage (NCBI taxonomy): Eukaryota > Viridiplantae > Streptophyta > Magnoliopsida > Caryophyllales > Caryophyllaceae > Dianthus > Dianthus caryophyllus. The sequence goes on along the minus strand of CM041529.1, from coordinate 6,177,724 downwards.
GAAATCGTTAGTCAAACTTGAAATGAAGCTGTTTTTGATTATAGCCCCTAGTTTGAGCATATGAAGGCCGTATTTGTTTGCAGGTGAGTCTGGATGTCCACAAGAATTTATGGAGGGTAGCTAACCGGTGGCGTGTGGCTTTTAATGATAAAGCGGTCGCGCTTTGCAAGGCGCAGAAGTATGCTTCAGAGTTGCAAACTGCAGTCGCGCAGAGTCAGATAGAGCTAGGGCGGGCCAGGGCTGAGGAGGCTCGCCTGCGAGCGGAATTTGAATCACAGCGTGAGCAGGAGCTAGCTGGTTATCGTGCTCAGATTGATTCGTTGCGCGCGGAGCTCAGTCGTCAAGATCAAGCTAGCTGATTTGGGATGTATGCTAGGACCGTCGGCCTATATCTGTGGACTTACTTTATTTTGTGGTTGTATTTGTATGTATTTGGATATGTAGGAGTTGACGTGAGGTCCATTTTTGTGACCGCGGCTTGACGCGATAAGGTCCTGCGACCTCGTGTGCGTGTCTTGGTATTTTGTATGGTCATACTTGCAGGAGTCGTACGACGTTGATTTGCGTCCATGGCTTGACACGAGTAGGTTACGTGACCTCGTACGTGCGCTTTGATTATGTAGCAGGTGTATTTTTGACTATGGTAAGCGCCCCTGTTGGCGTAGCTTTCGTGACTGATGACTATGTGCGCGGCGTCGCGAGTATTGTTGGTTATTTTGCCTCGTTTGGTAGTACGACCGCTTGTGTTATTGTCTGCGTTTGAAATCCTCGCGACTTGCTTAATCAGTGTTCCTGTATTAGACGGTTAGTCGTAAAAAGAACATAAATCTCGATTGAGATTTTTTCTGACCCGTAATAAGAGTATGCATGTTTTAAAACATTTGTACAAAATATGCTATTTTGAGAAAAAATATTTTGAGTCCGTGAAAGACGCTTTTGACGTTCGTAAAAAACGTGAATTAAGAACGTCGTGCTTTTTTGAAAAAAAATGACGATTGAATTTTGTGGGACCGTAAAAGGTGTTTTTGACGTTCGTAAAAATGTGATTTAAGAACGTAGTGCTTTAACGTAGGCTTGCGAAGTGTGATGACTAAATCTTGTGAGACCGTAAAAGGTGTTTTTGACGTTCGTAAAAATGTGAATTAAGAACGTCGGGCTTTAACGTAAGTTTACGAAATGCGATGGTTGAATTTTGTGAAATGTATGTGTAAAATAATAGTCGAAAGTCGATGACGGAATGACACAATACGACGTAAAGTCGGGTAGCGAAAGCGTAACCGATAATGCGTCGTAAAAAAGTGAAAACATCGGTGCATAGGCTGTGAAAAAAAGCTTTCTGCAACTCGTAGGCTGCAAGGCGGTGCGCAGTCGTCGCATCAATGTCGGAAATAGCATGGAAAATCGCCTGAATACCAGCAATTCTCACAAAAATCGCCAGAAAACAGGCGATTTATGTGAAAATCGCCAGTTATCTGGCGATTTTTGTGTAAATCGCCAGTTTTCTGGCGATTTTTGGGTTGTTTTTGGCTTTCTGCTTCGATTTTTTGGTTAATCGCTGGTTCACTAGCGATTATACTTCGTATCGTTGCCTCTTGAAGACGTTGCCTATAAGAAGGGCGCTCGTATTTGCTCATTTAACCATCCTACCATCCATACTTCAATTTTCGTTTTAAACTTGCAACTCATCACTCATATTATAATCGTATTCATAATATTTTGTAGAGCGTTTTTTGAGAGTAATGGAGCATTTGGAGGGACTAGTAAGGATATGGTGTGCTACTTTGTCTGGTATTGAGAAGAGGAACCTCAGAGGATGTGGCCTAGGTGTTTTCCTGGGACTAAGGCAGGTTCGAATGGAGCCTGAGTTCCTGGATGCCTGTCTGCGTTATTGGGATTTGGCTTACCATGTGTTCCGCTTCCTTGGCGGGGAGGTTTGCCCTTTGGTCGAGGAGTTTGCTGCTATTGGAGGCTGGACTCGCACTGTCACTCCGGTGTGTGTTCGACAGGAGCTCGGATACCAAAGGAACATGCAGAACTTCCTTAAGATGACGAGGCTCGAGACGGAGGACCTGTTCTTAGATGGGCGCTTGAATATCATCCGACTGTGTCAGAAGTTCATGAATTATGATAACGGGAGCATTTGTATGGTTGCTCGTAGGAGGGCTCTGGCCCTTTGCCTTGTGCACTGCTTCATGTTCCCTGATTCAGTGGACGGGATGGGGTTTGGCGAGGCACGTTTGGTCTGTGTTGTGCAGCAAATGGAGATGGGCTACAATCCTGCGGCGCTCATTCTGGCGGAGACGATCCTAGGCCTAGATGATCGGGCGTGTAACAGGATGCATGCCTATCGTGGCTGTCCCCTTATTTTGCAGGTGTGGCTCATGGAGCGTTTGAGCGTGCTGGGCGCTATCCCTTATGGCGCATCATATACGGCGGCTGGCGTGACCAGTCGTGGCCTGCGATGGAGGGGTCCCAATGGCCGGCCTAATGATTATTTTCCCATATTTGTGGGACGTCATCTATCCGTTGGGTCGTTCCATGGTGGGAGGTTGTCACCGTGACTGGTAGTGCGGTTGGCGATGGTCCTTCCGGAGTCATGTTGTGCGGTTTTGACATTGGGGTGTTTATTCACCCCCTGAGGGTGAGAAGGCAGATGGGGTATGCTCAGTTTATCCCGGGGCAGGATACTACGATCCAGGATTTGGTTGTGCTTAATAACCAGATTACTGATGCATGGTCGCGAGGATGGATTATGCGTCCCAGGTGGCCTGTGGCAGGGATACCGGCTACGGTGAGGGTTTCGAGGTCGTATGTCAGGTGGACCACGGCACGAACTATTCACCAGAGGGCTCGCCTCCGTGCGATAGAGCAAGATGAGCCGCGGCCAACGTCCGCCTTTGACCCAGTGCGTTCCGGTCGTGGAAATCGCGGGAGTTCGAGCTCTGGAAGCGCACCGTCCACGGAGATGGAGCTTAGTCATCTCGGCTTCGTCATGGTTAATGCTCCGGGCCAGGATGATAGTGATGGTGCTCCTCATATGGGTTGAGTTCTCCCCCCAGTCGAAGAATGTTATCTGGATGCTCGTTGCTAGTTGTTTGTTTGTTTTTGTATTCCCTAAACCCGAAGGTAATGCCGGGATCATGTAACCCTTGTAAGTGTCGTGTGTGCTAGTAGTGTAATGCTCGTGCTCCCAATTGCAAAATCCAAAATGTAAATGTTTCCCTTTTCAGCATAATAAAACAAAAGTTCATTTTGCGTAACTTGCTTTGTTGCCTTTAAGGTTATGGACATGCGTATTTTGTGTTTTGAATTTTGTTATGTCCGTCACACCCCTGAGATGTTTGGGTACGTGATTTTGTGTTGAATGTCGGCTGTGCTTTTGAAAAGCTGCCTACGTATCCATGAAAATGGAATCAAGCCGGCGTAGTTCGGAGTTGTGTTTTTGAACAACGTGTTTAAGGGCATGCCTGCTCATGGAATTGTATTTTTGCTTTTTGTTGTGGGAGTGCACGTTTAGGGGCATGCCGGCCCGGAGTTGTGTTTGCTTTTGTAAAGAGTTTGAAAGTGCATGTTTAAGGGCATGCCGGCCCGTGTGATGTGTTTAATTACATGTTATAAATACATTGCAAGTGTTTCAGGGGTAGTATTTCATCAGCTGATCGAGGTTGGTTGCTAGGTTAAACTCTTGACCGTCTAGGTCGGTTAGTTTGACTGCTCCGCCTGTGTAGATTTCCTTGACGAGGTAGGGTCCAGCCCAGTTAGGTTTGAACTTTCCTCGTGGGTCAACCGGAAGTGGCGCGCGTACTGATTTCAATACTAGGTCTCCCACTTTGACGTTTCGTGGTCGAACTCGTTTGTTGAATGCTCTTTGTAGACGTGCCTTGTACATTCGCACAATGCTTAAAGAATTTAGCCGACGTTCGTCTAAAAGCATGAGCTGCTCATAGCGCTCGCGGGCCCATTCTGCCTCTGGAATGCTACTTTCCATTAGAATGCGTAGGGATTTCATTTCTATTTCCACTGGCTGAACAGCTTCCATGCCGTAGGTGAGGAAATAAGGCGTCATGCCTGTGGGTGTGCGGATGGTGGTACGATATCCCCAAAGTGCAAATGGAATTTTGTTGGGCCAGTCCCGACAACTCTTCGATCATTTTCTCAAGGATCATGACTACAGTCTTGTTTGCTGCCTCCACGGCTCCGTTGGTTTGGGGTCGGTAAGGAGAGGATTTGTGATGTTGTATGTTGTATTTAACGAGTATAGCTTCTGCTTCGCCTTGGAAATGTGATCCTTGGTCGCTTATGAACTCGTGCGGTATGCCGTACCGGCATATGATGTTTGTTTGTATGAATTTGGCGACCTCTTTTGAGCCGAGGGTGCGAAAAGACGCTGCTTCTACCCATTTTGTAAAGTAGTCGATCGCTACTAGCACGAAGCAGTGTCCTCCTGCTCCGATGGGATGTACTTTGCCTATGACGTCGATGCCCCAAGTTGAAAAGGGCCACGGCGATGTGAGGCTATAAAGGGGTGAAGGGGGTACATGTTGTACGTTGCTGAATATCTGACAGTTATGGCAGTGTTTGACGTAATGAATGCAGTCCGCTTCCATGGTCGTCCAATACCACCCTAGTCGTAGTATTTGCTTACACAGGGCTCTTGCGTTCATGTGTAGGCCGCATTCGCCGTCGTGTACTTGGGCGATTATTTCCTGTCCTTTTTTGTAGTCGACACACATGAGCAAGGTACCTTGTGGTGTCTTTTTGAGTAATTGTCCCATCTCTAGTACGAATTGAGACGCAAGAAGTCGGATGGCTCTTTTACCGCGTTTGTCGGTGTCAGGTGGGTAAGAGTTGCTTGTTTTGTAGTTGAGAATGGCTTGGTACCATGGTTACATTTGTTCGGCTTAAATCGATGTCAATGGTGTGGATGTATGCGGGTTCGCCACGTCTTTCGACGACAATGGGTAGTGTGTCAACATTTGGTGGCATGTTGAGAAGGGATGAAAGCTTTGACAGTGCGTCGGCAAATTGGTTTTCTTCCCTTGGGAGGTGATAGAATTCTATGCTGTCAAATTCTGTCAGGAGTGTTTGTATTTTTGCTTGGTATTTTGCAAGGGTTTCGTTCATGATTTTCCATGCCCCTGTCACTTGATTTATGATGAGGAAGGAGTCACCATGTACGCGTAGGTGCTTTATGTTGAGGGCCATGGCTGCTTGGAGGCCGTAAATGCAAGCTTCGTATTCTGCAGCATTATTGGTGACGTTAAAGTCAAGCTTGATCGAGATGGGTGTGTGATCGCCGTTAGGAGATATTAGAAGTATTCCTACGCCGTAGCCGCGGTAGTTTGAAGCTCCATCGAAGTAGAGTTGCCAGTACTCAGTTTCGACAGCGAAGATTCCATCGTCAGGGAATGATGTTGTGTCAATTTTAGGTTGTTCAATGATGGCATTCTCTGCGAGAAAATCTGAAACAGCTCTACCCTTGATGACTTTCAAAGGCAGGTATTTGAGCTCATACTCTGCTAGCAGTAGTGTCCATCTGGCCATACGACCATTTAATACTGGCTTTTCAAACAAGTATTTGAGTGGATCCATTAGGGAGTATACCCTGGTTGTGTGAGCGAGGAGGTAATGTCTGAGCTTTTTGGTGGCCCAGACTAAAGCGGCGGCGACTTTTCTCCACGGGTTCGTAGCGAGTCTCATAATCTTGGAACCTTTTGCTGATGTAGTAGATTGCTCGTTCTTCGTTGTTAACCTCCTGAGCGAGCATGGCACCCATGGCGTTTGGTGTAGTTGTTAGCTAGAGCGAATGAGGTAGATCTTTCTGGGGTGGCACCAGAACAGGTGGATTGGTGAGTAGGGTTTTGACTTTGTCGAAAGCTTGTTGACAGTTGTCGTCCCATTTCGTGTGTTCTTCCTTTTTTAGCTTCTTGAAAATTGGCTCGCAGACCATTGTGAGCTTGCTAATGAATCGAGAGATGTATTGGACTTGTCTCAAGAAACTCCTGATCTCATCAATGTTGCTTGGAGGTTTCATCTCCATTATTGCTTTGATTTTGACAGGGTCGATCTCGATTCCGCGTTGGCTTACGATGTGACCTAATAACTTGCCTGACGTAACCCCAAAAGTGCATTTCTGTGGGTTTAGTCGCATTTTGTATTGTCTGATTCTGGTGAAGAATTTACGAAGGTTGGTGAGGTGATCATCCCTTTGCTTCGATTTTACAATCATGTCGTCGACATAGACTTCTACTTCCTTATGCATCATGTCATGAAGCAGAGTAGTTGCGGTGCGTTGATATGTAGCCCCTGCATTGATGAGTCCGAAAGGCATGACCGTATAGCAGTATGTGCCCCAAGGCGTCACAAAGGTTGTTTTAGACATGTCGTCTGTTGCCATTTTGATTTGGTTGTAGCCTGCGTACCCATCCATGAATGACAGTAATGCGTGGTCGGCAGTGTTGTCCACGAGTATGTCCATGTGAGGCAATGGGAAATCATCCTTTGGGCAAGCCTTGTTAAGGTCGCGGAAGTCTGCGCATACTCGTATTTTTCCATTCTTTTTCATGACCGGGACCATGTTTGATACCCAGTCTGAGTATTCGATGACTTGGATGAAGTCTGCTTGTAGTTGCTTTTCGATCTCTTCTTTGACCATGAGAGACCATTCTGGTTTAATACGCCGTAGTTTTTGCTTAATAGGTTTGGCACCTGGTTTGAGTGGGATGCGATGTTCTGCTATTTCGCGGTCAATGCCGGGCATATCCCTGTAGGACCAAGCAAAGACGTCTTTGAATTCCGCGAGTAGCTCGATGTATGCAGATTTTTCTTCCATGCTCAAGGAAGCTCCCAGCTGTAGTTTTCGGGGTTCTTCGGGTGTTCCCACATCAATGATCGTTGTGTCTTCAATGATGGGGTCCTGTTCGGGGTTTGAAACGATACTTGCAATGTATTTATGTAATGCAATGCTATTATTTTTATCGTGAGCATTAGAAAATGCAGATTTTAAAGGAAAACAAGGCAAGTAGTAGCCAGAAACGTTGTTGTTATTAGTGTTTTCGAAAGCAGTTATATTTGTAGACAGCTCGGACAGAGGAGCTTTGGACAACCTTAGAGACTCTAACTCTTTATCTATGTCTATCATATCAGGAACGTAACCCGGGGGCTTAGTTGGGGTGAGAGACTTGAAATGACGGCGTGGGAGTCTAAACTCTATCACAGGTTTGTTATCAGGGTTCTTGCCCTCGTCCTCTTCGGAGTCAGTGTTCTCAAAAGTGTAGCCTTCTCCAGTAGTGATCTTGAAGGTACGACCTTGCTCATCAGTCCATTGAAGGGTTTTCGACCATCCGTCGTGTGCTTTTTCCTCATATGGGACGATTAGGTCGGTAGGGTTGAAGTTGTGGCTGCGCAGGATGTCGGAGACGAGTTCAATCCCCGCGTTGGTACAAGAGAAGTAGTCCTTAGGCATCTTGTTGGTTCCTTCCTTGATAGAGTATACGTCAGTGAAGATATGATATGGCTCTATGCAGAAGTCACGACCTCTCTTTCGGTCATTGAATGCTTGTTCGCCATAGGTGACCTCGTAGGACCACGGTACGTATCCTAGGCCCATGGTGGGCCATTTGTTGTTGTTGTCCTTCACGTAGAGTGCAGTAATTTCCTCTTCGCGAGTCAATGTGCAGATGTCAAAGTCGAAATCAAAACCACAGGTAATGTCTGGGGTTTCGGTGCTGATTCTTGCAGTGTCATTATCGAGTTTTTGTTGCTGCAGGGAAGCTCGAAAGTTTGAAGCATGGATGGTGACAATCTCGTCGTCCAGGGGGAGTTTAACTTTTTGATGTAAGCTTGAAGTGACAGCTTTGGTAGCATGGATCCAGGGCCTACCCAATAACATGTTGTATGCAGGGGGTATATCGATTATCTGGAATTCAGTTTCTCTTATGACGGGTCCTGTCATGATAGGAAATGAGATGGTTCCTTTTATGCTACGGCGGGTTCCGTCGTAGGCTCTGACGCCGTCTGCGCAGGGGATGAAGTCATTTTCCTTGATCCCTAGCTTTTTAGCTCTTTCTAGGGGCAGGACATTAACTGCAGATCCGTTGTCGATGAGGACGACAGGTAGTGTCATGCCATGGCATTCCACGTTAATGTAGAGTGCTAGGTTGTGCGTGCCTCCGAATGGCGGGAGGTCTTTGTCAGAGAAAGTGATGGCGTTAGCTTGCCATTCCCGAGTAATGTGACTGATGAGCTTCTCAGGAGACATCTCTGTTGTAATAGGGATGACTTGCAAGGCTCGGTAAAGAGCTTCTCGGTGTCCCAGTGATTCCCTTAGGAGCTGCCAGATCGAGATATCTGCCTTAGTTTTATTGAGTTATTTCTGAATCGAGTCTCCAATTTCGGGTATAGGCATTGGAGGAGTGCTTGATGATGCTACGTCAGTTTGTGGTTGACTTGGGGTAATCACAGGCGGTGATGTGACGACCGGAGGCGGCGACGTAGTTGCTGGAGGCGGTGGTATAGTCATTGGAGGCGGAGGTGTCACCTCGTTAAGGACTATGCCCTCGTTCTTGTTTTGACTAGTTGCTTTTGATGGAAAACCTGGGGGTTCGAGCAGACTTAGTGAGGCTCGGTACGGACGTCCGGAGTGTGTTAAGTAGGCTATCTCATCGTCACTATCAGACAGCCTGATTGGGTATTTGTGAGGCATTTTCCCGTATATCCCTGTAGGTTCTCGGTCTTCCTCTTCTTCTTCTGGAGGGAATAGGTAACCGTCATTGTTTATATGATTGTCTTCTTCGTCAGAACTGTCCCAGATACCGTTGACTTCGTGGTCGCTTGAGACGATCAGGTGTGAACAGTCAATGATGGGGTGTGTACCCACGAAAATGGCATGGGTATGCAGGGGATTGAGCTGATTTGAAGGCTTAGGACCAGGAGTGGGCTTCTCGATGGTCTTGTCATCGATCAGATCTTGGACTATGTTCTTTAAGCGGAAGCATTGTTCAGTGTCATGTCCTTTTCCCCTGTGGAACTCACAGTATGCGTTCTGATCCCATGATCTGGGCTTTTTGTCCTGAGGGGGTTCGCTAGTAGGTCCTAGGAGTTGAAGCACGTTTCGGCTTACGAGTTTCTGTAGTGCTTTAGAGTAAGTCATGTAGATCGGGTCGAAGTTCCGGCGTGGCTTTGACGAGGTTTGTCCCGCAGATGAGTATGATGCCTTAGGAGGAGGTGCAGTGTATTTTGCTGGTGTGGTGTAAGTTGGGGAAGGCGCTAGTTCTTCCAGAGCGTTAATGCAGTGAACTGGTTCGGCTTTGGCGACTGCTCGTGATGAGCTACCCTGGTAACCCCGGCTTGTAACCTTAGTCTTTTCCTTACGGAGGTCGTCTTCAATTAATTGACCTTTGTCTTGGCGAAGCAAAGCGCCAAAGTTGCCGTAAGCGCAAATCTTTGGCGATATGCGAGGTGAGATTATTAATGAACTTGGTGATCAGTTCTGCGTCCTTGGGACGGTTAGATATCTGGGCACTGAGTTTCTTCCAGTGTGTGAGGTATTCACTGAAACCTTCATTGTCCTTTTGTGACAGGACTTCCAGAGTACGTAGCGAGACTTGAGTATCGTTATTGTCATGATACTGATTGTCGAACTGGACCGTGATGTCTTTGAAAGTAGTAATCTTGTGTGGGTCCAAAGCATAGAACCAGGCTCTAGGTTGTGCATCCAGAGAATGCGGGAATAGAGTAGCCCAGGCAGAGGGATCGACGCCCATGACGGCCATTTTAGCCTTGAAATCCTTGATGTGTACCAGTGGACTTTTATGACCCTTGAAGATAGGGAGATCACTGAGTGAGAGCTTGGCTGGCAGCAAGGACTTGACACTTTTCGGGACGTGTTCAGTTTCCTCATAAATGGAATAACCTTTTGAGTGGGTGAGGCGTTCTTCCATTGAACGAATTCTTTTGGCATTTCGTTCAGCCTCTCCAGCAAGGTATTTGGCATTTTTCTCGGCCTCGAGTTTCTGCATTGTGGCCATCTGTTCGATTGCAGCAGTGAGGCTAAGGATTTTGCTGTTGAGCTGTTGAACATGTTCTGTGGTGACCACTGACGGGGGAGGAGTTGGGATTCCCTCGACATTTTCTTCGTTGTTAAGAACCATGGTAGTTTTTGGTCTCGATCTGTTGTAGGTACGTTTCTTTGGAAGTGGCGGAGGGTTTAGATGACGGTGTTTGGTACGTCGTGTATCCAGGACTCTTTAGGGGATGGACCTGCGGGGTTTTAAACCTTAGTGACTTCCGAAAGAAAGTAAAAGACTCAAAGAAAAACCGCATTTTGTAGTAAAGAAAAAGTAAAAATGTGAAAGCGTGTGCAGGACTCGACTCGTGTTTTTAGCTTAAAAAGACACGGGAAGCTTTTGAGGTAAGGATGCGTTGGCGCGCCCTAGTCTCGATGTAAATAAAAATTTGTATGATCGCAATCTGATTAACCCAAGTTAGCAGTATGTCGCCAGGGGTTTATCGTTAGATCGTGATGTAAAAAGGAATCAAACCGAGGTAGCGATAGGCTAGTCGGCCTGAGGATGTTAAATTGGGTAAAAAGCGGTCATTGTTCGCTTTTTACGTGTGACACAGGGTGTCGAGTCATAATGACAATAAGCCACTTGACCTGACATGTAAATCAACGGATTCGTATTTGAACGAGCCCGCGTTTTGTTTATTTTTGAGAGAGATAGTTCGTTTAAGTCGGGGTGACTAGCAAGTCACTCGACTTAGAGCTATCTCAAAAATGTAAAAGTGTACGCTTCATTGAAATATCCGAAATGTATTGACATATTCGGGTTTTGCTTTGCGAAATGTTTTTGCGATAAATGTATTATGACGATACGTCAGTCGTATAATGCATTTATGTTTTGTAAAGGATAGGAAATGTAGTGATTATTTCCGATCGGTTTTGAATATCGTGGTGTAATGTTAGTCAGGTTCAGTTGACTATAGGTCAATAATCCTGACTGTATGCTTAAAACTATGCCTTTTTGAAAAATGTTTGAAAATGTACTTTCAAAATTGACGTCTTTTGAAAGTGTAATGCTTTATGAAAATGTTTTTGCATGCATTTGTTTAGAAGACGACCATTGCGAGGGTGCTATAGCTTTGGATTTGTACGTATAGACGCGGGTTTTTGGCTTTAGGGTAAGGTTCCTTCCGGTCATTCCCGCAACGTTTGTGTAGAGTTATCCGCAAGATCACACACATCAGTGTGGATTCAATACGGGGTCTAGAGCGTTCGAGTTTGACCTGCTACGATTCACTTGTACGGATACCATACTTGTGATCGTGGAAGGGTGAGAGATCGACGTGTCCAGAGTATACACGCTTAGGAAGCGTGTTCTTACTTGGGGCCGTCCCTCGAAGGGTGTGGTTATGAATCAGGAGGATTCGACTCAAACGTACTATTGCCCAAATATCGAAAGCAGAAATGTTTTCAAAGTTTCAAGTTTCACTTCTTTATGTTTTTTAAAATAAAATGAAAAGTTATTTTTCAAAATAAAAAAAAACATGCTCGTCCCCAGCGGAGTCGCCAACTGAAGGTACCGGGAAATGGCGTATACCCCTTCTCGACGCCCCGCTCGCGCCCGCCCTCGAGAGAAAGTCATGGGGCGGAATGCACGGCGCGGGAAAAATGCGTGTGTTTTGCAAGAAGCTCGCTCGCGGGAGCTTCGCACTTTTTGAGGTGCTTACTCGCTCGAGCGTTCTTTTGCTTATGGGGGAATGTCATTGCATGTGATTATAACAAAAAGAAATACAAAAATCCTTTTGAAATGTGTTTTTGGAGTCGCCACCAAATATTAAAGGAATTTGGAACCTATTCAACGTATCTTAAAATATAAGACACGGGTGTCTCAGATTTCAAGGTGCGTCGATACCTATCCGTCTGAGGTTATTGTGAAACCAGAGAGGATTCGGAGTGAGGTTACTTTTCGAAAGTTTTGACAAAATGTATTATGAAAACTGTAATCAGAAAGCCTACGTAAAAGTAGTCTTTACTAGTTTGAAAACATATGCTTTAATTTCGATATTTGGGCTAATAGGACGCTACGTACAAACGCAAATATATGACTCGACAAATATGTAAAATAAATGTAAGCCGTCATGGCTATGACGATTCGCTATAGGAAATATACGTAAAATTACTAATTCATTGTATTTGAATTAATAACCAAACGTTATTCTCCGACATGTGTTCAATTCTAAGATTTTGTAAAACCCTCGGTTTTGCATGTTTAAAAGACTATATGAAACGGTACAGTTAAATGTAGAATCCGTGTTTTAGTCGTAATTTAATGCATGAATCGAGAATTTGCATAATGTAAAAGTGGTGTTTAATTTAGTGATTTTGAGTCGTTTGTTTATGCGATATTGGCGGGGTTTAGACGAATCTTTGATTCGAATTACTACAACCGAATTGCGAATAAGGGTTCGTTAATGCCAATATCGGGGGTGGGTTAAAGTAACCCCATAAGTCTCGAACGTCTAACCTGAAGGTAAAATTTCTTTACCTTGAAATGCAAAGACGTTTTTTTTTAGAGTAGAGATTTATAAGTGCGAGAGGCTTTATATATGTGTATTAGTATTATGAGTATTATTATTGTAATTGTGTTTAATTTGTAAATGTTGTTGTTTTTGTTGTTGTTGTGTTGTTATTGTGATTGTTATTGTGATTGTTCATTGTGATTGTTCATTGTGATTGTTCATTTTGATTGTTCATTTTGATTGTTCATTGTGATTGTTCATTTTGATTGTTCATTGTTTTTGAGTCGTATAAGGGCTGCTATTTATAGCAAATGCTTCGTGTTTTATGCCTAATTGATCAGAAAATCGCCAGAGAACCAGCAATTCTTCAGAAAATCGCCAGAATGCCAGAGGATGACCAAAAAATCGCCAGAAGTCTGGCGATTTTATGGTAAATCGCCAGTATTCTGGCGATTTTCCCCTTTGTTTCTGACAGATTTGTTGCGCCGTAATACGTTATCGTAGGTGTGTAAGGCTATGCTGCAATGTCGAGCATATTGATTGACTTTGGAGGCTGCAATTTGATCAAATTGATCAAGTTGTTGAATCAACTTGGTTTTGTTCCGATTTTCGTGTTTCGTGTTTCGTGTTTCGGTTTTTCGTCGTGTTTTTCGATCTTGGCTCGAAGTAAAATAATATTGTAACGTATTATTTTACGACTTTGTGGGATTTTATTTCGTAGGAATGTGACCCGGGACGCATTTTGGCCCGCTCGGGTGCTTGGGCCTTTTTATGTGTTTTTGGGCCGTTTTGTGTGTGTGTGGGTCGTTTTTGTGTTCTTGGGCCATTTTTGTGAGGCGTCTTTGTGTCGTGCTTGTGCGTATTGTGTCGACTTACGATTAAAATGACTAAATTAATATTCATTTTTACGAAATATGCAAATTCAAATTAATACGTTAAAAATGACTAAAATGTTTTAGACACTAATGTACCGTTTCGTCTTATTTAAAACATGCATAAAAAGTCCTTTTCGTCATCGGGTTTGCTTTTTGGGGGGGTACGGATACGGGTATCTACAGTTACAGCTCCTCGAGTGGCCCTGAGAAAAGTATATAACTCGATAGAAGTTGGATATTTTCCTCAACTCGAATCCTGCAGATGTAAGCGCAACATGAAATGACCCAGTGAAAATCTACTTGGCCTCCTGTTACGGTCGACCGTGAGAAAGAAACCAAAGTCACCCAAAATCTGCCTTAATCTCAAGAGACAGTCGATAGTCAAAAGAATCGACTCTTGGAACACTATGGATGTCCTATCCACGACCCGGCACCTAAGGTTCTGAAACATTTAGGACTCCATGTAGTCGTCACAAAATTGTCCTGCACGATTTCAGTAAATCCGCATCTGTGATCGATCAGTCAACAGTTTGACTTATGCCTCGTTGAACCCACCACCAATTGACGTCACAAAATAATTGCTGAGTTATCAGCTCGTGTAGGCGATCACGGACCAAAATAAAATATAAAGCAATTCAGTTCACTTTGAGGTGTTCAACGTTGTCTGTACAACCCTCATGAAAAACAATATATAAAACAAAACGATGACTTTATTAGAAATTTTAGGAAAAATACACGTGTTAATCCATACAAACAACTAATACAACTCAGGAACACGCTTAATTCCCATGGATTTAACGTGCCCTTCATGCTTATCATATCTCAACGGTTTAGTGAGAGGATCTGCCACGTTATCATCCGTGGCAATCTTGTCAATCATTATCTCCTTCTGCTCCACGTAATCTCGAATCATGTGAGCCTTCCTTTGCACGTGCCGAGACTTGTTGCTGGACTTCGGCTCCTTCGCCTGGAAGATGGCACCACTATTGTCGCAATAGATGGTGATTGAGTCATTCGAACTAGGAACTACAGTTAGTCCTTGTAAGAACTGACGCATCCATATAGCTTCCTGCGACCTCAAGCAAAGATAGTACTCGGACTCAGTCGTGGAATCTGCTATAACTGTTTGTTTGGAGCTTTTCCAGCTGACCGCAGCGCCATTTAGAGTAAAAACGAATCCAGATTGAGACTTTGAGTCATCTTGATCCGTTTGGAAACTAGCATCTGTGTAACAGATTGCGCACAGCTCAGTGTCTCCTCCATAAGTCAATACCCAATCTTTAGTCCTCCGTAGGTACTTAAGAATGTTCTTTACAGCCATCCAGTGTGCTTCACCTGGATTGCCTTGGTATCGACTCGTCATACTCAATGCATATGCCACGTCCGGACGTGTGCATATCATGGCATACATGATCGATCCTATAGCTAACGCGTATGGAATCTGACTCATGCGCTCGACCTCTTCCGATGTCTTTGGTGCTTGAGCTTTACTCAATTGCACTCTAGAGATCATGGGAAGGTTCCCCTTCTTGGAGTTGGTCATGCTGAATCTCTCAAGAATCTTATCTATATAAGACTCCTCACTGAGGGATAACTTCCGTCGTGATCTATCTCTATTATTACGGAGCCCCAAAATTCGTTGTGCCTCACCCAGATCTTTCATCTGGAAATGGTTCTTTAACCAAACTTTTACCGAAGTTAAGAGAGGTATGTCATTCCAATCAAGAGTATATCATCGACATACAGTATTAGGAAGACAATCTTGCTCCCACTCGACTTGATATATAGACATGGTTCCTCGACCGATCGAGTGAATCCATTCTCCTTTATCACTTGGTCGAAGCGATGATTCCAACTCCATGAAGCTTGCTTAAGTCCATAGATGGAACGCTTAAGCTTGCAAACCTTCTTAGGATCTTTAGGATCTGTGAAACCTTCGGGTTGCACCATGTACAACTCCTCCTCCAAATAACCGTTTAAGAAGGCGGTTTTCACGTCCATTAGCCAAATTTCATAGTCATGAAAGGCGGCAATCGCTAAGACAATCCGAATAGAACGAAGCATGACTACGGGTGCAAAGATCTCATCATAGTGCAACCCTTGCACTTGAGTGAAACCCTTTGCCACTAGTCGTGCCTTGTATATATCTGGTTGTCCTTCTACAGATCGCTTTGTCTTGTAAAGCCATTTGCACTGAAGAGGTCAGACCTTATCAGGTAAGTCAACCAGATCCCATACATCGTTCTCATACATAGAGTCCATCTCGGATTGCATGGCTTCTTGCCATAGCTTTGAGTCGGAACATGTCATGGCACCTTTATAGGTTACGGGTTCGTTACTCTCAAGGAGTAAAACGTCGTCTCTCCCATTCTCCTCAACCATACCGATGTATCTGTCTGGAGGAATGGAGAGTCTACCCGACCTCCTGGGTTCCAAAGGGACATTAACCGCAGCAGACGAAGAAGGAACAGTTTCCTCCATTGGTTGCTCGGTTGTTGGTTCAGGAATCTCCGACAGATCGAAGGTTCTATTACTTCTCTTGTCTTCGAGAAACTCTTTCTATAAGAACTTCGCACTAGCCGCAACAAAAACTCAGTGTTCGGTACGCGAATAGAAGTAATGACCAAACATTTCTTTTGGATAACCAATAAAGTATGTCTTGACCGATCGCGGGCCGAGCTTATCCTCGTGTCTCCACTTGACATAAGCCTCGCACCCCTAAACCCGAATAAAGGACAAGTTAGGGACCGTTCCCTTCCATAACTCGTATGGAGTCTTGTCAACAGCTTTAGTCGGACTTCGGTTAAGTATAAGAGCAGCTGACAAAAGAGCATAGCCCCATAATGAGTCAGGTACAACCGTGTGACTCATCATGGATCGAACCATATCAAGTAATGTTCGATTCCTGCGTTCGCACACACCATTCAGTTGTGGTCTTCCGAGTGGAGTTAATTGTAGTACTATCCCGCGGTCTTTCAGGTGTCGATCAAACTCAGTTGAAAGATATTCGTCACCACGATCTGAACATAGTGCTTTTATCTTTCTATCCAGTTGGTTCTCAACCTTATTCTGAAATTCTTTGAACTTGTCAAAGGACTCACTTTTATGCTTCATTAAGTAGACATGTCCATATCTACTCAAATCGTCTGTGAAAGTGATAAAATACCTATAGCCATCTCTAGCGTTTATTGACATAGGTCCACATATATTAGTATGTATGAGTCCTAATAGGTCAGCAGCACGCATTCCAACACCTTTGAAGGAAATTCGAGACATTTTGCCTATGAGACATGATTCACATGTGGCAAAAGTTTCATAATCAAATGGGGCGATTGTCCCATTATCAATGAGCTTTTTCACGCGTTTCGCATTTACGTGTCCCATACGGCAATGCCATAGATAGGTTTGATCTTTGTCTCCAACCTTTGCTTTCTTGTTAATCACATGCATAATATCTGTGGTTTGATCTAAAACATAAATTCCGTTTATGGAAACTGCTTTACCATAAATCATTTCATTCAAAGAGAAAATACAGCTATTATTCTTTATTAAAAATGAAAATCCTTCTTTATCAAGAACGGATACAGAAATAATGTTTTTGGATAAACTAGGTACATAGTAACAGTTATTCAGAAATAACTCAAATCCACTTGGGAGTTGGATTACATATGTCCCTACTTAAACGGCAGCAACTCTTGCTCCATTCCGCACTCGCAGGTCTACATCACCTCTTGCCAGAGTTTTGATGTTTCTTAGGCCCTGCAAATGATTACACAGATGAGAACCACAACCAGTATCAAGTACCCAAGTTCCGAAACTTGCATGGTTAATCTCAATCATATGAATAAAAGAAGACATACCAACAGGAGCGACGTGGCCTGCTTCAATGTCCTCAGCATACACGGGACAGTTCCGCCTCCAATGCCCAGACTTGTGGCAATGGTGGCACTCCATGCTTTGCTTTGCTTTTGCCTTGCCTTGTGAGCTACCGCTAGCCTCACCAGGCCCAATCTTTGCAATCACTGGCTTCTTAAATTTCGGCTTTTCTACTGTTAGGTTAGCCGGAGCCTTACCCTTACCCTTGATCTTGTTGCCTATCATGAGAACATCTTGTTTCATGCTCCCACTTAACTTCAGATCACTCTCCGTCTGTACGAGGAGTGAGTGAAGCTCATGCAGACTTTTCTGCATGTCATTCATGTAATAGTTCGCCCTAAAGAGGGCATACCCATCATGAAGGGAGTGGAGCACTCGATAAATGATGATCTTCTCATCGATCTAGCAACCAAGCTCCTCCAGTTTCGCGATGTTCTCAATCATGTCGAGAAGGTGTGGACCAACCGGTTGGCCCTTCTGGAGTTTCACTTCAAAGAAGCGAGTGGTATACTCATAACTCTTGATTCTCGGTGCTTTCGAGAACTCTTTAGTTAGGGTGGTGAAAATCTTGTTTGCACCTTGGGTAATGAATCGTCTTTGCAAATTTGATTCCATTGCATAGATGAGTACGTTCTGTATCGCACCCGCCTCCATCATGAAATCATTATAAACATAGACTTCATCTGCTCCTGCATCGGGAGCTGGTTTAGTCGGCAGTGGCTCAGTCAAGTACTTGAGCTTACCGTCAGCGATGGCGGCATTCCGTAATGCGGCCTCCCAATCAGAAAAGTTGGACCCATCACTCTTCAGTCTAGTGGACTGATTCATGCTGTCCATAAAAATTCTAAGCCATGATTCGCGTGTTAGTGTGGCACTTGGCATTGGTTCGTCAGTACGTACAGCCATTTTGTTTTAGCAGTTATATCTGTGTATAACGAATTCGAAACTGTGAAAAGAAAGAAGAAGAAGAAGGGAGAAGATAAGAAATCATGGTTTTAAAGGTTTAAGTCGAAGAGCAATAACGATTTAATGCAATGACTCGTGCACTCATATAATCGACCTCCCTCGAGAATTATATAAGTGATCCCAAGACTCAATTTCTTTAAATTGATAAGCCAACCTCTTGGCTAATTCTATTGTTAGAATTCTTGGTCGATAGATTTCAGTAAATCCTATCTATTAGTCCATCATAACTACGAGATATTACTCGAACTATAATGTTGAGGTAAAATAGGTCAACACGTACTACTTACCCAACGTAAAAGGGGTCATGTGGAGAGTAAGGTCCTACATGCCTATCGACGAAGAAGGGGCTCATAGCAGTTCTTCCTATAAAGACTAATCTCAATTTTAGAATAGAGGAAGGTCCCATCATCTCAATTTAATTCATTTTAAGTGAACAAATATCTAGCATTACGTGAATGATTAATTTGAGGTGATAGCCCTAAACGAGTGACATCCGTATGTCTATGATATAAGATGCAACTATATGATCCATATTCATGCATATTAGGTGGTTTGGTTTAGTTTAGGCGGAATATGATGCTATTATCTAACGCGTGAATGCAATGAAAACGGTAAAAAGAAAACGCAAAAACGAAAAACACCAAGTGTGGCCTATCTCTATGAAAATAAAGACAAAGCACAATTTGGAATCCATCCATGGACCCTAAAACTTGTTTTCATTCTTCAGCTTGGGCTTTAAGTGCGAGTTGGGCTCTCCATCTTGAATTTTCATCTTGAATCTAATCAAATTACATTTTGAATTACAAAATAAACCTATTTACATTCTAATTCAAAAATACCAAAAATAATAAAATTACAAGAGGGGAGATTCGAGATCTCAAAATACAACCAACGATTATGTTTCCTTTCATTATGAAAACATAATCTTCTAAGGCCATACTAGTAAATTACAACCTTTTGTACATAATTAATGCGTAAAATTAAACCATTCAAAACATTCATTCACAAAAACATATATATAGCATCAACTAAACAATATAAAACCAATGCATACAATTGATTAAAATATCCAAACCACCTCTTTTAAATGATTATAATTATGCAACAATTCCTTAATCAAAACATAATCCATAATTTATATTATCAGTATAACATAAATTAGGTCACAAAATATTTAAAACTTCTTTAAAATATTAGGTATCACATTTATTATGAACTGCTTCACAATAATACAAAATATATTATCTTTATAACATAAATATTACAAAAATAATTTCCCAAATTAAAATTTTCGGCCAAAGATTAAAATAAACCGATTTTTTTTAAAATTATAAAAGACACGGCCAGATTTAAAAAAAAAAAAAAAATTCCAAATTTTAAAATTTCGGCCAATCATTATAAATAATTACCAAAAAATTAAAAATAATTCGGCCTATATGGAAAAACGAATTAAACTGTTTTAATTCAATTATGCTAATAATTAGATCAATGCTAACTCAACTTTAATCCGTATTAAACATTGACTTAAGAGATTCAAAATAACCTTTTAAATTTAAACATCTTAAAATTATGGATCTAATGATTAGCACACTAATATGTTCATTAACATACAAAATTGGTCCTTTTATGTTTTAATTCAATCGGTATTAAATCAAAACTTATGCAAATTCATATGTGATAATTTTAACATCTTAAAACATCGATAAATATGAATCAAACGGACCAAAAACAAGTCAAAAAACAACAAAACCTCACGGCACATACACAAAAACATTCGGCCATCTCGAAATTTGTGCCGTGGTATTATGAAAAACGTTTTATAATTATACAAAAACAATTTTTATGAAAACCATATAAAAATTCATATGCCCTAAGTCTCTGATACCACTTGTATGATTATATCGGTATATAGTCCTTTAAAACACAGGATTATAATGAAAAACTTTATATGATTTATAGTCATAAATTGAAATTGCATAATATAAAACATAGATTAAGAAATAACCTTTCAAAACTTGAGATTTGGCCTAAGAACAATACCAAAATTATGGTATCTCCTAATTTAAACACCCAAGATATGTATGAGATATGCCTTTAGAATTGCTAGAAAATTAGAGAAGGAAACTGATTTCTTTTCGCTCAAGATTTAGTGTGTGTGCTATGATGAATTGTAATTAGGTTAGATGAGTTATTGGAGAGTCATTAGGTTAAGTAGGGAGGAAGAAATCAATCTCCTACCCTACTACAACCACACGTCCAAAGAGAGTAGGAAATGGACTTTTCCACTTCTAAATTTTCAAGCCCAAATCTAATTAAAATGTTTAACCTAATTAATTAGTTTTCTTTAGCTTTTAATGTATAATGTAATTATAATATCCATATATTATAATTAATCATAAATATCCATATATTTATAATTTGCTAATTTATTATAACTATTTAAAATTAATTAGCCTACATTATACGCAATAATTAAATATAACCTTTTATATTCAATTTCCTAATTACAGCTAATTCCTCTCATCTAATATCATTTAATCATTATTAAATAATATTCATCATTACACTAACTAACATTTTAGTCAGTAACATCATCACACTGACTAATATTTTAGTCAACAACATTGACTAACCGTTTAGTCATAAATAAGGCATCGATATAATCATTTTCTCAAATAATCATATCTCTCAAACACATCCTTTAGGTATGACTCTTAGGGACCAGTTGATCACCGCCATCTGTATGACAATAACGTCAAACTTATCTAGCAAGCCAACCGTTATCGATAAACGTTAATCAACTGATTAAATACAAAATGTACCCTGTGTACCTTTATAGATTTATTTAAGTTATTGCACTAACTGTGGAGGACACTAACTCCAACATCATAAGCCCACTCATCTGCTCTTCAGTAACCATTTTCCCCTCCATCACCACATCCATATCAATATCCTTGCAAGGTTTTGATGATCCTAACAAGCTAACATAGTATTTCAGAAAGGCATTCTCAACCTCCCTAGGATGCTCACATTGATTACCCTCCATATCTCTGATGCTCAGTACTCTATTTCTCGCTCTCTTCTCCCTGATACAACTATAGAAGTAAGAAGAGTTAGTATCCCCCTCGAACAGCCACTCTACTTTTGCTTTATGTCTAAGGAAGCTATCCCTTCTCTCTTGTAACTCCCTGCAAGCCTCCCCAGCCTCTCTTTCCCTTCTTCTCAATTCCATGTCACTGGGTTATTTATTCAGCTTCATCTGTAGATCAAACAACCAATGCCGTGCTATTTCATACGCCTGTTCAATATCAGAGAATTTCTTTTTATGCAAACCCTTAAGTGTACTCTTCATCTCCTTAAGTTTCCTCACCACTCTATACATTGTCACCCCCATGACATTAAGTCTCCAACCAGCATCCACAATCTGCTCAAATTCAGCATCCCTAGTCCACATGTTGATGAATTTGAAGCTTTTCTTCCCCTGCACCGGCTGACCATGTAAATGAATCACACAAGGAGAGTGATCATACACACCCTCAGCCTGAAATTCTGCATACGAATTAGGAAATACAGAGCCCCATTCTTCATTAACTAGGGCCCTGTCAATTTTACTCATAACCCTTTTGTCGCCTTCCTGTTTATTTGACCACGTGAAGAACTTCCCTATCATCTTCAGGTCTTTCAAATCACAGTGGTGCAAACAATCTTGGAATTTCACAAACTCAAACAAATGCACGGGTGCTCCCAGTCTTTTATTAGGGAATAAGATGTTGTTGAAGTCCCCAATTACTACCCAAGGCTCATCTGTGTAGACAGACCGTAGTCCATCCCACAGTGCCACTCTTTCTGCTCCATCATTGAAGCCATACACCATCGTAATCCAAAACTTCTGACAGTTCCCTCGCATCTCCACTTCACAATGAAGAAACTGAGCTGAAACCTTCCTCACTTGTATTGTAACTACCGTTGGATCCCAAAGAACCCAAATCCTTCCTCCATCATGGCACCCATAGTTAGTAACCACTGACCAATTATTAAGAAACATATCTACTATTTTAGTACTTGCACTAGGTTTTACCCTAGTCTCTAGGAGTCAAAACAAACTAACTCCTTGGCTATACAAGAATCCCTGTATCTCCTTTTGCTTAGCTAGCTTGTTTAGACCCCTTACATTCCAAAAACCCACCCTATCCATTTCCAAACTGGTATTAGGTCCCAGTTTAGAAACTGACTGCTGAATGGCTGAATTCAAAACTTCCAAAAACGTTCCCTGACTTCTTGGTCCCCTTCCATCAGATCCCCTTGAACTAGAGCCTTCAACAACTTGCTGCCCTTGTCCTGCACTGACTGGTGTAGGTTTATATCGGTATATAGACCTCTAATCATCCAGGATTATAATGAAACTTATTCTATATGATTAATAGTCATAAAAGAAATTGCATAAATAAAAATAAGATTAAGAAAAACAACCTTTAGTCCTTGCTTAATGGCCTAAGATCAAATATCAAGATGCTTGATATCTCCTAAAAGTTGCACCCAAGATTGCTTAAGATATGCCCTTAGTTCTTGCTAGAAAACTTTAGAGAGAAGAAAACTGATTTTCTAAAATTTTGTGTGTGAATTATAATGAATGAATTAGTGAATTAGGTTGAGCCAAAGCTCCCCTAATATAGTCAAAATTTTCGGCCAACACCACCTCTTTTGGAGAGTATTTTTTCTTTCCAAAAATTACTTTCCTAAAACCAATTCCTTGTTGACCAAGGTGTCAAAGAGCAATAAGGCTCTTTCCTAGAGGTTTCCTTTAGCTTTATAATATAATATAATATTACTAGTGTCATAAATATGATCCACTATAATATATCATTAAATTATTAATATCCTTATATTTATAATTTTCTAATTAATTATAACAGTTTATGATTAATTAGCTTATATTATATTCAATAATTAAATATAACATTTTATATTCAATTTACGAATTACATTTAATTCGTCTTAGCTAATATCATTTAATCCTTATTAAATGGCCGTATCATTATCACACACTTGACTAACATTTTAGTCAAAAATATCGACTAACCTTTTAGTCTTTTAGTAGGGCATCAATATGATTATTTTCTCAAATAATCACATTTCTTAAACACATCCTTTAGATGTGACTTTTTAGGGACCAGTTGATCACCGCCATCTGTATGACAATAACGTCAAACTTATCTAGCAAGCCAACCGTTATTGATAAACGTTAATCAACTGATTGCAATATAAAATGTACCCTGTGTACCTTAAGAGGTTTATTTATGTTATTGCACTAACTGTGGAGGACACTAACTCCAACAATCTCCCACTTGTCCGTACAAGTGTATGTGCGATAACCGATTCTCATATCCATAACAAATTTCTCCCACTCAATGTAAACCAATTTGCAAAGTCCGTACTTTCAAAGGTCGTAGTTCACAAGTAATCAGAATCAAGAGTGGTTTCCCCGACTAGAGAGTAACTTAACTGATAGACGAATCATTATTCGAGCATGGCCATGCATTTTCAGTTGTAGCTCCTCGAGTGGCCCTGAGAAAAAGTATTATAACTCGATAGAAGCTGGACATTTTCCTCAACTCGAATCCTGCAGATGTAAGCGCAGCATGAAATGACCCAGTGAAAATCTACTTGGCCTCCTGTTACGGTCGACCGTGAGAAAGAAGTCAAAGTCACCCAAAATCAGCCTTAATCTCAAAAGACAGTCGATAGTCAAAAGAATCGACTCTAGGAACACTATGGATGTCCTATCCACGACCCGGCACCTAATGTTCTGAAACATTTAGGACTCCATGTAGTCGTCACAAAAATTGTCCTGCGCGATTTCAGTAAACCCGCATCTGTGATCGATCAGTCGACAGTTTGACTTATGGCTCGTTGAACCCACCATCAATCGACTTCACAAAAAAATTTCCTGAGTTATCAGCTCGTGTAGGCGATCACGGACCAAAACAAAAAATAAAGCAATTCAGTTCACTTTGAGGTGTTCAACGTTGTCTGCACAACCCTCATGAAAAACAATATATAAAACAAAACGATGATTTTATTAGAAGTTTTAGGAAATTACAAGTGTCAAATCCATACAAACAACTAATACAACTCAGGAACACGCTTAATTCCCATGGAAATAACGTGCCCTTCATGCTTATCATGTCTCAACGGCTTAGTGAGAGGATCTGCTATGCTATCATCCGTAGCAATCTTGTCAATCACCATCTCCTTCTGCTCCACGTAATCTCGGATCATGTGAGCCTTCCTTTGCACGTGCCGAGACTTGTTGCTGGACTTCGGCTCCTTCGCTTGGAAGATGGCACCACTATTGTCGCAATAGATGGTGATCGGGTCATTCGAACTTGGAACTCTGATTAGTCCTTGTAGGCCAGCGCATCCATATAACTTCGCTGCGACCTCACGAGCGACATAGTACTCGGACTCAGTCGTTAAATCTGCTATAACAGTTTGTTTGGAGCTTTTCCAGCTGACCGCAGCGCCATTAAGAGTAAAAACGAATCCAGATTGAGATTTTGAGTCATCTCGATCTGTTTGGAAACTAGCATCTGCGTAACCGTTTGCGCATAGCTCAGTGTCTCCACCATAAGTCAATACCCAATCTTTAGTACTCCGTAGGTACTTAAGAATGTTCTTTACGGCCATCCAGTGTGCTTCACCTAGATTGCCTTGGTATCGACTCGTCATACTCAATGCATATGCCACGTCCGGACGTGTGCATATCATGGCATACATGATCGATCCTATAGCTGATGCATATGGAATCCGACTCATGCGCTCGACCTCTTCCGATGTCTTTGGTGCTTGAGCTTTACTCAAGTGCACCCCTGAGATCATTGGAAGGTTCCCCTTCTTGGAGTTGGTCATGCTGAACCTCTCAAGAATCTTATCTATATAAGACTCCTGACTGAGGGATAACATCCGTCGTGATCTATCTCTATAGATACGGAGCCCCAAAATTCGTTGTGCCTCACCCAGATCTTTCATCTGGAAATGGTTCTTTAACCATACTTTCACCGAAGTTAAGAGAGGTATGTCATTCCCAATCAAAAGTATGTCATCGACATATAGTATTACGAAGACAATCTTGCTCCCACTCGACTTGATATATAGACATGGTTCCTCGACCGATCGAGTGAATCCATTCTCCTTTATCACTTGGTCGAAGCGATGATTCCAACTCCGTGAAGCTTGCTTAAGTCCATAGATGGAACGCTTAAGCTTGCAAACCTTCTTAGGATTTTCAGGATCTGTGTAACCTACGGGTTGTACCATGTACAACTCCTCCTCCAAATAACCGTTTAAGAAGACGGTTTTCACATCCATTTGCCAAATTTCATAGTCATGAAACGCGGCAATCGCTAAGACAATCCGAATGGAACGAAACATGACTACGGGTGCAAAGATCTCATCATAGTGCAACCCTTGCACTTGAGTGAAACCCTTTGCTACTAGTCGTGCCTTGTATATATCTGGTTGTCCTTCTACAGATCGCTTTGTCTTGTAAAGCCATTTGCACTGAAGAGGCCTAGCCTTATCAGGTAAGTCAACCAGATCCCATACATGGTTCTCGTACATAGAGTCCATCTCGGATTGCATGGCTTCTTGCCATAGCTTTGAGTCGGAACATGTCATGGCACCTTTATAGGTTACGGGTTCGTTACTCTCAAGGAGTAAAACGTCGTCTATCCCATTCTCCTCAACCATACCGATGTATCTATCTGGAGGAATGGAGAGTCTACCCGACCTTCGGGGTTCCAAGGGAATATTAACCGCAGCAGACGAAGAAGGAACAGTTTCCTCCATTGGTTGCTCGGTTGTTGGTTCAAGAATCTCCGACAGATCGAAGGTTCTATTACTTCTCTTATCTTCGAGAAACTCTTTCTCTAAGAACTTCGCACTAGCCGCAACAAAAACTCGGTGTTCGGTAGGTGAATAGAAGTAATGACCAAACATTCCTTTTGGATAACCAATAAAGTATGTCTTGACCGATCGCGGGCCGAGCTTATCCTCATGTCTCCATTTGATATAAGCTTCGCACCCCCAAACCCGAATAAAGGACAAGTTAGGGACCGTTCCCTTCTATAACTCGTATGGAGTCTTGTCAACGGCTTTAGACGGACTTCGGTTTAGTATAAGAGCAGCTGACAAAAGAGCATAGCCCCATAAGGAGTCAGGTACAACCGTGTGACTCATCATGGATCGAACCATATCAAGTAATGTTCGATTCCTGCGTTTGGACACACCATTCAGTTGTGGTGTTCCGGGTGGAGTTAACTGTAATACTACCCCGCGGTCTTTCAGGTGTTGATCAAACTCAGTTGAAAGATATTCGCCACCACGATCTGAACGTAGTGCTTTTATCTTTCTATCCAGCTGGTTCTCAACCTTATTCTGGAATTCCTTGAACTTGTAAAAGGACTCACTTTCATGCTTCATTAAGTAGACATGTCCATATCTACTCAAATCGTCCGTGAAAGTGATAAAATACCTATAGCCATCTCTAGCGTTGATTGACATAGGGCCACACACATCAGTATGTATGAGTCCTAATAGGTCAGCAGCGCGCATTCCAACACCTTTGAAGGAAATTCATGACATTTTGCCTATGAGACATGATTCACATGTGCCAAAAGTTTCATAGTTAAATGGGGCAATTGTCCCACTATCAATGAGCTTTTTCACGCGTTTCTCATTTATGTGTCCCATTCGGCAATGCCATAGATAGGTTTGATCTTTGTCACCAACCTTTGCTTTTTTGTTATTCATATGCATAATATCTGTGGTTTGATTTAAAACATAAATTTCGTTCATGGAATCTGCATTACCATAAATCATATCGTTTAAAGAGAAAATACAGCTATTATTCTTTATTGAAAACGAAAAGCCGTCTTTATCAAGTACGGATACAGAAATAATGTTTTTAGATAAACTAGGTACATAGTAGCAGTTATTCAAAAATAACTCAAATCCGCTCGGGAGTTGCATGACATATGTTCCTACTGAAACGGCAGCTGTAACAACCCGGATTTTCAAACAAAATAAAATAAAGAAATAAAAAGGATTTATAAAATAAAAGAAAATAAAAGCGAGCCACGGTGGCGGAAACACCGTGGAATCCGGATCATTACTCACTAAACCAACTAAACAACGATAAAAAGGTAGGCCTTGAAGCCTAGAAGTGGGGAGTAAATACCTCTTACAAAACCAAACTCCAAAATGAAAGTAAAATAACAATAACAAGACTAAACATCCTAACGAATCTAGTCCAAAAGAGTCTAGACGATAACACATCACTTCCAAGGTAATGCACGGTCACATCCTCGCATCCACTCACTCAATCCCGTCTCGCGCATACCTATAAAAGAGAGGCAACAACCACAATCAGTGGGGAGTAACTAGGTGCTCCCCAGTCATATTTTAACATAACGAACATAAACAACAATGCAATCAAACTCACCTGGCCTACGGCCTATTATCAAAGTACAATGACATAAACAACAACAAACAACCAAGAAACAATAATATACAAACAACAAACATCACGGCACAACCATAGTTGTGTCCAAACCATTCGAGCTCTCAAGACGATCCTTCTTCCAACCAATTGCGAAAGTAAGCGCGGAGAACTGGGTGAAGCAACAAGAATCACCCCGGGTGAAGCAACAAGAATCACCCAAACCCTATGGCGGAACAGCAACAAGAAGTTCCTCAATAATCACAAGTCAAAATTTGGCCAAATTCCACCGAGCAACAAGAACGGTGACGACATAAATATAACCATAGTCTCAACCCTTCTGGTTGAGAACCCATAGTCGCTCTAGCTAAGCAACAAGAATAGCCGAGGGGATCATGGGCGGTATCCGTCCATCCTAGGATGTTGTATCTCCTCACACATGTGCCAGAACAGTACCCATGTGCAAACTTAACCCAAGCATAAACCTGTTAACCTGTTAACCTGTCTCCAATATTCCAACACATCCATACAACCACAACATCCATACTCACACTCACACAAGTCACAATATCATCATAACTAACCATGCATACGGAGTACAATACGATCAACATGCTCAACAAGCCATAAATTCAATTATCATGCTCATAAATCATTATTTAGTGATCAAACAAAGTATATTTCAACTCGATTTAGCATAAATAACATTTTAATACATGCCAAGACTCAAACAAGTGACACATGAACCAATACATACACACACACCACACGGCCAGCCCACACAACTCACGGCCATCACACACCACACACGGCCATCACACCACCAACACGGTTTCATGCATCAAACTCAATTCTCAAGTGACCAATTATCGATTTAGGTGATCAATTCATTAAAACATGCATAAAAACACATTTAGACTAAATCAACTTATCATAATTCGTAGTTTAACTTTAGGTGATGCAAGTAAACTTCAAAGATTAACATGATCATGCCAAAACAAGAAGAAAACGAGAGGACAATCACAAGCAAGGGCTCGGCCCCCCTACACAAACATCTCGGCCATCATTAACAATACACCAAACCGATTTTTATATCAATCTACTAGCATGATTAATGATACAACATGAGATTTAAGCATGAACGTATGATTATAAGACAAACCCTAGTATGAGGCCAACAATACTAGCATGATTTCATGATCAATCATAAACCAAACATCATGACAACAATGCAAACAACACATACAAATCAACCTAGGCCTCATACATGTTAAAACACAACTAGATCACACCTAGTTACCTTTGTAGAGACCCAAATTCGTGCTACTCCTCTTCTTCTTCAATTAGGATAGTGTCTCCTTCTTCAAAGCCTTCTTCTCCTTTGATGATCCAAGCCAAAACATACACACAATGAATACACAACAATATAACACATAAAATAACATAAGACCAGAAAAATAAAAGGGATAAAAGAGATCCTATACCAAGGAAAAAGACTAGGAAAAGTTTAGGATGCAAAAGATGAAAGCTTGGGTGATAATCAATGGAGTTTGGATGAGAATTTGGAGAGAGTTTGAGAGATGAATGAAGGATGAATGTGGATGTGATATGAGGAATGAGAGAGTAGGGTGAAATCAGAATATTATGTTCCAAAGATTAGGAGATAACAAGATATAATAATGCCTTGTTAAGAAAGCCATCCAAAACCCTAAACTCAACTCGTGCAAAGGAGGTTTCGGTTCGGTCCAAGCTGGGCCGGTCCAAACTAGCTTCTGAAAATTTGGCAGTTGCAACGGCGTCGAAAAAATACGCAGTTTAGCCTTTTGAATCACCTGAATCGGAGTTCGTATGAGGGAGTTACACCGTTTTTAGCTAAATTACTCCGTATTTAAGTTCTGACTACAGAGTAGCTTAATCCACGCGACAAGAGAACTGATTTTCTCGAGCTAAAAGAAATGAGGAAATTAGGAGAAATAAATTATGAATATAAATGAGACGAACAATAATTATTAGGAAAAGTCGGGGTGTTACAATCTCACCACCTAAAAAGAAGTTTCGTCCTCGAAACTTGAGAACGAAAGAATGCCCCCAAAGGATTAAGAAAAATACTTACTCCTATGGTCCTCAGGACAAGAATCGATAACTCTACTCACCTCGATAACAAGGGCATAGACACGCTTAACGACGCTTAAGATAACCCGACATCACATATCACCCGAAAGATGCTCAACTCACTCATATAACTCTTTAATACTATTGGTGCATCTTATGCTCGACAATCCTCAAATTAGGCACACTAGCCTCACAAAACCATATCGTTCAACCAAGCATCTCCCTCACCAAGTTTAACCAAAACCTCAGACGGGTTTTAACCCAAAAGGCACCATTACCTATGTTACCAAGACAAACTAACGCGTAAGCTAATCCCCAAATCGATGCTAATGTCAAGCCTCATATCCTTAATCATAACGTGATCTAAACTCAAGTCTATATCGCTTCCCATATAGTTCCACATTTTCCACAACGAAATAACCACAAATATGTCATACCATACCGTCCCATTCTCAAGTCACACGTATACTAACGCGTAGCTATCAAAATGTATCGTCGAAGGCTAACTACTCTCTCAAGCCATTGTTACCATACCCAAGTCTATCCATACCTTTCTCGAATGTCACTACCTTACTGACCTCGAATTCTCTCCTCCCATTAATGAATTTCCTTATACTTAACACATACACAATACCACAAAGATGCACACTGGTCATTCCTACATTATCCTTTAAAGTATAAACCCCAATGTTTTATCATGCACATTATGACTTTTTAGGTTTCCCTCACTCAACCATCACTTACCTCGATAACACTTCTCGATTCTCACTATCCCATGATTATCATACGCCATATACCAACATACCTATGGTTCCAAAAGTCCTCCCTATGTAGAGATCATAATCTCCCTTATACTCACCGTCAATCAAATCATCAATCCCAAAGGCTAGGACTCACAAGTGCATTAACTCATAATTATACAGCGGTCCCGGGTTGCACTATCTAAGAATCGCAAAACTAAGAATCCTCAAAAGTTACAACGACCAACCATGTGCATTAGCTAGTAAACCACTCATACTATCCACTGTTTATAAACCAAACTCTATCATCTATGACTCAAATAACAGCGACAGCCTAAGGATCAGATCTCGAGCTAGATAAGGGTGAAGCACCTTACGAAGAAATTTATCAAGGACAAGATTGATGTTAATACATCAAGAGTTCTTACAAAATCGAGAACGTGAATAGCTACGGAAAGGAATGGAAAATAAGAGAAGATCGACGTCTTAAAAGTCGACTCAAAGGCAATAGAACTGAAGTAGCCACTAGAGGGAAACCTAAGGAATAGAATGACATAAGACCCGAATGACAAGACTAAAAGGTGATCAATAAGGTCATGATATAAAAATGATGAGTTATGATGAATAAGAAAGAAAAGAAGGAATGAAACGAATTAAGTAAAAATATGACATAATAAATCTTTTGCAAAAAACTGCTCAACAACCACCAATTAGACAAAAGAAATTTTTAAAATGAAACGATGAGAGAAGATAGAAATATTCTTTAAGAGTTCACACATGAAGGCATAAGACTCGTTTCCAACAAAGAACTCAAATTGGTTTCATTATGAATGAGAGACGAAAAGGTAATTGCTGAAAAGTTTGACAGATATAGATTATGATCAGAAGATACGATTGAAAGGAGAAGTCTTAAAGTTGAGTTTCAAAATGACAGCGATTTTAGAAAAATGGAACTACTAAAATACCAAGTAGAATATATAATATTTAAATAAACTAAATGCTCAAATTAGAAAACATAATAAAAGAAGGTTTTAGGATAACAAAGAGGTTTTGATCAAAAGTGGATGCAATAAATAAGTGTCAGTCACTTCAAATTTGATTGAGTAAAAAGCCATCAAAAATGTATTGACGCGTTTAAAGATGAAGGGAAAAGTAAAACAATACCGATTAAAATTTTTCTCAACATAGTTACAAAATAAGAAAGTTCAAGAAGGACAAACAAACCATTATAGCACAATTATACAAAAATAGGTTTTGTTAATAGAACTGACTGAAAACATTCTTGAAATAAAAGAGTTTAGAAATTATTTCAGCACGATCTATTGAAAAAGATGAGGATGAACAGAATAAGAAATTTTATTGGGGAAAAAGAAGCTCAAGTTGTAATTCGGCTAATAATTTTAAAACAGCTGTATAATAAGATCAAGAACTAGAAGGATATATTAAGGACAAGTGTAGCTAACAAGCTGAAAGACGTCCCTACGAATACGGTAGGTGACTTAGATTAAGAGCTTCCGCTGCGTACTCAGATGGTAGGACCATACAATCGCAATTTGGTTTCATGTTTCTTGCTCCAGCTGATCAATCAGTACGAATCAAAGACTTTAAGAGTTAAATAGCTAGATATTTAGAAAACTCAAATGAAAGAGAGATATTTTAAATTAGTATACTCAAATGATTAAAGTTGAAAAAATTAAACGAATAAATCGAAAAGTTAAAACAAGGGATCGACAAGGCATAAATAGGCTAAAATTTTCGATAAAACAGAACTCTTAAATGAATAACATTAAAAAGCAAGGGTCATACAAGTGTATTAAAACGGAATGCAAAATACTCCCTTTTTTGTCGATATTTAAAAATGAAGGATAACATGATTTGGTAAGAAAATAGAAATATAAAGGATTTAGTTTAGAATGGTGAGTATAATGAAAGCAAAGAAACCAAGTAGCACATAAGAAACCAATTATCAGAGTGAAACATTTTGAAGTAAAGAAATAAATTTAAAAACGACGATTAAATCAAATCAAAAGCTTTTAAAGACTATTTTAGAGGCAGGACTAGTAAATTTTAAATGTAGAGATTTATCGAGTCGACACCTGACCTCGCATGACTCCATCATTCCTGTACCTGCATCCAAAGCAAACATATGATCTAATGGTGGAAATCCTAAGACCACCATTCACACAACTACTCATACACATGCACAAATAACGTAGACCCCCTAATGTGTCTACCCCAACACTCTCACTCGGTGTTCTAAGTCAAATCCTACTCACTCACCTAAGAGAGTTGGGAGCGTATTCGCTCTGATACCAACTGTAACAACCCGGATTTTCAAACAAAATAAAATAAAGAAATAAAAAGGATTTATAAAATAAAAGAAAATAAAAGCGAGCCACGGTGGCGGAAACACCGTGGAATCCGGATCATTACTCACTAAACCAACTAAACAACGATAAAAAGGTAGGCCTTGAAGCCTAGAAGTGGGGAGTAAATACCTCTTACAAAACCAAACTCCAAAATGAAAGTAAAATAACAATAACAAGACTAAACATCCTAACGAATCTAGTCCAAAAGAGTCTAGACGATAACACATCACTTCCAAGGTAATGCACGGTCACATCCTCGCATCCACTCACTCAATCCCGTCTCGCGCATACCTATAAAAGAGAGGCAACAACCACAATCAGTGGGGAGTAACTAGGTGCTCCCCAGTCATATTTTAACATAACGAACATAAACAACAATGCAATCAAACTCACCTGGCCTACGGCCTATTATCAAAGTACAATGACATAAACAACAACAAACAACCAAGAAACAATAATATACAAACAACAAACATCACGGCACAACCATAGTTGTGTCCAAACCATTCGAGCTCTCAAGACGATCCTTCTTCCAACCAATTGCGAGAGTAAGCGCGGAGAACTGGGTGAAGCAACAAGAATCACCTCGGGTGAAGCAACAAGAATCACCCAAATCCTATGGCGGAATAGCAACAAGAAGTTCCTCAATAATCACAAGTCTAAATTTGGCCAAATTCCACCGAGCAACAAGAACGGTGACGACATAAATATAACCATAGTCTCAACCCTTCTGGTTGAGAACCCATAGTCGCTCTAGCTAAGCAACAAGAATAGCCGAGGGGATCATGGGCGGTATCCGTCCATCCTAGGACGTTGTATCTCCTCACACATGTGCCAGAACAGTACCCATGTGCAAACTTAACCCAAGCATAAACCTGTTAACCTGTTAACCTGTCTCCAATACTCCAACACATCCATACAACCACAACATCCATACTCACACTCACACAAGTCACAATATCATCATAACTAACCATGCATACGGAGTACAATACGATCAACATGCTCAACAAGCCATAAATTCAATTATCATGCTCATAAATCATTATTTAGTGATCAAACAAAGTATATTTCAACTCGATTTAGCATAGATAACATTTTAATACATGCCAAGACTCAAACAAGTGACACATGAATCAATACATACACACACACCACACGGCCAGCCCACACAACTCACGGCCATCACACACCACACACGGCCATCACACCACCAACACGGTTTCATGCATCAAACTCAATTCTCAAGTGACCAATTATCGATTTAGGTGATCAATTCATTAAAACATGCATACAAACACATTTAGACTAAATCAACTTATCATAATTCGTAGTTTAACTTTAGGTGATGCAAGTAAACTTCAAAGATTAACATGATCATGCCAAAATAAGAAGAAAACGAGAGGACAATCACAAGCAAGGGCTCGGCCCCCCTACACAAACATCTCGGCCATCATTAACAACACACCAAACCGATTTTTATATCAATCTACTAGCATGATTAATGATACAACATGAGATTTAAGCATGAACATATGATTATAAGACAAACCCTAGTATGAGGCCAACAATACTAGCATGATTTCATGATCAATCATAAACCAAACATCATGACAACAATGCAAACAACACATACAAATCAACCTAGGCCTCATACATGTTAAAACACAACTAGATCACACCTAGTTACCTTTGTAGAGACCCAAATTCGTGCTACTCCTCTTCTTCTTCAATTAGGATAGTGTCTCCTTCTTCAAAGCCTTTTTCTCCTTTGATGATCCAAGCCAAAACATACACACAATGAATACACAACAATATAACACATAAAATAACATAAGACCAGAAAAATAAAAGGGATAAAAGAGATCCTATACCAAGGAAAAAGACTAGGAAAAGTTTAGGATGCAAAAGATGAAAGCTTGGGTGATAATCAATGGAGTTTGGATGAGAATTTGGAGAGAGTTTGAGAGATGAATGAAGGATGAATGTGGATGTGATATGAGGAATGAGAGAGTAGGGTGAAATCAGAATATTATGTTCCAAAGATTAGGAGATAACAAGATATAATAATGCCTTGTTAAGAAAGCCATCCAAAACCCTAAACTCAACTCGTGCAAAGGAGGTTTCGGTTCGGTCCAAGCTGGGCCGGTCCAAACTAGCTTCTGAAAATTTGGCAGTTGCAACGGCGTCGAAAAAATACGCAGTTTAGCCTTTTGAATCACCTGAATCGGAGTTCGTATGAGGGAGTTACACCGTTTTTAGCTAAATTACTCCGTATTTAAGTTCCGACTACAGAGTAGCTTAATCCACGCGACAAGAGAACTGATTTTCTCGAGCTAAAAGAAATGAGGAAATTAGGAGAAATAAATTATGAATATAAATGAGACGAACAATAATTATTAGGAAAAGTCGGGGTGTTACAGCAGCAACCCTTGCTCCATTCCCCACTCGCAGGTGCACATCACCTCTTGCTAGAGTTTTGTTGTTTCTTAGGCCCTGCAAATGATTGCACAGATGATAACCACAACCAGTATCAAGTACCCATGTTCCGAAACTTGCATGGTTAATCTCAATCATATGAATAAAAGAAGACATACCAACAGGAACGACGCGGCCTGCTTTAATGTCCTCAGCATACACGGGACAGTTCCGCCTCCAATGCCCAGACTTGTGGCAATGGTTGCACTCCATGCTTTGCTTAGCTTTTGCCTTGCCTTGTGAGCTACCGCTAGACTCACCAGGCCCACTCTTAGCAACCACTGGCTTCTTAAACTTTGGCTTACCTACTGTTAGGTTAGCCGGAGCTTTACTCTTACCCTTTTGCTTGTTGCCTATCATGAGAACATCTTGTTTCGTGCTCCCACTCAACTTCAGATCACTCTCCGTCAGTACGAGGAGTGAATGCAGTTCATGCAGACTTTTCTGCATGTCGTTCATGTAATAGTTTGCCCTAAAGAGGGCATACCCATCATGAAGAGAGTGGAGCACTCGATCAATGACGATCTTCCCATCGATCTTGCAACCAAGCTCCTCCAGTTTTTCAACGTTCTCGATCATGTCGAGAAGGTGTGGACCAACCGATTGGCCCTTCTGGAGTCTAGCCTCAAAGAAACGAGTGGTATACTCGTAACTCTTGATTCTCGGTGCTTTCGAGAACTCTTTAGTTAGGGTGGTGAAAATCTTGTTTGCACCCTGGGTAATGAATCGTCTTTGCAAATTGGATTCCATTGCATAGATGAGTACGTTCCTTAACGCACCCGCCTCCATCATGAAATCACTATAAGCAACGACTTCATTTGCTCCTGCATCGGGAGCTGGTTCAGCCGGCAGTGGCTCAGTCAAGTACTTGAGCTTGCCGTCAGCTATGGCGGCATTCCGTAATGCGGCCTCCCAATCAGCAAAGTTGGACCCATCATTCTTCAGTCGAGTGGACTGATTCATGCTGTCCATAAATATTCTTAGCCATGATTCACGTTTAAGTGTGACACTTGGCATTGGGCCTTCAATACGACTCACCATTTTGTTTTAGCGATTATATACGTATATAACGTATTCAAAGCTGTGAAAAGAAAGAAGAAGAAGAGAAAAGATAAGAAAACATCGTTTTTAATTAAATTTAAGTCTAAATGCAAAACAGATTAATGCGATGACTTATGCATTTATACAATTGACCTCCCTCAAGAATTATATAAATGATCCCAAGACTCAATTTCCGTAAATTGATAAGCCAACCTCTTGGCTAATTCTACCTTTAGAATTCTCGGTCGATAAATTTCTGTAAATTCTATCTTTTAGTCCACTATAATCACGAGATATTACTCGAACTATAATGTTGAGGTAAAATAGGTCAACACATACTACTTACCCAACGTAGAAGGGGTCATGTGGAGAGTAAGGTCCTACATGCCTACCGACGAAGAAGGGGCTCATAGTAGCTTTTCCTATAAAGACTAATCTCAATTTTAAATTTTAGAGGAAGATCCCATCAACTTATTTAATTCATTTTAAGTGAACAAAAGTCTAGCAAAACGAGAATGATATAAACTAAGGTGATGGCTTAAAACATGTGACATCGGTATGTGTAGGATGAAAAAGCAAACAATATGAGTCAATTTTCATGCAATATTAGGTGGTTTGGTTTAGTTTAGGCGGAATATAATGCAACTATCTAAACAAGCAAACATCGCAACGAGAATGGAAAAAGAACGCAAAATAAAAACACCTAGTGTGGCCTATCCTACCAAAATAAATAAAAATACAAGTTGGAATCCATCCTTGGACCCTAGAAGCTTGTCTTGATGTTCCATCTTGGTTTGATCCATATAGTATGAGTGAGCCATCTGATCTCCATCTTGAATCTTGAGTCTTCTCAAATTACAATTAAAATTACAAATGCAAACCTATTTACATTCTAATTTCAAAATAACTTTAAAATATTATTACAAGAGGGGAGATACGAGATCTCAATAATACAACCAACGATCATGTTTCCTTTCATTACGAAAACATAATCTTCTAAGGCCACACTAGTAAATTACAACCTTTTATACATAATAATGCGAAAAACTTAAACCATTCAAACAACATTCAACATGATAAAAGCATCAACTAAACTAGATTAATTATTAATCCAAACCACCTAAGATCAAGATTATGTGACAATTCCTCAGTTGCACACAACAATCTTAATCAATCATAATCCATCTTAATACATATTATCAAGTATAACATGAATTAAATCCAACATTATTTTAAACCTTTTTAAAATAATAGGGTATCAATCTTATGTGAACCTTTTCACAAGCCTTAATCATACATTATCTTTATAATGCATAATACAAAACCGGTTTAAACAAAATAAAAATTAACCGAAACAAATAAAAAAAAACACACGGTTTAAAAAAAAAATTCCAAAAACCGAAATTAAATTTTTATTTATTTTAAATTTTGTTTTTAAATCTAATTTCAAATTAAACTGATTTAACTTTAACATGCTCATATTATCTCGATTGATACAAAACAAAACAATATCTAATCTTGATTAAACATTGATGCAATACTAAGATCATTCAAATTAACCTATTAGCATGAATATCTCAATCAATTTATATCAATAATATAAAGCAATAATTAATGTTCATTAACATCCATCTTAAAGATCCATCTAAGTCCTAACTCAATCAATATTGAATCAAAACATAAACAAGTTCATATATTATCATCTTAACCTTTTAAATTAACAATATATGAATCAAATTGGACCAAGATAAAACAAAAATCACACGGCACACAAAAAATCAAAACTGGCCGAAATCTTTTTGATTAAAACCGTTTTTTTTTTTAACTTGTTTTAAACTTATACAAATTCAATTTTTATGAAAATCATATAAACAATTTCATAGCCCTAAGGCTCTGATACCACTTGTAGGTTTATATCGGTATATAGACCTCTAATCATCCAGGATTATAATGAAACTTATTCTATATGATTAATAGTCATAAAAGAAATTGCATAAATAAACATAAGATTAAGAAAAACAACCTTTAGTCCTTGCTTAATGGCCTAAGATCAAATATCAAGAAGTTTGATATCTCCTAAAAGTTGCACCCAAGATTGCTTAAGATATGCCCTTAGTTCTTGCTAGAAAACTTTAGAGAGAAGAAAACTGATTTTCTAAAATTTTGTGTGTGAATTATAATGAATGAATTAGTGAATTAGGTTGAGCCAAAGCTCCCCTAATATAGTCAAAATTTTCGGCCAACACCACCTCTTTTGGAGAGTATTTTTGCTTTCCAAAAATTACTTTCCTAAAACCAATTCCTTGTTGACCAAGGTGTCAAAGAGCAATAAGGCTCTTTCCTAGAGGTTTCCTTTAGCTTTATAATATAATATAATATTACTAGTGTCATAAATATGATCCACTATAATATATCATTAAATTATTAATATCCTTATATTTATAATTTTCTAATTAATGATAACAGTTTATGATTAATTAGTTTATATTATATTCAATAATTAAATATAACATTTTATATTCAATTTACGAATTACATTTAATTCGTCTTAGCTAATATCATTTAATCCTTATTAAATGGCCGTATCATTATCACACACTTGACTAACATTTTAGTCAAAAACATCGACTAACCTTTTAGTCTTTTAGTAGGGCATCAATATGATTATTTTCTCAAATAAACACATCCTTTAGGTGTGACTTTTTAGGGACCAGTTGATCACCGCCATCTGTATGACAATAACGTCAAACTTATCTAGCAAGCCAACCGTTATTGATAAACGTTAATCAACTGATTGCAATACAAAATGTACCCTGTGTACCTTAAGAGGTTTATTTATGTTATTGCACTAACTGTGGAGGACACTAACTCCAACAACTGGTTCCTTCTCATTACTCATCACTTTCTTTTACATTTCTGTGTCTCATGACCATAGCCAACACACTTTCCACACTTCACAGGCTTCCATGCATACTCCACTCGAGCCTCCTGCACTAGCCCAAGCTCATCCAAGAAGGTAATAGCATCTGGAAGTTCCTGGCCCACTTCCACCTCTACCAGATACCGTACAAATCCCAGTCGAGTCTTCAAGCTTGTTGCAGCATCTGGCTTAAGCGGCCGCCCAATCAACTCGATAATCTTCCTTAAACATCCTTCTCCCCAAAACTTCAAATCAAGGCCAGAAACCCTCACCCATGTGGGAACTTCCTTGACATCCTCCTTCACCATCTTACAATCTGGTGTCCAAGGCTTGATAATCATCGGCTTCCCATCAAAGAGCTGGTATCCCTGATCCAAAGCTGCTTTCAATTTGTCCATCTCCTTGAAATGAACCATAAACACTCCATTTGGTAAGAAAGAGATCCTATCATACTCAAACTTGGTCCAAACCCTCTTGATGAAGCCACCAACAATCTCTGGAGGGGGATTCGCTCCCAGAATAAAGCACACCAGAGCATTTTGCCAATACCTAATTTCATCAGCCACATCCTCCACACCCAATTGAAGCCGAAATCGTGGGCTGTGATACTCACTCTCATTCCCAGAATCAAGCTTAGATAAATCAATTGGTATCACTGAAGGATTCGGCCCTCCCTCAACAGTTTTAGTACCTCCTCCCTTTGTATTATGTGACATACTATTTTGTGGTTTATTAGTTGATGATCTAATATTTGTATTAATTGTGGAATTAGTAGGTGGAATTCGTACCTTCGAAACGTGAATCTCAGTCGCCGGAATCCCTGGTTTACGAGCCCCATTCTTCTTCTTCGCCATCACGAAGAGAGTTCAGGGGGAAATGGTGAAAGAACCTTAGATCTCTTCTCTCTAGCTTCTCTCTCTAGGAATTCCTCTCAATTCTTTTTATTATTTATTTTACTTTTCACACCTTTCACGAAGAGAGTTCAGGGGGAAATAGTTTATTTTATTCTCTTTTTAGGAATTCCTCTCTAGGAAATGGTGATCCTTTTTTTCTTTTGTATATATTGCAGATTTATATTTTAAGTTCAAGATTTTATGTTCTCATTAAGTAAACTTAATTACAAAACCAATAACAAAACTAATGAATATATAACATGAAAGGTAAAAGAGATATACAAGATTTATTGATTATCATATTTTTAAATAAAGTCATTAATTACCGTTATATGTTAAATTTTTATAATTTATGATGTTTGATCTTTTAGTAGTTTCATCGTATTAAGTTTTGATTTAATTGTTTATGTCAATTTTGTAGGAGAGCATCTGAAAATTATGGGAAAAATAACTAATCTACATGGCGTAAATGGATGTTGGTAGTTCTTTTTCCCAAAAAAAAAAAAAAAAAGGTAACACTTTCCATATATTAAAAATAAATATTCATATAAATATTAAAAAGCTAAAAACTGTACAAATTTATATGAATATTGTTACATATATATTTCTATATTTCTCAATATTTTGTTATATATTACAATAAACATGATATTATTAACCCTATTTTCATATTTTATTTTATTCTTTTTTTAGTTTTTAATATTTGTACCAACCCAAATTAAAAAAGATAAATCATAAATTAATTATTAACCACACATTATTAAAACCCGTGCATCGCACGAGCTTTAAAACTAGTATATAAGAACAGAAACAAGTCCAGCAAAAACAATTTGAAATAACAAGACATATATTCGAAATATCGACGTTACTGTAAAGAATTTCAAGTGAAAATTAAAAATAGTTAACACAACAGCTATACTAAAAAGTAAAATTTGAAATATCGACCCTATTACTAAAACTATTAACTGAAACATTTAAAATATTCAATACATGAGCAATATCAACATCATTCAAAATAATAATATTTGAAATAATAATCTTTTTATTAAGAATTTTAACTGGAAAATTTAAAATATTCAACAATTTAGCAATACTAATATAGTTTACAATAACATTGTTACTAAGAATTTCAACATTGTTAGTAAGAATTTCAAAATGTCAACATTGTTACTAAGAATTTCAACCAAAATATGAAATATCAACAAAGTTAACAAGAATTTCAACAATATATTTAAGCACTTTAAATCAGAAAACAACAAAAAAAAAACATGAAATATCAACAACTTTTGATAAAATTCCAAACACAACATATGAAATTTCAATTTAAAAATTACCCGAAAATTAGAAACAATGAATGATTTATGATACTCTAACAAATTATTTGACAATTTCTGGTACTCCCTATTCTCCAATGAAATCAGCTCATGGTTGTGTCTATGCTCAAATTTAGCCACTTTAAGAACACCATTCAACGCAGACAATTCAATTCCCGCTTTGCATCGAGTAGCATGAATTCTTGTTCTCCTCGATTTCGGCTCTTCACTGTCATCCAACTTTGAAGACTTTTTATGTAACACCCTCATTTAAGCAAGGCGAGCCCCACCTAAATAAGGGCATTACTAGCCCCGAATTAACGGGGCTTTAAAAGAAGTCAAGAGTCACCTGCAGAACTGGATGATATATATATAAAGAAAATGTATAAACATAAAGAGCTATGTGAAACCAAGGAAGCTTAAAACAGCTTCGTACAAGACTACGGCACACAGGCCCGAAAAACACTAAAAGCAAAAGACGCGACCCAGAGGTCCGATATATCTATAGGCGCCACACGTACTGAAAACCAGCCTCGTGCCCCAGCAAACAATCAAGCAGAACGCGTCCGAGTACCTAGGGGTGGGGGACAAAAGAAGGACACACAAAAACAACCTAGTTAGCCTTCACAAAAATCAAAGAATGAGTAGGAGAAGAGGATAAATTAAGTTGACAAATGATTGGAACCAAAGTTAAAAGGAGAATTACGACTCCTAACTCGGACGTTACAAACAAAAGCGCAGACAAGAAAACCCAACTGTGTAACCTCCACACAGGGGACTTACCATTCCGCCAATAACTCCCACACCTCCTCCGATCTCAACCTTCTCAACAGGCAACACATGCCTCATATAGTCACGGCAACACATGCCTCATAATCACGGCAACACATGCCTCATAATAACGGCAACACATGCCTCATATAATCATGACAACACATGCCTCATAATCACGGCAACACATGCCTCATAATAACGGCAACACATGCCTCAAAATCACGGCAACACATGCCTCATAATAACGGCTACACAAGCCTCACAATAACGGCAACACATGCCTCATAATCACAACAAAGTACTCTACGTCATGGCAAGATAACGATACTCATTCCTATACGGTTACTTAACAAACTAAAAGACTCATAAGACAGATATAACTCAAATACATATTTACTTATTCAACCGTTAAAGCAAGGTTCTTTCATCTTCAAATTAAACATCCTAGGCCTATATGAGCCAAGCCAATAAATAAATTCCTACTCATGTTCACTCCAGATTGGCTCGATACGAAAAGGCAACCAACGGAGCAACTCAACCCTCCCACAACAGCCAACATCTACAACCATTATCATCACAATAGAGGCCAACAAAACGTAGCTGTCGTAGTCACTCTCGCCCCCAAAATCAGCCCTACACGGCTTAACATGGCAACCTACAAAACGGCTCACCTGGGCAGCAAAACAGCCCCTAATCTGACATAAGAAAAACAGCGGCAATGGCAACCCTATTCTTGACAGAAAAACAGCAATAAGGGCAGCCCTATTCTCGACAGAAAACAGCAGTAACGCACATGAGGACATCATACTATAACTGAAACGGCACAATTTAGCTCTCGGTCAACAGTTAATGTGGAAAACAAACTGAAGCATTAACCCCCACATACTGCCAAACTTGACTGATCAACATAAAAATACACAGAGCAGGCCTCCAACACGCAATAGCATTCATACATTTGTTCCGTTATACAAACAACCACAATACCGATACCGAGTATGCGCACACACACACACACGTGTCATCACTACTCTACCCAACCCACATCAGCCACAACCAGTAGCAAGCAGCAGACTAGCAACACGGCAAGAGAGTAGCAACACAACATACATACGGTCAACCACACACACCAGGGGCGGACCCACGTATATGGTTGGTGTAGCACTTGCCACACCAAAAAAAATAAGAACGAGTTATATATATTTAACAAATTTTTAGAGACAATAATGTTGTAGTTGCTGAGTGGTAGTAATGCTGAGTGGTAGTAATGCATCAGGGAATTACTCTAAACACTTGTAGGTTGCGTGTTCGATTCCCTACAACCATTTTTTTTGTTTTAAATTCCATGCATTAATGCCATGTTCAAATTTGTCTTATTTTTTAAACTTTTTTTTTTCTACGCTTTCCTTGCAATAATTGCATTAAATACAGGGGCGGATGCAGCCCTATGGCCGCATGGGCCTTGGCCCAAGGTGATTTTGCCTTAAATAAATTCCAGATTGAGTTAATTACATAATTCATTTGGTGGCTTAGTGGTAAGCACCAAAATTTTTGATTATGAGGTATAGGGATCAATTCCCAAGCACCTCTTTTTTTGCTACAACACCTTTACTTTTGAGTTTAGTTTATACGGAGTGTTTTTTAACAATTTTTTTTTTTTTTTTTTCATTCTTATGTTGTACTCCATCCATTCTATATCTTCTTCCCATTTCTATTTTTGTCAATTTTCAACCAATTTCATCCACATAATTTACTTTATTATTTTTTTTATTTTAATCTCAGTCACACAATCTACACATCTTAATATTTGGGACATATTGATATGGGAAGAACATTATGAAATAGAGTGAGTATATTTTTAACGTATATCATATTTGTCGTCCTTATTTTTCTTTATAAAAGTTATCCATTATCTAAATTTGACTTCAAACAAATATTTCAATTTTATCCTTTTGGTAAATTTTTAATTGTATTGAAATTAAAATGTGTCATTTTGTGGT
The DNA here is from genome assembly GCA_023091065.1 of Dianthus caryophyllus. Lineage (NCBI taxonomy): Eukaryota > Viridiplantae > Streptophyta > Magnoliopsida > Caryophyllales > Caryophyllaceae > Dianthus > Dianthus caryophyllus. The sequence continues at coordinate 6,133,349 of CM041529.1, read as the reverse complement.
ACCATATTAATTTATAAGTATTTTTGTTTCCAAAATTTTTATTCTACTGAATGACTGACAAGTGGATAATTTTATAAAAATTTTGAGTTTTGAATTACAATAGTATTTTGCTGTCAATACTCAATATCGAACCCAGTAGCGATATATTTTTACTCTTTAGGATTGTAGTAACAAAATACTTCGTATATAGTACTCCATACATTATTTATCTAAACTATTTATTAGTATTATGTACGGAGTAGTTATTAGTATTATTTCTCAACTCTTTTATACAGGTATTACTAGTCAGCTTTTATTGTTTTCTTTAAGACATCTTTGTTGGAGTAACTTACTATGACATTATTAAAAAAAATTAACTGTTAAAAAAACTTATTAATTGGCCCTACGTACTATTGATTCCTGGATCCGCCCCTGATTAAATATATAGTCGTTTTATTACTATTGACATTAAAACATTCTCAAATTTCATTATAAATGGTGCATTTAAAACTAATCCTTTTCATATCATTTTAAAAAGTGTCCAAACAAAGAAAAAAGAAAAAGCGAAGGCAAAATCACGTATACATACGTTATTAACATATATAGTGCAACACCAAATAAAATTTTCTGGGTCCGCCCCTGACACACACTCACAAACAAACACACATACAACATCATCTTTCATACTTAAAATGTCACCCACACCGAACTAAGTAAGGATAAACCTTACCTAATCAAGAGAGAACCGAATCCACGCTTGAAGCACCGCAAAAGACACGAACTTGAGTAACAATTGACTTGAAATCGTCTCCAAAGCACTCCAAGCTACAAACAATGCTACTAATATCAATTACAGCTATAATACTAAAAATTTGACACTTAAAATCGTGATAATCATCTCAAAATCAAGAAGCCCCAATTATTAGGTCAAAAATGAAGGGAAATTGTAAATGAGATGATTAACTTCGAAATATACCTTAATTACTCGAGAAGTAGCCTAAGACTCGAACAAAACTGATGAATGGAAGCCTCAACCCTAGGAATCGAAGCACCGAGCTCAAAATGACGGAAGCACGATGAGAAATGAAGAGCACAACAGTCGACACACGTACGGAGGCCAGGAAACGAACAAAGACGACGAAAGATGGCGAAACGGTGATGATGACGATGATGAGGATGATGGAGATGATGACTATGATGAGGAGTGATGATGATGAATTGAATGACACGAGGGAAGAAGAAGAATAACGAAGAAGAAGGCTCTCAGCCTTTTTTTTTTGTACGAATGAATTCAGGGAACAAAAGTGGTGGGTTTGATTTATTCATTCATTTATTTATTTATTTGGGTTTTAAAATTGCATTCTCGCATCTTATTGGGTTTCAATCAGATTCTCACAGTATATCGTATTCCCAACTGTATTCTCGAGCTTTCTTTAATAACTCCAACTGCACTCTCAGTTTCTTTAATTTACCCAAAATTATACCGAAATCATACCGAAATTGAGCAGAGGAAGGAAGAATCGCAAAAGTTCAACGATGAAGATGTCAGACGATGAGCTGAAAGTTGATAAGCGAAAGGGAAGGAGATGAAGAACGAGAGGAAGGAAGGTGAAAAGGGTTTCAAAGGGTTTTAAAAAAATTGAATCAAAAGAAAGAAATGACGGTTAATAAATCGACTCAACTTAATTTACAACTAATCCTTCCACGTAAGCAAATTAAGCGCTTCCACGTAGGCAAATTACGCATCGTAATTGGCATTTAAAGTGATAATTGGCGAACAAGCATAAATAGTTATGGTTGGGAGTAATTAAGGAACTCAGAGTGCAGATTGAGAATCACGATATACGAGAGTCTGATTGGAAAAACCCGATAATGCAGAGTGCAGTTGGGAAAAACCCAATTTATTTTTAGGTCTAACTCATACTATTATTATTATTACTAAGATTATTTAAAACTTCACTTAAGAAAATAATTTAAACTCGTAAGTTCGACTTAAAATATTAAAAACGACCTAAAGAAAATGAGATTCGCTTATAACAAGATACGAAAAGACGGAGTATTACAGTTTTCCCCCCTTAAAAGAATTTCGTCCCGAAATTCCTAACCATCAACCGCAACAATAAAAAAAAAAAAGTCACGAAATCAACCATCGTGACTCCTAACCAAAATGGCGAAGCATCCCATGCACAACATGTTACCCGGTGACCACAACACTACGCTCTAGATAGCGTCACACAACACATGCACGTTTCCTACCCACCTAACTAAAGAGTTACGACCGCGTAACTAACATACCTTAGCGACAGTTTAGGGTTACGTTCCTTCATCAAACTCTCATCTACAGGATCATGACTATGACTTTCTCTTTATTTTCAACAACCTCTAAAAGTTTAACGAAAAACCCGACAAGAAGAATCCTAACCGGCGACATACAGCCAGGCTCAACGGTCTCTAATCGAACAACAGAAAACAAAAGGTGGCATAAAAGAACTATACAGAACAAAGCAGAAAACATAACCAAATATGCCCTATTAACTGCGTCGATCCCGCCACGTTTCAACTAACTGCTTTCTAACACCCTACGTCATACAAACTAAGCTATGAGCGTGAACGAAATCAACAAAACACTATATTTCTGTGCACATTACAAAATATCACAAGACTGCCAATATACTATCTACATTGTGTAACACAAACCTTACATCCCCATAACCATATATTATAATCACCATACTACCATGACTACCACTAATCACTAGCAACTCAAAAGACTAAATAAGTGCTCGAAAGTACGGTCTTGCTATTGTCTAGCTCTACCTCTTTTATCCTTCAAATCTATCACCCTGTTAAACGTAACCAGTCTTTCTATCATCAATCTTCTATACTCTGATGTGACTATTAGTCATTGCTATACCGACTCATCCATGACTTTGTTCTCACAACATTCTGTTTGCCTCCAAGCTTATTGTAATCACAGCATAACCAAAAGATTCCCTACCTTAACCTTACACCATTATTACATTCTTTTCTTACGCACATATCAGTCCATCATCATTGTTGTCGTCATGTTCACTCTCCATCCATATTTTATGATAAACGCTGTACTACCCAAATATTATGTTCTCAACATTAAACTCACACGCATTATCATATTCCAAGATTTCTTTATCATTAGTCTCGGCTTATAGTCTATATCATCATCACTCGTCAAAATATCTCTAAACAGAAATTGCTAACATTATCACAGAACAAATAAACCAAAATAAGTACTAATCCCTTACATCCCTCAACCTAAATAAATTTTACGTTCTTTAGACTTCTTATGGTTATTACACTTTTCCAAACAGTCTCCCATCACTATGTCTTTGTTGCAGTTTTTGTCATCCCTCTAGCTTTTCACTCCTACTCTATTTCTCACCACATAATAGGAATCATGTGCTTAGGTTGACTTACTCATCCCCATTTGAATGCGTCTCATATATTATTACAAGTTTGAGGCTCATATTTTGATGAGTCTTAAGATAGTGGAAGAAATAAGAGACTTTAAGTCGAGTCTTAAAACAAAAATAATAATATTTTACTATTGTTAAGACCCATATTAAGGACATGTTCTTTCCAAATTTTATTTTCACTCATTTCGATTCAATTCACCACTTGATTGATTCGATTCAAAGAAAACTATGTTATTTAATTGAACTTCATTCAATCTGATTCGATTGATTCAATTTAGCTCGATTGATTCGATTCGATTCGATTATTTCGATTGATTGATTGATTCAACTCTAAAAAGTCAGAAAGAAACGAGTTACGAAGTCCGTGGATAAAGATAGTCGTATTCAACTAAAAACGAGTGGAAGATCAAAGTGTGTGTATCAAGATTAAGGGAAGTACTGAACTTTAGAAATAAAAATAGTTTAGTATGTAAGGATATGGTACTTATTGACAACGAGATAATACATTTCTCATGATTAAATTCTATTACTATGAATAAAATTATCAAAGTTTAATATTTAAATTAATGTTTTTATTAATAAACCCTAATATTTTTAAATTATTGGGGAGTTATGTTCAAACCTCTATCACAAGAAACTCTATATCAATTTATCGCAGAAGTAATAATCATTTTAACATAATCTAATTACCATGTTTTCCCTTTCATTTGTATTGTTCTTTATTTAATTATATGGAGACAAATCCAGTAATTATAAGAGATGTGTACTATGGAGTATTGTAATGCCTAGATTATCTACATAGTTTAGTAACTTTTAAGATTATAATTGGTAAATCATAGGCAAATAATTAATTGTTTAGATGTAATATTAAGATTTTAAAATTGCACAACTTATTTTTAAGGAGATCAATCTAAGAATGTACTCCATAAATAATTTTATTAAAAGTGTGATGATGACATACACTTGAAAAGATAATATAAACTCCATCTCTTATGTAAAGTTTTTTTTTCGTTGTACCATCTTCTACTTCAAAATTAATTAGGTACTATTATAAATTAAAGAAAAGAAAAATATAATCTTATAAGTGTTTGTGTAATTATTAAACTATAGACACGTCATTTTATTTTCACTCGGTATTATTATTGCCTTTTTAGTTTTAGACTAATCGCACAAATAAATTTTACCTACTATTTATTATTATTGTATGAGAATTAATAAAGTTACCCGTGCATCGCACGGGCATTTCACCTAGTCGCTCTATATATATAAAAGAGGGTTTTTTCGAGTGCTCTCCTTAATTCAAGGAGTTTTAGCCAATAAGAAAATTGCACCCTAAAAGATAGATTAAATAATTTAAATTAAGAACAATAGTAATTTGGAAATAAATAATATAATTTCCTTATTTAATTATGATACATTAGATAATATTTAGTCAAGTCTTTTATTTTTATTTTTAATAAAATATATTTCTTGAAATAATATAAAATTAACATCATCATTTTTGTATCGAAAAATACTATCAAATGAGTATAAATATAAAGGTATTTCATTCAGTAAAAAAAATTCATTTGTAAATAATTTTAATAATGAAATTGAAGACAAAAATAATTTGGAAATAAATAATTATATAACACATAATTAGCTTAATTCAAGGAAACTTTAGCAGTTTAGCCAATAAGAAAATATAGCACTTCTAAAATAGATTAATTAATTTAAATTGAAAAAAAAAAGAACAGTAATTGAAAATAACATATGAGAGATAATTCTCTTATTTAATTATGGTATATTGGATAATATTTAGGCAACTCTTTATGTTTTTATAAAATGTATTTGTCGAAATAATATAAAAGTAACATCAATAGTTTAGTATCGAGAAATGCTATCAAATGAGTGTAAATATCAAGGTATTTCATCCAATAAAAAAAACTCCATTTATAAAAGAAACTAAATAATTTAAATTGAGGAAAAAAAGTAATAATTTGGAAATAAATAATATATGACACATAATTTCCTTATTTAATTATGATGCATTAGATAATTTTTAGGTAAGTTTTCAACTATTTTTGTATATATAGTTAAAAAACTTTAGCTTGATCTTCCTCGGTACTACGTTAAATAGTTTTATTTTATTTTGTTGTAGTTATGATTACGATTACGAATTGAGTTATTTCTATTTTTTTAAGGTATATTTGAGAAGAATGTTTAATAATGTCATATTGGACATTTTTTTTAGTTCTTGATTACTATCTTTGTATGTTTCTTTTTAAATAATACGAGTAATTGTGTACTTCTCAAACTCCAATTTAAAAGTATAACATCAAAATTTATTTATGAAAGATGATTATTTAATCGAAACTTTAATTTTAAAAAAGGGTTGTTTTTAATAGATAATTTTAAAATTATTCAATTTATAGTAAAATATTACTCCCTCCATTTCACTCATTTAGCGGCATTTTCCTTTTTCAGTTTTCCGTCAATTTCAACTCATTTGGCCACATCCTATAGTTACACATTCAACTATAAGACTATTAAGAAGAAGACAACTTCAGTTCTCAAGGTTTCTATCGTGTCATACTTGTGTCACGTTCATTGTTAATGTAATTATGTGTCATGCTCAAAGCAAATCATTTTTTTATTTATTTATGCATAATCTTTATTATAACACTTTTTCAGACATTTTCATTTATTGAATTAAACAGGTTAATATTGTCCAGGTACCAAAAATGAGTCTTAGCCTGAGACTTGTGAAAATCTTATCCTCATACTTGGTTAAAGTTGTTGAGACTTTTGTGGGTTTTAAGATGAGTCTTGTGTTACCAAGACTCAACTTAAGACCCATAAATAGTATTTTGTGTGTATAAAAAAGTGAATTGAATGGGTCTCTGTGGATACCCATATCCGTACCCTCCCACTCAAAACCCTGTGATGTAACACGGACTTTTATTACGCATGCTTTAACGCTAACTTAAACGGTTCTACTAATGTCGAATTCACTTTGAGTCGTTTTGAAATGTTAAAATGATTTAGGTCGCATCACATCGCATTTAAATACATGTTCATTTTGTCCATTTGGAGTCTAGCTTGGTCCTCGTCCTGCTTCATTTGGCATGAGCTTCGCATTTGCATTACAATTAGCCCTTTTACACTAACAAGGTCTAATTCAGCATTCCTAAATTCTTAAATTTAGGCCCGGTGGCTAAATCCCCTCTTTAGCCTCCTCTTACACAAAATACAACCTCACGTCTTAATTACCTTGTTTCACAAAATGCTACAAAATACACTTTTTTCATTTTTCCGGGTCTCGGGCCCAAAACCGATCCCGAACCCAGCCTTTGGCCCTCACTCCAAAGCCCTCAACCCTCAAAAATATCTTGGAGAGCCCTCCATACAGCCTTCTTGATGTGCAAGTCAAAGATTATACCGTATCTATCCAAACCGGATTAAGGAAATACGAAATCTCGAAGTTAAAACCAGCCTGTCAAACCGCATGTCACTATGCGGTTATATGTGGTAACCGCATAGCCTTATGCGGTTACCCCACCAAACCGCATAAGGTTATGCGGTTTCACAGCTTGGTTTTAGCCCTGAGTTTCCTATTTTCGCTCGGCTATTCTCCTATATATACAACCCCTCGCACGACCTATTCTCATAAGTTTTCCACACATGAAAACCCTCTCTTCTCACAACCTTTCTTCCTAGGTTTTAGCATCCACACAATTCATCCATAAAATATACCGTCTAGCACGGTATACACACAAATACATCCACAAAAGCCTCACGCACTCAAATCCTTGAGTTCAGCACATCATCCCGTGTTGAATTCATCCTCCTTTTTAGTTCAAGAAGCTCTGCCCAGATCTGGCGTCAGGACAAGGTAGGTACCGATCCACTTGGATCAAAGCTTGTTCTTATTTTCTATGGACTAACAAAGGGGACTACACTTTAGCGCCCAGGCTTTGCACCGAGCGCTTGCCTTCCAAGTGTTCTTATTACTTCGGGTACACTCCATATCCGATGACACGCCAAAGTCGCATAAGCAACCGACCTTATAAAATAAACCAATGGACAATTGAACTTTATTTTATTTGCATGCATCTTGCACCCTTCTTGTTTTGCATTAAAATCAACTTAAACAATGAATTCGACCTTTAACTGAACCGTTTTCGTTAACAAGTTAAACATGCTAAACTGAGGGTTTTAATCAATCTTTTTGCATCTGCATCTGCATTTTTTTTACAAATCTTTTCGTACTTGTACGTAGCGATAACATTGGCTCAAATATCATCTTACAAGGTTTGTTCTAGGTCAGTAGAGGCTATTTTTACATAGGCTTTTCTAAAAGGTTTTCATAAATCATTATTTGAAAAACTCTTTTTCTAAAGTACCCTCACCCCGAATCCAATCTGGTTTCACAGCCTTAGATCTAGGGGTGTCGGCGTGCTCCGAAATCTAAGAACATGTTTTTAGCTTAGAACATGGTAGCAGGTTCCTAATTTCCGCGATAATTAGGTGGCGACTCCAAACAGTTCTTAAAGGTTTTTCCAACTTAATCTTTTTTTAACTTTAATCCTAATCGCCCTTAAGCAAGACGCCGAGTTGGGTCCCTCGTCTCGATCCCGGGTTCCACAGTTTGGCGACTCCGCTGGGGAGATTTTATTTTTAAAATTTAAAACTAGCCTTTTCTTTTTAAAAATAAAGAGGTGAAACTTGAAAGCCTTGAACAATCCAAGTATACATATTTGAGCTATGCACATTCGTTTAGAGTCCATTCCTTTTGGAATCTAGGCACCCTTAGCACCCTTGAGAGGTGGTTCCAACACGCAGGCTTGTCCACTCGATAAAGCACGTGCAGGACTAACTTTCCTCTCTCCCCTCCACGGCTTGCCGTAAACGGCTATCTCGACCGCCCCAGTGCTCCCTTTAGAAAACCTATCGCTCCGGCGTAAGGAAATAAAGGGGTTAAGTATCTGCCAAAGCGTACTCGAGGTAGTTGGAGGTGTACCCGACTGACCCTTTCACCCTTTGAGTCATACGTACAAGTTCGAGGCCATGCACTCCATGGTCCTTTTCAAAACGAGCATATGCATTCATATCTTCGAAAACTCGCCTAAACGTTTCAAAGATAAATGAACCTAACATCTTACATCTAACACCTTTTCAAACAAAACTATCGCGAATTTTTGAAACAAGCTTTCTCAAAATTTCCTTTTTCACTAACAAGCAAAAACCCGAGCAAGGATTAAAACCCAAGCTCGTGGATTTTAATCTTCTAGGTCATACGGCCTAGACTCCGTGTTTAACATCCTCGGCTCGACTTGCTAACCACTCCCGAGTCGAATCCTTTCTCTTTTACACATCCGATCTCGAGCTCGCCTCGGCAAATTACCGATATCAGTTCGACGGGTGCAAAGCAAAATCTTTTAACATCGAGACGAGATGTGCGCACGCATCCTCGTCTCAAAAGCTTTCCTTTAGCCAAAACTTTTCGAAAATCTCCTTTTTCAAGCTTAAAAGGTCTTTCAAAGCAATGAAATGAGCTAAAATGAACGCCTAAAATGAACTTTGAACCTAGTAGGTCTAACTAGATACACGCCACACAACCTAACCCACTTCAACATCCTCGACTCGACTAGCTAACCCTTTTCGAGTCGAATCTTTTTCATGCATCTAGATTCAAGCCCTTAACGATGAACCGTTAATATGGGCTCGACAAATGCAAATCAAACACATTCCAACATCAAGACGAAACCCGCGCACGCGTTCCCGCCTCAAAGACTTCTTAGACACAACATTGCTCCTAAAGCAATACACTCTCCTTTTTGAAATAAACTCTTTTCAAAAAATTTCTCATTTTTTTACAAACCAAGCAAAACACCCTCATTTTTGAAATAAACTCTTTTCAAGAATTCACACTTTTCTACGAAGCAAGTAAAACACTCCCGTTTTTGAAATAAGCTCTTTTCAAAATCTCCTCACTCCTACAAAACAAACAACGACATTCTTATTCTTGAAACAAGCTCTTTTCAAAAATACCCCTATTTTCTACAAAAACAAGCAAAGCTTTTTCATTTTGAAATAATCATGTTTCAAAATTCTCTCAACTTCGAAATGAACATTTTTGAAGTTCTGGGTTGAACCAAATAGTCCTCCACTATTTCGATTCAACCCAATAAGCATTTCTCACAAATCACTCGGGTATAATCACTACATTCCCGAATCTTTTCAAAGCATAATTGGAATACATGGCCCTCAGCCATCGTAAGCCATTCATCTCGAAACATTTTCATAAAACGAAACCCGAGAACCTCGTCGCGTTCTTGGAGACTTTTCATTCTAAGCGGCCCGCGGCCCTTCACATTTCGAAATAACGTTTTTCAAAATTTCCGTGTTAAGTCGACTAGTCTATACCTAGTTCAGTTCGACCCAATCGCAAATCTCTTCAACCGTCCGGGAATAATCACTACATTTCCGAGACCTTTCAAAAACATCAATGGACTACATGACTCACGGTCATCGTACGCCAATTTTAGTAAGATACTTTTCAAATGAAGCACTTCACAAATCTCTTCGGACCAAACGACCCAAAGTCGACCCGATTCAGCAAACATCATCTTTTACAAGCAAACAAAACCCGAGAATGGCCCAGCCCAATCTCTGTAGGGATCGGATCCCATTCACTAATCAAATATTAGTGTAAATCAAATTACTCTAATTTGATTTAGCAAGATCTATGTAGTACAAATTTACATTGTTAACAAGTTTAGAAATTTATACCTTTCTCAAAAAGGAAATTAGGGCACAAAACTAGAACTCCTTTCTAGTTTTGTTTCTTGAGTTTTAGCTTAGGATGATCCTCCAAAAACCCAAGTTTCCAAACAAGGAAACCTCCTTTAGATGGCACCCAAGAACTACTCCAAAAACACTAAGGATCTTGAGCTAGAAATCACTTAGTGTAAGCTTGATAATATGTGAAATATTAGTACTAACTCTTAGTATAAAATGAGAGTGAAAGTTTAGAGAGAATATGAGAGAAAGAAAGTGAAATTGCATGAATGACTTTTTCTCTCAATGCCTTCTATTTTTTATTAGCAAAAACAAAAGGAAGTGTAACATGTACACTTGTAGGGGGCCGGCCAAATGGGTCCAAGAGAGAAGAGAAAGAGTTTTGCATAGTTAAGAACAATCTCATGCAATCTAATTATGATGTTCTTGCATGCAAAGTGGAAGACAATTAGAAAAATGACAAGAGGGAATCTTTCACCCTCCTATCCCATTTTGGACGGTCCATTAGTGACTAATGGGTCCATTTTGTTTTTCCAATATTTGTCCCACAAATAGATATAATTTATCACTTAATTATCTAATATAATAAAGTGTAAATCAATTAAACTCTTCCTTAATATACATGTACACTTACACATACATTAAAAATATACTTTCACTAATCTCATTAGTGAAATATACATAATTAGTGAATTAACATTTAATCACTAATTCTTATCTCCTCTTATGATTTTATCGATATAAAATTGATAAATCAGAGTTCACAACTCGATTTCTCTCTAAATTAATTCACCGACTAACCGTTAGTCAAATTATCAAGTCACTAACATAATCGTATCTCATACAATATATTATCTTAAATATTTGGAGTACGTTCCTATAGGTGTGACTTAAAGGGATCAATTGATTACCGCCGTTCTCACGACAATAACGTCAAACTCTAGTCAGCCAACCGTTATTGATTTACGTTAATCAATTGACAATAATTCAGGATTATCCCCATGTATTCCTTAATTGAGATTTATTAAGTAATCGCACTATTGTGGAGGACACATGCTCCAACAATCTCCCATTTGTCCGAGACAAGTTGTGCATTACCAATTCTCATGTCCGTTTCACATCTCCCACTCGATGCAAGGTGTAATACTCCGTATTTTCGTATCTTGTAATAAGCGAGTCTTTTGTTTTAAGACGGGTTTTATATTTTAAGATCGAGTTCGGAGGAGTAATTGTTGTTAAATTCTTGGGCCGGTATGGGTAATAATAATTATGATGATAATAATAATGATGATAATAATAATAAGACCCAAATTAAATGGACCCAATAAAACCAACCAAAGCCCGTTTCCTCGTTTTGGTCCTCTAAATAAGAAACAAAAGAGAGACAGTAACTCCTATGAGACCGTCTCACCATAACTTATGGTGAGACGAGTCCAATAAGAGAGGCCCAATAACATTTACATTTAAAAAAAATGAAATATATAAAATTGTTACAATAATAACAATCAACAAAATAAAATCCATGTAAATGTCTTAAAAAAAAAAAAAAAAAAAAAAAAAAAAAAAAACTGAAAATCTGGCTAAAAAATAAATTATTGACTTTGTTTTTTCATTTGAAAAATTTATTTTCTCTTTAAAACTTTACGTTTTAACAATAGAACCTCACGTTTTAACCTCAAAACCTGACTTTTTAAGTTCAGAACCAGACTTTTTTAGTTCAAAACCTAACTTTTGGAACCTTAAGTTTTAACTTTACAACCTCACGTTTTAATTGGGCTTTTACCTTTAAATGGGCTTGTCTCACCATAAGTTATGGTGAGACCGCCTCATGTAATAATTAGTGAAAGAGAGAGAACCCCTTCCCCTTGATTTCCTTCATCGTCTTTTCGTTCCCCATCTGCTTTCTCTTCACTTTTCATCATCGCTATCATCATCATCAAACATCACCCACATCATCATCGTCATCACCAGCACTCATCGTCCCTTACACTGTTTGCCATCTTCCTTCGTCGTCTTCCACAGTTTTCGCCGGCCTGTCTATGTCCGCCGTTCTGCTATTCATCCCTCTTCGTCGTTACCACGTTTTCAAGCTTATACTTCAATTCATTGATGGTTTTAGCAGTTCTTAGACTTATAATCCGAGTATTGAAGGTATTCAATCAACCGATTTTAATTTTCTTTCGTTTTGACCTAATTTTTGGGGGTTTTCGTTTTGGTGTCGAATTAGGTGATTTAAAGTGTCGAGTAGTTAGTATTGCACTAGTTATTGATATTATTGTTGTTATTTGTAGAGTCCATTCTGTTTCGAGACGGTTTCAGCATGTTTCTACCTTGAACTCGGGTTTTTGCGATCCTCATGTCGAGGTAAGGGCTCTCCCTTACATAGTCCGGTTGTATGTGTTTTTGTATGTGTTTATGTGCGAGACGAAGTATAAATGGTTGTCAGTGTGTGTGTTGTGATTTGACCGAGTATGTACAAATGTAGAGGCCGCTTGGTGTGACTGTCACGTTGGTGCTGTTGTTATCTTCGTTTGCTATGGTGCTGTTTGTCTAGTCAACTATCGCTGTTGCTTTGGCTGTGTAGGTGGGTGTTCTTATGCGTACATAAGGCCTAGAATATGTTGAGGCTTGGTGTGCCGTTGGCAGCTGTTATCCTTTCTAAAATTTCTTGTTGCTTCGATGTTCTATACCTGCTGGCGTGTTTTCCTTCGTTGTGGTTGCTGGGTGTTGAGTTGTTACTGCTGTCACCATGTTCTTCTTATTGTTTCGGCCCTGTTTTGTGGCCGTTCTCGTTGAGACTTGCTGCTGTGGCTATCGTAGCTAGTACTACTTAAGAGGCTTATGAAAATTAAAATATGGCAGATTAGACCCTAAAGCGATAAGAATAATGTCTTTTGTTTTTTTTTTATGTTGACAAACCAAGTTATACTCCATACTCAAAAGAGTGTATAATAAACTATACTTATTCAAGTCACACAATAACATATGCCAGAATAAAGAGCACTCATCATCTTCCTAAATTCTCACATCTAAATATAGTTAAATTTGATTGACTATGTTTTAAATCATTCATTGACTTACTGACTTATTATTAGCATTATATTAATATACGTGTAAGGTAAGTACTAATAAACACGTGAGTTTTAAGCATTGAATTAATGAGTAATTAGGACAATCCTAGTGCTAATATTAGACCACAATGTATAGTGTAATAAATTGCCATGTTGGGGCTGCTGCTCTCTGTTGTTGTGAATGACGTAAGTTATTGTCATTGTTGTCCTATATATGAGTTGGTGTTAGACGAGTAATGTTGTCATTGCGTGGTTATCGAAGTGTGCAAGCAGAATGATAGAGCGTGAGTGTAGTTGACAAACTAGTGAGACTTTGTGTGATATAATGAGCTTGGAATGTATGTTTATGACGAGAAATGTTGAAGGAGGAACAAATTTTGATAATTGAATTTAAACGAGAATGTTCATGGACCGATTTCTTCATGCGAGCCTTTATGATTGTTTAAGTAAATGTATATGAGTAGTGTCGTTCTCTTGCCATGACGTATGGTACTCCTGTGATGTTGTGAGGCATGTTTTGCCATGTGATCGAGGCATGTGTTGCCGTGACGTTGTGATTGGGGTCTGTGTGGCCCGGTGTTGTGGGTCTGTGTGGCCCGGTGTTGTGGGTCTGTGTGGCCCGGTGTTGTGGGTCTGTGTGGCCCGGAGTTGTGGGTCTGTGTGGCCCGGTGTTGTGGGTCTGTGTGGCCCGGTGACTTGGAGGAGTTATGATTGGCGGAGTGTGTGGCGTTGGCGATATGGTAAGTCCCCTGTGTGGAGATACACAGTGGGGTCCTTGTCTTTGCTTGACTATGAGATTGTCTGTTACACGTCCGAGCTAGTACATGTAAGGTGTTTCTTTTTGTAAATTAAAAGCGTAAGCGTAGTTATGTAGCCTTTCTTTCACGTCTCAAGTTAATTTAAGTCTTGCTTTTCTTTTCGCATATATTATGAGTTTGATTAAAGGCTAACTAGGGTTTTTGTTGTTGTTGTATATGTCCTGTCTTCCCTCACCCCCTTAGGTACTCGGACGTGACTGTGCTTGTTATGGGAACGCTTGGAGGGAATCGCTGGAGTCTGGTCTCGAGTCTAGCTTCCACCATAGACGTTACTTTCGTTTTGTCTTTCAATTTTTCTCGGCCTGCGTGCCTTGTTACTGTCAGGATTGACAGTTGTAGTTTGAGAGTTTATTCACCCCTTTTTGATGCTATCAGTTCTCCTTTATTTATATCCAGGTTATGTTTGAGATTACAGGCGTTTGCCCATGGACCCGTTTAGTCGGGTCCCGTAACACTGTCATTTAGGCGGGGTCAGCCCGGCTTAAATGGGGGTGTTACACAAGGTGTCTTACAGGTCGTACTTGCATCCTGAGATATATATCGTGAGTGGTTTCCTCGATTAGGAGAGTAGCTGTCTGACCGGGGAATCTACCGTAGATTCTTACCGAGCGTGGCCACGCATTTTCAGCGACTACTCCTCGAGTGGCCCAAAGATGTTTTACCCTGACGAGGGTGGACATTTCCCTTCCACTCGATTGTACTGTATAATGCAGATCACCATGACCCCAAAGATGCCCTTATAACCCCCTTTCACGGCATGGCTTAGGACAAAAATGAAAGTCACTCGAGCTGCAGGCTCAGACAATCGGCTCGGTCAAAGAATCGACTCAAGGAATACTATAGAATTCCCACCACGACCAGGTTTCAATCTCATTGAAAAGGAATTCTATAAGCGTCCTTTGTCCGACGAGTGTCTCACGCGATGCATCTGCAAACGATCGGTCATCTCATATGACCCTATGGTGTTGAACCCACCATCGATCGACTTGCAATCTAGTCTCTCGGAGACGTCACCTCATATGAGAGACTAGGGACCAAATACTTAGTTTATACCGTTCACTTGAATATGTTCAAAGTTGTCACACAAATATTCGGATAAACAAAGTATGCATTCAATAAGGACTTAAGATAAAACAATGAATGTTATTTTCATATATGTAATAGGATACATCATTCAATTACATAATACGAAACTAGAGGAAATCTGGCATACGCCGCAACCCCATGGAGGCGGTGTGCACGTCATGCTTAGCCCTCGAAAGAGGCTTGGTTAAAGGATCAGCGATATTATCGTCTGTCCCAACCTTACTAATATCTATTTCCTTCCTTTCCACATTATCTCTAATAATGTGGTATTTCCTCAAAACGTGTCTAGACTTGTTACTAGACTTGGGCTCCTTTGCTTGAAAGATGGCCCCACTGTTATCACAATAAACATAAGCGATCGATCCACGTGACCGAGGACTACTCTTAGTCCATCCAAGAATTGCGAATCCACACGGCTTCTTTAGCGACTTCAGATGCCGCCAAATATTCGGCTTAGTTGTAGAATCCGCGGTGACACTCTGTTTGAAGCTCTTCCAACAAGCGACTCCTCCATTCAACATAAAGACATAGCCGGATTGGGATTTCAGATCATCCCCATCGGTTTGGAAACTTGCTTCCGTGTAACCCTTTACACGTAGCTCAAGTTCTCCTCCAAACACTAGAAACGAATCCTTAGTTCTTCTCAAGTACTTAAGGATGTTCTTCACAGCTATCCAGTGACTCTCACCGGGATTAGCTTGATACCGGTTCGTCATGCTCAAGGCGAAAGCGACATCGGGACGAGTGCACATCATAGCGTACATGATTGATCCTACAGCGGAAGCATAAGGGATCAATTTCATGCGTTCATTTTCCGCAGGAGTCGTAGGACATTGAGATTTCTTCAATGTTATTCCTACACTCATCGGAAGAAAGCCTCTCTTGGAGTCTTTCATATTGAACCTGTCAAGAATCTTATCGATATAAGTTTCTTGACTTAATGCTAGTATCCTTTTGGATCTATCTCTATAGATCCGGATACCCAAGATGCGTTGTGCCTCTCCCAAGTCCTTCATTTGGAAATGGTTTCCCAATTCCACCTTTACCGAGTTCAGACTTGGAACATCATTTCCAATCAGTAGTATGTCATCCACATACAAAACAAGGAAGGTTACTTTGCTCCCACTAAACTTCATGTACAAACAAGGTTCCTCGGCACTACGAGCGAATCCAGGTTGTTTGATAACATGATCGAATCTGTGATTCCAACTCCTCGATGCTTGCTTAAGACCATAAATGGATCTCTTAAGCTTGCATACTTTCTTAGGGTTGGATGTATCTACAAAACCTTCAGGTTGTGTCAAGAACACTTCCTCTTCTAGAATCCCATTCAAGAAGGCGGTTTTTACATCCATTTGCCATATTTCATAGTCATGAAATGCAGCAACCGCTAAGATTATCCTTATGGATCGAAGCATAGCAACTGGTGCAAAGGTTTCATCATAATGAATACCTTGGACTTGTGAAAAGCCCTTTGCCACCAATCTAGCTTTGTAAACATCAATATGTTTATCTATGCCGAGTTTGATTTTGAATATCCATTTACCTTTGAAGGGGTCGCACTCCTTGAGGTAAATCTACCAAGTCCCAAACTTGGTTCTCGTACATAGAATCCATTTGGATTTCATGGCCTCAAGCCATTGTTCGGAGTTGGGGCTACTAATAGCCGCCTTGTAGGTTGAGGGTTCGTTGCTTTGAATAACAACAAATCACCCTCCTCCTCGATATTATCGAGGTAGCGGTCGGGTTGATTACTAATTCTTCACGACCTCCTAGGGATTATAACCGTGTCGAGAGAAGGCGAGGAGCGGTTTCCTCATTTTACATCTCGGTTTGTGGCTCTTGAACTTCATCAAGTTCAAATTTTCTCCCACTCTGTTTCCTAGAAATAAATTCATTTTCTAGAAAAACAGCATCACGACCCACAAACACTTTGATCTCGTGAGGGTTGTAGAAGTAATTGCCACAGGTATCCTTAGGATAACCTACAAATAGACATTTGTCGGACCTTGGAGGCGAGTTTATCGTCGGTTTATTCTTGACGAATGCCTCACATCCCCAAATTCTCATGAATGACAAATAGGAACCGTTCAGTCCATATCTCATATGGAGTCTTATTCGCCGCTTTAGTCGGACTTGATTTAGTGAGAAAAGCGGCGGATAACGGTGCAAAGCCCCAAAATGATCCAGAAGCTCGGTTTGACTCATCATAGACCGAACCATGTCAAGCAAAGTTCGGTTTCTCCTTTCTGCAACACCATTCAATTGTGGTGTGCCCGGAGGAGTCCATTGTGATATTATACCACAATTCTTAAGATGTGAATCAAACTCATTACTTAGATATTCGCCACCACGATCCGATCGTAGTGCTTTTATCCTTTTGTTTAATTGGTTCTCAACCTCATTTTGAAATTCTTTAAATTTCTCAAAAGCATCACTTTTATGCCTTATTAAGTAGACATAACCATATCTACTTAAGTCATCGGTAAAAGTAATGAAGTAATGATATCCTCCTCTAGCGGTGATGTTTAATGGACCACACACATCGGTATGTATGAGTCCTAAAACTTCACTTGCTCGTGTCCCTTTACCGCTACAGGGTTGACGAGTTATCTTGCCTAAAAGTCAAGCTTCGCATGTACCATATGATTCGCAATCAAATGGTTTGAGAACCTTGGTCTCAACAAGTCTCTTTATGCGTCTTTCGTTTATGTGACCTAAACGACAATGCCAAAGGTAGGATTTGTTTGATTCATTCGTTTTGAGCCTCTTGTTCTCGACATGATAAACATCATTAACATCATTTAAAACATAAATACCTCCAATTGAAATAGCTTCACCATAAACTATTTCATTAAATGAAAAAGTACAACGGTTGTTCTTAATCATAAAAGAAAAGCCTTCCGCATCTAGTACGGAGACGGAGATAATGTTTTTAGTTAGAGTTGGTACAAAATAACAGTTATTTAAATGCAACTCTAAACCACTAGCAAGAGCGAGTACAAAAGTTCCCACGGAGACAGCCGCTACTCTAGCTCCATTGCCCATGCGGAGATCTACATCACCCTTGGCTAGAGCTCGCACGTTTCTCATCCCCTGCAAATGATTACAAAGGTGAGATCCACATCCGGTATCCAATACCCATGTAGAAATGCAAGCATGATTGATGTCAATCATATAGAGATTAGAAGGAATACATTTGGATGTCGCACATCCATTTTTGAGATCCTTCTTATACTTGGGACAATTGCGCATCCAATAACCCACTTCATTGCAATATTTGCAAGTGTCTTTAAAGGGTCTTCCCTTGTTGATCTTGGGCTTAGGCTTATGTGGAACACCTTCCACAATAGCCTTTCCCTTACCCTTGCCTACGTAATAGGGCGCCTTCTTGGCCACCTTCCCCTTCTTGACTCCCAAGTTCATGTTCTTCATTTTCATGGAGAGAACATCTTTCTTCTCCACCTCATTCACTTCCATATCCCTCTCGGCTTGGACCAAGAGTGCATGAAGTTCATGGTAACTTTTATCCATGTTGTTCATATTATAGTTTACTCTAAAATGAGCAAACTTGTTAGGAAGAGAATGAAGAATGCGGTTAATCGCAAGAGCTTTGGGTATAGCACACTCTTGACGCTCAAGAGTGTCTATTTGCTCAATCATTTTGAGCACATGAGGACCAACTTTTTGGTTCCTCTCAAGCTTTGCATCGAAAAACCGAACCGCGGCTTCATAAAGCCTTATTTGCGGTGCTTTGGAGAACATGGTTGTCACTCGAGTGAATATCGCATATGCACTTTTTTTAGTGACAAATCGGAGTTTGAGAGCGGGTGTCATGGACCAAATCAAGACGCTTTTCACGTCATTGTCCACTTTCACATACTCATCATAGGCGGCACGAGCCGCGCCGGTTCGAGAAGTGGGTTCGGCGGGTGGTTGATCGGTAAGGTGCTTGAGCACATTGTCGGATGTAGCGGCGCCCCTCATAGTCGAATCCCATTCGACGAAGTTGCTACCGTCATCCTTGAGGATACACTTATCCATCACGGTTCGCAACCATGAATCTTTGCCCAAAATGGGCGCGGGAGTTGATGATGATGATGCCATTGCGATAAACGATTCTACAATAAATATGAGGAAATATATAAGCATACATTGTTCATTTATAACATTTGCTAAAACTCATTTTTAAAACAAATGTCCATTTATATAATGATCTCCCACAAAATTATATAAATGATTCCAAGACTCGTTTTTCATATAAAATTAGACATCTCATGTTTCCTTTTATATAAAAACGATAAGTCAACACTTGACTAATTCTACACTAGAATGCTTGGTTGATGATTTTCTATAAAATGCATCGATTTGCCCCAAATAACTCTTATTTGGTTGAGTCCAAACCAAATTAGCATGGGACTTCCTCCCACTACTTACCCATGGTAACAAGGTTCCACGTTGCGGAGGTCCTCACGAACATGGGGTTCATAGTCGCTACATTTGGAAAGGCTTAATCTCAATTCATTTGTTCAAATGTGGGTGATCTTGTCAATTTTTAGTCATTTAAATTCTTTATAAGTGAACTAATTTAAGAATGACGACCTAAAAACGACAATCGGAGTGGGATATCATGGCATGCATGGCGATTTTGGCATGTGTGCGGAAAATAAGCAAACAAACAAGCATGATAAAGCAAGCAAGCATAACCTAGTATGGCCACCTAGAAGTAATTAAAATACAAGGAGTTATAAATTGGAAACCAACTCCTTTGGTCCCTCTTCAAATGGACTTCATCCAAGTCTCCTCCTTGCAAGCTTTAGAACACTTCTAAGGCTCCATGTCGATCTCCATCACCGGTCTTCGATTTACAAATAGTTACAAGTATGATTTACAAAATAATACATAGCAATCCTATTATACATTTATAAATGAAATTAACTATTAAAATTACAAACCGGCGATACGAGATCGCATTTAATTACAAACCCACACGATATTCCCTTTCATTACGGGTAATATCGGTAAAAATTTAACAAACTATGGCCATACTAGTAAGAAAAAACATTCATTCAATAATAAACATTCATCCAAACATGCATAATGTAAAGCTTATAAATAAAAACATGCCAAAATCGCCCTAAACAATAATCGCATTAATTTGTTTCAAACCGATCTCATTTTTAATCGATTAATCTCATATTAATCAATAATGCTTAAAACACCTTTTAAGCTTGAACTAAAACTTCTAAACTGATTTAGAACACCCAAAATTAGTTTTCACTAATTCATGGTGATTTTAGTTCACAAACATGGTCATTTGCTAATTAGATGCACTTTAATCATAACCTTTTTATGAATAAAGCTTTATAAAATCAAAATAAATTAAAATAAAACCATTTTTATTTTGACAAAATTTTTTATATTCTGGAACACTTCCAAAATATCAGAAAAGAAAAGTTTGGTCAGAAAAATTTACGAATTTATTTTATAATAAATAACATACTATTTCATCGATTTTATCTCATAAAATCAACAAAACGTCTAAAACAGTGAGGAAAAATCCCAAATTTATACCTTAGCATCCTTTTTATATATAAAAACAGTGGTATAAAATTTATGTCCAGAAAACAAACATTACTATATTTTCGACATTAACATTCATTTTATATCGATTTTTATCAAATAAATGAATAAATATTCAAAACTCGAGATCTGACTTTGAGAATTAACATGCAGAAAGTATAAATATGAAATATCACTGTATATAAATTTCGTGACCAGATTCTAACTATAAATATTTATAGTAATTATTTTAGCCAAAAACACACTTTTTGACTCGGTTTTGTATAAAAATCATTTAAATTAGCAAACAAATTTCAAAAATTACGAAATTTGACCAGTAACTTCATGAGACCAGAAACTTTGCATGTTATAAAAATCTCGTGTTAAAACCATTTTTAACACTATTTTCAGATTTTATCATATTTATTCTCAATAAATATATAAAACCCCAAAATTAACAAAATAAATTTGTAACTACAAGCCTTGGCTCTGATACCACTTGTAGGGATCGGATCCCATTCACTAATCAAATATTAGTATAAATCAAATTACTCTAATTTGATTTAGCAAGATCTATGTAGTACAAATTTACATTGTTAACAAGTTTAGAAATTTATACCTTTCTCAAAAAGAAAATTAGGGCACAAAACTAGAACTCCTTTCTAGTTTTGTTTCTTGAGTTTTAGCTTAGGATGATCCTCCAAAAACCCAAGTTTCCAAACAAGGAAACATCCTTTAGATGGCACCCAAGAACTACTCCAAAAACACTAAGGATCTTGAGCTAGAAATCACACTTAGTGTAAGCTTGATAATATGTGAAATATTAGTACTAACTCTTAGTATAAAATGAGAGTGAAAGTTTAGAGAGAATATGAGAGAAAGAAAGTGAAATTGCATGAATGACTTTTTCTCTCAATGCCTTCTATTTTTTATTAGCAAAAACAAAAGGAAGTGTATCATGTACACTTGTAGGGGGCCGGCCAAATGGGTCCAAGAGAGAAGAGAAAGAGTTTTGCATAGTTAAGAACAATCTCATGCAATCTAATTATGATGTTCTTGCATGCAAAGTGGAAGACAATTAGAAAAATGACAAGAGGGAATCTTTCACCCTCCTATCCCATTTTGGACGGTCCATTAGTGACTAATGGGTCCATTTTGTTTTTCCAATATTTGTCCCACAAATAGATATAATTTATCACTTAATTATCTAATATAATAAAGTGTAAATCAATTAAACTCTTCCTTAATATACATGTACACTTACACATACATTAAAAATATACTTTCACTAATCTCATTAGTGAAATATACATAATTAGTGAATTAACATTTAATCACTAATTCTTATCTCCTCTTATGATTTTATCGATATAAAATTCAATCGTCCGAGTTCACAACTCGATTTCTCTCTAAATTAATTCACCGACTAACCGTTAGTCAAATTATCAAGTCACTAACATAATCGTATCTCATACAATATATTATCTTAAATATTTGGAGTACGTTCCTATAGGTGTGACTTAAAGGGATCAATTGATTCTGTAGTTCTCACGACAATAACGTCAAACTCTAGTCAGCCAACCGTTATTGATTTACGTTAATCAATTGACAATAATTCAGGATTATCCCCATGTATTCCTTAATTGAGATTTATTAAGTAATCGCACTATTGTGGAGGACACATACTCCAACAATCTCGTGGACTTTTCTTCGGACCAAATGATTCATAACCATCTTGGCCCAATTCCTCTTAAGCAAAACGTGTGGACGTGCAGACCCGTCCTCACGCACCTACACATTCTTCGACCCAACTAGCTTTTCGCTATCATAGGTTCACTCCAAGCAATTCTATCTCAAGCTACAACCGGCCTAAAACGACATGCCGTTAACTTGGGCCAATCACACTCTTCAAGCATCGAGCCGGAAACATGTCAACGCGTGCCTAGCTCAAACTCCTTCCATTTTATCAAAGCACGACAAACTATTTTCACAAAATCACACTTTTGAAATAGCCTTTTTCAAAAATCCTTCCTTAGAACCAAATGGCCTATAGTCATGACGGTTTGATCTAGACAAACAGTCTCTTCAAAACACCCGAGAGTAATCACTTTATTCTCGTGACATTCCCAAGACATAAATGAATTACGTGACCCACAGTCATCGTAACCCATTTATTACAAAACATTTTCAAACCCGAGAGTGATAACCCACTCTCGCGGACCTCTTCTCGAAAACAAACCCAGCAGCTCACGGCCTTTTAACACCCCTTTCAAAATAAACCTTTTTTTTTGACATCCATGATTCAAAATGGCCTACCGCCATTTTAATCTAAACATCTCTCTTTCACAAGACAACAAAATCTAGGAATGAACTAGCATCATCCCACAAATCCTTCACGGTTAGACCAAGCAGCTCAGTAGTCGCTTCAATCTAACCCCTCTTCAAACCAAATGTATGAAAACAATCGTCTTCATCACATTTTCAAACATTCTCGATTCGATAGCCTATCGCTACCCCGAATCGACTCACGTTTTCATCGTAATCCAATGACAAGCCTACAACGACACGTCGTTAACACAAGCTAATCGGATTCGACTTCAAAACACCTTTTACATCGAGTCAAAATGTGACAACACATTTTGCTCAGCAAAACATCCTGCTTTTCGCCGAAATCAAATCTTTTGCAAAATCAAAGACAAATCGAAGTATGCATGAACCGAGTCCCGACGCGAGCATCAACCATATCCGAGACATGTACCTCTCGAGCACCCAGCGAAGTATCTATCAAGGCGCCACCGACGATCTCACGGATCTCCTCAAGAATTTCGAGTCTTTTCAATACGGGTCGAGTTTTTAAGCATTGAGTCAATCTCTGTCAGTCTAGGGCAGTCGAGTCTTCGACGTACGACATTTTTAACAAATCAATAAAGGAATAAGTTTGCCTACAACCCAGCTTCCTTTTTACACACTTTTTCCATAAAAGACACAATTTTACACCGACATACATTGCATCCCAGGAGCAGCTATCTTAAGGAGGTCTAGGCCGGGTACGAAGGCCCAAGTCAACAACTAAATCAAAGACACAAAGACAAAGAACGTTCTCGACGACTAAACACCTAAGGTCCGGCAGTCAACTTGTGGTCTACTACTCCGCTGCTTTCGGAGGAGGATCCATTAATTTGGAGCTCCATAGTGATCATGAATTTGATCGCGACCTGAAGTATGAGTATTCCTGGATCGCCCTCCGCGTACTCGATCGCGTGCCTAATAAGCAAACGAACTTGTCAGAGGAGTCCGGCGTGATAGACACACGATCACAAGTGACCACCGAGCCGCAGAGTTTAGCAAGGTCCGAGCTCAAGCCCAAGCCACACATGGCGTGAGATATTCTCAAACCAAACGGGGATACAAGGAACAAAGATCAAAAAACAAAAGCAAAAGGTCTCAAAGCCCCGGAACAAGGGGCAAAACAACTAAGCAAAAAGTTTAAGAAGTCAAAGCTTAAGAAGTCAAAAGCTTAGAAGTCAAAAGCTTAGAAGTCAACAAGCTTAAAAATCAATAAGCGAGGGGCCAAAGCCCCAAAGGCAAGAAGTACCGAAGCCCAGAAACGAGTGGCTAGGTCCTTGAAATTCCAAATTGAAGACACAACAGAAGTAGCAAGCAACCGGCCTAGATCAACTAAGGAGAACCCACCCTTAGGATGCAATGTATCAAGGTCAAAAACACCCCTTGGACCGGCGAGTCCTTAAACACGCACCTTTTCACATAAAAACCCCTCTGGACCGGCGGGTCCTTAAACACGCACCTTTCCACATAAACACCTATTCACATAAACAAACACATTTCACATCCCTTTGGAACTACGCTAGGTTTGATTCCGTAACCACGGATACGTAGGCCGCTCTCCCGAGCTCAACCAACCTTTTACAAAAATCCACAAAACATTCTTCCGTCCAAAGCCTCACATGCTAAGGATGTATCCACAAAAATCACAAAATTCAAAGGCAAACTGTTTCTTTATCGAGGCGACTAAAACGAATTCGTCAAGGCAAAGTTGTCATAGACTTAGGAGTAGTACTCTGCTTTTTGGTCTAACTTGCTTTGCAGAACAACAAAGATCCCACCGCAGACAAGCAAGCACCACTGGGGCTCCACCAACGCACGTGTTCCCGAATATGGCATCCATGCAACCGTCGAGTCTCAAATCACGCATACGATTCGTCTCTATTTTGCAAACTTTTCGGCATTTTAAGCATCCTACAAACATCAAGTCAATTATCTTCCAATCAAACAATTTAGCGACATTTAAACCGCTCCCTTGAAAACTTTTCAGTTTTTAAAACGCTCCCACGGGGCGACACACTTTTTCAAACTTGCACAAGACAAACATGCACCCTCAAAATTAGCTAATTCCCCTTCAAAATTAACTCAATACTCGAGTTAATATAATAGCATTTTGCAATTCACCTTTTGCAAACAAACCCTTTCGCAAGCAAAATGTATCTTTCGAAAATGCATCTCAAATCCTTGAAATGCATCTCGAATCTTCGAAGTCTAAACTTTTCCAAAAATTTAACTCACCACTCGAGTTAATACATTTTGAGTAACAGCATTCTTCAAATTTAACTCACTCGAGTTAACACATTTTGAGCGAAAACTCTATCGAACTACGCCGGTTTGATTCCATATTCGTGGATACGTAGGCAGCTTACGCAAAGCACAACCGAACCTAGCACTACATCCCACTCCGTGTTGTCATGAGATTCCACCGAATTTTCATCCTCGACAACTGGGGGCTTTTCAACCTTCACACTCAAGTAACCCTCCACGGTCCTCACAACTCTAGCTTAAGCTCACAACGTCAAACACTCTTTCATAAAGCCTTACAACTGACATTTCAAATGTTCATTTTTAAAGCTCATTTCGACAACTAAAATGAATCTTTCACAAAAATGATTTTTCAACAAAAGCATTTTAATCCAAACATCCCAATCGGGAATCATTTCACTTTCAAACCCAAGCCCACTAACTACGCAGGTCCACGGAAGCACAACACAGCACGGAAGCGAAAGACAACGAAAGCAACTACAAGCTCAAGCCAAGCTACAACAAACGGTCATGTAATGATGGATTCACACAATCCTTATTACACAAGATCACCAGGACAACTAAGGGCGAAGACGACGGTAATCCAAACACCATGCTCTTCACTCAGTTTTCACTCAAAACTTAGTCAAACTCGAGGGGGGTTATCCAAAAAACTCCTCCCACTAATGCACATCCAGCACCCCACTTTGACTTAGTTTTCACTCAAACCTTAGTCAAACTCGAGGGGGTAATCCAAAAACAACCTTATCCTAACACCTAACAGCCTTCTTCACATAGTTTGACTATCGTTATACACCATAACTCGGTCAAACTGGGGGCTCACATACACCCATCCTCAAACGAAAAATGGGATAATTTTTCGCATTTTTCGCATACACCGGCACCATGACCAAGACAACTGGGGGCTGACGCTTCCTATCAAGAATCAAGCCTTTACAACGAAAAATGGGATAATTTTTCGCATTTTTGAAGACACCCACATAAATACCCACATAAGCATCTCCGGTTGAGCGACACCTTCAAAACCGCTACGAACACGAGCATGCACGCTACAAGCATAACACTTTCATGTGTGCATCAAACAACAAGCACCTGAACGTAGGTCCTAGCACCAAGCACCCTAACATATCCAAGAAACATCCCAAGCACCATGCATTCCAAGTCCAAGAGACATGTATCATGTGAATCCAAACGAATCACCAGACACCACGTCTCATGGTCAAAGCAAGCAAAAACTGAAGATTTCGGAAGGAAAATCGCGAGTTTGAATTTTTCCGGGTTCGAAACCGCGATATGTGTAAATGAGTTCAAGCCTGAAGTCGCCAATTGATAAGAGATTCCCCGGAAGAGTCACTAGTCTACAGGCAATTTCCAGAGCATGTTTTGTTCCACGTTTTCTCCCCACTTTTCTTCATACACGCAAGCTTTCACGGTTAAGGCGTCACCTACAGTCCGCCGCAAGCGCTAGCTCATACATCATGCGCTATGCCTTGGTTAAGGCGTCACCTACAGTCCGCCATACGCGTGTATTAAGCATTTAATATACGGTACAGGAGCAGAAACACAAACACTCTTCACGAGTCCCTACACCCCTTTACGCACCTCTAAGGAGTATCACTTCCTCCCCACGGAATCCAAGCCTTATACATATGCACATCTCACATCCCCAACAAATCACTAGCCTACATCCCTGCGGCATTCTCCTAGTACGGCATCAGCAACGGCATCAGCAAAGGCATCAGCAACAGCATCAGCAACGACAACAGCACTACACTACAACGAGCATTTACATCACCTTCTCCTCAACGAAAGGCAATCAACTACAATAACAACTACATAGACACTCCTCGGCAAGTTCAAGCACAAGCGTTTAACAATTTACACAACTACAAGCATTCCACTCTACATAGACGCTCCTCGGCGAGTTCAAGCACAAGTACCTTGCAAGACGCATCCAAAAATACAAACACTGCAACCCTTACACATACGCTTCTAAGCGAGATTGGACATTTCTACACCTACATAAACATTCCTACTCAACTATACACCTTACACATGCACTCCTTCATGCACTTCTTCGTTTACACCGACTTATACACTCCCCCACAAGATCATACACATGGCACACGCGCTCTTCACGAGAATAGACACTTAACCTAAACACACTATCACCCTTGCACTTTAGCCCCCTTACATTTCAGCACATGCGCTCTTCTACGAGACCACACGCAGCGTGAAGACAATAAGGAATAGCATACAACGGCACTATACATCGACACCAGCATTACAAGCACGACGAAGGCATTCAGCAGGCAGGTATGCCCTTATAATATGCACGGACCGCCAAGTCCTTAAAATGCGCACGTCCCTCCCCGCATAGCCCGGTTCGAAGTCCTCGTCTCACCCATGGACACATGCTTCGCTCACCGATCAGATCGAGATCTGCATCGTCCTGGATATGGTCGTGGAGTTTGACTAGCGCTCTAGTCCGAGCTCAGTCAAACTGGGGGCTCTGTGGATACCCATATCCGTACCCTCCCACTCAAAACCCTGTGATGTAACACGGACTTTTATTACACATGCTTTAACGCTAACTTAAACGGTTCTACTAATGTCGAATTCACTTTGAGTCGTTTTGAAATGTTAAAATGATTTAGGTCGCATCACATCGCATTTAAATACATGTTCATTTTGTCCATTTGGAGTCTAGCTTGGTCCTCGTCCTGCTTCATTTGGCATGAGCTTCGCATTTGCATTACAATTAGCCCTTTTACACTAACAAGGTCTAATTCAGCATTCCTAAATTCCTAAATTTAGGCCCGGTGGCTAAATCCCCTCTTTAGCCTCCTCTTACACAAAATACAACCTCACGTCTTACCTTGTTTCACAAAATGCTACAAAATACACTTTTTTCATTTTTCCGGGTCTCGGGCCCAAAACCGAGTTCGAACCCAGCCTTTGGCCCTCACTCCAAAGCCCTCAACCCTCAAAAATATCTTGGAGAGCCCTCCATACAGCCTTCTTGACGTGCAAGTCAAAGATTATACCGTATCTATCCAAACCGGATTAAGGAAATACGAAATCTCGAAGTTAAAACCAGCCTGTCAAACCGCATGTCACTATGCGGTTATATGTGGTAACCGCATAGCCTTATGCGGTTACCCCACCAAACCGCATAAGGTTATGCGGTTTCACAGCTTGGTTTTAGCCCTGAGTTTCCTATTTTCGCTCGGCTATTCTCCTATATATACAACCCCTCGCACGACCTATTCTCATAAGTTTTCCACACATGAAAACCCTCTCTTCTCACAACCTTTCTTCCTAGGTTTTAGCATCCACACAATTCATCCATAAAATATACCGTCTAGCACGGTATACACACAAATACATCCACAAAAGCCTCACGCACTCAAATCCTTGAGTTCAGCACATCATCCCGTGTTGAATTCATCCTCCTTTTTAGTTCAAGAAGCGAAGCTCTGCCCAGATCTGAAGCGTCAGGACAAGGTAGGTACCGATCCACTTGGATCAAAGCTTTTTCTTATTTTCTATGGACTAACAAAGGGGACTACACTTTAGCGCCCCCCCGGCTTTGGCACCGAGCGCGCTTGCCTTCCAAGTGTTCTTATTACTTCGGGTACACTCCATATCCGATGACACGCCAAAGTCGCATAAGCAACCGACCTTATAAAATAAACCAATGGACAATTGAACTTTATTTTATTTGCATGCATCTTGCACCCTTCTTGTTTTGCATTAAAATCAACTTAAACAATGAATTCGACCTTTAACTGAACCGTTTTCGTTAACAAGTTAAACATGCTAAACTGAGGGTTTTAATCAATCTTTTTGCATCTGCATCTGCATTCTTTTTACAAATCTTTTCGCACTTGTACGTAGCGATAACATTGGCTCAAATATCATCTTACAAAGTTTGTTCTAGGTCAGTAGAGGCTATTTTTACATAGACTTTTCTAAAAGGTTTTCATGCATAAATCATTATTTGAATAACTCTTTTTCTAAAGTACCCTCACCCCGAATCCAATCTGGTTTCACAGCCTTAGATCTAGGGGTGTCGGCGTGCTCCGAAATCTAAGAACATGTTTTTAGCTTAGAACATGGTAGCAGGTTCCTAATTTCCGCGATAATTAGGTGACGACTCCAAACAGTTCTTAAAGGTTTTTCCAACTTAATCTTTTTTTAACTTTAATCCTAATCGCCCTTATGGTCTGTTTGGGAAGCTGGATTGTATTTCAAATACTTGATTTGGCCCAAATCA
Source organism: Dianthus caryophyllus (assembly GCA_023091065.1). NCBI lineage: Eukaryota > Viridiplantae > Streptophyta > Magnoliopsida > Caryophyllales > Caryophyllaceae > Dianthus > Dianthus caryophyllus. The sequence continues at coordinate 6,103,711 of CM041529.1, read as the reverse complement.
AGTGTTTGGAAACTCAAAAAACAATTGGATTTGTATTTGGGCCAAATTTGTGGAATTTCATACAAAACCCACAACACTTAAAACAAATTCCACCTCTTTACCTGTCATTTGCAAATCCAAGTGCACCCAAAATTAGACTGACATATTCAACGTATGAATCTCTCCCACTGAAACCCTAATTTTGCTCAAATTTTCTTCGATTTTCTTTGATTGTGCGTCGATTTTTCTGCTATCTGCCAATTTCAATCGGTAAGTTTTTCATAATCCCCATATTTTCATCTTAATTTTGATCATAATCATGTACCTAATTTTATTTCTCTGTTATTTTAGTACTTATTGTGTTTATTGTTAGTGTGTATGTGATTTTTCGAATATTTTCAATCATAATTCAATTATTTGATGCAATTATTGTAATAGTTAGTGTCTTTATGTGTTCATATTATTTTTTTGCTTGATTTTTCAATTGTAACTCTTTGACATAACAATAATTTGATTGAATCAATTACTGTATTGCTTATGTGATTACAAGATGAATATAGTTGCATTTGGTATTTTTGGTGATTTCGCTTTTAGTGATTTCGCTTTTTGATATTGATGATGATAAGATTTTGATTATTTTGTTTTTAATGCGATTTGGATAGTAAGAATTAAAGTTCGTCGATATGTTTGATGAAATTACGATTACATGAAACAAGGAAGCGTGTTAGGATAGATGAAGAAGAAAAAGAAGACGTGTTGGAATTACTTGAGATAGTTATAGGATTCATTATGATAGTTGTTTGTTCGAGTTATTCCCAAACGTGTTAGCATTGAGGTTTTACGGTTTTTCTGCTGCGTGAATTGTCCTTTTTCTCGCTATTTCGAGTAGTTACTACATTCTGGATGCATTTGAGATAAGGGATCGAGTAAGAAATAATTGTGTCTAGAAGACGGTTCCAACTAGTGTCCTTTTTTTTTTTTTTTAAACTTGAATTCGTGCTAAGTTTAGTCGTGGATAATAATTGTGGATTATTTTTATCGATTTTGTCGCAATCTTGTCTTTTTATAACTTTGAATTTAACATTGAAATTCCGTTGTTACCCAAACAAGGTATTGGATTTCAAATTCCGTATTTGAAATTTCAGCGTTGCCAAACAAAGAATTTGGATTTGAAATTCATGATTTCAAAGTTTGTATTTCAAATTTGATTATTCAAATAAAATCCTTGTTTCCAAACGCTACCTTAAGCAAGACGCCGAGTTGGGTCCCTCGTCTCGATCCCGGGTTCCACAGTCTCATATATTATTACAAGTTTGAGGCTCATATTTTGATGAGTCTTAAGATAGTGGAAGAAGTAAGAGAATTTAAGTCGAGTCTTAAAACAAAAATAATAATATTTTACTGTTGTTAAGACCCATATTAAGGACATGTTCTTTCCAACTTATTTTCAAAGACATTTCGATTCAATTCATTTCGATTGATTCGATTCGATTCAGCCAAAGAAACTATGTTATTTAATTGAACTTCATTCAATTCGATTCGATTCGATTCAATTTAGCTCGATTGATTCGATTCGATTCGATTGATTCGATTCGATTGAGCTCTAAAAAGTCCGAAAGAACAGGTTACGAGTGCAGGATAAAGATAGTCGTATTCAACTAAAAACGAGTGGAAGATCAAAGTGTGTGTATCAAGATTAAGGGAAGTACTGAACTTTAGAAATAAAAATAGTTTAGTGTGTAAGGATATGGTACTTATTGACTACGAGATAATACATTTCTCATGATTAAATTCTATTACTATGAATAAAATTATCGAGGTTTAATATTTAAATTAATGTTTTTATTAGTAAACCCTAATATTTTTAAATTATAGGGGAGTTATGTTCAAACCTCTATCACAAGAAACTCTATATCAATTTATCGCAGAAGTAATAATCATTTTAACATAATCTAATTACCATGTTTTCCCTTTCATTTGTATTGTTCTTTATTTATTTATATGGAGACAAATCCAGTAATTATAAGAGATGTGTACTATGGAGTATTGTAATGCCTAGATTACCTACATAGTTCAGTATCTTTTAAGATTATAATTGGTAAATCATAGGCAAATAATTAATTGTTTAGATGTAATTTTAAGATTTTAGATTTGCACAACTTATTTTTAAGGAGATCAATCTAAGAATGTACTCCATAAATAATTTTATTAAAAGTGTGATGATGACATACACTTGAAAAGATAATATAAACTCCATCTCTTATGCAAAGTTTTTTTTTTTTCGTTGTACCATCTTCTACTTAAAATTAATTAGGTACTATTATAGATTAAAGAAAAGAAAAATATAATCTTATAAGTGTTTGTGTAAATGATTAAACTATAGTCTTAGATTTCAAAATAAGTACGCACATATTTACATATGTTTTTAATAGACACGTCATTTTATTTTCACTCGGTATTATTATTGCCTTTTTAGTTTTAGACTAATCGTACAAATAAATTTTACCTACTATTTATTATTATTGTATGAGAATTAATAAAGTTACTCGTGCATCGCACGGGCATTTCACCTAGTATATATATATAAAAGAGAGTTTTTTCGAGCGCTCTCTTTAATTCAAGGAGATTTAGACCAATCATAAAATTACATTAAAAAAATAAAAAAAACCCGTCCTCAGTTCGGATTGCAGGCTGCAACTCGCCTGCATGAAGCCGGAATCGCTAGTGTCTCTTCCTTTTTTCGTATGGCATCACCACTCCCTTTAGCAGCATTTAATATTTCGTTGTTACGAAATCGACCATGGATCAATTCCCCTTTTATTTGAAAGCCGTAATTCAGTTCCCGTGGTTTGAGACTCCTATACTAAGAGGGCGTGGGGATGACCTCATCTCTCTTAAAGCTAAAGAGACGCGGGTCTTGGCCGTTTGCTCAACGGGCACTTTCTCAGGGGTCGTAGGTCTAAATTGTGAAGATATAGTAATTTGGAAAGAAATAATTATATGAGAAATAATTCCCTTATTTAATTATGAAACATTAGAAAGTTTTTAGCTAAGTCTTTCATTATTATGTTTCATAAAATGTATATGTCGAAATAATATAAAAATAACATCATTAGTTTCGAAACGAAAAATGCTATCAAATGAGTATAAATATCAAAGTATTTCATCCACTAAAAGAATTCATTTGAAAAATAGATTAAATAATTTGCATTCAATAAATAAAATTTGGAAAGAAACAATTATATGACACATAATTTATTTGTTAAATTATAATACATAAGATATTTTTTTTAGGTAAGTCTTCAAACCTTTTTTGTGTGTGTGGATACCCATATCCGTACCCTCCCGCACAAAACCCTGTGATGTAACACGGACTTTTATTACGCATGTTTTAACGCTGACTTAAACGGTTCTAATAATGTCGAATTCATTTTTGAGTCGTTTGAAATGTTAAAATGATTTAGGTCGCATCACATCGCTTTTAATTAAACGTTCATTTTGTCCATTTGGAGTCTAGCTTGGTCCTCGTCCTGCTTCATTTGGCATGAGCTTCGCATTTGCACTACAATTAGTCCTTTTACATTAACAAGGTCTGATTCAGCATTCCTAAATCCCTAAATTTAGGCCCGGTGGCTAGATCTTCCCTTTAGCCTCCTCTTACGCAAAATACAGCCTCACGTCTTACCTTATTTCACAAAATGCAACAAAATACACCTTTTTCATTTTTCCGGGTCTAGGGCCCAAAACCGAGCCCAAACCCAGCATTTGGCCCTCACTCCAAAGCCCTGAACATCACAAAATATCTCAGGAATATCCTAGCTGTTTTCTTGAGCTACACGTTCGGGATTATCACGTAATCTCTCAAAGATATTATCAAACCGAAACTAGGAAACTAGGCCTAGAACCACACCTCCAAACCGCATAGCCTTATGCGGTTTGGGGTGGCAACCGCATAAGCTTATGCCGTTTGCCTGGGCAACCGCATAAGGCTATGCGGTTTCTTGGCTTGTTTTTATTCCCGGATTTCCTAATTTCTCCGAGATTTTTAGTATATATACACCCCTATACCTAGCCTCGAAAAACACAATTTACATCCACAATTCACAGCATACACACTTCAAAACTCCCTCAAAGCCTCAAGCACTCAAATTCTTGAGTTCAACACACCATCCCGTGTTGAATTCATCCTCATTTTTAGTTCAAGAAGCGAAGCTCTGCCCAGATCTGAAGCGTCAGGACAAGGTAGGTACCGATCCACTTGGATCAAAGCTTTTTCATATTTCTTATGGACTAACAAAGGGGACTACACTCTAGCGCTCCCGGCTTTGGCACCCAGTAGCTTGCACTCCAAGTGTTCTATTTACTTCGGGTACACTCCATATCCGATGACACGCCAAAGTCGCATAAGCAACCGACCCTTATAAAATGAACCAATGGACAATTGAACTTTATTTTATTTGCATGCATCTTGCACCCTTTTCTTTTGCATTAAATCAACTTAACAATGAATTCGACCTTTAACTGAACCGTTTTCGTTAACAAATTAAACATGCTAAACTGAGGGTTTTAATCAATCTTTTTGCATCTGCATCTGCATTCTTTTACAAACTTTTCGCACTTGTACGTAGCGATAACATTAGCTCAATTATCATCTTACAAGGATTGTTCTAGGTCAGTAGAGGCTATTTTAAAATAGGCTTTTCTAAAAGGTTTTCATAAGTCATTAATTGAATTAATCTTTTGTTAAGTACCCTCACCCCGAATCCAATCTGGTTTCACAAGCCTTAGATCTAGGGGTGTCGGCGTGCTCCAAAATCTAATACATGTCTTTAGGCTTAGGACATGATAGCAGGTTCCTAATTTCAGCGATAATTAGGTGGCGACTCCAAAACAGCTTTTAAAGGTTTTTCTAACTTAATCTTTTTTAACTTTAAATCGCCCTTATGCAAGACGCCGAGTTGGGTCCCTCGTCTCGATCCCCGGGTTCCACAGTTTGGCGACTCCGCTGGGGAGATTTTATTTTTAAAACTTAAAACTAGCTTTTTCTTTTTAAAAATAAAGAGGTGAAACTTGAAAGCCTTGAACAATCCAAGTATACATAATTGAGCTATGCACATTCGTTTAGAGTCCATTCCTTTTGGAATCTAGGCACCCTTTGCACCCTCGAGAGGTGGTTCCAACACGCAGGCTTGTCCACTCGATAAAGCACGTGCAAGACTAACTTTCCTCTCGCCCTCCACGGCTTGCCGTAAAAGGCTATCTCGACCGCCCCAGTGCTCCCTTTAGAAAACCTATCGCTCCGGCGTAAGGAAATAAAGGGGTTAAGTATCTGCCAAAGTGTACTCGAGGTAGTTGGAGGTGTACCCGACTTGACCCTACCCTTTGAGTCGAGTCATACGTACAAGTTCGAGGCTATGCACTCCATGGTCTTTTTCAAAATGAGCATTTGCATTCATATCTTCGAAAACTCGCTTAAACGTTTCAAAGATAAATGAACCTAACATCTAACATCTAACATCTAACTCTTTTCAAACAAAACTCTCGCGAATTTTTGAAATAAACTTTTTCAAAATTTCCTTTTTCACTAACAAGCAAAAACCCGAGCAAGGACTAAAACCCGAGCTCGTGAATTTTAATCCTCTAGGTCACACGGCCTAGACTCCATTTTAACATCCTCGACTCGAACTGCAAACCGCTCTCGAGTCGAATCTTTTCTCTTTTACACATCCGATTCGAACTGCAAATCACCGATATCAGTTCGACGGATGCAAAGCAAAACATTTTAACATCGAGACGAGACGTGCGCACGCGTACTCGTCTCAAAAGCTTCCTTTTAGCTAAAGCCTTTTCGAAAACCTCCTCTTTTCAAACATAAAAAGGTCTTTCTAAACTAATAAATGAGCTAAAATGAATGTTAAAATGAACGTGAGTCTAGTGGGTTGAGTCGTGTCACTAATATACGAAGTGAAATGCAGGCCGCAGCTGGATACTCGCCGTACTAAAAACCGCATCGTCATCCCATATAAGAAACGAACCTACACCCGCAAAATGGCCGGCAACGACGAAGTTAACGCACTCCGTGACCAAGTCGCAAAGCTGACCGCTGACCTCAAAGGCCTTTTGACCCAACATACCACTGAGGAGGAACGTATGGAACAAAAGATCAAGGAAGAGGCTGATAGGCACGCTAAGAAACTTCAAGCCATGGAGGAAAGGCTCTATGTCTCGAGCACTTACTCCATTCACAAGGAAAATGAAAACGTGCCAGCTAGCATTAAGGATGAGCTTCCTAGCAAGCTCGCCCTTAGTGATCTCCCCATCTTCCAAGGACATCTGAGCCCGATCATTCACATCCGAGCTTTCACGTCCCAAATGGCCATCAAGGGGGTTGACTCCAAGCATTGGCTAACTCTCTTCCCGCACTCTCTAGCAGTAGTGCTGAAGACATGGTTCTACTCGCTTGACCCACAGCGGGTCCCTACTTTTGAAGAACTCACAGTTGAGTTCGACCGACAATATCGAGACAATGAGGACACCCAAGTCTCGATCCGCACTCTAGAAGTCCTCGCTCAAAAGGACAACGAGGGCTTCACCGACTATCTTACTCGTTGGAAGAAGCTTAGCGCTCAAATCCCGAATCGTCCCCGCGAGGACGAACTCGTACCGAAGTTCATAAATAACCTGCGACCCGTGTATCAATTCTACATGAGGTACAGCAACATTCAGAACTTCAAAGAGCTAACTAAGGTCGACACTCAAATTGAAGATGACCTTAGGACCGGTACAATGGCCAAATACACCGGCCATGCTTATCAAGGGAGCTCCTCTAAGTCCTTCCGTGCGATCAAGAACGACGAAAATCGCACCGTCAGTAACCTCGACGACGATACCCTCGACGCCTTTGCAACTACTTTCTCGCCACCTCCTAAAGCTAAAAGAAACTTCGACCCTCTCTTTATGTCCTACTCTAAGGCATTCCAAAGGTTGGTCGAAAAGAACTACCTGCAACCAATCGGGCCTACTAGCGAGCCGCCCGAAGAAAAGAAGCCTAAATCTTAGAACCCCAATGCCTTCTGTGCATACCACCGAGGCAAGGGGCATGACACCGAGAACTGCTTTAGGCTTAAGAACGCTATCCAAGATCTCATTGATCAAGGAAAGCTCAGCAAACCATCTCAACCTACCAAGCCTTCAAACAGCGAAAACCCGCTTGGTAATCACGCAATCTTCGTAGGGTCGGTCCCTATTTTAGATTGCTCTTATCTCATCACACCCTCTGACGACCAAATCAATGTGGTTTGTTGGTCTAGTGATGATGAAGACGATGAATATTGGCTACCCACCGACGAGGTGATAAGCCACATCAACCAACTTGCCAAAGACATCAACCACCTAAAAGCTTTGCATCGAACCGCAGTCGAGCATTTGGAACGACGCATCAAGAAAGAATTCGACAACCCGTCCACCTTGGACGCCCTCGATGCTTTCCGTCAAAAAGACGACGAAGGCTTCGTCAAGTATCTGGTCCAGTGGAGGAAACTACTTGCACGAGTTCCAAATCACCCACATGAGGACGAGCTCATACCTACTTTCCTTTTCAGTCTGCGACCCGCTTGGCGATATTACTTTCATTTCTGCAACGTTCGGGACTTTGAACATCTCGTTGAAATCGGCACCCGCATTGAAAAAGATCTCACATCTAGCTATGAGGATCCCGCCTATCAACACGCTCATAGGATCAGGGGCCGGAAAAGACACCACTCAAATGGCTCTACAAGGCATTTTGACAAACTCTACATGCCTTACGCCGTAGCACTACAAAAACTAATCGAAAGAGATTACCTTCTACCAATCGGCCCTATTAGTGAGCCACCCATGAGGAAAAGATCAAGATCATGGGACCCCAACGCCTTCTGTGCGTACCATCGGGGCGTGGGGCATAGCACTGAAGGTTGTCTCAAACTCAAGCATGTCATCCAAGATCTCATCGATCAAGGAAGAATCAAGAAACCTAGGAGGAAAAACGCACTCTCCAGCGATGAGACAATCTACCTCACTACCATGTCACCAACCTCAAAAACAAAAACAAAAATGACTCAAGCAACTCAAGCCACTCAAGCAACTCAAACAACTCAAGCCACTCAAGCAACTCAAGCAACTCAAGCAGTTCAAGCAGCTCAAGCAGGAGTGAAGACGACGAAGAAAAAGAAGAAATTCTTTTAACTTCTAATAATCTTAGTGTCGGGTCATCTGTCGACCCATCTATCTTAGATTCTAGTTTCAATTTAGATTTTCTTTTTACGGAGGCTAGCTCTAAACAATTTTCTAAGTTGTCGAATAATTCTTCTCAAATTAATGAAATGAATAAATTTGCTTACGTCTTGTCTCAAGCTAAAACAAACAACAAAGAACAAATAATCAAAAATCAACAAACAACAAACAAATCACAAAATACAAAAGACACTAACTCATGCGATGAAAATGAACAAACTAACGAATCATTAAACAAATACATTGCAAACATTGTCTCTCCTAAAACACAGGACCCTATCATCGAGGAAACCATAACCATAAACGTGGGAACCCCCGAAGAGCCAAAGGAACTACAACTAGGTGCCTCACTGAACGAAGAAGAGCGCGCCCAATTTGCACAACTCCTAAGCGAATTCAAGGACGTATTCGCATGGTCATACAAGGATATGCCCGGAATCGAACGAAGTATCGCCGAACACCACATCCCTATCAAACCCGGTTACAAACCAATCAAACAAAAACTAAGGAGACTACGTCCCGAATGGTCCCTTATGGTGAAGGAAGAAATCGAGAAACAACTACAAACCGGTTTTATCCAAGTCATCGAATATCCGGAATGGGTCTCAAACATGGTCCCAGTTTTGAAAAAGAATGGTAAAATTCGGGTATGCGTCGACTTTCGCGACCTGAACAAAGCCAGTCCAAAAGATGACTTCCCATTACCCCATGTGGACGTCTTGGTCGACAATACCGCCGACCACGCCCTCCTATCCTTCATGGACGGCTACGCAGGCTATAATCAAATCAAAATGATTTGCGAAGACATGGCAAAAACGGCCTTAATTACACCGTGGGGCACATACTGCTACACGGTCATGCCTTTCGGCCTAATCAATGCCGGTGCCACATACCAACGCACCGCTACAACCCTTTTACATGACATTATGCACAAAGAAGTCGAAGTCTACGTCGACGACATGATCGTGAAGTCAAAGGAGAGGAGTGGTCATATCACTAACCTCCGCAAGTTCTTCACTCGCCTACGACAATACAAGATGCGCTTGAATCCCCAAAAATGCACTTTTGGAGTCAAATCCGGCAAACTACTAGGACACGTGGTAAGCCAAAGAGGCATCGAGGTCGACCCCTCGAAAGTCAAAGCAATTCTCGAAATGCAACCCCCGAAGAACCTCGACGAAATTCGAAGTTTCTTGGGCCAAATTCAATACATCTCACGTTTCATAAGCAAGCTCACCATGATATGTGAACCAGATTTCAAGAAACTCAAGAAGACCGACCACGTTGAATGGGACGAAGAATGTCAAAAAGCATTTGACAAGGTCAAGGAATTATTAACTAACCCGCCAGTTCTACGACCACCCCAAAAGGACCTACCACTATCCTTGTACCTTACAACAACTCCCACCGCCATGGGCGCCATGCTCGCTCAAGAGGTAAACGGTGAAGAACATGCAATCTATTACATAAGCAAGAAGTTTCTCGATTACGAAACTCGATATTCACCCGTCGAGAAAAGTTGTCTAGCTTTAGTGTGGTCATCCAAGAAACTCCGTCACTATATGCTAGCACACCAAACGAAGGTCTACTCCAAAATGGACCCCGTAAAGTACCTTTTCGAGAAACCTGTGCTTAACGGACGAATGGCCAGATGGACGTTGCTCCTAGCCGAGTTCGACCTTAAGTACGTACCCCTCAAAGCAATCAAGGGGCGAGCAGTCTCTGATTTCCTAGCTGAAAATGCAATCATCGAAGAACCAATCACCGACACAACATCCCTTCCAGACGATGGGATCTACAACATCAATCAAGAACAATGGAAATTATACTTCGATGGCTCATCTAACTATCGAGGATGTGGAGTAGGAATACTTCTCATATCCCCAAATGGCGAGCACACACCCTTATCCATCAAACTGGATTTCGACGTAACAAACAACGCTGCAGAATACGAAGCATGCTTGCACGGTCTCCAAGCAGCGCTTATACTCAACGCCCGCAACATAAAGGTCTATGGGGACTCCTCCCTCATAATCAACCAAGTGTCCGGAGCATGGAAGATACTTAATGAAAACCTAGCATTATACCAAAACAAAATACAAGAGCTCATCAACGAATTCTATCACGTAGAATTCATACACCTCCCGCGCGAAGAAAAACTAATTCGCTGACGCATTATCCAAACTCGCATCACTAATCAACATACCCCCGGGAATGGAAACACTACCCATTGTCGTGGAACGACGAAATGAACCCGCCTACATCTGTGACATCGAAACTGAGGAAGAACAAACCGATCCTTGGTACCAAGCAATCATTAATTACAAAACCAACGGCGAATACCCGCCAAACACCGACAAACGGGGCAAAAGAGCCCTACGCTTATTATCATCGCAATTCGTGATGGGAATGGGCAAGCTACTAAAAAAGACGCCTCAAGGTACATTACTGTTGTGCGTCGATCACAAAAAGGGACACGAGATCATGTCCCAAGTACACGATGGCGAGTGCGGACCACACATGAACGCACGAGCCATGTGCAAACAAATCATAAGGCTAGGATGGTACTGGACCACCATTGAAGCCGATTGTGCTAAATACGTCAAACACTGCCACAATTGCCAAATCTTTGCAAATGTACAACACATACCCCCTTCACCACTCTACAGCCTAACTTCGCCATGACCTTTCTCGACCTGGGGAATTGACGTCATTGGTAAGGTACAACCCGTAGAAGCAGGAGGACACTGCTTTATCCTCGTGGCCATCGACTATTTCACCAAATGGGTCGAAGCCGCATCATATCGTACGCTGGGCACAAAAGAAGTTGCAAAATTCATACAAAACAACATCATTTGTCGCTACGGCATACCCCACGAGTTTATTAGCGATCAAGGCACACACTTCCAAGGGGAAGTCGAACCACTTATTCTCAAATACAAGATACAACGACACAAATCGTCACCCTATCGACCACAAACTAACGACGCGGTCGAGGCAGCAAACAAAACCGTCGTATCAATCCTCAAAAAGATGATCGACACCTGCCATGACTGGCCCAACAAAATCCCATTTGCATTATGGGGATATCGCACCACTATACGCACACCAACGGGTATGACGCCCTATTTCCTAACCTACGGAATGGAAGCCGTCCAACCTGTAGAAATCGAAATGCAATCCCTCCGGATCCTCATGGAAGCAGACATTCCTGAAGCCGAATGGGCACGCGAACGCTATGAACAACTCATCCTTCTAGACGAGAGACGCTTACATTCACTAAGTACAGTCCGAATGTACCAATCCCGTTTACAACGCGCATACTGTAGGTTTATATCCGTATATAGACCATTAAAATTACAGGATTATAATGAAAACTTTATAAGATTTAAAGTCATAAATTGAAATTGCATAACATAATAAAGAGATTTAGAATTAACCTTTTAATCCTTGCAAAATAGGCCTAAGATCAATACCAAAAGTATGGTATCTCCTAATTGAAACACCCAAGATGAATCTAAGATATGCCCTTTGAATTGCTAGAAAAATTAGAGAGAAGAACTATTTCTTTTCTTGAGATTTTGTGTTGTGAATTATGATCAATTAATTGAGTAATTAGGTTGAGCCAAAGCCCCTAATATAGCCTCAATATTTTCGGCCCTCCTATAGTATTTGGGGAGTAATTTTACTTTCCAAAAATCACTTTCCAAAAACCAATTCCTTGTTGACCAAGGAGTCAAAGACCAATTAGGCTCTTTCTTGGAGGTTTCCTTTAACTTTTAATATAATATAATATTACTAGTATCACATAATAATGATCCACTATAATATATCATTAAATTATTAATATCCTCATATTTATAATTTTCTAATTAATTATAACAGTTTATGATTAATTAGCTTATATTATATCAAATAATTAAATATAACATTTTATATTCAATTCACGAATTACATTTAATTCGTCTTAGCTAAAATCATTTAATCCTTATTAAATGGCCATATTATAATCACACACTTGACTAACATTTTAGTCAAAAACACCGACTAACCTTTTAGTCTTTTAGTAGGGCATCAATATGATCATTTTCTCAAATAATCATATTTCTCAAACACATCCTTTAGGTGTGACTCTTAGGGACCAGTTGATCACCGCCATCTGTATGACAATAACGTCAAACTTATCTAGCAAGCCAACCGTTATTGATAAACGTTAATCAACTGATTAAATACGAAATGTACCCTGTGTACCTTTAGAGATTTATTTATGTTATTGCACTAACTGTGGAGGACACTAACCCCAACAATTAAGGACATAAAAGCAGGCCGCATTTGATTATAAGATATTATGAACAATTAAGGAATTGTTGCATAATGATATTTTTTAAAAGAGGTGGTTTGGATTTAATCAACTAGTTTGCATTGTTTTTATGTTTAGTTGATGCTTTATATTTTGTGAATGAATGTTTGGATGAATGGTTTAATTATACGCATTAATTATGTACAAAAGGTTGTAATTTACTAGTGTGGCCTTAGAAGATTATGTTTTCGTAATGAAAGGAAACATAATTATTGGTTGTAATTTTGAGATCTCGAATCTCCAAATCTTGTAATATTTTTAATTTTGGCATATTTTGAATTAGAATGTAAATAGGTTTATTTTTGTAATTAAAATATGTAATTTTGAGAAGATTCAAGATTGAAGATTCAAGATGGATTCCCACTAAAGCCCAAGATGAAGAATGAAGACAAGCTTAGGATCCATGGATGGATTCCAAATTGTATCTTGTTTTATTTTCATAGGGATAGGCCACACTAGGTGCTTTTCTTTTATGCTTTACTTTACCGCTTTATTGCATTCACGTTAGTTAGTAGCATCATATTCGCCTAAACTAAACCAAACCACCTATTATGCATGAAACTGGATCATATAGTTGCATCTTTTACATAGACATACGGATGTCATTTGTTTAGAGCTATCACCTCAATTTAATCATTCACGATAATGCTAGATATTAGTTCACTTAAAATGAATTAAAATGAGTTGATGGGACCTTCCACTAAAATGAAAATTGAGATTAGTCTTTATAGGAAAAGCATGCTATGAGCCCTTCTTCGCTTCGGTAGGCATGTAGGACCTTACTCTCCACATGACCCCTTCTACGTTGGGTAAGTAGTATGCGTTGACCTATTTTACCTCAACACTATAGTTCGAGTAATATCTCGTAGTTATAGTGGACTAATAGATAGGATTTCTTGAAATCTATCGACCAAGAATTCTAATAGTAGAATTAGCTAAGAAGTTAGCTTATCAATTTAAAGAAATTGAGTCTTGGGATCATTTATATAATTCTCGAGGGAGGTCGATTATATGAGTGCATAAGTCATTACTTTAAACCGCTATTGTTTTACGACTTAATCTTTTAAAACCATGATTTCTTATCTTCTCTCTTCTTCTTCTTTCTTTTCACAGTTTCGAATACGTTATATCCAGATATAACTGCTAATACAAAATGGCTGGTCGTCTTGAAGGCCCAATGCCAAGTGTCACACTTGAACGTGAATCATGGCTGAGAATTTTTATGGACAGCATGAATCAGACTACTCGATCAAGAATGATGGGTCCACTTTCTTTGATTGGGAGGCCGCATTACGGAATCGACCATAGCCGACGGCAAGCTCAAGTACTTGATCGAGCCATCGCCGTGAACCACTCCCGATGCAGAGCAAATGAAGTCGTAGCTTATAGTGATTTCATGATGGAGGCGGGTGCGTTACGGAATGTACTCATCTATGCAATGGAATCCAATTTGCAAAGACGATTCATTACCCAGGTGCAAACAAGATTTTCACCACTCCTAACCAAAGAATTCTCGAAAGCACCGAGAATTAAAAGTTATGAGTACACTACTCATTTCTTTGAGGCTAGACTCGGAAGGGCCAACCGGTTGGTCCACACCTTCTCGACATGATCGAGAATGTTGAAAAAGCTGGATGAGCTCGGTTGCAAAATCGATGAGAAGATCGTCATTGATCGAGTGCTCCACTCACTTCATGATGGGTATGCCTCTTTAGGGCAAACTATTACATGAATGACATGCGTAAAAGTCTGCATGAGTCGCATTCACCTCGCATGCACGGAGAGTGATCTCAAGTTGAGTGGGAGCACGAAACAAGATGTTCTCATGATTGGCAACAAGAAGGGTAATGAGGTAAGGCTCGGCTAACCTAGCTGTAGGCAAGCCAAAATTTAAGAAGCCAATGGTTGCTAAGAGTGGGCCTGGTGAGTCTAGCGGTAGCTCACAAGGCAAGGCAAAAGCAAAGCAAAGCATGGAGTGCCACCATTGCCACAAGCCTGGGCATTGGAGGCGTAACTGTCCCGTGTATGCTGAGGACATAAAAGCAGGCCGCATCGCTCCTGTTGTTATGTCTTCTTTTATTCATATGATTGAGATTAACCATGCAAGTTTCGGAACTTGGGTGCCAATCTTTGGTTGTGGTTCTCATCTGTGCAATCATTTGCAGGGCCTAAGAAGCATCAGAACTCTGGCAAGAGGTGATGTAGACCTGCGAGTGGGAAATGGAGCAAGAGTTGCTGCAGTTTCAGTAGGGACATATGTAATCCAACTCCCAAGTGGATTTGAGTTATTACTAAATAACTGTTACTATGTACCTAGTTTATCGAAAAACATTATTTCTGTATCCGTTCTTGATAAAAAAGGATTTTCATTTTTAATAAAGAATAATAGCTGTATTTTCTCTTTAAATGAAATGATTTATGGTAAAGCTGTTTCCATGAACGGAATTTATGTTTTAGATCAAACCACAGAAATCATGCATGTGAGTAACAAGAAAGCAAAGGTTGGTGACAAAGATCAAACGTATCTATGGCATTGCCATATGGGACACATAAATGAGAAACGCGTGAAAAAGCTAATTGATAGTGGGACTATTACCCCATTTGACTATGAAACTTTTGGCACGTGTGAATCATGTCTTATAGGCAAAATGTCTCGAATTTCCTACAAAGGTGTTGGAATGCGCGCTGCTGACCTATTAGGACTCATACATACTGATGTGTGTGGACCTATGTCAATCAACGCTAGAGGTGGCTATAGGTATTTTATCACTTTCACGGACGATTTAAGTAGATATGGTTATGTCTACTTAATGAAGCATAAAAGTGAGTCCTTCGACAAGTTCAAGGAATTCCAGAATAAGGTTGAGAACCAACTGGATAGAAAGATAAAAGCACTACGTTCGGATCGTGGTGGCGAATATCTTTCAACTGAGTTTGATCGACACCTGAAAGACCGCGGGATAGTACTACAGTTAACTCCACCCGGAACACCACAACTGAATGGTGTGTCCGAACGCAGGAATCGAACATTACTTGATATGGTTCGATCCATGATGAGTCACACAGTAGTACCTGACTCATTATGGGGCTATGCTCTTTTGTCAGCTGCTCTTATACTTAACCGAAGTCCGACTAAAGCTGTCGACAAGACTCCATACGAGTTATGGAAGGGAACAGTCCCTAACTTGTCCTTTATTCGGGTTTGGGGGTGCGAGGCTTATGTAAAGTGGAGACAAGATGATAAGCTCGGTCCGCGATCGGTCAAGACATACTTTATTGGTTATCCAAAAGGAATGTTTGGTCATTACTTCTATTCGCCAACCGAACAACGCGTTTTTGTTGCGGCTAGTGCGAAGTTCCTAGAGAAAGAGTTTCTCGAAGACAAGAGAGGTAATAGAACCTTCGATCTGTCGGAGATTCCTGAACCAACAACCGAACAACCGATGGAGGAAACTGTTCCTTCCTCGTCTGCTGTGGTTAATGTCCCTTTGGAACCCAGAAGGTCGGGTAGACTCCCCATTCCTCCAGATAGATACATCGGTATGGTTGAGGAGAATGGGAGAGACGACGTTTTACTCCTTGAGAGTAACGAACCCGTAACCTATAAAGGTGCCATGACGTGTTCTGACTCAAAGCTTTGGCAAGAAGCCATGCAATCCGAGATGGACTCGATGTACGAGAACAATGTATGGGATCTGGTTGACTTACCTGATAAGGCTAGGCCTCTTCAGTGGAAATGGCTTTACAAGATAAAGCGATCTGTAGAAGGACAACCAGATATATACAAGGCACGACTAGTGGCAAAGGGTTTCACTCAAGTGCAAGGGTTGCACTATGATGAGATTTTTGCACCCGTAGTCATGCTTCGTTCCATTCGGATTCTCTTAGCGATTGCCGCATTTCATGACTATGAAATTTGGCAAATGGATGTGAAAACCGCCTTCTTAAACGGTTATTTGGAGGAGGAGTTGTACATGGTACAACCCGAAGGTTACATTGATCCAGAAAATCCTAAGAAGGTTTGCAAGCTTAAGCGTTCCATCTATGGACTTAAGCAAGCTTCACGGAGTTGGAATCATCGCTTCGACCAAGTGATAAAGGAGAATGGATTCACTCGATCGGTCGAGGAACCATGCCTATATATCAAGTCGAGTGGGAGCAAGATTGTCTTCCTAATACTGTACGTCGATGACATACTCTTGATTGGGAATGACATACCTCTCTTAACTTCGGTAAAAGTATGGTTAAAGAACCATTTCCAGATGAAAGATCTGGGTGAGGCACAACGTATTTTGGGGCTCCGTATCTATAGAGATAGATCACGACGGGTGTTATCCCTCAGTCAGGAGTCTTATATAGATAAGATTCTTGAGAGGTTCAGCATGACCAACTCCAAGAAGGGGAACCTTCCAATGATCTCAGGGGTGCATTTGAGTAAAGCTCAAGCACCAAAGGCATCGGAAGAGGTCGAGCGCATGAGTCGGATTCCATATGCTTCGGCAATAGGATCGATCATGTATGCCATGATATGCACACGTCCGGACGTGGCATATGCATTGAGTATGACGAGTCGATACCAAGGCAATCCAGGTGAAGCACACTGGATGGCCGTGAAGAACATTCTTAAGTACCTACGGAGGACTAAAGATTGGGTATTGACTTATGGAGGAGACACTGAGCTATCTTGAATCGGTTCTGCAGATGCTAGTTTCCAAACGGATCGAGATGACTCAAAGTCTCTATCAGGATTCGTTTATACTCTAAATGGCGCTGCGGTCAGCTGGAAAAGCTCCAAACAAACAGTTATAGCAGATTCAACGACTGAGTCCGAGTACTATGCTGCTTCTGAAGCTGCGAAGGAAGCTATATGGATGCGTCAGTTCTTACAAGGACTAACTGTAGTTCCAAGTTCGAATGACCCGATCACCATCTATTGCGACAATAGTGGTGCCATCTTCCAGGCAAAGGAGCCGAAGTCCAGCAACAAGTCTCGGCATGTGCAAAGGAAGGCTCACATGATCCGGGATTACGTGGAGCAGAAGGAGATAGTGATTGACAAGATTGCTACGGATGATAACATAGCAGATCCTCTCACTAAGCCGTTGAGGCAAGATAAGCATGAAGGGCACGTTAAATCCATGGGAATTAAACGTGTTCCTGAGTTGTATTAGTTGTTTGTATGGATTTGACACTTGTATTTCCTAAAACTTCTAATAAAATCATCGTTTTGTTTTATATATTGTTTTTCATGAGGATTGTACAGACAATGTTGAACACCTCAAAGTGAACTGAACTACTATATATTGTGTTTTGGTCCGTGATCGCCTACATGAGCTGATAACTCTGGCAATCATTTTGTGACGTCGATTGATGGTGGGTTCAACGAGCCATAAGTCAAACTGTTGACTGATCGATCACAGATGCGGGTTTACTGAAATCGCGCAGGACAATTTTGTGACGACTACATGGAGTCCTAAATGTTTCAGAACATTAGGTGTCGGGTCGTGGATAGGACTTCCATAGTGTTCCTAGAGTCGATTCTTTTGACTATCATTGTCTCTTGAGATTAAGGCGATTTTGGGTGACTTTGGTTTCTTTCTCACTGGTCGATCGTAATAAAGCGCCGCTGATTTTCACTGGGTCATTTCATGCTGCGCTTACATCTGCAGGATTCGAGTTGAGGGAAATATCCAAACTTCTATCAAGTTATAATACTTATTCTCAGGGCCACTCGAGGAGCTGTAACTGAAAATGCATGGCCATGCTCGAATATTGATTCGCTTATCAGTTAAGTTACTCTCTAGTCGGGGAAACCACTCTTGATACTGATCGCTTGTGAGCTACGACCTTTGAAAGTACGGACTTTGCAAATTGGCTTACATTGAGTGGGAGAAATTTATTATGGATATGAGAATCGGTTATCGCACCTACACTTGTACGGACAAGTGGGAGATTGTTGGGGTTAGTGTCCTCCACAGTTAGTGCAATAACATAAATAAATCTCTAAGGGTGTGTTTGGATAGCAAAATAGGAGGGAAAGGGAGGGGAGGGGAAATGAGGGAAGGGGAAGGAAGGGGAAGGAAGGGAAGGGGAGGGGAAATGGTGGTGTTTGGATATCATTTTCCCTCCAAATCTTGCCTATTTTGGAGGGATTCCAATTAGGCTTAGAGGAGGGAAAATGGATTCCTCCAAATCCCTCCCCCTTCATTTCCCTCCTTCCATTTTTTGTAACCAAACGATGGAAACTCAATCCCTCCCTTTCCCTCCCCTTCCTTTCCCTTCATTTCCCTCAATCCAAACACACCCTAAAGGTACACAGGGTACATTTCGTATTTAATCAGTTGATTAACGTTTATCAATAACGGTTGGCTTGCTAGATAAGTTTGACGTTATTGTCATACAGATGGCGGTGATCAACTGGTCCCTAAGAGTCACACCTAAAGGATGTGTTTGAGAAATATGATTATTTGAGAAAATGATCATATTGATGCCCTACTAAAAGACTAAAAGGTTAGTCGGTGTTTTTGACTAAAATGTTAGTCAAGTGTGTGATTATAATATGGCCATTTAATAAGGATTAAATGATTTTAGCTAAGACGAATTAAATGTAATTCGTGAATTGAATATAAAATGTTATATTTAATTATTTGATATAATATAAGCTAATTAATCATAAACTGTTATAATTAATTAGAAAATTATAAATATGAGGATATTAATAATTTAATGATATATTATAGTGGATCATTATTATGTGATACTAGTAATATTATATTATATTAAAAGCTAAAGGAAACCTCCAAGAAAGAGCCTAATTGGTCTTTGACTCCTTGGTCAACAAGGAATTGTTTTTGGAAAGTGATTTTTGGAAAGTAAAATTACTCCCCAAATACTATAGGAGGGCCGAAAATATTGAGGCTATATTAGGGGCTTTGGCTCAACCTAATTACTCAATTAATTGATCATAATTCACAACACAAAATCTCAAGAAAAGAAATAGTTCTTCTCTCTAATTTTTCTAGCAATTCAAAGGGCATATCTTAGATTCATCTTGGGTGTTTCGATTAGGAGATACCATACTTTTGGTATTGATCTTAGGCCTATTTTGCAAGGATTAAAAGGTTAATTCTAAATCTCTTTATTATGTTATGCAATTTCAATTTATGACTTTAAATCTTATAAAGTTTTCATTATAATCCTGTGATTTTAATGGTCTATATACGGATATAAACCTACACATACAACAAACGGGTCAAGCCACGAAATATCAAAGGGGCTGACCTAGTACTCAAGTCAGTCCGAGCACCATTACCAGTCGACCCAAGAGGGAAATTCAAACCCAATTGGGCCGGACCGTACTTGGTCAAGGAAATCCTTCCCGGAGGAGCCGTAAAGCTAACAGACCTTGACGGTCAAGACTTCCGATTACCAACAAATCTTGATCAACTCAAGAAATACTACCCTTAAACTTGAACAATTTTGCAATGTATTTCAAAAAACAAAACTCACTCACGCATGGGTGAACTACGCTCGGTTTGATTCCACGCACTGTGGATACGTAGGCAGCTTTGCAAAAGGCTCAACCGAATCACACGAACTACGCCGGTTTGATTCTGTATTCAAAACACAGATACGTAGGCAGCTTGTCAAAAGCACAACCGACCTTCCTAACACGCGCGCCCGAAGCTTAAAAAGGTCGAGGGCAATGCATTCACAAAATGACACGCTCGAAGCTTAAAAAGGTCAAGAGCACAGTCAACACAAACAACAAGTAAATCCGAAGCTTAAAAAGGTCGAGGATTTAAAGCAAAGCAAATCAAACGAACGAGTCCAAAGCTTAAAAAGGTCGAGGATTCTAAGACAAAATACGAGTGTTCAAAGCTTAAAAAGGTCGAGAACATTTTAAAACAAAAAAAAACAAAAGCAATGAGACAAGACAAAGGCATATGAATTCTATTTTATTACTTTATTTAGAATTTTTCACAAATTGGGAATGAGTTAGGAACAATCCTCCTTAACCCTTTATTCAAATCTAAAAACATGTATTTGAGTAAAGAAAAACTTCCTAAGCAAAACAAGCAAACTCCTAAGCTTTCTTCTATCGCTTCGGATTAGTCTCTTCATCTTCAAGAGGCCGATCCGCCACGATCTTCGAACTAATAACAGGAGTAGTCCTTTCAAAACCTGGGGGCTCGATCGGATCCTCGTCCTGCTCGACCGGGGGCTCCTCGATCCTTGGCCCTAGGCGATCCTTAACGGTCACCCTTGGTCCAAGCCTTTCCCGCGCCGGTCTCGACGTAGAAGCATCCGCACTAACAAGATCACCATAGTCCCTCCTTTCGCGCACCACCTCATACGCTAAGGAGGGCTTTGGCCCATTCTTCTCCCTCCTCCTCTGGTTCTCTCGCTCTCGAGGATCATTGGAACGATACCACCGCGTATAGAAGTCTGTAACGCGAGTAGACTCTATATGCGCCAGAACCGCCCAAGTAACACGATCCGACCATCCCCGGATCCAAGCATCCTTCGTTTGGTTGTTTAG
The DNA here is from genome assembly GCA_023091065.1 of Dianthus caryophyllus. Lineage (NCBI taxonomy): Eukaryota > Viridiplantae > Streptophyta > Magnoliopsida > Caryophyllales > Caryophyllaceae > Dianthus > Dianthus caryophyllus. The sequence continues at coordinate 6,082,559 of CM041529.1, read as the reverse complement.
CACAACAACCCCTCCAACCTGAGTATCCTGCTCGGGAATGGCCTGCGCAAGCCCGATTTGCCTCTTCAAGCGAAGAGGATGAATCCACACGCCCCGTTCAAAACCGCACAACATCAATCCACGAGCTGCATTTGCCACGGACGGTGCCGTAACCTCAACATACCCAACTACATAAACATTTCACTCTACACGAACGCTCCTCGGCGAGTTTAAGCACAAATACCTTACAAAACACGTCCAAACACAAGCATTGCAACCCTCACACATGCGCTCCTAGACGAGATTAAACATTTACACATCCAAGCATCCATGCACCCTTACCCAATCACCCTTGCACATGCGCTCTTTCACGAGACCATACGATATACAAGAACGTTACATTACAAGCAGCAGCACCAGGCACACGACGACACTAGACATGAAGACAACAAGCATTACACGACGATACCACAAGCACAACGAAGACGCCCAACAGGCCGGCAGGCCCATATAGCATGCACAGACCGCCAAGTCCTTAAAATGCGCACGTCCCGCCCCGCATAGCCCGGTTCGAAGTCCTCGTCTCACCCATGGACACATGCTTCGTTCACCGATCAGATCGAGACTGTAATGGTCCGGATATGGTCGTGGAGTTTGACTAGCGCTCTAGTCCGAGCTCAGTCAAACTGGGGGCTCTGTGGATACCCATATCCGTACCCTCCCGCACAAAACCCTGTGATGTAACACGGACTTTTATTACGCATGTTTTAACGCTGACTTAAACTGTTCTAATAATGTCGAATTCATTTTTGAGTCGTTTGAAATGTTAAAATGATTTAGGTCGCATCACATCACTTATAATTAAACGTTCATTTTGTCCATTTGGAGTCTAGCTTGGTCCTCGTCCTGCTTTATTTGGCATGAGCTTCGCATTTGCACTACAATTAGTCCTTTTACATTAACAAGGTCTGATTCAGCATTCCTTAATCCCTAAATTTAGCCCCGGTGGCTAGATCTTCCCTTTAGCCTCCTCTTACGCAAAATACAGCCTCACGTCTTACCTTATTTCACAAAATGCAACAAAATACACCTTTTTCATTTTTCCGGGTCTCGGGCCCAAAACCGAGCCCAAACCTAGCCTTTGGCCCTCACTCCAAAGCCCTGAACATCACAAAATATCTCAGGAATATCCTATCTGTTTTCTTGAGCTACACGTTCGGGATTATCACGTAATCTCTCAAAGATATTATCAAACCGAAACTAGGAAACTAGGCCTAGAACCACACCTCCAAACCGCATAGCCTTATGCGGTTTGGGGTGGCAACCGCATAAGCTTATGCGGTTTGCCTGGGCAACCGCATAAGGCTAAGCGGTTTCTTGGCTTGTTTTTATCCTCGAATTTCCTAATTTGTCCGAGGTTTTTAGTATATATACACCCCTATACCTAGCCTCGAAAAACACAATTTACATCCACAATTCACAGCATACACACTTCAAAACTCCCTCAAAGCCTCAAGCACTCAAATTCTTGAGTTCAACACACCATCCCGTGTTGAATTCATCCTCATTTTTAGTTCAAGAAGCGAAGCTCTGCCCAGATCTGAAGCGTCAGGACAAGGTAGGTATCGATCCACTTGGATCAAAGCTTTTTCTTATTTCTTATGGACTAACAAAAGGGACTACACTCTGGCGCCCCCCCCCCCCCCCCCCCCCGGCTTTGGCACCCAGCGCGCTTGCACTCCAAGTGTTCTATTTACTTCGGGTACACTCCATATCCGATGACACGCCAAAGTCGCATAAGCAACCGACCCTTATAAAATGAACCAATGGACAATTGAACTTTATTTTATTTGCATGCATCTTGCACCCTTTCCTTTTGCATTAAATCAACTTAACAATGAATTCGACCTTTAACTGAACCGTTTTCGTTAACAAGTTAAACATGCTAAACTGAGGGTTTTAATCAATCTTTTTGCATCTGCATCTGCATTCTTTTACAAACTTTTCGCACTTGTACGTAGCGATAACATTAGCTCAATTATCATCTTACAAGGATTGTTCTAGGTCAGTAGAGGCTATTTTAAAATAGGCTTTCCTAAAAGGTTTTCATAAGTCATTAATTGAATTAATCTTTTGTTAAGTACCCTCACCCCGAATCCAATCTTGTTTCACAAGCCTTAGATCTAGGGGTGTCGGCGTGCTCCAAAATCTAAGACATGTCTTTAGGCTTAGGACATGATAGCAGGTTCCTAATTTCCACGATAATTAGGTGGCGACTCCAAAATAGTTTTTAAAGGTTTTTCTAACTTAATCTTTTTTAACTTTAAATCCGCCCTTATGCAAGACGCCGAGTTGTGTCCCTCGTCTCGATCCCCGGGTTCCACAGTGTGTATATATATCAAAAACTGTAGCTTTGTCTTCCAAGGTACCGGGTTAAATAGTTTTAGTTTATTATGTTTTATTTATGATTACGATTTGTGTTATTTTTATTTTTTTACGTCTATTTGATTTGATATGTGTATTAATTTTGAAAAGTTTTATTTCTTAATTATCATGTTTGTTATTTAACCATAGCTTGATTGAATTCATAATGATCTTTTTTCCCTTTGTATATTGCAGATATATATTTTAAGTTCAAGATCTGAGGTACTCATTGAATAAACTTGATTACAAAATCAATCGAATATGTATCGTGAAAGGTAAAAGAGATATACATGATCTACTGATTATCTTATTTTCATATTAAATAATTATTTATTGTTGTATAATAATATTTACTATTCATCATACTTGATCTTTTAGTTAGTTTCATCGTATTAAGTTTTGATTTAATTGTTCATGTCAATTTTGTATGATAATATCTAAAAATTAGGTATAAAAAGAATGAACATGGTGTATTAGTTTGATGACAAATTTTCAAATTTTTATTTTTTACTATCCCTTTTTAAAGTTTTTCTTTTAATTCTTTTATAATTAGAAATCAAACTATATATTTCATATCTATGTACATCTACATAAACGAGAGTTTTGCTAAGTGTTTTTAAAGTGCCCACACCATAATTTATTAAATTTGTATATACATTATTATTGATGATTAAATTTTTTTTAATTACTTATTAATAAAAGTGAACAACATTTACCATTATTATTTGATAATCTAATAAAAAATAACTATTTGATAATTTAATAAATTCAAAACAATTAGTTTTCTATAAAATTAAAAGAAGAACTCTTCTAGAAATAAATTCAATTAAGAGCAATTAACTTTCACCAAAATTTAAAGAACAAAAAAAGTAAGCTAAAAAATATTGAGACCAACATTTTCCCTATTGTTATAATACTAACCTTTAGCCTTTTTCCTAATGTTTTTCAAAATAGTTTAGTTCTCTATAAAAACTTACTTAAAAATATTAAGACTCACATTAGGGAAAATAGTATTTTATTTTAGTTTCCATCTGATATACTTACATTTTTATATAAATTGGAGAGATATTGAGTAACACTTATGTAACACCCCGTGTTTTTGTAACACAATTTTATAAAAGAATTTAATTCCTTAAATTAAATTCATCCTTTTTCCTTATAATAAAAATGCGTCTGAATTTTTTTCGCCAAGTTATACTAAAATTCCTAAGTTCAAATATAAAAATTTTGAAAAATAAAGTATGTTGTATTATATTCAGAATTCAAAAAGAAATACATTTCAAAAATTTATAAAAGTCAACACAAAACTTATATCGTCTTTCGAATTTAAGTCGACGATTTCAAATCCTACAATTCCTAACACAACTAAACTAAAACCATTTTTTATATATATCGAATTTGAACTTTATTTTTATATATTCGAACTCGATAAATAAAACGACGGATCGACGACAAATTTTCGACGACAAATTTCGACGCGCAAAACGAGACCGAAATTGGCCTAATAGCCGACCTACCTTGGTGACTAAGTCAAACCACTCTTTTTGCTTCCAAAGTCACGTAGGAAACACTTACACATCAACTTATTTAATCATTTTGATTTTTATTAATAAATCATATTATATTAATAAATAAATTACTATTCAAATTTGATTTAACTAACACTTTCGCTAAAACTCGAAATAATGAGTCACACTTATTCAAAACTGATAAACTTTTTGACGTTTGATTATAATGATTTAAGTCTTTAACTTCGATAAAAAAAAAATAATAATAAACATTTCGACCAAAATAGATTTTTATTCAAGTTTCGAGGATCTTTAACCCAAATTTTATTTTAGTTTCCTTTCGAAATTTATTTTCATTTTTATTTTCAATCTTACTTCGAAACATTATTTTAAGACTATATATCTTATTTCGAGACTTTTCGCGTGCGCGTAAATCGAAAATTTCAAAAACGAAAAATCGGGCCATTTGTATTGATGATGGCCGAAATATTTGACCTTCTTTGGTCAAATATTATCCTCTTCCATTCTTTGCTTTCTCTTACACAAGTCTAAGACTTACACACCTATTCTAAGTCATCATTTGTTTTAATTTACATTTAACATTATATAACAAACTAATTTCCTTTAGTTTTAATGAAACCCGTGTAAATCCTTGAGGCCTAACTTTCGAGGCTCGAAAAGTGGTCATACGGACTCGGAATTTAACGAAACAAAAGCCTAAACCACCTAATTTTTCGAGATGGATTTAATGGTACAGTTTTCATAAATATTAGACAGACCGAACTAAATTCATTTTTCTGTTTTCTTTCAAAGGTCAAATTTCATCCCTCGAAACATGCTATTCGTCTATTTTCAACGTTCCTTAACTTTTAAATAATTTCTTCAATAGTAAATAAAATATTTTAGTCTTAGAATTCAAAAGTAGAAATATTTCGAAAAATTGTCAAACGCGCACACATTAACTTTTATCGCTTTTGACGCCCGACTATTTAAAACTGACTAATTTCGTGAAAAACATTTTAAAACATCAAAAAGACATTTTTAATGCCAAATAGTGATGAGCACACCCTAGTAAGCCAAATTGATTTTTAAGACTCATAATTAATTTAATAAAACATTATTTTCTAAATAAAAATCAACTTTATCATTTAATTCACTTGACCAAATTTATGACAACTTGTTCCCATAATTTTGAAGAGCCAAAAATCACTTCTTTGCTACCCATATCAGCTGTAGCTTTCCTCCCTTTTGCTCCCTTTGTTTTCTTCCATTTTTCTTACTAAAACACATTAAATAAAAAGTCTAATATTATTCTAATAGCTCCTAAGTAATTCTAGTGATTAGTGAGTATGTCTTGGAGCTAACCTTACTTGGATTTTTGGGTGTAGAACATGGGTATGTTCGGGTGAAGAAAAATCCGATCTAAAATTTATTTTAGATCCTCGACGATGATCATCTAATTTGAGGTGCTTCTCGCACACTTATGTGATAAGCACCTCGTAATTGATTTATGCTTTCCTAGATGATGTTTTGATGCATGCATAGTTTATTTTATCACCTAGTATTCATATGTTAAATTAGGAGACAAAAATCGAAAAATAACATTAGTGTAACACTAGAAAACCACACGGCATACCCCTTTGATTTTGCTTAATTTTTCGTTTTAATTTTTGTAAATTGCATGCTTAAAATACTAGGTATAAGATGTATATGAAAATATAATTAGTTTATGTTTAGGACTTAAAATGAATTTGTTATGAATTTCGAATGTTTTAAAGTGTTATGTGTGTTCTTGAATTTTGGTTGTTATTCTTGTGTTTGAATGAATTTTCTTTATGTGTGTTAATGTTTGTATATGATTTTCACATATGTTAAATACATAAATGATATAGACTAAATTAGTTATTGAATTAGAAGTATAAAAATCAAAAATCAAATTTATGAACATATATATAATATACACGGCTATTTTGATTTATTTGGACCAATTTTTAGTTTTAATTTTTCTAAATAACATATTATGATTAGTTTAGTTAAATTAGACTTGTATGAAAAATTTGAGAAAATTATATAAACATATGAAAATTTGACTAATTAATAATCATATGAAAAATAATAGTGTTCTTCATATCTTCATATGTTCTTCATTTTATGACTAAAATTGATTTATAAATTTTTATGAGTTTTAGTATTTAATGTTTTTATTTACTAGTTTGAATCACTTTAGCATAAACTAGTTAATTAGTATATAAAAACTTTAAGTCAAAAACCGATAAAATTAGAAAACAAAAATAAATTGCTAAGTAGTTAAGTGCCACGGTTTAGGGTCAATTTTTGACCTAAAATGAATTTGTCACTTTTTATTTTTATCACTTAAGTAATTAAATTAGTTAAAGTAATGATTTATTAATAAAAACAACAAAAAAGAAATAAATAGCCTAGCATAATAGAAACCACACGGCATTTATATTATTTTTGAGTCAATTTTGGTCAAAATGAATTTATCACTTAGTCACTAAATTTGAATAGTAATTAGTTTTAAATTTTGTTGTATAATGAATCACTAATAAAAAGAATCAACAAAACCGATTAAAATAAACGTTACATGTATTAAATGAACAATATCGAGTGTTACTACCTTTGCTTAAATTGGATGTGGTTACATGGACTATTCAAAATGAACTACGACAACCTCGCTAAAATATGAAACCGCTTAAATTTTAGTTAAGTATACGACTAAATATAACCGAGTTTCACTTTTGAAATTTTACCCAAAAACACTCAATATAAAATGAACTTAACAACTTGATTTAAAATTTATTTTAAAATCACCAAGTATAAAATAAACTTAACCACTTGATTTAAATATATTTCAAAATCACTAAATACAAAGTGAACTTAACAACTTTGATTTAAAATATATTCAAAATCACTAAATACAAAACGAACTTAACGACTTTAAAACTAGGATTTTATACTTAGGAAATAAAATGGTTAGTTTTACTTTTAGAAGTATCTTAAGTATAAAAATACGTACATATACGTATAAAATACGAATAATATACAAAGTATAAAAATACTCATACGTATAAAAATACGTACAATTACGGAATACTAAAATACGAATACGTATAAAATACAGGGAATAGTAAATGCGATGAATAGTAAATACAGTGAATAGTAAATACGATGAATAGTAAATACGATGAATAGTAAATACAGTGAATAGTAAATACGGTGAATAGTAAAATAATGAATAGTGAAAAATATTTAAAATTTACGAACGGACTCAAAATAATTATTTAAGTTTTTCTATGTGTCCTGTTTATCTGAAGAACTGCTAGAACTAGAATTTCATTATACAAAGTTCGACGTTTTTATTAAGTTTCAGAATCATTATGTTTTACGATTGATCGAAGGAAGAAGAATTTGAGAAAACAAGCTACTTGAATAAAATACTAGGATTGTTCGTCATGTTACGACTCTTGAAATTCGAAGTTAACGAGGTAGCTATATATGGGGACTTGGGCTCCCTATCAGAGTTGCCCAAGGCGAAATAACGATCCTAAGGTTGCTACTCGACACGGTATATACAACCTCAGAGATGGGGCATCCTTGATATTTCCGTGGGCCCATATATTAGTAATTGGAAACTCCAGCCCCATCCGGGGGTACCCGTCTCTGGTGATAGTCGAACTTCTTCGTCGGTGATACCTTTTGAATAGCGAATACGTATGATCCTCGATAGGTAGTGTATGCATACATTAGACAAGGGATTGAATCGTCCTTATTACCTTAGATATCTTTAGCATATTCAGACATGTCCGTTTTAACGGCCCTGGCTGCTACTGCGCGGATTATGTCTGCATGCTTCCGCCTTACTAACGAAGATTCATTTGTTATCACATGTTGAATGCATTTCCTTGTTTGTTTGATGATTGTCTGAATGACTTGGTTGAGTATTGGAATGCGATTTATTGAGTATGATTATTTGTGAGCATGGTGTGTTATTTGATTGGATTATACTCATGTTTGAATCATCATAAATTCCTTACGTGTTTTATTTGCTACTTGCTCTTCATTTTTACTTATTTATTATTTATATCGCATATTGTTTTAGAATTGCATGTATCGTAAGAGTGTGCGAGAAAATGATGAGATGTTAATGCAGGTACCCCGAGACCAACGCTTATGCAATGCTGGGGAGTGTTTACCTTCTTTTGTAGTCCATTTTGAGAGAAATTGTAATCTAAATACTCTGTTTTAACCTTAAACTCATATCATGAATATTGAGTTTGTAAGACGTTAACAGCTGGTTGTAATATATAGACTTAATTAATTTTCCGCCTTAGTTTAATTAAAGTCACGAAAAACCAGGTTGTTACAACTTATCATACTTATTTGATAATTTAATAAAAATAATATCTTGATAATCTAATAAAATTTAAAGAAATTAGTTTTCTATAAAATTAAAAGAAAATCTCTCCTAAAAAATAAATTTATTTTAAAGTAATTATCTTTCTATACAACTTAAACAAAAACTTACCTAAAAAAACTAAGACTAGGAAATAAAAAAAAAAAATCAAAAACTTAGCTAAAAAAATATTAAGACTAACCATTTTCCTAATTTTATAAAATTAAAAAAATAATCTAAAAAATTTCCTTATTTAGTTATCATACATTATATAATTTTTAGATGTGTCTTAAATCCTCTTTATACATACAAATAGGATTATGTAAGTCCACCCTATTTTTTTAAGTCCTACATCTAAATCTCAACCGTAGGATCTTAAAGATCAAATGATTCAAATTAAATCTCACTAATTAATTTACAATTCATGCTTATTTATATATACATAAAAAAATTAGCTTGATCTTCTTAAGTATTAGTTTAAGTTTAGTATGTTTTTGTGATGAGTATGATTTGTGTTATTTCTATTTTTTACGATGTATTTGATTTGATAAAAATATTTAATTTTGAACAGTTTTATATTTTTTAATTACCATGTTTGTTATTTAAACATAGCTTGATTGAATTGGTGATGATCCTTTTTTCCGTTGTATATATTTTTTTATAATTTATAATGTTTGACCTTTTAATTAGTTTCATCGTATTAAGTTTTGATTTAATAGATAATGTCAGTTTTGTAGGAGAGCATCTGAAAATTATGGAAAAAAAAAACTAATTTACATGGCGTAGATGAATGTTGGTAGTTTTTTTCCAAAATAAAAATAATTAAGGCAATACTTTCCATTTTTTTAAAAATAAATGTAGCATAAGTAAGGTAGTTTTGGACAAAATACCCAAATTTTACATTCAAAAGTATTAAGTCGATAATATAAAATTATATTATTCGTATAATATATTACCATTAAATTAGGTTATAAATTAAATTATTATTGATAATTAAAAATATTTTTTAAATTACTTATTAATCAAAGTGAGCAACACTTACCATAATTATTTGATAATCTAAGAAAAATAATCATTTGATAATCTATTAAATTGCAAATTAATCTAATAAATTCTATTAAGAGCAATTAGCTTTCTACAAAATTTAAATGAAGAAAACAAAGATAAAAAAAAATATAAAGACTAACGTTTTCCTTAATTTCATACGACTACCCATTAACATTTTCCCATATATTATTGAAAGTAATCAATTCTCTAAATAATTTGAATAAAAACTTACCCAAAAATATTAAGACTAATATTATGGAAATTAAGTTTATTATATTATTTTCAACAAGATACATAAATTGAACAGCTCATGGGTAACGCTGATGTAGCGATATTAGTAGGTGTTTAGGAGTCGATTTTATATTATTTTGAGACACTTGGAGATTGAATTAAGTCGGATTTTGGTATATTTCGGTTTACGATTGATAATTGATAAATTGTTGTTTTAGATGATTTTATTGATCGCGATTTTATTGTAATAAAAATATCGGTTTGGGCTCGGAGAATTGAAGAATAAAGAAGACCGAAAAGAAGAATAAAGACCGAGTCAAGGAGCTATTTTGGAAATAAGGAAGACTTGTAAATTATTCTATTGTAATTAATTAGTTTTAGGAAATTCTCTATATATAGGGTTTGCTTTAGTTTTATTAGAAAACTTCTACCACAACTTTTACTGCTTCCTTTTCATTATTCGAGTTTAGACCTAATTTTATATTTTTGTTCAAGAAAACCATGGAAGCCTAATTTCATCTTGATTCAAGCAACTAAACGGTTTGATTTATATTGTGAGTTTGAAAGTTCTTTACTTTATTCTTGATTATTGATTATTGCTTGGTTATAATTATTATTTGCGAGATTGATTTTGATTTCTAGGTGCGCAACTAGTCTTCTTATTAATCGCATAATTGTTAGTTTCGTTAATTTAACTGGATTGTGATTAACGTAACGCTAGTAACAAACTAGGTTTAACTATTGGACGGGATTCGTGATATTTATTCCTAGACGCAATTTTCATAATACCTAAAGTACAACTGGATTGTATGTGCTATTTATTCCTTATCGATTCTCTTGTGATTAAAGCTGCTAACTGATTAAATCTTTAACTGGATTGTGAGATTGTCTTTTAGTTAGGGTTAGTTAAAGAACGGGATACGTTTTAATTAACTAAACATAAGGAGGATTAGAATTACATGATTCACGATAAGGTAGTCAAGAATACGAGTTTGAACCGGATAACTATGATCAATTGTCTTTTAACCGTGGATGTTTGCTTGAGTCGAGACCTTTAGTATTATTTGAGTTCATCGTAGTTATTTGTTTTATTTGTCTTTTCATTAGTCTTTTTAGTAGTTTTAGTAGATTTCAATCAAAACCCCCCCAATCCTAGTTATTACGATCTTTAGTTACACTTTTACACGATTGTAGTTAGTCTTATTCTCTGTGGGTTCGACCCTTACTTCCACTTGCTATTTGTTTAGTAATAGGAATTAAGTGATATAAATTATTAATTTGCGGCATACGACATTAGGACCGTCAAATTTTGGCGCCGTTGCCGGGGAATAGGCGTTAATATAATCGTGTTTTATAGTGTAGTGTACATAGTCCTTATTTTTAATTTTTTTAGTTTTAGCTTTTTTTTGTTTAATTTTAGGGTAGATGGCTTCTAAATATTTTCCCCAATACGAGAATGAGTTATTTTATAAATACTTTAATAGACTTCATGAATACGTTATTCGTTGTCGTCATCCTTATCAAACTTGGGAGCTTTGTCATGTGATTTTTAATGGTTTGAATGAGGAAACTGAAGGTCATGTTTATACTATGACTGAGGGGAGGTTCCTTTATGATTTTGATAAGGTTATAGAAATTTTCAATGCTAACGAAGTCTTCGACGTCTTGGAAGTTGTCTCGAATGGCATGATCCTTGATACGTCTCTCTGCTTGCACTTCCGGTCCTGTCTTCAAGCCTTGTATTTGCGAGAAATGAAAAGAGATAGAAATCTTTCTTTTTTTTTGAAGTCATTATAGGAGTATAAGTTAGGAAGGTTTTATTTCAAAAGAGAGAATAATTTAAATAGATTTAAAATTTTTGGAGGAGAAAATAATAATCTATTTTATAAGGTTGTTTGAGAAAGTAATAGAGGTCTGCAAAACAATAGATTTCTTCCAGGTCCAGAGCGTCGCTTCAGTTCGATCGACTCTTGGTGCGTCCATTAGCAAGTGCTTGAGTCCTTATCGTCTCGTCTTTGATTTATACGTCTCGAGCGTTGGTAACGTTAGTATAGAAGATTTGTTAGTCAAAAAGATTAGTCATAGAGCACTTAGCAGGTAAATAACCATAGAGAACCTCAAGTCTAAGTCAGTCGGTCGATCCTTAATGTTTCTACCCATTCTCACATTTTAAAGCGTTCTAAGATTATTATTTTAGCGATCTAAAGATTCCTAATTCATTATTTGATCCTATAAGTCTATGCCTGACATACGATATGAATGTCTGGCCCAGGTGTCGTCTCGCTATGTGAGATAACCTTAAGTCATTCACGGTCGCAAGACAGCTCTGATACCAACTGTAACAACCTGGTTTTTCGTGACTTTAATTAAACTAAGGCGGAATATTAATTAAGTCTATTTATTACAAAACCAGCTGTCATTGTATTACAACTCATTATTCATAATAAGAGTCATAGATAAAACAGAGTTTAATCGATTACATTCTCTCAAAATATAAAATAAGGCCTCCAATCCCCTTGTGTAGATCAACAATCAAGTCTCGGGGTACCTGGGACTGTTATCAAAAATAGCTTCTTCAGCCCCGCACATTCTAAACAACACATATATACATACAATCATGCAGTTCATAAAGCATAACATAAACAGTTCATTTAAACATGGCAAGAAAAATCATCAGGTCATCTCAAATCATAATCATGTAAGCAGATCATCATCATCTCAATCATAATCGGGGTAGTCGACCCTTTTCAATTATTCATATAGTAACATATACTCGCGAGTCTTGACTACAGAGTGGCTTGTGTACTCTCATAGATAATTACCCATATAATCTTCTATCAAAGTGCACTAGTTACTCAGACTCGTACATTAGATCAAACACTAAGTAGCGTACGTGATAACTACCTAATATCCAATACAACATGGATAATCTATCATACGTTGTCCTATGAACCACAACAAGTCAGGATGGAAGCATGCAAAACCCTACAAAAGCAAGGCCTGCGCAATGGTCACGGGTACATCAACGGACTTTCCTGCCAAGGATACCACTAGGTAAGAAGGACGATTCAATCCCTTATCTGATGTGTGCACACACTTTCACTTAGAAACGACACAGTCCTCGCTATTCGAGAGAGTATGCTTTTCCTAACCAAAACGATTAATACCTAATGACAAGGTCCCCGGATGGGATGGTCATCTTCCGTTACCTCGTATGGACCGCAAAACGCAACATTTATGCCCATTCAAGGGATGTATACGCCTGCTTGCCTAAAGACTATGAGAGTCATTAGAACGCCTCGGCCAAGATCGAGAGTGAAAGAGTCCCCATCTGTGACTACCTTTCTAAGGATGACACAATAGATTCGCAACATGACAGACACCCAAGTACTAATCATACAACGTTATAATCGAAGGGTTAATCTCATGTCAGGCCGTGCCTTTGAACTCAAATCCTAAATTGTCGAAGGAATATCGAGTATGAGGAATAACTCGCTCATTATCGGATTCAACCCAAACAACCGCAGAGAGTCTAAGGGTTCCCAAGTTAGAGTGGATAGTCAAAGTGAAGTCAATCATAGGTCAATTCACAAGGGTGGCGCGACAATTATTATAATCATGTGACGAGAGTTTTAACTCTAAGTATTTAACTCTTAATTCATTATTTCTTTTATCGTTTATAGCTCAGGTGACAATTCTTACTAATTATAACATCGTCGAACTTGTATAATGAAAATTTAATTCTAACAGTTCTTCAGATAATCGGAAGCAAATAGAACACTTAAATATTTATTTTGAGTCGTTCGTATACTTTAAATATTTTCACTATTCATTATTTTACTATTCATCATTTTCTTTCAAATATTAATTCTCGTTACTTAGTTTACTTTAAAATTCTTTATTTCGAATAACTTAAAAAGGTTTAAGTAACTAATTTATTTTATTCAAGTGTAAGTATTTTATTTAATTAAGTTAAGTAATTTAGTTTCGCTTTTAAATTTTAAGTAATTTAAAATAGATTAGTGATTAGTGTTATAAATAATTGAATTTCATTATGACTCACATTTAGTTCTTCCTTTTATTTAAATCGTAAAGTGCTTAGTGATTTAGTAGTTATGCCATTTAGCTTAAGTTGTAAAAATAGTACTTAAACGATAATCGACAAATTTTAGTGTTCTTGATAAAATATGATTAAGTGACATTTAGTTAAATTCCTTTTAGGTGGTTTTTAATTTCTTAATACGACTTCATATTATAATTTTTCTTTACTTATTCGATTAAGGTGAAAAGATAATTTGATCGTAGAATCTAATTTAAATTTTTATAACTTAGAAACTTTTCTACATTATTACTTTTTATGAAATCATTTGTGTCTTTTTATAATGTCTAACATTTTATATGTTTGATTTTTATTATACGACTTACAATGATTTAGTGAGTTGTCGACTTTAAGACAAATTCCTAATTTTAATGATATTGTTTAAATTTGTGAGCTTTGCTTTAAGTTAATCTTTTCATATAAAATGTAATACTTACTAAATTATTTATATGGTTCGTTAATCCTTTTTTTTTTGGCCCTTACATTTTCATACTTAGTAAATTCTTGACACTTCATTTTTGTCCTAATTTATATTTGTGACGTTAGTTCTTAAATTCCTTTTTAATTAAAAGACTTCGTCTAACTTTATTTTATTTTCATAAATCTTGTTAGTGATACTAATTTTCAACTTTATTTGATAATAGCTTTACTTAGGATTATTATAAATTTCAAGTTCTTCATTTCCTTTTATTTTTTTTTTAACTAAATACTTATTTAGTATATTTTAAATTCATTATCAACTTTAGAGTTTTAATAAAGTAATCGTCTTATTAAATGTGATATATGACTTTTTATATAACTATTTATTTTAGAAAATTTAATACGAGTAACTTTTAATTTGTATTAAAATGAGCTTTACTTCAAAATTGATTTAACCCTAATTTAAACTTAATACTATTTTAACTTAATTCTTCATGTTTAGTCATATTTTCATTTGGCCTTTTCTTTTATTTTTAGTTGGTATGTTTTAGTATTTATTTAAACCGAAATCATGCTTAGTGATAAATTTGCAAAAATCGACTATTTCGTCCTATTATAGCCGTGTGATTAAGGGTGGTTTGGCCCGTTTGGTTCTTTTCATTTTTACTCCTTTTTATTCCTTAATTCAATTTTTATGTTTTTACATCCATATTCATTTTAACACTTTTATACTTATACATATTTTATACTTTTACACTTATACATATTTTATACTTTTATACTTATACATATTTTTTTAAATGAAAACTTAGAGTGGTTTATTATTTTGGCCGAGTGAAATTTTATTTGTATGTTAATTATTTTTCACAAAATTAATTTATAATACTTACATGAAAATAATCATAAACTTCATGGAACTAAAATAAGGTATACTAACCTATTAAACATGTCACTTTATATATATAATCATCATTTAAGAAAATCAATAATTACACATTAAATAAAAGCTCAAAATTCACAAGTTCATCATGAAATATATACTCAACACATATCGTCACAAAAATCATATTTAACAACTCAATTCAACATTATATTATAACAAAAATAACACATAATCAAAATTCACAAAATCACATAAATCATTTTCATATCACATGAACACAAAAATTATATATTCTAAATACGTAAATTAAACTAGTGTGCGGGGACACCTTAAATTTGGCTCACGAACAGAGGGCTCCAAAAACGATCTTAACCCGTCTCCTTATGGACCCAAAATCAAAACCCGTGAAACCAAAAGAGAACAGAGGCGCCTCGGCCCGTGTATTCGTCCCAACAATGAACACAACGTAGGGAAAAGAGAAAGTGAATTAGAGTCGGTAAAACAAGTTGATGATTCGTATTTATTGATAGGAAACGGTTTAATCAAAGATACTTACCGTCGATAAAAATATGACGACAAGTAGAGCATAGCCACGGTGAGCAGGGCCACGGTCGTGGCTCGGTGGTGGCGTGACAAAGAGAGGGGAGAGCAGAGGCAACAGAGCATGACCACGGTGGTAGTATCCCGAGGACGCCTCGTGAAGGCCGTAGTCGGAGTTAAAACATGGCGTAAAACCAGGGAGAGGAGGCGAATCAAAATAACATAAATAAAATAAAGAGGAGTAAGGAGAAGCGAAAATGAGGAAGGAAAAAGGGGGTACCACGGTGGTGGTGAGACTCCGTGAGGCGATTTCGACGAGAAAAGAAGAAAACAGAAGGCGAGCATGGGAAGAGAGCTAGACCGTCGATGGTGGTGTTGAGCAGGGACCACGGTGGCGAGCAAGGAGCTCGAGCTCGCCTTCAATGGCGACCGGTGGTGGCGAGAGAGAGAACAGAGAGAGAGGCGGGGAGATGGTGAGCACGGTGGTGCTCATGGTGGCGAAAAGCGGTGGCGGCGGTGGTGGTGGTGCCGCGATGTGATGGCCGTCGTTTGTTGCTCCGGTGACCATGGCCATGGTGGTAGAAGTCGTCGTTATTCTTGGATTGGGTTCTTTGCTTCGTTGTTGTTGTTGTTTGTTTGTTGTTGGTGTTGTCGTGATTGTTGTTGTTATTGTTGATGTTGTTTGGTTCATTTTTATTATTATTATCATTATTATTATCATTATTGTTGTTGATGTTTTTGGTCTTGTTTGATTTTAATATAAAGAGGAAAATGAGATAGAAGAGGAAGAAGAAGAATGGGAGATGAAGGAGGCAGGAACAAATGAGGGAAGTAGGTTAAAAAAATAAAATATCCAAAATCAAGTGGATGTTGTGTCTGCAGACATAAGGAGGGAGTATAATCAGATGCATTTGATTTTGTTTGCTCCGTTTTATTTACTCTTATTTATAAACTTTTATATTTTATTAAATTTACTATACTTTAAATTATTTGTTTAAAATTTTAATTCTATTATTCAAATTATAAAATTTATAGTTCGAAAATATAAATGTATAAAAGTTGTCAGTTACAAATTGTATTACGGTCTCACATATTTCCAAACGCCTTGTTTATTTGCAAGATATATTTCTATAAAAACTAAATTTTATGAAAGTTATGATTTTTAAAATATAATTCAATATTATAATAATTTAATAGTAGTTACATAAATAAAGTTTTAGTTCGCCAGGTCTTTTAGAAATAAAAAAATATAATACAAGTTAAGATAAAATCAAGAAAGTTTAATTACAAATATCTTGAGAATGTTTATTCGAACGAAATTTTTCAGTCGCATTTTCAAACAAAGGAATAAAAGTTAAATTATATAAAATTTAATTTAATAATTTAGTCAAAATAATTAATTAGTATTAATAAAAACACGGGGTGTTACAATCCTACCCCCTTAAGAAAAGTTTCGTCCCCGAAACTTGAATAGGATGGACAACTACTCGAGATTAAAAAGCAGTTGGAGAAAACATCGAGGTTTTTGGAATTGAAATATTAATATTGCTCTCGATTGAGTATGAATTTTCTAAAAAGGAAAGATTGATGAATTTTTTAAATTTAAAAATATTAATAATTCTTTTTCGAATTAATATCTAAATGTTGCTGCATTGTCATTTTCAAAATCAGCGAGAAAGAGGTTTTCAAAAGAGTAGGGCCTAGAAGTTTTGTACGGAATTAAATTAAATAAAAATAATAAGCATTTTAAGAATTAAAACAATTTATTTAAATTTTAAAATAAATGTTAACCTTAAAATAGGTTGAAATAAAGAATTTTAATATTTAATTAGGATTGTGATATAATCAAATTATTATCCTACCCCCTTAAGAAGTTTTAAACGTATATACACAATATTATTATTGTTACTTTTAATGATCACGTGAAGATGATATATATAGCCTAGGAAAACGGCATTTAGGGAAAATATGTAAAAGTCGTAGTGATCATCATGAAAATATGAGCTTTAACGAAATTAAGAGAATATAGGTTATCGTTGAATGATTAAATAAAATTTTAGAGAATTATGGATAACCTCGATGATATAGCTAATTTTCTTAAAATTATTATTATAATGTTTTTAGGTGAAATGGAAATGTTATAATTCATATTTCAGGTAAGATTCGAAATTTACAATAAGGGGTTATATAAAAGAAAACGAATATGATGTGTGTATATATTCTTCGAAGAGAGATAATTGTAATAGATAGGACAGGTTAAAAAGGTATTAAAAATTTAAAGACAAGGAGGTTGAAAACAAATAAGTTTCAAAATTATCTAAAATTTAGAATTAAGGAATTTATGAAGGGAAGTGAAAATATGAAATCTAATTTAATGGTTAATACATAGGAAATTATATGTTTTAAAACAGATGAAAATCCTCGAGAAGGTAATAATAGATTTAAGGAACCTGAAAAGTAATAAAGTTTAAAAGGGTATGAAATAAGGAATAAGCAATTTAAGATAATTAAATATCAAAAGATATCCCAAATGACGAAATAAAAATTTTACGAAACAATAAATAATTTTCAAAGGTGTTTTAAAGACGAAATATGAAGATAAATTTTTTTAAAGGTAGTTAGGAATTTATGACGTTAAATATTTAAAATGAGATAGTAAGTTTAAGATTTTGAAACTAATCAAGTTAAAAATATTTAAATTTAAAGAATGATTTTGATAAGGTTATAGAAATTTTCAATGCTAACGAAGTCTTCGACGTCTTGGAAGTTGTCTCGAATGGCATGATCCTTGATACGTCTCTCTGCTTGCACTTCCGGTCCTGTCTTCAAGCCTTGTATTTGCGAGAAATGAAAAGAGATAGAAATCTTTCTTTTTTTTTGAAGTCATTATAGGAGTATAAGTTAGGAAGGTTTTATTTCAAAAGAGAGAATAATTTAAATAGATTTAAAATTTTTGGAGGAGAAAATAATAATCTATTTTATAAGGTTGTTTGAGAAAGTAATAGAGGTCTGCAAAACAATAGATTTCTTCCAGGTCCAGAGCGTCGCTTCAGTTCGATCGACTCTTGGTGCGTCCATTAGCAAGTGCTTGAGTCCTTATCGTCTCGTCTTTGATTTATACGTCTCGAGCGTTGGTAACGTTAGTATAGAAGATTTGTTAGTCAAAAAGATTAGTCATAGAGCACTTAGCAGGTAAATAACCATAGAGAACCTCAAGTCTAAGTCAGTCGGTCGATCCTTAATGTTTCTACCCATTCTCACATTTTAAAGCGTTCTAAGATTATTATTTTAGCGATCTAAAGATTCCTAATTCATTATTTGATCCTATAAGTCTATGCCTGACATACGATATGAATATACGGCGGTGTGTCGTCTCGCTATGTGAGATAACCTTAAGTCATTCACGATCGCAAGGCGACTCACGATACCAACTGTAACAACCTGGTTTTTCGTGACTTTAATTAAACTAAGGCGGAATATTAATTAAGTCTATTTATTACAAAACCAGCTGTCATTGTATTACAACTCATTATTCATAATAAGAGTCATAGATAAAACAGAGTTTAATCGATTACATTCTCTCAAAATATAAAATAAGGCCTCCAATCCCCTTGTGTAGATCAACAATCAAGTCTCGGGGTACCTGGGACTGTTATCAAAAATAGCTTCTTCAGCCCCGCACATTCTAAACAACACATATATACATACAATCATGCAGTTCATAAAGCATAACATAAACAGTTCATTTAAACATGGCAAGAAAAATCATCAGGTCATCTCAAATCATAATCATGTAAGCAGATCATCATCATCTCAATCATAATCGGGGTAGTCGACCCTTTTCAATTATTCATATAGTAACATATACTCGCGAGTCTTGACTACAGAGTGGCTTGTGTACTCTCATAGATAATTACCCATATAATCTTCTATCAAAGTGCACTAGTTACTCAGACTCGTACATTAGATCAAACACTAAGTAGCGTACGTGATAACTACCTAATATCCAATACAACATGGATAATCTATCATACGTTGTCCTATGAACCACAACAAGTCAGGATGGAAGCATGCAAAACCCTACAAAAGCAAGGCCTGCGCAATGGCTGCCGGGTACATCAACGGACTTTACTGCCAAGGATACCACTAGGTAAGAAGGACGATTCAATCCCTTATCTGATGTGTGCACACACTTTCACTTAGAAACGACACAGTCCTCGCTATTCGAGAGAGTATGCTTTTCCTAACCAAAACGATTAATACCTAATGACAAGGTCCGGATGGGATGGTCATCTTCCGATTACCTCGTATGGACCGCAAAACGCAACATTTATGCCCATTCAAGGGATGTATCGCTGCTTGCCTAAAGACTATGGGAGTCATTAGAACGCCTCAGTCAGCACTGGGAGTGAAAGAGACCCCATACGCGGCTACCTTTCTAACGAAGGCACAATAGATCCCCCACATGACGGACACACGAGTACTAATCATACAACGTTATAATCGAAGGTTAATCTCATGTCGGTAGTGCCTTTGAACTCAAATCCTAAATTGTCGAAGGAATATCGAGTATGAGGAATAACTCGCTCATTATCGGATTCAACCCAAACAACCGCAGAGAGTCTAAGGGTTCCCAAGTTAGAGTGGATAGTCAAAGTGAAGTCAATCATAGGTCAATTCACAAGGGTGGCGCGACAATTATTATAATCATGTGACGAGAGTTTTAACTCTAAGTATTTAACTCTTAATTCATTATTTCTTTTATCGTTTATAGCTCGGTGACAATTCTTACTAATTATAACATCGTCGAACTTGTATAATGAAAATTTAATTCTAACAGTTCTTCAGATAAACGGAAGCAAATAGAACACTTAAATATTTATTTTGAGTCGTTCGTATACTTTAAATATTTTCACTATTCATTATTTTACTATTCATCATTTTCTTTCAAATATTAATTCTCGTTACTTAGTTTACTTTAAAATTCTTTATTTCGAATAACTTAAAAAGGTTTAAGTAACTAATTTATTTTATTCAAGTGTAAGTATTTTATTTAATTAAGTTAAGTAATTTAGTTTAGTTTTAAATTTTAAGTAATTTAAAATAGATTAGTGATTAGTGTTATAAATAATTGAATTTCATTATGACTCACATTTAGTTCTTCCTTTTATTTAAATCGTAAAGTGCTTAGTGATTTAGTAGTTATGCCATTTAGCTTAAGTTGTAAAAATATTACTTAAACGATAATCGACAAATTTTAGTGTTCTTGATAAAATATGATTAAGTGACATTTAGTTAAATTCCTTTTAGGTGGTTTTTAATTTCTTAATACGACTTCATATTATAATTTTTCTTTACTTATTCGATTAAGGTGAAAAGATAATTTGATCGTAGAATCTAATTTAAATTTTTATAACTTAGAAACTTTTCTACATTATTACTTTTTATGAAATCATTTGTGTCTTTTTATAATGTCTTACATTTTATATGTTTGATTTTTATTATGCGACGTGCAATGATTTAGTGAGTTGTCGACTTTAAGACAAATTCCTAATTTTAATGATATTGTTTAAATTTGTGAGCTTTGCTTTAAGTTAATCTTTTCATATAAAATGTAATACTTACTAAATTATTTATATGGTTCGTTAATCCTTTTTTTTTTGGCCCTTACATTTTCATACTTAGTAAATTCTTGACACTTCATTTTTGTCCTAATTTATATTTGTGACGTTAGTTCTTAAATTCCTTTTTAATTAAAAGACTTCGTCTAACTTTATTTTATTTTCATAAATCTTGTTAGTGATACTAATTTTTAACTTTATTTGATAATAGCTTTACTTAGGATTATTATAAATTTCAAGTTCTTCATTTCCTTTTATTTTTTTTTAACTAAATACTTATTTAGTATATTTTAAGTTCATTATCAACTTTAGAGTTTTAATAAAGTAATCGTCTTATTAAATGTGATATATGACTTTTTATATAACTATTTATTTTAGAAAATTTAATACGAGTAACTTTTAATTTGTATTAAAATGAGCTTTACTTCAAAATTGAGTTAACCCTAATTTAAACTTAATACTATTTTAACTTAATTCTTCATGTTTAGTCATATTTTCATTTGGCCTTTTCTTTTATTTTTAGTTGGTATGTTTTAGTATTTATTTAAACCGAAATCATGCTTAGTGATAAATTTGCAAAAATCGACTATTTCGTCCTATTATAGCCGTGTGATTAAGGGTGGTTTGGCCCGTTTGGTTCTTTTCATTTTTACTCCTTTTTATTCCTTAATTCAATTTTTATGTTTTTACATCCATATTCATTTTAACACTTTTATACTTATACATATTTTATACTTTTACACTTATACATATTTTATACTTTTATACTTATACATATTTTTTTAAATGAAAACTTAGATTGGTTTATTATTTTGGCCGAGTGAAATTTTATTTGTATGTTAATTATTTTTCACAAAATTAATTTATAATACTTACATGAAAATAATCATAAACTTCATGGAACTAAAATAAGGTATACTAACCTATTAAACATGTCACTTTATATATATAATCATCATTTAAGAAAATCAATAATTACACATTAAATAAAAGCTCAAAATTCACAAGTTCATCATGAAATATATACTCAACACATATCGTCACAAAAATCATATTTAACAACTCAATTCAACATTATATTATAACAAAAATAACACATAATCAAAATTCACAAAATCACATAAATCATTTTCATATCACATGAACACAAAAATTATATATTCTAAATACGTAAATTAAACTAGTGTGCGGGGACACCTTAAATTTGGCTCACGAACAGAGGGCTCCAAAAACGATCTTAACCCGTCTCCTTATGGACCCAAAATCAAAACCCGTGAAACCAAAAGAGAACAGAAGCGCCTCGGCCCGTATATTCGTCCCAACAATGAACACAACGTAGGGAAAAGAGAAAGTGAATTAGAGTCGGTAAAACAAGTTGACGATTCGTATTTATTGATAGGAAACGGTTTAATCAAAGATACTTACCGTCGATAAAAATATGACGACAAGTAGAGCATAGCCACGGTGAGCAGGACCACGGTCGTGGTTCGGTGGTGGCGTGACAAAGAGAGGGGAGAGCAGAGGCAACAGAGCATGACCACGGTGGTAGTATCCCGAGGACGCTCCGGCGAAGGCGGCCGTAGTCGGAGTTAAAACATGGCAGAAAACGGAGGGAGAGGAGGCGAATCAAAATAACATAAATAAAATAAAGAGGAGTAAGGAGAACGAAAATGAGGAAGGAAAAAGGGGGTACCACGGTGGTGGTCGGAGCTCCGGCGAGGCGATTTCCGACGAGAGAAAAGAAGAAGAAAACAGGGCAGAGCATGGGAAGAGAGCTAGACCGTCGATGGTGGTGTTGAACAGGGGACCACGGTGGCAGGCAAGGGAGCTCGAGCTCGCCTTCAATGGCGGCCCCGGTGGTGGCCGAGAGAGAGAGAACAGAGGAGAGGCAGGGGAGATGGCTGAGCACGGTGGTGCTCATGGTGGCAGAAAACAGGTGACGGCGACGGTGGTGGCTGCACGTGTGATGGCCGTCGTTTGTTGCTCCGGTGACCATGGCCATGGTGGCCGAAGTCGTCGTTGTTGCCGTTGGGTTGCTGCTTTCGTTGTTGTTGTTGTTTGTTTGTTGTTGGTGTTGTCGTGATTGTTGTTGTTATTGTTGATGTTGTTTGTTTCATTTTTATTATTATTATCATTATTATTATCATTATTGTTGTTGATGTTTTTGGTCTTGTTTGATTTTAATATAAAGAGGAAAATGAGATAGAAGAGGAAGAAGAAGAATGGGAGATGAAGGAGGCAGGAAACAAATGAGGGAAGTAGGTTAAAAAAAATAAAATATCCAAAATCAAGTGGATGTTGTGTACCGACATAAGGAGGGAGTATAATCGGGTCTGTTTGATTTTGTTTGCTCCGTTTTATTTACTCTTATTTATAAACTTTTATATTTTATTAAATTTACTATACTTTAAATTATTTGTTTAAAATTTTAATTCTATTATTCAAATTATAAAATTTATAGTTCGAAAATATAAATGTATAAAAGTTGTCAGTTACAAATTGTATTACGGTCTCACATATTTCCAAACGCCTTGTTTATTTGCAAGATATATTTCTATAAAAACTAAATTTTATGAAAGTTATGATTTTTAAAATATAATTCAATATTATAATAATTTAATAGTAGTTACATAAATAAAGTTTTAGTTCGCCAGGTCTTTTAGAAATAAAAAAATATAATACAAGTTAAGATAAAATCAAGAAAGTTTAATTACAAATATCTTGAGAATGTTTATTCGAACGAAATTTTTCAGTCGCATTTTCAAACAAAGGAATAAAAGTTAAATTATATAAAATTTAATTTAATAATTTAGTCAAAATAATTAATTAGTATTAATAAAAACACGGGGTGTTACAGTTTTTGGGATGATGATGAGGAGGAGGAGGATTGTGACTTGAGCTTTTGTACTTCCTCTCCCGCTTTGAGTGATAATGTGCTCTTAGAGGACTCATCGAGTGTGATTGTGGAGGATGTGAGAGAGGAAAAAGAGTTTGAAGAGAGTGAGGAAAAGGAAGAGGAAATTGAGCCAATTGACGTGTCCGTATCAACAGATACACTAATTCTAAATCCATTACGGGATTCACCTGAGCTGACACCTAGAGTTTCTTTTCACTCTTTGCTTAGTCAACTTATCTCCTCCACGCATGATTCATCCCGTAAAGAGCCATTCTGTGACATAGAGCCTACTTTTAGTTCAGAGAAATATTTGTCATGTGCTTATACTTTGTTTGATCATGCATGCTATAGTTTGATTTTTATTTGCTATTATCACTTTTATGGTGTGTTTGCAAGCATGTTTGACAGGTTACTCCGGGCGTTGACTTGCACCGCTCGTGCGACGACACTTGAGTTAGAAGTTTGAAAAATAAAAAAAAATAAAAAGGCGTCGAGCGAACGACGTTAAACAAAAGCGCTATCGGGGAGGCAACCCTTGATTTACGATCTTGAGTTTCATTTAATTTCGTTTTATTTTATTTTCTTCAATGGGTGCTCGTGACGGTTTGTTAAATGTTTCAGGATAGTTGAGCTAATAATGAAGACCCGAAACCCTTGTATTTGTGTGTGATTTAAAATGAAAAAAAAAAAAAAAAAAAAAAAAAAAAAAAAAGCTTACAGACCAAAATACGCGACCTTGGCGCGACCTAGGCGCGGGCCTCAAGCGGGCCTTCCTTATTTCCCCTTTCTTGTGAGTTTCCCAAATCAGACAACAAAAATAAAAAAAATAAAAAAAAAAACAAAAACAAAAGGGAAGGAGAGCTACAAAGAGCAGGAGAAGGAAGAGAGAGAGGAGAGCAGCCACCATCACCTTCGACCTACGGCGACCCTCCTCACTCCAGCCGACCACCATCGGACCTCCACCCTCGTGCACTGCAGGAGCTCCGGCAACCACCTCAATCAAACCCTAATTTCTCAATTTGGGGGTTTTCCGTTCTCACACGTTATCGGGTCGATTTCTCTGTGCACTTGGGTCGGATTTTTGCTGCTAATTGAGTTTTAAGGGTGTTTCTTCCAGTTTCTAACATCCATTGTTCTTGGTACGTCGATTTTCCTTTGAGTTCGGTGCGGGTTTGGCTTATTCTGATTTCTGACCCCCTGCTGCGAATTTGGGGGCTCCGATTCGTCGTGATACATACTCCGGGTCTTATTCTCGCCATTTATTTGCTAAACGCCGGCCAACTTCCTGGGTTAAGGTAATTTCTTCAACAATGTCGTCTACTGCTGCTTAGGGTCACGAAGTACAATGTCATATCCCGTTCTTGTGTCATTGAACCTCCTGCTGGGTAATCTGATTCTCTCCTGAGTTCGATTCGAGGTCGTGCGAGTTCGTCAGGACCTAAGAGTAGCTATACTTGTTTTTGTTGTCATCCACTAATCGATGTGTGGATCCTGATACGTGGTTGAGTATTATTGGCTGCTGTTTCTGCTCGTGTTAATGTTATCGTAGTAATTTCGTCTTCTCTGTTGACGGTTATGAGCTGATTCAGCGAAATTGTGGTGCGACTGCGCACATGGTTCAATCTGATGCTAGTGTGCCATTCTGCCTTGCTTTTTGGTAGGGATGTGCGACTAATTTTGTTACTGTTACTACTGATTATTGCTACTGCTCTCAGTCTTGGTACTACCCTTGAATGCATTTTCAAGGGCTTGCTTGAGTATTGTGTTGTTGACGGAAGTCTAGTTTAGTAGAGGGAGAGTATTGTCGTGAGTTTGAGGGTGATCGACCGCTTAAGAGAGACGCAAATCTGTTGTTGGACATCTGATTGGTCCCACAAAGTAAGCTGAGTTGGATGATCAAGTTAGTATGACAGACGATTTTGATGCACATCGTGGTCCTTGTTCATTTGGGTGTATTTAGGGCTGTTCGTATTTAGGGCTGTTCGACAGTCTTTGGAGTTATTCTACGTATGAGATTGTGAGTCGAGATGCACTTGTTTATCAAATTGGTTTAGGATGAGACCAATTTCGGAGTGAGAGATTTTCGATAACTGGCTGCTGAAGATAGTCCAGAGGTCTATCTGTTTTTCTTCCCCTTCTTTAATGTCCTCTTCTTCATCACATTGAGGACAATGTGTCGATTAAGTGTGGGGGAGTGAATCAGTGTGACGTGTATATTTTTGCTTTTGTATTATCTTTTTGTTTCATTTCAAAAAAAAAAAAAAAAAAACTGAAAAAAGAGAAAAAGAAAAAAAACGAATAAAGTGAATCCCGGCTAGGTGAAAACCCGAAAGGGCGCCTAGGCAAAATTGGGATATGTGGCCGAGGGCGGAGTGAAACCCACAAGGGTGGGCGCTCCGAGTAAAATGAAGAAACGAGTTGCGTGCCACGAGAGTTAGAGTGAGGTGAATAAGCTAGAGTGAAACCCGCAAGGGCAGGCACTCTAGGCAAAATGAGAGATTTAGGAAAAAAATGTTCTAATACTTCCAATTTTACCGGCGTGGCGACATAAGAAGGGTGACAAAGAAGGTCGGAAGGGTAGGTTAGAGGCTACGGTGTGGAGTAATCGCGGTACACGGAGTAGTAGTCACCTCTCTTGCGATTGGGTTTGAGTTGTCTTGCGGAGTAGAGGCGTTTAGGGTGTTCATTAGTGTGGGTTGTGGAGTTATTTGGCGTACATCTCATCGCCATTGGAGACATTAGTAGCACTAGTGAACTTGATTAGGATGGAGAAATAAGGGGCGTAGCTAGTTTTGTCATCATTTGTTTACACATTATGTCGTTGGGTCGATGGGTATGTATTTCCTACATTTCGAGAGTTGTCTTGAGAATGAGAATGAGAATGAGTGAGAATGGCTATCGCTTAAGCCATTAGAGGGAGTTGGAGTTGAGAGTATGACTTGTTTTGATATCGTGTCCCCTGCGTTTCTTTGTTGAGCTAGTGATGTTTCAGTTTTTATGGCGTCCTTTGAGTTTACTCGAGGACGAGTAAAGGTTCAAGTGTGGGGGAATTTGATGTAGCGATATTAGTAGGTGTTTAGGAGTCGATTTTCTATTATTTTGAGACACTTGGAGATTGAATTAAGTCGGATTTTGGTATATTTCGGTTTACGATTGATAATTGATAAATTGTTGTTTTAGATGATTTTATTGATCGCGATTTTATTGTAATAAAAATATCGGTTTGGGCTCGGAGAATTGAAGAATAAAGAAGACCGAAAAGAAGAATAAAGACCGAGTCAAGGAGCTATTTTGGAAATAAGGAAGACTTGTAAATTATTCTATTGTAATTAATTAGTTTTAGGAAATTCTCTATATATAGGGTTTGCTTTAGTTTTATTAGAAAACTTCTACCACAACTTTTACTGCTTCCTTTTCATTATTCGAGTTTAGACCTAATTTTATATTTTTGTTCAAGAAAACCATGGAAGCCTAATTTCATCTTGATTCAAGCAACTAAACGGTTTGATTTATATTGTGAGTTTGAAAGTTCTTTACTTTATTCTTGATTATTGATTATTGCTTGGTTATAATTATTATTTGCGAGATTGATTTTGATTTCTAGGTGCGCAACTAGTCTTCTTATTAATCGCATAATTGTTAGTTTCGTTAATTTAACTGGATTGTGATTAACGTAACGCTAGTAACAAACTAGGTTTAACTATTGGACGGGATTCGTGATATTTATTCCTAGACGCAATTTTCATAATACCTAAAGTACAACTGGATTGTATGTGCTATTTATTCCTTATCGATTCTCTTGTGATTAAAGCTGCTAACTGATTAAATCTTTAACTGGATTGTGAGATTGTCTTTTAGTTAGGGTTAGTTAAAGAGCGGGATACGCTTTTAATTAACTAAACATAAGGAGGATTAGAATTACATGATTCACGATAAGGTAGTCAAGAATACGAGTTTGAACCGGATAACTATGATCAATTGTCTTTTAACCGTGGATGTTTGCTTGAGTCGAGACCTTTAGTATTATTTGAGTTCATCGTAGTTATTTGTTTTATTTGTCTTTTCATTAGTCTTTTTAGTAGTTTTAGTAGATTTCAATCAAAACCCCCCCAATCCTAGTTATTACGATCTTTAGTTACACTTTTACACGATTGTAGTTAGTCTTATTCTCTGTGGGTTCGACCCTTACTTCCACTTGCTATTTGTTTAGGAATAGGCATTTAGGGCTATCAATTATTAATTTATGGCATACTGACATTAGGACCGTCAAATTTTGGCGCCGTTGCCGGGGAATAGGCGTTAATATAATCGTGTTTTATAGTGTAGTGTACATAGTCCTTATTTTTAATTTTTTTAGTTTTAGCTTTTTTTTGTTTAATTTTAGGGTAGATGGCTTCTAAATATTTTCCCCAATACGAGAATGAGTTATTTTATAAATACTTTAATAGACTTCATGAATACGTTATTCGTTGTCGTCATCCTTATCAAACTTGGGAGCTTTGTCATGTGATTTTTAATGGTTTGAATGAGGAAACTGAAGGTCATGTTTATACTATGACTGAGGGGAGGTTCCTTTATGAGATGAGTTATGACGAGAAGTGGGACTTTTTCCTTTATTTAGCTCACGACACTGAACAATGGGAGTTGTACAATTTATCTCTTAGGAGACCTCGACCTAGACCGAGTGAACATTTTAACACCCCACCTAGTTCATCTATGTCTACAGAGGAAATGATTAGAGCCCTTACGGTTAATGTGATGCATATCCAACAAGAGAATCGGGCTAGTATCGAAAACCTTGAGTGTAAGGCTACGCAAATAGCAGAAGCTATAGCTAGACTTGAGGCGAGATAATCACGTTCTTAACTTTGATGAATCTGAATTTGAGTATGAGCTTGAATTTGATACTCCCCTCTTGTTGAACCCGAGGTTAGTGATTCCCATAAGACTTGTGAAGTTGATAGCGATGATGGTTTTGGGATGATGATGAGGAGGAGGAGGATTGTGACTTGAGCTTTTGTACTTCCTCTCCCGCTTTGAGTGATAATGTGCTCTTAGAGGACTCATCGAGTGTGATTGTGGAGGATGTGAGAGAGGAAAAAGAGTTTGAAGAGAGTGAGGAAAAGGAAGAGGAAATTGAGCCAATTGACGTGTCCGTATCAACAGATACACTAATTCTAAATCCATTACGGGATTCACCTGAGCTGACACCTAAAGTTTCTTTTCACTCTTTGCTTAGTCAACTTATCTCCTCCACGCATGATTCATCCCGTAAAGAGCCATTCTGTGACATAGAGCCTACTTTGTGAGCCTGCAGAAATATTTGTCATGTGCTTATACTTTGTTTGATCATGCATGCTATAGTTTGATTTTTATTTGCTATTATCACTTTTATGGTGTGTTTGCAAGCATGTTTGACAGGTTACTCCGGGCGTTGACTTGCACCGCTCGTGCGACGACACTTGAGTTAGAAGTTTGAAAAATAAAAAAAAATAAAAAGGCGTCGAGCGAACGACGTTAAACAAAAGCGCTATCGGGGAGGCAACCCTTGATTTACGATCTTGAGTTTCATTTAATTTCGTTTTATTTTATTTTCTTCAATGGGTGCTCGTGACGGTTTGTTAAATGTTTCAGGATAGTTGAGCTAATAATGAAGACCCGAAACCCTTGTATTTGTGTGTGATTTAAAATGAAAAAAAAAAAAAAAAAAAAAAAAAGCTTACAGACCAAAATACGCGACCTTGGCGCGACCTAGGCGCGGGCCTCAAGCGGGCCTTCCTTATTTCCCCTTTCTTGTGAGTTTCCCAAATCAGACAACAAAAATAAAAAAAATAAAAAAAAAAACAAAAACAAAAGGGAAGGAGAGCTACAAAGAGCAGGAGAAGGAAGAGAGAGGAGAGCAGCCACCATCACCTTCGACCTACGGCGACCCTCCTCACTCCAGCCGACCACCATCGGACCTCCACCCTCGTGCACTGCAGGAGCTCCGGCAACCACCTCAATCAAACCCTAATTTCTCAATTTGGGGGTTTTCCGTTCTCACACGTTATCGGGTCGATTTCTCTGTGCACTTGGGTCGGATTTTTGCTGCTAATTGAGTTTTAAGGGTGTTTCTTCCAGTTTCTAACATCCATTGTTCTTGGTACGTCGATTTTCCTTTGAGTTCGGTGCGGGTTTGGCTTATTCTGATTTCTGACCCCCTGCTGCGAATTTGGGGGCTCCGATTCGTCGTGATACATACTCCGGGTCTTATTCTCGCCATTTATTTGCTAAACGCCGGCCAACTTCCTGGGTTAAGGTAATTTCTTCAACAATGTCGTCTACTGCTGCTTAGGGTCACGAAGTACAATGTCATATCCCGTTCTTGTGTCATTGAACCTCCTGCTGGGTAATCTGATTCTCTCCTGAGTTCGATTCGAGGTCGTGTGAGTTCGTCAGGACCTAAGAGTAGCTATACTTGTTTTTGTTGTCATCCACTAATCGATGTGTGGATCCTGATACATGGTTGAGTATTTTTGGCTGCTGTTTCTGCTCTTGTTAATGTTATCGTAGTACTTTCGTCTTCTCTGTTGACGGTTATGAGCTGATTCAGCGAATTTGTGGTGCGACTGCACACATTGTTCAATCTGATGCTGGTGTGCCATTCCGTCTTGCTTGTTGGTGGGGATGTGCGACTAATTTTGTTACTGTTACTACTGATTATTGCTACTGCTCTCAGTCTTGGTACTACCCTTGAATGCATTTTCAAGGGCTTGCTTGAGTATTGTGTTGTTGACGGAAGTTTTTTTTAGTAGAGGGAGAGTATTGTCGTGAGTTTGAGGGTGATCGATCTGCTTAAGAGAGACGCAAATCTGTTGTTGGACATCTGATTGGTCCCACAAAGTAAGCTGAGTTGGATGATCAAGTTAGTATGACAGACGATTTTGATGCACATCGTGGTCCTTGTTCATTTGGGTGTATTTAGGGCTGTTCGTATTTAGGGCTGTTCGACAGTCTTTGGAGTTATTCTACGTATGAGATTGTGAGTCGAGATGCACTTGTTTATCAAATTGGTTTAGGATGAGACCAATTTCGGAGTGAGAGATTTTCGATAACTGGCTGCTGAAGATAGTCCAGAGGTCTATCTGTTTTTCTTCCCCTTCTTTAATGTCCTCTTCTTCATCACATTGAGGACAATGTGTCGATTAAGTGTGGGGGAGTGAATCAGTGTGACGTGTATATTTTTGCTTTTGTATTATCTTTTTGTTTCATTTCAAAAAAAAAAAAAAAAAAAAAAAAAAAAACCAAAAAAAAAAACTGAAAAAAGAGAAAAAGAAAAAAAACGAATAAAGTGAATCCCGGCTAGGTGAAAACCCGAAAGGGCGCCTAGGCAAAATTGGGATATGTGGCCGAGGGCGGAGTGAAACCCACAAGGTTGGGCACTCCGAGTAAAATGAAGAAACGAGTTGCGTGCCACGAGAGTTAGAGTGAGGCGAATAAGCTAGAGTGAAACCCGCAAGGGCGGGCACTCTAGGCAAAATGAGAGATTTAGGAAAAAAATGTTCTAATACTTCCAATTTTACCGGCGTGGCGACATAAGAAGGGTGACAAAGAAGGTCGGAAGGGTAGGTTAGAGGCTACGGTGTGGAGTAATCGCGGTACACGGAGTAGTAGGCACCTCTCTTGCGATTGGGTTTGAGTTGTCTTGCGGAGTAGAGGCGTTTAGAGTGTTCATTAGTGTGGGTTGTGGAGTTATTTGGCGTACATCTCATCGCCATTGGAGACATTAGTAGCACTAGTGAACTTGATTAGGATGGAGAAATAAGGGGCGTAGCTAGTTTTGTCATCATTTGTTTACACATTATGTCGTTGGGTCGATGGGTATGTATTTCCTACATTTCGGGAGTTGTCTTGAGAATGAGAATGAGAATGAGTGAGAATGGCTATCGCTTAAGCCATTAGAGGGAGTTGGAGTTGAGAGTATGACTTGTTTTGATATCGTGTCCCCTGCGTTTCTTTGTTGAGCTAGTGATGTTTCAGTTTTTATGGCGTCCTTTGAGTTTACTCGAGGACGAGTAAAGGTTCAAGTGTGGGGGAATTTGATGTAGCGATATTAGTAGGTGTTTAGGAGTCGATTTTCTATTATTTTGAGACACTTGGAGATTGAATTAAGTCGGATTTTGGTATATTTCGGTTTACGATTGATAATTGATAAATTGTTGTTTTAGATGATTTTATTGATCGCGATTTTATTGTAATAAAAATATCGGTTTGGGCTCGGAGAATTGAAGAATAAAGAAGACCGAAAAGAAGAATAAAGACCGAGTCAAGGAGCTATTTTGGAAATAAGGAAGACTTGTAAATTATTCTATTGTAATTAATTAGTTTTAGGAAATTCTCTATATATAGGGTTTGCTTTAGTTTTATTAGTAATCTTCTTCCACACCTTAATCGCTTCCTTTTCATTATTCGAGTTTAGACCTAATTTTATATTTTTGTTCAAGAAAACCATGGAAGCCTAATTTCATCTTGATTCAAGCAACTAAACGGTTTGATTTATATTGTGAGTTTGAAAGTTCTTTACTTTATTCTTGATTATTGATTATTGCTTGGTTATAATTATTATTTGCGAGATTGATTTTGATTTCTAGGTGCGCAACTAGTCTTCTTATTAATCGCATAATTGTTAGTTTCGTTAATTTAACTGGATTGTGATTAACGTAACGCTAGTAACAAACTAGGTTTAACTATTGGACGGGATTCGTGATATTTATTCCTAGACGCAATTTTCATAATACCTAAAGTACAACTGGATTGTATGTGCATATTTATTCCTTATCGATTCTCTTGTGATTAAAGTTCGCTAATCGATTAAATCTTTAAGCTGGATTGTGAGATTGTCTTTTAGTTAGGGTTAGTTAAAGAACGGGATACGTTTTAATTAACTAAACATAAGGAGGATTAGAATTACATGATTCACGATAAGGTAGTCAAGAATACGAGTTTGAACCGGATAACTATGATCAATTGTCTTTTAACCGTGGATGTTTGCTTGAGTCGAGACCTTTAGTATTATTTGAGTTCATCGTAGTTATTTGTTTTATTTGTCTTTTCATTAGTCTTTTTAGTAGTTTTAGTAGATTTCAATCAAAACCCCCCCAATCCTAGTTATTACGATCTTTAGTTACACTTTTACACGATTGTAGTTAGTCTTATTCTCTGTGGGTTCGACCCTTACTTCCACTTGCTATTTGTTTAGTAATAGGAATTAAGTGATATAAATTATTAATTTGCGGCATACGACATTAGGACCGTCAAACGCTTACCATAATTATTTGATAATCTATAAAAATAATATTTTTCTACTAATAAAATTTAAAACAATTAATTTTTTTTTTCAATAAGATACAAATATTTAAATAAAACTCTCCTAAAAAAAAGTTTAATTCAAAGCTAAGTCTTCTTTGAGACAATCTCAAATTAATTTATCGTGCATCTAAGAGAATAAATCATAGTTAGGGGTATAGGAATATAAAATTAATCAACTAAAGTCACAAACAAGCAAGGTTACTAAGGAAATTTAGGTATAATTAGTAATGAAATACAAATACTATGAAAATAATAACGACAACATAGTATCATTATTCATAAATAAGCTAAAAACTGTACAAATTTATATAAACATTTTTACATTTATATAATTCTATATTCCTCAATATTTTTTTATATATTACAATGAACATGATATTAATAACCCTTCTTCATATTTATTGATTTTTTTTTTTAAATATTTGTACTGAATTCAAATTAAAAACGATAAATCATGAATTAATTATTAAATTCACGTTATTGGAACCCGTGCATCGCACAGGCTTTAAAACTAGTATTTTAATATAAATAATAATAACAACAATTACAATAACAATATTAATATTAATACTAAAAATAAAATAACAATAACAATTTAATTCAACTTTATTCATTTCAGTTTAGTTTTCAATTAAGTTGATTCGATTCGATTCGATTCAAATTTCGATTGATCGATTGATTCACCTCAACTCTAAAACGTTCCGAAAGAACAGGTTCTTACTGTTATTTTAAGGAGGTTATCCATCACTTGAATTATTTATTTATGTGAAATAATACCGAATCAACTGCTACGCCTCAACGCAGAAATTTAAATAAAACAAATATAAACACAAGTGAAATACTAAAATTACATCCAAGAGAAGATGGTCCACCCCATTTTCTTCTATACGATAGAAAGCAAAGCCAAGCATAATGGTGCCTTCCTATGTAAACCAAAGAATCCTGAAAATATGATTCCCTAAAATATGTACTTCGGATTATATGATTCCATATGCATGTTATTTATGACACCTTAAATATTGAACTTAACCTTAACACAAAACCAAAGAATCCCCAAACACCCAATTAAAAAGTAGTACAAAATTTATCCACACTACATAAATCCTGAACTACAAAAAAAATAACCACAGAAATATAAAAACAAATCCCAAAACACACGCATAAAACTAAACAGTAAACGAAATGGATGTTATAGAAGTTATTACAGACCATAGGAAGAGCACATTGTTGGATGAGTTCGAGCGCCTTTCAGTTGAAATTCAGATCAACCAGGCCATGCTCAGGAGGAGCCTGTCCGAACCTGGCTCATCGATTTTTTACCAGGGGTGGCGTCCTGGTGTGGTCGCACCGCCTCCGCCTTTGATTAAACGGCCGGTTGAGCAGGGGAAAAGAGGGTCATGGAGTTTTCATAAGATGCTTAAGAAGTTGATTAGGCCAATTTTTATTCGGAAGAAATCCAGGAGAACTGATCTTCATCATAATGGTTGTTTTCAGGAGGAACAATTAGAAGGTCGTCACAACGATCGCACACATTGGAAGAGGTTTAGTAAATCTGTGAGGGTTTAATAACTGATCTGCTCTCAAAACTCGAGTTGTCTACGTGAAACGTGATCGTAAAACTATTGAACCGTGACTCTCGTGAAAACTAAAAAGTAATTATAATTACATACATTTTGGGTAATAATTAGTAACTTAATTAAACTTTAATATGATCACATTTTACACGCTGAAAACTGTTTGAATGGTGTAACACAAGACATAATTAAGGCAGCGGTTAACTTGATTATTTTATTTGTATTACAATTCCATTTTGAGGCCATGGAGGCTAGGCTTAATTATATACGAGTACTAATTTTTGTTTTGACGAGACTTAGGATTTCTATTTGAATACGTTGCTTTTTGTTTGTACTAGTGTTATGCCCGTGCAAATTGCACGGGTATGTTTTTTTATTGAAATTTAGGTAAAAACGTTTGAATAATGAAATTGTTGTATAACGGGTTTAATAAATGGCTCTTTTAAAATGATCAAATATGTATTATTGAAAAACCAATTGAAACAATTAAATTATATGACAAACAATCATAAGTGTATATAAAATTCAAAAATATACTAAAAAGTTAGGATAAAAGGAAAACATTCAACAATAAGATGATACTCCCTCTCATTTGGTATAGTCGTATGCCCGTGCAAATTGCACGGGTATGTAACAACCTGGTTTTTCGTGACTTAACTAAACTAAGGCGGAAATATTAATTAAGTTCATATATTATAAAACCAGCTGTCATCGTCTTACAACTCATTATACATAATAAGAGTTATAGCTAAACAGAGTTATTCGATTACAATCTCTCCAAAATACAAAATAAGGCCTTCAATCCCCAGGTATAAATCGTCAATTTAGCCTCGGGGTACCTACGGGAAAATGCCGTTCAAACTCGTTATGCCCCGCACACGCTAAGCCATATAAAACTAACCCATAACGGTAAACACGTAATAATTAACATTTGCATATGCAATTAAATCAACGCAATTAAACACACAACAATGCAATTCATAAAACATAACGTATCACAATTCATATAACATAACAATTAAATCATCAAATCATCTCAATTCATAACATGGAAGTATATATACAAAACTTAAATCATGGCAATCAAGATATTACATAAACCGAAATCAATTCAATAAGCAGATATGTGTGAACAATCATGCAATATCTCAAGTAGCACGAGGGATAGTCGTCCCTTCTCAAATCACAATATCAACAACACTAACGAGTCCTGACTATAGAGCGGCTCGTGTACTTTCATAGTCAATCACCCATATGATTTCCTATCAAAGTGCACTAGTTACTCAAGCTCGTAAATCAGATCAAACACTAAGTAGTGTACATAGTAACTACCTAATATCCAATACAACATGGATAATCTAAGATGAAACCCACTATGAATCACGGACAAGTAAGGATGGAAACATGCGGACCTAATAAGCGTCCGCGCGTGCCGGTCACATCAACGGACTTTAAATGCTAAAGATATCAAGCAGGTAATAAGGAGGATCAGTCCCTTGTCTTTTGTATGCATACACCACCCTATTGGTGCGACTATTACACTACGACAGATTCCCCGGATGGGAATGGTCATTTTCCAATTACCTCATATGGGCCCGTGAACGAATCGATACCCAGGGCGAAAATCACGTTAAATAACGACTAGGAGAGTCATTAAATTTCCACTGGCAATACTGAGGGTGCCAAGTGTCCCCATATGCGGCTACCTTACAAATCCTGACTCTAATAATGTTTAACATCGCAGACACCCGAGTACTAATCATACAACGTTCGAAGGGTATAATCTCATGTCAGGCCGTGCCTTTTGATTCAAATCCTAAGTTGTCGAAGGAATATCGAGTATGAGGAATAAATTCCTCATTATCGGATTCAACCCAAACAACCGCAGAGAGTCTTAGGGTTCCCATGTTAGAGCGGACGGTCAAAGTGAAGTCATCGAAAGGGCAATTCAAATGAGAGGTGCGTATTATTCTATACATGTGAAGAAAAACGGTAACATCAAGTACTCAACACTTAATTCATTACTTCTTTTATTATTCATAACACATGCTATAATTCTTACTAGTTATAACATCGTCGAACTTGTATAATGAAATTTTAGTTCTAACAGTTCTTCAGATAAGCAGTTGCAAATAGAAAACTTAAATAATTTATTTTGAGTCCGTTCGTAAATTTTAAATATATTTTTTTTACTATTCATTATTTTACTATTCATCGTATTTACTATTCATCATATTTTACTATTCATCGTATTCTACTATTCATCGTATTTTACTATTCATCGTATTTTATACGTATTTTTATACGTATGCGTATTTTTATACTTTGTATTTATACGTATTTTTATACTTCGTATTTCTACGTATTTTTATGCTTATACGTATTCCTATACTTAAGATATTTTATTTGATTAGGTTAAGTGACTTAGTTAATGTAACTAGATTTTCTAATTATTTAGTTTCTTTTTAATTTCATATACTTAGCTTTTCTTAGAAAATTTAGATATTTCCTTAAGTGTCAAATTCATATTTATATTCCTTAAGTACAATTCTAGTTTCAAAGTTGTTAAGTTCATTTCGTATTTAGTGATAAGTGACAATATTTTAAAAGTAAAACTCGGTTAAATTTAGTCATATACTTAGCTAAATTTCTTTAACGGTTTCTATTTTTAGCGAGGTTGTCGTAGTTGTAACAACCTGGTTTTTAGTCGACTTTAATTACTAAGGCAGAAATTAATTAACTCTTAAACCAGCGTTATTAATTATACAAATAACCCAAAATATTACATCATCGTTTACGACTCGAATAAAACGACTCTAAATACGGAAATTAAAAAGAGTAAAGTGTTATATATTACAAATCTCTCAAAATACGACTAAAGGTAAAGCATAAACATGTAGCGTGGCCCCGTCCAAAATCCAGCTCCCGGTCCACGATTATCCTGCACAATAAACTGATGGGGGGTGCCCGCTGAGCGGACAGTGACTAGCTACGCTCATACTTACCCTCGATTTCAATTACTTTGGTTTATTACTATCGCTTTATAACTATAACATTATGATAAAAGTATAAACATGCTTATTACACATAGCATATAAAGACATATAAGTCATAATGAGCATGCGGTTTAAGGCGATAAATCATATAAGCATGACATTCAGTTATGCAGGCAAATAACAGATAATATCACAACAGTAGTGTCACAGCATTTCAACAAGATTACAAAGCGATATCAGATTGCATACAAGCATACGGATCGTATCATAATCATCATGCAGACTCGATTCACTTCAGAAATTTATGGTCTTTAATTTTCGAAGATGGTACACACTCATTCTCATTTAATTACACAACACATACTGCTTACGAGCCTAACCACTGAGTAGGCCATTGGACTCTAGTCGCTTTCATCTCACTACCATAGTGCAGCGACTTACTGGACTCGTAAACCACGCCGAATACTATAGTACTTGCATCTCATCATCTAGTGTTCGAAATGATTCGAACTTCAGTTACAATCCCGTCAAGTGATCTTTACATGTGGCAAGAGTGAATGCAAGTGTCGCGCCCACTAAGAACGAAACACGGCAAGGAGACAGAACCGCGAGATGACAATCGCAATAAGGTCGCGGTGGCCCTGGTAACATTAGCGAAATAGGGGAATAAAGCCCTAGTCTAGTATGCATACACTAATATTCACTTTAAGAATGGGCTATGCTATTCATAGAGCACCTTAACTCTGAATAAAACGACTATTTCCTAATGCCTGACCCAAAAGAGTTGGCGTATTCCTTATCTTGTACGGAGCAGGCTATACGACTTAAGGCGTAACGGCATGGGCAGGATGCACAAAGCATATAATGCTGCCGGCTAAACCACACTATTCGAGATGACAATCGCAATAAGGCCGAGATTGTGGCGTCCGCTACAAGACTATCTTAACCCCACTTCACTCACGATTGACGTTTTCATAACCGAGGCCCAAGCTTTTGACCTTTTATTTAACTTACTCATGATTCATTATTTATTTGATATTTACATATCTCAGGTTACTAGACTCTCCTAGTCTCATCGTCAAACGTTTAATTTGAATTGTAGGTTTCATATGATCACATAACATATTCGTTTATTATTTGAAGTGTGGTTAATTATTAACGTTTTTAAGTTTCTATATTGAAACGTTTATTAGTATGTCCAATTTTATTTAAGTGTTTTTCAAACACTTTAGATTATTTACTTATTCATTTTCAATTTTCTATACTTAGTAAGATTTTCAATTATTTATAATACTTCAAATTTTGAAATTTGAAATATCTTTACATTTTGAGACTTAACTTGTTTTACAAGTTTCGTGAATTTTTCACTATTCACGTCTCGGGATTTGAAAAGATAACTTGTTCAACAAGTTACCTCAAATTCCATTAAAATAGGTTTTGGGACATTAGTTGTTCAACAAGTTTTGTCCCGGGTACTATTCACCGTCTTGAAATCTGGGACGTTACTTGCTTGACAAGTTTCGTCCTGATTTACTATTCATCGACACTATTCATCTAGGTCACTATTCATCTAGGTCACTATTCACATCGGTCATTATTCACATCGGTTACTATTCACATCGGTCACTATTCACATCCTAACTTAGTTACTAAGTTTTTAAAATCTAGTTTTAAAATCGTTAGGTTCGGTTTGTAAAAAGTGAAAATGATAATTATTTTAAAAATAAGACTTAGTTAAATTTAGTCATCTATTTACTAAATTTAGCGATTTTCATTTAAAATAATAGTATAGTGGATGATTCATTTTAGTCCGTAGGTCCAAGTCCAACAGTCCAAATTTGCACAGGCAGTAGCACACGATTTGAATTCATTTTTATAACTGTTATACTTTTTAATCGGTTTATTATATCTTATTTCTAACTAAATCGGTTTATACAAAAATTCATTTCTAACTACTACTTAACTTTAGTGACTTAGTGATAAATTCATTTTGATTAAATTTGGTCCATTTTAATTAGTAAAACCGTGTGATATTATATATGTATGAAAATTTATTTATTTCTTTTAATTTCTTAATCCTAGCTTATTAACTACTAATTAAATTATTTTAATAATAAACTAAAAAGTGATAAAAACAATTTTGGCCCTAAAATAATGGAAATGCCGTGAGAATGTAATGTGGTGTTCTAAATTTCATTTTTTCGATTTTATCGGTTTTTAGCTTAAATTCTTTATATTTTAATTATTCTAATTATACTAATATGATTTAAACTAAAATGAAATTTTACTAAAAATTTCATTTGATTTATGAATAGTGTCTTTCAACACTTTAATTTTCTAACTTTTTATCCTTAGTGATTTAGCTAGTTTGATTTATATAGTTGTTAATATAATAACTTATTAGTTAATAAAAACAATAAATAATATCAAACATAAAATAATCAAGAATCAAAAAGTGTAACAAAATGAAGAACACATGAACATCAACATGAATACTCAAGAACACAACATGAACATCAAGAACACACTTTTTCATTTTGAACACTTATAATTTATTTTTCTAATTTAATTCTTTTTACATGATAACATCCATTTTATACTAACTTAACATAACATATTATTTACAAAAATTAAAAGTGAAAATTTAATAAAAAATAGGGTAAATTCCGTGAGAAACAATATGGGTGCATAAATTTTCTTCTCGATTTTTCTTTACTTTAAACTCAAAGTTAATATTTTACATAATTTTTATATATGATTACTACTTAACTAAAACATAAATAAACATAAAAAATCATATGAACAATAAATAAAAATGCTTAAAACAAACTAACTAAACATATTTTCATATTACTACAAAACATCTACATTAAACATTATTTATTTATTATCATTACTTATACTTCACATAACATACAAATACACATAAATGATGTTTAACATATTTTAACATAATTTTCATACTCATAAAATTATAATAACAAAACAAATTAATTTACAAAGAGGTTAAAATGAGATATAACTAGTCACCTTGATCGGCAAGCTTATTGGTTATCCGGATCAATAATATTATCTAAGTCTAGTTCTTCACCCAAAAACCCGTCTTCACCTTCAAATAAAAACCCGAAATAATAAGCTTCAAATAGCCACTAATTAACTAAATAATACTAGAGATTATTAGAATAATATTTAGGATTTTATTTAGGAGGTTTTTGTGAGTAAAAGGAAGAAAAATAAAGAGAGAAAGAGAAGAGCAATCACACGTCCAAAATGAGAGAAAAGAGGTTGGTTTTTACACTTGTGAATTATGAGTGGATGTTAGTAAGGAATTTGATATGTTATGTACTCCGTATGTATTTTGTTTAGTATTTAGGAAGTATAAAGATTAAATTTAAATAATTAAAATACAAGTGATGATGAATTGTGTAAGTGTGTAAGTATGAATGATGGGTGAGTAAAAGAAAGAAAAAGAGAAGAGGATAGCTTGTATGGTGAGCTAAGGGGCCGGCCTAATCAAGCACACAAGTGGCTCGGTTTTCGTTTTTTGAAATTTTCGACTTGCGCGCACGCGAAAAGTTTCGAAATAAAATATATGATCTGAAAATAATGTTTCGAAATAAGATCGAAAATAAAAATAGAAATAAACTTCAAAGGTTACTAGAACAAAAATTGGGTTTTAAATCCTCGAAATTTTGATTAAAAATTTACTAGGCCGAAATGCATATTTTTTTGGTCAAAAGTTAGCGATTTAAATAATTATAATCAACCGTCAAAACGTTTATCAGTTTAAAATAAGTGTGGCTCGAAATTTCGATAGTTTTCAAAAGTGTTAGTTAAATAGAATTGGAATAGTAGTTAGATAATAAGAAAATATGATTTATTAAATACACATAAAAAAGATTATGTTTTTAACCAAATTAGTTTCTTGGAAATTATTCTTTAACTCATTTAGTTTCATTTTAAGTTTTTCCATTATGTGTAATTAGAATTGGATGAGGATACTTGGTGACTTAGTCACTTGTGTGATCCGGTCTTGTGGGCCCATTTTGGCCTCGTTTTGCGCGCCGAAATTTGTCGTTGAAAAATTTGTCGTCGATGCGTCATTTTATTTGTCGAGTTCAAATCTTTAAAAATAAAGTTCACATTCGATATATTTAAAAATAGTTTTAGTTTAGTTGCGATAAAAATTCTAGTGCATTTTGTTAGGAAAATGATTGGATTAGATTGTTTAATTATCGATTCCTAATTATAATTAGCTTAAATTAACACGGGGTGTTACAAACATGTAACACCCGGTGTTGTCCGAGGTTATTCGGGCCGGGTTCCCCGTTGAAGTGGTCCATGTGATGAGCTCAAGTGACATAGTGCTTAAAATGATTGTAAGTACTACTCATATCAACAAGATGCATCTTCTTTTCTGGTGGCTCATCTAAAGAACTCTTCAGTTAAGCGTGCTTGCTGGAGAGTAGTCTTAGGATGGGTGACCTCCTGGGAAGTTCTCAGGATGTGCACGAGTGAGGACAA
Organism: Dianthus caryophyllus; assembly: GCA_023091065.1. Taxonomy (NCBI): domain Eukaryota; kingdom Viridiplantae; phylum Streptophyta; class Magnoliopsida; order Caryophyllales; family Caryophyllaceae; genus Dianthus; species Dianthus caryophyllus. Next base: position 6,040,055 of record CM041529.1, on the reverse strand, counting down.
AGTGCGCTGGAAAGGACCCGTGTTGGTTTGTGGGCGATGTACGCAGCCTGACGAGCTACCGTGAATAACATTTCGGCCTTTGGTTGGGGCCGGGGTGTTACAAATGGTACCAGAGCAACCCGGCGACCGTGTGGTCGAATCCTAGGTACGCACCTAGCCGTGTGGTCGAATCCTAGGTACGCACCTAGCTGGGGAGGATTCTGGAATGCTATATTGTAAGTAGTTACCAGGCGCAACGAGGACGTTGCGTTCTTCAAGTGGGGGTGTGTAACACCCGGTGTTGTCCGAGGTTATTCGGGCCGGGTTCCCCGTTGAAGTGGTCCATGTGATGAGCTCAAGTGACATAGTGCTTAAAAGGATTGTAAGTACTACTCATATCAACAATGTAACACCCCGTGTTTTTATTAATACTAATTAATTATTTTAACAAAATTCTTAAATTAAAATTTATATAATTTAACTTTTATTCAATTACTTTAAAAACGCGGCTGAAAAATTTCGATTAAATAAACTTTCTCAAGATATTTATAATTAGACTGTCTTGATTGTTTTATATTAACCTATATTATATCTTTATTTCTAAAATACTTGTTGAACTAAAGCGTTACGTTTGTTACCATTTTTGAAATTCTATAAATTTGCATTACATTTTAAAAAAATCATTACTTTCATAAAATTTACTTTTTATAGAAATAATCTTTCAAATTAACAGACCGTTTGAAATTTTACGAGACCGTTATAAAATTTATAACTGACAGCTTTTATACATTTATATTTTCGAACTATAAATTTTATAATACGAATAATGAAACCAAAATTTAAAACAAATAATTTAAAGTATATTATATATAAAAAAATATATGAGTTTATAAATAAGAGTAAATGAAATGGAGTAAGACAAACTAAAATCCTAAACCTAGTATCCTTTTAGTCGACATCCCCCACCCCTTTTAGATATTTGTTTAGCTTCTCCTATACACTTGCTAATTTTAGTCTGATCTTTCCTCTTCTCTTCAACCTTATCTTCTTACTTTCCTTATTTTATGCTCTTTTAATTACTCCATGAAAGCAACAACAATCCACGACACAACAACAACAATAGAAACAACAACAACAAAAACGACGACAACAACAATAACATCACCCACAACAACAGCAGCCACGACAACAACAAAGGGCACCATCACCGGCCGCCATTAATAGTGAGCTCATAGGCTCGACCTCACCACCGTTCCCGACCACCTCTGCCACCGTGGGCCTTCCTCGACGTCCCCTGTTCTTTTTTCTCTTTTCGGTTTATTCACGGCCGAGAAGCTTAGGCGACCCCACCATGGTAGTCGCCACCATGGATACCGCCACCGGCCACCATTGGAGGCAAGCTCGAGCTCGAGCTCACCGCCACGCCACCACCGGAGCCGCTGGAGTCTCACCCGCCAGCGTGACTCCCCTGCATCTCCTCTTTGCGGTTTCGTTTACAACGCCGGAGTCAAGACTCGAGCTCAGTCATCGTGTACCCTCGCCGGAGCTGAAGTCGACAACACAAATGACCACCATGACCATGCTCAGCAGCCTCGAAGCTCCCCTGTTCCTTCTCCCCTGTTTTCGGCCACCGTACCCACCACCACGGTTGTCCATCGTGAACCACCTGGCCCCTGGCCATCGTGACCTTGCTATGCTTGCCGTCGTATTTAATCGTCGGTAAGTGTTGTCGATTAAACCATATTTATCCATAAATTTTATCGTCATTTGATTTCGCCGACTCTAATCCACGCTACCTCTCCCTTGCTTGTTCTGTTATTTGCCGGGGACGAATTTGGAGACGAACCTGGAAAGCTTGTGCTCGGTTCACTGACTTCCTCGGTGTTGCAACGTCATTTGACGCCCTTGGGATATGTTTCATTCACTTTCGATGTTTTGAAAAGCCATTACACATGGATGTACTGCTATTCTTGGTTTGGTTCATTACTATTAACCTTGGGTCCACAAGAGTATTCGGGTTAAGACCGTTTTTATTTGGAGGCCTCTGTTCGTGAGCCAAATTTAGGTGACCCGATTTCTTCCTCAAAATCTCTAACATTAACGTTTTGGTTTTACTTTAATTAGTCTGTTATTAAAAGTGAGCTAGTTATGCATTAGACACTTATGATTCCCGTTTCAGTTTAATTTGATAACTTTGTATGATTCGCTATAGTATGAAATTGGGTGTTAATTTTAGTTATAATATAATGTTGAATTGAATTGTGATATATGATATTTATATGATTTTGTGATAATATGTTTTGGGTGAAAAATGAGTTGTTGAATTATTGTTAAATTTAATTGTAATATTATCATGTTAAAATTATTTGTTACGTGTAATTAAAATATATAAAGTATAAGTATCACAATTATAAAATAAGACTAAAAATATTACTAAAATAACTAAAGTACCAGAACTGGCTACAAGTGAAGATTAAGCACCAGAACTGGCTGGCTGTCTGCAGGAGAAGGAGTATGTCTCGTTTTCAGAGGACTGTTAGTATAGCTGCGGTTAATGGTTTGGCTTATTTCATTTGGTTGCAACGAAATCAGTGCAGGTTGGGCAATGTATTGCTTTTGCCGAAACTTGTGGTGCAGCACGTCAAGATTGATTTGATTTGTCGAGTGGATTCATTTGGTGATTTGCGACTCAAGTTAAACGATCAGCAATGGCTAGCTAGACTAAGATGATTGTAATGTAATCTGCCTTTTTCCCTTGTGAGCTATTGTTGGTGTCAAAATGATTGTAATGGTTTGAATTGAAGATTAATATATCTTACATTTTACCAAAAAAAAAAAAAAAATAACTAAAGTAAATAAATTAAACTAATATAAAACATTTATGGAAATAAAATATTTATCGGCACTAAAAAGGTTTAAATAAAACACAACTAAAAGTTGAGAGTTAAATAAAAAGAGTATTAAGTTTAAATTAGTTTTAAATAAATTTAAAGGTAAAAATATAAATTAATTGCTACTCGTATGAAAATTTCTAAGATAAATAGTTATATAAAATGTCATATATCACATTTAATATAAAGATTACTTTATTAAAACTATAAAGTTTACAATGAACTTAAAATATACTAAATAAGTATTTGGTTAAAATAATAAAAAGAAATTGGGTACTTAAAAGTAAAACTATTATTATTGAATAAAGTTAATAATTAGTATCACAAATAAGAATTAACTAAAAGGTAAATTGTTAAGATCATATAATGATCGACTAAAAATTTACTAAGTATAGTTATATAAAAATTATGAACAATATATTTATATATATATATATAAATACAAAACCTAACCAAAATTTAAACTATAAAGTTCATGACATTATAAAAAGTTATAAATAATTAAGTAAATTAAACTTAAGTGAATATTACTAAAATATAAATATTAATAATCTCACGATCGAGTTATTGAATCACTTAATCCGACTACGTTAAAGTTACATAAATAAAATTCTATGATTTAATTTATTTTTCACCTAAATCTAACAAGTAAAGAAAAAATTATAATCTAATTGTATTAAGAAATTAAACCACCTAAAAGAAATTTAACTAATTGTCCCTTAATCATATTTTATCAAGAATACTAAAAATTGTCGATTATCGTTTAAGTAATATTTTTACAAGTTAAATTAAATGGTATAACCACTAAATCACTAAACACTTTACGATTCAAGTAAAAGGAAGAAATAAATATGAGTTATAATGAAATTCGATTATTTATATCACTAATCACTAATCACTAATCTACTTTAATTTACTTAAAGTTTAAATGAAACTAAATCATACTTAATCGAACTATTATTAGATTACTAAAATACAAGTATAAAGATACGTATAAAAATACGATGAATAGTAAATACAATGAATAGTAAAATAATGAATAGTGAAAATATTTAAAATTTACGAAAGGACTCAAAATAAATAATTAAGTTTTTCTATGTATTCTGTTTACCTGAAGAACTGCTAGAACTAGAATTTCATTATACAAAGTTCGACGATATAATTAAGTTACAGAATTATCAATTGTTACGAATGAACGAGCAAATAAGAATTTGAGGAAATGAACTACTTGAATAAAATACTTGGATTGTTCGCCATGTTGCGACTCTTGATATTCGAAGTTAACGAGGTAGCTGTCTATGGGGACTTGGGCTCCCTCCCAGAGTTGCCCAAGGCTATTCAACGATCTTAAGATTGCTGTTTGACACGTGGTATCAACCTCAGGGATGGGGCATACTTGATACTTCCGTGGGCCCATAGAATAGTAATTGGAAACGCCAGCCCCATCCGGGGTACCCGTCTCTGGTGATAGTCGAACTTTTTCGTCGGTGATACCTTTTGAATAGCGAATACGTATGATCCTCGATAGGTAGTGTATGCATACATTAGACAAGGGATTGAATCATCCTTATTACCTTAGATATCTTTAGTAGATAATCAGACACGTCCGACTTCGTTCGGCCCTGACTGCTACTGCGCGGATTATGTCTGCATGCTTCCGCCTTACTAACGAAGACTCATTTGTTATCACATGTTGAATGTATTTCCTTGTTTGTTTGATGATTGTCAGAATGACTTGGTTATGAGTATTGGAATACGATTTACCGAGTATGATTATTTGTGAGCGTGGCACGTTATTTGATTGGATTATACTCATGTTTGAATCATCACATTTCCTTATATGTTTTTGCTTGCCTGTTTGCAATGTGTTTTAATTATTTATTTTCTATATTCTACGTTACGTTTTATGAACTGCTTGTTGTATGAGATTTAAATATCTATATGTGAGAACTGATATTATATGCTAATTGTCCAATTTTATTGAAATATAAATTCTTTGGAGTTATACGCGTTTAGTCTTTGCCAAGTTACTTTTAATCATAGGTTAAATAAACCAAAACTTTGGTTTAGAGGTTGTTAGTTAGAGCAGTCACTTCCCGCCTCAGCGGAGATCCTCCTATTTTGTTTTTGTCTCCGTTGCGAGGCAATTCTAGACTTCGGGATTATCGGGACGATTAGGATGTTTCATTTGTATTCGTTGAGAGATTGTAATGTATATTTGTATCCTATGCCATTTGAATGTAATTTAATTAACATCCGGCATGTATTAGACTTAATTAATTTTCCGCCTTAGTTTAATTAAGTCACGAAAAACCGGGTTGTTACAGTTGGTATCAAAGCTGTCTTGCGACCGTGAATAACTTAAAGTTATCTCACATAGCGAGACGACACCTGGGCCAGACATTCATATCGTATGTCAGGCATAGACTTATAGGATCAAATAATAAATTAGAAATCTTAGATCGCTAAAATAATAATCTTAGAACGCTTTAAATGTGAGAATGGGTAGAAATATTTAGGATTGACCGACTGACCTAGATTTTAGAATCTTCAACCGTCATTCAACCTCGATAGATTTTTATTTCTCTTTTCTTGCCTGCTAAGTGCTCTATGACTAATCTTTTTGACTAACAAGTCTCATATGCTAACATTACCAAAAAGCGAGACGTATAAATCGAAGTCGAGACGACAAGGACTCAAGCGCTTGCAAATGGACGCATCAGGAGTCGAACGATCTGAAGCGACGCTCTAGACCTGGACTAAATCTATTGTTTTGAAGACCTCTATAACTTTCTCAAACATCCTTTTTAAATAGATTGTAATTTTCTCCTCTAAAATTTTAAATCTATTTAACTTATTTTTCTCCTCCTAAAATAAAATATTCCTAACTTATACTCTTATAATGACTTCATAAAATGGATTTCTCTCCTTTTTCATTTTCTCGCAAATATAAGACTTGAAGACAAGATCTGAAACACATGTAGAGAGACGTATCAAGAATCAGGCTACCTAAGACAACTTCCCAGACGTTGAAGATTTCTACAACCATATCAAAATCATCCTTCAATTTTAAATATTTTTAAATTGAGTAGTTTCAAAATCATAGCCTTACTATCTCGTTTTAAATATTTAAAATCGTAAATTTATAATTTCTAACTACCTTCCAAAATTTACCTTCGTATTTCGTCTTTAAAACATCTTTGAAAATTATTTATTGTTTCGTAAAATGTTTATTTCGTCATTTGAGATATCTTTTGATATTTAATTATCTTAAATTGCTTATTCTTTATTTCATACCTTTCGAACTAGTCATATCTATTACAATTTTCACTCGTCAAAATATACTTACATATATCGTATTTTCTTTTATTATAACCCCTTATTATAAATCCCGAATCATATCCTAAATATGATTTATAACATTTCTGTTTCATCTAATAACATTATAATAATAATTTTAGAAAATGAGCTATATCAACAAGGTTATCCATAATTCTCTAAAATTTTACTTAATCATTCAACGATAGCCTATATTCTCGTTAAAATCATTAAGGCTCATATGTTCCGTATGATCACTACGATTTTTACATATTTTCCCTAAATGCCGTTTTTCCTAAGGCTATATTTCATATACACGTGATCATTAAAAGTAACAAAAATAATATTATGTATATACGCTTAAAACTTCTTAAGGGGGTAGGACAATAATTTGATTATATTAAAATCCTAACTAAATCATAAAACTTCTTATTTCAACCAATTTTATTTTAAGGTAAATATTTATTTCTAGATTTAAATGAATTGTTTTACTCTTAAAACGCTTATTATTTTAATTTAATTTAATTCCGTATAAAACTTCTAGGCCCTACCTTTTTGAAAACCTCCTTCTCGCTGATTTTGGAAAACGACAATACAACAACATTTAGTTATTAATTCGAAAAAGAATTAGTTATCTTTGAAATTACTGAATTCATCAATCTTTCCTTTTTAGAAAATTCATACCCAATCAAGAGCAATGTTAATATCCTAATTCCAAAAATCTCGATGTTTTCACTAATTGTCTAGTTCTATCTCGACAGTTATCCATCCTATTCAAGTTTCGGGGACGAAACTTTTCTTAAGGGGGTAGGATTGTAACACCCCGTGTTTTTATTAATACTAATTAATTATTTTAACAAAATTCTTAAATTAAAATTTATATAATTTAACTTTTATTCAATTACTTTAAAAACGCGGCTGAAAAATTTCGATTAAATAAACTTTCTCAAGATATTTATAATTAGACTGTCTTGATTGTTTTATATTAACCTATATTATATCTTTATTTCTAAAATACTTGTTGAACTAAAGCGTTACGTTTGTTACCATTTTTTAAATTCTATAAATTTGCATTACATTTTAAAAAATCATTACTTTCATAAAATTTACTTTTTATAGAAATAATCTTTCAAATTAACAGACCGTTTGAAATTTTACGAGACCGTTATAAAATTTATAACTGACAGCTTTTATACATTTATATTTTCGAACTATAAATTTTATAATACGAATAATGAAACCAAAATTTAAAACAAATAATTTAAAGTATATTATATATAAAAAAATATATGAGTTTATAAATAAGAGTAAATGAAATGGAGTAAGACAAACTAAAATCCTAAACCTAGTATCCTTTTAGTCGACATCCCCCACCCCTTTTAGATATTTGTTTAGCTTCTCCTATACACTTGCTAATTTTAGTCTGATCTTTCCTCTTCTCTTCAACCTTATCTTCTTACTTTCCTTATTTTATGCTCTTTTAATTACTCCATGAAAGCAACAACAATCCACGACACAACAACAACAATAGAAACAACAACAACAAAAACGACGACAACAACAATAACATCACCCACAACAACAGCAGCCACGACAACAACAAAGGGCACCATCACCGGCCGCCATTAATAGTGAGCTCATAGGCTCGACCTCACCACCGTTCCCGACCACCTCTGCCACCGTGGGCCTTCCTCGACGTCCCCTGTTCTTTTTTCTCTTTTCGGTTTCGTTACGACGCCGAAGCTTAGGCCAGCCCACCATGGTAGTCGCCACCATGGATACCGTCACCGAAGCCACCATTGGAGGCAAGCTCGAGCTCGAGCTCAGTCGCCACGTCACCACCGGAGCCGCCTGGAGTCTCACAGCCCCCTTCAGCGTGACTCCCCTGCATCTCCTCTTTGCGGTTTCGTTTACAACGCCGGAGTCAAGACTCGAGCTCAGTCATCGTGTACCCTCGCCGGAGCTGAAGTCGACAACACAAATGACCACCATGACCATGCTCAGCAGCCTCGAAGCTCCCCTGTTCCTTCTCCCCTGTTTTCGGCCACCGTACCCACCACCACGGTTGTCCATCGTGAACCACCTGGCCCCTGGCCATCGTGACCTTGCTATGCTTGCCGTCGTATTTAATCGTCGGTAAGTGTCGTCGATTAAACCATATTTATCCATAAATTTTATCGTCATTTGATTTCGCCGACTCTAATCCACGCTACCTCTCCCTTGCTTGTTCTGTTATTTGCCGGGGACGAATTTGGAGACGAACCTGGAAAGCTTGTGCTCGGTTCACTGACTTCCTCGGTGTTGCAACGTCATTTGACGCCCTTGGGATATGTTTCATTCACTTTTGATGTTTTGAAAAGCCATTACACATGGATGTACTGCTATTCTTGGTTTGGTTCATTACTATTAACCTTGGGTCCACAAGAGTATTCGGGTTAAGACCGTTTTTATTTGGAGGCCTCTGTTCGTGAGCCAAATTTAGGTGACCCGATTTCTTCCTCAAAATCTCTAACATTAACGTTTTGGTTTTACTTTAATTAGTCTGTTATTAAAAGTGAGCTAGTTATGCATTAGACACTTATGATTCCCGTTTCAGTTTAATTTGATAACTTTGTATGATTCGCTATAGTATGAAATTGGGTGTTAATTTTAGTTATAATATAATGTTGAATTGAATTGTGATATATGATATTTATATGATTTTGTGATAATATGTTTTGGGTGAAAAATGAGTTGTTGAATTATTGTTAAATTTAATTGTAATATTATCATGTTAAAATTATTTGTTACGTGTAATTAAAATATATAAAGTATAAGTATCACAATTATAAAATAAGACTAAAAATATTACTAAAATAACTAAAGTAAATAAATTAAACTAATATAAAACATTTATGGAAATAAAATATTTATCGGCACTAAAAAGGTTTAAATAAAACACAACTAAAAGTTGAGAGTTAAATAAAAAGAGTATTAAGTTTAAATTAGTTTTAAATAAATTTAAAGGTAAAAATATAAATTAATTGCTACTCGTATGAAAATTTCTAAGATAAATAGTTATATAAAATGTCATATATCACATTTAATATAAAGATTACTTTATTAAAACTATAAAGTTTACAATGAATTTAAATTATACTAAATAAGTATTTGGTTAAAATAATAAAAAGAAATTGGGTACTTAAAAGTAAAACTATTATTATTGAATAAAGTTAATAATTAGTATCACAAATAAGAATTAACTAAAAGGTAAATTGTTAAGATCATATAATGATCGACTAAAAATTTACTAAGTATAGTTATATAAAAATTATGAACAATATATTTATATATATATATATATAAATACAAAACCTAACCAAAATTTAAACTATAAAGTTCATGACATTATAAAAAGTTATAAATAATTAAGTAAATTAAACTTAAGTGAATATTACTAAAATATAAATATTAATAATCTCACGATCGAGTTATTGAATCACTTAATCCGACTACGTTAAAGTTACATAAATAAAATTCTATGATTTAATTTATTTTTCACCTAAATCTAACAAGTAAAGAAAAAATTATAATACGAAGTTGTATTAAGAAATTAAACCACCTAAAAGAAATTTAACTAATTGTCCCTTAATCATATTTTATCAAGAATACTAAAAATTGTCGATTATCGTTTAAGTAATATTTTTACAAGTTAAATTAAATGGTATAACCACTAAATCACTAAACACTTTACGATTCAAGTAAAAGGAAGAAATAAATATGAGTTATAATGAAATTCAATTATTTATATCACTAATCACTAATCACTAATCTACTTTAATTTACTTAAAGTTTAAATGAAACTAAATCATACTTAATCGAACTATTATTAGATTACTAAAATACAAGTATAAAGATACGTATAAAAATACGATGAATAGTAAATACAATGAATAGTAAAATAATGAATAGTGAAAATATTTAAAATTTACGAAAGGACTCAAAATAAATAATTAAGTTTTTTTATGTATTCTGTTTACCTGAAGAACTGCTAGAACTAGAATTTCATTATACAAAGTTCGACGATATAATTAAGTTACAGAATTATCAATTGTTACGAATGAACGAGCAAATAAGAATTTGAGGAAATGAACTACTTGAATAAAATACTTGGATTGTTCGCCATGTTGCGACTCTTGATATTCGAAGTTAACGAGGTAGCTGTCTATGGGGACTTGGGCTCCCTCCCAGAGTTGCCCAAGGCTATTCAACGATCTTAAGATTGCTGTTTGACACGTGGTATCAACCTCAGGGATGGGGCATACTTGATACTTCCGTGGGCCCATAGAATAGTAATTGGAAACGCCAGCCCCATCCGGGGGTATGTAACAACCCGGTTTTTCGTGACTTTAATTAAACTAAGGCGGAAAATTAATTAAGTCTATATTTTACAAAACCAGCTGTTATCGTCACAAAACTCTGTATACATAATACGAGTTTAAGATAAAGCAGAGTATTCGATTACATTCTCTCAAAAGCGTACAAAATAAATAAGGTAAACTCTCCCCACATTCAATAGCGTTGGTCTCGGGGTACCTGCGTTTTTATATATTATCATTTTCCCGCAACACTCTTTCGACACAAGAAAATCTAAAACATATGCAGTATATATATAATAAATAAGTAAAAACAAATAGCAAGTAGGCATGCAACACATAAGAGGAATCATAATGATTCAAACATAAGCATGCGTTAGATCATGTATTCATAACAACAATCATCGATAATCATTCTCAACAGGACAAATTCAATATTAAGTACAACATCATTCATGCAAAAATCAATCAAACGAAACAAGGAAATACATTCTTCATATGTTAACTAATGAATGTTCATTAGCGAGGCGGAAGCATGCAGACGTAATTTCGCAATAGCGATCAGGGCCAACAAAGCGGACGTGTCTGACAGGCTAGACGTCCGCTACAGGTTTATCAAAACAAAGCTGACGCGTGTCTGACAGGCTAGAGATACCTAAAGCGATAAGGACAGCCAAATCCCGAGTCTAATGTATGCATACACCACTATAGATAGGATCGTAACATACTCGCCCTCGAGTAAGTAGTCACCTAATAATACGACTATCACCTTAGACGGGTACCCCCGGGTGGGGCTGGAGTTTCCAATTACCGTAGTATGGGCTCACGGAGATATCAATCATGCCCCATCCCTGAGGTTGTATATCCTGCACCGAAATAATACTTTATATAAAAATATTAGATCGTCTTTAGCAACTCTGGGAGGGAGCCAAAGTCCCCATAGACGGCTACCTCATTAACTTCGAAAACAAGAGTCGCGACATGGCGAACAATCCAAGTATTTTATTCAAGTAGCTTATTTTCATATACATTTTTCCTCGTTCATTCGTATCATGTGACAAATATAAAACTTAAATATATCGTCGAACTTTGTATAATGAAATATTAGTTCTAGCAGTTCTTCAGGTAAGCAGAACACATAGAAAAACTTAATTATTTATTTTGAGTCCGTTCGTAAACTTTAAATATTTTCACTATTCATTATTTTATTTTAAATAATCATTCTCGTTACTTAGTTTACTTTAAAGTTCTTTATTTCGAGTAACTCAAATAGGTTCAAGTAATTAATTTATTTTATTCAAGTGTAAGTATTTTATTTGATTAAGTTAAAAGATTTAGTTTCGTTTAAATTTCAACTTAAGTATGTTTACAATTAGTGATATAAATATTCTAAGTTTCGTTTAATATAATAATTATTTGATATTTTCAGTTAATATAAATAATAATGAAGGTGTTTAGTTACGTAATATTCATAACATTTATTTTAATATGAGAAATGTTACTTAAATGATATTTGACAGATTTTAGTATTTTTGACTAAAATATAATTAAGCGACAGTTAGTTAAATTTCCTTTAGGTGGTTTAATTCCTTAATACAACTTTGTAATATAATTTTAACTTATTCGATTAACGTGAAAGTATAATTTGATCGTAGAATTTTATTTAAGTTTGTATAACTTAGAAATCTTTTCCACATTTCTTTTAAGAAATCATTCGTATCTTTTTATAATGTCTTCGTTTTATACGTTTTATTTTTATTTATACGGCTTCATTTATTTAGTGAGTTATCGACTTTAAGACGAATTCTTAATTTTTAAAGATATTGTTTAAATTTGTGAGCTTTGCTTCAACTTAATATTTTCATATAAAATATTATATTTACTAGGTTATTCATATGATTTGATAATCTTTTTGATCCTTACATTTTTTTATACTTATTAAATTTTTTGACAATTTTTATCCTAATTTATATTTGCGACGTTAGTTCTTAAATTTCTTTTTACGCGACTTCGCCTAACTTTAATTTAGTTCCAAAAATATTGTTAGTGATATTAATTTTTAATAAAAGATTTACTTAGGTTTATTATAAATTACAAGTTACTTAATTTCTTTTTACTATTTTAACTAAATGCTTATTTAGTATATTTTAAGTTTAATATAAACTTTAAAATTTTAATAAAGTATTTGTTATATTAATTTTGATATGACTTTCTATATAACTATTTATCTTAGAAATCTTATAAGGATAACTTAATTTATATTTTTACTTTTAAATTGATTTAATACGATTTAAACTTAATACTCTTTTATTTAACACTTCATTTTTAGTTGAGTTTCATTTAAACCTTTTTAGTGCCGATAAATATTTTATTTCCATAAATATTTTATATTAGATTAATTCTTTTACTTTAGTTATTTTAGTAATATTTTTAGTCTTATTTTATAATTGTGATACTTATACTTTATATATTTTAATATACACATAACAAATAATTTTAACATGATAATATTACAATTAAATTCAACAATAATTCAAGAACATAATTACTTAAAAACATTTCAATTTCACAACAATTTTATTTTAAGTCCAAAACATAAATTAATTATATTTTCATATACATCTTATACCTAGTATTTTAAGCATGCAATTTACAAAAATTAAAACGAAAAATTTAGTGAGAAAATTAAGGGTGGCCGTGTGGTTTTTAATACTACACAAATTTTATTTTTTTGATTTTTGCCTTGTAATTAATCATGCAATATCTATGTGACATACAAATTCATACACACACTCAAACATAACATATAATCAAACAAGTGTAAGTGCTTAGCAAATATAGTGTGCGGGAGCACCTTAATTTGAATGTTAATCGACGGGGATCTAAAATAAATTTTAGATCGGATTTTTCTTCACCCATAATACTCAAACTCTTCACACAAAAATCCAAGAGCTGTGAACCCGAATGAGATAAGAAGGGTTCTCGGTCGACACAACGACATCGACAGCAACCCGAAATACAGAGAAAGAGGGGAGTGAGACTCGACACAGTGAATCAATATAATAAATTATAGACGGAAAGCGAACTAAATGCCGAGAGTTAATTTAATTGATTAAATGATTTAAAAGAGGAGAATGAAGTAGAATTAAAGCTGAAATCAAAATGAATTACAGAATTGAAATCGAGACATAAAGACGGAGTTATAAAAGATGGCTCACCATTGATATAAAGTCGAGGTCACTGTCATGTAACGCTCATGACAACGCATTTATGACAGAGGCGAGAGGACCGAGGTCACGACAGCGGTGACCTGAACAAACGTGAACCAAAGGCAGCGACGCAGAGAGTAAAACGTACTGAATTAAAATCGGGCGAAATCACTCGACGATAATTTAATGGACAAAACAACTTAATCGACGACACTTACCGAAGCGATTAGAATACGGCAACAAGGTAGAGCACAGGGCCCGCGGTGGCAAGGGCTACGGTGGCGGGGGCCCGCGGTGGTGGTCATCCCGAGAAAACAGGGGAGGCGAGACGAGGCAGCCGAGCACAGCCACGGTGGTCGTTCGTGCTGTCGACTTCAGCTCCGGCGTTGATTGTCGGAGTTAGTCCGGTAAGGGCGGCGGTGTAAATCAACAGAGAGAAGATGAGCAGGTGGGTCGAAAAAGAAATTGAAACGTAATAGAAAAAGGTAGGATGAAAAGGGAGAGAAAGGAGGGCTTACTACGGTGGTCGGAGTCAGAGCTCCGGCGAGCTGAAAACAGGACAAGGCCGAGGAGGGGAAGGCCGAGATGAAGAGGGGAAAAACAGGGGAGAGAGAGGGTGGCTGACGTGGTGGTTGTCGGAGGCGGCAGGCCGGGGCCGAGCTCGAGTTTGCCATTAATGGCGGCTCGATGGTGGTCGGAGCTGTTGTTGTTGCCGTTGTCTGCTGTTGTCGTCGTCGTTGGGCTGTTGTTGGTGGTGTTTGTTGCCGTGTTGTTTGTTGTTATTGTTGCTGTTGATGTTGTGGTTTGTTGTTGTTGTTTTATTTAAAGAGAAATAAAGAAATAAGAGGAAGAAGAAGAAGAAGGGAAGATGAAGATGGATAAAGATGAAAGAATCTCAAAAATGAAAAAAAAAAAAACAGATGTGATATAAAGGGGAAAGGGAGGTGTCGACATAAAGGGTAAATGTCGACATAATGGGGATATTTTGTGGGTCTGTTTGATTTTGTTTGCTCCGTTTTATTTTACTCTTATTTATAAATTTTTATATTTTATTAAATTTACTATACTTTAGATTATTTGTTTAAAATTTTAATTCTATTATTCATATTATAAAATTTATAGTTCGAAAATATAAATGTATAAAAGTTGTCAGTTATAAGTTTTATTACGGTCTCGTAAAATTTCAAACGGTCTGCTTATTTGAAAGGTTATTTCTATAAAAAGTAAATTTTATGAAACTAATGATTTTTAAAATGTAATGCATATTTATAGGGTTTAATAATGCTAACGATAGTAAAGTTTTAGTTCGACCAGAATTTTAGAAATAGAAGTATAATACAGATTAATATAAAATCAAGAAATTTTTAACTAGAAATATCTTGAGAAAGTTTATTTAATCGAAATTTTTCAGTCGCGTTTTTAAAGTAATTGAATAAAAGTTAAATTATATAAATTTTAATTTAAGAATTTTGTTAAAATAATTAATTAGTATTAATAAAAACACTGGGTGTTACAATCCTACCCCCTTAAGAAAAGTTTCGTCCCTGAAACTTGGATTGGAAAGATAACTGCTCCAGATTAAAAAGCAGTTGAAGAAAACATCAAGGTTTTTGGAATTGAAATAGTAATATTGCTCTTAATTGGGTATGAATTTTCTAAAAAGGAAAGATTTGAAGAATTTAATAACTTAATAACATAAATAATTCTTTTTCGAATTAACATCTAAATGTTGCTGCATTGACATTTTCAAAATCTGCGTGAAAGACGTTTTCAAAAAGGTAGGGCCTAGAAGTTTTGTACGGAATTAAATTAAATAGAAATAATAAGCGTTTTAAGAATAAAAACAATTTATTTAAATTTGAAAATAAATGTTAACTTAAAATAGATTGAAATAAGGGATTTTAATATGTAATTAGGATTGTGATATAATCCAATTATTGTCCTACCCCCTTAAGAAGTTTTAAACGTATCCATATAATATTATTATTGTTACTTTAATGATCACATACATAAGGTATATAGCCTTAGGAAAAGCGGCATTTAGGGAAAATATGTAAAAGTCGTAGCGATCATAAGGGAAATATGAGCCTTAATGAAATTAAGGAAATTTAGGTTATCGTTGAAAGATAAATAAAATTTTAGAGAATTACGGATAACCTTTATAATATGGCTCTATTTCTTAAAATTGTTATTATGATGTTATTAGGTGAAACAGAAATGTTATAAATCATACTTCAGGTAAGATTGAAAATTTATAATAATTGATAATGTAAAAATAACTTGTTGAATATATTTTTAAAATGGAAGAAATAAAACAATTTCGATGGTTTTAGAAATAAAGGAATGAAAAGTTTGAACCATGAAGTTTCAAAAGTAATTCAAATTACGTTACAAAGATTTTACGGAACAAGCAATAAATTTTCAAAAGTATTTTTATAGAGAACGTATGAAAACAAAATTTTAGAATTATATTAGGAGATTGATAAAAATTTTAAATATAGAAGGTCGAAATAAATATGTTTCAAAAGTATCTATATTTAAGAAATAAGGAATTTATGAAGGGAATTGAAAATATGAAATCAAATTTATTGATTAATGCATAGAAAACTAAAAGTTTTGAAATAGATGAAATTTTACCAGAAGGTGACAATAGGTTTAGGATGCTGGAAAATAATAAAGTTCAAAACTGTATGAAATGAGAATAAGCAAGTTATGACGATTAAATTTCAGAGATATTTCAAATTACGAAATAAAAATCTTGCGAAACAAAGGAATAATTTTTGAAGATTTTTTTAAGACGAAATACGAAGGTAAATTTTTTTTTTTTAAGGTAGTTAGAAATTATAAATTTACGATTTTAAATATTTAAAATGAGATAGTAAGCAGAATTTGAAAGGCAATCAAATTAAAAATATTTAAATTTAGAGGATGATTTAGATATGGTTGTAGAAATCTTTACTGCTAACGAAATCTTCGATGTCTTGAAAATTGTCTTAGATAGCGTGATTCTTGATACGTCCCTCTGCATGCGCTTCCGGTCTTGTCTTCAAGTTTTATATTTGCGAGAAGATGGAAAGTGCTAAAAATTCATTTTTTTTAAAGTCATTATAGGAGTATAAGTTAGGAATGTTTTATTTTAGAAGGAGAAAATAATTTAAATAGATTTAAAAAAAAAAAATTTGGAGGAGATGAATACTAATTTAGTTAATAAGGATGCTTGAGAAAGTTATAGAGGTCTTCAAGGCAATAGACTTCTTGAGGTCTAGAATGTCTTTTCAGATCGTTCGTGTCTTGATGCGTCCATTTCCATGTGCTTGAGTTCTTGTCGTCTTGTCTTCACTGTATACGTCTCGATTTTTGGTAACGTTAGTATAAGAGACTTGTCAGCCAAAAAGTTTAGTCATAGAGCACTTAGCAAGTAAAAGAATTATAATACGACAAGATTCTATCGCTCATCTAACTAGTCTTTTATTCTTTGGTCGATCCTTAAGATTCTACCCTTTCTCACATTTAAAGCGATCTAAATTATTATTTAGCGATCTAGAATTTCTAATTCATTATTTGATCCTATAAGTCTATGCCTGACATATATATCAATATGTATGTCTGGCCCAGGTGTCTTCTCGCTAGATGAGATAACTTTAAGTTATTCACGGTCGCAAGACAGCTCTGATACCAACTGTAACAACCCGGTTTTTCGTGACTTTAATTAAACTAAGGCGGAAAATTAATTAAGTCTATATTTTACAAAACCAGCTGTTATCGTCATAAAACTCTGTATACATAATACGAGTTTAAGATAAAGCAGAGTATTCGATTACATTCTCTCAAAAGCGTACAAAATAAATAAGGTAAACTCTCCCCAGAATTCAATAGCGTTGGTCTCGGGGTACTTGCGTTTTTATATATTATCATTTTCCCGCAACACTCTTTCGACACAAGAAAATCTAAAACATATGCAGTATATATATAATAAATAAGTAAAAACAAATAGCAAGTAGGCATGCAACACATAAGAGGAATCATAATGATTCAAACATAAGCATGCGTCAGATCATGTATTCATAACAACAATCATCGATAATCATTCTCAACAGGACAAATTCAATCTTAAGTACAACATCATTCATGCAAAAATCAATCAAACGAAACAAGGAAATACATTCTTCATATGTTAACTAATGAATGTTCATTAGCGAGGCGGAAGCATGCAGACGTAATTTCGCAATAGCGATCAGGGCCGACAAAGCGACGTGTCTGACAGGCTAGACGTCCGCGCAGAAGCGATCAGGGCCGACAAAGCGGACGTGTCTGACAGGCTAGAGATACCTAAAGCGATAAGGACAGCCAAATCCCGAGTCTAATGTATGCATACACCACTATAGATAGGATCGTAACATACTCGCCCTCGAGTAAGTAGTCACCTAATAATACGACTATCACCTTAGACTGCACTCCAGCGGGCCTGGAGTTTCCAATTACCGTAGTATGGGCTCACGGAGATATCAATCATGCCCCATCCCCGAGGTTGTATATCCCACTTAGAAATAATACTTTATATAAAAATATTAGATCGTCTTTAGCAACTCTGGGAGGGAGCCAAAGTCCCCATAGACGGCTACCTCATTAACTTCGAAAACAAGAGTCGCGACATGGCGAACAATCCAAGTATTTTATTCAAGTAGCTTATTTTCATATACATTTTTCCTCGTTCATTCGTATCATGTGACAAATATAAAACTTAAATATATCGTCGAACTTTGTATAATGAAATATTAGTTCTAGCAGTTCTTCAGGTAAGCAGAACACATAGAAAAACTTAATTATTTATTTTGAGTCCGTTCGTAAACTTTAAATATTTTCACTATTCATTATTTTATTTTAAATAATCATTCTCGTTACTTAGTTTACTTTAAAGTTCTTTATTTCGAGTAACTCAAATAGGTTCAAGTAATTAATTTATTTTATTCAAGTGTAAGTATTTTATTTGATTAAGTTAAAAGATTTAGTTTCGTTTAAATTTCAACTTAAGTATGTTTACAATTAGTGATATAAATATTCTAAGTTTCGTTTAATATAATAATTATTTGATATTTTCAGTTAATATAAATAATAATGAAGGTGTTTAGTTACGTAATATTCATAACATTTATTTTAATATGAGAAATGTTACTTAAATGATATTTGACAGATTTTAGTATTTTTGACTAAAATATAATTAAGCGACATTTAGTTAAATTTCCTTTAGGTGGTTTAATTCCTTAATACAACTTTGTAATATAATTTTAACTTATTCGATTAACGTGAAAGTATAATTTGATCGTAGAATTTTATTTAAGTTTGTATAACTTAGAAATCTTTTCCACATTTCTTTTAAGAAATCATTCGTATCTTTTTATAATGTCTTCGTTTTATACGTTTTATTTTTATTTATACGGCTTCATTTATTTAGTGAGTTATCGACTTTAAGACGAATTCTTAATTTTTAAAGATATTGTTTAAATTTGTGAGCTTTGCTTCAACTTAATATTTTCATATAAAATATTATATTTACTAGGTTATTCATATGATTTGATAATCTTTTTGATCCTTACATTTTTTTATACTTATTAAATTTTTGATGATTTTTATCCTAATTTATATTTGCGACGTTAGTTCTTAAATTTCTTTTTACGCGACTTCGCCTAACTTTAATTTAGTTCCAAAAATATTGTTAGTGATATTAATTTTTAATAAAAGATTTACTTAGGTTTATTATAAATTTCAAGTTACTTAATTTCTTTTTACTATTTTAACTAAATGCTTATTTAGTATATTTTAAGTTTAATATAAAATTTAAAATTTTAATAAAGTATTTGTTATATTAATTTTGATATGACTTTCTATATAACTATTTATCTTAGAAATCTTATAAGGATAACTTAATTTATATTTTTACTTTTAAATTGATTTAATACGATTTAAACTTAATACTCTTTTATTTAACACTTCATTTTTAGTTGAGTTTCATTTAAACCTTTTTAGTGCCGATAAATATTTTATTTCCATAAATATTTTATATTAGATTAATTCTTTTACTTTAGTTATTTTAGTAATATTTTTAGTCTTATTTTATAATTGTGATACTTATACTTTATATATTTTAATATACACATAACAAATAATTTTAACATGATAATATTACAATTAAATTCAACAATAATTCAAGAACATAATTACTTAAAAACATTTCAATTTCACAACAATTTTATTTTAAGTCCAAAACATAAATTAATTATATTTTCATATACATCTTATACCTAGTATTTTAAGCATGCAATTTACAAAAATTAAAACGAAAAATTTAGTGAGAAAATTAAGGGTGGCCGTGTGGTTTTTAATACTACACAAATTTTATTTTTTTGATTTTTGCCTTGTAATTAATCATGCAATATCTATGTGACATACAAATTCATACACACACTCAAACATAACATATAATCAAACAAGTGTAAGTGCTTAGCAAATATAGTGTGCGGGAGCACCTTAATTTGAATGTTAATCGTCGGGGATCTAAAATAAATTTTAGATCGGATTTTTCTTCACCCATAATACTCAAACTCTTCACACAAAAATCTAAGAGCTGTGAACCCGAATGAGAACGGCAGTGGCTCGGGTCGACACAACGACATCGACAGCAACCCGAAATACAGAGAAAGAGGGGAGTGAGACTCGACACAGTGAATCAATATAATAAATTATAGACGGAAAGCGAACTAAATGCCGAGAGTTAATTTAATTGATTAAATGATTTAAAAGAGGAGAATGAAGTAGAATTAAAGCTGAAATCAAAATGAATTACAGAATTGAAATCGAGACATAAAGACGGAGTTATAAAAGATGGCTCACCATTGATATAAAGTCGAGGTCACTGTCATGTAACGCTCATGACAACGACGATGACAGGAGGCAGAGAGGACCGAGGTCACGACAGCGGTGACCTGAACAAACGTGAACCAAAGGCAGCGACGCAGAGAGTAAAACGAAGTGAATTAAAATCGGGCGAAATCAATCGACGATAATTTAATGGATAAAACAATTTAATCGACGACACTTACCGACGATTAGAATACGACGGCAAGGTAGAGCACAGGGCCACGGTGGGCAGGGCTACGGTGGGCAGGGCCACGGTGGTGGCTGTCCCGAGAAAACAGGGGAGGCGAGACGAGGCAGCCGAGCACAGCCACGGTGGTCGTTCGTGCTGTCGACTTCAGCTCCGGCGTTGATTGTCGGAGTTAGTCCGGTAAGGGCGGCGGTGTAAATCAACAGAGAGAAGATGAGCAGGTGGGTCGAAAAAGAAATTGAAACGTAATAGAAAAAGGTAGGATGAAAAGGGAGAGAAAGGAGGGCTTACTACGGTGGTCGGAGTCGAGTCTGGCGAAATGAAATGTGACAAGGCCGAGGAGGGGAAGGCCGAGTTGAAGAGGGGAAAAACAGGGGAGAGAGAGGGTGGCGGACGTGGTGGTTGTCGGAGGCGGCAGGCCGGGGCCGAGCTCGAGTTTGCCATTAATGGCGGCTCGATGGTGGTCGGAGCTGTTGGTGTTGGATTGTCTCTTTGTTGTCGCCGTCGTTGAAATTGTTGGTGGTGTTTATTCTTAGTGTTGTTTGTTGTTATTGTTGCTGTTGATGTTGTGGTTTGTTGTTGTTGTTTTATTTAAAGAGAAATAAAGAAATAAGAGGAAGAAGAAGAAGAAGGGAAGATGAAGATGGATAAAGATGAAAGAATCTCAAAAATGAAAAAAAAAAAACAGATGTGATATAAAGGGGAAAGGGAGGTGTCGACATAAAGGGTAAATGTCGACATAATGGGGATATTTTGTGGGTCTGTTTGATTTTGTTTGCTCCGTTTTATTTTACTCTTATTTATAAATTTTTATATTTTATTAAATTTACTATACTTTAGATTATTTGTTTAAAATTTTAATTCTATTATTCATATTATAAAATTTATAGTTCGAAAATATAAATGTATAAAAGTTGTCAGTTATAAGTTTTATTACGGTCTCGTAAAATTTCAAACGGTCTGCTTATTTGAAAGGTTATTTCTATAAAAAGTAAATTTTATGAAACTAATGATTTTTAAAATGTAATGCATATTTATAGGGTTTAATAATGCTAACGATAGTAAAGTTTTAGTTCGACCAGAATTTTAGAAATAGAAGTATAATACAGATTAATATAAAATCAAGAAATTTTTAACTAGAAATATCTTGAGAAAGTTTATTTAATCGAAATTTTTCAGTCGCGTTTTTAAAGTAATTGAATAAAAGTTAAATTATATAAATTTTAATTTAAGAATTTTGTTAAAATAATTAATTAGTATTAATAAAAACACTGGGTGTTACAGGGTACCCGTCTCTGGTGATAGTCGAACTTTTTCGTCGGTGATACCTTTTGAATAGCGAATACGTATGATCCTCGATAGGTAGTGTATGCATACATTAGACAAGGGATTGAATCATCTTTATTACCTTAGATATCTTTAGTAGATAATCAGACACGTCCGACTTCGCTCTACCGATCGCCATCACATGGATTATGTCTCAGATGCTTCCGCCTTACTAACGAAGACTCATTTGTTATCACATGTTGAATGTATTTCCTTGTTTGTTTGATGATTGTCAGAATGACTTGGTTATGAGTATTGGAATACGATTTACCGAGTGTGATTATTTGTGAGCGTGGCACGTTATTTGATTGGATTATACTCATGTTTGAATCATCACATTTCCTTATATGTTTTTGCTTGCCTGTTTGCAATGTGTTTTAATTATTTATTTTCTATATTCTACGTTACGTTTTATGAACTGCTTGTTGTATGAGATTTAAATATCTATATGTGAGAACTGATATTATATGCTAATTGTCCAATTTTATTGAAATATGCGGCTGCTGGAGTTATACGCGTTTAGTGCTGCCAAGTTACTTTTAATCATAGGTTAAATAAACCAAAACTTTGGTTTAGAGATTGTTGGTTAGAACAGTCACTTCCCGCCTCTGAGCGGGAGATCCTCCTATTTTTGTTTTTGTCTCCGTTGCAGGCAATTCTCGAGACTCAGGATTATCGGGACGATTAGGATGTTTCATTTGTATTCGTTGAGAGATTGTAATGTATATTTGTATCCTATGCCATTTGAATGTAATTTAATTAACATCCGGCATGTATTAGACTTAATTAATTTTCCGCCTTAGTTTAATTAAGTCACGAAAAACCGGGTTGTTACAAACAAGATGCATCTTCTTTTCTGGTGGCTCATCTTAAGAACTCTTCAGTTAAGCGTGCTTGCGGGAGAGTAGTCTTAGGATGGGTGACCTCCTGGGAAGTTCTCAGGATGTGCACGAGTGAGGACAAAGTGCGCTGAAAAGGACCCGTGTTGGTTTGTGGGCGATGTACGCAGCCTGACGAGCTACCGTGAATAACATTTCGGCCTTTGGTTGGGGCCGGGGTGTTACAGTAGTTCATTTTAAACAGTCCGTATGTCCGAATCCAAATTTAAGCAAAGGTAGTAACACTCGAATTTGTTCATTTTTTATACATGTAACGTTTATTTTTATCGGTTTCGTTGATTCTTTTTATTTACGATTCATTATACAATCTAATATAATCCTAATTACTAATCAAATTTAGTGACTAAGTGACAAATTCATTTTGATCAAAATTGACCCATTTTTAATAGAAAAACCGTGGCCCTCATTTATATTTAGCTATTTGTTTATTTTTTTGTTTTTATTAATAATTCATTACTTTATCTAATTAAATTACTTAAGGGATAAAATACATAGTGACAAATTCATTTTAAGTTCAAAAATTATGCTAAAACCATGGCACTTATAATAATTAGGTGTTTTAGTTTCATTTTCTAATTTATCGGTTTTTGACTTTGTAACACCCCGTGTTTTTATTAATACTAATTAATCATTTTAACAAAATTCTTAAATTAAAATTTATATAATTTAACTTTTATTCCTTTGTTTTGAAAACGTGACTGAAAAATTTCATTCGAATAAACTTTCTCAAGATATTTCTAATTAATTTTCTTGATTTAATATTTATTTGTATTATATTTTTATTTCAAAAATACTTGTCAAACAAAAACTTTGATTAAATTGCTTTTATTAAACTTTATAAATTTGCGCTACATTTTAAAAATCCCCACCTTCATAAAATTTAGTCGGTATAAAAATATTCTTTCAAATAAGCAGACCGTTTGAAAATTTGTGAGACCGTAATACAGTTTGTAACTGACAACTTTTATACATTTATATTTTCACACTATAAATTTTATAATATGAATAATAGAATTAAAATTTTAAACAAATAATTTAAAGTATAGTAAATTTAATAAAATATAAAAGTTTATAAATAAGAGTAAATAAAACGGAGCAAACAAAATCAAACAGACCCACAAATACTCCCTCACAAGTCGGTACACACACACCTTTAGATATTTGTTTTTAACCTAATTTTAATCTCCTCTCCTTATATCCCCCTATTTGTTTTCATTTTACTGATAAGCCTCCATCTTCTTCTTCCTACCTCTCTCTCTCCCTTATACTCCCTTCATCTCCATTAAAACCATAACAACAACAAACACAACACAATAACAACAACAAAACCGACAACAACAACCAACAACGGACAACCACTGTAGCGGCCACCATGGCCATGGTGGTCGAACCACCATTAAAGGTGAGCTCGAGCTCGAGCTCAGTCACCCTGTACCACCACCGTCCTCCTTTTCTCTCCCTCTTCGTGGTCCCCTGTTCGCCGCCGCCTCTGCCCTCTTTTCCCTTGCCACCGTACACCACCACCGGAGGCCACACCACCTCAGGCCACCTCCTTCCTTGGCCATCACCACCGCCGCTGCTCTCGCCGCTTCTCCTCTCGCTTCCCTCTCTCGCCTCCTCGCTCTTTTCCTGTTTCGCCCTTCCTCGACCTCGGACCACCACCGTCAAACCACCGTGAACCACCTGGCCCCGCCCACCGTGGGCCTGGCTTCTATTTGCCGTCGTATTTTTATCGTCGGTAAGTTAAACCGTTTTCAGTCCATAAATTTATCGTCAATTGATTTTGTCGACTTTAAATTCGTTTTGCCGACTTTAATCCCCTGCGTGTTTGTTCATTTGCCGAGGACGGAGTCGACTCGAGTTTGACGCCCATGCTCTTCCTCTCTACGCTCTTCCGTATCTTTCCCCTGCTTCCGACTCGGTTTTGACTTTGACCACCGTTTCTCAATGGTGAGCTGCGTTTTTTTTTACTCTCTTTAAGTTAATATGAAGTACTCTCGGTTTCATTTTATTCATCCTGTCATTATCGATTTACTTGATAAATTGATTATTATCGCTTCTAATTCACTCTTAATTCTCCCATTCTTAAACGATAAATGTCGCCGCCAACTTTCACGATGTCACTATTGACAACCCGAAGTGATGTTGCTCTCATTAGGATCGACTGCTACTGATTTTAGGTGTACGAGAAAATGGGTTGGATTTATTCGGAGGCCTCAGTTCGTGTGCCAAATTTAGGTGACTCGATTAATTCTCCAAAATCTCTAATTTTAACACTTTGGTTTTATTTTAATTTTGTTATTAAAAGTGAGCTAGTTATGCATTAGACACGTATGAGTCCCGTTTCAGTTTAATTTGATAACTTTGTATGATTCGCTATAGTATGAAATTGGGTGTTAATTTTAGTTATAATATAATGTTGAATTGAATTGTGAAATATGATATTTATATGATTTTGTGAAATTATATTTTGGGTGAAAATGCGTTGTGAATTATTGTTGAATTATATGTAATATTATCATGTTAAAATTATTTGTTATGTGTAAATTAAAATATATAAAGTTTATGTATCACAAGTATAAAATAAGACTAAAAATATTATTAACCGACTTAAGTAAATAAACTTAATAAATATAAAACCATTCATAGTCGTAAAAATATTTGTCGTCACTAAAAAGTTAAATCGAAATATAACTAAAAATGAAGAATTAAGTTAAAAGAGTAGTAAGTGAAATTAGTATTTAAATAAGTTTAAAGGTAAAAACATAAGTTAATTGCTACTCGTATAAAAATTTCTAATATAAATAGTTATATAAAATGTCATATATCACATTTAATATAAAGATTACCTTGTTAAAATTATAAAGTTTACAATGAACTTAAAATATACTAAATAAATATTTGGTTAAAATAATAAAAAAGAAATTGGGTACTTTGAAACTTAAAATGAATCTAAGTAAAACTATTATTGAATAAAGTTAATAATTAGTATCACAAATAAGAATTTACTAAAAGGGTGAGTTATTAAGATCATATAAAGATCGACTAAAATTTTACTAAGTAAAGTTAATAAAAATTATGAATGATATATATTTATATATATAAATACAAAACCTAACTAAAATTTAAACTATAAAGTGTATGACATTATAAAAAGTTATAAAAAATTAAGTAAATTAAACTTGAGTGAATATTACTAAAATATAAATATTAATAATCTCACGATCAAATTATTAAATCACTTAATCCGACTACGTTAAAGTTACATAAATAAAATTCTATGATTTAATTTATTTTTCACCTAAATCGAATAAGTAAAGAAAAATTATAATATGAAGTTGTATTAAGAAATTAAACCACCTAAAAGAAATTTAACTAAATGTCACTTAATCATATTTTATCAAGAATACTAAAAATTGTAGAATATCATTTAAGTAATATTTCTAAGTTAAAATAAAGGTTATGAATGCTAAATCGCTAAACACTTTACAATTTAACTAAAAGGAACTAATAATTAGAAAACCTAGTTACATTAACTAAATCATTTAACTTCATCAAATAAAATACTTACACTTGAATAAAATAAATTAGTTACTTAAAACTATTTAAGTTACTCGAAATAAAGAACTTTTAAGTAAACTAAGTAACGAGCATAAATATTTAAAAGAAAATATAATAATAAATACTAAGTATAGAAAAAGATACTAAGTATAAGAATACATGTACTTATAAAAATACGTATAAAATACGAAGTATAAAAATACGCATACGTATAAAAATACGTACAAATACGAAATACGATGAATAGCAAATACGATGAATAGTAAATATGATGAATAGTAAAATAATGAATAGTGAAAATATTTAAAAGTTACAAATGGACTCTAAATAAATCATTAAGTTTTTCTATGTGTTCTGTTTACCTGAAGAACTGCTAGAACTAAAATTTCATTATACAAGTTCGACGATATATTTATGTTACGAGATTGTCATTATTATTACTTGTGAACGAGAGAATGAGAAGTTAAGAAAGCGAGTACTTGAATAAAATACTAGGATTGTTCGCCATGTTGCGACTCTTGATATTCAAAGTTAACGAGGTAGCTGTCTATGGGGACTTGGGCTCCCTCCCAGAGTTGCCCAAGGCTATTCAACGATCTTAAGATTGCTGTTTGACGTGTGGTATCAACCTCAGGGATGGGGCATACTTGATACTTCCGCGGGCCCATGGAATAGTAATTGGAAACGCCAGCCCCATCCGGGGGTACCCGTCTCTGGTGATAGTCGAACTTTTTCGTCGGTGATACCTTTTGAATAGCGAATACGTATGATCCTCGATAGGTAGTGTATGCATACATTAGACAAGGGATTGAATCATCCTTATTACCTTAGATATCTTTAAGCCTGGTAGTCACGTCCAAGTTATGTTGGCCCTACCGGCTACTGCGCGGATTATGTCTGCATACTTCCGCCTTACTAACGAAGACTCATTTGTTATCACATGTTGAATGTATTTCCTTGTTTTAATTGGTTATTGCCTGAATGACGTTGTTATGAGTTTGAAATTGCCTTGTTGAGTATGATTGTTGAGGAATGTTATACACTATGAGAATTGTTGTATGCACGTATTTGAATCATTATAATCCCTCGTGCTACGTGAGATATTGCATGATTGTTCACGACTATATGTTTATTGAATTGATTACGACTTATGCATATATCTTGATTGCTATGATTTAAGTTTTATATATATATATTACGATGTTATATGAATTGAGATAATAATTAAGTTTATATATTGTGTTCTATAAATTGAAATGTTTTAAGTTTCGTTTATCATGTTGTATGAGATTTAAATATCTATATGTGAGAACTGTTATTATATGCTTATAGTCCAATCTTATCGAAATATGCTACCGGAGTTATCTGGCGTTTAGTCTTTGCAAGTTACTTTTAATCATAGGTTAAATAAACCAAAACTGTGGTTTAGAGGTTGTTGGTTAGAACAGTCACTTCCCGCCTCTGAGCGGGAGATTCTCCTATTTTGTGTTTTTGTCTCCGTTGCAGGCAATTCTCGAGACTCAGGATTATCGGGACGATTGGGATGTTTCATTTGTTTTCTTTGAGAGATTGTAACATATATTTGTATCTTATGCCATTTGAATGTAATTTAATTAACATCCGGCATGTATTAGACTTAATTAATTTTCCGCCTTAGTTTATTTAAGTCACGAAAAACCGGGTTGTTACAGACTTAAAGTTTTTATATACTAATTATTTAGTTTATACCAAAGTGATTTAAACTAAAATGTAATTTCACTAAATATTTTATTATATTTATGAATAGTGTTTTTACTCACTTTAAATTTCTAACTTTTATATTTTAAAGATTTCGCTTATTTAACTTATATATTTAGTTTTGTAATTACTTACCTGTTAATAAAAACAATAAATAACAACAAACATAAAAACATTATAAATCAAAATATGCCAAATCATCAAGAACACATGAAGATCATCAAGAATTTCAAGAACACACATGAATTTCATATGAACATCAAAAACTCAAAAATTCATATTATCATTTAAATTTCTCAACAATTACTAATAGGACTAACTAATCTAAACTAACATAATATGTTATTTACAAAAATTAAAACTACAAATAGGTCCAAAAATAGTAATAAAACCGTGAGTATGTATTATTGTTTTACAAAATTTATATTTTTGATTTTTCTTACTTTAAACTCATAGTTCATATTTAACATAATCTTTCATATAAACTTATATATATTTAAAACTCATAAAACATAAATAAAACATATAAACAACATCTTAAAGTGTATGAAAAAAAAAAATACTAACATGCTTTTCATAATAACTACAACAAATACACTTATAAAATTATTACTTATTATCATTTTATTATACTTTATATAAACACATAAACACACATATGATAATAACACAATAAATATAACACATAAACATTTATAGCATGTGATTTACAAAATTTAAACTAGTGTGCGGGGGCACCTCAAATTAGATGGTTATCGTCGAGGATCTAAAATAAATTTTAGATCGGATTTTTCTTCACCCAAAAATACCCATGTTCTTCACCCAAATAAACCAAGAAGTTTGCTTCAAAATGTAACACCCCGTGTTTTTGTAACACAATATTATAAAAGAATTTAATTCCTTAGATTAAATTCATCCTTTTTCCTTATACTAAAAATGCGACTGAATTTTTTTTCGCCAAATAATACTAAATTTCTTAAGTCCAAATTTAAAATTTTTGAAAAAATAAAGTTTGTTGTATTATCTTCAGAATTCAAAAAGAAACACATTTCAAAAATTTTATAAAAGTCAACCATAAAATTTATATCGCCTTTCAAATTTCAAAATAGCTAAGTCATGTTTACTATTCATAAGAATAAAAGTAAAACCTTTTATTCATAGAATTTAATTTCGTACATTTTTGATTTTTGAATAAAATTGGACCCGTATATTTTTCCCGTCTTTGAAATTCAAGTCAACAATTTCAAACACGCAAGTCAAAGTCAAACCACCCTATTTCCTTCCACATTCACGTACCAAAACTCTTAACATCAAAAAAATTGTAATCATTTTGATTATTATTTAATAAATCATATTATATTAATAAATAATTACTATTTATATTCTATTAAACTAACATTTTCACAAAACATCGAAAATTTAAGTTATACCTATTCTAAACTTATAAAATTTTTGACGTTTGAGTATAATGATTTAATTCGTTAACATTCAATGAAAAAAATAAGCATTTCGACCAAAATAAATTTTTATTCAAAGTTGTGAGGCACTAATACCCAATTTTTGTTTTGATTTCGTTTTGTGGTTTATTTTCATTTTTATTTTCGATCTTACTTCTAAACATTATTTTAAAACTATATATTTCATTTCGAGACTTTTCGCGTGCGCGCAAATCAAAAATTTCAGAAACGAAAGTCGAGGCCCTTTGTCTTACATGTAGGCCGAAATTTTTGACTACTCTTAGTCTTACTTATCCTCTTCCATTCTTCATTTTCTTACACACATCTAATGCTCTTACACACCTATCATTTTGTTCATTAGTGTTTATCATTATTTAACAAAACTAGTTTCCTTTTAGTTTTTTTTTAAATGTTACCCGTATAAACCTTGGCGGCCAAACTTTCGAGGTCCGAAAAGTGGTCATACGGACTCGGAATTTAACGAATCAAAAGCCTAAACCACCTAATTTTTCGAGACGGATTTAATGGTACAGTTTTCATAACCATCAGACAGACCGAACTAAATTCATTTTTCTGTTTTCTTTCAAAGGTCAAATTTCATTCCTCGAAATATTCTAGTCGTCTATTTTATCGACGTTCCTTAACTTTTAAATATTTTCTTCAATAGTAAATAAAATATTTTAGTCTTAGAACTTTAAAGTAGAGATATTTCGAAAAATCGTCGAACGCGCACACTTAAACTTTTACCGTCTTTCTTACCCGAATTATTTCGTAACACGTTTTTCGAAAAACGAAACATTTTAAAATATCAAGGGGACAAACTCTTAGCCAAATAGTAAGTTAGACTTTGACTACAAATGTGATGATGATTTTTAATTTCATTATCATTAAACTTTATTTAATTAAAATGCTTTATTTAAACACCTAACTTAGGAAATTTCCTACCACTTACATGCCAAGTTACAAAGAGCAAAATCACTTGCTACTACTTCATTATTGCCGTAGGAAACACTCCTCATTTGCTCTCTTTTATTTTCTTCTTTTTTTTTTTCTTACTAAAACCTCTTAAATAGAACACTAATAATATTTCTAATAACTCATAAGTGTTCTAGTAGTTAGTGGGTATATTTTAGAGGCTAACTTGCTTGGATTCTTGGGTGAAAAACATGGGTATGTTTGGGTGAAGAATAATCCGATCTAAAATTTATTTTAGATCCCCGACGATTCACAATCTAATTAACACCCGCACACTAGGTTTTAATTTTGTAAATCGCATGCTATAAATGTTTATGTGTTATATTTATTGTGTTTATGATCACCTAGCATCACATGTTAAATAAGGAGATAAAAATCGAAAAATAACATTAGTGTAACACTATAAAAACCCACGGCCTACCCTTCATTTTTGGTTTAATTTTTCGTTTTAATTTTTGTTAATTGCATGCTTAAAATACTTATAATAAGATGAATATGAAAATATAATTAGTTTATGTTTAGGACTTAAGATGAAATTGTTGTGTTATTGAAATGCTTTAAAGTATTTATGTGCATGAAAATATTGTTGTTATTTTGATGTTGAAATAATTTACTTTTGTGTGTTAATGTTTTGTTACGATTTTCACTTATGTTAAGTACATGTATAATATAAAGAAAATTAGTTATTGAATTAGGAGTATAAAAATCAAAAATAGAAATTTGTGAACATATATAAATTATACACGGCTATTTTGAATAAAATGGACCAATCTTTAGTTTTAATTTTTCTAAATAACATATTATGATTAGTTTAGGTTAATTAGACTTGCTATAAAAATTTGAGAAAATAAAACGATAATATAAAAATTTGAGTTAAAAGTGTTCTTTAGAAAAGCATAAGTGTTCTTGAAAAATTCATAAGTATTCTTTATTTTTAGCTAGTTTTGATTTATGATTTTTATAAGTTTTATTAAGTTGTTGTTTTAGTTCACTAGTGAATAAATACAATACTAAAACATATAAGTTAAATAACTAAATCTTTATAATGAAAAAGTTAGAAATTTAAAGTGAGTAAAATCACTATTCTTAAATAAAATAAAATGTTTAGTGGAAATTATAAACTAGTTAAATCACTTTAGTATAACTTGATTTATTAGTAAATAAAAAGTTTAAGTCAAAAACCGATAAATTAGAAAAAGAAATGAATAGAGTAATATAGGTAAAGGCTACGGCCTCTTCATTATTTTTGGACTAAAATTGATTTTGTCACTTTTTATTTTATCACTAAAATAATTTAATTAGTTAAGTTAATGAATTATAATAAAAACAAAAAGAAACAAATAGGTGAAATAAAATAAAAGGCCACGGCATCCCCACTTAAATTGGACCTATTTTGATCAAAATGAATTTATCACTTAGTCACTAAATTTGAATAGTAATTAGTTTTATATTTTAATGTATAATGAATCGTTAATAAAAAGAATCAACTAAACCGATAAAAATAAACGTTACATGTATTAAAATGAACAATGTCGAGTGTTACTACCTTTGCTTAAACTGGATGTGGTTATACGGACTAAGTATAAAATGAACTTAACAACTTTGAGTAAAATATGTTTCAAAATCACTAAATACAAAACGAACTTAACGACTTTAAAACTAGAATTCCACACTAAGAAAAATAAGCTTAGTTTAGTATCTAAATAAAATACTAAGTATAAAAGTACGAATAAAATACTAAGTATAAAAATACGAATAAAATACCAGGTATAAAAATACGTATAAAATACGAGGAATAGTAAAATACGATGAATAGTGAAATACGATGAATAGTAAATACGATGAATAGTAAATACGTGAATAGTAAAATACGTGAATAGTAAAAATATTTAAAATTTACGATTGGACTCCAAATAAATTATTTGAGTTTTCTATATGTTTCCGTCTACTTGAAGAACCACTTGAACTAAAATTCCACTATACAAGTCCGACGATGATTTACTATGAACTGTCACCTGAATAATTTGAGAATAAGAGAATAAGAAAAGAAGTACTTGTTGAATACTCGGGTGTCTGTCATGTTGTGAATCTATTGTGCCATCGTTGGAAAGGTAGCCGCGTATGGGGACTCTTTCACTCTCAGTCGATCGAGGCGCCCTAATGACTCTCATAGTCTTTAGGCAAGCGGCGTTACATCCCTTGAATGGGCATAAATGTGGCGACTGCGGTCCATACGAGGTAAATCTGAAATGACCATCCCATCCGGGGACCTTGTCGTTAGGTATTAATCGTTTTGGTTAGGAAAAGCATACTCTCTCGAGTAGCGAGGACTGTGTCGTTTCTAAGTGAAAGTGTGTGCACACATAAGATAAGGGATTGAATCGTCCTTCTTACCTAGTGGTATCCTTAGCATTAAAGTCCGTTGATGTACCCGGCAGCTTTTGCGCAGGCCTTGCTTTTGTAGGGTTTTGCATGCTTCCATCCTAACTGGTTGTGGCTCATAGGACAACGTATGATAGATTATCCATATTGTATTGGATATTAGGTAGTTATCACGTACGCTACTTAGTATTTGATCTGATGTACGAGTCTGAGCAGCTAGTGCACTTTGATAATTATCTATGAAAGTACACAAGCCGCTCTGTAGTCAAGACTCGCGAGTTATGTTACTATATGAATAATTGAAAAGGGTCGACTACCCCGATTATGAATGAAATGATGATGACTTGCCTACATGATTATGATTTGAGATGATTCAATGATTTAAGTACCATGTTAAATGAGCTGTTTTATGTTATGCTTTATGAACTGCATTATTGTATGTATATATGTGTTGCTTAGAATGTGCGGGGCTGAAAAAGCTAATACGGGAATCAACAGGTACCCCGAGACTTGACTGTTGATCTATACAAGGGGATTGAAGGCCTTATTTTGTATTTTGAGAGAATGTAAACGATTAAACTCTGTTTTATGTATGACTCTTATTATGTATAATGAGTTGTATTACGATGACAGCTGGTTTTGTAATAAATAGACTTAATTAATATTCCGCCGTAGTTTAATTAAAGTCACGAAAAACCGGGTTGTTACACAAAAGACCCACTAAAGAACTAAGGATACTTAGGATGTATTAGAATATTATTAAGGTTTTTATTTAGGTTGTTTTTGTAAGAAAATGAAAGAAAAATAAATGGGGGAAAGTGAGGAGGGGCTACGGCATTTTGAGGAGCCAAATGAAGTTCATTTTGCACTTGTAATGTTGTGTGCAAGTTGTGCCAAGTTTATTTAGTTAGGTGTTAAGTTTTAATTAAATTAAATAAAGTTTAATTCAAAAGAAAATAAAAGCAATCATCATTTTTGGACACCAAAGTCCAACTTACTATTTGGCAAAGAAAATGTTCCCCCGATATTTTAAAAAGTTTCGTTTTCGAAAAAAGTGTTACGAAATAAATCGGGTAAGAAATACGGTAAAAGTTCAAGTGTGCGCGTTCGACGATTTTTCGAAATATCTCTACTTTAAAATTTTAAGGCTAAAATATTTTATTTACTATTGAAGAAAATATTTAAAAGTTAAGGAATGTCGATAAAATTTTAAGAGCTGAGACGGCGAAAATAGAATATGAGGTTTCGAGGAATGAATTTTGACCTTTGAAAGAAAACAGAAAAATGAACTTCGTTCGGTCTGTCTAATAGTTATGAAAACTGTACCATTAAATCCGTCTCGAAAAATTAGGTGGTTTAGGCTTTTGATTTGTTAAATTCCGAGTCCGTATGACCACTTTTCGGACCCCGAAAGTTAGGCTCCAAAGGTTTATACGGGTGACATCTATATATATCTATTAAAACACAATCTTCCCTTAAAAAGCTTTGAAAAAACAAACCAAAATTACTTATCCTTCCTCCACGTCATCTTTGCTGCCACGTCAAACTTAAGTGTGCACCTCGCGACACTTCCTCCTCACATCAAAAATTCATTCAACTTCCTCCTATCTTCATCTAATACCCCCGCGTTTCTCACCTTCTCCCCCGCGTTTCGTCATCTCCGTTTCGTTTGTCGTCGTCGTCGTTATGGCTCCGTCATACTCCGACTCACACTAAAAGGATCTCCACCGCCGCAACAACCTCGACCTCCTACATCGCCGACTGTTTGAGAGAGAGAATTGCGTGGAGCGGTGGATCTCTGTCACGCTCACTCTGCACCTCTGCCGCGAGGTCTCAGGTAACTCGCTGAAGGCCGTCATCTCCGTCGTATTCTACCGCCCTTCGATATCGCTCCTCCCCAATTTCGGCAGTTCCACTCGCCGATTTTCTGTTACCAACTCGAGGTTCACTTTAATCGCTTAAATTTAGTCTCCATTTTTCAATTTAGTTCTCAATTGTGCTAATTTCAACAGTAATATGAATTGATAGGTTTTGAGCGAGTTTCGTTTTAAATTGTGTTGTGTTGCTTTGTTTTGTGCATTTGTTAACTGAGTATGTTACTTATCACGGTTGAATTTTTCAATGTTTGCGGGTTTTGAAAGGTTGAGTTATATGTGTGTTTTGGCTATTTAACAAATGTATACTCATGTGAAAGTTTTGGGGTGTCATTGTTGGTGTCCAATCGGAGATATTGAACTCCGAAGTCCATGAGTTTTGATTGCCGCCAAATCCTGGAATGCGTTTGTGTTTTCATAGTTGCCTGTGGTGTTGTTGGCACGTTTAAATTCGTTTTTCTTTGATTTTAAGTGTTTTGGGGTCTCACGTGATTTTTACGAACATCTAATTGTCTGTTTGCGTGCAATTCCACCAAAATTCGAAGCTTATTTGTTGTATGTTTTTTTGGACGTTGGTGAAACATATTACGGTCCAGTTGTTTTCTAATATGTTCGGTGTATTTCACGTTTGGTTATTGTGTATAGAACATCTCCGTAATGGATCTTCGATTCAACATTGTCAACCGAATGAACAAGCAAGTGGGTGTGCTGCCAAAACTCTCACTACCGACGATTCATGTTGGGCATCGTCAATCAAATTTCACGTCACTGATGTCCCATGCTCAGGTAATACTATTTTGTAGGTAGTCAATAGAGATTAATTATTCACTCTTACTTTTAGTCATTTGCAGAGGATCAAAATAGAGATTTAATTGGATCATTTTTGAGTTGTAATTTCAATGTATTTTACTAAAAGAATATTTGAATATCATTGGTTTCGATGTGAAGCTGTGGGATATTCACAGATCGGTTTGTAGAAGTTTGTTTTAATGAATTGTTATTGGTTTTGTGTAACATAAGAAGTTGAGGATGGAAAGAGTGATTGGACTGCCAACGATTAGCGTGGAAACGACTGATCCTCTGCGAGATGATTACTCACGGACGAAGTACGGACAGAACCTAATGATGGGATCTCATTACTCAAGGTTAGTTATGCACCTTTGCTATACGAGCAATTGTATTTCTTTGTGTTTGTGTCGTTGTTGGCCTACGTTTGAATTTATCAAATTGTGTATGTAATGGTCCACTTATCCACGTAAACTGATCCTCATGGGATTCTTTCATTTTCAGTCGTCTTTAGTTAAGCAAATACTTTAATAGTATTTTTTTGGGTATGTTTTTTCGTTGTTTGACTTCAAAATTTATCCCGTCAAATTCGCTAAAATGTATTTGACATGGGTTCTTACTCAAAGAGGTGTCGCAAATTTAAAACGCTTACTAAAACATTGAAATGTATTTGTTTGATTTACTGTTGGTACTTGTAAATTAGTGTGCTCGGCGTTGAATCGGGAATTTTGGCAAACTGAACTAAAAAAATGTGTTACAGTCACTGCATTGTTTTGGTTGTCGATGTTTAGCGTTGCAACGATTGTTGTCGTATGGTACTGTCACTGCGCATTGTTGTAACCGCTATTAGTTTCTTCAGTCCTATTTTTTTTTTCCCTCATACTTTCGACTCATCCTCTTTTCTTCACTACTATATTATTTGATTACCTGTATTCATTTGTTGCAAATTCCTGTGTCGGTCGTCTATTCATCAGATCTTATAAGCGTCATCTGCGTCGCATAGTCGCATATGAATTTGCTCTTATTATTAGCAGATAAAAAGCTAACAACTCGAGGTTTAATATCATCATTTGATGAAGAAAAGCTCAACATTTGCTGCTTATTATTATTATTATTAATATTAATACTATTAATATTATTATTTTCAGTATCAGATCTTAGGCCAAAATCAACAACATGTTCAGCCATTTTGGAAGCT
The DNA here is from genome assembly GCA_023091065.1 of Dianthus caryophyllus. Lineage (NCBI taxonomy): Eukaryota > Viridiplantae > Streptophyta > Magnoliopsida > Caryophyllales > Caryophyllaceae > Dianthus > Dianthus caryophyllus. The sequence continues at coordinate 6,003,006 of CM041529.1, read as the reverse complement.
CGATCATCTTCTTCTTCCTTGTCAAACGGGTCAGATCTTTCCAGCTTCATTTGCCCAGATCCATTTTCATTATTATTATTTCCAAAGTCTACAATAGCGCCTTACTCAGCAAAGGATTGGGACGTAGTCATGGCACATAAATTAGCAAATGACAAAACCGACCCCCTTCCCATTCAACTGATGAATTCATTCAGTCACAGACTCACACCTCAATACTCAATGAAGACGAAAAGTTGTTCTTTCTATTTTCTTGAAATCACAAACTCCCAATTCAATTAAATGTTTCACCAATGTTCGGTCCAAAACCCCAAATCCACCAGCAACTCGCCGAGGTATGTTTTCTTCTACCTTTGATTTTTCAATTGGACATCATTGTCGATTGTACGACTTTTTTTTTTTTTTTTTTTTTTTTTTTTTAATATCAGTTTGTTTGTGATGAATTTCAAGCGAATTTCAGAAAACCTAGAGCGAAACCCCTGCCTATCGCCGCTTGTAACGCTTCCATGAAGTTCAGTTCATGTATATTGTGCTGATGAATCATCAATTTAATTTGTTAATTTATTTACAGTTTCAGAGAATGTAATCTTCTAACTGCTGGTGAATTTTTCTCTCGAAAATTTTTATGTGAAACTTTACTTAAGTGTACATGATATGCTGATAAATGTTGAATTTGCTGATCAATTTTGCAGTGTTGGAAGGTTTGTGGAATTGTGGTTAGTAAATGGCGAATACGATATGATGAACCGTAGCGGACTGACAAAGGAGCAGATTGTAATGGTGCTATCTGCTGGATGCTTAGCTTCACTAATTCTTGCCACTTTTATCGGCATTTTCTCTGATGCGCTGTAAGTCTATTCATCGTACCTTCGATCCTACTAGATGCTTAGTAGATTTGGGTTTGTGATTATAATGTAGATGAGAGATGTTGAAATTGATCTTCATTTTTTTTCGTGCGGTACTCGGAAGTCGGAAGAATTATCATCACTACATTATATTGCGAGTATTTAGCAATTTAATTGTGTGACCTAAAAAACTTTTGAGCCTGAGGTTTGTATATAATTATGTAGAAAACAAAAAGTGGTGATAGAAAACAATTGTTAGATACTTGTGAGATAGAGATTAGAGTTTCAATAATTTGAAAAGCGAATTTGTTTAGTTTGAAAAATCATATGGAGCAACATTTTTCTGTCGGTTTGTGTAACGATTTATTTCGTTCTTGATAGTATGTGAGTCGTGAGAGTCAAGACTGAGTTTCTATATGGTTTTTGAGAATTGTCAAGCTCTTTACGTTTGTAGAGGCCACAAGAAATTTTATCTTCTGTTTTCCATTCTACATCTGATCATTGGCATATGGAGTACAATTGCGACTCATCCTGCTATATGGTTACCAAGCATCTGCTTGGCTCTTGCGAGTTCAATATTTTCATTCAGTTTCGAGGCTTGGATTGTGGTGGAACATGATAAGGTTCGTTTCACCTCTGTATGTTCAGTCTACAGTTCTGTAAACATATTGAGTACCCTGTTTAGTTCTTATGTTTTGTCAGTTATTTTATTCGCATGTATGTTATGAAACAAAATGTTTTTATCCTCGTAAAAAAAACGTGTGTTCTTTTCCTCAATCTTGCTTGATGTTGGTGTCTTAACACATCTTTACTGTTCTTAACGCAGGAAGGGTACAGGCAAGATGCTTTGAATGATACATTTTGGTTGCTGTCGTTTTTGGAATTGGCATCCATGATTGGAGGTCAAATCATTGCAAATTGGGCATTTAGTCATGCTTCGAGGAACAGCTATATCTCTCCTTCCGTTATATCAGTGTTGTTAGCGTGGTAAATATTAGTTTCACAATCAAAACTGGCACTGAACCTCCATTAAAGGGAAACCTCAAAGAGCATAGAACAGCGTTCTTTGCCTACATTTCAAGCGGTATGATAAATTCTTTCTTCACATTAGTCGTGATTAGGTACGAGTAGTATCTATTGAATATTGATCATCAGATTTATCAATGAACAAGGCAATTAGAGATGCTTAGGGCTGGATTTTGAGCACGGCAACTTCAAATTATATTCTTTGTTTTCATTAAAAACAGAAACACGTCCAAAATTTGTTTTATATCTTCTCAGTTTCTTGTGTATGTAAATTATATTCATTTGTAAACGTGTAGTGAGTAAATCCTGCACTTCTAATGTCATGGCTTTCAGTCACCAAGTTAGGGTCAAACCGTCAAAGTCAGTATATATTATACTTAGTGTTTATATTCTGGACTTCTGGAGGGATCATGCCGTATATGAAATTCATTCTGCAGACAAATTCAACTAATTGATACCAGCTGATTTTTTGTGATTAATAGACAAACGCGTATGGTATCAGGGATGCGCACTAGCATGTCTTCACTTCTCTGTTGCAGTTTTCTGGATTTTATGGGCACCAACTTTGGTGGTACGACTCTTAATATTCTTTATCTGTTATATTGCTCTGTTGTATGAGAAATTGAGAATGATGTCGTTTTACCTGAATTTACCCTTTGTTTTTGGGAATTTCTTATTTGAGGCTTCGCTTATGCACAACATTTCTGCTGTTATATTAGAGTCTATATACAAAGTACATGAAACTCGTCTGATGTTCTGCCTTTGATGTTCAAGAATGCTCGGAAGCACAGCCTTTCCATGGTCTCTAAGTGGAATGTTATCTCTTCGTATCGAAGACTGCCTACTTTATGAATTCATCGGTGCTGGGGTGGTCGCTTCCATTATAGCTTACGACTACCAGGTGCCGAACTGTCTACTACTTGAAAAGCTTTTCCATACCCAGTATTCTGATTTTCGTACCCTTCGAATGGTGCTAATAATTTATCGTTGAATTAATTCTGATGTGTAGGAAATCGGATTTTAAATTGCTCTATTCTGCCTGTTTCAAGCCGTCGTTGGGCTAATATTGCCTACTCTTGCTCGGCTGAGGAGCACGTTAGTCCCTTTCTCTCAACGGTATGATTAAAAGATGATGTCGATGATTATGTTGGAGTTTCTGATACTACAACTCAGTTTGGGGGCAATTGGAGGTGGATTTTTTTTAATTAATTTCATGTTAATTTATTTTTTAAATCGGTTTTTTAAGGTTTTGTGTGGTGTTCATTATAAAATTATTGTTGTTGGTTGCTTCGGAGGATAGTAACTTTATATCATAAATTTTTTACGCATGACGGTTCTGATCTAATATTTGTGCAATTACTATGCAGATTGCTTGACTTTTACAGTAAAGCGACCCTTGAGAGATGCGTCAAAGAAGTCTAATTTGAAGCAAGCAAAGGTCTATTGTTGCAGTGGTATGGTTATCAAAATTTTCTGAATTCTACTACAACGGCGTTTCTGCAGGTTATAAAGTGGTCTGATAAACGATATTTTTTGTACGATGTAGGTACTTAGGGTCTTAATCGGGAGCACCTGATGATTGCTGACAGAGTTCCGTTTTATGTCATTTCAAACTCAGCCTCTATGATCAGGTATGTTACATTCCTTGTAATTGATCAGTGATCAGTCACATAACTTCTTTTTAGGTTATTTCGACTATTGATAATTTATCTAAAATCTGAAGTACTTTGAAGTTTTCTAATACTCTCCAAACTTCCGAAATATAAGTAATGTTAAGGTAATCGTATACTTCAGTTTTCTAAGTTCTTATGAAGGGTTTGATAAGTTAAGATGAGGAGAGTCGAAGCCGTTTTAAACGATCAGTCGTATTGTCCTGTGTCCTACGTTGTTTTCAGGTTTGGCTTGTAAGTTCTAACACTGGGAACGTGGAAAACAAAGTCCGTTACAACACTTCCTAAAAGGTTCGGCTTGTAAGTTTTAACACTTATCCTGTTATGAGTTATGACTAACTACACTTGTGATTTGGAAGTAGGCAGAATAGCATATTTCAGGATGATCTTTGTCATGACACCACCAAGTTTCTGTGTGTCTGAACCCAAAGAGAGGGGGGTAACGTCCAATTAAACTATCTTAATAACATCCCTTGCCAGAACACCAGCGTGTTATACACCACAGTCCCAAATAATCGAGTTACCCAACTTAATAGTGGATGCATATGTTTTTCTCATTTATCCACTGACTGTTAGATAAATCCGCGATTTTATTCATAAGTGTTTCGATGTTTCGATATAGAAGGCACCAATGGATGTACAAAAATGTATTATCTTCCCGAGGTGTTCCAGGTTGATCATTTTGAACACGTAGGCGGGAAATGGCTTACTCTTCTGTTGAACCGTCTTTGTTATTGCTAACCAAAGGGACCGGAACCAATATATCATGAGACTCCAAAAAATCAGAAATGGTGAAATTTTATCCAGACCAACTTACCAACATCAAATAGAAAACTCTAAAAGGCTGATATAAGTAGCGAGTTTATGTGAATAAATAAAGGGTAGTGACAATGCGACTCTATTTTTGGCTACGCTAAAGCAGCCAATTTAGTTTGCTTTTTTTCGCATTTCAAGTGTGCATATACGGTGCATTTGTTTATAAAGCCATATGGATGTATGTTTTGTCGTATGTGTTTATTCTACCATTTGTCTTAGACCAAACTTAAACTTTGACTTTGATGGAATTTTATCACCTTTGTTGAAATATGTATTCTTCTTACCTAGGATGCACTACAATAAACACAACATAAATTTTATGTCTGGCACTTGCTCTACATTGTGCTGAGAAAAATTGTTATGATGTTAGACTTAAAATATTACGGACTACTTTACAAACATATTTACGTAGTCTATACAAATGTCATTCCGTAATAGGTAACCCAAATAGAAGATGTAGTACAAAAGTTAAAGTGGCCCGTGAATCTCACGGGTCGCATCACTAGGTGGAGGTGGAGGTCGTTCTATCATACCCACTTTAGTGTTGCGAGTTTTATAATGTACATATTTTTCCCGGATTAGTTATGGGTATATCACAAACTCAGAGTCCAAGTAGAGACAAAGCGGTTTCTTCCGTCTTATTCTTTCCATTGTACGTTCCAACCCATTTCCTTTTCATCACTGCTATATTATTTGATTATCTTTAATCATTAGTTGCAAACTTCTTTGTTGGTTGTGTTTCAGTTGTACAGGCACCTTAAAATAATTTCACATATGCAGATGAATTTGTTGATCTCTTAAATTTCTGTGAATTGATTACTCGTATTTTTTATTGCTATCTGGATGCCAACAACTACACCGATGAAGGATGCGAGGACAAGAATTCGTTAAGTCCCTTGATCGACAAAGAAAAACGCCGTTGAACAGGTCTATATGTTTCTTTTATACTCTAATTGTAGAGTGTTGCCTATGTATTTTTTCGTTATTGTGTAGTTTTCATTTTGGTTTTTGATGACTATTTGGAGAAGGTAATATTCTCACACACATGAATATAATCAAACACAATGTCATTCAAGTTAATTTGTTTGGTGTTTTGCAATTGCTCTGATACAGAGAGGTTTTTCCGAAGCCAACGTTGGCGATGGTTTGTTGGAATTTTAGGTCTGAAGCATGGATGCCATACTTCATTTATGATGGTCTGCCAAGCATTGATCTCATTTTTGACGTGGCCATCAATATATGATCTAATTCGATGAAGCATTAGATAATTGACATAGGACTACTAGTAAGTATTGGTTTTTATCAATAATTTTATATGAAAGATAGTTCCATTTATACTCCGTAGAAAATAGAACCTCATTCTTATTGTAACATAACTCGTGTTTGTCTATGATGAGACAATCCATGTGAAATTGTACTCCTTGCAAATCTTCATGAGTCATTAGTATGATCAATTGCGAATATATTTGTAATTGGATTGTATTTAATAAACATTGTCATATAACTTTTTTTTTAATATTTGTAGTTTAAAACTTCAAATGTTTTGGCAAATCAACAATCAAATATTAATAGATTTAAACAATAACTTTTGGGAAGTTTTGGCAAAATACACGCTACAAACTCACCAAACAAGAGCATTGAAAAAATCACAACTCAAAAAGGACATTGAGCCGTCCCGTGATAGTTGTACTTTGAAATGTTAAAGGTGAGTCAAAAAGACAAATTTTATCTATAGAAGAAATTTAACACAAGGATACCATGCAAAAAAATAATTGTATGGGACCAAAAAAATAACTACCACTAACAAGCCGGCCTTAAGTACATACAAAATAGCGAGACATTTATCGAAATTAAACAGAAATATGATAAAAGCCAACTAAAATGACAAATCGAGCCGGCCCGTGGATTCCACGGGTCGCACCACTAGTTAAAACTAAAAAGGAAATTAGTTTGTTTAAATAAAGTTAAAAATAAATTAATCAAAATGATGACATAAAATAGGTGTGTAAGAAGTTAGACTTTGTGTAAGTAAAGTAGGATGGAAGTGGATAAAACTTGGACAAAAAAGGTCCAAGTTTAGTCGGCCACTTTGATAAAAATCGGGCTCGATTTTGTTTTCGAAATTTTCGATTTGCACGCACGTGAGAAGTCTCGAAATAAAAGATATGATCCAAAAATAATGTTTCGAAGTAAGATCGAAAATAAAAATGAAAATAAACATCGAAAAGGAATTAAAATAAAAAAATTGGGTTTAAAATCCTCGAAACTTTGAATAAAAATTTATTAGGTCGAAATACTTATTTTTTTGTTGAATGTTATCGATTTAAATAGTTATAATCAAACGTCAAAAATTTTATCAATTTAAGTTAAGTGTAACTTAATATTTCGACGTTTCGCGAAAGTGTTAATTAAATCAAAACGGAATAGTAATTAGTTATTAATATAATATGTTTTATTAAATAATAATCAAAATGATTATTTGTTAAATGAAAAGTTGATATTAAGTGTTGAAAATTTGTGTAAGTCAAAGTGGAAGAAGATTAGGTGACTAAGTCACCTAAAGTGGCTCGGCCCACTTGGCCCATTTCGGCCTCGTTTTGCGCGCCGAAATTTGTCATTGGAAAATTAGTCGATGATTCGTCATTTTATTTATCGAGTTCGAATATGTAAAAATAAAGTTCAAATTCGAAGTATATATAAAAATAGTTTAGTTGCGACGAAAATTGCAGTGTTTGAAATCGTTGACATGAATTTTAACGACGAGAAAAATTATAAGGGTCCACTTTTATTCGAAAATCAAAAGTGTTCGAAATTGAATTTTATGAATAAAAGGTTTTACTTTTATTTTTATGAATAGTAAATATAACTTAATATTTTTGAAATTTGAAAGGCGATATTAATTTTGTGATGATTTTTATAAAATTTTGAAATGTGTTTCTTTTTGAATTCTAAAGATAATACAACATACTTTATTTTTCAAAATTTTAAATTTGTACTTAAGAAATTTAGTATTGTTTAGCGGAAAACAAATTCAGTCGCATTTTTATTATAAGGAAAAGGATGAATTTAATTTAAGGAATTAAATTCTTTTATAAAATTGTGTTTCAAAAACACGGGGTGTTACAGGGTATGTTCTTTATAAAATTTGATCCCGTAATTAGTGTTTTCTCCCCCACACATACTAAGCAACATAAAAAAACATACAATAATGCAGTTCATAAAACATAACATAAAACAGTTCATGTAGCATAGCAATTCTCAACATATGCGATATACATAATAAATAAATAAAACAAATAGTAAGCAGGCAAGCAGAACATATAAAGAAACATGATGATTCAAACATAAGCATATGTCAAAATATATAGTCATAAAACATTTCTCGATAATCATACTCAACAAGACAATTCCAACTTAAGACAATCATCATTCATGCGATAACCAATCAAAAATAGGGAAATACATCCATCATACGTTAACTAGAGATTCTTCGTTAGTAAGGCGGAATCATGCAGACATAAACCGCGCTATAGCAGACATGGCCAACAAAGTGGACAAGGCTGACATGCTAGATGTCCGCGCAATAGCGATCAGGGCCAACAAAGTGGACAAGGCTGACAGGCTAAGGATATCTAGGGTAATAAGGACAGCTAAATCCCTTGTCTAATGTATGCATACACCACCTATCGAGAATCATACGTATTCGCTATTCAAAAGGTATCACCGACGAAAAAGTTCGACTATCACCAGAGACGGGTACCCCCGGGTGGGGCTGGCTTTTCCAATTACCATCTATGGGCCCACGGAAATATCAATGTTGCCCCATCCCTGAGGTTGTATATACCGTGTCAAATAGCAATCTTAAGATCGTTATATAGCCTTGGGCAACTCTGGGAGGGAGCCCAAGTCCCCATAGACAGCTACCTCATTAATTTCGAATTCAAGAGTCGCGACATGGCGAACAATCCAAGTATTTTATCAAGTAGCTTATTTTCATATTCTTATTTCCTCGTTCATTCATATCATGTGACAATTATAAAACTTTAAAAGTATCGTCGAACTTTGTATAATGAAATTTTAGTTCTAGCAGTTCTTCAGGTAAACAGAAGCAAGTAGGAAACTTAAATATTTATTTTGAGTTTGATCGTAAATTTTAAATATTTTTACTATTCATTATTTTACTATTCATTGTATTTCACTATTCATCGTATTTTACTATTCATCGTATTTACTATTCATCGTATTTTACTATTTCTCATATTTTACTATTCCTCGTATTTTATACGTATTTTTATACGTACGCGTATTTTTTTATACTTCGTATTTCTACGTATTTTTATACTTATACGTATTCTTATACTTTGTACGTATTTTTATACTTAAGGTATTTTATTTGATTAAGTTAAGTGATTTAGTTAATGTAACTAGATTTTCTAATTATTTGGTTTCTTTTTAATTTCCTATACTTAGCTTTCCTTAGAAAAATTTAGATATTTTCTTAAGTGTCAAATTCATATTTGTATTCCTTAAGTACAATTCTAGTTTCAAAGTTGTTAAGTTCATTTCGTATTTAGTGATTTGAAATATTATTTTAAAAGTAAAACTCAGTTATATTTAGTCATATACTTAGCAAAATTTCTTTAACGGTTTCCATTTTTAGCGATATCGTCGTAGTTCATTTTAAATAGTCCGTATATCCAAATCCAATTTAAGCAAAGGTAGTAACACTCGAATTTGTTCATTTTAATATATGTAACGTTTATTTTTATCGGTTTCGTTGATTCTTTTTATTAACGATTCATTATACAATCTAATATAATCCTAATTACTAATCAACTTTAGTGACTGAGTGATAAATTCATTTTGATCAAAATTGACCCAAATTAAATGGGTATGCCGTAGCCTTTATTTATAATTAGCTATTTATTTCTTTTTTTTGTTTTTATTAATAATTCATTATTCTAACTAATTTAATTACTTAAGTGATAAAAATAAAAAGTGACAAATTCATTTTAGGTCTAAAAACAACCCTAAAACCGTGGTCCTCTATGCTCTTATGTATATTATTTTCGTTTTTTTTAATTTATCGGTTTTGACTTAAAGCTTTTATATACTAATTATTTAAATTATACTAAAGTGATTTAACTAGTTTACGATTTTCACTAATTATTTTATTTCATTTATGAATAGTGAATCATGACACTTTATATTTCTAACTTTTATATTTTAAAGATTTAGTTTATTTAACTTATATATTTAGTTTTGTAATTACTTACTAGTTAATAAAAACAATAAATAATAACAATCATATAAACATTATGTAACACCCCGTGTTTTTATTAACACTAATTAATTATTTTAACAAAATTATTAAATTAAAATTTATATAATTTAACTTTTATTCTTTTGTTTAGAAAACGCGGCCGAAAAATTTTGTTCAAATAAAGTTTCACAAAATATTTGTAATTAAAAACTTCTTAAATTTTGTATTAATATGTATTATATCTTTATTTCTAAAATAGTTGTCGAACTAACTTTACTCCGATTACTTTTATTAAACTTAATAAACTTGCGTTTTACTTTAAAATTTATTATTACTTGAATAAATATAATTTTATAGAAATAATCTTTCAAATAAACAGACCGTTTGAAATTTTATGAGACCGTAATAAAATTTGTAACTGATAACTTTTAGACATTTTATATTTTCAAACTATAAATTTTATAATACTAATGATGAAACAAAAATTTAAACAAAATAATTTAAAGTATAATATAATTTATAATATATTAAAGTTAATAAATAAGAGTAAATAAAATGGATCCAAATCACTTGGATTACCCTCACCCACGTATACTCCCCTCATCAATTCATTCTTGTTTCTGATATTTTCACCCTTTAACTTACTCAACACACCTTACCTCATTCATCCTTCCTCTTCATTTGACTTTCATTTTTTTATTGATTATCTTTCATCCTACACACTTCATCTTCTTCTTCCTCACCTCTCTTTTTAATTCCTCCTCAACAACAACAAATAATAATAATAATAATAATAATAATAATAATAATAATAATAATAATAATAAAAACAACTAACAACAACAACACAATCGACAGCAACAAAAACAATCAACGAACAACAACAAACAACACGGTGGTCACCACCGTTATCAACCACCGCCGACCACCGTGGCCCTGCATCACCATCACCGGCGCCTCTGCTCGGTTCCGTGGACCACCATCACTGACCGTACACCACCTTCGGAGCAACCCCGACGTCACCGCCACCGTACGTCACCGCCTCAGGCCACCTTCTTCCTCTTCGGCCTCCCCTGCTCTCCCTTGTTTTCCCCCTGCTTTTCGTCCTCCTCTGGCTCTCTTTCGCCGGAGCACCGTCACCTGCCACCATCTCCATGGCCAGCAACTCGGACCACCATCGTGGCCCCTGCTCACCACGACCCTGACTCGAGTTCGACGCCTCATCCTTGCTCTGCTCTCCTCTGCCTCTCTCTTTTTCGGCCACTATCACCTTGCCGGAACTCCGACAAGTGACTTCTCTATATGTCGTCACCCGTCCTCGTCTTTTCTATGTCGATGGTGAGTCTATTTTAACTCCGCTCAACTTATCGTTCTTATTCCGGTTACAAACTTGTTATGAGCTCTCACTTCATTTCCCTCTTATTTTCATGGGGTGATTTGTCAACTATTTATGTCGTCTCAATATTTGACTTTGACGATGTTACGATGTCATCGCCAGAATCGTCACCCAAATGACGTTAGCACAACGGTCCTGCTTATTCTCCGTTGGTGCTGCTATGTTCATTCAGCTTCACCGCTTTTGGGTTTTGGGTACATATGGAAATGGGTTTGGAGTACGGGTTTGAAGTACTACATGTTCAGTTCATTTTTGGAGGCCCTCTGTTCGTGAGCCAAATTTAGGTGACTCGATTTCTTCCTCAAAATCTCTAACATTAACGTTTTGGTTTTATTTTAATTAATCTGTTATTAAAAGTGAGCTAGTTATGCATTAGGCACGTATGATTCTCGTTTCAGTTTATTTAATAACTTTGTATGATTAGCTATAGTATGAAATTGGGTGTTAATTTTAGTTATAATATGTTGTTGAATTGAATTGTGAAATATGATATTTATATGATTTTGTGATAATATGTTTTCAGTGAAAAATGTGTTGTTGAATTAATGTTGAATTTATTGGTAATATTATCATGTTGTAATTGTATGTTATGTGTAAATTATTTTGAACATATTAAATATAAGTATCACAATTATAAAATGAGACTAAAAATATTACTAAAATAACTTTAGTAAATAAATTAAACTAATATAAAATATTTATAGAAATAAAATATTTATCGGCATTAAAAAGGTTTAAATAAAACACAATTAAAAATGAAGAGTTAAATAAAAAGAGTATTAAGTTTAAATTAATATTTAATCAATTTAAAAGTAAAAATATAAATTAAAAGTTACTCGTATAAAATTTCTAGGATAAATAGTTATAAAAAATGTCATATCACTTTTAATATAACAATTAGTTTACTAATACTCTAAAGTTTACGATGAACCGAAAATATACTTAATAAGCATTTAGACAAAATATCAGAAATGAAATAAAGAACTTGAAATTTAGAATAAACCTAAGTAAAGCTAATTTTGAATAAATTAAGAATTAGTATCACTAAAAAGATTTTTGAAAATAAAATGAAGTTAGGCGAAGTCGCGTAAAAAGAAATTTAAGAACTAACTTCACAAATACAAATTACACTAAAAATAAAATGTCAAGAATTGACTATATAAAAATGTAAGGTCGATAAGAGTATCGAAGTATATAATAACTTAGTAAATATAATATTTTATATGAAAATATTAAGTTAAAGCAAAGCTCACAAATTTAAACAATATCTTTAAAAATTAAGAATTCGTCTTAGAGTCGATAACTCACTAAATAAATGTAGGTCGTAAAATAAAAATAAAACATATAAAACGTAAGACATTATAAAAAGGATACGAATGTTTTCATAAAAATAATGTAGAAAAGATATCTAAGTTATAAAAACTTAAATAAAAATCTACGATTAAATTATCCTTTCACCTACCACGAATAAGTAAAATTGATAACACGAAGTCGTATTAAGAAATTAGGCCACCTAATTGAATATTTCCTAAATGTCATTATTTTATATTTTATTAAAAATACTAAATTTTGCTAAGTATCATCAACATATTTTTACAGGTTAGAATAAATGTTATGAATATTATGTAACTAAACACCTTTATTATTTATATTAACTATGAAAATATCAAATAATTATTATATTACACAAAACTTAGAATATTTATATCACTAATTGTAAACATACTTAAGTTGAAATTTAAACGAAACTAAATCTTTTACCTTCATCAAATAAAATACTTACACTTGAATAAAATAAATTAATTACTTGAACCTGTTTGAGTTACTCGAACTTTAAAGTAAACTAAGTAACGAGAATGAATATTTAAAAGAAAATAATGAATAGTAAAATGATGGATAGTAACCGTGATGAATAGTAAAATAGTAAAATAATGAATAGTGAAAATATTTAAAATTTACGAACGGACTCAAAATAAATATTTAAGTTTTTCTATGTGTTCTGTTTACCTGAAGAACTGCTAGAACTAAAATTTCATTATACAAAGTTCGACGAGATAATTATGTTACAGAATTGTCATTTTGTTACATTTGAACGAGAAAATAAGAATTTGAGAAAACGAGCTACTTGAATAAAATACTAGGATTGTTCGCCACGTCATGACTCTCAAATTCGAAGTTAACGCAAGTAACAGTATATGACTCGCTCCTCCCGGAGTTCTTGCAAGGCGATTAACGATCTTGAGATTGCTATTCGGTGCGGAGTATCAACCTCAGGGATGGGGCATACTTGATATTACCGTGAGCCCATATATTAGTAATTGGAAACGCCAGCCCCATCCGGGGGTACCCGTCTATGGTGATAGTCGAACTTTTTCGTCGGTGATACCTTTTGAATAGCGAATACGTATGATCCTCGATAGGTAGTGTATGCATACATTAGACAAGGGATTGAATCGTCCTTATTACCTTAGATATCTTTAGCATATTCGCACGTCCCGCTTTGTCGTACTGGCTTCTTGCGCGGATTATGTCTGCATGCTTTCGCCTTACTAACGAAGACTCATTAGTCAACGTATGATGAATGCATTTCCTTGTTTTGATTGATTATTGTCTGAATGACTTGGTTTCCTGAGGGTTGAAATACTACTTATTGAGAATGATTATTTATGAGTGTTATACGTTATGTGATTGGATGTATACTTGTGACACCCCGTGTTAATTTAACACAAATTAATTATTTTAACTAAATTTTTAAATTAAAACTTATATAATTTAACTTTTATTTCTTTGTTTTGAAAACGCGGCTGAAAAATTTCGTTTGAATAAACTTTCTCAAATAAATTTCTAATTAAACTTTCTTTATTTCATATTAATTTGTATTATAAGTTTTACGTCTAAAATATCTGTCGAACTAAAACTTTACTTCAGTCACATTTATTAAACTTAATAAATTTGCATTCTAGTTTAAAAATCATTATTACTTGAATAAAATATAATTTTATCGAAATATATCTTGCGAATAAAGTAGACCGTTTGAAATTTTACGAGACCGTAATAAAATTTATAGTTTTCAATTTTTATACACCTTATGTCTCAAAATATAAATTTTATAATGCTATTGATAGAACTAAATTTAAAACAAATAATTTAAAGTATGGTGTATTTTATAAAATATAAAAATTTATAAATAAGAGTAAATAAAACGGAGCAAACAAATGAAACAGAGCGAAAATTGACTCCATACATCCTCCTTATGTCGACACTTCTTTCTCACCTACACATTTGAGATATTTTATTTGGCTTCCCTCCTACACTTTGTTTTTCATCCACTCATTTCACTTCCCTTTATTTTCAATCTTATCACCTCTTTTACATACTCCTTTAACACACAAAATAATAATACAACAACAACAATAGCCGACTTCAACAACCACAAACAAAAATAATCATAAAGCAACAACAACAATGAACAACAACACACGACACCAACGACAACAAACGGCAACAACAACGGCAGCACGACCATCAACGGCGGCCACCCCTGCTTCGTTCATCACCACCGTGCCCACCACCTGGAACCTCCCAGCTCACCGTGGTCCATCTCTTTCTCCCCTGTTTTTCCTTTGTCTTTTTCCTCTCGCCGGAGCACCGTCGCCGCCCCTGCTCAGGCCACCTGACCACCGTGGTCCATGCTTCTCCTCTGCTCTCTTTCTCTCTCGGCTCTAACCGGAGCCACCATGAGCACCACCGTGCTCTGCCGCCTCCTCTCTTGCTCCTCTGTTTTATTTTCGTTGCCGGAGAACGACGACCTCGCCGGAGCAACTATGACCACCACCATCACCGGAGTCCTGACCTTCGAAAACCATGACCTGCACCACCCTTATTAGCCTCCATTTGGTGAGCCCCCTTTTTACTTAAATTTTTCGATTTCAATTCGTTTTCGGTTTCGATTTTATTTTGTCGATCAAGTGTTTATCGACTTGATTCTCGCTGTCACTCATTTGCTCCTTTGTTTTTGTTGTCACTGGAGCTCCGACCACCGGAACGATTCCCGGTGTACCACCAGCCGCCTTCTTCTTTAGTTAGCTCGAGCTCGAACCCGACGAGAAAGCGAGACGATAATGAGGTCTCTTTCTGTTTTTGTGCTATTCAACTATTCTCAACTAATTTCTGATTTGTAACACCCCGTGTTAATTTAAGCTAATTATAATTAGGAAATCAATGAATAATCATCCCCGCTCAATTATATTCCTAAAACATTACACTACAAGTTATTTTCGCACCTAAACTAAAACCATTTTGAATTACTTTGAATTTGAACTTTATTTTTACATATTCAAACTCGATAAATCAAATGATGAATCCTCGACAATTTTCTCAACGACAAATTTCGGCACGCAAATCGAGGTCAATGTTGACCCAAAATGGCCGAGCCACTTAGGTGATCAAATCACCTAATTCCTTTTTCAAATACACTTACTCATAATCCAAATCTAATTAAGTTAGTTAGAATTCAATTATGTTGATTATTACTAACAAACATTATTTTATTATATCAAATTACTATTTCATTTTGATTTAACTAACACTTTCACTAAAAATCGAAATAATGAGTTACACTAAACCAAAAATGATAAACTTTCTTACGTTTGAGTATAATGATTTAATTCGATAACATTCAACGAAAAAAATATATATTTCGATCGAATAAAATTTTTATTCAAACTTGCGAAGAACCTAATACCCAATTTTTATTTTGATTTCGTTTTGAAGTCTATTTTCATTTTTATTTTCGATCTTGCTTCTAAACATTATTTTAAGACTATATATTTCATTTCGAGACTTTTCACGTGCGCGCAAATCGAAAATTTCAAAAAACAAAAATCGGGACAAGTGTGTGTGATTTTGGCCGAGATTTTTGAGGACCTTTGGTCCAACTTTTCTTCTTCCATTTTTTCTTCCTTCCTCTTACACCACCATGTCTCCTTTACCACCTTGTCTAATCCTTCTTACACTCTATATTTTGTCATCATCATTTAGTAGCTCTTTTAATTTAAATGATAATACAACTAAATACTTTTGCATTCACACACTACCTTACATTACATAAACTTACTACATAATACAAGACTCACAATTACAACTACACTACTACTACTACACGACATACACACACACACAAACACCAAAATATTCTAAGGCTTTTCTCTCTAATAAACTCATACTCAAGAACACTTGTAAGCCTATCTTCATCCTCAAGCTCAAGATCCTACATGATCTTCATCTTCTTCCTCTTGATTCTCTTCTTTAAAGCTTTAATTTCTTGTCTCTAATTCACTTAAGCTCCTTAAATACTTCTTCACTACTTATATTTACAAATCACTTCCTCTTTTAACTAGTAAATAAACATGAACATAAATCAAAAATCATTTAAAAGATTTACATCACCTAAACCTTGAAAGAAAATATACTACACTTGAAAGTTTTAGTATAGTTTAACTAGCTTAAATAAATTACTAACTTGCTTTCTCATTTTTATGTACCAACCCTAACCAAAGACGAGGAGCAAGGTGGAGGCGTAGACCTGAGCCAGTTTGATCATATCATTGATCCCGACAACTGCTAGGATCTTTTTCATTAACCTAACTAAGGTGCTTCTCCCACACTTATGTGATAAGAACTAAGAGTCCTAACTCCTAAAGGGGCAGACCGACAGCAAAAGGCGAAAAAACAGTTGAGGACAGTAGGACGACACTTACCTTCTTGGGGGCTTGCACCACTTCCCGAAAATTACTGACTCGCACTTTGCTACTAACTTCAGCAGGCCTTCATAAACAACATGATCAACGTAAGAGTTAACGAAAATAACTCAAACCAAACTCGGCAATAACACGTTGTACAAAACAATTCAAACACCTGTTTTTGTTGGCTCGTTTGTTCTTAGTCTCGGAACCACGTTTAGGACGCCAAGAAAGGCTACCATCAAAGACGCGCTTTGCAAGTCTTGAAGGGAATATCGCCAGCTGCGTTCTCTATCTCAAATTTGCCTCCTAAACAAACAATAACAGTAACAATTTTAGCCCTAGTTACGAGGTAATATAACGCTCTAGAAAGCCTAATTCACAGTAGTGTAACAGGTTTTACTCACATCATCAGACGAGAAATCGCTCTCTTCAATTGGAGAATCACTATCATCACTCTGCTCAAATTTAATTTTGCTCGAAGACGGTGCAATTCCGCTATCGATTCGATTCTTCATTTCCACTCCAAAACCCACAGAATTCTAGCAACACCACTACAAAGTACAAATTACTATCAAATTACACAGAAAAAAGATAGCTCCCAGTAAAATAAATCGATCAAAGTTTCGAACTTTTGATCCTCAGGCCAAATTGATTGTAAATTTAAACCCAGAATTCTACCAAACACCACTATAATTTCATCCAATTGAAGTGAACCAGTAATATCAGACGATTAATGTAACACCCCCATTTAAGCCGGGCGGACCCCACCTAAATAAGGGCGATACGCGGCTCGAGTGAACGAGCACGCAGCAAACCTGTGATTAAACAAGACGTATATATACATAAACGCAACAGCACACGGCTGCAGAAGGTATAACACAAAAACTGTAAAACTGTGTCAAAACAGGCACGCAGGCCACAACTGTGAAAATGTAGTGAGACGTCTAAAGGTGGCGTCTAATAAAAGAAAACATAAGTCGAACCCTCCAAGCGTCCCAGCAAAACAGCAGACTTACGTCCGAGTACCTACGGGTGGGGGGAAAACACAAAAACAAGGAACACGACACAAACACCCTAGTTAGCTTCCACGCTTAAAAATAAAATAAGAGTGCGACAAAGATTAAATTTACTTGAGCAATTAATCGACCACGAAATAAATATAATACTTTAAGTGGTACAATGAGAATATTCTAACTCGGACATATAATAATCAATCAAACATAATACAACCCCACCGTGTGACTCCCACACGGTGGTCTTACCATCTCGCCAACACTCCTCGTGCGCTGGTAATATCAACACTCTGTACACGCTCTTTATCGACGTTGTCAATCACTCAAAATCAACATTCATAATCATCATCACTCACATATGTATCATCATCACTCGTATATATCATCGCTCATAATCAACGTCACTCATAATCAATGCGCTCATCATATACGGAGTAATTCAACGCTCATAGATAAGTTTCTTTCATCGTCGGATGGATAAGAATGCACTCATAAATAATACTTTCAAACGCTCGTAGTTCAAATAATACAACTCACAAGATCGTACTTCGCGACATGGCAAGGGAACGATTCCAATCTCATACATTTACTTAACAACAAATAAGAGCTCACACACAACTTCCACCCATGTACATACCTGCTTAATTAGATCGTTAAATAACTTCTCCAATATTACTCGTCCTAGACATAGCTAATACCACACATTCCACTTACACACCCACTCACAACAAGCCATAATGCAACAACAAACAAAACCAAGCAATAACAACTCAAATCGGCAGTATTGGTTTGCCCAAAACAGGGCAGCAACGTTGACAACTACAAATTTCAACAACAAAGATGAACTCGGCTACCAATCCCATCCAACCCGATAACTACAACAGCCCAACACAGTGCATAATAACTTCAACAACACAGCAGCCTACTAACAACAACAGCACGACAACACTAACATCAAAAGAAAACAGGACCATTACTCATACAACACGGCAACAATAACCATCCCATAACGCAGCCACACTCGTCCCTAAACACTCATACAAACGTACTTCCATACACCGTAACTTAACCATATACAAACTTCACTCACACACAACAACAGCAACTAGTACAATAAAACGTAGAAGTAGCAGTCCAATAACGCACAACAGTAGCAGTCCTATAACACGCAGCAGAGCAGTCCAATAATACGCTATAAGGGCAGCCCAACAAACGTAGCAGTCGCAGCCCGTAGACGATAGCAACAGGGCCCCTCGACAGCCCCACAATAGTCCCAAAACGGCTGTCAAACACCAAATTTACTCTACTAACAAAGACCACCCTCGACGATCCCCAAACAAATTTCTTTTCCATGACAACCCAGGCCAACACAAGACTACCCATACACAAACATACACACATACACATACACGAGCCTACAAACATACACATACATATACATACACAATTCCTACACCATAAACACCCAACATGTTTACCCATACATTCATATTATTCACCCACATACAACCTCAATCGAGACTACCCGAAAACATACCGATACACACACAAATTCGTGCACTCAATTGCGCACACACACACACAAGGCTAAGTAAGGTTTACCCTTACCTTTTAAGAAGAAAAAGCCTGTTTCTTGACAAGAGTGCACCGAGTCACAAGAATTCCTCCTCGAAAACTGCTTCTACAACGAACAAAACACAACAAAAACACTTACAATTACACCTATATATCGAGAATTTAATTACCCAAAACATAATACAACTTACTCATGAAACCCTAGAACTAAAGCTACAAACTTGGACTAGTTAACATCCTTACCTTGCTTTGAAACTAGTATGAGGAAGTAGAGGAGGAGAAGAGGAAGCTAGAGCAACAAAAATGGTTGAATTTGATGGAGAAATGAAGAAAGCCCAAGCAAAAATGTGGAGGAGGTGTTCCACGGTCTAAAATGGAGAAGAGCACGCTGCTCTTTTTTTTTTTGTTTTTTTGTTTTGTTTTGAAACGTGAAATTGGGTATGATGAGAGGGTGTTGTGTTGTTTGTTGTCTAATTTTTAGATTTGTATTATTTTAGAGAGGAGACATAATATGGAATGAGAGTTTAAGAAAATTATTTCACATAAAAGGACTCTATGGAAGGTCAACCTTAGACAAACGTTTAACCGACACTAAACCACCCAAAACGTTTAACCGACTTCGAAACTCAACTTCTCTCATTTTTACAAGTCAAATGAGCCCATACATGCCATACTTCCGAATTAAATCCCCAAAGACTCACCAAAATACCCGAAATATTAATTGTAAGTCTAAACGACTAATGAGACTCGAAAGTACCGGCTAAGGTAAATACGGGGTATTACAATTAAAGTTTCAACTTTCGCTTAATAAGCTAATTTCATGAAAAATCGAGCAAAATAAATTGTTTCAAACCCTAAAAAAGCTTATGTTTGTGTTTCACGACAACTTAACCATATACAAACTTCACTTACACTCATATAAAAAAGCTTATTACAAGTCGTGAACTTAACCATATACAAACTTCACCGTAATTTCATGCAATTGAGTGCACGAATTTGTGTGTGTATCGGTATGTTTTCGGGTAGTCTCGATTGAGGTTGTATGTGGGTGAATAATATGAATGTATGGGTAAACATGTTGGGTGTTTATGGTGTAGGAATTGTGTATGTATATGTATGTGTATGTTTGTAGGCTCGTGTATGTGTATGTGTGTATGTTTGTGTATGGGTAGTCTTGTGTTGGCCTGGGTTGTCATGGAAAAGGGGCTGTTTGGGGATCGTCGGGGGTGGCTGCTGTTAGGCCGAGTAGGCTGGTGTTTGACAGCCGTTTTGGGACTATTGTGGGGCTGTCGAGGGGCCCTGTTGCTATCGTCTACGGGCTGCGACTGCTACGTTTGTTGGGCTGCCCTTATAGCGTATTATCGATCGCTCTTCGCGTGTTATAGGACTGCCATCAAGCAGCGTTATTGGACTGCTACTTCTACGTTTTATTGTACTAGTTGCTGTTGTTGTGTGTGAGTGAAGTTTGTATATGGTTAAGTTACGGTGTATGGAAGTACGTTTGTATGAGTGTTTAGGGACGAGTGTGGCTGCGTTATGGGATGGTTATTGTTGCCGTGTTGTATGAGTAATGGTCCTGTTTTCTTTTGATGTTACTGTTGTCGTGCTGTTGTTGTTAGTAGGTCGTGTTGTTGAAGTTATTATGCACTGTGTTGGGCTGTTGTAGTTATCGGGTTGGATGGGATTGGTAGCCGAGTTCATGCTGTTGTTGAGGGCTGTAGTTGTCAACGTTGCTGCCCTGTTTTGGGCAAACCAATACTGCCGATTTGAGTTGTTATTGCTTGGTTTTGTTTGTTGTTGCATTATGGCTTGTTGTGAGTGGGTGTGTAAGTGGAATGTGTGGGATTAGCTATGTTCAGACGAGTAATATTGGAGAAGTTATTTAACGATCTAATTAAGCAGGTATGTACATGGGTGGAAGTTGTGTGTGAGCTCTTATTTGTTGTTAAGTAAATGTATGAGATTGGAATCGTTCCCTTGCCATGTCGCGAAGTACGATCTTGTGAGTTGTATTATTTGAACTACGAGCGTTTGAAAGTATTATTTATGAGTGCATTCTTATCCATCCGACGATGAAAGAAACTTATCTATGAGCGTTGAATTACTCCGTATATGATGAGCGCATTGATTATGAGTGACGTTGATTATGAGCGATGATATATACGAGTGATGATGATACATATGTGAGTGATGATGATTATGAATGTTGATTTTGAGTGATTGACAACGTCGATAAAGAGCGTGTACAGAGTGTTGATATTACCAGCGCACGAGGAGTGTTGGCGAGATGGTAAGACCACCGTGTGGGAGTCACACGGTGGGGTTGTATTATGTTTGATTGATTATTATATGTCCGAGTTAGAATATTCTCATTGTACCACTTAAAGTATTATATTTATTTCGTGGTCGATTAATTGCTCAAGTAAATTTAATCTTTGTCGCACTCTTATTTTATTTTTAAGCGTGGAAGCTAACTAGGGTGTTTGTGTCGTGTTCCTTGTTTTTGTGTTTTCCCCCCACCCGTAGGTACTCGGACGTAAGTCTGCTGTTTTGCTGGGACGCTTGGAGGGTTCGACTTATGTTTTCTTTTATTAGACGCCACCTTTAGACGTCTCACTACATTTTCACAGTTGTGGCCTGCGTGCCTGTTTTGACACAGTTTTACAGTTTTTGTGTTATACCTTCTGCAGCCGTGTGCTGTTGCGTTTATGTATATATACGTCTTGTTTAATCACAGGTTTGCTGCGTGCTCGTTCACTCGAGCCGCGTATCGCCCTTATTTAGGTGGGGTCCGCCCGGCTTAAATGGGGGTGTTACATTAATCGTCTGATATTACTGGGTTCACTTCAATTGGATGAAATTATAGTGGTGTTTGGTAGAATTCTGGGTTTAAATTTACAATCAATTTGGCCTGAGGATCAAAAGTTCGAAACTTTGATCGATTTATTTTACTGGGAGCTATCTTTTTTCTGTGTAATTTGATAGTAATTTGTACTTTGTAGTGGTGTTGCTAGAATTCTGTGGGTTTTGGAGTGGAAATGAAGAATCGAATCGATAGCGGAATTGCACCGTCTTCGAGCAAAATTAAATTTGAGCAGAGTGATGATAGTGATTCTCCAATTGAAGAGAGCGATTTCTCGTCTGATGATGTGAGTAAAACCTGTTACACTACTGTGAATTAGGCTTTCTAGAGCGTTATATTACCTCGTAACTAGGGCTAAAATTGTTACTGTTATTGTTTGTTTAGGAGGCAGCTGAGATAGAGAACGCGCTTGCTGATATTCCCTTCGAAGACTTGCAAAAGGCGCGTGCTGATGGTAGCCTTTCTTGGCGTCCTAAACGTGGTTCCGAGACTAAGAACAAACGAGCCAACAAAAACAGGTGTTTGAATTGTTTTGTACAACGTGTTATTGCCGAGTTTGGTTTGAGTTATTTTCGTTAACTCTTACGTTGATCATGTTGTTTATGAAGGCCTGCTGAAGTTAGTAGCAAAGTGCGAGTCAGTAATTTTCGGGAAGTGGTGCAAGCCCCCAAGAAGGTAAGTGTCGTCCTACTGTCCTCAACTGTTTTTTCGCCTTTTGCTGTCGGTCTGCCCCTTTAGGAGTTAGGACTCTTAGTTGTTTGAAGTTTATGTATTAACTAGGTTGGTGAAGTGCATAATTATGCACGGTTTTCTAGCGAAGAGCTTCTAGTTGTATAATGTCAGCTTTGAAAGGAGGATTTCTGTTTATATTTCACTTCGTAAGAGTGATTACTTGTGTACCGCTTTGGTGCTCATCATTCATTTTTGGTGCATTGATTAAATCATCATTTGATGGGTATTCATCTGACCTGTGTGAATCTTTTCATTCAAACAGGTGATACGTGATCCACGTTTCGAATCTCTTTGTGGCAATTTTGACGAGGAGAGGTATGATTTCATCCTTACAATTCGGATGACATCCGCTTTCTGATTTATTATATGGAGTGCATTTGATATAGTACCGTGTACATTATTGTGCAGGTTCAAGAAGAGATATAATTTTATCTATGAAGAGAACCTTCCATCTGAAAAAGCCGTACTATATTTTTCTTCCTTCTTTAACTTTTATTCATCTACTTAATGCAAGTCGTGACATACTCCTTTCCGTGCTCATAGGAGTTGCAAAAGTTGCTGAGAACTTCAAAAGATCCGAAAACTGTTCAGGAATTGAACGATCGGTTGTCATGGATTGTAAGTTGTCGGCTGTTTTCACACTTGCTTGAGTTGATTATTTTCATTCATGTCCGTTCTTTTTACACGCAATCTATTTTGTGTTTCTGTCAGAACAAGCAACTTCAAAAATCAGTATCAACCAAACGCACCGATGCCCAAATTCTCTCAGAGCACAAGAAGAAAGAACGAGAAGCAGCCAAGCAAGGAAAACGTCCCTTTTATCTCAAGAAATGTAATTCTCTCGCATGCATTCGTTATAACTTTTTACGTTTATGTTACTCATGAAAATTGCAGGTCAGCGTGATTTTGACAACATTGTATTATATTGTTATTTTTGCAGCTGATATTCGAAAGCAAAGACTTGTTGAGAAGTACAACAACCTGAAGGTACTTGGCTACTTGCTCAAATTTGTAGTTAATAAAACTTGTACCTCTGTCTAAGACGATGAAAACTTGTACCTCCGTCTAAGACGATGAATGTATCACTTGCTCATCTATGTACATTTTTGTCATTTAGGCGACTGGGAAGCTGAGTTCGTTTCTTCAGAAGAAACGACAAAGGAACGCCGCAAAGGACCATCGATTCATGCCTTACGGTAGGCAGGCTGACCACGACGACTCTTAGCAAACTTCTTTCCTGTAATGCGTGCGTGCATGAGGCGCCTCGTGTGTTTCGAATGTTCAAATTTTACCTCATAGTGAACGGCATCTTAATGACGTTGCTCCTGTTTTTCCATGAAATTGTTATCGATTTCTTTTATTTGACTCAACTATTTATGAGTGTGATTCTTTGTTCTCCCTAAAATTTAAACACACCATTCACTTACACACGGCTTAGATTTCTCAGACAAACAAGTTCTACTACCAGATTCAGTCGATCCCATGCGGCTGTGACCGTGACATTATAGTAAACTTTTATATCTACAAAACTATATACTTTTATAAATGAATTTACGGGTAGTATAAATGAATTTACGGCCGCAACAAACTTTTGTAGTATAGTAAACTTTTATTATCCCATGCGGCCTTGACAATGTGAGTACTATTTACCATTAATCAAATGTGAATCAAAAATCACCCGTGACAAAAATCATGCATGCAAAAATATACAAAAATTGTAGTATAGTATATTAAACCTCTTAACAAAAGTTTCTCACCCCTCAAAAAATGGTAAATACTCACATTTGTCATTTCGAATCTACGTCGTTGGATATATAAATTCATCTGAATTCATTTTATAAATCTCTTTTAATAATATAATTTTCACAAATTTCATATGAGACGATCTATGTCAAATGACATAAAATTATTATGTCAAATAGTGACCAATAATTTGGAATAGGCTCAGTTGGTTAGAAGCGTGTGTTAATCCATAGGTCGGAGGTTCAAGCCCTCCTTCTAGCGGTTTTTCCAATTTATGCGTTTGGTCCAGATCTGGGTCGGGCTTTCAAAGTTTCAAGCCCACGTTATTTAAAATTAAATTGAATAATCAAGGGGCCTGATAGGCCATATTTGATAAATGGGACATAACATAAAAAAAAAGTCCAATAAGTCAGTTTTGTCTGCTTTTAAGCTATGATTTGTCTTTGGTTTCAGCGTTAATTTAATGTGAGATTTGACTCACAAGTCATTTATCGTTATTTATTTATGTTTATATGATTTTTTTAAGTTTTTGATCATGCATAATGTCCAAATTAATATTCAAGTTTATCATGTGAATTTAGTGAAGAAAGAAAAATAGAGAAAAACTTGGACGAGTTGTTTAGTCTGTCTACTTCATACATTCTCTAGTTTTTAGGCCGTCTCAATTTTTGCGCTTGTAAACCTTTAATATAGGGTCCTCTTATATATATAGTCATTCTTTATCCTGATAATTTTAAGTATTCGATCCGCTTTCAAGTATGTGAATCTTGATACTGCTTTAAACAAGAATATATATGAGGCCCATCATGATAATTTGTTAAATGAAGTGTTATCATGATGATAACAACATATAAGGCAAAGACCAAAGTTCAAATCCCATGTTAAATGAAGTGTTATTATGTATATATGTACACCATGTACTTAGTTAAATTTGGCCTCTAAAATTCGGGGACTGTTTCATTTACACGTTGAACACCCTTAAAGACGCCCTGCTTTTTTTTATTTTTATTTTAGATCAAAATTAAAGATTCGTATAATTGCAAACGACAAATTGTGTGGAGATTTGGTTGATCATACATGAAGGGAGATTTGCAAATGAAGTATATAGCACATTAGCACGTGTACATGTTTTTATTGTGAAGTTCATAATTATAATTTATACATTTGACATATCTCTTCAGTAATTCAGATTCATGGATGTATATGTTTTCGTAGAGATTTTATAATCTAGATACCTATATAGCATATTAGTATAATACTTCGTAGTTATTTTAACGTTTACTCGTATCAATTAACTATCAATAACGTTAATTCAACATCCATTTCAACTTATATTGTGATTTTATAACACATTATCTATAGAGTAGGGAGTACAATTTTGTGTAAATATTTACACTAAGTAATTTATTCTTCACATATTGATGGTAAATTTTCAGGGTTCGATGGTCGTGACATATTTTAAGTGTATTCTTAATATTTTAGTTTGGTAAATTCTCATATGAGAGGATTTTAATAATAAATTTTATTATGAGATATCTCACATGAGCGGTGCGTGGTTAAAACAATTAGTTGAGTAGTCTCCTCTGATACGATAATTGTGATAAACAGTAGGTCTCATGACATGAAACAATCTTAATTATAAGACTGTCTAATCTCATGTATAAACTATTATGACGTGAATGCGTGATTATCAACTTATACTGTCTAATCTCAATCATTTATCGACTTAATCTGAAATTAGTTAATCACAAAACCACCAAGAAAAGACTTTTGGTATAACATTAGTTCATAACATAATAATTGCTTGCAACAAGATCTCAATGATAATGGATATGCTGCATTAATATGCATGTAGACAGCTTAGCTTGTGGCCTCATTCTTGTGCTCCTTAACAATCAATAATATCAATAATATCAATAATAAATTAATAATATAAAGATTATGACAGACACATTTTGAGATTATTATTGTTTTTTGTTAGAAGTTGCAACTTCATTTAGTTTGATGTCAACTCGCTCAATAACTTACCCTATATATTAGATGTCACATGCATGACCCACTTCATTCCTACCATCTTTATTCCATCAACTTAATTGTGTTTAACTTGCACTCCGTCTTGGGATGAAACCGTTAATGTTTTAGCCTGCTAGTTAAAATTAAGGTACAGAGTATTAATAATAGATTGTATAGGTTTGAATTTCGTTGTTCATTGTACTGTTCTTATGGTTCATATTGACAAAAATACTTATATTAATTAAGACCATTTTGTAGTATAAAAAAAATAAAATTTTAGTTATTAAACTTCATAATTAGAGAAAAACTTAATTCCTCTAGACTTTATAATTATAATTGTTAGACTATTATTATTATAAATTTTAATTACACCATCTAGATTAGCAATAATTTATCATATGCTTTGATAATATCGGAGTAATATTTTATTATTCCCCATATCTTTTTGTTAAAATCATCATCATAATTTGTCATGTTAAAGTTAATAGCTTTTAGTGCTCTGTGATAAATAGCTATCATGTGAGTTTAAAACGTAGATAATACAAAAGTAGCTCGATCATACATTATGTCTAGGAATTTCCACTTTTCATCAAAATTAATGGTAGGTTCTCAACATTTATACTACGAACATAAACGCTATGTCGCCCTTAGACCATCCCTATTGAGGAAAATGAAAGTGGTCATAACCACCCAAATAATAATAAACTAATAAGAAAACTACTTTTTGGCTTGACCAGGTTATAAGAATTGGTCACTACAAGACCACCTGCTTCTAACCATTTTAGACATGATTTAACCATTCTTATTGGTTATATATTTACTTTTATGGTGGTTACTAATTATAATGAGATGTGAAAAATAAAATTAGTCATGACCAATTTTTGTGTATTATAAAAATATTATTTTTGTTCATGACCACTTAATAGTGGCCATGCAATGAGTGATGGTCTTAATACTACCGTATGTTTTATCGTGTTTAATTTAAACTGCCTTCACTAAAAGTTGAAAAATAATGGTTTGCAAATAGTATTTTAACAAATAAAAGTAATAAATATAGTTTCTAAGTTCAAATACTTTTAAGGATTAATTGTTAACTCTCGCTTTTTAAACGTGATTTTAGAAACCGCTATTTTTTCTTTTTTAGAAACTTCCACATTTAATAAATAGTTCTTTAAAAATCACCAATAAACCGCATTTTCATCATAATAAACTTCTATTTTGACTTATGAAAACATTAAATTCTCGCTTTTTTTTGAAAGAATTTAGCTCATTTCATTCCATTCCAAAAGAGATAGTACAATCAGCCTCGCTTAAAACATTTACAATCTCAATATTATCTCATCATTTGACAAATTAACCATACGTATACTAACTTCAGCTTTCACCGTTTGTATGAGTCTTCCTACCGATTTAAATTCTCGTTTTATCTTTTCAGATTTTGAGTTTTGGTGAACGACATATGATATTCATGATGGGAATATTTTATAATTAAAATTGGTTTCATTTTCATAAAAATTTGCATTTTAATGGAAGTTTTTATGAAAATGTTTACAAAATGTGTGGGTTTCAAAAAATTATAGGGTTTTTTCAAAGCTGCCACCTATTACATATATAAAATTTCACTTATTATAATTTTTTTTTTTTAGAAATCCCTCCTTATAAGGCCATAATCGATCT
This sequence comes from Dianthus caryophyllus, assembly GCA_023091065.1. Classification (NCBI taxonomy): domain Eukaryota; kingdom Viridiplantae; phylum Streptophyta; class Magnoliopsida; order Caryophyllales; family Caryophyllaceae; genus Dianthus; species Dianthus caryophyllus. Next base: position 5,974,633 of record CM041529.1, on the reverse strand, counting down.
TCAAATGTACCACCAAATACTAACTGTAGTAAAAAAAATTCTGTTAAATTTGGAATTTTTTTCCTTTTTTTTTTGGATTTTCAAATTTAACGGCAAAATTGACGGATGTTTGCATTTGGTGGTAGTTTTGAAGATTATCATTTTATAAGGTGAGAGTTTTGAAAAATATATTATATTATATTAGGTAGAAGTTTTGAAAAAGTAGTATAAAATAGGGGAGGGTTTTGAAAAACCCAAAAGAATAATAATATTAATGAGAGTTTTAAAAATTGTGAAACACCTTGTATAATAAGAATATTATGTCACTTAAATTTATTCTGTCTATTCTTTTTGTTCAATATGAGCCGCAAGGCAATACAATAGGGGATGTGAGATATGAACTCAGAACCTATCATCACCGATACTTCAACCTTAACCACTGCGCCAAGACATTCTCGTTATTTTGTCTATTCTTGAAATCTATACATTGTGATTTTGTTACAATATATTAATACTTTGTATTATATTTTACTCGATCGGCTTTGATCGCTTTATTTCGGTCGATTTGATTTGGTTTATATGTGTTTTCAATTTCGCTCACTAATTCGCTTTTGTTTCGATTACGGATCTCAATCGATTAAAGATAATTTTGGTTTAATACGGGTTCAAGTCAGGCTAATATCGATCGCTTGATAATCGAGTCGAGCTATATTCAAATAAGTCATTATTCAAATCGGGTCATTGTTCTGATAAATATGAAAGTGTTGTATTTTCAATTTTGATTTCATTTTGAATCCGCTTATGTGTTTCTAAATTTTTCGTGATATAAAAATTATGAAATATGTTTCAAATATGGAAAAGAAGTTTAAAAGTCTTACATTTTATATTAGTATACGATTTTGTGTTTTGATAAGTTTACCCGCCTCTTATTAAATTATATTATTGCTTTAAAGTGCAACGATACTTGGGATAATCTTCTATTATTGTTTGTCCCACATTGAAGGAATGACGCAAATGTGGTGAATTTTCTTTGTATAAAGAGTTACAACATCCCACATCGAAAGATTACCAAGAGTTGAAGTAATGTTATGATTATAAATAGAGTCATCTTCATTATTTTCAATTATCAAAAATACTCTTAAACACTTTCGTACAGAGTTAACAAGTTGATATTAAACTTGTATGGCTCTTGTCATATAAAGTAACCATTAATATATTTATATATGAGTTAAATGTTCTTTTAATTTAGGTCAAATCGATTATTTTTCGGTTCAGTTGTCTTCGGGTTCGAGTAAAATAAATTCGGGTTTAAAACAATTCGGGTTTATTCGACTACGGATCTTTTCAGACATGTGTCGAATTTCGTTCAGTTTCAGTTCATTTCAAGTCATATCAGGTTACAGATTAAGTTTAAGTTAAACTTTTCAGATGTTCGATTAGATGTCGATTCCAACAATTTCAGTCGGTTATTCGGATTCGGTTTCATTTTGCCAGGTATATACTTACCTATGTTTTGGAAAGTGATTTCCAAGCCATTACATGCTAGCCACGTGCCTACAAATATAAGGCTTTTTTTTTTTTTTTTTTAGTAACAAGATTTATAGTTTTCTTTGTAAGATTTCGAAATATATATTTTTTGATAATAAAAAATGTAATATAAGTATAAATATTTTTAATTTACACAGTTAGTATTATACGGACTACCATTTAGAATAACTAATTACTCATTTATTATTATATGTATGTTATTTATGTCGCTTGATATAACGTTGTTGTATATTATTCATAACTATAAATAATATATACTTCGTACTTTGTAATTGATTTGATGCATTTTTATGACAAGTCGATCCTAGTATACATCAAATTTGGTTACATTAATAGAGATTAGAGATATACTACAACATACTCCTAAAATTTCACTATTATATATAGTCGTTCTGTATATCGAAAATTACTAAAATTTACATTTATATTATAAAATTAAAAGTACAACACTAGATAAATAGTAATCCTAATTAGTTTCAATAATTCTTTGAAAATAAAAGTACAAACTTTTACTCCTATTTTGGGATTGTATATGTAACTAGAAGAAATATGAATATAATGTATATACAATTAGTCTCCCTTAAAACGGGTGAACCCGTTTTAAGGGAGAAACGGGTCGGACCCAAATTAGGGTTGCTTAAATACACCTCTCCTCTCCTCTCCTCACTTCATTGCCGCCTCTCCTCTCATTTTTTTTGTTTTTTTGTTTCTCTCTTTCCATTTCATTTCTCTCCCTCTCAAACATTTCTTTTTCATTTCATTCACTACTACAAATCTGAGCAAAAACAACGGAGCAAAAACAACACAAATTAGCCAGGCCGTTGTTTATAATATTATAAACAACGACAAAAAAATTTCCGTTGTTTAATCTATAGGCGCCAAATCTAACTCATAACTAAAAACAACGAAAAAACAATTATAAACAACGGTTATACTAAAAAAAACGGTTATTAACAAAAATGTGTTGTTTTTAGTTAGACTTTAAATAACGGTTTCGTAATTAAAAAAGCGTTATATTTAATTAACATTATAAAAAACGGTTTTTTCCTAATAACCGTTTTTTTTGCTTATTATAAAAAACGGTTTTTACCCTTAATAATCGTTTTTTTTGTTTATTATAATAAAAAACGGTTGATTAATTTTTTTTTTGTTTTTAATGTGGATTTTAAATAACATTTTAACAAGAAAACCGTTATTTTTAATTAAAAACCAAAAAAAACGAAATAATTCAATACTAATTCGTTTTTAATAACTATACTCATAATATTTATGTATCCTAATTTTTTACCTTAAAAGCTATGTTTAAAATACTTTGTTTTTAAACATAATAATCCAATACTCATTCAATTCTAATTCGTTTTAAATAACCATACTCATAATATTCTTTAATTCTTTGTTTTTAAAATCACTATATTAGAAATCACAATATTAGAAATCACTATATTTAAAATATTTTTAAAGGTTTTGTAAGTTTAAAATACTTCATATTTCCAAATACTTCATATTTCCTAATTAATCTAACACTACTATTTATTTGCTTCTAATTTAAGTATATATAATAATTCGTTTAAAATAAAAAAAAACCCAAAAAAAAACGGTTTTCTCAAAAAACCGTTTTAAAAAATACATAAATAAAACGGTTTATAGTAAAAAACCGTTTTATTTGAGGGTATTTTATTTTTAAAACTAATTCTAATTCTAATACTAAATCTAATTAAATTAATAGCTTAGTAGCCTAATTTATTTTGTTACCATAAATAAACCTATAAATTCTAGCTACCAAAATATATAATATTATATGATCCTTTTCCTTACATTATTAATATATATATATATATATATATATATATATATATATATATATATATATATATATATATATATATATATAATACATATATATTTAAATTTTTACCTAAAATTTAAATATATAATACACATATATTAGTAATACTATGTTTAAATTTGCCATATATTTAAATATTTACCTAAAATCTAATTACATTATTAATACTATGTAAATTTTGGAATAACATAATTAATGAAAAAGACCATATTCATATATATACATATATATAATAAAACAACATAAATTACAACATATATAATTCGTTTAAAATAAAAAAAAAAACACAAAATTAAAAAAAATAACACAAAATAAAACGGTTTTTATACAAAAACCGTTTTAAATAATGTTTTATTATTTAAAACGGTTTATATATAAAAACCGTTATTAAAAATGAATATAAACAACGGTTTATATAAAAAAAACCGTTATTTATAGTTTATTTCAGAGTAATTTTAAGTTGGCGCTGAATTTTTTTTAAATAGGCAGTTTAAACGTTTTTTTTTTCTCTATACTACTCTCAGACTCCATCTTCAACCTTCGTATGTTTTCTCTTTCATCAAAAAAAAAAAATTTCATTCTTGTAGTCAATTATTTTCGTTCCAATTCCAAATATATCAACACTATAATTATATTTAATTATTTCACGAATTAGTTTTTTCATTCCTAAGTTCTTGTTACCCAAATCGAAATTTGCGAAAACCCTAATTTATATTGCTTATAAGAGGTTCGTTTTTTTAACTTTTATACCCTAATTTACGTTGTTTACTACCTCATGTTGATGTTGTTGTTGTTGTTACGTTTTTGTTGTTGTTGTTGTTCATTCGTTTTTCATTCGTTTTTCATTCTTTTTATGTATTGTATTACGCATTCGTTTTTCATTCTTCTTCTTCTTCTTCTTCTTCTTCTTCTTCTTCTTCTTCTTGTTGTTGAGCACTTGTTGTTGTTGTTGTTGTTGTTGTTGTTGTTGTTGTTGTTGTTGTTGTTGTTGTTGTCGTTGTTGTTGTTGTTGTTGTTGTTAATTGAGGGTTAGGGTGAGGGGTGGGGCACGGTGGGACACGGTGGGGACAAGGGTGGGGCTGGGTGGGGGCGGTGTGGGGCACCTGGGGCGATTTAGGATGTGCCTGTTGTCGTTGGTGTTACGTATGTTCGTTGTTGTTGTAGCTAGTTGCATTGTAGTTGTAGTTGTAGATGTTGTTGTTGTATGAGGGTGAGGGTGAGGGTGTGTGTAGACGGAGTAATAATACTTAGTAATACGGAGTAATAATACTTAGTAATACGGAGTAATAATACTTAGTAATACGGAGTAATAATACGTGATAAACGAAGTAATAATACGTACTAATACGGAGTAATAATACTTAGTAATACGTAGTAATAATACGTGATAAACGAAGTAATAATACGTACTAATACGGAGTAATGATTAATATGTGGTAATATGAAGGAGTAATACGGAGTAATAAAACGTGATAAACGAAGTAATAATACGTACTAATACGGAGTAATAATACTTAGTAATAATACGTACTAATACGGAGTAATAATACTTAGTAATAATACGTAGTAATAATACGTGATAAACGAAGTAATAATACGTACTAATACGGAGTAATGATTAATATGTGGTAATATGAAGGAGTAATACGGATTTGTTGATGGACGATATTTAGCATTGAAGGTTTGTTTGCGTTGTAAAACTTTAAAAGGGCCAAAACACCCTTTTAGAGGCATTTTTTTGAAAAATTATTCGGACGTCATTGCCCCTTCGGGACAAGCCCATTGCGTAGATCTCAAAAGGTTAAGCAGTTTGAAAAAAAAAAAAAAGTCTTAAAAGAGGGTTAAGTTGGAAAAAAACATATAAGGGGTGATTTTTAAAAAAAAAAAAAAGTGTTATAAAATGGGTTATATTCAATTAACCCAAAAAAAAAAAAAAACTATATATCGACGAAGGGACTTTAATCAACTGGTATTTTGGCCTTGATCCGTCCCGAACCCGTATACACCATATCCATATATTGTCATTTACCCGACCTACAAACCGCCCGCGGATGACCCGTTTGACAAGTCCAGGTTGAACCCATGCTCCAAGCTACTGTTTCTGTAAAAAAAAATTGGCAGGAGTGAACAAAGGTAAAACACCCAAAAATCCCGTCGAAGCTTATACAGAGAGAAGACGATTCCTCCATTAATCGCAACAACAAATCTCTCGCTCTCTCTTCTTCTCACCTTCGCACCCTTCCTTCTTGGAAACAAGAGGTACTTTTTTCTTCCTTTTTCTTCTAATTTTTGTTTTTTTTTTTTTTTGCTGTTTTTAATTAGTTAGGGTTTTTAATTACGTTTTTCTCGAATTGAATTGTATGATATGTGTTGCGTAGTTTCCTTCATCGATTTCGATGTTTGATTTGTATTGTATTGGATTGGATTGTGTACTTCAATGTATGATGGTTGTATTCTTCAATTAGAGCTTCTAGTTTATTGCTTTGATTAGTTTTTGTGACTTTTTAGGTGTTAAAATTTTGTGGGTAAGATTCATGAACTTTAACATTACTGTTCCAAGTTGTCAAAAGATAATGTAATTTTGATTTTTAATATCGAAAGTGAAGGATTCTCTGCTCCTTTTAGGTAATTCTATGTTGTGGGTATTACATAAAAATACCGAAATTTGTTTGCCTGAGTTGCTGAAGTTGACGAAATTATCGTAAAAGTTGTTTTCAATTATTGTAGCTTGTGGTTTAATTCGTTATGATTTCATTGCCCGAATTGTCGAGTGTTTAGTTCACTATTTAACAATAGTGTTGTTCAGCGAAAGCTGGTGCCATTAACTCGAAGGGTAGCATTGTTCGAACACTACTAGAAACGGATTTTGTAGAGTGGTTAAAACTTAAAATCGAAGTTGTTGAGGACGATACTTTGTTTGAATTAAGTATTCCCCCTTATATAGTTATAAAGCTTTTTGCTTTGACTTGTTCAAAAACTACTGAAAAGGTCGTGCCATTAGGTTTGGTATCATTGTTCCAAAATTCACTGAAAAGGTTGCGGCATTATCTGACTTCTGAATCGTTTTGCTTTGACTTGCTTTGTGTATCATCCGTTTGAACACTCAGAAAGCAGATGGGTTATCTAAAGTCTTATCGTCTATCATCCTTGGACAATAACATAATACACATTTTTTTTTTTGATTTTGACAACCTGAGGCACCTCGCTGCCATCTTCGTCCACAACCTACGCCTCTAGAATCAGAAACCCCAACTGAGTCAGCTCCCGAGTCACAACTGAGTTAACTCGTCCTTCAAAAATTCAATTGCTCAGCTGTCTTTTTAGGGTTTCAAACAATTTATTTTACTCAATTTATTCATTGATAATCAATTTCGTTGGTTTATAATTTGCTCTGGAAACATTCAAAAAATTCAATTGATATGCAGCTTTTTTAGGGTTTGAAACAATTTATTTTGCTCGATTTTTCATGAAATTAGCTTATTAAGCGAAAGTTGAAACTTTAATCGACTGATATTACTGGGTTCACTTCAATTGGATGAAATTATAGTGGTGTTTGGTAGAATTCTGGGTTTAAATTTACAATCAATTTGGTCTGAGGATCAAAAGTTCGAAACTTTGATCGATTTATTTTATGGTCTGTTTGGGAAGCTGGATTGTATTTCAAATACTTGATTTGGCCCAAATCAAGTGTTTGGAAACTCAAAAAACAATTAGATTTGTATTTGGGCCAAATTTGTGGAATTTCATACAAAACCCACGACACTTAAAACAAATTCCACCTCTTTACCTGTCATTTGCAAATCCAAGTGCACCCAAAATTAGACTGACATATTCAACGTATGAATCTCTCCCACTGAAACCCTAATTTTGCTCAAATTTTCTTCGATTTTCTTTGATTGTGCGTCGATTTTTCTGCTATCTGCCAATTTCAATCGGTAAGTTTTTCATAATCCCCATATTTTCATCTTAATTTTGATCATAATCATGTACCTAATTTTATTTCTCTGTTATTTTAGTACTTATTGTGTTTATTGTTAGTGTGTATGTGATTTTTCGAATATTTTCAATCATAATTCAATTATTTGATGCAATTATTGTAATAGTTAGTGTCTTTATGTGTTCATATTATTTTTTTGCTTGATTTTTCAATTGTAACTTTGCTGACATAACAATAATTTGATTGAATCAATTACTTCGTATTGCTTATGTGATTACAAGATGAATATAGTTGCATTTGGTATTTTTGGTGATTTCAGTTTTTAGTGATTTCAGTTTTTGACTGTTGATGATGATAAGATTTTGATTATTTTGTTTTTAATGCGATTTCAGATAGTAAGAATTAAAGTTCGTCGATATGTTTGATGAAATTACAGTACATGAAACAAGGAAACGTGTTAGGATAGATGAAGAAGAAAAAGAAGACGTGTTGGAATTACTTCAGATAGTTATAGGATTCATTATGATAGTTGTTTGTTCGAGTTATTCCCAAACGTGTTAGCATTGAGGTTTTCTGGTTTTCTGCTGCTGCGTGAATTGTCCTTTTTCTGCTATTTCGAGTAGTTACTACAGCTACAGATGCATTTGAGATAAGGGATCGAGTAAGAAATAATTGTGTCTAGAAGACGGTTCCAACTAGTGTCCTTTTTTTTTTTTTTTAAAACTTGAATTCGTGCTAAGTTTAGTCGTGGATAATAATTGTGGATTATTTTTATCGATTTTGTCGCAATCTTGTCTTTTTATAACTTTGAATTTAACATTGAAATTCCGTTGTTACCCAAACAAGGTATTGGATTTCAAATTCCGTATTTGAAATTTCAGCGTTGCCAAACAAAGAATTTGGATTTGAAATTCATGATTTCAAAGTTTGTATTTCAAATCTATATATATATATATATTTAAAAGACAATCTCCCTCTATGTGACCCAAAACTCCCAAAAAAAAACAACTGAAAATGACTTCTTCTTGTGCCACGTCAAATTTGTATGCCACGTCAAACCTAAGTGAATTCCTCTTCCTCAAATGGCGTCACTTCATCTCCCCTCAAAAATCAACTCCTCTTCCTCCTAACCCCGTGGATCCGTTCTAATAACATTGAGAAATCGAAAAGGCTGTCGTTCAATTGTCTGCCATCAATAACAAGTTTCGAATTCAATTGCCCACTTTATTCAACTCACGTCTCAATATGGGGCCATTCCTCTTCCTCCTACGATCTTCTTATCTGGCTTCTTCTGGCGGCGGCTCACCGAAACCCATCCAGAAGTTTTCGTCAGGTAAGATTTGTTAATTATAATCTAATTTGATTATTGAATTCTGAAATTATGTGATTTACGCTATTGATTATTTAATTCTGAAATTAAGTTTTTCGGGTGGTGAAATGAATTAGTGTATTGAGAATTGAGAATTGAGAATTGGGATATAGTGTATATAACATAGAATTGTACATTGTTTTTGATATGTTGTAGCATAGTAAGGTTCGTGGTTTAGGGCGTATCCTGTGATTACTCTTGATTTCTGGATTGTTGAAAATTAAGATTGAATTTACCAGTGTGTAAGATTATAAGGTTCGTGTAAGTTTTGTAATTGCCACTTAGGCCATTTTCTTTCGGATTTAAATTCAGTTAAGTTCATCTTGATTCTCTCAGCTATAGTGTTTATTTAGAGAATGTTTAGAGATGAAGCATAATTCTAGATGAATGTCTCAGTTGATATTATAGGGAGTAAACATGAAATGTGTGTGAAATGGTACTGATTTGATGTGTTGGTTAATTTGCACAGATCAGGGATAGTTCCAGGAGTCGGGATGGTTCACGCCCCAGTATCGCTGTTACCGATGTCATTTCCTGAAAGTCATTGGAGGCAAGCGTGCGAGTTAGCGCCGATTTTCAATGAACTGTTTGATCGTGTGAGCCTCGATGCTAAGTTTCTGCAGGATTCATTGGAAAGGTTTGCTTTCTCCTTTCTTGCGGCGTATTTAAGCTGATTTCTAATTGAGTTCTCCTGTAGGTCATTGCATTAATGAGTATTGCCATGTGAAATGGCAATAGTAACGCCTTTTTTACTGCAAAAACACACACACCAAAAAAAAACCTAAAACACCTTTCTCTCGGTGAACTGGTACTTGATGGTAGTATGTAGCTATTATAATACGGAGTATGTGTTTTGCAGAGGTCGAAGAAATACTCGTGGGAATGGATTGAGGTCGTTGAGTAATCAGACTTAGTTATTGACTTCCATATGATTTTACTCGGTTTGTAAGGCCAATGTACTGAAGTTGAAAATTTGAGTATTCAAGAGCATTCACGAATTTATGCCTGATTGTAATGCATATTTCAGAACCCAAAAAGTTGACGATTAATTTGTTTAAAAGACAATCTCCCTCTATGTGACCCAAAACTCCCAAAAAAAAACAACTGAAAATGACTTCTTCTTGTGCCACGTCAAATTTGTATGCCACGTCAAACCTAAGTGAATTCCTCTTCCTCAAATGGCGTCACTTCATCTCCCCTCAAAAATCAACTCCTCTTCCTCCTAACCCCGTGGATCCGTTCTAATAACATTGAGAAATCGAAAAGGTCGCTGCTCAATTGTCTGCCATCAATAACAAGTTTCGAATTCAATTGCCCACTTTATTCAACTCACGTCTCAATATGGGGCCATTCCTCTTCCTCCTACGATCTTCTTATCTGGCTTCTTCTGGCGGCGGCTCACCGAAACCCATCCAGAAGTTTTCGTCAGGTAAGATTTGTTAATTATAATCTAATTTGATTATTGAATTCTGAAATTATGTGATTTACGCTATTGATTATTTAATTCTGAAATTAAGTTTTTCGGGTGGTGAAATGAATTAGTGTATTGAGAATTGAGAATTGAGAATTGGGATATAGTGTATATAACATAGAATTGTACATTGTTTTTGATATGTTGTAGCATAGTAAGGTTCGTGTTTTAGGGCGTGTACTGTGATTACTCTTGATTTCTGGATTGTTGAAAATTAAGATTGAATTTACCAGTGTGTAAGATTATAAGGTTCGTGTAAGTTTTGTAATTGCCACTTAGGCCATTTTCTTTCGGATTTAAATTCAGTTAAGTTCATCTTGATTCTCTCAGCTATAGTGTTTATTTAGAGAATGTTTAGAGATGAAGCATAATTCTAGATGAATGTCTCAGTTGATATTATAGGGAGTAAACATGAAATGTGTGTGAAATGGTACTGATTTGATGTGTTGGTTAATTTGCACAGATCAGGGATAGTTCCAGGAGTCGGGATGGTTCACGACCCAAAGATATCATTTATCGATGTCATTTCCTGAAAGTCATTGGAGGCAAGCGTGCGAGTTAGCGCCGATTTTCAATGAACTGCTTGATCGTGTGAGCCTCGATGCTAAGTTTCTGCAGGATTCATTGGAAAGGTTTGCTTTCTCCTTTCTTGCGGCGTATTTAAGCTGATTTCTAATTGAGTTCTCCTGTAGGTCATTGCATTAATGAGTATTGCCATGTGAAATGGCAAAAGTAACGCCTTTTTTACTGCAAAAACACACACACCAAAAAAAAACCTAAAACACCTTTCTCTCGGTGAACTGGTACTTGATGGTAGTATGTAGCTATTATAATACGGAGTATGTGTTTTGCAGAGGTCGAAGAAATACTCGTGGGAATGGATTGAGGTCGTTGAGTAATCAGACTTAGTTATTGACTTCCATATGATTTTACTCGGTTTGTAAGGCCAATGTACTGAAGTTGAAAATTTGAGTATTCAAGAGCATTCACGAATTTATGCCTGATTGTAATGCATATTTCAGAACCCAAAAAGTTGACGATTAATTTGTTTAAAAGACAATCTCCCTCTATGTGACCCAAAACTCCCAAAAAAAAACAACTGAAAATGACTTCTTCTTGTGCCACGTCAAATTTGTATGCCACGTCAAACCTAAGTGAATTCCTCTTCCTCAAATGGCGTCACTTCATCTCCCCTCAAAAATCAACTCCTCTTCCTCCTAACCCCGTGGATCCGTTCTAATAACATTGAGAAATCGAAAAATTTGTCGCTCAATTATGCGCCATCAATAACAAGTTTCAATTCAATTGCCCACTTTATTCAACTCACGCCTCAATATGGGGCCATTCCTCTTCCTCCTACGATCTTCTTATCCGCTTCTTCAAGCGCGCTCACCAAACCCATCCGTAAGTTTTCGTCAGGTAAGATTTGTTAATTATAATCTAATTTGATTATTGAATTCTGAAATTATGTGATTTACGCTATTGATTATTTAATTCTGAAATTAAGTTTTTCGGTGGTGAAATGAATTAGTGTATTGAGAATTGAGAATTGAGAATTGGGATATAGTGTATATAACATAGAATTGTACATTGTTTTTGATATGTTGTAGCATAGTAAGGTTCGTGGTTTTAGAGGCGTGTCTTGTGATTACTCTTGATTTACGGATTGTTGAAAATTAAGATTGAATTTACCAAAGGTGTAAGATTATAAGGTTCGTGTAAGTTTTGTAATTGCCACTTAGGCCATTTTCTTTCTGGATTTAAATTCAGTTAAGTTCATCTTGATTCTCTCGGCTATAGTGTTTATTTAGAGAATGTTTAGAGATGAAGCATAATTCTAGATGAATGTCTCAGTTGATATTATAGGGAGTAAACATGAAATGTGTGTGAAATGGTACTGATTTGATGTGTTGGTTAATTTGCACAGATCGTGATAGTTCCAGGAGTCGGGATGGTTCACGCCCGATATCATTATTCACAGATGTCATTTCCTGAAAGTCATTGGAGGCAAGCGTGCGAGTTAGCGCCGATTTTCAATGAACTGCTTGATCGTGTGAGCCTCGATGCTAAGTTTCGCAGGATTCATTGGAAAGGTTTGCTTTCTCCTTTCTTGCGGCGTATTTAAGCTGATTTCTAATTGAGTTCTCCTGTAGGTCATTGCATTAATGAGTATTGCCATGTGAAATGGCAAAAGTAACGCCTTTTTTACTGCAAAAACACACACACCAAAAAAAAACCTAAAACACCTTTCTCGGTGAACCGGTACTTGATGGTAGTATGTAGCTATTATAATACGGAGTATGTGTTTTGCAGAGGTCGAAGAAATACTCGTGGGAATGGATTGAGGTCGTTGAGTAATCAGACTTAGTTATTGACTTCCATATGATTTTACTCGGTTTGTAAGGCCAATGTCTTGAAGTTGAAAATTTGAGTATTCAAGAGCATTCACGAATTTATGCCTGATTGTAATGCATATTTCAGAACCCAAAAAGTTGACGATTAATTTGTTTAAAAGACAATCTCCTCTATGTGACCCAAAACTCCCAAAAAAACAAGCGAAAATGACTTCTTCTTGTGCCACGTCAAATTTGTATGCCACGTCAAACCTAAGTGAATTCCTCTTCCTCAAATGGCGTCACTTCATCTCCCTCAAAATCAACTCCTCTTCCTCCTAACCCCGTGGATCCGCTTCTAATAACATTGAGAAATCGAAAAGGCTGTCGCTCAATTATGCGCCATCAATAACAAGTTTCAATTCAATTGCCCACTTTATTCAACTCACGCCTCAATATGGGGCCATTCCTCTTCCTCCTACGATCTTCTTATCCGCTTCTTACAAGCGGCTCACCAAACCCATCCGTAAGTTTTCACAGGTAAGATTTGTTAATTATAATCTAATTTGATTATTGAATTACGAAATTATGTGATTTACGCTATTGATTATTTAATTCTGAAATTAAGTTTTTCGGGTGGTGAAATGAATTAGTGTATTGAGAATTGAGAATTGAGAATTGGGATATAGTGTATATAACATAGAATTGTACATTGTTTTTGATATGTTGTAGCATAGTAAGGTTCGTGTTTTAGGGCGTGTACTGTGATTACTCTTGATTTACGGATTGTTGAAAATTAAGATTGAATTTACCAAAGGTGTAAGATTATAAGGTTCGTGTAAGTTTTGTAATTGCCACTTAGGCCATTTTCTTTGGATTTAAATTGATTAAGTTCATCTTGATTCTCTCACTATAGTGTTTATTTAGAGAATGCTTAGAGATGAAGCATACTTCTAGATGAATGTCTCAGTTGATATTATAGGGGGTAACCATGAAATGTGTGTGAAATGGTAGTGGTTGGTTGTGTTGGTAAATTTGCACCGATCAGGGATAGGTCTAGGACTCCGAATGGTTCACGCCCCAAGATCGCCATTACCGATGTCATTTCACGAAAGTCATTGGAGGCAACCGTCCGAGTTAGCGCCGATTTTCAATGAACTGTTTGATCGTGTGAGCCACGATGCTAAGTTTCGCAGGATTCATTGGAAAGGTTTGCTTTCTCCTTTCTTGCGGCGTATTTAAGCTGATTTCTAATTGAGTTCTCCTGTAGGTCATTGCATTAATGAGTATTGCCATGTGAAATGGCAAAAGTAACGCCTTTTTATCGCAAAAACACACACACCAAAAAAACCTAAAACACCTTTCTCTCGGTGAACTGGGTACTTGATGGTAGTATGTAGCTATTATAATACTGAGTATGTGTTTTGCAGAGGTCGAAGAAATACTCGTGGGAATGGATTGAGGTCGTTGAGTAATCGGACTTAGTTATTGACTTCCATATGATTTTACTCGGTTTGTAAGGCCAATGTAATCAAGTTGAAAATTTGAGTATTCAAGAGCATTCACGAATTTATGCCTGATTGTAATGCATATTTCGTAACCCAAAAAGTTGACGATTAATTTGTTTAAAAGACAATCTCCTCTATGTGACCCAAAACTCCCAAAAAAACAACTGAAAATGACTTCTTCTTGTGCCACGTCAAATTTGTATGCCACGTCAAACCTAAGTGAATTCCTCTTCCTCAAATGGCGCTACTTCATCTCCCTCAAAATCAACTCCTCTTCCTCCTAACCCCGTGGATCCGTTCTAATAACATTGAGAAATCGAAAAGGCCGCTGCTCAATTGTTCCGCCATCAATAACAAGTTTCGAATTCAATTGCCCACTTTATTCAACTCACGTCTCAATATGGGGCCAATCCTCTTCCTCCTACGATCTTCTTATCTGGCTTCTTCAAGCGGCTCACCAAACCCATCCGTAAGTTTTCGTCGAGTAAGATTTGTTAATTATAATCTAATTTGATTATTGAATTAAAATTATGTGATTTACGCTATTGATTATTTAATTCTGAAATTAAGTTTTTCGGGTGGTGAAATGAATTAGTGTATTGAGAATTGAGAATTGAGAATTGGGATATAGTGTATATAACATAGAATTGTACATTGTTTTTGATATGTTGTAGCATAGTAAGGTTCGTGTTTTAGGGCGTGTACTGTGATTACTCTTGATTTCTGGATTGTTGAAAATTAAGATTGAATTTACCAGTGTGTAAGATTATAAGGTTCGTGTAAGTTTTGTAATTGCCACTTAGGCCATTTTCTTTCGGATTTAAATTCAGTTAAGTTCATCTTGATTCTCTCAGCTATAGTGTTTATTTAGAGAATGTTTAGAGATGAAGCATAATTCTAGATGAATGTCTCAGTTGATATTATAGGGAGTAAACATGAAATGTGTGTGAAATGGTACTGATTTGATGTGTTGGTTAATTTGCACAGATCAGGGATAGTTCCAGGAGTCGGGATGGTTCACGCCCCAGTATCGCTGTTACCGATGTCATTTCCTGAAAGTCATTGGAGGCAAGCGTGCGAGTTAGCGCCGATTTTCAATGAACTGTTTGATCGTGTGAGCCTCGATGCTAAGTTTCTGCAGGATTCATTGGAAAGGTTTGCTTTCTCCTTTCTTGCGGCGTATTTAAGCTGATTTCTAATTGAGTTCTCCTGTAGGTCATTGCATTAATGAGTATTGCCATGTGAAATGGCAAAAGTAACGCCTTTTTTACTGCAAAAACACACACACCAAAAAAAAACCTAAAACACCTTTCTCTCGGTGAACTGGTACTTGATGGTAGTATGTAGCTATTATAATACGGAGTATGTGTTTTGCAGAGGTCGAAGAAATACTCGTGGGAATGGATTGAGGTCGTTGAGTAATCAGACTTAGTTATTGACTTCCATATGATTTTACTCGGTTTGTAAGGCCAATGTACTGAAGTTGAAAATTTGAGTATTCAAGAGCATTCACGAATTTATGCCTGATTGTAATGCATATTTCAGAACCCAAAAAGTTGACGATTAATTTGTTTAAAAGACAATCTCCCTCTATGTGACCCAAAACTCCCAAAAAAAAACAACTGAAAATGACTTCTTCTTGTGCCACGTCAAATTTGTATGCCACGTCAAACCTAAGTGAATTCCTCTTCCTCAAATGGCGTCACTTCATCTCCCCTCAAAAATCAACTCCTCTTCCTCCTAACCCCGTGGATCCGTTCTAATAACATTGAGAAATCGAAAAGGCTGTCGTTCAATTGTCTGCCATCAATAACAAGTTTCGAATTCAATTGCCCACTTTATTCAACTCACGTCTCAATATGGGGCCATTCCTCTTCCTCCTACGATCTTCTTATCTGGCTTCTTACATGGCGGCTCACCAAACCCATCCAGAAGTTTTCGACAGGTAAGATTTGTTAATTATAATCTAATTTGATTATTGAATTCTGAAATTATGTGATTTACGCTATTGATTATTTAATTCTGAAATTAAGTTTTTCGGGTGGTGAAATGAATTAGTGTATTGAGAATTGAGAATTGAGAATTGGGATATAGTGTATATAACATAGAATTGTACATTGTTTTTGATATGTTGTAGCATAGTAAGGTTCGTGTTTTAGGGCGTGTACTGTGATTACTCTTGATTTCTGGATTGTTGAAAATTAAGATTGAATTTACCAAAGGTGTAAGATTATAAGGTTCGTGTAAGTTTTGTAATTGCCACTTAGGCCATTTTCTTTCGGATTTAAATTCAGTTAAGTTCATCTTGATTCTCTCAGCTATAGTGTTTATTTAGAGAATGTTTAGAGATGAAGCATAATTCTAGATGAATGTCTCAGTTGATATTATAGGGAGTAAACATGAAATGTGTGTGAAATGGTACTGATTTGATGTGTTGGTTAATTTGCACAGATCAGGGATAGTTCCAGGAGTCGGGATGGTTCACGCCCCAGTATCGCTGTTACCGATGTCATTCCTGAAAGTCATTGGAGGCAAGCGTGCGAGTTAGCGCCGATTTTCAATGAACTGTTTGATCGTGTGAGCCTCGATGCTAAGTTTCTGCAGGATTCATTGGAAAGGTTTGCTTTCTCCTTTCTTGCGGCGTATTTAAGCTGATTTCTAATTGAGTTCTCCTGTAGGTCATTGCATTAATGAGTATTGCCATGTGAAATGGCAAAAGTAACGCCTTTTTTACTGCAAAAACACACACCAAAAAAAAACCTAAAACACCTTTCTCTCGGTGAACTGGTACTTGATGGTAGTATGTAGCTATTATAATACGGAGTATGTGTTTTGCAGAGGTCGAAGAAATACTCGTGGGAATGGATTGAGGTCGTTGAGTAATCAGACTTAGTTATTGACTTCCATATGATTTTACTCGGTTTGTAAGGCCAATGTACTGAAGTTGAAAATTTGAGTATTCAAGAGCATTCACGAATTTATGCCTGATTGTAATGCATATTTCAGAACCCAAAAAGTTGACGATTTTACTGCAAGACTGTTAGATATCCATTCCAAGATGATAAATATGAACAAGAAGGAGGTCAGTATACTTTTTTTTTTACATTCGTAGCCATCTGAAACAGATTCACTACGGCCATCTGTAACTGACTTACGAATTTTTGGGTTACCCGAGTCTGGGAAAACGAATGAGGAGAAGGCAGAAAACCCTACTGACTTGTCTGATTTTGCTCGACAAATAGGTAAGATTTCAAAGAGCTAAGGTGTATAAAAACGTAATATTTGTTAATTCATCCCTTATATGGAATTGGGTGCTATAGTAATTGTGACATTTCATTCAAACTAAATGAAAACCTAACTGTTTTGGTCGTGCTTCCCTTATATATTCTATGGTGAGTTGTACTCTGTGGCTTCTAAATTGAGTAAAGTTGTTAATTTACGCGTCTAAAATACTCAAAGTAGATATTCATAAACGAAAATTGCGGATTCATGTTTGTAAACTTAAGTGTTGTGCAATGATTTTTACAGCAATCAACCTTTACTTTGGCAGAAAAATTTACGATTAGGCACTTTGTTTGAAATTTCTGCAGAAGAAGTGATCTTGTACGACACAAATCTCTATCTATCTATCTATATAATATATTAAAAAGGAAACCTTGAAGGAAGGACATCCAAAACACAACAAAACTTCACTTCTACTGCTGCCACATGAATAAAAACTCAGCCCAGCCTAGCCACATCAACCAAACACAAAAAATCCTCCTTCTGCATGAGCGCATCATCTGCGTACAATCCTTTCAGAAATAAAAAAGCCCGTCATTAAATTCTTTGGCAATCAATTTCCCTCTTCCAATTCAATCGACGGTTTGATTCAATTCCCAATTCAATATAGGGTTAACCATCCGAGTGGTGCGTTCTTCGTCATTGGTAATCATCCAGATGAGTTCTTCATTGTTGTGGCCTCGTAATAGTTCCAGTCACTGGCTCGTGCTTGTCGCCTTCGAACAAATTCCAGTTCGCCATAGCCGTGCATTGGTTAGCCACACTCTGTTTTAGGTGTTCAACTATATCACTTTGACAAGTTTTTAATATGTTGGTGTCCGTTAGAGTTTTCCGTTTGGTCGTTTTTAAATTTTGATTGTGCTGGCTAAGTACGTAGACATTATATTCAATCGTCTTTATTTGTGTATGTGCTGTGTAGCTCTTGTAATTGGACTGGATATACTGTGACATTTCTCAAAGTTAGTTCAAGGTTCCACGGTCACTCGTGCGGTAACTGTTTTGTTGTCGCAATGTTGGTGTCGCCTCTCGGGCAGAAAGTAACTTACCCAATTTACGACAAATATTTTACAGTTGTGACCTTACGATAATACGATGACTGGAAATTTTGACTAATAGTTGTGAACTTTTTATGCCTCTTTAGTTTGGAGCATAGTCCTCACATATGGTCTAAGTACTCTGGATGAATTAAGCACCATCCCGAATTAATTATATACTTTACCACACCAAACTCGGGGGAGTTATTATCTGCGGATGTGTACTGAATATTTCAGCAACTGAGCTTGTAGGGCTATATTTAATAGCATAGTACGTAGTAATAGATTGTATTGGTTGTATGGATTGTATAGGTCATATGAGTTTGATATATGGTTGTATTGGATTGTTTTATTGGCTTAAATTGATTTTAAAGAACTAACATAGTAATAAGTAATGAAATAAAATTAGTTCTTACCCTTTAAACATATATCAGAATGAGTTTTTAAAATTCTAACAGAGTAGGAAGATTAGATTATTCCACGCATTGTTGACCTGACATGAAATGGTGAGAGATTGGAAGCTTGCGTCCTACCTTTTGAAGTTAACTGAAAATTACATATTAAGCTGAGCAGATGATTAATGGTATTGGGCAGGAGAACAAGATGGCGATTATTCTGTGAAATCAGCAAACCGCATGCTGTCAGAGGAGTTGAGGATGATGCTTTGCTAGAGGGTTCGTCTTACAACAATGATAAAGCGACGTGGAATTCTATATGGAAGGCAATTCAACGTGCTCCTGAGAATTTAAATTTTTCTTTGGCAATGGTGTAGCAACGTTCTTCCAACAAGAGCATGACTCACTAATCAACTCGGATAGGAAAACTCAGCCTGTCCATTGTGTTTGTTCGACAAAGAAACGGAACTCTGTCTATTTCGAGATTGTGGGTGCCTCGTACGTGTTTGGGAGCGTGAAAAATCGTGTCGGCATTGAGTACGCTATTGACTCGTGTTATGACCAGACAATTGTGTAATTCAAGCTGACCACTGACTTCTTCAGCTACGATTCTGCAAAACTGTAAGTCTGCGTATCACTCTTTTCATTTTTATTCTTCGATTTTGTTACTAATTCGGGCCAAAAAAATTTGAAGTTAAAGCAACTGTTTAGGCACAATATTCTCATATAACTTGACCAGCATATAGATATTGTTAAGTGACCTTATCATTCTGATGTACAGTCATCGAGCGGTCCTTTGGAAAAAAGAAAACTACACAAAGTAAAGGTATTGTTAATTACATGATATTTGCTCCGCAAATGATAAGTTCTCATATGCAACTGCGCCTACCAGAAAGAGAAAAATCACAAGTGAAGTAGATGTGGGCATCGACCAACCTGGAGGGCCTCACAACAGATCATGTACACAATACGCACATGAAGCCGTAGGTATGTCATTTGAATTTCTGTATGAAGAAGCATATATAGTCATAAATTTAAAAATTTGGCCACCATAAAATCCCTGCTTAGGTATTTTGTGTTCTTAAACGTAGATTATGTTCACTGGTGTTTATATCTGGTTGAAGAAAGTAATGTTGATGAAGGAATACGGCGATATTTTGTAATATAATTACTGAGTAAAGTCTAATTGTGTACTGCCATATGCAGCACCTGTACCGACTCCACCGACGAATCTCGTGTTTTACAAGCATTAGACAAAGACGCCCCCAAATGTAAGTACAATTAAAAATTAGCTTTGAAGCAATTCACCTAGCTCATTTGCCTTACAGCTCCTAACATGTCTTCATGACAAACAAAAGTCTTTACGGACATTTGGTCTGTACTTTAATGATGGCCGAGTAAGGAGCATTTAAGCTGATTGCATGGCCATATAGTGCTCTTTACCTCCGGCCAAAACTTGGTGCATGCTTTTATTCATTTTGTACACGACTGTGTTTGTTCGGTGATAAGAGTTCTTCTCGAATGCGATCTTGTGAGACATGATTGTATCATGGGATTAGATTCAAGTTGATGTTTGATTCGAGTTGATCTTTGAGGACTGCATTGGACTCAATAAATATAGATTTTGTCATTTCTTTTAAGCATTTTTTCTATTCAAGAACAAGGTTCGCAAGAGTGAGGCTCACTAGAACTTGGACCTTATACTTTTAACGCTCAAAAGTAGTATTGACGCAGGGTCAGAAATGGCCATTCGTTAAAACTTCTTCTCAATGCCTGTGGAATAAAAGTCCGTCGAAGATAGCTGAATTTTACATGACTGATTACAAATTAGCTCATTCTTTTAATTTATCCATTTGTAAGATGATTTTTGAGACAAACGGTAATATGAATGTTATCATAGTTGTTACCGGTGGTGTTGATTCACCTGCACTGGTAAATAAGCATGTACTAGATTATTCATTTTTTACATTGAAATACAGAAAGCCTGGCCAAAAACGTCCCTGGTATTTGACGAAAGGCCATATCGCAGGAGTTGGCTTTGGCTGTCAGCAAATGACGAGATCCCTATGAAGATGATATTTCCAAATTGCTCGAGACACACTCACGAATCATGATAAGTGCCTGCTACTGTGTTAATTAAAGCTATTTTCCGGGATTGTAGTGGTCTTGGGTCTTCCTTTGGGCATTCTGGATCACTTTTGGTTTATTAGATATCGCTGTTGGAACATTTTACAAGGCTATGAACAGTGACTGAATATAATTGGTCTCGTGGTATTCGTATCATGGTTTGTGTTCGTGTAGATTTATGATTGCGTACAATTGGCTATGTTGCGAGATTGTTCTTTCTATAGTTAAAAAATGTGTTATTTGTTTAAAGGTGATGTCGCTGCCACCGAGAGCTACTGCCACGCTGCTGATGTCACTGCCACGCTGTTGCTGTCGCTGCGAGCTGCTGGTGTCACTGCCACGCTATTGCTGTCGCGGTGTGCTGCTGCTGATATCACTGCGACTTGTTGTTGCTACTGTCGTGGGTCACTGCCGCTTTCATTGCATGTTCCGCTAACACCTGCGCTGTTGGGTGCTACATTTGGCCGCAGTTAGGGGTTTAATTAGTTAAATTCCCGTACCTAATGGAGCCATTCGATGAGCCTTTAATACATTGCAACTTGCGAGAATAATGTCGACTGCGGTCAATTACCTTTGTTTCCCGTTTGGACTTTATGTTATGAAAATGAGACGTTCACTTACATGAGTATATTGACACATCTGACATGTTCATGTTTTCATAAGATTTTAATCATGCTTTCTGTAGATGAAAATTACATCTTCACGAGTAAGTCTTGTAAAAAACAGTCTGTCATTTAAAAAGTAAAACCAATTTTTTACCTAAAATATGACCACTTTTAGGTTATTTTTTACCATTATAGGTAAAAAGTGACCACATTTGTTCCTCTTAATAGTGTTCACTAAATATTCAACAATGTTTACCATCAGTTTAAATGTGGTCACAATTTAGGCGAAAAAACTGGTGTGACCCGCCGTCTTTTTGAAGACTTTTTGCATCGTTACATATGATACTTTACAAGTGTTTGACAAGTTAAAGGGAAACCGAGAACATGTCCTAAGCTTAGTTCCACGTACGTGATTTACGCTCTTTTCGAAAATTGCCTAACTGTTATCGTTTGTTTCTAGGTCCTCATCAGTTTTTCCGATTGCATTTGTTTCACTTTAAATATGAGCTTTTGATTATTTTATAGAACAATCTTAAGCTGAACAACTAGAAAATTGCACAACAATTTAAACAAACTAATGTTACACTCTTCTCACATATTCCATTTCAACAACTCCGAATATAGACAAACACATTTACTACGGAAATGTTGCTCAATAAAGCGGCTAGCCACAAGCAAGCCAACAATAAATGTCTACTACATTGCGATAAACTAATTGCAACTAAACTTCAAAAACGATTAAGGCCAACGACCAAAAGCAACGTTACACAATTCCCCTAAACATGAACACTATAAACCAAAACGATAGTTGAATCAATACATCGAGTCGACCCGTGAATATCACGGGTCACACCACTAGTTTGATTATTCAAATAAAATCCTTGTTTCCAAACGCTACCTAATGGTCTGTTTGGGAAGCTGGATTGTATTTCAAATACTTGATTTGGCCCAAATCAAGTGTTTGGAAACTCAAAAAACAATTGGATTTGTATTTGGGCCAAATTTGTGGAATTTCATACAAAACCCACAACACTTAAAACAAATTCCACCTCTTTACCTGTCATTTGCAAATCCAAGTGCACCCAAAATTAGACTGACATATTCAACGTATGAATCTCTCCCACTGAAACCCTAATTTTGCTCAAATTTTCTTCGATTTTCTTTGATTGTGCGTCGATTTTTCTGCTATCTGCCAATTTCAATCGGTAAGTTTTTCATAATCCCCATATTTTCATCTTAATTTTGATCATAATCATGTACCTAATTTTATTTCTCTGTTATTTTAGTACTTATTGTGTTTATTGTTAGTGTGTATGTGATTTTTCGAATATTTTCAATCATAATTCAATTATTTGATGCAATTATTGTAATAGTTAGTGTCTTTATGTGTTCATATTATTTTTTTGCTTGATTTTTCAATTGTAACTTTGCTGACATAACAATAATTTGATTGAATCAATTACTTCGTATTGCTTATGTGATTACAAGATGAATATAGTTGCATTTGGTATTTTTGGTGATTTCAGTTTTTAGTGATTTCAGTTTTTGACTGTTGATGATGATAAGATTTTGATTATTTTGTTTTTAATGCGATTTCAGATAGTAAGAATTAAAGTTCGTCGATATGTTTGATGAAATTACAGTACATGAAACAAGGAAACGTGTTAGGATAGATGAAGAAGAAAAAGAAGACGTGTTGGAATTACTTCAGATAGTTATAGGATTCATTATGATAGTTGTTTGTTCGAGTTATTCCCAAACGTGTTAGCATTGAGGTTTTCTGGTTTTCTGCTGCTGCGTGAATTGTCCTTTTTCTGCTATTTCGAGTAGTTACTACAGCTACAGATGCATTTGAGATAAGGGATCGAGTAAGAAATAATTGTGTCTAGAAGACGGTTCCAACTAGTGTCCTTTTTTTTTTTTTTTTAAAACTTGAATTCGTGCTAAGTTTAGTCGTGGATAATAATTGTGGATTATTTTTATCGATTTTGTCGCAATCTTGTCTTTTTATAACTTTGAATTTAACATTGAAATTCCGTTGTTACCCAAACAAGGTATTGGATTTCAAATTCCGTATTTGAAATTTCAGCGTTGCCAAACAAAGAATTTGGATTTGAAATTCATGATTTCAAAGTTTGTATTTCAAATTTGATTATTCAAATAAAATCCTTGTTTCCAAACGCTACCTTACTGGGAGCTATCTTTTTTCTGTGTAATTTGATAGTAATTTGTAGTGGTGTTGCTAGAATTCTGTGGGTTTTGGAGTGGAAATGAAGAATCGAATCGATAGCGGAATTGCACCGTCTTCGAGCAAAATTAAATTTGAGCAGAGTGATGATAGTGATTCTCCAATTGAAGAGAGCGATTTCTCGTCTGATGATGTGAGTAAAACCTGTTACACTACTGTAAATTAGGCTTTTAGAGCGTTATATTACCTCGTAACTAGGGCTAAAATTGTTACTGTTATTGTTTGTTTAGGAGGCAGCTGAGATAGAGAACGCGCTTGCTGATATTCCCTTCGAAGACTTGCAAAAGGCGCGTGCTGATGGTAGCCTTTCTTGGCGTCCTAAACGTGGTTCCGAGACTAAGAACAAACGAGCCAACAAAAACAGGTGTTTGAATTGTTTTGTACGTGTTATTGTCGAGTTTGGTTTGAGTTATTTTTGTTAACTCTTACGTTGATCATGTTGTTTATGAAGGCCTGCTGAAGTTAGTAGCAAAGTGCGAGTCAGTAATTTTCGGGAAGTGGTGCAAGCCCCCAAGAAGGTAAGTGTCGTCCTGCTGTCCTCAACTGTTTTTTCGCCTTTTGCTGTCGGTCTTCCCCTTTAGGAGTTAGGACTCTTAGTTGTTTGAAGTTTAAGTATTAACTAGGTTGGCGAAGTGCATAATTATGCACGGTTTTCTAGCGAAGAGCTTCTAGTTGTATAATGTCAGCTTTGAAAGGGGGATTTCTGTTTATATTTCACTTCGTAAGAGTGATTACTTGTGTACCGCTTTGGTGCTCATCATTCATTTTTTGGTGCATTGATGTACTCCGTAAATCATCATTTGATGGGTATTCATCTGACCTGTGTGAATCTTTTCATTCAAACAGGTGATACGTGATCCACGTTTCGAATCTCTTTGTGGCAATTTTGACGAGGAGAGGTATGATTTCATCCTTATAATTCGGATGACATCCGCTTTCTGATTTATTATATGGAGTGCATTTGATATAGTACCGTGTACATTATTGTGCAGGTTCAAGAAGAGATATAATTTTATCTATGAAGAGAACCTTCCATCTGAAAAAGCCGTACTATATTTTTCTTCCTTCTTTAACTTTTATTCATCTGCTTAATGGTTTGCAAGTCGTGACGTAGTCCTTTCCGTGCTCATAGGAGTTGCAAAAGTTGCTGAGAACTTCAAAAGATCCGAAAACTGTTCAGGAATTGAACGATCGGTTGTCATGGATTGTAAGTTGTCGGTTCTTTTCACTCGTGCTCGAGTTGATTATTTTCATTCATGTCCGTTCTTTTTACGCGCAATCTATTTTGTGTTTCCGTCAGAACAAGCAACTTCAAAAATCAGTATCAACCAAACGCACCGATGCCCAAATTCTCTCAGAGCACAAGAAGAAAGAACGAGAAGCAGCTAAGCAAGGAAAACGTCCCTTTTATCTCAAGAAATGTAATTCTCTCGTGCAGATTCGTTATAACTTTTTACGTTTATGTTACTCATGAAAATTGCTGGTCAGCGTGATTTTGACAACATTGTACTATATTGTTATTTTTACAGCTGATATTCGAAAGCAAAGACTTGTCGAGAAGTACAACAACCTGAAGGTACTTGGCTACTCGCTCAAATTTGTAGTTAATAAAACTTATACCTCTGTCTAAGACGATGAAAACTTGTACCTCCGTCTAAGACGATGAATGTATCACTTGCTCATCTATGTACATTTTTGTCATTCAGGCGACTGGGAAGCTGAGTTCGTTTCTTCAGAAGAAACGACAAAGGAACGCCGCAAAGGACCATCGATTCATGCCTTACGGTAGGCAGGCTGACCACGACGACGACTCTTAGCAAACTTCTTTCCTGTAATGCGTGCGTGCATGAGGCGCCTCGTGTGTTTCGAATGTTCAAATTTTACCTCATAGTGAACAGCATCTTAATGACGTTGCTCCTGTTTTTCCATGAAATTGTTATCGATTTCTTTTATTTGACTCAACTATTTATGAGTGAGTGATTCTTTGTTCTCCCTAAAATTTAAACACACCATTCACTTACACACGGCTTAGATTTCTCAGACAAACAAGTTCTACTACCAGATTCAGTCGATCCCATGCGGCCGTGACCGTGACATTATAGTAAACTTTTATATCTACAAAACTATATACTTTTATAAATGAATTTACGGGTAGTATAAATGAATTTACGGCCGCAACAAACTTTTGTAGTATAGTAAACTTTTATTATCCCATGCGGCCTTGACAATGTGAGTACTATTTACCATTAATCAAATGTGAATCAAAAATCACCCGTGACGAAAATCATGCATGCAAAAATATACAAAAATTGTAGTATAGTATATTAAACCTCTTAACAAAAGTTTCTCACCCCTCAAAAAATGGTAAATACTCACATTTGTCATTTCGAATCTACGTCGTTGGATATAAAAATTCACCTGAATTCATTTTATAAGTCTCTTTTAATAATATAATTTTCACAAATTTCATATGTGACGATCTATGTCAAATGATATAAAATTATTCTATGTCAAATAATGTACAACAAGCTGGAATAGCTCAGTTGGTTAGAGCGTGTGGCTGTTAACCACAAGGTCGGAGGTTCAAGCCCTCCTTCTAGCGGTTTTTCCAATTTTGCGTTTGGTCCAGGATACTGGGCTGGGCTTTCAAAGTTTCAAGCCCATGTTATTTAAAATTAGCCCAGTGAATTGCGCTCTGATAGCCCAGGGTGTTGCTCTTTCACCCACATCATTTACTCTAACACCCACAATAATTACCTTCATACCCTTTTCATTTGTTAACCTTACATTTCTAAATAATAAAAATTCTCTCAATTTCCCCCACTTGAAACCACCATTAATGTGCAACAACCATGAACCACCCTCACCATGGCCACCACCACCACGACAAGTTAGCCCCACCGTGCTGCCACCCTCACCAGGGCCACCAGGCCCACCACCACGACGACAACTAAAATCTCGAAGAAAAAATAAAAAATAAAAAACAAACCAGAAAATTGACAAAAAAAAAAATTCGAAATAAGAAAAATGCAAATGGTAAGTATTGAACCCTAGACCTCCAACTCATTAAAGTCACCACTACCCACATGGGCTACCTCAAATTTCTGTAAATAAAAGCAACAAACTAGTATATGAATATGAACCTGGGCTACCTAAAATTGGGCCCAAATTCACGCCGCCTAACACCTGCGATTTGTGGTTGTTCTCGCCGCCCGCCACTCGACTCTAACAGGGCCGACCACCTCCTATGGCCGACCCACCACCCTCGGCGACGACCACCCAGACCACCGACCCACATCTTACCCAACTTGCCCCACCCACCGTGTCAAACCACCATAACCACCACTCACGCCCCACCCACGCCCTTAGCCACCAATGAACCACCCACGGTGGCCCTCAACTGCCATCACCACTAACCCTAACTCTATAACATTAATTAATAACAAACAAAAAATTTAATTAATGTTAAAAAAAAACTTGAAATTAATTGCAAAATCGAAATTTACTTGATTGAAACAATAATCTTCATCCATGGTTGAATTGTTCAACAATTATTAGTTCTTAATTGTTTATTGATGAGTAGTTAATAAACAGAGAAAATACTAATATTAAGAAACATAAGTAGGGGTATGATATGGAAACCTAATGACAAAATGCGGGCGTTGGAGTAAACTTCGCGGGTGAATGAGCAATTACGTAAAAATGTCAATAAGTCCATTTTATTCGTACGCGATTATATAGTTTTTCTGCTTTTGTATCATTTTAGTGATAACTTATTACTTAATTTTTTTAGTACCCTAATTAGTGAGTTTTGTAAATATATTTCATGTTTTTGTACCCTTTTAACTGCAATTTGTACTTTGGTTTCACATTAATTTAATGTGAGACGGACTCACAAGTCATTTACTGTTATTTATTTATGTTTTATATGATTTTTTTAAGTTTTTGATCATGCATAATGTCCAAATTAATATTCAAGTTTATCATGTGAATTTAGTGAAGAAAGAAAAATAGAGAAAAACTTGGACGAGTTGTTTAGTCTGTCTACTTCATACATTCTCTAGTTTTTTAGGGTCGTCTCTGAATTTTTAGGGCCTTGTGTAAACCTTTAATATAGGGGTCCCTCTTATATATATAGTCATTCTTTATCCGGATAATTTTAAGTATTCGATCCGCTTTAGTATGTGAATCAGATATCTGCTTTAAACAAGAATATATATGAGGCTCATCATGATAATTTGTTAAATGAAGTGTTATCATGATGATAACAACATACTCCGTATAAGGTAAAGACCAAAGTTCAAATCCCATGTTAAATGAAGTGTTATTATAGATATATGTACACAACTGTACTTAGTTAAATTTGGCCTCTAAAATTCTGGGGCACTGTTCATTTACACGGGTTGAACACCCTTAAAGACGTCCCTGTTTTTTTTTTTTTTTTTTTTTTTTTTTTTTTTTTTTTATTTTAGATCAAAATTAAAGATTCGTATAATTGCAAACGACAAATTGTGTGGAGATTTGGTTGATCATACATGAAGGGAGATTTGCAAATGAAGTATATAGCACATTAGCACGTTTATATGTTTTTATTGTGAGTTCATAATTATAATTTATACATTTGACATATCTCTTCAGTAATTCAGATTCATGGATGTATATGTTTTCGTAGAGATTTTATAATCTAGATACCTATATAGCATATTAATATAATACTTCGTAGTTATTTTAACGTTTACTCGTATCAATTAACTATCAATAACGTTAATTCAACATCCATTTCAACTTATATTGTGATTTTATAACACATTATCTATAGAGTAGGGAGTACAATTTTGTGTAAATATTTACACTAAGTAATTTATTCTTCACATATTGATGGTAAATTTTCAGGGTTCGATGGTCGTGACATATTTTAAGTGTATTATATTCTTAATATTTTAGTTTGGTAAATTCTCATATGAGAGGATTTTAATAATAAATTTTATTATGAGATATCTCACATGAGCGGTGATAGGCTAAGTCGCGTCACCTAATCAAAAATAATCCAAACTCAACACTAGCGGGTAGCAAGGGTAAGTCGGGTCGAAATCCACAGGGAGAAGGTCGTTTGTGTTGGTTATTTTTAGCGATTCTGGTCTCGGTTAGTTCGAGTATGGTTTGGTAAACTAAAGCTAGAGCGAAAAGATAAAGGGTTTAACGATAAGAAAAGAAGTCTAGGGATTCGGGTTAGGCAATGGGTAAGTCAAGGTCAAGGATAGTGATCGGGTTGAGTAGATAATCGCACATGCTAAGGATATAGCTCGTCCTCTCAGTCTTAAGCTCCCTCTAGGTCTCAAAAGCGGGCTCTCGCAACTTACAATTGAGGATCCTAAAGATTGTCTCGCGCCTCTCCTCGAACTAGTCTCTCGATCTTAAGTTCAAGGGTGCTAAAGGTTGTTGGGGTTAGTGTCCTCCACAGTTAGTGCAATAACATATATAAATCTCTAAAGGTACACAGGGTACATTTCGTATTTAATCAGTTGATTAACGTTTATCAATAACGGTTGGCTTGCTAGATAAGTTTGACGTTATTGTCATACAGATGGCGGTGATCAACTGGTCCCTAAGAGTCACACCTAAAGGATGTTTTTGAGAGATGTGATTATTTGAGAAAATATTCATATCGATGCCTTATTTAATGACTAAACGGTTAGTCAGTGTTGTGGACTAAACAGTTAGTCGGATGTGACTAAGAGGTTAGTCAAATATGATAATGAATATTATTTAATAAAGATTAAATGATATTAGATGAGAGGAATTAGCTGTAATCCGGAAATTGAATATAAACGGTTATATTCAATTATTACGTATAATGTAGGCTAATTAATTTTAATCAGTTATAATTAATTAGTAAATTATAAATATAAGGATATTTATGATTAATTATAATATAAGGATATATAAATTACATTATACATTAAAAGCCAAATAAAACTAATTAAATGGGTTATACTCTTAATTAGATTTGGGCTTGTAAATTAAGAAGTGGAAGGGCCCACTTTAGCTTAATTTGGACGTGTGAATAGTAGGTTAGAGGGGATAGTTTTCTTCTCCACTACTTAATCTAATCACTCTCCTAATCTCATCTAACCTAATTCATTCATACTACAACACAAAAACTTGAAGGAAAGAAACTGTTCTTTTTTCTCTAATTCTCTAGCAAACTCAAGGCATATCTTAGACTATCTTGGGTGTTTCAATTAGGAGATACCATACTTTTGGTATTGATCTTAGGCCGATTTACTTGGATTAAAAGGTTAATTCTAAATCTTTATTCTATGCTTTGTAATTTCAATTTATGACTATAAATCTTGTAAATTTTTCATTATAATCCTGTGAATTTAACGGTCTATATACGGATATAAACCTACAAGTGGTATCAGAGCCTTAGGGCACATGAAATTTTTATAAGATTTTCATAAAAATCGAATTTTGCATGATATTGATCAATTTTAAATTTGGCCGTATAGATTTTGCATATGCCGTATTGTTTTTAAATCAATTGGATTGCTTTTGCTAAAAGTTAATTGGGCCGTATGCTTTAAATCAACTTAGTCTTTTTGGGCTGTATATTTAATGAATTGATTAATGGAGTATTTGTATCATGTTAATTTTGATCAATTTTTCAACTTGGCCGTTTTATTAAAAGTTGTTTTGGCCGTGTTGTTCTTATTTATTTTTGGTCCATTTGATTCATAATTATCGATGTTTTAAGATGTTAAAACTATAATATATGATTTTGTATAGGTTTTGATTTAATACTGATTGAATTAAAACATGAAAGGACCAAATTTGTGTATGTTAATGAACATATCATGTTGTTAATCACTAGATCTATCAGTTTTAAGATGTTTAATCTAAAAAGTTAGTTTGAATCTCTTAAATTAATGTTTAATACGGATTAAAATTGAATTAGGATTGATCTAATTATTAACATAATCAAATTAAAACAGTTTAATTCCTTTTTTTTAGTATTGGCCGAATTATATCTATTTTTGGTAAATTTTTGTTTTTTTTAATTAGGCCGTGATTTTCAGATTTAAAAAAAAAAAAAAAAAAAATATTTACATATTTTTTGGCCGAAATTCTTTTGTTTTTGGAAATTAATATTTTTATTATATCTTGTTATATTATAAAGATATTTTTGTGTCATTGTGAAGCAGTTCACGATAAATATGATACCTAATATTTTAAAGAAGTTTAAAATATTATTGAGATCTAATTTATGTTATAAAGATAATATAAATTGATTTTGGATTAATGTTTGATTAAGATATTATGAACAATTAAGGAATTGTTGCATAATAATAATCATTTTATAAAAGGGTGGTTTGGATAAACAATCAATTGTTTGCATTGTTATTATTGATGTTTAGTTGATGCTATCTTTGTGTATGAATGTTTTGAATGGTTTAATTTTTCGCATTAATTATGTACAAACGGTTGTAATTTACTAGTGTGGCCTTAGAAAGTTGTGTTTTCGTAATGAAGGAAACACAATTTTGGTTGTATTTTTGAGATCTCGAATCTCCCATCTTGTAATATTTTTAATTTTGGCATATTTTGAATTAGAATGTAAATAGGTTTATTTTGTAATTTAAAATTGTAATTTTAAGAAGATTCAAGATGAAGATTCAAGATGGACTCCCACTCGAAGCCCAAGATGAAGTATGAAGACAAGTTTAGGGTCCATGGATGGATTCCACTTTGTAATTGTCTTTACTTTCATAGGGATAGGCCACACTAGGTGTTTTTATTTTTGCGTTTTTCCTTTACCGTTTTATTTGCATTCACGTTAGATAGTAGCATCATATTCCGCCTAAACTAAACCAAACCACCTAATATGCATGAAAATGGATCATATAGTTGCATCCTAGATCATAGACATACGGATGTCACTTGTTTAGGGCTATCACCTCAATTTAATCATTCACAAAAATGCTAGATATTAGTTCACTTAAAATGAATTAAAATGAGTTGATGGGACCTTCCTCTATTATGAAATTGAGAATTAGTCTTTATGAGTCGAACCACTATGAATCCCTTCTTCGTCGGTAGGCATAATATGACCCCTTCTACGTTGGGTAAGTAGTGGCTGTCGACTTAGTTTATCTCAACATTATAGTTCGAGTAATATCTCGTAGTTATGATGGACTAAAAGATAGGATTTACTGAAATCTATCGACCAAGAATTCTAACAGTAGAATTAGCCAAGAGGTTGGCTTATCAATTTACAGAAATTGAGTCTTGGAATCATTTATATAATTCTCGAGGGAGGTCGATTATATGAGTGCACGAGTCATTGCATTAAAATATTATTGCTTTCGACTTAATTTTTAAAACAATGATTTCTTATCTTCTCTCTTCTTCTTCTTTCTTTTCACAGTTTCGAATACGTTATATACAGATATAACTACTATAACAAATGGCTGTTCGTATTGAAGGACCAATGCCGAGTGTCACACTTCAACGTGAATCATGGCTGAGAATTTTTATGGACAGCATGAATCAGTCTACTCGACTGAAGCATGATGGGTCCAATTTTGCTGATTGGGAGGCCGCATTACGGAATGCCGCCATAGCTGACGGCAAGCTCAAGTACTTGACTGAGCCACTGCCGGCCGAACCAGCTCCCGATGCAGGGCCAGATGAAATCGTAGCTTATAGTGATTTCATGATGGAGGCGGGTGCGTTACGGAACGTACTCATCTATGCAATGGAATCCAATTTGCAAAGACGGTTCATAACCCAAGGTGCAAACAAGATTTTCACCACCCTTACAAAGGAATTCTCGAAAGCTCCGAGAATTAAGAGTTACGAGTATACTACTCGTTTCTTTGAGGCTAGACTCCAGAAGGGCCAACCGGTTGGTCCACACCTTCTCGACATGATCGAGAATGTTGAAAAACTGGAGGAGCTGGGTTGCAAGATCGATGAGAAGATCATCATTGATCGAGTGCTCCACTCTCTTCATGATGGGTATGCCCTCTTTAGGGCAAACTATTACATGAATGACATGCAGAAAAGTCTGCATGAACTGCATTCACTCCTCGTACAGACGGAGAGTGATCTGAAGTTGAGTGGGAGCACGAAGCAAGATGTTTCCATGATTGGGAACAAGAAGGGTAAGGGTAAGGCTCCGGCTAACCTAGCAGTAGGTAAGCCAAAATTCAAGAGGCCAGTGGTTGCGAAGAGTGGGCCTGGTGAGTCTAGCGGTAGCTCACAAGGCAAGGCAAAAGCTAAGCAAAGCATGGAGTGCCACCATTGCCACAAGCCTGGGCATTGGAGGCGGAACTGTCCCGTGTATGCTGAGGACATAAAAGCAGGCCGCGTCGCTCCTGTTGGTATGTCTTCTTTTATTCATATGATTGAGATTAACCATGCAAGTTTCGGAACTTGGGTACTTGATACTGGATGTGGTTCTCATCTGTGCAATCATTTGCAGGGCCTAAGAAGCATCAGAACTCTGGCAAGAGGTGATGTAGACACTGAGTGGGGAATGGAGCAAGAGTTGCTGCCGTTTCAGTAGGAACATATGTAATCCAACTCCCAAGTGGATTTGAGTTATTTCTGAATAACTGTTACTATGTACCTAGTTTATCTAAAAACATTATTTCTGTATCCGTTCTTGATAAAGAAGGATTTTCATTTTCAATTAAGAATAATAGCTGTATTTTCTCATTGAACGATATGATTTATGGTAAAGCTGTTTCCATGAACGGAATTTATGTTTTAGATCAAACCACAGAAATCATGCATGTGAGTAACAAGAAAGCTAAGGTTGGTGACAAAGATCAAACGTATTTATGGCATTGCCGAATGGGACACATAAATGAGAAACGCGTGAAAAAGCTCATTGATAATGGGACAATAGCCCCATTTGACTATGAAACTTTTGGCACGTGTGAATCATGTCTTATAGGCAAAATGTCTCGAATTTCCTTCAAAGGTGTTGGAATGCGCGCTGCTGACCTATTAGGACTCATACATACTGATGTGTGCGGACCTATGTCAATCAACGCTAGAGATGGCTATAGGTATTTTATCACTTTCACGGACGATTTGAGTAGATATGGACATGTCTACTTAATGAAGCATAAAAGTGAGTCCTTTGACAAGTTCAAGGAATTCCAGAATAAGGTTGAGAACCAACTGGATAGAAAGATAAAAGCACTACGTTCGGATCGTGGTGGCGAATATCTTTCAACTGAGTTTGATCGACACCTGAAAGACCGCGGGATAGTATTACAGTTAACTCCACTCGGAACACCACAACTGAATGGTGTGTCCGAACGCAGAAATCGAACATTACTTGATATGGTTCGATCCATGATGAGTCACACGGTAGTACCTGACTCATTGTGGGGCTATGCTCTTTTGTCAGCTGCTCTTATACTTAACCGAAGTCCGTCTAAAGCTGTAGACAAGACTCCATACGAGTTATGGAAGGGAACGGTCCCTAACTTGTCCTTTATTCGGGTTTGGGGGTGCGAGACAAATGTCAAGTGGAGACGCGAGGATAAGCTCGGCCCGCGATCGGTCAAGACATACTTGATTGGTTATC
Organism: Dianthus caryophyllus; assembly: GCA_023091065.1. Lineage (NCBI taxonomy): Eukaryota > Viridiplantae > Streptophyta > Magnoliopsida > Caryophyllales > Caryophyllaceae > Dianthus > Dianthus caryophyllus. Next base: position 5,940,345 of record CM041529.1, on the reverse strand, counting down.
CAAAAGGAATGTTTGGTCATTGCTTCTATTCGCCAACCGAACAACGCTGCTTTTGTTGCGGCTAGTGCGAAGTTCTTAGAGACGAGTTTCTCGAAGACAAGAGAGGTAATAGAACCTTCGATCCGTCGGAGATTCTGAACCAACAACCGAGCAACCAATGGAGGAAGCCGCTCCTTCCACGCCTGCGGTTAATGTCCCTTTGGAACCCAGAAGGTCGGGTAGGCTCTCCATTCCTCCAGATCGATATATCGGTATAGTCGAGGAGAATGGGAGAGACGACGTTTTACTCCTTGAGAGTAACGAACCCGTAACCTATAAAGGTGCCATGACGTGTTCTGACTCAAAGCTTTGGCAAGAAGCCATGCAATCCGAGATGGACTCGATGTACGAGAACAATGTATGGGATCTGGTTGACTTACCTGATAAGGCTAGGCCTCTTCAGTGCAAATGGCTTTACAAGATAAAGCGATCTGTAGAAGGACAACCAGATATATACAAGGCACGACGGATGTTATCCCTCAGTCAGGAGTCTTATATAGATAAGATTCTTGAGAGGTTCAGCATGACTAACTCCAAGAAGGGGAACCTTCCAATGATCTCAGGGGTGCACTTGAGTAAAGATCAAGCACCAAAGACATCGGAAGAGGTCGAGCGCATGAGTCGGATTCCATATGCTTCGGCAATAGGATCGATCATGTATGCCATGATATGCACACGTCCGGACGTGGCATATGCATTGAGTATGACGAGTCGATACCAAGGCAATCCAGGTGAAGCACACTGGATGGCCGTAAAGAACATTCTTAAGTACCTACGGAGGACTAAAGATTGGGTATTGACTTATGGAGGAGACACTGAGCTATGCGCAATCGGTTACGCAGATGCTAGTTTCCAGACGGATCGAGATGACTCGAAGTCTCAATCTGGATTCGTTTTTACTCTAAATGGCGCTGCACACCGGAAAAGCTCCAAACAAGCGATTATAGCAGATTCAACGACTGAGTCCGAGTACTATGCTGCTTCAGAGGCTGCGAAGGAAGCTATATGGATGCGTCAGTTCTTACAAGGACTAGCTGTAGTTCCTAGTTCGAATGACCCGATCACCATCTATTGCGACAATAGTGGTGCCATCTTCCAAGCCGGCGAGCCAAAGTCCAAAGAACAAGTCTCAAGACGCGCAAAGGAAGGCTCACATGATCCGGCATTACGTGGAGCAGCACGAGATAGTGATTGACAAGAGTGCTACGGATGCTAACATACCACCTCCTCTCACTAAGCCGTTGAGACAAGATAAGCATGAAGGGCACGTTAAATCCATGGGAATTAAGCGTGTTCCTGAGTTGTATTAGTCGTTTGTATGGATTTGACACTTGTATTTCCTAAAACTTCTAATAAAATCATCGTTTTGTTATATATATTGTTTTTCATGAGGGTTGTGCAGACAACGTTGAACACCTCAAAGTGAACTGAACTGCTATATATTGTGTTTGGGTCCGTGATCGCCTACATGAGCTGATAACTCTGGCAATCATTTTGTGACGTCGATTGATGGTGGGTTCAACGAGCCATAAGTCAAACTGTTGACTGATCGATCACAGATGCGGATTTACTGAAATCGCGCAGGACAATTTTGTGACGACTACATGGAGTCCTAAATGTTTCAGAACATTAGGTGCCGGGTCGTGGATAGGACATCCATAGTGTTCCTAGAGTCGATTCTTTTGACTATCGACTGTCTCTTGAGATTAAGGCAGATTTTGGGTGACTTTGGTTTCTTTCTCACGGTCGATCGTAACAGGCGGCCAAGCAGATTTTCACTGGGTCATTTCATGCTGCGCTTACATCTGCAGGATTCGAGTTGAGGGAAATATCCAAACTTCTATCGAGTTATAATATTTATTCTCAGGGCCACTCGAGGAGTCAGAATGGCGAAAATGCATGGCCATGCTCGAATATTGATTCGTTTATCAGTTAAGTTACTCTCTAGTCGGGGAAACCACTCTTGATTCTGATCGCTTGTGAACTACGACCTTTGAAAGTACGGACTTTGCAAATTGGTTTACATTGAGTGGGAGAAATTTATTATGGATATGAGAATCGGTTATCGCACCTACACTTGTACGGACAAGTGGGAGATTGTTGGGGTTAGTGTCCTCCACAGTTAGTGCAATAACATATATAAATCTCTAAAGGTACACAGGGTACATTTCGTATTTAATCAGTTGATTAACGTTTATCAATAACGGTTGGCTTGCTAGATAAGTTTGACGTTATTGTCATACAGATGGCGGTGATCAACTGGTCCCTAAGAGTCACACCTAAAGGATGTTTTTGAGAGATGTGATTATTTGAGAAAATATTCATATCGATGCCTTATTTAATGACTAAACGGTTAGTCAGTGTTGTGGACTAAACAGTTAGTCGGATGTGACTAAGAGGTTAGTCAAATATGATAATGAATATTATTTAATAAAGATTAAATGATATTAGATGAGAGGAATTAGCTGTAATCCGGAAATTGAATATAAACTGTTATATTCAATTATTACGTATAATGTAGGCTAATTAATTTTAATCAGTTATAATTAATTAGTAAATTATAAATATAAGGATATTTATGATTAATTATAATATAAGGATATATAAATTACATTATACATTAAAAGCCAAATAAAACTAATTAAATGGGTTATACTCTTAATTAGATTTGGGCTTGTAAATTAAGAAGTGGAAGGGCCCACTTTAGCTTAATTTGGACGTGTGAATAGTAGGTTAGAGGGGATAGTTTTCTTCTCCACTACTTAATCTAATCACTCTCCTAATCTCATCTAACCTAATTCATTCATACTACAACACAAAAACTTGAAGGAAAGAAACTGTTCTTTTCTCTCTAATTCTCTAGCAAACTCAAGGCATATCTTAGACTATCTTGGGTGTTTCAATTAGGAGATACCATACTTTTGGTATTGATCTTAGGCCGATTTACTTGGATTAAAAGGTTAATTCTAAATCTTTATTCTATGCTTTGTAATTTCAATTTATGACTATAAATCTTGTAAATTTTTCATTATAATCCTGTGAATTTAACGGTCTATATACGGATATAAACCTACAAAGGTTTGCTAAAACGTGATCAAGGATTCAACAAACACATTCAAGCAAAGACAATCAAAGCAAATGCAAAAACCCAACTCAAATGATCACAAACATCAACCAAAACAATCACCCATGCTTCACCTTTCACCCTAGATAATAAACTACTCACTCATAGTAAAATCAACAACGAAAACGAAAGCAAAAGATGAAATCATGATCAATGATAGTATATAATGAATTGACAAACAAAAGAGAGGAGAAATTGATAATACCAATCTGAAAATTCCAAGAACAAGAGGATGAATTCAAGCAACAAAACCGAAATAGATGATCAAACGAACATAAACCGAGTCGGGAATTGAAATTACAAAAGATGAAAAGTATAAACCCTAAGTTTTCTTGAGAATAAACTTCAAAATGTCTAAAATATGCTGTAGAAAGTATATCTCGAAAATAGGCCTCCAACTTATTAAAATAGACGAAACAATTTAAGCACACGAAAAGTCAGAGCCGTCCCAGGCATCCGGGACAAGTGTCCCGTCCGGGACCACTTCATCCCGACCGGGATGGTGCTCATCCCGTTGTCTACAGTTCACATGCTCTTTTTACACCTTTTTGTACTTAGTTTTCCATTGCTTTCTTGTCGTCCCAAGGCATAGGGACGAGGCCTACGTCGTCCCAAGGGGTAGGGACAAGGCTTAGGATGATCATGTGAGTTTCAAATCCCGTCCCATGGTCCCGGGACACCTTCATTGAGTGAAACGAGGCTCGTGCGCAACCGAAACGCAACGAAACCAACTCGAATCACCTCCAAACTTCACGAAACTTTACGAAACTTCACGAAACCTCCCGAATAGCATCCTAGGCTCCAAATAGCTGCTTATACCTGCAATTTAGACACAAAAACGCAGCAGGGCCAAAACGGAGCAAAATAGGAAGCGAAACGCATGTAAAAGCACGGGAAACGCGAAGAAACGCAAGCGACAGGGGCTATAAAGTATATAAAAATATGAGACATCAAATTCCCCCAAACCGAACCGTTGCTTGTCCTCAAGCAACAAAGCATGACAAAAATTAGAGGACAAAGCGAGCATAAGAATACTTCCCTGACAATCACCAAACCGCAAGTAGCATGAGCAAATGGCAATCGATCCCGAAACAGCATGGGACGTATGGAAAAAGCAAGCTAACGGTTGAGAATTACAAGACGGCGCAGAATAAATAGCATGGCTTAAACATAGGCTCTCTAGCAATCAAATCACGGACCTCTCGCGGTTTCCACTCTAGCACAAATGATGAACAAGGCGAAGTATATGTGACACTCACCTACTCAACTGGTGGAAGCACGCCCGCAATCGAATGTGGACCAAATCTCGCATTCCCGTACACGATAATGTCACAAAAACGAAGCAAACATGAGGGCTTACATAGGAAATGAGGATGTAAAGGCCATAGAGAGGTCAAGGGTGATAAGGTGGAACAAATAGTTATGGATTCGTGGAGCTAAGCCACTAGAAACCACTAATACTACTCAAGTGCTCATCCAACCAAAACGTAACCCAACTCTCATAATAAACGGACCGAAAACAGCATAACGGTCTCCTTTACGCATCAACGCAACATAAGAATCAAGTACAAGTGCTCACTCATGTAAAACAACAACAACTTTTGCATTTTTGTGCACACACTTTCTTTTCTTTGGATTTTTGTGTGTTGTGTTTATTTTTCAGATTTTTTTGTGTGTTTTTTTTTCTTTTCTTGAGCAAAAAGAGCACACTCACTTGTTGCGGAAAACCTCATAAAAGGTCGGGTGTAACAACCTGGTTTTTCGTGACTTTAATTAAACTAAGGCGGAATATTAATTAAGTCTATTTATTACAAAACCAGCTGTCATCGTAATACAACTCATTATACATAATAAGAGTCATACATAAAACAGAGTTTAATCGTTTATATTCTCTCAAAATACAAAATAAGGCCTTCAATCCCCTTGTATAGATCAACAGTCAAATCTCGGGGTACCTGTTGATTCCCGTATTAGCTTTTTCAGCCCCGCACATTCTAAGCAACACATATATACATACAATAATGCAGTTTATAAAGCATAACATAAAACAGTTCATTTAACATGGTACTTAAATCATCGAATCATCTCAAATCATAATCATGTAGGCAAATCATCATCATTTCATTCATAATCGGGGTAGTCGACCCTTTTCAATTATTCATATAGTAACATAACTCGCGAGTCTTGACTACAGAGCGGCTTGTGTACTCCCATAGATAATTATCAAAGTGCACTAGCTGCTCAGACTCGTACATCAGATCAAACACTAAGTAGCGTACGTGATAACTACCTAATATCCAATACAATATGGATAATCTATCATACGTTGTTCTATGAGCCACAACCAGTTAGGATGGAAGCATGCAAAACCCTACAAAAGCAAGGCCTGCGCAAAAGCTGCCGGGTACATCAACGGACTTTAATGCTAAGGATACCACTAGGTAAGAAGGACGATTCAATCCCTTATCTTATGTGTGCACACACTTTCACTTAGAAACGACACAGTCCTCGCTACTCGAGAGAATATGCTTTTCCTAACCAAACCGATTAATACCTAACGACAAGGTCCCCGGATGGGATGGTCATTTTCCGTTACCTCGTATGGACCGCAGGTCGCCACATTTATGCCCATTCAAGGGATGTAAACGCCGCTTGCCTAAAGACTATGAGAGTCATTAGGACGCCTCAGTCAGCACTGAGAGTGAAAGAGTCCCCATACGCGGCTACCTTTCCAACGATGGCACAATAGATTCGCAACATGACAGACACCCGAGTATTTAACAAGTACTACTCTTCCTATTTCCTTATTCTCAAATTATTCTGGTGACAGTTCATAGTAAATCGTCGTCGAACTTGTATAGTAGAAATTTAGTTCAAGTGGTTCTTCAAGTAGACGGAAACACATAGAAAACTTAAATAATTTATTTGGAGTCCATTCGTAAATTTTAAATATTTTTACTATTCACGTATTTTACTATTCATCGTATTTACTATTCATCGTATTTTACTATTCATCGTATTTTACTATTCATCGTATTTACTATTCATCGTATTTACTATTCATCGTATTTACTATTCACTGTATTTTATTCGTTATATTTTATTCGTATTATTATATTTGTACGTATTTTATACTTAAGATATTTCTAAATATAAATCTAACTCTTTTAGTCTCTAAGTATAGATTCCTAGTTTTAAAATCGTTAAGTTCGTTTTGTATTTAGTGATTTTGAAATACGTCTTAATCAAAGTTGTTAAGTTCATTTCGTATTTAGTGAATCTAAATAATATTTCAAAAGTAAAACTCGGTTAATTTTAGTCGTATACTTATCTAATATTTTAACGGTTTCAATTTTTAGCGAGGTTGTCGTAGTTCATTTTAAATAGTCCATATCTCCACATCCACAATTAAGCATAGGTAGTAACACACGATATGATTTATTTTAATATATGTAACGTTCATTTTTATCGGTTTAGTTGATTCTTTTTATTAACGATTTATTGTACACTAAAACATAAAACTAATTACTATTCAATTTTAGTGATTAAGTGATAAATTCATTTTGACCAAATTGACCCAATTTTAATAGAAATGCCGTGGCCCTTTATACACTACTCTATTTATTTCTTTTTTTGTTTTTGTTAATAATTCATTACTTTAACTAATTTAAATTATTTAAGTGATAAAAATAAAAAGTGACAAATTCATTTTTGGTCCAAAATACACCAAATGCCGTGGCCTTTTACTATGTAGCAATTTATTTTCGTTTTCTAATTTTATCGGTTTTTAACTTAAAGTTTTTATATACTAATTATTTAGTTTATGCTAAGGTGATTTAAACTAGTAAACAAAAACGATAAATACTAAAACTTATAAAATTTATAAATCAAAACTTAGTCATATGATGAAGAACACAATGAAGATGTGATGAACACTAATGTTTTTAATATGAACATTATTTAGTCAAATTTTTATATGTTTATATAATTTTCTCAAATTTTTCATACAAGTCTAATTTAACTAGACTAATCATAATATGTTATTTAGAAAAATTAAAACTAAAAATTGGTCCATTAAATTCATGTATGCCGTGTATATGTATATATTTATTCAAAGTTTTAGTTTTGATTTTTATACTTCTAATTCAACAACTAATTTACTCTATAACATTTATATATTTAACCATGAGTGAAAAACAGTTACAAACATTAACTAACAAAAATAAAATCATTACAACATAAGAATAACAACAATACTTCAAGAACACAATAAAACATTTTAACACATTTAAATTCATAACAAATTCATTTTAAGTCCTAAACAAAAACTAATTATATATTCATGTACATATTAGCCTTGGTATTTTAAGCATGCAATTTACAAAAATTAAAACGAAAATTTAAACCAAAAATACGGTGAATGCCGTGTGATGTTATGTGTGTTACACAAATGTTATTTTTCGATTTTTGTCTCCTAATTTAACATGTGAATGCTAGGTGATCATAAACACAATAAATATAACACACAACACTTAATAGCATGCGATTTACAAAATTTAAAACCTAGTGTGCGGGGGCACCTTAGATTAGGTTATTAATGAAAAGATTAGCAGTTGTCGGGATCGACAATATGATCAAACTGGCTCAAGTCGACTTCACCACCTTGCTCCTCGTCTTTGGTTAAGATTAGTACATAAAAATGAAAATAAGAAAGTTAGTAAAAATTCTACTAAGCTAGCTAAACTATACTACAAAACTTAAGTGTAGTATTGTTTTTAGTTTAGGTGATGTTTATATTTTAAGTGATTTTGATTTATGTTCATGTTCATTTATAAGTTAAATGATGTAGTGTTTTATAAATATAAGTGGTGAATTAACACTAGTGTTCTAGTGAATTTAAAGCAAGAAATTAAATGTTTAGGAAGAAAATCAAGAGGAAGAAGATGAAGATCATGTAGGATCTTGAGCTTGCACATGAACAAGCTTACTTGTTGTTCTTGAGTATGAGTTTATTAGAGAGAAAAGGACTTAGAAATATTTGGTGTTTGTGTGTGTGTGTGTGTATGTCGTGTAGTATGTAGTAATAGTAGTTGTTGTGTTTTGTTTTTGTAATGAATTGTAATGTGTGAATGCAATTGTATTTAGTTGTATTAATCTTTAAATTAAATCAAGCTAGAATGCAATGATGAATTAAGGTAGGATGGTAAGTGTTAGGTGTTGTGTAAGACAAATTAAACTTGTACAAGTTATGTAAAATGGAAGAGGATAGTCCTTGACCATTGACCCCAAAATCTCGGCCAAACCAAGGGTCAAGTGGCCCGATTTTTCGTTTTTGAAATTTTCGATTTGCGCGCACGCGAAAAGTCTCGAAATGAAATATATCGTCTTACAATAATGTTTAAAAGAAAGATCAAAAATAAAAATGAAAATAAACCTCACAACGAAGTCAAAATAAAAATTGGGTACTAGCTCCTCGTAACTTTGAAATAAAATCTTATTTGGTCGAAATATATATTTTTTTTTGGTTGAAGGTTATCGAAATAAATCATTATGCTCAGACGTCAAAAAGTTTATCAGTTTTGAATAAGTGTGGCTCATTATTTTGAGTTTTAGCTAAAGTGTTAGTTAAATCAAAAAGGAATAGTAATCTTATATTATTATAATATGTTTTGTTAGTATAACCTAAAATGATTAAGATTAGGAGTAAGTGTAATTGAAAAAGGATTAGATGATTTAATCCTTTAAGTGGCTCGTCCACTTTGGTCAAGATTGACCTCGATTTGCGTGCCAAAATTTGTCGTTGAGAAATTTGTCGTATAGTCTTCATTTGATTTATCGAGTTTGAATATGAAAGAATAAAGTTCAAATTCAAAGTAATTCAAAATGGTTTTAGTTTAGGTACGAAAATGACTTGTAGTGTATTGCATTAGGAATTTAATGAGCGAGGATGATTAATTATTGATTTCCTAATTATAATTAGCTTAAATTAACACGGGGTGTTACAATCCTCCCCCCTTAAAGAAGTTTCGTCCCCGAAACTTAAAGTTAACTAGGTGGTTAAGGTTACCTGCGCTGAACAGCTCTGGGTATTTCTCCTTCATCGACGCCTCGGTTTCCCAAGTAGCTTGTTCGGTATTATGACCCCTCCAAAGGACCTTAATTAAGGGTATTGCCTTTCGTCTCAAGGTCTTGGTTTCCCGTGCCAAGATTTCCACCGGTTTCTCAGAGTACAACATATTAGGCTCGATCTCGATGACATCGGGCGAAACGATGTGGCTTGGATCGGATCGATACCTCCGTAGTTGAGATACGTGGAAAACATTGTGTACTCTTGATAAGTTAGGCGGTAGGGCAAGTCGATACGCCACCTCCCCGATTCGCTCAAGTATCTCATAGGGTCCTATATACTTTGGGCTTAGCTTCCCTTTTAAGCCGAATCGTTTTACTCCTTTCATGGGCGACACCTTCAGGAATACATTGTCGCCCTCCTGGAATTCAATAGGCTTACGATGTTGGTCAGCATACTTCTTTTGACGATCTTGTGCTGCCTGTAGTCTTTCTCGGATGACCTTAATGTGCTCGATTTGGTCCTGAATAGTTTGGGGTCCGGTGCCCACATTGTCACTAGCGTCGTCCCAACACACTGGGCTTCGACATTTCCTTCCATATAGGGCCTCAAAAGGGGCACATTTGAGGCTAGCATGATAACTGTTGTTGTAAGAGAACTCGATCAGTGGTAAACTCTTTTCCCAGTTAGCGTTAAACTCCATCGTGCAAGCTCTCAACATGTCTTCTAAAGTTTGAATGGTTCCTTCAGTCTGTCCATCAGTAGCCGGGTGAAAAGCGGTGCTCATTTTCAACTGGCTACCTAAGGCTTCCTGCAGTTTCTTCCAGAAATGGGAAGTAAACCTTGCGTCCCTATCCGAAATAATATCAAGGGGCACACCATGCAATCTGATTACTTCTTTCTCATAGGCCTTTGCTAACTCATCCAATCCCCACGCCTCTTTGATCGGAATAAAGTGGGCAGACTTTGTTAATCGATCCACGATGACCCAGATTGCATCTTTACCACTCGAGGTCCTCGGTAGTCCCATAATGAAGTCCATTGAGATTGAGTCCCATTTCCCTCGTGGTATTTCTAACGGTTGTAGGAGTCCTCCCGGTCTTTGATGTTCGAATTTCACCTTCTGACAAATCAAGCATTTAGCCACGTGTTCGGCTACCTCCTTTTTCATCCCGATCCACCAAAATCGTAATTTCAAATCTTGGTACATCTTATCTGACCCAGGATGTACGGAATATCGGGTGCTGTGTGCTTCGTCTAAAATTCTGCGTTTTAGCGCCTCATTGTCCGGTAAACACCATCTCTCCTTGAATCGAAGACTTCCGTCAGGGTGAATTTTAAATCCTTCAGTCCCTTCTGACGGAATCCTTTCTCGGATCGTTACTAGCTCAGGGTCTTCCCATTGTAGTGCTCGGATGTCGTGGAGTATCTCGGGTTCCACTACCATTGCATTTAAATCAGTATCATCGGACTGTACTAAGTCCAAGTCCAATCTTCTCAAATCTTGAACGAGGTCGGATGGAATCTCCCAGATATTATTCAGTGAGCGTGGAGTCTTACGACTTAAAGCGTCTGCTACGACGTTTGCTTTTTCTTCGTGATAGAGCAGCTCGATCTTGTAGTCTTTGATTAGTTCTAGCCACCTCCTTTGTCTCATATTCAGCTCTTTCTGCGTGAATATGTACTTCAAACTCTTGTGGTCAGTGTAGAACTTTATGCTGACTCCGTAAAGATAATGTCGCCAAATCTTCAAAGCGAACACAACTGCTGCGAGTTCAAGGTCATGGGTTGGATAGTTCTTTTCATGTACCTTGAGTTGTCTAGATGCATAAGCGATCACCTTGCCCTGCTGCATTAGGACACAACCCAGTCCATTCAAGGACGCATCGCTATACACTTCGTATTCATCCCCGTCAGTTGGCAAGGCTAGGACCGGTGCAGTAGTCAGCCTTGTTTTGAGTTCTAGGAACGCCTTTTCACAGTCTTCGTTCCACAAAAACTTGGAGTCCTTCTGTAGGAGTTTAGTCATTGGGCGTGCTACCTTTGAAAAGTCATGTACGAACCGTCTATAGTAACCAGCCAAACCTAGAAAGCTTCGAACCTCTGTGACGGTCTTCGGTGCGACCCATTCCTTTACGGCCTCTATCTTTGCTGGGTCGACCATTACTCCTTCCTTCGAAATCACGTGGCCCAGGAATGCCACTTCACTCAACCAGAATTCGCACTTAGAGAATTTTGCATACCATTTATCTTTCCTCAAAATCTCCAATACAGTGCGTAGATGTTCTTCGTGTTCTTTCTCAGTCTTTGAGTAGATTAGGATGTCATCTATGAATACGACCACGCAAACGTCCAGATATTCGTGGAAGGTTCTGTTCATCTGATCCATGAACACTGCAGGTGCGTTGGTGAGGCCAAAAGGCATCACTTTGAACTCATAGTGGCCGTATCTAGATCGGAACGCAGTCTTCTGTATGTCCTCCTTTCGTACACCTATCTGATGATAACCCGATCTTAAATCAATTTTGGAGAAAACACCTGCTCCCTTGAGTTGATCGAATAGGTCGTCTATCCTTGGCAAAGGATAACGATTCTTGATTGTAACCTTGTTGAGTTCACGGTAGTCGATGCATAGGCGCATACTCCCGTCCTTTTTCTTAACAAAAGTATCTGAGCGCCCAAGGCGAGACACTCGATGCGATGAAGCCTCGATCTATTAACTCCTCCAATTGTTTCTTAAGTTCCTGGAGTTCAACTGGTGCCATTCGGTAGGGTGCCTTTGAGATTGGTGCGGTGCCTGGCAGCAAGTCGATTGAGAATTCTACGTCTCGTGCAGGCGGCAGGCCTGGCAGTTCATCAGGAAACACATCCGGGTATTCATTTACAATGTGAATGTTCTCGATCTTTTGCTCGTCCTCCATTTTGTTGATGCTGCACAGAAATACTTGATGTCCCTTTCTCCCCATGCTCTGAATTTTCATGGCAGACACGAATCGCACTTTTTCCTTTGAAGGCGTATTTTGGTAAGTCACCACCGTTCCATTAGGACCCTTCAATGTGATTCTCCGGTCTCGGCATTTGAACGTAGCATGATGACGAGTTAACCAATCCATTCCCAAAATTATATCGAATTCAGGAAGGTCGAATAGAATCAGGTCAGAAAGAAAGTTTGTGTGGTGAATCATAATTTGTACATTATTGTACTTTGTAGAACAAGAAATATTTTTGCCATTTGGTAGCGATATGTTAGTGCGTATTTGTTCAGGTTTTGTAAGTTTGGATTTTGCTAGAAATTTTGTTGAGATAAAAGATAAGGATGCACCCGTATCGAACAAAATAAAGGCAGGTACAGAGTTAACCAAAAATTTACCAGTGACAACGTCTACATCCTGAGTGAAAAACTCCATAGCCGCTAGGAAAAATGACGATATTAAGATCGTTCTTAAGATAGTTAAAAGTCCATTACAAATATTTACAAACCGGAGTCGAATGACCCTAAATATGATTTGAGACTCTTAAGAGTCTCCCAGACGTAAGATCCCTCTCCCATATGATTGGAGGTATGACAGTGTCTGGCATTGGAGGATAGTCGCGTTCGTATTCTTGATCCATCAAGTGGTCGAGTAGCGCATCGTACTCCATCCATGCGGGTGGTTCCGTCACCCTCTGGAGTGGGTCTGGGTGGTACATGCGGTCCATGTACAGCTCGTACTCAAGTAGTAGTCGCCAACCAAGTGGTGACCAAAACTCGTCATATGGATGAAAGCTCTCGATCAGTGTCAAACTCAATCCAATGCCCCTCGTATGGTAGATCCTGCTCGTCGTGATCCCATGGTCTTCCACGTGCTGCTCAATGATGAGAGACTGGCGACGTATATAGACTCCCAGTGGCATCATCGGTGGTCGTCGTGGTGCATAGTAACGGAAAGAATGAAAGGATGACATCCTAAGGGCCTATGTCAGACTAGAGTTAGCCATAGAGCAAGTAGCAAGTAAAGATTTATACAAATTCACGACTCTAACGTTCGTCTAACTAGTTTATTATTATTAGGTCGGTCCTTAAGATTCTACCCTTCCTCAAATTTAAATCGATCTAGATTATTATTTAGCGGTCTAGAGATTTCTAATTTATTATTTGATCCCATAAGTCTATGCTAGACATATAGTATGTATATGTCCGGCCCAGGTGTCGTCTCGCTATGTGAGATAACTTTAAGTCATTCACGGTCGCAAGACAGCTTTGATACCAACTGTAACAACCTGGTTTTTCGTGACTTTAATTAAACTAAGACGGAATATTAATTAAGTCTATTTATTACAAAACCAGCTGTCATCGTAATACAACTCATTATACATAATAAGAGTCATACATAAAACAGAGTTTAATCGTTTATATTCTCTCAAAATACAAAATAAGGCCTTCAATCCCCTTGTATAGATCAACAGTCAAATCTCGGGGTACCTGTTGATTCCCGTATTAGCTTTTTCAGCCCCGCACATTCTAAGCAACACATATTGACACGGCTAAGTCGTATCGCCAATATCAAAATAAACCTAACAAGACAACTAACAGCAGCTAGTGGCAAGCAGGATCGAATCCACAGGGAAACGTAGCAGTTACAAGTTAAAGTCGGCAATAACAGGTCAACTCAAGGTGTGAAAATGGGTTTGGTTCAGCTATAAACTAAGGCAGATAATAGAGCAGATGAATAAAAATCAACAAGGAGAAGGATTAGGGCATCAGGATCATTATGACAGTGATTCAGGAACTCAACTCAAAAGTAAATAACATTCAATTGAAGCTATGCAAGTGGCTAGGTTTAGGAATACGCTCTCTCGAGTCAATATTAACCTTAAGCAAATTTAGCGGGCTCTCGCAACTTACTAAATTCAACTTATCAAATACGCGTGAGTCTAGTTTCAATTAGGCTTTCGATCTTAAACTGAAACAACCTAAATTCAATTCAATAAAGGCGTCCCTAAATTCAATTGATAATAAAACGCGTAGGAAGAAACCAACTTGCACAAGTTCAATCAAAATAGCAATTAAAACATGTCCTGAATCAACTATCACAAATCACCTTCAAACCCTAATTATAATTTAGCTACTCATAATTGAAATTAAATCAAAGCAATAATAAGAAGACATGATAAAAGAAATAATTGCAATTGAATAAAAACCTGAAACTTACGGAGTACCGACGGTTACAAAGTAATTGAATCTTGAATCTTGAAGACTAAACTAAAACTTGAATGTTTTGAGAGAAAATAAAAGAAAGCAGTAAACTAAACTAAAGCTTTTGTGTAAGTTTATGTAAAAGAGAGCAAAACTAAAGCAAAACCTAAAATAAAACCAGAAAATAAAACATGAGTCTTTTGTTTTCGTCCTAGGAGTATTTATATAAGTCTCTAAATAATTAACCATAAATTAAAACAAAACCCGACGAATAAGACGCCAGAGTCGTGGCCGGCTGCCGGTCCACCAGACCGGCCGGTCTGGCTCAGCTGGGCTGGGTCCCTTTCCCTTCAACTTGGGCCTTGGTCTTTACTTTGGGCCTAAACTATCTCGTGGCCCTTAGTCTTTGGTCCTTCTTTCGCACTCCGAGCTCCTGCGCGAGCTCGAGCTTGGTCCTATCGTCTCAAATCTCGTACTTGCTCCAAATGTCCCGGGTTTTGGCTCAAAACCACCAAAACCTGCAAAATATAAATAAAAGGCAGCAGTATCGAGAAATATAACAAATAGCTCGTAAGATCATAACGAATACGAATAAATGCAAGCTAAATGTGACTAAACCGGGGGCATAAAATGAATATAAATAACATGTATCAAACTCCCCCAAACCAAACCTTTGCTTGTCCTCAAGCAAACAGCGTCGGAGAAAATCAAAGTGACACGAACTAATCACGCTAGTATCTCAAAGTGGACGACCTATGCACATAAACATTACAACCAAGGTCTATTTCACCGAGAATAGAGCACAGATCTCAACCGTATCACACCACATTATATCACTAGCCTCTAACGCTTACGCAAAAATAAAACTGACGACATTTGAATTCAAGCGAGGCCAACCGTATGAACCACTAACCATCATCCAATCTTTCCAAATCATTTCCTTTTTCTCTTCTTTTTCTTTTGTTTCTTTGTTTTTTTTTTTCTTTTTCGCAAATGTGGAGCATCCCTCGTATGTAGTACCGTTTAGCTTGACGTTCACTCGGTAAAAATCGCGCTCGGGTACACATATTTCCTTAAGGGTTACATTATTGCTCATACTCTCGGTCGCAACCAAATTCATGGCCACTGTGGTTACTCAAGTCAAAGAGTCCCCTCCGAGAGCATCGAAGCATTGCTCCAACATATAAGAGATCATTCCAATCAAACCGCAAACCAATCAAACCAACATTCCACAAACCATTGCCAAGCTCGAATGTCAAAGTCGAAAGTGAACGAACGAAAAGCGAAAAGAATTAAGCAGATACAAGTGGGCTAGTGTTTGAGACTCGCAATCTATTAACAGGAAACAAACATATCGTGTAAGCTAAGGCGATAGAAAGTCGACTCAGAGATACTAAAGATCAAAGTAAGTGTACAAATCAATTCCCCAAACTAGATAAAGCAGGACAAAGCAGACCAAAAAGACACGTATTTTTGTAAATTTTTTTTGAATTTTTCGATTTTCGATTTTATTTTATTTTCGATTTTCGACCAAAAAGCAGGACAAAGCAGGACGAAGTACCGACGATTTTTTTTGGGTTTTTCTATATAAATGCACACGAAATAAGAAAATGCAAATGAACTATAAACGCGAAAGTGTTTCCCTCCCCCAAACCAAATCACACATTGTCCTCAATGTGAAAAACAGCACAACCACATAAGCAGAGGAGGACACAGAACATACGGGGAAGAAAAAAGTAAAGCGAAAAGGAGGGTAAAGTGGGGTAAAGAATGCTCACTTGATAAAGTCGGAGCTCCCCCAAACCGAAGTAAAGTGTGGAGTGCGGCTAAAATCCACGTAAAAGGCCCAATTCACCCAACATCGAGGTACTTCGCATAGCACGCAAGAAGAAGCAAAGCGGAGCGGAGAGCGTGGGGCGGTCCAGGCCGTGGCCGTGGCCGCTCCCATGCTATTTTTCAATTTTTCTTCGCCTTTTCTTCTCGCTTTCAAATTCGCTTTGGTCCGGTCAGAGTCTGGCCACGGCCGACCTACCGGCATGCATACTCGTAGCGTTTTCTTCAAAAAATACTAAGGACAAGGTCCTAAAGTACCTGCGCGCTAAAATCATTCATAAAACCCTCATCCTCACGCGCTCAAAATCAAACCAAAAGTCATAAAAACAAACCAAACAAAGTACAAGTGCTAAATAATTATACAACGTCATCGGGTTGCCTCCCGGAAGCGCTGGTTTATAGTCCCGCACGACTCTTCACAGCTTCAGAAATCAAGTATACGGAGGCCAAGGACATTGGCCATTTGCAACCACCTCGCTTGTCGTAACGTGGTCAGAACGCAGCAGAATCCTGCCTCCTCGAGGCAGCTCATCGTCAAATATCAAAGACGCACGGATTCCTCCTCGAATCACCACCATATCTCCCGCGTGCTCGAGCGACTAATCGTGGGGCTCTCATTCCCATTACTAGCAAAGATAAAGGTCACCTTCAACACTTTCCTCTCCCCAAACTGGGCCGTGGTACCGCTTCTACGACGCACTGCACAAGGAGAGACAACACAAAGGACCTCCAAAGTGACTCCAATAGAGTGAGACGGAGGTATAGCATCAATAGTACAAACCGATTCTAACTGCATCAGCGATCTCGGGACACTCGACTGAGTGAAAACCAACTTCTCCCCCCCTACTGTAAAGGTCAAAGTCCCATTACCTACATCAATGAGCGCTCCGCCAGATGTAAGAAGGGTCGCCCTAAGATAACAGGGATATGGGAATCCTCGGGTATGTCGAGCCCAACGAAGTCTACGGGGATAAAGAACTTTCCAACCCGTACTGGGACGTCTTCTAAAATACCTAGAGGTCGCAGAATCGAATCCGGCCTACCATCTCAGATAGACATGGAGGTACACTTAAAAGATGTCATGCTAAGCTTCCTACGGATGGAGTAAGGGATCACACTCACACTAGCTCCTAAATCGCAAAGGGCATTATCAATCGTGTGGGTGCCGATAAGCAGGGGATAGAAAAACTACCGGATCCTTCCGCTTTAGGGGAGGGTTACCTGCAGAAACGACTACATTCCCAGTAAGCCGATCGACTCTACCTCACTCAAAGACCGCTTCCTAAGCAAGACTTCCTTCATGAACTTAGCATAAGCAGGCATTTCACGAATTAAATCAATAAAAGGAACGTTTACCTGCAAGCTCTTGATGATCTCAAAGAACTTACTGAACTTAGAGTCCTCTTTGGATCGTGCACTCCGTGGGAAGGGTAACCTAATTTGAATCTCCGGACCCTTAACATCACCCGTAGCTTGTTCTTTGTCTTTGGCCGGTCCAGGCCGGCCGATCGGCCGGCTGCCTTGTGCGTCTGTGTCGTCTTTTCAGCTGCAATTGACGTGCTATCCGCTTTCCCAACACCACCAGCAGCTCCTCCACTCAGCTCTGCAGACCCCGGCACCTTAGGACCATCATAAGCTCGCCCACTCCGCAACTGAATCGCATTAACATGCTCAATATTCGTCGGTTGATCGCCCTGCGGAGGTAATTGACCGCACGGCCGGGTCGCCTGCGACGTAGCAAGTTGAGCCATCTGCGTCTCGAGATGCTTAACGGCCTGATTTGTCTCCATTTGCATCTTTTGAGTGTCCATCTGCATCTTCTGCATGGCCATCATCATGGAGCGCATTTCAGCTAATGGGTCGGAGACAGGTGTATGTTGTGATGGAGGGACATAGGGTGGCTTTTGGTAGGTGGGTGGTTGTTGTTGGAAGTTTTTGTGAGGGGGTTGGTAGGGAGTGTTTTGGGGTGGTTGGGTAGTCGGGTTCTGCACATTCTGGCTACGATAAGATAGCAGCGAGCGATCATAACCAGGTTGGTTTTGGTAGGGCAGGTTTTGATTATAAGGTTGGTACGCATAAACCTGCTCCTGGGGCGCAGCATGCCCCGCGGAGTAACCCGAATCGTGCCCTGCAACAGCGTTGACGTGAGCACTAGAAGAACCACCTCCGTTCATTTGGCTAATCTGCGCAGTTAGCGCAGCAACTTGACTCGCGAGCGCGCTGACGCTCCCCTTATCACGGTCATCATGTGCGGACCGCGAATTTCCCTAGGCTTCGGCCGAGATGAGTGAATAGCCATATCTTCAATCAACCCCCAAGCCTTATCGTCGTCGACGTTATTAGCAAAACGTCCCTCCGCAGCAGAATCAAGAATGGCTCTACTCTCCGCATAAAGACCATTGTAAAAAGTCATAATCACGAGCCAATCGTTCAGCCCATGATGAGGACAATCCCGTATCAGCTTCTTATACCTTTCCCAAGCTTCAGCAAAAGTCTCGTCGTATGTCTGCTTGAAGCCCTGAATCTGACTGCGCATTTGATTAGTGCGCTCGGGAGGATAAAACTTCGAGTAGAACGCGAGGGCCAAACTCCTCCAATCAGTAATACCGGCGGCCTCCTTGTTAAGATCAGTAATCCACTCGCGGGCTCGGTCTTTAAACGAGAAAGGGAACAGCATCTCCCTTATCTGATTCTGAGTGATCCCGGCCTGCTTAATAGTCGAACAGTAGTCCGTAAAAACCTGCATATGACGACCAGGATCTTCCGTAGGATAGCCTCCGAACTGATTCCGCTCCACCAAAGTCAAGAAGGCGGGGCGAATCTCAAAGTTGCCCTGCAGAGTAGCGGGCATCGTAAATCCATTAGGAATGGATTCAGGTTTAGGCACCGAGTGACTCGAAAGTTTAGGCATTGTCACTGGCTCCTCTAAGTCAATCACAACGTGTATGTTGTCCTCTTCGTAGGACGATCGCTCGAGCGAGATTCCTCCTACGAGCGGCACGCGCTCATTTGCGTAAGCCTCGGTGATTTCCTTGAAGAAATTACGCGTCACGGTGAAAGGTACGCCAGGTTCGTAATCAAAGGGACTAAACCTCGTAGGTGAACTGCGCATATATAACTCAAAGGTAGAGGTGAGGACGGTCTCAAGGAACTAGGTTCCTTGAGACAAGGGAGAAAAACCTGCGAAAACTAACAAGAACTAAAACTAGCAAAGCCGTTTCCCCGGCAACGGCGCCAAAATTGACACGGCTAAGTCGTATCGCCAATATCAAAATAAACCTAACAAGACAACTAACAAAGACTAGTGGCAAGGTGATCGAATCCACAGGAAACGTAGCGATTACAAGTTAAAGTCGGCAATAACAGTCAACTCAAGGTGTGAAAATGGGTTTGGTTCAAATTTATAAACTAAGGCGTATAATAGAGCGAGATGAATAAAAATCAACAAGGAGAAGGATTAGGGCATCGTGGATCATTATGGCGGTGATTCAGAACTCAACTCAAAAGTAAATAACATTCAATCAAGCTATGCAAGTGGCTAGGTTTAGGAATACGCTCTCTCGAGTCAATATTAACCTTAAGCAAATTTAGCGGGCTCTCGCAACTTACTAAATTCAACTTATCAAATACGCGTGAGTCTAGTTTCAATTAGGCTTTCGATCTTAAACTGAAACAACCTAAATTCAATTCAATAAAGGCGTCCCTAAATTCAATTGATAATAAAACGCGTAGGAAGAAACCAACTTGCACAAGTTCAATCAAAATAGCAATTAAAACATGTCCTGAATCAACTATCACAAATCACCTTCAAACCCTAATTATAATTTAGCTACTCATAATTGAAATTAAATCAAAGCAATAATAAGAAGACATGATAAAAGAAATAATTGCAATTGAATAAAAACCTGAAACTTACGGAGTACCGACGGTTACAAAGTAATTGAATCTTGAATCTTGAAGACTAAACTAAAACTTGAATGTTTTGAGAGAAAATAAAAGAAAGCAGTAAACTAAACTAAAGCTTTTGTGTAAGTTTATGTAAAAGAGAGCAAAACTAAAGCAAAACCTAAAATAAAACCAGAAAATAAAACATGAGTCTTTTGTTTTCGTCCTAGGAGTATTTATATAAGTCTCTAAATAATTAACCATAAATTAAAACAAAACCCGACGAATAAGACGCCAGAGCCGGCCGGCCGGCTGCCGGTCCACCAGACCGGCCGGTCTGGCTCAGCTGGGCTGGGTCCCTTTCCCTTCAACTTGGGCCTTGGTCTTTACTTTGGGCCTAAACTATCTCGTGGCCCTTAGTCTTTGGTCCTTCTTTCGCACTCCGAGCTCCTGCGCGAGCTCGAGCTTGGTCCTATCGTCTCAAATCTCGTACTTGCTCCAAATGTCCCGGATTTTGGCTCAAAACCACCAAAACCTGCAAAATATAAATAAAAGGCAGCAGTATCGAGAAATATAACAAATAGCTCGTAAGATCATAACGAATACGAATAAATGCAAGCTAAATGTGACTAAACCGGGGGCATAAAATGAATATAAATAACATGTATCACATATATACATACAATAATGCAGTTCATAAAGCATAACATAAAACAGTTCATTTAACATGGTACTTAAATCATCGAATCATCTCAAATCATAATCATGTAGGCAAATCATCATCATTTCATTCATAATCGGGGTAGTCGACCCTTTTCAATTATTCATATAGTAACATAACTCGCGAGTCTTGACTACAGAGCGGCTTGTGTACTCCCATAGATAATTATCAAAGTGCACTAGCTGCTCAGACTCGTACATCAGATCAAACACTAAGTAGCGTACGTGATAACTACCTAATATCCAATACAATATGGATAATCTATCATACGTTGTCCTATGAGCCACAACCAGTTAGGATGGAAGCATGCAAAACCCTACAAAAGCAAGGCCTGCGCAAAAGCTGCCGGGTACATCAACGGACTTTAATGCTAAGGATACCACTAGGTAAGAAGGACGATTCAATCCCTTATCTTATGTGTGCACACACTTTCACTTAGAAACGACACAGTCCTCGCTACTCGAGAGAGTATGCTTTTCCTAACCAAAACGATTAATACCTAACGACAAGGTCCCCGGATGGGATGGTCATTTTCCGTTACCTCGTATGGACCGCAGGTCGCCACATTTATGCCCATTCAAGGGATGTAAACGCCGCTTGCCTAAAGACTATGAGAGTCATTAGGACGCCTCAGTCAGCACTGAGAGTGAAAGAGTCCCCATACGCGGCTACCTTTCCAACGATGGCACAATAGATTCGCAACATGACAGACACCCGAGTATTTAACAAGTACTACTCTTCCTATTTCCTTATTCTCAAATTATTCTGGTGACAGTTCATAGTAAATCGTCGTCGAACTTGTATAGTAGAAATTTAGTTCAAGTGGTTCTTCAAGTAGACGGAAACACATAGAAAACTTAAATAATTTATTTGGAGTCCATTCGTAAATTTTAAATATTTTTACTATTCACGTATTTTACTATTCATCGTATTTACTATTCATCGTATTTTACTATTCATCGTATTTTACTATTCATCGTATTTACTATTCATCGTATTTACTATTCATCGTATTTACTATTCATCGTATTTACTATTCACTGTATTTTATTCGTTATATTTTATTCGTATTATTATATTTGTACGTATTTTATACTTAAGATATTTCTAAATATAAATCTAACTCTTTTAGTCTCTAAGTATAGATTCCTAGTTTTAAAGTCGTTAAGTTCGTTTTGTATTTAGTGATTTTGAAATACGTTTTAATCAAAGTTGTTAAGTTCATTTCGTATTTAGTGAATCTAAATAATATTTCAAAAGTAAAACTCGGTTAATTTTAGTCGTATACTTATCTAATATTTTAACGGTTTCAATTTTTAGCGAGGTTGTCGTAGTTCATTTTAAATAGTCCATATCTCCACATCCACAATTAAGCATAGGTAGTAACACACGATATGATTTATTTTAATATATGTAACGTTCATTTTTATCGGTTTAGTTGATTCTTTTTATTAACGATTTATTGTACACTAAAACATAAAACTAATTACTATTCAATTTTAGTGATTAAGTGATAAATTCATTTTGACCAAATTGACCCAATTTTAATAGAAATGCCGTGGCCCTTTATACACTACTCTATTTATTTCTTTTTTTTTGTTTTTGTTAATAATTCATTACTTTAACTAATTTAAATTATTTAAGTGATAAAAATAAAAAGTGACAAATTCATTTTTGGTCCAAAATACACCAAATGCCGTGGCCTTTTACTATGTAGCAATTTATTTTCGTTTTCTAATTTTATCGGTTTTTAACTTAAAGTTTTTATATACTAATTATTTAGTTTATGCTAAGGTGATTTAAACTAGTAAACAAAAACGATAAATACTAAAACTTATAAAATTTATAAATCAAAACTTAGTCATATGATGAAGAACACAATGAAAATGTGATGAACACTAATGTTTTTAATATGAACATTATTTAGTCAAATTTTTATATGTTTATATAATTTTCTCAAATTTTTCATACAAGTCTAATTTAACTAGACTAATCATAATATGTTATTTAGAAAAATTAAAACTAAAAATTGGTCCATTAAATTCATGTATGCCGTGTATATGTATATATTTATTCAAAGTTTTAGTTTTGATTTTTATACTTCTAATCAACAACTAATTTACTCTATAACATTTATATATTTAACCATGAGTGAAAAACAGTTACAAACATTAACTAACAAAAATAAAATCATTACAACATAAGAATAACAACAATACTTCAAGAACACAATAAAACATTTTAACACATTTAAATTCATAACAAATTCATTTTAAGTCCTAAACAAAAACTAATTATTTATTCATGTACATATTAGCCTTGGTATTTTAAGCATGCGATTTACAAAAATTAAAACGAAAATTTAAACCAAAAATAGGGTGAATGCCGTGTGATGTTATGTGTGTTACACAAATGTTATTTTTCGATTTTTGTCTCCTAATTTAACATGTGAATGCTAGGTGATCATAAACACAATAAATATAACACACAACACTTAATAGCATGCGATTTACAAAATTTAAAACCTAGTGTGCGGGGGCACCTTAGATTAGGTTATGAATGAAAAGATTAGCAGTTGTCGGGATCGACAATATGATCAAACTGGCTCAAGTCGACTTCACCACCTTGCTCCTCGTCTTTGGTTAAGATTAGTACATAAAAATGAAAATAAGAAAGTTAGTAAAAATTCTACTAAGCTAGCTAAACTATACTACAAAACTTAAGTGTAGTATTGTTTTTAGTTTAGGTGATGTTTATATTTTAAGTGATTTTGATTTATGTTCATGTTCATTTATAAGTTAAATGATGTAGTGTTTTATAAATATAAGTGGTGAATTAACACTAGTGTTCTAGTGAATTTAAAGCAAGAAATTAAATGTTTAGGAAGAAAATCAAGAGGAAGAAGATGAAGATCATGTAGGATCTTGAGCTTGCACATGAACAAGCTTACTTGTTGTTCTTGAGTATGAGTTTATTAGAGAGAAAAGGACTTAGAAATATTTGGTGTTTGTGTGTGTGTGTATGTCGTGTAGTATGTAGTAGTAGTAGTAGTTGTTGTGTTTTGTTTTTGTAATGAATTGTAATGTGTGAATGCAATTGTATTTAGTTGTATTAATCTTTAAATTAAATCAAGCTAGAATGCAATGATGAATTAAGGTAGGATGGTAAGTGTTAGGTGTTGTGTAAGACAAATTAAACTTGTACAAGTTATGTAAAATGGAAGAGGATAGTCCTTGACCATTGACCCCAAAATCTCGGCCAAACCAAGGGTCAAGTGGCCCGATTTTTCGTTTTTGAAATTTTCGATTTGCGCGCACGCGAAAAGTCTCAAAATGAAATATATCGTCTTACAATAATGTTTAAAAGAAAGATCAAAAATAAAAATGAAAATAAACCTCACAACGAAGTCAAAATAAAAATTGGGTACTAGCTCCTCGTAACTTTGAAATAAAATCTTATTTGGTCGAAATATATATTTTTTTTTGGTTGAAGGTTATCGAAATAAATCATTATGCTCAGACGTCAAAAAGTTTATCAGTTTTGAATAAGTGTGGCTCATTATTTTGAGTTTTAGCTAAAGTGTTAGTTAAATCAAAAAGGAATAGTAATCTTATATTATTATAATATGTTTTGTTAGTATAACCTAAAATGATTAAGATTAGGAGTAAGTGTAATTGAAAAAGGATTAGATGATTTAATCCTTTAAGTGGCTCGTCCACTTTGGTCAAGATTGACCTCGATTTGCGTGCCAAAATTTGTCGTTGAGAAATTTGTCGTATAGTCTTCATTTGATTTATCGAGTTTGAATATGAAAGAATAAAGTTCAAATTCAAAGTAATTCAAAATGGTTTTAGTTTAGGTACGAAAATGACTTGTATTGTATTGCATTAGGAATTTAATGAGCGAGGATGATTAATTATTGATTTCCTAATTATAATTAGCTTAAATTAACACGGGGTGTTACATCGGGGAAACAGCAATCCCGACTCAAATCACCATCACTCTCCAAGCAAACGACATCAGCAAGTCGTAGCACGATCAAAACCCGAAGGACTAGCACAAGAGTAAGCAAAAGCGGTCACTAGCATGGCTAGGGTAGGCTATTAGGCAATGTAGCTAGCAAACTCAAGTGGGTAAGGGTATTAGGATCAAAAATGAGAGGATAAATCAAAGTAAGACAAGGTGAATAACGTGAAATCAACTAAAGCCTCATATGCAATAACAAGTGACAAAATCATGGGAAACACGGGATAGGGGCCACACTTATGCGCGTTGATATTACGTACCCCACGAGGAGAACTACTCACAATCAAAGCACGGGGACCGGGATAGATGAACCGGCTGCAGGAGGCTAAAAATCTCACAATATAAGTAGCTAAAGTCCATGAATGATAAAGCCAAACAGTAAAAGCACATGCCATCATCTACAAACGTCTCAACATCCCCGAAAGCGCTAAACCAAACAATATAAAACATGCCAAAGCTCAAAGCAAACAAGGGAAGGGATGTCGGGAAAGAATAAGGTAAAAACAAGCTCGCAAACAACAGTCGGGATACGTATTTTTGTGATTTTTGTTGAAATTTTCTGATTTTTTGGAATTTTCTGAAATTTGTTGATTTTTTTGGATTTTTGTGTTTTTTGAAAATGAAAAACGAAAAAGAAAAAAAAAACAAAATGAAAAGCAAAGCGTTCCTCCCCCCAAACCAAACGACACATTGTCCCCAATGTGTCCTAAAGCACATCAACACGGGGACCTTAAAATAAGGGGAATAAAACGATAAAAGTCTCAAGAGAAACAAAAGTACATACATGACATATTTACAAAGCAAAACGCCCCCCCAAACCAGCTTCAAACTGGGGGCGCAGCAGGGTACGGGAAGTACCACCAACCGTGGGTCTCGTTAAAAACGATCCCACTACCATCGTCCTCATCGTCGTCAAATCCATCTCCATCATCAACTCGGCCAGCAACATCAACCTACACGTCCATCTTCGCGGCCCAAATCAACACCCGCAACAGCATGCTTGTCGTCTTTGATCACAGCTTGACCCGCATCCGTCCTCCCTAATGTACCTGCAATCATATCACAATAGAGCACGGCCTCAAGAGGGTCCCTCTCGAGGACTTGATGTAAGTTCTCCGCAATACAATCATCAATAATATCCACAGAAAAGACAGACTCCTCTAACATGGGACGCTTCAAAGCATTAGACAAGTTAAAAGTGATTTTATCACCTCCGACATCCAAAGTCAATTTGCCGTTCTTGACGTCAATTATAGCGCCTGCAGTGTGCAAGAAAGGCCGACCCAAAATGATAGGAATTTGGGAGTCTTCGACCATGTCAAGAACGACAAAATCGACAGGGATGAAAAATTTACCAACCTTGACAGGAACGTCTTCCTGTGGAACCCGGGATCGGACCCAACTCGGCGTCTTGCTTAAGGGCGGATTTTAAAGTTAAAAAAGATTAAGTTAGAAAAACCTTTAAGAACTGTTATGGAGTCGCCACCTATTTATCGCGGAAAATAGGAACCTGCTACCATGTTCTAAGCTAAAAACATGTCCTAAATTTTGGAGCACGCCGACACCCCTAGATCTAAGGCTTTGTGAAACCAGATTGGATTCGGGGTGAGGGTACTTTAGAAAAAGAGTTAATTCAAATAATGATTTATGAA
Source organism: Dianthus caryophyllus (assembly GCA_023091065.1). Taxonomy (NCBI): domain Eukaryota; kingdom Viridiplantae; phylum Streptophyta; class Magnoliopsida; order Caryophyllales; family Caryophyllaceae; genus Dianthus; species Dianthus caryophyllus. The sequence goes on along the minus strand of CM041529.1, from coordinate 5,913,822 downwards.
AACCTTTTAGAAAAGCCTATGTAAAAATAGCCTCTACTGACCTAGAACAATCCTTGTAAGATGATAATTGAGCTAATGTTATCGCTACGTACAAGTGCGATAAAGTTTGTAAAAGAATGCAGATGCAGATGCAAAAAGATTGATTAAAACCCTCAGTTTAGCATGTTTAACTTGTTAACGAATACGGTTCAGTTAAAGGTCGAATTCATTGTTTAAGTTGATTTAATGCAAAATAAGAAGATGCAAGATGCATGCAAATAAAATAAAGTTCAATTGTCCATTGGTTTATTTTATAAGGTCGGTTGCTTATGCGACTTTGGCGTGTCATCGGATATGGAGTGTACCCGAAGTAAATAGAACATTGGAGTGCAAGCGCGCTGGGTGCCAAAGCCGGGGGGGGCGCTAAAGTGTAGACCCCTCTGTTAGCCCATAGTAAAAAAGAAAAAGCTTCGATCCAAGTGGATCGGCACTACCTTGTCCTGACGCTTCAGATCTGGGCAGAGCTTCGCTTCTTGAACTTGAAAGGAGGATGAATTCAACACGGGATGGTGTGTTGAACTCAAGGATTTGAGTGCTTGAGGCTTTTGTGGATGCAAAAGTGTAAGATGAGAGAATTTGTGGTGTCAGAGATGTATTCTGGTTGTGAATTGTGTTGAAAGATGATGTGAAGGTATGATGAATTGTCGAGGTATAGGGCTGTATATATACTAAAAACCTCGGAGAAATTAGGAAATAAGGGGATAAAAACAGGCCTAGGAACCGCATAGGCTTATGCGGTTGCCTGGGGAAACCGCATAAGCTTATGGTTTTCCCTCAAACCGCATAAGGTCATGCGGTTTGGGGGGCTGGTTTTAGGTCTGCTTTCCAAGTTTCGGTTGCATTGAATCTTTGAAAGATCACGAGATAATCTCGAACGTGAAGCTCAAGAAAACCACTAGGATATTTCTAAGATATTTTGTGATGCTTAGGGCTTTGGAGTGCGGGCCAAAGGCTGGGTTTGGGCTCGGTTTCGGGCCCGAGACCCGGAAAAATGAAAAAGGGTGTATTTGCATAGTTTTGTGAAATAAGGTAAGACGTGAAGTTGTATTTTGTGTAAGAGGGGGCTAAATAGCGGTTTTAGCTACCGGGCCTAAATTTAGGAATTTAGGAATGCTGAATTAGACCTTGTTAACGTAAAAGGGCTAATTGTAGTGTGAATGCGAAGCTCATGCCAAATGAAGCAGGACAAGGACCTAGCTAGACTCCAAATGGACAAAGTGAACGTTATTTAAATGCGATGTGAGGTGACCTAAATCATTTTAACATTTAAAACGACTCAAAAATGAATTCGACATTAGTTAGAACCGTTTAAGTCAACGTTAAAGCATGCGTAATAAAAGTCCGTGATACATCACAGGGTTTTGTTTGGGAGGGTACGGATATGGGTATCCACAGAGCCCGGCTTGATCGAGCTCGGACTAGAGCGCTAGTCAAACTCCACGACCATATCCGGACCATTACAGTCTCGATATAGTCAGCGGAACGAAGCATGTGTCCATGGGTGAGACGAGGACTTCGAACCGGGCTATGCGGGGAGGGGCGTGCGCATTTTAAGGACGTGGCGGTCCGTGCATGCTATAAGGGCCTGCCGGCCTGCTGGATGTCTTCGTCGTGCTTGTTGTCGTTTGTTGGTGCCTTCGCGTGTGCTTGTAATGTCTTTGTATTGCATGTGTTGGATGTAAAAAGGGCTAGAGTGCAGGGTGCATATGCTTGTAAGATGTTTGGGTAAGCGTGAGGCGTATAATTGAGTAGGGGTGCTTATGTAGGTGTAGGTGTAGGTGTAGGTCTCGTGAAAGAGCGTCCGTGTAATGCTTGTGCTTGAACTCGCCGAGGAGCGTCTATGTAGAGTGAAGTGCTTGGGGTTAGGTGTATATTGCAGAGTGCATGTGCTTGGGCTCGCCGAGGAGTGTCTATGTAGTTGTGGTTTGCATATGATCGCCCCCCGTGGAGGAGAAAATGATGTAATGCTCGTGAAGAGCATTCGTGCTTCTGCTTCTGTACCGTACATTGAATGCTTAATATACGCGTATGGCGGACTGTAGGTGACGCCTTATCCCAAGCACGGGACGTACTTGGAGTTGTATTGGGGCTAGAATGAATTAGGAATCGAAAAGTAGGCGTAAAACGAGAAAAACCCGAGAAAAACCACAGGACCAAACCGCATAGCCTTATGCGGTTCACTGGCCAAACCGCATAAGGTTATGCGGTTTGCCTTAGCGGCAGTAGGGGGCTATAAAGGCACGAGAGCACCGTGTTTGTTGCTCATTGTAACATTTTCGGTTTTTCACTCTAAAAAACACCATTTTTCGATTTTTCAACCGTTTTTGCTCGTTTTTCTTGCGTTGCCTTGCCATGGAACGAGGTAATGCTCCATTTTAACTTGCTTTTACGTTATTTGTCGTTGTAATTAGCTAGTTTTGCCTTGAAATGTTGAAAAGACGGGTTTTGAATGAAAACCCGAGTTTTGCTTGAAATTTGCCGTTTGAATGCTTGAAATTGACGTCATTGTGTTGCATTATGCCATGTGAACGTGTATGTGTGAATTGATTGTGATTTAGACCGTCTTTGTGTGAAAAACGTCCAAATTAGGTTTTGGGCCCGAAAACGAACCCGGAATTTCCGACCCGGAATTTCAATTAAACTTCGGTGTAGGGTGCCCATAGTGAGTATAGCATGCCTATAACGTTAGTTTTGCGAAAAAGTCGAGTTAAGGCCTTCAAATCGCCGTCTTAAGTCGTAGTTATACGGAGTAATTAAGGCGAATTGGGGGTTTTTGAATCGGGGTGACCAAAATGCAATTGCTTGTAATGGGTTGTTGTTGGGGACTATTATGGCGCGTAGAAACCATAAAGTTGTAATTTTGAAGTGTAGAGAACGGTTTTCGGCTTAATTATGAATTAGGCCTACAAATGCTCTGTGAAGTGTATAGTGCAATGAGGGATGTATATGTATTATGTGTATATTATTTGTGTGTATTTGCGTATGTGTGTATGTGTATGCTAAGTTGTATGCTTGCATGTATTATAACTGTGTATTGATTGTGCTTGGTTGCAGGGGAAGATTCTAGTCGTGTTACGAGATCGAGATCTCGTAAGAGTGCTAGCTCGAGGACCGAGGGAGCCTCTAGCTCGAGCGGCTTAAGGCGTACTCGTAGTGAGAGGGATGTTGACCCTCGTGATCTGCCCACGAGACGTGGTCAGTCGCGAGGTAGGGGCCGTGGGAGAAATGTCCCTGTGCGTGATCCTGAGGAGGAGGCGGATGCGTTTGCTCAGGAGTTTGTGGAGGAGCTGGAGGCTGAGATGGATGTTGCTGAGGAGCAGGCTGAGGAGGTCGAGGAGGTCGCGCCTAGGGCGAGTAGCTCCAGGCCGCGAAAGTCACGCGCGAACAGGGCTTTCGCGAAGGGTTGGGATGGCCACAACCTTCTGCTTGCTCCGGAGAGACATGTTTCCTATCGAGCGACGATGGGTTGGGATAGGGGCCCGATGAGGACTTTCTCGGGCGTCTCGTCCGCGATGTGTGCTTTTGAGGAGAGGCTTCCGCCGAGGGCGCAAGCTTGGGTGTTGCGTAGTGCTTTTGGCCCGTTGGTTGGCCATTGGAGGGAGATTGCGAGTAAGGAGCAGAGGGCGAACCTGATGTTGATCAGGGCCTTCTTGGATAGGTATTGGGACACCACGACGACGTTCCATATGCCCGGCTTTGAGGCCGGCATTACCTTGTCTGAGTACGCGGTCATAACGGGGCTGCCGTTTGGGGATCGCGACATGGATTTTGAGCTTGCGCCGTCCGTTGTGGACGAGGTTGTGACTAACGCGGTTGGCGGTGGTTTGGAGGTGATTTGTGAGGGTGCGCCCCCCTATACCTTCAAGACGAGCTATATCTTGGAGTATTTTGAGGGGAAGACCGAGTATGGCCCCTCGGAGTGGAGCGACGAGCAGAATGCTCGTATGTGGTTGTGGTGGTTTGTGAGCGCCGTGTACTTCGGCGACAAGGGTGAGCGGGCATCGACATCGGTCCTTATGCATCTCCTGGATTGGGATGCAATTGGGACGTTTGACTGGGTGACGCCGTCCCTGGGCTTGTGCATCCGTTTCTGCATGGATGCCGTGAGGCCGCGGGTCATGGATCGAGGGTCGCGACTGTCCTTAGTCGCGCCTGGCTTCTTGATGGAGGTACGTATTGATTTTGCATTAGGTGCATTGTTGTTCATTCTTGTTGTCTTTTGTCTTTGTAACATGTTTTTGTTTCTTGTGTGCAGTCGTGGATTCTTAGCCACTTTCCTTTTCTGCTCCCCCCACATGCTGTGCGGATCGTGAGGGAGTACCCGGCAAAGACGCATTTGGGGTACGATGTAACCGTCTTTGCATTTAATCGGGTCGTATATGACGATGTTAGGGATCGTCTGAACCGAATGCGATTTGATGAGGTTTGTGCTTGAACCATTTTAAATAGAGTGTACTTAAAATGATTGTATTTTGTATCTGTATTTTTGAGCGTGTTCTGTTTGCTTTGTAGTTCGTGCCATTCCCGTGGGGCCAGTACAGGAATATTCCTGAGGGCATTGGGGCTAGGTTTGCGGTGCGAGAGACCCAGCGCCTATACATAGCGACGCCGTATGGATCGGTTTGGTATCTTGGAGAGCGTTTGGTCTTTCAGCAGGTGGCCACTCGGTGGTGCTGGCGATCCGCCGAGGGTCCTGTTTGAGCGAGGGTTTCGCCAGGATCGTGTGGCGTTGTATGGGGAGGGAGAGTCGGTGAGCCTCCTCTCGTCTGGGAAGACTATGCCCATTTTGCTCGATCTCGGCTTGCTTGTGGCGATTGAGGTATGTGTGCTTGTTTGGGGGTGTGTAAGGTAATTTTGCGAAAAATTTCCGACGTGGTGCGTTTTGTATTTGTTTTGCAGGAGTTTGATCCCGAGATGGCAGAGCAGCCTGATGACTTCCCTACTACTATCGAGTATGATGACTCGGGCGTCCGTCGTACCTTTGTTCTGCCGACGTACTTGCCGGTGACTACTGATGCGGGCATGGACAGCTGGACGAGCAAGGTGAAGAAGGTATGTACTTGTGTGATTGTATGTATGTGTATAAGCCCCCAGTTTGATCGAGGTATGAAGTATATCGATGATCAAACTTGTGAGAGTCATTTTTTGTGTTACCCCCTCCAGTTTGGCTTAATTTGAATGAAATTAAGGCAAAGTGGGGTTGACTGTGTTTGTTTTGAAATTTCCCCCCTAAGTTTGACTTAATTTGAGTGAAATTAAGGCAAAATGGAGAAAAATGTGAACTGTGTTTGTGTTGTGTTTCACAGGTGGCTAAGGAGGCGCATAAGAAGCTATGGCGTATAGCCAACAGGTGGAGGATGGCTTGGGCTGAGCAGATACCATTGTGTCGTGAGCCGAGCCGAGAGGCAGCTCATTCGGCGTGAGTTTGACGAGTATCGGCGCCGTCACCCCGAGTGAATTTGTGTATTTAAAGATTGTATGAACCTTTATGTACATGTCGTTGTAGCTTGAACTTTGGACTTTTTTGTTGTAGCTTGAACTTCGTCGGTAAACCTGTTTGGTAGGCTTGGTTGAAGAAATGTTATGATTCCCGAGTGAGATGCGTTGATGTTCATTTTAGATTGTGAAAATGTTTTGCAAAAAGTTCATTTTAAAATGCGAAATGAGCTCGTATGAACGCGAAAAATGTTATGCGTTGACTCGTGGTAAGAATCGGAATTGCTAAAGTGAAGCGTGATGTTGATGTATGGGGAACAACGAAAGAATGTCGTATCCCAAAGTAGGTTGTAGTGTTTTAGGAAAGACGAAATTAGGAAAAATTTGAGAAAAACCAACCCCTGAAACCGCATAGCCTTATGCGGTTCGTGGGCTAAACCGCATAAGCTTATGCGGTTTGGGTTGCAAACCGCATAGAGCCATGCGGTTTGCCGATCTGTCTGGTAGCGCTGTATTTCCATATTTCGGACATTGTTTTCCTATATAAGGAGAGGGGTGCGTGCCATAATCTTCATTCACAACTACTCCTCTTCTCTCTTTTTTTTTGCTTTAGAATTTTGCTTTCACAAATATATTGGGTATATTTATAAAAGTTTTTTTTTTTTGTGTCCAAGAAAATGGAGGAGCATTTTGATGCTCTTTTGAAGAGGTGGACTTCTTCCTTGAGTTCGGCAATGAAGAAGGCGGTGTATGATGACGGTGCGGGTGTATTTATTGGCTTTCGTCAAATGAAAGTCGATCTAGACTTCCTTGATTCGTGCTTAGATTATTGGGATCCTAGCTTGCATGTTTTTAGGTTTCCCGGGGGAGAGGTGTGCCCTTTGATGGAGGAGTTCTCGGCCATTGCTGGATGGTCGAAACGGACTACTCCTGTGGTCGTGAGGAGTGAGCTTTGTTACAACGGGATGTTGCGAAACTTCCTTGGGATGACAAACGCTCATGCTGCAGGTTTGTTTGAGGGAGGCAAGGTAAACATGCTTCTCTTGTGTCAAAGATACATGAATAAAGTTGATACTAGTATTTCGGACCGTTCTAGGCGGAGGGCCCTTGCTTTTTGTTTGGTTCATCGTTATGCTTTTGCGGGGTCCATGCCAGATGGGGTGTTCGGGAACGCGAGCTATGCTCGTGTTGTCGAAGAGATGGAGAGGGGACATGATCCTTCTGCGTTGATCCTAGCGGAGACCATACTGGGCTTAGACGACCGTTATGCTAATCGTCTGAGCTTGTACAGGGGTTGCGCTAGGATTCTCAACGTTTGGCTCATGGAGAGGCTAAGTGTGTATAAAGCTCTTCCCCTTGGAAGTGTCTTCAAGGCGGCGGGGACGACGTCGCGGAAGATGGAATGGGCTGATCCTCGGGAGCGTTCGCTAAACTACTACCGGTGGTTTGTGAAGGAGAGCACCATCCGTTGGTACGTGTCTTGGTGGGGTATTACGGTGATTCTGGCGCCGCCTATGCGAACGCGCCTCGTGGGTTGATGTTGTGCGGGTTTGAACGAGGAGTGTGGATTCATCCTCTTCGCCAAGAGGCAAATCGGGCTTGTTTCAAACCATACCCGAGCAGGATACTCAGGTTGGAGGGGTTGTTGTCCTAAACAACCAAACGGTTGATGCTTGGATCCGAGGATGGTCGGACCGTGTTACTTGGGCTGTGCCGGAGCATATAGAGTCTAGCCGTGTTACGGACTTCTATACACGGTGGTATTGTTCCAATGATCCTAAGGAACGTGAGAATCAAAGGAGGAGGGAAAAGAATGGGCCAAGGCCCTCCTTGGCGTATGAGGCGGTGCGCGAAAGGAGGGACTATGGTGATCTTTGTACTGTTGGTGCAGGTGTTTCTACTTCGAGACCGGCGCGGGAAAGGCTTGGACCGAAGGTGACCGTTAAAGATCGCCTAGGGCCAAGGATCGAGGAGCCCCCAGTTGAGCAGGATGAGGATCCGATCGAGCCCCCAGGTTTTGAGAGATCTACTCCCGTCCTTAGGTCGAAAGTTGTGGCGGATCGGCCTCTTGAAGATGAAGAGGTCAACCCAAAGCGTCAGAAAAAGACTTGAGTAGTTTGTTTTGTTTAGTTTAGAAAGATTCCTTTATTTAAATACATGTTTTAGATTTGAATAAAGAGCCAAGGAGGCTTGTTCCTAGCTCCTTTCTAAATTGCGAAAAATTCTAAATAAAGTAGTAAAATAGAATTAATTTGCTTTTGTCTTGTCTCGTTGTCTTCTCTTGTTTGTTTTTAAATGTTCTCGACCTTTTTAAGCTTCGAACATTCGCATTAAATCCTCGACCCTTTTAAGCTTTTGATTTGCCTGTTTGACTTGTTCCGTTTTTAAGTCCTCGACCTTTTTAAGCTTTGGACTTGGACTTGTGTTTTGTTTTGTGTTGACTGTGCTCTTGACCTTTTTGAGCTTTGAGCGTGTCTTTTTGTGAGTGCAACGCCTGTTGGTACCAAAAACCCAGGCTGGTCCAGAACCCTGGGCCAAAGCCGAGGCAGTGCAGATCCATAGTCAAGACCAGACGTGCGTGCATGCGATCACCAAGGCAGACAAAACAAAGGTGCAGGTCAGGAGAGGAAAACCCAAGATGGGCCAGGCCCAACAAAAGAAGTCATACCAAGGAAGAAAGCCCAAAGACTAGGCAGCAACCCTAGAGAGAACCGTTGGAAGACTAAGTCAAGCAAGCTGAACTGAAGCCTAAGAAATAGGAACTGCTGGAGAAGAAAGGGGAGGAAGTTGCCTACAACCGAGGGAAGAGTCCGTTGGAGCCAAAGACACTATAAAAGGAGTACATTTTCAGAAGAGGAGGACATTCATTATCATACAACTCAAGCACACTATACTTTACGCAATTCACAAGCTCTCAAGCACTTTATATTTTTCTCGCCATTTTTTGTATCCTGTACCACTTGGTCCAGAGTCTGTACCCCCTATTTCTGAACTAGTGAAGAACCTCTCCTGGCTTGGCGCCCGTGGTTTTTCCCTTAACATTTAAGGGTTTTTCCCACGTAACATATCGTGTGTCTTGTTCAATTTTTGTTGTCTTTCATACGTTCTAAATTCCTAGACCACATAAAACGTACAACTAAACCTAAAGGATAGTACTAGTAGATCCACGAATACATAATCGAACCGAGTGAGAAAATCACCCCGAACAGTTTGGCGCCGTCTGTGGGGATACTAGTTTATTAATCCTACAAAGTTTTCCAAATCAACAAGTCCAACCAACGTGAAAGATGGCGGATCCAAGTTCAGAAGCCATGCTCAAGCTCCAGGAGGAGTTGCAACAGGCCAAGAAAGCTGCAGAGGATGCCAAGGCCGAGGCAAAGAAGATCAAGGAGACCGAGGTCGCCTCAAGAAACAACGGAGACCTCACCCACCGTAAAGCCTCAGGATCCAGAATCCCACCAGGTACACCATTTTCTGATGTGATCAAGCAACTTGACTTTTCTGCTTTTTCTTCTGTAGGATCAAAAGGTACAAAAGGCGACCCACTCAATGTGGAGGAGAATCCAGAGAACAATGCTGCAGGAGGAGGTGGAGACCCAAAGACACCAGAGGGAATTGGTGCAGGCGAAGTCATGCAATACATGATGATGGAGATGCAGAAACTCTCGGATCTGGTGCGCAAGGTTCCAGGGCTTCCACCACCCATAGAGGAGGCAACCCCAGGATGCTACTCTGATTCACCCTTCGATGATTGCATTGCAATGGTCGAGATGCCAAAGAAGTACACAGTGCCCAACCTAAAACTCTATGATGGGACAGCAGATCCTCTGGAACACGTTGCTCAATACAGGCAGAGGATGTTCAACGTCCCTATCCCAAAGAGAGAAGAGGAGGCATGCATGTGCAAAAGCTTTGGTTCAACCTTGATCGTCCAGCCCTCGGTGGTACATCAACCGCCAATCAAGACCATCAAGTCCTGCATGAGTCGATCAACCTTTTCAACGCCCAGGCCACAAGAGCGTATTGTTGGAGAAGCAGACCAGTGATCTGTACCGGGTGGTCCAGAACGAGAACGAGTCTCTGAGGGACTTCCTGCACCGCTTCAACAAAGAGAAAGTGTCCATCCCCAGATGTGACATCGGCACGGCCATAGAGGCCTTCAGGCAAGGTTTGGTTAGAGATTCTGATTTATATGTTGAACTAACTCGCTACCCTTGTTCTACCTTTGAGGATGTGCAGGCTAAGGCTCTGGCCCAGATCAGGGTAGAAGAGGACCAGCTCAGTGGCAAGGTATCGTGACTGTGGCAGCCCGAACGAAAAGTCACCACCCGCAGGCACAAAGAACAACAGACCTGGTCCATACCAGAGGCCAAACAGGAGGGAGGCCAACGCCGTGGATGAACAGACTGATGCACCCAGTGGTTCCACCTCCAGCTTTGAGTATTGCTTTTCAGAGACCTCGCCAGCCCGATCAACAACCGACAAGTTGGGCTCGGCAATGATGGCCAAAAGCAAGTGAAAAGCCTAATCCGAGGCGGGACACGACCAAGTGGTGCGAGTACCATTATGATATTGGACATACCACGAGGATTGCATAGCTCTCGGGAGGGAGATAGCTCATCTACTAAAGAATGGTCACTGAAGGACATCCCGCTCAGAACAGGAGGAACAAAGATGAGAGATGAGCCCAGAGATCTTCCACCACCACCGCCAACACATGAGGTAAAATTTATTTACGGTGGTTCAGATATTTGTGGACTAACATACTGGCCGCAAAGCGTGTGGCTCGAGAACAGTGCAACACCACCACAGGACAAACGGTCCAAAGAGACAAGCGGCCCACCAGAGATTGTGTTTGATGAGTCGACCTACAAGGAGTGCACGGCCACACCACGATGGTCCGTGATCAAGGTCCGTGATTGAACCTGCATGGTCGTAAGAGTCCTGGTGGATGGAGGCGGCTACCAACATCATCATGATGGAGGCCCGGAAGCTATGGGCCGAAAGAGTCCGATGTAACCAAGAGGTCCAGTGTCCTGGTAGGATTCAGTGGAGAAACAAAGCACAGCCTGGGAGAGATCACCCTGCCAACCTATGTAGAAGGAGTCACCTCTTTCGAAAAGTTCTGCGTAATAGTCTGCCTATCCTCGTACAACGTGATCCTAGGGCGACTCGGATCCACAACCTCAAGGTCAGACCTTCAACGTACCACGGTGCATCAAGATCCCAACAAAGTGGGGACAAGAATAATGAGAAGAAAGAGATCCGCACAGAATGTTACAGATGACCAAACCTTCTCGCCTGTAAGTCCCTCGCATAGCAATTAAAGCAGCCTGTCAGATCTGTTGAGAAACCTGTCCCACGCATGGAGACAGATGAAATTGTTTTGGCTGAAGAAAGACCTGACAGGAAGGTTCTGGTTGGTTCTGACGCTCCAGAGGTAATCAGACCTGCTCTAATTGACTTTCTGAGGAAGAAAGAGCATTGTTTTGCCTGGTCCCATTTTGATATGACTGGTATAAGTTCTGACGTTATTACGCACAAATTAAATATTGACCCAAGTTTTAAGCCTGTGAAACAGAAGCGCAGGAAGTTTGCACCAGAACGTAATGAAATTGTGAACCAGGAGGTGCAGAAATTACTGGACATGGACATGATCAAAGAAGTGATGTACCCAGATTGGTTGGCAAATGTAGTTGTGGTCCAGAAAAAGAATGGCAAGTGGAGAGTATGTGTGGATTATACAGACCTGAACAAGGCGTGCCCGAAAGACTCATTTCCACTACCACACATAGATGCTATGGTAGATGCCACTGCAGGACATGAGGTGCTGACGTTTATGGACGCAGCAAGTGGGTTCAACCAGATCAGGATGCACCCACCAGACCAGGAGCATACAGCATTCATGACCAGCAGAGGAATATATTGCTACAAGGCAATGCCGTTTGGACTAAAGAATGCAGGTGCAACGTATCAAAGGCTCGTGAACATGATGTTCAAGGACCAGATTGGAGATACAATGGAGGTCTACATTGATGATATGGTGGTGAAGTCAAAGAAAGCTGAGGATCACATCCAGGACCTGGAAAAGGCGTTTGAGATTCTGGAAAAATATAATATGAAGTTAAACCCTACTAAATGCACTTTTGGCGTCACTGCAGGAAAATTCTTAGGTTACATGGTGACAAAAAGAGGCATAGAGGCTAGTCCAGAACAGATCTCAGCAATAATCAATTTACAATCTCCCCAGAACTCAAAAGACGTCCAGAAGCTGACTGGAAGAGTAGCAGCACTGAATAGATTCATCTCCAGGTCTTCTGAAAGATGTAAGCCATTTTATGATCTTCTGAAGAAAAACAAGCAGTTCAACTGGGGGACAGAGCATGAAAAAGCATTTCAGGACCTGAAAGTATACCTATCATCAGCTCCACTCCTGTCCAAGCCTGAACCAGGAGAATCACTAGTCCTGTACCTGTCTGTAACAGAAGCTTCTGTAAGTGCAGTCCTGGTGAGAGAACCAGATGGACAGCAACATCCTGTGTATTATGTAAGTAAGAGTCTTCTGGACGCTGAGACCAGGTATTCTGTATTGGAAAAATTTGTTTTGGCTTTAACAGTTGCTTGTACCAAGTTGCGCCCATATTTTGAGGCGCATCATATTATCATTCGTACTAATGTTCCTGTAAGATCAGTGTTGTCTAGACCAGAACTTTCAGGTCGTATGTCAAAATGGTCAGTGAAGCTGAGCACCTATGATCTATCCTATGAGCCCAGAACAGCAATCAAATCTCAAGCATTAGCAGACTTTGTGGCTGACTTCACTCCCACGCTAGAAGAGCAGGTAACAAAAGAAATCTTCCATCTGGACCAGAAACAACAGACCTGGGAACTCTGGACAGATGGTTCAGCCAACATCAGGGGTACTGGACTAGGTGTGGTCCTGAAGTCGCCACAGGGGGACAAGATAGTACAGGCCGTATCCTGTGAGTTCAGGACTACCAACAATGAAGCTGAGTATGAGGCACTGATAGCAGGACTGAATGTGTGTCTGGACATGAAGGTTCAGAATCTAAAGGTAAAGATAGACTCTTTGTTGGTTGCAAACCAAATCAATGGTACGTATGCTGCTAAAGATTCTAAGATGATTGCATATCTTGATTTGGTCAAAAATCTTTTTCAAAAGTTTACTAACGTTGAGGTTGAGCAAGTCCCTAGAGATCAGAATGTGCAAGCAGATGCTTTGGCTAACATAGGATCAGCATTCGAACCTGGTACGCTGGACAGTATACCTATTGTGCATATCCTGGAACCACCGCCCGTAAAGTTCAACTGGGAAAGGCTCTATGCACTCATGCACTGGAAGGAGACATGATCCCAAGACCTTGGAACACACTCCACCTCAAGCTCTATCACATGTAAAGTGTCCTGGACTAGCACATCTGGTAACATACAAAACCCAAGTCTCTTCCTTAACAATTTATCCTATACAATCAGATCGACTTGAGCGTCGAGGGCCGTTATTAACGCCAACGGCCGACCTGACCTCCTTTCGTGCGGAACAAAGCGGTACAAACATCTGGACCAGGCCAGACTAGACCAGAACCAAAGACAAATGCAAAAACAAAGACAAAATCTAAGGCTCCAGCCCCCGAACGACTGCACCAACGGGACAGGGAGTAATGTCCGTTAAGGGAGCCCCAAAGTGTAAGTCGCCTAAATTATCAAACGCATGCATGCTACTTTACAGATTCATAACAAATTATATGCGCATCATAACAAATAACATAACAAAACATAGCATAAACAAAACATAGCATAACATAGCCTAGCATAACCATCAAAAATTGACAAAGGTCAAACCATGCCTATGCATGGATAACAGAGTTCAGAAACGAAGTTCAAACCAAAGGACAAAGTCTAAAATAATTACAGACCAAATATCACAGGGGACATTCCCCCCCCGGCAAATTCATAGTTTGTTCAAAAAACCAATAACAAGGCCAAAGTTCAATTGATTGATTCATTCGTCAGACTCACCAGTCTTTTCAGCATGTTCCTCCACAGGGTCAGCATTGGAAGGCCCAGTCCCATCAGCACCAGAATCCACACCGTCAGTTCCAACACTTGGACCAAAGAATTGCTTCCAGCCAGTCAGACAAATTAAGTGACCTCGGCTTGCTCGGGACTTCATCGTGAACGATTGTTTGAAGGTGGCAATCTCCGCGGAAAGGTCCCAGCCGGCGCGAGCTTCAGAATTGGCATTCATCATCACGATCCTGGTACGAAGCGTGTGGAAGATACTCAGGTCCCTCACCACCGCATCATGTCCTTTGACCGCCTCGCTCAGGTCCTCCAGCTCTTTTGTCAACTCACCAACTGCTTATCCCGCCGCTTGATCCTTTTGAAGTTCGCCTTGTCCAGGGCGACCATCTTTCGCAAATGAAGATTCGCACTCTCAAGTTCCTTATTGGCAATTTCGAGAGAAGAGCGCAAAGACCTCATTTTCACCTCGACTTTGTTCCTACCACTCTCCAAACTCGGCACCATGGAACCAAGATTGGCGGACATGACCAGCAGCCTGTGTGTACAAAACAAAACAAAAATCAAAGCCATACCAAAGGCAATCCCGGGCAAAAGGAAAAGCATAAGAAGAGATACAAACTGAGCACAAAGAACCCACCATCTTGTGCGCCAAAGTAGCAGGATCAAGAACAAAGAGTGCAGGGACAGAGTAGCAAAGCTTTCGCCAGGGACTTCCCAAGGAGACATACTCAGATCGACTTTGAGAATGCAGGTATGGACAAAGACAGATTCATCCGAGGTAACTTCCCTTTCTTTCTCTTCTTTGGTGCAGGGCGGTCGGAGATTCAACGACCACCTTGGTGGACCTAGTCTGGACCCCCTCTGGTGCCTTCCTCTTGGAAGACTCAGAAGCAGGGGCCACCAGATTCACAGCAGGGGTAAGCCCACCACCAGACGTCGTAGCCACGCGTGCCTGGGTAATCGCAGCAGTAATATCCTCCATGGACAGAAAGTTCCTCTTGCTGGATCCAGACGCTGGGGACATCACAGGGAATAAGTTACGAAGGAATGGTAAGTAAGGATCCCCGCAAAGTAAAGGGAAAATATCGCATCGCAGAAGAACACTGGGCGCAGAACTCAGGCTGGACCTAGGTATTTTCAGTGGGGGCAGAGTTGAGTGGCCACTGGCCCCAGCAAGTATAGAGTTCAGTGGGGTCACATGGATGGGAGTCTGGTCGAAATGACCTGTGCTGCTCTCACCAGCAACCCCACTCACAGATTTCTCGCCCACCTCAGGCACAGCCTCTTCCTCATCCTCAGACTCTCCCTCATCCTCCTCGCTCTCTTCACCGTCACCAAAGATGTCGCTCAAAGGTGAACCACCTCGACAACGTCATCATCATCTTCATCGGGACGCATACATCTGGGCCAAGCCCTCTTCGAAGCTGGTAGCCTTAGAAACGCCTCAGTCCTCCTCCTTGACTCAGGGTCGTCGGGGGTAGGAACCCAATCAGAAACTACAAAACAAAGACACAACAAATTTAAACAAGGAAGTACATGCAAGAACGAGATGGACAAGAATTCAAAAGAACAGGGCACATACCAGCCCCCTTTAAAGAGAACTCAGGCGCCCAAACGTTGGGACCCAATGTGTTGCTCTTGATGAACATATAGTAACTAGTCCAATTCCTCTCATCACCCGCATCCAAACGAGTGATAAGAGGCTGGCACTTATCCCTCAGACGAAACAAAACCCTTTTCTTCTTGTGCATGCGCAGATGATAAGTGTTTCTTATATCGGCTAACTGAATCTCAACCCCATATTTTCGACACAAAGAATCAACCCCATGAATCAAGCGCCCAAATCGACAGATAACTCGACAGCGGTGGAACTCAACAGTGTTCAAGAACGAATTCATCAATGGACAAAGAGGGAAAGTTGCTCCAAACCTAAAGGACGATTCGAAGATTGCAAACCAGCCAGGACTGACCC
Source organism: Dianthus caryophyllus (assembly GCA_023091065.1). Taxonomy (NCBI): domain Eukaryota; kingdom Viridiplantae; phylum Streptophyta; class Magnoliopsida; order Caryophyllales; family Caryophyllaceae; genus Dianthus; species Dianthus caryophyllus. The sequence continues at coordinate 5,898,332 of CM041529.1, read as the reverse complement.
AATCCACCCTGACATCAGTGGTGTCTGGGGCCCAGACTTCGGTACTCTCCGGGATCTTTCCCTCCGTTTTCAGCCGTGCCTCAACTCCTTGGGCGAGCAGATTGGGGTAGATATTGACATCTTTGATTATGTCCGTCGCGTGGAAAACAGAGCCGCCATGAGAGAAGGTGGTGGCAGGGGAAGGACCGACGTCGTTTCGAGCCATGATTGGATTGAAGAGGAAAAGCTAGGGTTTTGTTTTTGCGAATTGATTTGGGGGTTTTTCGTGAGTTTTCAGATGCAAAACAAAGAAAATCAAGGCAAAATAAGAAAAAGAGTGAAACAAAACAAAAATTAGGGTATTTATAGTAAGACAAAAAGAGATTGGATGGTTTTTTACAAAAATAAACGCGCGAAGAGACGTGATGTGACCCACGACTGACGTGCGCAGTACATTGAGCGCCAAAATAGGGCGCACTTCCCCACGCAAGGCCAACTACCTCATTAATTACAAAGTTCAGGTCTCAGGACCAAAGGGACAGCAAAACAGGAGGAGCCTGGGCCAGGCCCAGCCCTGGACCAGGATCAAGGACAGAAGCATCTCCTTACCCCCCAGTTCAGGACTGTAGGGCAAGGAGATGGGGGACAAACTGTTGGTACCAAAAACCCAGCCGGTCCGTAACTCCTGGCCAGCCGAGACGGCGCAGATCCATAGTCAAGACCAGGACGTGCAGACATGCATCACCAAAGGCAGACAAAACAAAGGTGCAGTCGAGAGAGAAAACCCAAGATGGGCCAGGCCCAACAAAAGAAGTCATACCAAGGAAGAAAGCCCAAAGACTAGGCAGCAACCCTAGAGAGAACCGTTGGAAGACTAAGTCAAGCAAGCTGAACTGAAGCCTAAGAAATAGGAACTGCTGGAGAAGAAAGGGGAGGAAGTTGCCTACAACCGAGGGAAGAGTCCGTTGGAGCCAAAGACACTATAAAAGGAGTACATTTTCAGAAGAGGAGGACATTCATTATCATACAACTCAAGCACACTATACTTTACGCAATTCACAAGCTCTCAAGCACTTTATATTTTTCTCGCCATTTTTTGTATCCTGTACCACTTGGTCCAGAGTCCTGCACTCTATTTCAACTAGTGAAGAACCTCTCTCGCTTGGCGCCCGTGGTTTTTCCCTTAACATTTAAGGGTTTTTCCCACGTAACATATCGTGTGTCTTGTTCAATTTTTGTTGTCTTTCATACGTTCTAAATTCCTAGACCACATAAAACGTACAACTAAACCTAAAGGATAGTACTAGTAGATCCACGAATACATAATCGAACCGAGTGAGAAAATCACCCCGAACAACGCCCTTGACCTTTTTAAGCTTTGGGCATGCGTGCTAGAAAAGTTCGGTTGTACTTTTGACAAGTCGCCACGATTCGCTTTTGAATACGTAATCAAACCGGCGTAGTTCGTGGTGATTGATTGAGCTCTTTGCAAAGCTGCCTACGTATCCACAGTGCGTGGAATCAAACCGAGCGTAGTTCACCCATGCGAGAGTGAATTTTGTTTTGGAATTTTGCAGAAGCGTTTGTGTTTTAGGGGTAGTATTTCTTGAGTTGATCAAGATTTGTTGGTAATCGGAAGTCCTGACCGTCAAGGTCAGTTAGTTTCACGGCTCCTCCGAGAAGGATTTCCTTGACCAGGTACGGTCCAGCCCAATTGGGTTTGAATTTTCCTCTTGGGTCGACTGGTAATGGTGCTCGGACTGATTTGAGTACTAGGTCGCCCACTTTGATATTTCGTGGCTTGACCCGTTTGTTGTAGGCGCGTTGTAGGCGAGATTGATACATTCGGACTGTACTTAGTGAATGTAACCGTCTTTCGTCTAAGAGGATGAGTTGTTCGTATCGTTCGCGTGCCCATTCGGCCTCAGGAATGTCTGCTTCCATGAGAATTCGAAGGGATTGCATCTCGATTTCTACAGGTTGGACGGCTTCCATCCCGTAGGTTAGGAAATAGGGTGTCATGCCTGTGGGTGTGCGGATGGTTGTGCGGTATCCCCATAATGCAAATGGGATTTTGTTGGGCCAGTCGTGGCAGGTGTCGACCATCTTTTTGAGGATTGATACGACGGTTTTGTTTGCTGCCTCGACCGCGCCGTTAGTTTGTGGTCGGTAGGGTGATGATTTGTGTCGTTGTATCTTGTATTTGAGGAGGAGTGGTTCCACCTCTCCTTGGAAGTGTGTGCCTTGGTCGCTGATGAATTTGTGGGGTATGCCGTAGCGACAGATGATGTTGTTTTGTATGAATTTCGCAACCTCTTTCGTGCCTAGCGTACGGTATGATGCGGCTTCGACCCATTTGGTGAAATAGTCGATGGCCACGAGGATGAAGCAGTGTCCTCCTGCTCCCACGGGTTGTACTTTGCCAATGACGTCAATTCCCCATGTGGAGAAAGGCCATGGCGAGGTTAAACTGTATAGTGGTGAAGGAGGTATGTGTTGTACGTTTGCAAAGATTTGACAGTTATGGCAATGTTTGACGTATTTTGCGCAGTCGGCTTCCATGGTTGTCCAGTACCATCCTAGCCTTATGATTTGTTTGCACATGGCTCGTGCGTTCATGTGTGGTCCGTGACCGCCATCGTGGTACCGGGACATGATATCGTGTCCCTTTTTGTGATCGACACATAAGAGTAATGTGCCTTGGGGTGTCTTTTTGAGTAGATTGCCCATTTCCATCACGAGTTGTGATGATAACAGGCGGAGAGCGCGTTTGGCTCGCTTTGTCAATGTTTGGTGGGTATTCACCGCTTGTTTTGTAGTTGATGATGGCTTGGTACCAAGGGTCGGTTTGCTCTTCCTCGCTTCAATGTCACGGATGTAGGCGGGTTCGCTCCGTCGTTCCACGACAATGGGAGCGCTTCCATCCGGGGTATGTTGATTAGTGATGCGAGTTTGGATAACGCAGCGTCGGCGAATTGGTTTTCTTCGCGTGGGAGGTGTATGAATTCTACGTGATAGAATTCGTTTATGAGCTCTTGTATTTTGCTTTGGTATAGTGCCAGGTTTTCATTAAGTATCTTCCATGCTCCGGATACTTGGTTGATTATGAGGGAGGAGTCCCCATAGACTCTTATGTTGCGGGCGTTGAGTACAAGCGCTGCTTGGAGACCGTACAAGCATGCTTCGTATTCCGCGGCGTTGTTTGTGACGTCAAAATCCAGTTTGATGGATAAGGGTGTGTGTTCGCCATTCGGGGATATGAGAAGTATTCCTACTCCACATCCTCGATAGTTGGAGGAGCCATCGAAGTATAACTCCCATTGTTCTTGGTTGATGTTGTAGATCCCGTCGTCTGAAAGGGACGTCGTGTCGATGATTGGTTCTTCGTTGATTGCATTTTCGGCTAGGAAATCGGAGACTGCTCGTCCCTTGATTGCTTTGAGTGGTACGTACTTAAGATCGAATTCGGCTAGGAGCAATGTCCATCTGGCCATTCGTCCGTTAGGCACAGGTTTCTCGAAGAGGTACTTTACGGGGTCCATTTTGGAATAGACCTTCGTTTGGTGTGCTAGCATATAATGACGGAGCTTCTTGGATGACCACACTAAGGCTAGACAACTCTTCTCGACGGGTGAATATCGAGTTTCGTAATCGAGAAATTTTTTGCTTATGTAGTAGATTGCGTGTTCTTCGCCGTTTATTTCTTGAGCGAGCATGGCGCCCATGGCGGTAGGTGTGGTTGTAAGGTATAAGGATAGCGGTAAATCCGCTTGGGGTGGTCGTAGAACTGGTGGGTTAGTTAGCAATTCCTTGACCTTGTCAAATGCTTTTTGACATTCCTCGTCCCATTCAACGTGGTCGGTTTTCTTGAGTTTCTTGAAAACTGGTTCACATATCATGGTGAGTTTGCTAATGAAGCGCGAGATGTATTGGATTTGGCCCAAGAAACTTCGAATTTCGTCGAGGTTCTCCGGGGGTCGCATTTCAAGGATTGCTTTGACTTTTGAGGGGTCGACCTCGATGCCTCTCTGGCTCACTACATGTCCTAGTAGTTTACCGGATTTAACTCCAAAAGTACATTTTTGGGGGTTGAGGCGCATTTTGTATTGTCGTAGGCGAGTGAAGAACTTGCGGAGGTTAGTGATGTGACCACTTCTCTCCTTTGACTTTACGATCATATCGTCGACGTAAACTTCGACTTCTTTGTGCATCATGTCGTGTAAAAGGGTTGTAGCGGTGCGTTGGTATGTAGCGCCAGCATTGATTAGGCCGAAGGGCATAAGCGTATGTGATATGTCCCCACGGTGTAATGAAGGCCGTTTTTGCCATGTCTTCAAGTGACATTTTGATTTGATTGTAGCGCGCGTAGCCGCGCATGAAGGATAGGAGGGCGTGGTCGGCGGTGTTGTCGACTAGGACGTCCACATGGGGTAATGGAAAGTCATCTTTGGGACTAGCTTTGTTCAAGTCGCGAAAGTCAACGCATACTCGAATTTTGCCATTCTTTTTCAGGACTGGGACCATGTTTGAGACCCATTCAGGATACTCGATGACTTGGATGAAACCGGCTTGTAGTTGTTTTTCGATTTCTTCCTTGACCATAAGAGACCATTCAGGACGTAGTCTTCTTAGCTTTTGCTTGACGGGTTTGTAACCGGGTTTGATGGGGATGCGGTGTTCGGCGATGCTTCGTTCGATGTCGGGCATGTCTTTGTATGACCAAGCGAATACGTCCTTGAATTCGCTTAGGAGTTGTGTAAATTGGGTGCGCTCGTGTTCGTCTAGTGAGGCTCCTAGTTGTAGTTCCCTGGGTTCTTCGGGGGTTCCCACGTTTATGGTTATGGTTTCCTCGATGATTGGGTCTTGTGTTTTTGGGTGTACAAGGTTTGTAATGTATTTGTTTAATGATTCACTTTCGCATGAGTTAGTGTCTTTTGTATTTTGTGTGTTGTTTGTTGCTTGTTGATTTTTGTTTGTTTGTATTTCGTTATTTGTTTTAGTTTGAGACAAGACGTAAGCAAATTTATTCATTTCATTATTTTGAAGAGAATTATTCGACAAATCAGAAAATTGCTTGGAGCTAGCCTCCGTAAATAGAAAATCTAAACTAAAACTAGAGTCTAGGATAGATGGGTCGACAGATGACCCGACACTAAGAGCATTAGAATCTAAAAGAATTTCTTCTTCTTCTTCTTCGTCTTCTGTGTCGTTGGAGGTGCTTGAGCTGCTTGAGCTGCTTGGGTTGCTTGAGGTTGAATCACTCTCGTCCTTGTCTTTGAGATTAGTGACGTGGTCGAAGAGTGGTCCTTCACCGGTGATAAGCTGGAAGTGGTGACCTTGTGCATCGGTCCATTTCAGCGTCTTATACCATCCGTTGAGGGTTTTGTCTGTGGCGTCGGCTATGAGTAAGTTAGGATCGAAGTGACGGTCTCGCATGATTGTGGAGACAATTTCTTCGTTTTTGGTGCTCGGTGAGGCCTTGAGTGTATTGGGCTCGGCCTCACTAGAGAAACAAGCTTCGGGTGAATGGATGATGTCTCGAAGGGAGGTATTCCCGTCGACCATTCCTCCGGGGGTGAAATATGCCTTCAGGTCGAGGATGTAAGGTCGCAGGGTGACCTTGTGGGTTGACTTTCGTCTTTGAATTTCCTTAACCATCTCCTCGTGGTCGCCATTTTTGGGCTTGTAGCCTAAACCCATGGTGAGCCAAAGGCTGTTATTGTTCTTCGTTCTGAAAGGTTTGTAGGTTTTGATTGGTGTACGCGTGATGGCGCCAACTTCGAAGTCGAAACCGCATAAGTCTTCTGCGGGTTCAGCCACAATTTCGGCAGAATTGGGCTCTTTTGATGTATCGAAAAGGGCTCGGAAGTTTGAGGTATTCAAGGTTATGATTTCCTCGTTGAGAGGAATCTTAACCTTTTGATGTAGAGTAGAGGTTACGGCCTTGGTGGAGTGGATCCATGGTCGTCCCAGGAGTATGTTATAGGAAGGGGTCATGTCGATGACTTGAAACTCGACTTTTCTTTCTATGGGACCACTGCGTATGTGAAGAGAAATGGTTCCTTTCACGTGACGTCGGGTTCCGTCGAAAGCCTTGACTCCGTCCATGCTTGGGGTGAAGTCTTTATCGGATAGGCCGAGGCGATGTGCGGTGGCCAATGGTAGAACATTGACTGCAGAGCCGTTATCAACAAGGGACACGGGCAAAGTTTTCTTCATACACTCAACACTGATGTATAGGGCGAGGTTGTGGTTTGATCCAAATGCGGGGAGATCATCATTTGAGAAGGTGATAGCCCCCGGTAACCAGTCCCTAGTGACATGGCTGACCATTTGATCTGGGGAGATCTCCGCGTCTGCACATGCTATCTGTAGAGCGCGAATGAATGCATTCCTATGTTCAGCTGAGTCTCGTAAAAGGGCCCAGATGGAAACATCGGCTTTTGTGCGAGCGAGTTGCTTTTGAAGCACCTCACTCGTGTTTGGTGGTGGAATTATTGTAGAGGTGGAGGGTGTACTTGTAGAGGGGTTATCCTCTTGGGCTACGGCCTTGCCTTTCTCGGCCGCAGTTGCTTTTCTGGCATGTTCATCTGTGAAAATATTTTGATAAGGACGACCAGAGCGTGTGAGATGTGAAACCTCGTCTTGGTCTTCCTTCTCGGGCTGCTTGCCCTTTTCTTCTTGATCTTTACTTTCGGACTGCTCGCCCTTTTCTTTTTGACCCTTGCTTTCGGACTGCTTGCTCTTCTTTTCCTTTCCCTTCTTGTTGCTTTTGTTTTTATTTGAGGAAGGAGTAGTCGAGAGTTGAGCTACCGTTTTGTTAGTGGGTGGCCACTCTTCGTCTTCATCATCACTGAACCAGACCCCGTTGATTTGGTTGTTGGTGGGTGTGACCAAGTAGGAGCAATCCATGACGGGTGTTGGTCCGAGGAAGATTGCCGGATTGTCATAGATTGTGGGGTTGCTTTGGGCTCCGAGGGCAATTTCAATGAGTTCTTTGAAATTCTCGGCGTCGCCGTAATCAAAATGTCTTCGCCACTCGGGTCGTAGGCTACCGAGAAATGTGTACATGAGTTCGTCTTCGTGCGGAGGATTCGGAACCCGAGCAAGTAATCCTCTCCAGCGGACGAGATATTGGGTGAAATCTTCTTCGTCCCTTTGGAGTTGGGTGACGAGAGTGTGGAGAGAGACATGCTTGTCGGCCTTGGAGCGTTGTTCCAAGCGTGCGACTTCGGATTGATGCAAGGCCTTCAAGTTGTCAATGTTTTTGGTGAGCTGCTCAATGCGGTGACGGAGGGTTTTCAGCTTGTTGAGGTTAGCCATTTTTGAGGAGCGTTTGAAGGAAGGGGTGATGATGCGATTCATGGTGAGTAGTCAGCTGAGGCCTGCATTTCACTTTGTATATTAGCGACACGACTCGACCCACTAGACTCACATTCATTTTAGGCATTCATTTTAGCTCATTTCTTTGTTTTGAAAGACCTTTTAAGCTTGAAAAAGGAGATTTTCGAAAAGGTTTTGCTAAGGGAAGCTTTTGAGGCGAGGATGCGTGCGCACATCTCGTCTCGATGTTAAAAGATTTTGCTTTGCATCTGTCGAACTGATATCGGTGATTTGCCGAGGTGAGCTCGAGTCGGATGTGTAAAAGAAGAGGATTCGGCTCGAGAGCGATTAGCAAGTCGAGTCGAGGATGTTAAATGTAGAGACCAGGCCGTATGACCTAGAAGATTGAAATCCGCGAGCTCGGGTTTTATTCCTTGCTCGGGTTTTTGCTTGTTAGTGAAAAAGGAAGTTTTGAAAAAGTTTATTTCAAAAATTCGCGATAGTTTTGTTTGAAAAGTGTTAGATTGTTAGATGTTAGGTTCATTTATCTTTGAAACGTTTAAGCGAGTTTTCGAAGATATGAATGCAAATGCTCGTTTTGAAAAAGACTATGGGGTGCATAGCCTCGAACTTGTACGTATGACTCAAAAAGGGTGAAAATGCGTCAGTCGGGTACACCTCCAACTACCTCGAGTACGCTTTGGCAGATACTTAACCCCTTCATTTCCTTACTGGCAAGGCGATAGGTTTCTGAAGAGCAGAAGCGGTCGAGATAGCCGTTTACGGCAAGCCGTGGAGGGGCGAGAGGAAAGTTAGTCCGGCATGTGCTTTATCGAGTGGACAAGCCTGCATGTGGGAACCACCTCTCGAGGGTGCAAAGGGTGCCTAGATTCCAAAAGGAATGGACTCTAAACGAATGTGCATAGCTCAAATATGAATACTTGGATTGTTTAAGGCTTTCAAGTTTCACCTCTTTATTTTTAAAAAGAAAAAGCTAGTTTTTGGTTTTAAAAATAAGACGTCCCCAGCGGAGTCGCCAAACTGTGGAACCCGGGATCGGACCCAACTCGGCGTCTTGCTTAAGGGCGGATTTTAAAGTTAAAAAAGATTAAGTTAGAAAAACCTTTAAGAACTGTTATGGAGTCGCCACCTATTTATCGCGGAAAATAGGAACCTGCTACCATGTTCTAAGCTAAAAACATGTCCTAAATTTTGGAGCACGCCGACACCCCTAGATCTAAGGCTTTGTGAAACCAGATTGGATTCGGGGTGAGGGTACTTTAGAAAAAGAGTTAATTCAAATAATGATTTATGAAAACCTTTTAGAAAAGCCTATGTAAAAATAGCCTCTACTGACCTAGAACAATCCTTGTAAGATGATAATTGAGATAATGTTATCGCTACGTACAAGTGCGATAAAGTTTGTAAAAGAATGCAGATGCAGATGCAAAAAGATTGATTAAAACCCTCAGTTTAGCATGTTTAACTTGTTAACGAATACGGTTCAGTTAAAGGTCGAATTCATTGTTTAAGTTGATTTAATGCAAAATAAGAAGATGCAAGATGCATGCAAATAAAATAAAGTTCAATTGTCCATTGGTTTATTTTATAAGGTCGGTTGCTTATGCGACTTTGGCGTGTCATCGGATATGGAGTGTACCCGAAGTAAATAGAACACTTGGAGTGCAAGCGCGCTGGGTGCCAAAGCCGGGGGGGGCGCTAAAGTGTAGACCCCTTTGTTAGTCCATAGAAAATAAGAAAAAGCTTTTATCCAAGTGGATCGGTACCTACCTTGTCCTGACGCTTCAGATCTGGGCAGAGCTTCGCTTCTTGAACTTGAAAGGAGGATGAATTCAACACGGGATGGTGTGTTGAACTCAAGGATTTGAGTGCTTGAGGCTTTTGTGGATGCAAAAGTGTAAGATGAGAGAATTTGTGGTGTCAGAGATGTATTCTGGTTGTGAATTGTGTTGAAAGATGATGTGAAGGTATGATGAATTGTCGAGGTATAGGGCTGTATATATACTAAAAACCTCGGAGAAATTAGGAAATAAGGGGATAAAAACAGGCCTAGGAACCGCATAGGCTTATGCGGTTGCCTGGGGAAACCGCATAAGCTTATGCGGTTCCCCCCTCAAACCGCATAAGGTCATGCGGTTTGGGGAAATTTTTAGTCCGCTTTCCAAGTTTGATTGCATTGAATCTTTGAAAGATCACGAGATAATCTCGAACGTGAAGCTCAAGAAAACCACTAGGATATTTCTGAGATATTTTGTGATGCTTAGGGCTTTGGAGTGCGGGCCAAAGGCTGGGTTTGGGCTCGGTTTCGGGCCCAAGACCCGGAAAAATGAAAAAGGGTGTATTTGCATAGTTTTGTGAAATAAGGTAAGACGTGAAGTTGTATTTTGTGTAAGAGGGGGCTAAATAGCGGTTTTAGCTACCGGGCCTAAATTTAGGAATTTAGGAATGCTGAATTAGACCTTGTTAACGTAAAAGGGCTAATTGTAGTGTGAATGCGAAGCTCATGCCAAATGAAGCAGGACAAGGACCTAGCTAGACTCCAAATGGACAAAGTGAACGTTATTTAAATGCGATGTGAGGTGACCTAAATCATTTTAACATTTAAAACGACTCAAAAATGAATTCGACATTAGTTAGAACCGTTTAAGTCAACGTTAAAGCATGCGTAATAAAAGTCCGTGATACATCACAGGGTTTTGTTTGGGAGGGTACGGATATGGGTATCCACACTTCCAAAACACCGAGTGGGCGTTTGACAGAATGATCCGCCATTTGGAGCGTGATGTTAGTTACTTTCAAGGGTCCCATGTTAAGCTTCTCGCATACCGAGTACGGCATGACGCTTACACTTGCACCTAGATCACAAAGAGCGTTAGAAATAGCAACGGTACCAATAGTGCAAGGTATGGAGAAGCTACCGGGATCCTTCAGCTTAGGAGGAGACTGGTTTTGTAAAAGCGCACTACATTCAGCAGTGAAAGCGACAGTCTTGACCTCGCTAAACGATCTCTTGCGAGTAAGTATGTCTTTTAGAAATTTAGCATAAGCGGGAACTTGCGTGACAAGTTCGGTGAAGGGTACCGTTACCTTGAGGTCCTTGACAACCTCCATAAACTTACCAAATTGACTATCGAGCTTAGATTTTACCACTCGACTCGGGAATGGTAGTTTGATTTGAATGGGCGGCTCGACAGGCTTGTCCTTAGTTCGCTGCGTCTCCTTCTCCTTGGCTTTCTCGGCTCCCTTCTCCACGTGCACACCACCATGACCCACGGCCTGCTCCACCTGGGGTCCCACGGCCACTCCTTGTGCCCCCACGGCTGGCCCACTTCCTTGACTAGCTCCACTCGTGCTTGCTCCATTGCTCTTCGTACCTGCTCCTGCAAAACCATCACTAGAAGCATGCATAACATTAGGAGAAAGAGGAGGGTCTACCTCACTTACCACCGTAGGCATTGGAGGACCATCGTAGCTCGTGCCACTTCTCAAGGAAATGGCGTTGACGGTATCGTGTGGTTGTGACCCTTGCGAAGGAAGATTACCCGGCTTCCGTTGAGGATTAGAAGAAGCAAGCTGAGCCACTTGCGTCTCGAGCATTTTGATGGCGGCGTCTTTTGCTTGATCGCTCTTTTGCATTTGAGCCATCATCGTCTCTTGCGTCTTGGCCATTTGCATCATCATGGCACGCATTTCATTCATCATCGGATCACCACTCGAAGACGGAGCGGATTGTACGGGTGGTGGAGCGTGTTGAGCTTGAAAATTGGGGCGATTGAAGCCCGGAGGGTTATAAGGTCGTGGATTATTGTAGCTGAAATTTTGTGGGCTGTTTTGGTATTGTGTTTGTTGGGGATTGTATTGTGGTTGTTGTTGTGGTGGATTCAAGACATTGTTGCTTTTGTAGCTCAAATTAGGGTGATTTTTATACCCTTCATTATAGTAATTGGAGTAAGGATTATTTTGTTGAGATTGAAAGGCAAGAACGGGGGCATACATACCTCGGCATTCATGAGAAGAATGACCGGAAACGCCACAAGAATTGCAAGGCGCGTCTTGAGTAGTGTGCATCGCCGCTACCGTTTGACCACCCGCGTTTGAAGAACTACTACCCGCTTGCATTTGACTCATCATCATAGCGGTCATAGCGTCCATCTTGGCCGAAAGCATAGCCACCATATCACCATCGGTCTTACCTCCGCTTCTAGGAACGTTCCTCGAACTACCATATTGCGCATTGTGGATAGCCATGGCCTCGATCGTGTCAATGGCCTCCTCCACATCGATATTGTCAAACCTCCCGTTTGCCGCGGAGTCAAGCACTTGGCGTGACTCGTTGTAAAGACCGTTGTAAAACTGCATGACAATAAACCATTTATCCATACCGTGGTGAGGGCATTGGCGTTGCAAATCCTTGTAGCGTTCCCACGCTTCAAACAAAGTCTCATCCCCTCATTGGCGGAAGCTAGTGATTTGGCTTCGTAGCATGGCGGTCTTTTCTGGCGGGAAGTACTTTTGGTAGAATGCCAAGACCAACGAGTTCTAATCAACAATCGCAAGAGCTACGCGATTCAAGGAGTTAAGCCACAGCTTGGCTTTGTCTCGGAGGGAGAATGGGAAGAGCATCTCCCGTATTTGATCTTGGGTCACCCCCGTTTGCTTGATCGTGGAGCAATAATCGCAGAAATTTTGGATGTGCAAGTTAGGGTCCTCACCGGGACTCCCTCCAAATTGACTCCGCTCGATCAAGTTGATAAACGCGGGTTTTACTTCGAAGTTGTTCGCAGCTATGGTTGGCATAGCATTGCCCCTTGGAACTTGAGCCGCGGTCGGCCGTGAATGATCCGATAGCTTAACCATTTTCTTTTGCTCGGGTTCTTCTTGAGCTTCCGTAGAGGATGAAGTAGAAGGAGAAATAGCCTCCAAGTCTTTGAGCAAGTTCTTGCGCCTATGCAATGTACGCTCCGGCTCCGGATCAAACTGAAATGCCAAGCCTTTTTGAGACGTACGCGTATTCCTGGGCATGCACAAGCACTAGTGTAGACGTAAGTAACGGCCTCAAGGAATTGAGGTTCCTTGAGACAAAAGAGTAACAAGAGAGAAAAGAACCAAATAACAACAAAAAAAACAAAGCCGTCTCCCCGGCAACGGCGCCAAAATTTGATAGGCTAGTCGCGTCACCTAATCAAAAATAATCCAAACTCAACACTAGCGGGTAGCAAGGGTAAGTCGGGTCGAAATCCACAGGGAGAAGGTCGTTTGTTTTGGTTATTTTTAGCGATTCTGGTCTCGGTTCGAGTATGGTTTGGTAAACTAAAGCTAGAGCGAAAAGATAAAGGGTTTAACGATAAGGAAAGAAGTCTAGGGATTCGGGTTAGGCAATGGGTAAGTCAAGGTCAAGGATAGTGATCGGGTTGAGTAGATAATCGCACATGCTAAGGATATAGCTCGTCCTCTCGGTCTTAAGCTCCCTCTAGGTCTCAAAAGCGGGCTCTCGCAACTTACAATTGAGGATCCTAAAGATTGTCTCGCGCCTCTCCTCGAACTAGTCTCTCGATCTTAAGTTCAAGGGTGCTAAAGGTTTGCTAAAACGTGATCAAGGATTCAACAAACACATTCAAGCAAAGACAATCAAAGCAAATGCAAAAACCCAACTCAAATGATCACAAACATCAACCAAAACAATCACCCATGCTTCACCTTTCACCCTAGATAATAAACTACTCACTCATAGTAAAATCAACAACGAAAACGAAAGCAAAAGATGAAATCATGATCAATGATAGTATATAATGAATTGACAAACAAAAGAGAGGAGAAATTGATAATACCAATCTGAAAATTCCAAGAACAAGAGGATGAATTCAAGCAACAAAACCGAAATAGATGATCAAACGAACATAAACCGAGTCGGGAATTGAAATTACAAAAGATGAAAATTATAAACCCTAAGTTCTCTTGAGAATAAACTTCAAAATGTCTAAAATATGCTGTAGAAAGTATATCTCGAAAATAGGCCTCCAACTTATTAAAATAGACGAAACAATTTAAGCACACGAAAAGTCAGAGCCGTCCCAGGCATCCGGGACAGGTGTCCCGTCCGGGACCACTTCATCCCGACCGGGATGGTGCTCATCCCGTTGTCTACAGTTCACATGCTCTTTTTACACCTTTTTGTACTTAGTTTTTCATTGCTTTCTTGTCGTCCCAAGGCATAGGGACGAGGCCTACGTCGTCCCAAGGGGTAGGGACAAGGCTTAGGATGATCATGTGAGTTTCAAATCCCGTCCCATGGTCCCGGGACACCTTCATTGAGTGAAACGAGGCTCGTGCGCAACCGAAACGCAACGAAACCAACTCGAATCACCTCCAAACTTCACGAAACTTTACGAAACTTCACGAAACCTCCCGAATAGCATCCTAGACTCCAAATAGCTGCTTATACCTGCAATTTAGACACAAAAACGCAGCAGGGCCAAAACGGAGCAAAATAGGAAGCGAAACGCATGTAAAAGCACGGGAAACGCGAAGAAACGCAAGCGACAGGGGCTATAAAGTATATAAAAATATGAGACATCAAACTCCCCCAAACCGAACCATTGCTTGTCCTCAAGCAACAAAGCATGACAGAAATTAGAGGACAAAGCGAGCATAAGAATACTTCCCTGACAATCACCAAACCGCAAGTAGAATGAGCAAATGGCAATCGATCCCGAAACAGCATGGGACGTATGGAAAAAGCAAGCTAACGGTTGAGAATTACAAGACGGCGCAGAATAAATAGCATGGCTTAAACATAGGCTCTCTAGCAATCAAATCACGGACCTCTCGCGGTTTCCACTCTAGCACAAATGATGAACAAGGCGAAGTATATGTGACACTCACCTACTCAACTGGTGGAAGCACGCCCGCAATCGAATGTGGACCAAATCTCGCATTCCCGTACACGATAATGTCACAAAAACGAAGCAAACATGAGGGCTTACATAGGAAATGAGGATGTAAAGGCCATAGAGAGGTAAAGGGTGATAAGGTGGAACAAATAGTTATGGATTCGTGGAGCTAAGCCACTAGAAACCACTAATACTACTCAAGTGCTCATCCAACCAAAACGTAACCCAACTCTCATAATAAACGGACCGAAAACAGCATAACGGTCTCCTTTACGCATCAACGCAACATAAGAATCAAGTACAAGTGCTCACTCATGTAAAACAACAACAACTTTTGCATTTTTGTGCACACACTTTCTTTTTTTGGATTTTTGTGTGTTGTGTTTATTTTTCAGATTTTTTTGTGTGTTTTTTTTTCTTTTCTTGAGCAAAAAGAGCACACTCACATGTTGCGGAAAACCTCATAAAAGGTCGGGGAAACAGCAATCCCGACTCAAATCACCATCACTCTCCAAGCAAACGACATCAGCAAGTCGTAGCACGATCAAAACCCGAAGGACAAGCACAAGAGTAAGCAAAAGCGGTCACTAGCATGGCTAGGGTAGGCTATTAGGCAATGTAGCTAGCAAACTCAAGTGGGTAAGGGTATTAGGATCAAAAATGAGAGGATAAATCAAAGTAAGACAAGGTGAATAACGTGAAATCAACTAAAGCCTCATATGCAATAACAAGTGACAAAATCATGGGAAACACGGGATAGGGGCCACACTTATGCGCGTTGATATTACGTACCCCACGAGGAGAACTACTCACAATCAAAGCACGGGGACCGGGATAGATGAACCGGCCGCAGGAGGCTAAAAACCTCACAATATAAGTAGCTAAAGTCCATGAATGATAAAGCCAAACAGTAAAAGCACATGCCATCATCTACAAACGTCTCAACATCCCCGAAAGCGCTAAACCAAACAATATAAAACATGCCAAAGCTCAAAGCAAACAAGGGAAGGGATGTCGGGAAAGAATAAGGTAAAAACAAGCTCGCAAACAACAGTCGGGATACGTATTTTTGTGATTTTTGTTGAAATTTTCTGATTTTTTGGAATTTTATGAAATTTGTTGATTTTTTTGGATTTTTGTGTTTTTTGAAAATGAAAAACGAAAAAGAAAAAAAAAAACAAAATGAAAAGCAAAGCGTTCCTCCCCCCAAACCAAACGACACATTGTCCCCAATGTGTCCTAAAGCACATCAACACGGGGACCTTAAAATAAGGGGAATAAAACGATAAAAGTCTCAAGAGAAACAAAAGTACATACATGACATATTTACAAAGCAAAACGCCCCCCCAAACCAGCTTCAAACTGGGGGCGCAGCAGGGTACGGGAAGTACCACCAACCGTGGGTCTCGTTAAAAACGATCCCACTACCATCGTCCTCATCGTCGTCAAATCCATCTCCATCATCAACTCGGCCAGCAACATCAAGGCCTACACGTCCATCTTCGCGGCCCAAATCAACACCCGCAACAGCATGCTTGTCGTCTTTGATCACAGCTTGACCCGCATCCGTCCTCCCTAATGTACCTGCAATCATATCACAATAGAGCACGGCCTCAAGAGGGTCCCTCTCGAGGACTTGATGTAAGTTCTCCGCAATACAATCATCAATAATATCCACAGAAAAGACAGACTCCTCTAACATGGGACGCTTCAAAGCATTAGACAAGTTAAAAGTGATTTTATCACCTCCGACATCCAAAGTCAATTTGCCGTTCTTGACGTCAATTATAGCGCCTGCAGTGTGCAAGAAAGGCCGACCCAAAATGATAGGAATTTGGGAGTCTTCGACCATGTCAAGAACGACAAAATCGACAGGGATGAAAAATTTACCAACCTTGACAGGAACGTCTTCCAAAACACCGAGTGGGCGTTTGACAGAACGATCCGCCATTTGGAGCGTGATGTTAGTTACTTTCAAGGGTCCCATGTTAAGCTTCTCGCATACCGAGTACGGCATGACGCTTACACTTGCACCTAGATCACAAAGAGCGTTAGAAATAGCAACGGTACCAATAGTGCAAGGTATGGAGAAGCTACCGGGATCCTTCAGCTTAGAAGGAGACTGGTTTTGTAAAAGCGCACTACATTCAGCAGTGAAAGCGACAGTCTCGACCTCGCTAAACGATCTCTTGCGAGTAAGTATGTGTTTTAGAAATTTAGCATAAGGGGGAACTTGCGTGACAAGTTCGGTGAAGGGTACCGTTACCTTGAGGTCCTTGACAACCTCCATAAACTTACCAAATTGACTATCGAGCTTAGATTTTACCACTCGACTCGGGAATGGTAGTTTGATTTGAATGGGCGCTCGACAGGCTTGTCCTTAGTTCGCTGCGTCTCCTTCTCCTTGGCTTTCTCGGCTCCCTTCTCCACGTGCACACCACCATGACCCACGGCCTGCTCCACCTGGGGTCCCACGGCCACTCCTTGTGCCCCCACGGCTGGCCCACTTCCTTGACTAGCTCCACTCGTGCTTGCTCCATTGCTCTTCGTACCTGCTCCTGCAAAACCATCACTAGAAGCATGCATAACATTAGGAGAAAGAGGAGGGTCTACCTCACTTACCACCGTAGGCATTGGAAGACCATCGTAGCTCGTGCCACTTCTCAAGGAAATGGCGTTGACGGTATCGTGTGGTTGTGACCCTTGCGAAGGAAGATTACCCGGCTTCCGTTGAGGATTAGAATAAGCAAGCTGAGCCACTTGCGTCTCGAGCATTTTGATGGCGGCGTCTTTTGCTTGATCGCTCTTTTGCATTTGAGCCATCATCGTCTCTTGCGTCTTGGCCATTTGCATCATCATGGCACGCATTTCATTCATCATCGGATCACCACTCGAAGACGGAGCGGATTGTACGGGTGGTGGAGCGTGTTGAGCTTGAAAATTGGGGCGATTGAAGCCCGGAGTGTTATAAGGTCGTGGATTATTGTAGCTGAAATTTTGTGGGCTGTTTTGGTATTGTGTTTGTTGGGGATTGTATTGTGGTTGTTGTTGTGGTGGATTCAAGACATTGTTGCTTTTGTAGCTCAAATTAGGGTGATTTTTATACCCTTCATTATAGTAATTGGAGTAAGGATTATTTTGTTGAGATTGAAAGGCAAGAACGGGGGCATACATACCTCGGCATTCATGAGAAGAATGACCGGAAACGCCACAAGAATTGCAAGGCGCGTCTTGAGTAGTGTGCATCGCCGCTACCGTTTGACCACCCGCGTTTGAAGAACTACTACCCGCTTGCATTTGACTCATCATCATAGCGGTCATAGCGTCCATCTTGGCCGAAAGCATAGCCACCATATCACCATCGGTCTTACCTCCGCTTCTAGGAACGTTCCTCGAACTACCATATTGCGCATTGTGGATAGCCATGGCCTCGATCGTGTCAATGGCCTCCTCCACATCGATATTGTCAAACCTCCCGTTTGCCGCGGAGTCAAGCACTTGGCGTGACTCGTTGTAAAGACCGTTGTAAAACTGCATGACAATAAACCATTTATCCATACCGTGGTGAGGGCATTGGCGTTGCAAATCCTTGTAGCGTTCCCACGCTTCAAACAAAGTCTCATCCCCTCGTTGGCGGATGCTAGTGATTTGGCTTCGTAGCATGGCGGTCTTTTCTGGCGGGAAGTACTTTTGGCAGAATGCCAAGACCAACGAGTTCCAATCAACAATCGCAAGAGCTACGCGATTCAAGGAGTTAAGCCACAGCTTGGCTTTGTCTCGGAGGGAGAATGGGAAGAGCATCTCCCGTATTTGATCTTGGGTCACCCCCGTTTGCTTGATCGTGGAGCAATAATCGCAGAAATTTTGGATGTGCAAGTTAGGGTCCTCACCGGGACTCCCTCCAAATTGACTCCGCTCGATCAAGTTGATAAACGCGGGTTTTACTTCGAAGTTGTTCGCAGCTATGGTTGGCATAGCATTGCCCCTTGGAACTTGAGCCGCGGTCGGCCGTGAATGATCCGATAGCTTAACCATTTTCTTTTGCTCGGGTTCTTCTTGAGCTTCCGTAGAGGATGAAGTAGAAGGGGAAATAGCCTCCAAGTCTTTGAGCAAGTTCTTGCGCCTATGCAATGTTCGCTCCGGCTCCGGATCAAACTGAAATGCCAAGCCTTTTTGAGACGTACGCGTATTCCTGGGCATGCACAAGCACTAGTGTAGACGTAAGTAACGGCCTCAAGGAATTAAGGTTCCTTGAGACAAAAGAGTAACAAGAGAGAAAAGAACCAAATAACAACAAAAAAAACAAAGCCGTCTCCCCGGCAACGGCGCCAAAATTTGATAGGCTAGTCGCGTCACCTAATCAAAAATAATCCAAACTCAACACTAGCGGGTAGCAAGGGTAAGTCGGGTCGAAATCCACAGGGAGAAGGTCGTTTGTGTTGGTTATTTTTAGCGATTCTGGTCTCGGTTCGAGTATGGTTTGGTAAACTAAAGCTAGAGCGAAAAGATAAAGGGTTTAACGATAAGGAAAGAAGTCTAGGGATTCGGGTTAGGCAATGGGTAAGTCAAGGTCAAGGATAGTGATCGGGTTGAGTAGATAATCGCACATGCTAAGGATATAGCTCGTCCTCTCGGTCTTAAGCTCCCTCTAGGTCTCAAAAGCGGGCTCTCGCAACTTACAATTGAGGATCCTAAAGATTGTCTCGCCTCTCCTCGAACTAGTCTCTCGATCTTAAGTTCAAGGGTGCTAAAGGTTTGCTAAAACGTGATCAAGGATTCAACAAACACATTCAAGCAAAGACAATCAAAGCAAATGCAAAAACCCAACTCAAATGATCACAAACATCAACCAAAACAATCACCCATGCTTCACCTTTCACCCTAGATAATAAACTACTCACTCATAGTAAAATCAACAACGAAAACGAAAGCAAAAGATGAAATCATGATCAATGATAGTATATAATGAATTGACAAACAAAAGAGAGGAGAAATTGATAATACCAATCTGAAAATTCCAAGAACAAGAGGATGAATTCAAGCAACAAAACCGAAATAGATGATCAAACGAACATAAACCGAGTCGGGAATTGAAATTACAAAAGATGAAAAGTATAAACCCTAAGTTTTCTTGAGAATAAACTTCAAAATGTCTAAAATATGTTGTAGAAAGTATATCTCGAAAATAGGCCTCCAACTTATTAAAATAGACGAAACAATTTAAGCACACGAAAAGTCAGAGCCGTCCCAGGCATCCGGGACAGGTGTCCCGTCCGGGACCACTTCATCCCGACCGGGATGGTGCTCATCCCGTTGTCTACAGTTCATATGCTCTTTTTACACCTTTTTGAACTTAGTTTTTCATTGCTTTCTTGTCGTCCCAAGGCATAGGGACGAGGCCTACGTCGTCCCAAGGGGTAGGGACAAGGCTTAGGATGATCATGTGAGTTTCAAATCCCGTCCCATGGTCCCGGGACACCTTCATTGAGTGAAACGAGGCTCGTCTTGGCAAAGCAAGCGAAACCAACTCGAATCACCTCCAAACTTCACGAAACTTTACGAAACTTCACGAAACCTCCCGAATAGCATCCTAGACTCCAAATAGCTGCTTATACCTGCAATTTAGACACAAAAACGCAGCAGGACCAAAACGGAGCAAAATAGGAAGCGAAACGCATGTAAAAGCACGGGAAACGCGAAGAAACGCAAGCGACAGGGGCTATAAAGTATATAAAAATATGAGACATCAAGCGGTGGTTAAAACAATTAGTTGAGTAGTCTCCTCTGATAATTGTGATAAACAGTAGGTCTCATGACATGAAACAATCTTAATTATAAGACTGTCTAATCTCATGTATAAACTATTATGATGTGAATGCGTGATTATCAACTTATACTGTCTAATCTCAATCATTTATCGACTTAATCTGAAATTAGTTAATCACAAAACCACCAAGAAAAGACTTTTGGTATAACATTAGTTCATAACATAATAATTGCTTGCAACAAGATCTCAATGATAATGGATATGCTGCATTAATATGCATGTAGACAGCTTAGCTTGTGGCCTCATTCTTGTGCTCCTTAACAATCAATAATATCAATAATATCAATAATAAATTAATAATATAAAGATTATGACAGACACATTTTGAGATTATTATTGTTTTTTGTTAGAAGTTGCAACTTCATTTAATTTGATGTCAACTCGCTCAATAACTTACCCTATATATTAGATGTCACATGCATGACCCACTTCATTCCTACCATCTTTATTCCATCAACTTAATTGTGTTTAACTTGCACTCCGTCTTGGGATGAAACCGTTAATGTTTTAGCCTGCTAGTTAAAATTAAGGTACGGAGTATTAATAATAGATTGTATAGGTTTGAATTTCGTTGTTCATTGTACTGTTCTTATGGTTCATATTGACAAAAATACTTATATTAATTAAGACCATTTTGTAGTAAAAAATAAAATAAAATTTAAGTTATTAAACTTCATAATTAGAGAAAAACTTAATTCCTCTAGACTTTATAATTATAATTGTTAGACTATTTTTATTATAAATTTTAATTACACCATCTAGATTAGCAATAATTTATCATATGCTTTGATAATACGGAGTAATATTTTATTATTCCCCATATCTTTTTGTTAAAATCATCATCATAATTTGTCATGTTAAAGTTAATAGCTTTTAGTGTCGGTATAAATAGCTATCATGTGAGTTTAAAACGTAGATAATACAAAAGTAGCTCGATCATACATTATGTCTAGGAATTTCCACTTTTCATCAAAATTAATGGTAGGTTCTGAACATCTTAATTCTACTAAAAGAAAGACCAAACTCAATAATTTTCCCGCTCAAGTATCCACATGTGGGTCTGAGCTTCAAAACCTTATTCATACCTCTAAAATACGTAATTGCTCAACTGTACCCGAGTTTTACTCACTTGTACCCTTTTTTGTCATAATTTTTCCACCCCTTACCCTTCTATACTCAAAATTTTCTCTCTTTTTCATCCTCATCAAATATAACCTTTCTCCCTTAAAATTTAATCAAATTCATCAATATTTTTATAAAATTCAAAGGAACATTAAGTTATTGAGATAAATTATACATATATTACAAGTAATTTATTGATTTATTAAATTTTGTTGATTTGTATATTTTGTTAGTTTAACTTTGATATTTAAGGAGGTATACAAGGTGGGTGGGCCTTGCAGTTTGTGGGTGGTGGGGACGGCTCAAGGTGGCGGTTACGGTGGATCTGGGCATGCATTGGTGGGTCGATTCTTGAGGTGGTGGGTTAGGGTTATGGCGTTGGTGGTTAGGGTAATGACGTTGGTGGTGGTTAGGGATGTGGCGTTGGTGGGTTAAGGGTTTCAGTGGTGGCGGCTGAGGCCAGACCACGGTGGAAGGGGCTGGTGTTAGGTTGTCTGTGTCGGGGCAGTGGTGCGGTGGTGGCCAGCATATTTGGGTGGTCGGGCATGCAGGTGGTGGGGACATGGACGACGGTTTTAATGGCGGCTCAGGGCGGTGGTGGCTGTGGGGGCTCAGGGAGAGGGTGGGCCACGATAGGTGCTGCTGGTGGGTGGTGTATGGTGGTAGGGGTGGGGTGCACATGGTGGTTGGAACTTTTAATCAAAGTTAAAGGGGTGAGAATGTGAGATTGAATAGAAAGAGAGGAGAGAGGAGAGAGAAGAGAGAGTTTTTATTTTTTTTAGATGTGGGAGGAGGAAATGAGAAGGGTAATGAGGTCTTTTTTGGGTACAACTGAGAAAAAGTCGGGTACAGTTGAGCAACACCCCTAAAATATTATTGGCCCAATTATTATCTCACTCACTACCCACATAGAAATACCGTACTCTTCGATCTCTCTTCCGTAATTTTGGCAACTTCTAAACATATTACTCCGTATATTATATTACTCAAAATATAAAAAACCAATATTCTCTCTTCCTCAATTTTGGCAACCTCTACACATATTATATTATATTACTCAAAATATAAAAAATAATACGGAGTATTCCTTAAATCACTCCATGAGAAGATCATAGTACTTAAAATACAAAAACTCAATATCCCTAAAATCACTCTATGAAATACTATTATGAACATATTTAATATGGAATAAATATTTAATATGGAATAATCTTTTTCTTATAACAAACTTTCTTTTATACCGATTATATATTACAAATTTTCAAATTAATCTTTCAAAATTGCATATTCCATACATTATAATCATATACATTATATATTATATACATTATATTTTGCAATGTTTCCTTCCAAATATATTAGTGTCATAATATTTTTAAATTATTCTCCACTTATTTCTGAAAAGGCAACAACGTATATCATTACCCTATAAGGCTATAAATAAACCACATATGAGCAATTCACACATGTATTCAAACGAAATTTGACAGTCCTACAATCATAAAAAAAAGTCCTACAAACATGTCTTCAGTTTACAATTTTATCGATGATGTTAACCCTAAGAAGGAGACTTGAAAGTTGAAAGTTCGAGTCATACGCAAATATGTTGTACCAGCTTACAACAAGCCATCTGAAATAGAACGCATTGACATGATATTAATGGATGAAAAGGTAATGTGACAACTTTTCAGAAAATTATTATCTGACAACTTGCACAGCAATCAATCAACAAGAACGGGGAAAAGTGATTAATCACCGGAAAAAAAAAAAAAAGATTTTTAGTTTTATGATAGTTCTAATTGAATCAAATAAATTAAGTAACAAATACTCAATACCTGGTAAAAATGGACGAAAAAGTATGAAATTCATTACAACTCTGCGAAATTAGTTCCTTATCATGGCAAAATGAAAGACAACTAATAATAAATTAAAAGAAAATGGCGTGAATTTGCGAGAGGTTGAAGTACAAGTAAGGTAATACTTCAATGGAATGATGAATGAATGGAACATGCAAATAATGAAGGATTACAACTCAACTTAATTTGAAGAGCATCCATGAATGTTGAATTTGTTGACGGTCCTTACCCCTTTGCATGATACTATCTCAACTTCAATTTGATTTTTTGTTCTATTTTCCTTTCTTCTGCTAAATGTTTTGTTCTATTGCATGCCACCTAGCACTATGTCAGAACAATTAAATTTAGAAAATAGTAATTTTATCAAATAAATTAGGCAGTAGTGCACTATGACGGAGTACATTTTACGGTATACTCCCTCCATTTTAAAATTTAAAATAAGTATTTCCTTTTTATTGTGATTTTTCTCAAAAAAAAAAGTGTCATTTTTTTAATTATATTAAAATTTAACATATGATTGTTAATATTTTTCAATTTTCATTTAAAGGAAGATTGAAATACTCCTACAATGTATATATAAATTGTTATGCAAGTTAAAGATAATAGAAATTGACCTTCGTTATTTTCTTGTCATTCCATACACAACTTTTAATTAATTTTTATACGCAAAAAGCAAATCTTGCCTATTCTTCCTTAATTTTTATACGGAGTACGGATTAAAATTTAATGTAAAGTTGAACACGAGCACATTTGAATTCTATAAAAACACTATATTATTATATCTTAAAAAATTACATAAGTTTATAAATACCGTGCATTGCACGGGTTCTACACTAGTTTATACTACGAACATAAACGTCATGTCGTCCTTAGACCATCCCCATTGAGGAAAATGAAAGTGGTCATGACCACCCAAATAATAATAAACTAATAAGAAAACTACTTTTTGGCTTGACCAGTTATAAGAATTGGTCACTACAAGACCACCCGTTCTCGACCATTTTAGACATGATTTAACCATTCTTATTGGTTATATATTTACTTTTATGGTGGTTAGTATAGCTGAACTTACACTAAATTAATGTGAGACCAAGATACAAATGTAAAAATTGCAGTTAAAGGGGTACAAAAACAAGAAACAAATCTACTAAAGTCACTAATAGAGGTAATAAAAAGTTTTAGTAACAATTAATCATAATTATCGCTTAAATAGTACAAAAGCTATATAATCGGGTACAAATAACGCGGACTTACAATAATTTATTGTAAGTCCTGACTTACACAAGAATTAGTGTACATTTAAAATGATGATAAATTTGGGTAAATTTGGTAATTTGCTTTTGCCGAAAATAATGCGATCAAATATTTGGCTTAACTTCAAAAATACTATTTTTCACAGTACCCCTGAGGTTTGCAATTTTCCTCGTAATACCCTTTGTTTTGCTAAAAATAAATTTAACTGACCATAACTTGTTGTTAGAAATTCAGAATTTGACCATTCTTTTGTTCAAATCAATCGTCTTTCGAGCTCTTCGATTTGATATAAAAAAAAAAGTTCATCTTCAAAACACATAGTTTTATTTTATGTTTTGGTCGGTCAAAGTTATTTTATCGGAAAAATTTTTGACTTACCATATCTACTAGTCACGAGTTGCGAATCTGGAAAATTTGATGTTCAAATTGATCGTCTTAACGAAATGTACGACTTAGGAAAAATGATTGTCAATTTCTAAAGGGTGTTGTTCTTTTATGTACATGATTTACTCAATCATGTACACATTTTTCCATTTTATACCCTTTATGTTTTACAATCTCTCTTATTCTTTCTCTCTCTTGTTTATCTCCCTTTTCTCTCACCCTTTTAAACTTACCAATTTTGTACACTTTTTTTACTCATTTTTGTACATATTTTTACTCATTTTTGTATATTTTTTTATATATATTAAAAACATTAATTATTTTATTCAAAATATTAAAATATATTTTAAAAAATAAACCACTAAATTAATTCACTAAAAACAAACAAAATTAAAAGTAAGAAATTACATTATTAAATAAAAATTAACAAACTTAAAAAAAAAAAGAAAAAAGAAAAAGAAAAGGGTACACGATGTACACAAACAACACCACCCCCACCCCACGCGTGAAACCCTAGCGCACAAAACACCGGCACCGGTACCGACACGTACCACGCGATGCCGACCTTATCCCGAACTCGTCTCCTCATCGTCATATTTTAACAACATAGTACGTATTATATTATCATTATCACCCAAAATAAAGTCGTGTTTATTAATAAATCGTTTAAATAAATGATATTTCAGTTAAATTATTCGCAAAACCGTTAAAATAATTAAATTTACCTTATGAAAGGTAGGTTATTTGTTGTAATTGCTTGATTATAGTGAATAATTGTGAATACAAAAGAAGGAAAAGCTCTAATTGAAAAAAAAGGTGAAGGGTATTGAATGAAAAAATTAGGGTAAAAAGTGTACAGGAATGAGTAATTGTGTACATGAATGAGTAATACCGTTTCTAAATTAGTAGCTACTCCGTACAAGTTAAGGTCGGTCAAAGGTTTTTAGCATGAAAAGAGGGGTATCACGGACAAAGTGGCAAATCTCGGGATACCGTGAAAAATATCCCAATTATTATGTACTCCGTATTATTTAAATGATGATGATGTTAAACTATACATCACCACCTTTTTATAGGCAAAATGGTGAACAACTCCTTGGCCTCCAAGGAATTAATTGGCCAATGAAATTTGGCCTTGGCCTCCAAGGTAAGTTTTCATTGGTGAACCAGCAAGAGTGAGAGGTTAAGAGCATATACAATAGAGAGAATTCACCCTCCTCTTAGCACTCTCTCTCATCTAAGAGAAAGTCCTCTATATTGTGGGATCTCCATTAGGCATCCTCTTAGTAAGAGGAAGTTGGCTTCTTCCTCTAATTTTAGAGGAAAACTAACATTGACCCTTGTGCCCAATATCCAACCATTATTTGTTATTTGTTTTATAATTTATTTATTAATTATGTTTGCCAATTATTTAAATTAAGAAAAATAATTTAAGAGGATCCTCTCTATATTGGATCAAAATATATAAGAAGAGGAGGATGATAGTGGAAATGGAAGTGGGTCATAGAGAAAATAATGTGTTAAAAATTGATAGGGTAAAAGGAAAAATAAGAGGATGGTAATGTACTCTCTATAGTACATGCTCTAAGAGTGTAATTACAACTTATTAGTTAGTTTTTGTGTAAAAAATAAAAGAAGTTCAAGCCAAAATAACAAAATTGTCGTCATTCGTCAAGTCTAACTAACTAATCATAAAATTAGTCAAATTATTACAATTTAAATGAACTAAAAATGGAGGGAAAAACATGAACTTCACTATCATTCTCTCTACTTAAAACCCTATTTCTCTGATCAATTCTCCTGAATTTCAACTTCAATTCGCAATTTCCTCGTTGTTTTTCAGTCATTCGTGCAGAAACTAGTCTTGATTTTGTGAAGTTCAATTTTTTATCGATCAATTACTCGAATTTACGTCAAAAATCTTCGACATTGTGTGTTTCAAGAAGTAACTACGAAGAATAGAGTGATGAAAGACGAGGTGGAGAAATTAGGGTTTGAGGAATCACCGGCGAACAAATCGGCGACGGAGGATGAACTGTGCGTGGAGATTGATGCTCCGGCGAAAGACGACACCGCAAACTCCTCCGAGGACTGGCGGAAGGCGCTCAAGAAGGTGATTCCCGCGGTGGTTGTCCTCCGCACCACCACGTGTCGCGCGTTCGATACTGAAACCACCGGTTCAAGTCAAGCCACCGGTTTTGTTGTCGATAAGCGCCGCGGTATCATCCTCACTAATCGTCATGTTGTTGAACCAGGTAGTGCAACAATTTAGAAATAAATTGATTTTTTTTTTTCCTTTTTTTGATCTCGTGTGAATAGTAGGGTTTTAGTTGATTGAAGCATGTGTTTCAGCGCAATTGTGCCTTGGAATTCATTTATTTTTCGAGATTATGGCCGATTCTTTAGACTTTCATTTCAGATTTTTTCAGTTTGAATTGATTTTTTTTCCTTGTGTAATAAGTTATTCAAGAGTGAATTAAATTATTTTATTTATGTAATTATTTATTTATTTTTTAAATTTTTTGTGTGTGTGAATTTGTACAGTTTTATTGCAACTGTGCTATGAAATTCATTTATTTCAGTGGAGTTTTAATATTCACAATTTGTTTTTCTTTTAATTGCAACTGTGTGAATTTGTGGAGATCTGGAATCTTTTTTTTCTTTTTCTTTTTTCTTCTTCTTCTTTTTTTTTTTTTTTTCTTTTTCTTTTTTGGGGAAAATCTGGAATATTCAATGTATAATCTAAAGCCTTGTGAATACAAATATGAAGTAAATGATTTTATATGTTGTGTGAAATAGTGTAAATTGAATGCGCTGTGAAATTGTTTCTTTCTTTTGTGTAAAATGGGATTAAAATATAAACTACCGTACATAATATGATCTCAATGAAATTTGCGTTGTACATAATATGACAGTAGAATTTAGTTGGTTGAGCGTTTAATTTTTTTGGCAAAACGAGATTGTGGATATCTGATGCGTAATTGACGTGGTTTCTGTATGTAGGACCGGTTGTGGCGGAAGCTACGCTTTTCAACGGGGAAGAGATTCCTGTTTATCCAGTATATAGAGATCCGGTGAGTGGAATTTCGTTATTTTAAGAGAACATTTTCTTTTGATTTTGCTTGATTCGCTAAATCATATTTAACAAAAATTGAATTATTGTCGAGGTTATATTGCAATAGTGCAATGATGTCTGAAATTTTTGACGATTTAAGAGAAACGAGATTGAAAAGGTCTCCTGCTACTCCTTTTGGGTGACTATTGTTTACAGACCGCCAGATTCTGAACACATTATAGTTGATGAGTATATTTACAGACCGTCTAATTTTCATAGTATTGATAAGGGCGGTTAAACCTTTTGAAATTCATGGGACAGTGCTTCATTGGGCTCTTAAGTATCATGCCCTAATTGCGATGGAGTATGTAATATGTGACCATTACTCTTTATCCCACATTGGCTTCTTTGGTGCTCTTCGTCATCAGTAGCTGGTTACATCAGATGTTAGTTAGATGTTCTCGAAATATTGTTTACTTTCTCATTTAAATCAATAGAAAGTACTTCCATAAAAGAATTGGGGTAAAAACACACTATACATCTCAGGCAATAAACAGTCTTATCCTATAATGAAAGCAGAAAAGGTTTTTTTTTTTTGTTTTTCAGAATCGAGCCTTGCAGAAGGTGACGAATTTGGTAATTTAATTTATTTATTGGCTGTGAATAAGCAATGCTGAGATGTAAGTTCTAATCTAGTGTAGCTTTCAACTTCGTATGAATTGGGGGACCAAGTGAGCAAAGCCGGTATAGTTCTAGTGTACGTCGGCATCTGCTAATGCTAAGGCTCATCTTTCTGCGCAGGTACATGATTTTGGGTTTTTTCGTTATGATCCACAAAAAGTTCGATTTCTGAGCTATGAAGAGATACCGCTTGCCCCTGAGTGCGCTTGTGTTGGACTTCAAATCAGGGTTGTTGGTAATGATAGTGGGGAGAAGGTAACTTCTAAGTTCTACTCGTATTTTTAAATATTGTATGCAGTCTCTATTTTGATAGCAGACTCCGGTTAGAGGATGTGGTTTCCTTTCCACTTTCCCATAGAAAAAGGAAAAAAAAAACCCTCCGCTTATGGCAAGCTAATGGGTTGGGTTTACAGTCTTAACCTTGTGTTAAAAAAGCACAAAGAGATTGAAACTAAATGATCCACGTTGAATTTGAATTACTCTTGCGCTTCTTCTTTGGTGAGATTGATTTAGTCGCGGATGAATTCCTTTCCGCGTGCAGGGTTGCACACTAATTGTATCCACATTATAATAGTATACTATATAGTGTATGATCTTAGTATAAGTGTTGTGTTGTGGTTATCAAAACTATTATATATTGGTGGCAGTGTTTAATTTTTATATAATTACGCTATATTATTGCTGTCCAGTTTTTGATTCATTGACAGTTTTGCTCTCTTGTAGGTATCTATTTCGGCTGGCACTCTTGCACGTCTTGACAACGCTCCCCACTACAAAGAGTATGTGGTTCAATAAATGATTATGAGTGTACAAACGGTTCTGATTTCTTGTAGTAATGGTTAAGTGAGTTCTTGAAAGATTTTGCTTGCTTGGGGTTTAATGTCAAATATGGAGACGTGAGCCTTTTCTGCTACTGATGAACTTTTTCTGTGCCACTACCCTATAGCTTTCCATTTAGCAGCCTTGAATTGGTTGCTTCCTTACTGGTTTATTGTTACTATGTTCGTAATTCGATTTTGCCATCCACAATTGTATCATTGGGCTTGCCTAATGCACTTGTTATCCTGCGTTTTCTTCATGCAGGGATGGCTACAATGACTTCAACACATTTTATTTGCAAGTAAGTTTATTCTTGGTGCTGGGAAGAGTTGGCATCTCTTTTATGTTGAGAGTAGTGATTGTTATTTTATCTGCTTCCTGATTTCCATGCTGTTTTCGCAAATATCGTAGTAGGTAAATGGCTTTATATGTTTATTAAGTTCATTGTTTTTGTCGAGAGCATTGTTTGTGTCCTGATTTTGTTGATTCTTTAACCATACAGTTTTGAGGTTTGTTGATATCATTTTCGTGGATTCGGTGGAGTTGGATTTGTGTACTCTCAACAAGGTGCTTGTTTGATTGTGATTGTGGGATAAAGTTGGGGGTGCTTTAAATTAACAATATAATTTATCTTATGGATTTGGATTACTTTTGTGGTTGTTTGCAACTAAAGAGCTCTTGTCTTTAATCACCTGTTTTGGCGTATGCTTTTCGTACAAATTCTTGTGTGCTACTATAAGTCACCAAGTGATCTTTGTAATGACTATAAACTGTCATATATATATATATATATATATATATATATATATATATATTTTTTTTTTTTTTTTTTTTTTCTTTCTTTCTTTTTTTCTTTTGAGCGGTGGGCTGGAATGGTCTAGGTAAGGGCCAAGGGGGAATTTGCAGTAGTACTGGAGGAATTAGGGAGTTGGCAATGGTGCTGGACGAAGTGACAATGGTGCTGGACGAGTTCATAGGTGAGTTGAGGACAAATAAGGTATCCCTAGGTTTTCATACTACAATGGGGAGTTGGCAATGGTGCTAGAGGAATTCGGAACGGTAGAGAGGAAGACATAGACAGCGTCCTCATTATTTTCCTAGATCTGTATTCATTATTTCACTATATATTTTTCAAACTTTTTTCATTATAGTCTTATTAAATTTAATTAACTTTATGGGCGGTTCATTTTAAGGATTCATATAATCGACTCCTATTGATTTTGAGAATAAGGCTTTGTCGCCACTGTTGTTGTATTAAAAGTTAGATTAATGTCATAATTTGATGTTGGCAACCGCCACCGAAAACGTGTTTGCTTCCAAAATTCTAAAATATGAATGAATTTTGAACTCTAGTTTATTGTTCACATTGCTCATAGGTGTCAATTGGTAAATGTTGAAAGTCTTTAAACCTCAAGGTTAACTGTCGTCAGTAGTTTCTTCCCGCTGATGAATTCGTAGTATGTGAGGGTCATGATAAGTCTGCTATCTGTTGTGCAGGCTGCTTCTGGCACTAAGGGTGGTTCAAGTGGTTCTCCTGTTATTGATTGTCAAGGAAGGGCTGTTGCTTTAAATGCTGGAGGCAACTCGAAGAGCACATCAGCACTTTACTTACCCTTGGAAAGGGTGAGTGAATTGAATTTATCTTGTAACTATGTTTATCAACTAAGATATATGATATACAGAGTACAACATTACAACGACAAAAAACCCCAGTGCCTTAATGGCTCCTGCTAATGTTTCTAAGTGACCCAAGGTGAAGATTCCGTCGATAATTGAATAGTGTGAGTGATACTTTACTACAAAAGAAGCGCAATCGTGAGCCACTCTAAAGAAGAAAATTTCTATCCATCAAACTAGTGTTGTTCTGTTTCCTTGTTAATTGTTAGGATTGATGCAGGTAGTTAGAGCTCTGAGATACATTCAAAATAGCAGAGACTTGTCTCCGGGGAAATAGCCTTCTGTCAACATCCCTCGTGGTACTCTTCAGGTTAGTTTACTTGTCTATGTAGTTTCAAGAGTGCGTGTCACTATTTTTTGCTCAGTAGCTACTTAGAGAATCAAAAATATATTAAAGAGAGACAATGTTGGATAGTTTGTGTGCAATTGTAGTTGGAAACTAGACATTTAAAGTTTTAAGATTTGGCTTTTCTCTAAGTAAATTTTTTTCTATGGCCTTCTTATTGGGACTATATCGCTCCTTTTCAGGTCACCTTTGTTCACAAGGGCTTCGACGAGGCGTTACGTCTTGGTCTGAAAAGAGAAACGGAATTGGTATTTACCAAGCCTGAGTGTCTCTTTGTTCTTTGTGAGAGACATTGCGATATATTGTCACTTACATCTCAATGATATTTTTGTAATGGCTAACCATGTAGATGGTGCGGAATGCATTGACTCCAGAAGATACTGGAATGCTAATTGTTGACTCAGTGGTGAGTAATGAGACAATATAGAAGTAAGACACTGAGATTACTTGACGAAAATTTTAATCAATTGCTCCCACCTCCTTGTTTTACAGGTTCCTGGCGGGCCAGCGTACAAGCAACTGGAAACTGGTGATGTGCTTGTCTGTGTTAACGGAGAAGTGAGTCAAACGTAATTTTGAATGTAATCTATGCATAGTAATTGTGTGAACGGAATGTTTCTAACTTGCATGTTACATCTATTAAATATTTTTATCTGATCAAACTGCAAATTGATACATGTAGGTTATGACCCAGTTCCTGAAACTTGAGACTTTGCTAGATGATAGTGTAAACCAGAAAATTGAATTGCAAATTGAAAGAGGTGGCACTCCAGTCACTGTTAACCTGGTGGTGAGTTTCTTATTTTAATTCATTATTTCCTTGTAGCATGTGTGATTTTGAAATTTTATTAATTATGTTGGCTGTTAATTACTTAGAGTTTCTAGGTTTGAAACGAGAAAATTGTATTGAAGTGGGCCAAACAGCGTTAGGTGGAACGTCTAGCAAGTCAGGATAGTATACTTTTGTCATTCATCGAATTGTTTATAGGCATGAAACAACCCGGAGCATGGGTCTAGCTTATTGATACGTTCCAGACAATTTCATTTCAATCCATTTATGCAATTTGGATTTTTTACTGATAAAAACCTGCACCCGAAAATAAAAGCCTTTTCGGGTGAGGGTTTTTTGGCTCAAGTGTATCTTGTCTTTATCACGAATTATTTTCCCTGGTTAACAAAAGGAAGTCTTGTTCAAGGACCTAACTACGGATCTTCTAAGGTTAGCTAGCTGTTTGGTGTTGCACTTTTGGACATGTTAGGAGTTGTATTGTTTGGCTGAGGGATGATTTCCTGTGCAAGCAAGCAGATACTCCTATTTGCTTAGAAATTGTTTAGTATGGCTTAAAGTTAACCGTTGACTTAGTATCAATTTCTGATTTCTAACAGGTTCAGGATACGCATTCAGTAACTCCGGACCATTTTCTTGAAGTGAGTGGTGCAGTTATTCATCCTTTGTCGTATCAGCAGGTCAGTGCATACATAATAACTAGGTTCTGTACAGTAATGGCTTTCTGTCAAATTGTCTTAATTCCACTTAACAGGAATATTTAGGAAATGGTCAATAAACAATAAGCCTTCCGTTGTTGTCTTTGGAACCATGAATCTTTAATGCGTCAACTCGTCAAGGCTTTAACTGCTTTTGTCATATTCGATTCACAAATTGGATCTTCTTGTATTTTCTCTTCTTTCAACTTCCGCTACTTGCTTTGACATTAAAGTGTGTTTTTATTTGTTATCAATTAAACTCTTTTTTTGCAGGCTCGAAATTTCTGCTTCAAATGTGGTTTAGTATATGTTTCAGATCCTGGGTACGCCTTTTCTTGAAATGTAAAATTTGCGCTTGTCTTTTTCATCTTCAAAATCATTTTTCGTATCTGTGAAGTTCTTGACTAGTTTGTGCTCTTTGGAGTTTGCAATTGTTTGTGGAAATTGTACATCTTGTCAAAGACTGTGTGACTGTGTCCCTTGATAGACGTGTCTTTTCATGATAATTCGCAGAATTTATGAATTTTACATACTTGCATAAATTCTAAACATGGAGTATACTTATGTTTGTATGTTTTATGTGCTGTGGATGAGAATATCTCCGTTTTTTGTCTATCCTAGATCTTTTGCCTCACGGACCATAAGATGCTTTAAATATGTTGGTATATTCTCACAAGCTGCTTTCTTGGGGTTAATAACAGGTACATTCTTTCCAGAGCTGGAGTCCCTCATCATGCCATCATAAAAAGACTTTCTGGAGCAGAGATATCATCTCTTGGCGAGCTGATCACAGTCCTCTCTACGTTATCTAGGGGTAGCCGTACTCCCCTGGAATATATTACTCACGTCGACCGCCATCGGAGAAAGGCAAATACCTTTACCTTTTATTTGTACTTTCATATTGCTGTTTCGTTGAGTTTATTAAACTTGCTTAGCCTTGTTATTGTGCTTCATGTTGATCTCGGTGCAGCTATGTGTCCCACATTTTGCCCGACATGATCAAACATCAAATATTTTTTGTTGTTTGAGGTTCCGACTCTGTTCGTTCCATGATCAGTGAATGGAAGTTACTGTTAGGCGTGATGTTAGGTAGCCCTTTGGGCTTCCTTGTATTTACTGCTTGTTAGGTAGGTAGCCCTTATATATTACTGTTGCTGTTGTACAATGAATAAGTCAAGTGTGTAATTCCAATCATATTATCAGTTACCCTTCATCTTTGTCTACTCAACACGATTCATTGAATGGCTCCATTTCCATTTTCTCTCATTCAGCGACATTAGCGCCCTTGTATATTATAGAGTTGAATTCTTATACTAAAACAAGAATGATGCAAATGTTTGCAATTTGTTATTAACCTGTCCATGTTATCGCCAACTACTGTCGATCTACTTTCATCTCATTGTGCATTGAACAATTGGATGTTTGGTCGAATGGAAGTGATAAGACTATACTTGCATCATCCGTGTTTGATCAAATGGAAGTGACAAGACTATGCTTGCATCATCCACCTGACCACCTTTTAATTTTAAACTTTGCTTTAAGAGATGATATATCTTATATTTATTGATGCAGGTGGTCTTGGTTACTATTGATTGGCATGAATGGTATGCCCCTCCTCGTATCTTTACCCGTGATGATAGTTGTGGTCTATGGATACCCACGCCTGCCTTTCCACGGCTACTGTCTGGACTTAGCCATGTTCATAATGGTTCTTGCAAAGAGGCTTGTTTTATGGACTTCTCTCGTGAAGACAATTATCCAATATTACCTGATGGTGTTGCTAACATAAAGACTGATAGCTATCGTGCTTCTGACGAAGGTAAATCCCAGTATGAGTACAATGGTTCTATCAAGAAGCATAAAGTTATTGAGTGTTTCTCTGACAATGTTGCTGTTACACCTATTTTAGAGGGCAAGTCTATCAGTGAAAAACTTGAAGACCTTGAAACTTTAGAGAATGATATCCCAAGAGGTTATCAAGGTGTAGCTGCTGCAGCGTCAATTTCTCGTGCTGTAGAACGTGCTATAGAGCCTAGCCTTGTAATGTGTGAGGTATGCATGTCATTCTAGTTTTGTTGGTCTTTTATCATATACTATGTGTATGCTGTTATCTTCAAGCTATAAAGTTTCTTTCCTGGTTTACTTTTTGCAAAATTATAAACATAGCTGTTCAGAGTGGGGTTATCCTTGTCCTAGTTGTCGATGTCAATGTCACTTGTTTTGCCTGTCCCTGTAATTAGAAAAGCTGACTTTTCTATTGCATTTATATTCTGTTTACAGATTCGGTTATTGATCTGCTTTTATGTATTTTATTACCTCCAGGTTCATATACCATTTTCGTGCATGCTTGATGGAGTGTGTTCCGAACATTTCAGTGGAACAGGCGTCATCATTCATCACTCCCACAGCATGGGATTGATTGTGGTCGATAAGGACACCGTTTCAATAACTTCATCGGACATTATGCTAAACTTTGCTGCTGCTTCTATTGAAATTCCTGGGGAGGTAGACTTTTGCTCGATCTAAACTATCTGGAGACAAAAAAATCTCTCGTTAATGATCGACATCATCATACAGGTCGTTTTCCTCCACCCGGTACACAATTATGCTCTTGTTGCATATGATCCTTCTGCTCTGGGAGTTGCAGGTGCTGCATCAGTTCGAGCAGCTGAGCTACTTCCAGGTGAGTTTGTATGACTTTGTTTGTGTTTGACCGTGGTCCAATTGAGCATCTGAAAGTAAGTAGCTTTGTTGCTTTAAGCAATAAAGTGAGACTATTTTTCCTTTCTTCCTTTGATATGGAGTCATTTCTGTGCTATAGTACAGTAATCAATCATGAGAATATAAAATCTAAGCCTCTCCTCAAATCAAGCAATCAAATATTATAATTAGTATTGTGTTCATACTGTAATTATAGAAACATTATATTCTGTACCCTAATTAGCTTAGCCTTGTATCACTATAAATATGTACCTCTTCTTCAATCATATAATGCAATTCTAATTCTAAAAACCATTCTATTGCTCTCCATAATTCTAATATATAGTGCGTTTGTATTATATGCTCATAAACCTGGTTATGTTAGTTAGTGATTGGAGACCTATTCTCATATTATTTTTTCACAACTTATCATACACTTGATAGACATACGACTTAAGACAAAAGGACATGTCTAATGAAACAGTAAAGATGCCCAAGTCTTCATCCGAGAAGATGTTACTGAATTATAAAATTACCTTGGTGTGATATAGATCTGGGTAGATGAAATTATATTTGTTTTTGAATGTCCAGAGCCTCCTTTACGTCGTGGAGATGCTGTATATCTTGTTGGTTTGAGTGAAAGTATCCAGGTAACTTCACGGAAATCCATAGTAACCAATCCTGGTGCTGCATTGAGTATTGGATCAGCTGAGAGTCCGCGATACAGAGCGATGAATATGGAAGTTATTGAGCTTGACACAGGTGATTTTGCTTAGAACAGATTCACTTTATGGAAGTTATTATTAGGGGTCAGCTAACATGAGCTATCATCTAAAACTGTGGTGCTAATTGTTTCATGCACCTCTGTCCTCAGTCCATACTTGCATCATTTACAAAAGAAATTTTTTTTTTTATAAAAAAAGAGTAAATTGAGTACAGGAGTTATATGTGGTACTACTCTTCTAAGAATTTTTGTTTCTTCGTCATCTTTCCAGATTTTGGTAGCGCATTTACTGGTGTTTTGACTAACGAACACGGTAAAGTTCAAGCATTATGGGGGAGCTTTTCTACTCAGGTTGAAGAGCACAAATGCAGATCACGTTCACCAGAAGATGATGAATTTGTCAGTGGCATACCAGTTGATACTATCAGTCAAGTCCTTAGCAAAATTTTGTCTGGCGCAAATGGTCCATCCCTTCTTATAAACAGCATTAAAAGACCCATCCCGTATGTCAGAATCTTGGAAGTAGAATTCTCGCCTACCTTGCTATCAAAGGCTTGGAGTTTCGGTCTGAGTGATGATTGGATCAAGGTATTGCTTTTATTTATCGCGCGTATATTTGTTGATCTATTTGTTGCATGTCTATACAAATTGTCTTGCTTACCAAATATATCTGTTGCTCCCAAAATTATTGTCCTATCTCTATTCTGGAAAGATATACTAAATAGTGTTGGAGATGGGGATAATTAATCAAAATTCTTTGTAAATCCTTACTATAAATAGAATTAGGAGAATTAATATGGGAAAAACAAAGAGAGGAATTTGAAAGATGTTCTAGTACGTGATAACTGATTTTATTGTAGTACTTTACGTATGATCCTCGATAGGTAGTGTATGCATACATTAGACAAGGGATTAGGCCGTCCTTATTACCTTAGATATCTTTAGCATATTCAGTTACGTCCGATTTCGTTCGCCTCGATGCCATCACAGATTATGTCTGCATGCTTCCGCCTTACTAACGAAGATTCATTTGTTATCACATGTTGAATGTATTTCCTTGTCTTGTCTGATTGATTATTGTTTGATGACTTGAGTTTATGAGTGTTGTAATACGACTGCTGAGAATGATTATTTGAGAGTGTTGTACAATATGTGATTGGTTTTATACTCATGTTTGAATAATCTTGATTTTTTTATGTGCTTTACCTGTCTACTTGCTAATCGTTTTTACCTATTTATTATTCATTATTTATACTGCATATTGCTTTAGAATTGCATGTGTCGAAAGAGTGTGCGGGAAAATGATGAGAATTTAATGCAGGTACCCCGAGACCAACGCCATTGAATGCTGGGGAGAGTTTACCTTATTTATTTTGTACTCCTTTTTGAGAGAATGTAATCGAATAACTCTGTTTATCTTAAACTCATATTATGCATATGGAGTTTGTAATACGATAACAGCTGGTTTTGTAATATATAGACTTAATTAATTTTCCGCCTTAGTTTAATTAAAGTCACGAAAAACCAGGTTGTTACATCTTGCTCAGTTCCAATAGTTTCTCCATCTCCTCAATCCATTCAGTCAAGACGGTAGGGTTGATGGAGCCTGAGTACGTTTGAGGTCTATGTTTTGAGAACTTCTCAAACGCGGATTGGTTATTACCGCCACCCTGATATTGGTAGGTATTCTGAGCAATCTTTATGATTGCGTCCTCAAAGCCTTTTCTTCTTGCCTCTTCTTCTAAGAATTGATGGTCGAGGTCATTGTCAGGAATACCGTTTGCAGCCATTCTGAAAATATTGAACTGTATGAATTTGAGTAGTTCCCAAAAGAGACATATTATAGAATACAAGGTAAAAACAGGTTACATCGATTTGAGTACCAAAAAGCATCTAACACATTTTCTAGGAAGATAACAGAAAGTAGAAGGTAGGGACAACGACTCCTAATAACATTATACAGAACTTCCGAAGTTAGGTAGTTAAAATCTTGAGATTTTACCAAATGTTGTCCGAACTAGTAGTTAATAGGGCTAACAGGATCTAGAGCCCGTTTGAGGACTCCGCATCGCTGACTTCCTGCTCCTCATCAAAGGTGTGTCCCTGAGAAATGGCACGGCATGTAAGCCTGAGGGAGCATTTGAAGAAGTTCCACTCGTGGAACTTTCCTCCTCGTACGGTGGACAGGTGACGTACCGTAAACCACCAATAGAAAGCTTCGCCCATGAGGAATCTCTCGGTCAGGCGTACCTTCCACTCTTCGTGGACTCCTGCTTCAACGAACTTCGCCTCCAGCTCATGTATCCAGCTCACACAGGTGTCGCGGTCTCCTGCGAATTTGCGCGGAGGATTTCCTAAGAATTTCCTGTAGGCCGCAACTCTGACAGGGGTGCCCCGCCCAAGCCCAGGAGTAGTAGAACGCACAGGAACAGTGGCACGGAGAGCGCTCTGCTTCCAGTTGATCGAACGATGATTCCTTCCGTCTCCGCATGCTGGTGAATCGCCGGTTGATGACATCTACAAGGGATTTTAAGGAAAGGAGTCAAACAACGACAAAAATATTGTTTGAACGGAAATAAAATGGCTATTAAGAGAATATAAATTTTGGATCGAACAAAAACAGGATCAAAAAGGTTTAAGAATTTCATTAGTGAAATTGGTTAAGGATTTAGTAGATGCCCTCACTTCGTATAGTTTGGTACTTCTTCAGCGTCTCACTTATCAAGAATTAAGTTTATTATTTCGATTTTATATCCGAGGATAGTTGTTAGTTTTAGTCAGTCACATCAGCAAGTAGCAAGCATACGATGGTTAGCGTATTTTATTTTAGGGTAGTAGTCCGTTTATTTCAAAAGATTTTAGCGTATGGTCGGTACTTAAATTTTCTACCCATCCTCACACTTTAAAGTGATCTAAGTTATTTATTTTAGCGATCTAAGATTTCTAATTCATTATTTGATCCTATAAGTCTATGCCTGACATATATATTAATATGTATGTCTGGCCCAGGTGTCGTCTCGCTAGATGAGATAACTTTAAGTTACTCACGGTCGCAAGACAGCTTTGATACCAACTGTAACAACCTAGTTTTTCGTGACTTTAATTAAACTAAGGCGGAAAATTAATTAAGTCTATATATTACAAACCAGCTGTTATCGTCTTACAAACTCAATATACATGATACGAGTTTAAGGATAAACAGAGTATATGTTCGGTTACATCCTCTCAAAAGCATGCAAAGTAAATAAGGTAAACTCTCCCCAGTATTCAATAGCGTTGGTCTCGGGGTACCTGCATTTTTATATATTATCATTTTCCCGCAACACTCTTTCGACACATGCAGTTCTAAAACAATATGCAATATAAATAATAAATAAGTAAAATAAAGAGCAAGTAGGCAAGTAAAGCACGTAAGGAATTCATGATGATTCAAACATGAGTATAAAGCAAATAATACATCACGCAACGCTTACAAACGATCATACTCAACAAGTCGTACTTCAATACTCAGAAAATCAAGTCATTCAGACAATAATCAATCAAAACAAGGAAATACATTCAGCATGTGATAACAAATGAGTCTTCGTTAGCGAGGCGGAAGCATGCAGACGTAAATCACGCTATAGTAGACAGGGCCAACATAACTTGGACATGGCTGACATACTAGACGTCCGCGCAGAAGCGATCAGGGCCGACAAAGTGGACAAGGCGGACAGGCTAAAGATACCTAAGGTAATAAGGACAGCCAAATCCCTAGTCTAATGTATGCATACATCATCTAATCGAGGATCATACGTATTCGCTATTCAAAAGGTATCACCGACGAAAAATACGACTATCACCTTAGACGGGTACCCCCGGGTGGGGCTGGAGTTTCAAATTACCATCTATGGGCCCACGGAAATATCAATGTTGCCCCATCCCTGAGGTTGTATATACCGTGCCGAATAGCAATCTTAAGATCGTTATAAGCCTTGGGCAACTCTGGGAGGGAGCCCAAGTCCCCATAGACAGCTACCTCATTAATTTCGAATTTCAAGAGTCGCAACATGGCGAACAATCCAAGTATTTTATTCAAGTAGTTCATTCTCTTCAATTCTCATTTCCTCGTTTCAAAACTAAATAATAACAATTCTGAAACTTAAATATATCGTCGAACTTTGTATAATGAAATTTTAGTTCTAGCAGTTCTTCAGGTAAACAGAACACATAGAGAAACTTAATTATTCATTTTGAGTCCGTTCGTAAATTTTAAATATTTTTCACTATTCATTATTTTACTATTCATGTATTTACTATTCATCGTATTTACTATTCATGTATTTACTATTCATCGTATTTACTATTCATCGTATTTACTATTCCTCGTATTTTTATACGTATTCATATTTTCGTATTTCGTATTTGTACGTATTTTTATACTTCGTATTTATACGTATTTTTATACTTAGTATCTTTCTCTATACTTAGTATTTGTTATTATATTTTCTTTATACTTAGTATTTTTATACTCTTATACAAATTTTTATACTTAGGATATTTTAGATATAAAACTAAGCTTTTTATTTACTAAGTATAAAATTCTAGTTTCAAAGTTGTTAAGTTCATTTGGTACTTAGTGATTTTAGATAATATTTCAAAAGTAAAACTCGATTAAATTTAGTCATATACTTAACTAACATTTTAGCGGTCTCCATTTTTAGCGAGGTTGTCGTAGTTCATTTTAAATAGTCCGTATGTCCACATCCAAATTTAAGCATAGGTAGTAACACTCGAATTTATTCATTTTAATACATGTAACGTTTATTTTTATCGGTTTCGTTGATTCTTTTTATTAATGATTCATTATACAATCTAATATAATCTTAATTACAAATCAAATTTAGTGACTAAGTGATAAATTCATTTTGACCAAAATTGACCCAAAAATAAAGGGGATGCCGTAGCCTTTTTTTTATATTAGCTATTTGTTTCCTTTTTTGTTTTTATTAATAATTCATTACTTTAACTGATTTAATTACTCAAGTGATAAAAATAAAAAGTGAGAAAAATCATTTTTGGTCCAAAAATGACCCTAAGGCCGTGGCTCCTTAT
This sequence comes from Dianthus caryophyllus, assembly GCA_023091065.1. Classification (NCBI taxonomy): domain Eukaryota; kingdom Viridiplantae; phylum Streptophyta; class Magnoliopsida; order Caryophyllales; family Caryophyllaceae; genus Dianthus; species Dianthus caryophyllus. The sequence goes on along the minus strand of CM041529.1, from coordinate 5,857,095 downwards.
GCTTGCACCATTCATTTTCGTTTTCTAATTTTATCGGTTTTTGACTTAAAGTTTTTATATGTTAATTATTTAAATTATACTAAAGTGACTTAACTAGTTTACAATTTTCACTAAACAATTTATTTCATTTATGACTAGTGTTTTTACTCACTTTAAATTTCTAACTTCTTCATTTTTAAGATTTAGCTTATTTAACTTATGTGTTTTAGTATTGAATTTATTCACTAGTGTACTAAAACAACAATTTATTAAAACTTATAAAAATCATAAATCAACACTAGCTAAAAATGAAGAACACTTATGAATTTTTCAAGAACACTAATGATTTTCTAAAGAACACTTTTAACTCAAATTTTCATATTATCGTTTTATTTTCTCAAATTTTAATAGCATGTCTAATTAACCTAGACTAATCATAATATGTTATTTAGAAAAATTAAAACTAAAAATTTGTCCAAATTTAAGAGTAAAACCGTGGCCTCCATATATTGTTCATAAATTTTATTTTTTTGATTTTTATACTACTAATTCTATAACTAATTTCCTTTATATCATTTATGTATTTAACATAGGTGAAAATCATATACAAACATTAACACATAAAAGTAAATCATTTCATACAAAAATAACAACAACACTTCAAGAACATAAACACTTTAAAAACATTTAAATTTCATAACTATTTCATTTCAAGACCAAAACATAAACTAATTATATTTTCATGTACATCTTATTCATAGTATTTTAAGCATGTAATTAACAAAAATTAAAACGAAAAATTAAACCAAAAATGGAGGTTAGGCCGTGTGGTTTTATATATTCTACACAAGTTTTATTTTTCGATTTTTGCCTTGTAATTAGTCATGCAATACCTATGTGATATACAACTCATACACACACTCAAAAATAACATATAATCAAATAGGTGTAAGTGCTTAGCAAATATAGTGTGCGGGAGCACCTTAGTTGGTTAGGAAAAGATAATCCTAGCAATTATCGGGATCGATAATATGGTCGAAGACACTTAGATCGATGGCTCCACCTTGCTCCTCGTCTTTGGTTAGAAGTAGTACATAAAAATGAAAATAACAAGTTAGTAATTTATTTTAAGCTAGACTAACTAAACTTAAAAATTTAAAGTGTAGTATCATTTTATGTTTAGGTGATGTTTTAAATTTTCATGAATTTGATTTATATTCATAATTATTTTCAAGCTTAAAGGGGGAATGATCACTAAAATAATTAGTGGAGAATTAATCTAGTTGTTCTAGTGAATTTAAAACAAGAAAACAAATATTTAAGAAGAAAATAAAGAGGAAGAAGATGAAGATTCAAAGGAAAGCTTGAGGTTGAAGATGAAGATTGCCTACTAGTGTTCTTGAGTTGAGTTTTATTAGAGAGAAAAGCCTTAGAAAGTTTTTTAGTGTTTGTGTGAAATGAATGTGTAGTAGTAGTAAATTGTATATGTACTGTATGTATTTGTGTATTGAATATGTATAAACTTAAAATTAAAAGAAGCTAAATTAAGTGATGATGAAAATATAGATGTGTAAGAGATTATAGGGTGGCTTGTGTAAGAGAAAAGATGAGCTAAAAATTGGTCATCTTTGACCCTAAGTAAGTCGGCCAAGGTGGTGTCCACTTGGCTCAATTTTTGTTTTTCAATTTTTCGATTTGCGCGCACGCGAAAAGTCTCGAAATAAAATATATGATCTTAAAATAATGGTTCGAAGTAAGATCGAAAATAAAAATGAAAATAAAACTCAAAACGAAATCAAAACAAAAATTGGGTCTAGGATCCTCGAAACTTTGAATAAAAATTTTTATTTGGTCGAAATATATATTTTTTTCGTTGAATGTTATCGATTTAAATCATTATACTCAAACGTCAAAAAGTTTATCAGTTTAGACTTAGTGTGACTCATTATTTCGATTTTTAGTGAAAGTGTTAGTTAAATCAAAATGAAATAGTAATTTGATTTTAATATAATAAGATTTATAAATAAAAATCAAAATGAATAAAGAATAAGACTTGATGTTAAGTGTTGAATTTGTTTTAGTCAAAATTGAAGAAAAATAGGTGACTTAGTCACTTTAGCTAGCTCGGCCAACTTGGTCAAACTTTGACCTCGATTCGCGTGCCGAAATTTGTCGTTGAGAAATTTGTCGAGGATTCATCATTTGATTTATCGAGTTTGAATATGTAAAAATAAAGTTCAAATTCAAAGTAATTCAAAATGGTTTTAGTTTGGGTACGACAATAACTTGTAGCGTATTGTAATCGTTGACTTGAATTCCAATGACGAGAAAAATTATAAGGGTCCACTTTTATTTGAAAACCAAAAGTGCTCGAAATTGAATTTTATGAATAAAAGGTTTTACTTTTATCTTTATGAATAGTAAACTAGGTTTGACCATTTTGAAATTTCAAAGACGATATAAGTTCTGTGTTGACTTTTATAAAATTTTGAATTGTATTTCTTTTTGAATTCTGAATATAATACAACATACTTTATTTATCAAAATTTTTATATTTGGACTTAGGAATTTTAGCATTATTTGGCGAAAAAAATTCAGACGCATTTTTATTAAAAGGAAAATGGATGAATTTAATTTAAGGAATTAAATTCTTTTATATAATTGTGTCACAAAAACACGGGGTGTTACAACGACCCCGTCCTTGCTGCCTGCTACGAACTCATCCCTGCTGCCTGTTGCGACCCCATCCCTACTACTGCCGCCAGTTATTGCCGCCATCTTTGAATAATCTTGTTGTCCGAGGTTATTCGGCCGTACCGTTGAAGAGGTTCATGTGTTGGCTTAAGTGACATAGTGCTTAAAAGGATTGTAAGTACTACTCATATCAACAAGATGCATCTTCTTACGGTGGCTCATCTTAAGAACTCTTGATTAAGCGTGCTTCTTTGGAGAGTAGTCTTAGGATGGGTGACCTCTGGGAAGTTCTCGGGATGTGCAGTGAGGGCAAAGTCTGTTTGGAAAGGACCCGTGTTGGTTTGTGGGCGATGACGCACTGGCAAGCTACCGTGGAGTGACATTTCGGCCTTTAGTCAGCCGGTGTTACAAATGGTATCGAGCAACCCGGCGACCGTGTGGTCGAATCCTAGGCACGCACTCAGCAGGTGGTCGAATCCCAGTGCACGCACCTACCGGGAGGATTCTGGAATGCTATATTGTAAGTAGCTACCAGGCGCAACGAGGACGTTGCGTTCTTCAAGTGGGGGTGTGTAACACCCGGTGTTGTCCGAGGTTATTCGGGCCATGTACCCCGTTGAAGAGGTTCATGTGTTGGCTTAAGTGACATAGTGCTTAAAAGGATTGTAAGTACTACTCATATCAACAAGATGCATCTTCTTTTCTGGTGGCTCATCTTAAGAACTCTTGATTAAGCGTCTTGCTTTGGAGAGTAGTCTTAGGATGGGTGACCTCCTGGGAAGTTCTCAGGATGTGCACGAGTGAGGACAAAGTGCGCTGGAAAGGACCCGTGTTGGTTTGTGGGCGATGTACGCAGCCTGGCGAGCTACCGTGAGTGATATTTCGGCCTTTAGTTGGGGCCGGGGTGTTACACCTACTCCTCGTAAACTGCTGCTCCCTGCTCGTGAACTGCTGCGTCTTGGTGCTGTTGTAGCACTCTTCACCACCCAACTCTTATAATCTCTCCCCTCATTTCTTTTCTCTACCTCTTTAGACACCCCAACTCAAATTCACCATTAACATGCAATCGAATACTTATAAAATAAGGTTCCTCCATCCTGCAATTAAACATCACAATAAAAAAAAATTCTTTTGGATGAGACATACTCAGCACTGTCAATTAAATTTAGGAGTGTAAAAAATTAGGGATAACAATTCATCAACAATTCAACTAAAATTTAAATAACAAAGTAAATTAGGGAGGGAAAAAAAAAAGTTGACAAGTAAATTCGAAAATTAATTATAAATCCACACATATGATCCGCTTGAACTATGAAGATCAATTTGTTGTTTGCTTTTCAATACACCGACTTCCCTTTTGTTTGTTTTTTTTTTTTTTTTGGTTTCTTTTTTGCTTTGTAGGAGTAAAAGAGAGATTAGAGGGATTTATGACTTCACCTAATGCCTATATAAATGGGGGTATAATGGTCATTTCAGTTATATTTCATCCTATTTTGTTAATTGTAGTAATTTTAAAACAATTATGTTATAATAGGTGGGAGTTTTGGAAAAAAAATTAGAATAGGTGGGAGTTATGAAGAAGTGATATAGAATAGGTGGGAGTTGTGAAATTACCCTTGTTTATATGATTTTCATAAAAATTGAATTTGTATAATCATAAAAAAATAAAAAAAATAAAAAAAAAAAACCCGGTTTTGAAGAAAAAAAAATTTCGGCCAATATTGTTGTTTGTGTGTGCCGTGTGTTTTTAATAAATTCTTGGTTCAATTTGATTCATATATTGTTAATTTAAAAGGTTAAGATGATAATATATGAATTTGATAATGTTATGATTCAATATTGATTGAATTAGGACATAGATGGATCATTGAGATGAATGTTAATGAACATTAATTATTGCTTTATATTATTGGTATAAATTGATTTAGATATTCATGTTAAAAGGTTAATTTGAATCATCTAATTGTATACATCAATGTTTAATAAAGATTAGATATTGCTTGTTTTGTACCAATCTAGTTAATATAAGCATGTTCAAATTAAAACTGTTTAATTTGAGTTTGATTAAAAAATAAAACATTGAATATATTTTAAAAAAAAAAAAGTTTCGTTTTTTTAATAAAAATAGTTTCGGTTTTTTTTATTTTTACATAAAACCGGTTTTGTTTTTATTTTGTTTGTCTCGGTTTTTATATATATTTTGATTAAACCGATTTGTATTATGCATTATAAAGATAATGTATGTTTGAGGCTTGTGAAGAGGTTCACATTAGATTGATACCCTATTATTTTAAAAAGGTTTAAAATAATGTTGGATTTAATTTATGTTATACTTGATAATATGAATTAAATTGGATTATGATAGATTAAAATTGATGTGTACAATTAAGGAATTGTCACATAATTTTGATCATGTTAAAAGGTGGTTTGGATTAATAATGATTAATCTTGTTTAGTTGATGTTTTATCTTGTTGAATGTTGTTTGAATGGTTTATTTTTCGCATTATTTTGTACAAAATGTTGTAATTTACTAGTGTGGCCTTAGTAGATTATGTTTTCGTAATGATGGAAACATAGTCTTGGTTGTATATTGAGATCTCGTATCTCCCCTCTTGTAATATTAGAGTTTTGGAGTTATTTTGAAATTAGAATGTAAATAGGTTTGCATTTGTAATTTTAATTGTAATTTGAGAAGACTCAAAATTCAAGATGGAGATCGGATGGCTCACTCCCGCTACATGGACCAAGCCAAGATGGAACATCAAGACAAGCTTCTAGGGTCCAAGGATGGATTCCAACTTGTATTTTTGTTTATTTTGGTAGGATAGGCCACACTATGTGTTTTTATTTTGCGTTTTATTTTTCCATTTTCGTTGCGATGTTTGCTTGTTCGATAGTTGCATCATATTCCGCCTAAACCAAACCACCTAAACTTAATTGCATGAAAGATGATATATAGTTTGCATTTTCATCATAGACATACCGATGTCACTCGTTTATAAGGCCATCACCTTAGTTTATATCATTCACGTATTGCTAGACTTTTGTTCACTTAAAATGAATTAAATAAAATGATGGGATCTTCCTCTAAAAACTAAAATTGAGATTAGTCTTTATAGGGAAAACTACTATGAACCCCTTCTTCGTCGGTAGGCATATAGGACCTTACTCTCCATATGACCCCTTCTACGTTGGGTAAGTAGTGAGTGTTGACCTATTTTACCTCAACATTATAGTCCGAGTAATATCTCGTGATTATAATGGACTAAAAGATAGAATTTACAGAAATTTATCGACCGTGTAACAACCTGGTTTTTAGTCGACTTTAATTACTAAGGCGGAAATTAATTAAGTCTTAAACCAGCGTCATTAATTATACATAAAACCCAAATATTACAAACATCGTTCTAGAGTTGAATAAAACAACTCTAAGTACGGAAATTTAAAGAGTATAGTGTTATATATTACAAGTCTCTCGAAAAACAAATGAAAGTAAAACATAAAAACGTTGCATGGCCCCGTCCAAAATCCAGCTTCCGGTCCATGATTTTCCTGCACAATAAACTGATGGGGGGATGCCCGCTGAGCGGACAGTGACTAGCTATACTCATACTTACCCTCGATTTCAATTACTTTGGTTTATTACTATCGCTTTATAACTATAACAGTATGATAAAACGATAAACATGCTTAATACATATAGCATGTAAAGACATATTAGTCATAATAAACATGCGATTTAAAACGATAAATCATATAAGCAGGCTATTCAGTTAGGAAAGCAGATAACAAGTAATATCATATCAATAGTATCATAGATACACAACAGGATTACCAAGCGATATCAGATCGCATACAAACATAAGTATTGTAACATTCTCGTCATGCAGACTCGATTCAATTCAGAAGATTGTGGTCTTTAATTTTCGAAGAAGGTACACACTCATTCTTATTTAATCACGCAACAACCAACACATACTGCTTACGAGCCTGACCACTGAGTAGGCTATTGTACTCTAGTCGCTTGCATCTCACTACCATAGTGCAGCAGCTTACTCGACTCGTAAACCACGCCGAATACTATAGTACTTGCATCTCATCTTCTAGTGTTCGAAATGATTCGAACTTCAGATACAATCTCGTCAAGTGATCTTTACGCAGGATAAGAACGAATGCAAGTGTCGCGCCCACTAAGAACGAAACACGGCAAGGAGACAGAACCGCTATAATCGCCTGAATCCACAAGGCACGGGTGCCCTAATAACTTTAGCGAAATAGGGGAATAAAACCCTAGTCTAGTATGCATACACTAATATCCACTTTAAGAATGGGCTATGCTAATCATAGAGCACCTTAACTCTGGATAAAACGACTATTTCCTAAAGCCTGACCCACTTCACTCACGATTGACGTTTTCTTGTACGGCAATGGCGACCGCCACAAGACTATCTTAACCCCACTTCACTCACGATTGACGTTTTCATATCTGAGGCTCAAGCGTTTGACCTTTCATTTAACTTACTCAAGATTTATTATTTATTTGATATTACATATCTCATATTACTAGACTCTCCTAATCTCATCGTCAAACGTTTAAGTATTTGTATTCGGTTTCATATGATCACATAACATATTCGTTTATTATTTGAAGTGTTGTTAATTATTAACATTTTTAAGTTTCTGTAATGATATGTTTATTAGTATGTCCAATTTTATTTAAGTATTTTTCAAACACTTTAAGTCATTTACTTATTCATTTTCAATTTTCTATACTTAGTAAAATTTTCAATTATTTTTAATATTTCACTATTCATTATTCACCGTATTTACTATTCATCGTATTTTACTATTCATCGTATTTACTATTCATCGTATTTTACTATTCATCGTATTTAACTATTCATCGTATTTAACTATTCATCGTATTTATACGTATTTTTATACTTAGATATTTTAGGTATGAAACTAAATCTTTTATTTCCTAAGTATAAATTTCTAGTTTCAAAGTCGTTAAGTTCGTTTTGTACTTAGGCGATTTTTGAAAATATTTTAAAGTCTAGTTTTAAAAATGTTAAGTTCGGTTTGTATTTAGTCATTTATGAAAATATTCTAAAATTCTAGTTTTAAAAACGTTAAGTTCGGTTTATAAAAGGTGATCAATGATATTTATTTTAAAATGAGATTCAGTTAAATTTAGTCGTCTATTTATTTAACTTAGTGATAGTATCGTGGATGATTCATTTTAGTCCGTATGTCCAAGTTCAACAGTCCAATATTGCAAAGGCAGTAGCATACGATTTAGTTCATTTTTATAACGGTTAACATATTTTTATCGGTTTATAATATTTCATTTCTAACTAAATCGATTTATACAAAAATTCAATTCTAATTACTATTTAACTTTAGTGACTTAGTGATAATTTCATTTTGATCAAATTTAGTCAATTTATAGTGATGATGTCGTGTGGTTTTAAATATGTATAAAATTGATTTATTTCTTTTAATTTCTTAATTCTAACTTATTAATTAATAATTAAATTATATTAACAATAAACTAAAAAGTGATAAAAGCAAATTTTAACCTAAAAACAATAGAAATGCCGTGAGCAAGGTAGTAGTAGTTCTAAATTTTCATTTTTCGATTTTATCGGTTTTTAGCTTAAAGTCTTTATATTTTAATTATTCTAATTATACTAAAACGATTTAGACTAAAATGGAATTTACAAAAAATTTCATTTATATTTATGAATAGTGTTTTTCAACACTTTAAATTTCTAACTTTTTAATCTAAATGATTTATAATGTTTAAGTTGATTTATAGTATAATACTAAGTGATATATAAAACAATAACTAAACATAAACACAAATTATTAACAAACATAAAATAAAATAAGATCAAAATGAGCAAAAATGATGAACATCAACATGAATAATTCAAGAACACACATGAAGATCATATTAAAGCTCAAGAACACTAATTTCGATTTTAATAATTTATAATTTGTTTTCCTAATTTAGTTTTTTTTTTCATAGGAACATCTATTTTATACTAACTTAAAACTATATATAATTTACAAAAATTAAAAGTGAAAATATATTAAAAAAAAATGGGAAATGCCGAGCCATATACATATGAACATAAAATTTCTATTTTCGATTTTAATCACTTTAAACTCATTGTTAATATTTCACATAATTTTTATATGATAATACTACTCAACTAAAACATAAACAATCATATAAATCATATGAATCATAATTAAAAATGCTCAAAATTAGTTTAACTAAATATATGAACATAATACTACAATAATCTATTTAACATATTATTTAGTTATTATCATTTTATTATACAACACATAAACACACAAGTACATACAAGTGATGTTTAACATATTTAACATAATCTTCATACTCATAAAAACATAATAACAAAACAAGTTAATTTACTAAGAGGCCAAAATAAGACAAGGCTAGTCACCTTATTAGGATGTTAATCGTTGAGGATCTAAAATAAATTTTAGATCAGAATTTCTTCACCCATAAAACCCATTAACTCCACCCAAAATAACCCAAGAGTTTAGCTCCTAATATACCCACCTATTAACTAAGAATACTTAGGATTTATTAGGAATAATATTAAGGTTTTTATTAAAGGTTTTTGTAAGAAAAAAATGAAAGAAAATAAAGGAGAAAAGAAGAAGAGTAGTGCACGTCCAAATGAAGAAGCACACAAGTTCATTTTGCTCTTTGTAACTTGTCAAATAAGTTAGACAAATTTTTGGTGCTAATTAAAGTTTTTATTTAATTTAAAGTTTAATTAAAAGAAAATAGGAAACATCCTCATTCTAATTGGTTAATAAGGTCTCCATTACTATTTGGCATTAAAAATGTCTTTTTTGATGTTTTAAAATATTTTTCACGAAATTAGTCAGTTTTAAAAAGTCGGGTGTCAAAAGCGAAAAAGGTTAAAGTGTGCGCGTTTGACAATTTTTCGAAACATCTCTACTTTAATATTTTAAGACTAAAATATTTTATTTATTACTTTAGAAAAATTTTAAAAGTGACGGAAATGAAAATTGTAGTATTAAAGTAGTGGTTCCGTATTTTGTATGTATTATTATTATTAAGTATAATCTTTAAATTTTAAATTACAAAAATAAAAGTGATGATGACAAATTAAAGGTGTAAGAAAAATTGGACTTGTGTAAGTAATAATGGAAGATGATAAAATTTGACTATGGAAAGTCAAAAGTCAAAAGTCAAATTTTCGGGCCTGATTTTTCGTTTCTCGAAATTTTCGATTTGCGCGATCGCGAAAGGTCTCGAAATAAAAGATATGATCTTAAAATAGTGTTTTGAAATAAAATCGGAAATAAAAATTAAAACTAATTTTCAAAAGGTACTAAAAATAAAAATCGAGTTTTAATCCTTGAAATTTTGAATAAAAATTTCCTAGGTCGAAATACTTATTTTTTTTGTTGAATGTTATAGATTTAAATAATTATAATCAAACGTCAAAAAGTTTATCAGTTTAAATTAAGTATGACTTAGAATTTCGACATTATGTGAGAATGTTAGTTAAATGAAATTGAAATAGTAATTATATATTAATATTTAATTATTTATTAAAAATAATCAAAATGGGTACATTTTCATTAAAAATGACGTTGAGTTTGATTTTCAAAATGTTGATGTTGATTATTTGATTTTTGATTTGCGTGTTTGAAATTGTTGACCCGAATTTCAAAGACGGGAAAAGTATAAGGGTTCATTTTTATTTGAAAATGAAAAATGTTTGAAATTGAATTTAATGAACAAAAGGTTTTACATTTATTTTTATGAATAGTAAACATAACTTAACATTTTTGAAATTTGAAAGGCGATATAAATTTTGTGTTGATTTTTATAAAATTTTGAAATGTGTTTCATTTTCAATTCTAAAGATAATAGAACAAATTTTATTTTTCAAAATTTTTAAATTTGTACTTAAGAAAATTTTGTATTATTTGGCGAAAAAAAAATTCAGACGTATTTTTATTATAAGGAAAAAGGATGAATTTAATTTAAAGAATTAAATTCTTTTATAATATTGTGTTAAAATAACACGGGGTGTTACAAACCTACCCCCTTAAGAAAAGTTTCGTCCCGAAACTTGGATAGAGTGGATAGCTACTCGAAGTTAGGCAAGGCAGTTAGAGAGAATAACAAAATTTTACTAGTTTCGATAATGACATTTTTGTTTTGGTAGAATAAGACTTTTCAAAATGTTTGCATTTTTGCATTATTATAAAGATGTTAGATAGAGTGAGCAGATTGGAAGGATATAAACATTTTATATTTATAGATAGAATATTTTGAGTTAATATAAAAATATTGCTAGATTGTCATTTCTGAAATCGATTTCAAAGGGATTTTCCAAAAAGGTGGGGCCTAGAAGTTTTGTACGGAATTAATTTAAATTAAAATTATAAGGGTTCTAAAATAAAACAAATTATAATTTTATTTGAAATTAAATATATAGTTTAAAATTTGTTGAAATAAGGATTTTAAATAATTTTAAATTAATGATTTTAAATCATCATATTTTGTCCTACCCCCTTAAGAAATTTTAAACATATTTATCAAATTGAAGAGAAAAGATACAAATTCCTTTTAAAGGTTGAGAATTTGAAAAAGATATTGATAAGTTCAAAAATTTGAAAATAATCAAATTCGATTGTAAAAGAGGTAAAGAATATACAATTTAAAACATAGTAATTTCAAAGGTATTTAAAATCACGAAATAAAATTTTAAAGATTAATTGAATAAATTTTCAGAGATATTTTCAAAGGGAAACATGAAAGTAATTTTAGCAGATAGTTAGAAATTATAAAATTTTCGAAGATCTTTAAATTTTGAAAGAAACTAAGTTTAAGAGGTTGAAAAATAATAAGGTTTGAAGGTTTTGAGAACAAATTAAAAGAAATTTAAGGGATTGACAAGCAAACATGAAATCATTTTGCGAGGTTAAGGAAGAGGAATGAAAGTTCATTTGAGAAGTAGTTATTAGAAATTATAGGTTTAGGAATTTAGAGTGTTAGAAGGAAAAGGTTAAAGAGGTTAAAATTTTTAAAGGAGAACGAAAATAAAACAAATTTGTGTTAAAGAGGATAATTAGATGGAGTTGTAGAAATCCTTCCTGCGACCGAATTCTTCGAGATCTTGAACGTCTTATCAGCTGTAAGGTTCTTGATGCGTCCATTTACTGCATTTGAGGTCTTGTCGTCATGTATTTGATTAATGGCTTCGTTCTTCGAGAATTAAATTTATTACTTAGATTTTATATCCGAGGATAGTTGTTAGTTTTAGTCAGTCACTTCAGCAAGTAGCAAGCATACGATAGTTAGTGTATTTTATTTTGAGGGAAATAGTTTGTTAATTAAAAATCCTAAGCCTATGGTCGGTCCTAACAATTGATTTGATTTCTTTTAATTTCTTAATTCTAACTTATTAACTAATAATTAAATTATTTTAACAATAAACTAAAAAAATGATAAAACATATTTTTAGACCCAAAATGGCAAGAATGCCGTGGCTAAGCTAGTTAGGGTCCTAAAATTTCATTTTTCGATTTTAACGGTTTTTAGCTTAAAGTCTTTATATTTTAGTTATTCTAATTATACTAAAACGGTTTAATCTATAATGAAATTTATTAACAATTTCATTTATATTTATGAATAGTGTTTTTCAACACTTTAAATTTCTAACTTTTTAATCTAAATGATTTATAATGTTTAAGTTGATTTATAGTATAATACTAAGTGATATATAAAACAATAACTAAACATAAACACAAATTATTAACAAACATAAAATAAAATAAGATCAAAATGAGTAAACATGATGAACATCAACATGAAGAATATAAGAACACTCATGAAGATCTTAATAAAGTTCAAGAACACATATTTCGATTTTAACATACAATAATTTATTTTCCGAATTTAATTTTTTTAACATGAGTACATCTATTTTAACTAACTTAACACTACATATTATTTACAAAAATTAAAAGTGAATATTTAGTAAAAATAAAGAGAAAAACCGTGATATGTATATATGGACATACAATTTTTATTTTTCATTTTTAATCACATTAAACTCATTTTTAATATTTCACATAATTTTTATATATAACTACTACTCAATTAAAACATAACTAAACATAAAAATCATATGAACATAAATTAAAAATGCTCAAAAATAAATTAACTACACATGGTATCATTTTACTACAACTAATCTATTATCAATATAACTTATTTATTATCATTTTATTATACTTCACCTAAACATACAAGCACACAATCATGATGTTTAACATATTTAACATAAAAATCATACTCATAAAATTATAATAACAAAACAAACTAATTTACTAAAAGGATAATATAAGACATAGTTAGTCACCTTATTTGGATGTTAATCGTCGAGGATCTAAAATAAATTTTAGATCGGATTTTACTTCACCCATAATACCCAAGTTTTTTTTTCACCCAAAATAAACCAAAAGTTTGCTCCTAATATACCCACTATCTAATTAGAATACTTAGGAATTATTAGAAATATTATTAGGGTTTTATTTTAGAGTGTTTTTGGAAGAAATGGAAGAAAAAATCAAAGAGAGAAAGAGAGGCAAGGAGCTACGGTCAAGAGGAAGCAAATGAAGTTGATTTTGCCCCTTGAGAAAATATGAGGATGATGTTGAAAAAGAATTAGGTTAAAATGAATTAAAGGTAATGCTTTATCATTAAGTAAATAATGTTTTAATAAAATACAATTAGGGAACAAAATGATCAACATAGACTACTAAAGTCCACCTTACTATTTGTGTTAGAAAGTGTCTCTTTGATGTTTTAAAAAGTTTTTACGAAATAAATCGGGTTTAAAAAGTCGGGCGTCAAAAGCGATAAAAGTTAATGTGTGCGCGTTTGACGAATTTTTGAAATATTTCTACTTTTAAATTCTAAGACTAAAATATTTTATTTACTATTGAAGAAAATATTTAAAAGTGACGGGAATGAAAAATGGTAGTATTAATGTATTAGTGTCATATTTGTATATGTATTATTATTATTATATATAAACTTTAAATTTAAATAAAGAAAATAAAAGTGATGATGATAATTTAAAGTTGTAAGAAAATGTGTAAGAAAAATGGAAGAGGATAGACTTTGAAAAAGTCCAAGTAAGTCGGCTCATTTAAGAAAAATCAGGCTTGATTTTTGTTTTCGAAATTTTCGATTTGCGTGATCGCAGAAAGTCTCAAAATAAAAGATATGATCTTAAAATAGTGTTTTAAAATAAAATCGGAATTAAAAATAAAAATAATTTTCGAAAGGTATTAAAAATAAAAATCGGATCTTAATCCTCGAAATTTTGAATAAAAATTTCCTAGGTCGAAATATTTATTTTTTTCGTTGAATGTTATAGATTTAAAGAATTATAATCAAACGTCAAAAAGTTTATCAGTTTAAATTAAGTATAACTTAGAATTTTGACATTATGTGAAAATGTTAGTTAAATGAAATTGAAATAGTAATTATATATTAATATTTAATTATTTATTAAAAATAATCAAAATGGGTACATTTTCATTAAAAATGACGTTGATTTGCTTTTCAAAATGTTGATGTTGATTGTTTGATTTTTGATTTGCGTGTTTGAAATTGTTGACTTGAATTTCAAAGCCGAGAAAAGTATAAGTGTTGATTTTTATAAAATTTTGAAATGTGTTTCTTTTTCAATTCTAAACATAATATAACAAACTTTATTTTTCAAAATTTTTAAATTTGTACTTAGGAAAATTTAATATTATTTGGCGAAAAAAATTCAGACACATTTTTATAATAAAGAAAAAGGATGAATTTAATTTAAGGAATTAAATTCTTTTATCAAATTGTGTTAAAATAACACCTGTTCTGAAACCTACCCTTAAGAAAAGTTTCGTCCCGAAACTTGGATAGAGTGGATAACTACTTGCAGTTGAGCAATGCAGTTAGAGAGAATATCAAGATTTTACGAGTTTCGATAATGATATTTTATTTTGGTAGAATAAGACTTTTCCAAATGTTTGAATTTTTGAATTATTCTAAAGATGTTAGACAGAGTGGAAATATTAGAGATTAGAATCGTTTTAATATTTACAAATGGAATATTTTGAATTAATATAGAAATATTGCTCGATTATCATTTTTGAAATCGTCATCAAAGGGATTTTCAAAAAGGTGGGGCCTAGAAGTTTTGTACGGAATTAATTTAAATTAAAATTATAAGGGTTTTAAAATAAAACAAATTATAATTTTATTTGAAATTAAATATATAGTTTTAAGTTGGTTGAAATAATGATTTTAAATAATTTTAATCAATGATTTTAAACCATCATATTTTGTTCTACCCCCTTAAGAAATTTTTAAACATATATATCAAGTTCAAGATAAAGGATAAAATTTCATTTTAAAGGTTGAGAAATTTGGAAAAAGTATTGATAAGTTCAAAAATTCGAAAATAATCAAATTCGATTGTAAATGAGGTAAAGAATATACGATTTGAAACAAAATAATTTCAAAGGTATTTAAAATAAGGAAATAAAATTTTGGAATTAATTGAATAAGTTTTCAGAGATATTTTCAAAGGGAAAGATTTAAGTAAATTTTTGAAGATAATTAGGAATTATAATTTTACGAAGATTTGTAAATTTTAAAAGAGATAGTAAGTTTAAGAGATTTAAAATGTAATAAAGTTTGAAGGTTTTTGAGAATCGATCAAAAAAAGTTTAAGGAATTGACAAGCAAAAATGAAATCATTTTGCGAGATTAAGGAAGGGGAATGAAAGTTCATTTGAAAAGTAGTTATTAGGAATTTTAGATTTAGGAATTTAGAGAATTAGAAGAAAAGGTTAAAGAGGTTAAAAAATTTTAAAAGAGAACGAAACAAAAATTTTAGTTAAAGAGGATAATTAGATAGAGTTGTAGAAATCTTCTTCGCGACAAGAATTTTCGAGATGTTGAACGTCTTATCAGTTGTATGGTCCTTGATGCGTCCATTTGTTGCGTCTAAGGTCTTGTCGTCATGTATTTGATTAAAGGCTTCGATCTTCGAGAATTCAACTTATTACTTAGATTTTATATCCGAGGATAGTTGTTAGTTTTCAGTTAGTCACATCAGCAAGTAGCAAGCATACGATAGTTAGTGTATTTTATTTTGAGGGAAGTAGTTCGTTATTTAAAAGTCCTTAGCCTATGGTCGGTCCTTAAGGTTTCTACCCATCCTCACACTTTAAAGCGATCTAGGTTATTATTTTAGCGAGCTAGATTTCTAATTTATTATTTGATCCTATAAGTCTATGCCTGACATACGATATGAATGTCTGGCCCAGGTGTCTCTCGCTAGATGAAATAACTATTAAGTTACTCACGGTCGCAAGACAGCTTTGATACCAACTGTAACAACCTGGTTTTTAGTCGACTTTAATTACTAAGGCGGAAATTAATTAAGTCTTAAACCAGCGTTATTAATTATACAAATAACCCAAAATATTACATCATCGTTTAAGAGTTGAATTGAACAACTCTAAATACGGAAGTTAAAAGAGTAAAGTATTATATATTACAAATCTCTCAAAAGCGACTAAAAGTAAAGCATAAAAGCGTTGCATGGCCCCGTCCAAAATCCAGCTTCCGGTCCATGATTATCCTGCACAATAAACTATTGGGGGGATGCCCGCTGAGCGGACAGTGACTAGCTATGCTCATACTTACCCTCGATTTCAATTACTTTGGTTTAATATTATCGCTTTATGAACATAACATTATGATAAAAACATAAACATGCTTAATACAAATAGTATATAGAGACATATAAGTCATAATAAGCATGCCGTTTAAAGCGATAAATTATACAAGCATGATATTCAATTATGAAGGCAAATAGCATATAATAGCATAGCAATAGTATCACAATAATTCAATAACATTACAAGGCGATATCGGATCGCAATCAAACATACCTATCTTATCATTCTCCTCATACAGACTCGATTCAATTCAGAAAGTTGTGGTCTTTAGTTTTCGAAGATGGTACACACTCATTCTCAATTAAACATACAACAGACAACACATACTGCTTACGAGCCTGACCACTGAGTAGGCCTTTGTACTCTGATCGATTGCATCTCACTTCCATAGTGCAGAGGCTTACTCGACTCGTAAACCACGCCGAATACTATAATACTTGCATCTCATCCTCTAGTGTTCGAAATGATTCGAACTTCAGATACAATCCCGTCAAGTGATCTGTACATGTGGCAAGAACGAATGCTAGTGTCGCGCCCACTAAGAACGAAACACGGCAAGGAGACAGAACCGCAAAGCGCATAAGCACATAATGTCACGGTGGCCCTGGTAACTTTAGCGAAATAGGGGAATAAAACCCTAGTCTAGTACATGTACACTAGTATCCAATTTAAGAGTGGGCTATGCTATTCATAGAGCACCTTAACTCAGGATAAAACGACTATTTCCTAAAGCCTGAGGCAAAAGCCTTGGCATATTCAATTATCTTGTCCGGCAATGGCGACCGCCACAAGACTATCTTAAACCCCACTTCACTCACGATTGACGTTTTCATATCTGAGGCCCAAGCTTGACCTTTTATTTAACTTACTCAATATTCATTCTTTATTTGATATTACATACCACATGTTACTAGACTCTCCTAGTCTCAGCGTCAAACGTTTAAGTATTTGTAGGTTTCATATGATCACATAACACGTTCGTTTATTATTTGAAGTGTTGTTAATTATTAACGTTTTCAAGTTTCTAAATTGATACGTTTATTAGTATGTCCAATTTTATTTAAGTGTTTTGCAAACACCTTATTAACCCATTTACTTATTCATTTTCAATTTTCTATACTTAGTAAAATTTTCAATTATTTTCAATATTTCACTATTCACTTTTCACTATTCATAAATCACTATTCACTTGACACTATTCATTTGTCACTATTCATCGTATTTTATACGTATTTTTATACGTATTCACATTTTTATACTTCGTATTCTATACGTATTTTTATACTTATACGTATTCCTATACCTGTACGTATTTTTATATTTATACGTATTTTTATACTTAAGATATTTTAAGTATAATACCAAACTTGTTTTTATTTTCTAAGTACAAATTTTTAGTTTCAAAGTCGTTAGGTTCGTTTTGTACTTAGGCGATTTTTGAAAATATTTTAAAGTCTAGTTTTAAAAATGTTAAGTTCGGTTTGTATTTGGTCATTTATGAAAATATTAGAAAATCATAGTTTTAAAAACGCTAAGTTCGGTTTATAAAAGGTGATCAATGATATTTATTTTAAAATAAGACTCGGTTAAATTTAGTCGTCTATTTATTTAAGTTAGTGATAGTATCGTGGATGATTCATTTATAGTCTGTATGTCCAAGTTCAATAATCCAATAGCAAAGGTAGTATCACACGATTTAATTCATTTTTATAACGGTTAACATATTTTCATCGGTTTATAATAATTCATTTATAATTAAAACGATTTATACAAAAGTTCAATTCTAATTACCATTTAACTTTAGTGACTTAGTGATAATTTCATTTTAGTCAAATTTAGCAAATTAAAAATGAGAATGTCGTGTGATATATATATATTACAAAATTGATTTGATTTCTTTTAATTTCTTAATTCTAACTTATTAACGAATAATTAAATTATTTTAACAATAAACTAAAAAAATGATAAAACATATTTTTAGACCCAAAATGGCAAGAATGCCGTGGCTAAGCTAGTTAGGGTCCTAAAATTTCATTTTTCGATTTTAACGGTTTTTAGCTTAAAGTCTTTATATTTTAATTATTCTAATTATACTAAAACGGTTTAATCTATAATGAAATTTACTAACAATTTCATTTATATTTATGAATAGTGTTTTTCAACACTTTAAATTTCTAACTTTTTAATCTAAATGATTTATAATGTTTAAGTTGATTTATAGTATAATACTAAGTGATATATAAAACAATAACTAAACATAAACACAAATTATTAACAAATATAAAATAAAATAAGATCAAAATGAGTAAACATGATGAACATCAACATGAAGAATATAAGAACACTCATGAAGATCTTAATAAAGTTCAAGAACACATATTTCGATTTTAACATACAATAATTTATTTTCCGAATTTAATTTTTTTAACATGACTACATCTATTTTAACTAACTTAACACTACATATTATTTACAAAAATTAAAAGTGAATATTTAGTAAAAATAAAGAGAAAAACCGTGATATGTATATATGGACATACAATTTTTATTTTTCATTTTTAATCACATTAAACTCATTTTTAATATTTCACATAATTTTTATATATAACTACTACTCAATTAAAACATAACTAAACATAAAAATCATATGAACATAAATTAAAAATGCTCAAAAATAAATTAACTACACATGGTATCATTTTACTACAACTAATCTATTATCAATATAACTTATTTATTATCATTTTATTATACTTCACCTAAACATACAAGCACACAATCATGATGTTTAACATATTTAACATAAAAATCATACTCATAAAATTATAATAACAAAACAAACTAATTTACTAAAAGGATAATATAAGACATAGTTAGTCACCTTATTTGGATGTTAATCGTCGAGGATCTAAAATAAATTTTAGATCGGATTTTACTTCACCCATAATACCCAAGTTTTTTTTTCACCCAAAATAAACCAAAAGTTTGCTCCTAATATACCCACTATCTAATTAGAATACTTAGGAATTATTAGAAATATTATTAAGGTTTTATTTTAGAGTGTTTTTGGAAGAAATGGAAGAAAAAAATCAAAGAGAGAAAGAGAGGCAAGGAGCTACGGTCAAGAGGAAGCAAATGAAGTTGATTTTGCCCCTTGAGAAAATATGAGGATGATGTTGAAAAAGAATTAGGTTAAAATGAATTAAAGGTAATGCTTTATCATTAAGTAAATAATGTTTTAATAAAATACAATTAGGGAACAAAATGATCAACATAGACTACTAAAGTCCACCTTACTATTTGGTAAGAAAATGTCCCCTTGATATTTTAAAAAGTTTTTACGAAATAAATCGGGTTTAAAGTTCGAGGCCAAAAGCGAGAAAAGTTAATGTGTGCGCGTTTGTCGAAGTTTTGAAATATTTCTACTTTTAAATTCTAAGACTAAAATATTTTATTTACTATTGAAGAAAATATTTAAAAGTGACGGGAATGAAAAATGGTAGTATTAATGTATTAGTGTCATATTTGTATATGTATTATTATTATTATATATAAACTTTAAATTTAAATAAAGAAAATAAAAGTGATGATGATAATTTAAAGTTGTAAGAAAATGTGTAAGAAAAATGGAAGAGGATAGACTTTGAAAAAGTCCAAGTAAGTCTGGCTCATTTAAGAAAAATCAAAGCTTGATTTTTGTTTTGAAAATTTTCGATCATGATCGCAGAAAGTCTCAAAATAAAAGATATGATCTTAAAATAGTGTTTTAAAATAAAATCGGAATTAAAAATAAAAATAATTTTCGAAAGGTATTAAAAATAAAAATCGGATCTTAATCCTCGAAATTTTGAATAAAAATTTCCTAGGTCGAAATATTTTTTTTTTTCGTTGAATGTTATAGATTTAAAGAATTATAATCAAACGTCAAAAAGTTTATCAGTTTAAATTAAGTATAACTTAGAATTTTGACATTATGTGAAAATGTTAGTTAAATGAAATTGAAATAGTAATTATATATTAATATTTAATTATTTATTAAAAATAATCAAAATGGGTACATTTTCATTAAAAATGACGTTGATTTGCTTTTCAAAATGTTGATGTTGATTGTTTGATTTTTGATTTGCGTGTTTGAAATTGTTGACTTGAATTTCAAAGCCGAGAAAAGTATAAGTGTTGATTTTTATAAAATTTTGAAATGTGTTTCTTTTTCAATTCTAAACATAATATAACAAACTTTATTTTTCAAAATTTTTAAATTTGTACTTAGGAAAATTTAATATTATTTGGCGAAAAAAATTCAGACACATTTTTATAATAAAGAAAAAGGATGAATTTAATTTAAGGAATTAAATTCTTTTATCAAATTGTGTTAAAATAACACGGGGTGTTACAAATGCCGTGAGCAAGGTAGTAGTAGTTCTAAATTTTCATTTTTCGATTTTATCGGTTTTTAGCTTAAAGTCTTTATATTTTAATTATTCTAAAACGATTTAGACTAAAATGGAATTTACTAAAAATTTCATTTATATTTATGAATAGTGTTTTTCAACACTTTAAATTTCTAACTTTTTAATCTAAATGATTTATAATGTTTAAGTTGATTTATAGTATAATACTAAGTGATATATAAAACAATAACTAAACATAAACACAAATTATTAACAAACATAAAATAAAATAAGATCAAAATAAGCAAAAATGATGAACATCAACATGAATAATTCAAGAACACACATGAAGATCATATTAAAGCTCAAGAACACTAATTTCGATTTTAATAATTTATAATTTGTTTTCCTAATTTAGTTTTTTTTTTCATAGGAACATCTATTTTATACTAACTTAACACTACATATAATTTACAAAAATTAAAAGTGAAAATATATTAAAAAAAAATGGGAAATGCCGAGCCATATACATATGAACATAAAATTTCTATTTTCGATTTTAATCACTTTAAACCCATTGTTAATATTTCACATAATTTTTATATGATAATACTACTCAACTAAAACATAAACAATCATATAAATCATATGAATCATAATTAAAAATGCTCAAAATTAGTTTAACTAAATATATGAACATAATACTACAATAATCTATTTAACATATTATTTAGTTATTATCATTTTATTATACAACACATAAACACACAAGTACATACAAGTGATGTTTAACATATTTAACATAATCTTCATACTCATAAAAACATAATAACAAAACAAGTTAATTTACTAAGAGGCCAAAATAAGACAAGGCTAGTCACCTTATTAGGATGTTAATCGTTGAGGATCTAAAATAAATTTTAGATCAGAATTTCTTCACCCATAAAACCCATTAACTCCACCCAAAATAACCCAAGAGTTTAGCTCCTAATATACCCACCTATTAACTAAGAATACTTAGGATTTATTAGGAATAATATTAAGGTTTTTATTAAAGGTTTTTGTAAGAAAAAATGAAAGAAAATAAAGGAGAAAAGAAGAAGAGTAGTGCATGTCCAAATGAAGAAGCACACAAGTTCATTTTGCTCTTTGTAACTTGTCAAATAAGTTAGACAAATTTTTGGTGCTAATTAAAGTTTTTATTTAATTTAAAGTTTAATTAAAAGAAAATAGGAAACATCCTCATTCTAATTGGTTAATAAGGTCTCCATTACTATTTGGCATTAAAAATGTCTTTTTGATGTTTTAAAATATTTTTCACGAAATTAGTCAGTTTTAAAAAGTCGGGTGTCAAAAGCGATTAAAGTTAAAGTGTGCGCGTTTGACAATTTTTCGAAACATCTCTACTTTAATATTTTAAGACTAAAATATTTTATTTATTACTTTAGAAAAATTTTAAAAGTGACGGAAATGAAAATTGTAGTATTAAAGTAGTGGTTCCGTATTTTGTATGTATTATTATTATTATTAAGTATAATCTTTAAATTTTAAATTACAAAAATAAAAGTGATGATGACAAATTAAAGGTGTAAGAAAAATTGCACTTGTGTAAGTAATAATGGAAGATGATAAAATTTGACTATGGAAAGTCAAAAGTCAAAAGTCAAATTTTCGGGCCTGATTTTTCGTTTCTCGAAATTTTCGATTTGCGCGATCGCGAAAGGTCTCGAAATAAAATATATGATCTTAAAATAGTGTTTTGAAATAAAATCGGAAAAAAAAATTAAAACTAATTTTCAAAAGGTACTAAATATAAAAATCGAGTTTTAATCCTTGAAATTTTGAATAAAAATTTCCTAGGTCGAAATACTTATTTTTTTTTGTTGAATGTTATAGATTTAAATAATTATAATCAAACGTCAAAAAGTTTATCAGTTTAAATTAAGTATAACTTAGAATTTCGACATTATGTGAGAATGTTAGTTAAATGAAATTGAAATAGTAATTATATATTAATATTCAATTATTTATTAAAAATAATCAAAATGGGTACATTTTCATTAAAAATGACGTTGAGTTTGATTTTCTAAATGTTGATGTTGATTATTTGATTTTTGATTTGCGTGTTTGAAATTGTTGACCCGAATTTCAAAGACGGGAAAAGTATAAGGGTTCATTTTTATTTGAAAATGAAAAATGTTTGAAATTGAATTTAATGAACAAAAGGTTTTACATTTATTTTTATGAATAGTAAACATAACTTAACCTTTTTGAAATTTGAAAGGCGATATAAATTTTGTGTTGATTTTTATAAAATTTTGAAATGTGTTTCATTTTCAATTCTAAAGATAATAGAACAAATTTTATTTTTCAAAATTTTTAAATTTGTACTTAAGAAAATTTTGTATTATTTGGCGAAAAAAAAATTCAGACGTATTTTTATTATAAGGAAAAAAGGATGAATTTAATTTAAAGAATTAAATTCTTTTATAATATTGTGTTAAAATAACACGGGGTGTTACAGACCGAGAATTCTAAAGGTAGAATTAGCCAAGAGGTTGGCTTATCAATTTACAGAAATTGAGTCTTGGGATCATATATAATTCTTGAGGGAGGTCAATTGTATAAATGCTTAAGTCATCACATTAATCAGTTTTGCATTTAGACTTAAATTTAACTAAAACGATGATTTCTTATCATATTTATTTCTTCTTTTACAGTATTTGAATTCGTTATAACTGCTAAAATAACAAATGGCTGGAAGTACAGACGACCCAATGCCAAGTGCCACGCTAGATCGTGAATCCTGGCTTAAGATATTCATGGACAGTATGAATCAGTCCACTCGACTGAAGAATAACGGGTCTAACTTTATGGAATGGGAGGTGGCATTACGGAATGCTGCCATTGCTGACGGTAAGCTCAAGTACTTGACTGAGCCACTACCGCCTAACCCAGGTCCGGATGCAGGAGCCAATGCAACGCTTGCTTATAGTGATTTCGTGATGGAGGCGGGTGCGATAAAGAACGTACTCATCTATTCAATGGAATCCAATTTGCAAAAGCGGTTCATTGCCCAAGGTGCAAACAAGATTTTCACCACTCTTTCTAAGGAGTTCTCGAAAGCACCGAGAATCATTAGTTATGAGTATACCACTCGCTTCTTTGAGGCAAAACTCCAGAAGGGCCAACCGGTTAGCCCACACCATCTTGACATGATCGAGAATGTTGAGAGACTAGAGGCACTTCGTTGCAAAATCGATGAGAAGATCATTATTGATCGTGTGCTTCACTCACTTCATGATGGTTTTGCCCTTTTTAGGGCAAATTACTATATGAATGACATGAAGAAAAGTCTTCATGAGCTCCACTCGCTTCTCGTACAGACCGAGAGTGATCTGAATTTGAGTGGGAGCTTGAAGCAGGATGTTCTCATGATTTCAAACAAGAGCAAGGGTAAGGGCAAGGCTCAGGCAAACCTAGCTGTAGGGAAGCCAAAGTTCAAAAAGCCAGGAAATGTCAAGAGTGAGCCTGGTGAGTCTAGCGGTAGCTCACGAGGCAAGACAAAGAGCAAAGAAAGCATGGAGTGCCACCATTGCCACAAGACTGGGCATTGGAGGCGAATCGCCCTGTATCTTTGAAGACATAAAATCAGGACGCGTCTCTCCTGTTGGTATGTCATCTTTTATTCATATGATTGAGATTAACCATACAAGTTTCGGAACTTGGGTACTTGATATTGGTTGTGGTTTTCATCTGTGTAATCATTTACAGGGCCTAAGAAACATCACAACTCTCGCAAGGGGTGATGTGGACCTGCGTGTGGGGAATGGAGCAAGAGTTGCTGCCGTTTCAATGGGAACATATGTAATCCAACTCCCGAGTGGATTTGAGTTATTGCTGAATAATTGTTACTATGTACCTAGTTTATCTAAAAACATTATTTCTGTTTCCGTACTTGATAAAGACGGATTTTCGTTTACAATAAAGAATAATAGTTGTATTTTCTCTTTAAACGATATGATTTATGGCAAAGCAGTTTCCATGAATGGAATTTATGTTTTAGATCAAACCACAGATATATTGCATGTGAATAATAAGAAAGCAAAGATCGGGGACAAAGATCAAACCTATCTATGGCATTGCCGTATGGGACACATCAATGAAAAACGCGTGAAAAAACTCATTGATAATGGGACTATCTCCCCTTTTGACTATGAATCTTTTGGCACGTGTGAATCATGTCTCATAGGCAAAATGACTCGAATTTCCTTCAAAGGTGTTGGAATGCGCGCTGCTGACCTATTAGGACTCATACATACTGATGTGTTTGGACCTATGTCAATCAACGCTAGAGATGGCTATAGGTATTTTATCACTTTCACGGACGATTTGAGTAGATACGGTTATGTCTACTTAATGAAGCATAAAAGTGAGTCCTTTGACAAGTTCAAGGAATTCTAGAATAAGGTTGAAAACCAACTAGATAGAAAGATTAAAGCACTACGTTCAGATCGTGGTGGCGAGTATCTTTCGAATGAGTTTGATCAACACCTTAAAGACTGTGGAATAGTACTACAGTTAACTCCACCTAGAACACCACAATTGAATGGTGTGTCCGAACGTAGAAATCGAACATTACTTGATATGGTTCGATCCATGATGAGTCACACGGTTGTACCTGACTCATTGTGGGGTTATGCTCTTTTGTCAGCTGCTCTAATACTTAACCGAAGTCCGTCTAAAACTGTAGACAAGACTCCATATAAATTATGGAAGGGATCGGTCCCTAACTTGTCCTTTATTCGGGTTTGGGGCTGCGAGGCTTATGTCAAGTGGAGACACGAGGATAAGCTCGGCCCGCGATTGGTCAAGACATGCTTTATTGGTTATCCAAAAGGGATGTTTGGTCACTACTTTTATTCGCCTATCGAACACCGAGTTTTTTGTTGCGGCTAGTGTGAAGTTCTTGGAGAACGAGTTTCTCGAGAATAAGACAAGTAGTAGAAACTTCGATCTGTCGGAGATTCCAGAACCAACAACCGAGCAACCAATGGAGGTAAATGTTCCTTCATCGTCGGCTGCGGTTACTATTCCTTTGGACCCAGGAGGTCGGGTAGAGTCTCCATTCCTCCAGACAGATACATTGGTATGGTCGAGGAGAATGAGAGAGATGATGTTTTACTCCTAGAGAGTAACGAACCCGCTACCTATAAAGGTGACATGACGTGTTCCGACTCTAAGCTTTGGCTTGAGGCCATGCAATCCGAGATGGACTCTATGTATGAGAATAATGTATGGGATCTGGTTGACTTACCTGATAAGGTTCGGCCTCTTCAGTACAAATGGCTTTTTAAGATAAAGCATTCTGTAGAAGGACAACCAGATATATACAAGGCTCGACTAGTGGCAAAAGGTTTCACTCAAGTGCAAGGGTTGCACTATGATGAGATTTTTGCACCCGTAGTCATGCTGCGTTCCATTCGGATAATCTTAGCGATTGGCGCCTTTCATGATTATGAAATTTGGCAAATGGATGTGAAAACCGCCTTCTTAAACGGTTATTTGGAGGAGGAGTTGTACATGGTACAACCCGAAGGTTTCATTGATCCTAAAAATCCTAAGAAGGTATGCAAGCTTAAGCGTTCCATATATGGACTTAAGCAAGCTTCCTGGAGTTGGAATCATCGTTTCGACCAGGTGATAAAAGAGAATAGATTCAATTGATCGGTCGAGGAACCATGCTTATATATCAAGTCGAGTGGGAGCAAGATTGCATTCCTAATATTGTACGTCGATGACATACTCTTGATTGGGAATGACATACCTCTCTTAACTTCGGTAAAAGTGTGGTTAAATAACCATTTCCAGATGAAGGATCTGGGAGAGGCACAAAGAATTTTGGGGATCCGTATCTACAGAGATAGATCACGACGGATGTTATCCCTCAGTCAGGAGTCTTATATAGATAAGATTCTTGAGAGGTTCAGTATGACCAATTCCAAGAAGGGGAACCTTCCTATGATTTCTGGGACGCATTTGAGTAAAGCTCAGGCACCTAAGACATCAGAAGAGGTGCAGCGCATGAATCGGATTCCTTATGCATTGGCTATAGGATCGATCATGTATGCCATGATATGCACACGTCCAGACATGGCATATGCATTGAGTATGACTAGTCGTTACCAAGGCAATCCAGGTGAAGCATACTGGATAGCTGTTAAGAATATCCTTAAGTACCTACGGAGGACTAAGGAATGGGTATTGACTTATGGAGGAGACACTAAGCTATGCGCAATCGGTTACGCAGATGCTAGCTTCCAAACGGATCGATATGACTCGAAATCTCAGTCTGGATTCGTATATTCTCTTAATGGCGATGCGGTTAGCTGGAAAAGCTCCAAACAAAGTGTTATAGCAGATTCTACGACTGAGTTCGTTGAGATATGATAAGCATGAAGGGCACTTTATTTCCATGGGAATTAAGCGTGTTCCTAAGTTGTATTAGTTGTTTTTATGGATTAGACACATGTTTCTCTTTCCTAAAACTACTAATAAAATCATCGTTTGTTTCATATTTTGTTTTTCATGTGGGTTGTATAGACAACATTGAACACCACAAAGTGAACTGAATTACATTATATTTGTTTTGGTCCATAATCGCCTACATGAGCTGATAACTCTGGCGATTATATTGTGACGTCGATTGATGGTGGGTTCAACGAGCCATAAATCAAACTGTTGACTGATCGATCACAGATGCGGGTTATAAGGATACTGCGCAGGACAATTTTTGTGACAACGTTATGGAGTCCTAAATGTTTCAGAACATTCAGTGCCCGGTCGTGGATAGAACATCCATAGTGTTCCTAGAGTCGATTCTTTTGACTATCGACTGTCTCTTGAGACTAAGGCAGTTTTTGGGTGACTTTGGTTTCTTTCTCATGGTCGACCGTAACAGGAGGCTAAGTAGATTTTCACTGGGTCATTTCATACTGCTCTTGTATCTGCAAGATTCGAGTTGAAGGAAATATCCAAACCTTTATCAGGATATGTTATTTCTCAGGGCCACTCGAGGAGGTGTAACTGAAATGCATGGCCATGCTCGAATAAAGATTCGTTTATTAGTTAAGTTACTCTCTAGTCGAGGAAACTACTCTTGATACTGATCACTTGTAAAATACGACCTTTGAAAATACGGATTTTGCAAATTGTTTTACATTGAGTGGGAGAAATTTATGGGATATGAGAATCGGTTATCGCACATACACTTGTACGGACAAGTGGGAGATTGTTGGGGTTAGTGTCCTCCACAGTTAGTGCAATAACATAAATAAACCTCTATAGGTTCACAGGGTACATTTTGTATTGCAATCAGTTGATTAACGTTTATCGATAACGGTTGGCTTGCTAGATAAGTTTGACGTTATTGTCATACAGATGGCGGTGATCAACTGGTCCCTAAAAGTTACACCTAAAGGATGTGTTTAAGAAATGTGATTATTTGAGAAAATAATCATATTGATGCCTTACTAATAAGACTAAAAGGTTAGTTAGTGTTTTTGACTAAAATGTTAGTCAAGTAGGATAATGATATGGCCAATTAATAAAGATTAAATAATATTAGCTGAGACGAATTAAAAGTAATTCGTAAATTGAATATAAAATGTTATATTTAATTATTGAATATAATATAAGCTAATTAATCATAAACTGTTATAATTAATTAGAAAATTATAAATATATGGATATTTATAATTTAATGATATATTATAGTGGATCATATTTATGACACTAGTAATATTATATTATATTATAAAGCTAAAAGAAACCTCCAGGAAAGACTCTTATTACTCTTTGACTCCTTTGTCAACAAGTAATTAGATTTTGGAAAGTAATTTTTGGAAAATAAAATTACTCCCCAAATTTGAGGTGAGGGCCAAAAATTTGTAGTATATTAGGGGAGTTTTGACTCAACCTAATTCTCTAATTGATTCATTATAATTCGCACACACAAATTTAAGAAAATTAGTTTTCTTCTCTTAAAAGTTTTCTAGCAAGAACTAAGGCATATCTTGGACAATCTTGGGTGCAACTATTAGGAGATATCAAGTTTCTTGATATTCAATCTTAGGCCATTAAAGCAAGGACTAAAGGTTGTTTTCTTAATCTCTTGTTCAATTATGCAATTTCTTTTATGACCATTAATCATGTACAATAAGTTTCATTATAATCCTGGATGATTAAAGGGCATGTATACGGATATATTCCCACAATCTTAATATCAAGTTCGCTTAGACGAGACACAAGAATTTGGAGTACGTGAACTTGATTCATGATATTTGACTTATCATCAGTTATATAAAACTCAAAGTATTTCAGGGCAAGAATTTGTCTGTACCTCTTTTTCATTCTTGTATTTCACCTCTAATCCATTCTATATGTCTTTAGGAGAAGGCAAGTTTCTATATAGGTCGTACAGACGGTCGGTGAGAGAATTCATAATGTAGCCACGACATACGATTTCATCCTCCATTCGCTTGTTACGTTCCTTCTTGATTGCTTCTGTGTCGTCTGGTTTTGGTTCGGGTATGGCAAGGAGTTCCGAGTCCAGAACATAAAAAATTTTGAGAGTAGTGAGTAAAAACTCCATGTGATCCTTTCAACGATTATAATTTGTTCCATCAAATCGAGCCAATTAGGAGTCTTCAATAATTTGGCCACTCTGAATCTACGCTTTTACGGTTGTAGACATTTCGGTCTCCATAGTAGTATAATTTTCTTTAGATTGTTAGAATAATTTGCTTTCGGTAATGAAATCACAGTAAGGCGTTAATTATAATGTCCTAAAAGAAATTATGCCCCCACTATAAAGGCAATTTCTTTGGGATACAATACTTCTTATTGTAAGGGTTAAAACGATTTTTTAAATGATCAACATTATGGGACGAATGTCGTATTAATAGAAGTAAAATGATGGGCCTGAAGAGGAACGAAATTTAAGAGATGCAGGGTTTCGTTAATAAGACGAGTCACTAAGTTTGGCCCAGAATAGTTTGTGTTCAATGAACTGTAATGCGATGATTAATACATTGAACAAAATGTCGGAGTTGGGAATTAATTCGCCCAACGCCCAAGCGCCGCAAGTGCGCTTGTCAAGATTAATCTATAGTCAAGGGTTCTCCTACTAGTGGCCCAATACACATTAGTCATAATCTCAATCTATTTAATTAATTAATTAGAAGAGTAAATATATATAAGTTAATAAGATCTTTTCTAATCTTTTAATGTGGGATGTATTATCTCCACAAACTCACCTATATTCAAAAATGACTCCAACAAAGGCTCCTCAGGAATAGTGTCTAGCTAAGCAATGCTAGAAACTTTTGTGATCTCACTAAAAATTTTCTTGTACATGCGGAGGGTTCTTTTGGGTTCAGGATCAAAGGGTACTAATTCCTCGTAGTAATTCCTGCGAAACGCAAAGATGATATCTGGTCATAAGGAACAGAAGGTTCCTTGAGGCAAAAATAGCAATCTAGAAAACAACTAAAATGGCATCCCGATTGATTAGACCTGTCAAAACATGACCCGACCCGTGTTTTGTGGGTCAAGACCTATAAATTTTGACCCGTCACCCAAACGACCCGAACCTAAAATGACACGTTAATTTAGGGTTAAGATCGGACCCGATTCGATGGGTCAAGTGTAATGTCATGTAAAAAGACTTTCTGAACCTATAAATTAATATATCATGGAAAAAAAATAATTTTACTATTAATAATTGTTTCAATTATAATCTTATTAGCTGAAATATTAAAATAAAATCGAATACAAAGATTAAAATTTTATGATGATATTCATAAATATACTATTTTAATTTTATAAAGAGTAAATTGACAATTACACCCATCGTTTATTGCCAACTTGAAACTTACATCCACATTGTTTTCGACTTTGTAACTACTACCACTATCCTTGGTTCGATTAATGATTACTACCATGTACAGACCCGAAGTTATGTAGATTGAATCTGAGCCGTTGATCTTTGTAAGGGCTTTTAAGTGATTATTTTTCTTTCCATTTTACCCTTAACTTTCCTTTATCCCCTCCTCCTCCTTCTTTTCGTCTGATCTTACCTAAATTACATGAGCTTAACAATTCCTCACCATTATTCTTTCGAAATTCATCAATATTTTTCTCCTTTTAACCCCCTCAAGCTGTCATCTTCTTTTTTCGCAGGTAATATTATTTTCGGCCAATTTCATCTCCTTTTTATTCCTCACCAGTTGCTAATTTTGTTTTGATGAAAATCGAATCTATGAACCCTAATTTTCGAAAATTAGGGTTTTCAATTGTTCAAACAGTTAGTGTTGAATCTACTGTTAGTAGGTCATTAAATTAGGGTTATTAGAAATGTCGGGTAAATTAGGATTGTTTAGGTCAATGTTAGTTGATTAATTGATTGATTTCGAATTAATTTTGATTTAGGATTTTCGATTGTTTAGGTCATTGTTAGTTAATTGATTGATTTCAAAGTAATGTCGGTTAAATAGCAGTAGTATTTTTGTTAAATTATGATTTTTAATTAAACATGGTTTGATTGATGTTTCAGTAAATGTCGATTAACAGTGGCGAGAATTCTTGTAACGGGTCGGGCAAATGTTTTTGCGACGAAGAGGTTGCGATGCATACTTCGTGGACTTTTAATAGCCTTGGGCGTCGATTTTTGTGTTGCAAGACATACGATAAAATGACGGATAGGCGAGGATGTCTATTCTTCAAATGGGTTGATGAGAATCAAACCGAGTGGCAGAAGGTAGATAGAGAAATTATAGATGGATAAGAAAATGTTGGTAATCGATAAGGAGTTCTGACGTTGGAGAACGATGCCGCCTTGAATAATTTGAAGACGTTTACAAATATGGCCGAAAAATTTAGGGCCAAAATCAGGGAGTCGGACACGAAACCAAGTTTTGGAGAAACGCTTTTATGGCATCTTTCGTGGTGAATGTAGTCTTAGCAATGTTCATTAAGATGAACTAAGTTGACAATGTCGTATTTGTGTAAAACTTGATTAGTTGTTGGAAACGTTTGTGGTGATTGTAGTCTCTTTAGTTGACGTTAAGTTCTTGAACTCATTTTAAATGTCGTATTTGTAACAGTTTACGTACTAACTTCTTTGGTCATATTTTGACCCATTTTGTATAAAAGCGGTTATTAGTGTGTTGGTTATTGCCATTTTGACCCACTTTGTACACATAAATGACAACATAGTTTGGTTCACGACAAAGTTACAACGAAAGTTTAGAGTTGTGGACACTTAAATTGTCGAGATATTAACTACAAACAAAATTAAGTTCATCGACAAACACGATTATATTACAAACCAAAATAGTTTAGTTCCCGACGTTCTTACAAGCAAATTTAAAACCAAGTTCACAAGATTAAGATCAATGTCCACAAAATAACAAACCTAAGAACAATGTTTTCGAAACGTAAATAACCTGCAGGACAGACAAGGTTTTATTATAAACTTAGAAATCAGTAGTTTAGTCATTGAACCCCAATTTTTGTCTTGGTTGTGAGACGTTTTTTATAAAGCCATTGACGCTCTCCTGTGACAGCTTTTACACGTCTTGACATTGTGCCCTCGAGTACCACAGTTGCTACAAGCTCTTGAGAATCTCTCTTTCTTCGGTCCTTTGCTTATCTCACCCGCCTCGGGTCTCCACTTTCTTCCCTTACGCACTCACATCTTCTCCGACAACCTTCTTAGCTTCAACCATTAGGCTATAATAGGATAATTCCCGTCTTGTAACTTGACCCATTAGCACCAAAACCCTGTCCTCGTAAATAATCGTTTTTTTTGTGAATTACAAACTTCCCACCAACGTGGAGACGCACATCGAAAGTGGAATGAATCGACATCCTAAACACAAAGTGACAATACAACTAAGATATTACAAGCTCAATTCAAGAAATAAATTCAATTTTGCCCAAATTCGAAAATTAGGGTTTTCGGTATTATCAACTAATTATGTATTCTGACTTACTAATTCAACACTTTAAGAAACTAATTGAAGGTAAATTAAGCCTAATTAAGTGTAAATTAAGCCTAATTAAGTTTAAAGTACGTAAGCTAATTAAAAGCTACAGTAAACCCTAAATCGAATTTGGGGACAAAATCATAATATGGAATGACTCAAATTCAACAAGAACACATGAAATTGCCATACCTTGTCAAGAAAAAAAAAGTACCCACGAGTTCTCGACACCTGCTTGATGATGAATTTCTACTTAGATGACAGGGCTTAGTCGTATCACCTTATCAAAATAAACCTACAAAACAACTAACTAGTGTAGATACTTGTAACTGTCGATATGGAAATTTATAGAAAACCCGACAAACACCCAATGATGATAAGACAACATGTACTTCGTGTCCTTTATTTGAGTTCGTTTTACGATGTAAGCAGAGCGTCGTCGACATAATGTTTTATTAATTTAAATGATATTTAAATTAATGTTTTGACAAGGTAAATTTATTTCGATCAAAATTTATTTGCCTCAAGTTTATTTTATTGAAAATAAAATATTTCGATTTGAAAAATCATTTTAAGTAATTCGATTTGAAAAATCGCTTTTATAAATTTGATATTTGACTTGAAAAGTCGTTTCTCGTGTCTTTAATCCATTTTTATTAAATCGTATTCGATGAAGTCGTTTTCTTAAAAGCAAGTTTAAAGCTCGTCTTTTAACTCAATTTGGAGCCCGTTTCAACACGAACTTCGAGGCCTCTTTTACCCACACTCTTTCTCACGTTCCCATGATTAAATACAGCCCAAACCACGACCTAAACCCACCATAACAAGCCAAAACGTAGCCAAAAATAGAGCTGATCCGCAGCAGCTCGTAAGCCCGAAATCAGCCTTTATTTGACCCAAACCCGACTCCTATTCGCCTACCCATAGCCGATACCCGTATCCTAACTATCCTACCCATGTACCCTTGCCTTGACACTCAAGAAAACCCCCTACCAAGCCCTAAACCGAGCTGTGGACAACAGCCCCGGAAAACAGAGCAAAGCTGCCCTTAACCCCTCAAAAAACCCTACTTTCGACCCTATAAATATACACTAACCACAAGCGTTCAAGGGTTACGAGTTTTAGAGCATACACACACAATACTAAGTCACAAAAAGCCCTCAAAAAGTCTCAAAAGAAGTCGAGATAGCCGCTCGAAAAACAGAGCATCACTTTCTGTTTTTCGTTCAGCTATCACCTCTTCTGCCTCGGTTCTCGTGTTGAAAGCTTCATAGTCTCCCTGATTTGTTTACATAATCTTAAAGTTCACGTTGTCACGATTTTAAAACATCTTTTGTTTAAAATTTCGTTGAGAAACGAAGAAGTTACAAGCTTTTGAAAATCGCTGTCAGTTTGGTTCAAAGTTACGGATTTACAATTGGTTTTCGTCGACAACGGCCCCTTGGGATAAAACCTTACAAGCGATTACGACTCAAAGAATTGGTCAACGATACATGTAAGTTGAGGGTGCAAAAATACTCACTTTACTTTATTTAAATCATCGTTTATTATCGTTTTTTGTCGCTTTGTTATTTATCGTCGTAGTTATTATATTTATCGTTCGTTGTAGATTTATATTTTTAGCGTGATTTTGATATGTATGCATGGTTGTGACGGGTTCCTTGTCTATTTAGTATGAATGTTTGGTTTTCTTGTGTAATATGATTTGAGTATTCTTCGTTAGATTAATTTTGATTAGTTCGTTAGTTTATCGCATAATTAGATCTAATTCATGTTTAATTGTTTTAATTGTCTAAAAATTGATTCATGACGTTTTTCCAGATTTATAATTCATGTTTGTATTTTTAGATTAATTTTCGTGATTTTATTCCATCGTTTAATATTTGTTTTGTAATTAACTTCTTTAATTGTGTAAAATCCGTGCACTGCGCGGATCTGTTTGCTGTTATTTTGTTTTGTTCGTTTAATCGTAAATCGTGTTATTGTTTACGGCATAGATTTGTATAGTTTAGGCTTTCATGTGCTATGTTTAATTATTTATATTATTATTCATCTATATTTATTTGTATACTTGTCGCATTTAATTATTTTATTTACTAACCGCTAACGTTTGTTAATCTATCTTATGCTATCGAAGACTATTTCTTCTTCCTTTGTTTGTTTGCTAGAATAGTAAATGAACCCATATGTTAAATAACTTCGACGAATTTTGTGTGCATTAAACGACATAGAATGGATGTAATATGTTTAGGGTTAAAATATTGCTTGCATATCCGCATGCGTACTCAAAATAGCCATGGTTTTATTTAGTAGAGACCGTTTTTATAACGGGCGGGGTTAGGCGTTAAATTAATGAAATTCTTTTAAACTTTCTAACACGTAAACTCACACGAACTTATTTTCTCTAAAATTGGTTTTCTAAATTCCATATAAAATTTAGTCGCGACTCTCTTTTCGAATAAAAATGTTTTTGAAATAAAACATCGTGTAGATCAAATTCCCTTGTCCACAATTTGGCGACTCCGCTGGGGATAGTGAAACTTGAAAAGTAAAACGATGGCTATTTAGAGTACCCTTTTTTTTTCTTTTCTTTTTTTCTTATGTTATTTATGCATCATGTTAGGATTCGAACCATTTCTCCCATTGGGTTGATCTCAAGGTATGGAAATGACGTTCACTATGTCTGATTTAAATATCAAGGTGGTTCCGCCGAGGTTAGCAACCGCCATCTCCCCATTTCGTCCCTGACTTGTGGCGGATGCGTGAGTTCCCTAACAACGTGGGATCATTGGCATGGACCCTTTTCGAGACTTAGAATAGTCTAGCTCATGCATTGCATCCTTGAACTGCGTATGACTAAATGCTCTGTGAATTCTAAACCCATGTTTTTAATCCTTTTTTAGTCAAAACTGTCATCTTTTCAATCGAATATTTTCCAAAAGTTTCTTTTAGCTGAAATGCTGTCTTTTTTAGGATTAGAGTAATCTTAAATTTTTTTCCCAACACTATCTCTTTTGAAACGATTTTTGACTTAAGCTGAAATGCTTTCCTTTTAAAAAAAAAAAATCTTTTCTTAGCTGAAATGCTATTCGTTTAGGATTAGAATAATCTTAAATATTTTCCAACACTATCTCTTTCGAAAAACAAAGATTTTTGTTTAAGCAGAAACGCTTTCCTTCTAAAATTAGAATAATCTTAGATATTTTCTAAATATTAGCTCTTTTGAAAAAAGATCTTTTCTTGGCTGAAATGCCATCCTCCTAGGATTAGAATAATCTTAATCAAATTTCCGATATTAGCTCTTTTGAAAAAAGATCTCTTCCTAGCTGAAATGCTATTCGTTTAGGATTAGAATAATCTTAGACAATTTTCGATATTAGCTCTTTTGAAAAAAGATCTTTTCCAAGCTGAAATGCTATTCGTTTAGGATTAGAACAATCTTAAATAATTTTCCTCTTAAGATTAGAATAATCTTAAATAATTTCCGAGTTTAGCTCTTTTGAAAAAAAGATCTCTTCTTAGCTGAAATGCTATTCGTTTAGGATTAGAAAAATCTTAACCAATTTTCGACATTAGCTCTTTTGAAAAAGGATCTTTTCTTAGCTGAAATGCTATTCGTTTAGGATTAGAATAATCTTAAACAATTTTCGATATTAGCTCGTTTGAAAAAAGATCCTTTTTAAGCTGAAATGCTATCCATTTAAGATTAGAATAATCTCGAACAATTCTCAACACTAAGTCTTTTGAAAAAAGATCCTTTTTAAGCTGAAATGCCACCCGTTGAAGATTAAAATAATCTCGAACAGTTCCCAAACTAACTCTTTTGAAAAAAAAATCCTTTCAAGCTGAAATACTACCCGTTTAGGATTAGATTAATCCCGAACGATTTTTTAAAACTACGTCTTTTGAAAAAAGAATAGTTTTTAAGCTGAAATGCTATACATTTAGGATTAGAATAATCTCGAACGCTTTTGAAATGCTACCCATTTAGGAATAGAATTTTTTCCAACCAAAACGATGTTTTTCGAAGGTAAAATCTAACCCCAGTTGGACTAGAATTTTCGAACAAAATAAGCCCTTTAGGTAGTCGAAGTGCTGCCCATTTTAAACATCGACTTCAACAAAAAAAACAAGTTTCATTCTCGAGTCTTGAGGAAGCATGAAATGCATCGAGTCAAGTCTAGTTGGAGTCTAAGCCGTGTATAGAAAGTCTAGTCCATCTAAAAGTCTTAGAGGATTTAACTAGTTGGGCCACCCAGGCCTATTCTTAGGCCCAAATCATGCATGTCAATTAGTAGTTTTGAGTCAGGGAATAATAACGTCTCATCTAGGCTATTTTTAGAAGTTTTATGTAAACCTTAGAAACTTGTTGGTCCAAACACGAGCTAATTACTTCAAGTCCATATCTAGTTGGGTCTAAGTCTCATACCGTGAGTCTGTCTTCAAGTCCATATGTCGCATGCATTTGCATAGTTAGGCCGTAGACCATGTTGTTAAGCTCTGAGTCTTTTCAAGTTTAATCCGTTCCAATTCATTTGCATCCCGAGTTGTTATTTACGAATAGCGTCAAAACCATGTCGATTTGTGAACCCGAGTAGCATATGCTCGTCCTTAAGTCAAAATCAAGTTGCAAAAGTAGGGTAACTTTCGAACCAAGCATCTGAATCAAATCCTGAAAGGACAAAAGTTCAAAGTCAAGGTTGGTGATTATAAGTCAGAATTCATATTCAAGTCTTATGTCTGAGTTGAGTCTAAGATTCGTTTTTTCCACAATTATTTCTAACCCCTTCTCAAAATCAATGAAATTGATCTTGTCTCTAATTTGCTTCCATAATCCAACTGATAAAAATGCACAACGCACTC
Source organism: Dianthus caryophyllus (assembly GCA_023091065.1). Taxonomy (NCBI): domain Eukaryota; kingdom Viridiplantae; phylum Streptophyta; class Magnoliopsida; order Caryophyllales; family Caryophyllaceae; genus Dianthus; species Dianthus caryophyllus. Next base: position 5,819,281 of record CM041529.1, on the reverse strand, counting down.
GAAGGTTGTCCCTGGGGTAGAAATACGTACTCATTCTAAATGGTGAGGTGCAACACCAACTCAAGACAAAAACAAAGACCAAAGGGTTTCCGACAACTAAAAAGCTAAGGTCCGGTAGTCAACTTGTGGTATACTACTCCTCTGCCTTTAGAGGAGGATCCATTAATTTGGAGCTCCACAGTGGTCATGAATTTGATCGCGACCAAAAGTACGAATATTCATGGATCACCCTCCGTGTACTCGATCGCGTGCCTAATAAGCAAACGAACTTGTCAAAGGAGTCTGGCGTGATATACATACGACCACATGCGACCGCCTACCGCAAGGTCTAGCAAAGTTGGAACAAGCCCAAGCCACAAAGGGCGCGACATATTCTCAAAAATGCAAACAAGAATACAAAAATACAAGAATTTGAGCGGCAACACGTCGGAGATCGAAGATCAAAGTCAAAATTAAAGGCGAAGCCAAAACGGTCAGAAAGTACCGTCAATTCTTTTTTAAGTCGTTCTCAAAACGGTAATGGAGACATAGTCTTGAATTCCGAGAATCTTTGGTTTATGTAGTTGCACCCAAGCGTTTAGTGTCCACAAGAGATGAGACCAGTGCTTCACAGGCTAGAATGGGATACAACACGATACCTTAGGTGAAACCTTCGAGTGCTACACACAAAAAAATTCCATGTTTATGCACCTAGATCGAACTACATCGGATTTGATTTCGCTCCACGCGAATATGAAGGCAATCCTTTAGGATATGGAATACAATCCACCACCGCCCGTCATCTAATTTGTCATCTTGTCAATTTTTTACGGGTCTTTACAAAGTCCAAATGAAGCAACTTTTGTTGAGTCTGTCTTAGTGCTCGATTTAGATTGAGATGAGAATCAATGTTCTGATAAGTAATTGTCCAGTCTTGGAATGATCTTTTTCTTAACTGGAATTGGCAAAGATGTTTACTTTGACAGTTAGTTCGCATCTCGACAAAGAATTTGCCTAGGGGGAGAACATGATACTATTAACCCACGTCTATTTCAAACCACGTGTCAATCATCTTAAAAGATCTTGCACAGTTACTAGTCTACCCGTCAGTGAAACGTTGTCTTAGGTCGAGTCGGTCGTGGTCGAACGTTCAAATGACAGTTGCTCGTGTCACGTTGTTGTCGCATTCATGTCACATTCGTGTCGTATTTCATGCTGACTTGGCCATGCTTCAATTTCAAAATATCAGAATTTCAAGAACCTTTTTGCAAAGTTTGGGTCGATGATCCGAGGTCAAATTTGAAATTCGGGCAGATGACCCACTTCAATTTTCAAAATGATGCTTGCAGGCCGATGGCCCATTTCAATTTCTAAATGATGTCTACATTCAGAGTCGATGACTCTTCTTGATTTTTAAAATGATGTTTACAATGCGGGTCGAGGACCCAATTCGATTTGATGCATGCTAACCAATACCCCACGTCAATTTCCAAGTAATTTTTGTAGTCTAGGTTGGACCCGCAATCCCACTTTAAAAACGATGTTTTTAAACTAGTTTAATGGCCGAATTATTCGAAGTGCTGAAAATCCAAAGTTCAGGTCGATGACCTCTTTCGATTTTCAAATGAAATTTGCTATACAGGTCAATGACCTAATCAGTTTCCAAAATGTGGGTCGATGACCCATTTTCAAATGATGCCTTCCGCTCGGGTCGATGACCCATCCACATTTTCCTTCAAAATATGGGTCGATGGCCCCAATTTTCAAATGATTAACATAGTTCGGGTTGATGACCCATCCACTTAAATCAAAATGCGGGTTGAAGACCCATTTTCAAAAGATGTTTATAGTTCAAGTCGATGACTCATTCACTTTTCAAGATGCAGGTTGAAGACCCATTTTCAAAAGATGTTTATAGTTGTTCGAGTCGATGACTCATCCACTTTTCAAGATGAGGGTTGAAGACCCATTTTCAGAAGATGTTTATAGTTCGAGTCGATGACTCATCCACTTTTCAAGATGCGGGTCGACGACCCATTTTCAAAAAACGTTTCCGGTCAACGACCCATTTTCAAAAGATGTTTACGGTTTCCGGTCGATGACCCATCCACCTTATTTCAAAACACGGGTCGAGGACCCATTCTCGAATGATATTCGCAACTCGGATTAATGATCCATCCTTTTGGTTTAAAAAACATGCCGAAGACCCATTTTCGAATAAAATTCGTGGCTTGGATCGATGATCCATCCTTCTTGTTTAAAAAGAAGGTCGAAGACCCATTTTTTCGAATTCGCAACACGGATCGATGATCCATCCTTTTTGTTTCAAAAGTCGCAGACTTCTACGTGAGTCGTGTGCTATGATTTGTTGTTAAGATTGAACAGGAACGCTCCAACCGGGGGCTCTAAAGTCATCAACCTTAGACCCCGACGACATGATGACATCCTCGAAATGAAGAAGTACTAGCAGAAGCTAAAAGAAGTGACACTTCCAAAAAGAATGCAGATATCGGCTTTACTGAATCAAGTAAACAAATATCATCGTTTTGGGCCGAAGCAGCAGAAAGCTACAAGCCAGCGAGCTCGAACTACGATACGGGTTTGATCCTGTCACAACAGATACGTAGGCGCCTAAGGATAAGGCTCAAACCACACTTTGATGAAAACAAAGGCATTCAGAATCATGTTTCAGGTATGATTTCTTCTTATGGCTGGTGAGCTTATATACACAGGTCTAAGGGATCATAAACGACCCATGAGGCTCTCAAGTTGTGATCTTCGATCGACTCGAGAGTCTACTTTGACTTTCGCCTGTCCAAACCTTAGTCAAAGTGGGGGATTTGTAGATAACCGTATCTATCGATATGGAAATTTATAGAAAACCCGACAAATACCCAATGATGATAGGACAACATGTACTTCGTGTCATTTATTTGAGTTCGTTTTACGATGTAAGCCGAGCGTCGTCGACATAATGTTTTTTTAATTTAAATGATATTTAAATTAATGTTTTGACAAGGTAAATTTATTTCGATCAAAATTTATTTGCCTCAAGTTTATTTTATTGAAAATAAAATATTTCGATTTGAAAAATCATTTTAAGTAATTCGATTTGAAAAATCGCATTTAGAAATTTGATATATGACTTGAAAAGTCGTTTCTCGTGTCTTTAATCCATTTTTATTAAATCGTATTCGATGAATTCCTTTTCTTAAAAAGCAAGTTTAAAGCTCGTCTTTTAACTCAATTTGGAGCCCGTTTCAACACGAACTTCGAGGCCTCTTTTACCCACACTCTTTCTCACGTTCCCATGATTAAATCCAGCCCAAACCAAGACCTAAACCCACCATAACAAGCCAAAACGTAGCCAAAAACAGAGCTGATCCGCAGCAGCTCGTAAGCCCAAAATCAACCTTTATTTGACCCAAACCCGACTCCTATTCGCCTATCCATGGCCCATACCCGTATCCTAACTATTCTACCCATGTACCCTTGCCTTGACACTCAAGAAAACCCCCTACAAAGCCCTAAACCGAGCTGTGGACAGCAGCCCCGGAAAACAGAGCAAAGCTGCTCTTAACCCCTCAAAAAACCCTACTTTCGACCCTATAAATATACACTAACCACAAGCATTCAAGGGTTAAGAGTTTTAGAGCATACACACACAATACTAAGTCACAAAAAGCCCTCAAAAAGTCTCAAAAGAAGTCGAGATAGCCGCTCGAAAAACAGAGCATCACTTTCTGTTTTTCGTTCAGCTATCACCTCTTCTGCCTCGGTTCTCATGTTAAAAGCTTCATAATCTCTCTGATTTGTTTACATAAGCTTAAAGTTCACGTTGTCACGATTCCAAAACATCTTTCGGTTTAAAATTTCGTTGAGAAACGAAGAAGTTACAAGCTTTTGAAAATCGCTGTCAGTTTGGTTCAAAGTTACGGATTTACAATTGGTTTTCGTCGACAACGGCCCCTTGGGATAAAACCTAACAATCGATTACGACTCAAAGAATTGGTCAACGATACATGTAAGTTGAGGGTGCAAAAATACTCACTTTACTTTATTTAAATCATCGTTTATTATCGTTTTTTGTCGCTTTGTTATTTATCGTCGTAGTTATTATATTTATCGTCCGTTCTAGATTTATATTTTTAGCATATTTTGATATGTATGCATGGTTGTGACGGGTTCCTTGTCTATTTAGTATGAATGTTTGGTTTTCTTGTGTAATATGATTTGAGTATTCTTGTAGATACCCAAATCCGCACCTCCCGCCAAAAACCCAGTGATGTAACAATGGACTTTTATTGCGTGCTTTTACGTTGACTTAAATGGTTCTAACTATGACGAATTCAAGTTAAATGTTTTTAAATGCAAAAGAGGTTTCTTTATGGGTCATCACCTTTAGTGTCCTTAGGTCTAGAGTCTAGCTTGTCTCGAGTTCAGGTCCTAACCGGCATGCGCACATCCCTTTTTTAAACACATATAACACATCAATCCACCTCAATACCTAAATTTAGGCCTAGCTGCTAAAACTATCTTTTAGCATTAGCAAATACCCAGGATAGTCTCACGGAATGTCCTATTTCACAAAATTACACAAAATGCACCCTTTTTACATTTTCGTGGCTCCTGCCCGTAACCGAGCCCAAACCCATACCTGCCCGCATTCCAAGGATCGGGATTGACCAAGTCAAACCCTAAAACAAACCCTAACATCAGCCAAACAATCAGTAACTTAGAGCTCAAGCAAGATTATTTCAGATATCCTAAAATATAATTTGGAAATATACGAAAAAGGAGTATCTTGTTCACTCTATCAATCGCAAGGAGCATTGCGATTGGTAGAAGCTATCGCAAGACCCCTGCGATTGCTGTGACCATGCAAGAGGCCTTGCGGCTCCTACTCCTGCTTTATCCCTAGATTTCCTAAAATCTTCCGAACTCTACACTATAAATACAACCCTTCTGGCCATTCATCCAACACACAATTTGAATACAATTCTCACCCCAAAACACTCTAAAAGCCTCACACATAAACATCCTTAGAATTCCTCATTTTCCTAGTGTTGAATTCCCTCCTTTGAAGCAGCGGCTAGGTTTCCTAAACTTGAAGGCAGGTAGTTTTTCTTTACTTCTTAGACTAGCAAGGGCCTACATTAGGCTCACCCAGGACTTTGATGCATAAGTCTGCTTTTCATAAAGCGACCATGCACCTCGAATACACACCCTATTCGTAAGACCTTTCCAAAGTCGCATAAACAATCGACCTCCTTAAAATAAATCAATGGCTAATTGAACTTTATTTTTGCATGCATCTTAGCAAATCCTCTCATTGCATCTAAATCACTTAAAATGAATTCGTCATTAAACTGAACTGTTTTCGTTAATAAGTTAAGCATGCTTAACTGAGGGTTTAAACAATCTCTTTTTGCATTATTTTACATTTATATCGCACTTGTACGTAGCGTATTACTTAGGCTCATGTATCATTCTTTGCATTGTTCTCAAGTCTAGTAGAGGCTATCTTTTGATAGGCTTTTCCAAAAGATCTTTCATAAAAACATTATTTTGATTTATGCTTTAGAAAAGTACCCTCACCCGAATCCGAATCTGGTTTCACAATAACCTTAGACGGATAGGTGTCGACGTGCCTTGAACTCTAAGACGTGTCTTTGAGCATGAGGACACGGAGGCGGGTTCTAAATTTCCCTCATAATTTAGTGGCGGCTCCAAAACAGTTTTAAAAGGTTTTTTGTACTTAATCTTTTTAACTTTACGGCCTTAGCAAGACGTCGAGTGGTTCCATGGTTAGACCCCGGTCCCTCCAGTTGGTGACTCCGCTGGGGATAGGTTTTATTTTTAAAACTAAAACTAGCTTTTTCCTTTTAAAAATAAAAATGAGACTTGAACGACTTGAGAACAATCAACATACATGAGCTAAGCATATCCGTTTAGAGTCGAATCTAGTCGGATTCACACACCAATACCTTGAGAGGTGGTTCCAAACGCAGGCTTGTCCATTCGAAAAAGCACGCTACGACTAACCTTCCTCTCACCCTCCACTGACTTCGTAGCGAACTGATTTGACCGCCCCAGGGCTTCCTTTGTATCCTACATGTTATACTATGTAGGCGAAGGGCTGAAAGCACCTGCCAAAGCGTACTCAAATCAGTTGGAGGCGTACAAGACTTGACCAAACGACCAAGAGTCATACGTACAAATGCGAGGCTATACAATATAGTCTTTTTCAAAATTCATTTGCATTGCATATCTTCGAAAACTCACTTAAAAATTTTCAAGATAAATGAACCTAACAACTAACATCTAACATTTTACTAACATCTAACATTTTACTAACATCTAACTTTTTACAACTAACATCTAACTTTTTTACAACTAACAAGCTAACACTTTTTATAAACAAAACTCTCGCGAAATTTTTGAAATAAACATTTTCAAATTTCCCTTTTTACAAAACTAGCAAAACCCGAGTTGAGGCTTGCCAACCCCAACTCGTGGATTTCATTCTTTAACCTCACTTACATCCTTTTTAACATCCTCGACTCGGCTAAACTCGAATCGATTCCTTTTTACGCATCCATCTTTAGCCCATGACAATATCCCGTCATTCGGGCTAAGCGGATGCAAAACAAAGCCTTTTAACCTCGAGACGAGCTGTGCGCACGCAGTCTTATCTCAAAAACACTCCTTGCTTAATTTCGAAACTTCTTTCTTTTTCAAAAGAGTCTTTTTTTTTCAAACGAAATGAGCTAAAAACAAACGTATAAATGAATGTGTCAAGTTGGGTCTGTCATAGAGCTGATGCACTCCATCCAAATGTAGGTTTCAACCGGATACCCGCCGCACCAAAAACCGAGTTGCTATACCCCACAAGAAACGAACCTATACCCGAAGAATGGCCGGCAATGATGATGTTAACGCCCTCCGTGAACAAGTCACCAAGCTGACTGACGACCTCGAACACCTGCTGAACCACCACAAGACCGAGATAAAGCGTTTGGAACAACGTATCAAGGACAAGACCGAAGAACATGTCTCGCTCCACACTCTCGAGGCCCTTAACCAAAAAGACGACGAAGGCTTCACCAAGTACCTCTCTAGATGGAAAAACCTAAGCGCACAAATTCCAAATCGTCCGCATGAGGACGAACTTGTGCCTAAGTTCATAAATAACCTGCGACCCGTGTATCAGTTATACATGCGGTACAGCAACATCCAAGACTTCAAACAACTCATCAGGATCGGCACGCAAATCGAGGACGACTTTAGGACCAGTGCCATGGCCAGATACACCGGAAATACCTACCAAGATAACTCACCGAAATCTCCTCACACGAGCAAGAGTAAGGAAGACTGCACTATGGATAGCCTTGACGCATTTGCAACCAAAAGCTACAGGAGCTTCATGCCTTACACTAGGGCATTCCATAGGTTGGTTGAAAACAACTACCTACAACCAATCGGGCCTACCGACGAGCCACCCGAAGACAAGAAGCCAAAACTTTGGAACCCAAATGCTTACTGTGCATACCACAGAGGCAAAGGCCACGACACAGAAGACTGCTTCAAACTGAAGCACGCCATCCAAGATCTCATCAACCAAGGAAAGCTCGACAGACCGTCTCAACCGTCCAAGCCGCCCAACGACGACAACCCTTTCGCCGACCGCAGAATCTTCGTGGGATCACCTCCCATTATGAACTGCTCCAACAATATCAAACCGAGCAACAGTCAAACCATTGGCGCTTCGTTCAACGATAAAGGGGATGAATGGCCTACGTCCAACCAAGCCACGATCCAAGGTGACGGAAGGATTAACCCTTTTACCATACAACCCAAACCATCCAACAAAGATTACCCTCCATACAACCACACAATCTTCACAGGATCACTTCCTCCCATAGATCACTCGGACTTTGTCATGCCCGAAAACAACCCAACTCCTAATACAGACATTGAGAACAAGCTAACAAGCGAAGATGCACCCACAAAACGCAAGCCATCACAACTTAAGAGGAAAATGGCAAGAACGGAGGCGTTGGCGAACGCAAAGAAGAAGAAATCCTCTTAGGATCTAATCCTTTAGGTGTCGGGTCATCTGTTGACCCACCTTCTAGTTTTAGCTTAGACTTTCAATTTTCGGAGGCTAGCTCCAGCTTTTCTCCTAATTTGTCAAACATTTCTTCTTCTTTAACGAATAATACAGATAAGTTTGCTTATGTCTCAAGCTAAAAACAAACAAATGAACAATGAACAACAAACAAAATTAAACGAAACCATTTCAAAGACAAAATCGAATCAAAGTATGCGTCAATCGAGTCTCGACACCAAGGGCATCAACGTGCACCCATGACACGTGCGTCACAAAGCAACCGACTAGGCGTCCATTCAAGAACCATCGACGATCTCGCGGATTTCAAGCAGCTCGAGTCTTTTCAATACGGGTCAAGTTTTTAAAGCGTCGAGTCAATCTCCGCTGGCCTAGGATAATCGAGTCTTGATGTACGACATTTTAACAAATCAATAAGGGAATAAGTTTGCCTACAACCCAGTTTCCTTTTACCCATTTTACTCACACTTCTTATACAAAAACATTTTACACCGACATACATTGCATCCTAGGAGTAGCTATCCGAAAGAGGTCTAGGCCGGGTACGAAGGTCCAAGTCAATATCAAGTACAAGACAAAAACAAGAAGGTTTTCACGACTAGACACTTAAGGTTGATGAGTCCGCTTGTGGTCTACTACTCCGCTACTTTTGGAGGAGGATCCATTGATTTGGGGCTCCACAGTGGTCATGAATTTGACCGCGACCAAAAGTATGAGTACTCCTGGATCGCCCTCCGCGTACTCGATCGCGTGCCTAATAAGCAAACGAACTTGTCATAGGAGTCCGGCGTGATAGACACATGATCACATACAAACCTCCCCACCGTAAGGTCTAGCAAAGTCGAAACTCGAGCCCAAGCCACAAAGGGCCCGACGAATTCTCAAGGGGAATACAATCAAAAGTGAAAACAACGGCAAAAAGAGCGAAGTCAAAAGGAAACAAATCTCAAAGTTTCCAAGAAATCAAAAAGGAAACAAGTCTCAAAGTTTCCAAGAAATCAAAAAAGGAAACAAGTCTCAAAGTCTTTAAGAAAGGGACCAAACAACAATCAAAAAGGCCGAAAGTCAAGTGGCTAAGTAAACAAAGGTCTACTCAAAAATGGACCCAGTCTAACACCTCTTCAAGGAACCCGTGCCAAAAGGACATATGGCACGATGGACATTACTCTGAGCCGAAGACGAAATTTACAACATCAATGAAGAAGCAACATACTTCGATGGTTCATCCAATTATCGAGGTTGGGGAATAGGACCCCTCTACATCAAATTGGACTTTGATGCGGCAAAGATCAACTAAGGAGAACCTACCTTTAAGATGCAATGTATCAAGGTCAATCACATAAACACCCTTTCGACCGGCGGGTCCCTAAACACACACTTTTCCACATAGACACCTACTTACCAAAATAAATACATTTCACAAACAGATTCCCTTAGGAACTACGTTAGGTTTGATTCCGTACCCACGGATACGTAGGCCGCTCACCCGAGCTCAACCAACCCTTTTACAAATTTATGTCTAAAGCTTCCAAAGTTAAGGACATCCTCACAAAAATCCACAAAAATCCACAAAATCATGGGCAAACTGTTTCTTTATCGAGGCGTTAAAACGACTATGTCAAGATAAAGTTGTGCTAGACCTAGGAGATAGTACTCTGCTTTTTCGTCTAACCTTGTTCGTTTTGCAGGAATAACAACATGCCGCTGAAGCAACCATGCGCCACCAAGCCGGGGGCTTTACCGATGCACGTGTCACAGTCACTTACATCCCTATCATTGTCGAGTCTCGAGTCACGCATACGATTCACCTTCGTCTTTGAAACACTTCAAACACTTGTTTCATCGTTGTCTTTGAAACATTTCATAGAGCACCTTTCAAAAATTAAATCAGTACTCAAGTTAACGTACCTTAGCACCCGAGTCAATGCACTTTAGGAAGCACTTCCCGAGTTAGTACACATTAGGAAGCACTCTCTAAAAATTAGCTCAACGCCCGAGTCAATACCTTTCAAACAAAAACACGTCTTTTGAAGAAACAGCATTTTCAAAATCCTATTTCGCAAAAACAACATTTTTTTCAGAATCCTCTTTTGCAAAAATAGCCTTTTCAAAATCCTCTTTTACGAAAACAATATTTTCAAAATCTTCTTTTGCAAAAAATGATTTTTTCCTTCAAACAAAAGGTATTTCCAAAAACGCGAGAGCATTTTCAAAAAACTTTCTTTTCTTGAGTACTAACTATGCAGGTACAAGCAAGAAATGGAGAAGACATCAAGCACGACATAAAGGGAGCATTCACAATGCAATCAAGCACATGGAGCACGCCCGGCGACGCTGGATATGCTCTACCCCAAGATGCCCAATCACACAAGACACGCTCTATCCAACGACACTAGATATGCCACGAAATTGGATCCAACCCGTTCAAGACTTAACCTATTGAAAGCCGTTGGCCAAACGACGAATGAACAACCGTCGTTCACCCTTTACAACAACCATGCCCGGTGGAAATAACCCATCCCGAAGTACCAAACCTCAAGATTGGGGGCTTATCTACGATATCCCCTAAATATCGATGGATAACACATTCACCTCCTTAGACTAAGAAGCCACACAAGCGTTATGGTCGACTCATGCACCATGAGTGCGATATACATTACACATCTACAACGAAGACTGGGGGCTGACACTCCATTTTAGGATCATACTCCTGTACGAAGTACAACAAAATAGATATCCTTCACGGACGTCCCAAAATTTTACAAGCCGAAGCAAAAACCCTAGCTCGAAAGTATGCCATACCTCGAAGGTATCCCTTAAACGTGCAATACCGAACTACGCTGGTCTGATTCCACACACCGTGGATACGTAGGCAGCTTTGCAAAAGGCACGACCAACACCCGACACCAAGACATCATTTCATTCAAGGACGGAATGAACATTTCCAGTTTGACTTAATTTTTACACCAAAACTTAACCAAACTAAGGGGGCAAAATTAAAAGCATAGTCACAATCCTGACTTTACTTTTACGCCAAACCATGGTCCTAATTACAAACAAGACTTTGATTTAGCTCTACAGCTTCGTCAACAAAAGCCAATAGCCAAACACCACTTTGCCTTAATACCAACCAAATTAAGACAAGCTCGAGGAGGGTAATCCAAAAACACTTTCTCCCAACATAACTAATACCAAGCACATGCTCTTCATTTTGACTCAGTTTTCATATCAAACTCAGTCAAACTCGAGGGGGTAACCCAAAAACACTTTCACCCGAAAAACCTTATCACCAAGTTTGACCATCGTTATATACTTTAACTTGGTCAAACTGGGGGCTCATACCATACACCCCTCAAGCTTCGTCAACGAAAAATAGGGTAATTTTTCGCGAAATGCCGCCTGAAGAAGAACAAATCACGCCCTCAAGTTTCCGTCCACGAAAAATAAGGTAATTTTTCGCATGACGCCCGAAGAAATCACGGTTGGCGACACCTCCAGAATCGCCTCAAGAACGAATCACGGTTAGCGACACCTCCAGAACCGCTACGAACACAAGCATGCGCGCTAAAAAGCATAATACTTTCACGTGTGCACAAGGCATCAGACACCCAAACATAAGTCCAAAGATCAGACGCCCGAACAAAGATACAAACATTCAAACACCCAAACACGAGAACGAGCACCAAACATCCCAAGTCCGAGACGAGTATCAAGTGAACCCAAAGGAATCGTAATGATACCACGTTTCATGGCCAAAGCAAGAACATTTACAAGACACAAGACGAAGACACAGAAGTAACAACAATCCAACAAGAGGCAAGCGAAGTCTGAAGATCTTTAGAAGAGCAAATCGCAGATTCGAATTTTTCCGGATTTGAAACCGCGACATGTGCGAGTGAGTTCAAGTCAAGTCGCGATTGATAAGAGATTTCCGGAAGAGTCACTAGTCGACAAGGCAATTTCGAGCATGTTTTATTCCACGTTTACTCTCCACCTTGGGCCCGATTAATTTTCGTGCCTAAGTATTTTCTTGAATCGCAAGCTTTTCATAAGGCGTCACCTAAAGTCCGCCACACTCTTAGACGAGTTGAAACACTATACACAACCTTTGCGTAAACACTAAACACGAGCATTTTCCTCGGAGGATAATTCCCGCGGGACGTAAGCACTCTTTTACGAGATGAGCACCAACACGAGCACTAGCACGAAGCATGATACACATACGCTCTTTACGAGACCAAGCACGCGCGCTCTTTTACGAGAGACAAGCAACAAAGAATAACACGCAAAGGTATTTAGCAAGCACAGAAGGCATCCCCTGACATGTATGCAAGGACCGTCATGTCCCTAAACATGTTCGTCCCTCCCTGATAAGTCTTGCTCGAGTCCTAGTCTCACCCATGGACACATACTCCGTGCCGACGATATCGAGACCAGAATTCGGCCTGGATGTTGTCGTAGTTTGACTTTCGCTTTAGTCCTAAGCTCACCAAACTGGGGCTCTGAGATACCCAAATCCGCACCTCCCGCCAAAAACCCAGTGATGTAACAATGGACTTTTATTGCGTGCTTTTACGTTGACTTAAATGGTTCTAACTATGACGAATTCAAGTTAAATGTTTTTAAATGCAAAAGAGGTTTCTTTATGGGTCATCACCTTTAGTGTCCTTAGGTCTAGAGTCTAGCTTGTCTCGAGTTCAGGTCCTAACCGGCATGCGCACATCCCTTTTTTAAACACATATAACACATCAATCCACCTCAATACCTAAATTTAGGCCTAGCTGCTAAAACTATCTTTTAGCATTAGCAAATACCCAGGATAGTCTCACGGAATGTCCTATTTCACAAAATTACACAAAATGCACCCTTTTTACATTTTCAGGGCTCGGGCCCAGAACCGAGCCCAAACCCATACCTGGCCCGCATTCCAAGGATCAGGATTGACCAAGTCAAACCCTAAAACAAACCCTAACATCAGCCAAACAACCGTAACTTAGAGCTCAAGCAAGATTATTTCGTATATCCTAAAATATAATTTGGAAATATACGAAAAAGGAGTATCTTTGTAACACCCCGTGTTTTTAAGGTTAAATTAAAATATATTTTTATTTAAAAAAAAATATTTAAAACTATATTTATTTTTCATAATACCTTATATTTTAATAGTTTTAAAGCTAATTTTGAGCCTTTTCATTTATATAATATTCTAAATGCTTTTTGCTACTAAAAATTAATTTTGACTTATTAAATACTTACAAACTAATTTTCTTAAATAATTTTTAACCGATTTCCTAAATTAAGTCAATTTATAATAAGTATGGTCCACTATTTTAATAGTAGTACAGTCTCTATATTATATACACTTTATTATTTTGTGAAATATCTTTTTAATATATCTTACCCTTTATTTAAAATGATTTTCCAAAACTAGTTTAAAGAAAATATGGTAAATAGTACTCCTTAATATGTAAGCTATTGGAATTTTAGACGGAGGAAAAGACTTACCTAAACCTCCTTATTATATTATATACGTATATATGTAAAGCAAAACCATAGAAATTAACCTAGTACTCCGTATATACTATCTTGGTCGTCGTCGTCTTCTTCGACTAAACCCTCCATTAACGCCTCTCTTTATCCTTCATTTTCTCCTTCGTTTCTTAACCGCTTTACTCCGTTCTTGCGTCATAATTATCCTCTCTCCATCCTCTTCACATTAAGGTAAGCTATACTCCGCTTCGCCTCTCGCCGCTCGGATCGTCGCCGATATCGTAACTCGTATTTATACTGCTTTTCACCCTATTCGATCGTAGGAGTGAACCAGCCCGACCCTGACGCTGATACGTACGTGGTGGACGACTCAATCGAAGACTAGCGCGAAAAGGTAACGGTGATGACGTGACTCGATATTACATTACGTTAAAGTTTGCGTGTTGTGTTATGTTGAAATTGCGATTTTGTCAATTACCCGTTGGGTGTGTGGACGAATGAACGAATGTGTGTATATGTTGAATTGCTCTGCTTCGCCTAAATAGGATACCCGTAGTATGGCTACGTGTATGTAAGAATAGGGTGTTGTCGCTTGTTGCTATGAGTGTGTGTAATAATATGAATATTTAATATTTAATTCCAAACTTGTGTTGGCTGTGCGTGGTTTTGTATGTACAGGGGAAGTTTGTGGTTAATTAATTAATTTACCAATTGACTTATGAAAGGTAGGAAGTAATCTATACTCTTTATGTGTAATTTTGACTATTGATAACTTCATGATTATCATGATAACGGTTACGTGTGAATGTTATGGCTTAACTCATTAATTTGTGTAATGGTCACTGTTTGAATATATTAGATACATTGAATACTAGACTGTTTAATTTAATAAGTTACGAAACAATTATATTCTTATCCGCTTTGAGATTGAGTTGTATTGATATTGTTGAGTTAGAGGTTGATTGCATTGATATTGATTTTGGTTGGTTGGTTTGTTGTATGCTTGAGTTCAGTGTGCGTACGGGTACTGTTCTGGCACGTACGTGAGGAGTTACAACGTCTTTTGTAGGACGGTGCCGCCTGTCGTGGGTTCTCATCCATTTTGTTGTGGCTCTGGAGACTATGGTTATCGAAAGTCCTTTTGTAGGGCGCCACTCTCTTGTAGGGGTGGTTATTGTATGTCCACACTCTTTTGTAGGGGTGTGCTTGGCCAAGTTTAGACTATTGTTCGAGGCATTTTGTAGTGCCACCATAGGGTCAGGATCTTTTGTAGGGTCCGGGGTGTTTTGTAGCGCCCAGTACCCCGTGCTTACTCTTGCGATTGTTGTTGTTGAATGTCACTTTGTTGATGACAAATTGAGTTTGAATATTGACCATTGGACTTTGCTATTGTTGATTGTTGTTGGTTATACTTTGATCATAGGCCGAGGCAGGAGTAAAATACTTGATGAGTCGTATTGAGATTGTCGTAGTAATGTTAACCACTGCTATATAGTTTGTGATTATTACATGTTATTATTTTATGAGCTGTTTTATTTATTTGTTAACTTTATTGTGATGTAATATGGCTGGGAGAACGTCTGTGTTACTCCCAATCGACCGTGGGTTGCATGTTTTGCGGTGTATGCATGTTCAGGTTTGACAAGTGAGGAAGCCGTGAGGATAGACCCGTAGCTAGGTTTACTCGTGTGAAGTCTTGGGATTCGTTTGGATAGTTTCAATCACTAGACTTGTTAGACTTTTATGTTTCGGTTTATACTTATGTTCACTTGGGTTTGTAAGGGGTATTTATTCCCCATTTTGCTAGGCCTTGAGGCTTACTTTGTCATTTTGATTTGATTAGGTTGTTTGCGTGAGTGACAGCTCGGATTCACGGTGTTTCCGCCACCGTGGCTTTCATTTTTATTCACTTTCTCTTATAAATCCTTTTTAAAAGCTTATTTTATTTTGTTGGAAAATCCGGGTTGTTACAGTGGACATATGCGGTGACTCTAGTAGCCACCGTGAAACGGTTTTCGTGGGTAAGGAGCTTACACAAACGATCCCGCTTCCGCACCGAGAAAGGTACGTCACTTTCCTACAGTGGTATCAGAGCCAATGTGTTTGGCCCTTACCCCGATTTTGATTTAATTGTAAAAATTCATTTTTCAATTATTTTACACATGCCCCGTCCTTTTTTTCTGTAAAATTGGTTATTTGGATTTTTTAATAAAAGTAAATCTTTTTTTTTTTTTTTTTGTTAATCAAAGTTGTGTACTTTGATTGAGATGAAGCGATGCCTTTGGTTTCTGATCTCAATTGCCGACACCAGCAGCCGCGCGTAAGTCGCAGGAAACGGCGTGTGTATTGATGGAAACAACCCGCGTACGAGACAAAGTAGGCTCCCGCTGAAATGTCTTGTCGAATGGGGGCGCGTCTCTGTCACACGTCGGACCAAAGCCGCGCGTGATGAGCGTGAACCGAGAAACATGGGCTTGCCGTTGTCGATCTGTTTGGTAATGGTGGTGGTTCAATTGATGGTGTCGACCATCCATTATTTCTTGTATTCCATGTGTTGGAGACAAATTTGAATTGAATTTTTTGAATCAGAAGTTTTTTTTTTTAAGGATTAATTTTGTATGTAATCTTTATTTTTCTCTAATTTTTCCATTGTTTATAATGGTGTTCTTTCAAAGTTTTTTTTTATTATTTGGTGTACATTAAAGAGGAAGAAGAAGCAGTTGTACTGCGTCTTTCTTTTTTTTTTTTTTTTTGCTGCCTTTCTTTTAATGGGCTTTGTGCCCTTCTTTTTTTTTTTTTTTTTTTTTTTTTTTTGGATCAGTTCCATTTTCTATAGACTGTGTGTTTTTGATGTGTTAGACGTCGTAATATGGAGTAATTGTATATGAGCGCGTTTATATTTGTTATATTATACGGAGTATTGTGTCGTTGTATAAATTAGTTTTATACATTTTACTCATGTCGTATTAACGTTGTATGGAGTAGTTAGTAAGTTTAATATACGAATAAGTTTCGTCCTTTTTTATTTCGTATTCAATTGTGTAATTTTGTTTTACGCACCTTTTAAAATGTCTTAATGATAATATTTTTACATGGCTAATTCGTTTGGCTAAATTATCATACGAATACGTCCCGTTATATTTTAACTATTCACTCCGTATTTATGCGATGTAAATTTGTTTTACGTTTTTTTTATATCTTAGTGATATGGTTTATTATGCTAATTTGTTTAGTTTAATATTTTTGTGGATACGTTTCACACTATCTTATAAAAATATACCGTGTAAATTTATTTTACACATATGAGTGTATGACATTTCAAAATCTTAGTTATTTTTAGTCATTCACAATATTTTATGAATTTGATTCATAAATTTATTCTATATATACAAAATTAATTTCTTAGTGAAATGAATTATGTATTGTCTTTTGTGAATATGTATTCGTAAACTTATTTGGTATGTCACCAACATCAAAATATTTAAGTAATATTTTGAAGTGAACTTGTCAAATTAAATAAGTATGTAAAATTAAATAACTTAGTGTTATTTATAATGAAGTTAATTTGTTTAACAATTTTTGAGTAGAAGATATACTACATTTGTTATAGTATACATTTTAGTATATGTTAGTTATATTAAAATGGAAGTTTTTGACCGTATTGGCTATACGAATACCTTTCGTGTTAATTGTTTAGTCGTTATTGTATAATTATGTATTATACACGATTACGATTTATGATTATATCTAAGAGATATAATTAGTCTTACAATTTTAATTTACATACAATAACTATATCTTTGTGATATTGCATTTACGTAAATTTGTTTTATGAGTTGTTAGAAATTTGTGTCTTAGTGATACTTATATAATGTAAATCTGGTTTACATTTTTGATGTAATTGTTTTATTTTATTTTTCATACAATTAAATTTTGTAATATCTTAGTGATATTATTAATGTGAATTTGTTTTATATAAAATTTTATATCTTAGTGATATATTATATTTTTATGTACAAAAATTTATATTTAGTGGATATATGAATTTTGTGTAAATTTTTTTTAAAATTATTTATCATCAGAGTGATGATTTATTGTTGACATATGCAGCCGACTATATATTTATGTAATATATTTTTGGTGTCGTAAATTTGTTTTACGAAGTGGGAGATGTATGTCTAAGTATAATATACTCCCGTATGAAAAATTAATTTTATTTAGGATCCTTGGGAATCTTAATGATTACAAGTTGTACACAAATAAGTTTTGTGACTTTGTTAGAGTTATCATATAAGTTATGATTGAGCTCTCAATTTGAAATATTTGCAAATTAATTCGTTATGCAAATATAGGTTAGTCAATATTTCAGTAATATTGATTATTTCATGTACTAATTTGTTTAGATACTTTTATAGGGTGAATGAATTTGTTTCATGTTATTTATGTTTTGAGTTAATTAAACTATTAATTTTTGTATAGTATATGTTATTTGAGATGATTATGAGCTTAGCGAAATTTTCGATCTTATGACATATATGAAGAAATATTAATAATTTAATTACAAACGTGCCTACGGTCCATTATTGGTAAATGTTGACGACAAATATTCTATAGTGATTTGTTCACTAATAGCAGATGAAAAATTAGTTTTTTCAAATGTGAAAATATTTATATATTCTGTCAATTACTATATTCGATGCTTAATATTTTGATAAATGAGTAGAAATTTTGAGAATCCATTTTATTATACCTTTTTTGTTGTAAAAGTGTGATTGCGACGCATACTAAAATTATGTTATTTCGTATGCATATTGACCAAGTTTTGGGATATTATACATGTCTTCGAAAACATGAAATAATGTGTACGACACATTCGACTTGACTTCAAATACAAGATTTTATGTTTTGAGTTTTTGGAGTGTGTGATCACTGATAAGTTATGTACTTATCTTAAAAATTTAGCTTGTGCCAACAACGAGTTCTATGTCATAAGTGGCTTGAGATGTGTTGGCAGAAGGTGTACGGGGTTTTATATATTTTCTAGAGTGATCCGTTCACCACCCGTTTTTTAGGTCACCTAAATGAAAATAAAGTGTCTGTGGACTCTAAAGTTTTTCATTACCTAGGGTGACAATTGGTCGTGTTTATCATTTATCACATTTTTGAATGAAGAATTGGTATGTTATTCTTGACACCGTATGAGTAATTATATGACGTACTTGATATGTTACAAGTACATACCAAAATAAGTGTCCTTTTTGCTTGTGTTAGTCTCGAGCCGAAATTGACTATGATTTTAATTCTATACGAGTTAAAGATTTTGTCCATAAGCATTAGTTGCGTAATCCCTAATCTTTGGGCTTATAAGAGGTGGACAAACAATTGCCTCGTTCATAGTAATGAGTTGATTTTACCTACGTTCATCATTTGTTGGTGAAATTTATCATTTCGATTTTATTTACGCAAAGCGCTGCATAAATATGATATTCTCTATGATTCTCGTGTGCGATGTTACTATTTCAACAATTAGTTTGTTGAGATATTTTGGATTCTAGTTTAAGCTTTCGATTTAGTTATTTTTATAGCAATGTGTTAGCCATAATTATCGGGGGAATATGTTTCTCTCGTTTTGGACAGAATTCATTATTATTTTTACGCTTGTTATTCATTTTAATTTTGCCCATCTGTATGTTGTCTAAAATCTCTTATTATTTAATCCATTTTTGATTTTTTGCGGGGTTCGTATTTTATGATGTAAGTGATACCATTTCACCTTACTTTTTTTTTTAGATGATAATTTTAATGTGGTTATGTGCCTATTATTATATATATATATATATATATATATATATATATATATATATATATATATATATATATATATATATATATCTACTATGAAATAATTGGTTGGTTCAGTTTTTTCATATAAGAGTGGTTAGTTACTCAATTGATGCGAAGAGTCAGAGCTCTTTCGCAATTTCAATTGTCAATGTTTCTTTGATTAGTTCAAAGATAATGACACGTTTTCTTAGAACGGCAACTGTGTGTGTTCAGTAGAAAACATGTATGTTTGACATACGCAGAGGAATTTCGACTTTGGTCGTGTATTTCGCTTAGACTTTGGAGAGGTCACTGCTTACGGCGGTGTGTATCTTTTAAGTTAATGTCAAACTAGTTGGTGGTAGTTTCAAATTAGTTTTTGGAACGATAATTTGGTTCATTTACATTTTAATATATCTTAAGTTATGTACTACCCGCAGTGTGGTGATTCACTTATGGATTGATTCCTGAGTATTTGTGAAATTTAATAGAGTATTATCTTGTATAAGTTACAAGGACTATCTCTTGGTGAGTGGGAGGATTTTAGAACTGCTATGGACACCAAGGATATAGTGTAACTTTTCCAAGTGTTTTTGGATAGTGGGAGCAATCCTATAGTCCAAGTGGTTAAGTTTGTCTATTAATTCTTTACTAAAGAGCAATATTTTTCACTTTGATGTAAAGTGAGAACCTAAAACAAAAAGTTAGTCTTTATGTGATAAATGTGCTCTTCTAAATAAAGTGGGAGATTTTAGCGTCTTCCGAGTCTTCTTATTCTACTCTTTCAGTAAGAGTATGTAGCCTAATTTTGAGATGGATGACTAATATGAGAGATAATGGATATCGTGACTATTATGGTCTAAGCTGATAAGGTGGAAGAATATATTGACATTCTCATATGTTGAGTTTGGTCTAAGTGTTCTTTTAAATTTTGGTTGTCCATTTATTTAAATATGTTTTAAGTTATATGGACATAAAAACTTACTTTTTTTCAGAATAATGAGTTTATGCTGGAAAAGAGTAGTACATGGATTGATCGATTAAGTTTGTCTTAATTGGTGAAAATTACATATGTTGTGTATTCTTAAGAATTTAGCCATGTCTTAAAGAATTTTGACAGTGATGTTATTTTATCCCTTTAAATCAGGTGGTTATTTACCTTGTAAGTGGATAATAATATCTGTATTGATTTGTCGAGTACTATTAAAATTAGATTGTGTTTCTATTTTGTTAGTGACTCATTTATCCTTATCTTTGACCTTGTCTAAAGCAGATGAAATATTAAGTATATGAATATGATTCATATTGTGATACAACATGTTGTGTACATGGTTAACGATAAGTTTGGTGCTTATTGTAAGTTTGACATAATGGCAAGCCTTAATGAGATACTTTTATAGTATGCATTGACAAGTCTTCTATAAGACTATAGATCGTCTTCGAAAGATGTTTTTCAATCTCATAAGTTGAGTTGAGTGCACAAACTATAGAGTTAGTGCACATCTTTGTTATGGACTTGAAGGGTTTGTACTCTTCTAGAACTTTTAAACTTATGGAGTTTAGAATGTTCTAACGCATACGTTGCTTGTTTAGGCACGTAAAAGGTGTCACCAGGCTTTATGATTGACCTAGTCACACAGGTAATCGCCTTGACGCTTGAGTAGCGTACAAGATGAGACTGAGCCATATGAGCGCTAGTTAAGTGCGTATATGTGGATCATCTTTATACTTGAGTAGTAGCGAAAAGATGTTGGCTCATAATATAGTCGCCTTAGTATGTCTAAGATGAGACTTTTAATAGTCAAAGTGTGAAAATGCCCTAATTTCACACTAAGCCTCAAACCGAATATCGAGTGTCGGATTGGATATGAGTATATCAATCTAGTGGCTCGGGTTAAATACTTGAGTAGTATCTAGACTTAATATTCGCGCGACATAGAAGAGTGACATGCCCATCGCAGTGGGAGCTATGTTGTGACGCATATATCATACTATGTGTGTTTTTCGACCGTTATAGGAGTGATGGGTTTTTCCCTACCCTATCACTGTGTGAGCCCTATGGACTATAATGTCTTTCGAGGTACGAAGCCCTTCGACTTAGAGCTGTGTTAAAAAGTCGAGACTTGATGATGCAACCTTGGTATGACTCCTAAGGACCTTAAGGATTGGGTTCGTCGGACCATATTAGGAAAGCTGTCAAGTTGAGATGGATTTTCATTAGTGTCTAAGGAATGATCAATTCAACTTCACCATGTTAAGCCCGGCCGGCGGTTATATTGAGTATATAACTACGTAACATGTTATAGCATAAAGGGACAGAGTATGCTACGGTGTTGTTTGAATGATCTAGGGAATCGTCATTGTGAAAGTGTTATGTTAGTTTGATGGAGACTTAATATAACACTACTTGTTTCTTAAAAACCGGTCGCACACCTCATTTCCCGTATGAGACGTGGTTGGTTGTTCTAGAGTAGAGTGTTGTGTTCTGACCAACAACTTGGTTGTGTGACCAAGTGGGAGCATTGACTCGGATATGTGGCCGAGTGGGAGTATTGAATTTTGTACGGCCCATATAAGCTACCATAATCACGCCTTAATATGTGTGATTAAGGCAATGGTAATAAAGCCACTTAATTGTGATTAATGGCTAATTAGTAGGCTGCCCTTTGGAATTCGTAACTGTTGTTTTTACAACATTAAAGGGAGCCGATTATGATGTTGAGTATCATCAGAGAAAAGGCAAACAAAAAGATCAGAACAAAAAACACAAGAAACAACCATATTGAGCCCTCCATCGCTATGGGGCTCGGGACTTGGGGCGTGGACATATGCGGTGACTCTAGTAGCCACCGTGAAACGGTTTTCGTGGGTAAGGAGCTTACACAAACGATCCCGCTTCCGCACCGAGAAAGGTACGTCACTTTCCTACATTCCTAAATAAATGCCTGTAGAGTCCAAGGGCCCAACAATACTCTAGAGGGGGGGTGAATAGAGGATTGTACCTCTTAAAAATTTTGCAACGAAATAATAAATGCGGAAATGTAAATTGCGGAAAATAAATAACACAAGGATTTAACGTGGTTCGGCCCAATTGAAAAGCCTACATCCACCCCTTCTTCTTATTAATTATTTATCAAGAGCACCTACTCCGGCCTAGCTTACAATAAACAATTAATAAACACTAGAGACTAACCCTAATCCTAGTGTGAAGCCTTTCTTTTCAAACTCAAGAAATTAATCTCTAACAAGTTGAGTTTTCTCTTGTTACAAGTCTCTCAAACAAAATGAAAATACAATTCAATTGTCTAGAGAGCCTTATCGTAACTATGCACTTTTAGAAAATAGAAATTAAGAACAAAAGTACAAAGTTAAAATGCTTTCAAAAAATCAAAGAAAATATTTTGCAAAACAACAATGAAGAACACGGTTCACTTAAGAACAAAAAGGTTTGCAAAAGTAAAATTAAGATTGTTTTTTGAAAAGCTTAGTTTGATTAAAAATGTATTGGAAGTATTAAAAATGTATTGTATTGTCTTGGATGTGTTAGATAATTTTTAATCAAAATGGTATTAGAGTACTTATAGTACTCGTGTAACTTGTTAGCACAAGTCAAAGATATTATCTTGTTTTACTTATCAAAATATAAAGATAATATTAAGATAATATTATTATTTTATAAAACTTCCTCATAAAATAATTTGCTAGTTGTCAAAATATATGTAGGAAGATTTTAAAACTTAGCTTGATCTCCAAGAATGAATCTAGACATTTTAATTCAACTAGGAGATACAAGATGTTATTTAGATATTATAAGATAATATATAGAAAATATATCTTTTAGAATTATAATGTATATAGCCGAAAATAGGAGCATAAATCTCATCAAATATTTTCGGCCAAAGTAAAAGTAAAGTAGATATGATTTCCAAACAACATTATCTTAAAAAAAGTTTAGAAGAGGAGAATTATCATAAAAGATATTTTAGAGAATCATAATATACTTAAAACACTTCTCATATCTTTTTCAACTAGATTTTTATATATTTTATCAAGTAAAATATACTTAAATCTAATTCAAAGATAAGTAAAGATATTCTAGCATATTATAACAAATTATAGAAAACTTTTAACACAAGATAATTCTTTAGAAAATATTTCAGAAAAAATATTTATAAAATCGTTTTTAAAGAAAACTGCTACAGCACTAATGTTAGAGTAACATGAACTCATGTTAAGGTAACATTACTGCTGATCTAAGATTTGTAGTGCATAGCTTCGTTAAGTCACTTTACATGTTTCGTTCCTATAGTCTTGACTTGATACGAAGCTTGTCTTTAACGTTTTACATCCTCTTCTTCTTTCCACTTCTTTTCGAGCTTAGATACCTACGCATCATGAACTCAAACATACAAACGAGTAGCATACGATAGAAATAAATAACTTGACAATATCAAAACTAAACGTGGAGTCAACAAATTCCCCCTTTTTGATGATGTCAAGTCTCCCAAGGTCCTCTAGGACATTCCTAAGATTTATTTCTAAGGTCGTTCCCCCTCAATCGAACATCGTCTCGAAAAGATGAGAGTCCACGAAAAGAAGATATATTTCACCTATCTTAAGCCAACCACAATCGTTAGTGATATATAAAACAAAACACTCGAAAGAGAATTAGCAATAAGAAACCAAGATAGTGAAATTAAACAAGGATAACGCAATCAAATCTTAGACGTCTTTTCCCCCTCTTGACTTCATCGAAAAGGAAAAGGACTAGAATAATATTAAGTCATAAGCACACATATGCAATATATAATAAGCACACACGAGTCATATTATTTAAAAACATCAACAACAGTCGAAATTATTCCAAAACAAAGCAAGCTAAAGCAAATTAAGTCTACGGCCACATATAAGACCGAATAACAACAGAAAACAGAAATATTGTTCAAAAGATTAGATCCTAAAGCAAGCTAATTGAAAGGATGGCTGATGAATGGTGCGGTTAAGGCTTGATAACAACCCAAAAAAAAATGACTAACACTACGCACAAACGACCATGGCGACTAGACATAGTGGTTAAGCTCCAATAGGTACACAGTCCTATTAACCTTGTCGGTAATCACTCGAAGTCGATCCACGATCTCCACAAGCCTTTGTGAGGGAGGATTCGCATGTGCCTTAAACAGTTCCACGAGCTGACCAACATTCTCTGCCAACGTGTTTCCACGAGTGTTGACTTTGCTGAGATCTTCTCGGATATGCCCTACATGTTCCTGCATTCGCCCCACTTTATAATCAACACTCCAAAGCGATTTCATTATATCGTCTTTGGACTTTTCAAGTTCCTCAGCAAACGCTTTAAGTTTCTCATCAACATCTACGGGCTCAGGTTTCACCGGCACCCCACCTGCAGCTATGCGTCCAACGATCTCCTCAAACTTACTCATCATCTTGGCCTCGAAACCATCCAACCTAGACATCATTAAAGCCTGCAACTCACCTAAAATTTCCTCGGTTCTCCCAACATCAAGTCTCACATTCACTGGTTCACTTTGCTCACCCACTTTCTCCTTCCCAGGTCGTTGTCTTGGGACATGAACTATGTCCACGCCCTCCAAATTCATTCGTCGAAGCAGCAAGTTACTCATGACTTCAGTAGGTGGGCGAGTGATAGTGTTCTTACTCACCACACCCTTAAGTTTCAATAACTTCGACAACCACATGCTATAAGGAACGACCAAAGTAGGAGAAGTGCGAGAAACGGTGAGTTTCTCCAATTGAGCACTAATGTGAGAAAAGATCAGAAGCGGCAAGTTTACGCGATCACCATTAAGAATGTGAAATAACAGACGGTTCTCATGTGCGTCAATACGCTGAGTACCGCCCTTCTTAGGGAGTATAGTGGCATGAACACAATTTATAAGAAAATGAGCTAGGGGACTTATTTTAGAAACCAATACCTCATCGTTCACTCTTGCCTCGGGATCAAAGAAATTCTTATAACGGAGTTGCTCTTCTTCATTCAATCCATTCCACTTAGCACCTGAAATTACCTCGACCCCTTCGCAAGGGAGTCCCCAAGCCTCAGCAAACTCTTCCATAGTGATTTTAATAGCCTTATCACCAAAATTAGCACATAGTACTCTGTTTTCCACGCGCAACGTAGCCCAAAACTGAGCTATCTCAACTGGGTACGTCGCGTGCGACCCATCTAAAAACTCCTGCCAACCTTGAAAGACGAGAATGTCACTGAAATCTTTCAAATTTCCAACTTCATCATACCATGCAATAGGGTAGACTCGACTTGAGTGAAGAGGATAGCGAAGGATCAAGCAAGCACGGAAAAGTTCCTTGAGTTTCAACCTTGTGTCCTCGACAGCCTCAAGAACAGTCTTATTCTCTGGAAGGACCATCTCCGTTTGAGAAGCATATGATGGCCCAGACTCGGTTTTTACCCGTTTTCCGCTTGATTCTTCTCCAGACGAAACAGGGGATGATGGTCTTGATGAATCCGACGAAGAGACAACCACTGACGCAGCTCTAGTCTTCATAGTGCGTTTGGGTGTCGCGTTAGTCTTTTTAGGTGGCATGGTTTTCGGTTTTATTTTTGAATTTGTGAGTGATGGTGATGTGAAAAAGAGAAAATAAAAGAGTGGTAAAAGAGGGAGTAAATTCGGTGGGTGAAAAGTGAGGGAGAAGGGTGGTTTAAATATGAGAGAGGTGAGAGGGTGATATGAGTGGTGAGGAAGGGAGGTGACGTGAGGAGGAGTGAAAAGGGTAAGATTTGGATAGATTTTGTGAGATTTTTGGTAAGAGTAATAATAATTATTATCAAATAGGGTAATATAATAGAGTGTAGGATAATAATATTTTGTGATATAATAATATTTGATAGTATTTGAATGGAATGCAAATAATAAGAGATATTATTATACAAGGAATCATATATTAAATTGATTTATGATTAAGCTTAAGGTAAGTCTAGTTGTATTAGGATATTAGAGTGGCTAAGATCTTATTTATACTAAGTATAGGATTATACCATAATATATGTGAAAATAATCTCATTAAGAAAGCATAAATTCATGGAAATAATTTATACTAGATACAAAAAGAATATGTTCTAATTGTGGAATAATGAGATTTAAATATATGGTATAGGATAATCAAAGGAATAATAAGAACATTATTGAGCTAATAAAAAATAAAACTAGAATGTACCAAAAATTAAAGCATATAGAATTTCACAACTTAATACGGACACAGTCTCAAAACCAAATCTAGTCAATCATACGGAGTAAATACACGGCCAAACAATCAATTATCATTAACCAAGCCAATTTCAAGACGTAATTTCTCAAAGCGTTCCCTAGCTAAGGGTTTTGTAAAAATATCAGCTTTTTGATCTTCGGTTGGACAAAAAATTAGTTCAATATTACCTTTTTCTACGTGATCTCTCAAAAAGTGATGACGAATATCGATGTATTTGGTCCGAGAATGCAAGGCCGGGTTCTTAGATATAGCTATGGTACTAATGTTATCACAATAAATAGGTACGCTTTCGAAAACTACCCCATAATCATGTAATTGTTGTTTAAGCCAAAGTAGTTGAGAACAAACCAAAGATGCTGCAATATACTCACTTTCCGTTGTAGATAATGCAACCGTAGCTTGTTTCTTTGAACCCCATGACACTATGCCCGATCCAAGAAAAGTAGCCGTCCCCGAAGTGCTTTTTCGATCTATTGAACACCCTCCATAATCCGCATCTGAATAACCTTTAAGATCAAAATTGTCATACATAGGATAAAACAAATATAAATTCATTGTACCAATTCAATATCTTAAAATACGCTTGACTGCCACAAAATGGGATTCCTTAGGGTTTGCTTGAAACCTAGCACAAACACAAACACTTTGCATAATATCGGGTCGACTAGCCGTGAGATATAGAAGAGACCCTATCATCCCTCTATACGTGGTCTCATCCACGGCTTTTCCATCTTCATCTTTGTCCAATTTTGTCGTTGTCGCCATAGGTGTGGAGATAACCTTACCGTTCTCCATACCAAACTTCTTGAGCAACTCCTTAATGTATTTTTGTTGATGTACCATTATACCTTCCTTAGTTTGCTTGATTTGTAGACCTAGAAAGAAACTTAATTCTCCCATCATACTCATTTCAAATTCGGATTGCATTAGGTCTGAAAAATCACTACACAAACTTTCATTAGTAGCACCGAAAATAATATCATCAACATAAACTTGAACAATTAAAATATCCGTCCCCTTGGTTTTCAAAAATAAGGTTTTATCGACAGAGCCACGTTTGAAATCATTTTTAAGTAAAAATTGAGATAAACGATCATACCATGCCCTAGGGGCTTGTTTTAAACCATAAAGAGCTTTGTCGAGAAAATAAACATGGTTTGGAAATTCATTATTTTGAAAACCGGGGGGTTGCTCAACATATACTTCCTTTTTCAAATAGCCATTAAGAAAGGCGGTCTTAACATCCATTTGATAGAGTTTAAATCCTTTGTGAGCGGCAAAGGCAATTAGTAATCTAATCGCTTCTAAACGGGCTACTGGTGCGAAGGTTTCGTCGAAATCAATGCCTTCTTGTTGGTTATAGCCTTGCACCACTAGCCTTGCCTTATTCCTCACAATGGCTCCCGAATCGTCAAGTTTGTTTCTAAAAACCCAACGAGTACCAATAATTTTACGATTCGGAGGCCTAGGAACCAAGTGCCAAACTTTGTTTTTCTCAAATTGTCATAACTCATCTTGCATTGCAACTATCCAATCGGAATCGGTTAGTGCAACTTTGATGTTGTTAGGTTCAATTGTAGAGAGAAACGAGTTTAGCACACAATAGTTATTCATAATGGACTTACGTGTTTGTATACCTTTATTGTAGTCACTAAGTATCGCATCCGTGGGATGAGAACTTTGGTGTTTCCATTTCTTGGTCGTTGTTGGAATGTTTTTAGGATTTTCATCTGATGTTACCCTAACATTATCCGTAACGTCAGATGTTCCCCCTGAATTCAGGCTGGGTGTTACTGTTGATGTTACCTTAACATCTGCTTCCAAAGAATCTTTCGTGGAGTCTTTGGAGTTAGATGATGAAGTGACATTAACATTATCCTTGCCTTGAATGTCGTCCAAGTTTGACTTTTGAGGCTTTTCAGCGTCGGTTCCAATAACTTGTGTTTCATCGTTTTCGTCGTCTAATTCGGGTAAGTCTTTATGAGTAAGCCAGAAATCTGGATCTTCCTCTTCTTCCAAGTCTTCTCCTTCATATTGTTCGAGAGTATCGTTTTCATCAAATACGACATGTATACTTTCTTCCACGCACATGGTTCGCTTGTTGTACACACGATATGCCTTACTATGATTAGAATAACCCAAGAGAACACCTTCGTCACTACGAGGATCAAACTTTCCCAATCTATTTTTACCATTATTATGTATAAAATATTTACTTCCAAAACATCGTAGATGGGATATGTTTGGTTTTCTTCCTCTTAGTAGTTCGTAAGGGGTTTTCTTTAAGATTGGTCTAATCATAGCACGGTTGTGTATGTAACATGCGGTATTCACGGCTTCTGCCCAAAAGTTTCTAGGCAAGCCACTACAAAGTAGCATAGTGCGTGACATGTCCTCTATGGTTCGATTCATCCTTTCCACTACTCCATTTTGTTGAGGCGTCCTAGGAGCCGAAAAGTTATGATCGATACCATGCTCTCGACAATGTTCAATGAAGGCTTGGTTATCGAACTCGGTACCATGATCCGTCCTAATAGATATGAGATTATGCGAATACTTGTTTTGAGCTAATTTTATCAAGCACACAAATTCATCAAAAGTATGATCTTTGGAGCTTAAGAAAATTGGCCAAACAAATCTCGAATAATCGTCTACTAAAACAAAGACGTATCTAGCACCGGCTCTACTACTAACCCTCATTGGTCCACATAAATCCATGTGAACTAATTCAAGTGGCTTGGAAGTGCTTACCACGTTTTTAGACTTAAACGACGATCTCACGTGTTTACACCGTACACACGTGCCACACAATTTATTGGTGTCAAACTTTACGGAGGGAAGTCCTTCAACAAGTTCCAACCTCTTCAATCTTTTCAAACAATGTGTGTTGATATGGCCGAACCTCTTATGCCATATCGAGTGTTCGTTCGTGACCGCACTCATACACGTGAAGGATACAGAAGGAATACTTTCTATGTCAACGACGTAGACATTATTCTTTCTTCTTCCTTCAAGTATAATGTGACTAGATCCTTTACGAAAGATACGACACACACTTGAATGAAACACAACTTTGTTCCCACGATCACACAATTGTGAGATACTTAGAAGGTTATGCTTAAGTCCTTGAACAAGTAGTACATTGTCAATGGAGTGTGTTTTGGAGATTCCGACACGACCAATTCCGATTGTTTTCCCTTTACCGTTGTCTCCAAACGTTACACTTCCACCTTCATAAGTTTCAAGTGAGAGGAACTTGCTTTTATCTCCCGTCATGTGCCTCGAGCAACCACTATCCAAGTACCATTGGTTGCTTCCTCTCACTTCTTCCTACAAAAAGTTACTTTTGCGATTTAGGTACCCACACAAAGTTGGGTCCTCTCCTATTAGTTACTTCGGGAAGTAAATCTTTACGAATCCAAACACGTTTAAGAACATACTTATGTTTACGATTATAGTATAAGTTAGGATCGAAAGATTCATACTTCTTTTTAGTGGATTCATGATTAAGTTGGGGTTTAGGTTTAGATTCGTTATCATGACTAGTTTTGACGTAATCCTTATTCCTCTTATAATGCATAACACGTTTTTTACAACTATTAACATAATGACCCGTTTTTCCACAAAAATTACAAATTTTATATTCGGGAAGACTAACGTATTGTCTTTTACGAAAATCACGATTAGTGGGTTCATTCATTTTCTTAACGTGTTCTACGCGACATCTAGTTTGATAACCTAAACCTTCTTTATGGTGTCGATTAGATTGTTGAGTTAAAAAGTTAAGAACTTCTTGACTAGCATCCCATTTTTTACTAACATTGAAAGCTTCTTTTAACCTTTCATTAAGTTCTTCCTTTTCTTTACTCAACTTTTCACAATTATTACAAGACTCGACTTCTACACTTATGGTGGATTCCTTTTTACTCAATTCGGATTGAAGCTCAACAATTTTCTTTATAAACGACGACTTCTTAACTTTAAAAGTTGATTGTTGTTGAATAAGTTCATTAGTGAGGTTGTTTACTTGGTTATCTAATAACTTAACCTTTTCTTCAAGTTCATGATTTCGTTCAACATATGATGATGTTACTGTAACATCCTCCAAAGCTGGCATATCCTCTTCAGATGTTAGGTTAACCTCATCTAGGGTTTCCTTTGTCTGGTCAGATGTTGGAGTAACACTGACAGGAGGTACATCAACTTCTGGTGATGGTATGGTAACATCATCCCGTGTTAGACTAACATCACCGAACGAACTTTCAGAATTTTCAGAGTTTATAGACGATTTATCATCTTCGGAAGCGTAATCAGAGTCAAGGTTATACTTGCTTCGATCCAAGTTTGGTGTAGGTTCAACATATGTGTCAAAGCTTTGCTTTGAAACATTTGGTGAACTTACGTTCTTCTTAGAGCGAAGTTTTTTAACCTTTTCACTTAAAGAACAATTATCATCTTCAAGGTTTTTAATATAAGTTTCTTGATTAACACAAGTATTATAAACACCTTCAAAAATTTCTAAAATTCTATCCTTAGACATTTTTAAAAACTTATTCTTACATTTATTGAAGGTTACCTCGATTTCTTCATCCGAATTAGCTTTTCCCATTAAGCACAAGTCCTTGTATGGTCTACCTTTTGTTGTTTCCATGCCGTATGTATTGAGGCACACGTTTGCCTCATCTTCCTCCTCGGCATCTTCATCTGAATCAATCTCAAGATCTCCCCATCCATCGGAAGCTAACATGGCAGTTTTATACGTTTTCTTGGCTTTCTCACGTTTGGCTTTGTCTTTGATTTTTGCCCAAGTAGGACAATCTTTGATGATGTGAGTAGTCTCTCCACACTTGTAACAACCCTTGTTTGATTTTCTTGTTTTAAAGGGTTTAAAACTTTTACTCACATTTTTTGAAGAATTAAAACTAAATTTATTATTGTTAAACCTTTTGACAAATAATCCTATTTCATCATCCGAATTCTCATCATCACTGGACTCGGCTTGAAGAGCTATCCCTTTATTTTTGATTGGTTCTATGTGCCCTTTGTTGAGTGTTAACTCATGGGCCATCAATGATCCAATCAAGTTTTCATAAGAAAGAGTGGATAGATCTTTAGCTTCCTCTATCGCAGTGATTTTGGGTTGCCATTTATCGGTTAGACTACGAAGGATCTTATTGACTTGATCCTCGGTAGTATAAACTTTGCCTAAATTTTTCAACTCATTGATTATACTAAGAAATCGGTCAGACATGTCACTGATGTTTTCATTTTTCTCCATATGAAACATCTCGTACTGATGAGTTAATAAATTTTCACGGCATTTCTTAACTTGGGATGTTCCTTCATAGGAGGCCTCAAGACTATCCCAAATTTCTTTAGCACTAGCAGATGATGAAAAACGATTAGAGATTTCTTTGGTTAAACCTTTTTGTAACATGGTTAAAGCTTTGAAATTCTTTTGAGCCACTTTAAAATCTTTCTCATCATAGTCATCTTCTTGCTTTTCACTTTTCAAATCAGTAGAAAGTATAGCAACGGGTCCTTTGACTATGATTCTCCAACATTCAAAATCGACTCCTTTTATGTGATTTCTTATTTGATGTTTCCAATGACTATAATCCTTACCATCGAAGATAGGATACTTTATCGTGTCATTAGATTCCATTTTAAAAAATAAAACAGAGCTAGGCCGAGATTTTGAAAAAGAATTAAAAAAGTAAAATATCAAAACTAGAGTATTGGATCACCTCTTTAGCGGTAAAGCTATCAAGAGCACGAGGCTCTGATGCCAATTGTAGAGTCTAAGGGCCCAACAATACTCTAGAGGGGGGTGAATAGAGGATTGTACCTCTTAAAAATTTTGCAACGAAATAATAAATGCGGAAATGTAAATTGCGGAAAATAAATAACACAAGGATTTAACGTGGTTCGGCCCAATTGAAAAGCCTACATCCACCCCTTCTTCTTATTAATTATTTATCAAGAGCACCTACTCCTACTAGCTTACAATAAACAATTAATAAACACTAGAGACTAACCCTAATCCTAGTGTGAAGCCTTTCTTTTCAAACTCGAGAAATTAATCTCTAACAAGTTGAGTTTTCTCTTGTTACAAGTCTCTCAAACAAAATGAAAATACAATTCAATTGTCTAGAGAGCCTTATCGTAACTATGCACTTTTAGAAAATAGAAATTAAGAACAAAAGTACAAAGTTAAAATGCTTTCAAAAAATCAAAGAAAATATTTTGCAAAACAACAATGAAGAACACGGTTCACTTAAGAACAAAAAGGTTTGCAAAAGTAAAATTAAGATTGTTTTTTGAAAAGCTTAGTTTGATTAAAAATGTATTGGAAGTATTAAAAATGTATTGTATTGTCTTGGATGTGTTAGATAATTTTTAATCAAAATGGTATTAGAGTACTTATAGTACTCGTGTAACTTGTTAGCACAAGTCAAAGATATTATCTTGTTTTACTTATCAAAATATAAAGATAATATTAAGATAATATTATTATTTGATAAAACTTCCTCATAAAATAATTTGCTAGTTGTCAAAATATATGTAGGAAGATTTTAAAACTTAGCTTGATCTCCAAGAATGAATCTAGACATTTTAATTCAACTAGGAGATACAAGATGTTATTTAGATATTATAAGATAATATATAGAAAATATATCTTTTAGAATTATAATGTATATAGCCGAAAATAGGAGCATAAATCTCATCAAATATTTTCGGCCAAAGTAAAAGTAAAGTAGATATGATTTCCAAACAACATTATCTTAAAAAAAGTTTAGAAGAGGAGAATTATCATAAAAGATATTTTAGAGAATCATAATATACTTAAAACACTTCTCATATCTTTTCAACTAGATTTTTATATATTTTATCAAGTAAAATATACTTAAATCTAATTCAAAGATAAGTAAAGATATTCTAGCATATTATAACAAATTATAGAAAACTTTTAACACAAGATAATTCTTTAGAAAATATTTCAGAAAAAATATTTATAAAATCGCTATTAAAGAAAGCTCACATAAAGACTAATGTTAGAGTAACATGAACTCATGTTAAGGTAACATTCTTTGAGCTAAGATTTGTAGTCGTAGGGTTAAGTCGGCTCACTTTACATGTTCGCTCCTATAGTCTTGAACGTCTGACACGGCTTTGTCTTTAACGTTTTACATCCTCTTCTTCTTTCCACTTCTTTTCGAGCTTAGATACCTACGCATCATGAACTCAAACATACAAACGAGTAGCATACGATAGAAATAAATAACTTGACAATATCAAAACTAAACGTGGAGTCAACAATGCCAAACATATATAAAACGTGGTGCATGCAAACACACGATATGCCGAAAGCCATCCGTGTCCCATGCATCTAGAATTGGCAATCAAGGTATTCGGGTTAGTTACGAGTCTGACTAAAGCGAATCGGTTAGATACATGCCAGATTATTTTCGAGCCAAGTAATCTCCATGTAAAAACTCTGGTAGTCATTTTCAAGTATGGCTACTATACTACTTTATCCCAAATTTTCAAATTTGGATGAATAATAATTAAGTCGGGGCCCGGGAGCTGTAAAACAGTACACTAAATTAAAACAATATTCAAACCTTACTTCTGTAAGTCGGGGGAGCTGTACTGTAAAACACTAATATAAGTTGTTGAAAAATGTCAATTCAATCTTATTCACGATATTACTCCGATCCGTATTAAACTAATTCATTGGCAGGTCATCCATCAAATTGAATCATCATCAAGTCATCATTGGCCTGACTTCAATTAGGTCGGGTTGATTTTCCATACATTTTTTTGGGATTAATCATTTGAGAATTTTGGCTAATATGAATTGATTAACTTTTGATCTTAAGAATTTTTTATCGACACTAACCCCGGCCTCTTAGACGAATGTAATATTCAATCTTCATACTCATTCTATATTTCTATCCATCCCTTTGCACAACAATAGTCAATATATTAGCAGAAACTTAATCTTATTTTGTACCCCGTATGTAAAACCAAGCACCGCCGTCCGCCGTACCGATAATATCATTCAACGTATGTAAACTGTACATATAAAATGGACAAAGGTAAATGCGACTAACCTGGTCATGCCTAGTA
The DNA here is from genome assembly GCA_023091065.1 of Dianthus caryophyllus. Taxonomy (NCBI): domain Eukaryota; kingdom Viridiplantae; phylum Streptophyta; class Magnoliopsida; order Caryophyllales; family Caryophyllaceae; genus Dianthus; species Dianthus caryophyllus. The sequence continues at coordinate 5,784,456 of CM041529.1, read as the reverse complement.
TTCTAGGCTTCTACGCCTTCTAGCTACTACGTATACAGTATACTAGTCAAATGTTGCAACATTTCTAAAACAATCCTCCAAATTGTCACAATGTCACTAATCGAGACTAAATTACGTTCAAATTCTATCCAAGACCGACGCATCAATGCATCAATCTTACGGCCTATATTTCAAATATAATTATTTTTTTGAAAAAACGATTATTGCATACTTCCTCTCTTCTTTTTTTTTTCTTTCCACTTCAATAAAATACTCCTCACATACCTTAAAATAGGGTGACCCTAAATACACTCACAAAATCTCCTGGGACACTCTTTTTTATATTTTAGATGACTGATTTGCCCTTTAATTTCCAATCTTTCAAGTAGAGCTGTTCATGAGCGGGCTAGCCCATTTGGCCCGTCCATTAAGGCCCGCTATAAAAGCGGGTTTGGTCACTGAAATTTAAAAATTTAATGGTTATCGGACAAAAGGTATTAGGCCCGCTAAATTAATGGGCGGATATGGACAACATTTCTATGCTTTATAGAGCCATGCCCGTTTAAATAAAATATACTCCGTAGCAAGTTTTTTTTAAGAGCAAAAATATGGAAGTTCAAAATATAAGTACTAAAACCTACAAAATAAAAAGAAAAAAAAAAATCATGAATTGGTAAGTTAACCTCACAAATCCTAAATTTCATTTTTTTTGGGCACTTCGCATCATATATACTTATTTTTGTAGGATGTTTAATATAAAATTATAATTATGCAATTTAAGACTATTTTAAATTCCACATTTTAAGTTTCAACAACGAAGCTATATTGAGTTTATGACCTTTTAATTTTGGCGATATTTTGTTCATACTGTTCATTATCCCGCTATAAAGCCCGCCAAACTATTTTAAGCGGACATGGACAATCATTTTAGGCGCTTATAATGATATGGACACAAAATTTTGGCCCGTTGGACAAATTTTGGTATCATAAGCCCGCCCATGTCCATCCCAAGCCCGCTCATAATCAGCTCTACTTTCAAGTGATGGAATCAAGGGTATTTTCGTTCATTACTTATAATTGGAGTGTCTCAGGATATTTGTGAGTGTATTTAGGGCCACCCTTAAAATAATGGGAAGGAAAAAAAAAAAAAAAACGGAGGAAGTATAATTTTTTGCACAAAAGCTCGCCCAGGCCATGACCTGATCGACTTGTGCTCAGCTCCGTCCGGCTACCAAATATTTCTGTAGTTGCGATGATCATCACCATAATTCACCATTTCCTCTTTGATTAATTCCATTAGTTAAAATTGGAAATTATTATTATTGCTTCTATTTTCACTTGATGACGATCCGGAATTCATATTATTGTTGTTGTTTCCGGTATTATTTTGGACGTACGCATTATAATTATACTCCCCTATATTATTCCTTTGCATGAACACGTTAGGGTTAATAGGGCTATTACTATTACTAGCACCACCATAATGCTGCGGCCCGTAGCCCAGACCTGGCCCGACGCCGAACACGGGCGGGTTAGGTGAGGGGAATGCAATACTCGGCCCACCCGTGAACTGCTGGACCATGGCCCGAAAGTTGGACGCGTCCGTGTTCAGGAGCGTGGTCGGGGTCCGCCTAGATGCTCGGGTCCTTCGTCGGACAGGCTTCGAGACCCGACCATCCGGGCCCGAACGGGCCTGACTAGGGTGAAGAGGAGTGACAGCGGTCGATACTGTCGTAGGTTCGGAGGCCCGGCCCGTGAAGAAGAGGTCGGGAGGGGATGTGGCGGTGTAGGACGGTGCCACTTGTTCTAGTGAGGGAGTGTTGTTATTGTTGTTTGGGTGGAAGTGAAGCCATTCACTTGTGCTAGACATAATATCATAATACTCCCTCCATCCCACTTTACTTGTCCCCTTTTATTAAAATGTTAGATTTAAGAAACTTAGAAAAAAGCCACAATCAACCCTTAATTTTCATAACATTTACATATAATTCCAAATTTACCCTTATACACTAATATGGATGGGAGACTTCAAATGTAGCCTTCAAATAAAAACACAACTGCCAGATTTCTTGACTGAGTTAATACAAGGGTAATTTAGTCATTTTTCCAAAAGGGACAATTAAATTGGAATTTTTTTAAAACCAAAAGGGGACAAGTAAAGTGGAATGGAGGGAGTATGTTTTATAAGAAAGAATGGAATGAAGAAAATGTGAGAATTGTGAATTTATGAGGATAATGAAGGGGGAGAGGGAGGAGATTATAGTTCATAGTTGGTGTATTTATTGGTGAAGAGTTAACCTATATGGCTATCATGGTCAAAAGTCAAATAAATTAGGTGATTTTGATTGTGACTTTAAAGTCTTTTTCATAGATTCTTTATAATTTTGATTTTATTTGGTTCTTATTACTTTTCCATGAATGAAAAATGTTTAATTTGAGGATCAAGTGTTACATGTGATGGTGTAATCAAACGAAGGTATGCATAAAAGTTGATGATTTAGTTTAAATTTGTCAAATTCATCAAAATTATATTGAAATAAGTGAGTACATGTAAGATTTCATACAACTTTCACATGTACAAATGTAATGTTCCACAATATTTTCACTTGCTTGTGGTATAAAATCATCGTTTTAGATATTGTACGATATACAAAAAATTATATCAAGAATTACCCCAAACAAATAAAGGGGAGACCCTTCCCTGATTTTTTAACTGAAAATGGCTAAAGTCTGAACTAAATTGAATTTAATGGAACTAAAATTTGAACCGAACTTAATAGAGCTGAACTGTACTAAACTGAATTGAAGTAATAGTGAATTTGTGAAAAGAAGAGTTAAACTGAGAAAAACTGAATAAAGCTGAATTGAATAGTGCTTAAATTAAGTCCAAAAGAACGAGGCTTAAAGACAATCTAATCTGTAAAATAGAGTAAATACATCATGGTATTCAAACCATTCACAAGAGTTTACTTCATCATAAATTAATGTTAAAAACATTCATAGATGTTAGAGTAGATTTGCTAAATTGGACCATGAACATTGAAGTTGCCTCGTTCAAATAAACTTAACAAGAACTACAACACTCTTCATGTAAGCTATAATGATTCTTAATCTTGGAATTAAAACTCGAGAGACTGATTCACAATTTTTGCGAATGAAAAACCTAAATCTAGGAGAGTTATCGAGTAAGTTGATTTTAATATTTTAAAGAAGACGCGCTCAACAGATTTTTTGTAAAAAATACTTGTAGTTAACATATCAACATTAAAACAAGTCTGTCTTACGTAGCTCGAATCCAGACTAAGGCCCTGTTCTTTTCGGCTGAATAGAGCTGAACTTAACTTATTTGAGCTGAAGTGAGCTGAACTGAACAGAAGTAAGCTGAATGGGGCTGAAGTGAGTTTATAGGAGCTGAACTGAAATTGATAGAGCTGAAATAAGCTGAATTGAATTTAATTAACTAAAAACTGTCTTGTATATTATAGTGAGCTTATAGGAGCTGAGCTGAAATAAGCTGAATTTGGGTGATAAAAAAAATTATACAACACATTATTTTCTAACCTTTTTTTCTCCCGATTTAAAATAATGTTCATATAATTTTGTAAGTAAATATTATTTAGTGGACTCCGAATATCCGAATACACTTGGGTGTTTATCTCCTATTAGCGATAATAATGCTAGATGTCATTTTTTTTTATGCCTTGAGTTAACCATGGACCTTCAATAGGATTTTTTGAACATATTAATTATCGACATTCAGAATATAAAGTCTTATGAGCCGTTTATGGTAGTGGCTGGAGAAGGTGATTGCAGGGGTATTCGTATTAAGTGCGATGCAGGATGGGATAGTAATGGGAAGGCAGGTTTCGGGTGGGTTGCTTATGGCACTGATGGTGTTATTTTTCATGAGGAAGGCTGTAATGGTTTTGCTGAGTCAGCATTACAAGCGGAATTAATGGCTTTAAGAATGGCAGTGAATTGGGCTATTTACAATAATTTTCTTCATGTAGCCTTTTTGATGGACTGTCTTCCAGCGGTGCTTCAAGTTGCAGATCTAGTGGATAGGTCTCACACTGCCGAAGTTATTATTCAGGATGTCTTGTCTCTTTTTCTTTCGTTTCATTGTTGTTCTATTAGCTATATTCCTAGATTTCTCAATAGGAGAGCGCATAACTTAGCCAACCGGGCTAAATGTTTGTAATTTTCTGTTGTGCTATTGCCAAAAAAAAAAAAAAAAAAAAAAAAAAATTATCGACATTTTTGGGCTGGTGGGTGGGAATTGAATGAGAAGAAGTGGGTCATTTTTTTGGGTTTGTCGATGTTTTGGATTGTTTTTGGGTTTCTTTGTTTGGCATTGTTTGTTTTTGTTTGTTTGTTTTGTTTTTATTTTTGGAGGGAAGGGTTAATAAGTATATTTGGGTTAGTGAGTAATTTGTAGGTTTAGTTAGGTTGAACTTTATTTAGGGGGTGTTTTGAGGGAGAATTTATGTGGGCCAACTTGCCAAATAAGGAAAGTTGTAGTTTGGATTTGAATGGACCAAAATGGTATAGTTGCGATTTGGATATGAATGGAGGGAGTAATTAGTAGTAGTATAATATATTACTAGTATTTGTTGTATTTGATGATATTTGTAAGTATAAAGTGTTGTTTGTTGGTAGTATCATACATAATAGTAATGTTAATTGTGAAATTTTTTAAATCATTCATGACTTAGTACCCGTTCAAAAGTTATTCATTAGGAATAACCTTTGAATAGTCCTATTTTGAATCGTTTTTAAACGTTTTCTATCACTTAGGTGGTAAATACAATTTTTGTTTGTGTTAGAACGGAAGAAATTCGGTGTCATTTTCCTTTAATGTTCTCTGAATACATATATACACGATTTGTTTCATATCGTTTATATAATATATTTGGAGAACTGAATGGAATAGCTGCCGAATTTTTTCTGTTCTAACACATTCAAGAGTTGTGTTTACTAGTGATAGAAGACGTTTAAAGATGGGTTTAGGTTAGAGTGATAAGGACCCCACACTAGCACAAAATTAAGCAAAAAAAACGCAAGAAAACCGTTTTATATAGAAAATACACCCGTTGTTTCCATGGCCGTTGTTTATAATAAAAAACAACGCAAAAAAAAATATACAAAACCGTTTTTTATATCAAAAATATCATTTTATAAAAATTTGGCGGTTATAATTAAATAAAACGGTTTTTTACTAAAAACCGTTTTTTAAAATCATAAAAAAAAACGGTTTTTAACAAAAAACCGTTTTATTTTACATTTTAAAAAACGTTTTATTGAAAAAAAAAACCATTATTATTATTAAAACACCGTTTCAAAAAAAAATAAAAAAAAACGGTTTATTGAAAAAACCGTTATAAAAAATTCAATTATTTTTTTAAAAAAAAAAAATTACGAAATTGCTATAATTACCTATAAATTATCTAAATACAATTTATATAAATTATCCAAATACAATTTAAATAAATTATCAAAATACAATTTATATAAATTATCAAAATACAATTTATATAAATTATCAAAATACAATTTATATAGCTAAATACAAATTTTCCCCGCAAATCTCGTTCCTCGTCGATTTCTTGCGCCGTATATGATGTTGCAGATGGAGTTTTAGTGATATACTACAAAAAGAAAAAAATATAATTATCTTAGTGCGTAATAATAAAATAGATACTTGACAGCTTAATCTAACCATCGTAGTTCAAGCCGTCGGAACCAACGCCATAGGCGGACCCACCGTCCTTTGAACACCTAAGTAAGGTAGAGTGTAGCGGGTTCTTTTGGTAGGTGAAAACGGATTTGTATTACGACTGGCGGTGACCAAGGAATGGGCCGTCAAAGTTGGTTGGAGGTTATCGTTTGTCAAAACTTCAAACGGCCATAACTTCGCGCCAGAGTGTCCGATTGGGGCAAATTTTTTTTTTCAAACTGCTTAACTTTTCGAGTTCTACGCAATGGGCATGCCCCGAAGTGGCATTGACGTCCGAATACTTTTTCAAAAAATAGGCCTCTAAAAGGGTGTTTTGGCCCTTTTAAACTTTTACGACGCAAACAAACAAACCTCCAATTCAAAACTCCGTATTACTCCATATAACCATGTAGTAACAACAACATATTATTACTCCATATAACTCCATATTATTACTTCGTATTACTCCTTCGTATTACATACTATGCATTTTTAAAGTCGAGCCATATTACAACAACGCAACAACAACAACAACAACAACAACAACAACAACAACAACAATAACAAAAACGTAACAACAACAACATTTTGAATATTATGGTAACAAAAAATGTAATCACTTGAAAATTTTAATTTTATTATGAATACATCTACATTTCATGTATTGCACGAGTGATAGAACTAGTTGTTATACATAAATTCAACACAATTTATGCTGGGAAAAGAAGCAATTAACTTATTATCACTTGTGGGTAACATTAAGAACAACATTTTCACAACTAACAACAATTTTAGCCACATTTAACGAAGATCTCATAATAACCCAAGCCACTTTCCAACCTTAAACAAGGGTCCCTTAAATTAAACAAGTTGTCTAGGGCGTCTTCGGCCAACTTTTGCTTGTCCTTGAAAATTGCAACCCGAACATCCGAGTAAAAAATTCAATTTTTCAAGTGAATTAGGGTTTAAACCAAGAAGAAGAAGAAGAAGAAGAAGAAGAAGAACAACAACAACAACAACAACAACAACAACAACAACAACAACAACAACAACAACAACAACAATAATTAGGGTATAAAAGTGAAAAAAAACGAACCTCTTATAAGCAATATAAATTAGGGTTTTGGCAAATTTCGAATAGAGTAACAAGAACTTAGGAATGAAGAAAACTAATTCGTGAAATAATTGAATATAATTGTAGTTTTGATATATATGGAATTGGAACGAAAATAATTGATTACAAGAATGAAATTTTTTTTTTTAATGAAATAGCAAACATACGAAAGTTGAAGATGGAGTATGAGAGTAGTATAGAGAAAAAAAACGTTTAAGCTGCCTATTAAAAAAAATATTCAGCGCCAACTTAAAATTACTCTGAAATAAACTATAAATAACGGTTTTTTGATATAAACCGTTGTTTATATCCATTTTTAATAACGGTTATATATATAAACCGTATATATATAAACCGTTGCTTTTGTTATTTTTTTTCATTATAAACGATTTTTGTTTACATATATATACTAATTTTGTAAATTTAAATATATGGGAAATACTAGTGTTAGCTTAATTAGGAAAATGTAAGGAAATAAATTATTTAGTATAAATAAGGCCATGAAATTATCTAATATATATATATAAAGTCGAAACCATAGTCTCTATGGTCGACAATTGTCACAATATAATTGGCCGAAAAAACTTTAATATTTTTAAATATATATAATTGGAAACAATTAGTTATTCTATAACTAATATATTTCTAGATGAAAATACCCAAATAATTAATATATGAAATCAAAAATATTATACTAAATCTACAATTTAAATCCTTATGATATTATGATACCAAAATTGAAAAATACATATTGTTTCCTTAAATATATTTTATTAATTACTCCGTAATAAATAAGTTAAGGAAAATAATGAACAAAATAATATAATTTATGTTATGTTTTAAAACATAAAGAACAAAAACATAAATAGATATGGTAAGTCATAAAATTTTAGGAAGTATAATAATTGTCACTTTTTTAATAAACAAAAATATATGTTAATTTATAATTAGTGGTAATAACAGTGTGGGTAGTGAATGCAATTGTATAAGTTAAATTTCTAATAAAGTGGGTAGTGAAATTGATAGTAATAACACTATAACTGACTATAATAGTAATTAACAATAGTAATTAACAATAGTAATAGCAATAATAGTGAAAGTAATAATAAGAACAAGAATAATTAAATTAATAGTATTAACTATTGAAATAGAAATTATATCTTTATGATTCGATAGATAAATTTTGTAAATACTCATGTTTCCAATAAAATACAAATTGAGGAATACTTTTGAATTTTTTATATAAAATTAGTATACATATTTTAGAAATTCAATATATTAAATATTTAAATTAAATTGTACGGAGTATTATAATTGGTAAAATATATGATTAGACAAATATATAAAATTAAACATAGTTTTTTATATAAGAATAAATTTATAAGATAATGACAGATGGCCCGGGCGGGGCCGGGCATGCAAACTAGTTTAGTATATAAAATCAAACTACATTGAGCTTATTATTTCAATTGATATTGATTGTAGCTTAGTAATAGAATATAATATATATATATATATATATATATATATATATATATATATATATATATATATATATATATATATATATATATATATATATATATATATATTGTTCATATACTCAAATTTATATACTTTTAATTTAATTAGAATTAGTATTAGATTTATAATTAGAATTACAATTAGAATTAAAAATAAAATATCATCAAATATAACGGTCTTTTGTAAAAACCGTTTCTTTTTTATCTTTTAAAACGGTTTTTTTACAAAAACCGTTGTTTTATAAAAACTATTATAAATAAGGCTTACAATAATGACTTAATTGATTTACAAGACTAATACTTCAATTCACAAGAGTAAACAATTAATGGAATATAACGTATCTAATAATATATATCTATATTAATTATATATAACAAAAACCATCCTACACAAATTTTCCCTCCAATTTTCCCTCCAACTTTTTTTTTACCATTTTATTTTACCCCTTTTATTTTATTTCCTTTTTGAAATTATGTCATATAAGTAAGTCAATATCTTCTATTTACAACAAAATATTTTTTTTATTTTTATCTCTTAAACTATCCATTTTTATTTAATGTGTTTTCAATATAACAATTTAAGCGCGTTTTACCATATTATTATAATAAATGATGAATTTTAAGACAATGTATTGCGATACTTTGATCGGTTGCCACATTATGATATATTTTAAAATAAATTTATATCTATATTTGTATAAAAAAAATAAAATAGATGTTCCACTATTCTAATTGTTTTATTACAATTTTCAACGATTCTATCATCTAAATTTTGATAGTGTTAATTAAGAAAAATCAAAATTGACACTTTTAAACATATTAAACGGGTTATTTAGAAGACAATTACGGGACAAATAAGCGGGTTACATGTTAAATAAATACACGGTCGGGTAAAATACAGTTTGTTGTGTTTTGGGTCTAAGAATACATGTTTATTTAGGTTGCGTTTATATTATTACTACGAAGTATTTTTATATTAATTTATTATTTAACTCAATTACCAAAATTTTCAATTAACTATTAACTTATTTTTGTACATCCCGTGCATTTATGCACGGGTATTATGCTAGTATAAATATATAATCATTAGTGGTTTATATTTATGATAAAAAAAACGTATTTAATAAAACAAATCTAATTAATAAAACAAATCTTATTTAATAAAACAAGTCTTATTTAATAAAAAATTTGGTTTTTTTTTTGCTTTTTAATTAAAAATAACGGTTTAGTTATATAAATCCACATTAAAAACAACAAAAAATTTCTACAAATCATAATTTTGTATTTTAGGTTAAAAATAACGGTTTTTAATGAAAAAACCGTTATATATAAATGTCTAAAAAAAACGGTTATTTTCCATAAACCGTTGTTTTTGATTTTTTCACAAAAATAACGGTTTTACACTACGAAACCGTTATTTAAAGTCTAACTCAAAAACAACACATTTTTAATAAAAACCTTTTTTAATAATACCCTCGTTGTTTTTAATGATTTTTTCGTTGTTTTTAGTGATGAGTTTGATTTGGCGCCTATAATTTTTACAACGGAAATTTTAACTGCGTTGTTTATAGTATTATAAACAACTGATGAGGCGAGTTTAGTATGTGTTATTTGAGTTGTTTTTACAGGTATTTGGTGGTCCAAATGGTAGTATATGTGTCGGATTAGCTCGTGGAACGAAAGCCATGAAAAGGGTGGAGTTTTGAAGTATAGGCGCAAGCTACACGCAAGCTCTTGGGTCGAATGTTGGTCGCGCGTAAGATGCAAGGGAAACCAGAAATTTCTGATGATGTACACGCGAGCTACATTCGAGCAGCACGCGAGAAGGGCGCGACCAAATTTGAGCTACAATTGGGCTACATTCGAGCTACACGCGAGCTACGCACGAGCCAGTTGGTCGCGTGTGTTATGATTTTTGGAAAATCCGGATTGTATTATAATTACCTTAAAATATACTTTACTTAATTTAGGCTATCATATATTAGACTTAACCTAGTTTTATTATCTTTTTCATTATCATCTTTTCATTAGTTTTAGTCCTAAGTAGTTTTTCTCTAATAATTTGGGGGATTTTCTCAAGACATGTGTAACTAAATCCTTTATTCTTGATACGATCGATTGAAGCGTCGGTAATTAATCCGTGAGATTATCTATTTCTCTACTTTTCTTTGAGTATTATTTAATTCCTTGTTCTTATTATTATTGATTTTAATCTTGATTAGGGTGTACAACTAATTAGGGTTATTATTGATTAATTTGCTAGATTTGATTATTGGCTCAGTTTGCTTTATTGATCTTATCGCGGTAGCAATTGTGATTGATTTATTGTACTCCGTTTGTCGTGAATTAATCATAAAAGGAATTGAATTTGTGGCTCGAGTATTAACAGCGTTGTTAGTATTAGTCATCTTTATTGATTCTCGTGCTAATTCTTCTATAGACTTGAACTTAATTCGCGTGATTTGGGTTAGTCTTAGAAAGGGTAATTTAGGACATCCGTTTTGACCTAATTACTGATTAAAGAGGGAATACGTAAGTTAATATTATTGAAAGGTATTAGCTTTCACAATAAAGTACTCAAGTAAAGTGGTTTAATTGTCTTCTATGATCGGTGATTTTATCGTCTGTGGATATCGTATCGTGTCAAGACCTTTTTCATACTTGTTTCAAATCCTTAATTTATTATTGTCATTAGCTAGTTCTCTTAGTTATATTTTACTAAACCAACCCCCCCCCCCCCCCCCCCCCCCAAACCTGTTCCTGTTACTTAATTACTCCGTGTTATTGCATTCTTTACACTTTACTTTATTACAGTTAGCCTATTTCTCTGTGGGATCGACCCTTACTTCCATTTTATTACTTGTTTAGTAATTAGGATTTAAGTGATTAAAATTATAATTTGCGGCATACGACTTTAGCCCGTCAAATTTTGGCGCCGTTGCCGGGGAATTAGGCGTTAATTGTTTTCTTTGTTTAGTGTAGTTGTATGCGTAATACTCGTTCAACTAACCTGGACCTCGAGCCTTTTGACTCAGAGATTGAAAGAACACTTTTCAGGTTTCGTAAGAACAAAAGAGGTCAAATCGTTGTCGCAGACGACTCGGACCAAGAGGATTTTAGCTCCAATTCTGATATTTCTGAGGTGATAGAAGAGAATAACGTGATGGAGCAGTCAATTAAACAACTCACAGCTCCGGATCTTCAACAGCAACCCCTATGCATCACATATCCTCCTCTCGGTGAGAATGTGAATTTTGAGTTGAAGTCCGGGCTTATTCATCTATTGCCCACATTTCATGGGTTGAGTGGTGAAGATCCGAACAAACATCTATCGGATTTTCACATCGTCTGCTCGAGTATGAGCCTGCTGCTGTGACTGATGAGCAGTTGAAGCTAAGAGTGTAACACCCCAACTTTTCCCCTTTTATTTAAATAATTCATTTCGTTAAATTCGTATTTCACTTCTCTTGATTTTGTTATTTTTGGCTCGAGGAATAAGCGAAACCGTAGTCGGAACTTAAAAACGATGTCATTTCCTCATACGGACTCCGATTCAGGCGATTCAAAAGGCTAAATCACGTATTTTTCGACGCCGTCAGAATCGCCAAATTTTCAAGTTGAACCGATCGGTTCAGTCCGAACCGACCAGGTTACGCCGCTTTTCGGATCAGTCAATTCGAGTTTGTTTTATTTGTTTTGCACGAAATCCTTTTAATACCTAAACTCCCCTTAACCCAAATATGCTTTATTAGCTGCTTTTCATCCTCAACATCATTATTCTCTCTTCAATCTCTCATTAATTCTCATTAAATCATCACATAAATTCATTCAATTCATCCTCTAATCAAACCCTAATCATCTCCTCATCTTTTCTCTTCAATTCTCTTTGGTAAATTCTTCATCTTTAAGTTTATTTTTGTAGGTTTTATTATTATATGTGTTTATTGTGTTGTTCTTATGTATTGTATGATTTATGTGTGCCCTAATCAAAAGGAGAGAGTTGGAGGGAGAACCGCAATTTCGGACTTTCCAGTCCCAGGGTCGCTAAACTAAAGATCTCCGGAGATCCGACCGTCCGATTTTGCCGAACTTTTGTGAGCATGTTCCTGACTCTTGGGGCTACCTTTTCACCGTTCAATTTTTCATTTGGAGCTCTGGATCGTCTATTATCGCGTCTGGACAGAAGGGTTGAAAACTATGCTTTTCTTTGGCTTGTATGGAAAAGGTAACTAGGTGTAGCTCTAGTGATATTTTGACATGTATGAGGCCCTAGTTGTTATCTAGGATGTTTTGTATGGTTGTATGATGATAAAGTTGCATGCTTTGGTTGTTTGGTTGTGCCCTAATCTTTATACTTGAAATTGTGAGTCGGCCTCATACTTGTGTGAGTCTAGAAGCATGTCTAGGCTTACTTGATCATTGAATATTGTTGAGTGTGTGGTTATAACGATTAAAGGTGTTAACTTGATATGTTAAAAGGCTAGGTTATGAATTTATGTTGATCACCTTGACTATTACTCCGTATGTAACTATGTTAAAGATACTAAATTGTATTGTGTTAAGTATGAGTATGGAAGTGGTATGCTATGATAATGTTTGACAATGAGATGATAAGTTATGAGTGTGTTTATGAATTGAGAATGGTTTGGCATTGTTGGGTAACGTTGTAGTATTGATTATGCTAGTATTGATCTTGACTTTGTATTGATTTGATTGAGCTTGAATTGAGTGTGCGTACGTGCACTGTTGGGCACGTGCGTGAGGAGATACAACGTCCATTGTAGGACGGTTGCCGCCCTTAGGGGTTCCCATCCGCTTTTGTCACGGATAGGGACTATGGTTTGATTATATGTCAACACCGTTTTTGTCGCGGTGACACCGTCTTTGTTCGCGGTGGGTTTGGCCAAATTTAGACTGTTTGAGGAGCTTTTGTCGTTCCGCCATAGGGTTGGGACTTTTGTCGTTCCGGGGTGATTCTTGTTGCTTCACCCAGTCCTCCGTGCTTACTCTTGCTTTGGTTTGATTGATGATCGGATTGACTATTGATTATTTGACTTGAGATCGTTGTATGGTTGCCTGTGTTACAATTTGAGTATGCTTTGAGGTTTCATTTGTTGTTGTACTTTGAACATAGGCCGTAGGCCAGGTCAGGTACTTGTTGAATTGTTGGTTACGTTTTATATGTTGAAATATGACTGGGAAGCACCTAGTTACTCCCCACTGATTGTGGTTGTTGCTTCCTTTTTATAGGTACGCGCGGGACGGGCTTACGTGTGAGAATGTTGTGAGATTGTGACCCATAGCATGCCTTGGGCGAGTTGACTAGCTAGTCGTCGAGTTGTTTAGTTTGGTTTAGACTCATTTATGTTTTTATTTCGTTGTACTTTGGAATAAGGATTGTAAGGGGTATTTATTCCCCAATTGTTAGGCTTAAGGCCTACTTTCTTTGTTATTTGTTTGAGTAGGGAGTAATGACTCGGATTCACAGTGTTTCCGCCACCGTGGCTTTCGTTTTATTTCCTTTTCTTATTTAAAACCTTTTAAAACGTATTTTATTTTATTTGGAAAAAATTCGGGTAAGGTGAGTGAATATGTTTCAGCTTTGTTTCAAAAGAGACTACCCCCTAAATGTGGAGACCCCGGTATGTTTTCGATTCCTTGCACCATAGGAGACCTTAGGATTGAAAAGGCCATGTTAGATTTAGGAGCGTCAATTAATGTCATTCCTTTTTCCGTCTATGAGACTTTAAAACTTGGACCTTTGAGGGACACTAATGTGGTGATTCAATTAGCTGATAGATCTAGTGTCAATCCTAAAGGGGTGGTGGAGAATGTTATGGTGAAAGTAGATAAATTAGTCTTCCCGGCTGATTTCTATGTTTTAGATATGAAAAGTGAGGTAGATGTCATCCCCGTTCTGTTGGGTAGACCGTTTTTAAAGACCGCGGGTACTAAAATTGATGTACCTAAAGGATCACTCACTATGGAATTTGATGGGACGGTAGTTAAGTTTTTGATTGCTAAACCTATATCTGATTCTAATAATGTTTACTCACTATGTGCTATTGATGTTACTAACCATCCTCCTAAGTGCTGGAAAGTTAAATCTTCGAGCAAGCTTGTTTCTAGTGTGCAGGTTCCCCCTCCTAAATCACAAAAGCTTGTGATCTTATGGAACCATCGCAAAGATGCGGAGAAAAACCAAGGTAAGCTTGAAACTTGGTATGATAAGCTGGTTAATCGAAAGAGTTTGGTTAACGGCTCGCAAGTAATTCATGTTAAATCTAGCCTTCGATCATATCCATTCTCTTCAAAGGTAAGCTGAGGTAATAATTTCTTTCTCTAGTCTAAAAGTCGGGTGATCAATCACTCCGCGCGATGTCGAGCCAACGACATTAAACAAAGGCGCTTTCGGGAGGCAACCCGCGGTTTGTTGGAAAAGAAAACACAAAAAAAAAAAAAATTAAAAAAACAAAAAAAAAATCATCGGAACATCCTCGAGCTCCGGTGATGGAGTAGGCGTCCTAAGTGGTGGAAGTGACGGTGAGATCGTTGTGGACACCTTGTCTATGTGATCCACTTGACTTGATTTGGATGAAGGAGCTAACGCTAGTACACATGTGCTTGGAGTTTGATTGACTTTTGTCTAAATTTGGTGTGTGGCGCTTCATTTATACTTTCACCCAAGCGTGGGGGAGGAGGTGAGGAGTGTGGTTAGAGTATGTCTACATTATCGTCACATGATTGATGGTCTGGAGACGTCTTTTGGCGCGGGTTATCGTGGTGAGGTATGTTCGTCCTCCCTCTTTTTCTAGTGTCCTTTGCAACATCGAGGACAATGTTTCATTCAAGCGTGGGGGAGGAGAATCGTTTCGATTGTATTGTATTGTAAAGTGTGCTTTTGTTTATGTTCAAAAAAAAAATCGAAAAAGGAAAAAAAAAACAAAAAAAGAGAACAAAAAAAAAAAAAAAAAAAAATACGAGAAAGAAACAAAGTGAATCCCGGCTAGGTGAAAACCCGAAAGGGCGCCTAGGCAAAATTGGGATATGTGGCCGAGGGCGGAGTGAAACCCACAAGGGCGGGCACTCCGATTAAAATGAAGAAACGAGATGCGTGCCACGAGAGTAGAAGTGAGGTGAATAGCTAGAGTGAAACCCGCAAGGGCGGGCACTCTAGGCAAAATGAGAGATTTAGGAAAAAAAAAATGTTTTACTACTTCCTATTTTACCGGCGTGGCGACATAAGAAGGGTGACAAAGAAGGTCGGAAGGGTAGGTTAGAGGCTTCAGTGAGGCGTAATCGCGGTGCACGGAGTGTAGGCACCACATCTTGCGATTGGGTTTTGGTCTGAATTGCGGAGTAGAGGCGGTTAGGAGCTCGCTTGTGTGGGTTGTATGTGTGTGTGACATTTGCCATTTGTCACAGGAGAACATTAATAGCACAAGCGAGCGGGCTAGGATGGAGAAATAAGGGGCGTAGCAAGGCTTTTGTCATTACGTTTTCATTGGTATGTCGTTTAGTCGATGGGTATTTGGTTCCTAAATCTCACTAGTTGTTGAGGTTAGAATGTGAGTTGAGTGCGAATAGCTATCACTTAAGCCATTAGAGGGAGTTGGGTAGTGTAGGAGTTGTGCTTTGATAGGCATCCACCACGTTCTTATGGGCTAGTGTTGTTCGGGGGTAATACGTCCTTCATTTCCATCGAGGACGATGAAAAGTTCAAGCGTGGGGGAATTTGATGAGGCGAGTTTAGTATGTGTTATTTGAGTTGTTTTTACAGGTATTTGGTAGTTCAAATGGTAGTATATGTGTCGGATTACCTCGTGGAACGAAAGCCATGAAAAGGGTGGAGTTTTGAAGTACAGGCGCAAGCTACACGCAAGCTCTTGGGTCGAATGTTGGTCGCGCGTAAGATGCAAGGGAAACCAGAAATTTCTGATGATGTACACGCGAGCTACATTCGAGCAGCACGCGAGAAGGGCGCGACCAAATTTGAGCTACAATTGGGCTACATTCGAGCTACACGCGAGCTACGCGCGAGCCAGTTGGTCGCGTGTGTTATGATTTTTGGAAAATCCGGATTGTATTATAATTACCTTAAAATATACTTTACTTAACTTAGGCTATCATATATTAGACTTAACCTAGTTTTATTATTTTTTTCATTATCATCTTTTCATTAGTTTTGAGTCCTAATTAGTTTTTCTCTAATAATTTGGGGGATTTTCTCAAGACATGTGTAACTAAATTCTTTATTCTTGATACGATTGATTGAAGCGTCGGTAATTAATCCGTGAGATTATCTATTTCTCTACTTTTCTTTGAGTATTATTTAATTCCTTGTTCTTATTATTATTGATTTTAATCTTGATTAGGGTGTACAACTAATTAGGGTTATTATTGATTAATTTGCTAGATTTGATTATTGGCTCAGTTTGCTTTATTAATCTTATCGCGGTAGCAATTGTGATTGATTTATTGTACTCCGTTTGTCGTGAATTAATCATAAAAGGAATTGAATTTGTGGCTCGAGTATCAACAGCGTTGTTAGTATTAGTCATCTTTATTGATTCTCGTGCTAATTCTTCTATAGACTTGAACTTAATTCGCGTGATTTGGGTTAGTCTTAGAAAGGGTAATTTAGGACATCCGTTTTGACCTAATTACTGATTAAAGAGGGAATACGTAAGTTAATATTATTGAAAGGTATTAGCTTTCACAATAAAGTACTCAAGTAAAGTGGTTTAATTGTCTTCTATGATCGGTGATTTTATCGTCTGTGGATATCGTATCGTGTCAAGACATTTTTCATATTTGTTTCAAATCCTTAATTTATTATTGTCATTAGCTAGTTCTCTTAGTTATATTTTACTAAACCAACCCCCAAACCTGTTCCTGTTACTTAACTACTCCGTGTTATTGTATTCTTTACACTTTACTTTATTACAGTTAGCCTATTTCTCTGTGGGATCGACCCTTACTTCCATTTTATTACTTGTTTAGTAATTAGGATTTAAGTGATTAAAATTATAATTTGCGGCATACGACTTTAGCCCGTCAACAACGAACATAGCAATTTGTGTTGTTTTTCCTCCGCTGTCTTTGCTCAGATTTGTAGTAGTGCCATGACCGAAATTCACTTTAAATTTTATATATTTATATATAAGCTCCCGTTGTCTATAATATTTGTTTTGTGATGAATTGTGTTGTGATGAAATAATTTGTTGTGGTAATTGCTTGTTTTCTGATCATAATTATTTGTGTATGTGTTATTGATCATGATTATGTTAGATTGAAATGAAGAGAGCCGACCGAAAATGGATGTACGAACGTTTAGATGATAATAAAAGAATTAGGGCTGAAGATGCTAATGGAGTGATAGAGTTTATCAAGTTAGCAAAGGAGAAAGAAGAGTATAAGAGAATAGGGAAACTTAGGTGCCCATGTTCGAAATGTAGAAACCTAGCATACTTATGTAAGTCTGATGAAGTTAAAGATCATCTCGGTGTTAGAGGGTTTGATAGTAATTATTACTATTGGACTTCACATGGAGAGTCTTTTCCAACATCCAACGAAGAAGAAGACAATGCACCGATTGAGCAAAATCCGTATCGAGAGATGGTAGAGGATGCATTACGTGATAGGATTATTGAGATTCGTGAAGAGGAGTTAAATACTGCTGAAGATGAGGTGTTTGAAGAGACCCCAAACCCAGAAGTCAAAGCCTTCTTTGAAACGCTTCGTAAATCCGAATTGCCAGTGTTTGAAGGGTGTGAGATGTCAGTGCTACAAGTGGCGTCGAGATTGTTATCACCTAAGTGTGAGTTTAAGTTAGCTCACCATGTTGTAGACCGTATCACGTCGTTGATTGGGGATCTGATTCCGAAGCGTAATGTTATGACACGCAACTTCTATGAAATTAAGAATGTGCTTAAAGCTTTTCAACTGCCACATGAAAAGACTGACGCTTGTGAAGGAATTATGTCCACTGTTCTATAATAATTAACCCGCTTAAGTCTATGTGGTCAACACGTCTTGCTAGAGATCAATGTTGATCTGATACATAAATAAGTTATGTGTCTAGTAGCTCTTAAGTGGGCTCATTGGGTCACACACAAATGTACAGGGTAGTTATAATATGAGTAGAACTCATTAATTAATTACCGGGTCCAAAGTTAGTTTGGCCCAGCTACAACTCTTCAGGTTTATGGAAACCTACTAGGATTAGGTTTATGGAAACCTAGATCTTCCTCTTTACTATATATATGGGGTTCCTGTGAAGGAATAATTAATTCAATTCAACTCAATTCAATTATGAGATTAGTCCACATATTATATAGAGAGAAAATAGTTTCTCTAGAGAGAGGTTGGTAAACCCTTCGGTACTAGCATACCAGTTGTAGCTCTGTACGTGTGGATACTAATGGAGGCATCACAATTGGGGTGTTAATTATTATTATGGGATTCTTATTATTATTCTGGGTTCTCAAGGATTTCTTATATTCTACATACTTCTTATTATTATATGATTCCGCTGCGAGAAGGTATGTAGTTCATCTTACTTGTATTTGTTAATTCGTTCAATACTTGCGATTTGATCTTGGCTAATTGGGTTTGTATATAACTTGTTTATATCCTCAAAATCCAACAGTGGTATCAGAGCCAATTTCGCGAAGTATTGTTCAAATTAACTATTGAATCTTGGCTCATAATTTGGTTATGAGAGATTCAATTAATTTGTTTATTTGAATATTTGAGATCCATTAGAAACATGTTTAGGGTTTTTTAATTTATGAATTTAATTTGTTGAATTATGAAATTGAGTTTTTGATTTATATAAAACCTTGTTGTTGTTTTATTTTATCGCCCTAAAACGTTTTCTAAAGGGCCCTAAGATATTTATTCCTTTGTTGACGATGAAAGACTCGATAGGAATAAATTGAAGGGACAATTTTAAGAATCCAGAAATTAATTCCATTGTTGACGATGAGTTCTAATGTGTTAGAACAAGACTCGATTGGAAAGAATTTTAAGAATCTTAAGAATTAATTTCATTGTTGACGATGAGGCTGAATTTAATTAGGGCAAGACTCGATTGAAATTAATTGAAGGGTCAAAGAAAAGTCGTGATGAAAAATCATGAAAACCCCCGTATAAGGTCAAAACCGGTCGGTTTACATAAAACCTACCGGGTTCACATGATACGGGAAGGTGACAGAAATTCGGAAGCGCACAGAACCGATCGGTTTGGATGAAACCGACCGGTTTAAGGCCTGAACCGATCGGTTTAAGTTGAAACCTGCCGGTTCAGAGCTGGAACCTAGAGGTTCAGAATTTGAACCGACAGGTTCAGTACCAGAACCGCCCGGTTTGGCTTGTGAAAATGTCTCGGTTTGTTTGGTTCGTAGCTCGGTTTGGCTCTTGTGCTAGGTTTAAGTGTAAACCATCGCATGTTTGAGTTTTTGTGTATATTTTCTATTTTTCATTGACTATAAAATTTGAATTGAGTTCAATTATGAATTGTTTTACAATCGTGGATTGTTTTATAATTATGAATCGAAGTGAGACTCAATTTGAAATATGAATTGTTTTGACAATTATGAATCATTGATCGGCTTAAGTGATCGGTTTATGTTGAAACCGACCCGTTTAGCGGCGATTTTGAGAGTGATTCTAAATTCGACGAGTTTTGGTGAAAACTACGAATTATTTAAATCACGATTGTGAATTGTTATACACTTAAGAATTATTGTATACAATTATGAATCGAATTTTGGTATAATTTACGATTATTGAATTGTTGTACAATTGCAAATTGTTATACAATTATGAATCGAAATTTGAAGCATTGTTTTATTTCTCAAGTTTGAAAAGGAGTTTTCTAAGAGAGGAGAAATACAATGCTCATTGGAGGTCAAATTTAGCTTGACTTGCAATGAAAATTTCATTTATAACAATTGTGAATTACTTGATCGGTTATAAATCGAATGGAGATGAGATTTACTTATTTTTCGGATTAGGAACGGTTCCTCATGGCGAATAATAAGTCTAACTCCTAAAGGTTGTATATTTGAAGAAATATACAACTAAAGAGTAATTTCAAATTGTAAAGATTAATTTGGGTACCATGCTTTTCTTAATAATAAATTGAGATTTGCATGATTAGAATTCACATCTTTAATCCCTCCGGAATATTAACCATTGCCTTTCCACATTTGAACACCACAATAAATTTGCTTCACTAAGCTAAGTGACTGCCAAAGCAGTGCTTAGCTGGTAACGTAAATTGAGTGGAGAGGTGAGTAATAGTTTCATCGCAATAAGTTTGCTTTATTGGTTAAAGTGACCGCCAAAGCGGTGCTTCGCCAGTAACGTAAAATGAGTGGATGTATAACCGTTACTCATAAGTTCTTTCTGGTTCGCTTAACGAGGCCGTCAGGTGAGGCCTGAGCCTTGAGGCAAGAGGTCGTTTTCATGTCATGACTAACTGATACACTTTATTTATATTCATTTTAGGCCCCCGGTTCAGTCACATTTAGCTCGTATTTATTCGTATTTATTATGATTTTAGGAGCTATTTGCTATACTTCTCGATACTGCTGCCTTTTATTTACATTTTGCAGGTTTTGGTGGTTTTGAGCCAAAACCCGGGACGTTAGGAGCATTACGAAAGTCGAGACGACAGGACCTAGCTCGAGCTCACGCAGGAGCTCGGGATGACGAACCAAAACCAAGGACCAGAGACAAAAGACTAAGGCCACGATGTATAGGGCCTAAGAAGCAAAGGAGTCAAGCCCAAGAACGAATGATGGGCTAAGCATGGAAGAAGAGTAGAGCCGGCCCAAGATTGAAGGGCAGTCGGCCCAGCCTAGGCAAGATCACTGCTACTACCGAGGGCCAATTTCTGACGGTTTTTGATTTAATTCGAATTTAATTGTTTTGGAACATTATAAATAGACCCTTAGGTCGAGAACATAAGTTATGCTTTATTTTCCTTAGTTTAGTTCTTGCTTAATTTTATTTTCTCTCAAAAACTCTTAGCTTAGTTTTATTTTCAAGTTGGACTCAATTGTAGAAGTCGCTTGCATTCGTAAGAATTCCACGATTTAATTTCAATTGCTTTTCATTCATTATGTTTACTTCTTGTTATTATTTTGTTTGCCCTTTAATCATGTCTAGCTAATTTCCCAATTAGGGTTTAGGGGAATTTGTGATAATTGGTTCAGGAACATGTTTTAGGATTAAATTGGTTGAATAAATTGTGCACTTGACTTCCTTCTACGCGTTTTATGCCAATTGAATTAGGATTATTTCGCCTGATCAACGATTTGTCTGAGTTTAGTTGAACCTGAGTAAGTTTTAATTTAAGATCGAAAGCCTAATTAAAACTAGACTTACGCGAGATTGATAAGTTGAATTTAGTAAGTTGCGAGAGCCCGCTAAGTTTGCTTAAGGCTAAAATTGACTCGAGATAGCGTTTTATAAACCTAGTCATTTGCACAGTTTATCTTTTCCGTCTTATAAATTTGAGTTCCTGAATCGTTGTCATAATGAACCCGATGCCCTAATCTTTCCTCTTATATATTTCTATTCATCTTTGCTTTTGCTTTAGTTTAGCTTAAAACAAACCTTTTTCACACCTTGAGTTGAACCTGTTTTCGCCTGCTTTAACTTAAAACTACTCCGTTTCTCTGTGGATACGATCCTGCTTGCCGCTAGTCAGCTTTGTTAGTTGTTTGTTAGGTTTATTTTGATTTCAATTGATACGACTTATTGTGTCAATTTTGGCGCCGTTCTTGAGTGACGGCTTTGTTAGTTATAGTTATTGTTTAGTTGCGTGTTTTTCTCCTTAGTCTCAAGGAACTTAGTTCCTTGAGGCCGCTTTCTCATCGTTTTCTTGTAGTTTATTTATGCGCAGTCACCTTCAGGTTTAATACCATTTGATCCTGAACACAACGCATTTCTTCACGGGACGCGTAATTTCTTCAAAGAAATCGAGACTCACGAACGTGAGATAGAGGAAGCGCCGCATTGAGTCTAGTGCGCATGATCGTCCCTACGAAGAGGACACACCACCTATTACTCCAATTTCTTCTCCTTCACGGCGTGACTATGCCGAAACTATATAGTCACTCATTGCCCAAGCCCGAGGCGATCCCGCAAGGTTTCACAATACCAAATACGGTCCAGGGTAATTTTGAGATTCGCCCGCTTTTCTTACTTTGGTGGAGCGTAATCAATTCGGCAAGAATCCTACGGAGGATCCCGGAAACACATGCGGTGTTTTTACGGACCATCGCTCGACGATTAAGCGAGAATGGGATCACTCAAAACCAGATTAGGGAGATGCTATTCCCTTTTTCTTTACGTGATCGAGCGGGATTGGATCACGGATTTGGATAAGATTGTTGCGGGGATTACGGATTGGCCAAGTCTAGCTCTTGCTTTCTATCGCAAGTTCTATCCTCCAGAGCGGACTAACCAACTCCGTAGTCAAATTCAAGGATTTCAACAAAGATTTTGATGAAACATTTCTTTGAAGCGTGGACCGTTACAAACGGTTGATCCGTGAATGTCCGCATCACGGACTAGGTGATTGGTTGATTATTATGACCTTTTATAATGGGTTGTATGCTGAGAGTCGCGCTATTCTTGACTCGGCCGCGGGAGGTCGATTTGCTAATAACACGGATGATGATAAAGCGTGGCAAACGATTGAGGAAATGGCTGTCCATTCGGCCCAGTTTGGAAAGCCTAGGGGTAATTCACGGTCCGCACACAACGACCGTGGAAGTGAGAGCATAAGTGCAGTTATGAGTCAACTTTCTGAGCTGAATAGGAAGTTTGATGCTATGCAGGGGAGTGGTTCGTCGAGTGCCCAAGTTAATGCTATTGCGGGGCACGATTCAGGTTATTCTACGGGGTATCTTTGCGCTCAGAGGCGAGTTTACGCTTACCAATCTTATAATCAAAACCTGCCGTATCAGAATCAACCGGGTTATGATCGGTCGCTCTTGTCCTACCGTAACCAGAATGTCCTCAACCCAACCACCCAACCCCCACAAAATGCCCCTTATCAACCCCCTCACAAAAATTTCCAACCACCCCCACCTAACTACCAAAAACCCGTCTACACACCACCACCCCCTCCTACACAAGTACCCGATCCTTTGGCTGAAATGAAGGCCATGATGATGCAGATGTCGCAAGTAACGCTGTCCGTGCAAAAGTCGCAAGAAATGATGCTCCAGCAGATGCAAAAGGATGGGCAGGCTAAGGACGCTGCGATTAAACTGTTGGAGAATCAAGTGGCGCAGCTCGCCGCTTCGCAAGCGTCGCGACAACCGGGTACCCTTCCACCTCAAGGTAATCCTCCTAACCCTCCGCATCACACGGCATGTGCGATTACGTTGAGAAGTGGGTCGATGTACGGTGATCCTGTGAACTTGGAGGAAGAGGAGAAGGAGGGGGATGAAAACGTGGCTGATCCGAGGGGAAAAACGTCTCAGCCGGTCGACCGGCAAATGGCCGTCCAACCTACTGGACTCAGGCTGGGAAGAATATTTCGGGTAATATTTCTGGTAGTTCTCAGACCGCCTCAGCGCCCGATTGATTAAGCTCGCTTCCTGGTCGCCAACGAGGTGCAGAGCCCGAGGCTAAGTTCAGAAGTTCGCCGACGTCATCAAGGCCCTTCGTAAACGCCCCTTTATAGACCTTGTGACTCAAATTCCTCAGACGCTAAGTTTTTGAAAGATGTTTTAGCTCGTAGCGTCACGTTAGACGGCGTGTCGACCGTAGCCTCATGGGGAAGCTAGTACTAGGCTGCAGGGTAGTAAGCCTCCTAAGCTTAGTGACCCTGGTACATTCTCTATCCCGTGCTCTATAGGTAGGTTTGTGGTCCGTAATGCCTTATGCGACCTTGGAGCCAGCGTCAGTGTCCTCCCCTACTCTCTCTACCAAAAGATGAGCTTGTCAGCTTTAGAACCCACTAGCATTACCTTGCAGATGGCTGACCGCTCAGTTAAGCGTCCCTTGGGTATCTTACACGACGTCCCTGTACAGGTTGGAAAGTTCTTTATCCCTGTAGATTTTGTGGTTTTAGATATGCCCGAGGATGCCCACATTCCTATCATTCTGGGGAGACCCTTCCTGCACACTGCTGGCGCAGTTATAGATGTGGGTAGCAGGACGATAGCCTTTAAGGTGGGGGGAGAAAAGCTCACTTTCACTCATTCTGATACCCCACGATCGCCTACGCGTCTAGAGTCAGTTTATTCTATTGATTCTGTACCTCCGTCTCACTCTACTGGAGACACTTTGGAGGTTTTGCATGTCTCTTCTCTTTTTGCAGGTTCTTCACAGGATGGCTGCAAGGATGGTTTGGGGGAGAGAAAGCTGCTGAAAGCTGATTTGTACGATGCTAGCAATGGGGATGGAGGGCCCACAGTCGAGCCATTTCGTGATCGAGGACCTACGATAATGGACTATGCTGCATTGCCTCGAGCTGAAGGAGTGTTTTGGCGAGCACCTGCTGTTTCGCCGAGTGAAGCTGTTGCAAATGGCCAACGTCCTTGGCCTGCTTATACATGAGTTCTGAAGACGTGAAGAGTCGTGCGGGACTATAAACCAGCGCTTCCGGGAGGCAACCCGATGACGTTGTATTTTCATTAGCATTTGTACTTTGGTTTGCTTAGTTTCTATAACTTTTGGTTTTTATTGAGCGTGCGAGGACGAGGGTATTTTATTGTGATTTTTAGTGCACAGGTACTTTTGGACTTTGTCCTTAGTATTTTTGAAGAAAACGCTCACGAGGAAGGCCCTTAGCGGCCATCGCCGGGAGGCAGACCGTGGCGAAATTTGAAACAGAGGAAAAAACGCAAAAAATTGAAAATTGGGGTGCGGGCCGGCCACGGTCTGGGCCGACCCCCTGGTCTGCTCGCCCGTTTTCTCGCGTGCTCTGGCAAAGTACTTCATCGTTGGACTGAATTGGACGCATATTTGTGGATTTTAGCCGCACTCCACGCTCTACTTCGGTTTGGGGGAGCTCCGACTTTATAATGTGAGCACTCTTTACCCCTTTACCCTTTTTCCTCGCTCTTATTTTCCTTCACCCGTATGTTATTTGTCCTCCTCTGCTTTTGTGGTTGTGCTGTTTTCCACATTGAGGACAATGTGTGATTTGGTTTGGGGGAGGGAAACACTTTCGCGTTCATTAGTTCGTTTGCTTTTTTATTTTTGTGTGCATTTATATAAAAATCCCAAAAAAATCGAAAAAATTCAAAAAATTTACAAAAATACGAGTCTTTTTGGTCTGCTTTGTCCAGTTTGGAGACTTGATTAGTGCGCTTACTTTGATCTTTAGTATCTCCGAGTCGACTTTCTATCGTCGTAGCTACGCTATATGTTTGTTTCCTGTTACTAGATTGCGAGCCTTAACACTAGCCCACTTGTATTTGCTTAATTCTTATCGCTTTTCGTTGGTTTACTTTCGACTTTGACATTCGAGCTTGGCAATGGTTTGTGGAATGTTGGTATGTTGGTATGTTGGTTTGTGGTTTGATTGGAAAGATCTGATTTATGTTGGAGCAATGCTTCGATGCTCTCGGAGGGGACTCATTGATTTGAGTAACCACAGTGGCCATGAATTTGGTTGCGACCGTGAGTATGAGTAATAATGTAACCCTTAAGGAAATATGTGTACCCGAGCGCGATTTTTACCGAGTGAACGTCAAGCTAAACGGTATTACATACGAGGGATGCTCCACATTTGCGGAAAAAGAAAAAGAATACAGAAAAGAAAAGAAAAAGAAAGAGAACTAATGGTAATGATGTGGTATGATTTGGTTGATCGGAAAGTGGTTTGTACGGCTGGCCTTGCTTGAAATGATTTGTCGTTAGTTTTACTTTACGGAAGCGTTAGAGGCTAGTAATGCGATGTGGTGTGAATGGTTGAGACTTGTGCTCTATTTCCGGTGAAATAGACTTTGGTTGTATGTTTATGTGCATAGGTCGTCCACTTCGAGATACTAGCGTGATTAGTTCGTGTCACTTTGACTTTCTCCGACGCTTTTTGCTTGAGGACAAGCAAAGGTTTGGTTTGGGGGAGTTTGATACACTTTATTTATATTCATTTTAGGCCCCCGGTTCAGTCACATTTAGCTCGTATTTATTCGTATTTATTATGATTTTAGGAGCTATTTGCTATACTTCTCGATACTGCTGCCTTTTATTTACATTTTGCAGGTTTTGGTGGTTTTGAGCCAAAACCCGGGACGTTAGGAGCATTACGAAAGTCGAGACGACAGGACCTAGCTCGAGCTCACGCAGGAGCTCGGGATGACGAACCAAAACCAAGGACCAGAGACAAAAGACTAAGGCCACGATGTATAGGGCCTAAGAAGCAAAGGAGTCAAGCCCAAGAACGAATGATGGGCTAAGCATGGAAGAAGAGTAGAGCCGGCCCAAGATTGAAGGCGGCCCAGGTCAGAGCGGCGGCACTACTGAGGGCCAATTTCTGACGGTTTTTGATTTAATTCGAATTTAATTGTTTTGGAACATTATAAATAGACCCTTAGGTCGAGAACATAAGTTATGCTTTATTTTCCTTAGTTTAGTTCTTGCTTAATTTTATTTTCTCTCAAAAACTCTTAGCTTAGTTTTATTTTCAAGTTGGACTCAATTGTAACCGTCGGTACTCCGTAAGAATTCCAGGTTTTAATTTCAATTGCTTTTCATTCATTATGTTTACTTCTTGTTATTATTTTGTTTGCCCTTTAATCATGTCTAGCTAATTTCCCAATTAGGGTTTAGGGGAATTTGTGATAATTGGTTCAGGAACATGTTTTAGGATTAAATTGGTTGAATAAATTGTGCACTTGACTTCCTTCTACGCGTTTTATGCCAATTGAATTAGGATTATTTCGCCTGATCAACGATTTGTCTGAGTTTAGTTGAACCTGAGTAAGTTTTAATTTAAGATCGAAAGCCTAATTAAAACTAGACTTACGCGAGATTGATAAGTTGAATTTAGTAAGTTGCGAGAGCCCGCTAAGTTTGCTTAAGGCTAAAATTGACTCGAGAGAGCGTTTTATAAACCTAGTCATTTGCACAGTTTATCTTTTCCGTCTTATAAATTCGAGTTCCTGAATCGTTGTCATAATGAACCCGATGCCCTAATCTTTCCTCTTATATATTTCTATTCATCTTTGCTTTTGCTTTAGTTTAGCTTAAAACAAACCTTTTTCACACCTTGAGTTGAACCTGTTTTCGCCTGCTTTAACTTAAAACTACTCCGTTTCTCTGTGGATACGATCCTGCTTGCCGCTAGCTGCTGTTAGTTGTTTGTTAGGTTTATTTTGATTTCAGCGATACGACTTAGCTGTGTCACTAACCGACCGACCAAGAATTACATGGAGATGTAATTGACATGCGAGGATGTCTACCTTTATATTTTGTGTTTTGGGCGATGAGCCAAAGCTCACTCAAGACACCTAATATTTGGGATCTTGGAATAATTGTACATGTATGAGGGGAACATGTTCAATTCATATTAATTATCGTTCGTGTTGCATATATTTGGTCATATGTTGTCACAATTTAATAAACGAATAGTTTGAAATGGTTCAAACTCATTGATTGGTATTTTGAGAAATAGTTCTCAAAAGTGAGAGATATGATTTGTCCTTATAAAGGAATTTCATACAAGCTAAAACCAATGTTAACATACAGTTTGGGCTGTGTGGTTAAAGTCATGGTTATGGCTCTACGTTTCAATTAAACAATCGTCTAATTGAAGGGAAATTGTTCCCATTAAGTGAGAAAAATAGTGAAAACTATCCAATCTGCTTGCATGTCATACGATGACAAGATTATAATGATAATCTAGAATGATTGGATATTTTTATTGGTGTTACTGAAAATTGTTTCAGTTATGCTTCAAGTTAAAGTCGGTTCATCACGAATGAAACACGTAACTTGAATTTTGCATTTAATAGTATAAGATGCTTTAATTAGCATATGATACTCAATATAATTAAACGTCATATCAAGAAGGCCAAATAATAATGATATTTGAGTTCATTAGGTAAATGGCTTGAGATATTGGACTTAGATGATGTTAAAGGGCTTAAAATTCGATGAGTTAATGATTGCTATCATACCTAAGCCTAAGCGTGGTTTAATTGAGTACGTAAATATTTGTCATTAGTGGAATGATTTAATCATTGATGTAATGATAAATTAACATTGGAAGAGCAACTCCTAGAATTATCTAGAAGATCTATAAATGAATTTGAAGTAGTGACTTCAAATATGTGTGTTGTGAATATAAAAGTCAATATTCTACTTTTGGTATGAGGTACCAAATGCAGCTCTTACATTGATAATGTAGTGAGTTCGAGAATAGTAGAGTAATGACAAAAGTAAAGTGATTATGTATATGAAATGAACACATTTTGTTTTTCATCTACATAAAAGGGATCACTTGACTTAATTTTAAAAGTTTAATGCTAAGATTGGATAAATTGTTATTCATGTACCTAATATAAGCAAGACTTGAAATTCTGGTTCATATTCAAACATGAATAGAATTTATGTGTTTTTGAGCAAACGTTGTTGTTCAAGTACCTTGCTAATATACAGTACTAAAAGACTAACTTTAATGTTGGGTCTTATATTCTTAGTAAAAGGTAACTTATTTCACAACATAATGATCAATTGAGTACAAGTCTTACATTTTGTGTTTCACTTATATGACACGTCTTTAAGGTTGTAAAGATGATAAAATGGCGTCTTCTACTTGGTTTAGTGGGAGGACGGTCGATTTGTTTGATCATACATATACAAGATATGTGTGCATCAATAGTCATATCGTGAGAAAGTGAAATTCATTTATACTTCACCATATTCAGATGGAAGTATATGATCAGCTTGATGAGTTGTTCAAGTAAGGCAGAGCTCAAGAAAATCATTTGTGATCATCGTAGAAATTAGGGAAATGAGTTTTACGTTGAATCTTTTAAGGTTCGTTCTACTATGAGTCATTCAGATCTTAATGATATTTTGGAGACTTATGCACTATAAGGCCTACGTACACGAGTAAGATTATGTCCATATAAGTTGGTAAAAGACATGATGGGGATATGGATTAAAAGGTTCCTAATTGTCTTTTATGATTTGAGATTTGAAGTTACAAGAAAAATTGTTTTCTAAAACTTAAGCTCAAAATTCCAACATATATTATTATGAGGTATTCTAAAAGGATATACATTCTACCACTTGTCCAAAGAACAAAGTTATATTTTGTTACGTGGATTAATAAGTTTCTATTTGAGATATGTGATCTCTAAAAGAAACGGTGGGGGAGAATAAATGTCACGTAAGTTTGACCTAAGCAAGCATTGATGGGCTAGAACTCTATATATATATATGAAACATGGATGGACATAAGATATCTATTGGTATGATGGATATATGATGTTAATAAGCACGGTTGGTAATTAAAGTAATGACTATAGTGGAGATTATTTACCATATGCTTAAATCCATGAAACTAGCAAATGTTGTCATAGTCTCATAAAATGAGATGTGGTGGTTGAGTGTGAAAATCAGTTTCACATCAATAAGAATGCGTTAGTTTATGAAAATTTCAAAGTTGTTTGAAATAAGTATCTTGGAGTTGAAACTTTTGTTATTGAGATTTTGGTTCAAAAGGCGTTTTGATCCATTTAAGACAAAAAAGCTATATATTTGTGTACATGAAGACTAGTGGGAGTGCATATGCATTCACAGCTTGTTATGTCTATGACATATTTCTTCTATTGTTTAACTTTTATTGCTTGAAGTATTTTGTACTTAGCATAAAAGTTCTTTAATGTTTAATGTGTTCATATTAGGAGCATAAAACCAATCAAGTTCTAGTAAGTGTCACTAGAATACTATATATGAATTTTTCTATGTGTTTAAGAAGCCTTGAGGAAATCCTATGTACTTGAGGAGTCATGAGGAAATCCTATGCGCTTATGAAACCTCAAGGAATCATTATGAGATACAAATTGTGATAAAATATATCATTGTAAATGTGTTACAAGTGATTTAATTTTCATACAAGTAAAGGTGGTCCTTGATGACTATCTAGGTACCTCTTTGTTTATATGAAATGAGGTATGCTTTGGAAACATGTTCCAAACATAAAATGATGACTAATATTGAGTGTCTTGTTGCTTGTAGGCAAATGATAAATATTTGATTTATAAAACAGTAGCACACTCGAATAATATTGTTTATGAAGCGCCTTATTGGTGCTTATGAAACAAAATCAGTTTATCTTATTAAGAGAAGGTAAATTATGTATATGCAAATGTTATAACTCGATGCAATGGTGATTGCATGTCACGCACAAATACCTATTACGCAACTAGAAACATGTTGTTGCGAATTGTATAAGACGCATGGGCGAATGGTCTTGATACTAATAAGAGGTGTTTATTTCAGTGGGAGTTATTTACGATAATTGATATAAATATCGCATTTATTTAAAATGCAGTCCCAAAATAACAATAACATCGACTGATAGGTTTACTAAGTACGTGACTTAGTAAGTGGAACCCTATTAAATGGAGGATGTAGTTATTTTGTCTCTAGTCAGAGTATCATGTTGGGACAAATCGAATACTTGAAAATGACTAATATGTGAATTGGTTGATGACTACGTTCCATGAGTCATAGGTAGCGATGTACCAAGCCAAGCACATAGGTGTGTATGTGAGGATACACACTAGACTGACCCGCCGAGAAGAGCTTTACTAAGGATTCGCCTAGTGTCAGTAAAGGTTCTTGGGAATTGTTTGTTTGTTTGGTCTTTTGACCTGAGTCTTTGACTATTCTGTACATGTGAAGTGTATACTTTGATACTATTCCTCGTCATCTGTAAAAAGGGACTACGGATGGTCATTGGGTATGCATGAATCATGAGATAGCATGTGGTTAGACAAGATGGGATTTGCTCCTCTCTTGTTAGAGAGCTTATTGTTTCTTGGCCCCTCGAAGAGTGTGACTTGTGTAAATCTGTGGCCGCGGTCGGATGGAATGGTTTGCCATTCATCTGTCTCTTTTGACAAGTCAACTCGGAGATTCGAGAAAACGATTGAGACATATGAGGATGACACTTAACCTACCTCATTCTCAGTTGGAGACAATAGTAGCAAAGAGACTTATTGATATTCTTATAGGGACATGTACAAGCGGGAGACTGAAGGAATTATGTCCACTGTCCTATAATAATTAACCCGCTTAAGTCTATGTGGTCAACACGTCTTGCTAGAGACCAATGTTGATCTGATACATAAATAAGTTATGTGTCTAGTAGCTCTTAAGTGGGCCCATTGGGTCACACACAAATGTACAGGGTAGTTATAATATGAGTAGAACTCATTAATTAATTACCGGGTCCAAAGCTAGTTTGGCCCAGCTACAACTCTTCAGGTTTATGGAAACCTACTAGGATTAGGTTTATGGAAACCTAGATCTTCCTCTTTACTATATATATGGGGTTCCTGTGAAGGAATAATTAATTCAATTCAACTCAATTCAATTATGAGATTAGTCCACATATTATATAGAGAGAAAATAGTTTCTCTAGAGAGAGGTTGGTAAACCCTTCGGTACTAGCATACCAGTTGTAGCTCCGTACGTGTGGATACTAATGGAGGCATCACAATTGGGGTGTTAATTATTATTACGGGATTCTTATTATTATTCTGGGTTCTCAAGGATTTCTTATATTCTACATACTTCTTATTATTATATGATTCCGCTGCGAGAAGGTATGTAATTCATCTTACTTGTATTTGTTAATTCGTTCAATACTTGCGATTTGATCTTGGCTAATTGGGTTTGTATAAAACTTGTTTATATCCTCAAAACCCAACAGCTTGTCCCATTGGATGTGTTGTTCTGGGAAGAGAATTCAAATCTTGACAAGTGCAGTAAATGTGGTCGAGATAGATATAAGGCTAATCTAAAATCGACCAAAAAGAGAGTGGGCAAAAAAACTTTAACTTACTTTCTGCTTGGATCAAGGTTGCAAAGAATTTTCGCTACCAAAAGTGTTGCTAGGCATATGACATGGCATTTTGACAGTCGTCGTGCAAGTGGGACTATGTCGCATCCTAGTGACGGTGAGGCCTGGAAACATTTTGACAATGAACACCCTGATTTTGCCAGTGAGCCTCGCAATGTTCGCCTTGGTCTATGCAGCGATGGATTTTCTCCTTATGGTCAGTTTGGAAAATCTTATTCCACATGGCCTGTAATGGTCACTCCATATAACCTTCCTCCTTGATTATGCATGAAAAAACAATTCATCTTTTTATCATTGATAATTCCTGGTCCTAAGAATCCCAAGTCAAAAATGGATGTGTACTTGCAACCGTTAATCAAAGAGTTAAAACAACTTTGGAGTACGGGGTTGTACACTTATGATGTATCAAAGAAACAAAATTTCCAATTACGAGCAGCTGTGATGTGGACAATAAATGATTTTCCAGCATATGGGATGGTGCACACAAGGGCATCTCGCTTGTCCATACTGTCACCGAGTGCCACCTAAGTCTTTTTATCTTGAACGTAGTCGGAAAGTATGTTGGTTTGATTGTCATCGACAGTTTTTGCCAATGGAGCATCCTTTTCGAAGGAATTGCTCCGATTTCAGGAAGGATCGACCAAATGAAAAAGATGGACCTCCGCCACGGTTGTCTGGAGAAGAATTGTGGGAAATTGTCAAGTACATGCCAACGATTGTTAACTTTTCTGATCTTGAGTTGAAAAAGTTGAAAGATAAGAAGGAGGGTTGGTGGAAGCAAAGCATTTTTTGGGAGCTTCCTTATAGGAAAACTTTGTTGATTCGACATAATTTGGATGTCATGCACATTGAGAAGAATTTTTTCGAGCAACTAATCAACACGGTTATGGAAGTTCCAAACAAAACATCATTTGGACCTAAGGGCAGATTAGATTTCATGATATATTGCAAGCGAAGACCCGACTCAACGAGGTTCGTTCTCGATAAGGTCCAGAAAACAGCTTTGTGTGACTGGATTTCTCAACTTAAGTTTCCCGATGGTTACGCTTCGGATTTGAGTAGGTGTGTAGACAACGTAAACTTGAAATTGCATGGGATGAAAAGTCATGACTGTCATGTATTCATGGAGCGTTTACTACCTGTCGCCCTAAAGGAGCTACTGCCAATCAATGTGTGGAGCGTATTAACTGAGTTGAGCCAGTTCTTTAGAGATTTGTGTGCGTCCAGTCTTACTATTGATGGTATACTGATCTTAGAGAAAAATATTGCTGAGATTATTTGCAAACTTGAGAAGATATTTCCTCCATCATTCTTCAATTGTATGGAACATTTACCTGTTCATTTGCCTTATGAGGCGAAAGTTGGTGGACCTGTTCATTATCGATGGATGTACCCTTATGAAAGGTATATTTAATATTAACCTTACTCCAATTTTTTTCAATACAAAAACTTATAAATAAACACGATTGGAAATCAGATGTTGATATAACTTCATTTTAGGTTTCTTAACCATATCAAGCAAAAAATTGGAAATAAAGCACGGGTTGAAGGGTCTATAGCCAACGCGTATTCGCTTGAAGAGATATCAAATTTTTGCTCATTCTATTTTGAGGATAAAGTGGACACAAGAACAAAAGATTTGGATGTCAGTATACCGACTGACCAAGAAGATGAGACATTACCCGAGATGTTTAGAGATCATATGGGTAGTACGACAGGAAAATATGTCCGAAGATATTTGACTGATGAAGAGTATAAATAAGCTCATTTCTATATTTTGTCTAATAGTGAGCTATTAAGACCTTACGAAATGTAAGTCAACTTGGAATACATCGCTTCTTTTAAATTAATATAACATCTTTAGTATGTTCAATAACTACTAAAACTGATTGTGCAGTGAGTTTGAGAAGTACATCTTCAGTAAGTGTCCTCAAATCACTTGCACTGACGAAATTTGGAGCAAACATGAAAAAGAATTTCCGGAATGGTTTGAGCAACAAGTGTCACTTTATTAATGTCAGTTATTAAACCATAAACCAAATGAAAAATTATTATTTATTTAATTATATCATTATATTATAGGTCCACATGTTGAAGGATCTCTACTCAAAGTTTTAGCACTAGGTCCTTCTCGTATAGTTAAAACTTGGAGACGTTATTCGATCAATAGGTATCATTTTCGAGCTTTCAAACAAGGGGTCGATGTACCCAAAGCTACAGTGATTAACAGAGTCTATGTTCGTTCAACAGAAGGGGTGGACACTTATGGAACCCTCGATGAAGTGATTGAAGTTGTGTATACCTCATCGGAAAGGTGTTATAACACGATTTTGTTCAAATGTGATTGGATAGACAATTCTTCTAAAGGGTTAAATGTGCATAAGAAGTACAATCTTGTAGACGTCAACCGTAGTAGAAAGTATCCAACATATGATCCGTTCGTATTTGCATACCAAGCGGAACAAGTTTGTTACACTTCATATCCTAAAACTAGGAAAGACAACCAATGGTCGGCGGTGTTTAAAATCAAATCAAGATCGAATTTTGATATTCCAGTTGAAGATACTGTTTTTCAAGAAGAGGTAAATGTCGATCTTCCGCAAACATTATCGTCCACAGGAGAGGATGAAGTACAAACCAATGATAATGAAAATGCGGAGCTTGGGTATGAAATACCAGACAACATTGTGGAGCTTAATGAAAAGGAAATACAAGAAGTGGGTGAGGATGAGGTAGAGGAGGAACATGAGGAGGAGGAGGAAGATGATGAGGAAGAAGAAGATGAAGAGGAAGACGAGGAAGAAGATGAGGATGATGAAGAAGATGGCGTTGAGACACTTTTTCGTGACCATGACTACAATGAGGATAATAGTGACGATAATGATGACTATTGAACTGTAAGGTGTTAAAAATTTGAAATATTATTATATTTTATTGTTTACATTGAATTTTTTTAATATGTTGTTTTGTTTTTAGTTTGCAATGGCAGGTGGCAAAAAACAGAATCGAAAAAAGGGATCAGGTAGCAACAGCCAGCGTCATACCGACGAGAACGAGGACGTACATCCGATACCACCCCAAAATCAGATGTTGAATGTGTCGCGTAGGGCGGGCGGCGTATGGTACGATTTTTTTATATTGTAATTTGTTTTTATTTAGCTATATTAATTTATGTGTTGATAAGTTTCTGAAACTGACAATTTTCAGGTTCAATAATGAACAAGTGAGGGCAATTGTAAGAGATTCGATCGAGGCGAACTACAATGCCTACTTCCCTAACTGGACGAGCATGCCTCGTGAGCGACAGGAACATATGTTCAATTATTTCAAGGTTAATGTTTAAATTTACATCTAATTAAAGTTTTGTTGTAATTACACAAATATACAACTTATATGTTTTATTTAATTTTGGAATAGGCTCGAGTAAAGTTCGACGATGCCGCGGCGCTTGAAGAAGGATATGACCTTGCCGTGAAGAAGCCGTTCCGGGATTTCGTTTACCGAGCGGCAAGGAAGAATAAACCGCCTAGATGGATGCCCGATGCTTGCTTTAATTTATTAAACACAAGGAAGGAAAAAGACCCGGAATTCGCCGAGAGGTCAAAAAAGGCGACGGAGAATAGGTGCAAGGGGGGAAAAGATGGAAAAGCCCTTCCGACGCACGTGTTGGGTCGCAGAAGTGGTGGTGCGGCATTGGAAGCTGCTACGGTATGTGTTTATTATCTATTCAATTTTAAATTTATCGTTTAATATTACCAACACTTTATATTTAATTATTTATATTTTAACACTTCAATGATTTTCAGAAAGACATCCAGGATTTTACTCCATTTAAAATGTTAGAGATGTTGAAGAAAAACAAAGAAGGAAAATGGATTACTCCACGGGCCGAGCAAATTGCGGTAATATACTCGTCTTTAATATATTTAGTTTATTTAATATTTAATGGTTTTCAATTAATTTCAAATTGATTTTCAATATTTAATGATTTTCAATTGATTTTCAAAAAAATTACTTGGAGGGGACGGCCGCGCACGAGAACGAAGACTACGACCCGAACGAACTCTACCTACAGTTGGCGGGTGGTTTTGATAGAAAGGGTCGGGTTTATGGTACCTGCGAAGAGGCTCCAAATTTCTTCACACCGCCTAAAGCACACAACCGCAGCTCGTCAAGCAAGGCTCCAAGTTATACTCCCGGCGTCGTAAGTCAAACCGCCGCCCAAAATAAAGTGCTTATGGCCAAAGTGCACGAGCTCGACGAGAACCAAAAGATGATGATGGAATTCATGAGGCAAAACCTCGGTTGGCCATCTCCGCCGAATACTTGCAATCCCGGCATGAGCGCTTTTCGTCGTGACGACTTCTCCGACGATCACGGCGACGGTCACGGGTTTAGTTCTTTAGTCCCTCCTCCTACTTAGACATTTTCATCACTTCGGATTTATAATATGTAAATTAAAATTTTGGTTTTATAATTAGTAGTTGTTTTTTTAACTTTCTAGCGGATTATGTGTAAGTTACTTACACATATTAATTTATATATCGACTTTATTATCGTTTGTTGGGTCGTGTTTTTGGTTGTGGAAACCGAAATTTTCTGAATGCAGGTGTCGTATGATAACAATGGTCGACTGAAAAAAGCAGTAGCAACCTAGGTTGCACGGACACTCCTAATTTTTGGCGTTCCCGTGTCGGACACCGTGTCGGACACGGACACGCGTCGGACACACCTCCAAACGTGTCGGACACGCCTTGAACCGTGTCCTTGGTTTTTTATTAAAACAAGCCGTGTCGGACACGGCCCAAGTGACACGGACACGGCCCGTGTCCTAGAGGACACCTTATTATACTAACTTTTTCACTTAAAAAAATAAAAAAATAAATATAATACTAAAACACTAAAACCAGGTAGTGTCAAGTACTAAAGTAGTAAACTAGTGAGGAATTTGAAGTCAGTAACTCAATACTCCTTTACTCAATACTCCTTTTAACACAAAACAAATCACTCCTTTATTATTTCAAACATGAAAGTTTATTTAAATTGGCATTTCAATTTGGAACTTTGTAGTTTGTAATTTTGTATACATTTGATTTTCAGACATAATTATTGACGTATTGGTTGTTTTACGACTTTTTGAGTTATGAATGATCATAGTATACATGTTAATTGTAATGAGTTATGAATTCCCTTTAATTTAATATGCATATTGATTTTTTTCCTGCCGTGTCCCGTGTCCTAAAAAATCAGACTGGCGTATCCCGTGTCCCGTGTCGTGTCCGTGTCCGTGTCCGTTTTGGTGCAACCTAGGTAGCAACTGCTGGGCGAGGCAGAAAACACGGCAGAATCATTTCTGCCCATTTAAGTTGCGACGGATTTGATTTCACTGCGGCGGAAATTTTAAATCAGCAACTTATTATTATTATTTTTTTTTTTAATTTTTTATGCGACGGATTTTCCGTCGCAGACTGGTTTTTTTATTATTTTTTAGGAGATATTTTGCGACAGATTTTATCCTCTTTGCGACGGAAAGTCCGTCGCAACATGCTATTTTCGATTATTTTTGGCGACCACCTGTCAACTATTCTGCGACGGATGTTACGACGGCCGTCCGTCGCAGATACCTCCTTGCGACGGACTTTCCGTCGCAGCTACACTTTTGCGACGAGTTATAGCGACGGACCATTAGCGACGGAATTGTCGTCGCTAAGGTCGATTTTGCGACGGATTAGGCTTTTTGGCGACGGATTTTTCCGTCGCTAAACTCCTTTTTTTTTGTAGTGATCCTTCAGTCTGCGGATGTGTTGCAAGTCATTTTGTGCACCATTCCTAGCCAACTGCAACACAAAAATTTAGTTATTAGCGGCATTTTACTAAACATGCCACTTCAAGAGACTACTCAAACACAAGCATAAACAACGTAACCCCCTATTGTGTCTACCCCAACGCTCGCACCCGGTGTGCTAAGTTAAATCCTACTCACTCACCTAAGAGAGTTGGGAGCGTATTCGCTCTGATACCATTTCTAACACCTCGGCCCCAACTAAAGGCTGGAATTTCACTCACGGTAGCTCACCAGGCTGCGTACATCGCCCACAAACCAACACGAGTCCTTTCCAGTGCACTTTGTCCTCACTCGCGCGCATCCTGAGAACTTCCCAGGAGGTCACCCATCCTAAGATTGCTCTCCAGCAAGCACGCTTAACTGAAGAGTTCTTAAGATGAGCTACAAGAAAAGAAGATGCATCAGTTTGGTATGAGTAGCACATTCAACCCTTTTAAGCACTATGTCACTTGAGCTAACACATGGACCACTTCAACGGGGTACCCGAGCTGAATAACATCTTCAGACCTTGGGTATTACACACCCCCACTTGAAGAACACAACGTCCTCGTTGCACCTGGTAACTACCCGCAGTATATCATTCCAGAATCCTCCCCAGCTAGGTGCGTACCTGGCCAACAAGAACACAGAATTTCAACACGGTTGCCGGGTTGCTCTGATACCATTTGTAACAGCCCGACTCACCACCGTCGTAATACACCCCACCTTAAGGTAAAATGCACACTTTGGGCTCGTTGTCCTCACTTAAGCCCAAAGTACAAGGCCTTGTTACTAAAGTGGTGAATGATATCTCTTATAAAGATATCAACTCTTATATCCTTCCCCGATGTGGGACTTTCCTTAAACCTCAAACTCATGGGGTGTTACAAACTCCCCCACTTAAAGAACACAACGTCCTCGTTGTGCCTCAAGAGCCGACCGCAGCCGTGCCCAGAATCCTTCCCCGCTTGGTGGGTGACCCGGGTACTCCTGACCACAAGCTCACCACACGGTCGCAGGGTTGCTCTGATACCAACTGTAACAACCCGGATTATTTAAACATAATAAAATACGATTTAAGAAGGTTTTATGAAAGAAAATGAAATAAAGAGAACCACGGTGGCGAAAACACTGTGTAATCCAGATTGCTACTCACAAAAAATAATCAAACAACGGTCTAGACCTTGAGGTCTAACAATCGAAAATAAATACCCGTACAATCCAAAGCCTAACGAAAGTATGAAAATCGATAAGGTCTAATCCAAAAGTATAGTCTAAACATCATTTCAGCTAACTACGGGGTCGTCCTCACAGGGCTCCTCACACATGATCCCGTCCCCACGCATACTTGCCGCAAAAACATGCAACAGCCACAGTCAGTGGGGAGTAACTAGGTGCTCCCCAATCATATTTCAACATAACCAAAGTAGACAACAATACAACAACCATCTTACCTAGCCTATGGCCTATGGCCTATGATCAGAGTATAACCAACGTCAAACATACAGCTGATACAACCCATCTTAACTAGTCCATTTTAGTTATTTAAGCTCAAACTGTCAACAACAAGATGACAACAACCAACAAAGGAACACAAGAGCAAGCACAGAGCACTGGGCGAAGCAACAAGAATCACCCCGGATAAAGCAACAAGAATCATCCAAACCCTATGGCGGAACAACAACAAGAAGAAACTCCAAAACAACTGTCTAAATTTGGCCAAATCCCATCGAGCAACAACAACGGTGACGACATAATAATCAATAACCATAGGCTCTAACCATAACCAGTTGAGAACCCATAACAACTCTAACTAAGCAACAAGAATAGTCGAGGGGACTATAAGAGGTATCTGTCCAAACTAGGACGCTGTAGCTCCTCAAATACGTGCCAAACAGTACCCGCATACAAACTCAACTCAACCATACCACAAACCATCTCAAGATAAACGTCATAGCATCATCTTTTACTCAACAATGTCATACCAAACCATCTTATAGCCATACTCAACATACTTTATAGTTAACGATGCAATAACATGATATATATATACGGAGTAATTATCATTATAATTAATACATAATCATAAATAACCCATTTGACATCTCATGGTAGTAAGTCCAAGCATCACAACATCACAGTCAACGATATTTAAGGAATCAAATAGCCTAAACATGCTTCTGGACTCAAAAGGTATGAGGCCCAATCCAAATACGATCATAATTGCACACAACACAATCACACATGCCAAAGTTCACAACTTTACATCCAAACCATCAATAACTTCCTACAAAAACACTAAGGCCTCATACTAGTCAAAATATAAGTAGGGCTACACCCAATTACCTTTTCCAAGCAAAGTCAAAGTTATTCCTCCTCCTCGTCAATGTACACCGTGTCCTCCTCGTTAAGGTCTCCTTCTCCTTTCTTTACAAGCACATAAAATCACATATAACATAAGCATACAATAAATAGCACATAGAATAATATAAAAACTAATAAAATCAAGCTAGAATGACGTAGGAATGAAGGATTACCGAAGAAGAATGAAGCGAATGAATTTAGGATGGAAAATAAAGAAACTTTGATGAGTTTTAATGGAGAATTAGAGAGAGAAAAGAGAATTAGGGCTTAGAAATATAATTAAGAGACTAAATGACGAGTTTTAGGTTAGGAAAGATTATATATCAACCGGAATTATCCTCCTAATTAAATACGAATTAATCCAGAAAAATCAGAAAACCAAGCCGGCCGGTCTGGACTACGACTACGGCTTAATTATGATGTATTAAATACGAATTATCCTCCTAATTAAATACGAATTAAATGACGAGTTTCAGTGTAATTAATCATGATTTTTAAGTGATTTTTTCAGTGTAATTAATCATAATAGAGGTTTTAGATGTATTAGGGGGAGGGAATATAAGACTACGGCTTAATTATGATTAATTACACTGAAAAAATTGTGGGAATATATCTGTATACATGCCCTTTAATCATCCAGGATTATAATGAAACTTATTCTATATGATTAATAGTCATAAAAGAAATTGCATAATTAAACAAAAGATTAAGAAAACAACCTTAAGTCCTTGCTTTAATGGCCTAAGATTGAATATCAAGAAGCTTGATATCTCATAATAGTTACACCCAAGATTGCTCAAGGCATGCCTTGATCTTGCTAGAAAACCTTTTAGAGAGAAAACTTATTTTCTTAAACTTGTGTATGTGATTATGATTGAATGAATTAGAGAATTAGGTTGAGTCAAAACTCCCCTAATATACCCTCAATATTTCGGCCCTTATGATAGAGTTTGGGGAGTAATTTCACTTTCCATAAATTACTTTCCAAAATCTAATTCCTTGTTGACCAAAGAGTCAAAGTACAATAAGACTCTATCCTCTTGGTTTCCTTTAACTTTATAATGTAATATAATATAATATATATTACTAGTGTCATCTGTATGGACCGACTATAATATATCATAAAATATAAATATCCATATATTTATAATTTGCTAATTAATTATAACAGTTTATGTCTAATTAGCTTATATTATATTCAATAATTAAATATAACATATTATATTCAATTTACGAATTACATTTAATTCGTCTAAGCTAATATTATTTAATCCTTATTAAATAGTCGTATCATTATCACATTTGACTAACATTTTAGTCAAAAACACCGACTAACCTTTTAGTCTATTTGTAAGGCATCAATATGATTATTTTCTCAAATAATCACATTTCTTAAACACATCCTTTAGGTATGACTTTTAGGGACCAGTTGATCACCGCCATCTGTATGACAATAACGTCAAACTTATCTAGCCAGCCAACCGTTATTGATAAACGTTAATCAACTGATTGCAATACAAAATGTACCCTGTGAACCTATAGAGGTTTATTTATGTTATTGCACTAACTGTGGAGGACACTAACCCCAACAAAAATCACTTAAAAATCAACTCAGATCAAACCACACTTGACACTCACAAAGCAGTCATGAGCAGTCATGCTCGCGCCTCAGACGCATGTGGAATGCGTGTGGCCCGCGTCTTGGTCACGTGTGGCTCGTGTGTAGGTCGCCAATTCTGCACTGCTCCTCTTGGCTTCTCTTTTCTTCTCCCCGCGACCCATTGGCGACTTTATGCTCGCGTGTACCTCTCGAAAACCCTTTTATCAACTACTAAACCCCTACTAACCACCCAATAATAGCACCTCTAACTTGACACATGCCTTGGTTAATGTAACACCTAACTTACTAACTCACTACGCAAGCTTAGGAAATGACTTTCTCGATACGAAAATGAGAAAATCAAATGAAGTGAATTATAAATATATGTGAAATGAGTCGGGGTGTTACATCGCTAGCATCATAGAAGTCGGTACTCAAAATCTTCCGCTCCCCCAAACCCATCTTGTGGCTATCCTTCGTCAAACCTTCACTACGGGAAACAACAGAACAAACCTCCAAAGTGCCTCCAAGAGTGTGAGATGGAGGAACAACATCAGAATATGGGGGTCCTCAGGTATGTCTAACACCACAAAATCTACGGGGAATAAGAAATTTTCAACCCATACAAGCACGTCTTCTAGGATGCGTAGGGGGTGCTTAACCGAACGGTCGACCATCTGTAAAGTCATTGATGTATAACTCAAAGTGTTTATATTAAGCTTTTTACATATAGAATACGGACTAATACCCATAGTACTGGCCCTAAGGTCGCAAAGCGCGTTCTGAACAACATAGTTACCTATATAGCAAGGAATCGAAAAGGTCTCGGGGTTCTTAAGCTTAGGGGATGAGTTGCCCTGTAAGAGAACGTCACTCTCTCCGGTGAACGCTACAGTCTCGACATCATTTAACGAACGATTTCTAGTTAACACTTCCTTCATAAACTTCATGTACAAGGAAACTATCAAAATTAACTTGATAAAAGGAACATCAACCTGCAGTTCTAAACGACTTCCATAAACTTGTGGAACTAAGTGTCAGCTGCCGTGTTGCATTGTCGACCCGGGAGCGGAAGTTGAATCTTAATCGGCGGTTGAGTAACCTCGGGCGCATAGGACTTCGTAGGAGCAGCGGCAAATGAAAAATCGACATCACCCGTAACAGCCTTCATCCAACAGGATTAGAGGGCAAATCCGGTCGGATTTTGGGGCAATTTCGAGAGGATTAATGAGCTTATCCAGCCGCATTTCTCTCGTATAGTTTCTGCCTCGTTTTTCATCTCGGCCTCAATTTCTTTGAAATACTTAGGACCGTCGTAACGAGTACCACTTCGCAGTGTGATAGAACATGTGGTATCGTGGTGCGTGTTACCTTGTCGCGGGAGCATCCTGGGCTGCCTCGACGCTTGAGAATCGGCAAGTTGCGCCACTTGATTTTCGAGCATTTTGATCGCGGCGTCCTTAGCTTGCCTATCCTTTAACATTTGAAGCATTATGGCCTCTTACGACTTTTGCATAACTAGAGTGCTTTGTTGCATTTGCAACATCATGGCCTTCATCTTGGCTAAAGGATCATTAGCTGGTTGCGCATGAGGTGGCAGATTAAACGGCGGCTTTTGGAAGGTGGATTGTTGAAACCCTTTATGAGGCGGCACGTATGACGGAGTATGTTGCGGTGGCTGCGAGCTCGGATTAAGAACATTTTGACTCCGGTAAGACAGTAGCGAGCG
Organism: Dianthus caryophyllus; assembly: GCA_023091065.1. Lineage (NCBI taxonomy): Eukaryota > Viridiplantae > Streptophyta > Magnoliopsida > Caryophyllales > Caryophyllaceae > Dianthus > Dianthus caryophyllus. The sequence continues at coordinate 5,740,528 of CM041529.1, read as the reverse complement.
ATCATAACCCGACTAATTTTGATACGGGAGGTTCTGCAGATAAGACTGTAAAGCGTGAACCTGCTCGTGCAACCCCGTGTAACTCGATGAATAATGTCCCGATGCACCGTAACTCGCATAACCCATGTCGTGTCCTCTCGAAGAACCCCCATTGTGAAAGTTATCAACCTTCATTGAAAGAGCAGACAATTGAGAGGTTACCGCGTTAAGGCCCTCATTGTCGCGATCGTAATGAGTTAACCAAGAATAATCTCCCAACTTACCGTATTGTATAGTGTGGACCGCCATGGCCACAATAAGTGCCCACGCCTTGTCGTCATAGACATTATTAGCAAGTCTACCTTCCTCGACAGAATCAAGAATGGTGCGGCTCTCCGCGTATAACCCGTTGTAAAACATCATGATTACCAACCAATCGTTAAGCCCGAGATGTGAGCAGTCGCGAATGAGCTTCTTATATCGTTTCCAAGCTTCGGTTAGCGATGGAGAAATGGAGCAGTCACAAAATGACTCAGATGAAAAAGGCTATTACTGGGGTAACAATTCGATGGTCGTGGGTGTAAACTAAAACTAATAATCAAACAAGTAAAAAGCAATATACGAAAAAAAACTAGGGCTTCAGGTTCATTGTGTCGACAATTTAGGATTGCAGGTGTCATAGAAATATGATCGAATAGAACTACGCTAGTCGCTTAGGGCATAAATACGCTCTCTCGAGTCAATATTAACCTTAAGCAGATTTAACGGGCTCTCGCTATGTATTAAATCAAACACATCAATTAGGCGTAAGTCTAGAATTGATTAGGCTTTCGATCTTAAACCAAAACTACCAAGATTCAATAAAATAAACGAGTTACTTAAATTCAATTGATAATTAAACGCGTGGGAAGATAGCGACTTTCATAATTCAATTGATCAAAGCAGTTTAATTCATAATCCTAGACTTTTGTCACAAATCCCCCTCAACCCTAGTGAGAAGATTAGCTGTGCATAATAATAACTAAAATAAAGCAATTTATATAGGTAAACGTGATGAATAATAGCGATAAACTTGAAGAACCATTAAAGCTAAGATTAAACCTGAATAATTCTTGAAATTTCAAAGTACAAAATGATTGAATTGTTCTCCAAAGCAATTGTATATTAAGTCTAAACCTAAGAGTTTTTTGTGTAGAAGAAAACTAAAAAGTGATTAAAAGCCTAATGAAAATAACGTAGTAAAAAGGTCTTTTCTAAACTGTAGTATTAGGGTATTTATACAAAATATCAAAAAATGCATTACAGGCCCAAGTGAAAACCGGCCCAGCAAGGACAACGAATCCTGCCGGATTTATTGCCAATTATCCCGGATTTGGGTGTCAATCCGCCTGGATTTGGGTGGATTCCGCCCGGATCTTTCTTCTTTTCTCAATCTCTTCATTCGTCGCTCGCTTCCCAAACTCCCGTGATGGCTTGAGCTTGGTCTCATGGTCTCAATACGCGTTTCGCTTACTCGACTCAGCGTTTCGTCTAGGTTCGTCAAAACCTGCAAAACATAACTAAAAAGTAGCAGTACCGCAATACCTAGCAAAATAGCTCGTATGATATAATAACTTCAGCTAAATGCGAGCTAAAAGCGACTAAACAGAGGTATAAAATGCAATATAAAATGAACATATCACATACGTATTTTTACTATGGCATTAGTACTTCCCAAAAGTAAGGGACCCAAGTCTTTAGTAGTAGACTTGTAACCCCAATGTCGGTTGTATACTTTACAACGTGAAAGGAAATAAGAGTGGTTTAATAAAAGAGAATTAAAAACAGAAACAACAATTGAGCAAAATAGAGAGAGTAATTAAAGGCGGTTCTAAGCTTTTTTTTTCGACTTTTTTATCTTGAACAAAAATCAAACGCTAATTAGTCTTTTATACAATAATGAAAAATCGATCATGCAGTTGAAATGAATTCAATATTACTCCCTCTTTTCAAATTCATTCACATCATTTACTTTTTTACGTTTGCCAACGCAAATGTTAAGACGCTTATATTTATAATTTTACACAATTAAAAATTATAATAATTTGATATTAATGATATAATCATTACAACATATCAAAGAAGATTTCACATGACGATATTACATTGTAAGAAGTATCAAAATTTTAATAATTGAATGAATAGTGTTATTGTATACTTGGATACAAATAAATATGAATGTAGGGAGTACCCAATTTGTTCCTAAATAAGTGTGAAAAATCATGCTCTCTATGTTATATAAGACGCAATTCAAATTGGAAAGGTAAACAATACTCCCTCCATCCCAAAGGTAATTTGCATGATATACTCCGCAAGTCCGTAGCATATAGTTTGACAAATGTGAGTGATGTACCGTCACAACTCACAACATACATGCAAAACAATCCAAAGTTTCAATACGTTAGCAAAGAGTTCCAAAATCAAAAGTTTTACATCTATGCACACCACAAAAACCACTTTAAGTAGTATATAATAACTCCCTAAACATTTAATTCAATCAACTCCCAACTACAAACACTACCTCTATATAACTCACTCTTCTCCTTTCTTATAATCAGCAATTTCACTATACTACCATAATTATCAACAAAATTGAAATTGAAATTTCAGTGTCTACAACTACGTCGTGAAACATGACGGTATCGACTTTTAAGAAGCTTGTTTGCGTGATAATGTTATGCAGCATGCTAGTTATGTCTATGAAGGGAGCGGAAGGGGCTGCGTTGACGTGTGGTGGGGTAACGAAGTCGTTAGCCCCGTGCATGGCGTACCTGAGGGGTCCCGGAGGACCCTCGGCACCGCCTAGGTGTTGTGCCGGGGTCAGGAACCTCAAGGGCATTGCTCGAACCCCGGCTGACCGAAAGACCGCGTGCAATTGCATGAAAACAGCGGCCAATGGTATAAAAGGTCTAAATTATGGCAATGCAGCCAAACTTCCTACTCAATGTGGTGTTAGTATGTCTTACAGTTTCAGCCCAAACGTTAATTGTAACACGTAAGTATCGATTTTACTATGTTTTTTCTATCGTTCTTCCTGTACATTATACATCGTATGATTTATTTCTATTGTAAACGAGACTTATTCATTGAAATACAGGAATTATCGATCATCTCATTGATCGAAGATATGTACAATGCATGTCTTATAACTTAAAATTGTAAGACGATATTTTGCAAGAGGTGTTATATACTGATTTATTCTATAATGTGCAGCGTTCAGTAAGCATGCGGAAGGCTTCACGAGAATACAAAAAATGGAGTACTGATAATGGACTCCCCAGCAGTCGTTCAATTCCTCTTTGATGTTTCAGACCCAAATAAATTATTTATCAAAAAGACGTTCGTATGTATGCAATCGAAAGTAAAAGAATAATCTATGTAACTTTGATACTATTAGCTTCCACCGTACATTACTTGTCAACACGTTATCGTTTTCGACATTTTTGTGAATGTATTACTCAAGGGCTCGAGGCAAGCTGGACACTTTTATTTAAGCTAAACATTAACTCGACATCCAAACAATTAATCTGAACACCTGCATCCGACACTTGCACTCATACAAAAGTGTACGCACACGGACAATCTAAGCAATAAACATGCAAAGCATTCAAGAGTATAATACGGAGTATATCGCTTGCTAGCAATAAGACAAGGACAAATAAGACGGCAAAACCTCTCAAAGACGAAGGTAAGGCAAAGCTTCTCTAAGACAAACGATGATGCACCCTTACCTTCATCGACTGTAATCCACTCTATACATAATCAGCTTGTACAACGATGGTGTTCCTAATTACAAAACTGACGATGGTGTTCCTAATTACAAAACTAGCGCGGAACCAACAAGCATAAACTATCAGAGCGCAAACAACTGTTTTTAAGCCCAAGTATAGCAACACCACTACTGACAACGGGGTTCCTAATTACAAAACTAGCTTGGAAGTTGGAACCAACAAGCATAAAATATCAAAGCGCAAACAACTGTTTTTAAGCCAAGTATAGCCACACACCATGTAGCAAACACTGACGGAAAAAACCCCTAATTATCGTATGACATCTTACCTTACCAGTATACCACCTCACGTCCTCAAACCTCGGTGATCCTCCAAAATTGTTAAGGTTTGTGTGATGCACCTGGCAAATGGGTCATTCGATTGAGTTTAAATTCGGGTTAAATCGGTTCGATTTAGAATGATTTTAGACTAATTTCAGTTTCAATTCGATTTCGGTCGGGTTCATTTCGGTTAACCAATTTAATCGGTTTATGCTATTTCGGGTTGGGTACGATTCAGGTCGGGTCAATATCAATTTAGTTAAGTTTCAGTTCATATTTTAAAAATATTCTCTTAAATTAAAGATACTTCACAATGTAAATCTTAAAAGTAAAAAAATTATTAATAAACTAAGAATCAATGTTAAAATACATAAAATATGTGTATATATGAAAAAAAAAAATATTAACTATTTAGGTGAATCGGTTAAATTCTTATCGATTCAAATACTCGGGTTCGGTTTTCATTCAGTTATTATTGAATTCAGTTTAGTTTCGGTTCAATTCGGATGAAGTCGGGTTTCAGTTACTTATCAAGTTACTAATATCGAGTGTTGGGTCGGTTATCAATTCGGAAAATTTCGGTTGGTTTTTCAGTTTCGGGTTTATTTTGCCAGGTCTAGCTAGTGTGATACAATTACAAAGGACATTTTACGAGTTTCGGGATCTTTAACATTTAGTATAAATAATTTTTTCTTGACTTTTCAGGATAAAATGACAAATCAGAAGACGAAAATTGGCCTTCATCAACGGTGTCATCCAAATTAGACCTTTACAAAATGGACAATATACACCGATGAACTTAGCTTACTAAAGGCTCTAACAATTGGCTTCACTACATCTATTCAATTTCTAGGTTACCGACCACCTGTCAAACAACCTACATTATCATCTTCCCTTCTCTACTCTATAAAATACAGTTGGTTATTCCGACTCTTAAGCGTAACAATTACAAAAATCAGTTCAAGAAGCACGAGAACAGCCAGGAAAATGAAGACGGTTAGTGTGTTAGTCGCCATATGCATATTGATGCTAGCGGCCTCGTACGCAACTGAGGCAGCTATTTCGTGCACCGATGTCGAGAACAGCCTGAAACAGTGTGTTCCGTACCTAAGGAGCGGAGCAGGGTCGCAGGCAGCACCACCGGCTAACTGCTGCACTGGGGTTAAATCGGTCAAATCACTAGCGGACTCAACAGGCGAGCGTAAAGCTGTGTGCCAGTGCATGAAAGATATTGCAACTAGAACTACAGGGCTCAACTATGACCTTGCCTCTAAGCTTCCTACTCAGTGTGGAGTTACCATGTCCTACACCCTTAACCCTAACACTGACTGCTCTAAAGTGTAAGCATCTCGGCTCCTGAATCCCTCTAAATACGATTCTATCTATCAATAAACAAACTTTTTCGTACTTTTACATGAGAACTGAAGAGCATTCTAACAGTTTACACACAGAAAATAAATGTAAAGCATACTTTATAGGTAAACATCTCGAAAAGCAAGTCAGAAATTTTCATAGACGGACTCCTTCTTAGCAATAGACAGTGACTTATATACCAGATAATGTTCACTATACACTAAAAGTCTAAAACCTAGTTAATGAACTTAGAAACTTAACGAGTACAAAAAACTTTAAAATTGAAACTAAACCAGAAACAATATATATATTCATCAGAAAAATGTACGCAGGAATCAGAGTCCATGTCAATTCCATAGGAAGTTTCAACACCACGGGAATGGCATATTAACTGTTGAATGATATAATCGATTTTCATGTATCTATCTGGTTCCTATCTAACCTATTTTTTTTATATGGTTTTGCAGTTAAGGCTTAAAGGAAGAGAGTTCTTTAATAAAGCAAGAAGACTTATGGAGTGTACGAATGGGACTCCACCTAAGAATCTCGAATGTTTTGCAATAAAACTTCCGGTAACTGTTTAGTACAGTAGTATTTAGCAATTAGAAATGTTGATGTTATTTGTGTAATAGACGATCAATAACTCAATAAGTTACATAATAATGTAATGACTTATAAGACCATATTCTCCTCGTATCATACGCACTATGCTGCTATATTAACTTAGCACTTTGAACCTAAGGGCTTTTGCGACGCAGCACAAATGCGGATCATGCAGTGCCTACATCACTACATACTAAGGCAAACAAAAAGAAGAAGAAGAAGATGTAATGAAAGTTGGCAAAAAAATGCAAAGTCTTGAACTGTAATGACCGCGAATGAAATAGAAAAACTGAAAAAATTAAAAGAAAAGATTATAAATGCAGTTTATCATACCAAAAAGCTAGGATAACACATGTACATGACTCCATAGAAGGCAAACGTGGCTTGGCATACAATAATATTACAGAGCAATTTAAATTAGCTAATTCATGTAATAATGGATTACACTCTACAAAGAGCTACTATATACTAGAGGGCTGTGCTAAGTTTAGGCGTACCTGCCCGCTGCATAATTTGTTTAGTGCCATCGATGCTAGGACCCGTGCTCAAGATTGATGGTCGAATCTGTTGATACAATTCCTACAAGGCAAGAAATTATTAGAAAAGGAAGGACACAAAGATGAAAACAAGCTAAGATATAAGACTCGACTAACCATGTCGGTAGAATGTGTACGAGGAATTACAAGCTATCATCTTGTGACACGTCCTGCAGCCCATCGAATTCTTCAGGTGTAAACCTTTCTAATTCATCTATGAATGCAGCAGCAGATTTTAAATGTGTGTTTTCTTCTTTCACATCTTTTAATTCTTTTCTCAACGCATCAACTTCTCTTCTAAGTTCAATGATTGTTTTCTTTAGTTTGGAATTCTCGGTCTTGAATGAACAATTATCTTCCTGCAAAAGATTGTTAGACAATCAAAAATCAGAGCAGCCATTTAGTTATTTACTTTCAGTACTCAACCTTTATACGACGAGAAACTCGAGACCATATGTGATCATAATATAAGTTGAATGAAAATTGTGTTAGTTTCACTTCCAAACATCTTAACTGGAACAAGGATGACACTCAACAAACCAGCATGACTAAACAAAATAGAATATTTACCTTGCAAATACGTGAACTATTCACAACCCGGTCCTCTAACGCTTCCTGTGTACCATAAGATGAGGAACATTCATGATGATCCACAGTTACTCCCGACACATCCGTTGATAGACAAGAAGTCTCTGCGCATTCAGTTTGCATATCATGGTTGCCTCCTCTATCTTTTGCCTTCTTTACCTCATTCATTGTAGCCCGCTGGCTGACACTCTGTTATGAGAAGACAATAGGATCGAAATCAAGCAATGACTTCTCACAATTATATTTCAACTAACGGTTCAATTTTCTGCAAAGATTCTGATTTTGGGTGGGTAATTTCTTCTGTTATTTGTCTTCGTGTAGTTTTCTCATACATTTTTCCAGTATCATCTCTCTACAGTATCTAATCCTGTATTTTCATATTCCTCTGAAAGTTTGTGCATAACAAGCAAATCTGCACATGTCTTACCTTCGGTGGGAGGCCCATGCTCTGAGTGGAAGTCCTCGAGGCTTTCAATGGTGGTTGTACTAAAGCATCAGTTTTCGCAACCAGCAACTCTTTTATAATTTGAATACTCAGCTCAGCTCCTTGTGGTTGCAGCTTCCACACAACCTAGAGATATCAAAAGGAAGTCAGAAAGTAGTATGTACGATTAATAGGGAGGTGTACCAACTATCAAGTATCAACAAGGAATGTGTTACAGACTTCTGACAAAACAGAAGTACGGGGATGAAATCACCACGTGAGTTACAACGTTACCTGATCTTCTTCAAGCTCATGAAACTTGGCAGTAATGAGATGCCTTGGGGTATTAGACCTGCTACTTTCCCAGCGACATGCACGGGGAAAGCCAGTCGGCTCACTAAGTAGATTTGGACGTCCAATGTCGATATGCTCGTAGGACCAAATCTGGTCAAACATCCAGATTTCAATATTCAATTAACATAGAAACCTAACTCAAAACATACAAAGTTATTCAGATGATCCCGGTAGATTTATCAAGGAACACAAAATGCTTACTTGAAGAAGAATCAGGCAACTGTCCACGCTTTTGATCTGTTCATCCTTTTTACGAGATAAAGTGTTGAAAAGATCTTCCGCAACAGCAAGCCCCCAAGCGTAATTGGACACGCTTGCAATATCACTTAGGAGGGAAAGATACCTCGAGTCCACCTTGCCATTAGAATTGGGAAATAACAGACTGCCAAAGGTAAATAACAAAAAAGTCCGTACAAAATCCTCATCAGAGGATGTCCCAAGCGACTGCAACCGACGCTCAATGGATGACAAGCTTAGTTTCCTGCTATCTCGATCAGCTCCATACTCTTCTTCAAGGGCGGAGAATGGTGCTTCAAGATCGAAGGTTACAGGCTTCCCCGTAGCCCGTAAACCTAGAATCAACGCCACGTCAAGAGGCGTGATAGTGAGTTCTCGACCTAGAAGCTTGAATGATCTTTTATCGCTATCCCATCGATCCATCCACTCAACTAAGAGAGTCTTCCGAAGAGTGTGATGAGGCATACGAAGCAGCTTCCCAAACCCGACATTTTCAATAGCTGTGCTTTGTTGAGGAGTCAGATCTTCGACTTTCTTTATGAATGACGACATGGAGAACTTCGTAGTGAAGTTCCCAGCCTGAAAAAACATAAAATCGAGTCCAAGCACGATCAAATAAATTCATCAACTCATCATTATCATACAAGATAGTTTAAATAATTCAAATTCTCGTAACAATGCAGCTTGCAGTCTTTTTCTTACTAATTCACCAAAAAATTAACATCCCAAAATCCAGCTTTTTGCCAAATATCATTAAACAAACGACGTCAACAACAAAGATGTTATCGGTCCTCTTTCAAGTAAACCAAACGATTTTGAGTGCTCATCCCGCCTACTCATAATTGACGAATACATTATGAACTTCGTTTTACTTTGCCAAAATTCAGCGAAGAAAAAAGTACAAACATTAATAGCACAAAAACGAATTCAATAGCACCCGTAACCAAGTTATTCTAGGTTTACCCCTGTTACCAATTCAAAATCAACCAATTTTGCTTAATCATTTGCAGAAATTCATTTCACATATCCTATTTAGTATGAAATCTCCTAAATTTGAACCTAATTAATCTTTTACTTCAGTTAAGAAAACATTATTGTACTTTATTTTTACATTTTAATGTCATCGAACGAATCCAAAATTTATTAAACAAAACAAATGCAATTATGAAACGATATTTCAACAGTACTTCGTTAAACAGCATCGATTTAATTCACACCAAATGACTACGAAAGCAAAGCGGACAAAAACAAAATCAAAAACTTCAATTTAATTCACGCTAATGACTTGAATTAAACAATTAAAAAATCATAAAATCAAAAGAACACACTTGATTCCGAGATTCTTCAGGTTGAGTTGCAAAGAACGAAGATCGACGGGTAGAGACGGAAGAGTAAGAGTCTGAATCAAGCGAATGGTGAAGAGAGACCGCCATTGACGGCCTTCTCGAGCTTCGTCTCATTTTTATTTTATTTTTTTGAATGGTTTATAGGAAGAAGAAGAGAATGAGAAAATCTGCAATTTTAAGCCCGCCTACTATGGCGGAAATTTGAAAGATTAGAAGATGAAGAAAATATAATAAAATAATATTTTATTTTTATTTTTTGAAAAAATTGAGAGAAGCTTGTGAGGGAAGCTTGAAGAGTTAAGAGAGGATAAATGAAGTACGGAATGCTTGAGAAATTGAATTATGAAATTAGTTAAGCGCCAAATGGATAGTTCCATACTTCCCTTCCCTTTAATCTTCATTTTGAACTTACTTGTTTGTCTATCGAGTGCTTACTAGGGGTGGCTAAGAGCGCAGGCCGGCCCAACCCAGTCCGACCATCCCAGTTTGTGGGTCGACCACAATCCAGCTCGATAATCCGTGGGTCGACGATATCACGTAAGACCTAGTGAAAATAATTTTAGGATTTTAATCACTTGTATTCCCATAATTTTCATTTTTTCCTAGTCGACCTCAACTTTTGCCATAATACTAGTTGTACCTTAAAGTTTAGTTAGTTATATGGATTAATCCTTTATGAAATATCCTCAATTGTACGACTTATAACCCCCCTTTTTTTTTCTCACTCCTAACCGTCTTTTTCAACAACAAATTTGAATTAGTTGCAACTTTTGGTTACAACTTCATTAAATTTTAATTTTTTTTTTCCCGTATTGTACTTCTTTACGTTATTTTTGGTTTGCAGTAAAAATCATTGTTTGTTGAATTTGTAAATAGGGATGATGGTTGGTCAATGTCTTTTGACGATATAAATTTTACTAAAACTCTCGTGCATGAGTTTGAAAACTAATTATTCTTTTCAAAGCAAAGACTTCGTAAAGACGTACATTATGAAAAAAAAAACAAAAAAAAAAAAAAAAACAAATTATTTTTGCATTGCTAGTCAATATTTTTTTTTTCCTCTCATAATACAAGTGATAAAAAAAATGAGGATCGAACGGAGAATACTTATAAACATATACGGAGTAAGTCATGTTACACTTAACCGCTCAAATTGAGGAATAAAAATATTTTTGGTTACAATTGAAGATGACTAATGAAATTTAAGGAATACTTTGTCTAAAAAAAAAAAGGGATGTGCTATTCGTCGTCGACAAATTACTTTGCGCAGTCGGCTTATCTTTTTACTGATTACACTTAAGAATTTTAAGAATAATTATCTATTTAGGTTATTAATATCTATTATTAAGTTTCGATTTATTATTATGGAAATTTTAAATTTTTACGAAAAATCGTATAATTTTAAACACGGTATTAGCAAAATAGTAAAAAAAAATTCACTCACTACCCTTATCTTTTAACCTTATCTTTTCACTCACCACTCATATACACTCTAAAAAATTCACTCACTACCCAAAAATTGTAAAACTCTAAAAATGTCCGACGATTTAAGTGATGAGAACGAGGTAATTTTTATATTTTATATGTATTTGTGTTTTTTTATAGTGTATTTGATAATAGAAAGTTTTAAATGTTGATATTTGAAAAACGATAATTTTAAAATTGAAATCGTTGAATGAAAAAAAAAAAAAAAAAAAAAAAAAAAAAAAAAACCGAAAAACACACATGGCGGAGGGTGAATGGGTGATGTGCTTGCACATTGCAAAGAGCGACTGGGCGAAGTGCATACACTTCACCCTTATGCCCTACGCCACGTGCATACACTTCACCCTTATTCCCTGCGCCAACTACATACACTTCACCCGACTCCCCTTGGCCATGTGCTAACACTTCACCTACGCTCCCTCCGCTAAGTGTCCATTCCTCCTCCGCTAATTCCATTTTCGTTTTAATTTACTTAGACGTTTTGTTCTGCGAGTTTCAAAGTAATCGTAATTTAGTTTGTTTTTTTTTTCTTTTTTTTTTTAAATATCAAATTATTGCAAATAATGAATAATATAAAATCGAGGAATTCATTTTTTAAGAATATCCAAAATAAATTATAAAATAACCTAAATGTAACGACAAAAAAATTTACGGATTTTATGAAAATATCAAATTTTAAAAATTTGTAATTCAAAACATTACAAATAATATTACTAACAAAAAATAAAAAATAACTATGAAATTTACTAAGTGTAATTAGTGAAAAGAAAAGCCGACTGCACAAAGTAATTTGTCGACGACGAATAGCAAATGGCTAAAGGGCATAATTTTATGAGTAAGTCTTATAGAAGACCGTCTAACACTTACATAGGGTTAGACGGACTCAAAAAACAAGGAGTAGCAAATATAGAGTAGGTGCTATAAATAAGGAGCAGTAAAATCAAGGAGCAGTAAATAAGCGTGCATGGTGTAACTAATGAATATTATATTCCCTATGTTTATTTTATTCCCTAGATGGCTAGATGAAGCGTTTTTTCTTCTTCTCTTTATCCTCCCTAATTCCAATTTCATTCTATTACTCTTCTTCTCTTTATCTCCGGCCTTCTTTCTTTCTCTAAGATCTCATTTCTTTCTTTTTCTTTTTTATCTTCACCCATCTCTCTCTAAGAGTGAACCAGGTAATTTGTCCCTCATTTCTAGTCAATTTATTTTTATTTTTTTTCCCTTTTTTTAGCACGAAAATTAATTTCTAATGCAATTTGTGTTTTATTTGAAGGAAAAATTCCGAAAAGTTAGTCATGAAGCGGAAAAATGTAGTTAAACAGATTGTTGAGAGGTAATTTTTTGGAATAATTTTCAATTATTTTTTTTTGGCAATGTTGCAGGTTGTATATATGGCAAAATAATATTAACGATCATCTTTGAATGTAGAGGAAAGTGAAAGTGAAGAAAAAATTGAATATGAATCTGAAGAATGAAATAGTGGAAGTGAAAACCGGGCAGAGAAGAATGATGCTGCAGAGGAGAACGAGGCTGATGAGGCAGAAAGGAAACGGAAGTTGTGGTATGTGCTTGTCGTCGTTGTCTAAACTTTAGTGGCCTAATTTGGATAATTTGTGACCTTAATAATTTGTGACCTAAATTGGCTAATTTGTAACCTAAATTATTGGATTTGTGACCTTATAGTGAAATAATAGTAGCTATTAATCAGTGGGACTTTTGTTAATTGTGGGGAGTATTTGTCTATTTTTTGTAACTGTATGTATAATTTTTGGTCACTATTTATTCATTTATGATTGTTTTTTGTCAATTAATGGTAACTTTAATTAGAAATGTCAATTTAATTTCTTAGTAAAAGATTTTCTCTTTAAGATTTTTCCTTTAAAGTATTGTTTGATTTTTTATTTTTTTTTGTTTCAATCCATTATAATTCCATTTTTGTTTTTTCTTGTTATAGGTTTCATAATTTGACAAAGAGAAGACCAAGATAGTGAAGAAAATTTTTTGATAAAAAGAATACTAAAAAAGTCTACATAGTCTAAGAACTCTAATTCACAAGTTATATATTACTAGATACAATCTAACAATATATAGTCACCACATTATTGTAATTATTTAAAGTAGGTCACATGTATGTTGTTTGAATATATATATCACGAGTTACAAAAATCTAGTTACGATAAATAAATATTGTGTCACTATATTTCATATTGTTTGGTAATGTAATATGGCATATTAGTGACTATAATTGAAATGCTGGTACCTTATTTTTGTCAATTTAAGTCGTGATTAATTTAACAATTATGGTGATACTATTTTTGAGAATAGGGAGTATATGTGACATGCGCAAAATGTAACAATTAATAAATCAAATAAAACAAGTACTTTGTATAATACTTCGTACAACTTATACTCACCAATTATCTATAAGAAAATACATTTTAACAATATTCAGTGACCGCAATATTATAACATAAGACTTAATCTTTTTTATCTAATGAATTAATCAAACAACATATTTAAAAAAAAAAAAATCAACTAATATCAAAAATTATGTGAGTGATAAAATAATATTTTAAATTTAAAAAGGGATGTGAAAAGTTTATAAAATATCTAAACAATTAAAAAATTACAACCAAATCAAGTTTAAATGTTTAATATGAAAAATTAAAAATTATTTGTTTTTTCCAATCAATATATATAAGTAAAAGAGGCTTTTTTTGAGCCCTCTCCTTAATTCAAGGAGTTTAAGCCAATCATAAAATTACATTAAGAAAATAAATTAAATTGTGAAAAAATAATAATTTGGAAAGAAATAATTACATGAGAAATAATTCCCTTATTTAATTATGAAATATTAGAAATTTTTTAGCTAAGTCTTTGATTATTATGTTTCATAAAATGTATCTCATTTAAAAATATAAAAATAACATCATTAGTTTCAAACGAAAAATGCTATCAAATGAGTATAAATATCAAAGTATTTCATTCACTAAAAATTCATTTGAAAAATAGATTAAATAATTTGCATTCAATAAAATAAAAAATTGGAAAGAAACAATTATATGACACATAATTTGCATTCAATAAAATAAAAAATTGGAAAGAAACAATTATATGACACATAATTTATTTGTTTAATTATGATACATAAGATATTTTTAGGTAAGTCTTCAAACCTTTTTGTGTGTATATATATCAAAGCTGTAGCTTTGTCTTCCGTGCAGGGTTAAATAGTTTTAGTTTATTATGTTTTAATTATGATTACGATTTGTGTTATTTTTATTTTTACGTGTATTTGATTTGATATGTGTATTAATTTTGAAAAGTTTTATTTCTTAATTATCATGTTTGTTATTTAACCATAGCTTGATTGAATTCATAATGACTTTTTTCCCTTTGTATATTGCAGATTTATATTTTAAGTTCAAGATCTGAGGTACTCATTGAATAAACTTGATTACAAAATCAATCGAATACGTATCGTGAAAGGTATACATGATCTACTGATTATCTTATTTTCATATCAAATCATTATTTATTGTTGTATAATAATATTTACTATTCATCATACTTGATCTTTTAGTTAGTTTCATCGTATTAAGTTTTGATTTAATTGTTCATGTCAATTTTGTATGATAATATCTGAAAATTAGGTATAAAAAGAATCAACATGGTGTATTATAATAATACGGTAAAGTTTAGTTTGATGATAAAATTTCAAATTTTTACTATTCCGTTTTAAAGTATTTCTTTTAATTCTATTATAAATTAGAAATCAAACTATATATTTCATATCTATATACATCTACATAAAAGAGAGTTTTGCTAAGTGTTTTTAGAGTGCCCACATCATAATTTATTCAATTTGTATATACATTTTTATTGATGATTAAAAATATTAAAAATGTTTTTATTACTTATTAATATAAGTGAACAACACTTACAATGATTATTTTATAATCTAATAAAAAATAATTATTTGATAATTTAATAAATTCAAAATAATTAGTTTTCCATAAAATTAAAAGAAAAAATCTTCTAGAAATAAATTCAATTAAAAGCAATTAACTTTCACTAAAATTTAAAGAACAAAAAAAGTAAGCTAAAAAATATTGAGACCAAAGTTTATCCTATTATTATAATACTAACCTTTAGCCTTTTTCCTAATGTTTTCAAAACATTTTAGTTCTCTGTAATATTTAATTAAAAACTTACTTAAAAAATATTAAGCCATACATTTGAAAAAATAGTATTTTATTTTAATTTCCATAAGATACACTTACATTTTCATAAAAATTGGAGAACTCATGAATAACACTTACCATACTTATTTGATATTTTAATAAAAATAATATCTTGATAATCTAATAAAATTCAAAGAAATTAGTTCTCTATAAAATTAAAAGAAAATCTCTCCTACAAAAGAAATTTAATTTAAAGTAATTACTCCGTATTTTTCTATATAACTTAAACAAAAACTTACCTAAAAAAAAAAAATTAAGACTAGGAAATAAAAAAAAAAATCAAAAACTTAGCTAAAAAAATATTAAGACTAACCTTTTTTTTAAGTTTTACAAGACTAAAAAAATAATCTAGAAAATTTCCTTATTTAGTTATCATACATTACATGATTTTTAGGTATGTCTTAACCCTTTTTATATATAAAAATAGGATCATGTCAGTCCACCCTATCTTTTCAATCCTACATCTAAATTTGAACCGTAGGATCTTAAAGATCAATTTGCTCAAATTAAATCTCGCTAATAATATACATAAAAAAAAACCATTTGCTTGATCTTCCTAAGTACTTCGTACTACGTTAATAGTTTAAGTTTAGTATGTTTTAATTATGATTACGATTTGTGTTATTTCTATTTTTTACGGTGTATTTGATTTGATAAAAGTATATAATTTTGAACTGTTTTATTTTTTAATTACCATGTTTGTTATTTAAACATAGCTCGATTGAATTGGTGATGATCCTTTTTTCCGTTGTATATGTTTTAGATTTATATTTTAAGTTCAGATTTTTGTTCTCATTGAGTAAATTTGATTACAAAACCAAGTAGCGATACTAATGAATATGTAACATGAAAGGTTAAAAGATAAACAAGACTTATTAATTGTCTTATTTTCAAATAAAGTCATTTATCGTTATATGATAAATTTTTATAATTTATAATGTTTGATCTTTTAGTTAGTTTCTTCGTGTTAAGTTTTGATTTAATAGTTAATGTCAATGTCAATTTTGTAGGAGAGCATCCGAAAATTATGGAAAAAAAACTAATCTTTATGGTGTAGATGGATGTTGGTAGTTTTTTTTCCAAAATAAAAATAATTAAGGTAATGTTTTCCATTTTTAAAAATAAATGTAGCATATATAAGGTAATTTTGGAAAAAATACCCAAATTTCACATTCAAAAGTATTAAAAAGTATTAAGTTGAAAATATACTATTATATTATGCATATAATTTATATATAAATTTTCATATAAAGCGATCTGATCTTATGATAAGATTATTTTATTTTCAAAATTATTTTCACGTTTTATAATAGATTTTAGTTACTTTATTGTAGATCTCACATGTGAAATGGTTCTGCGTGAGACATATGCTAATATTCATATCAGAGATAAAGGACTAATCATATAAATATTAGTCATGTATGATAATTTTAAATTAGCAATGGACTTGAGCACACATGCAAATATTAGAATCAAATATGTAAAGTTTCAAATTAGATGACAATTGAATTATCGACAAATTTCATTGGATTTAGTCAAAATCCGTTGGTTTTAATTTTAAATTGAATAGAAAAATAAAAAATAGTCATAAATTGCTAAGGAAATGATGTATTTTTATTGACAAATTTCATTTACATTATTTTATCAAAAAAAGATAAATCATTCATTATTAAATATAACTTACTCATTAAAAAAAAAAAAAAAAAATCATTCATTATTAAATACACATTATTAAAACCCGTGCATCGCACGGGCTTTAAAACTAGTATGTAATAAATGAACAATTTAACTAAATCACAAATCTCAGCACATAAAACAACTCAACATTAAATGCAATCATTGTATTTTGGGTGATGAAATCAAGACCGTCTAACAATAAGAAAATGTTAGACGGTCTCATTTGAGATTTATTCTAATTTTATTTGAAACCTACAATAAATTGACCGTCATAACCCCCTCCGTCCTTGGTTTCAACTTTCAACGCTGCTTCTTCTTTTTTTTTTTTAAAAAAAAAAAAAAAAAAAAAAAAAAACAACGGTCGTATTTCACGGGAAAAAAGAGATGCAAGCACATCAAAAAAATCGCCACCAAAAATCACCATGGAACTTGAAAATCAAAGCAAAAGCAAACAATTTCTACTTCCGATTCAACATAAACTCCATGTTTAATCTCCAAAACCTTAAATTAAATTCATCCCCTTTATCTTTTAATGCCAACATTAACCTCCAAAAAGGTCGTCTAACTTTTATCCTCTCAAATCCAGACAAAAAACCCGCGATTAAATCCAAATTTCTCGGTGTTTTCCGTAAGTTTCGACGTTCCAATCGATCTGAAATACGCGTTTTTGAGTTGAAGAAAGTGAGTTGGAGATGCGTCTTCTTTGTTGCTGCTGCAGTAGTCGTTTCTTTGTTGAGTTTGTTTTTGTACATGATTCTTGGTTTTAGTACATATGGATTTAGTTCTACAATTTTTGATAATGTATTTGAGTTATGGTGTTGGTTGAATACTGATCAATGCATTTGATTTTTTTTTTTTTTAGTTTCTTGTTAATTTGTTGGGATGATTTTTTATGATTTTATTTATTTATTTATTTATTTATAATGTTACTCTATAATTATATTTTAAAATCTTTTATGATACAATCTCGCGGTAATATTAACTCTTTTAGGATAACAATATTATAAAACCTTTCACATCAATTAATGGTTATTTTTGAATTTTCTTCTAATTATGAATTGTAATCCGTATATAAAAGCGCTTAATCTCATGTTATGTTATCGTGTGAGAGTGACCAATTTTATAGGATCCTAGTCTTGTAGGACAATGACACTAGTCCAAATAATGGACAATGGTGGAAGCTAAAGAGATACTCCCTCTTAGGGGGAGCTAAGACCCAGTGCAATCAGGTTCACTTGAAAAGGTCCTCCAAAATTTTGGCCCAAACATACAATCTAACCCTCCGTTTAAAATAAAAGAAAAATTAAATGAGAACAACCGCACAAACCAAGCAACTACAAAACTCGTTATTATTAATCATCTTCTCAATTCCTCACCAATCATTTCTACAATGCAACAACCACAGGAACACGTGTCAGCCTATAGTTGTTTGTTGACCAGTTAAAGTAAACACCCCCCCCCCCCTCCCCCCCCCTTAACTTTCTAATATTTACTTTCCCAGTTTTTACATTTCTATGTTCTCAATTTTTATAAAGTTTTGTTCTTCCTTTTTTAAACTATTTTGTTGAATCACCTAAAACATTCACTACTTTATTTAATTGAATTACTCGATTAAAAAATCATTAAAAAAACCAAAAAGTAAATTAAACTCACAAGTTGAAGATAAAACATAGTTTCTTCTCTAAAACAACACCACCATGATAACAAGGATGATGATAAGATGAAAAAAATGATTTTCTTTCCAGAAAAAACAAATAATAATGTAATACAACAATAACAATCAAACAATTTCTTTATAAAAAAAATAAAATAATGATCAAACAATCATCATCATCACCATTCAACAACAACAACAAACCAGCAACAACATTTACGAAAACAACAATACACAACACAATGACGACAACAATAGCACCACCAACATCTGTGACAAGCACCACCACCGGAAGTTCCATCTCCGTTTGTCATCACCAGATAACCACCAGAAATCGGCCGACCATTGGAGGCCTCATCATCTCTGTAGATAAAATAAATAATAATAATAATAATAATAATAATAATAATAATAATAATAATAATAATAATAATAATAATAATAATAATAATAATAATAATAATAATAATAATAATAATAATAATAATAATAATTAAGGACATTTTCTCTCACTCATACTTTCATTAATTTAGAAAAAGGAAAAAAAAATTATTAAAAAAAATTAAAAATAAAAACTACTTCCTTCTCATATTGTTTTTTTTTTTTTTTTTTTTTTTTTTTCGTTTTTTTTAATTCAAGTAATTAAAGTTTAATCACATTGATGTATGTATACATGGGGACTGGGGTAGTACCGTACTACTATAGGTAACATGCATATTTTTCCTAAATTTCTCATGTTGTTGAGCTATTCTCCCAATCGAATTTCATAGATTTAATTAGTTTTATTAAGCTGTTTTTATTTAGTCAAATTTATTATCAGTCATATAATTACAAAAAATTACGGACTTCAATATACAATATATATAAATACGTAATTAGAAAATAATTAAAAACCCGAAAATATAAATTACATAATTAACAAAAAAAATATTTACAGACTTAGCAATACAAAATTTCAATTATAATTATAAATTTCAATTAAAAGAGAATCCCCTTATAAATTTCAATTAACTAGATTTAACCTTAAATAAAATAAGTACGGAGTAGAAAATTTGCTTATCTATATATATCTATTAAAAGAGAATCCCCTTCCTATGACACCCAAAAAAACAATGAAAAAAACAAACCCAAAAACCCCCTCCTTCTTCCACGTCATACATATTTGCCACGTCAAATCTATATATAACACACCTCTCATGCCTCATGCTCCTTCTTCGTGTCCTTCGACATTCCTCAACCTTTAATGCTCTACTTGCGTCGTAATAATGGTGAGAATTCATAAAGGCTGTCATTCAATTGTTGTAATCAATACCGAGCTTCGATTTCAATCGTCCCTTTTATTGACCTCGATTATGGATGTCATTCTTCATCGGCAGCTATCACCATTGCAACCAGGTATGATTTTTTAAAAAACAAAATTTGATTTGATTGTCGATACAATATAGGATTTCATTATATCATGGTTAATCTTGTGGTTTAATTGTTAATCTTGTGCATCTTGTGTTCTACTTGAGTTGTGGCTGAACCGCTTAATATTCACGTTATCGATTTATGAATGTCAGAATGGAGAATGGATTTTCAGTTCACGTTTTCAATTTTCAATTCACTTAGAGAATGTTATTCACGTTATCGATTTATTTGCTTAATATTCACGTTTTCAATTTTCAATTTTCATTGTATGATCAACTGAAGTTATGTAGGGAGAAACTTAAGTGTTTTATCAAAGATGATGAAGAATTAAATCAGTTTGATACCATGAGAATGTTGTTGAGTATGATGATGTTAATTGGTTAGCTATGGAATTTTCTGATCTAAATTTGATTAGACAATTAGATGATTAGAAGTTGTTGATAATGTTGTGTGCAGTTGAAAATCATAATTCCGTGACCCATAAAACCGTGGGAGACGGTGTTACAAGATACGAGTTACGAATAGTATATATGAATTGTCCAGCAAAGTGAATAAAAGTTCAGGTTCTGATTCGTTTTGTTAGTAAATATTCTTGGAGCCGGAGAGTTGGTATGCTCTGGGGCTTAAATATTACGAAATACGGGGTAGTAATTTGATTCAGGTTCAAGAATAATGCAGCAACAATTCATGTTATCAATTTTGTTGGGCTTTTCTTTGTGTACAGACCCACTTAGAGAATGTCAGTAACGTGGACTGACATTTTTTGGTGAATGTTATCGATCACTGTATATCATTTTATGAATTAACGCTCCTTGTGAACAAGTTTGGTGCTCTTTCCCCTGTCTATAGAGTAGTCCCAAGGCATTAGCCTATTGATAACTGTATATGATGTTTGAATTAACGGTTCTTGTGAACAATTTTGTTGGGCTTTTCTCTTTGTACAGACCCACTTAGAAAATAGATTTACAATTCCCTACAAATGAGATGTTGTTCCCCTATGGCTTCAATAAATGGGTGACTCAGCAGAACAGATTATGACGGAGATGGGTTATTGCACACAGAAGACGCCGAGGAAGCCTTTACGGAACAATCATCTCCCATGCTTTTTTTGCACATTCCACTTACCATTCTTACTTCTGTATCTTAACGGATGGTGTAAGAAACCAGCCGCATGTAATCAAGTTGAGCAGATTCATATGCAAGGCCATTCTTACCTCAAAGCGATTAGCAGCTAACAATGCTTGCATTCAGCCCCTGAGACTAGAACGAAACCACGACAACGCAAAGGTAATGTTGTCTGTTTTTTTGAAATTACTTCGGCATACCCACCATGTTGTCAGATTATCATGTTACACGATTTTATAGTTGGATCGACTAGAAGAAAAAGTCGCGGAAAGGAGCAAGGCAGTACCTCCAATATGCCAGAACCACTACGTGCGGGCTCATCTCCCGTGGTCGAAGGTAATGCGAAAAGTTCTACCACTGCGATTTACCAAGATTAACATGACACATGTTCCGTAAATTGTTGTTTTCTAATCCCGCTTTTTTACTTTACAGATTCTTCGAATAAATGGGTTATTTTGCTACTTTTTTTTTTCCTAACTGTGCAGTAAATTGTTGTTTTCAAGATCTTTTAAATACACGCCATGTTGTTTGATTATAATGTTATACCCTTTCACAGTTGGTTCGACTAGCAGAAGAACTCGCAGAGAAGGACAACCAAGCACGTCAAATGTGCCAGAACCACAACGCAAGGGCTTATCTCCCGTGGTCGAAGGTAATGGAAAATGTTTCGCCACTGTGATTTGGCTAAAGTTTAACCGTTACACTACTGTCAGTCTATGATCTCAAATCACAAAGTATTTTGCGACGAACTTTAAGTAACAATTATATTAACCTAGTATAAGTATTGTAAGACACCACAGTCATTTAAAGTATACTTCAAGTATTGTACATTTTACAATACTGAGAGGTACTGTAAATAATAGGTAACTTTGACAACTAAAGTATAAACTTGGTATTATATTTTTATAAGGTGACTATGGTTTGGTAATAATATTTTATAAACGGGTCATCAATTAAGGTGACTTTAAACTGACATATCCTTATTATTTAAACTTGATTTGTTCTTTAAAGGCTAAATCCATAGTCATTTGTAAAGTCACCAGAGTCAGTTTAAAGTCACCTTAATCCAAAAGTATATAGTCACACTACTTTAAGAACCTGGAATTTTTTAGGAAAACGGGTCTGTAATAATATATACTGTGGTAGTGTGGTGACCTAATAGTTGTCAAAGTTCAAAATGAAATGGCTCATAGCGTGAAAGCATGGATAGTCGTGGAGATCAAATACGAAACCGACGACCAGAAACCGACGACCTGGATACAAGTATGATAAATTCCGAAACGTTGAGATTTATAGAGGATCAAATCTTAATGTTGTTTATCTTAATGACATCGTCAATGTTGATACATTTGAATGGACAGTCGTGGAAAGTCATAATGATATGTTGTTTATCTTACCAGACAGCATGTTGTAATTTTCTGGGAGAGGTAGATGAGTGTCTGTAGTTTTTTTTAGAATAAAGTTAGATTTTATGTCAGTAGTCAGTACTTAAGGGTAGTATTTTCCAAGGTTCTGTTGCTACTCTTTTTTTCTACGTGTGAATTAAATTGTTGTTGTAAAAAACTTCTGAATACCCACCATGTAGTTTGATTATCATGTTACAGTGTTTTACAGTTGGATCGACTAGCAGAAGAACTCGCAAAAAGGGACAACCAAGTACCTCAAATGTTCCTGAACCACAATGGGCGGGCTCATCTCCCATGACCGAAGGTAATGCCAAATGTTTCACCACTATGATTTACCTACATTAACTTCACACTTGTGTGGTAAATAGTTTTTTTTTTAAAAACACCGCTTTTACACTTTACGGATACTTCGAATACCCGGATAAGGACACCCCGGAAAAGAAAAGGATCTTCTTAAGAACACGGTTACATTTTATGTTATTTTTTGTTGTTGGGTTTAGTCGACCGTCTGCAAGTTACTTGATTCCTTTGCTAAGCCTGCGTACATAATGGACAGATACTGTAAGCATCGGTACGAGACTAGCGGTTAAAGGAAAGGCCACCACACAAGCAAAAAGTAACGTTAAATGTGCTTTTCCTACTCCTTTATTTTGTCGAAAGCATCCCTCTTTTCCACTATTGAACACAGTTACATTATATGTTAAATTCTGCTGGTTGGTTTTGCCGATCGACTGCAGGTTGGGCTGAGCAAAACCGTATATACGATACGGATACGATCCGGTTTTCGTATATACGGTTTTCAAAAAAGAAATTTTTTGATACGGATACGATACGAAACAAACCGTATATACAGTTTTCGTATATACGGATTTTTCGTATATACGAAACCGTATATACGGTATACGGTTTTATATATTTTTTTTAATTGTTTAATTTTTTTTAAATTTCCAAATTTATTTTTACCAAAAACACAAAAATTAAAATAAAACGAAAAATACAGAAATAAAATCGAAAAATTAAAAAAAAAAATAAAAAAAAAACGAAAATACAAAAAAAAACCCAAAAAAAAAAGAAATTAAATAAATAAATTTAAAAAAACGAAAATAAACAAAAAAAAAACGAAAATTAAAAATTTAAATCCAAAAAAAAAATTTAAAAAAAAAAAAAAAGCGGGGAAATTCACAATTGACATAAAATCAAATTATTGAATTCAAACATACAAAAGAAAAAGTATTTAAAATTTTAAATCGATCTAAAAATTGATATACATGAAAAAATACAATAAAACATGAATAAATTCGAAATATAGCACAAAAATAAAACCAAATTTGAAGAAAAAAAGAAGCAATGACATTAAGACTTGAGATGATTGAATTAAAATGTTAGATTTAATAAAAGTCTTGATGAGGAAGAGAAGATTAGTAGAGATTTGATTTTTTATTAGATCTAAAAATTTTTGGGGGAAGGAGAGAGTTAGAAACTTGATTTTTAGGGTTTTGTGAGTTAATGTTATTATGTGTGACTGTGTGAATGAAATGCGTGACTTGATTTTTTTTAAATTTTTTTTTTTTCGTATCAAACCGTATCAAATCGTATATACGAATTGTAAAAATTACCGATACGGATATGATACGGTTTAAACCGTATATACGGATTCCGTATGTACGAAACAGGCTTGATACGAAAATTCGTATATTTAAAACCGTATACCGTATCGTATTCGTATTTTAAAACCGTATCGTATCATTTTGCTCAGCCCTAACTGTAGGTTACTCGACTCCTTTGCTAACCTCACGTTCATAATACACAGATTCTCAAAGCACCTGTAAGAGACAAGCTGGGAAAAGAAAGACAAATCTTTTCAAAAAATTTCCCAAAACCATCCCAAACTTCCTTCTCATGCTTCCACGTCAGATCACTTTGCCACATCAACAACACAAAAAACTACCCTAGGCGCCTCACTCATGCGTTCATTCTTAGGGAAATCAAAAAGCCCGTCATTGAATCATTCAAATCCCAGATCAATTCCCAGCTTCTAATTGTAATTATTCTTTGAAGTCACACCTCAATATGGGCTTAATTCTTCAACCGTTATCGTCATGGTGTCGCTGTTGTTCTGGCTCCGTCATACTCGGCTTCAAACCCAAACGGCCTCCATCAGTGGTTCGTATTCGCCATTAGGTACGATTCGTTTTAAAGTCTCTTCGTCTCGAGTGTAACTGAATCATAATCGATCTTCGAAGTCATGGAGTGCGTTGGTTCCAAAAATAGTGTTCGTGCTTTTGGTATGCTGACTTTTTAACTCATACCTCTTTTAATTTGACTATTTTCTATTGTTTTAATTGCTTAGGTTTTGTGGTTATTTCAATTGTTTGAATTTGTTGTGATTTTAATATGGTGATGCTTATAAATTGATTTCATTAGTTTAACGGCTGTTTCATTGATTTTTTAGCACTTTAGTTTTACTGTATTTTCAATTTTAGGTATTCTCTTGATCATTTCTGAGTTTCTTTTTTCTAACAATATTTGGTAAATTAAATACTGATTTCAGTATGCCGAAGCTTGTAAGTTGAGTATTGTCAATTTAATTGGTTTCATAATTTGTTGTTTTTGTTTTAAAGTCTCTTACTTTTCGACTTCATTTGATCATGGTTGGGTATGAGTAGGCAGAATATGAGCTCGAGTTCAATGTTTTATGATTATTGTAATGAAATAGTAGAATCGCACGGGTATGCTCGTCTTTTTGTCGTGTGTTTTGATGGACCTTAATGCTGCTATATTAACAATTTTGATTTCTACTGATATTCAATATTCGATACTTTGCTTCGCCCGTGATTTAGGAATGTGCTATTATCGAGTAGCTCTTCGTGTCATTAGGCGATTTACGGCAGTGAAATGATGTTGAATATTCGATACTAATGCAAGTTATTGTTTCTGTTGTCCTTTTGATTGAAATTTGACAACCCGCAATCTATGTAAAACTTCAAAAAGGAAAACTTATTGGTGCCTCCTAACAAAATAAAATGTGACACGGCTTATTCTCCTGCCACGCCAAAAGATTTCCTGGAAAACACAAAGGAAGTTTGCACGTCAAACATGAAGAAAACAGTCTGCCTCAGCTCGTACGCCCTAGCTTGGAGAAGCCAAAAGTCCCCATATTGTTATGCTATTAATCCTCCGCTCCCAACTCAGTTGTTCGTTTCAGTCAATTCAGGAATCAATACGGGTAATTATAGAATTGTTGTTGTCCCTCATTAGGCCTTCCTCGGCTGCTTCAAACAAATTTCAATCCGCCATTGTTGCAGATTGCTTAGGTACGCTCTGTTTTTTGGGGAATTTTTATGTTCACTGTGTTAGTGCTTCTATTTGTGGTGTTAGTTGGAATTCCCTGTTTGCTCTCTCTTAACCCACGTCATGACCGGACACAAAGTTGGTGTTAGTAAATTATTGAATATTCTGAAACTTATTTGTTTATGGGTAAAGTTCTTTCGATTGTTTTAGTTTTAGGGTTACGTGTCTCACTTCTTTAACGTTTGGCTGTGATTTTGTGTTCCTGTGCTACTGCGTTTTACTGCGTCGTTGTGCTGCTGCATATTGTACCGCGTTGCTCTGTTGCTGCGTTGTGACTATTGTTGTGCATTTTTTTTATGTCGGTGCAATGATTGGTTGTTGTGTCTACTATGTGTCGCTGCTGCTGCTAACATTTATTGTTGCGGCGGTACTTCGTCTACCGTGAAATTTTTTTAAATATGCATTTGAACATCGTCACCTTAGCCGAAACTTTTATAATAATTTCTTTGTTTTCCGTTATCAGCGACTACTTGATAACAACGTTTGATACAACTAACTCCGCATTAGGTTAAGCAATCTATTCATAAATTGCTTGTTGCTTTTTGTTTGTTTTATAGATTTGTACTCCGTAGAATACAATATTGATATATATTTATTATGAATTACGTTCAAAACTCCACTTAACCGCTTAACTAATGAAGTTTCAATACCCTACAAATATAAGTTGGATTCTCAATGGCCAAAACAAATGGGCCTGCCTACAAAATAGGATCTGGCGAAGATCATCTACCAGGTTTGAAATCTGCAATTTCACGAAATTAACATGTGCAAGTAAGTATTCTTAAGTAAACAGACTATTCTATTCTACAGACACAGAGAGCGGCCCTAGCCCCTAAAAGGCACCCGAAAAAAGAAAGTGCCTGCACAAGTTAAAGAATGTTATGTTATTATCATCAGCTATTTATTGATGTTTATATTTGAGAATATATCTTGTGAGATACGTTCTCATTTTCAGTTACGACTACAAAACAAAGAAGGAAAACCACAAGTGAAGAAGTTGCGTGCATTGACCAACCTAGAACACTACTAACAAAATTGTCTACTCAAGCTGTGGAAGAACTGGTATGTATTTTTTGTTGGACAGCTATTAGCAAAGCTTTTCAAAGTGAAGGCAAAAATCTCAGACCCTTCTAAACATGACCTGTCAGCCAAACTAAATCGACGTCTCCTTAGTTTCACAATGATAGGCGGCAAAAGATTCTGGAAACTCTATTGCTTCAGGTAATTTGCACTAATATGCTTAATTGGATCTTATTAAAAGTAATGGTTTGCAAAATGTTATTGTTTTTCGTGATTATCCTCATGAGCAGAATAAATTTGTTCAAGTTTATGGAGGCTTCACTGTTGGAGTTAGTGTCCTCCACAGTTAGTGCGATAACATAATTAAACCTCTATAGGTTCACAGGGTACATTTTGTATTGTAATCAGTTGATTAACGTTTATCGATAACGGTTGTCTTGCTAGATAAGTTTGACGTTATTGTCATACAGATGCCAGTGATCAACTGGTCCCTAAAAGTCACACCTAAAGGATGTGTTTAAGAAATGTGATTATTTGAGAAAATAATCATATTGATGTCTTACTAATTGACTAAAAGGTTAGTCAGTGTTTTTGATTAAAATGTTCGTCAGTGTGATGGAAATACTGATTAAAATGTTAGTCAGTATGATGATGATACGACCATTTAATAAGGATTAAATAATGTTAGCCGAGACGAATTAAATGTAATTCGTAAATTGAATATAAAATGTTATATTTAATTGTTGAATATAATATAAGCTAATTAGTCATAAACTGTTATAATTAATTAGCAAAATTATAAAT
Source organism: Dianthus caryophyllus (assembly GCA_023091065.1). Lineage (NCBI taxonomy): Eukaryota > Viridiplantae > Streptophyta > Magnoliopsida > Caryophyllales > Caryophyllaceae > Dianthus > Dianthus caryophyllus. The sequence continues at coordinate 5,712,839 of CM041529.1, read as the reverse complement.
ATATGGATATTTATATTTAATGCTATTTTATAGTGGGTCCATGATAATGACACTAGTAATATATATTAATTATATTATAAAGCTAAGATAACCAAGAGAAAAGAGTCTAGATACACTTTGATTTTTTGGTCAACAAGTTGTTAAATTTTGGAAAGAAAAATTTCTCCCCAATATATATAAGGGTGCCGTGAGAAACAATAGAACAGGGAGTTTTATTGACTTAACCTAATTCTCTAATTCACTCATCATAATTCACAACATAAATTTTAGAAAGAAGCAGTTTCTTTCCTAAAAGTTTTCTAGCAAGAACTAAGGCATATCTTATTCAATCTTGAGTGCTACAACTAGGAGATATCATACTTTTGATATTCAATCTTAGGCCATTAAAGCAAGGACTAAAGGTTGTTTTTTCTAATCTCTTGTTTAATTATGCAATTTCTTTTATGACTATTAATCATTTAGTATGAATTTCATTATAATCTTGGATGATTAAAGGGGATGTATACAGATATTTTCCCACAAGTGGTATCAAAGCCTAAGGGCTATGAAATTGTTTATATGATTTTCATAAAAAATTGAATTTGTATAATTTTGATTAAAAAAATTCTCACGGTTGATATTAAAAAAAAATCCCGGCCTATTTTTTTTGAGTGATTATGCCGTGTATTTTATAAACTTATGATTCCAATTTGATTCATATATTGTTAATTTAAAAGGTTAAGATGATAATATATGAATTTGTTAATGTTATGATTCAATAATAATTGAATTAGGACATAGATGGATTATGAGATGAATGTTAATGAACATCATGTTGCTTTATATTTTTAGTATCATATGATTTAGATATTCATGTTAAAAGGTTGATTTGAATGATATAAGTATTACATCAATGTTTAATACATGATTAGATGATGTTTGTTTTGTACCAATGTAGTTAATATAAGCATAATCGAATTAAAACAGTTTAATTTGAGTTTGATTTAAAAACAAAATATAAAATTAAAAACAATAGTGTTTCGTTTTTTTTTTTTTTTTTAATTTGGTTTCGGTTTTCTTTTTAATAAAACCGGGTTTTGTTTTGTTTTTATGTTTCGGTTTTATTGTTTTTGATTAAACCCTTTTTTTCTTTATTGATTTATACATTATAAAGATAATGTATGATTGAGGTTTGTGAAAAGGTTCACACTTGTTTGATACCCTATTATTTTAAAAAGGTTTAAAATAATGTTGGATTTAATTTATGTTATACTTGATAATATGAATTAAATTGGATTATGATAGATTAAAATTGATGTGAGCAATTGAGGAATTGTCACATAATTTTGATCATGTTAAAAGGTGCTTTGGATAATTAATAATGATTAATGTTGTTTAGTTGATGCTTTTATCTTGTTGAATGTTGTTTGAATGGTTTAATTTTTCGCATTATTTTGTACAAAAGGTTGTAATTTACTAGTGTGGCCTTAGTAGATTATGTTTTCGTAATGATGGAAACATAGTCTTGGTTGTATTTTGAGATCTCGTATCTCCCCTCTTGTAATTTTAATTTTGGAATTATTTTTGAATTAGAATGTAAATAGGTTTACAATTGTAATTTTAAAATGTAATTTGAGAAGATTCAAGATGGAGATCGGATGGCTCACTCCCGCTATATGGACCAAGATGGAACATCAAGACAAGCTTCAAGGGTTCAAGGATGGATTCCAACTTGTATTTTTGTTCATTTTGATAGATAGGCCACACTAGGTGTTTTTATTTTGCGTTTTATTTTTCCATTCTCGTTGCTATGTTTGCATGTTAGATAGTTGTATCATATTCCGCCTAAACCAAACCACCTAAAATTGCATGAAAAATGACTCATACAGTTTGCATTTTCATCATGGACATACCGATGTCACTCGTTTACAAGGCCATCACCTTAGTTTAAATCATTCTCGTATTGCTAGACTTTTTGTTCACTTAAAATGAATTAAAAAGGATGAGGAGATCTTCCTCTAAAACTAAAATTAAGATTAGTCTTTATAGGGAAAACTACTATGAACCCCTTCTTCGTCGGTAGGCATATAGGACCTTACTCTCCATTGACCCTTTCTACGTTGGGTAAGTAGTGAGTGTTGACCTATTTTACCTCAACATTGTAGTCCGAGTAATATCTCATGATTATAGTGGACTAAAAGATAGAATTTACAGAAATTTATCGACCGAGAATTCTAAAGGTAGAATTAGCCAAGAGGTTGGCTTATCAATTTACAGAAATTGAGTCTTGGGATCATTTATATAATTCTTGAGGGAGGTCAATTGTATAAATGCATAAGTCGTCATCGCGTTAAACAGTTTTGCATTAAGACTTAAATTTAAAACGATGAATTCTTATTATATTTATTTCTTCTTTTTACAGTATTTGAATTCGTTATAACTGCTAAAATAACAAATGGCTGGAAGTACAGACGACCCAATGCCTAGTGCCACGCTCGGACGTGAATCCTGGCTTAAGATATTTATGGACAATATGAATCAGTCTACTCGACTGAAGAATAATGGGTCCAACTTTGCGGATTGGGAGGTGGCATTACGGAATGCTGCCATTGCTGACGGTAAGCTCAAGTACTTGACTGAGCCACTACCGCCTAACCCAGGTCCGGATGCAGGAGTCAATGCAACGCTTGCTTATAGTGATTTCGTGATGGAGGCGGGTGCGATAAATAACGTACTCATCTATTCAATGGAATCCAATTTGCAAAAGCGATTCATTGCCCAAGGTGCAAACAAGATTTTCACCACTTTTTCTAAGGAGTTCTCGAAAGCACCGAGAATCATTAGTTATGAGTATACCTGTCGCTTCTTTGAGGCGAAACTCCAGAAGGGCCAACCGGTTAGTCCACACCTTCTTGACATGATCAAGAATGTCGAGAGACTGGAGGCACTTGGTTGCAAAATCGATGAGAAGATCATTATTGATCGTGTGCTTCATTCACTTCATGATGGTTTTGCCCTTTTCAGGGCAAACTACTATATGAATGACATGAAGAAAAGTCTTCATGAGCTCCACTCGCTTCTCGTACAGACCGAGAATGATCTGAAATTGAGTGGGAGCTTGAAGCAGGATGTTCTCATGGTTGCAAACAAGAGCAAGGGTAAGGGCAAGGGTCAGGACAACCTAACTGTAGGGAAGCCAAAGTTCAAGAAGTCAGGAAATGTCAAGAGTGGGCCGGGTGAGTCTAGCGGTAGCTCACAAGGCAAGACAAAGAGCAAAGAAAGCATGGAGTGCCACCATTGCCACAAGACTGGGCATTGGAGGCGAATCGCCCATCCGTGTATCTTTGAAGACATAAAATCAGGCCGCGTCACTCCTGTTGGTATGTCATCTTTTATTCATATGATTGAGATTAACCATGCAAGTTTCGGAACTTGGGTACTTGATACTGGTTGTGGTTCTCATCTGTGTAATCATTTGCAGGGCCTAAGAAACATCACAACTCTCGCAAGGGGTGATGTGGACCTGCGTGTGGGGAATGGAGCAAGAGTTGCTGCCGTTTCAGTGGGAACATATGTAATCCAACTCCTGAGTGGATTTGAGTTATTTCTAAATAATTGTTACTATGTATCCAGTTTATCTAAAAACATTATTTCTGTTTCCGTACTTGATAAAGACGGATTTTCGTTTACAATAAAGGATAATAACTGTATTTTCTCTTTAAACGATATGATTTATGGCAAAGCAGTTTCTATAAATAGGATTTATGTTTTAGATCAAACCACAGATGTATTGCATGTGAGTAATAAGAAAGTAAATGTTGGTGACAAAGATCAAACATATCTATGGCATTGCCGTATGGGACACATAAATGAAAAACGCGTGAAAAAGCTCATTGATAATGGGACTATCTCCTCTTTTGACTATGAATCTTTTGGCACGTGTGCATCATGTCTCATAGGCAAAATGACTCGAATTTCCTTCAAAGGTGTTGGAATGCGCGCTGCTGACCTATTAGGACTCATACATACTGATGTGTGTGGACCTATGTCAATCAACGCTAGAGATGGCTATAGGTATTTTATCACTTTCACGGACGATCTGAGTAGATATGGTTATGTCTACTTAATGAAGCATAAAAGTGAGTCCTTTGACAAGTTCAAGGAATTCCAGAAGAAGGTTGAAAACCAACTGGATGGAAAGATTAAAGCACTACGTTCAGATCGTGGTGGCGAGTATCTCTCGAATGAGTTTGATCAACACCTTAAAGACTGTGGTATAGTACTACAGTTAACTCCACCTGGAACACCACAATTGAATGGTGTGTCCGAACGGAAAAATCGAACATTACTTGATATGGTACGATCCATGATGAGTCACACGGTTGTACCTGACTCATTGTGGGGTTATGCTCTTTTGTCAGCTGCTCTAATACTTAACCGAAATCCGTCTAAAGCTGTAGACAAGACTCCATATGAATTATGGAAGGGATCGCTCCCTAACTTGTCCTTTATTCGGGTTTGGGGCTGCGAGACTTATGTCAAGTGGAGACACGAGGATAAGCTCAGCCCACGATCGGTCAAGACATACTTTATTGGTTATCCAAAAGAGATGTTTGGTCACTACTTTTATTCGCCTACCGAACACCGAGTTTTGTTGCGGCTAGTGCGAAGTTCTTAGAGAAAGAGTTTCTTGAGAATAAGACAAGTAGTAGAACCTTCGATCTGTCGGAGATTTCAGAACCAACAACCGAGCAACCAATGGAGGAAACTGTTCCTTCATCATCGGCTGCGGCTAATATTCCTTCGGAACCCAGGAGGTCGGGTAGAGTCTCTATTCCTCCAGACAGATACATTAGTATGGTCGAGGAGAATGAGAGAGATGACGTTTTACTCCTAGAGAGTAACGAACCCGCTACCTATAAAGGTGCCATGACATGTTCCGACTCTAAGCTATGGCTTGAAGCCATGCAATCCGAGATGGACTCTATGTATGAGAATCATGTATGGGATCTGGTTGTCTTACCTGATAAGGTTCGGCCTCTTCAGTGCAAATGGCTTTTTAAGATAAAGCATTCTGTAGAAGGACAACCAGATATATACAAGGCACGACTAGTGGCAAAAGGTTTCACTCAAGTGCAATGGTTGCACTATGATGAGATTTTTGCACCTGTAGTCATGCTGCGTTCCATTCGGATAATCTTAGCGATTGCCGCTTTTCATGATTATGAAATTTGGCAAATGGATGTGAAAACCGCCTTCTTAAACGGTTATTTGGAGGAGGAGTTGTACATGGTGCAACCCGAAAGTTTCATTGATCCTAAAAATCCTAAGAAGGTATGCAAGCTTAAGCGTTCCATATATGGACTTAAGCAGGCTTCTCGGAGTTGGAATCATCGTTTCGACCAGGTGATAAAAGAGAATGGATTCACTCGATCGGTCGAGGAACCATGCTCATATATCAAGTCGAGTGGGAGCAAGATTGCATTCCCAATATTGTACGTCGATGACATACTCTTGATTGGGAATGACATACCTCTATATATCAAGTCGAGACGTATATCAAGTCGAGACGTATAAATCGAAGACGAGACGACAAGGACTCAAGCACTTGCAAATGGACGCATCAAAAGTCGAATGATCTGAAGCGACGCTCTGGACCTTGAAGAAATCCATTGCTTTGAAGACGTCTATAACTCTTTCTAACATCCTTATTAAATAGATTATCATTTTCTCCTCCAAAAATTTTAAGTCTATTTAACTGATTTTCTCCTTCTAAAATAAAACCTTCCTATAATGACTTCATAAAATGAATTTTTATCTGTTTTCACTTTCTCGCAAATATAAAACTTGAAGACAAGAACGGAAGCGCATACAGAGAGACGTATCAAGAATCATGCTATCTGAGGCAACTTCCAAGACGTCGGAGACTTCTTTAGCATTGAACATTTCTATAACCTTATTAAAATCATCCTTTAAATTTAAATATTTTTAACTTGATTACTTTTCAAAATCTTAGCCTTACTATCTCATTTTAAATTTTTAACATCATAAATTCCTAACTACCTTCGAAAATTTACCTTCGTATGCCACATTTAAAACATTTTCGAAAATTATTCCTTTATTTCAAGAATCATTGAAATTGTTTTACTTCTACCATTTCTTCTATTTTAAAAATATATACAACAATGTTATTTTACGTCATCAATTTTTGTAAATTTTTAATCTTACCCGAAATATGACTTATAACATTTCCGTTTCATCTAGTAACATTATAATAATAATTTTAAGAAAATGAGCTATATCAACTAGGTTATCCATAATTCTCTAAAATTTTATTTAACCATTCAACGATAACCTATATTTCTCTTAATTTCATTAAAGCTCATATTTTTCTTATGATCACTACGACTTTTACCTATTTTCCCTAAATGTCATTTTTCCTAAGGCTATATATCTTATGTATGTGATCATTAAAAGTAACAATAAAAATATCATGCATATATGTTTAAAACTTCTTAAGGGGGTAGGATAATAATTTGATTATATCTCAATCTTAATTAAATTTTAAAGCTTCTTATTTTTGACTATTTTAAGGCTAACATTTATTCTCAAAATTAAATAAATTGTTTTTATTCTTAAAACGCTTATAATTTTAATTTAATTTAATTTTGTACAAAACTTCTAGGCCCAATCTTTTTGTGAATCTCTTTCACGACATTTTCAAAAATAACATTCCAGTAACATTTCTATATTTATTTAAATATCCCATTAAAAAAGCAAACACGATTTTTGTTCTCCAATATTTTCACTCTATCCGACGTTTCTATATTAATTAGAAAACTCAAACTTTTCAAAAAGTCTTATTCCAACAAAACCAAATGTTATTATCCAAATTTGTAAAATCTCGATATTCTCTCTAACTGCCTTGTTTAACCTCGAGCAGTTATCCACTCTATCCAAGTTTCGGGACGAAACTTTTCTTAAGGGGGTAGGATTGTAACACCCCGCGTTATTTTAACACAATATTATAAAAGAATTTAATTCCTTAAATTAAATTCATCCTTTTTCTTTATAATAAAAATGCGTCTGAATTTTTTTCGCCAAATAATACTAAATTTCTTAAGTCCAAATTTAAAATTTTAGAAAAATAAAATATGTTGTATTATCTTCAGAATTCAAAAAGAAACACATTCAAAATTTTATAAAAATCAACCACAAAACTAATATCGCCTTTCAAATTTCAAAAGGGTCAAGTCATGTTTACTATTCATAAAAATAAAAGTAAAACATTTTATTCATAAAATTTAATTTCGGACATTTTTGATTTTCGAATAAAAATGGACCCTTATACTTTTCCCGTCTTTGAAATTCAATCCGGTCCAAAGGTGGTGACTAGGTCATCTTATCCTCTTCCATTTTTTTTCTTATTTATGAAAAGCAACTTAACATCCAAAACTTTAGTAATCATTTTGATTATTTTTAATAAATCAAATTATTTTAATATCTAATTACTATTTCAATTCTATTTAACTAACACTTTTGAATATTATCGAAATTATGAGTCACCCTTAATTTAAACTGATAAACTTTTTGACGGTTGAATATAATTCTTTAAATCTACAACATTCAACGAAAAAAATAAGTATTTCGACCTAGTAAATTTTTATTCAAAGTTTCGAGGATTTAAGACTCAATTTTTGTGTTAGTACCCTTTCGAAAATTATCTTTATTTTTATTTTCGGTTTTATTTCAAAACACTATTTTAAGATCGTATCTTTTATTTCGGAACTTTTCGCGAGCGCGCAAATCGAAAATTTCGAAAACGAAAATCGAGCCCGAAATTTTCACAAGTGGCCGAGATACTTGGACTCATTAGTCCAAGTTCTATCCTCTTCCATTTTCTTTACTTACACAAGTCCTATTTCTCTTACACACCTAAACTTATCATCATCATTATTAATTAGCTATTTTAATTTAAAGTTTACACATGTTAATAACAAATACTTATTCAAATACAATACTACCATTTTCATTTTTCCACACAAACACTTGCTAATATTTCATAAAATCATTTTAAAATACATTTCTAAAATAAAATGAAATTTAATATATAGTAATTTTATGTCTTACGATCATTTAAAATCACTTTTTGCGAAAACTTTCGTTTTGAAAAATTTATCGACTTCCTTAACTTTTAAATATTTTATTGAATAGTAAATAAAATATTTTAGTCTTAAAATTTTAAAGTAGAGATATTTCGAAAAGTCGTCAAACGCGCACACTTTAACTTTTATCGTTTTTCTTACCCGATTTATTTCGTAACACATTTTTCGAAAATAAAACATTTTGAAAACATCGGGGGGACAAATTCTTACCCAAATAGTGTCATGGCCATTTAAGTCAATAGTGATGATTAGTTTGGATTTTCTTTTCATTAAACTTTAATTAATTAAAAAGCTAACTTAACACCTAAGCTTTTAATACTTATCTTACAATTTTATTAGAGTAAAAAAATCACTTCTCATTCACTCCATTATGTCGTGGCTTCCTTCCCCTTTATCTCCCTTTATTTTCTTCCATTTTTGTTACAAAAACACTTAAATAAAAACCTTAATATTATTCTAATAAATCCTTAGTATTCTAAGTTCTTTAGTGGGTTTTAGGAGCTAACTTTCATGGACTATTTTGGGTGGAAAACTTGGGTATTATGGGTGAATACTTTCCCATCTAAAATTTATTTTAGATCCCCGACGATTCACCATCTAATTTAAGGTGCCCCCGCATACTAGTTTATTTTCAAGTATTATGATATAGTTTGTGTTTGAAATTAATAAATAAATTATTATAATTTATGTTTATTGATTTTGTGCTAAATTATCATGTGTATGTTTAGTATGTTTATGTGGAGTATAATAAAATGATAATTAATAATATTGTAAATAGAATAGTTATAGTTAAAATTTGAGCATGTTTAGATTATTCATTTTAAGCACTTTAAATTGTAGTTATGTTTTTAGTTATGTTTTTATGAGTTTTAAATATATATATAAGTTTATATGTAAAATTATGCTAAATATTAACTATGAGTTTAAAGTGAAGAAAAATTGAAAATATAAATTTTGTGAAAAATATTAAGGGCCACGGCTATTTCTATTATTTTTGATTAATTTTTACTTTTAATTTTTGTAAATAATATGTTATGTTAAGTTATGTTAAAATGGTTGTTATTATGTTAGTAAAATTAATTTAGGAAAATAAATTATAAATTGTTAAATATGAAAATGTGTTCTTGAGAAATTCATATGTGTTCTTGATGTTCTTCATTTTCTTCATGTGTTCTTCATTTTTATGCACACTTTGATTCTTAATGTTTTTATGTTTGTTGTTATTTATTGTTTTATATCACTAGTTAGTAACTATATTCATATGTATATAATTTAAACAACTAAAATCATTAAGAAACGAAAGTTAGAAATTTAAAGTGTTATAAAACACTATTCATAAATATAATAAAATATTTAGTGAAATTTTCAACTTAGTTTAAATCATTTTAGTATATTTTAAATAATTAGTATATAAAAACTATAAGTCAAAAACTGATAAATTAGAAAACGAAAATAAAATGCATAAGTGTATAAAGGGCCACGGTTTTTAGGTCATTTTGGACTTAAAATAAAATTTGTCACTTTTTATTTTTATCACTAAAGTAATTTAATTAGTTAAGTAATGAATTATAATAAAAACAAAAAGAAAAAAAAGATGGGTACAAGTACTAAGAGGGCCACGGCATTTTGCCCCTAAAATGGGTCTATTTTGATCAAAATGAAATTTGTCACTAAGTCATTAAATTTGAATAGTTAATAGGATCAAATTTAATTGTAAAATGAATCGTTAATAAAAAGAATCGACGAAATCGATAAAAATAATGCTACATATATTAAAATGAATAAATTCGAGTGTTACTACCTTTGCATAAATATGGACTTGAACATACGGACTAAATGAATAAACCACGACAACATCGCTAAAAATGGAAACCGCTAAAAAGTTAGTTAAGTATATGACTAAACATAACTAAGTTCCACTTTTCAAATACTGTTATTAATCACTAAATACAAAATGAACTTAACAACTTCAAAATTAAATTTATACTTAGTAAATAAAATATAAAATTTACACTTAGGAAAAATATCTAGATTTTCTAGAAAAGCTAAGTATAGAAAATTTAAAAGGAACTAATAATTAGAAAACCTAGTTACATTAACTAAATCATTTAACTTAATCAAATAAAATACTTACACTTGACTAAAATGAATTAGTTACTTAAAACTATTTAAGTTACTCGAAATAAAGAACTTTAAAGTAAACTAAGTAACGAGAATAAATATTTAAAAGAAAATGATGAATAGTAAAATAGTGAATAGTAACCGTCATGAATAGTAAATGATGAATAGTGAAAATATTTAAATTATATGAACGGACCCAAAATAAACATTTAAGTTTTCTATGTGCGTCAGTTTACTTAAAGAATTGATAGATTACGAATTTTCATTACATAAAGTTCGACGATGTTATAATTAGTAAGATTTGTCACCTGAGTTACGAACGATAAAAGAAATAATGAATTAAGACTTAAATACGTAGAATTAACACTCTCGTCACATGTTTAGGATAATTGTCGCGCCACCCTTGTGAATTGACCTATTGTTGACTTCACTTTGACCGTCCACTCTAACTTGGGAACCCTTAGACTCTCTGCAGTTGTTTGGGTTGAATCCGATAAGGAATGAGTTATTCCTCATACTCGATATTCCTTCGGCAACTTAGGATTGAGTCAAAAGGCACGGCCTAACATGAGATTGTACCCCTCGATTATAATGTTGTATGATTAGTACTCGGGTGTCTGCCATGTTGCGACTCTTGATTTCGATGTTTGTGAGGTAGCTGTATATGGGGACTTTAGCTCCCTCCATGAGTTGCTAAAGGTGATTTAACGATTTTGAAATTGTTATTTGGCACGATATATACAACCTCAGGGATGAGGCATACTTGATATTTCCGTGGGCCCATATAAGGTAATTGGAAAATACCAGCCCCACCCGGGGGTACCCTTCTTAATTTGGTAATAGTCGAATTATTAGGTGAGTACTTATTTGAATACCGAGTATGTTACGATCCTAGATAGTGGTGTATGCATACATTAGACAAGGGATGAGGCCGTCCTTATTACCTTAGATATCTCTAGCATTTCAATCATGTCCATGTGATGATGGCCCTGATTGCTATTGCGCGGATGCTTATGAGGTCTGCATGATTCCGCCTTACTAACGAAGACTCATTAGTTAACGTATGATAGAATATCCATTTTGCGTTGGATATTAGGTAGTTATAATATCCGCTACTTAGTGTTTGATCTGATCTAGGAGCTTGAGTAACTAGTGCACTTTGATAGGAAATTATATGGGTGATTGACTATGAAAGTACACGAGCCGCTCTATAGTCAAGACTCGTGAGTTTTATTGATATTGTGATTTGAAAAGGGTCGACTATCCCTCGTGCTACGTGAGATATTGCATGATTGTTCACACATATCTGTTTATTGAATTGATTTCGGCTTATGCAATATCTTGATTGCTATGATTTAAGTTTTATATATATACTACGATGTTATATGAATTGAGATGATTTGATGATTTAATTGCTATGCTAAGTGAATTATTTTACGTTACGTTTTATGAACTGCATTGTTGTATGCATATCTGTATTGATTTAATTATGTTGGTCTATGTGATTTGCTATATGTTTACCGGTACGGGTTTATATGCCTTAGCGTGTGCGGGATTAAAAGTCTGATTAATTGCGTAGGTACCCCGAGGCTTAATTGTCGATCTACACCAGGGGATTGAAGGTCTACTTTTGTATATTTCGAGAGATTGTATTTTAATGACCATGTTTATCTATAACTCTGATTATGTATTTTGAGTTGTAATACGATAACATCCGGTTTTGTTATATATATAAAGTACTTAATTAATTTTCCGCCTTGTTTAATTAAGTCACGAAAAACCGGGTTGTTACAGTTGGTATCAGAGTTGTCTTGCGACCGTGAGTAATTTAAAGTTATCTCATCTAGCGAGACGACACCTGGGCCAGACATTCATATCGTATGTGTTGGAGTAAGTGTCCTCCACAAATAGTGCGATTACTTAATAAACCTCAATTAAGGAATACATGGGGATAATCTTGTATTATTTTCAATTGATTAACGTAAATCAATAATGGTTGGCTGACTAGAGTTTGACGTTATTGTCGTGAGACGGCGGTAATCAATTGATCCCTTTGAGTCACACCTATAGGAACGTGCTCCAAATATATAAGCTAATTAATTGTATGAGATACAATTAGATTAGTAACTTGATAAATCGACTAATGGTTAGTCAGTGAGTTAATTTAGAGAGAAATCGAGTTAGGAACTCGAATGATTAATTTTATATCGATAAAATTAATAGAGGAGACGAGAATTAGTGATTAATCGTTAATTCACTAATTGTGTACTAATTGACTAATGAGATTAGTATTAGTGCAAATTTAATATACCTGTAAGTGTACATATATATTAAAGGGGAGTTAAGAGTTTAATTAATTTATATTTTATCATATTAGATGATTAAGTGATAAATTATAAGTATTTGTGGGACAAATATTAAAAACAAATAAGACTCCTTAAAAGGCCCTATGGACCGTCCAAAATTAGAGGGGAATAAGATTCCCTTGTCTAATTGATTTGTCTTATTTGCTTTTGCTTTTTGGTTTAGACAAAGCATGCCTAAACATAATCATGAGCATGCATGTGTTTGTTCTAAACAAGAAAATTTAGCATTCATGTGTTTTGTTCTAAACAAGAAAAGTTAGCATGCAAAACTCTCCTCTTTCCCCTCTACATGTTGGCCGAAAATAATGGGCGCATAATACACACTTCATTTTGCTTGTTTTGATATATAAAACACAAGGCCAAAAGATAGATAATTCATTCATGCATTCTACTACTCTACCTCTCAAAACTCTCTCTAAATACTACTACTAATATTACTAAGAGTTAGTAAGTATTAGTAATAATAATATACATATTATCATTTATCAAGTAACTATTTAGTGATTTCTAGTCTAAATCACTAGTAGTTTTTGGAGTACTTCTTGGGTGCAACAAGAAGGAAGTTTCCTATTTTGGAAACTCGGGTTTTGGAGGATCATCCTAATACTTAAGCTCAAGAAACAAATCGAGAAAGGAGTTCTCGTATTTGTGCCCATCTTAACCTCTTTGAAAGGTATAAATTACTATGAACTTGTATGACAAAGTATGTTTGACAAAGTATTGTCATTGAATTATCAATTTTTATTAATTTTTAATGGATTTAATTTAAAATTAAAATTAGGGTTTGCATAAAGAACTTGGGGCGGCGGTAGGCACCGAGTTATGGTGGCGGAAGGCGTCAGGAGGTGGCAGCGGTGGGCGAAGAGGGCGGTCGGAGGCGACGGCGCCGGCGTGGGGTGAGGTTGGTGGTCAATATGGTGGTGTAGTAAGTTATGTTAGTTTGTGAGTTTGGTGGGTAACTAGGTAAGACCGGTCACCGGCGAGGATGGGACCGCCATGTGTAGCCGGCGGTGAACTCCGGCGTGGTGGGTGACCGGTATAGTGGTCGCTGAACGCGGTGGTGGCCGGAGGTGATGGTAGGCGGAGTAGCTTGTTGATTCATTGTTATTTTATTTTTATTTTTGTTTTGTATATTGTGGGAGTAAAAAGGGTATAGTGAGAAAATCAAATGAAAAAAGTATATAACGGGAGTAAAATCCGTATACGGAAAATCACTACCCTATATTTTCATCGTAATTTTTTAAGAGGTACAATCCTCTATTGATGATTAACATGTATCCATTGATTATTGACGATTAACATGTATCCATTGAATTATCATCCAACAAATTATCAAAGAACTATTAAACAGATAAGTAACAAAATCAAAACACCCAAAAAAATACTGAAATCCTACAAGATGAATGAAAACTCTCAACAAAGGAGAGACTTTTATTAAGAAAATAATACTCCCTTCGTCCCGGTCATTTGTTTACACTTTCTATTTTGGGGTGCACGGGTCATTTGTTTATACTTTCCATAAATGTTCATGTGTGACCCATGTGGGTGGTGGACCCCTACTCCCTCAACTAATTACATTTGATAATTTTAGGCAAGCGGGTCCCCTTTTGTACTTATATTATTATTTTATTAGTTTTTTCTCTACCTCTCTCATCACATCGATAAATGTGTATAAAGTAAATGTAAACAAATCACCGAAATGGAGGGAGTAGAAAATATTCTTATAGCAAAGATTAATTAAATTTTGGGGCTTACTATCGATGAATGTGGATAGTATCCCCAAATTGTTGAAGGGCAAAAGAGTTTTTGGGGAGAAAGATGAGGGAAGAGGCTAGAGTTTCTTTTATTCATGCAGTCACGTATATCAAATCAATAACAAATTTTCAAACGGAACCTAAATGAAATTGATTTAACTAAACAACAAGTTGAATTCCATGAAATTATATACATTAAAATAGAGTCAAAACATTATAAATATAATAGTTTTATTCTATTAAAATTATAAGGTCAAATTGGGTAAGACAATCCTTATCAATTGAGAGTGTTTCTCTCCCTTGTGAGACCCAAACTCAAAATGTCCATTTTAGTTTTGCCATTACAAAATATGCATAAATCCATAGATAATAAATCTCTCCATACATGGATCCACCACCTCACATTTTTCTCTCCAAAGTGTACTTTTTGCTCAAAAACGTCCCCATCAAACTCTCTATTAATTTCTCCATGTAAAGAAAAGTAACAAGGAAGAGTTTGATGGTAAAGACTTGATCCTTCATTAACGTAATCAACAGCCTATATATACAACTTAGTCTAGTATGAAAGCATTCTACAATAAGTCAACTAATCTCTACTAATATAGGAACTAAATATATACATCCTATAATTACATTATATGGTAATATCCTATATGCAATGGCAAATATTATCCGATATTATCCATATCTTTTCCATACTCCCCCTCAAGTTGGAGCACTTGGTAGACCGAGGCCCAACTTGCGCTGTAAATGATTAAACGCTTCACTTCCGAGTGCCTTAGTAAATAAATCTGCCACCTGCTCCTTACTACGAACATACATTGTCTTAATTGTGTTCTGAATGAGATGTTGCCTAATGAAATGGCAATCGATCTCAATATGCTTCGTTCTATCGTGAAAAACCTGGTTTTTCGCAATGTGAATGGCCGCTTGGTTGTCACAATACAACATCATCGGCTTTGTATGAAAAATCCCTAATGATGCCAAGAACGACTTGAGCCAAATCAATTCACTTGTAGCGCTTCCCATTGCACGGTATTCGGCTTCCGCTGTGGATTTCGAAACTGTTGCTTGCCTTTTTGCTCTCCACGAAACAGGGGATGAGCCGAGTGACACATAGTACCCCCTCAAGGATCTTCTCGTTACTGAGCACCCTCCGTAATCCGAATCGCAATAACCCCGCAACTCTAAATCAGAATTTCTGCTCAAAATAATTCCTTTACTCGGGTTAGACTTAATGTATTTAACTACTCTCAATGCCGCGTCCCAATGTTCCTTTCTCGGACTGCTCACAAAACGCGATAATATGTGCACAGCGTAGACTAAATCTGGCCGCGTTATTGTCAAATAAACCAATTGTCCAACCAATCTCCTATACTTCATTGCATCCTTGAGCAAGTGCTCATCGCGATCAATTGAAATCCCCGAAATCAGGTACTCGTTATCCTTTAGCAAATTATGTCACTACAGATTGCTTTTCTATTGCTCACAGATCATACATGGCTAAACTCGACCAAGTATGCGAACCTGGTTGTTATCGTGAGGCAGCAGGTGATCCGCTTTGGCGAGAAGCAATGCACAAAGAAATCTCCGCTCTTGAGACAAACTGTAACACCCCGTGTTAATTTAAGCTAATTATAATTAGGAAATCAATAATTAATCATCTTCGCCCATTAAATTCCTAATGCAATACACTACAAGTCACTTTCGTACCTAATCTAAAACCATTTTGAATTGCTTCGAATTTGAACTTTATTCTTTCATTTTCAAACTCGATAAATCAAATGAAGACTGTACGACAAATTTCTCAACGACAAATTTTGGCACGCAAATCGAGGTCAATCTTGACCAAAGTGGCCGAGCCACTTAAAGGATTAAATCATCTAATCCTTTTTCAATTACACTTACTCCTAATCCTAATCTAACAAAAATGGTTAAGGCTTAATCATTTTAGGTTATACTAACAAAACATATTATAATAATATAAAATTACTATTCCTTTTTTATTTAACTAACACTTTAGCTAAAACTCAAAATAATGAGCCACACTTATTCAAAACTGATAAACTTTTTGACGTCTGAGCATAATGATTTAATTCGATAACCTTCAACCAAAAAAATATATATTTCGACCAAATGAGATTTTATTTCAAAGTTACGAGGAGCTAGTACCCAATTTTTATTTTGAGTTCGTTTTGAGGTTTAGTTTCATTTTTATTTTTGATCCTTCTTCTAAACATTATTGTAAGACGATATATTTCATTTCGAGACTTTTCAAATCGAGAATTTCAAAAACGAAAATCGGGCCACTTGTAGCTTGTTTTGGCCGAGATTTTTGACCCATGGGTCAATGCTATCTTCTTCCATTTTTCTTCTACTTTAGCTCCATGTCTAATCCTTCTTACACCCTATATTATTCATCATCACATAATAGCTTCTTCTAGTTTTAATGTGAATGCAAATTAAGTCTTTAATGCATACAAAAATAAAACACAAACTACTACTACATACATACATATCACACGCACAAAACACAAACAAACACACCAAACACTTAGCTTATTTTCTCTCTAAATAAACTCACTCAAGAACACAAGTAAGCTATCTTCATCTTCAACCTCAAGAACACCATGAATCTTCATCTTCTTCCTTACTCTTTTTCTTCCTAAATCAATTATTTTCTTACCTTTAATTCACTTAAGTTCTTAAGACACTTCTCCACCATTTATATTCATTAATCACTACTTCTTTTAACTTGTAAATGAACATGAACATAAATCAAAATCACTTAAAATATAAACATCACCTAAACTAAAAATAATACTACACTTAAGTTTTGTAGTATAGTTTAGCTAGCTTAGTAAAATAAATTACTAACTTTCTTATTTTCATTTTTATGTACTAATCTTAACCAAAGACGAGGAGCAAGGTGGTGAAGTCGACTTTGAGCCGCTTTGATCATATTGTCGATCCCGACAATCGCTAATCTTTTCATTCATAACCTAATCTAAGGTGCCCTCAAGACACTAGGTTTTAATTTTGTTAATCGCATGATATAAATGTTTATGTGTTATATTTATTGTGTTTATGAACACCTAGCATCACATGATAAATTAGGAGACAAAAATCGAAAAAATAGAATTTGTTGCTCATTAACAAAACCCACGGCCTACCCTCTATTTTTAGTTTAATTTTTCGTTTTAATTTTTGTTAATTGCATGCTTAAAATACTAAGTATATGATGGTTATGAAAATATAATTAGTTTTTGTTCAAGGCTTAATATGAAATTGTTAAGAAATTTAAATGTTTTAAATTGTTTATATGTGTTCTTGAAGTGTTGTTGTTATTCTTATGTTATAATGATTTTTCTTTTGTGTGTTAATGTTTGTAGTTGTTGTTCACTCATGATTAAATATATATATATGATATAGAATAAATTAGTTGTTGAATTAGAAGTATAAAAATCAAAAATCAAAATTTAGGAACATATATATATATACACGGCATACATGAATTATTTGGACCAATTTTTAGTTTTAATTTTTCTAAATAACATATTATGATTAGTCTAGTTAAATTAGACTTGTATGAAAAATTTGAGAAAAATATATAAACATATAAAAATTTGACTAAATAATGTTCATATTAAAAGCATTAGTGTTCATCACATCTTCATTGTGTTCTTCATCATATGACTAAGTTTTGATTTATAAATTTTATAAGTTTTAGTATTTATCGTTTTTGTTTACTAGTTTAAATCACCTTAGCATAAACTAAATAATTAGTATATAAAAACTTTAAGTTAAAAACCGATAAAATTAGAAAACGAAAATAGATTGCTACATAGTAAAAGGCCACGGCATTTGGTGTATTTTTGGACCAAAAATGAATTTGTCACTTTTTATTTTTATCACTTAAGTAATTTAAATTAGTTAAAGTAATGAATTATTAACAAAAACAAAAAAAGAAATAAATAGAGTAGTGTATAAAGGGCCACGGCATTTCTATTAAAATTGGGTCAATTTTGGTCAAAATGAATTTATCACTTAATCACTATAATTGAATAGTAATTAGTTTTATGTTTTATTGTACAATAAATCGTTAATAAAAAGAATCAACTAAACCGATAAAAATGAACGTTACATATATTAAAATGAATCATATCATGTGTTACTACCTTTGCTTAAACTGGATGTGGTTATACGGACTATTTAAAATAAACTACGACAACCTCACTAAAATTTGAAACCGCTTAAATTTTAGTTAAGTATACGACTAAAAATAACCGAGTTTTACTTTTGAAATATTAACCAAAATACCCAACATAAAATGAACTTAACAACTTTGAGTAAAATATATTTCAAAATCACTAAGTATAAAATGAACTTAACAACTTTGAGTAAAATATGTTTCTAAATCACTAAATACAAAACGAACTTAACGACTTTAAAACTAGAATTCCACACTTAGAAAAAAATAAGCTTAGTTTAGTATCTAAATAAAATACTAAGTATAAAAAAATACGAATAAAATACCAAGTATAAAAATACGTATAAAATACGAGGAATAGTAAAATACGATGAATAGTGAAATACGATGAATAGTAAATACGATGAATAGTAAATACGATGAATAGTAAATACGATGAATAGTAAAGTACGTGAATAGTAAAAATATTTAAAATTTACGATTGGACTCCAAATAAATTATTTGAGTTTTCTATATGTTTCCGTCTACTTGAAGAACCACTTGAACTAAATTTCCATTAAACAAGTTCGACGATGATTTACTATGAACTGTCACCTGAATAATTTGAGAATAGGAGAATAAGGAAAGAAGTACTTGTTGAATACTCGGGTGTCTGTCATGTTGCGAATCTATTGTGCCATCGTTGGAAAGGTAGCCGCGTATGGGGACTCTTTCACTCTCAGTGCTGACTGAGGCGTCCTAATGACTCTCATAGTCTATAGGCAAGCGGCGTTTACATCCCTTGAATGGGCATAAATGTGGCGACCTGCGGTCCATACGAGGTAACGGAAAATGACCATCCCATCCGGGGACCTTGTCGTTAGGTATTAATCGTTTTGGTTAGGAAAAGCATACTCTCTCGAGTAGCGAGGACTGTGTCGTTTCTAAGTGAAAGTGTGTGCACACATAAGATAAGGGATTGAATCGTCCTTCTTACCTAGTGGTATCCTTAGCATTAAAGTCCGTTGATGTACCCGGCAGCTTTTGCGCAGGCCTTGCTTTTGTAGGGTTTTGCATGCTTCCATCCTAACTGGTTGTGGCTCATAGGACAACGTATGATAGATTATCCATATTGTATTGGATATTAGGTAGTTATCACGTACGCTACTTAGTGTTTGATCTGATGTGCAGTCCGAGCAATAGTGCACTTTGAAAATTATCTATGAGAGTACACAAGCCGTTCTGTAGTCAAGACTCGCGAGTTATGTTACTATATGAATAATTGAAAAGGGTCGACTACCCCGATTATGAATGAAATGATGATGATTTGCCTACATGATTATGATTTGAGATGATTCAATGATTTAAGTACCATGTTAAATGAGCTGTTTTATGTTATGCTTTATGAACTGCATTATTGTATGTATATATGTGTTGCTTAGAATGTGCGAAATTTGAAAAAGCTATCTGAGGAATCAACAGTACTCGAGACTTGACTGTTGATCTATACAAAGGGGATTGAAGGCCTTATTTTGTATTTTGAGAGAATGTAAACGATTAAACTCTGTTTTATGTATGACTCTTATTATGTATAATGAGTTGTATTACGATGACAGCTGGTTTTGTAATAAATAGACTTAATTAATATTCCGCCTTAGTTTAATTAAAGTCACGAAAAACCAGGTTGTTACACAAACGGAACCTGGAAGGTTGTGGATTTGCCGAGAGGAAAGAAACCCATTGGTTGTAAGTGGGTTTACAAAGTGAAGTACAGGGCTGATGGTACGATTGAACGATACAAAGCGAGATTGGTGGCTCAAGGTTTAACACAAGTCGAAGGAATTGATTACCAGGAGACCTATGCCCCGGTCGCGAAGATGACTAGTGTGCGCTGTTTGCTGGCCGTAGCAGTTGCAAAAGGTTGGAATATCGATCAATTGGACGTCAACAATGCCTTCTTACATGGTGATTTGGATGAAGAAGTCTACATGCGCATACCTCAAGGGTTTGAACGAAAGGGGGAGAACAAAGTTTGTCGATTATTAAAGTCGATATACGGCTTGAAACAAGCCTCTCGAAATTGGTTTGCTAAGCTTGCGGATTCTTTGAAAACGTATGGTTTCGTCCAATCCCTAGCAGACTATTCTCTGTTCACTTATAATAATGGAGAAATTTTCATCGGAGTCCTGGTATACGTTGACGACATGATAATAGTCAGCAACAACAGTATTGCGAGTGAGAAATTCAAGAGGTTCCTAGATACCCATTTTGGGATTAAAGACTTGGGAAAGTTAAAATATTTTCTAGGAATAGAGGTGGCACATGGACAGAAAGGATTATTTCTCAATCAACGCAAGTATGCATTGGGTATAATCGAAGAAACGGGAATGCACGGGGTGAAGCCTGTTTACACGCCCATGGAAACAAATCATCATTTGGAACTCGCGAATGGGAAAGATATGGATAATATCGGATAATATTTGCCATTGCATATAGGATATTACCCCCAAATGTCACAATGAATTAAACCGAACAAAGTGTCACAACGTTTATTATTAAGGCTAAAAGATGAACGTGTTTGTTTGGCCCGACAACACGGGTCGCAAACTTGACTAGCATTCCAATTTAAATGAAAACCAACTAATGCAGAAAAAAACGACGATTTACTACTTGACGGATGGCCCAGGCGTCTATGCCACAATTCACTCTCCTTCGTCATCAACACTGCCGCACTCGCCCGTTTTATTCGACTGAAAATGATAAACCCCATCACAGTGCTCACCTCTACCAATCTCCGTCTTCGAAACCTGATCCTGCATTACACAATGGTCGGGAAAAAATGTTACGACACAATTATTTTCATGGATCAACTGCTGTACTAGATTAAATCACAAGTCAGTGAAGGCACGTATATCACATCCTTTAGAACGAGCTTTTCACTTAAACAAACATCGCCATGTTCGCTCGCTTTGACAGTCCGCCCATCGGGCAAACTGATAAACGACGGGTCCTCGACCCATGTATTTTTAAGACAATCTCTTCTTCCGGTCATATGGTGTGAAGCTCCGCTATCGATTAACCACTTTTTATCAACGCTGATATGCATACCTGCTAGTTTGTCACTACCTTCGGGACTAGTGTTGAGCAGAAGACGGAGTCGTTCAATCTCTTCGCTTGTGAATGGCACGTTGTGTTTTGAACTATCGTCTTTCTTTGTCCCTGCTCCATTCCCTATGGCGT
Source organism: Dianthus caryophyllus (assembly GCA_023091065.1). Classification (NCBI taxonomy): domain Eukaryota; kingdom Viridiplantae; phylum Streptophyta; class Magnoliopsida; order Caryophyllales; family Caryophyllaceae; genus Dianthus; species Dianthus caryophyllus. Next base: position 5,691,025 of record CM041529.1, on the reverse strand, counting down.
TGGCTTGATGATTACCTCGCTGCCCATAGCTTTGGCGACCTCTGCCACGTCCACGGCCATTGCCTCCACGACGACCTCTTCCCCTTTCTCTGTTTTTCACGGTTTCATACCCGTGTTTGTCATAACAATTCTCCTCCGTATGATAATACTTACCACAGTTAGTGCATTTAGGTGGTGGTGACGCCTCCTCTTCTTCCTGATCTTGATTAAAATTGACCCCTCTTCCTCGTCTCGTTCCATTGTACCTTGCAGCCATGGCTGCCTCATTGTTGTCTTCCTTATCTTTAATCACATTTGAATGCCTTTCCTCACGCAATATCAGTGCATAAGCTCGGGCAAGATCTGTAATTGGGTCTTCCATTAACAGATTCGTTCGAGCATGGCCATACAAGGTCTTCTCGAGACCCATCAGAAATTGGTGGACTTTCTCCTCTTCCCGTTCCTTAGCTATCTCTTTGGCTGCTCCACAGGTACATGCCGGAACCTTACTGTAATTCGTAAGTTCGTCCCAGATTATCTTCAACTTCGTGTAATATTCTACCACTGTTAATCTCCCTTGCTTGCATTCCGCAAGATCCCCTTTCAATTGGTGCACCCTTAGTGCGTTTCCGGCAGAGTATCGACTTTTCAACTCTTCCCAAACTTCTGAGACGGTCTGCTCAAAAGTAATACTTGGATGTAATTTTGGATTAATCACATTCCGCAACCATGCTTTCAACATAGCGTTGCACTGTCTCCAAGCCACGGACTCAACATCGTCCTCTCCATTTTCAACAGAGGGCTTTTTAACCTTTCCTTCAACAAAGCTCAACTTATTTTTAGCATCCAAACCATTTTTAACCGCAGGTGCCCACAGATCGTAATTATCGCCATCGAAAACGATTTGGGTCAGCATGAGGTTAGAGCTATCGGATGGGTGAAGGTAAAGAGGAGAACTGGTAGGAATGATTTTAATTTTCGAGCCTTTTCCATCGTCTCCTGACATGGCTCTTTGATGTTTAATTTTGTGTGATAATTAAAACCTTGCTCGAGATACCATAAAGAAAAGTAACAAGGAAGAGTTTGATGGTAAAGACTTGATCCTTCATTAACGTAATCAACAGCCTATATATACAACTTAGTCTAGTATGAAAGCATTCTACAATAAGTCAACTAATCTCTACTAATATAGGAACTAAATATATACATCCTATAATTACATTATATGGTAATATCCTATATGCAATGACAAATATTATCCGATATTATCCATATCTTTTCCATACCATGCATATGAAACTTTTTCAATTCTGATCATAATGGAAAATTTCTCCATGGATCCAAGCAACCAAATTTATATTTTTTCTCTCCATCCATATCATGCACAAATGTCTCTTCATAGAATTAGATGCTGTAAGGATCCTCTTCATTTTTTGAAAAGAAATGGACATCCATTTTTTATCAATGGTTAAGATCGGATCTTGTGAAAAATAATGGTTGTAATTATTTGACAAAATATATTAAAATAATATTTTAATGAAGTAGAGATAAAATATATTAAAATATTTGTATGTGAGGGGAAATTGAGAGAAAAAAATTAGATAGAATCCAAATTACATATTTACATTCTTTTTCGACTTATTAGAGTGGAAGAGAGCTGAACTTACTAAAGTTAAGCTAAACTTATCAAATCCTTGAACTAAATTTATGGGATTGAATCCAAAATTTTATTGGTAATTTTAGATTATGAACAAAATTTAAACGAATTTAAATTAAGTTGAAAAATGAACGTAAGACCAACAATCAATAAACATTTTAGACCGTGCTAAATTGGTATTCCGTACGTGAAAGAGTAGATCTCCACATGTGAATTAAATACATCCCTATTTCATGGGTAGGTTTGACCAGTGCTTTCTGCTTTACTGGGTCCTCTTTTTTCTTTTATTTTATTTTTTTCTCTCTTACTCAGCTCGGAAAAAAGAAAAAAAGAAAACACACTAAATTTTTCATATGCAATCACATCCTTTTTATTATTATTATTATTATTAATTTTTTTTTTTTTTTTTTTTATCATTCTTTTGTCCTCATTGCTTCCTTTTTCTGCCATTTTTGAAAAAAAAATCTTTTATGACCTTTCATCATAATTTTTTTTGACTAAGACCATCCACAGCGGCTTTAAAATGTCAAAGATGAAGATTGAAAGTTGAAGAGGAAGATGAAGAAAGGCCTGCACCAGATGAGGAAGACAAAGACGAAGACGAAGACTTCGTCCCAACGAAGACGGATGAAGATGGTATTGCAGCTTTAGTTGGATTATTTTATTATTATTGCAGCTTTAGAGGAGTATTTTATTAGTACTACGTATTATTTTGTTGCAAGTTGGAGAGCATTGTTGTCCTTTTTTTTTTTTTTTTTTACTTTTTCAATTTATAATTGTCTATTTTTCTAACCTTATAATTGTCTCTATTTATAAATACTTATCACTTATCAATTAATTTACTCACAATTTAAATATTATTTTACAAAAATAACCAAATAAAAGTGATAATAAAAAAAAATATATTATTATACCATGAAAGAAAATACTAATTGTAGTGACTTTCATTATAATTACGATGAATTTGATCTTAATATAAGTGATAATCAAAAATCGTAATTCATAGATAATACTAATTTCTTAGAATAATAGAAATGACAAAATAATCAATTAAGATATCACTAACAATCTTATTTCACTCAACCTTTTAAGAGTAGTCATGTTCAAAATTTGACTAAAAAAACGACGTTAAAAATCTAACTACAAAAGAATATTTTATTTTGTTAGTAATATTTTATGATGTTAAAAAATATGTGTTATGAATATTTTTAATAAAATTTGAGGTAATAAAAATATTTGGGTTAGTGGATTTTGATGTAAAATGTGTGGGTATTGTAAATAAGGAGAGAGAAATAATAAAATAAGTGTGATGAAGATTTATGGATGTAGGGTGTTTTTTAATTGATGAAGATGAAAAGTGAAAATTTGAGATAGATGATAAAATTGGAGAGAGAAATAATAAAATATATGGGATGAAGATGAAATATTGAATATGGGTGTGGATGGTCTAAGTAGGGCTTTTTTTTTTCTTTTGCACATAATATTTGTGGGTATTCAATAAAGTTTGAATCTTCATTGTTTCAACTTGTTAATTTCAGGTAATTTTTATTATCCTTTATATTAATTCTTTTTATTTACCTAGATTAATCTGAATAAATATGTAAATTATTTTCCATTCATCATCTACAGGGTTTTGTAGGTTGTACTAGGATTTATTTAAGTTACAGATGCAACCATTTTCTTTTTTGCATTTATCTAATTTAATTCCATTTTATTGGATGTGTTTTCGTAAATAGTTAATTATTTTTTATTTTTCCCTTATATTTTTACTATTTTTTCCGTCATATTTTGCATTAGTTTATTGTGTATGAACGGTTTCAGATGATGTTTTTGATTTTGAGACACACCTTTGTGTTGTTGTTGAAGACATAATCATGGGTTTGATTAGCTAAAACATTTTGTGGATCTAGGTTTAATTGTCCCTTATATTGATCATATATTAGGAAAACAAATAATGGGTTGATGATTTAGTTGAATATTTTCTGGGTTAGTTTTTGTTGAATTAGTTGAAATTTTCAGTAGTTGTAAAAGTGTTTTTTTTTTTTTTTTTTTTTAAATTTTATTGACATAGTCTTCTGTAAAATGGTTGCTAAATGATTTAGTTTTAGTTGCATATAGTCGTTTCATACTATAAGATATGCTGTAATGAAGTCAATTAATTATAATAATAGATACGGAGTATAATTTAATGTATGTTAGAGATAATAGAGAAGATAGATCCTACATGCAATTGTTGGTTTGTTTGTCACTGACCGTGTTCTTTCTGTTTTTAGCTCATGATTTGTGCCTAAAGTGTGTTAGCATCGATTCTCTAATGTTGTTTCCGTTTGATTGCTGTTATTCCGGTGGTAATGTTGTATGTATGAATTACAAATGCTAACGTCTGTTGCTGTGCTTGTGCACCTACTTTACCCTGTCTTCTGGCCTAAAGTGAAATACTGAGCATTACACTTCAGTTCTAGGATGTTGTATGGCACACGACAGGCAACTATTGTTCTGGATAGTTTCTTCCTAAGACGGTATCCTTGCATTATGTGATTCTTGTTGTGGCCGTATATTGGTCATTTTAGTTTCCAAATGTCGACCTGATATATGCAACAAATGTGAGAGTGTATGAGACAACCTTTTTTGGGTAAGTTCCATGTTTTTGGGGTAAAATGATGTTGAAGTGTTGTGTTGGTGTCAGGTTTCAAGTGCTCAAGTGTCGGGCACTTGACATGGTATCAAAGTGATGTGTCAAAGTAACTTAGCATAATATGTCGTGTTGTTCTTCTTCAGTAGTTCTCATCCTCTGATTTTATTACTTCACAGGTTGTGTGATTGAAGTACATGCTCCTAGTTTGAGGTTAAGATGGGGTGTTTTACTGTATTAAAGAGTAAAAAGAAGAAGAATGATCAAAATGTACCTATCAAACGAATAATCCGTCAGGAAAGTATGCCGACAGCGCTTCCTGTACCGCAGACAAGTGGCCATATCCTTCAGTCCGCTCCTCCGAGTTTTCGTACCAGAGGGAAGCCCGTCCAACCCTCCAGTAAATTGATAAATAACAGAACTCGTGCGCTCTCTGCACCGTCGAGCCTTCACGGCCCAGATCGGGACTCCTTACCATCGGTAGAATATGATGACAAAGGTGACTCGAGATGCCAAATAATATTACCGCAAGAGCAAAGGCCCCCTAATCCACAGCCGCTACCTCTTCCGTCACCCCATTTATCGGGGCCCTTAAAACCTACTGGAAGCTTTAAAGTGAGGAACGCTAGCGGTCCTCTCGATGCTTCAGGCCCACTCCCACTTCCCCCCTCAGGAACTTTACGGAACTTCTCTCATGAAGAAATCATGTCGGCCTGCCGTAGCTTCTCTTCAGACACTTGTACGTCGGAGACTCTTTCGTCAACTACCTATAAGGCTTCCTTTTTAGATGTTTCTTCTAGTTCAAGAAAAGTGGAAGCCACCGTTACACGGTTTTGTACCTCTGCTCAGGTGATTTGAGTCATTTAGTTCCTTCTCATTTTCACTCCTTCAATCCCATTTTTACATATGTCTTTGTTAGTCAGTTGGTCGTCATTTTCTTGCCAGCGAAAATTAGGTGATCGGCACAACTTTAAAATATGATGATACTCGTACGATGATATTAGCTGTTTATATGAATGAAGCTGTTTGTCTGTGTATAACGGGAAATTTCTACTACAATGTGACCATTATAATGATTATTTTGGCCACTCTTGAGTAATAATGACCGCTTTTAAGGTTTTTATGGTTACAATGGGTATATTAATGATCACATTTTAGTTTAAATATTTCGTCGAATACATACAAACGTCTCATTTGATGATTAATTTAGCAAATATTACCATTTTATTTCTGAATATTTTGGTTGAAGTTGAAATCAGCAGACCGTCAAGTTAGATGGGATTAGATCACTATGAATATAAATTAGATTTTGGTTGGGTCTCTTTATTCATTGCATGATCCACATTTGGTTGTGACTTGTGACTTGTGAAATTCAATGTGTTCGAGAAATATCTCATCTTTTTTCCCCATTTATTTCCTGTAATATATGCTTGATTCTTATACAATGTTATTTTTTGTTATATAGAGTTTGAAGGACTTTGTAAATGAGGTAAAATCTCTCGCATCCTTACAACATCCCAATCTTTGCAAGTTGCTTGGTTACCATGCCCGTGAAGGCTCCGAGCAGAGGATCTTAATTTACGAAAGGCTACACCATGGAAGCTTAGATTGGTTATTATATGGTCGATCAGCTGGCCCTCCACTCGATTGGAGTACTCGAGTGAAATTAGCTTTGTGTGCCGCTCAAGGTCTTACCTTCTTGCATGAAGAGGGTCCATTCCAGGTACTTGTGATTCACATTTACGAACCCTTTTGCCGTGTTCAAAATTGAGAAATCTTTTTTTGTTGTATGTATGTCTGAACTTGTATAAGGTCATCTTTCAAAAAGTCTGACCTTATTTCGTGTTGTTTGAAATTGGCTTTTTTTAATGTTATTCTAGCAGCTAAAACTGAATTTATTTGATCCGAATTCATGGTAGGCAATGTACAGCGAATTTTCCGCTGTAAATATTCAGATTGACAAGGATTTTAGTGCAAAGCTGTCAGGATATGGCTGCGTTGGACTTCTTCCCGAAACAGATCTCTCCAATACTCGTACGGTGAGTGCACTTACTTATGCTTTCTGTCAGCTGTATTGTAAACTTGCTGCTTGTTATGGAGTATTAGTTTGGTTCTAGCTGTATAGATACATAGGGTCAGTCATATATTATTTCGGTAATATTCTCCGTTTCATGATGATTTTCGCCGTGACATCTGATATGAGGGTAAAGTTAGCCAATTCACATCATTTTGTAAGTGAGGCTGGGCTCAGACGACAGAAAATAGTATTACCCCATTCTTTGGTTCTTTCTGTGCTTCGAAGGTTGTAATTACTTAGTTGGTTTATTTAGAATTATTTTGCTTCGATCCATCATACTTCGAAGACTAATAACGTTTTGACCTCAGAAGACATGGACATAATGAGCTTAGACGATAAAGCAAAAATGTGAATTTGCCAGGTTTTTTGTACTAGTTTGCTTCTTGCTTTTGAGTATTTGGACAGAACAATGATCTTGTCGGTTCAACCATTCAGCGGTTATGCATTGCAAATTATTTCATATGCTTTCTTCCACCATGCACTCCTCATCAGCTAACAAATTCTAGCTTGCATTATCCCAGGCATTAGGAAATCTTTCAGTGGAAACAGTCGAGAGGGGCTTACTCACCCCGAAAAGCAACGTTTACAGCTTCGGAATTGTTCTTCTCGAACTTCTAACCGGGCGGAAGAATATGGACAGTCAAAGACCCAAGGAGGAGAGAAACTTGGTCAAATGGAGCAGGCCCTTCTTAGCCGACGAGTGTCGGCTCTCCTTAGTTATGGACCCTCAGCTGAAAGGCCGATTTCCGATTAAAGCAGCGCAAACAGTGGCTGACGTAGCCCTAAGATGTCTCCAAAAGGATCCATTAGAAAGACCAACCATGAGAACCGTCGTCGAGAATCTCAAAACCATACAAGAAATGAAATACTCTTGCCGCTTCCCCCTCCAAGAACCTGAAGCCGTTTCCGGAAAGCAGATGTTTAGGTCACCTAGCCTTCCGCCTCGACAAAGTGTGTCATATTCCTCACCTTCACGTGCTCAGTTATCTTCCATGTCTCCGGCAAGGGTATTCACCTTGCCCTTATCAATGCCCGCTCGCGGGTGCTCATCACTTCTCGCGTTGGACGAGCTTGAACGGCACGAGCCACGTAGATCGTCATCGTCGTCGTATCGGAGGGCCAGCGTTGAAGGGTTTTGAATGTGAATAGCTTGATTTTTTTTTCCTCTTTGTTTTTGGTGATCTTTTTCACTCATTTCATACATGATTTGTTATATTTTATTTGTTGTATAAATATGATGACATCTACTCATTGTTACACTTGCCCTCATAACTCTTGAATAGCATGAGAAGATGGGTGGTTTTGTAGATATTTGAGTGTAAGGCTTTCTTGACTTCGAATTTTGGTCAAGTGTGAAAGTGGTTTTAATTACTCCCTTTACTGTTTGGATTCTAAGTTGTTTTATATTGACTGTTAATACGTTTACACTTGACAAATTTGGCCTGTATACGTTTACTGGGCAATATTTTAAGTTGTTATATACTTCCTCAATTCCATTTGGTTCTATACATTTGATCAAAACACGGTAATTAAGGTAGAAGAAAATCAAGTGGGGTAGACAATAAAATTACCAAACTACCCTTACTTTATTCTTTAAAAAAGGACATTGCAAGTGGGTTGGGTGGAGTAATGAAGGGTATATTGGTCTTTTAGTTTAATAAAGTACGGACCAAAATAGAAATGTATAGAATTGATTGGAATTTCAAAAAAAGAAATATGTATAGAATCAAATGGAATGGAAGAAGTATATATATTTAGAGGACTAAATTTCATTAAGAGTAAACCATATGGAGAAAACCCATTTATTGAAAAATACTACTCCCTTCGTCCCAGTGAATTGTTTACACTTTTTATTTTGTGGTGTACGAGTCATTTGTTTACATTTCCATAAATTACCACATGTGTAAGTGGACACTTGTTTTTAAACCAATCATATTAACACTTTCTATTTACTTTATATCATGTGGGGTCATTAATGTACTTATAGTATTATTTTATTCAATCTTTTTATTACCTCGCTCCTGACCTAAATATTTGTGCATAAAGTAAACGTAAACAACTCACCGAAACGGAGGAAGTAAGAAAATAAGCAACATCACGCAACAAAATGACGAAGCGGCGCCATTATAAAAAAACACCCCCAAACAACCAATCGTCCAAATCACTCCAATCCCAAGTGCCGATCTGCCGGAGATGGGCAAAGAACGGCCACCACTTCGGCGGAGGAGGGCTAGGGATGACGAAGGTGGGTGCTGGAGGGCGGTGGCAGTGTGTCACGATCCGAGTTTTCTCTACCGAACGTGACGCGCACCCTTGTCGGACACGGGACAAGGATGCTAGCAACGGGGGCTAAGACTTGATGGGGGATCGCCCACAAGTACTTAGCAAGGGTCTCGGAGTCGGGACTCGGGACTCGAGGTCGAGAACTCGAAAATTCCTGTCGTAATTATCACAATCGAGGTCTCGGAAGGCAACGTTCAAGCAAATGAAATTGATCGTAGGCAACAACAAAGCAATATCAAGGCTTGAGTACAAGGAGGTTTTTCGTTGTGCGCCCCTCAGAAAGAGGAAATTTGCTTGTACAAGACTATTGGTAGTGAACATTAAACGCGCACAAGAGCGTATACTTTTCTAAAACGCCTAGAAAACTAAGAAATACATAAAATCCCGAGCCAAGATTTAACATAGAGGATGTTAACTTGTCAATGTATCTAAAAAGTACAAAAGTTATGAAAACTAAAATGCGGAAACTTAAAAACTACGGGGTCAAAGTGCGGATCGTCACATTCTCCCCCACCTAATTTGTTGCCGTCCTCGGGAACAGCTACATTATTTGACACATCTTCATAAGAACTTCCCCGTTCAGCGAGAGAAAGTTGACGCTTGATCTTCGTTGATGTCGATCCGGATGTCTTCGCGACTCCCCATCAGCAAGAGGTAGTCGAGCTTCGTCTTGAACGGATGTTGGCTGACTTGTCTTCGCTATGAAGCTTCATCAGCTCGGCTTTGATCGCTTTACTCACCAAGTCTTTAACTTGATGGTCTTCAAGGGGACGGAGTTGAGGAGTCCGCCTCCTTCTTCGATTCGCCTTACGCCTTAATGCTCGAGGAATCTCCCAATTGTTGGGGTTAGTGTCCTCCACAGTTAGTGCAATAACATAAATAAATCTCTAAAGGTACACAGGGTACATTTTGTATTTAATCAGTTGATTAACGTTTATCAATAACGGTTGGCTTGCTAGATAAGTTTGACGTTATTGTCATACAGATGGCGGGTGATCAACTGGTCCCTAAGAGTCACACCTAAAGGATGTGTTTGAGAGATGTGATTATTTGAGAAAATGATCATATCGATACCTTACTTTATGACTAAACGGTTAGTCAGTGTGGTTGACTAAAAGGTTAGTCAAATGTGATGATGTTACTGACTAAAATGTTAGTCAGTATAATGGTGAACCGGCTATTTAATGCTGATTAAATAATTTTAGCTAAGACGAATTAAATGTAATTCGTGAATTGAATATAAAATGTTATATTTAATTATTGTATAATGCAAGCTAATTAAATATAAACCGTTATAATTAATTAGCAAATTATAAATATAAGGATGTTTATAGTATATTATAGTCATCAAATACAGATGACACTATTAATAAATTGCATTATATTATAAGCTAAAATGATCAAGACAAAAGTGTCCAGATACATTCTGTCCCGATACACTTTGTATCTTGATCAACAAGTGAAGTATTTGAGGAGAATTAGATCTCCTCAAAGACTCCTACTAGGCCGGCCAAAGGAGGGTTAGGAGTAGTATATTTAGTTTCCTAAATTCTCTTCTAAGACTACTCTAATTAATTCACTAATTCATCATATAACAAAAACACTTTATACCTTGAGAGAAAAATCAGTTTTTCCTCTATAATTCTTCTAGCAATTCAAGGGCATATCTTAGACTATCTTGGGTGTTTCAATTAGGAGATACCATAATTTTGGTATTGATCTTAGGCCAATTCATAAGGATTAAAAGGTTAATTCTTATTCTTTTATTATGTTATGCAATTTTGATTTATGACTTTAAATCTTATAAAAGTTTTCATTATAATCCTGTGAATTTAATGGTCTATATACGGATATAAACCTACAAGTGGTATCAGAGCCTTAGGGCACATGAAATTTTTATAAAGTTCATAATAAATATGATACCTAATATTTTAAAGCAGTTTAAAATATCTTGAGATCGAATTTATGTTATACCGATAATATAAATTGATTTGGATTATATTTTGATTAAAAGATATTATGAACAATTAAGGAATTGTTGCATAATTTTAATCATTTTAAAAGAGGTGATTTGGATTAAAATCAATTCGTATGCATTGTTTTTATTTTGTTTAGTTGATGCTCTATTTTGTGTTTGAATGGTTTAAATGGTTTATTTTTACGCATTAAATATGTACAATCGGTTGTAATTTACTAGTGTGGCCTTAGAAAATTGTGTTTTCGTAATGAAGGAAACACAATTTTGGATGTATTTTTGAGATCTCGAATCTCCAATTATGTAATATTTTTAATTTTGGCATATTTTGAATTAGAATGTAAATAGGTTTATTTTTGTAATTCAAAATTGTGAATTTAAGAAGATTCAAAATGAAGATTCAAGATGGACTCCCACTTAAAGCCCAAGATGAAGAATGAAGACTTGCTTAGGGTCCATGGATGGATTCCAATTTGTATTTGTCTTTATTTTCATAGGGTTAGGCCACACTAGGTGTTTTTTTTTTTCCTTTTTGCGTTTTCTTTACCGTTTTTCATTGCATTCACGTTAGATAGTAGCATCATATTCCGCCTAAACTAAACCAAACCACCTAATATGCATGAAAATGGATCATATAGTTGCATCCTAGATCATAGACATACGGATGTCATTTGTTTAGAGCTATCACCTCAATTTAATCATTCACGATAATGCTAGATATTAGTTCACTTAAAATGAATTAAAATGAGTTGATGGGATCTTCCTCTAAAACTGAAATTGAGAATTAGTCTTTATAAGTCGAACCACTATGAATCCCTTCTTCGTCGGTAGGCATAATATGACCCCTTCTACGTTGGGTAATTAGTGGCTGTCAACTTAGTTTACCTCAACACTATAGTTCGAGTAATATCTCGTAGTTATAGTGGACTAATAGATAGGATTTACTGAAATCTATCGACCAAGAATTCTAACAGTAGAATTAGCCAAGAGGTTGGCTTATCAATTTAAAGAAATTGAGTCTTGGGATCGCTTATGTAATTCTCGAGGGAGGTCGATTATATGAGTGCACGAGTCATTGCATTAAATCGTTATTGCTTTATGATTTAAACTTTTAAAACCATGATTTCTTATCTTTTCTCTTCTTCTTCTTCTTTCTTTTTCACAGTTTCGAATACGTTATATACAGATATAACTACTATAACAAATGGTCAGTCTTGATCGACGAACCAATGCCAAGTGCCACACTAATGCGCGAATCATGGCTTAGAATTTTCATGGGCAGCATGAATTAGTCTACTCGACTGAAGCATGATGGGTCCAACTTTTCTGATTGGGAGGCCGCATTACGGAATGCTGCCATCGCTGACGGTAAGCTCAAGTACTTGACTGAGCCACCGCCGGCTCTACCAGCTCCCGATGCAGAAGAAGCTGAAACCTTTGCTTATAACGATTTCATGATGGAAGCGGGTGCGTTACAGAACGTACTCATCTATGCAATGGAACCCAATTTGCAAAGACGTTTCATTACCCAAGGTGCAAACAAGATTTTCACCACCCTTACTAAGGAATTCTCGAAAGCTCCGAGAATTAAGAGTTACGAGTATACTACTCGTTTCTTTGAAGCTAGACTCCAAAAGGGCCAACCGGTTGGTCCATACCTTCTCGCCATGATCGAGACCGTTGAGAAATTGGAGGAGCTTGGTTGCACGATCGATGAGAAGATCATCATTGATCGAGTGCTTCACTCTCTTCATGATGGGTATGCCCTCTTTAGGGCAAACTATTACATGAATGACATGCAGAAAAGTCTGCATGAACTACATTCACTCCTCGTACAGACGGAGAGTGATCTGAAGTTGAGTGGGAGCACGAAGCAAGATGTTCTCATGATTGGGAACAAGAAGGGTAAGGGTAAGGCTCCGGCTAACCTAGCTGTAAGTAAGCCAAAATTCAAGAGGCCAGTGGTTGCTAAGAGTGGGCCTGGTGAGGCTAGCGGTAGCTCACAAGGCAAGGCAAAAGCCAAGCAGAGCATGGAGTGCCACCATTGCCACAAGCCTGGGCATTGGAGGCGGAACTGTCCCGTCTATGCTGAGGACATAAAAGCAGGCCGCGTCGCTCATGTTGGTATGTCTTCTTTTATTCATATGATTGAGATTAACCATGCAAGTTTCGGAACTTGGGTACTTGATACTGGATGTGGTTCTCACCTGTGCAATCATTTGTAGGGCCTAAGAAGCATCAGAACTCTGGCAAGAGGTGATGTAGACCTGCGAGTGGGGAATGGAGCAAGAGTTGCTGCCGTTTCAGTAGGAACATATGTAATCCAACTCCCGAGCGGTTTTGAGTTATTTCTGAATAACTGTTACTATGTACCTAGTTTATCTAAAAACATTATTTCTGTATCCGTTCTTGATAAAGAAGGATTTTCATTTTCAATTAAGAATAATAGCTGTATTTTCTCATTGAACGATATGATTTATGGTAAAGTTGTTTCCATGAACGGAATTTATGTTTTAGATCAAACCACAGAAATCATGCATGTGAGTAACAAGAAAGCAAAGGTTGGTGACAAAGATCAAACGTATTTATGGCATTGCCGAATGGGACACATAAATGAGAAACGCGTGAAAAAGCTCATTGATAATGGGACTATCGCCCCATTTGACTATGAAACTTTTGGCACGTGTGAATCATGTCTTATAGGCAAAATGTCTCAATTTCCTTCAAAGGTGTTGGAATGCGCACGCCGACCTATTAGGACTCATACATACCGATGCGCGGACCTATGTCAATCAACGCCAGAGACGGCTATAGGTATTTTATCACTTTCACGGACGATTTGAGTAAATATGGACATGTCTACTTAATGAAGTATAAAAGTGAGTCCTTTGACAAGTTCAAGGAATTCGAATAAGGTTGAGAACCAACCGGATAGAAAGATAAAAGCACTACGTTCGGATCGTGGTGGCGAATATCTTTCAACCGAGTTTGATCGACACCTGAAAGACCGCGGAATAGTATTACGCTTAACTCCACTGGAACACCACAATCGAATGGTGTGTCCGAACGCAGAATCGAACATTACTTGATATGGTTCGATCCATGATGAGTCACACGGTAGTACGACTCATTGTGGGGCTATGCTCTTTGTCACCTACTCTTATACTTAATCAAGTCCGCCTAAAGTCAGTAGACAAGACTCCATACGAGTTATGGAAGGGAACGGTCCCTAACTTGTCCTTTATTCGGGTTTGGGGTGCGAGGCTTATGTCAAGTGGAGACACGAGGATAAGCTCTACCGCGATCGGTCAAGACATACTTTATTGGTTATCCAAAAGGAATGTTTGGTCATTACTTCTATTCGCCACCCGAACAACGCGTTATTGTTGCGGCCAGTGCGATGCTCTTAGAGAAAGAGTTTCTCGAAGACAAGAGAGGTAATAGAACCTTCGATCCGTTTGAGATTCTGAACCAACAACCGAGAAACCAATGGAGGAAGCTGTTCCTTCTACGTCTGCTGCGGTTAATGTCCCTTTGGAACCCAGGAGGTCGGGTAGAATCTCCATTCCTCCAGATCGATATATCGGTATAGTCGAGGAGAATGGGAGAGACGACGTTTTACTCCTTGAGAGTAACGAACCCGTAACCTATAAAGGTGCCATGACGTGTTCCGACTCAAAGTTATGGCAAGAAGCCATGCAATCCGAGATGGACTCGATGTACGAGAACAATGTATGGGATCTGGTTGACTTACCTGATAAGGCTAGGCCTCTTCAGTGCAAATGGCTTTACAAGATAAAGCGATCTGTAGAAGGACAACCAGATATATACAAGGCACGACTAGTGGCAAAGAGTTTCACTCAAGTGCAAGGGTTGCACTATGATGAGATTTTTGCACCCGTAGTCATGCTTCGTTCCATTCGGATTCTCTTAGCGATCGCCGCATTTCATAACTATGAAATTTGGCAAATGGATGTGAAAACCGCCTTCTTAAACGGTTATTTGGAGGAGAAGTTGTACATGGTACAACCCGAAGGTTACATCGATCCTGAAAATCCTAAGAAAGTTTGCAAGCTTAAGCGTTCCATTTATGGACTTATGCAAGTTTCACGGAGTTGGAATCATCGCTTCGACCAAGTGATAAAGGAGAATGGATTCACTCGATCGGTCGAGGAACCATGCCTATATATCAAGTCGAGTAGGAGCAAGATTGTCTTCCTAATACTGTACGTCGATGACATACTCTTGATTGAGAATGACATACCTCTCTTAACTTCGGTAAAAGTATGGTTAAAGAACCATTTCCGGATGAAAGATCTGGGTGAGGCACAGCGTATTTTGGGGCTCCGTATCTATAGAGATAGATCACGACGGATGTTATCCCTCAGTCAGGAGTCTTATATAGATAAGATTCTTGAGAGGTTCAAAGATGACCAACTCCAAGAAGGGAACCTTCCAATGATCTCGGGGTGCACTTCGAGTAAAGCTCAAGCACCAAAGACATCGGAAGAGGTCGAGCGCATGAGTCGGATTCCATATGCTTGGCAATAGGGTCGATCATGTATGCCATGATATGCACACGTCCGACGTGGCATATGCATCGAGTATGACAAGTCGATACCAAGGCAATCCAGGTGAAGCCCAATCGGATGGCCGTAAAGAACATTCTTAAGTACCTACGAGGACTAAAGATTGGGTATTGACTTATGGAGGAGACAATCGAGCTATCGCGTCGGTTACGCAGATGCTAGTTTCCAAGCGGATCGAGATGACTCAAGTCTCAACTGGATTCGCTTTTACTCTTAATGGCGCTGCGGCCACCGGAAAAGCTCCAAACAAACCGTTATAGCAGATTCAACGATCGAGTCCGAGTACTATGCCGCTCGTGAGGTCGCGAAGGAAGCTATATGGATGCGTCAGTTCTTACAAGGACTAACTGTAGTTCCGAGTTCGAATGACCCGATCACCATCTATTGCGATAATAGTGGTGCCATCTTCCAAGCCGGGCGAGCCTAAATCCAAAGAACAAGTCTCGACGCGACGCAAAGGAAGGCTCACATGATCCGGGATTACGTGGAGCAGAAGGAGATAGTGATTGACAAGATTGCTACGGATGTGTGGATACCCATATCCGTACCCTCCCAAACAAAACCCTGTGATGTATTACGGACTTTTATTACGCATGTTTAACGTTGACTTAAACGGTTCTAACTAATGTCGAATTCATTTTGAGTCGTTTGAAATGTTAAAATGATTTAGGTCGCTTCACATCACATTTAAATAACGTTCATTTTGTCCATTTGGAGTCTAGCTAGGTCCTTGTCCTGCTTCATTTGGCATGAGTTTCGCATTTGCACTACAATTAGCCCTTTTACACTAACAAGGTCTAATTCAGCATTCCTAAATTCCTAAATTTAGGCCCGGTGGCTAAAACCGCTATTTAGCCCCCTCTCACACAAAATACAACCTCACGTCTTATCTTATTTCACAAAATGCTACAAAATACACCCTTTTCACATTTTCGGGTCTCGGGCCCAGAACCGAGCCCAAACCCGCCTTTGGCCCTCACTCCAAAGCCCTCAACCCTCAAAAATATCTTAGGAAGCCTCCATACAGCCTTCTTGACGTGCAAGTCAAAGATTATACCGTATCTATCCAAGCCGGATTAAGGAAATACGAAATCACGAAGTTAAAACCAGTCTGTCAAACCGCATGTCACTATAAGAGTATGTGGTAACCGTGATAGCTTAATGCGGTTACCCACCAAACCGCATAAGGCTATGCGGTTTCCGCTGGTTTTAACCCCGAAGTTTCCTATTTTCTCTGGGCTATTCTCCTATATATACAACCCTCGCACGACCTATTCTCACAAGTTTTCCACACAAGAAAACCCTCTATTCTCACAACCTCTCTTCCTAGTTTTAGTGCCCACACATGGGTCCCACAAAATATACCGTCTAGCACGGTATACACCTAAATACATCCACAAAAGCCTCAAGCACTCAAATCCTTGAGTTCAACACACCATCCCGTGGTGAATTCATACTCCTTTAAGTTCAAGAAGCGAAGCTCTGCCAGATCTCAAGCGTCGGGACAAGGTAGGTACCGATCCACTTGGATCAAAGCTTTTTCTTATTTTCTATGGACTAACAAAGGGGTCTACACTTTAGCGCCTCGGCTTTGGCACCCAGCGCTTGCAATCCAAGTGTTCTATTTACCGGTACACTCCATATCCGATGACACGCCAAAGTCGCATAAGAATCGACCTTATAAAATAAACCAATGGACAATTGAACTTTATTTTATTTGCATGCATCTTGCACCTTCTTATTTTGCATTAAAATCAACTTAAACAATGAATTCGACCTTTAATCGAACCGTATTCGTTAACAAGTTAAACATGCTAAATCGAGGGTTTTAATCAATCTTTTGCATCCAGATCTGCATTCTTTTACAAACTTATCGCACTTGTACGTAGCGATAACATTAGCTCAAATATCATCTTACAAGGATTGTTCTAGGTCAGTAGAGGCTATTTTTACATAGGCTTTTCTAAAAGGTTTTCATAAATCATTATTTGAATTAACTCTTTTTCTAAAGTACCCTCACCCCGAATCCAATCTGGTTTCACAAGCCTTAGATCTAGGGGTGTCGGCGTGCTCCAAAATCTAGGACATGTTTTTAACTTAGAACATGGTAGCAGGTTCCTAATTTCCGCGATAATTAGGTGGCGACTCCATAACAGTTCTTAAAGGTTTTTTCCAACTTAATCTTTTTTAACTTTAAAATCCGCCCTTAAGCAAGACGCCGAGTTGGGTCCCCCGAACGCGGTTCCCGGGTTCCACAGGATGATAACATAGCAGATCCTCTCATTAAGCCGTTGAGACAAGATAAGCATGAAGGGCACGTTAAATCCATGGGTATTAAACGTGTTCCTGAGTTGTATTAGTTGTTTGTCTGGATTTGACACTTGTATTTTCTAAAACTTCTAATAAAATCATCGTTTTGTTATATATATTGTTTTTCATGAGGGTTGTACAGACAACGTTGAACACCTCAAAGTGAACTGAATTGCTTTATATTTTGTTTTGGTCCGTGATCGCATACACGAGCTGATAACTCTGGCGATTATTTTGTGACGTCGATTGATGGTGGGTTCAACGAGCCATAAGTCAAACTGTTGACTGATCGATCACAGATGCGGATTTATCAAATCGCTACAGACATTTTTGTGACGACTACATGGAGTCCTAAATGTTTGAGAACATTAGGTCTTGGTCGTGGATAGGACATCCATAGTGTTCCTAGAGTCGATTCTTTTGACTATCGATTGTCTCTTGAGATTAAAGCGATTTTGGGTGACTTTGGTTTCTTTCTCACGGTCGGCCCAGTAACGAGGAGGCCAAGCTGATTTTCACTGGTCATTTCATGCCGCGCTTACATCTGGCAGGATTCGAGTTGAGGAAATATCCACACTTCTATCGAGTTATAATATCTATTCTCAGGGCCACTCGAGGAGCTGTAGCTGCAAATGCATGGACATGCTCGAATATTGATTCGTTTATCAGTTAAGCTACTCTCTAGTCGGGGAAACCACCCTTGATAATCGATCGCCATGAACTACGACCTTTGAAGGTACGGACCTTGCAAATTGGTTTACATTGAGTGGGAGAAATTTATTATGGATATGAGAATCGGTTATCGCACCTACACTTGTACGGACAAGTGGGAGATTGTTGGGGTTAGTGTCCTCCACAGTTAGTGCAATAACATAAATAAATCTCTAAAGGTACACAGGGTACATTTTGTATTTAATCAGTTGATTAACGTTTATCAATAACGGTTGGCTTGCTAGATAAGTTTGACGTTATTGTCATACAGATGGCGGTGATCAACTGGTCCCTAAGAGTCACACCTAAAGGATGTGTTTGAGAGATGTGATTATTTGAGAAAATGATCATATCGATGCCTTACTTTATGACTAAACGGTTAGTCAGTGTGGTTGACTAAAAGGTTAGTCAAATGTGATGATGTTACTGACTAAAATGTTAGTCAGTATAATGGTGAACCGGCTATTTAATGCTGATTAAATAATTTTAGCTAAGACGAATTAAATGTAATTCGTGAATTGAATATAAAATGTTATATTTAATTATTGTATAATGCAAGCTAATTAAATATAAACCGTTATAATTAATTAGCAAATTATAAATATAAGGATGTTTATAGTATATTATAGTCGGTCCATACAGATGACACTATTAATAAATTGCATTATATTATAAGCTAAAATGATCAAGACAAAAGTGTCCAGATACATTCTGTCCCGATACACTTTGTATCTTGATCAACAAGTGAAGTATTTGAGGAGAATTAGATCTCCTCAAAGACTCCTACTAGGCCGGCCAAAGGAGGGTTAGGAGTAGTATATTTAGTTTCCTAAATTCTCTTCTAAGACTACTCTAATTAATTCACTAATTCATCATATAACAAAAACACTTTATACCTTGAGAGAAAAATCAGTTTTTCCTCTATAATTCTTCTAGCAATTCAAGGGCATATCTTAGACTATCTTGGGTGTTTCAATTAGGAGATACCATAATTTTGGTATTGATCTTAGGCCAATTCATAAGGATTAAAAGGTTAATTCTTATTCTTTTATTATGTTATGCAATTTTGATTTATGACTTTAAATCTTATAAAAGTTTTCATTATAATCCTGTGAATTTAATGGTCTATATACGGATATAAACCTACAAGTGGTATCAGAGCCTTAGGGCACATGAAATTTTTATAAAGTTCATAATAAATATGATACCTAATATTTTAAAGCAGTTTAAAATATCTTGAGATCGAATTTATGTTATACCGATAATATAAATTGATTTGGATTATATTTTGATTAAAAGATATTATGAACAATTAAGGAATTGTTGCATAATTTTAATCATTTTAAAAGAGGTGATTTGGATTAAAATCAATTCGTATGCATTGTTTTTATTTTGTTTAGTTGATGCTCTATTTTGTGTTTGAATGGTTTAAATGGTTTATTTTTACGCATTAAATATGTACAATCGGTTGTAATTTACTAGTGTGGCCTTAGAAAATTGTGTTTTCGTAATGAAGGAAACACAATTTTGGATGTATTTTTGAGATCTCGAATCTCCAATTATGTAATATTTTTAATTTTGGCATATTTTGAATTAGAATGTAAATAGGTTTATTTTTGTAATTCAAAATTGTGAATTTAAGAAGATTCAAAATGAAGATTCAAGATGGACTCCCACTTAAAGCCCAAGATGAAGAATGAAGACTTGCTTAGGGTCCATGGATGGATTCCAATTTGTATTTGTCTTTATTTTCATAGGGTTAGGCCACACTAGGTGTTTTTCCTTTTTGCGTTTTCTTTACCGTTTTTCATTGCATTCACGTTAGATAGTAGCATCATATTCCGCCTAAACTAAACCAAACCACCTAATATGCATGAAAATGGATCATATAGTTGCATCCTAGATCATAGACATACGGATGTCATTTGTTTAGAGCTATCACCTCAATTTAATCATTCACGATAATGCTAGATATTAGTTCACTTAAAATGAATTAAAATGAGTTGATGGGATCTTCCTCTAAAACTGAAATTGAGAATTAGTCTTTATAAGTCGAACCACTATGAATCCCTTCTTCGTCGGTAGGCATAATATGACCCCTTCTACGTTGGGTAATTAGTGGTCACAACTTAGTTTACCTCAACACTATAGTTCGAGTAATATCTCGTAGTTATAGTGGACTAATAGATAGGATTTACTGAAATCTATCGACCAAGAATTCTAACAGTAGAATTAGCCAAGAGGTTGGCTTATCAATTTAAAGAAATTGAGTCTTGGGATCGCTTATGTAATTCTCGAGGGAGGTCGATTATATGAGTGCACGAGTCATTGCATTAAATCGTTATTGCTTTATGATTTAAACTTTTAAAACCATGATTTCTTATCTTTTCTCTTCTTCTTCTTTCTTTTTCACAGTTTCGAATACGTTATATACTGAGATATAACTACTATAACAAATGGTCAGTCTGCATCGACGAACCAATGCCAAGTGCCACACTAATGCGCGAATCATGGCTTAGAATTTTCATGGGCAAGATGAATTAGTCTACTCGATGAAGCATGATGGGTCCAACTTTTACGATTGGGAGGCGCATTACGGAATCTTTGCCATCGCCGGTGAAAGCTCAAGTACTTGATCCGAGCCACCGCCAGCTACCACTCCGTCTGGAAGAAGGTTTGAAACCTTTGCTTATAACGATTTCATGATGGAAGGCGGGTGCGTTCTGAACGCACTCATCTATGCAATGGAACCCAATTTGCAAAGACGTTTCATTACCCAAGGTGCAAACAAGATTTTCACCACTTACTAAGGAATTCTCGAAAGCTCCGAGAATTAAGAGTTACGAGTATACTACTCGCTTTCTTTGAAGCTAGACTCAAAAGGGCCAACCGGTTGGTCCACACCTTCGCCATGATCGAGAACGTTGAGAAATGGAGGAGCTTGGTTGCACGATCGATGAGAAGATCATCATTGATCGAGTGCTTCACTCTTCATGATGGGTATGCGCCTCTTTAGGGCAAACTATTACATGAATGACATGCGAGAAAAGCGCATGAACTACATTCACTCCTCGCATGCGGAGAGTGATCTGAAGTTGAGTGGGAGCACGAAGCAAGATGTTCTCATGATTGGGAACAAGAAGGGTAAGGGTAAGGCTCCGGCTAACCTAGCTGTAAGTAAGCCAAAATTCAAGAGGCCAGTGGTTGCTAAGAGTGGGCCTGGTGAGGCTAGCGGTAGCTCACAAGGCAAGGCAAAAGCCAAGCGTAGCATGGAGTGCCACCATTGCCACAAGCCTGGCATTGGAGGCGAATCGTCCGTCTATCTTGAGGACTTAAAAGCAGGCCGCGTCGCTCATGTTGGTATGTCTTCTTTTATTCATATGATTGAGATTAACCATGCAAGTTTCGGAACTTGGGTACTTGATACTGGATGTGGTTCTCACCTGTGCAATCATTTGTAGGGCCTAAGAAGCATCAGAACTCTGGCAAGAGGTGATGTAGACCTGCGAGTGGGAATGGAGCAAGAGTTGCCGCTGCTTCAAAGGAACATATGTAATCCAACTCCCGAGCGGTTTTGAGTTATTTCTGAATAACTATTACTATGTACCTAGTTTATCTAAAAACATTATTTCTGTATCCGTTCTTGATAAAGAAGGATTTTCATTTTCAATTAAGAATAATAGCTGTATTTTCTCATTGAACGATATGATTTATGGTAAAGCTGTTTCCATGAACGGAATTTATGTTTTAGATCAAACCACAGAAATCATGCATGTGAGTAACAAGAAAGCAAAGGTTGGTGACAAAGATCAAACGTATTTATGGCATTGCCGAATGGGACACATAAATGAGAAACGCGTGAAAAAGCTCATTGATAATGGGACTATCGCCCCATTTGACTATGAAACTTTTGGCACGTGTGAATCATGTCTTATAGGCAAAATGTCTCGAATTTCCTTCAAAGGTGTTGGAATGCGCGCTGCTGACCTATTAGGACTCATACATACTGATGTGTGCGGACCTATGTCAATCAACGCTAGAGACGGCTATAGGTATTTTATCACTTTCACGGACGATTTGAGTAGATATGGACATGTCTACTTAATGAAGTATAAAAGTGAGTCCTTTGACAAGTTCAAGGAATTCCAGAATAAGGTTGAGAACCAACTGGATAGAAAGATAAAAGCACTACGTTCAGATCGTGGTGGCGAATATCTTTCAACTGAGTTTGATCGACACCTGAAAGACCGCGAAATAGTATTACAGTTAACTCCACTGGAACACCACAACTGAATGGTGTGTCCGAACGCAGGAATCGAACATTACTTGATATGGTTCGATCCATGATGAGTCACACGGTAGTACCTGACTCATTGTGGGGCTATGCTCTTTTGTCAGCTGCTCTTATACTTAACCGAAGCCCGTCTAAAGCTGTAGACAAGACTCCATACGAGTTATGGAAGGGAACGGTCCCTAACTTGTCCTTTATTCGGGTTTGGGGGTGCGAGGCTTATGTCAAGTGGAGACACGAGGATAAGCTCGGCCCGCGATCGGTCAAGACATACTTTATTGGTTATCCAAAAGGAATGTTTGGTCATTACTTCTATTCGCCAACCGAACAACGCGTTTTTGTTGCGGCTAGTGCGAAGTTCTTAGAGAAAGAGTTTCTCGAAGACAAGAGAGGTAATAGAACCTTCGATCTGTCGGAGATTCCTGAACCAACAACCGAGAAACCAATGGAGGAAGCTGTTCCTTCTACGTCTGCTGCGGTTAATGTCCCTTTGGAACCCAGGAGGTCGGGTAGAATCTCCATTCCTCCAGATCGATATATCGGTATAGTCGAGGAAAATGGGAGAGACGACGTTTTACTCCTTGAGAGTAACGAACCCGTAACCTATAAAGGTGCCATGACGTGTTCCGACTCAAAGTTATGGCAAGAAGCCATGCAATCCGAGATGGACTCGATGTACGAGAACAATGTATGGGATCTGGTTGACTTACCTGATAAGGCTAGGCCTCTTCAGTGCAAATGGCTTTACAAGATAAAGCGATCTGTAGAAGGACAACCAGATATATACAAGGCACGACTAGTGGCAAAGAGTTTCACTCAAGTGCAAGGGTTGCACTATGATGAGATTTTTGCACCCGTAGTCATGCTTCGTTCCATTCGGATTCTCTTAGCGATCGCCGCATTTCATAACTATGAAATTTGGCAAATGGATGTGAAAACCGCCTTCTTAAACGGTTATTTGGAGGAGGAGTTGTACATGGTACAACCCGAAGGTTACATCGATCCTGAAAATCCTAAGAAAGTTTGCAAGCTTAAGCGTTCCATTTATGGACTTATGCAAGTTTCGTGGAGGCGAGGAGGAGCGCTGCGAGGTCTTCCAACCTGCAAGGTTTTGGCCTTAGGTTCCAAGGAACCCTCAGCCGATCGTAACAATTTCGACACACCAGCTGGCTCCACTGAGCAGAGCGGCATGTCCCTTCGATGAGGGGCGCCATTGACAAGGCTCAAGTCGCACGCCTAATCAAAATAAACCTACAGAAACACTAACAGGTAGCTAGTGGCAAGCAGGATCGTATCCACAGAGAAACGGAGTAGTAATAAGTTAAAGTCGGCGTAAAACAGGTCTAACTCTAGGGTGTGAAATGGAGTTTGTTTTAAGCTATAAACTAAGCAAATAAGATGATGTAGAAATATGTAAAAGGGAGATTAGGGCATCGGGATCAATGTGACATCGATTCAGGAACTCAACTCAAAAGTAAATAACAATCAATTGAAGCTATGCAAGTGACTAGGTTTAGGAATACGCTCTCTCGAGTCAATATTAACCTTAAGCAAATTTAGCGGGCTCTCGCAACTTACTAAACTTAACTTATCAAATACGCGTGAGTCTAGTTTCAATTAGGCTTTCGATCTTAAACTGAAACAACCTAGGTTCAATTCAATAAAGGCGTCCCTAAATTCAATTGATAATAAAACGCGCAGGAAGAAGTCAACTTGCACAAGTTCAATCAAAATAAGCAGTTAAAACATGTCCTGAATCAATCTCACAAATCACCCTAAACCCTAATTATGAAATTAGCTAGACATAATATAAATCAAAGCAAAGCAATAAAAAGGAGACATGATGAAAGAAACAATAACAATTGAATAAAACCTGGAGTTTTACGGAGTACTGACGGTTACAATGAATCAATCTTGAAATCAACTAAACTAATGAAGTTTGTAAAAGATGAGCAATAAAAGTAAACTAAAACCTAAAACTTAGATGTAAAAATAAAGCATCCCCCATTAGTTTTCGTCCTAAGGCTATATATAAATGTTTCCAAATATTAAAACACGAAATAAAACAAAACTCGACGGGCTGGGCACCAGAGCCGGCCGGCCGGCAGCCGGTCCAGACCGGCCGGCCTGTCTTGGCTGGGCCAGCTCTTCCTCTTGGGCTTCTAATGCTTCTTGGGCCATTAATACTCGTAGCCCTTTTGTCTTTTGGTCTTAATTTGGCTCCCGAGCTCCTGCGCGGGCTCGAACTTAGTCCTGTCGTCTCAAATCTCGTACTTACTCCAAATATCCCGGGTTTTGGCTCAAAACCAACAAAACCTGCAAAATGTAAATGAAAGGCGGCAGTATCGAGAAATATAACAAATAGCTCGTAAAATCATAATGAATACGAATAAATGCAAGCTAAATGCGACTAAACCGGGGGCATAAAATGAATATAAATACCATGTATCAAACTCCCCCAAACCAAACCTTTGCTTGTCCTCAAGCAAAAAGCGTCGGAGAAGATCAAAGTGACACGGACTTATCACGTCAGCATCTCAAAGTTGACGACCTATGCACATAAACTTACAAACCATAGATTATTTCACCAAAAATAGAGCACAAGTCCTAATCATTCACACCACATTATACTACTAGCTCCCTACGCTTTCGCAGTAAAACTATCGATAAAGGATATTTAAATTCAAGCAAGGCCAACCGAACATACCACTTCCAATCCATCTTTCTTACCACAATCCATTTTTTCCTTCTTTTCTTTTCTTTTTCTTTCTTTTAAATGCAAACGTGAAGCATCCCTCGTATGTAATACCGTTTAGCTTGACATTCACTCGGTAAAGATCGCGCTCGGGTACACATATTTCCTTAAGGGTTACATCATTGCTCATACTCTCGGTCACAACCAAATTCATGGCCATTGTGGTTACTCAAATCAATGAGTCCCCTTCGAGAGCATCGAAGCATTGCTCCAACATTATTAACAACCATCCATATCACATGCCAACATTCCAAACATTCCACAAACCATGCCTCGCAAGAATACCAATATCGAAAGTAAAAGAACGAAAAGCGATAAGAATTAAGCAAATACAAGTGGGCTAGTGTTTGAGGCTCGCAATCTATTAATAGGAAACAAACATATAGTGCAAGCTACGACGATAGATTTTCGACTCGGAGATACTAAAGATCAAAATTAATGCACTAATCAACTCCTCAAACTGGACAAAGCAGACCAAAAAGACTCGTATTTTTGTAATTTTTCAATTTTTTTCAATTTTTTGGATTTTTGGAAATAAATGCACACGAAATAAAATGCAATTAAACTAATAAGCGTGAAAGTGCTTCCCTCCCCCAAACCAAATCACACATTGTCCTCAATGTGGAAAACAGCACAACCACAACAACAAATAAGGACATATAATATGCGGGGTAAGGAAAGTAAAAGCGAGAAAGGAGGGTAAAAAGGGGTAAAGAGTGCTCACATTATAAAGTCGGAGCTCCCCCAAACCGAAGTCGATCATGGAGTGCGGCTAAAATCCACATATATGCGTCCAAATCAGTCCAACGATGAAGTACTTCGGCATAGCGCGCGAGAAGGAACAAAACGAGCGACACATGGGGGCGGTCCAGGCCGTGGCGACCGGCCGGCCCCCATGCAAATTTTTAATTTTTTCGCTCTTTTTCTTCTGCTTCAAATTCCAGCTACGGTGCGTCGAGAGCATTCGGTCGGCCGATTTGGGATGCATCCTCGTAGCGTCTTCTCAAAAATACTAAGGACAAAAGTCCGAAAGTACCTGCGCGCTAAAATCACATATAAAACCCTCGTCCTCACGCGCTCAAAATAAAACCATAAAATGTCAACAAACCAAAGTACAAGTGCAAATAAAATACAACGTCATCGGGTTGCCTCCCGGAAGCGCTGGTTTATAGTCCCGCACGACTCTTCAAAGCTCCACAATCAAGTATAATTAGGCCAAGGGCGTTGGCCATTTGCGACAGCTTCACTTGGCGAAACAGCATCCATTCGCCAGAGAACTCCTCCCTCTCGAGGCAAAGCAGCGTAGTCTATCATCGTGGGCCCTCGATCGCGAAATTGCTCTCCAAATCGCCCTTGTGCTCCAAGCGACCCAACTGTAGGCCCTCCTCCAACACTAGCGTCAAATAAATCGGCTTTAAGCAATTTCCTCTCCCCCAAACCAACCTTGCAGCCATCCTGTAAAGAACCTGCACACGGGGAGACAACAGAAACGACCTCCAAAGTGTCTCCAGTAGAGTGAGACGGAGGTAAAACATTAACAGAACAAACCGACTCGAGACGCATGGGTGACCGCGGGCTATCAGAATGGGTAAAGGTCAACTTTTCACCCCCCACCGTAAAGGCTAACGTCTTATTGCCCACGTCAATAACTGCAGCAGCAGTGTGCAGAAAGGGTCTCCCCAAGATTATAGGAATGTGGACATCCTCAGGCATATCAACCACTACAAAGTCTACAGGGATATAGAACTTTCCAACCTGTACTGGGACGTCTTGTAGTATACCTAAGGGACGCTTAATCGAACGGTCAGCCATCTGTAGAGTAATGTGAGTGGGTACCAAAGCTGACAAGTTCATCTTTTGGTACAGAGAGTAGGGTAGGACACTCACACTCGCTCCAAGGTCACACAAAGCATTGCGGACCACAAACGTACCAATAGAGCAGGGGATGGAAAAGGTCCCTGGGTCACTAAGCTTAGGAGGCTTACTACCCTGCAACCTAGTGCTAGCCTCCCCCACAAAAGCGACAGTCGACACATCCTCTAACGTACGCTTCCTAGCTAAGACCTCCTTCAAAAATTTAGCGTAAGCAGGAATTTGAGTAACAAGGTCAAGGAAGGGAACATTTACCTGAAGCGTTTTAATGACGTCGACGAACTTCTTAAACTTGGCCTCGGACTCTGCACGTTGTCGACCCGGAAATGGGAGCTTAATCTGAACCGGGGGCGTTGGAGTAGCAACAGGAACACCCGAATTAACACCCAAATCATCTTTCCTCGCAGTGTTCGGCCGGTTAGACGACGGCCGCCGGTCGACCATTTGCCGGCCGACCATTTGTCGCCTTTGGCCTCGGATCATCATAAAACGTACCGCTCCTCAACGTAATCGCACACGCAGTATCGGGAGGAGGGTTAGGAGGTTGGCCCTGCGATGGTAAGAAACCTGGTTGACGCGTAGCTTGCGAGGTGGCGAGTTGAGCCACTTGATTCTCCAAATTCTTAATCGCTGCGTCTTTAGCCTGATCGCTCTTCTGCACGTATTGCATCATTGTCTCCTGCGACTTCTGCATACCCATCATCACCTGTTGCATTTGCGACATCATGGCCCTAATCTCGGCCAAAGGATCGGGTACCTGTGTGGGTGGAGGTGGTGTATAGGCGGGTTTTTGGTAGTTAGGAGGAGGTGGTGGAAAGTTTTTGTGAGAAGGTTGATAAGGGGCGTTTTGAGGTGGTTGGGTGGTTGGGTTTAGGACGTTCTGGTTACGATATGAGAGAAGCGAGCGATCGTAATCGGGTTGGTTTTGGTAGGGCAGGTTTTGGTTGTAAGATTGATAAGCGTAAACCTGCTCTTGGGGCGCAGCATACCCCGTAGAATAACCCAAGTCGTGCCCTGCAATAGCATTTACATGGGCACCAGAAGAACCACCACCCTGCATCATACTAATCTGCGGTCGGTAACAAGAAGAACTCCGACTAGTGAGTGCACTAATACTCCCCTTATCACGGTCATCATGTGCAGACCGTGAATTTCCCCTCGGCTTCCCAAATTGTGACGAATGTATTGCCATCTCCTCGATTAATGCCCAAGCTTTATCATCATCGACGTTGTTAGCAAAACGTCCCTCCGCAACAGAATCAAGAATAGCACGGCTTTCAGCATATAAGCCGTTATAAAAGGTCATAATCACGAGCCAGTCGTTCAGCCCATGGTGAGGACAATCCCGGATGAGCTTCTTATACCTTTCCCAAGCTTCAGCTAAAGTCTCATCGTATGTCTGCTTGAAACCCTGAATCATTGCGCATCGATTTGTGCGCTCACGGAGGATAGAACTTTGAATAGAACGCGAGGCCAAACTCCTCCAATCGATGTCCGGCGGCTAGCTTGTCGAGGTCCGTGATCCACTCACGAGCTCGATCCTTTAATGAAAAAGGGAACAAAGATTTCCACTTATTTGATCTGCGTAATCCCGCTTTCTTTATAGTCGAACAATAGTCCGTAAAAACCTGCATATGTCGACCAGGATCCTCCGTAGGATAGCCTCGGACGATTCCGCTCCACCAAAGTTAAGAAAGCGGGCGAATCTCAAAGTTGCCGTAAGTGTAGCGGGCATCGTGAATCCATTCGGGATGGACTCCGTCTTAGGAAGCGAGTGACTATAGAGTTTTGGCATGGTCACCGCTCCTCTAAATCAATAATAATGTGTGTATTGTCCTCTTCGCAGACGATCGCTCGAGCGAAGTTCGCGTCAACTTTGCACACTCGATTGCGTAGGCCTCGGCGATTTCCTTGAAGAAGTTACGCGTACGGTGCAAGGTACGCTCAGGTTCAGGATCAAACGGGACTAAACCTGTAGGTGACCTGCGCATAAATAACTCAAAGGAAACGGTGAGAACGGTCTCACGGAACTAGAGTTCCCTGAGACAAAAGAGAAAAACCTGTAACTAAACAATAACTAAAACTAGCAAAGCCGTTTCCCCGGCCGGCTCCCATGCAAATTTTCAATTTTTTCGCTCTTTTTCTTCTGCTTCAAATCCCCGGCAACGGCGCCAAAATTGACAAGGCTCAAGTTGCACGCCTAATCAAAATAAACCTACAGAAACACTAACAGGTAGCTAGTGGCAAGCAGGATCGTATCCACAGAGAAACGGAGTAGTAATAAGTTAAAGTCGGCGTAAAACAGGTCTAACTCTAGGGTGTGAAATGGAGTTTGTTTTAAGCTATAAACTAAGCAAATAAGATGATGTAGAAATATGTAAAAGGGAGATTAGGGCATCGGGATCAATGTGACATCGATTCAGGAACTCAACTCAAAAGTAAATAACAATCAATTGAAGCTATGCAAGTGACTAGGTTTAGGAATACGCTCTCTCGAGTCAATATTAACCTTAAGCAAATTTAGCGGGCTCTCGCAACTTACTAAACTTAACTTATCAAATACGCGTGAGTCTAGTTTCAATTAGGCTTTCGATCTTAAACTGAAACAACCTAGGTTCAATTCAATAAAGGCGTCCCTAAATTCAATTGATAATAAAACGCGCAGGAAGAAGTCAACTTGCACAAGTTCAATCAAAATAAGCAGTTAAAACATGTCCTGAATCAATCTCACAAATCACCCTAAACCCTAATTATGAAATTAGCTAGACATAATATAAATCAAAGCAAAGCAATAAAAAGGAGACATGATGAAAGAAACAATAACAATTGAATAAAACCTGGAGTTTTACGGAGTACTGACGGTTACAATGAATCAATCTTGAAATCAACTAAACTAATGAAGTTTGTAAAAGATGAGCAATAAAAGTAAACTAAAACCTAAAACTTAGATGTAAAAATAAAGCATCCCCCATTAGTTTTCGTCCTAAGGCTATATATAAATGTTTCCAAATATTAAAACACGAAATAAAACAAAACTCGAATTTGGGCACGAGCTGGCCGTAAGCAGCCGGTCCAGACCGGCCGGCCTGTCTTGGCTGGGCCAGCTCTTCCTCTTGGGCTTCTAATGCTTCTTGGGCCATTAATACTCGTAGCCCTTTTGTCTTTTGGTCTTAATTTGGCTCCCGAGCTCCTGCGCGGGCTCGAACTTAGTCCTGTCGTCTCAAATCTCGTACTTGCTCCAAATGTCCCGGGTTTTGGCTCAAAACCACCAAAACCTGCAAAATGTAAATGAAAGGCGGCAGTATCGAGAAATATAACAAATAGCTCGTAAAATCATAATGAATACGAATAAATGCAAGCTAAATGCGACTAAACCGGGGGCATAAAATGAATATAAATAGCATGTATCAGCCATTACGCGCATTCCTCCTTGTGTTCCTGGAACCGAAGTCCCTCGGTCGCCCTCGATTTGGCCCCAACCCAAGTTGCATTGCCGCTAATCGAGGGTCCTTCTCCTTCTGGTCCAGCGTCACGAGCTTGATCACAATGGGGTTAGGACCCATCATGAAAAGGGATTGGGTTTGCGGCACGACCACAGTCTTGGTCCGCTTCAGGAACTCCAATCCGAGGACCAACTTGGAATCATCCATCGGCACGACAGTGAAATCAAGTTGTCCTCTCCAGCTTCCGAGTTGCACAGAAGTGTTCCCAGCCATCCCGCATATGTGCTTGGCGGACGAGTTCACAGCCTTCATAGCATGTCCGTCTCTCCGCACCCAACCTATACCGAGCCTTCTGGCCTCTCCTGGGGCAACATAGTTATGAGTGGCGCCGGTGTCAATCAGGGCATGGGCTCGCCTCCCATTAACAATCATGTCCACATAAAGTCGACCCGGGGCCTCGTCCCCATCATGGTTTTCCTTTATCATGGAACTGAGACGTTGAATGGATCCCATTTGATAAATCTCGGGCTCATAGAGAACAATGTCTCGTTGTTCCTCTACGCCTTCATCAGGGTCGTCGCATTCAGTCTCCTTCGATAAGGCAGCGAACTTGCTCCGTACAGCATCAAAGCTCCCCTTGTGAGGGCAATCAATCATTCGATGAGGTCCCGAACAATAGAAGCATTTCATGGGCTTCTTTGCGGTCGACGCCTCCGATCCTCTCGTGGACATGGAATTCGTCTGGCCTGCACCTTGGAGTTGATCCCTCGTTTGGCGAAACCTGTTGCTCGTAAAAGAAGTCGTTGCTGCTTGTGTGCCGCTATCTCTGGACACCCGAGTTGCCACCGTTCCAGCTAACGTGGTCTTCTTAGGGGCTGGCGGCTCTCGTTCATCCCGATAATCGACGAGGCGCTCAGCAGCAGCCATGGCTGCGGAGATCGTAGCATGCCGATCTCTCATAATTTCCACTTGTGCCCAATCCTTCAATCCGTCGATGAATTGGAACACTCGGTCATCTTCGGACATGTCTTTGATCTCTAGCATACAAGCAGAGAAGGCTTTCACGTACTCACGGATGGAGCTAGTGTGCTTCAGGGTCTTGAGTTTCCTTCTAGCCGCGAACGCCGTGTTCATCGGGTAGAATTGATCCTTCAGGGCCTTCTTGAAGTCATCCCACGACTCCATGGCGATCGTTCTCGCTTGGATCTCTGCGTACTTGGAGCGCCACCACAGCTTGGCGTCGTCTACCAAGTACATGCTCGCGGTGTCGATCTTCAATTCCGCATCGAGCTGACTTACACGAAAGTATTGCTCCATGTCGAAAATGAAGTTGTCGATCTCGCTTGAATCCCTCGTCCCTCCGTAGGAACGAGGTGGGGGTGCTTTCACTTTGCGAACCCCCGTATTCGGATTTTGGGTGCTCGCCCTCTCCTCCAAGAGGGAGCACCACTCGGTCAGGTCCTCCACCCTCCGGTGTAGGAACTCAATCTCTTCTTTCGCGGCTCTCATGTGGCTATCCGCCTCCGCTAGATGCTCGCTCAAAGCATCGCCTAATTCACGTAGCTGATTCTCATGGCTCGTGGTTAGTTTCGAAATCTTCGTGTCCCGGGTGTCGAGTTGCCTCTGCAGCTCGAGCACTGTGCTCTCTAGCACCGAGATCTTGTCCACGGCCATCTCCAAGGCGCTCAGCCGATCCTTGGTAGAAGGCTTCTCAGGGGCATTCTTATCAGGGGCCGCTTGCGGGTCTTTCTGATTTCCTGCCATCTCGGCACTCAGCAGCTCGTCGTGGAGACCGAGCTTTGATACCAAATGTCACGGTCCGGATTTTCTCTACCAAACGTGACGCGCACCCTTGTCGGACACGGGACAAGGATGCTAGCAACAGGGGCTAAGACTTGATGGGGGATCGCCCACAAGTACTTAGCAAGGGTCTCGGAGTCGGGACTCGGGACTCGGGGTCGAGAACTCGAAAATTCCTGTCGTAATTATCACAATCGAGGTCTCGGAAGGCAACGTTCAAGCAAATGAAATTGATCGTAGGCAACAACAAATCAATATCAAGGCTTGAGTACAAGGAGGTTTTTCATTGACAGGCTCCCTGTAAAGAGGGAAATTTGCTTGTACAAGACTATTGGTAGTGAACATTGAACGCGCACAAGAGCGTATACTTTTCTAAAACGCCTAGAAAACTAAGAAATACATAAAATCCCGAGCCAAGATTTAACATAGAGGATGTTAACTTGTCAAGGTATCTAAAAGTACAAAAGTTATGAAAACTAAAATGCGGAAACGTAAAAACTACGGGGTCAAAGTGCGGATCGTCACACAGTGGCTCCAAAAAAGCTTAGAGGTTTTTTTAGGATTCCAGGAAAGAAGAGGAGGGGTGGTTATACATACCAATAGTTACATGAGTCACTTAGACATTTGTACATCTGTCAAGACAAGTTATTTCTTGCTCTCATCCATATCATTACATTAGTCACTTGAACAATTGTATATCTGTCAAGACAAGTTATTTATCTACCAAATCAAGTTATTATAAAGAAATAAAAATATATTGTTATTTTACTCGTGAAGACAAATTTAAAAAAAAAAAAATCTAACTATATTATCTTTTACAAATTGCAGAAAATAACAAAGATTAGTAGCGTAATAAATAGTGTCAAAAACTAATTGTAAAGTGACCCGTAATTTGAAATTAAATGCATGAACATATCTAGTACTTCGTATATAAATTAATTGGTCATTTAATAGTTTCCAACTTTAAGTCCGTAACTATGCATCTTATCAACTACCTTAATTTTTAATCGTGCACTTCTTTACGAGTGACAAAAAAAAAAATCGTGGATTTCTAGTTTCAAATTGAAATAAAACATTTCAAATTTTAAAATTGAGTTTAAATATTTCAAAGCTATTTTGAGTTCATAATATCACCCGACTTTAACAAGTGCAGACAATGGTAGTAAGCTCAATCTAACGCGACATATATGGTCCATTGGACATTCTTTAGAAGGTGAATTTAACCCATGTTTAACCCTAAACGTTTAATTAATTAATTAATACTACTGGACAATCCAACCATTGACAATTTTAATTAACGAGATCCAACATATTTTAATTTTTTCCAACAATTCTTAACTTAACCCAATTAGATTATAACTAAGTTTCCTAATAATAAAAATCATCGAGTTCATCGATCAACAAAAGTATTCCGAATCAATTAAAGAGACATGAATAAGGCAAGTCTTGGGAATAAACTCATACATCAACCCCCTCCCTCTATATAAACCCTATCTACCCCCCCACAATTCTTTCACCATCTTCAACTGCTTAACTTCAACGCAAACCCTCAAAACCCTAGAAATTTCATTCAATCAATCCCAAAAAAGAATAAAAAAACAATCAATCAATCAATCATGCAGATCTTCGTGAAAACCCTAACTGGGAAAACAATAACCCTAGAAGTCGAATCATCGGACACAATCGACAATTTGAAATCGAAGATTCAAGAGAAGGAGGGGATTCCAGCGGATCAACAAAGGCTAATCTTCGCTGGAAAACAGCTCGAAGATGGCCGAACAATGGCGGACTACAACATCCAGAAGGAATCGACGCTTCACTTGGTTTTACGACTCCGTGGAGGGACCATGATCAAGGTGAAGACGCTTACTGGTAAGGAAATTGAGATCGACATCGAACCAAACGACACGATTGATAGGGTTAAGGAGAGAGTTGAGGAGAAGGAAGGAATTCCACCTGTTCAACAGAGGTTGATTTATGCTGGTAAACAGCTTGCTGATGATAAGACTGCTAAAGATTATAATATCGAAGGCGGTTCTGTTCTTCACCTTGTTCTTGCTCTTCGTGGCGGTCGTGTTTAGCCTTTGATTAATATTTAATATTTGTGCTGAGAGGATAATCAAGTAATTAATTTGATTTCTATGTTGTTTTGGAGGAGGATTGAACCTTTTGCTTAATTATATTATGTGGAAATTTGTTGGAGTATTATTGAGCTTAATTTCAATTAATTGCAGTTAATTTGATGTATTTCGTTATGTTTATTTTGAGTTTGGTTATCGATTGTGATGAGTAAAGCAAAATTACTCGCGTAATGTCAGTTTATTGCAGATGAGTTTCTGTATTTATATCGTTCAGAGGATTATCTTTGGTTGAATTGTGTGGGAAGTTGTGGTATTGTTGTGCTTATTTACTGTTGATTGATTGCATATAATCTACTCTATTTTGTTATGTTCATTCGAAATCTTAGGGTTAATTTTTGAAGGTGATGATGTTTAAGTTTAACCATGGATTGTAATGACTAAAGCATGAAAGTCGTATAATTTCAGTTAATCCCTTGTTTTATTTCCGTGGAGTTTTAGGGTGTGTTTGGATTGGGGGATTTGGAGGGAAAGGAAAGGGAGGGAAAGTAAGTGATTCATAATCCCTTGTTTGGATAAAGAATCAAGAGGGAGGAAATGGAGGAGGGATTTGGAGGATCCATTTTCCTCTCCTCAAAGCTAATGGAATCCCTCCAAAATAGGCAAGATTTGGAGGGAAAATGGTATCCAAACACCACCATTTCCCCTCCCCTCCCCTTCCTTCCCCTTCCTTCCCCTTCCCTCATTTCCCCTCCCCTCCCTTTCCCTTCTATTTTGCTATCCAAACACACCCTTAATTTTTCTTAAAATAATTTGTTTAAGTTTGATTATGGAATTACGTTGGTAAATTGGTAATGGATTGTGCTGAGTAAAGCATAGTCAATGCATTTCATAAGGAAACCACCTCTTCCTGTCGATAACAAATGTGTAAG
Organism: Dianthus caryophyllus; assembly: GCA_023091065.1. Lineage (NCBI taxonomy): Eukaryota > Viridiplantae > Streptophyta > Magnoliopsida > Caryophyllales > Caryophyllaceae > Dianthus > Dianthus caryophyllus. Next base: position 5,655,641 of record CM041529.1, on the reverse strand, counting down.
ACTGCGCACATTAGACCCATTGAAGTGTTACTGTAACATTAATGTTGCTGCTGCTGTGCTTATTCATCAAGTTTAGTTGGTGAAATTTAGTTACTCGACTGGCTAGATTATGTGGGTGATTGATTGTTTACGCCTTTACGGTCGTACAGATGTGGATTAAACAGTTTAATGTTACGAGGTTAGTTTCCTGTGAAAATTGCAGGATCAAGCTTGATTTTATTGTGTCAGTAGTTTCTGTGTTTGATGTTGATTCAGGATTGTGAAGTCGGGTTTTCTTGTAATGATGCTCTACAATTGTGACATACCGACATTTCACTTTATAACTCGATTGTTGAGCTCACAAGGTTGATGAATTGTTTAAGTATATCGTGTTGATCAGGTTATGTCCTACTGTCTTACAAGAATTAGACTGAAAATTAGGGTTTATAGTGTCAGGGTGACTCATTTAATTCTAATTTATTCCCGTACAAGTACAGGGAATTCAAGTTAACAAGTGTCGTCCTCTTTTTGGTCAGAAAATTAGTGTATAGATTTTTTACCCAAAGGGGTGTGTTATCGGGCCAGCAAGAGGTAACGAGATACAGCATGGTAGGTATACTGTTCGAGGAATAACGCTGCTTCACGTGCAGGGTTATCGTCTGGATGGGTTACTGAGTTAAGCAGGTTAATACAGATTTTGCTTTTTGTTTGATCAAGTTTGCGCTGATGGGCGAGAGTCAAGTGTTTGAATTACTTCCACTGTTTTTGTCATTTGTTTACCTTATGCTCCGTCCCAAAATAGAAAGGTAAACAAATGGCTGAATCAGAGAGAGTTGTTTACTTATGTTGGATCGTTAGGTTTGTCTTTCCCTAATAATTCGGCTAATTTTGTTGCCTGGTTGATTCACCATTGTCTCAATCTCAGTTATGACGAAAATTAAATTTGTGTTTGAAACGCACTAGATATTTGTTCCAACATGCGCAACACAATGACATATGTACTAGACTCAGCCCCATACGAATCTCACTAATCTCACTAGTATTGATCGGAATTACTAAACGACCTAGTTAACGCTGTCTGTTGTGTCGGAATTGGATTTTGGTTACGTTAGTTATGCACAAAAGTATTTAACTTGAAGGTAGACTCCGGTTGGGCTAACGTTAACATACCGACTTAATCATTTTCTTAAGTTCCCAATCCATCATTGTGTTTTTCTAAAGGGCCACTTTGCTTAACAAGTACGGAGCAGAGCACTAGAGCAGCAGGCAAAACACAAAATACTCGTATGACCCAACTTGTTTAACCGATCCAACTTGACCAAGTTTTTAGGGTAAACCTTCTCATATTTTGACCCATAATGACACGTCAATTAAGGATTAAGCCCCAACCCGACTTGTTGACCTGATAGATGAAAATTTTACACCAAAAGACTTTTTGAAACTCATAAAATGAAACCGAAATAATTATTTAATTTAATGCAAATAATTTTTTCAACTTTTACTTTCATATTAAAATAATATCCAAAATAATAAAGGCTAAACTACTTGTGTTGGTATAAGCCTTAAAGCAGATTCTGTTCTTGGGAAAGCGAATTGAAATATGGGGAAAAAGAAAAGAAGCTAGTGGGAGAAACAGCTTTCTCCCCACTTGTCGCTTTGTCTTTTGTGAAGATATTGACCGTTTAACTTGGTTTAAGGCAGATTCGTCTTAAGCGAAATTTGTGAAACTACTTTGGGTTGGAATATTTTTTGGGTAGAAATATTACTCGTATTCATTTCATAGCGATATTAGTGTCTATTTATTATTCATTTCATAGCGATATTAGTGTCACATTACGGAGTAAGTTAATTCAGTGTATACACAATGTACTTTATCGTTTTTTGTGTATCTACACCTTATTTTAACAAATAAAGTGCAATAAATCAAAATAAGGGTAAAACAAATACGGAGTACATAGAGTTTTAGTCCATTGAATTTCTATGGATTCTTCTAAATTTTCATTAGATTTTACCCTTAGATGCGTTTGGATTGAGGGAAATAAGGTGAAAAAATGGGAAGGAAAATAGAGAAATTGAATTTCCAACGTTTGGTTACAAAAGATGGAAGAAAGGAAATGGAGGGGAAGTGATTTGGAGAGATTCATTTTTTCCTTCAAATATAATAAAAATCTCTCCACAATTGGAGAGATTTGGAGGAAAATTCTATTTAAATACCAACATGTCATTCTCAATCCCTTCCTCTTTCCTCATTTTACTTCCTATTTTGTTATCCAAATAAACTCATAGGGTGTGTTTGAATAGCAAAATAGGAGGAAAATGGAGGGGAGGGGAAATGAGGGAAGGGGAGGGAAAGTGATGTGGTGATACCATTTTCTCTCCAAATATTGTCTATTTTGGAGAGATTTTAATTAGGCTTTGAGGAGAGAAAATGGATCCTTCAAAATTCTTCCACCTTCAATTCCTTCATTCAATATTTTGTATCCAAACAAAAGAAATTCAATCCCTTCATTTCCCTCCCCTTCCTTTCCCTCCAATTCCATCAATCCAAATACACCTTAAGTAGCTTGCTTAATTTCATGGAACTTCACCCTCATATTGAACGACCTAGTTGACGGTATACGAATTGCGACCGCATACGCTTGACAAACATCTCTACTATGTGGATTTGGATTTCGATTACACTCTAGACTAGATATGCTAAAAAAAATAGTTGTCAAAGCATTCTGATTACAATACGCTTCATTTTTCCAATTTTATAATAAATTGAATGTTTGAAATGCACCCTATAAGGAAATTATGTTACGGAGTATATTTAAAGTTAGCTTGCGACCTTAAGCTGCAATGTCTTTTCCTTCAAGGGTCTAGCAGAATTAGGGGTTCGTTTGTAACAGCCCAAAGTTTGGTTATCCCACATCGGGGAAGGATAAAAGGTTTAATATGTTTATAAAGAATTTCACCCACTACTTTAGTAACAAGGTCTTGTACTTTTGGACTTAAGTGAGGACAAATGGCCTAAAAGTGTGCACATCACCGTCTAGGTGGGATGTATTACGACGGTGGTGGGTCAAGCTGTTATGAATGGTATCAGAGCAACCCGGTGACCGTGCGAAGATCCTGTGTTCTTGTTGGCCCGGTGTTACATTGTTAAACACCGAACTTGTCTCTCAATTGTGAGACTGTTATCATTGGTTACTTCATGTAGTACCCGCAGACTATACTGAGTAACAGAAATTATTGTAAATTAAATGATTACGGTAAAAAAAGGTCGAAAAAATAATGCCTTAGACTCAAAATGGTATGGGAAAATTGAAATGCAATTCACTTGCTAAAACGGTAGGTTTGACATCAGTTTTGAAAGCCACATTCAGATGGTAAAATTCCTAACTCAAATCCTCTCTATCGACGAGGCTAAGACATGGGTTCTTTTTTACGATCCAATCTGTGCGTGGTTTCCCCTGCACAGATTGAGGGGGTGTAATAGTGTCATTATATATATAGAACTCAATACACTTGAGAAGTCAAGTGGTCATTATTGTAATAATTTCAACAACGAAATTGAAGGAGATGTAAAACGTCACATAACATACGAATGATTGGTCACATTCTATTATATCTAGCTAACAGTCTAACAAATCATGATGCGTTTAGTACTCACCCATCGTTCATCGTTGAGTAAAACCTGCACCAATCTCAATACTTTTAGATTAGCTTCTCTTTAAAATGGCACTGGGCCACTGACCAATGTATCCCGTACAAAAACAAAACAAGCCCATCAGGTGCAGCGCTAGAACTGGACTCGTCTTCATGAGTCGCCTTCTACATTTGTGTCAGCTTGGAGCCTAATATTACACCCTGTAAGTTTAGTGTATAATTCATGAACTTCTTCAAATGGTAAAACAAATTTCTGTAGGAACGGAGATTCAGTGAGCTGCACGGCACTATAAAGTGGGTAATCCGCCTTTATAAACCCTTTCTCCTTCAAAACCGACAAGATTCTATGCCTAGGATACAATCTCGTCTCGACGCCATACGATAACAACAAAGGATGGGATATCAAGTACTTAGGCTCATAACCCAACTCCTTCATGAGAAAATTCAGCGAGTTCTTCATCCTTTGTTCAGAATACCTCAGGCAACAAGGGTGTACCCTGACAATTGCATTGATATCAGATTGAGTCCATCCAAAGTTTTCAAAAACCCGATATTTTGACTTTAAGGTCGTCTCACTAAGGCTATTCAAAAGCACAAGCCCACGGAAAAACGCTCCTGAAATCCTTGGAATCCCCAGTTCCTTCTCAACCTTAATCACTAAATCCTTAAAGTCCCCAGCAAGGCGAAATAACAAGTTAGGCTGCGAAATCAAAATCTTCCGAATTGACTGAGTTGAAAAACCCAAACTCTCCAGAAAAGCGACATTAGTTGCGAGATCCTTACATCCATAACCAACACCCTTCCACTTTGTTTTCTTAATCACTGAAACCACACCAGCATCACAACCCATAATCTGCCTCAAAGCTAAAATGGTGGATACAATCGGCGAATCCAACCCACATTTCCGAAAAGTCATATTAGTCGAAATCAGCTCAGCAATATCAGTCTTAGAAAAGCCCATATCCTGAAAAACCCTAATTTTGGGTTTTAGGGTTTTGTCAACTTTGGATGACAAAATTCGAGGGTCTGAAAACACAATCTGTCTAATATGGGCATCATTACAACCGATTTCTTTCAAGTAATCAACAACAGAGAACGCATTTTGGGCAAAATAGAATGTACTGACCTTATTTTGACCATAAATTTGCCAACGTGCGAGTTTTGTGCAAGTTTGTTCCGATTCTTGCTCAGAAAACCCTAGCGATTTCGATAAGTACTCCGACAATGAGGAGAATACTGTGGTTGGTGTCGACGAAGATGAAAATGAAGATGAAGATGATGATGATGATGTAAAGCGTCGGAAAATGTGAGTGATTTGAAGAAATCGTTGATTTTGGAAGTTCAAGTTTCGCACAATTGCAGACATCGCGCCACTTCTTTCCTCCTTGCTTCTCAACTGAATACTGCTAGGGTTTCAGCTTTTGTTTTTCTTGTTTTTTCACGGTAATACGGCTAAGTTTTGGAAGGTTTAGAAGAGACCGTCTTTAAATAACTAAACGGAGTAAGATTTTTCGATATTTAAAAATCAATCACATTCGAGTTTTTTTTTTTTTTTTTTTTTTTTTTTTTTTTTTTTTTTGTCAGTTATTAATTACTCCGTATTTTATATGTTTCAATTATTTATTTACCTTTTATTTTGATACAGAGACCAATGTAAGTTCATAAAAGACATATAGTTCCCTCAGATAAGGGCAATTTAAATTGTGGCATGCGAAGAGAATATGAGCTAATTGGTCAGGGGCATTTTCAGGGGGTTGCCATGAGTGTCATGGCACCCACGCCCTTTTCAGATAAAAATTAGTTGTTTGAATAAAAAATAAAAAAATAAAAAAATAAAAAATTGTTTACGATAATTTAATTCTAGATTAATAACCAATAAAATGCAATTGGCAAAGTGGTAAAGTCCTCTTAATATTAATTAAGAGGTCTTGGGTTCAACTCCCATTAACTTATTTCCCGTGATACCCCTGAAGTTTGATACTTTTTCAGTGGTACCCAACTTTTTAACCAAAATGATGACACATTTAAAAATTGATGACGTGTCGCTAAATATTTTCTAAATAAATACAATTCAAATCAATTGTGAATATAAAGCAAATCTCGGGGAGTCGGGGGTATTATGGACACAAAGTTAAAAAGTTTGGTATCACTGCAAAAGTGTCAAATATCGGGGGTACCGTGGGAAATTTTCCTTTTTTTTTATTTTTTTTTTATTTTTTTTTTAATTTTTATTTTTAAAATACAAGTATAATTTTAGAATTTTTTTTAGTTTTAACTTTGAAAATAAATACAACGGTAAGACAAAAAGATAGGATGTAAAAAGATAAGAAAAAAAATTACACAAAAGTTAAGCGATTAAAACTACAACACAAGCCGTATGGTGTATTGATACATTGCATTATATTCATCCTTATCCTAATAGTAAGCATACTCATTCATCCATTTAAATGCACAACTAGTGATGCAACCCGTGATATTCACGGGCCGACTCGTTTTGTTGGTTTAGTTGTCGTTTTCATTTAATGTCTTTATATATTTATGGTGTTGTGTAACGTTTTTTTGTCATTACCCATTATTGTTATTGCGGTTGAATTAAGAATAGTGTATCGCAATGTAGTAGTCGTTTAGCGACGGCTTGTTTGTGGATAGCCGCTTTTTGGTACCACAATTCCAAAGTACTCCCTCTATTCGACCATGTTTTTCCTTGAGTAGTATTTATGCATTTGTCGTGTACCATACATGGAAATCTCTTTTTTTTTTTTTTTTTTTTTTTTTTTTTTTTTTTGGGAAGAGTGAAAATATTTGCGTTACAATAATTGTCCTTAACTATCAAAGTCAAGCTTTACCATTGTAATACACATACAACATAAACCACATACAAGTTCATAAACGACAACTAGTAATAATAATTCTAAATCATAACCGCATCCGGTAACAAAATTAGGTAGATGGAGTACGAAAACTTGGGAGCGAGCACTAACATCCATAGTGTAAACGACGATGATATCTTCTAGTCTCACACTCTCACCCTTAAATTCATTGCACAATAACATTATGGTGCGTATATCAAGATGACTTTTTGAATTATTTATATTTACACATAGGGATGACAACGGATCAGATGCAGGTCGGATGAAAGGCGGATCGGGTAAAGCCTCACCCGCATCCATCACCCGGTTTCACCCGCTCGACCCGATCCGCTTTCCGCCCGGTTTATACACCACCCGACTTCGATCCATTTATGCATCATCCTTGGATGAAACGAATGGATCGGATGAAAACAGGGTGAGCCAAATTATCCAAAAGGATACTAAAGTATTGATGATGATAATTGAAAACCGTCTTACTTCAACACATTTTTGTGAAAAAACTAATTTCTAACGTTACATTAGAAAAAGACGATAATTTCTGGGAAAATTTTTTATTTAATTTTGTTTGATTTAGTGATTAGTTTTGTTTTTCCATTTTTTAAATAACATATTCTTATTCTTATATATGACTTAAAAAATAAGATTATACGGAGTACATCTATTTATATAATATTTATAGCGATTTCTAAGATGGGTGATAACAGATCGGTTGACGGGTGGGTGACAGATCGGATGAACCTTCACTCGAATCCGATTTGATTTTTCACCCAATCCATCCAACATTTGTTTTTCACCCAATTAATTGGAGTTTTCGTCCACCCATTTGTATCAGGTGGGTCATTTATTAACCGGATTCAGGTAAAATTGTCAACCCTATTGTAGATACCCGTATCTAGGGCTGAGCAAAACCGTATATACGATACGAATACGATACGGTTTTCGTATATACGGATTTAAAATCTGTAATTTTCTGATACGAATACGATACGGTTTAAACCGTATATACGGTTTTCGGATATACGAATTTTCCGGATATACGGTTTCCGTATATACGAATACGGTTTTAATATTCCTAAACATTAAACATACAACTTATATATGACCAAAACCGTATATACGATACGAATACGATACGGTTTTTTGTATATACGGTTTTTAAACATGTAAATTTTAATAAAAATTAGGTTTTTTTCCCCTTTTTTAAAAAACCGTACCAAAACCGTATATACGAAAGTCAAAATTTACCGATACGAATACGATACGGTTTTAACCGTATACACGAAATTCGTATATACGATACGGTTTTGACACGAATTTTCGTATATTTAAAACCGTATACCGTATCGTATTCGTATATAAAAACCGTATCGTATCATTTTGCTCAGCCCTACCCGTATCCGTACCCCCCAAACACAAACCCTGTGATGAAATGAACTTTTCACAAAAACACATGTTTTTAACGAAATGTCAAAACGGTACATTTTGTCAAAAATATTTTAAGTCGTTTAACGCATAAGTGATTTATTTGCATGTCGTGTAGAATGAGTATTCGCTTAGTCATTTTATTCAAACCGACCTAACACAAAAACAAACCTTTTTCCACACAGAAAAGCCCACAAAAACACCATTCACAAAAACAAATCAATTGAAGAGAAAAACGCTTTTCAGCCCGAGACCCAAAATAGCCCACAAAAGCACCCAAACACGCTTCCTGAGACGTCATACACTCAAGACGAGCTCACGTCTAAACGCGTCCCACAAAAACGATTCAATTCAAGACAAAAACACTTTTCGGCCCGAGACCCAAAAAAAGCACGAAACACGAAACACGAAACCGAGCCAAATCCCGTCAAAGGCCCAAAAAGTCTCGGCCATCACCTCCCAAAAGGAATCTCATCATCACCCATACATACATCATCCATTACGCACAGCCTAAGTCCAATCAAACACCCAAGCCCAATCTTTAAATCGCCAGTGGACTGGCGATTATACTTTAAATCACTAGTGCATTGGCGATTAAACTTTAAATCGCTAGTGCACTGGCGATTTTTCCAGCAATCCTGGTAAAATTGCGGCGCTCAAAACACTATAAATACACCCCTTATTCGACCCATTTCAATCATGAATTATCATCACTCACTTCTCATTCTACACCTTCACACTTGTAGTTCATTTTGTTGCGGTAGTAGTGAGCTCTTAGCTTCTGTCGAAGATGTACTGCCATCTACCTCACATTGTGATATAGGACACGTTGGTTCTTCAAAACTAGCAGCGAAATTTTGTAATTGTGACTTTGAATGCAACGTGAGGTTGCTTGTTTTGGGTGGAATTGCAACGTGAGGTTACGTTTCTAGGTGGATAATGCAAGTTCTTGGAACAAGAACGGATAAGTAAGCAATCTCGATCAATCCTCGCAAGGAAATCACTTGATTAGCTAAATCTCAACCTCGCAAGGAAGAGTTTGAAATCAATCTCGCAAGAAAGAATTCAAGGGTTTAAACTCGCAAGTTTAGACAAAGTATAAAACTTTATTGATAATTCAATGTATGATAAGATATCAAATAAGGTCACAAGTCGACCCTATTAATAGTACTCTAAGATAGCTTATCTCGGTCCTAACATATTAAGGAAACCGAGTTATAAAACTTTCCTAATTCTATTTAGGAAAACACACTAACAAAATTAATTAAAATCAACTAGATTATTCTTAACACAATTAGGAAATTTTTCTACTTTATTTGCAAGTAAAGAAAGAAAATAAACTAAGAATAATTAAAGTTATACTAGCTGATTCCTACGGACTAATTTAAGGAAAGCGTGTTGACCTGTACACGTTTTCCAGCTAGTCTGTGGGAAACGCGTCTACGTTTCCTGTGAATTTCCAGGAACCTTCAAAACCTGCATTTCCTTCTGCGTTTCCAGCTTCCATACCTGCGTTTCCAACTTCTCTATTGCGTTTCCAAGTAACCATAGTTACATAGTTCGAACCAATCTTTAACTCTTTAGTGTTCTTAGGTAAATGTCGGCTTAGAAGTACTTCGTTTTCAACCTCTTCTAATGCTCCTGCATCATTCTCTCCTTCTTTTTGAGAATTTGACCTTAAATTGTCGTCTTCGAGATACGGTGATAGATCTCCAACATTGAACGTTGCACTAACTCCTCCATATTCACTTGGCAAATCAAGCTTGTAAGCATTAGAACCGTAACACTCAAGTACTTTGAATGGACCATAAGTTCTCGGCATTAACTTTTTCTTTCGTTTCGATGGAAACTTCTCTTTCCTCAAGTGTAACCACACAAGATCTGTTGGAGCTAGTGTCCTCCACTGTTAGTGCAATAACATAAATAAATCTCTTAAGGTTCACAGGGTACATTTTGTATTTAATCAGTTGATTAACGTTTATCGATAACGGTTGGCTTGCTAGATAAGTTTGACGTTATTGTCATACAGATGGCGGTGATCAACTGGTCCATAAGAGTCACACCTAAAGGATGTGTTTGAGAGATGTGATTATTTGAGAAAATGATCATATCGATGCCTTATTTAATGACTAAAAGGTTAGTCAGTGTTGTTGACTAAAAGGTTAGTCAAATGTGACTAAGAGTTAGTCAAATGTGATAATGAATATTATTTAATGATAATTAAATGATATTAGATGAGAGGAATTAGCTGTAATTCGGAAATTGAATATAAAAGGTTATATTTAATTATTGCGTATAATGTAGGCTAATTAATGTTAAACAGTTATAATAAATTAGCAAATTATAAATATACGGATATTTATGATTAATTATAATATATGGATATTATAATTACATTATACATTAAAAGCTAAATAAAACTAATTACATGGGTTAAACCTTTTAATTAGAATTTGGGCTTTAAATTTAGAAGTGGAAAAGTCCACCTCGGACCTATGTTGGACGTGTGATATAGGGCTAGTAGAAGAGTTGTTTTCTTCCTCTCTACTTAACCTAATTCACTCATCCTAACCTAAGGTAACTCTCATTCATTCACTTCTTCTACAACACAAAAACTTGAGAGAAAACCAGTTTTTCTTCTCTAAAATTCTCTAGCAATTCCAAGGGCATATCTTGATCATATCTTGGGTGTAATAATTAGGAGATACCATAATTTTGGTATTGTTCATAGGCCAAATTCAAAGGATTAAAAGGTTAATTCTAAATCTTTATATTATGTTATGCAATTTCGTTTTATGACTATAAATCTTATAAAATTTTCATTATAATCATGTGATTTTAAAGGACTATATACCGATATAATCCTACAAGTGGTATCAAAGCCTTAGGGCATATGAAATTTTTATATGGTTTTCATAAATAAATCGATTTTGTACAATTTCAAACCATATTTTGTAATGGCCGAATTTTTTTGGTGATATTGCCGTGTGTTTTTCAATCAATTTTGGCTTGTTTTGGTCCGTTTGATTCATAATTATCAATGTTTTAAGATGTTAAAACAATTACATATGATTTTGAATGAGTTTTGATTTAATACCGATTGAATTAAAACATAAAAGGACCATATTTTTGTATGTTAATGAACATATAAGGTTGTTAATCATTAGATCCATAATTTAAGATGTTTAATTTAAAAGGTTATTTTGAATCTCTTAAGTCAATGTTTAATACGGATTAAAATTGAGTTAGTATCGATCTAATTATTAACATAATCGAATTAAAACTGTTTAATTCATTGTTTTTATGATTGACCGAATTAAATTTTTATTTTTGGTAAATTTTTGAATGGTTTTTATTTCTTTTGGCCGTGACTTATAAAAAAAAAAAAAAAAATTCGTTTTTTTTTAATTGTTAGCCGAAATTTTTTTAATTTTTGGAAATTATTATTTTTGACAATATTTGTTATAAAGATAATAGATATTGTGTTATTATGAAAAGGTTCATAATATTTGATACCAAATATTTTAAAGAAGTTTAAAATATTTTGTGACCTAATTAATGTTATACTGATAATATAAATTGTGGATTATTTTTGATTATGTTTTATGAACAATTAAAGAATTGTTGCATAATTATAATCATTTAAAAGAGGTGGTTAGGATATTTTAATCAATTGTATGCATTGATTTTATATTTTTTAGTTGATGCTTTATTTTGAATGTTTTGAATGGTTTAATTTTACGCATTTATTATGTACAAAAGGTTGTAATTTACTAGTGTAGCCTTAGAAGATTATGTTTTCGTAATGAAAGGAAACATAGTCGTTGGTTGTATTTTGAGATCTCGAATCTCCACTCTTGTAATTTTATTATTTTTGGTATTTTTGAATTAGAATGTAAATAGGTTTATTTTGTAATTGAAAAAAAAATATAATTTGAGAAGATTCAAGATGGAGAGCCCACTCCCACTTAAAGCCCAAGATGAAGAATGAAGACAAGTTTTAGGGTCCATGGATGGATTCCAAATTGTACTTTGTCTTTATTTTCATAGGGATAGGCCACACTAGGTGTTTTTCATTTTTGCGTTTTCTTTTACCGTTTTTTTGCATTCACACGTTAGATAGTAGCATCATATTCCACCTAAACTAAACCAAACCACCTAATATGCATGAATATGGATCATATAGTTGCATCTTATATCATAGACATACGGATGTCACTCGTTTAGGGCTATCACTTCAAATTAATCATTCACGTAAATGCTAGATATTTGTTCACTTAAAATGAATTAAAATGAGATGATGAGACCTTCCTCTATTCTAAAATTGAGATTAGTCTTTATAGGAAGAACTGCTATGAGCCCCTTCTTCGTCGGTAGGCATGTAGGACCTTACTCTCCACATGACCCCTTCTACGTTGGGTAAGTAGTACATGTTGACCTATTTTACCTCAACATTATAGTTCGAGTAATATCTCGTAGTAATGATGGACTAATAGATAGGATTTACTGAAATCTATCGATCAAGAATTCTAACAGTAGAATTAGCCAAGAGGTTGGCTTATCAATTTAAAGAAATTGAGTCTTGGAATCACTTATATAATTCTCGAGGGAGGTCGATTATATGAGTGCACGAGTCATTGCATTAAATCGTTATTGCTCTTCGACTTAAACCTTTAAAACCATGATTTCTTATCTTCTCTCTTCTTCTTCTTCTTTCTTTTCACAGTTTCGAATTCGTTATATACAGATATAACTGCTAAAACGAAATGGCTGTACGTACTGACGAACCAATGCCAAGTGCCACACTAACACGCAAATCATGGCTTAGAATTTTTATGGACAGCATGAATTTGTCCACTCGACTGAAGAGTGATGGGTCCAACTTTTCTGATTGGGAGGCCGCATTACGGAATGCCGCCATCGCTGACGGTAAGCTCAAGTACTTGACTGAGCCACTGCCGTCTTCATCTGCTCCCGATGCAGGAGCAGATGAAGTCTATGTTTATAATGATTTCATGATGGAGGCGGGTGCAATACAGAATGTACTCATCTATTCAATGGAATCAAATTTGCAAAGATGGTTCATAACCCAAGGTGCAAACAAGATTTTCACCACTCTGACTAAGGAGTTATCGAAAGCACCGAGAATCAAGAGTTACGAGTATACCACTCGCTTCTTTGAAGCGAGACTCCAGAAGGGCCAACCGGTTGGTCCACACCTTCTCGACATGATCGAGAATGTTGAAAAACTGGAGGAGCTTGGTTGCAAGATCGATGAGAAGATCATCGTTGATCGAGTGCTCCACTCCCTTCATGATGGGTATGCCCTCTTTAGGGCAAACAATTACATGAATGACATGCAGAAAAGTCTGCATGAGCTTCACTCACTCCTCGTGCAGGCGGAGAGTGATCTGAAGTTGAGTGGGAGCATAAAATAAGATGTTCTCATGATAGGCAACAAGCACAAGGGTAAGGGTAAGGCTCCGGCTAACCTAACTGTAGGAAAGCCGAAATTTAAGAAGCCAGTGATTACGAAGAGTGGGCCTGGTGAGTGTAGCGGTAGCTCACAAGGCAAGGAAAAAGCGAAGCAAAGCATGGAGTGCCACCATTGCCACAAGTCTGGGCATTGGAGGCGGAACTGCCCCGTGTATGCTGAGGACATAAAAAGCAGGCCACGTCATTCCTGTTGGTATGTTTTCGTTTATTCATATGATTGAGATTAACCATGCAAGTTTCGGAACTTGGGTACTTGATACTGGTTGTGGTTCTCATCTGTGTAATTATTTGCAGGGTCTAAGAAACATCAAATCTCTAGCAAGAGGTGATGTGGACCTGCGAGTGGGGAATGGAGCAAGAGTTGCTGCCGTTTCAGTGGGAAAATATGTAATCCAACTCCCGAGCGGATTTGAGTTATTTCTGAATAACTGTTACTATGTACCTAGTTTATCTAAAACATTATTTCTGTATCCGTTCTTGATAAAGACGGATTTTCGTTGTTAATAAAGAATAATAGCTGTATTTTCTCTTTGAACGAAATGATTTATGGTAAAGCAGTTTCCATGAACGGAATTTATGTTTTAGATCAAACCACAGATATAATGCATGTGAGTAACAAGAAAGCAAAGGTTGGTGACAAAGATCAAACCTATCTATGGCATTGCCGTATGAGACACATAAATGAGAAACGTGTGAAAAAGCTCATTGATAATGGGACAATCGCCCCATTTGACTATGAAACTTTTGGCACATGTGAATCATGTCTCATAGGCAAAATGTCTCGAATTTCCTTCAAAGGTGTTGGAATGCGCGCTGCTGACCTATTAGGACTCATACATACTGATGTGTGTGGACCTATGTCAATCAACGCTAGTGATGGCTATAGGTATTTTATCACTTTCACGGACGATTTGAGTAGATATGGACATGTCTACTTAACGAAGCATAAAAGTGAGTCTTTCGACAAGTTCAAGGAATTCCAGAATAAGGTTGAGAACCAACTGGATAAAAAGATAAAAGCACTACGTTCAGATCGTGGTGGCGAATATCTTTCAACTGAGTTTGATCGACACCTGAAGAGCGAGGGTAGTACTACAGTTAACTCCACCCGGAACACCACAACTGAATGGTGTGTCCGAACGCAGGAATCGAACATTACTTGATATGGTTCGATCCATGATGAGTCACACGGTTGTACCTGACTCATTATGGGGCTATGCTCTTTTGTCAGCTGCTCTTATACTTAACCGAAGTCCGACTAAAGCTGTTGACAAGACTCCATACGAGTTATGGAAGGGAACGGTCCCCAACTTGTCCTTTATTCGGGTTTGGGGGTGTGAGGCTTATGTCAAGTGGAGACACGAGGATAAGCTCGGCCCGCGATCGGTCAAGACATACTTTATTGGTTATCCAAAAGGAATGTTTGGTCATTACTTCTATTCGCCTACCGAACACTGATAGGCTAAAGTCGCAACGCCTAACAAAGATAACCGGACACTCACACTACTAGGTAGATAGGGTAGTCGGGATCGATTTCCACAGGGAGATGGTTGATAATGTGTGTTATCGGTGGATGGATTCTAGATTGGTCGGTTCGAGTTTTGGTTGTAATTACTAAAGGCTAAGGCTCGGAAAATAAAAGGGTTTAACTTAATGGGAAAGGTCTAGGGATTAGGCTCGTTACGGGTACGCGCGTTTTAAGTGACACTCGGAAAGGGAATGCTAGGCTAGCTAGGGGTTTGACTCGTCCTCTCGGCTTTAGTCTTCCTCGAACTATACTAGCGTGTTCTCGCTCTTACTAGCAAGGGTTTCGTTGTATGCTTACGGTCTATCCTCAAACTAGGCTTTCGTTCTTAAGTTTGGGAGTAGGGATAAAGATTATGGCCAATAATCTCAACAACAACAAAGCATAAACATACAAAACTTAGCATAAGCACAACCATTCCGAAGCACTATGAGTACGCGTACGCTGAACTTACAGTCACCCTAGAAAGATGACTACTCACTCATGATAAAAGCGCAAACAAAGCAAATTAAACAACAAAAGTGCATACTAGAGAACAATCAAAAACAAAGTCAAATAATAGCAAGATAGAGATGATGACGATTACCAAACTACAAGGGAAGAGATGGATGATGAACTAGAGAATACAACGATCTAACCCGACGATTATGATTGAGATTGAAAGATAGGAAATCAAATTACATAACATTAACCCATAACTCCAACTCACATAATAGACAATCACGGACTTAACCCACTTCCTTCCCAACCAAATACTCCGTGATAACATAGGATCCCTAATGCAACTGATCATCCTGGGTAGGATAATTCTGGAATGTAGCTCAATATATATAATGTGGCTCGAAAACAGGCTACAAAGCCTAAGACGGGTTACAAATGCGGGACCTAAGTCTAAAGGGTAGAAAAGCAGGCTATTTGGCTATGTGGAGTTAATATAAATAGTAACCAAAATAAAGTACCTCTTCGTGCAATGCTCGATCAATTAAGAACAAATAGGCTCAAACAATGACATCAATTCAAGTTTTCATTTCACAAGTACGAGTATATACAATGTCAAGTGGATGGGTAGTCTAAGAAACGCGCCCCGTCTACGTCACATGTCCTATGTCAAATAATAAGTCAGTCTACTCAAATCACCTCAAGGATGAAAGGAAATGGTATGCAAGGCATATCAAATCAACACAATCAAGAGACTCAACATAGCGACTAAGAGTGTATCTCAAAAGACACTAAAGCTAATCCTGCACAAGGGTTTCTAAGACGACAAAAGACTAAAAAAGACTCGTATTTTTGTGATTTTTTGAATTTTGTAATTTTTTTGGATTTTTGAATAAACACACACAAAATGAAAAATGCAAAATGAAAAATGCAAATGAAAAGCGCGAAAGTGCTTCCCTCCCCCAAATCAGAATCGCACATTGTCCTCAATGTGGAAAACAGCACAACCACAAGTAGCAGAAGAGGACAAATAATAAACGGGGTAGGAAAAATAAAGCGAGGAAAAGAGTAAGAAAGATCACATTATTAAGTCGGAGCTCCCCCAAACCGAAGCGAAACATGGAGTGCGGCTATAAATCCACGAATATGCGTCCAAATCAGTCCAGCTATGAAGTACTTCGGAGCAGCATACGAGAAGAAGCGAAACAGAGCAGCAGTGTGTGGGGGCCGGTCCAGACCAACCGACCGGCTCCCATGCAATTTTTTTTGTGTTTTTGCGTCTTTTTCCTTTGCTTCAAATTTGAGCTACGACCCCGGTCCGGGTCCGGCAGCCGATAGGCCGGCTGGGATGCCTTCCTCGTGAGCATGCTCAAAATTTCTAAGTGCCAGAAATCGTAAAGTACCTGTGCACTAAAACACAAAATAATACCCTCATCCTCGCGCGCTCAATAAAACGTGAACCGTCATCAAAAGCAAACCAAACCAAAAGTACAATAGATTACAATCGTCATCGGGTTGCCTCCCGGAAGCGCTGGTTTATAGTCCCGCACGACTCTTCACAGCTCAAAATCAAGTATAATTAGGCCAAGGACGTTGGCCATTCGCAACAGCTTCACTTGGCCCATAGAACTCTACCATCTCGCGGCAAAGCATCAAAATCCATCACACAGGGGACTACATCTCAAAATGGCTCTCCATATCTCCCGCATGCTCCAAGCGGCTCGACCGTGGGTCCTATATCTCCATTACTCGCGTCGTAAATGTCGGCTTTGAGCAGCTTTCTCTCCCCCAAACCATCCTTGCAACCGTCCTTTGACAAACCAGCACAAGGGGAAGAGACATGCAAAACCTCCAAAGTGTCTCCAGTAGAGTGAGACGGAGGTATAGCGTCAATAGAACAAACTGACTCTAGACGCATAGGAGATCGCGGGGTACTAGGCTGAGTAAAACCAAGCTGCTCCCCCCCCCCCCCCCACCGAGAATGTCAAGGTCTTATTACCCACATCAATAATTGCACCAGCAGTGTGCAAAAAGGGTCTCCCCAAAATAATCGGGATGTGGACATCCTCAGGCATATCCAAAACTACAAAGTCGACAGGAATAAAGAACTTTCCAACCTGTACGGGGACATCTTGTAGGATACCTAAGGGACGCTTAACGGAACGGTAGGCCATCTGCAAAGTGATGCTAGTGGTTCCCAAAGCTGTCATATTCATCTTTTGACACATTGAGTAGGGGATGACACTAACACTAGCCCCTAGGTCACATAAGGCATTCTTGACCACAAACTTACCAATGGAGCAGGGGATAGAAAAGGTCCCTGGGTCACTAAGCTTAGGGGGCTTACTACCCTGCAACCTGGTACTAGCCTCCCCCACAAAAGCAACAGTCGACACGTCGTCTAACGTACGCTTCCTAGCTAAGACTTCCTTCAAAAACTTAGCGCACGCGGGAATTTGAGTGATAAGGTCAATGAAAGGAACATTTACCTGTAGAGCTTTGATGATCTCGAAGAACTTCTTGAACTTAGCCTCGGGCCCTGCATCTCGTAGTCGACCCGGAAATGGTAGTTGGATTTGAATTGGGGGCGAGGGAGTAGCAACAGGAGCACCAGAAACAACACGCGAATTATTCTTCCCTACAGCAACAGGTCCAGACGGTTGGTCGACCGGCTGCGACCTCTGACCCCTCGGGTCATCGTAAGACGTGCCGCTCCTCAATGTAATGGCACATGCTGTGTCGGGAGGAGGATTAGGAGGATTACCTTGCGATGGTAGTGAACCCGGTTGACGCGACGCTTGTGAAGTGGCGAGTTGTGCCACTTGAGACTCCAACATTTTTATCGCCGCGTCTTTGGCTTGCCCATCCTTTTGAATGTGGTTCATCATTAGTTCTTGAGACTTTTGCATACTCAAAATCATTTGTTGCATTTGCAACATCATAGCCTTAGTCTCGGCCAAAGGATCGGGTACCGGTGTAGGAGGAGGTGGAATGTAAGCGGGTTTTTGGTAGTTGGGTGGTTGTTGTTGGAAATTTTTGTGAGGACGGATGTAGGGAGCGTTTTGGGGTGGTTGGGTTAAGGACATTTTGGTTATGATATGATAGGAGTGATCGGTCGTAACCCGGCTGGTTTTGGTAGGGCAGGTTTTGAGAATTGGATTGATAGGCGTAAACCTGCTCGTGGGGTGCAGCATACCCCGTAGAATAACCCAAATCGTGCCCTGCAATAGCATTCACATGACCACTAGAAGAACCACCACCGTGCAGCATGTCAATCTTCGTAGTCAGCGCAGCAAGCTGACTAGTGAGCGCGCTAATGCTCTCCTTATCACGGTCTTGATGCGCAGACCGTGAATTACCCATCGGCTTCCCAAACTGAGATGAATGGATCGCTATCTCCTCAATCAACCCCCATGATTTATCATCGTCCACATTGTTGGCAAAACGACCCTCTGCAGCAGAATCTAGAATAGCACGGCTCTCAGCATATAAACCGTTATAAAAGGTCATGATATCAACTAGTCGTTCGGTCCATGATGAGGACAATCCCGTATCAGCTTCTTGTATCGTTCCCAAGCTTCAGCAAGTGACTCATCAAACGTCTGCTTGAAGCTTTGAATCTGACTGCGCATTTGATTGGTGCGCTCGGGGGAATAAAACTTCGAGTAGAAGGCAAGAGCTAACCCACTCCAATCAGTTATACCAGTGGCTGTCTTGTCGAGGTCCGTGATCCACTCACGAGCTCGATCTTTCAACGAAAAAGGGAACAGCATTTCCCGTATTTGATTTTGAGTGATCCCGGCCTGCTTGATCGTCGAACAATAATCAGTTAACATTTGCATATGCCGACCACGATCCTCCGTAGGATAGCCGCCGAACTGATTCCGCTCCACCAAGTTTAGGAAGGCGAGGCGAATCTCAAAATTGACCTGCACAGTAGCGGGCATCTGGAATCCATCAGGTATGGAATTCGTCTTAGGTAGCGAGTGACTATATAATTTCGGCATAGTCACAGGCGGTGAAGTAGAAACTGGAGTAACTGGAGGTGTGTCCTCTTCGTAGGACGATTGCGTAGCACTAGACTACGCTTGCGACGCTTCCTCAAGATCAACAATTTTGATTGCTTCCTTTCGTAGTCGATGTAATGCTCGCTCAGGTGCAGGCTCAAAAGGAACTAAAGTCCGAGGTTACCTGTGCAAAAACAAACTACAAGAAAACAATGAGGAACGGTCTCAAGGAACTAGGTTCCTTGAGACAAGAGAAAAACCTAAACTAAGCAAAATAATAACTAGCAAACCGTCTCCCCGGCATCGGCGCCGAAATTGACAAGGCTAAGTCGTAGTCGCCTAAGTCAAAATAAACCTAAAGTCAACTAACTGGGTACCTAGTGGCAGTAGGGTCGAATCCATAGAGAGACAGTGCAAGAATAAGGATGCTCAGCTAATCTAGGTCAATCTCAAGGTAACAAGTTGGGTTTATAAGACGAAGCTAAATTAAGGGCAAAAAGTAAAAAGGGTGTAGAAGTATATAAAAGGGAGATTAGGGCATCGGGATCAATGTAACATCAATTCAGGAACTCAACTCAAAAGGAAAAAAACAATCAATTGAAGCTATGCAAGTGACTAGGTTTAGGAATACGCTCTCTCGAGTCAATATTAACCTTAAGCAAATTTAGCGGGCTCTCGCAACTTACTAAACTTAACTTATCAAATACGCGTGAGTCTAGTTTCAATTCGGCTTTCGATCTTAAGCTGAAACAACCTAAGTTCAATTCAATAAAGGCGTCCCTAAATTCAATTGATAATAAAACGCGTAGGAAGAAATCAACTTGCACAGGTTCAATCAAAAGAAGCAATTAAAACATGTTCCTGAACCAAACTCACAATCACCCTAAACCCTAATAGGAAATTAGCTAGACATAACTAGGGCAAAACAATAACAATAATAATAAGGCATAGCGATTGAATGAATAAAAGTAATTGAAATAAACCTGGATTAAATCAGAGTACTGACGATTACAATGAAATCAATCTTGAACTAAACTAATTAAGTTTTTTATGTTTTATGAAAGAGAGAACTAAAAAATAAGCAGTAAACTTAAAAACCTAAAGTCAACTAAAGCATAAAAACTAAACCTCTCCCGAAATTAGGTATTTATACCGGTCCCTAAATATTAAAACTCGAAAATAGGAAAAACGAAGCGTCAGAGCATGCCAGCCGGCCGGTCGGCCGCCGGTCCACCTGATCGGCCGACCTCTTCAGCTTGGGCCAGCTCCGCTCTCTTGGTCATAGGCCTGAAACCCTTATTTGGGCCTTTATTTCCTCATGGCCCTTTCAATCTTTTGGTCTTTCTTTGTATCCCGAGCTCCTGCGCGAGCTCGAGCTTGGTCTCGTCGTCTCGATACTAAAATGGTCCACTCAACTCGGGTTTTAGCTCAGGACCGCCAAAACCTGCAAAATATAAACGAGGAACAGCAGTACCGCAATACAAAGCAAATAGCTCACAAACTAGTAATGAACTCGAATAAATGCAAGCTAAAAGCGACTAAACCGGGGGCATATAGTCTATATAATCGGCACGTATCAAGTGGCCGCTGGTGGAGTCCACCAGCTGGTCAATTCTCGGCAGCAGATAGCAGTATTTGGGGCAGGCCTTGTTTAGATTCGTGAAGTCAACACACATTCGCCATGCCCCCGAAGCCTTCCTTACCATCACTACGTTTGTCAGCCATTCTGGATAGTCACACACCTCTATGAATTTCTTCTCCAGCAGCTTGTTTATTTCCTCTAGAATTGCCGCGTCCTTCTCCACGCTCATTGGTTTCAATCTCTGTTTGATCGGCTTGAAACTTAGGTTCATATTCAGGCTATGGACTATAACCTCATGAATAATCCCCAGCATCTCGGCGGCCGATTATGCAAATACGTCGTTGTTCTGCTCAAGGATGTTGACTAGTTGCCTCTGAAAACTTTCTTCTAAATCTGCACCAACTACCACTGCTCGTCCAGGCGACAGCTCTATCTTCTTTGTCTCACTGCCCGGCCCTAGACTGACATTCAGTCTTCTCTTCTCCTCTACTTCATCTACTGGGGGAGCTCTTACCTCCGCTACTGATTTGCTCTTCGCTTTTTGGGCGGTCAATGAGTTACAGGAACGGCCGACCTTCTGGTCACCATACAGTTTTCCAGCGGTTCCCCTGTCAGTCACATATGCCATCGCCAATGCCCGCACCGATACTACTGCATGAATCTCATCAAGGGCCACCCTGCCAATCAGGGCGTTGTTAGCGGACGCCGCATCGACGACCACAAAGTCTGCTTGTACGTTTCTGGCGGCCTCTCCCTCCCATACTGTCACGGGTAGGGTGGCCGTTCCCAAGGGCCTAATACCGTTTCCAGCAAAGCCGTACAATGATCCTACGTACGGCGTCAGGTCCTTCCTGTCCAAACCCAATTTATCAAACACCTCCTTGTATAGAAGGTTGGTGCATGCTCCGGTGTCAATCATACAACGGTGGACGAGATGATGCTTGATGTCAATGGCCACCATCAGCGGATCACTGTGTGGGTAGCTGAAACGTTCATAGTCTTCATGGCTGATAGACAACGTTGGCACTATCCGTGGCTCTTGAGAGTCTGCTGAGTAGATCTCTTCGAAAGCTCTCTTTCTCCTGTCAGCCTTCCGCTTCCTGCCTGACAGGGTTAACTCTTCCATCCCCGAGATGACGTGTATCTCCCTAAATCTCGGTTTGCCCTGCTTGCGGTTATCTTGTTCCTTCTCTTCGTCTTCCCTTACTTTCTTACCATCGGTGTACTTCTTCAGCTAACCCTGCTGGATCAGGCGTTCGATCTCGTCTTTTAAAGACCGATAGTCCTCAATGTCATGACCTTGAACCCTGTGGTACTTGCAATATCTGTTCTTGTTTGGACCGGGTGTGAGCGGCTTTGGCGTCTTAAATTTTACCTTCTTTGCGACTAGTTCACAGATCTCGGCCCTCGGCCTATTGAGTAGAGTGAACCTTTCATACTGAGGCCCTCTGTCCCTGGCTCTCCTGTCGCTGCCACGGCTGGAATGACTCCCTTGCGACCGCTGGCTCCATTTCTCTCTGTTCCCACTCTGCTCCTCCTTCTCCGGCTTTTCTGGCTTCTTACCAAACGTTCTGCAGAATTGCTCCTCCCTGATGAAACCTTCGGTCATCTTTCTGGCCTTCAACAAATCTGGTGGTAGGTTTCTAATTAGGAGGCTCCTCAGTTCCCCTTCTCTCAGTCCAACGATCAGCGCGTGGACACCTATTTTCGAATCCAAATCTCTCACCTGCTGTGATTCGCGGTTGAACTGGTTCATATACTCTCTCAACTTCTCGTTTTTTCCTTGGACGACATTTAACAACTCTGGGGTTGATATGGCCAGCTGATACGGTTACTGCGTACCTCAGCTGCTAAGGGGAAAGTGAATTTAGATCCTCGTCCGGATGACATTGGGTCCGGGTGTAATGTTTTAGACATTCTAGCAGACAGTTTGTCTTGTATTCCTATTTACAGCGATATGGACCTAAACTCGTATTCCGTCTTCATACAGGAGGTAATCCGCAGCGACCATGACGCGGTGACAATCGCGATGACGGCCAGCGACTCGAACATGGCCGCTCCCTCAAATGCAGAGCGTGGTAAGGCTCTCTACCAACAGGCTACCAAGCTTACCACCGGGATTAGGCTTTTGCTCGGGCAGGCTGAGCAGATCGAGAAAGGGGCTAAGTTCCTCGCCGCTCAGCCAAGTGCCCTGCAGGCAAACCTAGACCAGCTCTGCAAGGCCGGTAAAAAGACCAAGGCGGCGGTAGAAGAGTCTAATCGCCAGATGGTAAGGGTGAAGACAGAGAACACTGCCTTGAAAGCTGAGGTTGCAGGCCTGGTCCGCAGTGTGGCAGAGTTTAAGCTCAGGTTCCAAGCTGCTGAGGATAAACTCGTTGAGGTAGCTGCCCAACTTCAGGGGGCCCAGGACGAAGCTCATGCTGCCCAGGCTGGCTCTGGTTTAAATGGACGCTCTCCTGCAGAGTAAAGATGCTGCCCTAGCCGAGGCAGCCGCCGAGATAGAAGGGCTACGCCAACGGATGGCCGCCCTGGAGGTCGAGAAGGCAGAAGCCTACGGTAAGGGCTTCATTATGGGGTATGAACACGGGGACGAAGATACCAAGGGGCTTATTCAGCGTGTCTCTCCCTACTTCGACTTCAAGAAGCATAATGACCTTGAAGATGAGAGAGGGGTAAAGCGCAGGGAACTCGACCTCGGCCTTGGCGTTCAGTCGCCCAGCTCTGAGATCTGGGCGCCCAGACGATGAGGCGTGACGAGTCAGGTGACGACGGCTCGGATGAGGAGGAGACTGGTCAGCCTCCTGTAGGGGGTACTGACCTCGGCCCTCCATAGGAACTCGGGCTGTCGTCATCCGGCTCTTCCTACACTGTCTAGGAAGATTTTTTCCGCCGCCTCTATTTTTGTATCTAGCTTGGGAATGGTGGTCCTAAGCTGCGTCTGCAGCGAAGATCAACTCGTCTTTGGCTTTCGATCTGGGTGTCTTACGGTTCAGGAGTTTACTTCCTTTGCGCTAAATTTGTCGATGGCGGCCGCTACGTAGGTGACGACGCGGACTCCGCGTATTTTATGTCCCCTGCTTGTAATTAGTTCAATTGTAATTTGTAGTTTGTAACTTTGTAGTTTGTAACTTGCTTTTCTTTTTAATGAAATTTGTATCCTTTATATTTCAATTGCGTATTCTTTTCAGTAATGAGTTTACTTAGGAATTTTTCTAAGTTACCTAGTGGTTCTTTATACTTGTAATTCATATTTCAACACTCTAACAGCCAGCCTGCATCCGTTTAGTGGCTTAGCGTGATTTTAAGGACCTATTCAGTTTCCTGCCTTTAGTTAGCTGTTGACCGCTATTGACCTTGGTCTGTAGCGTGTGGGGCTTGCGTGCCCTTTCTACTTAGTTTATTTTCCACACTTAGTATATTTTTATTCATTCTGGTACTTATGTAATTTTTACCCTTCGCAACGATTTTTAGGTGTCTGATATACTCATGACCGCCTCCTGCTTTAGGGCCGTAGCGACGTTAGCATGCGGTCTGTTGTCCATTACGTGTCATTTTCTTTGAGCTTGTAGCTCTTTTGCGATTGCCGTAAAGTAGGTTAAGCAGCATGGCCGTGCCCCTACCTGTCGCAAGTTTACTTTATTTCTTTTGCTCAACTTGTGGGTTGAGTTTGCTTCTATTGTGGGCGGATTCTGCCCTGACAGCGAGCTGAGGCTATTGCATGGCTTTAGTAGGAGGCCGCTTGGGACTGGTTCTCTCAAGAGGTCTTACCCTTTCGCTACTTTCACACGTAGAAGCCGTCCAAGCACGTTAGTCCTGGACTCTCCCAGTGCTTGTAGTTATATTTCCACACAGGGGACGTCCAAGTACGGTGGCCCTGGACGCCTTTCCCTGCTGCCGGAGCCACTCTGTAGCCGGCGGCGAGTGGTCTTACCCAATTAATGTGTCCAGCACAGTGCTTGCCCAGGTACATGGCCGTGGGACTTTGTAACTGGCGCCATCTGTGCACTATGGCCGCAGGTGGTCTTACCCAATTTTACCATTTCCATGCAGGGGCGCCCAAGTACGGTGGCCCTGGGCGCAATTCCATGCGGTCGGAGCCACTCTGTAGCCGGCAGTGAGTGGTCTTACCCAAACTCTGTGTCCAACACAGTGCTTGCCCAGGTACATGACCGTGGGACTTTGTAACTGGTGTCATCTGTGCACTATGGCCACAGGTGGCCTTATCCATTCTTTGCTCCTTGGACAACGGTTGGTGGGTGCTTTCATGCCCCTACTCCTGCCAAGGTGTTAGTAGAAAATTTCAAAAATTCTACATTTTTGAATCAAATTATCTTGATTCATCGGCCCCGGGGTACTCCTCCCTCCTTGCCCCCTAGCTAGCTTCTGTCTGACGCAAGTCTAAACAAATGCTGGGCAAAGAGCTAACATAAATAAATTAATGTTGCTTCGTGCGGTGTCAACAAGCCTGAGCACTCGCACGGTGCAAAAATAAAAAGGTTAGCAACCTCGTTAAAACCTTTCTATGGAAAACCCAGTGTGACAAATCCATAGATAAAGAAAGAGTACAGTGACTTACACATAGTATTTCTTTAAATTATCCGCATTCCAGTGGGAGGGCAGCTCGTACCCATCCATGTTGGTGAGATTGTAAGTTCCCGGCTGCTTGACATTGGTGATTCTGTACGGCCCTTCCCAAGTAGCTGACAGCTTGCCGTGAATATTGGCCTTGCCTGTTGCGCTCGCCTTTCTCAGCACAAGGTCTCCTAATTCAAAGTCCATGTGGTTAACACGGCGGTTATACGTGCGGTGCATTCTGTTTTGGTAGACCGCCACGTTTAGATAGGCTTGATCTCTCACTTTCTCCAGCAAATCCAGGGACTCTCTCCTCGCCTCTAAATTGCTGGCTGCGTCAAACAAGTCAACCCTTGGGCTGGGAGACTGGACCTCTACCGGCAGGAGAGCTTCTGCACCGTACACCAGAATAAACGTAGTGTGGCCAGTTGCTTCCTTCTCCATTGTCCTAAGGGACCAAAGGACACTTGGTAGTTCATCAGCCCAAGCTCTTTTTAACTCGTCCAGTCTCTTCTTCATTCCATTCAGCATCTGCTTGTTTGCGGCTTCCGCTTGGTCGTTGCAATTGGGGGTGGGTTACTGAAGAGTAAGCAACCACCATGCCGTTATTCCTCAACCAGTCCCTTAATGTGTCGTTGTCAAACTGCCTGCCATGGTCAAACACTACCACCTTCGGTACGCCGAACCTAGTGATGACATTTGGCCCGATGAACTTTCTCACCGCTGGTTCAGTTATAAGTGGGACGACCTTGGCTTCAATCCATTTTGTGAAGTAGTCCACCAGTGAATGTCCGGTCCATGGATTTGGAAATTTCTACACCGCTTTGTCAGCTCCTTTGCATCTTTAATCATTGTTGGCCAGAAGTATCCGGCCCTTAGTGCTTTGTGGGCCAGATTCCGCCCCCCTATGTGATGACCGCAGGCGCCTAAGTGAATCTATTCAAGTATGTAAGTGATAGGCTTAGTCGCACTTGCCTAGTCAAAGATAAACCTGACAAACCTAAGGGATAGCTAGGGTAAGTCGGGGTCGAAATCCACAGGGAGATGGTCGCAATGTTGGTTACTTTGAGTGATTCTAGTCTCGGTTCGAGTGAAAAGGGTTTACAAAAAGCTAGAGCGAAAGATAAGGGTTTAAACGATAAAAGAAAGGTCTAAGGAGTCGGGGATAGCATAGGTAAAGCTAGGATAAGGGATGGTGACAGAAAAGAGTCGGGAGTCACATGTGCTAAGGAATAGGCTCGGCCTCTCGGTCCTAAGCGTCCTCTAGGTCTCGGTAACGGGCTCTCGCTACTTACTACCGAGGGTCCTAATGGTTAGTCTTATGCCCTACCTTAAACTAGGCTTTCGGTCTTAAGTTTAAGGGTGGAAAACGCTCACTAATCCTTGGCCAAAGGATCAACAAACACAATCAAAGCAAGATAACCAAAGTCACATGTAAAACCCTAATCAAACATCACCAAAAATCATCCTAGACTACTCACCCATGATCACCCTTCCTCTCTAGATAAAGGACTACTCACACATAGCGAAAATGATAACAAAAGCAAGGGAAATAACGAAAGACATGATCAACAATGATATATAATGAAATGATAATCAAAGGAGAGAAGTACAAAACAATACCTAATCAGAAATTCAAGAGAAAAGGAAGAACAAAGACAACAAATACCAAATAGGATGATCAAAATAGCGTAAACCGAGTCGGGAATTGAAATTACAAAATATGAAAAGTATGAACCCTAAGTTTTCTTGAGAATGAACTTTAAAGTGTTAAGAAAATGTTGTAAAAAGATAGTGTACGAATAAGGCCTCTAACTCCTTCAAATAGACGAAATATTTTAAGCACACGAAGAGTCGAGCCCGTCCCTGACCTCCGGGACACTCATCCCGTCTGGGACCACCTGGTAGCCAGCTCCCAAGGCCACGGGACAGCCATCCCATGGAGTTCAGAATTTATCTCTTTTTTGGCACTTCTTGTACTTAGCTTTATTTTGCTTCTACGTCGTCCCAAGGTATAGGGACGAGGCCTAGGTCGTCCCAAGGCATAGGGACGAGATCAAAATTGAGTATAAGAGCTTCACACTCCATCCCAAGGTCCCGGGACACCTTCAAACACTAAAACGAGGCTCGTGCGCAACCGAAACGGCACGAAACCAACTCGAAACATCACGAAACTTTATGAAACTTCACAAAAATTCCCGACCAGAATCCTAAACTCCAAATTAGCGCGGCGTTTACCTACAAAATAGACACAAAAACGCAGCAGAGCCAAAACGGAGAGAAATAGGAAGCGAAATGCAAGTAAAAGCACGGGAAACGCAAAGAAAAGCTCGTGAACAAGGGGGTATACGCATATAAATATAGGACACATCAAACTCCCCCAAACCGAACCGTTGCTTGTCCTCAAGCAACCAAGCATGACAGAAAATAGAGGACAAAGCGAGAAAAAGAATACTTCCCCAAACAATCACCAAACCGCAAGTAGCTTTAGCAAATGACAATCAATCCCGAAGCAACACGAGACGTATGGAAATAGCAAGCTAACGGATGAGAATTACAAGACGGCGCAGAATGAATAGCATGGCTTAAACAAAGGCTCTCTAGCAACCAAATCACGGACCTCTCGCGGTTTCCACTCTAGCACAAATGATGAACAAGTTGATATATGTGATGACACTCACCTACTCGACTTGTGAAAGCACGCCCGCAATCTAATGTGGACCAAATCTCGCATTCCCGTACACAAATAATGTCACAAAAACGAACCAAACATGAGGACTTACATAGGAAATGAGGTGTATAAAGGCCAAAGAGAGGATAAGGGTAAAAAGGTGGACAAATGATTATGGAATCGTGGAGCTAAGCCACTAGAAACCACTAGTACTACTCAAGTGCTCGTCCAACAAAAACGGAACCCAACTCTCATAATAAACGGACCAAAAGCAGCATATCGGTCGCCTCTACACATCATCGCTACAAAGAAATCGAATACAAGTGCTCACTCATATAACAACAACAACTTCTTTTTCATTTTGTGCACACAATTTTTCTTTCTTTGTATTTTTGTGTGTTGTGTTTGTTTTTTTTTCTTTTTTTTCAGATTTTTGTTCTTTTTTTTTCTTGAGCAAAGAACACACTCACAAGTTGCGGAAAACCTCAACAAAGGTCGGGGAAACAGCAATCCCGACGCATATTCACCAACACTCTCAAGCAAACGACATCAGCAAGTCGTAGCAATGATCAAAACCTATAGAACACGCACAAGAGTAAGCAAAAGCGGTAACTAGCAAGGCTAGGGTAGGCTATTTGGCAAGTAGCTAGCAAACTCATGTGGGTAAGGGGTAAAGGATCATATATGGGAGGATAAAACAATGTAAGAACAAGGCGAATCATATGAAATCAACTAAAGCCTCATATGCAAAACAAGTGACAAAATTGCGGGGAAAAACGGGATAGGGGCCACACTTATGCTTGTTAATATTACGTACCCCACGAGGCGAACTACTCACAATAAGCACGGGGACCGGGATAGATGAACCAGCCTCTGGAGGCTAAAAACCTCACAAAAAGAGTAGCTATAGTCCGCGAATGATAAAGCCAACAAGCAAAAGCATGCCATCATCTACTAGCGTCAAAACATTCTCGTAGCGCTAATCCAACAATAAAAACATGCCAAAGCCAAAAGCAAATTAGGGAAGGGATGTCGGGGAAGAATAAGGTAAACAAGCTCGCAAACAACGATTCGGGATACGTATTTTTGGTATTTTTGAGAAATTTTCTGATTTTTTTGGGATTTTGTGAATTTTCAGATTTTTTTGGATTTTGTGATTTTTGAAAATGAAAAACGAAAAAGAAAACGCAAAGATAAAGCAAAACGGATAGCAAAGCGTTCCTCCCCCCCAAACCAGACAACACATTGTCTCCAATGTGTCCTAAAGCACATCAACACGGGGACCTTAAAATAAGGGAGAAAAACGGTAAAAGTCTTAAAAGAAATAAAGTACATACAAGATATTTACAATGAAAACGCCCCCCCAAACCGGCTTCAAACGGGGGCTCAGCAACGGTACTAGAAGTACCACCATCCGTGGGTCGCGTCGTACACGAACCCACTACCATCGTCCTCATTGTCATCAAGTCCATCCTCATCACCACCTACTCTGCCATCATCATCAACAGCTCCAACACACGCAACAGCAGGCACGTCGTCTTTGATCACAGCTCTACCCTCGTCTATCCTCCCTAGCTCACCTGCAACAACATCATGACAACAAAGCACGGCCTCAAGAGGGTCCCTCTCGAGGACTCTAGGTAAGTTATCATCCACACAAGCATCAATAACATCTAAAGCAAAGACATGCTCCTCCAACATTGGGCGCTTTAAAGCGGTCGACAGATTAAAAGTAATTTGATCACCTCCTACATCCAAAGTCAACTTTCCGTTCTTGACGTCTATAATAGCACCAGCAGTGTGCAAGAAGGGCCGACCCAAAATAATAGGAATTTGGGAGTTCTCGGCCATGTCAAGAACAACAAAGTCGACCGGAATGAAAAACTTACCAACCTTGACGGGAACGTCCTCCAAGACACCTAGAGGGCGTTTGACAGAACGATCCGCCATTTGGAGTGTGATATTAGTCACTTTTAAAGGGCCTATGTTGAGCTTCTCGCATACCGAGTAGGGTATGACGCTCACACTTGCACCTAGGTCGCATAAAGCATTATCAATAAAAGTAGTACCTATAGTGCAAGGAATAGAGAAGCTACCCGGATCCTTTAGTTTAGCAGGAGACTGGTTTTGTAAAAGTGTGCTGCATTCAGCAGTGAAAGCCACAGTCTCGACCTCACTAAATGATCTTTTACGGGTGAGGATGTCTTTTAAAAACTTTGCATAAGCGGGAACTTGCGTGACAAGCTCGGTGAAGGGGACGGTTACCTTTAAGTCCTTGACAACTTCCATAAACTTACCAAACTGCGTATCAAGCTTAGACTTTACCACTCGACTCGGGAATGGCAACTTGATTTGAATTGGCGGCTCCACCGGCTTGTCCTTAGCTTGCTGCGTCTCCTTGTGACCCTCCACGTGTGAGCTTCCTAGCTCGCTTCCACTTTTGGCCACGGCTGCCCCACCATTGGGCACGGTCACACCACCTTCTCTAGCCCCATGTTGACCCACGGCCACCCCTCCTTGTGGTGCTCCATTGCTCTTTGTACCTGCAACATCATCACTAGGCACACTAAAGTCATTAGCAAAAAGAGAAGGGTCTACCTCACTTACCACCTTCGCAGGTGGGGCATCAAAAGTAGGCATATGAGGACCATCATAGCTCGTGCCGCTACGCAAGGAGATGGCATTGATCGACTCATGTTGTTGCGGTTGTGATCCTTGCGACGGAAGAGAGCCCGGCTTCCTTTGAGGATTAGAGGAAGCAAGTTGAGCCATTTGTGTTTCGAGCATTTTAATGGCCGCATCCTTCGCTTGATCGCTCTTTTGCATTTGAGCCATCATCGTCTCTTGAGTCTTAGCCATTTGCATCATCATGGCTCTCATTTCACTCATGGGGTCGACACTCGAAGAGGGAGCGGCTTGCATTAGTGGCGGATCATTTTGGGGTTCAAAATTGGGCGATTAAAGCCCGGTGGGTTGTAAGGTCATGGGGCATTGTTATAACGGCTGAAATTTTGTGGAACGTTGTGTGTAGGATAGTTTTGTGGGCTGTTTTGGTGATGTTGTGGTGGATTCAAAACGTTTTGGCTTTTGTAACTCAAGTTCGGGTGATTCTTGTAGCCTTCGTTATAGTAGTTTGAATAGGGATTGTTTTGAGATTGAAAAGCATGGACGGGATACATACCTCGGCATTCTAAGGAAGAATGACCGGAAACGCCACATGAACCGTAAGTTGGGTCATGGGAAGTGTGCATCGCCGCTACCGTTTGACCACTAGCATTTGAGGAACTACCGCAAGCTCTCATCTCGGTCATCATGGCGGTCATGGCATCAATCTTAGCCGTTAGCATGGCCACCGCATCACCATCGTGCTTACCTCCGCTCCGAGGAACATTCCTTAAGCTACCATATTGCGCATTGTGAATAGCCATGGCCTCAATCGTATCAATCACCTCATCAACGTCAATGTTGTCAAACCTACCATTTGCCGCAGAGTCTAGGACTTGACGTGACTCATTGTAGAGACCGTTGTAGAATTGCATTACTATAAACCACTTGTCCATGCCATGATGTGGGCATTGACGTTGCAAGTCCTTATACCTCTCCCACGCATCAAAGAGAGACTCATCTCT
This sequence comes from Dianthus caryophyllus, assembly GCA_023091065.1. Taxonomy (NCBI): domain Eukaryota; kingdom Viridiplantae; phylum Streptophyta; class Magnoliopsida; order Caryophyllales; family Caryophyllaceae; genus Dianthus; species Dianthus caryophyllus. The sequence goes on along the minus strand of CM041529.1, from coordinate 5,623,799 downwards.
CCTTTGCCTAAAGCTAGTAATTTGACTCCTTAGCATAGCGGTCTTCTCCGGAGGAAAATACTTTTGGTAGAATGCCAAGACCAAGGAGTTCCAATCGACAATGGCAAGCGCAACACGATTCAAAGAATTCAACCACAACTTTGCTTTGTCCCTAAGTGAGAACGGGAAAAGCATCTCTCGGATTTGATCTTGAGTGACACCCGTTTGTTTTATTGTAGAGCAATAGTCGCAAAAGTTTTGTATGTGGAGATTTGGGTCCTCATCGGGGCTCCCTCCAAATTGACTACACTCTATGAGGTTTATGAATGCGGGTTTAACCTCAAAATTATTGGCCGCTATGTTTGGCATTGCATTGCCCGTTGGAATTTGAGCCGCGGTCGGCTTTGACTGATCGGAGAGCTTCACCATTTTCTTTGGCTCGGGTGTAGGTTCAATGTGAGCGTCTATGAAGTAGAAGGAGAAACAACTTCCAAGTCCCTCAGCAAGTTCTTTCGCCTTAGGAAAGTACGCTCCGGTTCTGGGTCAAAAGGAATTGCCAAACCTTTTTGAGACGTACGAGATTGCCTGGGCATACACAACACTAGAGGCAACGGTAAGAAGCGGCCTCAAGGAATTGAGGTTCCTTGAGACAAGAGAAACAATAAGACAAGAACCAAATAAACAACAAAACTAAGCCGTCTCCCCGGCAACGGCGCCAAAATTTGATAGGCTTAGTCGCACTCGCCTAGTTAAAGATAAACCTGACAAACCTAAGGGATAGCTAAGGTAAGTTGGGGTCGAAATCCACAGGGAGATGGTCGCAATTTTGGTTACTTTGAGTGATTCTAGTCTCGGTTCGAGTGAAAAGGGTTTACTAAAAGCTAGAGCGAAAGATAAGGGTTTAAACGATAAAAGAAAGGTCTAGGGAGTCGGGGATAGCATAGGTAAAGCTAGGATAAGGGATGGTGACAGAAAAGAGTCGGGAGTCACATGTGCTAAGGAATAGGCTCGTCCTCTCGGCCCTAAGCGTCCTCTAGGTCTCGGTAACGGGCTCTCGCTACTTACTACCGAGGGTCCTAATGGTTAGTCTTATGCCCTACCTTAAACTAGGCTTTCGGTCTTAAGTTTAAGGGTGGAAAACGCTCACTAATCCTTGGCCAAAGGATCAACAAACACAATCAAAGCATGATAACCAAAGTCACATGTAAAACCCTAATCAAACATCACCAAAAATCATCCTAGACTACTCACCCATGATCACCCTTCCTCCCTAGATAAAGGACTACTCACACATAGCGAAAATGATAACAAAAGCAAGGGAAATAACGAAAGACATGATCAACAATGATATATAATGAAATGATAATCAAAGGAGAGAAGTACAAAACAATACCTAATCAGAAATTCAAGAGAAAAGGAAGAACAAAGACAACAAATACCAAATAGGATGATCAAAATAGCGTAACCGAGTCGGGAATTGAAATTACAAAATATGAAAAGTATGAACCCTAAGTTTTCTTGAGAATGAACTTTAAAGTGTTAAGAAAATGCTGTAAAAAGATAGTGTAATAACCTGGTTTTTAGTGGACTTTAATTACTAAGGCGGAAATTAATTAAGTTTTAAATCAGCGTTATTAATTATACAAATACCCAAAATATTACATCATCGTTTAAGAGTTGAATAAAACAACTCTAAGTACGGAAGTTTAAAAGAGTAGCGTTATATATATTACATCTCTCTCGCAAACAAACTAAGGTAAAGCAATAAAAACGTCTCGTGGCCCCATCCAAAATCCAGCTCCTGGTCCACGGTAATCCTGCACAATAAACTGATGGGGGGATGCCCGCTGAGCGGACAGTGACTAGCTATGCTCATACTTACCCTCGATTTCAATTACTTTGGTTTATTACTATCGTTTTATAACTATAACAGTACGATAAAACGATAAACATGCTTATTACATATAGCATATAAAGACATATAGGTCATAATAAGCATGCGATTTAAAGCGATAATTCATATAGGCATGATATTCAGTTATGAAAGCAATTAACATATAATTTCATAGCAATAGTATCACAATAATTCAACAGGAGTACAGTGCGATATCAGATCGCAAACAAACGTACATATAGTATTATTCACAAAATGCAGACTCGATTCACTTCAGAAATTTGTGGTCTTTAGTTTACAAAGATGGTACGCACTCATTCTCAATTAATCATACAACAGACAACACATACTGCTTACGAGCCTGACCACTGAGTAGGCCATTGTACTCTAGTCGCTTGCATCTCACTACCATAGTGCAGCGGCTTACTCGACTCGTGAACCACGTCGAATACTATAGTACTTGCATCTCATCTTCTAGTGTTCGAAATGATTCGAACTTCAGATACAATCTCGTCAAGTGATCTTTACATGTGGTAAGAACGAATGCAAGTGTCGCGCCCACTAAGAACGAAACACGGCAAGGAGACAGAACCGCTTAACCGACCTGAATCCACAAGGTCACGGGTGCCCTGATACCTCTAGCGAAATAGGGGAATAAAACCCTAGTCTAGTATGCATACACTAATATTCACTTTAAGAATGGGTTATGCTACTCATAGAGCACCTTAACTCTGAATAAAACGACTATTTCCTAGAGACCGACCCAAAAGAGTTGGCATATTCATTATCTTGTACGGCTTAGGCAATACGACTTAAGGTGTAAGGCATGGGCTGGATGCTAAGCAATAATGCTGCCGGCTAAACCACACTAACCGGGATGACCCATGTCAGAGACCGAGATAGTGGTATCCGCTACAAGACTATCTTAACCCCACTTCACTCACGATTGACGTTTTCATATCCGAGGCTCAAGTGTTTGACCTTTTATTTAACTTACTCAATATTCATTATTTATTTGATATTACATATCTCATGTTACTAGACTCTCCTAGTCTCATCGTCAAACGTTTAAGTATTTTATTTTCGGTTTCATATTATCACATAACACGTTCGTTTATTATTTGAAGTGTTGTTAATTATTAATGTTTTCAAGTTCCTATATTGAAACGTTTATTAGTATGTCCAATTTTATTTAAGTGTTTTTCAAAACACTTTAAGTTATTTACTTATTCATTTTAAATTTTTCTATACTTAGTAAAATTTTCATTTATTTCCAATATTTCAAATTTTGAAAATTGAAATATCTTTGAATTTTGAGACGTAACTTGTTTTACAAGTTTCGTAAATTTTTCACTATTCATAAATCACTATTCACTTGTCACTATTCATCGATCACTATTCATCGTATTTTATACGTATTCGTATTTTTATATTCTTCGTATTTTTATACGTATTTTTATACGTATTCGTATTTTTATACTTCGTATTTTATTCGTATTTTTATACTTATACGTATTCTTATACTTCGTGTTTCTACGTATTTGTATACTTATACGTATTCTTATACTTGTACGTATTTTTATACTTAAGATATTTTAGGTATAAAACTAAACCTGTTTATTTGCTAAGTATAATTTTCTAGTTTCAAAGTCGTTAAGTTCGTTTTGTACTTAGTGATTTGTGAAAATATTTTAGAAGTAGCACTCGGTTAAATTTAGTCATATACTTAGCTAAAAATTTAACGGTCTCCATTTTTAGCGACGTTGTCGTAGTTCATTTAAATAGTCCGTATGTCCAAATCCAACAGTCCAAATAGCAAAGGCGGTAGCACACGATTTAGTTCATTTTTATAACGGTTAATCATTTCTATCGGTTTAATATATTTCATTTATAACTAAATCGATTTATACTCAAATTCAATTCTACTAACTATTAAACTTTAGTGACTTAGTGATAATTTCATTTTGATCAAATTTGGTCCATTTTATATAGTAATGCCGTGTGGTTTTATATATATGACAAAATTGATTTACTTCTTTTAATTTCTTAATTCAATTTATTACCTACTAATTAAATTATTTTAACAATAAACTAAAAAGTGATAAAAACGATTTTTTGACCCAAAACATGTGTAAATGCCGTGAGCATGTATAGGTAGTGTTCTAAATTTTGTTTTTCGATTTTATCGGTTTTTACCTTAAAGTCTTTATATTTTAATTATTCTAATTATACTAAAACGATTTAAACTAAAATGAAACTTTACTAGAAATTTCATTAGACTAAAATTTAAGCTAAAATATAAAGTGAAATTTTCTAAATGATTTTCTAAGTGTTTAAGTTGATTTATGTAATAGTACTAACATAATATAAAACAATAACTAAACATAAACATAAATTATTAACAAACATAAAATAAAATAAAATCAAAATGAGTAAAAATGAAGAACACACATGAAGATCATAAGAACACATATGAACATCAAACTTAAACTCAAGAACACATTTTGCACTTTTAACAACTTATAATTTATTTTTCTAATTTAATTTTTTTTTTTACATGACAACATCCATTTTAACCTAACTTAATCCAACATATTATTTACAAAATTTAAAAGTGAAAATTTATGTAAAAATAAAGGGAAAACCGTGAGGTTTTATGTGCGTGTATAAATTTTCATTTTCGATTTTTATTCACTTTAAACTCATTGTTAAAACTTAACATAATTTTTATACATAACTACAACATAACTAAAACATATCTAAACATAAAAATCATATGAATCATAATTAAAAATGCTCAAAATTAATTTAACTCAACATATGAACATATTACTACAATAATCTATTTAACATATTATTTAGTTATTATCATTATTTATACAACACATAATCATACAAACACATAATCATGATGGTTAACATATTTTAGCATAGAAATCATACTCATAAAACTTATAATAAAAATCAAATTAATTTACAAAGAGGCTAATATAAGAAATAACTAGTCACCTTAAATTGGCAAGCTAGAGGTTATCCGGATCTATAATATTATCTAGGTCCAAAGCTTCACCCAAGTACCCGTCTTCACCTTCAAAAACCCGTAACAAAGTGAGCTCCAAATACCCAAAGATATGCTTAGAATACAAGTGAATTATTAGAGTAATATTAGTGTTTTTATTTAAGTGTTTTAGGAGAAAAATGAAAGAAAACAAAAGAGAGAAAATGGTTGCATGTAGCTCGGCAAAATGGAGACAAGTGAGGTTGAGTTTTGCACTTGTGATTTATGAGGATGCTAGTATGCAATTTTAGGTTAAATGAATTAAGATAAAGTTGGTTTTATTTAGTAAATAATGTTTAATTAAAAGATATTAGGGAACACCTTATTTCTAATTGGTTAGTAAAGTCTTTGACACTATTTGGTGTTAGAAATGTTTATTATGTGTTTTAAAATGTTTTTCACGAAATTGGTCAGTTTTAAAAAGTCGGGCGTCAAAAGCGATAAAAGTTAAATGTGTACGCGTTTGACGATTTTTCGAAATATTTCTACTTTTGAATTATAAGACTAAAATATTTTATTTATTACTCGAGAAAATATTTAAAAGTGACGGAAATGAAAATGGTAGTATTAGAGTAGTAGTATTGTATTTTGTATGCATTATTATTATTGTGTATAAACATTAAATTTTTAATACAAAATAAAAATGATGATGAGAAAATTAGATGTGTAAGTAAACGAAAGATTTGTGTAAGAAAAAATGGAAGAGGATAAACTTGAATATTTGGTGATAAATCAAAGGCTCAAATAAATTTTTCGGGCTCGATTTTCATTTTCGAAATTTTCGATTTACGCGCTCGCGAAAAGTTTCGAAATAAAAGATATGATCTTAAAATAGTGTTTTAAAATAAAATCGGAAATAAAAATAAAAATAATTTTTGAAAGGTACTAAAAACAAAAATTGAGTTTTAATCCTCGAAATTTTGAATAAAAATTTCCTAGGTCGAAATACTTATTTTTTTTCGTTGAATGTTATAGATTTAAAAATTTATATTTAGCCGTCAAAAATTTAATCAATTTAAATTAGGTGTGACTTTAAATTTCGACAATTTATAAAAAGCTAGTTTAATAGAAATGAAATAGTAATTAGATATTAATATAATATGATTTATTAAAAATTAATCAAAATGATTATATTTTTTATTAAAAGTTGATGTTAAGTTTGCCTCTTCAAAAATTAAAAAGAAAGTGGAAGAGGATAAGATACTTGACCTTGATTTGCGTGTTTGAAATCGTTGACTTGAATTTCAAAGCCGAGAAAAGTATAAGGGTACATTTTTACTTTGAAAACGAAAAATGTCCGAAATTGAATTTTATAAATAAAAGGTTTTACTTTTATTTTTATGAATAGTAAACATAACTTAACATTTTTGAAATTTGAAAGGCGATATTAATCTTGTGTTGATTTTTATATAATTTTGAAATGTGTTTCTTTTTGAATTCTAAAGATAATACAACATAATTTATTTTTCAAAATTTTTAAATTTGTACTTAAGAAATTTAGTATTATTTGGCGAAAAAAATTCAGATGTATTTTTATTATAAGGAAAATGATGAATTTAATTTAAGGAATTAAATTCTTTTATCAAATTGTGTTAAAATAACACGGGGTGTTACAGATAGTGTACGAATAAGGCCTCTAACTCCTTCAAATAGACGAAATATTTTTAAGCACATGAAGAGTCGAGCCCGTCCCTGACCTCCGGGACACTCATCCCGTCCGGGACCACCTGGTAGCCAGCTCCCAAGGCCACGGGACAGCCATCCCGTGGAGTTCAGAATATAATTTGACTTTATATATGTTTTTTATTTCAATTAGTCTCTCTTAAGACCAACATACCCGTTTTAAGGTTTAAGACAGGTCAAATATGACCCGTTTTGGCCCATTAACCCTTTTTTTTTTTTTTTTTTTTTTTTTTCGAATTTTTTTAAGAGTCATTTTTTTTTTTCCAACTTAACTCAGAAAGCGTAAAACACACAAATTTTAAATGGTAACAATATTGAAAAAATTGGTAACATACTATATTATATTGGTAACATATTGTCAAACATAAAAACATAATACATACTAGGAATATAAATTAATAATGTTTGGATCATAATATATTATGTTATCATTTATTAATGAATTGTTATCAAGTTTTTTATCATTTAATTGTCAAACATAAAAACATAATACATACTAGGAATATAAATTAATAATGTTTGGATCATAATATATTATGTTATCATTTATTAATGAATTGTTATCAAGTTTTTTATCATTTAATATTAACCTATTTTGGTAACATATTATATAATTATGGTAACATATTAAACAATTATGGTAACATATTAAACAAATATTATGACAATATTTTAATATAATATGTTACCATTTTGGTCTACTTTGTTACCATTTTTAATTACCCTATAAATACGATTTTCGATAAAAGATTAAAAAAAAAAAGATTGGGTCTTAAAAAAAAATTTTAAAAAAAAAAAAAAAAAGGAAAATGGGTCATACCCGACCTGTTTTAAGCTTAAAACGGGTATGTTGGCCTTAAACAAGAATTTGTGTTTTTATTTTTACTTTTGAGAAAAATCCAAAGTTACTCTAAACGCTCACAAGGGAATCAAGAGGTAAAAAGAAAACGTCACAATGTCTGCAAATGTGCAAAATTTGAAGTTTAGTTATCTTCATTTCACACAAGTTTTTCGACGCTTCTCCTCGTCGTCGCCGTCTTCCTCGACATCAACCCCAACCCCAACATCCTCTTCGTTGTCGGAATACTTATCGAAAGCACTTGGGTTTTCTGAGCAGCAATCGTTACAAATTTGCACAAGACTCGCTCGTTTCTCTGGAAATAATGGTGAAAAGAAGGTCAGTGATTTCTATTTCGCTGGAAATGCATTTTCCGTCATCGATTTCTTGAGAGAAACCGGCTTTAACGATGCCCATATTAGAAAGATTGTGTTTACAGACCCTCAAATTTTGACATCCAAAGTTGATAAAACCCTAAAACCCAAAATTAAAGTTTTTCATGATTTAGGCTTTTCTGGGAGTAATATTGTTGAGGCGATTTCGGGTAATCATAAATTGATTAAGTGTAAGTTGGATTCGTCAGTTTGGTCCACAGTTTTAGCTTTGAGGCAGATTTTGTGTAGTGATGATGATTTGATTTCAGTGCTTAGGAGAACACGTTTTGGTTATGGTCTTACAGGTCATGACCTCGACACTAACATCGATTTTTTGAAGAATTCAGGGATTTGTATTGAGACGATTAAGAAGGCTTTGATATCACAGCCTAGCTTGTTTCTGCGCTCAGCTGAGGATTTTAAGCGTTTAGTGACTAAGGTTGAGAACGAATTTGGCATTTTTAGAAGTGCCGGAGTGTTTCTAACTGCCCTTAGGTTGTCGAGTGGCTATAGTGAGACGTCCTTGAAGTCAAAATATCGGGTTTTCGAGAGCTTTGGATGGACTGAATCTGATATTAAGGCACTCATCAAGGTACACCCTTGTTGCTTGATGTTCTCTGAACAAAGGATAAAAAAATCCTTAAATTTTCTCATGAAAGAGTTGGGTTATGAGCCCAAGTACTTGATATCCCATGCTTCGTTGTTATCGTGTGGGGTCGAGAAGAGATTGTTGCCTAGGCATCAAGTATTGTCGGTTTTGAAGGAGAAAGGGTTGATAAGGGCGGATTTTCCGCTTTATGCTGCTGTGCGAGTGACTGAATCTCCGTTCGTGAAGAGATTTATTGTACCATTTAAAGAGGTTCATGAGTTATATACTAAGCTTACAGGTTATAGTCTCCAAATTGACAGAAATGCGGAAGGTGACTCGTGAAGTTGGGTTCTGGTGCTAGTGTTGTTTGGTTTGTAAGGAATACATGAATCAATGCCATTTTGTACGGGGTTGTGTTATCAGTGTTGCCTAGGCATATATAGAATATTGTCTGTTTTGCAGGCGAAAGGGTTGATCAAGGTGGGTTACCTGCTTTGTAATGCCGTGCAGCTCACTGTTCTTAAAAGAAATTTGTTTTACCGTTTGATGAAGTTCATCTGTTCATGAATTGTATACGAAACTTACAGTTCTTCGCTGCATTGATAGGTCAATGCCATTTTTGTATGGGATAGGTCAGATGTTAGTCTTTGAACTGACGAGAAACCCGGCATTTGCCTTTGACTTCTCTTACTACACTTTCCTTTTGTTTGAGTTGATTTTTAATGCATTACTCCGAACGCTTGCATGACTACTATCTACCCGTTTAATTTTTCAGTATGTCTGTTTGTTGTCTGTAAACTAGAGATGTCGCTGTGTTTCTATCTAATGTAGTCACTCGTTTATCTATTAATGTAGACCGAACGTCTTTCCTCGACACTTCGTGATATCCATTGAACCCTGTTTAAGTTAGATTTAGATTTTTTACTAAAAGTATTCGCTAGTTAATTGGTTTATGATCTTCCAGTGATTGCGTGCATAGTTCTTTTGCAGTACGTTCGACTTGAGTCTACGATGATTGAGAGTAATTTGCCTGCATACTTGCTTTCCATTATGTGCGACTTGAGTCTAATTGAGTAATTGGTAAGGAAAACGGTGGAGATAACAAACTACTCTGTTGTATGCAGAAGAGCTTAGTTTAAATGGCTCATCTTGTATGAGGCACTAGTTAAAACTAGGGATGGCAATGGATCGGGTTCGGGTCGGGTGGAGACTCACCCGAATCCATCACCCGACTCCATCCACTCCACCCGAATCCATCATCCATCTGACTTACCTTCACCCGAATTCAATCCACCCGTCATCCACGGGTGAATCGGGTGGTCCACTGGATTCTCAAATAACAAAAAAGTAAAAAACAAATATGAATATAAAAATGAAATATGAACGATATTTTCTAAAAAAGTCGAGTAGCAATTGTTTTTTTTGTGGGTTTATTGGGTTAGAGTTTTTTTGGTAGAGCTTTAACAACAGTAAGTTGTAAAATGACTAAATGAGTAATGGAGTATCATAGGCAGTAGTCACTTACGGAGTGTTTTTTATTTTTATTTTTGTTTTTCGTTATTGTTGGGATTTTTATTACAAGATGTATTTTAATGTTTATTTACGTATTTTATTTAGTAAACTTTTAAATTATATTTTTGATAATATTTTGGTGATTATTAAAAAATAGTAGTATTTTTTAATCGGGTGGATGTCGGGTTCGAGTGGTAAACGGGTGACGGGTGGATGATGGATTGGATGATGGCTCACCCGAATCCAATCCGACCCATCATCCAACTCGTCCATCATCCATTTTTCATCCATTAAAGTCGGGTTGTAATCCACGTACTTGGATCGGGTGGATCGGGTTTTTTCGGGTTCGGGTGAAATTGCCATCCCTAGTTAAAACGCCTTGTGTATTTTAAATACTCCATTTTGACAAGGTGTTTTTTTTTTTTTTTTTTTTTCAATTATGTCCTTTTTATCCTATTTTGAAAAAAAAAAAAAAAAAAAAAGTATTTTACCCTAATTTATTTTCAGAACTACATTATCTAATCTAATCTAATCTAATCTAATACAATTTTAAAACAAGATCATTGACTAAACACTTGACTTACCTCACCTCATTTCCTATTTCCTATTAGCATGCCATGTATGATAAAAATGCCCTCCTTTGTTTCCACCTCACCAATTAATCATTAAATTAAAATTTAAACTTAAACATTAAATTGATAGACAAAAACATTAAACATTAATGAATAAATAAACATTAAATTTTATTAACAATTCAATTTTATTAAACATTAAACAACAAATTTAATTAAAAAAAACTTTTTGGGGTGGATTGTAAGTTTGTAACGCCTGCAAAACGATCATAACTATTGGAATATCTCAATTAATGTCCTCTTTAATTTTGTCTTTAAGCTTTCTTTTATTGATTTATCAATGCTTCTCTATTTTCTTCATCGTCACAATGCATAATCTCATCTCAAACATTCATTTCCTAAACTTACAAAAAAGAACATACGGAGTATTAAATTTGCTTAAATTAAAATTAAATTAAATCCAAAACAATCAATGCAAAAAATAAATGAAATTAAATTAAATTAAAATGCTTCTCTATCTTCTTCGAATTCACAATGCATTATCTCATACATTGATTAAAACGTCATCATTACTATTTGAAAATTGTAAAAATAAATACAAAAAACCTTACAAATTACCAAGACACTTGTAACTAGAATTTAAATGTCTACTAAATCAAATTCCAAAAACACTAAAACTAAACCAACACAAACAAAAGAGCACAAAATTACACGACTTCAACATCCCGAAACAAATAACAAAAGATAGCACCACAAATCGCAGCAATAAGGCAACTAACACCCTCGAAAGCAAAATACCAAATCACCGCCCGGGTTACAAGAGTATGGGAAGCAACTGCCACGGAAGCAGTAAAACTGTATTCACTAGATTTGATCTTGCTAGACAAAGAGGTAAACTATCTACAATTACGTAAATACATCAGTAACAATAATGTCAGGCGTTGAAGTTAACAACAGATATTTGTGGAAATGCAATGTTGATGACTGCCGAATTAGTATTCATGTGTGCAGAAACTTTCGAAATTACAGAATAGAGTGCGGTAACGTTAGAGATTTTAACAGTGAAGAAACACATTAATAAAATAATAAGTTATAAATTAAAACAGAGTACATATACTTATATGATACGACATACGAGTAAATTAGATAATACTCCCTCCATCCCCAATTAATTGTCCCCTTTCTATTTTGGGATGATTTAAGGGATGGTAATGAAAATGAAAAAATTTTGAAAATTATTTGCTAAAACATACTCGTACTAAATATAGAAAGGAAACAATTAATTTGGGAAAAAATTTAGTTGAAAAGGGATAAGTAATTTGGAATGGAGGGAGTAATACGGAGTATATCATTATATATCTACAGATAATGAAATACTCCGTATAAATTAAACAAAAGTACATATACCGTACATCACAAAACGGTTTAGATATTCGTGATAAAATTGTACACGGTATGAATTAGGAGGTACAGATTCTTTACATTGTAGTTTAACTTAGTGCTAAAGCGCCTTTATATTTAGTTGTTTACTGAAAATCACAAATATGGCCTCCAAATATGTCTTATATGACTTTTTAATTTTTTGGAGATAAAAATGCACTTAACTCGCTTATGTTAACTACATGACTTCAACATCCCAACAAATTACTCCGTATATCTCAAATCTCATGATTCACAAATAATAGTGCATATGTTAATGTTAATTTTAATCTTATTTACGAATCTGTATATGATACCAATTTTATATTTTATGGATTAATAGAGGGAATAATAATGCTACGATACAATAAAAAAAAAAATAACTACGTTTCAGGATTAAAAGGTATTAAAATCAGAATACAAAACAAAAACCTACAAAATCAATGATAGTTAGTGCACAACTTTCAAAACTGTATCTTTGTGCACCAAGTATGATGATCTATTAATTTCGTGAATATTAAGTTCATTTTATTAGGTTTGTATGACTGAAAATCTATATAGAAATGAATAATATAGAAGAGAAAGTTATGACAAATATGAGATAGATGAGACAAAAATTGGTGTTTAAAAGTAAAAATTGGAATTTTTGTGTGTATTAACAGAAATATGAATTAACTACAACTGTCACACAGAGTATTAGTCAACAGCAACTGAATTCCAAAAAAAAACACACAACTACTAGATTTGGAGTACAAGTGAAAATGGGATGATGTGGTGAAATGTATTTTGGTCCGTTCTTTTTATGCTGAAATGTTAATGGTATGTCTTCTATTGATTTTGATGCTTTGTATATATGATACGAGTAGTACCACCAGCAAAAAAAAGGACGAAAATGTCAAGAAGAGAACCCAAATAGAATAGGGAAATAATCATGTTTCAAAATTTGCTTTTCTAACCGGTGTTGGAACATCTTTTGATTTTTTCAACGATTTTTGTGGAATTTTAAAAAATTGGTATGGTAATAAACTTGTCTATTTAGCTGATGTAGTTACACAACGATATGTAAAGACGTATGATTAATTATTGGGAGTTTCTGCGCTAATAACATTTGGAATGTAAATACTGTTAGATAAAATAGGACAACCACAAAACGAAATTTAATCTGACCCGTGAAAGCACGGGTCACGTCACTAGTTGTTACTGAAAAATGAAAATAGATCTCATTGGGGTCAAAAGGCGTGCATTCTTGCTCGCCTTGAACTTTCCGTCTTCTCCCTTGGGCTGCTTAGTAACATTATAAGATTTTGTACATTATAATTAATACGAGTATTTTTTTTATATGTATATATGGTAATACTTCTTGTGTTAAGTTAGTAAACACACCGTAATAATAATTATACTAATGGGAGAATTATTGTAACACCCCGTGTTAATCTAATACTTTAATTAGCCATCGAATATTATTTTTAAGGCTTAAATCTTCTCTTAATCTTTTAACCTTCCAAAATCGCATTTTAGCAAAAACTTTCTTTTTGAAAAATTTATCGACTTACTCAACTTTTAAAAATTTTCTTCAATAGTAAATTAAATATTTTAGTTTTAGAATTCAAAAGTAGAGATATTTCGAAAAATCATCAAAAGCGCACACATTAACTTTTACCGTCTTTTTTACCCGATTTATTTCGTAACACGTTTTTCGAAAATAAAACATTTTAAAACATCGGGGGAACATTTTCTTAGCCAAATAGTAAAATGGACTTTTGTGTCCAAATGTGATGATTATGTTTAATTTGATTTTAATTAAACTTTATTTAATTAAATACTTTACTTAACCTAATTTATTTCTAACTTATCCTCACAATATTTCAAAGAGCAAAATCAACTTCATTTTCTCTCATTTGGCCGTCCAACTTCACTCCATTTTCTCCCTTTATTTTTCTTCCATTTTATTCCAAAAACCTCATAAATAAAACCTATAATATTTCCTTAATAATTCACTAGTATTCTTAGTTTTGTATGAATATATCGGTATATAGTCCATTAAATTCATAGGATTATAATGAAAAACTTTATATGATTTATAGTCATAAATTGAAATTGCATAACATAATATAAAGATTTAGAATTAACCTTTTTATCCTTTGAATTTGGCCTAAGAACAATACCAAAAATATGGTATCTCCTAATTGAAACACCCAAGATGAGTTTAAGATATGCCTCTTAGAAATGCTAGATAATTTAGAGAAGAAAACTGTTTTTTTTTTCTCTTGTTTTAGTGTTGTAGTTTTGATGAATGAATAAATGAGAGTTCTTTTTAGATTAGGATGAGTGAATTAGGTTAAATAGAGTGGAAGAATCCTACCCCCTACCATTTCCTATCACACGTCTAACCCTAGGGTTTTGGGGAGAATATTTTCTCTCCAAAATCTAGCTTATTGACCAAGAAAATGTATCTAGACACTTTTCTATTTGGTCATCTTAGCTTTTAATATAATGCTACATATATTACTAGTATCATCTGCATGGACCGACTATAATATATCATTAAATATAAATATCCTTATATTTATAATTTGCTAATTAATTATAACAATTTATGTTTAATTAGCTTGCATTATATACAACAATTAAATATAACATTTTATATTCAATTCATGAATTACAGCTAATTTCTCTCATCTAATATTATTTAATCATTGTTAAATAATATTCATCATTACACTGACTAACATTTTAGTCAGTAACACTGACTAACCTTTTAGTCATTAAATAAGGCATCGATATAATTATTTTCTCAAATAATCACATCTCTCAAACACGTCCTTTAGGTGTGACTCTTAGGGACCAGTTGATCACCGCCATCTGTATGACAATAACGTCAAACTTATCTAGCAAGCCAACCGTTATCGATAAACGTTAATCAACTGATTAAATACAAAATGTACCCTGTGTACCTTCAGAGATTTATTATAACTCGAGTGGCCCTGAGAAAAAGTATTATAACTCGATAGAAGTTGGATATTGTCCTCAACTCGAATCCTGTAGATGTAAGCGCAGCATGAAATGACCCAGTGAAAATCTACTTAGCCTCCTGTTACGGTCGACCGTGAGAAAGAAACCAAAGTCACCCAAAATCTGCCTTAATCTCAAGAGACAGTCGATAGTCAAAAGAATCGACTCTAGGAACACTATGGATGTCCTATCCAAGACCCGACACCTAATGTTCTGAAACATTTAGGACTCCATGTAGTCGTCACAAAATTGTCCTGCGCGATTTCAGTAAACCCGCATCTGTTATCGATCAGTCAACATACAGTTTGACTTATGGCTCGTTGAACCCACCATCAATCGACGTCACAAAATAATCGCCTGAGTTATCGGTTCGTGTAGGCGATCACGGACCAAAACAAAATATAAAGCAAATCAAATCACTTTGAGGTGTTCAACGTTGTCTGCACAACCCTCATGAAAAACAATATATAAAACAAAACGATGATTTTATTAGAAGTTTTAGGAAAAATACACGTGTTAATCCATACAAACAACTAATACAACTCAGGAACACGCTTAATTCCCATGGATTTAACGTGCCCTTTATGCTTATCATATCTCAACGGTTTAGTGAGAGGATCTGCCACGTTATCATCCGTGGCAATCTTGTCAATCACTATCTCCTTCTGCTCCACGTAATCTCGGATCATGTGAGCCTTCCTTTGCACGTGCCGAGACTTGTTGCTGGATTCCGGTTCCTTTGCCTGGAAGATGGCACCACTATTGTCGCAATAGATGGTGATCGGGTCATTCGAACTAGGAACTACAGTTAGTCCTTGTAAGAACTGACGCATCCATATAGCTTCCTTCGCAGCCTCTGAAACAGCATAGTACTCGGACTCAGTCGTTGAATCTGCTATAACAGTTTGTTTGGAGCTTTTCCAACTGACCGCAGCGCCATTTAGAGGAAAAACGAATCCAGATTGAGACTTCGAGTCATCTCGATCCGTTTGGAAACTAGCATCTGCGTAACCGATTGTGCATATCTCAGTGTCTCCTCCATAAGTCAATACCCAATCTTTAGTCCTCCGTAGGTACTTAAGAATGTTCTTTACAGCCATCCAGTGTGCTTCACCTGGATTGCCTTGGTATCGGCTCGTCATACTCAATGCATATGCCACGTCCGGACGTGTGCATATCATGGCATACATGATCGATCCTATAGCTGATGCATATGGAATCCGACTCATGCGCTCGACTTCTTCCGATGTCTTTGGTGCTTGAGCTTTACTCAATTGCACTCCAGAGATCATTGGAAGGTTCCCCTTCTTGGAGTTGTTCATGCTGAACCTCTCAAGAATCTTATCTATATAAGACTCCTGACTGAGGGATAACTTCCGTCGTGATCTATCTCTATAGATACGGAGCCCCAAAATACGTTGTGTGCCTCTCCCAGATCTTTCATCTGGAAATGGTTCTTTAACCATACTTTTACCGAAGTTAAGAGAGGTATGTCATTCCCAATCAAGAGTATGTCATCGACATACAGTATTAGGAAGACAATCTTGCTCCCACTTGACTTGATATATTCCTCGACCGATCGAGTGAATCCATTCTCCTTTATCACTTGGTCGAAGCGATGATTCCAACTCCTTGAAGCTTGCTTAAGTCCATAGATGGAACACTACTACAAAAATGAGAATAAGAAACGCATAATAGAGAACGGTTATGTTAAGTAGGCGTTTTTTAGATTAAAAAAGAACGCTTTTCCTTATTAACTGCTCCCTATTTTTGTACTTAAGAAAACTGTTAACTCTTAAGAGTGTTTTCTCATGGGTAAAGAGAACACCTAAACAATATAAGAGTTGTCTAAACCCCTAGTTAAAAAAATAAAAATAAAATACCTAATATGCCAAATTGAATATATATACGGAGTGTATACATACTCCTACAAGTCTACAACAATAACTCCCTCAAAAATATACGGAGTACTCCATAAACTCCCTCAACCCTCACTCAGTCCCACCATCTCCCTCAAACACCGCGCGACTCATTCTCTTCTCTTTCCTCACTCCAGTTTTCAGATTGGTGCTTAAGTCGATCTCTTCGCCGTTGTCCAATCTCGCTACTAAGGTAACCACCAATTTTAATTTAATTTCGTTTCAATTTTACAGTTTGTTCTTGTTATATTTTTGGGATTGTTACCATCATTTTATAGGTTTGTATGTACATCAGTAATGCATCTGATGAATTCATCTTTTGAATCGTAATATATGTTGTGGAATTTATTTAGTTGTAGTGATTAAGTTTTTATCAATTGCTAGGTTTTTGAAGAGTTTGTACATGTTTAGGGTTTTCATTCCTAACATCTGCTAAATAAAGTTGATGATTCTCGATTAAATTTTGTCCGGTGGTCGATGCATTTAGGTATCTTTCTCGTAATTATTGTTAAAAGTAACGAAATTTCTCTTATCTCAGTCATTTTATATTAGGGGTTTCGAATCAAACATATTAACGATTTTGAAATCATATATGGAGTATGATATTTGATTGAAAGATTGTTGATGATTATTTTACTCCCTATATTTGTCCCCTTCGTTCATTCTTCCCACTTATTTTTACTTCCTGTGTCTATATTGTACTCCGTAATTATTTACAGATGCATAATTAGGTAATTGATGCCATTATTATGTTAAAATCATGAATTCATGGTAGTTTGTCTGTTTTACTTGTCTCTTCTTCTTACTGCCGTAAGTTTTTTGTTGATCTTCTTAGTTCTCTGTTTCAAGTGAAGCTGATGTTATGCTATGGTTGAGAATAATGTGCAGTTGAATGTGCTATGCTGTTAAATTTGAGTAACCTTTAGAACTTGTGGCTCCTTTGGTCTTAAAATCCGCATATGCAGTAATTTTCCATGCTAGATGTATAACTATTGATCTTGGTGATCCCGATCGATATTATTGTTCAGTTACACATAAAAGTTTAAGTTTAGCATTTCAGCTTATACTTCATCGAGTAGATTTATGAAATCATATGATCTTTATCATTGAATCCCTTGGAAGCTTGAATCACCATTAATGGAGTATATCAGTACGACAATTCAATTGCCGTTTGAAAATCCTCTTCCTCGTTCGTTGTATCATCTTATGTCGTCCCATCTTATGTCAAGTGTATGTACAAGTGTACATACGGAGTATATCAGTATTTATATACAAGCTTTCTCCAAATTAATTACACTTACAAGTTGTTAATTGTCTAACTAATTAAGTTAGTTTCTCGAGATTTTTTCTTAGCAAAAGTATGTTGTGTCCACTAATATCTACACTTTTGAGATAACGCAGTCCAGGCCGCTGTTTATGTGGTAGCTGCGTAGTCGCACGGTTGCCTACTACGTTGTCTATAATGTTTACACACCTTATTATTTTTATTCTTTTTATGTGAAAACTGTGGTAAACTCAAATAGTCCTTTATTTTTATACTTCATATAATAATGGTATTTATTGTTGCTGATTTACGTTTGATGTAAATTTTTACTTCTCATAGGACATGGATGTGGATTAGCTTTGCAAACTTCAATGATCTAAGAGCTGGTGTGATTGATCCATGGAGGGTACTACTAAGTTATTGAGAGCTATTTTGTTAATTGATTTTGTACGGTGTACTACTAAATTATTGAGTTTTATTGATGTAATTTTACTCATATATCTTAGTTAGAATTTCGGTAACTATAAAAGAATGTAATTATTATAATTATTGTAAATTGTTCATTTTTATAATAATATTAAAATAATTCGTATTTTTTTTTTTGAAAAAAAATAAAAGAATAGAGAACTGGTGGGTAATAAAACTGTTTTCTATACCTAAGAAAATAGAACGCCTAGTAGGCCCAGCTGTTCTTTTTTCCTATTCGAAGAGAACAGTTCCTAGACCCCACCGTTTTCATTTTACACATAATAGAGAACAGTGTTAATATACAAATGTTCTCTAAAATTAAGTATAGAAAACGCCTCTTCCACCCGCTCTATATCCTTTATAGATCGCTGAAGAGAAGAACGCCTATGAGGTGTTCTCTAAGGCTTATTTCGACAGTTCTCTTTGCCCCTTTTTGTAGTAGTGGAACGCTTAAGCTTGCAAACCTTCTTAGGATCTTTAGGATCTGTGAAACCTTCGGGTTGTACCATGTACAACTCCTTCTCCAAATAACCGTTTAAGAAGGCGGTTTTCACGTCCATTTGCCAAATTTCATAGTCATGAAAGGCGGCAATCGCTAAGACAATCCGAATGGAACGAAGCATGACTACAGGTGCAAAGATCTCATCATAGTGCAACCCTTGCACTTGAGTGAAACCCTTTGCCACTAGTCGAGCTTTGTATATATCTGGTTGTCCTTCTACAGATCGCTTTATCTTATAAAGCCATTTGCACTGAAGAGGCCAGACCTTATCAGGTAAGTCAACCAGATCCCATACATCGTTATCATACATAGAGTCCATCTCGGATTGCATGGCTTCTTGCCACAGCTTTGAGTCAGAACAGGTCATGGCACCTTTATAGGTTACGGGTTCGTTACTCTCAAGGAGTAAAACGTCGTCTCGCCCATTCTCCTCAACCATACCGATGTATCTATCTGGAGGAATGGAGAGTCTACCCGACCTCCTGGGTTCCAAGGGAACATTAACCGCAGCAGACGTAGAAGGAACAGTTTCCTCCATTGGTTGCTCGGTTGTTGGTTCAGAATCTCAAGCGGATCGAAGGTTCTATTACTTCTCTTGTCTTGAGAAACTCTTTCTCTAAGAACTTCGCACTAGCCGCAACAAAAACTTCGGTGTTCGGTAGGCGAATAGAAGTAATGACCAAACATTCCTTTGGATAACCAATAAAGTATGTCTTGGCCGATCGCGGGCGAGCTTATCCTCGTGTATCCACTTGACATAAGCCTCGTACCCCAAACCCGAATAAAGGACAAGTCGGGACCGCTCCCTTCCATAACTTTCGTATGGAGTCTTGTCAACGACTTTAGTCGGACTTACATTAAGTATAAGAGCGGTGAAAAAGAGCATAACCCCATAATGAGTCGTACAACTGTGACTCATCATGGATCGAACCATATCAAGTAATGTTCGATTCCTGCGTTCGGACACACCATTCAGTTGTGGTGTTCCGGGTGGAGTTAACTGTAGTACTATCCCGCGGTCTTTTAGGTGTCGATCAAACTCAGTTGAAAGATAATCGCCACCACGATCTGAACGTAGTGCTTTTATCTTTCTATCCAGTTGGTTCTCAACCTTATTCTGGAATTTCTTGAACTTGTCAAAGGACTCACTTTTTATGTTTCATTAAGTAGACATGACCATATCTACTCAAATCGTCCGTGAAAGTGATAAAATACCTATAGCCATCTCTAGCGTTGATTGACATAGGTCCACATACATCAGTTGTAGGTTTATATCGGTATATAAACCTTTAAATTCACAGGATTATAATGAAAACTTTTATAAGATTTAAAGTCATAAATTGAAATTGCATAATAAAACAATAAGATTAAAATTAACCTTTAATCCTTGTAAATCGGCCTATGAACAATACCAAAATTATGGTATCTCCTAATTATCTCACCCAAGATGTATTTGAGATATGCCCTTGAATTGCTAGAAATTAGAGAGGAAAACTTCTTTTCTTTTCTCTCAAGGTTTTAGTGTTGTAGAGTTGTGAATGCATAAATCAATTAAGGAGAGAATTAGAGTAGAAATAGGAAAACTAATATCCTCTAATTAGCCCTAGATGGCCGGCCCCCTTATCATGTATTTGGGGAGATATTATTCTCCTCAAATACATTATCTTATTGACCAAGTAATCCAAAATGTATCTGGACACTTTTGTATTTGGTCATTTTAGCTTTTAACATAATGCATTATATTACTAGTGTCATCTGTATGGACCAACTATAATATATTATAAATATCCTTATATTCATAATTTGCTAATTAATTATAACGGTTTATATTTAATTAGCTTGCATTATACATGACAATTAAATATAACATTTTATATTCAATCACGAATTACATTTAATTCGCCTCAGCTAAAATTATTTAATCAGTATTAAATAGCCGTACCAATCATTACACTGACTAACATTTTAGTCAGTAACATCATCACATTGACTAACATTTTAGTCACATTTGACTAACCTTTTAGTCAACAACACTAACTAACTGTTTAGTCATTAAGTAAGGCATCAATATGATCATTTTATAAAATAATCATATCTCTCAAACACATCCTTTAGGTGTGACTCTTAGGGACCAGTTGATCACCGCCATCTGTATGACAATAACGTCAAACTTATCTAACAAGCCAACCGTTATCGATAAACGTTAATCAACTGATTAAATACAAAATGTACCCTGTGTACCTTTAGAGATTTATTTATATTATTGCACTAACTGTGGAGGACACTAACCCCAACAATCTCCCACTTGTCCGTACAAGTGTAGGTGCGATAACCGATTCTCATATCCATAATAAATTTCTCCCACTCAATGTAAACCAATTTGCAAAGTCCGTACTTTCAAAGGTCGTAGTTCACAAGTGATCAGAATCAAGAGTGGTTTCCCCGACTAGAGAGTAACTTAACTGATAAACGAATCAATATTCGAGCATGGCCATGCATTTTCGATTCTGACTCCTCGAGTGGCCTGAATAAAAGTATTATAACTTCGATAGAAGGTGGATATTTTCCTCAACTCGAATCTTGCGGATGTAAGCGTTGACATGAAATGACCCAGTGAAAATCTACTTGGCCTCCTGTTACGATCGACCGTGAGAAAGAAACCAAAGTCACCCAAAATCTGCCTTAAACTCAAGAGGCAGTCGCTAGTCAAAAGAATCGACTCTAGGAACACTATGGATGTCCTATCCACGACCGGCACCTAATGTTACGAAACATTTAGGACTCCATGTAGTCGTCACAAAAATGTCCTGCGCGATTTCAGTAAACCCGCATCTGTGATCGATCAGTCAACAGTTTGACTTATGGCTCGTTGAACCCACCATCAATCGACGTCACAAAATGATTGCCAGAGTTATCAGCTCGTGTAGGCGACCACGGACCAAAACAAAATATATAGCAATTCAGTTCACTTTGAGGTGTTCTACGTTGTCTGCACAACCCTCATGAAAAACAATATATAAAACAAAACGATGATTTTATTAGAAGTTTTAGGAAAAATACATGTGTCAATCCATACAAACAACTAATACAACTCAGGAACACGCTTAATTCCCATGGATTTAACGTGCCCTTCATGCTTATCTTGTCTCAACGGCTTAGTGAGAGGATCTGCCATGTTATCATCCGTAACAATCTTGTCAATCACTATCTCCTTCATCTCCACGTAATCTCGGATCATGTGAGCCTTCCTTTGCACGTGCCGAGACTTGTTGCTGGACTTCGGCTCCTTTGCCTGGAAGATGGCACCACTATTGCGCAATAGATGGTGATCGGGTCATTCGAACTTGGAACTACAGTTAGTCCTTGTAAGAACTGACGCATCCATATAGCTTCGCAGCGACCTCACGGCGACATAGTACTCGGACTCAGTCGTGGAATCTGCTATAACTGTTTGTTTGGAGCTTTTCCAGCTGACCGCAGCGCCATTTAGAGTAAATACGAATCCTGATTGAGACTTCGAGTCATCTCGATCCGTTTGGAAACTAGCATCTGCGTAACCGATTGCGCATAGCTCAGTGTCTCCTCCATAAGTCAATACCCAATCTTTAGTCCTCCGTAGGTACTTAAGAATGTTCTTTACGGCCATCCAGTGTGCTTCACCTGGATTGCCTTGGTATCGGCTCGTCATACTCAATGCATATGCCACGTCTGGACGTGTGCATATCATGGCATACATGATCGATCCTATAGCTGATGCATATGGAATCCGACTCATGCGCTCGACCTCTTCCGATGTCTTTGGTGCTTGAGCTTTACTCAAGTGCACCCCAGAGATCATTGGAAGGTTCCCCTTCTTGGAGTTGGTCATGCTGAACCTCTCAAGAATCTTATCTATATAAGACTCCTGACTGAGGGATAACATCCGTCGTGATCTATCTCTATAGATACGGAGCCCCAAAATACGTTGTGCCTCACCCAGATCTTTCATCTGGAAATGGTTCTTTAACCATACTTTTACCGAAGTTAAGAGAGGTATGTCATTCCCAATCAAGAGTATGTCATCGACGTACCACTACTACAAATCTGAGCAAAAACAACGGAGCAAAAACAACACAAATTAGCCTTGCCGTTGTTTATAATATTATAAACAACGACAAAAAAATTTCCGTTGTTTAATGTATAGGCGCCAAATCTAACTCATAACTAAAAACAACGGAAAAACAATTATAAACAACGGTTATTAACAAAAATGTGTTGTTTTTAGTTAGACTTTAAATAACGGTTTCGTAATTAAAAAAGCGTTATATTTAATTAACATTATAAAAAACGGTTTTTTCCTAATAACCGTTTTGTTTTATATTATAAAAAACGGTTTTTAAGCATAAAAACCGTTTTATTTGACACAAATAATAAAAAACGGTGGGTATACTTTTTTGTTGTTTTTAACATTATAATAAACCGGTTTTTTTTTAATTAAAAACAAAAAAAAAAAGAAATAATTCAATACTAATTCGTTTTAAATAACTACTAGCGTTATGCCCGTGCAACTTGCACGGGTATGCTACTTTTATAATTTAAGTAAAGAAATATAAATAATGGAATTGCTTTATAATATGGTAAATGACACCTACGGGTATGCCTGTGCAAATTACACGGGTATGTTATTTTAGTAGTTCAAGTAGGAACGACATATATTAAATGAGTTTTATAAAAAGTTTTTAAAAGGGTATCCCATGCAAATTGTTATAAGAAATTTTTTAAGTAGGAACGACGAATATTGAATGAGTCTTATAAGAAGTTTTTTAAGTAGGAACGACGGACATTGAATGACACTTACCGGTATGCCCGTGCAAATTCACATTACGTTTTTATAATTATTTAAGCATACTTAAATAAGTTAATTTATATGTTATTTATGAATTGGACGGGTATGTTAATATATATAAATAACATTCCCGTCCAATTTATAAATATTAACTTATTTATATGTTATTTATGCATGTGCAATTCACATTGTATATGAATAACATACCCATCCAATTCACATTGTATATAAATAACATACACGTCCAATTCAAATATTTATAACATACCCGTCCAAATTTTATAAATAACATACCCGTCCAATTCACATTACATATAAATAAGTTAATATATATAAATAACATACCCGTCCAATTCACATTGTATACAAATTGTAAATTCACGGGTATGTTATTTATAAATTTTCGCAATTCAGATTGTATATAATAACATACCCGTCCAATTCACATTGTTATTTATATACAATTTGAATTTACAATGTGAATTGCACGGGTGCCCGTCCAATTTATGGCCGTCCAATTTATGCCCGTGCAATTCACATTGTATACAAATTGTAAATTAACATTGTTATTTATATATAATGTTAATTTACAATTTGCATGGGCATTAAATTTGATAGCAATTTGTACGGATAAGTTTTAAATCCGTTCAAACGTCACTGTATGTTGTTAAAATTTACGTGCCAAGTGCATTTATGCCCATCCAAATTTTAAACAAAATGTCAAGAAACCTACCCGTGCAAATTGCATTTAAGCCCGTGCAAAGTTTAAACATAATGTTAAGAAATTTACCCGTGTAAATTGCTATCAAATTTATTATTCGCATAAATCGCTATCAAATTTATTATCCGATGTCAATTGCATGAGCATTAAATCTAATAGTAATTTGCACGGGTAAGTTCCAAATCCGTTCAAATTCCATAGTATGTTGTCAAAATTTACATGCAAATTGCATTTATGCCCGTCCAAATTTTAAACAAAATGTCAAGAAATTTACCCGCGTAAATTGCTATAAAATTTAGAGAAGATAAGGCGGTTATATAGGTGGAGTAGTATTAACAACTGGAAGAGTAGTGAGTGTAGTACGATTTGTCTTTTTATAACCACAATTAGACTTAGTAGCGTTTCTTGTCACCTAGGAACCGTTGAACAAAGTAATATCCAATAAGATTGATAATAAGTTAAATAAATTATTGATTTAGAACTACTTTAAAAAAAACATAAATTTATATATATTAATTGAAGTACCTAAAAAATTTGACTTATATTTGAATATTCATACAAATTGTTTAAAAGTTGACAAAGATAATAAAAATGGGCAAATACTTGTGTGAGACGGGACTTACAATAAGTTTATC
Source organism: Dianthus caryophyllus (assembly GCA_023091065.1). NCBI lineage: Eukaryota > Viridiplantae > Streptophyta > Magnoliopsida > Caryophyllales > Caryophyllaceae > Dianthus > Dianthus caryophyllus. Next base: position 5,598,535 of record CM041529.1, on the reverse strand, counting down.
GTAAGTCCTCTCACACAAGGGTAGTTACTAGTTAGTTTTTTTTTTATTTTCTTGCTTGTGACTCACACTAATTTAGTGTGAGTCCGGTCTTTCAGGAGAATTACCCATAAAAATGAGTGTTTTTTTTTTTTTTTTTTTTTTTTTTTTTTAGAAAAAACAAATGTGCAAGTAAAGTCAAATATTAATGTAGGCACTTTAATAAAAATATTATTTTTAATTTTAACCCAGTTTGAATAAAAATGATCAAATATAAAAAATTGTAGTCGTGAAAGCCTAGTATTATCGCCTTTCTTTTTTTTACAATAAATTATTATAAGACCGTATCAATTGTACTCGATTATATAACTTTTGTACTAATTAAGTGACAATTACGATTTATTGTTACTAAAAATTTTTAGTACCGTTGTAAGTGACTTTAGTAGATTTTTTTCATGTTGTAACATTTTAACCGCAATTTATACCTTATTCATAATGTGAATTATATCTCACAAAAGAATAACTATTATGTAAATTGTATAATAGTTTTAAAAAAAGTGGCTCGATATATACTTTTCAATACTATACCCAAAAAAAATTCATAATAAATAGGCCAATTAAATTGTACTCCGTATTTGATTAATTGGACTCATGGTCCATTACTAAACCCAAAAACAAAATATTTGTGATCAACACATCAAAAGTCCCATTTAAAACCAACGACTCCTCCCCCCTCCCCTCTAACCTATCACATCAACATATCAACACATCAAAATCAAAAAATTACATCAACACATAGATCAAAAATTAAATCACCACTTCTCTTTAAATCATAAATTAAATCAAATTAATAAAATTAAATCAAATTGAAATTCTCAAACCTATCAAAATCTCCATCTTTCTCCATGTTAAACAAACCCAATTACATCAACACATAAATAAAAATTCAATTTAAATTGATCATTTATTATGCAGAGGTGGGCGGCGGCGGTTGACATGGCGGCACGGCAAAGCGGTGAAAGCGGCGGCGGCGGCGGAAGAGGTTATGTTGGGTATGCTACTTTTAATATCAGCTAATAATAATAAGGCTAAAAAAAAATATGAAATACTCCGTATTTTTTAGTATGAAAATAATTATTATTAATTTTTTATTATTATTAATTTTTTATTATTATTATTTCTTAATATTATTAAACACAGAATACAAAATTACAAAATAAAATACTTCCAATATTATATTATTAAGTATGATATTAATTTTTTTATTATTATTACTTAATATTATTAAACGCAAAAATACAATACTATGAAATATTATAATTTTAACTGAAGCTAATGATAAATTTAAAAATCTTTATTTTATTTTTATTTAAGCTTCCTTATATTTAATGTAATTAATGTATAATTCTATAATTATAATGTAATTATGTAATGTAATAGGTATTTTAATTTTAATTAGTTAATGTATTAATTAATGTATTAATGTAATTAGAGTATTAATTAATATGTTAATGTAATTTTAATTAATTTATTAATTTATTGTATACTACTTCGTATTTATTTGGGATTACTGCTGTAATTTATTGTATGAATGTAACTGCAATTGAATTAAATTAAAAGGCAACAAAATCAGTGGGCCCCATCTTAAAAGTCAAAGTATCACCACAGTGTGATACCTGTCCCTGTGGTGATTGCTTTGTAAATATGATACTCATAATATATATGTATCCTAATTTATTACCTTAAAAGCTATATGTTTAAAATACTTTTTTTTTTTTTTTAAAACATAATAATCCAATACTAATTAATTCAATACTATTAGAAATTAAAAGTATATAAATTTGAAATTAAAATTATATAAATTTGAGTATATATATTAGAAATTAAAAGTATATAAATTTGAGTATATATATGGACTCGATCTCTCCTTATTTAATTATTTAAACTATTTCCTAGTAGCTAGCTAATAGTAAAATAACTAATTTTGTTATCATAAATAAAAATATAAATTCTATATACATATATATATATATATGAATATGATTTCTTTCCTTATATTAAATTTATTTTTACCTAGTTAAATTCTAATTCTCATACTCATATAATTTTAATTCTTATGCTTATATAATAATAAACAAAATCTAAAAAAAAAACAATTAAAAACGGTTTTAACATAAAAACCGTTGTTTATAGTACCTTATAAACAATGGTTTATATGTGAAAACCGTTTTTAATTATCACTTTTAAAAACGGTTTAAACATAAACCGTTGTTAAAAATGCATTATAAACAACGGTTTATAGCTATAAACCGTTTTTATAGTATATTTTTGAATAAATTTAAGTTCGCGCTCAATATCTTTTTTAGTACGTAGGAAGTTTAAAAGGTTTTTTTTTTTCTTTAATTTCATTCTCCATCTTCAACTTACTGCTCTTTCACTATTTCATTATTTTTCAATTTCTCCCTTTGTTCATATAATATTTTCAATTATTCATTCGAAATTTATCTTTCAATTATATTAGGTTTCAATATTGTTGATTCGTTTAATTTAGTTTTAAAGTATACTTTGTTCGAAGTTTGCCTAAACCCTAATTTATATTTGTTAAAGAGGTTCGTTTTTCATTCTTTTTATGTATTGTCCATTCGTTTTATGCCCTAATTTCGTTTTTTTATTTGATTTTATTGTATGTATGTATGTTGTTGTTGTTGTTGTTGTTGTTGTTGTTGTTGTTGTTGTTGTTGTTGTTGTTGTTGTTGTTGTTGTTGTTGTTGTTGTTGTTGTTGTTGTTGTTGTTGTTCATTCGTTTTTCATTCGTTTTTCATTCTTTTTATGTATTGTATTATGCATTCGTTTTTCATTCTTCTTCTTCTTCTTCTTCTTATTGAGCACTAAAACATCATGCTTTATTTCTGTTTCAACCATTTTACAGGTTAAAAATGGCTGACCCCACCCCCACCCCACCTCTCCCTTCTCTCATTCCTCTCTATTTAATTAAAATACTAATTTTACTCCCACAAGCATAATCATTTTCTCACCACTTCCACTCTCCATTTTTTTCCCCCTTTTTCCATGAATTTATTTTACTAGCTGTACTACCTCAAACTCCTTCGCTTTCTACTCGCACTTTCGCTGTTTCTAGGGTTTTATGAATTTATTTCTGTTGTTGTTGTTGTTGTTGTTGTTGTTGTTGTTGTTGTTGTTGTTGTTGTTGTAGTTGTAGTTGTTGTTGTTGTTGTTGTTGTTGTTGTTGTTGTTGTTGTTGTTGTTGTTGTTGTTGTTGTTAATTGAGGGTTAGGGTGTGGGGTGGGGTGGGGCACGGTGGGACACGATGGGGACAAGGGTGGGGCTGCGTGGGGCACGGTGGGGCAGATTGACGATGTGCCCGTTGTTGTTGGTGTTACGCATGTTCGTTGTAGTTAAGTATTAATACTTAGTAATACGGAGTAATAATACTTAGTAATACGGAGTAATAATACGTGCTAATACGAAGTAATAATTCATATGTGGTAATATGAAGGAGTAATACGGAGTTGTTGATGGACGATATTTAGTATTGGAGATTTGTTTGCGTCGTAAAACTTTAAAAGGGCCAAAACACCCTTTTAGAGGCATTTTTTTGAAAAATTATTCGGACGTCAATGCCCCTTTGGGGCATGCCCATTGCGTAGATCTCGAAAAGTTAAGCAGTTTGAAAAAAAAATTTGCCCCAATCGGACACTCTGGCGCAAAGTTATGGCCGTTTGAAGTTTTGACAAACGATAACCTCCTACCAACTTTGACGGCCCATTACTTGGTCGCCGCCAATCGGAATGCAAATCCGTTTTCACCTACAAAAAGATCCCGCTGCACTCTACCATACTTAGGTGTTCAAAGGACGGTGGGTCTGCCGATAGCGTTGGTTCCGACGGCTTGAACTACGATGGTTAGATTAAGCTTTTAAGTATCTATTTTATTATTACGCACTAAGATAATTATATATTTTTTTTCTTTTTGTAGTATATCGCTAAAAATCCACCTGGAACATCATATACGGCGCAAGAAATTGACGAGGAACGAAATATGCGGGGAAAATTTGTATTTAGCTATATAAAAAGGCAAGTATCTTAGCTTTTATAAACGATTTATATAATTGTATTTTGATAATTTATATTATTGTATTTTGATAATTTATATAAATTGTATAATTGTATTTTGATAATTTATATAATTGTATTTTGATAATTTATATTAATTTTATTTTGATAATTTATATAAATTGTTTGTATTTTGATAATTTATATGTAATTATAGCAATTTCGTAATTTTATTTTTTTTTTTTAAAAAAATTGAATTTTTTAAAACGGTTTTTTAAAAAAAACTGTTTTTTTTAATAAATATAAAAAAAAACGGTTTTTTAAAAAAACCGTTTTTTTTAGTATTAAAAATAACGGTTTTTTAAAAAAACCGTTTTTTTTAATAATTAAAAATAACGGTTTTTTTAAAAAACCCGTTTTTTTTAATTTAAACTCTGAAATTTTTAGAAAATCTTATTTTTAATATAAATAACGGTTTCGTATATTTTTTTGGCGTTGTTTTTGATTATAAACAACGGCCATGGAAACAACGGGTGCATTTGTTATAAAAAACGGGTTTTTTGCGTTTTTTTTGCTTAATTTTGTGCTAGTGTACAGTATTAGGAAGACAATCTTGCTCCCACTTGACTTGATATATAGGCCTGGTTCCTCGACCGATCGAGCGAATCCATTCTTCTTTATCACTTGGTCGAAGCGATGATTCCAACTCCGTGAAGCTTGCTTAAGTCAATAGATGGAACGCTTAAGCTTGCAAACCTTCTTAGAATTTTCAGGATCAGTGTAACCTTCGGGTTGTACCATGTACAACTCCTCCTCCAAATAACCGTTTAAGAAGGCGGTTTTCACATCCATTTGCCAAATTTCATAGTCATGAAATGCGGCAATCGCTAAGAGAATCCGAACGGAACGAAGCATGACTACGGGTGCAAAAATCTCATCATAGTGCAACCCTTGCACTTGAGTGAAACCCTTTGCCACTAGTCGTGCCTTGTATATATCTGGTTGTCCTTCTACAGATCGCTTTATCTTGTAAAGCCATTTGCACTGAAGAGGCCTAGCCTTATCAGGTAAGTCAACCAGATCCCATACATTGTTCTCGTACATCGAGTCCATCTCGGATTGCATGGCTTCTTGCCACAGCTTTGAGTCAGAACAGGTCATGGCACCTTTATAGGTTACGGGTTCGTTACTCTCAAGGAGTAAAACGTCGTCTCGCCCATTCTCCTCAACCATACCGATGTATCTATCTGGAGGAATGGAGAGTCTACCCGACCTCCTGGGTTCCAAGGGAACATTAACCGCAGCAGACGTAGAAGGAACAGTTTCCTCCATTGGTTGCTCGGTTGTTGGTTCAGGAATCTCCGACAGATCGAAGGTTCTATTACCTCTCTTGTCTTCGAGAAACTCTTTCTCTAAAAACTTCGCACTAGCCGCAACAAAAACTCGTTGCTCGGTTGGCGAATAGAAGTAATGACCAAACATTCCTTTTGTATAACCAATAAAGTATGTCTTGACCGATCGCGGGCCGAGCTTATCCTCGTGTCTCCACTTGACATAAGCCTCGCACCCCCAAACCCGAATAAAGGACAAGTTAGGGACCGTTCCCTTCCATAATTCGTATGTAGTCTTGTCGACAGCTTTAGTCGGACTTCGGTTAAGTATAAGAGCAGCTGACAAAAGAGCATAACCCCATAATGAGTCAGGTACAACCGTGTGACTCATCATGGATCGAACCATATCAAGCAATGTTCGATTCCTGCGTTCGGACACACCATTCAGTTGCGGTGTTCCGGGTGGAGTTAACTGTAGTACTATCCCGCGGTCTTTCAGGTGTCGATCAAACTCAGTTGAAAGATATTTGCCACCACGATCTGAACGTAGTGCTTTTATATTTCTATCCAGATGGTTCTCAACCTTATTCTGGAATTCCTTGAACTTGTCAAAGGACTCACTTTTATGTTTCATTAAGTAGACATAACCATATCTACTCAAATCGTCCGTGAAAGTGATAAAATACCTATAGCCATCTCTAGCGTTGATTGACATAGGTCCGCACACATCAGTATGTATGAGTCCTAATAGGTCAGCAGCGCGCATTCCAACACCTTTGAAGGAAATTCGAGACATTTTGCCTATAAGACATGATTCACACGTGCCAAAAGTTTCATAGTCAAATGGGGCAATAGTCCCACTATCAATTAGCTTTTTCACGCGTTTCTCATTTATGTGTCCCATACGGCAATGCCATAGATAGGTTTGATCTTTGTCACCAACCTTTGCTTTCTTGTTACTCACATGCATGATTTCTGTGGTTTGATCTAAAACATAAATTCCGTTCATGGAAACAACTTTACCATAAATCATTTCATTCAAAGAGAAAATACAGCTATTATCCTTTATTAAAAATGAAAATCCTTCTTTATCAAGAACGGATACAGAAATAATGTTTTTAGATAAACTAGGTGTAACACCCCGTGTTAATTTAAGCTAATTATAATTAGGAAATCAATAATTAATCATCCTCGCTCATTAAATTCCTAATACAATACACTACAAGTCATTTTCATACCTAAACTAAAACCATTTTGAATTACTTTGAATTTGAACTTTATTCTTTCATTTTCAAACTCGATAAATCAAATGAAGACTATACTACAAATTTCTCAACGACAAATTTTGGCACGCAAATCGAGGTCAATCTTGACCAAAGTGGCCGAGCCACTTAGAGGATTAAATCATCTAATCCTTTTTCAATTACACTTACTCCTAATCCTAATCTAACAAAGATGGTTAAGGCTTAATCAATTTAGGTTATACTAACAAAACATATTATAATAATATAAGATTACTATTCCTTTTTGATTTAACTAACACTTAGCTAAAACTCAAAATAGTGAGCCACACTTATTCAAAACTGATAAAATTTTTGACGTCTGAGCATAATGATTTAATTCGATAACCTTCAACCAAAAAAATATATATTTCGATCGAATAAAATTTTAATTCAAAGTTGCGAGGAAACTAGTACCCAATTTTTATTTTGATTTCGTTTTGAAGTCTATTTTCTTTTTTATTTTCGATCTTGCTTCTAAACATTATTTAAAGACTATATATTTTATTTCGAGCCTTTCCGCGTACGCGTAAATCGAAATTTCAAAAAACGAAAACCGAACCCTTTTGTTGACAAAGAGGGCCGGCTCTCTTGAGCCTTGTTCCATGACTTATCTTCTTCCATTTTCTTCTCCTTTAGCACCATGTCAAATCCCCTTAAGACTCTATAGTTTTTCATCATCATACTAGCTTATTTAATTTTAATGATTTAAGCAAACAAAATAGAAATGCATTCACATTATATTATATTACAAAAACAAAACACAAATACTACACAACAACTACTACTACTCGGTTCACTTAACACACACACAACAAATATTTCTAAGTCATTTTCTCTCTAAATAAAATCTTACTCAAGAACAAGTAAGCTTGTTCTTCATGCAAGCTCAAGAACACATCTATTTTTCACCCTCTTTAATTCTTTTCCTTCTTTAATCTTTCATTTTATTTGCTTAAATTAATTAGCACACTTAAATAAGCTCTTCATCATTTATATTTGGTACTCACTTGCTCTATTTACATACAATTAAAATATGAACATAAATCGAAATCTTTTAAAATGAAAACATCAACTAAACTAAAAACAAAACTACACTTAAATTTTGTTAGTATAGTTTAGCTAGCTAAATAAATTACTAACTTGTGTATTTCATTTTCATGTACTCTCCTAATCAAAGACGAGGAGCAAGGTGGTGAAGACGACTTGAGCCGGTTTGATCATATTGTCGATCCCGACAACTGCTAATCTTTTCATTCATAACCTAACCTAAGGTGCCCCCGCACACTAGGTTTTAATTTTGTTAATCGCATGAAATAAATGTTTATGTGTTATATTTATTGTGCTTATGATAACCTAGCATTCACATGTTAAATTAGGAGACAAAAATCGAAAAAAGAAATTGTGTGCTCACTATAGTAAACCCACGGCCAACACCTAATTTTTGGCTTAATTTTTCGTTTTAATTTTTGTAAATTGCATGCTTAAAATACTTGGGCTAATATGTACATGAATATATAATTAGTTTTTGTTTAAGACTTAAAATGAATTTGTTATGAATTAAATTGTATTGAAATGTTTTATTGTGTTCTTGATTATCATTGTTACTCTTATGTTGTAATGAGTTTATTTTTGTGTATTAATGCTTATAGTTATTTTCCACTCATGAATAAGTATATAAATGATAATGAGTAAATTAGTTATTGAATTAGAAGTATAAAAATCAAAAATAAAAATTAGAGAATACATACATATATACACGGTTTTCTTGAATAAAATGGACCAATTCTTAGTTTTAATTTTTCTAAATAACATATTATGAATAGTCTAGTTAAATTAGACTTGTATGAAAAATTTGAGAAAATTTTATAAACATATGAAAATTTGACTAAATAATGTTCATATTACAATTTTTAGTGTTCATAACATCTTCATTGTGTTCTTCATCATATGACTAAGTTTGATTTATAAATTTTTATAAGTTTTAGTATTTATCGTTTTTGTTTACTAGTTTAAGTCACTTTAGCATAAACTAAATAATTAGTATATAAAAACTTTAAGTCAAAAACCGATAAAATTAGAAAACAAAAATAAATTGTCATGTATAAAGGGCCACGGCATTTAGGTCCATTTTTGACTAAAAATGAATTTGTCACTTTTTATTTTTATCACTTAGGTAATTTAAATTAGTTAAAGTATTGATTTAGTAATAAAAACAAAAAAAAAAATAAATAGAGTAGTGTATAAAAGGGCCACGGCATTTCCATTATAATTGGGTCAATTTTGGTCAAAATGAATTTATCACTTAATCACTATAATTGATTAGTAATTAGCTTTATATTTTTATTGTAAAAAGAATCGTTAATAAAAAGAATCAACGAAACCGATAAAAAAATAAACGTTACATATATTAAAATGAATCACATCGTGTGTTACTACCTATGCTTAATTGAGGATGTGGAGATACGGACTATTTAAAATGAACTACGACAACCTCGCTAAAATTTGAAACCGTTAAAATTTTAGCTAAGTATACGACTAAATCTAAACCGAGTTTTACTTTTGAAAAATCATTTAAATCACCATGTATAAAAATGAACTTAACCACTTTGATTTAAATATGTTTCAAAATCACTAAATACAAAATGAACTTAACGAGTTCGATTAAAATATATTTCAAAACCGCTAAATGCAAAATGAACTTAACAACTTTAGAACTAGACTCCTAAAATATTTCCAAAAATCACTAAGTACAAAACGAACTTAACGACTTTAAAACTAGAATTCTACACTTAGAAGAAAATAAGCTTAGTTAAGTAACTAAATAAAATACTAAGTATAAATAAACGAATAAAATACTAAGTATAAATATACGAATAAAATACTAAGTATAAATATACGAATAAAATACTAAGTATAAAATACGAGGAATAGTAAATACGATGAATAGTAAATACGATGAATAGTAAATACGATGAATAGTAAATACGTGAATAGTAAAAATATTTAAAATTTACGATTGAACTCCAAATAAATTATTTAAGTTTCTATGTGCTTCCGTTTACCTGAAGAACTGCTAGAACTAAAATTTTCATTATACAAGTTCGACGTTATTAATTATTATGAACTGTCACTGGAGAAATAAAGGAACGAGAAAATGATAAAGAAAGTACTTGTTAAATACTCGGGTGTCTGTCATGTTGCGAATCTATTGTGCCATCGTTGGAAAGGTAGCCGCGTATGGGGACTCTTTCACTCTCAGTGCTGACTGAGGCGTTCTAATGACTCTCATAGTCTTTAGGCAAGCAGGCGTATACATCCCTTGAATGGGCATAAATGTTGCGTTTTGCGGTCCATACGAGGTAACGGAAGATGACCATCCCATCCGGGGACCTTGTCATTAGGTATTAATCGTTTTGGTTAGGAAAAGCATACTCTCTCGAGTAGCGAGGACTGCGTGTCGCTTCTAAGTGAAAGTGTGTGCACACATAAGATAAGGGATTGAATCGCCCTTCTTACCTAGTGGTATACTAGCATTAAAGTCAGTTGATGTACCCTGACTTATGAGCGGGCCTTGCTTTTGTAGGGTTTTGCATGCTTCCATCCCGATCGGGTTGTGGTTCATAGGACAACGTATGATAGATTATCCATGTTGTATTGGATATTAGGTAGTTATCACGTCACGCTACTTAGTGTTTGATCGATGTGCAGTCTGAGCAGCTAGTGCACTTTGATAATTATCTATGAGAGTACACAAGCCGCTCTGTAGTCAAGACTCGCGAGTTATGTTACTATATGAATAATTGAAAAGGGTCGACTACCCCGAATATGATTGAGATGGTAATGATTTGTTGAGTATGATTGGTTATGAGTGTGGTGTGATATATTATTTGATCTATACTCATGTTTGAATCATCCTGATATCCTTATGTGTTTTTGCTTGCCTGTTTGCCATCTATTTTATTTAATTGTCATGTATATCGCACATGTTTATAATTGCTATACTACGTGATTTATTTGATGTGTTTAGATTGTGTTGGGGGAGAAAACACTAATACGAGATGAGCTGCAGTACCAGAGGACTTATGTTTATCAAACGCCGGGATGGTTTCATCGTATTTTGTACTTCGTTGTTTTGGAGAGATTTGTAATCAAATATATACTGTTTCATCCTAAGACTCGTACTATGTATATAGAGTTTTAATATGATAACAGCTGGTTTGTAATAAATAGTCTTAATTAATTTTCCGCCTTAGTTTAATAAAAGTCACGAAAAACCAGGTTATTCTGATTGGTATCAAAGTCATCTTCATGACCGTGAATGACTTAAAGTTATCTCACATAGCGAGACGACACCTGGGCCAGACATTCATATCGTATGTCAGGCATAGACTTATAGGATCAAATAATAAATTAGAAATCTCTAGATCGCTAAAATAACAAATTAGATCTTTTTAAAATGTGAGAAAGGGTAGAATCTTAAGGACCGACCTAATAATAATAAACTAGTTAGACGAGCGATAGAATCTGAACTTTATGAATCTTTACTTGCTACTTGCTCTGTGGCTAACTCTAGTTTGACAAAGGCCCTTAGGATGACGTCCTTCAGTTACTCCCGTAACAATTTACCACAACGTCCGCCGATGATGCTATTAGGAGAATATATACGTAGCCATTCCATCCACATAGAGCGATATGTGGAAGCCCATGGAATCATGACGGGCAGAATCTACCACACGAGGGGCATTGGCATCAGTTTGACCATGATTGAGAGCTTTCATCCATACGATGAATTTTGGGCACCTCTGGGTTGGCGACTTCTCCGCGATTACGAGCTACATATGGATCGCATGTACCATCCAGACCCACTTCAGAGGGTGGAGGAACCACCTGCGTGGATGGAGTATGATGAACTACTCGACAGTTTGATGATTCAAGAATATGAGCGTGACTATCCTCCATTTTCACCCAACGCCATCATACCCCCAATCATATGGGAGAGGGATCTCACCTCTGGGAGGCTCTTGAGGGTCGCAAATCATATTTAGGGTCATTCGACTCCAGTTTGTAAAATATATGTAACCGACTTTTAACCATCTTAAGAACGATCTTAATATCGTCTTCTTTTCCTACGGCTATGGATGATATGATCGGATGTGACGTTTGGTGAACTTATGTATTATATTCCTTTAAAATGTAATATTTTACCCATGTATATATTTATATATATATGGAGACGTTATGTTACTACCTAGTCATGTGCCTTTCTTAACGCATTATTTTAAAATTATACATACATATTTGTACTTCCAAATCTCATTTAAATTATTTTATCCAAATTGATTTCAGATGAGACTACCGTGCGGTAAGAGGTACTCTGAGTGGACACCAAAAGAGAAGGCCCGCAAGAAAGCCATCGAGGCCTACGCACGACGTCAACAATTGAAGTCATGGAAGAGATCACAGGACTCGAGTGATTCGGAAATCGACTGGAAGACTAGGGCACTTAAGACTCCGTATATGGAGCATCGAGTTCCTGATCACCTCCGCCGATCCTCAGAACATACCGACGTGATCGGTTGCTCATGCAGGGAAGCTTTGAGACATTTGAGGGAATTAGCGGGACACTTTACCCATGGATCAGGAGTATGAATGCGAGGTTTCTGGAACACTCAGTTAGAGAGGAATGGAAAACCTCCCTAGCAGCTGCTTGCCTTGATGAAGAGGCCAAAGCATGGTGGAGACGACTACGCTCCCCAGCTATCCTTGAGGGTGAGTACTACCTGAGCTGGGAGGACTTCAAGCTTGGCTTGAGCGACATGACTTATGCTGTTAAGTATAAGTATAGCTTTGCGGAGGAGGAGCACCGCTACTCAAAGTTTGCTTAGGATCTAGGGTTAACCTTTTGTCATTCTCGATCAAATTTCATAACTCTTGAGAATGTATCTAAACTTTTGTGTTATTTTGCTGAACTTGTATCTAAGTTTTCACCTTAGTTCATTTCATAGAGAATGTATTAGGAGGCTTTGTAACTTTTTGATGTAATCCTTTTACATTATCAATGAAATGTCTTTTACCTTGCACTTTATAATGTGTCTATCTTGTTAACTACTCAAAATTCATACAGCTTCGTCTTTATTTCATTTTACAGAATGGCTGCAAACGATATTCCAGACAATGACCTTAACCAACAATTCCTCGAAGAGGAGGCAAGAAGGAGAGGTTTTGAGGACGCAATCATGAAGATTGCTCAGAATACCCACCAATACCATGGGGCGTGTAATAATCAGTCAAGATTTGAAAGATTCTCCAAACACCGCCCTTAACATACTACGGATCCGTCGATCCTGTGGTCTGGCCGAATGGATCGAGGAAATGGAGAAGCTGCTGAGCTCGATGAAGATACCCCCACGAAATGGTGAATGTGGTGGCATATTACTTGAAGGGAGAAGTAAGCAGGTTGGTGGCGCCTAATCAGTCTAATTTCCCACTCAGAATCTACAAGCTGGAGCGAGTTCAAAACGCTTTTAGAGAGCAAGTATTTCGGCAGAACTTCGGGTGGAACAAAGAAGAAGAGTTTAGGAATTTGAAACAGGGTAATATGCAGCTGCAGGCATATACCGAAAAGTTCCAGGAGCTGTCAAAATTTGCTCCCAAGATAACGATCGATGAGGAAGAACTCGCCAACCGATATGTTCGGGGAATGACTTACAGTTTACAGTTGATCATGAGCGGGTTCAATTGCCGAAACTTTCTTTGAAGCCTCACGAAGGCAACAGGTATCTGGGCGTCAATCCAGAAGAACGAAGCAGAGGAGAAAGGGAAGAAGAGAGTGTTTACGCCTTCTGTGGCGAGCGCCAGCTTCATTCAGAAGCCTAACTACCAACGACCTTTTCTACCGAGGCCTAATCCAGCAATCAGGAGTTACCAGAAGCCTACAAACTTCGCTCAGAACACCACCCAGAACAAGCCAAGGTTTACCCCCAACCCACCAGGGCCTCCACCAATATACGAGGCCGATAAGTGTCGTTCCTGTCTACAACGACTACACCCGGGGAAACAATGCAATGGCGCGCCGATCACGTGCTTCATATGCAGGGAAGTAGGCCATAAGGCCAACGTCTGCCCTAAAAAGGGAACACTGGGTAGAGTAAACACGGGACCACCGCCCGCCGTAAGAGTTCAGGGGAGGGTATATGTCTTTGTCAGAGAATGATGGTGATCTTTGAGGGGCTGTCGAGGATGTAGAGCGTAAATCCTTTGGTAAATTTTGGTTAACTCTGTACCGCCTTTTATTTTGTTCGATCACGGTGCATCCTTATCTTTTATCTCAACAAAATTTCTAGCAAAATCCAAACTTACAAAACTCGAACAAATACGCACTAACATATCGCTACCAAATGGCAAAAATATATCTTGTTACGCAAAGTATAATAACGTACAAATTATGATTCACCACACGAACTTTCTTTCCGACTGATTCTATTCGACCTTCGAATTCGATATAATTTTGGGAATGGATTGGTTAACTTCGTCATCATGCTACGTTCAAGTGCCGAGGCAGGAGAATTACATTGAAGGGTCCTAATGGAGCGGTGGTGACTTACCAAAATCCATTGTCGAAAGGAAAAGTGCGATTCGTTTACGCCATGAAAATTCGTGAGCATGGGGAGAGAAAGGGACATCAAGTATTTACATGCGGCAAAGATCAACAAAATAGAGGACGAAAAAGATTGAGAACATTCACATTGTAAATGAATACCGGATGTGTTTCTGATGAATCGCCAGGCTGCGCTACCGCACGAGACGAGTTCTCAATCGACTTCTCGCCAGGCACCGCACCAATCTCAAAGGCACCCTACCGAATGGCACGGTTGAACTCCAGGAACTTAAGAAACAATTGGAGGAGTTAATAGATCGAGGCTTCATCGCATCGGAGTGTCTCGCCTGGGGCGCTCCTATACTTTTGTTAAGAAAAAGGGCGGAGTATGCGCCTATGCATCGACTACCGTGAACTCAACAAGGTTACAATCAAAAATCGTTACCCTTTGCCAAGGATAGACGACCTATTCGATCAACTCAAGGGAGCGGTGTGTTTTCTCCAAAATTGATTTAAGATCGGGTTATCATCGGATAGGTGTACGAAAGGAGGACATACGTAAGACTGCGTTCGATCCAGATCGGCCACTATGAGTTCAAAGTGATGCCTTTTGGCCTCACCAACGCACTGGCAGTGTTCATGGATCGATGAATGTAACCTTCCACGAATATCCGGGCGTTTGCGTGGTCGTATTCATAGATGACATCCTAATCTACTCAAAGACCGAGAGAACACGAAGAACATCTACGACCTTGTGTTGGAGATTTTAAGGAAAGATAAATGGTATGCAAAATTCTCTAAGTGCAGTGCGGTTGAGTGAAGTGGCATTCCTGGGCCACGTGATTTCGAAGGAAGGAGTAATGGTAGACCCAAAGAAAGATGTGGCCAAAGGAATGGGTCGCACTCCAAGACCGCTGCAGAGGTTCAAGCTTTCTAGGCTTGGTGGGTTACTACAGACGATTCGTGCGGAGCTTTTCAAAGGTAGCACGCCCAATGACTAAACTCCTACAGAAGGACTCCAAATTTGTGGGACGAGCGTGAAAAGGCGTTCCTAGAACTCAAAACAAGGCTGACTACCGCACCTGTCCTAGCCCTACCGACTGACGGGGATGAATACGAGGTGTATAGCGATGCGCCCTTGAATGGACTAGGATGTGTCCTAATGCAGCAGGGCAAGGTGATCGCTTATGCATCTAGACAACTCAAGGTGCATGAAAAGAACTATCCAACCCATGACCTTGAACTCGCAGCAGTTGTGTTCGCTTTGAAGATTTGGCGACATTATCTTTACGGAGTCAGCATAAAGTTCTACACTGACCACAAGAGTTTGAAGTACATATTCACGCAGAAAGAGCTGAATATGAGACAAAGGAGGTGGCTAGAACTAATCAAAGATTACAAGATCGAGCTGCTCTATCACGAAGGAAAAGCAAACGTCGTGGCAGACGCTTTAAGTCGTAAGACTCCACGCTCACTGAATAATATCTGGGAGATTCCATCCGACCTCGTTCAAGATTTGAGAAGATTGGACTTGGACTTAGTACAGTCCGATGACACTGATTTAAATGCAATGGTAGTGGAACCCGAGATACTCCACGACATCCGAGCACTACAATGGGAAGACCCTGAGCTAGTAACGATTCGAGGAAGAATTCCGCCGGCGGATGAAGGATTTAAAATTCACCCTGACGGGAGTCTTCGATTCAAAGAGAGATGGTGTATACCGGACAATGAGGCGCTAAAACGCAGAATTTTAGACGAAGCACACAGCACCCGATATTCAGTACGTCCTGGGTCAGATAAGATGTACCAAGATTTGAAATTACGATTCTGGTGATCGGGATGAAAAAGGAGATAGCCGAACATGTAGCTAAATGCTTGATTTGTCAGAAGGTGAAATTCGAACATCAAAGACCGGGAGGACTCCTACAACCGTTAGAAATACCACGAGGGAAATGGGACTCAATCTCAATGGACTTCATTATGGGACTACCGAGGACCTCGAGTGGTAAAGATGCAATCTGGGTCATTGTGGATCGATTAACAAAGTCTGCCCACTTTGTTCCGATCAAAGAGACGTGGGGATTGGATGAGTTAGCAAAGGCCTATGAGAAAGAAGTAATCAGATTGCATGTTGTGCCCCTTGATATTATTTCGGATAGGGATGCAAGGTTTACTTCCCATTTCTGGAAGAAGTTGCAAGAAGCCTTAGGTAGCCAGTTGAAAATGAGCACCGCTTTTCACCCGGCTACAGATGGCCAGACTGAACGAACCATTCAAACCTTAGAGGACATGTTGAGAGCTTGCACGATGGAGTTTAACGCTAACTGGGAAAAGAGTTTACCTTTGATCGAGTTCTCCTACAACAACAGTTATCATGCCAGCCTCAAATGTGCACCTTTTGAAGCTCTATATGGAAGGAAATGTCGAAGTCCAGTGTGTTGGGACGATGCTAGCGACAATGTGGGCACCGGACCCCAAGCTATTCAGGACCAAATCGAGCACATTAAGATCATCCGAGAAAGACTACTAGCAGCCCAAGATCGACAAAAGAAGTATGCTGATCAACATCGTAAGCCTATTGAATTCCAGGAAGGTGACAAAGTATTTCTGAAAGTGTCGCCCATGAAAGGGGTAAAACGATTCGGCTTAAAAGGGAAGCTAAGCCCGAAGTATATAGGACCCTATGAGATACTTGAGCGAATCGGGGAGGTGGCGTATCGACTTGCTCTACCGCCTAACCTATCAAGAGTACACAATGTTTTCCACGTATCTCAACTACGGAGGTATCGATCTGATCCAAGCCACATCGTTTCGCCCGATGTCATCGAGATCGAGCCTAATATGTTGTACTCTGAGAAACCGGTGGAAATTTTGGCACGGGAAACCAAAACCCTGAGACGAAAGGCAATACCCTTAATCAAAGTCCTTTGGAGGGGTCATAATACCGAACAAGCTACTTGGGAAACCGAGGCGTCAATGAAGGAGAAATACCCAGAACTGTTCAGCACAGGTAACCTTAACCACCTAGTTAACTTTAAGTTTCGGGGACGAAACTTCTTTAAGGGGGGAGGATTGTAACACCCCGTGTTAATTTAAGCTAATTATAATTAGGAAATCAATAATTAATCATCCTCGCTCATTAAATTCCTAATACAATACACTACAAGTCATTTTCATACCTAAACTAAAACCATTTTGAATTACTTTGAATTTGAACTTTATTCTTTCATTTTCAAACTCGATAAATCAAATGAAGACTATACTACAAATTTCTCAACGACAAATTTTGGCACGCAAATCGAGGTCAATCTTGACCAAAGTGGCCGAGCCACTTAGAGGATTAAATCTTCTAATCCTTTTTCAATTACACTTACTCCTAATCCTAATCTAACAAAGATGGTTAAGGCTTAATTAATTTAGGTTATACTAACAAAACATATTATAATAATATAAGATTACTATTCCTTTTTTATTTAACTAACACTTAGCTAAAACTCAAAATAGTGAGCCACACTTATTCAAAACTGATAAAATTTTTGACGTCTGAGCATAATGATTTAATTCGATAACCTTCAACCAAAAAAATATATATTTCGATCGAATAAAATTTTAATTCAAAGTTGCGAGGAAACTAGTACCCAATTTTTATTTTGATTTCGTTTTGAAGTCTATTTTCTTTTTTATTTTCGATCTTGCTTCTAAACATTATTTAAAGACTATATATTTTATTTCGAGCCTTTCCGCGTACGCGTAAATCGAAATTTCAAAAAACGAAAACCGAACCCTTTTGTTGACAAAGAGGGCCGGCTCTCTTGAGCCTTGTTCCATGACTTATCTTCTTCCATTTTCTTCTCCTTTAGCACCATGTCAAATCCCCTTAAGACTCTATAGTTTTTCATCATCATACTAGCTTATTTAATTTTAATGATTTAAGCAAACAAAATAGAAATGCATTCACATTATATTATATTACAAAAACAAAACACAAATACTACACAACAACTACTACTACTCGGTTCACTTAACACACACACAACAAATATTTCTAAGTCATTTTCTCTCTAAATAAAATCTTACTCAAGAACAAGTAAGCTTGTTCTTCATGCAAGCTCAAGAACACATCTATTTTTCACCCTCTTTAATTCTTTTCCTTCTTTAATCTTTCATTTTATTTGCTTAAATTAATTAGCACACTTAAATAAGCTCTTCATCATTTATATTTGGTACTCACTTGCTCTATTTACATACAATTAAAATATGAACATAAATCGAAATCTTTTAAAATGAAAACATCAACTAAACTAAAAACAAAACTACACTTAAATTTTGTTAGTATAGTTTAGCTAGCTAAATAAATTACTAACTTGTGTATTTCATTTTCATGTACTCTCCTAATCAAAGACGAGGAGCAAGGTGGTGAAGACGACTTGAGCCGGTTTGATCATATTGTCGATCCCGACAACTGCTAATGTAACACCCGGTGTTGTCCGAGGTTATTCGGGCCGGGTACCCCGTTGAAGAGGTTCATGTGTTGGCTCAAGTGACATAGTGCTTAAAAGGATTGTAAGTACTACTCATATCAACAAGATGCATCTTCTTTTCTGGTGGCTCATCTTAAGAACTCTTCAGTTAAGCGTGCTTGCTGGAGAGTAGTCTTGGGATGGGTGACCTCCTGGGAAGTTCTCAGGATGTGCACGAGTGAGGACAAAGTGCACTGGAAAGGACCCGTGTTGGTTTGTGGGCGATGTACGCAGCCTGGCGAGCTATCGTGAATGACATTTCGGCCTTTAGTTGGGGCCGGGGTGTTACAAATGGTATCAGAGCAACCCGGCGACCGTGTGGTCGAATCCTAGTCTGCGCACCTAGCGGTGTGGTCGAATCCTGAAATGCGCACCTCACCGGGGAGGATTACGGAATGCTATATTGTGGGTAGCTACCAGGCGCAGCGAGGACGTTGCGTTCTTCAAGGGGGGGTGTGTAATACCCGGTGTTGTCCGAGGTTATTCTGGGTACCCCGTTGAAGAGGTTCATGTGTTGGCTCAAGTGACATAGTGCTTAAAAGGATTGTAAGTACTACTCATATCAACAAGATGCATCTTCTTTTCTGGTGGCTCATTTTAAGAACTCTTCAGTTAAGCGTGCTTGCTGGAGAGTAGTCTTGGGATGGGTGACCTCCTGGGAAGTTCTCAGGATGTGCACGAGTGAGGACAAAGTGCACTGGAAAGGACCCGTGTTGGTTTGTGGGCGATGTACGCAGCCTGGCGAGCTATCGTGAATGACATTTCGGCCTTTAGTTGGGGCCGGGGTGTTACAGCTAATCTTTTCATTCATAACCTAACCTAAGGTGCCCCCGCACACTAGGTTTTAATTTTGTTAATCGCATGAAATAAATGTTTATGTGTTATATTTATTGTGCTTATGATCACCTAGCATTCACATGTTAAATTAGGAGACAAAAATCGAAAAAAGAAATTGTGTGCTCACTATAGTAAACCCACGGCCAACACCTAATTTTTGGCTTAATTTTTCGTTTTAATTTTTGTAAATTGCATGCTTAAAATACTTGGGCTAATATGTACATGAATATATAATTAGTTTTTGTTTAAGACTTAAAATGAATTTGTTATGAATTAAATTGTATTGAAATGTTTTATTGTGTTCTTGATTATCATTGTTACTCTTATGTTGTAATGAGTTTATTTTTGTGTATTAATGCTTATAGTTATTTTCCACTCATGAATAAGTATATAAATGATAATGAGTAAATTAGTTATTGAATTAGAAGTATAAAAATCAAAAATAAAAATTAGAGAATACATACATATATACAGTTTTCTTGAATAAAATGGACCAATTCTTAGTTTTAATTTTTCTAAATAACATATTATGAATAGTCTAGTTAAATTAGACTTGTATGAAAAATTTGAGAAAATTTTATAAACATATGAAAATTTGACTAAATAATGTTCATATTACAATTTTTAGTGTTCATAACATCTTCATTGTGTTCTTCATCATATGACTAAGTTTGATTTATAAATTTTTATAAGTTTTAGTATTTATCGTTTTTGTTTACTAGTTTAAGTCACTTTAGCATAAACTAAATAATTAGTATATAAAAACTTTAAGTCAAAAACCGATAAAATTAGAAAACAAAAATAAATTGTCATGTATAAAGGGCCACGGCATTTAGGTCCATTTTTGACTAAAAATGAATTTGTCACTTTTATTTTTATCACTTAGGTAATTTAAATTAGTTAAAGTATTGATTTAGTAATAAAAACAAAAAAATAAATAGAGTAGTGTATAAAAGTGGCCACAAGATTTCCATTATAATTGGGTCAATTTTGGTCAAAATGAATTTATCACTTAATCACTATAATTGATTAGTAATTAGCTTTATATTTTTATTGTAAAAAGAATCGTTAATAAAAAGAATCAACTAAACCGATAAAAATAAACGTTACATATATTAAAATGAATCACATCGTGTTACTACCTATGCTTAATTGAGGATGTGGAGATACGGACTATTTAAAATGAACTACGACAACCTCGCTAAAATTTGAAACCGTTAAAATTTTAGCTAAGTATACGACTAAATCTAAACCGAGTTTTACTTTTGAAAAATCATTTAAATCACCATGTATAAAAATGAACTTAACCACTTTGATTTAAATATGTTTCAAAATCACTAAATACAAAATGAACTTAACGAGTTCGATTAAAATATATTTCAAAACCGCTAAATGCAAAATGAACTTAACAACTTTAGAACTAGACTCCTAAAATATTTCCAAAAATCACTAAGTACAAAACGAACTTAACGACTTTAAAACTAGAATTCTACACTTAGAAGAAAATAAGCTTAGTTAAGTAACTAAATAAAATACTAAGTATAAATAAACGAATAAAATACTAAGTATAAATATACGAATAAAATACTAAGTATAAATATACGAATAAAATACTAAGTATAAAATACGAGGAATAGTAAATACGATGAATAGTAAATACGATGAATAGTAAATACGATGAATAGTAAATACGTGAATAGTAAAAATATTTAAAATTTACGATTGAACTCCAAATAAATTATTTAAGTTTCTATGTGCTTCCGTTTACCTGAAGAACTGCTAGAACTAAAATTTTCATTATACAAGTTCGACGTTATTAATTATTATGAACTGTCACTGGAGAAATAAAGGAACGAGAAAATGATAAAGAAAGTACTTGTTAAATACTCAGATTATGCTGTCATGTTGCGAATCTATTGTGCCATCGTTGGAAAGGTAGCCGCGTATGGGGACTCTTTCACTCTCAGTGCTGACTGAGGCGTTCTAATGACTCTCATAGTCTTTAGGCAAGTAGGCGTATACATCCCTTGAATGGGCATAAATGTTGCGTTTTGCGGTCCATACGAGGTAACGGAAGATGACCATCCCATCAGGACCTTGTCATTAGGTATTAATCGCTTTGGTTAGGAAAAGCATACTCTCTCGAGTAGCGAGGGCGTGTCGTTTCTAAGTGAAAGTGTGAGCACACATAACATAAGGGATTGAATCGCCCTTCTTACCTAGTGGTATACTAGCATTAAAGTCCGTTGATGTACCCGGCAGCTTATGAGCAGGCCTTGCTTTTGTAGGGTTTTGCATGCTTCCATCCTGACTGGTTGTGGTTCATAGGACAACGTATGATAGATTATCCATGTTGTATTGGATATGAGGTAGTTATCACGTACGCTACTTAGTGTTTGATCTGATGTGCAGTCCGAGCAAATAGTGCACTTTGATAATTATCTATGAGAGTACACAAGCCGCTCTGTAGTCAAGACTCGCGAGTTATGTTACTATATGAATAATTGAAAAGGGTCGACTACCCCGAATATGATTGAGATGGTAATGATTTGTTGAGTATGATTGGTTATGAGTGTGGTGTGATATATTATTTGATCTATACTCATGTTTGAATCATCCTGATATCCTTATGTGTTTTTGCTTGCCTGTTTGCCATCTATTTTATTTAATTGTCATGTATATCGCACATGTTTATAATTGCTATACTACGTGATTTATTTGATGTGTTTAGATTGTGTTGGGGGAGAAAACACTAATACGAGATGAACTGCAGGTACCCCGAGGACTTATGTTTATCAAACGCTGGGGATGGTTTACCGTATTTTGTACTTCGTTGTTTTGGAGAGATTTGTAATCAAATATATACTCTGTTTCATCCTAAGACTCGTACTATGTATATAGAGTTTTAATACGATAACAGCTGGTTTATAATAAATAGACTTAATTAATTTTCCGCCTTAGTTTAATTAAAGTCACGAAAAACCAGGTTGTTACACTAGGTACATAGTAACAGTTATTCAGAAATAACTCAAATCCGCTCGGGAGTTGGATTACATATGTTCCTACTGAAACGGCATCAACTCTTGCTCCATTCCCCAGTCGCAGGTCTACATCACCTCTTACCAGAGTTCTGATGCTTCTTAGGCCCTGCAAATGATTGCACAGATGAGAACCACATCAAGTATCAAGTACCCAAGTTCCGAAACTTGCATGGTTAATCTCAATCATATGAATAAAAGAAGACATACCAACAGGAACGACGCGGCCTGCCTTAATGTCCTCAGCATACACGGGACAGTTACGCCTCCAATGCCCAGACTTGTGGCAATGGTGGCACTCCATGCTCGGCTTTGCTTTTGCCTTGCCTTGTGAGCTACCGCTAGACTCACTCGGCCCACTCTTAGCAACCACTGGCTTCTTGAATTTTGGCTTACCTACAGCTAGGTTAGCCGGAGCCTTACCCTTACCCTTCTTGTTGCCAATCATGAGAACATCTTGTTTCATGCTCCCACTCAACTTCAGATCACTCTCCATCTGTACGAGGAGTGAATGTAGTTCATGCAGACTTTTCTGCATGTCATTCATGTAATAGTTTGCCCTAAAGAGGGCATACCCATCATGAAGAGGGTGGAGCACTCGATCAATGATGATCTTCTCATCGATCTTGCAACCAAGCTCCTCCAATTTCTCAACGTTCTCGATCATGGCGAGAAGGTGTGGACCAACCGGTTGGCCCTTTTGGAGTCTAGCTTCAAAGAAACGAGTGGTATACTCGTAACTCTTGATTCTCGGAGCTTTTGATAACTCTTTGGTTAGGGTGGTGAAAATCTTGTTTGCACCCTGGGTTATGAACCTTCTTTGCAAATTGGATTCCATTGAATAGATGAGTACGTTCTGTATCGCACCCGCCTCCATCATGAAATCATTGTAAAGATAGAGTTCATTTGCTCCTGCATCAGGAGCTGGTTTAGCCGGCAGTGGCTCAGTCAAGTACTTGAGCTTACCATCAGCGATGGCGGCATTCCGTAATGCGGCCTCCCAATCAGAAAAATTGGACCCATCACGCTTCAGTTGAGTAGACTGATTCATGCTGCCGATAAAAATTCTAAGCCATGATTTGCGATCTAGTGTAGCACTTGGCATTGGTTCGTCAGTACGTACAGCCATTAGTTATAGTGGTTATATCTGTATATAACGTATTCGAACTGTGAAAAGAAAGAAGAAGAAGAGAGAAGATAACAAATCATAGTTTTAAAAGTTTAAGTCATAAAGCAATAACGTTTTAATGCAATGACTCGTGCACTCATATAACCGACCTCCCTCGAGAATTATATAAGCGATCCCAAGACTCAATTTCTTTAAATTGATAAGCCAACCTCTTGGCTGATTCTACTGTTAGAATTCTTGGTCGATAGATTTCAGTAAATCCTATCTAATATAGTCCACCATAACTACGAGATATTACTCGAACTATAGTGTTGAGGTAAAATAGGTCAACGCATACTACTTACCCAACGTAGAAGGGGTCATGTGGAGAGTAAGGTCCTACATGCCTACCGACGAAGAAGGGGCTCATAGC
Organism: Dianthus caryophyllus; assembly: GCA_023091065.1. Lineage (NCBI taxonomy): Eukaryota > Viridiplantae > Streptophyta > Magnoliopsida > Caryophyllales > Caryophyllaceae > Dianthus > Dianthus caryophyllus. Next base: position 5,574,336 of record CM041529.1, on the reverse strand, counting down.
ATGCTTTTCCTATAAAGACTAATCTCAATTTTAGAATTAGAGGAAGGTCCCATCATCTCATTTTAATTCATTTTAAGTGAACAAATATCTAGCATTTTCGAGAATGATTAAATTGAGGTGATAGCCCTAAAACGAGTGACATCCGTATGTCCATGATATAAATGCAACTATGTGATCCATATTCATGCATATTAGGTGGTTTGGTCTAGTTTAGGCGGAATACGATGCTACTATCTAACGTGAATGCAATGAAAAACGGTAAAGAAAACGCAAAAAGGAAAAAAAACATCTAGTGTGGCCTATCCCTATGAAAATAAAGACAAATACAAATTGGAATCCTCCATGGACCCTAAGCTTGTCTTCATTTTTCATCTTGGGATTCAAGTGGGAGTCCATCTTGAATCTTCATCTTGAATCTTCTCAATAAGTACGTTTTGAATTACAAAATAAACCTATTTACATTCTAATTCAAAATATGCCAAAATTAAAAATATTACAAAATGGAAGATTCGAGATCTCAAAAATACAACCAAAATTGTGTTTCCTTCATTACGAAAACACAATCTTCTAAGGCCACACTAGTAAATTACAACCGTTTGTACAAAAATTAATGCGTAAAATAAACCATTCATTCAAACATTCATTCACAAACATATATAAATAAATAGCATCAACTAAAACAAAAATAAAACCAATGCATACGAATTGATTAAATTTGCCAAACCACCTCTTTTAAATGATTAAAGTTATGCAACAATTCCTTAATTGTTCATAATATCTTATAATCAAAACAATAATCCAAAAGAAATAATTTATATTATCAGTATAACATAAATTAGATCACAAAAATATTTTAAACTTCTTTAAAATATTAGGTATCATAATTATTATGAACTGCTTCACAATAACACAAAAATATATTATCTTTATAATATAACAAAATTTTAATTTTCCAAAAGTCAAAATTTTCGGCCAAAAAGGTTAAAATACCGAATTTTTTTTTTTTTTTTTTTTTTTTTTTTTTTATAGTAAATTGAATATCACGGCCAAATTAATAAAAAAAACAAAAAATTAAAGAGATTGAAAAATTACCAAAAATGGAAAATCTAATTCGGCCTACACCCAAAAACTGAATTAAACTGTTTTAATTCCATTATACTAATAATTAGATCGATACTAACTCAATTTTAATCCGTATTAAACATTGACTTAAGAGATTCAATTTAACTTTTTAAATTAAACAACTTAAAACTGATAGATCTAATGATTAACGAACAATATGTTCATTAACATATAGAAATTTGGTTCTTTTATGTTTTAATTCAATCAGTATTAAATCAAAACTTATGTAAATTCATATGTGATCGTTTTAACATCTTAAAACATCGATAATTATGAATCAAATAGACCAAAACAAGCCAAAAATTTTCAATAAACCCACGGCATATACAACATATACACGGCCAAATAAAATTTTGATTTAAAATTATACAAATCGATTTTTATGAAAACCTTATAAAAATTTCATATGCCCTAAGGCTCTGATACCACTTGTAGGTTATCGGTATATAGACCTTTAAAATCCACAGGATTATAATTAAAAAAACTTTATAAGATTTTAAAGCATAAAACAAAAATGCATAACATAACGAATAGATTAAGAAGTAACTTTTCTAAACCTTGAATAATGGCCTATGAACAATACCAAAAGGATGGTATCTCCTAATTATCTCACCCAAGATGTGTTCTTGATATGCCTTTGATTACTAGAGAATTTTAGAGAAGAAAACTGCTTTTCTCTCTAGGTTTTTTTGTGATGTGAAATAGTGAATGAATTAGAGTAATATTAGAAGAGCAATTAGGAAACTAAATATACTCCTACTACTACCCTAATGGCCGGCCTATTTGAGTATTTGGGGAGATCTAATTCTCCTCAAATACTTCACTTGTTGATCAAGATACAAAGTGTATCGGGACAGAATGTATCTGGACACTTTTGTATTTGGTCATTTTAGCTTTTAACATAATGCATTATATTACTAGTGTCATCTGTATGGACCAACTATAATATATTATAAATATCCTTATATTCATAATTTGCTAATTAATTATAACGGTTTATATTTAATTAGCTTGCATTATACATGACAATTAAATATAACATTTTATATTCAATCACGAATTACATTTAATTCGCCTCAGCTAAAATTATTTAATCAGTATTAAATAGCCGTACCAATCATTACACTGACTAACATTTTAGTCAGTAACATCATCACATTGACTAACATTTTAGTCACATTTGACTAACCTTTTAGTCAACAACACTAACTAACTGTTTAGTCATTAAGTAAGGCATCAATATGATCATTTTATAAAATAATCATATCTCTCAAACACATCCTTTAGGTGTGACTCTTAGGGACCAGTTGATCACCGCCATCTGTATGACAATAACGTCAAACTTATCTAACAAGCCAACCGTTATCGATAAACGTTAATCAACTGATTAAATACAAAATGTACCCTGTGTACCTTTAGAGATTTATTTATATTATTGCACTAACTGTGGAGGACACTAACCCCAACAATCTCCCACTTGTCCGTACAAGTGTAGGTGCGATAACCGATTCTCATATCCATAATAAATTTCTCCCACTCAATGTAAACCAATTTGCAAAGTCCGTACTTTCAAAGGTCGTAGTTCACAAGTGATCAGAATCAAGAGTGGTTTCCCCGACTAGAGAGTAACTTAACTGATAAACGAATCAATATTCGAGCATGGCCATGCATTTTCAGTTACAGCTCCTCGAGTGGCCCTGAGAAAAAGTATTATACCTCGATAGAAGGCGGATATTTTCCTCAACTCGAATCTTGCAGATGTAAGCGCAGCATGAAATGACCCAGTGAAAATCTACTTGGCCTCCTGTTACGGTCGACCGTGAGAAAGAAACCAAAGTCACCCAAAATCTGCCTTAATCTCAAGAGACAGTCGATAGTCAAAAGAATCGACTCTAGGAACACTATGGATGTCCTATCCACGACCCAACACCTAATGTTCTGAAACATTTAGGACTCCATGTAGTCGTCACAAAAATGTCCTGCGCGATTTCAGTAAACCCGCATCTGTGATCGATCAGTCAACAGTTTGACTTATGGCTCGTTGAACCCACCATCAATCGACGTCACAAAATGATTGCCAGAGTTATCAGCTCGTGTAGGCGACCACGGACCAAAACAAAATATATAGCAATTCAGTTCACTTTGAGGTGTTCAACGTTGTCTGCACAACCCTCATGAAAAACAATATATAAAACAAAACGATGATTTTATTAGAAGTTTTAGGAAAAATACATGTGTCAATCCATACAAACAACTAATACAACTCAGGAACACGCTTAATTCCCATGGATTTAACGTGCCCTTCATGCTTATCTTGTCTCAACGGCTTAGTGAGAGGATCTGCCATGTTATCATCCGTAGCAATCTTGTCAATCACTATCTCCTTCTGCTCCACGTAATCTCGGATCATGTGAGCCTTCCTTTGCACGTGCCGAGACTTGTTGCTGGACTTCGGCTCCTTTGCCTGGAAGATGGCACCACTATTGCGCAATAGATGGTGATCGGGTCATTCGAACTTGGAACTACAGTTAGTCCTTGTAAGAACTGACGCATCCATATAGCTTCCTTCGCAGCCTCTGAAGCAAAGATAGTACTCGGACGACCGTGGAATCGCTATAACCGCTTGTTTGGAGCTTTTCCGGTGACCGCGCCATTTAGAGTAAATACGAATCCTGATTGAGACTTCGAGTCATCTCGATCCGTTTGGAAACTAGCATCTGCGTAACCGATTGCGCATAGCTCAGTGTCTCCTCCATAAGTCAATACCCAATCTTTAGTCCTCCGTAGGTGAACCAAAAATGGTCAAGGCGAGCAAAGGCGGTTTTTGTCTAAATCACGGTTTGGGTCCTTGGGCTCGAACCATGGGCTAGACCACGGTCCTAGGGTCCACCCAAGCTTATTTTGAGTAAATTAAACAATAATATCTTGGTCAAGCTTGGTGGGTCATGGAAGTCAAGGAAAGTCAAGAAAGAGAGCAACCGAAAGTCAACCAAAGTGCTATTTTTGAATGTGATCGCTTGAGTGCACCCAAGTGGGTTCGAGCCACAAGTCAATTAAATCTTCAAGAGCAAACTCAAGTGGGTACAAGACCCAAGTCAGCCGAAATTCAATCAAAGAGAAGCTCACATGTTTCTCCTCAACATGTCCCTTTCCTACATGTCACTATCTACCTTTTATGCTTTATACTTTATGCTTTATGTTTGTTGTTTGTTTGCCTTCAAAAATTCAAGACTTGTAAGCTCATGTGAGCCTAAATTTGATGTAATTCAAGGGTTATTTGTAGCCCTTAGATTAGCTTTAATTGTAGGGTCAAGATGTAAGGCCCAGGTTATATAAACCAAGCCTCCCCACAACATAATTTTCAGATTTGGAATGAAAAAGAAAACCCTAGTGTTTATTGAGTGCTCTTCATTTTTCTCATTACTTTGTGTTTGAGATTTGTGAACAATTAGTTAGTGGCTTAGTGCTTAACTAATTACAAACCTAAATCTATTACTTTGTGTGTAGATTTAGATACTATCTTTATGTTTTTCATTTGTCACAAAAAATCAGAAAATTATCCCACAAAAATACATCATTTGGCCGAGATTTTCATAAGTCTCACAAGTCGATTTGTGTTCATCCCTTGAGTGAAACTTGATCCACTTAGTTTCACTCCAAATTGGTTATCAAAGCCTAGGTTTGTTCTTGATTTTTCGATTTGTTTTTGTTTTTGTTTTCGGTTTGATCTTGTTTTTTCGGGTTTACTCTTGTTTTCTTTTATTGTTTCCGTTTTTTCTCTTTTCTTGTTTTCCTTGTGTCTTCCACAAAAATCCACAAACATACTCACAAAATTTTCACAAAATGGTTGAAGATCTACACTTGTGTTAGTGTTGATTTCGGTTCTTACACTCAAAGGTCCTTGCTTTACTCAAAAATTTTCAGATTTTGTTTCTTTGATTATATCAATGGGTGTGTTTCTTCCTTTTGATGTTTCTTGTGGTACTACTCTTGGTGAGACCATGTATGATTCTATGGAGAAAGCTAGAAGAGAGCTTGAAATCAAAATGAGTCGAATGAGGGGTAGACCTATCCCTAACCCTAACCTTGTGATCTTGAGGGAGTTAGAAGGTAGAATGGCTCGGTTAGGAGGAGAGCCGCCCCCTAACCATGGCCGTATGGTTTGTAGAGGCTCACATGCTCAAACCCTAACCCTAACCCTAGAAGGGAATCGCCAAGTTGAAGTCTTTAAGTTGAAATGTACCATTATGGGAAGGGTTTGTAATTTGGTTGTTGATGGGGAAAGTTGCAATAATGTTGCCTCAAATACTCTCATTGAAAAACTAGCTTTGCCTACACAAGATCACCCTAACCCTTACAAGATGAAATGGCTAGACAATGGAGCCGAGATGAGTGTAAGTGTGGTTAGACAATGCTTGGTTTCTTTCTCCATTGGAGGGGATTACATGGATGAGGTTTTGTGTGATGTGATTCCCGTGGAGGCTTGTCATCTCCTCTTGGGAAAACCATGGAAGTTGGAAAGAGGTGCTCATCATGATGGGAGGGACAATACCTATACCTTCAAGATTGGAGGTAAGAAAATCAAACTTGCACCCTTACCTCCGATTTTGACGAACCCTAACCCACCCTCCTTGATTATGTCACACGAAAAAATGGGGAATGATGGGAGACCAGAAATGAAGCATGTGTTTAATGATGAGAAGGTTGAATGTGTTCTTCTTCTCAAAGACGTCCCTATTGATCAAGAAAGGCTGCCCACCAAGGAAGTACAAGCCTTGCTAGATTCTCATGGAGTTAAGCATGTTGTCCAAGCTCCATTACCTCCTACCTTGGGGTGCAAGGCTGCCCCTTGCTTGTTTGAGGCTCCCAAGAGAGTGTTAGTGAGTGAAGAGGCCGAAATAAGTGATGGGATGAATGTTGGTGAGAAATTGGCCATTCACTTTGCTAAGGATGATCCTAACAATCAAGAGGAAAGCATGGGGTACAATGTCAAGCATGGGAATGAGTTTGATTCTATGTGGGAATTAACCAAGGTCAAGAGGAAGTTGTTCAAAAAAATGCAATGTGGTTATCGTAATCAAATCGATTCAAGTGGTTTCATGAAATGGGGATTCAAGGGAGGAACTAAGCTCGAACAAAAAGAGCTAAGTGATGATCTCCCACAATGCTCTCCTAGGGCAATAAGAAGAAACAAAGGAGAGGAGCACAAATTTGATGGAACCACCGTGCTTATGTTGAAAAGTCCGAACCATTACGAGGATGATTCACATGGGAGTGCAAGGAATGATAGCATGGAAAGGCCAAGAAGAACCATGAAATGGAGGATCATGGAAAGGAATGACCGTAGCAAGGAGTGGCGTCATGGTGATCTTAAACAAGTTTCAATTGAGTTTGGGTATGAAGAGCTTGAGGATGAGCTAGGAAATGAATGTAGATTCAAGGAAACCATGGTAAGAGAAGAGAGTAAGGTCATTTACACGAGCCAAACAAGGAACAATTATTCTCTCGATCAATCTCTAGGCCAATGGTGTTCTTGGGCATCAACAATCATGAAGTCCAATTCTTGTCAAGAAGCAAAAAGGGCATCAATCAATCTCATCAACGATCAAGGTTCAAACCGAGCAAGAGGAAGAGAGACCGAGGATTTGAGGACAAATCCTTTTCAAGGAGAGGAGATTGAACCAAAAATGCTCAAGGCGAGCAAAGGCGGTTTTTGTCTAAATCACGGTTTGGGTCCTTGGGCTCGAACCATGGGCTAGACCACGGTCCTAGGGTCCACCCAAGCTTATTTTGAGTAAATTAAACAATAATATCTTGGTCAAGCTTGGTGGGTCATGGAAGTCAAGGAAAGTCAAGAAAGAGAGCAACCGAAAGTCAACCAAAGTGCTATTTTTGAATGTGATCGCTTGAGTGCACCCAAGTGGGTTCGAGCCACAAGTCAATTAAATCTTCAAGAGCAAACTCAAGTGGGTACAAGACCCAAGTCAGCCGAAATTCAATCAAAGAGAAGCTCACATGTTTCTCCTCAACATGTCCCTTTCCTACATGTCACTATCTACCTTTTATGCTTTATACTTTATGCTTTATGTTTGTTGTTTGTTTGCCTTCAAAAATTCAGCACTTGTAAGCTCATGTGAGCCGAAATTTGATGTAATTCAAGGGTTATTTGTAGCCCTTAGATTAGCTTTAATTGTAGGGTCAAGATGTAAGGCCTTGGGTTATATAAACCAAGCCTCCCCACAACATAATTTTCAGATTTGGAATGAAAAAGAAAACCCTAGTGTTTATTGAGTGCTCTTCATTTTTCTCATTACTTTGTGTTTGAGATTTGTGAACAATTAGTTAGTGGCTTAGTGCTTAACTAATTACAAACCTAAATCTATTACTTTGTGTGTAGATTTAGATACTATCTTTATGTTTTTCATTTGTCACAAAAAATCAAAAAATTATCCCACAAAAATACATCATTTGGCCGAGATTTTCATAAGTCTCACAAGTCGATTTGTGTTCATCCCTTGAGTGAAACTTGATCCACTTAGTTTCACTCCAGTAGGTACTTAAGAATGTTCTTTACGGCCATCCAGTGTGCTTCACCTGGATTGCCTTGGTATCGGCTCGTCATACTCAATGCATATGACACGTCCGGACGTGTGCATATCATGGCATACATGATCGATCCTATAGCTGATGCATATGGAATCCGACTCATGCGCTCGACCTCTTCCGATGTCTTTGGTGCTTGAGCTTTACTCAAGTGCACCCCAGAGATCATTGGAAGGTTCCCCTTCTTGGAGTTGGTCATGCTGAACCTCTCAAGAATCTTATCTATATAAGACTCCTGACTGAGGGATAACATCCGTCGTGATCTATCTCTATAGATACGGAGCCCCAAAATACGTTGTGCCTCACCCAGATCTTTCATCTGGAAATGGTTCTTTAACCATACTTTTACCGAAGTTAAGAGAGGTATGTCATTCCCAATCAAGAGTATGTCATCGACGTACAGTATTAGGAAGACAATCTTGCTCCCACTTGACTTGATATATAGGCATGGTTCCTCGACCGATCGAGCGAATCTATTCTCCTTTATCACTTGGTCGAAGCGATGATTCCAACTCCGTGAAGCTTGCTTAAGTCCATAGATGGAACGCTTAAGCTTGCAAACCTTCTTAGGATTTTCAGGATCAGTGTAACCTTCGGGTTGTACCATGTACAACTCCTCCTCCAAATAACCGTTTAAGAAGGCGGTTTTCACATCCATTTGCCAAATTTCATAGTCATAAAATGCGGCAATCGCTAAGAGAATCCGAACGGAACGAAGCATGACTACGGGTGCAAAGATCTCATCATAGTGCAACCCTTGCACTTGAGTGAAACCCTTTGCCACCAGTCGTGCCTTGTATATATCTGATTGTCCTTCTACAGATCGCTTTATCTTGTAAAGCCATTTGCACTGAAGAGGCCTAGCCTTATCAGGTAAGTCAACCAGATCCCATACATTGTTCTCGTACATCGAGTCCATCTCGGATTGCATGGCTTCTTGCCACAGCTTTGAGTCAGAACAGGTCATGGCACCTTTATAGGTTACGGGTTCGTTACTCTCAAGGAGTAAAACGTCGTCTCGCCCATTCTCCTCAACCATACCGATGTATCTATCTGGAGGAATGGAGAGTCTACCCGACCTCCTGGGTTCCAAGGGAACATTAACCGCAGCAGACGTAGAAGGAACAGCTTCCTCCATTGGTTGCTCGGTTGTTGGTTCAGGAATCTCCGACAGATCGAAGGTTCTATTACCTCTCTTGTCTTCGAGAAACTCTTTCTCTAAAAACTTCGCACTAGCCGCAACAAAAACTCGTTGCTCGGTTGGCGAATAGAAGTAATGACCAACATTCCTTTTGTATAACCAATAAAGTATGTCTTGACCGATCGCGGGCCGAGCTTATCCTCGTGTCTCTACTTGACATAAGCCTCGCACCCCCAAACCCGAATAAAGGACAAGTTAGGGACCGTTCCCTTCCATAATTCGTATGTAGTCTTGTCGACAGCTTTAGTCGGACTTCGGTTAAGTATAAGAGCAGCTGACAAAAGAGCATAACCCCATAATGAGTCAGGTACAACCGTGTGACTCATCATGGATCGAACCATATCAAGCAATGTTCGATTCCTGCGTTCGGACACACCATTCAGTTGCGGTGTTCCGGGTGGAGTTAACTGTAGTACTATCCCGCGGTCTTTCAGGTGTCGATCAAACTCAGTTGAAAGATATTCGCCACCACGATCTGAACGTAGTGCTTTTATCTTTCTATTCAGTTGGTTCTCAACCTTATTCTTGAATTCCTTGAACTTGTCAAAGGACTCACTTTTATGTTTCATTAAGTAGACATAACCATATCTACTCAAATCGTCCGTGAAAGTGATAAAATACCTATAGCCATCTCTAGCGTTGATTGACATAGGTCCGCACACATCAGTATGTATGAGTCCTAATAGGTCAGCAGCGCGCATTCCAACACCTTTGAAGGAAATTCGAGACATTTTGCCTATAAGACATGATTAACACGTGCCAAAAGTTTCAATTAGCCAAGAGGTTGGCTTATCAATTTATGGAAATTGAGTCTTGGGATCATTTATATAATTCTTGAGGGAGATCAATTGTATAAATGCATAAGTCATCGCATTAATCTGGTTTGCATTTAGACTTAAATTTAATTAAAACGATGTTTTCTTTTCTTTTCTCTTCTTCTTCTTTCTTTTCACAGTTTCGAATACGTTATATACAGATATAACTACTATAACAAACGGCTGGACGTATTGACAGCCCAAGGCCAAGTGTCACACTTGAACGCGAATCATGGCTTAGAATATTTATGGACAGCATGAATCAGTCTACTCGACTGAAGAATGATGGGTCCAACTTTGCTGATTGGGAGGCTGCATTACGGAATGCCGCCATAGCTGACGGCAAGCTCAAGTATTTGACTAAGCCACTGTCGGCCGAACCAGCTCCCGATGCAGGAGCAAATGAAGTTGTTGCTTATAGTGATTTCATGATGGAGGCGGGTGCGTTAAGGAACGTACTTATCTATGCAATGGAATCCAATTTTCAAAGACGATTCATTACCCAAGGTGCAAACAAGATTTTCACCACTCTAACTAGAGAGTTCTCGAAAGCACCGAGAATCAAGAGTTATGAGTATATCACTCGCTTCTTTGAAGCGAAACTCCAGAAGGGCCAACCGGTTGGCCCACACCTTCTCGACATGATCGAGAATGTTGAGAAACTGGAGGAGCTTGGTTGCAAGATTGATGAGAAGATCATCATTGATCGAGTGCTCCACTCTCTTCATGATGGGTATGCCCTCTTTAGGGCAAACTATTACATGAATGACATGCAGAAAAGTCTGCATGAGCTTCAATCACCTCGCATGCATCTGAGAGTGATCTGAAGTTGAGTGGGAGCATGAAACAAGATGTTCTCATGATAGGCAACAAGCACAAGGGTAAGGGTAAGGCTCCGGCTAACCTAACAGTAGGAAAGCCAAAGTTTCAAAAGCCAGTGGTTGCGAAGAGTGGGCCTGGTGAGTCTAGCGGTAGCTCACAAGGCAAGGCAAAAGCGAAGCAAAGTATGGAGTGCCACCATTGCCACAAGTCTGGGCATTGAGGCGAATCGTCTCCGCCAGACGCCGAGGACATCAAAGCAGGCCGCGTCACTCCTGTAGGTATGTCTTCTTTTATTCATATGATTGAGATTAACCATGCAAGTTTCGGAACTTGGGTACTTGATACTGGTTGTGTTCTCATCTGTGTAATCATTTGCAGGGCCTAAGAAACATCAAAACTCTAGCAAGAGGTGATGTGGACCTGCGAGTGGGGAATGGAGTAAGGGTTGCTGCCATTTCAGTAGGAACATATGTCATGCAACTCCCGAGCGGATTTGAGTTATTTTGAATAACTGTTACTATGTACCTAGTTTATCTAAAAACATTATTTCTGTATCCGTACTTGATAAAGACGGCTTTTCATTTTCAATAAAGAATAATAGCTGTATTTTCTCTTTAAACGATATGATTTATGGTAAAGCAGTTTCCATGAACGGAATTTATGTTTTAGATCAAACCACAGACATAATGCATGTGAATAACAAGAAAGTAAAGGTTGGTGACAAAGATCAAACCTATCTATGGCATTGCCGAATAGGTCACATAAATGAGAAACGCGTGAAAAAGCTCATTGATAGTGGGACAATTGCCCCATTTAACTATGAAACTTTTGGCACATGTGAATCATGTCTCATAGGCAAAATGTCTCGAATTTCCTTCAAAGGTGTTGGAATGCGCGCTGCTGACCTATTAGGACTCATACATAATGATGTGTGTGGCCCTATGTTAATCAACGCTAGAGATGGCTATAGGTATTTTATCACTTTCACGGACGATTTGAGTAGATATGGACATGTCTACTTAATGAAGCATAAAAGTGAGTCATTTGACAAGTTCAAGGAATTCCAGAATAAGGTTGAGAACCAACTGGATAGAAAGACCGCGGGATAGTATTACAGTTAACTCCACCCGGAACACCACAACTGAATGGTGTGTCCGAACGCAGGAATCGAACATTACTTGATATGGTTCGATCCATGATGAGTCACACGGTTGTACCTGACTCCTTATGGGGCTATGCTCTTTGTCACCGCTCTTATACTTAATCAAGTCCGCCTAAAGTCAGTAGACAAGACTCCATACGAGTTATGGAAGGAACGGTCCCTAACTTGTCCTTTATTCGGGTTTGGGGGTGCGAGGCTTATGTCAAGTGGAGACATGAGGATAAGCTCTACCGCGATCGGCCAAGACATACTTTATTGGTTTTCCAAAGGAATGTTTGGTCATTACTTCTATTCACCTACCGAACACCGAAGTTTTTGTCATGGCTAGTGCGAAGTTCTTAGAGAAAGAGTTTCTCGAAGACAAGAGAAGTAATAGAACCTTCGATCTGTCGGAGATTCCTGAACCAACAACCGAGCAACCAATGGAGGAAACTGTTCCTTCTTCGTCTGCTGCGGTTAATATTCCCTTGGAACCTAGAAGGTCGGGTAAACTCTCCATTCCTCCAGATAGATACATCGGTATGGTTGAGGAGAATGGGAGAGACGACGTTTTACTCCTTGAGAGCAACGAACTCGTAACCTATAAAGGTGCCATGACATGTTCCGACTCAAAGTTATGGCAAGAAGCCATGCAATCCGAGATGGACTCTATGTACGAGAACCATGTATGGGATCTGGTTGACTTACCTGATAAGGCTAGGCCTCTTCAGTGCAAATGGCTTTACAAGATAAAGCGATCTGTAAAAGGACAACCAGATATATACAAGGCACGACTAGTGCCAAAGGGTTTCACTCAAGTGCAAGGGTTGCACTATGATGAGATCTTTGCACCCGTAGTCATGCTTCGTTCCATTCGGATTGTCTTAGCGATTACCGCATTTCATGACTATAAAATTTGGCAAATGGATGTGAAAACCGCCTTCTTAAACGGTTATTTGGAGGAGGAGTTGTACATGGTACAACTCGAAGGTTACACAGATCTTGAAAATCCTAAGAAGGTTTGCAAGCTTAAGCGTTCCATCTATGGACTTAAGCAAGCTTCACGGAGTTGGAATCATCGCTTCGACCAAGTGATAAAGGAGAATGGATTCACTCGATTGGTCGAGGAACCATGTCTATATATCAAGTCGAGTGGAAGCAAGATTATCTTCCTCATACTGTATGTCGATGACATACTCTTGGTTGGGAATGACATACCTCTCTTAACTTCGGTAAAAGTTTGGTTAAAGAACCATTTCCAAATGAAAGATCTGGGTGAGGCACAACGCATTTTGGGGCTCCGTATCTATAGGGATAGATCACAACGGAAGTTATCCCTCAGTGAGGAGTCTTATATTGATAAAATTCTTGAGAGGTTCAGCATGACCAACTCCAAGAAGGAGAACCTTCCAATGATCTCAGGGGTGCAATTGAGTAAAGCTCAAGCACCAAAGTCATCGGAAGAGGTCGAGCGCATGAGTCGGATTCCATATGCATCAGCTATAGGATCGATCTTGTATGCCATGATATGCACACGTCCGGACGTGGCATATGCACTGAGTATGACGAGCCGATACCAAGGCAATCCAGGTGAAGCACACTGGATGGCTGTTAAGAACATTCTTAAGTACCTACGGAGGACTTATGATTGGGTATTGACTTATGGAGGAGACACTGAGCTACGCGCAATCGGTTACGCAGATGCTAGTTTCCAAACGGATCGAGATGACTCTAAATCTCAATCGGAATTCGTTTTTACTCTTAATGGCGCTGCGGTCAGCTGGAAAAGCTCCAAACAAACAGTTATAGCAGATTCAACGACTGAGTCCGAGTACTATGTCGCTCGTGAGGTCGCAGCGAAGTTTATATGGACGCGTCGCTGGCCTACAAGGACTAATCAGAGTTCCTAGTTCGAATGACCCAATCACCATCTATTGTGACAATAGTGGTGCCATCTTCCAAGCAAGGGAGCCGAAGTCCAGCAACAAGTCTCGGCACGTGCAAAGGAAGGCTCACATGATCCGGGATTACGTGGAGCAGCAGGAGATAGTGATTGACAAGATTGCTACGGATGATAACATAGTAGATCCTCTCACTAAGCCGTTGAGACATGATAAGTATGAAGGGCACGTTATTTCCATGGGAATTAAGCGTGTTCCTGAGTTGTATTAGTTGTTTGTATGGATTAGACACTTGTATTTTTCATAAACCTTCTAATAAAATCATCGTTTTGGTTTATATATTGTTTTTCATGAGGGTTGTGTAGACAACGTTGAACACCTCAAAGTGAACTGAATTGCTTTATATTTCGTTTTGGTCCGTGATCGCCTACACGAGCTGATAACTCAGGCAATTATTTTGTGACGTCGATTGATGGTGGGTTCAACGAGCCATAAGTCAAACCGCTGATCGATCGATCACAGACGCGTTTATTGAAATCGCTACAGACATTTTGTGACGACTACATGGAGTCCTAAATGTTTCAGGACATTAGGTCTTGGTCGTGGATAGGACATCCATAGTGTTCCTAGAGTCGATTCTTTTGACTATCGACTGTCTCTTGAGATTAAGGCAGATTTTGGGTGACTTTGGTTTCTTTCTCACGGTCGACCGTAACAGGAGGCTAAGTAGATTTTCACTGGGTCATTTCATGCTGCGCTTACATCTGCAGGATTCGAGTTGAGGAAAATATCAAACTTCCATCGAGTTATAATACTTTTTCTCAGGGCCACTCGAGGAGCTGTAACTGAAAATGCATGGCCATGCTCGAATATTGATTCGTTTATCAGTTAAGTTACTCTCTAGTCGGGGAAACCACTCTTGATTCTGATCACTTGTGAACTACGACCTTTGAAAGTACGGACTTTGCAAATTGGTTTACATTGAGTGGGAGAAATTTATTATGGATGTGAGAATCGGTTATCGTACATACACTTGTACGGACAAGTGGGAGATTATTGGAGTTAGTGTCCTCCACAGTTAGTGCAATAACATAAATTAACCTCTTAAGGTACACAGGGTACATTTTGTATTGCAATCAGTTGATTAACGTTTATCAATAACGGTTGGCTTGCTAGATAAGTTTGACGTTATTGTCATACAGATGGCGGTGATCAACTGGTCCCTAAAAAGTCACACCTAAAGGATGTGTTTAAGAAATGTGATTATTTGAGAAATTAATCATATTGATGCCTTACTAAAAGACTAAAAGGTTAGTCGGAGTTTTTGACTAAAATGTTAGTCAAGTGTGTGATAATAATACGGCCATTTAATAAGGATTAAATGATATTAGCTAAGACGAATTAAATGTAATTCGTAAATTGAATATAAAATGTTATATTTAATTATTGAATATAATATAGGCTAATTAATCATAAACTGTTATAATTAATTAGAAAATTATAAATATGAGGATATTAATAATTTAATGATATATTATAGTGGATCATATTTATGACACTACTAATATTATATTATATTATAAAGCTAAAGGAAACCTCTAGGAAAGTGCCTTATTGCTCTTTGACTCCTTGGTCAACAAGGAATTAGTTTTTGGAAAGTGATTTTTGGAAAACAAAATCACTCCCCAAAAGCTTTATGGAGGCCGAAATTTATAGTGTATATAAGAGGAGTTTTGGCTCATCTTTATTCACTAATTCATTCATTATAATTCACACACAAAATTTTAGAAAATCAGTTTTCTTGTCTCTAAAGTTTTCTAGCAAGAACTAAAGGCATATCTTAAGCAATCTTGGGTGCAACTATTAGGAGATATCAAACTTCTTGATATTCAATCTTAGGCCGTTTAAGCAAGGACTAAAGGTTGTTTTTCTTAATCTTATGCTTATTTATGCAATTTCTTTTATGACTATTAATCATATAGAATAAGTTTCATTATAATCCTGGATGATTAAAGGGCATGTATACAGATATATTCCCTCATCGACTTGCTCTCTTGTTGACCTTGGAGCATGGTAGATTGCAAGGTATTGAGATTACCTTGCATTGTATTCACATTTGAACTCAAGCTACCAACGGATAAAGCCAAAGAACGTACCAATTTATTCCTCGGTTGAGATTTGTTGGTTAGAACTCGATGGAACAAGTTGATTTTGTGGGGATTGGTTATATTGCATAGGTGGTTTGGTTTGAGAAGAACCACCTTGATGGAATTGTGGTTGAGTGAATTGTGTTTGGGGTTTTTGATTGGAAAAACGGTTGGTTTGTTGAAATTGGGAATTTTGAGCATATTGGTTTCCTTGGTTCCCTTGGTTTTGCTTCCACTTTGATTCTTGAGGTTTTTCTTGGTTGTTCCACTTAAAATTTGGATGATCCCTCCATCCCGGATTGAAGGTGTTGGAATGAGGATCATAATTTTGTCGTGGAGGCCTATTACCAAAGGCACCCACCGAGTTTACCACCTCCATATCACTTTCAAGCATTTGAGGGCACATGGAAATATCATGGGCTTGAGAGTCGCAAATACCACACACTTGAGCTTTATTACCTTCTTTCTCATGCATAAGCTTCTCGACCATAGCGGTTAAAGAGCTCATTTGGTTCATAAGCTTGGTGTCATGGTTCGGTTGTTGTCCTTTCAACATGTGCACCCCTCTTGGCTTAGTTCTAAAGTGTCTAGAACTAGCCGAGAGCTCTTCAAATAAAGTATTAGCTTGCTCAACGGTCTTGTGTTCAATTGTACCTCCACCCGCCGCGTTTACCATCCTTGCCTCCTCCGGTAATAGACCGGTGAAAAAGTACATAATAAGATCTTGTTCGGCGTACCCATGGTAAGGGCAACTCGCACACATCTTCTTGAATCTCTCCCGGTATTCATACATCGTCTCCCCTTCGAGTTGCTCAATATTGGAGATTTGCTTCTTTAGGAGGGACGACTGTGAAGCGGGGAAGTACTTAGCAAGGAACATTTGCTTCATGGTTTGCCAAGTGGTGACCGAATTAGGTGGAAAGAAGTAGAGCCAATCTCGAGCGGCGTCCTTTAGGGAAAAAGGAAAAGCTCGAAGTTTAAGTTGCTCCTCGTCTACACCATTCGGCTTCATTGAAGAATACACCATATGGAATTCGGCGAGATGTCTATTAGGGTCATCTCCCGCTCTACCGTAGAAGCTAGGCAAATGGTGGATGATTCCCGACTTCAAGGCATGGTTTTGCCCTTCCTCGTTCGGTGTAAAAGTGATGCACAACGGTTGTTGTGTGAGATCGGGAGCGGTAATTTGTCTCAACGTGCGATTTTCGGGTGGTCCCGCCATGTTTAAGGGTTGAGGCTCGTCGGGTACGGCAAATATGTTATGAAAACCTTCGATGTCGTCTACGATTTCTCCTTCGCGATCCAACTCGAAGACAATATCGTCGGGCGTAGAAGGTTCACCAATGACTCGACGAAGATCCCGTAACGTCTTTTCGATCTATAGATCAATGGGTGCAATTGGAGGTCGAGATGACCTAGTTGGGTACATGCAAGAAGAAATAACCTACAAAATAAAAACGACACTAAAAAGGTAAAATTCTACCCAACACTTGAGTGAGACTCAAGTTTGGGTTACAAAGAGGAATAGAAACTATTACACTAGCAATAAAAGCAACAATAAATACTCTCTAAAAGATGCTAACAATAAATAACTACACAAACAACTATGCAAAAGAAAAGAACTAGGAAACTAGGAAACTACACAACTAACTAACTAACTCACTAGCAAAGAAGAAAACAAGAAAGCCTAATGCCTTCCCCGGCAACGGCGCCAAAATTTGACTAACACTTTTACGTCGCTAATAAAAGGGGTCAAATTAACTATTTATAAAGCCTATTCGATTCACACAAATAAGTAGTTTAGTGATAAGAATAGGGTCGAACTCAAGGGAAGGACTAATCAAGGCTAAAGTCACAATGCAAAAATGTAAGAATAAAGGGGGGTTAAATGATTGATTTAGTCGAAAACTAAAATGCAAGTATAAAAAATAAGATTAAACAAGATGAGAGGAGCACGTTTGGTGTAATCACACAAGGTTCCAACACACACCAATTGATCAAGTGAGTATAAAAAATATGAAACTACTCTTTACTTAAGCAATTCCTCAAACACTTACAATGCATGAACACACCCAAGAATGAATCGGCAAACCAAGGTGAAAATTGCACTAAAAACACGATGAAACAACATCCAAATGCATTCATGCAACCCATGCACAAGTAAACATAAGAGGAATGTATGAAAACCTAATGAAAACACATTCAAGAATCGACATGAAATAGTTTCGCATTAAAGATTCAAACTTTACTTCTCAAAACATAATTATAAGAGGATGAATCAACATACCACATATAATACATGATAATAATGCACACAAGATAGATTAAGAGCATCCAAACAATGAACAACCAAAATCCTCAAGCATATAATTCAAGGAAATGCAACAATAGATCAACACAAGTCACAAAACCAAGAATTATGTAAAAACAATGCATTAAGAGAAGTAAATACTCAAATGAAATAGTAAAGATGAAATCTTTCTCAGATCACATTGATCAAAAGGAGAGTTGAAACCCCAAAGATTACACCAAAAGTAAGGGAATTTAGTTACCCATAATCATCCAAACATAAACCAAATTGTTGAAAAAATCCATAAACATAAAATTAAAGACTAATTAAAGAGTAATTATATGAAAACTTAACCTAATCTCTCTCCTAATTTTTCTCTCTAAAGCTGCATAAAAATAAGATAAATAGGGTTTTTCAAGAAAGGAAGTATATATATACTCCCATAAAACAAAGGGTCGAAATACAAAATACGGAAAATAAAACACGTAACAGGGGGAGCGAGCCGCTCCACAGAGAGGGCGGGCCGCTCTCTGGGGCGAGCAGCTCCTCAGGAGCGACTCGCTTTTCTCGGCTGGTCTTGCGTCCTTTTCCTCGTTTTTGCTCCAATTCTCGTCGCTTGCACTCCGCTCCGTCTCCATGGTCCGTCGTGGGTCTTCAAGTGTAGGCGTGGTGGCTAGGATGACATTCCAACTCGTCTTTTGATTCGCGCTCTAGAACCCGTTCCGAAGATTGCATGAGATAGGTTTTACGCCGATTTTTCAAGTCTTCGGTTTCACACACTAAATGCCATATTTTGCAACAAATGACCGATAAGTCGAATTATCCATAATTACCGCCAAGAGTGCCTCAAAACTTGCTTAAACTCCACTAAAAACCGCTTCTTAGGCTCTCACAAATTCGGCTCACATCAGCGCTTATTAACTCGGTTGTATCGTGCTAATGTGCTATCGTCAGTTCTAGAGTCTAGACAGAAAGCTACACTCTCTCATCTTCCAAAGCTCCAATTTTATTTAATCGAATTTCATCTGATTTCACTCATCTTTCTATCAAAATTCAAACGCCGACGTATTACACCTCCATGGCAGGTGAGTATGCTCTCCCTCCGTCTCTTAACTTGCGCATTTTTCATTCTTAATTGTCTGTCAGATTTGTTTCGATTTTGACTTTTTAGTCTTTCATTCAATCTTAATTAGTAATTTTGATTTGATTATGCTATTCATTTGTCAGTAATTTTGATTTAACTAAGGTGTTGATTTGTTCGTAGAAACATTTGTGTTGATGATTGTTTCTTTTGAGCATGATTATGTGTTTGATTATGGTAATTACATATATGCTCAGTGTTAATTTAATCAGGAATTCATTGATTTGCTTTCATTTCACTCTGTAATTGCCATTTATTCACTATTTTTCATCAATTTGAATAGACAATTTGCTTTATTTATTGAGTTCGATGAATTCACAGTCTACATAGTGTTTCCAGATTCGGTCCACTTCCTTGCTAAGCCGTGGATCGATTCGCGATTCGTTTACGTATTGATTCCCCTTAGTTCGCTATTATGCACGAATCACAATTCATTGCTAAAACATAGACTATGTAAAAAGATAAGAAGTGCGGAGTATAAAAGACAGATAGCGTATTTTTCTCGCCAAACTCAACATTTTTCGCATATGTAAAGTACTCAACTTAAAATGGCATTAGCATGGGACTTTTGAGCGATTGAGTTTTGATTGATGAAAGAGAAGTTGAGATGAAGGGCATGTGTGGACTATAAAGATTCAATCTTCATGGAGGAAGATGAATCAATGGCTTTTATCATTTGTATTTGTGTCGCTGTGGCTTGTAGAGTCGACATAGTTGAATGGCTCTTGGAAAGAAGAAGATGAATAGGCTGATTTTGGTGAGAGGCTTCAAGGAGGGCGTGGTAGATTGACTGACCTCGTGTCTCACATGGCGCACAATGCTCCACAAGTGGTCTCAGTTGTTGGGCCACACTTTTTTTTTTTTTTCACTTTTAATCCAAAAATAATGAATAATTTTAGACAAAGCTAGTGGGGTTATTTCGGGCAGGGGAGGAGCGGGAGGGGAAGATGGGAATGTCTCGCTACCGGCGAGTTGATCGAAGGCTTTTCGGTGGCAAGAGGGTGTAGGTGGGTTTTTGGAAGAAAGAAAATAGAAAAGGTGGTTGAAATTATGAAAGGGGCAAAACTGTCAATTGTGTGTAGAGGTGAGTAAATTAAGTATATGAAAGAGCATAACCCTTAAAATAGTACTCCGTCTATTCAACTCCAATTTTCCCATTTACTTTTTGAAGTATACCTTTGTCAAATTGAACCTTGTAAATAAGTCTTGAAATATAAAAAAATTAAAATATGAAAATAACCTATTTGAAAAATCTTTCACATAATCATAATTGTAACGAAAACTGTTCACGTATATATAAAACAAAATAAGGTCATACTACTGCATCGAACACCGCTCAAATAGTATATGACAATTGATTTTGAATGGAGGGAGTATCTATTATATTTAATGGATTTGGAGCTGCGTTGTTCTACTAAATTTCGCTATTGAACTCTTAGCTAGACTTGTTATGTTGGCTGATTGATTTTATGATTTGTTTCAAGTGTGAAAATGATGAGGAAAAGGTTGGGTGGTACACTTTATAAGATGTTATAACTAGGTCATCTCTATCTTCACTAGTTGTATCGGACCAAGTTGGCCGACACATGGTATAACACAGTCAAATCGGACAATATTCTCCAATTTTTGATTCAGCCGATAAGTCTCGGGCGATATGACATGTGTTGGCGGTTGGCTGAGATTTTTAACCATGATTATAATTTCTATAAGTTCATTTAACCTAAATATTAGTTGGGTCTGGAACAACCGTTGTGTTGAAGTTCTACAATCTAACCTCTAATAATAAATTGCCAATTTGCATGCAGCGATGGCAGGAAAGATTTTCCAAAATGTTTCTGTTGCACACTACTGCCAACAAAATAGACAATTACATAACCTACCCAACAAAGACCCTTTTGTCTCAAACTTGCGCTGCTTTCTTCCCTCAAAAAGACGGAAGTCACCGTGGAATGGTATCTTGGCCATGCAGTTGAGCAATTTGTCATTGAATCAAAGTGGTTTTGTAAACCGGGGAAGTTTTTACTGCAGTGGTCTGTTCCAATCTTCTATTATTAAAGTTGACAATATTCACTAGCATTTTAGATCTATATTGTAATTTGGCATTTGTATGTGTTTTGCTGATTTCATGTTCGGATTCCTTTTTTGTTGGCTTATTGTTTTAGAAAACCTAATTTACATGTTTATTATTACTTGCAGCTGCTTCATCCGCCACTTCAGTGCCATTGCTTGAAAAGAGTGATTTTCTCAAGCTTCAAAATGGCAGGTATTGACCCCTTTGACTTGACAGTTGGCCAATTTTTAATCCCTTTCTTTAACATGAAACAGGTTTTAAACTATGTTATTCAATATTTTTCTATGATAATGTTATTTTGTCATTGTTAAAAAATGGCTGATAGCATTCCATTACTTTAACTCAGCAGTTTGAGACTTGGAATGTTTCTCAACTTCTCTCTGTCAAGTGGCACACATTGTTGAGACCAATGGTTTTGCCACTTTTAATTTGCCATGATTGTTGGTTCATCATGGCACTGAAAATGAGTAACCGCTCCGCTGTTTCAGGTCTTTAATGCCAAGTTGCTAAACTATGAATAAACTGAAGGAAAATTTTGTACTTTTAAATGCTAACAGACTCCTAACAACTTTAGATAATTTTTATTTTATTTCTTGTCACATTTCATGCCCCTGGTTCTTTTATTATGACTGTCATGAATCTGATTTTTCGAGTCAACGAATTATTATGACTGTCATGAATCTGATTTTTCGAGTCAACGAACTGGCGTTACGTCTCACCATCAATTTCTTTGATAAAGTCATTGCTTAATTTCCATGCTGAATGCTCAACATGTGAGACACAACTGATTATTTTTCTTACAGGAAATTTAGGACTATGTGGATTCCAATGTTTTTATATGGGTAACATGACTATGATTTCATGTCCAATACTGTATCAGATATCATCTTCTCCCATGGCTTTTCCGTGACTTTAAATTAATACCTTCTTGACGACAAGAAGGATGAGTTGATTAGTAGATGTTTGATATGTGATTATCGTCACAAATTGTATTATGGATATTGCTGGTTGCATTTTGATGAATGTCATCAATTGCCTCATAAGGATATCATTTAAGCAAGATCTTTTCAGCTATGCTTAAGTTGTTTTCATGAGCATAGTAATCCTGGAACTTGCTTACAAACTAATTTGATATCTTTCATCAGTTAGTTTTGTCAGATACGCTTGTAAGATGGACCTCGTTGTCGTAGGCATCAGGCCTGTAAACCAACAGCTAATAACTGAGGCTATTAAGCATCCCAATTCTTAAGTTAAAAGTTGAAACTCAAATAAAATGTGTACAATAAATTGTCCATTATTTTCTACTAACTATGGAATATTTAGGCAATCATGCATTATAGGCATTGCCCCATAGATTTTACCACTGGCATTGAATAGTTGTTTTACTACTCTGGTGACCAAGGAATACCTCTAGCACTACATAACTCCAAAGGTTTGATTTCTGATGTTTCTTTTTCCGTTACAGTGATATCCGTGGAGTTGCTGTGGCTGGAGTTGATGGCGAACCTGTTAACCTTACAGAACCTGTTTCGGAAGCAATAGCTGCTGCATTTGTTGCATGGCTTTCAGATAAGAAGAATTATGAAGTATCCAGGTCTATGAGAGTTTCAATTGGTCATGATTCACGAATTTCAGCCACGAAGCTTCAGGTATCATATTGTTCAGTAGACATTCGACTGAGCACTTTAATTTGTAGATATAATTTTTATACTCTCTTAGCTTGCTGGAGTGAGCACAAGCCCACAACTACAAAGGTAACTAAAGATTATTTAACAGACCTGTAGATTACTCAAAAAGTTTTAAAGACTGTTCGCATTCATATTTGGTATCCATGATAGCCTCTAAAATCTGCAGCCAAATTTCATTTGTCAATATAGTGCATATCTTGTGTAGGTAACGAGATGGCCCAACTGCCCAATACCTGACAAATTTTCTGTTCAGACACTAAAGTATTAGTGTGTGATTATTCAGATATAAGCTGATACAGTAACTCAGTATTCTTTCATTCAGATCTGATTTATAGTAGACCGGTTTCCCTGGGTTTAAGTTTGTTCCCAGTTTGCACTCTGCTCAATGCTCCCACTAACTAATACTTGTGGGACAATTCTTAGGAATGAACACATGCTTAGAAGGTGCATTTGATGATGCATAATATGACTCCTTTTAAATGAACAAAAATCAATGTTCTTTTGTGCTATCTGAGACGACGACAACAACAACGACAATACCTCAGTGCCTCAAGGGATCCTGTTCAACTAGGGGAGTAAGGGGGTATCGGAGCCTACTTAAGAAAACCGTTATTCATTGAAGGATACCTGAGGCATTGTACAGTCTTACATTCAATTGATATAAGAGTTCATACTAAATTGATTAAAATTTGAATTCCATAGTTGTCTTTACTGTTTAATATACTATTGACATCTAACGCAGGATGCTGTATCTCGAGGACTACTGAGGGCTGGCCATGATGTCTTGCATTTTGGGTGCGGTTCCTTTTCTTTTGTTTCAAATTCCCTTGGATTTAAAA
Organism: Dianthus caryophyllus; assembly: GCA_023091065.1. Lineage (NCBI taxonomy): Eukaryota > Viridiplantae > Streptophyta > Magnoliopsida > Caryophyllales > Caryophyllaceae > Dianthus > Dianthus caryophyllus. The sequence continues at coordinate 5,550,555 of CM041529.1, read as the reverse complement.
TTTGAGGTTGTCATATACTTATGTAGTGTTTACTTTATTTCAGTTGTGCATAATTTTGTTATATCCTAGGGGCTGTGTTTGCGAGTGCTATAAATACTTAAATAACATCTAAGAAGCAAAAAGATTTTCTTGCAATCTCGAGGCTTTTAAACTCTTACTTGATTCAATGATATTGAGCAGCTTTCAGTTAATGACATGGTACTTGTCTAGTGTGACATGACACCTTAGATTCTCCATAATTTAGATACAAAATGGATACTTGTCTTGTAAATTTAAGAACGCATCTTAGTAATAAAATGGACCGCTGTGGAAGCTATCAATAACAAGTACTTATATGACTAGCTGTGACGTTACAAATAACTTATACTCTATGTTAAGTTTCTGTCTTCCTCTCTACCATGATTAATATATACTCCGTAAGTCTTAAAATGATGACTTGCCTCTACTTTGTGTCAATGAACTTATATCTTGTTTCATTTGTGAATTAATTATGATGAGATGGATGATATGTTGCACCCTTCTTCAATATGAAAACTAATTGAAAACTGGTTCACTATTTTGTATGGTCGCTCCCTTTCTATTACGGAGTACTATCTTTTGTAATGACCCATTCTTCTGTGAAGAGGTTCACACATCTTTTAATAGGCACACGTCAAGAAGTTAGTCCCTATTGGTGGTAAGGGTTATGTATTTTAGACTCTTATCATACTCACTAAATTGTTCTTGTCTATTCAATGACAAACTCATCATGTTTTTTGCTTCCAATTAATTGTCCCAGCATCATACTATAGTATGACGATCAAGTCTTATGTATCTTATGATGCACATACGGATACGAGTCAATTGAGGGACGAATTACATGAAAGTTGGAAATCAGTTAATGCATTCCCGATGATTATTTGGGGTTGTTAAAATCTCATAAATGATTAAATGTATTTCGAGCTTTCATTGAATGTGCGAGCCTTCACTGAGCACGGTCAATGCATTACTGAGGCTGATTTCGGGAGTTCCAAATAATGGTTTACAAGTTCATAATTGATGTTTTTTAATGCGTTAAAACTACATTGTGATTCATTGAATGTAGACAATGCACTTAGTCATATTTAGTTTAAGATTCATTGAAGTTAGACAATGCATTTAGTCCTATTTAGTTTAAGTTTCTCGTACAACGGAGTTTGTAGTTCACTTCAAAACAGATTTTGATGAAAAAAAAAAAGTGTCTCAAAAAATGTGTTACGTTTGTTTGTGAAATTCAGATTGTTGTATTCAATCCAAACCAGTGCCTTATTAGGATGTGACTCCTGACTGTTGCTCGATTGGGTCCAATAGACGTTGGTTAGCCAATCTCATTCATGAAGTTATAGGTCTAATTTGGTATCTGCTTATCCCTTTGTCTTTTTACAACCGTTTCATGTTTATTTCCGTTGTCGTTTCGCATCATGTGGTATCAATGCTTAGGCTCTTGATTACCTCACTCCAAGATGATCCAATAGGGCGTATTTTTATCCAAACTTTACCGCTTATTTTTATCCAATAGGACGTTTCATTCAGAGCGGTCCTATTTGGTTTAAGAGCCTAAGCTTTGATACCACATGCTGGGAGACGACAACAGAAATATACATGATGTGGTAGTAAAAGAAAAAAGTAAAGGATAATTAGACATCAAATTAAACCTAGAACTTGATGAACAAGATTGGCTAACCAACGCTTGTTGGTTCTATTCGAGTAACAATTGGGAGTCGCGTTCTAATCACCCACTAGTTTGAATCGTATGCAACAATTCTAATTTCACAAACAAACGTAACCCACGATTTTTAGAGACAATATATTTTTATTTCGTCGAAATCTATTTTTAAATGAGATAAGAGACAATATGTTTTTATTTCATCGAAATCTATTTTTAAATGAGATAAGCTCATTTATATCTGAGAAACTTAAATTAAATATGATTAAATACATTGTCTAGGTTCAATGAATTTCAAACTAAATACAACCAAATGCATTGTCTAGGTATACCGTTATTTAAAATGCATTCAACGTGCTCAATGACAACTCATGCATTCAATGAAAGCTCAAAACACATTTAATCATTTCCGAGATTTATTTAACAACCTCAAATAATCATTGAGAATGCATTAAATTGATTTCGACATACATGTAATTCGTCCCTCCATTGACTAGTATCCGTATGCTATCATTCTATAGAGGGAACATGAAAAGTTGGATTAATAAGCTAAAATTAGAATGATAAATATTTTGAAACTTGATATATTAGTAGGGAGATCACATAAGTAATAGTATAGGTTATATAGAGGGAGGTTCACATGTTGAGGTTACACGTAGTTGAGGTAACTACTTTTGGGAAGAAGTAGGAATACCTCTTTAAGGTTGTATGATGCATAGTAGGTGAAGAGAAAGGGTAGTGTTGAGGGGCTGTCACTATTAGTAAGGAATATATGTTTGATTTAGTTGAAGTGTCTTAGAAGAGTGAATAAATTTTTTGGGGAAAGACTATACTTGTAGCTATTAGAATAGTTTATGCAAAGATTTGATGCATCCTTTATACAAGAATTATATGTTGGTTTTTGATTAGTCATCCCAACAACAATTATGTGGGTGCTTGTCAAGATGGTTTCAAAGAGCACTGTAGATGCTTTGATTTCGAATAGATCAATAGAGAATAAATGAATGAAGTAGATGACATCTTGGATTTTGCCTCACCATGTGTCTTGGGTATGATGTTCATTTTGTTATAAATAAGTACCCTTACCCGAGTGACCGTAGTGCAAGTAACAGTGAGCAGACTTGCTTTTGTAATGAATGCTTGGAGAAAGAGTCCCACAATTCAATGTGACCAAGGTAAGAATAAACGCTAAAATAGATTGTTAGTTATTACAAATTATCATGGAAATGAAGGAGCAATGAGAAGTGTTATGTGGCCGTGATATGAACGAGAAGTAGTGCAAGACACAACCACAGAGGTTTAATGAGAATTTTATGCAAGATTGGTATATCACAGTGGGAAGATGACCTCTATGTTATTGCACGTATGATGGATAGTGAGATGCAAGAAAGTGTGAGTTAAATCTAATTTTTTCATGCTCTTATTGAGCTAAAAGATAGATGAAGATTGTATATATTGTGTTTCACCACTACCATGAGTAAGATTGAAGATCTGAACATTGAGCGAGTATGGTTCTCGATAATTCATTTGGACAATTCTAAATGGTAAAAGTAAAATGGTGTTGACCTATTGAGGTTGGAGAAATTTCGATAAAGAGCTAGAACTAAATGTTAGCAACTCAAGTCTCGATAAGATTTGGAGATATAACAAGATAAAGAAATAGTACTCAATACTCTAATCATTGCTCTAAGAACAAGTGATGTTGTAGTTATACTTCTGCTGTTTGACAATTTTATAGTGCTTTGATCATGAAAGAACTAGAAATTTGACAACTATGTTGTATGTGTGGACATATAAGAAAAGTTCATATGTGAGATGAGAATATTAGATGATTTGGCTGAATACAGGAGATTGAAGATAAAATGGAAGATACTCGCCTTAGATGGTATGCAAGATGTGTACCAAGTGCTTGATAAATTTTGATGTCAGAGTGAAATAATATGGTTTAAATATGGGCCTGAGAAATTGTTGCCATACCCTAACAATTGTGAGCATAAGCCTGGAGTTGCATCAATCACTTTAAGAGTTGTTAAAGTAGTTGTATCAGTATCATTTTGACGTACTTGTTCAAATGTTTTCCAAATCTGAAATTAATGTCTTGACTTATCATGTGCAATTTAAATGTAGATCTGATATTAGATATATAATTTGTTTACTACCTTCAAACCTGTCATTTTTAACCAAATTGGGTAATTTCATGCAGGCTGGCTTCAACTCCAGCAATGTTTAACAGCACTCTCACCGAAAAGGAGGATGCTATGTTACCTGTTGATGGAGCTATCATGATAACTGGTACCGTATCAACTAGCTCTACCTACACATAAGTTGCTTTCTTTGACTAGTCCTATATGGACTGAAATATGGTGTTTTTGGAACCAAATAAGTGTTCTTTCCTCTTTTTTTTTGTCTGCTTGCATTAAATTTGTGTTCTTTTTGGCAGCTAGTCATCTTCCCTATAACAGAAATGGGTTCAAATTTTTCACAAATGCTGGAGGACTTGGTAAAGCTGATATCAAAGATATTTTGGAACGAGCATCTGCATTGTATGATAAATTTTCAAATGAAGGAGCGTCAGAGCCCCATGGGAGATATGCCACGTCTATAAGAAGAGTAGATTACATGGATATATATGCTGCAGATCTTGTGCAGGCAGTTCGAAAAGCAGCTGGAAATATTGGTGATCTTTCCACTGTTTCAGTTTCTATCTATTGCAATTTTCAATTTTGTATTTTAGTCTCGTTTATGTCACTGTGTGACGTGTGTCCTCTTAGTTTTCTTTTTTACGACTCCAGTTTTTTAAGAGTCTTGCCAAAGTCAGATCTTACACTCTTACAACCATGACTCGAGCTCATCTCTTCCTAATAGTCATCTGTTCCTAATACTTCTTAAGTGTTATGGTCAGAATATTCTCATGTGATGGGGGATTGGGGGCAAAACGCCAAAAGTAATTTCAGCAAGTATTTCCTCACAATCAAAACTTTTTTGTTTGCTCAGGAGTCTTAATTCTAAAACCATAGACTTTTGATATTATAATTAATTAATTGAGCCTCATCCACATGGAAATTTTGTTTTTGTCCATCAAGAAAATAAAACAATGCCTAGTTATTATGCTCATTGATTTGTTTGATGTGTCAGAGAAGCCTCTGGAGGGATTTCATATAGTTGTCGATGCTGGGAATGGAGCTGGAGGATTCTTTGTTGTGAGTCTCATCTAGCCTCTTACTATGTATTTTCACCTAGTATTAATTAATCAACATTACTCATCAGCACATTTTCCCATCTCGGATGACAATTTAATGTGAAACGGTTGATAGGAACCTTCAACCACTCATTAGGAATTGGTTTTGAGGAGTTTGGTACTTCGTCTTTTTGACTTTGTAATCTTGAATTATCCGCATGTGCAGCTCCGTTTCCATTTTATAAAATTCCCGTTAGTCTGCACATCTAGCTACCTTGCTGCAATTGGGCAACATGCAGATCATGTTTTCCAGAAGCACCTAGATAATACGAATTCAAAGATCCGGAAAACTACTGCTTCAGGCAAGAACGAAAAATAATATTGCTGAGGTTGAAAATTGATTTCATGTGCACATAGAAGAAAGAGTTCTAGAAATAGGCGGAAATGAAATAATATTGTTCAAAGACAAGTGATTATATCTTGATGTTTGGATCTTCCTCCTGTGTACCTTCAGGCAAAGATTCTAGAAATAGGTGAATATGAAATAAGTTCAAAGACGAGTGATTATATCTTGATGTTTGGATCTTCCTGCTGTGTACCTTCAGGCAAAGGTGCTTGAGCCTCTTGGTGCAATCACTAGCGGCAGTCAGTTTTTGGAGCCTGACGGTAATTTTTATTACCCTTCTAGGTCATTGCATTCATGTTCCTAAGCTCTAACCAATGTAAACATCTCAGGCATGTTTCCCAACCATATTCCTAACCCAGAAGATAAGGCTGCTATGAAAGCAATTACTCAAGCTGTTCTCGACAATAAAGCTGACTTAGGCATCATATTTGACACCGATGTGGACAGGTAATGGTTTTGTCTTTATTATATTGAGTGATGCGAACCTGCTCAAAACCTTTGGTTGATTTTTTCTTTCTTTTACTCTTTAGATCTGCTGCTGTAGACTCTACTGGCCGTGAACTTAATCGAAATCGGCTGATAGCTTTAATGTCTGCTATTATCCTTGAAGAAGTAAGATGTTCTGGGTCAAACATATTGTCATTGCTTTTGCTGTCGCATAAATTTATAGCTACAAACTTACATATATTATTCTTTATTTTTACTATGCCAGCATCCAGGGACAACTATAGTCACGGACAGTGTGACATCAGATGGTCTCACTGAGTTTATTGAAAAGAAACTAGGTGAGATTTGAATTTTTGTCTCAGAATATAATCTCTGGTGATTCACCATTAGCTGCAGATAATTTCACTCTAGTAGAGAAGTCTTGAGATGATCTTGTGCCGTTTGTATTTTTAGGAGGAAAGCATCATAGGTTCAAGCGAGGGTACAAGAATGTGATTGACGAAGCTATACGTCTGGTAAAACACATTTTCTATCTAATTTACCTGTGCTAATATACATTTTCTACATGTTTTTTTGAGGTAAGTTATATATGTAATGATTTCTGGTGGTTGCTATGGGTTTACTTTCTGGTTCTATTGATGACCTCAAATTAAAGTTCTTATCTCTTCATTAATGGCATATCGTCAATATAAACCCTTATACTTTTGTATCAGTACCTTAGTTATTGTAATTTATTGATAGAATACTGTCGGAGAAGAATCACATTTGGCTATCGAGACCAGTGGACATGGTGCTCTCAAAGAGAATCACTGGCTTGATGATGGGGCATATCTCATGGTGAGCAGATACCCTTGATTTTCTGTTCTGTCTTTTTTAATACAAACTTTCAGGCGTGTCAGTACCAATCGAACTTTAAAATTTATTTGTTCATCATGTTGTCTCTGGCATGTACAGGTCAAGCTCCTAAATAAGCTTGCTTCCGCCAGGGTATCAGGTGGCAGTAGCAAAATTTTGACTGATTTGGTTGAAGGGCTTCAAGAAGCTGCTGTTTCAGTTGAACTACGGCTAAAAATTGATCAGACCCATTCAGATCTTAAAGGAGGGTATGCGGAAACGCTTTGCATAGATGCATTCATTTGTTATTTTTATCGATTCACGTACTAAAAGTCATGAACATGATCAGATCCTTTCGGGACTATGGCGAGGCTGTGTTGAAGCACTTGGAGAACAAAGTAGATTCAGATCCCAAACTCATGAAAGCTCCTATAAATTATGAAGGGGTGAGTGAGTCCTAAAACTTTAAGTTGCAACACAGCATGACCGAATTTCCTTGAAATATTTCCTCTAAATTTAGTGCTTGTTTGGTTGACCTTTAAATTCATGGGATTTTGGAAATCCCATGAATTGCATTCTCATGCTACTGTTTGGTTGCCAAAATTCATAGGAAAGGTAAATTCCACGGGAATTTAATTCCTCCATTTTGTAGATATTTCCTTACCTAGCCCTCCTAGGTAAGTAGAAATTCCCGTGTCAATTTAATTCTACCATGGTAACCAAAACACTTTAGAACCAATTCACATGAAATTCTAAATCACATCATTTTAAAATTCTCGAGGAATGTAATTCCTCTCATGGCAACCAAACGAGGTCTTAATCTATCATGTGTAGCTTGCTCTTCTCTTTGCCCTTCTGTTTGATCGTAACTACCATAATCAAATTATGTGTTCTTTTTACGGTGATAGAAGTTTCTCTTGATATAGAAGTATAGGTTGAAGACTACGGTTTATCACAGGGCATGGAGTTCTCTTCTACATTAAAAAGAAACATGAGGCTGATGTTTCCTGTGTGTTGCGTCTCCGCTCGATGATAAATAATTAAAAAAAAAAAAGTGGCAAAAGATAATTCAAGTGAATTTTGAGACCTTTATGCGGTTTGCTGAGAGAAATGGATTGCGTTTCGAGAAAATCCAGATTTGGATAGTGTAGAAATGACATTCATAGTGTAGAAGCCATGCATATCATGGCAAAAATTATATTTGGATTGCTTCTATGCTATGCATGTCGTGTTTTCCTCTAATTTCTGCATAAAATGGCTTAGTTCCTGCATCCATCTCCTGAGTGCCATTTCACTTGTCCCGAACTTCATTTGTGCCTCCTTATTTAATATATCTTCATGTTTATCATTTGCTTTAATTGTACTGCGTATCAGGTAAGAGTTGCAGGTTCTGGTGGATGGTTCCTCCTGAGGCTGTCACTTCACGATCCTGTTCTACCTCTTAATATCGAGGTAGTCGATTAAAACTTTTGATCAGTCTGAGCCTCTTAAAGTGTTTGTTTCTTATTTAATTGGACTCCTATTACATTGACGATTTTCTTAAATCACACACGTCGCAGGCACCGAGCAACGATGAGGCCGTGAAACTCGCACAATTTGTGGTTGATGCTGTCAGAGAGTTCTCAGCCTTGGATACGTCAGCACTGAACAATTTTATACAAAAAAGTTGAAATGACAAGAATTTACAAGTCCTGTAATAGTTTTATTCTTGTACCTGGTTTTACCTGAAAGTTTTCATTCAACAAGGTTTTGAAATATTGGTTGGAGAACGCACTATTAGTTTACGATACTGTTGTTTCTGAGAACAGCTAATCATGCACCCTGTGGCTCATATGTTCGTGTTTAACATATAGGATATCTGCTACGGAGTAATAGTGGGTATCGGAAAAGGTACACCTTAAGTAAAGATGTGTTTTTGCTGTATTTTACCACGTAGAAACTCGGGAAACAATTTACGGTGGTAAATTGCTAATGACACGAACTTTCACAGGTATCATCTCCACTCCAATTCATTCTAAAAGTTTTTTAATGAAAATATTTTATTGCAAACATAAATATGTTATGTTTGACATTTTTACATATATTGCTCGATATTTGAGGACTTTTAAAGTCAATTGCCAAGACACCAGAGCTTACAATAAGTGACTGAATTCTGTTGTGCTGCAGAATTAAGTGACTGAAAACAAAACAATTGAAACCAAAGAAACAAACTAATCCATGACTAATAGATATAACAGCAAATCGACAAAGGAGACTTCATTTTCTAAGTGTTCTTTCGAACAAAATCCTACAAATAAAGGAGAGGCGAGAGGCGAGAGACCATAATATTTTCTACAAACACTTGGTGTTCCCAGCTTGACTTGCTCCTCTCAGGTTGGCCCCCTTGCGTCCTGCTTTCGAAGTGCTTTTTTCGTCTGTTTGACATGACCCGGACTCTTAGGAATTGGACCGGCGGATTCCCCTCGAGTTAAACTTGCTCTCCCAAGGCCCCTCAATAGATGGAACTTCCATGAAACGACTTATTAGCCAGAGAAAGGAAAGATCGGGTAACGCCTTACCGGCCAAGAATACGAAGGCAGCAACCGAGGCACACTTTAGCATACTGGGGCAGCACATCAATGGGGGCGGCAGAGATCCATGTGCAACAATAGTGGCAGGAGCAATACTGACCCCAGGTATGCGGAGAGCAGATTCACGTATTCAACAATAGGTATGCGGAGAGCAGATTCAGTTTTCTACTACCACTGTTCAGGTCATTTCACAGCATTACTCCATATCAGTTTCACAGACTGAGAAATGCAATGAAGCTGAGTCAAAAAATGAAATACTATATCTCTACCCTTTCAACTTTTATGCATGCATATGGAAGGAAGACTTAGCTTGTTTGCACCTTAGTTGCTGGAATTAGTGGCCGACCCACAGAACACGAATATGCCTAGAATTCGCGAGTATGTAGTAACAAACTTACGGGTGCGTCGCTGAATACATATTTTCATTTTGGGTTTCCCTATGTCCTTTCATTAGTTAAAGGTTCCTGTTGAGGATATAATTAACTTCTTTTAGAACTGGACTGATACGTAAAACTTCAACGCTTTATGATCTGAAACAATTACAGTTAATACAGACTGAGAGATGGTTACAAAGAGTGGGAAAACAACGGAAGCAATATCATATTCATCCATTTCTACGCCTTCTGATATTGTAGCTGTTGCATACATGCTGTTCTTGAAACGAATATTTACAAAGTTACAGATGGAGTTTGGTAACTTGCTACATAGTAAGAATTTACAAGCTTAATAAAGGAAAGTCAGTTAACAGCGATACAATGACAAGAAATGAAATAATATACTTCATATCGTAACACTGAGTCATAGGTCTTTTGACTGTAGTAATCCAAACCTTTGGATGCAAAAGTGGTGTTTTGCTTGACGACAGATCACAGACAAGTCACTTAGTAGATCGAAAACTAACAACTGTCTGTACAATGGCCGCAGCAGTTTGTATGAGAACACCGGTGATGAAGTACATAATTGCTTTCGGTTCGTTGAAAAAATCTCGCTTAATAACCGCTTTGATCTTGCGACTGTTAGTGGTTTGACAGAATCTATTCATGTCTTTACAAACATACGAGTAGGACGCATAGTCTGCCAGTATGTTCTTCGTGATCGAATTGAAGATATTTGCCACCGCCTCATCTGACTCAAGCCAATTCTGAATAATCCCACTCTTCACAAGCAGCGCAACATCGTCTTTCGTATTGATCAGGTCATCCATGAAGCACAGGTAGTCACTAATGGATGTATGATAAGGTATAAGTCGTATCGCCTATATCAAAATAAACCTAAATGACAACTAACAGCAGATAGCAGCAAGTAGGGATCGAATCCACAGGGAAACGGAGTAGTTCTAAGCTAAAGTCGGCAAAACAGGTCAATCTCAAGGGTGTGAAAAAGGTGTTTGATTTAGCTATAAACTAAAAGCAGAAAATAAAGCAGATGAACTGAAATATATAAGGAGGAAAGATTAGGGTGTCGGGTTCATATATGACAACGATTCAGGAACTCAAATTTATAAGAAGGAAAAGATAAACTGTGCAAATGACTAGGTTTGTAAAACGCTCTCTCAAGTCAATTTTAACCTTAAGTTCAATTCAGCGGGCTCTCGCAACTTACTAAATTCAACTTATCCAACTCGCGTAAGTCTAGTTTTAACTCGGCTTTCGATCTTAAATCAAAACATACTCAGGTTCAATTAAACTCAGATAAAACGGTGATCAGGCGAAATAATCCTAATTCAATTGATATAAAACGCGTAGAAAGAAATCAACTCGCACAATTTATTCAACCAATTTAATCTCAAAACATGTTCCTAAATCATATGTCACAATTCCCCTAAACCCTAATTAAGAAATTAGCTACTCATAATTAAAGGCAAAGCAAAATAGCATAAAGAAGACATAGCAAAGAATGAATAAAAGCAATTGAAATAAATCTGAAAACTTACGGAGTACCGACGGTTACAATTGAATCCAACTTGAAAATAAACTAAGCTAAGAGTTTTGAGAAAGAAAGTAAAATAACAGTAAACTTAAACCTAAGGAAGAACTAAAAAAAATAAAGCATGAAAGCTTAGTTTTTCGTCCAAAGAGTATATATATATGTTTTCTAAAAGCAAACTCGGAATAAAACAAAACCGACTCGAAATAGCCTCTCAGCCGGTAGCCATTGGCTGGGCTGGACCGGCCTGACCCCTGAGTTGGGCCGGCTCCTTTGCTTCCTCTAAGCTCGGCCCAAGTCTTCATTTGGGCCTTTATTATTTCGTATGGCCTCTTTGTCTTGGCCTTATTTAACTCGTCCTTCATGTCTTTGGCCTTTGATCTTTGGTTTCCCGAGCTCTCGTTCGCGCTCGAGCTTAGTCCAGTCGTCTCGATTCTCAAATGCTCCAATCGTCCCGGGTTTTGACTCAAAACCACCAAAACCTGCAAAATGTAAATAAAAGGCAGCAGTATCGAGAAACATAACATATAGCTCCTAAAGTCATAGTAAATACGAGTGAATACGAGCTAAAAGCGACTGAACCGGGGGCATAAAACGTATATAAATAACATGTATCAAACTCCCCCAAACCAAACCTTTGCTTGTCCTCAAGCAAATAGCGTAGGAGAAAATCAAAGTGACAGGAACCAATCACGCTAGTATCTCAAAGTGGACGACCTATGCACATAAACAATACAACCAAAGTCTATTTCACCGTGAATAGAGCACAGGTCTCAACCGTTCACACCACATTATATCACTAGCCTCTTACGCTTACGCAAAAGTAAAACTAACGACAAATCAATCCAAGCAAGGCCAACCGATCGTACCACTAACCATCATCCAATCTTTCCAAATCATTTCCTTTTGTTCTTTTTCTTTTCTTTTGTGTATTCTTTTTTCGCAAATGTGGAGCATCCCTCGTATGTAGTACCGTTTAGCTTGACGTTCACTCGGTAAAAATCGCGCTCGGGTACACATATTTCCTTAAGGGTTACGTTATTGCTCATACTCACGGTCGCAACCAAATTCATGGCCACTGTGGTTACTCAGATCAATGAGAGTCCTCCCGAGAGCATCGAAGCATTGCTCCAACAAAAATAAAATGATCTTTCCAAATCAAACCACATGCCAACAAACCAACATTCCACAAACCATTGCCAAGCTCGAATGTCAAAGTCGAAAGTAAACAAGCGAAAAGCAGAAAGAATTAAGCAAATACAAGTGGGTTAGTGTTGAGGCTCGCAATCTAGTAACAGGAAACAAACCAATCGTGCAAGCTAAGGCGATAGAAAGTCGACTCAAAGATACTAAAGATCAAAGCAAGCGCACTAATCAATTCTCCAAACTAGACAAAGCAGGACAAAGCAGACCAAAAAGACTCGTATTTTTGTGATTTTTTTGATTTTTTCAATTTTTTTGGGTTTTTGTTTTAATAAAAGCACACAAAAATAAAAATGCAAAGCGCGAAAGAGCTTCCCTCCCCCAAACCAAATCACACATTGTCCTCAATGTGGAAAACAGCAGAACCACACAAGCAGAGGAGGACACAAATCATAAGGGGTAAGGAAAGTAAAGACGAGAAAACGAGGGAAAATGGGGTAAAGAGTGCTCACAATGTAAAGTCGGAGCTCCCCCAAACCGAAGTGAAGCGTGGAGTGGGGCTAAAAATCCCCGTATGTGCGTCCAATTCAGTCCAACGTCGAAGTACTTCGGCATAGCACGCAAAAGGAACAAAACGAAGCAGCAGGGGGGTCCAGTCTGATGCGGGCCGGCCCGTGGTGAGACCCATTTTTCGATTTTTTTTGCGTTTTTTTTTCTCTGTTTCAAATTTCAGCTACGGCTCCGGTCCTGGCCCGGCAGCCGGTCGGCCGGCTAAAGGCCTTCCTCGCAAGCGTTTTCAACATATTAAGGACTCAAAAGTCCATGAATACCTGCGCGCTGAAAATCACATAATAATACCCTCGTCCTCACGCGCTCAATAAAACCAAAAGTCATAAAAACAAGCAAACCAAAAGTACAAACGCTAAATGAAAATACAACGTCATCGGGTTGCCTCCCGGAAGCGCTGGTTTATAGTCCCGCACGACTCTTCACAGCTCCAGAAAATCATGTATAAGCAGGCCAAGGTCGTTGGCCATTTGCTACAGCTTCACTCGGCGAAACAACATCCGTTCGCCAAAGCACTCCTTCAGCTCGAGGTAAAGAAGCATAATCCATCATGGTAGGGCCTCGATCACGAAATGGCTCGACCGTAGGCCCTCTATCCCCATTGCTAGCATCGTAGATGTCAGCCTTCAGCAACTTCCTCTCCCCCAAACCATCCTTGCACCTATCCTGTGAAGAACCTGCAAAAAGAGAAGAGACATGCAAAACCTCCAAAGCGTCTCCAGTAGTGTGAGACGGAGGTACAGAATCAATAGAATAAACTGACTCTAGACGCATAGGCGATCGTGGGGTATCAGAATGAGTGAAAGTGAGCTTTTCTCCCCCCACCTTAAAGGCTATAGTCTTGCTACCCACATCTATAACTGCACCAGCAGTGTGCAGGAAGGGTCTCCCCAGAATGATAGGAATGTGGGCATCCTCGGGCATATCTACCACTACGAAGTCGACAGGGATAAAGAACTTTCCAACCTGTACTGGGACATCGTGTAAGATTCCTAAGGGACGCTTAACTGAGCGGTCAGCCATTTGCAAAGTGATGCTAGTGGGTTCTAAAGCTGACAAGCTCATCTTTTGATAGAGGGGGTAGGGGAGGACACTGACGCTGGCTCCAAGGTCGCATAAGGCGTTACGGACCACAAACCTACCAATGGAGCACGGGATAGAAAAGGTCCCAGGGTCGCTAAGCTTAGGAGGCTTACTACCCTGCAGCCGAGTACTAGCTTCCCCCACAAAGGCCACAGTCGACACATCATCAAGCCGCACGCTACGAGCTAAAACATCTTTCAAAAATTTAGCGACGCAGGAATTTGAGTAACGAGGTCAATAAAGGGACGTTTACTCAAGAGCTTTTATGACGCCCACAAACTTTACGAACTTGGCCTCGGGCTCTGCACTCGCCGACGACCAGGAAATGGCAAATTAATCAATCGGGGCGTTGGAGTAGAACTAGAATCACCAAATTTTATACCGAATCATTCTTCCTCCAGCCTACTGTGTCCAAATGGCCGACGACGGCCACGCCGGGCGACCGGCAGTGACCTCTGTGAACACGGATTTAACGTGTTTTGACCCTCATCCTTCTCTTCTTCTTCCTCCAAATTCACGGGGTCTCCATACATGGACCCACTTCTCATGGTAATTGCACACGCCGTGTCGTGTGGAGCTTTAGGAGGGTTTCCTTGAGGCGGAAGTGTACCCGGTTGCCTTGACGCTTGCGAAGCGGCTAATTGAGCCACTTGATTTTCCAACAATTTAATTGCAGCGTCTTTAGCCTGCCCATCCTTGTGCATTTGCTGCATCATCATCTCTTGTGACTTTTGCACGGCCATGGTCACTTGGGACATCTGCAACATCATGGCCTTCATCTCGGCCATAGGATCGGGTAGTTGAGTAGGAGGGGGTGGTGGTGTGTACACGGGTTTTTGGTAGTTAAGTGGGGGTTGTGGTTGGCTTTTGTAAGGAGGTTGATAGGGGGTATTTTGAGGTGGTTGGGGAGTCGGGTTAAGTATGTTGTTGTTGCGGTAAGATAATAGTGACCTATCATAACCCGGTTGATTCTGGTACGGCAGGTTTTGATAAGCGTACTCCTGCTCCTGGGTGCAAAGATACCTCGTAGTATAACTGAATCGTGCCTCGCAACAAAGCATTTACATGGGCACTCGCCGAACTCCCCTGCATAGCATCAAACTTTCTATTCAGCTCAGAAAGTTGACTCATTACCGCGCTTATACTCTCACTTCCACGGTCGTTGTGTGCGGACCGTGAATTACCCCTCGGCTTACCAAACTGGGATGAATGGATAGCCATCTCCTCGATCAATGTCCATGCCTTATCATCGCTTCGGTATTATTAGCAAATCGGCCTCCAAATGAGTCAAGAATAAGCGCGACTCTCAAAGATATAACCCATTATAAAAGGTCATCATCACCAACCAACCATCGAACCCGTGATGAGGACATTCACGAATTAACCGTTTGTAACGGTCCCACGCCTCAGCTAACGTCTCATCAAAGCTCTGCTGAAACCCCTGAATTTGACTACGGAGTTGGTTAGTCCGCTCTGGTGGATAATACTTGCGATAGAAGGCAAGAGCTAGACTTGGCCAATCCGTAATACCCGCGGCTTCCTTATTCAGATCCGTGATCCACTCCCGAGCGATCACGTAGCGAAAGGAACAAAGATTTCCTAACTGGTTACGAGTGATCCCGTTCTGCTTAATTGTAGAGCAGTAATCCGTAAAAACCTGCATATGTTTACCGGGATCCTCCGTAGGATTGCCACCGAATTGATTGCGCTCCACTAAAGTAAGAAAGGCGGGGCGAATCTCAAAATTACCCTGGACTGTATTTGGTATTGTGAACCCTTGCGGGATCGCCTCGGGCTTGGGCAACGAGTGACTATATAATTTAGGCATAGTCACGCGTGAAGGAGAAGAAATTGGAGTAATAGGTGGTGTGTCCTCTTCGTAGGACGACTGCGCTGCACTAGACTCCGAATGCGACGCTTCCTCTATCTCACGTTCGTAGGTCTCAGCGATTTCTTTGAAGAAATTACGCGTCCGTGGAAGAAATGCGCTCGTGTTCAGGATCAAATGGTATTAAACCTGAAGGTGACCTGCGCATAAATAAACTACAAGAAAACGATGAGAAACGGCCTCAAGGAACTAAGTTCCTTGAGACTAAGGAGAAAAACCTGCAACTAAACAATAACGATAACTAACAAAGCCGTTTCCCCGGCAACGGCGCCAAAATTGATAAGGTATAAGTCGTATCGCCTATATCAAAATAAACCTAAATGACAACTAACAGCAGATAGCAGCAAGTAGGGATCGAATCCACAGGGAAACGGAGTAGTTCTAAGCTAAAGTCGGCAAAACAGGTCAATCTCAAGGGTGTGAAAAAGGTGTTTGATTTAGCTATAAACTAAAAGCAGAAAATAAAGCAGATGAACTGAAATATATAAGGAGGAAAGATTAGGGTGTCGGGTTCATATATGACAACGATTCAGGAACTCAAATTTATAAGAAGGAAAAGATAAACTGTGCAAATGACTAGGTTTGTAAAACGCTCTCTCAAGTCAATTTTAACCTTAAGTTCAATTCAGCGGGCTCTCGCAACTTACTAAATTCAACTTATCCAACTCGCGTAAGTCTAGTTTTAACTCGGCTTTCGATCTTAAATCAAAACATACTCAGGTTCAATTAAACTCAGATAAAACGGTGATCAGGCGAAATAATCCTAATTCAATTGATATAAAACGCGTAGAAAGAAATCAACTCGCACAATTTATTCAACCAATTTAATCTCAAAACATGTTCCTAAATCATATGTCACAATTCCCCTAAACCCTAATTAAGAAATTAGCTACTCATAATTAAAGGCAAAGCAAAATAGCATAAAGAAGACATAGCAAAGAATGAATAAAAGCAATTGAAATAAATCTGAAAACTTACGGAGTACCGACGGTTACAATTGAATCCAACTTGAAAATAAACTAAGCTAAGAGTTTTGAGAAAGAAAGTAAAATAACAGTAAACTTAAACCTAAGGAAGAACTAAAAAAAATAAAGCATGAGAGCTTAGTTTTTCGTCCAAAGAGTATTTATATATGTTTTCTAAAAGCAAACTCGGAATAAAACAAAACCGACTCGAAATAGCCTCTCGGTAGTGGTGCCATACTGGCTGGCCGGCACGACCCCTGAGTTGGGCCGGCTCCTTTGCTTCCTCTAAGCTCGGCCCAAGTCTTCATTTGGGCCTTTATTATTTCGTATGGCCTCTTTGTCTTGGCCTTATTTAACTCGTCCTTCATGTCTTTGGCCTTTGATCTTTGGTTTCCCGAGCTCGTCAAGGCTCGAGCTTAGTCCAGTCGTCTCGATTCTCAAATGCTCCAATCGTCCCGGGTTTTGGCTCAAAACCACCAAAACCTGCAAAATGTAAATAAAAGGCAGCAGTATCGAGAAACATAACATATAGCTCCTAAAGTCATAGTAAATACGAGTGAATACGAGCTAAAAGCGACTGAACCGGGGGCATAAAACGTATATAAATAACATGTATCAATGTACAGGCGCTATTTGCTGTATGGTTGTACAACTCGTACGCCATGGCGTTCCTGAAAAACGTCTCTGTATGATGCCACATGATCAACTCAGGGATCTTCAAGACCCCGTTCTTAAATGCTATCTCCAACAGCGGGTAACAAAGATTGCTTTCTTGGCTTTGAGTATGGCCAGTTTTCGCAGGTCTAAACTCGACTCCTGCTTCAGCGAGTTTAGTTGCAGTACCAATGCGGGCGTCGTGGGTTTCCATATTGCAGAGACACGGGAATTCTTTCCTAATAGGACATCTGTGCTCCCTCAGCGTCACGCTGTTGCTTCCTTCTCCGTTTTGCACAGAATTGGCTCGTTCCTGGCTTGGTCCGCAGCAGATCTTAAGAAAGCTGACTAAATGAGCCGCCACTTCAGATTGCCGGATACTTTGCTCGAGATCGTTTTTTGACAGAATGTGTTTTGTGTTTGGAATTGAGGTTCTCAAGGCACAATACACAATCTCGCGGAAATCTGGCATTCCCTGTTCCTCATAAAAGGTAAACTTGTAAATTTCTTCGAGGACAAAATAGGGTAGTTGATTCTCGAGCAAGGTCAGATCACGTCTAACTTCAAAGGACGTTCTCGTACTCTGAAATATGAAATCATTTGCGGGATCCCATGTTCTGTAATTTCTTTCTATAAAGCTGAACATCTCAGGATATATATCTTTCGTCGGCTCTTCGTCTAGGGATACTAGCTTTCGTATCTTCCTACATAGAAACTCGACTATGAAACACCCGTCAATCAGTAACATTTCAACAAATTCTTCCTTGCTCAGCTCTATCTCCTCAGCATAACTTAAGCGTGCATTAGCCTCCAGTGACGCCACTTTTTCAACGTACTGCGGTACTTTTAGTTCCACGCTACAACGGCTGCACTTCTTTTTTCCTATCAGTGCCATAGTATAGGCGAACTTATGTTCCTCGACAACCCTGTACTTGTGATCGCCATAGTGAAAGGGACCGATTGATACATGACATGGTGTGTAAGCGTCTTCGTTCAACTTTCGCAGATGTCCAGGAACCCTGTAAATGGATGGTTGCCAAGGCCGTCCTTGCAACTCAGTTTGCTTGTTAGACAACTTTATATTCTTCTTGTTGATTTTTTCAGTAATCTTCCAATAGTGTGGATGGTTACTTGATGTCTCATCTGAGATATTACCTAGTGTACGGTAAGATATTATTCACGTTAGATTAAAAAAAAAAAAAAATAATCTATAATTATTATCTAAACACGTACTTAAAATATCTAATTAAATAGCGAGAGTGTAGATTAAAAAGTAGCCAGGCCACCGGAGAAGTTTCACAATAATTTTATCGTAAGATTGTCTCATACAAGTATTAGTGTTTGTTATCACACAAAGTCTTGTGTGAGTCGGGTTTTAGGCTCTGTTTGGGAAAACTAGCTGAAAAGCTAGCTGAAAGCTGAAAAGGTAGCTGAAACTGAAAAGCTAGCTGAATAGGTAGCTGAAAAGGTAGCTGGAAATAACAGACTGAAAAGGTAGCTGAAATCAATTATATTGTTTGGTAAAACAAGCTGAAATAATAACTGAAATAAATTAATTGACATAAAAGGACATGATTTTTATTTTATAGATAAAGTTATAAGGGTATAATAGTAAATAAACTTATAACCAAATTAGCTTATTTTTAATAAGCTACACTGAAATACTTTTATTTCAATTATTGAAATAAGCTTCCTAAATTGAAATATTTTAAATACCCTTCACCAAACACTTCCAGTTAAAAGAGGTAGCTGAAATTTTGGTCAAACCAGCTAGCTGGTCAAATAAGCTAGCTGAAAGTTGCAACCAAACAGGGCCTTAGTAGTCCTTATAATAAATTATTGTAAATCGTCTCATTTGTACTCGATTATATAGTTTTTGTACCATTTTAGTGATAAATTATCCATATACGTAACTTTAATAGATTTACTTCATTTTTTTGTACCCTTTAAACTGCAATTTGTACTTTGATATTACATTAACTTAAAGCGAGATCCGTCTCACAAAAAACTTATCGAGAAACAAATCTAAGAAAATATATAGTTATGTCGCATGCTTTCTAAAATATAGAATTAATTATATCATGTTCATACTAATAAACATATATTTGTTCAAAATATAGTCTTACAAATAAAAGTAATGAAATATATATTAGAATTCATATTCATATTCACTAAAATTTTCTCACAAATATGTGACTATTGTCTATTACTGAGTGTTAAACTATATGTCGAATATTTATAGAAACAAAATTATATTCGTATTAGTCATTTAAATGTACTATTAAAATACTTTATATTACTCCGTATAGTAGTAAAAATTTTATTCATCGCATTATTGTCACCTTCTCATATATATACTTCGTACTCAGTGTAAGTATCTTCTTAGTTACTGAGACATGTAAAGGTTTAAAATTAATTTAATATGACTTAGAGTACAAACTGTAGTTAAAAGGGTACAAAAATATAAAATAAAACTTATAAAGTCATTTACAGGGGTACTAAAATTTTTATTGACAATTAATCATAATCATCACTAAAATGGTACAAAACTATATAATCGAATACAAATGAGACGACTTACACCTAAATTTGTTTTTTTTTTTTAATTAATGCTTTTTTTAGCTTGAAAAAAACATACTATCAAAATCTTTAATCAAAATTTTAAAGTTTATGTATTTCTTTTAATATTTATAGATTTTATTTAATTTAAGCAAAATAAGTAACAACAATTTAGAGCGTTTTCGATAAAAAAAATAAAAAAATAAAAAAATCATGCACATAAACTCTCCGTGAAAAACCTCTAATACTACCAATCTTCACAAATTCTTACATAATTAAAACCGTCTCACGCGTGCGACGGGGTATTTTCAACAAAAATGTGTCTGCTTTAGGGTTTAAAGTGACTATTTTAACGTTTAAAGTGACCATTTATGGAGCTTTAAAGTGATCACATTTAGCGTTACAGTAGTCACTTTAAACATTAAAATAGTCACATTTTACTCATAAAAACCCCGTCACACGCGTGAAACGGTTTTATGCAAGACTTACTCACCAATCTTATTGGGGGTGATTAATTGAATATACGTAATAGTAACTAATATAGGGAAATTTAATATGAATAATCCAAACTATGACTCTTCTTCTTCCAATAATCCAAACTATCATTAATCCCGCAATAATCCCAACTATTATACTTATCTTCCCATAATGATCCCACTTAAAACTTAACCGGATGTTTACCTAAAACTTCCGGTAAAATTTGTGGAACCCTAATTTTTTTTATTATTATTATTAATAATGATGATGATGATGATGATGATAATAATAATAATAATAATAATAATAATAATAATAATAATAATAATAATAATAATAATAATAATAATAATAATAATAATAATAATAATAATAATAATAATAATAATAATAATTTAATGAAGTATGAGTATCAGAATGAAAAACAAAATGAGTGAAATAGGACTTCCCTTTTATTGATTAAAAAAAAAATATTTTAATCGGTTTTTTTGGTAGTAGGTTACCATGGACTATTTTGAGAAGATGTGTATAATAGTTTGAATTATTGCGGAATTAATAATATTTTGGATTATTGGGAGAAAAAGAGACATAGTTTGGATTATTCCTGTTAAATTTCCCACTAATATATATATATATATATATATATATATATAATTTATTTTTTAAAAAATAATCTACTTTAAAATTATAATAACTTTTTTATTTGACTATATAACTCGTGCATCTGCACGGGTTTTAAGCTAGTTAGAAATTATTAATTGTAGATTATTGATTATAGATTATGGAAAATAGACAACAATTATTCAATGAATATACCTAAAAGTTTCTTACTTGTTTTTTTAAGACCTTGTCATCTCAATATAGTGTAATACTCCCATCCATTTGTTATGTTTTATCCCTTTGTGATTGGGAAAGAAACTAAGAAAGGGGGAATAAGGGGTGGAAAATAAAAGTAGAGGAAGAATACAGGGTTAAAAAACATGAAAATTATAAGATGTGGAATAAAAGGTAAATAAGAAGAATAAATAAAATTGACCCAGAAAGAAAAGTAAAAAGAACAAATGAAATGGGATAGGAGAGAATACTATTTTTTACAACACTTTTTTCATTCACAACGCTCTTTTATACTTTATAACGGATAAAAAATAGGAGTTTTTATTTTGTATAACAAAATAAAAATAAAGGATAGTAACATACTTATGTAAATTTGTTTTCCTTGGTATAGAGAACTTGGACGACTTTGTGATGCTTGTCTCTCAAAATCCATAGTAATAAGTAATAACATTCAAGACCCAAAGTTAAGCAACATTTGTGGAAAACTTGAACTATTTATGTTCGTCAATCAGGCCGGACATGATTAAACAATTACTTACAGTCACGTCAATGCTTAAAAAATGTTGTTTATTACTTATGCTATCCATGTTTAACTGCCACTTGAAAAATTCAATATGTTCAAAATATTTTAGTGATGCAATCCTTAAAAAAAAAAAAAAAAAAAATCAATGTTCAACGGTTGTTTTGTTATAAATAATGTATATTGTGGAAGTTCATTGGGCCTAAAGCTCATTACTAGCTTTATGTATCTAGGGTTTGGGTCCATTGGGGCTAAAGTCCATTATTAGCTTTATGCATTTAGGGTTTGGGTGAAATCCTTATTTCTCATGTATTATATATATGTATGCCCTCATAAAGGATGAATATACACACCGACCTATTCTCACAGTTATCTCTCTTACTCTCTTTATTTCACAACACGTTATCAGCACAACGCTCTATTTATGACGGGATTATCAACTATTTAAATATTATTGCTAAGGGGACTGACTTTTCTTATTCTCTCATATTCAAGTCTTATTTGTAATATTTATTGATTTAAACTGTAAGTTATCCCAAACTATTTTCAATATTAATTTTAGCTATTGTGCAACTTTTCGTAACTACACTGCATATTTGAAATAAGTAAATACTGATAAGTTGTTGGTAGTGATTACTTTTGGTTGTCTTATACTCCGTAAATTGTTACCAATGTTTGTAAAGCATGTATTTAGGTGTGCAAATAGATTGTTTCATTGTTCCATTGGATGTTATTTATAATACCACTGTATGTTTATATTTCCTTAAAAGGTGTCATTCCCCTTTATTTTTAGGGACATTTTCCACGGTATCCTCGAACTTTGGCAGATTACACATGGTATCCCATGTGTGAGGTTTGTTCACATGGTACCCCTAAACTTTGTGAATATGTGCCCAATATACCCATTTTGTGGCGGAAAACTCGACGACGTTAAGTTTATGGAAGAAGGGTGTCACTTATGAGTTTAGGGTACATTTAGACCCACATTATTTCTCAATTAAATGCTATTATTTGTACTCTAATCTACAAAATTTACACTAATTAATCAACTCATAATAGCATTGAATTGAGGAATAATGTGGGTTTAATTGTACCCTAAACTCATAATTGATGCATTCTTCTTTAAACTTAATGTCGTCAAGTTTTCCGTCACAAACGCATATCGTACATACTTACAAAGTTTAGGGTATCATGTGAACAAACCTCACACATGCACTACGCAGAATCCGCCAAAGTCGAAGGCACTTTTAAATATCCCTTATTTTTATGGTGACGTTTGTTAGAAACATGTATCAACTTACACCTTCGTGTGCTGCATATAGTATAATTGCATCTAATTATATAGTCCTTGAAACGGTTATGGATTTTATAGTGTTTGAAATTGTGGGTGAATTAAGTTTGGCAACTTTGTTTGTGTGATAAAATTCATAGTTAGATCTGACAATTATTAGTACCATGTAATCTTTATTAATTGTTTCTCTTTAATGTGAAGTATAATATAAAGGTCTCAACAGTATATGTCACATGTATGTATCGGGTTTTTTTTCTTTGTTCTTGGATGAAGGTTATATATTCGGTTATTTGATGGAGTAATTTTAAAAAAAGCTTTTGATAAGATTATATGATATTAATAACTTATTGTGAAATTATATCATGTGAATATGGTAATTTGTAGATTGATTCATTATCCATTAGTTTTTCCGTAGATGAAGTTGCTACAAAGGCTATGAATCATTCAATAAAAGGTTAAATTCATGTGACACTGACGTATTGTGGCAATCGGGACACTCGGGTTGGGCTTGGGTCGGATTGTATCGGGTCGGGTCATATCGGGTTCGGGTCGATTCGGGTCATAACAGTGTTCAGGTCGTATCGGGTTCGGGTCATGTCGGGTTATAACAGTGTTTGGGTCGAGTCCGGGTCATATCGGGTCGGGTCATTAAAGCTAAAATTGTCGGGTCAATCGGATTCGGGTCAAATTCAGGTCACTAATTATTTAGGCTTAAATTTTGGCGCCAAAACAAATTTCAAAATTTTAATATTTTTCAAACCAATATTTGAATTTTTTAACTATATCCCAATCTCAAAATGACAAATATTTTATTTGGTCTATATATTTGAAAGATTGAAAATTTTGAAAGATTGAAAATTTTGAAAAATTTAAAAAAAAAGTTTTAAAATTTCTTTAATATCTTCAAAGTTTCGGGTCAATTCGGGTCACGGGTCATTTCGAATCGGATCAGCTATCAAATAAACTCGGGTTGAATCGGGTTACGGGTCATCTCGGGTCGGGTCGGGTTCGGTTTCGGGTCAGACTTTATCGGGTCGTGTCGGGTTACGGGTCGTCATTGGGTCGGTTCGGGTCGATTTCGGGTCACTATAATTTCGGGTCTTATCGGGTCGGTTTTGCTCGGGTTCGGGTCGGGTCGCTCGGGTCGGGTCAAGCTTGCCAGCTCTAATTGTGGTTAACTTTTTCTTTAACAAGTTACTTGAAAACTGATGGGATAGTTTTTACATGTAGATAATACTAATGATCTTATTGTCAAGTTATTTTTGCACTATATATTATTATCTCTGTACAATTGAATTAATAATTTGAGAATTTAAATAATGAGATTTGGATAATTACATTCCCGGAAGCGAATATAACATTTTCTCCCACGTACGGGACATAGTTGAAAATATGACCGCGGAGAGGGTCTAAATTAGATTTCATTTAAAGTCGTTACTCCCACCTGAAGTGGTCATTATCGAGATCTGACTCATAATTTAATATTCTCATCTCCCACGTACAGGACGTGGTGGAGGATGTGGCCGCAAAGACGGTCCATATTAGATTTCAGTGTAAATCTTTTCTCCTACTTGTAGTAGTTGAGAATATGGTCGCGGAGACGATCTAATAAGTTTTGGTTAAAACTATTTCTCCCACAAAGGGTGGTCGAGAATGTGACTAGAAATAAGGTCACTATTTGTCAAGGTCAGAATGTTAATTTAATATTTCCTCTCATCGGGAGTAGTTGAGAGTTTGACCACGGTTTTGGTCAAAAGTGAAATCTAATTAATTAAAATTGTTCTTCCACCAAAAGTGGCTAAAGATATGACCTCGGGGTTGGTCATAAATTGAGCGTACAAACTTTAAAACTATGCGTACAGCACAAATCAGTCATGCCGACTGTATATGATATGTTCATATGTCTTGGACTGGAGTTCCAAAAATATTTAAGCACATATAATTTTGGGCCGGAGATCCTATGAGTGCTATTTAATTTTGGGCCGGAGATGCCATGATCTCAAAATATTTAAGCACATATAATTTTGGACTGAAGTTCAAAGTTTGAGAAATACTGTCCAAACTCACATAATATTGTTAGTGGCTCGAAGTCCACATGTAAATTAGTGGCCGGAAGTCCACATGTAAATGTTAGTGGCCGGAGTTCTACTTGTGTAATTCGTGAATTGCTAACTTTGCAATTGAATTAATGAAACCTCTTTTGAGGATGAGTAATGTGGTTTTCTTAAATCTAAAATGTGACCTTAATTGAGCCTAATGTCATGGTGTCTTGAGCTTGAATTATATATTAAAAGGACACATAACACGAAAGGTCGTGTCAATCTCATTATGCGAGATGTTTAATTTGAGAAATGGGAGAAAAATCATACTCTTTCTCATATGCAAATAATATTGTCTTAGGGACGATACAATGTGAGAACAAAAGGGTTCCACAATTATTTGAATTGATATTGATCTCTTAGTGGATCGAGAAAATGATGAGTTATTGATAAATGGTCATTGAAATGGATAAATATTATATCACTTAAAGTGGTTAATGGACTAAGTGGCTAGTCCTAAACATTCACGAAAATCTATGGATCTTGTTTGATAATTCATATATCCACCAATAATGGTGTGAGATAAATGCAAATGATATACTAAAAACAAGTAATGTGATATATTCATAAAAGGAATATTAAGACATATAAGTCTTGCCAATATAAATAATGAGACACATCAGTTAGTGTCTTATGTCACATCAATGGTTTATCTGGCCAAATGGAAAATAATTAATGATATAATGAAATGTTGCTAACTGGGAGTTTAGCACAATAATTTAGTCAACTTCAAATTTGGGGTAATAATGCCCTGGATTATGGCTAGAGAAATGTTGACATGAAATAATAAAGATGTGACGATAAAGGCCATCCGGGTTCTAATTACACCCGTATTGATAAACGTGGAGTTTATCCTAAAGGTAAAACAATAAAGTGCTGAAACTCTCTCATGTATCATTAACGGGTTTTAATGGCAAGATTGTACATTGAGATTGAGTATATTAATATTGGAGATCTGAATATATTACTCAAAATTAAATTAAAGAACTCAAATGTTCATGTATGGATCATAATATATATTAAGTGACATGTAGTCACATACGAGTAATTCATGTGATCGGAGATTATCACAGTTTGATTACGACATTAAGTCATTGATCTCCTTAATTGGGCATTATAATATTGCACTTAAAAAAGCCAATTGCATAGTACGGTTTCACTCCCCATATTCTATCCCATTTGGAATAAATTTATGATTATGGCATAAAAAGGATATTTAATGTGGTATAAGGTGGATACAATGATCGATTGCCCAATAAATCTATCCGGTGTTGATAGTTTTTACCACCTTAGGGGGAGAATGATAAGGAAAGATGGTAAAAACGGACAATTGGTTTTGATCCTCAACTAAAACGAAAGTTCAGTGATTTATTTGAATTATAATGTACATCAAATAAAGGTTCGTTAAAACTGAAATGATGATATTCATTTGGTTATGATGATGTACTAAAGTATACTGGCTTGATAACCTTATCGAAATGTGGTATGTTTATTCATTGAAATTTTATGATTTGACTATAGAGATATATGACCTGGTCTAAGGCGTATCGAGGTATAGATTAGTCATGAAGAGTATTTGTAATGAACATTGAAACTCTTGCCAAATTGAACAACACTTACACACGGGGTGTAGTATGAAAGTCATATCGGTTTAAATATTTTGGTGCCAAGAATAAGTAGTTGGTACATCTATAGAAATTAGGATGTCCTGGAAGTGACGTAGATATCTGAATGTCAATAGATGGCCTATATTGGAAAGTGAATGGAAGCTTGGTACCACATATATTCAGATATCATTAATCAGTACTGACTATCAGGAGATGATATAATTGTATCGATACGTGTAAGGAACCGATATGCATTTACGCGCGTGACTAATGGACTAGATGATGGGCATCTAATACATAAGTCCATTTTGTTTGTCGACATAATATATGGTTTGAAAAGAGCTCATAGACTTGAAGTCTATCAAAGGACGTGGAGTCCATTAAAATAATGGTAATTGGAACGAAAACTGTACAGTTTGCATTATCGAGTCATCATGTGAATATAGAGAATAAGTTCATCATTTGCATATACATTTTAGTTTCATTATACATATAATATTGTACATATATATCTTAACTTTTTTTTTTTTGAAAGAATTAGCTCGTATTTCCATTCAATCAAATAGGGAGATTACAAGAGATACCTATTTAGGGCAGCTAGTACATCGGTTTGTTCACCACCATTCATACAATTAACTAGACGAACACTAACAGTGGTTTTCACCATCCAAACAAGTGCTTCGACAGAATTAGACCTATCCTGGAAAATGCGCAGGTTTCTCTCATTCCAGAGAGAATAAACCACAGCAGCCAAATTGCAGGCATACCATTTGCCTCGCCAGTGCTTCCTTCGAGCAAAGTGTTTTGCAAAGCGCACCTCATAATGGAGACTTCGAACCTGTCGTCTGATACCCATCCAGGCCCAAACAGCCTGAGCAACCCTACGAGAAAAAGAACATCCAAAGAATAAATGCTGATGACTTTCAGCGTCAGCTTTGCATAGCACACATCTATTTGGCAAGGACAAGCCCCGACGACATATGTTGTCCACTGTGGATAGCTTGTTCTGCTGAGCCAACACCGTTACAATGACATGCTTGGGAGCATTAACTAGAGACCAGAGAACAGAGGACCAAGGTACAACAGGCGACTTAACACGAAAGAAATCATAACCCTTGGTTAAGAACTTACCAGCATCCCATGAGTGCAGTATGTCAGCTGCCGAGGACACATCACCACACATACGAATCAAATCATCACGTACCCTTAAGATGTCTTTCCAACTCTCGGGATCAGAAGTCTGCTGTTGAGCCAGCCATACATCTTCCCTATTCAGCTTATAAGAGAGAAGCCAATCCACCCATATACTCGGTCTATGCTCAATAATATCTCTCAAATGCTTGCAAATAAGCGCTTTGTTCCAGGATAAGATCTCTTTGATGTTAAAACCCCCTTCTTTCTTAGGACGACAAACATCATTCCAACTTTTAAACACCATTCTTCTACCACCCTCTTTAACCTGCCAAAGAAAATCTTTACAGATTTTTCCAAGACGTTTAATCACTCCTTTGGGTAGTAACAAAGCTCCACACCAAAAGTTTTCAATACCAAACAAGATTGAGTTAATTAGCTGAATCCGTCCTGCATAAGATAGGTGTTGATTTGCCCAATTCGACACATGCCTCTTCACCTTAGCAATGAGTTGAGTGTACATATCAGCTTTTAGATTTGTGGAAGCCAAAGGGATACCCAAATATCTAAAAGGAAAAGTCCCCTCATTGAAACCAGAAAAGTGTAAAATAGCTTGTTTTACCTCCCTCACCACGCCACCAATGTAAATATCCGTTTTGGAAGGATTAGCCTCCAAACCCGAGACACCAGCAAACGTAGATAAAGCTTGCACAACATACTTTACTGAAGGGACATCACCCCTAGTAAAGATCATAAGGTCGTCTGCAAATATCAAATGTGTAAGGCTAAGCCTCATACATTTGGGATGAAATGAGAATCCCTTGAGCTTGGGAATGTCTCTCAAAGAACGAGAAAGGATCTCCATGGCCACGACAAAAATGTAAGGAGATAAAGGATCCCCTTGTCGAATTCCTCTTTTTCCTTTAAAGTAACCAAAATTCTTTCCGTTGATCTTAAGAGTATAAAAAGGAGACTGAATGCAAGTGATGATCCAAGCTCTGAAACGTTCAGGGAATCCATAAGCTTCCAACATTTCTGATATAAACCTCCAATTCAGTGAGTCAAATGCTTTCCGTATATCCACTTTAATGAGACATCTAGGGGAGATATGACGCCTAGTGTAGCTCTTGACAAGGGCTTGAGATAGCATGATATTATCGTAAATGTTACGATCTTGCACAAAAGCTGACTGCTCTCTACCAACAATGGAACTCAACACCGTCTTTAGTCTGTTAGCAAGGACCTTGCTAATAATTTTGTAAATAGTGGAACAACAAGAAATCGGCCTATAATCAAGAACAGAGGAGGCCATCTCTTTTTTGGGAATCAGTGTGACCACAGTCGTACTTACTTGTTTAAGAAGCTGCCCATTTTTGAAGAAGTCGTGAATGGCAGAAACCACATCATGTTGAGTTAGCTGCCATGTATCCTTGAAAAACCCTGATGTGAAGCCATCTTGTCCAGGACTTTTATTTGGGTCGATATCGAAGAGAGCGCTAACAATCTCTTCCTTTGTAACAGGCTTCCCTAACTCAGCTTGCTGCTCCAGAGATAAACATCCTTTGCTAGCAATAAAAGGAACATCCAAGGTATCAACAGTAGTATCAGAGCCCAGTAGAAAAGAGTAATACTCCACAAATGCTTGGGCAACCTTTTCCTCAGTTTTATGAAGGACTCCATGCATGTCAGTGATTTGCCCTATATTATTGACATGTTTCCTTTCTGCTATTTTCGCAAAGAAGTAGGTAGAGCTACAATCAGCCTTGCTCAAGTGAGTCACCTTAGCCCTCTGATACGACATACTCAGCTCGGCCTCTTTAAGACGTATCAGAGCTTCTCTAATCTGTTTTTCCTGCACCAGTAGCTCAAAATTTAGTGGATTATCCATACTAGCCTGCTGAACCTCTCCAAGCTGCCTTTCCTTGTCAATAATTCTTTGAGCTATGTTAGAGAAGTGAGCTGCATTCAGAGCCCTTAAGCCATGTCTCACTTTCTTTAACTTTTCAAACAGACAAAACATAGATGTATCTTGCACAGGTTCCCTCCAAGCATCAGTCACAGCCGTCTTAAACTGTGGATGTAAAGCCCAACAATTCAGATATTTGAAACCCCTATTACCCCCTTGTCTTACTGTCATAATAGTCACAATGATAGGGCTATGATCAGATATACCAGCTGGAAGAAATTGAGCAACAGAATCAGAAAAAGAAGCAATCCAAGGCAAGTTAACCAAAGCCCTATCAAGCTTAGACCAACTCCTAGAAGTATCAAGCTGGTTATTAGTCCTACTGACATCCTATGGCTTTCAAATCAAGAAGACCACAAGCATGAATGCAAGTATTGAACTCATCCATATCTCTTTGGCAAGGAAGATGGCCACCCAGCCTTTCCTCCGCTGCTCTCACAACATTAAAGTCTCCTAGAACAATCCAACTTCCTACCACAGTCTGATGGATCCCTACAAGCTGATCCCAAAGCCCTTGCCTCCCCACACCATCGTTGAAAGCATAAATCATGGTCATGTCAAAGCTACACTGTGTAGTATAGTGAAGAATTCTACTATGAATGTACTGATCACCACAATGAAGTACCTCCACTTTAACTTCCCTAGGATTGAACATAAGCCAAATTCTCCCATTATAATGGCAAGTGTAATTATAATAAAAACTCCACCCTTTAAACCTAGCTTTGGCAATGGCAGAAGCCTTATTCTCTTTTACTCTAGTCTCCAAAATTCCTATAATATCAACTTTATTTGCATTAAGTAAATTGATGATTTCTCTTTGCTTCACTGAGGTATTACAGCCCCTAATGTTCCATCTTGCAATACGCATGATTTATCAGGTGGTTCAGTTCCCTCATTAAACCCCACACTATCCAACAGCCCTGCAACATCAGCACCCAACTGATCAAATCTATTAGTAAGCATGACAGACCCAGGCATGGAATTCCACCTAGCCATTGAGCCCTTGCGTACCTCTACAAACCCCACATCATCTACTGAATTCTTCATTGGAGGAGGAGTACTCTCCACATCAACCACAGGCTCTGCCATAACCTGCGCCACCTGTTTTGGACGATATTCCATCTTAGGCCTATTCAATTTGCATCTCTTAGATTCATGTCCAAGCTTCTTACATGTGTTGCAATAGTAGGGAATCCATTCATACTCCACTTTTTGAGCCAAATGTTCTTGAAAAGGAGTGTTAACTATCACAGTTTCAGGAATATCTTCAGCAACATCCACTTCAATTAGTAACCTAGCAAACCCCAATCTAGCTTTAGTGGTGGTAACCTGATCAGCATGCTCATGATGGACATTGTTATTACATATATACAAATGTTTATAAATAAGGAGTTATATGCTCCTATGATTGGTGACTCCGTATAGAAGTATATGATGGATGATCGTCAAATTGGTAATGACGGATCAATTGAGTTTTCGGAAAACTCATGAACCTCTAAAATGATTGCTCTTATTAGCACGCATAAAATTAATACTACGGGTTGGGAACTTTGAAACTCTTAATAATGATTGCTCTATAATGGTTTGAATTCATATAGAGGAACTTTGAAACTCTTAAAGAGTTGCAAGTCATTCTTTATTGTCTCGACCTAAAGTTTGAGACTATGTGATGTTTTGAATGGTTACAAAACTGAAAAAATCCACGGTTTTGAAAAACCACAATATTGGAGGGATAAATCAAATATATGATTATTAATCCGTGCGATCGATTTCCTTGAAATACTTATTGCAGATTTTAGATTCTTATCCTAATTCTAAAAGGTATCTGCTAAAGAGATAATATTATTCAACGGAGTATGAATGGTCCCTATACTCTTTTTCCTTTCGACTAGGTTTTTTGTCCCAATGGGTTTTTCCTAGCAAGGTTTTTAATGAGGCAGCAGGTCGATGCACAAATTGGCGATATTTGTGATTATCACTGTATCTGGACGACAAGTGTTATAGGAAATTGCACCTATGCCTATGAATGGTGGAAACAGAAGTATTCTCAAACAGGGAAATTGAAATATTATTTCAAATAAAGATTGCAATGTTACGGTCTTCTGCATATTGCGAGCTTTGAAAGGAAAAATGGTAGTCATGGTTTATTTGATCAAATATTGCTTCAAATTTATCTACTACGAAGAATTATTCTCGAAGACAAAATGTTTCATCATAATGATGCACGTAAAGACAAGTCAAGCAACAGATGCAATCATCAGGGGGAGTAGATACGCGCTGTACTCCTTTTCCTTAACCATAGTTTTGTCCCATTGGGTTTTCTATGGAAAGGTTTTAACGAGGCCGCTTATCGTTTATGCGTGTTTCGAGAATGTTGTACTCTTTTTCCTTCGCTAGTGTTTTTCCCATGTGGCTTTTCTAGGAAGGTTTTAATGAGGCACGTTCTCTAGTATTGGACATCTAAGGGGGAGTGTTATAAATAATGTATAGTGTAGATGTCCATTGGGCCTAAAACTCATTATTAGCTTTATGTATCTAGGGTTTGGGTGAAACCCTTATTCCTAATGTACTATATATATGTATGCCCTCATAAAGGATGAATATACACACTGAGCTATTCTCACAGTTATTTCTCTATTCTCTCTTACTCTCTTTATTTCACAACATGTTTAAGTTATTTAAATGTTCTTTATTTGTAGAAGAAATGAAGTGGGCTGCATGAATATGGCCCAAGTGAGGGAAAAGAAACGAAGTGGTGAAGAAAGCAATGGATCAGCTAAGTTGGATCATAATGAAGTGTTAGGCTTTGAAGAAACCAATCTGGACTTAAAGGAGCACAAGGACTTGGGTTGGCTTAAAAGGTGACAAGAATTCTGGAGAAACAAACACAAAAGGGAGGACGTACAGAGCAGTGAATGCATGCATGCACAAAAGAATGTCTGACACCATCTTTGTCTTTTAGCTAAAATCTTTCTAGGGTTTGCTGTGTATTTATATACCCACATCTACATTATTGTGCCTCTTGTAACAAAAAATCAAAAAGTTTTGAATACAAATAGAAGTAAGTGAGAGAAGAGTGAAGAACTCACCTTTTCCACCATTGTTGAGGTAAAGAATCAAACTTTACTATTTTTCCATATCATGTTAACGTTTTCAGTGTCTACCAAGTACCAACCACAATGTAAGGAACATTTTCATTATTATTTCAAGTTTGAACAGTTGGCAGTATTATAACATGTACATTTTTTTTTGGGCAAAAGTATTAAAATATGTACTGTTGGAAAGATTGTGACTAAAAGCAATAAATTGATCCGATAAATTTAACAATAAGATAGAGTTAATAGGATAGCATAAGTAATAAACAAAAATTATTTAGAGCGACTTATCTGAGATGTGAATGATTCTGGCGTAACAAAAATATATATCACTGCCCTAAAGTCCAATTTGCTCCGTCCTCTCTACACACAGTTTGTTGACAATCGACCCCAGGATTACACAACCCCCGTATGTAACACCCCGACTTTTTCTAATTTATTTTATTCACTTTCTCATATTTGTTAATTTCCTAAACTAGTGATTTTCCATTTTTAGCTCGGGAAATCATTTCTTATATGGGTGAGTCGGGTCTTGGTTATGGTTGAAGTAGACCCGAGTCCATGAGTAAGCTTAGGAGAGTCTTATGAGCATGGGTAAGTAAGGGTATAAGTGAGGATTGAAGAAAAGAAGGGAAGAAACGAAGATATGGGTAAATAGGGGGCAGAGCGAGCCGCTCCACCCCTGGAGCGAGCCGCTCCTGTTAGAGCGAGCCGCTCCACAGTACGGGTTCTAATTCTAGGGTTTTCCCGTGTTTTCTTTTGGCTCAAGACATTAAAATATTTCGTATATTCCTAAACCTAGCAACCTAAAGATCAGTTGTACAACTCCATCCTCTCATTCCTCATATCTCATCCACATTCATCCCTCAAAACTCTCTCTAATCTCATCAAAACTCCATTTTTATTCATCCAAACTCTCACCTTTTGAGCCCTAAACCTTTCCTAGTCAATTCCCTTGGTGTATGATCTCTTTTAGCTCTTTTAATTTTCTGATTTTGTATTATTTTATGTGTTATTATGTTATGTATTCATTACTTGTGTGTTTTGGCTTGGGTATTCAAAGGAGAAGGTGATCTAGAGGAAGGAGACACCATCTTGGTAGAAGAAGAAGAGGAGTAGCAAGGCTTGGACATTAATAAGGTAACTAGGTGTGATCTAGTTGTATTTTAGCATGTATGAGGCCTAATTTGTTATGGATCTTGTTGTCTACATTGTTGTTTTATTGTATGCTTCTCGTTATGGCTTAATGTTGATAAATCTTGATGTTTGTATGAATCACCTAAAGTTGTTTATGAGTTAAGATGATTTTGATGAGGTTTAACAATGTTTAGTGGCATGTTTAATTGATTTGATCACATAAATCGATAAATGGTCACATGAGAATCGAATGTAATGTATGAAGTTGGGTTGTGATGTGTAGGCCGTGTGTAGGCCGTGTGTGTGGTACACACGCCGTGAGGTATGTGTGTGTGTGGTGGTTCGTTTGTCACTTGTTTGAGTTTTGGCATGTCTTAGAGTGTTAACTATGCTAAAATGAATCGAGTTACACTTTGTTTGATCACTAAATAATGATATGTGAGCATGTCAAATGAATGTAAGACTTGTAATGTTTTATGATCACATTGTACTCTGTATGTGCGATTGGTTATGGTTGTATTGGATCTTGTGTGTGTATGAGCATGATTGTTGTGATTGTATAGTGGTGTTGGTAGTATTGGAGACAGGTTAACAGGTTATGCTTGGGTTAAGTTTGCACATGGGTACTGTTCTGGCACATGTGTGAGGAGATACAACGTCCTAGGATGGACGGATACCGCTCATGGTGCCCTCGGCTATTCTTGTTGTTTAGCTAGAGCTATCATGGATTCTTAACCAGAAGGGTTAGAGACTATGGTTATTTATGTCGTCACCGTTCTTGTTGCTCGGTGGAATTTGGCCAAATTTAGACTTGTGATTATTGAGGAACTTTTTGTTGCTGTTCCGCCATAGGGTTTGGGTGATTCTTGTTGCTTCACCCGGGGTGATTCTTGTTGCTTCACCCAGTTCTCCGCGCTTACTCTCGCAATTGGTTGGTTGATGGATCGTCTTGTGAGCTCAGTTGGTTTGGACACAACACTGGGTTGTGCCGTGTTGTTTGTTGCTTGTATATGTATCGTTGTTCTATTGTTGTATGTTGGTTGTTTATTTATTTACACTTTGGTATTAGGCCGTAGGCCAGGTGAGCTTGATACATTGTTGTTTATGTTTTGTTATGTTAAAATATGACTGGGGAGCACCTAGTTACTCCCCACTGATTGTGGTTGTTGCTTCTCTTTTATAGGTATACGCGAGACGGGAATCGAGTGAGGAAATGCGAGGATATGACCGTGTATTACCTTAGAAGAGATGTGCTTTAGTTTAGACTCTTTGGATTTTGTACTTTGGATTTGTTTTAGACTTTCTCTCGGACTTTTGGACTTTTGTTTGGATTTGGTTTGTACGGGGTATTTACTCCCCATATTGTTAGGCCTCAAGGCCTACACTTTTACTTTCAGTTTTAAACTCTTTATTTTCCCCAAAACCTTTTTAAACGCATTTTATTTCTTTTTGAAAACCCAGGTTGTTACACCGTATTTTCTGTTATACTCCGTGTTAATTTAATGTAAATAAATTATTTTAAATAAATTTTTAGTTTATTTTTATTTTTGTTCCTTTGTTTGTACAATGCGGCTGAAAAATTCCGATCAAAATAAATTTTGTCTATTTATATTCCAAATAAAATTGTACGGAGTACGATTTAATATTAATTGGTATAATAATTTTTACACCTAAAATATTTTCAAACTAAAATTCTAATTTTATTACTCTTGCTAAACTTTATAAAATCTTAATTTATTTTAAAAATAGTTATTTGAATAAAATCAGACGTGTATAGATTTAGTTTCCATATAAAAAGACTGTTTGATAATCTGTGAGACCGTAAAAAAATTTGTAACGAATATCTATATACACCATTTAATTTAAAATATAAGTTTTATGATATAAATAATAAAAATAAAAGTACAAATAAATATTTTATACATAATATATTTTATAAAATATAAAAGTTTATAAATAAAAGTAAATAAAAACAGAGCAAAATCGATCTTATACTCCTTACTCATGTCGGTACACTTATACTTCCACTTCATTTCATTTGCTGGATATTTTCAACCCAAAGCTTCTCCAATACACTTCTCATTTAAACTTTCACTCATTACTTTATTCTAATAAAGCCTAAACATCTCTTATATGTACTTTTGATTTAAACTCGTACAAAGTATTGAGGGCTAACTTTCGAGGCCCGTAAAATGGTCATACGAACTCAGAATTGAGCGAAACAAAAGCCTAAACCACCTAATTTTTCGAGGCGGATTTAAAGATTCTATTTTCGTAGCCATCAGACCTGCCTAGCATAACCCAGTTTTCTGGTTTCTAATCGAAGGTCGAATTTTGTGTTTCGAGACCTTCTATGTTTAATTTCGCCGTCTCAACTTTTAAAAATAATTCTCAACTTCAAATTTCAAACTCTAAATTACAATTTAGGATTCTCGGATATTAAGTATTAAATTATTTAATATGCTTAATATGATATTAGAACAAAATCGATTTTAAACATCAAACTTTTCGCGACTGCGCAAAACGAATTTCAGAAATAAAAACCGAAACCACCCACTTTCTCACATGTTGGCTGGCCATAGTACATATATAGAGTTCAATTTAGACCCGGTTACTTTAATATGCTTAATATAAGTCGTAATATACGTTAACATTAATTATTGGGATATTTCCCATGGTACCCTCGAACTTTGACAGATTACACATGGTACCCCATCTGTGAGGTTTGTTCACATGATACCCCTAAACTTTGTAAATATGTGCCCAATATGCCCATTTTGTGACGAAAAACTTAACGACGTTAAGTTTAAGGAAGAATGCACCAATTATGAGTTTAGGGTACAATTAAACCCACATTATTCCTCAATTAAATGATATTATGAGTTGATTATTTAGTGTAAATTTTGTTGATTAGAGTACAAATAATAGCATTTAATTGAGGAATAATGTGGGTCTAAATATACCCTAAACTCATAATTGGTGCCTTCTTGCATAAACTTAACGTCGTCAAGTTTTCCGTCACAAAATGGGCATATTGGGCACATATTCACAAAGTTTAGGGGTACCATGTGAACAAACCTCACAAATGGGGTACAATGTGTAATCTGCCAAAGTTCAAGGGTACCGTGGAAAATATCCCTTAATTATTTAATATGCTTAATGTAAGTCTTCCCATCAAGTCCCCTCTTACTTTAATCAAATGATGATGTTTAGTGAATTAGCAATTTAAATTTTTATTCACAAATACAAATCCAATATAATATACTATTGCTGCTGCTGCTGCTACTACTACTACTGCTGCTACAACTACTGTTGCTATTACTACTACTAGTAAATTCATTTCATCACATCTTCCAAAAATTACTATTATTTTTCTAAGTGTAAGGTCCTTAATATAACTCATGCTCTTCATGAGCATCTAATACATCTTCATCCATATTACATATTTTGATTTTCAAATTTTATTTTGTTTATGAAATCAAATTTTTCCTTATGAATTAACAAACATCAATACTTCACCTTTACAATTCACATTCATCACTAAATGAAACTTTTATAAATTCTTTAATGATTTTCATCTTCTTCATAAATTAAATTCTTCATAAAATGATTTTCCTCAACAAAATTTAATTATTCCTTTACGTAGATTAATTTAATTCTTCACTCTTTATAAATTAAGATGAATATTCACCCATTTTAATTTAGAGAATACTTCCTTTGAAAAAAAGAAACTAGTTTCCTCGTATACTAATCGGGTTCCAAGACGAGGAGTAAGGAGACGGAGTGGATTTGAGCTTCTACGACGACATAGTTGATCCCAACAAGATTTGAGATCATACCGAGCTAACTAAGTGCCCCCGCACACTAGGTTTTCATTTTTAGAATAGGAACTATGTGATCACTTAGCATTCATGATAAAGTAGAAAAGAAAAATTGAAAATAAACTTGTGTGCTCATGTTAAACCACATGGCCACCCCTACTTTGTTTAATTATATTTTCACTTATAATTTTTGTTACTCGCATGTTAAAAAGGCTATAAATAATAGGTACTAAAAATATGTTTAGTTATAATTTTTTTTATATAAATTTATTTCTTATTTTTGCTGTCATATGAAAAGTATGATACTTGATGAAAATATTATTTGTGTATGTTCATGTGTTAAAATATGATGATGTGAAATTTTAATGTGTGTATCAAAATATGTTGTGCTATGGAAATATGATATGTGATGAATTTATGAATTTTATGATGTATATGTTTGTATACCTTTAAATATTATAATGATGAATTTGTATTTCTCGACTACGAACCTCGATACTCGCCCGTCGAGAAAAGTTGCCTAGCATTAGAGTGGTCATCCAAAAAGCTCCGACACTATATGCTAGCACACCAAACAAAGGTCTACTCAACAATGGACCCCGTTAAGTACCTTTTTGGGAAACCCGTGCTAAATGGACGAATGGCCAGATGGACTCTACTCCTAGCTGAATTCGACCTTAAGTACATACCCCTCAAAGCAATCAAGGGACGAGCAGTCTCCAATTTACTAGCCAGAAATGCAATCGTCGAAGAACCAATCATCGACACAACATCCCTTCCCGACGATGGGATCTACAATATTGAGCAAGAACAATGAGAGTTATACTTCGATGGCTCATCCAACTATCGAGGCTGTAGAGTAGGAATACTTCTCATATCCCTAAACGGCGAACACACGCCACTATCCATTAAATTGGATATCGACGTGACAAACAACGCCGCCGAATATGAAGCATGCTTGCAAGGTCTCCAAGCAGCGCTTTTACTAAACGCCCGTAACATAAGGGTATACGGGGATTCCTCCCTCATCATCAATCAAGTATCCGGAGCATGGAAGATACTTAACGAAAACTTAGCACAATACCAAATCAAAATCCAAGAGCTTATCACTAAGTTCTACCGCGTGGAGCTTATACATCTCCCGCGTGAGGAAAACCAATTTGCGGATGTCTTATCCAAACTCGCATCTCTAATCAACATACCCCCGGGAATGGAAAGACTACCCATTGTTGTGGAAAGACGAAGCGAACCCGCATACATATGCGACATCGAAATCGAGGAAGAGCGAACCGAACCTTGGTATCAAGCAATAATCAACTACAAAACAAATGGCGAGTACCCACCAAACACCGACAAGCGCGGTAAACGAGCCATACGCCTCTTGGCATCACAATTCGTGATGGAAATGGACAAACTACTCAAGAAGACGCCACAAGGTACACTACTCTTGTGCGTCGACCACAAAAAAGGATCAGAAATCATGTCCCAAGTAAACGATGGCGAGTGCGGACCACACATGAACGCACGAGCCATGTGCAAACAAATCATAAGGTTAGGATGATATTGGATTACCATGGTGCAAAATATGTCAAACATAGCCATAATTGCCAAATCTTCGCAAACGTACAACACGTACCACCTTCACCACTTTACAGCCTAACATCGCCATGGCCATTCTCTAATTGGGGAATCGATGTCATAGGAAAATTAAGACAAACTACGGGGGGGAATTTCAAAACACGTACATTTATCTCCATTTTGCCTTAGTTTCACACAAATTAAGCCAAACTCGAGGGGGTAACACAAAAGCCTTCTCACTAAGTTTGATCATCGTTACATTTCGCAACTCGATCAAACTGGGGCTCATACATATACAAAAAAGGAGGATCCATACCTTTTTCACCTTGTCGCCCCAGCTGTCAATACCCGCGTCTGTGATCACCGGCAGATACGAGGGTACTACAAAAGTCCAGCGAACACCCGACTCATCCCACTCAACTGTAGTCGGGAAGTCGTTAGGCTGCTCCGCCATATCTGGACCAAACACCTGCAGAGACAAAACATACGAGCACACGTTAGGGGAATTTTTCGCCAAATTTACCTTACGCACACTTAAAACAAACAAACAAAAAACAACATACCTCAATCGACCCACAAGCAAGCCGAGACCATGCAAACTGGTCGCAATCCTTCCCAGGACAAAGGAGGTTCCCTGACTCCCCTTCTCCGTACAACGCTCTACGTTGCTGCGCGGGAACGACTCGCTCAAAAACCACTCGTGGTGGGTCCCTAGGCACCACAGGAGTCGGTCACCCTGTCTGGTAAACCAAACGCTTTCCGAGGTACCAAACCGACCTGTACGGCGTCGCAAGATACAAACGCTGGACGTCGCGCTCTGCAAACCGAGCTCGAATTCCCTCAGGAACGCCCGTATATCGCTCCCATGGGCACGGTACGAACTACAAAGGACAACATTCTCAAAACCAGACATACATTAACCATATTAAATACACACTATTTAAAGTGATTCAAACACAAACCTGTCCGAACGACATTGCGCTCAGGAGCTTCCGAACCTCATCGTACGACCAGTCAAAGGCCGCCCGGTTGCAAGTGCCCCAGGTACGCATCGTCGGGTACCTCCGTACAATCTTCCTAGCATGCTCCGGCAACAGAAAGGGGAAATGGCTGAAGATCCACGACTGCAAACACGAAAACACAATTAGAGAGGAAGCGTTCAATACTGATGAAAAAAACCAGGCACCAAACCCTGAAGTAAAAGCTTTCTTTGACATGTTAAACAAGGCCGATGAACCTCTGTATGAAGGAAGTCCCATGTCAGTGTTGGAAGCTGCTTCTATATTAGTTACGTTAAAGTGTGACCACAATCTGTCTCATAGGGTTGTTGACTCGATTAGTAGTTTGCTTGGAGACGCTTTCCCAAAAAATAACAAAATGACCAAAGATTTTTATGCTACTAAAAAATTGCGAAAAGGTCTTCAATTATCCCATCAGAAGATAGATGCCTGTGATGAAGGGTGTATGTTGTTTTGGGGTGAAGACGAGAATTTAGATCCATGCCGAAAATGTGGTCTTCAAAGATAAAAACCAAACTCAGATGAACGGGTGAAACGTGTGGCACAACAATCGCTCCTGTACTTTCCACTAAGACCTCGTCTTCAAAGATTGTATGCTACTAAACA
Organism: Dianthus caryophyllus; assembly: GCA_023091065.1. NCBI lineage: Eukaryota > Viridiplantae > Streptophyta > Magnoliopsida > Caryophyllales > Caryophyllaceae > Dianthus > Dianthus caryophyllus. The sequence continues at coordinate 5,509,470 of CM041529.1, read as the reverse complement.
TATAGCCGAACAAATGAGATGGCAGGCAGAGAATTCTCGAGTAGGTGGTACTATGGTTCATCCGACTGAGGGTGAGGCTTGGAAACATTTTGATGCGACATATCCTGACTTTGCAAGCGAGACTAGAAATGTTCGATTAGGGCTTTGTAAGGATGGATTTGTACCCTTTTCTCAGTTCGGTAAACCGTATTCGACTTGGCCTGTGATGTTAACGCCATACAATCTTCCTCCTTCACTTTGTCTAAAAAGACAATTCATTTTTCTTTCTTTAATTGTTCCCGGTCCAAAAAATTCAAAGAAAAATTTAGATGTATACCTCCAGCCGTTGATAAAAGAATTAAAAGAGTTGTGGGAAACTGGAGTATTTACATACGATGTTTCAAGGAAACAAAACTTTCAACTTAGAGCTGCACTATTATGGACGATCAATGACTTTCCTGCCTATGGCATGATTTCTGGTTGGTCAACATCGGGAGGGAAGGCGTGTCCTTACTGTGGTGACAGAAATAAGTGTTTTTGGCTTAAGCATAGTGGGAAGTGGAGTTGGTTCGATTGTCATAGACAATTTTTGAAAGCTAAGCACCCGTATCATAAGGATAGAAGTTTTTTGAAGGAAAAAACCGTGGAACTTGATGCTCGACCAGACATGTTCTCTGGGGACGAAGTCTGGAAAATTGTGGAACCTTTACCGACTGTTGTTGAAGCTAGTGAAGTTGATTTGAAGTCGTTGAAAGCTAGAAAGTTGGGGTGGTGGAAACGGAGTATATTGTGGGACCTTCCTTATTGGAAAACGTTGTTAATTCGTCATAACTTGGATGTCAAGCACATTGAGAAGAACTTCTTTGAGCAAACAATTAACACAATTATGGGCGACAAGAGCAAGACGTGTTATGGTCCTAAAGCAAAGGCAGATTTGACGACTCATTCCCGAAAGCACTCCGATCCTAAGTTTGTCCTAGATAAGCAGCAGAGAAAGGTTCTTTGCGAGTGGCTCATGAAGATAAAGTTTCCAGACGGGTATGCATCGAATCTAAGTAGATGTGTTGACAATAAAAACTTCACCCTCCGTGGCATGAAAAGTCATGACTGTCACGTCTTTATGGAGCGGTTGTTGCCGGTTGCTCTTAAAGAATTACTTCCAAAGAACGAATGGAAAGCTTTCACTGAGATAAGTAAATTTTTCCGCGACTTGTGTGCCACTATAGTTTCAATTTCCGATTTAAATCGTCTTGAGGATAATATACCGGAGATATTATGCAAGTTGGAGAAAATCTTCCCACCATCGTTTTTCAACTCGATGGAACATCTCCCGGTTCATTTGCCTTACGAGCTTAGAGTGGGCGGTCCAGTCCAATATCGATGGATGTATCCGTTTGAAAGGTTTTTTTAACCAATTTTTTTTTCCATTAGTAACTTATTTCAACATATGTATCATATATGTTTACCTGACATAAGATATTCTCTATTAGGTTTCTCAATCATTTGAAACGGAAAATTGGCAATAAGGCGTACGTTGAAGGATCCATATTGTTATGACCAGATTTTACACTACCCAGAATTGGCAGTTCTGGATAGACACTGTAAATACGGTACAGAGCAGGAAAGAAGAGCAATAGCAGTTATAGCCCAGAATAGGTCAGAAGAGGCATGGCAGTTATGGTCAGCAGAGGTCAACTATGACGGTTACAAAGATCATGGGATAATGGAAGATATCATAGCTGAGCAGAAGTGGAGTCAATGGAAGTTAATTAACCGCCAAAGATAGTGAAAGTCATGGAAACGTGCCCTAGAAAATAGGAGCTAATTCTCAGCTAGCTTTGCCTATATATAGAGGCTCATTTGTACATTTTCATTTATCTTTTTACTCTCATTAGCATACTTAAGCACTCGAAAATTATACTACGATAAAACATAGTTAGTTCTGTATATCTGCTACAGAAGCGATCAAACTCTCACAGTTGTATTCTGTAACCCCAACTCTGATATTAATAAAAGTACTCCTGGCTTGGTAGCCGGCAGTTTTCCCCATCTTATTCTCGGGGCTTCTGCGTCATCAAATCCTGTGTCCTCAGTTCTGTCCCATATAGCTCAGTTCTGCTCTGTTCCGCAAACAGTACTAGTTGATCCACTTTTCACTATTTTCATACTTGTTAAGTTTTTACCAAAACAAATTGGCGCCCACCGTGGGGCAACTAGTTTATTAATTTGCGTAACTTTTCTCACAAAAATATCACAAAAATCACCTTTTCCATATTCAAAATGGCTGATAGAACTTTGGAACAATTGTCCAAGGAATTACAAGATGCGCAATCTAAGATTCAGCAAATCTCAGAAGAGAATGCAAAACTGAAGGAAACAGAGTCTGTTCTGAAGACTAAGTTAGATTCTGCTAAAGGCAGTACCTCAAAGATCAGACCTGGAGCATCCCTAAGTTCTATAATCAAGAGAATAGACTTCTCTAATCTGGACGAAGATGAGGATCTCGAAGACCAGCTCCTGGGTGGTGAAGAAGAGGAGGAAACTTCCGAGAATGCTGAGAAAAGGAAGGGCAAAAAGAAGTTCAACTTCACTCTCATGATGATGCAAGAACTCCAGAAGTTACATGACAAGGTTGCAAAGATTCCAGGAGTTCCAGCACCAATTGAGGAGGCTTCCCAAGAGTGTTATGCAGATTCACCATTCAGCGAGGCCATAACTATGCAGGACATCCCAAAGAAGTTCAGTGTTCCAGGGGTGAAACTGTATGATGGTACAGGAGATCCACAGGACCACGTTGCCCAGTACAAGCAAAGGATGTACACGGTCCCAGTTCCAAAGGAGTACAGAGAAGACTGCATGTGCAAGGGCTTTGGTTCTACTCTGGCTGGACCAGCTCTGCAATGGTTTGTCAATATTCCTAATGGTACTATTAAATCGTTTGCTAATCTTGTGAATGTCTTTGTTGCCCAGTTTGCTAGCGGCGGGGAAGTTAGAGAAGCAAACAAGTGATGCATGCACTGTACGTAAAAAAGATGAGTCCCTACGAGATTATCTCCAAAGATTCAACAAGGAGAAGATCTCTATCCCCAACTGTGACGTTGCAATCCAGGCTTATAGGCAAGGTTTGATGGTCAATTCTGAGCTCTATCGTGAACTAACCAAGTATCCTTATGTTACTTTTGAAGATGTGCAGGCAAAGACCTTAGCCCAGATTAGACTTGAAGAAGATGCTTTTAGTCGGCAGGACAGTTATGGGTATGAGAAGGTGAACAGGAAGTCTGATAGTGGACGCACCCAGAGCAGGCCAGCGCCATACAGCAGGCCACCCAGAACACAAGTGCATGCTGTCAGTTCTGAGACAGTCAATTCTGATGACTCCCTCGATATCAGCAGTCTTGGTATTGAGGTTCCACAGTTGATAGCAAAGTTGGAGAGCTTTGGGAATGGTGCAAGATGGCCCAAGAGGAATGATAATCCAAATCCGAACAGAAATCCAAATAAGTATTGTGAGTACCATGGAGACATCGGGCACAACACAGAAGACTGCTATGCCTTCAAGAAGGAGATATCTTACCAGCTCAGAACTGGACGTCTGAAGGACATCATCAGACCAGTCCAGAGGAGTCAGACCAGAACTGAAAGCGCCAAGTCCCAGGGTTCCAGGGGACAAGAGTCAGAAAAGCCGCCAAATCCTCCACCCTACACACACGAGGTAAAATTTATTAATGGTGGTTCTGATATCTGTGGTTTGACCTATTCTGCAGCCAAGAGGATAGTAAAGCAAGAGAAGATGCAGCCTCCAACCAGAGTAGAGAAGAATTGGGAAGTCGTCACTTTTGATCAAGAGGATTGTGAAGGCATCCCAGTACTACATCATGACAGCCTAGTGATCAAGTTGCAGATTGGAAGCACCCTTGTACGTCGAGTTCTGATTGATGGAGGCAGTTCTGTGAACCTGATCATGATGGATGCGTTAAAGGAGATGGGTATAGGCCAGGACAAGCTGACCAAGAATTCCAATGTTCTGGTTGGGTTCAGTGGCGAGACCAAGCACACCTTGGGAGAGATCTCACTTCCCACCTATGCCCAGGGAGTATCTTCTTTTGAGAAGTTCAATGTTATTGATTCTATGACTTCGTATAATGTTTTGTTAGGCAGGCCTTGGATCCACAATCTTAAGGCTGTGGCGTCTACTTACCATCAATGTGTGAAGGTCCCAACTCAATGGGGAGTTCTGGTGATCAAGGGAGAAAGACAGACTGCACAGGAATGCTACAAAGCAGCCTTGAAGCCCCCAATCACCAACAAATCGCTCGCATAGCAATTACAGAAACCGGTCAAGTCAGTAGTGGAGCCAGAGAAGTCAGGATGGAGATGGACCAGATCAGTGTAGACCAGTTTTGCCCAGAAAAGAAAGTATTGGTGGGCAGTGATGTGCCTTCCAGTATCAGATCTGATCAACTTCCTGAAGTCTAAAAAATCAAGTTTTGCATGGAGCCACTTTGACATGACTGGAATCAGTCCTGACGTTATCACACACAAGCTCAACATTGATCCTACGTACAGACCAGTGCACCAGAAACGCAGGAAGTTTGCGCCAGAGAGAAATGTTATTATCAATGAAGAAGTCCAGAAGTTGCTGGACATGAATATGGTAAGAGAGGTAATGTATCCTGACTGGTTAGCTAATGTGGTTGTTGTGCAGAAAAAGAATGGAAAGTGGAGAGTCTGTGTTGACTACACAGATCTGAACAAAGCATGTCCCAAGGATCCTTTCCCTCTTCCTCACATTGACGCCATGGTGGACAAGACTGCTGGCCATGAAGTTCTGACTTTCATGGATGCCTCAAGTGGTTTTAATCAAATCAAGATGTACCCTCCAGACCAGGAGTGAACCTCCTTCATGACAGACTGTGGTATCTATTGCTACACCGCCATGCCCTTTGGACTCAGGAATGCTGGTGCCACCTACCAAAGGCTAGTCAACATGATGTTCAAAGATCTAATTGGGGACACAATGGAGGTTTATATCGATGATATGGTGGTAAAGTCTAAAGATGCCAAAGATCATGTGAAGCACCTAGAGCAAGCGTTTGCAATTCTGGACAAGTTTAATATGAAGCTGAATCCCACAAAGTGCAACTTTGGAGTATCTTCTGGTAAGTTCTTGGGTTACTTGGTCACCAGAAGAGGAATTGAAGCAAGTCGTAACAGATAAAGGCAATCCTAGATCTGGAGCCCCCAGATCTGTGAAAGACATCCAGAAGTTGACGGGAAGAGTAGCGACTCACGAGCATTCATTTCTAGATCCTCAGAAAGGTGCAAACCCTTCTATGATATGCTCAAGAAGAACAAAGAATTCCAATGGAGTAAAAAGCACGAGGAAGCATTCCAGGATCTGAAGAGTTACCTGTCAACTCCGCCACTGCTGTCCAGACCAGAAGAGGGAGAACCGTTAAGTCTGTGCACATCTACCACGGAGCATTGATAAGTGCGATTACGGTCACGGAAGCAGATGGTTTGCAGTATCCAATATACTACGTGAGTAAGAGCTTGCTAGATGCTGAAACCAGGTATTCTCTTCTGGAAAGGTATGTTCTTGCCTTAATTATGTCGACTACCAAGCTTAGACCTTATTTTGAGAGTCATCATATCTGTGTTAGAACTAACCTTCCAGTTAAGTCAGTCTTGAGAAAGCCTGAACTGTCTGGGAGAATGGCTAAGTGGTGCTGCGGCACCAAGACGCATTTACATTAGTTATGAACCCGTAACGAATAAAGTCACAAGCCTTGGCAGATTTTGTGGTCGATTTCACCCGACCCTGGAGGAAAATGGTGCTATGGAAGTGTTGAAACTCACACAGGCGTAAAAGGAGAAACCTGGTGTCAGATAATCGATGGAGCAACTAATGTCGAGGTTCCGTCTGGGCATTGTCCTGAAATCGCCACAAGGGGACATACTAGCCCAGTGTCGGGCCAGAATTTCAGACAACCAACAATGAGGCAGTAGTACGAGGCATTAATCGCAGGTTTGATGGTCTCAGATTGGTCTTGGTGTCAAGAACTGGAGGTAAGCGATTCTTTACTTATTGTTAATCAGTTACATGGTTCTTTGCGCCAAAGATTCTAAGATGTTGCTATACCTAGAGAAGGTTAGATCCTTGGTTTTGAAGTTTGACCAGCTTTAGGATTGACTGATCCACAGAGACCGTAACTCACAGCGACTCTCTAGCTAGTCTTGGCTCTAGTTTCAAACCCAGCACTGACAGATTCCCATAAGACACCTCCTCGGACCTTCTATAGAGAAGTCCGATCTGTTTCTAAACCTCGTCTACCCCCACTCCGCCTCTCGATCGCACCTTTTATGCTTTTCTTAGAGATGGTGTTTTACCCCGCATGCACTTGAGGCTTGAGCTTTTCGGCTTAAAGCCTCGAGGTATGTCTTGATTAATGATGTTCTGTACAAGAAGTCTATGTCAGGTCCATATTTGCGTTGTCTAGAACCAGCAGAAGCCAGAACTGTTCTGGAAGAGTTACACGAGGGAGATTGTGGCAACCACAGTGCTGGAAGAAGTTTGGCCAGCAAAGCTCTCAGATTTGGTTACTTCTGGCCAACTATGAGAAAGGAGGCTGTGGAGTACGCAAGCAAATGTGAAGCATGTCAAAAGTATTCTCCAATGATTCACCAACCAGCTAAGGTCCTACACCCTATTTCTGCACCATCGCCTTTCATGAAGTGGGGCATGGACATAGTTGGAAAGCTTCCAATGGCTCTAGGACAGAAGGTGTTTATGTTGGCAATGACAGACTACTTTTCGAAGTGGATTGAGGCTGAAGCGTTCAGAAGTGTAACAGAAAAGGAAGTCATTTCGTTTATCAAGAGGAACATCATTTGCAGATTTGGAATTCCAAGCCAGATTGTATGTGACAATGGTACACAGTTCGTAGGGAACAAGACTAGAGAATTCTGTGCAGCCTGGAATATTGAACTGCTTACTTCTGCACCAAGATATCCTCAGTGTAATGGTCAGGCAGAATCTAGCAACAAGATTGTCATAAAGGTCCTAAAGAAGAAGCTGAAAGAGAGGCGAGGGAGATGGGCAGAAGAGCTACCATTAGTTCTGTGGGCTGACAGAACTACACCAAAGACTTCTACAGGACAGACTCCGTTCTCTTTGGTGTATGGTTGTGAAGCGGTGATTCCAGCAGAAGTGTCTGTTCCAACAGCAAGGTATGGTCTGAACAGTTTAGAAGCTAACCCAGAGTTGTTGTCTTCCAGTCTTGATTTTGCAGAGGAACTAAGAGATGCAGCCAGGATAAGGTTAGCAGCTTACCAGCAGAATGTGGTCAGGACTTTCAACAAGCATGTCAAGGCCAGAGTTTTCAGAGAAGGAGATTTAGTTCTGAGGAAAGTATTTAAAAATACAAAGGAAAAGTCTGCAGGAAAGCTAGCCCCAGTCTGGGAAGGACCATACTTGATTGATTCTGTTGTAGGCCAGGGAGCCTATAGATTGGTAACTCTGGAGGGAGAGTTGATTCCTAGAGCATGGAATGCAACTAACCTCAAACTCTATCTCTGTTAATACGGTATTTTCAATTCTAAACTTTCAATTCTGTAATTTCAATTCTGCACTCCTTAATTGTTTTTTGTAAATATTCCATTCTTCTATTCAATAAAAACCATTGAACTCCAATGGTGTAGTTTAACTTTATTTCTAGTTTTGCAGATTACATTTTTGGTTCAAAAGTAAATATTTTCTATCACAAATAAAAACAAAGTAAATATAGTACGCTACATATTACAAATAAAGGAGTTTATCCTCCAGACTTGTTTAGGAGTTCATCCTCCAGTTCTACTTGGGAGTGAAACCTCCAGTTCTGGGCTTGGTCCCCAGTCTCTTGGAACTTGTCTTCCAGACTTGAGCTTAGTCCTCAGCCTTGAGCAGCCAGTCCTACAGTGGAGATTTTCCTCCAGTCCACAGCGCAGCCAGTCCTGCTGTGAGGATGCGTCCTCGGATTGACGGACCAGGGCTTGACCGCCGTTAAGAGAGTCCTATAATATCCCTTAAGGTAAGCCATGATCATGCGTACATAAGTCTGGGGTGTACACCTGCGAGGTTAGTACATTCACAGAACAATAGAAGCAATAGAAGCAACAGAAACGATAGTAGTTAAGTCCTTGGACCACCAAGGCTGACTAGATACTAAGCAACCGAATCTGTCAGAGCAGACTAGAAAAATGTCTTGCTCTGCAGACTAAGCAAAAGTTCCACAAGAGCAAATGAAGTTCACGAATATATACAGAGACTTGGACATACAAGTCCAGGCGGACTACAGATAGCAAATTGTTTGAATTTACACAAAATGTTCACAACAAGAATTGTTTTTCATTCTTCTTCTTCTTCTAAGGATTGTCATCACTGGGCATCTTCGCCAAGACCACCGTCACCACCGCAGAGCTCTCTTCCCGATCGGTGCGGTGTTTCCTCTCTTAGGCACGCGCTGGGAAGAGCTGTTTAAATTTCTCCGCAAAGAAGATCAATATCCCACTCCTCACGCGGACTCAGAGGCACGCATCATCTGAATTCTGGTCCGGGCTGTGTAAACAGCGCCGATCAGTCTCCTGGTTCTCGAGTTGGCCCTCAAGCTCCCGAACACGCCGCTCGAGATTCTCATTCTCCGACCTCAACGAGGCTGATTCTCCTCGAACTTGGCAAAGAAGCCTTTGGCTTTTTCACCGCCGCTTCATACCGCCCAGAGCTTTCTCCAAGTTCAGACAGGCTTGCTCTTTCAGAGCAACCTGGTCCTCCAAATAAGCCACACGATCCCCGTAAGTGGAAATTATGTGCCCCAAACTTCGAGATACGCCAAGAGTCCGCAAATGTAATGGTGTAAGGTACAATAGTGGTAGAATTATCATGAGAATTTGTACTAGAAGTATATCAGTTATTACTGCAGAGCAGTGAGTGGCTCTAAACGCCGATTCTGTGGTGCCAACCCTGATCAGGTCTGGGTTGACCCTCTTAGTCGCTTGTTGGATTATTTTTTCTACGCTGTTGATGGCGTCTTTGGGCGAAAATGTCCCTGGTAGTGACAACCCTTCAACCTCCCCAACCTTTCTCTTTTTGATTTTTGTCCGGTGTGTGCTTTATCGCTTGACTTGAGCCTTTTCCTTGCTAGGCTCCTCAATCTTCAACTCCTTAGATCCCTGAGTAGGAATAGCAATCTGGTGGGAATGAATTGGGGTTTTACATCCGGACCCCGCGAATAGCATCCATTTTCTCTTGTAGGAAGGCGTAATTCACCTACCCACAGTAATTGGCCTAGAGGATTCACCTAGCATAAAACCACATGCATCTTAGAACTACAGATCCAAATCATACTAGACTGCACTCCAATCAAAAGAGCAGTTGAGAAACTTACCCTTGATGGCAGAAACCATAGGCACATGAACCTTTACAGCCCTACTTGGTGGCCTACAGAAAGTAGGAAAACACGTCTTGTTATCCCCCTCAGACCAAGTCCTCTCCAGAAGGGGCAAAGCCATAAAAGCAGCAATCCTGGCCTTGGACTCCTCACTGTGCTCGGGGAGCCAGGAATCCGCTAGAAAGATAAACATAGAAAACCATCAGCCCAGCACAGAATAGAAAAACTAGAAACAACAAAGTTGAAACAGAAGTGGCTTACCCCTCTCAGCAATAGGGTAATCCAAACAACCGTCATTCTGAAGAGTGTCACTCTTCAGAAACAGGAAACCAGTCTTCCATAACTATTTGATCCACCTTTTCACCCTTATCCTCTCTATGGCCTTTACACCCTCATTTCCTATGTAAGCCCTCATGTTTGCTTCGTTTTTGTGACATTATTGTGTACGGGAATGCGAGATTTGGTCCACATTAGATTGCGGGCGTGCTTCCACTAGTCGAGTAGGTGAGTGTCACTATATACTTCACCTTGATCATCATTTGAGTAGAGTGGAAACCGCGAGAGGTCCGTGATTTGATTGCTAGAGAGCCATAGTCTAAGCCATGCTTTTCATTCTGCGCCGTCTTGTAATTCTCATCCGTTAGCTAGCTATTTCCATTTGTCCCATGTTGATTCGGGATTGATTGTCTTTTGCTCATGCTGCTTGCGGTTTGGTGATTTGTTTGGGGAAGTTTTCTTATGCTCGCTTTGTCCTCTATTTTCTGTCATGCTTTGTTGCTTGAGGACAAGCAACGGTTCGGTTTGGGGGAGTTTGATGTGTCTTATATTTATATATTTTTATAGCCCCTGTCGCTTGCGTTTCTTCGCGTTTCTTGTGCTTTTGATTGCGTTTCAGCTCCTATTTCTCTCCGATTTGGCACTGCTGCGTTTTTGTGTCCATTTTGCAGGTACAAGCGCATATTTGGAGTTTAGGATGCTTGTCGAGAGGTTTCGTGGAGTTTCGTAAAGTTTCGTGAAGTTTGGAGTTGATTCGAGTTGGTTTCGTCGCGTTTCGCTTGCGTACGAGCCTCGTTTCAACAAATGAAGGTGTCCCGGGACCTTGGGACGGGATTTGAAACTCATATGATCATCCTAAGCCTTGTCCCTACCCCTTGGGACGACATTGGCCTCGTCCCTATGCCTTGGGACGAGAAATTTTGCAAAAGAAGCTAAGTACAAGAAAGTGCAATTTGGAGGTGTGAACTGAATCCAACGGGACAAGGGCCATCCCGGTCGGGATGAGGTGGTCCCGGACGGGACACCTGTCCCGGACCTCTGGGACGCTTCCGACTCTTCGTTGGCTCAAAATAATCCGTCTATTTCAAAGGCCAATTGATCATATTTCGTATGATACTTTCTCCTGCATTTTTATAACATTTCAAAGTACTTTCTCAAGAAAACTTAGGTCTAAATAATTTCATCTTTTGTAATTTCAATTCCCGACTCGGATTGCGTTAGTTTGATCGTCTATTTGGTTTTTGTTGCCTGAATTCATCTACTTTGCTTTGGATTTTCTGATTGGTATTGTATTCAACTTCTCCCTTTTCATTGCTATTTCAATATATATTGTTTTTGATCATGTCTTTCTCTTTTGTTCTTGCTTTTGTTGTTGATTTCGACATGTGCGAGTAGTTCTTATTCTAGGGAAGAAGGGGGAATCATGGGTGTTTGCTTGGTTTGTTTTTGATGATGTTTTGAGTTAGGTTTTCGCGCTCGTTTTGATTATCTCGTTTTGTATGCGTTTGTTGATCCTTTGGCCAAGGGTTTGTGAGCGTTTGTCACCCTTAAACTTAAGACCGAAAGCCTAGTTTAGGGTAGGACACGAGATCAATCATTAGGACCCTCACTTGTAAGTTGCGAGAGCCCGCATTTGAGACCTAGAGGAGCTTAAGACCGAGAGGCCTAGCTTACCCTTAGCGAGAGCGATTTCCTACTCATTTCTGTCACCATCCTTTGACCTAGCATGTCCCATGCCTAACCCGATTCCCTAGACCTTTTCCTTCTTGTTTAAACCCTTATCCTTGCACTATAGCTTTTAGTTACTCATCCTACACTCGAACCGAGATTAGAATCACTAAAAATAACCAACATTAGCAACCATCTCCCTGTGGATTCGACCCGACTTACCCTTGCTACCTAGTAGAGTGAGTTTGGATTATCTTTGATTAGGAGACGCGACTAAATCCTATCAATTTTGGCGCCGTTGCCGGGGAGACGGCTTTGTTTTCTGTTGTTATTTGGTTCTTTTCTCATTGTTACTCTTTTGTCTCAAGGAACCTCAATTCCTTGAGGCCGTTACTTACGTCTACACTAGTGCTTGTGTATGCCCAGGAACACTCGTACGTCTCAAAAGGGCTTGGCATTTCAGTTTGACCCGGAACCGGAGCGTACATTTTTGAGGCGCAAGAACTTATTGAAAGACTTGGAGGCTACTTCCTCTTCTACTTCACCCGATAAAAAAGCTCAAGCCACACCCGAAACAAAGAAAATGGTGAAGCTATCGGATCACTCAAGGCCGACCGCGGCTCAAGTTCCGAGGGGCAATGCTATGCCAACTATTGCCGCCAACAACTTCGAGGTGAAACCCGCCTTTATAAACTTGATCGAGCGTACTCAATTCGGTGGGAGTCCCGGTGAGGACCCTAATTTGCACATTCAAAACTTTTGTGATTATTGCTCCACGATCAAGCAAACCGGGGTCACTCAAGATCAAATTAGTGTTGGAGTATGTGTCCTCCACAATAGTGCGATTACTTAATAAATCTCAATTAAGGAATACATGGGGATAATCCTGTATTATTGTCAATTGATTAACGTAAATCAATAACGGTTGGCTGACTGGAGTTTGACGTTATTGTCGTGAGAACGGCGGTAATCAATTGATCCCTTTAAGTCACACCTATAGGAACGTACTCCAAATATTTAAGCTAATTAATTGTATGAGATACAATTATATTGGAAAACTTGATAAATCGACTAACGGTTAGTCAGTGAATTAATTTAGAGAGAAATCGAGTTGTGAACTCGGATGACTTAATTTTATATCGATAAAATTATTAGAGGAGATGAAAATTAGTGATTAAAAGTTAATTCACTAATTGTGTATATTTTACTAATGAGATTAGTAAAAGGTACATTTTTAATATATGTGTAAAGTACATGTATATTAAGGAAGAGTTTAATTAATTTATACTTTATCATATTAGATGATTTAAGTGATAAATTGTATGTATTTGTGAGACAAATATTGATTAACAAAATGGACCCATGGAGGAGGTCATGGACCGTCCATATTTGGGCAAGGGAAGGAGGAAGCTTCTCTTCCTTTTGTCTTATTCATTTTGTTTAGTAGTGTCTTGTTCATGCATGTGAAAACACAATGATTAACATGCATGAAATCACACTACACAAGAGAATCACTCTTCCCATTTGCTCCTTAAGTGGCCGGCCTATATGGCTTCTCAAGGACACTTCTCTTGTTAGTTTTTTGTGATAAAAACACAAGGAAAAAGTGAGATGAATTTTATTCATGCATTCTTACTTTATCTCTCACCATTCTCTCTAAAACCAATACTCTCTTTATAATATACTACTAAGAGTTAGTAGTAATAATATTATTCACATATTATCAAGCTACTATTAGTGATTTCTAGATCAAAATCACTAGTAGTTTTTGGTGTACTTCTTGGGTGCAACAAGAAGGAGGTTTCCTCTTATGGAAACTTGGGTTTTAGAGGAGGATCATCCTAAGCATATTCTCAAGAAACAAAACTAGAAAGGAGTTCTAGTTTTGTGCCCTAAATCCCTTTAAAAGAAAGGTATAAATTTCTAATCTTGTAGCAAAATACATTTGTTAACTACATAGATCTTGCTAAATCAAATTAGAGTAATTTGATTTACACTAATACTTGATTAGTGAATGGGATCCGATCCCTTCAAGTGGTATCAGAGCCATGGCTTGTAGTTACAAATTTATTTTGTTATTTTTGGAGTTTTATGTATTTATTGAGAATAAATGACATAAAATCCGAAAATAGTGTTAAAAATGGTTTTAACACGAGTTTTTTATAGCATGCAAAGTTTCTGGTCTCATGAACTTACTGGTCAAATTTCGTAATTTTTGGAATTTGTTTGCTAATTAAAATGATTTTTATACAAAACCGAGTCAAAAAGTGTGTTTTTGGCTAAAATAATTTCTATAAATAGTTATAGATCGAATCTGGTCATGAAATTTGTACACAGTGATATTTCATATTTATACTTTCTGCATGTAAATTTTCAAAGTCAGATTTTGAGTTTTGAATATTTAACCAAATTTTTGTTTAAAATCGGTATAATATGCATTTTAATGTCCAAAATATAGTAAACATTGTTTTCTGGACATGAAATTTATACCAATATTTTTATACATTATGAGGATGCTCTCGTATAAATTTGGGATTTTTCCTCACTGTTTTAGACGTTTTCTTGATTTTATGAGATAAAATTGATGAAATCGTATGTTATTCATTATAAAATAATTCGTAAATTTTTCTGACCAAAATTTTTCTTTTCTGATATTTTGGAAGTGTTCCAGAATATACGAAATTTTGTCAAAATAAAAATGATTTTATTTTATTTTATTTTGATTTTATAAAGCTTTATTCATAAATAGTTATGATTAAAGTACTTCTAATTAGCAAATGACCATGTTTATGAACTAAAATCACCATAAATTAGTATAAACTAATGTTGGGTGTTCTAAAATCAGTTTAGAAGTTTTAGTTCAAGCTTAAAAGGTGTTTTAAGCATTATTGATTAATATAAGATTAATCGATTAAAAATGAGATCGGTTTGAAACCAATTAATGCGATTATTGTTTGAGGCGATTTTGGCATGTTTTTATTTATAAGCTTTACATTATGCATGTTTGAATGAATGTTTATTGTTGAATGAATGTTTATTCTTACTAGTATGGCCATAGTTTGTTATAATTTTTACCGATATTGCCCGTAATGAAAGGGAATATCGTGTGTTTTGTAATTAAATGCGATCTCGTATCGCCGGTTTGTATTTTTCTAATAGTCTATTTCATTTATAAATGTATAATAGGATTGCTATGTATTCATTTGTATATTTATAATTGTAACTATTTGTAAAACCGAAGACCGGCGATGGATCGAGATGGTGCCTTAGAAGAGTTCTAATGCTTGCAAGAAGGAGCCTTGGATGAGATCCATGTGAAGAGGGACCAAAGGAGTTGGTTTCCAATTTGTAACTCCTTGTATTTTTAATTACTTTTAGGTGGCCATACTAGGTTTATGCTTATGCTTATTTATGCTTGTTTTGATTGCTTATTTATTCCCCCCACATGCCAAAATCGCCATGCATGCCACGATATCCCACTATGATTGTCGATTTAAGTCACGATTCCTAAATTAGTTCACTTATAAAGAATTTTATGACTAAAATTGACAAGATCACCCACATGTTTATCAAAATGAATTGAGATTAAGCCTTTCCAAATGTAGCAACTATGAACCCCATGTTCGTGAGGACCTCCGCGACGTGGAACCTTGTTACCATGGGTAAGTAGTGGGAGGAAGTCTCATGCTAATTTGGTTTGGACTCAACCGAATAAGAGTTATTTGGGGCTAATCGATGCATTTTAAAGAAAATCATCAACCAAGCATTCTAGTGTAGAATTAGTCAAGTGTTGACTTATCGTCTTTATAAAAAAGGAAACATGAGATGTCTAACTTTATATGATAAACGCGCCTTGCAACCATTTATATAATTTCGTGGGAGATCATTATATAAATGGACATTTGTTTTTAAAAGAGTTTTAGCAAATGTCATTAATGAACTATGAATGTTAATATATTTCCTCATATTTGTTGTAGAATTATTTATTTGAAATCGCAATGACAACTTCAACTCCCGCACCCATTTTGGGTAAATATTCATGGTTGAGAACCGTGATGGATAAGTGTATCCTAAAGGATGACGGAAGCAACTTTGTCGAATGAGATTCAACTATAAGGGGCGCCGCTCAATCCGACAATGTGCTTAAATACCTTACCGACTAACCTCCCACCGAACCCGGACTTGGGGCCACCGTGGCGGCGCAAGCCGCGTACGATAAGCACCCAAAGGCTGACAATGACGTTAAAAGTGTTTTGATTTGGTCAATGTCACCTTCGCTCAAACTTCGCTTCGTTACTCATAAAAGTGCATATGAGATATTCACTAGAGTGACGACGATGTGCTTTAACACAAAGAGCATGAAAGTGAATAAGATTGAGAGAAAAGATGTTCTTTCAATGAGATTGAAGAGCATAAACATTAGGGTCATGAAAGGGAAGAGAGCTAATTAAGCTCGGTTCAAGGAAGATAAGGGTAAGGGGAAGGCTATTGAGAATAGCAAGCCCAAACCCGGTCGTTGAAAGCGCAATTTTGTCCCAAAGTCTTGAGGGAAAATAATGATGGATGTGCGACATCCAAAGATATTGTTCCTTCTAGTCTTTATATGATTGACATAAATCATGCTTGCATTTCCGCATGGGTATGGGATACCGGATGTGGATCTCACCTTTGCAATTACTTGCAAGGAATGAGAAATGTGCGAGCACTAACCAAGGGTGATGTGGATTTCCGCATGGTTAATGGAGCTAGAGTAGCGGCCGTTTCCGTGGGAACCTATGTACTCGCTCTAGCTAGTGGTTTAGAGTTGTTTTTGAATAAGCGTTATTTTGTACCAACTCTAACCAAAAACATTATCTCCGTCTCCGTGTTTGATACGGAAGGCTTTTATGATTAAGAACAATCGACGTACTTTTTCATTTAATGAAATGGTTTATGGTGAAACCATTTCGATTGGAGGTATTTATGTTTTAAATGATGTCAATGATGTTGATCATATAGAGAACAAGAGGCTCAAAACAAATGAATCAAACAAATCCTACCTTGGCATTGTTGTTTAGGTCACATAAACGATAGACGCACAAAGAGACTTGTTGAGACCAATGTTCTCAAACCATTTGATTGCGAATCATATGGTACATGCGAGGCTTGCCTTTTAAAGCAAGATGACTCGTGCACCCTTTAGTGGTAAAGGGACACGAGCAAGTGAAGTTTTTAGGACTCATACATATTGATGTGTGTGATCCATTAAACATCACTGCTAGAAGGGGATATCATTACTTCATTACTTTTACCGATGACTTAAGTAGATATGGTTATGTCTACTTAACAAGGTATAAAAGTGATGCTTTTGAGAAATTTAAAGAATTTCAAAATGAGGTTGAGAACCAATTTGATAAGAAGATAGAAGTACTACGATCGGATCGTGGTGGCGAATATCTAAGTAATGAGTTTGATTCACATCTTAAGAATTGTGATAGAGTATCACAAATTGACTCTTCCGGGCACACCACTGTTGAATGGTGTTGCAGAAAGGAAAAACCGAACCTTGCTAGATATGGTTCGGTCTATGATGAGTCAAAGTGAGCTTCCTGGATCGATTTGGGGCTTTACGCTATCGTTTGCTGTTTTCTCACTAAATCGAAGTCCGACTAAAGCGGCTCCATATGAGATATGGACGGGAAAGGTTCCCTATTTGTAGGTTTTCCTAAGGAAACGTGTGGATTTTACTTCTACAACCCTCACGAGAACAAAGAGTTTGTGGCTCGTGATCTTTGTCTTTCTAGAAAATGAGTACATTTCTAATAGACAGAGTGGGAGAAAATTTGAACTTAATGGAGTTCAAGAGCCACAAACCGAAGCAGAGAATGAGGAAACGGTTCCCTCATCTTCTAACACGGTTGTAATCCCTAGGAGGTCAGGTATAATTAGTCATCAACCTGATCGCTACCTCGGTAACATCGAGGAGGAGGGTGATTTGTTGTTATTCGAAAGCAACGAACCCTCAACCTACAAGGCGGCTATTAGTAGTCCTAACTCCGAACAATGGCTTGGGGCCATAAAATCCGAAATGGATTCTATGTACGAGAACCAAGTTTGGGACTTGGTAGATTTACCTGAAGGAGTGAGATCCCTTCAGTGTAAATGGATATTCAAAATCAAACTCGGCATATATAAACATATTGATGTTTACAAAGCTAGATTGGTGGCAAAGGGCTTTGCACCGGTTGCTATGCTTCGATCCATAAGGATAATCTTAGCGGTTGCCGCATTTCATGAATATGAAATATGGCAAATGGGTGTAAAAACCGCCTTCTTGAATGAGATTCTAGAAGAGGAAGTGTACATGACACAACCTAAAGGTTTTGTAGATACATCTAACCCTAAGAAAGTATGCAAGCTTAAGAGATCCATTTATGGTCTTAAGCAAGCATCAAGGAGTTGGAATCACAGATTCGATCATGTTATAAAACAAAATGGATTCGCTCGAAGTGCCGAGGAACCTTGTTTATACATGAAGTTTAGTGGGAGTAAAGTAACATTCCTTGTTTTGTATGTGGATGACATACTACTAATTGGAAATGATGTTCCAAGTCTGAACTCGGTTAAGGTGGAATTGGGAAACCATTTCCAAATGAAGGACTTGGGAGAGGCACAACGCATCTTGGGTATCCGGATCTATAGAGATAGATCCAAGAGGATACTAGCATTGAGTCAAGAAACTTATATCGATAAGATTCTTGATAGGTTCAATATGAAAGACTCCAAGAGAGGCTTTCTTCCGATGAGTGTAGGAATAACATTGAAGAAATCTCAATGTCCTACGACTCCTGCGGAAATTGAACGCATGAAATTGATCGCTTTTGCTTCCGCTGCAGGATCAATCATGTATGCTATGATGTGCACTCGTCCCGATGTCGCGTTCGCCTTGAGCATGACGAGTCGGTATCAACCAATCCCAGTGAGAGTCACTGGATAGCCGAAAAGAACATCCTTAAGTACTTGAGAAGAACTAAGGATTCGTTTCTAGTATTTGGAGGAGAACTTGAGCTACGTGTAAAGGGTTACACAGATGCAAGTTTCCAAACCGATGGGGATGATCTGAAATCCCAATCCGGCTATGTCTTTTGGTAAATGGAGGAGCTGTTTGTTGGAAAAGCTTCAAACAAAGTGTCATTGCGGATTCTACAACAGAAGCTGAATATTTGGCAGCTTCGGAAGCTGCTAAAGAAGCTGTATGGATTCGGCAGTTCTTGGATGGACTAAGGGTAGTCCCTAGTGCCGTAGATCCAATCACTATTTATTGAGATAATAGTAGGGCTATCTTTCGAGCAAAGGAGCCCAAGTCTAGTAATAAGTCTAGACACGTTTTGAGGAAATGCCATGTTATAAGAGATAATGTGGAAATGAAGGAAATGGATGTTTGTAAGGTTGGGACAGACGATGAGATCGCTGATCCTCTAACCAAGCCTCTTTCGAGGACTAAGCATGACGCTCACACCGCCTCTATGGGGTTGAGGCGTATGCCTAATTTCCTTTAGTTTTTGAGATATGTAATGGATAAAGTATCCTATTACATATATGAAAATAACATTCATTGTTTAGAGTATTTTTACTCTTTTAAGTCATTTTGAATGCATACTTTGTTTATCCGAATAGTTGTGTGACAACATTGAACATATTCAAGTGAACGGCATAAACTAAGTATTTGGTCCCTGGTCTCTCACATGAGGTGACGTCTCGGAGAGACTAGATTGCAAGTCGATCGATGGTGGGTTCAACACCATAGGGTCATATGAGATGACTGATCGTTTGCATAGACAGACTGTGAAAACACTCTGTCGGGCAGTGACGCTTATAGAATTCCTTTTCAATGAGATTGAAACCTGGTCGTGGTGGGAATTCTATAGTATTCCTTTGAGTCGATTCTTTGGTGGGCTGATTATGCAGTCGGTGCGGTTTAGAGTGACTTTCATTTTTGTCCTAAGCCATGCCGTGAAAGGGGGTTATAAGGGCATCTTTGCGGTCATGGTGATCTGCATTATACAGTACAATCGAGTGGAAGGGAAATGTCCACCCTCGTCAGGGTAAAACATCTTTGGGCCACTCGAGGAGTAGTCGCTGAAAATGCGTGGCCACGCTCGGTAAGAATCTACGGTAGATTCCCCGGTCAGACAGCTACTCTCCTTATCGAGGAAACCACTCACGATATATATATCTCAGGATGCAAGTACGACCTGTAAGACACCTTGCATCGAGTGGGAGATGTGAAAAGGACATGAGAATTGGTAATGCACAACTTGTCTCGGACAAGTGGGAGATTGTTGGAGTATGTGTCCTCCACAATAGTGCGATTACTTAATAAATCTCAATTAAGGAATACATGGGGATAATCCTGTATTATTGTCAATTGATTAACGTAAATCAATAACGGTTGGCTGACTGGAGTTTGACGTTATTGTCGTGAGAACGGCGGTAATCAATTGATCCCTTTAAGTCACACCTATAGGAACGTACTCCAAATATTTAAGCTAATTAATTGTATGAGATACAATTATATTGGAAAACTTGATAAATCGACTAACGGTTAGTCAGTGAATTAATTTAG
Source organism: Dianthus caryophyllus (assembly GCA_023091065.1). Lineage (NCBI taxonomy): Eukaryota > Viridiplantae > Streptophyta > Magnoliopsida > Caryophyllales > Caryophyllaceae > Dianthus > Dianthus caryophyllus. Next base: position 5,489,517 of record CM041529.1, on the reverse strand, counting down.
AGAGAAATCGAGTTGTGAACTCGGATGACTTAATTTTATATCGATAAAATTATTAGAGGAGATGAAAATTAGTGATTAAACGTTAATTCACTAATTGTGTATATTTTACTAATGAGATTAGTAAAAGGTACATTTTTAATATATGTGTAAAGTACATGTATATTAAGGAAGAGTTTAATTAATTTATACTTTATCATATTAGATGATTTAAGTGATAAATTGTATGTATTTGTGAGACAAATATTGATTAACAAAATGGACCCATGGAGGAGGTCATGGACCGTCCATATTTGGGCAAGGGAAGGAGGAAGCTTCTCTTCCTTTTGTCTTATTCATTTTGTTTAGTAGTGTCTTGTTCATGCATGTGAAAACACAATGATTAACATGCATGAAATCACACTACACAAGAGAAACACTCTTCCCATTTGCTCCTTAAGTGGCCGGCCTATATGGCTTCTCAAGGACACTTCTCTTGTTAGTTTTTTGTGATAAAAACACAAGGAAAAAGTGAGATGAATTTTATTCATGCATTCTTACTTTATCTCTCACCATTCTCTCTAAAACCAATACTCTCTTTATAATATACTACTAAGAGTTAGTAGTAATAATATTATTCACATATTATCAAGCTACTATTAGTGATTTCTAGATCAAAATCACTAGTAGTTTTTGGTGTACTTCTTGGGTGCAACAAGAAGGAGGTTTCCTCTTATGGAAACTTGGGTTTTAGAGGAGGATCATCCTAAGCATATTCTCAAGAAACAAAACTAGAAAGGAGTTCTAGTTTTGTGCCCTAAATCCCTTTAAAAGAAAGGTATAAATTTCTAATCTTGTAGCAAAATACATTTGTTAACTACATAGATCTTGCTAAATCAAATTAGAGTAATTTGATTTACACTAATACTTGATTAGTGAATGGGATCCGATCCCTTCAATTAGGGAGATGCTCTTCCCATTTTCCCTCCGAGACAAGGCAAAGTTGTGGTTGAATTCATTGAACCGGGTTGCGCTTGCTATCGTTGATTGGAACTCCCTCGTCTTGGCTTTCTATCAAAAGTACTTCCCTCCGGAGAAGACCGCAATGTTGAGGAGCCAAATCACTAGCTTCCGACAACGAGGAGATGAGTCCTTGTTTGATGCATGGGAACGCTACAAAGACCTTCAACGTCAATGCCCTCACCACGGTATGGATAAATGGTTTATTGTCATGCAGTTTTATAATGGTCTTTACAACGAGTCACGCCAAGTGCTTGACTCCGCGGCGAATGGACGCTTTGACAATATTGATGTGGAGGAGGCCATTGATACGATCGAGGCAATGGCGATACATAATGCGCAATATGGGAGCTCTCGGAATGTCCCTCGTGTAGGTGGTAAGAATGATGGTGATATGGTGGCTATGCTTTCGGCCAAGATGGATGCTATGACCGCGATGATGATGAGTCACATGCAAGCGGGTAGTAGTTCTTCAAGCGCGGGTGGGCAAACGGTAGCGGCAATGCACACCTCTCATGATACGCCTTGCAATACATGTGGCGTTTCCGGTCACACTTCTCATGAGTGCCGAGGTATGAACACTCAACCTAATATACACCATGTGCATGCTTTTCAATCACAAAACAGCCCCTACTCGAACTACTACAATGAAGGCTATAGGAATCATCCGAATCTTTCCTACAAAAGCCAAAACGTCTTGAATCCTCAACCACAACAACCACAATACAATCCCCCACAAAATTTCAGCTCATACAACAATAATCCTCGACCATACAACCCTCCGGGCTTCAATCGCCCCAATTTTCAACAATCAAATGCTCCACCACCCGTCCAAGCCGCTCCGGTTCCCGACCCGATGAGCGAAATGAGGTCAATGATGATGCAAATGGCCAAAACGCAAGAGACGATGATGGCTCACATTCAAAAGAGCGATCAAGCTAAAGACGCGGCCATCAAGATGCTTGAAACGCAAATGGCTCAACTTGCTTCTTCTAGCTCTCAAAGGAAGCCGGGTTCTCTTCCTTCTCAAGGCACGCAACCGCAACATGAGTCGATCAATGCCATCTCGTTGAGAAGTGGCACGAGCTATGATGGTCCACCAATGCCTACGGTGGTAAGTGAGGTAGACCCTCCTCTTTCCCCTAATGATATGCATGCTTCTAGTAATGGTTTTGCAGGAGCAGGTACGAAGAGCGATGGAGCAAGTGCGAGTGGAGCCGGCAAAGAAAATGGAGCAGCCGTGGATGGGGCCAAGCAAGGAGCCGTGGGTGTGGAGCACAAGGCAGCCGAGAAGGGCCAAGGAAGCATGGTGGCCGAGAAGGAGAAAGAGAAGGAGAAGGCGCAGAGCGCAGCTAAGCCTGTCGAGCCGCCAATTCAAATCAAGCTGCCATTCCCGAGCCGAGTGGTAAAATCAAAACTTGATTCCCAGTTTGGTAAGTTCATGGAAGTCGTGAATGACTTGAAGGTAACCGTACCCTTTACTGAACTTGTTACTCAAGTCCCTGCGTACGCTAAATTCCTCAAAGACATACTCACCCGTAAGAGGTCGTTTAGCGAGGTCGAGACTGTTGCTTTTACTGCTGAATGCAGCGCGCTTTTACAAAACCAGTCTCCTCCTAAGCTAAAGGACCCAGGTAGTTTCTCCATACCTTGCACAATTGGCACTGTTTCTATTTCTAACGCTTTATGCGATTTAGATGCAAGTGTAAGTGTCCTGCCTTACTCCGTATGCGAGAAACTCAATATGGGACCTTTAAAGGTTACGAACATCACTCTCCAGATGGCGGACCGTTCTGTCAAACGCCCACTCGGTGTTTTGGAGGACGTTCCCGTCAAGGTTGGTAAGTTTTTCATCCCGGTTGATTTTGTCGTCCTTGACATGGTCGAAGACTCCCAAATTCCTATTATTTTGGGTCGACCTTTCCTGCACACTGCTGGTGCAGTCATTGACGTCAAGAACGGCAAATTGACTTTGGATGTCGGAGGTGATTCAATAACTTTTAATCTGTCGAACGCCTTAAAGCGTCCTATGTTGGAGGAGCATGTCTTTGCTTTAGATGTTGTTGATGATTGCGTGGACGAGTGCTTCCCTCAAGTCCTCGAGAGGGATCCTCTTGAGGCCGTGCTCTGTTGTGATATGTATGCAGGTGGGCTAGGGAGGAAGGACGCGGGTAGAGCTGTCATCAAAGACGACAAGCATGCTGTTGCGAGTGTTGATTTGAGCCGAGAAGATGGACGTGGAGGCCTTGATGTTGCTGGCCGAGTTGGTGATGTAGATGATGATGACGGATATGATGACGATGAGGATGATGGTAGTGGGGTCGTTTATGACGAGGCCCACGGTTGGTGGTACTTCCCGTGCCCTGCTGCGCCCCCAGTTTGATGCTGGTTTGGGGGGACGATTTCATTTGTAAATAAATTGTATGTACTTTGTTTTCTTTGAGACTTTTTATCGTTTTATCTCCCTTATATTATGGTCCCCGTGTTGATGTGCTTTAGGACACATTGGGGACAATGTGTCGTTCGGTTTGGGGGGAGAAACGCTTTGCTTTCCGCTTTGCTTTATTTTTGCGTTTTCTTTTTCGTTTTTCTTTCTTCAAACATCACAAAATCCCAAAAAAATCTGAAAAATTCAAAAAATACAAAAACATCAGAAAATTTCTCAAAAAATCCAAAAATACGTATCCCGATCGTTGTTTGCGAGCTTGTTCATTATTCCCGGTCCCCGTGCTTTATTGTGAGTAGTTCTCCTCGTGGGGTGCGTAATATCAACACGCATAAGTGTGGCCCCTATCCCGTTCTTCCCCACGATTTTGTCACTTGTTTATGCATATGAGGCTTTAGTTGATTTTCACATGATTCACCATGTTTTTGCTTTGCTTATATCCTCTCATATATGATCCTATTACCCTTATACACATGAGTTTGCTAGCTACTTGCCAAATAGCCTACCCTAGCCTTGCTAGTGACCGCTTTGCTTACTCTTGTGCTCGTTCTTCGGGTTTTGATCATGCTACGACTTGCTGACGTCGTACGCTTGGAGAGTTTTGGTGAAATTGAGTCGGGATTGCTGTTTTCCCGACCTTTTATGAGGTATTTCCGCAACCATATGTGAGTGTGCTCTTTTGCTCAAGAAGAAAACAAACAAAAATCAGAAAAATACAAACACAACACAAAAATACAAAAGGAAAGAAATATGTGTGCAAAAAAAAATAAAGAGTTGTTGTTGTTGTTACATGAGCGAGCACTTGAAATTTGTTGTCATGTTGCGTGGATGTGTAAAGGAGACCGATATGCTGATTTCGGTCCATGTTTCATGAGAGTTGGGTTCCGTTTTGGTTGGATGAGCACTTGAGTAGTATTAGTGGTTTCTAGTGGCTTAGCTCCACGATTCCATAACTATTTGATCCACCTTTTCACCCTTATCCTCTCTATGGCCTTTACACCCTCATTTCCTATGTAAGCCCTCATGTTTGCTTCGTTTTTGTGACATTATTGTGTACGGGAATGCGAGATTTGGTCCACATTAGATTGCGGGCGTGCTTCCACTAGTCGAGTAGGTGAGTGTCACTATATACTTCACCTTGATCATCATTTGAGTAGAGTGGAAACCGCGAGAGGTCCGTGATTTGAGTGCTAGAGAGCCATAGTCTAAGCCATGCTTTTCATTCTGCGCCGTCTTGTAATTCTCATCCGTTAGCTAGCTATTTCCATTTGTCCCATGTTGATTCGGGATTGATTGTCTTTTGCTCATGCTGCTTGCGGTTTGGTGATTTGTTTGGGGAAGTTTTCTTATGCTCGCTTTGTCCTCTATTTTCTGTCATGCTTTGTTGCTTGAGGACAAGCAACGGTTCGGTTTGGGGGAGTTTGATGTGTCTTATATTTATATATTTTTATAGCCCCTGTCGCTTGCGTTTCTTCGCGTTTCTTGTGCTTTTGATTGCGTTTCAGCTCCTATTTCTCTCCGATTTGGCACTGCTGCGTTTTTGTGTCCATTTTGCAGGTACAAGCGCATATTTGGAGTTTAGGATGCTTGTCGAGAGGTTTCGTGGAGTTTCGTAAAGTTTCGTGAAGTTTGGAGTTGATTCGAGTTGGTTTCGTCGCGTTTCGCTTGCGTACGAGCCTCGTTTCAACAAATGAAGGTGTCCCGGGACCTTGGGACGGGATTTGAAACTCATATGATCATCCTAAGCCTTGTCCCTACCCCTTGGGACGACATTGGCCTCGTCCCTATGCCTTGGGACGAGAAATTTTGCAAAAGAAGCTAAGTACAAGAAAGTGCAATTTGGAGGTGTGAACTGAATCCAACGGGACAAGGGCCATCCCGGTCGGGATGAGGTGGTCCCGGACGGGACACCTGTCCCGGACCTCTGGGACGCTTCCGACTCTTCGTTGGCTCAAAATAATCCGTCTATTTCAAAGGCCAATTGATCATATTTCGTATGATACTTTCTCCTGCATTTTTATAACATTTCAAAGTACTTTCTCAAGAAAACTTAGGTCTAAATAATTTCATCTTTTGTAATTTCAATTCCCGACTCGGATTGCGTTAGTTTGATCGTCTATTTGGTTTTTGTTGCCTGAATTCATCTACTTTGCTTTGGATTTTCTGATTGGTATTGTATTCAACTTCTCCCTTTTCATTGCTATTTCAATATATATTGTTTTTGATCATGTCTTTCTCTTTTGTTCTTGCTTTTGTTGTTGATTTCGACATGTGCGAGTAGTTCTTATTCTAGGGAAGAAGGGGGAATCATGGGTGTTTGCTTGGTTTGTTTTTGATGATGTTTTGAGTTAGGTTTTCGCGCTCGTTTTGATTATCTCGTTTTGTATGCGTTTGTTGATCCTTTGGCCAAGGGTTTGTGAGCGTTTGTCACCCTTAAACTTAAGACCGAAAGCCTAGTTTAGGGTAGGACACGAGATCAATCATTAGGACCCTCACTTGTAAGTTGCGAGAGCCCGCATTTGAGACCTAGAGGAGCTTAAGACCGAGAGGCCTAGCTTACCTTAGCGAGAGCGATTTCCTACTCATTTCTGTCACCATCCTTTGACCTAGCATGTCCCATGCCTAACCCGATTCCCTAGACCTTTTCCTTCTTGTTTAAACCCTTATCCTTGCACTATAGCTTTTAGTTACTCATCCTACACTCGAACCGAGATTAGAATCACTAAAAATAACCAACATTAGCAACCATCTCCCTGTGGATTCGACCCGACTTACCCTTGCTACCTAATAGAGTGAGTTTGGATTATCTTTGATTAGGAGACGCGACTAAATCCTATCACTGGGTGCTCCACTAAGTTGTTCTGGCCCTTTCTGATCCGGAAGATAAATCTCCCACGACCTTGGGCCCTCACAGAATAAACGTTTTTCAGATCCTGCACTGTCAGCAGCAGCCTGTGCTTTGTACAGAGCTTGTCGATTAAACAGATAATCTTCCACATGCTTGGCATTATTTGACAAGGCGCAAGCTTCATCGAAGAGAGAACCCCACTCATCCAGGAGTTGCAGGGGATTCTCAAACCAGCCCTAAAGGAAAACTCATAGATGCAGACCCATCCTGGACAGGTCCAAGAAGCTGTGACATAGTCATCACAGGGAACAAAGATAACAGCCGATGAAGGCACAATCTCATGATCTTTCAAATGTTTGATTATTGATTGAGAAAGAGTATTCTTGGTTTCATCATCAAAGGAATCACCTTTGATGAATTTACAATCGCCAAACATGATTTCAGTGATCTCAGGTTTCTCAAGATCTATCACTTGTTCAGCCATGATTTTCAGATGATTTTGATTTGATTTGATGATTGAAATAACAAAGGAGGAAGATGATGAACAGTAGAAGGTAAAAGCGAAAGTTTGGCAAGGTGAGTTCTCGAGAAATTACTGGAGGCTCCTATTTATATGCAAAGGTAAAAGAGTTCAAGTGGGTTTAGGATTTTACCGTTGGTAAAATTCAAAACAGCCCAGAGTTAGCCGTTGCTACTGTTCAGGAGTCAAATCAGGTTTTAATTCTCACCTACCTCTAGTTTAAACGTTATCTCTTTGAATATTGTGCACAAGTCTGGCTAAGTACATAATTGTTGTTCAAATTCTATAGCCGTTACCTCTGCTCTAGTCTGTTCTGTATAGAAGTGTTTGTACAGGATTGTTTCCTCAAGATTGCTGAACACTGCACTTGAGAAAACAAGGGGCATTTGTTATGACCAGATTTTACACTACCTAGAATTGGCAGTTCTGGATAGACACTGTAAATACGGTACAGAGCAGGAAAGAAGAGCAATAGCAGTTATAGCCCAGAATAGGTCAGAAGAGGCATGGCAGTTATGGTCAGCAGAGGTCAACTATGACGGTTACAAAGATCATGGGATAATGGAAGATATCATAGCTGAGCAGAAGTGGAGTCAATGGAAGTTAATTAACCGCCAAAGATAGTGGAAGTCATGGAAACGTGCCCTAGAAAATAGGAGCTAATTCTCAGCTAGCTTTGCCTATATATAGAGGCTCATTTGTACATTTTCATTTATCTTTTTACTATCATTAGCATACTTAAGCACTTGAAAATTATACTACGATAAAACATAGTCAGTTCTGTATATCTGCTACAGAAGTGATCAAACTCTCACAGTTGTATTCTGTAACCCCAACTCTGATATTAATAAAAGTACTCCTGGCTTGGTAGCCCGCAGTTTTCCCCATCTTATTCTCGGGGCTTCTGCGTCATCAAATCCTGTGTCCTCAGTTCTGTCCCATATAGCTTAGTTCTGCTCTGTTCCGCAAACAGTACTAGTTGATCCACTTTTCACTATTTTCATACTTGTTAAGTTTTTACCAAAACACATATGCAATGCGTTTTTGTTTGAAGAAATTTCAAATTTCTGTTCCATTTATTATAAAAAGCATGCGGACACCAAGGTGCGAGATCTTGACATTGGATCCAGTCGACGTTCCGATGTTAACAAACAACTACCAGAACTGTTTACTGACCATGGTGGTAGAACAACTGGAAAGTGTCGCACTTGATTTCTGGATGACAAAGAATACAATGGTGCACACAAATACGTGTTGTCTAATTGTGAAATCCTTAAGCCTTATGAACTGTAAGTGTATAACGTGACTAAATCCTTATAAGAATTTTTTAATAATTAACATAAAAGTATTATAAAGTATGTTATTATGCAGGATGTTTGAGAGTTTTATCCTTCTGTAATACCCTGAAACTCCAATTGCTGATATTTGGAGTAAGTTCAATAACGAATATCCTATGTGGTTCAAGCAGCAAGTAAGTACTATATACAGTAACATTATAATTATTAATAATTTACTTATAAAGTGTATTAAATTGTGTAACAAAATTAGCGTAATCATTTCTTCACTAGGAACCGTTTTTGAAAGACGATCTACAGAAGGCGTTAACAATTGGACCGTTAAGAGAAGTCCAAACTTAGAAGCGATACTCAATCAATGGGTACAATTTCATAACATTCAATGGTCGCACCGACATAGAGAAAAGTACAATAAACAATGGAGTATGTGTAACCTCTGTTGATGGTGCTGACTATTATGGAACTCTTGCGGATGTGATTGAGTTGAAATATGTTGGATCAAAACAGCTCTATAAGACAGTTTTGTTCAAATGTGATTGGCTTGACAACTCAGAACGTGGTATGAATATACATAAGGAGTACTAAATAGTTGAAGTTCATCGTGGTAGAAAATACCCAACGTACGATCCTTTTGTGTTATTATATCAAGTTGATCAAGTGTGTTATGCACCATATCCAAGTCTTAAGAGAGACAAAGAGCAGTGGAGAGTTGTCTTCAAAACGAAAGCGAAGTTGATCATTGATGCCTCTGCGGAGGATAATGCTTATCAGGAGGCCGTTGTTACAAATCTACCACAGTTATCAGCCCCTAATGTCGATGATAAAGATGATGACAGTAGTATTCCTATCAGTCATAATCAGGATGATGAGAACGAGAATGACATGACTGAATTTATTGTAGAGGAAGATGAGCCCATTGAGGAAGAGTCGATAGAAGATGAGCAATGTGACGAGTTTGAAGATGAAGAAGAAATTGGGGAACTGTTTCCTGATGACGATGATAGTGAGGCTAATAGTTCAGATGATAGTGATTAACTTAGATTTAAATATTTAACGTATGATGATTATGTAATTTTACAATATGCAAACAATTTAATAAATTTTATTTCTAGTTTCTATGTAATTATATTTAATTTTGAATCTGTTTCACAAGTCATTTATGATACTTATATATATATATATATATATATATATATATATATATATATATATATATATATATATATATATATATACATGTTTTAACATTTGCTTTAAGTGAGTGTAGTATGGTCAATACAACATTTCAAGGTAGCGGAAGCAGCTCAGTTCCAGATAATCAAACTGATGAGAACCGACAGTTGACCGAGGAGAAGATAGGTGAGATTATGGTAAACGGTGGTCAGCGTCTACCCACATTAGATCCTACAGGCATATAGTAAGTTTAACGGTTAATTTTAAATTAGTTTAATGCTTATTTATTTAATTTAATTAATTACTTTAATATAATATTGTTACATATACTACTAAATTTTCTGCATGTTATCTTGATGCAGGTTTAAGGATAGCACCGTAAAGAATAAATTTCGACGGGCCATAATTTCTATGATGACGGAATTCGTTTCGAATTGGTCTGAGGCTTCAGAGACGCAGAGAGAGTTGTGGTGGAATGCTTTCAGGGTAATAATATTGTAATTTATCCTTATTTAATTTTTAAACTTTTGAAAATTATATATGGGTTGATGCATTTTATTTTTCAAAATATGAATGTAGTTCAACTACCAATACAAGCAGAAACATGAAGCAGAAATTAAAGAAAAGTTCATTGCGATGGCGAAGAAAAGGATTCCCGACTACATCCACCAAAAAGGTATAAAAAACTAATATACGTATTATTAGATAGATCATTTCGTTATATGATGCCGTAAACTTTGTTAATTATAAATTGCAGGTAGAGTTAAAAAATCGTGGATTGATGAAAATGAAACTATAAAGAGGGGATATCTAGAATGGAAGAATTCGGAGGTAATTAACAAACTTAAAACTTTAATTAATTAATTAATTAAACGATGGTAGTTTAAAATTATATGTATATAGAACTAATAGTTTATTGTCAAAAATGTTTTGTGTATAGAAAGTCAAGAAAAAGGCGGAGATACAAAAGAAAAACCGTTGTTCACAGGGGGCAAATGGAAAGGCTGTAGGAACGCACACAATGGGTCGACAAGACATGATGCAATATGTAGGTAGAGCGATTCGTATTATTAACTTCATTTATTTATGTATATGTGTGTGTGTGTGTGTGTGTGTGTGTGTGTGTGTGTGTGTGTGTGTGTGTGTGTATTCTTAATAAGTAACTGTTTTTTAATTTCTTTATGTACAGTGTGCAAGAACGTCGACACCACTGTCTGTGCCCGAGCTCGTCAGAAGATCAAAAACCTCCAAAAAGAGTGGCGGTTTCATAAGCAACAAGGTGAAGAGTTTATTTGTAAGAAGTCATTTATACTTAAGTAGTAATTTTTTGATTGTTATTACAATCTATTTAAATTAACGAGTATTATATTTTATATTTTATTATTAGGACCGTTTCACACCACGAGTAGAGGAGCTCGAGACTACCCAGCCGGACACTCCCGTCGACGAGAACCGGTAGTACTATGAGGTTGTCGGCGGACACGACAAGAAAGGACGTGTGTACGGAACAGGTTCAGCCACATCCATGTTTTACGAGCGTCCGCCCCCTCGTCACTCATCTGTCGGGGAACAGTCTTCGTATACTCCTGGGATACTGACACGCCTAACACAGAAGAACCGGTCGATGAGTCAAAGGTTGTCGGCAATTAAGGAGTATATCGCGTCTCAACGCCTAAGTATTCAGCCTCCTCCGACTTGCAACCAAGGCAGCGACGTTGACTTTTTTAGGCGTGGGCCGTTTGACGGTGAGGGTGGTAGTGGTAGTGGCGGCGCAGATATGCCGTTATATTGATGTTTTTATATTGTTAAACTTTGAAATTTTAACTTTTAGACGGTTTAAGCTACTAGTTTCTAAACGTTTATAACGACAACCTTATGTTAATATATGATATGTTAAGTTTATATGTGTGTAATGTGTTTGCTGCTTTGGATTGTAACATGGTGTATTGAACACCGCAAATGAATATAATGCAGGTTTTGGGGGGAAGCTAGAAAAAAATAGCTACGGCAAAAGCAGCAGAAACTTGCGACGGAACGCCGTCGCAAAATTCAGCTGATATTTGCGACGGATTGCTTCCGTCACAATAAATTTGCGACGTATAGTTCCGTTGCAAGCTATTTTGCGACGGAAAACTGAGCCGTTTGCGACGGTTTAGGCTGTTCTTCATTTGCGACGCAGAAGATACTTTTCGACGGTTCATTTTCGTCACAACTTTATTTGCGACGGAATATTCCGTCACAACTAAAAATTTGCGACAAAATGACTCGAAGGACGCGTTTTGTCGCAAATTCCGTCACAAATAGGGTTTTGCAACGGATTTGTACTGTTTTGCGACGGATTTACGTCGTCGTAATTAGATTGTTATTTTGTAGTGTGATATTGATTATGAGTTGATTCAGGTTATTGAATTGGCTTATCGTATGCTTGAGTTAGGTGTGCGTACGGGTACGGTTATGGCTCGTGCGTGAGGAGTTACAACGTTTTTTTAAGGACGGATGCCGCCTGTCAAGGGTTCTCAACCGATTATGCTTAGAAACTATGGTAATTGTATGTCGTCACCGGTTATGGTGAGGTTTGCCAAATTAAGACAATGTTGAGGATTTCACGGTTATGTGGATCCATTATTGAAGGGGACTCATAGTTATGTGGTTCCACCATAGGGTTTGGAGGTATCACCGGTTAGGGTGAGGTCCGGGGTGATTCACCGTTATGTGGTGATAGCGTGTCGTTAAGCGCTACAAATTAATAATTTATAAACCTATCTTAGCCTCAAAAATATAAACGATAGTAAAGGATAAGTAGGGTCGATCCCACGGGAAGATTGGCGTAAAATACTTTTTTTTGTGTGATGACTAATAGTTAACATTACTTTATACACATGTTCTGTTTTATTGGATTTTTTTTCTTAGGTTGAGTCAGTCGGGTATGTAGCATGTTCTGTGACTGTTTTTGCATGTTATTATCTCGACTTAGCTTGTCCTGTTCTCACTAAATCCATAGTAACTTATCTGTTTGTATTAATTTATGTACAATGGTGTATGTCTAGCTGAAACTTGACATAATTTATTTTTCTTTAACATAGATTGGTGATTTCTTTTCAGACCGTAGTTGTTATCATGGGTTTTTCGCTTCTGTCAGATTTCACTTGTCTTGGCCGAGTTCTCTGTTTTGCAGACTTTTGAATAATTTTGTGTTGCTCGGTTGACAATCTTATGGTGAGTTCGTACATGGGAAAGCGCAGTGAAAAGTTTAGGGTTGGAATTACTAGTACAATCAGATGTCATGAATGATTTACACACTACTACTCGGTGCATCTGTTAGTACCTAGTATTTATCCGCTGCCTGCTGCCTATAAAAGATAACCAGCTAAGTGATTTCTTTCCCTCTCATTTTGTTTTACACGCAAAGATTTTACATATTTCGATGTCGAGTTGCCATTGAGGACAATGTCAAGAATAAGTGTGGGGGAGAGGCAAGCTGAATTCTTTAACGGAATGGTACAATTTGAACGGCATCGTAAAATTAGGCTAAAATTTAAAATTTTGCAGCTGTCTACATTTGTGCTGGTGTGTCTGCTAAAATTAAAAAAATCATTAAAATCAGGTTAGAAAAAAATTGAAAGAAAAAAAAAACGTTGGTGCTTGTCTATGTATGTTGTTCACTACACATGAATGATTTAAGTATAGTAGTTGCTGCTCTTGTAATATTTGGCTTATGTGTTGTGCTTAATTATTGGTGCTAAAAAAAATGGTTAGTAATGATGATTAATTAATACAGAGGTGCAAGAGTCTTGAAAGTTTATTACTGATTCTGCTTTCCTTTTTACACAATACTTGCTTTATGACCTTCAGTTTGATGTTCAGACTAAGATGAGTCAACGATAAGCTCGAATTGAATTGTTTGTGAAAAACGTGAGAAATTAAAATCTTTTAAGTAGCAATTACATGAATTTTTCCTCCCTATTTAAACTTGAGTTGATTAATTTCTTAACATTATATATTTTAGTTCTCTTTTAAATTTGAATTGTGAATGAATAATAAAGAATAGCACTCGTCTAACGATCTTAACCCCATTTTTGACTTATTAGTAGTGTGGCGTGTAAGCCGGTCTTGTGCTTAATTTATTTACTTTCGTGGTGACTCCTTTAATGGACCGATAGGGAGATTACTCGACCTCAAAAGAGCGTAATTGTCTGTCTTGTGATTCGAGTTCTTAGCCCGAGGGGAACCTAATCTTTGCTATTGGGAGAATGCCTGATGACTTGTCCGGTTGGACGGGATCCATCGGTTGAGGCTCGCTACATGGGTCACAGGACGGATATTTCAAAAGAAATGAGTGGAAAAAAAGTATGAAAAAAAAAAATTAAAAAAAAAAAAAAAAAAAAAAAAAAAAAAAAAAAAGAGAATAAAAAAAAAAAAAAGAGGAGGTATCGAGTACACCTAAGGTAACCGGGAGAACGATCCACACACTGATGTGGTAATACAAGGTGCCGAAAGTAAACTCCTTCCCTTGAGACCTTAATATTTGGCTGAAACCCACCGTCTAATAGTTGATACGTGGGGAGAAAGGTAGCGAAAATGAGTTGTGAAGGATGAAAAGTTCGTTAATAATTTCAATTTAAAAGCGTCTTAAATGTATTATGTTGTTTAATTAGTCGATTTTATAGTTTGTAGTGGAGGAGAAATTTCATTGTATGCGCTACTAATTCATATGCTCTATTATCGATGTTTTTAAAATATATTTTAACTTTGTCGTTGACCGTTCTTAAGTCATTATAAGGTTAAGTATGGTGATATTTGTAGTAGCTTCGGTTTGTCATTGTCGAGGACGACAATAAGCTAAGTGTGGGGGTATTTGATAGGTGCGTAAATGAATGTATTTCTATTATATTATATTGCACATTTAGAGTCGTCTTTTATATTATTCGAGCTATACTTATATGTTTTCGTAAAATATAAGTTTATAATGAGTTAAATATTATTTTATGACAATATGATATTTTATACTCTGTATTTATTTGTTAGGAACTTCCGAAGATAACAAGCGGTGGATTACAAGCCCAAGTTGTACAGCAAGAAGAGCGTGATTTACTTGATTAAATTAAAGCCACATGAAATCAAGAAAATTAATAAGGAAAAGTGAAAGTGGAGTTAAGCCCACGTGTGCAACAATTGAACAAGAAGGAAACATCAGTTAGAAGATCAGAGTAAAGAAAAGGGAGCAGCTACTCAAATTAATCCGTACAAAAACAAACGCAACACCAACGAAGCACACTGTCCTCCTCTTCAAATTCGATTTTATTTCCAAATCACAAACACAAAATATGTCGATTTGCTTATTCATTCCCAATTCTACAGATTTTTACCCCGAATCTTTCCAAATTTTATGGAAAAATCATCCCTAGAGTTGTATATATACACACATCGAATTCACAAGAGGGAGGCGGAAAAAAATACCCGATTTTGACAGAATTTTTGAGTGATTCAAGTGACGATTTTTGGGCGAATTAGGTCGAAGGGGAAGTAGGAGACACGTACTTGAGCGTCGTCCTAGCACACGGTCAAGTAAGGGTGAATTTGGAGCTCGTGTTGGAGGTTCGAAGTCCGAATTCCGAGTTTGCTTGTTCCGGTCTAAAATTAAGTTCTCTTTACTCTTTTGTATCTAATTACGCTTAATAATCGTTGATTAATTTTAGTTTTGTAAACTGATTTCGAGTTGTGACGATTTTGAGTTGATTAGTGTTCTTGTTTTACTGAATTCATTATAAAGATTCGATTTTTATTCATAATTTGCTATCTTATTGTGAGTGATTATTGAATTATCTGCTATTTGTGTAATTTTGGCCTAGTTCGAATTGCATAAAGTGAGTAGCGACTAGTTCGAACTGAAATCTGTCAATTGAGTTTAGTTTGGATTAGGGTGAAACAGGATCGGTTAAGGCTTAAGTATTGACGACACTTGTGAATTAATTGGGTTAATGATGTCTTCTTTGTTCAGTAATGCTGCTAAATCAGTTACTTAAGAATTAATCTCGGCCTAGTTCAGGTTAATTGTAATCTAAGAGAAGATAGGGAGGTTTTGCTACCTTAATCTCCGCAGTTAATCCGTTAATCGTTTTGAAATCGAAATAATTTGTTGTCAGTTAACGAGCTAGAATTACCTATATGAAATACGAACTTAAATTGTGGGTATTTGACGTCGCGTGTAAATATTACTCACAATAAGATAGCAAATTATGAATAAAAATCGAATCTTTATAATGAATTCAGTAAAACAAGAACACTAATCAACTCAAAATCGTCACAACTCGAAATCAGTTTACAAAACTTAAATTAATCAACGATTATTAAGCGTAATTAGATACAAAAGAGTAAAGAGAACTTACTTTTAGACCGGAACAAGCAAACTCGGAATTCGGACTTCGAACCTCCAACACGAGCTCCAAATTCACCCTTACTCGACCGTGTGCTAGGACGACGCTCGAGTACGTGTCTCCTACTTCCCCTTCGACCTAGTTCGCCCAAAAATCGTCACTTGAATCGCTCAAAAATTCTGTCAAAATCGGGTATTTTTTTCCGCCTCCCTCTTGTGAATTCGATGTGTGTATATATACAACTCTAGGGATGATTTTTCCATAAAATTTGGAAAGATTCGGGGTAAAAATCTGTAGAATTGGGAATGAATAAGCAAATCGACATATTTTGTGTTTGTGATTTGGAAATAAAATCGAATTTGAAGAGGAGGACAGTGTGCTTCGTTGGTGTTGCGTTTGTTTTTGTACGGATTAATTTGAGTAGCTGCTCCCTTTTCTTTACTCTTCTAACTGATGTTTCCTTCTTGTTCAATTGTTGCACACGTGGGCTTAACCCCACTTTCACTTTTCCTTAATTTTCTTGATTTCATGTGGCTTTAATTTAATCAAGTAAATCACGCTCTTCTTGTTGTACAACTTGGGCTTGTAATTGTAATCCACAGCTTTGTTATCTTCGGAAGTTCCTAACAAATAAATACAGAGTATAAAATATCATATTGTCATAAAATAATATTTAACTCATTATAAACTTATATTTTACGAAAACATATAAGTATAGCTCGAATAATATAAAAGACGACTCTAAATGTGCAATATAATATAATAGAAATACATTCATTTACGCACCTATCATGTGGTTACTCATTGCTCCGTGCTTTCTCTTGCGATTGTTGATTGTTGAGAGTCACTTTGTTGATGACAGATTGAGATTGTTTAAGCTGAGTCGAGCCTAAATAACTATATGAACTAGTTTAACTACGATTGACTTGAGTGGCTCGTTGGATGTTGAGTTGGCAGATGGTAGAGTTGATTACCTAATCATTTGGCTTGAGGTTGCCTTGTGTTTATTATACCTTTAGGTTGTATGTTGTTGTTTGGTTCACACTTTGATTATAGGCCATAGGCCAGTTGGGGTTCACATGTTGTATTGTTGTTTATTTTGGTTATGTTGAAATATGACTAGGGAGCACCTAGTTACTCCCCACTGATTGTGGCTGTTACTTTCTTTGTGGCAGGTTTGCATGCGGGGATGGGTAAAGAGTGAGGATTGCCGCGAGAATAGCTCCTTTGTTACAGTTATTTATCGGTTTAGTTTCTTTGTCAGTTTAGAGTTGTCTTCAGTTAGCCTTGTAAAAGGGTGTTTATTCCCGCTTGTTTAGACTTTGAAGTCTAGACCGTTGTTTTAGTTAGTGGCGATCCGGATTCCACGGTGTTTCCGCCACCGTGGCTCGCTTTTATTTTATTTTCTTTAATAAATCCTTTTTAATTCTTTATTTTTATTTTGTTGGAAATCCGGGTTGTTACATAATGTCTACTACTAAGCTTAGACCATATTTTGAGAGTCATCATATTTATGTTAGTACTAACCTTTCTGTCAAGTCAGTCTTGAGAAAGCCTGAACTATCTGGAAGATTGGTTAAATGGTTTGTGCAACTCTATACATACGACATCAGCTACAAACCCAAAACTGCGATAAAGTCGCAAGCCTTGGAAGATTTTATTGCTAATTTCAGTCCTGCCCTAAAAGAACAGAGTAATCTAAAAGTCCTGAAGTTGACCCAAGGTAGAAAGAACGAGACTTGGGTGCTTTACACAAATGGAGCAGCCAATGTTAGGGGATTAGGACTGGGCATGGTCCTGAAATCGCCACAAGGAGACATGATTGCCCAGGCTGTCAGTTATGAATTTTGCACTACCAACAATAAAGCGAAATATGAAGCCTTGATTGCAGGTTTGATGGTCAGTCTTGATCTTGTTGTCAAGATTATCAAGGTAAAAAAGGATTCTCTACTTATTGTTAATCAGATTAATGGTCCTTTTGCGGCCAAAGATTCTAAGATGTTGTTTTACCTTGAGAAAGTTAGAACCCTGATTGAACAGTTCGACCAGTTTAGGATTGACCAGATCCCTAGAGACCAGAACTCACAAGCAGACTCCCTGGCCAGCCTAGGATCTAGTTTTAAACCAGCAGACCTGGACATAATTCCTATTGTACACCTCCTTAAACCTTCTATAGAGAAGTTTGATCCTGTCCTGAACCTTTCTACCCCCACTCCTAAGTCCTGGACTGCACCGTTTTAACGTTGGCTTAAGGATGGTGTTTTACCCCTAGACAGACTTGAGGCCAGAGCTTTCAAGCTTAAAGCCTCAAGGTATCTCTTGATTAATGATGTTATGTTCAAGAAATCTATGGCAGGACCATATCTGCACTGTTTAGAGCTAGGAGAGGCCAAGACAGTTTTGTAGGAATTACATGAGGGATATTGTGGCAATCACAGTGCTGGCAGAAGTCTGGCAAGCAAAGCTCTAAGGTTTGGCTACTTCTGGCCAACGATGAGGAAAAATGCTGTGGAGTACGCAAGCAAATGTGAAGCATTCTCCAATGATTCAACGGAGATCCTGCACCCAATCTCTGCACCGTGGCCTTTTATGAAGTAGGGCATAGATATTGTTGGGAAACTTTCAACGGCTCCAGGACAGAAGGTGTTCATGTTGGCAATGACAGATTACTTTTCGAAGTGGATTGAGAAGCTTATAGAAGTGTAACTGAAAAAAGGGGTCATCTCATTCATCAAGAGGAACATCATATGTAGGTATGGGATTTCCAGCCAGATTGTGTGTGATAATGGAACTCAGTTTGTGGGGCACAAGACTAGAAGGTTATGTACAAGTTGGAACATTGAGCTACTCACATCAGCCCCAAGAACCCTCAATAAAATGGCCAAGCAGAATCCAGCAATAAGATTGTCATCAACATACTAAAGAGAAAACTTGAGAAGAAGTAAGGGAGATGGGCTGAAGAATTGTCGTTAGTTATGTGGGCTAACAGAACTACGCCTAAGGTGTCCACAGGACAGACACCATTCTCTTTCGTGTATGGGAGTGAGGCTGTTATTCCTGTAGAAATGGTTATCCCAACATCTAGGTATAGTCTGAATACTTATGATGCTAACCATGATCTATTGTCTTCTAGTCTGGACTTTGCAGAAAAGGAAAGAGATGCAGCCAAGGTGAGGCTAGCAGCTTATCAACAAAGTGTGGCTAGAAGTTTCAACAAGAATGTTAGAGCAAGAGTTTTCAGAGAAGGAGATTTAGTACAGAGAAAAGTGTTCGAAAATACGAGGGACAAAGCATCAAGGAAGTTAGCTCCTATCTGGGAAGGTCCATACTTGATTGATTCAGTCATAGGCCAAGGAGCGTATAGACTGGTAACTCTGGAGAAGAAGTTGATTCCTAGGGCGTGGAATGCAACCAACCTCAAACTCTATCTTATTTAATTTTGCACTTTTAAATTTTTGCAAATACTTAATTTTAAATTCCATTAAAATAAAAGCCATTGAATTTCAATGCTGTAGTCTAACTTTTATTTCCAGTTTTACAGATTACATTTTCTGTACAGAAGTAAATATTTTTATCCATCACAAATAAGTTACTAAAAACCTAGTATGCCACATATTACAAACAAAGGAGCCTATTCTCCGTATCTACTCAGGAGTTTATCCTCCAGTTCTGTCTTGGGAGTTTGAACCTCCAGTTTCGAGCTTTGTCCTCGGCACATTGGAAGCTAATCCTCCAGTCTAGAATTGGAACTTGTCTTCCAGCCTTGAGTTTAGTCCTCAGCAATCTTGCAGCCTGTCTTGCAGATGAGCCAGTCCTTCATACAACAGTGCTGCCTGTCCTGCAGAGGAGTCAGTCCTCCAGACAATGGTGCAGCCAGTCTTGCAGAGGAGTCCCTCTTGACAGACCTAGGCCCAACCAAGGCACCTCTCTGGCTAGGCCATGGCCCAATTGAGGAGGCATGCCCCAGCTAAGCCTAGGCATGGTGAGAGGCACTCCTCAACCCAACCCTTTTATATTTATTTTTCTTTTGATTTTTTCTTATGGTCTATATTGCGAAGGGCGTAAAGTTAATTCTCCCTCATGAGTTTTAACACGACTGCATTTAGAAGTTTCAAACTCAAGAACTCTAGCTAAACTAAAATAATTTCCTACCAATTGATCTAATTGCTCATGAGATTTTTTTTCTTTTAGTTTTAGATATTTAATACCCCTCTATTCCACTATCTTCTTCCCATTTTCTTTAAAATGAAATTCTACTATCTTCTTCCCATTTCTAATTTTATCAATTTCCCATCAATTTCAACCACACAATCTAGTTTATCATTTCTCAACATTAATCTCATCCATACAACACACTTTTCTTAATATCTGAACCAAAATAATATGGGAAAAACATAGTAAAACGAAGGGGGTATTAATTTTTAGTGTAAAATACAACATTAAAAAATTGTGATGATATCGGGGAGACGTGCACTGGCTGTAGGGCTCCTCAACTTACCCAAGCTCTTATAAATACTTCTTTTTTCTAAGGGTGTGTTTGCATTGAGGGAAATGAAAGGGGGGATGTGGAATGATTGAGTTTCCATCGTTTGGTTACAAAAAATGGAAGGATGGAAATGGAGGGGGAGAGGTTTGGAGGGATCCATTTTCCCTTCTCCAAGTGTAATCAAAATTTCTCCACAATTGGAAATATTTGGAGGGAAAATTTATCCAAACACCAACATTCTTTTTTCCCTCCCCTTCCCTTTCCCTCATTTTCCTTCCCTTTCCTTTCCTTCCTATTTTGTTATCCAAACACACCCTAAGGGTGTGTTTGGATAGCAAAATAAGAGGGAAAGGGAGGGGAGGGGAAATGAGGGAAGGGAAGGAAGGGGAGGGAAGGTGATGTAGTGATGTTCGGATATCATTTACCTTCCAAGTCTTGTATATTTTCATTCATAATGTATACCATTAATGAATTTCGAAAAAAAAAAAAAAAAAAAAAAAAAAAAAAAAAAAATCGTTATTGCCTGAAAATTTGAATCAATCCCTAATTAAATAATGAAATCTCTATTTTTACCCCTTTTCCTTTATTCTTATAAATTCACCCTTATCCCTCTCATTCAAAATCGATTCGACTACCTTATTCACTTCATCAGTAATAAATTTATAAGTTAATCGATTCGACATCACCTCCGGAATGAATTGCATCGTTCCATCTACATAATCAGTCTTTCCATTTTCGTAGATGAACTGGCCAGTATGCATCAATATGATGTCAATTCTGTAAGGCCTTTCGTTTTCCTTCCTACTAATTAACCTAACACGTGAGAGGAAGTGAAATTATTTGTTCTTCGAAACCAAAATCAATAAAATGCATTCACAAAATCTGAGAACTTGAAGGTATAAAAAACTCTACAAATATGAGAAATTGAAGTTAAATGAGGGTCCTTTACACGAATTTCGAATCAAAAGAGAAAAATTAAAACCCTAATTTCAATTAAACTTCAATGAAATCAATTTTGAGTTCAAGTAAAAGTACATACCTGCTCTAATCTTGACGACGATGTCGATTATAAGCTATGTCGATGATTTGGAGAGAAAAATTTCAACAAAAAGTAGGGAAACATGAACATTAAAGTGGAGGAATGAATTGGGGGGAAAATTTTCAGATTAATTTTTTTCGTGAATTTGGGGGTTTAGTTTGGTAGAAAGTAAAGGGAGTGGGTAGAAATACCGAAGTCATTAAAGAAAGGCAAATCGGGAAGTTCGTGTCTTTTTTGGCCGAAATTCATTAATGCTATAAATTATGAATGAAAATAGTCAATTAGGTATAAAATATGAAGAAAAAATTATGTAGGTATAAGCCATGAAATGTGGTTATAAAGTAGGTATAAGTCATGAATTTACTCTTTTTTTTTTTTTTTTTTTTTGTTTAGGTTTTTTTTTCATCTATACTATTGGAGATATTGTCGAGATATCGACAATATCTTAATATTAAGAAAATATCGGGTGTTAGGATATGTCGAGATATCGATAATGTGAAATAATGGAAATGATTTAGAGAGATGATATTATTATTAGGAAAATATGTGGTTACAATGATTCACCCTATTACCTATATATAGGTAAGACACAAGTAAGTAGATCCTTCTAGACTCTTCATCATAAATACTAACTCTAGACTATTCTACATCCTTCTAACACCCCCTCAAACCTATGGGAATTAATCGAAATTTTCATGGGTTTGCCAAAATAAACAAAATGGCATATTCATAACTCTTCGATCGGCTTCGGTCGTCTTCGGGTCTTCAATCTTCAATCTTCAAGAAAAAGGGCAAGAACGGCATAGCTTTTCGAACACGAACGTTGAATTTCTCAAACTTATCGAATGAAACGTTAGGACCACTAATCGATCCTATAAAACGGCAGGACCACTAATCGATCCTGATAAAACGGCGGGAACACTAATCGATCCCGATAAAACGGCAGGAACACTAATCGATCCTGATAAAAGTTTCAATAAAACGTCGGGAACACTAATCGATCCCGAAAAACGGAAAAATTATCCATCAAATTTTAATTTTGGAGAACGTTAAACTTTTCGAACTCCGGATAAACTGATCCACGTGAAAAGACAACCATCAATAAGAGAAATAACAGCCCCAAAGAAATTAACCCAAAATCAAATAATTCAATCAGAACAAATGGAAATCAGAGGGGTTGAAGCAAAAGAAAGAAAACGGCCTACGGCCAGAAGTCAAAGCCAAAGAGAGAATTTTGAAAGCACTAAAATTGGTTTGAACTTGGAAGATCTCATAAACTTTCCACAGTGCAACATGCCACCATATTTGTTACGGAGTAATATTTATTTATTTATTATTATTATTATTATTATTATTATTTAAAACATAAATATTTGGAATGAAGTCCGTTGAACGCCCACGGCAGTTAAATGGAAACAGATCGGCACTCCTCGAGAACGGCGCCCGATACCATGTGAAATAATGGAAATGATTTAGAGAGATGATATTATTATTAGGAAAATATGTGGTTACAATGATTCACCCTATTACCTTTATATAGGTAAGACACAAGTAAGTAGACTTTTCTAGACTCTTCATCATAAATACTAACTCTAGACTATTCTACATCCTTCTAACATATACTCTCCTACTTTTAAATTTTTCTGATTATACCCTGGATTTGGCGTATTCTCAACTGTACCCCTAAACTTATATAGTTAGTCCCAATTGTAATCAAACATGAGTAAACCGTTAAATTTACTTGTTAGTTTTGTTTTTTATAAATTTTCACCCATTTTTTCATGTTTTTTTTCCTCCATATTTTTGCAGAAAGTGTGAAGGAGTAACGTATGAAAATAATGGAGGGTAAAACGAAGGATTTAATGCAAAAATATGGACGAAAATGCTGTAAAAATTGGGTAAAAATTTATTGGAAAAAAACTAATGGCTAAATTTAACAGTTTACTCTAGTTTGGTTATGGTAGAGACTAAATATATAAGTTTTAGGTTACAGCCGAAAATACACCAAATATTGGGGTACAAATAAAAAAAGTGAAAGTAAGAGACTACAGATGAGAAAAACCCTTTTTGTGTCAAGATGTGTACATGAATTTTTTTTTCTGAATTATTTTGACCGATTTTTAAGTTATCGAAAATTTTTCACGTAAAAACTATTCAAATCTACTTTTTTTTAAAAAAAAAAGAAAAAGAAAAAAAAAATGCTATAAAAATTAAGTATAACTAGTTAAAATAAAATGTCAACTACGTTTAGTAAAACCTTTAACTGCGATTCTGCGAATAGCACTACTACCCTTACAATTCTGCACCTACTGCTTTCAATTTTGTACACCAACATATAACTAGTGAGGGTTAAATACAGAAACACTATGCTACAGCAACACTAAATCGTTGCAACTAGCTTTCCCTATGTTTGAAGCTCCATAACAAAAATTTTACACTTGAGGAATAATGTGCTCTCAATATGAGAGACTGGTTTAATCACTGCGGATCACTCTCTAGCTTATCAGTGTTTTCTGCTTCACAGCTCCCTTCACTCGGATTCACTTGTTCTTCAGGAGCGGCTTGACTAACGGGATGCTCCTCGACACGCTCCCCTTCAATCTCAGGGGCCATTTGGCTGGACTGTGCACTTGGGTTAGCTTGCTCCTCAGGCGCCCAGAACGTGAGACTATTCTGCTTGACAAAATGAAGGAGACTAGTCAAATCCGCCTGACCATTCGTCGTGTTCGAGTTTTCTTCAAGTTCAGGATTATCATTGAGGTCCAGCACAGAGTCGTCGTCAATTTGAGTCAGCTCAGTAAGTAAGGAATCCATCTCGATGTTTGTTTCGTCATTTTCAACATCGGCTTTATCGTCTTCTTCTCCTCTACTTTTCTTTTTACGACGGGTTTTGAGGGCCGCTCCAACATCCGGATTACTTTGTCGCTTCTTTTTTCTCATCATAAGCGTTCTGAAACGTCGCTTCACAGTCATGCAGACAGTGCACGTGCAGGTTGAGTCATGCTTGCCCTTGCCGCTGGGCGGTTGAATACAAACGATGCAGGAACAACCAGGACGATGCCTCGGGTGTTTGGTGGTGATTGCGGCCGTTGAAGTCCCTGCTTCATCTGGGTCGACTCCTAAACCCGCTGCATTTGCTAGAGCACTGAGACCCGAAGATTCTTGTTCTTGAATCACTCTGTCAACTATCGCCGCTCTTTTTTTCTTGGAATCTACGCAGTATGAAGCAATCCATAAGGGAAAGAATTTTATATCACGAAAACCACTTTTCTTATACATCAACGATCATTAGGAATTCATAGACAGATTTTATTTTGCCATTTTCGTAATATTGTACTCATAACTCGATCGATCGTAGCTAAGACTGGGAAAGTTATACGGGAGTAGATCTTAGTTTGATATTCGATACCAAAGTAATTGTGAGATTATTCTCACTCAATGCATATATGCAAATAGATACAACATCATTACCCCAATGCCTCAATGGCTCCCGCAAATTGCGAGGTGGGGGGGTTCGATGTACGCAGCCATACCCCCGTGTTATTTAACATGGAGAGACCGTTTCCGAATGACCCAAGATGAAGATTGCGTCGATAATTCAATAGGATGGCTGATACTTCATAACAAAAGAAGCGCAATAAGTTTAGTGAGCCAATTTGCTTTATTCCACGATATCCGGAACCAAAAACATTACGAATCCGTCTTACCAAAGGATTTCCTGCCATTATTTCTAGTATGGAATGAGTCAATCATCCACTTTGGTATCGTATTCACGTATTGAACTTGAACAAAAATGGTGATATTGTTTCTCCATTAAGTATATGGTTCTCTCCTCAATGACATGAGTGGAAAGTGTGACTGCAGTATCCTACTGACTTTTCCAGCAAATTGGTTTCAGAACAAAGAAGTCACTACACCCACTTTCGAAGGATTAATGCATTGAAACAATAAAAATACTGCTGATTAAGATTGAATGTACTTTACCCTTGCTTAGGTTAGAAAGTTTTTCAAGCTCCTCTGGGCTTAATTCATCTGGAGCTGAACAGAAGCACCTATAACCAGAAAACCAGATGAGCGTCAATTGACGACCACTAATAACACCACTAAAGAAACGGATAGATGTTCGTGTGAATCGAGAGAGTTCAGTTGACCTGGCTGGGTCCGAAGAATTATCTGCACACGTCCACTTAGGAGGGATTAAAATATCAGCAGGTAGTCTCCGCCACTTCGAGCAGCCGTCGCACTGAACCCATTGATCTATCACTCTAATATACACAGTACGTCAGAACAAAACGGCAATCCAAAAGAAAACAGATATTAACTATGTAGTCTGGCACCAATATTAGTGGAGTGGAGTCAGTGGACAAAACTTTAGTTACCGATACAGCAAATAAAATTCCATATCTGACAGCAAACCATGGCAAAACACAGTGAGCACAAAACAAGCAAAATACTGAAAGAAATTGACACATTAAACAAATAGAGTCATGTATCATCAGATGAAAGCAGTTTTGCTGAGAATCTAATGGTTTTATACAAAGGCTGTATACGCAACCATATTATAAAGTTTTTGAAGATCACCGCGACAGTGTTTTATCGCATTTTGTTGCGATATAGGCTGTATTTGGGGATACAAGGCCGAGACAACTAATACCACGACTGTGATTGTTAGCGAGATTTAATACCATGGACTCTCCAATGACTTTCCCTGAAATACTTATTGATAAAGCACCACCTAGAAACTGAAAGCACCATATAAAAAACGGAGGGGTGCCACCGCCCATACATGAGTAACATGATGCAAACAATGTGAAACTATACAACCCTAAACGATCAAAGTACTCAAACAAATGAAATCATTTCACCTAACAAACCTGTACAGTTTACACAGAAGAGGATGCTATGATCATAAATAATAGAAACAGTTTCTATTTACTGCAGAGATCTCTGAACATGTTTTTCACATATTTGACACATTTGAGTTCAAGAAAAGAAAACTGAAGACACCTCAAGCACTACAAATATGTCACTTGTAAGAAACACATCTTTCATACCGCCTTCTTTGAGAAGTAACAAATACAGCAAGCTTTGGGCCATATGTCATCTTCAGAAACAGCAAACAATACAAAAATCGACTAACAAACTTCTCTCTACACTTACGACTTCCCAATTGATGTTGTTATAATCATCCACTAACAACAATCCCTTAACCCATACTTCAGTATCCAAGTATACAAGTTCCCATTCTTCTCTGACTACTTAAGAAATCATAGTTTCATCTAGAAGTATAACCTAATAAACAAAATTCATCAAATTAATATCTTACTAAATGTTCCGTCTACAAGTTCTGTACATTGATGTTGAACTTCGGAGAGTATTCCAAATATATAACCAATGCATTCCCCTCCAGTAATAGTGAACTGACTCTGGTTCCTAGAAGAAATTTGCGTACGACATGAAAAACTTGCATTAAAAGTGATAAGGAACAAGACAAGCAGCACAAGCTGCAAAGGGAAAACAGTGTGCCTCGCGTCGAAGGTGAGCATCTCATGGACAGTACTATTGTGCAACAATAACCTTTCTTGATTTTTAAGGAGCTAGCAAGTTAGAGATAATGAAAAGTGAAATAGAAGTTTAAAAAAAAAAAAAAAAAAAAAAAAAAAAAAAAAAAAAAACTAAAATCACTACAAAAATGTCAATATCAAACCTACCCCAAATTTGCTTGATCATACTTACTAGTGAGTTCACTCTATGCTATGCCGTCTAATTTCACAAAGCATCACTCCCAAATTTGCGTACGACATGAAAAACTTGCATTAAAAGTGATAAGGAACAAGACAAGCAGCACAAGCTGCAAAGGGAAAACAGTGTGCCTCGCGTCGAAGGTGAGCATCTCATGGACAGTACTATTGTGCAACAATAACCTTTCTTGATTTTTAAGGAGCTAGCAAGTTAGAGATAATGAAAAGTGAAATAGAAGTTTAAAAAAAAAAAAAAAAAAAAAAAAAAAAAAAAAAACTAAAATCACTACAAAAATGTCAATATCAAACCTACCCCAAATTTGCTTGATCATACTTACTAGTGAGTTCACTCTATGCTATGCCGTCTAATTTCACAAAGCATCACTCCCAAATTTAAGCACACTTCATCTATTTATAAACTCACCGCCTCTAGTATCTACTCTTTTGATGGCATCGCCTCTATCCACATAAAACCTTAGGCCCAACACTGTACATAAAAACCTCTCTTCTCTAACTCTCAACCAAAGAGGGACCAAGACAATATATAAATAAGAAGAAATAGAGGTTTCCCACCGATGTGGGACAACCAAAAACAAAAGAAGTGATTTGGCTGCATTCAGACTTTCAGAGTAGTGCCATCAACACCAACACTTCAGAGTAGTGCCAAAATTAGATGGGACATTTCCTAAGAATAGGAATGTTAACAAAAGGACAGCCAAAAAAAGGGGACAAATCAATATGATCTAATTTGTGCATTTTTTGTATTGGGAACCAGCAATAACCCCAATGCATTGCTCAATGGAATTCATTATGGGTCTAACGTAAACGTAAATAACCTCTCTATGTCGTTTCAGGTTTCAACCTTGTGTAGGGATGAAGAGGCATATAGCGGTTGTTATTCTTCTTATTCTTAGAATGATTACTTGCTAATTAAGCAAATGTCAGAACAGCATATATAAGAGCAGCTAGCCATCTAGTGTTGAGCAATTCATACTAAAATGCAAACATGGGAAAGATAAATGACAGGAAACTAGCAAAAAGAAATGTCACATTAACTTTAAGCACGAAATCATGTGTTTTTAACATAACCATCAATTCATCCTTAATTGTATTTTGTTTACTTTAGCAAACAGATCTGGTTCTGTAATGCGTCATGTCTTGCAAATGTATCCATTTTCAAGAAAATTTATTTTAAATCTGGGTACACTTAAAACATACAAACACCAAATGTGGAAATGATACCAAAATGTTCAGGCAATAACCGTATTACCAAAGCAACCGTCTAACTATCAGTGACACACTTTCATTCAAAGCATTAACTGCACAAATGTTAATGTTGACATAATTCTTGGCTCCACCACCGCGTATTAGTGTTTGTATTTCCAGAAAAAAACAAGAAAGCGTACATAATTATCGGCACAGGTCTAACGAAGAGTTTCAGTTGGTAAATGAGCACCCTTCACTTTCAGAAACAAAAGAAAATTATCTATATAAATAATAAAAAAAGGCAAGTAATTTACCCTGATGGATGAGCTCCAAAGACACTGCTCTTCCCAATAACTGGAGGTTCCTGAATACGTTACACCCAGAGTGAATATAGTGAATATTGAGACTCACACACACAGGATATAAAAGAGAAATCCTGTAAAGATCACTGTCTTGAATTACTCCCTCTATCCCATTTTAATCGTCCAATTTTCTATTTTGGGTATATTTAAGAAATGGTTATGGACAAGGTGATGATGATATTGCAAATCTTTCGTTAATCCATACTATAAATTGGGATAACGGAAGTAACATTGATCGATGAAGTTCACTTAGATTTATGAACAAAAACTCCCAAACCGAAGCGTACTGACCAGAACTCAGACAGATGGTAACAACAGATAGGAATTGTTATGGTGCAGCAACTCCACAAAAAAAGTAGAAATAAAAATAGAAAACTGCAGAAAGCCTGACATCTGTATAAAGTGGGGTTGACGAACAAAATAAAGATGGGCGTTTATCCTAACATCCACTACAGAAATTGTCATTAGAGCTCTTGACATAAAGTAGTCCGTTTTGCAATACATTTCAATATGAACCGTACTAGGATGGTAATCAAATTACTATACTTGGTCCTTATATGGAAGAGAAGGCAATACATCAGAAGAAAATGATCCAAGATGCACATAATTAAAAACATATGAAGTCGCCCTAACGACATGAAATCACCCAGTACTACACAAGCTCACCACACAATCTCAATATACAGTGTAATGTGTTGGCCATCACACGCAATTTAGATACTTGCAAAAGAGAAGCGAATGCTCTAACCATGCCATTAATATTGACTTAGCTGATACTGTGTTTTACCGTTCAAGGCCGCTGCTCATCAATCATCATGTTTGGTTTTAGTTTTCAAATATATATTGCAAAATAATTATTAAGTTAGTAAGGGTGGGCCTTATGAACTGTCAAAAACAATTTGATTGGAAGAAGAATAAGATTTCTGAATCAACATATAAAATTAACACACCCACAGCTCACTGAATTAATCTCAGTAAGGAAGGAGACAAAAATGCCATGAATGGAAATTCCTCCGACAACTGTTTTAATATTTTCTCCCTGATCAGAATTCTCCTTAACCACTCTCAATGTGAATTATTTTTAGCATAGAAAGTTGCGTAAAAAGAAAATGTAAAGAAATTGATGCGTAACCCAAGAAAAGAAACGTACAGAAATTGGTAAATGACAGGAAGTAATAAATAATAAAATAAATAACAAAAGTAATCTTACATCGTATTCTTCAATCTCAAAACCATCTATCTCAACAACGTTTGGCATTGCATTTGGCGGAGGCCGAAGCATACCTTGCACCTCCTCCCATGTCAATTTCAATGCTTGAACATCCTGATTATCAATAAGCAACCTCTTACCCTTAGCACCTACATTTCGACCTTTTTTCTTTTCCGTCATCGTAACTGGTGGCGTTAACAAGCCTCCCTCTGCAGGTTCGACAAGCTTCTCACCGTTCACCAAATTGACATTACAAGCAGAATCCAGCTGTCTTGATAAACTATTCATATGAGAGTCTGTGCTTCCCTTCAACGACTGGGGAAGTCCAGTGCTACTGCTAGTCACTGGCATGTCCTGAATCATATCGAGAAGAAAAAACCACTTCAGAGAGAGGCACAAACGAGAGATAACACAGCATATTGCTTAATAACCGTCTTACGAAGGAGGTACCTGCATAGAAGGGGATGCTTTCCGAAAGCCCATAATAAGCTTCCCTTCAGGATCTTTGCGGCTAAAAGTCACTGCAGCAGAAGAAATGAGATCATTACATGTCTTTCTATCAAAGCAGGATCAAGTGAAAATTAGCCAAACACTAACGATTGAAACTTTCAAAGAATGTAAAAGCAGTGGTTGAACATTCAAAAAAGAAAAACATTTCCACCAAAACTTAAACTAGTAGAAACTGAGAATACCAGTGTCGCCAGCTTGCAGCTGCATCGACTGTATACAAGGAGTCACACCCTCTAAAACATACATCCGACTGTTGTTGTTAGGCCAAAACCTGAATTGAAAAACCCATTCTTTTCCCTTGATGTCTTGAATTTTAATGGGAAGTCCTTCAGATTGAGAAATAGGAGGAAAATATGCCTGCACACAACAAGTTAGATAACGTTTAGTACAATAAAAAAAAAAAAATTAAAAAAAAATTAAAAAAAAAAGTGTATATACATAGTTAAGGAAGCCACAAAAGTCTTAACACAATTAAGAAAACTCAAAATGAACTTACTTCAGCACATGCTTTAGGGAGAACAAGACGCCCGATTCGACCAGCATCACTAGCACTCAATACCTTTTCAAACAACGGTGTTATAGTGCAGTTTGGACTTTTCACAGTTAAGGAAATCATCACTTAATCAACTAGAAAAATAGAGCTATGAATTAGAGGCTTTAGGACAATTTCAACAAATACATAAATGTTTACTGGAAAAAATAAATACTCCGTATTAAACAACCATGGATACTCTCCAGATATCTGCTGCAATTCTTGCTCAGTAATCCTCGGCCAATATCGAGGAAGCAGTTGGTGGCGGCCCCGTCCCTCAAATGGAGATTTTGCCACACGTGACTGAGGCGTTGTATTCATATTTGAGTTAGGAGCTGGAGACACAGGCAACTTAGGTGGCGTTGGTGCAAGACTAGGGGGTATAAATCCTTGGCTAAAGGCATTAGACGTCTTTCGCTGTTCCTTATCTTTAATGACAATTCCAGATGTAAACTGAAATTTTCCAGGAGCGCACAAAGAAATATTTAGGTTCGGTTGAGCTATTGATTCAAAGTCATTCCTATTTTGCGTGATACTACTGGGACCGTCACGTCTATCCTTCAGAAAAGATCCCACAGAAGTCTGAGCTAAAGTTGAGGCCCAAGGAGTGCCAATTGTCCAAGACCCACTTATGACCGGAGGATCTGCACGGGTAGGCAGTGGTGGTGGTGGTTGGGTCGTAGCTATGGCTTCTGTACTGGGGAAAACAATTCTGTCTTGCTTCAGCATACTAGAAGTAGCATTTGTGTTTGGACTGTGCAGCATGGATGATGGTTGATTACTCTCAATTTTATCTTTATAATTGCCAACGCCTTCAGCATTCTCCATCTCACTGCCTAGTCCGTGCTTTTTGCTTATTACTCCATTCCTGATCTGTGTAAAAAAGTAAAAGTCAAACATTGATGTCGCGTCGATAAACTTGAAACATGATAAACGTCTTGAAGTAACAGAAAGTCCTCCTATAGTCCTATGTAATGTAATTGTTTAACAACTTCACATTTTTGTCCTCAAAGGTGTTGCTTTGACTTCCAAATTCAAAAACGTATACTTTACGTATAATTTTACAAGAGTATACACTTTAGAGCGTGTTTGGCCTAATTCATCCAAAAATAGTTTTTGTTTTATAAGCTTTCTAAAAAGTGTTCCCCAAAAGCTAAAAGCATCAAATTGATACTTCTGATTTGAAGGCTAAAAAATGATTGTTGAGCTTTTAAAATAAACTTGATTTCAGTTTTACAAAAATAAGCGTTGGGCCGAATACTATTTTTGGGCAAAAAGACATTTCAAAAAGTCAGGCCAAACATCACCTTATTAACAATCGCTTATAATAACAATCACTTATGTGTTTACATATACACTATCTCAAGTTTTGACTCTAAGCTAACAATCCACAGAACCAAATGACAGCATTTAACTAAAATAAACATTAGTAAGGATTTATAATGGAACTTTATGATCCCGACTTACAGATTTAGGGAGTGGACTTCTCGCACAGCTTATGCACTTCACACCACCAGCATCAAGTAACTCGATCAAAGACAGTGAAGTAATGCATCCACAGTGAAGTCGCTACGAGACGAAAAGCAGTCAGTCCGAATAACAGCTAAACTAATGGGAGATCACAAGTTACTGAGTTAGAGAAGCTATTTCACCTTGCCACAGTCTACACACTCTCTCCAACCAGAATCATCAGAGTGAAATTCTTCACAGTAGATACGTTGCTCATAAGCGTACCTGGCATAGAGAGAGTACAAATATGCAATTATGCTAGTGTTCAGTGATGCATACACTGCAATTAAGGACTCAACGGCTACTCAAATGTACCCATTTGGAGGCAGAAAAAGATAAGTAAAAACAAAAAATGAAATATAGCCAAAGGTTGAAAACGATGGAGACTAACATTATCAGGATGACCTGTAAGTCTCTAGACGATTTATAAAATATAAAATAAATACATAAATAAATAAATAAATAAATAAATAAATAAATAAATAAATAAAAAGGCAACTTTTCGAGGACAAATCTACACAGCATTATTATTACCGTTCACAACAATACCCTTCGGAATTCACAATAAGTTAGCATATCAATTGAGTTCATAATATACACAATTCAGTTACAACTTTAAAAGCTAAATATTTAAAATGTAAATATTTAGGCTTCCTAGAAGCATTCTAGTGATCTATTTTACACCGTGTATCATTAATTGTAGGCACTAAGACCTAGAGTAATATCACTCTTTGACGTTGAAAGGCAATCAACACAATATGATATCTTCCAAAAACTTGCTTCTTGTTTCCTAGTCCCTCCACTCAACTCCATTCACATCACAGAGAAAATCGGCACTATTCATTTAAATGAAAAAATTTCAGAATTTCTTGCTATATATATATACAAAAACATCGTCACATGGGATCTCGTATGATATGTCTTTATGGGAATTTGGGTACAACAAGAATATCAATTTTTTTATGATTTTAATAATGTGAACTATATATATTCACGTGTCCGACACGACACCGTGTCGCCGTGTCTATGTAACTATGCTTAACAACACAGTGGTAGACAAACATCACAATCAATTCATTTTGTTACCACTCGATAAGGAACAAGAAGATTCTTACTGGAATTATCACAAGCACGAAACCCATCATCACCCACAACTAAATATCCTAAGTCGCAACATGTCTTGAGGTCTGTTACTATAACAACAATAAGGACTTACGGAGCCAACAGTGACAATCAATGTAATCAAATTGCAGACTTCATTCACGAATGAAGTAACAAGTTACAACCAACAAACAGAACAGAACATCTTCAGTTACCATAATTACAGAGCTTTACAAATTGTAACCCATTTTTTTTAAGCATGTGACATTGTTAAGTGCAAGACAGTACACATAAGCTTATCACCATGTTACCACTCCACCCACATTATATCGTCCCAACTTGACTGTGGTGGTCAAATGATGTCCAATATGACCAATAATCTCACACAATGTGAGACAATAATAACTATTCAAAACTACTGATATGACAATACGAGTATTGATGTATCCAACACGACAAATAGACGTTATATGTCAACATATATTTGGAGATATTGATGGTAAACCTTGACACCAGTTGATCATTAGAGTTGAAGGCAAACAATAAATTTATGATGATACGAAATATTGATCATTTGATCGGATAACTTCTCTGTAGTCTCATCACATTTATACCCTCCACATTTGATTTCAGTGAACAAAAAATGGCAAATTTGACCTTTATAACCTTTGCATGTGTATCAAATCAAATAATGGTAGAAAGCTTAAGCCCAATGATGTAATCTCTTCATAACTGTTATTGTCAAACGATGTCCACATAGTAGTCTCGTATTCTCTTGCAAATAAAATATTTTCAAACCCTTTAAATATATCGTCCGCAGGGAGGTAGTTGTATTGATAGATCCATACATGACAATTTTACATTATATATATATATATACATATATTTGGAGAAACAAATGAAAACATTGACATTAGTGGATAATTATAGTCAAATGGAAAAAATAAATGAATGGAGTACATCAAAATGAGCAAAAAATGTGGTTATTATTATAGCAAGAAAAAAATTAAATCATTATATTAGATGTTAATTAGGCATATACTCCAATATTTGACCATTATTTCTTCACATGAATGTAAATATCACATGAAGGGAGTATACCAAAACTAAATAAAAGAGAGATGATAAATTTTAAACCAACAAAATTTAATGATTCATATTGACTTTAAATATTAAAATTTAAATTGGATATATACTTTGTATTACAAAATCATCCCATTTATATCCCCCCTAGTGTTATTCCAAGTCTTCAAATAACCATTAATAATTTCAAATAAGGATAATATAATTAAAACAAAATCAGGTATTCGTAAATAAGATAAATACTTCATACTCCGTACAGTCCGTAGTATATATACAGCATTGCTCCGATTTATATTAACCCTCTCCATGCTACAACAACTCTTCAATTAACCTCAACTACTCCTGATCGATACTGCTGGTAGGACACTTCGACACTTTCTTTTGAAATTATGACGATACTTCAAAAGTGCTACAAATTCTCCATGTTTTTGATAAACAGGCAATATCAAAATTTTCGACTATTTGTCACATAAACATTAACGTCGCAATTAAAGTCAAATGAAAACAATATATTAAAAAAAAAAAAAAAAAAAAAAAAAAAAAAAATTGAGAAATTTATAATTCCCCACCCAGTTAAAAATTAAACACCACAAGAAATAAACCAATTATATAAAAACAGAATTAAATAATTCTCTAAAAATAAGCAAAATAAATAACATGAGAATTGATTAGTGATAAATAACTTTAACGAAAACTTTATAATTGACGAAATAATTTTACCCGCACTTATCGCATAAAATAGCCAATTCACCAGATCGCAATTTCCAACCAGTTTTCCATTCAGCAGACGACGTCGTAGCACAGGTTATATTCATACAAGTTTTCATGGCCATTTTACTGATAATTTTGCAACTCCAAATTCTGCAAAAATTCGAAATAATCAACGAATTAATAATCAATTAATCAAATGCCCAGTAATTCAAAGTAAATGTGATTTCATATGCACACAATAAAGCACCCAAAAAAATTAATTACTCCTAATTATATGAGATTAATTCACCAAATTAACAATCAATAAATTAATTAAATTCAAACGAAAATCAATTTCAGTACGCCGAACAAATAGAAGACTTCATAAATTAAAATTAAAATTAAAATTACTATTAATAAGAAGAATAATTCAGTAAACTAACAAATACCCAGTAAGTAAAAGGTGCAAAAATTAGTCAACAGATAAGAAAGAACAAACCTTTTGTGTTTAATTCATCTTCTTAAGATGTCAATTGATTCAAAGGTGAAGAGTTTTCCTTTAGGTTTTCGTTTTTTTTTTTTTTTTTTTTTTTTTTTTTTTTTTGGAGTTGAGGAATTTAATTTTTAAGCAGAATTTTTATTTAGTGGGTTTTAGGAGGAAAATAGTTTGGAGAAATTTGAAGAGATGAAACGATGAAAGAAGGTGAGTAGGCATGCAGAAAATAAAAACAGGGAGGAAAAAAAAAAAAAAAAATGTGTACTTCTATGAAACAAGAAATATATTGCATGCACGATAGATACGATTCACTTAATTAGATCGGGCGAGTCAGATTTGGGTTTGGATTATACAGGTTGGGTCAATAAACGGGTCAGACCAATATAAGTTTGTCTTGAATACGGGTCGACTATGGATTCAGGTTTGAGTTCGGGTCGGGTTGGATTTGGGTCGGGTTTGGTTCAGGTCAAAAATACTTTTTTCGCGCCTTTTCATTTATTACTTATTAATCAAAATAATGAATTTATTTTTATTTTGCATATATATAAACTTTATTTGTACGTATGTAAATATAAAGTTGATATTTATTCAATTTTGTAATTTATAAAAGACTAAATTGACAACTACCCCCATTATTTATTACCAACCTGAAACTTACATCCACATTATTTTCGACTTTGTAACTACTACCACTATGCTTGGTTCGGTTAATGTTTACTCCTCCCTCTGTTCCGGTCATTTGTTTACACTTTCCATTTTGGGGCGTACCGGTCATTTGTTTACACTTTCCAAAAATGGTCATGCTTGACCCATGTGAGAGGTGGCCCCTACTCCCTCAACCAATTACATTTGATAAATTTAAGCAAACGGGGCCCCATTTGTACTTATATTATTATTTTATTAGTTTTTTTCCAACCTCTCTCCTTACTCGATAAATGTGTATAAAGTAAACGTAAACAAATCACCGAAACGGAGGGAGTACTATATTTCATCCGAACCTGAAAACCACTTGAAAAGACGAAAATACCCTTACTTTCACCTGCTCTCATTTGACTCCCCATTTCTTCTTCATTCTTTCATAATTTTTCCATAAGTGTACATTGAGTTCAATTTTTACATTGACCACCATCACTGTGTTACTCTAATGATGTGTGCTAATTATATAGATTATTTGCCCCCGTTTCAGTCGCATTTAGCTTGCATTTAGTTAAGTCTATTACTATTTTATGAGCTATTTGCTTTATATTGCGGTACTGTTGTTCCTATTTATATTTTGTAGGTTTTGGCGGTCCTGAGCCAAAACCCAAGTCAAGTGGAGCACGCACGAGTACCGTGACGACGAAACCAAGCTCGAGCCATTACGAAAGCTCGGGAATACGAACTAAAGTGCAAAAGGACCAAAAGCTAACGAAATAAGATCAAGGCCCAAGTATCAAGAGCCAACCCAAGTGGAGGGAACCGACCGGTCAGCCAGGCCGGCAGCCGGCCGGCCGGCCGAGGAGCAATTTCCTCGGGCTTTGATTTTAATCCGGACATATTTTATGATAGTGTTGTATATAAATACTCAGAACGACCTACACTTTATCTTATGCTTTATTTTCATAATTTAGGTTACTGCTTAGTTTTTAGTTCTCTCTTTACATAAACTCTAGAACTCAATTAGATTAGATTCAAGATTGATTTTCCTTGTAACCGCTGGTACTCCGATTGATTTCAGGTTTTATTCAATTGTTATTATTTCTTTTATCATCATGCTTAATTATTATTGTCTTGCTTTGATTTCAATTATGCGTAGCTAATTTTTATATTTGGGTTTAGGGTGATTTGTGAGATTGATTTGGGAACATGTTTTAACTGCTTGACTGATTGAACTTGTGCAAGTTGATTTCTTCCTACGCGTTTATATTATCAATTGAACTTAGGGACGCCTAATTAAATTGAATTGAATCTTGGTAGTTTTGATTTAAGATCGAAAGCCTTATTGAAACTAGACTTAGGCGTATTTGATGAGTTAGGTTTAGTAAGTTGCGAGAGCCCGCTAAATTTGCTTAAGGTTAATATTGACTTGAGAGAGCGTATTCTTAAACCTAGTCACTTGCATAACTTCAATTGATTGTTATTTCTTATTGAGTTGAGTTCCTGAATTGATGTCATAATGAACCCGTTGCCCTAATCTTTCTCCCTTATACTTTTACCCCTTTATTACTCACTTTAGTTTAGTTTTCTTAAACTTTATTTTTACTCCTTGAAATAGCCTAAGTTCATCTAGGTAGACTTCTGATTACACCGTTATTTCTCTGTGGATTTCGACCCTGCTTGCCACTAGCTACTAGTTAGTTGTTTTGTAGGTTTATTTTGATAAGGTGATACGACCAAGCCCTGTCAAATTTGGCGCCGTTGCCGGGGAGGCGGTTTAGTTAGTTAGATTGTTTGCTTAGTTTAGGTTTATTTCTCTCTTGTCTCAGGGAACACTAGTTCCTTGATACCGTTCTCACCGTTTTTCTTTGAGTTATTTATGCGCAGGTCACCTTCAGGTTTAGTCCCTTTTGATCATGAACCTAAGCGTACCTTTCGCCGGACGCGTAATTTCTTCAAGGAGATCGCTGAGTCTTACGAACTTGAGACTGTGGAAACTTTGGACGAGGAATTTCGTGCGGAGCAATCGTCCTACGAAGAGGACAACCCACTTGTTACTACTACTATTGATTCTGCGCCACCAGTAATAATGCCAATGTTAGCTGATCATTCTAAACTCAAGGCGACGCAGATTCCTAAGGGTACCCCGGGACCTGAGATCAATGCCACTTATTCTATTCCACCTGCTTTGATTGGATTGATCGAGAAGAGTCAGTTTGGGGGTGCTGCTACTGAAAACCCGCACAGTCACATTGTTACTTTTTGTGACTATTGTTCTACTATGAAGACGACGGATATCACGCAGGCTTAGTTGCGTGAGATGCTTTTTCCTTTTTCTCTACGGGATCACGCTAAGCGATGGTTGACAGCTCTTGATAGAACCGCCGCTGGGGTTACAGACTGGGATTCTTTGGTCCTAGCATTCTATAATAAGTTCTTCCCTCCGGAGAAAACTGCCCTTCTCCGCAGTCAGATTACGAGTTTCCGTCAATCTTCGATGGAAAATTTGAGCGAGGCTTGGGAGCGTTATAAACAGTATACTCGAGATTGTCCGCATCATAATTTGGACGAATGGTACTTGGTTGTGACGTTCTACAACGGGTTGAGTGACGAGTTGAGGCAGATTTTAGACTCAGCTGCAGGGGGAAGGTTCACGTACAACGTCGACGATGATAAGGCTTGGCAACTGATCGAGGATACGGAGGTTCATAGCGCCCAATATGCTAAGCCGAGAGGACCCACGAAAGGTGGGAAATACGAGGTCGACGCGATGACACGGTTGGAGGCTCAACTGAGCCAAATGTCTCAACAAATTACTGGTATTCAGGCCAAGGTCACATGTTCATCTTCTAAACCTGTGTATGAGGTAAATGCGGTGGGTCATCACTATTCTCCACCCACCCCGGTTTGTGAGCATTGCAGGGAACATGGGCATTATTTTCAGGACTGCCGTACTTCGATGGAGCAGGTTCATGCTTTTCAGTCGCAGCAGGGCAACCCGTATTCGAACACATACAACGAGGCGATGCGCAATCATCCTAATTTTTCTTATAGAAGCCAAAACGTGTTGAATTCGGGTCCATAACCTTATGTTCCTCCGCCATTTCGAGGTGGTAATTCGGGTCCGCCAACTTATAACTCTTCTTATGCTCCTCCGCCGCGACCACCTCCAGTCGCGAGTGACCCTCTTGCTGATATGCGTACTATGATGATGGCTATGCAGAAAATGCAAATGGAGACGAATCAGGCCGTCAAGCATCTCGAGACGCAGGTTGCCCAAATTGCTACGTCGCAGGCAACCCGTCAAAAGGGTCAACTACCTCCGCAGGGCGACCAACTGAAGAATGTTGAGCATGTTAATGCGATCCAATTGCGTAGCGGAAGGGCTTACGACGGTCCTAAGATGCCCGGGTCGGCTGAGTTGATTAGAGAAGCTGCTGGAGGTGAAGGGGATGACGACGGGACGACGACCAGAAATTTGAGGCCGAAGCGACGGCACTGACGTGACCGGCCGGCCGGTCCGGGCAATAGCAGCGGCAAAGAAGAACTTACGGGTGAAACCTCGGGAATTCAAATCAAGTTGCCTTTTCCTGGGCGAGTACGTCAAGCTAAAGTGGATTCCCAGTTCAGTAAGTTCTTCGAGATCATCAAAGGTTTGCAGGTAAACGTTCCTTTTGTCGATTTGATTAGAGAGATTCCTGCGTTGTAACACCCCGACTCTTTCGCTTTTTAAATAATTCATTTCGTTAGAGTCTATGTTTTATTTCATGCGATTAGCTCATTTTTAGCTCGAGAAAGTCGCTTCGTAGCTTGCTTGTAGTTGGTTTAATCGTGGTTGCGATAACCAAGGTGATCTCCGAGTGTGAGAGCGCGTGAGTGAGCGTGAGGGGGTGTTAAGGAGGTCTTGAGTTGGTCAGAGGTGTTTTGGCGAGCTAAGCGCGAGCTGGGGAAGAAAAGAGAGACATCCGGAGAAAACAGACAAGAATGGCGAGCTACCCGCGGACGACCCGCAGTCGACCCGCGAGAGACCCGCATCGGGCCGCAGTCAACCCGCGGGCAACACTGTTTTGTGCGCGTCGATTGTTTTTCGATCCGTGACTTATCCTAACCTATCCTATACGTATTATAACTTCTCCTAAGCCCTAATTACCTCATTATTCTCATAATTCAACACCCTAAACATCAAAGCCCTCTCTTCTCTCTCCTCAAAATCCATCAATGCTCTCTCAAAAACTCCATTAATTCATTCAATTCTCTTCTTTCAAGCCCTAATTGCTATTCTAATCAATCTCCATCGGTATTCTCATCATTCCTCCTTGCATTAGGTCTTAAATTACTTAGCTTTTCATATTATTATATGTTTGTTATTGCATGCATGTTTATTTGTGTGAATTGTGTGTTTTAATCAAAGGAGAAGAGGACTTGAACGACGAGGACACGGTGTACGTTGAGGACGACGAGGATTAGCCCTACTTTGCTTCATAAAAGGTAACTAGGTGTAGCCCTAGTGGTATTTTGGCATGTATGAGGCCCTAGTGTTGTCTAGGATGATTGGTGATTATTGTTCTATTGAAAAGTTGTGAACTTTGGCTTGTATGATCATGAATTATGACTTGTATGACCTAATTGGAGTCGGCCTCATACTTTGTGAGTCTAGAAGCATGTCTAGGCTATATGGTTGCATGAATAATGATAAATACGATGTTTATATCACTAAAGTTGATATCTTGAACTAGTTTGTAACCTAATATTGATCACATGTTGTCTTTAGTATTGAATACTCCGTATATTGCTAGAATTTGTCATTGTTAAGCTTGTATAGTGATTTGATGATAATAATGGTTGGTTTGGATGTTGGGTGATGTTGATTATGAGTTGATTTAGGTTATTGGATTGGCTTATGTTGGTTATGAGTTAACTCAAGTTATTGAGTTGATTGTTGTAAGCTTGAGACTAGTGTGCGTATGGGTACGGTTATGGCGCATGCGTGAGGAGTTACGACGTCCTAGTTTGGACAGATGCCGCCCTTTGGGTTCTCAACCGGTTATGGTTAGAGACTATGGTAAGTTGTATGTCGTCACCGGTTATGGTGAGGTTTGGCCAAATTAAGACAAGTTGAGGATTTCAAGGTTATGTGGGTCCATTGAAAGAGAATTCACGGTTATGTGGTTCCGCCATAGGGTTTGGAGGTATCGCCGGTTATGGTGAGGTCCGGGGTAGTTCACGGTTATGTGGCTATCCAGTGCTCCGTGCTTGCTCTTGCATTGTTATTGCTTTAATGTTGTTTATTGTTGACCATATTGAGAAATGTTGGGATTGAGCTTGTTATATGTTGCATTGTTGAAGCTATGATTGTTGTCATTGTGTACTCTGATCTTAGGCCATAGGCCAGGTGAGATGACTGTGGGTATTGCTGGTTATGTCTTATATGTTGAAATACGACTGGGGAGCACCTAGTTACTCCCCACTGATTGTGGCTGTTGTTCTCTTTTACGGCAGGCTAGCGCGGGTTCGGGATTGAAAAGTGAGGAAGCCGTGAGGACGACCCCTAGCTAGCTACACGTGTGGATTTTAGGACTCATTGGGATTGTTTGATCATTAGACTTGTTAGACTTTGTCGGTTCGGTTTATATTTATGTTTGGTTGGATTTGTAAGGGGTATTTATTCCCCATTTTGCTAGGCTTCAAGGCCTACTTTGCTATTTTGGTTTACTTAGGTTTTTGCGCGAGTGATGACTCGGATTCACGGTGTTTCCGCCACCGTGGCTTTCATTCTTATTCATTTTCTTTTATGAAAACCTTTTTTAAAGTTGATTTTATCTTGTTGGAAAAATCCGGGTCATTACAGTTGGTATCAGAGCGAACACGCTCCTAACTCTCCTAGATGAGTGCGTAGGT
Source organism: Dianthus caryophyllus (assembly GCA_023091065.1). Taxonomy (NCBI): domain Eukaryota; kingdom Viridiplantae; phylum Streptophyta; class Magnoliopsida; order Caryophyllales; family Caryophyllaceae; genus Dianthus; species Dianthus caryophyllus. The sequence goes on along the minus strand of CM041529.1, from coordinate 5,447,366 downwards.
TTGACTTAGAACCTTGAGTGGAGTGTTGGGTAGACACAATAGAGGGTTGCGTTGCTTTTGTATGCGCTTGAGTAGTTGTTTGGAAGTGGCATGTTTAGTAAGTGCTACTATCAACTATGCTTTTGTGTTGCAGATGTCTAGGAATGGAGGTGCCGCGCAACAGGAGCAACAGCGCATCCGTCGATTGGAGGATGCTATACTCGCCTTGACTGAGGCACAAGCTAACAACCGGGCGATCTTTGACCGCTTTAACCGCCACCATCCTCCCACCTACGATGGTCAGGCCGATCCGATCGTGCTGGAGTCATGGATAAGGGAGATAGAGAAGCTATTCGTAGCTACTGGGTGCCCGGAGGCACAGAAGGTGGATATTGCCACCTATTACTTGAAAGTGGAGGCTGATAACTGGTGGGCTTTGTCGAGAGCTACTCTCCAAGCTCAAGCTGGGTTCAATTGGACCATGTTCTGCACGGCATTGAAGAAACGCTTCTATCCAGACGAGCTCCGTTGGCAGAAGGAGCAGAAATTTATCAACCTGGTTCAGGGTTCTATGTCGGTTCAGGAGTATGCCGACAAGTTCGTAGCTTTGGCTCGCTTTGCGCCAACTATCGTTCCCGACGAAGCAGCTCGCGTTCGTCGATTTGAGAAGAATCTAACCTCAAGGGTTAGGACTGTGCTAGCTGGAATGCCTTCTACTACTTTCCAGCAGGCTTATGATCGAGCCTTGAGCGTATATGCGTCGGTTAAGGCCGAAGATGCTGATGGTGCAGCGAGGAACCGCTTTGTGAAGCGACCTTTTGTTCCATCCCAGCCCTTCCATGATGAGAAGAAGGGGAGATTCGAGACTCGACCGTTTGGGAACTGTGCTCAGGTTCCAGGGAGGCCGACTATGCTGTGCTACAAGTGTAAGAAGGCTTACCACCCGGGTAAGTCGTGTGACGGAACGCCGATCGTGTGCTTTAACTGTAGGGAGCTGGGACATAGGGCTAACGCTTGCCCTAAGGCCGAGAAACCGGCCTATGATGCTGCTGCTGGATCATCCTCTGCCGTTATTCCATCTACTACGACTACGAAGACTAACCCTCCGGTTCAGAAGGGTCGTATCTTCGTTATGAGCCGTGCTGAGGCTGAAGCACATCCTGACGTTATTACTGGTACATTCCTTGTTAACTCTATCCCTGCTTTTGTTCTCTTTGATACGGGTGCGTCCATGTCTTTCATCTCTGCTTCCTTGATCTAGAAGGCGAAGCTTACTTCCTCTGCTTCCGTGGATACTCTCATTTCTCTTCCCACGGGAGAAACCATTTCATGCTCTACTATCTATAAGGATGTTCCTATTTCTTTTGGGATGTCCATCTTGCTTGCTGACCTTGTTCGTTTTGAGCTGTCGGAGTTCGACATTATCTTGGGTATGGATTGGTTAGCGAAGTTTGATGCTAGGTTCATTTGCCGTGATCAGAAGGTCTTGTTAAAAGGACCGTCTGGTTGCAAGATTTCACATACGTGCTGTACTTCGAGGCCGAGTGTTCGTTGGGTGTCTGCGCTGAAAATGAGTAACATGAGAAGGAAGGGGCATTAGGTATATCTACGTATGGTGAAGGATGTCTCCAAGGAGTTAAAGTTGGAGGTCATTCCTGTGGTTCGCGAGTTCGAGGATGTTTTTCCTGAAGAGTTGCTTGGAATTCCACCTGAGTGTGATGTGGAGTTCGTGATCGACTTAGTGCCTGGTACAGGGCCTATCTCTAAGGCTCCGTATCGAATGGCGCCAGCTGAACTACAAGAGTTGAAGAAGCAGTTGGAGGAGATGATTGAGAAGGGGTTCATTCGACCGAGTGTATCACCTCGGGGTGCTCCTGTGTTGTTTGTGAAGAAGAAGGATGGTAGTATGCGACTTTGCACTGATTATCGAGAGCTGAACAAGGTGACTATCAAGAACAAGTATCCTCTGCCACGCATTGAGGATTTGTTTGATCAGCTGAAGGGTGCAAGTGTGTTCTCCAAGATTGATTTGAGATCGGGTTATCACCAGATTCCAGTTCGAGAGCAGGATATACCGAAGACTGCGTTTTGTTCGAGATATGGGCACTATGAGTTCGTGGTGATGCCGTTCGGTTTGACTAATGCGCCGGCTGTGTTTATGGATCAGATGAATCGAACCTTCAGTGAGTATTTGGATCAGTGTGTCGTTGTTTTCATTGACGACATTTTGATCTATTCCCGTGACGAGGCTGAGCATGAGAAGCATTTGCGTTTGATCTTGGAGGTGCTGAGGAAACAGAAGTGGTATGCAAAGTTCTCCAAATGTGAGTTTTGGTTGAGGGAGGTTGCATTCTTGGGTCATGTGATTTCAGGTGAAGGTGTGATGGTTGACCCATCGAAAGTGGAGGCTGTGTTGAATTGGGAGAGTCCGAAGAACGTTAATGAGATTCGGAGTTTCCTTGGTCTAGCTGGCTATTATAGGAGGTTCGTGCAGGACTTCTCAAAGTTAGCGAGACCGTTGACTCAGTTGTTACGGAAGGAGTCGAAGTATGTGTGGAGCGAAGCTTGTGAAGCTGCTTTTCAGGAACTGAAGAAGAGGTTGACTACCGCGCCGGTGTTAACATTACCTGAAGAGGGTGTCGAGTTCGATGTGTATAGCGATGCTTCGAAGTTGGGTTTGGGTTGTGTGTTGATGCAGAAGGGGAAAGTTATTGCTTATGCGTCGAGGCAGTTGCGAGTGCATGAGCAGAACTATCCTACACATGACTTGGAGTTGGCTGCGATTGTGTTTGCCTTGAAGCTGTGGAGACATTATCTGTATGGGGCGTCAAGTAAGTTCTACACTGATCATAAGAGTTTGAAGTACATCTTTACGCAGCGGGATTTGAATATGAGACAAAGGCGTTGGTTGGAGCTGATCAAAGATTACAACATCGAGTTGCAGTATCACGAGGGGAAAGCGAATGTGGTAGCTGACGCTTTGAGTAGAAAAGGGAAACGTGTCTTGAATGCGGCATGGGTCCTTCCCGATGAGTTATGTCGGGAGTTTCAGAAGCTGGAATTGGAAGTGGTTGAACGTGGAGCTGATGTGAGTGCTATGGTTGCTGAACCAGAGCTGTTTCATGAGATTCGAGTGAAGCAGCGCGAGGATCCAGTTCTAGAGACCATTCGTACTACTAAGGAGAATGGAGGAGCTGAAGACTTCACAATTGGTGCTGATGGAAGTCTACGGTTCAAGAATAGGTGGTGTGTTCCTAGTTGTGAGTTCCTGAAGAAGAAGATTCTAAAGGAGGCTCATAGTTCTCCTTACTCGGTTCATCCAGGTGGTGAGAAGATGTATAAGGACTTGAGGCTGCATTTCTGGTGGCCTAATATGAAGAGGGAGATTGCTGATTATGTTGCTAGGTGCATGGTGTGTCAGAAAGTGAAATTTGAGCATCAAAGACCAGGGGGTTTGCTACAACCTCTTGAAATCCCGACGTGGAAGTGGGATTCGATCTCTATGGACTTTGTGATGGCTTTGCCGAGGTCTTCTAGTGGTAAGAATGCCGTGTGGGTAGTGGTCGATCGTTTGACGAAGGTTGTACATTTTATCCGTATGAAGGAGACATGGAGTATGGAGGAATTGGCTACTGCTTATCAGAAGGAGATCATTCGTTTGCATGGGGTTCATAAGGATATCGTATCGGATCGTGATCCTAGGTTCTGTTCCCAGTTTTGGAAGAAGCTGCAGGAGGCGTTGGGTAGTGAATTGAAGATGAGTACAGCGTTTCATGCGGGTACAGATGGCCAGACTGAGAGGACCATCCAGACTTTGGAGGATATGCTACGGGCTTGTGCTTTGGAGTTCCAAGTTGGTTGGGAGAAGAGTCTACCGTTAGTTGAGTTCTCCTACAATAACAGTTACTAGGCTAGTATCCAGATGGCACCGTTCGAGGCTTTGTAAGGTAGGAAGTGCAGAAGTCCTATGTGTTGGGACGACATTTCAGAAGCGGCAGTGCTCGGACCTGAGATGGTGGAGGAATCGATAGAGCAAGTAAGGCTCATTCGCGAGAAGCTGAAGGCGGCGCAGGATCGACAAAAGTCTTATGCTGATTTGCGTCGTAGGCCGATTGAGTTTGAAGTCGGCAATAAGGTGTTCTTGAAAGTGTCACCGATAAAGGGGGTGAAGCGATTTGGGATTAAGGGTAAGCTTAGTCCTAAGTATATTGGACCGTATAAAGTGTTGGAGAGGATAGGTGAAGTGGCATATCGGTTAGCCTTGCCGCCTAACTTGTCTAAGGTGCATGACGTGTTCCATGTGTCGCAGTTGAGGAGATACCGTAGTGATCCCTCGCACGTGGTACAAGCTGACGTTTTAGAGGTGGAGCCTAATTTGACCTACGAAGAGAAACCCGTTCAAATCCTTGATAAGAAAGAGAAGAGGCTTAGAAACAAGGTGGTTCCGTTAGTGAAGGTACTTTGGAGGAGCCAGAAGTACTAGGAAGCTACTTGGGAGACCGAGGCTTCCATGCGAGAGAAATATCCTTTTCTTTTCGAGTCAAGTATTTCGTTATCCTCAAGTTTCGAGGACGAAACTTCTTTTTAGGGGGTGAGACTGTAACACCCCGACTCTTTCGCTTATTAAATAATTCATTTCGTTAGAGTCTATGTTTCATTTCATGCGATTAGCTCATTTTTAGCTCGAGAAAGTCGCTTCGTGAGTGTGAGAGCGCGTGAGTGAGCGTGAGGGGGTGTTAAGGAGGTCTTGAGTTGGTCAGAGGTGTTTTGGCAAGCTAGGCGCGAGCTGGGGAAGAAAAGAGAGACATCCGGAAAAAACAGACAAGAATGGCGAGCTACCCGCGGACGACTTCATGATCGACCATGAGACCCATGATCGGGCATGATCAACCCATGGCAAAGACTGCTTTGTCTTGGCGTCGATTGTTTTTCGATCCGTGACTTATCCTAACCTATCATATACGTATTATAACTTCTCCTAAGCCCTAATTACCTCATTATTCTCATAATTCAACACCCTAAACATCAAAGCCCTCTCTTCTCTCTCCTCAAACTCCATCAATACTCTCTCAAAAACTCCATTAATTCATTCAATTCTCTTCTTTCAAGCCCTAATTGCTATTCTAATCAATCTCCATCGGTATTTTCATCATTCCTCCTTGTATTAGGTCTTACATTACTTAGCTTTTCATATTATTATATGTTTGTTATTGCATGCATGTTTATTTGTGTGAATTGTGTGTTTTAATCAAAGGAGAAGAGGACTTGAACGACGAGGACACGGTGTACGTTGAGGTGTGGATACCCAAATCCGTACCTCCCGCCAAAAACCCAGTGATGTAACAATGGACTTTTATTGCATGCTTTTATGTTGACTTAAATGGTTCTAACTGTGACGAATTCAAGTTAAATGTTTTGAAATGCAAATGAGGTTTCTCTATGGGTCATCACTCTTAGTGTCTTTAGGTCTAGAGTCTAGCTTGTCTCGAGTTCAGGTCCTAATTGGCATGCGCACACCCCTTTTTAAACACCTTAAGTCTAATTGACCCTTTTACATTAATAAGGTTCAATTCGATTCTCCTAAATCCCTAAATTTAGGCCCAGTCGCTAAAACCACATTTTAGAACTGGCAAACACCCAGGATAGTCTCACGGAATGTCCTATCTCACAAAATGCTACAAAATACACCCTTTTTACGTTTTCAGGGCTCGGGCCCGAAACCGAGCCCAAACCCATGCCTGGCCCGCTTCCCAAGTTCCAGGATAACCTAATCAAAACCCTAAAACACAGCCACAATAACGTAACTTAGAGCTCAAGCAAAGATTATACCGTATATCCTAAAATATAATTTGGAAATATACGGAATAATATGATAATGCCCGCCCTACCAATCGCAAGAGGCCTTGCGATTAGGGCAGGCAGCTGCAAGGAGTCTTGCGATTGCCTCGGGCTATCGCAAGGTGCCTTGCGACTCCTAAGTCCGGTTTTATCCCCTAGGTTTCCTGAATCTTGCCGAGCTCTACACTATAAATACAGCCCTCCCTTCATTCGATTCAAGACACAATTTTCAGAATCAATACACGTTCAATTCACAACTCAAATCTCTCTCAAAGCCTCACGCATAAACATCCTTGAATTCTTCATTTTCCTGTTGAATTCTCCTCTTTGAAGCGAAGCGCTGCCAGTTTCCTGACTTGAGACAGGTAGGTCTTAATCCTGCATGGATTAAGGTTTTTCTTCTTTGACTAGCAAGGGCCTACACTAGGCTCACCCCGACTTTGGTACGCAAGTCTGCTTTTCATAAGGCGGCCATGCACCTCGAATACACACCCTATTCGTAATACCTTTCCAAAGTCGCATAAACAACTGACCTCTTTAAAATAAATCAATGGCTAATTGAACTTTATTTTATTGTATGCATTAGCAAATCCTCATCTTGCATCTAAATCACTTTAAATGAATTCGTCATTAAACTGAACTGTTTTTGTTAACAAGTTAAGCATGCTTAACTGAGGGTTTTAAACAACCTCTTTTTGCATTATTTATAACTTTTATTGCACTTGTACGTAGCGAATTACTTAGGCTCATGTATCATTCTTTGCATTGTTCTCAAGTCTAGTAGAGGCTATCTTTTGATAGGCTTTTCCAAAAGATCTTTCATAAAAACATTACTTTGAATTATACTTTAGAAAAGTACCCTCACCCGAATCCTCTCTGGTTTCACAATAACCTTAGAAGGATAGGTGTCGACGTGCCTTGAACTCTAAGACGTGTCTTTGAGCATGAGGACACGGAAGCGGGTTCTAAATTTCCCTCATAATTTAGTGGCGGCTCCAAAACAGTTTTAAAAGTTTTTTCCTACTTAATCTTTTTAACTTTACGCCCTTAGCAAGACGTCGAGTGGTTCCATGTTAAATCCCGGTACCTACAGTTGGCGACTCCGCTGGGGACAGGTTTTATTTTTGAAACTAAAACTAGCTTTTTCTTTTAAAGATAAAAATGAGACTTGAACGACTTGAGAACAATCAACATACATGAGTTAAGCATATCCGTTTAGAGTCGAATCTAGTCGGATTCACACACCAACACCCCGAGAGGTGGTTCCAAACGCAGGCATCGTCCATTCGACGAGGCACGTACTGGACTAACCTTCCTCTCACCCCTCCACGGCTTGCCGTAGCGAACTGATTTGACCGCCGCAGGGCCCGTCGTATCCTACACGTTATACTGTGTGGGCGAAGGGCTAAAAGCATCTGCCAAAGCGTACTCAAATCAGTTGGAGGCGTACAAGACTTGACCAAACGACCAAGAGTCATAATGCATTTAACGCGAGGCTATACAATATAGTCTTTTTCAAAATTCATTTGCATATTTTCGAAAAGTCGCTTCAAATTTTCAAAAATAATCAACCTAACAAACTAACAAGCTAACACTTTTCAAACAAAATAATCGCGAGTTTTCGAAATAAACCTTTTTCAAATTTTCCTTTTACAAAATTAGCAAAAACTCGAGTTAAGGCTCTTTAACCTAAACTCGTGGACTTCATTCCTTGAGCCTCACGGCTCAAATCCTTTTTAACATCCTCGACTTGCCTAAACCCGAGTCGATTCCTTTTTACGCATCCACCTTCGGCCCACGACAACATACCGTCATTCGAGCCAAGTGGATGCAAAGTAAAATCTTTTAACATCGAGATGAGCTGCGCGCACACATTCTCGTCTCAAAAACACCCCTACCTTATTTTCAAAAACTTCCTCTTTTTCAAAACTTAAAAGAGTCCTTTTCAAACGAAATGAGCTAAGACGAACATATAAATGAACGTGTCAGTCGGGTCTGTCATGTAGCTGATGCACTCCATGCAAATGTAGGAAAACTTCAACTGGATACCCGCCGCACTAAGAACCGAGTTGTCCTCCCCTACAGAAAACGAACCTACAAACGAAAAATCGCCGGCAACGAAGACGTCAACGCACTCCGCGAACAAGTTACCAAACTAACCAATGACCTTGAACACCTACTGACCCACCACGAAACCGAAGTTACTCGAATGGAGCTAAGAATCAAGGACGAGGCGGATAAGCACGCCAAGAAGCTCCAGGCTATGGAGGAACGCCTCGGTACCCCAGGAGGTTACTCCATACACAAAGAGAACGAGAACACCCTCAAAATATCAGGGATGCACTACCAAGCAAGCTCGCCCTCAGTGATCTCCCGATATTTCAAGGTCACGAAAGTCCGATCACTCATATCAGGGCCTTCAAATCGCAAATGGGTATTAAGGGGGTTGATCCGGAGCACTGGCCATCACTGTTCCTACACTCTCTCGCAGCCATACCTAAGACCTGGTTCTACTCTCTAAACCCGGAACGGGTATCTTCATTTGAACAAATCACCGTCGAGTTCGATCATCAATATAAGGACAACGACGACACCCAGGTCTCCATCCGTACCTTGGAGGTCCTATCACAAAGGGACAACGAAGGATTCACCGAGTACCTTACTAGGTGGAAGAAGCTCAGTGCACAAATCCCGAATCGTCCACGAGAGGACGAACTTGTGCCCAAATTCGTCAATAACTTGCGAATCGTGTACCAGTTCTACATGCGGTATAGCAACATACAAACCTTCAAACAACTTACTAAGGTCGGCACCCAGATTGAAGAGAACCTTAGAACCAGAACTATGGCCAAATATACTGGTCATGCATACCAAGGGAGTTCATCTAAGTCAACACGTACGGCCAAGGGCGATGAGAGTCGTACTGTTGCCAACCTAGAGTCGCTTGGCGATCCGGGATCATTCGCCACTACCACATCTTCTCCCTTCAAACCCAGAAGGAGTTTTGATACACTTTACATGTCTTACACTAAGGCATTCAAGAGACTGGTCGACAAGAACTATCTGCAACCTATCGGGCCAACCACCGAACCGCCCGAAGACAAAAAGCCTAAGTCGTGGGATTCTAATGCCTACTGTGCATACCACAGAGGCAAAGGCCACGATACTGAAAACTGCTTCAAACTGAAGCACGCTATCCAAGACCTTATCGACCAAGGAAAGCTCGATAAGCCAACTGCTAATGGTAAGCCATCCAATAAAGACAATCCTCTGGCTAACCATGAAATCTTTGTGGGCTCCATACCCGTCATTGATTGCTCATACCTCATCACACCTACCGACGACCAGATCAATACTATCTCTCTTGACCAGCCAATCATGGAGAGTAATGTTCAAGCCGACAGCGAGAGCTTCACCAATTTCCTAGCCAGATGGAAGGAGCTCAATGAACACCTCGTAAGCCTAGTACACCCAGATGAACTCGTGCATGATATCATCGAGGACCTACACCCAGTATACCAAACCCACCTTCGGTATGCTAACATACGCAATTTCCAGCATCTTGTCAATATCGCCACACAAATTGAAGATGATTTAAACGCCTGTTATGGCGAACAAATCAATGGAGTGTGGTATTCAGTAGCGAGAGCGAGGGCGAATGGCCACCACCTAACAAGACCATAGCCCAAATCAACAACACCAGCAATTCTTCCTCTTCTAAAAATAACAAAAAGAGGAAGAACAAGAAGGGAAAGAAGAAAGGTGGCAAGCCCCAGGTCAAGGTCAATGAACCCGAGACTAAGGACGAGGTCTCACATCTCACCCGTTCCGGGCGGCCTTACCAGAATATCTTCACAGACGCTTATGCCCAAGAAGCCGCCGCCCCCCGACAAGGGCAGAGCTGTAGTCCAGGAGGACGTCCCCTTCAAAGACACACCCGCTACTCCAGTAGTCCTACCACCAAACACGGGCGAGACGCTTCAAAAGCAACTCGTCCGCACCAAAGCTGATATCTCTATCTGGGCTCTCCTACGAGACTCCGCTGAAGACAGAAAGGCATTCGTCTGCGCCCTACAAATAGCAAGCGCGGACGCAGATATTTCACCCGACCAAATGGTCAATCATGTTACGAGAGATTGGCTTGCCGGAGCCATCACTTTCTCCGATAATGAATTCCCAACATTTGGCGCTAATCACAACTTAGCCCTCTACATTAGCGCCGAATGCAGGAAACGAACATTACCCGTGACTTTGATCGACAATGGGTCTGCAGTGAATGTTCTACCCCTATCAACTGCACGTTGTCTGGATCTCGACGACAAAGACTTTCAACCAAGCAACGAAGGTGTCAAAGCCTTCGACGGGACCAAACGTAGTGTGAAAGGGACAATCTCCCTCCACGTACGCACAGGCCCCATAGAACGAAAGGTCGACTTTCAAGTAATCGACATGACACCGTCCTACAATATGCTTCTAGGACGTCCATGGATTCACGCTGTAAGAGCCGTGACATCCACGCTACACCAAAAGGTGAAGCTACCTCTTAATGACGAAGTCATAACAATCAACGCCTCCAACTTTCGCGCTCTTCTTGATTCACCCAAGGAACGTAACGCCGCAGATATCACGATTGAGGAGAACCAAGAACACTGTGGCTTCGACTTTGAAATAGGTGCTATCACGACCACACCTATCCGAACCTACAACCCTTTCGAAACCAAGGATAATCATAGCCTCTGGCCCACTATGGGTCTAGGCTACAAGCCAAAGGAAGGTGATCTCGAGCAAATGACTAAGGAAGTCAGAAAGCGCAAGTTCGCGCGCAAATTCAACCTACCACGGTACTCATTTGACATGAGTAAGTACTTCATCTCAGGGGGAGGGTACGATCAAGACAACTCCACCAAACCTCAAGAACACTGTTTCGCTAGTGAAAGCGGACTTCCCTTCACTAACAAGACTAGTGAAGACTTGGTCTCCTCCGTCATCCGAGACCGTCGCTTCAATCCCGACGACCTCATTACCGATGTCGCCGAGAAAACCTTAAACGGTTGGTACAAAATTACCAAGTGGACCGATTCACAGGGCCACAGATATCAACTTGTCACAGGGGAAGGACCCCTCTTTGACAAAATAACCTCTCAAAATGGTGAAGACTCAAGTGATGATACTTCAAGCAACAGCACCACCGAAGACGACGAAGAGGAGGAAATTCTATTAGGACCTAATTCTCTAAGTGTCGGGTCATCTGTCGACCCATCTTCTAGTTTCAGCTTAGACTTTTTATTTTCGGAGGCTAACTCCAGCTCTTCTCCTAATTTGTCAAACATTTCTTCTTTAATGAATAATACAGATAAGTTTCCTTATGTCTCGTCTCAAGCTAAAAACAAACAAATAAACAATGAACAACAAACAAAATTTGAACAAATAAACAAAGCAACACAACACATAAATCCGTGCGATAAAAACGAACTAATGAATGAACAATCGTTAATTAAATACATTGCAAACATCGTAAACAACCCAACGCAGAACCCAATCATCGAGGACACCATAACCATTAACATAGGAACCCCCGAGGAACCAAGGGAGCTGCAGCTAGGCGCCTCACTGAGTGAGGACGAACGCACAAACTTCACCTAACTCTTAACCGAGTTCAAAGACGTCTTTGCATGGTCATATAAGGACATGCCCGGCATCGACAGAAGCATAGCCGAACACCACATCCCCATCAAACCCGGTTTCAAACCTATCAAACAAAAACTAAGGAGACTACGACCCGAATGGTCCCTTATGGTCAAAGAGGAAATTGAGAAACAACTACAAGCCGGCTTCATCCAAGTCGTCGAATACTCAGATTGGGTCTCAAATACGGTCCCAGTTCTGAAGAAAAACGGCAAGATACGAGTATGTGTCGACTTTCGCGATCTAAACAAGACAAGTCCAAAGGACGACTTCCCATTACCGCACGTAGACGTTCTAGTCGACAACACCGTCGATCATGCCCTTCTATCCTTCATGGACGGGTATGCAGGATACAATCAAATCAAGATGGCCCGAGAGGACATGGCCAAAACCACATTCATCACACCATGGGGCACGTACTGCTACACGGTCAAGCCTTTTGGTCTAATCAACGCAGGTGCAACCTACCAACGCACCGCGACTACACTTCTACACGACATGATGCACAAAGAGGTCGAGGTGTACGTGGACGATATGATCGTCAAATCCAAGGAGAGAAATGATCACGTTGCCAACCTTCGCAAGTTTTTCACACGTCTCCGCCAATACAAGATGCGTCTCAATCCCCAAAAGTGTACATTTGGAGTAAAATCCGGCAAGCTATTAGGACACGTAGTGAGCCAAAGAGGCATCGAGGTCGACCCCTCGAAAATAAAGGCAATGCAACCACCCAAGAACCTAGACGAAATCAGAAGTTTCCTGGGTCAAGTCCAATACATCTCCCGCTTCATAAGCAAACTAACCATGATATGTGAACCAATCTTCAAGAAACTGAAGAAAACCGACCACGTAGAATGGGATGAAGCTTGTCAACAAGCATTTGATAAGGTTAAGGAGTTGTTATCCAACCCCTCAGTCCTAAGACCACCACAAAAGGACCTACCCTTATCACTCTACCTCATAACAACACCAACCGCAATGGGCGCCATGCTCGCCCAGGAAGTCAACGGCGAAGAACATCCAATTTACTACATCAGCAAGAAGTTTCTCGACTATGAAACTCGATACGCGCCCGTCAAGAAAAGTTGTTTGGCGTTAGTGTGGGCATCCAAAAAGCTCCGTCACTATATGCTGGCACATCAAACAAAGGTCTACTCAAAAATGGACCCTGTCAAATACCTTTTCGAGAAACCCGTGCCAAATGGACGCATGGCACGATGGACCCTACTTTTAGCTGAGTTTGACATTGTCAACGTTCCCCTCAAAGCCATCAAGGGACGAGCAGTCTCAGACTTCCTCGCCGATCACGCAATCGACGAAGAGCCCATCATAGACACCACATCATTCCCCGACGAAGGAATATACAACATAAATGAAGAACAATGGGAAATGTACTTCGATGGTTCGTCAAATTACCGAGGCTGCGGAGTAGGAATACTACTCATTTCCCCGAACGGTGAACATACACCCCTTTCCATCAAATTGGACTTTGATGTAACAAACAACGCCGCAGAATATAAGGCATGCCTGCACGGACTACAGGCCGCACTCATACTAAACGCAAGGAACCTACGAGTATACGGGGATTCCTCGCTAATCATCAACCAAGTATCAGGAGCATGGAAGATACTCAATGAAAACCTCGCATTATACCAAAACAAAATCCAAGAACTTATCGCCAAATTCCATCGCGTAGAGTTCTTGCACCTACCTCGCGAAGAAAACCAATTCGCAGACGCCTTATCTAAACTAGCGTCACTACTAAACATCCCCCCGGGAATGCAAACCATTCCCATCGTCGTGGAACGAAGCCACGAGCCCGCATACATATGTGACATCGAAGCCGAGGAAGAACAAACTGAACCTTGGTATCAAGCAATAATCAACTTCAAACGAGACGGAGAATACCCGCCAAATATCGACAAACGCGGCAAAAGAGCTCTCCAGCTTCTAGCATCACAATTCGTGTCGGAAGTGGACAAACTACTCAAGAAAACGCCCCAGGGTACGCTACTCTTATGCGTTGATCACAACAAAGGACGAGAAATTATATCTCAAGTCCACGACGGCGAGTGCGGACCACACATGAACGCTCGAGCCCTATGCAAACAAATCCTCAGGCTAGAATTGTATTGGACCACCATGGAAGCCGACTGCGCGAAATATGTCAAACATTGCCACAACTGCCAGATCTTCGCAAATGTGCAACACGTACCCCCTTCACCTCTGTATAGCCTCACATCACCTTGGCCTTTCTCCACGTGGGGAATTGACGTCATTGGCAAAGTACACCCGGTTGGAGCAAGAGGACACTGCTTCATCCTCGTGGCCATCGACTACTTCACGAAATGGGTCGAGGCCGCATCATACCGTAAGCTTGACACAAAGGAAGTCGCCCGTTTTATTCAAAACAATATCATATGCAGATACGGCATACCTCATGAGCTGATCAGCGACCAAGGCTCACACTTCCGAGGAGAAGTTGAACCCATCCTCACCAAGTACAACATTCAAACACACAAATCATCACCATACCGACCCCAAACCAACGGAGCGGTAGAAGCTGCAAACAAGACGGTCGTCACCATCCTCAAAAAGATGATTGACACCTGTCATGACTGGCCACACAAGATTCCCTTCGCCCTATGGGGATATCGAACCACAATACGCACACCAACAGGGATGACACCCTACTTCCTAACCTATGGCATGGAAGCTGTACAACCTGTAGAAATCGAGATACAATCACTTCGAATTCTAATGGAAGCAGACTACCAGAAGCAGAATGGGCACGCGAACGATATGAACAACTCATTCTCCTAGACGAAAGGCGCTTACACTCACTAAGCACCGTTCGCATGTACCAATCAAGACTACAACGTGCATATAACAAACGGGTCAAACCACGCAATATCAACGTGGGTGACCTAGTCCTCAAATCAGTAAGGGCCCCACTACCGGTCGATCCAAGAGGGAAGTTCAAACCTAATTGGGCCGGACCGTACCTAGTTAAAGAAATCCTTCCCGGAGGAGCCGCAAGGCTAACCGACCTCGACGACCAAGAATTTAACCTACCCACCAACCTCGATCAGCTTAAGAAATACTACCCTTAGGCTCTAAACAACTTTGCAATGTATTTAAAAAAAAAAAACACAACACAACGCACGGACGAACTACGCTGGTTTGATTCCACGAAAGTGGATACGTAGGCAGTTTCGCAAGAAACCCAACCAAAATCACGAACTACGCCGGTTTGATTCTGTGTAAAACATGGATACGTAGGTAGCTTTTCAAAGCGCAACCGAACTTCTTTGCACGCACGCCCAAAGCTTAAAAGGTCAAGGGCGATGCACTCACAAAATGACACGCTCAAAGCTTAAAAAGGTCGAGAGCACAGTCAACACAAAACGCTTAAGTCTAAAGCTTAAAAAGGTCGAAGACTTAAAAACAAAACATATATCCGAAGCTTAAAAAGGTCGAGGATAAAACAAAGCAAACGAGACGAGACAAAAAGCAAACACTTTTCTTTATTAATCTTTAATTTTGAAAATGCTTACATCTTACGTGAAAAGTTTAAAACTAGCTTTCAAACTTCTTTTATTCATTGAACAATTAAATAAACAAAAATTCTTTGAATAAAACATTTAAAGTCTAAATCTAAGTGTCTTTCCTACAGCGCTTTGGAGAATCCTCTTCATCTTCGTCCCTTGAAGCATCCGCACGAACAACCACAGAAGCAATCATCGGATTCGGAATACTCCTCTCGAATCCTGGGGGCTCAACAGGGCCTTCTTCATCTTCAACCTTTTCACCCAGACGGTCCTTCACAGTCACCTTAGGTCCGAGCCTTTCCCCAAGTGGCTTGGACGAAGACGCTCCTGAGCTCAAAAGGTCGCTATAATCCCGTCTCCCTCGCACAGCCGCATGCGCCAACGACGGCCTTGGACCCGTCTGTTCGCGCCTTCGCATGTTCTCCCTATCCTGAGGATCCAAAGAAATGCACCACCTCCGATAGAAGTCCGAGACACGAGTAGTCTCAGAACCAGCTGGTCGAGCCCAAGTCACTCGATCAGACCATCCTCGCACCCAAGCATCAATCATCCGGTTGTTCAGAACAACCGACTCGCATATCCGAGTATCCTGCGCTGGAATAACCTGTGCTAGACCGATCTGTCTCCTCAGCCGATGAGGGTGGATCCATATGCCCCGCTCAAACCCACACAACATTATCCCGCTAGCCTCATCTGCAACAGCTGGTGCCGTGATGTGTCGAATGGACCACCACGACACAGTCCACCTAATCGTCCTCTCTCGAACGAACCCTTGGAAGTAGTTCACCGACCGCTCCCGAGGCATAGCCCAATGAAGAGCACGAGTAGTCAACCCAGCCGGAACGTACACCTCACCACCCGGTGGAGCCAATACACGCAGACGCTCCATCAACTAAATCTGCAGGATCATAGCACACCCGCGATATGAGCTTAGAAGATTTGCATGGCGGTCGTCCAAGCCTAGTATAGTCTCAGCTAGGATCAACGCTGAAGGATCATGACCCAACTCCATCTCCTCCATGACCCGTGCATACCTAGCATGGCCATGCACACCATCTTCAATCGATCCAGCAAAGCAGTACCGATGTAGCAAGCAAAACCCAAGAGCTCTCCTCCTAGACCGAGCAGAAATGCTCACGTCACTCAAATTCATGTAACGCTCACACAAACGTCGCATGTTCACTACACCTCCCTCAAACAAGCCGTCAGCCTGAGCATTAGTCATCGAGAGATACTGTCGCAATCTCCCGTTATACCCAAACTCGCTCCTGACTACCACAGGAGTAGTACGGTTAGACCACCCTGCTATAGCCGAAAACTCCTCTAACAACGGACATATCTCACCTCCCGGGAACCTGAAAACATGCACCCTAGGATCCCAATAATTAAGACAAGCATCAAGGAAGTCAACCTCGACGCGCATCTGCCTAAAACCTATGAAGACACCCGCAACAGTCAAAGACAACGCCCTCTTCTCCGACTCGTTAAGAGAAGACGTCCACCGCTTCAAAAGACCATCAAAATGGTCCATATTTCAAACAAATACAAAAAATATTCTTAAAAAAACTAAGCTATTTAAGAGAATACAAAAAAAGCAAAGAAAAGATTTGAGATTGAATGAGGATTATACCTCGTACCTCCCCTTTTTATATAGGAAAACAAAATCTCGAATTAGGAAAATTCGACGATAGAACCGGCAGTCCCAGCCGCAAGGGGCCTTGCGATTGGAGGAGCCAATCGCAAGATGCCTTTCGATTACCACAACCATTCGCAACCCATGTTGCGATTCCTAGGGGCGGCTTTATCCCCAAATTTCAATATTTTCGACTTTCCAAATCCTAGCATGCATGCAAATACGACGTACACCTTAATTGGGCTCCCTAATTCGGGCCTAATTACAAACAATCGAACATGGATCCATCACAAACAATGACTAATCCGATCACAACACGCTTCATTTTATAGTTCGTTAAAGCTCATTTCGAATTTTAAACGTCTAAAATGAACATTTTGAAACACGTTTTCAACAAAACATTTTCAAAGCAACGTCTCCCACTCGGGAATCATTTTCAAATTTTTTCTAGCTACTAACTCAACAGGTACGAGAAGAAATAGAAAGTACGGATACAACGACAACGACTACAAGTTCAAGCTACAAGACATGAAGCGACTAAGGATGACGACGACGAAGCTCCTCGATCTCCCTCTAAAGCCGAGCCACCTCCGCCCGACTTTGACAAAGCTCAGCTGCCTGCTCTGCCCAAGCCATCCTCCAACGGTGGGCTATCCGCCACAATTTCTTGTGGACATCCTTCGCAACTTGCACAAGACATTTCAAACACATTTTACCTCATTTTGCCTTAATTTTACACTAAATTAAGTCAAACTACGGGGGTAAATTCAAACCCTGTACACCCTTTGCTCCATTTTGCCTTAAATATACACTAATTTAAGCCAAACTACGGGGGTAAAATTGAAACCTGCACCCTACCTACTCCATTTTGTCCTAATTCTAGGTCCAATTAAGACAAACTCCGGGGGCAAAACCTCAAACTCGCACCTTAATCTTCATTTTGACTACAGTTTCACTAAGCTATAGTCAAACTTGGGGGCTAATACAAAAACATGCCTAAGCTCAAGTTTGCCCTTCGTTAACCACTAACTTGGTCAAACTGGGGGCTTACATAGGATACAAATCAAGAAGTCATATTTTTTTCACCTTATCACCCCAGCTCTCCATCCCTGCATCCGTAATCGCCGGCAGATGCTCAGGTACGTGGAAGGTCTCCCGTATCCTGGCATTGTCCCTCTCCACAGTTGTAGGGAAGTCTGGGGGCTGGAACGCCAAGTCAGCATCTGGCACCTACAACATGAAACACAACAAAATTAGGGAAATTTTTTTGCAAACTTTTACCCTACACAAAAGAACGAAGCATACCTCAATAGGCCCACCAGCAAGCCTACCCCACGCAAACTGCGTGTAATCTTGCTGACGAAGGAGGAGATTCTCCGACTCCCCCTCAAGATGCAGCTGCCTCTGCTGCCGAGTCAAGACCCGGGTCTCGAAAAGAACCTTAGGTGGATCAAGAGGCACGGCGAAGTCAGGATACCTCGTCTGAACCGTCAGGCGCTCGCCCAAGTACCAAACATACCCATATGGCGCAGCTAAGTACAACCGTTGGGAGTCACGCTCCCGGAAGCGCACCCACAACCCCTCAGGAACGCCCATGTACTGCTCCCACGGACGCGGCGAAACTACAACAAAGAAGACACATGTCAAAACACATTTTCAAGCAAAATCAACTAAATACATGCTATTTAGAAGATTTCAATACATACCTGACCACCTCTCAGCTCGTTCCGCTGACCCCAAACAAAGTCATATGACCAGTCGTACCCGATACGGCTACACGTACCCCATGTCCAAACCGCAGGGTACTTTTTCTCCATAGTAACCGCCTCCTCGGGCAGGAAGAAAGGGAAATGACTATAGATCCAACACTACACAAGAAACATGAACAAGTTAGTACGAAGTATACAACATTTTGAGCAAATCAACTGAAGACAAGAACAACGTACCTCCAACAACAAGCCAAGAGACACGATGGGAATCCTAGACCCCCCATCCATCTTCCGTGGCCTCACCGCATCCATGCAGAAACGGATGCACAAACCCAAGGCCGGGGATACCCAATCGTACGCCCCGATCGCACTCCAGTCCAGAAGATACATAAGCACCGAAGTAGCAGCCCGCTCTCCCTTCTCGCCGAAGTAGGCAGAGCTAACAAACCACCAAAGCCACATACGAGCGTTCTGCTCGTCACTCCAAACTCCAGGACCATGCTGAGTCTTCCCCTCGAAGTACTCCATGAAGTAGCTCGTCTTAACAGAGCTAGGTGCCTTCCCTTAATACGGCACCTCCAAACCAGCACCAACAGCCTCGAGCACCGCCTTATCGTCAATAGGTGGCGCAAGAGCAAAGTCCATATCACGATCATCGAAGGGCAGACCTGTGATAATGGCATACGCGGACAAAGTAATGCCCGCCTCGAACCCCGGCAAATGGAACGTCGTGGTCGTATCCCAATACCGATCAAGAAACGCCCGGATGACCCTCAAGTTCGCCGTAGTCCGGCTATCTATAATCTGGACCCAATGCTTTACCAGTGGACCCAAAGCACACCTATCGACCCTCTCCCTCGCCCCGGGAGTCAAGACATTTTCATACGCCCAAATGACAGACGAAATGCCAGAAAACGTCCTGATATATCCTATCGGAAGCCCAGTAAGAGCTCGATGTGACAGAAGATGCTCACGGTCTGCCACCAGGTCATGACCATCCCAATTTTTCGCAAAAGGACGATCAACACACGGACCGTGACTCGCACGGCCCCTACCACGAGACCCTGAAGCCTGTGAAGACTCACCCTCCTCCATGGCCTCTACCTCTCGCTCCTCCTCACCTATAGCACCCCCACGATGACCACGGGCACCCATTCCACGTCCACGACCCCTCCGGGTCGGAAAGTCAACAGACCCAGGAGAAGGATCCCTCGCACTAAAAGCACGACGCAAACTCGAGCCACCAGGAGTAGTAGGCTCCTCAGCTCTAGAACCTGTACTCCGACGAGACTGAGCCCTCGTCATAGGAGGCCTAGACCAATCCTCCCCTACGACATTTCCAGAACATGAACATTACCACAGAAATAGCAACAAGAACACCCTATACAGGGCCTTTTCAGGCCTAATTCACAATTTGGCTGAAAACCGCTCTACACACATCAAAATTTCAACTTGATGGTTTCTATACACCACATTAACCCTCAATTACACCCCAGAGGAATTAATCGCATTTTGGAGACTCCGATCAAAAACCCCTAATTTTGACCTAAGTTCTCCGTTTTAATCAACTTTAAACCTCAATTTAAAGGACGATTACTAGCATTTTTTCAAAAAATAACACCATACACATACTATACTAGTCAAGGGGAACCTATGGCGAAGTTTAATTGCAATTCCGAGACCGAAAATCTGGGTCCGATTTTTGGGTCGGGACCATTTCACACGAAATTGGTCCAAAAATGTCTCGAATAGTATACATTTCACACATACATCCAAGAATAGCATAATACAAGGGAATGGTATCGTTCTCTAGTAATCAAGCGGCGAATTTCAAGCAAAAATACGGTTTTTCACCAAAAACGTCTTTTCTACATTTCAAGAGCGATCTAGCAATTTACAACATCAAAATGCATAAAAACAAGTTAAATGGAGTGTTACCTCGATCCATTTTGAGGCAAAGCAAGAAAAACGAGCGAAAACGGTCTTGAAATCGCAAGGAATCGGTTTTAAGAGAGAAAGAGTCAAAAATGGGAAATGAAGGATAATACACGGTATTTCCGTGTTTTATAATGAGAAAAAGCCCAGGACCCTAATCGCAAGGACGCTTGCGATTTGGGGGAAAAGCCGCAAGGACGCTTGCGATTCCAGCTCTGGGCATTTTCGTGTTTTCCCTATTTTTAGGTCTAATTTGGATTTCTAGTCCACTTATAGCCCTTTTAGACACTTTGTCACATTACGTTGCTCGGTTAAGGCGTCACCTGAAGTCCGCCACACTCTTTGACGAGTTTAAGCACAACCTTTGCGTTTACACATAAGCACTAAGCATTAACATTTTTCCTCGGACGATAATTCCTGGCGGACATTAGCACGAAGCACCAGCACAAGTGCTAGCACGAAGCATAAGCATCTGCGCTCTTTCACGAGACCAAGCACCTGCGCTCTTTCACGAGACCAAGCATCCGCGCTCTTTCACGAGACCAAGCAACAGCAACAGCACGCAAAGGGAATCAGCAAGCAGGCATGCCCTTATAAGTATGCAAGGACCGTCATGTCCCTAAACATGTTTATCTCTCCCCGGATAAGCCCGGTTTGGAGTCCTAGTCTCACCCATGGACACATATTCCGCTCTGCTGATAACATCGAGACTGTAACGGTCTGGATGTTGTCGTGTAGTTTGACTTTCGCTTTAGTCCTAGGCTCGGTCAAACTGGGGGCTCTGTGGATACCCAAATCCGTACCTCCCGCCAAAAACCCAGTGATGTAACAATGGACTTTTATTGCATGCTTTTATGTTGACTTAAATGGTTCTAACTGTGACGAATTCAAGTTAAATGTTTTGAAATGCAAATGAGGTTTCTCTATGGGTCATCACTCTTAGTGTCTTTAGGTCTAGAGTCTAGCTTGTCTCGAGTTCAGGTCTTAATCGGCATGTGCACACCCCTTTTTAAACACCTTAAGTCTAATTGACCCTTTTACATTAACAAGGTTCAATTCGATTCTCCTAAATCCCTAAATTTAGGCCCAGTCGCTAAAACCACATTTTAGAACTGGCAAACACCCAGGATAGTCTCACGGAATGTCCTATCTCACAAATGTAAGGATCGGATCCCATTCACTAATCAAATATTAGTGTAAATCAAATTACTCTAATTTGATTTAGCAAGATCTATGTAGTACAAATTTACATTGTTTACAAGATTATAGAAATTTATACCTTTCTCAAAGGATAATGGGCACAAATACAAGAACTCCTTTCTTGATTTGTTTCTTCAGCTATGAGTTAGGATGATCCTCCAAAACCCGAGTTTCCAAAAGAGGAAACCTCCTTCTTGTTGCACCCAAGAAGTACACCAAATATACTAGTGATTTTGATCTAGAAATCACTTAGTATAGACTTGATAATATGTGATATATTATTACTAACACTTAGTAATACTAGTATTATTTATTAGAACTAGTTTCTAATATATTTAGAGAGAAGTAGGAGAGAAAAGCATCAACCACTTTTATCTTTCTTTGGCCTTAGGTTTTATAAGAAAAACCAAGCAAAATGAAGTGTATTGGGTACACTTAGGGGGCCGGCCCTCTTGGAGAAGGGGAGAGAGGAGTGTGCTTTTGTGGGTAAGAACAATGTCATGCATTTCCATCATTATGTTTTGCATGCATATAAAACAAGTCTTGAAAACAAATCACAAGAGGACAAGAAGGAATCTCTTCCTCTTGCTTGCCCTATTTGGACGGTCCAAGGACCCCTTTATGGGTCTTATTTGTCTTTCAATATTTGTCCCACAAATACTTATAATTTATCACTTAAATCATCTAATATGATAAAGTATAAATTAATTAATCTCTTCCTTAATATACATGTACACTTATACATATATTAAAATTGTACTTTTACTAATCTCATTAGGACAAAAATGAAAGTCACTCGGAAACTGCACCGACTCAGACAATCAGTTCCAGTCAAAGAATCGACTCAAAGGAATACTATAGAATTCCCACCACGACCAGGTTTCAATCTCATTGAAAAGGAATTCTATAAGCGTCACTGCCCGACAGAGTGTTTTCCGCGATCTGCCTATGCAAACGATCGGTCATCACATATGACCCTATGGTGTTGAACCCACCATCGATCGACTTGCAATCTAGTCTCTCCGAGACGTCACCTCATATGAGAGACTAGGGACCAAATACTTAGTTTATACCGTTCACTTGAATATGTTCAATGTTGTCACACAACTATTCGGATAAACAAAGTATGCATTCAAAAATGACTTAAAAGAGTAAATATACTCTAAACAATGAATGTTATTTTCATATATGTAATAGGATACTTTATTCAATTACATATCACGAATCTGAAGGAAATCTGGCATACGCCGCAACCCCATAGAGGCGGTGTGAGCGTCATGCTTAGTCCTCGAAAGAGGCTTGGTTAAAGGATCAGCGATCTCATCGTCTGTCCTAACCTTACAAATGTCTATTTCCTTTCTTTCCACGTTATCTCTTATAACATGGTATTTCCTCAAAACGTGTCTAGACTTATTACTAGACTTGGGCTTCTTTGCTAGAAAGATGGCCCCACTATTATCACAATAAATAGTGATTGGATCTACGGCACTTGGGACTACTATTAGCCCATCCAAGAACTGCCGAATCCATACAGCTTCTTTAGCGGCTTCCTAAGCTGCTAAATATTCAGCTTCTGTTGTAGAATCCGCAATGACACTTTGTTTGAAGCTTTTCCAACAAACAGCTCCTCCATTTACCAAAAGACATAGCCGGATTGGGATTTCAGATCATCCCCATCGGTTTGGAAACTTGCATCCGTGTAACCCTTTAAACGTAGCTCAAGTTCTCCTCCAAACACTAGAACCGAATCCTTAGTTCTTCTCAAGTACTTAAGGATGTTCTTTACAGCTATCCCGCGAAGCTCACCGGGATTGGCTTGATACCGGCTCGTCATGCTCAAGGCGAAAGTGACATCGGGACGAGTGCACATCATAGCATACATGATTGATCTTACAGCGGAAGCATAAGGGATCAATTTCATGCGTTCAATTTCCGCAGGAGTCGTAGGACATTGAGATTTCTTCAATGTTATTCCTACACTCATCGGAATAAAGCCTCTCTTGGAGTCTTTCATATTGAACCTATCAAGAATCTTATCAATATAAGTTTCTTGACTTAATGCTAGTATCCTTTTAGATCTATCTCTATAGATCCGGATACCCAAGATGCGTTGTGCCTCTCCCAAGTCCTTCATTTGGAAATGGTTTCCCAATTCCACTTTTACCGAATTTAAACTTGGAACATCATTTCCAATTAGTAGTATGTCATCCACATACAAAACAAGGAATGTTACTTTACTCCCACTAAACTTCATGTATAAACAAGGTTCCTCGGCACTTCGAGCGAATCCATTTGGTTTTATAACATGATCGAATCTGTGATTCCAACTCCTTGATGCTTGCTTAAGACCATAAATGGATCTCTTAAGCTTGCATACTTTCTTAGGGTTAGATGTATCTACAAAACCTTTAGGTTGTGTCATGTACACTTCCTCTTCTAGAATCTCATTCAACAAGGCGGTTTTTACATCCATTTGCCATATTTCATATTCATGAAATGCGGCAACCGCTAAGATTATCCTTATGGATCGAAGCATAGCAACCGGTGCAAAGCCCTTTGCCACCAATCTATCTTTGTAAACATCAATATGTTTATCTATGCCGAGTTTGATTTTGAATATCCATTTACACTGAAGGGGTCTCACTCCTTCAGGTAAATCTACCAAGTCCCAAACTTGGTTCTCGTACATAGAATCCATTTCGGATTTCATGGCCCCAAGCCATTGGTCGGAGTTGGGGCTACTAATAGCCGCCTTGTAGGTTGAGGGTTCGTTGCTTTCGAATAACAACAAATCACCCTCCTCCTCGATGTTACCGAGGTAACGGTGAGGTTGATGACTAATTCTTCCTGACCTCCTAGGGATTACAACCGTGTCAGAAGACGAAGGAACAGTTTCCTCATTTTCTGTGTCGGTTTGTGGCTTTTGAACTTCATCAAGTTCAAATTTTCTCCCACTCTGTTTTCTAGAAATATATTTATTTTATAGAAAACAGCATCACGAGCCACAAACTCTTTGTTCTCGTGAGGGTTGTGAAAGTAATAACCACACGTTTCCGTAGGATAACCTACAAATAGGGAACCGTTCCCGTCCATATCTCATATGGAATCTTATTGGCCGCTTTAGTCGGACTTCGATTTAGTGAGAAAACAGTAGATGATAGCGCAAAGCCCCAAAACGATCCAGGAAGCTCACTTTGACTCATCATAGACCGAACCATATCTAGCAAGGTTCGATTTCTCCTTTCTGCAACACCATTCAACAGTGGTGTGCCCGGAAGAGTCCATTGTGATACTCTACCACAATTATTAAGATGTGAATCAAACTCATTACTTAGATATTTGCCACCACGATCCGATCGTAGTGCTTTTATCTTTTTATCCAATTGGTTCTCAACCTTATTTTGAAATTCTTTAAATTTCTCAAAAAGCATCACTTTTATGCCTTATTAAGTAGACATAACCATATCTACTTAAATCATCGGTAAAAGTAATGAAGTAATGATATCCTCCTCTAGCGGTGATGTTTAATGGACCACACACATCGGTATGTATGAGTCCTAAAACCTCACTTGCTCGTGTCCCTTTACTGCTAAAGGGTGCACGAGTCTTCTTGCCTTATAGGCAAGCTTCGCATGTACCATATGATTCGCAATCAAATGGTTTGAGAACCTTGGTCTCAACAAGTCTCTTTATGCGTCTATCGTTTATATGACTTAAACGACAATGCCAAAGGTAGGATTTGTTTGATTCATTTGTTTTGAGCTTCTTGGTCTCTATATGATAAACATCATTGACATCATTCAAAAGATAAATACCTCCAATTGAAATGGCTTCCCATAAACCATTTCATGAAATGAAAAGTACATCGATTGTCCTTAATCATAAAAGTCTTCCGTATCAAACACGGAGACGGAGATAATGTTTTTCGTTAGAGTTGGTACAAAATAACAGTTTATTCAAGTACAACTCTAAACCACTAGCTAGAGCGAGTACATAGGTTCCCACGGAAATGGCCGCTACTCTAGCTCCATTACCCATGCGGAGATCTACATCGCCCTTGGTTAGTGCTCGCACATTTCTCATTCCTTGCAAGTGATTGCAGAGGTGAGATCCACATCCGGTATCTCATACCCATGTAGAAATGCAAGCATGATTTATGTCAATCATATAAAGTCTAGAAGGAACAATGTCTTTGGATGTCGCATATCCATCATTCTTTTCCTTCAAGGATTTGGGACAATTTCGCTTCCAACGACCGGGTTCGGGCTTGCTATTCTCAATAGCCTTTCCCTTACCCTTATCTTCCTTGAACCGAGCTTTATAAGCTCCCTTCCCTTTCTTAACCCCAAAGTTTATGTTCTTCAATCTCATTGAAAGAACATCTTTTCTCTCAATCCTCATTCACTTTCGTGCTATCTAGGTCGAAGCACATCGTCGTCACTCTAGTGAATATCTCATATGCACTTTAGTGAGTAACGAAGCGAAGTTTTGAGAGAATGTGACATTGACCAAATCAATATATTTTTAACGTCATTGTCAACCTTTAGGTGCTCATCGTAGGCGGCTTGCGCCGCCGCGGTGGCCCTAAATCCGGGTTTCGTTGGGAGGTGGTTCGGTAAGGTTCTTAAGCACATTGTCGGATTGAGCGGCGCCCCGTTATAGTAGAATCGCATTCGACAAAGTTGCTACCGTCATCCTTTAGGATACACTTATCCATCACGGTTCTCAACCATGAATATTTACCCAAAATGGGTGCGGGAGTTAAAGTTGTCATTGCGATTTCAAATAAATTATTCTACAACAAATATGAGGAAATTAACATTCATTGTACATTAATGACATTTGCTAAAACTTTTTTTTTTTTTTTTTAAACAAATGTCCATTTATATAATGATCTCCCACGAAATTATATAAATGATTCCAAGACTCGTTTTTCATATAAAATTAGACATCTCATGTTTCCTTTTATATAAAAACGATAAGTCAACACTTGACTAATTCTACACTAGAATGCTTGGTTGATGATTTTCTATAAAATGCATCGTTAAGCCCCAAATAACTCTTATTTGGTTGAGTTCAAACCAAATTAGCATGGGACTTCCTCCCACTACTTACCCATGGTAACAAGGTTCCACGTCGCGGAGGTCCTCACGAACATGGGGTTCATAGTTGCCACATTTGGAAAGGCTTAATCTCAATTCATTTGTTAAAAATGTGGGTGATCTTGTCGATTTTAGTCATAATATTCTTTATAAGTGAACGAATTTTTAAGAATGGCGACCTAAAAACGACAATCGGAGTGGGATATCGAGGCATGCATGGCGATTTTGGCATGTGGGCGGAATAAATAAGCAATCAAACAAACATTAAGCAAGCATAAGCATAAACCTAGTATGGCCACCTAAAAGAAATCAAAATACAAGGAGTTACAAATTGGAAACCAACTCCTTTGGTCCCTCTTCATATGGACTTGATCCAAACTCCTCCTTGCAAGCTTTAGAACTCTTCTAAGGCTCCAAGTCGATCTCCATCGCCGGTCTTGGGATTACAAATAGTTACAAGTATAAATTTATAAATGAATACATGGCAACCCTATTATACATTTATAAATGAAATTAACTATTAAAATTACAAACCGGCGATACGAGATCGCATTTAATTACAAACCACACGATATTCCCTTTCATTACGGGCAATATCGGTAAAAATATAACAACTATGGCCATACTAGTAAGAACAAACATTCATTCAATAATAAACATTCATCCAAACATGCATAATGAAAAGCTTATAAATAAAACATGCCAAAATCGCCCTAAACAATAATCGCATTATATCGTTTAAAACCGATCTCATATTTTATCGATTAATCTCATATTAATCAATAATGCTTAAAACACCTTTTAAGCTTGAACCAAAACTTCTAAACTGATTTAGAACACCAATAATTAGTTTTCACTAATTCATGGTGATTTTAGTTCACTTTAGTGGTCATTGTGCTAATTACTTTAACTTTAATCATAACACTTTATGAATAAAGCATTAAAATACAATATAATATAAAATAAAACCATTTTTATTTTGGAAAAATTTTGTATATTCTGGAACACTTCCAGAATATCAACAAAGAAAAGTTTGGTCAGAAAATATTTACAAATTATTTTATAACAAATAACATATGATTTCATCGATTTTATCTCATAAAATCAAGAAAACGTCTAAAACAGTGAGGAAAAATCCCAAATTTATATGTGAGCATCCCCATAATGTATAAAAATATTGGTATAAATTTCATGTCCAGAAAACAACGTTTACTATATTTTGGACATTAAAATGCATATTATACCGATTTTAAACAAAAAAATGAATAAATATTCAAAACTCAAAATCTAACTTTGACAATTTACATGCAGAATGTATAAATATGAAATATCACTGTGTAAAAATTTCGTGACCAGATTCCAGCTATAACTATTTATAGTAATTATTTTAGCCAAAAACTCACTTTTT
This sequence comes from Dianthus caryophyllus, assembly GCA_023091065.1. Classification (NCBI taxonomy): domain Eukaryota; kingdom Viridiplantae; phylum Streptophyta; class Magnoliopsida; order Caryophyllales; family Caryophyllaceae; genus Dianthus; species Dianthus caryophyllus. Next base: position 5,419,326 of record CM041529.1, on the reverse strand, counting down.
GACTCGGTTTTGTATAAAAATCATTTTAATTAGCAAACAAATTTCAAAAAATACGAAAATTTACCAGAAACTTCATGAGACCAGAAACTTTGCATGCTATAAAAATCTTGTGTTAAAACCATTTTTAACACTATTTTCGGATTTTATGTTATTTATTCTCAATAAATACATAAAACTCCAAAAACAACAAAATAAATTTGTAACTACAAGCCTTAGCTCTGATACCACTTGTAAGGATCGGATCCCATTCACTAATCAAATATTAGTGTAAATCAAATTACTCTAATTTGATTTAGCAAGATCTATGTAGTACAAATTTACATTGTTTACAAGATTATAGAAATTTATACCTTTCTCAAAGGATAATGGGCACAAATACAAGAACTCCTTTCTTGATTTGTTTCTTCAGCTATGAGTTAGGATGATCCTCCAAAACCCGAGTTTCCAAAAGAGGAAACCTCCTTCTTGTTGCACCCAAGAAGTACACCAAATATACTAGTGATTTTGATCTAGAAATCACTTAGTATAGACTTGATAATATGTGATATATTATTACTAACACTTAGTAATACTAGTATTATTTATTAGAACTACTTTCTAATATATTTAGAGAGAAGTAGGAGAGAAAAGCATCAACCACTTTTATCTTTCTTTGGCCTTAGGTTTTATAAGAAAAACCAAGCAAAATGAAGTGTATTGGGTACACTTAGGGGGCCGGCCCTCTTGGAGAAGGGGAGAGAGGAGTGTGCTTTTGTGGGTAAGAACAATGTCATGCATTTCCATCATTATGTTTTGCATGCATATAAAACAAGTCTTGAAAACAAATCACAAGAGGACAAGAAGGAATCTCTTCCTCTTGCTTGCCCTATTTGGACGGTCCAAGGACCCCTTTATGGGTCTTATTTGTCTTTCAATATTTGTCCCACAAATACTTATAATTTATCACTTAAATCATCTAATATGATAAAGTATAAATTAATTAATCTCTTCCTTAATATACATGTACACTTACACATATATTAAAATTGTACTTTTACTAATCTCATTAGTAAAATATACATGATTAGTGAATTAACAGTTAATCACTAATTCTCATCTCCTCAAATAATTTTATCGATATAAAATTAAATCATCCGAGTTCACAACTCGATTTCTCTCTAAATCAATACACTGACTAACCGTTAGTCAAATAATCAAGTCACTAATATAATCGTATCTCATACAATTAATTAGCTTAAATATTTGGAGTACGTTCCTATAGGTGTGACTTAAAGGGATCAATTGATTACCGCCGTTCTCACGACAATAACGTCAAACTCTAGTCAGCCAACCGTTATCGATTTACGTTAATCAATTGACAATAATTCAGGATTATCCCCATGTATTCCTTAATTGATATTTATTAAGTAATCGCACTATTGTGGAGGACACATACTCCAACAACAAAATGCTATAAAATACACCCTTTTTACGTTTTCAGGGCTCGGGCCCGAAACCGAGCCCAAACCCATGCCTGGCCCGCTTCCCAAGTTCCAGGATAACCTAATCAAAACCCTAAAACACAGCCACAACAACGTAACTTAGAGCTCAAGTAAAGATTATACCGTATATCCTAAAATATAATTTGGAAATATACGGAATAATAGGATAATGCTCGCCCTACCAATCGCAAGAGGCCTTGCGATTAGGGCAGGCAGCTGCAAGGAGTCTTGCGATTGCCTCGGGCTATCGCAAGGTGCCTTGCGACTCCTAAGTCCGGTTTTATCCCCTAGGTTTCCTGAATCTTGCCGAGCTCTACACTATAAATACAGCCCTCCCTTCATTCGATTCAAGACACAATTTTCAGAATCAATACACGTTCAATTCACAACTCAAATCTCTCTCAAAGCCTCACGCATAAACATCCTTGAATTCTTCATTTTCCTGTTGAATTCTCCTCTTTGAAGCGAAGCGCTGCCGGTTTCCTGACTTGAGACAGGTAGGTCTTAATCCTGCATGGATTAAGGTTTTTCTTCTTTGACTAGCAAGGGCCTACACTAGGCTCACTCCGACTTTGGTACGCAAGTCTACTTTTCATAAGGCGGCCATGCACCTCGAATACACACCCTATTCGTAATACCTTTCCAAAGTCGCATAAACAACTGACCTCTTTAAAATAAATCAATGGCTAATTGAACTTTATTTTATTGTATGCATTAGCAAATCCTCATCTTGCATCTAAATCACTTTAAATGAATTCGTCATTAAACTGAACTGTTTTCGTTAACAAGTTAAGCATGCTTAACTGAGGGTTTTAAACAACCTCTTTTTGCATTATTTATAACTTTTATCGCACTTGTACGTAGCGAATTACTTAGGCTCATGTATCATTCTTTGCATTGTTCTCAAGTCTAGTAGAGGCTATCTTTTGATAGGCTTTTCCAAATGATCTTTCATAAAAACATTACTTTGAATTATACTTTAGAAAAGTACCCTCACCCGAATCCTCTCTGGTTTCACAATAACCTTAGACGGATAGGTGTCGACGTGCCTTGAACTCTAAGACGTGTCTTTGAGCATGAGGACACACGGAGGCGGGTTCTAAATTTCCCTCATAATTTAGTGGCGGCTCCAAAACAGTTTTAAAAGGTTTTTCCTACTTAATCTTTTTAACTTTACGCCCTTAGCAAGACGTCGAGTGGTTCCATGTTAAATCCCGGTACCTACATGAGGACGACGAGGATTAGCCCTACTTTGCTTCATAAAAGGTAACTAGGTGTAGCCCTAGTGGTATTTTGGCATGTATGAGGCCCTAGTGTTGTTTAGGATGATTGGTGATTATTGTTCTATTGAAAAGTTGTGAACTTTGGCTTGTATGATCATGAATTATGACTTGTATGACCTAATTGGAGTCGGCCTCATACTTTGTGAGTCTAAAAGCATGTCTAGGCTATATGGTTGCATGAATAATGATAAATACGATGTTTAGATCACTAAATTTGATATCTTGAACTAGTTTGTAACCTAATATTGATCACATGTTGGCTTTAGTATTGAATACTCCGTATATTGCTAGAATTTGTCATTGTTAAGCTTGTATGATGATAATAATGGTTGGTTTGGATGTTGGGTGATGTTGATTATGAGTTGATTTAGGTTATTGGATTGGCTTATGTTTTTTTTTGGGAAAATGTAAGTATATTAATAATAAAACCCGATTACAACTTGGTATTTAGAGCGTAGATTACACTCAATACAACTTACTCAACCAATTTCGATCATACAACGACAAGATTGATTTGTTTTTCGACTTGAATCTAGTAATAACATCATCAACAGCAGCCTTGACCAACAGCCTAGGCCGAGAGACCACACGATCAATACGAGCTTTGTTCCTTGCAATCCAAATGCTATAAATGACTGTCACCACACACGCAGCCGCGACATTCCTCACAAGCTTGGACAACAATCCCCTATGACACCAAACATCAATTCTGTCCGGCCACAGGGTCAGACCCAACAGAAGACTCAACTCGGACCAACACATAGCAGCAAAGACGCAATCATGAAACAAGTGCTCATGTGTTTCCTGAGCATTACCACACAGCGCACAACTAACATCACCTCCATACCCCATCCTCTGTAATCTATCACCCGTGAAAAGTCGCCCAAGCCTATATTCCCAGAAAATAAATGAACAGCGAGGAATATTCAAAGAGTTCCAACATACAAATCTCCAGGGCACCTTCTGCTTCTCACCACGCAGCCATAGATAAGCGGTCATGACAGAGTACTCGTCTGTAAGAACAGGAGAGGACGTACCTACAAATGTTTTCATACAGTGAGCAATCTTTTTCCATGACCAAGCACAATCTAAGGGGGGAATGTAGTTATTCCAATGAATCCCTTTCATATAAACATGATTAACCCATTTCACCCATAAGTGATCTTGCTTCTTTTCAATCCACCAAATATATTTCCCAAGCAGAGCTTTATTCCATTCTTTAGAGCTCCTCAATCCCAAGCCTCCAACCTCCTTTGGATAACAGCACTCATCCCAACTAACATTAGGAGCATGATGATAAGTGTCCTTGCCAAGCCATAAGTAATTCCTACAAATACTTTCAATTCTCTTTATAATACCAGCAGGTATCAAAAAGATGGTCATCCAGTATGAGTGCAAGTTAGTAAGTACAGCCTGAGTAAGTATCAACCTACCTGAATACGATAAGTGGGAAGCACCCCAACTCCTTATTCTGGTAGTAATCTTGTCGACAAGCTTATTAGCATCAGCTGAACTAAGCTTTTTAGCCGAGATAGGAATTCCAAGATAGCGGAATGGTAAATTACCTTTCCGAAAACCTGATACCTGCATAATATCCTCCATATCCACTGATGTCATGCCATTGAAATAGATGTCCGACTTCTCCCTGTTCAGATGAAGGCCAGAACTCACGGAAAACGAAGCAAAAGCACGCAGTAGCAACATAATAGACGTCACCTCCCCCTTACAAAAGAGCAACAGATCATCCGCAAACATTAGATGATTCAACTTCAGACCTTTACACATAGGATGGTACTTAAAATCTGGTAATTCTCCAACAGCAGCCAGAATTCGTGATAAATACTCCATACAAATAGTAAACAAGAGAGGAGACAGCGGATCTCCTTGTCTAAGACCCCTTCTACCCTGAAAAAAGCCAAACGAGCTTCCATTGATTGCCAACGTGAAGGATGGACTAGTAACACATTCTCGTATCCAACCAATAAAAACCAGAGGGAATCCCAAAGCTTCCAACATTTGAAATAGAAAAACCCATTCAACAGAATCGTAGGCCTTCCTCAAATCAATTTTTATCATACATCTTGGAGACGCAGTTCTCCTTGTGTACAACCTTACCAAGTCTTGACAAATCAATATATTCTCAGCTATATTCCTCTCTTTAATAAAGCCTCCTTGATTAACACTGATTATATCAGGCAGGATATCACCAAGTCTAGTACACAATAACTTCGCAATACACTTATATATAGTGTTGCAACAAGCTATGGGATGAAACTCCAAGACAGACCTGGGGCATTGAACTTTTGGAATGAGACTAATTATCGTAGTATTGAGCTGTTTTAAAAGCTGGCCATGCTGGAAGAAATCCTTTATGGCTGCACATATCTCCTCACCCACCACAGGCCACGCATCTTTGAAGAACTGAGAGTTGTATCCATCAGGGCCAGGAGCCTTAATGGAAGGGATAGAAAAAATACACTCCTTGATTTCCTTGTCTGTGACAGGCCTCAACAGCTTCTCCGCATGCACTTGAGAGACACGTTTACCAGCTAAAACCACTGGTTTGTGTACCGGCTGAGTAACATTATTGCTACCCAACAGAGACTTATAGTAATCCACGAACGCATCTTCAATCTCTTTAACCTCAGAGCACAGATTTCCAGCCATATCTCTCACTTGGAACACCTTATTTCTGAATTGTCTTTCCTTTATATGGCTATGAAAGAAAGCTGTGTTTTCATCCCCATCTTTTAACCAATCAATCTTCGCTTTCTGGCACAGAAATTTCCACCTTGCTTGCTTGAGATTGAGCTCCTGAGCCAAAGCAGCTCTCTCGGCATTCAAGAGTGATTGATTCATTGGGTCCACCTGAAGCTTCTTTTGAATGTCGATGACAGCCATCTGTGCTATCTCATGAGCATGTTCCACATCAGCAAATTTACTCCTATTCATCTGTTTAAAAACACCCTTAAGCATTTTAAGCTTCTTAATCACAGAAAACATAGGTGTACCACTAACAGACTGCCCCCAAACTGAAGAAACCAGACCAGAAAATTCTGGATCAGCCCCCCACATATTATAGTATTTGAAAGAAACTTTGCTCTTTTGAACTTGATCACGCCTATAGCATACCATAGGAGAATGATCAAACGTACCCTCATTAAGAAAGAACGCATAAGCATCTGGATACATACTCATCCACTTATCATTAGCCAGACATCTATCCAACCTTGAATAGACCCTATCTGACCCTAACTGCTTGTTGTTCCAAGTGTAGAACACCCCTTTTGCAGGAATGTCCACCACATCACAATACGCAACACAATCTCTAAAATCTTGAACCTCATTTAAAGTCACCACACTACCCAATCTCTTATTGATATTCAACAAAGCATTAAAATCCCCGCATATAAGCCAAGGCAACTGCCAAGCATCCTTCACAGCCTGTAAATCATGCCACAGCAACTTCCTATCCTCCTGTGTATTGAAACCATACACCACACTAACAAGGAAGAGATCCTGAGTCCCTTTATCTTGCACCAGACATGTAATCTGCTGAGCAGAGACATTTTGCACCTGAACATCAAAGACATGAGGTAGCCAAATAAACCAAACTCTACCACCATTATGATGATCATTATTATTAATACCCTTCCATTGTTTCCCAATCTTATTTAAAACTCCTACGAAATCCTGACTTTTAATCTTCGTCTCAACTAAACCACACAAACCAACTTTATTCTTATGCAAGAACGCCCTAATATCAGCATGCTTAGACGCTTTATTCATACCCCTAACATTCCAACATCCAATATTATCCATTGACATCCACTTCCTTAGAAGAAGACGCCCCTTCACCAAAAATTAGATCATTACTTGCAAAGAGCTGTGCAAACGAGTTGACCACAGGAGTAGTATATTCTTGCCTCATAAGTTGAACAATAGGACTCACCACTTCCTGATTTTGAGCTGCCACAGCCTTACCCTTTTGTTCAGCACTCTTTGGAGAAACACCAGGCTTAGGAACAGCAGTCACTGGAGGCTTAACAGGGACAGGCTTTGGCTGCCAAATTCTCATCACCTTTGGCTTATCACCCTTCCTACAGTCAGCCACCACATGACCCACATTCTTACAACCTGTACAAACCTCCGGTTTCCAATCATATTCCACCATAACAGTCTCCAATCGACCCTTTTCATCCAAGAAAGAGATAGATGAAGGAAACTTCTGCCCAACCTTGACTTCCACAAGCAATCTAGCGTAACCTAGTCTTGTCTTCTCAATGGTAGCCAAGTCAGCCCTCAAAAACTTGCCAATCAAGGAAGCAATCTTCCCCAACGATTTCTCCCCCCAGAATTTTAGGCCCAAACCACACAATCTGATCCAAATAGGCACAGCCTGGACAGTCTCCTTAGAAAGGGGGGTCTTAGCATCCCAGGCCCTGACCACCACCGGCTTCTTATCAAAAAGAGGAAATCCCTGAGCAAGGACCTTATCACGAACAGCAATGGTGGGGAAACGTACCAGAAAAACGCCATTTGGTAAGAATGAAAGCTTCGTGTATTCGTGATGACCCCAGATCCTCTTTACAAAACCTGTGACAAGTTCCCATGGTGGATTACCACCCAAAACATAGCATACGACAGCGGACTCCCAGTATTCGAGCTCACCCTGAACATCCTCATCAGTCAATTGTAACATAGGACCACTCACCGGTGCTTTCTTGCCTACATCCGTCCATCTACCATCATCCCTAGTGACGGCCTCCTCCTTCTCCGGCTCAGAGAGATCATCACCACTGATTATGTCATCCAAATCCAGCGGAGCAACACCAACTATTTCATTCATATTTCTCTGTTTAGCGTTGCTCGAAGAAGGGACACTACGCTTCTGAGATACATCAAGACGTAAATCTGAAGTGTGGGTGAAGGAAAGCCTTTGTTTTGATCGATTTTTCTTGTGAATTTTCGAGTTTTTTGAGTTCCTCGCCATATCGCTCAAGAACCCTAATCGCCCGGATATGAGTTAACTCAGGTTATTGAGTTGATTGTTGTAAGCTTGAGACTAGTGTGCGTATGGGTACGGTTATGGCTCATGCGTGAGGAGTTACGACGTCCTAGTTTGGACGGATGCCGCCCTTTGGGTTCTCAACCGGTTATGGTTAGAGACTATGGTAAGTTGTATGTCGTCACCGGTTATGGTGAGGTTTGGCCAAATTAAGACAAGTTGAGGATTTCACGGTTATGTGGGTCCATTGAAAGAGAATTCACGGTTATGTGGTTCCCCCATAGGGTTTGGAGGTATCGCCGATTAGGGTGAGGTCCGGGGTAGTTCATGGTTATGTGGCTATCCAGTGCTCCGTGCTTGCTCTTGCATTGTTATTGCTTTAATGTTGTTTATTGTTGACCATATTGAGAAATGTTGGGATTGAGCTTGTTATATGTTGCATTGTTGAAGCTATGATTGTTGTCATTGTGTACTCTGATCTTAGGCCATAGGCCAGGTGAGATGACTGTGGGTATTGCTGGTTATGTCTTATATGTTGAAATACGACTGTGGAGCACCTAGTTACTCCCCACTGATTGTGGCTGTTATTTTCTTTTACAACAGGTTAGCGCGGGTTCGGGATTGAAAAGTGAGGAAGTCGTGAGGACGACCCCTAGCTAGCTACACGTGTGGATTTTAGGACTCATTGGGATTGTTTGATCATTAGACTTGTTAGACTTTGTCAGTTCGATTTATATTTATGTTTGGTTGGATTTGTAAGGGGTATTTATTCCCCATTTTGCTAGGCTTCAAGGCCTACTTTGCTATTTTGGTTTGCTTAGGTTTTTGCGTGAGTGATGACTCAGATTCACGGTGTTTCCGCCACCGTGGCTTTCATTCTTATTCATTTTCTTTTATGAAAACCTTTTTTAAAGTTGATTTTATCTTGTTGGAAAAATTCGGGTCGTTACATGCGTACGCTAAGTTCATGAAGGAGGTCTTAGCTAGAAAGCGTACTGTTGACGATGTTGAGTCTGTAGCTTTTATGGGGGCGGGTAGTGCATTGTTACAGGGGAAATCAACCCCTAAACTTAGTGACCCCGGGACTTTTTCTATTCCTTGTTCTATTGGAAATTATGTCGTTACTAATGCGTTGTGTGACCTCGGTGCTAGTGTTAGTGTCATCCCTTATTATGTTTGTAAAGAGCTAAATATCACTAATTTGGGTTACACTTCTATTCAATTGCAAATGGCCGATCGTTAAGTCCAGCACCCTCTAGGTATCGTAGAAGATGTTTTAGTATGGGTAGGAAAGTTCTTTATCCCCGTAGATTTTATAGTGCTGGACATTCCTGAGGACACCCACAACCCGATCATTTTAGGGAGACCTTTCCTGCGCACTGCAGGAGCTATTATTGATGTGGGTAATAAGACCTTAACGTTCTCAGTGGGGGTGAAAAGTTGTCCTATACGCAGTCGAGCACCCCGCGGTCGCCTATGCAGTTAGAGTCGGTTTGTGCTATTGATGCTATACCTCCGTCTTACTCTACAGGAGACACTTTGGAGGACTTTTCTGTTGTCTCTCCTTGTGCAGGTTCGTCGAAGAATAGCTGCAGGACTGGTTTGGGGGCGCGAAAACTGTTGAAAGCCGACCTATTTACTGCTAGCGATGGAGATGAGAGCCCCGCGTTCGAGTCGCCCGGAGCTCGAGGACGATATGGTGAGCCATGTTGCGACGGAATCCCGTGCTTGCTGATTATTGATGATCTCCCTCGAGAAGGTAGAGTTTTGTGGCGAATAGATGCTATTACGACGAGTGAGGCGGTCGCGAGTGGTCAGCGACCTTGGCATGATTATTTGAGTTGATTGAAGCTTTGAAGAAGGTCGTGCAGGACCGTAAAAACCAGCACTTCCGGGAGGCAACCCGACGACGTTGTAATAATTGTACTTTGGTTTGCTTTGTTTGTTGACATTTTGGCTTTTATTGAGCGCGTGAGGACGACGGTCTAATAATTTGGTTTAGAGCGCAGGTATTTAATGACTGTTTATACTTAGAATTTTTGAGAAGTGCTCACGTATAGGCACCCCCACCGGCCACCAGGCGGCCGGGCTGGGACCGGGGCCGCAACAAGAATTGGAAAGCAGAAAAAATACGAAATTTTTTGGGATTCGGGGTACCAGCCGGCCGAGCGGCCGCCGGTCTGGACCGGACGTCCCCCCTCCTCCCTGCTGCTGTTGTTTTTCGTACATTCTGCCCTTTTGGTTATTTCACCCGAAGTACTTAATAGCTGGACTGATTTGGATGCATATTCGTGGATTATTAGCCACACTCCATGCTTCGCTTCGGTTTAGGGGAGCTCCAACTTAATAATGTGAGCTTTCTTTACTCCTCTTTCCCTCATTCTCTCGCTTTATTTTCCTACCCTCGTCGATTGTTTGTCCTTTTCTGCTATCTGTGGTTATGCTGTTTTCCACATTGAGGACAATGTGCGATTCTGGTTTGGGGGAGGGAAGCACTTTCGCGCTTATTAGTTGCATTTTTCATTTTGTGTGGATTTATTCAAAAATCCAAAAATATTTAAAAATTCAAAAAAATTCAAAAATACGAGTCTTTTTGTTATTTTTGTCGTCTTAGAAACCTTTTGTGCAGGATTAACTTTAGTGTCTTTTGCGATACGCTCTTAGTCGCTATGTTGAGTCTCTTGACTGTGTTGATTTGATATGCTTTGCTTACCCTTTCCTTTCATCCTTGAGGTGATTTGAGTAGACTGACTTTTTTGACATAGGGACATGTGACGTAGACGGGGCGCGTTTCTTAGACTAACCATCCACTTGACATTGTATATACGAGCACTAGTGAAATGAAAACTTGAATTATGTCATTATTAGAGCCTATTTGTTATTAAATGATCGAGCATTGCACGAAGAGGTACTTGTTTTTGGTTACTGATATAATTTTAACTCCACATAGCCAAATGGCCAACTTTTCTACCCTTTAGACTTAGGTCCCTCATTTGCATCCCGTCCTAGCCTTTGTAGCCTGTTTTTTCTTGAGCCACATTATATATATTATGAGCTACATTCCAGAATTATCCTACCCGGGCTGATCAGTTGCATTAAGGATCTTGAGTTATCACGGAATATTTGGTTGGAAAAGAAGTGGGTCGAGTCCGTGATTGCTTATTTTGTGAGTTGGAGTTATGGGTTGATGTTATGTGCGTATTCCCGTTAATTATGCGCTTTCCTACGAGTTTCAAAGTTTCACCTGATCTCATTTCATTTCAGTTCAAAAAGAAAAAAAAAAAAAAAAAAAAGAAAAAAAAGCAAAAATCCAAAAGAAAGAAAAAGAAAAAAAGAAAAGACCAAGAAAACAAAAAGAAAGAGTTGGTTTGTATATATATTGTTTAATTCAATAAAAGGATCGAAAGTGTTAAGTTGGAAGCGATGTTATATCATTCTTATGCGAGAGTTGTGGTTCATTTTGATATACGGTTGAGAGTATTGTTGTCGGGATGTGAGTTAGATTTTGATGCAGCTGTTAAGCCGTTGAGAACCACATTTCCAAATGCGTTTACCACCTTCTTACCCTCTTAACCCGAGCCTAACATTACAACCCTTGGAAACCTCGCTCGATGTGATTTTGAGACATTTTGGGTGACGACATGCTTAGTTCGAGTAATTTTCCTAGTGTCGATGTTTGTGAGATTATTTATAGTCTCAGCGTCTTAGTGGATGCATACGGTCGAAAGTCTTTGCATGGAGTTTGCGTCATAATATTCCGCCGTCTTTTATTTGTTTAGTTTGCTCCCTAACTCTTCAATTTATTGAAGAGGAAGCGAGTATCAATTTGATGCGCTTTTGTATGAGGCGACGATGCTTGTGACTCTGAGTTGCGATTTCCTGTGCTAGTTTGTCCTCGTGATTATGTGCTATGTTTGGGTAGTTTGCTTGAGGACAAGCAAAGGTTTGGTTTGGGGGAGTTTGATGTGTGCTAATTATATAGATTATTTGCCCCCGGTTCAGTCGCATTTAGCTTGCATTTTGTTAAGTCTATTACTATTTTATGAGCTATTTGCTTTATATTGCGGTACTGTTGTTCCTATTTATATTTTGTAGGTTTTGGCGGTCCTGAGCCAAAACCCGAGTCAAGTGGAGCACGCACGAGTACCGTGACGACGAAACCAAGCTCGAGCCATTACGAAAGCTCGGAAATATGAACTAAAGCGCAAAAGGACCAAAATCTAACGAAATAAGATCAAGGCCCAAGTATCAAGAGCCAACCCAAGTGGAGGGAACTGGCCGGTCAGCCAGGCCGGCAGTCGGCCGGCCGGCTGAGGAGCAACTTCCTCGGGCTTTGATTTTAATCCGGACTTATTTTATGATAGTGTTGTATATAAATAATACTCAGAACGACCTACACTTTATCTTATGCTTTATTTTCATAATTTAGGTTACTGCTTAGTTTTTAGTTCTCTCTTTACATAAACTCTAGAACTCAATTAGATTAGATTCAAGATTGATTTTCCTTGTAACCGCCGGTACTCCGATTGATTTTAGGTTTTATTCAATTGTTTATCATCATGCTTAATTATTTTGCCTTGCTTTGATTTCAATTATGCGTAGCTATAATTTTTATATTAGGGTTTAGGGTGATTTGTGAGATTGATTTGGGAACATGTTTTAACTGCTTGATTGATTGAACTAGTGCAAGTTGATTTCTTCCTACGCGTTTATATTATCAATTGAACTTAGGGACGCCTAAATTGAATTGAATCTTGGTAGTTTTGATTTAAGATCGAAAGCCTAATTGAAATTAGACTTACGCGTATTTGATGAGTTAGGTTTAGTAAGTTGCGAGAGCCCACTAAATCTGCTTAAGGTTAATATTGACTCGAGAGAGCGTATTCTTAAACCTAGTCACTCGCATAGCTTCAATTGATTGTTATTTCCTATTGAGTTGAGTTCCTGAATTGATGTCATAATGAACCCGATGCCCTAATCTTTCTCCCTTATACTTTTACCCTTTTATTACTCACTTTAGTTTAGTTTTCTTAAACTTGACTTTTACTCCTTGAAATAGCCTAAGTTCATCTAGGTAGACTTCTGATTACACCGCTTCTCTGTGGATTTCGACCCTGCTTGCCACTAGCTACTAGTTGTGGATAAGGGAATTTGATCCACGCGATGTTTTATTTCAAAAACATTTTTATTCGAAAAGAGAGTCGCCACTAAATTTTATATGGAATTTAGAAAACCAATTTTAGAGAAAATGAGTTCGTGTGAGTTTACGTGTTAGGAAGTTTAAAAGAATTTCATTAATTTAACGCCTAACCCCGCCCGTTATAAAAACGGTCTCTACTGAATAAAACCATGACTATTTTGAGTACGCATGCGGATATGCAAGCAATATTTTAACCCTAAACATATTACATCCTATCCATGTCGTTTAATGCACACAAAATTCGTCGAAGTTATTTAACATATGGGTTCATTTATTATTCTAGCAAACAAACAAAGGAAGAAGAAATACTCACCGATAGCATAAGATAGATTAACAAACGTTAGCGGTTATAAGTAAATAAAATAATTAAATGCGACAAGTACACAAACAAATATAGATGAATAATAATATAAATAATTAAACACAGCACATGAAAGCCTAAACTATACAAATCTATGACGTAAACAATAACACGATTTAGGATTAAACGAACAAAACAAAATAACAGCAAACAGATCCGTGCAGTGCACGGATTTTACACAATTAAAGAAGTTAATTACAAAACAAATATTAAACGATGGAATAAAATCACTAAAATTAATCTAAAAATACAAACATGAATTATAAATCTGGAAAAACGTCATGAATCAATTTTTAGACAATTAAAACAATTAAACATGAATTAGATCTAATTATGCGATAAACTAACGAACTAATCAAAATTAATCTAACGAAGAATTGTAGGTACCGGGATCAGACCATGGAACCACTCGACGTCTTGCTAAGGCCGTAAAGTTAAAAAGATTAAGTACAAAAAACCTTTTAAAACTGTTTTGGAGCCGCCACTAAATTATGAGGGAAATTTAGAACCCGCCTCCGTGTCCTCATGCTCAAAGACACGTCTTAGAGTTCAAGGCACGTCGACACCTATCCGTCTAAGGTTATTGTGAAACCAGATTCGGATTCGGGTGAGGGTACTTTTCTAAAGCATAAATCAAAATAATGTTTTTATGAAAGATCTTTTGGAAAAGCCTATCAAAAGATAGCCTCTACTAGACTTGAGAACAATGCAAAGAATGATACATGAGCCTAAGTAATACGCTACGTACAAGTGCGATATAAATGTAAAATAATGCAAAAAGAGATTGTTTAAACCCTCAGTTAAGCATGCTTAACTTATTAACGAAAACAGTTCAGTTTAATGACGAATTCATTTTAAGTGATTTAGATGCAATGAGAGGATTTGCTAAGATGCATGCAGTAAAATAAAGTTCAATTAGCCATTGATTTATTTTAAGGAGGTCAGTTGTTTATGCGACTTTGGAAAGGTCTTACGAATAGGGTGTGTATTCGAGGTGCATGGCCGCCTTATGAAAAGCAGACTTGCCTACCAAAGGCGGGGTGAGCCTAATGTAGGCCCTTGCTAGTCTAAGAAGTAAAGAAAAACTACCTGTCTTCAAGTTTAGGAAACCGGCAGCGCTTCGCTTCAAAGGAGGGAATTCAACACTAGGAAAATGAGGAATTCTAAGGATGTTTATGTGTGAGGCTTTTAGAGTGTTTTGGGGTGAGAATTGTATTCTGAAATTGTGTGTTGGATGAATGACCGAAGGGTTGTATTTATAGTGTAGAGTTCGGAAGATTTTAGGAAATCTAGGGGATAAAACCGGAAGTAGGAGCCGCAAGGCCTCTTGCGGCTGCCTGGGGCAATCGCAAGGGGTCTTGCGATAGCCCCTACCAATCGCAATGCTCCTTGCGATTGATAGGGCGGGCAAGATTGTAACACCCCGTGTTTTTAAGGTTAAATTAAAATATATTTTTATTTAAAAAAAAATATTTAAAACTATATTTATTTTTCATAATACCTTATATTTTAATAGTTTTAAAGCTAATTTTGAGCCTTTTCATTTATATAATATTCTAAATGCTTTTTGCTACTAAAAATTAATTTTGACTTATTAAATACTTACAAACTAATTTTCTTAAATAATTTTTAACCGATTTCCTAAATTAAGTCAATTTATAATAAGTATGGTCCACTATTTTAATAGTAGTACAGTCTCTATATTATATACACTTTATTATTTTGTGAAATATCTTTTTAATATATCTTACCCTTTATTTAAAATGATTTTCCAAAACTAGTTTAAAGAAAATATGGTAAATAGTACTCCTTAATATGTAAGCTATTGGAATTTTAGACGGAGGAAAAGACTTACCTAAACCTCCTTATTATATTATATACGTATATATGTAAAGCAAAACCATAGAAATTAACCTAGTACTCCGTATATACTATCTTGGTCGTCGTCGTCTTCTTCGACTAAACCCTCCATTAACGCCCTCTTTTATCCTTCATTTTCTCCTTCGTTTCTTAACCGTTTTACTCCGTTCTTGCGTCATAATTATCCTCTCTCCATCCTCTTCACATTAAGGTAAGCTATACTCCGTTTCGTCTCTGTCGCTCGGATCGTCGCCGATATCGTAACTCGTATTTATACTCGTTTTTCACCCTAATCGATCGTAGGACTGAACCAGACGACCACTGACGATACGTACGTGGTGGACGACTCAATCGAAGACTAGCGCGAAAAGGTAACGGTGATGACGTGACTCGATATTACATTACGTTAAAGTTTGCGTGTTGTGTTATGTTGAAATTGCGATTTTGTCAATTACCCGTTTGGTGTGTGAACGAATGAACGTATGTGTGTATTTGTTGAATTGCTCTGTTTCGTCTAAATAGGATACTCCGTAGTATGGCTACGTGTATGTAAGAATAGGGTGTTGTCGCTTGTTGCTATGAGTGTGTGTAATAATATGAATATTTAATATTTAATTCCAAACTTGTGTTGGCTGTGCGTGGTTTTGTATGTACAGGGGAAGTTTGTGGTTAATTAATTAATTTACCAATTGACTTATGAAAGGTAGGAAGTAATCTATACTCTTTATGTGTAATTTTGACTATTGATAACTTCATGATTATCATGATAACGGTTACGTGTGAATGTTATGGCTTAACTCATTAATTTGTGTAATGGTCACTGTTTGAATATATTAGATACATTGAATACTAGACTGTTTAATTTAATAAGTTACGAAACAATTATATTCTTATCCGCTTTGAGATTGAGTTGTATTGATATTGTTGAGTTAGAGGTTGATTGCATTGATATTGATTTTGGTTGGTTGGTTTGTTGTATGCTTGAGTTCAGTGTGCGTACGGGTACTGTTCTGGCACGTACGTGAGGAGTTACAACGTCTTTTGTAGGACGGTGCCGCCTGTCGTGGGTTCTCATCCATTTTGTAGTGGCTCTGAGACTATGGTTATCGAAAGTCCTTTTGTAGGGGCGCCACTCTTTTGTAGGGGTGGTTATTGTATGTCCACACTCTTTTGTAGGGGTGTGCTTGGCCAAGTTTAGACTATTGTTCGAGGCATTTTGTAGTGCCACCATAGGGTCAGGATCTTTTGTAGGGTCCGGGGTGTTTTGTAGCGCCCAGTACTCCGTGCTTACTCTTGCGATTGTTGTTGTTGAATGTCACTTTGTTGATGACAAATTGAGTTTGAATATTGACCATTGGACTTTGCTATTGTTGATTGTTGTTGGTTATACTTTGATCATAGGCCGTAGGCCAGGTAAGGTACTTGTTGAGTCGTATTGAGATTGTCGTAGTAATGTTAACCATTGTTATATAGTTTGTGATTATTACATGTTATTATTTTATGAGCTGTTTTATTTATTTGTTAACTTTATTGTGATGTAATATGGCTGGGAGAACGTCTGAGTTACTCCCCACTGACTGTGGCTGTTGCATGTTTTGCGACAGGTATGCGCGGGTTCAGGTTTGACAAGTGAGGAAGCCGTGAGGATAGACCCGTAGCTAGGTTTACTCGTGTGAAGTCTTGGGATTCGTTTGGATAGTTTCAATCACTAGACTTGTTAGACTTTTATGTTTCGGTTTATACTTATGTTCACTTGGGTTTGTAAGGGGTATTTATTCCCCATTTTGCTAGGCCTTGAGGCTTACTTTGTCATTTTGATTTGATTAGGTTGTTTGCGTGAGTGACAGCTCGGATTCACGGTGTTTCCGCCACCGTGGCTTTCATTTTTATTCACTTTCTCTTATAAATCCTTTTTAAAAGCTTATTTTATTTTGTTGGAAAATCCGGGTTGTTACAGTTGGTATCAGAGCGAACACGCTCCCAACTCTCCTAGATGAGTGAGTAGAGTTTGACTTAGAACCTTGAGTGGAGTGTTGGGTAGACACAATAGGGGGTTACGTTGCTTTTGGGTGCAATTGAGTAGTTGTTTGGAAGTAGCATGTTTAGTAAGTGCTACTATTAACTAAGCTTTTGTGTTGCAGATGGCTAGAAATGGGAATGCCGCGCAACAGGACCTTCAACGCATGCGCCAAATTGAGGATGCAATCATAGCTTTGACGGAGGCACGTGAGAACAACCAGTCCGTCTTTGATCGCTTTGACCGTCATCATCCACCCACGTATGATGGCAAGGCAGATCCAGTTACGCTCGAGAGCTGGATTAGGGAGATCGAGAAGCTGTTCGTGGCTACCCGTTGTCCCGAGGCACAGAAGGTGGATATTGCCACCTATTACCTGAAGATGGAGGCCGACAACTGGTGGGCCCTATCTAGAGCTACCCTGCAGGCTCAGGTTGGGTTCAACTGGGCTATGTTCTGTGAAGCGTTGAAGAAGCGCTTCTATCCTGATGTGCTCCGCTGGGAGAAGGAGCAAGAATTCATTAATCTTGTACAGGGTACCATGTCAGTGCAGGAGTACACTGACAAATTCACAGCCCTAGCTCGTTTTGCGCCACACATTATTCCTGACGAAGCTGCTCGCATTCGTCGATACGAGAAGAACCTGTCCTTTGGTGTTAGGACCGTGCTAGCTGGAATGCCTTCTACCACTTTCCAGCAGGCTTATGACCGAGCTCTGAGCGTTTATGCGTCGATCCAAGCTGAGGAGGCCGATGCTAGGAGTCGCGTTGAGAAGAGGCCCTTTGTTCCCCAACAACCCTTCCAAGCTGAGAAGAGGGGAAGATTTGAAGTCCAACCGTCGGGGAATCGTCCTCAGTTCACGAGTAGGCCGAGCGTGCTGTGCAATCGATGCAGGAAGCCTTACCATCCGGGTAAGATGTGCGATGGTTCCATTATCACTTGTTTCATCTGCAAGGAGCCAGGACACAAGTCAATTGAGTGTCCTAAGATGACTGTCACTGCTGCTGGTTCCACTTCTGCTGTGGTTCCTTCTACTGCTGCTACGAAGGCTAACCCTCCTGCTCAGAAGGGTCGTATCTTCGTCATGAGTCGAGCTGAAGCTGATCGTCATCCTGAACTTGTCACTGGTATATTTCTTGCTAACTCTGCTTCGCTGCTCTTTTTTTTATATTGGAGCCTCAACATCATTCTTATCTCTTTTGGTTTTTAGTAATTCCTTACCTCTTCTTTTATTTATCATTTCTTTTCAAGTTTCGAGGACGAAACTTTTTGAAGTAGGGGAGATTGTAACACCCCGTGTTTTTAAGGTTAAATTAAAATATATTTTTATTTAAAAAAAAATATTTAAAACTATATTTATTTTTCATAATACCTTATATTTTAATAGTTTTAAAGCTAATTTTGAGCCTTTTCATTTATATAATATTCTAAATGCTTTTTGCTACTAAAAATTAATTTTGACTTATTAAATACTTACAAACTAATTTTCTTAAATAATTTTTAACCGATTTCCTAAATTAAGTCAATTTATAATAAGTATGGTCCACTATTTTAATAGTAGTACAGTCTCTATATTATATACACTTTATTATTTTGTGAAATATCTTTTTAATATATCTTACCCTTTATTTAAAATGATTTTCCAAAACTAGTTTAAAGAAAATATGGTAAATAGTACTCCTTAATATGTAAGCTATTGGAATTTTAGACGGAGGAAAAGACTTACCTAAACCTCCTTATTATATTATATACGTATATATGTAAAGCAAAACCATAGAAATTAACCTAGTACTCCGTATATACTATCTTGGTCGTCGTCGTCTTCTTCGACTAAACCCTCCATTAACGCCCTCTTTTATCCTTCATTTTCTCCTTCGTTTCTTAACCGTTTTACTCCGTTCTTGCGTCATAATTATCCTCTCTCCATCCTCTTCACATTAAGGTAAGCTATACTCCGTTTCGTCTCTGTCGCTCGGATCGTCGCCGATATCGTAACTCGTATTTATACTCGTTTTTCACCCTAATCGATCGTAGGACTGAACCAGGACGACCCTGACGCTGATACGTACGTGGTGGACGACTCAATCGAAGACTAGCGCGAAAAGGTAACGGTGATGACGTGACTCGATATTACATTACGTTAAAGTTTGCGTGTTGTGTTATGTTGAAATTGCGATTTTGTCAATTACCCGTTTGGTGTGTGAACGAATGAACGTATGTGTGTATTTGTTGAATTGCTCTGTTTCGTCTAAATAGGATACTCCGTAGTATGGCTACGTGTATGTAAGAATAGGGTGTTGTCGCTTGTTGCTATGAGTGTGTGTAATAATATGAATATTTAATATTTAATTCCAAACTTGTGTTGGCTGTGCGTGGTTTTGTATGTACAGGGGAAGTTTGTGGTTAATTAATTAATTTACCAATTGACTTATGAAAGGTAGGAAGTAATCTATACTCTTTATGTGTAATTTTGACTATTGATAACTTCATGATTATCATGATAACGGTTACGTGTGAATGTTATGGCTTAACTCATTAATTTGTGTAATGGTCACTGTTTGAATATATTAGATACATTGAATACTAGACTGTTTAATTTAATAAGTTACGAAACAATTATATTCTTATCCGCTTTGAGATTGAGTTGTATTGATATTGTTGAGTTAGAGGTTGATTGCATTGATATTGATTTTGGTTGGTTGGTTTGTTGTATGCTTGAGTTCAGTGTGCGTACGGGTACTGTTCTGGCACGTACGTGAGGAGTTACAACGTCTTTTGTAGGACGGTGCCGCTTTGTCGTGGGTTCTCATCCATTTTGTAGTGGCTCACGAGACTATGGTTATCGAAAGTCCTTTTGTAGGGGCGCCACTCTTTTGTAGGGGTGGTTATTGTATGTCCACACTCTTTTGTAGGGGTGTGCTTGGCCAAGTTTAGACTATTGTTCGAGGCATTTTGTAGTGCCACCATAGGGTCAGGATCTTTTGTAGGGTCCGGGGTGTTTTGTAGCGCCCAGTACTCCGTGCTTACTCTTGCGATTGTTGTTGTTGAATGTCACTTTGTTGATGACAAATTGAGTTTGAATATTGACCATTGGACTTTGCTATTGTTGATTGTTGTTGGTTATACTTTGATCATAAGTAGTAGGCCGTAAGGTACTTGTTGAGTCGTATTGAGATTGTCGTAGTAATGTTAACCATTGTTATATAGTTTGTGATTATTACATGTTATTATTTTATGAAATTTGTTTTATTTATTTGTTAACTTTATTGTGATGTAATATGGTGGGAGAAACGTCTGAGTTACTCCCATTTGTAATGGTATTTGTTGCATGTTTCTGACGGTATCTTGTGAGTTGAGTTTGACAAGTGAGGAAGCCGTGAGGATAGACCCGTAGCTAGGTTTACTCGTGTGAAGTCTTGGGATTCGTTTGGATAGTTTCAATCACTAGACTTGTTAGACTTTTATGTTTCGGTTTATACTTATGTTCACTTGGGTTTGTAAGGGGTATTTATTCCCCATTTTGCTAGGCCTTGAGGCTTACTTTGTCATTTTGATTTGATTAGGTTGTTTGCGTGAGTGGATTTCTGATTCACGGTGTTTCCGCCACCGTGGCTTTCATTTTTATTCACTTTCTCTTATAAATCCTTTTTAAAAGCTTATTTTATTTTGTTGGAAAATCCGGGTTGTTACATCCACGCCCCAAGTCCCGAGCCCCATAGCGATGGAGGGCTCAATATGGTTGTTTCTTGTGTTTTTTGTTGTGATCTTTTTGTTTGCCTTTTCTCTGATGATACTCAACATCATAATCGGCTCCCTTTAATGTTGTAAAAACAACAGTTACGAATTCCAAAGGACAGCCTACTAATTAGCCATTAATCACAATTAAGTGGCTTTATTACCATTGCCTTAATCACACATATTAAGGCGTGATTATGGTAGCTTATATGGGCCGTACAAAATTCAATAAGGAAGCTATATTATTAGTGTCTAGTGATATAGATAATTAATTTCTCTTTCAGAAAATACATAAAATTTTTAATCAAAAATCCCAACAATTATTTTTCCCACATATAGCTTTTTCAAACAAATAAAATGGAGCAATTTATGCAAACTATTAATAAAAGAAGAAAAACATGTTCTATGACAACGTGCAAAAAACTCAAAGTTCTCGACCTTCAAGCAAATGGAATACCACGTACTAGTTTTGACCTTGTGTTGGAACTCAAGACTGGAAAAATAAAAAATATTGGTCAAACTGCGTGGTTTTGAAAATAATTTGTGAGCCAACTAGTCTTACTTAAAGACGTTTAAAATGGGTTAAATATCATATGATGTGGGCATATTTGACAATTGACCCGTTTTAAGCTTAAGACGGTGAGAAATTGCCGTATCAGCATCGTCTAAGTGAAATATTTATTTGGATCATATCCATTTTCTTGTCTCTAACTTTTTTTTGATTCAGAATTTTTTTAAGAGCGGTTTAACGTCAATAATTTGATAAGTTAGAAGAAACAATATTGATTATTAGAGGAAATGAAAGGAAATCAAGAGAAAAAAAATGTAAAAGATCCATACTCACATAAATGGTTCACAACTTCACATATTACTTTCCGCCTTGAGGCCTCTTTTTGTGACCAAAATTCATATGTTTCACTTTTTTATGGTAAAGGAGTAGTGATCACTTTCGACGAAAAATGACTTATATTTCAATCTAGTAAGGCAGATGAAGACTTGTTTATCAAAGGGAGTAAAGTCTATTGAACTTTGAAGGAATTTACACGTTAGAAACTTCTTCTTCTTAGTTTAATTACGGAGTAGTCTACTAAAACATGTTTTCTTTAGTCTGATCAAATAGTAATGCAATCATTCACAATTGTTGGTTGTGAGTTGTCACACATTTTGACCTTGAAAGGATTATATGGTAATAAGCAGGTTTTTTTCCCCAAAGGAATCAATTTACCGTTTTTATATCGAAAAAGGTAGCATTGTATTCAACTTAAATTAAACAAGTATTTGAGGTATTTTACTACATGCTTCTTTCGTGTTTTTAATATATGCGTGAAAAAAGCCGTTTGACACTTGGTATAACAAAAAGGTCGTCGTTATATCCTTCGTAAACGCAATGGTAGAGCCAGGATTTGAAGTCAGTGCGGGCGAACGGGCAGTAAAATAAGGTAAACCTCGAAAAAATTAGAAATTTTTAACTAGGAATATCAAAATTTTCAAAAGCTAGCGGAATTGTGAGAACAGCGAAAAAGGTTTACATATTTGCTATCCAAACCAATCTGAAAAGAACCAGGAATCGTGAGAACAAATGCAGGTTAGTATATGTATGTCTATTTCTTATTACTCGAAATTGTTTCAAGATTAATGTTTCTGTTTACTGTATCGTCGTTTGCGTAAGGTGTTCGCGTCCGTCCTTTTTCGTATGGTGTGAGTCTTGTCTTGGGTTGGGCTCCTTTACGTCGAGACGTGGGTGGTAGGGTGGAGTCGGGTTCGGCTGTGTTTTGGTTGGGAAGGATGTGGTGGTTTCTATTTTTAATTGATGGGTGTCTTTTATTTATCGTTTTTTCAAATAAGTCTAGCCGCACTTTCACGGATGTCTTGGGTGTCCTGTCCCATTATCCTTAGGGTGTTGTTTGTCGCTGTCTATTCTTGGATATTTTGGGTGTCCTGTCCCGGTATCCTTGAGGCGATTTTAGGTAGAATAAATCGGTGTTACAAAGATTGGTGTCCGGTTCGGGTTGGATTCGTCGTTAGACGGTGCTTTCAAGCATTTATGGACAGAAGATTGGTCGAGGAGCATCCTTTGATGCGGTTTGTGAATTTGTTGGGTTTGCTGATCCGTCGTACGTATGACTGTAGAGTCCGTTTGTCGTGGTGTAGGAGTTCATGCTCCACCGGAGGCAGCCATTTGTTTGTCATCCACCATCCATTTCTACGCTCTTGTGGCGTAAGTGCACCACGCCCTCGTCACTCCGCATCTCGCAGGTATCGGAGGCTTTCAGGAAACACTAGCTGCTGGCACAACGACGATAAGGAGGCTTGCGTCCACTATTTCATACTCCACCAACTCGCTTTCTATACTCGTCACTGTCTTTTACTAGTGTTTTATAGTTGTATTGTAGCTATGGTTACTTACATGTGTAATAAGGGCGTAGTTAGCCCGAACATAGTGTAGGAGGTATGCCTTTCTTTACCGCTGTTAAAAAAAAAAAAAAAAAAAAAAAAGTACATAACAGTTATTGTTTTTATTAACTGATGGGTACAAATGTACCATATAGGATTAGGATTGGTCGAAGATTTGTAAGTCGATTAGTCGACTTCTTATTTATATCGGTGTTAGTATAGTACAATGACAATTGATGAATTCAAGCACAGTTAGTAAGTTGTTCATCGAGTCGTACACTTGTACTTCTATGTGACTTAACATTAAAGAATTAAAGTGTAAACAACATGTTGAGTCGGAGAGAGTACTATAAATTGGCTTGAATTGTTGACAGGCATGATGGTCAATTTGAACGGCCACAAAGTGGTTGTTTCATTCTTCATTAATGGATCTATTGAACAGTTTTTTATCGACGAATTAAACTGCTAACAAATGCCATTAATTGGCTGTTTGGTAGGATTTGTGTTCTCCCGATACAATGCTAAATGTGTGTTTTGGCAACTACCATATGAGGCTTGGAATTTGGGGTATATACTATATATGGATGGTATTTCCGCGACTCTAATAGCCCCTGCTGTCCATAGTTACAATGTGTTAGTTGGAACACGAATATAAGAGCACTCGGATCCACACTGAATTTAGTCGTAAAGATTCCTACGGGGTCACGTCCTAAAACAAACGGTGTATGCTATCCTAAAGAGGCCTAATATGGATTCTATACCATATGTGGTTTAGATGAGTAATAGGTTGGTCCCATGTTAAGCGTCAAGAACACAACATTGGTCGATCTTCCTCCACGTGTCAGGCTACGTATTGGTTGTTGTCACGTCCTTGCATAACTCTAATAGCAGAACTATTGAAACCGGGATTTAAAACATCAGTGCTTATGACATTGGCTTTCTTTTTCCATCATTTTATCAGGTTAATCCCAAGTGATCTGCCAAATGACGTGTACACCAGAGAATGGGATGCTATAATGATAGACGGCCCAAAAGGGTAGCAGCCGGAGTTCCCAGGACGGATGGCAGTAATATACACAGCAGCAGTGATGGCAAGAACAAGGACGAGACCCGGGAAAACTCATGTATTCTTACATGATGTGGATCGGAAAGTTGAGAAGGTGTATGCTTTAAGGTTCCTCTGCAGGAAGATATGGTCAAGGAAGTAGGAAGGCTTTGGCATTTTGTTATACCTCCTGCCCTTAAGAATGAGACTTTAAAGACCAATACCTTCTTTTGTTGAAGGTCTTAAAACTTTAAGACGGACATCGAATATGTGTCCATCTTAAACAAGAATTTGTGAAACTTCATTCATTTGTACATGACTTTCATGTGAACATCAATGTTTTGTTATCAGTAGTATTTACAGAATGTTTCTTTCTCCGATCCAGAAAATATTTAGATCAGTTTTGTGGCCAGGCACTACCAACATAAGCTCGATAGACACCAAACAGCAAGAAATGCATTTAAAACATATTCGCTTAATGTCATGACTCATGAGCGACACAAAGGCAACTGAAATGCCTACATCACTGCAGGGAATGTTATTAGTACAGGCCTGAATGTGAGACATTCTGCTGTCACAGGACACAGCAACAGCTTACTGATTTCTGCACATTACTCGTTCACACAGCCAATAACGAATCAAACTGGCCGTTTTTTCGACAACGTAGTTAAACAAATTCCCAATTCAAATGGACAGATACACAGAAATAGGAGACCTCTGAAGCAAAGTATCAAACGATTGAATGAGCACATACGTAACAGTAACCAATCAGACTTAGGCATTGTAGAATGAACCTAGCAGTGGGAATTCCTCATCTTCATCACCATCGAAAACCATCCAAAGTTGTCGTGGTCCCTACACCGATGAACCTAGTAACGGGTCAAAATCTCGCTTGCCAATAATCCACGGAATACCTCATCGTCAAATTTAATCGCGTGTCTCCTATACAAAAAAAAATTCGTGTCAACGTAATTTTTTAAATAGTGGAACAATTAACAATTCACCAAGCCTCAAAAAATTTACCAATCCTTTGCATAATGGTAGACACTCTGATACATGATTATGTAAACGTCCGGGAAAAAGCCTCTTAGACGTTCCTCAACTTCAAGAGAAGAATACATCTACAAAAATAAAATTAAAAGTAAATTTATACGACATGCATTCACAAACCACTAAAGGAAGCTGATGAGAAGGGTCAATGCCTATGGTAAGGGCAACCCGAGCGAGCGACTGCAGCAGAAAGCACATAAGAAGTCCACAAGAAAGAAAGGCTTTAATTATAAAAAGCCATTTATCGTGGGACCTTATTAATTCTGTCTGGGCAATTGGCATAACGGGATTCATTGACATGTGTATATGCTGCATTCATATATCTTTGAATGTCGACAGGGACCAAGTATTCAGAAACCTGTTGTGATTGGCCGAAGTTATAAATTTCCAGAAACACACCCGCGTCAATGAAATTAGGCCACACAACGGTGTCAGAGGTTCCATATATTTTTGCTTGACTGACTGCTACATTGAGGTGATACTTATTTATCAGCCGGCTATCAATAAGAATTTTCATCTTCTTGATGAAATTGACACGCTCCACCGGGATCCATATCCATGGATGGTCTAGAAGCCATTGAGCGGGCACATGCTTCCTAAAAACCATAATTTGAGATCAAAAGTAAAACAAAATACAAATACAAATACAAATTATGAATATAAATTATGAATATAGAAGTTGGAACTTACGCTTTCTCTAGGACTAGGAAGTTCATAAAATGGATCAGTCCCTTAGGTATGCCATAAGACACGAATTTGGGACTTGATTCACCAAAAGGGAGGCCAATAATAGAGCGCAACTTCTTTTTCAAGCTGTAAATATCACCGCTTAGCTTTGCTTGAGGATCTAGATTAGGCAGAATTCTGCCTTGACCAAATTTGGTGACGTATATTGAGTTTTTGAGGCCGCCACAGTGTAAACGTGAGAACTCGTACATGAGTCGTAAGCCTCTTATCACGTGCCGTGATATTTTTGTAAAACAGTCTTCTATATCATCCCACCATCGCCTCCTGTCATTGCGGTTATTGGCATTTGACAGGAACTCATCACATTTGCTTTGGAAGTAATGATCCAAAGGAACCACATCTTCAGCGCATATCAGAAACTTTGAGCCTTGGTATTCTACCATAGAATCGACTAAAACAATATAGTTGTTAGCCTGATTCTCTTCTGATCCCTCCCGTAGAGACTGTAAGGCCTTCAAAGTCTGATGTGGGGTAGATTTGATAAATGTTCTCCTTGAGTTCTATAAACACGAAAGTCAATTTTAATTGTTATCTATCTTTCAAACTAATGAAATTTATTTTGTTTTGATAAAAAAAATTAAATAAAATAAGATAGGTTTAAGCACATATAAAATAAAATGATAGATTTAATAAGAAATTTATAATTTTACACAATTTTTTTTCTTATTATCATGTAACGGTTTATTTTAACTTTATTATGTGACATACAAGTTATAATCTAATATAACTAAAGAAGGGTTTTTCGCCACTAAAAAAATGATGTCGTGGCAAATACTCACTTGCGCCACGGAAAAAGTTATAAACGTGGCTAAATGAATGATTTTGCCACGATTTTAACTTTTTCCGTGGCGCAAGTGATTATTTGCCACGAAATATTTCTTCCGTGGCTTAAATTTCTCCCGTGGCCAATCAAAATAGTTTTTTCCGTGGCTAAAGTAAATTCTGCCACGTTTCACTAATTACCGTGGCATAATTCGTGGCCCAAGTGTTAATTTGTTGTAGTGAATCCACGGAATACCTCATCGTCAAATTTAATCGCGTGTCTCCTATACAAAAAAAAATTTGTGTCAACGTAATTTTTTAAATAGTGGAACAATTAACAATTCACCAAGCCTCAAAAAATTTACCAATCCTTTGCATAATGGTAGACACTCTGATACATGATTATGTAAACGTCCGGGAAAAAGCCTCTTAGACGTTCCTCAACTTCAAGAGAAGTATACATCTACAAAAATAAAATTAAAAGTAAATTTATACGACATGCATTCACAAACCACTAAAAGGAAGCTGATGAGAAGGGTCAATGCCTAAGGTAAGGGCAACCCGATCGAGCGACTGCAGCAGAAAGCACATAAGAAGTCCACAAGAAAGAAAGGCTTTAATTATAAAAAGCCATTTATCGTGGGACCTTATTAATTCTGTCTGGGCAATTGGCATAACGGGATTCATTGACATGTGTATATGCTGCATTCATATATCTTTGAATGTCGACGGGGACCAAGTATTCAGAAACCTGTTGTGATTGGCCGAAGTTATAAATTTCCAGAAACACACCCGCGTCAATGAAATTAGGCCACACAGCGGTGCCATAGGTTCCATATATTTTTGCTTGACTGACTGCTACATTGAGGTGATACATATTTATCAGCCGGCTATCAATAAGAATTTTCATCTTCTTGATGAAATTGACACGCTCCACCGGGATCCATATCCATGGATGGTCTAGAAGCCATTGAGCGGGCACATACTTCCTAAAAACCATAATTTGGGATCAAAAGTAAAACAAAATACAAATACAAATACAAATTATGAATATAAATTATGAATATAGAAGTTGGAACTTACGCTTTCTCTGGGACTACGAAGTTCATAAGATGGATCAGCTCCTTAGGTATGCCATAAGACACGAATTTGGGACTTGCTTCACCAAAAGGGAGGCCAATAATAGAGCGCAACTTCTTTTTCAAGCTGTAAATATCACCGCTTAGCTTTGCTTGAGGATCTAGATTAGGCAGAATTTTGCCTTGACCAAATTTGGTGACGTATATTGAGTTTTTGAGGCCACCACAGTGTAAACGTGAGAACTCGTACATGAGTCGTAAGCCTCTTATCACGTGCCGTGATATTTTTGTAAAACAGTCTTCTATATCATCCCACCATCGCCTCCTGTCATTGCGGTTATTGGCATTTGACAGGAACTCATCACATTTGCTTTGGAAGTAATGATCCAAAGGAACCACATCTTCAGCGCATATCAGAAACTTTGAGCCTTGGTATTCTACCATAGAATCGACTAAAACAATATAGTTGTTAGCTTGATTCTCTTCTGATCCCTCCCGTAGAGACTGTAAGGCCTTCAAAGTCTGATGTGGGGTAGATTTGATAAATGTTCTCCTTGAGTTCTGTAAACACGAAAGTCAATTTTAATTGTTATCTATCTTTCAAACTAATGAAATTTATTTTGTTTTGATAAAAAAAATAAAATAAAATAAGATAGGTTTAAGCACATATAAAATAAAATGATGGATTTAATAAGAAATTTATAATTTTACACAATTTTTTTTCTTATTATCATGTAACGGTTTATTTTAACTTTATTATGTGACATACAAGTTATAATCTAGTATAACTAAAGAAGGGTTTTTCGCCACTAAAAAATGATGTCGTGGCAAATACTTACTTGCGCCACGGAAAAAGTTATAAACGTGGCTAAATGAATGATTTTGCCACGATTTTAACTTTTTCCGTGGCGCAAGTGATTATTTGCCACGAAATATTTCTTCCGTGGCTTAAATTTCTCCCGTGGCCAATCAAAATAGTTTTTTCCGTGGCTAAAGTAAATTCTGCCACGTTTCACTAATTACCGTGGCATAATTCGTGGCCCAAGTGTTAATTTGTTGTAGTGAATCCACGGAATACCTCATCGTCAAATTTAATCGCGTGTCTCCTATACAAAAAAAAATTTGTGTCAACGTAATTTTTTAAATAGTGGAACAATTAACAATTCACCAAGCCTCAAAAAATTTACCAATCCTTTGCATAATGGTAGACACTCTGATACATGATTATGTAAACGTCCGGGAAAAAGCCTCTTAGACGTTCCTCAACTTCAAGAGAAGTATACATCTACAAAAATAAAATTAAAAGTAAATTTATACGACATGCATTCACAAACCACTAAAAGGAAGCTGATGAGAAGGGTCAATGCCTAAGGTAAGGGCAACCCGATCGAGCGACTGCAGCAGAAAGCACATAAGAAGTCCACAAGAAAGAAAGGCTTTAATTATAAAAAGCCATTTATCGTGGGACCTTATTAATTCTGTCTGGGCAATTGGCATAACGAGATTCATTGACATGTGTATATGCTGCATTCATATATCTTTGAATGTCGACGGGGACCAAGTATTCAGAAACCTGTTGTGATTGGCCGAAGTTATAAATTTCCAGAAACACACCCGCGTCAATGAAATTAGGCCACACAGCGGTGCCATAGGTTCCATATATTTTTGCTTGACTGACTGCTACATTGAGGTGATACATATTTATCAGCCGGCTATCAATAAGAATTTTCATCTTCTTGATGAAATTGACACGCTCCACCGGGATCCATATCCATGGATGGTCTAGAAGCCATTGAGCGGGCACATACTTCCTAAAAACCATAATTTGGGATCAAAAGTAAAACAAAATACAAATACAAATACAAATTATGAATATAAATTATGAATATAGAAGTTGGAACTTACGCTTTCTCTGGGACTACGAAGTTCATAAGATGGATCAGCTCCTTAGGTATGCCATAAGACACGAATTTGGGACTTGCTTCACCAAAAGGGAGGCCAATAATAGAGCGCAACTTCTTTTTCAAGCTGTAAATATCACCGCTTAGCTTTGCTTGAGGATCTAGATTAGGCAGAATTTTGCCTTGACCAAATTTGGTGACGTATATTGAGTTTTTGAGGCCACCACAGTGTAAACGTGAGAACTCGTACATGAGTCGTAAGCCTCTTATCACGTCTTAGTGATATTTTTGTAAAACAGTCTTCTATATCATCCCACCATCGCCTCCTGTCATTGCGGTTATTGGCATTTGACAGGAACTCATCACATTTGCTTTGGAAGTAATGATCCAAAGGAACCACATCTTCAGCGCATATCAGAAACTTTGAGCCTTGGTATTCTACCATAGAATCGACTAAAACAATATAGTTGTTAGCTTGATTCTCTTGATCCCTCAGTAGAGGCTGTAAGGCCTTCAAAGTCTGATGTGGGGTAGATTTGATAAATGTTCTCCTTGAGTTCTGTAAACACGAAAGTCAATTTTAATTGTTATCTATCTTTCAAACTAATGAAATTTATTTTGTTTTGATAAAAAAAATAAAATAAAATAAGATAGGTTTAAGCACATATAAAATAAAATGATGGATTTAATAAGAAATTTATAATTTTACACAATTTTTTTTCTTATTATCATGTAACGGTTTATTTTAACTTTATTATGTGACATACAAGTTATAATCTAGTATAACTAAAGAAGGGTTTTTCGCCACTAAAAAATGATGTCGTGGCAAATACTTACTTGCGCCACGGGAAAAGTTATAAACGTGGCTAAATGAATGATTTTGCCACGATTTTAACTTTTTCCGTGGCGCAAGTGATTATTTGCCACGAAATATTTCTTCCGTGGCTTAAATTTCTCCCGTGGCCAATCAAAATAGTTTTTTCCGTGGCTAAAGTAAATTACGCCACGTTTCACTAATTACCGTGGCATAATTCGTGGCCCAAGTGTTAATTTGTTGTAGTGAATCCACGGAATACCTCATCGTCAAATTTAATCGCGTGTCTCCTATACAAAAAAAAATTCGTGTCAACGTAATTTTTTAAATAGTGGAACAATTAACAATTCACCAAGCGTCAAAAAATTTACCGATCCTTTGCATAATGGTAGACACTCTGATACATGATTATGTAAACGTCCGGGAAAAAGCCTCTTAGACGTTCCTCAACTTCAAGAGAAGTATACATCTACAAAAATAAAATTAAAAGTAAATTTATACGACATGCATTCACAAACCACTAAAGGAAGCTGATGAGAAGGGTCAATGCCTAAGGTAAGGGCAACCCGAGCGAGCGACTGCAGCAGAAAGCACATAAGAAGTCCACAAGAAAGAAAGGCTTTAATTATAAAAAGCCATTTATCGTGGGACCTTATTAATTCTGTCTGGGCAATTGGCATAACGGGATTCATTGACATGTGTATATGCTGCATTCATATATCTTTGAATGTCGACGGTGACCAAGTATTCAGAAACCTGTTGTGATTGGCCGAAGTTATAAATTTCTAGAAACACACCCGCGCCACACAACGGTGCCAGAGGTTCCATATATTTTTGCTTGACTGACTGCTACATTGAGGTGATACTTATTTATCAGCCGGCTATCAATAAGAATTTTCATCTTCTTGATGAAATTGACACGCTCCACTGGGATCCATATCCGTGGATGGTCTAGAAGCCATTGAGCGGGCACATGCTTCCTAAAAACCATAATTTGGGATCAAAAGTAAAACAAAATACAAATACAAATACAAATTATGAATATAAATTATGAATGTAGAAGTTGGAACTTACGCTTTCTCTAGGACTAGGAAGTTCATAAAATGGATCAGTTTCTTAGGTATGCCATAAGACACGAATTTGGGACTTGCTTCACCAAAAGGGAGGCCAATTGTTCAAGAATCTGATGTTGGCCCTGTTTCAGATGAACAAAATGTCGAGGAAATTGTAACTGAAACTGTCATTGGTGGTGCTTCAAGTAATTCAGGAGAAGCATCTTATGGTACTGCAATTGTTCAAGAATCTGATGTTGGCCCTGTTTCAGATGAACAAAATGTCGAGGAAATTGTAACTGAAACTGTCGGTGCTCCCATTGATGAACCAGAATCAGCATCCCAACGGATTGGGTTTGACATCTCTTTCGATGTCGAGATAATTGAGACATTTAAGGATGGATCCTTCTCCGCGATCGTGAAAAATTCTTCTGGTAAATGTAGGAGAACATTTATCAAATCTACCCCACATCAGACTTTGAAGGCCTTACAGTCTCTACGGGAGGGATCAGAAGAGAATCAGGCTAACAACTATATTGTTTTAGTCGATTCTATGGTAGAATACCAAGGCTCAAAGTTTCTGATATGCGCTGAAGATGTGGTTCCTTTGGATCATTACTTCCAAAGCAAATGTGATGAGTTCCTGTCAAATGCCAATAACCGCAATGACAGGAGGCGATGGTGGGATGATATAGAAGACTGTTTTACAAAAATATCACGGCACGTGATAAGAGGCTTACGACTCATGTACGAGTTCTCACGTTTACACTGTGGTGGCCTCAAAAACTCAATATACGTCACCAAATTTGGTCAAGGCAGAATTCTGCCTAATCTAGATCCTCAAGCAAAGCTAAGCGGTGATATTTACAGCTTGAAAAAGAAGTTGCGCTCTATTATTGGCCTCCCTTTTGGTGAAGCAAGTCCCAAATTCGTGTCTTATGGCATACCTAAGGAACTGATCCATCTTATGAACTTCGTAGTCCTAGAGAAAGCGTAAGTTCCAACTTCTATATTCATAATTTATATTCATAATTTGTATTTGTATTTGTATTTTGTTTTAATTTTGATCCCAAATTATGGTTTTTAGGAAGCATGTGCCCGCTCAATGGCTTCTAGACCATCCATGGATATGGATCCCGGTGGAGCGTGTCAATTTCATCAAGAAGATGAAAATTCTTATTGATAGCCGGCTGATAAATATGTATCACCTCAATGTAGCAGTCAGTCAAGCAAAAATATATGGAACCTATGGCACCGCTGTGTGGCCTAATTTCATTGACGCGGGTGTGTTTCTGGAAATTTATAACTTCGGCCAATCACAACAGGTTTCTGAATACTTGTTCCCCGTCGACATTCAAAGATATATGAATGCAGCATATACACATGTCAATGAATCCCGTTATGCCAATTGCCCAGACAGAATTAATAAGGTACCACGATAAATGGCTTTTTATAATTAAAGCCTTTCTTTCTTGTGGACTTCTTATGTGCTTTCTGCTGCAGTCGCTCGCTCGGGTTGCCCTTACCTTAGGCATTGACCCTTCTCATCAGCTTCCTTTAGTGGTTTGTGAATGCATGTCGTATAAATTTACTTTTAATTTTATTTTTGTAGATGTATACTTCTCTTGAAGTTGAGGAACGTCTAAGAGGCTTTTTCCCGGACGTTTACATAATCATGTATCAGAGTGTCTACTATTATGCAAAGGATTGGTAAATTTTTTGAGGCTTGGTGAATTGTTAATTGTTCCACTATTTAAAAGTGGTCAAAATGTACATAGGCTGAGTTTCACAAGAAAAATCAAGGCTTATCAAGAAATGCACCGCACCCACACAATCAACGGTTAAGAGAACCTAATACGGAATTTACAAATATTCAGATGCGAATTTTAATAGCCTCCAAACACCCAGAAAAACAACCAATTGACAATTAGTTCTTATGATTAACACACTGGTTGAGAAAATGATGAAAAGGACAGGTAAAGGCTGACTCACACAAGACTGACTGGGGTTGAAATTTGTCAAAACATTATTGTCAACGATAAGTATATAGAAATACCTAGTATACACACCACAAAAGACACAGAGATATATCCGAGTGGCTAAAGCTGGTTCTAAGAACTCATGATAGGACCCACACTCACAGTTCTAGTTAGATTCACCAAAAACCAAAGCCTATCGTCCAGATAGTCATAAATTGGAAATGATACATTTGTAAAAATGGAGTTGAATCATAAGTGCAAGTTTTGCGGGGGTAGGGGGTGGGGGTGGGTCCTATAATCTATGTTAATTCGACTTTTCACTTTTAGAATTTCAGGACAATATCTGTCGACACAACACATCGTGGATATGGATTCCATATTATACTTCTATTATATCTATGATTTTAAGTCTTATTTGTAGAACTTTTTTCCATTATATTTTAAAAATAGGAATATTTCAAGTTTAGAAAGTGTATTTTTGCTTTGACGATGTATCCCCAGCTCCCACACCAGTATCCTCATTTTAGGACAAGGAACTTGTGACTACAAATATTAGCCATGCCAGTCCGACACCTAGATATGAAACCGTGTCCAGCAGTGATGCCAGTCCGACACTTAAATATGAAACCGTCCAGTAGTGATGCCAGTCTGACACTAACAAAATATATATATAAAGATATACCCCATGTAAAAACTATCACGTTCCATTCAGCTAGCTCACCCAAAGTTACACTACCTTTAACAGACCTGACACTTCACTTGTTTGTCACCCTCAATAATGTCTAACATCTGTAGTATCAATTCTCAGGTTTAGAACAAGCTTTTAAGGTGTTTCATGACACGTTCAGAAACAATTTAACCATATACTAATCTGTTGAAACTTAAAACATTAACTGAACAGAAAAGGTAATGCAATAAAATGCAAATGAACTCCACTGATGAATGATAATGCGTCATGAAAACTCAGCTCCTCACCAGAATGCACATGATTAAATGGAAAGAAAAATGCAAACACGAAGATATTAATATAATGAACAGAAAAGTTATCACACGTAAACATACCACATTCTTGGTCATTAGCCTGTCCTTCAGGGCTTTTAGAGCCGGCTCAAGATCAGTCCTCTCCAGATTGGCCTTACCTACGAAGCTGAAACTAATCATGATTGGTCAGATAAAGAAAACAAAAATTTTTTAAAGGTTGAAAACCCCTGAAAATAGAAAGCATTTATTGTGATAAACAGATCTCAGAATCTTTTTGCTTTATTATTAAAATGGAGTTCAACAATTGCAGAGGCTTTAACATTAGGTACTGTATCTCAAGATTCTGAGAATAATAAAAGGTAGCCCTCCGTCTAAATTGCTTTAGAAAAGCCTCTTCTTTTAGAGAAAAAGAATCTCATATTACGCATTCGTTGTCAAGGAAATAGCCTTTGCAGCTACACCAATCTAATTTCTAGGAAGCAGGTGGCCAGCAGCTTAAGTGAACACACAATTCCAAGCAATAAAATTTGAGAAACATACCCCCGAAACATAGTAGGAAGCCACCCTTTGGACTTCGTATGCACCTTAGTGTCACTCCCAGCTTGCACATCTTCTTCATCTTCACTGTCACTACTGAAGACCTCTTCTTTGTCCATCATACTCTCCCCCTCTTCGACTGGCATAATGTTCACTTGCTTATCTCCGTTTTCAGCAACAGGATCCGTATAGTCCAGCTTAGCCGGTGCATTTGCTTCACCCCAAACCCTATTCTTCTTGGTAACCTTTTTATTGGGCTCAGCCTTGGAACCCTTAGTATCAGCAACAGTATCATTCTTCTTTACACCTTTAGAACGCAAATTTTTCAGCTTATTTACATCAAAAGCTCCATTATCAGATTCCAAATTCTCTTTTTGGTTTACACCACCCTTTGATTTCACACCCTTAACAAAGCTACCCCCATTTACATGACCATTTCCCAACACATTCCCTTTCCCTAAATCACCATCCCCACCATCGCTCTTCAAGTCTCCGCCACCGTTTCTCTTACCATCCTGATTATACTTTGCCTTTTGCACCTGATCTTGCTTCTTACCAACATTTCTCGCTCCCAACTTAGATGATTTCTTAACCTCCTCAGCTCTAGCCTTGGCCTCCAACCTAAGCTGCCTATAAACATCGTCGAAGTCACTATAATCCATCCTACAAGGATCATAAACCGCCGAAAACTCACACTTAACCATGGACAGCAAATCATCCACATAGAGCAGATGAAGAATCTTCTGATACACAGCCACAAACACAATGCCAAGGTCATTGTGAAACGTCCATTTAAGCGAGTAATTCGCTCCTGGAGCATCGTGATTAAATGATGCCAACCCGGACCGTTCCTCCAACAAACAGGACCTAATCAAAGTATCAATTGGCGATCCTTTAAGAGCATTTCCAAGCTCCTTACATGTCCAGAGAATCAACCCTCCTCTAGTAAATATCAGCAGCTGCTCTAACATTGTTATTTCTAACTTTCTATACACCTAAATCGATATCGATTTCCCTAATTCTATAAACCAATAAATCAATTAATCAACCAAACCCTAATTCTAACACAGAACCTGCAAAGAAACACAAAATTAAGGAAGATCATTACAAAAAAATCAATAAACAATCAATACAAAACCTAATCTCTATTAATAAGTTATCAACAAACCCCTAATTCTAGCGCAAAACCTGCAATTAAACACGAAATTTTGGAAAATCACTTGAATAGATCAATAGACAATTGATACAAAACCTAATCGACTATCCTAGCAGTAATTGAACACGTAAAGCAAAATCAAAATAAATCAAAA
The DNA here is from genome assembly GCA_023091065.1 of Dianthus caryophyllus. NCBI lineage: Eukaryota > Viridiplantae > Streptophyta > Magnoliopsida > Caryophyllales > Caryophyllaceae > Dianthus > Dianthus caryophyllus. The sequence continues at coordinate 5,382,730 of CM041529.1, read as the reverse complement.
TGCGATCAATTAATCAACAAAACCCTAATTCTAACACAAAACCTGCAGATGAACACAATATCATTAACAATCGATAGAAAACCTAATCGATGATTCTAACAGTAATTAAAATGAAAATAAGAAGCAAAATCAAAGAATTTAAGAATTAATAAATTAAAATGCGATACGATGATCTGAGATTCTAAGGTGAGAAGGTCTTACACTCTTACCGAGAAGGTTGAGATGTTTGAACTTTGAAAAGAGGCGAAATTGTTGGCTTATGTGTTTCAAAAACTCTTGCTGATACGGGTCGGATCTTGCAACGGGTAATTTGTGAGAAGTAATGGGTAGATGGGACAAGGTGGGTGTAGGGATCTCATCCCAATCACTAATCAAATATTAGTGTAAATCAAATTACTCTAATTTGATTTAGCAAGATCTATTGTAGTACAAATTCACTTTGTTACAAAATTAGAAATATTATACCTTTCTCAAAGGGAAACAATGGGCACAAAAGTAGAACTCCTTTCTAGTTTTGTTTCTTGAGCTAGTAAGTAGGATGATCCTCCAAAACCGAGTTTCCAAAATAGGAAACCTCCTCTTAGTTGCACCCAAGAACAACTCCAAAACTACTAGTAATTTTGATCTAGAAATCACTAATAGTAGCTTGATAATATGTGAAATTAATATTACTAACACTTAGTAATACATTAGAAAAATATAAGAACTAGTTTCTTATTACTTAGAGAGTTATTGTGAGAGAATAGAGTAATGAAAGTAGCATGTATCACCTTTCTCTCTTTGGCCATTTTTTTTTATAAAAGAATAAGAGCAAATCAAGTGTATCACATACACTACATAGCCAACAAAACATAGAGAGGAGAGGAAGAGTGTAGAGTTTTTTCTTGGTAAGAAAAATGCTATGCATAGTAATCATTATGTCTTTTGCATGCAACAAAAGCAAAAAGCATGCATGTGTAATTATAATGTTTAAAGCATGCATGACAATGTACTAGTAAACAAAATAGAAAAAGACAAAGAGGAATCTTTCCTCTCTTCTTCCCTTTAGGATTTATTAAGTAATCGCACTATTGTGGAGGACACTTACTCCAACAATCTCCCACTTGTCCGAGACAAGTTGTGCATTACCAATTCTCATGTCCGTTTCACATCTCCCACTCAATGCAAGGTGTCTTACAGGTCGTACTTGCATTCAAAAGATATATATCATGAGTGGTTTCCTCGATAAGGAGAGTAGCTGTCTGACCGGGGAATCTACCGTAGATTCTTACCGAGCGTGGCCACGCATTTTCCGCGACTACTCCTCGAGTGGCCCAAAGATGTTTTACCCTGACGAGGGTGGACATTTCCCTTCCACTCGATTGTACTGTATAATGCAGATCACCATGACCCCAAAGATGCCCTTATAACCCCCTTTCACGGCATGGCTTAGGACAAAAATGAAAGTCACTCGGAAACTGCACCGACTCAGACAATCAGTTCCAGTCAAAGAATCGACTCAAAGGAATACTATAGAATTCCCACCACGACTGTGTTTCAATCTCATTGAAAAGGAATTTATAAGCGTCCTTTGTCAAGCGAGTGTTTCACGATCTGTCTATGCAAACGAGCAGTCATCACTATGACCCCATGGTGTTGAACCCACCATCGAACGACTTGCAATCTAGTCTCTCCGAGACGTCACCTCATATGAGAGACTAGGGACCAAATACTTAGTTTATACCGTTCACTTGAATATGTTCAATGTTGTCACACAACTAGTCGGATAAACAAAGTATGCATTCAAAATGACTTAAAAGAGTAAATATACTCTAAACAATGAATGTTATTTTCATATATGTAATAGGATACTTTATCCATTACATATTTCAAAAACTAAAGGAAATCAGGCATACGCCTCAACCCCATAGAGGCGGTGTGAGCGTCATGCTTAGTCCTCGAAAGAGGCTTGGTTAAAGGATCAGCGATCTCATCGTCTGTCCCAACTACCTTACAAATATCTATTTCCTTTCTTTCCACGTTATCTCTTATAACATGGTATTTCCTCAAAACGTGTCTAGACTTATTACTAGACTTGGGCTTCTTTGCATGAAAGATAGCCCCACTATTATCACAATAAATAGTGATTGGATCTGCGGCACTAGGGACTACTCTTAGTCCATACAAGAGCTGAATCCATACGACTTTCTTAGCGACTTAGGAAGCTGCCAAAAATTCGACTTACATTTGTAGAATCGCGGTGACACTTTGCTTGAAACTTATTCAGCAAATTGCACCCCCATAAACTCATAGCCATATTGGGATTTCAAATCATCCCCATCGGTCTGGAAACTTGCATCCGTGTAACCCTTTACACGTAGGTGTAGTTCTTCTCCAAACACTAGAAAGCGAATCCTTAGTTCTTCTCAAGTACTTAAGGATGTTCTTCTGACTATCCGGTGACTTTCAGGGATTAGCTTGATCTGGCTCGTCATGCTCAAAGCGGCGACATCGGAGACGAGTGCACATCATAGCATACATGATTGATCCAACAGCGGAAGCAAAAGGGATCAATTTCATGCGTTCAATTTCCGCAGGAGTCGTAGGACATTGAGATTTCTTCAATGTTATTCCTACACTCATAGGAAGAAAGCCTCCATTGGAGTCTTTCATATTGAACCTATCAAGAATCTTATCGATATAAGCTTCTTGACTCAATGCTAGTATCCTCTTGGATCTATCTCTATAGATCCGGATACCCAAGATGCGTTGTGCCTCTCCCAAGTCCTTCATTTGGAAATGGTTTCCCAATTCCACCTTTACCGAATTTAGACTTGGAACATCATTTCCAATCAGTAGTATGTCATCCACATACAAAACAAGGAAGGTTACCTTGCTCCCACTAAACTTCATGTATAAACAAGGTTCCTCGGCACTTCGAGCGAATCCATGTTGTTTGATAACATGATCGAATCTATGATTCCAACTCCTCGATGCTTGCTTAAGACCATAAATGGATCTCTTAAGCTTGCATACTTTCTTAGGGTTGGATGTGTCTACAAGACCGTCAGGTTATGTCATAAACACTTCCTCTTCTAGAATCCCATTCAAGAAGGCGGTTTTTACATCCATTTGCCATATTTCATAGTCATGAAATGCGGCAACCGCTAAGATTATCCTTATGGATCGAAGCATTGCAACCGGTGCAAAGGTTTCATCATAATGAATACCTTGGACTTGTGAAAAGCCCTTTGCCACCAGTCTAGCTTTATAAACATCTATATGTTTATCTATGCTGAGTTTGATTTTGAATATCCATTTACACTGAAGGGGTCTCACTCCTTCAGGTGAATCTACCAAGTCCCAAACTTGGTTCTCGTACATAGAATCCATTTCGGATTTCATGGCCTCAAGCCATTGTTCGGAGTTAGGACTACTAATAGCCGCCTTGTAGGTTGAGGGCTCGTTGTTTTCGAATAACAACAAATCACCCTCCTCCTCATTTATTCAGAGGTAGCAGTCGGGTTGATGACTAATTCTTCACGACCTCCTAGGGACTACAACCGTGTCGAAGGCGAGAGCGGTTTCCTCGATTTACGCTTGATTTGTGGCTCTTGAACTTCATCAAGTTCAAATTTTCTCCCACTCTGTCTTTTAGAAAGATATTCATTTTCTAAAAAGACAGCATCACGAGCCACAAACTCTTTGTTCTCGTGAGGGTTGTAGAAGTAATAACCACAAGTTTCCTTACGATAACCTACAAATAGACATTTGTCAGACCTTGGAGCGAGTTTGTCGTCAGTTTTATTCTTGACGAATGCCTCACATCCCAAAATTCTCATGAATGACAAATAGGGAACCATTCCCGTCCATATCTCATATGGAGTCTTATTGGCCGCTTTAGTCGGACTTCGATTTAGTGAGAAAACAGCAGATAACAGTGCAAAGTCCCAAAATGATCCAGGAAGCTCACTTTGACTCATCATAGACCGAACTATATCTCATAAAGTTCGGTTTCTCCTTTCTGCAACACCATTCAACTGTGGTGTGCCCGGAGGAGTCCATTGTAATACTTTACCACAATTCTTAAGATGTGAATCAAACTCATTACTTAGATAATTGCCACCACGATCCGATCGTAGTGCTTTTATCCTTTTATCCAATTGGTTCTCAACCTCATTTTGAAATTCTTTAAATTTCACAAAAGCATCACTTTTATACCTTGTTAAGTAGACATAACCATATCTACTTAAGTCATCGGTAAAAGTAATGAAGTAATGATATCCTCCTCTAGCAGTGATGTTTAATGGACCACACACATCGGTATGTATGAGTCCTAAAACCTCACTTGCTCGTGTCCCTTTACCATTGAAGGGTGCACGAGTCATCTTCCCTAAAAGGCAAGCCTCGCACGTACCATATGATTCGTAATCAAATGATTTGAGAGCATTGTTCTCAACAAGTCTCTTTGTGCGTCTAGATCTAAACGACAATGCCAAGGTAGGATTTGTTTGATTCATTCGTTTTGAGCTTCTTGTTCTCTATATGATAAACATCATTGACATCATCCAAAACATAAATACCTCCAATTGAAATGGCTTCACAATAAACCATTTCATTAAATGAAAAAGTACACCGATTGTACTTAATCATAAAACAAAAGCCTTCCGCTTCTAACATGGAGACAGAGATAATGTTTTGGTTAGAGTTGGTACAAAATAACAGTTATTCAAGTACAACTCTAAACCACTAGCTAGAGTGAGTACAAAAGTTCCCACGGAAACGGCCGCTACTCTAGCTCCATTGCTCATGCGGAGATCTACATCACCCTTAGCTAGTGCTCGCGCGTTTTTCATCCCCTGCAAGTGATTGCAAAGAAGAGACCCACATCCGGTATCCCATACCCATGTGGAAATGCAAGCATGATTTATGTCAATCATATAAAGACTAGAAGGAACAATATCTTTGGATGTCGCACATCCATCATTATTTTCCTTCAAGAATTTGGGACAATTGCGCTTCCAACGACCGGGTTTGGGCTTGCTATTCTCAATAGCCTTCCCCTTACCCTAATCTTCCTTGAACCGAGCTTCATTAGCTCCCTTCCCTTTCTTGACCCCAATGTTTATGTTCTTCAATCTCATTGAAAGAACAACTTTTCTCTCAATTTCATTCACTTTCATGCTCTCTTGATTGAAGCACATCGTCGTCACTCTAGTGAATATCTCATATGCACTTTTATGAGTAACGAAGCGAAGTTTGAGAGTAGGTGACATTGACGAAATCAACACATTTTTTAAGTCATTGTCCACCTTTAGGTGCTCATCGTAGGTGGCTCGTGCCGCCACGGTGGCCCTAAGTCCGGGTTCGGCGGGAGGTTGTTCGGTAAGGTACTTATGCACATTGTTGGATTGAGCGGCGCCCCTTATAGTCGAATCCCATTCGACAAAGTTGCTACCGTCATCTTTTAGGATACATTTATCCATCACGGTTCTCAACCATGTATATATACCCAAAATGGGTGCGGGAGTGGATGTTGTCATTGCGATTTCAAATAAATAATTCTACAACAAATATGAGGAAATATATTAACATTCATTGTACATTAATAACATTTGCTAAAAGGGTTTTAAAACAAATGTCCATTTATATAATGATCTCCCACGAAATTATATAAATGATTCCAAGACTCGTTTTTCATATAAAATTAGACATCTCATGTTTCCTTTTATATAAAAACGATAAGTCAACACTTGACTAATTCTACACTAGAATGCTTGGTTGATGATTTTCTTTAAAATGCATCTATTAGCCCCAAATAACTCTTATTTGGTTGAGTCCAAACCAAATTAGCATGGGACTTCCTCCCACTACTTACCCATGGTAACAAGGTTCCACGTCGCGGAGGTCCTCACGAACATGGGGTTCATAGTCGCTACATTTGGAAAGGCTTAATCTCAATTCATTTTAATAAATAATGTGGGTGATCTTGTCAATTTTAGTCATTAAAATTCTTTATAAGTGAACTAATTTAAGAATCGTGACATAAATCGACAATCATAGTGGGATATCGTGGCATGCATGGCGATTTTGGCATGTGTGGGAAAAATAAGCAATCAAACAAGCATAAGCAAGCAAGCATAAACCTAGTATGGCCACCTAAAAGTAATTAAAAATACAAGGAGTTACAAATTGGAAACTAACTCCTTTGGTCCCTCTTCATAAGGACTTCATCCAAGCTCCTCCTTGCAAGCTTTAGAACACTTCTAAGGCTCCTTGTCGATCTCCATCGCCGGTCTTCGATTTTACAAATAGTTACAAGTATGAATTACAAATGAATACATAGCAATCCTATTATACATTTATAAATAAAATAAACTATTAAAAATTACAAACCGCGTCTGAGATCGCATTTAATTACAAACCCACACGATATTCCCTTACATTACGGGTAATATCGGTAAAAATATAACAAACTATGGCCATACTAGTAAAAACAAACATTCATTCAACAATAAACATTCATCCAAATATGCATAATGAATAGCTTATAAATAAAAACATGCCAAAATCGCCCTAAACAATAATCGCATTAATTCGTTTCAAACCGATCTCACTTTTAATTGATTAATCTTATATTAATCAATAACGCTTAAAACACATTTTAAGCTTGAACTAAAACTTCTAAACTGATTTAGAACACCCAAAATTAGTTTTCACTAATTCATGGTGCTTTTAGTTCATAAACTTGGTCATTTGCTAATTAGTTCTAGCTTTAATCATAACTATTTATGAATAAAGCTTTATAAAATAAAAATAAAATAAAATAAAATTATTTTTATTTTGACAAAAATTTGTATATTCTGGAACACTTCCAAAATATCAGAAAAGAAAAGTTTGGTCAGAAAATATTTACGAATTATTTTATAATAAATAACATACGATTTCATCAATGTTATCTCATAAAATCAAGAAAACGTCTAAAACAGTGAGGAAAAATCCCAAATTTATACGAGAGCATCCTCATAATGTATGAAAATATTGGTATAAATTTCATGTCCAGAAAACAACGTTTACTATATTTTTGGACATAAAATGCATATCATACCGATTTTAAACAAAAATATGAATAAATATTTAAAACTCAAGATCTAACTTTGAACATTTACATGCAAAAATTATAAATAACAAGATTCACTGTGTAAAAATTTCGTGACCAGATTCCAACTATAACTATTTATAGTTATTATTTTAGCCAAAAACACACTTTTTGACTCGGTTTTGTATAAAAATCATTTTGATTAGCAAACAAATTTCAAAAATTACGAAATTTGACCAGTAAGTTCATGAGACCAGAAAATTTGCATGCTATAAAAATCTCGTGTTAAAACCATTTTTAACACTATTTTCGGATTTTATCATATTTATTCTCAATAAATATATAAAACTCCAAAAATAACAAAATAAATTTGTAACTACAAGCCTTGGCTCTGATACCACTTGTAGGGATCTCATCCCAATCACTAATCAAATATTAGTGTAAATCAAATTACTCTAATTTGATTTAGCAAGATCTATTGTAGTACAAATTCACTTTGTTACAAGATTAGAAATATTATACCTTTCTCAAAGGGAAACAATGGGCACAAAACTAGAACTCCTTTCTAGTTTTGTTTCTTGAGCTAGTAAGTAGGATGATCCTCCAAAACCGAGTTTCCAAAATAGGAAACCTCCTCTTAGTTGCACCCAAGAACAACTCCAAAACTACTAGTAATTTTGATCTAGAAATCACTAATAGTAGCTTGATAATATGTGAAATTAATATTACTAACACTTAGTAATACATTAGAAAAATATAAGAACTAGTTTCTTATTACTTAGAGAGTTATTGTGAGATAATAGAGTAATGAAAGTAGCATGTATCACCTTTCTCTCTTTGGCCATTTCTTTTTATAAAAGAATAAGAGCAAATCAAGTGTATCACATACACTACATAGCCAACAAAACATAGAGAGGAGAGGAAGAGTGTAGAGTTTTTTCTTGGTAAGAAAAATGCTATGCATAGTAATTATTATGTCTTTTGCATGCAACAAAAGCAAAAAGCATGCATGTGTAATTATAATGTTTAAAGCATGCATGACAATGTACTAGTAAACAAAATAGAAAAAGACAAAGAGGAATCTTTCCTCTCTTCTTCCCTTTAGGACGGTCCAAATGGACCTATTCGGGTCTATTTTGTTTTCAATATTTGTCCCACAAATACTTATAATTTATCACTTAATCATCTAATATGATAAAGTATAAATTAATTAAACTCTTCCTTAATATACATGTACACTTACACATATATTAAAATGTACTTTTACTAATCTCATTAGTAAAATATACATGATTAGTGAATTAACGTTTAATCACTAATTCCCATCTCCACTAATAATTTTATCGATATAAAATTAAATCATTCGAGTTCACAACTCGATTTCTCTCTAAATCAATACACTGACTAACTGTTAGTCGATTTATCAAGTTACTAATATAATCGTATCTCATACAATTAATTAGCTTAAATATTTGGAGTACGTTCCTATAGGTGTGACTTAAAGGGATCAATTGATTCTGTAGTTCTCACGACAATAACGTCAAACTCTAGTCAGCCAACCGTTATTGATTTACGTTAATCAATTGACAATAATACAGGATTATCCCCATGTATTCCTTAATTGAGATTTATTAAGTAATCGCAGTATTGTGGAGGACACTTACTCCAACAGTGGGCACCCCCATGTGCTCACCCACTCATCCTTGATGGGTATTTTGTGAGAGGAAATGGTATTCGTCTTCATTTGTGACATATATGGTGTGTCTTCAATGAGATTTTGTGTATGTGTTTATAGTAACGGTTTTATATTTGTTGCTTTTTACTCTGTAGTCAACTCCTACCAAGTTGCCGAGTAAAAAATTCCACTTTTGCAAACCGTGTTGTTCTCCAGGCTAAGTAAGCTCCGTCACAATTGTTGGCCGGACTTAAAAACCCGATACGAACCTGATATGAAGTAGACGGGTTATATGAGCCGCAAAGCCTGTTATGGGTACAGTTTTATTTGGGATCGCTTAGAGTTGAGGTTTTTAAACATGAAACCGACATGATGGGTGGTTATAAACTCATAACTAATTTTGTAACCCGTGGAAATCACGGGAGCGTTATTAATTTATTGTTTCTGGAACCTCATCCCCCCAGCGTCCCGATTAATTTCAGGATTCTGCGGACTGGAACCAGCTAACTACTTCCCTCTGATGAGTCCTTTGATTCATGGAAGAGGAATTTTGCATTCTGCTTTTCACTACTTAACAGGCACACGTACTTCAGGATGTCTGACTCCTAACAAGGGTCAGACCCCTACACAGCGGGGCAGGCCGGTGCAAAGACAACCCCAACTTGTCTAGCCAGCCACAAGTGCCTCCACCAGACAGGCAGACACGAAAGGAACTCGGTTATACAGCCCATGGCTAACAACCAGTATCCGTGAGAACACCCCCAAGATAGCTATCTGATTCCTTACAGTGTACACTCTAAACCGCATGCATGCTCAAAAGTCCAAGAACTAGGGCTGAGCAAAAAAAGCCGATCCGAATTTTTAAACCGAATCCGAACCGAAAACCGTAAAATGGAACCCGAAAATTCGGTTTTTTTACGGAACCGGTATCTGAACCGTATTTTTTATTGCTGAACCGGAGCGGATATGGATCGTAGAAATTCAAAACCGGTGCCCGAATTTAAAACCGCTTTAATAAAAAATTAAATTTCCTAAGACTCGAGTCAGTCGACTACTCGAAGTCTCGAATACTCCAAAAACGAAACCTCATTCATTCATTATGCAAACAAACCCTAAACCTCTACAAACCAGCAGCCTTCCTTCTTCCAAATCAAATCACTTTATACATCTCATAGATCTATCGTCTACTCATCAAATTTCGTGTTTTAACAACTAAGGTTTGTATATTCATCTCTTTATACATCTTTTTTTCGTGTTTTATCAATGTTTTTGTTGAGTAATTGTATAATTAATTCGATTTTAGACCGTCTTTGTTGATTGATTGTTGCCGTCATTGATTTTTCCTGTTGATTTGTTCATCAATTCGATTTTTATGCTTTGTTCATTGTTTTTGTTGATTAATCAATTCGATTTTTATGTTGACTGATTGTTGCCGTCATCAATTCAATATTTTAACTCACTGACTGAGTAACTCTTTAAGAGTAGAATAGCTGATTAGTGATTCGGATTCAGTACTATGTTCCAATGAAACCGGTTTCTAAACCGGAGCGGATTATCCGGTTTCCGGATTCGGTTTCATTTTTTTAAAAAAGACGGTATACCGAAATAATCCGGTTCGGTTTCGGTACAAGAAAATGAAATTTTTTAAAAACCGGTTACCGATCCGGATTGCAAAAGCGGTGCGGTTACCCGCTTTTGCTCAGCCCTACGCAGAACGACTACAAACTTGCCTTGAATGACGCCCCAGACGGCTAGTTCACCTCCTACCTGAATAACGCCCTAGACGACTAGAATTCAGTCATCTCCTTCCTGAATAACGCCCAAAGACGGCTAGAATTCAGATCTCTTATGTGAATAACGCCTTAGACAGCTAAAATTCACTTTCTCTTACGATTAACGCCCCGAGATGGCTAGAATTCGAATTATTTATATATTTCATTCCCCAGACGGCTAACCTATCCTACTCTCTTGAATAACGCCCCTGTTGGTTAACATTCATTATCTGTTGAGTGTTGCGACTAACACATGTCTGTTTGTGTTTTTTGTGATTTGTTTACCTGAATTCAACGGTAAAACATTAGAAACCAACACAAGGGTTTCACAAACTAAGCCTGCCAACAGTCTCAAAATTTAATAAAGACACCTACTATCACAAGCAGGTGCAAGTGTTTGGAGGCCTCCTGCTACCAGGCAGGCCAGGGTCAGACGTACCGCATTGTTTAAAAATTACAACTTAAGCCACGCAGGGCTTAAAACATCATTGTTCAAAAAAAAAAAAACCAACTATCAAGCTTAATATTTTGAGGAGGGGGGATGGAGCACCTACACCAGCTCTGATGCCTCTCCTGCTGCCTCCACCTGCTGACTTTGTTGTGCAGGATCCGCCATAGGCTGAGTAGCAGCAGCTACCTCTTCAGGAGTTGACACAGCTTTATCTGCAAAATCTGTAGCTGTCGCCTCCTCAGCCTCTGCCATAGCAGCCTCCACACCCTGGACAGGAACAGCAGCGGACTCCACTTCACCAGCTTCAGGGACCATGCCTCTAAGATCAGGGGGACACGGGGAATTCTTCCCGCAGCAGCCTATCTTCTTCCTCAACATTCCAAGAAGTATGCTCTCCATTGAAGTAGGCACGCATGCAATCAATCCGGCCAGACCAAGCAGCACAAGTCGCCACTACAACCGCCAGATCAGAAAGCTCCTTGATCTTGTTCTCAGCCTGGGTCAGGTTATCAGATAGAGTCTGGCACATCTCCTCTACCCGAGCCACTTGTGTTGCGCCCTCCTGGATCTTGGTGCTCTGCTCCACCATCAGCTTCCTGTTATGAGCATTCATGGCAGCACTATCCGTCCTCACCCTCTTGACTGCCATCCTTGCATGAAGAGCATGCTGCAACGCCTGTCGGATATCATACAAGTCAAAAATCTAATTCCTTGGAAAACACAGGAATGCAGGATTGAAAGACACAAGAAGGTGAGAGTACATACCGAGAAGGCCTCTACACAGCCCAAGGCAACAGAGTCTTCAGGATGCAGCTCATCGAGGTTCCTGCGGAAGACAAGCACCAGAAACTGCTCAATCTGCGCCAGTAGGATGTATGGTCGGTATCCCCAAACGACATCGGAACACTGATGCCGTACATCTCCTCCTCTTCAGCAACAGCCTCTGGCTCCAGATGAGCCACAGGAGTTACGTCAGCAGCCTGAGGTATAGGACGAGGCGTCGCCCTGGTTCCCACCCTAGGCGTAGCCTGGGGCACAAGAGATTCCACTGCTATCCTCTTGGAGGCAGGAGCAGAGGATGAAGAACTTCCAGCAGCCCTCTTCCTCTCTCCTCATAAGACCACCTATTACTTTTACCTTCCTTGGAATCTTAGTGAGAGGTGTGTAACTACTTTCTCCATTTTTCACTTTATATGGTTAATTGGACAAGTGCATTATAGCTCTCATTGAGGTACACAGTTTTTAAGTTTCAATTTTATTTGTTGGCCGCTTCACTTCTGAATACCTAGCCTGCACCTAATGCTTTTACGCTTTTATTGATTCATATACTGAATACTCTTAGTAAATCTAATAACAGAATGCATTATCATTCAAATCCGGAACTGAAAAGTCGTAGTCAAACAACACACAAGCAAGCCTTATACCGTCATACATAAAATAAACCTCCAGCATCATGTTTTGAGTGTTACCATTTATAACCGTCTTGAACCTTTTTCCCACTGCCATTTAATAGGAGGCTCAGAGCAACGAATGTCTTTACCCTGACTTTAGACCCAACACGTTAGCGTTCAATGCGGTGCACAAACACATTGCTGCCTCAAGATATGCAATGCCTTTAAGTAGGGTGCAACATTCTAGGCTAGGCTTTGAGCCATGGAGAGAGAGGGAGGAGGGATGTGGGAAAAGAGGAAGGAGAGGAAATGGAGTGAGACGCTTCGAGCCATGGCTTCACCGTCGCTCGAACATGGGCTTTATATGATGGAGCTAGCCGCGCTCTCCAAGTGTCTCTTGGCTACTACAATGAGCAACATTGAAGCTTCCCATACTTTGAAATGATCACCCTTTGTAAAATTTAGTGCTTAATTTTCTATATATACGGGAGATTGTCAAAAATGTATGAATTTAAGATGAATAGTGGGAGTATTATCTATGGGTGCCCAACAAAAACATGCAAAAAAATAATAAATTTATACAGTTCAAAACATCTTATAAAAAAACTCAAACCCGAATTTGATTTTGGTAAGCGATGCAAACTTGGAATTATTTAAATTTTCGAAAACTATATTGCAGGGGTAGATTTTGTGGCAGATGAAGCAAGAAGATATGGTATAAAAGTGATAATGAGCATGTCAAATAATTACAAGAGCTATGGAGGAAAGAAACAGTATGTGAATTGGGCAAGGAATCAAGAACAATATCTTTTCTGATGATTTCTTCACTAATTCTGCTGTCAAGAGCTTGTTTGAGAACGTATTGGGGTAATTATTTCTCGAAGATTATTTTTGCAGTACTTTTTTTTTTCTCATCGCAATACTTTGCATTGGTTAAGACTGTACAATTTCAATATGATGAGAATTTGTCGAAAATGTTATGCTGCAGACAGTAGTTAATAGATACAACACAACAACTGGGGTGATGTATAAGAATGATCTTACAATCATGGCTTGGGAACTTACGAATGAACCCTGATGCATTTTTGATCGATCTGGCCATTTAGGTTTGCATTCCACATCTTGATTCATGTCCATTGTATTTCATCTATTTAACGTTAGTTTAACTTTTGGTTCAGTTTTTTACCTTTATCCGCAAGTACTATAGTACTTCGTATTTTGTTAGAGTTGTTTACTTGATTTTGTATTAACGATGTCTGCTTCTAACTGTAAAGTTAAGGTCCCAAATTATATGAAAACCAAATAACATATGGAGTAGTCAAGTGAGTAAACTTATTCACTTGTTTTAAAATGAATTCAAGTGTTAGTTTCCTCTGTCTTCCTTTTTGGTGACCTTTGATCATGAAAATTTTTGAGTGCGGAGTAAATCACATAAATAGATAATATGTCAAAAGATATCGGTAATGTAACACATGGTGGAACACGAAGGAAATGAGTTGGAGAATTTGCTCTCCTGCGAGGATATACCGTACCACATAATGTGACACCAACACAATCCTTTCCTTTCTTCCTTTTACTTGATCATGTAATACTTTGCACACGCGAACAAAGCCAAACAAGAGGGAGAGGGATAGAGGAATGAAGGGGGTGGAGGGAGCGGATGGATTGGTTAAATAGTGAAGAAAAACGAAAAACAGAGAAGCGGAGGCAAAAGGTATAAATATGTCGACATAATTGAAAAGAGAGGGGGAGGGGGAGATAGGACTTAGGAGACAGATGTATGCACTTATGTAATGCCAAACTCCTTCTGAAACATCCTATGAATTTTTTTTTTTTAAAAGTCTTTTTCATACTTATTTTAACAGAATTTTTTTTAAAATTAACTGTCATTGTTCTCGCTCGTGCATGTGCGATCTAAATTTTTCCTTCTGCAGCGCTTTATCCCAATTTTACCCAGGATTTTGTTTTAGCATGCTTAACTCTGAGTTCATGTTGTACTTCAGAATAAATTTGTGCATAAAAGCGAAAAAAAGAGAGATTGGAAAGAGGGTGAGAGAGGGGAAAAGGGATAAGGAGAGGAAAAGGGGAGGAGGAGGGGGAAGCTGTGTATATGTGCACAAAAGTGACAGAGACCTCATCTCAATCACTTAACTTCTCCATGTCGTTTAATAAGCCTTGACCGTCACATTCTTTCTTCTGCGAGGTAGATTATCTTAATTGACTTATATGAGTAGTAGATAAGGAAGAAAAAAAACATACTCGATGGATAAACATTTGAATAACACGATGAGTCAATGATGCCTTGGAATACATACGACTACATACGACTAGAGTCAGGAGGTAGGTAGTCCAAGGTAAGGTAGGGGGAGTGGGAGGGAACGAAAGAATATGTGTTTAGTTTTTTTTTCCATATTAAGAGAAATAGGAGTTGGGTCGTTAGAGTTGGGATGGGTTTCAGATTACGAGAAAGGGAGGGTTAGGCCGTTAGGGAGAGATTACTACAATGAATGACAAATTGCAATTGTGATAAGGTTTATTATCATAAGCTTTCCAAATGAATATGATCTTTCATTTGGTGCCCGACTTTCTTTCTGAATTATCCTTCTTTTATATGGACCCTTCAGTATATGTCTTTGATGTGTTTATCTAAGACACATGTTTTGTATTCCTGTTAAATGGCAATACTCGTGATCAAACACGTGTTTTGATTTTTGGTCGTAGAAATGTTTTCTCAAAATTTTAATTGTTAGGAAAGTGGAAGAGAAGTGGGGGAAAAGAGGGAGAGTGGAAAAGACTGAAGGGGAGAAGGATGAAGGAAAAGAGATTTGTGCTTGAGTTTGCTCAGATTATTACTTTATTACAATAAATGGCAAATTGCAAATGTGAGGTTTATTATCATAAGCTTTTGAAATTAATATGATCTTGTATTTAGTGCCAAACTTCATTTCCTTCATTATGTTTTTACCATGTTAAAACCCTTCTGTCTGTTTGGTTTATGTAAAACACATGTAATTGTATTCTTATAAAATTGGAGTGTGCCGATTCTCGTAGTCAAACACATGTTTTGATCCTCTTTTGTATTAACTTAATTCTCATAAAATTTTAATGCAGAGAGAGGGGAATAGAGGGGGAAAGATAGAGTAAAAGAGTGAGGGGGAGAAGGATGGAGGAAAAGAGAGTGCTTGATTTTGCTCAAATTGAGAGGGAGGGGAAGGGACTCTATGTTTTATTTTAGATTGGGAGGGTGGAGAGGGAAAGGGAGGAAAAGAGTGGAAAAGAGAGTTTGAGCTTGGTCACTTGAGCTCTGACCTGTGAATGAGATGAAGGAGGATAAAGAGATAATTTGTTTATGCAATTAGTAATTTGGATTAAATGTAAAGAAATAGATAAAGGAAGTGGTAAGGATGGAGAGAATGGGGAGGGAGGGCAAGTTGACGGGAAATGGAGCTTTGTTGGAGGGTAATATGATTAGTCTTTCCAGAAGGAAAAATGAATTTTCTATTTTGCTCCTTGTGGAACCCGGGATCGAATGGGACCCAACTCGGCGTCTTGCTTAAGGGCGCTTTAAGTTAAAAAGACTAATTTACAAAAACCTTTAAAACTGTTTTGGAGTCGCCACCTAATTATCGCGGAAATTAGGAACCTGCTATCATGTCCTAGCCTAAAGACATGTCCTAGATTTCGGAGCACGCCGACACCCCTAGATCTAAGGCTTGTGAAACCAGAATGGATTCGGGGTGAGGGTACTTTAGAAAAAGAGTAATTCAAATAACGATTTATGAAAACCTTTTAGAAAAGCCTATGTAAAAATAGCCTCTACTGACCTAGAACAATCCAAGTAAGATGATATTTTAGCTAATGTTATCGCTACGTACAAGTGCGAAAAAGTTTGTAAAAGAATGCAGATGCATATGCAAAAAGATTGATTAAAACCCTCAGTTTAGCATGTTTAACTTGTTAACGAAAACGGTCCAGTTAAAGGTCGAATTCATTGGCTCAGTTGATTTTAATGCAAAAGAAGGGTGCAAGATGCATGCAAATAAAATAAAGTTCAATTGTCCATTGGTTTATTTTAAGAGGCCGGTTGCTTATGCGACTTTGGCGTGTAATCGGATATGGAGTGTACCCGAAGTAAATAGAACACTTGGAGTGCAAGCGTATTTGGGTGCCAAAGCGGGAGAGTGTAGTCCCCTTTGTTAGTCCATAAAAATAAGAAAAAGCTTTGATCCAAGTGGATCGGTACCTACAGTCTGGACGCTTGAGATCTGAGGCGAGAAGCTTCTTGAACTAAAAAGGAGGGTGAATTCAACACGGGATGGTGTGTTGAACTCAAGGATTTGAGTGCGTGAGGCTTGAGAGAGTTTTGTGGAGTGTTTGCTGTGAAAACTGGTTGTGAATTGTGTTTTCGAGGTCAGGGTATAGGGGTGTATATATACTAAAAACCTCAGAGAAATTAGGAAATCCGGTGATAAAAACAGGCCAGGAAACCGCATAGCCTTATGCGGTTGCCCAGGCAAACCGCATAGGCTTATGCGGTTGCCACCCCAAACCGCATAAGACTATGCGGTTTGTGGGTGTGGTTTTTGCGTAGTTTCCTAGTTCCGGTTTGATAAAATCTTTGAAAGATTACGGGATAATCTCAAGCTTGCTCGTCAAGAAAACCCCTGGGATATTTCCTGAGATATTTGTGATGTGTAGGGCTTTGGAGTGCGGGCCAAAGGCTGGGTTTGGGTTCGGTTTTGGGCCCGAGACCCGGAAAAATGAAAAGGGTGTATTTGCATAGATTTTGTGAAATAAGGTAAGACGCGAGGCTGTATTTTGTGTAAGAGGGGGCTAAAGGGAAGATCTAGCTACCGGGCCTAAATTTAGGAATTTAGGAATGCTGATTAGACCTTGTTAATGTAAAAGGGCTAATTGTAGTGCAAATGCGAAGCACATGCCAAATGAAGCAGGAAAAGGACCTAGCTAGACTCCAAATGGACAAAATGAACATTTATTTAAATGCGATGTGAAGCGACCTAAATCATTTTAACATTTTAAAGCGACTCAAAATGAATTCGACATTAGTTAGAACCGTTTAAGTCAACGTTAAAGCATGCGTAATAAAAGTCCGTGTTACATCACAGGGTTTTGTGCGAGAGGGTACGGATATGGGTATCCACAGAGCCCCGGTTTGGTGAGCTCGGGTGGGCGCTAGTCAAACTCCACGACCATATCAGGACCATTACGGTCTCGTCTGATCGTGAACGAAGCATGTGTCCATGGGTGAGACGAGGACTTCGAACCGGGCTTAGCGGGGAGGGGCGTGCGCATTTTAAGGACTTGGCGGTCCGTGCATACTATAAGGGCTTGCCAGCCTGCTGGGTGTCTGAGTGCCTTCGTCGTGCTGTCATGTAATGCCGTTGGGTATGCTTGGTATCGTCGGATGCCTGGTGTTGCTGCTTGTAGTGTGTGGTCTCGTGGAAAAGCGCATGCGTAAGGGTGTGAAGGTAATTGGGTAAGGGTGCGTGGATGTAGAAATCTCGCCTAGGAGCGTACGTGTAAGGGTTGCAAATGCTCGGATGCGTGGTACTTGTGCTTAAACTCGCCGAAGAGTGTATATGCTGAGTAGGGTGCTTGGAGTTGGATGTGCATTGCAGAGTGCTTGTGCTTGGGCTCGCCGAGGAGTGTCTATGTAGTTGTCATTGCCTGTGATTGCCGTAGTGCTCGTGAAGAGCGTTCGTGCTTCTGCTTCTTGTACCGTATATTAAATGCTTAATACACGCGTATGGCGGACTGTAGGTGACGCCTTAACCCGAGCACGAGACGTGCTTGGAGTTGCATTAAGGCCAAGATGGGTTAGGGATTCGAAAATAGGCGTAAAACGAGAAAAACCCGAGAAAAGCCACGGGACCAAACCGCATAACCTTATGCGGTTTAGGGCGCAAACCGCATAAGGCTATGCGGTTTGCCTTGCTGGCTGGGAGAGCTGTATAAAGCACGAGGGCCGTGTTCTTGCTCCTCATAACTCACTTTCGGTTTTCTAACTCTAAAAACACCATTTTTCGATTTCTCAACCGATCTTGCTCATTTTTCTTGCGTTGCCTTGCTATGGAACCAGGTAATGCTCCATTTTAACTTGCTTTTACGTCATTTGTTGTTGTAATTAGCTAGTTTTGCCTTGAAATGTTGAAAAGACGGGTTTCGAATGAAAACCTGAGTTTTGCTTGAAATTTGCCGTTTGAATGCTTGAAGTTGACGTCATTGTGTTGCATTATGTCATGTGAACATGTATGTGTGAATTGATTGTGATTCGGACCATGCTAAGCCCAAAAACGTGTAACCTAGGGTTCGGGCCCGAAAATGAGCCCGGAATTTCCGACCCGGAATTTCAATTAAACTTCGGAGTAGGATGCCCATAGTGTGTATAGCATGCCTATAACTTCAATTTTGCGAAAATGCCGAGCTAAGGCCTTCAAATCGCCGTCTTAAGTCGTGGTTATACGGAGTAATTAAGGCGAATTGGGGGTTTTTGATCGGGATGACCAAAATGCAATTGCTTGTAATGGTTTATTGTTGGGGACTATTATGGCGTATGGAAACCATAAAGTTGTAATTTTGAGGTGTAGAGAACGGTTTTCGGCTTAATTGTGAATTAGGCCTAAAAATGCTCTGTGTAATGTGTATGGTGCAATGTGTTAAGGGATGTATATGTATGTGTGAGGGATGTATATGTGTATGTGTGTATTACGGGTATGTATGTGCATAATGTATGTCAAGTTTGCATGCTTGCGTGTTTAAAGCTGTATGTTTGTCATGTTTGTTGCAGGAGAAGGTCGTGGTTATGCTACGACGTCGAGATCTCGTAAGAGCACTGGCTCGAGGACTGAGGGGGCTCTCAGCTCGAGTAATCTGAGGCGTTCGCGTAGTGAGAGGGATGCTGTGTAACACCCCGACTTTTTCCCTTTTTATTTAAATAATTCATTTCATTAAATTCGTATTTCATTTTCTGCGAAATTAAAAAAAAACATGTTATTTCCTCATACGGACTCCGATTCAGGCGATTCAAAAGGCTAAACTGCGTATTTTTTCGACGCCGTCGCAACTGCCAAAAAAAGAACAGAAGAAATCCGTGAGCTGGCCGCGAGGGGGCCGCGAGAGGGCCGCGGGCGGCACTGCTTTCTGCGGGTTGTTGTTGTTTCGATCCGTGACTTCTTATAACTTATTAAATACGTATTCTAACCTCACCTCAGCCCTAATTAACTCATTAATCTCACCATTCATTAATCTAAAACCCTAATCCTCTCTTCTCTCTCCTAAAACTTCATTAATTATCTCTCAAACTTCATTCAAGATCATTCAATTCTCCTCTTTTTGCCCTAATTCTTCTCCTAATCAACTCTCTTTGGCAATCCTTTCAATCTCTCATCGTTCTAGGTTTAGTCTTTATAGTTTTTACATTATTTTATGTGTATTATATTGAATGCTTATATTGTATGTGATCTTATGTGTTGTATGTGCCCTAATCTTGGAGGAGGCCAATTCTACGAAGAGGACACGATTCTCGTCGACGAGGAGGAAAGCTAGATTGGTTTCGTGCGGTAAAAGGTAACTAGGTGTAGCCCTACCCATATTTGACTTGTGTGAGACCATGGTATTGATTATGGATGTTTTGATTGTATGTATGGTTGCAAAGGTATTATCTTTGGGTTATATGTGTTAAAGTTGTAATCTTGGGGATGATTTGGAGTCAGTCTCACACTATTGAGTCTAATAATGCGAATTGGGATGTTTGTCATATTGAATTTGAGTTATATTGTTATTAAGTTGATTAGAGATGACCACTTTGGGTATTATAATGGTTTATTATGGCTATTTATGAGTTCTTATGATTATTACTCCGTATTTAACGTGTTGATTATGGTTAGTGTTGAGAATGGTTATGAAAGGTTTGGTTATGTTGTTAAAGGGTTTATGGTGGATGTTGTGATGATTTTGAGCTAGAGGTTGGTTGAATTGGTATTGTTTATGAATTGGCTCGAGGTTGAATTGAATTGTTTGTATGCTTGAGTTGAGTGTGCGTACGGGTACTGTTCTGGCACGTACGTGAGGAGTTACAACGTCTTTTGTAGGACGGTGCCGCCTGTCGTGGGTTCTCATCCATTTTGTAGTGGCTCACGAGACTATGGTTATCGAAAGTCCTTTTGTAGGGGCGCCACTCTTTTGTAGGGGTGGTTATTGTATGTCCACACTCTTTTGTAGGGGTGTGCTTGGCCAAGTTTAGACTATTGTTCGAGGCATTTTGTAGTGCCACCATAAGGCCAGGATCTTTTGTAGGGTCCGGGGTGTTTTGTAGCGCCCAGTACTCCGTGCTTACTCTTGCGATTGATTGTTGATTGTTGTCGTTGTTTGTCACTTTGTTGATGACATTCAGGTTGTTGATTATTGACTGTCACTTTGTTGATGACAGGTTGAACTTGGATTACTTAAGTTGAGCTTGATTAACTATATTGAACTAATTGTATTTGGGGTTGTATGGTTTGTACGATGGTTGATTTGTTTATACTTTGATTATAGGTCGCAAGTTGAGTTAGTTGATTATTGGGTTAGCTTGAGGATGACCTATGTTGGTTGTGCATTTGGGTTGTATTGTTGTTTGTGTTGATTATGTTGAAATATGACTGGGGAGCACCTAGTTACTTCCCACTGATTGTGGTACATTACTTTCTTTGTGGCAGGTTAGCGCGGGGTCGGGTTTTGAAGTGTGAGAAGCCGTGAGGATTGACCCCGTAGCTAGCTTTTGTTGAGGAACTTGGACTAGACTTGTTGATTTAGTCTTTATTATTTTTCATACCTATATTTCATTTTGGATTGTAAGGGGTATTTACTCCCCGTTTGTTAGGCCTCAAGGCCAACTCTTTGTTTTATGTTTGTTTAGTGAGTGACGACTCGGATTACACGGTGTTTCCGCCACCGTGGTCTTCATTTCATTTTCATTTTCTCTTTAAAATCATTTTATTCCTTTATTTTAATTTATTGGAAAATCCGGGTTATTCTGATTGGTATCGAGGCGAATACGCTCCCAACTCTCTTAGTCGAGTGAGTAGGATTTGACTTAGAACACCGAGTGAGAGCGTTGGGGTAGACACACTAGGTGGTTTATGTTGTTTTGTATGCGTTTGAGTAGTTACTTGAAGTGGCATGCTTAGTAAAATGTCGCTATCACCTATGCTTTTGTGTTGCAGATGACCAGAAACGGAGGAGGAGCCAACAACAACTTGCAACGCATCCGCAAACTCAAGGATGCTATAGTGATATTGGTGCCTTTATGTCATTCACTTCCGCTATGTTGATCGAGAAAGCTTAGCTCACTTCCTCTAATTTCGTGGATACTCTTATTACTCTTCCACGAGAAAACACTATTCCATGTTAATTTCTATTCTTGGGTGTCCCTACTTCTTTTGGGGAGATCCGTCCTAGTTGCTTACTTTGGGCGTACTAGTTGTACGACTGTGCACTTCTCTTGGGGGTATGTGTGGTTTGGTGGAGTTGACATAGGCTAGGAGAGCTACCCTTCCGTTAATGGGGTGAGGGGAGTTGGTCACTCTTTGGATAGCAATCGTAGGTTGTATCTTTTTTTTCTCATTCGTCTTGGTATCCTTCTGTTCTCAAGTTTCGAGGACGAAACTTCTTTTTAGGTGGTGAGATTGTAACACCCCGACTTTTTCCCTTTTTATTTAAATAATTCATTTCATTAAATTCGTATTTCATTTTCTGCGAAATTAAAAAAAAACATGTTATTTCCTCATACGGACTCCGATTTAGGCGATTCAAAAGGCTAAACTGCGTATTTTTTCGACGCCGTCGCAACTGCCAAAAAAAAGAACAGAAGAAATCCGCGAGCTGGCCGCGAGGGGGCCGCGAGAGGGCCGCGGGCGGCACTGCTTTCTGCGGGTTGTTGTTGTTTCGATCCGTGACTTCTTATAACTTATTAAATACGTATTCTAACCTCACCTCAGCCCTAATTAACTCATTAATCTCACCATTCATTAATCTAAAACCCTAATCCTCTCTTCTCTCTCCTAAAACTTCATTAATTATCTCTCAAACTTCATTCAAGATCATTCAATTCTCCTCTTTTTGCCCTAATTCTTCTCCTAATCAACTCTCTTTGGCAATCCTTTCAATCTCTCATCGTTCTAGGTTTAGTCTTTATAGTTTTTACATTATTTTATGTGTATTATATTGAATGCTTATATTGTATGTGATCTTATGTGTTGTATGTGCCCTAATCTTGGAGGAGGCCAATTCTACGAAGAGGACACGATTCTCGTCGACGAGGAGGAAAGCTAGATTGGTTTCGTGCGGTAAAAGGTAACTAGGTGTAGCCCTACCCATATTTGACTTGTGTGAGACCATGGTATTGATTATGGATGTTTTGATTGTATGTATGGTTGCAAAGGTATTATCTTTGGGTTATATGTGTTAAAGTTGTAATCTTGGGGATGATTTGGAGTCGGTCTCACACTATTGAGTCTAATAATGCGAATTGGGATGTTTGTCATATTGAATTTGAGTTATATTGTTATTAAGTTGATTAGAGATGACCACTTTGGGTATTATAATGGTTTATTATGGCTATTTATGAGTTCTTATGATTATTACTCCGTATTTAACATGTTGATTATGGTTAGTGTTGAGAATGGTTATGAAAGGTTTGGTTATGTTGTTAAAGGGTTTATGGTGGATGTTGTGATGATTTTGAGCTAGAGGTTGGTTGAATTGGTATTGTTTATGAATTGGCTCGAGGTTGAATTGAATTGTTTGTATGCTTGAGTTGAGTGTGCGTACGGGTACTGTTCTGGCACGTACGTGAGGAGTTACAACGTCTTTTGTAGGACGGTGCCGCCTGTCGTGGGTTCTCATCCATTTTGTAGTGGCTCTGAGACTATGGTTATCGAAAGTCCTTTTGTAGGGGCGCCACTCTTTTGTAGGGGTGGTTATTGTATGTCCACACTCTTTTGTAGGGGTGTGCTTGGCCAAGTTTAGACTATTGTTCGAGGCATTTTGTAGTGCCACCATAAGGCCAGGATCTTTTGTAGGGTCCGGGGTGTTTTGTAGCGCCAAGAGACTCGTGCTTACTCTTGCGATTGATTGTTGATTGTTGTCGTTGTTTGTCACTTTGTTGATGACATTCAGGTTGTTGATTATTGGTGTCACTTTGTTGATGACAGGTTGAACTTGGATTACTTAAGTTGAGCTTGATTAACTATATTGAACTAATTGTATTTGGGGTTGTATGGTTTGTACGATGGTTGATTTGTTTATACTTTGATTATAGGTCGCAAGTTGAGTTAGTTGATTATTGGGTTAGCTTGAGGATGACCTATGTTGGTTGTGCATTTGGGTTGTATTGTTGTTTGTGTTGATTATGTTGAAATATGTCTGGGGAGCACCTAGTTACTCCCCACTGATTGTGGCTGTTACTTTCTTTGTGGCAGGTTAGCGCGGGTTCGGGATTTGAAGTGTGAGAAGCCGTGAGGATTGACCCCGTAGCTAGCTTTTGTTGAGGAACTTGGACTAGACTTGTTGATTTAGTCTTTATTATTTTTCATACCTATATTTCATTTTGGATTGTAAGGGGTATTTACTCCCCGTTTGTTAGGCCTCAAGGCCAACTCTTTGTTTTATGTTTGTTTAGTGAGTGACGACTCGGATTACACGGTGTTTCCGCCACCGTGGTCTTCATTTCATTTTCATTTTCTCTTTAAAATCATTTTTATTCCTTTATTTTAATTTATTGGAAAATCCGGGTTGTTACATGCTGACCCTCGTGACCTGCCTACGAGGCGTGGCCAGTCACGAGGTAGAGGTCGCGGGAGGCATGATCCTAGGCCTGACCCTGAGGAGGAGCATGCTCAAGAGTTCGTGGATGAGCTGGAGGCTGAAATGGATGTTGTTGAGGAGGAGGCCGAGGAGGCCGAGGAGGCTGCGCCTAGTACGAGTAGCTCAAGGCCGCGGAAGTCGCGTGCCAACAGGGCCTTTGCCAAGGGCTGGGATGGCCATGATCTCTTACTTGCTCCGGAGAGACACGTTTCCTATCGGGCGACGATGGGTTGGCGGAAAGGTCCGATGAGGACTTTCTCGGGCGTCTCTTCCGTGATGTATGTTTTTGAGAAGAAGCTTTCGGAGGGTGCGAAAGCTCGGGTGCTTAGTAGTGCTTTTGGTCCTCTAGTTGAGCACTGGAGGGCGATTGCGAGGTCGAAGCTGTCGGCGAACCTGATGTTGATCAGGGCCTTCCTAGACAGGTACTGGGATACCACGACGACATTTCACATGCCCGGCTTTGAGGCCGGCATTACTTTATCTGGGTATGCGGTCATGACGGGGCTTCCGTTTGGGGACCGCGACATGAGCTTTGGGTTTGCGCCGTCCATTGTGGACGAGGTGGTGACTACCGCGATTGGCGGTGGTTTGGAGGTGGAGTATGAGGGTAAACCACCTTATATCATCAAGACGAGCTTCATCCTGGAGTATTTTGAGGGGAAGACCGAGCAAGGCCCCTCCGAGTGGACTGACGAGCAGAACGCTCGCTTGTGGCTGTGGTGGTTTGTCAGTGCCGTGTACTTCGGCGATAAGGGTGAGAGGGCGACGACGTCGGTCCTGATGCATCTCATAGACTGGGGTGCGATCGGGACACTTGACTGGGTGTCGCCATCCTTGGGTTTGTGTATTCGCTTCTGTATGGACGCGGTGAGACCGCGGGTGATGAACGGCGGATCGAGACTGTCCTTAGTCTCGCCTGGGTTTGTGATGGAGGTATGTATCGATTTTGTTTTTGTTTTAGATGCATTGTTATTCGTCTTTGTTGTCTTTGTAATGTGTTTTTTATGTGCAGTCGTGGATCTTCAGCCACTTTCCTTTTCTGCTGCCTCCGCATGCTGCGACGATTGTGAAGGTGTATCCGGCGGTGCGTACTTGAATGCGATGTAGCAAGGCGACATTTGACTGGTCGTATGATGAGGTTCGGGTGCGTCTGAACCTTATGAAGTTTGATTAGGTTTGTGTTTGAACCATTTTAAATAGAGTGTACTTAAAATGATTGTGTTTATGAGCGTTTGTTCTTGTTTGCAGTTCGTGCCGTTCCCGTGGGGCCAGTATGCGGGTATTCCCGAAGGCATAGGGGCGCGGTTTGCGTTGCGCGATACCCAGCGTCTGTACCTGGCGACACCGTATGGGCCGGTTTGGTACCTTGGGGAGCGTCTGGTGTACCAGGCGGGGTGGCCGGCTCCAGCAGTGCCTAAGGACCCGCCGAGAGTCCTTTTTGAGCGAGGGGTTTCTGCGCAGGATCGGATGGCGTTGTACGGGGAAGGAGAGTCAGCGAGTCTTCTTTGTCTTGGGGAACACTACAGCCACTTTGCGGAGTCTCGGCTTGCTTGCGGGCCGATTGAGGTATGTTTGCTTCTTTTGAGGGTGCGTAAGGTAATTTTTTTGAAAAATTTCCCTGACGAGTGCGTTTTTGTACTTGTTTTGTAGTTGTTTGATCCCGAGATGGCGGAGCAGCCTGGCGACTTTCCTACTACTATTGAGTATGACGATTCGGGTGTCCGTCGTACTTGCCGGTGACTACCGACGCGGGTATGGATAGTTGGGCAAGCAAGGTGAAGAAGGTATGTATTGTTGTGATCAGTATTGTATATGTGTGAGCCCCCAATTTGATCGAGGTATGAAAAATGGCGATGATCAAAATAGTGATGTGCGTGTTTTGTGATTACCCCCTCGAGTTTGTCGTAATTTGAGTGAAATTAGGACAAAGTGGGGTTGACTGCTTTCGTTTTGAAATTTCCCCCCGAATTTGACTTAATTCGAGTGAAGTTAAGGCAAAATGTAGAAAATGTGTTTGTTTCTGAAAGTTCCCCCTAAGGTTGGAGAAATGTAATGTATTTGTCTGTGTTACGTGTTGCAGGTGGCCAAGGAGGTGCACAAGAAGCTGTGGAGGACAGCTAACAGGTGGAGGATGGCCTGAAAGAGCGGTGACTCGGTTTGTGTCAGTCGTCTTTGAGGCGGCTCGGTCGGCGTGAGTTCGACGAGTATCGTCGTCGTCATCCTGAGTGAAGTTGTGTAATAAAGATTGTATGAACCTTTGCTTACATGTCGTTGTAACTTGAACTTGAACTTGATTGTCGTTGTGAACCTGTTTAGTATGCTTGTTTGAAAACGAATGATTCCCGAGTGGGATGCTTTGATGTTGAATTAGCTTGTGAAAATGCTTTGGCAAAAAGTTCATTTTAAGTGCGAAATGAGCTTGTATGAATGTCGAAAATGTCGTGTGTTGACTCGTGGTATGAGTCGCGGCTGCTAAAGCGAAATGTAATTCTGCTGCGAGGGGAACAACAGAAGGAATGTCGTAGCCTAAAGCAGGTTGTAGTGTTTAGGAAAGACGAAATTAGGAAAGTCGCGAGAAAACCCGTCCCTGAAACCGCATAGCCCTGTGCGGTTTGGAGTGCAAACCGCATAGGCTTATGCTGTTTGTGTGGCAAACCGTATAGGGTCATGCGGTTTGTTGGCGTGGCTGGTAGCGCTGTATTTCCATATTTCGGACACGTTGTTCCTATATAAGGAGGGGGTGTGCGTGCCATAATCTTCATTCATAATCACTTCTTTCTTTCTTCTTTTACAAGTTTTTGCTCTTATAAATATATTAGGTATATTTACAAAAGTTTTTTTTTTGTATTCAAGAAAAATGGTTGAGCACTTTGATGCTCTTTTGAAGAGGTGGACTTCTTCATTAAGTCCGGCGATGAAGAGGGCGGTGTATGATGACGGTGCGGGTGTTTTTATTGGCTTTCGCCAAATGAAAGTCGATCTAGACTTCTTGGATGCGTGCTTAGATTATTGGGATCCTAGCTTGCACGTGTTTAGGTTTCCCGGGGGAGAGGTGTGTCCTTTGATGGAGGAGTTTGCGGCCATTGCTGGGTGGTCGAAACGGACTACTCCGGTGGTTGTGAGGAGCGAGCTGTGCTATAACGGGATGTTGCGAAACTTCCTTGGGATGACAAATGCTCATGCTGCAGGCTTGTTTGAAGGAGGTAAGGTGAATATGCTTCTTTTGTGTCAGCGGTACATGAATAAGGTAGACACCAGTATTTCGGACCGTTCTAGGCGGAGGGCCCTTACTTTTTGTTTGGTTCATCGTTATGCTTTTGCGGGGTCCATGCCAGATGGGGTGTTCGGAAACGCGAGGTATGCTCGTGTTGTCGAAGAGATGGAAAGGGGATATGATCCTTCTGCCTTGATCCTAGCGGAGACCATACTGGGCTTAGACGACCGTTGTGCTAATCGTCTGAGCTCGCACCGGGGTTGCGCTAGGATTCTCAACATTTGGCTTATGGAGAGGCTAAGTGTGTATGAAGCTCTTCCAAGGCGGCGGCGACGACGTCGCGAAAGATGGAGTGGGCTAACCCTTGGGAGCGTTCACTCAACTACTACCGGGGGCTTGTAAAGGAGAGCACCGTTCGTTGGTATGTGTCTTGGTGGGGTATTACGGCGATTACGGCGCCGTCTGTTGCGAATGCGGCTCGTGGGTTGATGTTGTGCGGGTTTGAACGAGGGGTGTGGATTTATCCCCTTCGCTTGAAGAGGCAAATCGGGCTTGCTCAGACCATCCCCGAGCAGGATACTCAGGTTGGAGGGGTTGTTGTCTTAAACAACCAGGTGATTGATGCTTGGATCCGAGGATGGTCGGATCGTGTTACTTGGGCTGTTCCGGAGCATATAGAGTCTACTCGTGTGACGGACTTCTACACGCGGTGGTATCGTTCCAATGATCCTCAAGAACGGGAGAATCAGAGGAGGAGATAAAGGAATGGGCCAAGGCCCTCCTTGGCGTACGAGGTGGTGCGCGAAAGGAGAGACTATGGTGATCTTTGTGCTGTTAGTGTGGATGCTTCTACTTCGAGGCCTGCGCGGGAAAGGCTTGGAGCAAGGGTGACCGTTCGAGATCGTCTAGGTTCAAGGATCGAGGAGCCCCCAGTCGAGCAGGACGAGGATCCGATCGAGCCCCCAGGATTTGAGAGACCTATTCCCGTAATCAGTTCGAAGATTGTGGCGGATCGACCTCTTGAAGATGAAGGGGCTAATCCGAAGCGGCGGAAGACGGCTTAGCTTCTTTTGCTTTGCTTAGAAACTTTTCTTTATTCAAATACATGTTTTAAAATCGAATAAAGGGTTAAGGAGGTTTGTTCCTAACTCATTTCCAAATTGCGAAAAATTCTAAATAAAGAAATAAAATAGAATTAATTTGCTTTTGTCTTGTCTCGTTGCTTTCTTTCGTTTGTTTTGAAATATTCTCGACCTTTTTAAGCTTCGAACATTCGTATTTTGTCTCAAAATCCTCGACCTTTTTAAGCTTCAGATTGCTTTGTTTGATTTGTTCGTAAGTCCTCGACCTTTTTAAGCTTTGGACTTGAAATTTTTTTTTGTGTTGACTGTGCTCTCGACCTTTTTAAGCTTTGAGCGTGTCATTTTGTGAGTGCGACGCCCTTGACCTTTTTAAGCTTTGGGCGTGCGTGCTAGGAAGTTCGGTTGTGCCTTTGACAAGCTGCCTACGTATCCGTGTTTTACGGAATCAAACCGGCGTAGTTCGTGTGAGTCGGTTGAGCTCTTTGCGGAGCTGCCTACGTATCCACAGTGCGTGGAATCAAACCGAGCGTAGTTCACCCATGCGAGAGTGAGTTTTGTTTTTGAAATATAATGCAAATTTGTCTGTGTTTAGGGGTAGTATTTCTTGAGTTGATCAAGATTTATTGGTAAACGGAAATCCTGGCCGTCCAGGTCAGTTAACTTCACAGCTCCTCCGGGGAGGATTTCTTTGACCAAGTACGGTCCAGCCCAATTGGGTTTGAATTTTCCTCTTGGGTCGACCGGTAATGGTGCTCGGATGGATTTGAGTACTAGGTCACCCACTTTGATATTTCGTGGCTTGACCCGTTTGTTGTAGGCGCGTTGTAGGCGAGATTGGTACATTCGGACTGTACTTAGTGAATGTAACCGTCTTTCGTCTAAAAGGATGAGTTGTTCGTATCGTTCGCGGGCCCATTCAGCTTCAGGAATGTCTGCTTCCATGAGAATTCGAAGGGATTGCATTTCGATTTCTACAGGTTGGACGGCTTCCATCCCGTAGGTTAAAAAATAGGGTGTCATGCCCGTGGGTGTGCGGATGGTGGTGCGATATCCCCATAGTGCAAACGGGATTTTGTTGGGCCAGTCGTGGCAGGTATCGATCATCTTTTTAAGGATTGATACGACGGTTTTGTTTGCTGCCTCGACCGCGCCGTTGGTTTGTGGTCGATAGGGTGATGATTTATGTCGTTGTATCTTGTATTTAAGGAGGAGTGGTTCGACTTCTCCTTGGAAGTGTGTGCCTTGGTCGCTGATAAACTCGTGGGGTATGCCGTAGCGACAAATGATGTTGTTTTGTATGAATTTCGCAACTTCTTTTGTGCCTAGTGTACGGTATGATGCGGCTTCGACCTATTTGGTGAAATAGTCGATGGCCACGAGGATGAAGCAGTGTCCTCCTGCTCCCACGGGTTGAACTTTGCCGATGACGTCAATTCCCCAAGTGGAGAACGGCCATGGCGAGGTTAGGCTGTATAGTGGTGAAGGAGGTGTGTGTTGTACGTTTGCAAAGATTTGGCAATTATGGCAATGTTTGACGTATTTGGCGCAATCGGCTTCCATGGTGGTCCAATACCATCCTAGCCTTATGATTTGTTTGCACATGGCTCGTGCGTTCATGTGAGGTCCGCACTCGCCATCGTGTACTTGAGACGTGATTTCGTGTCCCTTTTTGTGGTCGACGCACAAGAGTAGTGTACCTTGAGGCGTCTTTTTGAGTAGATTGCCCATTTCCATTACGAATTGTGATGATAATAGGCGTAGGGCTCGCTTGGCCCGTTTGTCAATGTTTGGTGGGTATTCGCCGTTTGTTTTGTAATTGATGATTGCTTGGTACCAAGGGTCGGTTTGTTCTTCCTCGGTTTCGATGTCACAGATGTAGGCGGGTTCGTTCCGTCGTTCCACGACAATGGGTAGTGTTTCCATTCCCGGGGGTATGTTGATTAGTGACGCGAGCTTGGATAACGCGTCTGCGAATTGATTTTCTTCGCGCGGGAGGTGTATGAATTCTACGTGATAGAATTCGTTTATGAGCTCTTGTATTTTGGTTTGGTATAGTGTTAGGTTCTCGTTAAGTATCTTCCATGCTCCGGATACTTGGTTGATTATGAGGGAGGAGTCCCCATAGACTCTTACGTTGCGGGCGTTGAGTACAAGCGCTGCTTGGAGACCGTGCAAGCATGCTTCGTATTCGGCGGCGTTGTTTGTTACGTCAAAATCCAGTTTGATGGATAAGGGGGTGTGTTCGCCATTCGGGGATATGAGAAGTATTCCTACTCCACATCCTCGATTGTTGGAGGAGCCGTCGAAGTATAACTCCCATTGCTCCTGGTTGATGTTGTAAATTCCATCATCTGGAAGGGATGTCGTGTCGATGATTGGTTCTTCGTTGATTGCATTTTCGGCTAGGAAATCAGAGACTGCTCGTCCCTTGATTGCTTTGAGGGGTACGTACTTAAGGTCGAATTCGGCTAGGAGCAAAGTCCATCTGGCCATTCGTCCGTTAAGCACGGGTTTCTCGAAAAGGTACTTTACGGGGTCCATTTTTGAGTAGACCTTCGTTTGGTGTGCTAGCATGTAGTGGCGGAGTTTCTTGGATGACCATACCAATGCTAGACAGCTCTTCTCGACGGGCGAATATCGAGTTTCGTAATCGAGAAATTTCTTACTTATGTAATAGATTGCGTGTTCTTCGCCGTTTATCTCTTGAGCGAGCATGGCGCCCATGGCAGTAGGGGCTGTTGTAAGGTACAAGGATAGTGGTAAATCCTTTTGGGGTGGTCTTAGGACTGGCGGGTTGGTTAGTGATATCACATATATTTATGTACTTATAGCCCCCTGTCGCTTGCGTTTCTTTGCGTTCCCTGTGCTTTTACTTGTGTTTCAGCTCCTATTTCTCTCCGTTTTGGCACTGCTGCGTTTTTGTGTCCATTTTGCAGGTACAAGCGCATATTTGGAGTTTAGAATGCTTGTCGAGAGGTTACGTGAAGTTTCGTGAAATTTCGTGAAGTTTCGTGAAGTTTGAAGGTGATTCGAGTTGGTTTCGTTGCGTTTCGCTTGCGCAAGAGCCTCGTTTCTACCAATGAAGGTGTCCCGGGACCATGGGACGGGATTTCAAACTCACATTATCATCCGAGACCTTGTCCCTACTCATGAGCAAAGTACATTAGCGTTGGGACAACAAGAAGAAAGGAAGTTGGCTTTGCTGCAAGCCAAAAGAAGCAAAAACAAGAAAAAAAACTAAGTACAAAAGAAGCACAAAAGAGGACTTGAACTGAAGGCTCCGGGATGACCTTGTCCCGTCCGGGGTGCACTTGTCCCGTCCGGGATGGCCCTGTCCGTCCGGGACCACCTAGGGACGGTGAGGCAACCGTTAGCTTGAAATGTTTCGTCTATTTGAGGGGGCAAAACATATTATTTTCGCACGAAATTTTGAGGGGATCTTCCTAACACTTTAAACTACTTTCTATCAAAAATTTAGGGTTAGATTAATTTTTCTTCTTGTACTTTGAATTCTCGACTCGGATTGCTTGTTTGATCGTCCTATTTCGGTATTGTTGACTTTGTTCTTCTCTTTCTCTTTGAATTTCTGATTGGTTTTTGTTATACTTCTCTCCTTTGTTTATCATTTCATCGTATATCATTGTTGATCATGTTTTCATCCATTTTTATTGCTTTTGTTGTTGTTTTCATCATGAGTGAGTAGTCCTTTATCTAGGGAGAAAGGGTGATCATGGGTGAGTAGTCTAGGTCGATTTTGGTGATGTTTTGATGTGGGTTTTGCTTGTGATTTTGGTTGTCTTGTTTTGTTTGTGTTTGTTGATCCTTTGGCCAAGGATTAGTGAGCCTTTGCTACCCTTAAACTTAAGAACGAAAGCCTAGTTTGAGGTAGGGCACGAGACTAACCATTAGGACCCTCATTTGTAAGTTGCGAGAGCCCGCACTTAAGACCTAGAGGACGCTTAGAACCGAGAGGTCGAGCCTATTCCTTAGCACATGCGATTCCCGACTCTTTTCTATCACCATCGTTCATCCTAGCTTTGCCTATGCTATCCCCGATTCCCTAGACTTTTTCCTTATCGTTTAAATCCCTTTTCCTTGCGCTCTAGCTCTAGTTTACCAACCTACACTCGAACCGAGACTAGAATCACCCAAAATAACCAACATAAGCGACTTTCTCCCTGTGGATTCGACCCCGACTTACCCTTGCTACCCATTAGTGTTTGTCCGGTCTATTTTTGATTAGGAGAGTGCGACTAATCCTATCAAATTTTGGCGCCGTTGCCGGGGAGACGGCTTTGTTTTTGTTGTTATTTGGTTCTTTTCTCATTGTTACTCTTTTGTCTCAAGGAACCTCAATTCCTTGAGGCCGCTACTTACGGTCTACTCTAGTGTTGTGCATGCCCAGGAACACGCGTACGTCTCAAAAAGGTTTGGCAATTCAGTTTGACCCGGAACCGGAGCGTACATTTTTGAGGCGCAAGAACTTATTGAAAGACTTGGAGGCTACTTCCTCTTCTACTCCATCACCAAAGGAAGCTCACATTGAACTCGAGCCTCCACCTCCTAAGATAATGGTGAAGCTTTCTGATCACTCGAGGCCGACCGCGGCTCAAGTTCCGAGGGGCAATGCTATGCCAACTATTGCCGCTAACAACTTCGAGGTGAAACCCGCCTTCATAAACTTGATCGAGCGGAGTCAATTCGGAGGGAGTCCCGGTGAAGACCCCAACCTTCACATTCAAAACTTTTGTGATTATTGCTCGACTATAAAACAAACGGGGGTCACTCAAGATCAAATTCGGGAGATGCTCTTCCCATTTTCCCTCCGTGACAAAGCCAAGTTGTGGCTAAACTCCTTGAATCGTGTGGCTCTTGCGATTGTTGATTGGAACTCTTTGGTCTTAGCATTCTACCAAAAGTATTTTCCTAGGAGAAGACTGCCATGCTACGAAGTCAAATCACGAGCTTCCGACAACGAGGAGATGAGTCCTTGTTTGATGCATGGGAGCGCTACAAAGACCTTCAACGTCAATGCCCTCACCACGGTATGGATAAATGGTTTATTTTCATGCAGTTTTATAACGGTCTTTACAACGAGTCACGCCAAGTGCTTGACTCCGCGGCGAATGGACGCTTTGACAATATTGATGTGGAGGAGGCCATTGATACGATCGAGGCTATGGCAATACATAATGCGCAATATGGGAGCTCTCGGAATGTCCCTCGTGTAGGTGGTAAGAATGATGGTGATATGGTGGCTATGCTTTCGGCCAAGATGGATGCTATGACCGCGATGATGATGAGTCAAATGCAAGCGGGTAGTAGTTCTTCAAGCGCGGGTGGGCAAACGGTAGCGGCAATGCACACCTCTCATGATACGCCTTGCAATACATGTGGCGTTTCCGGTCACACTTCTCATGAGTGCCGAGGTATGTATACTCCCGTTCTTGCTTTTCAATCTCAACCACATTCACAAAATAACCCCTACTCAAATTACTACAATGAGGGATACAAAAACCACCCGAACTTGAGCTACAAAAGCAACAATGTTTTGAATCCTCCACCACAACAACCACACTACAACACTCCTCAAAATTTCAGCCCTCAATACAACAACCAACGACCTTACAACCCTCCGGGCTTCAATCGCCCTAATTTCCAACCACCAAATGCTCCACCACCCGTACTAGCCGCTCCGGTCCCCGACCCGATGAGCGAAATGAGGTCAATGATGATGCAAATGGCTAAAACGCAAGAGACGATGATGGCTCACATTCAAAAGAGCGATCAAGCTAAGGATTCGGCCATAAAAATGCTTGAAACGCAAATGGCTCAACTTGCTTCCTCGAGTTCTCAAAGGAAGCCGGGTTCTCTTCCTTCTCAAGGCACGCAACCACAACATGAGTCGATCAATGCCATCTCGTTGAGAAGTGGCACGAGCTATGATGGTCCTCCAATGCCTACGGTGGTAAGTGAGGTAGACCCTCCTCCCTCTCCTAATGATATGCATGCTTCTAGTGATGGTTTTGCAGGAGCAGGTACGAAGAGCAATGGAGCGAGCACGAGTGGAGCACCTCAAGGAGGAGGCCATGAGGGCCATGATGGTGATGGTCCAGCCGTGGGGAGTCAAGGAGGGAAGGCCATGGAGAACAAAGCCAAGGGGGCCGAGAATCAGAAGGAGAACGCGCAGAGCAAGCCGGTTGAGCCTCCGATTCAAATCAAGTTGCCATTCCCGAGTCGAGTGGTAAAGTCAAAGCTTGATTCTCAATTCGGTAAGTTCATGGAGGTGGTGAAGGACTTGAAGGTAACTGTACCTTTTACTGAACTTGTTACTCAAGTCCCTGCTTACGCTAAATTCCTCAAAGACATACTTACTCGCAAGAGATCGTTTAGCGAGGTCGAGACTGTTGCTTTTACTGCTGAATGCAGCGCGCTTTTACAAAACCAGTCTCCTCCTAAGCTAAAGGATCCAGGTAGCTTCTCCATACCTTGCACTATTGGTACCGTTGCTATTTCTAACGCTCTTTGTGATCTAGGTGCAAGTGTAAGCGTCATGCCGTACTCGGTGTGCGAGAAGCTTAACATGGGACCCTTGAAAGTAACAAACATCACGCTCCAAATGGCGGATCGTTCTGTCAACGCCCCTTGGGTGTCTTGGAGGACGTTCCCGTCAAGGTTGGTAAATTTTTCATCCCTGTCGATTTTGTCGTTCTTGACATGGTCGAGGACTCCCAAATTCCAATCATTTTGGGTCGACCTTTCTTGCACACTGCAGGCGCTATAATTGACGTCAAGAACGGCAAATTGACTTTGGATGTCGGAGGTGATAAAATCACTTTTAACTTGTCTAATGCTTTGAAGCGTCCCATGTTAGAGGAGTCTGTCTTTTCTGTGGATATTATTGATGATTGTATTGCGGAGAACTTACCTCAAGTCCTCGAGAGGGATCCCCTTGAGGCCGTGCTTTGTTGTGATGTGATCGCAGGTACTTTAGGGAGGACGGATGAGGGTAGAAGTGTGATCAAAGACAACGTGCATGCTGTTGGATGTGCTGAAGACCGTGCTGCTGATTTTGGCCGAGATGTTGATGCTGTTGATGATGGAGATGGATTTGATGATGACGAGGATGATGGAAGTGGGGTCGTTTATGACGAGGCCCACGGTTGGTGGTACTTCCCGTACCCTGCTGCGCCCCCAGTTTAATGCTGGTTTGGGGGGACGATTTCATTTGTAAATAAATTGTATGTACTTTGTTTCTTTTGAGACTCTCTTGCGTGTTTTTCTCCCTTTTTTTTTACGGGTCCCCCTGTTGATGTGCTTTAGGACACATTGGGGACAATGTGTTGTCTGGTTTGGGGGGAGGAAACGCTTTGCTCTATTTTTACGCTTTCTTTTTCGTTTTTTTTGCTTTCTTTTTCGTTTTTCATTTTCAAAAAATCACAAAAATCCAAAAAAATCAAAAAAATTCAGAAAATTCCAAAAAATCAGAAAATTCTCAAAAAATACCAAAAATACGTATCCCGTTCTGTTGTTTGCGAGCCCTTTTTACCTTGATTTTTCCCGACATCCCTTCCCTTGTTTGCTTTGAGCTTTGGCATGTTTTATATTGTTGGATTAGCGCTTTCGGGGATGTTTAGACGTGCTTGCAGATGATGGCGTGCTTTTACTGTTGGCTTTATCATTCATGGACTTTAGCTACTTATATTGTGAGGTTTTTAGCCTCCTGCGGCCGGTTCATCTATCCCGGTCCTCGTGCTTTGATTGTGAGTAGTTCTCCTCGTGGGGTACGTAATATCAACGCGCATAAGTGTGGCCCCTATCCCGTGTTTCCCATGATTTTGTCACTTGTTATTGCATATGAGGCTTTAGTTGATTTCACGTTATTCACCTTGTCTTACTTTGATTTATCCTCTCATATTTGATCCTAACACCCTTACCCACATGAGTTTTGAGCTACATTGCCATATAGCCTACCCTAGCCTTGCTAGTGACCGCTTTGCTTACTCTTGTGCTTGTCCTCGGGTTTTGATCATGCTACGACTTGTTGATGTCGTTGGCGTTGAGAGTGATGGTGAATTGGAGTCGGGATTGCTGGTTCCCCGACCCTTGATGAGGTATTTTCCGCAACATGTGAGTGTGCTCTTTTTGCTCAAGAAAAGGAAAAAAAATCAAACACAAAAATCTGAAAAATAAACACAACACACAAAAAAAAAAAAAAAAAAAAAAAAAAGAAAGTGTGTGCACAAAAATGCAAAAGTTGTTGTTGTTTTACATGAGTGAGCACTTGTACTTGATTCTTATGTTGCGTTGATGCGTAAAGGAGACCGTTATGCTGTTTTCGGTCCGTTTATTATGAGAGTTGGGTTACGTTTTGGTTGGATGAGCACTTGAGTAGTATTAGTGGTTTCTAGTGGCTTAGCTCCACGATTCCATAACTATTTGATCCACCTTATCACCCTTTACCTCTCTATGGCCGTTACATCCTCATTTCCTATGTAAGCCCTCATGTTTGCTTCGTTTTTGTGACATTATTCGTGTACGGGAATGCGAGATTTGGTCCACATTCGATTGCGGGCGTGCTTCCACTAGTCGAGTAGGTGAGTGTCACTATATACTTCACCTTGATCATCATTTGAGTAGAGTGGAAACCGCGAGAGGTCCGTGATTTGATTGCTAGAGAGTCTAAGTCTAAGCCATGCTGTTCATTCTGCGCCGTCTTGTAATTCTCATCCGTTAGCTTGCTATTTCCATGCGTCCCATGTTGATTCGGGATTGATTGCCGTATGCTCATGCTACTTGCGGTTAGGTGATTGTTGGGAAGTCTTCTTATGCTCGCCTTGTCCTCTATTTTCTGTCATACTTGGTTGCTTGAGGACAAGCAACGGTTCGGTTTGGGGGAGTTTGATATCTCATATATTTATGTACTTATAGCCCCCTGTCGCTTGCGTTTCTTTGCGTTTCCTGTGCTTTTACTTGCGTTTCAGCTCCTATTTCTCTCCGTTTTGGCACTGCTGCGTTTTTGTGTCCATTTTGCAGGTACAAGCGCATATTTGGAGTTTAGAATGCTTGTCGAGAGGTTACGTGAAGTTTCGTGAAGTTTCGTGAAGTTTGAAGGTGATTCGAGTTGGTTTCGTTGCGTTTCGCTTGCGCACGAGCCTCGTTTCTACCAATGAAGGTGTCCCGGGACCATGGGACGGGATTTCAAACTCACATTATCATCCGAGACCTCGTCCCTACTCATGAGCAAAGTACATTAGCCTTGGGACAACAAGAAGAAAGGAAGTTGGCTTTGCTGCAAGCCAAAAGAAGCAAAAACAAGAAAAAAACTAAGTACAAAAGAAGCACAAAAGAGGACTTGAACTGAAGGCTCCGGGATGACCTTGTCCCGTCCGGGGTGCACTTGTCCCGTCCGGGATGGCCCCTGTCCCGTCCGGGACCACCTAGGGACAGCTGAGACGCTTCGTTAGCTTGAAATGTTTCGTCTATTTGAGGGGGCAAAACATATTATTTTCGCACGAAATTTTGAGGGGATCTTCCTAACACTTTAAACTACTTTCTATCAAAAATTTAGGGTTAGATTAATTTTTCTTCTTGTACTTTGAATTCTCGACTCGGATTGCTTGTTTGATCGTCCTATTTCGGTATTGTTGACTTTGTTCTTCTCTTTCTCTTTGAATTTCTGATTGGTTTTTGTTATACTTCTCTCATTTGTTTATCATTTCATCGTATATCATTGTTGATCATGTTTTCATCCATTGTTATTGCTCTTGTTGTTGTTTTCATCATGAGTGAGTAGTCCTTTATCTAGGGAGAAACGGTGATCATGGGTGAGTAGTCTAGGTCGATTTTGGTGATGTTTTGATGAGGGTTTTGCTTGTGATTTTGGTTGTCTTGTTTTGTTTGTGTTTGTTGATCCTTTGGCCAAGGATTAGTGAGCCTTTGCTACCCTTAAACTTAAGAACGAAAGCCTAGTTTGAGGTAGGGCACGAGACTAACCATTAGGACCCTCATTTGTAAGTTGCGAGAGGCCGCACTTGAGACCTAGAGGACGCTTAGAACTGAGAGGTCGAGCCTATTCCTTAGCACATGCGATTCCCGACTCTTTTCTATCACCATCGTTCATCCTAGCTTTGCCTATGCTATCCCCGATTCCCTAGACTTTTTCCTTATCGTTTAAATCCCTTTTCCTTGCGCTCTAGCTCTAGTTTACCAACCTACACTCGAACCGAGACTAGAATCACCCAAAATAACCAACATAAGTGACTTTCTCCCTGTGGATTCGACCCCGACTTACCCTTGCTACCCATTAGTGTTTGTCCGGTCTATTTTTGATTAGGAGAGTGCGACTAATCCTATCAGTTAGCAGTTCTTTGACTTTGTCAAATGCCTTTTGACATTCTTCGTCCCATTCAACGTGGTCGGTTTTCTTGAGTTTCTTGAAAACTGGTTCACATATCATGGTGAGCTTGCTAATGAAGCGTGAAATGTATTGGATTTGGCCCAAGAAACTTCGAATTTCGTCGAGGTTCTTCGGGGGTTGCATTTCGAGGATTGCTTTGACTTTCGAGGGGTCGACCTCGATACCTCTTTGGCTCACTACGTGTCCTAGTAGTTTACCAGACTTGACTCCAAAAGTACATTTTTGGGGGTTCAAACGCATTTTGTATTGCCGTAGGCGAGTGAAGAACTTGCGGAGGCTAGTGATATGACCACTTCTCTCCTTTGACTTCACGATCATATCGTCGACGTAGACTTCGACTTCTTTGTGCATCATGTCATGTAAGAGGGTTGTGGCGGTGCGTTGGTATGTAGCACCGGCATTGATAAGGCCGAAAGGCATAACCGTGTAGCAGTATGTGCCCCACGGTGTAATGAAGGCCGTTTTTGCCATGTCTTCGCAAGCCATTTTGATTTGATTATAACCTGCGTAGCCGTCCATGAAGGATAGGAGGGCGTGGTCGGCGGTGTTGTCGACTAGGACGTCCCCATGGGGTAATGGGAAGTCATCTTTCGGGCTGGCTTTGTTCAAGTCGCGAAAGTCAACGCATACTCGAATCTTGCCATTCTTTTTCAAGACTGGGACCATGTTTGAGACCCACTCAGGATACTCGATGACTTGGATGAAACCGGCTTGTAGTTGTTTCTCGTTTTCTTCCTTCACCAAAAGGGACCATTCGGGGCGTAGTCTTCTTAGTTTTTGTTTGATGGGTTTGTAACCGGGTTTAATAGGGATGCGGTGCTCGGCTATGCTTCGTTCGATTCCGGGCATATCTTTGTATGACCAAGCAAATACGTCCTTGAATTCGCTTAGGAGTTGTGTGAATTGGGCGCGTTCGTCCTCGTCTAGTGAGGCGCCTAATTGCAGTTCCCTTGGTTCTTCGGGGGTTCCCACGTTTATGGTTTAGGAGAGACAATGTTTGCAATGTATTTGTTTAATGATTCATTTGTTTGTTCATTTTCATCGCATGAGTTAGTGTCTTTTGTATTTTGTGATTTGTTTGTTGCGTGTTGATTTTTGATTGTTTGTGTTTTGTTGTTTGTTTTAGCTTGAGACAAGACGTAAGCAAATTTATTCATTTCATTATTCTGAAGAGAATTATTCGACAAATCGGAAAATTGCTTGGAGCTAGCCTCCGTAAAAAGGAAATCTAAACTAAAGCTAGAGTCTAGAATAGATGGGTCGACAGATGACCCGACACTAAGAGCATTAGAAGCTAAAAGAATCTCTTCTTCTTCTTCGTCGTCTTCTGTGCTGCAGGAGCTGCTTGTGCTGCTTGAGTTGCTTGAGTTTGAATCACTCTCGGCCTTGTCCTCGAGGTTAGTGACATGGTCGAAGAGTGGTCCTTCACCGGTGATAAGCTGGAAGTGGTGACCCTGTGCATCGGTCCATTTCAGCGTCTTATACCATCCGTTGAGGGTTTTGTTTGTGGCATCGGCTATGAGTAAGTTAGGATCGAAGTGACGGTCTCGCATGATTGTGGAGACAATCTCTTCGTTTTTGGTGCTCGGTGAGGCCTTGAGTGTATTGGGCTCGGCCTCACTAGAGAAACAAGCTTCGGATGAATGGATGATGTTTCGAAGGGAAATGTTCCCGTCGACTGTTCCTCCGGGGGTGAAGTATGCGTTCAGGTCGAGGATGTAAGGTCGCAGGGTGATCTTGTGAGTTGACCTTCGTCTTTGGACTTCCTTAACCATCTTCTCCTGGTCATCGTCCCTGGGTTTGTAGCCTAAGCCCATGGTGAGCCAAAGGCTGTTGTTGTTTTTTGTTTTGAAAGGTTTGTAGGTTTTGATTGGTGCACGTGTGATGGCGCCGACTTCAAAGTCGAAACCGCATAAGTCTTCTGCGGGTTCAGCCACAATTTCCGCAGAATTGGGCTCTTTTGGTGTATGGAAAAGGGCTCGGAAGTTCGAGGCATTTAAGGTTATGATCTCCTCGTTGAGAGGGGTCTTAAATTTTTGATACATGTCGTCTATATTGATTATATGCCCCCGATATAGTTGCATTTAGCTCGCACTAGCTCGATTTCTTTGTTGTTTTAGTAGCTATATGCTTTATATTGCGATACTGCTGCTCTTTATCTATATTTTGCAGGTTTTGGCGGTCCTGAGCTAAAACCTGAGTCATTTGGAGCATTCACGAGTATCGAGACGTCAAGACCAAGCTCGAGGGCGAATATGGAGGTCATACGATGATTTGGGACGTCAAACCTATAGGTTCAGAGCAAACCTATAGGTTCAAGATGAGTGCACAAGACCAAAGTTGCTGGAAATCCTTAGAACCTATAGGTTCAGAGCAAACCTATAGGTTCTGGATACATGAATCAAGACAAAAATTGCTGGAAATTTACTGTAAGCCTTAGAACCGATCGGTTTGGGGTTGAACCGATCGGTTTGACCCCCTGAACCGATCGGTTTGCCCCTGAACCGCTCGGTTCGCATGCCCTGTTCCGCGTATTTTCGTTGGCCTATAAATAGAGTTCGAGTTAGGGTTTATCATGGATGCTTTTGATTATATTTTTTCAAATTAGAATTAGAATTAGCTTCCCTCTCCTTTCAAACTCTCAAAAACCTTAGTTTAGCTTTAATACTTTTGCAAGACTCGATCTTTACATTCCGATTCAAGATTAATCACAGGTTTAATTCATTGCTATTTCATTCATCATGTCATCATCTTATTATTGTTTTGCTTTAATTTCATCCATGTCTAGCTAATTCTCAATTAGGGTTTAGGTGATTGTGATATTGATTCAGAACATGTTTTAATCGTTTATATTGATTGAATTCATGCAATTGATTTCTTCCTGCGCGTTTTAATTATCGATTGAATTGAGGGACGCCTTTATTGAATTGAATTTAGGTTGTTTCAGTTTAAGATCGAAAGCCTAATTGAAACTAGACTCACGCGTAATTGATAAGTCGAATTTAGTACGTAGCGAGAGCCCGCTAAATTTGCTTAAGGTTGAATTTGACTCGAGAGAGCGTTTTCCCAAAACCTAATCATTTGCATGCTTTCAATTGATTGATTTTCCTTCCGAGTTGAGTTCTGAATCGATGTCACATGACCCCAATGCCCTAATCTCCCTCTCTTATTGTAGATACCCGTATCCGTACCCCCCCAAAAACAAACCCGATGATGAAAAGGACTTTCATGCATGCTTTTAAAAGAGTCGAAACGGTACAAAAGTGTCTAAAACGTATTTAGTCATTCTTAACGTATTAATTTGAACTTGCATAATCATAAAAATGAATGTCACTCTTAGTCATTGTAAGCACAACACAGGAACGTCCCATTAAGCCGAACCACAAAAAATAGCCCAACCAGCTACAAAAAGGCCCAAAATCACAAAAACGACCCAAAACGCACACTAACGCAACACGTAAAACGGGCCAAAGTGCGTCCCGTGTCACATTTTCACAAAACTAGACTCTACAAAACCGTAAAATAATATAACCTAATATTATTTTATTTCGAGCCAAAACCGAAAAACACGACAAAAACCGAAACACGAAAACCGAAATTCGGACCAAAACAAAAGACTTAGCCCATAAGTTAAATACCTCACAAAACATAATCATCACCCAATAATACGTCACTTAGCCAAAGGCGGCTTAAACAAATTTCACCAAAACAAAAATAAAATCGCCTGTTAACAGGCGATTAAAAACTTAATAGCCAATGAACAGGCGATTATCTATTTGTTTCATACCAGCCGCCTTTTGATTTTTCTTAAAAAATCCAACCCAAACAAAATTAAAAACGCCTGTACACAGGCGATTTAATTTTGTGCACCCACAAAAACGAGCCTTTTCCTATAAATACCAACCCCCTTCATTCATTTCAATAATCGGTTTTACAAAAAACACACTAAAATACTCACAAAATCCACTCAAAAATACCGTCTTTGCATTTTCGAAAGGTAAACATTTTACCTACGTTTTGGGACGTTTTGAGACTCGGACAAAGGGGTTACATTAACCCCAACCCGATATTGGCATTAGCGAAGCCGTATTCGTAATACGGTTGTAGCAATTCGGATTCATAATCCGTCTAAACCCCGCCAATATCGCATAAATAACGACTCATTATCACTAAAGCAAACCGACGTCACTTTTATAATTATGCAAGTCCTCATTCATGCATTAAATAACGACTAGAATCACGGATCCAACACTAAATTGTACCGTTTCATAGAGTCTTTTAGCATGTCAAAAACTGAGGGTTTTCACAAATTCTTAAAGAGTCAAATACGAGGTCGGAAAATAACGTCTATAGTAATAATTTAGTCAATAAATTATTATTTAACGTACATTTCCTATAGTAAAGTCATTATTTTGACTATTTACATTATTTATGCATTTTTATCGAGTCATATATATTCGCACTTGTACGTAGCGTCATTTTAGCCCAAATATCAAAATTAACTAAATGTTTTCAAATTAGTAGAGACTACTTTTTACGTAGGCTTTTTGATTTCAGTTTTCAAAAACACATTTTTGTCAAAACTTTTGAAAAGTAACCTCACTCCGAATCGCTTCTCTGGTTTCAAACCTCAGACGGATAGGTATCGACGCGCCTTGAAATCTGAGACACTCGTGTCTTGTATTTCAAGACGCGTTGAATAGGTTCCAAATTCCTTTAATATTTGGTGGCGACTCCGAAAATACATTTTCAAAAAAGGATTTTTCTACTTTTCTTTTTTGGTCACAAATTCATGCAATGATCTCCCCCATTTTTACAAAACTTCGCACTTTTTTCCTGCGAGGCGCATTCCGCCACCCGGCGCCCCCGCACGGGGCGAGGACGGGCGCGCGCAGGGCGTCGATAGGTCTCCCACCTTCCCGGTACCTTCAGCTGGCGACTCCGCTGGGGACGAGCATGATTTTTATTATTTTTGAAAAACTAGTTTTTCTTTTATTTTAAAAAACATAAAGAAGTGAAGCTTGAAACTTTGAAAACATTTACGCTTTCGATATTTGGGCAAAA
The DNA here is from genome assembly GCA_023091065.1 of Dianthus caryophyllus. Classification (NCBI taxonomy): domain Eukaryota; kingdom Viridiplantae; phylum Streptophyta; class Magnoliopsida; order Caryophyllales; family Caryophyllaceae; genus Dianthus; species Dianthus caryophyllus. The sequence goes on along the minus strand of CM041529.1, from coordinate 5,338,718 downwards.
ATACGTTGAGTCGAATCCTCCTGATTCAAACCACACCCTTTGAGGAACGGCCCCCAGTAACTCTCGCTTCATAAGCGAGGTAACTCCGGACACACTGTTCTCTCACCCCTCCACGATTACAAGTACGGCATCCGTACAAACGATCGTAACCAGTCAAACTCGAACGCTCTAGGGCCCGTCTTGAATTCACACCTAAGACATGTGTAGTCTTGCGGGTGCCCCTACCTAAACGTTACGGGAATGGCCGGAGGGAACCTTACCCTATAAGCCAAAAACCAGTGTTTATATGTACAAGTGCGAAGCTATAGTACCCTCACTATAGTCGTCTTTCAAAACCTCTGCATGCAAAAACATTTCCTAGGCATTATACTTTTAAAATACGTCCATTTTTGAAATCCTTTTTTAAACTTTTTTCAAAAAGGTCATACTTTTAAAAAAACACGCCGTTAGGCTCTTTGACCTATAGTCATTTGAGTTTGATAAATAAAATGCCAGTGCATTTAAAACCGATCCAGGATAATCACTAAATCCCGGATCTTTTTCAAAACGTAAATGAATTATGCGACTGACGTATCGTCATAATACATTTATTGCAAAAAATTTCACAGAGCAAAAACCCGTAAATGTCAATGCATTTCGGAGATTTTAAATGAAATTAACCTTTAGTACGTTAGAATTAGCTCTAAGTCGAGTGACTTCTTAGTCATCCCGATTTAATCTTTTTCCCTCAAAAAACCAAAAACGCGGGCTCGTTCAGATGCGAACCCGTTGATTTAATTTTTAAATCAAGTGACCTATCGTCATTCTGATTTAATTCCCTGAGTCACACGTAAAAGGCGAACAATTGATCGCCTTTTTACCCAATTTTAACATCCTCAGATCGACTAGCCTATCGTTACTTCGGTTTGATCCTTTTTATCATAATGATAAACCCCTAGCAACATACCGCTAAACTGGGTTAATCAGATTATGATCATAAAAATTTTCCTACCTCGAGATTAGGGACGTGTCAACATGCCCCTACCTCACAAGCTTCCTGTGTCTTTTAAAGCTAAAAACACGAGTCGAGTCATGCACCCACTTTTTTACTCCTTTGCTTTTTTCCTATTGTGAATGTGATTTTTCGTTGAGTCTTTTCTTCCTTTTTAGAGTCACTAAAGGTTTGAAAACTTTGTCAGGTCCACTCATTGAAAACCCCTGGATACACAACAAACCACCCATTGAACAAAACCTGGATACACGACGAACCAAGAACCGTCACTTAAACCCACCTCCGCCTCCAAAGAAGCGCGCCTACAACAAATCAAAACCAAAACCTGTAATGGCCTTTCAACAAGATGAAGGTTTCGGCGGACCGCCACCACCCCCCCCGGAAGTAACTGCCGAACAAGTCCGACAGCTCAATGATAGGATAGCTAGCCTCACAACGACGATCGAGCAAATGGCCATCATGCAAAAATTTGAGGTAGAGAAGAACGCCGCGCGCCTCGCCGAAGAATCCGAACGAAACGCAAAAAGGATTCGAGCCATGGAAGAACGCCTTACAAACTCCAGGGGTTACTCCATACACCAAGAAAATGAGCACATCCCAAAGAACGTCAGGTCCATGCTACCAGACGAGTTAGCACTCAGCGATCTTCCCATTTTCAAAGGTCATGAAAGCCCGCTCGTACATGTCAAAGCTTTCAAGGCTAAAATGGCCATCATAGGTGTCGAACCCCCCGCATGGGCCACATTATTCCCGCATTCGCTGGACGCACAACCCAGGGCATGGTTCTATGCTTTAGAGCCACACAAAACCGGTAGTTTCGAGGACATAACGGTGGCATTCGATTTACAGTACCGGGACAACAACGACATCCAAGTCTCGCTACGTACTTTGGAGGTCCTGACTCAGAAAGACAATGAAGGGTTTACCGAGTACCTAACACGTTGGAAGAAGCTTGATGAGGGTAAAGTCGTGTCTCCTCAATCAAAATAACCTAAAGACTACTAACTAGGTAGCTAGTGGCAGTAGGGTCGAGATCCACAGGGAGAGGGACGAAGTCGAATGAATGCTTAGTGATCTAGGTCTAACTCGGAGTAACAAAAGTCGGTGGTTGTATGAGCTAAGCTAAAGGCAATGGAAACAAGGAGAACAGAATATGAATGAGAGGGAGATTAGGGCATTCGGGATCATGTGACATCGATTCAAGTACCTACTCAAAGGGGATTATCAATCAAATGAAGTCATGCAAGTGATTAGGTTTTAGGAAAACGCTCTCTCGAGTCAAATTCAACCTTAAGCAATATTTAGCGGGCTCTCGCTACGTACTAAATTCAACTTATCGATTACGCGTGAGTCTAGTTTCAATTCGGCTTTCGATCTTAAACTGAAACAACCTAAATTCAATTCAATAAAGGCGTCCCTAAATTCAATTGATGATGAAACGCGTAGGAAGAAATCAACTTGCACAAATTCAATCGATTAAAGCAATTAAAACATGACTTGAATCAATACCACAATCACCCTAAACCCTAATTGAAGAATTAGCTAGACATGATTAAAGTAGAAGCAATACACATGGTAATAATAAACATGATGAGAAAGAGAAAAGCAATTAAATTAAACCTGGAAGAATTCTTGAATTATAATCAAAAGATCGGAACTTGCAAGATGAAATCAATCTAAACTAAGGAGTATTTTAGAGTTTTAAAGAGAGAAACTGAATTCTAATTCTAAGGCTGAAATATAATGTAAAACGTAACTGAAACCCTAAGTCTCGAAGTGTATTTATAGGCCAACGAAATCCGGAGAAAATAAGCAACAAAACCGAGCGGTTCGGGGCCAAACCGATCGGTTCAGGGGGCCAAACCGATCGGTTCAGCCTGAACCGAGCGGTTCTTAAGTCATCCTCACTTGGCAGCAACTTCAAGCCCTGTTTCGTGTACCCGGAACCTATAGGTTTGCTCTGAACCTATAGGTTTAACTTCACAAATCATCGTATGACCTCCATATCGACTCTCGAGCCTCGTCTTGACTCCACGATACTCGTAAACGCTCCAATAACCTCAGGTTTTAGCTCAGGACCGCCAAAACCTGCAAAATACACACGAGGAACGACAGTATCGCAATATAAAGCAAATAGCTACTAAATCAACCATGAAATCGAGTAAGTACGAGCTAAATGCAAGTGTATCGGGGGCATAAAAGCTATATAAATGACATGTATCAAACTCCCTCAAACCAAACCTTTGCTTGTCCTCAAGCAAATATCGTCGGAGAAAGTCAAAGTGTAGCTAGTTAATCACGTTAGCATCTCGAAGTGGACGACCTATGCACATAGACTTACAAACCATAGTCATTTCACCGAAAATAGAGCACAAGTCTCAACCATTCACACCAACATCATATTACTAGCATCTCACGCTTTCGCAAAAATTGAACTCACGACAATTGGATTCAAGCAAGGCCAACCGCGCATACCACTTTCCATTCAACCATTCTTACCACATCATACCATTTTTTCCTTTTCTTTTCTTTTCTCTTTTTTTTTTCTTTTCTCGCAATGTGGAGCATCCCTCGTATGTAGTACCGTTTAGCTTGACGTTCACTCGGTAAAAATCGCGCCCGGGTACACATATTTCCTTAAGGGTTACATTATTGCTCATACTCTCGGTCGCAACCAAATTCATGGCCACTGTGGTTACTCAAATCAATGAGTCCCCTCCGAGAGCATCGAAGCATTGCTCCATCATTAAATGATCGGTCCAAACAAACCACATTCCAACATTCCAAACTTTCCACAAGCCAATTGCCTCGCAAGAATACCAATGTCGAAAGTAAAAGGAACGAAAAGCGATAAGAATTAAGCAAATACAAGTGGGCTAGTGTTTGAGACTCGCAATCTATGGATAGGAAACAAACATATAGTGCAAGCTACGACGATAGGAAGTCGACTCGGAGATACTAAAGATCAAAACAGCACACTAATCGATTCTCCAAACTGGCAATTCAAAGCGAAAAAGGTTTGGAAACGCAAAAAATTTTAAAATTAAGTTATTAAGCACACAAAATGGAAAATGCAAAGCAATAAGCGCGAAAGAGCTTTCCTCCCCCAAACCAGAATCACACATTGCCCTCAATGTGGAAAACAGCACAACCACAAGCAGCATAGAGGGACAACAATAGACGGGGGTAGGAAAAGTAAAACGAGGAAACGAGGGAAAAAGGAGTAAAGAAAGCTCACATGCTCGTGAAGGAGCTCCCCCAAACCGAAGTGAAACGTGGAGTGCGGCTTATGATCCACAAGTTGGCATCCAATTCAGTCCAGCTGTAAGATACTTCGGAGTAGCATGCGAGAAAAAGCAAGGCCGAACAGCAGAGGGGCCTATTCTCAAGAATACTAAGGACAAAAGTCCTTGAGTACCTGCATGCTAAAATAGATAATAATCCCTCATCCTCACGCGCTCAACAAAAGTCTAAAAAAGTCATAGTCAAAAGCGAACAAACCAAAGCAAAGTAAAGAGTACAACAAATTACAAAAAGTCAACGGGTTGCCTCCCGGAAAGCGCTGGTTTATAATGGTCCCGCACGACCGTCGTCAAGCTCATCATCAAGTCAAATTGGGCCAAGGACGTTGGCCACTTGCAGCAGCTTCACTTGGCGAAATAACATCCGTTCGCCAAAGAACTCGATCGCCACGAGGAAGAGCAGCATAATCCATCACGCAAGGTATTCCGTCGCGAAATGGCTCTCCAAAACAGCTCCGTGCGCCACGCACCGCCGACCGTGGGTCTCCACCACCATCACCGGGATCATAAACGTCCGCCTTGGGAAGCTTTCGTTCCCCCAAACCAGGATCGCAGCCAACCTGCATAAGACCTGCACAAGAAACAGCAGAAGAAACAACCTCCAAAGAGTCTCCAATAGAGTGAGACGGAGGGGCAAGATCAATAGCAAAAGCAGACTCAGGCTGCATAGGAGCACGGGGAAGACTAGACTTGGTATACGTAAGCTTTTCCCCTCCCACCGAGAACGTAAGTGTCTTGTTCCCCACATCGATCACTGCACCAGCAGTGTGCAGAAAAGGTCTCCCTAGAATAATAGGAATGTGGGGGTCCTCGGGGATATCTAAGACCACAAAGTCGACGGGTATATAGAACTTTCCTATCTTGACCGGGACGTCCTCGAGGATACCTAAAGGTCTCTGGAGACTACGGTCGGCCATTTGTAAGGTCATGGAGGTAACTCCTAACTTAGTCATGTTCAATTTCTTACAAATGGAGTAGGGAAGGATGCTCACACTAGCCCCAAGATCACACAAAGCGTTTTGAACCACATATTTCCCTATAGAACAAGGGATGGAAAAAGTCCCGGGGTCACTCAGCTTAGGGGGTGAACTACCCTGCAAAAGAGCACTACCCTCCCCCACAAAGGACACGGTCTCAGTCGCATTTATCGTGCGCTTCTTAGATATGACCTCCTTGAGAAACTTGGCATATGCAGGAATTTGCTTGACCAAATCAATAAAAGGAAGATTTACCTGCAGTGTCTTTAGGATCTCAAAGAACCGATCGAGCTTGGGGTCCACGGTAGCCGGTCGTACACGACCCGGAAAAGGTAGCCTGATCTGAATCGGCGGTGTCGTGTTCTCAACAGCATCATCCACAGTCTGCGGACGCGGGGTCGGCCTCTGGTCACTCGGCCTGGCCGTGTGATCTTTCCCGTTCGTCGCCTCTTCCTCCGCTTGCTTCGGGCTATCATAAACTGTACCACTACACAAAGTAATAGCACATGCAGTATCATGAGGAGGGTTAGGAGGATTACCTTGGGGTGGTAGGGTACCCTGTTGACGCGATGCTTGCGAAGCGGCCAATTGAGCCACTTGGTTCTCGAGCATTTTAATCGCTGCGTCCTTGGCTTGCTCGCTCTTCTGCATCTGCTGCATCATTATCTCGTGTGACTTAGCCATCTGCAGCATCATGGCCTTCAATTCACTCACACCCGAATCAACAACAGGAGCAGGAGCAGGTTGAACTGGTGGTGGGACATATTGGGGTCTTTGGTAGTTGGGAGGGGATGGTTGGAAATTTTTATGTGGAGGGATGTAGGGTAGATTTTGTGGTGGTTGGGTGGTTGGGTTTAGGACATTCTGGTTACGATACGAAAGGAGTGATCGATCATAACCAGGCTGGTTTTGGTATGGCGAGTTACGGTTGTCACGATTGATATGCGAAAACTCGCTCCTGGGCACAAAGATACCCGTAGTATAACCCAAGTCGTGCCTCGTGACAAAGATTCACATGAGCACTAGAAGAACCACCACCTGCATCTGCTGTCTGCGCGATCGGTAGCAAGAACTGATCAGTGAGTGCACTAATAGTCCCCTTATCACGGTCGTCATGCGCGGACCGTGAATTTCCTCGCGGCTTACCAAACTGAGAAGAGTGAACGGCCATCTCCTCTATCAAACCCCAAGCTTTGTCGTCGTCGACGTTATTAGCGAAACGTCCCTCTGCAGCTGAGTCAAGTATAGTTCTACTCTCCGCATATAACCCGTTGTAGAATGTCATGATCACCAACCATTCGTTCAACCCGTGGTGAGGACAATCCCTTATGAGCTTCTTGTACCGCTCCCACGCTTCAGCAAGTGACTCATCAAACGTTTGTTTGAAGCCTTGGATTTGGCTTCGCATCTGATTAGTACGCTCGGGAGGGTAAAACTTTGAGTAGAAGGCAAGAGCTAACCCATTCCAATCAGTGATCCCCGCAGTCTCCTTGTCGAGGTCCGTGATCCATTCACGGGCTCGATCCTTCAATGAGAAAGGGAACAGCATTTCCCTTATCTGGTTTTGTGTGATCCCTACCGCTTAATCGTGAGAACAAAGAGTCGGTAAACACTTGCATATGCCTACCGGGATCCTCAGTTGGGTAACCACCGAATTGATTCCGCTCCACCAAGTTTAGGAAGGCGGGGCGGATCTCAAAATTGCCTGCGGCGTAGCGAGCATCGTAAATCCAAAGGAATGGATTAGGTGTAGGCACCGAGTGACTAGAAAGTTTAGGCATAGTCACTGGCGGTGGAGATAATGGAGTAAATGGAGGTGTGTCCTCTTCGTAGGACGATTGCGTAGCACTAGACGACGCTTCCTCGGTATTAAGATCAACGATTTGAATTGCTTGCTTGCGTAGTCGATGTAACGCTGCTCCGGCCAGTTCAAATGGGACAAGAGTCCGGGGTGACCTGTGCATAAACAAAACTACAAGCAAATGATAAGAAACGGTCTCAAGGAACTAGGTTCCTTGAGACAAGAGAGAAAAACCTAAGCAAAAACTAAACAAACACTAACTAGCTAACCGTCTCCCCGGCAACGGCGCCAAAATTGATGAGGGTAAAGTCGGGTCTCCTCAATCAAAATAACCTAAAGACTACTAACTAGGTAGCTAGTGGCAGTAGGGTCGAGATCCATAGGGAGAGGGACGAAGTCGAATGAATGCTTAGTGATCTAGGTCTAACTCGGAGTAACAAAAGTCGGTGGTTGTATGAGCTAAGCTAAAGGCAATGGAAACAAGGAGAACAGAATATGAATGAGAGGGAGATTAGGGCATTCGGGATCATGTGACATCGATTCAAGTACCTACTCAAAGGGGATTATCAATCAAATGAAGTCATGCAAGTGATTAGGTTTTAGGAAAACGCTCTCTCGAGTCAAATTCAACCTTAAGCAATATTTAGCGGGCTCTCGCTACGTACTAAATTCAACTTATTGATTACGCGTGAGTCTAGTTTCAATTCGGCTTTCGATCTTAAACTGAAACAACCTAAATTCAATTCAATAAAGGCGTCCCTAAATTCAATTGATGATGAAACGCGTAGGAAGAAATCAACTTGCACAAATTCAATCGATTAAAGCAATTAAAACATGACTTGAATCAATACCACAATCACCCTAAACCCTAATTGAAGAATTAGCTAGACATGATTAAAGTAGAAGCAATACACATGGTAATAATAAACATGATGAGAAAGAGAAAAGCAATTAAATTAAACCTGGAAGAATTCTTGAATTATAATCAAAAGATCGGAACTTGCAAGATGAAATCAATCTAAACTAAGGAGTATTTTAGAGTTTTAAAGAGAGAAACTGAATTCTAATTCTAAGGCTGAAATATAATGTAAAACGTAACTGAAACCCTAAGTCTCGAAGTGTATTTATAGGCCAACGAAATCCGGAGAAAATAAGCAACAAAACCGAGCGGTTCGGGGCCAAACCGATCGGTTCAGGGGGCCAAACCGATCGGTTCAGCCTGAACCGAGCGGTTCTTAAGTCATCCTCACTTGGCAGCAACTTCAAGCCCTGTTTCGTGTACCCGGAACCTATAGGTTTGCTCTGAACCTATAGGTTTAACTTCACAAATCATCGTATGACCTCCATATCGACTCACGAGCCTCGTCTTGACTCCACGATACTCGTAAACGCTCCAATAACCTCAGGTTTTAGCTCAGGACCGCCAAAACCTGCAAAATACACACGAGGAACGACAGTATCGCAATATAAAGCAAATAGCTACTAAATCAACCATGAAATCGAGTAAGTACGAGCTAAATGCAAGTGTATCGGGGGCATAAAAGCTATATAAATGACATGTATCAAAGCTCTGTGCTCAAATACCTAACCGCCCAAGGGACGCTGATTTAATCACTAAATTCATCAACAACCTTACCCCTGCATACCAACAACACCTACGGTACGGAAATTTCGACAATTTCTCAACACTCAGCGTCGTCGGTGAACTCATTGAAGACGACCTCCGCAAAGAAAATAGGAATAAGAATACGGGTCGCGGATATCAAGGAAGCTCGTCTCAAGCCACTGCCAAAGTCGAGCCCATACACGCTATCAACGCACTGGGCGCACTAAAGGCACCGCCGATTTTTACAGCACCCCCAAGGCCTGCCGCGCCTCCACCAAAAGGTTAGGATACCTTTAGATGACAAGATCATCACCACAAAGGCCTCAGACTTCCAAGCCGCCCTCCAACAGCTAAAGCTCGAAGAAAACGCTGCCCAATCTACTAACGACCTAGGCAGTTTCAATTCAAGTATCTACACCTAGAGTATAGGGTCTAGCGTCCTTATGACGCCAAAATTTTCTTAACGGCAGGGTCACTAGGTTACATTACTAAAGTAGTAAACCTAATTGAAAAACTAGAGTCATTAAGGTTATCCAAAGCTCCCTCGTCTGAGCTATCTTCAAATGTAACTGTTTTTGATAACATTAATAACATGAAAGTTTTTGGTTATTCTTTGCCTCATTTAAAATCTACATATTCTAATGAATGTGATAATTTCAAACAAAATAACATTGCATTATATAGATACATTGCAAGCATTGTCTCAGAACCCGAACAGGACCCCATTATTGAAGACACAACAACCATCAACATAGGCACGCCTGAAGAACCTCGAGAACTACAGCTGGGGGCTTCTCTTAGCACAGAAGAAAGGACCACATATACCAAGCTCCTCACAGAATTCAAGAACGTCTTCGCATGGTCGTACAAAGACATGCTCGGCATCGACCGCAAGATAGCCGAACACCGCATCCCGATCAAGCTAGGCAGCAAACCGGTCAAGCAGAAACTCCGACGCATCAAGCCAGAATGGTCCCTCTTGGTCAAGAAAGAGATTGAAAAGCAGCTACAAGCTGGGTTCTTCCGAGTCATTGAATACTCTGATTGGGTCTCCAACATGGTCCCGGTTATGAAGAAAAACGGTAAAATACGAGTATGCGTGACTTTGGGACCTAAACAAAGCTTTGTCCAAAAGACGATTTCCCATTACCTCACATAGACATTCTAGTCGACAACACAGCAGACCACGCCCTACTCTCATTCATGGATGGGTACGCAGGATACAACCAAATCAAGATGGCAGCAGACGACATGCCAAAAACAACTTTCGTAACCCCCTGGGGAACATATTGCTACACAGTCATGCCATTTGGGCTCATAAATGCCGGCGCTACCTACCAACGCACTGCTACCACCTTGCTCCACGACATGATGCATAAGGAGGTCGAGGTATACGTCGACGACATGATCGTAAAATCAAAAGAAAGGGATGACCACGTCACAAACCTTCGAAAATTCTTCACCCGAATCAGGCAGTATAAGATGCGATTAAACCCACAGAAATGCACCTTTGGGGTCACATCAGGAAAGTAGCTGGGTCACATAGTAAGCCAGCGCGGGATCGAAATAGACCCAACCAAAATCAAGGCAATAATGGGTATGAAACCGCCAAGCAACATCGACGTAATAGGAAAGTCCACCCCATCGGAGCAGGAGGACACTGTTTCGTTGATACATGTTATTTATATTCATTTTATGCCCCCGGTTCAGTCGCATTTAGCTACATTTACTCGTGTTCATTACCAGTTCTATAAGCTATTTGCTATATTTCTCGATACTGCTGCTTTTCATTTACATTTTGCAGGTTTTGGTGGTTTTGAGCCAAAACCCGAGACATTGGAGCGTTTTGAGAATCGAGCCAAGAAGACCAAGCCCGAGCGCGCACATGAGCTAGAGGACACGAGTCTAAGGCCCAAACAAAATAAGATAAAGCAAGGAAATGGGCCAAGAATAGAAGGCCAAGTGAATCAGCCCAGTTAAGTCAGCCGGCCGGTCGGCTCTGGTGCTTTATTTGTCGGTTTTTATTATAATTCGAGATTTAAGTTTTGGGGACTATATAAATAGGATTTAGGTCGAGATTAAGACGGATGCTTTATTTTTCCTAGTTGAGTTTACTGCTTCCTTTTAGTTTCCTCTCTTTAAACATTAAAACTCCATAGATTAGTTTTCAAGATTGTTTTGTAACCGCCGGTATTTCTTCGATTCAGGTTTATTTTAAGCTTTATTATTTGTTCATCATGCTTTCTTTAATCTTTATTGCTTTGATCCTTGCTATGTCTAGCTAATATATAGTTAGGGTTTGAAGGTGATTTGTGATAGTTGATTCAGGATATGTTTTAATTGCTATTTTGATTGAACTTGTGCAAGTTGGTTTCTTCCTACGCGTTTTATTATCAATTGAATTTAGGGACGCCTTTATTGAATTGAATTTAGGTTGTTTCAGTTTAAGATCGAAAGCCTAATTGAAACTAGACTCACGTGTATTTGATAAGTTGAATTTAGTAAGTCATGAGAGCCCGCTAAATTTGCTTAAGGTTAATATTGACTCGAGAGAGCGTATTCCTAAACCTAGCCACTTGCATAGCTTCAATTGAATGTTATTTACTTTTAAGTTGAGTTCCTGAATCACTGTCATAATGATCCTGATGCCCTAATCCTTCTCCTTATTGATATTTGTTGATCTACTTTATTATTTGCTTAGTTTATAGCTTATAACAAACCTCTCTTTCACACTTGAGTTGTACACATTTCTGTGACTTTAACTTAAAACTGCACTGTTTCTCTGTGGATACGATCCTGCTTGCTGCTAGCTACTGTTAGTTGTTTGTTAGGTTTATTTTGACAGGGTGATACGACTTAGCTGTGTCAATTTTGGCGCCGTTGCCGGGGAAACGGCATTGTTAGTTTTAGTTATTGTTAGTTGTTACAGGTTTTTCTCTTTTGTCTCAAGGAACCTAGTTCCTTGAGACCGTTCTCACCGTTTCCTTTGAGTTATTTATGCGCAGGTCACCTACAGGTTTGGTCCCTTTTGATCCTGAACCTGAGCGTACCTTGCACCGTGACGCCAGAACTTCTTCAAGGAAATCGCCGAGGCTTACGCAATCGAGAGTGTGCAAAGTTGAGGCGAGCTTCGCTCGAGCGATCGTCCTGCGACGAGGACAATACACACATTGTTATTGATTTGGAGGAGCCAGTGACCATGCCAAAACTCTCTAGTCACTCGCTTCCTAAGACGGAGTCCATCCCGAATGGATTCACGATGCCCGCTACTCTGCAGGGCAACTTTGAGATTCGCCCCGCCTTTCTTACTTTGGTGGAGCGGAATCAGTTCGGAGGCTATCCTACGGAGGATCCTGGTCGACATATGCAGGTTTTTACGGATTATTGTTCGACTATTAAGCTGCATCGATCACTCGAGAATCGGATAAGGAGATCTTTGTTCCCTTTTTCGTTGAAAGATCGGGCTCGCGAGTGGATTACTGATCTAAACAAGGAGGCCGCCGGTATTACTGATTGGAGGAGTTTGGCTCTCGCGTTCTATTCCAAATTTTATCCTCCAGAGCGCACTAATCAGATGAGGAGTCAGATACAGGGCTTCAAGCAAACATTTGATGAGTCTTTTGCTGAAGCGTGGGAGCGGTACAAGAAGTTGATACGGGATTGTCCTCACCACGGGTTGAACGACTGGTTGGTAATAATGACTTTTTATAATGGTCTTTATGCGGAGAGTAGAGCTATTCTAGATTCTGCTGCAGATGGTCGCTTTGCCAACAACGTCGATGATGACAAGGCTTGGGGGTTAATTGAGGATATGGCTGTTCATTCGGCTCAATTCGGGAAGCCGCGAGGTAATTCACGGTCTGCACATGATGACCGTGATAAGGGGAGTATTTCTGCACTCACTAGTCAGGTTGCTGCGCTAACTGCGCAGATTAGTATGATGACTGGTGGTGGTTCTTCTGGTGCCCACGTAAATGCTATTGCAGGGCACGACTTGGGTTATTCTTCGGGGCATGCTGCGCCCCAGGAGCAGGTTTATGCGTACCAGTCTTACAACCAAAACCTGCCCTATCAAAACCAACCCGGCTACGATCGTTCGCTTCTCTCTTATCGTAGCCAACATGTCCAAAACCCAACCACCCAACCACCACAAACTCAACCCTACCAACCTCCCTACAAGAACTTTCAACCACCTCCTCCAAATTACCAAAAACCCGCCTTTACACCGCCACAACCCACCCCGGGACCCGATCCTATGGCCGAGATAAAGGCCATGATGATGCAGATGTCGCAGGTGACGATGGACGTGCAGAAGTCACAACAGATGATGTTGCAGCAAATGCAAAAGGATGGCCAGGCTAAGGACGCAGCAATAAAGAATTTGGAGAATCAAGTGGCTCAACTCGCCACTTCGCAGTCGCGTCAACCGGGTTTCTTGCCATCGCAAGGTAACCCTCCTAACCATCCTCCCGATACAGCGTGTGCGATTACGCTGCGGAGCGGCACGTTTTACGATGATCCGAGGCCAAAAGCGGTGGCCGGTCGGCCGGCGTGGCCGTCTAACCGGCCGAACTCCGCCGCGAGGAGAGATGATTTGGGTGTTAATTCGGGTGTTTCTGTTGCTGCTCCAACGCCCCCGATTCAGATTAAGCTCCCATTTCCGGGTCGCCAACGTCAAGAGTCCGAGACCAAGTTCAAGAAGTTCGTGGACGTCATTCGAGCGCTGCAGGTAAACGTCCCTTTTATTGATCTTGTGACTCAAATTCCTGCTTATGCCAAGTTTTTGAAGGAGGTCTTAGCTCGTAAGCGAACACTAGAGGATGTGTCGACCGTAGCATTCGTGGGGGAGGCTAGCACTAGGTTGCAGGGTGGTAAACCTCCTAAGCTTAGTGATCCAGGTACCTTTTCCATCCCTGCTCCATTGGTAAGTTTGTGGTTCGCAATGCCTTGTGTGACCTTGGAGGCGAGTGTGAGTGTCTTACCTTACTCCCTTTACCAAAAGATGAGCTGTCGACTTTGAGCCCTACCCACATTACCTTACAAATGGTCGACTGCTCGATTAAGCGTCCCTTGGGAATCCTACAAGACGTCCCTGTACAGGTTGGAAAGTTCTTTATCCCTGTAGACTTTGTTGTAGTCGATATGCCCGAGGATGTCCACATTCCTATCATTTTAGGGAGACCCTTCTGCACTTCTTTGGTGCGATTATTGATGTGGGCAATAAGGCGATAGCCTTTACGGTGGGGGTGAGAGGTTGACCTTTACTCATTCAGATACCTTGATCGCCCATGCGTTTAGAGTCGGTTTGTCTTTGTTAATGTTATACCTCCGTCTCACTCTATCGGAGACACTTTGGAGGTCGCTTACATTGTCTCCCAGTGTGCGTGTTCTTTCTGAGGATGGCCGCAAGGTTGGTTTGGGGAGAGGAAGTCGCTAAAAGCCGATTTGTTTGACGCTAGTGATGGAGGAGGCCTACGGTTCCGTCACTTGGAGCACAAGGGCGATTTGGAGAGCCATTTCGCGATCGAGGACCCACGATGAATGATTATCTTCGCGCTACCTCAAGCTGGAGGAATTTTATGGCGAATGGATGCTATTTCGCCGAGTGAAGCTGTTGCAAATGGCCAACAACCTTGGCCCCCGTATACTTGATGAATTTGGAGCTTTGAAGAGTCGTGCGGGACTATAAACCCGGCTCAGGAGGCAACCCGATGACGTTGTATTTTAATTTGCACTTGTACTTTGGTTTGCTTTAGTTTTCATGACATTTTACGGTTTTATTACGGCGCGTGAGACGCAGGGTTTTATATGTGATTTTAGCGAGTACTTTAGGACTTCGTCCTTAGTATTTTTGAAAAAAACGCTACGAGTGTGCATGCCAGCCGGTCGACCGGCAGCCGGGCTCAGACCGGCACCGTAGCGTAAATTTGAGAACTGGTGAAAAAATGCAAAAAACGAGAAAATCGCACCAGGGCCGGCCGGCCGCCGGTCTGGACCGGCCCCAGTGCTCTGCTGTTCTGATTTGTTCTTTCCTGCGTGCTACTCCGAAGTACTTCAACGTTGGACTGATTTGGACGCATATATGTGGATTTTAGCCGCACTCCATGATTGACTTCGGTTTGGGGGAGCTCCGACTTTATAATGTGAGCACTCTTTACCCCTTTTACCCTCCTTTCTCGTCTTTGTTTTCCGTACCCCGTATGTTATATGTCCCCCTCTGCTTCTGTGGTTGTGCTGTTTTCCACATTGAGGACAATGTGTGATTTGGTTTGGGGGAGGGAAGCTCTTTCGCGCTTTTCATTTACATTTTTCATTTTGTGTGCATTTATTTATAAAAATCCAAAAAAATTGAAAAATTCAAAAAATCACAAAAATACGAGTCTTTTTGGTCTGCTTTGTCCTGTTTGTCCAGTTTGGAGAATTGATTAGTACACTTATTTTGATCTTTAGTATCTCTGAGTCGACTTTCTATCGTCTTAGCTTGCACTATATGTTTGTTTCCTGTTAATAGATTGCGAGCCTCAACACTAACCCACTTGTATCTGCTTAATTCTTGTCGCTTTTCGCTTGTTTACTTTCGACTTTGACATTCGAGCTTGGCAATGATTTGTGGAATGTTCGGTTTTTTGGCTTGTGGTTGTTTGGAAAGATCATTTTATAATTGTTGGAGCAATGCTTCGATGCTCTCGGAGGGAACTCATTGACTTGAGTAACCACAGTGGCCATGAATTTGGTTGCGACCGGGAGTATGAGCAATAATGTAACCCTTAAGGAAATATGTGTACCCGAGCCCGATTTTTACCGAGTGAACGTCAAGCTAAACGGTATTACATACGAGGGATGCTCCACATTTGTGAGAAAAGAAAACCAAAAAAGAAACAAAAGAAAAGAAAAGAAAAAAAGGAAATGATGTGGTAAGATTGGTTGTTTGGAAAGTGGTTCGTACGGTTGGCCTTGCTTGAATTGATTTGTCGTTAGTTTTACTGTTGCGTAAGCGTTAGAGGCTAGTGATATATTGTGGTGTGAATGGTTGAGACTTGTGCTCTATTTTTGGTGAAATAGGCTATGGTTTGTTAGTCTATGTGCATAGGTCGTCCACTACGAGATACTGACGTGATTAGTTCCTGTCACTTTGATTTTCTCCGATGCTATTTGCTTGAGGACAAGCAAAGGTTTGGTTTGGGGGAGTTTGATACATGTTATTTATATTCATTTTATGCCCCCGGTTCAGTCGCATTTAGCTACATTTACTCGTGTTCATTACCAGTTTTATAAGCTATTTGCTATATTTCTCGATACTGCTGCTTTTCATTTACATTTTGCAGGTTTTGGTGGTTTTGAGCCAAAACCCGAGACATTGGAGCGTTTTGAGAATCGAGCCAAGAAGACCAAGCCCGAGCGCGCACATGAGCTAGAGGACACGAGTCTAAGGCCCAAACAAAATAAGATAAAGCAAGGAAATGGGCCAAGAATAGAAGGCCAAGTGAATCAGCCCAGTTAAGTCAGCCGGCCGGTCTGGACCGGCTGCCGGCCGGCCGGCTCTGGTGCTTTATTTGTCGGTTTTTATTATAATTCGAGATTTAAGTTTTGGGGACTATATAAATAGGATTTAGGTCGAGATTAAGACGGATGCTTTATTTTTCCTAGTTGAGTTTACTGCTTCCTTTTAGTTTCCTCTCTTTAAACATTAAAACTCCATAGATTAGTTTTCAAGATTGTTTTGTAACCGCCGGTATTTCTTCGATTCAGGTTTATTTTAAGCTTTATTATTTGTTCATCATGCTTTCTTTAATCTTTATTGCTTTGATCCTTGCTATGTCTAGCTAATTTATAGTTAGGGTTTGAAGGTGATTTGTGATAGTTGATTCAGGATATGTTTTAATTGCTATTTTGATTGAACTTGTGCAAGTTGGTTTCTTCCTACGCGTTTTATTATCAATTGAATTTAGGGACGCCTTTATTGAATTGAATTTAGGTTGTTTCAGTTTAAGATCGAAAGCCTAATTGAAACTAGACTCACGTGTATTTGATAAGTTGAATTTAGTAAGTTGCGAGAGCCCGCTAAATTTGCTTAAGGTTAATATTGACTCGAGAGAGCGTATTCCTAAACCTAGCCACTTGCATAGCTTCAATTGAATGTTATTTACTTTTAAGTTGAGTTCCTGAATCACTGTCATAATGATCCTGATGCCCTAATCCTTCTCCTTATTGATATTTGTTGATCTACTTTATTATTTGCTTAGTTTATAGCTTATAACAAACCTCTCTTTCACACTTGAGTTGAACCTGTTTACGCCGACTTTAACTTAAAACTGCACTGTTTCTCTGTGGATACGATCCTGCTTGCTGCTAGCTACTGTTAGTTGTTTGTTAGGTTTATTTTGACAGGGTGATACGACTTAGCTGTGTCATTCGTGCTAGTGGCAATCGACTACTTTACAAAATGGGTAGAAGCAGCATCTTTTCAAACCCTAGGCTCCAAAGAAGTCGCCAAGTTCATCCAGACGAACATTATATGCCGATATGGCATACCCTATGAGTTCATCAGCGATCAAGGCTCGCACTTTCAGCGCGAGACAGAAGCTATACTCACAAAATACAACATACAGCATCACAAATCCTCACCCTATCGACCCGAAACCAATGGAGCCGTTGAAGCAGCAAACAAGACGGTCGTCACCATACTTGCGAAGATGATCGACAGTTGCAAAGATTGGCCCGACAAGATACCGTATGCACTCTGGGGATACCGTACTACCATCCGAATCCCTACAGGCATGACCCCCTATTTCCTCACCTACGGCATGGAAGCCGTCCAACCAGTGGAAATAGAAATACAGTCTCTACGCATACTAATGGAAAGTAGCATCCCGGAAGCAGAATGTGCCCGTGAACGGTACGAACAACTCATGCTCCTGGACGAACGCCGACTGCATTCCCTGAGTACCGTACGAATGTACCAAGCCCGACTACAACGAGCATTCAACAAACAAGTTAAGCCACGACACATAAAAGTAGGTGATCTCGTACTAAAGTCAGTCCGAGCACCACTTCCAGTCAACCCACGAGGAAAATTCAAGCCCAACTGGGCTGGACCCTACCTCATCAAGGAAATCTTCACAGGCGGAGCAGCAAAACTAACCGACTTGGACGGTCAAGAGTTTAACCTAGCAACGAACCTCGACCAGCTCAAAAAGTACTGCCCTTAAAGATGCCTTGCAATGTATCTATAAAATGCGAAGTTTTCTAAAAATCAATTCATGGACCGACATGTCCTTAAACATGTTCATGGACCGACATGTCCTTAAACATGTTCATGGGCCGGCATGCCCTTAAACGTGCACTCTCTCTACAAAAATCAAAAAACACAATCAATGGGCCGGCATGCCCCTAAACATGCATCCATCAAACACAATTCATGGGCCGGCAAGCCCCTAAACGTGCACATTCACCACAAAAAGCAAACACAACTCTTGGGCCGGTATGCCCCTAAACATACATTTCCGAACTACGCCGGTTTGATTCCATTTTTCGTGGATACGTAGGCAGCTTTGCAAAAAGCGCAACCGATATTCAACACAAAAATGACACGTCCAAAACTTAAAAAAGTCAAGGACATAGTCACCACAAAACTCGCCTCATAACTTGAAGGGTTAAAAAGGGCGATATTCAACACAAAAATGACACGTCCAAAACTTAAAAAAGTCAAGGACATAGTCACCACAAAACTCGCCTCATAACCTGAAGGGTTAAAAAGAGCGATATTCAACACAAAATGACACGTCTAAAGCTTAAAAAGGCCGAGGACATAGTCAACACAAAAATTCGCCTCTTGAAATCCAAAAGGTTGAAATAAGGCGACATTCAACACAAAAATGGCACGTCTAAAGCTTAAAAAGGCTGAGGATATAGTCATCACAAAATCGTTCCATAACCCAAAGGGTAAAAGGAACAACATTCAACAATAAACGACAAACCCAAAGCTTAAAAAGGTCGAGGGAATAGTCAATACAAAAAATTCCTAAAAACAAGAACCATACTTACATTCTAAACTTTGAAAAAAGAATTAGAGCCAAGGAATTTCACACAGAATAATAAGCAAAATGAGGCAAAGTCGTAAATAAAAACCTGATTTTTATTAATCTTAAAAAGAACGGTTACATTTTGGATTTTTCAAAAGTAGGAGCATAAAACTACACTAACAAACACTACAATATATTACAATACAAATCCCGGGATGTACATCGGGTTTAGGATAGACGTAATACGAACATAATAAAATACAACATAATATGAACATAATACTAACAACAACACAATACAACAAACACCAGATTCCCTTAGCCACCAATAGCTCCAAACTCCTCGACCAATGGACAGACCCCTCCGCAAGGAAAGCGGAACACATGAAAACTTAGGTCCCAATAGTCGAGACAAGCATCTAAGAATTCGGGCTCTATTTGAACCTGCCTCAGGCCCAGGAGTACCCCGATACCGCAATCTTTCAAAAGCTTCTTCTCAATACCCGACAAGGACGCACACCAACGGCGCAAATTCCTTTCAAAATTCTCCATGATTCGACAAACGTTCCGTAAATATTTTGAATATTCTTGGAATATCGAGAATGGGAAGATGAAAGGATGAGTAATTTGAACTAACCTACCCCTCCTTTTATAGTCGAGCTTTGCCAAACAAAGTACAACACAAAAACATAGACGCTAGTGAACAGGCGATTTTCTTTTTGTTCCCTGACAAAATTATTCGATTTTCTTACAACTCTTACACACCTACGCCCTAAACCTTTAACTTATTACCCCTATTACCCATTTACCGACCTCTTGGTCAACATTTACGGTCCCGTAGCGTCGTCTCGATTTGCGTAGTCGGCTCCCGTTTTTCAAATTTTCCACATTTACAAAACACGATAATCACACAAAAATTAAAAAACACGATTTTCGCATTCACAATTTTCGTCTCAAAATGTCGTTTTAGCTCCCATTTTTACAATGTCAAAAGCGTCCTTTTACGAGTCTAAAATACTTTTTAAACAGCATATTTCAAAACTCTGCATTTAGTTTAATCATAAACGAGTCAGTCTCAATCGAGACATGTATGTATGTTTTTACGACTAACGACTTTTTGCAGGTACGCTCGCAAATACGAAAGGATTTCAGGCCCAGCCACAACCTGACCACGCATTTTTCGAGACAAGACGAAATAACCTAAGTTTAGGACGCCGTACGTAGAGCCTTTAGCCATAAGCAAAGCCCAAACAACCACTTATAAACACCTACAAAACACCAAAACCACAAATAGAAGCCCAAAGTACCTGGCCGTATCATAAGCCCTAATACATAAGCCGTCAAATACAAATACTAATACACATAATACAAGTCCAAAATACATGTATCACGTACGAAGTCCTGAAATACAAAACCGACAAGTTCAAGCCTACTGTGACTGGTCACGACGCTCTAGGACAGCACGCAAGGAATCGATCTCGGCACGATAACCAGCCACCTCCTGCTCACGCCCAGCACATCAACCATCCCCATGAAAACCTCCGTCACAGCATCGAGAGCTGCCGCACCTCTATCCTGGACCTGACCCCCAGCCTGACCCTCAGCCTGGTCCTCAGCCTGGTCCTCAACCTCGTCCTGAACCTGACCCTCGGCCCAATACACTTTCAACCCATTTCAAACACAATTTCAACTCAAACCACAAAAATAATATACCTCTTTGACAAGTCCCAACAAAAACGCGTAGCCTCCTCACGAGACGTGTAGGGATCGGATCCCATTCACTAATCAAATATTAGTGTAAATCAAATTACTCTAATTTGATTTAGCAAGATCTATTGTAGTACAAATTCACTTTGTTACAAGTTTAGAAATATTATACCTTTCTCAAAGGGAAATGTTGGGCACAAAACTAGAACTCCTTTCTAGTTTTGTTTCTTGAGCTAACAACATGGATGATCCTCCAAACCCGAGTTTCCATAATAGGAAATCTCCTCTTAGTTGCACCCAAGAACAACTCCAAAACTTACAAGTGATTTTGATCTAGAAATCACTAATAAGCACTTGATAATATGTGAATATTAGTATTACTAACTCTTAGTAATATCTAGAAATATGAGTACTAGTTACTTATTATAATGTGAGAGTTTTAGAGAGAAAAATGGAGAGATGAGATAAAATGCATGAATGTTAATATAACACTTAAACCTTGTGTTATATAAAGCAAAATTGAAAAACAAAACAAGAGTGTTGTAGACACTCAATGGACGTCCAAAATGAAGAAAAGGGGCCAAAGAATAAGCTCCTTGGTAAGACCAAAAGCAAGAGCATGCTTAAGAGAAAATCATGATGTTTTTGGCATGCTAAAAACACCAAGTGAATGAGGACAATTAGAATAAGACAAGAGGAATCAAACTCTTCTTTTGCCCTCATTTTGGTCGACTATCTTGGGTCCTTTATGGGTCCATTTTGTTTTCAATATTTGCCCCACAAATACTTATAATTTATTACTTAATCATCCAATATGATAAAGTATAAATTATCAAATTAAACTCTTAACTCTCCTTAATATATATGTACACTTACATACACATTAAAATTGCACTAATACTAATCTCATTAGTCAATTAGTACACAATTAGTGAATTAACGATTAATCACTAATTCTCGTCTCCTCTATTAATTTTATCGATATAAAATTAAATCACTCGAGTTCACAACTCGATTTCTCTCTAAATTAATACACTGACTAACCGTTAGTCGATTTATCAAGTTACTAATATAATCGTATCTCATACAATATATTAGCTTAAATATTTGGAGTACGTTCCTATAGGTGTGACTTAAAGGGATCAATTGATTACCGCCGTTCTCACGACAATAACGTCAAACTCTAGTCAGCCAACCGTTATTGATTTACGTTAATCAATTGACAATAATACAGGATTATCCCCATGTATTCCTTAATTGAG
The DNA here is from genome assembly GCA_023091065.1 of Dianthus caryophyllus. Lineage (NCBI taxonomy): Eukaryota > Viridiplantae > Streptophyta > Magnoliopsida > Caryophyllales > Caryophyllaceae > Dianthus > Dianthus caryophyllus. Next base: position 5,317,050 of record CM041529.1, on the reverse strand, counting down.
ATTTATTAAGTAATCGCACTATTGTGGAGGACACATACTCCAACAATCTCCCACTTGTCCGAGACAAGTTGTGCATTACCAATTCTCATGTCCGTTTCACATCTCCCACTCGATGCAAGGTGTCTTACAGGTCGTACTTGCATCCTGAGATATATATATCGTGAGTGGTTTCCTCGATAAGGAGAGTAGCTGTCTGACCGGGGAATCTACCGTAGATTCTTACCGAGCGTGGCCACGCATTTTCAAATGACTACTCCTCGAGTGGCCCAAAGATGTTTTACCCTACAAGGGTGGACATTTCCTTCCACTCGATTATCTTTGTATAATGCAGATCACCATGACCCCAAAGATGCCCTTATAACCCCCTTTCACGGCATGGTTTAGGACAAAAATGAAAGTCACTCGGAAACTGCACCGACTCAGACAATCAGTTCCAGTCAAAGAATCGACTCAAAGGAATACTATAGAAATTCCCACCACGACCAGGTTTCAATCGCATTGAAAAGGAATTCTATAAGCGTCACTGCCCGACAGAGTGTTTTCACAGTCTGTCTATGCAAACGATCAGTCATCACATATGACCCTATGGTGTTGAACCTCACCATCGATCGACTTGCAATCTAGTCTCTCGGAGACGTCACCTCATATGAGAGACTAGGGACCAAATACTTAGTTTATACCGTTCACTTGAATATGTTCAATGTTGTCACACAACTATTCGGATAAACAAAGTATGCATTCATAATGACTTAAAAGAGTAAATATATACTCTAAACAATTAATGTTATTTTCATATATGTAATAGGATACTTTATCCATTACATATCTCAAAAACTAAAGGAAATCAGGCATACGCCTCAACCCCATAGAGGCGGTGTGAGCGTCATGCTTAGTCCTCGAAAGAGGCTTGATTAGAGGATCAGCGATCTCATCGTCTGTCCCAACCTTACAAATATCCATTTCATTCATTTCCACATTATCTCTTATAACATGGCATTTCCTCAAAACGTGTCTAGACTTATTACTAGACTTGGGCTCCTTTGCTCGAAAGATAGCCCTACTATTATCTCAATAAATAATGATTGGATCTACGGCACTAGGGACTACTCTTAGTCCATACAAGAACTGCCGAATCCATACAGCTTTCTTAGCAGCTTCCGAAGCTGCCAAAAATTCAGCTTCTGTTGTAGAATCCGCAGTGACACTTTGCTTGAAACTTTTTCAGCAAATTGCACCCCCATAAAGACATAGCCATATTGGGATTTCAAATCATCCCCATCGGTTTGGAAACTTGCATCCGTGTAACCCTTTACACGTAGCTCAAGTTCTCCTCCAAACATTTGAAACGAATCCTTAGTTCTTCTCAAGTACTTAAGGATGTTCTTCACAGCTATCCAGTGACTCTCACCGGGATTAGCTTGATACTGGCTCGTCATGCTCAAAGCGAAAGCGACATCGGGACGAGTGCACATCATAGCATACATGATTGATCCAACAGCGGAAGCAAAAAGGGATCAATTTCATGCGTTCAATTTCCGCAGGAGTCGTAGGACATTGAGATTTCTTCAATGTTATTCCTACACTCATCGGAAGAAAGCCTCCATTGGAGTCTTTCATATTGAACCTATCAAGAATCTTATCGATATAAGCTTCTTGACTCAATGCTAGTATCCTCTTGGATCTATCTCTATAGATCCGGATACCCAAGATGCGTTGTGCCTCTCCCAAGTCCTTCATTTGGAAATGGTTTCCCAATTCCACCTTAACCGAATTTAAACTTGGAACATCATTTCCAATTAGTAGTATGTCATCCACATTCAAAACAAGGAATGTTACTTTACTCCCACTAAACTTCATGTACAAACAAGGTTCCTCGGTACTACGAGTGAATCCCTTTTGTTTGATAACATGATCGAATCTATGATTCCAACTCCTTGATGCTTGCTTAAGACCATAAATGGATCTCTTAAGCTTGCATACTTTCTTAGGGTTGGATGTATCTACAAAACCTTCAGGTTGTGTCATATACACTTCCTCTTCTAGAATACCATTCAAGAAGGCGGTTCTTACATCCATTTGCCATATTTCATAGTCATGAAATGCGGCAACCGCTAAGATTATCCTTATGGATCGAAGCATTGCAACCGGTGCAAAGGTTTCATCATTATGAATACCTTGGACTTGTGAAAAGCCCTTTGCCACCAATCTAGCTTTGTAAACATCTATATGTTTATCTATGCCGAGTTTGATTTTGAATATCCATTTACACTGAAAGGGTCTCACTCCTTCAGGTAAATCTACCAAGTCCCAAGCTTGGTTCTCGTACATAGAATCCATTTCGGATTTCATGGCCTCTAGCCATTGGTCGGAGTTGGGGCTACTAGTAGCCGCCTTGCAGGTTGAGGGTTCGTTGCTTTGGTATAACAACAAATCACCCTCCTCCTCGATGTTACCGAGGTAATGGTCGTTGATGACTAATTCTTCACGACCTCTAGGGATTATAACCGTTTCAGAAGACGAGGGAATGGTTTCCTCATTTTCTGTGTCGGACCTTTCCTCATTTTCTGTGTCGGTTTGTGGCTCTTGAACTTCATCAAGTTCAAATTTTCTCCCACTCTGTCTTATTAGAAATGTACTCATTTTCTAGAAAGACAGCATCACGAGCCACAAACTCTTTGTTCTCGTGAGGGTTGTAGAAGTAATAACCACATGTTTCCTTAGGATAACCTACAAATAGGGAACCTTTCCCGTCCATATCTCATATGGAGTCAGATTTCGATTTAGTGAGAATACAGCAGACGATAGTGCAAAGCCCAAAAACGATCCAGGAAGCTCACTTTGACTCATCATAGACCGAACCATGTCTCATAAGGTTCGGTTTCTCCTTTCTGCAACACCATTCAACTGTGGTGTGCCCGGAGGAGTCCATTGTGATATTATACCACAATCCTTAAGATGTGAATCAAACTCATTACTTAGATACTCGCCACCACGATCCGATCGTAGTGCTTTTATCTTCTTATCCAATTGGTTCTCAACCTCATTTTGAAATTCTTTAAATTTCTCAAAAGCATCACTTTTATACCTTATTAAGTAGACATAACCATATCTACTTAAGTCATTGGTAAAAGTAATGATGTAATGATATCCTCCTTTAGCGGTGATGTTTAATGGATCACACACATCAATATGTATGAGTCCTAAAAACTTCACTTGCTCGTGTCCCTTTACCGCTAAAGGGTTGACGGGTCATCTTGCCTAAAAGGCAAGCTTCGCACATACCATATGATTCGCAATCAAATGGTTTGAGAACATTGGTCTCAACAAGTCTCTTTGTGCGTCTATCGTTTATGTGACCTAAACAACAATGCCAAAGGTAGGATTTGTTTGATTCATTCGTTTTGAGCTTCTTGTTCTCTATATGATAAACATCATTGACATTATTTAAAACATGAATACCTCCAATCGAAATGGTTTCACCATAAACCATTTCATTAAATGAAAAAGTACGTCAATTGTTCTTAATCATAAAAGCCTTCCGTATCAAACACGGAGACGGAGATAATGTTTTTGGTTAGAGTTGGTACAAAATAACGCTTATTCAAAAACTCTAAACCACTAGCTAGAGCGAGTACATAGGTTCCCATGGAAACGGCCGCTACTCTAGCTCCATTACCCATGCGGAGATCTACATCACCCTTGGCTAGTGCTTGCACATTTCTCATTCCTTGCAAGTGATTGCAAAGGTGAGATCCACATCCGGTATCTCATACCCATGTAGAAATGCAAGCATGATTTATGTCAATCATATAAAGTCTAGAAGGAACAATATCTTTGGATGTCGCACATCCATCGTTCTTTTCCTTCAAGAATTTGGGACAATTGCGCTTTCAACGACCGGGTTTGGGCTTGCTATTCTCAATAGCCTTCCCCTTACCCTTATCTTCCTTGAACCGAGCTTTATAAGCTCCCTTCCCTTTCTTAACCCCAAAGCTTATGTTCTTCAATCTCATTGAAAGAACATCTTTTATCTCAATCCTTATTCACTTTCGTGCTATCTAGGTCGAATCACATCATCATCACTTTAGTGAATATCTCATATGCACTTTAGTGAGTAACGAAGCGAAGTTTGAGAGAATGTGACATTGACCAAATCAATATATTTTAACGTCATTGTCAACCTTTAGGTGCTCATCGTAGGCGGCTCGTGCCGCCACGGTGGCCCTAAGTCCGGGTTCGGTGGGAGGTGGTTCGGTAAAGTTCTTAAGCACATTGTCGGATTGAGCGGCGCCCCTTATAGTAGAATCGCATTCGACAAAGTTGCTACCGTCATCCTTTAGGATACACTTATCCATCACGGTTCTCAACCATGATTATATACCCAAAATGGGTGCGGGGTTTAAAGTTGTCATTGCGATTTCAAATAAATAATTCTACAACAAATATGAGGAAATAATATTAACATTCATTGTACATTAATGACATTTGCTAAAACTCTTTTTAAAAACAAACGTCCATTTATATAATGATCTCCCACGAAATTATATAAATGATTCCAAGACTCGTTTTTCATATAAAATTAGACATCTCATGTTTCCTTTTATATAAAAAACGATAAGTCAACACTTGACTAATTCTACACTAGAATGCTTGGTTGATGATTTTCTTATAAAATGCATCCATTAGCCCCAAATAACTCTTATTTGGTTGAGTCCAAACCAAATTAGCATGGGACTTCCTCCCACTACTTACCCATGGTAACAAGGTTCCACGTCGCGGAGGTCCTCACGAACATGGGGTTCATAGTTGCCACATTTGGAAAGGCTTAATCTCAATTCATTTGTTAAAAATGTGGGTGATCTTGTCGATTTTAGTCATAATATTCTTTATAAGTGAACTAATTTTAAGAATGGCGACCTAAAAACGACAATCGGAGTGGGATATCGTGGCATGCATGGCGATTTTGGCATGTGTGCGGAAAATAAGCAAACAAACAAGCATGATAAATGCAAGCAAGCATAAACCTAGTATGGCCACCTAAAAGTAATTAAAAATACAAGGAGTTACAAATTGGAAGCCAACTCCTTTGGTCCCTCTTCATATGGACTTGATCCAAACTCCTCCTTGCAAGCTTTAGAACTCTTCTAAGGCTCCATGTCGATCTCCATCGCCGGTCTTCGGTTTTACAAATAGTTACAAGTATGATTTACAAATGAATACATAGCAATCCTATTATACATTTATAAATGAAATAAACTATTAAAAAATTACAAACCGGCGATACGAGATCGCATTTAATTACAAACCACACGATATTCCCTTTCATTACGGGTAATATCGGTAAAAATATAACAAACTATGGCCATACTAGTAAAAATAAACATTCATTCAATAATAAACATTCATTCAAACATGCATAACGTAAAGCTTATAAATAAAAACATGCCAAAATCGCCTTAAACAATAATCGCATTAATTCGTTTCAAACCGATCTCATTTTTTAATCGATTAATCTCATATTAATCAATAATGCTTAAAACACCTTTTAAGCTTGAACTAAAACTTCTAAACTGATTTTAGAACACCCAACATTAGTTTATACTAACTTATGGTGATTTTAGTTCATAAACATGGTCATTTGCTAATTAGAAGTACTTTAATCATAACTATTTATGAATAAAGCTTTATAAAATCAAAATAAAATAAAATAAAATCATTTTTATTTTGACAAAATTTTGTATATTCTGGAACACTTCCAAAATATCAGAAAAGAAAAGTTTTGGTCAGAAAAATTTACGAATTATTTTATAATAAATAACATACGATTTCATCGATTTTATCTCATAAAATCAAGAAAACGTGTAAAACAGTGAGGAAAAATCCCAAATTTATACGAGAGCATCCTCATAATGTATAAAAATATTGGTATAAATTTCATGTCCAGAAAACAACATTTACTATATTTTTGGACATAAAATGCATATCATACCGATTTTAAACAAAAATATGAATAAATATTCAAAACTCAAAATCTGACTTTGAAAATTTACATGCAGAAAGGATTTCAGGCCCAGCCACAACCTGACCACGCATTTTTCGAGACAAGACGAAATAACCTAAGTTTAGAACGCCGTACGTAGAGCCTTTAGCCATAAGCAAAGCCCAAACAACCACTTATAAACACCTACAAAACACCAAAACCACAAATAGAAGCCCAAAGTACACAACCGTATGCGCAAGCCCTAATACATAAGCCGTCAAATACAAATACTAATACACATAATACAAGTCCAAAATACATGTACCACGTACGAAGTCCTGAAATACAAAACCGACAAGTTCAAGCCTACTGTGACTGGTCACGACGCTCTAGGACAGCACGCAAGGAATCGATCTCGGCACGATAACCAGCCACCTCCTGCTCACGCCCAGCTCATCAACCATCCCCATGAAAACCTCCGTCACAAAGATCGAGAGCCGCGCACTCTCTATCCTGGACACGACCCCACTGACCTCACCGGCTGGTCACTCGGGTCCTCATCCTCGTCCTGAACCTGACCCTCGGCCCAATACACTTTCAACCCATTTCAAACACAATTTCAACTCAAACCACAAAAATAATATACCTCTTTGACAAGTCCCAACAAAAACGCGTAGCCTCCTCACGAGACGTGTAGGGATCGGATCCCATTCACTAATCAAATATTAGTGTAAATCAAATTACTCTAATTTGATTTAGCAAGATCTATTGTAGTACAAATTCACTTTGTTACAAGTTTAGAAATATTATACCTTTCTCAAAGGGAAATGTTGGGCACAAAACTAGAACTCCTTTCTAGTTTTGTTTCTTGAGCTAACAACATGGATGATCCTCCAAACCCGAGTTTCCATAATAGGAAATCTCCTCTTAGTTGCACCCAAGAACAACTCCAAAACTTACAAGTGATTTTGATCTAGAAATCACTAATAAGCACTTGATAATATGTGAATATTAGTATTACTAACTCTTAGTAATATCTAGAAATATGAGTACTAGTTACTTATTATAATGTGAGAGTTTTAGAGAGAAAAATGGAGAGATGAGATAAAATGCATGAATGTTAATATAACACTTAAACCTTGTGTTATATAAAGCAAAATTGAAAAACAAAACAAGAGTGTTGTAGACACTCAATGGACGTCCAAAATGAAGAAAAGGGGCCAAAGAATAAGCTCCTTGGTAAGACCAAAAGCAAGAGCATGCTTAAGAGAAAATCATGATGTTTTTGGCATGCTAAAAACACCAAGTGAATGAGGACAATTAGAATAAGACAAGAGGAATCAAACTCTTCTTTTGCCCTCATTTTGGTCGACTATCTTGGGTCCTTTATGGGTCCATTTTGTTTTCAATATTTGCCCCACAAATACTTATAATTTATTACTTAATCATCCAATATGATAAAGTATAAATTATCAAATTAAACTCTTAACTCTCCTTAATATATATGTACACTTACATACACATTAAAATTGCACTAATACTAATCTCATTAGTCAATTAGTACACAATTAGTGAATTAACGATTAATCACTAATTCTCGTCTCCTCTATTAATTTTATCGATATAAAATTAAATCACTCGAGTTCACAACTCGATTTCTCTCTAAATTAATACACTGACTAACCGTTAGTCGATTTATCAAGTTACTAATATAATCGTATCTCATACAATATATTAGCTTAAATATTTAGTAATGCGTTCTATAGGTGTGACTTAAAGGGATCAATTGATTACCGCCGTTCTCACGACAATAACGTCAAACTCTAGTCAGCCAACCGTTATTGATTTACGTTAATCAATTGACAATAATACAGGATTATCCCCATGTATTCCTTAATTGAGATTTATTAAGTAATCGCACTATTGTGGAGGACACATACTCCAACAAGACGTTCATAAAAACCTAACTTTTTATGAGAAAAACCAAAAAGCGCGTAGCCTCCTCACGAGACGTTCATAAAAACCTAACTTTTTATGAGAAAAAACAAAAAGCGCGTAGCCTCCTCACGAGACGTTCATAAAAACCTAACTTTTTATGAGAAAAACCAAAAAGCGCGCGCGCGTAGCCTCCTCACGAGACGTTCATAAAAACCTAACTTTTTATGAGAAAAACCAAAAGCGCGTAGCCTCCTCACGAGACGTTCATAAAAACCTAACTTTTTATGAGAAAAACCAAAAAGCGCGTAGCCTCCTCACGAGACGTTCATAAAAACCTAACTTTTTATGAGAAAAACCAAAAGCGCGTAGCCTCCTTTAAGAGACGTTCATAAAAGCTTAACCACTTTTATAAAACCAAACCAAAAGCGCGTAGCCTCCTTTAAGAGACGTTCATAAAAGTCTAACCACTTTTATAAAACCAAACCAAAAGCGCGTAGCCTCCTTTAAGAGACGTTCATAAAAGCCTAACCACTTTTATAAAACCAAACCAAAAGCGCGTAGCCTCCTCAAGAGACGTTCATAAAAGCCTAACCACTTTTATAAAACCAAACCAAAAGCGCGTAGCCTCCTTTACGAGACGTTCATGAAAGCCTAACCACTTTTATAAAACCAAACCAAAAGCGCGTAGCCTCCTCACGAGACGTTCATAAAAACCTAGCCCTTTTTATGAGAAACACAAAAACACGTAGCCTCCTCACGAGACGTTCATAAAAACCTAGCCCTTTTTATGAGAAACACAAAAACAAGTAGCCTCCTCACGAGACGTTCATAAAAACCTAGCCCTTTTTATGAGAAACACAAAAACACGTAGCCTCCTCACGAGACGTTCATAAAAACCTAGCTCTTTTTATGAGAAACACAAAAACACGTAACCTCCTTATGAGACGTTCACAAAAAAACCTAATCCTTCACAAAAACGCCAACCATTCTTATAAACCAAGCCCAAAAACGCATTGTAATACTCCGTATTAAAATAATATTATAAATATAATTTTAGCACTAGAATTAGTAGAATCTATTTTTAGTATTGTTTTATTATCAGCTTTACATTTTAAATCGACGAAGCCTAAAACAATATTTTTCGTAGCTTCTTTTCTCTGAGAAAAATATAATTAATTCTGTAACGCCCACTTTATGGACGGTACATTTGGTTTCGTGATCAAATCATTTATCATAATATTTCCAACCAATGTCGTACAGTTATGTCATTTTACGACAGATTGTATTCTACGGAACCATATCTCGACCAATCATTTTTCCGCCACATGTTAAATTCTCATCGGTTTATGTCACCCTTGTGACACTTGTCTCCCATGCACTCGGAGGAGGACATTTGTCCCCCATGCACCAAAGGTGCACATGCATGTGAACACTTGTTCACCATGCACCCAAAAATTTTGCCACTTGGTGGCCATGCCTCAAGTTAGGAAATTTTGGTCAAAATTCATGGCATTTGATCATCTTCATCTCCTTTTCTTCTCCTCTTTGTGCCGTATAAACTCCCTCCATTTCCTCCATTTTTCTTCCATCTCTTCATACCATAAACACAAGCTTAACATTCTATTTTCCATATTGTTCAATACCCTTCATTTTCAAGTCGATTTAAGAGGTAAAAGCTATGATTTTCGAGTAGTAATCTCTAGTTTAGTGTAGTATTAACATGAGCTAATATTTCTTTCTTTTTGGGCATAAAATCGTTTCTTGAAGCCGGAGGAGAGGAAGAAGACCTTTCTATTTTTGACGGTATTGTCGATCCCGACAATCTTTGAGCCGTGTCAAGGTGAGGGGACATGCATCTTCACCTCTAACATCATGTGTTTCATTTTTAGTGCAAACTTATGATTTAAGTATATATTTTAGCCTACTATGTTATTGTCATTGTTTGTGTTTTCTTGTTGTTGTTTATTTCAAGTTGAACCACCATAGTTATCTTGTTGAAATTTCATGTTTTAGAACATAAGATGAATTATATATTAACTTGTGTGCATATGAGTAAATTGTGTATTAATTTATAGAAAAAATAACTCGTGAATATTGTATGTGGCTTAAAATGAATTAGGGCTAGTATCATGATCACTATCTTAATTATCTTATATTTGATCTCATGTTAATAACATTATATTTGATGTCAAAATACATGAATAAACCTTGTTGGTAATCATCTTTTATTTTAATTGCATTTCAAATATATGTTTGTATGTTAAATAATGTTTAATTAGTTTTAATTCGTATTTTCACTTGAAATTTTTATATGATGTGTATTCTGATGTTATTGAATTGTGTTTTAAATTTCGTAGCTTTTGGATTTATACTTCTTCCTAAATAAAATAAACAAGGCCGAAATATACCATAAGTCGTTAAATAAGTAAAACTAATTATTTTGATCTGAAACTTTTACGTACATTTCAAAATATGATTTTAAAGCTACTGTTAAAATTTCGTTTGGAAATATTAAGTTTTGACCCTCCGTTTAATTTTTACAAACTTATCGTTATATATCGTTTTTAATTGATTTCGTGTACCAAAACAATTTATTTTTAAAAACGATTTTAACCCCTGATTATATATATTCTGGGAAGTTCAAAACTAATTTTTAATAATTTTTATAAATTATTTCATTTTTGGGCTTATCTTATATTTTAACCGTTAAACAAACCGTAAACTATTATAAGTAATATTATGTTCATAAAATGATTTTACTTTTTAACCTATATTCTCCTATTAAACTTGTTTTCATAATTTAAAAGATGCATAATTCCAAAGTATATGAAAACAAAATTAAATACTATTAAAATAGGTATAAGAATCTTAAATTTACAAATAAGGACTTGGCTATGTCTTAACTTGACTTGCACTAGCAAGTTTTGACTAAGTCATTATAATACACCTTGACCTTGACCAAAGTCAAACATTGACCTATAGTCATTTGTTGACCAAAGTCAGAGTTGAGCAACTCTTTAATAAGCTACTAGAAATAAGCTACATAATCTACCCTAAACGTTATATCAAATAATGAACTTTAATCTACTCTTCAAATAAGACTTTCCAAAGATAAATAATTAAAAGACTTTCATTCAAGATAAACAAAGATCGTCATTATATATTAAAAGATACTATTCTGGGCCAAGCTGGATATGTCTCCGTTGTTTGTGACCTCTGAGCCCCTTGTGCCTTCCGATCATAAGTGGAAATCATAAAGCTTATGTCATTTAGCCTTTAACTCGCCAAGACGATGATTAATGCCGCTTGGATTCAGTCGTCATGGGTGGAAATCATAAAGCCCATGATGCGCAACTTTAGCCTGGGTACATGGTTACGCCATGTATCCCTATCACATTCGACCGCTGTCTCTAAGTCTCTGAGTGGAAATCATAAAGCTCATGTGACCTCTAGACACATGTCATCCTAAATCATCATTAAAGATTTCTTTTAAGCCATGTTTGTATGGGCACTCTTATGCAATGGTCAAATGATCATCCTGACGGGGGACAGCTCCGAAAAGTACGCTGCCCGTGGTCGAGGAATGCTAGAGTCACCGCTAAGGAGTGCGGACAAGAAACCTTTGGGAAGGTCGTCATTGGTAGTAGTCATCCAGCCGCCGCTGAAAGAGTGCGGGGTGGGTATATGCGCATATATAGACAAGAGTACATGATCAGCTCTGCTACTTAATGGTATCTTGGCACTTGATATATTGTTGTTCTGAGATTATGATATGATGTTATGATACAGCCTCGAGGTAGTAAACATGTCTTAAGTGGCCTCTGAGTTATTACCGCTGCTCAATCCCTGGCGGTCCTTTGATCTTTGCTGACCATATTTGTGTTCGGTCCCACCGGGAACTAGGGGTAAGATGTAAACCTCCTAAATCTTGGTGTGATTGGCGGGATTGATGTATTCCACCCATATGAAGTGATAATGGGTAAGCTTTATATGAGTGAAATCCATTAGTAGCCACGTCCGTAGCGTTGTTTGAAACTTAAAACGCTTTTCCAAAATCAAATGGCTCTGATCTGTAATGATTAGTTTGTGCTATATAAACTCTCCTATATCTATGAGAATCGTAACCATATAAAAGAGGACTGAAATTGGAAAATAACCATGGATATACCTTCTTACTTTTTGTAATGTGATGCTTTATACTTTCGTTACATGTTTATAATACTTAAGAACTTTTAGCACATCATCTCATACTTATATTACTTATTTTATACTCATGTCGTCTATGTTCATAACTTGAATTGTCATTTAACCGGTTGATCACCTAATTGATGCATTATCATCACTTGTATTTTTGGTATCATGATTAGTTTGCATATAGCTACATAGTTTTGAATAATTATAACTTGTCGCCTAACATGTGGATCACAGCGCTTACGCATCATATTCATGTTCATATTCTTTATTCTAAGCAGTGCATGTAGTATCATGTCTAGGGTTACTTGCATACCATAACATAAAAAGGTGTAAAATATATACCAATGAATCATAGGGCTGCATTAGAACATGAACCATATGTTTTGTTATTGCGTGGATTAATGTGTGCTCTCCTCAGGTGCTATGTGAGTGTCAACCTGCTTGGATGCATTGGATGCTTGGATGATTATGCTTACTTCTTTTTTTGTACGCGCGGGTTGGGACGTCACGAGAGAGCTCTTATAATAAATAATCTTGTACTAGTTGAGAGCTCAACTTTTGTACTATACTTTGCTACATCGGCTTTTGATAGCCCTCCTTTTCGTTTCTATAATCGTTAGTTTTTGCTGTAACACTCGGTTACATCGACCTTTAGTGGCCATTATCCTAATCTTTTAAAGTCTTCCGCTAATTAAAGTTTATGCTTCCGCTAGATTTTTATAGAAAGTCATATATATATAACCGGGGTGTTACAAAGTTGGTATCAGAGCGACCTTGAGACCGTGAAGTGATTTTGTGGGAAACTTGTCACTTTCACCTATCGAGGACGCGCCTGGAGATATGACTTATAGGATAACTAACTTGGGTATGCGGGCTAGGATGGGTTGCGTTGTTTGCTGTTGATGTGATCTATTATGTGCTGTGTGTTTTGTGGCTAACTTTGGATGACTAATTTTTCTAACCGGACTAACCAGTAACGACATCTTTAGATGCTCGTTCGTTTATCTTTTCTGTGCTCACGCCAAGACCGCAAGCAAGTTAGTAGGATGCCAATCAAAATCAGGGAATGAAGACGTAGACGGATGTGTGGCGACCGAGTCGTTGGATGTAGCTTAGAATAGGGACCTAACCTTTTATCCATGTGAACTCTATACATGACTAAGTGCATATATGTTGTTGTACGTCCCTTCTTCCTCTAAATTATGACTTGTCTCAACAGATGACACGATCTGGAGCTCGTAACGCTGGTGAGAATTCTGGAGCCAACCCTCGCAGCATGACATTTGAGGAAGCCATGATACAAATGGCCGCACAATTCTCGACTACGCAAGCTGCCTTAGCTCAGATGATGCAAAACCAAGCTAACCCTCCGAACCGTCAAACTGCTTTTGAACAATTCTCTAAACATCGACCCCCTACCTACCATGGTACTGATAACCCAAATGATCTCGCCGAATGGCTAGCCGAGATGGAAAAGCTTATGTGCTTAAGTCACACTCCTGAGGCCGAAAAGGTCAATATAGGTGCCTACTACCTCAAAGGTGGAGCTAATGACTGGTGGACTATAGCCCAGGAATCTTTCAAGGCTAACCCTGCGAATGGATGGAAGGAATTTCGCGAGTGCCTCGAGAAGAAATTTTACCCATCAGCAATGAAGCATCAAAAGGAGCAGGAATTCAACAATCTCGAGATGGGTAGTATGACCTTGGCTGAATACACCCGTAAGTTCGATGAGCTGTCGAAGTTTGCAAAAAGATTGGTGCCGGATGAAGAGTCTAGGATTAACCAATACATACGGCAGATGGAGCCGACGCTACAACAACTTATGGTTGGTCACGACTTTCCAAACTTTCAAACCGCCTATGAGAAGGCCATGACTATCTATGCTGCTATTCAAAATGCTGAAAAGAAAAAGAAGAGGATCGCACCACCATCTGTGCATCAATCAAGCTACATTCAGAAACCTACCTACCAGCGACCCAATGCTTTTCGCCCTAACTTTCACAAATCACAATTCCAAAAATCGAACCAACCTGGTCGACGCTTTCAAACCCAAGCTCAAGGCTCTAAAAACCCTCTGCGACCAGGCAATACACCTCGACCTACTTCGAGTGACTCAAACTGCTTCCTATGCAAGCGACCTCAACACCCAGGAAAGCAATGCAATGGGCAACCCCTTGTCTGTTATCACTGTCACGAGGTTGGACATAAATCAATAAACTGTCCAAAGAAGGCTTTACCACAAGGCATTAGACCCGCGATGCAAGGAAATGTTTATGCCATGGCTGAGGATGTGGAATACCAAGGAGAGTATAATGAAGAAGGAGCTGATGTCATCACTGGTATTTTCCCTGTTAATCTTTGTTGTGCTAAAGTTCTTTTTGACACCGGGGCATCTTTTTCTCATGTCTCAAAGCAGTTCATAGACCGCGCTAGGTTAACTAACCCTAAACCAATATCTGCGAATATCGCGATACCTAATGGTCAGACCTTGAGGTGTAACTTGATTTATGAGGATGTACCGATAGTGATCGAGGGAATCACTTTCCACGCTAACTTAATTAGCCTCGACCTGCCTAACTTCGACATTGTGCTTGGAATGGATTGGTTATCTAAACACCAAGCTCATTTTGAATGCCATGAGCAAAGGATCGTCATGAAGGATGAACACGGAACCATAGTTGCTTACCAACAAGTAAAGAGCAAAGTGAAACGCCAAGTCATATCGGTAATGAAGGCCGTAAGTTTGGCAAGAAAAGGAGCAGAAATCTACCTATGCAACATCACAACCGTTAAGGAGGAAGGACCAAAACTAGAGGATATACCCGTTGTGTGTGAATTTCCAGAAGTTTTTCCTGAGGAGTTACCAGGGATACCTCCAGAGCGAGATGTGGAATTCACCATAGACCTTGTTCCCGGTACCGCACCGATCACCAAGGCACCCTACCGTATGGCACCGGTAGAGTTAAAAGAGTTGAAGAAGCAACTTGAGGAGCTCATAGAGAAAGGCTTCATTCGTCCTAGTGTTTCACCCTGGGGAGCACCTGTGCTTTTCGTCAAGAAGAAAGACGGAAGTATGCGCCTGTGCATCGACTATAGAGAACTAAATAAGGTGACGATAAAGAACCGTTATCCTCTTCCTCGTATCGACGATCTGTTTGATCAGCTTAAAGGAGCTGCAGTGTTCTCGAAGATTGACTTGAGATCAGGATATCACCAAATACCGATTAAAGCCGAAGATATCCCAAAGACCGCATTTCGAACCAGATATGGACATTACGAGTTTAAGGTTATGCCTTTTGGGCTTACTAATGCGCCTGCGGTATTCATGGATCAAATGAACCGTACCTTTCGAGAATACCTTGACAAGTGTGTGGTGGTATTTATCGATGACATTCTCGTATACTCGAAGTCGTCTAAAGAGCATGAGGAACATTTGAGGACAATCCTATTAATACTTTCAAAGCAAAAATGGTACGCTAAGTTCTCCAAGTGTGAATTTTGGCTCAAGGAAGTCGCTTTCCTAGGACACGTGATTTCGGGAAAAGGAGTGATGGTAGATCCCTCTAAGATTAAGGCCGTTGAAGAATGGGAATCGCCGAAAAATGTTACCGAGATTCGTAGTTTCCTTGGATTAGCAGGTTATTACCGAAGGTTTGTTAAGGATTTCTCCAAGATAGCAAGGCCAATGACGCAATTGCTACAGAAGAATGTTAAGTTCGTATGGACAAAAGAATGTGAACAAGCTTTCCAAGAACTAAAGACTCGTCTAACCACCGCGCCAGTCTTAACACTACCAGCAGATGGAGAAGAGTATGAAGTTTACAGCGATGCCTCGTTACAAGGACTTGGATGTGTGCTAATGCAAAAAGGCAAAGTAATTGCTTACGCCTCACGACAATTAAAGACTCATGAGAGGAACTATCCAACTCATGACCTAGAGCTCGCAGCAATAGTTTTTGCTCTAAAAATATGGCGACATTACTTGTATGGCGTCAAGTGCAAGTTTTACACTGATCATAAGAGTCTTAAGTATATCTTCACCCAGAAGGAACTAAACATGCGTCAGAGACGTTGGTTAGAATTGATCAAGGATTACGACCTCGACCTGCAATACCATGAAGGGAAAGCTAACGTCGTAGCCGACGCGTTAAGTCGTAAGACAACTCACAACGTCAAGAGAGACTTAGAGAAACTCGATATTGAGTTGTCGGTAGATGGACAAATCCAGTTGTATACCATGACTGCTGAACCTGATCTATACCATGAAATCCGAACCTTACAATGGGAAGACCCTGATCTAGTCAGATTTCGAGACGAAGTGTTAGCAAAGAGGAACGACTACTTCCAGATACATTTGGATAGGAATCTGAGATTCCGCAATCGATGGTGTGTACCTGCGAACGAGGCCTTGAAAAGAAAGATCCTCGATGAAGCCCACAAGTCAAGATATTCTGTACATCCAGGGACAGACAAGATGTATAAAGATGTGAAGCAACATTTCTGGTGGAAAGGATTAAAGAAAGACGTAGCAGACTACGTGTCTAGGTGTCTAATATGTCAAAAGGTGAAGTTTGAGCATCAAAGACCCGGAGGATTGTTGCAACCTTTAGAAATCCCATTGGGCAAATGGGAATCCATCTCAATGGACTTTGTCATGGGGTTACCTAAGACCGCTACGAAGAAGGATGCGATCTGGGTTATAGTAGATAGACTCACAAAAGTTGCCCATTTTGTGCCTATGAGAGAGGATTGGAGAATGGAAGAGCTCGCTGATGCTTATGTGAAGGAAATAGTGAGACTTCATGGGGTACCAAAGGACATTGTCTCAGACCGTGACGCAAGGTTTGTATCCCATTTTTGGCAAAAGTTGCAAACATGCTTAGGGAGCCAGTTAAAGATGAGTACTGCTTTCCACCCACAGACGGATGGACAAACTGAAAGAACAATCCAAACCTTGGAAGATATGTTGAGAGCGTGTGTACTTGAGTTCAACGCTAATTGGGAGAAACAACTACCGCTAATTGAATTTTCCTACAACAATAGTTACCACGCCAGTTTGAAGTGTGCACCGTTTGAAGCACTTTATGGAAGAAAATGTCGAAGCCCATTGTGTTGGGATGATGCAAGCGAAAGCATGGTGCTAGGACCCCAAACAGTGCAAGAACAAATTGAGCACATTAAGGTAATACGAGAAAGGCTGAGAGCCGCGCAAGACCGTCAAAAAGCCTATGCGGATGATCGTAGGAGGCTGATCGAATTCACAGTCGGAGAAAAAGTATTCCTCAAGATTTCACCAATGAAAGGTGTTCGTAGGTTTGGAGTCAAGGGAAAGTTAAGCCCTAAGTACATCGGTCCATATGAGGTTCTTGAGAGAATTGGTGAAGTTGCCTATCGTTTGGCGTTACCTCCGAATCTAGATCGAGTACATAATGTCTTTCACGTATCACAACTACGACGGTACCGAAGTGACCCCTCGCACATATTAGAGCCTGACGAGGTGGCGATTGAACCAAACTTGGCCTACTCCGAACGACCAGTAGAGATCCTCGCTAAAGAAGTTAAGACCTTACGGCGCAAGACAGTTCCGCTAGTGAAAGTGAGATGGCTAAGTCAAAACATGGAACACGCTACATGGGAAACCGAAGCCTCCATGCGAGAAAAGTACCCAGAGCTGTTTACATTAGGTACTGACCCCTAACATACCTTATGCGCTAAAAGAAATTTCGAGGACGAAATTTTCTTAAGGGGGGTAGACTGTAATACTCCGTATTAAAATAATATTATAAATATAATTTTAGCACTAGAATTAGTAGAATCTATTTTTAGTATTGTTTTATTATCAGCTTTACATTTTAAATCGACGAAGCCTAAAACAATATTTTTCGTAGCTTCTTTTCTCGACAGAAAAATATAATTAATTCTGTAACGCCCACTTTATGGACGGTACATTTGGTTTCGTGATCAAATCATTTATCATAATATTTCCAACCAATGTCGTACAGTTATGTCATTTTACGACAGATTGTATTCTACGGAACCATATCTCGACCAATCATTTTTCCGCCACATGTTAAATTCTCATCGGTTTATGTCACCCTTGTGACACTTGTCTCCCATGCACTCGGAGGAGGACATTTGTCCCCATGCACCAAAGGTGCACATGCATGTGAACACTTGTTCACCATGCACCCAAAAATTTTGCCACTTGGTGGCCATGCCTCAAGTTAGGAAATTTTGGTCAAAATTCATGGCATTTGATCATCTTCATCTCCTTTTCTTCTCCTCTTTGTGCCGTATAAACTCCCTCCATTTCCTCCATTTTTCTTCCATCTCTTCATACCATAAACACAAGCTTAACATTCTATTTTCCATATTGTTCAATACCCTTCATTTTCAAGTCGATTTAAGAGGTAAAAGCTATGATTTTCGAGTAGTAATCTCTAGTTTAGTGTAGTATTAACATGAGCTAATATTTCTTTCTTTTTGGGCATAAAATCGTTTCTTGAAGCCGGAGGAGAGGAAGAAGACCTTTCTATTTTTGACGGTATTGTCGATCCCGACAATCTTTGAGCCGTGTCAAGGTGAGGGGACATGCATCTTCACCTCTAACATCATGTGTTTCATTTTTAGTGCAAACTTATGATTTAAGTATATATTTTAGCCTACTATGTTATTGTCATTGTTTGTGTTTTCTTGTTGTTGTTTATTTCAAGTTGAACCACCATAGTTATCTTGTTGAAATTTCATGTTTTAGAACATAAGATGAATTATATATTAACTTGTGTGCATATGAGTAAATTGTGTATTAATTTATAGAAAAAATAACTCGTGAATATTGTATGTGGCTTAAAATGAATTAGGGCTAGTATCATGATCACTATCTTAATTATCTTATATTTGATCTCATGTTAATAACATTATATTTGATGTCAAAATACATGAATAAACCTTGTTGGTAATCATCTTTTATTTTAATTGCATTTCAAATATATGTTTGTATGTTAAATAATGTTTAATTAGTTTTAATTCGTATTTTCACTTGAAATTTTTATATTATGTGTATTCTGATGTTATTGAATTGTGTTTTAAATTTCGTAGCTTTTGGATTTATACTTCTTCCTAAATAAAATAAACAAGGCCGAAATATACCATAAGTCGTTAAATAAGTAAAACTAATTATTTTGATCTGAAACTTTTACGTACATTTCAAAATATGATTTTAAAGCTACTGTTAAAATTTCGTTTGGAAATATTAAGTTTTGACCCTCCGTTTAATTTTTACAAACTTATCGTTATATATCGTTTTTAATTGATTTCGTGTACCAAAACAATTTATTTTTAAAAACGATTTTAACCCCTGATTATATATATTCTGGGAAGTTCAAAAATAATTTTTAATAATTTTTATAAATTATTTCATTTTTGGGCTTATCTTATATTTTAACCGTTAAACAAACCGTAAACTATTATAAGTAATATTATGTTCATAAAATGATTTTACTTTTTAACCTATATTCTCCTATTAAACTTGTTTTCATAATTTAAAAGATGCATAATTCCAAAGTATATGAAAACAAAATTAAATACTATTAAAATAGGTATAAGAATCTTAAATTTACAACAAGGACTTACATGTTTTAACTTGACTTCAGACTAGCAAGTTGTGACTAAGTCATTATAATACACCTTGACCTTGACCAAAGTCAAACATTGACCTATAGTCATTTGTTGACCAAAGTCAGAGTTGAGCAACTCTTTAATAAGCTACTAGAAATAAGCTACATAATCTACCCTAAACGTTATATCAAATAATGAACTTTAATCTACTCTTCAAATAAGACTTTCCAAAGATAAATAATTAAAAGACTTTCATTCAAGATAAACAAAGATCGTCATTATATATTAAAAGATACTATTCTGGGCCAAGCTGGATATGTCTCCGTTGTTTGTGACCTCTGAGCCCCTTGTGCCTTCCGATCATAAGTGGAAATCATAAAGCTTATGTCATTTAGCCTTTAACTCGCCAAGACGATGATTAATGCCGCTTGGATTCAGTCGTCATGGGTGGAAATCATAAAGCCCATGATGCGCAACTTTAGCCTGGGTACATGGTTACGCCATGTATCCCTATCACATTCGACCGCTGTCTCTAAGTCTCTGAGTGGAAATCATAAAGCTCATGTGACCTCTAGACACATGTCATCCTAAATCATCATTAAAGATTTCTTTTAAGCCATGTTTGTATGGGCACTCTTATGCAATGGTCAAATGATCATCTGACGGACAGACTCAAAAGTACGCTGCCCGTAAGCTGAGGAATGCTAGGGAGTCACTGCTTAAGGAGTACGGAACAGCAAACCTTTGGGAAGGTCGTCATTGGTAGTAGTCATCCAGCCGCCGCTGAAAGAGTGCGGGGTGGGTATATGCGCATATATAGACAAGAGTACATGATCAGCTCTGCTACTTAATGGTATCTTGGCACTTGATATATTGTTGTTCGAGATTATGATATGATGTTATGATCTGACCTCGAGGTAGTAAACATGTCTTAAGTGGCCTCTCGAGTTATTACTGCTCAATCCCTGGCGGTCCTTTGATCTTTGCCTGACCATATGCGTGTGCGGTCCCACTGGGAACTAGGGGTAAGATGTAAACCTCCTAGTACTGGTGTGATTGGCGGGATTGATGTATTCCACCCATATGAAGTGATAATGGGTAAGCTTTATATGAGTGAAATCCATTAGTAGCCACGTCCCGCGCGTTGTTTGAAACTTAAAACGTTTTCCAAAATCAAATGGCTACAGTTTTCTGTAATGATTAGTTTGTGCTATATAAACTCTCCTATATCTATGAGAATCGTAACCATATAAAAGAGGACTGAAATTGGAAAATAACCATGGATATACCTTCTTACTTTTTGTAATGTGATGCTTTATACTTTCGTTACATGTTTATAATACTTAAGAACTTTTAGCACATCATCTCATACTTATATTACTTATTTTATACTCATGTCGTCTATGTTCATAACTTGAATTGTCATTTAACCGATTGATCACCTAATTGATGCATTATCATCACTTGTATTTTTGGTATCATGATTAGTTTGCATATAGCTACATAGTTTTGAATAATTATAACTTGTCGCCTAACATGTGGATCACAGCGCTTACGCATCATATTCATGTTCATATTCTTTATTCTAAGCAGTGCATGTAGTATCATGTCTAGGGTTACTTGCATACCATAACATAAAAAGGTGTAAAATATATACCAATGAATCATAGGGCTGCATTAGAACATGAACCATATGTTTTGTTATTGCGTGGATTAATGTGTGCTCTCCTCAGGTGCTATGTGAGTGTCAACCTGCTTGGATGCATTGGATGCTTGGATGATTATGCTTACTTCTTTTTTTGTACGCGCGGGTTGGGACGTCACGAGAGAGCTCTTATAATAAATAATCTTGTACTAGTTGAGAGCTCAACTTTTGTACTATACTTTGCTACATCGGCTTTTGATAGCCCTCCTTTTCGTTTCTATAATCGTTAGTTTTTGCTGTAACACTCGGTTACATCGACCTTTAGTGGCCATTATCCTAATCTTTTAAAGTCTTCCGCTAATTAAAGTTTATGCTTCCGCTAGATTTTTATAGAAAGTCATATATATATAACCGGGGTGTTACACGCATAACCTCTGCTACGAGACGTCCAGCGAAGAAGCACAAGCAGAAGCACAAGCAGAAGCGCAAGCCAGAAGCGCAAGCGAAGCACAAGCAAGGAACGCAAGCTAGAAGCGCAAGCAAAGCGCAAGCCAGAAGCGCAAGGAGCGCAAGCCAGAAGCGCAAGCGAAGCATAGCCAGGAGCGCAAGCCAGAAGCGCAAGGAAAGCACACGCAAGGCGCCAGCTGGGAGTACTAAAACCACTTGCAGGCTGACATGCCCTTAAACATGTAGGACCGTCATGTCCTTAAAAACATGTCGTCCCTCCCCGCATTTCCCGGCGCTAAGTCCTCGTCTCTCCCATAAGACACATGCTTGGCGCCGCCAGGTAGTATCGAGACTGTAATGGTCCGGATACTATCTTTAAGTTTGACTAACGCTTTGTCCAAGCTCAGTCAAACTGGGGGCTCTGTAGATACCCGTATCCGTACCCCCCCAAAAACAAACCCGATGATGAAAAGGACTTTCATGCATGCTTTTAAAAGAGTCGAAACGGTACAAAAGTGTCTAAAACGTATTTAGTCATTCTTAACGTATTAATTTGAACTTGCATAATCATAAAAATGAATGTCACTCTTAGTCATTGTAAGCACAACACAGGAACGTCCCATTAAGCCGAGCCACAAAAAATAGCCCAACCAGCTACAAAAAGGCCCAAAATCACAAAAACGACCCAAAACGCACACTAACGCAACACGTAAAACGGGCCAAAGTGCGTCCCGTGTCACATTTTCACAAAACTAGACTCTACAAAACCGTAAAATAATATAACCTAATATTATTTTATTTCGAGCCAAAACCGAAAAACACGACAAAAACCGAAACACGAAAACCGAAATTCGGACCAAAACAAAAGACTTAGCCCATAAGTTAAATACCTCACAAAACATAATCATCACCCAATAATACGTCACTTAGCCAAAGGCGGCTTAAACAGCCCACCAAAACAAAAATAAAATCGCCTGTTAACAGGCGATTAAAAACTTAATAGCCAGTGAACAGGCGATTATCTTTTTGTTTCATACCAGCCGCCTTTTGATTTTTCTTAAAAAATCCAACCCAAACAAAATTAAAAACGCCTGTACACAGGCGATTTAATTTTGTGCACCCACAAAAACGAGCCTTTTCCTATAAATACCAACCCCTTCATTCATTTCAATAATCGGTTTTACAAAAAACACACTAAAATACTCACAAAATCCACTCAAAAATACCGTCTTTGCATTTTCGAAAGGTAAACATTTTACCTACGTTTTGGGACGTTTTGAGACTCGGACAAAGGGGTTACATTAACCCCAACCCGATATTGGCATTAGCGAAGCCGTATTCGTAATACGGTTGTAGCAATTCGGATTCATAATCCGTCTAAACCCCGCCAATATCGCATAAATAACGACTCATTATCACTAAAGCAAACCGACGTCACTTTTATAATTATGCAAGTCCTCATTCATGCATTAAATAACGACTAGAACCACGGATCCAACACTAAATTGTACCGTTTCATAGAGTCTTTTAGCATGTCAAAAACTGAGGGTTTTCACAAATTCTTAAAGAGTCAAATACGAGGTCGGAAAATAACGTCTATAGTAATAATTTAGTCAATAAATTATTATTTAACGTACATTTCCTATAGTAAAGTCATTATTTTGACTATTTACATTATTTATGCATTTTTATCGAGTCATATATATTCGCACTTGTACGTAGCGTCATTTTAGCCCAAATATCGAAATTAACTAAATGTTTTCAAATTAGTAGAGACTACTTTTTACGTAGGCTTTTTTATTTCAGTTTTCAAAAACACATTTTTGTCAAAACTTTTGAAAAGTAACCTCACTCCGAATCCCTTCTCTGGTTTCAAACCTCAGACGGATAGGTATCGACGCACCTTGAAATCTGAGACACTCGTGTCTTGTATTTCAAGACGCGTTGAATAGGTTCCAAATTCCTTTAATATTTGGTGGCGACTCCGAAAATACATTTTCAAAAAAGGATTTTTCTACTTTTCTTTTTTGGTCACAAATTCATGCAATGATCTCCCCCATTTTTACAAAACTTCGCACTTTTTTCCTGCGAGGCGCATTCCGCCACCCGGCGCCCCCGCACGGGGCGAGGACGGGCGCGCGCAGGGCGTCGATAGGTCTCCCACCTTCCCGGTACCTTCACTTATACCCTTTTATACCTTTTTACCCATTGCTTTTAGTTTAGACCTTCAAACCATCAACCAATTGCTATCCTTGAGACCGACCTAGTTTAGCTGAGCATTCCTTTGACTACTCCTTCTCCCTGTGGATTCGATCCTGCTTACCACTAGCTTCTGTTAGTTGTTTGTTAGGTTTATTTTGATAGGTGACCACGACTTTAGCCTCATCAATTTTGGCGCCGTTGCCGGGGAGACGGTTAGCTAGTTAGTGTTTTGCATAGTAGTTGTTAGGTTTTTCTCTCTTGTCTCAAGGAACCTAGTTCCTTGAGACCGTTTCTTATCGTTTGCTTGTAGTTTTGTTTATGCACAGGTCACCTCGGACTCTTGTCCCATTCGAACCTGAACCTGAACGAGCGTTACATAGGCTCCGCAAGCAAGCAATTCAAATCGTTAATCTTGATATCGAGGAAGCGTCGTCTAGTGCAACGCAATCGTCCTACGAAGAGGACTCACCTCCGGTTACTCCATTATCTCCACCGCCTGTGACTATGCCTAAACTTTCTAGTCACTCGGTGCCTAAGCCGGAATCCATTCCTAATGGATTCACGATGCCCGCTACTCAGTGGCAACTTTGAAATCCGCCCCGCCTTTCTTACTTTGGTGGAGCGGAACCAGTTTGGTGGCTATCCCACCGAGGATCCTGGTCGGCATATGCAAGTGTTTACCGATTACTGCTCTACAATAAAGCAAGCCGGGATCACCCAAGAACAAATAAGGGAAATGCTATTCCCTTTCTCGCTGAAAGATCGAGCTCGTGAGTGGATCACGGACCTCGACAAGTTAGCTGCAGGTATCACTGATTGGAGCGGGTTGGCTCTTGCTTTTTACTCTAAGTTCTATCCTCCCGAGCGTACTAATCACATGAGGAGTCAAATCCAAGGCTTCAAACAAACGTTCGATGAGTCATTTGCTGAAGCTTGGGAGCGGTACAAGAAGCTTATCCGCGATTGTCCTCATCACGGGTTAAATGATTGGCTTGTAATCATGACATTCTACAACGGGTTGTATGCTGAGAGCCGGGCTATCCTTGATTCTGCTGCGGAGAGACGTTTTGCTAATAACGTCGATGACGACAAAGCTTGGGGTTTGATCGAGGAGATGGCGATCCATTCCTCTCAATTTGGGAAGCCACGGGGAAATTCACGGTCCGCGCATAATGACCGTGATAAGGAGAGCATGAGTGCGGTCCATAGTCAGCTTGCTGCGCTGACTGCGAAAATTGACCAGCTGCACGGTGTTGGTTCTTCGGGTGCTCACGCACGCCGCGGGCACGATATGGGTTATTCTACGGGTATCTGCACCCAAGAGCAGGTTTATGCTTATCAGTCCTATCCTCAAAACCTGCCCTACCAAAACCAACCCGGTTACGATCGCTCGCTTTTATCTTATCGTAACCAAAATGTGCTAAACCCGACCACCCCACCTCCACAGAACCAACCCTACATCCCTCCCCACAAAAACTACCAACCACCTCCACCTAACTACCAAAAACCACCCTACACACCACCACCTCAACCTACACAGGGCCCCGATCCTATGGCCGAAATGAAGGCCATGATGGTGCAAATGTCACAGGTGACGATGGCCGTGCAGAAGTCACAAGAGATGATGTTGCAGCAGATGCAAAAGGATGGCCAAGCTAAGGACGCTGCGATTAAATTGTTGGAGAATCAGGTGGCGCAGCTCGCCGCTTCGCAAGCGTCACGACAGCCGGGTACCCTACCCTCCCAAGGTAATCCTCCTAACCCACCTCACGATACAGCATGTGCTATTACTTTGCGTAGTGGTACAGTTTATGATGGCCCAAAGCATCCGGAGGATGAGGAGAAGAGTGGGACAAACCACACGGTCAAACCGTGTGATGTTGCTGTTAAGGATGGTTCGGGTGTTCGTTCTGGTGCCCCTGTTGCTACTCCTTCGCCGCCGATACAGATCAAGCTCCCATTTCCGAGCCGTGTACGTCCGGCTACCGTAGACCCCAAGCTCGATAGGTTCTTTGAGATCCTCAAAGCGTTGCAGGTAAATATTCCATTCATTGACTTAGTTAAACAGATTCCTGCGTATGCTAAGTTTCTTAAAGAAGTCATATCTAGGAAGCGTTCGCTTAATGAAATTGAGTCTGTGTCTTTCGTGGGGGAGGGTAGTGCTCTTTTACAGGGTAATTCACCCCCAAAGCTGAGTGACCCCGGGACTTTTTCCATCCCTTGTTCTATAGGGAAATACGTGGTCCAGAACGCCTTATGTGATCTTAGGGCTAGTGTGAGCATCATTCCCTACTCCATCTGCAAGAAACTGAACATGACTAAGCTAGGAGTTACCTCCATGACTTTGTAGATGGCCGACCGTACCGTTCAGAGACCTTTAGGTATCCTAGAGGACGTCCCGGTTAAGGTAGGAAAGTTTTATATCCCTGTTGACTTCGTGGTCCTGGACATCCCTGAAGACCCACACATTCCTATCATTTTGGGTCGACCTTTTCTGCACACTGCTGGTGCAGTTATCGATGTTGGGAATAAGACCCTGACGTTCTTGGTGGGGGGTGAAAAGCTTACCTACACCAAGTCGAGTCTTCCTCGTTCCCCTATGCAGCCTGAGTCTGTGGCTGCTGTTGACCTTGCCCCTCCGTCTCACTCTACTGGAGACTCTTTGGAGGATGTTTCTTCTGTTTTGTCTTGTGCAGGTCCTACACAGGTTGGCTACGACACTGGTTTAAGGGAAAGGAAGGCTACGAGGGCGGATGTCTATGATCCTGGCGATGGAGGTGGAGTTCCGCGGTCTGCGATGCTTGGAGCACGGGGTCGATATGGTGAGCTGTTTGGAGATGGAGACCCACGGTCTGCGACACCCGATGCACGAGGTTGTTATGGAGAGCCTTTTCGCGATGGCTTACCGTGCGTGATGGACTATGCTGCTCTTCCGCGGGGAGGTCGAGTTTTATGGCGAACAGATGCTATTTCGCCAAGTGAAAGTGTTGCTAGTGGCCAACAACCTTGGCCTAATTGGACGTGATTTGAGCCTTGACGACGGTCGTGCGGGACCATTATAAACCAGCGCTATCCGGGAGGCAACCCGATGACTTTTTGTAAACAGTTGTACATTGCTTTGGTTTGTTTGCTTTTGATGACATTGTTTTAGACTTTTATTGAGCGCGTGAGGACGAGGGTTTTGTTACTGTTTTAGCACGCAGGTACTTCAGGACTTTTCGTCCTTAGTCATTTTGAGCACAGGCCTTGAAGAAGGGCCTTACTCGGCCCCTGCTACTCGGCCACCTTTTCTCACGTGCTATTCCGAAGTACTACATAGCTGGACTGAATTGGACGCATATTCGTGGATCATAAGCCGCACTCCACGCTTCACTTCGGTTTGGGGGAGCTCCGTCCTGATCATGTGAGCTTTCTTTACCCCTTTTCCCTTGTTTCCTTGCTTTACTTTTCCTACCCCCGTCTTTTATTTGTCCTTCTATGCTTGTGGTTATGCTGTTTTTCTACATTGAGGGCAATGTGTGATTCTGGTTTGGGGGAGGAAAGCACTTTCGCGCTTATTTATTTGCATCTTCCATTTGTGTGCTTATTTTTAAAAATTTTTGCATGAATTGCCAAGTTTGGTGAATTGATTAGTGTCCTTATTTTGATCTTTGGCATCTTCGAGTTGAACATCCATCGTCGTAGCTTGCACTATATGTTTGTTTCCTGTTAATAGATTGCGAGCCTCAAACACTAGCCCACTCATTTGCTTAATTCGTATCGCTTTTCGTTTCTTTTACTTTCGATATTGGTATTCTTGCGAGGCATTTGGCTTGTGGAAAGTTGGAAAGATGGTATGTGGTTTGAATGGATGGATGCTAATAATGTTGGAGCAATGCTTCGATGCTCTCGGAGGGGACTCATTGAATTGAGTAACCATAATGGCCATGAATTTGGTTGTGACCGAGAGTATGAGCAATGATGTAACCCTTAAAGAAATATGTGTACCCGAGCGTGATTTTTACCGAGTGAACGTCAAGCTAAACGGTATAACATACGAGGGATGCTCCACATTGCGCGAAAAAGAAAAAAAGAGGAAAGAAAAGAAAGGAAAAAAAATGAAATGATGTGGTAAGAAAGGTGAAATGGAAGTGGTATGCACGGTTGGCCTTGCTTGAATCCAATTATCGTTAGTTTTATTTTTGCGAAAGCGTGAGATGATAGTAGTACGACGTTGGTGTGAATGGTTGAGACTTGTGCTTTATTTTCGGTGAAATAGACTATGGTTGTAAGTTCAAGTGTATGGGTCGTCAATTTCGAGATGCCAACGTGATTTATTTGGATACTTTGATTTTCTCCGACGCTATTTGCTTGAGGACAAGCAAAGGTTTGGTTTGGGGGAGTTTGATACATGTCGTTTATATTGATTATATGCCCCCGATATAGTTGCATTTAGCTCGCACTAGCTCGATTTCTTTGTTGTTTTAGTAGCTATATGCTTTATATTGCGATACTGCTGCTCTTTATCTATATTTTGCAGGTTTTGGCGGTCCTGAGCTAAAACCTGAGTCATTTGGAGCATTCACGAGTATCGAGACGTCAAGACCAAGCTCGAGGGCGAATATGGAGGTCATACGATGATTTGGGACGTCAAACCTATAGGTTCAGAGCAAACCTATAGGTTCAAGATGAGTGCACAAGACCAAAGTTGCTGGAAATCCTTAGAACCTATAGGTTCAGAGCAAACCTATAGGTTCTGGATACATGAATCAAGACGAAAATTGCTGGAAATTTACTGTAAGCCTTAGAACCGATCGGTTTGGGGTTGAACCGATCGGTTTGACCCCCTGAACCGATCGGTTTGCCCCTGAACCGCTCGGTTCGCATGCCCTGTTCCGCGTATTTTTGTTGGCCTATAAATAGAGTTCGAGTTAGGGTTTATCATGGATGCTTTTGATTATATTTTTTCAGATTAGAATTAGAATTAGCTTCCCTCTCCTTTCAAACTCTCAAAAACCTTAGTTTAGCTTTAATACTTTTGCAAGACTCGATCTTTACATTCCGATTCAAGATTAATCACAGGTTTAATTCATTGCTATTTCATTCATCATGTCATCATCTTATTATTGTTTTGCTTTAATTTCATCTATGTCTAGCTAATTCTCAATTAGGGTTTAGGTGATTGTGATATTGATTCAGAACATGTTTTAATCGTTTATATTGATTGAATTCATGCAATTGATTTCTTCCTGCGCGTTTTAATTATCGATTGAATTGAGGGACGCCTTTATTGAATTGAATTTAGGTTGTTTCAGTTTAAGATCGAAAGCCTAATTGAAACTAGACTCACGCGTAATTGATAAGTCGAATTTAGTACGTAGCGAGAGCCCGCTAAATTTGCTTAAGGTTGAATTTGACTCGAGAGAGCGTTTTCCCAAAACCTAATCATTTGCATGCTTTCAATTGATTGATTTTCCTTCCGAGTTGAGTTCTGAATCGATGTCACATGACCCCAATGCCCTAATCTCCCTCTCTTATACCCTTTTATACCTTTTTACCCATTGCTTTTAGTTTAGACCTTCAAACCATCAACCAATTGCTATCCTTGAGACCGACCTAGTTTAGCTGAGCATTCCTTTGACTACTCCTTCTCCCTGTGGATTCGATCCTGCTTACCACTAGCTTCTGTTAGTTGTTTGTTAGGTTTATTTTGATAGGTGACCACGACTTTAGCCTCATCACTTTTTGATGTAGAGTGGAAGTCACGGCTTTGGTGAAGTGAATCCACGGGCGCCCTAGGAGTATGTTATAGGAAGGGGTCATGTCGATGACTTGGAACTCAACCTTCCTTTCTATGGGACCACTGCGTATGTGAAGAGAAATGGTTCCTTTCACATGACGTCGGGTTCCGTCGAAAGCTTTGACTCCGTCCATGCTCGGGGTGAAGTCTTTGTCGGATAGGCCGAGGCGATGTGCGGTGGCCAATGGTAAAACATTGACTGCGGATCTGTTGTCAACAAGGGACACGGGTAAAGTTTTCTTCATACACTCTACGCTAATGTATAGAGCGAGGTTGTGGTTTGGTCCGAATGCGGGGAGATCATCATTTGAGAAAGTAATAGCCCCCGGTAACCAATCCCTTGTGACATGGCTGACCATTTGATCTGGGGAGATCTCAGCGTCTGCGCATGCTATTTGTAGAGCGCGAATGAATGCGTTCCTATGTTCCGCTGAATCTCGTAGAAGGGCCCAGATGGAAACATCGGCTTTTGTGCGAGCGAGTTGCTTCTTAATCACCTCATTCGTGTTTGGTGGTGGAATTATTGTAGAGGCGGAGGGTGTACTTGTAGAGGGAATATCCTCTTAGGCTACGGCCTTGCCTTTCTCGGCCGCGGTTGCTTTTCTGGCATGCTCATCTGTGAAGATATTCTGATAAGGACGACCAGAGCGTGTGAGGTGCGAAACCTCGTCTTGTTCTTTCTTCTCGGGTTGCTCGCTTTTTTCTTTTTGATCTTTGTTTTCGGGCTGTTTGCCCTTCTTTTTCTTCCCTTTCTTGTTCTTTTTGGTTTTATTCGAGGAAGGAGCAGTTGAGAGTTGAGCTACTGTTTTGTTAACGGGCGGCCACTCTTCATCTTCGTCGTCGCTAAACCAGACCCCATTGATTTGAAGCCAAGTAGGAGCAATCTATGACGGGTGCTGACCCAAGGAAGATTGCAGGGTTGTCATAAATCATGGGGTTGTTTTGGGCTCCGATGCCGATTTCAAAGAGTTCTTCGAAATTCTCGGCATCGCCATAATCAAAGTGTCTTTGCCACTCGGGTCGTAGGCTGCCGAGGAATGTGTACACGAGCTCGTCTTCGTGTGGAGGGTTTGGAACTTGGGCAAGTAATTTTCTCCATCGGGCGAGGTATTGGGTAAAGTCTTCTCCGTCTCCCTGGTATTGAGTGACGAGAGTATGGAGGGAGACATGCTTGTCGGCATTGTTCTTGGAGCGTTGTTTTAAGCGTGCAGCTTCAAGTTGATGCAAGGCCTTCAAGTTGTCAATGTCCTTAGTGAGTTGATTAACATGGTCACGGAGAGTTCTCAATCCACTGAGGTTAGCCATCTTTGAGGTGCGTTTGAAGCGGGGAGTGATGACGCGAATCATGGTGAGTATTCTGCTGAGGCCGATCTAGCCCTAGTCTTGGTCCTGCATTTCACTTGTATATTAGTGACACGACTCGACCCACTAGACTCACATTCATTTTTAAGCATTCATTTTAGCTCATTTCTTAGTTTAGAAAGACCTTTTTATGTTTTGAAAAGAGGAGGTTTTCGAAAAGGTTATGGCTAAAGGAAGCTTTTGAGACGAGGATGTGTGCGCACATCTCATCTCGATGTTAAAATGTTTTGCTTTTGCACCCGTCGAACTGATATCGGTGATTTGCCGAGGTGAGCTCGAGTTCGGATGTATAAAAGAGAAAGGATTCGACTCGAAAGTGGTTAACAAGTCGAGTCGAGGATGTTAAAAGTGGAGTCTAGGCTGTATGACCTGGAGGATTGAAATCCTCGAGCTTGGGTTTTAGTCCTTGCTCGGGTTTTTGCTTGTTAGTGAAAAAGGAAATTTTGAAAAAGTTTGTTTCAAAAATTCGCGAGAGTTTTGTTTGAAAAGTGTTAGCTTGTTAGATGTTAGGTTCATTTATCTTTGAAAAGTTTAAGCGAGTTTTCGAAGATATGAATGCAGATGCTCGTTTTGAAAAAGACCATGGAGTGCATAGCCTCGAACTTGTACGTATGACTCAAAAGGGGTGAAAAATGAGTCAGTCGGGTACACCTCCAACTACCTCGAGTACGCTTTGGCAGATACTTAACCCCTTCATTTCCTTACGCCGGGGCGATAGGTTTTCTGAAGGGAGCACTGGGACGGTCGAGATAGTCGTTTACGGCAAGCCGTGGAGGGGCGAGAGGAAATTTAGTCCTGCACGTGCTTTATCGAGTGGACAAGCCTGTAACACCCCGTGTTATTTTAACACAATTTGATAAAAGAATTTAATTCCTTAAATTAAATTCATCCTTTTTTCCATATAATAAAAATGCGACTGAAATTTTTCGCCAAATAATATTAAATTTTTTCTAAGTACAAATTTAAAAATTTGGAAAAATAAAGTTTGTTCTATTATCTTCAGAATTGAAAAAGAAACACATTTCAAAATTTTATAAAAATGAACACTTATACTTTTCCCGTCTCTGAAATTCGGGTCAACAATTTCAAACACGCAAATCAAAGTCAAGCCACTTTATTTTTTTTCATAATTCACGTGAACAACACTTACACATCAAAAAAATATAATCATTTTGATTATTTTTAATAAAACATATTATATTAATATATAATTACTATTCCTTTTCTATTAAACTTGCTTTTTCTAAATTGTCGAAATTATAAGGCACACTTAATTTAATTTGATTAAATTTTTGACGTTTGATTATAATTATTTAAATCTATAACATTCAACGAAAAAAATAAATATTTCGACCTAGGAAATTTTTATTCAAAATTTCAAGGATTAAAACTCGATTTTTATATTTAGTACCTTTTGAAAATTAGTTTTAATTTTTAATTCCGATTTTATTTTAAAACACTATTTTAATATCATATCTTTTATTTCGAAACCTTTCGCGATCGCGCAAATCGAAAATTTCGAGAAATGAAAACCGAGCCCGAAAATTTGACTTTTGACTTTTGACTTTCCTTAGTCAAATTTTATCCTCTTCCATATTTTCTTACACAAGTCTTTATTTACTTACACCTTTATATTTGTCATCATCACT
Source organism: Dianthus caryophyllus (assembly GCA_023091065.1). Taxonomy (NCBI): domain Eukaryota; kingdom Viridiplantae; phylum Streptophyta; class Magnoliopsida; order Caryophyllales; family Caryophyllaceae; genus Dianthus; species Dianthus caryophyllus. The sequence goes on along the minus strand of CM041529.1, from coordinate 5,284,234 downwards.
TTTAATTTTGTAATTAAAATTTAAAGATTATACATAATAATAATAATACTTATAAAATATAATACTACTACTTTAATATTATCATTTTCATTTCCGTCACTTTTAAAATTTTTCCAAAGTAGTAAATAAAATATTTTAGTCTTAAATTTATAAAATGAATACTTTTCAGAAAATCATCAAAACAGCACTTTTTAACTTTTATCGCTTTTGACACCCGATATTTTTTAAAACTGATAAATTTCGTGAAAAACTTTTTATCATCAAAATATCAAGGGAAGCTTCCTAAATGAGTCAAATGTGCCAACTTGATTTTATGACTCATAATTTTAATTTAATTAAACATTATTTTCTAATTAAAAACAAACTTTAACCTAAATGCATTTAACCTAAATTCACACAACTTGTCTCATAAAATCACAAGTGCAAAAACATCACTTGGTTGCCCTCATTTGGACGTAGCATATGCTCCTTACTCTCCCTTTTATTTTTCTTCCATTATTTCCTAAAACTTCCTAAATTAAAACCTTAATAATATTTCTAATAAATCATAAGTGTTCTAGTTAATTAGTGGGTTTATTAAGAGCTAAATTCTTGGGTATTTTGGGTGAAGAAAAATCCGATCTAAAATTTATTTTAGATCCCCGACGATTAACATCCTAATTAAGGTGACTAGTTATATCTCGTATTATCCTCTTAGTAAATTAATTTGTTTTGTTAGTATAATTTTATAAGTATGAAAATTATGTGAAAATATGTTAAACATCATTTGTATGTTATGTGTACTAATAAAATGATAATAACTAATAATAATGTTAGTATACTTTATTGTTTTCATTTTTGAATCATATTGTTTTTTCCACTTTAAATTGATGTTCATATGTTTAGTTATGTTTTTATGAGTTTTAAACATATTATAAGTATATATAAAATTATGTTAAATATTAACAATGAGTTTAAAGTGAATAAAAATCGAAAATAAAAATATATACATACATGAGCAAACTCACGGTTTTCCCTATTTTTTTTAATAAATTTTTACTTTTAATTTTTGAAAATAATATGTTATGATAAGTTAGGTTAAAATGGTTGTTAATATGTGATAAAAATTAAATTAGGAAAATAAATTGTTAAGTGGAAAATATGCAAAAATGTGTTCTTGATAAAGTATGGTGTTCTTAAGTATTCTTGAGTTGTTCTTGAGTTGTTCATGTGTTCTTCATGTTTATACAAATTTTGATTTATAATGTTTTTATGTTTGTTGTTATTTATTGTTTTGTTTAACTAATAAGTAATTATATTACTAACCATATAAACTAAACTACTAAAATCATTAAGTTTAAAAAGTTAGAAATTTAAAGTGTTAAAAAACACTATTCATATATATAAATGAAATTTTTAGTAAATTTCATTTTAGTTTAAATCGTTTTAGTATAATTAGAATATATAAACTTTAAACTAAAAACCGATAAAAATCGAAAAATGAAAATTTGAACTTCACCATGAAACCCCACGGCATTCTTGCTTAATTTAGAGTTAAATTTGTTTTTATCACTTTTTAGTTTATTGTTAATATAATTTAATTATTAGTTAATAAGTTAGATTTAAGAAATTAAAAGAAATAAATCAATTTTGACATATATATTAAGTCACACGACATCATCACTTAAAATTGACTAAATTTGATTAAAATGAAATTATCACTAAGTCACTAAAGTTTAATAGTTATTAGAATCAAAATATTATATAAATCGATTTAGTTATAAATGAAATATTATAAACCGATAAAAATATGTAACCGTTATAAAAATGAACTAAATCGTGTGCTACCGCCTTTGCATATTGGACTATTGAATTTGGACTTACGGACTAGAATGAACCATTCACGATACCATTATTATTAAAAATGAAAATCGCTAAATTTAGTAAATAGACGACTAAATTTAACTAAGTCTCATTTTAAAATGAATTTCATTATCACTTTTTATAAATCGAACTTAACATTTTTAAAACTAGAATTTTAAAATGAATATCATTATCACTTGTTACAAATTGAACTTAACGTTTTTAAAACTAGACTTTTAGAATATTTTCAAAAATCAATAAGTACAAAACGAACCTAACGACTTTGAAACTAGAAATTTGTACTTAGGAAATAAAAACAAGTTTAGTGTTATACTAAAATATCTTAAGTACAAAAATACGAATACGTATAAAAATACGTATAAAATACGAAGTATAAGAATACGAATACGTATAAAATACGAAGTATAAGAAATCGAATACGTATAAAAATACGTATAAAATACGGTGAATAGTGAATAGTGAATAGTGAATAGTGAATAGTAAAATATTGAAAATAATTGAAAATTTTACTAAGTATAGAAAATTGAAAATGAATAAGTAAATAACTTAAGGTGTTTGAAAAACACTTAAATAAAATTGGACATACTAATAAACGTATCATTATAGAAGCCTAAAAACGTTAATAATTAACAACACTTCAAATAATAAACGAACGTGTTATGTGATCATATGAAACCTACAATTCAAATAAAACGTTTGACGATGAGACTAGGAGAGTCTAGTAACATGTGATATGTAATATCAAATAAATAATAAATCATGAGTAAGTTAAATAAAAGGTCAAGCTTGGGCCTCAGATAAGGGAACGTCAATCGTAAGTGAAGTGGGTTTAAGATAGTCTTGTAGCGGTCGCCATTGCCGTACAAGATAATGAATATGCCAAGGCTTTTGTCTCAGGCTTTAGGAAATAGTCGTTTTATCCAGAGTTAAAGTGCTCTATGAATAGCATAGCCTACTCTTAACGTGGATACTAGTGTACATGTACTAGACTAGGGTCTTATTCCCCTATTTCGCTAAAGTTATCAGGGCCACCGTGACATTATGTGCTTATGCGCTTTGCGGTTCTGTCTCCTTGCCGTGTTTCGTTCTTAGTGGGCGTGACACTAGCATTCGTTCTTACCCTGCGTAAAGATTACTTGACGAGATTGTATCTGAAGTTCGAATCATTTCGAACACTAGAAGATGAGATGCAAGTACTATAGTATTCGGCGTGGTTTACGAGTCGAGTAAGCCGCTGCACTATGGTAGTGAGATGCAAGCGACTAGAGTACAATGGCCTACTCAGTGGTCAGGCTCGTAAGCAGTATGTGTTGTTTGTTGTTTGATTAAATGAGAACGAGTGTGTACCATCTTCGAAAATTAAAGACCACAACTTTCTGAATTGAATCGAGTCTGCATGATGTGAATGTTACGATATGTATGTTTGATTGCGATCCGATATCGCCTTGTAATGCTATTGAATTATTGTGATACTATTGATATGCTATTATATGCTATTTGCCTTCATAATTGAATATCATGCTTATATGATTTATCGCTTTAAACCGCATGCTTACTATGACTTATATGTCTTTATATGCTATATGTAATAAGCATGTTTATGTTTTATCATAATGTTATGTTTATAAAGCGATAATATTAAACCAAAGTAATTGAAATCGAGGGTAAGTATGAGCATAGCTAGTCATCACCGCTCAATGCATCATCCCCATCGCTTTATTGTGCAGACGCTCGTGGACCGTGGTCGGGTTTTGGATGGAGTCACGAGACGTTTTTATTGTTTTTCTTTAGTTGTTTTCAAGAGAGATGTAATATATATAACGCTACTCTTTTGAATTTCCGTATTTAGAGTTGTTTTATTCAACTCTTAAACGATGATGTAATATTTTAGGTATTTGAAAACAGAAGTGATGACAGTAGTCATGCAAGTAAGCACAGAAGTTAGGTATTTTATTTCATTGAGATGTAATTGTTGGTCACATCGGTTTTAGGACTTAAAAATGTATCGTGTACATTTTCTTGGTATGAATGAAAAAGGTAGGAGAGAGGGAATGTATTTTTATGGGATTAATGATGATTTAACAGATGTCCTCGCTCTGTGCCGTCTGGTACTCCTTCGGTGCTTCGATCCTCGGGAATTGAATTATTATTTAGATTTTATATCCGAGGATAGTTGTTAGTTTTTTTGTCAGTCACTTCAGCAAGTAGCAAGCATACGATAGTTAGTGTATTTTATTTTGAGGGAAGTAGTTAGTTTTTTAAAAATCCTTAGCTTATGGTCGGTCCTTAAGGTTTCTACCCATTCTCACACTTTAAAGCGATTTTAAGTTTATTATTTAAGTGATCTAATAAAGAAAGATCTAATTTATTATTTGATCCTAGTAGTCTTGCAGTTTAACATATTAATATGTTTGTACTGCCCAGGTGTCTCTCGTTAGGTAAGCATAAATCGCATTAGGCAATTCATGTTACGGTCACGAGTCAGCTCTGATACTAATCAGAATAACCTGGTTTTTCGTCGACTTTAATTACTAAGTGAAATTAATTAAGTCTTAAACCAAATAAGTATTAATTATACATAAAACCCAAAATGTTACATCGTAATTCAAGAGTTGAATAAAACAACTCGTATGCGGAAATTTAAAAGAGTAGCGTCTTATATATTACAAATCTCTCAAATGACATAAAGTAAAGCGTAAAAACGTTGCATGGCCCCGCCCAAAATCCGACTTCCGGCCCATGATTACCTGCACAATAAATCGATGGGGATGCTCACGAGCTGACAAAGGACTAGCTATGCTCATACTTACCCTCGATTTCAATTACTTTGGTTTAATATTATCGCTTTATAAACATAACATTATGATAAAACATAAACATGCTTAATACAATTAGCATGTAAAGACATATATGTCATAATAAGCATGCGGTTAAAGCGATAAATCATATAAGCATGATATTCAGTTATGAAAGCAAATAACATATAATATCATAGCCATAGTATCACAACATATCAAAGAAGATTACAAAGCGATATCAGATCGCATACATACATACGTATCGTATTGTTCTCATCATGCAGACTCGATTCACTACAGAAACTTGTGGTCTTTAATTTTCGAAGATGGTACACACTCGTTCTCATTTAATCAAACAACACACAACACATACTGCTTACGAGCCTGACCACTGAGTAGGCCCTTGTACTCTGATCGATTGCATCTCACTTCCATAGTGCAGAGGCTTACTCGACTCGTAAACCACGCCGAATACTATAATACTTGCATCTCATCCTCTAGTGTTCGAAATGATTCGAACTTCAGATACAATCTCGTCAAGTAATCTTTACGCAGGGTAAGAACGAATGCTAGCGTCGCGTCCAATAAAGACGAAACACGGCAAGGAGACAGAACCGTAAAGCGCATATGCACATAATGTTACGGTGGCCCTGATAACTTTAGCGAAATAGAGTGAATTAAACCCTAGTCTAGTACATGTACATTAGTATCCACGTTAAGAATGGGCCACGCTATTCGTAGAGCACCTTAACTCCAGATAAAACGACTATTTCCTAAAGCCTGTGGCAAAAACCATGGCATATTCAATTATCTTGTCCGGCAATGGCGACCGCCACAAGACTATCTTAAACCCACTTCACTTACGATTGACGTTTTCATATCTGAGGCCCAAGCTTGACCTTTTATTTAACTTACTCATTATTCATTATTTATTTGACATTCAATATCACATGTTACTAGACTCTCCTAGTCTCAGCGTCAAACGTTTTATTTGAATTGTAGGTTTCATATGATCACATAACACATTCGTTTATTATTTGAAGTGTTGTTAATTATTAACGTTTTTAAATTTCTAATTCGATATGTTTATTAATATGTCAAATTTTATTTAAGTGTTTTTCAAACACTTTAAGTTATTTACTTATTCATTTTAAATTTTCTATACTTAGTAAAATTTTCAATTATTTTCCGTATTTCACTATTCACTTTTCACTATTCACTATTCACTATTCACTATTCACTTTTCACTATTCACCGTATTTTATACGTATTTTTATACGTATTCGTATTTTTATACTTCGTATTCTATACGTATTTTTATACTTATACGTATTCTTATACTTGTACGTATTTTTATATTTATACGTATTTTTATACTTAAGGTATTTTAGTATAATACTAAACTTGTTTTTATTTTCTAAGTACAAATTTCTAGTTTCAAAGTCGTTAGGTTCGTTTTGTACTTAGTGATTTTTGTAAATATTTTAACAGTTTAGTTTTAAAAACGTTAAGTTCGTTTTGTACTTAGTGATTTTTGAAAATATCTAAAAGTCTAGTTTTAAAAACGTTAAGTTCGTTTTGTAATTAGTGATTTGTGAAAATATTTTAAAATGTAAGACTCGGTTAAATTTAGTCGTCTATTTATTTAAGTTAGTGATAGTATCGTGGATGATTCATTTATAGTCCGTATGTCCAAGTTCAACAATCCAATAGCAAAGGTAGTAGCACACGATTTAATTCATTTTTATACGGTTACTCATTTTTTATCGGTTTAACATAATTCATTTATAATCAAAACGATTTATACAAAAATTCAATTCTAATTACTATTTAACTTTAGTGACTTAGTGATAATTTCATTTTAGTCAAATTTAGTCAATTTTAAGTGTATATGTCGTGTGATATAATATATATGTCAAAATTGATTTATTTCTTTTAATTTCTTAATTCTAACTTATTAACTAATAATTAAATTATATTAACAATAAACTAAAAAGTGATAAAAGCAATTTATAGCCTAAAAACATCACAAATGCCGTGAGCACTAAGGTGGGTGTTCAAATTTTCATTTTTCGATTTTATCGGTTTTTAGCTTTAAGTCTTTATATTTTAATTATTCTAATTATACTAAAACGATTTAAACTAAAATGAAATTTACTAACAATTTCATTTATATTTATGAATAGTGTTTTTCAACACTTTAATTTTCTAACTTTTTAATCTAAATGATTTATAATGTTTTAAGTTGATTTATATAATATGACTAACAATATATAAAACAATAACTAAACATAAACACAAATTATTAACAAACATAATATAAAACATAATCAAAGTGAACAATATTGATGAACATCAACATGAATATCATATGAACACACATGAAGATCATAATAAAACTCAAGAACACTAATTTCGATTTTAATAATTTATAATTTGTTTTCCTAATTTAATTATTTTTGCATGGTAGCATCCTTTTTAACTAACTTATTCTAACATATTATTTACAAAAATTAAAAGTGAATATTTAGTAAAAAAAATGGAAAATGCCGAGATATGTTATATGTGTATATATATTTCTATTTTCGATTTTAATCACTTTAAACTCATTTTTAATATTTCACATAATTTTTATATAACATCACTACTTAAATAAAACATAACTAAACCTAAAAATCATATGGACATAAATTAAAATGCTCAAAATTAATTTAACTAAATATATAAACATAATACTACAATACTCTATTTAACATATTATTTAGTTATTATCATTTTATTATACTACACATAAACATACAAGTTCATATAAGTGATGTTTAACATATTTAACATAAAAATCATAATCATAAAATTATAATAACAAAACAAATTAATTTACTAAAAGGATAATACAAGACATAGTTAGTCACCTTGATTTGGCAAGTTATTGATTATCGGGATCGACTAAATTATCTAAGTCCAAAGCTTCACCCTCAAACCCGTCTTCACCTTCAAAAATAAACCCGAGATAGTAAGCTTGAATACCTTCTAATTAGCTAAATAATACTAGTAAGTATTAGAGTAATATTTAGGGTTTTATTTAGGATGTTTTAGGGTAAAAATGAAAGAAAATCAAAGGGAGAAATGGGGCAAAGGGGCACGGCTCAAAATGGAGGAGAAAATGATGTTTTTGCACTTGTGAAAATAAGGGAACAAGTTAGTATATTTTTAGGTTAAATGAATTAGGTTTTGCTTTAATTAGAAAATAAATAAAGTTTAATTAAATTAGATTTATGACATCAAAAGTCTTGGTTGCCAATATTGACTCATTTAGGATGCTTCCTAAGATATTTGATCAAATTAAAGTTTTCCACGAAATTTATCAGTTTTTAAAAAGTCGGGCGTCAAAAGCGATAAAAGTCAACGTGTGCGCGTTTGACTATTTTTCGAAATATTTCTACTTTTGAATTCTAAGATTAAAATATTTATTTCATTATTCAAAAATATTAAAAAGTATTAAAGAAGTCGAGAAATTTTACAAAACGAAAGTTTTGCAAAAAGTGTGATGTTGAAAGATTAAATGATTAAGAATTGATTTAATATTTGAAATTAGAATTTGATGGCTAATTATAGAATTAAATTAACACGGGGTGTTACAAACCTCCCCCCTTAGAAAAGTTTCGTCCCAAAACTTGAATGAAGAATAGGATTTTCACCTGAGGTAAACAGCTCGGGATATTTCTCCTTCATAGAGGCTTCGGTCTCCCAAGTTGCTTGTTCGGTCAATTGACCCTTCCATAGCACCTTCACTAAGGGAACCGTCTTCCGCCTCAACCTCTTGGTTTCTCGCGCTAGAATCTTGACAGGTCTCTCGGAGTATAGCAAATTAGGCTCAACTGCGATTACGTCAGGAGTAATGATATGACTTGGGTCACTCCTGTATCGCCTCAGTTGGGAAACGTGAAACACGTTGTGAACCTTCGACAAATTGGGTGGTAATGCTAGGCGATAGGCTACCTCACCAATTCTGTCGGTTATCTCATATGGTCCCACGTATTTAGGACTCAATTTTCCTTTCAAACCGAAACGTCGGACCCCCTTCATGGGTGATACTTTCAAGAACACATGATCGCCGACTTCGAACTCAATAGGTCGGCGATGCTTGTTAGCATACATCTTCTGACGGTCCTGGGCCGCTTGTAGTCGTTCACGAATGATTTTGATGTGTTCAATCTGGTCTTGAATAACCTCTGGCCCAGTACCCATGTTATCACTAGCATCGTCCCAACAGACTGGGCTACGACACTTCCTCCCGTAGAGTGCCTCAAATGGGGCACAACCTAAGCTTGCATGGAAGCTATTGTTGTAGGAGAATTCAATCAAAGGTAGACTTTTCTCCCAATTCTCGTTGAATTCTAAGGCACATGCCCTGAGCATGTCCTCGACCGTTTGGATAGTTCGCTCAGTTTGACCATCGGTCGCAGGGTGGAAAGCGGTGCTCATCTTCAGTTGGCTTCCCAACGCTGTCTGGAGTTTGTCCTAAAAGTGAGAGGTGAATCTCGGATCTCTGTCCGAGATAATGTCTAGCGGTACACCGTGTAGTCGAATCACCTCCTTCTCATAAGCCTTAGCTAGCTCTTCAAGGCTCCAAGTGTCTTTGATTGGTAGAAAGTGGGCCGATTTGGTCAAGCGGTCCACTATTACCCAAATCGCATTATTGCTTCGGTGAGTTCTTGGCAACCCTGTTATAAAATCCATGGAGATGGAGTCCCATTTCCCCAAAGGAATGCCCAAAGGTTGTAGTAGTCCCCCAGGTCGTTGATGTTCAAACTTCACCTTTTGGCAGATTAAGCATTTCAAGCGTGCTCGGCAATCTACGCTTTCATGCCTACCCACCGTAACCTCGACTTTAAATCTTGGTACATCTTATCAGAACCTGGATGTATGGAGTATCGTGTACTATGTGCCTCGTCGAGGATCCTTCTCTTTAAAACTGGTACATCGGGCACACACCACCTTTCTTTGAATCCCAAACTCCCGTCAGGTTTAATCTCAAACCCTACTCGGTTTCCTGAAGGAATTTCCCATCTGATTTTTACGAGTTCTTCATCCTCCCATTGTAGAGCTCTAATCTCGTGATATAACTCCGCTCTGCGACCATTATGCTCAAATCAAGATCGTCGATGAACCAACTCTAAGTTCATTCTCTTGAAGTCTCACGACAATACCAAATTAGGAATTTCCCAAATGTTGCCAAGGGTATGCGTAGTCTTTCTACTCGTGAGCGCCAAGAACGACGTTCGCCTTACCCTCATGGTATAATAGTTCAATCTTATAGTCCTTGATCAGTTCTAACCACCGGCGTTGTCTCATGTTGAGTTCCTTCTGCGTGAAGATATATTTCAGGCTTTTGTGGTCCGTGTAGAACTTGATACTCACTCCGTAGAGGTAATGACGCCAGATTTTCAAAGCAAACACCACAGCTGCTAATTCTAGGTCATGAGTTGGGTAGTTTCGTTCATGAACCTTTAACTGCCTTGACGCATAAGCAATGACCTTCCCTTGTTGCATCAGTACGCAACCCAGGCCATTCAGTGAGGCGTCACTGTAGACTTCATACTCGTCTCCATCTGTAGGGAGAGCTAAGACGGGCGCTGTGGTAAGCCTTGTCTTGAGTTCCTGGAATGCATTCTCGCACTCGTCGCTCCATATGAATTTGGATTCTTTTTGTAGCAGTTTTGTCATTGGTCGTGCTACCTTAGAGAAATCCGGAACGAACCTCCTGTAGTATCCTGCCAATCCTAGGAAGCTGCGTATCTCAGTTATATTTGTGGGAGCCTTCCATTCTTTGATCAAGGCCGATCTTTGCAGGATCTACCATCACTCCGTCCTTCGAGATGACGTGACCCAGGAATGCTACCTTTTCAAGCCAAAATTCGCACTTGGAAAATTTAGCATACCACTTATATTTCCTCAGTATTCCCAGAATAATATGGAGATGTTCCTCGTGTTCTGCCCCAGTCTTGGAATAAATCAGGATATCGTCAATGAAAACCACTACGCATATGTCTAGATACTCGTGGAAGGTCCTGTTCATCTGATCCATGAACACTGCTGGAGCGTTTGTCAAACCGAACGGCATTACCTTAAACTCGTAATGACCATATCTGCTTCTGAAAGCAGTCTTCTGAATGTCCTGTTCTCTTACCGCAATCTGATGATAACCTGACCTCAGGTCGATCTTAGAAAACACTCCCGCGCCCTTCAATTGATCAAAGAGATCGTCGATTCTGGGTAAAGGGTAGCGGTTCTTAATGGTCACCTTGTTTAACTCCCTGTAGTCGATGCAGAGTCTCATACTGCCATCCTTCTTTTTCACGAAGAGAACCGGTGCTCCCCAAGGCGAGACACTTGGTCGTATGAAACCCTTTTCAATCATTTCCTCTAGTTGTTTCTTCAATTCCTGTAGTTCTACCGGTGCCATCCTATAGGGTGCCTTTGAGATTGGGGCCGTGCCTGGCACAAGGTCGATTGAGAATTCAACGTCACGAGCAGGTGGTAAGCCTGGTAAGTCTTCTGGGAAAACGTCAGGGAATTCCCGTACCACGTGAATACCTTCGATGTCCACGCTTTCCTTGACTTCATTGACGCTGCATAGGTACACTTGGTGTCCTTTTCTTTCTAGCCGCTGTAGTTGTAACATAGAGATGATTTTCGCCCCCTTAATTGGCGAAGTCTTCTGATACGTGACTCTAGTCCCTGTAGGATGCTTCAAGCGAATTTTCCGATCTCGGCACTCGAACAACGCATGATACTTAGTCAACCAATCGATCCCCAGAATGACGTCGAACTCCGGCATGTCAAAAAGAATAAGGTCGGAAGGGAAGATTGTTTTATGGATTGTGATTGGAGTTTCTTTGAATATTTTGGAACATTTGAAAAATTTTCCGTTTGGTAAAGAAATATTTGCGTTGATTGATTCGGATTTTGTGAGATTAGCCTTTGAAACAAATTTAGAAGATACAAAGGACAATGATGCCCCGGTGTCAAATAAAACGACAGCGTTCACAGAGTTTATAGGAAAAATACCAGTGATGACGTCTGCCTCAGGTGACTCTTCTGCCTCGGCCTCTGTGAGTACATAAACTCGACTCGCACCACAACAGATCAGGTACCCCGCAACAAAGCCGTGTTCTGGTTGTTGGGGCATACATTCGACTTATGCCCTACCATCTTGCATTTGAAACAGGTGATTGGCAGACCATTGCACTGCCTCCCCTCATGTAGAGCCTTGCGGCATATACGACAATTCCCCGGTGCGGCCCTTGGTTGAGGAGCCCTTTCTGCAACCATGGCTCTCTCGTTGTTCCCAGCAGGAACCTCGTTTTGGAACGCAGGCCTCGAAAATTTGGCCTCGCTGACCCAAGGCGTTGGTAGTTCGGCTCGAATGAAGCTCGATCGTGACACGGAAGGCACAAACACCTTCTTCTTCTTTTTCACCTTTTTCTAACTCCGGAGAAGCCCATAGGTCGCATGCGCATTCATACGCCGCAAAGAACGGTATTGTAGGTGTTGGTACTCATGTGGGTACGCATAGTGTTGGACATATTGCGCAGATACCTGCGGGTCATGGCCCTTTCGTTGGGAGCGATCGCAGTCCCAAATTTGGCCAGCTGTTGAAATTTTGCGGTGTATTCTTAGAGTGTCATGTCCCCCATCTTAAGAGCTATGAATTCCTCTTCCTTCTGACAACGGAGCTCATACCCAAAGTACTTCTCCTAGATTTTCGCAGAACTCGTACCATGTGAACGTGGCGTCAGGCTCGTTGGTCCCGACCAATGCCCACCAATCATTCGCCTCGCCTTTCAAGTAGTAGGCGGCGATGTTTACCCTATCCTCCTGGAGGTGTCTGCTAGGTCCATCAGCTTTTTCATCTCTTCTATCCAATTCGTGAGATCGATAGGGTTACTTGAACCCGAGTATTCTTGTGGTCGATGACGTGAAACACGATCAAACGCGCTTGGATGATGTTGGCGGTTTGCGTTGTCCGTGGCTATTTCTGCCAAACGGATCAAAGATTCTTCTGCCAGGAGGTGTCTTTCCTCGTCTGTCATTGGAGGTGCAGCCATTCTGAAAGAATAGGGAAGCGAAGAAATTCATTAGTCTTGCAAGGCGTTAGATAGCATGCTTGACATTGATAGAATTTATTTGAAAACAGAAGTGATGACAGTAGTCATGCAAGTAAGCACAGAAGTTAGGTATTTTATTTCATTGAGATGTAATTGTTGGTCACATCGGTTTTAGGACTTAAAAATGTATCGTGTACATTTTCTTGGTATGAATGAAAAAGGTAGGAGAGAGGGAATGTATTTTTATGGGATTAATGATGATTTAACAGATGTCCTCGCTCTGTGCCGTCTGGTACTCCTTCGGTGCTTCGATCCTCGGGAATTGAATTATTATTTAGATTTTATATCCGAGGATAGTTGTTAGTTTTTTTGTCAGTCACTTCAGCAAGTAGCAAGCATACGATAGTTAGTGTATTTTATTTTGAGGGAAGTAGTTAGTTTTTTAAAAATCCTTAGCTTATGGTCAGTCCTTAAGGTTTCTACCCATTCTCACACTTTAAAGCGATTTTAAGTTTATTATTTAAGTGATCTAATAAAGAAAGATCTAATTTATTATTTGATCCTAATAGTCTTGCAGTTTAACATATTAATATGTTTGTACTGCCCAGTGTCTCGTTAGGTAAGCATAAATCGCATTAGGCAATTCATGTTACAGTCCACGAGTCACTCGATACTAATCAGAATAACCTGGTTTTTCGTCGACTTTAATTACTAAGGCGGAAATTAATTAAGTCTTAAACCAGCGTTATTAATTATACATAAAACCCAAAATGTTACATCGTAATTCAAGAGTTGAATAAAACAACTACGTATGCGGAAATTTAAAAGAGTAGCGTCTTATATATTACAAATCTCTCAAGAATGACATAAAGTAAAGCGTAAAAACGTTGCATGGCCCCGCCCAAAATCCGACTTCGGTCCATGATTACCTGCACAATAAATCGATGGGGATGCTCACGAGCTGACAAAGTGACTAGCTATGCTCATACTTACCCTCGATTTCAATTACTTTGGTTTAATATTATCGCTTTATAAACATAACATTATGATAAAACATAAACATGCTTAATACAATTAGCATGTAAAGACATATATGTCATAATAAGCATGCGGTTAAAGCGATAAATCATATAAGCATGATATTCAGTTATGAAAGCAAATAACATATAATATCATAGCCATAGTATCACAACATATCAAAGAAGATTACAAAGCGATATCGGATCGCATACATACATACGTATCGTATTGTTCTCATCATGCACTGATTCACTACGTAAACTTGTGGTCTTTAATTTTCAAGATGGTACACACTGCTCTCATTTAATCAAACAACACACAACACATCATCGCTACGAGCCCGACCACCGAGTAGGCCCTTGTACTGATCGATTGCATCTCACTTCCATAGTGCAGAGGCTTACTCGACTCGTAAACCACGCCGAATACTATAATACTTGCATCTCATCCTCTAGTGTTCGAAATGATTCAACTTCGATACAATCTCGCCAAGTAATCTTTACGCAGGTAAGAACGAATGCTAGCGTCGCGTCAATAAAGACGAAACACGGCAAGGAGGCGAGGCAGTAAAGCGCATATGCACATAATGTTACGGTGGTCTCCGATAACTTTAGCGAAATAGAGTGAATTAAACCCTAGTCTAGTACATGTACATTAGTATCCACGTTAAGAATGGGCCACGCTATTCGTAGAGCACCTTAACTCCAGATAAAACGACTATTTCCTAAAGCCTGTGGCAAAAACCATGGCATATTCAATTATCTTGTCCGGCAATGGCGACCGCCACAAGACTATCTTAAACCCACTTCACTTACGATTGACGTTTTCATATCTGAGGCCCAAGCTTGACCTTTTATTTAACTTACTCATTATTCATTATTTATTTGACATTCAATATCACATGTTACTAGACTCTCCTAGTCTCAGCGTCAAACGTTTTATTTGAATCAGAGGTTTCATATGATCACATAACACATTCGTTTATTATTTGAAGTGTTGTTAATTATTAACGTTTTTAAATTTCTAATTCGATATGTTTATTAATATGTCAAATTTTATTTAAGTGTTTTTCAAACACTTTAAGTTATTTACTTATTCATTTTAAATTTTCTATACTTAGTAAAATTTTCAATTATTTTCCGTATTTCACTATTCACTTTTCACTATTCACTATTCACTATTCACTATTGACTTTTCACTATTCACCGTATTTTATACGTATTTTTATACGTATTCGTATTTTTATACTTCGTATTCTATACGTATTTTTATACTTATACGTATTCTTATACTTGTACGTATTTTTATATTTATACGTATTTTTATACTTAAGGTATTTTAGTATAATACTAAACTTGTTTTTATTTTCTAAGTACAAATTTCTAGTTTCAAAGTCGTTAGGTTCCTTTTGAACTTTGTGATATTTGTAAATATTTTAACAGTTTAGTTTTAAAAACGTTAAGTTCGTTTTGTACTTAGTGATTTTTGAAAATATCTAAAAGTCTAGTTTTAAAAACGTTAAGTTCGTTTTGTAATTAGTGATTTGTGAAAATATTTTAAAATGTAAGACTCGGTTAAATTTAGTCGTCTATTTATTTAAGTTAGTGATAGTATCGTGGATGATTCATTTATAGTCCGTATGTCCAAGTTCAACAATCCAATAGCAAAGGTAGTAGCACACGATTTAATTCATTTTTATACGGTTACTCATTTTTTTATCGGTTTAACATAATTCATTTATAATCAAAACGATTTATACAAAAATTCAATTCTAATTACTATTTAACTTTAGTGACTTAGTGATAATTTTATTTTAGTCAAATTTAGTCAATTTTAAGTGTATATGTCGTGTGATATAATATATATGTCAAAATTGATTTATTTCTTTTAATTTCTTAATTCTAACTTATTAACTAATAATTAAATTATATTAACAATAAACTAAAAAGTGATAAAAGCAATTTATAGCCTAAAAACATCACAAATGCCGTGAGCACTAAGGTGGGTGTTCAAATTTTCATTTTTCGATTTTATCGGTTTTTAGCTTTAAGTCTTTATATTTTAATTATTCTAATTATACTAAAACGATTTAAACTAAAATGAAATTTACTAACAATTTCATTTATATTTATGAATAGTGTTTTTCAACACTTTAATTTTCTAACTTTTTAATCTAAATGATTTATAATGTTTTAAGTTGATTTATATAATATGACTAACAATATATAAAACAATAACTAAACATAAACACAAATTATTAACAAACATAATATAAAACATAATCAAAGTGAACAATATTGATGAACATCAACATGAATATCATATGAACACACATGAAGATCATAATAAAACTCAAGAACACTAATTTCGATTTTAATAATTTATAATTTGTTTTCCTAATTTAATTATTTTTGCATGGTAGCATCCTTTTTAACTAACTTATTCTAACATATTATTTACAAAAATTAAAAGTGAATATTTAGTAAAAAAAATGGAAAATGCCGAGATATGTTATATGTGTATATATATTTCTATTTTCGATTTTAATCACTTTAAACTCATTTTTAATATTTCACATAATTTTTATATAACATCACTACTTAAATAAAACATAACTAGACCTAAAAATCATATGGACATAAATTAAAATGCTCAAAATTAATTTAACTAAATATATAAACATAATACTACAATACTCTATTTAACATATTATTTAGTTATTATCATTTTATTATACTACACATAAACATACAAGTTCATATAAGTGATGTTTAACATATTTAACATAAAAATCATAATCATAAAATTATAATAACAAAACAAATTAATTTACTAAAAGGATAATACAAGACATAGTTAGTCACCTTGATTTGGCAAGTTATTGATTATCGGGATCGACTAAATTATCTAAGTCCAAAGCTTCACCCTCAAACCCGTCTTCACCTTCAAAAATAAACCCGAGATAGTAAGCTTGAATACCTTCTAATTAGCTAAATAATACTAGTAAGTATTAGAGTAATATTTAGGTTTTTATTTAGGATGTTTTAGGGTAAAAATGAAAGAAAATCAAAGGGAGAAATGGGGCAAAGGGGCACGGCTCAAAATGGAGGAGAAAATGATGTTTTTGCACTTGTGAAAATAAGGGAACAAGTTAGTATATTTTTAGGTTAAATGAATTAGGTTTTGCTTTAATTAGAAAATAAATAAAGTTTAATTAAATTAGATTTATGACATCAAAAGTCTTGGTTGCCAATATTGACTCATTTAGGATGCTTCCTAAGATATTTGATCAAATTAAAGTTTTCCACGAAATTTATCAGTTTTTAAAAAGTCGGGCGTCAAAAGCGATAAAAGTCAACGTGTGCGCGTTTGACTATTTTTCGAAATATTTCTACTTTTGAATTCTAAGATTAAAATATTTATTTCATTATTCAAAAATATTAAAAAGTATTAAAGAAGTCGAGAAATTTTACAAAACGAAAGTTTTGCAAAATGTGTGATGTTGAAAGATTAAATGATTAAGAATTGATTTAATATTTGAAATTAGAATTTGATGGCTAATTATAGAATTAAATTAACACGGGGTGTTACAGAAAGGATTTCTACAACTTCATCTAATTATTCTCTTTACCTAAAACTTTTATTTCGTTCTCTTTTAAAAATTTCCAACATCTCAATTCTTTACTTCTAAATTACTAATTTCCAAAACCTAAAATTCTTACTAACTACTTCTTAAAAATAAACTTTTATTCCTTGCCTTAACTTCGCAAAATGATTTCATTTTTACTTAACAATTTTGTGAATTTCACTTAATTTATCCTCAAAACCCTTTGAACTATATTACCTTCAATCTCTAAAACTTACTATCCCTTTCAAAATTTAAAGGTTCTTGATAATTTATAAATTCTAATTACCTTCTAAAATTAACATTCATGTGTTCCCTTTAAAATATATTTGATAATTATTCAATTATTTCTTAAAACTTTAATTCGTAATCTCAAATATCTTCGAAATTATTTTGTTTTAAATCGTATATTCTTTACCTCATTTACAATCAAATTTGATTATTGTCAAATTTTTTGAACTTACCAATACTTTTTCCAAATTCTCAACCTTTGAAATGAATTTATATCTTTTCTACTTAAAGTTAGTAATTATGTCTAAAACTTTCTTAAGGGGGTAGGACAAAACATGATGTTTTAAAATCATTGATTAAAATTATTCAAAATCATTATTTCAACCAACTTTAAATTATATATTTAACTTCAAATAAAATCATACTATGTTTTATTTTAAAACCGTTATAATTTTAATTTAAATTAATTCCGTACAAAACTTCTAGGCCCCACCTTTTTGAAAGTCCCTTTGAAGTCGGTTTTGGAAAATAACAATCTAGCAACATTTTTATATTAATTCAAAATATCTCATGTGTAAATATAAAACGATTATATCTTTCAATCTTTTCACTCTATCTAACATCTTAACAATAATTCAAACATTCAAACTTTTGGAAAAGGTTTATTCTACCAAAATAAAATATCAATATCGAAACTTGTAAAATCTTGATATTCTCTCTAACTGCATTGCCCAACTGCAAGTAGTTATCCACTCTATCCAAGTTTCGGGACGAAACTTTTCTTAAGGGGGTAGGTTTGTAACACCCCGTGTTATTTTAACACAATTTGATAAAAGAATTTAATTCCTTAAATTAAATTCATCCTTTTTTCCATATAATAAAAATGCGACTGAAATTTTTCGCCAAATAATATTAAATTTTTTCTAAGTACAAATTTAAAAATTTTGAAAAATAAAGTTTGTTCTATTATCTTCAGAATTGAAAAAGAAACACATTTCAAAATTTTATAAAAATGAACACTTATACTTTTCCCGTCTCTGAAATTCGGGTCAACAATTTCAAACACGCAAATCAAAGTCAAGCCACTTTATTTTTTTTCATAATTCACGTGAACAACACTTACACATCAAAAAAATATAATCAATTTGATTATTTTTAATAAAACATATTATATTAATATATAATTACTATTCCTTTTCTATTAAACTAGCTTTTTCTAAATTGTCGAAATTATAAGGCACACTTAATTTAATTTGATTAAATTTTTGACGTTTGATTATAATTATTTAAATCTATAACATTCAACGAAAAAAATAAATATTTCGACCTAGGAAATTTTTATTCAAAATTTCAAGGATTAAACTCGATTTTTATATTTAGTACCTTTTGAAAATTAGTTTTAATTTTTAATTCCAATTTTATTTTAAAACACTATTTTAATATCATATCTTTTATTTCGAAACCTTTCGCGATCGCGCAAATCGAAAATTTCGAGAAATGAAAACCGAGCCCGAAAATTTGACTTTTGACTTTTGACTTTCCTTAGTCAAATTTTATCCTCTTCCATATTTTCTTACACAAGTCTTTATTTACTTACACCTTTATATTTGTCATCATCACTTTTAATTTTGTAATTAAAATTTAAAGATTATACATAATAATAATAATACTTATAAAATATAATACTACTACTTTAATATTATCATTTTCATTTCCGTCACTTTTAAAATTTTTCCAAAGTAGTAAATAAAATATTTTAGTCTTAAATTTATAAAATGAATACTTTTCGTAAAATCACAAACAAAGACTTTTTAACTTTTATCGCTTTTGACACCCGACTTTTTTTAAAACTGATAAATTTCGTGAAAAACTTTTTATCATCAAAATATCAAGGGAAGCTTCCTAAATGAGTCAAATGTGCCAACTTGATTTTATGACTCATAATTTTAATTTAATTAAACATTATTTTCTAATTAAAAACAAACTTTAACCTAAATGCATTTAACCTAAATTCACACAACTTGTCTCATAAAATCACAAGCGCAAAAACATCACTTGGTTGCCCTCATTTGGACGTAGCATATGCTCCTTACTCTCCCTTTTATTTTTCTTCCATTATTTCCTAAAACCTCCTAAATTAAAACCTTAATAATATTTCTAATAAATCATAAGTGTTCTAGTTAATTAGTGGGTTTATTAAGAGCTAAATTCTTGGGTATTTTGGGTGAAGAAAAATCCGATCTAAAATTTATTTTAGATCCCCAACGATTAACATCCTAATTAAGGTGACTAGTTATATCTCGTATTATCCTCTTAGTAAATTAATTTGTTTTGTTAGTATAATTTTATAAGTATGAAAATTATGTGAAAATATGTTAAACATCATTTGTATGTTATGTGTACTAATAAAATGATAATAACTAATAATAATGTTAGTATACTTTATTGTTTTCATTTTTGAATCATATTGTTTTTTCCACTTTAAATTGATGTTCATATGTTTAGTTATGTTTTTATGAGTTTTAAACATATTATAAGTATATATAAAATTATGTTAAATATTAACAATGAGTTTAAAGTGAATAAAAATCGAAAATAAAAATATATACATACATGAGCAAACTCACGGTTTTCCCTATTTTTTTAATAAATTTTTACTTTTAATTTTTGAAAATAATATGTTATGATAAGTTAGGTTAAAATGGTTGTTAATATGTGATAAAAATTAAATTAGGAAAATAAATTGTTAAGTGGAAAATATGCAAAAATGTGTTCTTGATAAAGTATGGTGTTCTTAAGTATTCTTGAGTTGTTCTTGAGTTGTTCATGTGTTCTTCATGTTTATACAAATTTTGATTTATAATGTTTTTATGTTTGTTGTTATTTATTGTTTTGTTTAACTAATAAGTAATTATATTACTAACCATATAAACTAAACTACTAAAATCATTAAGTTTAAAAAGTTAGAAATTTAAAGTGTTGAAAAACACTATTCATATATATAAATGAAATTTTTAGTAAATTTCATTTTAGTTTAAATCGTTTTAGTATAATTAGAATATATAAACTTTAAACTAAAAACCGATAAAAATCGAAAAATGAAAATTTGAACTTCATCATGAAACCCCACGGCATTCTTGCTTAATTTAGAGTTAAATTTGTTTTTATCACTTTTTAGTTTATTGTTAATATAATTTAATTATTAGTTAATAAGTTAGATTTAAGAAATTAAAAGAAATAAATCAATTTTGACATATATATTAAGTCACACGACATCATCACTTAAAATTGACTAAATTTGATTAAAATGAAATTATCACTAAGTCACTAAAGTTTAATAGTTATTAGAATCAAAATATTATATAAATCGATTTAGTTATAAATGAAATATTATAAACCGATAAAAATATGTAACCGTTATAAAAATGAACTAAATCGTGTGCTACCGCCTTTGCATATTGGACTGTTGAACTTGGACTTACGGACTAGAATGAACCATTCACGATACCATTATTATTAAAAATGAAAATCGCTAAATTTAGTAAATAGACGACTAAATTTAACTAAGTCTCATTTTAAAATGAATTTCATTATCACTTTTTATAAATCGAACTTAACATTTTTAAAACTAGAATTTTAAAATGAATATCATTATCACTTGTTACAAATTGAACTTAACGTTTTTAAAACTAG
Source organism: Dianthus caryophyllus (assembly GCA_023091065.1). Classification (NCBI taxonomy): domain Eukaryota; kingdom Viridiplantae; phylum Streptophyta; class Magnoliopsida; order Caryophyllales; family Caryophyllaceae; genus Dianthus; species Dianthus caryophyllus. The sequence continues at coordinate 5,262,893 of CM041529.1, read as the reverse complement.
ACTTTTAGAATATTTTCAAAAATCACTAAGTACAAAACGAACCTAACGACTTTGAAACTAGAAATTTGTACTTAGGAAATAAAAACAAGTTTAGTGTTATACTAAAATATCTTAAGTACAAAAATACGAATACGTATAAAAATACGTATAAAATACGAAGTATAAGAATACGAATACGTATAAAATACGAAGTATAAGAAATCGAATACGTATAAAAATACGTATAAAATACGGTGAATAGTGAATAGTGAATAGTGAATAGTGAATAGTAAAATATTGAAAATAATTGAAAATTTTACTAAGTATAGAAAATTGAAAATGAATAAGTAAATAACTTAAGGTGTTTGAAAAACACTTAAATAAAATTGGACATACTAATAAACATATCATTATAGAAGCCTAAAAACGTTAATAATTAACAACACTTCAAATAATAAACGAACGTGTTATGTGATCATATGAAACCTACAATTCAAATAAAACGTTTGACGATGAGACTAGGAGAGTCTAGTAACATGTGATATGTAATATCAAATAAATAATAAATCATGAGTAAGTTAAATAAAAGGTCAAGCTTGGGCCTCAGATAAGGGAACGTCAATCGTAAGTGAAGTGGGTTTAAGATAGTCTTGTAGCTACGCCATCAGTACAAGATAATGAATATGCCAAGGCTTTTGTCTCAGGCTTTAGGAAATAGTCGTTTTATCCAGAGTTAAGGTGCTCTATGAATAGCATAGCCTACTCTTAACGTGGATACTAGTGTACATGTACTAGACTAGGGTCTTATTCCCCTATTTCGCTAAAGTTATCAGGGCCACCGTGACATTATGTGCTTATGCGCTTTGCGGTTCTGTCTCCTTGCCGTGTTTCGTTCTTAGTGGGCGCGACACTAGCATTCGTTCTTACCCTGCGTAAAGATTACTTGACGAGATTGTATCTTAAGTTCGAATCATTTCGAACACTAGAAGATGAGATGCAAGTACTATAGTATTCGGCGTGGTTTACGAGTCGAGTAAGCCGCTGCACTATGGTAGTGAGATGCAAGCGACTAGAGTACAATGGCCTACTCAGTGGTCAGGCTCGTAAGCAGTATGTGTTGTTTGTTGTTTGATTAAATGAGAACGAGTGTGTACCATCTTCGAAAATTAAACGAATGTGCATAGCTCAAATATGTATACATGGATTGTTCAAGGCTTTCAAGTTTCACCTCTTTATTTTTAAAAAGAAAAAGCTAGTTTTTGGTTTTAAAAATAAAATCTCCCCAGCGGAGTCGCCAAACTGTGGAACCCGGGATCGAATGGGACCCAACTCGGCGTCTTACTTAAGGGCGCTTTAAGTTAAAAAGACTAATTTACAAAAACCTTTAAAACTGTTTTGGAGTCGCCACCTAATTATCACGGAAATTAGGAACCTGCTATCATGTCCTAGCCTAAAGACATGTCCTAGATTTCGGAGCACGCCGACACCCCTAGATCTAAGGCTTGTGAAACCAGAATGGATTCGGGGTGAGGGTACTTTAGAAAAAGAGTAATTCAAATAACGATTTATGAAAACCTTTTAGAAAAGCCTATGTAAAAATAGCCTCTACTGACCTAGAACAATCCAAGTAAGATGATATTTGAGCTAATGTTATCGCTACGTACAAGTGTGAAAAAGTTTGTAAAAGAATGCAGATGCATATGCAAAAAGATTGATTAAAACCCTCAGTTTAGCATGTTTAACTTGTTAACGAAAACGGTTCAGTTAAAGGTCGAATTCATTGTTTAAGTTGATTTTAATGCAAAAGAAGGGTGCAAGATGCATGCAAATAAAATAAAGTTCAATTGTCCATTGGTTTATTTTAAGAGGTCGGTTGCTTATGCGACTTTGGCGTGTCATCGGATATGGAGTGTACCCGAAGTAAATAGAACACTTGGAGTGCAAGCGCGCTGGGTTCCAAAGCCGGGGGCGCTAGAGTGTAGTCCCCTTTGTTAGTCCATAAAAAATAAGAAAAAGCTTTGATCCAAGTGGATCGGTACCTACCTGGTCCTGACGCTTCAGATCTGGGCAGAGCTTCACTTCTTGAACTAAAAAGGAGGGTGAATTAAACACGGGATGGTGTGTTGAACTCAAGGATTTGAGTGCGTGAGGCTTGAGAGAGTTTTGTGGAGTGTTTGCTGTGAAAACTGGTTGTGAATTGTGTTTTCGAGGTCAGGGTATAGGGGTGTATATATACTAAAAACCTCGGAGAAATTAGGAAATCCGGTGATAAAAACAGGCCAGGAAACCGCATAGCCTTATGCGGTTGCCCAGGCAAACCGCATAGGCTTATGCGGTTGCCACCCCAAACCGCATAAGACTATGCGGTTTGTGGGTGTGGTTTTTGCGTAGTTTCCTAGTTCCGGTTTAATAAAATCTTTGAAAGATTACGGGATAATCTCAAGCTTGCTCGTCAAGAAAACCCCTGGGATATTTCCTGAGATATTTGTGATGTGTAGGGCTTTGGAGTGCGGGCCAAAGGCTGGGTTTGGGTTCGGTTTTGGGCCCGAGACCCGGAAAAATGAAAAGGGTGTATTTGCATAGATTTTGTGAAATAAGGTAAGACGCGAGGCTGTATTTTGTGTAAGAGGGGGCTAAAGGGAAGATCTAGCCACCGGGCCTATATTTAGGAATTTAGGAATGCTGAATTAGACCTTGTTAATGTAAAAGGGCTAATTGTAGTGCAAATGCGAAACTCATGCCAAATGAAGCAGGACAAGGACCTAGCTAGACTCCAAATGGACAAAATGAACATTTATTTAAATGCGATGTGAAGCGACCTAAATCATTTTAACATTTCAAAGCGACTCAAAATGAATTCGACATTAGTTAGAACCGTTTAAGTCAACGTTAAAGCATGCGTAATAAAAGTCCGTGTTACATCACAGGGTTTTGTGCGGGAGGGTACGGATATGGGTATCCACACTCCTCTCCGCCTCATTTCATTCCAAATCCTTATAAAAAACAAGGTTGAGTGTTGTTAATGGTGAAGGGTTTAGAGATTGCTATATGCCCAAGGTCGAGAGCGTCCCTCTTTAGTGAGGGGTGGCGTTGTATTCCACGGTAGAGGTTATATTGATGGCGCACGTTGTTGATGGGCATAAATTAAGTTCTGGGTTTCCTACTGCTTAAATGCCTTAGTTATGCAACATAAGCTAGGGCTTATCCTACATGTTCTTTTATGCATTACTCCATCCATTCCATTCGTTTGTGCTTGTTTGGCTTTAGTAGTTTGGTCGTCGAATGATGTGGACGAATTTTCTCGCAATACAATGTGCCGAACTTAAAAAAAGTATATTTTTCTCTGCATTCTGTAATGTAAAACATCAATAGCTGTGGTACGAAGTACGACAGGGGTCCACCGAGGTTTCTTATTAAACTGGGCCATGATTCTGAATTGTAGGAAACGAGTAACGATGTTGCTGATGTATTATATCTCAACAGTTTATGTACTTCCTAATAATTCCTGATTGGTCATGATGATGTACAAACATATATACTATCACCAATAAGTCAAAACCTCACCAATTGACATTCCTCAAAAACTCGATCTTCAAAGGACAATCTCGTCTCTTGTCCCACAAAATAAAATCCCCCGAAAAGGCTGGTGCCCGCGGCATAATACTATAACCATCAATTACCGTATCACACGTGTATACTCTCAAACCATTTCGCCCTTGCACCCTCCATTCTTATTGATTACTTCAAATTCGTTCTAATATCCTCTTATATTCCCATTCCGCAATTCCTTTTTCCTTCTTCTTATTTTCATCAATCCTCAAATTCGATCTCCATATTTCCAAAGTTATGAACAACCCAAGTTATCGCTTTATTCTATCCTTAGGTACCTCAATTGCTTTATCACTATTCCGTCATTTAATTCTCACTTGTTTATCAACTAACATTCCCAAGTTATGTTCATCAACAATATTCCTCAATATGTCACCTAAACTTCACTTATTATCCATAATTTCAATCAATCAAGAAAGGTTTTACCTAGATCGCACATGACTCTTTATCCACAAGGTCATCTTATGTAATCGATTCACTCGCTCACTCACAACTCCGTATATGCTAACATGTTTCCCTAGTGTCTCCAAATTCCAAATTTGATGTCGACATATAATTTCACACCTCAACTCTTCATTTAAATCCTTTAAATGCATCAAATCCTCTCTACTTGGCTCAAATCCAACTCACTTACTAAATTTTACCTCAAATCCAATAGGACACTTGTTTCACATTCCTAATCCTCGAGATGCAACGCTCTCTCGTCACACATTATTCGTATTTACTCTTTATCCTAATAAGCTTGCCAACTCCCTTCCGTCTCACATCTCCTCAATCACAAGTCTATACATCCTCACTCATCAAGACCATGTAATCTTCAAGGTAAGCTAAACATTGACCCATACATAAGCAAATCGACACATTATTAGCAAAATTGCAACATTATAAAACAAGGGAACCATGTTTTAAATATGAACATGTAAACTTTAATCTTATACCCTATGGTATATAAAAAAAAATTGGCAAAATTTTAAGATAAGATTCTCAAATTAAGGCAATGCATATCACTGTTAACAAAATTGGTGTCTTAATATTCAATTAAATCAAGAAAACTTTAAAACAAAATTTTCAAATTGAAGGTCGTATCTAGCTAGCATCATCCAACAACATTTGGATCAATCATAATACCACATGAACAAGCACTAAGTACCAAGAAATGATTAGGTCACATTTAAAAGCAATGATCAAAATTAGGCATCTTGATATGAAATTTCAAAGCATTTTGGGAAACATTTAAAAATGGGAATTTCGATTCAAAACGATAAATGTCATTGCCAACCAAGATAGCATGGCATTCGTTAATTAAATCAAGTCTCGAACTTGAAAACTCAAAGTTTAAGAATCACATTAAAGTTTTAAAATTTTCGAATGTACGACCAAATTATCAATGACGACCAAATTGTGGTCCTTGTTAAAATTGACCAAGCAATAAATGCGAAATCAAATTATCGACCCAAGAATAAATATACTTTTGGGTCATAAAATAAATTTTTGGGTAAAATTCAACATTAAAGTTCCATACTTAACATCATAAATGATTTAAAAAGTGATTAATGTCATTAAACAAGGGATAATGATTTTAAATAAAAGATTAAAAGAGATAACATAAGGCAATAACAAAAATTTTAGCGAAAATCACAACCAAAACAGACACTCGGTCGAGTGCTGGGTCTACTCGGTCGAGTGACTCACTTCCAGAAACTTGAAAGTTTCTGGAAACGGTCCACTCGGTCGAGTGATAGGGCTCACTCGGTCGAGTGACTTCTACTCGATCGGGTACTAGCTCGCACTCGGCTCGGTGCCTCTCTATGGTTTGCAATTCCCGACTAACAAATACCATTTTTACTCTAACAGTTACTCTACTAATAATCATTATTAATCACACCCTAACTCTAACACTAGCCAACATATACGATATTGACATGCCTAAAAACGAACACATTTTCACATGATAAGATATACCAAATCATAAACAACGATATCATGTGAGAAGCATATCAACACGTTAAAACACGGAGTTACGCAACATCATAAACGTTATCATGCATCAAATCGAATAAGATATCATGCAAGGTACTTAGCAAAATCATATCACGCATATAACCATGCAACATGTCATATCACGTTTCCCGACTCGTAACCACCCACGTAGTGACCAACCGAAACAATAGGATCAAATTTTGAGATGAGGGATCCTACTCACCCAAAACCGACCTCCTATTATACTCAAATCGGGTTCATTTTATTAGACACTCCTAGATTCATTTTGGTTCATTGGTTTAGGTTCCAAAACCTGGCTCTGATACCACTTTGTAACACCCCGACTATCCGGCCAAGATATTCGGGGCGCTACCATCTCGGTTTCCCAAGGTAGTGTTCCAAAAACTTCGATCAAAGAACATTTTATTATAAATATAAAGTTTAGTGATTACATAAACGTAAACAAATGAATAAATACAACTCGTGACTAGCATGCTCATCTAACTACGACTCATGTCTCGTGACTCCTCAAGTCGTCCTGCAACCCACGTGCTAACCATGCAACCTGTAAACAATCTGCTCCCCATATGATCAAGACATCATATGGATCAACACACACTACAAAAAAACTGTGTCACTGCGACGGAATTTGCGACGGATTTCTATCCGTCGCAAAATGTTTTGTTGCGACGGACATTCCGTCGCAAATATAGTAATATCCGTCACAATAAGAGGCGCCAAAAAATTAAAAACCCGCCAGACTGAAAAAAAAAATTGCGACGGAAATTCCGTCGCAAAAAATGCAATAACCCGTCACAAACTCACGCGCCAAAATAAAGTTGCGCCCGCTAAAAAAAATTTCACAGTTGCGACGGAACTTCCGTCGCAAATGTGTGAAAAACCGTCACTTTTTTTTCGGATTTTTCGCGTCGTAAAATTTAACATTAGAATATTTAAATGCGACAGGAAAAAATGAGTTTGCGACGGAATTTCCGTCGCAAAAGTTGAAAAGTGCGACGGATAGGGTAATTTGCGACGGAAATTCCGTCGCAAAAAAAAATAACAAAAACAACTCCTCAGCCGCAGTTTCATTATTTCAGATCGAAAAAAAAAAAAAAAAAAAAGGGATAGGCGATTAAAAAACCCCAACCGCGCGTTCGACCACCACTACCACCACCACTACCCCCACCCTCCCACGCCGCCGGTGCCGCCGCCGGTGCCGCCACCGTTTTTATTTCCGGCCACCACTAGCCCCACCACCGGCATTCTCCAAAATCAAGGTAAAAACACTAATTTTTGTAATTAATTTGGTTTTTTTTCAGTTAAAATTAAATTTAACCTTTAATTAGATATTGTTAGAGTAGAATTATGACCTAGGATAGAAGCTATGTGTGAGATTTGATTTTCGATTGGTATTAATTTGAAGTTTTAGGGTTTTGATTTAATTGTTGTTGTTGTTGTTAGTTGTTGTTGTTGTTGTTGTTGTTGTTAGTTGTTGTTGTTGTTGTTGCATTGTGATTGTTGTTGTTGTTGTTGTTGTTGTTGTTGCATTGTGATTGTTGTTGTTGTTGTTGTTGTTGTTGTTAGTTGTTGTTGTTGTTGTTAGTTAGTTGTTGTTGTTGTTAGTTGAATTGAAGTTGTTTATATGTTAGTTGTTGTTGTTAGTAGTAGTTGTTGTTGTTGCATTGTCATTGTTGTTGTTGTTGTTGTTGTTGTTAGTTCTTGTTGTTGTACTTAAATTAGTTAATAATAGTTGTAATTAGTAGTAGTATAATATGGAATTATAGTATTAATTAGTAGTAATACATAATAGTAGAATTATAGTATAACTAATATAGTAGTAATTAGTACTAATATTTGTTGTATTTGATGATATTTGTAAGTATTAAGTGTTGTTTGTTGGTAGTATCATACATAATAGTAATGTTAATTGTTAAATTTTTTAAATCATTCATGACTTAGTACCCGTTCAAAAGTTATTCATTAGGAATAACCTTTGAATAGTCCCCATTTTGGGACTGTCTTTAAACGTTTTCTATCACTTAGGTGGTAAATACAATTTTTGTTTGTGTTAGAACGGAAGAAATTTGGTGTCATTTTCCTTTAATGTTCTCTGAATACATATATACACGATTTGTTTCATATCGTTTATATAATGTATTTGGAGAACTGAAGGGAAATGCTGCCGAATTTTTTCTGTTCTAACACATTCAAGAGTTGTGTTTACTAGTGATAGAAGACGTTTAAAGATGGGTTTAGGTTGGAGTGATAAGGACCCCATGACCGAAATTCACTTAAAATTTTATATATTTATATATAAGCTCCCGTTGTCTATAATATTTGTTTTGTGATGAATTGTGTTGTGATGAAATAATTTGTTGTGATAATTGTTTGTTTTGTGATCATAATTATTTGTGTATGTGTTATTGATCATGATTATGTTAGATTGAAATGAAGAGAGCCGACCGAAAATGGATGTATGAACGTTTAGATGATAATAAAAGAATTAGGGCTGAATATGCTACTGGAGTGCTAGAGTTTATCAAGTTAGCAAAGGAGAAAGAAGAGTATAAGAGAATAGGGAAACTTAGGTGCCCATGTTCGAAATGTAGAAACCTAGCATACTTATGTGAGTCCTGAGTTAAAGATCATCTCGGTGTTAGAGGGTTTGATAGTAATTATTACTATTGGACTTCACATGGAGAGTCTTTTCCAACATCCAACGAAGAAGAAGAAGATAATGCACCGATTGAGCAAAATCCGTATCGAGAGATGGTAGAGGATGCATTACGTGATAGGATTAATGAGATTCGTGAAGAGGAGTTAAATACTGCTGAAGATGAGGTGATTGAAGAAACCCCAAACCCAGAAGTCAAAGCCTTCTTTGAAATGCTTCGTAAATCCGAATTGCCAGTGTTTGAAGGGTGTGAGATGTCAGTGCTACAAGTTGCGTCGAGATTGTTATCACTTAAGTGTGAGTTTAACTTAGCTCACCAAGTTCTAGACCGTATCACGTCGTTGATTGGGGATCTGATTCCGAAGCATAATGTTATGTCACGCAACTTCTATGAAATTAAGAATGTGCTTAAAGCTCTTCAACTGCCACATGAAAAGATTGACGCTTGTCCCTTTGGATGTATGTTGTTCTGGGAAGAGAATTCAAATCTTGACAAGTGCAGTAAATGTGGTCGAGATAGATATAAGGCTAATCTAAAATCGACCAAAAAGAGAGTGGGCAAAAAAACTTTAACTTACTTTCCGCTTGGACCAAGGTTGCAAAGAATTTTCGCTACCAAAAGTGTTGCTAGGCATATGACATGGCATTTTGACAGTCGGCGTGCAAGTGGGACTATGTCGCATCCTAGTGACGGTGAGGCCTGGAAACATTTTGACAATGAACACCCTGATTTTGCTAGTGAGCCTCGCAATGTTCGCCTTGGTCTATGCAGCGATGGTTTTTCTCCATATGGTCAGTTTGGAAAATCTTATTCCACATGGCCTGTAATGGTCACTCCATATAACCTTCCTCCTTGGTTATGCATGAAGAAACAATTCATCTTTTTATCATTGATAATTCCTGGTCCTAAGAATCCCAAGTCCAAAATGGATGTGTACTTGCAACCGTTAATCAAAGAGTTAAAACAACTTTGGAGTACGGGGTTGTACACTTATGATGTATCAAAGAAACAAAATTTCCAATTACGAGCAGCTGCGATGTGGACAATAAACGATTTTCCAGCATATGGGATGCTTTCTGGATGGAGCACACAAGGGCATCTCGCTTGTCCGTACTGTCACCGAGTGCCACCTAAGTCTTTTTATCTTGAACATAGTCGGAAAGTATGTTGGTTTGATTGTCATCGACAGTTTTTGCCAACGGATCATCCTTTTCGAAGGAAGTGCTCCGATTTCAGGAAAGATCGACCAAATGAAAAAGATGGACCTCCGCCACGGTTGTCTGGAGAAGAATTGTGGGAAATTGTCAAGTATATGCCAACGATTGTTAACTCTTCTGATCTTGAGTTGAAAAAGTTGAAAGATAAGAAGGAGGGTTGGTGGAAGCAAAGCATTTTTTGGGAGCTTCCTTATTGGAAAACTTTGTTGATTCGACATAATTTGGATGTCATGCACATTGAGAAAAATTTTTTTGAGCAACTAATCAACACGGTTATGGAAGTTCCAAACAAAACATCATTTGGACCTAAGGGCAGATTAGATTTCATGAAATATTGCAAGCGAAGACCCGACTCAACGAGGTTCGTTCTCGATAAGGTCCAGAAAACAGCTTTGTGTGACTGGATTTCTCAACTTAAGTTTCCCGATGGTTACGCTTCGGATTTGAGTAGGTGTGTAGACAACGTAAGCTTGAAATTGCATGGGATGAAAAGTCATGACTGTCATGTATTCATGGAGCGTTTACTACCTGTCGCCCTAAAGGAGCTACTGCCAATCAATGTGTGGAGCGTATTAACTGAGTTGAGCCAGTTCTTTAGAGATTTGTGTGCCTCCAATCTTACTGTTGATGGTATACTGATCTTAGAGAAAAATATTGCTGAGATTATTTGCAAACTTGAGAAGATATTTCCTCCATCATTCTTCAATTGTATGGAACATTTACCTGTTCATTTGCCTTATGAGGCGAAAGTTGGTGGACCTGTTCATTATCGATGGATGTACCCTTATGAAAGGTATATTTAATATTAACCTTACTCCAATTTTTTTCAATACAAAAACTTATAAATAAACACGATTGGAAATCAGATGTTGATATAACTTCATTTTAGGTTTCTTAACCATATCAAGCAAAAAATAGGAAATAAAGCACGGGTTGAAGGGTCTATAGCCAACGCGTATTTGCTTGAAGAGATATCAAATTTTTGCTCATTCTATTTTGAGGACAAAGTGGACACAAGAACAAAAGATTTGGATGTCAAGATACCGACTGACCAAGAAGATGAGACATTACCCGAGATGTTTAGAGATCATATGGGTAGTACGACAGGAAAATGTGTCCGAAGATATTTGACTGATGAAGAGTATAAACAAGCTCATTTCTATGTTTTGTCTAATTGTGAGCTATTAAGACCTTATGAAATGTAAGTCAACTTTGAATACATCGCTTCTTTTAAATTAATATAACATCTTTAGTATGTTCAATAAGTAATAAAATTGATTATTGTGCAGTGAGTTTGAGAAGTACATCTTCAGTAAGTGTCCTCAAATCACTTGCACTGACGAAATTTGGAGCAAACATGAAAAAGAATTTCCGAAATGGTTTGAGCAACAAGTAAGTGTCACTTTATTAATGTCAGTTAATAAACACTAAACCAAATGAAAAATTATTATTTGTTTAATTATATCATTATATTATAGGTCTACATGTTGAAGGATCCTCTACTTAAAGCTTTAGCATTAGGTCCTTCTCGTATAGTTAAAACTTGGAGACGTTATTCGATAAATGGATATCGTTTTCGAGCTTTCAAACAAGGGGTCGATGTACCCAAAGCTACAGTGAGTAACGGAGTCTACGTTAGTTCAACAGAAGGGGTGGACACTTATGGAACCCTCGATGAAGTGATTGAAGTTGTGTATACCTCATCGGAAAGGTGTTATAACTCGATTTTATTCAAATGCGATTGGATAGACAATTCTTCTAAAGGGTTGAATGTGCATAAGAAGTACAATCTTGTAGACGTCAACCGTAGTAGAAAGTATCCAACATATGACCCGTTCGTATTTGCATACCAAGCGGAACAAGTTTGTTACACTTCATATCCTAAAACTAGGAAAGACAACCAATGGTCGGCGGTGTTTAAAATGAAATCAAGATCGAATTTTGATATTCCAGTTGAAGATACTGTTTTTCAAGAAGAGGTAAATGTCGATCTTCCGCAAACATTATCGTCTACAGGTGAGGATGAAGTACAAACCAATGATAATGAAAATGCGGAGGAGGTAGAGGATGATGTAGAGGAAATACAAGAACTGGGTCAGGATGAGGTAGAGGAGGAACATGAGGAGGAGGAAGATGATGAGGAAGAGGAAGATGATGAGGAGGAAGATGATGAGGAAGAGGAAGATGATGAGGAAGAAGAAGATGAAGAGGAAGACGAGGAAGAAGATGAGGATGATGAAGAAGATGGCGTTGAGACACTTTTTCCTGACCGAGACTACAATGAGGATAATAGTGACGATAATGATGACTATTGAACTGTAAGGTGTTAGAAATTAGAAATATTATTATATTTTATTGTTTACATTAAATTTTCTAATATGTTTTTTTTTTTTAGTTTGCAATGGCAGGTGGCAAGAAACAGAATCGGAAAAAGGGATCAGGTAGCAACAGCCAGCGTCATACCGACGAGAACGAGGACGTACATCCGATACCACCCCAAGATCAGATGTTGAATGTGTCGCGTAGGGCGGCGTATGATGGTAATGCTTTTTTATATTGTAATTTGTTTTTATTTAGCTATATTAATTTATGTGTTGATAAGTTTCTGAAACTGACAATTTTCAGGTTCAATAATGACGGTGTCAAGGCAATCGTAAGAGATTCGATCGCGGCGAACTACAATGCCTACTTCCCTAACTGGACGAGCATGCCTCGTGAGCGACAGGAACATATGTTCAATTATTTCAAGGTTAATGTTTAAATTTACATCTAATTAAACATATAACTTATATGTTTTATTTAATTTTCTTGTAATTACACAAATTAAATATACAACTTATATGTTTTATTTAATTTTGGAATAGGCTCGAGTGAAGTTCGACGATGCCGCGGCGCTTGAAGAAGGATATGACCTCGCCGTGAAAAAGCCGTTCCGGGATTTCGTTCACCGAGCGGCAAGGAAGAAGAAACCGCCTAAAGGGATGCCCGAAACTTGCTTTAATTTGTTAAAGACAAGGAAGGAAAAAGACCCGGAATTCGCCGAGAGGTCAAAAAAGGCGACGGAGAATAGGTGCAAGGGGGGAAAAGATGGAAAAGCCCTTCCGACGCACGTGTTGGGTCGCAGAAGTGGTGGTGCGGCGTTGGAAGCTGCTGCGGTATGTCTTTATTATCTATTAAATTTTAAATTTATCGTTTAATATTACCAACAATTTATATTTAATTATTTATATTTTAACACTTCAATGATTTTCAGCAAGGCATCCAAGATTTTACTCCGTTTAAGATGCTGGAGATGTCGAAGAAAAACAAAGAAGGAAAATGGATTACTCCACGGGCCGAGGAAATTGCGGTAATATACTCGTCGTTAATATATTTAGTTTATTCAATATTTAATGGTTTTCAATTAATTTCACATTGATTTTCAATATTTAATGATTTTCAATTGATTTTCAGAAAAATTACTTGGAGAGGACGGCCGAGGACGATAACTACGACCCGAACGAACTCTACCTACAGTCGGCGGGTGGTTTTGATAGAAAGGGTCGGGTTTATGGTACCTGCGAAGAGGCTCCAAATTTCTTCACACCGCCTAAAGCGCACAACCGCAGCTCGTCAAGAGGGGCTCCAAGTTATACTCCCGGCGTCGTAAGTCAAACCGCAGCCCAAAATAAAGTGCTTATGGCCAAAGTGCAGGAGCTTGACGAGAACCAAAAGATGATGATGGAATTCATGAGAAACCTCGGTTGGCAGAATCCGCCGAATACTTGCAATCCCGGCATGAGCGCTTTTCGTCGTGACGACTTCTCCGACGATCACGGCGACGGTCACGGGTTTAGTTCTTTAGTCCCTCCTACTTAGACATTTTTATCATTTCGGATTTATAATATGTAAATTAAAATTGCGGTTTTATAATTAGTAGGTATTTTGTTAACTTTTTAGCGGATTATGTGTAAGTTACTTACACATATTAATCTATATATGGACTCTATTATCGTTTGTTGGGTCGTGTTTGTGGTTGTTGAAACCGACATTTTCTGAATGCAGGTGTCGTATGACAACAATGGTCGACTGAAAAAAGCAGTAGCAACTGCTAGCCGAGGCAGAAACTACGGCAATATTAACTTTGCCCATTTAATTGCGACGGATTTCAGCTAACTTGCGACGGAATTTCCGTCGCAACATGTGTTTTATTTTTTTTTTTTAATTTTTTTAGCGACGGATTTTCCGTCGCAAAATGTGATGTATGCGACGGAACTTCACATTTTGCGACGGAAATTCCGTCGCAAAACATTTTTTTCGAATCGTTTTAGAAGCCCACCTGTCACCTAATTTGCGACGGATGTTGCGACGGACCTCCGTCGCATGTATGTAATTGCGACGGATTTTCCGTCGCAACTTTACTTTTGCGACGAGGTATAGCGACGGACCAGTAGCGACGGAATTTCCGTCGCTAAGGTCATTTTTGCGACGGATAATGCATTTTTGCGACGGAATGTCCCGTCGCTAAACTCCTGTTTTTTTGTAGTGACAGGCCACCCCAAGAGGGACAGGTGACAGACACAGACACAGACACACAAACGTCAGTCCCGACAACACAACATATATATATATATATATATGTATATATGTATGTATACATACATATATACATATATATATATATATATATATATATATATATATATATATATATATATATATATATGTACATATATATATATATACATATATATATACATATATATATATATATATATATATATATATATATATATATATATATATATATATATTGTTGACTCCACGATTAGTTTTGATATTGTCAAGTTATTTATTTATATCGTATGCTACTCGTTTGTGTTTTTGAGTTCATGATGCGTAGGTATCTAAGCTCGAAAAGAAGTTAAAAGAAGAAGAGGATATGAAACGTCAAAGACAAGCTTCGTATCAAGTCAAGACTATAGGATTGAAACATGTAAAGTAACTTAACGAAGCTATGCACTACAAATCTCAGCAGTGATGTTACCCTAACATGATTTCATGTTACAGTAACATTAGTGCTGTAGCAGTTTTTCTAAAAACGTTTTATAAATATTTTCTGAAATATTTTCTAAAGAATTATCTTGTGTTAAAAGTCTTCTATATTTTTATTATAATATATGAGAATATCTTTACTCACCTTTGAATTAGATTTGAGTATATTTTACTTGACAAAATATATGAGAATCTAGTTGTAAAAGATGTGGAAAGTATTTGAAATATATTATGATTCTACAAAATATCTTTTATGATAATTCTCCTCTTCTAAATTGATTTTATAAGATAATATAATTTGGAAAAATCATTCTTATTTTCAATATCTTTTAGCCGAAATTTCTATCTAGTATATGGTCATACTTTTGGTCATATATGATATATTTTCTAAAAGATGTATTCTCTAAATATTATCTTCTAATATCTAAATATTATCTTGTATCTCCTAGTTAAATTAAATGTCTAGTTTGTTCTTGAAGATCAAGTAATATCAATATCTTCCTAAATATATTTTGACAACTAGCAAATTATTTTATGAGGAAGTTTTATCTCACAACAATACTATTGTAATATTATTTTTTATTTTGATAAATAAAAATAATATTATCTTTTGCTTTGTGACCTAGAGTCACACGAGTACTATAAGTACTCTACACCATTTTGATTAAAAATCATCCAAGACAACACAATACATTTTAATACTTCCAATACATTCTTAATCAATCTAAGACTTTCAAAATATAATCTTGAATTTACTTTTGCAAAACTATTTTGTTCTTATTTGAATCGTGCTCTTCATTTTACTTTTGCAAAATATTTACTTTGAATTTTGAAAGCATTTTAAACTTTGTACTTTTGTTCTTAAATCTTATTTTCTAAAAGTGCATAGTTACGATAAGGCTCTCTAGACAATTGAATTGTATTTTCATTTGATTGAGAGGCTTGTAACGAGAAAAATCACTTTGTTAGAGATTGATTTCTCGAGTTTAAAAGAAAAGGCTTCACACTAAGGTCGGGGTAGATCTCTAGTGTTTATTAATTATTTGTTGTAAGCTAGGCCGTGGTAGGTGCTCTTGATAAATAATTAATAAGAAGAAGGGGTGGATATAGGCTTTTCAATTGGGCCGAATCACGTTAAATCCTTTTCTTATTTACTTTCTGCAATTTACATTTCACGCATTTATTATTTCGTTGCAAATTTTTAAGAGGTACAATCCTCTATTCACCCCCCCCCCCCTCTCTAGAGTATTGTTGGGCCCTTGGACTCTACGATTGGTATCAGAGCCTCGTGCTCTTGATAGCTTTACCGCTAAAGAGGTTGATCCAATACTCTAGTTTTGATATTTTACTTTTTATTTCTTTTTAAAAATCTCGGCCTACTACCTTTTGTTTTCAAAAATGGACTCTAGTGACACGATCAAGTATCTCATCTTCGATGGTAAAGATTATAGTCATTGGAAAAATCAAATGAAAAATTACATAAAAGGAGTTGATTTTGAATGTTGGAGAATCCTAGTCAAAGGACCCATTGCTATACTTTCTGCTGATTTGAAAAGTGAAAAGCAAGAAGATGACAATGAAGAGAAAGATTTTAAAGTTGCTCAAAAGAATTTCAAAGCTTTAACTACGTTACAAAGAGGTTTAACCAAAGAAATTTCTAATCGTTTTTCATCATCTGCTAGTGCTAAAGAAATTTGGGATAGTCTTGAGCCCTCCTATGAAGGAACATCCCAAGTTAAAAAATGTCGGGAAAATTTATTAACTCATCAGTACGAGATGTTTCATATGGAGAAAAATGAAAGCATCAGTGACATGTCTGATCGATTTCTTAGCATAATCAATGAGTTAAAAAATTTAGGCAAAGTTTATACTACCGAGGATCAAGTCAATAAGATTCTTCGTAGTCTAACCGATAAATGGCAACCCAAAATCACTGCGATAGAGAAAGCTAAAGATCTATCCAAACTTTCCGACGAAAGCTTGATTGGATCCTTGATGGCCCATGAGTTAACACTCAACAAAGGGCACGTGGAACCAATCAAAAATAAAGGGATAGCTCTTCAAGCCGAGTCGAGTGATGATGAGAATTCGGATGATGAAATCGGTTTATTTGTCAAAAGGTTTAATAGTAATAAATTTGGCTTTAATTCTTCAAAAAATGTGAGTAAAAATTTCAAATCCTTTAAGACAAGAAATTCAAACAAGGGTTGTTACAAGTGTGGAGAGACTACTCACATTATCAAAGATTGTCCTACTTGGACAAAAATCAAAAACAAAGCCAAACGTGAGAAAGCCAAGAAAACGTATAAAACGGCCATGCTAGCCTCCGATGGATGGGGAGATCTTGAAATTGATTCGGATGAAGATGCCGAGGAGGAAGAAGAGGCAAATGTGTGCCTCAATACGTACGGTGTTGAAACAACAAAAGGAAGATGTTACAAAGACATGTGTTTAATGGGAAAAGCTAATTCGGATGAAGAAATTGAGGTAACTTTCGATAAAGTTAAGAATAAGTTTTTAGAGTTGTCCAAGGATAGAATTTTAGAAATTTTTGAAGGTGTTTATAATACTTGTGTTAATCAAGAAACTTATATTAAAAACCTTGAAGATGACAATTGTTCTTTGAGTGAAAAGGTTAAAAAACTTCGCTCTAAGAAGAACGTAAGTTCACCAAATGTTTCAAAGCAAAGCCTTGATACATATGTTGAACCTACGCCAAACTTGGATCGAAGCAAGTATGACCTTGACTCTGATTACGCTTCCAAAGACGATAAATCGTCCATAAACTCTGAAAATTCTGAAAGTTCGTTCGGTGATGTTAGTCTAACACGAGATGATGTTACCATACCATCATCCGAAGTTGATGTACCTCCAGTCAGTGTTACTCCAACATCTGACCAGATAAAGGAAACCCTAGATGAGGTTAACCTAACATCTGAAGAGGATATGTCAGCTTTGGATGATGTTACAGTAACATCATCATGTGTTGAACGAAATCATGAATTTGAAGAAAAGGTTAAATTGTTAGATAACCAAGTAAACAACCTCACTAATGAACTTATTCAACAACAATCAACCTTTAAAGTTATGAAGTCATCGTTTATAAAGAAAACTGTTGACCTTCAATCCGAGTTAAGTAAAAAAGAATCTACCATAAGTGAAGAGGTCGAGTCGTGTAATAATTGTGAAATGTTGAGTAAAGAGAAGGAAGAACTTAATGAGAAATTAAAATAAGCTTTCAATGTGAGTAAGAAATGGGAAGCTAGTCAAGAAGTCCTTAACTTTTTAACTCAACAATCTAATCGACACCATAAAGAAGGTTTAGGTTATCAAACTAGATGTCGCGTAGAACACGTTAAGAAAATGAACGAACCCACTAACCGTGATTTTCGCAAAAGACAGTATGTTGGTCTTCCCGAATATAAAATTTGTAATTTTTGTGGAAAAACGGGTCATTATGTTAATACTTGTAAAAAAACGTGTTATGCATTATAAGAGGAATAAGGATTATGTTAAATCTAGTTATGATAACGTGTCTAAATCTAAAACTCAAAACAACAATGAATCTACTAAAAAGAAGTATGAATCTTTTAATCCTAACTTGTACTATAATCATAAACATAAGTATGTTGTTAAACGTGTTTGGATTCGTAAAGATTTACTTCCCGAGGTAACTAATAGGAGAGGACCCAACTTTGTGTGGGTACCTAAATCACGAAAGTAATTTTTGTAGGAGAAAGTGAGAGGATGCAACCAATGGTACTTGGATAGTGGTTGCTCAAGGCACATGTCGGGAGATAAAAGCAAGTTCCTCTCACTTGCAACTTATGAAGGTGGAAGTGTTACTTTTGGAGATAATGGTAAAGGAAAAACCATTGGAATTGGTCGAGTTGGAATCTCCAAAACGCACTCCATTGACAACGTGCTACTTGTTTAAGGACTCAAGCATGACCTTCTAAGTATCTCACAATTGTGTGATCGTGGGAACAAAGTCGTGTTCCATTCAAGTATGTGCCGAATCATGTGTGAAGGATCAAGCCGTGTTATACTTAAAGGAAGAAGAAAGAATAATGTCTATGTCGTTGACCTAGAAAGTATTCCTTCTATATCCTTCACGTGTATGAGTGCGGTCACAAACGATCATTCTATATGGTACAAACGATTCGGTCATATCAACACGCATTGTCTAAAAAGGTTGAAGAGATTGGAACTTGTTGAAGGACTTCCCTCCGTAAAGTTTGACACCAATAAATTGTGTGGCACGTGTGTACGGTGTAAACACGTAAGATCATCGTTTAAGTCTAAAAACGTGGTAAGCACTTCCAAGCCACTTGAATTAGTTTACATGGATTTATGTGGACCAATGAGGGTTAGTAGTAGAGCCGGTGCTAGATACGTCTTTGTATTAGTAGACGATTATTCGAGATTTGTTTGGCCGATTTTCTTAAGCTCCAAAGATCATACCTTTGATGAATTTGTGTGCTTGATAAAATTAACTCAAAACAAGTATTCGCATAATCTCATATCTATTAGGACGGATCATGGTACTGAGTTCGATAACCAAGCCTTCATTGAATATTGTCGAGAGCATGGTATCGATCATAACTTTTCGGCTCCAAGGACTCCTCAACAAAATGGAGTATTGAAAGAATGAATTGAACCATAGAGGACATGTCACGCACTATGCTACTTTGTAGTGGTTTGCCTAGAAACTTTTGGGCAGAAGCCGTGAATACCGCGTGTTACATACACAACCGAGCTATGATTAGACCAATCTTAAAGAAAACCCCTTACGAACTACTAAGAGGAAGAAAACCAAACACATCTCATCTAAGATGTTTTGGAAGTAAATGTTTTATACATAATAATGGTAAAAATAGATTGGGAAAGTTTGATCCTCGTAGTGAGGAAGGTGTTCTCCTAGGTTATTCTAATCATAGCAAGGCATATCGTGTGTACAACAAGCGAACTATGTGCGTGGAAGAAAGCATACATGTCGTATTTGATGAAAACGACACTCTCGAACAATATGAAAGAGATGACTTGGAAGAAGAGGAAGATCCAGATTTTTGGCTTACTCATAAAGACTTACCCGAATTAGAGGACGAAAACGATGAAACACAAATTATTGGAACCAACGCCGAAAAGGCTCAAGAGTCAAACTTGGACGAAACTCAAGCTAAGGATGATGTTAATGTCACTTCATCATCTAACCCCAAAGACTCCACGAAAGACTCTTTGGAAGCAGATGTTAAGGTAACATCAATAGTAACATCCAGCTTGAATTCAGGGGAAACTTCTGACGTTACAGACAATGTTAAGGTAACATCAGAAGAAAACTCCAACAACGTTCCAACTACTCTCAAGAAATGGAAACATCAAAGTTCTCACCCCACGGATGCGATACTTAGTGACTACAACAAAGGTATACAAACGCGTAAGTCCATCATGAACAATTACTGTGTGCTAAACTCGTTTCTCTCTACCATTGAACCTAACAACATCAAAGTTGCGCTAACCGATTCCGATTGGATAGTTGCAATGCAAGATGAGTTACGACAATTTGAGAAAAACAAAGTTTGGCACTTGGTACCTAGGCCTCCGAATCGTAAAGTTATTGGTACTCGTTGGGTTTTTAGAAACAAACTTGACGATTCGGGAGCCATTGTGAGGAATAAGGCAAGGCTAGTGGTGCAAGGCTATAACCAACAAGAAGGCATTGATTTCGATTTAAACCTTCGCACCGTGAGTCTGCTTTAGAAGCGATTAGATTACTAATTTCCTTTGCCGCTCACAAAGGATTTAAACTCTATCAAATGGATGTTAAGACCGCCTTTCTTAATGGCTATTTGAAAGAGGAAGTGTATGTTGAGCAACCCCCCTGGTTTTCAAAATAATGAATTTCCAAATCATATTTATTTTCTCGACAAAGCTCTTTATGGTTTAAAACAAGCCCCTAGGGCATTGTATGATTGTTTATCTCAGTTTTTACTTAAAAATGATTTCAAACGTGGCTCTGTCGATAAAACCTTATTTTTGAAAACCAAGGGATCAGATATTTTAATTGTTCAAGTTTATGTTGGTGATATTATTTTCGGTGCTACTAATGAAAGTTTGTGTAGTGATTTTTCAGACCTAATGCAATCTGAATTTGAAATGAGTATGATGGGAGAATTAAGTTTCTTCCTAGGTCTACAAATCAAGCAAACTAAGGAAGGTATTATGATACATCAACAAAAATACATCAAGGAGTTGCTCAAGAAGTATGGTATGGAGAATGGTAAGGTTATCTCTACACCTATGGCCACAACTACAAAATTGGACAAGGATGAAGATGGTAAGGCCGTGAATGAGACCGTTTACCGAGGCATGATTGGATCTCTTTTGTATCTCACGGCTAGTCGACCCGATATTATGCAAAGCGTGTGTGTTTGTGCTAGGTTTCAAGCAAACCCTAAGGAATCCCATCTTGTGGCAGTCAAGCGTATTTTAAGATACCTGATTGGTACAATGAATTTATAATTGTTTTATCCTATGTATGACAATTTTGATCTTAAAGGTTATTCAGATGCGGATTATGGAGGGTGCTCAATAGACCGAAAAAGCACTTCGGGGACGGCTACATTTCTTGGATCGGGCATAGTGTCATGGGGTTCAAAGAAACAAGTTACGGTTGCATTATCTACAACGGAAAGTGAGTATATTGCAGCATCTTTGGTATGTTCTCAACTACTTTGGCTTAAGCAACAATTATATGATTATGGGGTAGTTTTCGAAAGCGTACCTATTTATTGTGATAATATTAGTACCATAACTATATCTAAGAACCCGGCCATGCATTCTTGGACCAAACACATCAATATTCGTCATCACTTTTTGAGAGATCACGTAGAAAAAGGTAATATTGAACTAATCTTTTGTCCAACCGAAGATCAAAAAGCTGATATTTTTACAAAACCCTTAGCCAGGGAACGCTTTGAGAAATTACGTCTTGAAATTGGCTTGGTTAATGATAATTAATTGTTTGGCCGTGTATGTTCCTCGAATGATTGACTAGTTTTGGATTTGTGACTGTGTCCGTATTGAGTTATGAAATTCTATATGCTTTAATTTTGGTACATTCTAGTTTTATTTTTTATGAGCTCAATGATATTCTTATTTTATTCCTTTGATTATCCTTATACCATATGTTTCAATCTCATCATTCCACAATTAGAACAATTTCTTTTTGTATCTAGTATAAATAATTCCCATGTATTTATGCTTTCCTAATGAGATTATTTTTAAACATATATTATGGTATAATCCCAGCCCTAGTAAAATAAGATCTAAGCTACCCACCATATCCTAATAAAACTAGACTTACCTTAAGTTTAATCCTAAATCAAATTATTATTTGATTCCCTCTATAATAATATTTCCTAATCTTTATATCCTATACAACTACTACCAAATATTATTATATCATATATTATTATTATCCTACACACAAAATATTACCAAATATTGATAATAATAATTACCAAAATCTCACAAAATCTTACCCTTTTCACCCTTCTCACGTCACATCTCTTTTCCTCCAATCAAAACACCCTCTTTTCTTACACCTATTTAATTACACCTCTCCCTTCCTCACCTAAACCATCTCTCTCTCTTCTCTTTTTACCACACACCATCACTCTCTCTTCTTCTCTCTTTTTCACCGAGAAAAACACCCCCACAAATTCAAAAAATCAAACCAACAACCATGCCACCCAAAAAGGCAAACACGACACCTAAACGTACCATGAAAACTAGAGCAGCGTCAGTAGTTGTGTCTTCATCAGATTCATCGAGACCATTGTCCCTTGTTTCGTCCGAAGGAGAATCAAGTGGAAAACGGGTAAAAACCGAACCTCAACCCTCGTATGCTTCTCAAATGGAGATGGTACTTGCTGAGAATAAGACTGTTCTCGAAGCCGTGGAGGACACACGGTTGAAACTCAAGGAACTTTTCCGCGCTTGCTTGGTTCTTCGCTATCCTCTTCATAATAGTCGAGTTTATCCGATTTCCTGGTATGATGAACTTGAAAATTTACAGGAGTTTAGCAACATTCTTGAGTATCAAGGTTGGCAGGGATTTTTGGATGGATCGCATGTGATGTATCCTGTTCAGATTGCTCAGTTTTGGGCCACTTTGCGCATGGAAAACAGAGTGTTGTACGCTAATTTTGGTGACAAGGCCATTAAGATCACCATGGAAGAGTTTGCTGAAGCTTGGGGTATTCCGTGTGAAGGGGTCGAGGTATTTTCGGGTGCTAAGTGGAGTGGGTTGACAGAGGAGGAACAACTCAGCTATAAGTGTAACAACCCGGTTTTTTCGTGACTTAATTAAACTAAGGCGGAAATATTAATTAAGTTCATATATTACTAAAACCAGCTGTCATCGTATTACAACTCATTATACATAATAAGAGTAATAGATAAAACAGAGTTTAATTGATTACATTCTCTCAAAGTATAAAATAAGGCCTTCAATCCCCTTGTGTAGATCGTCAATAAAGCCTCGGGGTACCTACGAGCGTCTGCAGTTAAAACTTCGATTATGACCCACGCAGCTAAGCCACATAAAACCCATAGCGGTAAACACATAATAATTAACATATGCTCATGTAATTAAATCAGCGCAAATAAAACATACAATAATGCAATTCATAAAACATAACATATCATAAATCATATAACATAGCAATTGAATCATCAATTTATCTCAATTCATGATCATATAGGCAAATCATTATCATTTCATTCATATTCGGGGTAGTCGACCCTTTTCAATTATATTCATATAGCAACATATACTCGCGAGTCTTGACTACAGAGTGGCTCGTGTACTCTCATAGATAATTACCCATATAATCTTCTATCAAAGTGCACTAGTTACTCAGACTCGTACATTAGATCAAACACTAAGTAGCGGACACAACAGCTACCTAATATCGAATACAACATGGATAATCTAAGATGAGACCCACTATGAATCACAGATAAGTAAGGATGGAAACATGCGGCCTAATAAGCGTCCGCGCAATAGCTGAAGGGCCGGAAACATTCAACGGACAAGTCATTCAAGCTAAAGATATCAAGCAGGTAATAAGGAGGATCAGTCCCTTATCTTTTGTATGCATACACCACCCTATTGGTGCGACTATTACACTACGACAGATTCCCCGGGTGGGAATGGTCATTTTCCGATTACCTCATATGGGCTGTAACAACCTGGTTTTTCGTCGACTTTAATTACTAAGGCGGAAATTAATTAAGTCTTAAACCAGCGTTATTAATTATACATAAAACCCAAAATGTTACATCGTAATTCAAGAGTTGAATAAAACAACTACGTATGCGGAAATTTAAAAGAGTAGCGTCTTATATATTACAAATCTCTCGTAAATGACATAAAGTAAAGCGTAAAAAGCGTTGCATGGCCCCGTCAAAATCCGACTTAGGTCCATGATTACCTGCACAATAAAGCGATGGGGGATGCTCATTGGCGACGTGACTAGCTATGCTCATACTTACCCTCGATTTCAATTACTTTGGTTTAATATTATCGCTTTATAAACATAACATTATGATAAAACATAAACATGCTTAATACAATTAGCATGTAAAGACATATATGTCATAATAAGCATGCGGTTAAAGCGATAAATCATATAAGCATGATATTCAGTTATGAAAGCAAATAACATATAATATCATAGCCATAGTATCACAACATACCAACAAGATTACAAAGCGATATCAGATCGCATACATACATACGTATCGTATTGTTCTCATCATGCAGACTCGATTCACTTCAGAAACTTGTGGTCTTTAATTTTCAAAGATGGTACACACTCGTTCTCATTTAATCAAACAACACACAACACATCGCAACGAGCACGACCACCGAGTAGGCCCTTGTACTGATCGATTGCATCTCACTTCCATAGTGCAGAGGCTTACTCGACTCGTAAACCACGCCGAATACTATAATACTTGCATCTCATCCTCTAGTGTTGAAATGATTGAACTTGAGATACAATCTCGTCAAGTGATCTTTACATGTGGCAAGAACGAATGCTAGTGTCGCCCACTAAGAACGAAACACGGCAAGGAGACCACCGCTATAATCGCCCAAATCGGCACGGATGCCACGATAACTTTAGCGAAATAGGGAATAAAACCTAGTCTAGTACATGTACACTAGTATCCAATTTAAGAATGGGCTATGCTAATCATAGAGCACCTTAACTCAGGATAAAACGACTATTTCCTAAAGCCTGAGACAAAAGCCTTGGCATATTCAATTATCTTGTCCGGCAATGGCGACCGCGACAAGACTATCTTAACCCCACTTCACTCACGATTGACGTTCCCTTATCTGAGGCCCAAGCTTGACCTTTTATTTAACTTACTCAATATTCATTATTTATTTGATATCACATATCACATGTTACTAGACTCTCCTAGTCTCAGCGTCAAACGTTTAAGTATTTGTAGGTTTCATATGATCACATAACACGTTCGTTTATTATTTGAGGTGTTGTTAATTATTTAACGTTTTCAGGTTTCTAAATTGAAACGTTTATTAGTATGTCCAATTTTATTTATGTGTTTTTCAAACACTTTAGGTCATTTACTTCTTCATTTTAAATTTTCTATACTTAGTAAAATTTTCAATTATTTTCAGTATTTCACTATTCATCGTATTTTACTATTCATCGTATTTACTATTCATTGTATTTACTATTCATTGTATTTACTATTCACCGTACTTTATACGTATTTTTATACGTATTCGTATTTTTACACTTCGTATTCTATATGTATTTTTATACTTATACTTATTATTATTTTTTTTATACTTAAGGTATTTTAGTATAATACTAATCTTGTTTTTTTATTTTTCTAAGTACAAATTTTTAGTTTCAAAGTCGTTAGGTTCGTTTTGTACTTAGGCGATTTTTGAAAATATTCTAAAGTCTAGTTTTAAAAATGTTAAGTTCGGTTTGTATTTAGTCATTTATGAAAATATTCTAAAATTCTAGTTTTAAAAACGTTAAGTTCGGTTTATAAAAGGTGATCAATGATATTTATTTTAAAACGAGACTCGGTTAAATTTAGTCGTCTATTTATTTAAGTTAGTGATAGTATCGTGGATGATTCATTTATAGTCCGTATGTCCAAGATCATCAATCCAATAGCAAAGGTAGTATCACACGATTTAATTCATTTTTATAACTTGATTTATCCAATTTTCATCGGTTTATAATAATTCATTTATAACTAAAACGATTTATACAAAAATTTAATTCTAATTACTATTTAACTTTAGTGACTTAGTGATAATTTCATTTTAGTCAAATTTAGTTAATTAAAAATGAAAAAAAAACGTGTACAACATATATAACACAAAAATTGATTTATTTATTTTAATTTCTTAAATCTAACTTATTAACTAATAATTAAATTATATTAACAATAAACTAAAAAGTGATAAAACAAATTTTAACCCTAAAAATGTCCAAAATGCCGTGAGCATGTATACTAGTATCCTAAATTTCATTTTTTTTGATTTTAACGGTTTTTAGCTTAAAGTCTTTATAATTTAATTATTCTAATTAAACTAAAACGATTTAAACTATAATGAAATTTACTAACAATTTCATTTATATTTATGAATAGTGTTTTTCAACACTTTAATTTTCTAACTTTTTAATCTAAATGATTTATAATGTTTAAGTTGTTTTAATACATAATACTAACAATATATATATAAACAATAACTAAACATAAACACAAATTATTAACAAACATAAACTAAAACATAATCAAAGAGGGTAAAAATGAAGAACACATATGAACATCAACTTGAAGATTTCAAGAACACCAAAAATAGCTCAAGAACACAATTTCCAATTTTACTAACATATAATTTATTTTCCTAATTTATTTTTTTTCACATGACAACATCTATTTTAACTAACTTAACACTACATATTATTTACAAAAATTAAAAGTGAAAATTTAATTAAAAATAGGGCTAAAACCGTGAGCATGCATGTGTATGTATAAATTGTATTTTCGATTTTTAATCACTTTAAACTTATTGGTAATATTTCACATAATTTTTATATTTAATTTCAACATAACTAAAACTCATATAAGCTTAAAAACAACATGAACAATAATTTAAAGTACTCAAAAATAATTAAGCTAAACATGATTTCAATATACTACAACTTATCTATTTTAAGCATTATTTATTTATTATCATTATTATACAACACATAACATACAAGTAAAAATAAATGATGTTTAACATATTTAACATAAAAATCATACTCATAAAACTTATAATAAAAATCAAATTAATTTACTAAAAAGATAATATAAGACATAGTTAGTCACCTTAATTAGATGTTAATCGTCGAGGATCTAAAATAAATTTTAGATCGGATTTTTCTTCACCCATAACCCATGTTATTCACCCAACTAATCCATGCAAATTAGCTCCTAATATATACCCACTAATTACTAGAACACTTATGAAATATTAGAAATAATATTAGTGTTTTATTTTAATTATTTTTGGAAGAAAAATGGAAGAAAATAAATGAGAGAATATGGAGGAAGAGTACACGACATATTGAAGGAGAAATGAGGTTGATTTTGCTCTTAGAAATTATGAGAATAAGTTAGTATATTTTGGTTAAGTAATGAATTAATTAATTAAAGTTTAATTAAATGAATATTAGGGAACATCTTGTTTTTAATTGGTTGATAAAGTCTTGGTTACTATTTGGCATTAAAAATGTCTCTTTGTTGTTTAAAAATGTTTTTCACGAAATTAATCAGTTTTAAAAAGTCGGGCGTCAAAAGCGATAAAAGTTAAAAAGTGCTGTTTTGACGATTTTCTGAAAAGTATTCATTTTACAAATTTAAGACTAAAATATTTTATTTACTACTTTAGAAAATATTTTAAAAGTGACGGAAATGAAAATGGTAATATTAAAGTGGTAGTATTGAATTTGTAAAAGTATTTTTATTAAAAGTATAAACTTTAAATTTAAATACATAAATATAAAAATGATGAGGAAAATTTTAAAGTTGTAAGAAATTTTGGTTTTGTGTAAGAAAAATGGAAGAGGATAGAAATTTGACTAAGGTGACCAAAAGTCAAAAGTCAAATTTTCGGGCTCGGTTTTCATTTCTCAAAATTTTCGATTTGCGCGATCGCGAAAGGTTTCGAAATAAAAGATATGATATTAAAATAGTGTTTTAAAATAAAATCGGAAATAAAAATAAAACTAATTTTCAAAAGGTACAAAATATAAAAATCGAGTTTTAATCCTTGAAATTTTGAATAAAAATTTCCTAGGTCGAAATACTTATTTTTTTTGTTGAATGTTATAGATTTAAAGATTCATATTTAGACGTCAAAAATTTAATTGATTTAAAATAGGTGTGACTTCAAATTTCGACAATTTAGAAAAAGCTAGTTTAATGAAAATGAAATAGTAATTAGATTTTAATATAATATGATTTATTAAAAATTAATCAAAATGATTATATTTTTATTAAAAGTTAGATGTGAAGTTTGCTGTAACACCCCGTGTTAATTTAAGCTAATTATAATTAGGAAATCAATAATGAATCATCCTCGCTCATTAAATTCCTAATACAATACACTACAAGTCATTTTCATACCTAAACTAAAACCATTTTGAATTACTTTGAGTTTGAACTTTATTCTTTCATTTTCAAACTCGATAAATCAAATGAAGACTATACTACAAATTTCTCAACGACAAATTTTGGCACGCAAATCGAGGTCAATTTTGACCAAAGTGGCCGAGCCACTTAGAGGATTAAATCATCTAATCCTTTTTCAATTACACTTACTCATAATCCTAATCTCACAAAAATGGTTAAGGCCTAATCAATTTAGATTAGTACTAACAAAACATATTATAATAATATAAGATTACTATTCCTTTTTGATTTAACTAACACTTTCATTAAAACTCGATATAATGAGCTACACTTATTCGAAACTGATAAACTTTTTGACGTTTGATCATAATGATTTAATTCGATAACATTCGACGAAAAAAATGTATATTTGGACCAAACGAAATTTTTATTAAAAGTTTCGAGGATCCTAAGGCCATTTTTCATTTTTATTACTCTTCTACGTTTTTCTTCATTTTAATTTTTGACCTTACTTCGAACCATCATTTTAAGACTATATATTTTATTTCGAGACTTTTCGCGTGCGCGCAAATCGAAAATTTCAAAAACGAAAAAATCGGGGCCATTGAGCTTGGTTTGGCCGAGATTTTTGACTAGTTTTAGTCAAGAATTATCCTCTTCCATTTCTCCTATTTTCTCTTACACATTATGCACCTATTTTCTTAACTAGCTAAGACACTTACCATCACCCATAATTCATCATCACATCCTAGTTGATTTTAATTAAAGATTAAACATTATATTACATTACATAAGTTTACAAGTAAAACACAAACTACAACTACTACTACATTACTACACATACACGTACAACAACACACACAAACACCAAATATTCCTAAGTCATTTTCTCTCTAAATAAAATCTTACTCAAGAACAAGTAAGCTTGTTCTTCATGCAAGCTCAAGAACACATCTATTTTCATCCTCTTTAATCCTTTTCATTCTTTAATCTTTCATTTTATTTGCTTAAATTAATTAGCACACTTAAATAAGCCCTTCATCATTTATATTTAGTACTCACTTACTCTATTTACATACAATTAAAATATGAACATGAATCGAAATCTTTTAAAATGAAAACATCAACTAAACTAAAAACAAAACTACACTTAAATTTTGTTAGTATAGTTTAGCTAGCTAAATAAATTACTAACTTTCTTATTTTCATTTTTATGTACTCTCCTAATCAAAGACGAGGAGCAAGGTGGTGAAGACGACTTGAGCCGGTTTGATCATATTGTCGATCCCGACAACTGCTAAACAAATTTGCTACTAACCTAATTAAGGTGCCCCCGCACACTAGGTTTTAATTTTGTTAATCGCATGAAATAAATGTTTATGTGTTATATTTATTGTGTTTATGAACACCTAGCATCACATGATAAATTAGGAGACAAAAATCGAAAAAATAGAATTTGTTACCCATTAACAAAACTCACGGCCACCCTATTGTTTTTCACTTAATTTTTCGTTTTAATTTTTGTAAATTACATGCTTAAAATACTAAGGCTAGTATGTACATGAATATATAATTAGTTTTTGTTTAGGACTTAAAATGAAATTGTTATGAATTTAAATGTGTTAAGATGTTTTATTGTGTTCTTGAAGTATTATTGTTATTCTTATGTTATAATGATTTTTCTTTTGTGTGCTAGTGGTTGTAATTGTTGTGCATACATGAATAAATATATATATGATATATAATAAATTAGTTGTTGAATTATAAGTATAAAAATCAAAGAATAAAATTTAGAACATACATATACATCACACGGTTTTCCTTTTATTTTTGGACAAATTTTTAGTTTTAATTTTTCTAAATAACATATTATGATTAGTCTAGTTAAATTAGACTTGTATGAAAAATTTGGGAAAATTATATAAACATATAAAAATTTGACTAAATAATGTTCATATTAAAAACCTTAAGTGTTCATCACATCTTCATTGTGTTCTTCATCATATGACTAAGTTTGATTTATAAATTTTTATAAGTTTTAGTATTTATCGTTTTTGTTTACTAGTTTAAGTCACTTTAGCATAAACTAAATAATTAGTATATAAAAACTTTAAGTCAAAAACCGATAAAATTAGAAAACAAAAATAAATTGTCATGTATAAAGGGCCACGGCATTTAGGTCCATTTTTGACTAAAAATGAATTTGTCACTTTTTATTTTTATCACTTAGGTAATTTAAATTAGTTAAAGTATTGATTTATTAATAAAAACAAAAAAAAAATATAAATAGAGTAGTGTATAAAAGAGGCCACGGCATTTCCATTATAATTGGGCCAATTTTGGTCAAAATGAATTTATCACTTAATCACTATAATTGATTAGTAATTAGCTTTATATTTTATTGTAAAAAGAATCGTTAATAAAAAGAATTAACGAAACCGATAAAAATAAACGTTACATATATTAAAATGAATCATATCGTGTGTTACTACCTATGCTTAATTGTGGATGTGGAGATACGGACTATTTAAAATGAACTACGACAACCTCGCTAAAATTTGAAACCGCTTAAATTGTAGCTAAGTATACGACTAAATCTAAACCGAGCTTTACTTTTGAAATATCATTTAAATCACTAAGTATAAAAATGAACTTAACCACTTTGATTTAAATATGTTTCAAAATCACTAAATACAAAATGAACTTAACGAGTTCAATTAAAATATGTTTCAAAATCACTAAATACAAAATGAACTTAACGAGTTCAATTAAAATATATTTCAAAACCGCTAAATACAAAATGAACTTAACAACTTTAAAACTAGACCCCTAAAATATTTCCAAAAATCACTAAGTACAAAACGAACTTAACGACTTTAAAACTAGAATTTTACACTTAGTAAATAAAAAGCTTAGTTTTATTTTCTAAAATATCCTTAGTATAAAAAAATGTATAAGAGTATAAAAATACTAAGTATAAATAAAGTCAAATAATAAATACTAAGTATAAAGCAAATAAAATAATAAATACTAAGTATAAGAATACATATACGTATAAAATACGAATAAAATACGAAGTATAAAAATACGTACCAATACGGAATACGAAAATACGAATACGTATAAATACGAGGAATAGTAAATACGATGAATAGTGAAATACGATGAATAGTAAATACGATGAATAGTAAATACGATGAATAGTAAATACGATGAATAGTAAATACGTGAATAGTAAAATACGTGAATAGTAAAAATATTTAAAATTTACGATTGGACTCCAAATAAATTATTTAAGTTTCTATGTGCTTCCGTTTACCTAAAGAACTGCTAGAACTAAATTTTCATTATACAAGTTCGACGTTATTGTTTATTATGAACTGTCACTGGAGAAATAAAGGAACGAGAAAATAATAAAGAAAGTACTTGTTAAATACTCGGGTGTCTGTCATGTTGCGAATCTATTGTGCCATGGTTGGAAAGGTAGTCACAGATGGGGACTCTTTCACTCTCAGTCTTTGGTATGCTCTAATGACTCTCATAGTCTTTAGGCAAGCAGGCGTATACAACCCTTGAATGGGCATAATTGTTGCGTTTTGCGGTCCATACGAGGTAACGGAAAATGACCATCCGACCCGGGGACCTTGTCGTTAGATATTAATCATTCTGGTTAGGAAAAGCATACTCTCTCGATTAGCGAGGACCGTGTCGTTACTAAGTGAAAGTGTGTGCACACATAAGATAAGGGATTGAATCGTCCTTCTAACCTAGTGGGATACTAGCATTAAAGTCCGTTGATGTACCCTGACTTATGAGCAGGCCCTTGCTTTTGTAGGGTTTTGCATGCTTCCATCCTGACTGGTTGTGGTTCATAGGACAACGTATGATAGATTATCCATGTTGTATTGGATATTAGGTAGTTATCACGTACGCTACTTAGTGTTTGATCTGATGTACGAGTCTGAGCAGCTAGTGCACTTTGATAATCATCTATGAGAGTACACAAGCCGCTCTGTAGTCAAGACTCGCGAGTTATGTTACTACATGAATAATTGAAAAGGGTCGACTACCCCGAATATGATTGAGATGGTAATGAATTGTTGAGTATGATTGGTTATGAGTGTGGTGTGATATATGATTTGATCTATACTCATGTTTGAATCATCCTGATATCCTTATGTGTTTTTGCTTGCCTGTTTGCCATCTATTTTATTTAATTGTCATGTATATCGCACATGTCTATAATTGCTATACTACGTGATTTATTTGATGCGTTTAGATTGTGTTGGGGGAGAAAACACTATCTGAGAGATTTAACTGCAGGTACCCCGAGGACTTATGTTTATCAAATGCTGGGGATGGTTTACCTTATTTTGTACTTCGTTGTTTTGGAGAGATTGTAATCAAACATATACTCTGTTTCATCCTAAGACTCGTACAATGTATATAGAGTTTTAATACGATAACAGCTGGTTTGTAATAAATAGACCTAATTAATTTTCCGCCTTAGTTTAATTAAAGTCACGAAAAACCAGGTTGTTACATTTGCTTTTCCAAAGTGGAAGAGGATAAGATATTTGATTTTTGATTTGCGTGTTTGAAATTGTTGACCCGAATTTCAGAGACGGGAAAAGTATAAGGGTTCATTTTTATAAAAATTTGAAATGTGTTTCTTTTTCAATTCTAAAGATAATAAAACAAACTTTATTTTTCAAAATTTTAAAATTTGTACTTAGGAAAATTTAATATTATTTGGCGAAAAAAATTTAGTCGCATTTTTATTATATGGAAAAAGGATGAACTTAATTTAAGGAATTAAATTCTTTTATCAAATTGTGTTAAAATAACACGGGGTGTTACATGGGCCCGTGAACGAATCGATACATAGGGCGAAAATCACGTTAAATAATGACTAGGAGAGTCATTAAATCACCACTGGCAATACATAGGGTGACAGTGTCCCCATATGCGGCTACCTTACAAATCCTGACTCTAATAATGTTTAACATCGCAGACACCCGAGTATTTAACACTTACTTCTTTTCTCAACTTCTCATTCTTATAACACTCAGGTGATAACTCATATTATTCGATATCGTCAAACTTGTATAATGCAAATCTAGTATCTAGCAGTTCTTCAGGTAAACGGAAGCACATAGAAAACTTAGTTATTTATTTTGAGTCCGTTCGTAAATTTTAAATATTTTCACTATTCATTATTTTACTATTCACTGTATTTACTATTCATCGTATTTACTATTCATCGTATTTACTATTCATCGTATTTTTATACGTATTCGTATTTTCGTATTTCGTATTCGTACGTATTTTTATACGTATGCGTATTTTTATACTTCGTATTTTATTCGTATTTTTATACTTAGTATTTTATTATTATATTTAATACTTAGTATTTCTATTATTATATTTTATACTTAGTATTTTATTTCTTATACATTTCCTTATACTTAGGATATTTTACAAAACACCCTTTTTATTTACTAAGTATAAAATTCTAGTTTTAAAGTCGTTAGGTTCGTTTTGTATTTAGTGATTTGAAAAATCACTTCGGAAGTAAAACTCGTTTTAAATTTAAGTACAAAATCTAGTTTCAAAGTTGTTAAGTTCATTTTGTACTTAGTGATTTTAAATAATATTTCAGAAGTAAAAACTCGGTTAAATTTAGTCATATACTTAACTAAGTTTTTAGCGGTTTCCATTTTTAGCGAGGTTGTCGTAGTTCATTTTAAATAGTCCGTATGTCCAAATTCAAATTTAAGCATAGGTAGTAACACTCGAGATGGTTCATTTTAATACGTGTAACGTTTATTTTAATCGGTTTCGTTGATTCTTTTTATTAACGATTCATTTTACAATCTAATATAATCCTAAATATAAATCAAATTTAGTGACTAAGTGACAAATTCATTTTGATCAAAATTGACCCATTTTAATTAGGAAAACCGTGGCCCTCCATTTATTTTTAGCTATTTATTTCTTTTTATGTTTTTATTAATAATTCACTACTTTAATTAATTAAATTTACTCAAGTGATAAAAGTAAAAAGTGACAAATTTATTTTTGGTCTAAAAATAGTCCCAAAACCGTGGCCCCTTTATACTTAAGCATTTTATTTTCATTTTCTAATTTATCGGTTTTTGACTTAAAGTTTTTATATACTAATTTCTTAAATTATACTAAAGTGATTTAACTAGTTTACGATTTTCACTAATTATTTTATTTCGATTATGAATAGTGATTTTACTTACTTTAATTTTCTAACTTTTTCATTATAAAGATTTAGCTTATTTAACTTGTATAATTAGTATTGTATTTATTCATTAGTGGATTAAAACAACATTTAAGTAAAACTTTATAAAAATTATGAATCAAATTAGTCATCTAAATGAAGAACACTTGAACATTTGAAGAACTCTAATATTTTTCATATGAACATTAATTAGTCAAATTTTATATGTTTATATAATTTCCTCAAATTTTTCATACAAGTCTAATTTACCTAAACTAATCATAATATGTTATTTAGAAAAATTAAAACTAAAAATTGGTCCATTTAAAACAATATAGCCGTGTATATATATATATGTATGTTCCAAATTTTATTTTTGATTTATATACTTCTAATTCCATAACTAACTTACTTTATATTATTTATGTATTTAACATATGTGAAAATCATACACAACCTTAACATACAAGAGTAAATTTATTTCAAACATCAAAATAACCACAAAAGCTTCAAGAACACACATGCTTTAAAAATAATCAAATTTCACAACAAATTCATTTCAAGTCCAAAACATAAACTAATTATATTTTCATATCCATTTTATTCATAGTATTTTAAGCATGCAATTTACAAAAATTAAAACGAAAAATTAAGCCCAAAAATATAGGTAGGCCGTGTGGTATATGTATGTTACACAAATGTTATTTTTCGATTTTTGTCTCCTAATTTAACATATGATTACTAGGTGATCATAAACACAATAAATATAACACATAACATTTAAAGCATGCGATTTACAAAAATGAAAACTAGTGTGCGGGGACACCTTAATTAGGTTAGTGAAATTGTTTAGCAATTGTCGGGGTCTATGATATGGTCAAACTGGCTCAAGTCGACTCCTCCACCTTGCTCCTCGTCTTTGATTAGGATTAGTACATAAAAATGAAATAAGCAAGTTAGTAACTTATTTTAAAACTAAACTAGCTAAACTAAAAATTTAAAGTGTAGTTTCACTTTTATGTTTAGGTGATGTTTTAATTTTTTTATGATTTCGATTTATGTTCATATTCTAATTGTATGTAAAAAGAGGAAGTGAGTACTAAATATAAATGGTGAGGAGTTTATTTAAGTGTTCTAATAAATTTAAAACAATAAAATGAAAGTTTTAAGGAAGAAAAGAATTAAAGAGGATGAAGATTCAAGAGGTGTTCTTGAGGTTGAAGATGAGTTTATGCTTACAAGTTCTTGAGTATGATTTTATTTAGAGAGAAAAGAGAAGTGTATTTGTTGTGTGTGTGGGAACCGTATGGTAGTAGTAGTAGTTGTAGTTTGTGTTTTGTTTTTGTATGTTATAAAAGATTTAGTTTGTATTATCATTTAAATTAAAAAGGGCTACTAAGTGATGATGTAAATAAGTAGGGTGTAAGAAGGATTGGACATAGAAGTAAAGGAGACATGGTGGTGTAAGAGGAAGAGAAGAATGGAAGAAGATAAGACTTGACCAAAGAGGTCAAAAATCTCGGCCTCCTTGAGTTCACTTGGACTCGATTTTCGTTTTTGAAATTTTCGATTTGCGCGCACGCGAAAAGTCTTGAAATAAAATATATAGTCTTAAAATAATGGTTCGAAGTAAGATCGAAAATAAAAATGAAGAAAAACGTTGAAGGGTGATCAAAACAAAAATTGGCCAAAGGATCCTCGAAACTTTGAAATAAAATCTTATTCGATCGAAATACTTTTTTTTTCGTTGAATGTTATCGAATTAAATCATTATAACTAAACGTCAAAAAGTTTATCAGTTTAGGCTTAGTGTGATTCATTATTTTGATTTTTAGTGAAAGTGCTAGTTAAATCAAATTGAAATAGTAATTTGATAATAATATAATATGATTTATTTATAATAATCAAAATGATTACATTTTTTTGATGTTAAGAGTTTTTGTACGTGAATCTTGGAAAAAAAATAAGGTGGCTTGACTTTGACTTGCGTGTTTGAAATCGTTGACTTTGAATTTCAAAGCCGAGAAAAATATAAGTGTCCACTTTTATTTTAAAAACGAAAGGTGTTCGAAATTGAATTTTATGAACAAAAGGTTTTACTTTTATCTTTATGAATAGTTAACTAGGCTTGACCATTTTGAAATTTGAAAGACGAAATACGTTTTGTGTTGACTTTTATAAAATTTTGAAATGTGTTTCTTTTTAAATTCCAAAGATAATACAACAAACTTTATTTTTCAAAATTTTAAATTTGTACTTAGGAAAATTTTGTATTATTTGGCGAAAAAAATTCAGTCGCATTTTTATTATAATGAAAAAGGATGAATTAATCTAAGGAATTAAATTCTTTTATAAAATTGTGTTACGAAAACACGGGGTGTTACAATAAGACTTTCCTTGATCCCGAAGCCAGAATAAACGATGAGGTATTAGTATCTAAAATCAGTCCGCTTGCTCGTTTTTTAATCAATTGTGTACATGCTACTATTCTGCCAAAAAAGGGCGGGACTCAACGTGTCGACGCGCACGAGAATCGACTGTTGTATCACTTCTTAATGGTGATAAGGTGAACTTGCCTCTATTTATCTTCTCTCATATTAGTGCTATGTTAGAAAAGTTGACAACTTCTCGTACTTCTCCTACTTTGGTTGTTCCCTACGGAATGTGGCTGTCGAAGTTATTGAAAATCAAAGGTGTGGTGAGTAAAAACACTATAACTCGCCCATCTACTGATGTTATGAGTAATTTGCTGCTTCGACGTATGAATTTGGAGGGCGTGGACTTAGTTCATGTCCCACGACAGAGACCGGGGAAAGAAAAAGTTGGTGAGACAAGTGAACCTGTGAATGTGAGAGTAGATGTGGGTAGAACCGAAGAGACCTTGAGTGAGTTGCAGGCATTAGTGATGTCTAGGTTGGATGCTTTCGAGGCTAAGATGATGGGGAAATTCGAGGAACTCGTTGGTAGGATGGCTACAGGTGGAGTGCAGGTGAAACTCGAGCCCATTGATGTTGATGGGAAACTGAAAGTATTTGCTGAGGAGCTGGAAAAATCCAAAGACGACATAATGAAGTCGCTTTGGAGTGTTGACTATAAGGTGGGTCGTATGCAAGAACATGTTGGGCATATACAAGAAGACCTCAATAGAATCAACACTCGTGGGGCGACGTTGGGTGAAAATGTTGGTCAGCTTGTGGATTTATTCAGGGCTCATGTCAATCCTCCCTCACAAAGGCTTGTTGAGATCGTGGACAGACTTCGCGGGATTACTGACAAGGTGGACAGGACCGTGTATCTGCTGGAGCGTAACCACCGCGTCTAGTTGCCATGGTCGTTTGCGTTTAGTGCTAGTCATTTTTTGGGTTGTTATTAAGCCTTAACCGCACCATTCATCAACCAAATCTTTATTAGCTTGCTTTAGGATCTAATCGTTGAACAATATTTCTGTTTTTCTGTTATTATTCGGTCATGTGTGTGGCCGTAGACTTATCTTGCTTTCGCTTGCTTATTTTGGAATAATTTCGGCTGTTCTTGTTGCTTTTAATTAATATATCTCATATCTTCTTTCGTGGACTCTCATCTTTTCGAGACGATGTTCGATTGAGGGGGAACGACCTTAGAAATAAATCTTAGAAAGGTCCTCATAGACCTTGGGAGACTTGACATCATCAAAAAGGGGGAATTTGTTGACTCCACGATTAGTTTTGATATTGTCAAATTATTTATTTCTATCGTATGCTACTCGTTTGTGTGTTTGAGTTCATGATGCGTAGGTGTCTAAGCTCGAAAAGAAGTGAAAAGAAGAAGAGGATATGAAACGTCAAAGACAAGCTTCGTATCAAGTCAAGACTATAGGAACGAAACATGTAAAGTGACTTAACGAAGCTATGCACTACAAATCTCAGCAGTGATGTTACCCTAACATGATTTCATGTTACAGTAACATTAGTGTTGTAGCAGTTTTTCTAAAAACGTTTTATAAATATTTTCTGAAATATTTTCTAAAGAATTATCTTGTGTTAAAAGTCTTCTATATTTTTATTATAATATATGAGAATATCTTTACTCACCTTTGAATTAGATTTGAGTATATTTTACTTGACAAAATATATGAGAATCTAGTTGTAAAAGATGTGGAAAGTATTTGAAATATATTATGATTCTACAAAATATCTTTTATGATAATTCTCCTCTTCTAAATTGATTTTATAAGATAATATAATTTGGAAAAATCATTCTTATTTTCAATATCTTTTAGCCGAAATTTCTATCTAGTATATGGTCATACTTTTGGTCATATATGATATATTTTCTAAAAGATATATTCTCTAAATATTATCTTCTAATATCTAAATATTATCTTGTATCTCCTAGTTGAATTAAATGTCTAGATTCGTTCTTGAAGATCAAGTAATATCAATATCTTCCTAAATATATTTTGACAACTAGCAAATTATTTTATGAGGAAGTTTTATCTCACAACAATACTATTGTAATATTATTTTTTTTTTTTTTTTTATTTTTTTTATTTTTTTTGGTGACGAGGGGTTTAATCCCCCGGGCACAGGCATTCCGACGTCACCACCTGTACCATGTAAGCCACCCCTTTTTACCAGGGGCCGTCGTGATACCCGCATGGTGCGCTTCTGGAGGCTTGAACCTGGGACCTCGCAGTTCCTGCCATTGCTAGGCTTTGAGGTTGCCCCAGGAACCACCAGACCGCTACCACTTAGGTTGTAATATTATTTTTTATTTTGATAAATAAAAATAATATTATCTTTTGCTTTGTGACCTAGAGTCACACGAGTACTATAAGTACTCTACACCATTTTGATTAAAAATCATCCAAGACAACACAATACATTTTAATACTTCCAATACATTCTTAATCAATCTAAGACTTTCAAAATATAATCTTGAATTTACTTTTGCAAAACTATTTTGTTCTTATTTGAACCGTGCTCTTCATTTGACTTTTGCAAAATATTTACTTAATTTGATTTTTGAAAGCATTTTAAACTTTGTACTTTTGTTCTTAAATCTTATTTTCTAAAAGTGCATAGTTACGATAAGGCTTTCTAGACAATTGAATTGTATTTTCATTTGATTGAGAGGCTTGTAACGAGAAAAATCACTTTGTTAGAGATTGATTTCTCGAGTTTAAAAGAAAAGGATTCACACTAAGGTCGGGGTAGATCTCTAGTGTTTATTAATTATTTGTTGTAAGCTAGGCCGTGGTAGGTGCTCTTGATAAATAATTAATAAGAAGAAGGGGTGGATGTAGGCTTTTCAATTGGGCCGAACCACGTTAAATCCTTGTGTTATTTACTTTCTGCAATTTACATTTCACGCATTTATTATTTCGTT
Source organism: Dianthus caryophyllus (assembly GCA_023091065.1). Taxonomy (NCBI): domain Eukaryota; kingdom Viridiplantae; phylum Streptophyta; class Magnoliopsida; order Caryophyllales; family Caryophyllaceae; genus Dianthus; species Dianthus caryophyllus. Next base: position 5,223,033 of record CM041529.1, on the reverse strand, counting down.
GCAAATTTTTAAGAGGTACAATCCTCTATTAACCCCCCACCCCCTCTAGAGTATTGGTGAGCCCTTGGACTCTACATATATATAGAGTAGAGTTATTTAAGTCCCCAACAATTGTTAAGTCCTTAAGTCCCATCTAGAGCCATTGGATTGTAATTGAATGGAGGGTTGAGATTGAGTACTTAATTAATACCATTTAAATTTAAATTTAAAAAAAAAAAAAAAAAAAAAAAAAAAAAAAAAAAAAAAAACTAATTGCTTTAATCTAGGGCAACATTAAAGTGATTGTTTACCCTCTTCTTAGAGTAACGCTTCATTTCCCTTGATTGTTCACCCTTTTCTCTTTCCTTTCCTCTATTATTTTCTTTATCAAAGATTTAATTATTTCAATTGCTTTTCCTTTCAATCTTCATCAATGGCCGAACTTGCGCTCGTTCCCTATGATCAAGGTAATCTTTTTTTTGTCAATTGTTAATCCTTTATTTTGGATCGATGAAGTTGTATATGTACATATATTTTTTTTTGTAGTTTTTTTGTTTTTTTATTCAAGTGCTCTGCGTATTTATAATTTCTCTGCTTCAAGTTTATTGTTTCGTAAATTTAATGTATCTGTTTTTTTTTTTTTTTTTTTTTTGGAGATTGTGATGGTGGAGGTAAATATGGGCCAAAAGAATTTTGCGGACTATTGAGAAAGAACTCACACCCTTTATTGAAAGATAGTTTTTGGACGTTAAAGAAGGTGTTAAGTTTTACAAGATATATGCACTTGCTAGTGGTTTTGACGTTCATTTATGGGCGACGAGGCGGTGGCGCGACGGGACAATCCAATCGAAATTAATAGTATGTAACATGGGATGTTTTGGGGAATCGAAAAAGAAGAAGAAGAAAGAAGGTCGTGGGTCTACTACGGAATCGTATTGGTTGTCGTGCTCGTATGAGGATGTTTGTGAAGAACGGTATTGTAAGTGTGGTTGTTTTTAACGATTATCACAACCATGAGCTTGTTTCGGTTGAAAATAGACAGTTTCAAAAGCGTAGCTTGCTAGACGTTCGACAAAGTATCACAAGTGTCTTATTGTATCGAATTCATGGGTAAGTGTTACGGTGTGGTTTTATTTTTGGGTTATGTTTATTTATTAATATTTCTTTTTATTTGACACTGTATTTTGCTACGTTATTGTTGTGTATTTGCTTCACTTTGGAAATGGAGTAGTTGTCGAAGAATTGAACAAAAGTGTTGTACAATAGTTTTTTTTTTTTGGGTTTTAGTTACATTTTGTTAGTGTTACTGTTTTATTGGTAATTTATTACTGTTTCATTTGTTATTCGTTGAATTTGTTTTTAATTAGAGTTTTAGTTTGAAAATGTAAGTGTTGATGTTAGTAGTATATGGTACCTAACTGTTAATTGGGTTGGATTTTTTATTTAACAGTTTCATTAAGATGATTGAACGGTTTCATTCTGGTAGCGTAACTGTTTCAGTTATACTATACAGCTGAAGTAGTTATTTTTATGTTTTTTCATTTTCTTGTGTGGTTACCAGGTAGGGATTTTTTTTGGTGTTTAATTAATTGTATTAATACTTGATTTGTAATTTGTGAAGTTAAATATTGGAGCTACGAAGATCTTTAGGATGTGTAAGGAACTTGTTGAAAAGAAGCCGATGCGGCTATGTAATAATTGCAAACAGATGACACATCATAACAAAAGCAATTGCCCAAACCCGTTTGTTGATAGTCGTGATGATGCTGCTCAAATGAATGTTGACGAGGTGGAAGATTTGGAAGTTGCAGTAGTCTGATTGTTGTAGATGCGTTTTTTGGTTGAAGCTATTATGATTTTAAAGATGTTATTGTTGGTTGTTTTTTTGACTTATTGATTTGTTGGTATATGATCTTGTTGCACAATATTTACTCGATGTTTTTTTTTTAATCAGCGTAATAGTTTCAGTTGTAAAAGTGACAGTTTCAATTGGCAGTAGTTTCATTTTTTTTGGGAAACAGTTACAGAAAATTTACAGTCAACAATTTCATTTTGGTAGAATAATAGTTTCTTTTTGTAGTCTAATAGTTTCAAAAATAGGGTATTTGAATTTTGAATTGGTTTATCTTTTTTTTTTTAACCTACCTAAAAGATAGATTGAATTATTTAAAGTTTGTATGTTTTAAAATGACAGTGTAAAAGTAATTACAAATTATATAATATTGTGTAACATTTTCATTTATATGCTTTAAGAATTTTTAATTCAAGTGAAGATATAAGTGACATTATAATTTGTTAATAATGACAGTTTAAAAACTTAGGAGTTTCATAAGTGCCAAACAAAATACCAGTAATAAGGTACTTCATCTGATATTCTTGAAAGTTTTACATACAAAATAAGTTTGTTCAAAAACATCAATAACAAACTACTTTATTTGGTGTTCAAATCTAGTTCATGCCCGACATTAAAAAGTTGAATTTCAATAGTATAAAAAAATTCCAGATTAAGAACAATCAGTGGTGTCATCGCGAACTCTGTTTAGCATGTTTGGCCTTCAATTCAGCCAAGTATCGAGCATCGGTGACTTTCTCTGCAATGATCTTCTTGTTGTCGTTGAATTTGGACAATTTTTGAAGGAGTTCATCCCGCACCCTGTTAATGTCCGATGGCGAAAGAGAAGCAGCAAGCTGGAGTAGTGATCATTGACGAGAATTGGGACAAATAACAAGCCTGCGTCGAAATTGAATGTATCACCACAGTCTACTACATGTGCATCCCATGTTTCGTAAAGCTGGTCGATCAATGCTGTGACTTTTGAAGCTTCGATATCGGTATACATGATTCTTATCAATATTATGTGAAACTCAAACAACTGAATATATATTGTACTGAAACTCTTGAACTGTGAAAGTGAAACTGTTACTAACTGCAAATGAAACTGTAAAGCTGACTGTAATTGTTCAGAGGATAATTACCATGTGACGCAACCCAAAGAAAGCCATCTGTGATTTTTCATGTGAGTAGTGATGAGAGTTGTGAGGAACCATGCATGACTTTGGATGACGATGACGAGGTGAGTCTAGGGAGCAAGCTTGGAGGAGATCACTACAAAAAGAATAAGCCATAGCGACAGAATTTTTGCGATGGAACGATAATCAGTCGCCAAATACAGATTCGCGATGGATTTTGCGATGGATTACTTAGTTTGCGATGGATAATGCGATGGACTATAGTTTGCGGGCGAAAAATTCACTTGGCGGGCGAAAATTCCAATGAGCGCCAATTCCTATGCGACGGTTTTTGCGATGGACCACTTTAATTAACTCCCCCCTTAAATTAAATAGCGTGATTAAGAATAGGAAGTCATTAAATCTCTTAATCCGTCGCATATTTGTTAATCCATCGCAATAGAAAAATAAAAAACCCAAAACAATATACTCCCAAACCCATTCTTTAGTCGACAAAATAAAACAACCAAACCAAACCCTAACTCCCAAACCCATTCAACCACGCACTGGTCCTCCACCATCGTCCTCCACAATCGTCCTCAGCTAGCTCTGGTCCTCCACCGTCGCCATGCGTCGTCGTCCTCACCTGCGGTAACTCTATTTCCCTTTCAAACTCATTTTCTTCACAAATTTTAATTTTATTTGGGTTTCTTTTTGTTTTTTTTTTTTTTTTTTTTTTGAATTTTAATTATTTTGTTGTTTACAACGACATTTGATTGGATTATTGGGGAAAATCGCAAACCCTAACCTCGTAATAATTGATATGACGATGACAAGCTTGAAAATGTCGGATTTAGAAGGGAGAAAATTAGGGGAAGGTTCAATTTGGGAGAGTAATGAAGTGAGAGTTGAAGAAGATTTTGGGAAATTGTAATTTGAATTGAAATAATTAGGGTTTTGAGATTGTGATTTTGGGGTTTTCTGTGTCTTTGTGTAGAGGTTGTCATCTCTATAATTCGTTGAGATACTTTGGTCTGTCCATTCACGTAACCAGGTGCTGCTAGAAATTCGCAGAACTTCGGTTAAAAGATAGCACATGAAGAGTACTAATACCACCCAAAAGCGACTTGGTACCTCATCAGAACACTTAAGCTGACAACACCAGTTTCTCTTTCTTCCTGCTTAACAAGAATAGATCTTTTGCCTTTCCGTTGATTCAAAAATCTACCGTTCTCTCTATCCTCATTATAATTTGCATCAGAAGGCACTGAGGTTTCATGGACCTGACTTATATCCTTCACTTTTTCAATGTCATTGTCTTCCATCTTCCCTGCATTTTCCATCAGCTTCTTAAATAGAGGGCCAGTTTTGGAGAGCTCTTCGAAAGTTCCTTCTTCTTTCACCATCCCATCACTGACCAAAATAATCTTATCTACTTGCGGAAGAAAATGAAGCTGATTAGTAACAAGGATCCTCGTTTTCCCTTGCAATTGCTCCAAGATACATCGATGAAAAACCTGTTGAGCAACATGGGCATCAAGAGCACTTAAAGGATAATATACTCATAAAAGATTGAATTTCTGCAAAATAAATGTATATTAACTTATGGATTAATATTTGAAAAAAATCCATAAAGTTGTCTGCAAAATAAATGCCCTCTTCTTCTTACTCTATGTTCATTTGCTAGTATTTTGTATTTAGTAAGGGATCACAAACGTAAAGCTTTAGCCTTTACACTACTACAGAACAAGCATTTAGCGACGCTAATTTAATGCCTTCAGCATGTTTCTTGGTCAAACAAATACAAGTTCTTGGGCTTTTTAATGGGCAAGCAATTTGTATTCTTGTTTCACATTGTCAAGCAGGCTAAATTTTGCGTCTGTAGTAGAGTTCTTATAAAGCATTTACTTGGTTTAACATAAAGCAAGTAGGATTTTTACATGATAAATTCTGGAAACAATACAACAAGATACCATCTAAATTGTATGGAGTATGATCTGATCCAAGTGCGGAGGGATAATGCGTTTAAGTGGTTTATGTGGTTCTCACTTCGTCTAATTGGCTCAAAGTCTTTTTTTGTGTGTAATCCAGTAGCCATTATTGGCACTCTGTACCCCTTATCACTGTTATTAGATTATTAATCCCAATCAGTAATTCAATAACATAGAACAATATTGAACAATAGAGCAACCGCAACACATCAAAATCCAGATTTATTGTACACTAATAATCTAAACATGGTTTACCAAGGTCTGAACTTAGCAATCAATAAATAAAATTGAGAAGAGATTAGAATGATATACCTTTACATAACCATCTTTTTTCTTACAAAACTGATTCAAAAAACTTAGCTCCTTCTGCAATTTTTCCAATTGAGATATGGACGCTTTTTTAGCAGAAAAGGCAATAGCGACTGATACAACATCGCCGGGTCATCGGACGCTCTGTGGCCGTTGTCATTCCTAAATAAATCAACCAAAAACACCACATAGAAACCACTGAATAAATATATGCTCAATAAATTAATCAATAGAACCCTAGATTTCTAATCTAATTTGTTAAATTGCATCAATCTAGACATAAAAATGGATGTTTGAGATATCAATAACAAAACCTCAAACATTTAACTAACTGAAGCACGAAATTAGAATTCCTCCACTGCAAGAGATTTGAAATAATTAGGTTTCGGTGAGATTGGTTTGAAATAATTAGGTTTCCTGTGAGATTGAAAGCAAGAGCAGTTTGAGCGCGGGGGGGGGGGGGGGGGGTGGGGTGTTTAGAAGTGAGAATGTTTAGGTAGGTGAGATTGAGGGTTAGAGGTTGGAGCATATCTTTTACTACGTATAAGTTAAACGCACGATTTTAAGGATTCACGCGCTATAGTGAGACGCTTTTTGAAAGCGCCTCATTTTTTGGAAAAATTTAAGTTAGTCAGCACTTTTTTATACTAGCGCCGTAAGCAAAGCGTCTCTATATGTCTTTCTTGTAGTAGTGTTACCAGTTTTTTCGCTTTTTTGTGTCTTTTTTCACTTTCCTTTGTAATCTAGTTTAAAATGTCCATGTCTTCAACTTTTCTTCTGTTTATAGTGGCAAATGTGTCACTGACATGAATTTTCTTTTCACCTGGGATGATCAAGGAGGCTATTTTCTGACAATGTTTACTGGTTTTGGCATTGGCAGCCTGTTTTTAGTCTTCATTTTTTCTAAAGTAAAGTTTAGATGATCTAAGTTGTTAGAGAGCTTTGATGGTTGTAGGCAGACAAGAGAGTGATTGATTGATTTTTGGCGGCCTGCTTTTAGCAAACACTATCTTCTGTTGTCTCTCCCATAACCTAAGATTATTGTTGGAAATCAGTTTGGTTGATTTTTGTTGATGAGCAGGTATTTTTTTCCCTGGTGGAGGCTGACAGTTTGGTAAAATTCAGCTAATTACTTGATTTTGCCTTATTATTTTGTATTATATCTGACAATGTTCAAATTTAAAGTCTTATTTACTTGATTTTGCCTTATTATTTTGTACTATATCTAACAATAATGTTCAAATTTGAAGTCAACAAAAATCGTAGGTCCAGGTACAAGGTTAAGAAATGGAGGCGGGAGCCATTTGGTGGCAGAGGAAGAAGAACGTAGTCGATGGATTAATGATAGCCCAAATCTACCAGTGTTGGATCCTTTTGGCCTGTGGTAACTTCATATTTAACAACTTTGTCATTTGATTTGTATTTTCATCATTGTATTTTTTTTTTCTATATTTTCTGCTCATTACTTTTAAGTACTGAACTTCAAATTTAACAATATGTACTCCATTACTTTTGCATAGAGCTATGCTATTGAGTACTGAACTTTCTTCTAATACCGACTTAAAAACCTAATCACCTATTGAGGATTGATGTACTCCATTCCTTAACTCTATTATGTTTGTTATTTCTTAATTTGTTTACTTTATTATAGGTTTCACTGTGACAAAGTGAAGAAAGCTGCAAGAGAGGCAGTTTTGGGCAACTTTGATAAATTTACCCCTTCTTATTATGCAGCAACATCCGAGCAGAAAGAAGCTTGGTGGCATAGATTCAAGGTCGTATTTTATTTTCTAGCTTTTTGTTTTTTACTAACATTGTACCATTTCAATTTCAGTGTCTCCATGGTAGTAGAAGAGCTGTAGTAGTAGAAGACCTGTCAGTTTTTAATTTATTACGACTAATGTCTCTTAATATTTCTTGTAGACTCATTTCAAGTATCAGAACTTTCGCGAACCTGATATCAAGGCTGGATTTGCAGAATACTGTAACGAGAGGTTGAGGGATTTAGTCTGCCGAGCAGGGACAAGGAAAAATACGTGGATGGGAGCTGATGCGTTTGAAGAGATGCTGGCTTATAGAGCCACAGAGGTATAGTACTTGACCAATTTTTTACCTACTGATTTCGATATTTTTTTAAGCACTGTTTGTTGTGTTGAATGTGGCCACTCTTTGGTCATTCACGAGCCTTTTCTAGATCTCTTGCTTCCTTTACCCATAAAGAAACCACATGCTAAGAAGGTTCAGCCAGCTTCTAGAAAAAGAAAAGCCAAGCAACCTCCTAAAACAGTTGGCAGGCCTCGCTTCCTTTACGTTCTACTTTACCTTACTGTGGTCTTGCTTTTCTGAACTTAATTTCAGTACAATTCAATTTAATCTATATCTTTTTAATTTAGATGGATCTGTTTGCTTGCTTGCTTAATTTCAGGACTTATCCAATCATTTAGTCAGCTTTGCTTAATTTCAGCCCTTATCCAATCATTTAGTTAGCTTGCTTTAATTTAGATGGATCTCTTTAATTTAAACCATATAGGTAATGACATAATAAAATGCAGGCATTTAAGAATCGGTCAGCTAAATCCAAGAAAAACCGCAGATCGAAAGGCAAGAATGGAAAAGCCCCTGGAACTCATACTATGGGCAGGTTAAACAGTATCCAGTATATGGACAAACTGGTATATAACTTAATTCTTTACAACTTCCACGAAAATTTTATACAAAAACACTATATATTTTGTAAATGTTGATAACATATGGTCTATTTATATGTTTTGAAGTGTAACGAAAATCATGGAGGCGTAAAACTACCAAGTCTTGAGGAGCTTATGAAGAAGTCTAAGACAAAAAAATCAGGGGGACGTGTGTGACGAAGTATCAGACCTCCTCGTAAGTCCATTGAACTTTACTTTTTTTTTTTTTTTTTTTTTCTCGGGGAAATTAAGATTATGGATATAAACACCCTATACATACTCAAGAGAGCAAGAAAAATAAAGAATAGCAAAGAACCAAACTTTTACAATGTTTGAAACCATTTCTTATCCTTCTTATTAAGCATGCTTGCATTCTTCTTGATGTTTAGTGATCTCCATAATCTGCTGCACTATGAAATCTGAACTCTGAACTCTGGTCTTTTGACATAGCCATTGAACCTTGCTTTATTTCTGACCCGCCAAATCTCATACCATAGAGACACATGACATGCTCCAACGAACATTTTTTTGAGCAACTTGGTAACAGTTAGTCCTGCACCCCGATCCTTACTCTTAACTTGGTCTGAATTAATCTGTGCAGTAGGGTAATTTTTTTTGTAAAAGCTTGTTTTTCGTAAGTTTTTGTTAATTATCTAAAACTTCTTCCAGAGCACAATCAAGGCAAAAAAGGATGCATTACTAGAGGTTCATACCGAGGAGGAAATTGATGATAATGAAATACATATTGAGTCGGTAAATGGCTTTAACAAAAAGGGAGAAGTTTGGGGCATGGGGAAGGCGACGAGCATCTACTATGACAAGTCCCTACCTTCAAAAGCTCGTCGATCAGCAACTTCCTACACTCCAGGATTCGTAAGCAAGCTTTCTGCCGAGAATCAAGCTATGAAAGATGAGTTGAAGGACATGAAACAATGGAAGTTAATGGTGGAGCAAACTTTAGCTTCACAAGGTATTCACATATCTACTCAATCATGTAATCCCAACTCGCAAGTTCATGATAGGCATGCTAATGATAATGATGGTAATGTAGGAAATGGGAGTGACTTTGCAACTCAAATATTAGCTTGTTAGATGCTTGAGTTGTTTTAGATGATTACTAGACTTGAAGTATGTATGTATAAGACTGACTTAGCTAGTATTTTGGTTTATTTTGCTGGAATTGTCAAGAAAACTGGGTTTGTGAAACAATGTAGGCTCAATTTTTTGTGTATAAAAAGCCTTCTTTTGGTTATGCAAGTCGTTCTCATCTCGCATTGTTGTTGAAAAATTGAAGATATTGCTGGACAGAAAATAGTACAGGTATACAGGTTTAGGTACAGATTTGAAAATGGGGGGGTGCAGGAAGCTGCTGGAACTGATGGATGAAATTATGTTTGCGACGGAATAATTAGGATTTGCGATGGAATAGCTAATTTGTGCGACTGAATAATTAGGATTTGCGATGGAATAGCTAAATTTTGCGACGGATTAATAAGGATTTGCGATGGAATAGCTAAATTTTGCGACGGAATAATCAGGATTTGCGATGGAATTGCTATAGTTCTGGGTTGGAATTTTAAAGATGTGCAACGGAATTATTAAACTTTGCGACAGAATCAATATAAGTAAAAGAGGCTTTTTTCAAGAGCTCTCCTTAATTCAAGGAGATTTAGACCAATCATAAAATTACATTAAAAAAATAAATTAAATTGTGAAAATATAGTAATTTGGAAAGAAATAATTATATGAGAAATAATTCCCTTATTTAATTATGAAACATTAGAAAGTTTTTAGCTAAGTCTTTGATTATTATGTTTCATAAAATGTATTTGTCGAAATAATATAAAAATAACATCATTAGTTTCGAAACGAAAAATGCTATCAAATGAGTATAAATATCAAAGTATTTCATCCACTAAAAAAATTCATTTGAAAAATAGATTAAATAATTTGCATTCAATAAAATAAAAAATTGGAAAGAAACAATTATATGACACATAATTTATTTGTTTAATTATAATACATAAGATATTTTTTTAGGTAAGTCTTCAAACCTTTTTTGTATGTATATACGGAGTATATCAAAAACTGTAGCTTTGTCTTCCAAGGTACCGGGCTAAACAGTTTTAGTTTATTATGTTTTAATTATGATTACGATTTGTGTTATTTTTATTTTTTTTACGTGTATTTGATTTGATATGTGTATTAATTTTGAAAAGGTTTATTTCTTAATTATCATATTTGTTATTTAACCATAGCTTGATTGAATTCTCCATTTGTATATTGTAGATTTATATTTTAAGTTCAAGATCTAAGGTACTCATTGAATAAACTTGATTACAAAATCAATCGAATATGTATCGTGAAAGGTAAAAGAGATATACATGATCTACTGATTATCTTATTTTCATATCAAATCATTATTTATTTTTGTATAATAATATTTACTATTCATCATACTTGATCTTTTAGTTAGTTTCATCGTATTAAGTTTTGATTTGATTGTTCATGTCAATTTTGTATGATATATCTGAAAATTAGGTATAAAAAGAATGAACATGGTGTATTAGTTTGATGACAAATTTTCAAATTTTTATTTTTTACTATCCCCTTTTAAAGTTTTTCTTTTAATTCTTTTATAATTAGAAATCAAACTATATATTTCATATATATATATATCTACATAAAAGAGAGTTTTGCTATAGAGTGTCCATACCATAATTTATTAAATTTGTATATACATTATTATTGAGGATTAAAATATTTTTTAATTACTTATTAATAAAAGTGAACAGCATTTACCATGATTATTTGATAATGTAATAAAAAATAACTACTAGACCAGCGTTTTTCCTATTGTTATAATACTAACCTTTAGCCTTTTTCCTAATGTTTTTCAAAATATTTTAGTTCTCTATAAAAACTTACTTAAAAATATTAAGACTCACATTGGGAAAAATAGTATTTTATTTTAATTTCCAAAAGATACACTTACATTTTCATATAAATTGGAGAGATATTGAGTAACACTTATCATACTTATTTGATAATTTAATAAAAATAATATCATGATAATCCAACAAAATTTAAAGAAATTAGTTTTCTATAAAATTAAAAGAAAATCTCTCCTAAATAAAATTTAATATAAAGTAATTATCTTTCTATACAACTTAAACAAAAACTTACCTAAAAAAATTAAGACTAGGAAATAAAAAAAAATCAAAAACTCAGCTAAAAAAATATTAAGACTAACCATTTTCCTAATTTTATAAAACTAAAAAAATAATCATAAAAATTTCCTTATTTAGTTATCATACATTAGATAATTTTTAGGTGTGTCATAAATCCTCTTTATACATACAAATAGAATTATGTAAGTCCAACCTATCGTTTTAAATCCTACATCTAAATCTCAACCGTTGGATCTTAAAGATCAAATGATTCAAATCAAATCTCACTAATTAATTTACAATTCATGTTTATTAATATATACATAAAAAAATTAGCTTGATCTTCTTAAGTATTTGTTTAAGTTTAGTATGTTTTTGTTATAAAACAATTAGTTTTGTATAAAATTGAAAGAAGAACTCTTCTAGAAATAAATTCAATTAAGAGCAATTAACTTTCACCAAAATTTAAAAAACAAAAATAGTAAGCTAAAAAATATTGAGACCAACATTGTTCCTATTGTTATAATACTAACCTTTAGCCTTTTTCCTAATGTTTTTCAAAATATTTTAGTTCTCTATAAAAACTTACTTAAAAATATTAAGACTCACATTAGAAAAAATAGTATTTTATTTTAATTTCCATAAGATACACTTACATTTTCATATAAATTGGAGAGATATTGAGTAACACTTATCATACTTATTTGATAATTTAATAAAAATAATATCATGGTAATGCAACAAAATTTAAAGAAATTAGTTTTCTATAAAATTAAAAGAAAATCTCTCCTAAATAAAATTTAATATAAAGTAATTATCTTTCTATACAACTTAAACAAAAACTTACCTAAAAAAATTAAGACTAGGAAATTAAAAAAAAATCAAAAACTCAGCTAAAAAAATATTAAGACTAACTATTTTCCTAATTTTATAAAACTAAAAAAATAATCATAAAAATTTCCTTATTTAGTTATCATACATTAGATAATTTTTAGGTGTGTCTTAAATCCTCTTTATACATACAAATAGAATTATGTAAGTCCAACCTATTGTTTTAAATCCTACATCTAAATCTCAACCGTAGGATCTTAAAGATCAGATGATTCAAATCAAATCTCACTAATTAATTTACAATTCATGCTTATTTATATATACATAAAACAATTAGCTTGATCTTCTTAAGTATTAGTTTAAGTTTAGTACTCCCTCCGTTTCAGTGAATTGTTTACAGTTTGACTTTTTTGTGAGGGGAAAAAAGTCAAACTGTAAACAAATGACTGGGACAGAGGGAGTATGTTTTTGTTATGAGTATGATTTGTGTTATTTCTATTTTTTACGGTGTATTTTATTTGATAAAAATATTTAATTTTGAACAGTTTTATATTTTTTAATTACCATGTTTGTTATTTAAACATAGCTTGATTGAATTGGTGATGATCCTTTTTTCCGTTGTATATATTGTAGAATTATATTTTAAGTTCAAGATTTTTTTGTTCTCATTGAGTAAACTTGATTACAAAACCAATAGCAAAACTATATGTAACATGAAAGGTAAAACACAAGATTTATTGATTGTCATATATCAAATAAAGTCATTAATTATCGTTATATGATTTTTTTTTATAATTTATAATGTTTGACCTTTTAATTAGTTTCATCGTATTAAGTTTTGATTTAATAGTTAATGTCAGTTTTGTAGGAGAGCATCAGAAAATTATGGAAAAAGGAAAAATTAATTTACATGGCGTAGATGAATGTTGATATTTTTTTTCCAAAATAAAAATAATTAAGGCAATACTTTCCATTTTTAAAAAAAAATGTAGCATAAATAAGGTAGTTTTGGACAAAATACCCAAATTTTACATTCAAAAGTATTAAGTTGATAATATACAATTATATTATTCGTATAATATATTACCATTAAATTAGGTTATAAATTATTATTGATAATTAAAAATATTTTTTAAATTACTTATTAATCAAAGTGAGCAACACTTACCATAATTATTTGATAATCTAAGAAAAATAATCATTTGATAATCTATTAAATTGCAAATTAATCTAATAAATTCTATTAAGAACAATTAGTTTTCTACAAAATTTAAATGAAGAAAACAAAGATAAAAAATATAAAGACTAACATTTTCCTTAATTTCATACGACTACACATTAACATTTTTCCATATATTATTCAAAGTAATCAATTCTCTAAATAATTTGAATAAAAACGTACCCAAAAATATTAAGACTAATATTATGGAAATTAAGTTTATTATATTATTTACATCAAAATACATAAATTGAACAGCTCATGGGTAACGCTTACCATAATTATTTGATAATCTATAAAAATAATATTTTTATAATCTAATAAAATGTAAAACAATTAATTTTTTTTTTCTATAAGATACAAATATTTAAATAAAACTCTCCTAAAAAAAGTTTAATTCAAAGCTAAGTCTTCTTTAAGACAATCTCAAACTAATTTATCGTGCATCTTAGAGAATAAATCATAGTTAAAGGGGTATAGGAATATAAAATTAATCAACTAAAGTCACAAACAAGGTTACTAAGAAAATTTAGGTATAATTAGTAATGAAATACAAATACTATGAAAATAATAACGACAACATAGTATCATTATTCATAAATAAACTAAAAACTGTACAAATTTATATAAACATTTTTACATTTATATAATTCTATATTCCTCAATATTTTTTTTTTTTATATATTACAATGAACATGATATCAATAACTCTTCTTCATATTTATTATTATTATTTTTTTAATATTTGTACTGAATTCAAATTAAAAACGATAAATCATGAATTAATTATTAAATTCACGTTATTGGAACCCGTGCATCGCACAGGCTTTAAAACTAGAGATAATTATATGATAGAAATATTATGATTTCTGTTATTTCGCATGAAATAATGAATATTAAAAAGAAAAATCACGAATACGACATAAACCACAAAAAAAAAAAAACACAACAACAATTGTAAAAAAATCAACAAAATTGTATTGAAAGACACACAACCACCAAAAAAACTAAAATCAATGTTTTAACACCCGTGCATCGCACGGGCCATTCAACTAGTTTGAAATATTTGCGATTGAATGAAATGATCTTTGCGATGGAATTTTAAAGATGTGCACAGGAATTAATTAAAAATTACGACAGAATTTTGGACATTTGTGATGGAATACATAAGTAAATAACATACTTAATCAAAAGTTAATTAATGTAGATTCCATTGCAACTTCCGTCGCAATAGCTTTGGCTACGAAATTCCATCGCAAAGTAAAAGATTTGCTACAAAATTGTGCAATGAAGTGAATTAGTTGCATGTTCCGTCGCAAAGACCCATTTAGCGACGGAATATATAGTCTTTGCGACGGAATTTGGTTCTAGCTAAACCAACTTCTTTTTGTAGTGGATGTTGTTAAAGAGGCTAGTGAAGAGCCTATTGCCAAGAAGGTAGTCAAAGATAAAATTTCCACATCAATGGTGAAGGAGCCCGAGGCTCGACCCAAGGCTCAAGTACCATTTCCACAACGCCTTGCCAAGTATCGGGAAAGTAGGATGGGTAAGTTCATGGAAATTATTGGTCAATTACAAGTCAATGTACCATTCGTTGACTTGATCAATCAAGTCCCATCCTATCACAAGTTCATGAAGGAGGTCCTTAATAAGAAGCGTTCTTTTGATGATGTTGAGACCGTAGCTTTCGCCGGTGATTGTAGTACACTCTTGCAATGTAAGTCTCCTCCTAAACTTCAAGATCCCGGTAGTTATTCTATACCTTGCACTATAGGCACATACCACATAGATAAGGCCCTTTGCGACCTAGGTGCTAGTGTAAGTGTCATGCCCTATTCCATTGCCAATAAGCTTAATATGGGTGCCCTAAAAAGCACTATTATTACCCTACAAATGGCGGATCGCTCAATGAAACGACCCCTAGGTATGCTAGAGGATGTACCCGTCAAGGTTGGTAAGTTCTTTATACCCGTTGACTTCATAGTTCTTGACATACCCGAGGACTCTCACATTCCTATAATTTTGGGAAGACCATTTTTAAATACCGCGGGAGCGGTAATTGATGTGAAAAACGGGAAGTTGACAATGGAAGTAGGGGATGACCACGTCACTTTTAGCAAGAATAGCACTATTAGAAGCCTCATGTCACATGAGTCTAGTCATTTTTCTAACAATGTAGACTCTATTATTGCTTCTACTACTCCGTCTCTACTAACGAATTCTTCGAAGGTAGATATTGTTGCTTGTGTTCTTGTAGGTGACAATGCTATGGAAGGCGAGGATGAGGTGGATGCTAAGGAGCACTTTGACGATGATCCTATAGAAGACTCCATGGAGGGTACTAAAAAGGATGGGATGAGGCGTGCTAGGAGGCGATGTCTTTGGATGAAGAGAATGAAAGCTCAAATGCATAAGCTCCTTGGTAGTAGGCGGTCGAATGACAAGGATTGATCATTCTCACCATTTGCGTCGTGCGGGACGTTAAACCAGCGCTTCTCGGGAGGCAACCCGAGCTTAATTTATTTATGCTTTTCAATTTCCGCACTTAATTGCTTTCTTAGTTGTAGTAATAAAATTTTTAAACTAGCTAATGGTTTTGAGTTGTGTTTGTAGGTATTGGACGAAAACAAGAAGGTCTAGTTGATATTAGCACGTGGTCCCAAGTTGCAATCCCGTTCGGGGACGCAACCCAATAATTTAAGGAGCTAATTATCAAACGCGGAGGAAAGTCAAAACACGAAGATCGAGTCAATCCCGATCAGGTCCATGTGTTCCCGATCGGGACCGTGTGGTTCTAGGCTCTTTGTGTCATTTGTCCATGAGTATTGGTAACAATACTTGTCGGGTTTGCTTCTCCTTCCTTCTTATCCATTTTTCTTCCTTTTCAAACACTTCAACACACTCAAATCATTCCATTTTCACTCCCTTTGCTTATGCTAGCTTGGGGGAGGGTCGCTAGTTTAAAATGTATGTTGTTTATTTGCATATTAGCATAGATTTCTTGCAACCCATTAGACATAACCTCTTGTCCATGTGTCATGAGCCATAGTTTTGGTTTTGAAATTGATCTTTATGTTGACACATTGAGAACAATGTGATGTTTAGCTTGGGGGGAGAAATGCATTTGCATGTAGTTAGTTGCATTTAGGTAAAATTAAGAGAAATTTTTGAGAATTTTTGAAAATTGTGTGTTAAATTTTGTGTTTTTCTTGCTCTAATTCTTTGCTTGTTCTACTAATGCCCTCTTGTTTATCCCATTTTGTACTTGATAGCTTTGACTCTACTTGTTTTGACGGGATTATGCATACATGGGGATGTCTTGACATAGTAGGTGGATGACGAATTTTGGACCAAGTAAGCTTGATCTTGACTTTTGGCAAGCTACAAATGGTAAGGTAGAGCCTCCAAAAGACCGATGCACCCATATCTGGTCTCTCTTAGGTGAGTGGCAGGTCTTCTTATGGTGTGTGCTACATCAAAACGCACAAGTATGGTCCTCTGTTCATATCATTTAAGCATTACTTTCATATTGCGTTGCATTGTTGAAGCCAATTTCACATTGATAAAATTGCCCATTTTCTAGCCCCTTTTATGATCTTAATATCCTTAAGCTACATAAAAACTTGCCTACCTTTGTCAAGCTAGTAGCTATGTTATGTGGGAAGCTCAATTGGGATGGATATCGAAAGTATACGTATCATTGTGAAAGTTGTGCATGAAAGTAAGAAGTAAAGCAAGAAAAGAAAGGAAAAATCACACAACAACAACAACAACATCAGAGCCTTATTCCCAAAATGATTTGGGGAAAGGAAAAATCACACAAAAATGGAAAATATGAAAAGAATGAAAAAGGAAGTGTGAAAAAGCAAATGGAAAAATTGAATTACATATATTGTTGCTTGAAAAAAGAAGAAGAGTTGAGAATTTCTCATATTACCATCATCATATCTTTGGAGAAATATCTTAAAGTTTTGTATTGCAAAAGAAGTTAATCTTCTCAATTGGGAATTCGGATTAGAATATGAGCATTTCTATGGTTTTTGTTACTAGCTTGGCTAATAACTCCACAAATCCATAACTATTTGTCCCCCTTATTACCCATATCACAATATAGCCTTCTTCTAACCCTTTTGGCTTCATCTTTGCTTGTATATGATCGTTTTTACTTATGATTTGATTGTTTACCATATTAGATTGCGGGCACATATTTGAGTTTGAGTGCACCGTAAGAGTCCAAAAGTTACATGATCATGCAAGAGCCGAAAAGTCTACTTGAAGTCATCCATGCTACGCCGCCATGTAAATCTGATCTATTTTATGCTTTTCCTTATGCCCATGTTGTTTAGGGATGGGAGTCATATGCTTATTGGTCATTTGTGATTGCATGTAAAGGATGATCATGCTTGAGGACAAGCAAGGACTTAGCTTGGGGGACTTTGATAAGTGCAATTTATATAGACTTTTACCCCTATGTTAGCTCTTGTTTTGCATTGTTTTATGCACTTATCTTTAGTATTATGGGCTAAAATTTGTGTTTCTAGCTTCTTTTGCAATATTGACATGTTTTGTAGGAAATAAGCATAAATGTGCCAGATTCTACAACAAATTGAGCAAATTAGAAGCAAGGCTAAGTCAAGAGCAAGAATTGGGCTAAGTGTTGAAGCTTGCATAGATTTTGCATGGTTTAATTGTTGGATTAATAAAGAAAATGTAACATGAAGTCAAGCCCAACTCTAGAGTCAAGCAAGCATGGAAATAATGAAGCATTGACATTTATATTATGGATGGACCAATATTATAACATTATACAAAAATGAAGTCAATCCCATATTATAATGTCAAAGGGGAGTTAAGGAGATTAAGGATTCCATATGTAGAGATAAGCAAGGATTAAAGGGCATTTACCCGGGTGATTTAAGAGGGCAATTAACATGACCATTGGATGCCCAAGCAATTAAGAGAGGAGTTAACACAAAATACCCGGAAAACTATGGTCCCGATCGGGTCCATTGATCCCGATCGGGTTCGTGTACTTCTAGGTCGTTTTGGCTCTTCAACTCACATTTACGTTACACCCCCTATTCTACTATAAATAGGAGGTGTTATACGACTCATGGGGCACCTTCACACACACCTTTCCTTAGCTTATTCTCTCCTTTCTCTTGTCATTTTTCCTTAGTTTAGTTTACACAAAAGTTCTCATATTATTCTCTTGTAATTCTCATTAGTAATCTTTCAATAGTTTACATTTTCAATACAAGCTTCCTTTGGTTTATGTTCTTCAAGTATTTTGTTCTTCATTTGGTATAAGTATTCCTCCTTATTTTCTTATTGTTACATTTTCATTATGTCATTTATATTATTGTCTTTGAGTTTTAATCTTAATATGCATAACTAATTCTCTAGTCTAGGGACTAGGGGAGACATGTAATAAAATGAGTTTGCATTATGACATGATTGGTAATATAAGATGTTGTTCATATGTTCCTAGCACATGCTCTTTTATGTTCAAATTAATCGATGACTAAAACGCGTAATTAATCGTTGGTTAAATTGCTCGTCCTATAAGTCGATAGGCACGGGATTTGAAGTAGAACATTTGCATGTTGTTAATAGAATAACCTAATCATATCGAGAGATCGTTAGACTATTCTATTTGTTTGGTTTATTTTGATAAAGTCGAGAGACGGATATTTAAACCCATAGTAATGAACAATGTTTTATTATATCATATTAGTCATATGCATTCACAATTGTTACATGTTGAACCGACTTCCCTAGATGTTTTTATCATTATTGTTTTTATCTTAAATCATCAATCAACAAACCAATTAAATCGACTTAGATAGAAAAACTCTCCATAGCTTTTTAATAGAACGATCCGAGCTTCTCTGTGGAATTCGACCCCTATATACTACATTTTCATGTTGCATTTTCTTTATTATCTAAAGTTTAACTAATTAATTAAACACCATTAAAATAAAAAGCGGGTGTTAATCGTCAAATACTCAATTCACCCCCCCCCCCCCTCTCGAGTATTTCGGGATCGATAGACTCTTCAGGTAACGATTGGCTGACTAGAGTTTGACGTTACTGGCGTGAAAACGGTGGTGATCAGTTGATCCCTTAAGGCCACACCTAAAGGATGCGACCCAAATAGATAATTAATTATATGTGATATAGATTAATTAATTCCTTAATTACATTGTGAGTGTTAACAATTGGACTTGAGGTTCGAACTCGAGTCAATTGTAGTCTATTATTCAATTATGCGATAATTGACTAATAAAGTTGACATCTTATTTTAATGGGATTAAATAAGATCTAATTTAATAATTGAGTATTATTAAATTAGTTGAGGTTTCATAAAGATTTTGAGGTAGATGTAATTAGTTATTTATATTTACAAGAGGTTGTGAATTTAACTAACTAGCTATTATGGGACCCATTATATGTTGATGTTGATATAATGGTAAAATACTACTCAATAAGTGGAGTGTGTATTGTTTACTCCGTATTATTAATTTGTCACATAATTGTTATTTGATCAAATTAATATTTAATTATGAAAGATAATTAAACATAAGACTTATAAGTATTTGTGGGACAAATATTATAAGATAAAATGGACCCATAAGTCACCAAATGTGACGTATTTGTGAGACTAGGATTTGGAGGTTCATCCCACTATTTTAAGCTCAAGAACAAGAGTAAGAAGGAGTCCTACCCTTGCCCAAAACGTGCCATTCATATAATGTGAGGAATTAATTTTTCTTCTCTACTCTTATGTTTTATTATTGCATGCATAAGATCTTTAAGTTTTTATGACTAAAACTTTAAACAAACATATGTGATATGTAAAATATGATTTCCAACAAGTGGTATCAGAGCTCCATGGTTGTTGCATGCAAGATTCCGAGTTAATTTGATTAACGAATAAAACTTGTAATTTGTGTTTTATGAAGACAAATCACGAAATTAATTTGCATGTTAAAGTTTCTGGTTCTAAATGGATTTTAGACCATAAAAATAAATTTATGGATTTTTATTGTTCATTTTGATAATTATTTGTATAAAATGGAGTATTTTATATGACTAAAGTGAAATTTTAAAACGAAAAATAGCTAAACGTCGAAACAAATCATGAATTTTGGATATGTTCTCATATATATGTTTTACAGATTGTATTAAAAATTTCGTGTGAAATAAAGTTGTTTTGCATGAGATATGATGTTTATGAGATAAATAGTCATATTATGAGAAAAATGGGTATCAAGAGTTGTAGAACGAATCAAGTCATGAAATTTTAATATGATGTCACATGCAATATTTACAGAGAGTATGTAAAGTTTGAGATTTTTATATCTTATGATGCATGATTTATGATTTTTGAGGTAAAAATCATATTAATAGTGACTCAATTTAGCATAAGAGGCTAAAATGACTATCATGACATGAAATTTTACCCATAGATGTCATATGTGATATGAACATCAGATCCAATTTTGTATGTTGAATATTTCGAGTTTTTCTTGATTATTAAATTTATGTTGATAAAAGTTAATAATAAGAACCTAATTAAATCATGTGAATAAAAATTCGACTTAGATCTAAAATTTTTTCATTTCCAGGTTCTAATATCAATTTTAGAATGTTCAAATTTTTGATTTTGATTTATTGCATGTTTTTATGATAAATTTGGATTTATGAGCTTAAAAGCATATTTTAAGTAATTTATTTGTGAAATAAATTATTTTTGGTGAAAGATAAATTTTATTTTAGATCTGGAATTTTGAGAATTTTCCAGAATGTTCAAAATTTGAATGATTTATTGGGTTTTGCCTTTTAATTTTCGTTAATACGAGTAATTACCAAATAATAATGAATGTATCAAGTTAAAACATGTTCAAAATTTGGTGGAGACTGAATTTTGAAGTGTAAGTGAGTTAGGATGATTAACTTGGACATAAATGGGATTTATGTAATACTTTGTGATTTTAAGAAGTTAAAATCACGCAAATCCGTAAAAACTGCAACCTAATATACGATATTGGCTCAATAAGGCGATTTGGCTTAAAATTTGGCATGTTCATACATATTATAATGCGGTTTGTTGCTTTGCGGATTTTGACCAAGTTTGTGCCTATCGACGGTATAAACAAAGTCACTATGATTCGTTCCCACCGCGCAGTTACACGCCACATCCGTACTATCAAGGTGGCCTCCAAGGGCCGTCCTATCCCTTTTCGCCGCCACAACAACAACACCCTCCACCTGCTGTCAACTATGAAGAGAACGCTGAATTGAGGTCGTTAGTAGCGACCCTTGCTCTTCAAGGAGCAAGTTGGAGGAACACCGCTTTGTTTCTTCTTATACAGGTCTTGACAGGTTAGAAGACCCGGGAGGAGGATTTAAAGACTCCATCCCGCCTAGGAAGAAAGCACGACAAAGGGCTGATAAAGTCGTGATGGATGCTGTGATAGGCCGCTGTCTTTCTGCTGCTGTGCTTTGGAGGACGGTGGTGAAGCTCATGGTCGCTGAAATAACTGCGTTCAGTCAGAAGCCTCTCGCCGTTAATTTTGTTGGTGGATGACGGAAGAAGGTCGAGCTAGGACCTATCTGAAACTAGCGCTTGTCGGGAGGCAACCCGTCTTTTGTTTTATTTATTTCAGACTTTTATTTACGTTTTTGAGACATTTGTCATCCTATTTTTGCGCGTCTATTCGGTACCATCACTGTTTGTCGCTTGCTGATGCGACAGTTATTCGATCGAGTGCCTTATTGCTCGATCGAGTAACCTGGCTCCTTAAAGTACTCGATCGAGAGCCCCTTCTTCTCGATCGAGCAACTCACGTGAAGACTCCCTTCGATCGACTGTTCTTCTTCTTCTTCGATCGGCTGCTCTTCTACTCGATCGACTGGTGGTTGCTGGTATTTTTAGTCGATCGAGTCCCTGATCGCCTGGTTCGGTTTGGGGAGGTTCGTGGTGCGCGCTATCTTGTACGTTCTCGACTCATCCTCTCTAGTTTGCATTTCTTTTCCTTTACTTTGTATAATGGGGGCATTGTACAGTTTGGTTTGGGGAGGTTACGCATCCATATCTGTTCTGCATATTGTTTTTCCTGCATTTCTGTTATCACGTTTATATTTCCGTATGCATTGTTTGTTTCTATTCTAAAGAAATCAAAATCACATAAAAATTAAAAATTTTCGAAAAATCAAAAATATTCACGTTTATTTTTGCATGGATTGGAGTATTTTCGATGATGATATGGCACTTTTGCTTGAGCCTTGCACTTTCATTAATGATTATTAGCTAAGTCGTACGCATATCATCGAGTTTTTGTTCGAATTTAGCTGACTGTTTAGACTTGACCTGATAAATTAATTGGCAAACTACTTGAAAATTTCTGAGTTTTAGAGCCTCATAGCTGGTGACATTCATGACCGGTTTACGTAGAAATTGAGAGCGTAGTACTCATTGCATATCATGTATCATCAATTTGCACGTTTATGAAATTCAATTGCTTATTGAATTGCCTACATACATTCGGGTTAGTGGTTGGTGTCACATGCAGGGAGATGCTTACATTACCTTTTCTTTCATTTTTACCCATTTAACTCTACATTTAGCCAACTTTGCCTTTTGACCCTTAACTACATCCAAATTTAGCATGCCTTGTCAAGCTAGTTTAGATTGTTTTGTGGTATATTATTTATTGTGACAAGCAAAGGTTTGGTTTGGGGAAGTTTGATGCGTGCATTTTACATAGACTTTACGGTCCATTTTAGCACGCATTTCTATGTCATTTAGGTGATATTATGTCACTTTATGCCCCGAATATGCTACTATGTACTTTCATTGCCATTTTCTAGGTACAAGCTGTGAAGTAGTGGAAATCGAGCCAAAACGGTCCCAAGTATGCATATTTAGGAGAAGGAAGAGTCGGAGCTGATTACTCGAGCATCGAGAAGCGTGAAACCGTCCCATAATCAAGTCAAGAAGCCAAATTGGGAGTCAACGCGAGCTGGAAGAGGAAGAAGACCTCGATCGAGCTGTCCTGTGCTCGATCGAGTGGAATGGTGGTGCTGAAGGACTCGATCGAGTAAGCGTGGAAATAGGAAGTCCTCGATCGAGTTGAATTGTCCTCGATCGAGTGATATGTTTGAATAATAATGATCGATCGAGAGTTTATTGTTCTCGATCGAGTAGTTTTGAGTCGTGGGCTTTGGTCCGTGACGCAATTAGGTTAAATTATGTTTTAAGTTTATTATAAATAGGATGATTAGGTCTCTAATCAGACCTTATCATCGACGGAGTGGAGGAAACTCCAATTTCGTTCTTTGCTTTATTTCTGGATCTGAATCTTGTTTTAATCGGTAATTAATCTCTTTAATTCTTTTTCTCTTTCTCTTATGCTTTATTCAGTTACTAGTATAGATCCCGTACTACAGTACGGTATTTGTAGAAGTTTGTATTAGAGAAAAATGCAATTAAAATGTTACTATTAATCATTTTACATTTAATAAATCTACTATTTATAAAGTTTTGTATTAATAAGATTAAACGGTATTTTTTAGATTTGATTTATAATGGGGCATTCTCAATAAAATTATTTGCATAGATTAACTTTAATTTTAATTTAATGTTATAATGTACAAAATACAATATTAGTAAGAGGTTGAAAAATACAAATTTGAGTGGAATTTTTTGACTTGTGGTAATCAATATATATATATAAAGGAAGCTTTTTTAAGTGTAATTCATTGTATGTTATATGCTCCACATTGAAAAATAATATAAGTGTGATAAATATACTACGTATAAATAATAGAACCGTCCCACATCGAAAGATTAGCATAAGGTGGGTGATTCTATGAGTATAAATAGGAGGCATCATTGAAATTTGGATATCAACCCAAATTTTTTTAAGTCTCTTAAGTATTGTCTTAAAGAGCTCTTAAGAGTTGTATCATATCTCCACAATATGATATAAAAAATAAAGTGGATATATATGTAGAGTATATCTATCTACATTAATAAAGGAAACATTTTTCATGCGATTATAGAGTCTCCAACTTTTACGAACTACCGTAATTATTTAATAAGCAAAAGATAGATATTTGAAATGGGAAAGATCGAGAACATCTATCCCATGCCAACCACGAAACTTGATACTCCCTCCATTCAAGTCCAAACACTACGGTTGCTTTATCACATTTGTCGAGGCGAATGTCGGAACGGAAATATCTATAATTTCACACGATAAAAAAATTTAAAAATTGGATATGATATTGTACGCATAAAGACGAATCAAACAAGATCACACACGAATATATTTTCACTTATAGATTGGCGGGAATTTCAAAGATTACCGACACATATGAATAGTGCCAAAAAGGTAAATGTTTGGTTTGGACTTGAATGGAGGGAGTATTAAATAAAAATTATACGAAGTAGAAGTCAACTAAATTTCAAACTTCTCCTTCGCATATATATATATATATATATATATATATATATATATATATATATATATATATATATATATATATAGAAATAGGATCATGTGAGTGCACTTATCTTTTTTAGTCCGTGAGTCCAGATCACAATATCACACACTATAACTAACAATATCACATACTATAACTAACAATATCACAAAAATCGGAAATTTTTAACAACATCTGTACTGTTTGAGACAAAGTCGCTGGCTTGGCCTGCACAAATTTTTTGAACCCTTTATTATCCTGTTTTTTTATCGTGATATTGTCTCCTATATGTTGTGATATTCTTCCTTAATACCAGTGATATTGTAACTGGACTCACGGACTCAAATATTTAGGTGGACTCACCGGATCTTATCTATATATATATATATATATATATAGAAATAGGTTCTTTAGAGTCCTAGTGTTAGGTTAGAGTCCTAGAGTCCTAATATCAACCATTGGATCAAATTAGATCAATGGTTGAGATTCATCCAACAATTAATACATTGTCTCCAAATAAAAAATAAAAAAAAAAGGAAAATCCTACTAAAAAAAAAATTAATCAAAAAGAAATAAAAAATCACAATTACCCAAAACTTCAGCCGACATTATTTTCATTTCCCTAAACCACTTTTCAATTTTCAATTTTCAAATCTCTCTCTTCAATCCTAACCCTTATCACTTCTTCTCCCTTTATCTTCTTCATTCTCCATTGTTAATCTTCCCTCATCTCCCTCACTTGGTTATTATTCTCCATTGTTAATTATCCTTTAGTTCTTATTCTTCTCCATATATCATTAATTGGATTTCGGTGTCATTAAGAATTTCAAGTACAGGTAAATTTTTTTTTTCTTAACTTTTCACTTTCATGTATTTTTTCATTATTATTATGAAAATTGAATAATCTCAACAATAAATTTTTCAATTAAGTATGTGTTTTCGTTTTTTTTTTTTTAAGTTTATTAGGTGTTCTTACCTTTAGATTTGTGTTTTTTTTTTTTTTTTCAAGTTGTGTTTAAATGTTTAGATTAAAATTTTAATTGATTTTCTCAGATTTTTATTTGTTTGATTTGAAATTAGGTTGAAAGTTTTATGTTAAAGATTTAATTTTTAGGGTTTGTTCTTGGTGTATTTTGTTCCTTTTGCCTTTTTTATTTTATTTTTTGTGGTAGTTTGTTATTGAATTATCTTTTTTTTTTTTTGCTTTTTGACGATTCTCAAAAAAAATTAGAAATTTCAGATTATGTGTATATAATTCTTTTTTTTGTTATTGGAATTTCAGTTTTTTTCGTTATAATAAAAACTGATTATGTGTCTATAATTCTGTAATCTCATGTTGGAATTTCATATGATGTGCTTATAATTTGTCTTTTTTTTTTTTTTTTTTAAATTGTTTCAAATTTTTCTATCAATGTATTTTGTTTCTCTTACGCTATGTTTGTAGGTGGTTCATTAATTGTGTTTATAATTCTGTTCCTGAAATTGGAATTTCATATTTTGTGTTTATAATTCGTTTTTTCAGTGTTGGAATTTTATTTTTTGTGTTTATAAGAGAAACTGATTAATTATCTGTTTATAATTATCTTTTTTCATACTAGAATTTCACATTATGTGATTATAATTCCCTTCTTTTTTTTTTTAACTTGTTGCAAGTTTTTCTGTGACTGTAATTTGTTTCTCTTACGTTATGTTTGTAGGTGGTTCATGAGTTGTACTTGTACATGCAAATCTAATGCAGCTGAGAGCTTTCAAATTTTGGGCCGCGTTTTCTGAAATTGAATTGGCAAGATGACGACTCAAATGACAAAGAATCTGCCTTGTTCATTATGATGCACATGCTTCTTTATGAAGGAGGTGTCATTGATGAGCCGAACATAGTTTCAAAGAAATATTGTTATCTTGTTGCCAATTAGCTGCAGCCCTTCTACTAGCCGACTGCAACTTGAAGCGCGACCGTTTACTTGAAAATGTCTCCAACTTTGTTAAAACTAAATCTAACCTACGGAAGGTGCTTAAAACGCAGCGTCAGGTCCAATGTAAGATTCAGAAGTTCTCTAAATGAAGCGCTGTCAACATTGTACTGCTAATTAAACTGTTCATTTTTTTTTTTTTGTACTTTGGTTTTCAATCTCGGATTCCATTCAACTCTATCAACATTGAACTGTTGTTTTTTTGTTTCAATTGTACTTTGGTTTTCAATGACCAATTTCAAATTATATATATGTTATGGTTTCATTTTCAACAATTAACCTTATGTATTTACCTTCTATTCAGATATTCTCGTAATTGTAATTATATCACATCTATATGAGATTCTAACAGATTTTTAAAATTTTAATTACCTAAACAAAATTTTAATTTGTTACAACGAACAATGTGTCCGACAAATTTTAAAATTTTCAGGATATCTCATCTCAAATACATATAGAGTTTTAACATATTTATAAGAAATTTCAACCATGTTTTCTAAAATTTTAAATATAACTTTACCAAATAAAGATACTTTCAGATTTCAATAATCTAAACAAGATGGTAATTTAACTATTACTACTGTTTTATGAGAATTGAACAATTACTAAGTAATTTTATTGCATTTCTACAGACTAAAATAACATGTACCATTAAATGAAATTTCAAGGACAATAAAACGAATTGTAACCAACATTATCAGAATTCCAAACTTTCTTGTACAAAGGACTATTTTAATAACAACGAACTTAACTAATCTTCAACAAAAGAAAATGGACAATTTTTCTTGTCATGGTGTGTCAGTCGCTTACAATTTTTGCACAACCGTTTAACTTTACTTGCAACAGCAACAACGACATTCTTACTCGACAACATACGCTTTTCACTGCCTTTGTTTTTAGATTGCTTAAGCGGCATAATAGAAATATTAGACGTAACTGTTTCGGTGCTTGACTTGTGCTCTTCTCTTAACATTCGCCAATTCTCCTCGTTGAACAAACGCAACAGTTTCATCAATTTCTGACCACAGTTTTGTCATTTGCCTCCCACTCTGATTTTGTGACGAACTTCACTCTAACTTCTCCACGCTTTGACCAATGTCGCACATCTGCTCTTTTATCCACATTCTAGCAAACAAACAACTAGGTATTTCGTCAATGACATGACAAGTACACAACCAAAGAATATGACGACAACGAATACATTTACGTTCGTAAAGTGTACAACTGCATCTCATATCAGAATTCGCTGTGACCATTTTCAAGGCGACACTGTTACTGTCATTTAAAAACTAAAGCTTTCTCAAAATTTGAAATTCCAACACTAAAATTCGAAATTTTAACAGAAAATTAAAGAATTCTATTACCGGATCAGTCTGTTGGTTCTATCAGTTATAATTTTTTAACTAAAAAATGACATTTCAACACTGAAATTCGAAAGCTTTCTCAGAATTTGAAATAACAACACTAAAATTCAAAATTTTAACACAAAATAAAAGAATTCTTTTCCCGGATCAGTCTGTTGGTTCTATCAGTTATAATTTTTTAACCAAAAAATGACATTTCAACACTGAAATTCGACTTTTTAATAGGAATTAAAAGAATTATATTACCTGGTTTATAGTGGACTTCGAGTCTTTCAACGTAGTAACCTCTTCATTTGCTTCTTCTCTGTATCCCCTCACAATACTTCAACGTCCCGTCTCTCCAATACAAATTTGTGCCCAACATAAGGCTTGAAATCCTTTTCAACGTTCTCGCACAAATCTTCTTCATTTATTCCACTTAAATCAACACCTTCAATGGCACCTTAAACATTCAAAACAAAATTTATAAAAATCTGACCTTACAACAATATTTATAACATAAAAAACAAAAAATAATATGTATAATAAAAATGAATCACAAAAAAGAGTACTTCAAATACCTTCATTAAAATTGGCGGATACCATATCACCCATAATCGAAATTGACAGATTATTACACTACAATTGATTGATGAAATTTTATTTTCCCTTTTCCGATTCAAATCAGAAAATTTTGATGGAAATCAGATTTTTGAAAAACAAGTGGAACTCCAAAAACTTTATAAATTAGGATGAAGAAGAAGAAGATAAAACGGTAAAAAGGAAGGAGAAGAAGCAGGTCAAAAAAAATTTAGGAGAAGAAGAACCAGTAAAAAGGAAGAAGAAGCAGGAACAAAAAAAATACCGGGAAGAAGAAGAAATGAGGGAGGTCAATGGGTTTTCTTATTCCAAGATGCTGCCAACAAAAAAACATGCTGTAGAAGTATAATTTTTTCTATTGGTCTACTTTTAATTTCTTTAATCTTTTTTTTTAATAAATCAAAAACAAATCTCAACCATCCATCTAACTTTAATCCAAGGGCTATAAGAAGGACTCTAGGACTCTATACAACATTAGGACTCTATATAACCTTTCACTATATATATATATATATATATATAGGGATAAGATCAATCAAGCCCAAGTTATGAGGGAAAGTCGTTAAGCCCAAAATTCCAGGTTTGAGATTTTAACCAAAAAATTCGAGATTTTAACCAAAAAAAATGAGATTTTAACAAAAAAAAAAAAGATTATAAGTTTTCCTAGGTTGATCAATACGGCCCATGACCTAGCCTTCCCACCATCTTCTGAGATTTAATCTCAGCCGTTGATTTTGATAATCCAATGGCTTAGATTACGACTCAATGGCTTTCTCTAGGCTTTGGGCTTGAAAGATCTTATCTATATATATATATATATATATATATATATATATATATATATATATATATAGAGTTAGTTTATAATGAGTCCCTTATATATTTTGAGTCCGTGAGTCCCATTTTAAGCCTTTAGATCACAAAAATGGAGGGCTGAGATTAAATCTCAGGAAAAAAAGTGCAGTAGGTCAGGCCCATTCTGCCAGTCAACCGGCAACGATTACGTTTTTAATGTAACAGTTTCAAACTCATGGGCTTTCATTTTTTATTCGTTACAGTTTCGTTTTTTCAGTACAGTAGTTTCGAATTTTTTATGTGGGACTCACGGACTCAAATTTTTTGAGGGACTTAGTTTAAACTAATTCTATATATATATATATATATATAGAGAGAGAGAGAGAGAGAGAGAGAGAGAAAGGATCAAGTGAGTCCAATAATTCCACTTGAGTCCGTAAGTCCCTTTCCTAGCCATTGGATCTTGTGGATAGAAGGCTTAGATTGAAAGCAAAAAGTAACTTTTTGGACTAATCCACCTACTTAAGAAAAATACAACTCACTTAACACTAATCAATTTTCTTTTGCCAAAACCTAATCCATTTTCTCTCTCAAGCCCTTAATTAATGACTTTTGGGTTTCTGAGATTTACAAGTGTAAGTGTGAGTTGTGAAAGTGTAAATGTGATTTTTTTGAAGACGATTTTACAACTTTAGCATTTTCTGAGATTTTCAAGTGTAAGTGTGAGTTGTGAAAGTGTAAATGTGATTTTTTGAAGACGATTTTACAACTTTAGCATTTTCTGAGATTTTCAAGTGTAAGTGTGAGTTGTGAAAGTGTAAATGTGATTTTTTGAAGACGATTTTACAACTTTAACATTTCGACGTGTTTACAAGTGTAAGTCTGGAATTTTGAAAGTGTAACTTTGTTTTTTTAAGTCGATTTTGTGTACAAAAATTTGAACTTATATAATTTCAACATTTTACAAGTGTAACTTTGTTTTTGTAAGTCGATTTTGTGTAGAAAATTTGAACTTATATAATTTCAACATTTTACGAGTGTAACTTTGTTTTTAAGTCGATTTTGTGTATAAAAATTTAAACTTATATAATTTGTTCATTTTTCGATCATAACTTTGATGCTTTATAGTCGCAATTTTGA
The DNA here is from genome assembly GCA_023091065.1 of Dianthus caryophyllus. Lineage (NCBI taxonomy): Eukaryota > Viridiplantae > Streptophyta > Magnoliopsida > Caryophyllales > Caryophyllaceae > Dianthus > Dianthus caryophyllus. The sequence continues at coordinate 5,192,557 of CM041529.1, read as the reverse complement.
ATTTTTTATGACAGAAAATTTGAATTTATATAATTTTCACATTTTACGAGTGTAATTTTGATGATTTATAACTTAAAATTTGATTTTTTTATGGTGGAAGATTTGAATTTATATAATTTTAAGATGTATTTTATGAGTGGAGCTTTAGTTTTTTTAAGGCGAGTGTAAGTGTAAATTTAGTCCTTTATGAGTGTAAATGTAAATCTAGTCTTTATGAGTGTAAGTGTAAATCTAGTCCTTTATGAGTGTAAATGTAAATCTAGTCCTTTATGAGTGTAAGTGTAAATCTAGTCCTTTATGAGTATAAATGTAAATCCAGTCCTTTATGAGTGTAAATGTAAATCTTGTCATTTAATCCTCCATAAACATAATTTTTGTCCTTACACAATGTGTAAATGTTAGCACAAGGAAAGTACAAATGTTAAGAAGTGTAAGTGTAAATGTGAACAGATGTGTAAGTGTAAATGTAAAAATTAGAAGTAACAATTTGTTCACATTAACACATTTACACTATTTTATGAGTAAACAATTTGTAAATGTTAGCACAAGGAAATGTTAGCACAATGTAAATGTGAAAATTAAAAGTAAACAATTTGTAAATGTTAGCACAAGGAAATGTTAGCACAATGTGTAAAGGTTAGCACAAGGTGTAGGTTTATATCCGTATATAGACCTTTTAAAACACAGGATTATAATGAAAAACTTTATAAGATTAATAGTCATAAATTGAAATTGCATAAATAAACAAAAGATTAAGAAAAATAACCTTTAGTCCTTGCTTAATGGCCTAAGATTGAATATCAAGAAGCTTGATATCTCCTAATAGTTGCACCCAAGATTGCTTAAGATATGCCCTTAGTTCTTGCTAGAAAACTTTAGAGAGAAGAAAACTGATTTTCTAATTTGTGTGTGTGAATTATAATGAATGAATTAGTCAATTAGGTTGAGCCAAAAACTCTCCTAATATACACAAAATTTCGGCCCTTACCTCTATTATGGGGAGTAATTTTTCTTTCCAAAAATCACTTTTCAAAAACCAATTCCTTGTTGACCAAGGAGTCAAAGAGCAATAAGGCTCTTTCCTGGAGGTTTCCTTTAGCTTTATAATATAATATAATATTACTAGTGTCATAAATATGATCCACTATAATATATCATTAAATTATTAATATCCTTATATTTATAATTTTCTAATTAATTATAACAGTTTATAACCAATTAGCTTATATTATATTCAATAATTAAATATAACATTTTATATTCAATTTACGAATTACATTTAATTCGTCTTAGCTAATATCATTTAATCCTTATTAAATGGCCGTATCATTATCACACACTTGACTAACATTTTAGTCAAAAACACCGACTAACCTTTTAGTCTTTTAGTAAGGCATCAATATGATTAATTTCTCAAATAATCACATTTCTTAAACACATCCTTTAGGTGTGACTATTTAGGGACCAGTTGATCACCGCCATCTGTATGACAATAACGTTAAACTTATCTAGCAAGCCAACCGTTATCCAAGGAGGAAGAGAATGCAAATAAAGGGCAAATAAAGGGCAAAAGACACACAAGGAAGAGAGGAAGAGAATGCAAATAAAGGGCAAAAGACACACAAGGAAGAGAGGAGAGGAACGATAATGTAACCTAATAGAACACTGCGCCCGTTAGGGCCGATAATGTAACCTAATAGAACACTGCGCCTGTTAGGGCGCAACCCAGTGACTAGTATAATTAAAAGGCTACATTGACATGGCAAATTAATTGTGACATGGAAATTGTGACATGGCAAAATAAATGTGACATGGCAATATTTAATGTGACATGGAGCGACATCATTATTTCATATTTAAAAAGTAAAAAGAAAAAAAAAAAATCTAAAACATCTATACAATATAGTTAAAAGACTTTCTAAAGCATTAAATTTAATTTCATGTGGCATTTTTATAATCATTAAATTTTTTCATGTGGCATTTTAATAATTTCTTCATATGTATTGATTATTAAATTTGTTATAAAAGTGTCATTATATATTTTGTAACACACAAGTTAATGTAAATCAAAAGATATTATCATTATTCTTAAATTAATTGTATACATTAAATATTTCATGAGTTTAAAATTTTCAAAAGCGATGTAATCTATACAAATTCACATCCAAATATCATAATTTATAATAAAATTATCATTTTAATTGAAATTTTTGTAATAAAACATGTTGATGAATTGATTAAAAGTTCTTCATATTGTTTTTTTTAATTTATAAATTTGATGAAATGTTGGTAGGAAGTGTTGTATATTTCTTTATTTTTTTTAAGTTGGTATACTTTACTTTCCTAAAATTCAAACCTTTTTAATTAAAAATAAAAACAATTTTATAGTTTAATAACATTCCTAAAAGTAAAATTATGACATTTTTATTTCAAACACTATTTAAGATCAATAATAAAAATAATAATTTTCACATTAGTCTAATTTACTTTCGTGAAAAACTATTCACACATCTAAAAATAAAGCAATTAAACACCCACAATTTTTATTAATATTTTTTTCTATTTAATTTACCTTTTGAGTTTCTCACTAATCAATTACTTATTTAATAATACCCATAACTCACAAAATAAATGGTAAAGAAAGTGAAAAGATGTGAATCAATGGTTGTGTAATGGATATAAAACTAATAGTTCCATTTACCAATCATACATTTAACATCTATTTCTCATGAATTTCCAAATTATATACTATATTTCATGGTTGAATATCTATACAATGATATAAAAAGCCTAGATTGAGCAACCGTTGAAGCAATACGTGGTATCCCCTCCTTCATTTCTAAGCCCTTATTTGTTGTTTTTCCAACTCTAAAATTCTCATCCACTATTGACTATAGTCTCTTAACAATTTTAGATTTCCATCTTCTCACTTTAATGACACTTAAATTCATGTAATTAAATAAGTTCTTAATTATACGAGTTTAAGTTTTGCAAACCATTCACCTAACCACCCTTCTATGCATATATAACATGTGAAAAGAAAAAGTTAGTCATTACAATTTCATTTCTTTTGGTGTAATTTTGATGGCTGTAATGATTTGTCATAATCTCTGTTTTGGTGCCATATTATTTTCCTTATTTTATTAATATCCATATATATGCGCGTATTTGCATATATATGAGTATTTCTTTGGTGCGACGTCCTTTTATTACATTGCATAGCATATGAGTTTATTACGTATATATGATTTTAACTTTCCCATGTATTTTGTTCCATTATTCCAGATTTGTTAAAGAATCCTGAGTATACAATACCACGTCGGAATTCCTCGCACTACGTACGGTTTGCAAATTCATCGGATCTTTGAATAATCATTTCATTTTGTTAATTGCAGTATTTTACCTAATTGAACATAATTTTATGTTTTTTTGTTGATAGATTTTCTATTTATATGAGTTCGAAATCGCTACGTTTTGTCTGATTTTGCTATTATATCTATTGGTATAAATTAATTTACTCTTTTTCTAAGTATATGCAGTAAATATTTTAACTACAAGTTACTTTTGTTCATCACATTTCTCAATGTTTTTTAAAATCTAAATAAATAAAAGAGGACCATAAAAATCGACGTCTTTTGGAACGATAATTTGGAGGTAATAATGGTCTATATTGGTTTTAAGACTCTAGGCTATGTAAATGTAATCATCAATTTCTTGCAATAAAGCTAAAGTAGACTAACTTAAAGCCCAGTTCTATTCACCAATGTGCTCCGCTCAGTTGAACACCACCAATATATATTGATGGCAACCGTTACATGGTCATCAGGTCATGGTAACTGGTAAGCCCATAATTTCATCAAAATAACGGCCATTAAACACACACACACATAAACTCTACATTATTCACCATAATAAGTACTAATAACCATTTATTGACCAAGCTCAAAAGGTTACTCATAAGTCATAACTCATTAGAATAATGGGTGAATAAATGACAATAAATCATATTTAAAATATTTGATGGAATATTATGCTTAATATTTAAATTCTTAAATATTAACTATTTTTCAATGCTGGAATTAATTGACTCGAGCGAGTGAGTCTCATTTGAGGATCCATCAAAGGGCATGAGAGCTTTGTTGCTGAGTGATGTGACTGGGGTGTCCCGTTAGTTATTAGTTTAGTGTCGTGTGTTATATTAATAATAAAAATTTAACTAGCCCATGTTCTTTGAAAGAGGAAAAGACGGGTTTTAGTATGATACGCAACAATTATTCAAATTTTGAGCAAAATATAAAAAAATATAAATAAAACATTGTATGGGGACGACAATGAGAAGAGAAAAAAACTCACATGTTGTAACCGCTCCACGAATTTTGCGGGCAACAAAACAAGTAATATAATTAAAAGGCTAATTTAATATGGCAAATTATATGTGACATCTCAAATTACAATTATTATACCATACACATGTGTGTATGGTACTACAAATACCCATGATGTATAGTTACCTTTTTACCCTTTTCACTTTTAACCTAAAAAAAGTTGAGGTTTTAAGCATTCGTAGCCCCCTAAACCAAAACAACTTCCATTTACCCCTTTTTTCTTCTCAATCTTCAATTTTTACCCAAAATCAACCTAAACATACATTAAATTTTAATTATTTGCACAATTATTCAATGAAAGGACATGCAAGAACTAATCGGTAAGTTTTAATTTGATTTTTGTATTAATTTCGTTTTATTTTTGTATTAATTTCGTTTTTTATTTTCAATGGTGAACATTATTTCGGTACTTTTTTGTTATCATTGTTGTTTTATTTGTTTTAGGGTTATGAATTTGTCAATGTTTTGATTTAATAATTGGGGGAAATTGTTGATTATTAAGTTAGGGTTTATGAATATGTTAGGTTTTAGAAATATAATTGGGCAAAGTTGCATTTTTTTTTCAAATTATGAATTAAAAGTATTAGTTTTTCAAAAAAAAAAATCGGAAATAGACAATTAGTATCGATTTTTTGAATATGAATCCATTAATTTTATAAATTTTTATAATGAATATGGTGTTTTAGAATTGAATATATTGAGTTTTGTAAATGAATATATAGTGTTTTGTTAATGAATATATAGTGTTTTGTTAATGAATATATAGTGTTTTGTTAATGAATATATTGTTAATGAATATATAGTATTTTGTAAATGAATATATAGTGTTTTAGAAATGAAAATATAGTGTTAATGTTAGTGCACATAATTTGTTAATGTTTATTGTTTTTTATGATTTGTAGCAGTGGTAGCACTAGTGGAGATTCAACAAATGAGACCCGAACTAGCTAAGGGCGAAAAGAGATATATAATGAATATGTAGTGTTTTAGAATTGAATGTATTGGGTTTTGTAAATGAATATATAGTGTTTTGTTAATGAATATATAGTTAATGAATATATAGTGTTTTGTAAATGAGTATTTAGTGTTTTGTAAATGTATATAGTGTTTTAGAAATGAATGTATAGTGTTTTGTTAATGAATATATGTAGTGTTTTAGAATTGAATATATTGAGTTTTGTAAATGAATATATATTGTTTTAGAAATGAATGTATAGTGTTTTGTTAATGAATATATAGTGTTTTAGAATTGAATATATTGAGTTTTGTAAATGAATATATAGTGTTTTGTTAATGGAGGAAATAAAAAAACAAGAATGGCTGAGAACAGTAAAAAAAAATATTAATTTTACCCAAATAGAGTTAGTTACAAGAAAAAGAAAAAAAAAGAAAAAAAAATATATAAATCCCTAAAGTTTAGTAACAACTAATGTAAAACAATGTGGAGTAATTTCAAATGCTTGAGTGTTTGGAGTATCATACACTAGTGTGTATGATATAATTTACCCTCAACTTAAATGTGACGTGGCAATATCATAATCCATATATTATCAATATATACAATATAGTTTAAAAAACTACCTAAAACACTAAATTTTATTCCATATGGCATTTTTACAATTAATTTGTATTTACTATTTGATTATAGAATATTTGACCAGTGACAAATGACAATACAATATTGACGTATTGGCAGATAACTCTTACTAAAAAAAACACACATTAAATGATAATTTAGTTAGTTACCCACCAAAAACGTAAAAGCCTATTTAGGAGGTGTATGTCAATTATAAATAATTTTCTTTAATAAAAACAATACCGCATGAACGCCAAAACTTTTACTATTTCTATAATAATAATTTTTATTTTGAATGAGACCATTAAAATTAACTAAATTATCCTACACAATAATCTTTAAAATTTTTGGGATCAACTTAAAAATAGTTGAAATAATTTTGACTTAAAAAAAGGAGAAAATATTGCGTTCATACAAAAGTTCACAAAAAAATTATGTTTATGTAGAATTTAGAACATAATCAACACAAATATTTATTATAATATTTATGTCATAATAATGAAAAAATGACCCTCAAAAGTCATGAACCTTGCTCCATATTTATACCTATATTAAATTTGATAATAATGAAAAACAAACTTGTTTAATTAAAAGTCATACAAAATATCCTCAATTGTTTATATATTTTTGATGGATGACAAAATTTGTGAGGCAAAAAAAAATCTAAAACATTAAGTGCAAATAGCATAATAAACATTAAAAATTGGCCTTTTTAATTTCTAGATAAATTAAACAACAATTAAAATAAAAAAAACTCATACTAAATTTTTAATTTCTTGAATTTTCCTCGTGGGTCGATTGGAAGTGGTGCTCGGACTGACTTTAGTACGAGATCACCTACTTTTATGTGTCGTGGCTTAACTCGCTTGTTGAATGCTCGTTGTAGTCGGGCTTGGTACATTCGTACGGTGCTCAGGGAATGCAGTCGGCGTTCATCCAGGAGCATGAGTTGTTCGTACCGTTCGCGGGCCCATTCTGCTTCCGGGATGCTACTTTCCATTAGTATGCGTAGAGATTGTATTTCTATTTCCACTGGTTGGACGGCTTCCATGCCGTAGGTGAGGAAATAGGGGGTCATGCCTGTAGGGGTTCGGATGGTAGTACGGTATCCCCAGAGTGCATATGGTATCTTGTTGGGCCAATCTTTGCAACTGTCGATCATTTTCTCGAGTATGGTGACGACCGTCTTGTTTGCTGCTTCAACGGCTCCATTGGTTTGGGGTCGATAGGGCGAGGATTTGTGATGTTGGATGTTGTATTTTGTGAGTATAGCTTCCGTCTCGCGCTGAAAGTGCGAGCCTTGATCGCTGATAAACTCATGGGGTATGCCATATCGGCATATGATGTTTGTCTGTATGAACTTGGCGACTTCTTTGGAGCCGAGGGTCCGAAAAGAGGCTGCTTCTACCCATTTAGTGAAGTAGTCCATGGCCACCAGCACGAAGCAGTGACCTCCTGCTCCGATGGGGTGGACTTTTCCTATCACGTCGATGCCCCAGGTTGAAAAGGGCCAGGGTGAGGTTAGGCTGTATAGTGGTGAAGGTGGTACATGTTGGACGTTCTTTGAAAATTTGGCGGTTGTGGCGGTGCTTGACGTATTGGATGTGATGCCTTCCATGGTCGTCCAATACCATCCTAGCCGTAGAATCTGTTTGCAGAGTGCTCGAGCGTTCATGTGGGGTCCGCATTCGCCATCGTGGACTTGCGTGCTGATTTCCTGCCCCTTCTTGTAGTCGACACATATGAGCAGTGTCCCTTGTGGTGTCTTCTTGAGTAATTGTCCCATCTCCAGCACAAATTGGGAAGCTAGGAGCCTGATAGCCCTCTGTCCGCGTTTATCGGTGTCGGGTGGGTAAGTGTCGTCTGTCTTGTAGTTGATTATGGCTTGATACCACGGCTCTGTCTGCTCGGCTTTGTCCAAGTCAATGGTATGGATGTATGCTGGTTCGTCACGTCTTTCGACGATGATGGGTAATAACTTCATGTCTGGTGGCATGTTTAGGAGGGATGAGAGTTTTGACAGTGCGTCGGTAAACTGGTTTTCTTCCCTTGGGAGGTGATAGAACTCAATGCGGTCGAAGTTGGCTAGGAGTTTTTGTACTTTTGATTGGTATTTGGTGAGGGTTTCGCTCATGATCTTCCATGCCCCTGTCACTTGATTTATGATGAGGAATGAATCTCCATGTACCCGTAGGTTCTTTATCTTGAGCGTGATGGTCGCTGCAGTTATAAATGCAGGCCTGGTACACCGCGGCGTTGTTCGTGACACTGAAGTCGAGCTTGATTGAGAGTGGAGTATGATCGCCGTTTGGGGATATTAGGAGTATTCCGACTCCATAGCCGCGGTAGTTTGACGCTCCGTCGAAGTATAATTGCCAGTACTCCCTTTCTATGGCGAAGATCCCATCGTCCGGAAATGACATTGTATCGATCATGGGTTGTTCGATGATTGCGTTTTCTGCGAGGAAGTCCGAAACCGCTCTTCCTTTGATTACTTTCAGAGGGAGGTACTTGAGTTCGTACTCGGCGAGAAGCTGAGTCCACTGCCATCGTCCGCTCAGATTCGGGTTTTTCAAATAGGTATTTGAGGGGTCCATTAGGGAGTAGACTCTTGTCGTGCTAGTGAGTAGGTAGTGTCTGAGCTTTTTGGTTGCCCAGACCAGTGAGAGGCAGCTTTTCTCGACTGGTTCATACCGAGTTTCGTAATCGTGAAACCTTTTGCTAATGTAGTAGATGGCCCGTTCTTCGTTGTTGACTTCTTGGGCGAGCATGGCACCCATGGCGTTTGGCGTAGTCGTCAAGTATAGCGACAGTGGCAAGTCCTTTTGTGGGGGTACCAGAACGGGTGGATTTGTAAGTAAGCTCTTGACTTTGTCGAACGCTTGTTGGCAGTCATCGTCCCACTTCGTATGCTCTTCCTTCTTCAATTTTTTGAAGATTGGCTCGCAAATCATGGTAAGCTTGCTGATGAACCGGGAGATATATTGGACTTGTCCCAAGAAACTCCTTATTTCGTCGATGTTGCTCGGCGTCTTCATGCTCATTATGGCTTTGATTTTGGTTGGGTCTACTTGATCCCTCGGCTTACTATGTGGCCCAAAGAACTTGCACGATGTGACCCCAAAGGTGCATTTACGTGGGTTTAATCGCATCTTATAACGCCTCGATTCGGTGAAGAATTTCCGAAGGTTTGTGATGTGGTCATCCCTTTCTTTTTGACTTTACGATCATGTCGCCGGCGTATACCTCAACCTCCTTATGCATCATGTCGTGGAGCAAGGTGGTGGCAGTGCGTTGGTAGGTGGCGCCGGCATTTATGAGCCCAAATGGCATGACTGTGGAGCAGTATGTTCCCCCGGGGGTTACGAAAGTGGTATTTGGGATGTCGTCTGGCCGCCATTTTGATTTGGTTGTATCCTGCATATCCATCCATGAATAGCGATGAAGCGTGATCTGGCCGTGTTATCGATTAGGATATCCATGTGAGGTAGTGGGAAATCATCTTTGGGCGAGCTTTGTTTAGGTCGGGAAGTCGGCACATACTCGTATTTTGCCGCTTTTTCTTCATAATCGCACCATATTGGAGACCCACCCGAGTATTCGATGACTTGGATGAACCCAACTTGTAGTCGCCGATTTCTTCTTTGACCATGAGAGACCATTACGGTTTGATGCGTCTGAGCTTCGCTTGACCAGGTTTGCTACCTTGCTTGATCGGGATGCGGTGTTCACTATCTCGCGGTCTATGCCGGGCATGTCCTTATATGACCAGGCAAAGACGTCCTTAAACTCTGCGAGGAGCTTGGTATAGGTGGCCCTTTCTTCCGTGCTTAGGGAAGCCCCGAGTTGTAGTTCTTGAGGCTCTTCGGGTGTTCCTATGTTGATGGTCGTTGTGTCTTCGATAATGGGGTCCTGTTCGGGTTTTGAGACAATACTTGCAATGTATCTATATAATGCAATGTTATTTGGTTTAAATTTATCGCGATTATTAGGAAAAGTAGAGTTTAAATGAGGCAAAGAGTAAAAAACTTTCATGTTATTAATGTTATCAAAAGCGGTTACATTTGAAGATAGCTCAGACGAGGGAGCTTTGGATAACCTTAATGACTCTAGTTACTTACTTAGACTTACTATAATAGCCGTTTTTAGAAAAAATGGCGTCATGACGACGCAGGATCCTAGACTCTAGGTGTAGATGCTTGAATTGGGACCTCCCGAGTCGTCGGTAGATTGGGTGGCCTCTTCTTTGAGCTTCAGTTTTCGGAGGGCGGCTCGGAAATCTGAGGCTTCTATGGTGATAACCTCGTTGTAAAAAGGGATTTTAACCTTCTGGTGGAGAGTTGATGTTATGGCCCATGAGCGTGAATCCATGTCCTTCCTAGTAACATATTATGCACGGGGATGTCCATGAGTTGGAATTCGGTTTTGTCTCGATGAATCTGTCATGATGGGTAGTGATATGACACCTTACATCTGCGCGAGTGCAGTAAATGCGCTCTTATGTTGTTGGAGCAAGGGGTGACATCACTTTCCTTTAGTCCTAGCTTGAGGGCAGTTGTTAGGGGCAGGATGTTGATCGCGGAGCCATTGTCGATGAGGGTAACGGGTAATATCATGTTGCGGCACTCTACGGTTATGTAGAGTGCTGGGTTGTGTGGATCTTGGAAGGACGGCAAGTCTGCGTGGGAGAAAGTTATGGCGCCTGGTAGCCAATCCCGGATGATGCGGCTAATGAGTTGTGCTGGGAGGATATCTTTGGCGTTACGCCATGTTGTGTCTAAGGAAGGGTCGTTCGTTATGGGTACGGTAGTCACATTCTTGATTATGCCCTTGTTTACGCCCGGCTTGTGAGTTTGGGAGGGAATCTGGCGGTATTAGTAGTTCCGCTGGGTCTTGAAATAAACGTTGGAGGTGAGCAGCCTTTTTGTGGCCGTCGGACTGTCTGAGGGGGCGCTGATAAGGGATCTGAGTTAAGTTTCCTTCCTTGTCCTCATGTCTTGGCTTTGTTTTTAACTTAGCTTGGTGGATGCGATCGATGTCGTTACCGTTGTTGATGCTGGCGCAGCGACGTTGACCGTGATCGCTGCAGGAGCCAGGAGGGGATGATTGAGGATGGGATGCGTTCCACGAAAATGGGGTGAAGCAGGCGTGCTATCTTTGGGACCAGTTGGTTTAGGAGCTATTCTTGGCTTGTCGATCGTCTCGTTGTCAATCATGTCTTGGATTACGTTCTTCAAGCGGAAACAGTTCTCCGTGTCATGTCCCTTTCCCCTGTGGAACTCGCAGTATGCGTCCTCGTGCCATGATAATGGCTTCTTATCCTCAGGTGGTACACTGGTGGGCTTGGGAAGATGGAGAATGTTCTTCTTTACGAGCTTTTCTAATGCCTTTGAGTAGGACATAAAGAGGGGATCGAACCTTCGTCGCTGTTGCAACGGAAATGGTCCGACTGATGATGACCTAGGTGAGGCGGGAGTGGGCTGTGCTAGGAATACTGGTCGTGTTGCTAGTGCCTTCGAGTTTATAGTGTTAAACGGTTCAGTCATTGTTGCAATGGGAGAAGCATTTGCCTGGCGGTCATGATCTGAAGTTTTGGCCAGCTTGTATTTGTGAATTTCATCCTCCAGGGATCGGATTCTTTTGATATGTCGAGCAGACTCTTCGGCGAATAGTCTTGCGTTTTTCTCGGTTTCGATCTTTTGCATGGCGGCCAGATGTTCGAATAAAGCGGTGAGATTGGCTACCTTGTGGTCGAGCAGCCTTACGTGTTCGGTGATCGTCATTAGTGGATGAGGTGGTGGAAAGGCAGTTTCATCATTCGCGAGGTTGAAACGGAAATTCATCTTGTGCTTGCGAGCCGGGTGTTCGGGGTTTTTCAATGAGTGGACCTGACAAAGTTTTCAAACCTTTAGTGATTCTAAAAGAGAAGGAAAAGACTCAAATGAAAAATCACATTCACGACCAAAGGAAGACACAAAAGCGTAAAAAGTGGGTGACTTGACTCGTGTTTTTAGCTTTTAAAAGGACACGGGAAGCTTTTTGAGATAGAGGCGTGTTAACACGTCCCTATTCTCGAGGTAAGAAAATTTGTATGATCATAATCTGATTAACCCAGTTTGGCGGTATGTTGCCGGGGGTTTATCATTGGGTTATGATAAAAAAGGATCAGACCGAAGTAGCGATAGGCTAATCGACCTGAGGATGTTAAAATTGGGTAAAAAGCGATCAACTGTTCGCCCTTTACGTGTGACTCAGGGATTTAAATAAAAAATGACGATAGGTCACTTGATTCAAAGAGTAAATCAACGGGTTCGTATCTGAACTAGCCCGCGTTTTTTTTGTTTTTGAGAGAAAAAGATTAAATCGGGATGACTAAAGAGTCACTCGACTTAGAACTAATTCTAACGTTCTAAAAGTTAATTTCATTTAAAATCTCCGAAATGAATTGACATACTCGGGTTTTCGCTTTGTGAAAGACCTTTAGCAATAAATGTATTATGACGATACGTCAGTCGCATAATTCATCTACGTTTTGAAAAAGACCTGGGATATAGTGGTTATCCTAGGTCGGTTTTAAATGTAGTGGCATCCTATTTATTAAACTCAAATGACTATAGGTCAAAGAGCCTAACGGCGTGTTTTAAATGTAGTCGCCAGCTGAAGGTACCGGGAAAGTGATAGACCTATCGGCGCCTACTGGCGCCGATCCTCGCCGTCTTGCAAGCGTGGGGGAAGCGGAATGCGCCTCGCAGGAAAAAGTGCGAAGTTTTGAGAAAAATGGGGGAGATCATTGCATGAATTTGTGACCAAAAAGAAAAGTAGAAAATCCTTTTTGAAAGTGTATTTTCGGAGTCGCCACCAAATATTAAAGGAATTTGGAACCTATTCAACGCGCCTTGAAATACAAGACACGAGTGTCTCAGATTTCAAGGTGCGTCGATACCTATCTATCTGAGGTTTGAAACCAGAGAAGGGGTTCGGAGTGAGGTTACTTTTCGAAAGTTTTGACAAAGTGTATTTTGAAAACAGCAATCAAAAAGCCTACGTAAAAAGTAGTCTCTACTAATTTGAAAACATTTGCTTAATTTCGATATTTGGGCTAAAAGTCACGCTACGTACAAGTGCGAATAAGTATGACTCGATTAAAATGCATAAATAATGTAAATTGTCAAAATAATGACATATTGCTATAGGAAATGTACGTTAAATAATAATTTATTGACTAAATTATTACTATAGACGTTATTTTCCAACCTCGTTTTAGAATTTGTACAGAAAAACCCTCAGTTTTGACATGCTAAAAGACTCTATGAAACGGTACAATTTAGTGTTGGATCCGTGATTCTAGTCGTTATTTAATGCATGAATGAGGACTTGCATAATTATAAAAGTGACGTCGGTTTGCTTTAGTGATAATGAGTCGTTTATTTATGCGATATTGGCGGGGTTTAGGCGGATTATGAATCCGTATTGCTACAATCAGACATTTAATACGGCCGCTAGTGCCAATATCGGGTTTGGGGTTAATGTAACCCCATTATCCGAGTCTCAAACGTCCAGCCCGTAGGTAAAATGTTTACCTTTCGAAAATGTAAAGACGGTATTTTTGAGTGGATTTTGTGAATAGTGTATATGTGTTAAAAACCGGGTATTAGAAATGAAGGTAAGGGGTTGGTATTTATAGGGAAATGGCTCGTTTATGTGCAGGGACAAAACTTAATCGCCAGTGAGCATGCGATTATGTTTCAATGCAGCCGCCAAATGAAATAAAAGAACCAAGGTTGGGAGAGGAAAACTTAATCGCCTGTAAACAGGCGATTTGGTTTTTAATCGCCTGTTTACTGGCGATTAGATTTTTGTTTTGGTGGGCTGTTTTATGCCGCCTTTTGGTTTTTGACGTTTGATTAAGTAATGATTATGTTTTGTTGTTTACTTATGGGTTAAGTATTTGTTCAGTTTTGGTCCGAATTTCGGTTTTTGTCGTGTTTTTCGGTTTTGGCTCGAAATAAAATAATATTAGGTTATATTATTTTATGGTTTCATAAAACCTAACTTTGTGAAAATGTGACACGGGGCGCACTTTGGCCCGTTTGAGTGTTGTGTTAGTGTGCGTTTTGGAGTCGCTTTTGTTAGTTTGGGCCGTTTTGTAGCTAGTTGAACATTTGTTTTGTGGCTTGGCTTAGTAAGACGTTCCTATATTGTGCTCGTGTTACGCTCATGATGACTAAAAATTGACATTCATTTTCATGATTATGCAAATCCAAATTAATACGCTAAAAATGACTAATACGTTTTAGACACTTTTGTACCGTTTCGACTCTTTTAAAAGCATGCATGAAAGTCCTTTTCATCATCGGGTTTGTTTTTGGGGGGTACGGATACGGGTATCTACAGATGCGTCCTCGGATTGACGGACCAGGGCTTGACCGCCGTTAAGAGAGTCCTATAATATCCCTTAAGGTGAGCCATGATCATGCATACATAAGTCTGGGGTGTACACCTGCGAGGTTAGTACATTCACGTAACAATAGAAGCAATAGAAACAGCGAAACGATAGTAGTTAAGTCCTTGGACCACCAAGGCTAACTAAATAACCGAATCTGTCGAGCAGACTAGAAAAATGTCTTGCTCTGCAGACTAAGCAAAAGTTCCACGGTAGCAGCAGGCGAAGTTCACAGAATAATTCTGGACCTGGACATACAAGTCCAGGCGGACCTGAATAGCAAATTGTTTGAATTTACACAAAATGTTCACAAGAGTAATTGTTTTTCATTCTTCTTCTTCGGAAGGATTGTCATCACCTGGGCATCTTCGCCAAGACCACCGTCACCACCGCAGAGCTCTCTTCCCGATCGGTGCGGTGCTTCTCTCCTGAACTGTACGCGCTGGGAAGAGCTGTTTAAATTTCTCCACAAAGAAGCATCAATATCCCACTCCTCACGCTCGGACTCGAGGCACGCATCATCCAGATTACGGTTTCATATTTGTGTAAAGCAGCGCCAGATCGATCTCCTGGTTCGAGTTGGCCCTCAAGCTCTGAACACGCGCTGGAGATTCTCATTCTCGACCTCAACAAGGCCAGACTCTCCTCAGACTTAGCGGCAAAGAAGAAATTTGGCTTTTTCACCGCCGCTTCATACCGCCCAGAGCTTTCTCCAAGTGCATGCAGGCTTGTTCTTTCAGAGCAACCTGATCCTCCAAATATGATACACGATCCCCGAAGTGGAAATTATGTGCCCCAAACTCGAGATCTGATCAAGAGTCCGCAAATGTAATGGTGTAAGGTACAATAGTGGTAGAATTATCATGAGAATTTGTACTAGAAGTATATCAGGTTATTACGTAGAGCGAGTGAGTGGCTCTAAACGCTTGATTCTGTGGTGCCAACCCTGATCAGGTCTGGGTTGACCCTCTTAGTCGCTTGTTGGATTATTTTCTCTACGCTTTGTTGATGGCGTCTTTGGGCGATGTAAATGTCCTGGTAATGACAAACCTTCAACTTCCTCTATTTTTCTCTTCTTTGTTTTCTTGTCTGGTGTACTCTTCTCTGGCTCGACCTGAACCTTCCCCTTGGGCTCCTCAACCTTCAGCGCCCTGAAACCTGGAGTAGGAATACCTGTAGGAACAAGCAATGGCTTCACATCTGGCCCCCCAGCCAGAATAGCGTCCATCTTCTCCTGGAGAAGACTAGGATTGAGTCTACCCCTAGTGAATGGCTTAGAAGATTCACCTAGCATAGACCACATTCGTCTTAGAACTACATATCCAGATCAGACTTGCCCAGACTTGACCAAAAAGAAAAATTAAGAGACTCACCCTTGATGGCAGAAACCATAGGCACATGCACCCTCACCGTCTTCTTCGCTGGCCTACAGAATGTGGGGAAAGCCGTATTGTTATCCTCTTCAGACCAAGTCCTCTCCTTGAGAGGCAAGGCCATAAACGCAGCGATCCTCGCCTTAGAATCCTCACCAGGCACAGGCTGCCAAGAGTCCACTAGAAACACAAAACACAAGAAACCCTCAGACCTACACGGAATAGAAAAGCTAGAAACAGCAGATCTGAGTCAGAAGTGACTAACCTCTCTCACCAATGGGGTAGTCCAAGCGATCATGCTCCCAAGAGTATCACTCTTCAGAAAAGGAAGCTTTGTCTTCCAATCCTTATCATCCCCAAAGATCGTGGTGCTCCACAAGATTGCTCTGGCCTTTCCTGATTCTGAAGATGAATCTTCCACGGCCCTGGGTCCTTACAGAGTAGACGTTTTTGAGATCTTGCACCGTCAGTTGCAACCTGTACTTAGTGCAGAGCTTGTCAACCAGGCAGATAATCTTCCACATGCTGGGCATCAATTGGCAAGGGGCGAGTTTCATTGAAGAGAGCACCTCGCTGATCCAAGAATTACAAGGAATTCTCAAACCAGCCCTAAAAGGGAACTCATGAATGCAGATCCACCCAGGGGAAGTCCAGGAAGCCGTAACATAGTCGTCACTGGGAACGAATATCTCAGCAGATTCAGGCACAATATGATGATCTTGGAGATGTTTTACGATTGATTGACTGAGTGTGTTTTTGGTTTCATCATCAAAGGAGTCACCTTTGATGAACCTATGATCACCGTACATGATTTCGTTGATTTCGAGGATCTCAAGATCAATCACTTTTTCAGCCATGGTTTTTGATTTAATTTTGGTTTGACAAAGATGAAGATGACAAAGGAAGAAGATGATGAACAGTAGAAGGTAAAAACAAAAGTTGGTAAGGTAAGTTCTCGAAAAATTACTGGAGCCTCCTATTTATAGCCAAGGATAAAAGAGTTCAAGTGGGATTAGGATTTTACCGTTGGTAAAATTCGAAACAACCCCAGACTTAGCCGTTGCTACAGTACAGGAAGTCAAATCAGGTTTTAATTCTCACCTACTTTGGATTCTTTCATTATCTCTTTGAATATTGTGCACAAGTCTGGCTAAGTACATAATTGTTGTTCGAATTTATAGTCGTTGTTTCTGCTCTAGTCTGTTCTGTATAGATATGTTTGTACAGGATTGTTTCCTCAAGATTGCTGAACACTGCACTTGAGAAAACAAGGGGCATTTGTTATGACCAGATTTTACACAGCCCAGAATTGTCAGTTCTGGATAGATGTCAAGAATATGGTACAGAGCAGGATAGAAGGATAAATGGCGGTTACAGCCCAGAACGGATCAGAAGAGGCATGGCAGTTATGGTCAGCAGAGGTCAACTATGACGGTTACAAAGATCATGGGATAATGGAAGGTATTTCAATTTGAGCAGAAGTGGAGTCAATGGAGGTTATTTAACCGCCGAGCATAATGGAAGTCATGGAAACGTGCCCTAGAAAATAGGAACTACTTCTCAGCTAGCTTTGCCTATATATAGAGGCTCATTTGTACATTTTGATGGATCTTTTTACTCTCATTAGCATACTTAAGCACTCGATAATTACACTACGATAAAACATAGTCAGTTCTGTATACCTGCTACAGAAGTGATCATACTCTCACAGTTGTATTCTGTAACCCCAACTCTGATATTAATAAAAGTACTCCTGGTTTGGTAGCCCGCAGTTTTCCCCATCTACTTCTCGGGGCTTCTGCGTCATCAAATCCTGTGTCCTTAGTTCTGTCCCATATAGCTCAGTTCTGTTCTGTTCCGCAAATAGTACTAGTTGATCCACTTTTCACTATTTTCATACTTGTTAAGTTTTTACCAAAACATTGCCTATGAGGGAAATTCTCAAGTTAAGAATCAACGTATAAACATGCTCACTCAACAATATGAGTCCTTTACTATGACTAAGGATGAGAGTATCAATAGCATGTCTGCACGGTTCTCAAAATTGACAAATAAGCTGCGAAACTTAGGCGGCGAGATTGAAACTGAGAAAAGGATTCGTAAAGTCCTTAGGAGCCTAAGTGATAAATGGCAACCTAAGGTAACTGCTATCGAGGAGGCAAAAGACTTGTCAAAATTAACTTACCAAGATTTGATGGGCTCACTTATGGCACATGAGTTAATCCTCAATAAACGCACAAGTGAGCCTAGTAAGAACAAGGGTATAGTCTTAAAAGCCGCCTCTAGTGATAGTGACGATGATTCGGATGAGATGGCTGCGTTTGCTCGTCGGTTTAAGAAAATGTGGAATAAACCACAGCAAGATAAATCTGGTTTTTCAAAGAAATCGAATAGCTCGAAAAACTCCTCCTCAAATCGAAACTGTTACAAGTGTGGAGCCTCTGGTCATGTCATAAAAGAGTGCCCCTCATGGAAGGACATCAAATCCAAAAATCAACGAGAAAAGAAACAAGATAATTACCGAAAGGTTATGGCGGCATCTTGTTGGGGTGAACTTGATCCCTCGGACTTTGAAGATGATGAGGAGGATGAGGAAGCACACTTGTGCTTGAGTAGCCTTAGCATCGATATGATAAATCGTAAGGCTCCAGGAGAAACGGATCTTTGTCTAATGGGAAACGCTGGGTTTCCTGATATTGAAGAACGAACCGGCGATGCTGAGGTAAGTTGTCTTGAACTTAAAAAGGATCTTCCGAGTCTTAAACGCAATGTTCTTATTAAGTACTTTGAACAAACTCTTGACACGTGTCATGAACAAGGTCTAGAGTTAACTGATGTTAAAGAACAAATCATGGAAATAGCCGAAGAGAATGCGTTTTTTCAAAGAGAAGCTAGATAGAATCGCTAAATTTGAGAGTCAATGGGAATCGAACGCTAAAGATTTAAGAACTGAAAAATGAATCCTTAAGTGAAAGAATTGTCGCCTTAACGGATGAGTTGCATGTCCTTAATGAACGAAATCTTGACGCTAGTGTGTTAAAAACTGTAAAAAATTCTGACGATTCCCAGGAAACGTGTGACTTAGATCATGAGTTGATTTTCAAACAGCATTCTGATGAAATAGAACGACTAAAGATTAATCACAATATCGAAATAAGTAAACTCACCATGAAACTTAAGTCTTCCTTTAACAAAGTTAACATTGAGTTGGATAATTCGATCACAAATTGTGAAACTCTTTCAAAAGAAGTCGTGTCTTTGAATGAAAAGTTGAACCACGCCTTGAGATTCAGCAACAAATGGGAAACTAGTTCCCATGTGAGTAAATCCTTGACTAAACAGACAAATAATAACTTGAGATTAGGTCTAGGTTACGATTTGTATAGTCGTAGAGATCATTCGAAATGCAATCCTAAACCTTGGGAACGTGACTTTAGGAAACGCAAGTATGTAGACCTTCCTGAGTATATCATTTGTCACTATTGTGGAAAAACCGGTCATTTCAAACAGGCTTGCGAAAAATTCGATGAAGATGTCACCAGAAACGTGAATTTTGTTAAGAATATGAGTGAATCTTGAAATGAACTGAAAATGAACCCCACCATAAACGCAAAACCTGTTAAAGAAAACGCAAAACCTGATAAAGAAACGTGCAGTTCTTCCACTAAAACTGTTGAGAAACGTCAGGAAACACATGTTGCTGTCAAGAGTATGGCCAAAGGAAAAGTCACTAAATTGCTTTGGGTTCGTAAGGACCAAGTTTTTTGTGTGACTAACAAAAGAGGACCCAAGTTAGCTTGGGTACCTAAAACTCAAGAATAATGCGTTTACAGGTCAAGGTGAAAGGAAACAGCTATTGGTACTTAGACAATGGCTGCTCGCGACACATGACAGGAGACAAGAATCAATTCCTTTCACTGGAGGCCTACGATGGAGGAAACGTGACCTTTGGAGACAACAAAACAGGTAAGATCATTGGTGTCGGCACAATTGGTATGTCTCCCTCCCTCTCCATCAAGAATGTGTATTTAGTCGACGGACTAAAGCACAATCTTCTAAGTATATCCCAATTTTGTGACCGTGGCAACAAAGTCGTTTTTCACTCAAATATTTGCCGGGTCATAATTGAGGGATCTAGTAAAGTTATCTTGGAAGGACATCGCCTTAAAAACGTGTATGTCCTTGATGTTAAGTCTTTATATAGAGATTCTTTTACTTGTTTGAGCGTTACTATAAATGATCCCGATCTATGGCACAAGAGACTCGGTCATGCTTGTAGCTCCTTGCTGAATATGTTGAGATCAAAGAGTCTTGTGGATGGTCTACCCTTTATAAAGTTTGATCGTGAAAGGGTTTGTGATACGTGCATTCGGTGTAAGCAAGTGAGGGCTTCGTTCAAACCGAAAAAGGTGGTAAGTACCAAGCGACCTCTTGAGCTACTACACATGGATCTTTGTGGCCCCATGAAGGTAAGAAGTAGAGGAGGTGCAAGGTATGTTTTTGTTATTGTTGATGATTACTCAATATATGTTTGGCCAATCGTTTTGAGCACCAAAACCGAAACTTTTGATGAATTCGAGTGCTTAATCAAATTGGTTGAAAATAAGCTTGATGTAAAGCTCGTGTCCATTAGGACCGACCACGGTACTGAGTTCGACAACCATGCTTTCATAAACTATTGTAGAGGAAGAGGAGTGGGGCATAACTTCTCCGCTCCTAGGACACCTCAACAAAATGGTGTTGTCGAATGCATGAACCGTACCTTAGAGGACATGGCCCGCACCATGCTCTTATGTAGTGGACTTCCCCGTAGCTTTTGGGCCGAAGCCGTTAATACGGCTTGCTATATTCATAACCGTGTTACGATTAGAGCTATTCTTAAGAAAACGCCATATGAATTACTTCGTGGTCGATAACCTAACATTTCTCACTTACGCGTTTTTGGAAGCAAATGTTTTGTTCATAATAATGGAAAAAATCAGTTGTCAAAATTCGACCCAAGAAGTGATGAGGCTATTTTTCTTGGATACTCAAATCATAGCAAGGCATATAAAGTCTACAACAAAAGAACTATGGTTGTCGAGGAAAGTGTCCATGTGGTTTTTGACGAAACTGACATCTTTGAAAAGTATGCGCAGGATGATGAGGATGAGGATGATCCAGATTTTCGCTTGACTCGTCGGGATCCACCGGAACTCGTGGATGATGAAGGCAATCTTGAAGGGATAGATGATGAGGTTACAGCTCATGGAAACGCAGAAGTTGCTGTAACTCCAGAGGTCAACAATCAGAATGATGCTGGAAACGTGCTAATTCCAGAAGAAACTGACCAAAATGAAGCTGATAACAATGTACCCTTAGATTTTGCTGAGCCAGAAATTGAAGAAACGCATCCAGAAACGCAGGAATTAGCGAGCATCGCGGTTCCACAGAAACAGTGACCGAGGGTCGATTCGTGGGGAAACGCATGGCGTTTAGCGATCTGAAGCCACAGCGGTTGAAACAGGCGAAATCGCGGTTCCAGATGAAACCACAGAAGAGAATCAGAACACTCATGGTTTACCTTTTGTCCCTAAGAAGTGGAAACATCAAAGCTCACAACCACTTTATTATATCATATCTGATATACAAAAGGGAGTACAAACTCGTCGTTCTCTAAATAATTTCTGTTCTTTTCATTCGTTTCTCTCGGCCATTGAGCCGAGTAATGTCAAAGTTGCTCTTAGTGATGCAGATTGGATAGGTGCTATGCAAGAAGAACTAGAGCAGTTTGAGAGGAACAATGTTTGGCATCTTGTGCCACGTCCAAATGACCGAACTGTCATTGGTACGCGATGGGTCTATAGGAATAAACTCGACGATTCCGGAGTCATAGTCAGAAACAAAGCAAGATTGGTGGTGCAAGGATACAACCAACAAGAAGGAATTGACTATGAGGAAACGTTTGCTCCCGTTGCACGCTTGGAAGCAATCAGGTTATTAATTGCTTTTGCTGCTCATAAAGGACTTAAACTATTTCAAATGGATGTTAAGACCGCGTTTCTTAACGGCTATTTGAAAGAGGAAGTCTATGTAGAACAACCTCCCGGTTTTTTAAATAAGGACTTTCCAAAACATGTTTTTAAACTTGACAAAGCTTTATATGGTTTGAAACAAGCACCTCGTGCTTGGTATGATCGGTTGTCAACACATTTGATTGAAAATGGTTTTAAAAGGGGTTCCGTTGATAAAACCTTATTCTTAAAAAACGAGGGGGTTGATCTATTAATCGTCCAAATTTATGTTGATGACATTATCTTTGGATCCACTAACAATGATCTTTGTGTTTACTTTTCCGAGTTGATGACCTCGGCGTTTGAGATGAGCATGTTGGGCGAATTGAAGTTCTTCTTGGGACTTCAAATCCAGCAAACACAAGAAGGGATCAAGATTCATCAACAAAAGTACGTTAAAGAGCTTCTTACGCGTTTCTCCATGATTAATGCCAAACCATTGGCTACCCCAATGTCCACAACCACGAAACTTGGACTAGATGAGGATGGTAAGTCAGTAGATGCTACTGTTTATCGAGGTATGATTGGTTCTCTACTCTATTTAACTGCTAGTAGGCCAGATATCATGTTTAGTGTGTGTGCTTGTGCGCGTTTCCAGTCCAATCCTAAGGAAACGCACCTCTCTGCAGTGAAACGCATATTACGCTACTTGGTTGGTACTCAAAAACTTATTTTTATGGTATCCTATGGAGTCTAACTTTGATCTCAAAGGATATTCAGATGCCGATTATGCAGGATGTATGATAGATAGGAAGAGTACCTCGGGAATTGCAACGTTCGTGGGTCCGTGCATTATTTCGTGGTCTTCAAAGAAGCAAAATACCGTTGCACTTTCCACCGCGGAGAGTGAATACATTGCCGCTGCCCTTGCTTGCTCCCAACTACTATTGTTGAAACAACAACTATGTGATTATGGGGTAAGTTTCTTGTGTGTCCCAATTTTTTGTGATAATACGAGTGCGATTATTATTTCCAAAAACCCCGCTCAACACTCCCGGACTAAACACATTGAGATTAGGCACCATTTTTTGAGGGATAATGTGGAAAAGGGAAACATAAAGTTGGAATTTTGTAAGACCGAGAACCAATGGGCCGATATCTTGACTAAACCGCTAGCTAGAGAACGTTTTGAGATGCTACGGTTAGAAATTGGTTTGCTTGGTAGTATCTAAGTTGTGTTTGCACCTTCATTATTACCCCGTATGATTGACTAGAAAGGGATTCGTAGACTGTGTCCGCACCCTCGCTTGCACTAGGACATTGCTTTTTGATATTGGCATTATTTTGTGGGATTGATACTTAACATATTTTGGCATGCTTATGTTCATATTTTTCACACTTGGTAAAATTTTTCACATTGATTATATTCTTCCAAAATCTTTACCCAAAATATTAGCCCAAAATCTTTTCCCAATCTTTTCACCCAAATATTCTCTCAAATTTTCCAAAACCAAAACACAAAACCCAAAGCCTTCCTTTTTTTCCTCAGTCTTCCTTTCCACGCTACCCTTCCCTCACTTCCCTTATTTAATCCCAACCTTATCTTTTTAACCCCCCTTTACTCTCCTCACCAACCCTTTCTCTCTCTCTCTCTATAATCTAAAACTTACTACAAAACCCCTCACCCACCTTTTACCGTCTCCTTCTTCCCTAAATCCCTTCATCTTCTCCTCTCCACCCCATCACCATGGCTCCACAACCTCGAAAAACCTCCCTTAATACCGACCTATCCGATGCCTCTGAACCTTTATCCGTGGGCCAACGCACATCCAAACGCCGTAAAAACGTTGCATCCAAAATCACTAGCAAAAAAACCAAAGCTTGAAGATGATCATGTGGTGGTATCCATCGAGGATGAAGAGATTGGGTCTGGGGACGCAGACATGGTTTTACCTTCTGGACTTGCAGAGCATCGGGATCGCCTAGAGAACGAGCGTATCAGTCTATTGGCATGCAAACAAGCTACGAAGGTACTTCAGTATCCTCTCTTTAGATGTTGTTACTTTGATGAACAGTGGCTTGGTCGCCCTGAATTAGGGTTCCTTGCCTCAATTGTGACTGATCAACAGTGGTCGAAGTTTGTGTGTTTCTCGGGTCCCATTTGTCTGGTTGAGGTCGCTCAGTTTTACGCAACTGTTAATCTGGAAGATGATACCTTGACGGCCTTGGTCAATGGTACTGACATTGTCCTGTCTGATGATGACCTCCGTTTGTCTCTTGAGGTTCCTAATGCTGGGTCTCTTATTGATCTCAATGCCCATCTAAATTTGAAGCCTCCTGCTAGGCTGGCTCTGAAACGCTCTATTTACCCATCAGCTGTGTCTGGGATGGAAATACAGCCGTGGCTTCTGCCTCCGTCTGATAGGCTACTTCTTCACCTGATCTACTCCACTTTAGCCCCTCGTCCTAAGGCTAAGCAGAAGATTCAGCTCTCTGATCTTCAAGTTCTCCAATGTTTGAAGGAGAAGACTCCGGTAAATCTTGTTCGGTTGTTTAAGGACATGGTTCTCTCTGTGGCGGAGAAAATCCGTGCTGGGGTTCATGATAAGACCTTGAAACTATGCTATGGGATGTTGCTTACCAAACTGTTAAGAGATAAGGGTGTTATTAAGCACGAAGATCTCGCGTTTCCGCCTCCAGCAGCAGTTGATGATAGTCTCTTGTCTGAAGTTGGTATTGCTGTAGAACTGCCCCAAACTGTTGAACAGGGGGAATCTTCTGGTGGTGCTCCCACCATGGGTATTGCCGCGGATGCGAGGTTGCGCTCTTTGGAGGCCAATGTCCTCCTGAATACCACCTCTATTGCTCAGCTCCTCGGTGCGGTTCGTGGGCTTGAAGATAAGGTAACGGAACAAACTGCCACTCTGAAGGAGATGACCACTGCTCTCCTCGCGTTTACTAAGGATGAAGAAGGTTTGACTCCTATTGTTAACGAGCTTCGCCAGCAACTCACCACTGTGGCTGATACCCAGAACACCATCCTCGGTCTGCTTCGCTTCAACAATCGTTACCAATCCCCTTTCCCTGCTCTCCCCTACTACTAAGCACCAGCCTATTTCGTTTCATGAACAATTAATGTTTTTTTGTTTTATCTTGTGTGGATCGTATGAACTATTTATGTTTTAATCTGTTAACGAGCATGACATTCCTTAATATCATGTAATGCTTAATGATGACTGCTTTTGTCTTAAGGTTAGCGACGGTGTTACCCTAGTCACTTCCTTTTTAATGATGTCAAGAGGGGGAAACCGATCTCGCACCACACTTTTTGCTCCTTCTCACTTTTTGACAACTATGCTTTTCATTTTCTACCTTGATGCTATTGTTTAGTTTTTATATCTTCTAGTGTTTCTTCCTTTTACAAACGGCTAGTGTTATGTTTTTTGATTCTCGTTTGACCTTTGTATGGTGACTAATAGGTTGAGGGGGAACTACACATAGAAACAAAAATAGGAGACTTGCCATCATCAAAAAGGGGGAATTTGTTAACTCGACCTCGTCGTTATGTTTTGATGATGTCCTTGATTTTTGTTACTATACTATAATCCGTTGTTAGTGTTTATGATACTTAGTAGGTTGTGAAACATTCAAGTAAGAATCAAGCTTCATTTTTTGGAAACGCGAATCAAATCAAGGCTATATAACAACTCATGAAGCATCAGTTCTTAGTGTATACATATAGTCTTTGTAATGACAAGGGTAATGGTAAAACAACAAGAGAAACTTACGTTTCACTCTATGGTTGCAGTGTCGTTGCTGGAAACACACGTTTCCAGAACAAGACACTGGAACCATGCTGCGTTTCCTGTGTCTTTGCTAGAAACGCACAAAAGGCTGTTTTCGAAAATCTGCTTTGCAAAAGATATTTTCATGAAATGTGATCTTTATAATTATTATCTTTTGAAATATCTTTTACAATGTTCAAGAATGATTTTATACTTCACTTTGAAGTAAAAGATATCTTGGAGAATATTGCTCCTTATTCTTAGGAAACAAAATCTTTTTGAAACTATCTTTCCATCTTATTTGGTTTCGGTTATGGTAAAGATTTTGTGCAAGATATTTTACTTGTATTTAAACTCAACTTTCAGAAAATCATTCTCACCTTTTCGAGCTATCAAATTTTAACAAAGTATTTTTGCAAACAATCTTTAAGCATTATTGTCTTTATTTTGCAAAACTTTTTAAAAGGCCTTTGAAACGAATCTCGTGTTGTTTAATTGTTACTCAAGTCAATTGTGCTAGCACCGTCTCGTATCCGTTCTCTTGTGAACAATTGTTGAGACACAACTAGCTTTCTTTTGCTTGAGAGAAAGAGTGCAACTTGAAAGAGTTGTAGAGTGATTAATATATTGTAATCCGGAGTAGGTACTAATATATTAATAAGAGAATAGTGGACGTAGGTCTCGGAGTGTGAGACTGAACCACTTCAAAACCCGCTGCGTACTTTACTCTCGTTTTACGTTTTCAAGTATTTTCAATTACGTCTCTAGTTTTATTTATTGTGTTTCCACTGCGTTTCCTAGTAACTACTCTACGTTTCCAACACGTTTCTCAGTTATCATTCAGCGTTTCTAGCAGACTTGAGTTAAACGTGATTAACTCTAAGTCTTAGAAACGTGATATATCTGTTTTCAAGCACCCAATTCACCCCCCCTCTTGGGTACTTTTCTTCTAAACTCGGATCCATAGACTCTTCAGAGGGAAAAAACTTTCTGATGCCTTTTAGCACTCTAATAATGTTAGTTGTGGTTGCAATCTTGATTTGTTTTCATGTTTGTTTCTCTCTGGATGAATCATGCTTGTGACCTGTGTTTTCTTATACAATGGCCTCTGCAATCCTGGTGCGGAAATTCAGCAAACATTGGAGAAGCTGTGATAAATGTGTGGATGAGTTTGATCATCACTGCCGGGTATACTGCTTTGGCCATCTATGCTTTCAGAATGCAGGGTCTTGACACGCTTTAGCTTGAATAATTTTTCAGCTACCCATTTCCTATTCAATTGACTTATTATATGACTCATTGGTGGCAGTGGCTTAACAATTGTGTGGGGAGAAAAAACTACATGACCTTCATATCTCTCATGGCTGTCAGTCTTCTTTGGGTATGTATTGGACTTGGAGGTTGTTTTCCTTTTTAAGGGAACATGTCAAATTTTATGCCGCTTACAAATTTTCTTGGCTGTCTCAGTTAGTTATGGAAGCAGCACTGGGCCTTGCTGTGTTTGTACGGTGCTTTGTAAAAAAGCGAAGTATGGAGTCAGAAATTATTGATAGATTAGGGAATGGATTTTCGCGTGCTCCAGTTGCAACAGTGGTGGTACGTTAAATCAACATTAGGTTTACTACCTCCAGCCTTTAATTGTCCAGGTTTGACTTTGGTGGTCGACTCTTATCACCTTTGATAATTAATTTCTACTAATACTTGTAGAGATAAGTAAAATGTATCAGGTTAAGTTGACATTGAAGTCAAATAACTCGGTTCATCCAGGTGGTGAGAAGATGTATAAGGACTTAAGGCTGTATTTCTGGTGGCCTAACATGAAGAGGGAGATTGCTGATTATGTTGCTAGATGCTTGGTTTGTCAGAAGGTGAAATTTGAGCATCAAAGACCAGGGGTTTGCTACAACCTCTTGAAATCCCGACGTGGAAGTGGGATTCGATTTCTATGGACTTCGTGATGGCGTTGCCGAGGACTTCAAGTGGTAAGAATGCTGTGTGGGTAGTGCTTGATCGCTTAACAAAGGTTGCTCATTTTATCCCTATGAAAGATACATGGAGTATGGAGGAATTGGCTAATGCTTACCAAAGGGAGATCGTTCGTTTGCATGGGATTCCTAAGGATATCATATTAGACCGTGATCCTAGGTTCTGTTCCCAGTTTTGGAAGAAGCTGCATGTAGCGTTGGGTAGTGAATTGAAGATGAGTACAGCGTTTCATGCAGCTACAGATGGCCAGACCGAGAGGACCATCCAAACATTGGAGGATATGCTTCGGGCTTGTGCGTTGGAGTTTCAAGTTGGTTGGGAGAAATGTCTACCGTTGGTGGAGTTCTCCTACAATAACAGCTATCAAGCTAGTATCCAAATGGCACCGTTTGAAGCCTTGTATGGTAGGAAGTGCAGGAGTCCTATGTGTTGGGACGATGTGTCGGAGGCGGCAGTGCTTGGACCAGAAATGGTGGAGGAGTCGATAGAGCAAGTAAGGGTCATTCGAGGGAAGCTGAAGGCGGCGCAGGATCAACAAAAGTCCTATGCCGATTTTCGTCGTAGGCCGATTGAGTTTGAGGTCGGTGATAAGGTGTTTTTGAAGGTATCGCCAATGAAAGGAGTTAAAAGGTTTGGGATTAAGGGCAAGCTTAGTCCTAAGTACATTGGACCTTATGAGGTGTTGGAGAGGATAGGAGAAGTGGCATATCGGTTACCCTTGCCGCCGAACTTGTCTAAGGTGCACGACGTGTTTCATGTATCGCAACTGAGGAGGTATCGTAGTCATCCCTCGCACGTGGTTCAAGCCGATGTGTTGGAGGTAGAACCGAACTTCACTTATGAGGAGAGACCGGTTCAAATCCTTGATAAGAAAGAGAAGAGGCTTAGGAACAAGTTGGTTCCGTTAGTGAAGGTTCTTTGGAAAAGCCAGAAGTACGAGGAAGCTATATTTTGGAGACCGAGGCTTCTATGCGAGAGAAGTACCCTTCTCTTTTCGAGTCAGGTATTCCCTTGTCTTCAAGTTTCGAGGACGAAACTTCTTTTTAGGGGGTGAGACTGTAACACCCCGACTCATTTTGTATTTAGTTAAATCATTTCGTAAAGCTTTCCTAGCTCATTTATCTCGATTTCCTCATTTTTCGGGCCCATGAAGGCCAATTCACTTGGTCACGTGTCATTTTGGTGAGTCGAGGTCGTGCTAAACTAGGTGGAGTCCGAGTTGAGGGTGTATGCATGATTAGGGAGGAGTTAGGAGGAGTTTAGAGGAGTGGAAGCTTAAAAAACTAAGTTAGGAGGTTAAATTTCGGAGCTAAAATTTCTGGACTTGAGTGGCGCCTTGGAACCGACCGGTTCATGAGAGAACCGACCGGTTCAATGTGGGAACCGACCGGTTCAGGTCCCAGACCGGCCGGTTCGATGTGTTAAGTATGGAGACTTCATTTTCTCCAAAGCTGACTTCTTTGATGATGAGACAAAAAACACACTAAATCAATCTATAATTAAGTACTTGAAAGATCAACAAATTGTACCTGGGACTGCTGAAATTTTTGTCCCTTCTAATGAGCACGTGACTGCATCTTGGACCAACCCAGGGTGGATTTGTATATATGAATTCACCTTTAGGGTTGGGCTCAGGATTCCATGTAACTCTTGGATGAGTAGTGTCCTCTCTGCCATGAAACTTGCTCCCTGCCAGTTGATTCCTAACATATGGAAAATCGTTGTTTGGTTGACAAGCTTTGTACCAAGCATAGGTTGATGCTTACTATGGAGGATCTCAAGAATGTGTGTATTCTGTGAGATCTCAAGGCCGTGGGAGATTCATATTTCGGATCAGAAAGGGGCAGACCAAATCTGTTGGAGCACCCTGATACTAGGGATGATAAGGACTGGAAGATGAGCTTCCTTTTCCTCAAAAGCGACAGTCTTCAAAATGATGGGTGTTTGGATTACCCCATAGCTGACAAAGGTTAGACTTCCTACTATAGTTTTCATATATTTTTTAGTGTTCTATTCTATTATGGTCTGAGTCTCCTATGTGTTTTTTCTTTCTAGCAGACTCTTGGACTCCCTGCCCCAGCGAGGAGTCTAAGAAGAGGATTGCTGCCTTTATGGTGTTGTCTCTTGAGGGGAGGATTTGGTCTGTCGGGGAAAACAAGACGGTGCTCAATTCTTTCAGAAGAGGGGAGAGCAAGATTGTAAAGGTTCACGTCCCCCAGGTTTCGGCTATGAAAGGTAAAGACTACAACTATTCCTATATTCTTCTTAGTTCTGGAACTTCTATTCTAAAGGTCCCTTCTTTATTCCAACTAGGTGAGCCTTCCAGGCCCTTCACCAGGGGTAGACTAATCTTGCTGCGCTCCAGCAGAAGATGGACGCTATTTTGGCTAGTAGTTCTGACGTGAAGCTTCCACTCATTCCAGGCGGAATTGTCACACCTACTCTAGGATTCAAGGAACTGAAGGTTGAAGAACAGACTAAGTTGGAAGCTCTAGCAGAACCACCACAAAACTATACCAGAAAAGAAAACAAAGAAGAGAAAGATTGAAGGAACCGAAGGAATTTCATCACCAGGAATTTCATCGTCCAGAACGTGGCAAAAAAACTCAGCCCTGGATTTCTCAGGACTGACATTACAGAACTGGCGCTTAGGGCCACTAACTCCGCTCTGCAGGTATAATCCTGCTCTACTCCTAGTACAAATCTTCATGATATTCTATCACTAGTGTACCTTACTCCATGATTTTGCAAACGCTGGATTATGTCTCAAGCCTAGGGCACATCATTTCTACTTTTGATAACCGCCTCGCTAATCTGGAGAACAAGTTTGCTCAGAAGAAAAGAACTTGCAGCGATCTTGAGAAAGCTCTTGATGGTATGAAGAGGGCTGCTGAAGATGCTAAGATTGCTATCTCCAGATCTGAGGAGAAAATGGACTTGCTGTCGTCATAAAACAAGAATCTCCAGGCGAGGGTGCTTTAGCAAGAGGGCCAACTACACAATCAGGGAGCTGATCTGGCGCTGTTCTATATTGCTCAGGCCAAGATAGAGATGATGCGTGCTTCCGAGTTCGAGCGTGAGAAGTGGGATCTCCAAGCTGCAGTGGACAGATTTCCTAAGCTTTTCCCAGGTGTACCAGTCCCATGAGACGGAGCTGTTAACGTAAAACAGGAAGAGCCTTCCACGGCTGGTGGCGACACGTCTGAAGAAGAAGCCTTTGATGATGAATCCCTTTCTGGGGAAGAATGAAACAAAACTGTTGATAAAATCATGTGAAACTGCTTAACTTGTGGTTTTTTGGTCTGGACGAATATGTCATGGTCTGTAAATAACTTATGCTGATGTCTGCTACTCTAAACTGTGGAACATTTTGTCTTGTCTACAGAGCAGGACTGATTAGTCTGTTCTAGCAGACTTTACGTATGTCAAGTATTTTGCCTTGGTGGTCTAAGGGCTTAACTTCTGTTGCTTTTTCGTATGTGATGAATGTACTAACCCTGCAGGTGTACACTTATACTGTTGTATGTATGATCATGGCTCACCTTTGAGAATATTATAGGACTCTCTTAACGGCGGCTAAGCCCTGGTCCGTCAATCCGAGGGCGCACCCTCAGCAGCGGGGCCAGGCTGCTGTTTGTTGTTTGGAGGCAGCTCCTCTACAGACAGTGCCTTTGTTGTCTGGAGGACTGGCTCATCTGCAGGACTGGCTACCAGATTGCTGAGGACTAAGCTCAAGGCTGGAAGACGAGTTCCAATTCAAGACTGGAGGACTAGCTCCCAATGTGTTGAGGACAAAGCTCGAAACAGGAGGTTCAAACTCCCAAGACAGAACTGGAGGATAAACTACTGAATAAAACTGGAGGATGAACTCCTGAGTAGAACTGGAGAATAGACTCCTTTGTTTATAATATGTGGCATACTAGGTTTTTAGTAATTTATGTTGGAGCCAGTGTCCTCCACAGTTAGTGCAATAACATAAATAAACCTCTATAGGTTCACAGGGTATATTTTGTATTGCAATCAGTTGATTAACGTTTATCGATAACGGTTGGCTTGCTAGATAAGTTTGACGTTACTGTCATACAGATGGCGGTGATCAACTGGTCCCTAAAAAGTCACACCTAAAGGATGTGTTTAAGAAATGTGATTATTTGAGAAAATAATCAGATTGATGCCTTACTAAAAGATTAAAAGGTTAGTCGGTGTTTTTGACTAAAATGTTAGTCAAGTGTGATGATGATACGACCATTTAATAAGCATTAAATGATATTAGCTAAGACGAATTAAATGTAATTCGTAAATTGAATATAAAATGTTATATTTAATTATTGAATATAATATAGGCTAATTAATCATAAACTGTTATAATTAATTAGAAAATTATAAATATATGGATATTAATAATTTAATGATATATTATAGTGGATCATATTTATGACACTAGTAATATTATATTATATTATAAAGCTAAAGGAAACCTCCAGGAAAGAGCCTTATTGCTCTTTGACTCCTTGGTCAACAAGGAATTGGTTTTTGGAAAGTAATTTTTGGAAAGCAAAATTACTCCCCAAAATAGAGGTATTGGCCGAAAATCTTGAGTATATTAGGGGAGTTTTGGCTCAACCTAATAAAACGAATTCATTCATTATAATTCACACACACAAATTTAAAAAATCAGTTTTCTTCTCTCTAAAGTTTTCTAGCAAGAACTAAGGGCATATCTTAAGCAATCTTGGGTGCAACTATTAGGAGATATCAAGCTTCTTGATATTCAATCTTAGGCCATTAAGCAAGGACTAAAGGTTGTTTCTCTTAATCTTATGTTTATTTATGCAATTTATTTTATGACTATTAATCATATAGAATAAGTTTCATTATAATCCTGGATAATTAAAGGGCATGTATACAGATATATTCCTACAATTTACTTGTGATAGATAAAAATATTTACTTCTGTACTAAAAATGTAATCTGCAAAACTGGAAATAAAAGTTAGACTACACCATTGAAATTCAATGGATTTTATTTTAATGGAATTTAAAACTACGTATTTACAAAAATTTAAAAGTGCAGGATTAAATAAGATAGAGTTTGAGGGTGGTTGCATTCCACGCCCTAGTAATCAACTTCTCCTCCAGAGTTACCAGTCTATATGCTCCTTGGCCTATAACTGAGTCTATCAAGTATGGACCTTCCAAAAAAAGCAACTAACTTCCCTGTAGACTTGTCCTTTGTATTCTCTAACACTTTTCTCAGAACAAGTTCTCCTTCTCTGAAAATTCTTGCTCTGACATTCTTGTTGAAACTTCTAGCCACACTTTGTTGATAAGCTGCTAGCCTCACCTTGGTTGCATCCCTCTCCTCTTCTGCAAAGTCAAGACTGGAAGACAACAGATCATGGTTAGCATCAAAAGTGTTTAGACCAAACCTAGCTGCTGGGACAACCATTTCTGCAGGGATAACAGCCACACACCCATACACCAAAGATAAGGGTGTCTGTCCCGTGGACACCTTAGGCGTACTTCTGTCAGCCTATAGAACTAACGACAGTTCTTCAGCCCATCTACCTTGCTTTCTCTCAAGTTTTCTCTTCAAGATATTGATGACAATCTTTTTGTTGGATTCTGCCTGACCGTTGCATTGAGGGTATCTTGGGGCTGATGTGAGTAGCTCAATGTTCCAACTTGTACATACGTTCCTAGTCTTGTGCCCCACCAATTGAGTTCCATTATCACACACAATCTGGCTGGGAATCCCATATCTACATATGATGTTCTTCTTGATGAATGAGATGACCTCTTTTTCAGTTACACTTCTGTAAGCTTCTGCCTCAATCCACTTCTATAAGTAATCTATCAATGCCAACATGAACACCTTCGGTCCTGGAGCCATTGAAAGTTTCCCAACAATATCCATGCCGCACTTCATAAAAGGCCATGGTGAAGAAATTGGGTGTAGGATTTCTGCTAGCTGGTGGATCATTGATGTAACAACCCGGATTTTCCAACAAATAAAATAAAGAAATAAAAAGGATTTATAAAATAAAAGAAAATAAAAGCGAGCCACGGTGGCGGAAACACCGTGGAATCCGGATCATTACTAACTAACCAACTAAACAACGATAAAAAGATAGGCCTTGAGGCCTAGAAGTGGGGAGTAAATACCCCTTACAAATCCAGCTCCAAAAATGAAAGTAAAATAATAATAATAAAACTAAACATCCTAACAAGTCTAGTCAAAAATCACTTCAAGGCTAGCTATAGGTCATCCTCACGGCATCCTCACTTGACAAACCCGATCCCGCGCGAACCTGCCACAAAGAATGTAACAGCCACAATCAGTGGGGAGTAACTAGGTGCTCCCCAGTCATATTTCAACGTAACCAAAATAGACAACAATACAACAAACAACCCAATGGTATAGTAACCATAATGCAACCTCAAGCCAACTCATTAGCTACCAAACTCAACCAACTGTCACCCAACAACCTGTAAACATGTATAACCAATACAACTCGACAATAACTAATCCACTGACATACAAGCTCAAACTGTCAACAACAAGATGACAGACAACTATCAACAACCTGCAAGGGTAAGCACAGAGCACTGGGTGAAGCAACAAGAATCACCCCGGATGAAGCAACAAGAATCATCCAAACCCTATGGCGGAACAACAACAAGAAGTTCCTCAAACTCATTAGTCTAAATTTGGCCAAATTCCACCGAGCAACAAGAACGGTGACGACATATATCAAACCATAGTCTCTAACCAACATGGCTGAGAACCCATAGTCGCCAGGGGCGTTTTTAGTATGGGTGCCATGGGTGCCATGGCACCCACACTTTTTTTGGAGAAAAAAAATTAATAGTGTGTTAAAAAAATAAAATTAAAAAAAATAATATGCATTTAAGGAGATTTGAACCCTAAACCAACAACTCTCAAATTAATAACACTACCATTAAACCACAAACAAATTGATGATTCTAATTTCAACATTTATTATACTATGATCCGTATTTATCTCTAGGTATTATTTATCCTAGGTCCAACATTTAATTATTACATTTTATTCATAACTTTCTTTTTTCAAATTCACCCTTACATTTTATTCATAACGTTTATCAAGACATTTTTTTTTTCACCTCACTTTAATTCAACATTTTTTTAATTTTTTTTATTATATAATAATACGGAGTAATTTTTATTCTTTCACCAAAATTTGGACTTTATTTTGAACCAAGGATACACATAGTCTTATAATTTAACTTAATTTCACAAAACACTTTTCGCAATGACGTTTCATCTTTCTTTAAATTTTTTTAGTTTACTTTTGTTCTTTTACTTTGTGTAAAACCGCCATCTTGAATGACCTTTGTTAGTTCATTAAAAACGCCACCTCAAATGACGATTTGTTGTGCAATTCATTTCTTTTAATTCATTTAATCTAGTAAAATGCCTAGCGCGATAATGTTTTGTGGCTTAGAAAAATCCGAGTCTACATGCACCCTATAAGTCTAGATAGTTTTATTTTCGACACAAAACTTAAATACTTTCTTTTAAAAAAAACACAATTTTACCAAATCATTTTACCAAACACTATTAGTCACTCTAACTAAGCAACAAGAATAGTCGAGGGGATCATGGGCGGTATCCGTCCAAACTAGGACATCGTAGCTCCTCACATACGTGCCAGAACAGTACACGCATGCAAACTTAACTCAAGCATAAGCAACACAATCAACCAACTCCAACAATGCATCGTAACCCCATCTCCAATACCAACAATACAACAATTACAACCATTAAAGCAAACCAAGTAACCCCAATTCGTAACATATCTCAACAAAACATAATTATAACAAGGTAAACATGCTTAACAATATACCAACTCATAATCCATATCAAATCAATCATCCTCGAGTCAATTCGTAATCAATATCAATTTAATCCATCTTTAATCCAAACTCATCTCAACATCCATCTTAAACTCATTAGCAACATAATTATCTCTTTTATAACCATTCTCAACACTAACTATAGTCAATAGTATACTAACAAACTTAATAATGAGTAATCACATTAAGAACTCATAATTAATCATAAGAACAATCTCCAACTATCCCAAAATTTCCATCTTTAATCAACATAACAACCATATAACCCAAATTCAATATATCAAACATCCCAATTCAAGTTATTAGACACAATAGTGTGAGACCAATTCAAACAAGACCAAAGACCGCAACTTTACATCTCAAACATCCCAACGATAACACCTTTTCATTCATATCAACAATCAAGACATCCTCAATCAATTATATGGTCTCACACAAGTCAAAATATCACTAAGGCTACACCTAGTTACCTTTTCCAAACAAGCCAAAGAAAAGCACAGTTTTCACCCCTTCTGTCCCGACGCGCGATAACAGACGATCCAGAGCTCCAAATAAAAACTGACCGGTGAAAAGGTAGCCCCAAGAGTCAGGAACATGCTGTCAAAATTTCGGCACAATCAGACGGTCGGATCTCCGGCGATCTTCCGTTTAGTAAACCTGGGTCAGAGAAATCCGAACTTGGGTTTTCTCTCCAATTCTCCCCTTCTGATTAGGGCACACATAAATCATTCAATACATAAGTACACCACAATAAACACATATAAGAATATAAAAACTATAAAGAATAAACCTAGAACGAAAGGGATGAAAGGATAAGAGAAGAAGAAAGATAGGAATGAAATTAGGATGTAAAAGTGATAATCTTTGACTGAAATTAATAGAGGATTTAATGAGGATGAGATTATGAGATTTAGAGAGGATGAAGGAAGATAGAAATCAGATCTTAAGGTTGCTAGGCTAGGAGTTAATAAGATATTTAATGTCTTGATAAAAAAAGCTATACAAGAAACCCTAAACCTAACCCGAGCTGGGGGGTTCGGCTCGGCCCAGGGTGGACCAGTTCAAAATGACTCCTGAAAATTTGGCGATTGCGTGGCGTCGAAAAAATCTGTGATTTAGCCTTTTGAATCACCTGAATTGGAGTTCGTATGAGGAAATTACACCGTTTTTAAGCTAATTACTCCGTTTTTAAGTTCTGACTACAGGGTAGCTTAATCAACGCGACAAGTGAACTGATTTTCTTGAGCTAAAAATGAGAAAATCAAGAGAAATGAATCACGAATATGATTGAGACGAATAATTAATATTAGGAAAAGTCGGGTGTTACAATCTCACCACCTAAAAAGAGGTTCCGTCCTCTAAACTTGAGAACGAAAGAATACCCCCAAAGGATTAAGAAGACTACCTACTCCTATGGTCCTCAAGACAAGAATCGCTAACTCTACTCACCTCGATAACAAGGGCATAGACACGCTTAACGACACTTAAGATAACCCGACATCACATATCACCCGAATGATGCTCAACTCACTCATATAACCCTTTAATACTATTGGTGCATCTTATGCTCGACAATCCTCAAATTAGGCATATTAGCCTCACAAGACCATATCGTTCAACCAAGCATCTTACTCACCAAGTCTAACCAAAACCTCGGACGGGTTTTAACCTAAAAGGCACCATTACCCATGTTACCAAGATAACTAACGCGTAAGCTAATCCCCAAATCAATGCTAATGACAAACCTCATAACCTTAATCATAACGTGATCTAAACTCAAGTCAATATCGCTCTCCATATAGTTCCACATTTTCCACAACGAAATAACCATAAATATGTCATACCATAACATCTCATTCTCAAGTCACACGTATACTAACACGTAGCAATCAAAATGTATCGTTAAAAGCTTACTACTCTCTCCACCCATTATTACCATACCCAAGTCTATCCACACCTTTCTCGAATGTCACTTCCTTAATGACCTCGAATTCTCTCCTCCCATCATTGAGTTTCCTTGTACTTAACACATACACAAAACCACAAAGATGCACACTGGTCATTCCTACATTATCCTTTAAAGTACAAACCCCAAAGTTTTATCGTGCTCACTATAACCTTTAAGTTTTCCTCAAAGCCGATTATTGCTCACCACAATATCACTTCCCAATTCTCACTAACTCAAGATTGTCACAACTCATCTAGCAACATAACTAAGTCCTAAAAATACTCCCTATGTAGATACTATAATCTCCATAACGTTCACTCACCATAATTTAAATCATCAATCTCAAAGACTAAGAATCCTCAAAAGTTACAACGACCAACCATGTGCATTAGTTAGTAAACCACTCATACTATCAACTACTTATTAACCAAACTCTATCATCTATGACTCAAATAACAAATGATGACCTAAGGATCGATCTTGAGCTAGATAAGGGTGAAGCACCTTACTACTAGATGCCAAGGAGTACGATTATAGAAATTTATCAAGGATAAGATTGATGTTAATACATCAAGAGCTTTTACAAAATCGAGAACGTGAATAGCTACGGAAAGGAATG
This sequence comes from Dianthus caryophyllus, assembly GCA_023091065.1. NCBI lineage: Eukaryota > Viridiplantae > Streptophyta > Magnoliopsida > Caryophyllales > Caryophyllaceae > Dianthus > Dianthus caryophyllus. The sequence goes on along the minus strand of CM041529.1, from coordinate 5,154,551 downwards.
GAAAATAATAGAAGATCGACGTCTTAAAAGTCGGCGCACAGGCAATAGAACTGAAGTAGCCACTAGAGGGAAACCTAAGGAATAGAATAACATATGACCCAAATGACAAGATTAAAAGGTGATCGATAGTGTCATGATATAAAAGTGATGAGTTATGATGAATAAGAAAGAAAAAAAAGAATGAAACGAATTACGTAAAAATATGACATAATAAATCTTTTGCAAGAAACTGCTCAACAACCACCAATTAGACAAAAGAAATTTTAAATATGAAACGATGAAGGAAAAGTAGAAATATTCTTTAAGAGTTCACAAATGAAGGCATAAGACTCGTTTCCAACAAGAACTCAAATTGGTTTTGTTACGAAGGAGAGACGAAAAGGTAATTCCCGAAAAGTTTGACAGATATAGAATATGATCAGAAGATACGATTGAAAGGAGAAGTCTTAAAGTTGAGTTTCAACAAGACATCGATTTTAGAAAAATGAAGCTACTAAAATACCAAGTAGAATAAATAATATTCAAATAAACCAAATGCTCAAATTAGAAAACTTAATAAAAGAAGGTTTAGGATAACAAAGAGGTTTTGGTCAAAAGTGGATGCAATAGATAAGTGTCAGTCATTTCAAATTTGATTGAGTAAAAAGCCACCAAAATGTATTGACGCGTCTAAAAATGAATGGAAAAGTAAAACAATACTGATTAAAATTTTTCCTCAACATAGTTACAATATAAGAAAGTTTAAGAAGGATAAACGAACCATTATAGCACAAATATACAAAAATAGGTTTTGTTAATAGAACTGACTGAAAACATTCTTGAAATAAAAGAGTTTAGAAATTATTTCAGCACGATCTATTGAAAAAGATGGGGATGAACATAATAAGAAATTTTATTGGAGAAAAAAGAAACTCAAACTGTAATCACGAGCTGATAGTTTTAAAACAACTGTATAATAAGATCAAGATTTAGAAGGATATACTAGGGACAAGTGTAGCTAGCAAGCTGAAAGAGGTCCCTACGAATACGGTAGGTGACTTAGATTAAGAGCTTCCGCTGCGTGCTCTGATGGTAGGACCATACATTCGCAATTCGGCTTCAAGTTTCTTGCTCTAGCTGATCAATCGGTACGAATCAAAGACTTTAAGAGTTAAATTTCCAGATATTTCAAAAGGTCAGATGAAAGAGAGATTTTAAATTAGAATACTCAAATGATTAAATTCGTATACACCAATAAATCAAAAAAAGAAATTAAGACAATAAATCATCAAGAGATAGATAAATTAAAATTCTCAAAGGAATTGAGCTGTCAAACAAATATTGTTAAAAGCAAGCATCATTAATAATAAAGGGAAATGCAAAAATACATTTGATAGGAAAAATAGGAGTATTAACATTCAATAAGAAAATAGAAGTATAGGGTATTTAATCTTAAAAGATGAGTTTTGAGGAAATCAAAGATGTCGGATAATAGCTAAGAATGTAATTATTAGAATAAAACATGTTGCAGTAAAGGAATAGGTTCAAAGAGAATGATTAAATCGAATGAAAAACCTTAACCAGTTATTTTGGAGATGAACAAGGAATATTTAAAGACATATCGAGTTAGTACACGGTCTCCCATGTCACCATTATAATTGTACCTGCATCCAAAGAAAACGTGTGGTCTAATGGTGGAGAACCTAAGTCCACCATTTCGACAACTACTCATACATTTGCACAAATAACGTAGACCCCCTAATGTGTCTACCCCAACACTCTCACTCGGTGTTCTAAGTCAAATCCTACTCACTCGACTAAGAGAGTTGGGAGCGTATTCGCTCTGATACCAACTGTAACAACCCGGATTTTCCAACAAATAAAATAAAGAAATAAAAAGGATTTATAAAATAAAAGAAAATAAAAGCGAGCCACGGTGGCGGAAACACCGTGGAATCCGGATCATTACTCACTAACCAACTAAACAACGATAAAAAGATAGGCCTTGAGGCCTAGAAATGGGGAGTAAATACCCCTTACAAATCCAGCTCCAAAAATGAAAGTAAAATAATAATAATAAAACTAAACATCCTAACAAGTCTAGTCAAAAATCACTTTAAGGCTAGCTATAGGTCATCCTCACGGCATCCTCACTTGACAAACCCGATCTCGCCTTGAACACCGCTACAAAGAATGTAATGTGACAATGATCGGTGGGAGTAACTAGGTCCACCCCATATTTCAACGTAACCAAAATAGACAACAATACAACAAACAACCCAAAGGTATAGTAACCATAATGCAACCTCAAGCCAACTCATTAGCTACCAAACTCAACCAACTGTCACCCAACAACCTGTAAACATGTATAACCAATACAACTCGACAATAACTAATCCACTGACATACAAGCTCAAACTGTCAACAACAAGATGACAGACAACAATCAACAACCTGCAAGGGTAAGCACAGAGCACTGGGTGAAGCAACAAGAATCACCCCGGATGAAGCAACAAGAATCATCCAAACCCTATGGCGGAACAACAACAAGAAGTTCCTCAAACTCATTAGTCTAAATTTGGCCAAATTCCACCGAGCAACAAGAACGGTGACGACATATATCAAACCATAGTCTCTAACCAACATGGCTGAGAACCCATAGTCGCTCTAACTAAGCAACAAGAATAGTCGAGGGGATCATGGGCGGTATCCGTCCAAACTAGGACGTCGTAGCTCCTCACATACGTGCCAGAACAGTACACGCATGCAAACTTAACTCAAGCATAAGCAACACAATCAACCAACTCCAACAATGCATCGTAACCCCATCTCCAATACCAACAATACAAAAATTACAACCATTAAAGCAAACCAAGTAACCCCAATTCGTAACATATCTCAACAAAACATAATTATAACAAGGTAAACATGCTTAACAATATACCAACTCATAATCCATATCAAATCAATCATCCTCGAGCCAATTCGTAATCAATATCAATTTAATCCATCTTTAATCCAAACTCATCTCAACATCCATCTTAAACTCATTAGCAACATAATTATCTCTTTTATAACCATTCTCAACACTAACTATAGTCAATAGTATACTAACAAACTTAATACGGAGTAATCACATTAAGAACTCATAATTAATCATAAGAACAATCTCCAACTATCCCAAAATTTCCATCTTTAATCAACATAACAACCATATAACCCAAATTCAATATATCAAACATCCCAATTCAAGTTATTAGACACAATAGTGTGAGACCAATTCAAACAAGACCAAAGACCGCAACTTTACATCTCAAACATCCCAACGATAACACCTTTTCATTCATATCAACAATCAAGACATCCTCAATCAATTATATGGTCTCACACAAGTCAAAATATCACTAAGGCTACACCTAGTTACCTTTTCCAAACAAGCCAAAGAAAAGCACAGTTTTCACCCCTTCTGTCCAGACGCGATAACAGACGATCCAGAGCTCCAAATAAAAACTGACCGGTGAAAAGGTAGCCCCAAGAGTCAGGAACATGCTGTCAAAATTTCGGCACAATCAGACGGTCGGATCTCCGGCGATCTTCCGTTTAGTAAACCTGGGTCAGAGAAATCCGAACTTGGGTTTTCTCTCCAATTCTCCCCTTCTGATTAGGGCACACATAAATCATTCAATACATAAGTACACCACAATAAACACATATAAGAATATAAAAACTATAAAGAATAAACCTAGAACGAAAGGGATGAAAGGATTACCGTAGGAGAATGATAGGAATGAATTTAGGATGAAAAAGCGATAATCTTTGACTGAAATTAATAGAGGATTTAATGAGGATGAGATTATGAGATTTAGAGAGGATGAAGGAAGATAGAAATCAGATCTTAAGGTTGCTAGGCTAGGAGTTAATAAGATATTTAATGTCTTGATAAAAAAAGCTATACAAGAAACCCTAAACCTAACCCGAGCTGGGGGGTTCGGCTCGGCCCAGGGTGGACCAGTTCAAAATGACTCCTGAAAATTTGGCAGTTGCGACGGCGTCGAAAAAATACGCAGTTTAGCCTTTTGAATCACCTGAATTGGAGTTCGTATGAGGAAATTACACCGTTTTTAAGCTAATTACTCCGTTTTTAAGTTCTGACTACAGGGTAGCTTAATCAACGCGACAAGTGAACTGATTTTCTTGAGCTAAAAATGAGAAAATCAAGAGAAATGAATCACGAATATGATTGAGACGAATAATTAATATTAGGAAAAGTCGGGGTGTTACAATCTCACCACCTAAAAAGAAGTTTCGTCCTCTAAACTTGAGAACGAAAGAATACCCCCAAAGGATTAAGAAGACTACCTACTCCTATGGTCCTCAAGACAAGAATCGCTAACTCTACTCACCTCGATAACAAGGGCATAGACACGCTTAACGACACTTAAGATAACCCGACATCACATATCACCCGAATGATGCTCAACTCACTCATATAACCCTTTAATACTATTGGTGCATCTTATGCTCGACAATCCTCAAATTAGGCATATTAGCCTCACAAGACCATATCGTTCAACCAAGCATCTTACTCACCAAGTCTAACCAAAACCTCGGACGGGTTTTAACCTAAAAGGCACCATTACCCATGTTACCAAGATAACTAACGCGTAAGCTAATCCCCAAATCAATGCTAATGACAAACCTCATAACCTTAATCATAACGTGATCTAAACTCAAGTCAATATCGCTCTCCATATAGTTCCACATTTTCCACAACGAAATAACCATAAATATGTCATACCATAACATCTCATTCTCAAGTCACACGTATACTAACACGTAGCAATCAAAATGTATCGTTAAAAGCTTACTACTCTCTCCACCCATTATTACCATACCCAAGTCTATCCACACCTTTCTCGAATGTCACTTCCTTACTGACCTCGAATACTCCTCCCATCATTGAGTTTCCTTGTACTTAACACATACACAAAACCACAAAGATGCACACTGGTCATTCCTACATTATCCTTTAAAGTACAAACCCCAAAGTTTTATCGTGCTCACTATAACCTTTAAGTTTTCCTCAAAGCCGATTATTGCTCACCACAATATCACTTCCCAATTCTCACTAACTCAAGATTGTCACAACTCATCTAGCAACATAACTAAGTCCTAAAAATACTCCCTATGTAGATACTATAATCTCCATAACGTTCACTCACCATAATTTAAATCATCAATCTCAAAGACTAAGAATCCTCAAAAGTTACAACGACCAACCATGTGCATTAGTTAGTAAACCACTCATACTATCAACTACTTATTAACCAAACTCTATCATCTATGACTCAAATAACAGCGACAGCCTAAGGATCAGATCTTGAGCTAGATAAGGGTGAAGCACCTTACGGCTAGATGCCAAGGAGTACGATTATAGAAATTTATCAAGGATAAGATTGATGTTAATACATCAAGAGCTTTTACAAAATCGAGAACGTGAATAGCTACGGAAAGGAATGGAAAATAATAGAAGATCGACGTCTTAAAAGTCGGCGCACAGGCAATAGAACTGAAGTAGCCACTAGAGGGAAACCTAAGGAATAGAATAACATATGACCCAAATGACAAGATTAAAAGGTGATCGATAGTGTCATGATATAAAAGTGATGAGTTATGATGAATAAGAAAGAAAAAAAAGAATGAAACGAATTACGTAAAAATATGACATAATAAATCTTTTGCAAGAAACTGCTCAACAACCACCAATTAGACAAAAGAAATTTTAAATATGAAACGATGAAGGAAAAGTAGAAATATTCTTTAAGAGTTCACAAATGAAGGCATAAGACTCGTTTCCAACAAGAACTCAAATTGGTTTTGTTACGAAGGAGAGACGAAAAGGTAATTCCCGAAAAGTTTGATGATATAGAATATGATCAGAAGATACGATTGAAAGGAGAAGTCTTAAAGTTGAGTTTCAACAAGACATCGATTTTAGAAAAATGAAGCTACTAAAATACCAAGTAGAATAAATAATATTCAAATAAACCAAATGCTCAAATTAGAAAACTTAATAAAAGAAGGTTTAGGATAACAAAGAGGTTTTGATCAAAAGTAGATGCAATAGATAAGTGTCAGTCATTTCAAATTTGATTGAGTAAAAAGCCACCAAAATGTATTGACGCGTCTAAAAAATGAATGGAAAAGTAAAACAATACTGATTAAAATTTTCCTCAACATAGTTACAATATAAGAAAGTTTAAGAAGGATAAACGAACCATTATAGCACAAATATACAAAAATGGGTTTTGTTAATAGAACTGACTGAAAATATTTTTGAAATAAAAGAGTTTAGAAATTATTTCAGCACGATCTATTGAAAAAGATGGGGATGAACACAATAAGAAATTTTATTGGAGAAAAAAGAAACTCAAACTGTAATCACGAGCTGATAGTTTTAAAACAACTGTATTATAAGATCAAGAACTAGAAGGATATACTAAGGACAAGTGGAGCTAGCAAGCTGAAAGACGTCCCTACGAATACGGTAGGTGACTTAGATTAGGAGCTTCCGCTGCGTGCTCTGATGGTAGGACCATACATTCGCAATTCGGCTTCAAGCTTCTTGCTCTGGTGATCAATCTGCATTTAATCAAAGACTTTAAGAGTTAAATTTCCAGATATTTCAAAAGGTCAGATGAAAGAGAGATTTTAAATTAGAATACTCAAATGATTAAATTCGTATACACCAATAAATCAAAAAAAGAAATTAAGACAATAAATCATCAAGAGATAGATAAATTAAAATTCTCAAAGGAATTGAGCTGTCAAACAAATATTGTTAAAAGCAAGCATCATTAATAATAAAGGGAAATGCAAAAATACATTTGATAGGAAAAATAGGAGTATTAACATTCAATAAGAAAATAGAAGTATAGGGTATTTAATCTTAAAAGATGAGTTTTGAGGAAATCAAAGATGTCGGATAATAGCTAAGAATGTAATTATTAGAATAAAACATGTTGCAGTAAAGGAATAGGTTCAAAGAGAATGATTAAATCGAATGAAAAACCTTAACCAGTTATTTTGGAGATGAACAAGGAATATTTAAAGACATATCGAGTCAGTACACGGTCTCCCATGTCACCATTATAATTGTACCTGCATCCAAAGAAAACGTGTGGTCTAATGGTGGAGAACCTAAGTCCACCATTTCGACAACTACTCATACATATGCACAAATAACGTAGACCCCCTAATGTGTCTACCCCAACACTCTCACTCGGTGTTCTAAGTCAAATCCTACTCACTCGACTAAGAGAGTTGGGAGCGTATTCGCCTCGATACCAATCAGAATAACCCGGATTTTCCAACAAATAAAATAAAGAAATAAAAAGGATTTATAAAATAAAAGAAAATAAAAGCGAGCCACGGTGGCGGAAACACCGTGGAATCCGGATCATTACTCACTAACCAACTAAACAACGATAAAAAGATAGGCCTTGAGGCCTAGAAATGGGGAGTAAATACCCCTTACAAATCCAGCTCCAAAAATGAAAGTAAAATAATAATAATAAAACTAAACATCCTAACAAGTCTAGTCAAAAATCACTTTAAGGCTAGCTATAGGTCATCCTCACGGCATCCTCACTTGACAAACCCGATCTCGCGCGAACCTGCCACAAAGAATGTAACAGCCACAATCAGTGGGGAGTAACTAGGTCCTCCCCAGTCATATTTCAATGTAACCAAAATAGACAACAATACAACAAACAACCCAAAGGTATAGTAACCATAATGCAACCTCAAGCCAACTCATTAGCTACCAAACTCAACCAACTGTCACCCAACAACCTGTAAACATGTATAACCAATACAACTCGACAATAACCAGTCCATCGACATACAAGCTCAAATCACAACAACAAGATGACAGACAACAATCAACAACCTTGCAAGGGTAAGCACGAGCAATCGGGTGAAGCAACAAGAATCACCCCGGATGAAGCAACAAGAATCATCCAAACCCTATGGCGGAACAGCAACAAGAAGTTCCTCAAACTCATTAGTCTAAATTTGGCCAAATTCCACCGAGCAACAAGAACGGTGACGACATATATCAAACCATAGTCTCTAACCAACATGGCTGAGAACCCATAGTCGCTCTAACTAAGCAACAAGAATAGTCGAGGGGATCATGGGCGGTATCCGTCCAAACTAGGACGTCGTAGCTCCTCACATACGTGCCAGAACAGTACACGCATGCAAACTTAACTCAAGCATAAGCAACACAATCAACCAACTCCAACAATGCATCGTAACCCCATCTCCAATACCAACAATACAACAATTACAACCATTAAAGCAAACCAAGTAACCCCAATTCGTAACATATCTCAACAAAACATAATTATAACAAGGTAAACATGCTTAACAATATACCAACTCATAATCCATATCAAATCAATCATCCTCGAGCCAATTCGTAATCAATATCAATTTAATCCATCTTTAATCCAAACTCATCTCAACATCCATCTTAAACTCATTAGCAACATAATTATCTCTTTTATAACCATTCTCAACACTAACTATAGTCAATAGTATACTAACAAACTTAATACGGAGTAATCACATTAAGAACTCATAATTAATCATAAGAACAATCTCCAACTATCCCAAAATTTCCATCTTTAATCAACATAACAACCATATAACCCAAATTCAATATATCAAACATCCCAATTCAAGTTATTAGACACAATAGTGTGAGACCAATTCAAACAAGACCAAAGACCGCAACTTTACATCTCAAACATCCCAACGATAACACCTTTTCATTCATATCAACAATCAAGACATCCTCAATCAATTATATGGTCTCACACAAGTCAAAATATCACTAAGGCTACACCTAGTTACCTTTTCCAAACAAGCCAAAGAAAAGCACAGTTTTCACCCCTTCTGTCCAGACGCGATAACAGACGATCCAGAGCTCCAAATAAAAAACTGACCGGTGAAAAGGTAGCCCCAAGAGTCAGGAACATGCTGTCAAAATTTCGGCACAATCAGACGGTCGGATCTCCGGCGATCTTCCGTTTAGTAAACCTGGGTCAGAGAAATCCGAACTTGGGTTTTCTCTCCAATTCTCCCCTTCTGATTAGGGCACACATAAATCATTCAATACATAAGTACACCACAATAAACACATATAAGAATATAAAAACTATAAAGAATAAACCTAGAACGAAAGGGATGAAAGGATTACCGTAGGAGAATGATAGGAATGAATTTAGGATGAAAAAGCGATAATCTTTGACTGAAATTAATAGAGGATTTAATGAGGATGAGATTATGAGATTTAGAGAGGATGAAGGAAGATAGAAATCAGATCTTAAGGTTGCTAGGCTAGGAGTTAATAAGATATTTAATGTCTTGATAAAAAAGCTACACAAGAAACCCTAAACCTAACCCGAGCTGGGGGGTTTGGCTCGGCCCAGGGTGGACCAGTTCAAACTGACTCCTGAAAATTTGGCAGTTGCAACGGCGTTGAAAAAATACGCAGTTTAGCCTTTTGAATCACCTGAATCGGAGCTCGTATGAGGAAATTACACCGTTTTTAAGCTAATTACTCCGTTTTTAAGTTCTGACTACAGGGTAGCTTAATCAACGCGACAAGTGAACTGATTTTCTTGAGCTAAAAATGAGAAAATCAAGAGAAATGAATCACGAATATGATTGAGACGAATAATTAATATTAGGAAAAGTCGGGGTGTTACAATTGAAGAGTGCTTTTGACATGCCTCACATTTGCATGCATACTCCACAGCTGCTTTCCTCATTGTTGTCCAGAAGTAGCCAAATCCAGCGTTGTGGCTACCAGAATCTCCCTCGTGCAGCTCCTGCAAAATAGTCTTGGCCACTGCTGGTTCTAGACGGCGCAGATATGGTCCTGCCATAGATTTCTTGAACAGAACGTCATTAATCAAGATATACCTTGAGGCTTTAAGCTTGAAAGCTCTAGCCTCAAGTCTGTTTGGGGGTAACACACCATCCTTAAGCCAACGATAAAACGGTGAAGTCCAGGACTCAGGAGTGGAGGTAGAAAGGGCTAGGACAAAATCAGACTTCTCTATAGAAGGTCTAAGAAGGTGGACTGTAGGATTTCTGTCCAAGTCTTCAGGTTTGAAACTAGATCTTAGGCCGGCCAGGGAATCTGCTTTTGAGTTCTGGTCTCTAGGGATCTAGTCAATTCCAAACTGGTCGAACTGTTCAACCAAGGTTCTAACCTTCTCAAGGTAAAGCAACATCTTAGAATCTTTGGCCTTAAAAGAACCATTTATCTAATTAACAATGAGTAGAGAATCACTTTTTGCCTCGATAATCTTGACACCAAGATCAAGACAGACCATCAAACCGGCAATCAAAGCTTCATATTCCGCTTCATTGTTGGTTGTGCGAAACTCACAACTGACAGCCTAGGCAATCATGTCCCCTTGTGGCGATTTCAGGACTATGCCCAGTCTTGACCCCCTAATATTGGCTGCTCCATCTGTGTACAACACCTAAGTCTCATTCTTCCTGCCCAGGGTCAACTTTAGAACATCTAGATTACTCTGCTCTTCCAGGGCTGGACTGAAATCAGTCACAAAATCTACATGGCTTGTGACTTTATCGCAGTTCTGGGTTCATAGCTGAAGTCGTAGGTACTAAGCTGCACAGACCATTTTGCCATTTGTCCAAACAGTTCAAGCTTTCTCATGACTTACTTGACAAGAAGGTTAGTTCTAACACTAATATGATGACTCTCAAAATATGGTATAAGCTTAGTAGTAGACAATATCAAAGCTAGTAGATATTTTTCTAGAAAAGAATACCTGGTTTCAGCGTCCAACAAGCTTTTTTTTACATAATATATAGGGTGTTGCAAACCATCCTCTTCTCTAACCGCACTCACTGAATGCTCCGTGACCGAAAGTTACAAACTCACATTAATAGCGGTGTTGACAAGTAGCTCTTCAGATCTTGGAATGCTTCTTCGTGTTTTTCACTCCAATCGAATTTTCTATTCTTCTTCAACACATCATAGACGGGCTTGCATCTTTCTGAGGATCTGGAAATGGATCTGTTTAGAGTTGTCATCCTTCCCGTCAACTTCTGGATATCTTTCACAGTTCTTAGAGACTCAGATCTAGGATCGCTTTTATATGTTCTAGGCTGGCTTCAATTCCTCTCCTGGTCACCATATACCCCAAGAATTTTCCAGAGGACACCCCGAAGTTGCACTTAGTCGGATTCAGCTTCATGCTGAACTTGTCCACAATTGCAAATGCCTGCTACAGATGCTTCACATGATCTTTGGCGTTTTCGAATTTCACCACCATAACTCCTCATTGGGTTGGGACCTTTACGCATTGATGGTAAGTGGAAGCCATAGCCTTAAGGTTGTGGATCCACAGCCTCCCTCACAGAACATTATACGAAGTCATAGAATCAATGTAACAACCCGGATTTTCCAACAAAATAAAAATAAAGAAATAAAGGATTTATAAAAGAAAATAAAATAAAGGCGACCCACGGTGGCGGAAACACCGTGGAATCCGGATCGTCACTAATTAAAACAACGGTCTAGACTTCAAAGTCTAAACAAGCGGGAATAAATACCCTTACAAAGGCTAACTGAAAAGCAGCTCTAAACTAATTAAAAAGGCTAAACGAGTAATCAACTATAATAAAAGACCTATTCTCGCGGAAGTCCTCACTCTTCAACCCGTCCCCATGCAAACCTGTCGCAAAGAATGCAACATAATCAGTGGGGAGTAACTAGGTGCTCCCCAATTATATTTCAACATAATCAATATATACAACAATACAACATCCGACCCAACTGGCCTATGGCCTATAATCAAAGTGTAAATCAATTAACAACATACGACCTCGATCAACCATAATTAACTAACTCATTTTGTTATTTAGGCTCCAACTGTCAACTCAATCAATCAATCAACAAGCGCAAGAGTAAGCACGGAGTACTGGGCGCTACAAAACACCCCAAACGACAAAAATTCTAACCCTATGGCGGAACGACAAAAGTTCCTCAACTGTCTAAATTTGGCCAAACCCACCGCGACAAAAACGGTGTCACTGCGACAAAAACGATGTCGACATAATAATCAATAACCATAGTCTCTAACCGCGACAAAAACGGTTGAGAACCCAGAGGCGGTATCCGTCTTACAAAAGACGTCGTTTCCTCTCACGCACGGGCCCAACAGTGCACGTACGCACACTTAACTCAAGCAATCAAACAAGTCAATTCAAACCTGAACTGACTCACAATCAACATCAATTTAATTATCCTTTACGCAACAATGCCTCCACAATTCATTTTATAACCAATCTCAACTCAAGTTATTGTGAACGGTGCAATAATGGTTTAATATGGAGTAATTAACAATATAACCCAAAAATAATCAACTTAGAGCCTACAAACCAACCCAAGATTACACCTTTAAGCATCATAACAAACACCCTTTATTCCACAACATCATATCCATCATCTTTACATTCATTCTCAACCTCATCGTAGTTAACGGCGTAGTAATTAAGCTTAATACGGAGTACACTACTACAAATTTGAGCAAATACAACGGCAAACAAACAACACAAATTATGGTCTTGTGTTGTTTATAATATTATACACAACGACTAAAAAATATGTGTTGTTTAAAGTAATGGCGCCAAACCAAACTCAGTATTATAAACAACGCAAAAAAAAACTTTAAACAACGGTTTAATTATAAATAACGGGATTGAAGAATTTGTGTTTTTTTTTTTTTAATTAAATCAAATAAAACAGTTAAATAATAAAACCGTTTTATATATAATTACTAAATAAAACGGTTTTATTAAATAACCGTTTTATTTACATAATAATTAAATACAACGGTTTTTTTTATAAAAGCCCGTTTTAAATACCTTATTATCAATTTATTGTCAATTGATTTTTTTAAAATGAATAACACTTAAATATAATGGTTTTATTCAAAAAAACCGTTTTATATAATACTATTTAAAACAGTTATTAATAAAAACCATTTTAAATAGTGTTATTTAAAACGGTTTTTCAAAAAAAACGTAAGTCCCATAGTCCTATCGTGTTCATTAATAAAAACCATTTTAAATAGTGTTATTAATAAAAACCATTTTAAATAGTGTTATATTATCCCTAGAAACATAAGTCCCATAGTCCTATCGTGTTCACTATACCCCTTTAACTTAACTCCAAACCAATTATTACTTACCTTAACATCACTTCTCGATTCCCACTAACTCCTGGTTGTCACACACCATACACCAACATAATCAAGTCCTCAAATTACGCCCTGCGCCTACACCATAAATCTTGTTTACCTCAACTCATCGCATATCAAGCTGACAAGCAATATTTTTCTGATTTTATACCGACATTATAATTCTTATGTACTCCATTTTGCGTTCTTAGTTGATTAAATAGCTCAATTTGTAATCGATTACAAATAATAGGGGTTGGTCTTATTTTTATTGTATTTTAACCGTTTCCTCGAGATTTAGTATTGTTTTTTGTATTAATATTTTATAGGTACCGAATTAAGAAGAAATTAAGGTGCAACCAAAAGAAGACGGTAGAATAAAACAGAGTTAAACAAATGAAATGGACCAAAAAAACACATGTGGCCCGATTAAATAAAGCTCAACAAAGAGCAACGAAGGGAGCAACAAAATAAATAAAAAAGAGGAGAGAAAAGGGCAGCAAGTAGTGGAGACGGCAAGCAGCGAGTAGAGCAAGTAAAAAGAAGACAGACGTGGAAGCAGCAGTAGGAGCGTAGAGCAGTAGCAAGGGACGATTTTTCCTCCATTTTTTGTGTATTTTCTCTCTTTAATTTAGTTAAGTTTAGTTTTAATAACCTTTTAATCTATAGTTTATTAGTTTAGTTCTCAAATTATTTGTAGATTTAGTCCATTTTATTTATGTTAAAGTTAGAGATTGTCTTATTTTACTGTTATGTGTTAATATTAAGCTAAAGTTTTAATCTTTATTATTAATTGCTCTTAGTTTTATGTTATTTTTGTCTTTTATAATTATGATTAGTGTTGATTTGATTATGATTAGTGAGTAGTTATATTTTTAGGGTTTGATTCATCCCTAGTACGATTTAATCCTTGTGATCGAATTTCTCTAGCCCGGTTATCGAGTTGCGATATTTGGGTTTGTTAAGGGGGTTTTGTTCGTTAATTTGAGTCAAACTTGGGAGAGGCAGCCTTTTAAGGACACCCCTTGACAAGGACCGAGACTTTTACCATGGGAGTGGGAGAGTGGAGGTCGGGATTTCAGACACCATTTTATCCCCCTGACTCATATAGGGTGTCATGGGAGTGAGCTTTTATGTGAGTTAAGGAGTCCTTACACAAACTCGGGAGGGAAGTGTTGGGTAATTTAGGGTACGACCGTACAAACTCGGGAGAGGAGTATTTGGTAGATTCATAGGTGTTATCCCCCAAATTTGCGATCCGTTGACTTGTCTTAGGCATGCTAGTGGAGAAATCGTACCTTACTTTCTTTATCTTATCGATAAAATATTTTACTTATATTTTTTCATTTACTCATTTTATATTTGATATTTTTAGTTTAGAAATCCCAAAAACATCTACTTGATCGACTAAACTAAGACGAACACGAGACTTATAGCCTAACTACCCATCCTTGTGGATTCGACCCTCTCATACTACATTGACCACGTTATACTTGCGTGAGAGGTATATTTCTAAACCGTAACAAGTTTTTGGCGCCGTTGTCGGGGATGGTGCTAAGTTAGATTTGAGTTCTTGTCTAGTTTTAGGATTAGTCATTTTATTGCTTTTTGAAACAATCAAAAATCAAAAATTTCAAAAAAAAATCTATTCTTGATCTTTTGAAATGTCTTCTATGGTCGACTTGACCTTAGTTTAATTTCGTCACCTATTGACATTGGAGTTGTTGAGGCTACCGATAATGAATTGAAACCGGCTTTGATTGAACTTGTCCGACAAGATGTGTTTTGTGGTTTAGATAATGATGATGTGATTGACCATCTTGTGAGTTTTGAAGAAAAGTGCGCTACTTTAAAGAATAGTGGTCTTCCCGATTAAACCATAAGAATCCTACTTTTTCCCTTTAGTCTTAAGGGTAAAGCTAAGATTTGGTTGTATTCTCACTCCCCTAAGACTTTTACTACTTGGGATGGCTTAGCTCAAACTTTTTATAGAAAATATTTCCCTCTATATAAGACTTGTTTGTTTAGACAAGTGATTATGTCATTTGAACGAGGCGAGTTAGAGAGTTTGGGTGAGTCTTGGGGTAGGTTTAAGGGGTTGTTGAGAGCTTGTCCTACTCATGGGATCCCACCTTGGCTAACCACATTGACTTTCTTTCAAAACTTGCTCCCACGTACTAGAGATATGGTACTGGCGGCATGTAGAAGAGATTTTGAGGGGTTGAAAGTTGAGGAAGCTAATGCATTAATTGAAAATATGGTTATGGCCGAGGAGAATTAGGGATGGGGAAGAACTACTCTTTGTGGAGAGACACATTTGTCTCATCATGTTTATAAAGTTCAAGATTATCATGTTCCCCCTTCTTTTGATAATTTGAATGTTCAGACGTCTAGGGGTCATAATATGATTAATGATGATGATGATTATGATTGGCTTGTGGAGTCTAATGAGCATGTGCATGATGTTAGTTTACCTTTGCATGATGATGAGGTTGTGCATGTTAATATCGCCCCTCCCCTTGAGGATGTTATTAGTGATCTTTCTTTGCCTTTGCTTGAGGATGATGGTTTGTTGAATAATGATAATGTTATGATACCTTGTGAGCTTGCTTTTGATGCTAATAACTCCTCACTTGATAATTAGAAAGTGGTTGATGTTTCTCCTTCTATTGATGATGTGTTTTCATCTATGGCTAAGACTTTTGATAACCCACTTTTTGATGTTTTTAGTAATGTGGAGTTGGTCGAGAATCCATTCTTTGATTGCATGACGAATAATGAGAGTTTAGAGTCTTTGAGTGATGATGTTGATCATGAGATGGTGGATATTTTTGATTGTGATGTTGATGTAGAACTTGTTGATGATGATTTTTTTAGAAAACCCACTCCTGAAATGTTTGTTGAGAAAGAATGGAGTAATTCTTTCGATAAACTTGCGTTGACTTTGACTTTGTCACTTGATGAGGCTTTGGTTGATAAGTGCGTGGATAATAATGTTAGGAGGAAGGATTCTGTGATTGATTTTGATGATTTTGACCCTCCTATAATTTATTTAAAGCCTTGGAGTGATTTTAAGATTTCTAAAATGCACATTCTTCCTCATAAATACTTTGCTTATATTCTTACATTCCTTGGCTACGATTTGTCATGTTTATCTTCTTGGATTTCTTATGACCATTTTTATGAGGATTGGTCTATTCTATTTGACATGCTAATGCGATCTTTAACAGGAATTTTAAATAACTAGATCTTATGTACATATTGCTATACTTTTTTTGGTTTGGTTTGTTTTATTTTGTGTAGGTAACACTTTTTCCTTCACCTCGGTGGTTCACAAGCATTTTGAAGCTTCATTCGTATGATGATTCACACTTTTGCGCTTGGTATATTCTCTTACTCTTTTTCCATTTCACCCCTTCCCCAAGTGTGAACATTGAGGACAATGTCCGATTTTAATGTGGGGGAGGATGCTTTGCATTATTAATTGGTGGTGGTTATGGAGATTGTGGTATTGTTGTGGATTTATGTGCTGAGGAGTTCGGAGAATGTATTTAGTGTACATATATTTTTATCTTTTTTTTTTCTTTTATTTGAAATTTTTTGAAAATCCAAAGAATTTAGTAATTTTAAAAAACCCAAAAAGAGATTCTCGGTGCCTTTTTCTCGTAACTTAGTTGATTATCTAGTTCGTTACTTGGATGATAACATTAACTAGAATAACTTAGTTATGCATTCTTTTATTGTTGTTCGTTACGTTCCTAGGGTCATTGTCGGGTGTGATTTCACCTCCATTATGTCACCCTCATTAGACTTAGTGACTTGGTTATCTCGTCTCAAGGTGACCTATTTGGCTCGATTGTCACAAAAATTACTAAAAAAAAAAAAACACAATAAAAGCTCATTTCTAATTTGTTTTGCAATGTGCTTTGATCTCCAAACATTGTTTTTAGCTTCCAAAGTTCAAATAACGGGTTGTGGTGACCACTTCGATGCCACTACTGACGGTCACTTTAATTAGACCGGGTGGTAAAGAGTGAAAAGCCCGTAAGCTATTGTCGTGTACTCGCTTCGTGCCGCGAAAACATGTGGTGAGTCGGTGACAACTTAGCGAGCGTGGGATTAGCCACACCCGATTCACAAGGAAAAAAAAAAAGTAAAAAAAAAAAAGGGTAATAATATGGAAGCTATTTACTTTTATGAGCACTTATTTTTAAGAAACGCGCACTTAACCGAGCCAAATTGGGACGACCCTTCCTCCTAACTTTGGAGGCGAGACTTGATGCTAGGAAGCTTAGGACATGAGGTTCATTTCTCCCATATTTCCCTATACCCCGACTTCACCTCGATAGAACTTGATTTATCAACAATAAGCTAATGCATGACATAAAGTTTTTCTATCTCGTCTTGTCACCCAAGTAACCTTTTAGATATTCGACTTTGATACGTTGTATTTTCGCTCGTGTTGAGAGCGAGAAAGCTACCTAGATGAGGAAGGTAAGCTTATTTGAGACCGAACCGACTTTTTCCTATTCTTGATCATGTGCTTATATGAGTGTCGGTTCACGATTTTGAGCGAGACCCACCTTGCCTTGCACGTGGTACTTTTTCCTCATGAGTATTGCGTTGTGAGTTAAAGGGGCAGATGGACCCGCTACTTGTCCTGATTCGGATATTATAGGTAGATTAGTTTACGTATATATACTTGTTTAATAATGTTTGAATGATTTTGGTTGTGTTTTGAGCTTACTCGAGGACGAGTAGGTGTTTAGTGTGGGAGAGTTTGACAAGCAAAAAAAAAAAGAAGCGGTGGAATCCTAAATCTTTTTATGGTGGGTAATTGAGGACAGTACTTATTGGTGGGTAATTGAGGACAATACTAATTTTATACCGACATTATAATTCTTATATAGTCCATTTTCCGGTCTTAGTTGGTTAAATAGCTCAATTTGTAGTCGATTACAAATAATAGGGGTTGGTCTTATTTTTATTGTATTTTATCTGTTTCCTCGAGATTTGGTATTGCTTTTTGTATTACTATTTTATAGGTACCGATTTAAGAAGAAATTAAGGCGCACCCAACAGAAGACGGTAGAATAAAACGGAGTTAAACAAATGAAACGGACCAAAAAAACACATGTGGCTCAATTAAATAAAGCCCACCAAAGAGCAAACAAGGGAGCAACAAAATAAATAAAAAAGAGGAGAGAAAAGGGCAGCAAGTAGTGGAGACAGCAAGCAGCGAGTAGAGCAAGTAGAAAGAAGACAGACGTCGAGGCAGTAGTAGGAGCGTAGAGCAGTAGCAAGGGACGATTTTCCCTCCATTTCTTGTGTATTTTCTCTCTTTAATTTCGTTAAGTTTAGTTTTAATTACCTTTTAATCAATAGTTTATTAGTTTAGTTCTCAAATTAAGTGTAGATTTAGTCCATTTTATTTATGTTAAAGTCAGAGATTGTCTTATTTTACTCTTATGTGTTGATATTGAGCCGAAATTTTTAATCTTTATTATTAATTCCTCTTTGTTTTATGTTATTTTTGTCTTTTATCATTATGATTAGTGTGGATTTGATTATGATTAGTGAGTAGTTATATTTTTAGGGTTTGATTAATCCCTAGTACGATTTAATCCTAGTGATTGAATTTCTCTAGCCAAGTTATCGAGTTGCGATATTTGGGTTTGTTAAGGGGGTTTTGTTCGTTAATTTGGGTCAAACTCGGGAGAGGAAACCTTTTAAGGACACTCCTTGACTAGGACCGAGACTTTACCATTGGAGTGGGAGAGTGGAGGTCGGGATTTCAGACACCATTTTATCCCCCTGACTTATATAGGGTGTCATGGGAGTGAGTTTTTATGTGAGTTAAGGAGTCCTTACACAAACTCGGGAGGGAAGTGTTGGGTAATTTAGGGTGTGACTGTACAAACTCGGGAGAGGAGTATTTGGTAGCTTCATAGGTGTTATCCCCCGAATTTGCGATCCGTTGACTTGTCTTAGGCGTGCTAGTTGAGAAATCGTACCTTACTTTCTTTATCTTATTGATAAAATCTTTTACTTATATTTTTTCATTTACTCATTTTATATTTGATATTTTTAGTTTAGAAATCCCAAAAACATCTACTTGATCGACTAAACTAAGACGAACACGAGACTTATAGCCTAACTACCTATCCTTGTGGATTCGACCCTCTCATACGACATTAACCACGCGTTATACTTGCGTGAGAGGTATAGTTTTAAACCGTAACACAAGCCTTAAACTCGAAGGCTATAGCTCACAAAACTAGGAATCCTCGAAAGCTACAACGTCCAACCAAATACATTACCTATTAGACCATCCATACTATTAGCTACTTAACGACCAAGCTCATTCATCCATGACTCTAATAATGAGGACAGCCTAAAGATCAAATCTCAAGCTAGAAAATGATTAATCACCTAACGACAAAGCATGCGATTAGGGAACTTAACGGAAACAAGATTGATGTTAATACATTAAGAGTTCTTACGAAATTGAGAACGTGAATAGGTATAGAAAGGAAAGAAATAGAAGCTCAGCATCTCAAAAGTTGGCTTAAAGACAAGAGGGATAATTACACAGAGGCAAATAAGGGAACGGAATAACCTAAGGCATGAAGACGAGACCAAAATGTGATAGCTAGGATCACAATATGAAGGAGGTAAGTTATGATGTATAGTAAAGAAAGGAATGAACGAAACAAAACAAGTATAAATGACGTAATAAACTTTTCGCTTGAAAATACTCAACAAGCATGTCTTTGATAAAGAGAAATTTTATGATCAACGATGAAGGAAATTAAAAGGTTCTTAAGGTTACACAAATAAATGCATAAAACTCGTTTCAAATAAAGAACTCAAATTGGATTCGTTGTGAAGGCAAATGAAAAAGGCAATTCACAAAAAGTTTGATAAATATAAAGTTGAAGGTACAGGGGGAAAATGTGATCGTGCCACCCCTTCTCGACGCCCCGCTCGCGCCCGCCCTCGTGATAATGTCATGGGGCGGAATGCACGGCGCGGAAAAATTGCAATGCGCGCTCGCAGAGCTGTTGCTTGCTCGAGACCCTTTTGCTATGGGAGAATGTCATCGCATGAAATCGTGACAAAAAGATGCGAGGGTCTCAGATTTCAAGGTGCGTCGATACCTATCCTTCTGAGGTTATTGTGAAACCAGAGAGGATTCAGAGTGAGATTACTTTTCAAAAGTTTTGACAAAATGTATTATGAAAACTGTAATAAAAAAGCCTACGTAAAAGTAGTCTTTACTAATTTGAAAACAAATGCTTTAATTTCGATATTTGGGCTAATAGGACGCTACGTACAAATGTAAATATGGGACTCGACAAATATGTAAAATGAATGTAAGCCGTCAAAGCTATGACGATTTGCTATAGGAAGTATACGTAAGATTAATAATTCATTGTATTTGAATTACTAAATAAACGTTATTCTCCGACTTGTGTTCAATTCTAAGATTTTGTAAAAACCCTCAGTTTTGCATGTTTAAAACGACTAATTGAAACAGTACAGTTAAATGTCGAATCTGTGTTTTAGTCGTAATTTAATGCATGAATCGAGAATTTGCATAATGTAAAAGTGGTGTTTAATTTAGCGATTTTGAGTCGTTTGTTTATGCGATATTGGCGAGGTTTCGACGAATTGTTCAATTTGAATTACTACAACCGTATTGCGAATACGGGTTCGTTAAAGCCAATATCGGGGTGGGTTAAGGTAACCCTTTTTGTTCAAGTCTCAAACGTCCAATCCAAAGGTAAAGTTTCTTTTACCTTAAAATGCAAAGACGGTTTTTAAAGTGGAAATTTCTAAGTGCGAGAGGCTTTATATATGTATTAGTGTTGTCTATATTGATTAATTATAGAGATTGAAGATGTGAATGAAGAATGTTGTGTTAGATTGTTGTAATTGTTGTTGTTTTGAGTCGAATAAGGGCTGCTATTGCATATCTTGATTCTAAGATGATTGCATATCTTGATTTGGTTAAAAATCTTTTTCAAAAGTTTACTAACGTTGAGGTTGAGCAAGTCCCTAGAGATCAGAATGTGCAGGCAGATGCTTTGGCTAACATAGGATCAGCATTTGAACACAGTACATTTGGGCCGGTATACCTATTATACACATCCTGGAACCAGTCGAGAAAATTCAACGATCTGCAGAGCACGATCCCAGCAACCTGGACTGACCAAACCATACTATGAGTGGCTAGTCCAGGCAAGTTACCACAGGACAAGGTCGAGGCAAGAGCATTGAGAATCAAGGCGTCGGATATACTATCATACAAGGCGTATTATTGAAGGTCCTTCAACGGTCAGACCAAGGCCGCTAGAACGACCAGTCGACAAGACTATCGAAATACACGATGGACACCGTGGAAACCACAGGTGGTAGAAGCATGGTCAACAAAATCTTGCGCATGGGCTACTACCGGCCCACAATGAAAACAGATACCATCCAGTATGCCACAAAATGTGACGGCTGTCAAAGGCATGGTCCAGAGCTACATCACCGCACGAACCTCGTGACTCGATATCTGCATCATGGCCATTCATGAAATGGGGCATGGACTTAGTTGGCAAATTACCAATGGCTCCAGGACAGAAGGTGTTTATGCTAGCAATGACAGACTACTTCTCTAAGTGGATAGAGGCAGATGCATACAAAAACGTCACAGAAAAAGAAGTTATAGCCTTCATAAAGAAGAACATCATCAGCAGGTATGGGATCCCCTCAGAAATCATATGTGACAATGGACTTGCATTCGTGGGAAACAAGACCAGAGACTTCTGTACAAGGTGGAACATCAATTTGGTGACCTCTCCACCAAGATATCCTCAAGCAAATGGGCAAGCTGAGTCCAGCAACAAAATTGTGATCAATTGCATCAAGAAGAAGCTGATGGAGAAACAAGGGAGATGGGTTGAAGAGCTGCCACTGGTACTATGGGCAGACAGGACCACGCCAAAGAGAGCAACAGGACAAACTCCATACTCAATGGTTTATGGATGTCGTCGTACTACGATAGAAGTGCACGTTCCAACGGCCAGGTATGGACTCAATACATTTTCTCAAAATAATGAATCGCTCTGTAGCGGCTGGAATCTGACCAGAGCTCGAGAGACTTAGCGGCGATAAGGTTAGCAAAGATACCAACAATCTGTGGCCAGAAGTTACAACAAGAATGTGAGAGTACGAATGTTCAGGACAGGAGATCTGGTCCTGAGAAAAGTATTTCAGAACACAAGGGACAAGGCTGCAGGCAAGTAAGCCCCAACCTGGGAAGGCCCATACCTTATTGATTCAGCAACAGGGAAAGGCTCTTACAGACTACAGACCCTGGAAGGAGACATGATCCCAAGACCTTGGAACACACTCCACCTCAAGCTCTATCACATGTAAAGTGTCCTGGACCAAGACATCTGGTAATCCACAAAACTCAAAACTTTTTCTTTACAAATTATCCAATGCAATTGTACTGACTTGAGCGTCGGAGGGCCGTTGGCTAACGCCAACGGTCAAGCCTGACCCTCCTTGTTTGTGCAGACAAAACAATGCGAAAACCAGGTCCAACCCAGAACCAAAAACAAATGCAAAGACAAAGACAAAAACTTGGGCTCCAGCCCCAGAACGACTGCACCAACGGGACAGGGAGTAATGTCCGTTAAGGGAGCCCCAAAGTGTAAGTCGCCTAAATTTTCAAACGCATGCATGCTACTAGACAGACTCACAACAAATTATATGCGCATCATAACAAAAAGCATAACAAAACATAACATAAGCAAAACATAGCATAACGTGGCCTAGCATAACTAGCAAAAAGTTGACAAAAGTCAAACCATGCCTATGCATGGATAACAGAATTCAGAGACAAAGTTCAAACCCAAAGCAAAGTCTAAATACTTACAGACCAAATAAACACAGGGGACATTCCCCCCCTGGCAAATTCAAAGATTGTTCAGAAAAACCAATAACAAAGCCAAAGTTCAGTTGATTCATTCATTCGTCGGACTCACCAGTCTTTTCAGCATGTTCCTCTACAGGGTCAGCGTGGGAAGGACCAATCTCATCAGCACCAGTACCAGAACCTCCACCAACAGTCTCAACACTTGGACCAAAGAATTGCTCCAAAGACGGTCAGTCAGTAAAGTGACCTCACCGCTGCGGGGCGGCTTCGTGAGCAGTTGTTTGAAGGTGGTAATCTCCGCGGAAAGGTCGGCCGGTAGCGAGCTTGAATCGGCATTCATCATCTCGATCCTGGTACGAAGCGTGTGGAAAATACTCAGGTCCCTCACCACTGCATTATGTCCTTTGACCGCCTCCCTCAGGTCCTCCAGCTCCTTGGTCAACTCACCAATCTGCTTATCCTGCTGCTTGATCCTTTTGAAGTTCGCCTTGTCCAGGGCAGCCATCTTTTCGCAGCGATGATTCGCACTCTCAAGTTCCTTCTTGGCGATCTCGAGAGAAGAGCGCAGCACCTCATTTTCAGCCTCAGCTTTGTTCCTACCACTCTCCAAAACTGGCACCGTGGAACCAAGATTGGCAGACATGACCAGCAGCTACAGGTACAAAACAAAACAAAAAATCAAAGCCATACCAAAGGCAATCCTGGGCAAAAGCAAAAGCATAAGAAGAGATACAAACCTGAGCACAGCAACCCACCATCTTGTGCGCCAGGCGAGCAGGATCTAGAAACGGCAGTGCGAGGGACGAGTAGCAAAGCTTTCGCTCGGGGACTTCCCCAAAGAGACATACTCAGGCCGACTCACGAACGCAGAGGCACAGATAAAGACAGGACTCATCCGAGGTAACTTCCTTTCTTCCTTTTCTTACGCTTCAGGCGGGCTCGGGAGATTCGATGACTTTGGTGGACCTAGTCTGAACCCCCTCTGGTGCCTTCCTCTTGGAAGACTCAGAGGCAGGGGCCACTAGATTCACGGCAGGCACAAGGTTACCACCAGACTTTGTGGACTCGCGTGCCTGGGTGATCGCAGCAGTGATATCCTCCATAGACAGGGAGCCCCTCTTACTAGACCCAGGCGCTGCAGACATCATTGGAAACGAGTTACAAAGGAATGGTAAGTAAGGATCCCCCAAAGTAAAGGGAAAATGTCGATTAAGATGCTTGGCTGGGCACGGAGCTCAGGCTAGACCCAGGAATCTTCAGCGGGGGCAAAGTTGAGTGGCCTTTGGCCCCAGCGAGTATAGAATTCAGCGGAGTCACATGGATGGGAGTTTGGTCCAGGTGACCTATACCACTCTCACCAGCCACCCCACTCACAGACTTCTCACCCACCTCGGGCACAGCCTCCTCCTCATTTTCAGACTCCTCCTCATTTTCCTCAGACTCTCCACCATCACTAGCATGCTCAGGGGTAGGCGACACTTCGACAACGTCATCATCATCATCAGGATTCATACATTTGGGCCAGGCCCTCTTATCAGCTGGTAACTTTAGAAACGCCTCAATCCTCCTCCTTGACTCAGGATCGTCAGGGGTAGGAACCCAATCAGAAACTGCAAAGCCAAATTCACAACAAAACCTAAACAAAAGACACATGCAAGAACAAAGCAGATGGAAATTCGAAAGTTCGAAAGACATACCAGTCCCCTTCAAAGAGAACTCAGGCGCTCGAACATTTGGGCCCAAAGTCTTACTCCGGATGAACATGTAGTAACTGGTCCAGTTACTGTCATCACCCACGTCAGAGCGGGTCAAGAGATGCGAGCATTTGTCCCTCAAACGAAAATGAACCCTCTTTTGCTTATACATACGCAAACGGTAAGTATTCCTAATATCAGTCAGCTGAATATCGACTCCATACCTCCGGCAAAGGGAATCGATCCCGTGGATCAATCGCCAGACGGAAGGCATGACTTGACAAGGCGGCACTTGAACAGTGCCCAAGAAAGCGCTCATTAGTGGGCAAAGTGGGAAAGTTGCACCAAATTTGAAGGAAGATTCAAAAATTGAGAACCAACCAGGACTAACCCAATCTACTCTGACGTCTCTCGTCTCTGGGGCCCAAACCTCAGCACTTTACGGGATTTTTCCTTCCTTTTGAGCCTTGCCCACGGCCCTTGGGCAAGCGAGGTTAGGGTAGATGTTGACATCCTTGATCAAGTCGATCGGCGAAAATGGAGTCACCATGGGTGTAAGAAACAGCAGTGGAAGGGCCAACATCGTTGCGTGCCATGATTGAAGTTGGAAAAGGAGGAAGAAGAAAGTTAGGGTTTTTAGCAAATCAATTTGGGGGTTTTTTCGTAGGTTATCAGATACAAAACAGAAGGAAATCAAAGGAAAGAATGAGTTAGAGAGAGAAACAAAACAAAAACTAGGGTATATATAGAAGACAAAAGGAAGTTAGATGGTTTTTTACAAAAATAAACGCGCGAAGAGACGTGATCTGACCCACGACATGACGTGCGCAGTACATTGAGCGCCAAAATAGGGCGCACTTCCCCACGAAAAGCCAACCACTTTATTAATTACAAAGTTCAGGTCTCAGGACCAAAGGCACAGCAAAACAGAAGGAGCCTGGGCCAGGTTCAGCCCTGGACCAGGATCAAGGACAGAAGCATCTCCTTACCCCCCAGTTCAGGACTGTAGGGCAAGGAGATGGGGGACAAACTGTTGGGACCAAAAACCCGGTGGTCGGAACCACGAGCCAGGCCTAGGCAGATGCAGGATCCTGGTCGGGACGAGAACATAAGACCAAGCGGTCTGCAGACAAAACAAAGGTGCAGGTCAGGAGAGGAAAAGCCAAGATGGGCCAAGCCCAACAAAAGAGTCAAACATCAAAGAGGAAAGCCCAAAGACCGCAGCAACAACCCTAAAAGAATCGTTGGAAGACTTGGTCAAGAAGCTGAACTGAAGCCTAAGAAATAGGAGCTGCTGGAGAAGAAAGGGGAAGAGGTTACCTACAAGCATGGAGTCGAACGTTGGAGCAAAAGGCACTATATAAGGAGTAGAATTCAGAAGAGGAAGGCATTCATGATCATACAACTCAAGCACACAACACTCTACGCAATTCTCAAGCATTCAAACACTTCATAATTATTTTACGCCTTTATTGTATCCTGTACCAGTTGGCCCAGACTCTGTACCTAATTTTCCTGAACTAGTGAAGATCCTCTCCTGGCTTGGCGCCCGTGGTTTTTCCCTTAACATTTAAGGGAAAGATTTTTAACCAAATCAAGATATGCAATCATCTTAGAATCTTTAGCAGCGTACGTACCATTGATTTGGTTTGCAACCAACAAAGAATCTATCTTTACCTTTAGATTCTGAACCTTCATGTCCAGACACACATTCAGTCCTGCTATCAGTGCCTCATACTCAGCTTCATTGTTGGTAGTCCTGAACTCACAGGATACAGCCTGTACTATCTTGTCCCCCTGTGGCGACTTCAGGACCACACCTAGTCCAGTACCCCTGATGTTGGCTGAACCATCTGTCCAGAGTTCCCAGGTCTGCTGTTTCTGGTCCAGATGGAAGATTTCTTTTGTTACCTGCTCTTCTAGTGTGGGAGTGAAGTCAGCCACAAAGTCTGCTAATGCTTGAGATTTGATTGCTGTTCTGGGCTCATAGGATAGATCATAGGTGCTCAACTTTACTGACCATTTTGACATACGACCTGAAAGTTACGGTCTAGACAAAGATCGATCTCACAGGAACATTAGTACGAATGATAATATGATGCGCCTCAAAATAAGGGCGTAACTTGGTACAAGCAACTGTTAAAGCCAAAACAAATTTTTCCAATACAGAATACCTGGTCTCAGCATCCAGAAGACTTTTACTTACATAATACACAGGATGTTGCTGTCCATCTGGTTCTCTTACCAAGACTGCACTTACAGAGGCTTCTGTTACAGACAGGTACAGGACCAGTGACTCTCCTGGTTCAGGTTTGGACAGGAGTGGAGCTGATGATAGGTATACTTTCAGGTCTTGGAATGCTTTCTCATGCTCTGTCCCCCAGTTGAACTGCTTGTTCTTTCTCAGAAGATCATAGAATGGCTTGCACCTTTCAGAAGATCTGGAGATGAATCTGTTCAGCGCTGCTACTCTTCCAGTCAGTTTCTGGACATCTTTCGGGTTTTGGGGGGACTGCAAGTTGATTATTGCTGAGATCTGCTCTTGACTAGCCTCTATGCCTCTTTTTGTCACCATATAGCCTAAGAACTTTCCTGCAATGACACCAAAGGTGCATTTAGTAGGGTTTAACTTCTGTGGAACCCGGGATCGGACCCAACTCGGCGTCTTGCTTAAGGGCGGATTTTAAAGTTAAAAAAGATTAAGTTGGAAAAACCTTTAAGAACTATTATGGAGTCGCCACCTATTTATCGCGGAAAATAGGAACCTGCTACCATGTTCTAAGTTAAAAACATGTCCTAGATTTTGGAGCACGCCGACACCCCTAGATCTAAGGCTTGTGAAACCAGATTGGATTCGGGGTGAGGGTACTTTAGAAAAAGAGTTAATTCAAATAATGATTTATGAAAACCTTTTAGAAAAGCCTATGTAAAAATAGCCTCTACTGACCTAGAACAATCCTTGTAAGATGATATTTGAGCTAATGTTATCGCTACGTACAAGTGCGATAAGGATGCAAAAGAATGCAGATGCAGATGCAAAAGATTGATTAAAACCCTCGCTTTAGCATGTTTAACTTGTTAACGAAAACGGTTCAGTTAAAGGTCGAATTCATTGTTTAAGTTGATTTAAATGCAAAATAAGAAGGTGCAAGATGCATACAAATAAAATAAAGTTCAATTGTCCATTGGTTTATTTTATAAGGTCGGGTGCTTATGCGACTTTGGCCTGTCATCGGATACGGGGTGTATCCGAAGTAATAAGAACACTTGGAAGGCAAGCGCGCTCGGGTGCCAAAGCCGGGGGGGGCGCTAGAGTGTAGTCCCCTTTGTTAGTCCATAGAAAATAAGAAAAAGCTTTGATCCAAGTGGATCGGTACCTACCTTGTCCTGACGCTTCAGATCTGGGCAGAGCTTCGCTTCTTGAACTTAAAAGGAGGATGAATTCAACACGGGATGGTGTGTTGAACTCAAGGATTTGAGTGCGTGAGGCTTTTGTGGATGCAAAAGTGTAAAGGGAGAGAATTTGTGATGTGAGAGATGTATTCTGGTTGTGAATTGTGTGTTATGAGGTCGGGTATAGGGTTCTATATATACTAAAAACCTCGGAGAAATTAGGAAATCGGGGATAAAAACAAGCCTAAGAACCGCATAGCCTTATGCGGTTGCCTGGGGAAACCGCATAAGCTTATGCGGTTCTCCCCTCAAACCGCATAAGGTCATGCGGTTTGGGGGGCTGGTTCTAGGTCTACTTTCCAAGTTTCGGTTGCATTGAATCTTTGAAAGATCATGAGATAATCTCGAACGTGAAGCTCAAGAAAAGTGCTGGGATATTTGTGAGATATTTTGTGATGCTTAGGGCTTTGGAGTGCGGGCCAAAGGTGGGTTTAGGCTTCGGTTTGGCCCGAGACCCGAAAAAATGAAAAGGGTGTATTTGCATAGTTTTGTGAAATAAGGTAAGACGTGAAGTTGTATTTTGTGTAAGAGGGGGCTAAAGGGAAGATTTAGCTACCGGGCCTAAATTTAGGAATTTAGGAATGCTGAATCAGACCTTGTTAATGTAAAAGGACTAATTGTAGTGCAAATGCGAAGCTCATGCCAAATGAAGCAGGACAAGGACCTAGCTAGACTCCAAATGGACAAGATGAACGTTATTTAAATGCGATGTAAGGCGACCTAAAACATTTTAACATTTCAAACGACTCAAAATGAATTCGACATTAGTTAGAACCGTGTAAGTCAACGTTAAAGCATGCGTAATAAAAGTCCGTGATACATCACAGGGTTTTGTTTGGGAGGGTACGGATATGGGTATCCACAGAGCCCCCAGTTTGACTGAGCTCGGACTAGAGCGCTAGTCAAACTCCACGACCATATCCGGACCATTACAGTCTCGATATAGTCAGCGGAACGAAGCATGTGTCCATGGGTGAGACGAGGACTTCGAACCGGGCTAAACGGGGAGGGGCGTGCGCATTTTAAGGACTTGGCGGTCCGTGCATGCTATAAGGGCCTGCCGGCCTGCTGGATGTCTTCGTCGTGCTTGTTGTACTGTCGTTGCCTTCGTATATGCTTGGTATCGTCGGATGCCATTGCTGCTTGTGTTGTCTTCGTATTGCATGTGTATAAGGGGCTAAAGTGCAGGGGTGCAGGTGCTTGTAAAATGTTTGGGTATGTGCGAGGTGTATAATTGAGTAGGGGTGCTCATGTAGGTGTAGGTGTAGGTCTCGTGAAAGAGTGTCCGTGTAATGCTCGTGCTTGAACTCGCCGAGGAGTGTCTATGCAGAGTAGAGTGCTTGTAGTTGAGTATATTGTAGAGTGTTTGTGCTTGAACTCGCCGAGGAGTGTCTGTGCAGTTGTTATTGCAGTTGATTGCCTTTCGTTGAGGAGAAGGTGATGTAAATG
This sequence comes from Dianthus caryophyllus, assembly GCA_023091065.1. Lineage (NCBI taxonomy): Eukaryota > Viridiplantae > Streptophyta > Magnoliopsida > Caryophyllales > Caryophyllaceae > Dianthus > Dianthus caryophyllus. Next base: position 5,124,750 of record CM041529.1, on the reverse strand, counting down.
CTCGTTGTCGTTGCTGATGCCTTTGCTGACGCTGTTGCTGATGCCGTCGCTTATGCTGATGCCGTTGTTGATATAGATGCCATCGCTGATGTTGAACTGGGTCTCGCCGAGGAGCGCAGGTGCTTAGTGTAGTATTTGCTGGAGAAGTACTAGTTTGCTGGGGAAGGGTGTATATGTATGGTCTCGCCGAGGAGCGTAGGTGTAGTTGTGGTTGTTTGGGAGAGTGACGGTGTTTCGTCTTGTTAGGGGTGCAGGTGTATATTCGCCGGGGATTATGGTCCGAGGAAGGTGTATGTGCTCAAGTGTTTGTGTCTTGTAGTTGTATAGTACTTAGACTTGCTGGACGTGATGATGTAGACGTTTGGTGTTTATACTCCGAAGTTGAAGGATGACTCAAAGGTTAGTGATTTGTTGGGGAAGTCGAAGGGTATGTCTTGGACTCCGTAGGAAATGTCTGTACATGTGTGTAGGCTCCATGGGGAGGAAGTGATACTCCACAGGGGCATGTAAGAGGGTGTAAAGACTCGTGAAGAGTGTTCGTGTTTCTGCTTCTGTACCGTGTATTAAATGCTTAGTACACGAGTATGGCGGACTGTAGGTGACGCCTTAACCGTGAGAGCTTGCGTGCATGAAGAAAAGTGGGGAGGAAACGTGGAACAGAACATGCTTTGGAAATTGCCTGAAGACTAGTGACTCTTCCGGGGAATCTCTTATCAATTGGCGACTTCAAGCTTGAACTCATTCGCACATGTCGCGGTTTCGAACCCGGAAAAATTCGAACTCGTGATTTTCCTTCCGAAATCTTCAGTTTTTGCTTGCTTTGACCATGAGACGTGGTATCTGGTGATTCGTTTGGATTCACGCGATACTCATCTCTCAGACTTGGGGTGTAGGTGCTCAGGATTGTATGAGTGGCTTGATGTTTGGAGGTACGGGACGTTTCTTGGATGTGTTAGGGCGTTTGGTGCTAGGACCTATGTTCGGGTGCTTGTTGTTTGATGCACACATGAAAGTGTTATGCTTGTAGCGTGCATGTTTCTTGATATGGGTGTGTATGGCAAGGGTGTCTTCAAAAGTGCGAAAAATTATCCTATTTTTCGTTGTAATTGTTTGATGTTGTAAAGGCTTGATCCTTGATAGGAAGCGTCAGCCCCCAGTTGTCTTGATCATGGCGTCGGTGTGTGTGAGCCCCCAGGTGGGTGTATGCGAAAAATGCGAAAAATTATCCCATTTTTCGTGATATTGAGGATGGGTGTATGTGAGCCCCCAGTTTGACTGAGTTATGATGTATAACGATAGTCAAACTATGTAAAGAAGGCTGTTAGGTGTTAGGATAAGGGTGTTTTTGGATTACCCCCTCGAGTTTGACTAAGTTTTGAGTGAAAACTAAGTCAAAATGGGGTGCAGGATGTGCATTGGTAGAAGGAGTTTTTGAGTTACCCCCTCGAGTTTGACTAAGTTTTGAATGAAAACTGAGTCAAAGTGGAGAGCATGGTGTTTGGATTACCGTCGTCTTCGCCCTTAGTTGTCCTGTGATCACGTGTAATAAGGATTGTGTGAATCCATCATTACATGACTTGTTGTTGTAGCTTTGCTTGTAGTTGCTTTTTGTCGTCTTTCGCTTCCGTGCTGTGTTGTGCTTCCGTGGACCTGCGTAGTTAGTAGGCTTGGATTTGAAAGTGAAATGATTCCCGATTGGGATGTTTGGATTAAAATGCTTTTTGTTGAAAAATCATTTTTGTAAAAGATTCATTTTAGTTGTCGAAATGAGCTTTAAAAATGAACATTTGAAATGTCGGTTGTAAGGCTTCATGCGAGATGAAGGGGTGTTAGACGTTGTGAGCTTAAGCTAGAGTTGTGAAGACCGTAGAGGGTCACTTGAGTGCAAAGGTTGAGAAGCCCCCAGTTGTCGAGGATGAGAATTCGGGGGAATCTCATGACAACACGGAGTGGGGTGTAGTGCTAGATTCGGTTGTGCTTTGCGTAAGCTGCCTACGTATCCACGAATGTGGAATCAAACCGGCGTAGTTCAATAGTGCTTTCGCTCAAAATGTGTTAACTTGAGTGAGTTAAATTCGAAAAATGCTTTTTCTCAAAGTATGTTAACTCGAGTGGTGAGTTAAATTTTTGGGAAAAGCTTGGACTTCGAAGATTCGAGATGCGTTTCAAGGACTTGAGATGCATTTTCGAAAGGCACATTTTGTTTGCGAAAGGGTGTGTTTGCAAAAGGTGAATTGCAAAGTGCTTTCATATTAACTCGAGTATTGGGTTAATTTTGAAAGGTGATTAGCTAATTTGAGGGTGCATTGCCTCGTGTAAGTTTGAAAAAGCGCGTCGTTCCGTGGGAACGTTTTGAAGACTGGAGAGCTTTTGAAAGGAGCGGTTTAAATGTCGCTAAATTGTTTGATTGGAAGAGGGTTGACTCGACGTGTGACTCGATGCTTAAAATGCCGAAAAGTTTGCAAAATAGAGACGAATCGTATGCGTGATTTGAGACTCGACGGTTGCATGGATGCCATATTCGGGAACACGTGTGTTAGTGGAGCCCCCAGTGGTACTTGCTTGTCTGCGGTGGGATGCTGTTGTTCCTGCAAAACAGTGTTAGACCAAAAAGCAGAGTACTACTCCTAAGTCTATGACAACTTTGCCTTGACGAATTCGTTTTAGTCGCCTCGATAAAGAAATAGTTTGCCTTGGGTTTTTGTGGATTTTTGTGAGGATGTCCTTGACTTTGGAAGCTTTAGACATAGGGATGTTTTGTGTAAAAGGGTTGGTTGAGCTCAAGTGAGCGGCCTACGTATCCGTGGGTACGGAATCAAAACTAGCGTAGTTCGAAAAGGGATGTGCTTTGTAAAATGTGTTTGTTTATGTGAAAAGGTGCTTATGTGGAAAGGTGCGTGTTTAAGGATCCACCGGTCGGGGAGGTGGGTTTGTTTTTGTGGAAAGGTGCGTGTTTAGGGACCCGCCGGTCCGGGAGGTGTATTGTGTTTTGTAAAGAGGTGCGTGTTTAACGACCCGCCGGTCCAAGGGGTGTTTATGTGTTTGACCTTGATACATTGCATCCTAAGGGTGGGTTCTCCTTAGTTGATCTAGGCTGGTTGCTTGCTACTTCTGTCTTGTTTGGAATTTCAAGGACCTGGCCACTCGTTTCTGGGCTTCGGTATTTCTTGCCTTTGGGGTTTCGGCCCCTCGCTTATTGATTTCTAAGCTTGTTGACTTCTAGGCTTTTGAGTTTTTGACTTCTTAAGCTTTTGACTTCTTAAGCTTTTTGCTTAGTTGTTTTGCCCCTTGTTCCGGAGCTTTGAGTCCTTTTGCTTTTTGTTTTCTTTTTTGATCTTTGTTCCTTGTATCCCCGTTTGGTTTGGGAATATCTCCCGCCCTGTGTGGCTTGGGCTTGAGCTCGGACCTTGCTAAAACCCTGTGGCTCGGTGGTCACTTTTGATCGTGTGTCTATCACGCCGGGCTCCTCTGACAAGTTCGTTTGCTTATTAGGCACGCGATCGAGTACACGGAGGGCGATCCAGGAATACTCGTACTTTTGGTCGCGATCAAATTCATGACCACTGTGGAGCTCCAAATTAATGGATCCTCCTCCGAAAGCAGCGGAGTAGTAGACCACAAGCAGACTAGTGAACCTTAGGTGTTTAGTCGTCGAGAGCCTTCTTTGTCTTTGCTTTTGTCTTTGACTTTTGTTGTTGTTGTCTTGGACCTTCGTTCCCGGCCTAGACCTCCTTAGGATAGTTGTTCCTGGGATGCAATGTATGTTGGTGTAGAATTGTGTTTTTTATGGGAAAAGTGTGTAAAAAGGAAGCTGGGTTGTAGGCAAACTTATTCCTTTATCGATTTGTTAAAAATGTCGTACGTCGAAGACTCGATTGCCCTAGACTGACAGAGATTGACTCAATGCTTAAAAACTCGACCCGTATTGAAAAGACTCGAATTTCTTGAGGAGATCCGTGAGATCGTCGGTGGCGCCTTGATGGATTCTTCACTGGGTGCTCGAGACGCACATGTCTCGGATGGGGTTGATGCTCGCGTCGGGACTTGGTTCATGCATACTTAGATTTGTCTTTGATTTTGCAAAAGTTTTGTTTTCGGCGAAAAGCAGGATATTTTGTTGAGCAAAATGTGTTGTCACATTTTGGCTCGATGTAAAAGGCGTTTTGAAATCAAATCCGATAAGCTCGTGTAAGTGGCTTGTCGGTGAAAGTGTAAATCGATTCGGAGTGGCGATAGGCTATCCGAATCAAGGGTGTTTGAAAATGTGATGAAGACGGTTATAGTCGTTTTCATACATTCGGTTTGAAAGAGGGTTAGATTAAAGCGACTATGAGCCACTTGGTCTAACCGTGAAGGATTTGCGGGATGATGCTAGTTCATTCCTAGGTTTTGTTGTCTTGTGAAAAGAGATGTTTGGATTAAAATGGCGGTAGGCCATTTTGAATCATGGATTTCGAAAATGTTTATTTTGCTGGATTTGTTTTCAAGAAAAGGTCCATTCTCGGGTTTGAAAATGTTTGGTAATAAATGGGTTACGATGATTGCGGGTCATGTAGTTCATTTATGTTTTGGAATGTCACGAGAATAAAGTGATTATTCTCAGGTGTTTTGAAGAGACTGTTTGTCTAGATCAAACCGTCCTGACTATGGGCCATTCGGTTCGAAGGAAGGATTTTTGAAAAAGGTTATTTCAAAAACGTGATGAGGATTTTGTGAAAGTAGTTTGTAAGAGGATTTGGGCCAAGATGGTTATGAATCATTTGGTCTGATGAAAAGTCCGCGAGATTGGGCTTGGCCATTCTCGGGTTTTGTTTGCTTGAAAAAGACGATTTTTGCTGAAACGAGTCGACTTTGGGCCGTTTGGCCTAAAGAGAATGTCGTTATTTGTTTTGTAGGAGTGAGGAGATTTTTGAAAAGAGCTCATTTCAAAAACGGGTGTGTTTTGCTTGGTTTGTAAAAATAAGAAGATTTTGAAAAGAATTTATTTCAAAAATGAGAGTGTGTTGCTTGTTTTGTAAAAGTGAGGAGATTTTTGAAGAGAGCTTGTTTCAAAAATGAGAGTGTATTGCTTTAGGAGCAATGTTGTGCCTAAGAAGTCTTTGAGGCAAGAACGCGTGTGCGGATCTTGTCTCGACGTTGAAAAGTGTTTGATTTGCATTCGTCGAGCCCATGTTAACGGTTCATCGTTAAGGGCTCGAGCCTAGATGCATGGAAAGGATTCGACTCGTGAACGGTTAGCTAGTCGAGTCGAGGATGTTGAGAATGGATTAGGTTGTGTGGCGTGTATCTAGTTAGACCTACTAGGTTCAATGTTTATTTTAGGCGTTCATTTTAGCTCATTTCATTGTTTTGAAAGACCTTTTAAGCTTGAAAAAGGAGATTTTCGAAAAGTTTTGGCTAAAGGGAAGCTTTTGAGACGAGGATGTGTGCGCACATCTCGTCTCGATGTTAAAAGTTTTGCTTTGCACCCGTCGAACTAGTATCGGCTATTTGCCAAGGTGAGCTCGAGTTCGGATGTGTAAAAGAGAAAGGATTCGACTCGAGAGCGGTTAGCAAATCGAGTCGAGGATGTTAAAAATGGAGTCTAGGCCGTGCGACCTAGAGGATTGAAATCCACGAGCTCGGGTTTTAGTCCTTGCTCGGGTTTTTGCTTGTTAGTGAAAAAGGAAATTTAGAAAAAGCTTGTTTCAAAAATTCGCGAGAGTTTTGTTTGAAAAGTGTTAGTTTGTTAGATGTTAGGTTTGTTTATCTTTGAAAAGGTTTAAGCGAGTTTTCGAAGATATGAATGCATATGCTCGTTTTGAAAAAGACCATGGAGTGCATGGCCTCGAACTTGTACGTATGACTCAAAAGGGGTGAAAAATGAGTCAGTCGGGTACACCTCCAACTACCTCGAGTACGCTTTGGCAGATACTTAACCCCTCTATTTCCTTACGCCGGAGCGATAGGTTTTCTAGAGGGAGCACTGGGGCGGTCGAGATAGTCGTTTACGGCAAGCCGTGGAGGGGAGAGAGGAAAGTTAGTCCTGCACGTGCTTTATCGAGTGGACAAGCCTGCGTGTTGGAACCACCTCTCGAGGGTGCTAAGGGTGCCTAGATTCCAAAAGGAGTGGACTCTAAACGAATGTGCATAGCTCAAATATGTATACAAGGATTGTTCAAGGCTTTCAAGTTTCACCTCTTTATTTTTAAAAAGAAAAAGCTAGTTTTAAGTTTTAAAAATAAGATCTCCCCAGCGGAGTCGCCAAACTGTGGAACCCGGGATCGGACCCAACTCGGCGTCTTGCTTAAGGGCGGATTTTAAAGTTAAAAAAGATTAAGTTGGAAAAACCTTTAAGAACTATTATGGAGTCGCCACCTATTTATCGCGGAAAATAGGAACCTGCTACCATGTTCTAAGTTAAAAACATGTCCTAGATTTTGGAGCACGCCGACACCCCTAGATCTAAGGCTTGTGAAACCAGATTGGATTCGGGGTGAGGGTACTTTAGAAAAAGAGTTAATTCAAATAATGATTTATGAAAACCTTTTAGAAAAGCCTATGTAAAAATAGCCTCTACTGACCTAGAACAATCCTTGTAAGATGATATTTGAGCTAATGTTATCGCTACGTACAAGTGCGATAAGGATGCAAAAGAATGCAGATGCAGATGCAAAAAGATTGATTAAAACCCTCAGTTTAGCATGTTTAACTTGTTAACGAAAACGGTTCAGTTAAAGGTCGAATTCATTGTTTAAGTTGATTTAAATGCAAAATAAGAAGGTGCAAGATGCATACAAATAAAATAAAGTTCAATTGTCCATTGGTTTATTTTATAAGGTCGGTTGCTTATGCGACTTTGGCGTGTCATCGGATATGGAGTGTATCCGAAGTAATAAGAACACTTGGAAGGCAAGCGCGCTCGGGTGCCAAAGCCGGGGGGGGCGCTAGAGTGTAGTCCCCTTTGTTAGTCCATAGAAAATAAGAAAAAGCTTTGATCCAAGTGGATCGGTACCTACCTTGTCCTGACGCTTCAGATCTGGGCAGAGCTTCGCTTCTTGAACTTAAAAGGAGGATGAATTCAACACGGGATGGTGTGTTGAACTCAAGGATTTGAGTGCTTGAGGCTTTGTGGATGCAAAAGTGTAAAGGGAGAGAATTTGTGATGTGAGAGATGTATTCTGGTTGTGAATTGTGTGTTATGAGGTCGGGTATAGGGTTCTATATATACTAAAAACCTCGGAGAAATTAGGAAATCGGGGATAAAAACAAGCCTAAGAACCGCATAGCCTTATGCGGTTGCCTGGGGAAACCGCATAAGCTTATGCGGTTCTCCCCTCAAACCGCATAAGGTCATGCGGTTTGGGGGGCTGGTTCTAGGTCTACTTTCCAAGTTTCGGTTGCATTGAATCTTTGAAAGATCATGAGATAATCTCGAACGTGAAGCTCAAGAAAAGTGCTGGGATATTTGTGAGATATTTTGTGATGCTTAGGGCTTTGGAGTGCGGGCCAAAGGCTGGGTTTGGGCTCGGTTTCGGGCCCGAGACCCAGAAAAATGAAAAGGGTGTATTTGCATAGTTTTTGTGAAATAAGGTAAGACGTGAAGTTGTATTTTGTGTAAGAGGGGGCTAAAGGGAAGATTTAGCTACCGGGCCTAAATTTAGGAATTTAGGAATGCTGAATCAGACCTTGTTAATGTAAAAGGACTAATTGTAGTGCAAATGCGAAGCTCATGCCAAATGAAGCAGGACAAGGACCTAGCTAGACTCCAAATGGACAAGATGAACGTTATTTAAATGCGATGTAAGGCGACCTAAAACATTTTAACATTTCAAACGACTCAAAATGAATTCGACATTAGTTAGAACCGTGTAAGTCAACGTTAAAGCATGCGTAATAAAAGTCCGTGATACATCACAGGGTTTTGTTTGGGAGGGTACGGATATGGGTATCCACAACTTCATATTATACTTTTCCAGAATCTCGAAGGCTTTTTCCAGGTCCTGGATGTGATCCTCAGCTTTCTTTGATTTCACCACTATATCATCAATGTAGACCTCCATTGTATCTCCAATCTGATCCTTGAACATCATGTTCACCAGCCTTTGATATGTTGCACCTGCGTTCTTTAGTCCAAAAGGCATAGCCTTGTAGCAATATATTCCTCTGCTGGTCATGAACGCTGTATGCTCCTGGTCTGGGGGGTGCATCCTGATCTGGTTGAATCCGCTAGCTGCATCCATGAATGTCAGCACCTCATGCCCTGCAGTGGCATCTACCATAGCATCTATGTGTGGTAGTGGAAATGAATCCTTTGGGCACGCCTTGTTCAGGTCTGTATAATCCACGCATACTCTCCACTTGCCATTCTTTTTCTGGACTACAACTACATTTGCCAACCAATCTGGGTACATTACTTCTTTAATCATGTCCATGTCCTCCAATTTCTGTACCTCCTGGTTTACAATCTCATTACGTTCTGGTGCAAACTTCCTGCGTTTCTGTTTCACAGGCTTAAAACTTGGGTCAATATTTAACTTGTGTGTAATAACATCAGAACTTATACCAGTCATATCAAAATGGGACCAGGCAAAACAATGCTCTTTCTTCCTCAGAAAGTCAATTAGAGCAGGTCTGATTACCTCTGGAGCGTCAGAACCAACCAGAACCTTCCTGTCAGGTTTTTCTTCAGCCAAAACAATTTAAATGCATCTCCATGCGTGGGGCGGGATTCTCAACAGAACTGACAGTCGCTTTAATTGCTATGCGAGGACTTACGGACTAGGAGGTTTCGTGGTCGTCTGTAACACTCTGTCTTTGTTTGTTCTTCTCCTCGGCCGATTCTTTGTCCCACTTCGTTGGTATCTTTATGCACTGGTGGTACGTTGAAGGTACAGCCTTGAGGTTGTGGATCTAGGGTCGGCCTAGGATGACGTTGTATGAGGACAGGCAGTCTATCACACAGAACTTCTCGAAAGAGGTGACTCCTTCCACATAGGTTGGTAGGGTGATCTCTCCCAAGCTGTGCTTTGTTTCTCCACTGAATCCTACCAGGACGCTGGACTTCTTCGTTACATCAGACTCTTTCAGCCCCATAGCTTCCAGCGCCTCCATCATGATGATGTTGACTGAACTGCCTCCATCTACCAGGACTCTTCTGACCATGCAGGTTCCAATCTGGATCTTGATTACCAGTCCATCGTGGTGTGGCCCATGCACTCCTTGTAGGTCTGACTCATCAAACACAATCTCTGGCCGGACTCGCTTGTCTCCGCCGGGTGGCCGCTGCTGTTCTCGAGCCACACGCTTTGCGGCGAGAATATGTTAGTCCACAAATATAGAACCACCGTAAATAAATTTTACCTCATGTGTTGGCGGTGGTGGTGGAAGATCTCTGGGCTCATCTCTTTCATCTTTGTTCCTCCTGTTCTGGCGGGATATCCTTCAGGTGACCATTCTTTAGCAGATGAGCTATCTCCTTCTCGAGGGCTATGCAATCCTACGTGGTGTGTCCAATATCATAATGGTACTCACACCACTTGGTGGTCCCGCTTGGATTAGGCTTCTCACTAGCTTTTGGCCATCTAGCTGCCGAGCCCAACTTGTCCAAATTTTGTTGATCGGGCATGGCAGTCTACGTAAAAGCAATACTCTGGCGGAGGTGGAACTACGGGTGCATCGGCTGTTCATCCACGGCGTTTGCCTCCCTCTGTTTGGCCTCGATATGGACCAGGCTGTTCTTCTTTGTGCCTGCGGGTGGTGACTTTTCGTTCACCGCTCGGTCCCGATATCGTGCCACTGAATGCTGGTCCTCTTCTACCCTGATGCGGGCGAGCCTTAGCACGCATCCTCAAAGGTAGAACAAGGGTAGCGAGTTAGTTCAACATAAAGATCGAATCTCTAACCAAACCTTGCACGAAGGCCTCTATGGCGTCTGGATGTCACATCCGGGGATGGACACTTTCTCCTTGTTAAAGCGGTGCGGGAAGTCCCTTAGAGACTCGTTCGTTACGGATGACCTGCAGATCACCGGTCCGCTTCTCCAACACCGCTCTTGCGAATCGGATGTTGAAAAGGTTGATCGGCTCCACAAAGGACTTGATGGTCTTGGTGGCGAGGTTGATGTACCAGCTGGGAAATTTGGACGGTCAAGGTTGAACCAAAGCTTTTGCACATGCAAGCCTCCCTCTTTTCCATTTGGAATAGAACGTTGAACATCCTCTGCTGTATTGTGCAGCGTGTTCCGGAAGGATCTCTTGTCCCCATCATAGAGCTTTAGGTTGGGTCTTTGAGTACTTCTTTGGCATCTCCACCATTGCAATGCGATCGTCGAAGGGTGAATCAAAGATAGCTCCCTGGTCTTGCCTCTTGATGGGTGGTGGAAGTCACGGAACCTTTCGCACCAACTCGAGAGTTTCTGCATCTCCATCATCATGTATTCCATGACCTGGCCCGCACTTACGCCGTCTGGTGTCTTTGGTTCCCCGCCTCCTCCTGCACCATTGTTCTCTTGATCTGCGTCCACATGGAGTGGATCGCCTTTTGTACCTTTCGACCTGCGAGAAGAGAAAGTAGAAGTCAAGTTGTTTGATAACATCGGAAAATGGTGTACCTGGTGGGATCCTGGATCCCGAGGATTTTTACGGGTGAGGACTCCGGTTGTTTCTTGGGGCAGTCTCTGCCTCCTTCAGCCTTGCAGCCTCAGCCTTAGCATCCTCTGCAGCTTTCTTGGCTTGCTCTGCAATCTGCTTGGCTTGTTGCAATTCCTCCTGGAGCTTGAGCATGGCTTCTGCACTTGTACCTTCCATCTTTCACGTTGGTTGATCTCGTTGGTTTGTAAAATTTCGTAGGATTAATAAACTAGTATCCCCACGCATCGCGCCAAACCTGCTCGGGTGATTTCCTCACACGGTTCGTTTAAGTGATTGTGGATCTACTAGTACTATCCCTTAGGTTGCTTTTAGTGGTGATTTATGTGATTGACTTTAAATGCACGAAAGATAACAAAAACGGTACAAGACACACGATATGTTACGTGGGAAAAACCCTTAAATGTTAAGGGAAAAACCACGGGCGCCAAGCCAGGAGAGGATCTTCACTAGTTCAGGAAAATTAGGTACAGAGTCTGGGCCAACTGGTACAGGATACAATAAAGGCGTAAAATAATTATGAAGTGTTTGAATGCTTGAGAATTGCGTAGAGTGTTGTGTGCTTGAGTTGTATGATCATGAATGCCTTCCTCTTCTGAATTCTACTCCTTATATAGTGCCTTTTGCTCCAACGTTCGACTCCATGCTTGTAGGTAACCTCTTCCCCTTTCTTCTCCAGCAGCTCCTATTTCTTAGGCTTCAGTTCAGCTTCTTGACCAAGTCTTCCAACGATTCTTTTAGGGTTGTTGCTGCGGTCTTTGGGCTTTCCTCTTTGATGTTTGACTCTTTTGTTGGGCTTGGCCCATCTTGGCTTTTCCTCTCCTGACCTGCACCTTTGTTTTATGCATCTTTGCAGTCTTGGTTGTATGTTCAGTCTGACTGTGGATCCTGTACCCGTCTAGGCCTGGCTCAGGGTTCTGGACCAGCCTGGGTTTTTGGTCCCAACAGAAATCAAAAAAATCGCCTGTGTACAGGCGATTTTTTGGGTGTTTTCTGATAGATTTTGTAGCGCCGTATTTCGTATGACAATGATTCCATAGGTACGTGATGATTGTGCTTTGTTGTTGTTGACTTTGAAGGCCGGGGATCAACTTGGCTCAAGTTGATTTCTCGGCTCCGTTTTCGTGTTTTGTGTTTCGGTTTTCCGTCGTGTTTTTTGATTTTGGCTCGAAATAAAATAATATTGTAATATATTATTTTACGACGTTGTGAAACTTTGTTTTGTAGGAATGTGACCCGGGACGCGTTTTGGTCCGTTTCGGGTGCTTGGGCCTTTTTGCGTGTTTTGGGCCGTTCTTGTGTGTTTGGGTCGTTTTTGTGTTCTTGGGCCATTTTTGTGAGGCGTTTTTGGGTCGTGCTTGTGCGTATTGTGTCGACTTACGATTAAAAATGACTAAATTAATTTTCATTTTTACGAAGTATGCAAATTCAAATTAATACGTTAAAAATGACTAAAATGTTTTAGACGCTTTTGTACCGTTTCGTCTTATTTTTAAAAGATGCACGAAAAGTCGTTTTCGTCATCGGGTTTGTTTTTGGGGGGTACGGATACGGGTATCTACAGAGCCCCCAGTTTGGCTGAGCTTGGACTAAAGCGCTAGTCAAAATTAAAAGATAGTATCCGGACCATTAAAGTCTCGATACTACCTGGCGACTCTAAGTATGTGTCTCGGGGAGAGACAAGGAATTAGTGTCGGGAATGCGGGGCGGGACGCCATGTTTAAGGACATGACGGTCCTGCATGTTTAAGAGTCTGCCAGCCTGCCGTTGTTTGAGTGTTGTCTGACGGTGTTTTGTAATTTGGCCATCTCCTGCGTCTTGAGTGCTTGCTGTGTACTTGCTTCTGCGTTTGTGATTTTAATTTTCTTTCTCGTAGAGAGCGTGGGTGTCCGTGCGTTCGATTTGCGAAAGGAATTCGCGTTTCTGCGTCTTGATTTGCATAAAAGTGCGTATTTTGTTTGTGATTTGCAAGGAGTGTATGTATTTTTAAAAGTATACGTATTTGACTTGTGAGGAATATACGTATTTTTTGCTTTTTGACTTGTAAAGAGTGTATGTGTTTGAAAGATATACGTTTTTGACTTGTGAGGAATATACGTATTTTTTGCTTTTTAACTCGTAAAGAGTGTATGTGTTTGAAAGATATACGTATATGACTCGTGAGGAGTATACGTATTTTTGATTTTTGACTCGTAGAGAGTGTGTTTGTTTGAAAAATATACATATTTGACTCGTGAGGAATATACGTATTTTTTGCTTTTTGACTCGTAAAGAGTGTATGTGTTTGAAAGATACACGTATATGACTCGTGAGGAGTATACGTATTTTTGATTTTTGACTCGTAAAGAGTGTGTTTGTTTGAAAAATATACGTATTTGACTCGTGAGGAATATACATATTTTTTGCTTTTTGACTCGTGAAGAGTGTATGTGTTTGAAAGATATACGTATTTGACTCGTGAGGAGTATACGTATTTTTGATTTTTGACTCGTAAAGAGTGTGTTTGTTTAACAAATATACGTATTTGACTCGTGAGGAGTATACGTATTTTTGATTCTTAACTCGTAAAGAGTGTCTGTGTTTTGAAAAATATACGTATTTGACTCGTGAGGAGTATACGTATTTTTGATTTTTTAAACTCGTAAAGAGTGTAAACGTGCATGACTTGTAAAGCGTGTACGTGTTTTTGACCTTTTCAATTCGTAAAGCGTGCATACGTACTTGACTTGTGCGTATTTTGACTTTTGACTCGTAAAGAGTGTATGTATTTTTGTATTTAACTCGTAAAAGAGTGTAAAAGAGTGGATTAGTAGCGTAATGGGCCCAAACTTATGCAGAACCCTGTCATCAACATAGAAATCGCTTGTATACTGGCGATTCTTGTGAAAATCGCCAGTATACTGGCGATTTAGTGTGTGTGTTGGTGTTTTTGTTCAAACACACGGGTGAGGGGGGTTTTGTTCATTCATCCGAAAACAAAACAACAAACATACTTCAATTAAACTACTTGTTCTCGGCGATTTTTCAACCAAATTTCATCATTCCGCTTCCTACAATTCGCAATGGATCACGGTATGTACTCAATCAAGTTGCTCTTTCGTGTTTTGAAGTCGGTTTGAGTCGGTTTTAACCCAAAATTCGTTTTTTAGGGTTTATGTTGAACCGCTTTGTTTGATTTGAATTTTGCCATTGTTGTTGCTTAAAATCGATGCTTGAGCGTGCTATGAAGCTTGTCTTGCTATTGTTGATGATTGCTTGCGAAAAACCCGAACTTTTGGGGCTGTTTTTCGTGTGACAAAGCAAGGGCGTTTTGGTCATTCTTCGTTTTTCGTCCTGAAACACGTTCAAAATTTCAATGTAGGTTACCCATTAGTAGTATAATGCATGGGTAAATTTGTTTCGTTGAAATAGGCGCGAAAAACGGATCTTTCGGGGAAAAACGTACGTTTTCATGTGTAGGTCGATTTTGGGTCTAAAATTTTCGGTTCCGAAACTTGTCGAAAACATCCGTCTTGGGTTGTTATGACTTGTATGGTGTATGGCTTGCTTAATTTTGTTGAGAATGCGTCATTTGGAGGCGTTTTGGAGCATTTTTGTGTAGTTGGGCTAAGCTTCTTGAAACCGTTTTTCTTGTTTTTCGTGTCCCGAGTCTTGAATATGTTGTCATGTATGTTGCTTGGATTGATTATAGTGTTGTTTCGTGGGAAGTTAGGGCTTCTTTGGCCAAGGAACGGCCAAGAAAAGGCCGTTTTTGTAGTTTGTGAGCGTTTTGTAAAAGCTATTCAGTCAAGGTGTTCGGAATGTGATTTTCGCGTGAAAATTTTTGATTATGACCTATATTTCGTATATGTGTCATAAAATATGCATTTTTGTGCCTCTGCATCATTTTGGCCTTATCTGTCAAAAACAGGCCTGAACTTGTCTTCTATCATTTTGCTTGGTCTTTTGTTAGTTTTGCACATTCTCGTTCTTTGGATTGATCATGTATGACGTATATATGGCATACGTGTCATAAAATGTGCATTTTTGTGCTTCTGCTTTATTTTAGCCTTATCTGTCAAAAACAGGCCTAAAGCTTGTTTTTTGCTGTTCTGCTTGATTTTTCTTTATCCCTGCTCATCCTTGCTCTTTGGATTAGCCGTGTATGACGTATATATTGTATACGTGTTCATAAAATGTGCATTTTCGTGCTTCTGCTTTGTTTTGGCCTTATCTGTCAAAAACAGGCCTAAAGCTTGCTTTTTGCTGTTTCGTTTGCTTTTCCCTTGCTTTTGCGTATCCTTGCTCTTTGGATTAGATGTGTATGACATATATATTGTATACGTGTCATAAAATAGCCATTTCTGCGCTTCTGCCTTGTTTTAGCCTTATCTATCAAAAATAGGCCTAAAACTTGCTTTTCTGCTGTTTTTGTGCATGTGTATTCTCCTGTTGGTTGCGAATTTGCTTTGACTGGATACCATTTTGTCATATTGTACTACTGTCGTTGCTTAAAAGTGTTTCTTGAATTTGCGCAGGTGACCTTGAGATCGTGATGCCTACGACTAGTACTATGGAGAATATTATCCATAGTATTGATTTTAGTGCTACCGGGGAGGAGCGTACTCCAATGTCCGAGTTGCGTCCGCATTTAGAAGTCTCTGAGGGTCCGTCTCATTCTGATTTGTTTAAGACTCCTCCTCCTTTGACGCCAGGGAACGAGGTACAGGGAGCTGCCTCGGAGTCTCCAAGGCCCTCTGTCAGTGACCGTAGTACCACTGTAGAGCCGACAGGGCCTCCTGTTGGAGGTGTAGGGCATGCTGCGGAGGCGACTGGGGTTACTGTGGAGCCTGCTGTGGAGTTGCCTGCGTTTTCTTTTGGTGGACGTGGGGTTGCTGCTGAGTTGCCCAGGCCTTCCGTTGGCGGGCGTAGAGTTGCTGCTTTGTCGCCCAGGTCTTCTTTTGGTGGGTGTGGAGTTAGGTCCGTGCCTTCGCGAGGTGCTGGAAGCGGACGTGGCGTTGTTGTAGAGTCACCGACGTCTGCCGGGAGAGGTCGAGGTGGAGGTCGCAGGGGTTGTCGTAGGAACGACAGGCCTAGTAGGAAGCGTAAGGTGGGTGATGTTACTAGTAGTGCTGAGGGTTATGCTGCCGAGACTGGTGGTAGTTGTGAGCGAGGTGAGGGCAGTGGTGCTGGTGGTTCAGGTGGGGTAGGCCATGACGAGGTTGAGGCGAGAGGCGATCCTGCTCTTGAGAGACCGAGGCGTGGTCCTCCTCGTTGGCTTGAGGTTGCTTTCGAGAGTGACCCTGAGTCCGAGGAGGAGCAGGGTGACGAGGAGCAGGTGGTGGACGAGGTTGGCGATGGTGAGAGGCTGCGATGAGGCGGAGATCTTCTGCTGCCGCATTTCTTAGTCTTGGGACGGCTGATGCGCGGGATAGGTTTATGGGGGTGGTCGAGGAGTTAGGCTTGAGGCCATCGTATCCCCAGGGACCGCGATTGTGGGCGAATGTCGCCAAGGATTGGGATGGTGTGAGCTTAGTCTGAAACCCACTGGATCACTTGTCGACTCGGGTGAAGGTGGGTTTCGGTTTAGGCATTATGAGGACCTTCTCTGGTTTACGTACTGTCATGGATGCATTTGATCGGAAATTGTCTCCCGAGTCGCGGAGTATAATCCTTGGTACTGCTTTTGGTCCACTGGTGTCGAAGTGGAAGGAGGTGCGTGGGAAGAGCGTGAATGCGCACCTTACTATGGTCCGGGCGTTGCCAGATAGGTTCTGGGACACTACTAACACGTTCCACTTGCCTGGATATGAGGTCGGCATTACTTTCTCGTCGCTCGCGATTGTTTCAGGGCTGCCTCATGGGGAAGAGGCGATTGATTGGGACAGGGCGCGTTCTGCTATCTCTAGCGCAGTGGTTGTTCGTTTGATCGAAGGCGGTATTAGGTGTGCGAGGGGTGAGCAGAACACATTTCATCCTCGGACGTCATGCATTGATGATTACTTCAAAGGCGGTGGAAAGAAGCAGGTGAGTGATGTGAGCCACGAGCAGAACGCTCGATTGTGGCTATGGTGGTTTCTGTCGGCCACTCACTTCGGGGACAAAGGCGAGAGGGCTTCGACTACTGTGCTAATGACGCTGAGGGATTTGTCGAGGTTAGGTGATTTTGACTGGGTCACTCCTACCTTGGGCCTTTTGATTCGGTTTTGTAGGGATGCAGTTCGTCCTGATCAGATCGATAATGCGTCGCGACCGTCTCTTGTTGGCCCTGGTCTGCTGATGGAGGTATGGTTTGCGTTTTTGTGGTGTTCTGTTGTCTTGTTTTTTGTTATTTTTGTTTTGCTTTCCTTTTGTGACGTGTCTTCTATTTCTTTGTAGTCTTGGTGTTATGCTCACTTCCCGTCACTGCTTCCTGATAGCTTTGCCGTGACGGCGAAGTACCCTGCTTTTCATGCCTATGCGATGGCAGATCGGAAGGGTATTCGCTTGACTTGTGATGCTGCTCAGGTGCTGTTCAACGGGATGACCGTTGATAAGGTAAAAGGAGTCTATATTCCTTTTATGCCTTGTGTTTGTGCTTTGATTGAGTTTGCGGGTCATGACTTATTTCTTGCTTCTGTAGTTTGTTCGCAACCCTTGGGCTCATTACGAGAATATCCCTGCGTCGATTGCGACTCACTTTGCTCCCCGTGACAGACAGAGGTTGTACCTTGCGACTCAGTACGACTCGTACTAGTATTTAGGCGAGCGTTTGTCAGCGCAGACGAGTCGAGGTGAGTTTGTCGTGCCCGTGTCTCCTCCTAAGGTCCTTTTTGTACAGACGTCGGATGTAGTTGTTTGTCGCGAGGTACATCGTGAGGGTGAGTCAGACTCCCTCCTGAGACCAGATGAGGACTACCCGTCGTGGGCGCGTCTTGCTTTGGCGCCTGCCTTGATTGAGGTGTGCTTTTGTCTTTGCGTTTGTTTGTGTATATTGCTTGTACAAAAAGCAAAAATTGATCCTGATTTTTGTGTCTTGTAGCCGCGTGACCCTGACCTTAAGGTCCAGTCTCCTCCGTTCTATGAGGATTTGTATTTTGAGCATGATGGTTGTCAACATTCGGTTGTACTGCCGTAGTGCTTGTCTGTAGTGGCTGATGTTGGTATGGATGGCTGGAGTTCTCAAGTGAAGAAGGTATGACTTGTCTTCTATGTTTGTTATTTGCTGCGCTTGCGTGTTATGTAGTATATAGCCCCCAGTTTGAGTAAGATTTTTTTGGAAAATCGCTAGTCAAACTTTGTTGAAGCTGCTTTTGATTATAACCCCCAATTTGAGTTAGATTTTATTGTAAAATCACTAGTCAAACTTTGTTGAAGCTGCTTTTGATTATAGCCCCAGTTTGAGTTAAATTTTGTTGTAAAATCGCTAGTCAAACTTTGTTGAAGCTGCTTTTGATTATAGCCCCCAGTTTGAGTTAGATTTTATTGTAAAATCGCTAGTCAAACTTTGTTGAAGCTGCTTTTGATTATAGCCCCCAGTTTGAGTTAGATTTTGTTGTAAAATTGCTAGTCAAACTTTGTTGAAGCTGCTTTTGATTATAGCCTGCAGTTTGAGGATATTAAGGCCCTTTTTGTTTGCAGGTGACTGTAGAGGTCCACAAGAGATTATGGAGGACTGCAAACCGCTGGGGAGCTGCGTTGAATGAGAAAGCAGTCGCGCTTTGCAAGGCTCAGAGGGGCGTGAGAGATTTGTAAGGTGCCTTGGCGCAGAGTCAGCTAGAGCCTGGGCGGGTCAGAGCTGAGGAGGTACGTCTGCGAGCGGAGTTTGAGGTGCAGCGTGAGCAGGAGTTGGCCGATTATCGTGCTCAGATCGATTCGTTGCACGCAGAGCTTAGTCGTCGAGATCATGCGAGTTGATTTGGGATGTATGCTAGGATCGTAGGCTTATTTTTATGGACTTGTTGCATTTTGTGGTCGTATTTGTATGTGGTTGTATTTGTATGAGTTGTATGACGTTAATCTGCGACCGTGTATTTGACGTGAGTAGCTTCTGTGACCTCGTATGCGTGCTTTTGAGTCTGTAGCAGGTACACGTGTTGACTATGGTAAACGCCCTTGTTGACGTAGCTCGTTGTGGCCGATAATCATGCGTGTGGCGTCATAAGTCTTGTCGATTATTTTGCTTTGTTGTGTAGTATGACCGCTTGTGTCGTTGTCTGTGTTTTGAAGTCCTCGCGACCTGCTTATTTAGTGTTCCTGCATTAGACCGTTAGTCGTAAAAATGAACACAAATCTCGATTGAGATTGTCTTACTCGGAGAAAGAGCATGCACATTAAAAATATTTGTACAAAATATGCCGTTTTGCAAAAGGGATTTCGAGTCCGTAAAAGACGCTTTTGACGTTCATAAAATGTGAAAAAACGTCGTGTAAATTTGAGAAATGAGATGGTTGAAATTTGTGAAGTGTTTAAATTGTATGTGAAAAATAATAGTCGGGAGTCGATGACGGGAATGACACAATACGACGTAAAGCCGGGTATCGAATACGTAATCGAAAATACGCTGTAAAAATGTAAAACAATGGTCACGTAGGTCGCAAAGTTTCTTCGCAACACTAGGCTGCAAGACGCTGTGCAGTCGTCGCGTCAAATGTCAGAAAAACCATGAAAAATCGCCTGTATACCAGCGATTTTCACAAAAATCGCTAGTGAATAGGCGATTTTTGTGAAAATCGCTAGTTCTCTGGCGATTTTTGTGGTGTTTTCTGCTTTTGTTTTGATTTTTTGGCTAATCGCTGGTTCACTAGCGATTATATTTAGTGCCGTTGCTGCTTGAAAACGTTGCCTATAAGAAGGACGACTAAGTTTACTTCATTCACTCATCCCTCCATCCATACTTCACTTCTCATTTCGATTTGCAATTTTCATACTCACATTCTAATAGTACTTGTAATATCTCGTAGAACGTTTTTTGTGGAGTAATGGAGCATTTTGAGGGGCTTTTGAGGGTCTGGTGTGCCTCATTGTCAGGCCTCGAGAGAAGGAGTTTGAGAGATTGCGGTATGGGTGTCTTTTTGGGGATAAGGCAGGTCCGTGAGGAGATTGACTTCCTTGACGCTTGCCTTCACTACTAGGACTTAGCGTATCATGTATTCCGCTTTCCTGACGGGGAGATTTGTCCCCTGGTTGAAGAATTTGCCGCGATTGGAGGTTGGACTCGTACGGTCACTCCTGTGTGTGTCCGTCAAGAGTTAGGATACCAGAGGAATAATCAGAACTTCCTCCAGATGACTAGGAACCAGACGGAGGATTTGTTTATGGAGAGGCGTTTGAACATACTTCGTCTTTGTCAGAGGTTCATGGACCATGGCAATGAGAGTATCTCCGTAGTGGCTCGTAGGAAGGCGCTGACCCTTTGTTTGGTGCATTGCTTCATGTTCCCTAACTCAGTGGATGGAGGAGTGTTCGGAGAAGCACGTTTGGTTTGTGTAGTGCAACAGATGGAGATGGGCTACAACCATGCAGCCTTGATCGTTGCTTAGACGGTCCTTGGCTTAGATGATCGTGCTTGTAACAGGATGCATGCTTATCGTGGTTGACCTCTTATTTTGCAGATTTGGCTTATGGAGCGTTTGAGCGTGCTTGGCATCATTCCCTATGGTGCGTCCTATATGGAGGCTGGCGTAACCAGTCGTGGCATGAGGTGGATGGGCCCTAATGGTCGGCCTCATGATTATTTTTCCACCTTCGTGAGATCGTCCGCTATTCGTTGGATCGTGCCATGGTGGGACGTATCCGTCGTGACGGGCAGTGCGGTTGGTGATGGTCCGTCTGGAGTGATGCTATGTGGCTTCGACATAGGCGTATATATCCATCCCTTGAGGGTAAGGAGGCAGATGGGATACACGCAGTTCATTCCTGGGCAGGACATTATGATTCAGGATTTGGTTGTGCTCAACAACCAAATAACTGACGCGTGGTCGCAAAGTTGGGTTATGCGTCCAGGTGGCATGTGGCGGGCATACCGGCTATAGTGCGTGTTTCAAGGTCTTACATTCGGTGGACAACGGCGCAGAGTACTCACCAGAGGGCACGTCTACGTGCTATTGAGCAGAATGAACCGCCGCTGAGGTCCGCTTTCGATCCTGTGCGCTTTGGACGTTTGTTTACCTTGTTGCTTAGTTGTTTGTTGTCTGTTTGTCTTTTTATTCCCTAAACCCGAGGGTCATGCCGAAGCCTTGTAATGTAGTGGTCGTAGCGTTTGGTAGTGTGTTCCTGACCGGATAATCCAAAGTGTAATCTTTCTTTTAACAATAATAAAACAAAAGTTCCTTGTGTATAACTTGCCTTGTTTTCTTAAAGTCAGAGATATGCGTGTATTTTGCTTTTGTATTTTGAATTTCGTTGTGTTGGCTATACCCTTAACCTTAGATGTTTTGGGTACGCCGTTTTGCGCTGAATGACGGCTGTGATTTTGAAAAGCTGCCTACGTATCCATATAAATGGAATCAAGCCGGCGTAGTTCAGAGTTGTATTTTTGTGAAGGCACGTTTGGGGCGTGCCAGCCCGTGAAATGCTTTTGCTTCGTGGTGGATAATGCGCGTTTAAGGGCATGCAGGCCCATAGAATTGTGTTTATAAAGGGGTGCACGTTTAAGGGCATGCTGGCCCGTGAATTTCTTGTAGGAAGTGCACGTTTAGGGGCATGCCGGCCCAAGAATTGTGTTTTTGCTTTTTGTGATGGGCGTGCATGTTTAGGGGCATGTCGGCCCATGCAATTGTTCAATTACATGCTATGAATACACTGCGAATGTTTCAGGGGTAGTATTTCTTTAGCTGATCGAGATTGGTCGCTAGATTAAACTCTTGACCGTCTAGGTCAGTTAGTTTGACTGCTCCGCCTGTGTAGATTTTTTTGACGAGGTAAGGTCCAGCCCAGTTGGGTTTGAATTCTCCTCGTGGGTCGACAGGGAGTGGTGCGCGTACTGACTTCAACACTAGATCTCCCACTTTTATGTTTCGTGGTCGAACTCGCTTGTTGAATGCTCTTTGTAGTCGTGCTTGGTACATTCGTACGATGCTCAAAGAATTTAGCCGGCGCTCGTCTAGGAGAATGAGTTGCTCATAGCGCTCGCGGGCCCATTCTGCTTCTGGAATGCTACTTTCCATTAGTATTCGTACGGATTGCATTTTTATTTCCACCGGCTGTTCGACTTCCATGCCGTAAGTGAGGAAATAAGGCGTCATGCCTGTGGGTGTGCATATAGTGGTACGGTACCCCCAAAGTGCATATGGAATTTTGTTGGGCCAATCCCGACAACTGTCAATCATTTTCTCGAGGATAGTGACTACTGTTTTGTTTGCTGCTTCCACGGCTCCATTAGTTTGGGGTCGGTAAGGAGAGGATTTGCGATGTTGTATGTTGTATTTGGCGAGTATGGCCTCTGCTTCGCCTTGAAAATGTGACCCTTGGTCGCTGATGAATTCGTGCGGTATGCCGTATCGGCATATGATGTTTGTCTGTATGAACTTGGCAACTTCTTTTGAGCCGAGGGTGCGAAAGGATGCGGCTTCCACCCATTTTGTGAAGTAGTCGATTGCCACTAGTACGAAGCAGTGTCCTCCTGCTCCGATTGGATGGATTTTGCCTATTACGTCTATGCCTCAAGTTGAGAAGGGCCATGGGGACGTGAGGCTGTAGAGGGGTGAGGGTGGTACATGTTGTACATTGCTGAAAATCTGACAGTTGTGGCAGTGTTTAACGTCGTGGATGCTGTCTGCTTCCATGGTCGTCCAATACCATCCTAGTCATAAGATTTGCCTGCAGAGTGCTCTTGCGTTCATGTGCGGACCGCATTCGCCATCGTGTACTTGGGCGATGATTTCTTGTCCTTTCTTTTAATCGACACACATGAGTAGGGTGCCTTGTGGTGTCTTTTTGAGTAATTATCCCATCTCTAGTACGAATTGGGATGCAAGGAGTCTGATGGCTCTTTTACCGCGCTTGTCGGTGTCGGGTGGATATGAGTTGTTCGTTTTGTTGTTGAATATGGTTTGGTACCATGGCTCTGTTTGTTCAGCCTCGTCGATGTCAATGGTGTGGACGTATGCGGGTTCACCACGTCTTTCGACGATAATGGGTAGTGTGACAACATTTGGCGGCATCTTGAGAAGGGATGAAAGCTTTGACAGTGCGTCGGCAAATTGGTTTTCTTCCCTTGGGAGGTGATAGAATTCTATGCAGTCGAATTCTGTCAAAAGTTTTTGTATTTTTGCTTGGTATTTTGCGAGGGTTTCGTACATGATTTTCCATGCTCCTGTTACTTGATTTGTGATGAGGAAGGAGTCTCCATGTACCCGTATGTGCTTTATGTTGAGGGCCGTGGCTGCTTGTAAGCCGTAAATGCAGGCTTCGTATTCTGCGGCGTTATTGGTGACGTTAAAGTCGAGCTTGATTGAGATGGGTGTGTGATCGCCGCTAGGGGATATTAGGAGTATCCCTACGCCGTAGCCGCGGTAGTTTGAGGCTCTATCGAAGTAGAGCTGCCATTACTCAACTTCGACGGCGAAAATTCCGTCGTCAGGGAATGACGTTGTGTCGATTTTAGGTTATTCGATGATAGCGTTCTCTGCAAGGAAATCCGAAACAGCTCTTCCCTTAATGACTTTCAAAGGCAAGTATTTGAGCTCATACTCAGCTAGCAGTAGCGTCCATCTGGCCATGCGGCCGTTAAGGACTGGCTTTTCGAATAAGTACTTGAGAGGATCCATTAAGGAGTATACCCTTGTCGTGTGGGCGAGGAGGTAGTGTCTGAGTTTTTTGGTGGCCCAGACTAGATCGAGGCAGCTCTTCTCCACAGGCTCGTATCGACTCTCATAATCTTGGAACTTCTTACTAATGTAGTAAATTGCTCGTTCTTCGTTGTTAACCTCCTAGGCGAGCATGGCGCCCATGCCGTTTGGTGTAGTTGTTAGGTATAGTGAAAGTGGTAGGTCCTTCTGGGTGGCACCAGAACGGGTGGATTTGTGAGTAGGGTTTTGACTTTGTCGAATGCTTGCTGACAGTTGTCGTCCCATTTTGTGTACTGTTCCTTCTTTAGCTTCTTGAAGATTGGCTCCTAGACCATTGTGAGCCTGCTGATGAATCGAGAGATGTATTGGACTTGTCCCAAGAAACTCCTGATCTCGTCAATGTTGCTTGGAGGTTTCATCTCCATTATTCCTTTGATTTTGATAGGGTCGATCTCGATCCCACGTTGGCTCACGATGTGACCCAATAATTTGCCTGACGTAACCCCAAAAGTGCATTTCTGTGGGTTGAGTCGCATTTTGTATTGCCTGATTCTGGTGAAGAATTTACGAAGGTTGGCGATGTGATCCCCCCTTTGTTTTGATTTCACAATCATGTCGTCGACGAAGACTTCTACTTCTTTATGCATCATGTCGTGCAGCAGAGTAGTTGCGGTACGTTGATAGGTGGCGCCTGCGTTAATGAGTCCGAAAGGCATGACAGTGTAGCAGTAGTATGTGCCCCATGGCGTCACAAAAGTCGTCTTTGACATGTCGTTTGTTGCCATTTTGATTTGGTTGTATCCTGCATACCCGTCCATGAATGACAGTAATGCGTGGTCAGCAGTGTTGTCCACAAGTATGTCCATGTGGGGTAATGGAAAGTTGTCCTTCGGGCACGCCTTGTTCAGGTCGCGGAAGTTGGCACATACTCGTATTTTCCCGTTCTTTTTCATGACTGGGACCATGTTTGATACCCAATCTGAGTATTCGATGACTTGGATGAAGTCTGCTTGTAGTTGCTTTTCGATCCCTTCTTTGACCATGAGAGACCATTCTGGTTTAATGCGTCGGAGTTTTTGTTTAACAGGTTTGGCACCTGGTTTGAGTGGGATGCGGTGTTCGGCTATTTCGCGGTCGATGCCAGGCATGTCCCTGTAGGACCAAGCAAAGACGTCTTTGAATTCTGTGAGTAATTCGATGAATGAAGCTTTTTCTTCCATGCTTAATGAAGCTCCCAGGTGTAGTTTTCGAGGCTGTTCGGGTGTTCCTACATCGATGATTGTCGTATCCTCAATGATAGGGTCCTGTTCGGGTTTTGAAACGATGTTTGCAATGTATTTATATAATGCAATGTTGTTTTGTTTAATGTTATCACAAGCATTAGGAAATGTAGATTTTAAAGGAAAACAAGGCAAGTAGTAACTAGAAACGTTGTTATTATTAATGTTTTCAAAAGCAGTTATATTTGAAGGCAGCTCAGACGGAGGAGCTTTGGACAATCTTAGAGACTCTAGTTCTTTATCTATGTCTATCACATCAGGAATATAGCCCGGGGGCTTAGTTGGGGTGAAAGACTTGAAGTGACGACGTGGGAGCCTAAATTCTATGACAGGTTTGTTGTCAGGGTTCTTGTCCTCGTCTTCTTCAGAGTCAGAGTTTTCGAAGGTGTAGCCTACTCCAGTAGTGATCTTGAAGGTGCGACCATGCTCATCAGTCCACTGAAGAGTCTTTGACCCTCCGTCGTGTGTCTTCCCCTCATACGGGACGATCAGGTCGGTGGGGTTAAAGTTGTGGTTGCGCAGGATGTCAGAGACGAGTTCAACCCCAACGATAGTGCAACAGAAAATGTCTTTGGGCATTTTGCCCACACCCTCCCTGACGAAGTATTTGTCAGTGAAGATGTGGTATGGCTCCATGCGAAAGTCGTGACATTTCTTACGGTCATCGAGTGCTTGTAACCCGCGGGCGACTTCGTAGGACCACGGTACGTAACCTAGGCCCATGGTAGGCCATTTGCAGTCGTTGTCTTTCATGTTGAGTGCAGTGATTTCTTCCTCACGAGTCAGTGTGCAGATGTCGAAGTCGAAATCAAAACCACAGGTGATGTTTGGGCTTTCAGTGCTTACTCTTGCAGAGTCATTGTCGATCTTTTGTTGTTGTAAGGAAGCTCGAAAGTTCGAGGAATGGATAGTGACGACTTCGTCGTCCAGGGGGAGCTTAACCTTTTGATGTAAGCTCGAGGTGACCGCTTTGGTTGCATGGATCCAAGGTCTACCTAATAACATGTTGTATGCGGGGGGTATGTCGATTATCTGGAATTCATTTTCCCTTATGACGGGTCCTGTCATGATAGGAAAGGATATAGTCCCTTTTATGCTGCGGCGGGTACCGTCGTAGGCTCTGACGCCGTCTGCGTAGGGAATAAAGTCGTTTTCTTTGATCCCTAGCTTTTTAGCTGTCTCGAGGGCCAAAACGTTGACTGCAGATCCATTGTCAATGAGGACGACAGGTAGTGTCATACCATGACATTCTACGTTAATGTAGAGCGCTAGATTGTGTGTACCTCCGAACGGCGGGCGGTCTTTGTCAGAGAAAGTGATGGCGCTAGCTTGCCATTCACAGGTAATGTGACTAATGAGATTTTCAGGAGACATCTCTATTGTAATTGGGGTGATTTGCAGGGCTCGGTAAAGAGCTTCGCGGTGTCCCAGTGATTCCCTTAGGAGCTGCCAGATTGAGATATCTGCTTTTGTTTTATGGAGCTCCTTTTGAAGCGTGTCCCCGATTTCAGGCACAGGCACTGGAGTGGTGCTTGATGATGCTATGTCAGTCTGTGGCTGACTCGGCGTAGTAATTGCAGGTGGTGGTGTAACTACTGGAGGCGGTGGCGTAGTCATCGGAGGTAGTGGCGTAGCCTCATTTATGACTATACCCTTGTTTTTGTCCTGGCTTGTTGCTTTTGACGGAAAACTTGGGGGTTCAAGCAGGCTTAGTGGGGCCTGGTACGGACGTCCAGAACGTGTCATGTAGGCTATCTCGTCATCGCTGTCGGACAGCCTGATTGGGTATTTATGGGGGCAATCTCCCGTATATCCCCGTGGGTTGACGATCTTCAGTCTCTTCTGGAGGGGATAGGTAGCCGTTGTTGTCTATGTGATTGTCCTCATCAGAACTGTCCTAGATACCATTGATCTCGTGGTCGTTTGAAACGATTAGGTGAGAACAGTCGATGATGGGGTGTGTACCCACGGAGATGGCGTGGGTATGCAGGGGGTTGAGTTGGTTTGAGGGTTTGGGACCCGGAGTAGGCTTCTCGATGGTCTTATCATCGATCAGGTCATGAACTATGTTCTTTAGGCGGAAGCATTGTTTAGTGTCATGTCCCTTTCCTCTGTGGAATTCGCAGTAGGCATTCTGATCCCATGATTTGGGCTTTTTATCCTGAGGAGGCTCGCTAGTAGGTCCCATGAGTTGAACCACGTTCCGGCTCACAAGTCTTTGTAGTGCTTTGGAGTAAGTCATGTAGATTGGGTCAAAATTTCGTCGTGGTTTCGACAAAGTCTGGTCTGCAGATGAGTATGACGCCTTAGGAGGCGGCGGGGTGTATTTTGCTGGCGTTGTGAAAGTTGGGGATGCTGCTAGCGCTTCCAATGCGTTGATGTAGTGGACTGGCTCAGTTTTGGTGACGGCTCGTGATGAGCTGCCCTGGTAACCTCGGCTTGTAACCTTGGTTAGCTTTTCTTTGCGGAGGTCATCTTCGATTAATTCACCCACAGCGCTGAGTGAAGAGAATTTGTCAAAGTTGTCGTACCGCAAATGCTGCTGATATGCAGGGGTAAGATTGTTGATGAATTTGGCGATCAGTTCCGTATCCTTTGGACGGTTAGGTATCTGGGCACTGAGTTTCTTCCAGCGTGTGAGGTATTCAGTGAAACCTTCATTGTCTTTTTGTGCTAGAACTTCTAGAGTACGCAGTGAGACTTGAATGTCGTTATTGTCATGGTACTGACAGTCGAATTGAACCGTGATTTCTTCGAAGGTAGTAACCTTTTGTGAGTCCAGAGCATAGAACCATGCTTTAGGTTGTGCATCCAGAGAATGTGGGAACAGAGTAGCCCAAGCTGAGGGATCGACACCCATGACGGCCATTTTGGCTTTGAAATCCTTGATGTGTACCAGCGGACTTTCGTGACCTTTGAAGATGGGGAGGTCACTGAGTGAGAGGTTGGCCGGTAGCATGGACTTGACGCTCTTTGGGACATGTTCATTTTCCTTATGAATGGAATATCCGTTTGAGTTGGTGAGGCGTTCTTCCATAGACTGAATTTTTTTGGCATTTCGTTCTGCCTCTTCAGCGAGGTGTTTGGCATTTTTCTCGGCCTCGAGTTTCTGCATCGTGGCCATTTGTTCGATCGCAGCAGTGAGGCTAAGAATCTTGTTGTTAAGCTGCTGAACATGACAGTTCTTTGTTTCGATACCTCCTACATTCTCTTCGTTGTTAAGTGCCATGACAGTTCTTTGTTTCGATCTGTTGTAGGTACGTTTCTTTGGAGGTGGCGGAGGATTCAGATGACGGTCTTTAGTACGTCGCGTATCCAGGACTTTTAGTGAATGAACCTGCTAGAGTTTCAAACCTTAGTGACCCCCGAAAGAAAGTAAAAGACTCAAAGAAAAGTCGTATTGGTAGCAAAGAAAAGCAAAAGTGTGAAAAAGCGTGTACAGGACTCGACTCGTGTTTTTGGCTTAAAAGACACGATAAGCTTTTGAGGTAAGGATGCGTTGGCTCGTCCTTAGTCTCGATGTAATAAAGATTTGTATGATCGCAATCTGATTAACCCGAGTTAGCTGTGTGTCGCTAGGGGTTTATCGTTTAGATTGTGATGTAAAAAGGATCAGACCAAAGTAGCGATAGGCTAGTCGACCTGAAGATGTTAAATTGGGTAAAAAGTGGTTGTTGTTCGCTTTTTATGTGTGACACAGGGTATCAAACCAAAATGACGATAAGTCACTTGGCCTGACAAGTAAATTGACGGGTTCGTGTTTGAACGAGCCTGTGTTTTGCTTATTTTTGAGAGAAATGGTTTGTTTAAGTCGGGGTGACTAGCGAGTCACTCGGCTTAGAGCTATCTCAGAATGTAAAAGTGTTTGCTTCATTGAAATATCCGAAATGAGTTGACATTTTCGGGCTTTGCTTTGCGAAATATTTTCCCGATAAATGTATTATGACGATACGTCAGTTCGTATAATGCATTTATGTTTTGTAAAGGATCGAAAATGTAGTGATTATTCTCAATCGGTTTTAAACATTGCGATGTACTGTATGTCAGGTTCAGTTGACTATAGGTCAATGACCCTGACAGTATGCTTAAAAGGTATGCCTTTTTTGAAAAATGTTCGAAAATGTATTTTCAAAACAGACGACTTTTGAATGTGTAATGCCTTTGAAATGTTTTAGCATGCATTTTGTTTAGAAGACGACTATAGTGAGGGTACTATAACTTTTCATTTGTACGTATAAACACGGGTTTTTGGCTTTCAGGGTAAGGTTCCTTCCGGTCATTCCCGCAACGTTAGTGTAGGGTTATCCGCAAAATTGCACACATTTGAGTGTGAATTCAATACGGGGCCTAGAGCGTCCGAGTTTGACTGCTACGATCGTTTGTACGGATGCCGTTCTTGTAATCGTGGAAGGGTGAGAGATCGACGTGTCCAGAGTAATCTCACTTTTGAAGCAAGCGTTTACTAAGGGTCGTCCGTCGAGGGGTGTGGTTATGAATCAGGAGGATTCGACTCAAACGTACTATTGCCCAAATATCGAAAGCAGAAATGTTTTCAAAGTTTCAAGTTTCACTTCTTTATGTTTTTAAAACAAAGTGAAAAGCTAGTTTTCAACATAAAAAAAAATGCTCGTCCCCAGCGGAGTCGCCAACTGAAGGTACCGGGGGAAAGTGTGATCGTGCCACCTCTTCTCGACACCCCGCTCGCGCCCGCCCTTGTGATAATGTCATGGGGCGGAATGCACGGCGCGGGAAAATTGCAATGCGCGCTCGCAGAGCTGTTGCTTGCTCGAGACCCTTTTGCTATGGGGGAATGTCATTGCATGAAATCGTGACAAAAGAAATTTTAAAGTCCTTTTGAAATGTATTTTCGGAGTCGCCACCAAATATTAAAGGAATTTGGAACCTCTTCAGCGCGTCTTAAAATCATAAGACGCGAGGGTCTCAGATTTCAAGGTGCGTCGATACCTATCCTTCTGAGGTTATTGTGAAACCAGAGAGAATTCGGAGTGAGATTACTTTTCAAAAGTTTTGACAAAATGTATTATGAAAACTGTAATAAAAAAGCCTACGTAAAAGTAGTCTTTACTAATTTGAAAACAAATGCTTTAATTTCGATATTTGGACTAATAGGATGCTACGTACAAATGTAAATATGTGACTCGACAAATATGTAAAATGAATGTAAGCCGTCAAAGCTGTGACGATTTTATATAGGAAGTATACGTAAGATTAATAATTCATTGTATTTGAATTACTAAATAAACGTTATTCTCCGACTTGTGTTCAATTCTAAGATTTTGTAAAAAGCCTCGGTTTTGCATGTTTAAAAAGACTAATTGAAACGGTACAGTTAAATGCCGAATCCGTGTTTTAGTCGTAATTTAATGCATGAATCGAGAATTTGCATAATGTAAAAGTGGTGTTTAATTTAGTGATTTTGAGTCGTTTGTTTATGCGATATTGTCGAGGTTTAGACGAATTTTTCAATTCGAATTACTACAACTGTATTGCGAATACGGGTTCGTTAAAGCCAATATCGGGGTGGGTTAAAGTAACCGTTTTTGTTCAAGTCTCAAACGTCCAATCCAAAGGTAAAGTTTCATTTACCTTAAAATGCAAAGACGATTTTTAAAGTGGAAATTTATAAGTGTGAGAGGCTTTATATGTGTATTAGTGTTGTATATATTGATTAATTATAGAGATTGAAGATGTGAATGAAGAATGTTGTGTTAGATTGTTGTAATTGTTGTTGTTTTGAGTCGAATAAGGGCAGCTATTTCTAGCAATTGTTTCGTGTTTCATGTATAGTTGCTTAGAAAATCGCCAGTGAACATAAAAATCGCTAGTGTGCAAAACAGGGGGGAAAAATCGCCTGTGCACAGGCGATTTTCCAGAAAATCACCTGTGGCAATTTTTTGGTTGTTTTCTAAC
Source organism: Dianthus caryophyllus (assembly GCA_023091065.1). Lineage (NCBI taxonomy): Eukaryota > Viridiplantae > Streptophyta > Magnoliopsida > Caryophyllales > Caryophyllaceae > Dianthus > Dianthus caryophyllus. The sequence goes on along the minus strand of CM041529.1, from coordinate 5,094,162 downwards.
AGATTTTGTAGCGCCGTATTTCGTATGACAATGTTTCCTTAGGTACGTGATGATTCTGCTTTGTTGTTGTTGACTTTGAAGGCCGGGGATCAACTTGGCTCAAGTTGATTTCTCGGCTCCGTTTTCGTGTTTCGTGTTTCGGTTTTTCGTCGTGTTTTTTGATTTTGGCTCGAAATAAAATAATATTGTAATATATTATTTTACGACGTTGTGAAACTTTGTTTTGTAAGAATGTGACCCGAGACGCGTTTTGGTCCGTTTCGGGTGCTTGGGCCTTTTTGCGTGTTTTGGGCCGTTTTTGTGTGTTTTGGGTCGTTTTTGTGTTCTTGGGCCATTTTTGTGAGGCGTTTTTGTGTCGTGCTTGTGCATATTGTGTCGACTTACGATTAAAAATGACTAAATTAATATTCATTTTTACGAAATATGCAAATTCAAATTAATACGTTAACATTGACTAAAATGTTTTAGACGCTTTTGTACCGTTTCGTCTTATTTTTAAAACATGAATGAAAAGTCTTTTTCGTCATCGGGTTTGTTTTTGGGGGGTACGGATATGGGTATCTCCAAAAGTATGATTAAAAGTAGCGATTGCAAAAGAAGAGTCTTAAAATTGAAAAATCGTTTTAGAAGAATGACGCTACTAAATACCAAGCAAAATAGATAATATCATAAATAGGTTCTGTAGATACCCGTATCCGTATCCCCCAAAAACAAGCCCGATGACGAAAAGGACTTTCATGCATGTTTAAAAATAAGACGAAACGGTACAAAAGTGTCTAAAACATTTTAGTCATTTTTAACTTATTAATTTGAATTTGCATATATCGTAAAAATGAATGTCATATTTGGTCATTACAAACACAACACAAGCACAATACAAGAACGTCTTACTAAAACGACTCACAAAAACAACCCAACAAGCTACAAAACGGCCCAAAACTTACAAAACGGCCCAAAAAATACACTAATGTAGCACGCAAAACGGGCCAAAGTGCGTCCCGTGTCACATTTTCGTGAAATTAGACTCTACAATACTGCAAAATAATATGTTTCAATATTATTTTATTTCGAGCCAAAACCGAAGAACACGACAAAAACCGAAGCACGAAAATCGAAATTAGACTAAAAATCAATTTGGCCCAAAAATACTTAGTACACACATAAAAAACACAATCATCACAACCCACATACGTCACACATGACAAAGGCGGCCCAGTAGCCCACCAAAACAAAATAAAAATCGCCTGTCAACAGGCGATTTAATTTTAAATCGCCTGTTAACAGGCGATTTTGTTTTTGTTTTTGACCCGCAGCCTTTTTGTTTTTTTCTTTCAGTTTACAGCCCACTGAAACTAAATCGCTGGTACACAGGCGATTTAGTTTTTAGTCATGAACAAATACGAGCCATTCCCTATAAATAGCACCCTTTACATTCAAAATATATATCTTTTTATCAACACATAACAAACACAATTCACTACTCACTCATACACACTTACAAAAATCACTCAAAATACCGTCTTCGCATTTTCAAAAGGTAAACACTTTACCTTCGAATTAGACGTTTGAGACTCGGACAAAGGGTTACATTAACCCAACCCGATATTGGCATTAGCGAACCCGTATTCGTAATACGGTTGTAGCAATTCGGATTCAGAATCCGTCTAAACCTTGCCAATATTGCATAAACAAACGACTCAAAATCACTAAAGCAAACCGACGTCACTTTTACATTACGCAAATTCTCATTCATGCATTAAATTACGACTAAAACACGAATTCGACATTAAATTGTACCGTTTCAACTAGTCTTTTTAACATCAAAACCGAGGGTTTGTCACAAAATCTTAGAATTAAATAAGAGTCGGAAAATAACGTTTATTTTAGTAATTCAAATACAATGAATTATTATTTTTACGTATATTTCCTATAGCAAAATGTCATAGCTTTGACAATATACATTATTTACATACTTTACCGAGTTATACATATTCGCACTTGTACGTAGCGTCATTTTTAGCCCAAATATCGAAATTAAGCACTTGTTTTCAAATTAGTAGAGACTACTTTTACGTAGGCTTTTTTATTACTGTTTTCAAAATACATTTTGTCAAAACTTTCGAAAAGTAACCTCACTCTGAATCCTCTCTCTGGTTTCACAATAACCTCAGACGGATAGGTATCGACGCACCTTGAAATCTGAGACACCCGTCTCTTATATTTTAAGACGCGTTGAATAGGTTCCAAATTCCTTTAATATTTGGTGGTGACTCCGAAAAATACATTTTCAAAAGGGATTTTTCTACATTTCTTTTGTCAAAAATTCATGCAATGACACCCCCCATTTACACTCGAGCCGGGGGGCCGAGCAGGCAGGCCCCCTTTTTACTCCATGACACGCGCAAATAATACATTTTCCCGCGACATGCATTCCGCACCCGGCGCCTCAAGCATTTTCGAGGCGAGGGCGGGCGCGCGGGGCGTCGAGAGGTCACATCGATTTTCCCTGGTACCTTCAGGTTCAAATTAGAGAGACGTAATAAACGTAAGCTTTGTACCAGAAAGGAAGTTTTGATCAATTAGTAATTGCAGTGCAATCGTGTCGATCATTTAAAATCGATTGAATAATAATCTGTCAAAACATGTTGAAGCAATTAGAAGGAAGGAACAAGGTAAAAAAATCACGATTGAATATTTTTTTTCCTCAACCTGGTTACAAAATATGAGTGTAAAAGAAGGATAAACAAACAATTATCACACAAAAACACATAATAGATTTTGTTGATGAACCGATTAAATTATCTTAAAGAAGACTGAGTATGTCCGTACAAGGCGATTTTAGGCGAAATTAAGGGCGATATTTAGGGTTCTTTTCTATTGCAAATGGCGAAGAAAAAATACCAAAAAAATCCCAAAAAAATTCCTTTATCTTCTGCACATGCTTCGATTCACTCTCTTAGGGCTTCATCTACTATGGTGGCGAGATCAGAGGCGCAGGTGGTGGATATGAATCTTGAAGATACTGATGAAATTGAGAGCTTGAACCTTGATCAGGAGGTTGGAGTGGTGGTTGCGGATGTGGCGACGTCGGAGTGGCAGGAAGTAGGGTCGAAGGCGAGTGAAGGTAATTCTTCTCCCCCTTTGCTTCAGATTACGAAGGGTGATGTATTACCTGAAATTGAGTTCTGGTCCTCCTCGATTTGTTGCTATATTTTGGGTGCAAATCCTCCAGTGGAGGTGATTCAGGGATTTGTAAAGCGAGTATGGGGGAAATATAGTGTGGATAAAGTCTCGTTTATGAACAATGGGGTCTTTCTGGTACGATTTGGGCAGATGGAGCATGTGACTGAAATTATGAAGGGGGGCTTTTACTTGTTCGATAATAAGCCGGTGATTGTGAAACAATGGTCACCTGGTGTTCCTCTTGTGAAGGAGGCTGTCGATAAGGTCCCTGTCTGGGTGAAATTACATTTGTTGGATTTGAAATTTTGGGGTGAAGGCTGCCTGTGTAAGATTGCTAGTTTGCTTGGGACTTATGTGAAGATGGATTTCATGACTGAATCCAAAACTAGACTGGGATATGCGCGGATTTTGGTTGAGGTCAAGTTGGGGCAGGAATGTCCTCGCTCTATTTGTTTTTTGGATGAAAATGGGATGAAGGTGGACCTTTTGGTGGAGTGTGAATGGATGCCTATTCAATGCAAGATGTGTAAGGGATATGGCCATAAGGATGAACAATGTCGAAGGAAGACTGAGGAGAAGAGGGTCTGGAGACCTAAACCAGCTGTTGTGCCTATTATACCTCCACCTACGGCCACTGTTGCTCGAGCTTCATCAACTGCTGGTTCTGCGGGGGATATCTGTACTCCAATGAAGGTGTTAAGTGGGCTGGGGAATTCTGGTAGTGTAATGCGAACCACGGATAAGGGGTCGTTTCTGGAAGTGCTAACTAATGTGGCCTCAGGTAGTGGGAGTAAGGCGATTGATAAAGGAGGTGGATTTGCGTTAGATTTCTTTGATGGCAATGGGTAATTTGGGTTTTTGGAATGTTAGGGGACTTAATAAGGTGAATAAACAACAGGATGTTAAGTTTTTTTTCCAACAGAATAAGGTAGAATTGTTTGGCATTTTGGAGACTAGGGTAGCTGCTTGTTCTATGAATAAGATTGTTCCTTTTTTTGCTAATGCATGGTCTATTTGTACAAACTCAAGCTTACACAAAGGTGGTAGAATTTGGTTGTTATGGAGCCCACGGTTATATCATATTAATGTACTGGTACTGGATGCTCAGTGCATTGTGGTAGAGGTGCATAATCTGCTGTCTCAAAGGAAGTTTTTGCTAACTATGGTGTATGCTTTTAATCATATACATGAAAGGAAGGCATTATGGACTATATTGTGTCAGTTTAGGGGTTATAAGGGGCCTTGGTTGGTTTGTGGGGATTTTAATAATGTTCTGCGAGGGACTGAGAGAATAGGAGCAGAGGTCACTTTGCAAGAAATGGAACCGTTTTCGGATTGTATCCATCAATGTGGGTTACAGGAGATGAAGTCACATGGAGCTTTCTTCACTTGGAATAACAAACAGCGAGATGAGAATAGGGTTTGGAGTAGAATTGACAGGGTGCTTATCAATGCGGATTTTTTTGATGAGTATCCAGAGTCAGTGGCTCATTTCTTACCTGAGGGTTTATATGACCATTGTCCTTGCGTGATCAGATTGGAGGTGGAGGCCTTCAAGCGGAAGAGCATGTTTAAGTATTTTAATATGTGGGGCTTGGCTCCAACTTTCAAGAAGGTGGTTGAGGGGATATGGCTGAAGAAACACCGGGGGTGTCAGATGTACCAGGTGGCTAGGAGACTCAAGCTACTCAAACACTCTTTGAAGACTCTAAATTGTGCTAGTTTTTCAAATGTCGAGAACATAGCTGCGACAGCTCTGGTGAATCTGAAACAGGTACAGCAGCAGCTTCAGGGGGCCGGGAATCAGGGAGATTTGTTGGTGCTTGAAGAGCAATTACGAGAGACAGCCAGCGTTTTGGTGAAGGCTAGAGAATCTTTTCTGCGTCAGAAAGCGAAGGCTGTTTGGATTGAAAAAGGGGACGATAATACGGCTTTTTTTCATAGTGCGTTGAAGACTCGAAGAATGACTAACAGGGTTACTTCTATTACTAAGCTGGATGGGGTTGAAGTGACAGATCAAGAGGGTATACAGGCGGCCTTCATTGAGTTCTATGAATCTTTACTTGGAAGCAGTTTGCCTACTTGTGCCGTTCATAATTTAACAGTACAACAGGGGTCAATTGTTAGGGAGGAGGATTGGCCTAGGATGTTGGCGATTCCTACTCCTAGTGAGATTAAGGCTGCTATCTTTAGCATCCCAGATGATAAGGCACCAGGCCCTGATGGGTATTCTAGCAAATTTTTCAAGGATGCGTGGGATATAGTGGGAGAAGATGTGTGTTTGGCTGTTCGGGAATTTTTTCAGAATGGCAGATTGTTGAAGCAAGTGAATGCGACTGTTTTGACTCTGATTCCTAAAGTTGACAGGCCTAAATATGTTACACAGTTTAGACCCATAGCTTGTTGCAATGTGCTGTCCAAGTGTATATCGAAGCTTCTAAAAACACCAAATTAGTAAAAGAGTTTAAAAATTATTATTGTACGATCTATTGAAAAGGTAAGAATGAACATATTAAGAAATTTTATTTGCGGAAAAGAAACTCAAAACGAAATCGTGGATTAATAGTTTTAAAGCAGTTGAATATTAAGATTGAAGAACTAGAAGGATATACTAAAAACGAGTATAGCTAACCATGTTGAATGAGGTTCCTACGAATATGGTGGTTAACTTAGATTAAGAGCTTCCGCTGCGTGCTCTGATGGTAGGATCGTACAATCGCAATTCGGCCTCAAGATTCTTGCTCCAGCTAAACAATCAGAAAGACTCAAAAACTTTCAAAGTTAAATCTCTCGTCTTTTCGAAAGATTTAAGGAAAAGAAGGTTTGAAATGCGAATAATCAAATGATTAAAGTCGAAGAAACAAATAAGTCGAATAGGTAATAAATATTGTTAAAAGTAGCGTCATTCTTTTTGTGGTAATCAATTGATCAAAACTTCCTTTGTGGCATTAAATATTGTTAAAAAGTAGCGTCATTCATTTTTGTTAAGCTTACGTTAAAAAGTAAGCGTCATTCATTTTAACAATATTTATTTGAGAGTGTAATAAACGTAAGCTTAGTACCACAAATATTGGTAAAAAGTAAGGGTCATAAAAGTGTATTAAAACGGTATGTAAAATACTTCTTTTTGTTGGGCATTAAAAATAAAGGCTATTAACACGAAATTTATAAGGTCGTTAGCATTATCATTTGATAAAGAAACTAGTGCTGCGACCCGTGATAATCACGGGACATCTAGAATTCTTTTTTCAAATGCAGTTGGGATATATTATGTTTAATGTATCATATTTCGGTTTGTAATAACATACTACACGTTTCTAATGTACTAAACATTGGATTTGAATTAACACAATCGATATTATTCTCATAATGTATCAAGTCCAATGCCTAATTAGGTTTGTACATCTTACTAAGTCAACCCCTACCTGCGGCCGAATGTAACACCCAACTTACTCGTCACATTTCACAGTACTATGCATTCAACCGCTCATACTCACAGCGCACTTACACGCAGTGTCCGTAACAACTATATTTTTACAGCAGTAGAACGTTGGAATGACTGCCATAGTAAGGCATATTGACAATTACGGCAACAACAATGTATGGATAATGGGACATGCAAAGAAAGCAACAAAGAATAACTACGCACGCGCTTAAAGAGCCTTTTGACAAAGAAGGCAAGAACGGCAAAGAAGAGAGTAACGGCCAGAAAAACAGCTCGCAGGGACATCAACGGAGTTGACATACACAATCACAAAACTAAATGAACAGGCCATTGATACGAAACACACCAAAGCTCCGAATAATAGCCTTAATTTCAACTAAACAGGGATCTCGTTAAGTCTTCACGAGCCGTGGCATACGTCTGCGATATGGTCTGCCGTCAAATACCGCTAGCTCGCTACATTCAGCCCCAAAAAGATCAACTAAGGATCTGATGGAAATCGAGTGCGTCATATCATTCTAGTAAGCAGTCAATGGTCAGCAAAAATCAAATATAAAGCTATATAATGTAAGTAATCACCTCCGGCGATGTGTCATCACTTAGACCGGAAAGACGATACAACTTCTTCATTCTTCCTTTGGCAGGTGCCTTCAGTGCATCAAGATCAGGGACCTCAGCAGCATCTTCATCGGTAATTACAGTGAAAAAGTCAATAGGGACCTAACCAATCAATAAGCCTGATTCACAAATATAAGACAATCATTCACACACCCACACATAAAAACAAAAAAAAAAAAAGATTTAAAGATTGATCACTTTACTTCGACGTTATTCCTCTTTTCTTTCACAATTCAAGTAGGATATCATGATATCTCATAAAATGGTGACTTAGTAAAGGTCCTAAAGCAATTGATCAACCATAACGAACTTGAAGAGCGAAGAGTAGCAATACTCCGTAATTTGTGCACTCAGATGTCTACAAAACAGGGCTAACCGCACTTTCATTGTCAACACCCTACGAGGCACAGCTTTTGGTGCCATTTTCATACCTTTGATTACATGGAATTTTTCTATTTGATAGACAAGTAGGTAACTCCAGAAACACTCCATTAGTGTTAATTAGAGTTATTGGGTTGTAATTACCTTTTTGCAATATTAGATTACACATCTGCCAAATTATCCTCTGCAACAAAATTCACAGGCTTTGCTCCCAGCAGAACAAAAAACCCAAAAAATCTAGTAAAGAAGGTAACAGTATCAAGATGTGTGAATGTCAAAACCGTAATTAAGCGCTGATAAGGTAAAACGAAAAAAGAAAAACATTAAATAACTACGGGTAATTACGTACAATGTATGATCACATTGATTACTGTCAAAATTCCAAAAAAAAAAAAAACGAAAGAAAATTATTATTATTTTTTTTTAAAGTGGAGCACAAAAACAAAATATATAGTACATGAAAACACATTGGAATGTAAATAGGAATCAAAGTCACCAATTGCGATTCATCCTCGAATTATACTTGCTCCGACAGTTTACTAACAATGAACATTCTCCCTAAGAAGAAAAAAAACAATGAACATTCTGATATATACTAATTACATCTTACGGAGTACAAAGAGCTCTTAAAATTAAGGCAAAAAAGCTATAAAAAAAAAAACAAACGAAAAACGCTCGACACAACTAAAGACGATAATTGTAACATAAGAATCAAACTACATGCATTAGGAACATGTTATAAAAACGAATTGGTACAAATATTCACATGCATGTGGATAGTTGAGGGTATTCGTATTCAGATTAATTTTGCACTTGTTAGGTCTAATTAAAAAGTCTCGTAAGAATTAAAAGTTCATCGAAACCAATTTCGACATAATTGAGGCTAAGAAGTTATGTAATGGGCAATCACTGACATTAGGATTGTTCTCATACGACAACGCGACCTCATCTCAAATCGGTGCTGGGCATTTGCAGTGACTATACCATGGTTGTATAGATCTCAAGCAAAACTGCAACCGTACATTACACACAACATTGCAATTAATGCAAGGCTACAAATTATGTAATTTTGAGGTAAAAAATAAAGTGAAATATTTGGTATACCTAAACATACACAGCCATTGCTATAGATATGAGCTTGGAAACCGTATGATTCAAAACTTTTGCATCCAATTCCCTGTACGGTTGAGACGTGGGGTAAAATAGCTACAGAAACCAAAGAATTCCAACGAACACCAAGAAACAGAAGCATTGATAGAGTAAACTTATAAAGTCCTAAAAGTAGAGTGTACCTAAGAAATCAATGACGATGCCGGGTTGGAGTTTGTTCGAAGCAACCAAGCAAGGACCAATGAGGGAGGTCGTTGTACTGTGGTTCAAAGTTACACAACGTTGTGACCACGATGACATAGAGCATTACCTTTATTTCATTCAATCACTCACTTTTCTTCTGTCTGCTTATTAGGCTCGATCGATGTTTTTGAAAAATAAAGTGTTCTATTTATTTACGAACAATTCATAAAATCAATGGAAGAATATGATTGGTCTCCATTCCTAGAGGAATTACCTACACAAAAGTAGTGAAATGCTGAGATTGAAGTTTCAAACCTAAATTCAAATGCAATCAAATAGGGTATACACAAAGTAATGCCATGGTCCGACAAGAAGGATGAGACAGAATGACAAAGAATTCAAAACATTAAAAAAACAGCAAATAAAAAGTGTTATATCAAACTAAATCGAACGTTGAACCGAATAAATCTGTAATCACGATAAGTAATAGATTTTCAAAGATAAAATTCAAAACAAAGGGATCAAAACCAAAACCACAAGTTCTTAAAATCATATCGCATAACTTCGCTCCCAATCAAAACCACTACGTGTTCAGATCATGTTTATGATTAATAGTCAGCACTGTTTAACGCTCTACGTAAAAAGGGTAAGCAAAGCATACATAGAATGAAAGTAGCAAAAACCTGGTTAATAGATGGCTCAGGGGATCGAGAACTATGATTATGCGTCAGCTTTTTGGGCCATTTCTCGAACCTCTTAGATTCATCAAGTAAAGATCACATTAGGACATGTGAGTCACCTGTCATTAAATATCAATGTGAGATGGTCTCAACTACCCACCTATCCTTTCCGCCAACTCGCTCAGCTCAGATAACCTTTGAGTTAAACGGAACTATTCACTGTTATATGATCGAATGGATTTAATCGAGCACCCAAAATTATTCTATTCAATTAGAAGAATATAAAGATTGAAATTGTTAACTGAATGACAATTTAAGTAAGATAAATTATTGACTGAAATCAAAAGGCAAATGAAAAAAGAAAATAGAGAGAAATTATACCAACTTTAATTGCGATGAAATAGAGTAAGTTTTGATAAAAATCTGTAGAGAAAACTAACTAAAAAATAAATCTGAATAAACTGGAGAGAAAAATGATGCCCTTCTCTACAGTCGCCTTCATGACTCTCGTTCTACTACCATTTTTGTGTTCTCTTTGTGTTCACAGCAATCAATTGATTGATCTTTCATCTTCCTTGAGTATAGGAAATGTTACCAAAGAAATATCAATCAGTGTTAGTATGTTCCATACAAATTTAATAAAGTGCAATGATAAATACTTTAGATTAATTAATACTCACCTCAGCGCATAGCAGCCTCGATAGCTAGTGTACGTAACGCAGTGGTAAGAGCACGACGCAGTGGAGAGCGCACAACAAAAAACAGTAGTATGCAGCAGCGAATAGCAGAACGCAGCCCGCACAGCAGAACGTAAAGATGTCGCAACTGATAGTTGACAACAAAATGCAACAGCGGGCAGAGGACACCAGACCGCAACAGCAAACAACGAACAACGAATACCAGAATGAAGAGGCTTCTCGTAGGAAACAAAATCACCATCAACACAACCTCTATTTCAAAAATTCAATGTCGAGTAGTAAAGAAGCAAATCTAATGAAGTCAGATAATCACAAAAATTAACTTAAAAGACAGGAATATTAAAACGTCTAAATCGTAATTGAAACAAAACATCGTCAATAAAACGACCTCGATTTAATGAAAAGCAATGTACAACAACAAACAAACCCAAACCATAACAAAAGCCAAACTAATATGGAGTATAGCTCAAAGGAGTTGAGCATCTACAGTGAACCATACGGAGAGAGATCAATTTCAGGGCGATGAAACAACGATTATAATACCGTGGTGAGAGCCATTTTTTAATTGATTTGGATTTCTCGTAATTAGCGGTTGTGATCCATAGATGCCATCGACAACAGTAGTCCGTCTTTTGATTGATTGACGCCATTATATCACGCTAAAAATATGCAATTATTAGAAGGTAACATGGATTAAGGAACCAAGAGAATAGTAGTGAACACTTCTTTTTATAACAGAACAGTCATTCCAAAACTGAGTTCACTGCTGGTACAAACCCAAAATAAATATTGATTTACAAAAGCACAAAAATAATCAGGAAGCGATTTCAATTATTTTTAATTTCGCAGTGCGTACGGTAGAAGATAGAACGGAGTAATGTTGTTTCCAATTCGTCTAAATGAAAACATCATTGTGAGAAGGCCCTAAAGATTCCGTATTGGTCATGACCGTAGAGAAACATGTATTTTTAACGCATATACCAATTTACGATCATACTCTTTCAAATTAATGCACAAAGAATTCTCTACATAATTCAATCAATAAAAGAAGCTAGTAACAACCAAAATTCTCCTCCTTCAAACAAATCGACAAATAAATTTTCGATTTAAATCGATCAAAATCATATTCCTTCAAGCCAATATACAAATAAATTATCTTAACATCATATCAATTGGATTGAAATCAATAGAAAAACAAATTACTTGAAATTAATCTGTCTACATACGAAACAAATACCTAGGGTTGTACAACTAACACGATTTGTGCAACCGTGATAGTTGAATTCAAAAATGTTAGAATGGTGTCCTTAGTCCTGTCCCATTAATCTTCAAATTTCTTTTTATTTGATAGAAGTCTCTTGCACCCTTGCAGGCGTATGTTACAGGCAATCTCAACCTGACACCGTCTACCTTTTTAACAAAATGTTACGTCGTATAAGTTGCGTTTAGCCAGAATAATGAGTTTACACGCTGGCAACACCGACTTTTGACTCGAGTCGATAAACCAACCAAGACACACACCCAAACTAATACGGAGTACAATTCAAACATTTGAGTTGCGTACAAACACATACAAAACAAAAATTCCGATCTACAACTACTAATTCCGATGCACTTTACGTTGGGGACGTAGGGCCATATAATTTCAACGCGTAAAATTTTAATGAGTAACAACAAAGAAACAAAACAAAACAAATCAAATCAAATCAGATAAAAATAGAACGGTTTATCACCAAATTATACCCAATCAATCCAAAATCCTAAATTCCTGAAACATCAATCAACATCTACCAAAACTCAATCATCCATTTCCCAAAAACTCATGAACAACTAAACTAACTTAATCAAACACTATAATTCATAAAAAGAATCAACCTTGAGAGCTTTCTCATTGAAGACGTCACGAGAAATCTGCAGCAAATTTGTGTCGAGCCTCACTAAGACCTTCGCATATTCTTCGTCTCTTCGATGGTAAGCGTTAGATGGAAGCGCTGGAGGCGTTTATCGTTGATTGAAATAATCGACTGATGAGTTGGGAGTCTTCAATTCTTCAATTTTGCCTTTGCCTTTGCCTTTTAAAATTAGCTGACGTGTAATCAAGGAATGACGTGGATGCATTAGGGGAAAATTTGGGTTGCTTTTCAGGGGTTGCATAGGGTTATTTTGTTTTAATAGTAATATATTGATATTGATAGGATTATAATGTATGTAATTTTAGAAGATGAGTATGATGATATCGAATAAGCCATATAACACATACGAATGTAATTATCAGAGTGAAACATTTTGTAATAAACAAATAGACTATAAAAAGATGATTAAATCAAATGAAAAGCTTTAATCATTTGTCTTAGAGGTGAAACGAGGAGTCTTTAAAGGCGAAGACTTATCAAGTCGATACACGGTCTCGCATGGCACCATTACTCTTGTAGCTGCATCCAAAGTAAACACATGATCTAATGGTGGGGAATCCAAAATCCACCATTCATACAACTACTCATCCATAATAAACATACATCCTCAATAAGCGATATCGCGCAAACTAACCCATAAGACTTTTGCCCATTACCCTCACTCGGTTACTTGATTCATTTTAAATTATTTACCAAATGAGAGCTGGGAGCGTATTCGCTCTGATACCAACTATAACAACCCGGATTTTCCAACAAAATAAAAATAAAGAAATAAAGGATTTATAAAAGAAAATAAAACAAGGGCGAGCCATGGTGGCGGAAACACCGTGGAATCCGGATCGTCACTAACTAAAACAGCGGTCTAGACTTCAAAGTCTAAACAAGCGGGAATAAATACCCTTACAAAGGCTAACTGAAAAGCAGCTCTAAACTAATGAAAAAGGGTAAACGAATAATCAACTATAATATAAGAGCTATTCACGCGGAAGACCTCACTCTTCAACCCGTCCCCGCGCAAATCTGCCGCAAAGAATGCAACAGCCACAATCAGTGGGGAGTAACTAGGTGCTCCCCAATCATATTTTAACATAATCAATATATACTACAATACAACATCCGACCCAACTGGCCTATGGCCTATAATCAAAGTGTAAATCAATCGACAACATATGACCTCGAGTCAACCATAATTAACTAACTCATTTTATTATTTAGGCTCCAACTGTCAACTGAATCAATCAATCAACAGGCGCAAGAGTAAGCACGGAATACTGGGTGCTACAAAACACCCCGGAACGACAAAAGTCTCAACCCTATGGCGGAACAATAAAAGTTCCTTAACTGTCTAAATTTGGCCAAACCCACCGCGACAAAAACGGTGTCACCGCGACAAAAACGGTGTCGACATAATAATCAATAACCATAGTCTCTAACCGCGACAAAAACGGTTGAGAACCAAGAGGTGGTATCCGTCCAACAAAAGACGTCGTTTCTCCTCACGCACGGGCCCAACAGTGCACGTACGCACACTTAACTCAAGCAATCAAACAAGTCAATTCAAACTTGAACTGACTCACAATCAACATCAATATAATTAACCAAGTGGTGGTTGCCCAGGTGGAATTTGGGTTAACCTGGAAGTGTGCAACAAAGTGTGAGGTCCCAGGCTCAAATCCCACCTGGAACCAAAAGAATAAAAAGAAAACAAAGCACACTACTTGGCCACCGCAGCCCCTGTCGGGGGTGGCTTACATGGTACAAGTGGTGGCGCGGGATTGCATGTACCCGGGGGGGACTCAACCCCCTCGTCATCAAAAAAAAACATCAATTTAATTATCCTTTACCCAACAATGCCTCCACAATTCATTTTATAACCAATCTCAACTCAAGTTATAGTGAACGGTTCAATAACGGTTTAATACGGAGTAATTAACAATATAACCCAAAAATAATCAACTTAGAGCCTACAAACCAACCCAAGATTACACCTTTAAACCTCATAACAAACACCCTTTATTCCACAACATCATATCCATCATCTTTACATTCATTCTCAACCTCATCGTAGTTAACGGCGTAGTAATTAAGCTTAATACGGAGTAATTAGTCTTTTAACTCAATAGTAACCTTAACAAACCATCATATCATCCGAAAGCTATCACATTTAGGTGATCTAGCATCAAAATAAACAATATCAAAGCATCTCCAAACAACCTAGTACATGCTACTAGACGAAGATATCAAACAACATTTAGGTGATCTAGCATCAAAATAAGACGAAGATCGCAACTTTACATCACAACATCCCAAAGGCCACGACTTTTCATCCACAACAACAATCAAATCATCCTCAATCAATCCTATGGTCTCACACAAGTTAAAACATGACTAGGGCTACACCCAGTAACCTTTTTAAGCACAAAACCAAGCATAGGTTTTCTCCTCTTCCATGAACATAGGGCTTGTTCCTCGAGTTCACCTTTTCCTTTGACCATATACTCAAATCATATACAAAATATAAGAAATAAACCCTAATAATAAAGATTAACAACAAAACTATCAAAACTATACTAAGAACGAGGAAAGAACGAAGGATTACCGAAGAAAATATGAAAGGAAGGAATTAGAGTTGAAAAGGATGAATCTTGAAGGATTTCAATGGAGTTTTAATGAGGGATTTAATGGAGAAATGATGAGGGAATTATGAAAGTTGAGGAGAGAGAAGAGAGGAAATTACGGCTTAGAAGTATAATTATGAAGTTAATGACGAAATTTAGGTTTAGGAATTAATATATAATAATACGGAATTTAGGAGTCCCACTTAAACAAAAATCCGGTAAAAGCCAAAAAGGTGTTGCCGGCCGGTCTGGACCGGCTGCCGGCCGGCCGACTGGGTGCCCGCCTCTCGCTCGCGCGTCTCTCGCCCCTTGGTCGCGTGTTCTGCTCTAGTATTTTCGGATGCTTTCTCTCCAACCCGCGTACTATTGACGACCTTACTCCTTTCTCCTACCTCGCCACTCACCTCCAAACAACACCAGACATACCCACACACTCAACCACACCACGACACTCGTGCGTCGGCTCTACGACACGACACGCAAGCTACGGAAACGACTTTCTCAAGCTAGAAATGAGAAAATTGTATGAAACGAAATACAAATATTAATGAGATGAATTATAAAATATATGAAATTAGTCGGGGTGTTACAATCAATAACATTAAACTTCTCGAAAGAGGATACTCCAAGGGCATAGGTGGGTAGAGAGATATCTCCCAAGGTATGCTTGACTTCACTGCTGAATCCTACCAGAACATTTGAGTTCTTGGTCTGCTTGTCTTCATCAATACCCATCTCTTTTAGCGCATTCAGCATGATCAGGTTTACAAAACTGCCGCCGTCGACCAGAACTCGGCGTACAAGGCTGCTCCTAATCTGCAGTTTGATTACTAGGCTATGATGGTGGAGTTCTGGGATGCCTTCACAGTCTTGATGATCAAAGGAAACCGTCACTTAGTTCTTCTCTATACTAGTCGGAGGTTGTATCCTTTCTTCCTTGGCAATCCTCTTGGCTGCAGAATAGGTCAGACCACAGATATCTGAACCACCGTTGATGAACTTTATCTCATGCGTGTACGGTGGAGGATTTGGCGGCTTGTCTGACTCTTGCGCTTTGGAATCATAGGACTTGGCGTTCTCGTCTCTACTCAGGTTCTTTTGTACTGGTCTGATAATATCTTTCAGACGTCCAGTTCTGAGCTGATAGTCTATCTTCTTCTTGAAAGCGTAGCACTCCTCAATATTGTGGCCAATGTCCCCATGATACTCACTATACTTCTTAGGATTCATGTTCGGGATTGGACGCTTATTCTTCTTGGGCCATCTTGCAGCACTTCCGAAGCTCTCCAGTTTGGCAATCAACTGGGGGACATCAACACGAAGATTGTTAATGTCAAGAGAGTCATCAGAATTTACCGTATCAGAACTGACTATAGGGACGTGTGTCCTGGAGGGCCTCTAGTATGGCGCTGGTCTGCTCTGGATACGTCCACTGTCTGCTTTCCTGTTCACCTTCTCATAGCCTGAGCTATCCTGAAGGCTGAAAGCATCCTCTTCAAGTCTGATCTGGGCCAGCGTTTTTGCTTGCACATCCTCGAAAGTAGTACACGGATATTTCGTTAGTACACGGTACAGTTCAGAATTTCTTACCAAACCCTGCCTATAGGCTTGTATGGTAGTGGCTATATCACAGTTGGGGATGAAAATTTTCTCTTTGTTGAACCTCTGGAGATAATCACGGAAAGACTCATCTTGCTTCTGTACAATTTTGTACAGATCACTAGTTTGCTTTCACTACTACAAATCTGAGCAAAAACAACGGAGCAAAAACAACACAAATTGCTATGTTCGTTGTTTATAATATTATAAACAACGCAATTAAAATTTCCGTTGTCAAAACTTTAGGCGCCAAATCAAACTCATCACTAAAAACAACGAAAAAATCATTAAAAACAACGGGTGGGTTATAAAAAACGGTTTTTATTAAAAATGTATTGTTTTTGAGTTAGACTTTAAATAACGGTTTCGTAGTGGAAAACCGTTATGGAACGGAGGAAGTACTACGATAATTCACTACTACAAAATTGGCAATAGAGAACTGTTAAAATAAGTCTTACAGAACGCCTTTGGACCGTTCTCCACCTCGGCGATCTATATTGTTTAGAAAACGGTTGGAAGAGGCGATTTATAGGGACAAGAATAGAGAACGCATGTTACCATTGTTTGTTTTCTTTTTAATTTGAAAAGAGAACATATATCTCAAATAATTGTTCTCTAAAAAGAGGAATAGAGAACACCTCCTTAAGCTAACAGCTCTCTAGATATAGGAAAAGAGAACAGTTTAATTAGACACCAGCTCTCTATTCTTTTTTCTTTAATAAAAAAAAATAAATATAACCAAATAATATAAAAATAAAATTATTAAAATATCAAAAGAAAGCATATTATTGTTCATAATATAACTCAAAGATACATTATCCCAAAACTTGGGTCTTAAAAAGATAGTTGTGTACATACTAACAATTAAAGTTGTTTTACATTTGCGAGTGCTGGATGCCTAGCGTCTTCAATAATGGGAATAACATTAGTCCTCTTCTTTGCCATTTTAACCAAATCCCTGCCACTCTTGTTCGAGAATTCGATTGCGTAAACAACGCACTCCTGCCAAAACAGTACCATTGTCAGAATCAGCTTCTCGTACATAACGTGTGTAAATTCATCTAATGATGTACATGTAAATTACTTACGGGTCCAACAACATCTGAGACATGAGACACTGGCTGCTCCGTATGTACCCAAGGTACAACACCTTAGCACCAGGTTGCTGATAAAAACAACAGCAATTTCAATCAATATCCATCATAGGGAAAACTGAAACAAGCGTCCAAACAACGATTTAAAATACGAAACAAAACAACTCACAATCCAGATGTTGTCGACACCACTGAGAATAGCAGCTGCTAACTTTGATCGGAAAGGGTTCCAGACCCTATACTCAGTCTTGGTTCCATCATCTTGCTGCAAATACACACAAAGATTTAAGCATATATAACAAAACCATCTAATAATACATCAACATTAAGCTCGAAATTCCAATGCAAACATCACTGAGCTCATTGTGAGAAACATGTGCCCCGTTGAACGTAGCTAAGAAGTCTAACTACTGTAAAATCAACGACTAAGGGAAAATAAAATGTTATGTACATCAAAATAAGAAACAACAAGCTCACACTAGATCATTAGAAAAATCTCTCATACATTAACAAAACTAACATTAAAATGAACTCAACCAACTAAATACACCTTCAAAACGTAGAAAATGCATCAGAAACTTTATCTATGGTCAAAGCAGAATCATTGCATCAGTTACAGACTTACAGCTAGCTTACGCTGGATTATCAGGAAGTGTTCTAGTACCAAAACAAGATTAAAATGAAAATGAGCAAAATCGAGGATATGCACCAACAAAAACACAACACATACACCAAACTATTAAACACAAAGCAAGCAAAAACAAGCAGAAAATACAAGCTAAACAATCTCGGAAATGTAAAACAGATTACTAGTTCAAACAAGACATAAACTCCTAATGACTTGATAAACTACTAATGACTTGATAATCTCGGAAAAGTAAAACAGATTACTATACACAACTAAAATAGTGAGTCATAAACTCCTAATGACTTGATAAACATCATTATCTCGATTTGTCTACGCCGAAACTTGTGAATAAAAAACTAACTATAGAACAATCAGATTACTAGTTCAAACAAGACAACATTAATCAAATTCATTATAACCATTACTCTACTAATTAAATTAAGTTACAAGGATCATTAACGATCCAATTATAAAACAAACAACTACATTGATCAAAGCACTACAATCAATTATCAACTCGCGTCATTGAAAATCATGGATGAATAATATTCCTAAATATCATCAAGAGGCTTCTTATCAATTACTTTAAGGCAACTAATAATCAAATTCATGGGAATTGAATCTGCAACGAATACCGTCATCGCGAAACCCTAATTGTGTAACCTAATTTCAATTCAACAATTATTTCATCAAATTCTGTTAACAGAGAATATAGGAATGAACTTTCTTTCTATTATTGATCTCAAAGTTCGAATAAATACAAAGTGTATCGTAGGTTACTTCTAGGGTTTTGAATAGGGCCAAGCCCAAATATACGTAACATACTCGACATACTACGGGCCTAGCTATTACCCCCCCTCAAGACGGAGCATACAAATTACAGATGCCCATCTTGCCTAACAAATCAGTAAATGTGGCAGTGCCGAGAGATTTCGTAAGAATATCCGCTAACTGAGACGAGGTGTGAACGTAGGAAGGAGCAATGAGGCCATCCTTAATCGCGTCGCGAACGAAATGACAGTCAATTTCAATGTGCTTTGTGCGCTCATGAAAGACTGGGTTTTGAGCAATATGGAGGGCCGATTGGCTGTCACAGGCAACGGGGACAGGAGAGGACTGGTGAACACCAAAACAAGCGAGAAGACCCAAGAGCCACTTGATCTCGCTGGTGAGCATAGCCATAGCGCGGTACTCAGCCTCGGCCGAAGAACGAGAGACGGTGGGCTGCTTCTTGGTCTTCCAAGACACCGGAGTGGAGCCGAGAAAGACAAGCCAGCCGGTAAGAGAACGCCGTGTATCCGGGCATGCAGCCCAATCAGAAACACACCAACCAGAGAGAGTTAAAGAAGCATCGGCGCGAAATAAAATACCTTACCCTGGGGCAGATTTCAAGTAACGGACGACGCGGAGAGCCGCATCCCAATGACAATCACGAGGAGCCTGCATGTATTGGGACAGGATGTGCACAGAGTAGGCGAGGTCGGGTCGCGTCACAACAAGATATACGAGCCGGCCGACGAGGCGGCGATAGCGCTCAGGATCCGCAAGAAACGAGCCGCCCGTGCATCGAGGCGATGATTACGCTTCCATTGAGTCTTTGGTGGTTTGCATCCAAGGAGACCAACTTCGGAAATAATGTCTAGAGCGTACTTAAGTTGACAAACGTAGATACCGGAAGCATTACGGGCTACTTCCAACCCCAAAAAATATTTTAGATCACCAAGGTCCTTCATGTGAAAGCACGAGTGGAGGTACCGTTTGAATATGGAGATAGCCGCGGCATCGTTGCCGGAAACAAGCAAGTCATCGACGTAAATGAGAACATGAATATGAACCGTACCCTTAGTATACGTGAATAAGGAGTGATCCGAGGCACTCTGAATGAACCCATATTTCTTTAATGCAACTCCGAGTTTAGCGAACCAGCACCGAGGTGCCTGCTTCAACCCGTATAAAGACTTGCGCAAGCGACAGACGAGGCCAGGGGACGGTGACTCAAATCCCGGCGGTAAACGCATATAAACTTCTTCCTCCAAATCACCATGAAGGAAGGCGTTATGTACATCCATTTGGTGTAAGTGCCAATTTCTAGTAGCTGCAACAGCAAGAAAAACTCGTACCGTGGTCATCTTAGCCACAGGAGCAAACGTCTCATCATAATCGAGGCCTTCCGTTTGATGATTTCCAAAAACAACAAGGCGAGCTTTGAGGCGTTCGATCGTGGAGTCGGATTTGTATTTTATTTTATAAAGCCATTTGCTACCCAATGCTTTCTTACCGGGAGGGAGAGGTTCCAACGTCCATGTGTTATTAGCAATAAGAGCGGCCATCTTGGATTCCATGGCCGCGCGCCAGCCTGGGTCCTGAACCGCGTCCTTAAAGGAGCAAGGTTCCTTGTGTACAGAAACAGCGGCAAGAAAAGCACGGTGGTGAGAGGAAAAAATATCAGACGTGTCATATTTTTGCAAGGGATAAGGCGTACCTGACGTAGAAGGCGAGACACGGACATGGGTGACCGGAGACGAACCACTACCAGAGACAAGATTGTCAACAACAAAATCGCGAAGACGAGAGTTAGGAATTTTCTGACGTTGCCCACGACCGAGTACACTCTCCCCAGACTCAAGAGCCAGAGTCGAGGAGCCGGCCGGGGTCATTGCCACCGCGGGCAACAGGAGCACGACAAAGAAATGGCCGATCAAAGATTGTCGACAAAGAATGGGCAGGAATGTCGATCAGGGCGATTTCAAATAGTGGATCAGTATCCTCCACATCCCAGTCAAAATTCGTAGTAGTACGAAGCGTATTCTGAGCAGAAATCGAGGAGTCACGAAACGGAAATATATTCTCATAAAATACAACATCGCGGGAGACAAAAAACTCCTCGGTGTCAAGATCAAATAAGTACCATCCCTTTTTTCCGGTGGGGTAGCCGAGGAAGACACACTTGCGACTTCGACTTGCAAACTTGTCACCTTTAGCACGTTGATTGTGAGCGTAGCATAACGAACCAAAGACACGAATAGGCGTATACGGAGGAGGTGAACCAAATAAGACTTCATACGGAGTAAGGCCTTGCAAGAGAGCAGAGGGCGTGCGATTGATAAGATAGGCAGCCGCCATAGCACATTCGCCCCAGAAGCGAAGCGGAAGACTAGCCTGAAACCGTAGTGCACGCGCAACGTTAAGAAGGTGGCGGTGTTTCCGCTCAACACGCCCGTTCTGCTGAGGAGTTCCCACACAAGAGGACTGAAATACGATGCCATGAGAGTCGAAATAGGAACGTAAGGAGTGTAACTCAGTCCCATTGTCACTACGGACCATTTTAATGACAGCCGAGAATTGACGCGAGACCATGGCCTCGAAGCGTAAGAATGTGTCGTGTACAGCAGTTTTAGTCGATAGCAAATATATCCAAACCGCGCGAGAATAGTCATCCACAATTGTAAAAAAATAACGCGCTCCACACGACGCAGGAATGTCATACGAACCCCACAAATCACAATGAATTAATTCAAACACACAAGTACTGTTATTATTACTTAACGGAAAACTGCTACGACAATGTTTTGCACGATGGCAAACATCACAAGGAAGCTTAAGTTTAGCTTTTCTAGTACTAAAAAACGGAAGTAAATTGACAACGTCTTCGGAGGGATGACCCAACCTATTGTGCCAAAGCGAAAAAGACGACTCCACAGAGACAGCACGTGTAGTAATACTCTCGTCTTGGCGAAGGTAGTATAGTCCGTCATGGCGATCACCCAGTCCAATCACCGCCTTCGTACGTAGGTCCTGAAGAGTACACATTTGAGCGTTAGTAAGAAGTTCACACCCCAAATCATCGCAGAGTTGCGAAATAGACACCAAATTACATTGCAACCGAGGTACATAAAAAACAGAAGTTAAAGTAAGAAGGGGAGTAAGGACCACACGGCCCATTTTCGAAGCCGAAACACGCGTCCCATCAGGGAGACTAACATCTCGGCCTGGCACATCACTCACACCAAGCAAACACGATAAATCACCTGTCACGTAGTGCGAACACCCGGTATCAAGGAGCCACTTACCGGAGAAATTATGAGAGGAAACACCGTAAACAGTGACCGGAGGCGTGTCACTCTCAGGAGCCGTGGTGTGAACAGCATTGGTGCTCTCTGTTTTCGGTAAAACAGAGCCAGAAGTACGATCAGTGGAAGACGAGGCGGCACGAGTTCCCCCACGACCCCCCTTGAATGGATTGGTGCTGCTACCCCGAGAAGCACCTTTAGCGGGCTTAGAAAGACCCTTTAATTCATACCACCAGTCCGGGAGCTCATCAAGAAGTTCAAAACACATAGTACGATCATGCCCTTTACGCGAACAATGACTACAAACCAAGTTACGACGTTCGTGACGAGGAAGAGAAGGTGCAGTACGAGGAGCAGAACGCGTGGCTGTGCGGACGGCAAAACTAGCCACCTCGGCAGGAACCGAAGGGGGCTTATGGCCGCGAGCACTCTCATCCTGAGATAATAACAGATACGCTTCACTCACATCCGGCGGCGGCTTCTTCGTCAAGATGATAGAGCGCACAGTACTATACGGGTCAGGTAATAAACCCATCAAAAATTGATGGAGGCGATCGGAGTTACGCCGCGCAAGATGTTGATTTCCGACGTCGGCATCAAGTTTGGAGGTAATAAGCGGCTCATGCCTATCCAACTCGTCCCAAAGGCGACAGAGCTTGCCAAAATAATCTGCTACAGAGAGCCCCTCGGTTTGGCGACATTCATGGAGACGGGTTTTAATTTGGTAGATGCGGAGACCATCAGTTACATTAAATCGGGCGTTAATAGCATCCCACATACTTTTGGCGTTCTCATATTTCGATAAAAGCGAGCGTACCTCAGACGAAAGGGTGTTGTTGAGCCACGTGACAAGCAAGCTCTGTATAGCGTCCCAATCCTCCGACGTGCAAGGGGGTTTGGGCTCGGTATATGTACCATCCAGAAAACCAAACTTCCTGCGAGAACGAAGGGCATGTCGAATAGCATGAGACCAGTCATCAAAGTTATCCAATTGCAGACGTACGGCAGTGATAAACTCGGTTGAACGATCTTGTAAACTGACATAATACGGGGAGGATGCATCGATTTTTTTAGTGGTATCGTCACCCATGGTGACGGCTGTTTAGGGTTGTGGAACCCGGGATCGGACCCAACTCGGCGTCTTGCTTAAGGGCGGATTTTAAAGTTAAAAAAGATTAAGTTGGAAAAACCTTTAAGAACTGTTATGGAGTCGCCACCTATTTATCGCGGAAAATAGGAACCTGCTACCATGTTCTAAGTTAAAAACATGTCCTAGATTTTGGAGCACGCCGACACCCCTAGATCTAAGGCTTGTGAAACCAGATTGGATTCGGGGTGAGGGTACTTTAGAAAAAGAGTTAATTCAAATAATGATTTATGAAAACTGTTGGGACCAAAATATTCACATGGTCCAATAGTCTGAACAAAGCAAATATGCCCAAGCCAAGGAAAGGAGAAAACAAAACTCAGGTCCAGGACCAAGAGCATAGCAAACTTAAGAAGCCTGGACCAGGGCTACGCCTGGGCCAGGAGGGACAACAAAGGCATCTCCTCACCCCGGGCCAAAGATCAAGGGCAAGGAGATGGGAGACAAACTGTTGGGACCGTAAAACCAGTCGGGTCCAGATCTACAAACAGTGTCCAGGCCGCATGACAGTCCAGAACCCACGGCCAGTCCGCACAAGTTCGGGACCCTACCAGATCCAGGATCTATGGTCGTGACCAGTTATGCAGACAAAACAAAGGTGCAGGTCAGGAGAGGAGAAGACAAGGTGGGCCAGGCCCAGCAAAGAAGAAAGTCATTATGACCAAACCCTAGAAAAAGAGTCAACAGAAGCAACTACTTTTAAGGAAGTGATGAAGGAAGACTAGCAACTAACTTGCTCAAAGTGTACGTTGCCTTTGGAGAAGAATAAGGAGAACAAGTCCACCCACCTCCTAAAAAGGAGGGAGAAGACCTAAGTTTAAGGGAAGAAGTTGAGGGCATTTGAAGCATATAAAAGGAGCATTACACAATGGAAGACATCATCAGAATTTACACAACTCAAGCACATCACTCTCTACGCAATTCACAAGCAACTAAACACTTTATAATTATTTTTCGCTTTTATTGTATCCTGTACCAACTGGTCCAGACTCTGTACTTCCTGAACCAGAACTAGTGCATAACCTCTCCTGGCTTGGCGCCCGTGGTTTTCCCTTAACATTTAAGGGTTTTTCCCACGTAACCATATCGTGTGTCTTGTTCTATTTTCGTTGTCTTTTATACATTCTAATCCCAAAATTACGAACAACATAAAGCTAAACCTAAAGGATAGTACTAGTAGATCCACAATCACTTAAACGAACCGTGTGAGAAAATCACCCCGAACAGATTGGCGCCGTCTGTGGGGATACTAGTTTATTAATCCTACAAGTTTTCCAAATCAACAAAATCAGCCCAACGTGAAAGATGGAAGGTCCAAGCGCAGAAGCCATGCTGAAACTCCAGGAGGAATTGCAACAAGCCAAGCAAGTTGCAACGCTGGCAGTGCAGAGGATGCCAAGGCCGAGGCAAAGAAGATCGAAGGAGGCCGAGGCCGTCTCAAGAAACAAATAGAGACCTCGCTCGCCGTAAGAAAGCCTCAGGATCCAGGATCCCACCAGGTACTCCATTTTCTGATGTGATCAAGCAAATTGACTTCTCTATTTTTTCTTCTGGTTCAGGATCCAAAAACAACTCGGGGGGCAACCCTGAAGATGACTCAGGAGTCAACCCTGAAAGTAGGGATGACGATCCAGGACAGCCAGAAAAGATCGATGCAGGACAGATTATGTTGTACATGGTCCAGGAGATCCAAAAGTTGTCAGACATGGTGCAGAAAGTCCCAGGACTGCCCCACCTATAAATGGGTCGTGCCGTAAAGTTACGCTGATTCGCCCTTTGATGATTGCATAGCAATGGTGGAGATGCCCAAAAAGTATACTCCGCCAAACCTGAAACTCTATGATGGGACAACTGACCCCCAGGAGCATGTTGCACAATACAAACAAAGAATGATCAATGCGGCTATTCCCATGGAGAAACGTGAAGCCTGTATGTGTAAGAGCTTTGGCTCTACCCTAACGGGGCCTTGACATGGTTCACCAATCTTCCAAACAGGAGTATCAGGACCTTTGCTGACCTGGTCAACATCTTCAACGTCCAGTTCGCCAGTAGCAGAAAGTTGGACAAACAGACAAGTGACCTGTACCGGGTTGTCCAGGAAGAGGATGAGACCTTGAGAGATTTTCTGTACCGCTTCAACAAGGAGAAAATTTCCATTCCGAGATGTGACATCGGCACAGCAATAGAGGCTTTCCGGCAAGGCTTGGTAAGAGATTCTAGACTTTATATTGAACTAACCCGTTATCCTTGTTCTACCTTTGAAGATGTGCAGGCCAAAGCTCTGGCCCAGATCAGGGTAGAAGAAGACATCTTTATTCAGACACAACTCCATGAGTAATGAGAATAGCACGCAGGAATCCAGCCTACATGGGTCACAGTACCAGACCTGCACCGTACTAGGCGAACCCTGGATCCACAAATACAGAATGTTACAGACGACCAAACCTTCCTGCCCAGGTAAGGATGTCTACAAATTAAAAACCCTAGAAGGTAAAATAATCCCTAAATCGTGGTAGGTCACTCATTTCAAAGCTTTGTCTTATGTAATTTTTTATCTCATATCAAAACAATTACTGACTTGGCGTTGAGGCCGCTGGCAAAACGCTGAATCTGGCCTCCCGACCCAAATCTTTGCCGACAGGATCGAAAAACCGCAGAAAGAGCACTCACAGAGCGCACTTACAGAGCGCATATGCAGAGCGCATAAGCACACCTGATCAACAAAACAAACTGACAAACCAAATACAAAAATAAGGGCATCAGCCCCAGCACGACTACAAAAACGGGACAGGGAGTAATGTCCGTTAAGGGAGCCCCAAGGTGTGGTCGCCTAAACTTTCAAACGCATGCATGCTACTTGACAAATTCAAAACAAAATTTGTGCGCACCAAAACAGATGACAAAACAAAAAGACTCATGACATATCCACAAAACAAAACAAAACCAAACAAAACAAAGCCACACAACCATGTATGATGTCCTTACCGTTACAAAGACAAAATGATCCCAAGACAAAACATGTCCAAATAGGGGCCATACCCCCACCAAATTCAGAATTCCAATTAACAAGACAAAGTTCCTTGCAGGACTCACACTACCAGCCTCCCAAGGAACTCGCCTGTCTCTAGCTAGCACACCATACACCTTGATCACCAAGAATACTAATCCCGAACCAATGGCTTTACCCTGACCCTCAGATGGAATACATTTCTCACTTCCAGTGCCAGGCCAGAGACCGAGGAAATGGGGGCAAATGTTGGGACCAAAATATTCACATGGTCCAATAGTCCGAACAAAGCAAATATGCCCAAGCCAAGGAAAGGAGAAAAACAAAACTCAGTCCAGGACCAAGAGCATAAGAACTTAAGAAGCCTGGACCAGGGCTACGCTGGGCGGGAGGGACAACAAAGGCATCTCTCACCCCGCCAAAGATCAAGGGCAAGGAGATGGGAGACAAACTGTTGGGACCAGAAAACCAGGCTGGTCCAGGATCTACAAACAGGTCCAGGCCGTACAGACAGGTCCAGAACCCATGGTCAGGTCCAGACAAGTTCAGAATCTACAGCCAGATCCAGGATCTATGGTCAGGACCAGATTGTACAGACAAAACAAAGGTGCAGGTCAGGAGAGGAGAAGACAAGGTGGGCCAGGCCCAGCAAAGAAGAAAGTCATTATGACCAAACCCTAGAAAAAGAGTCAACAGAAGCAACTACTTTTAAGGAAGTGATGAAGGAAGACTAGCAACTAACTTGCTCAAAGTGTACGTTGCACTGGAGAAGAATAAGGGAGAACAAGTCCACCCACCTCCTAAAAAGGAGGGAGAAGACCTAAGTTTAAGGGAAGAAGTTGAGGGCATTTGAAGCATATAAAAGGAGCATTACACAATGGAAGACATCATCAGAATTTACACAACTCAAGCACATCACTCTCTACGCAATTCACAAGCAACTAAACACTTTATAATTATTTTTCGCTTTTATTGTATCCTGTACCAACTGGTCCAGACTCTGTACTTCCTGAACCAGAACTAGTGCATAACCTCTCCTGGCTTGGCGCCCGTGGTTTTCCCTTAACATTTAAGGGTTTTTCCCACGTAACCATATCGTGTGTCTTGTTCTATTTTCGTTGTCTTTTATACATTCTAATCCCAAAATTACGAACAACATAAAGCTAAACCTAAAGGATAGTACTAGTAGATCCACAATCACTTAAACGAACCGTGTGAGAAAATCACCCCGAACAAAAACCTTTTAGAAAAGCCTATGTAAAAATAGCCTCTACTGACCTAGAACAATCCAAATAAGATGATAATTGAGCTAATGTTATCGCTACGTACAAGTGCGATAAGATGTAAAAGAATGCAGATGCAGATGCAAAAAGATTAATTAAAACCCTCAGTTTAGCATGTGTAACTTGTTAACGAATACGGTTCAGTTAAAGGTCGAATTCATTGTTTAAGTTGATTTAATGCAAAATAAGAAGGTGCAAGATGCATGCAAATAAAATAAAGTTCAATTGTCCATTGGTTTATTTTATAAGGTCGGTTGCTTATGCGACTTTGGCGTGTCATCGGATATGGAGTGTACCCGAAGTAAATAGAACACTTGGAGTGCAAGCGCGCTGGGTGCCAAAGCCGGGCGCTAAAGTGTAGACCCCTTTGTTAGTCCATAGAAAATAAGAAAAAGCTTTGATCCAAGTGGATCGGTACCTACCTTGTCTTGACGCTTCAGATCTGGGCAGAGCTTTGCTTCTTGAACTTGAAAGGAGGATGAATTCAACACGGGATGGTGTGTTGAACTCAAGGATTTGAGTGCTTGAGGCTTTGTGAGTGCAGAAGTGTAAGATGAGAGAATTCGTGGTATAAGAGATGTATTCTGGTTGTGAATTGTGATCTGAAAAAAGTGTTTTGAGGTCGAGGTATAGGGCTGTATATATACTAAAAACCTCGGAGAAATTAGGAAATCGGGGATAAAAACAGGCCTAGGAACCGCATAGCCTTATGCGGTTGCCTGGACAAACCGCATAGGCTTATGCGGTTGCCCCACCAAACCGCATAAGCTTATGCGGTTCGAAGGTTGGGTTTTTTGTGTAGTTTCCTAGTTTCGGTTGAATTATATCTTGGAAAGATTTCGTGATAATCTCGAACGTGTAGTTCAAGAAAACCTCTAGGATATTTCTGAGATATTTTGTGATGCTTAGGGCTTTGGAGTGCGGGCCAAAGGCTGGGTTTGGGCTCGGTTTCGGGCCCGAGACCCGGAAAAATGAAAAGGGTGTATTTGCATAGTTTTTGTGAAATAAGGTAAGACGTGAAGCCGTATTTTGTGTAAGAGGAGGCTAAATAGCGGTTTTAGCTACCGGGCCTAAATTTAGGAATTTAGGAATGCTGAATCAGACCTTGTTAATGTAAAAGGACCAATTGTAGTGCAAATGCGAAGCTCATGCCAAATGAAGCAGGACAAGGACCTAGCTAGACTCCAAATGGACAAAATGAACGTTTATTTAAGTGTGATGTGAAGCGACCTAAACATTTTAACATTTAAAATGACTCAAAATGAATTCGACATTAGTTAGAACCGTATAAGTCAACGTTAAACATGCGTAATAAAAGTCCGCGATACATCACAGGGTTTTGTTTGGGAGGGTACGGATATGGGTATCCACAGAGCCCCCAGTTTGACTGAGCTCGGACTAGAGCGCTAGTCAAACTCCTACGACCATATCCGGACCATTACAGTCTCGATACAGTCAGCGGAACGAAGCATGTGTCCATGGGTGAGACGAGGACTTCGAACCGGGCTAAACGGGGAGGGGCGTGCGCATTTTAAGGACTTGGCGGTCCGTGCATGCTATAAGAACTGTACCTCTTTGAATGTCTTAAATCGTGCTTGTTGTCGTTTGTTGGTGCCTTTGCGTGTGCTTGTAATGTCTTCGTATTGCATGTGTATAAGGGGCTAAAGTGCAGGGGTGCAGGTGCTTGCAAGATGTTTGGGTATGCGTGAGGTGTATATTTGAGCAGGGGTGCTTATGTAGGTGTAGGTGTAGGTCTCGTGAAAGAGCGTCCGTGTAATGCTTGAACTCGCCGAGGAGCGTCTATGTAGAGTGAAATGCTTGGAGTTAGGTGTATATTGCAGAGTGCATGTGCTTAGGCTCGCCGAGGAGTGTCTATGTAGTTGTGGTTGCATATGATCGCCTCCCGTGGTGGAGAAAATGATGTAGTGCTCGTGAAGAGCGTTAGGTATACATACATGCCGTACACTAAATGCTTAGTATACGCGTATGGCGGACTGTAGGTGATGCCTTAACCCAAGCACGGGACGTACTTGGAGTTGTATAGGAGCTAGGATGAGTTAGGGATCGAAAAGTAGGCGTAAAACGAGAAAAAACCGAGAAAAACCAGGGCCGTAAACCGCATAGCCTTATGCGGTTCGTTGGGCAAACCGCATAAGGTTATGCGGTTTCCCTAATTGGCTGTAGGGGCTATATAAGGCTCGAGTAAACCGTGAGTGAAGCTCATTCATCATTTACGGTTTTTCAACTCAAAAAACGTCATTTTTCGATTTCTCAACCGTTTTTGCTCATTTTTCTTGCGTTGCCTTGCTATGGAACGAGGTATTGCTCCATTTTAACTTGCTTTTACGTTATTTGTTGTTGTAATTAGCTAGTTTTGCCTTGAAATGTTGAAAAGACGGGTTTTGAATGAAAACCCGAGTTTTGCTTGAAATTTGCCGTTTGAATGCTTGAAATTGACGTCATTGTGTTGCATTATGCCATGTGAACGCGTATGTGTGAATTGATTGTGATTTAGACCGTCTTTGTGTGAAAAACGTCCAAATTAGGTTTCGGGCCCGAAAACGAACCCGGATTTTCCGAATTCGAATTTCAATTAAACTTCGGTGTAGGATGCCCATAGTGAGTATAGCATGCCTATAACGTTAGTTTTGCGAAAAAGTCGAATTAAGGCTTTCAAATCGCCGTCTTAAGTCGTAGTTTTACGGAGTAATTAAGGCGAATTAGGGGTTTTTGATCGGGATGACCAAAATGCAATTGCTTGTAATGGGTTGTTGTTGGGGACTATTATGGCGCGTAGAAACCATAAAGTTGTGATTTTGAAGCGTAGAGAACGGTTTTCGGCTTAATTATGAATTAGGCCTAAAAATGCCCTGTGAAGTGTATAGTGCAATGTGTTAAGGGAATGTATATGTATCATGTGTATATTATTTGTGTGTGTATTTGCGTATGTGTATGCCAAGTTGTATACTTGCGTGTATTATAGCTGTATGTATTGGTTGTGTTTGGTTGCAGGGGAAGATTCTAGTCGCGTTACGAGGTCGAAATCCCGCAGGAGTGCTAGCTCGAGGACCGAGGGAGCCTCTAGCTCGAGTGGCTTAAGGCGTACTCGTAGTGAGAGGGAAACCGACCCTCGTGATTTGTCCACGAGACGTGGGCAGTCACGAGGTAGGGGCCGTGGGAGAAATGTTCCCGTGCGCGATCCTGAGGAGGAGGAGGCGGATGCGTTTGCTCAGGAGTTTGTGGATGAGCTGGAGGCTGAGATGGATGTTGCTGAGGAGGCTGAGGAGGTTGCGCCTAGGGCGAGTAGCTCTAGGCCGCGAAAATCACGTGCGAACAGGGCTTTCGCGAAGGGTTGGGATGGCCACAACCTTCTGCTTGCTCCGGAGAGACATGTTTCCTATCGAGCGACGATGGGTTGGGATAAGGGCCCGATGAGGACTTTCTCGGGCGTCTCGTCCGCAATGTGTGCTTTTGAGGAGAGGCTTCGCGAGGGCGCAAGCTTGGGTGTTGCGTAGTGCTTTGGCCCGTTGGTTGGCCATTGAGGGAGATTGCGAGGAAGAAGCAGACGGCGAACCCGATGTTGATCGGGGCCTTCTTGGATAGGTATTGGGACACCACGACGACGTTCCATATGCGGCTTTGAGGCCGGCATTACCTTGTCCGAGCTGCGGTCATAACCCGGGCTGCCGTTTGGGGACCGTGACATGGATTTCGAGTTCTTGCCGTCCGTTGTGGACGAGGTTGTGACCGCCGCGGTTGGCGGTGGTTTGGAGGTGATTTAAGGTCGCGCTCTTATACTTTCAAGACGAGCTATATCTTGGAGTATTTTGAGGAAGACCGAGTATGGCCCCTGGAGTGGAGCGGCAGCGAGAATGCTCGTATGTGGTTGTGGTGGTTTGTGGGCGCCGTGTTTTTCGGCGATAAGGGTGAACGGGCATCGACGTCGGTCCTTATGCATCTCCTGGACTGGAATGCAATTGGGACGTTTGACTGGGTGACGCCGTCTCTGGGTTTGTGCATTCGTTTCTGCATGGATGCCGTGAGGCCGCGGGTCATGGATCGAGGGTCGAGACTGTCCTTGGTCGCGCCTGGCTTCTTGATGGAGGTAAGTGTTGGTTTTGTTTTTGTCTTGTTGTTCATTTTTGTTGTCTTTGTCTTTATGACGTGTTTTTGTTTCTTGTGTCAAATCGTGGATTCTTAGCCACTTCTTTTCGCTTCCCATGCGTCTTTGTGAGGATCGTGAGGAGTACCTGGCAGATGCGTACTTGGGTGCGATGTAATCGTCTTTGCGTTTAACTGGTCGTATGACGAGGTTCGGGATCGTCTGAACCGTATGCGGTTTGATGAGGTTTGTGCTTGAACCATTTTAAATAAAGTGTACTTAAAATGATTGTATCGGTATTTATGAGTGTTTGTCTTGTCTTTGTTTGTAGTTCGTGCCGTTTAGTGGGGCGATCTGAGGATATTCCTGAGGGCATTGGAGCTAGGTTCGCAGTGCGAGAGATCCAGCGCTTGTACCTGGCGACGCCGTATGGGCCGGTTTGGTACCTTGGAGAGCGTTTGGTCTTTCAGGCCGGGTGGCCAGCTCCGATGGTGCCTAAGGATCCGCCGAGGGTCCTGTTTGAGCGAGGGGTTTCTGCTCAGGATCGGGTGGCATTGTACGGGGAAGGAGAGTCAGTGAGTCTTCTGTGTCCTGAGGAAGACTATGGCCAGTTTGCGGAGTCTCGGCTTGCTTGTGGGCCGATTGAGGTATGCTTGCTTCTTTTGAGGTGCGTAAGGTAATTTTTGCGGAAAATTTCCCTGACGTGTATGTGCATTCTGAAATTGTTTTGTAGGAATTTGATCCGGAGATGGCGGAGCAGCCTGGTGACTTCCCTACGACCGTTGAGTACGATTTAGCCTGGGTGTGCGTCGTACTTTCACTTTGCCATCGTACTTGCCGGTGACCACTGACGCGGGCATGGACAGCTGGACGGGCAGGGTGAAGAAGGTATGTACTTGTCTTGTATATGTGAGTGAGCCCCCAATTTGATCGAGGAGTGAAGTATAGCGATGATCAAACTAGTGAGATGCATGTTTTTGTGTTACCCCCTCGAGTTTGGCTTAATTTGAATGAAATTAAGGCAAAGTGGGGATGAGCGTTGTTAATTTGAAATTTCCCCCCTAAGTTTGACTTGATTTGAGTGAAATTAAGGCAAAATGGAGAGAAATGTGAAGTGTTTTTGTGTTGTGTATCACAGGTGGCTAAGGAGGCTCATAAGAAGCTATGGCGGATAGCCAACAGGTGGAGGATGGCTTGAAATTTGAGCAGTCGCTTTCGGTTGTGTCAGAGCCGGGCTGAGACGGCTCAGATTCGGCGTGAGTTTGACGAGTATCGGCGCCGTCACCCCGAGTGAATTTGTGTAACAAAGATTGTATGAACCTTTATGTACATACCGTTGTAGCTTGATCTGTGAACTTGGTTGTTGTTGCTTGAACGTTGTAGCTTGAATTTGATTGTCGTCGATAAACCTGTTTGGTAGGCTTGTTTTGAAAAAGTGATATGATTCCCGAGTGGGATGCATTGATGTTTATTTTAGATTGTAAAAAAAAAGTGTTTTGCGAAAAGTTCATTTTGAATGCGAAATGAGCTTGCATGAATGTCGAAAATGTTTGTGTTTTGACTCGTGGTAAGGACCGTTGTTGCCGAAGCGAAATGTACTGCCGGTGCATGGGAACAACAAAAGAATGTCGTAGCCCAATGTAGGTCGTAGTATTTAGGAAAGACGAAATTAGGAAAGTTGTGAGAGAACCCGCCCCTTGAACCGCATAGCCTTATGCGGTTCAAGCTTCAAACCGCATAAGCTTATGCGGTTTGGTGGGCAAACCGCATAGGGCTATGCGGTTTGGCGACAACTTTAATCTTTGAGTTTCCATATTCCGTAAGGTGTTTCATATATAAGGAGGGGGGTGCGTGCTATAATCCTCAATCACAATTACTTCTCTTCTTCTCTCTTAATACAAGCTTTTGCTCTCATAAACATATTAGGTATATTTATAAAAGTTTTGTATCCAAGAAAATGGAGGAGCATTTTGACGCTCTTTTGAAGAAGTGGACTTCCTCCTTAAGTTCGGCAATGAAGAAGGCGGTGTATGATGATGGCGCGGGTGTTTTTATTGGCTTTCGCCAAATGAAAGTCGATCTTGACTTCCTTGATTCGTGCTTAGATTATTGGGATCCTAGCTTGCATGTTTTTAGGTTTCAGGGAGAGGTGTGCCCTTTGATGGAGGAGTTCTCGGCCATTCTTGGGATGGTCGAAACGGACTACTCCTGTGGTCGTAAGGAGTGAGCTTTGTTACAACGGGATGTTGCGAAACTTCCTTGGGATGACAAACGCTCATGCTGCAGGTTTGTTTGAGGGAGGCAAGGTAAACATGCTTCTCTTGTGTCAACGATATATGAATAAGGCCGATACTAGTATTTCGGACCGTTCTAGGCGGAGGGCTCTTGCTTTTTGTTTGGTTCATCGTTATGCTTTTGCGGGGTCCATGCCAGATGGAGTGTTCGGGAACGCGAGGTATGCTCGTGTTGTCGAAGAGATGGAGAGGGGACATGATCCTTCTGCGTTGATCCTGGCGGAGACGATACTGGGCTTAGACGACCGTTATGCTAATCGTCTGAGCTCGTACAGGGGTTGCGCTAGGATTCTCAACGTTTGGCTCATGGAGAGGCTAAGTGTGTATAGAGCTCTTCCCCTTGGAAGTGTCTTCAAGGCGGCGGGGACGACGTCGCGGAAGATGGAGTGGGCTGATCCTCGGGAGCGTTCGCTAAACTACTACCGGTGGTTTGTAAAGAGAGCACCATTCGTTGGTACGTGTCTTGGTGGGGTATTGCGGCGGTTACGGCGCCGTCTATTGCGAATGCGTCTCGTGGGTTGATGTTGTGCGGGTTTGAACGAGGAGTGTGGATTCATCCTCTTCGCTTGAAGAGGCAAATCGGGCTTGCTCAAACCATACCGGCGGGATACTCGAGGTTGGAGGGTTGTTGTCCTAAACAACCAAACGATTGATGCTTGGATCCGAGGATGGTCGGACCGTGTTACTTGGGCTGTTCCGGAGCATATAGAGTCTAGCCGTGTTACGGACTTCTATACACGGTGGTACCGTTCCAATGATCCTAAGGAACGTGAGAATCAAAGGAGGAGGGAAAAGAATGGGCCAAGGCCCTCCTTGGCGTATGAGGCGGTGCGCGAAAGGAGGGACTATGGTGATCTTTGCACTGTTAGTGCAGGTGTTTCTACTTGAGGCCGGCGCGGAAAGGCTTGGACCGAAGGTGACCGTTAAAGATCGTCTAGGGTCAAGGATCGAGGAGCCCCCAGTTGAGCAGGATGAGGATCCGATCGAGCCCCCAGGTTTTGAGAGATCTACTCCCGTCCTTAGGTCGAAAGTTGTGGCGGATCGGCCTCTTGAAGATGAAGAGGTCAACCCGAAGCGTCAGAAAATGACTTGAGTAGTTTGCTTTGTTTAATTTAGAAAAATTCCTTTATTTTAATGCATGTTTTAGATTTGAATAAAGGGCTAAGGAGGCTTGTTCCTAGCTCATTTCTAAATTGCGAAAAATTCTAAATAATTAATAAAATAGAACTAATTTGCTTTTATCTTGTCTCGTTGCTTTCTTTTGTTTTAAAATGTTCTCGACCTTTTTAAGCTTCGAACATTCGTATTTGTTTTTAAATCCTCGACCTTTTCAAGCTTTGGACTTGGATTGTTGTTTTGTTTTGTGTTGACTGTGCTCTTGACCTTTTTAAGCTTTGAGCGTGTCTTTTTGTGAGTGCAATGCCCTTGACCTTTTTAAGCTTTGGGAATGCGTGCTAGGAAGTTCGGTTGTGCTTTTGACAAGCTGCCTACGTATCCGCGTTTCACGGAATCAAACCGGCGTAGTTCGTGTGATTCGGTTGAGCCTTTTCGCGAAGCTGCCTACGTATCCACAGTGCGTGGAATCAAACCGAGCGTAGTTCACTCATGCGAGAGTGAGTTTTGTTTTTGAAATACATTGTAAAAGTGTTTGTGTTTTAGGGGTAGTATTTCTTGAGTTGATCAAGATTTGTTGGTAATCGGAAGTCCTGACCGTCAAGGTCAGTTAGTTTCACGGCTCCTCCGGGAAGGATTTCCTTGACCAAGTACGGTCCGGCCCAATTGGGTTTGAATTTTCCTCTTGGGTCGACGGGTAATGGTGCTCGGACTGATTTGAGTACTAGGTCACCCACTTTGATGTTTCGTGGCTTGACCCGTTTGTTGTAGGCGCGTTGTAGGCGAGATTGATACATTCGGACTGTACTTAGTGAATGTAACCGTCTTTCGTCTAAGAGGATGGGGTGTTCGGTTCGATCGCGTGCCCATTCGGCCTCGAGATATACGCTTCCATGAGAATTGAAGGATTGCTTCTCGATTTCTCCAGGTTGAGCGGCTTCCATCCCGTAGGTTAGGAAATAGGGTGTCATGCCTGTGGGTGTGCGGATGGTTGTGCGGTATCCCCATAATGCAAATGGGATTTTGTTGGGCGATCGTGGCGGTGTCGATCATCTTTTTGAGGATTGATCACGGCGGTTTTGTTCTTTGCCTCGGCCGCCTTGTTAGTTTGTGGTCGGTAGGGTGATGATTTGTGTCGTTGTATCTTGTATTTGAGGAGGAGTGGTTCGACCTCTCCTTGGAAGTGTGTGCCTTATTTGATGAATTAAGTGGGGTATGCCGTAGCGACAAATGATGTTGTGTTGTATGAATTTCGCAACTTCCTTTGTGCCTAGTGTACGGTATGATGCGGCTTCGACCCATTTGGTGAAATAGTCGATGGCCACGAGGATGAAGCAGTGTCCTCCTGCTCCCACGGGTTGAACTTTGCCAATGACGTCAATTCCCCATGTGGAGAAAGGCCATGGCGAGGTTAAACTGTATAGTGGTGAAGGAGGTATGTGTTGTACGTTTGCAAAGATTTGACAATTGTGGCAATGTTTGACGTATTTTTGTGATCGGCTTCCATGGTTGTCCAAGACCATCCTAGCCTTATGATTTGTTTGCACATGGCTCGTGCGTTCATGTGTGGTCCGCACTCGCCATCGTGTACTGGGACATGATCTCGTGTCCCTTTTGTGATCGACACATAAGAGTAGTGTGCCTTGGGGTGTCTTTTGAGTAGTTTGCCCATTTCCATCACTTAACCGTGATGATAACGAGCGTAGGCGCGTTTGGCTCGTTTGTCAATGTTTGGTGGGTATTCACCGTTTGTTTTGTAGTTGATGATTGCTTGGTACCAAGGGTCGGTTTGCTCTTCTTCGGTTTCAATGTCACAGATGTAGGCGGGTTCGTTCCGTCGTTCCACGACAATGGGGAGCGTTTCCATCCGGGGGTATGTTGATTAGTGACGCGAGTTTGGATAATGCGTCGGCCGGGTGGTTTTCTTCGTGTGGGAGGTGTATGAATTCTACGTGATAGAATTCGTTTATGAGCTCTTGTATTTTGCTTTGGTATAGTGCCAGGTTTTCATTAAGTATCTTCCATGCTCCGGATACTTGGTTGATTATGAGGGAGGAGTCCCCATAGACTCTTATATTGCGGGCATTGAGTACAAGCGCTGCTTGGAGACCGTGCAAGCATGCTTCGTATTCCGCGGCGTTGTTTGTAACGTCAAAGTCCAGTTTGATTGATAAAGGTGTGTGTTCGCCATTCGGGGATATGAGAAGTATTCCTACTCCACATCCTCGATAGTTGGAGGAGCCATCGAAGTATAACTCCCATTGTTCTTGGTTGATGTTGTAGATCCCATCGTCTGGAATGGATGTTGTGTCGATGATTGGTTGTTCGTTGATTGCGTTTTCGGCTAGGAAATCGGAGACTGCTCGTCCCTTGATTGCTTTGAGGGGTACGTACTTAAGATCGAATTCGGCTAGGAGCAATGTCCATCTGGCCATTCGTCCGTTAAGCACGGGCTTCTCAAAGAGGTACTTTACGGGGTCCATTTTGGAATAGACCTTCGTTTGGTGTGCTAGCATATAATGACGGAGTTTCTTGGATGACCACACTAAGGCTAGACAACTCTTCTCGACGGGTGAATATCGAGTTTCGTAATCGAGAAATTTCTTGCTTATGTAGTAGATTGCGTGTTCTTCACCGTTTATTTCTTGAGCGAGCATGGCGCCCATGGCGGTAGATGTTGTCGTAAGGTATAGGGATAGCGGTAGATCCGCTTGGGGCGGTCGCAGAACAGGTGGGTTAGTTAGTAATTCTTTGACCTTGTCAAATGCTTTTTGACATTCTTCGTCCCATTCAACGTGGTCGGTTTTCTTGAGTTTCTTGAAAACTGGTTCACATATCATGGTGAGTTTGCTAATGAAGCGCGAGATGTATTGGATTTGGCCCAAGAAACTTCGAATTTCGTCGAGGTTCTCCGGGGGTCGCATTTCAAGGATTGCTTTGACTTTTGACGGGTCGACCTCGATGCCTCTTTGGCTCACTACGTGTCCTAGTAGTTTACCGGATTTAACTCCAAAAGTACATTTTTGGGGGTTGAGGCGCATTTTGTATTGTCGTAGGCGAATGAAGAACTTGCGGAGGTTAGTGATGTGACCACTTCTCTCCTTTGACTTTACGATCATGACGTAAACTTCGACTTCTTTGTGCATCATGTCGTGTAAAAGGGTTGTAGCGGTGCGTTGGTATGTTCTTTGCATTGATTAGGCGAAGGGCATAAGCGTATGTGATATGTCCCCGGTGTAATGAAGGCCGTCTTTGCCATGTCTTCGAGTGACATTTTGATTTGGTTATAGCCTGCGTAGCCGTCCATGAAGGATAGGAGGGCGTGGTCGGCGGTGTTGTCGACTAGGACGTCCACATGGGGTAATGGAAAGTCATCTTTAGGACTAGCTTTGTTCAAGTCGCGAAAGTCAACGCATACTCGAATTTTGCCATTCTTTTTCAGGACTGGGACCATGTTTGAGACCCATTCGGGATACTCGATGACTTGGATGAAACCGGCTTGTAGTTGTTTTTCGATTTCTTCCTTGACCATAAGGGACCATTCGGGACGTAGTCTTCTTAGCTTTTGCTTGATGGGTTTGTAACCGGGTTTGATGGGGATGCGGTGCTCGGCGATGCTTCGTTCGATGCCGGGCATGTCTTTGTATGACCAAGCGAATACGTCCTTGAATTCGCTTAGGAGTTGTGTAAATTGGGTGCGCTCGTGTTCGTCTAGTGAGGCTCCTAGTTGTAGTTCCCTTGGTTCTTCGGGGGTTCCCACGTTTATGGTTATGGTTTCCTCGATGATTGGGTCTTGTGTTTTTGGGTGTACAAGGTTTGCAATGTATTTGTTTAATGATTCACTCGTTTGTTCATTTTCGCATGAGTCAGTGTCTTTTGTATTTTGTGTGTTGTTTGTTGCTTGTTGATTTTTGTTTGTTTGTATTTTGTTATTTTGAGACAAGACGTAAGCAAATTTATTCATTTCATTATTTTGAAGAGAATTATTCGACGAATCAGAAAATTGCTTGGAGCTAGCCTCCGTAAATAGAAAATCTAAACTAAAGCTAGAGTCTAAGATAGATGGGTCGACAGATGACCCGACACTAAGAGCATTAGAATCTAAAAGAACTTCTTCTTCTTCTTCTTCATCGTCTTCTGTGCCGCTGGAGCTGCTTGAGCTGCTTGAGTTGCTTGAGTTGCTTGAGTTGCTTGAGTTGTGATGTAAATTGCGTCGTTGCTGGAGGAAGGTGTGGTTTTCCTCCGAGGTTTCTTGATCCTTCCTTGATCGATAAGATCTTGAATGGCATGTTTGAGTTTGAGACAAATCTCAGTGCTATGTCCCATGCCCCGGTGGTATGCACAGAAGGCGTTGGGATCCCATGATTTTGATTTCTTATTCATGGGTGGCTCGTTAATAGGTCCGATGGGTGTGAGGTAGTCCTTTTCGATTAGTTTTTGTAATGCCACAGCGTAGGGCATATAGAGTTTGTCAAAGTTCCTTGCGGAGCCATGCGAGTTGTGTATTCTTCGCCCTTTAAGAGTGTGTCCTCGAAGGGTACTTGATGAGTGGGATCCTCATAGCTAGATGTGAGATCTTTTTCGATCTGAGTCTTGGATTTCGATGAGATGTTCAAAGTTCTGAGCGTGGCAGAAGTGAAAGTAGTATCGCCAGGCAGGTCGTAGGCTGAAGAGGAAAGTGGATATGAGTTCATCTTCGTGTGGGTGATCCGGTACTCGGGAAAGTAATTTCCTCCACTGTATAAGATGTTTGACGAAGCCTTCGTTGTCTTTCTGACGAAAAGCTTCGAGGGTGTCGAGCGAGACTGGGTTGCTAAGTTCTTTTTGGACGCGGTGTTCCAATCGTCACATTTGCGATGCGATCACGAGATCTTTTAGGTGATCGATGTCTTTTGCGAGTTGATTGATGTGACTTATCACTTCGTCAGTAGGTAGCCAGTATTCGTCGTCTTCGTCCTCAGACCAGTAGACTGCGTTGACTTGGTCGTCGGAGGGTGTGATTAGGTAGGAACAGTCTAGTATAGGGATTGACCCCACGAAGATCGCATGGTTTCCAAGCGGGTTTTCGTTGTTTGAAGGCTTGGTGGGTTGAGATGGTTTGCTGAGCTTTCCTTGATCGATTAGATCTTGGATGGCGTTCTTGAGCCTAAAACAGTTCTCGGTGTCATGCCCCTTGCCTCGGTGGTATGCACAGAAGGCATTAGGGTTCCAAGATTTAGGCTTCTTGTCTTCGGGCGGCTCGCTAGTAGGCCTGATCGGTTGTAGGTAGTTCTTCTCGACCAACCTTTGGAATGCCTTGGAGTAAGACATAAAGAGAGGGTCGAAGTTTCTCTTGGCCTTAGGAGGCGGCGAGAAGGTAGTTGCAAAAGCGTCAAGGGTGTCATCGTCAAGGTTGCCGACGGTGCGATTTTCGTCGTTCTTGACCGCGCGGGAGGACTTAGAGGAGCTCCCCTGATATGCATGGCCGGTGTATTTAGCCATGGTGCCAGTCCTAAGGTCATCTTCGATTTGAGTGCCGACCTTAGTTAGTTCTTTGAAGTTCTGAATGTTGCTGTACCTCATGTAAAATTGATACACGGGTCGCAGGTTATTTATGAACTTTGGTACGAGCTCGTCCTCGCGGGGACGGTTGGGGATTTGTGCGCTCAGCTTCTTCCAACGAGTAAGATAGTCGGTAAAGCCTTCATTGTCCTTTTGAGATAGGACTTCTAAGGTACGAATTGAAACTTGAGTGTCTTCATTGTCTCGATATTGTCGGTCGAACTCGACTGTGAGTTCTTCAAAGGTGGGGACCCGTTGCGGGTCGAGTGAGTAGAACCATGTCTTGGGCACTGCTGCTAGAGAGTGCGGGAAGAGAGTTAGCCAATGTTTAGCGTCGACTCCTTTGATGGCCATTTGGGACTTGAAAGCTCGGATGTGGATGATCGGGCTCTCATGTCCTTGGAAGACAGGAAGGTCACTAAGGGCGAGCTTGTTAGGGAGCTCGTCCTTGATGCTAGTAGGCACGTTTTCATTCTCCTTGTGGATGGAGTAGGTGCTCGAGACGTAGAGCCTTTCTTCCATGGCTTGGAGTTTCTTGGCGTGCCTATCGGCCTCTTCCTTGATCTTGGTTTCCATACGTTCCACTTCGGTGGTGTGGGTGGCCAGAAGCCTCTCAAGGTCAGCGGTCAGCTTTGTGACTTGGTCACGGAGTGCGGTAACTTCGTCATTGCCGGCCATTTTGCGGGTGTAGGTTCGTTTCTTGTATGGGATTACTAGGCGGTTCTTAGTACGACGAGTATCCAGCTGAGGCTTGCATTTCACTTTGTATATTGATACACTCTTTTTATATTCATTTTATGCCCCCGGTTCAGTCGCTTTTAGCTCGTATTTACTCGTATTTATTATGACTTTAGGAGCTATATGTTATGTTTCTCGTTACTGCTGCATTTCATTTGCATTTTGCAGGTTTTGGTGGTTTTGAGCCAAAACCCGGGACGATTAGAGCAATACGAGAAGTGAGACGAAAGGACCAAGCTCGAGCCATCACGAGAGCTCGGGAAATCAAACCAAAGACCAAAGGAAGGCCAAGGAATAAAGGGTCATGAGCTAAATTGGCCCAAAAGCTAAAGGATTCGAATAAATGGAAGCCCAAGAAGGAGTTCGGGCTTGAGATTGAAGGAAGCAAGAGCCGGCCCACTGAAAGGGTCAGGCCGGTCCCAGGCCGGCTGCCGGCCGGCCGGCTGGGAGCCAATTTCTGACGGTTTTTATTATAATTCGTAATTAATAAATTGGGGACCTATAAATAGAGGTTTAGGTCGAGATTATAAGTTCATGCTTTATTTTACTTTCAATTCTTAGTTTTAGTTTTACTGCTTATATTTCTTCTCTCTAAAACTTTAGTTTAAGTTCAAGTTTAATTCAATCAGAATCAGCTTGCATTCGTAAGAATTCCAGGTTTAAATTTCAATTGCTTTTCATTCATTATGTTTACTTCTTATTATTATTTTGTTTGCCCTTTAATCATGTCTAGCTAATTTTCTAATTAGGGTTTAGGGTGATTTGTGACATATGATTTAGGAACATGTTTTAGGATTAAATTGGTTGATTAAATTGTGCAAGTTGATTTCTTTCTACGCGTTTCATATCAATTGAATTAGGATTAGTTACTTTGATCAACGGCTTGTCTGAGTTTAATTGAACCTGAGTATGTTTTAATTTAAGATCGAAAGCCGAGTTAAAACTAGACTTACGCGAGATTGATAAGTTGAATTTAGTAAGTTGCGAGAGCCCGCTAAATTTGCTTAAGGCTAAAATTGACTCGAGAGAGCGTTTTACAAACCTAGTCAAGTTGCACAGTTTATCTCTTCCGTCTTATGAACTTGCGTTCCTGAATCATTGTCATATATGAACCCGATGCCCTAATCTCTCCCTTATTATATCTTATTCTTCTGTTTTATTGCCTGCTTTAGTTTATAGCTAAATCAATACCTTTTTCATACCCTTGAGATTGACTTGTTTTGCCGACTTTAACTTTAAACTACACCGTTTCTCTGTGGATACGATCCTGCTTGCCGCTTGCTATTGTTAGTTGCTTGTTAGGTTTATTTTGATATAGGCGATACGACTTTAGCCTTGTCAATTTTGGCGCCGTTGCCGGGGAAACGGCTTTGCTAGTTTTAGTTTTTGTTTAAGTTGTTACAGGTTTTTCTCCTTAGTCTCAAGGAACCTAGTTCCTTGAGGCCGTTTCTCATCGTTTTCTTGTAGTTTATTTATGCGCAGGTCACCTTCAGGTTTAATACCGTTTGATCCTGAACCTGAACGTACTTTCCGCCGAACGCGTAATTTCTTCAAAGAGATCGCTGAGACCTACGAACGTGAGATAGAGGAAGCGTCGCATTCGGAGTCTAGTGCTGCGCAATCGTCCTACGAAGAGGACACACCTCCTATTACTCCAGGTTCATCACCTCCACGAGTGACTATGCCTAAACTTTATAGTCATTCGCTACCCAAGCCCGAGGCGATCCGCGAGGTTCACTATACCTAACACGGTCCAGGGTAACTTTGAGATTCGCCCCGCCTTCCTCTCATTGGTGGAGCGAAATCAATTTGGTGGAAATGCTACTGAGGATCCCGGGAAGCACATGCAAGTTTTCACGGATTACTGCTCTACTATTAAGCAGGCCGGGATCACTCAGAACCAGATAAGGGAGATGCTCTTCCCTTTCTCTCTACGTGATCGAGCGCGGGACTGGATCACCGATTTAGACAAGATTGCTGCGGGTATAACGGATTGGCCGAGTCTAGCTCTTGCATTCTATCGCAAATTCTATCCTCCAGAGCGGACCAACCAACTCCGTAGTCAGATACAGAGTTTTCAGCAGAGTTATGACGAGACGTTCTTTGGCGTGGGGCCGTTATAAGCGGTTGATTCGTGAGTGTCCACATCACGGCCGGGCGATCGGTTGATTATAATGACGTTTTACAATGGGTTGTATGCCGAGAGTCGCACCATTCTTGATTCGCGGGAGGTCGATTTGCTAATAATACGGACGGCGATAAAGCGTGGCAAACGATTGAGGAGATGGTATCCCATACGGCTCGATTTGGTAAGCGAGGGTAATTCACGGTCCGCACACAACGGCCAGTGGAAATGAGAGCATAAGCGCGATTATGAGTCAACTTTACGAAATTTGAATAGGAAGTTTGGTGCTATGCAGGGGAGTGGATCGTCGAGTGCCCATGTAAATCTTTGTCGCGGGGCACGATTGAGTTATACTACGGGTATCTTTGCACCCACGAGCGAGGCTTACGCTTATCAAAACCTGCCGTGCAGAATCAACCGGGTTCTGACGGTCCTTCTTTGTCTTACCGTAACAATAATATACTTAACCCGACTCCCCAACCACCTCAAAATACCCCCTATCAACCACCCTACAAAAACCAACCACAACCCCCGCTTAACTATCAAAAACCCATCTATACACCACCCCCTCCTACTCAAATACCCGATCCTATGGCCGAGATGAAGGCCATGATGTTGCAGATGTCGCAGGTGACTATGGCCGTGCAAAAGTCACAAGAGATGATGATGCAACAAATACAAAAGGAAGGGCAAGCTAAGGACGCTGCAATTAAGCTGTTGGAAAATCAAGTAGCTCAATTGGCCGCATGGCGTCGAGGCAGCCAAGGGTACCCTTCTTCCTCCTCAAGGTAACCCCTAAGCCTCCGCATGACACCGCGCGGCGCGATTACAGCGAGAAGTGGGGCTATGTCACGGTGACCCCATGAATTTGGAGGAAGAGGAGAAGGATGAGGGTCCCGGGCACGGTGAAGCAGTGTAATTACTGAGCCACAAATGGTCGGCCGTGACCGGTCGTCCAACCTACCGGACACAGTAGGCTGAGGGAAGGATGATTTGGGTGCTACTTTTGGTATTCTGCTACGTCAACGCCCGATTCC
The DNA here is from genome assembly GCA_023091065.1 of Dianthus caryophyllus. Taxonomy (NCBI): domain Eukaryota; kingdom Viridiplantae; phylum Streptophyta; class Magnoliopsida; order Caryophyllales; family Caryophyllaceae; genus Dianthus; species Dianthus caryophyllus. The sequence continues at coordinate 5,049,555 of CM041529.1, read as the reverse complement.
TATTAAGGCTGCTTTCCTGGTCGCCAACGAGGTGCAGTCAGAGGCTAAGTTCAGGAAGTTCGTCGGCGTCATCAAGGCCCTTCAGGTAGCGTTCCTTTCATAGACCTTGTGACTCCAAATTCCTGCGTGCGCTAAGTTTTGAAAGATGTTTTAGCTCGTAGCGTCACGTTAGAGCGGCGTGTCGGCCGTAGCCTTTGTGGGGAAGCTAGTACTAGGCTGCGGGTAGTAAGCCTCCTAAGCTTAGCGACCTGGGACATTTTCTATTCCATGCTCTATAGGTAGATTTGTGGTTCGTAATGCCTTTGTGTGACCTAGGAGGCGAGTGTGAGTGTCCTCCCTACCCTCTGTATCGGAAAATGAACTTGTCGACTTTAGAACCTACTAGCATTACCTTGCAGGATGGTGGCCAGCTCCGTAAAGCGTCCCTTAGGAATCTTACACGATGTCCCAGTACAGGTTGGAAAGTTCTTTATCCCTGTCGACTTCGTAGTGGTAGATATGCCCGAGGATGCCCACATTCCTATCATTTTAGGGAGACCCTTCCTGCACACTGCTGGTGCAGTTATTGATGTGGGTAGTAGGACCATAGCCTTTAAGGTGGGGGGTGAAAAGCTCACGTTTACCCATTCTGACACACCGCGGTCCCCTATGCGTCTAGAGTCAGTTTGTTCTATTGACTCTGTACCTCCGTCTCACTCTACTGGAGACACTTTGGAGGTTTTGCATGTCTCTTCTCGTTTTGCAGGTTCTTCACAGGATAGCTGCAAGGATGGTTTGGGGGAAAGGACGTTGCTGAAGACTGATCTCTACGACGCTGGCATTGGGAATAGAGGGCCTACAGTCGAGCCATTTAGAGATCGAGGCCCTACGTTAATGGAGTATGCTGCTTTACCTCGTGGAGGAGAAGTGTTATGGCGAACGGAAGCTGTATCGCCAAGTGAAGCTGTTGCGAACGGCCAACGACCTTGGCCTGCGTATACTTGATTTGTGGAGCTGCGAAGAGTCGTGCGGGACTGTAAACCAGCGCTTCCGGGAGGCAACCCGATGACGTTGTATTTTCATTTGGCATTTGTACTTTTGGTTTGCTTGTTTTAATGACTTTTGGTTTTTATTGAGCGCGCGAGGACGAGGGTTATTATTTGTGATTTTTAGCGCGCAGGTAATTATGGACCTTTGGTCCCTAGTATTTTGAGAATACGCTCACGAGAAGGCCACCCAGTAGGCCATCTTAGGGCAGAGCAGCCGTGGCGAAATTTGAAAGTTGAAGAAAAATCGTAAAAACGGGTTCAGGTGGCACCAGCCGGCCGGCCGGCTGCCGGTCTGGACCGGCCGGTCCACCCTGCTCCCTCCTGCTGCTTCGTTTCTTGTTCCTCGTGTTATCTACCGCAGTGCCTTCGTAGATGGAATGAATTGGACGCATATACGTGGATTTTCGCCGCACTCCATGATTGACTTCGGTTTGGGGAGCTCAGGCTTGATAATGTGAGCCTCTTTACCCCTTTTACCCTCTTTTCGTTTCATTTTCCTTACCCCGTATGTTATGTGTCCTCCTCTACTTTTGTGGTTGTGCTGTTTTCCACATTGAGGACAATGTGTGATTTGGTTTGGGGGAGGGAAACGCTTTCGCGCTTATTATTTGTATTTGCATTTTCATTTGTGTGTGCATTTATAAAAACCCAAAAAAATTGAAAAATTCAAAAATTACAAAAATACGAGTCTTTTTGGTCTGCTTTGTCCTGCTTTGACACGTTTGGTGATTGGATTAGTGCATTAACTTTGATCTTTAGTATCTCCGAGTCGACTTTCTATTGTCGTAGCTTGCACGATTGGTTTGTTTCCTGTTAATAGATTGCGAGTCTCAAACACTAGCCCGCTTGTATCTGCTTAATTCTTTCAGCTTTTCGCTTGTTTACTTTCGACTTTGACATTCGAGCTTGGCAATGGTTTGTGGAATGTTGGTTTGATTGGTTTGCGGTTCGATTGGAAAGATCTTGTATATGTTGGAGCAATGCTTCGATGCTCTCGGAGGGGACTCATTGACTTGAGTAACCACAGTGGCCATGAATTTGGTTGCGACCGTGAGTATGAGCAATGATGTAACCCTTAAGGAAATATGTGTACCCGAGCGCGATTTTTACCGAGTGAACGTCAAGCTAAACGGTACTACATACGAGGGATGCTCCACATTTGCGGAAAAAAAGAAATAAAAGAAAAGAAAAGAAAAAAAAAAGGAAATGATTTGGAAAGATTGGATGATGGTTAGTGGTACGATCGGTTGGCCTTGCTTGAATTGATCTGTCGTTAGTTTTACTTTTGCGTAAGCGTTAGAGGCTAGTAGTATAACGTGGCGTGAACGGCTGAGACTTGTGCTCTATTTTCGGTGAAATAGACTTTGGTTGTATTGTCTTTGTGCATAGGTCGTCCACTTTGAGATGCTAACGTGATTAGTTCGTGTTGCTTTGATTTTCTCCGATACTATTTGCTTGAGGACAAGCAAAGGTTTGGTTTGGGGGAGTTTGATACACTCTTTTTATATTCATTTTATGCCCCCGGTTCAGTCGCTTTTAGCTCGTATTTACTCGTATTTATTATGACTTTAGGAGCTATATGTTATGTTTCTCATTACTGCTGCATTTCATTTGCATTTTGCAGGTTTTGGTGGTTTTGAGCCAAAACCCGGGACGATTAGAGCAATACGAGAAGTGAGACGAAAGGACCAAGCTCGAGCCATCACGAGAGCTCGGGAAATCAAACCAAAGACCAAAGGAAGGCCAAGGAATAAAGGGTCATGAGCTAAATTGGCCCAAAAGCTAAAGGATTCGAATAAATGGAAGCCCAAGAAGGAGTTCGGGCTTGAGATTGAAGCAAGAGCCGGCCTTTGAAAGTGGTCGCCGGTCCCAGTAGGCTGCCACTACTGGAGCCAATTTACGGCGGTTTTATTATAATTCGTAATTAATAAATTGGGGACCTATAAATAGAGGTTTAGGTCGAGATTATAAGTTCATGCTTTATTTTACTTTCAATTCTTAGTTTTAGTTTTACTGCTTATATTTCTTCTCTCTAAAACTTTAGTTTAAGTTCAAGTTTGATTCAATCAGAATCGCTTGCATTCAGTAAGAATTCAGGTTTAAATTTCAATTGCTTTTCATTCATTATGTCTTCTCCTTATTATTATTTTGTTTGCCCTTTAATCATGTCTAGCTAATTTTCTAATTAGGGTTTAGGGTGATTTGTGACATATGATTTAGGAACATGTTTTAGGATTAAATTGGTTGATTAAATTGTGCAAGTTGATTTCTTTCTACGCGTTTCATATCAATTGAATTAGGATTAGTTCGCCTGATCAACGGCTTGTCTGAGTTTAATTGAACCTGAGTATGTTTTAATTTAAGATCGAAAGCCGAGTTAAAACTAGACTTACGCGAGATTGATAAGTTGAATTTAGTAAGTTAGAGAGCCCGCTAAATTTGCTTAAGGCTAAAATTGACTCGAGAGAGCGTTTTACAAACCTAGTCAAGTTGCACAGTTTATCTCTTCCGTCTTATGAACTTGCGTTCCTGAATCATTGTCATATATGAACCCGATGCCCTAATCTCTCCCTTATTATATCTTATTCTTCTGTTTTATTGCCTGCTTTAGTTTATAGCTAAATCAATACCTTTTTCATACCCTTGAGATTGACTTGTTTTGCCGACTTTAACTTTAAACTACACCGTTTCTCTGTGGATACGATCCTACTTGCCGCTTGCTATTGTTAGTTGCTTGTTAGGTTTATTTTGATATAGGCGATACGACTTTAGCCTTGTCATATATTAGCGACACGACTCGACCCACTAGACTCACATTCATTTTAGGCATTCATTTTAGCTCATTTCGTTGTTTTGAAAGACCTTTTAAGCTTGAAAAAGGAGGTTTTCGAAAAGGTTTTGCTAAGGGAAGCTTTTGAGGCGAGGATGCGTGCGCACATCTCGTCTCGATGTTAAAAGATTTTGCTTTGCATCCGTCGAACTGATATCGGTGATTTGCCGAGGTGAGCTCGAGTCGGATGTGTAAAAGAAGAAGGATTCGGCTCGAGCGAGTCGAGTCGAGGATGTTAAAACGGAGTCTAGGCCGTGTGACCTAGAGGATTGAAAGCCACGAGCTCGGGTTTTAGTCCTTGCTCGGGTTTTTGCTTGTTAGTGAAAAAGGAAGTTTTGAAAAAGCTTATTTCAAAAATTCGCGAGAGTTTTGTTTGAAAAGTGTTAGTTTGTTAGATGTTAGGTTCGTTTATCTTTGAAAGGTTTAATCGAGTTTTCGAAGATATGAATGCAAGTGCTCGTTTTGAAAAAGACCATGGGGTGCATAGCCTCGAACTTGTACGTATGACTCAAAAAGGGGTGAAAAATGAGTCAGTCGGGTACACCTCCAACTACCTCGAGTACGCTTTGGCAGATACTTAACCCCTTCATTTCCTTACGCCGGGGCGATAGGTTTTCTGAAGGGAGCACTGGGGCGGTCGAGATAGCCGTTTTACGGCAAGCCGTGGAGGGGCGAGAGGAAAGCTAGTCCGGCATGTGCTTTATCGAGTGGACAAGCCTGCATCTGGGAACCACCTCTCGAGGGTGCAAAGGGTGCCTAGATTCCAAAAGGAATGGACTCTAAACGAATGTGCATAGCTCAAATATGTTTACAAGGATTGTTCAAGGCTTTCAAGTTTCACCTCTTTATTTTTAAAAAGAAAAAGCTAGTTTTTAGTTTTAAAAATAAGATGTCCCCAGCGGAGTCGCCAAACTGTGGAACCCGGGATCGGACCCAACTCGGCGTCTTGCTTAAGGGCGGATTTTAAAGTTAAAAAAGATTAAGTTGGAAAAACCTTTAAGAACTGTTATGGAGTCGCCACCTATTTATCGCGGAAAATAGGAACCCGCTACCATGTTCTAAGTTAAAAACATGTCCTAGTTTTTGGAGCACGCCGACACCCCTAGATCTAAGGCTTGTGAAACCAGTTTGGATTGAGGGTGAGGTACTTTAGAAAAAGAGTTAATTCAAATAATGATTTATGAAAACCTTTTAGAAAAGCCTATGTAAAAATAGCCTCTACTGACCTAGAACAATCCAAATAAGATGATAATTGAGCTAATGTTATCGCTACGTACAAGTGCGATAAGATGTAAAAGAATGCAGATGCAGATGCAAAAGATTAATTAAAACCCTCGGTTTAGCATGTTTAACTTGTTAACGAATACGGTTCAGTTAAAGGTCGAATTCATTGTTTAAGTTGATTTAATGCAAAATAAGAAGGTGCAAGATGCATGCAAATAAAATAAAGTTCAATTGTCCATTGGTTTATTTTATAAGGTCGGTTGCTTATGCGACTTTGGCGTGTCATCGGATATGGAGTGTACCCGAAGTAAATAGAACACTTGGAGTGCAAGCGCTATTTGGGTGCCAAAGCGGGGCGCTAAAGTGTAGACCCCTTTGTTAGTCCATAGAAAATAAGAAAAAGCTTTGATCCAAGTGGATCGGTACCTACCTTGTCTTGACGCTTCAGATCTGGGCAGAGCTTTGCTTCTTGAACTTGAAAGGAGGATGAATTCAACACGGGATGGTGTGTTGAACTCAAGGATTTGAGTGCTTGAGGCTTTGTGAGTGCAGAAGTGTAAGATGAGAGAATTCGTGGTATAAGAGATGTATTCTGGTTGTGAATTGTGATCTGAAAAAAGTGTTTTGAGGTCGAGGTATAGGGCTGTATATATACTAAAAACCTCGGAGAAATTAGGAAATCGGGGATAAAAACAGGCCTAGGAACCGCATAGCCTTATGCGGTTGCCTGGACAAACCGCATAGGCTTATGCGGTTGCCCCACCAAACCGCATAAGCTTATGCGGTTCGAAGGTTGGGTTTTTTGTGTAGTTTCCTAGTTTCGGTTGAATTATATCTTGGAAAGATTTCGTGATAATCTCGAACGTGTAGTTCAAGAAAACCTCTAGGATATTTCTGAGATATTTTGTGATGCTTAGGGCTTTGGAGTGCGGGCCAAAGGCTGGGTTTGGGCTCGGTTTCCGGCTGAGACAGAAAAAATGAAAAGGGTGTATTTGCATAGTTTTTGTGAAATAAGGTAAGACGTGAAGCCGTATTTTGTGTAAGAGGAGGCTAAATAGCGGTTTTAGCTACCAGGCCTAAATTTAGGAATTTAGGAATGCTGAATCAGACCTTGTTAATGTAAAAGGACCAATTGTAGTGCAAATGCGAAGCTCATGCCAAATGAAGCAGGACAAGGACCTAGCTAGACTCCAAATGGACAACATGAACGTTTATTTAAGTGTGATGTGAAGCGACCTAAACATTTTAACATTTAAAATGACTCAAAATGAATTCGACATTAGTTAGAACCGTATAAGTCAACGTTAAACATGCGTAATAAAAGTCCGTGATACATCACAGGGTTTTGTTTGGGAGGGTACGGATATGGGTATCCACAAGGGTTTAGAAAAAAAAAATTTACTGGCTCGATACCATGTTAACAGAGAATATAGGAATGAACTTTCTGTCTATTATTGATCTCAAAGTTCGAATAAATACAAAGTGTATCGTAGGTTACTTCTAGGGTTTTGAATAGGGCCAAGCCCAAATATACGTAACATACTCGACATACTACGGGCCTAGCTATTAAATTCACGCCTCAAACATGCTAAGTCGACATGAATGATAGAATAATTACTCAAAAATAAATGAATTTCATCAAACAATGAAAAACTAAACATTAAAAATTAAAAACTGGCGTCAAGCGATTGGTTTTACCAATTGATTTGGGGAAAACGTATAAGGAGGATGACCTTGTTAACGTTATTCGATGCCGATATGCCGAGAACTCCTAGATCCGTCGCCGAGCATCGTGATGCGAAAGACGATCGTGGAGGCTGTGGTGATGATTGGAAGGCCTAAAATGGTGAACTGTGATGGTGGCGTTGGATAAGGGATACAATTGGGATCTAATAAGTGTGCAGTTGTTTTTTTTTTTTTTTTTTTTTTCATTTAAAAATAACAGTCAAAGAGAAGAGTTTTTTTTTAAAAAAAAAAAAGAAAATAAAAAATAGAGAACTATTGTATAGTTAAATGTTCTCTATTTTATTTTATTTTTTTCAAAGAGAACAGTTAATTATACAAGAGTTCTCTATTTCTTCTTTTAAAAAACATTTCTATAGGATATGCGTTCTCTTTAGTTTTAGTAAACATAAATATCTTTTAACTGTTCTCTATTGAGTGTTTCTTATTCTCATTTTTGTAGTAGTGATTACATGATCTCCATTTATAGAAAATCGTTGAACATAACCTGCAAAGTTGTTCCTAAAATCCAAGACATGATCTCCATTATGTTCGGCAGTTAGATAACTTCCCATTACTTCCACTTCTGACCTAGTAACTACTTTGGCTTGATCCCACGATCTCCATAACCGTCTTATTTGACTTGTTGCTGATCATAACTGTCTTTTCTATTCTGTTCTGCCTTTGCTGGTAAACAGCCAATTCAGTCCAGAATTGCCTGTTCTAAAGAGCTAAAATTTCGGACACAACGTTAACCAAACCAAAAAAATTGCATTTTTACTTTTTTTTTTTCCCCTTTAAATTTCCTTAATCTAAAAGCACCCTTACGCTTGTTGATACGTGGCAGTACGTAAAATTTGAGGGGTAAGCATTTAAAAGCCGATGGATCTATGGTTGGATCTCGCCCTAGTGGGATAATAAATTAAATGCCGGCACCTAACTCGTAAAATATGAGGGGTAAGCATTTATACACACATGTATGGGCTTAGAGCCTTAGACCCTACTTTCACATCTAAATAAATACTCGGTACTTTTTGGTTATGTAGGTGAAGGACGTGTTCACGGTCAATTTAACAGGTGCAAATATTGTTGGAACCTAGCTAACCCATCTCTGGTTTATATCATACTAAAACATAACGTTCAATTATCTTATAAACATGATTGAACTCTTCGTAGAACGGTAGAAGGTCAACATCGTTGAACAATTGCATAATACTCCCTTTGTCCTAGTGAATTGCTTATACTTTCTATTTTGGGGTGTACGAGTCATTTATTTACACTTTCTATAAATGGTCACTGTAGGACCATGTGTAAGTGGACCCGTATTTTTTCAACCAATCATATTACAAGATGAGTATTATTTATACTTATTTTATAACAAGTGAACCTCTTTTTATACTTACATTATTATTTTTTTCAATATTTTCATTACTCACTCATCTCTTAAATAATTGTGTATAAAGTAAATGTAAACACCTCACCGAAACAGATGGAATAACATATTTGGAAGTATATCCTATATATAGTACGGATGTATAGTATGTATTGATTTTCTTGTAGTAACATGAGCTTTTTTTTTTTTTCCTTGTGTAATACTCCCCAATAAGTCTTAATGGCGGTACAACGATGAGAGAAGATTTAAACTATGAGTTATCGTCATCGATAGCTCAATCTTAACTATTTGGCTAAAATTCCTTAATTCCTAGAGTCTTAAAGTTTAAGCTGATGGTTGGAGGCCAAAGATCGATTTTATACTCTAACACGCCCCCTCACACGAATGCCCTTTGAACTTGAAGCGTGGACTCAACTACAAGACCGCCTACTTGGTGCGTTAACTGCCACTTTGAAAGTGAGGGGTGATGAGATTCGAACCCTTGACCTTTTGTCACAAGACACTAATACCATGTCATGAACCAACTCAACCAAAAGTTTAAGCTGATGGTTGGAGGCGTAAGATCGATTTTATATTCTAACATACTCTTTCCTATATGTCAAATTGTTAAAATTTGACCACTTTTGTGAGAGAAATAATCTTGTTTAAGTATTAACAATTTGACTGATTAGATGGAGTATTATGATACTCTCATACTCACAAAGTTATCATCACTAAAGTAAATAGGCGATTTAAAGAAGGGTACGGGTGAAATGGTAGTACTTCATTACATTGATGGGGGCTGCATTATTGTCGATGTGTGTTCTGCTTAAGTTGGCAATCTTGGCATTTGGCTTTCTTTTTGAACCGACTCTTTAGTCTTCAAGTGATAATAATGCTAGTTACATCCTTGTTATAGGTAGTAGACAGTCTTATCAGTCTTATTTCGACGGTTTTTGTTAGGTGTGTGAGTGATTTTAGGTTTTGTTATTTTCAATTTGTTTTTGCTTGTATTTAGAATTTATTTAGGCCATGTTTGGAAATTTGTAATCGGTTTAAAAGAATTTAATTAATTTAGTTTTATCATTTTAAAAGTTCCATTTTAATTTAAGATGAATTTAACACATATATAATTTTAATTTTATGTTTTCTTGCAAAAATAATCACAACTTTACGTTGTTATTATCTCAAAGTAATCCAAAGATTGGGTAAATATTCTCAAATTGGTCCAAAGTCTACAACGTCAACTTTGTTGTTTTTAAGTTTTCGTTTTGACGATGACAAGGATTTTTGTTGTATATATTGTGGTATAATCGGTATATTAGAGTTTGTGATACATAGTGGTTGTGAAGTATTTACGAAAGAATCGAGAATTTGTGAATAGGGCTCACAAAAATCAATTCAAAGCTTTGTGTTAAACTGAAGATTAAGAAGGAATGTTATTTACTTAATGACAAAAAGAAAAGATAAAAATAAATAAATAAATAAAAAGGAATCTAGTACAATATGCCTTTGTAATGATGAACGTATCGGTCAATAGATCTGGCAAACAGATAAGGTCGTGTCGAGTTTGTGTTCGTATCAATGATAAATGGGTCATTGTTCTCCCAACCCTAACTCGACCCATTTACATAATCGTGTCAATTCATGTAGGCGGAGAATCTATCTGACTTATTTTGGCGGAGAACCGGTATCTTTCTAATTTATTTTGGCACTATTAATGTCGGCAGAGAATCTATCTTTTATTTTTCGTTTTGAAATTGGAATTGGTACAATTTAATGAGGATATGTTCACGTTTCATAGATGTCAGAGTTGGGGTTGTAGTTCTTTTATTTTTCGCTTTTTTTGGCACAACTGCAACTACACTTAAACAACCGACAATTTACACTTAAACTCCAACGATTTATAGTACTCTGATAAAATCAAACTTGCAGTTGAACAAGAGTATATAACTATATATGGATTTCTTTGTCCAGTATTAAGACGGTCTTATTGTAATAGTTGATTATTTTAATCGAACTTGCAGTTGAAATGGTATTTAACAGGGTATAGAGTCAATGATGTTTCGATAAAATCACAGATTAAAATTTCTAATCAGTGAATCGATCCCCACATAAGTCTATTTATGTTAACAACAAAATATGTACCAAATTCTTTTTTATGTCTTTAAAAGCTAAGTCTTGACACAATATTAAACGTATGAAACAACTTATATAAAATCTTATAAAAAGTATAGTGGAGCAGAACGTCAACCATAGGAGACTGGAGGATGGTAACTTCCAAACTTTTATCAAGCGATAAATGTTAGAATCATATAAGGAGTTTCATCATATCTGAGCGGAGAAAGAGCGACTCACTTTACAAGTTTAAGACAATTCACATTTTCCAAAACTAATTATTGGCAAGGTGAGGAGGACCCTTCACCATTATAAAGCATACTACACTCTTCTTCACCATCAATGTACAACTCTCACATGGGGATATATATTCCAACAATAAAGAGTAAATATATTGTTGAAATTTTAAATTTTGTGTTGATTAATACGTTCTTGTCACGGTTTAGACAAAAACCATAAAAATGTGAAATAATATATAACTTCAAATCAGAATATTTAACAAACTTTTATAACCAAGGAGGAGGAGATATATAAAAACACACCAAACCACAATACATAGTACTACCAAGCTGCATGCATGCAGTAGTTGCAGATATGCAGTTGTAATAACTTAATTACGGTGTACTCCCGTATTATTCAGTATTAATAATACCGTACAAATCTATTTTGGAATTATACTAGTCAAGTCACCGCATGCATGACTTGGTTGATGTTCTTTCTAGTCTTGCTTCAAACGTGCAGTGTATGTTGCCCCTTAGTTCACCCTACACAGTTTAACAAGTTAATATTGACGTTAGATTTTATATAAAAGTAAATAGAGAGTAAATAACACAAGATTCTGATAAGAAATATTGATGAATCTAACTAAATTATCTCTATTTTTTCTGTTTGGACTTATTTTCAATATATATAAATAAATAAATAAACCTGTTCTTCATTTACTAACGGTGGTTAATCATTTATGATTCGTATATCAAGTCAGTTAGATTTATGTCATCACAGGTTTGTAATTGCAACCTTAATCAAATGTTTTGTGTATTTTATTTTCTAAACTTATCATAAAGAGAGATTCTAAAAAATTAGTTTCAATAACAAAATATATCCTTTGCATAAGAGGGGTATACAACACCCTTACATGAATAGTAGAAGAGCGTGATCCGTTGCTTTCTAAACTCATCATAAAATTCGTTTAAAATTTAAATAGACGGGTTAAATGTAACATGTCACATGTTACTATAAACTAAAATTTATATGAAATCACCCATATTATTAATTCTTATTCCATGTTGCACTAATTCTATTTTGTTCCATTTTTATTAGACGTCTCTTTAAGGGAACAATTTTTTTTTTTAATGTCGGTCTGATTTTTACTGGTATTTTTTTTATAAAGTTACACAAACTCATTTTATCGATTATTGGAAGTATGTCAGTTTGGAAAAAAGAGAAGAATTTAACAAAGTCATACTTGGAACAGTCAGTGCTGGGGCTAATAGGGTAAGGAATGCTGACACCACACTTGCCAGGGAGACCCGAAGCGAGGCCATAGTTGAGGCCAGAGATGGCAGCAGCGGCTGATTTCAGACAGCCGCAAGCAGTTTTACGGTCTGGGGGCGTCTGGGCCATGCCGTTAAGGCGTTTAATCCCGGCGCAGCACAGCGCCGAGGGCCCTGGTGCACCCTTCAAGTAGGTTATGCATGGCCCTAAATTGCCAGACACTTGACCACAAGTCATTGCTGCAGTTGCATATGGTGCAGTCATTACTATGCATAGGATCACTGCACATGCTACCTTCTTCATTGCACTTGAGCTTGCCATACCTTTTATTTTTAGGTGTTTGTGTTTAACAATAATGCTGAAAATATGATTATTTTTTTTCTTATATGTTTAAATGTTTTTGATGAGTTTATTGGAAAACTAGGGCTGGGTATTTATAGGAGAACTATATGGAGGGTGGACCCTAATGGAAATAATGTATGGACATATCGTATGTTTAAAATGCACATGAAATGTAGGGGAAATTCATGATGTACCACAAGAATGGTACGGAGTATAATTTTCTCCGGCCAATATGAACTGTACTGTTTAATTGTTATTTTTTGGTAAATAAACGCTTTTTAAAACACTTTTTTTTTTTTTTTTATAAATAACCCCTTATATGTTTATTTGTCAAGATAAGTCCTTTTATGACGTTTTTGTTGTTGAGTGACCGTTTTGCTCTTATTATTTCGTGGTCAACCATAATCCCCTTTGTGTATTCATTTATTCTTTCAACATTCTCATTTAATTGAGAAAACCCCCCTAAATTACAATGAACATCAAATTTCCCAAATGAACAACGAAACCCCTAATTTTGGAGCCAAAACTCTAGACTTCTCTTAGGACCTGTTCTTTCCAACTTATTTTCATTCATTTCGATTCGATTCATTCCACTTGATTGGGCCTGGGCCATTCCATTCGGGCCTGATTCGATTTAGTTTAGCACACTTCGATGGGCCAAAGACACTTGATTCAACACAATATGTTAAAAATTTGAATTTCATTCGATTCAAATCTGCTCGATTCATTGATTCGATTCGGCCTGGGCCTGGGCTCATTCATTTCGATTTGTGGAACCCGGGGATCAAGGGGGACCCAACTCGGCGTCATGCATATGGGCGCTTTAAGTTAAAAAAGACTAATTTAGAAAAACCTTTAAAACTGTTTTGGAGTCGCCACCTAATTATCGCTGAAATTAGGAACCTCCTATCATGTCCTAAGCCTAAAGACATGTCCTAGATTTTGGAGCACGCCGACACCCCTAGATCTAAGGCTATGAAACCAGAATGGATTCGGGGTGAGGGTACTTTAAAAAAGATTAGTTCAATTAATGATTTATGAAAACTTTTTGGAAAAAACCTATGTAAAAATAGCCTCTACTGACTTAGAACAATCCATGGAAAATGATATTTGAGCTAATGTTATCGCTACGTACAAGTGCGATAAAGATTTGAAAAAGAATGCAGATGCAAATGCAAAAGGATTAATTAAAACCCTCAGTTTAGCATGTTTAACTTGTTAACGAAAACGGTTCAGTTAAAGGTCGAATTTATTGTTTAAGTTGATTTTAATGCAAGGGTTGCAAGATGCATACAAATAAAATAAACATTCAATTGTCCATTGGTTCATTTTAGAAGGGTCGGTTGCTTATGCGACTTTGGCGTGTCATCGGATTTGGGGTGTACCCGAAGTAATAAGAACACTTGGAATGCAAGCGCTCAGGTGCCAAAGCGGAGGAGGGGGCTAAAGTGTAGTCTCCTTTGCTAGTCCATAGAAAATAAGAAAAAGCTTTGATCCAAGTGGATCGGTACCTACCTGGTCCTGGCGCTTCAGATCTGGGTAGAGCTTCGCTTCTTGAACTTAAAAGGAGGATGAATTCAACACGGGATGGTGTGTTGAACTCAAGAATTTGAGTGTGTGAGACTTTGAGAGACTAGTGAATTATGGATTCTGTGAGAAAAATTGTGTCTTATGAGGTCGGGTATAGGGGGGTATTTACACTAAAAACCTCGGAGAAATTAGGAAATTTCGGGATAGAACCAGGCAGGGAAACCGCATAGCCTTATGCGGTTTTGTCCAGTAAACCGCAAAGGCTTATGCGGTTTGGGCACTAAACCGCATAAGGTTATGCGGTTTGGGGGTGTGGTTTTAGCTTGGTTTTCCTAATTCCGGTTTGAGAATATCTCGAAAAGATACAGTATAATTCTTGACTTACACATCAAGAAAGGCTGTATGAGGGCTTCCTAAGATATTTTGAAGGTTGAGGGCTTTGGAGTGAGGGCCAAAGGTGGGTTTGGGCTCGGTTCTGGGCCCGAGACCCGAAAATGTGAAAAAGGTGTATTTTGTGACATTTTGTGAAATAAGATAACCCGTGAGGCTATATTTTTTGTAAGAGGAAGCTAAAAGGGAAATCTAGCCACCGGGCCTAAATTAAGAATTTAGGAATGCTGAATTAGACCTCGTTAATGTAAAAGGGCTAATTGTAACGCAACTACGAAGCTCATGCCAAACGAAGTAGGACGCGGACTAGGCTAAACTCCAAATGGACAAAAGAACATTTATTTAAGCGTGATATGAAGCGACCTAAAATCATTTAACATTTCAAAACGACTCAAAAATGAATTCGACATTATTTAGAACCGTTTAAGTTAGCGTTAAAACATGCATAATAAAAGTCCGAGTTACATCACAGGGTTTTGGTTGGAAGGGTACGGATATGGGTATTCACAGAGCCCCCAGTTTGACTGAGCTCGGACTAGAGCGAAAATCAAACTCCACGACCATATCCGGACCATTACAGTCTCGATATCGTCAGCGGAACGAAGCATGTGTCCATGGGTGAGACGAGGACTTCGAACCGGGCTAAACGGGGAGGGGCGTACATGTTTAAAGACATGACGGTCCGTGCATATTGCGATGGCCTGCCGGCCTGCTAGGTGCTTTGGTTATGCTTATTGTATAGTGTCGTGTATAATGTTATGTTATTGCTTGTTCTGATTATGTCTAGTCTCGCCGTGGAGCATAAGTGATCTCGTTAAGGAGTGCATGTGTCAATAGGAGTGTTCATGTAAGAATGTGTACAGGTATAAATGTAGTTGTAAATGTTGCAATGCTTATGAATAGATGTGCTTTAGGATACTTGTATTGAGACTCGCCGAGGAGCGTTTATGTAGAGTGAGTGTAAAATGCTTGTAGAATGCTTATGCTTGAACTCTCCGAGGAGTGTCTATGTAGTCGTTGTTGTATATGATTGCCTTCCGTTGAGGAGAAAAAGATGTAAAGACTCGTGAAGAGCGTTCGTGCTTCTGCTTCTGTACCGTACATTAAATGCTTAATATACGCGTATGGCGGACTGTAGGTGACGCCTTAACCCAAGCACGGGACGTACTTGGAAGTGCATTTGGGCCAGGATGAATTAGGAATCCAAAAGTAGGTCCAAAACGAGAAAAATTAAAGAAAAACCACGGTTGCAAACCGCATAGCCTTATGCGATTTGGGGTGCAAACCGCATAGGCCTATACGGTTTGCCTTAATGGCAGAAAAATCTGTATAAAGGCACGAGTATGCCGTGACTTAGCCATTATACTCATTTTCGGTTTCTTACTCTAAAAACTACCAAAATTCGATTTCTCAATCGTTTTTGATCATTTCTCTTGCGTTGCTTTGCTATGGAACCAGGTAATGCTTCATTTTAACTTGTTTTTACGTTATTTGTCGTTGTAATTAGCTAGTTTTAGCTAGAAATGTTGAAAAGACGGGTTTTGGATGAAAACCCGACTTTTGCTTGAAATTTGCCGTTTGAATGCTTGAAATTGACGCCATTGTGTTGCATTATGTCGTGCTAACATGTATGTGTGAATTGACTGTGATTTAGACCGTCTTTGTGTGAAAAACGTCCAAATTAGGTTTCGGACCCGAAAACGAGTCCGGATTTTTCGACCCGGAATTTTAATTAAACTTCGGTGTAGGATGCCCATAGAGTGTATAGCATGTATATAGCTTCAATTTTGTGTAAATGTCGAGTTAAGGCTTTCAATTCGACGATTTTCCTTAATTGAATAAGGAGTGTTTTTCGTAAATTGGGGATTTTTGATCGGGGTGACCAAAATGCAATTGCTTGTAATGGGTCGTTGTTGGGGACTATTATGGCGTCTAGAAACCATAAAGTTTGGATTTTGGTGTTTAGAGAACGGTTTTCGGCTTAATTATGAATTTGGCCTAAAAATGTCCTGTAGGGCGTATAGTGTCATATATGGATGTGAGTATATGTTATAGTTGTATGTATTGGTTGTGTTTGTTGCAGGAGAAGGTTCTGGTCGTGTTACGAGATCAAAATCGTCTCATAAAAGTACAGGTTCGAGGACTGAGGGAGCCCCCGGTTCGAGTCGGATGAGACGTTCGTATAGTGAGAGGGATGCCGACCCTCGTGACTTGCCCACGAGGCGCGGTACTCCACGGGGCAGAGGTAGGGGTCGTGCGAGGCATGACCCTGTTGTGGAGGATGAGCTTGCTCTTGAGTTGGTAGACGAGCTAGAGGCTGAGTTAGGTGTTGAGGAGGAGGAGACTGAGGAGGCTGAGGCTGTGCCTATAGCGAGTAGCTTTAGGGCACGTGGATCACGAGTGGATAGGTCGTTCGCCAATGGTTGGGACGGCCATGACCTTCTGTTGGCTCCGGAGAGGCATATTTCATACCGGGCGAAGACGGGTTTAGCGAAGGGTCCGATGAGGACTTTCTCGGGTATTTCGTCTGTTATATGTGCTTTTGAGGAGAAGCTTTCGCAAGGAGCGAAAGCTTGGGTGCTTAGCCGTGCTTTTGGTCCCTTGGTTGAGCACTGAAGGGAGATTGCGAGGACGAAGTTGACGGCGAACTTGATGCTGATCCGGGCTTTCCTTGACCGGTACTGGGACACTACCACGACGTTTCATATGCCAGGCTTTGAAGCCGGTATTACTTTGTCTGGGTATGCGGTCATGACGGGACTGCCGTTTGGTGATCGTGATATGAGCTTCGGGTTTAGTATCTTGGAGAGCGTCTAGTATCTTGGAGAGCGTCTGGTCTACCAGGCAGGGTGGCCGTCTCCGGTAGTACCTAGGGACCTGGAGCGGGTCGTTTTCGAGAGAGGAGTTCTGCGTGCCGGTGTGTATTGTCTGACGGGGAGGAGAGAGTGCAGGGAGTCTTCTTTGTCTGGGAAGACTACGGCCCGATTAAACAGGTCTCGGCTCGCTTGTGGGCCGATTGAGGTAAGTTTATCTAGGTTTTGAAAATGCGTAGGGTAAATTTTGGTGAAAAATTTGTGAAAAATTTCCATGACATGCGTTTATCTTGTTTCTGTAGCTGTTTGATCCTGAAATGGCGGAGCAGCCTAGTGACTTCCCGACTACCGTTGAGTGGGACGACTCAGGTGTCCGTCGTACTTTTGTGGTGCCGTTGTACTTGCCGGTGATCACTGACGCGGGCATGGACAGCTGGGGCGGCAAGGTGAAAAAGGTATGGACCCTCTATTTTTGGTATATGTGTGAGCCCCCAGTTTGATCGAGGTATGAAATATAACGACGATCAAACTTGTGAGATGTCTGGGTTTAAGTTACCCCCTCGAGTTTGTCTTTATTTGAGTGAAATTAAGGCAAAGTGGAGTAAGCTGCGGTTGGTTTTGAAATTTCCCCCTAAGTTTGACTTAATTTGAGTGAAATTAAGGCAAAATGGGAAGAATGGTTTTCGTTTTGAAATTTCCCCCTAAGTTTGACTTAATTTGAGTGAAATTAAGACAAAATGGAGAAAATGTGGTCATTTCGTTGTTCATTGCAGGTGGCCAAGGATGTGCACAAGAAGCTGTGGAGGACAGCTAACAGGTGGAGGATGGCCTGGGCTGAGCAGGCTGCCCAACTGTGTCAGAGTCGTGCTGAGACAGCTCAGATTAGGCGTGACTTTGACGAGTATCGTCGTCGTTATCCTCAGTGAATGTGTGTAATAAGGATTGTATGAACCCTTCCTTACATGTCTTTGTAGCTTGGACTTGTTCGTCATTTCGTACGTCGTAAACCTATAGTGTTAGTAAGTTTCGTTTGAAAACGAAATGATTCCCGAGTGCGATGTTTAGGATTGAAAAAGTTTGTTTAGAAAATGATTTCGTAAAAAAAATGTTCATTTTAAAAGTCGAAATGAGCCTAAATGAACGTTTGCTAAATGAACGTTTTAAATGTTGCTGCATGGGAAACAACAAATAATCGTCGTAATATTGGGTATCGTGTTTTAGGAAAGACGAAATTAGGAAAATCTTAGGAGAAACCAGGCCCTAAAACCGCAAAGCCCTATGCGGTTTGTAGGTGAAACCTGTAACACCCCAACCTCAACTAAAGGCCGAAATGTCATTCACGGTAGCTCGCCAAGCTGTGTATATCACCCACAGACCAACACGGGCCCTTTCCAGCGCACTTTGTCCTCACTCGTGCTCATCCTGAGAAATTCCCAGGAGGTCACCCATCCTAAGACTACTCTCTAGCAAGCACGCTTAACTGAAGAGTTCTTAAGATGAGCCACCAGAAAAGAAGATGCATCTTGTTGATATGAGTAGTACTTACAATCCTTTTAAGCACTAGGTCACTGGAACTCATACATGGACCACTTCAACGGCACTAGCACAAAATTAAGCAAAAAAAACGCAAGAAACCCGTTTTATATAAAAAATCCAACCGTTGTTTTCATGGCCGTTGCTTATAAACAAAAACAACGCAAAAAAAATATACGAAACCGTTTTTTATATCAAAAATATCGTTCTTTAAAAATTTGGCGGTTTTGATTAAATAAAACGGTTTTTTACAAAAAACCGTTTTTTAAAAACATTAAAAAAAACGGTTTTTATAAAAAAAAAACGGTTTTTTTGAAAAAACCGTTTTAAATAATTCATTTTTTTAAAAAAAAAAATAATAAAATTACGAAATTGTTATAATTACATATAAATTATCCAAATACAATTTATATAAATTATCCAAATACAATTTATATAAATTATCAAAATACAATTCATATAAATTATCAAATATTTCTAGATACAATTTATATAAATTATCAAAAAAATTCTTTTTGTAGTATATCGCTAAAAATCCACATTAAACGACATAACCTATGCAAACGAAAATGAAAATTGAATACACCTTGATTATACTTCATCTTCTTCCTCACTTTCATCTCCCTCTTCTCATTTATACTTCATCTTCTTCCTCACCTTCTTCTTTCTTTAACTCTATTAACAATACCAACAACAAAAAAAAACAACAACAATGACATCAACATCGACAACAACAACAACAACAACAATGCAACCTCAACAACAACAACAACAACAACCGTAACAACAACAACAAGAACAACAACAATAACATACATACAATAAAATCAAACAAAAAAAACGAAATTAGGGAATAAAAAGAATGAAGAATAATAAAACGAATGAAAAACGAACCTTTTTAAGGAATTTAAATTAGGGCTTAGCAAACTTCGAACAAAGTAAACTTTAAACTTAAATTAAACAATGAACAATATTGAAACTAATATAAATGAAAGGTTGTTTCGAATAAAATTAGAGTAAAGAATACGAATGAAAAAAAAATGAAGTAGAAGAGAGTGTTTGATAATGAATACGACTCAAAAATAAGAAGCAGCAAAAATAAATATACTAAGGCAAAAATAAAAAAACGTTTGATCTTCCTATGAGCGCCAAACTTTAAAAAATTTATAACAAAAGAAAAACGGTTTTTTATAAAAAACCGTTATAAAAAGTTATTAAAAAAAACGGTTTTTTTAAAAAAAAACCGTTCTAAATAAGTATTAAAAAAAACGGTTTTTTTAAAAAAACCTTTTTAAATAATTCAATTTTTTTTTTAAAAAAAATAAAATTACGAAATTGCTATAATTACATATAAATTATCCAAATACAATTTATATAAATTATCAAAATACAATTTATATAAATTATCAAAAATTTCTAGATACAATTTATATAAATTATCAAAAAATTTCTTGTTATATATAAATAACAAAAATATTAGGTATTCAAAAATATATATTATATATATAATATTGTTAATAAATTTAACTACTTTCTTTAATTCAATATCAATTTTATTAAATACATTTCAATATAAAGAAGAAAATATGAGGTATTTTAATATTACAAAAATGTTTAAAAATTTTAATATTACAAAATTGTTTAAAAATTTTAATAATTAAAAAACTTATTAAAAATAACGGTTTTTCTAAAAAAACCGTTTTTTTTAATTATTAATTTTTTTTTTAATATTAGTATTAATTAAAACGGTTTTACATAAAAACCGTTTTTTTTAATATACAAAAAAAAACGGTTTTTATGAAATAACCGTTTTTTTTAATGTTAATTAAATATAACGCTTTTTTAATTACGAAACCGTTATTTAAAGTCTAACTAAAAACAACACATTTTTGTAAATAACCGTTTTTTATAGTTTAACCGTTGTTTATAATTGTTTTTTCGTTGTTTTTAGTTATGAGTTAGATTTGGCGCCTATAGATTAAACAACGGAAATTTTTGTGTCGTTGTTTATAATATTATAAACAACGGCAAGGCTAATTTGTGTTGTTTTTGCTCCGTTGTTTTTGCTCAGATTTGTAGTAGTGCGGGGAACCCGGCCCGAATAACCTCGGACAAGACCGGGTGTTACACACCCCCACTTGAAGAACGCAACGTCCTCGTTGCGCCTGGTAGCTACTTACATTATAGCATTCCAGAATCCTCCCCAGCTAGGTGCGTACCAGGCCAACAAGACACAAGATTCGACCACACGGTCGCCGGGTTGCTCTGATACCATTTGTAACACCTCGGCCTCAACTAAAGGCCGAAATGTCATTCACGGTAGCTCGCCAAGCTGCGTACATCGCCCACAGACCAACACGGGCCCTTTCCAGCGCTCTTCCAAGGAGGTCACCCATCCTAAGACCACTCTCCAGCAAGCACGCTTAACTGAAGAGTTCTTAAGATGAGCCACCAGAAAAGAAGATGCATCTTGTTGATATGAGTAGTACTTACAATCCTTTTAAGCATTAGGTCACTTGAGCTTATACATGGACCACTTCAACGGGGAACCCGGCCCGAATAACCTCGGACAACACCAGATGTTTAGGATTGAAAAAGTTTGTTTAGAAAATGATTTCGTAAAAAAAATGTTCATTTTAAAAGTCGAAATGAGCCTAAATGAACGTTTGAAATGTTGTGAATGACGCGTGTTTTAAATCGTGTTTGCTAAAACGAAGTATAATGTTGCTGCATGGGAAACAACAAATAATCGTCGTTGTAACACCCCGTGTTAATTTAAGCTAATTATAAATAGTAGATCAATAATTAGACAATCTCGCTCATCGAAATCCTAAAACAACTTACACTATTTTCCTTCTCGCACCTAAACTAAAAATATTTCGATATACTTTGAATTTGAACTTTATTTTTACATATTTGAACTCGATAAATAAAATGACGAATCGACGACAAAATTTTCAACAACAAATTTCGGCGCGCAAATCGAGGTCAGAATTGACCAAGTGGCCGAGCCACCTAAGATGGCTAAGTCATCTAATTCTTTTTCAAATATACTTACTCTTAATTCAAATCTAACTAAATTAGTTAAAGCTTAATCATTTTAGTTATTACTAACAAACCTTATTTGATTAATATTAAATTACTATTTCGTTTTGATTAAACTAACACTTTCACTAAATATCGAAATTTCGAAGCTCACTTAACTTAAACTGATAAACGTTTTGACGGTTGATTCTAATTATTTAAATCAGTAACTTTCAACCAAAAAAATATGTATTTCGGACTAGTAAGTTTTTAATCAAAATTTCGAGGAATCAAGACCCAATTTTTGTTTTAGTTCTCTTTCAAAGTTTATTTTCACTTTTATTTTCAATCTTATTTCGAAACATCATTTTAAGATCATATCTTTTATTTCAAGACTTTTCGCGTACGCGTAAATCGAAATTTCCGAAAACGAAAATCGAGCCCTTGTGAGCTCATGTAGGCCGGTCCTCCTTAGCCCACACTTGACCAAGTTCTAGCCTTCCTTTATTCTTACACAAGCCACCCTAATTTTTACCTACAACATCACTTCTCTTCTTACACACCTATAATACATCATCACATTCATTAAATTACTTTAAACTTTAATTTCTAATTTAACTAAAACTTACACAATACTCATCCAAATTCATTACCACTTGTTTCATTATTTCACCAAGTACAAAACACTCTCATTTGGCTCTCCTCTTAGCCGAGCTCCCTCACCTCCTCTTCTCCCTTTGTTTTTCTTTCTTTTCCCTTCTAAAAACTCCTAAACTAAAACCCTAAATATTACCTTAATATATTACTAGTATTATTTAGCATTAGTGGGTATTTGGAACTTATTATTTCGGGTGTATTTTTGAAGGTGAAGACGGGTACTTGGGTGAAGACTTAGATTTAGATAACCTAGTCGATCCGGACAATCAATAACTTTGCCGTTCAAGGTGACTAGCTTTGTCTTATTTTGGCCTCTTAGTAAATTAATTTGTGTTGTTGTTATAATTTTATAAATATGATTTTTATGTTAAAATTATGTTAAACATCAACTTTGATTCTATGTATGTTATGTGATGATAATGAATGATAATAACTAAATATATAGTTTACTAGTAATGTTATAGTAAAATGATAATATGTTTAGCTAATTTAATTTTGAACATTTTTAATTATCATCCATATAGTTTATAAGTTTATTTATGTTTTAGTTAAGTAGTATTATCACATAAAAATTATGTTAAGTTTTAACAATGAGTTTAAAGTGATTAAAAATCGAAAACGAATATATGTGTGTGTGTATCATGGCTCACGGCATTTTGCCCTTTTTATTTTAAATTTTCACTTTTAATTCTTGTAAATAATATGTAGTGTTAAGTTAGGTTAATTTAGATGTTACCATGTAAAAATAATTAAATTAGGAAAATAGATTATAAGTTGTAAATATGCAAAATGTGTTCTTAACCTTGTTGTTGTGTTCTTGATGTTCATATGTGTCTCATGTGGTGTTCATATGTTTAGCATGCTTTGATTATGTTTGTTTTATGTTTGTTATTAAATTTTTGTTTAGCTTTAGTTATTAGTTTATATAATGTTGTTAACATCACTTAAATTAACATACATACTTAGAAAGTCATTTAGAAAATCCCACCTTATATTTAACTTAAATTTTAGTCTAATGAAATTTCTAGTAAAGTTTTATTTTAGTCTAAATCATTTTAGTATAATTAGAATAATGGAATTATAAAGACTTTAAGCTAAAAACCGATAAAATCAAAAAATGAAAATTTGAACATCACACCACCTTACTCACGGCATTCCTCCTATTTTTAGGGTTAAAAATTGTCTTACCACTTTTTAGTTATTGTTAAAATAATTTTATTAATAAGTTAGAATTAAGAAATTAAAAGAAATAAATCAATTTGGATACATATTAACACTACACGGTTTTACCATTAAAAAAATGGACTAAATTTGGTCAAAATGAAATTATCACTAAGTCACTAAAGTTAAATAGTAATTAGAATTAAATTTTTGTATAAATCAATTTAGTTATAAATGAAATATATTAAACCGATAAAAATGAGTAACCGTTATAAAATTGAGTTAAATCGTGTACTACCGCCTTTGCATTTGGACTGTTGAATTTGGACATACGGACTGAAATGAACCATCCGCGATACTATTATTTAAAAATGAAAATCACTAACTTTAGTAAATAGACGACTAAATTTAACTGAGTCTCATTTTAAAATAAATATCATTGATCACTTTTACAAACTAAACTTAACATTTTTAAAACTAGACTTTTAAAATATTTTCAAAAATCACTAAGTACAAAACGAACTTAACAATTTTGAAACTAGAAATTTATACTTAGAAAATAAAAGGGTTTAGTTTATTACCTAAAATATCTTAAGTATAAATACCTAAAATATCTTAAGTATAAATACCTAAAATATCTTAAGTATAAATACCTAAAATATCTTAAGTATAAATACCTAAAATATCTTAAGTATAAAAATACGTACAAGTATAAGAATACGTATAAGTATAAAAATACGTATAAAATACGAAGTATAAAAATACGAATCATTATAAAAATGCATTATAAAATACGAAGTATAAAAATACGAATACGTATAAAAATACGTATAAAATACGGTGAATAGTGAATAGTGAATAGTGAAAAGTGAAAAGTGAAAAGTGAATAGTGAAAAATTTACGAAACTTGTAAAACAAGTTACGTCTTAAAATTCAAAGATATTTCAAAACTCAAAAATTGAAATATTGAAATTAATTGAAAATTTTACTAAGTATAGAAAAATTTAAAATGAATAAGTAAATGACTTAAAGTGTTTTGAAAAACACTTAAATAAAATTGGACATACTAATAATCGTATCAATATAGAAACTTGAAAACGTTAATAATTAACAACACTTCAAATAATAAACGATTTATGTTATGTGATCATATGAAACCTACAATTCAAATTAAACGTTTGACACTGAGACTAGGAGAGTCTAGTAACATGTGATATGTAAATATCAAATAAATAATAAACATTGAGTAAGTTAAATAAAAGGTCAAACGCTTGAGCCTCCGATATGAAAACGTCAATCGTAAGTGAAGTGGGGTTAAGATAGTCTTGCGGCGGTCGCCATTGCCGTACAAGATAATGAATATGCCAACTCTTAGTGGGTCAGGCTTTAGGAAATAGTCGTTTTATCCAGAGTTAAGGTGCTCTATGATTAGCATAGCCCATTCTTAAAGTGGATATTAGTGTATGCATACTAGACTAGGGTTTTATTCCCCTATTTCGCTAAAGTTAACAGGGCACCCGTGACCTGTGGATTCAGGTCGGTTATAGCGGTTCTGTCTCCTTGCCGTGTTTCGTTCTTAGTGGGCGCGACACTTGCATTCGTTCTTACCCTGCGTAAAGATTACTTGACGAGATTGTATCTGAAGTTCGAATCATTTCGAACACTAGAAGATGAGATGCAAGTACTATAGTATTCGGCGTGGTTTACGAGTCGAGTAAGCCGCTGCACTATGGTAGTGAGATGCAAGCGACTAGAGTACAATGGCCTACTCAATGGTCAGGCTCGTAAGCAGTATGTGTTGTTTGTTGTTTGATTAAATGAGAATGAGTGTGTACCATCTTCGAAAACTAAAGACCACAAATTTCTGAAGTGAATCGAGTCTGCATGATGAGTATGATACGATATGTATGTTTGTATGCGATCTAATATCGCTTTGTAATATTGTTTTATGTTGTGAATACTATTGCTATGATATTTTCTGTTAATTGTTTTCATAACTGAATATCATGCTTATATGATTTATCGCTTTAAACCGCATGCTTATTATGACTTATATGTCTTTATATGCTATATGTAATAAGCATGTTTATGTTTTTATCATAATGTTATGTTTATAAAGCGATAATATTAAACCAAAGTAATTGAAATCGAGGGTAAGTATGAGCATAGCTAGTCACTGTCCGCTCAGCGGGCATCCCCCCATCAGTTTATTGTGCAGGGTAATCATGGACCGGAAGCTGGATTTTGGACGGGGCCATGCAACGCTTTTATGCTTTACTTTTAGTCGTTTTTGAGAGATATGTAATATATAACACTTTACTCTTTTAAGTTCCGTTTTTAGAGTTGTTCAATTCAACTCTTGAACGACGATGTAATATTTTGGGTTTATGTATAATTAATGACGCTGGTTTAAGACTTAATTAATTTCCGCCTTAGTAATTAAAGTCGACTAAAAACCAGGTTGTTACAGTTGGTATCAGAGCTGACTCGTGACCGTAACATGAATTGCCTAATGTGATTTATGCTTACCTAACGAGAGACACCTGGGCGGGTTAACATATTAATATGCTAAACCGCAAGACTACTAGGATCAAATAATGAATTAGATTTTTCTTTTATTAGATCACTTAAATAATAATCTTAAATCGCTTTAAAGTGTGAGGATGGGTAGAAACCTTAAGGACTGACCATAGGCTAAGGACTTTTAAATAACGAACTACTTCCCTCAAAATAAAATACACTAATTATCGTATGCTTGCTACTTGCTGATGTGACTAACTAAAACTAACAACTATCCTCGGATATAAAAAAAAAAAAGAGAAAAAAAAAGGGGGTCAACTCTCAAGGATTGAAGCATCGAAGGAGTACCAGACTACGTGGAATAAGCCACCTATTAAACCATAACCTCTTTGTACTGAAATAAATTCTTGAACCAATCGAAACTTAGCTCCCTGAACTTGACAAACTTGATTGCCTTAAAGGCCTCATTTAAGAACCATTTTATTTCCGTCAAAACAATACCTTGTTGTTTGACCTATTACTTTAAAACCTTTGTAGATGGCTCAAGTTGGACATTGGAAGAGGAGCGCTTTGAGAGGCCAGTTGCCGATACACCCTGTGGCACCCATGTATGGGGAAAACTCCCCAGCGAGAGCACAGGCTCACGCAGCCTTTCAGCAGACGCAGCCAAATTCCTTCGCAGGAGATCCCTATCACTGCGTGCACTGGATTCAGGAGATGGAGGCAAGGTTTATCGTGGCAGGAATTCGCGAGGAGTGGAAGATACGTTTAGTGGAGGAGTACATCACTGGGGAACCATTCTTGTGGTGGACGAGATACCGTGCACCTGCTACTGCCTTGGGAGAAAACTTCCACGAGTGGAAGTTCTTCAAGTGTTTCATCAGGCTTGCAGTCCGAGCCGTTTCTGAGGGTGACATTTTCCAGGAGGCAGAGGAGATCAGCGATGATGAATTCGCACCCTTGGGTTAAAACCCAAATGATCTAGTAACCTATCAATACGGACAACATTTTGTATATCTCTAGATTTTAACTACCTATCCCCAGAGATCATGTATAGCACTCTTTGGAGCCGTTGTCTCTACTTTCTATCTTTCGTTATCTTCCTAAGAAATGTATTAGATGCATTTTGTTATCCAAAAACCGTTGTAACCAGCATTTGCATTTCAATGGAATGAAGTATCTTTTTATGTGTTACTTGAATGACTTGTGTTATCTCTTTCTAGTGCGATTAAATTCTATCGATGATAAACATGCAATCCAACACCTTGCAATGCTAATAAATTCTTCACTTCCTAATTCTTTCAGAATGGCTGTACCCCCAATGACAAACGCAGAAAGACAAATCCTGGCCGAAGAATCTCTAATCCGTATAGCAGAAATAGCCACGGACAACGCGAACCGCCAGCGTCATCCGAGCGCGTTCGACCGATTTTCACGTCATCGTCCACCAGTATACGTCGGGTCAAACAACCCTTCCGAGCTCACAAACTGGTTGGAGGAAATGAAAAAGCTCCTGGATCTAAGCAGGACACCTCCAGAAGAGAGGGTCAACATCGCCGTCTTCTATCTGAAAGAAGAGGCGAATGGTTGGTGGAACTTGATCAGGGCCAATGAGCCTGACACCACGTTCACCTGGGGTGAATTCACGACAAAAATCATGGAGCGATACTTCGGGTATGAACTCCGATGCCAGATGGAGGAGAAATTCATAAGTTTGAGAATGGATGGCATGACCCTCCAGGAGTACACGGAGGAGTTCCAACGACTTTCCAAGTTTGGGACTACGATCGCCCCCAATGAGAGGGCCCTGACTCAAAGGTACCTACGCAACATGTCTAATGATCTGCGTACCTACTTGAGCAGCAACACCTACACTACTTTTGCCGCAGCATACGAGCGTGCGTGCAGTGTATGGGCTTCCTTGGAGCTGGAAAAAGCCGAGGAGAAAAAGAAGAAGAAGGTGTTTGTGCCATCGGTGGCACAGTCGAGCTTCATTCAGAAGCCGAACTACCAACGCCCGAACCAACAGAGGCCAAATTTCCAGAGGCCTGCGTTCCAAAATAGGGTTCCTGCTGGGAACAATGAGAGAGCCATGGTTGTAGGAAGGGCTCCTCAACCAAGAGCCTTGCCAGGGAATTGTCATATGTGTAACAAGGCGCGTCATGAAGGGAAACAGTGTAATGGACAACCAATTACTTGTTACCGTTGTAAGCTGGTAGGGCACAAGGCGAATGCATGCCCTAATGCTCCGAGACCAACATCTGTTGCGGGAGTACCACAATCTATAGTGGTACAGGGTCGAGTTTATGTCCTCACGGAGGCTGAGGCAGAGGAGTCACCTGAGGCTGACGTCATCACTGGTATTTTTCTTATAAACGCTGTTGTTTTGTTTGACACTGGGGCATCATTGTCCTTTATATCTGCTAAGTTTGTTTCAAAAGCTAATCTCACAAATTCCGAACCAATCAACGCAAATATTTCTCTTCCAAACGGGAAAATTTTTAAATGCTCCAAAATTTTCAAAGAAACTCCAATCATGATTCATAAAACAACCTTTCCTTCCGACCTTATTCTTTTCGACATGCCGGAGTTCGACGTCATACTGGGTATCGATTGGTTGACTAAATACCATGCAATATTCGAGTGCCGAGACCGAAAGATTCGCTTGAAGCATCTTACGGGGGCCAGGGTTACGTATCAAAAAACTTCGCCAATTAAGGGGGCGAAAATTATCTCTGTTCTGCAACTACAACGGTTAGAAAGAAAAGGGCATCAAGTATACCTATGCAGTGTCAATGAAGTAAAGGAAAGCGTGAACATTGAAGATATTCACGTAGTACGGGAGTTCCCTGATGTCTTCCCAGATGAATTGCCAGGCTTGCCACCTGCACGTGATGTTGAATTCTCTATCGACCTTGCGCCAGGCACGGCACCAATCTCGAAGGCACCTTACAGAATGGCACCAGTAGAGCTACAAGAGTTGAAGAAACAACTTGAGGAAATGATTGAAAAGGGTTTCATAAGGCCGAGTGTCTCACCCTGGGGAGCACCGGTTCTCTTTGTGAAAAAGAAGGATGGCAGTATGAGACTCTGCATCGACTACAGGGAATTGAACAAGGTGACAATTAAGAACCGCTACCCTTTGCCCAGAATCGACGATCTCTTTGATCAACTAAAGGGCGCGGGAGTGTTTTCTAAGATCGACCTGAGGTCAGGTTACCATCAGATTGCAGTAAGGGAATCAGACATCCAAAAGACTGCTTTCAGAAGCAGATACGGTCACTATGAGTTTAAGGTCATGCCTTTCGGTTTGACAAATGCACCAGCAGTGTTCATGGATCAAATGAACAGAACCTTCCACGAATACCTTGACATTTGCGTGGTTGTATTCATTGACGATATCCTAATCTACTCAAAGACTGGAGCAGAACACGAGGAACATCTCCGTATCATTCTAGGAATACTAAGGGAATATAAGTGGTACGCTAAATTTTCATAGTGCGAATTTTGGCTCGAGAAGGTAGCATTTCTGGGTCACGTCATCTCGAAGGACGGAGTGATGGTAGATCCTGCAAAGATCGACGCAGTGAAAGAATGGAAAGCACCCACGAACATAACTGAGATACGCAGCTTCCTGGGTTTGGCTGGATACTACAGAAGATTCGTTCCCGACTTCTCCAAGGTAGCACGACCGATGACCAAACTATTACAGAAGGAATCTAAGTTCATATGGGGCGACGAGTGCGAGAATGCGTTCCAGGAACTTAAGACAAGGCTTACCACGGCACCGGTCTTAGCTCTCCCTACTGATGGAGACGAGTATGAAGTCTACAGTGACGCCTCACTGAATGGCCTGGGTTGCGTACTGATGCAACAAGGGAAGGTCATTGCTTATGCATCAAGGCAGTTAAAGGTCCATGAGCGAAACTACCCAACTCATGACTTAGAATTAGCAGCTGTGGTGTTTGCTTTGAAAATCTGGCGTCATTACCTCTACGGAGTGAGTATCAAGTTCTACACAGACCACAAGAGCCTGAAATACATCTTCACACAGAAGGAACTCAACATGAGACAACGCCGGTGGTTAGAACTGATCAAAGACTACAAGATTGAACTACTGTATCACGAGGGTAAGGTAAACGTCGTTGCTGACGCTCTGAGTAGAAAGTCTACGCATACCCTTAGCAACATTTAGGAAATTCCGGCTGGGATTGTTAGAGACTTCAAGAGAATGAATCTAGAGATGGTTCAGTCTGACGATGCTGAATTGAACGCAATGGTTGCAGAGCCAGAGTTATATCACGAGATTAGAGCTCTACAATGGGGAGATGAGGAACTCGTGAAAATCAGGAGGGAGATTCCCTCAGGAAACCGAGAAGGGTTTGAGATAAAGCCTGACGGGAGTTTAAAATTCAAAGGAAGGTGGTGTGTGCCCGACGTACCAGTATTGAAGAGAAGGATCCTTGACGAGGCACATAGTACACGGTACTCCATACATCCTGGATCCGATAAAATGTACCAAGACTTAAAGCTGAAGTTTTGGTGGGTTCGAATGAAAACAGAGATTGCGGAATACGTGGCGAAATGCTTAATCTGCCAAAAGGTGAAGTTTGAACATCAACGACCCGGGGGACTACTACAACCTTTGGACATTCCATTGGGGAAATGGGACTCCATTTCCATGGATTTCATAACAGGGCTGCCAAGAACTCACCGAGGGAATAATGCAATCTGGGTGATTGTGGACCGCTTGACCAAGTCGGCCCATTTTCTGCTAATCAAGGACACCTGGAGCCTTGAAGAGTTAGCTAAGGCATATGAGAAGGAGGTGATCCGATTACACGGCGTACCGCTGGACATTATCTCAGACAGGGATCTGAGATTCACCTCCCATTTTTGGGAAAAACTTCAAGCAGCATTGGGAAGCCAACTGAAGATGAGCACCGCCTTCCACCCTGCGACCGATGGTCAAACAGAGCGAACTATCCAAACGGTCGAAGACATGCTCAGGGCATGTGCCCTAGAATTCAACGAGAACTGGGAGAAGAGTCTACCTTTGATTGAATTCTCCTACAACAATAGCTTCCATGCGAGTTTAGGTTGTGCCCCGTTCGAGGCACTCTACGGGAGAAAGTGTCGTAGCCTAGTCTGTTGGGACGATGCTAGTGACAATATGGGGACTGGACCACAGGCTATTCAAGACCAGATCGAGCACATCAAAATAATTCGTGAACGCCTGCAAGCGGCACAAGATCGGCAGAAGATGTATGCAAACAAGCATCGCCGACCAATTGAGTTCGAGATCGGTGATAATGTGTTCTTGAAAGTATCACCCATGAAAGGGGTTCGACGTTTCGGGTTGAAAGGAAAGCTGAGTCCTAAATACGTCGGACCTTATGAGATAACAGACAGAATTGGTGAGGTAGCCTATCGTCTAGCACTACCACCCAATTTGTCGAAGGTTCACAACGTCTTTCACGTTTCTCAACTGAGACGGTACAGGAGTGACCCAAGTCACGTCATCACCCCTGACGTGATCGCAGTTGAGCCTAACCTGCTATACTCCGAAAGACCTGTCAAGATTCTAGCACGAGAAACCAAGGTGTTGAGGCGAAAGTCGGTTCCCTTAGTGAAAGTACTATGGAAGGGTCAATTGACCGAACAAGCAACTTGGGAAACCGAAGCCTCGATGAAGGAGAAATACCCCGAACTTTTTAATTCAGGTGAAAATCCTTTTCTACATTCAAGTTTCGGGACGAAACTTTTCTAAGGGGGGAGGTTTGTAACACCCCGTGTTAATTTAAGCTAATTATAAATAGTAGATCAATATTTAGACAATCTCGCTCATCGAAATCCTAAAACAACTTACACTATTTTCCTTCTCGCACCTAAACTAAAAATATTTCGATATACTTTGAATTTGAACTTTATTTTTACATATTTGAACTCGATAAATAAAATGACGAATCGACGACAAAATTTTCAACAACAAATTTATTGTATAAATCGAGGTCAGAATTGACCAAGTGGCCGAGCCACCTAAGATGGCTAAGTCATCTAATCCTTTTTCAAATATACTTACTCTTAATTCAAATCTAACTAAATTAGTTAAAGCTTAATCATTTTAGTTATTACTAACAAACCTTATTTGATTAATATTAAATTACTATTTCGTTTTGATTAAACTAACACTTTCACTAAATATCGAAATTTCGAAGCTCACTTAACTTAAACTGATAAACGTTTTGACGGTTGATTCTAATTATTTAAATCAGTAACTTTCAACCAAAAAAATATGTATTTCGGACTAGTAAGTTTTTAATCAAAATTTCGAGGAATCAAGACCCAATTTTTGTTTTAGTTCTCTTTCAAAGTTTATTTTCACTTTTATTTTCAATCTTATTTCGAAACATCATTTTAAGATCATATCTTTTATTTCAAGACTTTTCGCGTACGCGTAAATCGAAATTTCCGAAAACGAAAATCGAGCCCTTGTGAGCTCATGTAGGCCGGTCCTCCTTAGCCCACACTTGACCAAGTTCTAGCCTTCCTTTATTCTTACACAAGCCACCCTAATTTTTACCTACAACATCACTTCTCTTCTTACACACCTATAATACATCATCACATTCATTAAATTACTTTAAACTTTAATTTCTAATTTAACTAAAACTTACACAATACTCATCCAAATTCATTACCACTTGTTTCATTATTTCACCAAGTACAAAACACTCTTATTTGGCTCTCCTCTTAGCCGAGCTCCCTCACCTCCTCTTCTCCCTTTGTTTTTCTTTCTTTTCCCTTCTAAAAACTCCTAAACTAAAACCCTAAATATTACCTTAATATATTACTAGTATTATTTAGCATTAGTGGGTATTTGGAACTTATTATTTCGGGTGTATTTTTGAAGGTGAAGACGGGTACTTGGGTGAAGACTTAGATTTAGATAACCTAGTCGATCCGGACAATCAATAACTTTGTCGATCAAGGTGACTAGCTTTGTCTTATTTTGGCCTCTTAGTAAATTAATTTGTGTTGTTGTTATAATTTTGTAAATATGATTTTTATGTTAAAAATATGTTAAACATCAACTTTGATTCTATGTATGTTATGTGATGATAATGAATGATAATAACTAAATATATAGTTTACTAGTAATGTTATAGTAAAATGATAATATGTTTAGCTAATTTAATTTTGAACATTTTTAATTATCATCCATATAGTTTATAAGTTTATTTATGTTTTAGTTAAGTAGTATTATCACATAAAAATTATATTAAGTTTTAACAATGAGTTTAAAGTGATTAAAAATCGAAAACGAATATATATGTGTGTGTATCATGGCTCACGGCATTTTGCCCTTTTTATTTTAAATTTTCACTTTTAATTCTTGTAAATAATATGTAGTGTTAAGTTAGGTTAATTTAGATGTTACCATGTAAAAATAATTAAATTAGGAAAAAAGATTATAAGTTGTAAATATGCAAAATGTGTTCTTAACCTTGTTGTTGTGTTCTTGATGTTCATATGTGTCTCATGTGGTGTTCATATGTTTAGCATGCTTTGATTATGTTTGTTATTAAATTTTTGTTTAGGTTTAGTTATTAGTTTATATAATGTTGTTAACATCACTTAAATTAACATACATACTTAGAAAGTCATTTAGAAAATCCCACCTTATATTTAACTTAAATTTTAGTCTAATGAAATTTCTAGTAAAGTTTTATTTTAGTCTAAATCATTTTAGTATAATTAGAATAATGGAATTATAAAAACTTTAAGCTAAAAACCGATAAAATCGAAAAATGAAAATTTGAACATCACACCACCTTACTCACGGCATTCCTCCTATTTTTAGGGTTAAAAATTGTCTTATCACTTTTTAGTTATTGTTAAAATAATTTTATTATTAATTAATAAGTTAGAATTAATAAATTAAAAGAAATAAATCAATTTGG
Organism: Dianthus caryophyllus; assembly: GCA_023091065.1. Lineage (NCBI taxonomy): Eukaryota > Viridiplantae > Streptophyta > Magnoliopsida > Caryophyllales > Caryophyllaceae > Dianthus > Dianthus caryophyllus. Next base: position 5,015,833 of record CM041529.1, on the reverse strand, counting down.
ATACATATTAACACTACACGGTTTTACCATTAAAAAAATGGACTAAATTTGGTCAAAATGAAATTATCACTAAGTCACTAAAGTTAAATAGTAATTAGAATTAAATTTTTGTATAAATCAATTTAGTTATAAATGAAATATATTAAACCGATAAAAATGAGTAACCGTTATAAAATTGAATTAAATCGTGTACTACCGCCTTTGCATTTGCACTGTTGAATTCGGACATACGGACTGAAATGAACCATCCGCGATACTATTATTTAAAAATGAAAATCACTGACTTTAGTAAATAGACGACTAAATTTAACTGAGTCTCATTTTAAAATAAATATCATTGATCACTTTTACAAACTAAACTTAACATTTTCAAAACTAGACTTTTAAAATATTTTCAAAAATCACTAAGTACAAAACGAACTTAACAACTTTGAAACTAGAAATTTATACTTAGAAAATAAAAGGGTTTAGTTTATTACCTAAAATATCTTAAGTATAAATACCTAAAATATCTTAAGTATAAATACCTAAAATATTTTAAGTATAAATACCTAAAATATCTTAAGTATAAAAATACGTACAAGTATAAGAATACGTATAAGTATAAAAATACGTATAAAATACGAAGTATAAAAATACGAATACGTATAAAAGTACGTATAAAATACGAAGTATAAAAATACGAATACGTATAAAAATACGTATAAAATACGGTGAATAGTGAATAGTGAATAGTGAATAATGAAAAGTGAATAGTGAAAAGTGAATAGTGAAAAATTTACGAAACTTGTAAAACAAGTTACGTCTTAAAATTCAAAGATATTTCAAAACTCAAAAATTGAAATATTGAAATTAATTGAAAATTTTACTAAGTATAGAAAAATTTAAAATGAATAAGTAAATGACTTAAAGTGTTTTGAAAAACACTTAAATAAAATTGGACATACTAATAATCGTATCAATATAGAAACTTGAAAACGTTAATAATTAACAACACTTCAAATAATAAACGAATATGTTATGTGATCATATGAAACCAACAATTCAAATTAAACGTTTGACGCTGAGACTAGGAGAGTCTAGTAACATGTGATATGTAAATATCAAATAAATAATAAACATTGAGTAAGTTAAATAAAAGGTCAAACGCTTGAGCCTCCGATATGAAAACGTCAATCGTAAGTGAAGTGGGGTTAAGATAGTCTTGTGGCGGTCGCCATTGCCGTACAAGATAATGAATATGCCAACTCTTAGTGGGTCAGGCTTTAGGAAATAGTCGTTTTATCAAGAGTTAAGGTGCTCTATGATTAGCATAGCCCATTCTTAAAGTGGATATTAGTGTATGCATACTAGACTAGGGTTTTATTCCCCTATTTCGCTAAAGTTAACAGGGCACCCGTGACCTGTGGATTCAGGTCGATTATAGCGGTTCTGTCTCCTTGCCGTGTTTCATTCTTAGTGGGCGCGACACTTGCATTCGTTCTTACCCTGCGTAAAGATTACTTGACGAGATTGTATCTGAAGTTCGAATCATTTCGAACACTAGAAGATGAGATGCAAGTACTATAGTATTCGGCGTGGTTTACGAGTCGAGTAAGCCGCTGCACTATGGTAGTGAGATGCAAGCGACTAGAGTACAATGGCCTACTCAGTGGTCAGGCTCGTAAGCAGTATGTGTTGTTTGTTGTTTGATTAAATGAGAATGAGTGTGTACCATCTTCGAAAACTAAAGACCACAAATTTCTGAAGTGAATCGAGTCTGCATGATGAGTATGATACGATATGTATGTTTGTATGCGATCTAATATCGCTTTGTAATATTGTTTTATGTTGTGAATACTATTGCTATGATATTATCTGTTAATTGTTTTCATAACTGAATATTATGCTTATATGATTTATCGCTTTAAACCGCATGCTTATTATGACTTATATGTCTTTATATGCTATATGTAATAAGCATGTTTATGTTTTTATCATAATGTTATGTTTATAAAGCGATAATATTAAACCAAAGTAATTGAAATCGAGGGTAAGTATGAGCATAGCTAGTCACTGTCCGCTCAGCGGGCATCCCCTCATCAGTTTATTGTGCAGGGTAATCATGGACCGGAAGCTGGATTTTGGACGGGGCCATGCAACGCTTTTATGCTTTACTTTTAGTCGTTTTTGAGAGATTTGTAATATATAACACTTTACTCTTTTAAGTTCCGTTTTTAGAGTTGTTCAATTCAACACTTGAACGACGATGTAATATTTTGGGTTTATGTATAATTAATGACGCTGGTTTAAGACTTAATTAATTTCCGCCTTAGTAATTAAAGTCGACTAAAAACCAGGTTGTTACAGTCGTAATATTGGGTATCGTGTTTTAGGAAAGACGAAATTAGGAAAATTGTAGGAGAAACCAGGCCCTGAAACCGCAAAGCCCTATGCGGTTTGTAGGTGAAACTGCATAGGCTTATGCTGTTTGGTACGCAAACCGCATAGGGTGTTGCGGTTTGGCCTCCTGGCTGGTAACGCTGGGTTTCCAAATTTCGATTATGTCGTCCTATATAAGGAGGCGGGGTGCGTGCCATAATCTCATTCAAATCAATTCTCTTCTTTTTTTCTTTTATTACAAGTTTTGCTCTAATAAATACTATTAGGTATATTTACAAAAGTTTTTGTATTCAAGAAAAATGGTTGAGCATTTTGATGCTCTCTTAAAGAAGTGGAATTCTTCACTAAGTCCGGCGACGAAGAAGGCGATCTACGATGACGGCGCGGGTGTCTTTATTGGTTTTCGCCAAATGAAGGTTGACTTGGACTTCCTGGATGCATGTTTGGAGTATTGGGATCCTAACTTGCACGTCTTTCGGTTTCCGGGGGGAGAGGTTTGTCCTTTGATGGAGGAATTCGCGGTCATTGCGGGATTGTCGAAACGCACTACTCTTGTGGTGGTACAGAGTGAGCTTTGCTTCAACGGGATGTTGCGAAACTTCCTTGAGATGTCGAATGCTCATGCCGCGGGCTTGTTTGAGGGAGGTAAGGTGAATATTGATGAGGCTGAAGTCGTGTCACCTAATCAAAATAAACCTAAAAGCAACTAACTAGGTAGCTAGTGGCAGTAGTGTAACACCCCGACTTTTCCTAATATTAATTATTCGTCTCAATCATATTCGTGATTCATTTCTCTTGATTTTCTCATTTTTAGCTCAAGAAAATCAGTTCACTTGTCGCGTTGATTAAGCTACCCTGTAGTCAGAACTTAAAAACGGAGTAATTAGCTTAAAAACGGTGTAATTTTCTCTTACGAACTCCGATTCAGGTGATTCAAAAGGCTAAACTGCGTATTTTTTCCACGTCAAGAATCGCCAAATTTTCAGGAGTCAGTTTGAACCGGTACACCCTGGGCCGAGCCGAACCCCCCAGCTCGGGTTAGGTTTAGGGTTTCTTGTGTAGCTTTTTGATCAAGACATTAAATATCTTATTAATCTCTAAATCTCATACTCATTAAATCCTCTATTAATTTCAGTCAAAGATTATCGCTTTTTCATCCTAAATTCATTCCTATAATTCTCCTACGGTAATCCTTTCATCCCTTTCGTTCTAGGTTTATTCTTTATAGTTTTTATATTCTTATATGTGTTTATTGTGGTGTACTTATGTATTGAATGATTTGTGTGTGCCCTAATCAGAAGGGGGGAATTGGAGAGAAAACCCAAGTTCGGATTTCTCTGACCCAGGTTCACTAAACGGAAGATCGCCGGAGATCCAACCGTCCGATTTTGCCGACATTTTGACAGCATGTTCCGGACTCTTGGGGCTACCTTTTCACCGTTTAGTTTTCCATTTGGAGCTCTGGATCGTCTGTTATCGCGTCTGGACAGAAGGGGTGAAAACTGTGCTTTTCTTTGGCTTGTTTGGAAAAGGTAACTAGGTGTAGCCTTAGTGATATTTTGACTTGTGTGAGACCATATAATTGATTGAGGATGTCTTGATTGTTGATATGAATGAAAGGGTGTTACCTTTGGGATGTTTGAGATGTAAAGTTGCAGTCTTTGGTCTTGTTTGAGTTGGTCTCACACTCTTATGTCTAATAATGCGATTTGGGATGTTTGTTTACTTTGAATTTGGGTTATATTGTTATTAAGTTGATGAAAGATGATAACTTTGGGAATTGTAATGGTTTATTATGGCTAATCTTGAGTTCTTATGGTTATTACTCCGTATTTAACATGTTGATTATGGTTAGTGTTGAGATTGCTTACAAAAGGGGTCAATTATGTTGTAGTTGTGTATATGATGGACATTGTGATGATTTTGAGTAAAGAATGATTGGTTTATTGTTGATTGTGAGTTGATTCAGGTTATTGAATTGACTTGTTTGATTGCTTGAGTTGAGTGTGCGTACGGTGCATCGCTCGCACGCGTCGTGAGGAGCTACGACGTCTTTTGTGGACGGATACCGCCCATGATCCCCTCGGCTATTCTTGTTGCTTAGTTAGAGCGACTATGGGTTCTCAACCATGTTGGTTAGAGACTATGGTTTATATAATGTCGTCACCGTTCTTGTTGCTCGGTGGAATTTGGCCAAATTTAGACTAATGAGTTTGAGGAACTTCTTGTTGCTGTTCCGCCATAGGGTTTGGATGATTCTTGTTGCTTCATCCGTGGTGATTCTTGTTGCTTCACCCAGTGCTCCGTGCTTACCTTGCAGGTTGTTGGTTGTTGTCTGTCATCTTGTTGTTGACAGTTTGACCTTGTATGTAGTTTTTGTTTGATAGGTTTGGAACCGGGTTTGATGGGGATGTGGTGTTCGGCTATGCTTCTGTCGATGCCGGGCATATCCTTATATGACCATGTAAAGTTTGTGCGCTCGCCCTCACTCAGTGAAGCGCCTAGTTGCAGTTCCCTTGGTTCTTCGGGGGTTCCTATGTTAATGGTTACGGTGTCCTCGATGATCGGGTTCTGCGTTGGGTTGCTTACGATGTTTGCAATGTATTTGATTAACGATTGTTCATTCGTTGGTTCATTTTTATCGCATGGATTTATGTGTTGTGTTGTTTTGTTTGTTTGTTTAAACTTTGTTGGTTGTTTGTTGTTTATTTGTTCGTTTTTAGCTGGAGACGAGACAAAAGCAAACTTATCTGTATTATTCATTAAAGAAGAAGAATTGTTTGACAAATTAGGCGAAGAGCTGGAGCTAGCCTCCGAAAAAAAAAAAGTCTAAGCTAAAACTAGAAGGTGGGTCGACAAGTGACCCGACACCTAGAGGATTAGATCCTAAAGTAATTTCCTCCTCTTCGGGTTCTCCCTTGATTCTGGTCTGGCTGTAGTCCTCCTACATCTTTGCTTTGGAGGTGTAGGAAAATGTAGGGGATCGCCTCCATTTACTGCGTTGATCATCGGGTTGCCGGCTACGTGAGGTGGTTCCAGAGCATCCGCCTGATTGTGCTGAGGACTGTCCCCATTGGGTGGTTGAGGGACGGTGAGGTAGATTGTTTCATTGTCTCGGGCCTGTTTTGGCCAAGGCCATTCTCTTTCCTCGTCGCTGAATGAGAAGTTACTGGTTTGATCGTCGCTTGAGTTGGGAGGATTTAGGTGATTCATAATGAGAGACGATCCCACGGTAGCTGTATGGTTTGCTGGGTCATCTTTGTTGGACAGCCATCCGCCCGTGTGGGGTATCTCGAGCCTCCCTTGATCAAGGAGATCCTGGATGGCATGTTTAAGCTTAATACAATGTTCGGTGTCATGCCCTTTACCTTGATGATATGCACAGAAGGCATTGGGATTCCAAGATCTTGACATCTTATGACTGGGCGGTTCGCTAGTAGGCCCGACCGGTTGTAGGCACTTCCTTTCAACTAATTTCCAGAATGCTTCGGTGTAAGACATGTACAGAGGGTCAAAGCTCGTCCTAGTCTTAGGAGGTGTTGTCTTGATAATGGCGGGAGTGTCAGAGTAGCTCCTGATCGTACGGGCGTAATTCGACGGGTTGCTTAGGTAGTCGTGGTCGTCATAGTCGGACATGGCGCAGAATGTGAGGTCTTCCTCGATTTCAGTGCCGATCTTAGCGATTTGTTCGAAGCTTCGGATGTCGGTGTCCTTGAAATAAGATTGGCACGAAGGTCGCAGACTGTTGATAAATGTGAACATGAGTTCATCTTCATGTGGATGGTTAGGAATCTGTGAGAGCAGCTTCCTCCATCGAGCTAGGTAATAAATGAAGTCTTCATTGTCTTTTTGACGTTGGGTTGCGAGAGTGTAGAGGGAGACATGCTTGTCGGCCTTGTTCTTGGTGCGTTCTTCCAAACGCTTGACTTCAGCTTGATGCAAGGCCTTCAAGTCGTCAATGTCCTTGGTGAGTTGGTTGATCCGGCTACGGAGTGCTTCTAGTTTGTTTAGCTTGGACATCTCCAAGCGTGGTTTTTGGTGCGGCGAGTATCCAGTTGAAGTTCCCTACATTTGCATGGAGTGCATCAGCTACATGACAGACCCGACTGACACATTTAATTATACATTCGTTTTTAGCTCATTTCGTTTGAAAAGGACTCCTTTAAATTTTGAAAAAGAAGGAAGTTTTCGAAAATAAGCTAGGAGTGTTTTTGAGACGAAAATGCGTACGCGCAGCTCGCCTCGATGTTGAAAGATTTTGTTTTGCATCCATTTAGCACGAGCGACAGTATGTTGTCATGGGCTAAAGATGGATGCGTAAAAAGGAATCGACTCGGGTTTAGACGAGTCGAGGATGTTAAAAAGGATTTAAACCGTGAGGCCTAAAGAATGAAGTCCACGAGTTTAGGTTAAAAACCTTGACTCGGATTTTGCTAGTTTGTAAAAGGAAAATTTGAAAAAAGTTTATTTCAAAAGTTCGTGATTATTTTGTTTAAAAAAAAAAAGTCAGCTTGTTAGTTTGTTAGGTTGATTATTTTTGAATGTTTAAAGCGACTTTTGAAAATATGCAAATGAATTTTGAAAAAGACTATATTGTATAGCCTCGCACTCGTACGTATGACTCTTGGTCGTTTGGTCAAGTCTTGTACGCCTCCAACTGATTTGAGTACGCTTTGGCAGGTGCTTTTAGCCCTTCGCCCACACAGTATAACGTGTAGGATACGAAGGAAGCCCAGGGGCGGTCAAATCAGTTTGCTACGGCAAGCCGTGGAGGGGTGAGAGGAAGGTTAGTTCAGTACGTGCCTTGTCGAGTGGACAATGCCTGCGTTTGGAACCACCTCTCGAGGTGTTCGTGTGTGAATCCGACTAGATTCGACGCTAACGGATATGCTTAGTTCATGTATGTTGATTGTTCTCAAGTCGTTCAAGTCTCATTTTTATTTTTAAAAAGAAAAAGCTAGTTTTAGTTTTCAAAAATAAAACCTATCCCCTGCGGAGTCGCTAACTGTAGGTACCGAGGTTAAATTGGACCACTCGACGTCTTGCTAAGGGCGTAAAAGTTAAAAAGATTAAGTACAAAAAACCCTTAAAAACTGTTTTGGAGCCGCCACTAAATTATGAGGGAAATTTAGAACCCGCTTTCGTGTCCTCATGCTCAAAGACACGTCTTAGAGTTCAAGGCACGTCGACACCCATCCATCTAAGGTTATTGTGAAACCAGATTCGGATTCGGGTGAGGGTACTCTTCTAAAGTATAATTCAAAATAATGTTGTTATGAAAGATCTTTTGGAAAAGCCTATCAAAAGATAGCCTCTACTAGACTTGAGAACAATGCAAATAATCATACATGAGTCTAAGTAATTCGCTACGTACAAGTGCGATATAAGTTGTAAAAATAATGCAAAAGAGATTGTTTAGAACCCTCAGTTAAGCATGCTTAACTTGTTAACGAAAACAGTTCAGTTTAATGACGAATTCATTTTAAGTGATTTAGATGCAAGATGAGGATTTGCTAAATGCATACAATAAAAATAAACGTTCAATTACCCATTGGTTTATTTTAAAGAGGTCAGTTGTTTATGCGACTTTGGAAAGGTGTTACGAATAGGATGTGTATTCGAGGTGCATGGCCGCCTTATAAAAAGCAGACTCGCGTACCAATGTCGGGGTGAGCCTAATGTAGGCCCTTGCTAGTCAAAGAAGCAAAGAAAACCTTAATCCATGTTAGGATTAAGACCTACCTGTCTCAAGTCAGGAAACCGGCAGCGCTTCGCTTCAAAGAGGGAGAATTCAAAACTAGGAAAATGAAGAATTCTAAGGTGTTTATGCGTGAGGCTTTAAGTTGTGAAGTTATGCTGTCAATTGGATGTCAAAATTGTGTGTTGAAACGTATGTGGACAGTTGTATTTATAGTGTAGAGCTCGTCAAGAATTAGGAAAGCCAGGGGATAAAACCGGACGTAGGAATCACAAGGCTCCTTGCAAATGCTTGGGGCAATCGCAAGGCCCCTTGCGGCTGCCTGCCCTAATCACAAGGCCTCTTGCGATTGGTAGGGCGGGCATTATCCTTTTATTCCGTATATTTCCAAATTATATTTTAGGATATACGGTATAATCTTGCTTGAGCTCTAAGTTACGGATGGTGGCTGGTTGTAGGTTTTTGATTAGGTTATCCTGGACCTTAGGAGGCGGGCCAGGAATGGGTTTGGGCTCGGTTCTGGGCCCGAGCCCTGAAAATGTAAAAAGGGTGTATTTTGTAGTGTTTTGTGAAATAGGACATTCCGTAAGGCTACCCTAAGTGTTTGCTAGTCCTAAAAGGTGGTTTTAGCAACTAGTCCTAAATTTAGGGATTTAGGAGAATCGAATTGAACCTTGTTAATGTAAGAGGATCAATTAGACTGTGTGTTTAAAAAAGGGGTGTGCGCATGCCGATTAGGAGCCTGAACCTGAGACAAACTAGACTCTAGACCTAAGGACACTAAGAGTGATGGCCCATAAAGAAACCTCATTTGCATTTCAAAACATTTAACTTGAATTCGTCACAGTTTGAACCATTTAAGTCAACGTAAAAGCGTGGAATAAAAAGTCCATTGTTACGTCACTAGGTTTTTGGCGGGAGGTACGGATGTGGGTATCCACAACCCTCTAAACACCCTACTTATTGATATCAGTGCGTTTCCCAAACTTTCGCGCATTACATATGATATTTGTCACAATTCCTATTACCTAGTTAACCCCCACTCTTTATCTATCACGTCAAACATTTCTGAAATATTTCACTCGTATTATGTTTCTCACCAATCCCAAAATCATATAAATATCTTAACTAACTGATCCCCTCGATCTTAAACATAACCCCTTTCAGCTAAACTCTTTTTAATCTAAATGCATAACCATAATACTCACAACAATTAACACTGATTCTCATTACACGTTATACTCATGTCTAGTCAAACATACGCTCATACAACTTATACAACTATATTAGCTCACATCCATTGTTATTATCAACCATACCACACATATAGATATACCCAAGAACATTTACTTAATCTCCATCTATCATACTTACACATACCTTTGCTCAACTCGATTGAATTCATGCATATTCACACTTCATTTTACCTGAAAACTCATTGATGTGTCGTTTATATATATATTTATAGCCCCCTTGTTCACTAGCGATTCTATGCGATTCCCGTGCTTTTATTTGCATTTTTGCCTCCTATTTCTCTCCGTTAGGCTCTACTGCGTTTTTATGTCTATTTTGTAGGGAAACGCGCTTATTTGGAGGACAGGATTCTGGTTGGGAAGTTTCGTGAAGTTTCGAGTTGGTTTTGTGCCGTTTCGGTTGCGTACGAGCCACGTTTCAATGTTTAAAGGTGTCCCGGGACCTTGGGACGGAGTGTGAAGCTCATATACTCAATTTTGATCTCTTCCCTACCCTTTGGCATGACCTAGGCCTCGTCCCTATGCATTGGGACGACAAACATTGCAAGAAAAGCTAAGTAAACAAAGTGCCAAAAGAGAGGAATTTTCTGAACAACTCGGGATGGCCTTCCCGTATGCTTGGGACCAATTTGTGTGTGTGTCCCGGTCGGGACACCTGTCCCGGACCCCAGGGACGGCTCCTGACTCCTCGTGTGCTTCATTTTCTCGTCTTATTTGAAGGGGTTTTCAGCCATATTTTGACACCATCTTTTTACATTGTTTTAGGAACATTTTAAACTTCATTCTCTCAAAAACTTAGGGTTCATACTTTTCAACTTTTGTACTTTCAATTCCCGACTCGGATTACACTAGTTTGATCGTCTATTTGGTTTTTGTTGCTCTTATTCATCATCCTCTCCTTTGAATTTCTGATTGGGTATTGTTGTTCTCTTTTCTCTTTTGTTGTTAATTTCATTTACAATTGTTGTTGATCATGTCTTCTTTTATTTCCTTTACTTTTGTTATTGTTTTCTTTATGTGTGAGTAGTTCCTTATCTAAGGAGGAAGGCTGATCATGGGTGATTAGTTTAGGATGATTTTGGTGATGTTTTGATTAGGGTTTTACATGTGTCTTTGGCTATCTTGTTTGTATGTGTTTGTTAACCCTTTGGACAAGGTTTAGCGAGCGTCTAGCACCCTTAAGCTTAAGAACGAAAGCCTAGTTTAAGGTAGGGCACAAGACTAACCATTAGGACCCTCGGTAGTAAGTAGCGAGAGCCCGTTACCGAGACCTAGAGGACGCTTAGGACCGAGAGGCCGAGCCTATTCCTTAACACATGTGACTCCCGACTCTTATCTGTCACCATCCTTAATCCTATCTAAGCCTATGCTATCCCTTACTTCCTAGACATTTCTCTTATTGTTTTAACCCTTATCTTCCACTCTAGTTTTAGCCAAACCACCAATACTCGAACCGAGACTAGAATCGCTCCAAAGTAACCAACATTGCGACCATCTCCCTGTGGATACGATCCCAACTTGCCCTAGCTACCCTAGTGCTTAGTTTGGTATTATTTTTGATTAGGTGATGCGACTTGAGCCTATCAAATTTTGGCGCCGTTGCCAGGAAGACGGCTTAGTTTTTGTTGTTTATTTGGTTCTAGTCTTTTTCTTTCTCTTGTCTCAAGGAACCTCAATTCCTTGAGGCCGCTTCTTACGTCTACTGTAGTGTTGTTTATGCCCAGGCAATCACGTACGTCTCAAAAAGGTTTGGCAATTCCTTTTGACCCAGAACCGGAGCGTACATTCCTATGGCGAAAGAACTTGCAAAAGGACTTGGAAGCTGTTTCCCCTTCTACTTCATCCACAAAGGAAGCTTACGTTGAACCCGAACCAAAGAAGATGGTGAAGCTTTCCGATCATTCTAAACCCACCGCCGCTCAAATTCCAACCGGCAATGCTATGCCGAATATAGTGGCCAACAATTTTGAGGTTAAGCCCGCGTTCATCAACCTCATAGAGCGTAGTCAATTTGGAGGGAGCCCCGGTAAGGACCCTAACCTTCACATACAAAACTTCTGTGACTACTGCTCCACGATCAAACAAACCAGAGTGACCCAAGATCAAATACGAGAGATGCTTTTCCCGTTCTCACTTCGGGACAAAGCCAAGTTGTGGTTAAACTCTTTGAACCGGGTAGCTTTAGCAATTGTTGATTGGAACTCCCTTGTGTTAGCCTTCTACCAAAAGTACTTCCCACCCGAGAAGACCGCAATGCTAAGGAGTCAAATCACTAGCTTCCGCCAACGGGGGTACGAGTCTTTATTTGATGCTTGGGAGAGATACAAAGACTTGCAACGTTAATGCCCACATCATGGTATGGACAAATGGTTTATCGTCATGCAATTTTACAACGGTCTCTACAATGAGTCACGCAAAGTGCTTGACTCCTCGGCAAATGGTAGGTTCGACAACATTGACGTTGATGAGGCTATTGACACGATCGAGGCCATGACGATTCATAATGCGCAATATGGTAGTTCTAGGAATGTTCCTAGGAGCGGAGGAAAGCATGATGTTGATGCGGTGGCCATGCTTACGGCTAAGATGGATGCTATGACCGCGATGATGAGTGAAATGAGAGCGGGTGGCAGTTCCTCACATGCTAGTGGTCAAACGGTAGCGGCGATGCACACTTCCCATGATCCAACTTGTGTTTCATGTGGCGTTTCCGGTCATTCTTCCCATGAATGTCGAGGTATGTATGCCCCCGTTCTTGCTTTTCAATCTCAATCACATTCCCAAAACAATCCTTACTCAAACTTTTACAACGAAGGTTACAAAAATCATCCCAATTTGTCATACAAAAGTAACAATGTCTTAAACCCTCCACCACAACAACCACAACATAACACTCCACAAAATTTTAGCTCATATAATCCCTGTGGAACCCGGGATCGGACCCAACTCGGCGTCTTGCTTAAGGGCGGATTTTAAAGTTAAAAAAGATTAAGTTGGAAAAACCTTTAAGAACTGTTATGGAGTCGCCACCTATTTATCGCGGAAAATAGGAACCTGCTACCATGTTCTAAGTTAAAAACATGTTCTTAGATTTTGGAGCACGCCGACACCCCTAGATCTAAGGCTTGTGAAACCAGATTGGATTAGGGTGAGGTACTTTAGAAAAAGAGTTAATTCAAATAATGATTTATGAAAACCTTTTAGAAAAGCCTATGTAAAAATAGCCTCTACTGACCTAGAACAATCCTTGTAAGATGATATTTGAGCCAATGTTATCGCTACGTACAAGTGCGATAAGTTTGTAAAAGAATGCAGATGCAGATGCAAAAAGATTGATTAAAACCCTCAGTTTAGCATGTTTAACTTGTTAACGAAAACGGTTCAGTTAAAGGTCGAATTCATTGTTTAAGTTGATTTAAATGCAAAACAGAAAGGGTGCAAGATGCATACAAATAAAATAAAGTTCAATTGTCCATTGGTTTATTTTATAAGGTCGGTTGCTTATGCGACTTTGGCGTGTCATCGGATATGGAGTGTATCCGAAGTAATAAGAACACTTGGAAGGCAAGCGCGCTCGGGTGCCAAAGCCGGGGGGGGCGCTAGAGTGTAGTCCCCTTTGTTAGTCCATAAGAAAATAAGAAAAAGCTTTGATCCAAGTGGATCGGTACCTACCTTGTCCTGACGCTTCAGATCTGGGCAGAGCTTCGCTTCTTGAACTAAAAAGGAGGATGAATTCAATACGGGATGGTGTATTGAACTCAAGGATTTGAGTGCTTGAGGCTTTTGTGGATGCAAAAGTGTAAAGGGAGAGAATTTGTGATGTGAGAGATGTATTCTGGTTGTGAATTGTGTCTTATGAGGTCGGGTATAGGGTTCTATATATACTAAAAACCTCGGAGAAATTAGGAAATCGGGGATAAAAACAAGCCTAAGAACCGCATAGCCTTATGCGGTTGCCTGGGGAAACCGCATAAGCTTATGCGGTTCTCCCCTCAAACCGCATAAGGTCATGCGGTTTTGGGGTCAGTTACAGTCTACTTTCCAAGTTTGGTTTGCATTGAATCTTTGAAAGATCATGAGATAATCTCGAACGTGAAGCTCAAGAAAAGTGCTGGGATATTTGTGAGATATTTTGTGATGCTTAGGGCTTTGGAGTGCGGGCCAAAGGCTGGGTTTGGGCTCGGTTTCGGGCCCGAGACCCAGAAAAATGAAAAGGGTGTATTTGCATAGTTTTTGTGAAATAAGGTAAGACGTGAAGTTGTATTTTGCGTAAGAGGGGGCTAGATAGCGGTTTTAGCTACCGGGCCTAAATTTAGGAATTTAGGAATGCTGAATTAGACCTTGTTAATGTAAAAGGACTAATTGTAGTGCAAATGCGAAGCTCATGCCAAATGAAGCAGGACAAGGACCTAGCTAGACTCCAAATGGACAAAAAGAACGTTATTTAAATGCGATGTAAGGCGACCTAAAACATTTTAACATTTAAAAACGACTCAGAAATGAATTCGACATTAGTTAGAACCGTTTAAGTCAACGTTAAAGCATGCGTAATAAAAGTCCGTGATACATCACAGGGTTTTGTTTGGGAGGGTACGGATATGGGTATCCACAGAGCCCCCAGTTTGACTGAGCTCGGACTAGAGCGCTAGTCAAACTCCACGACCATATCCGGACCATTACAGTCTCGATATGATCAGCGGAACGAAGCATGTGTCCATGGGTGAGACGAGGACTTCGAGCCGGGCTAAACGGGGAGGGGCATGCGCATTTTTAGGACTTGGCGGTCCGTGCATATTATAAGGGCATGCCTGCCTGCAAAGTGTCTTTGTCATTTGTCTTTGGTTCTTTGATGTCGTCATTGATCGCGTCTGCGTTCTTTGATGTTGATGTCGTTGTTGATGCTGATGCCGTTGTTGACGCTGATGCCGTTGTTGATGCTGATGCCGTTATTGACGCTGATGCCGTTGTTGATGCTGATGCTGGGTCTCGCCGAGGAGCGCAGGTGTAGTTGTAGTTGTTTGGTCTTGTAGGAGAATGATGGTGTTTCGTCTTGTAAGAGGTGCGGGTGTATAGGTGCAAGGTGCGAGAGTGTATCTGGGTTAAATGTCTATTCTCGTGAAGAGTGCGTGCGCAGGGTGTATGATCTCGCGGAGGAGCGCATATGCTTGTAATATGTCTGGGTAGCTTGGCGTAGGACTGCATGTTTAAGGTGTAGGTGTAAATGTAGGTCTCATGAAGGAGTGCGTGTGTAGGGGTCGCAAGGTATGCCTGGGTGAAGGTGTGTGGAAATGTTTATCTCGTGTAGGAGTGTGCTTGTGAGGGCTGTAATGCTTGTGTTTGGACGTGTTTTGCAAGGTACTTGTGCCTGGGCTCGCCGAGGAGCGTCTATGTAAAGTAGAATGCTTATGATTGCCTTTTGTTGAGGAGACAATGATGTAAAAGCTCGTGAAGGGCGCTTGTGCTCCTGCTTCTGTACCGTGTATCAAATGCTTAATACACGAGTATGGCGGACTGTAGGTGACGCCTTAACCAAGACATAGCGCATACTGTATGTGCTAGCGCTTGTGGCGGACTGTAGGTGACGCCTTAACCATGAAAGCTTGCGTGTATGAAGAAAAACGGGGGAAAACGTGGAGCAAAACATGCTCTGGAAATTGCCTGTAGACTAGTGACTCTTCCGGGGAATCGCTTATCAATTGGCGACTTCAAGCGTGAACTCATTCGCACATGTCGCGGTTTCAAATCCGGAAATATTCGAACTCGCGATTTTCCTTTCGAGATCTTCAATTTCGCTTGCTTCGACCATGAGACGTGGTATCTGGTGGTTCGTTTGGATTCACGTGATACTCATGTCTCGGACTTGGGGTGTAGGTGCTTGGGATTGTATGAGTGGCTTGATGTTTGAACGTACGGGACGTTTCTTGGATGTGTTAGGGTGTTTGGTGCTAGGACCTACGTTCGGGTGCTTGTTGTTTGATGCACACATGAAAGTGTTATGCTTGTAGCGTGCATGCTCGTTTGTAGCGGTTCTGGAGGTGTCGCTTAACCGTAAATGCTTATGTTGTTATCCCATTTTTCGTTGTGAAGGTTTGATTCTTGATAGGAAGCGTCATTTGATTGTCTTGGTCATCTTTGTCGGTGTATGTAAGCCCCGGTGGGTGTATCACGAAAAATGCGAAAAATTATCCCATTTTTCGTGATATTTGTATGTGAGCCCCCAGTTTGACTGAGTTATGATGTATAACGATAGTCAAACTATGTGAAGAAGGCTGTTAGGTGTTAGGATAAGGGTGTTTTTGGATTACCCCCTCGAGTTTGACTAAGTTTTGAGTGAAAACTGAGTCAAAGTGGAGAGTATGGTGTTTGGTTATGAGATGGCCCGGGTTCAGTGTGACTCTGATGAATACCGTCGTCTTCACCCTTAGTTGTCTAGGTGATCTTGTGCAATAAGGATTGTGTGAACCCTACATTACATGAGTGTTCGTTGTAGCTTGGCTTGAGCTTGTAGTTGCTTTCGTTGTCTTTCGCTTCCGTGCTGTGTTGTGCTTCCGTGGACCTGCGTAGTTAATAGGCTTGGGTTTGAAAGTGAAACGATTCCCGATTGGGATGCTTGGATTAAAAAGCTTTTTGTTGAAAAATCATTTTTGTAAAAGATTCATTTTGGTTGTCGAAATGAGCTTTAAAAATGAACGCTAGAAATGTCGGTTGTAAGGATTCATGCGAGATGAAAGGGGTGTTAGACGTTGTAGGTTCAAAC
Source organism: Dianthus caryophyllus (assembly GCA_023091065.1). Classification (NCBI taxonomy): domain Eukaryota; kingdom Viridiplantae; phylum Streptophyta; class Magnoliopsida; order Caryophyllales; family Caryophyllaceae; genus Dianthus; species Dianthus caryophyllus. The sequence continues at coordinate 4,999,743 of CM041529.1, read as the reverse complement.
TAGAGTTGTGAAGACCGTGGAGGGTTACTTGAGTGCAAAGGTTGAAAAGCCCCCAGTTGTCGATGGAATCTCATGACAACACGGAGTGGGATGTAGTGCTAGAGTCGGTCGCGCTTTGCGTAAGCTGCCTACGTATCCACGAATGTGGAATCAAACCGGCGTAGTTCGATAATGCTTTCGCTCAAAATGTGTTAACTCGCGTGAGTTAAATTCGAAGAATGCTGTTACTCAAAATGTATTAACTCGAGAGCCGAGCTAAATTTTTGGAAAAGTTTAGACTTCGAGGATTCGAGATGCATTTCAAGGATTTGAGATGCATTTACGAAAAATACATTTTGTTTGTGAAAGGGTGTTTTTGCAAAAAGTGATATGCAAAGTGCTTTCATAGTAACTCGAGTATTGAGTTAATTTTGAAAGGTGATTAGCTAATCTGAGGGTGCATTGCCTCGTGTAAGTTTGAAAAAGCGTGTCGTTCCGTGGGAGCGTTTTGAAAACTGGAGAGTTTTTGAAAGGAGCGGTTTAAATGTCGCTAAATTGTTTGATTGGAAGAGGATTGACTCGACGTATGACTCGATGCTTAAAATGCCGAAAAGTTTGCGAAAATAGAGACGAATCGTATGCGTGATTTGAGACTCGACGGTTGCATGGATGCCATATTCGGGAACACGTGCGTTGGTGGAGCCCCCAGTGGTGCTTGCTTGTCTGCGGTGGGATGCTGTTGTTCCTGCAAAACAGTGTTAGACCAAAAAGCAGAGTACTACTCCTAAGCCTATGACAACTTTGCCTTGACGAATTCGTTTTAGTCGCCTCGATAAAGAAATAGTTTGCCTTTTGTGAATTTTTGTGGACACATCCTTAGCATGGAAAGCTTTGGACGGGGAATATTTTGTGGGTTTTTGTAAAAGGTTGGTTGAGCTCGGGAGAGCGGCCTACGTATCCGTGGGTACGGAATCAAACCTAGCGTAGTTCCGAAAAGCACGTTTAAGGGCGTGAGTGGGGTGTTTATGTGGAAAGGTGCGTGTTTAAGGATCCACCGGTCTAGGAGGTGGGTTTGTTTTTGTGGAAAGGTACGTGTTTAGGGACCCGCCGGTCCAAGGGGTGTTTATGTGTTTGACCTTGATACATTGCAACCTAAAGGTGGGTTCTCCTTAGTTGATCTAGGCTAGTTGCTTGCTACTTCTGTTGTGTCTTCAATTTGGAATTTCAAGGACCTGGCCACTCGTTTCTGGGCTTTGGTACTTCTTGCCTTTGGGGTTTCGGCCCCTCGCTTATTGATTTCTAAGCTTGTTGACTTCTTAAGCCTTTTGACTTCTTAAGCCTTTGCTTCTAGGCTTTGGACTTCTTAAGCTTTTTGCTTAGTTGTTTTGCCCCTTGATCCGGAGCTTTTGAGACTTTTGTTTTTTTGGTGACTTTGGTTTTTGACCTTTGTACCTTGTATTCCCGTTTGGTTTGAGAATATCTCACGCCCTGTATGGCTTGGGCTTGAGCTCGGACCTTGCTAAACCCTGTGGCTCGGTGGTCGCTCGTGATCGTGTGTCTATCACGCCGGGCTCCTCTGACAAGTTCGTTTGCTTATTAGGCACGCGATCGAGTACGGGGAGGGCGATCCAGGAATACTCATACTTTTGGTCGCGATCAAATTCATGACCACTGTGGAGCTCCAAATTAATGGATCCTCCTCCAAAAGCAGCGGAGTAGTAGACCACAAGCAGACTAGTGAACCTTAGGTGTTTAGTCGTCGAGAGCCTTCTTTGTCTTTGACTTAGTTGTTAACTTAGACCTTCGTATCCGGCCTAGACCTCCTTCGGATAGCTACTCCTAGGATGCAATGTATGTCGGTGCAAAATGTTTTTTGTGAGTAAAAAGGGTAAAAGGAAACTGGGTTGTAGGCAAACTTATTCCCTTATCGATTTGTTAAAATGTCGTACGCCGAAGACTCGATTATCCTAGACTGACAGAGATTGACTCGATGCTTAAAAACTCGACCCGTATTGAAAAGACTCGAATTTCTTGAGGAGATCCGTGAGATCGTCGGCGGCGCCTTGATGGATTATTCGCTGGGTGCTCGAGACGCACATGTCTCGGATGGGGTTGATGCTCGCGTCGGGACTCGCTTCATGCATACTTAGATTTGTCTTTGATTTTGCAAAAGTTTTGTATTCGGCGAAAAGCAGGATGTTTTGTTGAGCAAAATGTGTTGTCACATTTTGGCTCGATGTAAAGGGTGTTTCGAGTTGAAATGTGTTGTCACATTTCGACTCTGTGCAAGAGATGATTCAAGGTAGTGATGAGCTACTTGAACCGAGGGTGCTTTGAAAATGTGATGGAAACGGTAGTGCCCGTTTTCATGCATTCACTTAAGAAAGAGTTAGACCGAAGCGGCTAGAGCCACTTGGTCCGACATCAAAAGTCCTCGGGATTGAGCTTGCTCATTCCCGGGTTTTGTTCTTTTGCGAAGAGAGGAATGTCTGATCCTAGAAGGTTTTGGGCCAGTGAAAACCTTCGAAAAATGCCTATATTGAAAGAGGTGAAAGAAAAGGCTTTGAGCCGTTCGATTTGTTTTTGCGAAATTCTTCGATAATGGGCCGACACTCTCGGGTTTGAAAAGAGTTTTGTGATAAAAAGGTTGTGATGACCGCGAGCCATGCGGCCGATTTTGAGTTAGAAATGTTTTAAAACGTTTCATACTCGACGATGTTTGGTGATAGAAAGCTAGAAGTTTATGCTAACGGTGTGTTGCTAAAATCCTATTGGTGGATGCTCGAAATGGCTTTTAAGCTATTTGAGTCGAAGGTGTCAAAATGCGATGAGGACGAGCTTGTTCGTCCGCATGGGTTTTGTCAAAGGAGAAATGGATCGAGGTGGTTTGAGCCATTCGATCCGATGTTAGAATCCACAAGATTGGGCTTGGCCATCCTTGGGTATAGTAAGGGATGCTACTTACTGGGCTGGTTTGACAATGAGTCGTTTGAAAAGATCTTGTTTAGAAAGGTTCGAAAAGGCCAAGGGCCGTGAGTTCGCTTTGAAAAACTCACCAAGAATGTGTCCTAATTCTTGGGTTATGCTTTGTGAAAAAGCATGCGATAAATGGGTTAGGATAACCGTGGGTTATTTAATCCATTTATGCTTTCAAAGGCTTAGGGAAAGTGAGTTTTGTGTTGGGTTGCTCACGATGTTTGCAATGTATTTAATTAACGATTGTTCATTCGTTAGTTCATTTTTATCGCATGAGTTAGTGTCTTTTGCGTTTTGTGATTTGTTTGTTGTTTGTTGATTTTTGATTGTTTGTTCTTTGTTTATTTGTTTGTTTTTAGCTTGAGACTAGGAGTAAGCAAACTTATTCGTTTTATTCATTAAAGAAGAATTGTTTGACAAATCAGGAGAAGAGCTGGAGCTAGCCTCCGAAAATAAAAAGTCTAAGCTAAAACTAGAAGGTGGGTTGACAGATGACCCGACACCTAAAGGATTAGATCCTAAGAGGATTTCTTTTTCTTTGCATTTGCCGACGCCTCCGTTCTCGCCATCTTCCTTTTAAGTCGTGATGGTTTGCATTTTGTGGGTGCATCTTCGTATGTCAGTTCATCCCCAATGTCTGCGTTAGGGGTTGGGTTGTTTTCGGGCATGACAAAGTCTGAGTGATCTTTGGGAGGAAGTGATCCTGTGAAGATCGTGTGCTTGTATGGAGGGTGATCTTTATTGGATGGTTTGGGTTGTATGGTAAAAGAGTTAATCTTTTCGTCACCTTGGATCGTGGCTTGGTTGGACATAGGCCATTCGTCCCCTTTATCGTTGAACGAAGCGGCAATGATTTGATTGTCGCTTGGTTTGATATTGTTGGAGTAGTTCATTATGGGAGGTGACCCCACGAAGATTGTGTGGTCGGCGAGAAGGTTGTCGTTGTTGGGCGGGTTGGACGGTTGAGACGGTTTGTCGAGCTTTCCTTGGTCGATGAGATCTTGGATGGCGTGCTTCAGTTTGAAGCAGTCTTCAGTATCGTGGCCTTTGCCTCTGTGGTATGCACAGTAAGCGTTCGGATTCCAAAGTTTTGGCTTTTTGTCTTCGGGTGGCTCGCTAGTAGGCCCGATTGGTTGCAGGTAGTTGTTTTCAAACAACCTATAGAATGCCTTAGTGTAAGGTATGAAGTTCCCGTAACTTTTAGTTGCAAATGCGTCAAAACTGTCCGCAGTGTGGTTGTCCTTACTCTTGGCCGCGCGAGGAGATTTTGATGGGCTGCTTTGATGGGTGTGGCTGGTGCATCTTGCTATGGCGCTAGTCCTAAGATCGTCTTCAATTTGAGAGCCAACCCTGATGAGTTGTTCGAAGTCTTGGATGTTGCTGTACCGCATGTATAATTGATACACGGGTCGCAGGTTGTTTATGAACTTAGGCACAAGTTCGTCCTCATGCGGACGATCTGGAATTTGTGCGCTTAGCTTTTCCCATCGAGAGAGATACTCGGTGAAGCCTTCGTTGTCTTGTTGGTTAAGGGCCTCGAGAGTGTGGATAGAGACCTGTTTGTCGGTCTTGTCCTTGATACGTTGTTCCAGACGCTTTATCTCGGTCTTATGGAGGTTCAAGAGGCGCTCGAGGTCATCGGTCAGCTTTGTGAGTTGGTCACGGAGTGCGTTGACTTCGTCATTGTCGACCATTTTGCGGGTGTAGGTTCGTTTTTTGTAGGGGATGACTATGTGATTCTTGGTACGGCGAGTATCCAGCTGAGGCCTATATTTCACTTCGTATATTAGTGACACGACTCGACTCACGATCACTCTAAGCATTCATTTTTAGCTTATTTCTTTGTTTAGAAAGACCTTTTATGTTTTGAAAAAAGGAGGTTCTTGAAAAGGTTTTAGCTAAAGGAAGTTTTTGAGGCGAGGACGTGTGCGCACGTCTCGCCTCGATGATGTTAGCTTTGTCGAGCCCATTTAACGGTTCATCGTTAAGGGCTCGAGCCTAGGTGGGTGAAAGGGGTTTGACTTGAGAGCGGTTAGCTAGTTGAGTCGAGGATGTTGAGAATGGATTGGTTTGTGTGACGTGTATCTAGTTAGTCCTATTAGATTCAACGTTCATTTTAAGCGTTCATTTTTAGCTCATTTCATTGTTTTGAAAGACCTTTTAAGCTTGAAAAAGGAGATTTTCGAAAAGTTTTGGCTAAAGAAAGCTTTTGAGGCGAGGATGTGTGCGCACATCTCGCCTCGATGTTAAAAATTTTGCTTTGCACCCGTCGAACTAGTATCGGTGATTTGCCGAGGTGAGCTCGAGTTCGGATGTGTAAAAGAGAATGGATTCGACTCGAGAGTGGTTAACAAGTCGAGTCGAGGATGTTAAAAGTGGAGTCTAGGCCGTGTGACCTAGAGGATTGAAATCCACGAGCTCGAGTTTTAGTCCTTGCTCGGGTTTTTGCTTGTTAGTGAAAAAGGAGATTTTTGAGAAAGCTTGTTTCAAAAATTCGCGATAGTTTTGTTTGAAAAGTGTTAGCTTTGTTAGATGTTAGGTTCATTTATCTTTGAAGCGTTTAGCGAGTTTCGAAGATATGAATGCAAATGCTCGTTTGAAAAGGACCATGGGGTCCATGGCCTCGATCTTGTCCGTATGCCTCAAAAAGGGTGAAAAATGAGTCAGTCGGGTACACCTCCAACTACCTCGAGTACGCTTTGGCAGGTACTTAACCCCTCTATTTCCTTACGCCGGGCGATAGGTTTTCTAGAGAACCTTTGGGGCGGTCGAGATAATCGTTCTGACAAGCGCGGAGGAGAGAGGAAAGTTAGTCCTGCACGTGCTTTATCGAGTGGACAAGCTGCGTGTTGGAACCACCTCTCAAGGGTGCAAAGGGTGCCTAGATTCCAAAAGGAATGGACTCTAAACGAATGTGCATAGCTCAAATATGTATACTTGGATTGTTCAAGGCTTTGAGTTTCACCTCTTTATTTTTAAAAGAAAAAGCTAGTTTTAAGTTTTAAAAATAAGATGTCCCCAAATGAGTCGCCAAACCTGTGGAACAGGGATCGGACCCAACTCGGCGTCTTGCTTAAGGCGGATTTTAAAGTTAAAAGATTAAGTTGGAAAAACCTTTAAGAAGCTGTATGGAGTCGCCACCTATTTATCGCGGAAAATAGGAACTGCTACCATGTTCTAAGTTAAAAACATGTTCTTAGATTTTGGAGCACGCCGACACCCCTAGATCTAAGGCTTGTGAAACCAGTTGGATTAGGTGAGGTACTTTAGAAAAAGAGTTAATTCAAATAATGATTTATGAAAACCTTTTAGAAAAGCCTATGTAAAAATAGCCTCTCTTGACCTAGAACAATCCTTGTAAGATGATATTTGAGCCAATGTTATCGCTACGTACAAGTGCGATAAGTTTGTAAAAGAATGCAGATGCAGATGCAAAAAGATTGATTAAAACCCTCAGTTTAGCATGTTTAACTTGTTAACGAAAACGGTTCAGTTAAAGGTCGAATTCATTGTTTAAGTTGATTTAAATGCAAAACAGAAAGGGTGCAAGATGCATACAAATAAAATAAAGTTCAATTGTCCATTGGTTTATTTTATAAGGTCGGTTGCTTATGCGACTTTGGCGTGTCATCGGATATGGAGTGTATCCGAAGTAATAAGAACACTTGGAAGGCAAGCGCGCTCGGGTGCCAAAGCCGGGGGGGGCGCTAGAGTGTAGTCCCCTTTGTTAGTCCATAAGAAAATAAGAAAAAGCTTTGATCCAAGTGGATCGGTACCTACCTTGTCCCGACTTGAGATCTGGCAGAGCTTCGCTTCTTGAACTAAAAAGGAGGATGAATTCAATACGGGATGGTGTATTGAACTCAAGGATTTGAGTGCTTGAGGCTTTTGTGGATGCAAAAGTGTAAAGGGAGAGAATTTGTGATGTGAGAGATGTATTCTGGTTGTGAATTGTGTCTTATGAGGTCGGGTATAGGGTTCTATATATACTAAAAACCTCGGAGAAATTAGGAAATCGGGGATAAAAACAAGCCTAAGAACCGCATAGCCTTATGCGGTTGCCTGGGGAAACCGCATAAGCTTATGCGGTTCTCCCCTCAAACCGCATAAGGTCATGCGGTTTGGGGGGCTGGTTCTAGGTCTACTTTCCAAGTTTCGGTTGCATTGAATCTTTGAAAGATCATGAGATAATCTCGAACGTGAAGCTCAAGAAAAGTCTTTGGGATATTTGTGAGATATTTTGTGATGCTTAGGGCTTTGGAGTGCGGGCCAAAGGCTGGGTTTAGGCTCGGTTTCGGGCCCGAGACCCAGAAAAATGAAAAGGGTGTATTTGCATAGTTTTTGTGAAATAAGGTAAGACGTGAAGTTGTATTTTGCGTAAGAGGGGGCTAGATAGCGGTTTTAGCTACCGGGCCTAAATTTAGGAATTTAGGAATGCTGAATTAGACCTTGTTAATGTAAAAGGACTAATTGTAGTGCAAATGCGAAGCTCATGCCAAATGAAGCAGGACAAGGACCTAGCTAGACTCCAAATGGACAAAAAGAACGTTATTTAAATGCGATGTAAGGCGACCTAAAACATTTTAACATTTAAAAACGACTCAGAAATGAATTCGACATTAGTTAGAACCGTTTAAGTCAACGTTAAAGCATGCGTAATAAAAGTCCGTGATACATCACAGGGTTTTGTTTGGGAGGGTACGGATATGGGTATCCACAATCCCCCACGACCTTATAACCCACCGGGCTTTAATCGCCACAATTTTCAACCTCAAAATGCCCCGCCATCGATTCAAGCCGCTCCGTCTTCGAGTGTTGATCCGATGATGAGTGAAATGAGAGCCATGATGATGCAAATGGCTAAGACTCAAGAGACTATGATGGCTCACATGCAAAAGAGCGATCAAACGAAGGATGCGGCCATTAAAATGCTTGAAACACAAGTGGCTCAACATGCTTCTCCAATCCTCAAAGGAAGCCGGGTTCTCTTCCATCACAAGGGTCACAACCTCACGAGACGGCGAATGCTATCTCCTTGCGTAGTGGCACAAGCTACGATGGTCCACCAATGCCTACTTTTGATGCTCCACCCGCCAAGGTGGTAAGTGAGGTAGACCCTACTCTTTTCCCTAACGTTGTAGGTGCTTCTAGTGATGGTTTTGCAGGAGCAAGTATGAGTGGAGCCACAAAAGGAGGGGCAGCCGTGCCTCTCACAAATGAAGGAGGTGTGCATGTGAGTGATGAGGCCAAGGGGGTCGAGAATGACAAGGAGAGGGAGCAAGCTAAAGCCAAGCCGGTTTAGCCACCGATTCAAATCCGATTGCCATTCCCGAGCCGAGTGGTAAAGCCTAAACTTGATGCTCAATATGGTAAGTTCAAGGAGGTTGTCAAGGACCTAAAGGTAACTGTTCCTTTCACTGAATTAGTCATTCAAATTCCGGCTTATGATAAATTTCTCAAAGACATCCTCACTCGTAAGCGATCTTTTAGTGAGGTCGAGACTGTGGCTTTTACTGTGGAATGCAGCGCTCTCTTGCAAAACCAGTCTCCTCCTTAACTAAAAGATCCGGGTAGTTTCTCCATACCTTTCACTATTGGTACCGTGTCTATTGCCAACGCTTTATGTGATTTAGGTTCAAGTGTAAGCGTTATGCCTTACTCCGTATGCGAGAAACTCAACATGGGCGAGTTAAAGGTTACGAACATCACGCTCCAAATGGCGGACCGTTCTGTCAAACGCCTTCTAGGTGTTTTGGAGGACGTTCCTGTCAAAGTGGGTACGTTTTTCATTCCCGTTGATTTTATAGTTCTTGACATGGCCAAGGACTCCCAAATTCCTATCATTTTGGGTCGGCCCTTCTTGCATAGTGCTGGTGCTATTATTGATGTCAAGAACGGGAAATTGACGTTGGATGTCGGAGGTGATAAAATTACTTTTAACCTTTCTAACGCTTTAAAACGCCCAATGTTGGAGGAGTCTGTCTTTTCTATAGATGTCATTGATGATTGTGTGGACGAGCACTTACCTAGGGTCCTCGAGAAGGATCCTCATGAGGTTGTACTTTCTTGTGATTTGCATGCAGGTGAGCTCGGAAGGACGGACGAGGGTAGAGCTGTGATCAAAGACGACGTGCGTGCTGTTGCGTGAGTTGATGGCCGAGTTGATGTGGCTGGCCGAGTTGCTACTGTGGATGACGACGATGGACTCGATGACGAGGAGGATGATGGAAGTGGGTTCGTTTATGACGCGACCCGTGGATGGTGGTACTTCTAGTACCCGTTGCTGAGCCCCCCGTTTGATGACGGTTTGGGGAGCGTTTATCATTGTAAATATCTTGTATGTACACTTTTCTCTTGGACTTCTTTGTTCGTTTTTCTCCCATATTTTTAAGGTCCCCGTGTTGACGTGCTTTATGACACATTGGGGATAATGTGTTGTTTGGTTTGGGGGGAGGAACGCTTTGCTTTTCGCTTTGATTTTCATTTTTGCGTTTTCTTTTTCGTTTTTCATTTTCCAAAAAATCACAAAATCCAAAAAAATCAGAAAATTTCTCAAAAATACCAAAAATACGTATCCCGTTCCGTTGGTTGCGAGCTTGTTTTTACCTTATTCTTTCCCGACATCCCTTCCCATATATGCTTTTAGCTTTGGCTTGGTTTTATATTGATGGATAAGCGCTACGGGGATGTTTAGACATAGTAGATGATGCCATGCTTTTACGTTTTGGCTTTATCACTTTTTGGACTTTAGCTACTCTTTTCGTGAGGTTTTGAGCCTCCAGAGGCCGGTTCATCTATCTCGGTCCCCGTGTTTTATTGTGAGTAGTTCTCCTCGTGGGGTGCGTAACATTAACGCGCATAAGTGTGGCCCCTATCCCGTTGTTCCCCGTAATTTTGTCACTTGTTTATGCATATGAGGCTTTAGTTGATTGCATTCTATTCACCATGTTCTTACATTGTCTTTATCTTCTCATATATGATCCTAATTGCCCTTTACCCAGTTGAGTTTGCTAGCTTCATTGCCAAATAGCCTACCCTAGCCTAGCTAGTGATCGCTATTGCTTACTCTTGTACTCGTTCGTTGGGTTGTGATCGTTGCTACGACTTGCTGATGTCGTATGCTTGGAGAGTGTTGGTGAATATGTGTCGGGATTTCTGTTTCCCCGACCTTTGATTAGTGAAGGGGATGAGATCCCTACATAAACCACCTTCTCACAAACAGGTCCGTCCTGATGACGATGCGGTGGTCATGCATGTCGATGAAGACGGTATGGGTACTGAGCAGGCCGCTTTTGTTCTTTCGTCTGGGCTCGAGGACATCGATGCTCGTCTTCGAAAGGAGCGTATTAGTGTGGATGAATACAATGTCGCGGTAAGAATGTTAACTTATCCTATTTTTCGGTGCTGTTATTTTGATGATAAGTGGTTGACTCGTCTAGAACTCACCATCTTTGCTGATATCGTGAACACCCAAGGTTGGGCAACCTTCGTCTGTTTCTCTGGTCCAATTTTTATGACTGAACTGGCTCAGTTCTATGCCACCGTTGAAGAAGTGGATGTAAATTTAAAGGCGTTGGTGAATGGAGTGGATGTTGTGCTTTCGGAAGATGAGTTGGGTTTTCTTCTAAATGTTCTACCGGTTGGAGAAAAGGTGGACGTTAACGAGCATCATAGTGTCTCTGCGGACAGGAAACTTGAGTTGAAACGTTATCTGCATCCGTCTGCAGCTTCGGGCACTGAGATTAAGCCTAGGGACTTGTCGTCCTCTGACAGGCTTCTTCTCCTGTAACACCCCGACCCCAACTAAAGGCCGAAATGTCATTCACGGTAGCTCGCCAGGCTACATACATCGCCCACAGACCGACACGGGCCCTTTCCAGCGCACTTCGTCCTCACTCGTGCACATCCTGAGAACTTCCCAGGAGGTCATCCATCCTAAGACTACTCTGCAGCAAGCATGCTTAACTGAAGAGTTCTTTAGATGAGCCACCAGAAAAGAAGATGCATCTTGTTGATATGAGTAGTACTTACAATCCCTTTAAGCACTAGGTCACTTGAGCTCATCACATGGACCACTTCGACGGGGAACCCGGCCCGAATAACCTCGGACAACACCGGGTGTTACATCTCCAGCTGATTTGGGCCACTCTGGTACCCCGGTACAAGGGGCGACAAAAGATGCAGGTATCTGATCTTCAACTCTTATATTACTTGAAAGAAAATATTCGGGTCAATCTTGTTCACCTGTTTATGGGAAAGGTACTTGCTGTTGCTACGAGCATACGAACGTCTACCCACGATAAAACTGTGCAATTGTGTTACGGTATGTTGCTCTCAAAGGTTCTGCAGGAAGAAGGGGTAATCAAACATACTGACCTCACCTTCCCACCTCTCGCGGTTGCCACCGACGCGTTACTGGAAACCCTCGGTGTGCTTCCCAAGGAACAGAAACCATGTGGTTCGTCCTCTCAACTGAAGGGCGAAGGGTCTTCTTCTGATACCACGCTGAACGCTCATACCGCTGCTATAGAACGTTTAGAGGGTGTGGTTGCTTCCCTGGAGCGCACCCTCATCCAGGAACAGCACGCAATGGATCGCATGTCAATGTCTTTCGACAACACTGCAAAGGCCTTGGTTGCATATACGAGCAATGAAAATGAGCTTGCACCGCTAGTTGAGCAGATGAGGCAGCAGGTCGCCGCCGTGGCTGCAAATCAGACCCTTCTGGATCAAAGGAATCAGAACATCTTAACTATTACTGACGCAATTTATGGTCTCTATAAGCACGCTCCCCCGCCTTCGTCTGATCTGCCTGCTGTTCCCCTGGTCTCTCCTCCAGCCTCCCCTCCAGTTTCCCCGCCAAGCCCCCCTGATTCCTCCCTTCCAATCCAGCCCTATCATTAGCCTATCCTTGTCCCTAATCCCCTGAACTATTAATGTTTTTTTTTTTTTAGTTTTATTTTGTGTGATCTGTATGAAATTATTATGCTCTAATGTGTTAACGAAAATGATGTCTCTTAATATCTGATGACGCTAATGCTTCATGTTTTGTCTTAAGGTATGCAATGGAGTTACCCTAGTCCATTCATTTTTAATGATGTCAAGAGGGGGAAAATGATATCGCGACACGCCTTTATTCCTACTTAACCCTTTGACGACTATGCTTATCATTGACCTTCTTGATACTATTGTTTAGTCTTAATACCGACTATTGATTCTTCCTTTTACAAACGGCTAATTTTATGTTTCTCGTTTCTTGTTTAACTTTTATATGGTGACTAATGGGTTGAGGGGGAACTTCACATAGAAACAAAAATAGGAGACTTGCCATCATCAAAAAGGGAAATTTGTTGACTCGACCTTGTCGCTTAGTTTTCATGATGACTTTGATTTTTGCTTACTATGCTATAATCCGTATGTTAGTGTTTATGATACTTAGTAAGTGGTGAAGCATTCACGTAAGAATCAAGTTTTACTATTGGGAAACGCGAATCAAATCAAGGCTATATAGCATCTCATGAAGCACTAGTACTTAATGTATACGTATAGTCCTTATAATGACAACGGTAATGGTGAAACAACAAGAGAAACACACGTTTCCCTCCAAGGTTGTAGTGTCGTTGCTAGAAACGCACGTTTCCACAACAAGACACTGGAACCGTGGAGAACATGTTGTGTTTCCTGTGACTTTGCTAGAAACGCACAAAAAGACCATTTTCGAAAAACTGATTTGGAAAAGATATTTTCACGAAATATGCTCTTTATAATCCTTATCTTTCGAAATATCTTTTACAATATTTGAAAATGATTTTGTGCTTGCTTAAGAAGTAAAAATATTTTAGGAATATTGCATTTATCTTTTTAGGAAACAAAACCTTATCAAACAATACTTCCCACGTTTAATTGTTTTTGGTTTTGGTAAATATCTTTTCCAATATGTTTTACTTCTATTTAAGATTAGCTTTTGAGAAAATCATTTTTCACCTTTTCGAGCATTAAGTTTTTAACTAAGAAATTTTGCAAATCGTTTTAAGCTTTATTGACTTTATTTAGCAAAACTTTTGAAAGGCCTTTGAAACCAATCTCTCGTTGTTTTATTGTTACTCAAGTCACTTGTGCTAGCATCGTCTCGTATCCGTTCTCTTGTGAACAATTGTTGAGACCAAACTAGCTTTCTTTTGTTTGAGAAAAAGAGTGCAACTTGAAAGAGTTGTAGAGAGATTAATATATTGTAATCCGGAGTAGGTACTAATATATTAGTAAGAGAATAGTGGACGTAGGTCTCGGAGTGTGAGACTGAACCACTTCAAAACCCGCTGCGTACTTAGTTTCTGTTTTTACATTTACAAGTATTTTCGTTTACGTTTTCAGTTTTAATTACTGCGTTTCCACTACGTTTCCAAACAACTCTTCAGTGTTTCCAGCAGATCTTTCAGTAGTTGCTTTGCGTTTCCAGCAGACTTGTATTAAACGTAATTTATTCTAAGTCTTAGAAACGTGATAAATCATTTAGTCTTGAAAGTTTGAAAAAGTTTTCGAACACCCAATTCACCCCCCCCCCCCCCCCCCCTCTCTTGGGTACTTTTCCCCTTAAACTCGGATCCATAGAATCTTCATCTGTTAACAGTCAAGAGAAAAAGATGGCCTAAGGTGAAGAATATGGTAGTAAGCATCATGTCATTGATGACTTATTGGTATGCAATTTTGAACATGAGGAATAAAGATAGGCTCCTTCTTAGAGTTGATAGTCTTGAAATTGTGATTAAGAGGTCAAACTTTTTGATTGAAATCGTATTAATGTATTATATTTGTTAGGATAAGTGGAATAGCAGAGAAAAGGAGTGGTGGTAAAATCTTATGTATTCTTCATCCATATCTCACACTTCTCTTAATGATTATTTTTTCATCCATTTTTACTTTTATTCTTAGGATAAAAGATTGAAATGAAACTTTGTTTGATATTTTTCGTCATTAGAGAAATAAGAATATATTTCCACCATAAAATAAAAAATGAACTAAAGTATGTAAACAACGATAATAAACTAAGTTTGATCTGTTTCAGAGTAACACATTACAACGATAATTTAATCTAAATTTTTTCTAAACAAATTTCAGAGTAACACATTACAATGTCAATGAAGTGAAGTACAAAATATACATTTAATTTTGTTCTGTTTTTTTAATGAAACAAAAGTCTTATATTAATCCATTTTGCTCAAGTGACAATTTCATGGTTAAGATTGTTTTAAGGGTTTTTCCCAACTGTACCCCTGTACTATTGGGTTTTCTCAACTGTACTCTTGCGTATATCGTATTCCCAATTGTACCCCTGAGTTTCCTTAATTACTCCCAATGTAACACCCCGTGTTTTTATTAATACTAATTAATTATTTTAACTAAATTATTAAATTAAAATTTATATAATTTAACTTTTACTCAATTGTTTTGAAAACGCGACTGAAAAATTTCGTTCGAATAAACTTTCTCAAGATATTTCTAATTAACTTTCTCGATTTTTATATTAATATGTATTATATTTTTATTCCTAAAATACTTGTCAAACTAAAACCTTGATTCAATTGATTTTATTAAACTTAATAAATTTGCGTTTTACTTTAAAAATTATTATTACTTGAATAAATATAATTTTATTGAAATGTATCTTGCAAATTAGCAGACCGTTTGAAAATCTGTAAGACCGTAACAAAATTTGTAACTAATATTTTTATATACCATTTAATTTTAACATATAAGTTTAAAGATATAGAAAATAAAAATAGAACTACAACGAAATATATTATAAATAATACACTTTATAAAATATAAAGATTTATAAATAAGAGCGAATAAAACAGAGCAAATCGAAAAAACTGACCCAAATACTCCCTCATGTATGTCGGCCTCCATTCTCATCCACACATTTTATTTTAGATATTTCATCACCTCCTTGTATCCCCTTTTTCATTTTCATTTTTCTGATCTTACTCATACTCCTTCTTCCTTTAGTTCTTTTAATTCCTCCATTAACAACCCAACAACAACAATAACATCGACAACATCAACGACATACAATAACAACAATAACAAAATCAACAATAACAACAACGAAAACAGCAGCAACAACAGGACAACACACTACAACAACAAACAAAAACGACAACAACAATGGCAACCATCAACAACGGCGGCAACAACAGCAGCTCCGACCACCACCTGCCACCGTGGTCCTTCCTCTGCCTCATCCCTGCTCCGTTCATCACCCCCGACGTCTCCCTCCACCGTGGACTCTCTCTCCTCTGCCCCTGTTCTATTTTTAGGTCACCGGAGAAGCACCGCTTTCGACGCCACCGTGAGCCACCACCACCGTCGACGTCATCACCACCGGAGCCGCCTCTCGAACTCCATCCTCTTCCCCTGTTTTCCCTGCTCTCGCCTCCCCTGTTTCTGCCCCAATTATCGACTCCGGCCAGTCTCACCGGAGCTCTGAGCTCCGACCACCCCACGTAAGTCACCCACCTTGGTCCTCTAACTATCCTTTATTTCTAATATTTAACTCGACTATTTAATTTATATTGTCGTTTTTTTTTAATTGATTCATCCTCTACATTTCGATTTCAATTTCTCGACTCAATCGATGTCTACCTTGGCTTGTTCTATTCTACCTATTTCATTTCTGATTGTTTTTTGATACAACTAAAACCGTTGTTATTTTCTTTCAATTTTTGGTCGACAAACTACGCTCCGTACCGTGTCCTCTGCCACGCTAATGACGCCCCTGAGTCGCCGCCGGAGCCGACCCCTGCTTGCTGCCACCCTCCACGTGACCACAGCCAGCACCCCCGTGGCTCATCGTGTCAGCCACCAGGTGTTCTAATTTTGCTTCATAGTTGCTGATTTTGGGTACACCAGTTTTTGGGTTGGATTTTTGGAGGCCTCTGTTCGTGAGCCAATTTTAGGTGACTCGATTCTTCCTCAAAATCTCTAACATTAACGTTTTGGTTTTATTCTAATTAATTTGTGATTCAAAGTGAGCTAGTTATGCATTAGGCACGTATACCTCTCGTTTCAGTTTATTTAATAACTTTGTATGAATCGCTATAGTATGAAATTGGGTGTTAATTTTGGTTATAATATAATGTTGAATTGATTTGTGAAATATGATATTTATCTGATTTTGTGATAATATGTTTTGAGTGAAAAATGTGTTATTGAATTAATGTTGAATTTAATTGTAATATTATCGTGTTAAAATTATTTGTTATGTGTAAATTAAAATATATAAAGTTTATGTATCACAAGTATAAAATAAAACTTAAAATATTATTAAATAACTTAAGTAAATAAATTAAATTAATATAACTTATCTATCGTCACTAAAATGTTAAATCGAAATATAACTAAAAATAAAGAATTAAGTTAAAAGAATATTAATTTTAAATTAATATTAAATCATACTAAAAGTAAAAATATAAATTAAGTTACTCATATTAAAGTTTCTAAAATAAATAATTATATAAAAAGTCATATCTCACAATTACTATAAAGATTACTTTGTTAAAACTCTAAAATTTAAAATGAACTAATATATAAATATCACCTCTATGATTATAATTAAAAGTAAAATTCAAAATGTCGAATATTATATATCCTTATAATTTGAGAATTTCATATAAACATAAAAACTCACGAAATTAATATGAGCCGTGTTATAAAGAATAAAAATTAAACTATAAAGATTATGACATTATAAAAAGTTATAAATTTAATTAAGTTAAACTTAAGTGAATATTACTAAAATATAAATATTGATAATCTTACGATCAAAATATCTTTTCACCTTAATCGAATAAGTGAAGAAAAATTATAATAGGA
Organism: Dianthus caryophyllus; assembly: GCA_023091065.1. NCBI lineage: Eukaryota > Viridiplantae > Streptophyta > Magnoliopsida > Caryophyllales > Caryophyllaceae > Dianthus > Dianthus caryophyllus. The sequence continues at coordinate 4,982,916 of CM041529.1, read as the reverse complement.
AGTCGTATTAGGATATTAAACAACCTAAAAGAAATATAACTAAATGTCAATAAATCATATTTTATCAAGAATACTAAAATTTATCGATTATCGTTTAAGTAATGTTTTTACAAGTTAAACTAAATTGTGTAACTACTAAATCACTAAACACTTTACGATTAAATAAAAGGAAGAAATAAATGTGAGATAATGAAATTCAATTATTTGTATCACTAAAAACAAAATGAACTTAACAACTTCGGAATTAAACTTATACTTAGTAAATAAAATACAATTTGACACTTAGGAAAAATATCTAGATTTTCTAGCAAAGCTAAGTATAGAAATTTTAAAAGGAACTAATAATTAGAAAACCTAGTTACATTAACTAAATCAGTTAATTTAATCAATTAAAATACTTACACTTGAATATAACGAATTAGACACTTAAAACTATTTAGGTTACTCGAAATAAAGAACTTTAAAGTAAACTAAGTAACGAGAATAAATATTTAAAAGAAAATAATGAATAGTAACCGTGATAAATAGTAAACTAATTTAATGAATAGTAAAATAATGAATAGTGAAAATATTTAAAATTTACGAATGGACTAAAAATAAATATTTAAGTCTTTCTATGTGTTCTGCTTACCTGAAGAACTGCTAGAACTAATATTTCATTATACAAAGTTCGACGATATTATTTAAGTTTCAGAGTTGTCACTTGAGTTGAATAAACGAGGAAATAAGAAATTGAGAAAACGAACTACCTGAATAAAATACTTGGATTGTTCGCCATGTTGCGACTCTTGAAATTCGATGTTAATGAGGTAGCTGTATATGGGGACTTGGGCTCCCTCTCAGAGTTGCCCAAGGCGAAATAACGATCTTAAGATTGCTACTCGACACGGTATATACAACCTCAGAGATGGGGCATCCTTGATATTTCCGTGGGCCCATATATTAGTAATTGGAAGCATGACCTATCCGGAATTGCGAGTCTCAGTGATAGTCGAACTTTTTCGTCGGTGATACCTTTTGAATAGCGAATACGTATGATCCTCGATAGGTAGTGTATGCATACATTAGACAAGGGATTGAATCGTCCTTATTACCTTAGATATCTTTAAGCCTGGCAGTCATGTCCAAGTTATGTTGGCCCTGCCGGCTACTGCGCGGATTATGTCTGCATGCTTCCGCCTTACTAACGAAGACTCATTAGTCAACGTATGATGAATGCATTTCCTTGTTTTGATTGGTTATTGTCTGAATGATCTTTGATCCTAAATGTTGAAGTATGACTTGTTGAGAATGATGTTCGATGAATGTTGTACGTTGTGTGTTTTGTTGTATACTCGTATTTGAATTGTTATATTTTCCTTGTATGTTTTTGCTTGTCTACTTGCTGTAACAACCCGGTTTTTCGTGACTTAATTAAACTAAGGCGGAAAATTAATTAAGTCTAATACATGCCGGATGTTAATTAAATTACATTCAAATGGCATAGGATACAAATATATGTTACAATCTCTCAAAGAAAACAAATGAAACATCCCAATCGTCCCGATAATCCTGAGTCTCGAGAATTGCCTGCAACGGAGACAAAAACACAAAATAGAAGGATCTCCGCTCGAGGCGGAAGTAGCTGTTCTAACCAACAACCTCTAAACCACGCAGTTTGGTTTATTTAACCTATGATTAAAAGTAACTTGGCAAAGACTAAACGCGTATAACTCCTAAGAATGCATATTTCGATAAAATTGGACAATTAGCATATAATATCAGTTCTCACATATAGATATTTAAATCTCATACAACATGATAAACGAAACTTAAAACATTTCAATTTATAGAACACAATATATAAACTTAATTATTATCTCAATTCATATAACATCGTAATATATATATAAAACTTAAATCATAGCAATCAAGATATATGCATAAGTCGTAATCAATTCAATAAACATATAGTCGTGAACAATCATGCAATATCTCACGTAGCACGAGGGATTATAATGATTCAAATACGTGCATACAACAATTCTCAAAGTGTATAACATTCCTCAACAATCATACTCAACAAGGTAATTTCAAACTCATAACAACGTCATTCAGGCAATAACCAATCAAAACAAGGAAATACATTCAACATGTGATAACAAATGAGTCTTCGTTAGTAAGGCGGAAGCATGCAGACATAATCCGCGCAGTAGCCGGTAGGGCCAACATAACTTGGACGTGACTACCAGGCTTAAAGATATCTAAGGTAATAAGGATGATTCAATCCCTTGTCTAATGTATGCATACACTACCTATCGAGGATCATACTTATTCGCTATTCAAAAGGTATCACCGACGAAAAAGTTCGACTATCACCAGAGACGGGTACCCCCGGTTGGGGCTGGATTTTCCAATTACCGTAGTATGGGCTCACGGAGATATCAATGATGCCCCATCCTTGAGGTTGTATATCCCGCACCGAAATAATACTCTAGAAAAATATTAGATCGCCTTTAGCAACACAGGGAGGGAGCTAAAGTCCCCATAGACGGCTACCTCGTTAACTTCGAATTTCAAGAGTCGCAACATGGCGAACAATCCAAGTATTTTATTCAAGTAGTTCATTTTCTCAAATTCTTATTTCCTCGTTTAATCGTAACAAGTGACAATTCTAAATATTAATAATATCGTCGAACTTTGTATAATGAAAATATTAATTCTAACAGTTCTTCAGATAAACGGAAACACATAGAAAAACTTAAATATTTATTTTGAGCCCGTTCGTAGATTTTAAATATTTTCACTATTCATTTTTTTGTACGTATTTTTATACGTATGCGTATTTTTATACTTTGTACGTATTTTTATACTTTATACTTCTATGTATTTTCATTTTATATTTTAGTAATTAATAATTGTTCGTTTAAGTATGATTTAGTTTCGTTTAGATTTTAATTTAAGTATGTTTATGATTAGTGATACAAAGGTTCTTAAGTTTCGTGTTAAATTTTAAGCAACTTAAAATAGATTAGTCATTAGTGATATAAATAATTGAATTTCATTATAACTCACTTTTAATCCTTCCTCTTATTTGAATTGTAAAGTATTTAGTGATTTAGTATTCCTAAAAACTATTTTGACTTAGAAATATTACTTAAACGATACTTCACAAATTTTAGTAGTCTCGATAAAATATAATATTGTGACAATTAGTAAAATTTCTTTTAGGTGAATGATAATTTGATGGTGGAATTTTATACGGAGTATATTTTCATATCTTATTAATATTTAATTATTTACTTTTCTTTCATTTCTTTAATTATTTAAACGTATTCATAAACTGGTATGTTCTATACATTTAAATTTTATAAACACAACAATTATTTAAGAAGTCGTCGTCTTTAAAGAATATTTTAAATTTTAATGATAGTATTCAATTTTATAAGTTTTTCTAAAAGTAAATTTTTAGAAATTAATTTTATTATAATAATACTTCCACTTACATATTAATTCTTTTTATGGTTTTTATAACTTAAATTTTCTACTAAGTCATTTTACTTTATCTTTTTATAGGATTATCATTTTAACACTTTATCTTTTTGTTAAACATATTTATAATACAAATTTCTAACTTTATTCAATAAAAGCTTTATTTAGGTTTATTTTATATTTTGAAGTACTTTATTTCTTTTTATTATTTTAACTAAATACTTATTTAGTATATTTTAAGTTCATTGTAAATTTTAGAGTTTTAACAAAGTAATCTTTATAGTAATTGTGAGATATGACTTTTTATATAATTATTTATTTTAGAAACTTTAATATGAGTAATTTAATTTATATTTTTACTTTTAGTATGATTTAATATTAATTTAAACTTAATATTCTTTTAACTTAATTCTTTATTTTTTTGTTATATTTCGATTTAACATTTTAGTGACGATAGATAAGTTATATTAATTTAATTTATTTACTTAAGTTATTTAATAATATTTTAAGTTTTATTTTATACTTGTGATACATAAACTTTATATATTTTAATTTACACATAAGATATAATTTTAACATGATAATATTACATATAATTCAACAATAATTCACAACACATTTTCACCCAAAATATAATTTCACAAAATCATATAAATATCATATTTCACAATTCAATTCAACATTATATTATAACTAAAATTAACACCCAATTTCATACTATAGCGAATCATACAAAGTTATCAAAATAAATCAAAGCGGGACTCATACGTGTCTAATGCATAACTAGCTCACTTTTAATAACAGATTAATTAAAATAAAACCAAAACGTTAATGTTAGAGATTTTGAGGAAGAAATCGAGTCACCTAAAATTGGCTCACGAACAGAGGCCTCCAAAAATGATCCTAACCCATTTCCATATGTACCCAAAATCAGTAGTGAAGTCGAATAAGAATAGCAGCTCCAATGAGGCCAGTGACCCAAGGACAAGCGTCCAAATTTTCATGTCCGATTCCGTTCCCGACAAACGAACAGAACACGCAGAGGAGAGAGCAAAAGTGAATGAAAATCAGTGAAACCAATTGACAATAATTTATGGACAGAAAACGATAAGTGAGAATTAAGTCGACACTTAATTAATCGACGAAATATAATCGAAACGGAAACGAACTGAAATAGAAAAATTGAAATAGAAAGGGGGCTCGAATCAAATGGATAGCTGAATAAAATCGAGATATAAGGACCAAGTAAGGACTAAGTCGAGACGGAGGCTCACCATATTAGACGGAGGCAGCAAGACCGACTTCGACAGGAAGAGACACGGCAGAACAGGGGGAGAGCAGGGGAGGCGAGAGAGGGAGCAGAGGAGAGGCGAGGCAGAGAACGACGGCCATGGTGGCCGTTGGTGTTGTCGGCTTCGACTTCGGCTCCGGCGAGGTGTATTCCGACGAGTCAAAGGGTGAGTGTGAAAAAGAGCAGGGGAAAAAGAAAGGAGAACGAAAAAGATGAAAGGGAAAGGAAGAATGGGCTTACCAAGGTGGTCGGAGGTCGGAGCTCCGGCGAGCAGGTGGTGGCCGAGATCGAGGAAGGAGCAGAAAACAGGGCGCCGAGAGCAGGGAAAACAGGGGAAAGAGAGAGAGGACTACGGTGGTGGCTGAGGTGGTTGGTCTGGCGGCTATCAATGGCGGTGGTGAGGCACACGGTGGTCTGGAATGGTGGTGAGGTCGAGCTCGAGGTCACCTCCCATGGCGGCTCCGGTGGGGCTGCTGCTGTTGTCGTTAGTTGTTTGTTGTTGTTTGTTGATTTGTTGGTGTTGTTATTGTTTGTTGATGTTGTCGTTGGTGGTTGTTGTTTGTTGCAGTTGTTTTATTTAAAGAGAAGTAAAGAGAGAAGAAGAAGAAGATAAAGGAGATGAAAGAGCTGAAATAAGATGCTCCGTATTGAAAAGCAAATGAGTGGAGGGGTAGAAAGGGCGACGTGGCTAAGAGTAGTCCAAGGGATTTAGTTTACGATTTGCTCTGTTTCATTCGCTCTTATTTATAAACTTTAATATTTTAGAAAATATATTATACTTTAAATTATTTGTTTTAAATTTTAGTTCTACAGTTAGTATTATAAATTTTATAGTTCGAAATATAAATGTATAAAAGTCGTCAGTTACAAATTGTATTACAGTCTCACATATTTTCAAACTATTGTTTATTTGCAAGATACGTTTCAATAAAATTATATTTATTCAAGTAATAATAATTTTTAAAGTAAAACGCAAATTTATTAAGTTTAATAAAACCAATTGAATCAAGGTTTTAGTTTGACAAGTATTTTAGAAATAAAAAAATAATACAGATTAATATAAAATCAAGTAGGTTTAGTTAGAAAAATCTTGAGGATGTTTATTCGAACGAAATTTTTCAGCCGCGTTTTTAAAGTAATTGAATAAAAGTTAAATTATATAAATTTTAATTTAAAATATTTGTTAAAATAATTAATTACTGTTAATAAAACACGGGGTGTTACAATCCTACCCCCTTAAGAAAAGTTTCGTCCCCGAAACTTGGATAGGATAGATAACTGCTCCAGATTAAAAGCAGTTGGAGAAAACATTGATGTTTTTGGAATTGGAATATTAATTTTGCTCTTGATTGGGTATGAATTTTCTAAAAAGGAAAGATTGAAGAATTTAATAACTTAATAATATAAATAATTCTTTTTCGAATTAACATCTAAATGTTGCTGCATTGACATTTTCAAAATCTGCGTGAAAGACGTTTTCAAAAAGGTAGGGCCTAGAAGTTTTGTACGGAATTAAATTAAATTAAAATAATAAGCGTTTTAAGAATAAAACAATTTATTTAAATCTAGAAATAAATATTAACCTTAAAATAAAATAGGTTGAAATAAGAAGTTTTATGATTTAGTTAGGATTTTAATATAATCAAATTATTGTCCTACCCCCTTAAGAAGTTTTAAACGTATATACATAATATTATTATTGTTACTTTTAATGATCACGTGTATATGATATATAGCCTTAGGAAAAACGGCATTTAGGAAAAATATGTAAAAGTCGTAGTGATCATAATGAAAATATGAGCTTTAATGAAATTAAGAGAATATAGGTTATCGTTGAATGATTAAATAAAATTTTCGAGAATTATGGATAACCTTGTTGATATAGCTCATTTTCTTAAAATTATTATTATAATGTTATTAGGTGAAATGAAAATGTTATAGATCATATTTCGAGTAAGATTGAAAATTTATGATAATTACATAAATAATATTGTTACATGTATATTTAGAAGAAACGAAATAGAAGATGAAGGAAAACAATTTCAAAGATTAATATAGAAATAAGAAGTTTGAAACCAAGAATTTTCAAAGGTATTTCTAATTTCATAATAAAGATTTTACGAAAGAAACGACTAATTTTCAAAACGTAAGAAATAAAAAGTTCATAAAATATAAAAGAAAAGATAACGCCATTTTTTTTTTTTTTTTTTTTTTTTTTGATTAAATAAAATTGATGAAAATTAACTTTAGGAAGTCAATTGGTAAAATTTTATATTTAGAAAATTAAAAAGATTTTTGATAATGATAAAATGTGTAAAAGATAAAAAGTATGAAGAAATCAAGCTCGAAAGTATATTGAGAATAAAGGATTAGGTGTTTTATGAAAATGAAAAATAACAGGATTGAGTTATTTAACAAAATTAATGGAAAAAATGAAACTTCGTTTTACGAAGTAGATTATTAGCAATTATTGATAAAGAGATTAGATCTTTAGAAGGAATCGACATTCATGAAGTAGGAAATTTAAAGTAAAATTTTATTTTATTTTATGGAAGAGAATATTAGGAATTTTAAGATTAGGAGATTTATAATTCGAGGTTAGTTGAAAAGATAACGCTAAACAAAGATTGATTGTTAATATAGTTGTAGACGTCTTCAATTCAACAAAATTTTTCAAATCTTGAATGACTTCCCACGTTGTAAAGTTTTTGTTGCGTCCATTTGTTGCGCTTGACTTCTTGTCGTCTAGTCTTCGATTTATACGTCTCGATTTTTGTAATGTTAGTATACGAGAGTTGTTAGTCAAAAAGTTTAGTCATAGAGCACTTAGCAGGCAAGAAAAGAGAAATAAAAATCTATCGAGGTTGAATGACGGTCGAAAATTCTAAAATCTAGGTCAGTCGGTCAATCCTTAATATTTCTACCCATTCTCACATTTAAAGCGTTCTAAGATTATTATTTTAGCGATCTAAGATTTCTAATTCATTATTTGATCCTATAAGTCTATGCCTGACATATATATTAATATGTATGTCTGGCCCAGGTGTCTTCTCGCTAGATGAAATAACTTTAAGTTATTCACGGTCGCAAGACAGCTTTGATACCAACTGTAACAACCCGGTTTTTCGTGACTTAATTAAACTAAGGCGGAAAATTAATTAAGTCTAATACATGCCGGATGTTAATTAAATTACATTCAAATGGCATAGGATACAAATATATGTTACAATCTCTCAAAGAAAACAAATGAAACATCCCAATCGTCCCGATAATCCTGAGTCTCGAGAATTGCCTGCAACGGAGACAAAAACACAAAATAGGAGGATCTCCCGCTCAGAGGCGGGAAGTGACTGTTCTAACCAACAACCTCTAAACCACAGTTTTGGTTTATTTAACCTATGATTAAAAGTAACTTGGCAAAGACTAAACGGCTTATAACTCCTAAGAATGCATATTTCGATAAAATTGGACAATTAGCATATAATATCAGTTCTCACATATAGATATTTAAATCTCATACAACATGATAAACGAAACTTAAAACATTTCAATTTATAGAACACAATATATAAACTTAATTATTATCTCAATTCATATAACATCGTAATATATATATATAACTTAAATCATAGCAATCAAGATATATGCATAAGTCGTAATCAATTCAATAAACATATAGTCGTGAACAATCATGCAATATCTCACGAGTATACGAGGGATTATAATGATTCAAATACGTGCATACAACAATTCTCAAAGTGTATAACATTCCTCAACAATCATACTCAACAAGGCAATTTCAAACTCATAACAACGTCATTCAGGCAATAACCAATCAAAACAAGGAAATACATTCAACATGTGATAACAAATGAGTCTTCGTTAGTAAGGCGGAAGCATGCAGACATAATCCGCGCAGTAGCCGGTAGGGCCAACATAACTTGGACGTGACTACCAGGCTTAAAGATATCTAAGGTAATAAGGATGATTCAATCCCTTGTCTAATGTATGCATACACTACCTATCGAGGATCATACTTATTCGCTATTCAAAAGGTATCACCGACGAAAAAGTTCGACTATCACCAGAGACGGGTACCCCCGGTTGGGGCTGGATTTTCCAATTACCGTAGTATGGGCTCACGGAGATATCAATGATGCCCCATCCCTGAGGTTGTATATCCCGCACCGAAATAATACTCTAGAAAAATATTAGATCGCCTTTAGCAACACAGGGAGGGAGCTAAAGTCCCCATAGACGGCTACCTCGTTAACTTCGAATTTCAAGAGTCGCAACATGGCGAACAATCCAAGTATTTTATTCAAGTAGTTCATTTTCTCAAATTCTTATTTCCTCGTTTAATCGTAACAAGTGACAATTCTAAATATTAATAATATCGTCGAACTTTGTATAATGAAAATATTAATTCTAACAGTTCTTCAGATAAACGGAAACACATAGAAAAACTTAAATATTTATTTTGAGCCCGTTCGTAGATTTTAAATATTTTCACTATTCATTTTTTTGTACGTATTTTTATACGTATGCGTATTTTTATACTTTGTACGTATTTTTATACTTTATACTTCTATGTATTTTCATTTTATATTTTAGTCATTAATAATTGTTCGTTTAAGTATGATTTAGTTTCGTTTAGATTTTAATTTAAGTATGTTTATGATTAGTGATACAAAGGTTCTTAAGTTTCGTGTTAAATTTTAAGCAACTTAAAATAGATTAGTCATTAGTGATATAAATAATTGAATTTCATTATAACTCACTTTTAATCCTTCCTCTTATTTGAATTGTAAAGTATTTAGTGATTTAGTATTCCTAAAAACTATTTTGACTTAGAAATATTACTTAAACGATACTTCACAAATTTTAGTAGTCTCGATAAAATATAATATTGTGACAATTAGTAAAATTTCTTTTAGGTGAATGATAATTTGATGGTGGAATTTTATACGGAGTATATTTTCATATCTTATTAATATTTAATTATTTACTTTTCTTTCATTCTTTAATTATTTAAACGTATTCATAAATTCGTATGTTCTATACATTTAAATTTTATAAACACAACAATTATTTAAGAAGTCGTCGTCTTTAAAGAATATTTTAAATTTTAATGATAGTATTCAATTTTATAAGTTTTTCTAAAAGTAAATTTTTAGAAATTAATTTTATTATAATAATACTTCCACTTACATATTAATTCTTTTTATGGTTTTTATAACTTAAATTTTCTACTAAGTCATTTTACTTTATCTTTTTATAGGATTATCATTTTAACACTTTATCTTTTTGTTAAACATATTTATAATACAAATTTCTAACTTTATTCAATAAAAGCTTTATTTAGGTTTATTTTATATTTTGAAGTACTTTATTTCTTTTTATTATTTTAACTAAATACTTATTTAGTATATTTTAAGTTCATTGTAAATTTTAGAGTTTTAACAAAGTAATCTTTATAGTAATTGTGAGATATGACTTTTTATATAATTATTTATTTTAGAAACTTTAATATGAGTAATTTAATTTATATTTTTACTTTTAGTATGATTTAATATTAATTTAAACTTAATATTCTTTTAACTTAATTCTTTATTTTTAGTTATATTTCGATTTAACATTTTAGTGACGATAGATAAGTTATATTAATTTAATTTATTTACTTAAGTTATTTAATAATATTTTAAGTTTTATTTTATACTTGTGATACATAAACTTTATATATTTTAATTTACACATAAGATATAATTTTAACATGATAATATTACATATAATTCAACAATAATTCACAACACATTTTCACCCAAAATATAATTTCACAAAATCATATAAATATCATATTTCACAATTCAATTCAACATTATATTATAACTAAAATTAACACCCAATTTCATACTATAGCGAATCATACAAAGTTATCAAATTAAACTGAAACGGGACTCATACGTGTCTAATGCATAACTAGCTCACTTTCAATAACTGATTAATTAAAATAAAACCAAAACGTTAATGTTAGAGATTTTGAGGAAGAAATCGAGTCACCTAAAATTGGCTCACGAACAGAGGCCTCCAAAAATGATCCTAACCCATTTCCATATGTACCCAAAATCAGTAGTGAAGTCGAATAAGAATAGCAGCTCCAATGAGGCCAGTGACCCAAGGACAAGCGTCCAAATTTTCATGTCCGATTCCGTTCCCGACAAACGAACAGAACACGCAGAGGAGAGAGCAAAAGTGAATGAAAATCAGTGAAACCAATTGACAATAATTTATGGACAGAAAACGATAAGTGAGAATTAAGTCGACACTTAATTAATCGACGAAATATAATCGAAACGGAAACGAACTGAAATAGAAAAATTGAAATAGAAAGGGGGCTCGAATCAAATGGATAGCTGAATAAAATCGAGATATAAGGACCAAGTAGGGACTAAGTCGAGACGGAGGCTCACCATATTAGACGGAGGCAGCAAGACCGACTTCGACAGGAAGAGACACGGCAGAACAGGGGGAGCGCAGGGGAGGCGAGAGAGGGAGCAGAGGAGAGGCGAGGCAGAGAACGACGGCCATGGTGGCCGTTGGTGTTGTCGGCTTCGACTTCGGCTCCGGCGAGGTGTATTCCGACGAGTCAAAGGGTGAGTGTGAAAAAGAGCAGGGGAAAAAGAAAGGAGAACGAAAAAGATGAAAGGGAAAGGAAGAATGGGCTTACCAAGGTGGTCGGAGGTCGGAGCTCCGGCGAGCAGGTGGTGGCCGAGATCGAGGAAGGAGCAGAAAACAGGCCCGCGAGAGCAGGGAAAAGCAGGGAAAGAGAGAGGACTACGGTGGTGGCTGAGGTGGTTGGTCTGGCGGCTATCAATGGCGGTGGTGAGGCACACGGTGGTCTGGAATGGTGGTGAGGTCGAGCTCGAGGTCACCTCCCATGGCGGCTCCGGTGGGGCTGCTGCTGTTGTCGTTAGTTGTTTGTTGTTGTTTGTTGATTTGTTGGTGTTGTTATTGTTTGTTGATGTTGTCGTTGGTGGTTGTTGTTTGTTGCAGTTGTTTTATTTAAAGAGAAGTAAAGAGAGAAGAAGAAGAAGATAAAGGAGATGAAAGAGCTGAAATAAGATGCTCCGTATTGAAAAGCAAATGAGTGGAGGGGTAGAAAGGGCGACGTGGCTAAGAGTAGTCCAAGGGATTTAGTTTACGATTTGCTCTGTTTCATTCGCTCTTATTTATAAACTTTAATATTTTAGAAAATATATTATACTTTAAATTATTTGTTTTAAATTTTAGTTCTACAGTTAGTATTATAAATTTTATAGTTCGAAATATAAATGTATAAAAGTCGTCAGTTACAAATTGTATTACAGTCTCACATATTTTCAAACGGCTTGTTTATTTGCAAGATACGTTTCAATAAAATTATATTTATTCAAGTAATAATAATTTTTAAAGTAAAACGCAAATTTATTAAGTTTAATAAAACCAATTGAATCAAGGTTTTAGTTTGACAAGTATTTTAGAAATAAAAAAATAATACAGATTAATATAAAATCAAGTAGGTTTAGTTAGAAAAATCTTGAGGATGTTTATTCGAACGAAATTTTTCAGCCGCGTTTTTAAAGTAATTGAATAAAAGTTAAATTATATAAATTTTAATTTAAAATATTTGTTAAAATAATTAATTACTGTTAATAAAACACGGGGTGTTACAATCCTACCCCCTTAAGAAAAGTTTCGTCCCCGAAACTTGGATAGGATAGATAACTGCTCCAGATTAAAAGCAGTTGGAGAAAACATTGATGTTTTTGGAATTGGAATATTAATTTTGCTCTTGATTGGGTATGAATTTTCTAAAAAGGAAAGATTGAAGAATTTAATAACTTAATAATATAAATAATTCTTTTTCGAATTAACATCTAAATGTTGCTGTATTGACATTTTCAAAATCTGCGTGAAAGACGTTTTCAAAAAGGTAGGGCCTAGAAGTTTTGTACGGAATTAAATTAAATTAAAATAATAAGCATTTTAAGAATAAAACAATTTATTTAAATCTAGAAATAAATATTAACCTTAAAATAAAATAGGTTGAAATAAGAAGTTTTATGATTTAGTTAGGATTTTAATATAATCAAATTATTGTCCTACCCCCTTAAGAAGTTTTAAACGTATATACATAATATTATTATTGTTACTTTTAATGATCACGTGTATATGATATATAGCCTTAGGAAAAACGGCATTTAGGAAAAATATGTAAAAGTCGTAGTGATCATAATGAAAATATGAGCTTTAATGAAATTAAGAGAATATAGGTTATCGTTGAATGATTAAATAAAATTTTCGAGAATTATGGATAACCTTGTTGATATAGCTCATTTTCTTAAAATTATTATTATAATGTTATTAGGTGAAATGAAAATGTTATAGATCATATTTCGAGTAAGATTGAAAATTTATGATAATTACATAAATAATATTGTTACATGTATATTTAGAAGAAACGAAATAGAAGATGAAGGAAAACAATTTCAAAGATTAATATAGAAATAAGAAGTTTGAAACCAAGAATTTTCAAAGGTATTTCTAATTTCATAATAAAGATTTTACGAAAGAAACGACTAATTTTCAAAACGTAAGAAATAAAAAGTTCATAAAATATAAAAGAAAAAATAACGCCATTTTTTTTTTTTTTTTTTTTTTTTTTTGATTAAATAAAATTGATGAAAATTAACTTTAGGAAGTCAATTGGTAAAATTTTATATTTAGAAAATTAAAAAGATTTTTGATAATGATAAAATGTGTAAAAGATAAAAAGTATGAAGAAATCAAGCTCGAAAGTATATTGAGAATAAAGGATTAGGTGTTTTATGAAAATGAAAAATAACAGGATTGAGTTATTTAACAAAATTAATGGAAAAAATGAAACTTCGTTTTACGAAGTAGATTATTAGCAATTATTGATAAAGAGATTAGATCTTTAGAAGGAATCGAAATTCATGAAGTAGGAAATTTGAAGTAAAATTTTATTTTATTTTATGGAAGAGAATATTAGGAATTTTAAGATTAGGAGATTTATAATTCGAGGTTAGTTGAAAAGATAACGCTAAACAAAGATTGATTGTTAATATAGTTGTAGACGTCTTCAATTCAACAAAATTTTTCAAATCTTGAATGACTTCCCACGTTGTAAAGTTTTTGTTGCGTCCATTTGTTGCGCTTGACTTCTTGTCGTCTAGTCTTCGATTTATACGTCTCGATTTTTGTAATGTTAGTATACGAGAGTTGTTAGTCAAAAAGTTTAGTCATAGAGCACTTAGCAGGCAAGAAAAGAGAAATAAAAATCTATCGAGGTTGAATGACGGTCGAAAATTCTAAAATCTAGGTCAGTCGGTCAATCCTTAATATTTCTACCCATTCTCACATTTAAAGCGTTCTAAGATTATTATTTTAGCGATCTAAGATTTCTAATTCATTATTTGATCCTATAAGTCTATGCCTGACATATATATTAATATGTATATGCGGCCAGTGTCTTCTCGCTAGATGAAATAACTTTAAGTTATTCACGGTCGCAAGACAGCTTTGATACCAACTGTAACAACCCGGTTTTTCGTGACTTAATTAAACTAAGGCGGAAAATTAATTAAGTCTAATACATGCCGGATGTTAATTAAATTACATTCAAATGGCATAGGATACAAATATATGTTACAATCTCTCAAAGAAAACAAATGAAACATCCCAATCGTCCCGATAATCCTGAGTCTCGAGAATTGCCTGCAACGGAGACAAAAACACAAAATAGAAGGATCTCCCGCTCAGAGGCGGGAAGTAACTGTTCTAACCAACAACCTCTAAACCACAGTTTTGGTTTATTTAACCTATGATTAAAAGTAACTTGGCAGCACTAAACGCGTATAACTCCGGCAGCCGCATATTTCGATAAAATTGGACAATTAGCATATAATATCAGTTCTCACATATAGATATTTAAATCTCATACAACATGATAAACGAAACTTAAAACATTTCAATTTATAGAACACAATATATAAACTTAATTATTATCTCAATTCATATAACATCGTAATATATATATAAAACTTAAATCATAGCAATCAAGATATATGCATAAGTCGTAATCAATTCAATAAACATATAGTCGTGAACAATCATGCAATATCTCACGTAGCACGAGGGATTATAATGATTCAAATACGTGCATACAACAATTCTCAAAGTGTATAACATTCCTCAACAATCATACTCAACAAGGCAATTTCAAACTCATAACAACGTCATTCAGGCAATAACCAATCAAAACAAGGAAATACATTCAACATGTGATAACAAATGAGTCTTCGTTAGTAAGGCGGAAGCATGCAGACATAATCCAGCGCAAGAGCTTGCAGGCCAACTTACCTTGGACGTGACTACCAGGCTTAAAGATATCTAAGGTAATAAGGATGATTCAATCCCTTGTCTAATGTATGCATACACTACCTATCGAGGATCATACTTATTCGCTATTCAAAAGGTATCACCGACGAAAAAGTTCGACTATCACCAGAGACGGGTACCCCCGGTTGGGGCTGGATTTTCCAATTACCGTAGTATGGGCTCACGGAGATATCAATGATGCCCCATCCCTGAGGTTGTATATCCCATATAGAAATAATACTCTAGAAAAATATTAGATCGCCTTTAGCAACACAGGGAGGAGCTAAAGTCCCCATAGACGACTACCTCGTTAACCCGAATTTCAAGAGTCGCAACATGGCGAACAATCCAAGTATTTTATTCAAGTAGAACATTTTCTCAAATTCTGATTTCCTCGTTTAATCGTAACAAGTGACAATTCTAAATATTAATAATATCGTCGAACTGTGTATAATGGAAAAATTAATTCTATGATTCTTGAGATAAACTAAACACATAGAAAAACTTAAATATTTATTTTGAGCAGTTCGTAGATTTTAAATATTTTCACTATTCATTTTTTGTACGTATTTTTATACGTATCGTATTTATACTTTGTACGTATTTTTATACTTTATACTTCTATGTATTTTCATTTTATATTTTAGTAATTAATAATTGTTCGTTTAAGTATGATTTAGTTTCGTTTAGATTTTAATTTAAGTATGTTTATGATTAGTGATACAAAGGTTCTTAAGTTTCGTGTTAAATTTTAAGCAACTTAAAATAGATTAGTCATTAGTGATATAAATAATTGAATTTCATTATAACTCACTTTTAATCCTTCCTCTTATTTGAATTGTAAAGTATTTAGTGATTTAGTATTCCTAAAAACTATTTTGACTTAGAAATATTACTTAAACGATACTTCACAAATTTTAGTAGTCTCGATAAAATATAATATTGTGACAATTAGTAAAATTTCTTTTAGGTGAATGATAATTTGATGGTGGAATTTTATACGGAGTATATTTTCATATCTTATTAATATTTAATTATTTACTTTTCTTTCATTTCTTTAATTATTTAAACGTATTCATAAATTCGTATGTTCTATACATTTAAATTTTATAAACACAACAATTATTTAAGAAGTCGTCGTCTTTAAAGAATATTTTAAATTTTAATGATAGTATTCAATTTTATAAGTTTTTCTAAAAGTAAATTTTTAGAAATTAATTTTATTATAATAATACTTCCACTTACATATTAATTCTTTTTATGGTTTTTATAACTTAAATTTTCTACTAAGTCATTTTACTTTATCTTTTTATAGGATTATCATTTTAACACTTTATCTTTTTGTTAAACATATTTATAATACAAATTTCTAACTTTATTCAATAAAAGCTTTATTTAGGTTTATTTTATATTTTGAAGTACTTTATTTCTTTTTATTATTTTAACTAAATACTTATTTAGTATATTTTAAGTTCATTGTAAATTTTAGAGTTTTAACAAAGTAATCTTTATAGTAATTGTGAGATATGACTTTTTATATAATTATTTATTTTAGAAACTTTAATATGAGTAATTTAATTTATATTTTTACTTTTAGTATGATTTAATATTAATTTAAACTTAATATTCTTTTAACTTAATTCTTTATTTTTTTGTTATATTTCGATTTAACATTTTAGTGACGATAGATAAGTTATATTAATTTAATTTATTTACTTAAGTTATTTAATAATATTTTAAGTTTTATTTTATACTTGTGATACATAAACTTTATATATTTTAATTTACACATAAGATATAATTTTAACATGATAATATTACATATAATTCAACAATAATTCACAACACATTTTCACCCAAAATATAATTTCACAAAATCATATAAATATCATATTTCACAATTCAATTCAACATTATATTATAACTAAAATTAACACCCAATTTCATACTATAGCGAATCATACAAAGTTATCAAATTAAACTGAAACGGGACTCATACGTGTCTAATGCATAACTAGCTCACTTTTAATAACAGATTAATTAAAATAAAACCAAAACGTTAATGTTAGAGATTTTGAGGAAGAAATCGAGTCACCTAAAATTGGCTCACGAACAGAGGCCTCCAAAAATGATCCTAACCCATTTCCATATGTACCCAAAATCAGTAGTGAAGTCGAATAAGAATAGCAGCTCCAATGAGGCCAGTGACCCAAGGACAAGCGTCCAAATTTTCATGTCCGATTCCGTTCCCGACAAACGAACAGAACACGCAGAGGAGAGAGCAAAAGTGAATGAAAATCAGTGAAACCAATTGACAATAATTTATGGACAGAAAACGATAAGTGAGAATTAAGTCGACACTTAATTAATCGACGAAATATAATCGAAACGGAAACGAACTGAAATAGAAAAATTGAAATAGAAAGGGGGCTCGAATCAAATGGATAGCTGAATAAAATCGAGATATAAGGACCAAGTAAGGACTAAGTCGAGACGGAGGCTCACCATATTAGACGGCGGCAAAGAAGACCGGCGGGAAGAGACCGCGGCAGAACAGGGGCAGAGCAGGGGAGGCGAGAGAGGGAGCAGAGGAGAGGCGAGGCAGAGAACGACGGCCATGGTGGCCGTTGGTGTTGTCGGCTTCGACTTCGGCTCCGGCGAGGTGTATTCCGACGAGTCAAAGGGTGAGTGTGAAAAAGAGCAGGGGAAAAAGAAAGGAGAACGAAAAAGATGAAAGGGAAAGGAAGAATGGGCTTACCAAGGTGGTCGGAGGTCGGAGCTCCGGCGAGCAGGTGGTGGCCGAGATCGAGGAAGGAGCAGAAAACAGGGCGCCGAGAGCAGGGAAAACAGGGGAAAGAGAGAGAGGACTACGGTGGTGGCTGAGGTGGTTGGTCTGGCGGCTATCAATGGCGGTGGTGAGGCACACGGTGGTCTGGAATGGTGGTGAGGTCGAGCTCGAGGTCACCTCCCATGGCGGCTCCGGTGGGGCTGCTGCTGTTGTCGTTAGTTGTTTGTTGTTGTTTGTTGATTTGTTGGTGTTGTTATTGTTTGTTGATGTTGTCGTTGGTGGTTGTTGTTTGTTGCAGTTGTTTTATTTAAAGAGAAGTAAAGAGAGAAGAAGAAGAAGATAAAGGAGATGAAAGAGCTGAAATAAGATGCTCCGTATTGAAAAGCAAATGAGTGGAGGGGTAGAAAGGGCGACGTGGCTAAGAGTAGTCCAAGGGATTTAGTTTACGATTTGCTCTGTTTCATTCGCTCTTATTTATAAACTTTAATATTTTAGAAAATATATTATACTTTAAATTATTTGTTTTAAATTTTAGTTCTACAGTTAGTATTATAAATTTTATAGTTCGAAATATAAATGTATAAAAGTCGTCAGTTACAAATTGTATTACAGTCTCACATATTTTCAAACGGCTTGTTTATTTGCAAGATACGTTTCAATAAAATTATATTTATTCAAGTAATAATAATTTTTAAAGTAAAACGCAAATTTATTAAGTTTAATAAAACCAATTGAATCAAGGTTTTAGTTTGACAAGTATTTTAGAAATAAAAAAATAATACAGATTAATATAAAATCAAGTAGGTTTAGTTAGAAAAATCTTGAGGATGTTTATTCGAACGAAATTTTTCAGCCGCGTTTTTAAAGTAATTGAATAAAAGTTAAATTATATAAATTTTAATTTAAAATATTTGTTAAAATAATTAATTACTGTTAATAAAACACGGGGTGTTACACTTGCAATGTGTTTTATTTATTTATTTTCTATATTGAATATGTTTAGAATTGCATGATTGTTCACGACTATGTGTTTATTGAATTGATTATGACTTATGCATATATCTTGATTGCTATGATTTAAGTTTTATATATGTTACGATGTTATATGAATTGAAATGATATTTAAGTTGTATACCGTGTTCTATAAATTGAAATGTTTTAAGTTTTGTTTATCATGTTGTATGAGATTTAAATATCTATATGTGAGAACTGATATTATATGCTATTTGTCCAATTTTATTAACATAAGAGGCTGCGGTAGTTATACGCGTTTAGTGCTGCCAAGTTACTTTTAATCATAGGTTAAATAAACCAAAACTTTGGTTTAGAGGTTGTTGGTTAGAACAGTCACTTCCCGCCTCTGAGCGGGAGATCCTCCTATTTTTGTTTTTGTCTCCGTTGCAGGCAATTCTCGAGACTCGGGATTTTCGGGACGATTAAGATGTTTCGTTTGTTTTCTTTGAGAGATTGTAATATGTATTTGTATCCTATGCCATTTGAATGTAATTTAATTAACATCCGGCATGTATTAGACTTAATTAATTTTCCGCCTTAGTTTAATTAAGTCACGAAAAACCGGGTTGTTACACCCAACCATAACTAATTATGCTTAAGCCGTCAATTATCACCGTTAAATGCCAATTAGGATGTGTAATTTGCCTACGTGGAGCGCCTAATTTGCCTACGTGGAAGGATTAGTTGTAAATTAGAAGTTGAGTCAATTTATTAACCGTCATTTCTTTCTTTTGATTCAATTTTTTTTAAACCCTTTGAAACCCTTTCACCTTCCTTCCTCTGTTCTCTTCATCTCCTTCCTTTTGCTATTGAACTTTTGCAGTCATTGTCGTTGCAACATCTTCATCGTTGAACTTTTGCAGTCTTTCCTTCCTCTGTTCAATTTCAGGTATGATTTCAGGTATGATTTTGGGTAAATTAAAGAAACTCAGGGGTACAGTTGGGAGTAATTAAAGAAACTCAGGGGTACAGTTGGGAATACGATATACGCAGGGGTACAGTTGGGAAAACCCAATAGTACAGGGGTACTGCCGGGAAAAACCCTTGTTTTAAAATTCTAGATTCATTAATTTTGCAGAAAATAAGAGCAGTATTAAACAATAAAAATATTCTCAACTGAATAAAAGGATGATGGATAATTACCCTTCTATACTACCTTAATTTCAGCCTTACCCATATTTAATCCTAAATATTTTTAAGGGTTATTCTAAATGCTACCCCTCAATTTTTTGACTTTCTACATGATACCCTTACACTTTTTAAAATATACATGGTATCCCTAATTGCTGTCATGATCACTAAGTGTACCCCTAAACTTTACGTCCGCCAATTAAACTCAGTTTTAGGCGTTAAGTGATGACTTGAACGCATAACCAGATTTGTTTTTATCATTCCATGACAGAAGGGCTCAATTAAGCTCAATATCCATCATAGACGTGATAGTTTCATAGGGCAACAATAAATTTTTCGTCAATTTTTTTTTATCCCATTTAACTTATACGGAGTATATATTAATAAATATTAGGATGGAGATGGATATTGAGCTTAATAGAGTTATAATGTTTTGAGAGAGTAAATGAGAAGCTTGGTTACGCATTCAAGTCATCATTTAACGCCTAAAATTGAGTTTAATTGACTAAAAAAAATGTTCAGGGGTTCAATAAGTCATAATGATAATAATTAGGGGTAACATGTATGTTTTAAAAAGTATAAGGTATATGTAAAATGCCGAAAAATTGAGTAGTACCACGTAGAATATACCTATTTTTAATTTAAGTCACGTATATCATACCCATTTACTTTCAAGCGAATAGATATTAGTAGCATAACATAAGAGTGTAGTTCTACAATTCCTAATTGTCGGCAAAGTTCAAATTCATAAATTCCGTTGCAAGTTTACAGATTCTCAAATTTTGTGTGTTCAGTGATACAATAGCAACATGTGGTTGCTCACAGTGTATGAAATAACCAATTCTTGGAACAAGAAATTAAAAAAAAAAAAAAAAAAAAAAAAAAAAACAATAGCGAATCTTATTTCAACCTCGCAAGATTGACACTTGGTTTGCTATAACTCCTCACAAGGATGAGTATTTATCTTTTTTTTGAGAGAAAGATTAATTTCATTAAAAATAAATTATATCGCGCATACAAATAATAACAAAATCAGCCGAAAATAAAACTACAAAGATTCAAACGAATTTCTTCTCCTTAAAACAAAGGTCTCTAGTGAAAAATATACCGCTTCTGCACACCTGCCTCTATTACATCGCTGCTTCATGATACAGCCTTTCATGAGGGGCTCTGTGGATCCAATATGGTTTTGTGGAGAGAGTTCTTTGGATTTCATAGATCGTAGTCGAAAACTCGATATCGTTTGTAACATCACATTAATCTTTCTCATTGCCAAAACACAAAAGAAAACTCTAATAAATAGAGAACAAACCCACCAATTAGTGGGAACAAAACTCTCCTTATGAGAGAACTAATTTATTTTAATTATACTAATAATATCGATAATATTGTAGAGAATTATACGAATTTGAGGGGCTTATTATCGTCAAAAGTGATGATAATAGCCCCATAAAAGGACGAGTATTTATCTAATCTCACAAGACGAAACACATGTATAACAAAGTACTCCCTTCATTCCAAATTACTTGTCCCCTTTCCACTAAAATTTTTTCCAAATTACTTGTCCCCTTTCTATTTTTAGTATGTTTTAACAAATAATTTTCAAAATTTTCTCATTTTCATTACCATCCCTTAAATCATCCCAAAATAGAAATGGGACAATTAATTTGGGATGGAGGGAGTACAAAATTTAGTGAAATCTTAAATTAAGCTGATGAATAAGGTCACAAACTGACCTTATTTATTGTATTGAGCAAACATAATTTTTCCAAAACTAATTAGCAAACTAAAAATCAAATTCTAACTCTTTCTTAAACTAATTCAAAAAGTCACTACTAATAAAATATTGACAATTTTAGGAGTTTAATTAAACCTTTTAGAATTAGGAAACTTTCCGAACTTTAGTTGCAACTATTGATCAATATTAATTTTGGTCCCTACTTTAAATGGTCATATCTCTTTCCTTACTTTTCCAATTTAAATGTATTGTCACTCCTTAAAAAGCTAACACCATATACTTTCATTTACAAGTGAAATCACATCAAAATAATACATACTTTATGACATATTTAGCTTTAAACTCATATGAACCAATCTAAAAACTCAAAATTAACTTCAACTTGAGGTTTTGTACCTATACCCATATCACTCCTACATCACTTAACTCTAATTGTGATTTATCCTCGGTAGTAAAAATTGCACAAATTCTTGTTTGCAACCACTAAACCCGTTTTAAGCTTAAAACGGGTCGGGTGAACCCATTTTATTTTATTTTTTTATTTTTTTATTTATTTTTTGAATTTTTTTTCAAGACCCAAAATTTATTTTTAAAAATTTTTGTCGGAAATCGTGATTATAGGATTATTGAAAATGGTAACAAAGTAATGTAAAATGACAACATATTATATTATATTTATAACATATTATAAAACATAGAAAATAAATAATTGTCATAACATTTGTTTATTATGTTACCATAATTGTATAATATGTTATCAAAATAGGTTCGTGTTTATAGGATTATTGAAAATGGTAACAAAGTAATGTAAAATGGTAACATATTACATTATATTTGTAACATATTACAAAACATAGAAAATAAAAAATTGTCACAACATTTGTTTAATATGTTACCATAATTGTATAATATGTTACCAAAATAGGTTAATTATGTTTTAATTTTTTGAGAATATGTCACCAATATAATATAGTATGTTACCATTTTTATCAATATTGTTACCATTTAAAATTTGTGTTTTATTCGTTATTTGAGTTAAGTTTAAAAAAAAACAAAATAAAAAGGCAAAATGGGTCATATTTGACCCGTTTCTAGCTTAAAATGGGTTGAGCCGTTTTAAGAGAGACTTACACTAAAAATTGTGGGACTGGAATTTAAAAGCTTAGTGTAGGTCTCCCTTAAGACGGATCTATTCGTCTTAAGGTTAAGACGGGTCAAATATGACCCATTTTGGCCCATTAATCTTCTTTTTTTTTTGAAAATTTTTTCAAGACCATTTTTTTTAACTTAACTCAAAAAGCGGAAAAAATACAAACTTTAAATGGTAACAATATTGATAAAAAAAAGGTAACATATTATGTTATATTTGTGACATATATTCTCAAACATAGAAAACATAATACATGTTACGAATATAAATTAATTGTTTGGATCATAATATATTATGTTATCATTTATTAATGAATTGTTATCAAGTTTTTGAGTATAAAATGCAAAATACAAATATGTTACATTAAAGTATAATATTTTATCAAATATGTTACATTAAAGTATAATATTTTATCATTTAATATTAACCTATTTGAAAAATAGTAGTAGTACAATAACCAAAATATATCACACAATTATGATAACATATTTAACAATTATGGTAACAGATTGCAAAAATGTTGGGACTAATTTTTATTTCCTATACGTGACAATATGTCACTAATATAATATAATATGTTTCCATTTTTATCCATTTTGTTACCATTTTAAGTACCCGTTTTTTCCCTTTTTTTGACAGAAATTTTTGAAAAAAAAAAATTTGAGTCTTGAAAAAGAATTTGAAAAAAAAAAATAAAACGGGTCAAATCCGACCCATCTTAAGATTAAGACGGATCCTTTGGTCTTAATTAAGTAATTTGTGAAAAGCTTAATGGTTGGATTTCTTGTGGGGCTAGAAATTAAATGCCGGCATCTAACTCCTACGGTCTAATTAATACTTTGATGATATTGAAGTTACACTTTTCTACCCCGCGTACCTTTCACCTATTATCTTAGACCCTGCTTTCATATCGAAATAAATACTCTTTGGTTATGTAGGCGGTCTACGATGGAAATATGTTCACTGTGTTATATTACATTCATCTCAAAATAAGTGTGCCTTTTTCTATATAAATTACATAGAAAAAGAAATTCTTATTTTGGGATAGAGCGAATAATATTTAACCCGCTTAAATCTATGTGGTCAACATGTCTTGCTAGAGACCAATGTCGATCTGATAAATAAATGGGTTATGTGTCTATTAGCTCTTAAGTG
Organism: Dianthus caryophyllus; assembly: GCA_023091065.1. NCBI lineage: Eukaryota > Viridiplantae > Streptophyta > Magnoliopsida > Caryophyllales > Caryophyllaceae > Dianthus > Dianthus caryophyllus. Next base: position 4,958,738 of record CM041529.1, on the reverse strand, counting down.
GGCCCATAGTGTTACACATATGTGCAGAGTAGTTATAATATGAGTGAAACTCATTAATTTATTACCGGGTCCAAAGTTAGTTTGGCACACCTGCAACTTGTACAGGTTTATGGAAATTTCTTGGATTAGGTTTATGGAAACATAGACCTTACCTCTCTTACTATATATATGTGGTTCATGCGAAACATTTATTTACACAATTCAATCATGAGAATACTCCTCATATTATATAGTGAGAAAAGAGTTTCTTTAAAGAGAGAGTTTGGCTGTAACAACCTGGTTTTTAGTCGACTTTAATTACTAAGACGGAAATTAATTAAGTCTTAAACCAGCGTCATTAATTATACATAAAGCCCAAATATTACAAACATCGTTCAAGAGTCGAATAAATCAACTCTAAGTACGGAATTTAGAAGAGTATAGGTTATATATTACAATCTCTCAAAAACAAGTAAATGTAAAGCAATAAAACGTCTCGTGGCCCCGTCCAAAATCCAAACCTTCCTACCCACGATCATCCTCGCATAATAAACTGATGGGGATGCTCATTGAAATGGATGATGACTAGCTATGCTCATACTTACCCTCGATTTCAATTACTTTGGTTTAATATTATCGCTTTATAATTATAACATTATGATAAAAATATAAACATGCTTATTACATATAGCATATAAAGACATATAAGTCATAATAAGCATGCGGTTTAAAGCGATAAATCATATAAGCATGATATTCAATTATGAAGGCAAATAGCATATAATAACATAGCAATAGTATCACAATAATTCAATAGCATTACAAGGCGATATCGGATCGCAATCAAACATACATATCGTATCATTCACATCATGCAGACTCGATTCAATTCAGAAAGTTGTGGTCTTTAATTTTCAAAGATGGTACGCACTCATTCTCAATTAATCATACAAATGCATAACACATATCGCTACGAGCCCGACCAATCGAGTAGGCTATTGTACTCTAGTCGCTTGCATCTCACTACCATAGTGCAGCAGCTTACTCGACTCGTAAACCACGCCGAATACTATAGTACTTGCATCTCATCTTCTAGTGTTCGAAATGATTCAAACTTCAGATACAATCTCGTCAAGTAATCTTTACGCAGGGTAAGAACGAATGCAAGTGTCGCGCCCACTAAGAACGAAACACGGCAAGGAGACAGAACCGCGAGATGACAATCGCAATAAGGTCGCGGTGGCCCTGGTAACTTTAGCGAAATAGGGGAATAAAACCCTAGTCTAGTATGCATACACTAATATCCACTTTAAGAATGGGCTATGCTATTCATAGAGCACCTTAACTCTGGATAAAACGACTATTTCCTAAAGCCTGACCCAAAAGAGTTGGCATAATCTTTATTTCGTACGGAACAGGCTATACGACTTAAAGCGTAACGGCAAGGGCATGATGCTCTAAGCATATAATGCTGCCGGCTAAACCACACTATTCGGGATGACAATCGCAATAAGGCCGAGATAGTGGCGTCCGCTACAAGACTATCTTAACCCCACTTCACTTACGATTGACGTTTTCATATCGGAGGCTTAAGCGTTTGACCTTATATTTAACTTACTCAATGTTTATTATTTATTTGATATTACATATCACATGTTTCTAGACGCTCCTAGTCTCATCGTCAAACGTTTAAGTATTTGTATTCGGTTTCATATGATCACATAACATATTCGTTTATTATTTGAAGTGTTATTAATTATTAACATTTTTAAGCTTCTACAATGATAGGTTTATTTGTATGTCCAATTTTATTTAAGTGTTTTTCAAACACCTTGAGTTATTTACTTATTCATTTTCAATTTCCTATACTTAGTAAAATTTTCAATTATTTTCAATTTTTCACTATTCACTATTCACTATTCACTATTCACCGTATTTTATACGTATTTTTATACGTATTCGTATTTTTATACTTCGTATTTTATACGTATTTTTATACGTATTCGTATTTTTATACTTAAGATATTTTAGGTATTTATACTTAAGATATTTTAGGTATAAAACTAAACCTTTTTATTTTCTAAGTATAAATTTCTAGTTTCAAAGTCGTTACTTAGTGATTTTTGAAAATATTTTAAAAGTCTAGTTTTAAAAACGTTAAGTTTGGTTTGTAAAAAATGATCAATGATATTTATTTTAAAATGAGACTTAGTTAAATTTAGTCGTCTATTTACTAAATTTAGCGATTTTCATTTTAAAATAATAGTATCGTGGATGGTTCGTTTTAGTCCGTATGTCCAAGTTCAACTGTCCAATATAGCAAAGGTAGTAACACACGATTTAATTCATTTTTATAACGGTTACTCATTTTTATCGGTTTATTATATTTCATTCATAACTAAATCGATTTATACAAAAATTCATTTCTAATTACTATTTAACTTTAGTGACTTAGTGATAATTTCATTTTGATTAAATTTAGTCCATTTAAAGTGGGTATGTCGTGTGGTTTAACATATATGTCAAAATTGATTTATTTCTTTTAATTCTTTAATTCAATTTATCAACTACTAATTTAATTATTTTTACAATTAAACTAAAAAGTGACAAAAACAAATTTAACCCTAAAATGGGCAAGAATGCCGTGAGCTAGCATGGTGGTGTCCAAATTTTCATTTTTCGATTTTAACGGTTTTTAGCTTAAAGTCTTTATAATTTAATTATTCTAATTATACTAAAACGATTTAAACTAAAATGAAATTTACTAAAAGTTTCATTTATTTTTATGAATAGTGTTTTTCGACACTTTAAATTTCTAACTTTTTAATCTTAATGATTTATAATGTTTTAAGTTGATTTATATTATAATACTAACATTATATAAAACAATAACTAAACATAAACACAAATATTAACAAACATAAAATAAAACAAAATCAAAGTGAGTAATAAAGATGAACATCCACATGAACATTCAAAGAAACATCAAGAACACAATTAACAAGTTAAGAACACAAAAGCATATTTAACCACTTATACATTATTTTTCTAATTTAATTTTTTTCACATAACAACATCTATTTTAACCCTACTTAATCCAACATATTATTTACAAAAATTAAAAGTGAAAAATTAAATAAAAATAGAGGCAAAACCGTGAGGTTTTGTGTGTGTGTATAAATTTTAATTTTCGACTTTTATTTACTTTAAACTCATTGTTAAAACTTAACATAATTTTTATATATAACTACAACATAACTAAAACATAACTAAACATAAAAATCATATGAATCATAATTAAAAATGCTCAAAATTAAATTAACTAAACATATGAACAATTTACTACACATTAACTATTAGCAAAAATACTTATTTATTATCATTTTATTATACTTCACATAACAAACACATACACATAAATGATGTTTAACATATTTTGAACATAAAAATCATATTTATAAAATTATAATAACAACACAAATTAATTTACTAAGAGGACAAATTAAGACAAAGCTAGTCACCTTAATCGGTAAGTTTATTGGTTGTCCGGATCGACAATATTATCTAGGTCTAAATCTTCACCCAAGAACCCGTCTTCACCTTCAAGTAAACACCCAAAATAATAAGCTCCAAATACCCAAAGAATACTAAGAACACTAGTAAGTTATTAGAGTATTATTAGGGTTTTAATTTAGGATGTTTTAAAGAGAAAGTGGAAGAAAAATAAAAGGGAAAAAATGGGGGAGTGGCTCGGCTGGTTTTGGGAGAGAAAAGGATGATTTTTACACTTTAAAATATTGAGAAAAGTTGTAATGAAAAACTAGGTTAAATGAATTAAGTTATTAGATGTTATGTTTTGTTTTATTTAGAAAAATAATGTTTTAAATAAAGAAATTAGGGAACAAAAATATTCAACTAGCCATACTAGTATGCAAAAACACTATTGGTGCAAGAAAATGTTTATTATGTGTTTTAAAATGTTTTTCACGAATTTGATCAGTTTTGAAAAGTCGGGCGTCAAAAGCGATAAAAGTTAAAGTGTGCGCGTTTGACGATTTTTCGAAATATTTCTACTTTTGAATTCTAAGACTAAAATATTTATTTCATTATTCAAAAGTTTTCAAAAGTTTTAAAGAAGTCGATAAATTTTACAAAACGAAAGTTTTGCAAAAATTGTGATTTTGAAAGGTTAAAAGGTTAGGATTTGATTTAGGATTTGAAATTAGAAATTGATGGCTAATTATTGAATTAAATTAACACGGGGTGTTACAAACCTCCCCCCTTAGAAAAGTTTCGTCCCGAAACTTGAATGAAGGATAGGATTTTCACCTGAGATAAACAGCTCGGGGTATTTCTCCTTCATAGAGGCTTCGGTCTCCCAAGTCGCCTGTTCAGTCAATTGACCTTTCCATAGCACCTTCACTAAGGGAACCGTCTTCCGCCTCAACACTTTGGTTTCACGCGCTAGAATCTTGACTGGCCTCTCGGAGTAGAGTAGGTTAGGCTCAACCGCTATCACATCAGGAGTAATGATATGACTTGGGTCACTCCTGTATCTCCTCAGTTGCGAAACGTGAAACACGTTGTGAACCTTCGACAAATTGGGTGGTAATGTTAGGCGATAGGCTACCTCACCAATTCTGTCGGTTATCTCATATGGTCCCACGTATTTAGGACTCAATTTTCCTTTCAAACCGAAACGTCGGACCCCCTTCATGGGTGATACTTTCAAGAACACATGATCACCGACTTCGAACTCAATAGGTCGGCGATGTTTATTGGCGTACATCTTCTGACGGTTTTGTGCCGCTTGCAGGCGTTCACGAATGATTTTGATGTGCTCGATCTGGTCCTGAATGACCTGTGGTCCAGTTCCCACATTATCACTAGCATCGTCCCAACAGACTAGGCTACGACACTTTCTCTCGTAGAGTGCCTCGAATGGGGCGCAACCCAAACTTGCATGGAAGCTATTGTTGTAGGAGAATTCAATCAAGGGCAGACTTTTCTCCCAGTTCTCGTTAAATTCTAGGGCACATGCCCTGAGCATGTCCTCTACCGTTTGGATAGTTCGTTCAGTTTGACCATCGGTCGCAGGATGGAAAGCGGTGCTCATCTTTAGTTGGCTTCCCAATGCTGCTTGAAGCTTTTCCCAAAAATGGGAGGTGAATCTCGGATCCCTGTCTGAGATAATGTCCAGCGGTACGCCGTGTAGTCGGATCACCTCCTTCTCATAAGCCTTAGCTAGCTCTTCAAGACTCCAAGTGTCCTTGATTGGTAGAAAGTGGGCTGATTTGGTCAGGCGGTCCACTATTACCCAAATTGCATTATTTCCTTTATGAGTCCTTAGTAAACCCGTTATGAAATCCATGGAAATGGAGTCCCATTTCCCCATTGGAATGTCCAAGGGTTGTAGTAGTCCTCCAGGTCGCTGATGTTCAAACTTCACTTTTTGGCAGATTAGGCATTTCGCAACGTATTCGGCAATTTCGGTTTTCATTCGGACCCACCAAAACTTCAGCTTTATGTCTTGGTACATTTTATCTGATCCTGGATGAATGGAGTATCGTGTACTATGTGCCTCGTCAAGTATCCTTCTTTTTAACACTGGTACATCGGGCACACACCACCTTTCTTTGAATCTCAAACTCCCGTCAGATTTAATCTCAAACCCTTCTCGGTTTCCTGAAGGAATTTCCCGTCTGATCTTCACAAGCTCTTCATCTTCCCATTGTAGAGCTCTAATGTAACACCCCGGCCCCAACTAAAGGCCAAAATGTCACTCACGGTAGCTCGCCAGGCTGCGTACATCGCCCACAGACCAACACGGGTCCTTTCCAGCGCACTTTGTCCTCACTCGTGCGCATCCTGAGAACTTCCCAGGAGGTCACCCATCCTAAGACTACTCTCCAGCAAGCACGCTTAACTGAAGAGTTCTTAAGATGAGTCACCAGAAAAGAAGATGCATCTTGTTGATATGAGTAGTACTTACAATCCTTTTAAGCACTAGGTCACTTGAGCTCATCACATGGACCACTTCAACGGGGAACCCGGCCCGAATAACCTCGGACAACACCGGGTGTTACACACCCCCACTTGAAGAACGCAACGTCCTCGTTACGCCTGGTAGCTACCAACAATATAGCGTTCCAGAATCCTCCCCAACTAGGTGCGTACCTGGCCAACAAGACACAGGATTCGACCACACGGTCGCCGGGTTGCTCTGATACCATTTGTAACACCCCGACCCCAACTAAAGGCCGAAATGTCACTCACGGTAGCTCGCCAGGCTGCGTACATCGCCCACAGACCAACACGGGTCCTTTCCAGCGCACTTTGTCCTCACTCGTGCGCATCCTGAGAACTTCCCAGGAGGTCACCCATCCTAAGACTACTCTCCAGCAAGCACGCTTAACTGAAGAGTTCTTAAGATGAGCCACCAGAAAAGAAGATGCATCTTGTTGATATGAGTAGTACTTACAATCCTTTTAAGCACTAGGTCACTTGAGCTCATCACATGGACCACTTCAACGGGGAACCCGGCCCGAATAACCTCGGACAACACCGGGTGTTACATCTAATCTCGTGATATAACTCCGGCTCAGCGATCATTGCGTTTAAGTCGGCATCATCAGACTGAACCAACTCCAAATTCATTCTCTTGATGTCTCTGACGATCCCAGCCGGAATTTCCCAGATGTTGCTAAGGGTATGCGTAGTCTTTCTACTCAGAGCGTCAGCAACGACGTTCGCCTTACCCTCGTGGTACAGTAGTTCGATCTTGTAGTCCTTGATCAGTTCTAGCCACCGGCGTTGCCTCATGTTGAGTTCCTTCTGCGTGAAGATATATTTCAGGCTTTTGTGGTCCGTGTAGAACTTGATACTTACTCCGTAGAGGTAATGACGCCAGATTTTCAAAGCAAACACCACATCTGCTAATTCTAGGTCATGAGTTGGGTAGTTTCGTTCATGAACCTTTAACTGTCTTGACGCATAAGCAATGACCTTCCTCATCGCATCAAGACGCAACCTGCACCATTCGGAGGCGCCATCAGTAGACTTCATATTCGTCTCCATCCGTAGGAAGAGCTAAGACGGGCGCTGTGGTAAGCCCTGTCTTGAGTTCCTGGAACGCATTCTCGCACTCGTCGCTCCATATGAATTTGGATGGTCGTGCTACCTTGGAGAAATCTGGAACGAATCTCCTATAGTAACCAGCCAATCCTAGGAAACTGCGTATTTCAGTTATATTTGTAGGTGCTTTCCATTCTTTCACTGCGTCTATCTTTGCAGGGTCTACCATCACTCCATCCTTCGAGATGACGTGACCCAGGAATGCTACCTTCTCAAGCCAAAACTCGCATTTGGACAGTTTAGCATACCATTTATAACGCTGTAGTATTCCCAGAATGATTCGGAGGTGTTCCTCGTGTTCTGCCCCGGTCTTGGAATAAATTAGGATGTCGTCAATGAAAACCACCACGCATATGTCCAGATATTCATGGAAGGTTCTGTTCATTTGATCCATGAACACAGCTGGTGCATTTGTCAAACCGAACGGCATGACCTTAAATTCATAATGACCGTATCTGCTCCTGAAAGCAGTCTTTTGGATGTCTGATTCTCTTACTGCAATCTGATGGTATCCTGACCTTAGGTCGATCTTTGAAAATACCCCTGCTCCTTTCAGTTGATCAAAGAGGTCGTAGATTCTTGGCAGGGGATAGCGGTTTTTAATGGTCACCTTGTTCAATTCCCTGTAGTCGATGCAGAGTCTTATACTGCCGTCCTTCTTTTTCACAAAGAGAACCGGTGCTCCCCAAGGTGAGACACTCGGTCTTATGAAACCCTTTTCAATCATTCTTCTAGCTGTTTCTTCAATTCCTGTAGTTCTACCGGTGCCATCCTATAGGGTGCCTTTGAGATTGGGGCCGTGCCTGGCGCAAGATCGATAGAGAACTCCACGTCACGTGCAGGTGGTAATCCTGGCAACTCATCTGGGAAAACCTTAGGGAATTCCCGTACTACATGAATATCCTCTATGTTCACGCTTTCTTTTACCTCGTTGATACTGCACATGTACACTTGGTGTCCTTTTCTTTCTAACCGTTGAAGCTGTAGCACAGAGATGATCTTCGCCCCCTTAATTGGCGAAGTCTTCTGATACGTAACTCTATTCCCCGTAGGATGCTTCAAGCGAATCTTTCGGTCTCGGCACTCGAATATTGCATGGTATTTAGTCAACCAATCGATACCCAGTATGACGTCGAACTCCGGCATGTTGAAAAGGATAAGGTCGGAAGGAAAGATTGTTTTATGAATCGTGATTGGAGTTTCTTTGAAAATTTTGGAGCATTTGAAAATTTTTCCGTTTGGTAGAGAAATATTTGCGTTGATTGATTCGGAATTTGTGAGGTTAGCTTTTGAAACAAACTTAGAAGATATAAAGGACAATGATGCCCCAGTGTCAAACAATACAACCGCGTTCACAGAGTTTATAAGAAAAATACCAGTGATGACGTCGGCCTCAGGTGACTCCTCTGCCTCAGCGCGTGAGGACGTATACTCGACCTGTACTCACTACTGCATCGTGGTATACCCGCAATAGGCGCCGTATTCAGGTTGTTGGGGCAAACATTCGACTTATGCCCCACCAATTTACACTTGTAACATGTAATCGGCAAACCGTTGCACTGTTTCCCTTCGTGTGATGCCTTGCGACACATACGACAAGTCCCCGGTAAGGCTCTTGGTTGAGGAGCCCTTCCTGCAACCATAGCTCTCTCATTATTCCCCGCAGGAAGCCTGTTCTGGAACGCAGACCTTGATAAGTTGGGCCTTTGATGGACAGGGCGCTGGTAAGTCGGCTTTTGGATGAAGCTCGACTGTGCCACAGATGGCACAAATACCTTTTTCTTCTTCTTTTCTTCGGCCTTTTCCAACTCCAGAGAAGCCCATATGCTACACGCGCGTTCATACGCTGCAGCAACAGTAGTGTAGGTGTTGGTACTCAAGTAGGTACGCATAGTGTTGGACATATTGCGCAGATACCTCTGTGTCATGGCCCTCTCATTGGGAGCGACAGCAGTCCCAAACTTTGACAGCCGTTGGAACTCCTCCGTGTACTCCTGGAAGGTCATGTCATCCATCCTCAGACTTATGAATTTCTCCTCCATCTGGCATCGGAGCTCATACCCAAAGTATCGCCCCTTGATCTTCTCAATGAATTCGTACCAGGTGAACGTAGTGTCAGGTTCGTTGGCCCTGATTACGTTCCACCAATCATTCGCCTCTTCTTTCAGATAGAAGGCGGCGATGTTGACCCTCTCTTCTGAAGGCGTCCTGCTCAGATCCATGAGCTTTTTCATCTCTTCTAACCAGTTTGTGAGCTCGGTAGGGTTGTTTGACCCTACGTATACTGGTGGGCGATGACGTGAGAATCGGTCGAACGCGCTCGGCTGATGTTGGCGGTTCGAATGCCAGAATTTGTCTTTCCTCGTTTGTCATTGGGGGACCAGCCATTCTGAAAGAATTGGAAAACGCAGAGAATTATTAGCATTGCAAGGTGTTAGATAGTATGCTAGACATTGATAGAATTTATTCGCAACAGAAGACGATGATGCAAGTCATTTAAGTAACACAGAAAAAGATACTTTATTCCATTGAAATGTAAATGCTGGTTACATAGGTTTTGGTTAGCAAAATGCATCTAGTACATTCCTAGGAAGATAATAAGGATAAAAGGTAGGGACAACGACTCCTAAGAGTGCTATACATAATCTCCGAGGTTAGATATTTAGAACTGGAGATTTTACAAAATGTCGTCCGTACTGATAGGCTACCAGATCATTTGGGTTTTAACCCAAGGGTGAGAATTCGTCATCGCTGATCTCCTCTGCCTCCTGGAAAGTGTCACCCTCGAAAACGGCTCGGACAGCAAGCCTGATGAAACACTTGAAGAACTTCCACTCGTGGAAGTTTTCTCCCAAGGCAGTAGCCGGTGCACGGACTCTCGTCCACCACAAGAATGGCTCTCCAGAGATGTACTCCTCCACTAGACGTACCTTCCACTCCTCGCGAATTCCTGCTACGGTAAACCTAGCCTCCATCCCCTGAATCCAGTGTACGCAGTCGTCGCGATCTCCCGCGAAGTGACTGGGCTGACTCTGCTAAAAGGCCGCGTAAGCCTGTGCTCTCGCTGGGGAGTCTACCCCATACATAGGTGTTACAGGGTGTGTCAGCATCTGAACTCTCAAGGCGCTCCTCTTCCAATGTCCAACTTGCGCCATCTACAAAGGTTTTAAAGTACTGAGTCAAAAACAAGGTATTGCTTTGACAGAAGTAAAACGGTTCCTAAATGGGGTCCTTTTAAGGCAAAATGGTTTGACAAGCTGGAGAAAAAGAAATCGATAGGTTCAAAGAATTGTTTTAGTGAGTTTGTTTAAGGATTCGATAGATGTCGCTACTTCGCATAGTCTGGTACTCCTTCGATGTTTTAATCCTTGAGAGTTGAATACTTTATTTAGATTTTATATCCGAGGATAGTTGTTAGTTTTAGTTAGTCAGCTCAGCAAGTAGCAAGCATACGATAGTTAGTGTATTTTATTTTGAGGGAAGTAGTTTGCTATCTAAAAGCCCTTAGCCTATGGTCGATCCTTAAGGTTTCTACCCGTCCTCACACTTTAAAGCGATTTCAAGTTATTATTTAAGTGATCTAATAAAAGAAAAATCTAATTTATTATTTGATCCTAGTAGTCTTGCGGGTTAACATATTAATATGTTTGTACCGCCCATGTGTCTCTCGTTAGGTAACCATAAATCGCATTAGGCCATTTATGTTACGGTCACGAGTCAGCTCTGATACCAACTGTAACAACCTGGTTTTTAGTCGACTTTAATTACTAAGGCGGAAATTAATTAAGTCTTAAACCAGCGTCATTAATTATACATAAAACCCAAATATTACAAACATCGTTCAAGAGTTGAATAAATCAACTCTAAGTACGGAATTTAGAAGAGTATAGGTTATATATTACAATCTCTCAAAAACAAGTAAATGTAAAGCAATAAAACGTCTCGTGGCCCCGTCCAAAATCCAGCTTCCGGTCCACGATCATCCTGCACAATAAACTGATGGGGGGATGCCCGCTGAGCGGACAGTGACTAGCTATGCTCATACTTACCCTCGATTTCAATTACTTTGGTTTAATATTATCGCTTTATAATTATAACATTATGATAAAAACATAAACATGCTTATTACATATAGCATATAAAGACATATAAGTCATAATAAGCATGCGGTTTAAAGCGATAAATCATATAAGCATGATATTCAATTATGAAGGCAAATAGCATATAATAACATAGCAATAGTATCACAATAATTCAATAGCATTACAAGGCGATATCGGATCGCAATCAAACATACATATCGTATCATTCACATCATGCAGACTCGATTCAATTGAGAAAGTTGTGGTCTTTAATTTTCAAAGATGGTACGCACTCATTCTCAATTAATCATACAACAGACAACACATACTGCTTACGAGCCTGACCACTGAGTAGGCTATTGTACTCTAGTCGCTTGCATCTCACTACCATAGTGCAGCAGCTTACTCGACTCGTAAACCACGCCGAATACTATAGTACTTGCATCTCATCTTCTAGTGTTCGAAATGATTCGAACTTCAGATACAATCTCGTCAAGTAATCTTTACGCAGGGTAAGAACGAATGCAAGTGTCGCGCCCACTAAGAACGAAACATGGTAAGGAGACAGAACCGCGAGATGACAATCGCAATAAGGTCGCGGTGGCCCTGGTAACTTTAGCGAAATAGGGGAATAAAACCCTAGTCTAGTATGCATACACTAATATCCACTTTAAGAATGGGCTATGCTATTCATAGAGCACCTTAACTCTGGATAAAACGACTATTTCCTAAAGCCTGACCCAAAAAAGTTGGCATATTCTTTATTTCGTACGGAACAGGCTATACGACTTAAGGCGTAACGGCATGGGCAGGATGCTCTAAGCATATAATGCTGCCGGCTAAACCACACAATTCGGGATGACAATCGCAATAAGGCCGAGATAGTGGCGTCCGCTACAAGACTATCTTAACCCCACTTCACTTACGATTGACGTTTTCATATCGGAGGCTCAAGCGTTTGACCTTTGATTTAACTTACTCAATGTTTATTATTTATTTGATATTACATATCACATGTTTCTAGACTCTCCTAGTCTCATCGTCAAACGTTTAAGTATTTGTATTCGGTTTCATATGATCACATAACATATTCGTTTATTATTTGAAGTGTTGTTAATTATTAACATTTTTAAGCTTCTATAATGATAGGTTTATTTGTATGTCCAATTTTATTTAAGTGTTTTTCAAACACCCTGAGTTATTTACTTATTCATTTTCAATTTCCTATACTTAGTAAAATTTTCAATTATTTTCAATATTTCACTATTCACTATTCACTATTCACTATTCACTATTTACCGTATTTTATACGTATTCGTATTTTTAAACTTCGTATTTTATACGTATTTTTATACGTATTCGTATTTTATACGTATTTTTATACGTATTCGTATTTTTATACTTAAGATATTTTAGGTATTTATACTTAAGATATTTTAGGTATAAAACTAAACCTTTTTATTTTCTAAGTATAAATTTATAGTTTCAAAGTCGTTAAGTTCGTTTTGTACTTAGTGATTTTTGAAAATATTTTAAAAGTCTAGTTTTAAAAACGTTAAGTTTGGTTTGTAAAAAGTGATCAATGATATTTTTTTTAAAACGAGACTTAGTTAAATTTAGTCGTTTATTTACTAAATTTAGCGATTTTCATTTTAAAATAATTGTATCCTGGATGGTTCGTTTTAGTCCGTATGTCCAAGTTCAACAGTCCAATATAGCAAAGGTAGTAACACACGATTTAATTCATTTTTATAACGGTTACTCATTTCTATCGGTTTATTATATTTAATTTATAACTAAATCGATTTATACAAAAATTCATTTCTAATTACTATTTAATTTTAGTGACTTAGTGATAATTTCATTTTGATTAAATTTAGTCAATTTAAAGTGGGTATGTCGTGTGGTTTAACATATATGTCGAAATTGATTTATTTCTTTTAATTCTTTAATTCAATTTATCAACTACTAATTTAATTATTTTAACAATTAAACTAAAAAGTGATAAAAAAAAAAATTTAACCCTAAAATGGGCAAGAATGCCGTGAGCTAGCATGGTGGTGTCCAAATTTTCATTTTTCGATTTTAACGGTTTTTAGCTTAAAGTCTTTATAATTTAATTATTCTAATTATACAAAAACGATTTAAACTAAAATGAAATTTACTAAAAGTTTCATTTATTTTTATGAATAGTGTTTTTCGACACTTTAAATTTCTAACTTTTTAATCTTAATGATTTATAATGTTTTAAGTTGATTTATATTATAATACTAACATTATATAAAACAATAACTAAACATAAACACAAATATTATCAAACATAAAATAAAACAAAATCAAAGTGAGTAATAAAGATGAACATCCCACTACTAGAAAATGAACCTATTGCAACACATTGTGAGCAACACTCTTTATAAATGTTGCAATTTGGCAAAAATTATTATCTTGGCAACACTTTTTGGAGAAATGATGCATTATCCAATCTATTGCAACATTTTTGGAAAGGTGTTGCTAATTTGGTACAATATGCAACACTCTATAAAAATATGAGTGCATTTTGCAACACTTTTGTTAAATGTTGCGAAGTATGAGTGCATTTTGCAACACTTTTGTTAAATGTTGCCGATTTTAGAAACAAAATGTGTTACTTTAGTTAAATGTTGCAATCGTTGAATGATAAGATGAAACGAGACAATTGATAAATAACCGATTAAGTATTACAGATGGTCTCTTTATCAAAGAAATCCATTATCCCAAATAAATGGTGTCTTATATAATAACAAAGAGACCAATTAAGTATTATATATTATAGATAGTCTCTTAATCAAAGAAGTCAATCCCCCAAAATGCACTATTAGAAAAAAAGGGAATTAGTTAAACAAATAAAGAACGGTTAAATTGATAAATAACAGATTAAGTATTACAGATGGTCTCTTTATCAAAGAAATCCATTATCCCAAATAAATGGTGTCTTATATAATAACAAAGAGACCAATTAAGTATTATATATTATAGATAGTCTCTTAATCAAAGAAGTCAATCCCCCAAAATGCACTATTAGAAAAAAAGGGAATTAGTTAAACAAATAAAGAACGGTTAAATTGCGTAAGCGTTTTCCAAAATTAAAGAAAACGTCTCAAATCCCAACCGATCTCTTATATTAAAAAACTAAATTACAATTATACTAAAATGTCGCCTTACTTTCATAGTAAAATTTAAATAAATTAAAACAACGCTATATTTAAATAATGAAATTTTGGTGGTGTAGTTGGTGAGGGTAGTCAATTGATAACATAGAGGTGCAGGGTTCGAATCCCATAGGACACATTGCTTTTATTTTTTGAAAGTGTTGCAACTCCTTATCTAAGTGTTGCAAGAAAAAAGTGTTGCATACTAAAAACACATGCAACACTTTTACAAAGTGTTGCTTTTAGTCCAGAATTATTGCATTAAATGTTGCATTAACTTTGTCAGAATCTGGAGTTTTAAGCAGCACATTTAAAAGTGTTGCGTAATGTATAAGGCAACATTTATAAGGCATTTTGCAACATATTTGTGGTGTTGCAATAGCCTAATTTTGTAGTAGTGTCCACATGAACATTCAAAGAAACATCAAGAACACAATTAACAAGTTAAGAACACAAAAGCATATTTAACCACTTATACATTATTTTTCTAATTTAATTTTTTTCACATAACAACATCTATTTTAACCCTACTTAATCCAACATATTATTTACAAAAATTAAAAGTGAAAAATTAAATAAAAATAGAGGCAAAACCGTGAGGTTTTGTGTGTGTGTATAAATTTTAATTTTCGATTTTTATTTACTTTAAACTCATTGTTAAAACTTAACATAATTTTTATATATAACTACAACATAACTAAAACATAACTAAACATAAAAATCATATGAATCATAATTAAAAATGCTCAAAATTAAATTAATTAAACATATGAACAATTTACTACACATTAACTATTAGCAAAAATACTTATTTATTATCATTTTATTATACTTCACATAACAAACACATACACATAAATAATGTTTAACATATTTTGAACATAAAAATCATATTTATAAAATTATAATAACAACACAAATTAAATTACTAAGAGGACAAAATAAGACAAAGCTAGTCACCTTAATCGGTAAGTTTATTGGTTGTCCGGATCGACAATATTATCTAGGTCTAAATCTTCACCCAAGAACCCGTTTTCACCTTCAAGTAAACACCCAAAACAATAAGCTCCAAATACCCAAAGAATACTAAGAACACTAGTAAGTTATTAGAGTATTATTAGGGTTTTAATTTAGGATGTTTTAAAGAGAAAATGGAAGAAAAATAAAAGGGAAAAAATGGGGGAGTGGCTGTAACACCCCGTGTTAATTTAATTCAATAATTAGCCATTAATTTCTAATTTCAAAGCTTAAACTAAATCCTAAGCCTTTTAGCCTTCAAAATCACAATTTTTGCTAAACTTTCATTTTGTAAAATTTATCGACTTCTTTAACACTTTTGAAATTTTTTGAATAATGAAATAAATAATTTAGTCTTAGAATTTAAAAGTAGAAATATTTCGAAAAATCGTCAAACGCGCACACATTAACTTTTATCGCTTTTGACGCCCGACTTTTTAAAACTGACCAAATTCGAGGAAAACATTTTAAAACACAAATTAGACATTTTTAATGCATGAATAGTAATGTGGACTTAGTGTGTTGATGATGGAGAGGATGATGTATTATTTAGCTTAATTAAACATTAAATTCTAATTAAAATCAAACTTAAACACCTAAAGTCTTTAACCTAAAGCATTCTAACTTGTTCCCATATTTCATAAGTGTAAAAATCAATCCTTGAGCATCCCAAAACAGCCGAAAATATTGCCCCCTTCACTTCCTTTATTTTCTTTCATTTTCCACTTCAAACATCCTAAATTAAACCCTAATATTACTCTAATATTACTCTAGTGTCATTTAGCTAATTCCTTGGGTATTTGGAGCTCACTTTGTTACGGGTTTTTGAAGGTGAAGACGGGTACTTGGGTGAAGACTTAGACCTAGATAACATCGTTGATCCGGACAACCAATAAACTTACCGATTAAGGTGACTAACTATGTCTTGTATTATCCTTTTAGTAAATTAAATTGTTTTGTTATTATAATTTTATGAGTATGAAAATTATGTTAAATATGTTAAACATCACTTATATGTACTTGTATGTTTATGTGTTGTATAATAAAATGATAATAACTAAGTAATATGTTAAATAGATTATTGTAGTATCATGTTCATATATTTAGTTAAATTAATTTTAAGCATTTTTAATTTATGTTCATGTGATTTTTATGTTTAGTTATGTTTTAATTAAGTAGTAATCATATATAAAAATTATGTGAAATATTAAAAATGAGTTTAAAGTGATTAAAATCGAAAATGAAAATTTATATAAAAACATACATATACTCGGCATTTTCAATTTTTTTTAATATATTTTCACTTTTAATTTTTGTAAATAATATGTTAGATTAAGTTAGTTAAAATGGATGTTACCATGCAAAAATAATTAAATTAGGAAAATAAATTATAAATTATTAAAATCGAAATTAGTGTTCTTGAGTTCTTCATGTGTGTTCTTGATTTATTCATGTTGATGTTCATACTTGTTACTCATTTTGATTTCATTTTAATTTATGTTTGTTAATAATTTGTGTTTATGTTTAGTTATTGTTTTATATATCACTTAGTATTATACTACAAATCAACTAAAACATTATAAATTATTTAGATTAAAAAGTTAGAAATTTAAAGTGTTGAAAAACACTATTCATAAATATAAATGAAATTGTTAGTAAATTTCATTATAGTTTAAATCATTTTAGTATAATTAGAATAATTAAAATATAAAGACTTTAAGTTAAAAACCGATAAAATCGAAAAATGAAAACTTGAGCAACCTACTACATGCTCACGGCATTACCACTCTTTTTAGGTTAAATTTTGTTTTTATCACTTTTTAGTTTATTGTTAATATAATTTAATTAATAGTTAATAAGTTAGAATTAAGAAATTAAAAGAAATAAATTAATTTTGATGTTAAATGAAACCACACGACATTCTTATTAAAATTGACTAAACTTGACCAAAATGAAATTATCACTAAGTCACTAAATTTAAATAGTAATTAGAATTGAATTTTTGTATAAATCGATTTAGTTATAAACAAAATATTATAAACCGATAAAAATATGTAACCGTTATAAAAATGAACTAAATCGTGTGTTACTGCCTTTGCTATTTGGACTGTTGATCTTGGACTTACGGACTTAAATGAATCATCCACGATACTATTATTTTAAAAAATGAAAATCGCTAAATTTAGTTAATAGACGACTAAATTTAACTAAGTCTCAATTTAAAATGAATACCATTATCACTTTTTACAAATTGAACTTAACATTTTTAAAACTAATATTTTAAAAATGAAAATCATTATAACTTTTTACAAATTGAACTTAACATTTTTAAAACTAGACTTTTTAGATATTTTCAAAAATCACTAAGTACAAAACGAACTTAACGTTTTTGAAACTAAACTGTTAAAATATTTACAAAAATCACTAAGTACAAAACGAACCTAACGACTTTGAAACTAAAAATTTGTACTTAGAAAATAAAAACAAGTTTAGTATTATACTAAAATACCTTAAGTATAAAAATACGTATAAATATAAAAATACGTACAAGTATAAGAATACGTATAAGTATAAAAATACAATTAGAATACGAAGTATAAAAATACGAACACGTATAAAAATACGTCTAAAATACAATGAATAGTAAATACGATGAATAGTAAAATACGATGAATAGTGAAAAGTGAATAGTGAAATACTGAAAATAATTGAAAATTTTACTAAGTATAGAAAATTTAAAATGAAGAAGTAAATAACCTAAAGTGTTTGAAAAACACATAAATAAAATTGGACATACTAATAAACGTTTCAAATTAGAAACTTGAAAACGTTAATAATTAACAACACTTCAAATAATAAACGAACGTGTTATGTGATCATATGAAACCTACAAATACTTAAACGTTTGACGCTGAGACTAGGAGAGTCTAGTAACATGTGATATGTAAATATCAAATAAATAATAAACCTTGAGTAAGTTTAAATAAAAGGTCAAGCTTGGGCCTCAGATAAGGGAACGTCAATCGTGAGTGAAGTGGGGTTAAGATAGTCTTGTGCGGATACCACTATCTCGGTCTCTGGCTTGGGTCATATCGAAGAGTGTGGTTTAAGCCGGCAGCCTTATTGCTTAGTGCATCCTGCCCATGCCGTTACGTGACACAGCTAAGTCGTATCACTGATATCAAAAATAACCTAAACAAACAACTAACAGTAGCTAGCAGCAAGTAGGATCGTATCCACAGAGAAACGGAGTAGTTTTAAGCTAAAGTCGGAGTAACAGGTCTAACTCAGGGTGTGAAAAGAAGTTGTTTTAAGCTATAAACTAAAACAGATAAAGTAAAGATGAATAAAAATATATAAGGGGAAAGATTAGGGGATCGGGTTCATTATGACAATGATTTAGGAACTCAAATTTATAAGACGGAAGAGATAAACTGTGCAAATGACTAGGTTTAGAAAACGCTCTCTCGAGTCAATTTTAGCCTTAAGCAAATTTAGCGGGCTCTCGCAACTTACTAAATTCAACTTATCAATCTCGCGTAAGTCTAGTTTTAACTCGGCTTTCGATCTTAAATCAAAACTTACTCAGGTTCAATTAAACTCAGACAAATCGTTGATCAGGCGAAATAATCCTAATTCAATTAGCATAAAACGCGTAGAAAGAAATCAAGTGCACAATTTATTCAACCAATTTAATCCTAAAACATGTTCCTGAACCAATTATCACAAATTCCCCTAAACCCTAATTAGGAAATTAGCTAGACATAATAACAATTAAAACAAGGCAATAATAAGAAAACATGTTAAAAGAAATAATTGCAATTGAAATAAAACCTGGAATTTTACGGAGTACCGACGGTTACAACTGAATCCAACTTGAAAATAAAACTAAAGCTAAGAGTTTTGAGAGAGAGATAAACTAAGTAGAAACTAAACTAGAAAAATAAAGCATAAGTCTAAAAATCTCGACCTAAGTCATATATATAGTTTCCAACTTATTAAAACTCGGAATAAAACAAAACTCGCGTAAAAAAGCCTTCCAGCCGGCCGGCCGGCTGCCGGCCTGGCCTGGACCGGCCTGACCCTGAAATGGGCCGGCCCCCTTCTTCTTTCAATCTTGGCCCAACACTTGCTTCTTGGGCTTGCTTATTCGTTTGGCCTCTTTATTCTTTGGTCCTTTGATCTTTGGTTTCCCGAGCTCTCGTGATGGCTCGAGCTTGGTCTCGTAGTCATGATTCTCGTAATGCTCCAATTGTCCCGGGTTTTGGCTCAAAACCACCAAAACCTGCAAAATGTAAATGAAAGGCAGCAGTATCGAGAAGTATAACATATAGCTCCTAAAATCATAATAAATACGAATAAATACGAGCTAAATGCAACTGAACCGGGGGCATAAAATGTATATAAATAACGTGTATCAAACTCCCCCAAACCAAACCTTTGCTTGTCCTCAAGCAAACAGCGTCGGAGAAAATCAAAGTGACACGAACTAATCACGCTAGTATCTCAAAGTGGACGACCTATGCACATAAACATACAACCATAGCCTATTTCGCCAAAAATAGAGCACAAGTCTCAACCATTCACACCACATTATATCACTAGCCTCTAACGCTTTCGCAAGGTAAAACTAACAACAAATCAATTCAAGCAAGGCCAACCGTACAAACCACTTTCCGATCAACCAAACATACCACATCATTACCATTAGTTCTCTTTCTTTTTCTTTTTTTTTGTATTTTTTTTCGCAAACGTGGAGCATCCCTCGTATGTAGTACCGTTTAGCTTGACGTTCACTCGGTAAAAATCGCGCTCGGGTACACATATTTCCTTAAGGGTTACGTCATTGCTCATACTCTCGGTCGCAACCAAATTCATGGCCACTGTGGTTACTCAAATCAATGAGTCCCCTCCGAGAGCATCGAAGCATTGCTCCAACATAAAAAAGATCTTTCCAATCAAACCACAAACCAACAAACCAACATTCCACAAACCATTGCCAAGCTCGAATGTCAAAGTCGAAAGTAAACCAACGAAAAGCGATAAGAATTAACCATGGATTTCATAACGGGTTTACCCAGGACTCATAAGGGGAATAATGCAATATGGGTGATAGTGGACCGATTAACAAAATCGGCCCATTTTCTACCAATCAAAGATACTTGGAGCCTTGAAGAGTTAGCCAAGGCCTATGAGAAAGAGGTGATCCGATTACATGGCGTACCGCTAGACATTATTTCGGATAGGGATCCGAGGTTCACCTCTCATTTTTGGGACAAGCTCCAAGCAGCATTGGGAAGCCAACTGAAGATGAGCACCGCTTTCCACCCTGCGACCGATGGTCAAACTGAGCGAACTATCCAAACGGTCGAAGACATGCTCAGGGCATGTGCCTTAGAATTCAACGAGAATTGGGAGAAAAGTCTACCTTTGATTGAATTCTCCTGCAACAATAGCTTCCATGCAAGCTTAGGTTGTGCCCCATTTGAGGCACTCTACGGGAGGAAGTGTCGTAGCCCAGTCTGTTGGGACGATGCTAGTGATAACGTGGGTACTGGACCAGAGGTTATTCAAGACCAGATTGAACACATCAAAATCATTCGTGAACGACTACAAGCGGCTCAGGACCGCCAGAAGATGTACGCCAATAAACATCGTCGACCTATCGAGTTCGAAGTCGGTGATCATGTGTTCTTGAAAGTATCACCCATGAAAGGGGTTCGACGTTTCGGATTGAAAGGGAAACTGAGTCCTAAGTACGTTGGACCATACGAAGTACTTGAAAGAATTGGTGAGGTAGCTTATCGCCTGGCACTACCCCCCAATTTATCCAAGGTTCACAACGTGTTCCACGTTTCTCAACTAAGGAGATACAGGAGTGACCCAAGTCATATCATTACTCCCGACGTGATCGCAGTTGAGCCTAACTTGCTATACTCAGAAAGGCCTGTCAAGATCCTAGCACGAGAAACCAAAGTGCTGAGGCGGAAGACGGTTCCCTTAGTGAAAGTGCTATGGAAGGGTCAATTGACCGAACAAGCAACTTGGGAGACCGAGGCCTCCATGAAGGAGAAATACCCCGAGCTGTTTATCTCAGGTGAAAATCCTATCCTTCATTCAAGTTTCGGGACGAAACTTTTCTAAGGGGGGAGGTTTGTGACACCCCGTGTTAATTTAATTCAATAATTAGTCATTAATTTCTAATTTCAAAGCTTAAACTAAATCCTAAGCCTTTTAGCCTTCAAAATCACAATTTTTGCTAAACTTTCATTTTGTAAAATTTATCGACTTCTTTAACACTTTTGAAAATTTTTGAATAATGAAATAAATAATTTAGTCTTAGAATTTAAAAGTAGAAATATTTCGAAAAATCGTCAAACGCGCACACATTAACTTTTATCGCTTTTGACGCCCGACTTTTTAAAACTGACCAAATTCGAGGAAAACATTTTAAAACACAAATTAGACATTTTTAATGCATGAATAGTAATGTGGACTTAGTGTGTTGATGATGGAGAGGATGATGTATTATTTAGATTAGTTAAACATTAAATTCTAATTAAAATCAAACTTAAACACCTAAAGTCTTTAACCTAAAGCATTCTAACTTGTTCCCATATTTCATAAGTGTAAAAATCAATCCTTGAGCATCCCAAAACAGCCGAAAATATTGCCCCCTTCACTTCCTTTATTTTCTTTCATTTTCCACTTAAAACATCCTAAATTAAACCCTAATATTACTCTAATATTACTCTAGTGTCATTTAGCTAATTCCTTGGGTATTTGGAGCTCACTTTGTCACGGGTTTTTGAAGGTGAAGACGGGTACTTGGGTGAAGACTTAGACCTAGATAACATCGTTGATCCGGACAACCAATAAACTTACCGATTAAGGTGACTAACTATGTCTTGTATTATCCTTTTAGTAAATTAAATTGTTTTGTTACTATAATTTTATGAGTATGAAAATTATGTTAAATATGTTAAACATCACTTATATGTACTTGTATGTTTATGTGTTGTATAATAAAATGATAATAACTAAGTAATATGTTAAATAGATTATTGTAGTATCATGTTCATATATTTAGTTAAATTAATTTTAAGCATTTTTAATTTATGTTCATGTGATTTTTATGTTTAGTTATGTTTTAATTAAGTAGTAATCATATATAAAAATTATGTGAAATATTAAAAATGAGTTTAAAGTGATTAAAATCGAAAATGAAAATTTATATAAAAACATACATATACTCGGCATTTTCATTTTTTTTTAATATATTTTCACTTTTAATTTTTGTAAATAATATGTTAGATTAAGTTAGTTAAAATGGATGTTACCATGCAAAAATAATTAAATTAGGAAAATAAATTATAAATTATTAAAATCGAAATTAGTGTTCTTGAGTTCTTCATGTATGTTCTTGATTTATTCATGTTGATGTTCATACTTGTTACTCATTTTGATTTCATTTTAATTTATGTTTGTTAATAATTTGTGTTTATGTTTAGTTATTGTTTTATATATCACTTAGTATTATACTACAAATCAACTAAAACATTATAAATCATTTAGATTAAAAAGTTAGAAATTTAAAGTGTTGAAAAACACTATTCATAAATATAAATGAAATTGTTAGTAAATTTCATTATAGTTTAAATCATTTTAGTATAATTAGAATAATTAAAATATAAAGACTTTAAGTTAAAAACCGATAAAATCGAAAAATGAAAACTTGAGCAACCTACTACATGCTCACGGCATTACCACTCTTTTTAGGTTAAATTTTGTTTTTATCACTTTTTAGTTTATTGTTAATATAATTTAATTAATAGTTAATAAGTTAGAATTAAGAAATTAAAAGAAATAAATTAATTTTGATGTTAAATGAAACCACACGACATTCTTATTAAAATTGACTAAATTTGACCAAAATGAAATTATCACTAAGTCACTAAAGTTAAATAGTAATTAGAATTGAATTTTTGTATAAATCGATTTAGTTATAAACAAAATATTATAAACCGATAAAAATATGTAACCGTTATAAAAATGAACTAAATCGTGTGTTACTGCCTTTGCTATTTGGACTGTTGATCTTGGACTTACGGACTTAAATTAATCATCCACGATACTATTATTTTAAAAAATGAAAATCGCTAAATTTAGTTAATAGACGACTAAATTTAACTAAGTCTCAATTTAAAATGAATACCATTATCACTTTTTACAAATTGAACTTAACATTTTTAAAACTAGACTTTTTAGATATTTTCAAAAATCACTAAGTACAAAACGAACTTAACGTTTTTGAAACTAAACTGTTAAAATATTTACAAAAATCACTAAGTACAAAACGAACCTAACGACTTTGAAACTAAAAATTTGTACTTAGAAAATAAAAACAAGTTTAGTATTATACTAAAATACCTTAAGTATAAAAATACGTATAAATATAAAAATACGTACAAGTATAAGAATACGTATAAGTATAAAAATACAATTAGAATACGAAGTATAAAAATACGAATACGTATAAAAATACGTCTAAAATACAATGAATAGTAAATACGATGAATAGTAAAATACGATGAATAGTGAAAAGTGAATAGTGAAATACTGAAAATAATTGAAAATTTTACTAAGTATAGAAAATTTAAAATGAAGAAGTAAATAACCTAAAGTGTTTGAAAAACACATAAATAAAATTGGACATATTAATAAACGTTTCAATTTAGAAACTTGAAAACGTTAATAATTAACAACACTTCAAATAATAAACGAACGTGTTATGTGATCATATGAAACCTACAAATACTTAAACGTTTGACGCTGAGACTAGGAGAGTCTAGTAACATGTGATATGTAAATATCAAATAAATAATAAACCTTGAGTAAGTTTAAATAAAAGGTCAAGCTTGGGCCTCAGATAAGGGAACGTCAATCGTGAGTGAAGTGGGGTTAAGATAGTCTTGTGCGGATACCACTATCTCGGTCTCTGGCTTGGGTCATATCGAATAGTGTGGTTTAAGCGTGACCTTTATTGCTTAGTGCATCCCGCCCATGCCATACGCCATAAGTCGTATAGCCAATGCCGTACAAGATAATGAAAAATTCAACTCTTAGTGGGTCAGGCTTTAGGAAATAGTCGTTTTATCCTGAGTTAAGGTGCTCTATGAATAGCATAGCCTACTCTTAAATTGGATATTAGTGTATGCATACTAGACTAGGGTTTTATTCCCCTATTTCGCTAAAGTTACCAGGGCCACCGTGACATTATGTGCTTATGCGCTTTGCGGTTCTGTCTCCTTGCCGTGTTTCGTTCTTAGTGGGCGCGACACTTGCATTCGTTCTTACCACATGTAAAGATCACTTGACGAGATTGTATCTGAAGTTCGAATCATTTCGAACACTAGAGGATGAGATGCAAGTATTATAGTATTCGGCGTGGTTTACGAGTCGAGTAAGCCTCTGCACTATGGAAGTGAGATGCAATCGATCAGAGTACAAAGGCCTACTCAGTGGTCAGGCTCGTAAGCAGTATGTGTTGTGTGTTGTTTGATTAAATGAGAACGAGTGTGTACCATCTTCGAAAATTAAAGACCACAAGTTTCTGAAGTGAATCGAGTCTGCATGATGAGAACAATACGATACGTATGTATGTATGCGATCCGATACCGCTTTGTAATCTTGCTGATATATTGTGATACTATGGCTATGATATTATATGTTATTTGCTTTCATAATGATTATCATGCTTATATGATTTATCGCTTTAACCGCATGCTTATTATGACATATATGTCTTTACATGCTAATTGTATTAAGCATGTTTATGTTTTATCATAATGTTATGTTTATAAAGCGATAATATTAAACCAAAGTAATTGAAATCGAGGGTAAGTATGAGCATAGCTAGTCACTGTCCGCTCAGCGGGCATCCCCCCATCAGTTTATTGTGCAGGACGATCGTGGACCGAGAGCTGGATTTTGGACGGGGCCACGAGACGTGTTTATGCTTTACTTCTAGTTGTTTTTGAGAGATTTGTAATATATAACACTTTACTCTTCTAAATTCCGTACTTAGAGTTGTTTTATTCAACTCTTGAACGATGTTTGTAATATTTGGGTTTTATGTAAATTTTTTTTTGGTAAAATGTAACTGTAATATTAATACCAAACCACAAAGTCAATTTACATCGCGTAAACACACTCAATTTACGCTAACCTTGCTATCCACTCCATATCTCGTCTATTCAAATCCTTACTAATAACTTTAATTCTATCTACAATAATGCTTTTCAAAATCTTCATCACGACCCGTGGTCTCCGCACTTGTGCATCCACTTTTGCTATGTTACGGGTTTCCCAAATCAGGTACGTCAACGCACTTGAACTTGCTAGTACCACTAGCCTCTGTAGCACTGTCCAACGCCTCCCCCAACAATCACCATACCATACTTTAGCAAATTGAAACCGCAAGCCCAGCCATACTTGCAAGAGCTGCGCACATTCTTTACCAAACACGCAGTCAGTCACCAAATGATCCCACGTCTCATTTGCTGCTCCACAGATAGAACATTCAAGCGAAGTAGAAATCCCCAGTCTCACCATTCTACTGTTAGTATACAGTCTCCCCAAAACACCCAACCAAGTGATGAAAGCGTGTTTAGGAAGAACGTACCTGCTCCAAACTTTCCTTGCCCAGATTGGTTTCTCGGACTCACCAGTCAGGAGCTTATACCCCTGCTTAACCGAATACACATAGCTATTGTCAGCCCATTGAGTTTGTGAGATGTGTGCTTTTAGTTTTTCCTTGACACTACAGATTTTACGCCAACTCCAACTGCTCTCTACTGTGGGGGTGTACACGTACCAATCTGCATGCTTAATATATATGTGGTGCACCCACTTCACCCAAAGATGATCAGCCTTTTGAGCTATCCACCAGACCAATTTACCAATAGCAGCTTTATTCCACAAATCAGCATTCACCACGCCTAACCCACCATACTTCTTCTCCTTACAAACATCAGTCCATGCCACTGGTGCTCCTCGACTATAATATTCATGGCCTTCCCAGAGGTAATTCCGACAAATAGATTCAATCTTCTTTATCACTCCTTTTGGTAAAAGGAAGATCTGAGCCCAATATTTGTGCAAAGAGGACAACACAGAGTTTACCAGTACTAATCTACCAGCATAGGACAATTTCCGACTTCCCCAGGCTCCAATACGAGCCACTATTTTCTCACAGAGCTGGTTACATTCCAAGAGAGTCAGTCGTCTAGGGCTAATAGGCACCCCAAGATACTTGAAATCTCCCTTGTCTGAAACCCGAGCAACACAGAAATTCATTCACCACTGTTGGATGAACACCATTGAACACAACCTCTGACTTAGCTTGATTCATCTCAAGTCCTGAAGCCCTGGAAAAAGCTAAGAAACCCCTCATCATCAACCTCATAGAAGTACTTTGGCCCTTACAAAAAAGCACCAAATCGTCAGCAAACACCAGGTGATTCAATTTACAGCCCTTACATAAAGGATGGAACCGAAAACCGTCCATATCCCCTACCAATCTCAAGATCCTGCTCAAGTAGTCCATACACAATGTAAAGAGTAGAGGTGATAGAGGATCACCCTGTCTCAATCCTCGTTTCCCCTCAAAAAAACCGAATGTTGAACCATTAGTAGCCAAAGAGTACCACGGGGTCTCAACACAAACCATCACCAACTCAATAAACTTGGTTGGGAAAGCTAGCTTTATCATCATATCCTTAACAAACTTCCACTCAACTGAATCGTATGCCTTTTTTAAATCAATCTTTAACATACACCGTGGCGAACAACTTTTCCTATTGTATAGCCTCACAAGATCTTGACATATAAGAATGTTATCAAGGATAGATCTACCTTGTATGAAGGCACTTTGATTCTCACACACAATCTCAGGAAGCACCCTTCCCAGTCTCACACACAGTAGCTTAGTTATGACTTTGTAGATAACATTACAACACGCAATCGGACGAAATTCTGTCACTGAAGATGGCTGAGCCACCTTTGGTATCAATGAAATCAGCGTTGCATTCACTTGCTTCAAAAGCTTTCCATTTGCAAAAAATCTCTTGATTGCTTCAACAACATCCTTCCCCACGATATTCCAGCTCTTCTTGAAAAACAAGCTATTATACCCATCAGGGCCTGGGCTTTTATCATCAGGTATGTCAAAAAACGCCTTCCGTATCTCTTCATCAGTAACTGGTTCCAAAAGAATGTCATGATGCGCATCAGTCACTTTATTCCCTTGTTCAATCACCTTGCTACTAACTCTGGTGGTCTGCTTGGCAGAGCCCAGCAGGTCCTTATAATAATCCAGGAAAGCTGCTTCGATTTCATCTTGAGTGTTACACTGTCTACCATTCTTATCCTTGATGCATAGTACCTTATTCCAAGATCTCCGTGCTTTGAGGCAGCTATGAAAGAAAGCTGAATTTACATCACCATCTTGAATCCACTCTAGCTTGGCCTTTTGTTTCAAGAACGCACACTTGTCCCTCTGCAATTGAGCACATGCTTCACGTGCTAGAAACTCCTGATGACTTATCTCAGAATTTTTGGGCTGCCTTTGTAATTCAAGTTGTAAGCTCAAAAGATGCTGCTTAGCAATGTCAGCCTTTTGTTCGATCTCAGAGAAAAACTCCCTATTAAGCCCTCTTAGTACAGCTTTCAAAGTCTTCAATTTGTTAACCACTCTATACATTGGCACACCATTACAGTCCTGCTTCCAATGATTTGACACCATCTGCTCAAAATTTGGGAAAGAAGCCCACATGTTGAAGAACTTAAACGCGCCTCTTCTCCTTCCAGATTCTTGAGTTAACCGAACCACACAAGGTGAATGGTCAAACAAGCCCTCAGGCTGGAACTCAGCATTAGCATCTGAAAATAAGTCCATTGCTTCAACGTTCATCATTACTCTATCCAATTTGCTCATCACTCTATCAAGCCCATCCTGCTTGTTATTCCACGTAAAAAACTGACCCATTTGTTTCATATCCCTCATTCCACACCACCCTACACAGTTTTGAAAACCCACAATCTCATAGTGCTGAACTGGTGCCCCTATTCGTTCTGTTGAATACAAAACGTTATTAAAGTCTCCCATCCAAAACCATGGTTCCTTCATCTTTAAATCATTTAAGGCTAACCAAAGATCATTTCTCTCTGCTAGACTATTAAAGCCATAAACTATAGTGATAAAAAACTTAGTAGAGCCTCCTCTAATGACACAGCAACAGTGAATCATCTGTGCAGTGGTTACCAGCACATCCACCTCCACGCTTTTAGTATTCCAAACGACCCAAATTCTACCTCCACTATGACAACTATTATTAGTGATAACTGACCATTCCTTCTCCACTACATTATTCAGGTTAATAGAAGACCAAGGCTTAACCTTAGTCTCTAAAAGTCCAAATAGCCCTACCCTCTGTGTTTGTATAAAACGTTTAATTTCCTTTTGCTTGGGTAGGCTATTTAGACCCCTCACATTCCAAAACCCGAACCTATCCATTACCAAACTGAGGACCAGGCCCCAGTCTGGTAACAGACTCCTTAATAGCAGAACTCAACACCTCCAAATAAGTGGCAGGGGTGCCACCAGTAGAAGAGCTACCTTTCTCCAACAACACAGGTTGAATGCTCCCAGCTTCACCATTCTTTGCTTTCCCTTTGTCACTAGGCAATGGTATCACCACCACCTGCTGTTGCTCAGGCATCACAGGTTTCCAAACACGTTTTGGGGGTAGTTCCATCTTCTTCCTACATTTAGCAGTATCATGCCCATAAGATTTGCATTTCCCACATAAAACAGGTCGCCATTCATACTCCAACCTAATCTTATGCAGTAGACCAAGCTCATCTTCAAATTCAATCATCTCAGGGAACTCCTGACCTATTTTCACCTCCACCATGTATCGAGCGTAAGCCAAACGTGTCTTCAATGTCGTCGCCCCATCCGCTTTGATAGGCACACCCACCAATTCCACAATTTTAGCCAAGCACTTCTCACCCCAAAATTTCAGTTCAAGGCCATGAAATCGAACCCAAGTGGGAACCACTTTCACTTCCTCTTTAATCAACTTACAATCAGGAGTCCATGGCTTCACAACCAAAGGTTTACCATCAAAAAGTTGATACCCCTGATTAAGCACCTCCAACTGATTTGCCACAGTCTTAAAATGGACAATAAACACACCATTTGGTAAATAGGAGATCTTATCAAACTCAAACTTACCCCAGATTCTCCTAACAAATCCACTGATGATCTCCAGTGGAGGATTTGCCCCCAAAATGAAGCACACCACCGCAGACTTCCAGTATTCGATCTCTTCCGCCACATCATCATGAACCAGACGCAGCCCTTTAGGGCGTTCAGTTGATACAGATTCCGCCACCGCCACCGGCTCAGGAGCAGGCACCACCACCGTCATCGGGTCCTCATCCTCCTCATCCAAGTTTAGGGGGGTAAAAGCTCCATGTTGTAGATTAAAAGACGACGTTTTATTAGATTTTGCTAAATTTAGATTTTTTTGTGTAGATTTTGTATTTTTGTGATTTGTAGTAACGTTTTTAGGATTAGGGATTTGTTTCTTCTTTGCCATTGCAATTGAAGTCGTGGGAAAAAAGAATCTCAGAGCTTCTCCCTCTAGACTCTCTCTCTAACCCTTACCTTGATGTTGAATATAAATTTAATGACGCTGGTTTAAGACTTAATTAATTTCCGCCTTAGTAATTAAAGTCGACTAAAAACCAGGTTGTTACAGTGGCTCGGCTGGTTTTGGGAGAGAAAAGGATGATTTTTACACTTAGAAAATATTGAGAAAAGTTGTAATGAAAAACTAGGTTAAATGAATTAAGTTATTAGATGTTACGTTTTGTTTTATTTAGAAAAATAATGTTTTAAATAAAGAAATTAGGGAACAAAAATATTCAACTAGCCATACTAGTATGCAAAAACACTATTGGTGCAAGAAAATGTTTATTATGTGTTTTAAAATGTTTTTCACGAATTTGGTCAGTTTTGAAAAGTCGGGCGTCAAAAGCGATAAAAGTTAAAGTGTGCGCGTTTGACGATTTTTCGAAATATTTCTACTTTTGAATTCTAAGACTAAAATATTTATTTCATTACTCAAAAAATTTCAAAAGTTTTAAAGAAGTCGATAAATTTTACAAAACGAAAGTTTTGCAAAAATTGTGATTTTGAAAGGTTAAAAGGTTAGGATTTGATTTAGGATTTGAAATTAGAAATTGATGGCTAATTATTGAATTAAATTAACACGGGGTGTTACATTGGCCATCCCTACGGTACCAGCATACCAGTTGTAGCTCCGTACGTGTGGATATATATACTAATGGAGGCGACAGAAATTCTCAATTGAGGTGCTAATTAATATTATGGGATTCTTATTATTATTCTGGGTTCTCAAGGATTTCTTATATTCTACACACTTATTATTATATTATTCCGCTGCGAGAAGATATATGATTCATCTCACTTGTATTTGTTAATTCATTTAATACTTGCGATGACCATTGGTAATTGGGTTTGTATAAAACTAGTTTATATTATATCGTCAAAACCCTACAATATACGTGTTCTGGGTCAAATTATGTGATGCAAAATAATGTCAATTAGTCTTTGATAAAACGGATTATTCATTTTATGTTTAAAACTAGTTAAATGGTTGAACTTTTAATTTTTTGGGAAAAAAGGTTATTATATTAATAACCAAAAACAACCATTACAAGACAATTCCTACAACGACTATTTACAAAGCCATGACAACATAGCCTACATCAAATGCCTATCCTTAAGCCAGACCATATCACAATTCTTAATATTCACCACAGTTACACACACTCGATACTTGATTTCCCATCGAATACGACCCACAATGACCTTCGGACTAGGAACCTGTTGGAAGTAATGCAAAGGTTAGTAATGTTGTCTACATTATAGAGAGAAACCTTTCATTACCTCGTAAGAGTATCTTTGCATTCTCTCCACTAATTGTATATTTATGGTGCATGATTATGACCATTAACATCATGGTTATGAGTTATGACCATTAACATCATGGTTGACCCATGTTTATGGTAGTGTATTAGTGATTATGCCATTTAGTTATGGTGCTAATTACACACTATAAATATGGGAAGTGTAGTCATTTGAGATACACACATCTTCCATAATCATTTCTACCTTTCTATGATAATTTTGAGCATACCATATGAGTTCCAACTCCTAATTGTTGAGTACACAACTTTTAGGAGTGTTGTGTGACCTTGGGGGACGACGCCAATTCCGATTTGTACCGTAGTCGGGGCGATTTCGTTTCTCATTCAGTGGCTTTCATACCACGACACAACAACATTTATTCTCTCTATATATTTTCGCCCCTATAGTGACCCTATATTTCCATCAATTGAGAAACGAAATGTTGTCACTAGTGAAGTTGTTGTGTTCATCATTCTTGTCATTGGAATTATTTTTATTGGCAAAAATAAATTTCTTCGGGTATGAAAATCAAGCCGCGGAGGAATAGACAGCACCTCGGTATTTTGGCCATAGCTCGGTCTTTAGAGCTTTGTTTGAGGCGTATAATATGGCGTTGGAAAGCTAAGAAGAAGGGCTACAAATTTGTAGTTGAAGCCGTAAGCATATTCTGTCATTTAATTTCCTTAAAATGGACAGCAATGTCATGATAGTGTGCTGGAAATTTTATGAAGATTCATAAAAGAGCGGTATTATTTATAATTCTATTGCACATTTCATTCCTGCGATTAAGGTATGTTCTCGTGAATTTCCTTTGCAAATATTTATGATGATAAATATATGAAGGTTTGGTTAAATTTTATATAAGCCTTAGTCGTTTGTGTGCATAAGCTACTATTTATATATGGTACGATATATCTATAAACTTGGTAAAGTTACGCTTGATAATTGATTTCGAGAATTTGTGAATGATATTGTACAAAGTGTTTGATTGAATAGTAGCTAGAAAGATTGAGTTTCCAAGCTATTGTTTATGTGCGTAATATGTATATCAAGCAAAATATTTCACACATTTGGATCGTTTTTAGTTTTGATTATGAGATGAACTAAAATTGTTTTTGGGTTATGAACCAAATGTGGGGGTTTAAAATTTGTTTTTAATTGATATACTCCGTACATTTTATCTTGGATATATTTGTGAGTGTGACAAATAAGGAAGATTAGAATTTGTCAATACTATATAAAAGTATATTATTATATTATAAATTGTCAGGTACGATTATATAATATCTAAATGTTGAGATGATCAATAGATGAATAATGTCTATACTTTGTTTGAACGATTATGTTTGTCACTCATTTGTGGCGTGACAACATGTGGGGGAAGACGTTCAACCTATTTGATAAAATTATTCATCAAGTTTAGAGTTGATATCTTATAATTTGTGAAAGGTATATATGTATATATTCCTAACTGTGGCGGTGTATGGAAAATTATATATGATCGTATGTTTTATACGTGACTAAATTGAACCAATTTAAGAAATATTAATTTGTTGGCTAATGACTATGTCAATAAATAATAAGTTGCGTAAGGTTCAATTATTTATGTTATACATAAATTACCACACTATATGAAATTATGATGATTGATTTTATGTATGTAAGAAGTAAAACTCTTATTTTGTAAAATGTGGATTTGCAAAGAGAAAGCAACTTTAAAACAATCATCGGGATTATTCGTTGATCTCTAATATAAGAATGAGATGTATATAGAGACTTCAATATGTATTAATATGACGTTAGAGGGGACGTCTATATTTAATTAGAACAATGATGCTTATGAGTTATAGTTGAACATGTTTTGACTATTATGAGAAGTCATACGTGTATAATTATTGTTGACTCGATGTACCTTGTACATTTTGTACTTTGTGTTTGAATATTCATTACCAAAAATATCATTCACGTTTGATTAAGTGTCTAATTAAGATGCAATATTGAGAATTGCACTATTTGGAAATCAAAAGATATTGAATGATTTTGATCAAAGAACAGGTAATGGTTGACGACAAGATAAAATCTATCATGAGTAGATTTTCACCTTTTATGATGATTTTGTTTTGAGTCTATTGAGAAGACTATTATAATCTTGTCTAATTGAGTAGACATATTATATGTATTGATCTTAACCTTGCAGAGTAAGATGCAGCTGGTTAATTATAAAGCTATTATTATCTACTAGTTAATTGTGGGGGCATCATGATGTTTTGCCTAATATTTTATCTTTAGCATGATACGAATATCGACTTGATAATACTAAAACCGATGTGTATACTATTTCGCAGGTTGAGCAAAAAGCTCTTAACGATCTTATAGCCCAAATTTGGGTGGTCCTTATTTGACGGACTTGATGAGGCCACCGTAAAGATGGAGGTTGAGCAAAAAGCTCTTAACGATCTTATAGCCCAAATTTGGGTGGTCCTTGTGAGACGGACTTGATGATGTCGCCGTAACAATGGAGGTTGAGATATTTCTCTTAATGAATCTATAGCCCTTTATTTGGGTGGTCCTATTGAGAAGGACTTGATGGATTCACCGCTATGTTGAAGGCTAAGCCTTAGAGCTTTTAATGAATCTATAGCCCTTTACTTGGGTGGTCCTATTGAGAAGGACTTGATGGATTCATCGCTATGTTAAAGGCTAAGCCTTAGCTTTTAATGAATCTATAGCCTTTTGTTTGGGTGGTCCTATTGAGAAGGACTTGATGGATTCACTACTATGTTGAGAGGATGAGCCTTAGAGCTCTTAATGATTCTATAGCTCATGCGTGAGTGGTCTATATGGAGATAGACTTGTTGGAATCATCTACGTGAGTGTGAAGAATTGGCCGTCTTCTATGGGAGATTAGACTATCTCTCTAGAGCACTCATGAGAATCCCAAGGTTCATTTGGCCATAAATTTATTGGATTATATCGCGGAACTCGTTTGGAACTAAAGGTGAGATATGTGTTGTGGGGAACTCAGCAACCGAAATCCGACAAGGAATTCAAATCGAAAGATATTCACTTGTTCAAAGTAAGTTGTTGTCTCATTTCACTAATACGTCAATTCAAGTCGAAAGACATTGAACGTTTAAGTATCAAAACCTTTTTAATATGCTCAGAATTTTGTTTATCCTTTGCATTAGTGGGGGATTGTTGGAAGTAATGCAAAGGTTAGTAATGTTGTCTACATTATAGAGAGAAACCTTTCATTGCCTCGTAAGAGTATCTTTGCATTCTCTCCACTAATTGTATATTTATGGTGCATGATTATGACCATTAACATCATGGTTATGAGTTATGACCATTAACATCATGGTTGACCCATGTTTATGGTAGTGTATTAGTGATTATGCCATTTAGTTATGGTGCTAATTACACACTATAAATATGGGAAGTGTAGTCATTTGAGATACACACATCTTCCATAATCATTTCTACCTTTCTATGATAATTTTGAGCATACCATATGAGTTCCAACTCCTAATTGTTGAGTACACAACTTTTAGGAGTGTTGTGTGACCTTGGGGGACGACGCCAATTCCGATTTGTACCGTAGTCGGGGCGATTTCGTTTCTCATTCAGTGGCTTTCATACCACGACACAACAACATTTATTCTCTCTATATATTTTCGCCCCTATAGTGACCCTATATTTCCATCAGAACCAAGCTGTCAATTCGACACACATTACGAGCCCGCCAAACATGATAATGCAGAGCCATAATACACGCCCCAACAACATGTTTCTGCAGTAATGAAACCAAGCCACATCCGCGGCACCACCACCTGCGAACCAGCCTAAAAATAGGTCATCGTAACCCTTCCTCAATAACCTTCACACACATTAAAACGGCACGCAAAGAACTAATGCTCCCTACTTTCCTCAGCTACACCACACAAAAAACATTCATTAACTTGTGTCATACTCATCCTCATCAAACGGTCCTGCGTGAGTAACCTATTTCTCATGACCACCCAACCAATAAATGAGTGTTTGAGCACATTAAAACGACACCAGACCAGACAAGCCAAAGAAACCTTACTATGATCACCAACCAACCACGCATAACCTGATTTAATCGAAAATTGTTGAACTTTAAAATAGATAAATATGAATATTTTGTCAAGTTAAACATTTTGGGGGTGTTTGTTTCAAGGCATAAAGTATGAGGTATGAGTTTAGAAGGAGGTAAACTCATACTCTGTGTTTGTTTGGCAAAAACATGGGTTTCATACCCATACTTCAAACTCCCAAGGTGGGTTGGAGAACGATACCCATGATATCAACTGTTTGGGCCAAAATTAGCCCACTTAGCTCGAGACACATTACAACCTAGTATTGGAGAGATAATGGGAAATAAGGTCAATGATGTGACAATAAAGGAGTCGACCAGCCTTGGGATGAACAACTTCAGTAGGTTTGCTTCGTAGGTCTCCTTAACGGGTCTACTCTACGGGTCTACTCTACGGGTCCACTCCGTGGGTCTGCCTTGGAGGGTCTAGCAACTCCATCAAGTACCCTATCCAGTAGGTCAGTGCTGGACTTGTACCCTGTACGGTCCGTTCAGGATGGTCAACCCCATGAGCACATACATGAGAACAAACCTCAAGAGCCCATATGAGAAGCTGACCTTAGGATATCTAGGCTCAACAATTGACCTGGACTTCCTCGCAAGTGTCCTGAGCTTCGAGAGCACATAGCAGAAGCTCAGTTAATAGTGGAAGAAGCCTCTTGAAATGTGCACCAAGTACAAAGTAGTTGTCCAGGAAAGAGGATAACTACATGTCAAGGGGGGCTGCAGTCAACCCAACTACCCCTCTCTAAAAGGTGACAGTTGTTAGAAATAAGGAGAGTGAATAGGAATAACAATGTTCAAGCAGTTTGAAAAATGGTAAAGGAGTCAAATAAGCAACTCCTACTTTTTAGGGAGTTGCTACTGAAGAAGTGGGCAGCTTTACAGAATCCGTCAACAGCCCTAACAACAATTTCAAGCCCTATAATTCAAGGACATTTCCAGTGGAGGACATAACACACACACACACACACACACACATACACACCCACACACACACCCACCTCATTAATTTCCGCAGAACCCGTCAACAGGCTCGTTATATTTCGTTAGTTTCAATCTAAAACCGTGTTAGTCACGAGTAGATTACTATACTTCCAACCAAATCGACACCAAAGGTGAAAATTTGACTTAAACATCAACTTAAAACTATGAAAAACTCATTATATTCAGTATTGTAAATGAGATTTTTAAAGGTGTATTTTAGATTATTTCAACTTTGATCAAGTTTAATCTCAATCCACCCAAAAATGAAAAGAACAACAATGTGGAGTCAACTTCCAAACCCAAACCACTCAGGTATGATCCCTGATTCCAAACTCATACCCACACGCAAAACAAATGCCGACTTATCTTTGTCTTATCTTGTTACTTTATTCGTTTTATACATAAAAGAAACATACACGTTTTATGCTAGAATTTGTGAAATAATTTTGGGACCTAACTGTAGATACCCGTATCCGTACCCCCCAAAACAAACCCGATGACGAAAAGGACTTTCATGCATGCTTTTAAATAAGACGAAACGGTACAAAAGTGTCTAAAACGTATATAGTCATTTTTTAGCGTATTAATTTGAATTTGCATAATCACAAAAATGAATGTCACTCTTAGTCATTATTAGCACAACACGAGCACGATGCAGGCACGTCTTACTAAAACGACCCACAAATATAGCCCAACTAGCCACAAAAACGACCCAAATACACAAAAACGACCCAAAACGCACACTAACGCAACACGCAAAACGGGCCAAAGTGCGTCCCGTGTCACATTTACACAAAACTAGACTCTACAATACCGTAAAATAATATGCTTCAATATTATTTTATTTCGAGCCAAAACCGAAAAACACGACAAAAACCGAAACACGAAAACCGAAATTGGACCAAAAACCAATTTGGCCCAAAATATCCAAAAAAAAAACACCATCATTGCCTATAACATACGTCACATGACCAAAGGCGGCATAACAGCCCACCAAAACAAAAATAAAATCGCCTGTTGACAGGCGATTAAAATTTTAAACGCCTGTTAGCAGGCGATTATTATTTTGTTTCCAACCAGCCGCCTTTTGTTTTTCTTACAAAATCCAGTCCAAACAAAATAAAAAACGCCTCTACACAGGCGATTTATATTTTGTTTCCCATAAACGAGCCATTTCCTATAAATACCAACCCCCTACATTCATTCAAAGCATCGGTTTTTCAACACACATACACTATTCACAAAAATACACTCACAAAATCCACTCAAAAATACCTTCTTTGCATTTTCGAAAGGTAAACATTTTACCTACGTTTTGGACGTTTGAGACTCGGACAAAGGGGTTAGATTAACCCCAACCCGATATTGGCATTAATTAGCGAAGCCGTATTCGTAATACGGTTGTAGCAATTCGGATTCATAATCCGTCTAAACCTCGCCAATATCGTATAAATAACGACTCAATATCACTAAAGCAAACCGACGTCACTTTTATAATTATGCAAGTCCTCATTCGTGCATTAAATTACGACTAGATCACGGATTCGACACTAAATTGTACCGTTTAAATTAGTCTTTTTAGCATGCTAAACCGAGGGTTTTTCACAAATTCTTAAGAGTCAAATACGAGGTCGGAAAATAACGTTTATTGTAATAATTCAGTCAATGAATTATTGTTTAACGTACATTTCCCATAGCAGAATGTCTTAGCTTTGACGTTTTATATTATTTATGCATTTTTACCGAGTCAAACATATTCGCTCTTGTACGTAGCGTCATTTTAGCCCAAATATCGAAATTAAGCAAATGTTTTCAAATTAGTAGAGACTACTTTTACGTAGGCTTTTTTATTACTGTTTTCAAAATACATTTTTGTCAAAACTTTCGAAAAGTAACCTCACTCCGAACCCCTTCTCTGGTTTCTAACCTCAGATAGATAGGTATCGACGCACCTTAAAATCTGAGACACTCGTGTCTTATATTTTAAGATGCGTTGAATAGGTTCCAAATTCCTTTAATATTTGGTGGCGACTCCGAAAATACATTTTCAAAAAGGATTTTCTACTTTCTCTTTTTGATCACAAACTCATGCAATGATCTCCCCCATTTTTACAAAACTTCGCGCTTTCTTTTTCCTTCGAGGCGCATTCCGCCCCGGCGCCCCCGCACGGGGCGAGGTCGGGCGCGCGCAAGGCGTCGATAGGTTTTCCCAAAAATTCCCGGTACCTTCAGCTGGCGACTCCACTGGGGACGAGCATGATTTTTATTATTTTTGAAAAACTAGTTTTTCTTTTATTTTAAAAACATAAAGAAGTGAAGCGTGAAACTTCGAAAACATTTACGCTTTCGATATTTGGGCAAAAATACGTTAAGTCGAATCCTCCTGATTCATAAGCACACCCTTCGAGGGACGGCCCCTAGTAACGCTCGCTTCATAAGCGAGATAACTCTGGACACGTCGATCTCTCACCCCTCCACGATTACAAGTACGGCATCCGTACAAACGATCGTAACCAGTCAAACTCGAACGCACTAGGGCCCGTATTGAATTCACACCTAACACGTGTGCAATCTTGCGGATAACCCTACCTAAACGTTGCGGGAATGGCCGGGGGGAACCTTACCCTATAAACCAAAAACCTGTGTTTATATGTACAAGTGCGAAGCTATAGTACCCTCACTATAGTCGTCTTTCAAAAACAATTGCATGCAAAAACATTTCCTAGGCATTATACATTTAAAATACGTCCATTTTGAAAATACTTTTTTTAAACTTTTTTTTTTCAAAAGGTCATGCTTTTAATATAATACAGTCGGGGTCATTGGCCTATAGTCAATTGAACCTGACGAGTAACATGCCGCGACATTTAAAACCGATCGGAAATAACCACTATATTTCCAATCTTTTTCAAAACGTAAATGAATTATGCGACTGACGTATCGTCATAATACATTTATTGTTAAAAACATTTCACAGAGCAAAAACCCGAGAATGTCAATTCATTTCGGATATTTTAAAACAAAATTAACCTTTTGTACTTTAGAATTAGCTCTAAGTCGAGTGACTCACTAATCATCCCGATTTTAACTTGAACTTTTCTCTCAAAAACAAAAACGCGGGCTCGTTCAGATGCGAACCCGTTGATTTAAATTTTGAATCGAATGACTTATCGTCATTTTGATTTAATTTCCTGAGTCACACATAAAAGGCGAACAAGTGATCGCCTTTTACCCAATTTTAACATCCTCAGATCGACTAGCCTATCGCTACTTCGGTTTGATCCTTTTTATCATAATCTAAATGATAAACCCCTAGCAACATACCGCTAAACTGGGTTAATCTGGTTATGATCATGCAAATTTTCCTACCTCGAGATTAGGGACATGTCAATATGCCCCTACCTCAAAAGCTTCCCGTGTCTTTTCAAAAACTAAAAACACGAGTCGAGTCTTGCACCCACTTTTTACATTTCTTTTTGTTTTTCTTCGGTTGTGAATGCGATTTTTCGTTGAGTCTTTTCTTCCCTTTTAGAATCACTAAAAGCTTGAAACTTTGTCAGGTTCGCTCATTCAAAAACCCTGAACCCACGGCTCGTAAACGCAAAATGAATTTCCGTTTCAACCTCGCAAGTGACGAAGCTGCCCTTCCACCACCTCCTCCACTAATGACGATCACCGAACAAATAAGGCTGCTCGACGACAAGATAGCCAATCTCACCGCTTTGTTCGAACATCTGGCCGCCATGCAAAAGATCGAAACCGAGAAAAACGCTAGACTATTCGCCGAAGAGTCTGCTCGACACATTAAGAGGATTCGATCCCTAGAAGATGAAATTCACAAGTACAAACTGGCCAAAACTACAGATCATGGTCGCCAGAGCAATACTCCTCGAACCACAACAACGACTGAACCATTTAACACTGTAAACTCAAAGGCACTAGCGAGGCAACCAGTATTCCTAGCGCAACCCACTCCTGCTGCACTCAGGTCATTGACCAGTTGGGCCGCTCTCGTCACAACAGCGACGAAGGTTCGACCCCCTCTTTATGTCCTACTCAAAGGCATTGGGAAAGCTCGTGAAGAAAAACATTTTGCATCTTCCTAAACCCACCAATGTACCACCCGAGGATAAGAAACCACTGTCATGGCACGAAGACTCCTACTGTGAGTTCCACAGGGGAAAGGGCATGACACTGAGAACTGCTTCCGTCTCAAGAATGTAATCCAAGACATGATCGACAACGAAACAATCGACATGCCAAGCAGAGCTCCTAAACTGTCAAGCCAGCACAACACCTCCCATTCTCGCCCCATTTTCGTAGGAGCGCATCCCATCCTCAATCATCCCCTCCTGGCTCCCGCGGGCGATCACGAAGTCAATGTCCTTTGCGACAGCATCAACAACAACGGTAACAACATCGATCACATTCACCAAGCTAAGTCAAAAACAAAACCAAGGCATGAGGACAAGGAAGGAGTCTTCACCCAGATCCCTTTTCAGCACCCCCTCAGACAGTCCGACGGCCACAATAAGACTTCTCACCTCCAACGTCTGTTTCAAGACCCAGCAGAACTACTAATACCGCCCGGATTCCCTCCCAAACGCATAAGCAAAAGCAGAGACAAGGGCATAG
Organism: Dianthus caryophyllus; assembly: GCA_023091065.1. NCBI lineage: Eukaryota > Viridiplantae > Streptophyta > Magnoliopsida > Caryophyllales > Caryophyllaceae > Dianthus > Dianthus caryophyllus. The sequence continues at coordinate 4,917,536 of CM041529.1, read as the reverse complement.
TCAAAGATATGACTACCCTACCCATAACAAACGGCCTGTCCTTTAACACAACATGTTGTAACACCGAAGATACCCTCCCAACACAACTCATTAACCGCATCATCCGGGATTGGCTACCGGGTGCCATAACTTTCTCCCACGCGGACCTGCCACCCTTTCGAGATCCACACAACCCAGCACTCTACATAACCGTAGAGTGTCTTAACATGGCACTACCCGTTACCCTCATCGACAACGGCTCGGCAATCAACATCCTGCCCCTAACAACCGCCATCAAGCTAGGAATAAAGGAAAGTGATGTCACCCCTTGCTCCAACAGCATAAGAGCATACGACGGTACATCTCGCAGCATAGAGGGTGTCATATCACCGCCCATTACGACAGGGTTTGTCGAAACACAAACCGAGTTCCAGCTCATGAACATCCCCCCGGCATACAACATGTTGCTAGGTAGGACCTGGATTCACGCTACCGGAGCCATCACATCAACCCTGCACCAAAAAGTGAAGCTGCCCTTTTACAACGAAATCATTACCATAGAGGCCTTAGACTTTCGAGCCGCTCTCCATCAACTAAAGCTCGAAGAAGACGCCACCCAGCCTACCAACAACCCAGGTAGTCCCAATTCAAGCATCTATACCAGAAGTCTAGGATCCTGCGTCATCATGATGCCAATTTTCTAAAAAACGGCTAGGTCACTCGATTACATTCCTAAAGTAGTAAATCTAAGTCAGGAACTAGAGTCATTAAGGTTATCTAAAGCTCCCTCGTCTGAGCTATCTTCAAATGTAACCGCTTTTGATAACATTAATAACATGAAAGTTTTTTTTTGAGGGAACAATAACATGAAAGTTTTTGGTTACTCTTTGCCTCATTTAAAAACTACATATTCTAATGATTGTGATAATTTTAAACAAAATAACATTGCATTATATAGATACATTGCAAGCATTGTCTCAAAACCCGAACAGGACCCCATTATTGATGACACAACAACCATCAACATAGGCACGCCCGAAGAACCTCGAGAACTACAGCTGGGGGCTTCCTTAAGCACAGAAGAAAGGGCCACGTACACCAAGCTCATCGCAGAATTCAAGGACGTGTTCGCATGGTCGTACAAAGACATGCCCGGCATCGACCGCGAGATAGCGAAACACCGCATCCCGATCAAGCAAGGTAGCAGACCGGTCAAGCAGAAACTCCGACGCATCAAAGCCAGAATGGTCTCTCATGGTCAAAGAAGAGATCAAAAAGCAACTACAAGCCGGGTTCATCCAAGTCATCGAATACTCCGACTGGGTCTCCAACATGGTTCCAGTTATGAAGAAAAACGGCAAAATACGGGTATGTGCCGACTTTCGAGACCTGAACAAAGCCTGCCCAAAAGAAGATTTCCCACTACCTCACATGGATATTCTAGTCGACAACACAGCGGACCACGCCTTACTGTCATTCATGGACGGCTATGCAGGATACAACCAAATCAAAATGGCAACAGACGATATGCCAAAAACTACTTTCGTAACCCCCTGGGGAACGTACTGCTACACAGTCATGCCAGTTGGGCTCATCAACGCCGGCGCTACCTACCAACGCACTGCTACCACCTTGCTCCACGACATGATGCATAAGGAGGTTGAGGTATACGTCGACGACATGATCGTAAAGACAAAAGAAAGGGATGACCACGTTACAAACCTTCGGAAATTCTTTACCCGAATCAGGCAGTACAAAATGCGATTAAACCCACAGAAATGCACCTTTGGGATCACGTCAGGAAAGCTGCTTGGCCACATAGTAAGCCAGCGCGGGATCGAAATAGACCCAACCAAAATCAAAGCAATAATGGGCATGAAGCCGCCAAGCAACATCGATGAAATAAGGAGCTTCTTGGGCCACTATCGCTATACATAACGACCACGCCAAACGCCATGGGTGCCATGCTCGCCCAGGAGGTCGACAACGAAGAGCGAGCCGTTTACTACATTAGCAAAAAGTTCCACGACTACGAAACTAGGTATGAACCAGTCGAGCAAAACTGCCTCTCGCTGGTCTAGGCAACCAAAAAGCTCAGACACTACCTACTCACTAGCACAACAAGAGTATACTCCTTAATGGACCCTCTCAAATACCTGTTCGAAAAACCGGTCCTAAACGGACGCATGGCCAGGTGGACTCTGCTTCTCGCCGAGTACGAACTCAAGTACCTCCCTCTGAAAGTAATCAAGGGAAGAGCAGTTTCCGACTTTCTCGCAGAAAATGCTATCGTCGAACAACCGATGATCGACACAATGTCATTTCCTGACGATGGGATCTTTGCCGTAGAAGAGGAATACTAGCAATTATACTTTGACGGAGCATCAAACTACCGCGGCTACGGAGTGGGAATACTCCTAACATCCCCAAATGGTGACCATACACCGCTCTCATTCAAGCTCGATTTTAGTGTCACGAACAACGCCTCAGAATACGAAGCCTGCATTTACGGCCCACAAGCAGCAATCGCTCTCAAGATAAGGAACCTTCGCGTGCATGGAGATTCATTCCTCATCATAAATCAAGTGACAGGGGCATGGAAGATCATGAGCGAAACCCTCACCAAATACCAAGCAAAAGTACAAAAAGTCCTAACCAACTTCGACTGCGTCGAATTTTATCTCCTCCCAAGGGAAGAAAACCAGTTTGCCGACGCACTGTCAAAACTCTCATCCCTCCTAAACATGCCACCAAACATGAAATTACTACCCATCATCGTCGAAAGACGAGACGAACCAGCATACATCCACACCATTGACTTAGACGAAGCCGAGCAAACAGAGCCTTGGTATCAAGCCATAATCAACTACAAAACAAACAGCACTTACCCACCCGACACCGATAAACGTGGCCAGAGAGCCATTAGACTCCTAGCGTCCCAATTTGTCTAAGAAATGGGACAATTACTCAAGAAAACCCCACAAGGCACGCTCCTCATATGTGTCGACTACAAAAAAGGACAAAAAATCATCGCGCAAGTCCACGACGGCGAATGCGGTCCCCACATTAACGCTCAGGCACTCTGCAAACAGATTCTACGGCTAGGATGGTATTGGACAACCATGGAAGCAGACTGCATCCAATACGTCAAGCACTGCCACAACTGAAGGTTTATATCCGTATATAGACCATTAAATTCACAGGATTATAATGAATACTTTTATAAGATTTAAAGTCATAAATTGAAATTGCATAATAAAACAATAAGATTTAGAATTAACCTTCAATCCTTGTAAATTTGGCCTAAGAACAATACCAATAATATGGTATCTCCCAATTGTAACACCCAAGATATGTGTGAGATATGCCTTTTGATTGCTAGAAAAATAAGAGAGAAAAACTGATTTTTCTTTTCTTGAGATTTTGTGTTGTAAAAATAGTGAATGAATTCGTGTAGGATTAGATGAGAATTGGGAAACTAATATACTCCTCCTAAACCCCTTTGGCCGGCCCCCTATAGAAGTGTTTGGGGAGATTTAGTTCTCCTCAAATACATCTCTTGTTGACCAAGAAAACGTATCTAGACAAGGATGTATCTGGACACTTTTCTTTTGATCATTTTAGCTTATAATATAATGCAATATATTATTAGTGTCATCTGTATGGACCGACTATAATATATTATAAATATCCTTATATTTATAATTTACTAATTAATTATAACAGTTTATATTTAATTAGCTTGCATTATACACAACAATTAAATATAACATTTTATATTCAATTTACGAATTACATTTAATTCGCCTCAGCTAAAATTATTTAATCTGTATTAAATAGCCGTACCAACATTACACTGACTAACATTTTAGTCAGTAACATCATCACATTGACTAACATATTAGTCATTAAATAAGGCATCAATATGATCATTTTCAACACATCCTTTAGGTGTGACTCTTAGGGACCAGTTGATCACTGCCATCTGTATGACAATAACGTCAAACTTATCTAGCAAGCCAACCGTTATTGATAAACGTTAATCAACTGATTAAATAAAAAATGTACCCCGTGTACCTTTAGAAATTTATTTATGTTATTGCACTCACTGTGGAGGACACTAACCCCAACAATCTCCCACTTGTCCGTACAAGTGTAGGTGCGATAACCGATTCTCATATCCATAATAAATTTCTCCCACTCAATGTAAACCAATTTGCAAAGTCTGTACTTTCAAAGGTCGTAGTTCACAAGCGATCAGAATCAAGAGTGGTTTCCCCGACTAGAGAGTAACTTAACTGATAAACGAATCAATATTCGAGCATGGCCATGCATTTTCAGTTACAGCTCCTCGAGTGGCCCTGAGAATAAATATTATAACTCGATAGAAGTTTGGATATTTCCCTCAACTCGAATCCTGCAGATGTAAGTGATAGGTTTAGTCGCGTCACCTAATCAAAAATAATACCAAACTCAACACTAGGTAGCTAGGGTAAGTCGGGTCGAAATCCACAGGGAGATGGTCGTTTATGTTGGTTATTTTGAACGATTCTAGTCTCGGTTCGAATGAGTGTTTGGTTACTAAAGCTATAGCGGAAAGTAATGGGTTTAAGCGATTAGGAAAAGGTCTAGGGAATCGGGTTAGGCATGGGGTATGCTAGGTCAAAGGATGGTGACAGAAATGAGTAGGAAATCGCTCTCGCTAAGGGTAAGCTAGGCCTCTCGGTCTTAAGCTCCTCTAGGTCTCAAATGCGGGCTCTCGCAACTTACAAGTGAGGGTCCTAATGATTGGTCTCGTACCCTACCTTAAACTAGGCTTTCGGTCTTAAGTTTAAGGGTGGAAAACGCTTGCTAAACCTTGGCCAGAGGGTCAACAAACACAAACAAAGCGAGACAATCAAAACGAGCGCGAAAACCTAACTCAAAACATCATCAAAAACAACCTAGGCAAGCACCCATGATTCACCCTTCTCCCTAGATAGAAAACTACTCACACATAGCGAATTTAACAACGAAAACGAAAGAGAAAGATGAAAACATGATCAACAATACTATATAATGAAATGACAAACAAAGGAGGGAAGTATATAGCAAAACCTAATCAGAAATTGCAAGAGAAATCAAAGAACAAAGACAACAATACCGAAATAGGATGATCAAACAACGTACTTGAGTCGGGAATTCAAAATACAAGAAGGAAAATTAATCTAACCCCAAATTTTTGATAGAAAGTAGTTTAAAGTGTTAAGAAGATGCTGTAAAAATTTCGTGCGAAAATATTGTGTTTTGCTCCTTCAAATTGACGATCTATTTTAAGCCAACGAAGAGTCACAAGGTCGCCCCAGGCGGGGTGAGGGTGCCTCCGGGCGGGGTGGGGTGTGTCCCGGACGGGACAATGTCATCCCGTGTTGTTCAGATTTTTCAGCTTTGCTCCTCTTGTTTTGTACTTAGTTTTTTTCCTTGTTTTTGCTTCTTCGTCGTCCCAAGGCTAAGGGACGAGGCTCATGAGTAGGGACGAGTCTTAGGATGATAATGTGAGCTTCAAATCCCGAGCCAAGGTCCCGGGACACCTTCAAAGGCTAAAACGGAGCTCGTGCGCAAGCGAAACGCAACGAAACCAACTCGGAACTTCACGAAACTTTGCGAAACTTCACGAAACCTCCCGAATAGCATCCTAACCTCCAAATATGCGCGTGTACCTGCAAAATGGACACAAAAACGCAGCAGTGCCAGAACGGAGAGAAATAGGAGCTGAAACGCATATAAAAGCACGGGAAACGCAAAGAAACGCAAATGAACAGGGGCTATAAGTACGTATATAAATGACACATCAGTAAGCGCAGCATGAAATGACCCAGTGAAAATCTGCTTGGCCTCCTGTCATGGTCGACCGTGAGAAAGAAACCAAAGTCACCCAAAATCTGCCTTAATCTCAAGAGACAGTCGATAGTCAAAAGAATCGACTCTAGGAACACTATGGATGTCTTATCCACGACCCGGCACCTAATGTTCTGAAACATTTAGGACTCCATGTAGTCGTCACAAAAATGTCCTGCGCGATTTCAGTAAACCCGCATCTGTGATCGATCAGTCAACAGTTTGACTTATGGCTCGTTGAACCCACCATCAATCGACGTCACAAAATAAGCGCCAGAGTTATCAGCTCGTGTAGGCGATCACGGACCCAAACAAAATATATAGCAATTCAGTTCACTTTGAGGTGTTCAACGTTGTCTGTACAACCCTCATGAAAAACAATATATAAAACAAAACGATGATTTTATTAGAAGTTTTAGGAAATTACAAGTGTCAAATCCATACAAACAACTAATACAACTCAGGAACACGCTTAATTCCCATGGATTTAACGTGCCCTTCATGCTTATCTTGTCTCAACGGCTTAGTGAGAGGATCTGCCACGTTATCATCCGTAGCAATCTTGTCAATCACTATCTCCTTCTGCTCCACGTAATCTCGGATCATGTGAGCCTTTCTTTGCACGTGCCGAGACTTGTTCTTTGGACTTGGCTCCTTTGCACGGAAGATGGCACCACTATTGTCGCAATAGATGGTGATCGGGTCATTCGAACTAGGAACTACGATTCTCCTTGTAAGAAGCGCGATCCATATAGCTTCCTTCGACCTCTAAAGCGACATAGTACTCGGACTCGGTTGTTGAATCTGCTATAATCGCTTGTTTGGAGCTTTTCCGGTGACCATGGCGCCATTAAGAGTAAGCGAATCCAGATTGAGATTTCGAGTCATCTCGATCCGTTTGGAAACTAGCGTCACAGAATCGGACACAAGATAGCTCGGTTGTCTCCTCCATAAGTCAATACCCAATCTTTAGTCCTCCGTAGGTACTTAAGAATGTTCTTTACGGCCATCCAGTGTGCTTCACCTGGATTGCCTTGGTATCGACTCGTCATACTCAATGCATATGCCACGTCCGGACGTGTGCATATCATGGCATACATGATCGATCCTATTGCCGAAGCATATGGAATCCGACTCATGCGCTCGACCTCTTCCGATGTCTTTGGTGCTTGAGCTTTACTCAAATTCACCCCTGAGATCATTGGAAGGTTCCCCTTCTTGGAGTTGGTCATGCTGAACCTCTCAAGAATCTTATCTATATAAGACTCCTAACTGAGGGATAACATCCGTCGTGATCTATCTCTATAGATGCAGAGCCCCAAAATACGTTGTGTCTCACCCAGATCTTTCATCTGGAAATGGTTCTTTAACCATACTTTTACCGAAGTTAAGGGAGGTATGTCATTTCCAATCAAGAGTATGTCATCGACGTACAGTATTAGGAAGACAATCTTGCTCCCACTCGACTTGATATATAGGCATGGTTCCTCGACTGATCGAGCGAATCCATTCTCCTTTATCACTTGGTCGAAGCGATGATTCCAACTCCGTGAAGCTTGCTTAAGTCCATAGATGGAACGTTTAAGCTTGCAAACCTTCTTAGGATCTTTAGGATCGATATAACCTTCGGGTTGTACCATGTACAACTCCTCCGAATAACCGTTTAAGAAGGCGGTTTTCACATCCATTTGCCAAATTTCATAGTCATGAAATGCAGCGATCGCTAAGAGGATCCGAATGGAACGAAGCATGACTACGGGTGCAAAGATCTCATCATAGTGCAACCCTTGCACTTGAGTGACACTAGTAGAAAAACACCTTACAGTGGCGGTTGTAAATGGCTTTTAGTGGCGATTTTGAAGCGACGTCTATGTGGGGGTCGTATACTTTTAGTGGCGGTTGTAAAAATCGCCACCAAAGGCCTCACTTTTGGTGGCGGTTGTAAGCTACAACCGCCACTAAAAGTCTCAAATATGACTATTTTGAACAACTTTTAGTGGCGGTTGTAGCTTAGAACCGCCACTAAAAGCTCACTTTTGGTGGCGGTTGTAAGCTACAACCGCCACTAAAAGTCTAAAATATGGCTCGATGAACAACTTTTAGTGGCGGTTGTAGCTTAGGACCGCCACCAAAAGTGAGCTTTTAGTGGCGGTTGTAAGCTACAACCGCCACTAAAAGTTGTTCAAAATAGTCATATTTGAGACTTTTAGTGGCGGGTGTAGCTTAGAACCGCCACTAAAAGTTGTTCAAAAAAGACATATTTTAGACTTTTAGTGGCGGTTTTAAGCTACAACCGCCACTAAAAGTTGTTCAAAATAGTCATATTTTAGACTTTTAGTGGCGGTTTTAAGCTACAACCGCCACTGTATGTTATTAATTTTTTTTTTAATACGAAAAAATTTCGGCATGACCTCGTCTAAATTTGACGATCCACCTCGTCTAAATTTGACGATCGACATATGAGTACGTTCCTGCACGTACCACATCCGACAACACATATATATACACCACATTGTATCCCACAACAACATCCAGCCAACAACAACACATCCAACAACAATATATCCAACAACGACACGATATATAAAATTCATTTCAAATGTGCATGCAACCAACAACACATCCAACATAAAAATTCTAAGTTTACTCCAAATAAATATAAAACACAACAATAATTTGCAAACATACATACACTAAACACTTCTCTAATCGATAACTCCATGAGATCGAACTTAGCAACTTCCCGTTGTTGATCTTCTCAAAACCACCTAGAAACACAAAATGAAAATATCGTCACGTGAAGATGTATGTGTAAAACACATTCACACGAAATACACAGCTACATCGTATATATAAAACATTATGTCTAAAGATCATTGTGATTAGAAAACACAATCACACTCAATACACATTTAGGGCCGGGGTCCAATGATCATATATATATATAAAACGTCCATTTTAATATAAATGTGGTAACTTGGGGAATGAAACATCTAGGGGAATACTAGTGAATAAACTATGTGTCGATGATATGAGCTAAATATTTGATAAATGTCGAATCAGGTCAGGTAGAATAAATGAAAGGCTATTATTCAGCGACATTCCAGACGGTGATACAGACATCTCCTTTGTGAGCTCTTCTGATAGAACAAGTACCGACCTCCTTTCTCCTCATCACTATACGACTATATGGATTCAACTCGCACGCCAAGGATATCGACCAGTTCATCAGAGCAAAGTTTCGTCGGATCAGTACGCTTTCCGCTAAGAGCTAATTAATGAACTTAGCCCCTTACGTGACTTTTCATTCATATCACAGGAAAGTGGAAGAAGCTCAACTGCTTCATCGCAGCTAAGTGTAAGAACATTTCAACTTTAGTTCGGCTTTTATAATGGACATTCTTACCTACTTTAAGGGAGAAAAAAATCATGTACGTAAATTAAACGCAGGAAGAAGTCGAATCTGAGATGATATGAGAAGGCTGAAGCTTGAGCTTAAGCAAACCATGCAAATGTACAGCGAAGCGTGTAAAGAAGCAGTTATTGCTAAAGAGAGAGAAAGACAAAGAGTAAGTGACAGAAACTAACCAAAAAAAATTACTAGTGAAAGGAAGCTTGAGTTGAAAGTGTCACATAAGTGCAGGCAATGGAGCTCCATCAATGGAAGCTTGAGGAAGAAAAAAGATCGAAACCGTCAGGAATACCTGAGGAAAATGTAAAGGTGCATTCTGAAATGAAATCGAGCAAGGTTTCAGAAACAGGAAAAGAGAAATCGTTGGATTTTGTCGTTTAGTCTTATTTAATTTTTTTGAGTATTTTCTTCGCAACATCAGTTGATATGTCTTCCTTGTTGTAGAGCTGGCCGAGATTTGATAAATTGTTCGCTATCTGAACTGCGTCTTGCGAGGGAAGATCCTGTTTTCCTTTCACAAGGTTAGTTTTAAATTTTATGTTGATTGCACAAAAGTCTCAACGCAAATCCATGTTAAATCGTGTCATTTGTGAGATTTTAGACTACTTTTAGATATGAGAGATTTTGGGACGAAAAACCAACTCGACATCGCTTCCTTAAAGCCGTGAAAACGTAATTTTACATTGACCATAAATAATGCCATGGACTTACTCTCGCATGATTGGTCTTGATTCAACGATCTCGACATTGTTGTAGTGGAATGAGGCCGTGATTCTTTGCTGTTGAAGAAGTATGGAACCTATTGACAGCGTCGGCGCTACAAGGCATCCCTGGATTATTAACGTCAGGTGATAAAACGTTAGCATAACCAATATAATTTGATTTAGATAAATGTTACTCCACTCAACATGAATCGTCATTAAAATTTCATCCACTGCTCACCATGCTGGCCTTATCACAGAATGTGGATAATGCTGCTACTGTATCCAGGTTGATGTGTGGCACGTAAACAACGCTTCTCATGCCGAATGCTGTCGCCTGAACAGACAAGGGCATGTATCAATGTAAAGGGATTGCTGAGAAATGAGTTGGGAATTAATTAAATAGGTCTACCTGTTTCACATTGTCGTACATACATCCAACTTCGATCCATACTAGTAACTAATAACCAAAAACAAACATTTATTAATTAAAATGAAAACCAAAATGATGCTACACTAACTTAAACTTAAACTTAAACTTTGATTAAGTTAGCATTGCATTGTCTAGTGTTCCACGCTTTTCTGCCCCATAATTTGATGGCCATAACGCACTTGCTAACTCCCACATCGGCAGCTCTCACGCACACCCACACAACACACACGCGACCCATTCACGGGTCATGCTTTATTCACACTCGATTACACACGCCCAAGCACAGTAACCAACACACTACGCTATTCGAAGATGGACAGCAGCAGAAATAACACGACACAGCTAGTATATATATATACACACACCAAGTTTAACGTGCTACAAACATCCACGCGAATTCACGGCGTCACTCAAGGTTTAAGCATCCAATTCATTCTACATGGCAATCCTCATAATCGAAACATCAATTCAACTCACGACACCACCAAAACACGGCCATCAGTCGTGAATAAAAATCGGGCAGCAGCAGCCCTAATTACAGCAGCGACAGCAAGACGATAACGGCAGCAAACAAGACTTGACAGCGGGAATAATAACGAAACGACAACCATAACAATAATGGGTACATCAACAACAACAGGCCATAATCCGACAGTCACAACACGGCTGCCAACAGCCCCCTTTTCACGGCTAAACAACAACCCAGCAGTCGCATACAGTCATACAAAATGAAACTAAACAAATCCAACCTATTTTGAGTCACATACAGTCATACAACCACACACATACGTACAAGCATAGACAACAAAGCCAACCCCAAAATACGATTTTTACCAACTAGAATAAGCATCTGATTTGAGTATAAAATGAATCGAGTTAAATCGAGTATAAAATGAAACTAAACAAATCGATTTTAGCATCTGATTTGAGTATAAAATGAAACTAAACAAATCGATTTTTACAAGCATCTGATTTGAGTATAAAATGAAACTCGTGGCATTCTGATAAATCGAGTTAAATCGAAGAAAATCAAATGAAATCGACACTTAAAATCGAAGAAAATCAAATGAAAGGATTAAATAGGAATAATACCTTTAATTACTCAGAATAATGGATTAGAATGGAGGAGAACTCCGGCTGACGAGCTGATTTTTTAAAACAATGGCAGTCAGAGAAGAAGGAGAAGAAGGGCTGAGCTGGTTTTTGATTAGAATGGAGGAGATGAGGGCTGAGGAGATGAGGGACGGACGAAGGAGGGACGAAGGAGAAGAGAAGAACGACGGAGAAGAAGGTCGGAGAAGAAGGAGAAGAAGGGCTGAGCTGGTTTTTGATTTGAAGTGTTTTGGATACACAGCCACTTTGAAATATTTAGGGTTCTAACTTTTAGTGCGTGCCTTTTAGTGGCGGTTGTATCTTACAACCGCCACTAAAAGTTTGGTTACTTATACTTTTAGTGGCGGTTTTAACATACAACCGCCACTAAAAACTATTCTCAAAGTCTTTGTGAGACAAAAAAGAAGCATCTTTTAGTGGCGGTTTTATTTTAGAACCGCCACTATAGACCTATCGTGGCGGTTGTTTGTTAGAACCGCCACTAAAAGCCTCTTCCACATTGATTTTTAGTGTCGTTTTTAACTTGGAACCGCCACTATAGATCTTCCACCCTACTTTTGGTGTCGTTTTTTTAAGAACCGCCACGATAGCCTCGACACTATAGGGGGATTTTCTACTAGTGTGAAACCCTTTGCAACTAGTCGTGCCTTGTATATGTCTGGTTCTTCTTCTACAGATCGCTTTATCTTGTAAAGCCATTTGCACTGAAGAGGCCTAGCCTTATCAGGTAAGTCAACCAGATCCCATACATTGTTCTCGTACATCGAGTCCATCTCGGATTGCATGGCTTCTTGCCATAGCTTTGAGTCGGGACATGTCATGGCACCTTTATAGGTTACGGGTTTGTTACTCTCAAGGAGTAAAATGTCGTCTCTCCCATTCTCCTCGACTATACCGATATATCGATCTGGAGGAATGGAGATTCTACCCGACCTCCTGGGTTCCAAAGGGACATTAACCGCAGCTGACGTAGAAGGCGAAATTTCCTCTCCATTGGTTGCTCGGTTGTTGGTTCAGGAATCTCCGACAGATCGAAGGTTCTATTACCTCTCTTGTCTTCGAGAAACTCTTTCTCTAAGAACTTCGCACTAGCCGCAACAAAAACGCGTTGTTCGGTTGGCGAATAGAAGTAATGACCAAACATTCCTTTTGGATAACCAATAAAGTATGTCTTGACCGATCGCGGTCGAGCTTATCCTCGTGTCTCCACTTGACATAAGCCTCGCACCCCCAAACCCGAATAAAGGACAAGTTAGGGACCGTTCCTTCCATAACTCGTATGGAGTCTTGTCTTGACTTTAGACGGACTTCGGTTAAGTATAAGAGCGGTGACAAAGAGCATAGCCCCACAATGAGTCGTACTACCGTGTGACTCATCATGGATCGAACCATATCAAGTAATGTTCGATTCCTGCGTTCGGACACACCATTCAGTTGTGGTGTTCCGGGTGGAGTTAACTGTAATACTATCCCGCGGTCTTTCAGGTGTCGATCAAACTCAGTTGAAAGATATTCGCCACCACGATCTGAACGTAGTGCTTTTATCTTTCTATCCAGTTGGTTCTCAACCTTATTCTGGAATTCCTTGAACTTGTCAAAGGACTCACTTTTATGCTTCATTAAGTAGACATGTCCATATCTACTCAAATCGTCCGTGAAAGTGATAAAATACCTATAGCCATCTCTAGCGTTGATTGACATAGGTCCGCACACATCAGTATGTATGAGTCCTAATAGGTCAGCAGCGCGCATTCCAACACCTTTGAAGGAAATTCGAGACATTTTGCCTATAAGACATAATTCACACGTGCCAAAAGTTTCATAGTCAAATGGGGCGATAGTCCCATTATCAATGAGCTTTTTCACGCGTTTCTCATTTATGTGTCCCATACGGCAATGCCATAAATACGTTTGATCTTTGTCACCAACCTTTGCTTTCTTGTTACTCACATGCATGATTTCTGTGGTTTGATCTAAAACATAAATTCCGTTTATGGAAACAGCTTTACCATAAATCATTTCATTTAAAGAGAAAATACAGCTATTATTCTTTATTAAAAATGAAAATCCTTCTTTATCAAGAACGGATACAGAAATAATGTTTTTCGATAAACTAGGTACATAGTAACAGTTATTCAGAAATAACTCAAATCCACTTGGGAGTTGGATTATATATGTCCCTACTGAAACGGCAGCAACTCTTGCTCCATTCCCCACTCGCAGGTCTACATCACCTCTTGCCAGAGTTTTGATGCTTCTTAGGCCCTGCAAATGATTGCACAGATGAGAACCACAACCAGTATTAAGTACCCAAGTTCCGAAACTTGCATGGTTAATCTCAATCATATGAATAAAAGAAGACATACTAACAGGAGCGACGCGGCCTGATTTTATGTCCTCAGCATACACGGGACAGTTACGCCTCCAATGCCCAGACTTGTGGCAATGGTGGCACTCCATGCTCTGCTTCGCTTTTGCCTTACCTTGTGAGCTACCGCTAGACTCACCAGGCCTACTCTTCGTAATCACTGGCTTCTTAAACTTTGGCTTTCCTACAGTTAGGTTAGCCGGAGCCTTACCGTTACACTTACGTTTGTTGCCTGTCATGAGAACATCTTGTTTCATGCTCCCACTTAACTTCAGATCACTCTCCGTCTGTACGAGGAGTGAGTGAAGCTCATGCAGACTTTTCTGCATGTCATTCATGTAATAGTTTGCCCTAAAGAGGGCATACCCATCATGAAGAGAGTGGAGCACTCGATCAATGACGATCTTCTCATCGATTTTGCAACCAAGCTCATCCAGTTTCTCAACATTCTCGATCATGTCGAGAAGGTGTGGACCAACCGGTTGGCCCTTCTGGAGTCTAGCCTCAATGAAACGAGTAGTATACTCGTAACTCTTAATTCTCGGTGCTTTCGAGAATTCTTTGGTCAGGGTGGTGAAAATCATGTTTGCACCTTGGGTAATGTAACGTCTTTGCAAATTGGATTCCATTGCATAGATGAGTACGTTCTGTAACGCACCCGCCTCCATCATGAAATCGTTATAAGCAAAGATTTTAGCTTCTTTTGCATCGGGAGCTGATAGAGCCGGCGGTGGCTCAGTCAAGTACTTGAGCTTACCGTCAGCGATGGCAGCATTCCGTAATGCGGCCTCCCAATCAGAAAAGTTGGACCCATCATTCTTCAGTCGAGTAGACTGATGATTCATGCTGCCCATGAAAATTCTAAGCCATGATTCGCGCATTAGTGTGGCACTTGGCATTGGTTCGTTAGTACGGACAGCCATTTGTTATAGTAGTTATATCTGTATATAACGTATTTGAAACTGTGAAAAAGAAAGAAGAAGAAGAGAAAAGATAAGAAATCATGGTTTTAAAAGTTTAAGTCATAAAGCAATAACGATTTAATGCAATGACTCGTGCACTCATATAATCGACCTCCCTCGAGAATTACATAAGCGATCCCAAGACTCAATTTCTTTAAATTGATAAGCCAACCTCTTGGCTAATTCTACTGTTAGAATTCTTGGTCGATAGATTTCAGTAAATCCTATCTATTAGTCCACTATAACTACGAGATATTACTCGAACTATAGTGTTGAGGTAAACTAAGTTGACAGCCACTACTTACCCAACGTAGAAGGGGTCATATTATGCCTACCGACGAAGAAGGGATTCATAGTGGTTCGACTTATAAAGACTAATTCTCAATTTCAGTTTTAGAGGAAGATCCCATCAACTCATTTTAATTCATTTTAAGTGAACTAATATCTAGCATTATCGTGAATGATTAAATTGAGGTGATAGCTCTAAACAAATGACATCCGTATGTCTATGATCTAGGATGCAACTATATGATCCATTTTCATGCATATTAGGTGGTTTGGTTTAGTTTAGGCGGAATATGATGCTACTAACTAACGTGAATGCAATAAAAAGGGTAAAGAAAAACGCAAAAATGGAAAAACACCTAGTGTGGCCTATCCCTATCCATGGACCCTAAGCTTGTCTTCATTCTTCATCTTGGGCTTTAAGTGGGAGTCCATCTTGAATCTTCAACTTGAATCTTCTCAAAATTACAATTTTGAATTACAAAAATAAACCTATTTACATTTTAATTCAAAATATGCCAAAATTAAAAATATTACAAAATTGGAGATTCGAGATCTCAAAATACAACCAAAATTATGTTTCCTTCATTACGAAAACACTACTTTCTAAGGCCACACTAGTAAATTACAACCGTTTGTACAAAAATAATGCGTAAAATCAACCATTCATTCAAACATTTATTCACAAACATAAATAAATAGCATCAACTAAACATAATAAAATCAATGCATACAAATTGATTAAATCCAAACCACCCTTTTTAAATGATTATCATTATGCAACAATTCCTTAATTGTTCATAATATCTTATCAAAATAATAATCCAAATCAATTTATATTATCCGTATAACATAAATTCGATCTCAAAGTATTTTAAACTGCTTTAAAATATTAGGTATCATATTTATTATGAACTGCTTCACAATAACATAAAATTATATTATCTTTATAATACAATAAAATATGAAAAACATTAATTTGCAAAATAAAAACTTTCGGCCAATATAGCAAATAAGCCGAATTAATTAATTTTTATTTATGAAATTTCGGCCAAATTTTAAAAAAACGTGATATTCAATTTTTTTTTTTTTTTTTTTAAATTAATCGGCCAAAAACAAAAATAATACCAAAAACAACAATTTTAATCCGGCCAACAGAAAATTGAATCAAACTGATTTAATTCAATTATGCTAATGATAAGATCGATACTAACTCAATTTTAATCCGTATTAAACATTGACTTAAGAGATTCAATTTAACTTTTTAAATTAAACAACTTA
The DNA here is from genome assembly GCA_023091065.1 of Dianthus caryophyllus. Taxonomy (NCBI): domain Eukaryota; kingdom Viridiplantae; phylum Streptophyta; class Magnoliopsida; order Caryophyllales; family Caryophyllaceae; genus Dianthus; species Dianthus caryophyllus. The sequence goes on along the minus strand of CM041529.1, from coordinate 4,901,125 downwards.
AAACTGATAGATCTAAAGATTAGCAAGCAATATGTTCACTAACATACAAGATATGATCCTTTTATGTTTTAATTTAATCGGTATTAAATCAAAACTTATACAAATTCATATGTGATCGATTTAACATCTTAAAACATCAATAAATATGAATCAAACGGACCAAAATAAGCCAAAATAAGCAAAAAACATACGGCCAAAACAGAAGTACAATTCGGCCAAAGTGAATTTTGGTTTAAATTTTATACAAAATCGATTTTATGAAAACCTTATAAAAATTTCATGTGCCCCAAGGCTCTGATACCACTTGAAGGTTTATATCCGTATATAGACCATTAAATTCACAGGATTATAATGAATACTTTTATAAGATTTAAAGTCATAAATTGAAATTGCATAATAAAACAATAAGATTTAGAATTAACCTTCAATCCTTGTAAATTTGGCCTAAGAACAATACCAATAATATGGTATCTCCCAATTGTAACACCCAAGATATGTGTGAGATATGCCTTTTGATTGCTAGAAAAATAAGAGAGAAAAACTGATTTTTCTTTTCTTGAGATTTTGTGTTGTAAAAATAGTGAATGAATTCGTATAGGATTAGATGAGAATTAGGAAACTAATATACTCCTCCTAAACCCCTTTGGCCGGCCCCCTATAGAAGTGTTTGGGGAGATTTAGTTCTCCTCAAATACATCTCTTGTTGACCAAGAAAACGTATCTAGACAAGGATGTATCTGGACACTTTTCTTTTGATCATTTTAGCTTATAATATAATGCAATAAATTATTAGTGTCATCTGTATGGACCGACTATAATATATTATAAATATCCTTATATTTATAATTTACTAATTAATTATAACAGTTTATATTTAATTAGCTTGCATTATACACAACAATTGAATATAACATTTTATATTCAATTTACGAATTACATTTAATTCGCCTCAGCTAAAATTATTTAATCTGTATTAAATAGCCGTACCAACATTACACTGACTAACATTTTAGTCAGTAACATCATCACATTGACTAACATATTAGTCACATTTGACTAACCTTTTAGTCAACAACACTAACTAACTATTTAGTCATTAAATAAGGCATCAATATGATCATTTTCTCAAATAATCATATTTCTCAAACACATCATTTAGGTGTGACTCTTAGGGACCAGTTGATCACCGCCATCTGTATGACAATAACGTCAAACTTATCTAGCAAGCCAACCGTTATTGATAAACGTTAATCAACTGATTAAATACAAAATGTACCCCGTGTACCTTTAGAGATTTATTTATGTTATTGCACTCACTGTGGAGGACACTAACCCCAACAACAACTGCCAAATTTTCAGCAATGTACAGCATGTACCCCCTTCACCACTATACAGCCTAACCTCGCCCTGGCCCTTTTCAACTTGGGGCATCGACGTAATAGGAAAAGTCCACCCCATCGGAGCAGGAGGTCACTGTTTCGTGCTAGTGGCAATCGACTACTTTAGAAAATGGGTAGAAGCAGCATCTTTTCGAACCCTTGGCTCCAAGGAGGTCGCCAAGTTCATCCAGACAAACATCATATGCCGATATGGCATACCCCATGAGTTCATCAGCAATCAAGGCTCGCACTTTCAGCGCGAGACAGAAGCTATACTCACAAAATACAATATACAACATCACCAATCCTCACCCTATTGACCCCAAACCAATGGAGCCGTTGAAGCAGCAAACAAGACAGTCGTCACCATACTCGAGAAGATGATCGACAGTTGCAAAGACTGGCCCAACAAGATACCATACGCATTATGGGGATACCGCACAACCATTCGCACACCCACAGGCATGACACCCTATTTCCTCACCTACGGCATGGAAGCCGTCCAACCAGTGGAAATAGAAATACAATCACTACGCATACTAATGGAAAGTAGCATCCCCGAAGCAGAATGGGCCCGTGAACGCTACGAACAACTCATGCTCTTGGACAAACGCCGACTTCACTCCCTGAGCACCGTACGAATGTACCAAGCACGATTACAACGAGCATTCAACAAACGAGTCAAGCCACGAAACATCAAAGCGGGGGATCTCGTACTAAAGTCAGTCCGAGCACCACTTCCAGCCGACCCACGAGGGAAGTTCAAGCCTAACTGGGCTGGGCGCTACCTCGTCAAGGAAATCTACACAGGCGGAGCAGTAAAACTATCCGACTTGGACGGTCAGGAGTTTAACCTCGCAACGAACCTCGATCAACTCAAGAAATACTACCCTTGAAAAACCCTTGCAATGCATCTATAAAATACAATTTTCTAAAAATCAATTCATGGACCGGCATGTCCTTAAACATGCACCATGGGCCGGCATGCCCTTAAACGTGCACATTCCTCACAAAAAAGCAAAACACAATTCATGGACCGGCATGTCCTTAAACATGCACCATGGGCCGGCATGCCCCTAAACGTGCACCCTCTCTACAAAAATCAAAAACAAAATTCATGGGCCGGCATGCTCCTAAACATGCACATTCACCACAAAAAAAAAAAAAGCAAACACAACTCCTGGGCCGGTATGCCCCTAAACATACATTTCCCGAACTACGCCGGTTTGATTCCATTTTCCATGGATACGTAGGCAGCTTTGCAAAAAGCACAGCTGATTTTCAACACAAAAATGACGCGTCCAAAGCTTAAAGAAGTCAAGGACATAGTCACCACAAAAACCGTCTCATAACCTAAAAAGGTTAGAATAAGGCGGCATTCAACACAAAACGACACATCTAAGGCTTAAAAAGGCGAAGGATATAGTCATCACAAAAACGTTCCACCACCCAGAGGGTAAGAGAAACAACATTCAACAAAACATGACAAATCCAAAGCTTAAAAAGTTCGAGGGAACAGTCAATACAAAAAATTCCTGAAAACAAAAACCATGCTTGCATTCTAAACTTTGAAAAAGAGATTAGAGCCAAGGAATTTCACACAGAATAACAAGCAAAATGAGGCAAAGTTGTAAATAAAAACCTGATTTTTATTAATCTTAAAAAGGACGGTTACATTTTGGATTTTTCAAAGTAGGAGCATAACTACAACCTTAGAAATACACTAACAACACTACAATATATATTACAATACTTATACAAATCCCGGCATGTACATCGGGTTTAGGATAGACTATATAATACATAATACAAACATAATAAAATACGACATAATATGAACATAATACTAACAACAAAATAATAAAACAAACACCAGATTATCATCATCAAGACAGACTTGAAACCATCCAGCTGAATGGGGAAGCACCAAACCCTCATCCCCTACGGCGATCCCTAACGCTGCCATAGCGACCTGGAGCACCCGACCCTGGTACGCGCCGACAGCCGGACACACATTCAGAAGTCTGAAGAGGCCCGTTTGAGCTCTAGGGCGCGAAGGCATGACCTCTTATGAGGGCTCTGGGCAACGGTCCACCTAGTATAGGCCTGTGATACCCGAGTCATCCTAGGAATACTAGCCACAGGCCACCTGGGGCGCATAATCCAACCACTCGCCCAAGCGTCGGTTATATCCCTAGTCAGCATAAGCATGCCCTGCACCATAGTGTCATGACCAGGGATGAACTGTGCCCACCCTACCTGTCGCCTCACTCGCAAGGGATGGATGTAAACACCCATGTCAAACCCACAAAGGAGGACTCCAGAGGGACCATCAACAGCTGCACTAGCCGTCACGTCAACTATCCCCCACCACGGTATCGACCAACGGATAGCCGATGACCTCACAAATTTGGGAAAGTAATCGTCAGGGCGATGGTTTGGGTCCAGCCACCTTATATAGCGATTAGTCACACTCCCAGCAAAATGTGACCCTTCAAGGCTAATGTCGCCCAGCACGCTCAGACGCTCCATCAGCCACACCTGAAGGATCAGGGGACACCCTCGGTACGGACGCTCCCTATTGCAGGCACGGTCATCCAGGCCCAGGATCGTCTCAGCCAAAATCACGGCGGAAGGGTTACAACCATACTCCATCTGTTGGACGACAGTAATTAAACGGGGGTCACCGAGCGCTCTCTCGTACAAAAAGTCGGGGAACATGTAAACGTGAACCAAACAGAACGCCAACGCCCTTTTCCTAGCGCCAAAGACGCACACCAGCGACGCAAGTTTCCTTCGAATTTCTCCATTTTCGGACAAACGTTCCGTAAATATTTTGAATATCTTTGGAATATCGAGAATGGGAAGATGAAAGGATGAGTATTTGAGTTAACCTAGCCCTCCTTTTATAGCCGAAATTTGCAAAACAAAATACAACACAAAACATAAACGCTAGTGAACAAGCGATTAAAAAGAAATCAAAGAAAAACCCCAAAACAAAAACTTAATCGACTGTAAACAGGCGACTAAATTTTTATTCGCCTGTTTACAGGCGATTTTCTTTTTCTTTTCTGACAAAATTATTCGATTTCTTACACTTCTTACACACCATGCCCTAAAATTTTAACTTATTACCCCATTACCTTTTTTTACCGACCTCATGGCCGAATGATACGGTCCCGTCGCGTCGTCTCGATTTGCGTAATCAGCTCCCGTCTTTCGTAATTTTTGTATTCACAAAACACGATAATCACATAAAAATTAAACTCTACACAAAACACGACTTTCGCATTCGCCATTTTCGTCTCAAAATGTCGTTTTAGCTCACATTTTTACAAAATCAAAAGCGTCTTTTTACGAGTCTGAAATATTTTCTAAACAGCATTTTTCAAAACTCTGCATTTGCATTTAGTTTAATCATAAACGAGTCAGTCTCAATCGAGACACGTATATATGTTTACGACTAACAATGTTTTGCAGGCACGCTCGGCAAGTAAATATGCAAGTATTCCAGGCCCAGCCACAACCTGAGCACGCATTTTTCGCGACAAGACAAAATAACCTAATTTTAGGACGCCGTACGTAGAGTCTTTAGCTATAAGGAAAGCCCAAACAACCACTTATAAACACCAACAAAACACCAAAACCACAAATACAAGCCCAAAGTACACAACCGTATAAACAAGTCCTAATACATAAGCCGCCACATACAAATCCATATACTACATAAGAGTCACAAGTACAAACATACATGTACAGCAAGTCCAAAACACAAGAGTCCAAAGCTACAAAACAAGCCCAGGTCACAACTAGAGCCTATGACTGGTCACGACGCTCGAGCGCAGCACGCAACGACTCGATCTCCGCGCGATAACCAGCCATCTCCTGCTCGCGCTCAGCACCTAGCTCTGCCCGGACTCTCGCCAGCTCCTCGCGTCACGCGACCTCCATTTCGACGCGACCTCGCCCCTCCTCACCACGACCCTGGCCAAGTCTCGTCGAGCGTCGGTAGCCTCCTTCTCACTCCTGCAGGCCTCAACCACCTTCTCATTCACGAGAGCCCGCCAACGGTTCGCTGCCCGCCACAACCTCCTGTGCGCATCAGCCGTCACCTGCACACAATAAAGGAAATACACTTAGCTTTCAAACCTGGGGGCTATAATCAACAGTGACTTCAAGCAGAGTTTGAATAATGATTTTACAATAAAATCTAACTCAAACTGGAGGCTATAATCAGAAGCGACTTCAAGCAGAGTTTGAATAATGATTTTACAATAAAATCTAATTCAAACTGAGGGCTATACTACATAATACTCCACGATAAACAAAAACAGCAGAATACCTTCTTCACGCGCGGATCGACTCTCCAGGGCGTCGGCTACCACTACGCAGACATGCCAAGAACACGATCGAATCTTTGGCGGCAAAGACTCGTGCTCAACCAACAGATCCTCGACGAACAGAGGAGGCTGGAACTCAAGGTCAGGATCACGTCGCTACAAAACAAAAAACAGGGTAAATTTTTGCTTATTGAAACCAAAACACATGAAGGAAAAAAGGAACAGCAAAGCATACCTCGATCACAGCATCAGCAAGGGCATGCTGTGCCCAAGTCACATAGTCCTCAGCCGGCCGCAGCAGGGAGTCGGACTGACCCTCGTGATACACGTCACGACGCTCGTTAGCGTCAGGCGTCTCCACAAACAAAACCGAGGGCGGAGGTGCAGGTCCGATGAAGCCGCCGCGACCCATCTGCGCACTCAGACGCTTACCCAAGTGCCAGTACGAGCCATACTGAGTCGCAATATACAGCCGACGTCCGTCAAGGGGGCCAAAGCGGGCTACAATCGACGGAGGAACACCAGTAAAATTCCTCCAAGGGTCACGAACGAACTGCGAAACAAAATCAAGTCATGAACTACGAAAACAAATACAAACCCAAACACAAGCTACAAAAAAAAAAAAAAAAAAAAAAAGCAGAACGGGTACACAAGTACAAAACACAACCACTCTTACCTTATCTATGGTCATCCCGTTGAAGAGCACACGAGCCCTGTCATAATTCAGGCCAATACCCCTCCGATCCGCTGTCGCGTACGCATGGAAGGCCGGGTACGTAGCCGTCACCTGGAACGTGTTCGGGAGCAGAGAGGGGAAGTGAGCATAGTACCTAGACTGCAAGCAATCAGAATACACGTTACAAAAGAAAAGCAGAAACGAGACAACAAGACACTACGAAATCAAACCCTACCTCCATCAGAAGACCAGGGCCCACGAGCGACACATCCGAGATCCTCACATCCGGCCAGACGCACCGCGTCCCTCAAATATCGGATCAACAACCCCAGAGCAGGGGTCACCCAATCGAACTCGCCTAAACGTGTCATGTCCGACAGCGCCATCAGCACAGCCGTCGAGGCTCGCTCCCCCATATCACCAAAGTAGGTGGCCGTCAAAAACCACCACAACCACAGCCGGGCCCTCTGCTCAGCGCTCGCTCGAGTAGACCTCTTCTTCATCCCCTTGAAGAAGTCGTCAATCCATACTGTCCGGGGCTGAAACGTGTGCTCCTCACCTACCCCGCACCTAACCCCGTCACCGATCAACCGCACGACGTGTGGGCTATCAATAGGAGGGCGCTCACGCCCCCAGTCAAGGACACCCTCGCCATGAGGCAGCCCCGAGACAACCGCCAACGAAGAATGGGTCACGCCAACCTCGTACCCAGGCATGTGGAAGGTGTTGGTCGTATCCCAAAACCTATCCAGCAACGCCTGGAGCACAGCAAGGCGCGCGTTTACGCGCTTAGCCCGCACCTCCCTCCATTTCTGCACCAGGGGACCAAAAGCCGTCCCTAGCACTATCTGCCGCTCCTCCTCGGTAAGTCTCTTCTCAAAGGCATCGAACGCCGTCCGGAACCCAGAGAAGGTCCTCATCGCGCCTAACGGGAAGCCGACCTTCACCCGGATCGACAGGTGCTCCAACGGGCTCCAGACCAAGCTCACGCTATCCCAGTCCTTGGCTACCTGCGACCACAAGCGCGGACCCTGGGGATAATTAGGCCTCACGCCCAGCTCGTCAACCATCCCCATGAAAACCTTCTACGTAGCCTCGAGAGCTGCCGCACCTCCGTCCTGGGCCTGACCCTCAGCCTCATCCTCAGCCTGGTCCTGAACCTGGCCCTGAACCTGACCCTAATCCTCAAAACGGCGGCGGCGTCGGCGGCCACCAAGCGGCCTCGGTAGCGCGATCTCGTCAGGAGCCTGCTCCTCGTTACTCGAAGACTCCTCTGACTCGGAGGGATCCTCGTAATGGCTCCCCGGACCCCGAGGACGACCACGCCTAGGACTATCCTCCACAGGGTCTCCCCCTGCTCCAACCTCCTCAAAAACACCGGCGACCTCAGCCTCGTCCCGGTCACCACCCCCCGCAGCAGCACGAGCTCGACGTCGTGGCCTGCCGCTACCCTCAGCACTACTAGAAGCCTAGCCAACCTTACGCTTCTGCCTCGGGTTCCTCCGAGTCTCACCTCGACCTCTACCACGGCCTCCTCCAGAAGCCACAGGCGTCCCCGCAGCAGCGCCACGTCCACGCCCCCGCAGAGACCCCGCAGCTGTACCACGGCCTCCTCCAGAAGCTGCAGACGTCTCCACAGCAGCGCCACGACCACGCCCCTGTGAAGGCTCCGAAACAGCACCCCGACCTCGGCCTCTACCACCGTCTCCCCCAGGAGCCGCAGACGACTCCACGGCAGCGCCACGACCGCGCCCCCGCAAAGACTCTGAGACGACACCCTGGGCCTGACCTCGACCACCAGCAGGAGACCTCGACGACTCTACAAGAAATTTCACTATCGCCCGGCCAGCAGAAGACCCTGGCTGCTCAACGACAACCCCCTCTCGTGCATCACTTGCTGAAAAAGCAGGTGACTCCGTAGCAACGTCACGACCCGTGCCACTAACTAACGGCTCAGGACCACCAGGGACAGCACCGTGCCCCAGGCCACTCGCAGAAGGCCCTGACGACTCACTACCAGCCCTTGCACCGCTAGCAGAAAAAGCAGGAGACTCCCCAACAAGACCCTGCCACTCACTCCCCAGCGTTGGAGGAGCCCCTGGCGTCTGAAGAGGAAAAGCTCTCAGCAGGTCCGACTGAGACGGACCGTCGGAAACCTCCAAAGGCGCGGGCATACCCGAAGTAGGAGTACGCTCGTCCCTCGGAACGGTAAAGTCAACACCGGCCAAGACCCGGTCTATGGAACTGGAAGTAGGTGCGGAAGGCGCAGGATCACTTTCATAAAATTCAAAGGATACTCAGACAACGGCAACAGCGAATCATTTAGGAAAGCAGAAGCATGCAAAAACGACAGAAAGCAAGCATTAAGGCCTACATTATCTACAGATAAGGCCAAAACGGAGCAGAAGTACAGAAAAACATATTTCATGACACGTATATAGTATATATGCCCTACACAGCAAATTCGAGAGCAAGCACGCGCAAAAGCAGCAGAGAATTAGTCAAAACAGCAGAAAGTAGGCCTTTTTAACCTAAAAATAGCAGAAAGGAGAAAAACGCTACAGAAGGCCAGAAATTCATATTTTATGTGACAGACCCGACCCATAAATCACAGTAAGCACGCGCAAAAATTTTCATGCGAAAACGATGTCCCGAACACCTCGACTGAACAGCTTTTACAAAACACCTACAAACTACAAAAACGGCCTTTTCTTGACCATAACTCAACCAAAAAGCCCCCACTTCCCACAAAACAACCCCCCAATCAATACAGACAACATACAGTCCAATACATTACATACACGAGACACAAAAAGTAAGGAAAAACGGTTTTTACGAACATAACCTAAACTACATAAAACGCCCCAAAACACCTCCAAACAACACATTCCCTACAAAACAAGGCCAAATATGTACCATGCTAGCCATAACAATGCAATACAAAGAATTCGGGCAAGTTTCGGAACCGAAAATTGCGACCAAAATTTCGGCCCCTATACAAAGTCACACGAAAATCACGGTTTTTTTGAGCCGTTTTTCGCACACTAGCCACCCAAACCTCCGCACTAGCATACTACAACACTTCCAAAACAACCAAGCCAATCGGGATCGTTTAAAGTAACGAAAACAGAGCAAAACCCCGACAAAACCCCATTTTTTCACGATTTTCACCCAAACGAACCGTTTTTCGCGCCTATTTCAACAAAACGAACTCACCAACGCATTTTACGACTAATGGGTAAGCTACACTGAAGTTTTGAGCCAATTCCGAGATGTTTTCAAAAATGACCAAAACGCCCTCACAATACAAAACGCACGAAAATCGAGGCCACGAGTCGGGTTTTCACATACAAACAACAGAGACGGCAGCATAGGCCTTGCACGGCTCCCAAGTACCAAGTTCAAGCAAAGACGAGGGCTAAATTAGAATCAAACCGACAAAATTCGACCTAAAACCCTAGAACACGGTTTTTAAGCTAAAACCGACTCAAACCAAATTCAAAACACGAAAAACCAAGTGAGTTGAGTACGTACCTTGGTCCATGACGAATTGTAGGAGTCGAAAATCGAAATTTGGTCTAGAAAATCGCCGGATTAAGTTTTGGGTGTTTTCGATTTAGTTCTGTTTTGAAACGAAATAACCCTCCCCCTTCTCTCCTTCCCGTGTTTTAACCAAAAAACACCAAACAAATACCTAATCGCCTGTAAACAGGCGATTATATCTTCATTTTATGGGTTTCATTTTTGTTTTGGGCTGATTTTCCTCGGCCCAATACACTTTCAACCCATTTCAAACACAATTTCAACCCACACAAAAACACGTAGCCTCCTTACGAGACGTTCATAAAAACCTAGCCCTTTTTATGAGAAACACAAAAACACGTAGCCTCCTTACGAGACGTCCATAAAAACCTAGCCCTTTTTATGAGAAACACAAAAAACACGTAGCCTCCTTACGAGACGTGCATAAAAACCTAGCCCTCTTTATGAGAAACACAAAAACACGTAGCCTCCTTACGAGACGTCCATAAAAACCTAACCCTTTTTATGAGAAACACAAAAACACGTAGCCTCCTTACGAGACGTCCATAAAAACCAAGCCCTGTTTATGAGAAACACAAAAAACACGTAGCCTCCTTACGAGACGTTCATAAAAACCTAACCCTTTTTATGAGAAACACAAAAACACGTAGCCTCCTTACGAGACGTCCTTAAAAACCTAGCCCTTTTTATGAGAAACACAAAAACACGTAGCCTCCTTACGAGACGTTCATAAAAACCTAACCCTTTTTATGAGAAACACAAAAACACGTAGCCTCCTTACGAGACGTTCATAAAAACCTAGCCCTCTTTATTAGAAACACAAAAACATGTAGCCTCCTTACGAGACATTCATAAAAACCTAGCCCTTTTTATGAGAAACACAAAAACACGTAGCCTCCTTACGAGACATTCATAAAAACCTAACCCTTTTTATGAGAAACACAAAAACGCGTAACCTCTTCTACGAGACGTCCAGCAAAGAAGCAAAGCAAGGAACACAAAGCAAAGAGCATGAGCAAGAAGCAAAGCAAGGAGCACAAAGCAAAGAGCACCAGCAAGAAGTATTCAGCACCAGCAAAAGCAAAGCACCAGCAGGAAGAACTCAGGCCGCGCAGGCTGACATGCCCTTAAACATGTAGGACCGTCATGTCCTTAAAAACATGTCGTCCCTCCCCGCATTTCCCGGCACTAAGTCCTCGTCTCTCCCATAAGACACATGCTTAGCGCCGCCAGGTAGTATCGAGACTGTGATGGTCCGGATACTATCTTTAAGTTTGACTAACGCTGTAACACCCTGACTTTTCCTAATATTAATTATTCGTCTCAATAATATTCGTATTTCATTTCTCTTAGTTTTCTCATTTTTGGCGCGAGAAAGTCGGTCCACCTGTCACGTGGAATAAGCGAGACCGTAGTCAGAACTTAAAAACGATGTCATTTCCTCATACAGACTCCGATTCAGGCGATTTAAAAGGCTAAACTGCGTATTTTTTCGACGCCGTCGCAACTGCCAAAAAAAAATAGAAGAAACCCGTGAGTGACCCGCGAGTGACCCGCGAGCATCACTCTTCTGTGCGCGTCGTTTGCTCTTCGATCCGTGACTTATTCTAACCTATATTATACGTATTATAACTTATCCTAAGCCCTAATTGCTTCACTATTTTATAATTAAATACCCTAAACATCAAAGCCATCTCTTCTCTCTCCTTAATCATCATCAAAATTCTCTCAAAACTCCATTAAAATCATTCAAGCTTTCTTCTTTGAAGCCCTAATTTCTTTTCTATTCAATCTCTTTCGGTAATCCTCCAATTCTCTATCGTTCTAGGTTTATTCTTTATAGTTTTTATATTATTTTACGTGATTTATATTGTATGCTTATACTGTATGTGTTTTTATGTGCCCTAATCTTGGAGGAGGCCAATTCTACGAGGAGGACACGATTCTTATCGACGAAGAGGAAGGCTAACTTGGTTTTGGAGCGGTAAAAGGTAACTAGGTGTAGCCTTAGTGATATTTTGACTCGTGTGAGACCATATGATTGATTGAGGATGATTTGATTGTTGTTAAGTATGTAAAGCTATGAACTTTGGGTTGATTGTGCTATGAAATCATGTTCTTTGGTCTTACTTGTGTTGGTCTCACACTAATATGTCTTATGGAATGATTTGGGGTGATTGTTATATTGAATTTGGGTTATGTTGTTATTCAGTTGATTAAAGATGATGACTTTGGGTATTATGATGGTTATTTTGGATTACTATTGAGTTCTTGTGAGTGTTACTCCGTATTTAACATGTTATTACATTGTTGGTTATAGTTGATGTTGAAATTGGATATAAAAGGGTTAGTTATGTTGTTAATAAGTTTGAGGTGGACGTTGGGATGATTTGAGTCATAGGATACTTGAATTGATGTTGACTATTATTTGTCTCGAGGTTGAATTGACTTGTTTGTATGCTTGAGTTCAGTGTGCGTACGGGTACTGTTCTGGCACGTACGTGAGGAGTTACAACGTCTTTTGTAGGACGGTGCCGCCTGTTGTGGGTTCTCATCCATTTTGTAGTGGCTCTGAGACTATGGTTATCGAAAGTCCTTTTGTAGGGGCGCCACTCTTTTGTAGGGGTGGTTATTGTATGTCCACACTCTTTTGTAGGGGTGTGCTTGGCCAAGTTTAGACTATTGTTCGAGTCATTTTGTAGTGCCGCCAAAGGGTCTGGATCTTTTGTAGGGCCCGGGGTGTTTTGTAGCGCCCAGTACTCCGTGCTTACTCTTGCGATTGATTGATTGTTGATTGTTGTTAATGTTTGTCACTTTGTTGATGGCATTTAGGTTGGTTGTTGACTGTCACTTTGTTGATGACAGGTTGAGGTTGTATGATTTGTAAGATGGTTGGTTGTCATATTTTGGTTATAGGTCACAGGTTGAGTTAGTTGATTATTGAGTTAGCTTGAGGATGATCTATGTTAGCCGTGCCTTTGGGGTTGTATTGTTGTTTATGTTGATTATGTTGAGATATGACTGGGGAGCACCTAATTACTCCCCACTGATTGTGGCTGTTACTTTCTTTGTGGCAGGTTAGCGCAGGTTCGGGTTTGTCAAGTGAGGATGCCGTGAAGATGACCTATAGCTAGCCTTTGATGAGATTTTGGACTAGACTTGATGATTTAGACTTTATTATTTTTCATAATTATATTTCATTTTGGATTGTAAGGGGTATTTACTCCCCGTTTGTTAGGCCTCAAGGCCTACTCTTTTAGCTTATGTTTGTCTGGTGAGTGACGACTCGGATTACACGGTGTTTCCGCCACCGTGGTCTTCATTTTTATTCACTTTCTTTTACAAATCCTTTTTAAAAGCTTATTTTATTTTGTTGGAAAATCCGGGTTGTTACAGTTGGTATCAGAGCGAATACGCTCCCAACTCTCTTAGTCGAGTGAGTAGGTTTGACTTAGAACACCGAGTGAGAGCGTTGGGGTAGACACTATAGAGGGTTGAGTAACTTTGTATTTGTTTGAGTAGTTTCTTGAAGTGGCATGCTTAGCAAAATGCCGCTATCACCTATGCTTTTGTGTTGCAGATGACCAGAAACGAAGGAGGAGCTAACAACAATGACTCGCAACGCATCCGTCGACTCAAGGATGCTATAGTGATACTGGTGCCTCTATGTCATTCTTAACTCTCCATTGGTCGAGCAAGCATAGTTCACTTCCACCATTTATGTGGATACTCTTATTACTCTTCCACAGGAGAACACCGTTCCAAGTTCATTCCTATTCTTGGGTGTCCCTACTTATTTTGGGGAGATCCGTCCCAGCTGCTTATCTTGTGAGAACTAGTTGTCCGAGTGTGCACTTGTCTTGGGGGTATGTGTGGTTTGGTGGAGTTGACATAGGTTAGGAGAGCTACCATTTCGTTAATGGGGTGAGTAGAGTTGGTCATTCTTAGAGTAGCAATCGTAGGAGGTATGTCTTTTCCTCATTCGTCATTGTATCCTTTTGTTCTCAAGTTTCGAGGACGAAACTTCTTTTTAGGTGGTGAGATTGTAACACCCCGACTTTTCCTAATTTTAATTATTCGTCTCAATAATATTCGTATTTCATTTCTCTTGATTTTCTCATTTTTTGCGCGAGAAAGTCGGTCCACCTATCACGTGGAATATGCGAGACCGTAGTCAGAACTTAAAAACGATGTCATTTCCTCATACGGACTCCGATTCAGGCGATTCAAAAGGCTAAACTACGTATTTTTTCGAAGCCATCGCAACTGCAAAAACAAAACAGAAGAAACCCGCGAGTGACCCGCGAGTTACCCGCGAGCAGCACTGTTCTGTGCGCGTCGTTTGCTCTTCGATCCGTGACTTATTCTAACCTATATTATACGTATTATAACTTCTCCTAAGCCCTAATTGCTTCACAATTTCATAATTCAATACCCTAAACATCAAAGCCCTATCTTCTTTCTCCTTAATCATCATCAAAATTCTCTCAAAAGTCCATTAAAATCATTCAAGCTTTCTTCTTTGAAGCCCTAATTTCTTTTCTATTCAATCTCTTTCGGTAATCCTCCAATTCTCTATCGTTCTAGGTTTATTCTTTATAGTTTTTATATTATTTTACGTGATTTATATTGTATGCTTATACTGTATGTGTTTTTATGTGCCCTAATCTTGGAGGAGGCCAATTCTACGAGGAGGACACGATTCTTATCGACGAGGAGGAAGGTTAACTTGGTTTTGGAGCGGTAAAAGGTAACTAGGTGTAGCCTTAGTGATATTTTGACTTGTGTGAGACCATATGATTGATTGAGGGTGATTTGATTGTTGTTAAGTATGTAAAGCTATGAACTTTGGGTTGATTGTGCTATGAAATCATGTTCTTTGGTCTTATTTGTGTTGGTCTCACACTAATATGTCTTATGGAATGATTTGGGGTGATTGTTATATTGAATTTGGGTTATGTTGTTATTGAGTTGATTAAAGAAGATGACTTTGGGTATTATGATGGTTATTTTGGATTACTATTGAGTTCTTGTGAGTGTTACTCCGTATTTAACATGTTATTACATTGTTGGTTATAGTTGATGTTGAAATTGGATATAAAAGGGTTAGTTATGTTGTTAATAAGTTTGAGGTGGATGTTGGGATGATTTGAGTCATAGGATACTTGAATTGATGTTGACTATTATTTGTCTCGAGGTTGAATTGACTTGTTTGTATGCTTGAGTTCAGTGTGCGTACGGGTACTGTTCTGGCACGTACGTGAGGAATTACAACGTCTTTTGTAGGACGGTGCCGCCTGTCGTGGGTTCTCATCCATTTTGTAGTGGCTCTGAGACTATGGTTATCGAAAGTCCTTTTGTAGGGGCGCCACTCTTTTGTAGGGGTGGTTATTGTATGTCCACACTCTTTTGTAGGGGTGTGCTTGGCCAAGTTTGGACTATTGTTCGAGGCATTTTGTAGTGCCGCCATAGGGTCTGGATCTTTTGTAGGGTCCGGGGTGTTTTGTAGCGCCCAGTACTCCGTGCTTACTCTTGCGATTGATTGATTGTTGATTGTTGTTAATGTTTGTCACTTTGTTGATGGCATTCAGGTTGGTTGTTGACTGTCACTTTGTTGATGACAGGTTGAGCTTGTATGATTTGTAAGATGGTTGGTTGTCATATTTTGGTTATAGGTCACAGGTTGAGTTAGTTGATTATTGAGTTAGCTTGAGGATGATCTATGTTAGCCGTGCATTTGGGGTTGTATTATTGTTTATGTTGAGTATGTTGAGATATGACTGGGGAGCACCTCCCCACTGATTGTGGCTGTTACTTTTTTTGTGGCCGGTTAGCGCGGGTTCGGGTTTGTCAAGTGAGGATGTCGTGAGGATGACCTATAGCTAGCCTTTGATGAGATTTTGGACTAGACTTGTTGATTTAGACTTTATTATTTTTCATAATTATATTTCATTTTGGATTGTAAGGGGTATTTACTCCCCGTTTGTTAGGCCTCAAGGCCTACTCTTTTAGCTTATGTTTGTCTAGTGAGTGACGACTCGGATTACACGGTGTTTCCGCCACCGTGGTCTTCATTTTTATTCACTTTCTTTTACAAATCCTTTTTAAAAGCTTATTTTATTTTGTTGGAAAATCCGGGTTGTTACAAACGCTTTGTCCAAGCTCAGCCAAACTGGGGGCTCTGAAGATACCCGTATCCGTACCCCCCAAAAACAAACCCGATGACGAAAAGGACTTTTTTGCATGCTTTTAAATAAGACGAAACGGTACAAAAGTGTCTAAAACGTAGTTAGTCATTTTTTAGCGTATTAATTTGAATTTGCATAATCACAAAAATGAATGTCACTCTTAGTCATTATTAGCACAACACGAGCACGATGCAGGAACGTCTTACTAAAACGACCCACAAAAATAGCCCAACTAGCCACAAAAACGGCCCAAATACACAAAAACGACCCAAAACGCACACTAACGCAACACGCAAAACGGGCCGAAGTGCGTCCCGTGTCACATTTACACAAAACTAGACTCTACAATACCGTAAAATAATATGCTTCAATATTATTTTATTTCGAGCCAAAACTGAAAAACACGACAAAAACCGAAGCACGAAAACCGAAATTGGACCAAAAACCAATTTGGCCCAAAATATCCAAAAAAACACCATCATTGCCTATAACATACGTCTCATGACCAAAGGCGGCATAACAGCCCACCAAAACAAAAATAAAATCGCCTATTGACAGGCGATTAAAATTTTAAACGCCTGTTAACAGGCGATTATTATTTTGTTTCCAACCAGCCGCCTTTTATTTTTCTTACAAAATCCAGTCCAAACAGAATAAAAAACGCCTCTACACAGGCGATTTATATTTTGTTACCCATAAACGAGCCATTTCCTATAAATACCAACCCCCTACATTCATTCAAAGCATCGGTTTTTCAACACACATACACTATTCACAAAAATACACTCACAAAATCCAATCAAAAATACCGTCTTTGCATTTTCGAAAGGTAAACATTTTACCTACGTTTTGGACGTTTGAGACTCGGACAAAGGGGTTACATTAACCCCAACCCGATATTGGCATTAGCGAAGCCGTATTCGTAATACGGTTGTAGCAATTCGGATTCATAATCCGTCTAAACCTCGCCAATATCGCATAAATAACGACTCAATATCACTAAAGCTAACCGACGTCACTTTTATAATTATGCAAGTCCTCATTCATGCATTAAATTACGACTAGATCACGGATTCGACACTAAATTGTACCGTTTCAATTAGTCCTTTTAGCATGCTAAACCGAGGGTTTTTCACAAATTCTTAAGAGTCAAATACGAGGTCGGAAAATAACGTTTATTTTAATAATTCAGTCAATGAATTATTATTTAACGTACATTTCCCATAGCAGAATGTCTTAGCTTTGACGTTTTATATTATTTATGCATTTTTACCGAGTCATACATATTCGCTCTTGTACGTAGCGTCATTTTAGCCCAAATATCGAAATTAAGCAAATGTTTTCAAATTAGTAGAGACTACTTTTACGTAGGCTTTTTGATTACTGTTTTCAAAATACATTTTTGTCAAAACTTTCGAAAAGTAACCTCACTCCGAACCCCTTCTCTGGTTTCAAACCTCAGATAGATAGGTATCGACGCACCATGAAATCTGAGACACTCGTGTCTTATATTTTAAGATGCGTTGAATAGGTTCCAAATTCCTTTAATATTTGGTGGCGACTACGAAAATACATTTTCAAAAAGGATTTTCTACTTTCTCTTTTTGATCACAAACTCATGCAATGATCTCCCCCATTTTTACAAAACTTCGCGCTTTCTTTTTCCTGCGAGGCACATTCCGCCTTGCGCCAAGACGGCGAGGTCAAGGCAGGGCGTCGATAGGTTTTCCCAAAAATTCCCGGTACCTTCACTAACTCACATCCAATTTATATCGAACTAAAACTCACGTTCAATTACCTTGTTGGCATGATGACACACTAGTACAAGGTCATCATCTTTTTCATAAAACACATTATTAGAAAGTACTTCCTTTTGTTGAAAGCAAACTTGAAGATGAAAATCTAAGCCCGAGATTTACTCCATGTCTCCGCAAAGTCTACAACAACCACAGTAAATGTAGCAAAAGTCTTTACCGCAATGTACGCACAATGTATTTTCTTATATAAATACCGCTATCGATGAATGTGAAGATACACACAACAATTTACGCTTCGAAACTTTCGCTCAATCTTAATCCTTAACACATCATAGTCAAAATAACTTTAGCATTTGACTTGCATTGTCTTCAAGACGTTACTCTAGCTATACTTTTACCTAACTATATATTTTCATTTTTTTGGTTAATAGTAATAAACCTTTTTGAAAGAATTTTTTAAAACCCTATTAAGATATATAAATTTTATTAGTATAATAATTTATATTTATAGATAATTGCAAAGTTTGACCTCAAAAGTTTATTTTCAGTGGGAGGGAATATATTTTATTCACAGTATAGAAGTGAATTTCTTAAGATGATGCAATGTGATACTTACAATATTGTCAATTTATCACACATTTATATTTGAAGATCATTACTAAAGTACATCGGCGGCTTAAAGAATAATCAAGAGTTCGAGTGATATGGTAATATCCTTTATGTTTCATTTATTTGTTTACCTTTTTTTATTTATTTTGGGAATAAGTAGAATTAACGTTTTTATTTGACCTTAAATACTTTTAATCTAAATGACATACAAAGCCACGTTGTTGTAACTTGTATATATCGTCGGGAAATCAAATTTAAAGTACTCCCTCCGTTTCGGTGAGTTGTTTACGTTTACTTTATACACATTTATCGATGTGAGGAGAGAGGTAGAGGAAAAAAACAATTAAAATAATAATAGAACTACAAATGGGGTCCCACTTGTTATAAAGTAGATAGAATTAAACAATGTGATTGGTTAATGAAGTTGAGTCCACATTTCACATGGGTCACCAAAAATATTTATGGAAAGTGTAAACAAATGACCCGTACCCCCAAAAATGGAAAGTGTAAACAAATGACCGGGACGGAGGGAGTATCAAAAAATATTATTAGGCAAATATAACGATTACTTTATACTAAATTTTGAATAAAAAAAAAAAAGAAAAGAATAAAGACTGATGAATCAAAGAGATTATTCCGTTTGATTGAGTTGGCTATCTATTTTGGTAAAAATTTGACAAAGGTAAAAATGAATGAAAGTGGATCAACTAGTACTATTTGCGGATCAGAACAAAATTGAACTAAATGGGACAGAACTAAAGACACCAGGATTAATGACGCAGAAACTCCGAAAAGAAGATGGAGAAAACTACGGGCTACCAAGCCAGGTGTAATTTTTTTTTTTTAATTCTGTGGAAAAGGTTACAAAGTACAAGGTTGAAGAGTTCATCACTTCTGTAGCTATTCGTACAGAACTGTGTATTTTTTGTAGTATGATATTCTAGTGCTTAAGTATTCTAATTCTCGTGAAAAAGCATCTAAAATTGTACAAATGAGCTGCTATGTATACTAATACTTAGCTGCAAAGTAGTTCCTAAAATCTAGGGCAAGATCTCCATTTTCTTAGGCGGTTAGATAACTTCCCATTACTTCCACTTCTGACTTGTTGACCACTTTAGCCATGATCTCATGACCTTCAACTGCCTTATCTGACCTGTCCCGTAGTTGACTCTAACTGTCCCTCCTGTTCTGGACTTCCTCAGCTCGTAACTGTCTTCTCCACCCAGGTCTGTCTTGTTCAGAAGAGCGAAAAATCCGGACACAACAAATACCCCTTGTTTTCTCAAGAGCAGCGTTCAACAATCTTGAGGAAATAATCCTTTACAAATGATTCAGAACAGAGCAGACCAAACGCAACGACTATTTTTATAGGTCTATTCAGAACAGCAGTGTTGTTGTAGAGTTTAGTCTAACATTCAAAAAATCAAAATTTAAACAGAAGATAAAGGAGTTAAAACCTGATTTGACTGATTCACACTGTTCCAACGGCTACTTCTGCAGGGATTTGAATTCTATGAATGGTGGAAATCTACCATTTTCACAACTCTTTTTTCACATGTATATATATTATTCACTTGGTAATTTTTCGAATCTTACCTTGCAAATTCAACAAAAGCTTTTATAATTAACCAAACTTATTTTCTTTTCTCTTTTTTCTCAATGCTTTCCTTTTTTCAAAAATGGCCGAGCAAATTGTTGATTTAGAGGTCGCTGAAGTTAAGTATGGAGATTTCTTTTTCTCCAAGGCTGTCTTCTTCGATGATGAGACAAAAAACACACTAAATCAATCAATAATCAAATACGTGAAAGATCAACAAATCGTACCTGAGACTGCTGAAGTTTTCGTCCCTTATGATGAGCGTGTGACTGCATCTTGGACCAACCCAGGGTGGATTTGTATATACGAATT
Organism: Dianthus caryophyllus; assembly: GCA_023091065.1. NCBI lineage: Eukaryota > Viridiplantae > Streptophyta > Magnoliopsida > Caryophyllales > Caryophyllaceae > Dianthus > Dianthus caryophyllus. The sequence continues at coordinate 4,880,724 of CM041529.1, read as the reverse complement.
CACCTTCAGGGTTGGGCTCAAGATTCCATGTAACTCTTGGATGAGTAGTGTCCTCTCTGCCATGAAACTTGCTCCCAGCCAGTTGATGCCTAACATGTGGAAGATCCTATGTTTGGTTCAGAAGCTTTGTACCAAGCATAGGTTAATACTTACTCTAGAGGATCTCAAGAATTTGTATTCTGTGAGATCTCAAGCCCGTGGGAGATTTATTTTTTTGGATCAAAATGGGGCAGACCAATCGGGTGGAGCACCATAATACTAAGGATGATAAGGACTGGAAGATGAGTTTCCTTTTCCTCAAGAGCGACATTCTTCAAAATGATGGGTGTTTGGATTACCCCAAAGCTGACAAAGGTTAGACTTCCTACTATGGTTTCATATGTTTTTAGTGTTCTATTTTTTTCTGGTCTGAGTCTCCTATGTAACAAACCGGATTTTTCAACAAAATAAATGAAATAAAACGAGTTTAAAATAGAAGAAAATAAAGGAAATTTAAGAAAGAAAAAGTTGCCACGGTGGCGGAAACACCGTGGAATCCGGATCGCCACTAAGCAAAACAAACGGTCTACACTTCAAAGTCTAAACAAGCAGGAACGAAATACCCGTACAAAGACTAGCAGATGAACAAGCGTTAAACTAACGAAAAGACTATACTTGTAACTACTAAAGTATTAGAGCTCTTCTCGCAGTTATCCTCACTCTTCACCCGTCCCGCATGCAAACCTGCCGCAAAAGATTGCAACAGCCACACTCAGTGGGGAGTAACTAGGTGCTCCCCAGTCATATTTCAACAAAACTAAAGTAGATAACAACACCACGATTATCTTAGCAGGCCTAAGGCCTATGATCAGAGTACAACAACAACACAAGCATACAGTCATACATACAACGTGTGTGAAACGTCTCAAGCTAGTTCCTCTTTAATAACCAAACCCAACTGCCAATACAACAATCAAACAAACAAACAACTGCAAGAGTAAGCACGGAGTACTGGGTGAAACAAGTAGAATCACCCCGGAATGACAAAAGTCCCAACCCTATGGCGGAATGACAAAATCTCCTCAAACTGTCTAAATTTGGCCAAACCCACCGCGAAAAAAACGGTTGAGAACCCCTAAGGGCGGTATCCGTCATACAAAATACGTCGTATCTCCTCACGCACGTGCCCAACAGTGCACGTACGCACACTCAACTCAAGCACGAAACAAACCAACCCAAAATCAACATCGATTTAGTCATCCGTTTACTCAACAAAGTCATAACTATCCAGTTATACCCAATTTCATCACAACTTATAGTCAACGGTTCAATAACAATCTTAATACGGAGTAATTATCATAATACCTCAATAATAATCGTACTAAAACAATCATAACAACCCAAAGTTATCATCTTTAAGTGACCTAGCAACATTATAACTCAAAGTCAATGTAAACAAACATCCTAATTCATGTTACTAGACTCAATAGTTTGAGAGCGACTCTAAAGAGCGACTCCAATTCACCCCAAAGATTGCAACTTTACAACACATACAACTCAAAGATCATAGCTTTGCATGCATACAATCAAACAATACATCCTAGACAAATTACTAGGGTCTCACACAAGTCAAAATATGGCTAGGGCTACACCCAGTTACCTTATTAAAACATCAAACAATCACAGCCTTCCTCTTCATTGATGTAGTTGGTGTCTTCTTTCTTGAATTCACCCTCTCCTTCACCTTAAACACAAATCATACACATAAATATAAGAAACAATACCCTAATAATATAGAATAACAATTAAACTATCTACATATACTAAGAACAAGGAAAGAACGAAGGAATACCGAAGGAAGAGTGAAAGGAATGAAATTAGGGTTGACTTGAGAAGAAAAGCATGAGTTTTGATTGAGTTTTAATGGAGTTTTGAGGATGTATTAAGTAGTAATTATGAGAGATATATGAGGGCTTTAATGTTTTAGGAAGAGTGAATGAGACTTATGGGGGAGTTAGGGCTACAAACATATTAAAAGCTGATAAATTGAGTCCCAAATAAATACGGACTCGAGCATACGTGCAGAACACGCAAGCAGTCTTGCCCACGTCCTGGTGTGGGTACCGAGGTTAAGGGGAACCACTCGACGTCTTGCTTAAGGGCGTTAAAATTTGAAAAAGATTAAGTTGGAAAAACATTTTAAAACTGCTTTGGAGTCGCCACTAAATTATGAGGGAAATTTAGAACCCGCCTTCTTGTCTTTAACTCTAAGACACGTCTTAGATTTCAAGGCACGTCGACACCTATCCGTCTAAGGTTAATGTGAAACCAGATTCGGATTCGGGTGAGGGTACTTTTCTAAAAAATGATTCAATTAACATGAGAACAATGCATGAGATGTGTGAGCTTAAGTAATTCGCTACGTACAAATGCGATTTAAGTTGTAAAGGATGTAGATGCATATGCAAAAGATTGTTTAAAACCCTCAGTTAAGCATGCTTAAACTTGTTAACGAAAATGGTTATGCTAGTGTCGAATTCTTGTTAAATTAATTAAAGGATTTATTGCCAAACACCACCTTTGAAAAGCAAATTTTGCGAAACACCACCTTTAAAAAAAAAACTTGTAAATTCATACCTTTTAAAAAAAAATTGCCAATTATGACCTTTTTCGCTTACTTTGACTAAAGTCAACTAAATTCCGATAAGTTGTCTCACCGGTAACAGCTGGCACGTGCCCAATACCCTCCAAGGTGGTGTTTGGCATAATAATTTATTCGTAAGGTGGTGTTTGACAAACATTTTTGACCATTTTTGTTCACATTTTGTTTCCCACATATGACAAGTTAATAGATTGACATTTCAGAACAAATTTTGACGGTTAATCCCTCTAACAATGACAACATTTACATTCCAACAACTAATTACATTATACCAACTTTTACAACTTACAATTATACCATTATTCGATAAAAATATAAAAGTTAATAGTAATAACACAAGTTTAAGATACAAATTCAACTCCTTTTGCTTTTCCAAAGATTTTCAAAGAGAGATTACTAAACTTCTATCCTTTTTCATCTAAATGTACCTTCATCTGCATTTGTGAGGTAAGTTACGACTTCAATCAACCCATTTTAGTCACCGGTTCAACTAACCACTTAAAAATATTTGCAATCACGCCTTAATGTTTCCGGATTATAAAACTTGCATGCCAAAAACCCTTTTCCAGATGTTTTGTTGTATAAATAAGTAGAGGGGGAAAAAAGCGAAGAAGGGAGAAAATAAAGCAAAGTAAAATGAATGGAAAAATAAAAATGAAAACATAAGGAGGAAAAATAAAATGGGGGAAACTTAAGAAGTAAAAGAGGGGAAAGAAAAAAGAGTTAAAGTAAAATAGAGGGAAAAGTTAGAGGGAATGAAACACATGTCAACTTTAGAAAATAGGAAACTTATCGGAATTACTTTGACTTTAGTCAAAGGAACCGAAAAAGCTCATAATTGGCAAATTTTCTTTTTTAAAGGTATGAATTTACAAGTTTTTTTTTAAAGGTGGTGTTTCGCAAAACTTGTTTTTTAAAGGTGGTGTTTGGCAATAAATCCTTAATTAAATGCAAGATGATGATTTGCTAATGTGTAAACTTAAAATAAAGTCCATTGGTTTATTTTAAAGGGGGGTCAGTTACTTATGCGACTTTGGAAAGGTGTTACGAATAGGGTGTGTATTCGAGGTGCATGGCCGCCTTATGCAAAGCAGACTTGCGTACCAAAGTCGGGTGGGTACTAGAATGTAGACCCTTTGAGTCTAAAGAAGTAAAGAAAGAACCTTAACCAAGTTAGGATTAAGAACTAATTGTCTCAAGCTAGAAATCTGGCAGCGCTTCGCTTCTAAAGGGGAGAATTCAACACGAGAAAGTGAAGAATTCAAGGTTTGTATGTGTGAGGCTTTGAGAGAGTTTATGTGTGTGTTATGCTGATAATTCGTGTCCTTATGGTCGTGCTAAAGGCTTGTATATATAGGAGAGAGCTCGTAAAGATTTAGGAAATATGAGGATAAAATCGGCCTTGGGAATCGCAAGACAGGTTGCGAATTGCCCAGGAAATCGCAACAGGCCATGAGATTTCCCCTCAGAATCGCAAGGAGACTTGCGATTCCTTGGGCAGGCATTATGACCCGTATTCCGTATATTTCCAAATTATATTCTGGTATTATACGTAATATCCTTTATTGAGCTCTAAGATACCGTGTATCAGCTTGTTGTAGGGTTTGTTTGATGATCTCTCGGGTCTTGGGAAGCGGGCCAAGAGTGCTCTGGGCACAGTTTTGGGCCCAAAACCCGAAATTGTGAAATGGGTGCATTTTGTAGTATATTTTGAAGCGTGAAGGCTCGTGAAGCCGTATTTTGTGTTTGCAAGTGCTAAAAGGCGGTTTTAGCAACCGGACCTAAATTTAGGAATTTATGAGAATTGAAGTGGGCCTTGTTAATGTAAAAAGGCCAATTGTATTATGTTTTATAAAAAGGGTGCGCGCATGCCGATTTGGACCTAGACTTGAGACAAGCTAGACTCTAAGTGAACCAAAAGACATTTATTTAGCGAGATGACACTACTGACCTCATTTTGCATTGTAAAACGACTCAACTTGAATTCGACACAATTAGTACTGTTTAAGTCAACGTAAAAGCTTGCATGTAAAAGTCTGTGGTTACATCAATGGGTTTTTAGCGGGAGGTACGGATACAGGTATCAAGAGAGCCCCCAGTTTGACCGAGCTTGGACTAAAGCGAAAGTCAAACTACACGACAGTATCCGGACCGTTACAGTCTCGGTACTATCAGCGGAACGGAACATGTGTCCATGGGTGAGACTAGGACTCCGAACCGGGCTTATCCGGGGCGGGACAAACATGTTTAAGGACATGACGGTCCGTGCAACATGTGAGGTCATGCCTGCCTGCTGAATGCCTTTGTGTGTTGTGCTGTTGCTATTGCTGGTGCTGTTGTTGTTGCTTGGTCTCGCCGAGGAGCGCAGGTGGTCGTGCTTTTGCTTGTGCATCGTGCTAGTGCTTGGTCTCGTGAAAGAGCGCAGATGCTTGGTCTCATAAAGAGCGCGGATGTTTGGTCTCGTAAAAAGCGCAGGTGTATGCTCGCTGGGAATTACCGTCCAGGGGAAGGTGTTCATGCTTGTGTATGATGCATATGTGTAATTGCAAAGGCGCTTGCGTTTGTAGTTGTATGATGCTTAGAGTCGCTAATGAGTGCGTGTGTATGTATATGTGCAAGTGTATATAGATGCTTTGTGTTTAAACTCCGTTGGGGAGGTCAAGGATAATCCGTTTAGGATGTTTACGCAGGAGTGTTCTTCTTTGGATAGTACGACCCACTGGGGATAATGCCGCTGGGGATATAGATTCGCTAAGAGTGATCTGCAGGGGAACATGTGTAATTGTGATTTGCTTCAATCCGCTGGAGATGCGTGTGGTCGTGAGTGTAAATAGAGGTTGTATGTAACCTGTAAAGGAATGTGCTGTGTATTCCTGCGTTTACGTCGAATATTAAATGTTAATATACGCGCGTGGTGGACTTTAGGTGACGCCTTAACCGATGGCACGGTTGCATGTGCTAGTGCTTGTGGCGGACTGTAAGTGACGCCTTAACCATGAAAGCTTGCGTGTATGAAGAAAAATACTTAGGCTTGGAAATGAATCAACGTGCCCAACATGGAGAGAAAACGTGGAACAAAACATGCCTCAGAAATTGCATTGTTGACTAGTGATTCTTCCGGGGAATCTCTTATCAATTGGCGATTTCAAGCGTGGACTCATTCGCACATGTCGTTGTTTCGAATCCGAAAAAATTTGAATCTCGCGATTTTCTCTTCTAAAGTCTTCGTATTTCGCTTGCTCTCGCCATGAAAATGTGGTATCATTGCGATTCCTTTGGATTCATGTGATACATGTCTCTTGGACTTGGGATGTTTGGTGCTTAAACTCATATTCAAGTACGTGATGTCTGGACCCACGTTCGGGTGCTTAGTGCTATATGCTTTGGTGCTTGAACCCACACTAGGGTGCTTGAATGTTTGTTTGCATGCTAAAAGGTTGAACTCGTGTTTGAGTGTTTTTTCGCTTTGGTGTATGAGCCCATGTTAGGGTGCTTCATGCTCGATGCACATGTAAAAGTATTATGCTTTTAGCGTGCATGCTATTGTTTGAGGCGGTTTTAGAGGTGGTCTTGAGGTGCCCTACCAGGGGAAGACGCCTAACTACATCCAGGCCAGTTACATCATGGAGTACTTCGAGGGGAAGACTCAGCACGGCCCTGAGGCTTGGAGCCACGAGCAGAACGCTCGTATGTGGCTCTGGTGGTTTGTAAGCTCGATTTACTTCAGCGTGAAGAGGGAGCGTGCCGCCACGTCAGTGCTGATGTATCTCCTTGATTGGAGTGCTATCGAGCGATACGACTGGGCATCTCTGGCTCTGGGCCTGTGCATCCGATTTTGTATGGATGCTGTAAGGCCGCGTACGATGCACTTGGGGTCCAGGATTCCGATTGTCTCTCCTGGCCTGCTGATGGAGGTTAGTTGCTTTGTTTTAGCTTTGATTTGCATTGTGTTTGCTTTGAATTGTGCCTTAGTTTGCATATTTCTTTGTGTAGTGCTGGATCTATAGCCATTTCCCTTTCATTCTTCCTGAGAGGGCCGCGGCTGTAGAGAGGACGTACCCGGCGGTGTTTACTTGGGGCACCTGCAGCCGTCTTGGGTACGACTGGACGTACGACCTTGTTCGGAGGCAGCTGAACCAGCTGAGGAGCGGTCAGGTGTGTTCTGAACCATTCTAAATAGCGTGTATTTAGATGACTTGTGAAAGTGTTCTGACATGTGTTGTTTGTGTAGTTACATACGCGTCCGTGGGAGCAGTACTTAGATGTCCCAGAGGGGCTATGGGCGCGTTTTCGAGAGTGTGACGCCCAGCGGCTGTACGTGGCGACACCGTATGGGTACGACTGGTACATAGGCAAGCGTTTGTCAGCTCAGACGAGGCATCCAGACTTCATCGTACCAGCTGACCCGCCTAGGGTGTTGTTCGAGTCGCGTGTCCTGAGTCCACTCCAGAGGCGACAGTATCGCGTGAACAACAACTTATTCACACAGGCAAATAACAATCAATCGATCGATCAATACCATATTAAATCAAATAATTCAACACAAAATTAGGTCCAAAACAAGCAAAAAAGCGAAATAGCTATCTAAATTCACAAAATAAGACATGAAACATTACAAAATTATCACAAATAAGTAAACTTTGAACTGAACTTAATTTGCCGAATTAAAAATTGAAAAACCGAGAACTTGTAAACGAATCAACTAAAATCGAACCTAATTCTCAAAATCATTGAAAATTACAAAGTAATCCTAATTCATTAATATAATTCAGATGAAAATTAATAAGTATAGTTTTCTTATTCGAACAAATTAATTGAACAAAAATAAAGGGTTAAAAAGACGAAAAAGAAACCTGAATTGAGTTGTATTGGTGTAGAAATATCAATTACAAGAGCAATAGATGTTGAGATTTACGGAGTACTGCGATTTGGGGGAAGAGCAAATTGTTATTTATGCAAATCAATGGCGGTTTTGTTAACCTGACATTGAGTTTTAGTGGGATTTGATTTTTTGCGGGAGGTTTAGGTTTTGGTAGGCTTTTATTACTTAATTAATTATTCAACACACGCGCGTACGAATGAGGCCGGCGGTTTTCTTTTTTAATTGTTAAATGAACTTTTGGTGTCAATTACAAAAGATTTAGGATTAATTGTCAAGAATAATCCGAACTGGTCATCTTATTCCATAAATAATCCGAACTCGAATTAATCCACGAATAATCCCAACTATTGAAGTAACATTCCAATAATGTACTTTGGTCAATTTCAATCGACTCTAACACGTAAAAAATGGTGAAATTGACTCTAACTTCCTCTCACTCTTAATTTAAGTCAAATTCAAACATGGAAAAATGGTGAAATTGACTCTAACAGCACCATTAAATTGAGCGTAGTCCATGTCGCGGTATTCCAGCGATACTGAACAGGACCGCCAATTCTAGCTTCAGCTGCTAAATGGACGACTAAGTGCACCATGATAGTGAAGAAAGTAGGTGGAAAAAGCTTCTCTAAATTACAAAGAATTATAGCAATATTTGATTATAATCGATCGATCTCACTGATGTAAAGAGTTTTTGAGCATAGAGTTTGAAAAAACTCACACAGCTCTATTAAAATTGATGTCACTTTCTCATGTAAGCTCTCTCTCATTGCAAGAGGCAATAGTAATTGCATTAAAATATAACAATCATGACTTTTTAGCCCCGATAATTTTCGCTTTAGCACACAACGCGAAATATTTGACGCATAGCCATCTGGAAATTTCACATTCTCAAGAACTTCACTAAATCGATCTTTTGCATCTTTGCTAAGATTATATGGTGCTGGGGGCAAATAAGTTCTTCCATTTCCTTTACGTTGAGGCCATAAATGTTTTCTAACCCCAATTTCCTGCAGAGTCTGGCGAGCTTTTAAATTATCTTTCGACTTGTTAGGAACATTTAACAATGTATTGATTATATTGTCACACACATTCTTCTCTATGTGCATTACATCGAGATTATGGCGCAACAAGTTATGCTCCCAATAAGGAAGATCAAAGAAAATGCTTTTCTTTTTCCATGTTTTTGGTTCCACACCAGACAAATTATCTTGGGTTTTTTTTACCAAGGGTAAAACGAATGTCTTTCAATTGCCCCAACACAACTGAACCAGATGGTGGTTTAGGAGCAAGTCTAAACTCTTTAGTATTATCAAAAGACTTCTCATCATTTCTATAAATATGGGAAGGATCTAAAAACCTACGATGACTCATATAGCAAACTTTTCCACTATGCTTGTAACGCTTAGCCCACTTATTAGAATTACAACAAGGACAAGCATTCTTCCCATAAACACACCATCCTGATAAGTTACCATAGGCGCGCAGGAAAGTCATTGATAGTCCACATAAGAGCAGCACGTAAATGGAAATATTTCTTTTCACATACATCATATGTGTGCACACCGACCTCCCATAGTTCCTTCAATTCATCTACTAAGGGGCTCAAGTATGTATCGATATCATTCCCAGGGGATTTTGGGCCCTGGATAAGTGTAGAAAGAATAATATAAGGCTTTTTCATGCACAACCATGGAGGCAAGTTATATACTGTTAAAAGCACATGCCATGTGGTATACGTGCTGTGCATTTCCGCAAATGGATTAAAGCCATCAATGGCTAAACCCAATCTAACATTTCTAGGATCATCGGCAAATGATGGATGTCGAGCATCAAAACTCTTCCAAGCCTCAGAATCTGCAGGGTGCCTTAATACAGCATCATCTTTTATGCGGTCTTTGTCATGCCATCTCATATGCTCATTTGTTTTAGTTGACATAAACAACCTCTGCAATCTGGGTTTTAGAGGGAAGTACCACATGACTTTGACAGGAATTTTATTTTTTTTCTTTTTCTTTTTAGTATCAGTCGTAGAGGTAGAAGCGTTTTCGGTACTCTCTTCACTAGACAATTTCCAACGAGATGCTCCACATTTTGTACACTCGTTGTAATGAGCATTTTCTTTCCAGAACAACATACAATCGTTTACACATGCATCAATTTTCTCATACTTAAGAGTGAGTTTATCAACAATTTTCTTCGTTTCATAAAGAGAGTCAGGAATTGTCGCGCCTTTTGGAAGAGCCTTTTTGAATATCTCGAGTGTCTTTTCAAATGACTTATCAGACCATCCAAAGTTACATTTAACATTATAGAGATGCAACACGAGTGAAAGCTTGGAGTATTCTTTACAACCAGGGAACAACTCTAACATAGCGTCTTGTAATAAGACATTAAACATATCGATCTCAGATGGAAGAGGCTCGGGTAAGTTACTTTCCGTAGGAATATCCTCACCCAATTGATTTTCAGTGGTTAAATTAGGAGAATCATTAAGGTTTGCACAAGATTGATTTGTAGTTATACTATCAATTCCATAAGCATCTCCTAACATTTCTATAATACCCGAATCAAAATTTGAAGTTTGAGCATCTTGATGATGAACCGGGGCATCCTCATATTCAAAGTCCTGATACCATTTTTGAAAATCACGCATAGGTCCCTTTAACTAAATTATCAAAGACGTCTTTTTCATTACAGCGATGATATCGTACGCATCGTGCGCAAGGACAAGCAATTGTTTTATCTTCACTAGAATTTTTTTCGAAAGCATGTTTTACGAACTTTGTTAATCCTGTTAAATATTCGGAACTTCCAAGATCATAATCAGACCAAGTTTTACGTTTTCGGTTGTCCATAATAATTCTCTGCTAAGAAGTAAAATTTTTCATGAATATATGAAATCACATAGTTGTTTGTTACTTGTCTATACAAGATCAAAGTAACTAGCCTGTAGAATCTGCCACTTTATATCAAAATTCAGAATACAAAGTTTAAATACTTAGTCGCGACGGAATCAACTGATGCACGTAATTTTAATAAAAGTTACTAAACATCAATAATTTCAAGGCCTCACAAATATGAAAATTATAAATTCATATGTTTTCTTCAAATTGCATAATATTAAATCACACATTTAACACTTGATGTTTTCTAGGTATTTATCTACCTTGAAGTCTTATGTAAGAAATAAAGCACGTCCTGAGGGGTCTATTGCAAATTCTTATCTTATCCAAGAATGCATTTATTTTTGCTCCCGATATTTAGAAGGAGCTGAAGACATTAAAAGTCATACTACTCGGAACAATGCTCAATCTATCGATGATCTAGAGTGTAGTCAAAATTATCGTCTTTTCTTTCCTGTTGGACAACCATATGGACGAGTCGAAGGTTTTATGATGGATGATACAACAATCACACAAGCACATCGATATGTGCTTTTCAATTGTGATTGCAAAGATATTGAATCTTTAAGAGAGTATGACTTTTATCTTCTTTTTTTCCCTACATTTTTCATTTTATTACCTTTGTTAATTGTCAATGATGTCTGTGGTGGTTGTTGGTAATTTTCCACTATCAATGTTGTTGGTGTTGTTCTATCATATGTTTTTGCTAGCTGGGATTTGATACGTTTGGTAATTGTTGTTGTCGGGGATGCGGGGTGCGCGATTTTTTGGGCTGGTGTATTTTCTGTTGTGCGGCTGGTGTCGATACTCTTATGCATTCTTCTTTGTGAAGGCTGTTATATGGTTCTTGATCGTTCTTTGCCATATAGGCTTTGAAAGTATTGCTACGTGATGCACGATTATCGGTCGCTGGTAGTGCGTGATTTTTCAATAGTTAGTTATACAGAGTATGATTTTGACCGAAATTGTTATTAGGATAAAAGGCTAAATAATTTCGTGATAATTGAAATTCGTTGATGTAAATTGTAAGTATAAAAAAAGTGTACGACGTAAATGAATTCAATAATTTTTTTGTTGGAATGTACATGTAGGGAAATAACGATTCAACTTACTAGGGAAGCGAAAACTTGGTGAGCCGCTTGACATCTTTGTAATGACATTGGTGAGCGATATTTTTCTATCGTATTACTCTTCTTTTGACTATGCCAATAAATGAAGAATGTGAATTAATACTTAATGAGTATATGTTTTTTTTGCAGAGTACTATGGCTTATGAAATGATCTTCAGGAAGGAAAAATAGGACATAGGGAGGATGGTCTTTCAATTTTGTTATTTACGGAATTAGCAGCAGCTTTACTTTTTGCCTCACTTTGAATGTTAGATTAGAATTTTAGTGTTTTACATTTAATTCTTGTTGGTTGTAGATGTACCTATTTTTTTTCCGTTATTTTATCATTTTGTGGCTAGTATTATTGACATCAATATTTGATGCGAGTATATTGACTTTCAATCCAAAATATTGTTTTCAATATCATGATTTTTGTTTATTGCGAAAAAAAAAATTAATATATACGTATCGTGTCGATTGTAGTCGATATATTAGCTATCTCTGCGATTGTTTAAATGGATGTTTCGTATCATAAATATTAGCCACCAAAGTGTCGTATACAATTGTGTTTGTGAACGCATTTCGTGTCGATTGTATTCGTTACCCTACGTCTTGAGGAGAATGCATGATCGACCATTTCGTGTCAAAACTATCCGCCACAATATACGCCACTACAGCTTTTGACTAATCGTGTCGATTCATGATGACAATCCCAACGATTGCAGTAATCGACGCGATAGGCTACGGTAACGAGGCCTATAGTGTCGAATAGGGAATCGATGGGATAACATTTAGTGTCGAATACAATTGACACGAAAACCCTTGATAATCGACACGACAAGTGGTTTTTCTTGTAGAGAAGGGGAATACAAAAGAAAATGATTCAAATATTCATCTTAGAAAACACGAAAAAAACAAAAAGTTACAAATGAAGCGACAGCACTGATGAAACAACCAAAACGTCAAGAAGATGAAGCAGAATACGAACAAGCAAGTAGATGCTGAACATTGAGATGCTACGTTAGGAATAGTGTCACCGCACATTATCCCTCTTATACAACATTGGGATGTTATGTTTTGATACTTTGAATAAAAGATTGTGATACTTTTTATAGATTGTTGTGATACTTTTAATTATGAATGATGATACTTTCAGTAGAATGGAGTGTTACTTTTATAGAATGTTATGATACATTTACTATTCTTTTTTTTATAAAATGTTGTGATATTTTATATAATATGTTGTGATACTTCTTATGTAACATTGTGGTACTTCATATATTAAGTTGTGATACTTTTAACGTAAAGTCCGAATGCAGAGTAATACAAAACAACATATGTTCAACCACATATACATGACGAATTCAAACGTATAGTAAATGAAGTTTTTGAAAAATATTCTTATATCAAATACTAATGTAACTTAAACACCATCGAAGCAACATGAATTATGATCTTGAAAAGAAGAATTTCCTCGTTCATCTTCCACTCAATGGCAAAAATTAATCTGAATTAAAAGTAGGCTGCAAACATAAAACAACAATCATTTTTCAATTATTATGATAACATATTAAATATAAATGTTTTAAAATATAACATAAGTACTTCTTAATGTTCTTATATTAACTTGTGATACTTTTGATATACATACATTTTGATACTTCTTATATTAACATGTAAAATCTTTTATATAACATTTTGATACTTCTAGTGTAAAATTGTGATACTTACAATGTGAAATAGTGACACTAGCTTTTAATCAAATACTTCATTGAGACATTTAATCAAACACCTAGCGAGCAAACACAAGCACAGAAACTCAACGTAAATAATCAATTCATATGTGATATTTTTACTTGAAATTCATTTTTTTAAGTAATGAAACATTGTAAAATAAAAATCATAATGAAATCAATAGCATCGTTATACCTCTAGTGTAAAAATGTGATACTTCCAGTGTAAATCAGTGGTACTTCTATTGAAAAACAATTACAAATACTTTATTGACGCATTTCATCAAACATCTAGTGTGCAATAAACAAGAACACAAAATATGATAACTTAATTGATCATATTAAATCCACCACAACATCAAAAATTGTTAATAACTAAAAGATTATCAATAAACAGAGCAAATTCACAACAACGATTGATGACATTAAATATCAAAATCATGACAAAATTTGAGTAAGAAATCATTAAACTAGTATTGAATAATTAAAAAATAAGATGAATCAACAAACACAATTTGAAAGGAATGGATCAATTACACAAGACATGAATTCATCCTGAAAAAGCAAAATCGTAATAGGTGTTATTTAAAATAGGACAAAAATATACAGTTATTGATCAAATCATGATTGTAGATAAAACTTAGTGAAAAATTTGATGTGTGATTGAAATTAGATCGAAATCAAGGATTTGATAAATGTAAAACAAACGCAAATTGATCGACAACACACCTGACATGATGATAAACTCAAAATTGAATGAAGAAATTGAGTTTGATTTTGGATGAATTCAAAGCTGAATTGCAAAAGATGATCGACGAGAGTCGATTAATCGTCGTTTGATTTCAGATGTCGAATAGGGAATCGATGGGATAACATTTAGTGTCGAATACAATTGACACGAAAACCCTTGATAATCGGCACGACAAGTGGTTTTTCTTGTAGAGAAGGGGAATACAAAAGAAAATGATTCAAATATTCATCTTAGAAAACACGAAAAAAACAAAAAGTTACAAATGAAGCGACAGCACTGATGAAACAACCAAAACGTCAAGAAGATGAAGCAGAATACGAACAAGCAAGTAGATGCTGAACATTGAGATGCTACGTTAGGAATAGTGTCACCGCACATTATCCCTCTTATACAACATTGGGATGTTATGTTTTGATACTTTGAATAAAAGATTGTGATACTTTTTATAGATTGTTGTGATACTTTTAATTATGAATGATGATACTTTCAGTAGAATGGAGTGTTACTTTTATAGAATGTTATGATACATTTACTATTCTTTTTTTTATAAAATGTTGTGATATTTTATATAATATGTTGTGATACTTCTTATGTAACATTGTGGTACTTCATATATTAAGTTGTGATACTTTTAACGTAAAGTCCGAATGCAGAGTAATACAAAACAACATATGTTCAACCACATATACATGACGAATTCAAACGTATAGTAAATGAAGTTTTGAAAAATATTCTTATATCAAATACTAATCTAGCTTATACACCATCGAAGCAACATGAATTATGATCTTGAAAAGAAGAATTTCCTCGTTCATCTTCCACTCAATGGCAAAAATTAATCTGAATTAAAAGTAGGCTGCAAACATAAAACAACAATCATTTTTCAATTATTATGATAACATATTAAATATAAATGTTTTAAAATATAACATAAGTACTTCTTAATGTTCTTATATTAACTTGTGATACTTTTGATATACATACATTTTGATACTTCTTATATTAACATGTAAAATCTTTTATATAACATTTTGATACTTCTAGTGTAAAATTGTGATACTTACAATGTGAAATAGTGACACTAGCTTTTAATCAAATACTTCATTGAGACATTTAATCAAACACCTAGCGAGCAAACACAAGCACAGAAACTCAACGTAAATAATCAATTCATATGTGATATTTTTACTTGAAATTCATTTTTTTAAGTAATGAAACATTGTAAAATAAAAATCATAATGAAATCAATAGCATCGTTATACCTCTAGTGTAAAAATGTGATACTTCCAGTGTAAATCAGTGGTACTTCTATTGAAAAACAATTACAAATACTTTATTGACGCATTTCATCAAACATCTAGTGTGTAATAAACAAGAACACAAAATATGATAACTTAATTGATCATATTAAATCCACCACAACATCAAAAATTGTTAATAACTAAAAGATTATCAATAAACAGAGCAAATTCACAACAACGATTGATGACATTAAATATCAAAATCATGACAAAATTTGAGTAAGAAATCATTAAACTAGTATTGAATAATTAAAAAATAAGATGAATCAACAAACACAATTTGAAAGGAATGGATCAATTACACAAGACATGAATTCATCCTGAAAAAGCAAAATCGTAATAGGTGTTATTTAAAATAGGACAAAAATATACAGTTATTGATCAAATCATGATTGTAGATAAAACTTAGTGAAAAATTTGATGTGTGATTGAAATTAGATCGAAATCAAGGATTTGATAAATGTAAAACAAACGCAAATTGATCGACAACACACCTGACATGATGATAAACTCAAAATTGAATGAAGAAATTGAGTTTGATTTTGGATGAATTCAAAGCTGAATTGCAAAAGATGATCGACGAGAGTCGATTAATCGTCGTTTGATTTCAGATGATTTTGGATGAATTAAACAGAGAGAAGGTAGAGAGAGAAAGCAAATTTAAGTAATGAAGAAGAAGCCTTTAGGGAGGGTTTAAATACGTGTAATATTAGATTAATAAGTGAGAACTAATTTGAGCCATTGGATCTACATAATCCTATGGTTGAGATTTGGATGTAGGATTTAAAAATATGGGGTGGATTTACATGATCCTATATATATATATATATATATATATATATATATATATATATATATATATATATATATATATATATATATATATATAGGGATAAGATCAATCAAGCCCAAGTTATGAGGGAAAGTCGTTAAGCCCAAAATTCCAGGTTTGAAATTTTAACCAAAAAATTTGAGATTTTAACCAAAAAAATGAGATTTTAACCAAAAAAAAAAAAGATTTCAATTTTTCCGGCCGGTCCATTGACCGGCCTTCCCACCTCCTTTTGAGATTTAATCTTAGCCGTTGATTTGGGCTTAGATTACGACTCAATGGCTTTCTCTAGGCTTTGAGCTTAAAAGATCTTATCTCTCTCTCTCTCTCTCTCTCTCTCTATATATATATATATATATATATATATATATATATAGAGAGAGAGAGAGAGAGAGAGAAAAGTTATAGAGAGTCCAACTATTCATTAGAGTCCTAGAGTCTAATTCTCAGCCCTTGGATTAAAGTTGGATGGAGGGCTGAGATCTGTTCTGATTAATAAAAAAAAAATATAAAAAAAAAAAAGTACCCAATTAGAAAATTAGGCTCCTGATTGTGTTTTCTATGTTCGTCGTTTTTGAAACCAAAAAAAACCATCCATCTTCTTCTATTCTCTGCTTGGTCTCCTTTAATCCTATTTTCCAGGTTTTTTCTTCTTCTTATTTTTTTTAATATGTTGCCATCATCTTCTTCCATTCTCTTTTAGAATTTTTTTGTTTTTAAATTTGTGATTTGAAATCTCTGGCTTTTTCAATTATGGGTGATATTGTTGAAGTAAATTATGATGATTGTATTTCAAGTAATTTCTTCTTTTTTTTGTTTCAGAATGTTAAATTTCGTTTTCAGTAATTTTTTTAAGCGTCTTAGATTTGTCCGTTTCTGATTTCACCCGTTTTTCGTTTCAGAAATTGAATTTTTATTATTTTAGTACTTTTGAATCGTGTTATTTGTTGTTTTTTTCGTTTTAATTTTATTTTTTTTGTATTAAAATGTTATATTTTAATAAATTGTTTTCCGAATGTTATAGGTTCACTTGAAGGTGTTGACTTAAATGGAATAAATGAAGGTGCTTTGTGCGAGAACGTTGAAAAAGACTTCAAGCCCTATGTTGGACAGGAATTTGTTAGTGTCGAAGAAGCAGCCAATTTTTATAACATATATGGAATAGGTTCGGGTTTTGGTACACGTAAATATACAGCAAAGCATTGGAGAGACGGGTCGTTGAAATCAAAGTTGATAGTATGTAATAGGGTGGGTTCTTATTATGCGAAGAAGAATCCTAGTAAAGAAGATGACAGTGTAGAAACGATTGGAAGGATAACAAGCGTTCTTAATGTTGGATGTAAAGCGAGGATTCGGTTGTTCTGCTTAAACGGAAAATTTACTGTAAACGAGTTTACTGAGGAGCACAATCATGAGCTTCTTTCAGTTCAAGAGAGGGAGTTCAAGAAGCTTGCATCCAATTTGACTTATTACCACAAAAATTTCATTGTGTCGAATATAAGGGTTAGTAGATAACAATTCTATTTTATTTTGTTAAAATACGTTTTTTTTAGAATGGAATTTCATTTAATTCAATGGGTCAGTGACTGGAATTTCTTTTTTCATATATTGTTTAGAACTTGTATAACTTATAACGGTAATTTCAATTCCAAAATTTATGAATTTATATAAAAATGGTTGTGTCTGTGAAGTTTTTTTGGCGATTAAGATTTCAAAATATCATTTGAGATCTTAAATTTTGTACCTGGAATTTCAATTTTAATCTTTACATGAGAATAGAATAGCAGCAGTAGTAGATGCAGTACATTGGGAATTTACTTGACTGCATTGAAATTCTTTTAATTGGTATTGAAATTCGTAAAAATGCTGTTGGTATATCATTTTAACATGAAATTGTATTTTCTCTTGGCAGCTTAAAATTGGTGCTACAAAGACGTATAGAATGATAAAAGAACATGTAAACGGGTTCTCAAACGTAGGGGCAACCCTGAACCAGTTTAAAAATTTCCAGCGAGACCTAAAATGTTTCATTCATGAAAAAGATGGGCAGTTGTTCGTTGACCGGTTTAAGAGTATGGCGGATAACAGATCTGGTTTTTTCTTTGATTTTGATGTTGATGCTGATGGTAGTTTACGTCGAGCTATTTGGGCTGACGCTGAGGCAATAAGGAATTACGAAGTATTCGGCGATGCTTTGTCATTTGATCCAACGTACTCAACGAACAAATACTCAATGATTTTCACACCTTTTACGGGGGTGGACAACCACAAACGTACAATTACTTTTTCTGGTGCGCTAATTGCGAATGAGGACTACGAATCTTTCAACTGGGTGTTCGATAGGTTTCTTAAAGCAATGGGTGGAAAAGAGCCAGAGTATATTATTACCGACCAAGATCCGGCTATCATAAAATCAGTTGGGCATATTTTTAAGCGGAGCCGCCATAGATTTTGCATGTGGCACATAATGAATAAGGTACCGCTTAAGTTTGGCGGTGCTAGCAGTGATTTGACAGAATTTGTCAGAAAGTTGAACGGTATAGTTTGGGATGCTGAAATTGGAGCGGCCGATTTTGATTGCCGTTGGCTGGAAATAATGAATGAGCACGGCGTCGGTAAAGGAGATTGGTTTGAAGAGTGCTTCTCCATTAGAAGACAGTGGGTAATGGCCCACTGCCGAGACTTAAGAATGGGTTCACTTTTGAGAACAACACAAAGGTCGGAAAGCTCGAATTCTTTTTTTAAGAAATTTGAGCATAAGTCCGGCACATTAGTGGAATTTTGGTTGAGGTTTGAGAGTGCTATTGAACAACAGAGACATAATAAGAACATTCTGGACACTAAAGACAGACATAGCACACCGACAATGATGATAACAAAGTCGAAGATTGAGGAGTACGGTGCGAAGGTGTACACGCATAAGATATTTCAAGAATTTCAAGAGGAGGTGAGGTGTTCAATTACCAACTGTATTGTTAGGGGGTACAGGGAAGAAGATGATGAGCAGATTACCACGTTGAAAGGATCTGCAAACGATATTGTAATTGATGTCCATTATAATCCAGGTATTGGAAATCTTTTTATTTAGACTGTAATCTCGAATTTTATAGCTATAATGTCAAATTCTGGAAATCATTATAGCGTCACCTAACTGTAAGCTATCCAGGTAGTAGAATTCTTGTAATTCGTGCTGAAATTTGGAATTATGTTGTTACAATTTCAAATTTTACAATACGTTAAGATTGTATAGGAAAATAACAGTTTGTCATTTAATTTGTTACAGTGACTTCTGAAATGAAATGTAGTTGTACACTTTATGAACGTAAAGGTCTTCCTTGTCGTCATATACTTTGATTGTGTACTTGCCATGCCATTGAGAAAATACCTAGTAGCTTGCTTGCTAGAAGGTGGTTGAAACAAGAAGTTTTCGAGATTGGTGAAGGGGTGCAGCAGCTACAGTTGAGTTCGGCAAGAAATCAAGATGGGAGACAAAGTGAGATGACAAAGCTGTGGGCAGAGATTCATGAAACTGTTGCCTTTGTCCAGCGAGGAGATTTGCCGAATGTGATAGAGTTGTGTGAGAATCTTAAGAAGTTTAGAGAGGAGCACAAGTCATGCGCTGAAACAGTTACTAAGGACCAGGAATTTGAAAATTTACTTGGTTGTAAAGTGATATCTGAAGTTTCTATCTTGCCACCTAAGCAGTCTAAAAACAAAGGTAGTGGAAAACGTATGTTGTCTAGTAAGAATGTGGTTATTCTTTATTGCCATGAGTAAACAGAAACGGATGTGCAAAAATTGTAAGCAACTAGCAAACCATGACAAGAGAAATTGTCCATTCCCTTTTGTGGAAGATTAGTGAATTTTTTGTTATACTGAAATTGTACATTGTTAAGTTGGAATTCTTAAAAAGTTTGTTACAATTCTATTTTTTGTTGTTGAAATTTTATTTTATGTTAAATAAATTACAATTTATGTTAAATAAATTACTAGATTATTTTGGTAGCACACTTGTGTTAAATCTGAAATTTTGGTAGCACACTTGAAGATAATTGGATATTTTCTTTACTTGAAATTGTACTTTAGGAAATGCAGTTTGGAATTCTATAAAACGTCGCTATAATTCTTTTTTTTTTTTGTTGGAATTTCATTTACTGATAGATGTTACCATAAAATAGAAGAATAACAGCTGAAAGAAGTTTAACAGAAAACTGTTAAATCTCAAATCATAATTGAAATACTGAATTAAGTAGCTTACTTGAATTGAAGAGGTGAAGTAAAATAGAAAATCTTTAATACAAATTCAACAATTCAACGCTGACAGAGTTTAATAAAACAGTAGTACTAATCAAAGTAAGAACGATGTTCAAAACAAATCAAAACAGAACGCTGAGTTCATAAGAAGTCAAACGGTGACAGTGGTCTATTTTTGCGCCCTCTTCTGCTTTTTCTGGAGGTAACGCTTACCTTGAAGGTCCTTCACAAAGTGGGGCTTCGCCTTCACAAATTTGGAGACGTTTTCAAGTAAAACGTCACGCTTCAAGTTACAGTCGGCTAATAATAGGGCTGCAGCCAATTCGCAAACAAGAACACGCCTATGATTCTTTGAAACCATGTTCGGGTCATCCAACGGAGTACCTTCATACATAAGCATATGCATCATGGCGAGCAAGGCAGATTCATTGTCATTGGGGTCGTTATGTTGCCATTTGAATTCTCGGAAACGCGTGTCAAAATTTGAACATCCAGCACACTTCTCGAAGGACCACTTCTCATAAAAGTCACTTAGGCCTTCAGACTGGACGGTGAAGAAATAGTAAACACGGTGTGCAATGGGTTTAGACAATAACGTAAAGAGATTTAAAAAAAATATCATGTAGAAGCAAACTTACAACGACAACTTTCGCATAGTTGTGGACTGTCGATTCTTCTTCGCACGCGGTCATTTTTTGGTTGTCTAATATGTCAATGGCCTTATCTTTGAAATTGACACAGACAACAAAAAAATGATCACCAACAACTATTGGAATGAAGAAGAGCTCCGCGTCCATATAAAAAAGTTTATCACAGTCCAACACAAACTTATCCCACAATGCAAAGAGATCATCTTTAATTTCGGGGTTAGGTGTTGATTGACGATGTGAAGCGACAAGCCTGTCGATATGAACCTGATAATCAGTTAAAAGGAAATTGGTTAAGAGTCACTAATTTTTAACATACAGTAAAAAAACGTACTTATGGTACAACATATGACAATTCTTCTTCACTGACTTAAGATGTTATTTTTGTACTTTGGAATTTCATTTTAAACGATAATTTCCATCTGATGGTGGAATTTCAAATTTACAATTGAAATCTTACAATTTTGACAAAGAATTTCAATTTTTTTTTAGGAAATTTACATCAACTTGAATATAGCAAGTCTAATATATATATATATATATAAAGCAGAAACCATGGTCTCTATGGTCGACATTTGTCCTAATATAATTGGTTGATACAAAAATTATTATATTAATATATATAATCTAAGTTATTATTATATAATAAAACTTATTAATCTTAATATAATTGGATATTTTAATATTTTTAGGATTTAATCTAAGTTATTATTATATAATAAAACTTATTAATTTTAATATAATTGGATATTTTAATATTTTTAGGATTCTAAAATAAAATAAGTTTTTTTTAGTAAAGCATTTAAAAAAAAGAAATTACCTTAAACATAATCAAATATATTTAAAAATATATAATCAAATATTGTAACAAACACTCTATATTTTCAAATTAAAATTAGAAAAAATAAATACATTATATTTGGAAGGTGTGAAAAATAAAATAAATAAATTTTTGAAAGTAATATTTTTTTAATGAAAATTAAATTAGTTAGATTACATTAGGAAAATTTAGTATATAATTCTTGGTGTTATTTAAAACAACTAATTCTCTATGATATTTAAATAAAAACTTACCTAAAAAATATCATGACTCACTAGAAAAAATTTAGTATTTATGAGTTTATACTTGAAATAAAACACCAAGAATAACTCATAGATTTAATATCATTAATTTTATTTCAAAATAATATTTTTCATGAGAGTATACATTGATAATGTATGCATTGAGAAAAATTTTAAATTAATTGAAGTTTGATTAATAATTATACTTAATTATGATTTCAAGAATTTTCATACAAATATGTCATAAATAGTAAATGTATAAACTGGACAAGTATTTAATATAATGCTAATATGTCATAAATAGTAAATATATAAACTGAACAAGTATTTAATATAATGCAAATTTATATAAAATTAAATTTTTAATGTAAATATAGTTAGCCCGGGCGGGGTCGGGCATGCAAACTAGTAATTAAAAAAGGATAAATATAAACCCATACCGATCCACTACAGATAATGAAAGCCATGCGAGGGACTTTACTCTCTTCTGCCTCTATTATATTCAGAAGCTTCGCCCAACAGTCAATGATTTTCGGCGACGTTTTTCGGTCCGGAATGATGGAAAGGATGTCGTGTCTCGAAAGAGTAAGGCCTCCACCATAGTCAACAACGATTTCGCTATTTTCAAATATTTAAAAAGTGTTAGACGTACAAAAGAAATTAAAAATAATTCCGTCCGACGCAAAAATAACATAAAATATAAATAAAAAACTTACGCAGGATCCAGATTAAAATCATCCAGGAAGCAATAATCGACCACTTCTTGTCGGAGTTCATTAACCTCTAGACATAGATGCTGATTATACCGCATAAAAACAGACGCCATTTCCGGCTTGCATTTAGTTGGGCCGCAATTAATAGAGCAACCAATTCCATCCCCCTTACCTCTGGAGCGACATTTCAGCGGGGTGGAACGGCGCAGCTCAGTAGGTAGGGTACTGGCTGATGGAGTCCTCAAATGATCTTCTGAGAGCCTTGTACGCTTCATTGTTGGATGATCAGTTGCGGCGTCGGCAGGTCTTTTGCTTCCTGAATCTCCGATGTTCTGATCTTGCTTTGCTTTTACTTCTTCCGGCAGCTGAACGTGAACATCAACACCACTGTCCTGGCGAGTTTTCCGAATTGCTTCCTGAATCTCCACTGTTGAGTATAGGGCCCCCAACATATCCATATCCTCTGGGCCAAGTTGTACAGCGGAAGTCGTAGCACCTGCATCTTGCGGCTGGTGTTCTTTCGTAAGGGGAGAGTGGTCATTGGCAGGGGCGGATGCTCGAGAACCGTCCATTTGATTAGAGCGTTGAATATCCTGCACAACATCAAGAACAACATTCGCAGTATAATCTTGGAAAACTGGGGATCTTGCCGTTGTTGACTTCATCTGAATCGCAGCTTCGACAACCTCATCAACAAATTGATGGAGCGCAGGGTTCTCGAAAAATGCTTGAGTTCACTGAGTAGAAGTAGAGGCTAGATCAACAGCACGAGGGGTTGTTAGCTTCTTCATCCTTGAAGCAGCGTTGGTGTACCAGGAGTGGAAAGCAACTGCATTTCGTTGCATGTGCATATACAACTCATGGACCTCCTACGAAAGACAAAATAAATAACTGTTATTTAAAAAAAGAATTCCAAAATGTTAAAAGAGAATTCCAGCATTTAAAAAGAGAATTCCAGTCCAATTGAAACAGACAAAAAGTATCATCAGAGAAAGCAAAAAATATATTCCAACAGACCAAAATGAAATTATAAAACAAAAGAGAAATCCAGTATGTAAAATTCCAATATGAAAAAAGAGAATTCCAGTATGTAAATAGAGAATTCCAGGCCAACTGTAAGACCCAACAGAAAAAAAACAGGCAAACACAAAAAAAGAAATTCCAGCACAGAAAAAAAAATTATAACACATAAAAATAAAATTCAAAGTTAGGAAAAAAATAAAATGACTCACATCTACAGCTTTGCCACGAATTTCTGCGTCGTCATCAAGGTCATCTGGAATATCAATAACAATAGACTTTTTCAAAGTCTGAGACGACTGGCCATCTTCATTACAAATGTATGCTCATCGAGTTTGGGGTCGACGCCTGTTCATCCTCGTTCACACGCGGTTGGGCCTTAGGAACATCAAAGACGTCATGTAAGACGAGTGAAGGCAGATGGGGTACTTCACCGATGACAATACCTGTCTACCCAAATCGCCACCCACAAGCTCGGCCTTTACCCGTGCAAGCATCTTCTCGTGGTCCCAATGCCTAACGAGAGGTAGCTCAACAGGTGCCGGCTTGCCACGGAAATCATAGCGATGAAAGTACGTGATCATCAGGAAAGGCCAGCAGCCGAGTAAGCACTTCAGATCCTCCCGCGTGTCACACGCAGCTCTAGAAAGTGAATCCAATACGAAAAAACACCAATGAATCGACCAATTCGATCAAGGCGTCGTCAACAGCCGCTAACAGTTTAGTGTCGATAACTGAACTAGATGTCGGGCATAAAAAATACGAAACAGCAAACAGTACAAAACACTGCTTGAACCAGATACCACCCTCCTTGTCTTCAAGTACCGCTTTCTCAACCCGGTCTATCGGAATACAGCCATTTTTCTTGGTCACGTTGAAAAAACCTCTCCAACGTTCTTTTACCTCTTTCACCGGTTCCGACGTCGCCCCCTTCATTCGCCCTGTAGGAAGAGTTGGAACGGGATCGGGTCCAAGGGGCAATAAAAAACAGTCGTGAACATCGTGTCTTGTTACCAAAAATTTTGCGTCGGACGCTCTAAACACATGGCTGCCGTCGTCAAATGCCTTAACGAAGTTCTGAACATGTTTAGTAGGGAAATGATTGAACCGAACATGAAATAAGCCGCCAAAACCAATACTACTAACAGCCGCCTTCTGTGCTTCGTTGAACATGGACATCATATCTACCAACTTGCGCGTTCTACACTTGACAACGTAAGCACTTTGGCGATTCTGGGTTTCAGCCACACCACCTTCTACGGACTCAACGTCACCTGAAACAACATCCTGAGACTTTTCAACATCGGAAGCGGAACTGCTAGAAGAACACATCTACAAAAGTTTTTGAAACAGAATAATTAGTAAGGCGTAATCAATACAGTAATAACAAGAAAAACGAGGAAAAATTGAAATAAATAAAAACAGAGTGATTCCAAAAATAGGGATTATTTAAAACTCAATTACAAATTTTGAAATACGAAGACCCAAAAAACGAATAACAATCGATTTTTAGGGTTTTCAATTTTCTGAATAATAATACACAGAAAACACAAAAAATATACAAAATTAAGTAAATTGAAATACTTAAAAACAGAGTGGATCCAAATATAGGGTTTTCAATTTCTTGAATTAAAAATCTGAAATACCAATGCCAAAAAAACGAATCCCAATCAAAATTTAGGGTTTTCAATTTCATGAATTAAATGCGATAGGAAAACATAAAATATACAAAATTAAGGAAAAAAAAATATCAGAAAAACTCAAAAAATATCAGAAACGCATAAATTAAATGAACAATACAACATCAAAATTAACACTTTAATTGAAAAATATGAACGTAAAATAAAAGGAGAAAAACGAAACTGGAGAACACACTCCAAATTGAAGTTAAACATCTAAAAATAAATTTTCAACAGAAATAAAAAATCGAAACTAAACACGAATTTTTCACATGCAACAAAAAATAACGAAATACATTAGTAATTAAATAAGAAAAAATTCGAACATACCTTTAATTACCCAAAAATAACTCGTAAAAATTCAATGCAGAAATATAATAGTTTCAATGGAGAAAGAGATGAAGACAATATAGAATAAAAATGGAGAGAAAATGAAGAATACGGTTTCAAGAAGATGAAGAAATGAAGAAGATGAAGAAATGAAGAGTCGTTTTTTTGTGAAGATAGAGAGAGTGAAATTATTTTGTTGAGTTTGAAATGAATTCTGAAATGAATTCTGATGTTGTACTACTTCGGAAGTTGCGCGCTTCACTTTTTTTTTTCTTTTTTTTTTTTTTTTTTTTTAATTTTTTTTTTTAATTTTTTTTTTAAGGAGACAATGTATTTAATGTCAAACAAATCTAAGCCATCCATTGAATTTGATCCAAGGGCTGAGATGAGAACTCACTCTAGGACTCTAACACTAAGGGTGGACTCTAAATAACCTATTTCTATATATATATATATATATATATATATATATATATATATATAGGAATAAGATCAGGTAAGAACAGTCCCTTTGGTAAGAACGGTAAGAACAGTCAAAATACATAATAAATCTGCATAAGATACATTTTAAATTTATCATATGTGTTAGTCATAAATAGTATTTAACACGAGTTTTACATTTATAATGTACAATCTCATTTTATTGAAGATCTATTTCAAATTTTTAAGGTACATTTTAATTATTCTGTACGTACATTTTATTTTTGAACCATGAAATTACCTAAAAATTTCGAATTTAACTCATAATTTGAAAATGTACCTTACATAAAATTATAATATACCTTACAAAATGTACTTTTTGTGTTAATCAAATGTATCTCTTGTAAATTTATAATGTACTGTAACTGTTCTTACCGTTCTTACCAAACTTAGTGTTCTTACTAGGATCTCTAATTCTATATATATATATATATATATATATATATATATATATATATATATATATATATATATATATATATATATATATATATATATATATATATAGTGGTAGGTTATATAGAGTCCACATATTTTTAGAGTCCTAGAGTCCACTTTTACGATTTGAAATTTTAACCAAAATAATTGAAATTTTAACCCAAAAATTTGAAATTCCAAAAATTCCAGGAATTCCAGAAACATTTGGAATTCCAATGTTTTTGAAATTTCAAATTTTTGGAATTTTTGGAATTCCATTTTTTTTCTTAAAATTTCGATTTATTTCGTTAAAATCTCAAATCAAAAACTGGACTCTAGGACTCTAAAAAATATGTGGACTCTAAAGAACCTAATTCTATATATATATATATATATATATATATATATATATATATATATAAACAAGTTCAAACGAGACACCCTAATTTAAGTGAGGCAGCGAGACAACATCTACACCGTTGGATCAACATTAATCAATGGCTTAGATTAATTGTGCTAAATCAAGTAAAAAAAAATAAAAAAATAAAAAATAAAAACAAAAACGGCACTATTATATTCCAATGCATGCCATAAAATCATTTTCTTTCCAAAACCATTATTTGTTTCTTCCCATATCAATTCAATTCAGTAATTCATTCTTTCTTCCTCCTCACTCCTCTTCACTACTCTTCAATGCCTATCCACTCATTTTTTTTTCTTTTCTGGTATTTTAATTAATCATCTTCTTCATTCTCTCTCTCTTTTTTTTTTTCAGATTTTTTTTCCATTTACACATTTTTTTTTTTTCAATTATTCATCTTCTTCATTCTCTTGATTTTATTGTTCGTTCATTCTATATCAGATTTTTTCGTCCTTGTCGTCTTCCTTGGGTCGATTTCCTGCCGTTATTCTACCAAAGACTCCATCTTCGGTAAGTTGATTCATATTTTTATTATTTTTGCTTATATTTTCAATTATTTTCAATTAATAGAACTTAGTATATCGATTTTCGTTTTTTGTTGTTCAATTTCTTAAACTATTAAACTGAAAATATAATCGAAGAGTATGAAAAATTCAAAAACTCAATAGTTCACGAAAGCATCATCATAAACCTGTTTTTATTGTATGCGGATTTGTATTTTCGTTTTTAAATCAAATAATTTGAAAGTTGAAATCCAATTAACAACATATGAATTAAATTATTATTATATTATTAGTGGTCAGATTTTATTAGCACTATTATATTTATCTTTTCATATTTTTTTTATTGCAGATTAACGTTTCGCCAATCTCAGCTTTCCCATGGCTCCGGAAATGTAGAAATCTGTGCGACAAAGATCCATCGCAACTCAGTCAGAGTTTCGACCAATGAATTCACTGGGAAATTTTTAAGTAGGAAGCGGTTGACGCACATGTTAAGACGTTTTCAAAAATTGCTCGTGAATCGCCAACTAATGGCAATACTTCTTCATTTTGAACTTTGATCAAACTCTATGAAACTTTGATCGTTATTTATAAAACTTTAACGCAGTTTGACGAAACTTTAATGCAGTTAATGATTTATTTATAAAGTCTTACTACGCTGAGACGTAGAACTTTGATCACTATTTATGAAACTTTAACGCAATTTGACGAAACTTTAATGCAGTTTCCTGAAAAAGTGATATCAACAAAACTTTTTAAAGTTCTCTGCACCAAAAGTCTCAACCATATTTACTGTCATGCATGAACTTAATTCTAAAACGCTTAAGACGTTTTCAAAAAAGTGCTTGTAACTATACAAACTAATTGGTGAGTAAAAATTCACAATTTGAAATAAGTTAACTTCAAAAGCTATGTTAAAATCTTTCACAAGTTTAAACCGGAGTAATGTTTCATTTAACTATAACGAAAAAATAACCATTTTGGGAAAAACTGTAATGAAGAACAATAAAACTTCAGCAGGACAATTACGCTTGACCAATTTCAATATCAACTTATTAATATTTAGAAATACCAATCATCTCCAAATACAATCAAATAACATGCCAAGACCAATTACAACATAAATATGGATTAACTAATTTGAGACGAACCAATGTCTACGTAGCATAAGTCCTCAGCTGTAACACCCCGTGTTAATTTAAGCTAATTATAATTAGGAAATCAATAAATAATCATCCTCGCTCATCATATTCCTAAAACATTACACTACAATTATTTTTGCACCTAAACCAAAACCATTTTGAATTATTTAGAATTTGAACTTTATTCTTTCATATTCAAACTCGATAAATCAAATGAAGCACACACGACAAATTTCTCAACGACAAATTTTGGCACGCAAATCGAGGTCAAACGTTGACTAAATGGCCAAGCCACCTAAATTTGATTAAGTCACCTAACCTTTTCTTAAATATGATTACTCATAATCCAAACCTAATTAAAGTAGCTTAAGCCTAATCATATTGATTATTACTAACAAAACATATAATAATAATATCAAATTACTATTCCACTTAGTTTAACTAACACTTTCACTAAAACTCGATATATTGAGTTACACTAAGCCTAAACTGATAAACTTTTTGACGCTTTGAGGATAATAATTTAATTGGATAACTTTCAACGAAAAAAACATATATTTCGATCGAATAAAATTTTATTTCAATCTTGCGAGGATCTTAATACCCAATTTTCCTTTTGATTTCGCTTTTGAGGTTTAGTTTCATTTTTATTTTCGATCTTACTTCAAAACATTATTTTAAGACTATATATTTCATTTCGGGACTTTTCACGTGCACAGAATCGAAAAATTTCAAAACGAAAAATCGGGACTTGGGTGTGTGTGGTGGTTTAGATATTTGGACCTCTAGTCCAACTTTGCTTCTCCCATTTTCTTCCCTACTCTTACACACCTTACCTCCTTTACTTCTATGTCTAATCCACCTTACACACTACTAAATCATCATCACTTAGTAGCTTATTTAAATTAAAAGATTTATGCAATTAAATAGATATGCATTCACACTTTACAATTCATTACAAAAACAAAACACAATTACTACAACTACTACTACACTACTCGACATACACACAACACAAACACCAAATATTTTCTAAGTCTAAATTCTCTCTAAATAAACTCAACTCAATACTTGTAAGCTTATTCATGCAACCTCAAGAACACCAACCTTCCATATTGTCTTATTCTTCCTTTAACTCTTTTATTTCTTACTCATTAAATCATTTAAGCTCATAAATAAATCCTTCATTAATTATGTTAGTAATCACATCCTCTTCATGCTTATATTTATTTAAGAATATGAATCAAATTAATTAAAATACAAACATCACCTAAACATAAAATACTACAACACTTTAAATTTTAATTTTAGCTAGTTTAGTTTTAAAATAAATTACTAACTTGTTTATTTCATTCTTATGTACCTCTCCTAACCAAAGACGAGGAGCAAGGTGGTGGAGTCGATCTTAGCCAATTCGATCATATCATTGATCCCGACAACTGCTAATCTTTTTCACTCATAACCTAACTAAGGTGCTTCCCGCACACTTATATGAAAAGCGCCACGAATTTGATTATGTGTTATTGTTTTTGATGCATGTATAGTTTTATTATATCGCCTAGTATTCATATGTAAAATTAGGAGCCAACAATCTAAAAATCATATTTGGGTTGGATATAAAAACGACACGCCATCCGCCTAATTTTCGTCTAATTTTTCGTTTTTAATTTTTGTAAATTGCATGCTTAAAATACTTATAATAAAATGAACATGAGGATATAATTAGTTTTTGTGTAGGATTTAAAATGAATTTGTTATGAATTTTTAAGTGTTTTAAATTGTTATTAGTGTTCTTGAATTCTTGTGTTAATTTTATGCTTAAATGATGTTTATTTATTTGTGTGAATGTTTTGATATGTTTTCCACTCATGATTAAGTACATAAATAATATAAGATAAATTAGTTGTTGAATTAGAAGTATAAAAATCAAAAATCAAAATTTATGAACATATATAATTATACACGGCCAACTTGATTTATATGGACCAATTTTTAGTTTTAATTTTTCTAAATAACATATTATGATTAGTATAGTTAAAATAGACTTGCTATAAAAATTTGAGAAAATAAAACGATAATATGAAATTTGAGTTAAAAATGTTCATATGAAAAGTATTAGAAGTTCTTCATATAATCAAGTGTTCTTCATTTATATAATTAGTTTGATTCATAAATTTTATAAGTTTTAGTTATTTGTTATTTCTTTTTACTAGTTTAAATCACCTTAGGTTAATTTGATTAATTAGTATATAAAAAACTTTAAATCAAAAACCGATAAAATTTGAAAACGAAAATAAATGTGTAAGTATAGAAGGCCACGGTTTTGGTTGATTTTTAGACCAAAAATGATTTTGTCACTTTTTATTTTTATCACTTAAGTAATTAAAATAGTTTAAGTAATGATTTATTAATAAAAACAACAAAAGAAATAAATAGCTAAATAAATAAAGGCTCACGGCATTAGGGTTAATTTTGGGTCAATTTTGGTCAAAATAAATTTATCACTTAGTCACTAAATTTGAATAGTAAGTAGGTTTATATTTGTTTATGTATTAAATCGTTAATAAAAAGAATTGACAAAACCGATAAAAATAAACGTTACACGTATTAAAATGAATGAAATCGAGTGTTACTACCTATGCTTAAATTTGGATGTGGACATACGGACTATTTAAAATAAACTACGACAACCTCGCTAAAAATGGAAACCGCTAAAAGATTAGTTAAGTATATGACTAAATAAACCGAAGTTTCACTTTTAAAAAGTTATTTAAAATCACTAAGTACAAAATGAACTTAACAACTTTGACCCTAGAATTTTGTACTTAGATTATATTAGATTTTACTTCCGAAATCATTTTTCAAATCACTAAATACAAAACGAACCTAACGACTTTAAAACTAGAATTTTACACTTAGTAAATAAAAAGCTTAATTTTATTTTCTAAAATATCCTTAGTATAACAAAAATGTATAAGAATATAAAAATACTAAGTATAAAGAAAATAAAATAAAAATACTAAGTATAAAGAAAATAAAATAATAAACACTAAGTATAAGAATACATATACGTATAAAATACGAATAAAATACGAAGTATAAAAATACGTACAAATACGGAATACGAAAAATACGAATACGTATAAATACGAGGAATAGTAAATACGAGGAATAGTAAATACGATGAATAGTAAATACGATGAATAGTAAATACGATGAATAGTAAATACGATGAATAGTAAATACGGTGAATAGTAAATAATGAATAGTGAAAAATATTTAAAAGTTACGAACGGACTCAAAATAAATGATTAAGTTTTTCTATGTGTTCTGTTTTACCTGAAGAGCTGCTGTTACTAAAATTTCATTATACAAGTTCGACGTCATATTTATATTACAAGTTCGTCATTATTATTATTTATGAACGAGAGAATGAGAAATTGAGAAGGCAAGTACTTGAATAAAATACTAGGATTGTTCGCCATGTTGCGACTCTTGAAATTCGAAGTTAACGAGGTAGCTGTCTATGGGGACTTGGGCTCCCTATCAGAGTTGCCCAAGGCGAAATAACGATCTTAAGATCGCTACTCGACACGGTATATACAACCGCGGAGATGGGGCATTCTTGATATTTCCGTGGGCCCATATATCAGTAATTGGAAAATCCAGCCCCAACCGGGGGTACCCGTCTCTGGTAATAGTCGAACATTTTCGTCGGTGATACCTTTTGAATAGCGAATAAGTATGATCCTCGAGAGGTAGTGTATGCATACATTAGACAAGGGTTTAGGCCGTCCTTATTACCTTAGATTTCTTTTGCTCGCCGACACGTCCGATTTCGTTCGGCCCTGACCGCTTCTGCGCGGAATATATCTGCATGCTTCCGCCTTATTAACGAAGACTCATTTGTTATCACATGTTGAATGTATTTCCTCGTTTATTTGGTGATTATCTGAATGACCTGGCTGAGTATCGGAGTGCGATTGTTGAGTATGATTATTTGTGAGCATGGTATATTATTTGGTTGGTTTATACTCGTATTGAATCATCATAATCTCCTGACGTGTTTTACTTGCATGCTTGCTACTTGTTTTCCTTGTTTATTTAATATTCATATTGCATAATGTTTTAGAATTGCATGTATCGAAAGAGTGTGCGGGAAAATGATGAGAGTTTAATGCAGGTACCCCGAGTCTTGACCGTTGATTCTATCAGGGGATTGAAGGCCTTATTTTTGTAACCTATTTTGAGAGGATGTAATCAAACTTATACTCTGTTATTCTAAACTCGTACTATGTACTTAGAGTTTTATTACGATTAACAGCTGGTTTTGTAATATATAGACTTAATTAATTTTCCGCCTTAGTTTAATTAAAGTCACGAAAAACCAGGTTGTTACAGTTGGTATCAAAGCTGTCTTGCGACCGTGAATGACTTAAAGTTATCTCACATAGCGAGACGACGCCTGGGCCAGACATTCATATCGTATGTCAGGCATAGACTTATAGGATCAAATAATAAATTAGAAATCTCTAGACCACTAAAAATAATAACGTAGATCAACTTAAATGTGAGAAAGGGTAGAACCTTAAGGACCGACCTATTAATAATAAACCAGTGAGACTAGCGATAGAGTCTTATATTATTATAATTCTTTTACTTGCTATTTGCTCTGTGGCTAACTTTAGTCTAACATAGGCCCTTAGGATGTCATCTTTCCGCTCTTTCCGTTACTACGCACCACAACGCCCGCCGATGATGCAACTAGGAGAGTACATACGTAGCCATTCCCTCCACATAGAGCGATATGTGGAAGCTCATGGGATCATGACGGGTAGGATCTACCACACGAGGGGCATTGGCATCAGTTTGACCATGATTGAGAGCTTTCACCCATACGACGAGTTTTGGGCACCTCTAGGTTTACGACTTCTCTTCGATTACGAGCTGTACATGGATCGCATGTACCATCCGGATCCACTTCAGAGGGTGGAGGGACCACCTGCGTGGATGGAGTATGATGAACTACTCGACAGTTTGATGATTCAAGAGTATGAGCGCGACTATCCTCCATTCCCACCCGACGCCATCATACCTCCAATCATATGGGAGAGGGATCTCACCTCTGGGAGACTCTTGAGGGTCGCAAATCATATTTAGGGTCACTTGACTCCAGTTTGTAAAATATATGTAACCGACTTTTAACCATCCTAAGAACGATCTTAATATCGTCTTCTTTTCCTACGGCTATGGATGTTATATTCGGATGTGACGTTTGGTGAACTTATGTATTATATTCCTTTGAAATGTAATATTTTACCCATGTATATGTTTATATATATGGAGACGTTATGTTACTACCTAGTCATGTGCTTTTCTTAATTCATTATTTTAAAATTTTACATACATGTTGTACTTCCAAATCTCATTTAAATTACCTTATCTAAATTGATTTCAGATGAGACTACCATGCGGTAAGAGGTACTCTGAATGGACACCAAAAGAGAAGGCCCGCAAGAAAGCCATCGAGGCCTACGCGCGACGTCAACAATTGAAGTCCTGGAAGAGATCACAGGACTCGAGCAATGCGGAAGTCGACTGGAAGACTAGGGCACTTAAGACTCGTGATATGGAACATCAATTCTGATCATCTCCGCCGATCCTCGGAATATACAGATGTGATCGGTTGCTCATACAGGGAAAACCTGAGACATTTGAGGGAATCAGTGGGACACTCTACCCATGGATCAGGAGTATGAATGCGAGGTTCCTGGAACACTCCGTTAGAGAGGAATGGAAAACCTCCCTAGCAGCTGCGTGCCTTGACGAGGAGGCCAAAGCATGGTGGAGACGACTACGCTCCCCAGCTATACTTGAGGGTGAGTACTACCTGAGCTGGGAGGATTTCAAACTTGGCTTGAGCGACATGACTTATGCTGTTAAGTATAAGCATAGCTTCGCGGAGGAGGAGCATCGCTACTCAAAATTTGCTTAGGATCTAGAGCAAATCTTTTGTCATTCTCGATCCAATTTCATATCTTTTGAGAATGTATCTAAACTTTTATGTTATTTTGCTGAACTTATATCTAAGTTTTCACCTTAGTTCATTTCATAGAGAATGTATTAGGAGGCTTGTAACTTTTTGATGTAAACCTTTTACATTATCAATGAAATGTCTTTTACCTTACATTTTATATTATGTCTATCTTTGAACTACTCAAAATTTATACAGCCTTGTCCTTATTTTATTTTATTTTCAGAATGGCTGCAAACAATATTCAAGATGATGACCTCAACCATGCATTCTTAGAAGAAGAGGCGAGAAGAAGAGGCTTCGAAGATGCAATCACAAAAATTGCACAAAATGTGCACCAACATCAGGGTGGCGGAAACAACCAGTCCGCCTTTGAGAGGTTCTCCAAACATCGACCCCAACCGTACTCAGGCTCTGTCAACCCCACAGTCTTGACAGAGTGGGTTGAAGAGATGGAGAAATTGCTCGATCTTAGCAAGACTCCGGCGAACGAGAGGGTGAACGTAGTGGCCTACTACCTCAAGGGAGAGGCCAACAGTTGGTGGCGTTTAATCAGGTCCACCTTTCCCTTAAGAATCTACACCTGGAGTGAATTCAAGACTCTGCTGGAAAACAAATATTTTGGGGAGGAATTGAAATGGGACAAGGAAGAGGAGTTCAGAAACCTAAGGCAGGGCGATATGTCCCTACAGGCGTACACAGAAAAATATCAGGAGCTGTCCAAGTTCGCTCCTAGGATTATAACTAACGAGGAGGAACTTGCGACTCGTTACGTAAGGGGCATGGAAAACGGCCTGAGGAACAATATGTGCGGGTTCAACTGCAAGAACTTTGCAGAAGCCTACGAAAAGGCAACGTGTATCTGGGCCTCCATCCAAAGGGGAGAAGCTGAGGAGAAAAAGAAGAAGAAAACCTTTACGCCTTCTGTGGCGAGTGCTAGCTTCATTCACAAGCCCATGTTTGGTCGCCCGGGTTTCCAAAATCAGGACAATCGAAATAAAGGCCAGGGCAGACCCCTGTACACCAACCGAAACCCCACTGGATTCGTAGGGAGGAACAACCAACAACCTCCCGGAGCTCCAGCCATTCAAGCAGGTCAATGTCGTTTCTGTCGACAACCACACCACCCGGGGAAGCGTTGCAACGGGGAGCCGGTAGTGTGCTACTTCTGCAAAGTAGTGGGACACAAGTCGAATGAATGCCCAAAGAGGGGTAATGCTGCCAAAACAAATACAGGGCCACCGCCAGCCGTTAGAGTTCAGGGACGTGTTTACGTCCTGACTGAGTCTGAAGAAGGGTCTGATGATATTATCGATGTCGACGTCGTCACCGGTAAATTTCTGGTTAACTCTGTGCCTGCTTTTATTTTATTCGATACGGGAGCTTCATTATCTTTTATATCCTCAAAATTTATCAAACAATCCAAACTCGCAAACCCTGAACAAATCAGAACTAACATATCACTACCAGATGGTAAAAACATTCCTTGTTCTTCAAAATACAACAATGTAAAGGTCTCAATTCACAACACAGATTTCCTGTCGGACCTTGTATTGTTTGACCTTCCCGAGTTCGACGTAATTCTGGGAATGAACTGGCTAGCTCGTCATAACGCAACTTTTAAATGCCATGATCAGAAAATCACTTTGAAAACTAACCAAGGGAAGGAAGTGTCATACCAGAGTTTTAAAAGGAAAGGAGGAGTGAAGTTAGTGTCCGTACTGAAACTTCAAAGTATGGAGAGAAAGGGGCATCAGGTATATTTTTGCAGCATTACTAAGGTCGAGGACACCCTACGCATTGAAGATATCCCAATCGTGAATGAATACCCCGATGTTTTCCCAGACGTGTTGCCAGGTATGCCTCCTGCACGAGATGTTGAATTCTCGATTGACCTCATACCGGGCACGGCACCTATATCAAAGGCACCATACAGAATGGCACCTGTCGAGCTTCAAGAACTCAAGAAACAATTGGAGGAAATGATTGAGTTGGGGTTCATAAGACCGAGTGTTTCACCTTGGGGTGCACCGGTACTCTTTGTAAAGAAGAAGGATGGGAGCATGAGGCTTTGCATTGACTACAGAGAACTGAATAAGGTGACAATCAAAAATCGTTATCCTCTACCTAGGATAGACGATCTCTTTGACAGGAGCAGGAGTCTTCTCCAAGATTGACCTGCGGTCAGGATACCATCAAATCGCGGTGCGTAAGGAAGATATACAAAAGACTGCATTCAGATCAAGGTACGGACATTACGAGTTCAAAGTAATGCCGTTCGGCCTTACCAACGCCCCAGCAGTATTTATGGACCAAATGAACAGGACCTTTCATGAATATCTCGACATCTGCGTAGTCGTGTTCATTGACGACATCCTGATCTACTCCAAGAGTAAAGAAGAACACGCAGAGCACCTACACATTATCCTAAGTATCTTGAGAGACCATAAATGGTATGCCAAATTTTCAAAGTGTGAATTTTGGTTAGGCCAAGTGGCGTTCCTAGGCCACGTAATCTCCAAGGAGGGAGTAATGGTAGATCCAGCAAAGATTGAAGCTGTCAAAGAATGGATAGCACCAAAAACAGTCACGGAAGTCAGAAGCTTCCTAGGATTGGCTGGCTATTATCGAAGGTTTGTTCCTGACTTCTCGAAGGTAGCCCGCCCAATGAACAAACTGCTACAAAAGGAATCAAAGTTCATATGGAGCGACGACTGTGAGAAAGCGTTCCAAGAACTGAAGACGAGGCTTACTACGGCCCCAGTTTTAACCTTGCCAACCGATGGGGATGAATATGAGGTGTACAGTGACGCATCACTAAACGGTTTGGGTTGCGTCTTGATGCAACAGGGGAAAGTAATAGCATACGCATCCAGACAGCTTAAGGTGCATGAAAAGAGTTACCCAATTCACGACCTAGAACTTGCCGCGGTTGTGTTTGCACTAAAGATTTGGCGTCATTATCTCTACGGGGTCAGCATTAAGTTCTACACTGATCACAAGAGCTTGAAGTACATCTTCACCCAAAGAGATTTGAACATGAGGCAGCGAAGATGGTTAGAACTGATCAAAGATTACAAGATTGAATTACTTTACCACGAGGGAAAGGCTAATGTAGTTGCCGATGCACTGAGTCGTAAGACAATACACACTCTGAACAACATTTGGGAGATTCCCTCAGACATCGTCCAGGATCTAAAAAGGCTGAGCTTAGACCTGGTACAATCAGACGACACAGACCTAAATGCAATGGTGGTTGAACCAGAGTTATATCATGACATCCGAGTACTACAATGGGAAGACCCGGCATTGTTGGAAATTAAGGAAAGAATTCCATCAGAGGGAACAGAAGGGTTTGAAGTATACACTGACGGGAGTCTACGCTTCAATGGCAGGTGGTGCATACCTAATAATGAGGACCTGAAGCGTAAAATCCTTGACGAAGCACATAGTACCCGCTACTCGGTACATCCTGGCTCAGACAAGATGTACAAGGACCTGAAATTACGTTTCTGGTGGATAAGGATGAAGGCAGAGATCGCCGAGTACGTTGCTAGGTGTATGATTTGCCAGAAGGTAAAATTTGAACACCAGAGACCAGGAGGACTACTCCAACCGTTGGAAATTCCTCAAGGGAAATGGGATTCCATATCCATGGATTTTATCATGGGGTTACCAAGGACAGCAGGGGGCAAGGATGCTATATGGGTTATTGTGGATCGTCTAACTAAAGCGGCTCGCCGTTAGATCAAAGAGACTTGGGGATTGGAAGAACTGGCCAAAGCTTACGAAAAGGAAGTAATACGACTCCATGGCGTTCCCCTCGACATCATATCAGACAGGGACGCAAGATTTACATCGCATTTCTGGAAGAAATTGCAAGAGGCTTTGGGTAGTAAATTGAAAATGAGTACGGCTTTTCATCCAAAGAATCGACGGCCGACAGAGCGAACTATCCAGACACTAGAAGACATGTTGAGGGCATGCACGATGGAATTCAACGTGAACTGGGAAAAGAGCTTACCTCTCGTTGAATTCTCATACAACAATAGCCATCATGCTAGTCTAGGTTGCGCTCCTTTTGAAGCACTATACGGGAGAAAATGTCGCAGTCCTGTGTGTTGGGATGACGCTAGTGACAACGTGGGTACTGGACCCCAGGTTATACAAGATCAGATTGAACACATCAAGATCATCCGAGAACGACTACAAGCAGCTCAAGATCGACAAAAGAAATATGCAAACGAGCACCGTCGACCTATTGAGTTCAACAGTGGAGATAAAGTCTTCTTAAAGGTCTCACCCATGAAAGGGGTAAGACGCTTCGGACTAAAGGGGAAGCTTAGTCCAAAGTACATCGGACCCTATGAAATACTTGAACGGATTGGCGAGGTGGCATACCGACTCGCCTTACCGCCAAATTTATCCAAGGTACACGATGTGTTTCACGTGTCTCAGCTTCGAAGATACAGGAGCGACCCGAGTCACATTGTTACGCCCGATGTGATCGCCATCGAGCCTAACATGCTTTACTCTGAGAAACCAGTGGAGATTCTCGCCAGAGAGACCAAGTTCTTACGACGCAAGTCGATACCCTTAGTCAAGGTTCTCTGGAGAGATGTAAGGCGAACAAGCGACATGGGAGACCGAGGCGTCGATGAAGGAAAAGTACCCGGAGCTGTTTAGCACAGGTAACCTTAACCACCCAGATTACTTTAAGTTTCGGGGACGAAACTTCTTTAAGGGGGGAGGATTGTAACACCCCGTGTTAATTTAAGCTAATTATAATTAGGAAATCAATAAATAATCATCCTCGCTCATCATATTCCTAAAACATTACACTACAATTATTTTTGCACCTAAACCAAAACCATTTTGAATTATTTAGAATTTGAACTTTATTCTTTCATATTCAAACTCGATAAATCAAATGAAGCACACACGACAAATTTCTCAACGACAAATTTTGGCACGCAAATCGAGGTCAAACGTTGACTAAATGGCCAAGCCACCTAAATTTGATTAAGTCACCTAACCTTTTCTTAAATATGATTACTCATAATCCAAACCTAATTAAAGTAGCTTAAGCCTAATCATATTGATTATTACTAACAAAACATATAATAATAATATCAAATTACTATTCCACTTAGTTTAACTAACACTTTCACTAAAACTCGATATATTGAGTTACACTAAGCCTAAACTGATAAACTTTTTGACGTTTGAGGATAATAATTTAATTCGATAACATTCAACGAAAAAAATATATATTTCGATCGAATAAAATTTTATTTCAAACTTGCGAGGAACTTAATACCCAATTTTCCTTTTGATTTCGTTTTGAGGTTTAGTTTCATTTTTATTTTCGATCTTACTTCAAAACATTATTTTAAGACTATATATTTCATTTCGGGACTTTTCACGTGCGCGTAAATCGAAAATTTCAAAAACGAAAAATCGGGACTTGGGTGTGTGTGGTGGCCGAGATATTTGGACCTCTAGTCCAACTTTGCTTCTCCCATTTTCTTCCCTACTCTTACACACCTTACCTCCTTTACTTCTATGTCTAATCCACCTTACACACTACTAAATCATCATCACTTAGTAGCTTATTTAAATTAAAAGATTTATGCAATTAAATAGATATGCATTCACACTTTACAATTCATTACAAAAACAAAACACAATTACTACAACTACTACTACACTACTCGACATACACACAACACAAACACCAAATATTTTCTAAGTCTAAATTCTCTCTAAATAAACTCAACTCAATACTTGTAAGCTTATTCATGCAACCTCAAGAACACCAACCTTCCATATTGTCTTATTCTTCCTTTAACTCTTTTATTTCTTACTCATTAAATCATTTAAGCTCATAAATAAATCCTTCATTAATTATGTTAGTAATCACATCCTCTTCATGCTTATATTTATTTAAGAATATGAATCAAATTAATTAAAATACAAACATCACCTAAACATAAAATACTACAACACTTTAAATTTTAATTTTAGCTAGTTTAGTTTTAAAATAAATTACTAACTTGTTTATTTCATTCTTATGTACCTCTCCTAACCAAAGACGAGGAGCAAGGTGGTGGAGTCGATCTTAGCCAATTCGATCATATCATTGATCCCGACAACTGCTAATCTTTTTCACTCATAACCTAACTAAGGTGCTTCCCGCACACTTATATGAAAAGCGCCTCGAATTTGATTATGTGTTATTGTTTTTGATGCATGTATTGTTTTATTATATCACCTAGTATTCATATGTTAAATTAGGAGACAAAAATCGAAAAATAATATTTGGGTAACATATAAAAACCACACGGCATCCCCTTAATTTTTGTCTAATTTTTCGTTTTTAATTTTTGTAAATTGCATGCTTAAAATACTTATAATAAAATGAACATGAGGATATAATTAGTTTTTGTGTAGGATTTAAAATGAATTTGTTATGAATTTTTAAGTGTTTTAAATTGTTATTAGTGTTCTTGAATTCTTGTGTTAATTTTATGCTTAAATGATGTTTATTTATTTGTGTGAATGTTTTGATATGTTTTCCACTCATGATTAAGTACATAAATAATATAAGATAAATTAGTTGTTGAATTAGAAGTATAAAAATCAAAAATCAAAATTTATGAACATATATAATTATACACGGCCAACTTGATTTATATGGACCAATTTTTAGTTTTAATTTTTCTAAATAACATATTATGATTAGTATAGTTAAAATAGACTTGCTATAAAAATTTGAGAAAATAAAACGATAATATGAAATTTGAGTTAAAAATGTTCATATGAAAAGTATTAGAAGTTCTTCATATAATCAAGTGTTCTTCATTTATATAATTAGTTTGATTCATAAATTTTATAAGTTTTAGTTATTTGTTGTTTCTTTTTACTAGTTTAAATCACCTTAGGTTAATTTGATTAATTAGTATATAAAAACTTTAAATCAAAAACCGATAAAATTTGAAAACGAAAATAAATGTGTAAGTATAGAAGGCCACGGTTTTGGTTGATTTTTAGACCAAAAATGATTTTGTCACTTTTTATTTTTATCACTTAAGTAATTAAAATAGTTTAAGTAATGATTTATTAATAAAAACAACAAAAGAAATAAATAGCTAAATAAATAAAGGCTCACGGCATTAGGGTTAATTTTGGGTCAATTTTGGTCAAAATAAATTTATCACTTAGTCACTAAATTTGAATAGTAAGTAGGTTTATATTTGTTTATGTATTAAATCGTTAATAAAAAGAATTGACAAAACCGATAAAAATAAACGTTACACGTATTAAAATGAATGAAATCGAGTGTTACTACCTATGCTTAAATTTGGATGTGGACATACGGACTATTTAAAATAAACTACGACAACCTCGCTAAAAATGGAAACCGCTAAAAGATTAGTTAAGTATATGACTAAATAAAACCGAGTTTCACTTTTAAAAAGTTATTTAAAATCACTAAGTACAAAATGAACTTAACAACTTTGACCCTAGAATTTTGTACTTAGATTATATTAGATTTTACTTCCGAAATCATTTTTCAAATCACTAAATACAAAACGAACCTAACGACTTTAAAACTAGAATTTTACACTTAGTAAATAAAAAGCTTAATTTTATTTTCTAAAATATCCTTAGTATAACAAAAATGTATAAGAATATAAAAATACTAAGTATAAAGAAAATAAAATAAAAATACTAAGTATAAAGAAAATAAAATAATAAACACTAAGTATAAGAATACATATACGTATAAAATACGAATAAAATACGAAGTATAAAAATACGTACAAATACGGAATACGAAAAATACGAATACGTATAAATACGAGGAATAGTAAATACGAGGAATAGTAAATACGATGAATAGTAAATACGATGAATAGTAAATACGATGAATAGTAAATAATGAATAGTGAAAAATATTTAAAAGTTACGAACGGACTCAAAATAAATGATTAAGTTTTTCTATGTGTTCTGTTTTACCTGAAGAGCTGCTGTTACTAAAATTTCATTATACAAGTTCGACGTCATATTTATATTACAAGTTCGTCATTATTATTATTTATGAACGAGAGAATGAGAAATTGAGAAGGCAAGTACTTGAATAAAATACTAGGATTGTTCGCCATGTTGCGACTCTTGAAATTCGAAGTTAACGAGGTAGCTGTCTATGGGGACTTGGGCTCCCTATCAGAGTTGCCCAAGGCGAAATAACGATCTTAAGATCGCTACTCGACACGGTATATACAACCTCAGAGATGGGGCATTCTTGATATTTCCGTGGGCCCATATATCAGTAATTGGAAAATCCAGCCCCAACCGGGGGTACCCGTCTCTGGTAATAGTCGAACATTTTCGTCGGTGATACCTTTTGAATAGCGAATAAGTATGATCCTCGAGAGGTAGTGTATGCATACATTAGACAAGGGATTAGGCCGTCCTTATTACCTTAGATATCTTTTGCCTGTCAGACACGTCCGATTTCGTTCGGCCCTGACCGCTTCTGCGCGGAATATATCTGCATGCTTCCGCCTTATTAACGAAGACTCATTTGTTATCACATGTTGAATGTATTTCCTCGTTTATTTGGTGATTATCTGAATGACCTGGCTGAGTATCGGAGTGCGATTGTTGAGTATGATTATTTGTGAGCATGGTATATTATTTGGTTGGTTTATACTCGTATTGAATCATCATAATCTCCTGACATGTTTTACTTGCATGCTTGCTACTTGTTTTCCTTGTTTATTTAATATTCATATTGCATAATGTTTTAGAATTGCATGTATCGAAAGAGTGTGCGGGAAAATGATGAGAGTTTAATGCAGGTACCCCGAGTCTTGACCGTTGATTCTATCAGGGGATTGAAGGCCTTATTTTTGTAACCTATTTTGAGAGGATGTAATCAAACTTATACTCTGTTATTCTAAACTCGTACTATGTACTTAGAGTTTTATTACGATTAACAGCTGGTTTTGTAATATAT
This sequence comes from Dianthus caryophyllus, assembly GCA_023091065.1. Classification (NCBI taxonomy): domain Eukaryota; kingdom Viridiplantae; phylum Streptophyta; class Magnoliopsida; order Caryophyllales; family Caryophyllaceae; genus Dianthus; species Dianthus caryophyllus. The sequence continues at coordinate 4,836,845 of CM041529.1, read as the reverse complement.
AGACTTAATTAATTTTCCGCCTTAGTTTAATTAAAGTCACGAAAAACCAGGTTGTTACATCAGCTTCTTCTACCATCTGATAAACAATTATGCAACTGTAACACAAATATTTAAAACTGTAATTGACATTTTGAAAATTGTAACAAAAAAGTCTTAAAAGTTCATCTAAAATACTATATTATATTTAAAACTTTGACGCGAAATTATGCAACTATAACATAAAATTTTGAAACTTTGACAGTTACTTTAGAATTACAACGCAATTACCTTGAAGATTAGAAACCAGGATTCCCTAATGGTACATCGAAAAGTTCCTTGACAGTTTCTAAAATTTCCATTTTGCATTCAAAAATTGAAATTCACATTAAAAAAAATTACCATAGACATCTTTAAAATTTATAAAACTCTTCATTTTCATCTCCATCTTCATCTTCAAAATTTGTGAAACTCTTCATCTTTGTCTCCATCTTCATCTTCATCACTATTCATAAAATTCTAGAAATTTTGAATAGACATCATCTTCATCACTATATTCTATTAAAATAAATTTATACAAAATTAAAGGAAAAACACATCTTCCTCCATTAATAAACAGTAAAATCGTCTTAAACCACATTGCCAAAGTCGACGTCGGTGACTCTTCCACTGCTTTCAACTTCAATCACTATAGTCAAAACAAAACAATCTATAAGGAAAAACAAACAAAAAAACTATACACCAATGACACATTAAAAAAAAAAAAAAATTAAAAAAAAAAAAAACACCAAACCTTCATCCCTCACAATAATCTGATAATTTTCCATATTATAATTCTTCTCTAGTCCTAGTAAACTAATAGAAATTAAATAAGAAATAAAATAAAATGTTGAAGAACAATATTTTCATTTCAGAATTTGAAAGATGCAGAGAAAAAAAAAAGAAGAATAAGTGGGAACAATTAAGGAAGGAGAAGGAATAATAGGGAAATAAAATGTTAATTAAAAATTGCGCAATAATCATGGCAAATTTCCTCGTAAATCAATCAGCATCTTTATTTATTTATTTTTTTAATTAAATATTAATTGCTTTCATTGACACCTAATTAATGCTAAACAAATCTACAACGTTAATTCTTTCTTCATCCAACGGCATACATTCAGCCTTGCGGTCTCACTCATATTTGCTGCCTCGATATAACTTTACTCTATATATATATATATATATATATATATATATATATATATATATATATAGGGTTGAGTTTCGGTAAGAACACTACATTCGGTAAGAACGGTAAGAACAGTTTAAGTACATTATAAATATACGTAAAATACATTTGTTTAACATATAAAGTACATTTTGTGAGGTGCATTATAAATGTATATAAGGTACATTTAAAAATTAAGAGTTATATTTGAAAATTTTGGGTAGATTTCAAGTTCAAAACTAAAATGTACTTTTAGTATAGTGAAAATGTACGTTAAAATTTGAATGAAATCTTCGATTTAATGAAAATTTACGTTCTAAATATTAAAATGCGTATCAACTATTATTCATGACTAACCCGCACGTTAAATTTAAAATGTACCTTATCTATATTAATAATGTATTTTGACTGTTCTTACCGTTCTTACCAAAAGGACTGTTCTTACCTTATCTTATTCCTATATATATATATATATATATATATATATATATATATATATATATATATATATAGGAATAAGATCAGAATAAATTCCTTTTGGTAAGAACGGTAAGAACAATCAAAATACATTATTAATATACATAAGGTACATTTTAAATTTAACGTGCGGATTAGTCATTAATAATAGTTGATACGCATTTAAAAATTTAGAAGGTAAATAGTTATTAAATTGACGATTTCTTTCAAATTTTAAGGTACATTTTCACTATACTAAAGTACATTTTAGTTTTGAACATGAAATGTACCCAAAATTTTCAAATATAACTCTTAATTTTTAAATGTACCTAATATATATTTATAATGTACCTCACAAAATGTACTTTATGTGTTAAACGAATGTATTTTACGTACATTTGTAATGTACCTTAACTGTTCTTACCGTTCTTACCAAAGGTAGTGTGCTTCCCGGCACTCTACTCTATATATATATATATATATATATATATATATATATATATATATATATATATAGAAATAGGATCACATGAATCCCCCTAACTTTGGTGCATCCCCTGTACCATCTTAGAGCCATTAGATTAAAGCAAATGGAGGGCCAAGATTGAATCACGCAATAAAGCTAAAAAAAAGGCCTACACTGGCTGATCACACTCCTGGACCTACTGACCAATTTTTTTTTTTTTTTTTTTTTTTTTTTTTACCCTTTTAAATTGTTTTTTTTTTTTTTTTTTTTTGTTTTTTTTTTTTTTTTTGCTTTTATTCCTTATAGTACTTGATACGATGTTGCCCAATTTTTTTATTTTTAATTTCATTTTTATTTTATTTTTATTTTTTTGTATTTTTTTTCTTTTAATTCTTATAGTACTTGATACGATATTATTGTTACTTTGAAGTACAATCAATGTTACTTTAAAGTGTTACACCTGTTACTCTAATAGCTTATACGGAGTACATGATATTTTAACAAACTTTTATTAATCTTTATATATTTTCTTGATACGATGTTCAATGTTACTTTAAAGTATAACAATTGTTACTCTAATAGTTTATACGTGTTATTTTAACAAATTTTTATTAATCCTTATATATTTTTCTTGATATGATGTTACTGTTACTTTAAAGTGTAACAATTGTTACTATAATAAGCTTGTCGTGTTATTTTAACAAACATTTATTAATCCTTATATTTTTCTTGATACGATATTATTGTTACTTCAAAGTGCAATCAATGTTACTTTAAAGGGTAACAATTGTTACTCTAATACCTTGTACGTGTTATTTTATCAAACATTTATTAATCCTTATATTTTCTTGATACGATATTATTGTTACTTCAAAGTGCAATCAATGTTACTTTAAAGGGTAACAATTGTTACTCTAATACCTTGTACGTGTTATTTTAACAAACATTTATTAATCCTTATATTTTCTTGATATGATGTTCTTACATTTTTAAAGGGTAATAATTGTTATTCTAATAACTTGTACGTGTTACTTTAAGTTATAATAGTCGACAAAATTATGGTGATAGAATTTTATATAATTATTCGTCAATTGTTATTTCAACGTTTATTTGTTATTACCTTAATATAATAGAAAAAAATTAAAAAAAAAAACTATAAAATAATTAAGTAATTGAAAAAGTAAAAGAATTTTAAAAAAAAAAAATTAACAAAAGAAATCGTTTAAAAAAAAAAAAAAAAAAAAAAAAAAATTCATAAAAATAAAAATAAAAAAAAAAAAAAAAAAAAAAAAAAAAAAATTGGAAAAGTGCCGGCCGGTCTGGGACAGGCGGCCGGCCGGCAGGCTGTAGTGTTTTTTTTTCTTCTTTCATGTTTGATTTAATCTTGGCCCTCCATTCCCTTTAATCTAACGGCTCTAAGGGTGTACAAGGGATGCACCAAATATAAGGGATTCATGTGATCCTTTCTGTATATATATATATATATATATATATATATATATATATATATATATATGAGAATTTAGGTATACAAAAATCTCTTATATATTCAAAATATTATAAAAATAATAAATCATTTAATTTCCTTATTTAAATTTTGTTACCAAATTCTAAATTTTTTTTTTATTTATATTGGAAAAAAGTTCATAGCTTTTTAGGTAAAAAAAATTAGGATACATTATTTATTGAGTATAGATATTTAAAACAGTTTTGTATTGAAAAATTCTTTTTTTTTGTTTTTAATCTAAAAAAACGGTTTACTTGTAAAAAAACGTTATTTAAAGTCCACAATAAAAACAACGCATAATTTTCAAAAACCGTTTCTTATTGTATTTACATCAAAAATAACGGTTTTCTTATAAAAACCGTTATTTAAAATTAATAGCAAAAATAACGGTTATCTACATAAAAACCTTTTTTTGTTTACAGACAAAAATAACGATTTTTACATACGAAACCGTTATATAAAGTCTAAGTCAAAAACAACGCATTTTTACAAAAAAGCGTTATTTAGAATATCCCCGTTGTTTATAGTCTTTTTTCGTTGTTTTTAGTGATGGGTTTGATTTGGCGCCTAATGATTTAACAACGGAAATTTTTAGGTCGTTGTTTATAATATTATAAACAACGAAATTTGCACTTTGTGTTGTTTTTGGCTCGTTGTTTTTGCTCAATTTTGCAGTAGTGATGCCACTATTATTTGATACGGAGTATAATTCTACTAACTTGCTAAATCAAAATCAATCTACATGCACGGAGCACATGATGAATTAGAAGCTGTTACCAAGGCTGTTGCCTGCTACTATGAACGGTAAGCATCAAATAGCCAATGCTTGAAAATTTGTCACAAGAGTATTTGTAGCTTAACAACTCTGCAATAATTATAGATTTTGTTATCTTCATTTTTTTACTCGAATATGAGTAGTTAGTTATATAGTCTTTTGCTTCAAACTCCATGTTACAGGTCTAAATATAACATTACTAACCAAAAATAATAAAGCTCTCAATGAAAGGAGTGTAATATCTTAAAATAACAAAGAAACTTCAAAATATTTCATACAAATCAGATGTTCAAAATTATGCTTAAACAAGACTTATAAACGTCACGTGAATTTCACGGGTCGCATCACTAGTTAGGAGAATAATTATATTAGTTCGAGGATTTTATGGGTATCATAATATACCTTATAATATTTAAAAATATTCTTGGAATACTTTCCAAGACAATCTACTATATAATGTAACGGTTTCTCAAATTAATAACGGCCTCATTATATTATCTTACAATAATATTTTGCAATTTGGCCTAAGGATTTTGTGTACTACGTTTAGAGGAAAGTAACTTCTATTCCATTCGTTCCAATCATTTGTTTACCCTTAAATTTGAAACAAATACCAAGAAAATGTTGGGAATTCTTAAGGGCGAAAATGATTTTATTCATTCACACACTAAAATAAAGTTACAACGACGAAATTTATAGGACTACAAAAACGTAACTGACGATATTATTAGGAACTTAAACAACACTCACTAATGACTCTATAATAAGGGGCTAATAAACTCTATAATAAAGACTCATAAAACCTCTTATTGTATCGACAAAAAATTAATAATGACTCGAAGCCCCTTATTATGAGTCTTTATTAGTCATTTATTAGCCCCTTATTATAATAGAGGTTTTATGAGTCTTCATTAGCCCCTTATTTCAAATGTCTAACTCTATAAAAAATTAGCCAGGGTCCTAATAATGACTCGACACTACTACAAATATGAGCATAGAGAACGGGGATAAAAGGACAACAAAAAGCGGAACCGTTCTCTATTATCTCAAAAATTTTGGCGCTCAAATATATTAATAAAGAGAACGGTTAGAAAAACACCCGTACTTAAAGCATAAACAAAGAGGACGGTTCAGTTGACCAAGCGTCTTCTATAAGGCCTATTGCTTGGAAATTTAATTGAAAAGCAAAGAGGACGGTTCTTTTATTTAACCGTCCTCTTAGAGTAGACAAAGAGAACGGTTATTTGATTCAACCGTCCTCTTAGATTAAACAAAAAGCACGGTTCTTTGTTTGAACCGTCCTTGAAGATTTCACACCCTATTTTTGTAGATTAATCGTTCCAATCTCTCAAAACATCTGACACTTAACATCAACTCACCATAATCAAACATCCTCCACCACCTAAACCCTAATCAACTACTGAGCCACCACCGAGCCCCACCACCGAACCCCACCACCGAACAGCAGCACCGAACACCATAGTCATGGCGGTTTTGGTCAATCTATTGGTGAATTTATTAGAATGATGTGTTTTGGTATTTTGCTTCGAAGTTCTTCTTTTCTCCTAAAAAATCTGTTGACCCTGCAATTTTGATGTCTAATCTCTTCCAAAAGTCCGAACCTTTGGTATGATTTTGATCTATTTCTTTTCGATTCAATTTGTTGTTTCTTGATCTAGGGTTTATGATTTGAGACTTTTAGTAAGATCTGTTATTGGTATTGGGTTTTTCGTTTATTTTGTAATTTTGTTTGATTGATTGGTTTTCTGCATCGATTTTGGTATTGGGGTTTCTTGACCAACATCCAATTACCAAAGTGCAGACTGAAATACCACGGCAACAACCACCACCACCACCACCACCGACGGTTGTCCCATGCTAGCGTGTGCTCTTTATTTTTCCGATCTGTTTTTATGCCTCGCATTTGATTTGTGTTCTCAGATTTGATTAGTAAGTATCACTTACTTGATTCGTTTGACCTCAGTGAATCACAAATTATTCTTCATTTCGGATGTTAGTGAGATCCAACAACAACTTATATTAAGCATTGTTCATCAATGTAAGCTCTCTTTTGTCTGTTTATTACCTTCTGATCTTCAATTTTTCATAAATTTTGTTTGTTGATTACTTACCTGTGATTTCGTTGATGGTTAAACCTCATGAGCTTGCATTCATGGTACTGTTGCTTGGAAATCAAATAAAAACAAATAGGAATTTGCTGAATGAGCTAGTATGAGGCACAAAAGTGCTGTTATAGAATGACCTAGGAAGGTTGTGTTGAATTGCTGCATCATTGAAATACTCCTTAGTTCCTTTAACTGCAATTGTAATTGTGTGTCAATAATACTCCTTAGTTCCTTTATATAGTAAGTACGAAAAAGTTTATGCTTTCTGTCGATCATGTTCACGTGTAAAATATAGCAGAGTTAGTTATTTAGTTCCCCTGAGCTTATTATCTAGTTTAGTCATGTTAAAGAAAACTACTCTACTTTCTTATTTACTCTGTATTCGTATATGTTTGTTGTGTGTATTTAGGGACTCATATCTCAATTGATTTTACTTTACTTTTTTGATGTAGTGTTTAAATGTGGAGAAGCATCACATATCTCCACCTAGAATGATTGAGATTTTCAAAAGAAGACCTAATTCGTAGAGCCGCCATAATTTATCCACGTATGGTTTCTAATTTCCAGTTGCTTAATGTTCTTGCATTGGCAATAGGCTAAGGTAGCACTTATTATGTTAATTGTGTTTGTATTCCAGCTTAATATGAGTATATAATTATAAAACCTTATAGTACATTGTTTAGGTTTTATGTTGTGAAATTAATCAAAGCTCATTCCATGTGCCATGAATACAGATTCCGATATCAAAGCAAACGATGTTGAAAATGAATTATCTAAGAGTGTGTTCATGTGGGCATATTTCCTTTCACGCTCTTCTTATACCTTTAGAGTTGGTAAATAAATTAGTTGTATTTTTACCTTTATGTATTAGATATTTTTGTTTTCCTTAATATTGATGTCAAGTATGTAATTTGCGTTTATATAAAGTTGTTTGCAGGTCGTGTATAGAGCTCAAAAACGTATTACCTTCAACAATTGACGGGGAAAAGATATTTGAGCATAGCTTTGCCCAAATTTAGCCGGAGTGATTAGCTTGAGAACATTCATTCATGCGTGCGTATTCATGTGTTTGAATTTGTGAAGTGAAAATGTAAATTTGTAATATCTAAAGATAATCGTATAGTCTTATAAACTAAAAAAAGTTTTGGATATGTTAGTAAAGGATATGGTGATTAATTTTGGACAAAATTTCTATAGATAAATAAGAAAAAAAGAAAAAGAAAAAAGATGAATAAATTATTCAATATAAAAATTGGCAGAATTGAATGAAAGAGGACAACAATGAACCGTCCTCTTTGGTAATAAAAAATAATTAAAAACTAATTGCAAGAAGCTCAAAGTCAGCAAAAGAGGACGGTTAATCTTTTCAACCGTTCTATTAGAGTTATCTAAGAGGACGGTTATTTTGTATAACCGTTCTCTTTCCTCTAACCCGCGCTTTTTTTTAACTCTTTGGTACTCCCTTAGAGGACGGTTCTTTAACACAACCGTTCTCTAAGGTAAACCTAAGAGGACGGGTTGACCAAATTTTTAACCGTTCTCTTAGGTCTAAGAGGACGCTTCGCAGAAGGACGGTTGTTTTGCTCTTTAAGGACGGTTTTTAACCGTTCTCTTATGTAAGTTTTGTAGTAGTGCGAATTTGATTTCAAATTTAGGATTTAGAATTAGACATTTGAAATTGAGGGTTTTAAAATCAAATTACTAGTTGTGTGAGTTAGGATTTGGAAATGACACCATTTTAGGGTGTCATTTGAGGTTAGCTAGTTTTCTTAAGGAATAGATTTGGGTTGGATTTGACTCAAATACAAATCCAAATTCTCCAACTTCCCAAACACCTAATTTGAGCCAAATACGACATTTCAAATCAAATCCATGTTCCCAAACGCACCATTATTGTAATCGACAAATAATTAATAATTAAGAATTTGAATCAATTCTCAACATTCTCCCTTGATTTAAAATGGTCGTTTCATATGGAGCACTTCTCTCCACCAAACTTGTGATGCACTTCTCATCACTATGACGCACTTCTCGTCACCGACTTTTTATGGTGCATGCACATAATCACCATTGTTTTGGTGCACATAATCACCAACATCGATTTGGAGCACTTCTCTCCAATATTCTTATTAGAGCACTTCTCTCTGACGTCCCTTTAACGGTGCACTTCTCACCATACTTGTGAAGCACATCTCCTCACAAAACATGGTAGAACAATTTTTTTTCTACCAAACTCGATAGAGCACATCTCTTTATCTCACAATATTTTTTATCTCTCTTCTAAACACTTTTCTCACCATTTCTTTTTGATTTTTTTTCTTTTAACGCCATTAAAAAAACTGATCAAGCCTAGGAATGAACCGGTGCTTTGATACCTCAATGTTGGGAATTCTTAAGGGAGAAAATGGTTTTATTCATTCACACACTAAAATAAAATTATAACGACGAAATTTAAAGGACTACAAAAACGTAACCGACGATATTATTCGGAACTTAAACAACACTCACTAATGACTCTATAATAAGGGGCTAATAAACTCTATAATAAAGACTCATAAAACCTCTTATTGTAACGACAAAAAATTAATAATTAAGAATTTGAATCAATCTCAACACTCCCCTTGATTCAAAATGGTCGTTTCATATGGAGCACTTCTCTGCACCAAACTTATGATGCACTTCTCATTACTATTACGCATTTCTCGTCACCGACTTTCTTAAGGTGCACATAATCACCATTGTTTTGGTGCACAAAATCACCAACATCGATTTGGAGCACTTCTCTCCAATATTCTTATTAGAGCACTTCTCTTTAACGTCTCTTTAATGGTGCACTTCTCACCATACTTGTGAAGCACATCTCCTCACAAAACATGGTAGAACAATTTTTTTCTACCAAACTCGATAAAGCACATCTCTCTATCTCACAATATTTTTTATCTCTCTCCTAAACACTTTTCTCACCATTTCTTTTTGATTTTTTTTTCTTTTGACGCCATTAAAAAAAACTGATCAAGCCCTAGGAATGAACCCGGTGCTTTGATACCACAATGTTGTGAATTCTTAAGGGAGAAAATGGTTTTATTCATTCACACACTAAAATAAAGTTACAACGACGAAATTTACAGGACTACAAAAACGTAACCGACGATATTATTAGGAACTTAAACAACACTCACTAATGACTCTATAATAAGGGGCTAATAAACTCTACAATAAAGACTCATAAAACCCCTTATTGTAACCGACAAATAATTAATAATTAAGAATTTCAATCAATTCTCAACACTCCCCCTTGATTCAAAATGGTCGTTTCATATGGAGCACTTCTCTCCACCAAACTCGTGATGCACTTCTCCTCACTATGACGCACTTCTCGTCACCGACTTTTTATGGTGCACATAATCACCATTGTTTTGGTGCACATAATCACCAACATCGATTTCTGGAGGACTTGTTGGAGATGGATCCAGCCTAATATAAATTCTCACATGCATTGCGATCCCACATCGGTGATGAGATGAGAGTTGGTCTTGTTTATAAGGCCTAGGGGCTACTCCTCCTATTGACAATTGATTTTAGGATGGAACCTCCTAAACCTTATAAGCGGACTCTCTCTCATACTCTCGGGTGTGGCCCAGGCCCGTGGAATTTAACATGGTATTAGAGCCCATGGTTGTGTCACCTGGAACTCTCGTTAAACTGGGCCTTTGTGCAGCTGGAAGAGAGGCCAATTGCCCCTCAGTCTGGTTTGAAAGTGGGCTCGTATGTGAGGGGGCGTGTTGGAGATGGATCCAACCTAATATAAATTCCCGCATTGCGATCTAACATCGGTCATGAGGTGAGAGTTGGTCTTGTTTATAAGGCCTAGGGGCTACTCCTCCTATTGCCAATTGGTTTTAGGATTGAACCTCCTAAACCTTATAAGCGGACTCTCTCTCATACTATCGGGTGTGGCCGAGGCCCGTGGAATTTAACAGGACTTCTCTCCAATATTCTTATTAGAACACTTCTCTCTAACGTCTCTTTAATGGTGCACTTCTCACCATACTTGTGAAGCACATCTCCTCACAAAACATGGTTGAACAATTTTTTTTTCTACCAAACTCGATAGAACACATCTCTCTATCTCACAATATTTTTTTTATCTCTCTCCTAAACACTTTTCTCACCATTTCTTTTTGATTTTTTTTTTCTTTTGACGCCATTAAAAAAAACTGATCAAGCCCTAGGAATGGACCTGGTGCTTTGATACCACAATGTTGGGAAATCTTAAGGGAGAAAATGGTTTTATTCATTCACACACTAAAATAAGTCACAACGACGAAATTTATAGGACTACAAAAACGTAACCGACGATATTATTAGGAACTTAAACAACACTCACTAATGACTTTATAATAAGGGGCTAATAAACTCTATAATAAAGACTCATAAAACCTCTTATTGTAACCGACAAATAATTAATAATTAAGAATTTTAATCAATTCTCAACCGAAAATCCATTAAAATACATTAATACCCCTCAAATTCTCTCGTGATTTAAATTCCTGTAGAGATTGGTGAGAATAAGATAGTGGTTAGTTATTGGAGTATATTGACCGTATCCGAGTGATGGACGAATACGTTGAACCTTGGCGAAACAACGTGTCCCTTTGGTGAAGGATAAGTACGTGTCAATATAACTACCCTTCATGTTGTATATAAATATAAGTGTGTGTAATCAACAATTATGCAATTCATCAATAATTATTACACTTGTATAATTTACGTTTGTGTAATTTAACATGGTATAAGAGCCATCGTGCTCTTGAGACCCATAAAAATTCCGCTGCGTACATAAAAATAAATTGCATCAGAATCAAACATTGTGTGAACATATCCAATCATTTCATTCATAGGAAGAGAGGAGTGGTTGAATTGGTTTTATCCCGTGAAGTGAATTAAATTACATCCAAAGTCAAGGCCAAACGAAGAAAACGGCAGGGCTTTTTTGGTTTCGGACGTGCTCTTTAATCTCACGAAGAATTGTTTTTTTATATGATTGCATCCAGAAGTTTACAATTACCGCCTAATTGTCATGGAAATCGAGAAAGATGGGCAAATAAATTGGTCTATCTCGGTTTATCAAATTGGTATTTAATCACATTAATAATGATCTTCAGTATATACTATTGAGGGTTATTGTAAAAGTACTTAATTGTGAGTACATTTGAAATATCGCAATACGAGAAGTTGGTTCAACAAGAACGTGTTTCTCGTAAGTGAAAATCAGCGGGTTTGAAATGTGTTCCCCGCTTGACAAAAATTTAAGGTCCGAAAAGGACGTTTTTAGTTTTCTTAAATTTTAAGGGTTCGAAAAGAACGGCGTTCCCTTGAAGAAAATATGTCGAGGTTCGATAAGAATGGCGTTCCTCGGTTCAATGAAAAAGAAAATGTCGATGTGTATCGACTATAAGGCGCTGACTGATTGCGCAAGATTGATGATTTCTTTTTTTTTCCTTTGCAAACTCATGGAAATTTTCCAAATTGCCATGAGTTTGAGGGGGGGTATTGGAGTATATTGACCGTATCCGAGTGACGGACGAATACGTTGAACCTTGGCGAAATAACGTGTCCCTTTGGTGAAGGATAAGTACGTGTCAATATAACTACCCTTCATGTTGTATATAAATATAAGTGTGTTGTAATCAACAATTATGCAATTCATTAATAATTATTACACTTGTATAATTTACGTTTGTGTAATTTAACATTAGTTGATAAATTAGTGGATTAAAACCTACCTTAAACGGAAATGTAATGAAATGAACGATACACACACAAAAAAAAAAGGAATAAATAAATAAATAATTGAGACGAGGGAAGTGTTGATTTTGATAAATAGTGAACGATATTTTGTCATTTGCTACGTTAAGTATGAACCACAAATTATGGTTATATTAAAAGTCTGTCATTTATTGTATCGAAATCCGTAATAAATGGGAAATAATACGGAGTAATATTTAACGTAATATAACCAGGCCAAGAAGTAGGAGCAAATATATGAAACACACCAATATATATTATCAAAGGAGAACGTACACAATACATAGAACTAGCCAACTGCATGCATGCACTAGTTGCAGTTGTAATAACTTTATTATTTTTGAAGTACTAATTTTCCGGAAACACAAAACACGATATGATAGTACCATACAAGTCTCAATATCAACTAATAACGACATGCTGACGCAAAGCCGATCTCATAGCTATTATTCAGAAAATACTACTCAAGTCACCGCATGCATGACTTGGTCGATGTTCTTTGTAGTCTTGCTTCAAACGTATGTGTAGCCACTTAGTGCACCCTACACAATTTCACATGTTAATATTGATGTTAGATATTGTATAAAAATAAAATACCTTAGTATTGATAAACCTAACAAATTACCTCGATTTTTTTATATTTTTTTATATTTTTTTTGAACTTATTTTCTGTACATGTAAATTAATTCGTTTTTAATTTTCAAATAGTGATTAATTATTATGGTTTGTATATTTGTAAAGTCTATTAGATTTATGTCACCATTTTGTTTTTTATGTTGCTAGTAGATAATATAATAATATATAAAATCTATTATTGAGCCTCAACCATTACCTTAGGGTTTTGGTTGAGTCGACTTTCTAATACTAGTGATTTTAATCAGGTGACGCAAACTTATTTTATCGACGATACCAAAAAAAATTGACAAAAAAAAAAAAAGAAAAAAAAAAGATTAATTAGTTCATACCTGGAACAATCAGTGTTGGGGCTAATAGGGTAGGGAATGCTGACACCACATTTGCCAGGGAGAGCATTAGCAAGGCCATAGTTGATTCCAGAGATGGCAGCAGCAGCTGATTTCAGGCAGCCGCAAGCGGTTTTACGGTCGGGGGGTGTCTGGGCCATGCCGTTAAGGCGTTTGATCCCGCCACAGCATGCCCCTGAGGGGCCTGGTGCACCCTTCAAGTAGGATATGCATGACGCTAAACTGCCAGACACTTGACCACAAGTCAGTGCTTCAGTTGCATAAGGTGCAGTCATTACAATGCATAGGATCATTGCACATGCTACCTTCCTCATTGCACTTGAGCTTGCCATACTTTTGTTTTTGACGTTTGATAATAATACTATGAAAATATTATGTTTTTTCTTTTGTGTGTTGGTGTTTTTGAAGTTGTTTTTGATGAATGTATTGGAAGCTTAGGGTTAGTATTTATAGGGGGAAATATTAGAGGATAGGGCCTCCAAATTAAAATAATTTAAGGACACATTGTATACCGTGTCATCCTATATTTAAGATGCATACTCTCGTTATATTTTCCATTTAACCCTATTGACATTTTCAATTAGTCTTAATTTTTTTTTCCTTTTTTAGTATTTTTTTCTCTCACATATCCTACTTTTTCTACACAAAATAATTTTTTCTAACTCACAATTAATTTTTTTATTATTAAACTATTTCACTTTTTTTTCATTCTGGGAAAAAGGGAAGGCGGTTAAATGGAAAAAAATAGAGGGAGTATATATGAAATGTTACTCCGTATTTGTTAATTTAACTCTGATCATAATTGTCGTAATTATTTATTGATATTATGCATCAATTTCAAGTTTCTTACTACTCTCTCTATCTCAATAATTAAAGCGTTAACATTTTCTTTATTTTTTTTTTTCACAAAATAAATTAAAGGTTAACAATTCATTGAAAAGGAAAAAGTAGTTGAAATGTACCATATACTCCGTGTAATGTAATTCACTAATTTATCGAATTATCGTAAATTGCAGCCAATAATAAAATTATACTCCGTATTTGCTATTTCTTCAATGATTTTTATTTGTTACATTTGATAATAATAGATTATTTAAACTTTCTAATTGATTGGATGTACGATAATATATGCTACTGCATTACATATTTCGGCCGATAATAAATCACACATTTTTATTACTTTGTGTTTCTTTGTAATTGAACTTTGTTATGTATGAGAATTATTTCTAAATACTTTGTACTAAAATTTTTTGAGTTAGCTGCTCATAAAACGGATTATTCGATTCAATTACTTTGCTCTTTTTATATTCAAAACGAATATGACTCATTTACATAAAATTTGAAAATGTTTTAATTTGTCGCATGTATGTAGGGATGGCAATGGATCGGGTTCGGGTCGGGTGAAGCGTCACCCGCATCCATCCGTCTAAAAAAAATCTTCATCCAATCCACCCGTCATCCGCGAAACTTATCATCCATATCCAATCCGTCCGTCATCCGCGGGTGAAGCGGGTGGATCGGGTGACAAATGGATTGCAAACTAATGTCATATGAAAATAGAAAAATAAAAATGTGTCATGTTTCGTTGAAAAAACGAAACTAATTAGTGTTTAAATTAAGTTAAAATGCGTCAAAAGTAAATATCTTAATTGATTATAGGTTGAATAGTAAAAAAAAACATAATAAAAGGTTACATATAATATATTTTCTATATAAAAATATAAATTTTACATAAAAACTTAAAGAATCGGGTGATAAATCGGGTGATGGATGGATGATGGATTGGATGATGCTTCATCCAACCCACCATCCATCCATCATCCGTTACATCCATTATCCACCCGTCATCCATATAAGTCGGATTTTCATCCGTTTTTTAGGGTCGGGTGGATCGGGTTTGAGCGAGTTCGGGTGAAATTGACATCTCTACATGTATGGAGCATGATAGGCTACATCTAATATATTCTACTTCCTCCATTCCATTTGATTCTATACATATTCCTTTTTCGGAAATTCCAATCAATTCTATATATTTCTATTTTGGTCCCTACTTTATTAAACTAAAAGACCAATATGCCCTTCATTAATACCCCACCCAACCCACTTGCAATGTCTTTTTTTAAAGAATAAAGTAGGGGTAGTTTGGTAATTCTATTGTCTATCCCACTTGATTTTCTTCTACCTTAATTACCGTGTTTTGGTCAAATGTATAGAATCAAACGGAATGGAGGAAATAATATATAGCATCATAGTATATCCTATCTTATAAGAT
The DNA here is from genome assembly GCA_023091065.1 of Dianthus caryophyllus. NCBI lineage: Eukaryota > Viridiplantae > Streptophyta > Magnoliopsida > Caryophyllales > Caryophyllaceae > Dianthus > Dianthus caryophyllus. The sequence goes on along the minus strand of CM041529.1, from coordinate 4,821,266 downwards.
ATAAGATATTTATCTTACTCCGTAATCTATGATGTATTTATTTTTCTTGGAATTATTTACAAATTCAAAATAGTTTAATTTCTTACTGGTTGAAGTGTACTGTAAGTCGGTAATATACAACAGGTGAACCTAAAAATTTGTCGGGGAATAGTAGAGAGCATTGAAGTGTGGGCAGCGGTGGCTTTAATTGGTGATGGAGACATATGGTATGGCCTATGGGATGGTTGGGAGTTACGGAGTATTCATTATTGAATTTTTAGGAGTGATGGGTCTCCTGCTTGTGTAATTGATTGGTGTTTGAAAGTTATGTATATCATACCTTTGTTTTCACATTGTGGCCTTGTTAGTGGAACAGTTGTTGGAATTGTGCCCAAACCCAATCGTTTTGTAAGATTAATTATCACTGGTTTAATGTTGAATCTATGTGGTCACACACTTACGGTCGATATTTGACGTTTACGATTATTTCATTTAATGAAATGATATGGACGATATATTTTTATATTGTTCCACTAACACGGAAAATATAGTAAATATTGAAAATACATTTGTATGAGATGTTATATACGGAGTAATAAGCTAAGAAGGGTGTCAACTTAATAAAAAGTAAATATCAAGTAGTAAGCTAGTAAGATGACACAATTCATAAGAAGCCAACATGTTTTATGCCTTTAGGCCACGTATTTTTTTGGATGACTAATGATATCCCATAGGCATTAACAGAATGTGGATCCTCTCCATTTCTTCACCCTCTCCATTTTCGATCAACGGTCTAGATGGAAGTCTCATTCGATCTAACGGTTACTAATTTCATGAGTTATATAGGAAATAATAATATAATATAGTTAGGCGATTTGAAAACGATGACGATCCCTTCAATTTGTTCTTCTTCTTCTTCACAAAAACAAAAAAAGACAAAAAACAAGCATAATTCTGATGTCGTTATGAATAAATTTTCTCTTTTACAACAAGTAGGTGATGATTTTGTTATTGAGCAAGCTAAGGTGTAACACCCCGACTTTTCCTAATATTAATTATTCGTCTCAATAATATTCGTATTTCATTTCTCTTGACTTTCTCATTTTTGGCTCGAGAAAGTCGGTTCACTTGTCACGTGGAATAAGCAAGACCGTAGTCAGAACTTAAAAACGATGTCATTTCCTCATACAGACTCCGATTCAGGCGATTCAGAAGGCTAAACTGCGTATTTTTTCGACGCCGTCGCAACTGCCAAAATTTCAAGTTGAACCGATCGGTTCAGGTCCGAACCGACCGGTTCTGGTGTGTTTTCCGGATCAGTAATTTTCATGTTGTTTTAAATTGTTAAGCACGAAATCCTTAAATACATATGACTCTCTAAACCCTAGAATTATTCTAAACACTCTGATAAACTAATCCCTCATAATCCTTTCTTCTCTCTCTTAATTTCCTCATCAATCATCTTCTACATCATCACCAAAAACTCACCTAATCAAACCCTAATCATCTCCTCATCCTTTCTCTTCAATTCTCTTTGGTAAATTCTTCATCTTTAAGTTTATGTTTGTAGGTTTTATTATTATATGTGTTTATTGTGTTGTTCTTATGTATGGTATGATTTGTGTGTGCCCTAATCAATAAGAGAGAATTGGAGAGAAAACCGCAAGTTCGGATTTCTCTGACCCAGGTTCACTAAACTGAAGATCGCCAGAGATCCGACCGTCCGAATTTGCCGAAAGTTTGTGAGCATGTTCCTGACTCTTGGGGCTACCTTTTCACCGTTCAGTTTTTCATTTTGGAGCTCTGGATCGTCTGATATCGCTGTAGACACTAAAACTTTGCGAAAGTGTCGAAAAATAAATTAAATACGTTATTTTGAGTTAATACCAAATTTTAGCTCAATTTAATGTTTTTGTCCTTTAAAAATAAGATATGGATCGATCCGATGCACAAATGAATCATTTGGGTCATAAATCCATTCAAGTGAGATATGGGCCGACCCAATGCGCGAATGAATTATTCGGGTCACAAGTCCAATTTTATAAATAATTCGGGCCAATCCAATGCGTAAAATGTAGTGTTGGGTCATAAGCTCAATTCATAGAGAAATTTGGGCCAAAGTCATAAAATAGCCCACAGGAGAGATTTTGAGCCTATGTCCGATAATGGATGAGGATGAAAGCTCTATAAATAGAGCACCTCATTCATTAGGAGGAGGGGGAAAAAAAACATTAAAAATAAATCAGAAGACAAAAAGACTAGAAGGGTTGGAGACTCAAGAAATACAAGACTCCAAGACTTCGATAAGTTCACGAGAAGACCTCAATAAATCGAAGAGGAGGATTCTCAAGACATTAGAAGACTTCAAGACTTCAATAAACACAAGAACGACAAGACCTCGGTAAATCGAAGAGGAGCATTCTCAAACATTCAAATCACAAGACCCGAGTTCGAGGGAAATATCGAACACTTCAAGAATTTCACAAGACTACAAGACTTTGTTAATGACAAATTAGAATCAGAGGAATTATAGAGAGTTGTACACGAATTCTGAAATTAATAAAATATTATTTGTCGCGATTTATTTTGTATTGCAATTTATTTGTTTTACAAAATTTGTTGTTACAAATTTTTGGTGAACCCGACGTGAAACCTCTACCTCTCATCTCTAATTTCGTTTTATCCAAGACAAATCTTACAAGAAGAAAATGGCCGCTCAGAAGAACGTCAGTGCTGCTGCTGAAAAGACCTATGCCGATGCCCTCACCGGATCCCCAAAGGCCGCTACCACTGTCGCGCTATCGGCGGGAGTGCGCACAAGAAGGATGGCGAAAAAGGCCGTCGTCGAAGAAGCTGCTGCAAGCTTGCGCGCCGCACGTGTGTAGATACCCGTATCCGTACCCCCCAAAAAAAGCAAACCCGATGACGAAAAGGACTTTCATGCATGTTTTAAAATGAGACAAAACGGTACATAAGTGTCTAAAACATTCTAGTCATTTTAACGTATTAATTTGAATTTGCATATTTCGTAAAAATGAATATTAATTTAGTCATTTTAAATCGTAAGTCGACACAATACGCACAAGCACGACACAGAGACGCCTCACAAAAATGGCCCAAGAACACAAAAACGACCCACACACACACACAAAAACGGCTCAAAACACATAAAAAGGCCCAAGCACCCGAGCGGACCAAAATGCGTCCCGGGTCACATTCTTACAAAACAAAATCCCACAAAGTCGTAAGATAATACGTTACAATATTATTTTACTTCGAGCCAAGATCGAAAAACACGACGAAAAACCGAAACACGAAGCACGAAACACGAAAATCGAGCAAAGGAAATCAACTCATGCCAAGTTGATTAATCAACTTGCAACAAGTTGACATTACAAAGCCTTCAAAGTCAAACAATATGCTCGACAATCAGCAATCAAGCAGCTATAGCCTTACATACCTACGATAACGTATATGGCGCAACAAATCTGTCAGAGCAGAGGCAGAAAATCGCCAGAATACTGGCGATTGTTTGGTAAATCGCCAGTATTCAGGCGATTTTCCCCTCCTCCTCTGACATTCTGGCGATTTTTTGTTGAATCGCTGGTTCTCTGGCGATTTTCTGATCAATTAGGCATAAGACACGAAGCATTTGCTATAAATAGCAGCCCTCATTCGACTCAAAACAACAACTTACAACAACAATATCATCGATTCCTCATTTCAATCATCTAATACACTCTCTAATCAATTCAATTCAATACAATACTTATACTCACAAAAGCCTCTCGCACTTATAAATTTCCACTCTAAAAACCGTCTTTGCGTTTCAAGGTAAAGAAATTTTACCTTCCGATTGGACGTTTGAGACTTATAGGGTTACTTTAACCCACCTCGATATTGGCATTAACGAACTCGTATTCGCAATACGATTGTAGTAATTCGAATCAAATGATTCGTCTAAACCTCGCCAATATCGCATAAATAAACGACTCAAAATCACTAAATTAAGCACTCACTTTTACATTATGCAAATTCTCGATTCATGCATTAAATTACGACTAAAACACGGATTCGACATTTAACTGTACCGTTTCAACTGGTCTCTTTAAACATGCAAAACCGAGGGTTTTACAAAATCTTAGAATTGAATACAAGTCGGAAAATAACGTTTAGTTATTGATTCAAACATAATGAATTAGTGATTTCAATGATATTTCCTATAGCAAATCGTCATAGTTTTGACGGCTTACATTCATTTTACATATTTGTCGAGTCATATATTTGCATTTGTACGTAGCGTCCTATTAGCCCAAATATCGAAATTAAAGCATTTGTTTTCAAATTAGTAAAGACTACTTTTACGTAGGCCTTTTTATTACAGTTTTCAATACACATTTTGTCAAAACTTTAGAAAGGTAACCTCACTCCGAATCCTCTCTGGTTTCACAATAACCTCAGACGGATAGGTATCGACGCACCTTGAAATCTGAGACACCCGTGTCTTATATTTTAAGACGCGTTGAATAGGTTCCAAATTCCTTTAATATTTGGTGGCGACTCCGAAAACATATTTCAAAAAGATTTTTATATTTCTTTTGTCACAATTACATGCAATGACATCCCCCCATTAAGCAAAAGAACGCTCGAGCGATTTGAGTCAAGCAAAGCAACTAAGAAGCGAAGCTTAGCACGCCCGAGCGAGTTTCTTGCAAAATTTATTTTCCCGCGCCGTGCATTCCGCCCCATGACACGAGGGCGGGCGCGAGCGGGGCGTCGAGAAGGGATCACCCTTTAATCCGGTATCCTCAGTTGGCGACTCCGCTGGGGACGAGCATGTTTTTTTTATTTTGAGAATTAACTTTTCATTTTATTTTAAAAACATAAAGAAGTGAAACTTGAAACTTTGAAAACAAATCTGCTTTCGATATTTGGGCAATAGTACGTTTGAGTCGAATCCTCCTGATTCATAGCCACACCCTTCGAGGGACGGCCCCAAGTAAAAACACGCTTCCTAAGCGTGTATACTCTGAACACGTCGATCTCTCACCCTTCCACGATCACAAGTATGGTATCCGTACAAGTGAATCGTAGCAGTCAAACTCGAACGCTCTAGACCCCGTATTGAATCCACACTGATGTGTGTGATCTTGTGGATAACTCTACACAAACGTTGCGGGAATGACCGGAAGGAACCTTACCCTGAAAGCCAAAAACCCGCGTCTATACGTACAAATCCAAAGCTATAGCACCCTCGCTATGGTCGTCTTCCAAACAAAATGCCTGCAAAAACATTTTCATATAGCATTATACTTTCAAAAGACGTCTATTTTGAAAGTACATTCTCAAACGTTTTTTTTTTCAAAAAGGCATACTTTTAAGCATACAGTCAGGGTCATTGACCCATAGTCAACTAAACCTGACTAACATTACACCACGATATTCAAAACCAATCGGAAATAATCACTACATTTCCGATCCTTTACAAAACATAAATGCATTATACGACTGACGTATCGTCATAATACATTTATCGCAAAAACATTTCACAAAGCAAAACCCGAAAGTGTCAATTCACTTCGGATATTTCAATTAAGCAAACACTTTTACATTTTTGAGATAGCCCTAAGTCGAGTGACTTGCTAGTCACCCCGACTTAAACAAACTATCTCTCTCAAAAAAAATGAACAAAACGCGGGCTCGTTCAAACATGAACCCGTGGATTTACATGTCAGGTCAGGTGACTCATCGTCATTATGGCCCGACCTCCTGTGTCACACGTAAAAAACGGGCAACAGCCGCTTTTTACCCAATTTAACATCCTCAGGTCGACTAGCTTATCGCTACTTCGGTCTGATTCCTTTTTATCACAACCTAACGGCAAACCCCTGGCGACGTGCCGCTAACTTGGGTTAGTCAGGTTGTGGTCATACAAAACTTTTATCTTCATCGAGATTGGGGACGCGCCAACGCATCCTTACCTCAAAAGCTTCCCGTGTCTTTTAAGCTAAAAACACGAGTCGAGTCCTGCACACGCTTTCACACTTTTACTTTTTTTACAAATGCGATTTTTCTTTGAGTCTTTATTTTCTCTTGGAGGGCACTAAGGTTTGAGACTCTGCAGGTTCATCCCCTAAAAAGTCCTGGATACACGACGTACTAAAGACCGTCATCTGAACCCTCCGCCACCTCCAAAGAAACGTACCTACAACAGATCAAAACCAAAAACTACCATGGCACTCAACAATGAAGAAAATGTCGGAGGAATCCCAACTCCTCCCCCGTCAGTGGTTACCGCAGAACATGTTCAACAGCTCAACAGCAAAATCCTTAGCCTCACTGCTGCAATTGAACAAATGGCCACAATGCAGAAACTCGAGGCCGAGAAAAATGCCAAGTACCTCGCCGAGGAAGCTGAACGAAATGCTAAAAGAATTCGTTCAATGGAAGAACGCCTCACCCACTCAAAAGGGTATTCCATTTATGAGGAAACTGAACACGTCCCGAAAAGTGTCAAGTCTTTGCTGCCAGCCAAGCTCTCACTCAGCGATCTCCCCATCTTCAAGGGTCATGAAAGTCCACTTGTACACATCAAGGATTTCAAGGCTAAAATGGCCGTCATGGGCGTCGATCCCTCAGCCTGGGCTACTCTATTCCCGCATTCTTTGGATGCACAACCTAGGGCCTGGTTCTACGCCTTGGACCCACACAAGATTACTACTTTCAAAGAAGTCACAGTCCAGTTCGACAATCAGTATCATGACAATAACGATACTCAAGTCTCGTTACGTACTCTGGAAGTTCTGGCACAAAAGGACAACGAAGGCTTCAGTGAATACCTCACACGTTGGAAGAAGCTCAGCGCCCAGATATCTAACCGTCCCAAGGACGCAGAACTGATCACCAAGTTCATTAATAATCTCACCCTCGTGATATCGAAGATTTGCGCTACGGCAACTTTGGCGCTTTGCTTCGCCAAGACGGTGGGTCAATTGATCAAGACGACCTCGTAAAGAAAAAGACCAAGGTCGCAAGTCGAGGTTATCGTGGTAGCTCGTCACGAGCCGTCACCAAAGCGGAACCGATTCATCAGATTAACGCCTGGAAGAACTAGCGCCTTTCCCCAACTTACACCACACCAACGAAATACACCGCGCTCCTCCTAAGGCGTCATACCCATCTCAGGTCGACTGGCCAAAACCACGACGAAGCTTTGACCCGATCTACATGACCTACTCCAAGGCACTACAAAAACTTGTAAGCCGAAATGTGCTTCAACTCCTAGGACCTACTAGCGAGCCTCCTCAGGACAAAAAGCCTAAGTCATGGGACCAAAATGCATACTGTGAGTTCCACAGGGGAAAAGGACACGATACTGAACAATGCTTCCGCCTAAAGAACATAGTTCAGGACCTGATCGACGACAAGACCATCGAGAAGCCTACTCCAGGTCGTAAACCCTCGAACCAGCTCAATCCTCTACACACCCATGCCATCTTCGTGGGTACACACCCCATCCTCGACTGCTCTCACCTGATCGTCTCAAAAGACCACGAAATCAATGGTATCTGGGACAGTTCTGATGAGGAGGACAATCACACGGACAATACCAGTTACCTATTCCCGCCAGAAGAAGAAGAAGAGGAAGATCGAGAACCCACAGGGATATACGGGAAAATGCCCCACAAATACCCAATCAGGTTGTCTGATAGTGACGATGAGATAGCCTACTTAACTCGTTCCGGTCGTCCATACAGAGCCTCGCTGAGTCTACTGGAACCCCCAGGTTTTCCGTCAAAAACCAATAGCCAAGACAAAAACAAAGGCGTAGTCATAAGCGAGACTACAACACCGCCCACAATGACTACACCATCACCTCAAGTAGCCACGCCTCCGCCTACAGCTACTACACCTGTTCAACCGCAGACTGACATAGCATCGTCAAGCGCCACTCCAGCACCCATACCTGAAATTGGAGACTCAATTCAAAAACAGCTCCTAAAAACAAAAGCAGATATCTCAATCTGGCAGCTCTTAGGCGAATCATTGGGACACCGTGAAGCTCTCTACCGAGCTTTGCAGGTCACACCCATTACAACAGAGATGTCGCCTAAAAACTAATCAGCCACATCACCCGTGAATGGCAAGCCAGCGCCATCACTTTCTCTGACAAAGACCTCCCGCCATTCGGAGGCACGCACAACCTAGTACTCTACATCAATGTGGAATGCCATGGCATGACACTACCCGTTGTGCTCATCGATAACGGATCTGCAGTCAACGTCCTACCCCTAGAAACGGCTAAAAGGCTGGGGATCAAGGAAAATGACTTCATCCCCATGCGGGCAGACGGTCAGTGGCTTACGGCATTCGGCCGCAAAGATAAAAGGGACCATCTCTTTTCCTATCATGACAGGACTCGCCATAAGGGAAACCAATTCGGATAATCGACATACCCCAAGATACAACATGTTATTGGGTAGACCTCGGATCCATGCAACCAAAGTGCCACCTCAAGCTTACACCAAAAGGTTAAGCTTCCCCTAGATGACGAGGTCGTTACCATCCATGCCTCGAACTTCCGAGCTTCCCTACAGCAGCAGAAGCTCGACAATGACACTGCAAGAATAAGCACCGAAACCCCGGACATCACTTGTGGTTTTGATTTCGACATCTGCACATTGACTCGCGAGGAGGAAATCACAGCACTCTATGTAAAGGATAACGACAACAAATGGCCTACCATGGGCCTGGGTTATGTACCATGGTCCTACGAAGTTACCCGTGGGGAACAAGCATTCAATGACCGTAAGAGAGGTCGTGACTTCCGCATAGAGCCATATCACATATTCACAGACAAATACTTCGTCAAAGAGGGCGCAAGCAAGATGCCCAAGGACTACTTCTCTTGTACCATCGCAGGGATTGAACTCGTTTCTGACATCCTACGCAACCACAGCTTTAACCCCACCGACCTGATTGTCCCGTTCGAGGAGAAGACGCACGACGGATGGTCAAAAACCCTTAAATGGACTGACGAGCAAGGGCGTACTTTCAAAATCACTACGGGAGAAGGCTACACTTTCGAAAACTCTGACTCGGGAGAAAGCGAAGGAGAGAACCCTGACGACAAATCCATCATAGAGTTTAGGCCCCCGCGTCGTCACTTCAAGTCTTTCACCCCAACCAAGCCTTCGGGCTATATTCCCGATGTGATAGACATAGACAAAGAACTAGAGTCTCTAAGGTTGTCTAAAGCTCCTCTGTCTGAGCTATCTTCAAATGTAATCGCCAAAACAATAATAACAACGCTTCAGTTACTACTTGCCTTGTTTTCCTTTAAAATCGTGCATTTTCTAATACTCACCAGAATATTAAGCACAACAAAGATTGCATTACATAAATACATTGCAAGTATCGTTTCAAAACCCGAACAGACCCCATCATTGAAGACACAACAATCATTGATGTGGAACACCAAAAAACCCGAAAACTACAAATGGGGGCTTCTTTGAGCATGGAAGAAAAAGTCACAGACAATCGAACTACTCACAGAATTCAAAGACGTCTTTGCTTGGTCCTACAAGGATATGCCTGGCATTGACCGCGAAATAGCAGAACATCGCATCCCACTCAAACCAGGAGCCAAACCTATTAAGCAAAAACTACGCCGCATTAAACCAGAATGGTCTCTCATGGTCAAAGAAGAGATCGAAAAGCAACTACAAGCAGGCTTCATCCAAGTCATCGAGTATTCAGATTGGGTGTCAAACATGGTCCCAGTCATGAAGAAAAATGGAAAGATACGAGTATGTGCAGACTTTCGTGACCTTAACAAGGCTTGCCCAAAAGATGATTTCCCATTGCCCCACATGGACATACTTGTAGACAACACGGCCGACCACGCCACATCGCTATTCATGGATGGGTATGCAGGTTACAACCAAATCAAAATGGCAACAGATGACATGTCTAAAACCACCTTTGTGACACCCTGGGGCACGTACTGCTATACTGTCATGCCTTTCGGACTCATTAACGCAGGCGCCACTTATCAACGTACCGCAACTACTCTGCTACATGACATGATGCATAAAGAAGTAGAGGTCTATGTTGACGACATGATTGTAAAATCAAAGCAAAGGGAAGATCACATCACCAACCTGCGTAAGTTCTTCACCAGAATCAGGCAATACAAAATGCGCCTCGACCCACAGAAATGCATTTTTGGGTTACGTCGGGCAAGTTATTGGGTCACATCGTAAGCCAACGTGGAATCGAGATCGACCCTGTCAAAATTAAAGCGATACTGGAGATGAAACCTCCAAGCAACATTGATGAAATCAGAAGTTTCTTGGGACAAGTCCAATATATTTCTCGATTCATTAGCAAGCTCACAATGGTCTGCGAACCAATTTTCAAGAAGCTAAAAAAGGAAGAACACACAAAATGGGACGACAACTGTCAACAAGCATTCGACAAAGTCAAAACCCTACTTACCAACCCACCTGTTCTGATGCCACCCCAGAAAGATCTACCTCTTTCACTCTACCTAACAACTACACCGAATGCCATGGGCGCCATGCTCGCTCAGGAAGTTAACATCGAAGAAAGAGCAATTTACTACATTAGCAAGAAGTTCCAAGACTACGAGACTCGCTACGAGCCTGTGGAGAAAAGCTGCCTCGCTCTAGTCTGGGCCACCAAAAAGCTTAGACATTACCTCCTCGCTCACACAACCAGAGTATACTCCCTAATGGATCCACTCAAGTACTTATTTGAAAAACCAGTACTAAACGGCCGCATGGCGGATGGACGCCATCGCTAGCGTAATATGAGCTCAAATACTTACCTCTGAAAGTCATTAAGGGAAGAGCTGTTTCAGACTTTCTCGCAGAGAATGCCATCATTGAACAACCTAAAACGGACACAACATCATTCCCCGATGATGGAATTTTCGCTGTCGAAACTGAGTACTGGCAACTCTACTTCGATGGAGCCTCGAACTACCGCGGCTACGGCGTGGGAATACTTCTAATATCTCCCAATGGCGATCACACACCCATCTCAATCAAGCTCGACTTTAACGTCACCAACAATGCCGCAGAATATGAAGCTTGCATATACGGCCTACAAGCAGCCATTGCCCTCAACGTAAAACACCTCAGGGTACACGGAGATTCCTTCCTCATCATAAATCAAGTGACAGGAGCATGGAAAATCATGAACGAAACCCTCGCAAAATACCAAGCAAAAATACAAACGCTCCCGGCTGCACTGACCGCATAGAATTCTATCACCTCCCAAGAGAAGAAAACCAATTTGCCGACGCACTGTCAAAGCTTTCATCCCTTCTCAACATGCCGCCAAATGTTGACACACTACCCATTGTCGTCGAAAGACGTGGTGAGCCTGCATACATCCACACCATCGACATCGACGAAGCTGAACACTCAGAACCATGGTACCAAGCCATACTCAACTACAAAACAAGCAATTCTTACCCACCTGACACCGACAAGCGAGGTAAGAGAGCCATTAGACTTCTTGCATCCCAATTCGTACTAGAAATGGGACAATTACTCAAAAAGACACCACAAGGCACCTTACTCATGTGTGTCGATTACAAGAAAGGGCAAGAAATCATCGCCCAAGTACACGATGGCGAATGCGGCCCACACATGAACGCAAGAGCCCTATGCAAGCAAATCCTACGACTTGGATGATATTGGACGACCATGGAAGCAGACTGCATTCAGTACGTCAAACACTGCCATAATTGTCAGATATTCAGCAACGTACAACACGTACCTCCCTCACCCCTCTACAGCCTCACGTCTCCATGGCCTTTCTCAACCTGGGGCATTGACGTGATAGGCAAAGTCCATCCCATCGGAGCAGGGGGACACTGCTTCGTACTAGTGGCAATCGACTATTTCACGAAATGGGTGGAAGCAAAGATCCTTCCGCACCCTCGCCAAAGGAAGTCGCCAAATTCATACAAACAAACATCATATGCCAGATTTAGATACCTCACGAATTTATAAGCGATCAAGGTTCACATTTTCAAGGCGAAGCAGAAGCCATACTCGCCAAATACAGCATACAACATCACAAATCCTCTCCTTACCGACCCCAAACCAATGGAGCCGTGGAAGCAGCAAACAAAAAAAAAGTAGTCACTATCCTCGAGAAGATGATTGACAGTTGTCGGGACTGGCCCAACAAAATTCCTTACGCACTTTGGGGATATCGTACCACCATACGCACACCCACAGGCATGACGCCTTATTTTCTCACCTACGGTATGGAAGCCGTGCAACCAGTAGAAATCGAAATGAAATCCCTACGAATTCTAATGGAAAGTAGCATCCCAGAAGCAGAATGGGCTCGCGAACGCTATGAGCAACTCGTGCTTTTGGACGAACGCAGGCTAAATTCTCTAAGCATCGTACGGATGTACCAAGCACGACTACAAAGAGCATTCAACAAGCGAGTCCGGCCACGAAACATCAAGGTGGGAGATCTCGTTTTGAAATCGGTACGTGCGCCACTTCCTGTCGACCCACGAGGAAAGTTCAAACCTAACTGGGCCGGACCTTACCTCGTCAAAGAAATCTGCACAGGCGGAGCGGTCAGACTAACTGACCTAGACGGTCAAGAATTTAACCTAGCAACCAACCGTGATCAGCTGAAGAAATACTACCCCTGAAACGCTTGCAATGTATTTATAACATGTGCATAAACACAATTCCACGGGCCGGCATGCCCCTAAACATGCACACCTACCACAAAAAGCACAAACACAACTCCTTGGGTCAGCAGGCCCCCAAGCATGCATTTCCTACAAGAAATTAACGGACCAGCATGTCCTTAAACGTGCTTTCACAAAAACACAATTCCGAACTACGCCGGCTAGATTCCATTTATATGGATACGTAGGCAGCTTTTCAAAAGCACAGCCGACATTCAACACAAAGTCACATACTCAAAACATCTCAAGGGTATGGCGAACATAACAGGATTCAAAACACAAAACACGCATGTCTCTAACCTAAAAAAAAAAAAAAAAAACAAGGCAAGTTACACAAAAGAGATTCTTGTTTTATTATGCTGGAAAGAGAAACATTTACATTTGGATTTTGCAATTGGGAACACGAACATTACACTACTAGCACACACGACACCTACAAGCATTACATGATCCCGGCATTACCTTCGGGTTTAGGGAATACGAAAACAAACAAACAACTAACAACAAGCATTCAGATAACATTCTTCGACTGGGGGAGAACTCAACCCATATGAGGAGCACGATCGCTACCATCCTGGCCCGGAGCGTTAACCATGATGAAGCCAAGATGACTGAGCTCCGTCTCCATGGACGCTGCGCTCCCAGAACTCGAGCTCCCACGTCTTCCGCGACCAAAACGTACTGGATTAAAGGCTGACGTCGGGGGTGGCTCATTTTGCTCTATAGCACGAAGGCGGGCCCTCTGGCGAGTAGTTGTGGCCGTAGTCCACCGGATATACGACCTCGAAACCCTCACCGTGGCCGGTATTCCTGCCACCTGCCACCGGGGACGCAGAGCCCATTCTCGCGACCACGCATCAGTGATTTGGTTATTAAGTACGACCAAATCCTGGATCGTGGTATCCTGCCCTGGGATAAACTGAGCATAGCCCATTTGCCTTCTCACCCTCAGAGGATGAATGAACACCCCAATGTCAAAACCACACAAAGATGACCCCTGGCGACTATCGCCAATCCGCATCGCCTGGTCACGGAGGTAACCTCCCACCATGGCACAACCCAACGAATAGCCGACGCCCTCACAAAAGTAGAGAAGTAATCACGAGGATGGCCATTGGGACCCATCCATCTCAGACCCCGACTAGTTACGCCTGCCGCCGTGTAGGATACGCCGTAAGGAATGGCTCCAAGTACGCTCAAACGTTCCATCAGCCAGACCTGCAAAATGAGGGGACAACCACGATAGGCATGCGCTCTATTACACGCCCGATCATCTAGGCCCAAGATCGTCTCCGCCAGGATCAACGCCGCAGGGTTATACCCCATCTCCATCTGCTGTACAACGCAGACCAAACGAGCCTCGCCAAACCCCATCCCGTCCACTGAATCGGGGAACATGAAACAGTGCACAAGACAAAGGGCCAGGCTCTCCTGCGAGCAACAGCGCCAATAAGCCCATTATCATAATCCATGAACCGCTGGCAAAGTCGGATGATATTCAAACGCCCATCTAGGAACAAGTCCTCCGTCTCGGGCCTCGTCATCATGAGGAAGTTCTGCATGGTCCTCTGATAACCAAGCTCCTGGCGAACACACACTGGAGTAACAGAGCGGGTCCAACCTCCGATGGCAGCAAACTCCTCGACCAGGGGGCACACTTCCCCGTCAGGGAAGCGAAATACATGATAGGCTAGGTCCCAGTAATACAGACAGGCATCCAAGAACTCAGGCTCCATCCGAACCTGCCTTAAGCCTAGGAATATGCCCAAGCCACAGCCCCTGAGGTTCCTCTTCTTGATACCCGATAACATAGCACACCACATCCTCACAAGTCCCTCCAAATGCTCCATTACTCACAAAAAGGACAACGCTCTGCTGAATATTACAAATACTATTATAATGCGAGTAATGAAATTGCAAAATAGAACGAGGTATGAAGTGCGATTGAGGAATGGATGAATGAACTAACACAAGCATCCTTCTTATAGGCAACGTCTTCAAGAGGCAACGACACGAAGTATAATCGCTAGTGAACCAGCGATTAACCAAAAAATCAAAACAAAAAGCCAAAAACAACCCAAAAATCGCCAGAAAACTGGCGATTTACACAAAAATCGCCAGTTGACTGACGATTTTCACATAAATCGCCTGTTTTCTGGCGATTTTTGTGAAAATCGTTGGTATACAGGCGATTTTCTGTGCTTTTCCGACAGATTTGACGCGACGACTGCACACCGCCTTGCAGCCTACGAGTTGCAGAAAGTTTTTCACAGCCTACGCACCGCTGTTTTTACTTTTTACGACGCATTATCGATTACGTTTCCGATACCCGGCTTTACGTCGTATTGGGTCATTCTGTGATCAACTCTCGACTAATGTTTTGCACATACGCTTCACAAAATTCAACCGTCACATTTCGTAAGCTTACGTTAAAGCACGACGTTCTTAATTCACATTTTCCGAACGTCAAAAACACCTTTTACGGTCTCACAAAATTCAACCGTCACATTTCGTAAGCTTACGTTAAAGCACGACGTTCTTAATTCACATTGTCCGAACGTCGAAAACACCTTTTACTGTCTCACAAAATTCAACCGTCACGTTTCGTAAGCTTACGTTAAAGCACGACGTTCTTTATTCACATTTTTTACGAACCTCAAAAACGCCTTTACGGTCTCACAAAATTCAATCGTCATTTATCGCAAGATTATGATAAAGCATGACATTTTCAATTAACATTTCTACGAGCGTCAAAAGCGTCTTTTACGGACTCAAAATATTTTCTTCAAAAAGCATGTTTTATAAAAATTTTTACGTATGCATGTGCTTACTACAAGTAAGCCAATCTCAATCGAGATTTGTGTTCTTTTTACGACTAACAATCTAATTGCAGGAACACTAGATAAGCATGTCGCGAAGGTTTCAAGTGAAAACGACAACACAAGCAGTCGTACTACAAAACGAGGCAAAAATAACCAATAAAGCTTCCAGCACCGCACGCATGATCATTAATCACGAAAGCTACGCCAACAGGAGCGCTTACCATAGTCAACAAATACACCTACTACATAATCAAAGCGCGCGTACGAAGTCACGTAACCTACTCATGTCAAGCCATGGACGCGAATCAACGTCGTACGATTCCTGCAAATATGACCAAATACCAAAACACGCACGCAAGGTCACAGGGCCTTTTCGCATCAAGCCGCAGTCACAAAAATGGACCTCACGTGGACTCCTACATGTCCAAATACATACAAATATAACCACAACATAAAACAAGTCCATAAAAATAAGCCTACGATCCTAGCATACATCCCAAATCAATTAGCTTGATCTCGACGACCGAAGCCCGCAGACGCAACGAATCAACTGAGCACGGTAGCCGCTAGCTCTCGCCACGCCGCAACTCAAACTCCGCCACAAACGCCGCCGCCACTCGCCCGCCTCTAGCTCTATCTCGACTGCTGCGATAGCGACTGCAACTCTGAAGCATACTTCTCCGCCTTACAAAGCGCGACCGCTTTATCATTAAAGGCCACGCGCCACCGGTTAGCTACCCTCCATAAATTCTTGTGGACATCCACGGCCACCTGCAAACAAATACGGCCTTCATATGCTCAAACTGGGGGCTATAATCAAAAGCAGCTTCATTTCAAGTTTGACTAACGATTTTGAACAAAATCTACCTCAAACTGGGGGCTATAATCAAAAGCAGCTTCATTTCAAGTTTGACTAACGATTTTGAACAAAATCTACCTCAAACTGGGGGCTATAATCAGCGACTTCATTTCAAGTTTGACTAACGATTTTGAACAAAATCTACCTCAAACTGGGGGCTATAATCAAAAGCAGCTTCATTTCAAGTTTGACTAACGATTTTAGGACAAAATCCAACTCAAACTGGGGGCTATAATCAAAAGCAGCTTCATTTCAAGTTTGACTAACGATTTTAGGACAAAATCTGACTCAAACTGGGGGCTATAATCAAAAGCAACTTCATTTCAAGTTTGACTAACGATTTTAGGACAAAATCTACCTCAAACTGGGGGCTATAATCAAAAGCAGCTTCATTTCAAGTTTGACTAACGATTTTGAACAAAATCTACCTCAAACTGGGGGCTATAATCAAAAGCAGCTTCATTTCAAGTTTGACTAACGATTTTGAACAAAACCTACCTCAAACTGGGGGCTATAATCAAAAGCAGCTTCATTTCAAGTTTGACTAACGATTTTAGGACAAAATCTAACTCAAACTGGGGGCTATAATCAAAAGCAGCTTCATTTCAAGTTTGACTAACGATTCTAGGACAAAATCTAACTCAAACTGGGGGCTATAATCAAAAGCAGCTTCATTTCAAGTTTGACTAACGATTTTAGGACAAAATCTAACTCAAACTGGGGGCTATAATCAAAAGCAGCTTCATTTCAAGTTTGACTAACGATTTTAGGACAAAATCTGACTCAAACTGGGGGCTATAATCAAAAGCAGCTTCATTTCAAGTTTGACTAACGATTCTAGGATAAAATCTAACTCAAACTGGGGGCTATAATCAAAAGCAGCTTCATTTCAAGTTTGACTAACGATTTTAGGACAAAATCTGACTCAAACTGGAGGTTATAATCAAAAGCAGCTTCATTTAAAGCTTGACTAATGATTTTAGGACAAAATCTTACTTAAGCTGGGGGCTATATACCACATAACTCGCAAACAGAGAACACAAGCCATACCTGCTTCACCCGAGGGCTCCAACTATCCATGCCAGCGTCAGTCACCGCAGATAAGTGCTGCGGTAGTGGTATCGAATGCCGACAGCCACCATCATGCTCAAAATCCAAGCTCTCGTAGAAAGGAGGAGGCTGGACCTCAAGGTCAGGGTCACGTGGCTACAAGATACAAAAATCACGATCAATTTTTGCTTTTTTAAGCAAATAACATACACAAGCAAACGCGAAAACAACAGCAAACCTCAATGACAGCAGGCGCCAAAGCAAGGCGCGCCCACGACGTATAATCCTCATCTAGCCTCAACAGGGACTCCGACTCACCCTCGTGATATACATCGCGGCGAACATCAGCATCCGGTGTCTGTACGAAGAGAACCTTAGGAGGGGCCTCAGGCACAACAAACTTACCCCTAATCGTCTGAGCTGACAGACGCTCGCCTAAGAACCAGTATGAATCATACTGAGTCGCAATGTACAACCTCTGCGTATCGCGAATAGCAAAACGAGTCGTAATTGACGCAGGGACATCCGCGTAATTCGCCCAAGGGTTGAGAACAAACTACAAAAAAGGAGAGGAATAAACATCTACAAAAGCACAAACGCAAGGCATATAAGAAATACGAACTTTTCTTACCTTATCAACGGTCATCTCGTTAAACTTCACTCGAGCATCGTTATAAGTCAAGCGAATACCCTTCCTGTTTGCCGTTGCATAAGCATGAAAAGCAGGGTACTCCGCCTTCACGGCAAAGTTAGCAGGGAGCAATGACGGGAAGTGTGCATAGCACCAGGACTACAATGAAGCCAAAAACATGTCACAAAAGAGAAAGCAAAACAAAATAAAACAACAGAGCATCACAAAAAAACAATTATACCTCCATCAGCAGGCCAGGGCCGACCAAAGACGGTTGGGACCCATCATCGATCTGATCAGGACGAACTGCGTCCCTACAAAATCGGATCAGGAGACCCATAGCAGGAGTAACCCAGTCAAAATCACCCAATCTAGACAAGTCCCTCAGGGCCATTAAAACAGCAGTTGACGCCCGCTCTCCTTTATCTCCAAAGTGAGTGGACGTCAGAAACCACCATAGCCACAACCGAGCATTCTGCTCATGACTAACTTCGCTCACCTGCTTCTTTCCCTTGCCCTTAAAATAATCATCAAACCATGATGTCCGAGGCTGAAAAGTATGCCTCTCATCCCTCGCACACCTAATACCGCCCCCGATCAAACGAACAACCGTAGGGCTCGAGATAGCAGGACGTACCCTGTCCCACTCAATCATCTCCTCTCCATGAGGAAGCCCTGAAACAACCGCAAGAGACGAGAAGGTAATACCAACCTCGTACCCAGGCATATGGAACGTGTTAGTAGTGTCCCAAAACCTGTCTAGCAACGCTCGAAGCACAGAAAGATGAGAATTCACATTCTTCTTACGCGCCTCCTTCCACTTCGTCACCAACGGACCAAAAGCCGTGCCAAGGATTATCTTCCGCGACTCAGGAGGCAACTGCTTGTTAAAAACATCCATAACAGTACGGAAGCCAGAGAAAGTCCTCATAGTACCTAACTTGAAGCCAACCTTCAACCGAGTAGAAAGGTGCTCCAACGGGTTCCAAACTAGGCTCACACCATCCCAATCCTTGGCAACCTTCGCCCACAATCTCGGCCAATGAGGAAACGATGGCCTCAAGCCCAGCTCATCAACCACGCCCATGAACATATTTTGCGCAAGAAGAATGGCGATCGCGACTCACCTTTCACCACCTACAAAGACCAAAGCGGCAAAGATCACCTCCAACATTACCTGCAACCTCAGCCGCATCATCCACAACCTGCTCATCATCCTCCTGCTCCTCCTCGGGCTCAGGAATGTCCTCAAAAGCATCCTCAAGTCGACGAGGAGGACCACGTCTCGGCTTATCAACAGCAGGATCATCTTCCTCCTCAGCCTCGTCAGAGCTCATCTCCCCCGAAACACCAGCACTACTATCCTCACCTCGCTCACAACTACCACTAGCCTCTGCTGCACGACGACCACGCGTCCGAACACCACCCTCAGTACCACCAACAACATCAGCTACTTTACGCTTCCTACTAGGCCTATCATTCTTGCGTCCATCCCCACGACCTTTACCTCGACCCTTCCCGGCAGACACCAATGGCTCAGGAACCCCACGTCCACGCCCGACGCCTTGCAAAGGCACGGACTCAGCTCCAAGCCCACTAGCAGGAGCCCTAGTAACTCAAAGAAGAACCTCACGTCCACCAACGGAAGGCATAGGTAACTCTATGGTCGGCTCCACAGGGACTCCGATCACATCTGCAACACGCCCTGCAGAAGGCCCTGTCGGCTCCACGGTAGTGCTGTGCTCACTAATGGAAGGCATAGGAGACTCCGGAACAGCCCCCTGTACCTCATTCCCTGGAGTCAAAATAGGAGGAGTTTTGAACAGATCAGACTGCGACGGACCTTCAGAAGTCGCCAAGTGATGACGCAGCTCTGACATTGGAGTACGCTCCTCCCCAGTAACAGTAAAGTCAATGTTCTCGATGACATCCTGCATAGCACTGGTCGTAGGTATCACGATCTCAGGGTCACCTACATAGATTCAAGAACAATCTTAAGCTACGCAGCCATATGATGATACAAAAATGCAATTCAATTAAAGCAAGTTCATGACCAACAGAAGGATGCACGTGCACAAAGGTAACAGAAAAGCAAGCCTTAGGCCTATCTTTGACAGAAAGGGCTAAAAAGCGAAAAGAAATACAGAAATGCATTTTTAATGACACAGACACGATACCTACGTCATACACATTTAATCCAAGGAGCAAGGATGCACAAAGACAGAGAAAAATCAAGCAAAACAGCAGAAAACAATCTTCAGGCCTATCTTTGACAGAAAAGGCTAAAATGAAGCAGAGACCCGAAAATGCACAGTTTGTGACACATGTCCAACGCAGGCAGCATACACAGCAAATCCGAAGAGCAACCATGTGCTAAAGCAAAGGAAAGCAGATTTAAACAAATAAAAACAAGATTTAGGCCTATTTTTGACAGACGAGGCCAAAACAACGCAAGAGTACAGAAATGCGCATATTATGACACGTATACGATATATACGTCATACACAACCAATACAAAGAGTTAGAAAGTACAAAAATGACAAAAGACCAAGAAAAAAGCAAGAAAAATACGCTTTAGGCTTATTTTTGACAGATAAGGCTAAAACGGCGCAGAGACGCAGAAATACCCAGTTCGTGACACGTATGCGACATACAAGTCATAACGAACACCCACAAAAAGTTTCGTACAAAAATCATGTCCCGAGCACCTCGATTGAATAGCTTTTGCAAAACGCACGCAAGCTACAAAAACGGCCTTTTCATGGCCTTTCCTTGACCAAAGAGGCCCTAGCTTCCCACGAAATAACAGCCTAGCCAACCTAAACGGCCTACCTGACAATACGTCCTAGACTCGAAGCACGAGAAGCAAGGAAAACGGTTTCAAGAAGCCTAGCCCAATTACACAAAAACGCTCCAAAACGCTCCAAAACACCTCCAAATCACGCATGCTCAACAAAAATGGGCAAGCCATACACCATACAAGTCATCATGACCCAAGACAAAAATTTTCGACAAGTTTTGGAACCGAAAATTTCGACCCAAGAAACCGTCTCCACACAAAAACACACGAAAATTACAGACTTTCAAACCGTTTTTCGCACACAAGACACCCATAGCCTCATCATTAGCATACAACTACGTTTCAAAAACAACCAAGCTAATCGATGCCGTTTTACACGACAAAAACAGAGCAAAACCCCGACAAAAACCCCTGTCACACGGTTTTTAGCCCAAAAAACCCGACTTTCGCGCCAATTTCGACGAAACAAATTTACCCAAGCATTATACTACTAATGGGTAACCTACATTGAAATTTTGAGCATATTCCGAGACAAAAACGAAAAATGACCAAAATGCCCTTGGCCTTCTACACGAAAAACGGCCCTAATACACGGGTTTTGCACATACAATCGTCAACAACAGCAAGACAAGCCTCTTAATGCTCCCAAGTATCAATTTCAAGCAACAATGATAACAAAATTCGAATCATGCAAGACGGTTTAACATAAACCCTAAAAAACGAATTTTCAGTTAAAACCGACTCAAACCGACTTCAAAACACGAATTAGCAACTTGATGGAGTGCATACCTTGGTCCATTGCGAATCGTAGGAGGCGGAATCACGAATTTTGGTTGAAAAATCGCTGAGAACAAGTTTTTCGATTTGGGTATGTTTTGTGTTTTGTTTCGGCTGCCCTCCTCTTTCTCCCCTCTACCCGTGTTTTTGAGCCAAGGGTCACACACACACACTAAATCGCCAGACCTCTGGCGATTAAGTGGTCAGGCGCGGGTCAATTTTTAGTTTGGACTGGTTATTACGGTCCATTACGCTATTAATTCACTTTTTTATGCACTACTATGATAAAACACGAAAATACACATGCTTGTTACGAGCCAAGAGCCCAAATTTTACAAAATAACAACACATATACACTCTTTACGAGTCACAAAATCAAAATACGTATATTCCTCACGAGTTAAATACGTATACCTTTCAAGACAAATACACTCTTTACGAGTCACAAAATCAAAATACGTATATTTCCCACAGGTTAAATACGTATATTTTTCAAAACAAATACACTCTTTACGAGTTACAAATCAAAATACGTATATTTCTCACGAGTAAAATACGTATATTTTTCAAAACAAATACACTCTGTACGAGTCACAAAATCAAAATACGTATATTTCCCACAGGTTAAATACGTATATTTTTCAAAACAAATACACTCTTTACGAGTCACAAAATCAAAATACGTGTATTTCCCACGAGTTAAATACGTATATTTTTCAAAACAAATACACTCTTTACGAGTCACAGAATCAAAATACGTATACTCCTCACGGGTTAAATACGTATACCTTTCAAGACAAATACACTCTTTACGAGTCACAAAATCAAAATACGTATACTCCTCACGAGTTAAATACGTATGCCTTTCAAAACAAATACACTCTTTACGAGTCACAAAATCAAAATACGTATACTCCTCACGAGTTAAATACGTATGCCTTTCAAAACAAATACACTCTTTACGAGTCACAAAATCAAAATACGTATACTCCTCACGAGTTAAATACGTATACCTTTCAAAACAAATACACTCTTTACGAGTCACAAAATCAAAATACGTATACTCCTCACGAGTTAAATACGTATACCTTTCAAAACAAATACACTCTTTACGAGTCACAAAATCAAAATACGTATACTCCTCACGAGTTAAATACGTATATTTTTCAAAACAAATACACTCTTTACGAGTCACAAAATCAAAATACGTATACTCCTCACGAGTTAAATACGTATACCTTTCAAGACAAATACACTCTTTACGAGTCACAAAATCAAAATACGTATATTTCTCACAAGTTGAATACGTATATTTTTCTAAATACACATAAAGCAAAAACAGAATACACACTTTTATTTCAAATCGAAACGCAGATACACAAGCAAGCACGCAGCAGACACTCAAGACGCAGGAGATGGCCAAGCTACAAAACGCCATCAAATGACATCCAAGCAACAGCAGGCCGGCAAGCCCTTAAACATGCAGGACCGACATGTCCTTAAACATGCCGTCCCTCCCCGCATTCCCGGCGCTAAGTCCTCGTCTCTCCCCGAGACACATACCTAGCGTCGCCAGGTGGTATCGAAACTGTGATGGTCCGGATACTATCTTCTAAGTTTGACTAGCGCTTTAGTCCAAGCTCAGTCAAACTGGGGGCTCTGTAGATACCCGTATCCGTACCCCCCAAAAAAAGCAAACCCGATGACGAAAAGGACTTTCATGCATGTTTTAAAATGAGACAAAACGGTACATAAGTGTCTAAAACATTCTAGTCATTTTAACGTATTAATTTGAATTTGCATATTTCGTAAAAATGAATATTAATTTAGTCATTTTAAATCGTAAGTCGACACAATACGCACAAGCACGACACAGAGACGCCTCACAAAAATGGCCCAAGAACACAAAAACGACCCACACACACACACAAAAACGGCTCAAAACACATAAAAAGGCCCAAGTACCCGAGCGGACCAAAATGCGTCCCGGGTCACATTCTTACAAAACAAAATCCCACAAAGTCGTAAGATAATACGTTACAATATTATTTTACTTCGAGCCAAGATCGAAAAACACGACGAAAAACCGAAACACGAAGCACGAAACACGAAAATCGAGCAAAGGAAATCAACTCATGCCAAGTTGATTAATCAACTTGCAACAAGTTGACATTACAAAGCCTTCAAAGTCAAACAACATGCTCGACAATCAGCAATCAAGCAGCTATAGCCTTACATACCTACGATAACGTATACGGCGCAACAAATCTGTCAGAGCAGAGGCAGAAAATCGCCAGAATACTGGCGATTGTTTGGTAAATCGCCAGTATTCAGGCGATTTTCCCCTCCTCCTCTGACATTCTGGCGATTTTTTGTTGAATCGCTGGTTCTCTGGCGATTTTCTGATCAATTAGGCATAAAACACGAAGCATTTGCTATAAATAGCAGCCCTCATTCGACTCAAAACAACAACTTACAACAACAATATCATCGATTCCTCATTTCAATCATCTAATACACTCTCTAATCAATTCAATTCAATACAATACTTATACTCACAAAAGCCTCTCGCACTTATAAATTTCCACTCTAAAAACCGTCTTTGCGTTTCAAGGTAAAGAAATTTTACCTTCCGATTGGACGTTTGAGACTTATAGGGTTACTTTAACCCACCCCGATATTGGCATTAACGAACTCGTATTCGCAATACGATTGTAGTAATTCGAATCAAATGATTCGTCTAAACCTCGCCAATATCGCATAAATAAACGACTCAAAATCACTAAATTAAGCACTCACTTTTACATTATGCAAATTCTCGATTCATGCATTAAATTACGACTAAAACACGGATTCGACATTTAACTGTACCGTTTCAACTAGTCTCTTTAAACATGCAAAACCGAGGGTTTTACAAAATCTTAGAATTGAATACAAGTCGGAAAATAACGTTTAGTTATTGATTCAAACATAATGAATTAGTGATTTCACGTATATTTCCTATAGCAAATCGTCATAGTTTTGACGGCTTACATTCATTTTACATATTTGTCGAGTCATATATTTGCATTTGTACGTAGCGTCCTATTAGCCCAATTATCGAAATTAAAGCATTTGTTTTCAAATTAGTAAAGACTACTTTTACGTAGGCCTTTTTATTACAGTTTTCAATACACATTTTGTCAAAACTTTAGAAAGGTAACCTCACTCCGAATCCTCTCTGGTTTCACAATAACCTCAGACGGATAGGTATCGACGCACCTTGAAATCTGAGACACCCGTGTCTTATATTTTAAGACGCGTTGAATAGGTTCCAAATTCCTTTAATATTTGGTGGCGACTCCGAAAACATATTTCAAAAAGATTTTTATATTTCTTTTGTCACAATTACATGCAATGACATCCCCCCATTAAGCAAAAGAACGCTCGAGCGATTTGAGTCAAGCAAAGCAACTAAGAAGCGAAGCTTAGCACGCCCGAGCGAGCTTCTTGCAAAATTTATTTTCCCGCGCCGTGCATTCCGCCCCATGACACGAGGGCGGGCGCGAGCGGGGCGTCGAGAAGGGATCACCCTTTAATCCGGTATCCTCAGCGTGTCCCTACGAGACCGCAAAAAATATCCGCTGCCTCCATTGTTGCCGCTGCGACCGCGTTGATCAAGGCCCCGTCACCACCGCAGAAGGAAATACGAGTGTCCCCAACACGTGACACTTCCCCTCGGAAATCAAGGAGGACATCGCCACGACGAGTCATCGAATGTTCAAGCCCTGCTTCTACCTCCGTCATGACAATCAATGCCAAGACCGCTGAAGAACAATTGTCTGACATGATGGAACGCTTGGAAAAGGTCCTGAAAGACAACGAAGAAAAAAACAAAAAGATCGAGGAACTTAGCAAGGAGGTGGCAGAATTGCGCAAGAAGAGTGACGAGAATCCGCCCAGCGAAAGCGAGAGCGAAGAAGAAGAAGATGAGGAGGAGGAGGAAGAAGAGCCTCCAAAGAAAAAGGTCGGTTCCTTTACCGAGGAACAACTACAAAGTTTGTTTGCCAATGCGATCAAGAAACAACTTGGCGAGAGCTACTCCAACAACTTACGCTACGTCAAGCCATACACCAAGAGGATTGATAGTTTGCGCATGCTCGTAGGATATCAACCCCCAAAATTTCAACAATTTGATGGAAAAGGCAACCCGAAACAACATGTTGCCCATTTCATCGAAACATGCAAAAACGCCGGAATCGACGGCGATTTGATGGTCAAGCAGTTCGTGCGTTCTTTAAAAGGGATCGCATTTGATTGGTATACTGATTTGGATGCTGAATCGATAGATAGTTGGGACTCCATGGAGAATGAGTTCCTTAACAGATTTTATAGCACTCGCCGCATCGTTAGTATGAGCGAGCTCACCAACACCACCCAATGGGACGATGAGCCCGTTGTTGACTACATCAATCGGTGGCGTGCGCTATGTCTTGAGTGCAAAGATCGATTGACTGAAACTTCGGCAGTTGAGATGTGCATTAATGGGATGAATTGGGATCTCTTGTACATCTTAAATGGAATCAAGCCGAGAAGCTTTCAAGAACTAGCAACCCGTGCCCATGACATGGAAGTGACAATCAAACGACGCAACAAAAATTATTCATCATCTTCTAAGGCACAAGTTGGAAAAGGGTTCCATAAGGCGGAGAAAGATTCCAAAAATTCGACCACGGAAGCCATGGCTGTTACAATAAAAGATGCGCCAGTAAGGACTTCAAGAAAACCCATGTACGAAAAGAAGGATGCGTACACCAAGGTTTTCGACCAAAATAGGCCTACTCTTGAAGAGTTACAAGCCAAAGAGTATCCATTTTCTAACTCCGATTTGTCAAGCATGTTGGATGTCCTCTTAGAAAAGAGGATCATTCAATTGCCTGAGCCGAAACGGCCCAACGAAGCGAATATGGTCGATGATCCAAAATATTGTCGGTATCATAGGATAGTTGGTCACCCTCTTGAAAGATGCATCACACTGAAGGAAAAGATAATGCAACTCTCCAAAGACGGCAAAATCATCTTGGATCACGATGAGGCGGTGACCACAAATCACATCATAGCGAAAGTCGAACAGCTTGATAAGCCATCCGATGTGACACTTAAAAAAGTGAACCTCTTAAAAGAAGATGAATATGATGTACGCTTGAAGCAATTTGGTTGTCTCGAGCCAGTGCCAATATGGGTCACGCGACCATTGTCAAAGTCATCATCAAAGTCACAATGTAAATGTTTGACAATGAACAATGCAAAAGAAACAATTAATGATGATGGATGGAACTTTGTGGCGCGTAGTAGCCACAGACAAACGCGATCATCTTCATTGCATCAACCGCCTCAAAGAAAACAAGGAAAGACGAAAAGTTGGCTTCCCCGAAAAGCTGAAGATAAATCAAAAGGAAAAAGTCTGAAGCCAAATGTCTCGGCCTTCAATTCCTACAAACATGGTTCTCGAACTCCAGTTACATTAGGAGAGTATTTTCCGACTGGTTATTTTGACCGTGTGGGCGTCAATACAATCTCGATGTGCGCAACCAATGGCCAAAAACTTGCGATATGAACTCCAAAGAAGGCTCTTCAGCAAGAGTCAAAACTACTCACGAAGGCTCCTCGGCAAGAGTCAAAACTGCTCATCAAGGCTCCCCAGCAAGAGTCAAAACTGCTAACGAAGACTCCTTGGTAAGAGTCAAAACTGCTTAGCCAAAGCTGCAAACCAAACCAAACCAAAAAAAAAAAAAAAAAATTGTCAAAACCAAAAGATTAAAAAATTGCGAACTACGTTGGCTTGATCTTGCAAGTTGACATCTACGTCACTTAGCAAGTACGTAGGCAGCTTGAGCACACGTGTTTCTCAAGTGCAGCCACACCCAAAATTCACTTTTTGGGGGCGTTACCAAGCGCCTAATGCAGTCGAACCCAAAGCAAGTTCTTCACATTGTACGGGCATTAGAGCCAAGTGCAGCCACGTAAAAAAAAATTCATCACATTGTGAGGACATTGACTATCGTCGAGACAAATTCCCATGGAAAGGTGAGACTTTTAATCACGCTCTTAAGTAAGAGCTAAAGTTGCACTCCCTAAGCAAGAATCAGAATTGCAAGTCACGCCCACTAAAATGTACCATCTTTGGACCTAGAACCAAAAACAAAAATATGAAGCGATGACTGTAAAAAAAAAAATGAAGTAGAAGAAATCCAACTCTGCATTACAAATCCAAGGCATGTAGGGACCATAGATCTCATGAATGCCCTTTCCGTGCGACCTCATAGGGTCTCGCACGATCCCGGGCAGCAAAACAATCTTGTCTGTCTTGTAGGCCCTTTCCATGCGACCTTATAGGGTCTCGCACGATCCCGGGCTGCAGAAAAATCTTGTGTGTCTTGTACACCCTTTCCGTGCGACCTCAAAGGGTCTCGCACGATCCCGGGCTGCCAAACAATCTTGTGTGTCTTGTACGCCCTTTCCGCGCGACCTCATAGGGTCTCGCACGATCCCGGGCTGCCAACTGATCTTGTGTATCTTGTACGCCCTTTCCGCGCAACCTCATAGGGTCTCACACGATCTCGGGCTTCGTTACGAGCCTGCGGTCTCACATTGTCTTGGAGTCTCGAATAATCTGGGAATCTGACAAGGTCTTGGAACATGTACTCCTGCATTCCAGCCAAAAGAACAAAGAGGAAAATGCTAATTAAATTGAAACCAAGAATATAACCACTACCTCTAACATTTTTGATGTTTAAGACCGAAGATTTTGGAAACTCCACTATACCCTGCACAATAAAAAGATAATGATGAGCAATAAAAAGACATTGCATTCTATAATAATGAGGGAGCACAAAATCGACTTTACACACAAGACGCGCAAGGCATAAAAATGACATTGAACTCTCAAGAAGAAGAACAACGTAGGCCGCGCAGCTAGAGAATGTATACCTGTGAGTCTCAACTACGGGTAGCAATGTCGAACCGCGAAAACATATTACAAGACAGCGAACAACAGGTTGCAGGCTGCTAGAAAGAAAAGTCACACATATCAGCATGACCAAAGAGAACCACAACCGACAGGGTTTTGAAATCATGTGCAAGAGCCTGAAAAGTGAAATCGTGATAATTTCGAAGTGCACAGAAAACATAAAAAACAGAGGAGTCAAAATTGACAAAAACAGAGCAGTGAACATGGAAATGGTGTTGTAATTTGTACCGAAAATATATATGTGTCAAAGTCGATTCTTCTCAGATGACAAATATGATAAAAGGAAGGATCGCCACGAGCCGGTGTTAATGTCGACGCTGGTGATTGACTGGGGGCAAACTCGTTCAAAATTAGTTGCTCTACTGCTGCGATCATACGTGAAACTTGGCTAACATATATACAGGATCCATGTCTAGGGTATAAGAAAGACAGAAGAGATATTTTGATGCTCTCTATATAATCATGTGGGAGAATATGTCAAGTTCCCTAAGTGGGTACTAAGGATTGATAGTCTTTCCTTAGTCAACTCCCCCTCTATATCTTTTCCTTAATTATTTCTCACATTACCGTCATATTAGGGAATTGGGAATAGTATAAGGAAATCACTAAAGTAGGCAACTTTAGGTTTCCTTTGGTCAAGAGATTTGTTTAATCATACGGAACATGTTGGTTCTTCGGGTCAACTACAAGCGGAGCATTGATTTATCAAATTGCCTGTGCCTTATTTTAGGCCCAAGGGCTAAACAATAATCACATGAAGCTCAAAGATTTAATGGGTTTTAGTCAGTAAAGGCCTAACACATCGACATTAGAGCCAATAAAACGGCATGTCAAGTTGCAAACTTGACGATTTATGCTTACCCATGACACCGTGCACACATCGCGGGGTTATTAAATGATCATTTGAGCGTTACTATCACCAAATGTACGCTCATCGACTTTCAAGTCAAATTAAATGGATCGAGACCTCGTCACTCTGAAACACGCAAAATGTGTACGTGACAAAGTCTCGAGGGGGCAATTTGTAGACACTAAAACTTTGCGAAAGTGTCGGAAAATAAATTAAATACGTTATTTTGAGTTAATACCAAATTTTAGCTCAATTTAATGTTTTTGTCCTTTAAAAATAAGATATGGATCGATCCGATGCACAAATGAATCATTTGGGTCATAAATCCATTCAAGTGAGATATGGGCCGACCCGATGCGCGAATGAATTATTCGGGTCACAAGTCCAATTTTATAAATAATTCGGGCCAATCCAATACGTAAAATGTAGTGTTGGGTCATAAGCTCAATTCAAAGAGAAATTTGGGTCAAAGTCATAAATTAGCCCACAGGCGAGATTTTGAGCCTATGTCCGATAATGGATGAGGATGAAAGCTCTATAAATAGAGCACCTCATTCATTAGGAGGAGGGGAAAAAAAAAACATTAAGAATAAATCAGAAGACAAAAAGACTAGAAGGGCTTTGGAGACTCAAGAAATACAAGACTCCAAGACTTCGATAAGTTCACGAGAAGACCTCAATAAATCGAAGAGGAGCATTCTCAAGACATTAGAAGCATTCTCAAGACATTAGAAGACTTCAAGACTTCATTAAACACAAGAACGAGAAGACCTCGGTAAATCGAAGACGAGCATTCTCAAACATTCAAATCACAAGACCTGAGTTCGAGGGAAATATCGAACACTTCAAGAATTTCACAAGACTACAAGACTTTGTTAACGACAAATTAGAATCAGAGGAATTATAGAGAGTTGTACACGAATTCTGAAATTAATAAAATATTATTTGTCGCGATTTATTTTGTATTGCAATTTATTTGTTTTACAAAATTTGTTGTTACAATCGCGTCTGGACAGAAGGGTTGAAAACTGTGCTTTTCTTTGGCTTGTTTGGAAAAGGTAACTAGGTGTAGCCCTAGACATATTTTGACTTGTTGATAGTTGTTATTTTTATATGATTTTACCCCCGTCCCGAGCTGCTTTTTATTGTCAAAATGCGTCCTGCGAGGCCATTTTGTTATCACATTACGTCCTAGAGGCGCTTTTCTTGTATTTCCGTGTTTTGCAGGATGTTATACATTTATTAGGTATTTGAGCTGAAAAGCGGATAGACGGAAATCCAAAAGACGACGTAAAGTTGAGCTCGGGACCGAAAGCCGAGAATTAGAGCAAAGGGGCCGAAATTTGGACGGAATTATAGCAGAAGGCCCAAATTGGTGGAAGATGTAGAGCCCAAAACGTTGGGCTCGAAGAACTGTGCACCGGAGCCGGTCGGCCGGCCGTGACGCAATATTCGTACGGAAGCTGCAGGTTCTATGTTATATTGATGAGAAACTTTAGAAAACAGATTATCTTATGTTTTATTAGACCTAGACTACGAAATAGCTTTCTCTGTTCTCTCTCCTAGTTTATTTTACTGCTTTTATCAACTTCAACTTTAGAACTCAACTTTGATCTGGAGATTTAATCTTTGTAACCGTCGGTACTTCGTGATTCTAATTCAAGCATTCTGTCCTGGTAATTATGTTTCTACTTTATTCCTTTGTCAATTTATCTTTTGCCCTAGTTATGAGTAGCTAATCCCCTCACTAGGGTTGAGGGGGAACTATGCCTTTAATCCGGTGTTTTGGTTAAATTGTTGTGATCAATTAGTTTATGCTTGTGCGATTTCTTCCTGCGCGATTAATTATCAATTGAATTTAGGGACGCCTTGATTTAATTGAACTTAGGGTAATATTCATTTAAGATCGAAAGCCTAATCAGTATTAGACCACTACGCGTAATTGATAAGTTGATTTAGTAAGTCGCGAGAGCCCGCTAAATTGAACTTAAGGGAACATTGATTCGAGTGAGCGTGTTTTGCCCTAATCGCCTTGCATATTCTGATTGATTGCTATCTTGTTGAAGGTTATATTATCCGGATTATTGTCATAAGGAACCCGAAACCCTAGCCTTTTACCTATCGTTTAAACCCTCTTTTCATTGCTTTAGTTTGTTATTTTAGTTTCATAGTTCATTACAAAACCCCTAAATTTCATACCTTAGGAATAGCCTACACTTAGTAAACCTACGAGTATACGTTTCCCTGTGGATTCGATCCCTTCTTACCGCTAGCTATCGTTAGTAGTCCGTAGGGTTATTTTGATACCGGTGATACGACTTAGCCGTGTCACTTGTGTGAGACCATGTGATTAATTAAAGATGTTTGATTGTGTTATTGTGGATACCCATATCCGTACCCTCCCAAACAAAACCCTGTGATGTAACACGGACTTTTATTACGCATGCTTTAACGTTGACTTATACGGTTCTAACTAATGTCGAATTCATTTTGAGTCGTTTGAAATGTTAAAATGTTTAGGTCGCATCACATCACACTTAAATAACGTTCATTTTGTCCATCTGGAGTCTAGCTAGGTCCTTGTCCTGCTTCATTTGGCATGAGCTTCGCATTTGCACTACAATTAGCCCTTTTACATTAACAAGGTCTAATTCAGCACTCCTAAATCCCTAAATTTAGGCCCGGTAGCTAAAACCGCTATTTAGCCCCCTCTTACACAAAATACGGCTTCACGTCTTACCTTATTTCACAAAAACTATGCAAATACACCCTTTTCATTTTTCCGGGTCTCGGGCCCGAAACCGGGCCCAAACCCAAGCCTTTGGCCCGCACTCCAAAGCCCTGCACATCATAAAATATCTCAGAAATATCTCAGCTCTTTTCTTGAGCTACACGCACAAAATTATACTGCATCTTTCGAAGATTTTATGCAACCGAAACTTGGAAAGCAGCCTTAAAACCAGACCCTCAAACCGCATAAGCCTATGTGGTTTGGGGTGGCAACCGCATAAGCCTATGCGGTTTGCCCTAGCAACCGCATAAGGCTATGCGGTTTCTAGGCCTGGTTCTATCCCCTTATTTCCTAATTTCTCCGAGGTTTTTAGTATATATAGAGCCCTATACCCGACCTCATAACACACAATTTATCATCAGATTTCACATCTTACACACTTCTAAACACCCTCAAAGCCTCACGCACTCAAATCCTTGAGTTCAACACACCATCCCGTGTTGAATTCATCCTCCTTTTAAGTTCAAGAAGCGAAGCTCTGCCCAGATCCAAGCGTCGGGACAAGGTAGGTACCGAACCACTTGGACCAAAGCTTTTTCTTATTTTCTATGGACTAACAAAGGGGTCTACACTTTAGCGCCCCCCCCCCCCCCGGCTTTGGCACCCAGCACGCTTGCACTCCAAGTGTTCTATTTACTTCGGGTACACTCCATATCCGATGACACGCCAAAGTCGCATAAGCAACCGACCTTATAAAATAAACCAATGGACAATTGAACTTTATTTTATTTGTATGCATCTTGCACCCTTCTTCTTTTGCATTAAAATCAACTTAAACAATGAATTCGACCTTTAACTGAACCGTATTCGTTAACAAGTTAAACATGCTAAACTGAGGGTTTTAATCAATCTTTTTGCATCTGCATCTGCATTCTTTTACATCCTTATCGCACTTGTACGTAGCGATAACTTTAGCTCAAATATCATCTTACAAGGATTGTTCTAGGTCAGTAGAGGCTATTTTTACATAGGCTTTTCTAAAAGGTTTTCACAAATCATTATTTGAATTAACTCTTTTTCTAAAGTACCCTCACCCCGAATCCAATCTGGTTTCACAAGCCTTAGATCTAGGGGTGTCGGCGTGCTCCAAAATCTAGGACATGTTTTTAACTTAGAACATGGTAGCAGGTTCCTATTTTCCGCGATAAATAGGTGGCGACTCCATACTAGTTCTCAAAGGTTTTTCCAACTTAATCTTTTTAACTTTAAAATCCGCCCTTAAGCAAGACGCCGAGTTGGGTCCGATCCGGGTTCCACGGTTTGGCGACTCATTTGAGAGATCTTATTTTAAAACCAAAACTAGCTTTTTTCTTTTTAAAAATAAAGAGGTGAAAACTGAAAGCCTTGAACAATCCAAGTATACATATTTGAGCTATGCACATTCGTTTAGAGTCCATTCCTTTTGGAATCTAGGCACCCTTTGCACCCTCGAGAGGTGGTTCCCACATGCAGGCTTGTCCACTCGATAAAGCACATGCCGGACTAGCTTTCCTCTCGCCCCTCCACGGCTTGCCGTAAACGGCTATCTCGACCGCCCCAGTGCTCCCTTCAGAAAACCTATCGCCCCGGCGTAAGGAAATGAAGGGGTTAAGTATCTGCCAAAGCGTACTCGAGGTAGTTGGAGGTGTACCCGACTGACTCATTTTCACCCTTTTTGAGTCATACGTACAAGTTCGAGGCTATGCACCCCATAGTCTTTTTCAAAACGAGCATTTGCATTCATATCTTCGAAAACTCGCTTAAACGTTTCAAAGAT
This sequence comes from Dianthus caryophyllus, assembly GCA_023091065.1. Lineage (NCBI taxonomy): Eukaryota > Viridiplantae > Streptophyta > Magnoliopsida > Caryophyllales > Caryophyllaceae > Dianthus > Dianthus caryophyllus. Next base: position 4,787,188 of record CM041529.1, on the reverse strand, counting down.
AAATGAACCTAACACTTTTCAAACAAAACTATCGCAAATTTTTGAAATAAACTTTTTCAAAACTTCCTTTTTCACTAACAAGCAAAAACCCGAGCAAGGAATAAAACCCGAGCTCGCGGATTTCAATCTTCTAGGTCATACGGCCTAGTCTCTACATTTAACATCCTCGACTCGACTTGCTAATCGCTCTCGAGCCGAATCCTCTTCTTTTACACATCCGACTCGAGCTCACCTCGGCAAATCACCGATATCAGTTCGACGGATGCAAAGCAAAATCTTTTAACATCGAGACGAGATGTGCGCACGCATCCTCGCCTCAAAAGCTTCCCTTAGCAAAACCTTTTCGAAAACCTCCTTTTTCAAGCTTAAAATGTCTTTCTAAACAAAGAAATGAGCTAAAATAAATGCCTAAAATGAATGTGAGTCTAGTGGGTCGAGTCGTGTCGCTAATATACCAAGTGAAATGCAGGCCTCAGCTGGATACTCGTCGTACTAAGAACCGCCTAGTAATCCCTTACAAGAAACGAACCTACACCCGCAAAATGGCCGGCAATGACGAAGTTACCGCACTCCGTGACCAAGTCACAAAGCTGACCGCTGACCTTGACAGGCTCCTGGCCACCCACACCACTGAGGTGGAACGTATGGAAACCAAGATCAAGGAAGAGGCCGATAGGCACGCCAAGAAACTCCAAGCCATGGAAGAAAGGCTCTACGTCTCGAGCACCTACTCCATCCACAAGGAGAATGAAAACGTGCCTACTAGCATCAAGGACGAGCTCCCTAACAAGCTCGCCCTTAGTGACCTTCCTGTCTTCCAAGGACATGAGAGCCCGATCATCCACATCCGAGCTTTCAAGTCCCAAATGGCCATCAAAGGAGTCGACGCTAAGCATTGGCTAACTCTCTTCCCTCACTCTCTAGCAGCAGTGCCCAAGACATGGTTCTACTCACTTGACCCACAACGGGTCCCTACTTTTGAAGAACTCACAGTCGAGTTCGACCGACAGTATCGAGACAATGAAGACACTCAAGTCTCAATTCGCACCTTAGAAGTCCTATCTCAAAAGGACAATGAAGGCTTTACCGACTATCTTACTCGGTGGGAGAAGCCGGCACAAATCCCCAACCGTCCCTCGCGAGGACGAGCTCGCATCAAGTTCATAAATAACTGCGACCAGGTGTATCAATTTTACATGAGGTACAAAGAACATTGAACTTCAAAGAACTAACTAAGGTCGGCACTCAAATCGAAGATGACCTTAGGATCGCACCATGGCTAAATACACCGCCATGCATATCAAGGAGCTCCTCTAAGTCCTCCCGCGGTCAAGAACGCATTTAAAATCGCACGTCGGTAACCTTGATGATGACACCCTCGATGCCTTCGCAACTACCTTCTCGCCGCCTCCTAAGGCCAAGAGAAACTTCGACCCTCTCTTTATGTCCTACTCCAAGGCATTTCAAAGGTTGGTCGAGAAAAACTACCTACAACCGATCGGGCCTACTAGCGAGCCGCCCGAAGACAAGAAGCCTAAATCTTGGAACCCCAATGCCTTCTGTGCATACCACCGAGGCAAGGGGCATGACTCCGAGATCAGCTTTAGGCTCAAGAACGCTATCCAAGATCTAATCGAGCAAGGAAAGCTCAGCAAACCCTCTCTACCCGCCAAGCCTTCAAACAACGTAAACCCGCTTGGAATCCATGCAATCTGCGTGGGGTCACTCCCTATTCTAGACTGCTCCTACCTAATCACACCCTCCGACGACCAAGTTAATGCGATCTCAGTGCGATGACGAAGACGGCGAATCGGCTACCTCATCGACGAAGTGATAAGTCACATCAATCAACTTGCAAAAGACATCGATCACCTAAAAGCTCTACATCGCACCGCAGCCGAACGTTTGGAACGTCGTGTCCAAAAAGAACTTAGCAACCCAGCCTCGCTCGACACCCTCGAAGCTTTTCGTCAGAAAGACAACGAAGGCTTCGTCAAACATCTTACACAGTGGAGGAAATTACTTTCCCGAGTACCGAATCACCCACACGAAGATGAACTCATGTCCACTTTCCTCTTGACCACGACCGCTGGCGATACTACTTTCACTTCTGCCACGCTCGGAACTTCGAACATCTCATCGAAATTGGCACTCGCATCGAAAAGGATCTCACATCTAGCTATGAGGATCCCACCTACCGAAGCACCCTTCGAGGACACACTCTTAAAGGCGAAGAATACACAACTCGCATGGCTCCGCAAGGAACTTTGACAAACTCTATATGCCCTACGCTGTGGCATTACAAAAACTAATCGAAAAGGACTACCTCACACCCATCGGACCTATTAACGAGCCACCCATGAATAAGAAATCAAAATCATGGGATCCCAACGCCTTCTGTGCATACCACCGGGGCATGGGACATAGCACTCAGAGTTGTCTCAAACTCAAACATGTCATTCAAGATCTTATCGATCAAGGAAGGATCAAGAAACCTCGGAGGAAAAGCACACCTTCCTCCAGCAACGACGCAATTTACATCACAACTCAAGCAACCCAAGCAGCTCAAGCAGCTCAAGCACCTCCAACGACACAGAAGACGATGAAGAAGAAGAAGAAATTCTTTTAGATTCTAATGCTCTTAGTGTCGGGTCATCTGTCGACCCATCTATCCTAGACTCTAGCTTTAGTTTAGATTTTCTATTTACGGAGGCTAGCTCCAAGCAATTTTCTGATTTGTCGAATAATTCTCTTCAAAATAATGAAATGAATAAATTTGCTTACGTCTTGTCTCAAACTAAAACAAATAACAAAATACAAACAAACAAAAATCAACAAGCAACAAACAACACACAAAATACAAAAGACACTAACTCATGCGAAAGTGAATCATTAAACAAATACATTGCAAACCTTGTACACCCAAAAACACAAGACCCAATCATCGAGGAAACCATAACCATAAACGTGGGAACCCCCGAAGAACCAAGGGAACTACAACTAGGAGCCTCACTAGACGAACACGAGCGCACCCAATTTACACAACTCCTAAGCGAATTCAAGGCGTATTCGCTTGGTCATACAAAGACATGCCCGCATCGAGCGAAGCATCGCCGAGCACCGCATCCCCATCAAACCCAGGTTACAAACCCATCAAGCAAAAGCTAAGAAGACTACGTCCGAATGGTCTCTTATGGTCAAGGAAGAAATCGAAAAACAACTACAAGCGTTTCATCCAAGTCATCGAGTATCTGAATGGGTCTCAAACATGGTCGATCCAAAAAAGAATGGCAAAATTCGAGTATCGTTGACTTTCGCGACTTGAACAAAGCTAGTCCCAAAGATGACTTTCCATTACCCCATGTGGACGTCCTAGTCGACAACACCGCCGACCACGCCCTCCTATCCTTCATGGCCCGCTACGCAGGCTACAATCTAAACAAAATGTCACTCCACGACATGGCAAGCGGCCTTCATTACACCGCAGTGGGGACATCTCGCTACGCTTATGCCCTCCGGCCTAATCAATGCTGGCGCTACATACCAACGCACCGCTACAACCCTTTTACACGACATGATGCACAAAGAAGTCGAAGTTTACGTCGACGATATGATCGTAAAGTCAAAGGAGAGAAGTGGTCACATCACTAACCTCCGCAAGTTCTTCACTCGCCTACGACAATACAAAATGCGCCTCAACCCCCAAAAATGTACTTTTGGAGTTAAATCCGGTAAACTACTAGGACATGTAGTGAGCCAAAGAGGCATCGAGGTCGACCCCTCAAAAGTCAAAGCAATCCTTGAAATGCGACCCCCGGAGAACCTCGACGAAATTCGAAGTTTCTTGGGCCAAATCCAATACATCTCGCGCTTTATTAGCAAACTCACAATGATATGTGAACCAGTTTTCAAAAAACTCAAGAAAACCGACCACGTTGAATGGGACGAAGAATGTCAAAAAGCATTTGACAAGGTCAAGGAATTGCTAACTAACCCCCCAGTTCTACGACCACCCCAAGCGGATTTACCGCTATCCCTATACCTTACAACCACATCTACCGCCATGGGCGCCATGCTCGCTCAAGAAATAAACGGCGAAGAACACGCAATCTACTACATAAGCAAGAAATTTCTCGACACGAAACTTCGATATTCACCGTCGAAAAGAGTTGTCTAGCCTTAGTGTGGTCATCCAAGAAACTCCGTCATTATATGCTAGCACACCAAACGAAGGTCTATTCCAAAATGGACCCCGTAAAGTACCTCTTCGAGAAACCTGTGCCTAACGGACGAATGGCCAGATGGACATTGCTCCTAGCCGAATTCGATCTTAAGGCACGTACCCTCAATGTAATCAAGGGACGAGCAGTCTCCGATTTCCTAGCCGAAAATGCAATCAACGAAGAACCAATCATCGACACAACATCCCTTCCAGACGATGGGATCTACAACATCAACCAAGAACAATGGGAGTTATACTTCGATGGCTCCTCCAACTATCGAGGATGTGGAGTAGGAATACTTCTCATATCCCCGAATGGCGAACACACACCCTTATCAATCAAACTGGACTTTGACGTTACAAACAACGCCGCGGAATACGAAGCATGCTTGCACGGTCTCCAAGCAGCGCTTGTACTCAACGCCCACAATATAAGAGTCTATGGGGACTCCTCCCTCATAATCAACCAAATATCCGGAGCATGGAAGATACTTAATGAAAACCTGGCACTATACCAAAGCAAAATACAAGAACTCATAAACGAATTCTATCACGTAGAATTCATACACCTCCCACGCGAAGAAAACCAATTCGCCGACGCGTTATCCAAACTCGCGTCACTAATCAACATACCCCCGGGGATGGAAACGCTCCCCATTGTCGTGGAACGACGGAACGAACCCGCCTACATATGTGACATTGAAACCGAAGAAGAGCAAACCGACCCTTGGTACCAAGCAATCATCAACTACAAAACAAACGGTGAATACCCACCAAACATTGACAAACGAGCCAAACGCGCCCTACGCCTGTTATCATCACAATTCGTGATGGAAACGGGCAAACTACTCAAAAAGACACCCCAAGGCACACTACTCTTATGTGTCGATCACAAAAAGGGACACGATATTATGTCCCAAGTACACGATGGCGAGTGCGGACCACACATGAACGCACGAGCCATGTGCAAACAAATCATAAGGCTAGGATGGTACTGGACAACCATGGAAGCCGATCACAAGAAAAATATGTCAAACATTGCCATAATTGTCAAATCTTTGCAAACGCATAACACATACCTCCTTCACCACTATACAGTTTAACCTCGCCATGGCCCTTCTCCACATGGGGAATTGACGTCATTGGCAAAGTACAACCCGTGGGAGCAGGAGGACACTGCTTCATCCTCGTGGCCATCGACTATTTCACCAAATGGGTCGAAGCCGCATCATACCGTACGCTAGGCACGAAAGAAGTTGCGAAATTCATACAAAACAACATCATTTGTCGTTACGGCATACCCCACGAATTCATCAGCGACCAAGGCACACACTTCCAAGGAGAGGTCGAACCACTCCTCCTCAAATACAAGATACAACGACACAAATCATCACCCTACCGACCACAAACTAACGGCGCGGTCAAGGCAGCAAACAAAACCGTCGTATCAATCCTCAAAAAGATGATCGACACCTGCCACGACTGGCCCAACAAAATCCCATTTGCATTATGGGGATACCGCACAACCATCCGCACACCCACAGGCATGACACCCTATTTCCTAACCTACGGGATGGAAGCCGTTCAACCTGTAGAAATCGAGATGCAATCCCTTCGAATTCTCATGGAAGCAGACATTCCTGAGGCCGAACGCACGCGAACGATACGAACAACTCATCCTCTTAGACGAAAGACGGTTACATTCACTAAGTACAGTCCGAATGTATCAATCTCGCCTACAACGCGCCTACAACAAACGGGTCAAGCCACGAAACATCAAAGTAGGCGACCTAGTACTCAAATCAGTCCGAGCACCATTACCAGTCGACCCAAGAGGAAAATTCAAACCCAATTGGGCCGGACCGTACTTGGTCAAGGAAATCCTTCCCGGAGGAGCCGTGAAACTAACTGACCTTGACGGTCAGGACTTCCGATTACCAACAAATCTTGATCAACTCAAGAAATACTACCCCTAAAACACAAACGCTTCTGCAAAATTTCAAAACAAAACTCACTCTCGCATGGGTGAACTACGCTCGGTTTAATTCCACGCAATGTGGATACGTAGGCAGCTTTGCAAAGAGCTCAACCGAATCACACGAACTACGTCGGTTTGATTCTGTATTCATAAAGCAGATACGTAGGCAGCTTGTCAAAAGTACAACCGAACTTTCCTAGCACGCATGCCCAAAGCTTAAAAAGGTCAAGAGCACAGTCAACACAAAACAAAACACAAATCCAAGTCCAAAGCTTAAAAAGGTCGAGGACTTAAAAACGGAACAAGTCAAACAGGCAAATCCAAAGCTTAAAAAGGTCGAGGATTTAATGCGAATGTTCGAAGCTTAAAAAGGTCGAGAACATTTAAAAACAAACAAGACAAAACAACGAGACAAGACAAAAGCAAATTAATTCTATTTTATTACTTTATTTAGAATTTTTCGCAATTTAGAAAGGAGCTAGGAACAAGCCTCCTTAGCCCTTTATTCAAATCTAAAACACGTATTTAAATAAAGGAATCTTTCTAAACTAAACAAAACAAACTACTCAAGTCTTTTTCTGACGCTTTGGGTTGACCTCTTCATCTTCAAGAGGCCGATCCGCCACAACTTTTGACCTAAGGACGGGAGTAGATCTCTCAAAACCCGGGGGCTCGATCGGATCCTCATCCTGCTCTACTGGGGGCTCCTCGATCCTTGGCCCTAGGCGATCTTTAACGGTCACCTTCGGTCCAAGCCTTTCCCGCACGGTCTCGGCGAAACACTGCACCAACAAGACAAAGATCACCATAGTCCCTCCTTTCGCAAGACCGCCTCATACGCCAAGGAGGGCCTTGGCCCATTCTTTTCCCTCCTCCTTTGATTCTCACGTTCCTTAGGATCATTGGAACGATACCACCGTGTATAGAAGTCCGTAACACGGCTAGACTCTATATGCTCCGGCACAGCCCAAGTAACACGGTCCGACCATCCTCGGATCCAAGCATCAATCGTTTGGTTGTTTAGGACAACAACCCCTCAACTCGAGTATCTGCTCGGGTATGGTTTGAAACAAGCCCGATTTGCCTCTTTGGCGAAGAGGATGAATCCACACTCCTCGTTCAAACCCGCACAACATCAACCCACGAGACGCATTTGCAATAGGCGGTAGCCAGAACCGCGTAATACCCCACCAAGACACGCGTACCAACGAATGGTGCTCTTCTTCACAAACCACCGGTAGTAGTTTAGCGAACGCTCCCGAGGATCGACCCATTCCATCTTCCGCGACGGCGTCGTCGCCGCCTTGAAGACACTTCCAAGGGGAAGAGCTTTATACACACTCGGCCTCTCCATGAGCCAAGCGTTGAGAATCCTAGCGAACCCACATGCGAGCTCAGGCGATTAGCATAACGGTCGTCTAAGCCCGGTATGGTCTCCGCTAGGATCAACGCGAAGGATCATGTCCCTCTCCATCTCTTCGACAACACGAGCATACCTCGCGTTCCGAACACCCCGTCGGCATGGACCCCGCAAAAGCATAACGATGAACCAAACAAAAGCAAGGGCCCTCACTTTAGAGCGGTCAGAAATACTAGTATCGACCTTATTCATATATCGTTGACACAAGAGAAGCATGTTTACCTTGCCTCCCTCAAACAAACTGCGGCATGGCGTTTGTCATCCCAAGGAAGTTTCGCAACATCCCGTTGTAACAAAGCTCACTCCTCACGACCACAGGAGTAGTCCGTTTCGACCATCCAGCAATGGCCGAGAACTCCTCCATCAAAGGGCACACCTCTCCCCCGGGAAACCTAAAAACATGCAAGCTAGGATCCCAATAATCTAAGCACGAATCAAGGAAGTCTAGATCGACTTTCATTTGACGAAAGGCAATAAATACACCCGCACCGTCATCATACACCGCCTTCTTCATTGCCGAACTCAAGGAAGACGTCCACCTCTTCAACAGAGCATCAAAATGCTCCTCCATTTTCTTGGACACAAAAAAAAACTTTTATAAATATACCCAATATATTTGTGAAAGCAAAATTCTAAAGCAAAAAAAAAAAAAAAAAAAAAAGAAGAGAGAGAAGAGGAGTAGTTGTGAATGAATGTTATGGCACGCACCCCCTCTCCTTATATAGGAAAACAATGTCCGAAATATGGAAATACAGCGCTACATCCAAGCCAACAAACCGCATGACTCTATGCGGTTTAACCCACGAACCGCATAAGCCCATGCGGTTTCAGGGGCTGGTTTTTCTCAAAATTTTCCTAATTTCGTCTTTCCTAAAACACTACAACCTACTTTGGGCTACGACATTCTTTCGTTGTTCCCCATACATCAACATCACGCTTCACTTTAGCAATTCCGATTCTTACCACGAGTCAACGCATAACATTTTTCGCGTTCATACGAGCTCATTTCGCATTTAAAATGAACTTTTTGCAAAACATTTTCACAATCTAAATTGAACATCAACGCATCCCACTCGGGAATCATATCATTTCTTCAACCAAGCCCACCAAACAGGTTAACCGACGAAGTTCAAGCTACAACAACAAAGTTCAAAGTTCGAGCTACAACGACATGTACATAAAGGTTCATACAATCTTTAAATACACAAATTCACTCGGGGTGACGGCGCCGATACTCGTCAAACTCACGCCGAATCGAGTAGTCTCGGCTCGGCTCGACACAACCGGTGTCTGCTCGGCCAAGCCATCCTCCCCCTGTTGGCTATACGCCATAGCTTCTTATGCGCCTCCTTAGCCACCTGTGAAACACAACACAAACACAGTTCACACTTTTCTCCATTTTGCCTTAATTTCACTCAAATTAAGTCAAACTTAGGGGGGAAATTTCAAAACAAACGCAGTCAACCCCACTTTACCTTAATTTCACCCCAATTAAACCAAACTGGAGGGGGTAACACAAAAACGACTCTCACAAGTTTGATCATCGATATACTTCATACCTCGATCAAACTGGGGGCTTATACACATACATACAATCACACAAGTACATACCTTCTTCACCTTGCTCGTCCCAAATTGTCCATGCCCGCGTCGATGAGTCACCGGCAAGTACGTCAGAACAAAGGTACGACGGACGCCCGAGTCATCATACTCGATAGTAGTAGGAAGTCATCGGTGCTCTGCCATCTCGGGATCAAACTCTGCAAAACAAATACAAAACGCACACGCGTCGGAAATTTTTCGCAAAAATTACCTTACGCACCCCCAAACACCGGCACACATACCTCAATCGGCCCACAAGCAAGCCGAGGCTGAGCAAAATGGGCATAGTCTTCCCCAGGACAGAGGAGGGTCACTGACTCTTCCTCTCCATACAACGCCACACGATCCTGGCGAAAACCCCTCGCTCAAGCGGGACCCTCGGCGGATCTCAGCACCACCGGGTGGCCACCTGCTGAAAGACCAAACGCTCTCCAAGGTACCAAACCGATCCATACGGCGTCGCTATGTATAGGCGCTGGGTCTCTCGCACCGCAAACCTAGCCCCAATGCCCTCAGGAATATCCCTGTACTGGCCCCACGGGAATGGCACGAACTACAAAGACAAGACAAACACTCACAAATACAGATACAATACAATCATTTTAAGTACACTCTATTTAAAATGGTTCAAGCACAAACCTCATCAAATCGCATTCGGTTCAGACGATCCCTAACATCATCATACGACCAATTAAATGCAGCACGGTTACACGTACCCCAAGTACGTACCGCCGGGTACTCCCTCACGATCCGCACAGCATGTGGGGGGAGCAGAAAAGGAAAGTGGCTAAGAATCCACGACTGCACACAAGAAACAAAAACATGTTACAAAGACAAAAGACAACAAAAATGAACAACAATGCACCTAAGACAAAAACAAAATCAATACGTACCTCCATCAAGAAGCCAGGCGCGACTAAGGACAGTCGCGACCCTCGATCCATGACCCGCGGTCTCACAGCATCCATGCAGAAACGAATGCACAAGCCCAGAGACGGCGTCACCCAGTCAAACGTCCCAATTGCATTCCAATCCAGGAGATGCATAAGGACCGATGTCGATGCCCGCTCACCCTTGTCGCCGAAGTACACGGCGCTCACAAACCACCACAACCACATACGAGCATTCTGCTCGTCGCTCCACTCCGAGGGGCCATACTCGGTCTTCCCCTCAAAATACTCCAAGATATAGCTCGTCTTGAAGGTATAGGGGGGCGCACCCTCACAAATCACCTCCAAACCACCGCCAACCGCGGCAGTCACAACCTCGTCCACAACGGACGGCGCAAACTCAAAATCCATGTCGCGATCCCCAAACGGCAGCCCCGTTATGACCGCATACTCAGACAAGGTAATGCCGGCCTCAAAGCCGGGCATATGGAACGTCGTCGTGGTGTCCCAATACCTATCCAAGAAGGCCCTGATCAACATCAGGTTCGCCGTCTGCTTCTTCCTCGCAATCTCCCTCCAATGGCCAACCAACGGGCCAAAAGCACTACGCAACACCCAAGCTTGCGCCCTCGGCGGAAGCCTCTCCTCAAAAGCACACATTGCGGACGAGACGCCCGAGAAAGTCCTCATCGGGCCCTTATCCCAACCCATCGTCGCTCGATAGGAAACATGTCTCTCCGGAGCAAGCAGAAGGTTGTGGCCATCCCAACCCTTCGCGAAAGCCCTGTTCGCGCGTGATTTTCGCGGCCTAGAGCTACTCGCCCTAGGCGCGACCTCCTCGACCTCCTCAGCCTGCTCCTCAGCAGCATCCATCTCAGCCTCCAGCTCCTCCACAAACTCCTGAGCAAACGCATCAGCCTCCTCCTCCTCAGGATCGCGCACAGGAACATTTCTCCCACGGCCCCTACCTCGTGACTGACCACGTCTCGTGGGCAGATCACGAGGGTCAGCATCCCTCTCACTACGAGTACGCCTTAAGCCACTCGAGCTAGAGGCTCCCTCAGTCCTCGAGCTAGCACTCCTGCGGGATTTCGACCTCGTAACACGACTAGAACCTTCCCCTGCAACCAAACACAACCATTACATACAGCTATAATACATGCAAGTATACAACTTGGCATACACATACGCAAATACACACAAATAATATACACGTAATACATATACATTCCTTTTAACACATTGCACTATACACTTCACAGGGCATTTTTAGGCCTAATTCACAATTAAGCCAAAAACCGTTCTCTACATTTCAAAATCACAACTTTATGGTTTCTACGCGCCATAATAGTCCCCAACAACAACCCATTACAAGCAATTGCATTTTGGTCACCCCGATCAAAAACCCCCAATTCGCCTTAATTACTCCGTATAACTACGACTTAAGACGGCGATTTGAAAGCTTTAACTCAACTTTTTCGCAAAACTAACGTTATAGGCATGCTATACTCACTATGGGCATCCTACACCGAAGTTTAATTGAAATTCCGGGTCGGAAAATCCGGGTTCGTTTTCGGGCCCGAAACCTAATTTGGACGTTTTTCACACAAAGACGGTCTAAATCACAATCAATTCACACATACACGTTCACATGGCATAATGCAACACAATGGCGTCAATTTCAAGCATTCAAACGGCAAATTTCAAGCAAAACTCGGGTTTTCATTCAAAACCCGTCTTTTCAACATTTCAAGGCAAAACTAGCTAATTACAACGACAAATAACGTAAAAGCAAGTTAAAATGGAGCATTACCTCGTTCCATAGCAAGGCAACGCAAGAAAAATGAGCAAAAACGGTTGAGAAATCGAAAAATGACGTTTTTAGAGTGAAGAAACCGTAAATGAACAATGAAGCATGCTCACGGCCTCACTCGTGTTATATAAGCCCCCAGCAGCCAACTAGGGAAACCGCATAAGCTTATGCGGTTTGCCCAACGAACCGCATAAGGCTATGCGGTTCATGCCCCTGGTTTTTCTCGGGTTTTTCTCGTTTTACGCCTACTTTTCGATTCCTAATTCATTTTAGCTCCTATGCAATTTCAAGTACGTCCCGTGCTTGGGTCAGGGCGTCACCTGCAGCCCGCCATACGCGTATATTAAGCATTCAATGTACGGTACAGAAGCAGAAGCACGAACGCTCTTCACAAGCATTATATCATTTTCTCCACCACGGAAGGCAACCATATGCAACCCCAACTACATAGACACTCCTCGGCGAGCCCAAGCACATGCACTCTGCAATATACACCTAACTCCAAGCATTTCACTCTACATAGACGCTCCTCGGCGAGTTCAAGCACAAGCATTACACAGACGCTCTTTCACGAGGCCTACACTAGCACTTACCCAAACATCTTACAAGCATATGCACCCTGCACTCTAGCCCTTTTACATCCAACACATGCAATACGAGGACATTACAAGCACACGCAAAGGCACCAACAAACGACAACAAGCACGACGAAGACATCCGGCAGGCCGGCAGGCCCTTATAGCATGCACGGACCGCCAAGTTCTTAAAATGCGCACGCCCCTCCCCCCTTAGCCCGGTTCGAAGTCCTCGTCTCACCCATGGACACATGCTTCGTTCCGCTGACTATATCGAGAATGTAATGGTCCGGATATGGTCGTGGAGTTTGACTAGCGCTCTAGTCCGAGCTCAGTCAAACTGGGGGCTCTGTGGATACCCATATCCGTACCCTCCCAAACAAAACCCTGTGATGTAACACGGACTTTTATTACGCATGCTTTAACGTTGACTTATACGGTTCTAACTAATGTCGAATTCATTTTGAGTCGTTTGAAATGTTAAAATGTTTAGGTCGCATCACATCACACTTAAATAACGTTCATTTTGTCCATCTGGAGTCTGGCTAGGTCCTTGTCCTGCTTCATTTGGCATGAGCTTCGCATTTGCACTACAATTAGCCCTTTTACATTAACAAGGTCTAATTCAGCACTCCTAAATCCCTAAATTTAGGCCCGGTAGCTAAAACCGCTATTTAGCCCCCTCTTACACAAAATACGGCTTCACGTCTTACCTTATTTCACAAAAACTATGCAAACACACCCTTTTCATTTTTCCGGGTCTCGGGCCCGAAACCGGGCCCAAACCCAAGCCTTTGGCCCGCACTCCAAAGCCCTGCACATCATAAAATATCTCAGAAATATCTCAGCTCTTTTCTTGAGCTACACGCACAAAATTATACTGCATCTTTCGAAGATTTTATGCAACCGAAACTTGGAAAGCAGCCTTAAAACCAGACCCTCAAACCGCATAAGCCTATGCGGTTTGGGGTGGCAACCGCATAAGCTTATGCGGTTTGCCCTAGCAACCGCATAAGGCTATGCGGTTTCTAGGCCTGGTTCTATCCCCTTATTTCCTAATTTCTCCGAGGTTTTTAGTATATATAGAGCCCTATACCCGACCTCATAACACACAATTTATCATCAGATTTCACATCTTACACACTTCTAAACACCCTCAAAGCCTCACGCACTCAAATCCTTGAGTTCAACACACCATCCCGTGTTGAATTCATCCTCCTTTTAAGTTCAAGAAGCGAAGCTCTGCCCAGATCTGAAGCGTCAGGACAAGGTAGGTACCGATCCACTTGGATCAAAGCTTTTTCTTATTTTCTATGGACTAACAAAGGGGTCTACACTTTAGCGCCCCAGGCTTTGGCACCCAAAGACGCTTGCACTCCAAGTGTTCTATTTACTTCGGGTACACTCCATATCCGATGACACGCCAAAGTCGCATAAGCAACCGACCTTATAAAATAAACCAATGGACAATTGAACTTTATTTTATTTGTATGCATCTTGCACCCTTCTTCTTTTGCATTAAAATCAACTTAAACAATGAATTCGACCTTTAACTGAACCGTATTCGTTAACAAGTTAAACATGCTAAACTGAGGGTTTTAATCAATCTTTTTGCATCTGCATCTGCATTCTTTTACATCCTTATCGCACTTGTAATCGCGTAGCGATAACTTTAGCTCAAATATCATCTTACAAGGATTGTTCTAGGTCAAGAGAGGCTATTTTTACATAGGCTTTTCTAAAAGGTTTTCACAAATCATTATTTGAATTAACTCTTTTTCTAAAGTACCTCACTTGAATCCAATCTGGTTTCATAAGCCTTAGATCTAGGGGTGTCGGCGTGCTCCAAAATCTAGGACATGTTTTTAACTTAGAACATGGTAGCAGGTTCCTATTTTCCGCGATAAATAGGTGGCGACTCCATAACAGTTCTTAAAGGTTTTTCCAACTTAATCTTTTTTAACTTTAAAATCCGCCCTTAAGCAAGACGCCGAGTTGGGTCCGATCCCGGGTTCCACAGTTATGAATGTGAAGATATGAACCTTAGGTTGGATGTGCTATGAAATTATGATCTTTGGTCTTAATTGTGATTGTCTCACACTATTATGTCCAAATGAGTGAATTGGGATGTTTGTTATAATGAATTTGAGTTATATTGTTATTAAGTTGATTAAAGATGATCACTTTGGGAATTATAATGGTTTATTATGGCTATTCTAGAGTTCTTATGGTTATTACTCCGTAGTAAGCTTGTTATTGTATGGTTGATCATAGGTCATGTTGAGGATGAGTATAAATTGGATAATTACGCTGTAATGGGTTTAAGATGGATAATATATTGGTGTGGTGAGTAAAGGATGATTGTTATGATATGGATTATGAGTTGGTATATGCTTAAGCAGGTTTACCTTTGTTATAATTATGTTTTGTTGAGATATGTTATGATTTGGGGTTACTTGGTTTGCTTTAATGGTTGTAATTGTTGTATTGTTGGTATTGGAGATGGGGTTATGATGTATTGTTGGAGATTGTGCTAATGCTTGAGTTAAGTTTGCATGCGTGTACTGTTTGGCACGTATGTGAGGAGCTACGACGTCCTAGTTTGGACGGATACCGCCCATGATCCCCTCGACTATTCTTGTTGCTTAGTTAGAGCGACTATGGGTTCTCAGCCATGTTGGTTAGAGACTATGATTGATATATGTCGTCACCGTTCTTGTTGCTCGGTGGAATTTGGCCAAATTTAGACTAATGAGTTTGAGGAACTTCTTGTTGCTGTTCCGCCATAGGGTTTGAGTGATTCTTGTTGCTTCACTCGAGGTGATTCTTGTTGCTTCTGTGAGAATATATCTGTATATAGTCCTTTTAAAATCACAGGATTATAATGAAACTTATTCTATATGATTAATGGTCATAAAAGAAATTGCATAAATAAACATAAGATTAAGAAAAACAACCTTTTGTCCTTGCTTAATGGCCTAAGATTGAATATCAAGAAGCTTGATATCTCCTAATAATTGCACCCAAGATTGCTCAAGATATGCCCTTAGTTCTTGCTAAAAAACTTTAGAGAGAAGAAAATTGATTTTCTAAATTTGTGTGTATGAATTATAATGAATGAATTAGTGAATTAGGATGAGCCAAAACTCTCCTAATATATACAAAATTTCGGCCTACCTACAAGATTTGGGGAGTAATTTTGCTTTCCAAAAATCACTTTCCAAAATCCAATTCCTTGTTGACCAAGGAGTCAAAGAGCAATAAGGCTCTTTCCTGGAGGTTTCCTTTAGCTTTTATAATATAATATAATATAATATTACTAGTGTCATAAATATGATCCACTATAATATATCATTAAATTATTAATATCCATATCTTTATAATTTTCTAATTAATTATAACAGTTTATGATTAATTAGCTTATATTATATTCAATAATTAAATATAACATTTTATATTCAATTTACGAATTACATTTAATTCGTCTTAACTAATATCATTTAATCCTTATTAAATGGCCGTATCATCATCATACTTGACTAACATTTTAGTCAAAAACACCGACTGACCTTTTAGTCTTTTAGTAAGGCATCAATATGATTAATTTCTCAAATAATCACATTTCTTAAACACATCCTTTAGGTGTGACTTTTTAGGGACCAGTTGATCATCGCCATCTGTATGACAATAACGTCAAACTTATCTAGCAAGCCAACCGTTATTGATAAACGTTAATCAACTGATTGCAATACAAAATGTACCCTGTGAACCTATAGAGATTTATTTATGTTATTGCACTAACTGTGGAGGATACTAGCTCCAACAATCTCCCACTTGTCCGTACAAGTGTATGTGCGATAACCGATTCTCATATCCATAATAAATTTCTCCCACTCAATGTAAACCAATTTGCAAAGTTCGTACTTTCAAAGGTCGTAGCTCACAAGTGATCAGAATCAAGAGTGGTTTCCCCTACTAGAGAATAACTTAACTGATAAACGAATCAATATTCGAGCATGGCCATGCATTTTCAGTTACAGCTCATCGAGTGGCCCTGAGAAAAACTATTATAACTCGATAGAAGTTGGATATTTTCCTCAACTCGAATCCTGCAGATGTAAGCGCAGCATGAAATGACCCAGTGAAAATCTACTTGGCCTCCTGTTATGGTCGACCGTGAGAAAGAAACCCAAGTCACCCAAAATCTGCCTTAATCTCAAGAGACAGTCGATAGTCAAAAGAATCGACTCTAGGAACACTATGGATGTCCTATCCACGACCCGACACCTAACGTTCTGAAACATTTAGGACTCCATGTAGTCGTCACAAAATTGTCCTGCGCGATGTCAGTAAACCCGCATCTGTGATCGATCAGTCAACAGTTTGACTTATGGCTCGTTGAACCCACCATCAATCGACATCACAAAATAATCGCCTGAGTTATCAGCTCGTGTAGGCGATCACGGACCAAAAGAAAATATAAAGCAATTCAGTTCACTTCGAGGTGTTCAACGTTGTCTGTATAACTCTCATGAAAAACAATATATAAAACAAAACGATGATTTTATTAGTAGTTTTATGAAAAATACAAGTGTCAAATCCATACACACAACTAATACAACTCAGGAACACGCTTAATTCCCATGGAAATAACGTGCCATTCATGCTTATCATATCTCAACGGTTTAGTGAGAGGATCTGCTATGTTATCATCCGTAGCAATCTTGTCAATCACTATCTCCTTCTGCTCCACGTAATCCCGGATCATGTGAGCCTTCCTTTGCACGCGTGCGAGACTTGTTCTTTGGACTTGGCTCCGGCTTGGAAGATGGCACCACTATTGTCACAATAGATGGTGATCGGGTCATTCGAACTAGGAACTACAGTTAGTCCTTGTAAGAACTGATGCATCCATATAGCTTCCTTTGCAGCCTCTGAAGCAGCATAGTACTCGGACTCAGTCGTGGAATCTGCTATAACTGTTTGTTTGGAGCTTTTCCGGTGACGGCGCCATTAAGAGTAAAAACGAATCCAGATTGAGACTTCGAGTCATCTCGATCCGTTTGGAAACTAGCATCTGCGTAATCGATTGCGCATAGCTCAGTGTCTCCTCCATAAGTCAATACCCAATCTTTAGTCCTCCGTAGGTACTTAAGAATGTTCTTGACAGCCATCCAGTGTGCTTCACCTGGATTGTCATGGTATCGGCTCGTCATACTCAGTGCATATGCCACGTCCGGACGTGTGCATATCATGGCATACATGATCGATCCTATAGCTGATGTATATGGAATTCGACTCATGCGCTCGACTTCTTCCGATGTCTTTGGTGCTTGAGTTTTACTCAATTGCACCCCTGAGATCATTGGAAGGTTCCCCTTCTTGGAGTTGGTCATGCTGAATCTCTCAAGAATCTTATCTATATAAGACTCCTGACTGAGGGATAACATCCGTCTTGATCTATCTCTATAGATACGGAGCCCCAAAATATGTTGTGCCTCACCCAGATCTTTCATCTGGAAATGGTTCTTTAACCATACTTTCACCGAAGTTAAGAGAGGTATGTCATTCTCAATGAAGAGTATGTCATCGACATATAGTATTAGGAATACAATCTTGCTCCCACTTGACTTGATATATAGACATGGTTCCTCGACCGATCGAGTGAATCCATTCTCTTTTATCACTTGGTCGAAGCGATGATTCGAACTCCGTGAAGCTTGCTTAAGTCCATAGATGGAACGCTTAAGGTTGCAAACCTTCTTAGGATTTTCAGGATCTGTGTAACCTTCGGGTTGTACCATGTACAACTCCTCCTCCAAATAACCGTTTAAGAAGGCGGTTTTCACATCCATTTGCCAAATTTCATAGTCATGAAATGCGGCAATCGCTAAGACAATCCGAATGGAATGAAGCATGACTACGGGTGCAAAGATCTCATCATAGTGCAACCCTTGCACTTGAGTGAAACCCTTTGCCACTAGCCGTGCCTTCTATATATCTGGTTGTCCTTCTACAGATCGCTTTATCTTTTAAAGTCATTTGCACTGAAGAGGCCTAGCCTTATCAGGTAAGTCAACCAGATCCCATGTAACACCCCGACTTTTTCTAATATATTTTATTCGCTTTCTTTATTCGTTAATTTCCTAAACTAGTGATTTTCCATTTTTAGCTCGGGAAATCAACTCTTACTTTGGTGAGTCGGGTCTTGGTTATGGTTGAATTAGACCCGAGTCCATGAGTGAGCTTAGGAGAGTCTTAGAAGCATGGGTAAGTAAGGGTACAAGTGAGGGTTGAAGAAAAGAAGGGAAGAAACGAGAATATGCTCTAACATGGGTCAGAGCTAGCAGCTCCGTCAGAGGAGCTAGCAGCTCCATCATAGGAGCGAGCCGCTCCATCAGAGGAGCGAGCCGCTCTGGGCTCCAGAGCGAGCCGCCTCCTACGCGGGATCAATTTTTAGGGTTTTCCCGTGTTTTCTTTTGGCTCAAGACAACATTATATTCCGGATAATCTTATTCTAAGCAACCTAAATATCAGTTATTCTACCCTAATCTCTCATCCCTCTCATTCCTCTCATTCCATCCACATTCATTCCTCCTTCATCTCTCAAAATCTCTCTCCATTCTCATCCAAACTCCATTGTTTCTCTTCCAAGCTTTCATTCCTTTCATCCTAAGTCTTTCCTAGCTTTTTCCCTTGGTGTAGGATCTCTTTTACCCCTTCTATTTTTACATTATTTTGTTATTTTATGTGTTGCATTGTTATGTATTCATTATTTGCTTGTTTTGGCTTGGATCATCAAAGGAGAAGAAGGCTTTGAAGAAGGAGACACTATCCTAGTTGAAGAAGAAGAGGAGTAGCACGTTTTTGGGATCTCTACAAAGGTAACTAGGTGTGATCTAGTCATATTTTAGCATGTATGAGGCCTTGCTTGTCATGTGGTTGTTGTTTTCATTGTTGTGATATTGTTGGTTGATGTATGATCATGATTTCATGTTAGAATCATTGGCCTCATACTAGGGTTTGTCATATTATCATCATAGATTGCATAGTTCTCATACTTTATCACTAAACATGCTTGTAAATCGATAAACAAATGAATTGGTGTCGTTGTTGCATGATGGCCGTATGATTGGGATGAGGGCCGTAGCCCTTGTCTTGGTTTTCTCTTGTTTTTCCTCTTGTTTTGGCTTATTGTTATTGAATCATGATGTTTGTATGAATCACCTAAAGTTAAACTATGAATTATGATAATTTGATTTGGTCTAAAAGTGTTTGTATGCATGTTTTAATGAGTTAAACATATAAATCGATCATTGGTCACATGAGAATCGAGTTTAGGGCATAAAGATGGGTTTGTGTGTGTGTATGCCGTGTATGTGCAAGCTGGCCGTGAGGTTGGTGTGCATGTGTGGGTTTGTTTGTCGCTTGTTTACGTCTTGGCATGTTCTAAAATGTTAACTATGCTTTAATGAATCGAGTTATGCGTTGTTTGATCACTAATTAATGAACTATGAGCATGTTAATTGAATCTATGACTTGTAAAGCATGTTGATCATTTTGTACTCCGTATGTATGGTTGGTTATGATGATATTGTGACTTGTGTGCGTGTGTGAGTATGGATGCTGTAGTTGTATGGTTGTGTTGGAGTATTGGAGACAGGTTGACAGGTTAACAGGTTATGCGTGGGTTAAGTTTGCACATGGGTACTGTTCTGGCACATGTGTGAGTAGATACAACGTCCTAGATTGGACGGATACCGCTCATGGTCCCCTCGGCTATTCTTGTTGTTTAGCTAGAGCTATCATGGGTTCTCAACCAGAAGGGTTAGAGACTATGGTTATTTATGTCGTCACCGTTCTTGTTGCTCGGTGGAATTTGGCCAAATTTAGACTTGTGATTATTGAGGAACTTCTTGTTCTTTGTTCGCCATAGGGTTTGGGTGATTCTTGTTGCTTCACCCGGGGTGATTCTTGTTGCTTCACCCAGTTCTCCGCGCTTACTCTCGCAATTGGTTGGAAGATGGATCGTCGTGTGAGCTCAGTCGGTTTGGTCACAACATTGGTTGTGCCGTGTGATTGTGCTTGTGTTTATATTGTTGTTTTATCGTTGTATGTTTTGGTTGTACATGTATTTATACTTTGGTTTAGGCCGTAGGCCAGGTGAGCTTGTTGCATTGTTGCTGTTTGCATTCGTTATGTTAAAATATGATTGGGGAGCACCTAGTTACTCCCCACTGATTGTGGTTGTTGCTTCCTTTTCTTTATAGGTACGCGCGTGACGGGATTTGCCGTAGTAGAGACGTTGTTTTGTTTAGACTTTGCCTTTGGACTTGTATTTCTTTTGGTTTCGTTTTAGACTTTACTTTCTTTTGGACTTTGGACTTTGGACTTTGTTTTGGTTTTGGTTGTAAGGGGTATTTATTCCCCAATAAGTAAGGCCTCAAGGCCTACTCTTGCTTTTGTTTTTCGTTGGTAGTTAGTTCGAGTAATAATTCAGGCTACACGGTGTTTCCGCCACCGTGATTTCAGTTTTAAACCTTTATCTTTTCTAAAACTCTTTTTAAATCATATTTTATTTCTTTGAAAAACCCGGGTTGTTACAGTTGGTATCAGAGCGAATACGCTCCCAACTCTACTAGGTGAGTGAGTAGGATTTGACTTAGAACACCGAGTGGAATGTGGGGTAGATATAATAGGGGGTTGCGTTGTTTGTCTTTGAGTAGTTGTTTGTAGCGGCATGTTTAGCTATTTGCTGCTGTTAATCATGATATTGTAATACAGATGGCTAGAAATGGAAATGCCGCACAACAAGACCTTCAACGTATCCGCCGAGTTGAGGATGCAATCTTAGCTTTGACGGAGGCACGTGAGAACAACCAGTCTGTCTTTGATCGCTTTAACCGTCATCATCCACCCACGTATGATGGCAAGGCAGATCCAGTGGTGCTCGAGAGCTGGATTAGGGAGATCGAGAAGCTGTTCGTGGCTACTCGCTGCCCCGAGGCACAGAAGGTGGATATCGCCACCTACTATCT
This sequence comes from Dianthus caryophyllus, assembly GCA_023091065.1. Taxonomy (NCBI): domain Eukaryota; kingdom Viridiplantae; phylum Streptophyta; class Magnoliopsida; order Caryophyllales; family Caryophyllaceae; genus Dianthus; species Dianthus caryophyllus. Next base: position 4,765,650 of record CM041529.1, on the reverse strand, counting down.
GAAGGTGGAGGCCGACAACTGGTGGGCCTTATCTAGAGCTACTCTTCAGGCTCAGGTTGGATTCAACTGGGCTATGTTCTGTGAAGCGTTGAAGAAGCGCTTCTATCCTGATGAGCTCCGCTGGGAGAAGGAGCAAGAATTCATTAATCTTGTACAGGGTACCATGTCAGTGCAGGAGTACACTGACAAGTTCACGGCTTTAGCTCGTTTTGCGCCACACATTATTCCCGACGAGGCTGCTCGCATTCGTCGATATGAGAAGAACTTGTCCTTTGGAGTTAGGACTGTGCTAGCTGGAATGCCTTCCACTACATTCTAGCAGGCTTATGATCGAGCTCTGAGTGTGTATGCATCCATCCAGGCTGAAGAGGCTGAAGCTGCTAAGAAGAACAGGTTTGTGAAGAGGCCGTTTGTTCCCCAAACTTCTTTCCAGGTAGTGAAGAAGGGTAGGTTCGAGCCCCGACCGTGTGTGAACCGGAACCAAGCCACTACTAGGCCAGGTATGTTGTGCTACAAATGCAAGAAAGCTTACCATCCGGGTAAGAATTGTGATGGGACGCCGATTACGTGCTACGTCTGCAAGGAGCAAGGGCATAAATCTAATCAGTGTCCTAAGGCTTCAGGTTCTGCTGCTGCTGCTGGATCTTCGTCTGCTGTGGTTCCTGCGAAGACTAACCCGCCTGCTCAGAAGGGGCAAATCTTTGTTATGAGTCGATCGAGCTGAAGCGGAACTACATCCTGATGTGATCACGGGTACATTCCTTGTTAACTCTGTACCTGCTTTTATTCTGTTTGACACGGGTGCTTCTATGTCCTTCTGTGGATACCCATATCCGTACCCTCCCAAACAAAACCCTGTGATGTAACACGGACTTTTATTACGCATGTTTAACGTTGACTTATACGGTTCTAACTAATGTCGAATTCATTCTGAGTCGTTTGAAATGTTAAAATGTTTAAGGTCGCTTCACATCGCTTTTAAATAACGTTCATTTTGTCCATTTGGAGTCTAGCTAGGTCCTTGTCCTGCTTCATTTGGCATGAGCTTCGCATTTGCACTACAATTAGTCCTTTTACATTAACAAGGTCTAATTCAGCATTCCTAAATTCCTAAATTTAGGCCCGGTAGCTAAAACCGCTATTTAGCCCCCTCTTACACAAAATACGGCTTCACGTCTTACCTTATTTCACAAAAACTATGCAAATACACCCTTTTCATTTTTCCGGGTCTCGGGCCCGAAACCGAGCCCAAACCCAAGCCTTTGGCCCGCACTCCAAAGCCCTGCACATCATAAAATATCTCAGAAATATCTCAGCTCTTTTCTTGGCACACACGCACAAAATTATACTGCATCTTTCGAAGATTTTATGCAACCGAAACTTGGAAAGCAGCCTTAAAACCAGACCCTCAAACCGCATGGCCTTATGCGGTTTGGGGTGGCAACCGCATAAGCCTATGCGGTTTGCCCTAGCAACCGCATAAGGCTATGCGGTTTCTAGGCCTGGTTTTATCCCCGATTTCCTAATTTCTCCGAGGTTTTTAGTATATATACACCCCTATACCCTGACCTCGAAAACACAATTTACAACCAGAATACATCCTTCACACCACAAATTCTCTCATCTTACACTTTTGCATCCACAAAAGCCTCACGCACTCAAATCCTTGAGTTCAACACACCATGCCGTGTTGAATTCATCCTCCTTTCAAGTTCAAGAAGCGAAGCTCTGCCCAGATCTGAAGCGTCAGGACAAGGTAGGTACCGATCCACTTGGATCAAAGCTTTTTCTTATTTTCTATGGACTAACAAAGGGGTCTACACTTTAGCGCCCCGGCTTTGGCACCCAGCACGCTTGCACTCCAAGTGTTCTATTTACTTCGGGTACACTCCATATCCGATGACACGCCAAAGTCGCATAAGCAACCGACCTCTTAAAATAAACCAATGGACAATTGAACTTTATTTTATTTGCATGCATCTTGCACCCTTTTCTTTTGCATTAAAATCAACTCAAACAATGAATTCGACCTTTAACTGAACCGTTTTCGTTAACAAGTTTAACATGCTAAGCGAGGGTTTTAATCAATCTTTTGCATCTGCATCTGCATTCTTTTACATCCTTATCGCACTTGTACGTAGCGATAACATTAGCTCAAATATCATCTTACAAGGATTGTTCTAGGTCAGTAGAGGCTATTTTTACATAGGCTTTTCTAAAAGGTTTTCATAAATCATTATTTGAATTAACTCTTTTTCTAAAGTACCCTCACTTGAATCAATCTGGTTTCACAAGCCTTAGATCTAGGGGTGTCGGCGTGCTCCAAAATCTAGGACATGTTTTTAACTTAGAACATGGTAGCGAGTTCCTATTTTCCGCGATAAATAGGTGGCGACTCCATAACAGCTTCTTAAAGGTTTTTCCAACTTAATCTTTTTAACTTTAAAATCCGCCCTTAAGCAAGACGCCGAGTTGGGTCCGATCCGGGTTCCACGGTTTGGCGACTCATTTGAGAAATCTTATTTTTAAAACCAAAAACTAGCTTTTTCTTTTTAAAAATAAAGAGGTGAAACTTGAAAGCCTTGAACAATCCAAGTATACATATTTGAGCTATGCACATTCGTTTAGAGTACATTCCTTTTGGAATCTAGGCACCCTTTGCACCCTTGAGAGGTGGTTCCCACATGCAGGCTTGTCCACTCGATAAAGCACATGCCGGACTAGCTTTCCTCTCGCCCCTCCACGGCTTGCCGTAAACGGCTATCTCGACCGCCCCAGTGCTCCCTTCAGAAAACCTATCGCCCCGGCGTAAGGAAATGAAGGGGTTAAGTATCTGCCAAAGCGTACTCGAGGTAGTTGGAGGTATACCCGACTGACTCATTTTCACCCTTTTTGAGTCATACGTACAAGTTCGAGGCTATGCACCCCATAGTCTTTTTCAAAACGAGCATTTGCATTCATATCTTCGAAAACTCGCTTAAACGTTTCAAAGATAAATGAACCTAACATCTAACAAACTAACACTTTTCAAACAAAACTATCGCGAATAAACTTTTTCAAAACTTCCTTTTTCACTAACAAGCAAAAACCCGAGCAAGGAATAAAACCCGAGCTCGCGGATTTCAATCTTCTAGGTCATACGGCCTAGTCTCTACATTTAACATCCTCGACTCGACTTGCTAATCGCTCTCGAGCCGAATCCTCTTCTTTTACACATCCGACTCGAGCTCACCTCGGCAAATCACCGATATCAGTTCGACGGATGCAAAGCAAAATCTTTTAACATCGAGACGAGATGTGCGCACACATCCTCGCCTCAAAAGCTTCCCTTAGCAAAACCTTTTCGAAAACCTCCTTTTTCAAGCTTAAAATGTCTTTCTAAACAAAGAAATGAGCTAAAATGAATGCCTAAAATGAATGTGAGTCTAGTGGGTCGAGTCGTGTCGCTAATATACAAAGTGAAATGCAGGCCTCAGCTGACTACTCACCATGAATCGCATCATCACCCCTTCCTTCAAACGCTCCTCAAAGATGACTAACCTCAACAAGCTGAAAACCCTCCGTCACCGCATTGATCAGCTCACCAAAAACATTGACAACTTGAAGGCCTTGCATCAATTCGAAGTTGCACGTTTGGAACAACGCTCCAAGGCCGACAAGCATGTCTCCCTCCACACTCTCGTCACCCAAATCCAAAGGGACGAAGAAGATTTCACCCAATTTCTCGTCCGCTGGAGAGGATTACTTGCTCGGGTTCCGAATCCTCCGCACGAAGACGAACTCATGTACACATTTCTCGGTAGCCTACGACCCGAGTGGCGAAGACATTTTGACTACGGCGACGCCGAGAATTTCGAAGAACTCATTGAAATTGCCCTCGGAGCCCAAAGCAACCCCACAATCTATGACAATCCGGCAATCTTCCTCGGACCAACACCCGTCGTGGATTGCTCCTACTTGGTCACACCCACCAACAACCAAATCAACGGGGTCTGGTTCAGTGATGACGAAGACGAAGAGTGGCCACCCACTAACAAAACGGTAGCTCAACTCTCGACTACTCCTTCCTCGAATAAAAACAAAAGCAACAAGAAGGGAAAGAAAAAGAAGGGCAAGCAGTCCGAAAGCAAAGATCAAAGAGAAAAGGGCGAGCAGTCCGAAAGTAAAGATCAAGAAGAAAAGGGCAAGCAGCCCGAGAAGGAAGACCAAGACGAGGTTTCACATCTCACACGCTCTGGTCGTCCTTATCAAAATATTTTCACAGATGAACATGCCAGAAAAGCAACTGCGGCCGAGAAAGGCAAGGCCGTAGCCCAAGAGGATAACCCCTCTACAAGTACACCCTCCACCTCTACAATAATTCCACCACCAAACACGAGTGAGGTGCTTCAAAAGCAACTCGCTCGCACAAAAGCCGATGTTTCCATCTGGGCCCTTTTACGAGACTCAGCTGAACATAGGAATGCATTCATTCGCGCTCTACAAATAGCATGTGCAGACGCTGAGATCTCCCAGATCAAATGGTCACCATGTCACTAGGGATTAGTTCTGGGGCTATCACCTTCTCAAATGATGACCTCCCGCATTTGGATCAAACCACAACCTCGCCTCTATACATCGGCGTTGAATGTATGAAGAAAACTTTGCCGTGTCCCTTGTTGATAACGGCTCATAGTCAATGTTCTACCTTTGGCCACCGCACATCGCCTCGGCCTATCCGATAAAGACTTCACCCCAAGCATGGATCGAGTCAAGGCTTTCGGCGAACCCGACGTCACGTGAAAGGAACCATTTCTCTTCACATACGCAGCGGGTCCCATAGAAAGAAAAGTCGAGTTTCAAGTTATCGACATGACCCCTTCCTATAACATACTCTGGGACGACCATGGATTCACTCCACCAAGGCCGTAACCTCTACTCTACATCAAAGGTTAAGATCCCTCTCAACGAGGAAATCATAACCTTGAATGCCTCAAACTTCCGAGCCCTTTTCGATACACCAAAAGAGCCCAATCCCGCCGAAATTGTGGCTGGACCCGCAGAAGACTTATGCGGTTTCGACTTCGAAGTTAGCGCCATCACGCTGCACACCAATCAAAACCTACAAACCTTTCGAAACAAAGAACAATAACAGCCTTTGGCTCACCATGGGCTTAGGCTACAAGCCCAAAAATGGCGACCACGAGAAGATGGTTAAGGAAATTCAAAGACGAAAGTCAACCCACAAGGTCACCCTGCGACCTTACATCCTCGACCTGAAGGCATATTTCACCCCCGGAGGAATGGTCGACGGGAATACCTCCCTTCGAGACATCATCCATTCACCCGAAGCTTGTTTCTCTAGTGAGGCCGAGCCCAATACACTCAAGGCCTCACCGAGCACCAAAAACGAAGAAATTGTCTCCACGATCATGCGAGACCGTCACTTCGATCCTAACTTACTCATAGCCGACGCCACAGACAAAACCCTCAACGGATGGTATAAGACGCTGAAATGGACCGATGCACAAGGTCACCACTTCCAGCTTATCACCGGTGAAGGACCACTCTTCGACCACGTCACTAATCTCAAAGACAAGGACGAGAGTGATTCAACCTCTAGCAACTCAAGCAGCTCAAGCAGCTCAAGCACCTCCAACGACACAGAAGACGATGAAGAAGAAGAAGAAGATGTTCTTTTAGATTCTAATGCTCTTAGTGTCGGGTCATCTGTCGACCCATCTATCCTAGACTCTAGCTTTAGTTTAGATTTTCTATTTACGGAGGCTAGCTCCAAGCAATTTTCTGATTTGTCGAATAATTCTCTTCAAAATAATGAAATGAATAAATTTGCTTACGTCTTGTCTCAAAATAACAAAATACAAACAAACAAAAATCAACAAGCAACAAACAACACACAAAATACAAAAGACACTAACTCATGCGAAAGTGAATCATTAAACAAATACATTGCAAACCTTGTACACCCAAAAACACAAGACCCAATCATCGAGGAAACCATAACCATAAACGTGGGAACCCCCGAAGAACCAAGGGAACTACAACTAGGAGCCTCACTAGACGAACACGAGCGCACCCAATTTACACAACTCCTGAGCGAATTCAAGGACGTATTCGCTTGGTCATACAAAGACCTGCCCGACATCGAACGAAGCATCGCCGAGCACCGTATCCCCATCAAACCCGGTTACAAACCCACCAAGCAAAAGCTAAGAAGACTACGTCCCGAATGGTCCCTTATGGTCAAGGAAGAAATCGAAAAACAACTACAAGCGGTTTCATCCAAGTCATCGAGTATCTGAATGGGTCTCAAACATGGTCCCGATCCTGAAAAAGAATGGCAAAATTCGAGTATCGTTGACTTTCGCGACTTGAACAAAGCTAGTCCCAAAGATGACTTTCCATTACCCCATGTGGGCGCCCTAGTCGACAACACCGCCGACCACGCCTCCTATCCTTCATGGACGGCCACGCAGCTACAATCAAATCAAAATGTCACTCGAAGACATGGCAAAAGCGGCCTTCATTACACCGCAGTGGGGACATCCGCTACGCTTATGCCCTTCGCCTAATCAATGCTGGCGCTACATACCAACGCACCGCTACAACCCTTTTACACGACATGATGCACAAAGAAGTCGAAGTTTACGTCGACGATATGATCGTAAAGTCAAAGGAGAGAAGTGGTCACATCACTAACCTCCGCAAGTTCTTCACTCGCCTACGACAATACAAAATGCGCTTCAACCCCCAAAAATGTACTTTTGGAGTTAAATCCGGTAAACTACTAGGACATGTAGTGAGCCAAAGAGGCATCGAGGTCGACCCCTCGAAAGTCAAAGCAATCCTTGAAATGCGACCCCCGGAGAACCTCGACGAAATTCGAAGTTTCTTGGGCCAAATCCAATACATCTCGCGCTTCATTAGCAAACTCACCATGATATGTGAACCAGTTTTCAAGAAACTCAAGAAAACCGACCACGTTGAATGGGACGAAGAATGTCAAAAAGCATTTGACAAGGTCAAGGAATTGCTAACTAACCCACCAGTTCTACGACCACCCCAAGCGGATTTACCACTATCCCTATACCTTACAACCACATCTACCGCCATGGGCGCCATGCTCGCTCAAGAAATAAACGGCGAAGAACACGCAATCTACTACATAAGCAAGAAGTTTCTCGATTACGAAACTCGATATTCACCCGTCGAGAAGAGTTGTCTAGCCTTAGTGTGGTCATCCAAGAAACTCTGTCATTATATGCTAGCACACCAAACGAAGTTCTATTCCAAAATGGACCCCGTAAAGTACCTCTTCGAGAAACCTGTGCCTAACGGACGAATGGCCAGGTGGACATTGCTCCTAGCCGAATTCGATCTTAAGTACGTACCCCTCAAAGCAATCAAAGGACGAGCAGTCTCCGATTTCCTAGCCGAAAATGCAATCAACGAAGAACCAATCATCGACACAACATCCCTTCCAGACGATGGGATCTACAACATCAACCAAGAACAATGGGAGTTATACTTCGATGGCTCCTCCAATTATCGAGGATGTGGAGTAGGAATACTTCTCATATTCCCGAATGGCGAACACACACCTTTATCAATCAAACTGGACTTTGACGTTACAAACAACGCCGCGGAATACGAAGCATGCTTGCACGGTCTCCAAGCAGCGCTTGTACTCAACGCCCGCAATATAAGAGTCTATGGGGGCTCCTCCCTCATAATCAACCAAATATCCGGAGCATGGAAGATACTTAATGAAAACCTGGCACTATACCAAAGCAAAGCTCATAAACGAATTCTATCACGTAGAATTCATACACCTCCCACGCGAAGAAAACCAATTCGCCGACGCGTTATCCAAACTCGCGTCACTAATCAACATACCCCCGGGGATGGAAACGCTCCCCATTGTCGTGGAACGACGGAACGAACCCGCCTACATCTGTGACATTGAAACCGAAGAAGAGCAAACCGACCCTTGGTACCAAGCAATCATCAACTACAAAACAAACGGTGAATACCCACCAAACATTGACAAACGAGCCAAACGCGCCCTACGCCTGTTATCATCACAATTCGTGATGGAAATGGGCAAACTACTCAAAAAGACACCCCAAGGCACACTACTCTTATGTGTCGATCACAAAAAGGGACACGATATTATGTCCCAAGTACACGATGGCGAGTGCGGACCACACATGAACGCACGAGCCATGTGCAAACAAATCATAAGGCTAGGATGGTACTGGACAACCATGGAAGCCGACTGCGCAAAATATGTCAAACATTGCCATAATTGTCAAATCTTTGCAAACGTACAACACATACCTCCTTCACCACTATACAGTTTAACCTCGCCATGGCCCTTCTCCACATGGGGAATTGACGTCATTGGCAAAGTACAACCCGTGGGAGCAGGAGGACGCTGCTTCATCCTCGTGGCCATCGACTATTTCACCAAATGGGTCGAAGCCGCATCATACCGTACGCTAGGCACGAAAGAAGTTGCGAAATTCATACAAAACAACATCATTTGTCGTTACTGATACCCCACGAATTCATCAAATGACCAAGGCATACACTTCCGAGGAGAGGTCGAACCACTCCTCCTCAAATACAGGATACAACGACACAAATCATCACCCTACCGACCGCAAACTAACGGCGCGGTCGAGGCAAAGAACAAAACCGTCAGATCAATCCTCAAAAACATGATCGACACCGCCACGATCGCCCAACAAAATCCCATTTGCATTATGGGGATACCGCGACAACCATCCGCACACCCACGGGCATGACACCCTATTTCCTAACCTACGGGATGGAAGCCGTTCAACCTGTAGAAATCGAGATGCAATCCTTCAATTCTCATGGAAGCGGACATTCCCGAGGCCGAATGGGCACGCGAGCGATACGAACGACTCATCCTCTTAGGCGAAAAGATTACATTCACTAAATGCGGTCAGAATGTATCAATCTCGCCTACAACGCGCTTACAACAAGCGGGTCAAGCCACGAAACATCAAAGTGGGCGACCTAGTACTCAAATCGATCCGAGCACCATTACCAATCGACCCAAGAGGAAAATTCAAACCCAATTGGGCGGACCGCATTTGGTCAAGGAAATCCTTCCTGAGGAGCCGTGAAACTAAGCGACCTTGACGGTCGGGACTTAGACACCAACAAATCTTGATCAACTCAAGAAATACTACCCCTAAAACACAAACGCTGCAAAATTTCAAAACAAAACTCACTCGCATGGGTGAACTACGCTCGGTTTGATTCCACACCTTTGTGGATACGAGGCGACTTTGCAAAGAGCTCAACCGAATCACACGAACTACGCCGGTTTGATTCTGTATTCAAAAGCAGATACGTAGGCAGCTTGTCAAAAGTACAACCGAACTTTTCTAGCACGCATGCCCAAAGCTTAAAAAGGTCAAGGGCGTTGCACTCACAAAAAGACACGCTCAAAGCTCAAAAGGTCAAGAGCACAGTCAACACAAAACAAAACACAAATCCAAGTCCAAAGCTTAAAAGGTCGAGGACTTAAAAAGCGGAACAAGTCAAACAAAGTGAATCCAAAGCTTAAAAAGGTCGAGGATTTAATGCGAATGTTCGAAGCTTAAAAAGGTCGAGAACATTTAAAAACAAACAAGAGAAAACAACGAGACAAGACAAAAGCAAATTAATTCTATTTTATTACTTTATTTAGAATTTTTCGCAATTTAGAAAGGAGCTAGGAACAAGCCTCCTTAGCCCCTTTATTCAAATCTAAAACATGTATTTAAATAAAGGAATCTTTCTAAACTAAACAAAACAAACTACTCAAGTCTTTTTCTGACGCTTTGGGTTGACCTCTTCATCTTCAAGAGGCCGATCCGCCACAACTTTCGACCTAAGGACGGGAGTAGATCTCTCAAAACCTGGGGGCTCGATCGGATCCTCATTCTGCTCAACTGGGGGCTCCTCGATCCTTGACCCCAGGCGATCTTTAACGGTCACCTTCGGTCCAAGCCTTTCCTGCGCCGGTCTCGAAGTAGAAACACCTGCACCAACAGTACAAAGATCACCATAGTCCCTCCTTTCGCGCACCGCCTCATACGGCAAGGAGGGCCTTGGCCCATTCTTTTCCCTCCTCCTTTGATTCTCACGTTCCTTAGGATCATTGGAACGATACCACCGTGTATAGAAGTCCGTAACACGGCTAGACTCTATATGCTCCGGCACAGCCCAAGTAACACGGTCCGACCATCCTCGGATCCAAGCATCAATCGTTTGGTTGTTTAGGACAACAACCCCTCCAACCTGAGTATCCTGCTCGGGTATGGTTTGAGCAAGCCCGATTTGCCTCTTCAAGCGAAGAGGATGAATCCACACTCCTCGTTCAAACCCGCACAACATCAACCCACGAGACGCATTTGCAATAGACGGCGCCGTAACCGCCGTAATACCCCACCAAGACACATACCAACGAATGGTGCTCTCCTTCACAAACCACCGGTAGTAGTTTAGCGAACGCTCCCGAGGATCCAAGCCCCCTCTCCTTATATAGGAAAACAATGTCCGAAATATGGAAATACAGCGCTACATCCAAGCCAACAAACCGCATGACTCTATGCGGTTTGCTGTCCAAACCGCATAAGCTTATGCGGTTTAACCCACGAACCGCATAAGCCTATGCGGTTTCAGGGGCTGGTTTTTCTCAAAATTTTCCTAATTTCGTCTTTCCTAAAACACTACAACCTACTTTGGGCTACGACATTCTTTCGTTGTTCCCCATACATCAACATCACACTTCACTTTAGCAATTCCGATTCTTACCACGAGTCAACGCATAACATTTTTCGCGTTCATACGAGCTCATTTCGCATTTAAAATGAACTTTTTGCAAAACATTTCCACAATCTAAAATGAACATCAACGCATCCCACTCGGGAATCATATCATTTCTTCAACCAAGCCCACCAAGCGGGTTTCTGAGCGAAGTTCAAGCAACAACAACAAAGTTCAAAGTTCAAGCTACGACGACATGTACATAAAGGTTCATACAATCTTTAAATACACAAATTCACTCGGGGTGACGGCGCCGATACTCGTCAAACTCACGCTGACCGAGCTGCCTCACTCGGCTCGACACAACCGAGCTGCCTGTCACCTCAAGCCATCCTCCACCTGTTGGCTATACGCCATAGCTTCTTATGCGCCTCCTTAGCCACCTGTGAAACACAACACAAACACAGTTCACACTTTTCTCCATTTTGCCTTAATTTCATTCAAATTAAGTCAAACTTAGGGGGGAAATTTCAAAACAAACGCAGTCAACCCCACTTTACCTTAATTTCACTCAAATTAAACCAAACTGGAGGGGGTAACACAAAAAAAAACAACTCTCACAAGTTTGATCATCGATATACTTCATACCTCGATCAAACTGGGGGCTTATACACATACATACATTCACACAAGTACATACCTTCTTCACCTTGCTCGTCCAGCTGTCCATGCCCGCGTCAGTAGTCACCGGCAAGTACGTCGGCAGAACAAAGGTACGACGCACGCCCGAGTCATTATACTCGATAGTAGTAGGGAAGTCATCAGGCTGCTCTGCCATCTCGGGATCAAACTCCTGCAAAACAAATACAAAACGCACACACACGTTAGGGAAATTTTTCGCAAAAATTACCCTACGCACCCCCAAACACCGAAGCACACATACCTCAATCGGCCCACAAGCAAGCCGAGACTGAGCAAAATGGGCATAGTCTTCCCAGGGCAGGAGGCTCACCGACTCTCCCTCTCCATCCAACGCCACACGATCCTGAGCAGAAACCCGTCGCTCAATCAGGACCCTCGGCGGATCCTTACGCACCACCGGAGCAGGCCACCCTGCCTGAAAGACCAAACGCTCTCCAAGGTACCAAACTGATCCATACGGCGTCGCTATGTATGGCGCTGGGTCTCTCGACCGCAAACCTAGCCCCAATGCCCTCGAAATATCCTGTCATCGCCCCACTGAATGGCACGAACTACAAAGCAAACAGAACACGCTCACAAATACAGATACGATACAATCATTTTAAGTACACTCTATTTAAAATGGTTCAAGCACAAACCTCATCATACGACCAATTAAATGCAGCACGGTTACACGTACCCCAAGTACGTACCGCCGGGTACTCCCTCACGATCCGCACAGCATGTGGGGGGAGCAGAAAAGGAAAGTGGCTAAGAATCCACGACTGCACACAAGAAACAAAAACATGTTACAAAGACAAAAGACAAAAAATGAACAACAATGCACCTAAGACAAAAACAAAATCAACACGTACCTCCATCAAGAAGCCAGGCGCGACTAAGGACAGTCGCGACCCTCGATCCATGACGCGGTCTCACAAAGCATCCATGCGTAAACGAATGCACAAGCCCGAGGCGGCGTCACCTACCAACGTCCCAATTGCATCCCAATCCAGGAGATGCATAAGGACCGATGTCGATGCCCGCCACCCTTGTCGCCGAAGTACGGCTCACAAACCACCACAACCACATACGAGCATTACCGCTGCGTCGCTCCACTCCGAGGGCCATACCGGTCTTCCTCAAAATACTCCAAGATATAGCTCGTCTTGAAGGTATAGGGGCGCCCTCACAAATCACCTCCAAACCACCGCCAACCGCGTCGGTCACAACCTGCGTCCCACGACGGACGGCGCAAACTCAAAATCCATGTCGCGATCCCCAAACGGCGGCCGGGTTATGACGCGTGCTCGGACAAGGTAATCTGGCCTCAAAGCCGGGCATATGGAACGTCGTCGTGGTGTCCCAATACCTATCCAAGAAGGCCACGATCAACATCGGGTTCGCCGCCGCTTCTTCCTCGCAATCTCCTCCAATGGCCAACCAGCGGCCAAAAGCACTACGCAACACCCAAGCTTGCGCCCTCGGCGAAGCCTCTCCTCAAAGCACACATTGCGGACGAGACGCCCGAGAAAGTCCTCATCGGGCCCTTATCCCAACCCATCGCCGCTCGATAGGAAACATGTCTCTCCGAACAGCGAAGGTTGTGGCCATCCCAACCCTTCGCGAAAGCCTGTTCGTAGCGTGATTTTCGCGACCTAGAGCTACTCGCCCTGGCGCAACCTCCTCGACCTCCTCGGCTGCTCCTCGGCTGACATCCATCTCGACCTCCGGCTCCTCCACAAACTCCCGAGCAAACGCCTGACCTCCTCCTCCTCAGGATCGCGACAGAACATTTCTCCCACGGCCCTACCTGCGTGGTGACCACGTCTCGTGGGCAGATCACGAGGGTCAGCATCCCTCTCACTACGAGTACGCCTTAAGCCACTCGAGCTAGAGGCTCCCTCAGTCCTCGAGCTAGCACTCCTGCGGGATTTTGACCTCGTAACACGGCTAGAACCTTCCCCTGCAACCAAACACAACCATTACATACAGCTATAATACATGCAAGTATACAACTTGGCATACACATACGCAAATACACACAAATAATATACACGTAATACATATACATTCCTTTTAGCACATTGCACTATACACTTCACAGAGCATTTTTAGGCCTAATTCACAATTAAGCCAAAAACCGTTCTCTACATTTCAAAATCACAACTTTATGGTTTCTACGCGCCATAATAGTCCCCAACAACAACCCATTACAAGCAATTGCATTTTGGTCACTCCGATCAAAAACCCCCAATTCGCCTTAATTACTCCGTATAACTACGACTTAAGACGGCGATTTGAAAGCTTTAACTCAACTTTTTCGCAAAACTAACGTTATAGGCATGCTATACTCACTATGCGCATCCTACACCGAAGTTTAATTGAAATTCCGGGTCGGAAAATCCGGGTTCGTTTTCGGGCCCGAAACCTAATTTGGACGTTTTTCACACAAAGACGGTCTAAATCACAATCAATTCACACATACACGTTCACATGGCATAATGCAACACAATGACGTCAATTTCAAGCATTCAAACGGCAAATTTCAAGCAAAACTCGGGTTTTCATTCAAAACCCGTCTTTTCAACATTTCAAGGCAAAACTAGCTAATTACAACGACAAATAACGTAAAAGCAAGTTAAAATGGAGCATTACCTCGTTCCATAGCAAGGCAACGCAAGAAAAATGAGCAAAAACGGTTGAGAAATCGAAAAATGACGTTTTTTTGAGTTGAAAAACCGAAATGATACAATGAGCTTCACTCACGGTTTGCTCGTGTTATATAAGCCCCCAGCAGCCAACTAGGGAAACCGCATAACCTTATGCGGTTGGCCCAACGAACCGCATAAGGCTATGCGGTTCATGCCCCTGGTTTTTCTCGGGTTTTTCTCGTTTTACGCCTACTTTTCGATTCCTAATTCATTTTAGCCCCAATGCAATTCCAAGTACGTCCCGTGCTTGGGTCAGGGCGACGCCTACAGTCCGCCATACGCGTATATCAAGCATTTAATGTACGGTACAGAAGCAGAAGCACGAACGCTCTTCACGAGCATTACATCATTTTCTCCACCACGGAAGGCAACCATATGCAACCCCAACTACATAGACACTCCTCGGCGAGCCTAAGCACATGCACTCTGCAATATACACCTAACTCCAAGCATTTCACTCTACATAGACGCTCCTCGGCGAGTTCAAGCACAAGCATTACACAGACGCTCTTTCACGAGGCCTACACTAGCACTTACCCAAACATCTTACAAGCATATGCACCCTGCACTCTAGCCCTTTTACATCCAACACATGCAACATTTGACATTACAAGCACACGCAAAGGCACCAACAAACGACAATAAGCACGACGAAGACATCCGGCAGGCCGGCAGGCCCTTATAGCATGCACGGACCGCCAAGTCCTTAAAATGCGCACGCCCCTCCCCGTTTAGCCCGGTTCGAAGTCCTCGTCTCACCCATGGACACATGCCGTTCGCCCGACTATATCGAGACTGTAATGGTCCGGATATGGTCGTAGGAGTTTGACTAGCGCTCTAGTCCGAGCTCAGTCAAACTGGGGGCTCTGTGGATACCCATATCCGTACCCTCCCAAACAAAACCCTGTGATGTAACACGGACTTTTATTACGCATGTTTAACGTTGACTTATACGGTTCTAACTAATGTCGAATTCATTCTGAGTCGTTTGAAATGTTAAAATGTTTAAGGTCGCTTCACATCGCTTTTAAATAACGTTCATTTTGTCCATTTGGAGTCTAGCTAGGTCCTTGTCCTGCTTCATTTGGCATGAGCTTCGCATTTGCACTACAATTAGTCCTTTTACATTAACAAGGTCTAATTCAGCATTCCTAAATTCCTAAATTTAGGCCCGGTAGCTAAACCGCTATTTAGCCCCTCTTACACAAAATTCGGCTTCACGTCTTACCTTATTTCACAAAAACTATGCAAATACACCCTTTTCATTTTTCCGGGTCTCGGGCCCGAAACCGAGCCCAAACCCAAGCCTTTGGCCCGCACTCCAAAGCCCTGCACATCATAAAATATCTCAGAAATATCTCAGCTCTTTTCTTGGCACACACGCACAAAATTATACTGCATCTTTCGAAGATTTTATGCAACCGAAACAAAGGCGACCTTAAACCAGGACCCTCAAACCGCATGGCCTTATGCGGTTTGGTGGCAACCGCAGAAGCCTTTGGGGTTTGCCCTAGCAACCGAATAAGGCTATGCGGTTCCTAGGCCTGTTTTTATCCCTGATTTCCTAATTTCTCCGAGGTTTTTAGTATATATACACCCCTATCCCCTGACCTCGAAAACACAATTTACAACCAGAATACATCCTTCACACCACAAATTCTCTCATCTTACACTTTTGCATCCACAAAAGCCTCACGCACTCAAATCCTTGAGTTCAACACACCATCCCGTGTTGAATTCATCCTCCTTTCAAGTTCAAGAAGCGAAGCTCTGCCCAGATCTGAAGCGTCAGGACAAGGTAGGTACCGATCCACTTGGATCAAAGCTTTTCTTATTTTCTATGGACTAACAAAGGGGTCTACACTTTAGCGCCGGCTTTGGCACCCAGCACGCTTGCACTCCAAGTGTTCTATTTACTTCGGGTACACTCCATATCCGATGACACGCCAAAGTCGCATAAGCAACCGACCTCTTAAAATAAACCAATGGACAATTGAACTTTATTTTATTTGCATGCATCTTGCACCCTTTTCTTTTGCATTAAAATCAACTCAAACAATGAATTCGACCTTTAACTGAACCGTTTTCGTTAACAAGTTAAACATGCTAAACTGAGGGTTTTAATCAATCTTTTTGCATCTGCATCTGCATTCTTTTACATCCTTATCGCACTTGTACGTAGCGATAACATTAGCTCAAATATCATCTTACAAGGATTGTTCTAGGTCAGTAGAGGCTATTTTTACATAGGCTTTTCTAAAAGGTTTTCATAAATCATTATTTGAATTAACTCTTTTTCTAAAGTACCCTCACCCCGAATCCAATCTGGTTTCACAAGCCTTAGATCTAGGGGTGTCGGCGTGCTCCAAAATCTAGGACATGTTTTTAACTTAGAACATGGTAGCAGGTTCCTATTTTCCGCGATAAATAGGTGGCGACTCCATAACAGTTCTTAAAGGTTTTTCCAACTTAATCTTTTTTAACTTTAAAATCCGCCCTTAAGCAAGACGCCGAGTTGGGTCCGATCCCGGGTTCCACACCTTCATATCGTCTTCCTTGATCGCGAAAGCAAAGCTTACTCCATCCTCTACCGTGGACACTCTTATATCTTTTCCCACGGGAGAAACAATCGCTCGTTCGTTACTTTTCAAGGACGTTCCTATTTCCTTTGGGACTTCCATCCTGCTGGCTGATCTGGTTCGTTTTGAGCTTTCGGAGTTCGACATCATCTTGGGTATGGATTGGCTGGCTAAGTACGACGCTCGCTTTGTGTGCCGGGATCAGAAGATTTTATTGAAGGGTCCGTCTGGGTGCAAAATATCCCACACGTGTGTTACTTCGAAGCCGAATGTGAGATGGGTATCCGCTTTGAAGATGAATAACATGAGAAGAAAGGGGCATAAGGTGTATCTGTGCATGGTAAAAGATGTCTCCAAGGAGTTGAAGCTGGAGGACATTCCTATTGTTCGGGAGTTCGCAGATGTCTTTCCTGAAGAGTTGCCTGGGATTCCACCTGAACGTGATGTGGAGTTCGCAATCGAACTAGTACCAGGTACAGGGCCTATCTCTAAGGCTCCGTATCGAATGGCGCCGGCAGAGTTACAAGAGTTAAAGAAGCAGCTTGAGGAGATGATCGAGAAAGGGTTCATTTGACCGAGTGTGTCGCCGTGGGGTGCTCCAGTGTTGTTCGTAAAGAAGAAAGATGGGAGCATGAGGTTGTGTATCGACTATCGAGAACTGAACAAGGTAACGATTAAGAACAAGTATCCTTTGCCACGCATTGAGGACTTGTTCGACCAGCTGAAGGGGGCGAGTGTGTTCTCGAAGATAGATTTGAGATCGGGTTATCACCAAATTCCAGTTCGTGAACAGGATATTCCCAAGACCGCGTTTCGATCGAGGTATGGGCACTATGAATTCGTGGTGATGCCGTTTGGTTTGACTAATGCTCCTGCGGTGTTTATGGACCAGATGAACAGGACGTTTGGCGAGTACTTGGATCAGTGTGTTGTTGTTTTCATTGACGACATATTGATTTACTCTCGAGATGAAACTGAGCACGAGAAACATCTGCGTTCAATCTTGGGAGTGTTGCAGAAGCAGAAGTGGTACGCTAAGTTCTCCAAGTGCGAGTTCTGGTTAAAAGAGGTCGCTTTCTTGGGGCATGTGATCTCGGGTGAGGGTGTGAAGGTAGATCCGTCTAAGGTTGAGGCTGTGCTGAATTGGGAGAGTCCAAAGAATGTTAACGAGATACGAAGCTTCCTTGGACTTGCTGGCTACTACAGGAGGTTCGTTCAGGACATCTCAAAGGTAGCTAGACCTTTGACTCAGTTGTTGCGTAAAGAGTCGAAGTATGTATGGAGTGAGGCGTGTGAAGCCGCGTTCCAGGAGTTGAAGAAGAGGCTGACGACTGCACCAGTGTTAACGTTGCCTGAAGATGGAGTTGAGTTTGACGTTCTGGCGATGCTTGAAGTGGGTTTGGGCGTGTTGTAACACCGGCTGACCAAAGCGAAAATGTCATTCACGGTAGCTCGCCCGGTGCGTACATCGCCCACAAACCAACGGGCCCTTTCCAGACTTTGTCCTCACTCGTGTGCATCACGAGAACTTCCAGAGGTCACCCATCGTAAGACTACTCTCCGGCAAGCACGCTTAGCGAAGAGTTCTTAAGATGAGCCACGAAAAAGAAGATGCATCTTGTTGATATGAGTAGTACTTACAATCCTTTTAAGCACTAGGTCACTTGAGCTCATCACATGGACCACTTCAACGGGAACGGCGAATAACCTCGGACAACAAGATTATTCCCCTACCAAGAACGCAACGTCCTCGTTGCGCTGGTAGCCACTACGATATAGCATTCCGAGAATCCTCCCCAACTAGGTGCGTGCCTGGCCAACAAGACACGAGGATTCGACCACGGTCGGGTTGCTCGATACCATTTGTAACACCGGCTGACCAAAGGCGAAATGTCATTCGCGGTAGCTCGCGGTGCGTACGCCACAAACCAACACG
The DNA here is from genome assembly GCA_023091065.1 of Dianthus caryophyllus. NCBI lineage: Eukaryota > Viridiplantae > Streptophyta > Magnoliopsida > Caryophyllales > Caryophyllaceae > Dianthus > Dianthus caryophyllus. The sequence goes on along the minus strand of CM041529.1, from coordinate 4,746,952 downwards.
GGCCCTTTCGGCGCACTTTGTCCTCACCGTGTGCATCACGAGAACTTCCAGGAGGTCACCCATCGTAACTCTCTCCGTGACACGCGCTTAAGCGAAGAGTTCTTAAGATGAGCCACGAGAAAGAAGATGCATCTTGTTGATATGAGTAGTACCTGATCCTTTTAAGCACTAGGTCCTTGAGCTCATCACATGGACCACTTGACGGGGAACGGCGAATAACCTCGGACAACAGGGTTGTTACATGATACCATTTGTAACACCGGTGTTGTCGAGGTGGATTCCGTTGAATGATCCATGTGATGGCTTAAAAGGATTGTAATCTTACTACTCATATCAACAAGATGCATCTTCTACGTGGCTCATCTTAAGAACTCTTCGATTAAGCGTGCTCTTTGAAATAATCTTAGGATGGTGACCTCTGAAGATACCAGATCTTGCAGTGAACAAAATCGGCGGCGTGTGAAATGGCGATATGCGCGACTGGCTACCGTGAATATTCGCTGAGGCGGGTGTTACATGTGTGCTAATGCAGAAGGTTAAAGTGATTGCTTACGCATCGAGACAGTTACGGGTGCACGAGCAGAATTATCCTACGCATGACTTAGAGCTTGCTGCTGTGGTATTTGCCTTGAAGTTGTGGAGGCACTATCTTTATGGAGCTTCGTGCAAGATCTACACCGATCATAAGAGTTTGAAATACATCTTCACGCAGAGAGACTTGAACATGAGACAGAGACGTTGGTTGGAGCTAATTAAGGATTATAACATCGAGCTACAGTACCACGAAGGGAAGGCGAATGTGGTTGCAGATGCGCTGAGTAGAAAAGGGAGACACGGGTTAAATGCTGCATGGGTACTTCCGGACGAGTTATGCCGTGACTTCCAGAAGCTTGAGTTGGAGGTTGTGCATCGTGGAGTTGATTTGGGTGCTATGGTGGCTGAACCTGAGTTGTATCACGAGATTCGGGTAAGGCAACATGAGGATCCTGTTCTGGAGGCTATTCGTGAAGCTAAGGCAGGTGGTGGTGCTGAGAATTTTGAGATTGGTGCTGATGGTGGGTTGAAGTTTAAGGGGCGATGGTGTGTTCCGAGCTGCGAGGTTCTTAAGGGGAGGATATTGAGGGAAGCTCATAGTTCTCCATACTCTGTACATCCTGTAGGCGATAAGATGTACAAGGATTTGAGGCTGCATTTCTGGTGGCCTAACATGAAGAGAGAAGTGGCTGAGTACGTGTCAAAGTGTCTTGTGTGTCAGAAGGTGAAGTTTGAGCATCAAAGACCTGGTGGTTTGCTACAACCTTTGGAGGTTCCTATGTGGAAGTGGGATTCCATTTCCATGGATTTTGTGATGGCCTTACCTAGAACCCCTACAGGTAAGAATGCAGTGTGGGTTGTTGTGGATCGATTGACGAAGGTAGCGCACTTCATACCGATGAAGGAGACATGGAGCATGGAGGAGCTAGCGAATGCATACCAGCGCGAGATTGTGCGTCTACATGGGGTACCTAAGGATATTGTTTCGGATCGTGATCCACGATTTTGTTCACAGTTCTGGAAGAAGTTGCAGGAGGCGTTGGGTAGCGAGATGAAGATGAGTACTGCGTTCCATACTGCCACAGATGGTCAGACTGAGAGAACCATCCAGACCTTAGAGGATATGCTACGGGCTTGTGCGTTAGAGTTCCATGTTGGTTGGGAAAAGAGTTTACCTTTGGTCGAGTTTTCCTACAACAACAGTTACCAGGCGAGTATCAGGATGGCACCGTTCGAGGCATTGTATGGTAGGAAGTGTCGGAGTCCTATGTGTTGGGATGACATTTCTGAGGCTGCTGTAGTTGGACCAGAGATGATACAGGAGTCAATCGAACAGGTGAGGGTTATTCCCGAGAAGCTGAAAGCCGCGCAAGATCGACAGAAGTCCTACGCTGACCTGAAACGAAGACCGATCGAGTTTGGGGTAGGTGACAAAGTGTTCCTTAAGGTGTCACCGATGAAAGGCGTGAAGCGGTTTGGGTTGAAAGGCAAGTTGAGTCCTAAGTTCGTGGGACCGTACGAGGTGCTTGAGAGGATAGGTGAGGTGGCTTATAGGTTGGCTCTACCACCAAACCAAGAAAGGGTACATGATGTGTTTCATGTGTCCCAGCTGAGGAGGTACCGTAGTGATCCCTCCCATGTGATTGAGGATGTTGGGCTGGAGGTTGAACCGAATTTATCGTATGAAGAGAAACCAGTTCGTATCCTTGACCGTAAGGAGAAGAGACTCAGAAACATAGTGGTTCCACTCGTGAAGGTGCTCTGGAGGAGTCAGAAGTATGAGGAAGCTACTTGGGAGACCGAGGCTTCCATGCTCGAGAAGTATCCTTTCCTTTTTGCTTCAGGTAATTCTATGTTCTCAAGTTTCGAGGACGAAACTTCTTTTTAGGGGGTAGGATTGTAACACCCCGACTTTTTCTAATATATTTTATTCGCTTTCTTTATTCGTTAATTTCCTAAACTAGTGATTTTCCATTTTTAGCTCGGGAAATCAACTCTTACTTTGGTGAGTCGGGTCTTGGTTATGGTTGAATTAGACCCGAGTCCATGAGTGAGCTTAGGAGAGTCTTAGAAGCATGGGTAAGTAAGGGTACAAGTGAGGGTTGAAGAAAAGAAGGGAAGAAACGAGAATATGCTCTAACATGGGTCAGAGCTAGCAGCTCCGTCAGAGGAGCTAGCAGCTCCATCATAGGAGCGAGCCGCTCCATCAGAGGAGCGAGCCGCTCTGGGCTCCAGAGCGAGCCGCTCCTCTACGCGGGATCAATTTTTAGGGTTTTCCCGTGTTTTCTTTTGGCTCAAGACAACATTATATTCCGGATAATCTTATTCTAAGCAACCTAAATATCAGTTATTCTACCCTAATCTCTCATCCCTCTCATTCCTCTCATTCCATCCACATTCATTCCTCCTTCATCTCTCAAAATCTCTCTCCATTCTCATCCAAACTCCATTGTTTCTCTTCCAAGCTTTCATTCCTTTCATCCTAAGTCTTTCCTAGCTTTTTCCCTTGGTGTAGGATCTCTTTTACCCCTTCTATTTTTCTGTTATTTTGTTATTTTATGTGTTGCATTGTTATGTATTCATTATTTGCTTGTTTTGGCTTGGATCATCAAAGGAGAAGAAGGCTTTGAAGAAGGAGACACTATCCTAGTTGAAGAAGAAGAGGAGTAGCACGTTTTTGGGATCTCTACAAAGGTAACTAGGTGTGATCTAGTTATATTTTAGCATGTATGAGGCCTTGCTTGTCATGTGGTTGTTGTTTTCATTGTTGTGATATTGTTGGTTGATGTATGATCATGATTTCATGTTAGAATCATTGGCCTCATACTAGGGTTTGTCATATTATCATCATAGATTGCATAGTTCTCATACTTTATCACTAAACATGCTTGTAAATCGATAAACAAATGAATTGGTGTCGTTGTTGCATGATGGCCGTATGATTGGGATGAGGGCCGTAGCCCTTGTCTTGGTTTTCTCTTGTTTTTCCTCTTGTTTTGGCTTATTGTTATTGAATCATGATGTTTGTATGAATCACCTAAAGTTAAACTATGAATTATGATAATTTGATTTGGTCTAAAAGTGTTTGTATGCATGTTTTAATGAGTTAAACATATAAATCGATCATTGGTCACATGAGAATCGAGTTTAGGGCATAAAGATGGGTTTGTGTGTGTGTATGCCGTGTATGTGCAAGCTGGCCGTGAGGTTGGTGTGCATGTGTGGGTTTGTTTGTCGCTTGTTTACGTCTTGGCATGTTCTAAAATGTTAACTATGCTTTAATGAATCGAGTTATGCGTTGTTTGATCACTAATTAATGAACTATGAGCATGTTAATTGAATCTATGACTTGTAAAGCATGTTGATCATTTTGTACTCCGTATGTATGGTTGGTTATGATGATATTGTGACTTGTGTGCGTGTGTGAGTATGGATGTTGTAGTTGTATGGTTGTGTTGGAGTATTGGAGACAGGTTGACAGGTTAACAGGTTATGCGTGGGTTAAGTTTGCACATGGGTACTGTTCTGGCACATGTGTGAGGAGATACAACGTCCTAGATTGGACGGATACCGCTCATGGTCCCCTCGGCTATTCTTGTTGTTTAGCTAGAGCTATCATGGGTTCTCAACCAGAAGGGTTAGAGACTATGGTTATTTATGTCGTCACCGTTCTTGTTGCTCGGTGGAATTTGGCCAAATTTAGACTTGTGATTATTGAGGAACTTCTTGTTCTTTGTTCGCCATAGGGTTTGGGTGATTCTTGTTGCTTCACCCGGGGTGATTCTTGTTGCTTCACCCAGTTCTCCGCGCTTACTCTCGCAATTGGTTGGAAGATGGATCGTCGTGTGAGCTCAGTCGGTTTGGTCACAACATTGGTTGTGCCGTGTGATTGTGCTTGTGTTTATATTGTTGTTTTATCGTTGTATGTTTTGGTAGTACATGTATTTATACTTTGGTTTAGGCCGTAGGCCAGGTGAGCTTGTTGCATTGTTGTTGTTTGCATTCGTTATGTTAAAATATGACTGGGGAGCACCTAGTTACTCCCCACTGATTGTGGTTGTTGCTTCCTTTTCTTTATAGGTACGCGCGTGACGGGATTTGAGTGAGGAAATGCGAGCCTATGACCGGGTGTGCCGTAGTAGAGACGTTGTTTTGTTTAGACTTTGCCTTTGGACTTGTATTTCTTTTGGTTTCGTTTTAGACTTTACTTTCTTTTGGACTTTGGACTTTGGACTTTGTTTTGGTTTTGGTTGTAAGGGGTATTTATTCCCCAATAAGTAAGGCCTCAAGGCCTACTCTTGCTTTTGTTTTTCGTTGGTAGTTAGTTCGAGTAATAATCCAGGCTACACGGTGTTTCCGCCACCGTGATTTCAGTTTTAAACCTTTATCTTTTCTAAAACTCTTTTTAAATCATATTTTATTTCTTTGAAAAACCCGGGTTGTTACATCCCATACATTGTTCTCGTACATAGAGTCCATCTCGGATTGCATGGCTTCTTGCCATAGCTTTGAGTCGGAACATGTCATGGCACCTTTATAGGTTACGGGTTCGTTACTCTCAAGGAGTAAAACTGTAACACCCCGACTTTTCCTAATATTAATTGTTCGTCTCAATAATATTCGTAATTCATTTCTCTTGATTTTCTCATTTTTTAGCTCGAGAAAATCAGTTCACTTGTCGCGTGGATTAAGCTACACTGTAGTCAGAACTTAAAAACGGTGGAATTTCCTCATACGGACTCCGATTCAGGTGATTCAAAAGGCTAAACTGCGTATTTTTTTGACGCCGTCGCAACTGCCAAACTTTCAGGAGTCAGAACGAACCGTTCCACCCTGGGCCGAGCCGATCCCTCTACTCGGGTTGGGTTTTAGGGTTTCATGTGGTTGCTTTTTGCTCAAGTCATTAAATATCTTGTTCACTCCTAGCCCTAGCAACCTTAAGATCAGATTTTCATCTCCCTAATCTCATTCCTCATCTCACCTCATAATTCTCTCTCAAAACTCTCTCTAAATCTCATCCAAAAACCATTGTTGATCATCCTTTCTTTCATCTCCTAAGCACTAATCCTTTCCTATACTAGTCAATTCCCTTGGTATATGATCCCTTTTAGCTCTTTTATTTTTCTGATTTTGTATTATTTTATGTGTTTATGATTGTATGCTTATGATCCTATGAATTGTATGTGTTCTATGTGATGATTGATCGAAGGAGAAGGAGACCTAACCGAGGAGGACACCATAGTTGTGGAGGAGGACGAGGAGTAGATCAGATTTGCTTTGAATAAGGTAACTAGGTGTAGCTCTAGTGATATTTTGACATGTATGAGGCCCTAGATGTTGTTTAGGATGATTTGAATGGATTGTATATTGATAAAGTTGCATGCTTTGGCTTGTTTGGTTGTGCCCTAATCGTTATACTTGAACTTGTGAGTCGGCCTCATACTTGTGTGAGTCTAGAAGCATGTTTAGGCTTATATGATCATGTAGTATTGTTGGGTATGTTGATATAATGAATAAAGTTGCTCACTTGTAATGTTAAAAGGGCTTGGTTATGAGTCTATGATGATTACTTTGACTATTACTCCGTTTATAATTATGTTAAAGATACTAAATTGTATTGTAATGAGTTTGAGTATGGAATGGCTTGCTATGATAATGTTTGATATTGAGATGATTGTTTAGACATTGAATTTGAGTTGGTTTGATTGAGCTTGAGTTGAGTGTGCGTACGTGCACTGTTGGGCACGTGCGTGAGGAGATACAACGTCCATTGTAGGACGGATGCCACCCTTAGGGGTTCCCATCCGCTTTTGTCACGGATAGGGACTATGGTTTGATTATATGTCGACACCGTTTTTGTCGCGGTGACACCGTTTTTGTCGCGGTGGGTTTGGCCAAATTTAGACTGTTTGAGGAGCTTTTGTCGTTCCGCCATAGGGCTGGGACTTTTGTCGTTCCGGGGTGATTCTTGTTGCTTCACCCAGTCCTCCGTGCTTACTCTTGCTTTGGTTTGATTGATGATCGGATTGACTATTGATTATTTGACTTGAGGTTGTTATATTAATGCTAATGTTTGTGTTTGAGCACGCTATTGTTGTTGCATTTGTTGTTGTACTTGAACATAGGCCGTAGGCCAGGTAAGGTACTTGTTGGGTTGTCGGTTATGTTTTATATGTTGAAATATGGTTGGGGAGCACCTAGTTACTCCCAGATTGTGGTCACATTTTACTTTTTGTGGCAGGTTTGTGCGGGGACGGGTTTGTGTGAGAAGCCGTGAGGATTGTTGACCCCGTAGCTAACTTTGAGGAGAACTTTGATAGACTTTGGATTTAGACTTGTTGTTATTTATTATTTTCATACTTATGTCTTTTGGAGTTGGATTGTAAGGGGTATTTATTTCCCATTTGTTAGGCTCAAGGCCCACTGTCTTTTGTTATTTGTTTGAGTAGGGAGTAATGACTCGGATTCACGGTGTTTCCGCCACCGTGGCTTTCATTTTATTTTCATTCTCTTACTAAAACCTTTTTAAAACGTATTTTATTTTATTTGGAAAATCCAGGTTGTTACAGTTGGTATCAGAGCGAATACGTTCCCAACTCTCTTAGTCGAGTGAGTAGGTTTGACTTAGAACACCGAGTGAGAGCGTTGGGGTAGACACATTTGGAGGTTGCGTTGTTTATGTATGTGTTTGAGTAGTTACTTGAAGTGGCATGTCTAGTAAATGCCGCTATCACCTATGCTTTTATGTTGCAGATGACCAGAAACGGAGGAGGAGCCAACAACGACTTGCAATGCATTCGCCAACTAAGGGATGCTATAGTGATACTGGCGCCTCTGTGTCATTCATTTCCGCTTCATTGATCGAAAAAGCTAAACTCTACTTACTTCATCTACTTCCGCGGATACTCTTATTACTCTTTTCACGGGGGAAACTGTTCCATGATCATTCCTATTCTTGGATGTCCCTACTTCTTTTGGAGAGATCCGTTCTAGCTGCTTATCTTGTGAGTACTAGTTGCCCGAGAGTGCACTTGTCTTGGAGGTATGTGTGGTTTTGTGGAGTTGACATAGGCTAGGAGAGCTACCCTTTCGTTAATGGGGTGAGTGAAAGTTGGTCATTCTTAGAATAGCAATCATAGGAGGTATGTCTTTTCCTCATTCGTCTGGGTATCCTTTTGTTCTCAAGTTTCGAGGACGAAACTTCTTTTTAGATGGTGAGATTGTAACACCCCGACTTTTCCTAATATTAATTGTTCGTCTCAATAATATTCGTAATTCATTTCTCTTGATTTCTTATTTTTTAGCTCGAGAAAATCAGTTCACTTGTCGCGTGGATTAAGCTACACTGTAGTCAGAACTTAAAAACGGTGTAATTAACTTAAAAACGGTGTAATTTCCTCATACGGACTCCGATTCAGGTGATTTAAAAGGCTAAACTGCGTATTTTTTCGACGCCGTCGCAAATGCCAAACTTTCAGGAGTCAGAACGAACCGGTCCACCCTGGGCCGAGCCGATCCCTCAACTCGGGTTGGGTTTTAGGGTTTCATGTGGTTGCTTTTTGCTCAAGTCATTAAATATCTTGTTCACTCCTAGCCCTAGCAACCTTAAGATCAGATTTTCATCTCCCTAATCTCATTCCTCATCTCACCTCATAATTCTCTCTCAAAACTCTCTCTAAATCTCATCCAAACACCATTGTTGATCATCCTTTCTTTCATCTCCTAAGCACTAATCCTTTCCTAGTCAATTCTCTTGGTATATGATCCCTTTTAGCTCTTTTATTTTTCTGATTTTTGTATTATTTTATGTGTTTATGATTGTATGCTTATGATCCTATGAATTGTATGTGTTCTATGTGATGATTGATCGAAGGAGAAGGAGACCTAACCGAGGAGGACACCATAGTTGTGGAGGAGGACGAGGAGTAATAGATCGGATTTGCTTTGAATAAGGTAACTAGGTGTAGCCCTAGTGATATTTTGACATGTATGAGGCCCTAGATGTTGTTTAGGATGATTTGAATGGATTGTATATTGATAAAGTTGCATGCTTTGGCTTGTTTGGTTGTGCCCTAATCGTTATACTTGAACTTGTGAGTCGGCCTCATACTTGTGTGAGTCTAGAAGCATGTTTAGGCTTATATGATCATGTAGTATTGTTGGGTATGTTGATATAATGAATAAAGTTGCTCACTTGTAATGTTAAAAGGGCTTGGTTATGAGTCTATGATGATTACTTTGACTATTACTCCGTTTATAATTACGTTAAAGATACTAAATTGTATTGTAATGAGTTTGAGTATGGAATGGCTTGCTATGATAATGTTTGATATTGAGATGATTGTTTAGACATTGAATTTGAGTTGGTTTGATTGAGCTTGAGTTGAGTGTGCGTACGTGCACTGTTGGGCACGTGCGTGAGGAGATACAACGTCCATTGTAGGACGAATGCCACCCTTAGGGGTTCCCATCCGCTTTTGTCACGGATAGGGACTATGGTTTGATTATATGTCGACACCGTTTTTGTCGTGGTGGGTTTGGCCAAATCAATATATATATATAAAAGAGAGTTTTTTCGAGCGCTCTCCTTAATTCATGGAGATTTAGACCAATCATAAAATTACATTAAAAAAAATAAATTATATTGTGAAAATATAGTAATTTGGAAAGAAATAATTATATGAGAAAATAATTGCCTTATTTAATTATGAAACATTAGAAAGTTTTTAGCTAAGTCTTTGATTACTATGTTTTATAAAATGTATTTGACGAAATAATATAAAGATAACATCATTAGTTTCGAAACGAAAAATGCTATCAAATGAGTATAAATATCAAAGTATTTCATCCACTAAAAAAATTCATCCACTAAAAGTTTTATTTCTTAATTATCATGTTTGTTTTTTAACCGTAGCTCGATTGAATTCATAATGATCTTTTTTCCCTTTGTATATTGCAGATTTATATTTTAAGTTCAAGATCTGAGGTACTCAATTAATAAACTTGGTTACAAAATCAATCGAATATGTATCGTGAAAGGTAAAAGAAATATACATGATCTACTGATTATCTTATTTTCATATCAAATCATTATTTATTGTTGTATAATAATATTTACTATTCATCATACTTGATCTTTTAGTTAGTTTCATTGTATTAAGTTTAGATTTAATTGTTCATGTCAATTTTGTATGATAATATCTGAAAATTAGGTATAAAAAGAATGAACATGGTGTATTAGTTTGATGACAAATTTTCAAATTTTTATTTTTTTACTATCCCCTTTTAAAGTTTTTCTTTTAATTCTTTTATAATTAGAAATCAAACTATATATTTCATATCTATATACATCTACATAAAAGAGAGTTTTGCTAAGTGTTTTTAGAGTGCCCACACCATAATTTATTAAATTTGTATATACATTATTATTGATGATTAAAATATTTTTTAATTACTTATTAATAAAAGTGAACAACATTTACCATTATTATTTGATAATCTAATAAAAAATAACTATTTGATAATTTAATAAATTCAAAACAATTAGTTTTGTATAAAATTAAAAGAAGAACTCTTCTAGAAATAAATTCAATTAAGAGCAATTAACTTTTACCAAAATTTAAAGAACAAAAAAAGTAAGCTAAAAAAATACTGAGACCAGCATTTTTCCTATTGTTATAATACTAACCTTTAGTTTTTTTCCTAATGTTTTTCATAATATTTGAGTTCTCTATAAAAACTTACTTAAAAATATTAAGACTCACCTTAGGAAAAATAGTATTTTATTTTAATTTCCATCTGATACACTTACATTTTCATATAAATTGGAGAGATATTGAGTAACACTTATCATAATAATTTGATAATTTAATAAAAATAATATCTTGATAATCTAATAAAATTTAAAGAAATTAGTTTTCTATAAAATTAAAAGAAAATCTCTTCTAAAAAAGAAATTTAATTTAAAGTAATTATCTTTCTATAAAACTTAACAAAAACTTACCTAAAAAAAATTAAGACTAGGAAATAAAAAAAAATCAAAAACTCAGCTAAAAAAATATTAAGACTAACCATTTTCCTAATTTTATAAAATTAAAAAAATAATCTAAAAAATTTTCTTATTTAGTTATCATACATTAGATAATTTTTAGGTGTGTCTCAAATCCTCTTTATACATACAAATAGGATTATGTAAGTCCACCCTATCTTTTTAAGTCCTACATCTTAATCTCAACGGTAGGATCTTAAAGATCAAATGATTCAAATCAAATCTCACTAATTAATTTACAATTCATGCTTATTTATATATACATAAAAAAATTAGCTTGATCTTCTTAAGTATTAGTTTAAGTTAGTATGTTTTTGTTATGAGTACGATTTATGTTATTTCTATTTTTTACGGTGTATTTGATTTGATAAAATTTTTTAATTTTGAACAGTTTTATATTTTTTTAATTACCATGTTTGTTATTTAAACATAGCTTGATTGAATTGGTGATGATCCTTTTTTCTGTTGTATATATTGTAGAATTATATTTTAAGTTCAAGATTTTTTGTTCTCATTAAGTAAACTTGATTACAAAACCAATAGCAAAACTATTTGCAACATGAAAGGTAAAATAGATATACAAGATTTAGTGATTGTCATATATCAAATAAAGTCATTAATTATCGTTATATGATATTTTTTTATAATTTACAATGTTTGACCTTTTAATTAGTTTCATCGTAATAAGTTTTAATTTAATAGTTAATGTCAGTTTTGTAGGAGAGCATCTGAAAATTATGGAAAAAAAGAATCTAATTTACATGGCGTAGATGAATATTGGTATTTTTTTTCCAAAATAAAAATAATTAAGGCAATACTTTCCATTTTAAAAATAAATATAGCATAAATAAGGTAGTTTTGTACAATATACCCAAATTTTACATTCAAAAGTATTAAGTCGATAATATACAATTATATTATTCGTATAATATATTACCATTAAATTAGGTTATAAATTATTATTGATAATTAAAAATATTTTTTAAATAACTTATTAATCAAAGTGAGCAACACTTACCATAATTATTTGATAATTTAAGAAAAATAATCATATGATAATCTATTAAATTGTAAATTAATCTAATAAATTCTATTAAGAGCAAGCTTTCTACAAAATTTAAATGAAGAAAACAAAGATAAAAAAATATAAAGACTAAAATTTTCCTTAATTTCATACGACTACTCATTAACATTTTTCCATATATTATTCAAAGTAATCAATTCTATAAATAATTTGAATAAAACATTACCCAAAAATATTAAGACTAATATTATGGAAATTAAGTTTATTATATTATTTTCAACAAGATACATTTACCTCTTTATATAAATTGAACAGCTCATGGGTAACTCTTACCATAATTATTTGATAATCTATCAAAATAATATTATTATAATCTAATAATATTTAAAGCAATTAATTTTTTTCTATAAGATACAAATATTTAAATAAAACCCTCCTAAAAAAAAGTTTAATTCAAAGCTAAGTCTTCTTTGAGACAATCTCAAACTAATTTATCGTGCATCTAAGAGAATAAATCATAGTTAAAGGGGTATATGAATATAAAATTAATCAACTAAAGTCACAAACAAGTTTACTAAGAAAATTTAGGTATAATTAGTAATGAAATACAAATACTATGAAAATAATAACGACAACATAGTATCATAATTCATAAATAAGCTAAAACCTGTACAAATTTATATAAACATTTTTACATTTATATAATTCTATATTCCTCAATATTTTTTTATATATTACATTACAATGAACATGATATCAATAACCCTTCTTCATATTTATTGATTTTTTTTAATTTTTGTACTGAATCCAAATTAAAAACGATAAATCATGAATTAATTATTAAACACACGTTATTAAAACCCGTGCATCGCACGGGCTTTAAAACTAGTTTAGACTGTTTGAGGAGCTTTTGTCGTTCCGCCATAGGGTTGGGACTTTTGTCGTTCCGGGGTGATTCTTGTTGCTTCACCCAGTCCTCCGTGCTTACTCTTGCTTTGGTTTGATTGATGATCGGATTGACTATTGATTATTTGACTTGAGGTTGTTATATTAATGCTAATGTTTGTGTTTGAGCACGCTATTGTTGTTGCATTTGTTGTTGTACTTGAACATAGGCCGTAGGCCAGGTAAGGTACTTGTTGGGTTGTCGGTTATGTTTTATATGTTGAAATATGATTGGGGAGCACCTAGTTACTCCCCACTGATTGTGGCTGTTACTTTTTTTGTGGCAGGTTTGTGCGGGGACGGGTTTGTGTGAGAAGCCGTGAGGATTGTTGACCCCGTAGCTAACTTTGAGGAGAACTTTGATAGACTTTGGATTTAGACTTGTTGTTATTTATTATTTTCATACTTATGTCTTTTGGAGTTGGATTGTAAGGGGTATTTATTTCCCATTTGTTAGGCTCAAGGCCCACTGTCTTTTGTTATTTGTTTGAGTAGGGAGTAATGACTCGGATTCACGGTGTTTCCGCCACCGTGGCTTTCATTTTATTTTCATTCTCTTACTAAAACCTTTTTAAAACGTATTTTATTTTATTTGGAAAATCCGGGTTGTTACAAAAACGTCGTCTCTCCCATTCTCCTCAACCATACCGATGTATCTATCTGGAGGAATGGAGAGTCTAGCCGACCTTCTGGGTTCCAAGGGAATATTAACCGCAGCAGACGAAGAAGGAGCAGTTTCCTCCATTGGTTGCTCGGTTGTTGGTTCAGGAATCTCCGACAGATCGAAGGTTCTATTACTTTTCTTGTCTTCGAGAAACTCTTTCTCTAAGAACTTCGCACTAGCCGCAACAAAAACACGGTGTTCGGTAGGCGAATAGAAGTAATGACCAAACATTCCTTTTGGATAACCAATAAAGTATGTCTTGACCGATCGCGGGCCGAGCTTATCCTCGTGTCTCCACTTGACATAAGCCTCGCACCCCCAAACCCGAATAAAGGACAAGTTAGGGACCGTTCCCTTCCATAGCTCGTATGGAGTCTTGTCAACAGCTTTAGTCGGACTTCGGTTAAGTATAAGAGCAGCTGACAAAAGAGCATAGCCCCATAATGAGTCAGGTACAACCGTGTGACTCATCATGGATCGAACCATATTAAGTAATGTTAGATTCCTGCGTTCGGACACACCATTCAGTTGTGGTGTTCCGGGTGGAGTTAATTGTAGTACTATCCCGCGGTCTTTCAGGTGTCGATCAAACTCAGTTGAAAGATATTCGCCACCACGATCTGAACGTAGTGCTTTTATCTTTCTATCCAGTTGGTTCTCAACCTTATTCTGGAATTCCTTGAACTTGTCAAAGGACTCACTTTTATGCTTCATTAAGTAGACATGTCTATATCTACTCAAATCGTCCGTGAAAGTGATAAAATACCTATAGCCATCTCTAGCGTTGATTGACATAGGTCCACACACATCAGTATGTATGAGTCCTAATAGGTCAGCAGCGCGCATTCCAACACCTTTGAAGGAAATTCGAGACATTTGCCTATGAGACATGATTCATATGTGCCAAAAGTTTCATAGTCAAATGGGGCGATTGTCCCACTATCAATGAGCTTTTTCACGCGTTTCTCATTTATGTGTCCCATACGGCAATGCCATAGATAGGTTTGATCTTTGTCACCAACCTCTGCTTTCTTGTTACTCACATGCATAATATCTGTGGTTTGATCTAAAACATAAATTCCGTTTATGGAAACTGCTTTACCATAAATCATTTCATTCAAAGAGAAAATACAGCTATTATTCTTTATTAAAAATGAAAATCCTTCTTTATCAAGAACGGATACAGAAATAATGTTTTCGGATAAACTAGGTACATAGTAACAGTTATTCAGAAATAACTCAAATCCACTCGGGAGTTGGATTACATATGTCCCTACTGAAACGGCATCAACTCTTGCTCCATTCCCCACTCGCAGGTCTACATCACCTCTTACCAGAGTTTTGATGTTTCTTAGGCCCTGCAAATGATTACACATATGAGAACCACAACCAGTATCAAGTACCCAAGTTCCGAAACTTGCATGGTTAATCTCAATCATATGAATAAAAGAAGACATACCAACGGGAGCGACGCGGCCTGCTTTTATGTCCTCAGCATACACGGGACAGTTACAACCTCCAATGCCCAGACTTGTGGCAATGGTGGCACTCCATGCTCTACTTCGCTTTTACCTTGCCTTGTGAGCTATCGCTAGACTCACCAGGCCCACTCTTCGCAACCACCGGCTTTTTAAACTTTGGCTTTCCTACAGTTAGGTTGGCCGGAGCCTTACCCTTACCCTTATGCTTGTTGCCTATCATGAGAACGTCTTGTTTCATGCTCCCACTCAACTTCAGATCACTCTTCGTCTGTACGAGGAGTGAGTGAAGTTCATGCAGACTTTTCTGCATGTCATTCATGTAATAGTTTGCCCTAAAGAGGGCATACCCATCATGAAGAGAGTGGAGCACTCGATCAAAGATGATCTTCTCATCAATCTTGCAACCAAGCTCCTCCAGTTTCTCAACATTCTCGATCATGTCGAGAAGGTGTGGACCAACCGGTTGGCCCTTCTGGAGTTTCGCTTCAAAGAAGCGAGTGGTATACTTGTAACTCTTGATTCTCGGTGCTTTCGAGAACTCTCTAGTCAGAGTGGTGAAAATCTTGTTTGCACCTTGGGTAATGAATCGTCTTTGCAAATTGGATTCCATTGCATAGATGAGTACGTTCCTTAACGCACCCGCCTTCATCATGAAATCACTATAAGCAACGACTTCATTTGCTCCTGCATTAGGAGCTGGTTCAGTCGGTAGTGGCTTAGTCGAGTACTTGAGCTTGCCGTCAGCTATGGCGGCATTCCGTAATGCGGCCTCCCAATCAGCAAAGTTGGACCCATCATTCTTCAGTCGAGTAGACTGATTCATGCTATCCATAAATATTCTTAGCCATGATTCGCGTTCAAGTGTGACACTTGGCATTGGGCCGTCAATACGTCCAGCCATTTTATTTTAGCAGTTATATCTGTATATAACGTATTCGAAACTGTGAAAAGAAAGAAGAAGAAGAGAAAAGATAAGAAAACATCGTTTTATAGGTTCAAGTCGTAAAGCAATAACGTTTTAAAGCAATGACTCGTGCACTCATATAATCGACCTCCCTCGAGAATTATAAAAGTGATTCCAAGACTCAATTTCTTTAAATTGATAAGCCAACCTCTTGGCTAATTCGACTGTTAGAATTCTTGGTCGATAGATTTCTGTAAATCCTATCTATTAGTCCATTATAACTACGAGATATTACTTGAACTATAATGTTGAGGTAAAATAGGTCAACACATACTACTTACCCAACGTAGAAGGGGTCATGTGGAGAGTAAGGTCCTACATGCCTACCGACGAAGAAGGGGCTCATAGCAGTTCTTCCTATAAAGACTAATCTCAATTTTAGAATAGAGGAAGGTCCCATCATCTCATTTTAATTCATTTTAAGTGAACAAATATCTAGCAATTACGTGAATGATTAATTTGAGGTGATAGCCCTAAACGAGTGACATCCGTATGTCGATGAAAAAGATGCAACTATATGATCCATTTTCATGCATATTAGGTGGTTTGGTTTAGTTTAGGCGGAATATGATGCTACTAACTAACGAGAATGCAATGCAAAACGGTAAAGGAAAACGCAAAAACGAAAAACACCTAGTGTGACCTATCCCTATGAAAATAAAAACAAGATACAATTTGGAATCCATCCATGGACCCTAAAGCTTGTCTTCATTCTTCATCTTTTGATCTTCATCTTGAATCTTCATCTTGAAATTTCTCAAAATACATATTGAATTACAAAATAAACCTATTTACGTTCTAATTCAAAATATGCCAAAAATAATAAAATTACAAGATGGGAGATTCGAGATCTCAAAAATACAACCAACGATTATGTTTTCTTTCATTACGAAAACATAATCTTCTAAGGCCACACTAGTAAATTACAACCTTTTGTACATAATAATGCGGAAAAACTTAAACCATTCAAACAACATTCATTCACAAAAAAATAGCATCAACTAAACAAAATAAAACCAATGCATACGAATTGATTAAAATCCAAACCACCTCTTTTAAATGATTATAATTATGCAACAATTCCTTAATTGCTCATAATATCTAATCAAAACATAATCCAAAAGAAATAATTTATATTATCAGTATAACATAAATTAGATCACAAATTTATTTTAAACTTTTTTAAAATAATAGGGTATCAATCTAATGTGAACCTTTTCACAAGCCTTAATCATACATTATCTTTATAATGCATAATACAAAACCGGTTTAAACAAAATAAAACAAAACCGAAACAACAATAAAAAAAACTCACGATTTAATTAAAAAACCGAAACAATATTTTTATTTTTTTTTAAATATTGTTTTTAAATCCAACTCAAATTAAACTGATTTAACTTGAACATGCTCATATTATCTCGATTGGTATAAAACAAAACAACATCTAATCTTGATTAAACATGGATGTAATACTAAGATCATTCAAATTAACCTGTTAACATGAATATCTCAATCAATTTATACCAATAATATAAAGCATTAATTAATGTTCATTAACATTCATCTTAATGATCCATCTAAGTCCTAACTCAATCAATATTGAATCAAAACATAAACAAGTTCATATATTATCATCTTAACCTTTTAAATTAACAATATATGAATCAAATTGGACCAAAAATATACAAAAATCACACGGCACACAAATAAATAAATCTGGCCGAAATTTTTTTTAAAGAAAACCAGTTTTTATAACTTGTTTTAAACTTATACAAATTCAATTTTTATGAAAATCATATAAACAATTTTATAGCCCTAAGTCTCTGATACTACTTGTGAAAATATATCTGTATATAGTCCTTTTAAAATCACAGGATTATAATGAAACTTATTCTATATGATTAATGGTCATAAAAGAAATTGCATAAATAAACATAAGATTAAGAAAAACAACCTTTTGTCCTTGCTTAATGGCCTAAGATTGAATATCAAGAAGCTTGATATCTCCTAATAGTTGCACCCTAGATTGCTCAAGATATGCCCTTAGTTCTTGCTAGAAAACTTTAGAGAGAAGAAAACTAATTTTCTAAATTTGTGTGTGTGAATTATAATGAATGAATTAGTGAATTAGGATGAGCCGAAACTCTCCTAATATACACAAAATTTCGGCCTACCTACAAGATTTGGGGAGTAATTTTGCTTTCCAAAAATCACTTTCCAAAATCCAATTACTTGTTGACCAAGGAGTCAAAGAGCAATAAGGCTCTTTCCTGGAGGTTTTCTTTAGCTTTTATAATATAATATAATATTACTAGTGTCATAAATATGATCCACTATAATATATCATTAAATTATTAATATCCATATCTTTATAATTTTCTAATTAATTATAACAGTTTATGATTAATTAGCTTATATTATATTCAATAATTAAATATAACATTTTATATTCAATTTACGAATTACATTTAATTCGTCTTAGCTAATATCATTTAATCCTTATTAAATGGCCGTATCATCATCACACTTGACTAACATTTTAGTCAAAAACACCGACTAACCTTTTAGTCTTTTAGTAAGGCATCAATATGATTAATTTATCAAATAATCACATTTCTTAAACACATCCTTTAGGTGTGACTTTTTAGGGACCAGTTGATCACCGCCATCTGTATGACAATAACGTGAAACTTATCTAGCAAGCCAACCGTTATTGATAAACGTTAATTAACTGATTGCAATACAAAATGTACCATGTGAACCTATAGAGATTTATTTATGTTATTGCACTAACTGTGGAGGATACTAGCTCCAACAATACCTAGTGCTCTGCGCTTACTCTTGCGCTTGTGTTGATTGGTTACGAGTTGGGTTGAGTAGGGAAGGTTGTTGGTGACGCATGGTGAGTGTGTTGGATGTGCCGTGTGGCTGTGGTGGTTGTGCCGTGTTGTTTGATGTTGTTGTTCTTTTTATTGTCGGTGGTTTTGTACTCTGATTATAGGTCGTAGACCAGGTGTGCTAGTATACATTGTTTACTACGTTTTTTATGTTGAAATATGACTGGGGAGCACCTAGTTACTTCTCACTGATTGTGGTTGTTGCTTTCTTTTTATAGGTACGCGCGGGATGGGCTATTGAGTGAGACGTGCTGTGAGATTGAGACCCGTAGCATGCCTTTCGCGAGTTGTCTTGTCAGCTGTTGAGTTGGTTTAGTTTGGATTAGACTGCCTATACTTACATTCCTTTGTACTTTGGATTTCTGCACATGTAAGGGGTATTTATTCCCCAATGTTAGACCTTGAGGTCTACTTTACTTTGTTGGTTTTGTTTTTAGTCGTTTGTGAGTGACGATACCGGATTCACGGTATTTCCGCCACCAAGGTTTTCATTTTTGAAATTCATTTTCTCTTTTAAAACCTTTTTAAAGCCTATTTTACTTTGTTTAATAATCCGGGTTGTTACATAAGGGGCCTCAAAGTGGGGATACTGGGAAACAAAAGGCGATTCTCATTTCGAGCTTTGAAATATTAACAATGGTTGATATCTTATTGATCAATGATTTATTTAAATTAATCAACTCTAAAGACGTCAAGTGCTATCATCATCAAGGGGAGTAGCCTACGATGTACTCTTTTTCGTTCAGCATATTTTTTTCCCAGTGGGTTTTCCTGCTACTAGGTTTTAATAATGAGGCAACATTTCGTTTGTATTGACTGTTTATTATATTGTTTTAGATAATGGACATTCAAGGGGGACTATTACGAAATATGAATGCCCATTATCGGGTTATCATATCCCTTCACTAAAGATTACAATTATCTTGTCCATGCACTATAAATATATGTAGTTGTCAATGCATTGTAGACTCTTGAATATCAATGTTCGATCTGCTCTATATTATTCTCTCCATATTTGTTCTCGATGTTCTCGACGCATACTTTTACAACAACATAGATATAAATAACATTTTTATGATAATTGATATTTTTATATATAATGACAGTCAAAATTTGTAAAAATTGACCTCAAAAGTCAAATGGGAAAGTTTATTTTGAATATAAGGGACCTACAAAAACGTTAATTTCATAAGATAAAAAATATTTTAGTAGCTCGCTGGTTAAGCTCATGGGAGAAGACTTGAGTTTGACAAACACCTAAAAAGACCATCAGATTTGTAGAATTTTATTTATACCTATTTTATAATTGAATTTCAATTTCATGTTTTAATCACACCATGAGCTGAATTGCCAATGCAGTGCAAGTTATGAGTTGAGTATCTATTGTGATCGATTCATGTTTGTTTTTGCATACCAACTTTCATTAATACACATTATTGGGTGAGACGATATCACAATCATAATAAGCTAGTTATCATTTTGCATTTTAATATTTTTCAATTCTTAGTAGTAGTAAGTCTCACATCTCATGTTAGGCCTAATGTATCATTACTTTGGCCTCGAAATATTCCGCTAATAATGTTCATTCCAAGCTGATTTTTATTCCTTTTACTGCTTGATTGGAACTGTTAAGTGTCACATTAAGATCTAATTAATTTTGGCAAAAATGTGAGGGAAAATTAAAAAGAAATTGAATTCCTTAACCGTTGGAGCATAATTAGTATCTATGTCATGTGCTTAATCAGTGCCAATGTGACACTTAACTAACTCCAATTAACGTCTAAATTAATTTTGATTATGCTTGACATTCAATAATAAAGGTCAAGGGTATAATGGAGATTATAGAGATTACAGAGGTACAAGTGAGAAAAATCGTTCCTTAAAGGGTACAAATGAGAATTTCCCAATATTTTTTCAACAATAAAGTGGACACTTTCAATAGAAGGAAAAAAAAAGAGGAAAATTTAACATGAATAAACCATCCTATCAATGATCTTTCATAAATAAACCAACCTTTTGATTAACTCTCAATAAACCAACCTTTACACCTTATCTTCCAATATTAGACTATCCCCATTTTTAAACGACTATTTAAGGGTGAAGATCACATGTTTATCCCTTTAATTCTCTATAACATTAATAATGGAGTGAAAGCATGTGTGTTATAGTTTTCGTTTTACCCAAAATGACAAGTTTAAAATCGAGATAGTTTAATAATGTAAGATAGGGTGCAAAGGTTGGTTTATTCAAACTTAGTCAAAAGGTTGGTTTATTAATGGAATATGACTAATAGGTTGGTTTATTCATGTTAAAAAAAAAAAAAAAAAAAAAAAAAAGTTTTGCATTAACACTAAAAACTTACTCCTATTAGCATCATTTTGAGTAATATGATCAATAGAGCAGAAATAGAAATATAAATAGACTGATTTGTCCGTAAACAAAATTACTAGCTTAATTGAAGATCACTTTTGTGTAGAGTCTCAAAGATATGACCTTTCAATAAAAGGAGGAAATATTACCTTTCAATAACCAATCTAGTGATAACGAAAACATTATTGTAGCATTTATATGTATCTACTATCAACAACCTTCATAATTAACCACTAACCTTCATAATTAGTTCACTAATTGCGTAACATAGCTCAATGTATCTATCCAACTGCGCAAAAATTGGCCTATAAATAGAACAAGTAACAAAGTCATTAAACCATCAATTTGTTAAAAACAATTCTACATCGTAACAAAAAATTTAATTAAACCCTTTAATTTTATATTTACATTTAGACTCATTTTTTTACGTAATGGTTAGCTCAATTTTTTTGAAATCAATTTGTGCTATTTTGTTGTGTATGATTATGACCTCCTCTCATATTGAGGCTGCCTTATCCTGTAGCACGGTGATTTCAACAATATCACCGTGCCTTACTTATCTCATGGGATTGGGAGGCTTGACGCAAAATTGTTGTAATCGCGTTAACAACCTGAACAACATGGCTTCGACCACCGTAGACCGTCAAGCTGCGTGTAACTGTTTGAAATCGACTGCCTCTCAAATCCCTAGTCTCAATTTTAAAAATGCAGCATCACTCCCTGACCAATGTGGTGTCAATATCCCTTACGATATTAGTCCTAACATCGATTGCAACACGTAACAATTCTATCTAATAAATTTTTAATTTTCCTACTTAACTGTGTTGTTAAGTTGTACAGAATGAGCACATTTTATACATACAACGATTTAATACTCCATATAATTTTATTTTCATTTGTTTAATAATATTAAATTAACTAATTAATTAATCTGTTATAAATGTATTCATATGACAATCTTTAACCATATGTCTTTATTTTATTGTATTTTTGTAGGGTGATGTAGATGGCTTTGAAGATGAATTTGAAGCCGATGATAACATATCTACCATTCTATTATATTTTATATATTTACTACGGAGTATGTGCGAGTGATAAAATTATTACCGTAATTGATTTGTGTAAGGCCCTGTGAGCAGAAGTTATCAATTTCTGTTGTATTCCATATTTCCTATTCCATACTCGTTTCAAATTTATACTATTGAAATTCACATTACATAGTTTGTAACATTTATCTTTCAGTTTGCTAAATCCATTTCTAAACTGTAGACCAACTTTTATATATTGGTTCGTAAGAAGTACATCCATTAGACTACCCGGCCGTAGTGAAAGTCTTGAAAGATAGGTTTCTTAACCTACCTTTTGCATTAAAATAATATTATTCTAACTCTTCACCTTACAATCAAACCTACCTCGTATTTTACCAACACAATAAATACTAGGTCTAAACCTAGGTTCACAATATTTTATCAATATTTTTATATACTTTACATTTAATATTTACATATAATTTTCTTAATATTTTTACATACGAGTTAAATGTTTATTTAATTCGGATAAAATATGCGGACAAAATTAGACATGGACAAAAATGCGGATAAGATTTTCAAAAATAAAAATCGCGGTAAGATTTTCAAGGTGATGTTGACAAGTCGAGAAAAAATAAGTTCCCTTTTTAAAAAGCATTTGTCGACATTACAGAAATTACGCAATTCAATGCTGATGTTAAGAAATCGAGAAAACATAATTTCCCTATTTTAAAAATTTGATGTCGACATAACAGAAATTACGCAATTCAAAACTGATGATGACAAGTTGAGAAAAAACAATTTACTAAATTAAAAAGCAGAAGTCAACATTTTAGAAATGAAATCACATAAACAGAAACTAAATAAGGCAATACATTGTCAATTACGGTGACCAAATTTTCCCCATATATGCTCAATCAAATTGTTTGTTAAAGTGTTATGTGTTTCCCTGCTACGAAGTCGTGTTCGTGTTGCGATATATGTTTGTAAGTTCGACGAAGTTGTAGAATATTGAAATGGCTCAGTACCTCCCACATCATCTTCATCTTCTTGCTCAACATTTGTGTTGTATTGATTCTGATAAGTGTCTCTTTCATCTTCAATGATCATATTATGCAAGATAATACAAGCCATTAAAATTTTACCTATCAAACCTCTGTCCCAAACAAGGCAAGGACGTTTGATATATGCAAACCGTGCTTGTAAAACTCCAAAACCACGTTCAACATCTTTTCTAACACCCTCTTGATATTGAGCAAATAGTTTATACTTTCGAATCAGAGGACCATTAATTGACTTCACAAACGTCGCTCATTCCGGGTATATACCATCAGTAAGATAATATGCCATGTTATATGAATGACCGTTGACAGAAAAATTTACCCGTGGTGCACGACCTTCTAATACTTCATCAAATACGGGTGATCGTTGTAACACATTAATATCGTTCTGTGAACCCGGTGTGCCAAAGAATGCATGCCATATCCACAAATCGTGTGACGCAACTGCTTCTAAAATGACAGTAGCTTTTCTACTTCTACCGGCAAATTGTCCGGCCCATCCAGTTGGACAGTTCGAAATGTGTGCCAAAAAATTAAGGTTGAGAATGTGGATATGAATACTTCGAAATTGAAATGTGTGGATATGAATAATTCGAAATGTGCGCCAAAAAATTAAAGGTTGAGAATGTGGATATGAATACTTTGAAATTGAAATGTGTGGATATGAATAATTCGAAATGTGTGCCAAAAAATTAAAGGTTGAGAATGTGGATATGATTACTTCGAAATGTGTGAATATGAATAATTCGAATTGAGTTGATTTGAAAACATTAAATAAAAACTATTAATTAAAGGAATACACTACAAACAAGTAAAAACTACTAATTAAAACAATACATTAAAGGAAAACAATACAAACAAATACAAAATACTAATAACTAAAACAAACTTTCTTAAAAGAAAATACAATTTGAAAACTAGTTAATTTAAAAACATTAAAGATTACCTTTTAAATAATACTTAAACCACCGTTAACCATTAAAGTCACCCCAAATCTTCCTACTCAGAAATTGTATTGTCATTAAGTCATCATTTGTTGGATTTGGTTTTGACGATAATGTGGTTAAATACCGCATCTCAGCACTTTTTTGTTTGGTCTCTTTTTTTTCTCGTTGTATTTGTATCATAGCCTCGGTTGATTTGTTCCATGTTATATTCATTTCGAGTAGATGTGCATTCAACTCTGGATGAAAGGAAGACTCTGTACATACCGACTTACCATTTCGTTTCTTCTTCGTTGCATTTCTACCTTCTGGTCGGATATGTACTGATTCAGTACGATTAACACTAGGAGGAGTTTTAGGTACTGGTTCATCAACGTCATCAGCAGCTGAGATATCAGTTTCATCGGGCCTTGATCTCTTTGAGCTTGAACAACTTTGCGACGACAAGTCATCGTTAAAGTTATAGTTAATTTGCTCTAAGCTCCATTTTACATTTTTACACAATATATTGTTAAATAAGGATAAATCTTGATAACATTTACCCTTTGGATCACTATTCTTGTAAAGTTCTTGAGCTGCAGCCACAACGTCATCTTCATTTGTTCCACTTTTTTTGCCACGCCTAACCACCGCATTGTAGCAAGAAACCCACTTATTTGCAACCTCATTAATTTTTATCCAACGAGCTCTCAAACATTCTGCGTTTCGTGGACCAATTTCTCCTGGATTTTCACACCGTGCTTCTTCATAGAATTCCCACACCTTTTTCCATAAAATGATAGCCTGATTATTTTTTACGTGTATCGCATTTGTACTTACGATAATCCAAGCAGGCATTAATGCCGTGTCTTCCATTGGTCGCCATTTCTTAGATGTCGATATTAATTCCTTTTTGTTTGTTTGTTTTTTGGTTGAGACGAAGGAACATAAACATTTATTTGAGAAGACTCAAAAGATATATTATTAGTTGGCCAAAATTTTGAATAACTGTTATTTTCATAATTTTCTAATATTGGTAGATATGATTTGGATTTTGTGACAAATTTTGATATTCATCAAAATCTAATAAGTTGGTAAAATTTTTTTGATTATTATTATCTGTCATAATTTTTTTGCACAGTTTGTGAATTTTTTTTATTTGATTTTTTCCTAGTAAAAGATAATCAATTATAGAATGATAAATAATATGGAATTTGAATTCTTTTTATAGAGAATTTAAAAAATTTTAAGATAAAGAAAAAATCTATCATTGGCCACATGTCGTTTTCCTATTTGTTGTGTTAGATTTTTTGGATATATATTATTATCATTTACAATAAAGAAAAAAACAAAAACAAAAAACAAAAGAAAACATTAAAAAAAACTGCATTAAAAAAAAACATTAAATAATAGATTAATATAATAAAATAATGGGTATGGGAGATTTGGACCTAGGTGGGAAATCTCTCTTTATTGAGCCACATGTCACAATAATAAATACTAATTTTAATAAAAATAAAAATAAAAAATATAATTAAATGTGATTTATAATGACACTTTTTCATACATCTTTTCATTTCACATTATAACTTTTGATTTAATAGTTAAATATAATGATAGATGTCATTTTATTATGGAGTAACTTTTATCGTCAATCCTTAAAGTAAATCGCATTTTCATTTTAATAAATTAAACATAGTTTTATACTCAGTAATTACTAAAAACTAATTTTAACTTACGGTTTGTTTTTGTTTTTAAATATATAATTTATTTAAAGATATAGAATAAATAATGATATAATAACTTTAACCAGTCAATGTAGTTGCATTCATAAACACATTTTATTAATTCGAGAAAATAAAAGTGACATCAATATCAATATCAATATCAATATCAATATCAATATAATCAATATAAAACTAAATCCCCCCTATGCAAACCCTTTAAAACAGCCCAAATTGTTCCCTCATGCATCCATGTCACTATTTGTTACCATGTCATCTAATTTTTGACAGCCACTTCAAAATTGAAGAGCATAACTCAACCTCTCACCCTTTTCTCTGTTCTTCTTCCCGACCTTACCTCTTCCAAGCGTTGTTGAGGTTGTTTTTACGGCTTAATAATGGCGATAAGACATAGAGGCTCCTATTCAATTGCGGCAATCAATACGGAGCTTCAATTTCAATCGTCCCTTTTATTCACCTCACTCATGATCATGGATGCCATTTTCCGGCGACGTTCGTTATCACCATTGCAAGCAGGTATTTTTTCCCCTTTAGGAGTGTAGATACCCGTATCCGTACCCCCTAAAACAAGCCGATGATGAAAATGGACTTTTATGCATGTTTTATAAATAGACGAAACGGTACAAAGTGTCTAAAACATTTTAGTCGTTTTTAACGTATTTATTTAAATTTGCATATTTCGTAAAATTGAACGTTAATTTTGTCGCCTATTTTAAGCTAAAATACGACACGATTATTCTAACCCACAAAAAAGCATCCCACAAAAAGCAGCCCACAAAAGCAGCCCACAAAAAGCAACCCACAAAAACGGCCTCACAAAAACAACCCACAACTTACAAAAATACGCACTCAAAATGGGCCCACTCACCTCACGAGTCACATTTTCGTAAAATCAAATTTTACGACATTGCAAAATAATACAACACAAAACAATTTTATTTCGAGCCAAAATCGAAAAACACGACAAAAGCCGAAACACGAAAACGAAAAACACATTTCAGCCCAAAAGGGGGGTAAAACCCCTTGGACATAAGCCTAAACCCCGACAAAAGCAAGCCCAATCAATCACAGGCCAAATTCAGCCCAGAAAACACGAAACACACACACATACTAATCGTCTGTTGACAGACGACTTGTATTGTAGTCGTCTGTCAACAGGCGACTACTTTGCCTCTGTTTTTTGACACAGCCGATTTGTTTGGGCCTGAATATGTGCACAGGCGATTTGTTTTGGTTCTTTTGCACGATTTCAGCCCACCACTTTCTCCCTATATATACCCACACGTATACAACAACAAGGACACACAACTTACAACTCTCTACCTCTCTCTTACACTCACACTTAGCATTTCTAAAAACCGTCTTTGCGTTTTAAGGTAAACATTTTACCTTCGGACTAGACTTTTTAGACTCGGACAAGGGTTACATTAACCAACCCCAATATTGGTTTAACGAACCCGTATTCGTAATACGGTTGTAGTAATTCGGATTCCTAATCCGTCTAAACCTCGCCAATATTGCATAAACAAACGACTCATATTCACTAAAGCAAACCGACGTTACATTTTACACTTAAGCAAATTCTCATGCATGCATTAAATTACGACTAAAACACGGATTCGACATTAATTTGTACCGTTTCAACTAGTCTTTTAAACATGCAAAACTGAGGGTTTTCAAAATACTAGAATTAGACAAAAGTCGGAAAATAACGTTTTATAATAATTCAAATCAATGAATTATTATTTTACGTATATTTCCTAAAGCAAAACGTCGTTAAATTTAACGACTCACATGCATTACTTTGCATTTTTATCGAGTCATATTCGCACTTGTACGTAGCGTTTATCTGCTCAAACATCGAAATTAAGCACTTGTTTTCAATTAGTAGAGACTACTTTACGCAGGCTTTTCTATTTTAGTTTTTCATAAAACACTTTGATAAAACTTTTGAAAAGTAACCTTGCCCCGAATCCACTCTGGTTTCACAATAACCTTAGGAGGATAGGTATCGACGCGCCTTGAATTCTAAGACTCGCGTCGTATGATTTAAGACGCGTCGAAAAGGTTCCAAATTCTTTTAAATTTGGTGGCGACTCCAAAAGCATTTGCAAAAACGATTTTCAAGCAATCAAGCAATGATATCCCCCATAGCAAATTAGCAAATTCGCAAATTTGCACTTACGCAATTTTTCTCGCCAGAGCTGCTTCCTAATTCCAAGGCTCGCGCGAGGCGTCGAGGAGGTTCCAGGTACCTTCAGTTGGCGACTCCGCTGGGGACGAGCTGTTTTTATTTTTAAGAAAAATAAACTTTTTTTTTTACTTTAAAAACACAAGCGGCAAAGCTTGAAAAATTGAAAACAATTACGCTTTCGATGTTTGAGCAATTTTACGTTCGAGTCAAATCCTCCGGGATTTCCGAGCCATGCACCCTCGAGAATCGACCCCTAATAGCGCTCGCTTCATAAGCAAGACTATTCTGGACAAATCGAGTTCTCACCCCTTCACGATTACAAGTATAGCATCCGTACAAATGATCGTAGTAGTCAAACTTGGACGCTCTAGGACCCGTATTGAATTCACACTTAAACGTGTGCAATCTTACGGATAACCCTACACAAACGTTGCGGAAATGACCGAAGGGAACCTTACCCAAAAGCCAAGAACCCCGTGTCTATACGTACAATTGCAAAGCTATAGTACCCTCACTATAGTCGTCTTCCTAGCAAACTCATGCAAAACATTTTCAAAGCATATGCATTCACAAACGTCTCTTGAAAATACATTTTCAAACGATTTTCAAAAAAGCATGCTTTCAAAAGCATTAACGTCAAGTTCATTGACCCATAGTCAAATGAACCAGACAAACAACACGCCGCTACATTCAAAATCGCTCAGAAATAATCACTACATTTCCGAGCCTTTACAAAACATAAACGAGTCATACGACTGACGTATCGTCATGATTCGTTTATTGCAAAACATTTCACAAGAGCAAAACCCAAAATGTCAACTCATTTTGGGTATTTCATTAAAACAACCACTTTTACACTACACATTTTACACTATGCATTCGAAACAACTCTAGGCCGAATGACTCCCTAGTCATCTCGACCTAAACAAACAACTTTTCAAAAACAAACAAAATACGGGGTCGTTCAGACACGAAACCGTCACTTTACATGTCAAATCAGCTGACTTATCGTCATTTTCATTCGACTTTCTGTATCACACGTAAAAGGCAAGCAGCATTTGCTTTTTACTCGTTTTAACATCCTCAAATCGACTAGCCTATCGCTATTTCGTTTTGACTCCTTTTCATATCACAATCTAAAGATAAACCCCTCAGCGACATACTGCTAACCAGGGCTAATCAAATGTGATCATACAAAACTTTTTTACATCGAGACTAGAGATATTTTGACATAGCTCTACCTCAACAGCCTCCCGTGTCTTTTCAGCTAAAAAAAAAACACGAGTCGAGTCCTGCACGTTTCTTTATACATTTTATTTTGGGTTGCAAATGCGAGATTGAGCCTTTTCTTTCATTTTTGAGTCACTAAAGTCTGAAGCTTTGCAGGTTTACCCACTAAAAGCCCCGGATACACGGCTCACAGAAGCAATATGAATCCCCGTTTCAACCCTCAGAAACAACGGTCGCTTCCTCCGCAACCACTCAGAATCACGAACACATCAAGCTACTCAATGACAAGGTCACCAATCTCACCGCTCAGCTCGAACATTTGGCCGTCGTGCAAAAGTTTGAAACCGAGAAAAACGCTAGGCTCTTTGCCAAAGAGTCTACTCGACATGCTGAAAGAATCCAGTCCCTGGAAGAAAAAATTCGCAAAAACAAGCCGGCCAAAACTACCGGCCGTGGTCACAAAGGCAACGCATCTCGCACCGTCGCAACAGATAAACCAGCTAGCACTGTCAACTTAGATGCACTAGCGGCATCACCTACATTCACAACACAGCCTACGCTCGCTACAACCTAGGCAGCATTTGCTAGGTCTTCCTCGTCAAAACAACGACGACACTTTGACCCCCTTTACATGCCTTACTCCAAGGCATTGAAGAAGCTCGTGAAGAGGAACCTTCTACGACTTCCTAACCCTACCAGCACACCTCCTAAAAACA
The DNA here is from genome assembly GCA_023091065.1 of Dianthus caryophyllus. NCBI lineage: Eukaryota > Viridiplantae > Streptophyta > Magnoliopsida > Caryophyllales > Caryophyllaceae > Dianthus > Dianthus caryophyllus. The sequence continues at coordinate 4,717,128 of CM041529.1, read as the reverse complement.
AGAGAACAAAGTCATGGAACCAAAACGCCTACTGTGAATTCCACAGGGGAAATGGGCATGACACTGAGAACTGTTCCCGTCTAAAGAACAGGATCCAAGACATGATCGACAACAAGACGATCGATAAACCAAATGCGGCTCCTAAGCCATCACACCAGCATAGCACACCCCGTGCTCGCACTATCTTCGTGGGAACATTTCCCATTCTCGACTGCTCTCATGTGGTTACTACAAACAACCATGAAGTCAATGTCGTTGGAGGCAATACCAACGACTGCGACGACAGCACTAAACGCATTCGCAAGACAAAAACGAAAACAAAAGCAAGGCACATGGACGAGAGAAGGGTCTTCGTACAGATCCCTTATCAACATCCTATCAGGCTGTCCGACAGCGACGACGAGGTTGCACACCTCCTGTACCAAGCTCCGCTAGAACCGCCAGGGTTCCCGTCCAGACTCACAAACAACAGCAAAGACAAAGGTATACTCGTGGATGAAACTGCTCCACCTGCCCCATCAACCTGGCCTGACGCCAAGGATACGCTTCCAAAGCAACATCCAGAAACAAAATCAAGCACTTAAGCCTGGCAACTATTGCAGGACTCGCCAAGACACCGCAAAGCCCTTCGCAGAGTCTTACAAGTCACTCCGGTGGCAAAACAAATATCTCCGGCACAATTCGTCAGCCAAATCAGCCGGGACTGGCTACCGAATGCCATGACTTTCTCTGACGCGGATCTGCCACCCTTTGGAAGCACACACAATATGGCACTCCACATAACTGCAGACTGTCGAGGCATGACCTTACCCGTTACCCTCGTCGATAACGGCTCTTCAGTCAACGTCCTGCCTCTTGCGACCGCCACTAAACTGGGATTGGAAGAAAACGACTTCACTCCCTGTTCAGACAACGTGGCAGCATACGACGGTACACTCCGTAGTATAAAAGGCATCATCTCATTATCCGTCATGACAGAACATATCGTGACGAAAACTGAATTCCAAGTCATGGACATTCCCCCGACATACAATATGTTGCTGGGCAGACCCTGGATTCACGCTACCAGGGCCGTTACATCAACTCTGCACCAGAAGGTTAAACTACCTCTGGACGACAAAGTCATCACTGTCAAAGCCTCGAACTTCCGAGCAACCCTGCTACATCTAAGAAAGCATCGACGAATCCACCAATGACACAGGTGGTTTCAATTCAAGCATCTACGCCTAGGGTATAGGGTCCCACGATATCATGACGCCAGGTCTTCTAAGCCAACCAGGACACGCAATTACATTCCTAGAATAGTAGACCTAGTCAGGGAATTAGAGTTTGTAGGGTTGTCTCAAGCTCTGCAGTCTGAGCAATTTTCAAAATGTAACTGCTTTTAACAACATTAATGACAAGAATGTTTTCGGTTACACTTTGCCTCGTTTTGCCTCTTTACTTTTACATATTCTCTTTTGCACACTCTAACATTTGCGATAACATTTAACAAAACAACATTGCATCATATAAATACATTGCAGGCACCGTTTCCAGACCCAGACAACCTCCCATGACCCAGACCTAAGCAATCTTCCGTCCCTGAACATACAACAACCGTTAATACCAAAACACCTCAAGAACCCAGGGAATCATCGCCGTGGATTTCCCTATTTCCCTAAGCACAGACAAAATTATGCAGCCTCCGAGCTACTTACACAAATCAACGACACCCTCATCTGGTCTCACAAAGACATACCCGTCTTTGACCAAACATCCCACAACAACAAAAGCAGGGCATCAAGCCCAGCAAACAAAAAGCCACAAAGCATAATCCAAGCCAACAAAAACGATAACTGGATGTCAAACATAATCCCAGCCACGAAGAAAAACGGCAAAATCCCAGTATACACTGGCCCCCGCAACCTAAACAAAGCATGTCCAAGAGACAACCTTTTCATACATTGACATCCTCGTCGATAACACCGAAAACACAATCACTAAGGACCCCACAATCAGTCAGGTGTCCAACCACCCCGATCATAATACAGGAACACTCCTACTAATCACAAAAGACAACCACGCACCCCCTCTCTACCAAAGCTTCAAAACGTACGAAGCACATGTCTACGACCAACAAGGATCCACAGACACATTACCTGACCTTTCGTACCTACTAAACAAACCCCCACACATCCAGATACTGCCCATTGGCGCAAAACAGCGCAACAAACCAGCATATACTCATGCTTCCAACCACACTGGGGGCTGAACATACAAAACCTGGTGTCAAACCACCCCTAACTACAAAATAACCAACACCCACGAAACATACTGCAATGTATTTATAAGACGCAAACAGACAAAATGTTAAAAATCGCGACTCACGGGCCGGCATGCCCTTAAACGTGCACCTCTTACAAAGCAAATTCATGGGCCGGTATGCCCTTAAACATACACCTTTAGCAGACACAATTCTTGGGCCGGCATGCCCTTAAACGTGCACATTCTCCACAAAAAGCGAACATCTCATGGGCCGGCATGCCCCTAAACGTGCACCACACAAAAATGTAATTCTGAACTACGCCGGTCTGATTCTACTCACGTGGATACGTAGGCAGCTTTGCAAAAAGCGCGACCAACATTCAACACAAAACGACGCGCCCAAAGCTTAAAAAGGTCGAGGGCATAGTCGACACAAAACATCCGTCTGAAAACCCAAAGGGTTAGAAAGACAACATTCAACACAAAAATGGCACGCCTGAAGCTTAAAAAGGTCGAAGGCATAGTCAGCACAAAACATCACAAAAATGACACGCCTGAAGCTTAAAAAGGTCGAAGGCACAGTCAACACAAACGCAAAATCATGATCCAAAGCTTAAAAAAGGTTGAGGATACAACTCTTTTTACAAAATAGCAAACGAGGCAAACGTAAACGAAAACGTTCATTTCATTAACTATAGTCAAAAGTAGTTACGTTTTGGATTTTTCGTCTCTAGAGCAAAAGACAAAACTACGACCTTTGATGTCCCCTTAGGTCTTAGGAATGACAAAGCAAACTACAATCCCGCAAGGATTTAGAGTTGACGACGAACTGCAATAAGGTTCCTACGATGCCATCAGCTGCACATGTTAATCCCGACATCCTTTCAATCCCATGGATCACGGATCACAGGAGGAGGCAACAACTTTTCGACGCCAAAACACCAAACACCACCCTCTCAGGCAACGCACCGCTCGACCGCAAACCCTTGCCACTACTGCAGTTACACCCATTTTTACACTAAAAACACCCCCCTTTACTCAAAAGAACACAGCCGTGTATCACATCGCCTCGTTATACATCCCTACTTTACGTTTTTTTGTTTTTCACATTCAAAAAACCCACGATCCTCAAATACATTTTCAACACCACACAAATTCTCGCATTTCGCAACTCTCATAAAGTACAGTTTTCATAGTGCGTTTTCATCAAAACACTTTTTGCAAACTTCATACACCTTTTTGTCGAAAAACGTTTTACGCATGTTTTCACATAAAGCACGATGCATTTTCTTAAAACTGCATTTTCACGCATTTCGAGGCACGTAGTCTCACTCGAGACTCGTATCCTCGCACGACTAACGATACATTGCAGGTTTCGAAATACCGCCGCAAGCAGGGTCATCCAACGACCACAACCGCCTAACGGCATCCATGCAAAGACGCTAACACAAGACATTTCCTGTACTGTGTTCATCAAAATCATAAGACGCAGCTCCTCACGCAACGTGTCAATGTGGGCCCGGTAATCACCCGGCCTCCGTCTCAGCCCGCACCTCGGCCGCCACTTACAAAGCGAAAAAGCAGCTTGAACGAGTTTGACTAACGTTTTACGCTAAAACCTAAGTCAAACTGGGGGCTAAAATCAAAAGCAGCTACAACGAGTTTGACTAACGTTTTACGCTAAAAACTAGGTCAAACTGGGGGCTAAAATCAAAAGCAGCTATAACGAGTTTGACTAACGTTTTACGCTAAAAACTAAGTCAAACTGGGGGCTAAAATCAAAAGCAGCTATAACGAGTTTGACTAACGTTTTGCGCTAAAAACTAAGTCAAACTGGGGGCTAAAATCAAAAGCAGCTACAACAAGTTTGACTAACGTTTTACACTAAAACCTAAGTCAAACTGGGGGCTATACCATATAATACACAAAAATCAGGATCAATTTTGGCTTTTTGACAAAAAGTCAGGATCAATTTTGGCTTTTTTACAAAAAATCAGGATCAATTTTGGCTTTTTCACAAAAATCAGGATCAATTTTTGCTTTTTCCGCAAAAGTCAAACAACCAAACACGTACACTCTTTTACGAGTCCCACAAAAGCACTAACCCTCTTTTACGAGTCAAGCAAAACATCAAACCTCTTTACGAGTCTCACAAAAACACCTAAACCTCTTTACGAGTCAAGCAAAGCACCAAACCTCTTTCCGAGTCCCACAAAAGCACCAGACCTCTTTTACGAGTCAAACACAGCACTAAAATTCTCTTACGAGTCAAACATAAAGCACCAAGCCTCTTTAACGAGCCCAACAAAAGCACCAAGCCTCTTACACAAGTCGTACACTTGTCACGAGAATGACATTGAAGCACGAGCACCAGATCAAACACGCAGCAAGCATTCAACACACAAAGCTCGGCAAGACTACAAAACGCCGTCAAGAATCATTCAACATCAGCAGACGTCTCAAGCAAAACACCAGCAGGTAGCACAACCACTCGCACACAAGCACAAGCAAAGCACCATCCAGAAGCATCCAAGCAACACGCAGGCTGGCATGCCCCTAAATATGCAGGACCGTCATGTCCTTAAACATGTACCCATCGTCCCTCCCCGCATTTCCCGGCACTAATTCCTCGTCTCTCCCCGAGACACATACTTAGCGCCGCCAGGTAGTATCGAGACTGTAGTGGTCCGGATACTATCTCTTTAAGTTTGACTAGCGCTTTAGTCCAAGCTCAGTCAAACTGGGGGCTCTATAGATACCGTATCCGTACCCCCCTAAAACAACCCGATGATGAAAATGGCCTTGATCTCTTTGAGCTTGAACAACTTTGCGACGACAAGTCATCGTTAAAGTTATAGTTAATTTGCTCTAAGCTCCATTTTACATTTTTACACAATATATTGTTAAATAAGGATAAATCTTGATAACATTTACCCTTTGGATCACTATTCTTGTAAAGTTCTTGAGCTGCAGCCACGACGTCATCTTCATTTGTTCCACTTTTTTTGCCACGCCTAACCACCGCATTGTAGCAAGAAACCCACTTATTTGCAGCCTCATTAATTTTTATCCAACGAGCTCTCAAACCTTCTGCGTTTCGTGGACCAATTTCTCCCGGATTTTCACACCGTGCGTCTTCATAGAATTCCCATACCTTTTTCCATAAAATGATAGCCTGATTATTTTTTACGTGTATCGCATTTGTACTTACGATAATCCAAGCAGACATTAATGCCGTGTCTTCCATTGGTCGCCATTTCTTAGATGTCGATATTAATTCCTTTTTGTTTGTTTGTTTTTTGGTTGAGACGAAGGAACATAAACATTTATTTGAGAAGACTCAAAAGATATATTATTAGTTGGCCAAAATTTTGAATAATTGTTATTTTCATAATTTTCTAATATTGGTGGATATGATTTGGATTTTGTGACAAATTTTGATATTCATCAAAATCTAATAAGTTGGTGAAATTTTTTTTATTATTATTATCTGTCATAATTTTTTTGCACAGTTTGTGAATTTTTTTTATTTGATTTTTTCCTAATAAAAGATAATCAATTATAGAATGATAAATAATATGGAATTTGAATTCTTTTTATAGAGAATTTAAAAAATTTTAAGATAAAGAAAAAATCTATCATTGGCCATGTTGGGACCAGAAAACCAAGCTGGTCCAGACCTGTGCAGGTTGGTCCAGGACCTTCAGCCAGGTCCAGACAAAGTTCAGAATCTACAATCTGGTCCAGGATTTGCAGACACTAGGCTGTACAGGCAAAACAAAGGTGCAGGTCAGGAGAGGAAAACCCAAAATGGGCCGAGCCCAACAAAAAGGAGGTCATCATAAAGCAAGCCCAAGAACGTAACAACAACCCTAAAAGGAGACGTTGGAAGACTTGGTCTAGGAAGCAGAAAACGAAGCCTTGAAGATAGGAACTGCTGGAGTGATAGTTGGGGAAGTTAGCTACAAAGAAGGAAGTGAACGTTGGACCCTGAAGCACTATAAAAGGAGTAGAACTCAGAAGAAAGAGGCATTCATTATTCACATCAGAATTTACACAACTCAAGCACATCATTCCCTACGCAATTTACAAGCAACTAAACACTTTATTATTATTTTACGATATTGTTGTATTCTGTACCAGTTGGTCCAGACTCTGTACTTCCTGAACCAGAACTAGTGCATAACCTCTCCTGGCTTGGCGCCCCGTGGTTTTCCCTTAACATTTAAGGGTTTTTCCCACGTAACCATATCGTGTGTCTTGTTCTATTTTCGTTGTCTTTTATACATTCTAATCCCCAAATCACAAACAACATAAAACTTAACCTAAAGGATAATACTAGTAGATCCACAATTACATAAACGAACCGTGTGAGAAAATCACCCCGAACAGTTTGGCGCCGTCTGTGGGGATACTAGTTTATTAATCCTACGAAATATTCCAAGTTAGCACAAGTTCAACCAGCGTGAAAGATGGCAGATCCCAGTGCAGAAGCTATGCTCAAACTCCAGGAGGAATTGCAGCAAGCCAAGAAAGCGGCAGAGGATGCCAAAGCTGAGGCAGCAAAACTGAAGGAGGCAGAGACTGCCCTAAAGAAGCAGTTGGAGGCCTCTGTTCAGAAGAAAGCCTCAGGATCCAGGATCCCACCAGGTACACCATTTTTTGATGTGATCAAACAACTTGACTTCTCTACTTTCTCTTCTGCAGGGTCAAAAGGTACAAAAGGCGATCCACTCCATGTGGAGGAAGATCAAGAGAACAATGGTGCAGGAGGAAGCGGTGAACCAAAGACACCAGAGGGTGTAAGTGCAGGCCAGGTCATGGAATACATGATGATGGAGATGCAAAAACTCTCAGAGTTGGTACGAAAGGTTCCAGGACTTCCACCACCCATCAAGAGGCAAAGACCAGGGAGTTATGCTGATTCCCCCTTTCACGACTGCATTGCAATGGTGGAGATGCCAAAGAAGTACTCAGCACCCAACCTAAAGCTCTATGATGGGACAGCAGATCCTCTGGAACATGTTGCACAGTACAGGCAGAGGATGTTCAACGTTCCTATCCCAGCAGAGAAGAGGGAGGCTTGCATGTGCAAAAGCTTTGGTTCAACCTTGACCGTCCAAATTCTCCAAAGGGTATATCAACCTGCCCATCAAGACCATCAAGTCCTTTGCAGAGCTGATCAACCTTTTCAACATCCAGTTCGCCAGTAGCAGATTGTTGGAGAAGCAGACCAGTGATCTGTACCGGGTCATCCAGAATGAGAACGAGTCTCTAAGGGACTTCTTGCACCGCTTCAACAAGGAGAAAGTGTCCATCCCCAGATGTGACATCGGCACAGCCATTGAGGCCTTCAGGCAAGGTTTGGTTAGAGATTCTAATCTTTATGTTGAACTAACTCGCTACCCTTGTTCTACTTTTGAGGATGTGCAGGCTAAGGCTCTGGCCCAGATCAGGGTAGAAGAGGACTAGCAGTTCAGGGCACGTTACCAGGACCAGGGCAGGGTTGAACGTAAAGTCACCACCCAAAGGCACAACAACAGCAGGCCTGGTCCATATCAAAGACCAACCAGGAGGGAGGCAAACGCCGTGGATGAACAGACTGACGCACCCAGGGTTCCACCTCCGCCAGAGCATCGCTCAGTAGATCTGCCAGGCCTGATCAACAAGTTGGACAAGTTGGGCTCAGCAGTCAGATGGCCAAAAGCAAGTGAGAAGCCAAATCCAAGGCGGGACACAACCAAGTGGTGTGAGTACCATTCCGATATTGGGCACACCACAGAGGACTGCATAGCTCTCAGGATGGAAATAGCTCATCTGCTAAAGAATGGCCACTTGAAGGATATCCTGCCCAGGAATAGGAGGAACAGAGCTGAACGAGATGAGCCCAGAGATCTTCCTCCACCACCACCAACCCATGAGGTAAAATTCATCTCTGGTGGATCAGATATTTGTGGACTAACATATTCTGCTGCAAAGCGTGTAGCTCTGGAGAACAGGCAACAGCCACCAACAGGACAAGCAGGTCCAGCCCAGGAAATTGTGTTTGATGAGTCAGACCTACAAGGAGTACATGGGCCACACCACGATGGACTGGTGATCAAGATCCAGATTGGAACCTGCATGGTCAGAACGATCCTGGTAGATGGAGGCAGTTCAGTCAACATCGTCATAATGGAGGCGCTGGAAGCTATGGGGCTGAAAGAGTCTGATGTAACAAAGAGGTCCAGCGTCCTGGTAGGGTTCAGTGGAGAGACAAAGCATAGCTTGGGAGAGATCACCCTACCAACCTATGTTGAAGGAGTCACCTCTTTCGAGAAGTTCTGCGTGATAGACTGCCTGTCCTTGTACAACGTAATCCTAGGGCGACCCTGGATCCACAACCTCAAGGCTGTACCTTCAACATACCACCAGTGCATAAAGATACCAACAAAGTGGGGGACAGCAACGGTCAGAGGAGAACAACAAACAGCACAGGAGTGTTACAGACACCAAAACCTCCTAGTCCAGTAAGTCCTCGTGATAGCAATTAAAGCGACTGTCAGTTCTGTTGAGAATCTGTCCCACGCATGGAGACAGATGAAATTGTTTTGGTCAAGAAAGACCTCGACAGAAGGTTACGCTTGGTTACGACGCTCCAGAGGTAATCAGACCTGCTCTAATTGACTTTCTGAGGAAGAAAGAGCATTGTTTTGCCTGGTCCCATTTTGATATGACTGGTATAAGTTCTGATGTTATTACACACAAGTTAAATATTGACCCAAGTTTTAAGCCTGTGAAACAGAAACGCAGGAAGTTTGCACCAGAACGTAATGAGATTGTGAACCAGGAGGTACAGAAATTGGAGGACATGGACATGATTAAAGAAGTAATGTACCCAGATTGGTTGGCAAATGTAGTTGTGGTCCAGAAAAAGAATGGCAAGTGGAGAGTATGCGTGGACTATACAGACCTGAACAAGGCGTGCCCAAAAGATTCATTTCCACTACCACACATAGATGCCATGGTGGATGCCACCGCAGGACATGAGGTGCTGACATTCATGGATGCAGCTAGCGGATTTAACCAGATCAGGATGCACCCTCCAGACCAGGAGCATACAGCGTTCATGACCAGCAGGGGAATCTATTGCTACAAGGCAATGCCTTTTGGGCTAAAGAATGCAGGGGCAACATATCAAAGGCTAGTGAACATGATGTTCAAGGATCAGATTGGAGATACAATGGAGGTCTACATCGATGATATGGTGGTGAAGTCAAAGAAAGCTGAGGATCACATCCAGGACCAGGAAAAGGCGTTTGAGATTCTGGAAAAGTATAATATGAAACTAAACCCTACTAAATGCACCTTTGGTGTCACTGCGGGAAAATTCTTAGGCTATATGGTGACAAAAAGAGGCATAGAGGCTAGTCCAGAGCAGATCTCGGCAATAATCAACTTGCAGTCCCCCCAGAACTCGAAAGATGTCCAGAATCGATCGGAAGAGTAGCGGCCGACAATGTATTCATCTCCGTGTCTTACGAAGGTGCAAACCATTCTATGATCTTTTGAGAAAGAACAAGCAGTTCAACTGGGGGACAGAGCATGAGAAAGCATTCCAGGACCTAAAAGCGTACCTATCATCGGCCACTCTCTGTCCTAAACCTTTGAACCAGGGGAATCACCGGTCTGTGCACTGTGTAACGAAGCCTGCTGTAAGTGCGATCTTGGTAAGAGAGCGGATGGACAAAGAACATCCTGTATTATGTAAGTAAGAGTCTTCTGGATGCTGAGACCAGGTATTCTGTATTGGAAAAATTTGTTTTGGCTTTAACAGTTGCTTGTACCAAGTTGCGCCCTTATTTTGAGGCGCATCATATTATTATTCGTACTAATGTCCCTGTGAGATCAGTGCTATGTAGACCAGAACTTTCAGGCCGTATGTCAAAATGGTCAGTAAAATTGAGCACTTATGATCTATCCTATGAGCCCAGAACAGCAATCAAGTCCCAAGCTCTGGCAGACTTTGTGGCTGACTTCACTCCCACACTAGAAGAGCAGGTAACAAAAGAGATCTTCCATCTGGACCAGAAACAGCAGACCTGGGAACTCTGGACAGATGGTTCAGCCAATATCAGGGGTACTGGACTAGGTGTGGTCCTGAAATCACCACAGGGGGACAAGATAGTACAGGCTGTATCCTGTGAATTCAGGACTACCAACAATGAAGCTGAGTATGAGGCACTAATAGCAGGACTAAACGTATCTCTAGACATGAGGATCCAGAATCTAAAGGTAAAAATAGACTCTTTGCTAGTGGCAAACCAAATCAACGGTACGTACGCTGCTAAGGACTCTAAGATGATTGCATATCTTGATTTGGTCAAAAATCTTTTTCAAAAATTTACTAACGTTGAGGTTGAGCAAGTCCCTAGAGATCAGAATGTGCAGGCAGATGCTTTGGCTAACATAGGATCAGCATTTGAACCTGGTGCGCTGGACAGTATACCTATCGTACACATCCTGGAACCAAGAAATTCGTAAAGTTCAACCATCCCTACGAGAACGCAAAGTTATTCGACTGGACCAAACCATATTACGAATGGTTGGTCCAGGGCAAACTACCACAGGACAGAATGGAAGCAAGAGCATTCAGAATCAAGGCGTCCAGATATACAATCATATAGGGCATACTATTCAGAAGGTCCTTCAACGGGTTGTACCTGCGGCCGCTTAGAACTCCGACCAGTCAGACAAGACTATCGTAAATACACGATGGACACTGTGGAAACCACACAGGTGGTAGAAGCATGGTTAACAAAATCTTGCGGATGGGATACTACTGGCCCACAATGAAAACAGATAGCATCCAGTATGCCACAAAATGTGATGCCTGTCAAAGGCATGGTCCAGAGATACACCAACCTGCATTAACCTCGTGATTCAATATCGACCATGGCCATTCATGAAATGGGGCATGGACTTAGTTGGCAAACTACCAATGGCTCTAGGCGTATGTGTACATGCTAGCTATGACAGACTACTTTTCCAAATGGATAGAGGCAGATGCATACAAAAACGTTACAGAGAAAGAAGTAATTGCCTTCATCAAGAAGAATATAATCAGCAGGTATGGGATCCCCTCAGAAATCATATGTGACAATGGACTTGCATTCGTGGGAAACAAGACCAGAGATTTCTGTCCAAAGTGGAATATCAACCTGGTAACCTCTGCACCAAGATATCCTCAAGCAAATGGACAGGCTGAGTCCAGCAACAAAATTGTAATCAGTTGCATCAAGAAGAAGCTGATGGAGAAACGAGGAAGATGGGTTGAAGAATTGCCACTAGTGCTGTGGGCAGACAGGACTACACCAAAGAGAGCAACAGGACAAACTCCATACTCAATGGTTTATGGATGTGAAGCTGTACTACCAATAGAAGTGCACGTTCCAACAGTCAGGTATGGACTCAATACATTTTCTGAGAATAATGAACTGCTATGTGACAGCCTGGATACAGCCCAAGAGCTCAGAGACCTAGCAGCAGTAAGGTTAGCAGCATACCAACAATCTGTGGCCAGAAGTTACAACAAGAATGTGAGAGTACGAATGTTCAGGACAGGAGATCTGGTCCTGAGAAAGGTATTTCAGAACACAAGGGACAAGGCTGCAGGCAAGTTGGCCCCAACCTGGGAAGGCCCATACCTTACTGATTCAGCAGTAGGGAAGAGCTCCTACAAACTACAGACCCTGGAAGGAGACATGATCCCAAGACCCTGGAATACGCTCTACCTCAAGCTCTATCACATGTAAAGTGTCCTGGACCAAGACATCTGGTAACACACAAAACTCAAAACTTTTCCTTTACAAATTATCCTATACAATTGTACTGACTTGAGCGTCGGAGGGCCGTTGGATAACGCCAACGGTCAGTCCTGACCCTCTTTCTGTGCAGACAAAACGACACAAACATCTGGACCAGCCCAGAAGCAAAGACAAAGACAAAACCTTGGGCTCCAGCCCCAGTACGACTGCAACAACGGGACAGGGAGTAATGTCTGTTAAGGGAGCCCCAAAGTGTAAGTCGCCTAAATTATCAAACGCATGCATGCTACTTTACAAAATTCACAACAAACTATATGCGCATCATAACAAAGACATAGCAAAAACATAGACATAGCACAACATATAACAGAGTCTTATCGACATCAGAAACTAAAAGTCAACCCATGCATGCGCATGGGCACAAAAAGAAGTTCAAAAAAACAAAAAAACAGAGTGCAAGTACTTACAGGCCAAAGCATAACAGGGGACATTCCCCCTGACAAATTCAGAATATTGTTCAAATTGTTCAAAAAATATAAACAAACCATCATAAACAAGTTCAGTTGGTACCATCATCAGATTCACCTGTCGTCTCAGCGTTTTCTTCTGCAGGATCAGCACAGGATGCCCCAACAACATCAACCCCGGCGTTGGGCCCAGCTGCATCTCCTGGACCAGCCGAAGTAACTTCCACTGCTCGGAATAGGCTTTGCCCAGAAATAATTTGTTTAAAGGTAGCAAGCTCGCAGAAAAAATCCCAAGCAAAGACGCTCTTCGGTGGCATTCATCATTTCGACACGGGTACGAAGTGTATAAAATACACTCGAGTCCGCCAAAGCCGCATTATGCTGACTAACCTCAGCCCTAAGTCCCTCGATCTACTGGGTCAGCTTTGCAATAAGGGTATCCTGCATCCGGACCCTCTCGGAGCTGGTCTTGCTCAGAGTGGCCATCCTCTCACAACGAAGGCTCACACTCTCAAGCTCCTTTTTGCTAGCCTCAAGGGAAGAACGAAGTACATCATTCTCAACCTCAGCCTGACCTCTACCACTTTCCAGAAGTGGCACCGTAGAACCAAGACTGGCAGACATAAGTAGCAACTAAAGGTGCAGAACAAAACAGAAAATCAGGACCATATCAAAAGTAACTCTGAACAAAAACGAAAACCAAGGGAAAGATACAAACCTGGGCACAACAGCCCACCATTTTGTGCGCCAGGCGTGTGGGATCTAGGGCAGCAGGTGCAGAGGACAGTGTAGCAAAATTCTCACTCAGGGACTTCCCCAAGGAAACATACTGTGATTGGCTTTGGGAGTGCAATGGTATTGAGAGCACAGGGTTCATTTGAGGCAGCTTCCCCTTCTTCCTTTTCTTCTGGTCAGGGGTAGGCTCAGGAGACTCGGCGACCATTTTTGAAGACCTGGTATGGACCCCTTCTGGCGCCTTCCTCTTGGAAGACTGAAAGGGGGCCACGGACCAAAGAATTGAACAGAGCTACTACCAGACTTCGCAGCCTCACGAGCCTGAGCAATCCGTGTAGCAATAGCGTCCATGGGCAGGAAAGTCTTCTTGTTGGACCCAGAAGCTGAAAACATTACAGGGAACAGATTACGAAGGAACGGGAGATGTATCAGTTCGTGGACCAAAGAGAATATGTCGACCCGATGGCCGCTAGGCACGTAACTACGCCTCACGCCAGGGATTCGCAAGGGGGGCAGAGTGGGATGGCCACCAGTCCCAGGCAGTACAGAATTCAATGGAGTCACGTGAATGGGCGTCTGATCCAGAACACCTACACCACTCCCACCAGCAACCTCACCTACAGGCCTCCCACCTAGACCAGGCGCAGTCTCCAGGCCAGCCACGTTCTCCTCAATCCTTTCCTCATCATCACTGTTTCCATCTTCATCTTCATCATCTCCTTCCTCCTCAGGGGGAGGCACAACAACAACATCGTCATCATCGTCATCGGGGCGCATACACTTGGGCCAGGTCCTCTTGTCAGCAGGCAGATCCAGGAACGCCTGAATCCTCTTCCTTGATTCAGGATCGTCGGGGGTAGGGACCCAGTCAGAAACTACAAAACAAATCCACGACAAACCTAAACAAAAAGCACATGCAAAAACAAAATAGACAGATATTCAAAAGTTCAAAGGACATACCAGTCCCCTTCAAAGAGAACTCAGGCGCCCAAACATTTGGGCCCAAAGTGCTGCTCCTGATGAACATGTAGTAGCTGGTCCAATTACTCTCATCACCCACATCCAAACGGGTCAAGAGAGGCAGGCATCTATCCCTCAAACGAAAGTGAACCCTCTTTTTCTTGTACATTCGCAAGCGGTAAGTGTTCCTTATATCAGCAAGATGAATCTCAACCCCATACCTCCGGCAAAGGGAATCGATCCCATGGATCAATCGCCAGACAGAAGGCATGACTTGACAAGGCGGCACTTGAACAGTGCCCAAGAAAGCGCTCATCAATGGACAGAGCGGAAAGGTTGCACCAAACTTGAAGGATGACTCAAAAATCGAGAACCAGCCAGGGCTCACCCAATCCACCCTAACGTCCTTGGTGTCTGGGGCCCAGACCTCGGCGCTTTCAGGGATCTTTCCTTCCCTTTTTAGCTTCGCCACGGCCCCTTGAGCGAGCAAGTTTGGGAAGATATTGACGTCTTTAATCAAGTCTGTTGCCTGAAAGATAGAGTTGCCATGGGAGAAAGAGACCGCCGTAGAAGGACCGGTGTCGTTACGAGCCATGATCGGAAATAAAGAAGGAAGAAGAAAGCTAGGGTTCTTTGCAAATTGATTTGGGGGTTTTTCTTGGTTTTTGGATGCAAAACAAAGGAAATCAAAGGAATGAGTTAGAGAGAGAAAGAAACAAAGAAACTAGGGTATATATAGTGGGACAAAAAAAAAGAAGTTGGATGGTTTTTTACAAAAATAAGCGCGCGAAGTGACTTGATGTGACCCACGACTGATGTGCAGTGCATTGAGCGCCAAAATAGGGCGCACTTCCCCACGAAGAGGCAACTACCACATTAATTACAAAGTGCAGGTCCCAGGACCAAAGGCACAGCAGAACAGGAAGGACCTGGACAAGGCACGGCCCTGGCCCAGGGAAAGGAACAAAAGCATCTCCTTACCCCCCAGTTCAGGACTGAAGGGCAAGGAGATGGGGGACAAACTGTTGGGACCAGAAAACCAAGCTGGTCCAAACCTGTGCAGGTTGGTCCAGGACCTTCAGCCAGGTCCAGACAAAGTTCAGAATCTACAATCTGGTCCAGGATTTGCAGACACTAGGCTGTACAGGCAAAACAAAGGTGCAGGTCAGGAGAGGAAAACCCAAAATGGGCCGAGCCCAACAAAAAGGAGGTCATCATAAAGCAAGCCCAAGAACGTAACAACAACCCTAAAAGGAGACGTTGGAAGACTTGGTCTAGGAAGCAGAAAACGAAGCCTTGAAGATAGGAACTGCTGGAGTGATAGTTGGGGAAGTTAGCTACAAAGAAGGAAGTGAACGTTGGACCCTGAAGCACTATAAAAGGAGTAGAACTCAGAAGAAAGAGGCATTCATTATTCACATCAGAATTTACACAACTCAAGCACATCATTCCCTACGCAATTTACAAGCAACTAAACACTTTATTATTATTTTACGATAATGTTGTATTCTGTACCAGTTGGTCCAAACTCTGTACTTCATGAACCAGAACTAGTGCATAACCTCTCCTGGCTTGGCGCCCGTGGTTTTCCCTTAACATTTAAGGGTTTTTCCCACGTAACCATATCGTGTGTCTTGTTCTATTTTCGTTGTCTTTTATACATTCTAATCCCCAAATCACGAACAACATAAAACTTAACCTAAAGGATAATACTAGTAGATCTACAATTACATAAACGAACCGTGTGAGAAAATCACCCCGAACAGGCCACATGTCGTTTTCCTATTTGTTGTGTTAGATTTTTTGGATATATATTATTATCATTTACAATAAAGAAAAAAACAAAAACAAAAAACAAAAGAAAACATTAAAAAAAACTGCATTAAAAAAAACATTAAATAATAGATTAATATAATAAAATAATGGGTATGGGAGATTTGGACCTAGGTGGGAAATAAGGGATTTTGAACCTAGGTGGGGAATTGGGGGAGTCCAGAAAGAAGGTCCGAAACAAGAAAATAATTTTTTAAACAAAAAAAGTGGTTTAAACCTACCCACAAAATCTTACTACGGGTAGTCTTATGTTGCGTTTTTCTTTTCAACTAGGTCGTGTTTAAAGTTAGTTTTAGAATTTAAAATATCTATATATCTATATCTATATACGAATATATAATTAAAAAGCAACTTGAACAACTTCATTAAATTATCAAGCAACCACATCTCACCATTTGCTAAAAAATCTCTCTTTATTGAGCCACATGTCACAATAATAAATACTAATTTTAATAAAAATAAAAATAAAAAATATAATTAAATGTGATTTATAATGACACTTTTTCATACATCTTTTCATTTCACATTATAACTTTTGATTTAATAGTTAAATATAATGATAGATGACATTTTATTATGGAGTAACTTTTATCGTCAATCCTTAAAGTAAATCGCATTTTCATTTTAATAAATTAAACATAGTTTTATACTCAGTAATTACTAAAAACTAATTTTAACTTACGGTTTATTTTTGTTTTTAAATATATAATTTATTTAAAGATATAGAATAAATAATGATATAATAACTTTAACCAGTCAATGTAGTTGCATTCATAAACACATTTTATTAATTCGAGAAAATAAAAGTGACATCAATATCAATATCAATATCAATATCAATATAATCAATATAAAACTAAATCCCCCCTATGCAAACCCTTTAAAACAGCCCAAATTGTTCCTTCATGCATCCATGTCACTATTTGTTACCATGTCATCTAATTTTTGACAGCCACGTCAAAATTGAAGAGCATAACTCAACCTCTCACCCTTTTCTCTGTTCTTCTTCCCGACCTTACCTCTTCCAAGCGTTGTTGAGGTTGTTTTTACGGCTTAATAATGGCGATAAGACATAGAGGCTCCTATTCAATTGCGGCAATCAATACGGAGCTTCAATTTCAATCGTCCCTTTTATTCACCTCACTCATGATCATGGATGCCATTTTCCGGCGACGTTCGTTATCACCATTGCAAGCAGGTATTTTTTTTCCCCTTTAGGAGTGTAGATACCCGTATCCGTACCCCCCTAAAACAAGCCGATGATGAAAATGGACTTTTATGCATGTTTTATAAATAGACGAAACGGTACAAAGTGTCTAAAACATTTTAGTCGTTCTTAACGTATTTATTTAAATTTGCATATTTCGTAAAATTGAACGTTAATTTTGTCGCCTATTTTAAGCTAAAATACGACACGATTATTCAAACCCACAAAAATGCATCCCACAAAAAGCAGCCCACAAATGCAGCCCACAAAATGCAACCCACAAAAACGGCCTCACAAAAACAACCCACAACTTACAAAAATACGCACTCAAAACGGGCCCACTCACCTCACGAGTCACATTTTCGTAAAATCAAATTTTACGACATTGCAAAATAATACAACACAAAATAATTTTATTTCGAGCCAAAATCGAAAAACACGACAAAAGCCGAAACACGAAACACGAAAACGAAAAACACATTTCAGCCCAAAAGGGGGGTAAAACCCCTTGGACATAAGCCTAAACCCCGACAAAAGCAAGCCCAATCAATCACAGGCCAAATTCAGCCCAGAAAACACGAAACACACACACATACTAATCGTCTGTTGACAGACGACTTGTATTGTAGTCGTCTGTCAACAGGCGACTACTTTGCCTCTGTTTTTTGACACAACCGATTTGTTTGGGCCTGAATATGTGCACAGGCGATTTGTTTTGGTTCTTTTGCACGATTTCAGCCCACCACTTTCTCCCTATATATACCCACACGTATACAACAACAAGGACACACTACTTACAACTCTCTACCTCTCTCTTACACTCACACTTAGCATTTCTAAAAACCGTCTTTGCGTTTTAAGGTAAGCATTTTACCTTCGGACAAGACTTTTTAGACTCGGACAAGGGTTACATTAACCCAACTCAATATTGGTTTAACGAACCTCGCCAATATTGCATAAACAAACGACTCATTTTCACTAAAGCAAACCGACGTTACATTTTTCACTTAAGCAAATTCTCATGCATGCATTAAATTACGACTAAAACACGGATTCGACATTAATTTGTACCGTTTCAACTAGTCTTTTAAACATGCAAAACTGAGGGTTTTCAAAATACTAGAATTAGACAAAAGTCGGAAAATAACGTTTTATAATAATTCAAATCAATGAATTATTATTTTACGTATATTTCCTAAAGCAAAACGTCGTTAACTTTAACGACTCACATGCATTACTTTGTATTTTTATCGAGTCATATTCGCACTTGTACGTAGCGTTTATCTGCTCAAACATCAAAATTAAGCACTTGTTTTCAAATTAGTAGAGACTACTTTACGTAGGCTTTTCAATTTCAGTTTTTCATAAAACACTTTGATAAAACTTTTGAAAAGTAACCTTGCCCTGAATCCACTCTGGTTTCACAATAACCTTAGGAGGATAGGTATCGACGCGCCTTGAATTCTAAGACTCGCGTCTTATGATTTAAGACGCGTCGAAAAGGTTCCAAATTCTTTTAAATTTGGTGGCGACTCCAAAAGCATTTGCAAAAACGATTTTCAAGCAATCAAGCAATGATATCCCACATAGCAAATTCGCAAATTTGCACTTACGCAATTTTTCTCGTGTAGCGCCTTGCTCCTAATCAGGCGGGCTCGCGCGAGGCGTCGAGGAGGTTCCAGGTACCTTCAAGAAGTCACAATCTTATTTGATTTTCGTCCGGATGTTGCGATTGTTGAATCAGTTGAACTTGGTTTTTTTTATCAATTTTGTAATTTCCAATAATCAAAATCGGGGATAGTGGAGAACTTGATGTGACAAATATGTAAGCCGTAATATATTGAAGTAATGGCCAAAAAAAACGGAATAAAGATTCAACAAGCTGACGGATTTAGCTTGATTGAGCATATGTGGTTCTTTTCACTTGGTTGTTGAACTTGGTTTTTTTATCAATTTTGTAATTTGCAATTGTTGAATCAATTTATCGTGATAGTATTTGGGCAAATAAAAGTGGGAATATGTGTTGTTGTCAATGCGTTTTCTATGTGTCTTGTACGTTGTTTGACTGTCGTCGCGTGTTGCTGTCGCTGCGCATTGTTGCCCCTGCGTGTTACTGCTCCTCTGCGTTTATGATGATCGCCCTAAGGGCGTATATGCTGATTTTGTTCAGAATGAACCAAAGGCAAAGATTGAATAGACGACAATACAAGAAAGTAACGTAGAGTACTGATTTTTTTTCCCTGGTTTACTGTTCATATTTAGTGGTTTTTGTGGAGCGAGGATGAGTTTTTTGAGTGAAAGTGAGAAAGTGTGTGTCGAATTCTCTGAGTTCTTTTGTTGTCAATGCGCAGTCGTAGGCATGTACTCATCGCTTGTGTATTCTTGTGTGCGAGCTAACATTTTAGAATACGAATAAACGAGGGAACACTATTCCACATTATGGAGCGAGGATGAGTTGCTATACTGATACATTTGTTGAGCTGTTGGGAAATAAGGCCCTTGTGCTTAGGTGACACTACCCATGATTGTTGGTCAGTATCGTCACTATGTTATGTAAGCATATGGGGCCCTTAGAATATTACCAGAAATTAAATTCCTAAGTTAGAATTCCTTGATTTCGTTTGGTCCCTTGAAAGAATATGAAGTGAAAGCACTTTTTCTTAAAGCCCTCGAAATCTTGATCGAAATTTTGGTCGAAGAGAGCTATGTTCAGCGTGTTGATGCCCCTTCTACTGTTAGTTTTCTAACCTTTTTCTGTTTTTTTTGGGGGTTTATTTTTTGGTGGGTCTTGCTTATGTTTGTTTATCTTGGTTTCAATTTTAGTGGGTATTTGCTGTTTTGGTTTTGTTTTTCTTTTATTATGTTATTTTACTATATTGGTTTTACTGCTAAATCAGCAGTGGTTATGGGTTTTAGTTTCTGATGTATATCTTTGCAAGTGCTAAATCAGCCGATAAACTTTGGTAGTTCTCCCTGTGCCTACAGATTCACTTACAAAATGGATGTTCAATTTCCTCCAACCAGTCTGTTTTTTCCTTATGGGTTCATTAAGTGGGTGGGTCAACAAAACAGATTAAGACGAAGATGGATCATTGCACACAGAAGACGTTGGGGGAGTCTTTACAAAACAACTATCTCCCATGCCCTTTTTGCACAGTCCACTTACCTTTCTTACTCCCGTATCTTAACCGATGGTGTGAGGAATCAGCCCCATATAATAAAGTTGAATTGGGTAGATTCATACGCAAGGTCATCCTAACCTCAAAGCGACTAGCAGCAGCCGATGCTCCTAGTCAGCCCCCTAAGAACAAAACAAAACGACGTCGTCGAAAAGGTAACATTTTCAGATTGACTTAAACACCAAATGTTTCAGGAAACCCCCCATGTAGTCTTATTATCATGTCGCAGCTAAATTGAGGAGCAAGAGTAGTCGTGTAAAGGAACAACCAAGTACCTCAAATGTGCCCGAATCTCAACGCGCAGGATCATCTGTCGTGGTCGAAGGTAATGCCAAATGTTTGAGGGTTGCATTTAACCTAGATTAACTTGACAATCGTACAGAAAATTGTTGTCCCTTTAAAGCGCACGATTTACCTAGATTAGCTTCACACTCGTGCAGAAAATGTTTCTTTAAACCGCAACTCTTTACACATTTTCCAGACGAAATTACTTTTCTAAACCTTTCAACTTCCCACCAAGATGTTTGCTTATCATGAAACAACGTTTGACAGTTGGATCGAGTAGCAAAATAACTCGCAAAAAGGGATAACCAAGCAGCTCAAATGTCGCGAGCTCATCTGCCGTGGTTGTAGGTAATGCCAAATGTTTATCTTCTGCAATGT
Organism: Dianthus caryophyllus; assembly: GCA_023091065.1. Lineage (NCBI taxonomy): Eukaryota > Viridiplantae > Streptophyta > Magnoliopsida > Caryophyllales > Caryophyllaceae > Dianthus > Dianthus caryophyllus. Next base: position 4,696,031 of record CM041529.1, on the reverse strand, counting down.
ATTGACCGATTTGCTAACCTTTTGTTCATAATCCGCAGATTCTCATAGCAATCGTAAGAGGCAAGCCGGGAGAAGGAAGGGAAATACACAGGACAAAGGTAACATTAAAAGTAAATGTGTACTACTATTTAAAGTCGAGAAAGGGGCCTCTTTTGTACTGTTAAACTCGCCTATAATGGTTTGTTCACCCTTGGTTCTTCAACTTTCTCAATTTGTCTGCTAATCTCACGTTCATAATTCAAATATACTCTAAGCAACCGTAAGAGACTAGCTAGGAAAAGAAAGGCCAACACACAGGAAAAAGGTAACATTAATTTATTTTTTCCAACCCTTTGTTTAGTTCAAAGGGTACCTCTTTTGTGCGGTTAGAAGCAGTTGATTTGGTGTGTTTACCTGAAGAGTTACACATTACTTGATTCATTTGCTGATCCCATGATCAAAATACACAGATAATGCTTGCAATTCTAAAAGACAAGCCGAGAAAAGAAAAGCAAACACACAAGGAAAAGGTAACATTAAATGTTAGTATATACTCTTTGCTTTAGTCGATAGAGTGCAACTTTATTGTAATGTTGTACGACTGCTACCGTCCTCTTTTTGGTATTTTCTACTAATATCATCAGTTGACCACCAAAGTAAAATGGAAACAATCAAATTGAAATGGACATAATTCCCCAAAATCTGTTGAAGTACCTGTGATTCCAAAAATTAAGAACGCAAGTAATGGTCGTTTTTTGATGACCACAGGTGTATCTATTTGCGCTATGACATTTATACCGACGGTGAATGTCTATCTTCCACGGGTGAACTTGCTGAAGAAAGCGATGAAGACGACGGTATTTGTTTTAGTGTAAATCTTTGGTTTAAGTGGATAACTCTACAATGATCTATGTCTTTATTTACTGATAATTGAAATTGTGTTATTTTGTAGTTTCATGTGCAACAACTCCTGATAATTCCTCCGACGAAAAACCAACTTTACAAACATTATTACACATAGACTGCCGTAGACGTAAGTTCAAATGACAATTACCTTGAAATCAAGTACCTTACGCACAATAATCTCACAATTTGTACACACGTCTTCATGATAAACAGGACTCTTCACCGAGATTTGGTCTTTTGGACCCCCAACAGAAATATGTGAATATTGTGATGCCGTCTTGTGGAAAGAGGAATCTGTGGGCCCAAAACCAAGAATGGCCAACTCCAATTTAGCCTATGCTGCCAAAAAGGAAAGGTCCGTCTTCCCATATTACTAGATCCTCCGGTGTCCCTAAAGCAGTTGTTGGATCCAAATGGAGGAAGCCGCAGCGCAGAATTTCGGCGACTTATAAGACCATACAATATGATTTACACTATGTCATCAATGGGTGGAGAGGTTGACAACTTTGTCAATGAAGGGTCAGGACCATATTGTTTTAGACTTGGTGGGCAGAACCACCATAAAATCGGTTCATTAGTTCCTCCTGATGGTAAACAGCCAAGATTCTTACAATTGTACTTCTATGATAGTGACTCGCAAATAGCTAATAGAATCAATTCTTTGGGGTCAAATGAGTTAGACCCTGAAATTGTTGAATGGCTTACAAATATGTTATACGAACACAATGCTCTTGCCAAAGTATTTAAGATGGCCCGAGAAAGAATTGATGACTCATGCCTTTAACCGGTTCGACTACGCTTACATGGCTCTCGGCATAAAGACGACAGACAATATAACCTTCCAACCACAGATGAATTGGCAGCTCTAATTGTAGGAACTGGTGAGTCAGAAAGTGGTTCTCGTGATATTGTCATATATGACCGCTCAAATGGATTGCAAAAGATCTCTGAAATACATCCAAGCTTTATGGCTATGCAATACCCATTAATGTTTCCTTATGGTGAAGATGGGTTCAGACCGGAGATTAAACACAATGATGCTGAAACCAGTACGAGGAAGAAAAGAAACTTTATGTCAGTCCGTGAATTTTATGCACGACAATTTCAGGAGAGGAGAAAGGATGGGAAACTTATTGATGGTATTAGTGTGGTTTGCGGGAGGTTACGACAACAGTTTATGGTGGACGCTTTCACTTGTCTGGAAGAAACTCGCCTAGGCTATGTCCGAACTCATCAAAATGACATTCGCAAATACTCCTTGCGTGGTTTGATAGATGCTGTTGCTGCCGGGAACACCACGCCTGGTTCAGTAGGCCAAATCATTATTCTACCAGCTTCTTTTCCGAGTTGTTTCAGATTTTTTTTTTCAAAACTATCAAGACGCATTGGCTATATGTCGATGGGTAGGCCCTCCCGATTTATTCATTACATTTACTTGCAATCCGAAATGGGACGAGATCATCTAATTTTTTTCAGCTCACCCGGGACAACGCCCTGAAGATCGACTTGATATTGTTTCTCGTGTTTTCAAAATCAAACTAGAAGAGTTAATTTATGATCTCACTAAGAAAGCTATTTTCGGCAAAGTAATAGCAGGTAATTTCGTAAATTAATGCAATTTTTTCGGTAACCTGTGTAGTGTTGCTGGTAGATGGACTGAGACGGTTTCGTGAGAGTGAATTTGAATTTTGTTGTTCTAAGGTTTTAAGCATCTTAACTGTTAGAGGTCAAATATGCTCAACCTTAGTTTGTTCTTGTGTTGAACGACCAGAGAATATAGTAATGATTTCATACATTAACCCTAAAGTGTGAGTTCACTACCTTTGACCTGCGATTTTTGTTGTCAAGTCGTCAGGCTTAAGGAATGATGACATTGTCGGTTTATTTATGTGATGTTATTTGATAATTCATAACTTTCAGGGGGCGTTTGGTATGTGCAGAGGAAAGAGAAAAGGAATCAGAATGGGAAACAGGGAGAAAAGAATGAGATTACCCTGAATTTAGGTTGCTGTTTGGTGCAGTCTGGAAAGGGATTCATAATCCTGTCAATTCCCTTTGTAGCTGTTTGGTACGAATCAAGGGAATGAAACTGTTTTTTTTTTAGTTGAAGTTATTTTTTACTTTTAATTGTAATTATTGATTTAATCTTAATTAAAATCATATTTTTTTTCCCAAAGAACTACAAACAAGAAAATTACTAATTTACGAACATTGCAATAAAATGCAAATTTGATTGCGATAACAAAATAATTGCTCATAATACGAACACATCGTAACAACAAAAGTACATGTTCGGTGACAAAATAATTGTTCATAATACGAACACACCGTCACAACAAAAGTACATGTTCGGTGACAAAATAATTGTTCATAATACGAACACACCGTCACAACAAAAGTACATGTTCGGTGACAAAATAATTGTTGATAATACGAACACACCGTAACAACAAAATATCGCAATGAAGTACATGTTCTAAATTATAGAGTTCAACAAACATGCCATACTCAAACACTTAAATACCGCCACCATTGTCTCCGATAAGTTCGGTGACAAACAAGCTTTTCATGGCATCCGGACACTCGTAAAAAAGAAGGAGCTTGCTTGGTTGCTCAATCAAAACTTGAGCCACTTTAAGTGCTTGAGATGGAGTTATTCCTTCTAAAGAAAGAACATGAGGCAACACATTCTTTTTCATGTCAACTTCTTTCTTTTTCATCTCGGCTTCTTCTTTTTCACGCTCATTAGCACTTGACATTACATTTGCCATCGTAGAGAGATGAACATTCATATCATTCATAAAGGATTGTAAGCTAGCCAACTCAGAAGAATTATTACCACATGCTCCTTTTTACCTCTTGTACGAGTAGAGTTCTCCCTCTTTATCTTCTTCGATGGACGAGAAGATTCCTCCGTTTGAGTTTCACGACCACTAACCTCGTCATCATCACTTGATTCAAGCAAAACTTGTTCGGGAGCAGTTTTTTCCAAGTTCTCAATAGCCTCAACAAAACCTTCAACCGCTTTTCCGGTTGCATAATCTTTGCCATAAATCTCGGTGAAAGCTTTAAAGTGAGGGAAAGAATGACCATACAAGTTTTTGCAATTTGGATGAGCCTAAGATAAAAAAAATAAAAAATAATACGGAGTATCACTTAAATATTCTATTTGATGAGTAAAACTTAAATAAAGATAATAATACAAGTGAATAAAAGAAATTACCTTACAATACTCGTCATACACCGATCTCTCCATCGAAATCATGTGTCTTTCATCATCCCACTTAACACCACTTAAGTTAAGTATTTGAATAATAGCCCTAAACTTGGTACCAAGCGTTTTAAGCCTAGACTCAATATGAGGCACCGCTTTTAAACCACAACCCGGAATACTTTTGTTGACAACTTCTTCTAAACGATTCATGTAACCATTCCTAAATCCATTATCACATTTCCAATGAGGATCGGTAGCCAATTCGGATAAAGCGGCTACAAGAGCATTATCCTCCTCCGAAGACCAAAAACGTTTGTTTTTTCCTCTTCCACATCCACTACCACTACTTTCTTCCATCCTATTAACAAAACATAAACATAAAAAATAACAAGAGTAACTTAAATTAGAAAAATCAATCTTACAAATATTACAAACTAGTACAACACAAGAATCATTAGGTTCAAATAAATTCACAACACTATTAAAAATCCAACAACCATGTTCAATTAAGTTCACAACAAATGTTTCAAATACAACAAATGAAAGCAAAGAGTACAACACCACAAATGATGAATTCAAACAATACAAAATGAAAACATCTTTTAGTTATTTCGATTCCTAGCTCGCCAATTGTTCCACATTGTTAGAGCCATCGTGTCTCTCCGAGTTGTCCATGCCTCGGTGACGTTAATGTTAGTTATGTACTCTACCTCATCGTCGTCATCATCATAATCATCATCATCATCACTGTCACCGTCTTCATATAAATCGTCATCATCAAAATATTCCGGTGACATGTATTTTTTTACCAAGTTATGTAACAAAGCACAAGCAAGTACAATACGACCGTGTGTTTGTAAACTAAACCAAGAAGGACTTCTAAGGATCGCCCATCTTCCCTTTAGTAACCCAAAACATCTTTCAATAACATTTCTAGCTTGTGCATGCTTTAAATTGAAAAATTCTTCTGCGTTTTGAGGTCGACGATTCCCATTATTCCACTCTCTAAGATGATAAGGATGACCTCTATATGGTGCAAGAAATCCATCCCCATTAGTATAGCCGCCATCACATAAGTAATAACAACCTTAGAAGGAAAAAGAAGGATATTATAATATATTCGCTACTTATTTAATTTAAAGTCATTTTAATTTTTATTTGTCAATAAAATTACCTTTCGGCACTTTTAAACCATTAGGCCTAGAGATAGCATCTCGAAGAACACGACCATCATGTGCCGAACCCTCCCACCCAGGTAGGACATATATAAATTCCATCTCGGGTGAGCACACTCCTAATACATTCATTGTAAGGAGACCTTTTCTGGTCCGGTATTTAGCTCGATCCAAACTAGGTACATTAACAGTAATCATTGTACCATCAAGTGCACCTAAACATTTCTACACCAAAAAGAAATTCAATTTTAGTTATTATTAGGCACTTACTATGTGTATTTAAGAAAAAAATTGTTTATTTGTTTTACCTCAAAATATTTCCACCTCTCATCATCGCAATCTTCTGGTATAGGTGTGGGTTTCTTAAGCAACACAATATGTAACTTCAAGATTGCCATCAAACAAGCATGAAATTGTCTACTCACGGTTTCACCACTTCTATAGAAATATGCACCTATCATTCTATTCTTTTTATGATGAGCTAATGTGTATAAGAAACCTGCAACAATCTCTTCCAAAGACATATTTTTGGTACCACTTAGACCCCCCACATCTCTCACCATTTCAAGAAGTACACCAAAAGTGTGACGATCAATACGAAGAAAGTTTCTACACAAAGTGTCACTTTCACTAATAATTCTATTTAAGTTATGTAATCTTCTTTTTCTTCTAGTACGCTTATCTGAGGTTAGATATTGAGAATCACGTAAACTGTTTTTAACTGTGTACCACAACAAATGGAGGACTACAACACAATTAATTAACATAACGATGAATCGAATAAAGTCCAACTCTCTTCTTCTTCTTAAAGAAAGACCGATACGAGCCATTTCTGTAAGAAAAATAAACAACAAATCACTAACAAGTGCAACTAAAAAGGAAATTACTAGCAATATTGATATGTTTATAGTTGTAATATCACCCAAATTTATAATCACCACCACAACAACAACAACAACAACAACAACAAAAAACATATATAATCACCCATATTTATAATATAGTATATATAATAACAACACAATGGAATATAATAAGATGGAATATATACAATGGCCTTAACACAAGATGACAAAATGGAATATGAACATCTAATTCAAGGGCACTTCTTCCCGATTACACTCTAGTCAAGACAAAATTAGTTAAGAGTGAAATAGGGAAGTTTGAACTGATGGATCATTCACTATTTTTTTAGATGATGATATATAATAACAACACAATCAAAATCATTCAAATTTATAATAACACACATAATAACAATATAATCAAACAAATATAATCATCCAAATAAATAATATAACATATATAATAATAATAACAACAATAACAATAGTAAAAAATTTAAAAAAAAAAAAAAAAAAAAAAAAAAAAACAAAAAAACGGCAGATCTGCCAAAACGGGGAGGGGAAGCACCATGAAAGGCCACCGGAGCAGCAGGAGGCCGCCGACGGAGGCGGCAGGAAGGCCGCCGAGCAAAGATAAGGTCGCCTGAGCAAAGACCAAAGTCACGGAAATGGCAAAGCCGACACAGGAACAAAAAAAAAAGAAAAAGAAAAAGAGGAAAACCTTCTCACGGTGGAGGAGGGTGCAAGGAGGTCGCCGGAGAGGGTGGTGGCCGCCGGAGTCGCAGCTGGAAGGAGAAGGTTTTTTAGGGTTTGTTTTTTTATTAATGAAAAGTGAGGAAGAGAGAAGGGAGAATGGAAAAGAATGAAAATCAGTAAGAGGGGGGGGAGGGGGGATTGAAATTAGGAGGGATAAGGGGATTTTGAAGAGGGGATTGAGGCTAAGGGAATGGCAAATTTTTGCAAACAAACATCAACTAAGGGAATCAGACCATTTGAAACCCTTTCCCATTCCTGAAAACCCCCAACCAAACGCCCCCTCACTTCTTTTCCCTTTTTGTTATCATTATTCTTACATCACATACTTATGTGATGACATTTAATCTGATAGTCTTCTGTATGTTGTCATTGTTATTGTTGTTGTTGTTGTATTTGCGCTGTATGATGCTGCTTTTGTTGTCATGCTTTTGTTGTGTTGTCACCAACCTGCCGTGATGTCGCTGATCTTTGCCACATCGCTGCGTTGTTCTTTGTCGTTCTTTGTTATTCTTGCCATGTTACCGTACAGTTGAAGCTATTTAAAATTTTGTCGCCGTTGTTTTTTGTAAAAGAAAGTGACGTTTAATTTGTGTGTTTTTGTGTTTGTGTTGGTGTTAATTTGTTGCTGGCAGAACTAAAAATAACGATATTACGTGATTTTTGTATTTGCAATTGTGAATACCCTTTAGATGTGCACATCTTAGCAACAACAAATTAGGCAACATTCTGTGTATGCCTTTTTACTTATGTTAAACATTTGGTATTTTCCTGCTTTTGAATTATAGAACTACATACATGATCAAATGCCACTTCTAGCATGATCTCAAAGATACCTTATTCGTCTAATGTATTTATTTATTTAAAGTCTACCCGCAATATGCTAACAGAATATTTTATCGTAATTGTGCAGTTATATACACTATCGAGTTCCAGAAAAGAAGCCTACCTCATGCTCATATATGTTTATTCTTGCATCCAACGGAAAAGGTTAAAGACCTGAAGGTACTCGGATCGGACCTATCTCGACGCCTCGCGCGAGCTTGCTCGAATAGGAGCAAAGCGCTACGCGAGAAAATTTGCGTAAGTGCAAAAGCGTGCGAATATTGCTATGGGGGATATCATTGCTTAAATGCTTGAAAATCGATTTGAAATTGCTTTTGGAGTCGCCACCAAATTTTAAAGGAATTTGGACCTTTTCGATGCGTCTTAAATTATAAGACGCGTGTCTTAGAATTCAAGGCGCGTCGATACCTCTCCTCCTAAGGTTATTGTGAAACCAGAGTGGATTCGGGGCAAGGTTACTTTTGAAAGTTAATCAAAACGTTTTATGAAAAACTGAAATCAAAAGCCTACGTAAAGTAGTCTTTACTGATTTGAAAACAAGTGCTTAATTTCGACGTGTGAGCAAATAAAACGCTACGTACAAATGCGAATAATGACTCGATAATAATGCAAAATAATGAATGTGAATCGTCAAGTCATGACGTTTTGCTATAGGAAATGTACGTAAAATAATTAATTCATTGACTTGAATTAATATAAAACGTTATTTTTCGACTTTTGTCTAATTCTAGTATTTTGAAAACCCTCAGTTTTGCATGTTTAAAAGACTAGTGAAACGGTACAAGTTAATGTCAAATCCGTGTTTAGTCAATGTTTAATGCATGAACGAGAATTTGCTTAAGTGTAAAATGTAACGTCGGTTTGCTTTAGTGACAGTGAGTCGTTTGTTTATGCGATATTGGCGGGGTTTAGACGGATTAGGAATCCGAATTACTACAACCGTATTACGAATACGGGTTCGTTATGCCAATATCGGGTTGGGTTAATGTAACCCTTGTCCGAGTCTAATCCGAAGGTAAAGTGTTTACCTTAAAATGCAAAGACGACAATTCGAAAATGCTAAGTGTATTAATAGAGAGAAGTGAGTGAGGTGTTGTGTGTAAGTTGTGTCAAATGAAGTGTGGGTGCATGGGTATATATAGGAGAGGGGGTTGAGCACGTACAAGGGCTGAAAAACTGAGCAGAGGAAGCAAAACTAGCCGCCAGTTAACAAGCGGCTAGAAAACCAGCCGCCAGTTAACTAGCGGCTAAGCTGTACTTGATTAACGGCGGCTAAGCAGCCACCAGTTAACAGGCGGCTAGTTTTGTGTTTTGTTTTTGTTTTTGGGCTGAAAAAGGCTGCTGTGACGTTTGGGCTGAGGTTTTTGTCGGGTGTCTTGCTTTTATCCAAGGGTTATTAACCCCTTGTTGGGTTAACTTGCGTTTCCTCGTTTTCGTGTTTCGCGTTTCGGTTTTTGTCGTGTTTTTCGATTTTGGCTCGGAATAAAAATGTTTCGTGTTGTATTATTTTGTAATATCGTAAAATTTGGTTTTACGAAAATGTGACTCGTGAGGTGAGTTGGCCCGTTTTAGTTGCGTATTTTTGTAGTTGCGGGTTGGTTTTTGTGAGGCCGTTTTTGTGAGCTGCTTTTTGTGGGATGCTTTTGTGAGGAAATAATCGTGTCGTATTTTAGCTTAAAATAGGCGACAAAATTAATGTTCAATTTTACGAAATATGCAAATTTAAAATAAATACGTTAAAAACGACTAAAATGTTTTGGACACTTTGTACCGTTTCGTCTATTTATAAAACATGCATAAAAGTCCATTTTCATCATCGGGTTGCTTTAGGGGGGTACGGATACGGGTATCTACAGAGCCCCCAGTTTGACTGAGCTTGGACTAAAGCGCTAGTCAAACTTCAGAAGATAGTATCCGGACCACTACAGTCTTGATACTACCTGGCGGCGCTAAGTATGTGTCTCGGGGAGAGACGAGGACTTAGTCTTGGGAAATCTGAGGAGGGACGGTACATGTTTAAGGACATGACGGTCCTGCATATTTAGGGGCCTGCCAGCCTGCGTGTTGCTTGGATGCTTCTGGATGGTGCTTTGCTTGTGTGCGAGTGCTTGTGCTACTTGCTGGTGCTTTGCTCGAGACGGTTGCTGATGTTGAACGATGCTTGACGGCGTTTTGTAGTCTAGCCGACTTTGCGCGTTGAATGCTTGCTGTGTGCTTGAGATGGTTGCTGATGTTGAGTGCTTGTTGCATGCTTGATCTGGTGTTTGTGCTTCAATGTCATTCTCGTAAAAGAGGCTTTGTGTTTATGTATTTGACTCGTAAAAGAGGCTCGGTGCTTTTGTTGGGCTCGTAGAAGAGGCTTAATGCTTTGCTGGACTCGTAAAAGAGGCTTGGTGCTTGGTGCTTGACTCGTAAAAGAGGCTTGGTGTTTTTGTGACTCGTAAAAGAGGCTTAGTGTTTTTGTTTGACTCGTAAAGAGGTTTGGTGCTTTTGTGACTCGTAAAAGAGGTTTAGGTGTTTTTGTGAGACTCGTAAAGAGGTTTAGTGCTTTGCTTGACTCGTAAAGAGGTTTAGGTGTTTTTGTGAGACTCGTAAAGAGGTTTAGTGCTTTGCTTGACTCGTAAAGAGGTTTAGGTGTTTTTGTGAGACTCGTAAAGAGGTTTAGTGCTTTGCTTGACTTGTAAAAGAGGTTTGATGTTTTGCTTGACTCGTAAAGAGGCTTAGGTGCTTGGTTGTTTAACTTTTGCGGAAAAAGCAAAAATTGATCCTGATTTTTGTGACTTTTGCGGGAAAAGCAAAAATTGATCCTGATTTTTGTGATTATTATATAGTGTAGCCCCCAGTTTGACTTAGGTTTTAGTGTAAAACGTTAGTCAAACTTGCTGTTGCTGCTTTTGATTTTAGCCCCCAATTTGACTTAGGTTTTAGTGTAAATCGTTAGTCAAACTTGTTGTAGCTGCTTTTGATTTTAGCCCCTAGTTTGACTTAGGTTTTAGTGTAAAACGTTAGTCAAACTCGTTGTAGCTGCTTTTGATTTTAGCTCCCAGTTTGACTTAGGTTTTAGTGTAAAACGTTAGTTAAACTCGTTGTAGCTGCTTTTTATTTTAGCCCCCGGTTTGACTTAGGTTTTAGTGTAAACCGTTAGTCAAACTCGTTGAAGCTGCTTTTGATTTTAGCCCCCCAGTTTGACTTAGGTTTCAGTGTAAACCGTTAGTCAAACTCGTTGAAGCTGCTTTGCAAATGGCTTGCGTTGGTGTCGTTGAATGGACACCGTCAGGTGGATGGGGTCGTTGGCTGACCTTGCTTGCGGCTGTATTTTGAAACCTGTAATGTATTGTTAGTCGTGCGAAAACGCGAATCTCGATTGAGATTACGTGCCTCGAAGTGCGTGAAAATGCAGTTTTAAGAAAATGCATCGTGCTTTACGTGAAAACATGCGTAAAACGTGTTTTGACAAAAATGATGTATGCAGTTTGCAAAAAGGTGTTTCGATGAAAACGCAATGTAAAAATTGCGCTTTTTTTTTTTTTGAAAATGAGTTGCGAAATGCGAGAATTGTAGTTTGTGTAAAGCTGAAAACGTGTTTGAGGATGACGGGTTTTTTGAATGTGAAAAACAAAAAAACGTCAAGTTGGGATGTAAAACGGGGTAATGTGATACACGGCTGCGTTCTGTTGAGTATGAAAAGGGGTCTTTGGTGTAAAAAGGGTGTAACTGCCGTAGTGGCGAGGGTTTGCGGTCGGGCGATGCGTTGCCTGGGAGGGTGGTGCTTGGGTGTCATAAAAGTCGTTGCCTCCTCCTGTGATCCGTGATCCATGAAATTGAAAGGATGCCGAGAGGTGTCGAGATTAACATGAGCAGCTGATGGATATGGCGTCGAAGGGACCTTGTTGCAGTTCGTCGTCAACTCTAAGCCCTGAAGACATTGTAGTCTGCTTCATCATTCCTAAGACCTATGAGGACATCAGAGGTCATAGTTTTGTCTTTTGCTCTAGAGACGGAAAATCCAAAACGTAACTACTTTTGACTATCGTTAATGAAATGAACGTTTTCGTTTACGTTTGCCTCGTTTGCTGTTTTGTAAAAAGAGTTGTATCCTCGATTTTTTTAAGCTTTGGATCTTGATCTTGCGTTTGTGTTGACTGTGCCTTCGACCTTTTTAAGCTTCAGGCGTGTCATTTTTGTGATGTTTTGTGCTGACTATGCCTTCGACCTTTTTAAGCTTCAGGCGTGTCATTTTTGTGTTGAATGTCGTCTTTTTAACCCTTTAGGTTTTCAGACGGATGTTTCGTGTTGGCTGTGCCCTCGACCTTTTTAAGCTTTGGGCGTGTCGTTTTTGTGTTGAGTATTGCCTGCCTTGAGTGGCAGATGTGTGTTTTGTGTTGACTATGTTCTCAACTTTTTTTAAGCGTTGAACGCGTCGTTTTGTGTTGAATGTGGGTCGCGCTTTTCACAAAGCTGCCTACGTATCCACGTGAGTGGAATCAGACCGGCGTAGTTCGGAGTCGTATTTTGTGTTGAAGGTGCACGTTTAGGGGCATACCGGCCCAGGAATTTATTTTTGATTTTTGTACAGGGAGTGCACGTTTAAAGGCATGCCAGCCCCTGAAATGCTTTTTTTGATTTTTTGTGGAGAGTGTGCACGTTTAAGGGCATGCCGGCCCAAGAATTGTGTTTTGTAGGGGGTGCACGTTTAAGGGCATGCCGGCCCGTAGAATTGTGTTTGTACACGTTTAAGGACATGTCGGTCTGAGAATTGCGATTTTTAACATTTTGTCTGTTTGCATCTTATAAATACATTGCAGAGTGTTTCGTGGGTGTTGGTTGTTTTGTAGTTAGGAATGGTTTGATATCAGGGTTTTGTATGCTCAGCCCCCAGTGTGGTCGGAAGCATGAGTACACGCGGGTTTGTTGCACTGTTTTGCGCCAATGGGTAGTATTTGGATGTATGGGGGCTTGTGTTAGCAGGGATGAAGGGTTGGGTAATGTGTCTGTGGATCCCTGTAGGTCGTAGACATGCGCTTCGTACGCTGTGGTGTTAGTGGTGACTTTGAAGCCTTGAGAGAGGGGTGCGTGGTTGTCTTTTGTGATTAATAGGAGTATTCCTGTATTATGATCGTGGTGGTTGGACACCTGACTGATTGTGGAGTCCTTAGTGATTGTGCTTTCTGCGGTGTTTTTTGACGAGAATGTCGGTGTTTCTTGGATATGCTTTGTTTGGGTTATGGCAGTCAGTGTATACTGGGATTTCGCCGGTTTTCTTTGTGGCTGGGATTGTGTTTGATGTCCAGTTAGCATTTTTGTTGGCTTGGACGAGGTGTTGTGACTTTTGTTTGATGTGCTTGATGCCCTGCTTTTGTTGTTGCGGGGTGTTTGGTCAGAGACGGATATGTCTTTGTGAGACCAGATGTGGGTGCCGTTGATTTTTGTAAGTAGCTTGGAGGCTGCATATTTTGTCTGTGCTTGGGGAAGGCCACAGTGGTAGTTTTCCGGGTTCCTGAGGTGTTTTGGCGTTGGTGGTTGTTGTATGTTCGGGGACGGAAGGCTGCTTGGGTCTGGAAACAGTGTCTGCAATGTATTTATATGATGCAATGTCGTTTTGTTTAATGTTATCGCGATCGTTAGAATGTGCAAAAGAGAATGTACAAAAGTAAAGAGGCAAAACGAGGCAAAGTGTAACCGAAAACATTCTTGTCATTAATGTTGTTAAAAGCAGTTACATTTGAAAATTGCTCAGACTATAGAGCTCGAGACAACCCTACAAACTCTAATTCCTAACTAGGTCTACTGTTTTAGGAATGTAATTGCGCGTCCTGGTTGGCTTAGAAGACCTGGCGTCATGATGACGTGGGACCCTAAACCCTAGGCGTAGATGCTTGAATTGAAACCACCTGCGTCATTGGTGGATTCGTCGATGCTTTCTCAAGTGTAGGAGGGTTGCTCGGAAGTTCGAGGCTTTAATGGTGATGATTTCACCGTCCTGAGGTAGTTTAACCTTCTGGTGTAGAGTTGATGTGATAGCCCGGGCATCGTGAATCCAGGGTCTGCCTAACAACATGTTGTATGCCGGGGGAATGTCCATAACCTGGAATTCAGTTTCTGTCACGACATATTCTGTCACGACGGATAATGAGATGATACCCTCTATGCCGCGACGTGTACCATCGTATGCTTTTATGCCGCCGGAGCTGGGGGTGCAGTCACTCTTCTTTAGTCCCAGTTTGATTGCGGTCGCTAAAGGTAGAATGTTGATTGCAGAGCCGTTATCGACGAGGGTAACGGGTAATGTCATGCCACGACAATCTGCATTTATGTAGAGTGCTAGATTGTGTCTATCTCCAAAGGGCGGCAGGTCTGCGTCAGAGAAGGTTATGGCACCCGGTAGCCAGTCCCGGATGATGTGGCTGACAAGTTGTGCTGGAGATGTCTTTGTTGCGATTGGAGTGACTTGTAGGGCTTGTTGAAGGGCCTTGCGATGTCCTGGCGAGTCCTGCAAGAGTTGCCATATCGAAGTGCTTGATTTTGTTTTGGGGAGTTGTCTGGGTGGCGTACTTTTGATTCTGTGCACAGTTGTGCTGGGTGAAGGAATATCTGCTATGGGTGAGGTAGGCGGAGCAATCTCATCTGTGAGTATGCCCTTGCCGTTGTTTTTGTTTGCGAGTCTTGAAGGGAACCCTGATGGTTTCCGTAGCTTCAAAGGAGCTTGGTACGGGCGTCGGGGGTATGAAACCTCACGGGCGCTGTCAGATGGCCTGACGGGATATTGATAAGGGATCTGCACGAGGACCCTTTTCTCATCTGCATGTTTTGCTTTTGTTTTTGTTTTAGTTTTACGAATGCGCCTGGGTCTGTCGTCGTAGTCATTGGTAATGTCGTAAACGACATTGACTTCATGGTCGTCTGTGGGGCCCAAATGGGAGCAGTCAAGAATGGGATGTGTTCCCACGAATATAGTGTGATCATGCTGGTTTGATGGCTTAAGAGCTGCGCTTGTTTTGTCGATCGTCTTGTCGTCGATCATGTCTTGGATCATGTTTCTTAGACGGGAGCAGTTTTCGGTGTCATGCCCCTTTCCCCTGTGGAATTCACAGTAGGCGTTTCGGTCCCATGACTTCGGTCGCTTATCTTCAGGCGGTACGCTAGTAGGGCTTGGAAGCTGCAGGATGTTCCTCTTCACGAGCTTTTTTAATGCCTTGGAGTAAGACATGTATAGGGGGTCAAAGTGTCGTCGTTGTCTTGACGAAGATGGCCCAGCAGATGCTGACTTGGGTGTAGCGAGCGTAGGCTGTGTTATGAACATAGGTGATGCTGCTAGTGCATTCGAGTTGACAGAGTTGACTGGTTCAGTTGTTGCTGTAGGTCGAGAGGTGTTGCCTTGGTGACCATGGCCTGTAGTCTTGGCCAGCTTGTAGTTGCGGATTTCACCTTCCATGGACCGGATTCTTTTAGCATTTTGCGTAGATTCTTTCGCGAAACGCCTTGCAGTTTTTTCGGCCTCGAGCTTTTGCATTATCGCCAAATATTCGACATGAGTGGCGAGATTGGTGATCTTGTCGTTGAGTAGTTGAAGATGTTCAGCGATCGTCATCGGCAGCGGAGGGGCAACTTCGTTGTTCACAGGATTGAAGTGGAAATTCATATTGCTTCTATGAGCCGTGTATCCGGGGTTTTTGGTGAGCGAACCTGTGAAAGTTTCAGATTTTAGTGACCCGAAAAAGAAAGAAAAAGACTCAAACTCGCATTCGCAACCCGAATAAAATGTGTAAAAGAAAACGTGCAGGACTCGACTCGTGTTTTTAGCTGAAAAGACACGGGAGGCTGTTGAGGTAGAGGCATATTAATATATCTCTAGTCTCGATGTAGTAAAATGTTTTATATGATCACATCTGATTAGCCCAGATTGGCAGTATGTCGCTCAGGGGCTTATCGTTAGAACGTGATATGGAAAAGAGTCACAACGAAATAGCGATAGGCTAGTCGTTTTGAGGATGTTAAAACGGGTAAAAAGCAAATACTGCTTGCCTTTTACGTGTGCCATAGAAAGTCGAATCAAAATGACGATAAGTCAGCCGATTCAACATGTAAAATGACAGGTTCGCGTTTGAGCGATCCTGCGTTTTGTTTGAAAAGATGTTGGTTTTAAGTCGAGGTGACTAGGAAGTCATTCGGCTTAGAATTGTTTCAAATGCATAGCGTAAAAGTAGTTGTTTTGATTAAATACCCGAAATGAATTGACATTTTGGGTTTTGCTTTATGAAATGCTTTGCGATAAATGAATTATGACGATACGTCAGTCGTATAACTCATTTATGTTTTGTAAAGGATCGAAAATATAGTGATTATTTCTAATCGAGTTTGAATGTCGCGGCGTGTTGTTTGTCTGGTTCGTTTGACGATAGGTCAATAAACCTGACGTTAGTGTTTTTTGAAAGCATGACTTTTCAAAAATGTTTGAAAATGTATTTTGAAAAGACGTCTATGAATGCATATGCTTTGAAAATGCTTTGCATGAATTTATTTGAAAGACGACTATAGTGAGGGTACTATAGCTTCGCATTTGTACGTATAAGACACGGGTTTTTGGCTTTCGGGTAAGGTTCCCTCCGATCATTCCCGCAACGTTTGTGTAGGGTTATCCGCAAGATTGCACACGTCAAAGTGTGAATTCAATACGGGTCCTAGAGCGTCCGAGTTTGACTGTTACGATCGTTTGTACGGATGCTGTACTTGTAATCGTGGAGAGGTGAGAATTCGGTTTGTCCGGAATAGTCTCGCTTATGAAGCGAACGCTATTAGGGGCCGATTCTCGAGGGGTGTGGCTTGGAAATCCCGAGGGATTTGACTTAACGTTAAATTGCTCAAACATCGAAAGCGTAGTTGTTCTCAAATTTTCAAGTTTTGCCTCTTGCTTTTTTAAATGAAATAAAAAAAAAAGCTAGTCCCCAGCGGAGTCGCCAACTGAAGGTACTCGGATCGGACCTATCTCGACGCCTCGCGCGAGCTTGCTCGAATAGGAGCAAAGCGCTACGCGAGAAAATTTGCGTAAGTGCAAAAGCGTGCGAATATTGCTATGGGGGATATCATTGCTTAAATGCTTGAAAATCGATTTGAAATTGCTTTTGGAGTCGCCACCAAATTTTAAAGGAATTTGGACCTTTTCGATGCGTCTTAAATTATAAGACGCGTGTCTTAGAATTCAAGGCGCGTCGATACCTCTCCTCCTAAGGTTATTGTGAAACCAGAGTGGATTCGGGGCAAGGTTATTGAAAGTTAATCAAAACGTTTTATGAAAAACTGAAATCAAAAGCCTACGTAAAGTAGTCTTTACTGATTTGAAAACAAGTGCTTAATTTCGACGTGTGAGCAAATAAAACGCTACGTACAAATGCGAATAATGACTCGATAATAATGCAAAATAATGAATGTGAATCGTCAAGTCATGACGTTTTGCTATGGAAATGTACGTAAAATAATTAATTCATTGACTTGAATTAATATAAAACGTTATTTTCCGACTTTTGTCTAATTCTAGTATTTTGAAAACCCTCAGTTTTGCATGTTTAAAAGACTAGTGAAACGGTACAAGTTAATGTCAAATCCGTGTTTAGTCAATGTTTAATGCATGAACGAGAATTTGCTTAAGTGTAAAATGTAACGTCGGTTTGCTTTAGTGACAGTGAGTCGTTTGTTTATGCGATATTGGCGGGGTTTAGACGGATTAGGAATCCGAATTACTACAACCGTATTACGAATACGGGTTCGTTATGCCAATATCGGGTTGGGTTAATGTAACCCTTGTCCGAGTCTAATCCGAAGGTAAAGTGTTTACCTTAAAATGCAAAGACGACAATTCGAAAATGCTAAGTGTATTAATAGAGAGAAGTGAGTGAGGTGTTGTGTGTAAGTTGTGTCAAATGAAGTGTGGGTGCATGGGTATATATAGGAGAGGGGGTTGGGCACGTCTGAGGTGAAAAGCGGCAGAGGAAGCAAAACTACCCGCCTTGATTAACAAGCGGCTAGAAAACCACCGCCTTGATTAACGGCGGCTAAGCCGCCACTTGATTAACGGCTAGAAAGCAACCACCTGATTAACAGCTAGTTTTGTGTTTTGTTTTTGTTTTTGGGCTGAAAAAGGCTGCTGTGACGTTTGGGCTGAGGTTTTTGTCGGGTGTCTTGCTTTTATCCAAGGGTTATTAACCCCTTGTTGGGTTAACTTGCGTTTCCTCGTTTTCGTGTTTCGCGTTTCGGTTTTTGTCGTGTTTTTCGATTTTGGCTCGGAATAAAAATGTTTCGTGTTGTATTATTTTGTAATATCGTAAAATTTGGTTTTATGAAAATGTGACTCGTGAGGTGAGTTGGCCCGTTTTAGTTGCGTATTTTTGTAGTTGCGGGTTGGTTTTTGTGAGGCCGTTTTTGTGAGCTGCTTTTTGTGGGATGCTTTTGTGAGGAAATAATCGTGTCGTATTTTAGCTTAAAATAGGCGACAAAATTAATGTTCAATTTTACGAAATATGCAAATTTAAAATAAATACGTTAAAAACGACTAAAATGTTTTGGACACTTTGTACCGTTTCGTCTATTTATAAAACATGCATAAAAGTCCATTTTCATCATCGGGTTGCTTTAGGGGGGTACGGATACGGGTATCTACAAGACCCAACAGACATTGACAAATTTATTTGTGCCGAGATACCAGATAAAGAGGCGGACCCGATTGGATTTGAGGCGGTTATGCGGCACATGGTTCATGGCCCTTGTGGAAAACACAGCGTTTGACATCACACGTTGAGCACCCTTTTTCCCTTCGTATAACACATTTTTAACATCAAGTTAAGTGCCCTACTCTATTGTACCAATGTAATTCAGTCTCATTTTATATTTGCACGGACATTAAACAAGTCATACATATAATCCTTAGCTTTATTAAGAAATCATCTTGTCATCCTCAAAGGTAATTAATATTTTCCACTCTCTCTCTTTAAAATGATAATCAAGTGACCACTATTTCTCTTCAATCTTGTCTGAAATCTAAGTGGTGTAATATTCTTATATTGTATATTCAAAATGAATTCAAATTTTTGCTAGATGGAAACTGTAGATACCCGTATCCGTACCCCCCCAAAAACAAACCCGATGACGAAAAGGACTTTCATGCATGCTTTTAAATAAGTCGAAACGGTACAAAAATGTCTAAAACGTGTTTAGTCATTTTTAGCGTATTAATTTGAATTTGCATAATCATAAAAATGAATGTCACTCTTAGTCATTATAAGCATAACACGAGCACAATACAGGAACGTCCTATTAAGACAAGCCACAAAAACAGCCCAACAAGCTACAAAACGGCCCAAACTTACAAAAACGACCCAAAACGCACACTAACGCAACACGCAAAACGGGCCAAAGTGCGTCCCGTATCACATTTCCACAAAATTAAACTCTACAATACCGTAAAATAATATACTTCAATATTATTTTATTTCGAGCCAAAACCGAAAAACACGACAAAAACCGAAACACGAAAACCGATATTTGGACCAAAACTAATTGGCCCAAATTAGACTTAACATACAAGTTAAATACCTCACAAAACACCATCATTACCTTATTAATACGTCACATAACCAAAGGCAGCTTAGCAGCACACCAAAACAAAAATAAAATCGCCTGTAAACAGGCGATTAAAAATTAAATCGCCTGTTTACAGGCGATTAAAAATTAAATCGCCTGTTTACAGGCGATTATGTTTTTCTCTCCTGACCCTGGTTCTTTTATTTCATTTGGCGGCTGCATTGAAACTTAATCACAGGCTCACAGGCGATTAAGTTTTGTCCATGCACAAAAACGAGCCATTTCCTATAAATACCAACCCCCTACATTCATTCAAAACATCGGTTTTTAAAAACACATTAACACACTTACAAAATCCACATTTTCGAAAGGTAAACATTTTACCTACGTTTTGGACGTTTGAAACTCGGACGAAGGGGTTACAATAACCCCAACCCGATATTGGCATTAGCGAAGCCGTATTCGTAATACGGTTGTAGCAATTCGGATTCAGAATCCGTCTAAACCTCGCCAATATCGCATAAACAACGACTCAATATCACTAAAGCAAACCGACGTCACTTTTATAATTATGCAAGTCCTCATTCATGCATTAAATTACGACTAGATCACGGATTCGACACTAAATTATACCGTTTCAGTTAGTCTTTTAAGCATGCTAAACCGAGGGTTTTTCACAAATTCTTAAGAGTCAAATACGAGGTCGGAAAATAACGTTTATTGTAATAATTCAGTCAATGAATTATTATTTAACGTACATTTCTCATAGCAGAATGTCTTAGCTTTGACGTTTTATATTATTCGCACATATTCGCACTTGTACGTAGCGTCAATGAATTAATTCATACATATTCGCACTTGTACGTAGCGTCATTTTAGCCCAAATATCGAAATTAAGCAAATGTTTTCAAATTAGTAGAAACTACTTTTACGTAGGCTTTTTGATTACTGTTTTCAAAATACATTTTGTCAAAACTTTCGAAAAGTAACCTCACTCCGAACCCCTTCTCTGGTTTCAAACCTCAGATAGATAGGTATCGACGCACCTTGAAATCTGAGACACTCATGTCTTATATTTTAAGATGCGTTGAATAGGTTCCAAATTCCTTTAATATTTGGTGGCGACTCC
The DNA here is from genome assembly GCA_023091065.1 of Dianthus caryophyllus. Taxonomy (NCBI): domain Eukaryota; kingdom Viridiplantae; phylum Streptophyta; class Magnoliopsida; order Caryophyllales; family Caryophyllaceae; genus Dianthus; species Dianthus caryophyllus. Next base: position 4,675,613 of record CM041529.1, on the reverse strand, counting down.
GAAAATACATTTTCAAAAAGGATTTTCTACTTTTTCTTTTTGGTCACAAATTCATGCAAGGATCTCCCCCATTTTTACAAACTTCGCGCTTTTTCCTCAAGGAGAGGCATTCAAGACTCCCACGCCAAGACGGGCGAGGTCAAGCGCGCAGGGCGTCGATAGGTTTTCCCAAATTCCCGGTACCTTCAGCTGACGACTCCGCTGGGGACGAGCATGATTTTTATTATTTTTGAAAAACTAGTTTTTCTTTTATTTTAAAAACATAAAGAAGTGAAGCTTGAAACTTTGAAAACATTTACGCTTTCGATATTTGGGCAAAAATACGTTGAGTCGAATCCTCCTGATTCATAACCACACCCTTCAAGGGACGACCCCTTGTAACGCTTGCTTCATAAGTGAGATAACTCTGGACACGTCGATCTCTCACCCCTCCACGATTACAAGTACGGCATCCGTACAAACAATCGTAACCAGTCAAACTCGAACGCTCTAGGGCCCGTATTGAATTCACACCTAAGACGTGTGCAATCTTGCGGATAACCCAACCTAAACGTTGCGGGAATGGCCGGAGGGAACCTTACCCTATAAACCAAAAACCTGTGTTTATATGTACAAGTGCGAAGCTATAGTACCCTCACTATAGTCGTCTTTCAAAAACAATTGCATGCAAAAACAATTCCTAGGCATTATACATTTAAAATACGTCCATTTTTGAAAATACATTTTTAAACTTTTTTTCAAAAGGTCATGCTTTTAATATAATATAGTCGGGGTCATTGGCCTATAGTCAATTGAACCTGACAAGTAACATGCCGCGACGTTTAAAACCGATCGGAAATAATCACTACATTTCCAATCTTTTTCAAAACGTAAATGAATTATGCGACTGACGTATCGTCATAATACATTTATTGTTAAAAACATTTTTCAGAGCAAAAACCCGAGAATGTCAATTCGTTTCGGATATTTTAAAACAAAATTAACCTTTTGTACTTTAGAATTAGCTCTAAGTCGAGTGACTCACTAGTCATCCCGATTTTAAAATGAACTCTTTCTCTCAAAAACAAAAACGCGGGCCCGTTCAGATGCGAACCCGTTGATTTAAATTTTGAATCGAGTGACTTATAGTCATTTTGATTTAATTTCTTGAGTCACACATAAAAGGCGAACAAGTGATCACCTTTTACCCTATTTTAACATCCTCAGATCGACTAGCCTATCGCTACTTCGGTTTGATCCTTTTTATCATAATCTAAATGATAAACCCCTAGCAACATACCGCTAAACTGGGTTAATCTGGTTATGATCATACAAATTTTCCTACCTCGAGATTAGGGACATGTCAATATGCTCCTACCTCAAAAGCTTCCCGTGTCTTTCCAAAAGCTAAAAACACGAGTCGAGTCTTGCACCCACTTTTTACACTTTTTACTTTTCTTTGGTTGTGAATGCGATTTTTCGTTGAGTCTTTTCTTCCCTTTTAGAATCACTAAAAGCTTGAAACTTTGTCAGGTTCGCTCATTCAAAAACCCTGAACCCACGGCTCGTAAACGCAAAATGAATTTTCGTTTCAACCTTGCAAGTGACGAAGCTGCCCTTCCACCACCTCCTCCACTAATGACGATCACCGAACACGTAAGGCTGCTCGAACACAAGATAGCCAATCTCACCACTTTGTTCGAACATCTGGCTGCCATGCAAAAGATCGAAACCGAGAAAAACGCTAGACTATTCGCCAAAGAGTCTGCTCGACACATTAAGAGGATTCGATCCCTAGAAGATGAAATTCACAAGTACAAACTGGCCAAAACTACAGATCATGGTCGCCATGGCAATACTCCTCGAACCACAACAACGACTGAACCATTTAACACTGTAAACTCAAAGGCACTAGCGGCGCAACCAGTATTCCTAGCGCAACCCACTCCTGCTGCACTCAGGTCATCACCAGTTGGGCCGTTCTCGTCACAACAGCGACGAAGGTTCGGCCCCCTCTTTATGTCCTACTCAAAGGCATTGGGAAAGCTCGTGAAGAAAAACATTTTGCATCTTCCTAAACCCACCAATGTACCACCCGAGGATAAGAAACCACTGTCATGGCACGAAGACTCCTATTGTGAGTTCCACAGGGGGAAAGGGCATGACACTAAGAATTGCTTCCGTCTCGAGAATGTAATCCAAGACATGATCGACAACGAAACGATCGACAAGCGAAGCACAGCTCCTAAACTGTCAAGCCAGCACAACACCTCCCATTCTCGCCCCATTTTTGTAGGAGCGCAACCCATCCTCAATCATCCCCTCCTAGCTCCCGCGGGCGATCACGAAGTCAACGTCCTTTGCGATAGCATCAACAACAACGGTAACAACATCGATCACATTCACCAAGCTAAGTCAAAAACAAAACCAAGGTATGAGGATAAGGAAGGAGTCTTCACCTAGATCCCTTATCAGCACCCCCTCAGACAGTCCGACGGCCACAATAAGACTTCTCACCTCCAACATCTGTTTCAAGACCCAGAGGAACTACTAATACCGCCTGGATTCCCTCCCAAACGCACAAGCAAAAGTAGAGACAATGGCATAGTCAAAGTTATGACTACCCTACCCATAACAAACGGCCTGTCCTTTAACACAACATGGCGTAACACCGAAGATACCCTCCCAACACAACTCATTAACCGCATCATCCGGGATTGGCTACCAGGTGCCATAAGTTTCTCCCACGCGGACCTGCCACCCTTTCGAGATCCACACAACCCAGCACTCTACATAACCGTAGAGTGTCTTAACATGGTACTACCCGTTACCCTCATCGACAACGGCTCGGCAATCAACATCCTGCCCCTAACAACCGCCATCAAGCTAGGAATAAAGGAAAGTGATGTCACCCCTTGCTCCAACAGCATAAGAGCATACGACGGTACATCCCGCAGCATAGAGGGTGTTATATCACTACCCGTCATGACAGGGTTTGTCGAAACGCAAATCGAGTTCCAGCTCATGAATATCCCCCCGGCATACAACATGTTGCTAGGTAGGACCTGGATTCACGCTACCGGAGCCATCATATCAACTCTGCACCAAAAATTTTAGCTTCCCTTTTACAACGAAATCATTACCATAGAGGCCTCGGACTTTCGAGCCGCTCTCCATCAACAAAAACTTGAAGAAAACGCCACCCAATCTACCAACGACCCAGGAAGTCCCAATTCAAGCATCTACACCTAGAGTCTAGGATCCTGCGTCATCATGACGCCAATTTTCTAAAAACGGCTAGGTCACTCGATTACATTCCTAATGTAGTAAATCTTAGTAAGGAATTAGAATTTAAGGTTATCCAAAGCTCCCTCGACTGAGCTATCTTCAAATGTAACCGCTTTTGATAACATTAATAACATGAAAGTTTTTTGTTACTCTTTGCCTCATTTAAAATCTACATATTCTAATGATTGCGATAATTTTAAACAAAATAACATTGCATTATATAGATACATTGCAAGCATTGTCTCAAAACCCGAACATGACCCCATTATTGAAGACACAACAACCATCAACATAGGCACGCCTGAAGAACCTCGAGAACTACAGCTGGGGGCTTCCTTAAGCACAGAAGAAAGGACCACATACACCAAGCTCCTTGCAGAATTCAAGGACGTCTTCGCATGGTCGTACAAAGACATGCCTGGCATCGACCGCGAGATAGCTGAACACCGCATCCCGATCAAGCAAGGTAGCAGACCGGTCAAGCAGAAACTCCGACGCATCAAGCCAAAATGGTCTCTCATGGTCAAAGAAGAGATCGAAAAGCAACTACAAGCCGGGTTCATCCATGTCATCGAATACTCCGACTGGGTCTCCAACATGGTTCCGGTTATGAAGAAAAACGGCAAAATACGGGTATGTGCCGACTTTCGAGACCTGAACAAAGCCTGCCCAAAAGACGATTTCCCACTACCTCACATGGATATTCTAGTCGAGAACACAGCGGACCACGCCTTACTGTCATTCATGGATGGCTATGCAGGATACAACCAAATCAAAATGGCAACAGATGATATGCCAAAAACTACTTTCGTAACCCCCTAGGGAACATACTGCTACACAGTCATGCCATTTGGGCTCATCAATGCCGGCGCTACCTACAAACGCACTGCTACCACCTTGCTCCACGACATGATGCATAAGGAGGTTGAGGTATACGTCGACGACATGATCGTAAAATCAAAAGAAAGAAATGACCACGTCACAATCCTTCGGAAATTCTTTACCCGAATCAGACAGTATAAGATGCGATTAAACCCACAGAAATGCACCTTTGGGGTCACATCAGGCAAATTGCTAGGCCACATAGTAAGCCAGCGCGGGATCAAAATAGACCCGACCAAAATCAAAGCAATAATGGGCATGAAGCCGCCAAGCAACATCGATGAAATAAGAAGCTTTTTGGGACAAGTCCAATATATCTCCCGATTTATCAGCAAACTCACCATGATTTGCGAACCAATCTTCAAAAAGTTGAATAAAGAAGAGCATACGAAATGGGACGACGATTGTCGACAAGCATTCGACAAGGTCAAGAGCCTACTTACAAATCCACCCGTTCTGGTACCTCCACAAAAGGATTTGCCACTATCGCTATACTTAACGACCACGCCAAACGCCATGGGTGCCATGCTCGCCCAGGAGGTCGACAACGAAGAGCGAGCCGTTTACTACATTAACAAAAAGTTCCACGACTACGAAACTCGGTATGAACCAGTCGAGAAAAGCTGCCTCTCGCTGGTCTGGGCAACCAAAAAGCTCAGACACTACCTACTCACTAGCACAACAAGAGTATACTCCTTAATGGACCCTCTCAAATACCTGTTCGAAAAACCGGTCCTAAACGGACGCATGGCCAGGTGGACTCTGCTTCTCGCCAAGTACGAACTCAAGTACCGCCCTCTTAAAGTAATCAAGGGAAGAGCAGTTTCCCACTTTCTCGCAGAAAATGCTATCGTCGAACAACCCATGATCGACATAATGTCATTTCCTGACGATGGGATCTTTGCCGTAGAAGAGGAATACTGGCAATTATACTTTGACGGAGCATCAAACTACCGCGGCTACGGATTGGGAATACTCCTAATATCCCCAAACGGCGACCATACACCACTCTCGATCAAGCTCGACTTTAGCGTCACAAACAACGCCGCAGAATACGAAGCCTGCATTTACGGCCTACAAGCAGCAATCGCTCTCAAGATAAGGAACAGCCGGCGTGCATGGAGATTCATTCCTCATCATAAATCAAGTGACAGGGGCATGGAAGATCATGAGCGAAACCCTCACCAAATACCAAGCAAAAGTACAAAAACTCCTAACCAACTTCGACTACGCCGAATTTTATCACCTCCCAAGGGAAGAAAACCAGTTTGCCGACGCACTGTAAAAACTCTCATCCCTCCTAAACATGCCACCAAACATGAAATTACTACCCATCATCGTCGAAAGACGAGACGAACCAGCATACATCCACACCATTGACTTGACGAAGCCGAGCAAACAGAGCCTTGGTATCAAGCCATAATCAACTACAAAACAAACAGCACTTACCCATCCGACACCGATAAACGTGGCCAGAGAGCCATTAGACTCCTAGCATCCCAATTTGTCCTAGAAATGGGACAATTACTCAAGAAGACCCCACAAGGCACGCTCCTCATATGTGTCGACTACAAAAAAGGACAAGAAATCATCGCGCAAGTCCACGACGGCGAATGCGGTCCTCACATGAACACTCGGGCACTCTGCAAACAGATTCTACGGCTAGGATGGTATTGGACAACCATGGAAGCAGACTGCATCCAATACGTCAAGCACTGCCACAACTGTCAAATTTTCAAAGAATGTACAAAGATATACCCTTCACCACTATACAGCCTAACCTCGCCCTGGCCCTTTTCAACTTGGGGCGTCGACGTAATAGGAAAAGTCCACCCCATCGGAGCAGGAGGTCACTGTTTCGTGCTAGTGGCAATCGACTACTTTACAAAATGGGTAGAAGCAGCATCTTTTCGAACCCTTGGCTCCAAGGAGGTCGCCAAGTTCATCCTGACAAACATTATATGCCGATATGGCATACCCCATGAGTTCATCAGCGATCAAGGCTCGCACTTTCAGCGCGAGATAAAAGCTATACTGACAAAATACAACATACAATAACACAAATCCTCACCTTATCGACCCCAAACCAATGGAGCCGTTGAAGCAGCAAACAAGACAGTCGTCACCATACTCGAGAAGATGATCGACAGTTGCAAAGAGTGGCCCAACAAGATACCATATGCATTATGGGGATACCGCACAACCATTCGCACACCCACAGGCATGACACCCTATTTCCTCACCTACGGCATGGAAGCCGTCCAACCAATGGAAATAGAAATACAATCACTACGCATACTAATGGAAAGTAGCATCCCAGAAGCAGAATGGGCCTGTGAACGCTACGAACAACTCATGCTCTTGGACGAACGCCGACTTCACTCCCTGAGCACCGTACGAATGTACCAAGCACGATTACAACGAGCATTCAACAAACGAGTCAAGCCACGAAACATCAAAGCGGGGGATCTCGTACTAAAGTCAGTCCGAGCACCACTTCCAGCCGACCCGCGAGGGAAGTTCAAGCCTAACTGGGCTGGGCCCTACCTCGTCAAGGAAATCTACACAGGCGGAGCAGTAAAACTAACCGACTTGGACGGTCAAGAGTTTAACCTCGCAACGAACTTCGATCAACTCAAGAAATACTATCCTTGAAAAATCCTTGCAATGCATCTATAAAATACAATTTTCTAAAAACAATTCATGCACCGGCATGTCCTTAAACATGCACCATGGACCGGCATGTCCTTAAACATGCACCATGGGCCGGCATGCCCTTAAACGTGCACTCTCTCTACAAAAATCAAAAATACAATTCATGGACCGGCATGCCCTTAAACATGCACCATGGGCCGGTATGCCCCTAAACATACATTTCCCGAACTACGCCGGTTTGATTCCATTTTTCATGGATACGTAGGCAGCTTTGCAAAAAGCACAACCGATATTCAACACAAAAATGACGCGTCCAAAGCTTAAAAAGGTTAAGGACATAGCCACCACAAAATTCGCTTTATAACCTAAAAGGTTAAAATAAGGCGATATTCAACACAAAAATGACGCGTCCAAAGCTTAAAAAGGTTAAGGACATAGTCACCACAAAATTCGCCTCATAACCTAAAAGGTTAAAATAAGGCGGCATTTAACACAAAACGACACGTCTAAAGCTTAAAAAAGGCTAAGGATATAGTCATCACAAAAACGTTCCACCACCCAGAGGGTAAGAGAAACAACATTCAACAAAACATGACAAACCCAAAGCTTAAAAAAGTCGAGGGAATAGTCGATAAAAAATTCCTGAAAACAAAAACCATGCTTACACTCTAAACTTTGAAAAAAGGATTAGAGCCAAGGAATTTTACACAAAATAATAAGCAAAATGAGGCAAAGTCGTAAATAAAAACCTGATTTTTATTAATCTTAAAAAGAACGGTTACATTTTGGATTTTTCAAAGTAGGAGCATAACTACAACATTAGAAATATACTAACAAACACTACAATATATGTTACAATACTTATACAAATCCCGGCATGTACATCGGGTTTAGGATAGACAATATAATACATAATACGACATAATACAACATAGTATGAACATAATACTAACAACAAAACAATAAAACAAACACCAGATTCTTATCATCATCAAAAGCAGACTCCAAACTTTTCAGCTGAATGGAGGAGCACCAACCCTCAACCCCTACGGCGATCCCCAACATTACCATGACGACCTGGAGCACCCGGCCCTGGTATGCGTCGACGGCCGAACACACACTCCGCCGCTGAAAGAGGCGCCGAGCTCGAAGCATCACCCCCACCACTGTTGCGTCCGAAGCGGATCGGGTCATAAGCAGACGTCGGCGGAGGCTCGTTAAGTTCAAGGGCACGGAGACGAGCCCTCTCATGAGCACTTTGAGCAACGGTCCATTTAACATAGGCCCTCGATACCCGGATCGTCCTAGGAGTACCAGCCACAAGCCACTTAGGGCGCATGATCCAAACACCTGCCCACTCGTCAGTCACCTGGTTATTTAAAATAACCATGTCCTGCACCATGGTGTCCTGGCACGGAATGAACTGCGTATACCTTACCTGTCGCCTCACTCGCAGGGGATGAATGTAAACACCCATCTCAAACCCGCACAAGAGAACTCCAGAAGGGCCATCGCCTACTGCGCTCGCCGTCACGTCAATAACTCCCCACCATGGTACCGACCAGCGGATAGCAGCTGACCTCACAAACTCAGGGAAATAGTCGTTAGGACGGTCATCTGGACCCAACCACCGCATATAACGGTTGGTTATACCTCCTGCGACGTACTCGCCATCAAAGCCAAAGTTGTTCAACACATTCAGCCTCTCCATTAACCACACCTGGAGAATCAAGGGACATCCCCTATACGCATGCTCCCTAATACATGCCCGGTCATCCAAGCCAAGGATCGTCTCTGCCAGGATTAAGGCAGAAGGATTGCAACTTGACTCCATCTATTTGAACAGCGGCGGCGATTAAACGCGGATCACCTAACGCTCCCTCATGCATTGAGTCCGGGAACATGTAGCGGTGTACCAAGCAAAAGGCCAACGCCCTCTTCCTGGCCACGGCAGAGATATTCCCGTTCTCATGATTCCTAAACCACTGACACAAGCGATAGAGGTTGATACGGCTCCCAACAAATAGCTCTTCCACCTCGTCTCGGGTCATCTAAAGATAATTCTGTACTTGCCTCTTATAGCCGAGCTCCTGCCTAACACATACGGGCAGGCTAATACGCACCCACCCGCCGATAGCCCCAAACTCCTCAACTAAAGGGCAAACTTCTCCGTAAGGAAAGCGGAACACATGCAGGCTCGGGTCCCAATACTCAAGACAAGCATCCAGGAACTCGGGCTCCATTTGAGCTTGCCTCAGCCCAAGTAATACCCCGATACCGCAATCCTTCAAATCCTTCTTCTCTATACCCGACAAAGACGCACACCAGCGACGCAAGTTTCCTTCAAAGTTCTCCATTTTCCGACAAACGTTCCGTAAATATTTTGAATATTATTGGAATATCGAGAATGGGAAGATGAAAGGATGAGTATTTTGAAGTAACCTACCCCTTCTTTTATAGCCGAGATTTGCAAAACAAAGTGCAACACAAAAACATAAACGCTAGTGAACAAGCGATTAAAAGAAATCAAACAAAAACCACAAAACAAAAACTTAATCGTCAGAACAAAGCGACAAATTTTATTCACTGCTTACAAAGCGATTTAAATTTTCTTTCCTGACAAAATTATTCGATTTCTTACAACTCTTACACACCTATACCCTATATTTTTAACTTTTATTACTCCACATTATTTCTACCAACCTTGAACCTATTTTTACGGTCCCGTCACGTCGTCTCGATTTGCGTAATTGACTCCCGTCTTTCGTAATTTTCATATTCACAAAACACGATAATCGCACAAAAACTAAACACTACAAAAAACACGATTTTCGCATTCACAATTTTCTTCTCAAAACATCGTTTTAGCTCACATTTTTACAATGTCAAAAGCGTCTTTTTACGAGTCTAAAATATTTTCTAAACAGCATTTTTCAAAACTCTACATTTGCATATAGTTTAATCATAAACGATTCGGTCTCAATCGAGACACGTATATATGTTTACAACTAACAATGTTTTGCAGGCACGCTCGGCAAGTAAATATGCAAGGATTCCAAACCCGGCTACAACCTAAGCATGCATTTTCGCAACGAGACAAAATATTCAAAGCCTAGGATGCCACACACAAAGCCAACAACTACAACAGAAGCCGAACCACAAAACTTACCCATAAACACCCACAAAGCCTAAAATCAACCATACACAAGGCCAAATACAAATAAGGCCAATAAATACGAGTAAGTCTTAAATACATAAGCCGCCACATACAAATACTAACACACATAATACAAGTCAAAATCCAAAATACATATACAAGTCCAAGTCCCGAAATACAAAAATACAAGTCCAAGCCTACGACGACTGGTCACGACGCTCAAGCGCCGCACGCAACGACTCGATCTCCGTGCGATAACCAGCCATCTCCTGCTCGCACTCAGCCCCTAGCTCTGCTCGGACACTCGCCAACTCCTCGGCATGCGCAGCCTCTAGCTCGGCCCGCGATCTCGCAAACCCCTCAGCCCTGACCCTGGCTAACTCTCGTCGAGCGTCGGTCGCCTCCTTCTGACCCCTGCAGGCATCGACAACCTTCTCGTTCACGAGCGCCCGCCACCGGTTCGCCGCCCGCCACAGCCTCTGATAGGCTAAGTCGCGTCACCTAATCAAAAATAATCCAAACTCAACACTAGCGGGTAGCAAGGGTAAGTCGGGTCGAATCCACAGGGAGAAGGTCAAATTGTTGGTTATTTTGAACGATTCTAGTCTCGGTTCGAGTGTGGTTGGTTAACTAAAACTAGAGCGAAGGAATAAGGGTTTAAACGATTAGGAAAAAGTCTAGGGAATCGGGGTTAGCAAGGGCAAAGCTAGGATGAACAATGGTGACAGAAATGAGTCGGGAATCGCATGTGCTAAGGAATAGGCTCGACCTCTCGGTTCTAAGCATCCTCTAGGTCTCAAGTGCGGGCTCTCGCAACTTACAAATGAGGGTCCTAATGGTTAGTCTCGTGCCTTACCTCAAACTAGGCTTTCGATCTTAAGTTTAGGGGTAGCAAAGGCTCACTAATCCTTGGCCAAAGGATCAACAAACGCATACAAAACAAGAAAAACCAGAGACACGTGCAAGACCCTAATCAAATCATCACCAAAATCATCCAAGACTACTCACCCATGATCACCCTTCAACCCTAGATAAAGAACTACTCACTCATAGCGAATTTAACAACAAAAGCAAATGAGAAAGATGAAAACATGATCAAAGATGATAAATAAAGAGATGATAATCAAATAGGAGAAGTTTATAACAAAACTCAATCAGAAATTGCAAGAGAAAGAGAAGAACAAAGTCGACAATACCGAAATAGGATGATCAAACAAGCAATCCGAGTCGAGAATTCAAAGTACAAGAGGAAAAATTGATCAAACCCTAAATTTTTGTGAGAATGTACTTTAAAGTGTTCTAAAAGTGCCCTCAAAATTTCGTGCGAAAATAATATGTTTTGCCCCCTCAAATAGACGAAACATTTCAAGCTAACGAAGCGTCTCAGCTGTCCCTAGTGAAGGGATCGGATCCCATTCACTAATCAAATATTAGTGTAAATCAAATTACTCTAATTTGATGAGCAAGATCTATGTAGTTACAAACATACTTTGTTACAAGTTTATAGAAATTTATACCTTCTTAAAAGGAATAAAATGGGCACAAAACTAGAACTCCTTTCTAGTTTTGTTTCTTGAGCTATCAATATGGGATGATCCTCCAAACCCTAGTTTCCAAACAAGGAAACCTCCTTCTTGTTGCACCCAAGAAGTACTCCAAATTTACTAGTGATTTTGATCTAGAAATCACTAATAAACACATGATAATATGTGAATATTATTATTACTACACTAGTAATGTTTATCAAAAATAAGAACTTATTTCTTAAGGTTTTTTTTTTAGAGAAAAGAGATGGATTGATCAAGAGAAAAATGCATGCCATTTATAATGATTATGTCCAACATAATCATTGTTTTTTGACCTATCAAAGAGCACCTACACAACGGCCAATTACATTGCGCCAATCAAGTGGCCAATGCATGCACTTATATGTGCCATTTGTCACACTTGTGCATGTGTGACACTTGTTGTGCATGCACGAGTGTGGCATGCATCATGAACCCGTAATCTACTATAGATTACGGTATTAACACAAGTTCTCATCTCTTCAAATAATTTTATCGATATAAAATTTAATCATCCGAGTTCACAACTCGATTTCTCTCTAAATTAATTCACTGACTAACCGTTAGTCGATTTATCAAGTTACTAATCTAATTGTATCTCATACAATTAATTAGCTTAATCATTTGGAGTACGTTCATATAGGTGTGACTTAAAGGGATCAATTGATTACCGCCGTTCTCACGACAATAACGTCAAACTCTAGTCAGCCAACCGTTATTGATTTACGTTAATCAATTGACAATAATTCAGGATTATCCCCATGTATTCCTTAATTGAGATTTATTAAGTAATCGCACTATTGTGGAGGACACTTACTCCAACAATCTCCCACTTGTCCGAGACAAGTTGTGCATTACCAATTCTCATGTCCGTTTCACATCTCCCACTCGATGCAAGGTGTCTTACAGGTCGTACTTGCATCCTGAGATATATATCATGAGTGGTTTCCTCGATATGGAGAGTAGCTGTCTGACCGGGGAATCTACCGTAGATTCTTACCGAGCGTGGCCACGCATTTTCAGCGACTACTCCTCGAGTGGCCCAAAGATGTTTTACCCTGACGAGCGTGGACATTTCCCTTCCACTCGATTGTACTGTATAAAGCAGATCACCATGACCCCAAAGATGCCCTTATAACCCCCTTTCACGGCATGGCTTAGGACAAAAATGAAAGTCACTCGAAAACTGCACCGACTCAGACAATCAGTTCCAGTCAAAGAATCGACTCAAAGGAATACTATAGAATTCCCACCACGACCAGGTTTCAATCTCATTGAAAAGGAATTCTATAAGCGTCACTGTCCGACAGAGTGTCTCACAGTCTGTCTATGCAAATGATCAGTCATCACATATGACCCTATGGTGTTGAACCCACCATCGATCAACTTGCAATCTAGTCTCTCCGAGACGTCACCTCACATGAGAGACTAGGGACCAAATACTTAGTTTATACCGTTCACTTGAATATGTTCAAAGTTGTCACACAATTATTCGGATAAACAAAGCATGCATTCAATAATGACTTAAGATAAAAACAATGAATGTTATTTTCATATATGTAATAGGATACATCATTCAATTACATATCACAAAACTAAAGGAAATCTGGCATACGCCGCAACCCCATGGAGGCGGTGTGCGCGTCATGCTTAGCCCTCGAAAGAGGCTTGGTTAAAGGATCAGCGACATTATCGTCTGTCCCAACCTAACAAATATCAATTTCCTTCCTTTCCACATTATCTCTAATAACGTGGTATTTCCTCAAAACGTGTCTAGACTTATTACTAGACTTGGGCTCCTTTGCTTGAAAGATGGCCCCACTGTTATCACAATAAACAGTGACTGGATCCACGGGACTAGGGACTACTCTTAGTCCATCCAAGAATTGCCGAATCCACACAGCTTCTTTAGCAGCTTCAGATCTCGCCAAATACTCGACTTAGTCAGAGAATCCGCAGTGACACTCTATTTGAAGCTCTTCCAACAAACAGCTCCTCCATTCAACATAAAGACATAGCCGGATTGGGATTTGAGATCATCCCCATCAGTTTGGAAACTTGCATCCGTGTAACCCTTTGCACGTAGCTCAAGTTCTCCTCCAAACACTAGAAACGAATCCTTAGTTCTTCTCAAGTACTTAAGGATGTTCTTCACAGCTATCCAGTGACTCTCACCGGGATTAGCTTGATACCGGCTCGTCATGCTCAAGGCGAAAGCGACATCGGGACGAGTGCACATCATAGCATACATGATTGATCCTACAGCGGAAGCATAAGGGATCAATTTCATGCGCTCAATTTCCGCAGGAGTCGTAGGCCATTGGGATTTGTTCAATGTTAGTCCTACACGCTTCGGAAGAAAGCCTCTCTTGGAGTCTTTCATATTGAACCTATCAAGAATCTTATCGATATAAGTTTCTTGACTTAATGCTAGTATCCTTTTGGATCTATCTCTATAGATCCGGATACCCAAGATGCGTTGTGCCTCTCCCAAGTCCTTCATTTGGAAATGGTTTCCCAATTCCACCTTTACCGAGTTCAGACTTGGAATATCATTTCCAATCAGTAGTATGTCATCCACATACAAAACAAGGAAGGTTACCTTGCTCCCACTAAACTTCATGTACAAACAAGGTTCCTCGGCACTCCGAGCGAATCCATGTTGTTTGATAACATGATCGAATCTGTGATTCCAACTCCTCGATGCTTGCTTAAGACCATAAATGGATCTCTTAAGCTTGCATACTTTCTTAGGGTTGGATGTATCTACAAAACCTTCAGGTTGTGTCATGTACACTTCCTCTTCTAGAATCCCATTCAAGAAGGCGGTTTTTACATCCATTTGCCATATTTCATAGTCATGAAATGCGGCAACCGCTAAGATTATCCTTATGGATCGAAGCATAGCAACTGGTGCAAAGGTTTCATCATAATGAATGCCTTGGACTTGTGAAAAGCCCTTTGCCACCAATCTAGCTTTGTAAACATCAATATGTTTATCTATGCCGAGTTTGATTTTGAATATCCATTTACACTGAAGGGGTCGCACTCCTTCAGGTAAAACTACCAAGTCCCAAACTTGGTTCTCGTACATAGAATCCATTTCGGATTTCATGGCCTCAAGCCATTGTTTGGAGTTGGGGCTACTAATAGCCGCCTTGTAGGTTGAGGGTTCGTTGCTTTCGAATAACAACAAATCACCCTCCTCCTCGATATTACCGAGGTAGCGGTCAGGTTGATTACTAATTCTTCACGACCTCCTAGGGATTATAACCGTGTCGTAAGACGAGGAGCGGTTTCCTCATTTTCTGTCTCGGTTTGTGGCTCTTGAACTTCATCAAGTTCAAATTTTCTCCCACTGCTTTTTAGAAATAAATTCGCTTTCTAGAAACAAAGATCACGAGCCACAAACACTTTGTTCTCGTGAGGGTTGTAGAAGTAATAGCCACAGGTTTCCTTAGGATAACCTTCAAATAGACAGTTGTCAGACCTTGGAGCGTGTTTATCGTCAGTTTTAATCTTGACGAATGCCTCACATCCCCAAATTCTCATGAATGACAAATAGGGTACCGTTCTCGTCCATATCTCATATGGAGTCTTATTGGCCGCTTTAGTCGGACTTCGATTTAGTGAGGAAACAAAGCAGATAACAAAGGCAAAGCCCCAAAATGATCCAGGAAGCTCAGTTTGACTCATCATAGACCGAACCATGTCAAGCAAGGTTCGGTTTCTCCTTTCTGCAACACCATTCAATTGTGGTGTGCCCGGAGGAGTCCATTGTGATATTATACCACAATTCTTAAGATGTGAATCAAACTCATTACTTAGATATTCGCCACCACGATCCGATCGTAGTGCTTTTATCTTTTTGTTTAATTGGTTCTCAACCTCATTTTGAAATTCTTTAAATTTCTCAAAAGCATCACTTTTATGCCTTATTAAGTAGACATAACCATATCTACTTAAGTCATCGGTAAAAGTAATGAAGTAATGATATCCTCCTCTAGCGGTGATGTTTAATGGACCACACACATCGGTATGTATGAGTCCTAAAACCTCACTTGCTCGTGTCCCTTTACCGCTAAAGGGTTGACGAGTCATCTTGCCTAAAAGGCAAGCTTCGCATGTACCATATGATTCGCAATCAAATGGTTTGAGAACCTTGGTCTCAACAAGTCTCATTATCGTCTTTCGTTTATGTGACCTAGACGCCAATGCCAAAGGTAGGATTTGTTTGATTCATTCGTTTTGAGCCTCTTGTTCTCGATATGATAAACATCATTAACATCATTTAAAACATAAATACCTCCAATTGAAATAGCTTCACCATAAACCATTTCATTAAATGAAAAAGTACAACGGTTGTTCTTAATCATAAAAGAAAAGCCTTCCGCATCTAAAACGGAGCGGAGATAATGTTTTTCGTTAGAGTTGGTACAAAATAACCGATTATTTAAATGCAACTCTAAACCATTAGCAAGAGCGAGTACAAAAGTTCCCACTTTAAACGGCCGCTACTCTAGCTCCATTGCCCATGCGGAGATCTACATCACCCTTGGCTAGAGCTCGCACGTTTCTCATCCCCTGCAAATGATTACAAAGGTGAGATCCACATCCGGTATCCAATACCCATGTAGAAATGCAAGCATGATTGATGTCAATCATATAGAGATTAGAAGGAATACCTTTGGATGTCGCACATCCATTTTTCAAGTCCTTCTTATACTTGGGACAATTCGGCATCCAATGTCCCACTGCATTGCAATAGTTTCAAGTGTCTTTGAGGGTCTTCCCTTGTTGATCTTGGGCTTAGGCTTATGTGGAACACCTTCCACAATAGTCTTTCCTTACCCTTGCCTACGTAAGATGGCGCCTTCTTGGCCACCTTCCCCTTCTTGACTCCTAGATTCATGTTCTTCATTTTCATGGAGAGAACATCTTTCTTCTCCACCTCATTCACTTCCATATCCCTCTCGGCTTGGACCAAGAGTGCATGAAGTTCATGGTAACTCTTATCCATGTTGTTCATGTTATAGTTTACTCTAAAATGAGCAAACTTGTTAGGAAGAGAATGAAGAATGCGGTTTATCGCAAGAGCTTTCGGTATAGCACACTCTTGACGCTCAAGAGTGTCTATTTGCTCAATCATTTTGAGCACATGAGGACCAACTTTTTGGTTCCTCTCTAGCTTTGCATCGAAAAACCGAACCGCGGCTTCATAAAGCCTTATTTGCGGTGCTTTGGAGAACATGGTTGTCACTCGAGTGAATATCGCATATGCACTTTTTTGAGTGACAAATCGGAGTTTGAGAGCGGGTGCCATGGACCAAATCAAGACGTTTTTCACGTCATTGTCCACTTTCACATACTCATCATAGGCGGCACGTGTAACACCCCGTGTTATTTTAACACAATTCGATGAAAGAATTTAATTCCTTAAATTAAATTCATCCTTTTTCTTTATAATAAAAATGCGACTGAATTTTTTTTTCGCCAAATAATATTAAATTTTTCTAAATACAAATTTAAAAATTTTGAAAAATAAAGTTTGTTCTATTATCTGTGGAATTGAAAAAGAAACACCTTTCAAAATTTTATAAAAATCAACACTTATACTTTTCCCGTCTCTAAAATTCGGGTCAACAATTTCAAAGACGCAAATCAAAGTCAAGCCACTTTATTTTTCTTCTTTCATAATTCACGTACAAAAAAAATCTTACACATCAAAAAAAAATATAATCATTTTGATTATTTTTAATAAAACATATTATATTAATATATAATTACTATTCATTTTCTATTAAACTAGCTTTTTCCTAAAATGTCGAAATTCTAAGTTATACTTAATTTAAACTGATAAACTTTTTGACGTTTGATTATAATTCTTTAAATCTATAACATTCCACCAAAAAAATAAATATTTTGACCTAGGAAGGTTTTATTCAAAATTTCGAGGATTTAGATCCGATTTTTGTTTTAATACCTTTTTAAAAATTATTTTTATTTTTAATTCCGATTTTATTTTAAAAAACACTATTTTAAGATTATATCTTTTATTTCGAAACCTTTCGCGATCGCGCAAATCGAAAATTTCGAGAAATGAAAACCGAGCCCGAAAATTTGACTTTTGACTTTTGACTCACCTTAGTCAAAGTATTATCCACTTCCATTTTTCTTACACAAGTCTTACACCTTTATATTTTCATCATCATTTTTATTTTATTTTATATTTAAATTTAAAGTTTATACTTTTAATAAAATATAAATACAAATACGATACTACCTACTTTAATACGACCATTTTCATTTCCGTCACTTTTAAAATTTTTCTAAAGTAGTAAATAAAATATTTTAGTCTTAAATTTATAAAATGAATACTTTTCAGAAAATCGCCAAAACAGCACTTTTTAACTTTTATCGCTTTTGACGCCCGACTTTTTTAAAACTGACGAATTTCGTGGAAAACATTTTAAAACACAAATTAAACATTTTTAATGTCAAATAGTGTCATATACTTATTTAAACCAATTAGGACAAAGGTGTTCCCTAATTTCTTTTAATTAAACATTAAATTTAATTAAAAACTTTACTTAACCTATTCTTTTTAAAACAACTTGTCCTCACAAATTTGGAAGAGTAAAAATCAACATCCTTGGCCTCATGAATGCCGTAGGACTTGCCTCTCTTTTCTCTCATTTGTTTTCTTTATTTTTCTACCAAAATCACTTAAATAAAAACCTTAATAATATTTCTAATAATTCCTAAGTAATTCTAGTTATATTAGTGGGTATTAGGAGCTAACTTGCATGGATTATTTGGGTAAATAACATGGGTTTTGGGTGAAGGTTTTATCCGATCTAAAATTTATTTTAGATCCCCGACGATTAACATCCTAATTAAGGTGACTAGCCTTGTCTTATATTATCCTCTTAGTAAATTAATTTGATTTTTATTATATGTTTTATGAGTATGATTTTATGTTAAATATGTAAAACATCATGATTGTGTGCTTGTATGTTTAGGTGTAGTATAATAAAATGATAATAACTAAATAATATGTTAATAGTTTAGTTGTAGTAATATATTCACATGTGTAGTTAATTTATTTTTGAGCATTTTTAATTTATGTTCATATGATTTTTATGTTTAGTTATGTTTTAATTGAGTAGTAGTTATATATAAAAATTATGTGAAATATTAAAAATGAGTTTAAAGTGATTAAAAATGAAAAATAAAAATTGTATGCACATATATACATATCACGGTTTTTCCCATTTTTTTTTTTATATATTTTCACTTTTAATTTTTGTAAATAATATGTTAGAATAAGTTAGTTAAAATAGATGTGTTCATGTGAAAAAAATTAAATTAGGAAAATAAAATATAAGTTGTTAAAATCAAAAAATGGTGTTCTTGAGCTAGTTTATGTGTTCTTGAAATCTTCAAGTTGATGTTCATGTGTGTTCTTCATTTTTGGCTCTCTTTGATTTTGTTTTAGTTTATGTTTGTTATTATTTTGTGTTTATGTTTAGTTATTGTGTTTATATATTGTTAGTATTATGTTATAAATCAACTTAAACATTATAAATCTTTTAGATTAAAAAGTTAGAAAATTAAAGTGTTGAAAAACACTATTCATAAATATAAATGAAATTTTTAGTAAATTTCATTTTAGTCTAAATCGTTTTAATATAATTAGAGTAATTAAATTGTAAACACTTCAACGTAATACCCGTTAAAATCGAAAAATGAAAATTTGGAACCACCTAGCACTTGCTCACGGCATTAGGCCATCCTTTTAGTTAAAATTTGTTTTTATCACTTTTTAGTTTATTGTTAAAATAGTTTAATTAATAGTTAATAAGTTAGAATTAAGAAATTAAAAGAAATAAATCAATTTTTACATATATATGTTTTACACGACATTCTTGTATAAAATTGACTAAATTTGACCAAAATGAAATTATCACTAAGTCACTAAAGTTAAATAGTAATTAGAATTGAATTTTAGTATAAATCGATTTAGTTATAAATGAAATATTATAAACCGATAAAAAAATATGTAACCGTTATAAAAATGAACTAAATCGTGTGTTACTGCCTTTGCTATTTGGACTGTTGATCTTGGACTTACGGACCTAAATGAATCATCCACGATACTATTATTTTTAAAAATGAAAATCGCTAAATTTAGTTAATGTATTTACTAAATTTAATTAAGTCTCATTTTAAAATGAATATCATTATCACTTTTTACAAATTGAACTTAACATTTTTAAAAACTAATATTTTAAAATGAAAATCATTATCACTTTATACAAAATGAACTTAACGTTTTTGAAACTAGACTTTTAGATATTTTCAAAAATCACTAAATACAAACCGAACTTAACGTTTTTAAAACTAGACTTTTGAAATATTTTCAAAAATCACTAAGTACAAAACGAACCTAACGACTTTGAAACTAGAATTTTTGTACTTAGCAAATAAAATGAAATTTTAGTTTATACTTAGGAAATATATTAATATATATGAATACGTATAAAAATACGTTTAAATATAAAATACGTACAAGTATAGGAACACGTATAAGTATAAAAATACGTATAGAATCCGAAGTATAAAAATACGAATACGTATAAAATACAATGAATAGTAAATACAATGAATAGTAAATACGATGAATAGTAAAATACGATGAATAGTGAAAAGTGAATAGTGAAATGCTGAAAATAATTGAAAATTTTACTAAGTATAGAAAATTTAAAATAAAGAAGTAAATAACCTAAAGTGTTTGAAAAACACCTAAATAAAATTGGACATACTAATAAACGTTTCAATTTAGAAACCTGAAAACATTAATAATTAACAACACTTCAAATAATAAACGAACGTGTTATGTGATCATATGAAACCTACAAATACTTAAACGTTTGACGCTGAGACTAGGAGAGTCTAGTAATATGTGATATATAAATATCAAATAAACAATGAACATTGAGTAAGTTAAATAAAAGGTCAAGCTTGGGCCTCAGATAAGGGAACGTCAATCGTGAGTGAAGTGGGGTTTAAGATAGTCTTGTCGCGGTCGCCATTGCCGGACAAGATAATTGAATATGCCATGGTTTTTGCCACAGGCTTTAGGAAGTGGTCGTTTTATCTGGAGTTAAGGTGCTCTACGAATAGCGTGGCCCATTCTTAACGTGGATACTAATGTACATGTACTAGACTAGGGTTTAATTCACTCTATTTCGCTAAAGTTATCAGGGCCACCGTAACATTATGTGCATATGCGCTTTACGGTTCTGTCTCCTTGCCGTGTTTCGTCTTTATTGGACGCGACACTTGCATTCGTTCTTGCCACATGTAAAGATCACTTGACGAGATTGTATCTGAAGTTCGAATCATTTCGAACACTAGAGGATGAGATGCAAGTATTATAGTATTCGGCGTGGTTTACGAGTCGAGTAAGCCTCTGCACTATGGAAGTGAGATGCAATCGATCAGAGTACAAAGGCCTACTCAGTGGTCAGGCTCGTATGCAGTATGTGTTGTGTGTTGTTTGATTAAATGAGAGCAGTGTGTACCATCTTGAAAATTAAAGACCACAAGTTTAAAGTGAATCAGTGCATGATGAGAACAATACGATACGTATGTATGTATGCGATCTGATATCGCTTTGTAATCTTGCTGATATGTTGTGATACTATGGCTATGACATTATATGTTATTTGCTTTCATAACTGAATATCATGCTTATATGATTTATCGTTTTAACCGCGTGCTTATTATGACATATATGTCTTTACATGCTAATTGTATTAAGCATGTTTATGTTTTTATCATAATGTTATGTTTATAAAGCGATAATATTAAACCAAAGTAATTGAAATCGAGGGTAAGTATGAGCATAGCTAGTCACTGTCCGCTCAGCGGGCATCCCCCCATCAGTTTATTGTGCAGGACGATCGTGGACCGAGAGCTGGATTTTGGACGGGGCCACGAGACGTGTTTATGCTTTATTTCTAGTTGTTTTTGAGAGATTTGTAATATATACAACACTTTACTCTTTTAACTTCCGTATTTAGAGTTGTTCCATTCAACTCTTAAACGATGATGTAATATTTGGGTTATTTGTATAATTAATAACGCTGGTTTAAGACTTAATTAATTTCCGCCTTAGTAATTAAAGTCGACTAAAAACCAGGTTGTTACAGTTGGTATCAAAGCTGTCTTGTGACCGTAACATGAATTGCCTAATGCGATTTATGCTTACCTAACGAGAGACACCTGGGCCGGACATTCATATTGTATGTCAGGCAAGACTACTAGGATCAAATAATAAATTAGATTTTTCTTTTATTAGATCGCTTAAATAATAACATAGATCGCTTTAAAGTGTGAGGATGGGTAGAAACCTTAAGGACCGACCATAGGCTAAGGATTTTTAAATAACGAATTACTTCCCTCAAAATAAAATACACTAACTATCGTATGCTTGCTACTTGCTGATGTGACTAACTAAAATTAACAACTATCCTCGGATATAAAATCTTTGTATAATTTTAATTCTCGAAGATCGAAGCCTTTAAATCAAATACATGACGACAAGACCTCAGACGCCGCAAATGGACACATCAAGAACCTTACTACTGATGAGACGTTCAAGATCTCGAAGAATTCTATCGCATAAAGGATTCCTACAACTCCATCTAATTATCCTCTTTAACACAAATTTTTATTTCGTTCTCTTTTAAAAATTTTAACCTCTTTAACCTTATCCTTCTAACTCTCTAATTTCCTAAATCTAAAATTCCTAATAGCTACTTTTCAAATGAACTTTCATTCCTCTTTCTTAATCTCGCAAAATGATTTCATTTTTGCTTGTCAATCCCTTAAATTTCTTTTAATTTATTCTCAAAAACCTTCAAACTTTATTACATTTTAACCTCTTAAACTTAGTTTCTTTCAAAATTTAAAGATCTTTGCAAATCTCTATAATTTCTAATTGTCTTCTAAAAATAACATTCATGTTTTTCCTTTAAAATATCTTTTAAACTTATTCATTTAATTCTAAAATTTTATTTAGTAATTTTAGATACCTTTGAAATTACTATGTTTTAAATCATATATTCTTTACCTTATATAGTATCAAATTTCATCATTTTTAAAATTTTCAACTTATCAATACCTTTTTCAAATTCTCAATCCTTAAAAAGAATTTTTCCCCTTTTCTTTTAAATTTGATAAATATGTTTAAAATTTTCTTAAGGGGGTAGGACAAAATATGATGGTTTAAAATCATTGATTTAAAATTATTTAAAATCTTTATTGCAACCAACTTTTAACTATAAATATTTAATTTCAAATAAAATTAAGATTTGTCTCATTTTAAAACCCTTACAATTTTATTTTAAATTAATTCTGTACAAAACTTCTAGGCCCCACCTTTTTGAAAATCCTTTTGAAATCGATTTCAGAAATGACAACCTAGCAATATTTCTATATTACTTCAAATATTCCATTTGTAAATGTAAAATAATTATATCCTACAATTTTTCCACTTTATCTAACACCTCCATAATAATTCAGAAATTCAAACATTTTGAAAAGTCTTATTCTACCAAAATAAAATGTTACTATCGATACTCGTAAAATTTTGATATTTCTCTCTAACTGCCTTGTCTAAACTGCGAGCAGTTATCCACTCTATTCAAGTTTCGGGACGAAACTTTTCTTAAGGGGGTAGGTTTGTAACACCCCGTGTTATTTTAACACAATTCGATGAAAGAATTTAATTCCTTAAATTAAATTCATCCTTTTTCTTTATAATAAAAATGCGACTGAATTTTTTTTTCGCCAAATAATATTAAATTTTTCTAAATACAAATTTAAAAATTTTGAAAAATAAAGTTTGTTCTATTATCTTTGGAATTGAAAAAGAAACACCTTTCAAAATTTTATAAAAATCAACACTTATACTTTTCCCGTCTCTAAAATTCGGGTCAACAATTTCAAAGACGCAAATCAAAGTCAAGCCACTTTATTTTTCTTCTTTCATAATTCACGTACAAAAAAAATCGTACACATCAAAAAAAAATATAATCATTTTGATTATTTTTAATAAAACATATTATATTAATATATAATTACTATTCATTTTCTATTAAACTAGTTTTTTCCTAAAATGTCGAAATTCTAAGTTATACTTAATTTAAACTGATAAACTTTTTGACGTTTGATTATAATTCTTTAAATCTATAACATTCCACCAAAAAAATAAATATTTTGACCTAGGAAGGTTTTATTCAAAATTTCGAGGATTTAGATCCGATTTTTGTTTTAATACCTTTTTAAAAATTATTTTTATTTTTAATTCCGATTTTATTTTAAAAAACACTATTTTAAGATTATATCTTTTATTTCGAACCTTTCATGATCACAAGAAATCGAAAAATTTCGAGAAATGAAAACCGAGGCAAAATTTGACTTTTGACTTTTGACTCACCTTAGTCAAAGTATTATCCACTTCCATTTTTCTTACACAAGTCTTACACCTTTATATTTTCATCATCATTTTTATTTTATTTTATATTTAAATTTAAAGTTTATACTTTTAATAAAATATAAATACAAATACGATACTACCTACTTTAATATGACCATTTTCATTTCCGTCACTTTTAAAATTTTTCTAAAGTAGTAAATAAAATATTTTAGTCTTAAATTTATAAAATGAATACTTTTCAGAAAATCGCCAAAACAGCACTTTTTAACTTTTATCGCTTTTGACGCCCGACTTTTTTAAAACTGACGAATTTCGTGGAAAACATTTTAAAACACAAATTAAACATTTTTAATGTCAAATAGTGTCAAAGACTTATTTAAACCAATTAGGACAAAGGTGTTCCCTAATTTCTTTTAATTAAACATTAAATTTAATTAAAAACTTTACTTAACCTATTCTTTTCAAAACAACTTGTCCTCACAAATTTGGAAGAGTAAAAATCAACATCCTTGGCCTCATGAATGCCGTAGGACTTGCCTCTCTTTTCTCTCATTTGTTTTCTTTATTTTTCTACCAAAATCACTTAAATAAAAACCTTAATAATATTTCTAATAATTCCTAAGTAATTCTAGTTATATTAGTGGGTATTAGGAGCTAACTTGCATGGATTATTTGGGTAAATAACATGGGTTTTGGGTGAAGGTTTTATCCGATCTAAAATTTATTTTAGATCCCCGACGATTAACATCCTAATTAAGGTGACTAGCCTTGTCTTATATTATCCTCTTAGTAAATTAATTTGATTTTTATTATATGTTTTATGAGTATGATTTTATGTTAAATATGTTAAACATCATGATTGTGTGCTTGTATGTTTAGGTGTAGTATAATAAAATGATAATAACTAAATAATATGTTAATAGTTTAGTTGTAGTAATATATTCACATGTGTAGTTAATTTATTTTTGAGCATTTTTAATTTTTGTTCATATGATTTTTATGTTTCGTTATGTTTTAATTGAGTAGTAGTTATATATAAAAATTATGTGAAATATTAAAAATGAGTTTAAAGTGATTAAAAATGAAAAATAAAAATTGTATGCACATATATACATATCACGGTTTTTCCCATTTTTTTTTTTATATATTTTCACTTTTAATTTTTGTAAATAATATGTTAGAATAAGTTAGTTAAAATAGATGTGTTCATGTGAAAAAAATTAAATTAGGAAAATAAAATATAAGTTGTTAAAATCAAAAAATGGTGTTCTTGAGCTAGTTTATGTGTTCTTGAAATCTTCAAGTTGATGTTCATGTGTGTTCTTCATTTTTGGCTCTCTTTGATTTTGTTTTAGTTTATGTTTGTTATTATTTTGTGTTTATGTTTAGTTATTGTGTTTATATATTGTTAGTATTATGTTATAAATCAACTTAAACATTATAAATCTTTTAGATTAAAAAGTTAGAAAATTAAAGTGTTGAAAAACACTATTCATAAATATAAATGAAATTTTTAGTAAATTTCATTTTAGTCTAAATCGTTTTAATATAATTAGAGTAATTAAATTATAAAGACTTTAAGCTAAAAACCGTTAAAATCGAAAAATGAAAATTTGGAACCACCTAGCACTTGCTCACGGCATTAGGCCATCCTTTTAGTTAAAATTTGTTTTTATCACTTTTTAGTTTATTGTTAAAATAGTTTAATTAATAGTTAATAAGTTAGAATTAAGAAATTAAAAGAAATAAATCAATTTTTACATATATATGTTTTACACGACATTCTTGTATAAAATTGACTAAATTTGACCAAAATGAAATTATCACTAAGTCACTAAAGTTAAATAGTAATTAGAATTGAATTTTAGTATAAATCGATTTAGTTATAAATGAAATATTATAAACCGATAAAAAAATATGTAACCGTTATAAAAATGAACTAAATCGTGTGTTACTGCCTTTGCTATTTGGACTGTTGATCTTGGACTTACGGACCTAAATGAATCATCCACGATACTATTATTTTTAAAAATGAAAATCGCTAAATTTAGTTAATAGACGACTAAATTTAATTAAGTCTCATTTTAAAATGAATATCATTATCACTTTTTACAAATTGAACTTAACATTTTTAAAAACTAATATTTTAAAATGAAAATCATTATCACTTTATACAAAATGAACTTAACGTTTTTGAAACTAGACTTTTAGATATTTTCAAAAATCACTAAATACAAACCGAACTTAACGTTTTTAAAACTAGACTTTTGAAATATTTTCAAAAATCACTAAGTACAAAACGAACCTAACGACTTTGAAACTAGAATTTTTGTACTTAGCAAATAAAATGAAATTTTAGTTTATACTTAGGAAATATATTAATATATATGAATACGTATAAAAATACGTTTAAATATAAAATACGTACAAGTATAGGAACACGTATAAGTATAAAAATACGTATAGAATCCGAAGTATATAAAAATACGAATACGTATAAAATACAATGAATAGTAAATACAATGAATAGTAAATACGATGAATAGTAAAATACGATGAATAGTGAAAAGTGAATAGTGAAATACTGAAAATAATTGGAAATTTTACTAAGTATAGAAAATTTAAAATAAAGAAGTAAATAACCTAAAGTGTTTGAAAAACACCTAAATAAAATTGGACATACTAATAAACGTTTCAATTTAGAAACCTGAAAACATTAATAATTAACAACACTTCAAATAATAAACGAACGTGTTATGTGATCATATGAAACCTACAAATACTTAAACGTTTGACGCTGAGACTAGGAGAGTCTAGTAATATGTGATATGTAAATATCAAATAAACAATGAACATTGAGTAAGTTAAATAAAAGGTCAAGCTTGGGCCTCAGATAAGGGAACGTCAATCGTGAGTGAAGTGGGGTTTAAGATAGTCTTGTCGCGGTCGCCATTGCCGGACAAGATAATTGAATATGCCATGGTTTTTGCCACAGGCTTTAGGAAGTGGTCGTTTTATCTGGAGTTAAGGTGCTCTACGAATAGCGTGGCCCATTCTTAACGTGGATACTAATGCACATGTACTAGACTAGGGTTTAATTCACTCTATTTCGCTAAAGTTACCAGGGCCACCGTAACATTATGTGCATATGCGCTTTACGGTTCTGTCTCCTTGCCGTGTTTCGTCTTTATTGGACGCGACACTTGCATTCGTTCTTGCCACATGTAAAGATCACTTGACGAGATTGTATCTGAAGTTCGAATCATTTCGAACACTAGAGGATGAGATGCAAGTATTATAGTATTCGGCGTGGTTTACGAGTCGAGTAAGCCTCTGCACTATGGAAGTGAGATGCAATCGATCAGAGTACAAAGGCCTACTCAGTGGTCAGGCTCGTAAGCAGTATGTGTTGTGTGTTGTTTGATTAAATGAGAACGAGTGTGTACCATCTTCGAAAATTAAAGACCACAAGTTTCTGAAGTGAATCGAGTCTGCATGATGAGAACAATACGATACGTATGTATGTATGCGATCTGATATCGCTTTGTAATCTTGCTGATATGTTGTGATACTATGGCTATGACATTATATGTTATTTGCTTTCATAACTGAATATCATGCTTATATGATTTATCGTTTTAACCGCGTGCTTATTATGACATATATGTCTTTACATGCTAATTGTATTAAGCATGTTTATGTTTTTATCATAATGTTATGTTTATAAAGCGATAATATTAAACCAAAGTAATTGAAATCGAGGGTAAGTATGAGCATAGCTAGTCCTTTGTCGCTCAATGAGCATCCCCATCGATTTATTGTGCGGAGACGATCGTGGACCAGAGAGTGGATTTTGGACGGGGCCACGAGACGTGTTTATGCTTTATTTCTAGTTGTTTTTGAGAGATTTGTAATATATACAACACTTTACTCTTTTAACTTCCGTATTTAGAGTTGTTCCATTCAACTCTTAAACGATGATGTAATATTTGGGTTATTTGTATAATTAATAACGCTGGTTTAAGACTTAATTAATTTCCGCCTTAGTAATTAAAGTCGACTAAAAACCAGGTTGTTCTGACGAGCCGTAGGTTCGAGAAGTGGAGTTCAAGGTGGTTGATCGGTAAGGTGCTTGAGCACATTGTCGGATGTAGCGGCGCCCCTCATAGTCGAATCCCATTCGACGAAGTTGCTACCGTCATCCTTGAGGATACACTTATCCATCACGGTTCGCAACCATGAATCTTTGCCCAAAATGGGCGCGGGAGTTGATGATGATGATGTCATTGCGATAAACGATTCTACAATAAATATGAGGAAATATATAAGCATTCATTGTTCATTAATGACATTTGTTAAAACACTTTTAAAACAAACGTCCATTTATATAATGATCTCCCACGAAATTATATAAATGATTCCAAGACTCGTTTTTCATATAAAATTAGACATCTCATGTTTCCTTTTATATAAAAACGATAAGTCAACACTTGACTAATTCTACACTAGAATGCTTGGTTGATGATTTTCTATAAAATGCATCGATTAGCCCCAAATAACTCTTATTCGGTTGAATCCAAACCAAATTAGCACGGGACTTCCTCCCACTACTTACCCATGGTAACAAGGTTCCACGTTGCGGAGGTCCTTACGAACATGGGGTTCATAGTCGCTACATTTGGAAAGGCTTAATCTCAATTCATTTGTTAAAAAATGTGGGTGATCTTCTCAATTT
The DNA here is from genome assembly GCA_023091065.1 of Dianthus caryophyllus. Taxonomy (NCBI): domain Eukaryota; kingdom Viridiplantae; phylum Streptophyta; class Magnoliopsida; order Caryophyllales; family Caryophyllaceae; genus Dianthus; species Dianthus caryophyllus. The sequence goes on along the minus strand of CM041529.1, from coordinate 4,646,844 downwards.
TTAGTCAATTAAATTCTTTATAAGTGAACTAATTTAAGAATGGCGACCTAAAAACGACAATCGGAGTGGGATATCGTGGCATGCATGGCGATTTTGGCATGTAGGCGGATAACTAAGCAATCAAACAAGCATAAACATAAACCTAGTATGGCCACCTAAAGGTAATTAAAATTACAAGGAGTTACAAATTGGAAACCAACTCCTTTGGTCCCTCTTCACATGGACTTCATCCAAGGCTTCTCCTTGCTAGCTTTAGAACACTTCTAAGGTTCCATGTCGATCTCCATCACCGGTCCTCGATTTACAAAAGGTTACAAGTATGATTTACAAATGAATACATAGCAATCCTATTATACATTTATAAATGAAATAAACTATTAAATTACAAACCGGCGATACGAGATCGCATTTAATTACAAACCACACGATATTCCCTTTCATTACGGGCAATATCGGTAAAATATAACAAACTATGGCCATACTAGTAAGAACAAACATTCATTCAATAATAAACATTCATCCAACCATGCATAATGTAAAGCTTATAAATAAAAACATGCCAAAATCGCCCTAAACAATAATCGCATTAAATCGTTTCAAACCGATCTCATTTTTAATCGATTAATCTCATATTAATCAATAATGCTTAAAACACCTTTTAAGCTTGAACTAAAACTTCTAAACTGATTTAGAACACCCAAAATTAGTTCATACTAACTTATGGTGATTTTAGTTCATAAACTTGGTCATTTGCTAATTAGATGTACTTTAATCATAACCCTTTTATGAATAAAGCTTTATAAAATCAAAATAAAATAAAATAAAAAAACATTTTTATTTTGACAAATTTTTGTATATTCTGGAACACTTCCAAAATATCAGAAAAGAAAAGTTTGGTCAGAAAAAATTTACGAATTATTTTATAATAAATAACATACGATTTCATCAATTTTATCTCATAAAATGAAGAAAACGTCTAAAACAGTGAGGAAAACTCCCAAATTTATACTAGAGCATCCACATAATGTATAAAAATATTGGTATAAATTTCATGTCCAGAAAACCACGTTTACTATATTTTTGGACATAAAATGCATTATATACCGATTTTAAACAAATAAATGAATAAATATTCAAAACTCAAAATCTGACTATGAAACTTTACATGCAGAATGTATAAATATGAAATATCATTGTGTAAAACTTTTGTGACCAGATTCCAACTATAACTATTTATAGTGATTATTTTAGCCAAAAACACACTTTTTGACTCGGTCTTGTATAAAAATCATTTTAATTAGCAAACAAATTCCAAAAATTACGAAATTTGACCATTAACTTCATGAGACCAGAAACTTTGCATGCAATAAAAATCTCGTGTTAAAATCATTTTTAACACAATTTTCGGATTTTATCATATTTATTCTCAATAAATATATAAAACTCCAAAAACAACAAAATAAATTTGTAACCACAAGCCTAAGCTCTGATACCACTTGAAGGGATCGGATCCCATTCACTAATCAAATATTAGTGTAAATCAAATTACTCTAATTTGGTGAGCAAGATCTATGTAGTTACAAACATACTTTGTTACAAGTTTATAGAAATTTATACCTTCTTAAAAGGAATAAAATGGGCACAAAACTAGAACTCCTTTCTAGTTTTGTTTCTTGAGCTATCAATATGGGATGATCCTCCAAACCCTAGTTTCCAAACAAGGAAACCTCCTTCTTGTTGCACCCAAGAAGTACTCCAAATTTACTAGTGATTTTGATCTAGAAATCACTAATAAACACTTGATAATATGTGAATATTATTATTACTACACTAGTAATGTTTATCAAAAATAAGAACTTATTTCTTAAGTTTTTTTTTTTTTTTTTTTAGAGAGAAGAGATGGATTGATCAAGAGAAAAATGCATGCCATTTATAATGATTATGTCCAACATAATCATTGTTTTTTGACCTATCAAAGAGCACCTACACAACGGCCAATTACATTGCGCCAATCAAGTGGCCAATGCATGCACTTATATGTGCCATTTGTCACACTTGTGCATGTGTGACACTTGTTGTGCATGCACGAGTGTGGCATGCATCATGAACCCGTAATCTACTATAGATTACGGTATTAACACAAGTTCTCATCTCTTCAAATAATTTTATCGATATAAAATTTAATCATCCGAGTTCACAACTCGATTTCTCTCTAAATTAATTCACTGACTAACCGTTAGTCGATTTATCAAGTTACTAATCTAATTGTATCTCATACAATTAATTAGCTTAATCATTTGGAGTACGTTCCTATAGGTGTGACTTAAAGGGATCAATTGATTACCGCCGTTCTCACGACAATAACGTCAAACTCTAGTCAGCCAACCGTTATTGATTTACGTTAATCAATTGACAATAATTCAGGATTATCCCCATGTATTCCTTAATTGAGATTTATTAAGTAATCGCACTATTGTGGAGGACACTTACTCCAACACCTAGGTGGTCCCGGACGGGACAGGGGCCATCCCGGACGGGACAAGTGCACCCCGGACGGGACAAGGTCATCCCGGAGCCTTCAGTTCAAGTCCTCTTTTGTGCTTCTTTTGTACTTAGTTTTTTTTCTTGTTTTTGCTTCTTTTGGCTCAAAGAAAGCCAACTTCCTTTCTTCTTGTTGTCCCAAGGCTAATGTACTTTGCTCATGAGTAGGGACGAGGTCTCGGATGATAATGTGAGTTTGAAATCCCGTCCCATGGTCCCGGGACACCTTCATTGGTAGAAACGAGGCTCGTGCGCAAGCGAAACGCAACGAAACCAACTCGAATCACCTTCTAACTTCACGAAACTTCACGAAACCTCTCGACAAGCATCCTAAACTCCAAATATGCGCTTGTACCTGCAAAATGGACACAAAAACGCAGCAGTGCCAAAACGGAGAGAAATAGGAGCTGAAACGCAAGTAAAAGCACAGGAAACGCAAAGAAACGCAAGCGACAGGGGGCTATAAGTACATAAATATATGAGATATCAAACTCCCCTAAACCGAACCGTTGCTTGTCCTCAAGCAACCAAGCATGACAGAAAATAGATGACAAGGCGAGCATAAGAAGACTTCCCAACAATCACCTAACCGCAAGTAGCATGAGCATACGGCAATCAATCCCGAATCAACATGGGACGCATGGAAATAGCAAGCTAACGGATGAGAATTACAAGACGGCGCAGAATGAACAGCGTGGCTTAGACTTAGGCTCTCTAGCAATCAAATCACGGACCTCTCGCGGTTTCCACTCTACTCAAATGATGATCAAGGTGAAGTATATAGTGACACTCACCTACTCGACTAGTGGAAGCACGCCCGCAATCTAATGTGGACCAAATCTCGCATTCCCGTACACAATAATGTCACAAAAACGAAGCAAACATGAGGGCTTACATAGGATATGAGGGTGTAAAGGCCATAGAGAGGATAAGGGTAAAAAGGTGGATCAAATGATTATGGAATCGTGGAGCTAAGCCACTAGAAACCACTGATACTACTCAAGTGCTCATCCAACCAAAACGTAACCCAACTCTCATAATAAACGGACCGAAAACAGCATAACGGTCTCCTTTACGCATCAACGCAACATAAGAATCAAGTACAAGTGCTCACTTATGTAAAACAACAACAACTTTTGCATTTTTGTGCACACACTTTCTTTCTTTTGATTTTTTTTGTGTGTTGTGTTTTATTTTTCTGATTTTTGTTTTTTTTTTTCTTGAGCAAAAGAGCACAATAACAAGTTGCGGAATACCTCATCAAGGTCGGGGAAATAGCAATCCCGACTCCAATTCACCAACTCTCCAAGCAAACGACATCAGCAAGTCGTAGCATAATAATGATCACAACCCAACGAACGAGCACAAGAGTAAGCAAAGCGGTAACTAGCTAGGCTAGGGTAGGCTATATGGCAATGTAGCTAGCAAACTCATGTGGGTAAGGGGTATTAGGATCAAATATGAGAGGATAAAATCAACGCAAAGACATGGTGAATCATAAGAAATCAACTAAAGCCTCATATGCATAAACAAGTGACAAAATCGTGGGAAACACGGGATAGGGGCCACACTTATGCGTGTTAATATTACGCACCCCACGAGGAGAACTACTCACAATAAAAGCACGGGGACCGGGATAGATGAACCGGCCGCAGGAGGCTCAAAACCTCACAATATAAGTAACTATAGTCCATGAAATGATAAAGCCAACAGTAAAAGCACATGCCATCATCTGCAAACACGTCTCAACATCCCCGTAGCGCTAATCCAAAACAAATAAATCATGCCAAAGCTCAAAGCATACAAGGGAAGGGATGTCGGGAAAAATCAAGGTAAAAACAAGCTCAAAACAACGGAACGGGATACGTATTTTTGGTATTTTTGAGAATTTTCTGATTTTTTTGGAATTTTCTGAAACTTTTTGATTTTTTGAGTTTTTGGATTTTTTTTGAAAATGAAAAAGAAAAACGAAAAAGAAAAAGCAAAAATAAAGCGAAACGGAAAGCAAAGCGTTTCTCCCCCCAAACCAGACGACACATTGTCCCCAATGTGTCCTACAGCACATCAACACGGGGACCGAAAAATAAGGGGGATAAAACGAGCAAAGAAAGTCTCAAAAGAAAGCAAAGTACATACAATATATTTACAAGCAAAACGTTCCCCCCAAACCAGCTTCAAACGGGGGGCGCAGCACGGTACGGGAAGTACCACCAACCGTGGGTCTCGTCGTAGACGATCCCACTACCATCGTCCTCTTCATCATCATATCCATCGTCATCAACACCTCGGCCATCATCATTCACGGCTCCAACTAGTTGGCTTGCAGCAAAGCCAACTCCGTCTGCGCTCAATGCGTCTTTAATCACATCACATCCTGCTTCTGTCCCTCCTATGCCACCTGCAAACGTATCACAACAAAGCACACTCTCTAGAGGGTCCCGAGCAAGGACTCTAGGTAAGCTCTCCACAACACACTCATCCACAATATCAACAGAGCAAACAGACTCCTCGAGCATGGGGCGCTTTAAGGCACTAGTCAAGTTAAAGGTTATAGTATCACCTCCGACATCCAATGTCAATTTCCCGTTCTTGACATCAATAATAGCACCAGCAGTGTGCAGGAAGGGTCGACCCAAGATGATAGGAATTTGGGAATCTTCGACCATGTCAAGAACTATGAAATCGACAGGGATTAAAAACTTACCGACACGGACGGGGACGTCCTCTAGAACGCCCAAAGGACGTTTTACAGAACGATCCGCCATCTGGAGAGTGATATTTGTGACCTTTAAAGGCCCCATGTTCAGCTTCTCGCACACCGAGTACGGCATGACGCTCACGCTTGCACCTAAATCACACAACGTATTATCAATTAAAACAGTACCAATGGTGCAAGGAATCGAGAAGCTACCCGGGTCTTTCAATTTAGGAGGAGACCTATTTTGTAGAAGTGCACTACATTCCGCAGTAAAAGCCACGGTCTCGACCTCATTGAACGACCTTTTGGGTGAGTATGTCTATTAGAAACTTAGCATAGGCCGGGATTTGAGTGACCAAATCAGTAAAAGGAACCTTTACCTTGAGGTCTTTGACAACCTCCATGAACTTACCAAATTGAGCATCAAGTTTGGGCTTTACCACTCGGCTCGGGAATGGCAAACGGATTTGAATCGGCGGCTCCTGCGGCTTGTCCTTCTCCTTGCTCTTCTCGGCCCCTTTGGCTTGTCCACCCACGGCCACACCACTTTCTTGAGCTCTATTGTGGCCCACGGCCTGCCCTCCTTGGGTACCCACGGCTGATCCGCTTTTAGACCCTACATCAACACCAATCTCAACATGCAAATCGTTAGTGGAAACATTAGGACTTACCTTGCTTACCTTTACGGGAGGTACATCGACATTGGGCATAGGTGGCCCATCGTAGCTCGTTCCACTTCTTAGGGAGATGGCGTTGGCGGTCTCGTGAGGTTGTTTGGGCTGAGACGGAAGCGCTCCGGGTGCCCTCGTGTTGCTAGAAGACGCAAGTTGAGCAAGTTGAGTATCCATGGCCTTGTTGTGAGCAACCAAGGATTGAATGGTAGCGTCTTTAGCTTGCGCCTCCTTCTCCATTTTGGCCATCATGGCCTCTTGATGCTTTTGCATTTGGAGCATCATGGTTCGCATTTCGGCCACAGGATCGGAGACGGGAGGAGGAGCAACCGGTGGTTGATATTATGGTCTAACAAAACCGGGTGGGTTAAAGGGTCTAGGAGCATTATAAGGAGTGTAGTTTTGTGGGCTGTTTTGTTGTGGTTGTGGTGGTTGCGGATTTAGAACATTTTGGCTTTTGTATGAAAGGTTAGGATGATTTCGATACCCCTCATTATAGTAGTTGGAATAAGGATTGTTTTGAGATTGAAAAGCATGCACATGGTGTACTTGAGATTGAGAGTTCATACCTCGGCATTCCACGGATGAGTGACCGGATGCTCCGCAAGAATCACAAGATGGCTCATAAGTAGTGTGCATAGCGGCTACCGATTGTCCTCGAGCTTGGGAGGAACCAGCTTGCATTTGACTCATCATCATTGCGGTCATGGCATCTACCTTGGCCGTAAGCAAGGCCACCGCGTCTACGTCATGCTTGCCTCCGCTTCTAGGAACATTCCTAGCATTACCGTATTGAGCATCATGAATGGCCATGGTCTCGATTGTATCAAAGGCCTCCTCAACATCTATGTTATCAAAGCGTCCGCTAGCGGCCGAGTCAAGCACTTGGCGAGACTCATTGTACAATCCATTATAGAATTGCATAACCAAGAACCATTTATCGAGCCCATGATGAGGACATTGGCGTTGAAGCTCCTTGTATCTTTCCCATGCGTCGAACAAGGACTCGTCTCCTCGTTGGTGGAAGCTAGTTATTTGACTCCGTAGCATTGCCGTCTTCTCCGGTGGGAAGTATTTTTGATAGAAAGCCAATGCAAGAGAGCTCCAATCGGTCACCCCATGTGCAACTCGATTCAACGAGTTCAACCATAGCTTTGCTTTATCCTTAAGTGAGAACGGGAAAAGCATTTCACGTATTTGCTCTTGGGTGACTCCGGCTTGCTTAATCGTTGAGCAATAATCACAAAAGTTTTGGACATGGAGGTTAGGATCCTCCCCGGGGCTTCCCCCAAATTGATTACGCTCGATCAAGCTAATGAAAGCCGGCTTGATCTCAAAATTGTTGGCCGCAATAGCCGGCATAGCATTGCCGGTAGGTAGTTGAGCCGCGGTTGGCTTAGAGTGATCCGAGAGCTTCACCATCTTCTTGGTTTCGGGTATGGGTTCAAAGTGAGCTTCTTTAGAGGATGAAGTAGGAGATAAAGTAGCTTCCAAGTCCTTCAACAAGTTCTTGCGCCTAAGAAATGTACGCTCCGGCTCCGGATCAAACTGAATTGCCAAGCCTTTTTGAGACGTACGCGTGTTCCTGGGCATGCACAACACTAGAGGAAGCTATAAGTAACGGCCTCAAGGAATTGAGGTTCCTTGAGACGAAGAGTAACAATGAGAAAAGAACCAAATAACAACAAAAACAAAAGCCGTCTCCCCGGCAACGGCGCCAAAATTTGATTGGCTAAGTCGCGTCACCTAATCAAAAATAATCCAAACTCAACAATAGCGGGTAGCAAGGGTAAGTCGGGTCGAATCCACAGGGAGAAGGTCGAATTGTTGGTTATTTTGAACGATTCTAGTCTCGGTTCGAGTGTGGTTGGTTAACTAAAACTAGAGCGAAGGAATAAGGGTTTAAACAATTAGGAAAAAGTCTAGGGAATCGGGGTTAGCAAGGGCAAAGCTAGGATGAACAATGGTGACAGAAATGAGTCGGGAATCGCATGTGCTAAGGAATAGGCTCGACCTCTCGGTTCTAAGCATCCTCTAGGTCTCAAGTGCGGGCTCTCGCAACTTACAAATGAGGGTCCTAATGGTTAGTCTCGTGCCTTACCTCAAACTAGGCTTTCGATCTTAAGTTTAGGGGTAGCAAAGGCTCACTAATCCTTGGCCAAAGGATCAACAAACGCATACAAAACAAGAAAAACCAGAGACACATGCAAGACCCTAATCAAATCATCACCAAAATCATCCAAGACTACTCACCCATGATCACCCTTCAACCCTAGATAAAGAACTACTCACTCATAGCGAATTTAACAACAAAAGCAAATGAGAAAGATGAAAACATGATCAAAGATGATAAATAAAGAGATAATAATCAAATAGGAGAAGTTTATAACAAAACTCAATCAGAAATTGCAAGAGAAAGAGAAGAACAAAGTCGACAATACCGAAATAGGATGATCAAACAAGCAATCCGAGTCGAGAATTCAAAGTACAAGAAGAAAAATTGATCAAACCCTAAATTTTTGTGAGAATGTACTTTAAAGTGTTCTAAAAGTGCCCTCAAAATTTCGTGCGAAAATAATATGTTTTGCCCCCTCAAATAGACGAAACATTTCAAGCTAACGAAGCGTCTCAGCTGTCCCTAGGTGGTCCCGGACGGGACAGGGGCCATCCCGGACGGGACAAGTGCACCCCGGACGGGACAAGGTCATCCCGGAGCCTTCAGTTCAAGTCCTCTTTTGTGCTTCTTTTGTACTTAGTTTTTTTTTTCTTGTTTTTGCTTCTTTTGGCTTGCAGCAAAGCCAATTCCTTTCTTCTTGTTGTCCCAAGGCTAATGTACTTTGCTCATGAGTAGGGACGAGGTCTCGGATGATAATGTGAGTTTGAAATCCCGTCCCATGGTCCCGGGACACCTTCATTGGTAGAAACGAGGCTCGTGCGCAAGCGAAACGCAACGAAACCAACTCGAATCACCTTCAAACTTCACGAAACTTCACGAAACCTCTCGACAAGCATCCTAAACTCCAAATATGCGCTTGTACCTGCAAAATGGACACAAAAACGCAGCAGTGCCAAAACGGAGAGAAATAGGAGCTGAAACGCAAGTAAAAGCACAGGAAACGCAAAGAAACGCAAGCGACAGGGGGCTGTAAGTACATAAATATATGAGATATCAGCCTCATGTGCACATCGGCCGTCACATGCACAAACACGAACGAATTACACTTAGCTTCCAAACCTGGGGGCTGTCAATCAGCTGCTTCAACAGAGTTTGAATAATGATTTTACAATAAAATCTAACTCAAACTGGGGGCTACAATCAAAAACTGCTTTAACAGAGTTTGAATAATGATTTTATAATAAAATCTAACTCAAACTGGGGGCTACAATCAAAAGCTGCTCCAACAGAGTTTAAATAATGATTTTACACTAAAAATCTAATTCAAACTGGGGGGCTATACTACATAATACTCCACAATAAATGAAAACAGAAAGTACCTTTTTCACGCGTGGGTCCCAACTCTGAAGGCCCGCATCGGTCACCACGGACATGCACGCCGGCAACACGATCGAATGCTGACAACCCTCGTGCTCAACCAGCAGATCCTCGACGAACGGAGGAGGCTGGAACTCAAGGTCAGGATCACGTCGCTACAAAACAAAAACAGGGTAAATTTTTGCTTTTTGAAACCAAAACACATAAAGCAAAAAAGATAATAGAGCATACCTCGATCACAGCATCAGCAAGGGCATGCTGTGCCCACGTCACGTAATCCTCAGCCGGCCACAGCAGGGAATCGGACTCACCCTCGTGATATACGTCACGACGCTCGTTAGCGTCTGGCGTCTCCACAAACAAAACCGAGGGCGGGGGTGCAGGTACTATGAAGCCGCCACGACCCGTCTGCGCAGACAAGCGCTCACCCAAGTGCCAGTACGAGCCGTACTGAGTCTCGATATACAGCCGTCGTCCGTCAAGGGGGCCAAAGCGGGTTGCAATCGACGGAGGAACACCGGTAAAATTCCTCCAAGGGTCGCGAACGAACTGCAAAACAAAATCAAGTTATAAACTACAAAAACAAACACGAACCCAAGCTACAAAAGACCAAAGTACAAAACACAAGCGCCCTTACCTTATCCATCGTCATCCCGTTGTAGAGCACACGAGCCCTGTCATAGTTCAGGCCAATACCCTTCCGATCCACGTCCGCAGACGCATGGAAAGCCGGGTACGCAGCCGTCACCTGGAACGTGTTCGGAAGCAGAGAGGGGAAGTGAGCGTAGCACCAAGACTGCAAGCAATCAGAATACACATTACAAAAGAAAAACAGAAACGAGACAGCAAGACACTACGAAATCAAACCCTACCTCCATCAGAAGACCAGGGCCCACCAGCGACACATCTGAATCCTCGTCAATCCGGTCAGGACGCACCGCGTCCCTCAAGTATCGGATCAACAACCCCAGAGCAGAGGTGACCCAATCAAACTCACCTAGACGTGTCATGTCCGACAGCGCCATCAGCACAGCCGTCGACGCTCGCTCCCCCTTGTCGCCAAAGTGGGTGGCCGTCAGAAACCACCACAACCACAAATGCCCTACGCTCGGGCCGCCGAGTAGCCCCCCTCTTCTTCTTCCCCTTCAAGAAGTCGTCAAACCATACAGTACGGGGCTGAAACGTGTGCTCCTCACCTACCCCGCACCTAACCCCGTTACCGATCAACCGCACGACACGTGGGCTATCGATAGGAGGACGCTCACGCCCCCAGTCAAGGACACCCTCGCCATGAGGCAGCCCCGAGACAACCGCCAGCGAAGAATGGGTCACGCCAACCTCGTACCCAGGCATGTGGAAGGCGTTGGTCGTATCCCAAAACCTATCCAGCAACGCCCGGAGCACAGCAAGGCGCGCGTTCACGCGCCTAGCCCGCAGACAAAAAGCCGTCCCAAGCACTTTCTGCCTCTCATCCTCGGTAAGCCTCAGGTCAAACGCATCCAGCACCGTCCGGAACCCAGAAAAGGTCCTCATCGCACCCAACGGAAAGCCGACCTTCACTCGGATCGACAAGTGCTCCAAAGGGTTCCAAACCAGAGTCACGCCGTCCCAGTCCTTGGCCACCTGCGACCACAAGCGCGGACCCTGGGGATAATTAGGCCTCACGCCCAGCTCGTCAGCCATCCCCATGAAAACCTCCGTCGCAGCCTCGAGAGCTGCCGCACCTCCGTCCTGGGCCTCGACCACCTCACTCTCGGCCTCATCCTCACCGTCCTCAACCTGCCCTGACCCTCGGCCTCAAAACCAAAGAAGAAGAAGAGCAGAAGAAGAAGATAGCGGCCACAAGAACAAGAATCAGCAGCTAGCAATGGCCTCACCAGCCTCGCCAGAGGCTGCTCCTCATCACTCGAAGACTCCTATGACTCGGAGGGACCCTCGTAACGACTCCTCGGACCCCGAGGACGACCACGCCTAGGTCTATCCTCCACAGGGTCTCCCCCTGCTCCAACCTCCTCAAAAACACCGGCGACCTCAGCCTCGTCCCATTCACCACCCCCCGCAGCAGCACGAGCTCGACGTCGTGGCCTGCCGCTACCCTCAGCACTACTAGAAGCCTCGCCAACCTTACGCTTCTGCCTCGGGTTCCTCCGAGTCTCACCTCGACCTCTACCACGGCCTCCAGAAGCCACAGGCGTCCCCGCAGTAGCGCCACGACCACGCCCCTGCAAAGACCCTGCAGCTGCACCCCGGCCTCTACCTCGGCCCCTTCCAGAAGTCTCAGTCGACTCCGCAGCAACGCCACGTCCGCGTCCCTGCAAAGACTCTGAAACACCCCCTCTAACAGAGCTACCCCAGGAGCCGCAGACGGCTCCGCAGCAACGCCACGGCCGCGTCCCCGGAAAGCCTCTGCAAAGACACCCTGGGCCTGACTAAGGCCACCAGCAAGAGACCTCGACGACTCAGCAGCAGCTCCGCTACCGCTAGCACCACCAGAAGACCCAGGTTGCTCCACGGCAACCCCCTCTCGTGCATCACTTGCTGAAAAAGCAGGTGACTCCGTAGCAACGTCACGACCCGCGCCACTAGCTAATAGCTCAGGACCACCAGGGACAAAGATCGTGCCCAGTGCCACTCGAAGGCCGCGTGACGACTCACTACCGGCCCCTACACTACTAGCGTAGCGAGGGACTCCCAACAAGACCACTCGCACTCCCTGGCGTCGGAGGAGCCCCTGGCGTCTGAGGAGGAAAAGCTCTCAGCCGGTCTGACTGAGACGAACCGTCGGAAACCTCCAAAGGCGCAGGCATACCCGAAGTAGGAGTACGCTCGTCCCTCGGAACGGTAAAGTCAACACCGGCCAAGACCCGGTCTATGGAACTGGAAGTAGGTGCGGAAGGCGCAGGATCACCTGCACAAAATTCAAAGGCATACTCAGACAACTGCAACAGCGAATCATTTAGGAAAGCAGAAGCACGCAAAAACCACAGAAAGCAAGCATTAAGGCCTACATTATCTACAGATAAGGCCAAAACGGAGCAGAAGCACAGAAAAACATATTTCATGACACGTATATAGTATATATGCCCTACACAGCAAATTCGAGAGCAAGCACGCGCAAAAGCAGCAGAGAATTAGCCAAAACAGCAGAAAGCAGGCCTTTTTAACCTAAAAATAGCAGAAAGGAGAAAAACGCTACAGAAGGCCAGAAATTCATATTTTCTGAGACAGACCCGACCCATAAATCACAATAAGCACGTGCAAAAATTTTCATGCGAAAACGATGTCCCAAACACCTCGACTGAACAGCTTTTACAAAATGCCTACAAACTACAAAAACGGCCTTTTCATGACCATAACTCAACCAAAAAGCCCCCAGTTCCCACAAAACAACCCCCTAGCCAACACATACGACATACATTACGACATACTCAACCCTTGAGGCACGAAAAGCGAGGAAAACCGATTTTTATGAACCTAACCTAAACTACAAAAAACGCCCCAAAACACCTATAAACAACACATTCCCTACAAAACAAGGCCAAATATGTACCATGCTAGCCATAACAATGCAATACAGAGAATTCGGGCAAGTTTCGGAACCGAAAATTTCGACCAAAATTTCAGCCCCTATACAAAATCACACGAAAATAACGGTTTTTCGAGCCGTTTTTCGCACACAAGTCGCCCAAACCTCCGCACTAGCATACTACAACACTTCCAAAACAACCAAGCCAATCGGGATCGTTTTACATGACGAAAACAGAGCAAAACCCCGACCTTAACCCCCTTTTATATGGTTTTCACCCAACCAAACCGTTTTTCACGCCCATTTCAACAAAACGAACTCACCAACGCATTGTACGACTAACGGGTAAGCTACACTAAAGTTTTGAGCCAATTCCGAGACGTTTTCAAAAACGACCAAAACGCCCTCACAATACAAAACGCACGAAAATCGAGGCCACGAGTCGGGTTTTCACATACAAGCAACAGAGACAGCAGCATAGGCCTTGCACGGCTCCCAAGTACCAAGTTCAAGCAAAGACGAGGGCTAAATTCGAATCAAACCGACAAAATTCGACCTAAAACCCTAGAACACGTTGTTTAAGCTAAAACCGACTCAAACCAAATTCAAAACACGAAAAACCAAGTGCGTTGAGTACGTACCTTGGTTCATGACGAATTGTAGGAGTCGGAAAATCGAAATTTGGTCTAGAAAATCGCCGGATTGAGTTTTGGGTGTTTCCGATTTAGTTTTGTTTTGAAACGAAATAACCCTCCCCTTCTCTCTTTCCCGTGCTTTAAGCAAAAAACACCAAACAAAAACCTAATCGCCTGTAAACATGCGATTAAATTTTAATTCGCCTGTTTACAGGCGATTATATTTTCATTTTATGGGTTTCATTTCTGTTTTGGGCTGGTTTTCCTCGGCCCAATACACTTTCAACCCATTTCAAACACAATTTCAACCCAAACACAAAAACACGTAGCCTCCTTACGAGACGTTCATAAAAACCTAACCCTTTTTATGAGAAACACAAAAACACGTAGCCTCCTTACGAGACGTTCATAAAAACCTAACCCTTTTTTATGAGAAATACAAAAACACGTAGCCTCCTTACGAGACGTTCATAAAAACAAAAAACCAACCCTTTTTATGAGATACACAAAAAACACGTAGCCTCCTTACGAGACGTTCATAAAAACCCAACCCTTTTTATGAGAAACACAAAAACACGTAGCCTCCTTACGAGACGTTCATAAAAACCTAACCCTTTTTATGAGAAACACAAAAACACGAAGCCTCCTTACGAGACGTTCATAAAAAAAAAAAACAACCCTTTTTATGAGAAACACAAGAACACGTAGCCTCCTTGCGAGACGTTCATAGAAACTCAACCCTTTTTATGAGAAACACAAAAACACGTAGCCTCCTTACGAGACGTTCATAAAAACCTAACCCTTTTTATGAGAAACACAAAAACACCTAACCTCCTTATGAGACGTTCACAAAAACCAAACCAAAAGCGCGTAACCTCCTTATGAGACGTTCACAAAAACCAAACCAAAAACGCGTAACCTCCTTATGAGACGTTCACAAAAACCAAAAGCGCGTAACCTCCTTATGAGACGTTCACAAAAACCAAACCAAAAGCGCGTAACCTCCTTATGAGACGTTCACAAAAACTAAAAGCGCGTGACCTCCTTATGAGACGTTCACAAAAACCTAACTGAAGGTACCCGGATCGGACCCATCTCGACGCCTCGCGCGAGCTTGCTCGAATAGGAGCAAGGCGCTACGCGAGAAAATTTGTGTAAGTGCAAATGTGTGCGAATATTGCTATGGGGGATATCATTGCTTAAATGCTTGAAAATCGTTTTGCAAATGGAGTCGCCACCAAATTTTAAAGGAATTTGGACCTTTTCGATGCGTCTTAAATTATAAGACGCGTGTCTTAGAATTCAAGGCGCGTCGATACCTCTCCTCCTAAGGTTATTGTGAAACCAGAGTGGATTCGGGGCAAGGTTACTTTTGAAAGTTAATCAAAATGTTTTATGAAAAACTGAAATCAAAAGCCTACGTAAAGCGCTTTTACCGATTTGAAAACAAATGCTTAATTTCGATGTGTGAGCAAATAAAACGCCACGCATAAGTGCGAATATGACTCGATAAAAATGCAAAGTAATGAATGTTAACCGTTAAGGTCGTACTGTTTTGCTATAGGAAATATACGTAAAATAATTAATTCATTGATTTGAATTAATATAAAACGTTATTTTCCGACTTTTGTCTAATTCTAGTATTTTGAAAACCCTCAGTTTTGCATGTTTAAAAGACTAGTGAAACGGTACAAGTTAATGTCGAATCCGTGTTTAGTCGTAATTTAATGCATGAATGAGAATTTGCTTAAGTGTAAAATGCAATGTCGGTTTGCTTTAGTGACAGTGAGTCGTTTGTTTATGCGATATTGGCGGGGTTTAGACGGATTAGGAATCCGAATTACTACAACCGTATTACGAATACGGGTTCGTTATGCCAATATCGGGTTGGGTTAATGTAACCCTTGTCCGAGTCTAATCCGAAGGTCAAGTGTTTACCTTAAAATGCAAAGACGACAATTCGAAAATGCATAAGAGTTGTAAGAGAGAGGAGTGAATGTTGTGTTAAAAAGGTTGTAAGGGTGGGTATTTATAGAGGCAAGCTCGTACAAAGGCTGAAAAGCATGGAAAAGAGGCAAAAAGAGCCGCCAGTTAACTAGCGGCCTCAAAACAAGCCGCCAGTTGACTGGCGGCTAGAAAACAAGCCGCCAGTTGACTGGCGGCTAGAAAACAAGCCACTAGTTGACTGGCGGCTCCTTTTGAAATTTATTTTTTGTGTTTTGAAATTTGAAAAAGGGCGGCTGATGTGATGCTGGGCTGACATTGTCGTGGGATACCCTTTTATCCAAGGGGTTTTTGTGTGTGTTTTGATGTGTGTCATGCTTTGGTCCAATGGACCAAAGTTTGACGTTTTTGGTTCCGTTTTGTGTTTCGTGTTTCGCGTTTCGGCTTCGGTTTTTGTCGTGTTTTTCGATTTTGGCTTGAAATAAAATCGTCTTGTTTTGTATTATTTTGTAATATCGTAAAATTTGATTTTACAAAAATGTGACTCGTGAGGTGAGTTGGCCCGTTTTGAGTGCATATTTTTTGTAGTTGCGGGTTGGTTTTTGTGAGGCCGTTTTTGTGGGCTGCTTTTGTGGGTTGGTTTTGTGGGTTACTTTTGAGTGAAATAATCGTGTCGTATTTTAGCTTAAAATAGGCGACAAAATTAACGTTCAATTTTACGAAAATGCAAATTTAAAATAAATACGTTAAAAACGACTAAAATGTTTTAGACACTTTGTACCGTTTCGTCTATTTATAAAACATGCATAAAAGTCCATTTTCATCATCGGGTTGCTTTTTGGGGGGTACGGATACGGGTATCTACAGAGCCCCCAGTTTGACTGAGCTTGGACTAAAGCGCTAGTCAAACTTAAAAGATAGTATCCGGACCACTACAGTCTCGATACTACCTGGCGGCGCTAAGTGTGTGTCTCGGGGAGAGACGAGGACTTAGTCTTGGGGAAATGCTTGAGGGGCGGTACATGTTTAAGGACATGACGGTCCTGCATGTTTAGGGGCATGCCAGCCTGCGTGTTGCTTGGATGCTTCTGGATAGTGCTTTGCTTGTGCTTGTGTGCGAGTGCTTGTGCTACTTGCTGATGTCGAATGCTTTGCTTGAGGCGTTTGCTGATGTTGAATGATTCCTGGCGGCGTTTTGTAGTCTAGCCGAACTTTGTGTGTTGAATGCTTGCTGTGTGTTTGATCTGGTGTTCGTGCTTCAATGTCATTCTCGTAAGAGGCCGTGTGTTTATGTGTTTGGCTCGTAGAAGAGGCTTGTGTTGTGTGCTTGGGCTCGTAAAAGAGGTTTTTGTGTTTTGTGGGACTCGTAGAGAGGTTTGGTACTTTGTGACCCGTAAAAGAGGTTTAGTGTTTTGCTTGACTCGTAAAGAGGTTTTTGTGTTTTGTTTGACTCGTTAAGAGGTTTTTGTGTTTTGTTTGACTCGTGAAGAGGTTTAGTGTTTTGCTTGATGACTCGTAAAGAGGTTTAGTGTTTTGCTTGATGACTCGTAAAGAGGTTTAGTGTTTTGCTTGACTCGTAAATAGGTTTAGTGTTTTTGTTTGACTCGTAAAGAGGTTTAGTGTTTGGTTGTTTGACTTTTGCGGAAAAAGCAAAAATTGATCCTGATTTTTGTAACTTTTGCGGAGAAAGCAAAAATTGATCCTGATTTTTGTGAATCTGTATTATGACTGGTTATTATATGGTGTAGCCCCCAGTTTGACTTGGGTTTTGGAGTAAACCGTTAGTCAAACTTGCTGTAGCTGCTTCTGATTTTAGCCCCCAGTTTGACTTAGGTTTTGGAGTAAACCGTTAGTCAAACTTGCTGTAGCTGCTTCTGATTTTAGCCCCCAGTTTGACTTAGGTTTCGGTGTGAAACGTTAGTCAAACTCGTTGTAGCTGCTTTTGATTTTAGCCCCCAGTTTGACTTAGGTTTCGGTGTGAAACGTTAGTCAAACTCGTTGTAGCTGCTTTTGATTTTAGCCCCCAGTTTGACTTAGGTTTTAGTGTAAACCGTTAGTCAAACTCGTTGTAGCTGCTTTTGATTTTAGCCCCCAGCGTGCTGATCTTTCGTTTTGACGGCCGAGGTGCAGGAGGAGATGGAGACCAGGTGACTACCGGGCCTACCTTGACACGTTGCGTGAGGAGTTGCGTCGTACCGTACAGGAAATGTCTTGTGTTAGCGTCTTTGCATGGATGCCGTTAGGTGGTTGTGGTCGCTATCGACCTTGCTTGAAATGCATTTCGAGACCTGCAATGTAAGTTTAGTTGGGCGAAACCGCGAATCTCGATTGAGATTATGGGCCTCGAAATGCGTGAAAATGCAGTTTTAAGAAAATGCATCGTGCTTTATGTGAAAACATATGTAAAACGTGTTTTGACAGAAATGATGTATGAAGTTTGCAAAAAATATTTTGATGAAAATGCAATGTAAAAATTGCGCTTTTTGAAATATGAGTTGCGAAATGCGAGAATTGTAATTTGCGTAGAGCTGAAAATGTGTTTGAGAATGACGGGTTTTTTGAATGTGAAAAACAAAAAAGTCATAAAGCAGGGGTGTAAAACGGGGTGATGTGATACACGGCTGCGTTCTGTTAAGTAAGGGGAATGTGTTTTAGGTGCAAAAATGGGTGTAACTGCTGTAGTGGCCAGGGTTTGTGGTCGAGCGATGCGTCGCATGAGAGGGTGGTGTTTGGTGTTTTTGGTGTGGAAAAGTTGTTGCCTCCGCTTGTGATCTGTGGTCCATGGAATTGAAGGGATGTTGAGGGATGTCTATGGCGTCGAAGGAACCTTGTTGTAGTTCGTCGTCAACTCAAAACTCTGGTGACATTGTAGTCTGCTTTGTCATTCCTAAGACCTAAGAGGACATCAGAGGTCGTAGTTTTGTCTTTTGCTCTAGAGATGGAAAATCCAAAACGTAACTACGTTTGACTATAGTTAATGAAATGAAAGTTTTCGTTTACGTTTGCCTCGTTTGCTGTTTTGTAAAAAGAGTTATGTCCTCGACTTTTTTAAGCTTTGGATCATGATCTTGTGTTTGTGTTGACTGTGTTTTCGACCTTTTTAAGCTTCAGACGTGTCATTATTGTGTCGACTATGCCCTCGACCTTTTTAAGCTTCAGGCGTGTCATTTTTGTGTTGAATGTCGTCTTTTTAATCCTTTGGATTTTCAGACGGATGTTTTGTGCTGATTGTGCACTCGACCTTTTTAAGCTTCGGGCGTGTCGTTTTTGTGTTGACTATGTTCTCAACTTTTTTAAGCATTGAACTCGTCGTTTTTGTGTTGAATGTTGGTCGCGCTTTTCGCAAAGCTGCCTACGTATCCACGTGAGCGGAATCAGACCGGCGTAGTTCAGAGTTGCATTTTGTGTTGAATGTGCACGTTTAGGGGCATGCCGGCCCAGGAATTTGTTTTTGATTTTTGTACAGGGAGTGCACGTTTAAGGGCATGCCGGCCCGTGAGTTGTGTTTGTAAAAGGGTGCACGTTTAAGGACATGCCGGTCCATGAGTTGCTTTGTAGAAGGTGCACGTTTAAGGGCATGCCGGCCCGTGAAATGCTTTTTTGTGAGGGATGCACGTTTAAGGGCATGCCGGCCCGTAGAATTGTGTTTGTACACGTTTAAGGACATGTCGGTCCGTGAATTGCGATTTTTAACATCTTGTGTGTTTGCATCTTATAAATACATTGCAGTGTGTTTCGTGGGTGTTGGTTGTTTTTGTAGTTGGGAATGTTTTGATACCAGGGTTTTGTATGTTCAAATTTGATGTGGTTGGAAGCACGAGTATATGCTGGTTTGTCGCGCTGTTTTGCGCCAATGGGTAGTATCTGGATGTGTGGGGGTTTGTTTAGCAGGGATGAAAGGTTAGGTGACGTGTCTGTGAATCCTTGTAGGTCGTAGACAGGTGCTTCGTTGGTTGTGACTTTGAAATTTTGAGGGGTGCGTGGTTGTCATTCAGTGGTTGGTAGGAGTATTCCTGTATTATGGTCGTGGTGGTTGGACACCTGGCTGATTGTGGAGTCCTTAATGGTTGTGCTTTCTGCGGTGTTTTTGACGAGAATGTCGGTGTTTCTTGGATATGCTTTGTTTGGGTTATGGCAGTCAGTGTATACTGAGATTTCGCCGTTTTTCTTTGTGGTTGGGATTGTGTTTGATGTCCAGTTAGCATTTTTGTTAGCTTGGACGAGGTGTTGTGACCTTTGTTTGATGGGCTTGATACCCGGCTCTTGTTTGGGTGTGGGTATTTGGTCAAAGTAGGGTGCGTCTTTGTAAGACCAGGTGAGGGTGTCGTTGGTTTTTGTAGGTAGTTTGGAGGGTGCATATTTGTGTTGTGCTTGGGGAAGGCCACAGTGGTAGTTTTCCGGGTTCCTGAGGTGTTTTGGCTTTGGTGGTGGTTGTGTGTTCAGGGACGGAAGGTTGCTTGGGTCTGGAAACAGTGCCTGCAATGTATTCATATGATGCAATGTTGTTTTGTTTAATGTTATCGCAAATGTTATAATGTGCGAAAGTGCAAACGTTAGAATGTGCAAAAGAGAGTGTGCAAACGTAAAAACGAGGCAAAGTGTAACCGAAAACATTCTTGTCATTAATGTTGTTAAAAGCAGTTACATTTGAAAATTGCTCAGACTATAGAGCTTGAGACAAACCTACAAACTCTAATATCCTAAACTAGGTCTGCTATTTTAGGAATGTAATCGCGCGTCCTGGTTGGCTTAGAAGACCTGGCGTCATGATGACGTGGGACCCTAAACCCTAGGCGTAGATGCTCAATCAAAACCACTGCGTCATTGGTGTATTCGCCGATGCTTTCTCAAATGTAGGAGGGTTGCTCGGAAGTTCGAGGCTTTGGCGGTGATGATTTCGTTGTCCGCAGGTAGTTTAACCTTGCAGTGCAGAGTTGATCGACGGCTTCGGGTAAGCGTGAATCCGTGGCCCGCCAAAGAACATATTGTATGTCGGGGGAATGTCCATGACCTGGAATTCAGTTTCCGTCACGACATGTTCTGTCATGACGGACAGTGAGATGATGCCTTTTATACTACGGAGTGTACCGTCGTATGCTGCCACGTTGTCTGAACAGGGAGTGAAGTCGTCTTCGTCCAATCCCAGTTTAGTGGCGGCCGCAAAGAGCGTGACATTGACTGAAGAACCGTTATCGACGAGGGTAACGGGTAGTGTCACGCCACGGCAATCTACGGTTATGTGGAGTGCCATATTGTGTGCAGCTCCAAAGGGCGGCAGGTCCGCGTTAGAAAAAGTTATTGCACCCGGTAGCCAGTCCCGGATGATGTGGCTAACAAATTGCGCCGAGGCATCCTTGCCACCGGAGTGACTGTAGAGGATTCGACGAAGGGCCTTGCGATGCCTGGGTGAATCCTGCAAGAGTTGCCAGGCTGAAGTGCTTGATTTTGTTTTTGGAAGCTGCTTTGGCAGCGTATCCTCGGCGCCAGGCCAGGTTGAGGAAACAGGTGAAGCGGCCTCGTCCACGAGTATGCCCTTGTCCTTGTTGTTGTTTGTGAGCCTGGACGGGAACCCTGGCGGCTCTAGCGGGGCTTGGTACATATGTGGGAGGTATGAAACCTCGTCGTCGCTGTCGGACCACCTGATGGGATGTAGATAAGGGACCTGTACGAAGACCCTTCTCCCGTCCGCACGCTTCGCTTTTGTTTTTGTTTTTGCCTTGCGAACGTGCTTAGTGCTGTCGTCGTAGTCGTTGGTATCGCTGCTAACGACATTGACCTCATGGTTGTTTGTGGTAACCGGATGAGAGCACTCGAGAATGGGAAATGTTCCCACAAAGATAGTGCGAGCACGGAGTGTGCTATGCTGGTGTGGTGGTTTAGGAGCCGCGTTTGGCTTTTCGATCGTCTTGTTGTCGATCATGTCTTGGATTGCGTTCTTCAGACGGAAGCAATCCTCGGTGTCATGCCCATTAACCCTGTGGAATTCACAGTAGGCGTTTTGGTTCCATGACTTTGTTTTCTTGTGCTTAGGTGGTATGTTGGTGGGGCTAGGAAGCCGCAGAAGGTTTCTCTTCACGAGCTTCTTCAATGCCTTGGAGTAAGACATGTAGAGGGGGTCAAAGTGTCGTTGTTTTGACGAGGATGGCCCCGCAGAGGATGACTTAGGTGTAGCGATTGTAGGCTGCGTTGTGAACACAGGTGATGCCGCTAGTGCATCAGAGTTGGCAGTGCTGGCTGGCTTAGTTTTTGCAGCGGTTCGGGATGTGCTGCCTTTGTGACCACGGCCTGTAGCTTTGGCCGGCTTGTAGTTGCGCATTTTGTCTTCCAAGAATTGAATTCTTTCAGCATGTTGAGTAGACGCCTTGGCGAGGAGTCTAGCACTCTTTTCGGTCTCGAATTTTTGCATAACAGCCAAATGTTCGAGCTGGGAGGTAAGATTGGTGATCTTGTCGTTGAGTAGCTTGATGTGCTCAGCGGTTATGAGTGGTTGCGGAGGCGATTGAGGGGCAACTTGGTCATTCGTGAGGTTAGAATGGGGATCCATGTTTCTTCTGCGAGCCGTGTATCCGGGGCTTTAGTGGGTAAACCTGCAAAGCGTTAGACTTTAGTGACTCGAAAATGAAAGAAAAGACTCAATCTCGCATTTGCAACCCAATATAAAATGTGTAAAAGTGCGTGAAGGACTCGACTCGTGTTTTTAGCTGAAAAGACACGGGAGGCTTTTGAGGTAGGGATATGTCGACATATCTCTAGTCTCGAGGTTGTAAAATGTTTTGTATGATCACATCTGATTAGCCCAGATTAGCAGTATGTCGCTTAGGGGCTTATCGTTTGATTGTGATATGAAAAGGAGTCAAAACGAAATAGCGATAGGCTATCCGATTTGAGGATGTTAAAACGAGTAAAAAGCAAATGCTGCTTGCCTTTTACGTGTGCGTGTGCTATAGGAAGTCGAACCAAAATGACGATAAGTCAGCTGATTTTGACGTGTAAAATGACGGTTTCGTGTCTGAACGACCCCGCAGTTTGTTTGTTTTTGAAAAGATGTTTGTTTAGGTCGAGATGACTAGGGAGTCATTCGGCCTAGAGTTGTTTCAAATGCATAGTGTAAAATGTGTAGCGTAAAAGTGGTTGTTTTAATGAAATGCCCAAATTGAGTTGACATTTTGGGTTTTGCTTTGTGAAATGCTGTGCGATAAATGAACTATGACGATACGTCAGTCGTATAACTCATTTATGTTTTGTAAAGGATTGGAAATGTAGTGATTATTTCTGATCGAATTTGAATGTCGCGGTCGCTTTGTTTATGCAGTTCGTTTGACGATAGGTCAATAAACCTGACGTTAGTTTTTTTTTGAAAGCATGACTTTTCAATAATGTTTGAAAATGTATTTTGAAAAGATGTCTATGAATGCATATGCTTTGAAAATGTTTTGTATGATTTTGTTTTGAAAAACGACTATAGTGAGGGTACTATAGCTTCGCATTCGTACGTATAGACACGGGGTTTTTGGCTTTTGGGTAAGGTTCCCTTCGGTCATTCCCGCAACGTTTGTGTAGGGTTATCCGCAAGATCACACACGTCAAAGTGTGGATTCAATACGGGTCCTAGAGCGTCCAAGTTTGACTGTTACGATCGTTTGTACGGATGCCGTACTTGTAATCGTGAAGGGGTGAGAACTCGATTTGTCCAGAATAGTCTCGCTTATGAAGGGAGCGCTATTAGGGGTCGATTCTCGAGGGTGCATGGCTCGGCAATCCCGGAGGATGCGACTCGAACGTAATATTGCTCAAACATCGAAAGCGTAATTGTTTTCAAATTTTCAAGCTTTGCCTCTTGCGTTTTTTAAAATTAAAAGAAAAAGTTTATTTTCTTAAAAAATAAAAACGTGCTCGTCCCCAGCGGAGTCGCCAACTGAAGGTACCCGGATCGGACCCATCTCGACGCCTCGCGCGAGCTTGCTCGAATAGGAGCAAGGCGCTACGCGAGAAAATTTGTGTAAGTGCAAATGTGTGCGAATATTGCTATGGGGGATATCATTGCTTAAATGCTTGAAAATCGTTTTGCAAATGGAGTCGCCACCAAATTTTAAAGGAATTTGGACCTTTTCGATGCGTCTTAAATTATAAGACGCGTGTCTTAGAATTCAAGGCGCGTCGATACCTCTCCTCCTAAGGTTATTGTGAAACCAGAGTGGATTCGGGGCAAGGTTACTTTTGAAAGTTAATCAAAATGTTTTATGAAAATCGAAATCAAAAGCCTCACGTAAAGCGCTTTTACTGATTTGAAAACAAATGCTTAATTTCGATGTGTGAGCAAATAAAACGCTACGTACAAGTGCGAATATGACTCGATAAAAATGCAAAGTAATGAATGTTAACCGTTAAGGTCGTACTGTTTTGCTATAGGAAATATACGTAAAATAATTAATTCATTGATTTGAATTAATATAAAACGTTATTTTCCGACTTTTGTCTAATTCTAGTATTTTGAAAACCCTCAGTTTTGCATGTTTAAAAGACTAGTGAAACGGTACAAGTTAATGTCGAATCCGTGTTTAGTCGTAATTTAATGCATGAATGAGAATTTGCTTAAGTGTAAAATGCAATGTCGGTTTGCTTTAGTGACAGTGAGTCGTTTGTTTATGCGATATTGGCGGGGTTTAGACGGATTAGGAATCCGAATTACTACAACCGTATTACGAATACGGGTTCGTTATGCCAATATCGGGTTGGGTTAATGTAACCCTTGTCCGAGTCTAATCCGAAGGTAAAGTGTTTACCTTAAAATGCAAAGACGACAATTCGAAAATGCATAAGAGTTGTAAGAGAGAGGAGTGAATGTTGTGTTAAAAAGGTTGTAAGGGTGGGTATTTATAGAGGCAAGCTCGTACAAAGGCTGAAAAGCATGGAAAAGAGGCAAAAAGAGCCGCCAGTTAACTAGCGGCCTCAAAACAAGCCGCCAGCTTGATCGCGGCGTTAGAAACAAGCCGCCAGCTTGATCGGGCGGCTAGAAAACAAGCCACTAGTTGATTTGGCGGCTCCTTTGGTTTTTTGTGTTTTGAAATTTGAAAAAGGCGGTGATGTGATCTTTGGTGACTTTGTCGTGGGATACCCTTTTATCCAACGGGTTTTTGTGTGTGTTTTGATGTGTGTCATGCTTTGGTCCAATGGACCAAAGTTTGACGTTTTTGGTTCCGTTTTGTGTTTCGTGTTTCGCGTTTCGGCTTCGGTTTTTGTCGTGTTTTTCGATTTTGGCTTGAAATAAAATCGTCTTGTTTTGTATTATTTTGTAATATCGTAAAATTTGATTTTACAAAAATGTGACTCGTGAGGTGAGTTGGCCCGTTTTGAGTGCATATTTTTTGTAGTTGCGGGTTGGTTTTTGTGAGGCCGTTTTTGTGGGCTGCTTTTGTGGGTTGCTTTTGTGGGTTACTTTTGAGTGAAATAATCGTGTCGTATTTTAGCTTAAAATAGGCGACAAAATTAACGTTCAATTTTACGAAAATGCAAATTTAAAATAAATACGTTAAAAACGACTAAAATGTTTTAGACACTTTGTACCGTTTTGTCTATTTATAAAACATGCATAAAAGTCCATTTTCATCATCGGGTTGCTTTTTGGGGGGTACGGATACGGGTATCTACACTAACCCTTCACAAAAACCAAACCAAAAGCGCGTAACCTCCTTATGAGACGTTCACAAAAACCAAACCAAAAGCACGTAACCTCCTTATGAGACGTTCACAAAAACCAAAAGCGCGTAACCTCCTTATGAGACGTTCACAAAAACCTAACCCTTCACAAAAACCAAACCAAAAGCGCGTAACCTCCTTATGAGACGTTCACAAAAACCAAAAGCGCGTAACCTCCTTATGAGACGTTCACAAAAACCAAACCAAAAGCGCGTAACCTCCTTATGAGACGTTCCGAAAAACCAAAAGCGCGTAACCTCCTTATGAGACGTTCACAAAAACCTAACCCTTCACAAAAACACCAACCACTCTTATAAACCAAACCCAAAACGCGTAACCTCTTCTACGAGACGTCCAGCAAGGAGCAAAGCAAGGAGCACAAGCAAGAAACACAAGCAAAGCACCAGCAGGAAGCACTCAAGCCGCACGCAGGCTGACATGCCCTTAAACATGTAGGACCGTCATGTCCTTAAAAATATGTCGTCCCTCCCCGCATTTCCCGGCACTAAGTCCTCATCTCTCCCGTAAGACACATGCTTAGCGCCGCCAGGTAGTATCGAGACTGTGATGGTCCGGATACTATCTTTAAGTTTGACTAACGCTTTGTCCAAGCTCAGCCAAACTGGGGGCTCTGTAGATACCCGTATCCGTACCCCCCAATAAACAAACCCGATGACGAAAAGGACTTTCATGCATGCTTTTAAATAAGTCGAAACGGTACAAAAAGTGTCTAAAACGTGTTTAGTCATTTTTAGCGTATTAATTTGAATTTGCATAATCATAAAAATGAATGTCACTCTTAGTCATTATAAGCATAACACGAGCACAATACTGGAACGTCCTATTAAGACAAGCCACAAAAACAGCCCAACAATCTACAAAACGGCCCAAACTTACAAAAACGACCCAAAACGCACAGAGCCAAAACCGATAAACACGAAAACCGAAATTTGGACCAAAACTAATTGGCCCAAATTAGACTTAACATACAAGTTAAATACCTCACAAAACACCATCATTACCTTACTAATACGTCACATAACCAAAGGCGGCTTAGCAGCACACCAAAACAAAAATAAAATCGCCTGTAAACAGGTGATTAAAAATTAAATCGCCTGTTTACAGGCGATTATGTTTTTCTCTCCTGACCCTGGTTCGTTTATTTCATTTGGCGGCTGCATTGAAACTTAATCACAGGCTCACAGGCGATTAAGTTTTGTCCATGCACAAAAACGAGCCATTTCCTATAAATACCAACCCCCTACATTCATTCAAAACATTGGTTTTTAAAAACACATTAACACACTTACAAAATCCACTCAAAAATACCGTCTTTGCATTTTTGAAAGGTAAACATTTTACCTACGTTTTGGACGTTTGAAACTCGGACAAAGGGGTTACATTAACCCCAACCCGATATTGGCATTAGCGAAGCCGTATTCGTAATACGGTTGTAGCAATTCGGATTCAGAATCCGTCTAAACCTCGCCAATATCGCATAAACAACGACTCAATATCATTAAAGCAAACCGACGTCACTTTTATAATTATGCAAGTCCTCATTCATGCATTAAATTACGACTAGATCACGGATTCGACACTAAATTGTACCGTTTCAATTAGTCTTTTAAGCATGCTAAACCGAGGGTTTTTCACAAATTCTTAAGAGTCAAATACGAGGTCGGAAAATAACGTTTATTGTAATAATTCAGTCAATGAATTATTATTTAACGTACATTTCTCATAGCAGAATGTCTTAGCTTTGACGTTTTATATTATTTATGCATTTTTACCGAGTCATACATATTCGCTCTTGTACGTAGCGTCATTTTAGCCCAAATATCGAAATTAAGCAAATGTTTTCAAATTAGTAGAGACTACTTTTACGTAGGCTTTTTGATTACTGTTTTCAAAATACATTTTGTCAAAACTTTCGAAAAGTAACCTCACTCCGAACCCCTTCTCTGGTTTCAAACCTCAGATAGATAGGTATCGACGCACCTTGAAATCTGAGACACTCGTGTCTTATATTTTAAGATGCGTTGAATAAGTTCCAAATTCCTTTAATATTTGGTGGCGACTCCGAAAATATATTTTCAAAAAGGATTTTCTACTTTTTCTTTTTGGTCACAAATTCATGCAATGATCTCCCCCATTTTTACAAACTTCGCGCTTTTTCTGCGGCGCATTCACCCCACGCCAAGACGGGCGAGGTCAGCGTCTTGTAGGCGTCGATAGGTTTTCCCAAATTCCCGGTACCTTCAGAAACCTGCATCGTCGAATGCTTAATTGTGTGAAATCTGCTTTTGTTGTAGGGGAGTTCTTGGCTTTGGCGGGTCAAACATGCAATGGTGCTAAGATGCCCTCGTGTAGGCTTGACAGCTTGCTACCCATCATTCACTTAGCAACTTAGTGTGGTATGTTCTATATGACCTTACTTTCATTGTGGATGTTGATGTTATTCTTGCGGCTCAACTCTATATGTGCCTTGTGAGCATCGTAGAGGCTTCCTCAACCTGAAGAACAAATGGCAGTCTAGTAACTTATGATTTTTCTTTCGAAGAGACCTCTCTTCAATATTTATAGTTTTTTTCTAACATAGTGCTCTTAGAGTTAGATTTGTCATTTTTGGCAGCTTAAGTGGTCGAGTAGCTATTTTATTCTGTCTATTTTTTTGTCTTTCAACACTCAATTCTACATCCATAATACAACACTAACTTTCTTCGCCTTTGTTACGATAGTAGGCCTCTTTATTTATTAATTCCGTCCCAAACTTTTATAGTCTGCTAGCTTCTTATGTATGTATCATATTGTTAGGTTGGCACTACAAGAAATATGAGTTATTCCTACGGAAATATTCCTACGAAAATGGACTAGCGTAGGAAAAACAGTTTTTCCTACAGAAATGTTCCTACAGACGTAGACTAGTGTAGGAAATCGAGTTTTTCCTACAGAAATGGTCCTACGAATGTAGACTAGCGTAGGAAAACGAGTTTTTCCTACGGAAATGTCCCTACAGACGTAGCTTAGCGTAGGAAATCGAGTGTTTCCTACAGAAATAGTCCTACGAATGTAGACTATCGTAGGAAAATTAGTTTTTCCTACAGATATGTTCCTACGGACGTAGACTAGCATAGGAAATCGAGTTTTTCCTACAGAAATGGTCCTACAAATGTAGAGTAGCGTAGGAAAATGAATTTGTCCTACAGAAGTGTTCCTACGAATATAAATTTTCGTAGGAATATAAGTTATTCCTACAAAATTATTCCTACGAATATGTGCTAGCGTAGGAATTACTATCCTTCCTACGACAATGATACCCATATCTTCTGTAGGTACTAATGGAGGCAAACCCAAAATGTGAGATACTTTTAATTGATAATGTTTTAAACAAAAATCTGCGTAGGTACTAGGGATTGCAGTGAGTCAGGTTTGGTGCGGGTCCTATAAAACTTACACCTTAGCCGGTATTCATCTCTGTGTAAGACTTCCTTGGATGGGAATTCACGGATGTACATTCAGAGCCAACAGATTCAAGTAGAATCCGAGTCCTAAGCGATTCTAAGCATTTTATTAACTTCTACAGAAATCGTTATAGACATCACCTAATAGACATTTAATATTTACAATATAGACATTTTTTTCCAAATGAGGCCACCACCCCTTAAATGAGACCATTCTGTTATAATAACATGATATCTTATTACTGTAACAATGTATTTTCTTTATTTAAGTATGGGTTCTCACATGATCCTATATATATATATATATATATATATATATATATATATATATATATATATATATATATATATATATATATATATATAGAATTAGGTTCTTTAGAGTCCTCATATTTTTTAGAGTCCTAGAGTCCAGTTTTTGATTTGAGATTTTAACCAAATAAATCGAAATTCTAACAAAAAAAATGGAATTCCAAAAATTCCAAAAATTTGAAATTCCAAAAAACATTGGAATTCCAAATTTTTCTGAATTCTGGAATTTTGGAATTTCAAATTTTGGGTTAAAATTTCAATTATTTTGGTTAAAATTTCAAATCGTAAAAGTGGACTCTAGGACTCTAAAAAATATGTGGACTCTATATATATATATATATATATATATATATATATATATATATATATATATATATATATATATATATATATATATATAGAATGAGGTTCAAGCAAGTCAGGTAAATATTTTGAGTCATCAGTTAGATTCAGTTTTTGGATTTTAACCAAAAATTGGATTTTAACCAAAAATTTTCATTTCAAAAATTGGATTTTAACAAAATTTTGCATTTTAACAAACGGGTTAAAATGCAAAATTTTTGTTGAAATCCAATTTTTTTGAAATGCAAAATTTTTTTGGTTAAAATCCAATTTTTTTTGGTTAAAATCCAAAAACTGGATTCTGACTTGATGACTTTCCCTTGGCCACTGACTTGATATAACTTATCTATATATATATATATATATATATATATATATATATATATATATATATATATATATATATATATATATATATAGATTTAGGATCCGGTGAGACCCCTCAACTCGGTGAGACCTCGTGAGACCCCTTCTTAAAAAAGTTTTTATTTCGAAAATTCGGCATAGTTGTCTTTATTATCTAATTTATGGTCTTAGAAACATATTTGGGGTTCATAACTACCTTATCATGTCACGTTATATCGTCGTTAAATTTATTTTATAACTTTGGTGTACCTACGACATCTATTTGTGTATCTAATCTTTTATGGTGTATCTACTACGTCATTTAATGTATCTGCAGTATCAATTTTGTGTATCTAGCATATTATTCACCCGACACATAAATATTTTATTACAATTTTTAATATGTAATTTATATTTTTAACCCAACTAATGATGAAAACAAATTAAAATAAAGGATAGTGACAAACCTATGCTTTTGGCTTAGTCATACAATGTGATTTTCATGGGGTCTCACGAGATCTCACCGAATTAGGGGGTCTCACCGGATCTCACCCCTATATATATATATATATATATATATATAGGATCATGTGAGAACCCATACTTAAAATTATTTTTTTCCAAAAAAATCGACATAGTGGTCTTAGTTGCTTAATTTATAGTCTAAGGAACATATTTTTTGGTTCATAACTACCTTAGCATGTGACTTTATATCGACGTTAAATGCATTTTATAATTTTAGTGTATCTATGTCATCTATTTGTATCTAATTATTTTCAATGTATCTAATACGCTATTTAGTGTATCTGCACATCAATTTTGTGTATCTAACATATTTTTGTACATTTTTCACAAAATTATTGGCCACTGATTTTTTTTTTTTGAAAACCAACAATATCATTGATACTACTATTTTTGGTCATGATCATTGATACTACTATCTTCATTCACAAAATGTGTCGCACAATTCATTTTTTGAAAATTTTTCCAAATAAATGTGGATTTTTTTTAGTATATTTCTAATAAAAAAATAATACTCAAAAGAATACCACTAAAAATAATCTATTAATAAGTAGGTAATATATATAAATATGGATTTTTTTAAGTATATTTCTTATAAAAATACTACTCATAATAATACCACTAAAAACTTATAATTAGGTAATCATAATATAATAGGAAAGTAAAAATAAAATAATTTAAAATATATAAATGCAATAAGGAAACTTTTAAAAAATAATCAATAGATTCTTAATATTATAAGGAAAGTAGGAAACTATTAAAAAAAAAAAAAAAAAAAAAAAAACCAAAACTTGTAAATAAAAAAACCTAACGCACAAGTGAAAAGTGAAATTTAATATACCCGCCACTCTTGAATATTTTAAGCGCTCAATACATACACTACCCAAAAAAATAAAAATAAAAACTGAAGTCATCTTCCTTACTGAAACTAAACTCATTACCCTAATCAATTCAAAGAAGTACAAGAAGCGGCCACCGCATACACCACCGTCGGTCACCATACATCACCACCGTCGGCGACCGGATATTAGCACCGCCGGCGAGATACCAACAACAAGACTGAAAGAGTGTTTTTATTGAAATCGGTATTTCCTCTTCTTCTTTTTTTTTTTCTGTAGAATTTCGTTTTTCTTTTAATTTGAGTGAATTACAATGACATAATTAAACCTAATTTTGTTCATTCATCTTGTAATTAGATCTCCATATTAGTATTAGGGTTTGTGTAATTATTGTGATATTTAGAAATAAAATTAGGATTTTAATATCAATTATAATTGTGTAATTGTGAAATATGTACCATTATAATTGTGTATGCGTGTATGCGTGTTTTGTGCTAATGATAATGGAGTGAATTAAGTGTCTTGTGCTGATGTTTTGTAATGTATGCGTGTCACCCCTTTTATCTTCATTGAATTTGATGATGATGATGATGGACATCCTTCTTTTTACTCTTTATTACTCTCCTTAATCGCCAAGCAATTATTATCATTATTATTAATAACATTAACATTAAGACGGAGTATTATTATTACAATTTCCTTTATTTGTTTCTCCACCTTTTTGTTCATAAGTAAAACCACCAATTTCAACTTCATTAGTATTGGGTTACAATTATGATTGTTCTTATTACCATGAATTGACGAATTTGATGAACCAACTGATACCGAACTCGGTTCGATTGTATTATATTAGTTTGTTGATCAAAATTTGCTTGAGAGAAGAGATTGATCCAATCTATGTTATCTAAACTTGGAGTTTGAGGTGTATTTTATATAAATTGAGGTAGTGTTGTAGGTAATAATGGAGAGAAAATCATGTCTAATGAAGAATTATTATCATTATCAGTGTTATAAACATTATTATTGGGATGAGCTCTTCTTGATGATTTTTCCGAATTAACAGCTTATTGCTAAATATAATAAAATCATACGGAGTATGATAATGGCTTTATTTTCAGTTTTGTTCATGACTACACAATAATAATCTAAATCACATAAAATAAACACACAAAAATAAATCGCAAGTAGATTAATATTCAACACACTAATTAAGTTAACTCCTAAATGATATATGTTTTTATTCTCATATATATTTAGGTAGATTTACAATGAAAAGATCAGAACGACAATGGATGTATGATAGACTGGATGACAAAAAGAGACCTAGAATTGAGTTCATAAACGGAGTTGGTGAGTTTATTCGACATGCTAAAAGCCAAGAAGAATTTGGTGTGGGAAGAAAAATAAGATGTCCATGTATAAAATGCAAGAATATGAATTTTTTAAATGAATTTGAGGTAAAGTCACATCTAATTAGCAAAGGATTTTGCCTCCATTACTATGATTGGGTTTGTGATGGTGAAGAGTATTATCGTAACGAAGGAGAATCTAGTGGAATTGAAAATCCTTATAGAGAATCAGTGGTTGATGCAATGGGCTCTAATGCGTTGGATATGTTGGAGGAACCGCCTGTTGAAGAGGAGGATACTCCAAATCCCCAGTTAAAGCAATTTTTTGACATGTTAGATGCTGCGTCAAAACCATTATATGAAGGAAGCAAAGTCACCTTATTCGAAGTGGCTGCAAGGATGATAACTTTGAAATGTGAGCACAACTTAGCTCATAGGTGTGTGGATGTGATTGCTTCTTTGATCGAGGATGTTGTCCCAAAAAATAATGTTATGACAAGGACATTTTATAACACCAAAAAGGTCCTTAAGGGTCTACAACTTCCACACCAAAAAATTGATGCATGTCCAGAAGGATGTATGCTTTTTTGGGAGGAAGATGCAACACTTGATAAGTGCAAAAAGTGTGGCTTAGATAGGTATAAAAAAACATCAAAAGGAAGACGAGTGGGGCAAAATGTCTTAACATATTTTCCGTTTGCGCCGCGGTTACAAAGGCTTTATGCAACCAAACATATTGCGGCGGAAATGAGATGGCATAAGGAGAATCCTCGTGTTAGTGGCACAATGGCTCATCCAAGTGATGCTGATGCTTGGAAGCATTTTGATTCAACTTATCCAGAATTTGCTCGCGAGCCTCGTAATGTACGCCTAGGTCTTTGCACTGATGGTTTCACCCCATATGGCCAATTTGGGAAGTCATACTCATGTTGGCCGGTAATGTTGACACCATATAACCTACCACCTTGGTTGTGTATGAAGAAACAATTTATTTTCTTATCCATTCTCGTTCCTGGTCCCAAGAATCCTAAAAAAAACTTAGATGTATATTTGCAGCCATTGGTAAAGGAGCTGAAACAATTGTGGGAGACGGGCATACTTACGTATGATGTCTCAAAGAAGACAATAATGTATCGCTGCAACCACCAAAGAAAAAGTCGAGGACAAAGAAGACTCCAGCCCCAAGGACTACAGATGGAAAAATCATTTTATCCACAGAAGGCAGCATATGGTAAATGTGTCTGTAAATTTTAATTTTAAATTTAGAATTCATTTTCAAGAATGATTTTAATGTTAATCCCCCTTTGTATTAATTTTATAGGTTTGGTCATCCGGATGTTAGTCAATTGGTTTCGAGTACCATAAGGTCTAACTTTAATATTTGTTGCCCAACTTGGAAAAAGACTCCAGCAGAAGTTCGTGAAAAGTGGTGGAATTTCTTTAAGGTGTATAACTTTTTTTTTTTCACTTGTTAATAAAGGGGCTACCATTTGTGTTTATACTTTTTAAGGGTGTAATTTATTATTTTTTTTTTTAACTTTTGAGTTCTTTTATTAAAATGCAGGGTAATGTCACGTATCTAACCGACCCTGAACTTGAGGTTAAGAACGCATTTTACGATAAAGCTAAGGAACGACTTCGGGACATATTACACTACACCAACACTGATGGTGATGTGCCAAAATGGATGCCCCCATCATCTTTTGCTGAACTGAAAGCATATAGACAGACTGAAAATTTTAAGAAGTTGTCCGAAAGTGGAAAAGCCAATCGTGCAAAGTATGCGATTGATGATAAAATTCCAGGAACTCATAACATGGGTTCAATATCTGGTGTAGAATTAGCCGAGCGAATGGTAAGTAAATATAATAATGGCTTTTTCATATGATCGATCACTATTTTATTTCATTGTTATTGTTTCTCCATTAAGACTAACGTATGAGATTTGATTTCATAGGTTAGAGATGATAAAGATGGGACGATACCAACGGCTTTTCAACTTTTTATCAAAGCTCATACCCACAACGGTAAACTTGCTGATAAGAAGGCAGAGGAGATTCAGGTTAAAAATAAATTTGAATACTATTATTAAAATTTGGCTTTTTTTTTCCTTACATACAAAAGTGTTATGGTGCTCATTTTAATGATAGATTATTATATATTTTTTTTCAGGAGAAATATGAAACAAAAAAGGCACAACTCACTACAACAATTGATCACTTGGGCCACGATTTATGCCACGGAAATTCGTGAAACGTGGCAAATTTTCATGTAGCCACAGGAAAAACTGTTTGACATGGCCACGGGAAAATTTTATGCCACGGAAGAAATATTTCGTGGCCAAAAATCACTTGCGCCACGGAAAAAGTTATAAACGTGGCAAAAACGTTCATTTAGCCACGATTATAACTTTATTGATCACTTGGGCCACGAGCTCATTTATCCCGTGGCAAAAAATTCTTTTGTAAACATATTAAATTAAAATTAACATGTCACAAAATAACGATAACATAAACTAATACTCCGTATATGATAATAAGTTCATTTATCCTGTGGCAAAAAATTGTACTATAATAAAATTCTCATACGTGTTTTATAAAATAATTTCAAAACGTTTCCTATTTCGGTACAATCACTATTTAAATATTTAATCAAAGATATCCATTAATCTCAGTTATTTTCTATAAATATTTTTTAAATTTTCTATGATACACATATAAACTATTTATTTTTCATTAAAATACACATATAAAATATAGTATAATCATATTAAATCAAAATTAATATGTGACAAAATAAAGGTAACATCGCATGATTTTATTTTATATATTAATGACGTAAGTGTTACAACTTCATCCTTAAATAGTAGAGTGAAAATATGTTTTTGAGATACACAATGTTATTTTAATATTTTAACGCGTTTATTTCCGAAAAATTTGATAAAACTTATTGCATAAAAGAAATTCTAAAAAAGAGTTCAAGATATAAAAGAAACGAAGAATATAAGCTCAATAAAATTAATTATACAAAATTTATACTTTGTACGTTTATCTAAAATATTGTTTGATTTAAATAATATAGTAAAATAATTAAAACTTTATAAGTATCTATAATTTTAAGTCTAATAATTTTAAAATTAATATTATTAATTCAAATATTAAATTAAAATAGCAAAAAAGTAACCATTTAAAGTTTAAATAAATATTGAGCACAAAAATAATCAAAAATTTCTAAGTGGCATAGTGGTTAATACCTCATCTACCAAATGAGAGGTCACAATATTATTCGCCACGTGATAATCCGTGGCAAAAAACAAAAATTTAGCCACGGGATAATTCGTGGCAGAAAAATGAAATTATGCCACGATTTAGTTTTTTCCGTGGCTATTTATTTGCCACGGCCACTTGCGCCACGACCTAAATTTCCGTGGCAAAGCGTTATAGCCACGGAAATTTAGTACTTGCGCCACGAATTTTGTCGTGGCGCAAGTGTCAAATTGTAGTAGTGACTAGAAGAAAATGGAGATGAAGTTAATGAAGATGAGCTTTTCTTGGAAGTTGTTGGTGGATTTCAAAAGGGTCGGTTGTATGGTATTGGCAGTGCTGCAGATTATTATTTTAACAAGTCTGCTTATTCAAAAACCTTGAGTGAGCCATCTTCAGCTACTTTTTATATTGGTACGGGAGTACTTAGTAAGGTTGCGACAGCGACTGCTAAACTATTAGAGGAGAATGCTAAGCTCAAAGAAGAAAATGAAAAGCTTAAGGAGACAACAAATGCACGATTCCAAGATTCCGATGAGAAAATGTTAAAGATGCAAGAAGAATTGCGTGTTCTTTCCACCACATGTTCGCAACTCTCTCAATTCCAGCGAGATTCTCATGAAGATGGTGCATGACCATCAGTTGTTGTTTGGATCATTTTCTAGTTTTTTCAAAAGACTTTGAAAACATATAACAAATTTGTCAACTAATTGATCTTTTATTTGGTAATTGGTATTGATATTTCAGTTATTTGGTTTATATGAAAATTTTGGAAATGGTTTCATGTTGTTTGTAGTGACAGGTTAGTTGTTGGATGTTGGCATGTTGCCACCCGCATAAGTGGTCAATGGATGTTAAATTTCGATTTCTTACAGGAATTTGGCTTATTAGGGATGCACAAAAACGAATAAAATGATGTTTGGTATACTATAAAATTCCTACAAAATGTCCGATTTTGCAACAAATATTTCGTAGGTAAATATGCAAAATATTCGTGAAAAAAATAGTCATTTCCTACGGATCTTTTTGTTGGAATGTAAAAGTAGGTCCCACGGAATATTTCGTAGGAAATATTTCGTAGGCAGACTTGAGCAATTTCACGATACACATTCCTACGGAACTATTAGTAGGAATGTTTTATCCTACGAAACGGTTCCGTAGGAATATTTTTTATTTTCGTTGGATGTAATATACCATTTCACGAGACTCGTTCCCACGAAATTCTTAGTAGGAATTATAGAGGCCTACGACTTGTTTCGTAGGAAAATGCAGCTTTTCCTACGAAGTATTCCTACGCAACTATTCCTACGGAATTTCCGTAGGTAAACTCTCTTTCCTACCAAAATCACATTAATTCCAACGGATGTTTCAACCATGACGTTATTGAGGAAATAATCGACTATCTGGTAAGTTGAAACTCTAATTACCTTTAACTATAAGCGCACATACATATTACATGCCCATTTATCTCCAGTTTTGTAAAGCTAACACAATTTAGAAAACCTTTGTGTTAGGCTATTTTACGTGAAGTTCATATTGTCTGGATCGATTACCCCGTTAAGGTGTTTGTGTGCATCATTTCTTTAGATAGTGTAGTACAATTACCAGTTACCCAGAATGCCCTAGGACCCTAGCCATGTTGTCTACGATAGATAAAACCTATGTCTTATGTAACTGGGTACATAGTACCCGTGATCATCTGATTTGTTGAATGACATTATTTTCAAATTGGTGTTGATCAGTCTATTGGTTGGTATTTTTTTCAAAAACATGGAGCTAATACATACTCCGCGTGTCTTTTTTATAATCATCAAGTAGAAGAACTAGGCAACTAAAACATATCATGGATGACGTGCTTCCACATTAATAAGACTGAAGGAGATGTAAAACCATGAAATGGGCCTAGCCAAACCCGAGCGAAAAGAGAGCCCACTTTTTAATTTTAAAGGAAATTTACATTTCCTGTCACCAATTGGAAATGGAGGTTGGCCTTTAACTTTACAAAGCACAATATTCACTCTTCCATAATTATTGTGGGATTATATCACGTGTTCTTTTATTCCAACATGTCGCACTATTGAGGTTGAAGGCTTTTTTTAAGATCACCGAGTTCTTTTGATCCCCTTAAGCCCACTTCCCAAAAAACCATAACCAAAAATGAAAAACAACTTGTCTGTCACTTTTTCATTTCTCATATAACCAAGCTTAATCGACACGTCACTCTTTTCCACAGGAACATCGAGCAAGTCTAAGAAACAGCCTCGGAGGAGCTAAGCGAGATGATGGTAATATTTTTGCTAGGTGACTTAAATTTATATTGTTGGTATTCTTAAGTATATTCATGCAAGCTGCTGTGACCACAACTTCACTGCAAGCATGGTCCTAGTATCCTGCGGTACTAGCTGTTTTGCAAAGTACTGTGATACTATACCAGCTGTGGTCATATATGACCACGCTCATTCAATTGGTAATCTTTTACCTTATTATAAGTCTGTGTATCTAACTTTGGTTTTCAACTTCTTCTTCTTCTTCCTTTCACTTGGTGACGACTTTGACGAGTTTTAATATCATAAGAGCAAAGCTCAAACATACCGGTTATATCATGATAAGACAAAAATATTGACATCATCAAAACCAATATAAACCAACACACTTGTTGTATTGTTATATGGTTGTATCCAGGGACGGAGCTGTAAGTAGGCTAAACAGGCCATAGCCGGGTTGCTTTTTTCGTTTAATTAGTATTAGCAGAAGACCTTGATCACATAAATATGGTAGCAAAGATGGTTTTGACTCTCTTGCTTAAGGCTTGTTGTGGCAGGTTGGAGGTTCTATCCTCTCCAGCTGCATTTTTTACCCCTCCCCTCCCTCTTTATTTTATTTTTATTTTTTTAAACCTTGCTTCTTTTGAATTTCTTTTTACAACATACTTCGTAGACTCGTAGTGAGGTATTCTTAGGGTTTAATTCTATATTTTCCGTTAAACATGCTTTATTATCTTTTTTAATATTTATAAAATATAATTGTGCAATAAATACACTTATTTTTCCTAATTATTTAGTAATTTAAATTTTAGTTTATCATTTTGAAAATTTTTAAAAAATGTAAGTGTATTTTGAGTTCATCTTATACCATTAAAACCTACCGTCTCATACAACTCTTCATATAACAAGTCTTGCAATAAACTTATCGTAAGATCGTCTCGTAAGAAGATTTATGTTTATAAAACTAAATAACATAAAATAATGTAGATACTCAATTATTGTTTTAAATACATATAATAGTAATTTATGGAAACGATTATTTTACGCTTCTATGAACTTCAAATATAATGATTTACTTGTGTAAATCACATTTGGTAAAAACGCATATGAATAATGTGAAATGAATGTGATAAGGCAAAAAAGTTTGACCCACTATTTTGTAGCTTATATATTTCAGCCCTGGTGGCGTTTTGTTTCTGGCTTCGTCCCTGGTTGTATCTATTATCTTGTAAAGTAATCACCCGTTGCATTCGTCATGAGACGGTAAGATTGAGGTTGCATTTTATCGTAGTGTTGTTTCGGTTTAAGTCAGTTTTTTTAAGTATGACTTGGAAGGACCTAGTTACTCCCCACTGATTGTAATTATTTTCTAAAAATTTTTAGGTAGGCCCGCGGGGTTTGGGAAGAGTGAGGATGACAGCGAGATTGATTTTTCTATGTTGAATTGTTTTCTAGTTTGGACTTTTCCACGAGTATTTATTCCCGGTTGTTTTGGACAATGTACCCATTAGACGTTTGAGTTCTGTGATAAACTGGATTCCACAGTGTTCTCCGCCATCTTGACACTTATTTACAGTCCCTTCGGGGCCCCCAAAACGGGGAAGAGGATTCATTTCTTTTTAAGAGCTATATGTCGTATTTTTGGTTTATCAAAATAATCCAGGTTGTTACATCCACGAATAATCACATTGTGAGTTGTTTGAAAGTATATGTTTTTTTTCTTACAAAGTCATCATCCAAACATACAGTAATATTCTACTTATTAGAAAATTCACGAAAATGTACATCTTTAGTAACCACGTAAAAAACCACGCACATACTTAAGTGCGCACAATGTAGTAGCAAGCTCGTGTAGCACTAGTAAGCATGCACCATACTCATGAGCCTAAATATGCTCTGGTTAATAACAATTGTTTTGGTTTTTTGGGGAGTAAAGATCATGCTTAGTCACTAAGGTTGTTCTTTTCTTTTTATTTTTTATATATTTTTAATGTGGAGATTATAATTATAAGACTTATATTTGTGTTTAGTAATTTTGTCTTGTTTCTTTTTTTAATAAATTTTACGGTGAGGCTGTTTCATAGAATGAGACAATAAAGACATAGTTACTTTTGAAAAAAAAAAATCAGCGTTACTTTTCATATGTAATGCAATTACGTTTGAAAACAATAACTGTAATTAACAGCGACGCATATAACATAATAGTTTTTAACAAAAAATATGGTCAAAAAACATGATATTGATATGTATAAATAAATCATGTCACTAACATTATGATCAAAATATATCAGAGATAAAAAAAAATTACAAAATTAGAGAAAAAAGAAAGAGAATTGATTAAATTAGGTTTAATGATATTATTGAAA
This sequence comes from Dianthus caryophyllus, assembly GCA_023091065.1. Lineage (NCBI taxonomy): Eukaryota > Viridiplantae > Streptophyta > Magnoliopsida > Caryophyllales > Caryophyllaceae > Dianthus > Dianthus caryophyllus. Next base: position 4,606,574 of record CM041529.1, on the reverse strand, counting down.
GATAGTGTGTCTCATACTATAAGGCGATCTCATAGTAGTATTACTCATTCTTTTGATCGTTTTCGTTTATAATATTTTGGTAATTATCAACAAAATAGTATTTTTTATTCGAGTGGATGTTAGGTCGGGTATGTAACGAATAATGGAGTGGATGAAGGCCCACATGAATCCGACCTGATCCATCACCCGACTCGTCCATCATCCATCTTTTATCCATTTAAATCTGATTATTATCCATTGTTTTGGATCGAGTATTCAGGTGGATCTTATTTTTTCGGGTTTGGGTCCAACTGACATCTATAATTGTAATATCGATGTCATTGTGTCACCTTATATACAATAATACATATTTTAAAATCAATAAGTCTCCCTTAAGACCAAAAGATCCGTCTTAAGGTTAAGACGGGTCAAATTTGACCCGTTTTGGCCCATTAACCCTTTTTTTTGAAAATTTTTTTAGACCCAATTTTTTTATTTTTTTAACTTAACTCAAAAAGCGGAAAAGACATAAATTTTAAATAGTAACAATATTGATAAAAAATGGTAACATACTATGTTATATTGGTGGCATATTCTCAAACACAGAAAACATAATTCATGTTACGAATATAAATTAATTATGTTTGGATCATAATATATTATGTTATCATTTATTAATGAATTGTTATCAACTTTGGAGAATATGAAATTCAAAATACAAATATGTCACATTAAAGTATAATATTTTATTATTTAAGATTAACCTATTTGAAAAATATTAGTACAATAACCTTTGGTCTTTGTAACAACCTGGTTTTCGTGACTTTAATTAAACTAAGGCAGAAAATTAATTAAGTCTATATATTACAAACCAGCTGTTATCGTCTTACAAACTCAATATACATGATATGAGTTTAAGGATAAACAGAGTATATTCGGTTACAATCTCTCAAAAGGAGTACAACAAAAAGGTAAACCGTCCCCAGCGTGATTTACATTAGTCTCGGGGTACCTGCATTAATTATTATTTTCTCGCATCACTCTTTCGACACATGCAATTCTAAAACGTATGCAATATAGAAAATAAATAAATAAACAATTAGCAAGTAGGCAAGTAAAGCATACAAGGAAAATATAATAATTCAAATACGAGTATACAATAAATCACATAACGTACAACATTTATCAATAATAATTCTCAGTCAAGGCATATTTCAACAATCAGGAACCTAATCATTCAGGCAATAACAATCACACGAGATGATACATTCATCATACGTTGACTAATGAGTCTTCGTGCAGACATAATCCGCGCAATAGCCGACAGGGCCAACATAACTTGGACATGGCTGACAGGTTAGAGATATCTAAGGTAATAAGGACGGCCACTTCCCTTGTCTAATGTATGCATACACCACTATAGATAGGATCGTAGCATACTCGCTGTTCAAGCAAGTAGTCACCTAATAATTCGACTATCACCAGAGACGGGTACCCCCGGGTGGGGCTGATTTTTCCAATTACCGTAGTATGGGCTCACGGAGACATCAAGTGTGCCCCATCCCTGAGGTTGTATATCCCTCACCGAAATAATAATTTTAAAAATTATTAGATCGCCTTTAGCAACACAGGGAGGGAGCTAAAGTCCCCATAGACAACTACCTCGCTAACTTCGATTTCAAGAGTCGCGACATGGCGAACAATCCAAGTATTTTATCAAGTAATTCATTTTCTCATATTCTTATTTTCTCGATCGTTCAAAATAGGTGACAATTCTATAACTTAATAATATCGTCGAACTTTGTATAATGAAATTTTAATTCTAGCAGTTCTTCAGGTAAACGGAAGCACATAGCAATTTAAATATTTATTTTGAGTCCGTTCGTGAATTTTAAATATTTTCACTATACATTATTTTACTATTCATCCCGGTTACTATTCATTATTTTACTATTCATCGTAATTACTATTCATCGTATTTTTATACGTATTCGTATTTTCGTATTTCGTATTTCTACGTATTTTTATACGTATTCGTATTTTTGTATTTTGTATTTCTACGTGTTGGGGGTGACTTCTCCCGGGTCCCACGCCATCAGGCCGGTAGGATTATAGGCCGGAGGATGGCCTTACACTCGTTGAACCATCTGTATCTCCCGGGTCGGGCCACCCGAGGCCGGGAGGCTTATTGACCGGATCATCCTATATACCAAGGAACCCAATGGTCCACCCGGGTCCGGGCATGTATGGCCCACCCAGGGCCGTACTGTACGGAGCGGGGGCACAAGAAGACAAATTTGAAACAAGTATAAAAGGCAACTAAAACCCTAAAAATCACCAACATTCACACACACAAAAAACACTACAAAAAAAAGGTTTTTCTCTCTCTTTTCCCTCTCTAGATTTATTTGTCTTTGTAACTGACTTGAGCGTCGGAGGGCCATCACCCGGAAGGCCCCGGGGCTAGGTTTGTTATGTGATTTCAGGAGAAGAGAAGGGTGGAGAAGAACCGAGAGCTAAGAGCCGCCCAGGACTTAGTTTACTTAGCTTATAATTCATAATCAACTTGTAATCGTTTGTATTTTGTTTTGGTGTTTAGTTCCTAACTTTACACCCGAAACAATTGGCGCCGTCTGTGGGGAAAATTTCACAAAAATCTTACAAAAAGCCATGTCAAACCCTACACAAGAGCCGAGAAAAACAGCGGAAGAAACAGCCTCCTGAGGTGGCGGCGGCATTCCCCTGGAGACCGAGCTGCAGACGCCCTTGACTCCAGAGGAGAAAAGGATGATGAGTGCTTTCCTTAAAAAGCTGAGGAAGACACCACCTGCCGGCACTCCGCCGCCCGAGCCAAGTCAACAGAAGTCTCCACCAAGAAGAGATCCCATCCCATCCGTGACCCCTAAGAAGCTTTTTCATGAGGACAACGAGACGTCAAGCAACGATAGTACGTGGAGGGAGTCGGAGCATTCTCACTCAGCGTCCCAGTCACCACCTTCAGTTCAAGAGGTATCGAAGCCCGAGGTTCCACGCATTGAGAGGCCTAAGCGCAACAAACCCAAAGGAAACAAAACACAAGGAAAAGTCACAGTAAAATCGCCTTTGGCTTCTTCGGTGCTGGAGTACCCTCTCCCTCCCAAGATGAAAATTCCAACGATACAATATGACGGGAAAACAGACCCGGAGGAACATTTGGCGGCCTATGAGAGCCACATGATGATGTACGACCCTACGGACTACGTTTGGTGCAAAGTTTTTCCTACGACCCTGACGGGACTTGCACAAACCTGGTTCCGTAACCTCCCAACTGGCTCCATCTATGGATATGAGGACATGTGCCGGGTGTTCCGCCAGCAGTACGCAGGGAACAAAAGGAGAGAGAAGGTGGCTACGGAGCTCCTGAACGTGGTGCAGGGGAAGAGTGAAGGGTTGAAGGAGTATATGACCCGGTTTGACAGAGAATCACAGCAAATCAGAGACCTGGACTCCAAGATAGGGGTCCATGCCTTGACGGTAGGGCTGAAAGAGGGAGAGCTGAAAAGTCTCCTGATCAGAACTCCGCCACGGCTGATGGCAGCCCGCGAGATGGCTGAAGGATTTGTGCGAGAAGAGCAGTTCCACAAAACATTCAGCAAGAGAAGTGATAAGAAGGAAGACCAGGGCGGGGCCCAGCGAGAATGGAAGGGACCGCCCCGGAGACAGAACGACAACAGCATCCGCAGCAATTACAATCGTAATAACAGCAATTACAACAATCGCCGGGATAACCGAGATGGCCGGGACAACCGGGAAAGCAGAGCCCCGCAGGGAGGTAATCAACAATTCCAACAATGGACTCACTACACACCGCTCATAAGGTCCCAGCCGGAAATTTTCGAGATGACCAAGAACGAAATCAAGTGGGCCACCCCTCGACCGCAAAGATACCCGGGAAATGATAAGTCAGCTTTCTGCGAATATCACCAGACAATGGATATGCAACGGAGAACTGTATCCCTGAAGAACGAGGTCGAGCGGTTGGTACAGCAAGGCACCTTGCGGCGCTTTGTTAAGGACAAGCGAGAAAGAGATGGAGGTGAAGGTAGTGGGGATCCAGCCCAAACGGGCCCGAAAAAGAACCAAAAGAGAATAAGTGAAATTCATATGATCTCCGGACGGAGGAATCGATGTTATCCGGAGGAAAAGAAAGGCAGAAACGTTAGCAAACAAGCATGAGCATTTATTCACCGGAGGGCGCCACAAAGCCGGGCCCGGACCTTACCATCGGCCGACGAGGACTACCGGTGGTTTCCTACCCCCACAGCGACCCGTTGGTCGTCTCCTTGGACATCGGACCTCACCTGGTACACAGATGCATGATAGACACCGGAGCCTGTACGAATCTCCTGTACCGGGAAGTGTCCGAGAAGCTGGGATTGAAGAGAGAACAACTGACGCCTTACATAGGGTCACTCTATGGTTTCGCCGTGCGGTAGATAAGACCAATGGAACGATAACTTTACCAAGAATAATAGGAGAGGAAGATATGGCCGGAGTGTCGATGCAAGCCAGAGTCGTGGACGCCCGTCAAAGATACAACGCCTCATCGTCGGGTCACATTGGATCACATCCATGCCGTCAGATCGATACGGGCCTCAGCCATGGCCTACATCACGCATAACCGGGTGAAGGGAAGATCTACGGGGACCAGAGCGCCGGGAGATCTTGCAATTCCCTGTCGGTCCAGGGGATAAAAAAGAAGACAGTGGCAGAGGTGAAACTCCCGGAACAAAAGGAGAAGCAGGGTCTGGAAGTGACTCCGGGACCGGAGAGTGAGACAAAAGAAATTGAGCTATCACCAGGAAGAAGTGTAATCATTGGGGCGGAGCTAGACCCCGGCTTCCAAGACAGTCTGATTAGTATCTTGGAAGAAAACAAGGACGTGTTTGCCCACTCAGCGGCGGAGATGCCGGGGATAAGCCCGGAAGGAATTGGGCACCGGTGAGCGTTAACCCCACTACAAACCAATCAAGCGTAGGTCGCGCCCATGAGTGCGGAAAAGGACGCGGCCATTCTCGAAGAAATAAACAAGTTGTTGGAGGCAGGTTTCATTGAGCGTTGTGACTATCCCGAGTGGCTGGCCAACGTGGTAATGGTGAAAAAAGCGTCCGGGGCATGGAGAATGTGCGTTGATTTTACAAATCTAAACAAGGCGTGCCCCAAAGACTGCTACCCGTTGCCAAGGATTGATCAGCTGGTAGACTGCACCAGTGGTCACTCGACCTTGAGTTTCCTGGATGCCTTCTCAGGATATCACCAGGTCTATCTGTCAGAGGAGGACAGGCCCCGGTGCGCCTTCATCACAGGGCACGGGGTCTACATGTACAAGATGATGCCGTTTGGACTCAAAAATGCCGGGGCCACGTACCAGCGGCTGGTGGATGCCGTGTTCGCAAAACAGAAGGGGAGAAACATGGAGGTATATGTGGATGATGCGATTGTGAAAAGCAAGTCCGATGAACAGCAACTGGAAGACCTGAAAGAGACGTTCAGCTCGCTCAGAGAATACCAAATGAAACTGAATCCGAAGAAGTGTACCTTTGGAGTCCGGTCCTGAAAGTTTTTGGGGTACCTGGTCAGCTCAAGAGGGATTGACGCCAACCCCGAGAAAGTCAAGGCTATATTAGACCTACCGGCACCGAAGACGATTAAGGACATTCAAATTCTGACCGGGAGGATGGCAGCACTCTCCAGGTTCATCTCCAGGTCCGCCGACAAGTCCACACCATTCTTCCAGGTACTAAAAGGGAATAAGAGGTTCGTATGGGGAAAGGAGCAAGATGAAGCTTTTGAGCAGTTAAAAAGACACCTTACAACATTGCCTACTTTGGCAAGACCGGTCACGGGCGAAACTTTAATCTTGTACATCGCCGTGACCGCGAGCGCGATATCAGCAGTCATCCTACGGGAAGAAGAAAAACAACAACAACCAATCTACTTCGTCAGTCACGCATTGGGCCAGTCGGAAAGAAACTACCCGATCATCGAGAAGGCAGCCTATGCTGTCGTTATAGCAACCCGGAAGCTGAGACCGTACTTTGATGCTCACCCGGTGGAGGTGCGCACAGACCAGCCCTTGGAGAAAGCACTCGAGAAATTTGAAAAATCCGGCAGACTCCTTAAGTGGGCGATTGAATTGTCAGGCTTCGGCATAACCTACACCGGAAGAACAGCAATCAAGGCCCAGGCCCTGGCAGACTTCATTGCCGAGTGTACCCACCCGGCTAGGGGGGATGCACCGAGGGGATTGTGGCGGGTGTATACGGACGGGTCAGCCACCATCCATGGTTCCGGGGCAGGAGTCGTCATCATCAGTCCCGAAGGACATGAGTTCGAACATGCTCTAAAATTTGCCTTCCCGGCCACGAACAACGAGTCCGAATACGAGGCGGTGCTGGCAGGACTAGAACTGACAAAGGCCATGGGGGCAGAGGAGATTGAATTGAAAACGGACTTGAGCTGGTAGCGAGCCAAATGAGGGGGGAGTACGAGGCCCGGGAAGAAGGAATGACGTTATACCTCCAAAGAGCAAAAACTTTGACCTCCGGATTGAAATCTTTTGAGGTCCATCATATACCCCGGTCCGAGAACAACAGGGCGGACGCGCTTGCCAAACTCGCCAGCGCAACAGCAGATAACAAGTCTAAAACGGTCACGGTCGACATCCGCCGGCAAAAAGGAGTGCTGACAATCAACGCAATCTCTGAAGACAGCGGCTGGATGAGGCCGATATTGAAATACAAGTTGGAGGGAGAGATCCCGGAAGATAAAATCGAGGATGCTAAACTGAAAAGGCTGGCCCCCTGGTTTGTCATCGTGGATGGAGAACTTTACAGACGATCATTCTCAGCCCCGCTACTAAAATGCGTAGCGGGCACGGACGCTGAGTTCATCCTGAACGACATACACTCGGGAGTATGCGGTCATCATGTGACCGGACGCACATTGGCCCACAAAGCACTGAGGGCCGGCTACTTTTGGCCCACAATGTTAAAGGATGCCAAGGATTTGAGCAAGCGGTGCCGGCAATGTCAGATCTTCGCCCCGGATATCCATCTCCCCGCCAGAGACCTCAGGCCAGTCCTGAGCCCGATACCTTTTGACCAGTGGGGGATGGACATCCTGGGGCCCTTCGCAACGGCGACCGGGGGCAGGAAATACGTGGTAGCAGCCATTGACTACTTCACTAAGTGGATCGAAGCAGAGGCCATCCCCACCATCACCGAGCAAGCCGTGAGAAAGTTTATTTGGAGAAATTTAATCACAAGGTTTGGGGTGCCCAAGGTGGTGGTATTTGACCATGGAAAACAATTCGACAACGACAACATGCGGGACTGGTTGAAACGGAACGGGACAATTGTCGCCTACTCATCAGTTTGCCATCCACAAAGCAACGGGCAAGCCGAGGCCGCCAACAAGCAAATGTTGAACGGCATGAAAAAACGACTGGATGAGCTGAAGGGGGCATGGGCTGATGAGCTACCAAGCGTTCTCTGGTCAATCAGAACTACAATCGAGAATCCACCGGCCACACACCATTCAACATGGTCTACGGGCCGCTTTACTCCCGATTGAAGCAATTCTACCCAGTCCGAGAGCAAACCTACATGATCCCGCCAGTAATGAACAAGCGAGAAAGGAGTCGCTGGACCTGCTAGATGAGGTCCGGGACCAAGCAAGAGAAAATCTGGCGGTTTACCAGAACCGGATGAGGAGAATGTACAATCGAAGAGTGAAGCATAGGGAGTTTGAGCTGGGAGACCTGGTGCTAAGGCGAGCATCCGCCACCGGGAAAGGGAACATTCACGGGAAGTTGTCAGCCACCTGGGAAGGGCCCTATCAGATCACAGAGATAAAGCAGCCGGGGACCTTCATGCTGAGAGATATGAGCGGCCACGACCTCCCGTCCCATTGGAACTCTGATACGTTAAAGAAATATTACGTGTAAGCGTTGTACTCTTTTTCCTTACCCGTGGTTTTGTCCCACTGGGTTTTCCACGGGAAGGTTTTAACGAGGCAACGTGTAGACATCTGTAACGCGAGTGACCAGAAATGGTGGCACCGCGAGCTTTTGTAACATTTTTTAGTAGAACTTATGCTAGAATTTTTGCCCAAAGATTTGTTTAGATTTGCATCACACAAAAAGTCGCTGGGGCAAGGAGGGGACTACCCCGACCCCGCTAAACAACGATAGTCAGATTCAAAAATAGGAATTTTTGAAAATTTTTACTAACACTTTCAGGAAAGGGGGTGAGCACTCACTTTGAAGCGAGCGGAGGCAAGGCCGGAGCGACTAAGAGACATAAAAGACCGGAGAGGGAAGGACCTCTGAGCAGCGCTGGCGGGCTCCCATCTGCGGCGTAGGATGAACATCGCGCCTTGAGAGTCCATGGCCTGGGGCTCTGGCGGCTCGCGCTTCACGCATGTTCTACGTATGGATGAACATCGCGCCTTGAGAGTCCGTGGGCCGGCCCGGACGGCTCGCGCCCTACGTATGACACATTGCCTACGTACGGATGAACATCGCGCCTTGAGAGTCCAGGCCTGGGGCCTGGGCGGCTCGCGCCCTACGTATGGCCTTGCACAATGCTCATCCGTGGTCGTCGGGCCCGGATGAGGGTGCCCTTATGCAAAAGAGCCGGGATGTCCCACGTGCCTAGGCTGCTCTCACCGCAGTGTCTGATGCCGGCCTTGTAGCCGGTGGCGGCTGCGGACCTCCCATGTCTACGTATGGATGAACATCGCGCCTTGAGAGTCCGTGGCCCGGGGCCCGGACGGCTCGCGCCCTACGTATGACAAGTTGCCTACGTATGGATGAACATCGCGCCTTGAGAGTCCAGGCCTGGGGCCTGGGCGGCTCGCGCCCTACGTATGGCATTGCACAATGCTCATCCGTGGTCGTCGGGCCCGGATAAGGGTGCCCTTATGCAAAAGAGCCGGGATGTCTATGATGGCCCACGTGCCTAGGCTGCTCTCACCGCAGTGTCTGATGCCGGCCTTGTAGCCGGTGGGGGCTGCGGACCTCCCATGTCTACGTATGGATGAACATCGCGCCTTGAGAGTCCGTGGCCTGGGGCCCGGACGGCTTGCGCCCTGCGTATGACCCACTGCCTGCGTACGGATGAACATCGCGCCTTGAGAGTCCAGGCCTGGGGCCTGGACGGCTCGCGCCCGACGTATGGCCTTGCACAATATTCATCGAATAACCTACGCACAATCGCCCGACAACCGGGGGCAAGTGTATGAACGCACGAAAGAGTGGTTACAATCACCGGACGCTAAACAGTACGCGGTCCTGGTGTTGATAACACGTTGAGAAAAAACTGGAAATCTGACTAAGTATGAATAGAACGCTGAGATCAAACAATACTATCCGGCCCCGATACAAACAGCGAAAACAGCATAAGCATTAAAAGAAATAACAACAGGGGAGAATACGCCTAAAACCACCCGGTCCCGGAGGAGAATAGCATGAGTAAAAACAAGATAAAAATAAGCTAAGTATAGAAAAACTACCCGGCAGCGGCAAACGTCAATATAAGTGTATACGGAAGTAATAAGCCAAGTATGGAAAAACAAAAGAAAATAAACCAAGTATGGAAAAACAAAAGAGCAAGGCAGCATTGATAAAAAGAGTGTATATTACAGGGTTGTCGCCCCCGGACCCACATGTCGGGTCGGGAGCAAATTGGAATAAGCGAAAAAGATAAACAAGCTAAATAGACCTACCAGAGTCGGCGGCCGTCTACCACAAAAACGCCCGCCTACCGCAGACTAATGTGCTTATTGAAATTAAAACAAAGCAAAATGTAGGCTAAGGGGAGGACCCTTCGGCATTATCCCGAAGCAAAGTCATCCCGAGCAGGAAGACTCGGAAGACAGCAGCCCGAATCCCAACAGCCGGCGTCTCCGCCGCTTTCTTCCCATTGCTCGCTTTGGTCGTGACCTCTTCAAGTTCAGCGAGACGGGCAAAGTTGAAATTGGGGTCGACCTTGTCGATGAATCCCTTCGTCTCGTTGGACCCAAAGTCGACTCCGTCATAGAAGGAGTTGGCGCGAACCGTGACAAGCTCAACCTGATGGGCAGCCTTCAGTTGCTCCATCTCAAGCTCTAAGCGGGCCGCCTTAGCTCGCCCGCACGACCTCTCGCTTCGCCTCGGCCAAAGACGGGCGATCGCAAAGATCTCGAGCCTGGAAGAGCTCTTGGTGCTGATGGGCCAGGCTGTCTTTCTCCCGGGAAAGCTCCGTCAGCTGAGCCTCCTGCTCCTTGAGCTTACCCAGAAGGGTTGTCACCTCCGCCTTCAGGTCGGCGTTCTCCCGCTCACGAGCCTTGATGGACTTTTTTAGGCGAGAAGCCGCCTCCTGCATCTCTCTGTTAGCCTCAGCAGAAGCCGCCTCACGCCGCAAGCGGTCAAGCTCGCCGGCAGTATTCATTGCGAACTTACAGAAGGAGTCCACAGAGCGGCGGATCTGCATGGCCATCTCGGTGGCCTGAATGGCAAGGCCCCCAGCAACAGGTGGGATCTCTTCAACGAGATCCGCTGAGTGCCTCATTTTATCATCCCTGCCCGGGACAGCAATAGAAACTTGACCCTTACCGGCGGCTTTGGCCTTGGAGGAAGAGCCCTGGATGGAGAAAGATAGCAGATTGTAAATATCCTGCTCACTAATAGGGAAAACGGAGGAAAGGCCGTCTGAAGGGACATCCAGGGGGCGCCCCTCAGATAGACTCCCCCACGAGAGCGCGGAGCTAACCTTCTTGTGCCTCTTAAGGGGCCGGGCATCCTCTGAGTGAGGAGACTCGGACTCTATGACGACGGGGTCCGGACCCTGAGACGGCTGTTGAATCCCGACCTCTCTAGGCGGGCTAGGAAGAGGGACCTCAGGTATCGCCTCAGATGTGCCCCCTGTAGGGGCAGACTCCACCACAAGACCAACCGGATCCGGGCGGGGGGATGAAACAGAGCCGGCCGGTTTTGCCCCTTGCTCCACCTCCCTTTCCCGTTGTGGTTTATAAGTCACGCGTTTCCTGCCCATGGGTCTATCGGGAACTTCTCCCTGCATTATCAGCTCTCTGAGCGTTGACTTGCGCCGTTTCAAGTCTACGGCAGACGGTTGGTCGAGCGGATGATTCTTTTCGTCCAGGCCGATGGATGCCAAGTCTTCCGGAGTCAGGTATCCCAAGTCGCCTGCAAGGGGCAAGACTGAGTTAGATCAGGAAAATACAAGAAAGTGAAATAAACACAAGTAAAAATGACAATGCCAGACTCCTAGCCACCAGGCCCCTGCTTACCTGCTTTAAGGGCCGGGACCAGGCCGACAATGCTCAGGAATTTATCCTCGGAAATCGTATCCGCCGGAGGAAGCCAGTTCTTGGGGAACCAGTCCTTCCCCACTTTGTAGGCCTTGAAGTAGGCCGCGGCATCTGACTCCTCTTTGGTCAGTGGAACCTTCTTCCAGGGAAGGACGCTTCCCGGAACCCACTCGCCCCGGGTCTCAAGACGGCATCTCACGTCGTTGTGAAAGCAACGGGGGTGGTCAAATGGCACGGGGGACTTAAGGAAGAACCACCTCTCATTCCACCCTTTCATCGAGTCATTAGGCGGATAGTGAGTCAAAAAGCCCGACTCGGTAACTAACGACCACCACCCTTTTGTCGCCTTGTTGGTGCATGGCCGGAAGTGATGAAGACGGCGGAAGAGGTTTATCGAAAGGGGAAAGCCCATATACAGACACGTCCAGGCGAAAGCAACTATAATTCTCATGCCAAACGGCGTCATCTGACATATGGCTATATTCGCCCGCTCGAGCACTTTAGCGATGAAGGGGTGGAGGGGAAACCGAAGCCCATGCTCCAGGTTCTTCAAGTACACGGCCGTATGAAGGTCCGGAGGACGAACCACGTGTTGATGCGTTCCCGGCACGACGAACTCCCACTTCTCGGGTAAATTATAATGTTCGGCCGCCCGCTCAGAGCAGTTTTTCTCGTTCAAAAAGTCCCTAAAACCTAGGTTAATCCTAGTGTTCATGGGAATCTGGAACACCGCCTGCTCCAATATCCGTACATACGAAGGGCCGGCCTGAGAAGGTCCGGCCTCAGAGGTCCCAGCCTGGGCCTCCATATCAGTCTCTCCCTCCCGGCCATGGGTCAAGTCCTCAATCTCAGGCCCTACTTCCGAGTCTGTGACTACATAATAATCTGAGGCAGTTCTAGAAGACGAGTCGGCTGACGCGCTCATTGTTCTCTACTAGATGATTGAACTAAAATCTAAAATCAAAACGCGAAGATTACCTTTTGTAAGAGCTTGGACGAAGGCGAAATCGAAAGCGAGGCAGAATGGGGACGAAATGCAAGCAATCTGTGGAATTTTTGTAGGGATTTCGAGTGTTTTGAAGTGAATAAAGGGGGAAATGAAATGAGATGAAGGGGTATTTATAGAGAAAATTGTGAGCAGTACCCCCCCACCCCAAGTACGACACGTGTAGGGCTGGGAAGACGAAACGTCGCTTACTTTGAAGTTTGGAATTCAAAAATTGCGCCAAAAATAAAAGCTTGCTCAGCACACCACATCTGAGCGGGACGAGAGAAACGCAAGGTCAGGAAGCAGGAGCACGAGGAGAGCTTACTCATTCAGACTGGGGGAGGAAGCCACCCGCCTGGAAAATTAGGTCATACAGGGCAAGCCCGCGACTTCCCCTGTATGGGGGCAGTTGTTGGGGGTGACTTCTCCCGGGTCCCACGCCATCAGGCCGGTAGGATTATAGGCCGGAGGATGGCCTTACACTCGTTGAACCATCTGTATCTCCCGGGTCGGGCCACCCGAGGCCGGGAGGATTATTGACCGGATCATCCTATATACCAAGGAACCCAATGGTCCACCCGGGTCCGGGCATGTATGGCCCACCCAGGGCCGTACTGTACGGAGCGGGGGCACAAGAAGACAAATTTGAAACAAGTATAAAAGGCAACTAAAACCCTAAAAATCACCAACATTCACACACACAAAAAACACTACAAAAAAAAGGTTTTTCTCTCTCTTTTCTCTCTCTAGATTTATTTGTCTTTGTAACTGACTTGAGCGTCGGAGGGCCATCACCCGGAAGGCCCCGGGGCTAGGTTTGTTACGTGATTTCAGGAGAAGAGAAGGGTGGAGAAGAACCGAGAGCTAAGAGCCGCCCAGGACTTAGTTTACTTAGCTTATAATTCATAATCAACTTGTAATCGTTTGTATTTAGTTTTGGTGTTTAGTTCCTAACTTTACACCCGAAACACTACGTATTTTTATACGTATTCGTATTTTTATACTTCGTATTTATACGTATCTTTATACGTATGCGTATTTTTATACTTCGTATTTATACGTATTTTTATACGTATGCGTATTCGTATGCTTCGTATTTATACGTATTCTTTTACGTAAGTGTATTCTTATACTTCGTATATTTTTCTATACTTAGTATTTGTCCAAGTGAAAAATTAGACTCTTTTATTTACTAAGTACAAAATCCTTGTTTCAAAGTCGTTAAGTTCGTTTTGTATTTAGTGATTTGTTGTAAAATTTAAAAGTAGAACTCGGTTAAGTTTAGTCATATACTTAGCTAAAATTTAACGGTTTAAATTTTTAGCGATATTGTCGTAGTTCATTTAAATGGTCCGTATGTCCAAGTTCATATATACGCAAGGGTAGTAATACTCGAATTTGTTCATTTTAATACATGTACATTATTTTTATCGATTTCGTCGATTCTTTTTATTAACGGTTCATTTTACAACCTAATATAATCCTAATTTCCAATTTAGTGACTTAGTGACAATTTCATTTTGATCAAAATTGACCCATTTTTAATAGTAAAACCGTGGTATCTATTTATATTTAGCTATTTATTTTTTTTATTTTTTTTTATTTATAATTCATTACTTTAACTAATTAAATTACTTAAGTGATAAAAATAAAAAGTGACAAATTCATTTTAGGTCCAAATTAGACCCCAAAACCGTGGCCCTTAGTGTACTCGTACAATTTATTTTCGTTTTCTAATTTATCGGTTATTGACTTAAAGTTTTTATATACTAATTATATACTCCCTCCGTCCCGGTCATTTGTTTACACTTTCCATTTAGGGGGTTACGGGTCATTTGTTTACACTTTCCATAAATGGTCATGGGTGACCCATGTGGGGGGTGGACCCCCACTTCTTTAACCAATTACATTTCATAATTTTAAGCAAGCGGGACCTCCTTTGTACTTATATTATTATTTTATTAGTTTTTTCTCTACCTCTCTCCTCACATCGATAAATGTGTATAAAGTAAATGTAAACAAATCATCGAGACGGAGGGAGTAGTTTATATAAAAGTGACTTAAACTAATATGAAATTTCACTAAATATTTTATTATATTTATGAATAGTGTTTTTACTCACTTTAAATTTCTAACTTTTATATTTTAAAGATTTAGCTTATTTAACTTATATATTTTAGTTTGGTAAATACTTACTAATTAATACTAACAACAAATAACAACAAACATTTAAACATTATAAATCAAAATGAGCAAAATTATCAAGAACACATGAATAAATGAAGAACACTTATGATTTTCTCAAGAACACTTTTAACTCAAATTTTCATATTAACATATAAATTTCTCAAATTTTACTAGTAAGCCTATTTAACCTAAGCTAACATAATGTGTTAATTACAAAAATTAAAACTAAAAATTAGTCCAAAAACTGTACAAAAACCGTGGCCCTCTTAATATATTTCACAATTTTTATTTTTGATTTTTTTTACTACTAATTCTATATCTAATTTCCTTTATATTATATATGTATTTAACATAGGTGAAATTCATATAACAACTTTAACAAATAAAAGTAATTCATTTCACACACATAACATTTAATAACACAATAAATATAAGGAAATGAACATCAACATTTTAACAACATTTTTAGTACTTATTTAACATAGTCTTTTTAAACATATAATTAACAAAAATTAAAACGAAAAATTAGACAAAAATTAAGGGTAATGCCGTGTGATATTTAGGTGAGTAACATATTTTATTTTTCGATTTTTGTCTTCTAATTTGACATATGAATGCTTGGTGATAAAATAAAACATGCATACACTTAAAACATCAATTAGGAAAATAACATGCATACAATTAGGTTTAGTGCATAGCAATTATAGTGTGCGAGAGCACCTTATTTAGGTTAGTGAATAAAAAGCCTAGCAATTATCGGGATCGATAACATGGTCGAAAATACTAAGATCGATGGC
Organism: Dianthus caryophyllus; assembly: GCA_023091065.1. Classification (NCBI taxonomy): domain Eukaryota; kingdom Viridiplantae; phylum Streptophyta; class Magnoliopsida; order Caryophyllales; family Caryophyllaceae; genus Dianthus; species Dianthus caryophyllus. The sequence continues at coordinate 4,591,271 of CM041529.1, read as the reverse complement.
TCCACCTTGCTCCTCTTCTTTGGATAGATTAGTACATACAAATGAAAAATAAACTAAGTTAGTAATTATTTAAAGCAAGTTAAACTAAACTAAAAATTTAAAGTGTAGTAGTATTTTTATGTTTAGGTGATGTATAGATTTTAAATAATTTGATTTATGTTCTTAAATAATTATAAGTAGAAGAGGAATTGATTACTAAATATAAATGGTGGGGAAATAATTTAGGTGCTTAAGGAATTAAAGACAAGAAAATAAAAGTTTTAAAGGAGAAATGAAATGAAGAATATGATGATCTTCATGTTCTTGAGGATGAAGATTGTCTTACAAAAGTTTAGAGTAGTTTTATTTGGAGAGAAAATGACTTAGTAATTTTTTGTGTTTGTGTGTAAATGAGAGTTGTAGTAGTAAAATACTAGAAATGTGTAGTAATAAAATGAATGTAGTAGTAGTGAATACTAGAAAAGAGTTAGTAGTAGTGAATACTAGTAATGCATGTGGTATATGTGTAGTATGCGTGTAGTATTTAGGATGTCTTTAGGTATTAACCATGCATTTACAATTAAAGGTAACTAAAACTAACTAAGTGATGATCATTAAAATAGGTGTGTAGGAAGTTGAATGCATGCTTGTGTAAGTGATTTAGATGTGTGTAAGTAAAGTGAAGCATGCTTCTGTAAGAAGAATGGAAGAGACTTAGCGTGTAGAGTGAGCTACAAGGGAGCTCGGCCAACACACAAGTCAAGGGTCCGATTTTTCGTTTTTGAAATTTTCGATTTGCGCGCACGCGAAAAGTCTCGAAATAAAATATATGATCTTAAAATAATGTTTCGAAATAAGACCGAAAATAAAAATGAAAATAAACTTCGAGAGGTGACTAAAACAAAAATTGGGTCTAAATCCTCGAAATTTTGATTAAAAATTTACTAGGCCGAAATACATATTTTTTTGGTCGAAAGTTAACGATTTAAATAATTAAAACCAATCGTCAAAACGTTTATCAGTTTAAATTAAGTTTGACTCGAATTTTCGATAGTTTTCAAAAGTGTTAGTTAAATAGAATTGAAATAGTAGTTAGATAATAAGGAAATATGATTTATTAAATAATAATCAAAATGATTATGTTTTTAACCAAATTAGTTTCTTTGAAGTTATTCTTTAACCAATTAAGTTTCATACTAAGTTTTTACATTATGTGTAATTGGATTTGGATGAGGATGATTGGTGACTTAGTCACCATGTAATTCGGCTATGTGGGCCCCCTTTGGCCTCGTTTTGCGCGCCGAAATTTGTCGTTGAAAAATTTGTCGTCGATGCGTCATTTTATTTATCGAGTTCAATTATATAAAAATAAAGTTCGAATTCGATATAAATAAAAAAAAAAAATAGTTTTCGTTTAGGTGCGAGAAAAATTGTAGTGTATTGTAATTGTTGACTTAAATTTCAAGGACGAAAAAAAAATGTAAGGTCCATTTTTATTTGAAAATCAAAGGTGTTCGAAATTGAATTTTATGAATAAAAGGTTTTACTTTTATTTTGATGAATAGTAAACATGGCTTGGCCTTTTTGAAATTTGAAAGGCGATATTAGTTTCGTTGTTGATTTTTATAAAATTTTAAAATGTGTTTCTTTTTGAATTCTGAAGATAAAACAACATACTTTATTTTTCAAAATTTTTATATTTGGACTTAGGAAATTTAGTATTATTTGGCGAAAAAAAAAATTCAGACGCATTTTTACTATAAGGAAAAAGGATGAATTTAATTTAAGGAATTAAATTCTTTTATAATATTGTGTTACGAAAACACGGGGTGTTACAGTCTTAAGTAAGAATTTGTATTTTAAAATACGGAGTAACACACGTGTTGGGGATGGTAAGCTCCCGGGCCTGATTGCCATGGGCCGGAGGGCCCATGGGCCGGGGGCATCCCATATGCCAAGAAGGTCATTAGCTCCACCCGGGTCCGGGGCATCCTCGCCCCACCCGGGTCCGTACCGTACGGACCAGCACCACTAGGAGACAAATCAAGGTTGAGTATAAATGGAAAGCAAAACCCTAAAAACTATTCATTCACACACAACCCAAAATAATACACAAAAGGTTTTTCTCTCTTCTCTCTCTAAATTCATATGTGTACGTAACTGACTTGAGCGTCGGAGGGCCATTCCCTGGAAGGCCCCGGGGCTAGGTTTGTTGTGTGACTGCAGGCCGAGAGAAGAACCAAATCACTCAAGGAGCTAAGGACCTCCCGGGATTTAGTTTACTTAAGCTTTAATTTATATTCAACTTGTAATCTTTTGTATTTAGTTTTAGTACTTAGTTCCTAACTTTGTACTCGAAACAACAAGTTTCTCATATTAAAGGTGTTAATATGAGATTGAATAGGTAGATTATTATTCTTAGGAAATCTGGTTACAATGATTCACCCAATCACCCTATATATAGGGTAAGACACAGGTAAATAAATAGTCACTTAGAAATACTAAATCATACTACCTACCACTCATCATAAATATTAACCCTAGACTATTCTATATCCTTCTAACAACCCCCCTCAAACCCATGGAAATTGATCTAAATTTTCATGGGTTTGGAAAAAAAAAATAATAATAAAAAATAAAAAAACATATTAAAAAGTTCAGCTTTCTTCAGTCTTCGGTCTTCGATCTTTAATTTTCAAACTTCAATCTTCATGACAACGGACGGGAACATCGTAGTTTCTCGGACTTATAGAATGAAATGTCAGAACCACTAATCGATCCTGATAAAACGGCAGGACCACTAATCGATCCGGATAAAACGGCGGGACCACTAATCAATCCCGATAAAACGACGGGACCACTAATCGATCCCGATAAAATGGCGGGACCACTAATAGATCCCGATAAAACCGCGAGACCACTAATCGATCCCGATAAAACGGCGAGACCACTAATCGATCCCCATAAAACGGCGAGATCACTAATCGATCCCTATAAAACGGCGGGAACAGTAATCGATCCCGATAAAACGGCGGGAAAAATAATCGATCCCGATAAAAAATCCATCGGAGGAGAACAATTTTTTTTTTTTCGAACTCCTCGAAATCTCGATCACTTGAATAGAAGAAATTTTCGATCAACGGTTTCCAATACACCGACCGAAGAATAAAATTCATGAGAGACTTATAGAAGTGATGACTGATGAGACATGATTGGGAAAACTGGAAAGGATGCTAGACAACTGTAAATCATCACTCCGACTTTGCCCAGCGAGATGAATTTGCAAATAAGAGGAGCACAAAGACGGCCCCAAATAGAAACGGACCAAAAAAGTTGATGGAATGCAAGGGGGTGACATGGACAATAAAACTTTTTAATAAATCAATAATGATTCTGCATCAACGTGACCAACAAAACAAAGAGAATTATTATTCTGCTGCATCAACGAATTTTATTTAATTATTTATTTATTTATTTTAATTTTTAAGTAAAAAATATTTGAGCCTGTCCACCGGTCCACCGGCGAGAAAGCGGAAGCGTATCTAGAGACCTCACTAGCGAGGCTTTGATACCATGTTTATATGAGATTGAATAGGTAGAATATTATTTTTTGGAAATTTGGTTACAATGATTCACCCTATCACCCTATATATAGGGTAAGACACATGTAAATAAATAGTCACTTAGAAATACTAAAGCATACTTCCTCCATTTCAATAGGTTCTATACGTTTTATTTTTTGGACACTATTCATAAGTGTGTAGGATTTTCGATATAACTTTTAACATACAAATTAAAAAACAGTCAAGTGTGATCTCGTTTTAATTGTCTTATCGAGCACATTATTAATATCAAAATTTTAAAATTTTCAAGAATACGAAACTAAAGATATGAACGAAACAAAACGAGTATTGATGTACGTGCATAAAGCAAACATATAGAACCTATTGGAATGGAGGAAGTACTACCTACCACTCATCATAAATACTCCGTATTAACTTTGGACTATTTTACATCCTTCTAACAAAAGGCTACGTACTAGCTAGGTGAACACAAATTCTTATTTAAGACGGGTAACCCGTCTTAAACCCTTAAAACGGGTCAAGTAGGGGGAAAAGGACAAAGGACAAGTGGGGGAGAAAATCTCCCTCCCCCACTAGTTCCTTGTCTTTTTCCCCCCTACTTGACCCGTTTCTCCCTTAAAACGGGTAACCCGTTTTAAGGGAGAGCTACACCTAGGTGAATATGTTTTACAAACAATGAAGGCATTATTTAAGTCAAAAAGCTTGATATTATCAAGCGCTTCTATTATTGACTAAAACAGACGTAGGATTGTAGGGATAATATGCCAATAACGTACATACTTCAATTATCGCAAGCCACTTTCAATTACAACATGAGTACAAGAGAACCCACAAACAAAATGAAAAAAACAGAAAAAATATGTGTACAAGACAGTAATTGAAACACTAACATAAAACATGCAAGTATTAATGTACATGCAACTGTTGATCGTCAGGCAGTCTAAATTATAAATACTACGAGAGTGCGAGTTTTTAGTAGGACATAAAAACGGACAATAGAGTAATTCAACGTTATTCTCAGTTGTAGCTTGTGGTAGCACATACCAGTTGTATCGCTAGAAAGTACGATTGCCTCGATAGTTTTCTTAGTGAATTCTGCGTGTCACCAAAACCAACGACGTTAGTCAATCATTGTCGAGTATACAGGTAATCTGTATAGTTTGACATTACTAAAAATTATAAAAATTTAAAGTACATTTTGTACTCTGTTTTTTGCAATAATTTAGTGTAAGTCTAGTCTCATAGAAGACTTACTGCAATAACAAATGAACATCGATTTTAAAACATGGCATTTACAAAATTCATCATTTTGTTTTTAAGAGACAGAATTAAGTTCAAGTGAGACCGCATATTGTGTGAGACCATTAAGGCAGATAACTTTAACTCCTTTTTGTGAAACTTTAACACATTTTCATGAAACGTAAAAAATCGTGAAAGTATAATAAAAGTGTGAAACTTTAACACATTGAAATTTCACAGTTTTAGAGTTTCATGAAAATGTGTTAAAGTTTCACAAAAAGGAGTTAAAAGGTATCTGCCTCAATGGTCTCACAATATTTAGGTGTCTCAATATAACTTTGCTCTTAAGAGACATTTCTAACAAATGGATCACAAATCTGTTGGAGTAAGTGTCCTCCACAATAGTGCGATTACTTAATAAATCTCAATTAAGGAATACATGGGGATAATCCTGTATTATTGTCAATTGATTAACGTAAATCAATAACGGTTGGCTGACTAGAGTTTGACGTTATTGTCGTGAGAACGGCGGTAATCAATTGATCCCTTTAAGTCACACCTATAGGAACGTACTCCAAATATTTAAGCAAATTAATTGTATGAGATACGATTATATTAGTAACTTGATAAATCGACTAACGGTTAGTCAGTATATTAATTTAGAGAGAAATCGAGTTGTGAACTCGGATGATTTAATTTTATATCGATAAAATTATTAGAGGAGATGGGAATTAGTGATTAAACGTTAATTCACTAATTGTGTATATTTTACTAATGAGATTAGTAAAAGTACAATTCTAATATATGTGTAAGTGTACATGTATATTAAGAAAGAGTTTAATTAATTTACACTTTATTATGTTAGATAATTAAGTGATAAATTACATGTATTTGTGAGACAAATATTGAAAACAATATAAGACCCTCTAGCCCTCCTTTGGACCGTCCTAATTGAGGAGAAAGGGGAGGAAGCTTCTCTTCCTTTGTCTTATTTGTTTTGTTCTCTTACTTTTGTTAAAGCATGCACATGCATAATGATTTACATGCAAGCAAATGCTCTAACCAGGAAAAACAACTCTTCCCTTCTCCTCTTGCATGTGGGCCGAAAATAGTGTGTTCCACACACTATTGTTTTGTCTCATTTTTCCTCTTATTATAAAGAGAAGGCCTTGAGTGGAAAAATCATTTTTATGTTTTTTCCTCTCTTACCTCTCTCACTATTTCTCTCTAAAATTAATATTCATATTATTTCTAGTATTACTAAGTGTTAGTAATTATAATAATATCTCATATTATCAAGTATTCACTAGTGATTTCTAGATCAAAATCATTAGTGAATTTTGGTGTAGTTCTTGGGTGCTATCTAAAGGAGGTTTCCTATTTTGGAAACTCGGGTTTTGGAGGATCATCCTAAACACTAGCTCAAGAAACAAGATTAGAAAGGAGTTCTACTTTTGTGCCTATATTCCCTTTTAGAAAGGTATAAATTTCTATAAACTTATAACAAAGTATTTTTGTTACCACATAGATCTTGCTCATCAAATTAGAGTAATTTGATTTACACTAATATTTGATTAGTGAAGGGGATGAGATCCCTACAAGTGGTATCAGAGCTTAGGCTTGTGGTTACAAATTTATTTTGTTGTTTTTGGAGTTTTATATATTTATTGAGAATAAATATGATAAAATCCGAAAATGGTGTTAAAAGTGGTTTTAACACGAGATTTTTATAGCATGCAAAGTTTCTGGTCTCGAAATTTTTACATAGTGATATTTCATATTTATACTTTCTGCATGTAAATTTTCAAAGTCAGATTTTGAGTTTTGAATATTTATTCATTTATTTGTTTAAAATCGGTATATAATGCATTTTATGTCCAAAAATATAGTAAACGTTGTTTTCTGGACATGAAATTTATACCAATATTTTTATACATTATGAGGATGCTCACGTATAAATTTGGGATTTTTCCTCACTGTTTTGGACGTTTTGTTGATTTTATGAGATAAAATCGATGAAATCGTATGTTTATTGTTATAAATATAATTCGTAAAAGTTTTTGACCAAGCTTTTCTTTTGGACATCTTGGAAGTGTTCCAGAATGTAAAAAATTTTTCCAAAATAAAAATGGTTTTATTTTATATTATAATGTTTTTTTAATGCTTTATTCATAAAATGTTATGATTAAAGTTAAAACTAATTAGCAAATGACCATATTTATGAACTAAAATCACCATAAGTTAGTATAAACTAATTTTGGTTGTTCTAAATCAGTTTAGAAGTTTTAGTTCAAGCTTAAAAGGTGTTTTAAGCATTATTGATTAATATGAGATTAATCGATTAAAAATGAGATCGGTTTGAAACGATTTAATGCGATTATTGTTTAGGGCGATTTTGGCATGTTTTTATTTATAAGCTTTTCATTATGCATGTTTGGATGAATGTTTATTTTTGAATGAATGTTTGTTCTTACTATTATGGCCATAGTTTGTTATATTTTTACCGATATTGCCCGTAATGAAAGGGAATATCGTGTGGTTTGTAATTAAATGCGATCTCGTATCGCCGGTTTGTAATTTAATAGTTTATTTCATTTATAAATGTATAATAGGATTTCTATGTATTCATTTGTAATTCATACTTGTAACTATTTGTAAACCGAAGACCGGCAATGGAGATCGACATGGAGCCTTATTAGATGTGTTCTAAAGCTTGCAAGGATGAGCTTGGATCGATGAAGTCCTTATGAAGAGGGACCAAAGGAGTTGGTTTCCAATTTGTAACTCCTTCTAATTTTAATTACTTTTTAGGTGGCCATACTAGGTTTATGCTTATGCTTGCTTATGCTTGGTTGATTGCTTATTTTTCCGCACACATGCCAAAATCGCCATGCATGCCACGATATCCCGCTATGATTGTCGATTTAAGTCATGATTCTTAAATTAGTTCACTTATAAAGAATTTTTATGACTAAAATTGACAAGATCACCCACATAATCAAACAAATGAATTGAGAATAAGCCTTTCCAAATGTGGCAACTATGAACCCCATGTTCATGAGGACCTCCGCAACGTGCAACCTCGTTACCATGGGTAAGTAGTGGGAGGAAGTCCCATGCTAATTTGGTTTGGACTCAACCAAATAAGAGTTATTTGGGGCTAATGGATGCATTTTAATGAAAAACATCAACCAAGCATTCTAGTGTAGAATTAGTCAAGTGTTGACTTATCGTTTTTATATAAAAGGAAACATGAGATGTCTAATTTTATATGAAAAACGAGTCTTGGAATAATTTATATAATTTCGTGGGAGATCATTATATAAATGAACATTTGTTTTAAAAAGAGTTTTAGCAAATGTTATCAATGAACAATGAATGCTTATATATTTCCTCATATTTGTTGTAGAATCATTTATTTCAATTCGCAATGGCATCATCATCATCAACTCCCGCGCCCATTTTGGGCAAAGATTCATGGTTGAGAACCGTGATGGATAAGTGTATCCTCAAGGATGACGGCAGCAACTTTGTCGAATGGGATTTGACGATGAGGGGCGCCGCTACATCCGACAATGTGCTCAAACACCTTACCGATCAACCACCCGCCGAACCCACTTCTCGATCCGGGGCGGCACGAGTCGCCTATGATGAGTATGTGAAAGTGGACAATGACGTGAAAAACGTCTTGATTTGGTCCATGGCACCCGCTCTCAAACTCCGTTTTGTCACTCCAAAAAGTGCATATGTGATATTCACTAGAGTGACAACTATGTTCTCCAAAGCACCGCAAATAAGGCTTTATGCAGCCGCGGTACGGTTTTTCGATGCAAAGCTAGAGAGGAACCAAAAAGTTGGTCCTCATGTGCTCAAAATGATTGAGCAAAAAGACACTCTTGAGCGTCAAGAGTGTGCTATACCGAAAGCTCTTGCGATTAACCGCATTCTTCATTCTCTTCCTAACAAGTTTGCTCATTTTAGAGTAAACTATAACATGAACAACATGGATAAGAGTTACCATGAACTTCATGCACTCTTGGTCCAAGCCGAGAGGGATATGGAAGTGAATGAGGTGGAGAGGAAAGATGTTCTCTCCATGAAAATTAAGAACATGTCTCTTGGAGTCAAGAAGGGGAAGGTGGCTAAGAAAACGCCATCCGTCAAAGGCAAGGGTAAGGGCAAGGCTATTGTGGAAGGGGTTCCACACAAGTCTAAGCCCAAGATTAACAAGGGAAAACCTCTCAATGACACTTGCAAGTATTGCAATGAAGTGGGTCATTGGAAGCGCAATTGTCCCAAGTACAAGAACGACTTAAAAGATGGATGTGCGACATCCAAAGGTATTCTTCCTTCAAATCTCTATATGATAGACATCAATCATGCTTGCATTTCTACATGGGTATTAGATACCGGATGTGGATCTCACCTTTGTAATCATTTGCAGGGGATGAGAAACGTGCGAGCTCTAGCCAAGGGTGATGTAGATCTCCGCATGGGCAATGGAGCTAGAGTAGCGGCCGTTTCCGTGGGAACTTTTGTACTCGCTCTTGCTAGTGGTTTAGAGCTGCATTTAAATAACTGTTATTTAGTACCAACTCTAACGAAAAACATTATCTCCGTCTCCGTGTTAGATGCGGAAGGCTTTTCTTTTGTGATTAAGAACAACCGTTGTACTTTTTCATTTAATGAAATAGTTTATGGTGAAGCTATTTCAATTGGAGGTATTTATGTTTTAAATGATGTCAATGATGTTTATCATGTCGAGAACAAGAGGTTCAAAATGAATGAATCAAACAAATCCTACCTTTGGCATTGTCGTTTAGGCCATATAAACGATAGACGCATAAAGAGACTTGTTGAGACCAAGGTTCTCAAACCATTTGATTACGAATCATATGGTACATGCGAATCTTGCCTCTTAGGCAAGATGACTCGTCAACCCTTTAGTGGTAAAGGGACACGAGCAAGTGAGGTTTTAGGACTCATACATACCGATGTGTATGGTCCATTAAACATCACCGCTACAGGAGGATATCATTACTTCATTACTTTTACTGATGACTTAAGTAGATATGGTTATGTCTATTTAATAAGGCATAAAAGTGATGCTTTTGAGAAATTTAAAGAATTTCAAAATGAGGTTGAGAACCAATTAAACAAAAGGATAAAAGCACTACGATCGGATCGTGGTGGCGAATATCTAAGTAATGAGTTTGATTCACATCGTAAGAATTGTGGTATAATATCACAATGGACTCCTCCAGGCACACCACAGTTGAATGGTGTTGCAGAAAGGAGAAACCGAACTTTGCTAGACATGGTTCGGTCTATGATGAGTCAAAGTGAGCTTCCTGGATCATTTTGGGGCTTTGCACTGTTATCTGCTGTTTTCTCACTAAACCGAAGTCCGACTAAAGCGGCTAATAAGATTTCATATGAGATATGGACGGGAACGGTTCCCTATTTGTCATTCATGAGAATTTGGGGTTGTGAGGCATTCGTCAAGAATAAAACTGACGATAAACTCGCTCCAAGGTCTGACAAATGTCTATTTGTAGGTTATCCTAAGGAAACCTGTGGTTATTACTTCTACAGCCCTCACGAGAACAAAGTGTTTGTGGCTCGTGATGTAGTTGTTCTAGAAAATGAATTTATTTCTAAAAAACAGATTGGGAGAATATTTGAACTTGATGAAATTCAAGAGCCACAAACCGAGGCAGAAAATGAGGAAACTGTTCCCTCGTCTTCTGAGACGGTTATAATCCCTAGGAGGTTAGGAAGAATTAGTCATCAACCTGACCGTTATTACCTCGGTAACATCGAGGAGGAGGGTGATTTGTTGTTATTCGAAAGCAACGAACCCTCAACCTACAAGGCGGCTATAAGTAGCCCCAACTCCGAACAATGGCTTGAGGCCATGAAATCCGAAATGGATTCGATGTACGAGAACCAAGTTTGGGACTTGGTAGATTTACCTGAAGGAGTGAGACCTCTTCAGTGTAAATGGATATTCAAAATCAAACTCGGCATAGATAAACATATAGATGTTTACAAAGCTAGATTGGTGGCAAATGGCTTTTCACAAGTCCAAGGTATTCATTATGATGAAACCTTTGCGCCGGTTGCTATGCTTCGATCCATAAGGATAATCTTAGCGGTTGCCGCATTTCATGACTATGAGATATGGCAAATGGATGTAAAAACCGCCTTCTTGAATGAGATTCTAGAAGCGGAAGTGTTTATGACACAACCTGATGGTTTTGTAGATACATCCAACCCTAAGAAAGTATGCAAGCTTAAGAGATCCATTTATGGTCTTAAGCAAGCATCAAGGAGTTGGAATCATAGATTCGATCATGTTATCATACAACATGGATTCGCTCGAAGTGCCGAGGAACCTTGTTTGTACATGAAGTTTAGTGGGAGCAAGGTAACCTTCCTTGTTTTGTATGTGGATGACATACTACTGATTGGAAATGATATTCCAAGTCTAAATTCGGTAAAGGTGGAATTGGGAAACCATTTCCAAATGAAGGACTTGGGAGAGGCACAACGCATCTTGGGTATCCGGATCTATAGAGATAGATCTAAAAGGATACTAGCATTAAGTCAAGAAACTTATATTGATAAGATTCTTGATAGGTTCAATATGAAAGACTCCAAGAGAGGATTTCTTCCGATGAGTGTAGGAATAACACTGAAGAAATCTCAATGTCCTACGACTCCTGCGGAAATTGAACGCATGAAATTGATCCCTTATGCTTCCGCTGTAGGATCAATCATGTATGCTATGATTTGCACTCGTCCCGACGTCGCATTCGCCTTGAGCATGACGAGCCGGTATCAAGCTAATCCCGGTGAGAGTCACTGGATAGCTGTAAAGAACATCCTTAAGTACTTGAGAAGAACTAAGGATTCGTTTCTAGTGTTTGAAGAAGAACTTGAGCTACGTGTAAAGGGTTACACGGATGCAAGTTTCCAAACCGATGGGGATGATTTGAAATCCCAATCCGGCTATGTCTTTATGTTGAATGGAGGAGCTGTTTGTTGGAAGAGCTTCAAACAGAGTGTCACTGCGGATTCTACAACGGAAGCTGAATATTTGTCGATACGGAGTGCCTCATGAAATGATCAGTGATCACGGCACCCACTTCCAAGCCGAGACAGCACAGCTACTCGACAAATATAAGATAAAGCTTCACAAATCATCACCCTACCGTCCTCAGACAAATGGCGCAGTAGAGGCGGCTAATAAGACGGTTACAGTCATCCTAAAGAAGATGACAGACAACTACCGTGAATGGCCCGATAAGATACCCTTCGCGTTATGGGGGTACAGAACATCAATCAGAACTGTGACCGGAGCAACACCATATTACTTAACTTACGGGATGGAGGCAGTCCAACCCGTTGAATTAGAAATACCGTCTCTGCGTATCCTGCTAGAAAGCAAAGTCCCAGAAGCGGACTGGGTTCAGGCTCGGTATGACTCGCTTGTGATGCTAGATGAACGACGTTTGAATGCACTATTGTGGAACCCGGGAACCGCATCGAGGGACCCAACTCGGCGTCTTGCTTAAGGGCGGATTTTAAAGTTAAAAAAGATTAAGTTGGAAAAACCTTTAAGAACTGTTATGGAGTCGCCACCTAATTATCGCGGAAATTAGGAACCTGCTACCATGTTCTAAGTTAAGAACATGTCCTAGATTTTGGAGCACGCCGACACCCCTAGATCTAAGGTTTGTGAAACCAGATTGGATTCGGGGTGAGGGTACTTTAGAAAAAGAGTTAATTCAAATAACGATTTATGAAAACCTTTTAGAAAAAGCCTATGTAAAGAAAATAGCCTCTACTGACCTAGAACAATCCTTGTAAGATGATATTTGAGCTAATGTTATCGCTACGTACAAGTGCGATAATGTTTGTAAAAGAATGCAGATGTAGATGCAAAAAGATTGATTAAAACCCTCAGTTTAGCATGTTTAACTTGTTAACGAAAACGATTCAGTTAAAGGTCGAATTCATTGTTTAAGTTGATTTTAATGCAAAATAAGAAGGTGCAAGATGCATGCAAATAAAATAAAGTTCAATTGTCCATTGGTTTATTTTATAAGGTCGGTTGCTTATGCGACTTTGGCGTGTCATCGGATATGGAGTGTACCCGAAGTATATAGAACACTTGGATTGCAAGCGCGCTGGGTGCCGAGGGGGGGGGGGGGGGGGGGGGCGCTAAAGTGTAGACCCCTTTGTTAGTCCATAGAAAATAAGAAAAAGCTTTGGTCCAAGGTGATCGGTACCTACCTTGTCCTCGACGCTCAGATCCGGGCGAGAGCTTCTTGAACTTAAAAGGAGGATGAATTCAACACGGGATGGTGTGTTGAACTCAAGGATTTGAGTGCTTGAGGCTTTGTGAGTGTAAAAGTGTATGATGTGAGAATTTGTGGTGTAAAAGTTATGCTAGATGTAAGATCTGATGAGAAAAGTTATGTTTCGAGGTCTGATATAGGGGTGTATATATACTAAAAATCTCGGAGAAATTAGGAAATCCGGGGATAAAAACAGGCCAGGGAACCGCATAGCCTTATGCGGTTGCCAGGGCAAACCGCATAGGCTTATGCGGTTGCCCACCCAAACCGCATAAGCTTATGCGGTTCGAGGGTGTGGTTTTTGTGTAGTTTCCTAGTTTCGGTTGAATTATATCTTGGAAAGATTACGTAATAATCTTAGACGTGTGGCTCAAGAAAACAGCTGGGATATTTCTGAGATATTTTGTGATGTTTAGGGCTTTGGAGTGCGGGCCAAAGGCTGGGTTTGGGCTCGGTTTCGGGCGCGAGACCCGTAAAAATGAAAAGGGTGTATTTGCATAGTTTTTGTGAAATAAGGTAAGACGTGAAGCCGTATTTTGTGTAAGAGGGGGCTAAATTGCGGTTTTAGCTACCGGGCCTAAACTTAAGAATTTAGGAATGTTGAATTAGACCTTGTTAATGTAAAAGGACTAATTGTAGTGCAAATGCGAAGCTCAAGCCAAATGAAGCAGGACAAGGACCTAGCTAGACTCTAAATGGACAAAATGAACGTTTATTTAAAGCGATGTGAAGCGACCTTAAACATTTTAACAATTGAAGCGACTCAAAATGAATTCGACATTAGTTAGAACCGTTTAAGTCAATGTTAAAGCATGCGTAATAAAAGTCCGTGTTACATCACAGGGTTTTGTTTGGGAGGGTACGGATATGGGTATCCACAGAGCCCCCAGTTTGACTGAGCTCGGACTAGAGCGCTAGTCAAACTCCTTCAACCATATCCGGACCGTTACAGTCTCGATATGATCAGCGGAACGAAGTATGTGTCCATGGGTGAGACGAGGACTTCGAACCGGGCTATGCGGGGCGGGACGTGCGCATTTTAAGGACTTGGCGGTCCATGCATGCTATAAGGGCCTGCCGGCCTGCTGAATGTCTTCGTCGTGCTTGTTGTCGTTTGTTGGTGTCTTTGTATATGCTTGGTATCGTCGGATGTCTGGTGCTGGTAATTGTAACGTCTTCGTGTTGCATGTGTGAAGGGGCTACAGTGAAGGGTGCATATGTTTGCGTGAGGCGTATAGGGGCGTTCATGTAGGTGTTGGTGTAGGTCTTGTGAAAGAGTGTCCGTGTAATGCTTGTGCTTGGACTCGCCGAGGAGCGTCTATGTAAAGTGAAATGCTTGGAGTTAGGTGTATATTGCGGAGTACTTGTGCTTAGGCTCGCCGAGGAGTGTCTGTGTAGTCGTAATTGCATATGATCGCCCTCCGTTGAGGAGAAAATGATGTAGTGCTCGTTCGTGCTTCTGTTTCTGTACCGTATATTGAATGCTTAATATACGCGTATGGCGGACTGTAGGTGACGCCTTAGCCCAAGCACGGGACGTACTTGGAGTTGCATTAGGGCCAAGACGAATTAGGAATCGAAAAGTAGGCGTAAAACGAGAAAAATCCGAGAAAAACCAGGGGCAGGAACCGCATAGCCTTATGCGGTTCATGGGGCAAACCGCATAAGGTTATGCGGTTTCCCCTGTTGGCTGTAGGGGCTATATAAAGCTCGAGGTGAGCCGTATGTTACTCATTTCACTCTTTTTCGGTTTTCATACTCTAAAAACACCATTTTTCGATTTCTCAACCGTTTTTGCTCGTTTTTCTTGCGTTGCCTTGCTATGGAACGAGGTATTGCTCCGTTTTAACTTGCTTTTACGTTATTTGTTGTTGTAATTAGCTAGTTTTGCCTTGAAGTGTTGAAAAGATGGGTTTTGAGTGAAAACCCGAGTTTTGCTTGAAATTTGCCGTTTGAATGCTTGAAATTGACGTCATTGTGTTGCATTATGCCATGCGAACGTGTATGTGCGAATTGATTGTGATTTGGACCGTCTTTGTGTGAAAAACGTCCAAATTAGGTTTCGGGCTCGAAAATGAACCCGGATTTTCCGACTCGGAATTTCAATTAAACTTCGGTGTAGGATGCCCATAGTGTGTATAGCATGCCTATAGCGTTAGTTTTGCGAAAATGTCGAGCTAAGGCTTTCAAATCGCCGTCTTAAGTCGTAGTTATATGGAGTAATTAAGGCGAATTGGGGGTTTTTGATCGGAGTGACCAAAATGCAATTGCTTGTAATGGGTTGTTGTTGGGGACCATTATGGCGCGTAGAAACCATAAAGTTGCAATTTTGAAGTGTAGAGAACGGTTTTCGGCTTAATTATGAATTAGGCCTAAAAATGCTCTGTAGGGCGTATAGCGTAATGTGTTGAGGGATGTATATGTATTATGTGCGTATTATTTGTGTGTATTTGAGTATGCGTATGCCAGGTTGTATGCTTGCATGTATTATAGCTGTATGTATTGGTTGTGTTTGGTTGCAGGGGAAGATTCTAGTCGTGTCACGAGATCGAAATCTCGCAGGAGTGCTAGTTCGAGGACCGAGGGAGCCTCTAGCTCGAGTGGCTTGAGGCGTACGCGTAGTGAGAGGGAGGCCGACCCTCGTGACTTGTCTACGAGACGTGGTCAGTCGGGGTCAGGTTCGTGGGAGGCGTGTCCCTGTGCCTGATCCTGAGGAGGAGGAGGAGGATGTGTTTGCTCAGGAGTTTGTGGATGAGTTGGAGGCTGAGATGGACGTTGCTGAGGAGGAGGCTGAGGAGGTCGAGGAGGCTGCGGAGGCTATGGCTAGAGCGAGTAGCTCTAGGCCGCGAAAATCACGTGTGAACAGGGCCTTCGCCAAGGGTTGGGATGGCCGCAACCTTCTACTTGCTCCGGAGAGACACGTTTCCTATCGAGGGACGATGGGTTGGCAGAAAGGCTCGATGAGGACTTTCTCGGGCGTCTCATCCGTAATGTATGTTTTCGAGGAGAAGCTTTCGCCGAGAGCGCAAGCTTGGGTGCTGCGTAGTGCTTTTGGCCCGTTGGTCGGCCATTGGAGGGAGATTGCAAGGAAGAAGCAGACGGCGAACCTGATGTTGATCAGGGCCTTCTTGGACAGGTACTGGGACACCACGACGACGTTCCATATGCCCGGCTTCGAGGCCGGCATTACCTTGTCTGAGTATGCTGTCATGACGGGGTTACCGTTCGGGGACCGTGACATGAGTTTTGAGTTTGCGCCGTCCGTTGTGGACGAGGTTGTGACCGATGCGATCGGCGGTGGTTTGGAGGTGATTTGCGAGGGTGCACCACCTTATACTTTCAAGACGAGCTACATCTTGGAGTATTTTGAGGGGAAGACCGAGTATGGCCCCTCAGAGTGGAGTGACGAGCAGAATGCTCGTATGTGGTTGTGGTGGTTTGTTAGCGCCGTGTACTTCGGCGATAAGGGCGAGCGGGCGTCGACGTCGGTCCTTATGCATCTCCTGAATTGGAATGCAATTGGGACGTTTGATTGGGTGACGCCGTCTATGGGTTTGTGCATTCGTTTCTGTATGGATGCTGTGAGACCGCGGGTCATGGATCGAGGGTCGAGACTGTCCTTAGTTTCGCCTGGATTCCTGATGGAGGTACGTGTTGATTCTGTTTTTGTTTCGGGTGCATTGTTGTTTGCTTTTTGTTGTCTTTGTAACGTGTTTTTGTTTCTTGTGTGTGCAGTCGTGGATTCTCAGCCATTTTCCTTTTCTGCTCCCGCCGCATGCTGTGAGGATCGTGAGAGAGTACCCGGCGGTACGTACTTGGGGCACGTGTAACCGTGCTGCGTTTAACTGGTCGTATGACGAGGTTCGGGACCGTCTGAACCGGATGCGACTTTATGAGGTTTGTGCTTGAACCATTTTAAATAGGGCGTACTTAAAGTGGTTGTATTGTATTTGCATTTATGAGTGTGTTTTGCTTTCTTTGTAGTTCGTGCCGTTCCCGTGGGGCCAGTATAGGGATATTCCTGAGGGCATTGGAGCTAGGTTTGCAGTACGAGAGACCCAGCGCCTGTACCTGGCGACGCCGTATGGATCGGTTTGGTACCTCGGAGAGCGTTTGGTCTTTCAGGCAGGATGGCGGCTCGGTGGTGCTGAGATCCGCCGAGGGTCTGTTTGGCGAGGGTTTCTCCGGGATCGGATGGCGTTATGCGGGGAAGGAGAGTCGGTGAGTCTTCCGTCTGGGAAGATTATGGCGGTTCTTTGAGTCTCGGCTTGCTTGTGGGCCGATTGAGGTATGCTTGCTTCTTTTGAGGGTGCGTGAGGTAATTTTTTTGCGAAAAATTTCCCTGACGTGTGCGTTTTGTACTTGTTTTGTAGGAATTCGATCCCGAGATGGCGGAGCAGCTGGTGATTTCCCTACCACCGTTGAGTACGACGAGTCGGGCGTGCGTCGTACTTTCACTTTACCGTCGTACTTGCCGGTGACCACTGACGCGGGCATGGACAGCTGGACGGGCAGGGTGAAGAAAGTATGTACTTGTCTTGTATATGTGAGTGAGCCCCCAGTTTGATCGAGGTAGGAGTTATAGCGATGATCAAACTTTGTGAGAGTCGTGCTTTTTGTGGTTACCCCCTCGATTTTGGCTTAATTTGAGTGAAATTAAGGCAAAGTGGGGATGAGCGCTGTTAATTTGAAATTTCCCCCCTAAGTTTGACTTGATTTGAGTGAAATTAAGGCAAAATGGAGAGAAATGTGAAGTGTTTTTGTGTTGTGTATCACAGGTGGCTAAGGAGGCTCATAAGAAGCTATGGCGGATAGCCAACAGGTGGAGGATGGCTTGGTGGCGGTACCTTTCTCGGTTGTGTCGAGCCGGTGAGGCAGCTCAGATTCGGCGTGAGTTTGACGAGTATCGTCGTCGTCATCCCGAGTGAATTTGTGTAATAAAGATTGTATGAACCTTTATGTACATGCCGTTGTAGCTTGAACTTGAACTTGATTGTAGTTGTGAACCTGTTTGGTAAACTTGTTTTGAAAAATGAGTGATTCCCGAGTGGGATGCATTGATGTTTGATTTTAGATTGTGAAAATGTTTTTGTGAAAAGTTCATTTTAAATGCTGAAATGAGCTTGTATGAATGTCGAAAATGTTTGTGTTTTGACTCGTGGTAAGAATCGTATTTGCTATGTTGCACAATGTCGCTGTATGGGGAACAACAAGAGGATGTCGTAGGGTGGTGTAGCTTGTGGTGTTTTAGGAAAGACGAAATTAGGAAACGTTGAGAAAAACCAGCCCCTGAAACCGCATAGGTTTATGCGGTTCGTGGGCTAAACCGCATAGACTTATGCGGTTTGGGTTGCAAACCGCATAGAGCCATGCGGTTTGCTGGCCTGTCTGGTAGCGCTGTATTTCCATATTTCGGACATTGTTTTCCTATATAAGGAGAGGGGGTGCGTGCCATAATCTTCATTCACAAACACTTCTCTTCTTTTCTTTTGCTTTAGATTTTTGCTCTCATAAATATATTAGGTATATTTACAAAAGTTTTTTTTTGTATCCAAGAAAAATGGAGGAGCATTTTGATGCTCTTTTGAAGAGGTGGACTTCCTCATTAAGCTCGGCAATGAAGAAGGCGGTGTATGACGATGGTGCGGGTGTTTTTATTGGCTTTCGCCAAATGAAAGTCGATCTAGACTTCCTTGATGTGTGCTTGGATTATTGGGATCCTAGCTTGCACGTGTATAGGTTTCCCGGGGGAGAGGTGTGTCCTTTGATGGAGGAGTTCTCGGCCATTGCGGGGTGGTCGAAACGGACTACTCCTGTGGTTGTAAGGAGTGAGCTTTGCTATAACGGGATGTTGCGAAACTTCCTTGGAATGACAAACGCTCATGCTGTAGGTTTGTTTGAGGGAGGCAAGGTAAACATGCTTCTTTTGTGTCAACGGTACATGAATAAAGTTGATACTAGTATTTCGGACCGTTCTAGGCGGAGGGCCCTTGCTTTTTGTTTGGTTCATCGTTATGCTTTTGCGGGGTCCATGCCAGATGGAGTGTTCGGAAACGCGAGGTATGCTCGTGTTGTCGAAGAGATGGAGAGGGGATATGATCCTTCTGCGTTGATCCTAGCGGAGACCATACTGGGTTTAGACGACCGTTGTGCTAATCGTCTGAGCTCGCATGTGGGTTGCGCTAGGATTCTCAACGTTTGGCTCATGGAGAGGCTAAGTGTGTATAAAGCTCTTCCCCTTGGAAGTGTTTTCAAGGCTGCGGCCACGACGTCGCGAAAGATGGAGTGGGCTGACCTTCGGGAGCGTTCGCTAAACTACTACTGGGGGTTTGTGAAGGAGAGCACCATTCGTTGGTATGTGTCATGGTGGGGTATTACGGCGATTCTGGCGAAATGCATTGCGAATGCGTCGTTTGGGTTGATGTTGTGCGCGTTTGAACGAGGAGTGTGGATTCATCCTCTTCGCTTGAAGAGGCAAATCGGGCTTGCTCAAACCATCCCCGAGCAGGATACTCAGGTTGGAGGGGTTGTTGTCCTAAACAACCAAATGATCGATGCTTGGATCCGAGGATGGTCGGACCGTGTTACTTGGGCTGTTCCGGAGCATATAGAGTCTAGCCGTGTTACGGACTTCTATACACGGTGGTACCGTTCCAATGATCCTCAGGAACGGGAGAATCAAAGGAGGAGGGAAAAGAATGGGCCAAGGCCCTCCTTGGCGTATGAGGTGGTGCGCGAAAGGAGGGACAACGGTGATCTTCGTGCTGTTAGTGCAGATGCGTCTACTTCGAGATCGGCACGGGAAAGGCTTGGACCGAAGGTGACCGTTAAAGATCGTCTAGGGTCAAGGATCGAGGAGCCCCCAGTCGAGCAGGACGAGGATCCGATCGAGCCCCCAGGTTTTGAGAGATCTGTCCCGTGGCCGAAGTTCGAAGATTGTATGAGCGGCCCCTTGAATATGAAGAGGCTAGTCCGAAGCGTCAAAGGATGACTTGAGTGGTTTGCTTTGTTTAGTTTAGAAAATTTCCTTTATTTAAATACATGTTTTAGATTCGAATAAAGGGCTAAGGAGGCTTGTTCCTAGCTCATTTCTAAATTGCGAGAAATTCTAAATAAAGTAATAAAATAAAATTAATTTGCCTTTGTCTTGTCTCGTTGCTTTCTTTTGTTTTGCTTTGAAATGTTCTCGACCTTTTTAAGCTTTGAACATTCGTATGTTTTGTTTTTAAATCCTCGACTTTTTTAAGCTTTGGACATGTCTGTTTGATCTGTCTTGTCCTTAAATCCTCGACCTTTTTAAGCTTTGAACTTGGATTTTTGTTTTGTTTTGTGTTGACTGTGCTCTCGGCTTTTTTAAGCTTTGAGCGTGTCTTTTTGTGAGTGCATCGCCCTTGACCTTTTTAAGTTTTGGGCGTGCGTGCTAGGAAGTTCGGTTGTGCTTTTGATAAGCTGCCTACGTATCTGCTTTTTAAATACAGAATCAAACCGGCGTAGTTCGTGTGATTCGGTTGAGCCCTTTGCAAAGCTGCCTACGTATCCACAGTGCGTGGAATCAAACCGAGCGTAGTTCACCCATGCGAGAGTGAGTTTTGTTTTTGAAATACATTGCAAAATTGTTTGTGTTTAAGGGTAGTATTTCTTGAGTTGATCAAGATTTGTTGGTAATCGGAAGTCCTGACCGTCGAGGTCAGTTAGTTTCACGGCTCCTCCGGGAAGGATTTCCTTGACCAAGTACGGTCCGGCCCAATTGGGTTTGAATTTTCCTCTTTGGTCGACTGGTAATGGTGCTCGGACTGATTTGAGTACTAGGTCACCCACTTTGATGTTTCGTGGCTTGACCCGTTTGTTGTAGGCGCGTTGTAGGCGAGATTGGTACATTCGGACTGTACTTAGCGAATGTAGCCGTCTTTCGTCTAAGAGGATGAGTTGTTCGTATCGTTCGCGTGCCCATTCGGCTTCAGGAATGTCTGCTTCCATGAGAATTCGAAGGGATTGCATTTCGATTTCTACAGGTTGAACGGCTTCCATCCCGTAGGTTAGGAAATAGGGTGTCATGCCTGTGGGTGTGCGGATGGTGGTGCGATATCCCCATAATGCAAATGGGATTTTGTTGGGCCAGTCGTGGCAGGTGTCGATCATCTTTTTGAGGATTGATATGACGGTTTTGTTTGCTGCCTCGACCGCGCCGTTAGTTTGTGGTCGGTAGGGTGATGATTTGTGTCGTTGTATCTTGTATTTGAGGAGAAGTGGTTCGACCTCTCCTTGGAAACGTATGCCTTGGTCGCTTATGAATTCGTGGGGTATACCGTAGCGACAAATGATGTTGTTTTGTATGAATTTTGCAACCTCTTTTGTGCCTAGTTTGCGGTATGATGCGGCTTCGACCCATTTGGTGAAATAGTCGATGGCCACGAGGATGAAGCAGTGTCCTCCTGCTCCCACGGGTTGAACTTTGCCTATGACGTCAATTCCCCAGGTTGAGAAAGGCCATGGCGAGGTCAAACTGTATAGTGGTGAAGGAGGTATGTGTTGTACGTTTGCAAAGATTTGGCAATTATGGCAATGTTTGACATATTTTGCGCAGTCGGCTTCCATGGTTGTCCAGTACCATCCTAGCCTTATGATTTGTTTGCACATGGCTCGTGCGTTCATGTGTGGTCCGCACTCGCCATCGTGTACTTGGGACATGATCTCGTGTCCCTTTTTGTGATCGACACACAAGAGTAGTATGCCTTGAGGCGTCTTTTTGAGTAGTTTGCCCATTTCCATCACGAATTGCGATGATAATAGGCGTAGGGCTCGCTTGGCCCGTTTGTCAATGTTTGGTGGGTATTCACCGTTTGTTTTGTAGTTGATGATTGCTTGGTACCAAGGGTCGGTTTGTTCTTCCTCGGTTTCGATGTCACAGATGTAGGCGGGTTCGTTCCGTCGTTCCACGGCAATGGGTAGTGTTTCCATTCCCGGAGGTATGTTGATTAGTGACGCGAGTTTGGACAATGCGTCGGCGAATTGGTTTTCTTCGCGTGGGAGGTGTATGAATTCTACGTGATAGAATTCGTTTATGAGCTCTTGTATTTTGTTTTGGTATAATGCCAGGTTTTCATTAAGTATCTTCCATGCTCCGGATACTTGGTTGATTATGAGGGAGGAGTCCCCATAGACTCTTATGTTGCGGGCGTTGAGTACAAGCGCTGCTTGGAGACCGTGCAAGCATGCTTCGTATTCTGCGGCGTTGTTTGTTACGTCAAAATCTAGTTTGATCGATAAGGGTGTGTGTTTGCCATTTGGGGATATGAGAAGTATTCCTACTCCACATCCTCGATAGTTGGATGAACCATCGAAGTATAGTTCCCATTGTTCTTGGTCGATGTTGTAAATCCCATCGTCTGGAAGAGATGTTGTGTCTATGATCGGTTGTTCGTTGATTGCATTTTCGGCTAGGAAGTCGGAGACTGCTCGTCCCTTGATTGCTTTGAGGGGTACGTACTTAAGGTCGAATTCGGCTAGGAGTAATGTCCATCTGGCCATTCGTCCGTTAAGCACAGGTTTCTCGAAGAGGTATTTTACGGGGTCCATTGTGGAATAGACCCTCGTTTGGTGTGCTAGCATATAGTGGCGGAGTTTCTTGGATGACCATACTAAAGCTAGGCAACTCTTCTCGACGGGTGAATATCGAGTTTCGTAATCGAGAAATTTCTTGCTAATGTAGTAGATTGCGTGTTCTTCGCCGTTTACTTCTTGAGCGAGCATGGCGCCCATGGCGGTAGGTGTTGTTGTAAGGTATAAGGATAATGGTAAGTCCTCCTGAGGTGGTCGTAGAACTGGTGGGTTGGTTAACAATTCCTTGACCTTGTCAAATGCTTTTTGACATTGTTCATCCCATTCAACATGGTCGGTTTTCTTGAGTTTCTTGAAAACTGGTTCACATATCATGGTGAGTTTGCTGATGAAGCGTGAGATGTATTGGATTTGGCCCAAGAAACTTCGAATTTCGTCGAGGTTCTCCGGGGGTCGCATTTCAAGGATTGCTTTGACTTTCGAGGGGTCGACCTGGATGCCTCTCTCGCTCACTACATGTCCTAGTAGTTTGCCGGATTTGACTCCAAAAGTGCATTTTTGGGGATTCAGGCGCATTTTGTATTGTCGTAGGCGAGTGAAGAACTTGCAGAGGTTAGTGATGTGACCACTTCTCTCCTTTGACTTCACGATCATATCGTCGACGTAAACTTCGACTTCTTTGTGCATCATGTCGTGTAAAAGGGTTGTGGCGGTGCGTTGGTATGTTGCACCAATGTTGATTAGGCCGAAAGGCATGACCGTGTAGCAGTATGTGCCCCACGGTGTAATGAAGGCCGTCTTTGCCATGTCTTTGAGGGACATTTTGATTTGATTGTAGCCTGCGTAGCCGTCCATGAAGGATAGGAGGGCGTGATCGGCAGTGTTGTCGACTAAAACGTCCACATGGGGCAATGGAAAGTCATCTTTGGGACTAGCTTTGTTCAAGTCGCGAAAGTCAACGCATACTCGAATTTTTCCGTTCTTTTTTAGGACTGGGACCATGTTTGAGACCCATTCAGGATACTCGATGACTTGCATGAAACCGGCTTGTAGTTGTTTTTCGATTTCTTCCTTGACCATAAGTGACCATTCGGGACGTAGTCTTCTTAGCTTTTGCTTGATGGGTTTGTAACCGGGTTTGATCGGGATGCGGTGTTCAGCAATGCTTCGTTCAATTCCGGGCATGTCTTTGTATGACCAAGCGAATACGTCCTTGAATTCGCTTAGGAGTTGTGTGAAGTGGGCGCGCTCGTTTTCGTCTAGTGAGGCTCCTAGTTGTAATTCCCTTGGTTCTTCGGGGGTTCCCACGTTTATGGTTATGGTTTCCTCGATGATTGGGTCTTGTGTTTTGGGAGAGACAAGGTTTGCAATGTATTTGTTTAATGATTCGTTTGTTTGTTCATTTTCGCGTGAGTTAGTGTCTTTTGTATTTTGTGTTTTGTTTGTTGCTTGTTGATTTTTGTTTGTTTGTATTTTGTTGTTTGTTTTAGCTTGAGACAAGACGTAAGCAAATTTATTCATTTCATTATTTTGAAGAGAATTATTCGACAAATCAGAAAATTGCTTGGAGCTAGCCTCCGTAAAAAGGAAATCTAAGTTAAAGCTAGAGTCTAGGATAGATGGGTCGACAGATGACCCGACACTAAGAGCGTTAGAATCTAAAAGAATTTCTTCTTCTTCTTCATCGTCTTCTGTGCCGCTGGAGCTGCTTGAGTTGTCTGAGTTGTTTGAGTTGCTTGAGTTTGAATCACTCTCGTCCTTGTCTTTGAGATTAGTGACATGGTCGAAAAGTGGTCCTTCACCGGTGATAAGCTGGAAGTGGTGACCTTGTGCGTCGGTCCTTTTCAGCGTCTTATACCATCCGTTGAGGGTTTTGTCTGTGGCGTCGGCTATGAGTAAGTTAGGATCGAAGTTGTAACACCCCGACTTTTCCCCTTTTATTTAAATAATTCATTTCGTTAAATTCGTATTTCATTTCTCTTAATTCTGTTATTTTTGGCTAGAGGAATAAGCGAGACTGTAGTCAGAACTTAAAAACGGAGTAATTAGCTTAAAAACGGTGTAATTTCCTCATACGGACTCCGATTCAGGTGATTCAAAAGGCTAAACTGCGTATTTTTCCGACGCCGTCGCAACTGCCAAACTTTCAGGAGTCAGTTTGAACCGCTCTCCCATGGGCCGAGCCGAACCCTCAACTCGGGTAGAGTTTTAGGGCTTTCTTGGGTTTGCTTCTTGCTCAAGACATTATAATATTTCATTCCCTCCTTACCCTAGCTCCCAAATCAGTTTTGCATCTTCCTAATCTCATCCCTAATCTCATCCTCATTCATCCCTCATAATTCTCCCACAAAAACTCTCTCAAAACTCATCAAACTCCATTGTTGATCATCTTTTCTTTCTTCTCTTTAGCCCTAAACCTTTCCTAGTCAATTCCCTCGGTATAGGATCTCTTTTAGCTCTTTTATTTTTCTGATTTTGTATTATTTTATGTGTGTTTATGTTGTGTATTCATTGCTTGTTTGATTTGGCTTGATTATGCAAAGGAGGAGGAGATCTAGAAGAAGGTGACACCATTCTTATCGACGAGAAGGAAGGCTAACTTGGTTTTGGAGCGGTAAAAGGTAACTAGGTGTAACCTTAGTGATATTTTGACTCGTGTGAGACCATATGATTGATTGAGGATGATTTGATTGTTGTTATGTATGTAAAGCTATGAACTTTGGGTTGATTGTGCTATGAAATCATGTTCTTTGGTTTTATTTGTGTTGGTCTCACACTAATATGTCTTATTGAATGATTTGGGGTGATTGTTATATTGAATTTGGGTTATGTTGTTATTAAGTTGATATAAAGATGATAATTTTGGGAATTATAATGGTTTATTATGGCTATTCTTGAGTTCTTATGATTATTACTCCGTATTTAACCTGTTGATTATGGTTAGTGTTGAGAATGGTTGTAAAAGGGTTGGTTGTACTGTTAAAGAGTTTATAATGGATGTTGAGATGATTTGAGCTAGAAGTTGATTGAATTGATATTGATTTTGAGTTGGTTTGAGGTTGAATTGAATTGCTTGTATGCTTGAGTTGAGTGTGCGTCACGCATGATCGCACGCACGTGCGTGAGGAGTTACAACGTCTTTTGTAGGGCGATCTGCTTGTCGTGGGTTCTCATCCATTTTGTAGTGGCTCTGAGACTATGGTTATCGAAAGTCCTTTTGTAGGGGCGCCACTCTTTTGTAGGGGTGGTTATTGTATGTGCACACTCTTTTGTAGGGGTGTGCTTGGCCAAGTTTAGACTATTGTTCGAGGCATTTTGTAGTGCCGCCATAGGGTCTGGATCTTTTGTAGGGTCCGAGGTGTTTTGTAGCGCCCAGTACTCCGTGCTTACTCTTGCGATTGATTGATTGTTGATTGTCATTGTTTTGTCACTTTGTTGATGACTGGTTGAGCTGTATGATTTGTAAGATGGTTGGTTGTCATACTTTGGTTATAGGTCACAGGTTGAGTTGGTTAATTATTGAGTTAGCTTGAGGATTATCTATGTTGGTCGTGCATTTGGGTTGTATTGTTGTTTATGTTGATTATGTTGAAATATGACTGGGGAGCACCTAGTTACTCCCCACTGATTGTGGCTGTTACTTTCTTTGTGGCAGGTTAGCGCGGGTTCGGGATTTGAAGTGTGAGAAGCCGTGAGGATTGACCCCGTAGCTAGCTTTTGTTGAGGAACTTGGACTAGACTTGTTGGTTTAGACTTTATCATTTTTCGTACCTATATTTCATTTTGGATTGTAAGGGGTATTTACTCCCCGTTTGCTAGGCCTACTCTTTTAGCTTATGTTTGTTTAGTGAGTGATGACTCGGATTACACGGTGTTTCCGCCACCGTGGTCTTCATTTTATTTTCATTTTCTCCTTAAAAATCCTTTTATTTCCTTATTTTATTTTGTTGGAAAATCCGGGTTGTTACAGAAGTGACGGTCTCGCATGATCGTGGAGACAATCTCCTCGTTTTTGGTGCTCGGTGAGGCCTTGAGTGTGTTGGGCTCGGCCTCACTAGAGAAACAGGCTTCGGATGAATGGATGATGTCTCGAAGGGAGGTATTCCCGTCGACCGTTCCTCCGGGGGTGAAATATGCGTTCAGGTCGAGGATGTAAGGTCGCAGGGTGACCTTGTGGGTTGACCTTCGTCTTTGGATTTCCTTAACCATCATCTCCTGGTCGCCGTTTTTGGGCTTATAGCCTAAACCCATGGTGAGCCAAAGGCTGTTGTTGTTTTTTGTTCTGAAAGGTTTGTAGGTTTTGATTGGTGTACGTGTGATAGCGCCGACTTCGAAGTCGAAACCACATAAGTCTTCTGCGGGTTCAGCCACAATTTCGGCAGAATTGGGCTCTTTTGGTGTATCGAAAAGGGCTCGGAAGTTTGAGGCATTCAAGGTTATGATCTCCTCGTTGGGAGGGATCTTAACCTTTTGATGTAGAGTAGAAGTTACGGCCTTGGTGGAGTGAATCCACGGTCGTCCTAGGAGTATGTTATAGGAAGGGGTCATGTCAATGACTTGAAACTCGACTTTTCTTTCTATGGGACCACTGCGTATGTGAAGAGAAATGGTTCCTTTCACGTGACGTCGGGTTCCGTCGAAAGCTTTGACTCCATCCATGCTTGGGGTGAAGTCTTTATCGGATAGGCCGAGGCGATGTGCGGTGGCCAATGGTAGAACATTGACTGCAGATCCGTTGTCAACAAGGGACACGGGTAAAGTTTTCTTCATACACTCTACGCTAATGTATAGAGCGAGGTTGTGGTTTGGTCCGAATGCGGGGAGATCATCGTTTGAGAAGGTGATAGCTCCCGGTAACCAATCCCTCATAACATGGCTGACCATTTGATCTGGAGAGATCTCAGCGTCTGCGCATGCTATTTGTAGAGCGCGAATGAATGCATTCCTATGTTCCGCTGAGTCCCGTAAGAGGGCCCAGATGGAAACATCGGCTTTTGTGCGAACGAGTTGCTTCTGAAGCACCTCATTCGTGTTAGGTGGTGGAATTATTGTAGAGGTGGAAGGTGTATTTGTAGAGGGGTTATCCTCTTGGGCTATGGCCTTGCCTTTCTCGGCCGCAGTTGCTTTTCTGGCATGTTCATCTGTGAAAATATTTTGATAAGGACGACCAGAGCGTGTGAGGTGTGAAACCTCGTCTTGGTCTTCCTTCTCGGGCTGCTTGCCCTTTTCTTTTTTATCTTCGTTTTCGGACTGCTTGCCCTTCTTTTTCTTCCCCTTCTTATTCTTTTTGTTTTTATTTGAGGAAGGAGTAGTCGAGAGTTGAGCTACCGTTTTGTTAGTGGGTGGCCACTCTTCGTCTTCGTCATCACTGAACCAAACTCCATTGATTTGGTTGTTGGTGGGTGTGACCAAGTAGGAGCAATCTATGACGGGTGCTGATCCGAGGAAGATTGCAGGGTTGTCATAAATTGTGGGGTTGCTTTGGGCTCCGACGCCGATTTCAATGAGTTCTTCGAAATTCTCGGCATCGCCGTAATCAAAGTGTCTTCGCCACTCGGGTCGTAAGCTACCGAGAAATGTGTACATGAGTTCGTTCTCGTGTGGAGGGTTCAGAACCTGGGCAAGTAGTCCTCTCCAACGGGCGAGATATTGGGTGAAATCTTCCTCGTCCCTTTGGAGTTGGGTGATGAGAGTATGGAGAGAGACATGCTTGTTGGCCTTGGAGCGTTGTTTTAAGCGTGCAACTTCAAGTTGATGCAAGGCCTTCAAGTTGTCGATGTCTTTGGTGAGCTGATTAACACGGTTACGGAGAGTTTTCAGTCTATTGAAGTTAGCCATCTTTGAGGAGCGTTTGAAGGAAGGGTGATGATACGATTCATGGTGAGTATTCAGCTGAGGCCTGCATTTCACTTTGCATATTAGTGACACGACTCGACCCACTAGACTCACATTCATTTTAGGCATTCATTTTAGCTCATTTCTTTGTTTAGAAAGACCTTTTTTGTTTTGAAAAGAGGAGATTTTCGAAAAGGTTTTAGCTAAAGGAAGCTTTTGAAACGAGGATGTGTGCGCACATCTCGTCTCGATGTTAAAAGATTTTGTTTTGCACCCGTCGAACTGATATCGGTGATTCGCCGAGGTGAGCTCGAGTCGGATGTGTAAAAGAAGAAGGATTCGGCTCGAGCAAGTCGAGTCGAGGATGTTAAAATAGAATCTAGGCCGTGTGACCTAGAGGATTGAAATCCACGAGCTCGGGTTTTAATCCTTGCTCGGGTTTTTGCTTGTTAGTGAAAAAGGAGAATTTTGAGAAAGCTAGTTTCAAAAATTCGCGATAGTTTTGTTTGAAAAGTGTTAGTTTGTTAGATGTTAGGTTTATTTATCTTTGAAACGTTTCAAGCGAGTTTTCGAAGATATGAATGCGAGTGCTCGTTTTGAAAAAGACCATGGAGTGCATAGCCTCGAACTCGTACGTATGACTCAAAAAGGGTGAAAAATGAGTCAGTCGGGTACACCTCCAACTACCTCGAGTACGCTTTGGCAGATACTTAACCCCTTCATTTCCTTATGCCGGGGCGATAGGTTTTCTGAAGGGAGCACTGGGGCGGTCGAGATAGCCGTCTACGGCAAGCCGTGGAGGGGCAAGAGGAAAGCTAGTCCGGCATGTGCTTTATCGAGTGGACAAGCCTGCATGTGGGAACCACCTCTCGAGGGTGAAAGGGTGCCTAGATTCCAAAAGGAATGGACTCTAAACGAATGTGCATGGCTCAAATATGTATACTTGGATTGTTCAAGGCTTTCAAGTTTCACCTCTTTATTTTTAAAAGAAAAAGCTAGTTTTAGTTTTAAAAATAAAATCTCCCCAGCGGAGTCGCCAAACTGTGGAACCCGGGAACCGCGTCGAGGGACCCAACTCGGCGTCTTGCTTAAGGGCGGATTTTAAAGTTAAAAAAGATTAAGTTGGAAAAACCTTTAAGAATTGTTATGGAGTCGCCACCTAATTATCGCGGAAATTAGGAACCTGCTACCATGTTCTAAGTTAAGAACATGTCCTAGATTTTGGAGCACGCCGACACCCCTAGATCTAAGGTTTGTGAAACCAGATTGGATTCGGGGTGAGGGTACTTTAGAAAAAGAGTTAATTCAAATAATGATTTATGAAAACCTTTTAGAAAAAGCCTATGTAAAGAAAATAGACTCTACTGACCTAGAACAATCCTTGTAAGATGATATTTGAGCTAATGTTATCGCTACGTACAAGTGCGATAAAGTTTGTAAAAGAATGCAGATGTAGATGCAAAAAGATTGATTAAAACCCTCAGTTTAGCATGTTTAACTTGTTAGCAGCAGTTGATTAAAGGTCGAATTCATTGTTTAAGTTGATTTTAATGCAAAATAAGAAGGTGCAAGATGCATGCAAATAAAATAAAGTTCAATTGTCCATTGGTTTATTTTATAAGGTCGGTTGCTTATGCGACTTTGGCGTGTCATCGGATATGGAGTGTACCCGAAATAAATAGAACACTTGAATTGCAAGCGCGCTGGGTGCCAAAGCCGGGGGGGGGGGCGCTAAAGTGTAGACCCCTTTGTTAGTCCATAGAAAATAAGAAAAAGCTTTGATCCAAGTGGATCGGTACCTACCTTGTCCTGACGCTTCAGATCTGGGCAGAGCTTCGCTTCATGAACTTAAAAGGAGGATGAATTCAACACGGGATGGTGTGTTGACCTCAAGGATTTGAGTGCTTGAGGCTTTGTGAGTGTAAAAGTGTATGATGTGAGAATTTGTGGTGTAAAAGTTATGCTAGATGTAAGATCTGATGAGAAAAGCTATGTTTCGAGGTCTGATATAGGGGTGTATATATACTAAAAACCTCGGAGAAATTAGGAAATCCGGGGATAAAAACAGGCCAGGGAACCGCATAGCCTTATGCGGTTGCCAGGGCAAACCGCATAGGCTTATGCGGTTGCCCACCCAAACCGCATAAGCTTATGCGGTTCGAGGGTGTGGTTTTTGTGTAGTTTCCTAGTTTCGGTTGAATTATATCTTGGAAAGATTACGTAATAATCTTAGACGTGTGGCTCAAGAAAACAGCTGGGATATTTCTGAGATATTTTGTGATGTTTAGGGCTTTGGAGTGCGGGCCAAAGGCTGGGTTTGGGCTCGGTTTCGGGCCCGAGACCCGTAAAAATGAAAAGGGTGTATTTGCATTGTTTTTGTGAAATAAGGTAAGACGTGAAGCCGTATTTTGTGTAAGAGGGGGCTAAATTGCGGTTTTAGCTACCGGGCCTAAACTTAAGAATTTAGGAATGCTGAATTAGACCTTGTTAATGTAAAAGGACTAATTGTAGTGCAAATGCGAAGCTCATGCCAAATGAAGCAGGACAAGGACCTAGCTAGACTCCAAATGGACAAAATGAACGTTTATTTAAAGCGATGTGAAGCGACCTTAAACATTTTAACATTTGAAGCGACTCAAAATGAATTCGACATTAGTTAGAACCGTTTAAGTCAACGTTAAAGCATGCGTAATAAAAGTCCGTGTTACATCACAGGGTTTTGTTTGGGAGGGTACAGATATGGGTATCCACAACTATACAACGTTCAACTCTATCAGAAAAGGATAAAGCGCTCTTTTAATAAAAAGGAGAAACCTCGGGGAATTAAAGTAGGCGATCTCGTGCTGAAATCGGTACGCGCACTACTACCGGTAGACCCAAGAGGAAAATTTAAGCCAAATTGGGCGGGTCCTTACTTGGTAAAGAAAATCTTGACAGGAGGTGCAGTTCGGCTAACTGATCTAGATGGAAATGATTTCTCGAATCCAACCAACTTGGATCAATTGAAGCGATACTATCCTTAGTCCTCATTCTCAAATGTTATGAAATACTGTTTGAATTGCAGTGTATTAGAATAGGACTAAAGCTTGGCATTTTCCACCACACGAAATGTTTAACATACGAACTACGGATTCGATTTGATTCTGTGTAAAAAGCAGATACGTAGGCAACTCTTTACAAGAGTACAATCGAAATAATGTTAACTTGATGAATGTGGAAACGTGAATTTTTCTAATAAATAGTAAATCGTCTTTATTATTTTATTTCACGGGCGAAGCCCATCACACACAACTCGAAGAGGAAAGCACACATAATAATAAGTCCTAATACGTAGTTGTAAATAATAATAATAAGTCCTAATGCGTAGTCGTAAATAATAAAAATAAAGCATAATAATAAAAGTAGCACTCTAATACTACTAGTAATATCCTAATATTTTAGTAGTCATCTTAAATAATACGTAGCAAGCACCCTAATGACACTACTCCTTAGGTAAACCACGAGACTCGCGACGACGAAACGACGTCTGATCCATAATCATTCTGGCCCGTTTCTTAGGGGGAACTTGGCTTTCTTCTCGCGGCCCCAAGCGGTCCTTCACATTCAGGCGTGGGCCCAATCGCTCGGCAACATCTGGACGCGCTTCTCCGCCTGTATTTAACCTTTGCCACACGTTTGACCGTCTTGCACTAGCTCCCTACGTCACCTCAGGTCTGTTCAGCTCTGTGTAAAACTTCCGGTTCCTTAGTGCTTCGCCACGCGCTTTCCAATCTGCTGCGTCATCTTCAAGTAATTTCTGTCGCGCCTCGACAGAAGGTTCCTTAGTCCATTTCAAATACGACGGGGATACCCATGTTGACGCGCACAGCTCGAGGAGATGCCAAACAGTCCTACAATTCCAAGTATGAAGCCAAGACTGACATACGGCTCGAGTAATGTCAAACTCGGGTCCTTGGGTAGCCTCAGTTGTGGGCACGGTTTGCTGTAAACCAAACTGACGACGCACACGATCCGGATAAATATATACGGGACGTTCTAAACCCAAGAGCATTATGTATCTAGAACGATCACCATCTGATAGCCCGGTAAACGAGGATAAATGTAACCACGGCAGAAACCAACGGATATGGGATCCGGCTCCCGTAGTCAGCACATGATGCCAATAACTCGATCCTTTTCTCAGGCTATATCGAGGCATTCGACTGCCAAAGTTCCTCGGTCGATAATCATGTGAATTCTTTGGCGGATCCACTAGTCCAAGCCTCTCCATAAGCCACACCTAAAAGAGAATCAGGAAAACCGAGTCACAAAACAAAAACAGCAAAAAACGAGCCTACGAAGAAAACAGAACCGGGTCAGGTCACCTGTTAGAATGCGGGTTGCAAAAAATCAGAAAAACAAGGCCTACGAAAATTCAGAAAAGACGGGCTTACAAAAACAAAAAAAAACAAAAAAAGAGCCTACGGAAAAACAGAGCAGCTCCTCCCTTGCGAAAACAGCGAGCCACGGAAAAATCAGAAAAATCAAAGCCTACGGAAACGTTTTTATCGAGACAGACATATGGGTTACAGTAAACAAAGCCCCCACGAGAAAAAAACAAAGCCCCCCATCAAAGTACAAAAAACCGAGTGAAAAAAAAAAATCAGAAAACCGAGTGAAAAAATCAGAAGAACGTGTCTACAAAAAAGAAACAGAAAACCGAGTCAATGAAAAGCCAAGTCAGGTCACCTGTAGAATGCGGGTTGAGCCTCGGAAGGGACCATCCGGGTTGGTTTTGAACATATCCAAACCACGAATGGTCTCGGCTAAGATGATTGAAGCCGGGTTACGATTCCCCTCCATCTGCTCTACGATGCAGATAAGCTTTGCTTGACCATAGCAAGACGATATCTCCATGTACCCTTCGAAGCAATAAAGGTGCAACATGATCAGACCAAACACGCGCCGACGATAAACGGTGGCCCTAGTAGGGTCGTGCGCACAACGAAAAAGGTGTGCCAAGCCACACAAGTCTACCCTTTCTCCTTCAATAACGTTGTGAGCCTCCTTATCTGATAAACCCAAGAAATCACGGTATTTGTCGACCCATCCGTAACTGAAGTCTGGAATTACGGGTTGTTGCGTTAACTTCCAGCCGCCAAGTGCAGAAAACTCGTCAGGCCAAGGACAAATCTCTCCCTCGGGAAAGGCGAACACGTGATGAACAGGGTGCCAAAACTTCACGCACTCGGTCAGCAAACCCCTTTGGGGAATGACTTGCACAAAAGGAATCACCTGCTGCAGACCCGCGTCGGTCAGGTTTTGAGTCTCTCGACCCCTGAAATCCTTTGACCACGACTTCATGGATCCTACTAGAATGTTCATAGCTTCAAGATGGTGTTTCAACTACGACGAAGAGCAGGTTGGAGAATATATTGTAAGCCATAGGAGACTCCAACCTCCTTTATATAGGGAAACCCAAGGCGATGATAGGAAATCTGCCAAATTGGGATTAAGGAAACCGCAATTTTCTCCAGATATTTGTGTCGTTTGGGTTAAGGAAACTACGTTTTCCTCACAGATTTTCTAAGCTACAATATGGAAGGAGTATAAGGAAATTTGGATTCCCTCTTGCATACTTATGGCTTGTCTTTCCTTTTTATTTTTCGGGTATTGGGTTGATATCCCACGAAACATACACAAAAAAATTATGCTGATATACATGGGTAATTAGGAGTCAACATAATAAGGGTCACACATGGTCCATTAAAAGATACGGGTATAAAAATATGGTGGCAACACTTGTTTGATTAAGGGTCACACAAAAATATGACAGCAAACACTTAACTAAGGGTCACACTTGTTTTTTGTGTATGAATTTGTTCTTTAAGGGATAACACGTGTTTCAAGAGTAGGAATAAAACAAAATTTTGAAATACGAATCGAGGACGCAAATGTTGATTTTAGCTCGGGTCGATAGAATTTTTAGTTCGGATCGATGATCCATCATTTTGATTAAAAAGCAGGGCGAGGACCCATTTTCAAATTAAAATTTTGATTCAAAAGCAGGGCGAGGACCCATTTTCAAATTAAAATTTTGATTAAAAAGCAGGGCGAGGACCCATTTTCAAATTAAAATTTTGATTAAAAAGCAGGGCGAGGACCCATTTTCAAATTAAAATTCTCAGTTCGGATCGATGATCCATCCCCTTTAAAAGCTGGTCGATGACCCATTTCAAAATTAAATTCGCAGCTCGGATCGATGATCCATTCTTTTTATTTCAAAAGTCGCAGATTTCACTATGTGTGTTATGTGCTATGATTTGTTATTAAGTTTGAGCAGGAACGCTCCAGCTGGGGGCTCTAGGGTCATCAACCTTAGACCCCGACGACAGGATGATATCCACAAAATGAAGAAATATTAGCAGAAGCTAAAAGAAGTGACACTTCCTAAAAGAATGCAGATATTGGCTTTACTTAATCAAGTAAACAAATATCATTTGTCTTGAGCCGAAGCAGCAGAAGGCTACAGGCCAGCGAGCTCGAACTACGATACGGGTTTGATTCTGTCACAACGGATACGTAGGCGCCTAAGAATAAGGCTCAACCCACACTTTAATGAAAATGAAAGCATCCATGATCAAGTGACAGGTACGATTTCTTCTTATGGCTGGTGAGCTTTTGTACACAGGTCTAAGGGACCATAAACGTCACGTAAGGCTCTCAAGTGGTGATCTTACAATCGACTCGAGAGTCTACTTTGACTTTCGCCTGTCCAAGCCTTAGTCAAAGTGGGGGCTCTGTAGATACCCGTATCTGTCGATATGGAAATTTATAGAAAACCCGACAAATACCCAATGATGATAGGACAGCATGTATTTCGTGTCATTTATTTGAGCTCGTTTTGCGATGTAAGTCGGGCGTTGTCGACGTAATGTTTATTAATAAGGATCAAAGAAGCTCTGTCAAATTTTATTTTGTCGCAAGTAGTGTTTTATTGAAAATAAAACATTTCGATTTGAAAAATCATTTTAAGTATTTGGATTTGAAAAGTCGCTTTTACAAATTCTTTTCTTGACTTGAAAAGTCGTTTCTCGTGCTTTTAAAACAGTTTATTAAATCGTATTCGACGAATTCGTTTTCTTAACAGCAAGTTTAAAAGCTCGTTTTGAGCCCAGTTTTAAGAGCGATTTTTGAGCCCGTTTCAACACGAATTTCGAAGCCCCATCTACCCATCCTTCCCTTCAAATACCCTGACCACAAACAGCCACAAATCAGCCCAAATAATTCGTTCAAAGGCAGCCCCAAACTCCCTTTGACGTGCTCTGTTTTGAGCAACCCAAAACCCGTCTTTCTGAAGTCCAAACTCCTAACCACAGACAAAAACCCGATACCTGATCCATATGCCCCACTTACCTTTGCTTAACCCTCAAGAAAACACCTCCAAAACCCTAAAGAAAACCGTGGACAGCAGCTCTCAAGGAGAGGGGAGAAGCTGCTCTTTTCCATGCTAAAACCCTACCTTTTTGTCCCTATAAATACACTCCAACTACAAACATTCAGGGACACGAATAATATTGCATACACACATAACTTCAAGTCACACAAAAGCCCTAAAAAGCCTCGAAAAAGAGTTGAGATAGCTTGTAACACCCCGTGTTATTTTAACACAATATGATAAAAGAATTTAATTCCTCAAATTAAATTCATCCTTTTTCCTTATTATAAAAATACGTCTGAATTTTTTTCGCTAAATAATACTAAAATGTCTTAAGTCCAAATTTAAAATTTAGAAGAATAAAGTTTGTTTTATTATCTTTAAAATTGAGAAGAAACACATTTCAAATTTTTATAAAAATGAACCCTTATACTTTTCCCGTCTTTAAAATTCGGATCAACAATTTCAAAGACGCAAATCAAAGTCAAGCCACTTTATATTTTTTCATAAATCACGTACAAAACAATTACACATCAAAAATGTAATTATTTTGATTATTATTAAATAAATAATATTATATTAATATATAATTACTATTCATTTTCTATTAAACTAGCTTATTTCTAAAATGTCGAAATTCTAAGTTATACTTAATCAAAACTGATAAACTTTTTGACGTTTGATTATAATTCTTTAAATCTATAACAATCCACCAAAAAAATAAATATTTCGACCTAGGAAAGTTTTATTCAAAATTTCGAGGATTAAGATCCGATTTTATTTTTAGTACTTTTTGAAAATTATTTTTATTTTTATTTCCGATTTCATTCCAAAACACTATTTTAGGATCGTATCTTTTATTTTGAGACTTTTCGCGATCGCGCAAATCGAAAATTTCGAGAAATGAAAACCGAGCCCGAAAATTTGACTTTTGACTTTTGACTCACCTTAGTCAAAGTATTATCCACTTCCATTTTTCTTACACAAGTCTTACACCTTTATATTTTCATCATCATTTTTATTTTTATTTTGTATTTAATTTAAGGTTTATACTTTTAATAAAAATATAAATACAAATTCAATACTACTACTTTAATACTACAATTTTCATTTCCGTCACTTTTAAAAATTTTCTAAAGTAATAAATAAAATATTTTAGTCTTAAAATATTAAAGTAGAGATATTTCAAAAAAACTGTCAAACGCGCACACTTTAACTTTTATCGCTTTTGACACCCGACTTTTTAAAAACTGACGAATTTCGTGAAAAACATTTTTAAACATCAAAAAGACATTTTTAATGCCAAATAGTGTCAAAGACTTTTTAAGCCAATTAGAATTAGGATGTTTCCTATTTTCTTTTAATTAAACTTTATTTAATTAAAAACCTAACTTAATATCTAATTTATTTTGTACAACTTGTTTCATAAGATTCATTAGAGCAAAAATCACTTCTTATTCTTCCATAATGTCGTGTACACTCCCTCCATTTACTCTCTTTTATTTTTCTTTCATTTTCTCCTAAATCACTTAAATAAAAACCTTAATAATATTTCTAATAATTCATTAGTATTCCTTAGTCCTTTAGATGGGTATTTGGAGCTAACTTTCAAACCGGGTTTTCAAGGTTAACATGGGTTTTGGGTGAAGACCAATCCGATCTAAAATTTATTTTAGATCCCGACGCTTAACATCCTAATTAAGGTGACTAGCCTTGTCTTATATTATCCTTTTAGTAAATTAATTTGTTTTGTTATTATAATTTTATGAGTATGAAAATTATGTTAAATATGTTAAACATCACATGAGTGTACTTGTATGTTGATGTGTTGTATAATAAAATGATAATAACTAAGTAGTATGTTAAATAGATTATT
This sequence comes from Dianthus caryophyllus, assembly GCA_023091065.1. Classification (NCBI taxonomy): domain Eukaryota; kingdom Viridiplantae; phylum Streptophyta; class Magnoliopsida; order Caryophyllales; family Caryophyllaceae; genus Dianthus; species Dianthus caryophyllus. Next base: position 4,553,417 of record CM041529.1, on the reverse strand, counting down.
GTAGTAATATGTTCATATGTGTAGTTGTATTTATTTTGAGCATTTTAATTATGTTTCACATGATTTTTATGTTTAGTTATGTTTTAGTTAAGTAGTATTATCATATAAAAATTATGTGAAATAATAACAATGAGTTTAAAGTGATTAAAATCGAAAATGAAAATTTATACACATATATAAGTCTACTCGGCATTTCCCATTTTTTTACTAAATATTCACTTTTAATTTTTGTAAATAATATGTTAGAATAAGTTAGTTAAAAAGGGTGCTACCATGCAAAAATAATTAAATTAGGAAAATAAATTATAAGTTGTTAAAATTAAAATTAGTGTTCTTGAGCTTATTTATGATCTTCATGAGTGTTCTTGATTTCTTCATGTTGATGTTCATCAATATTGTTCACTTTGATTATGTTTGATATTATGTTTGTTATTAATTTGTGTTTATGTTTAATTATTGTTTTATATAATGTTAGTCATAATATATAAATCAACTTAAAACATTATAAATCATTTAGATTAAAAAGTTAGAAATTTAAAGTGTTGAAAAACACTATTCATAAATATAAATGAAATTGTTAGTAAATTTCATTTTAGTTTAAATCGTTTTAGTATAATTAGAATAATTAAATTATAAAGACTTTAAGCTAAAAACCGTTAAAATCAAAAAAATGAAATTTAGAATACTAGTATACATGCTCACGGCATTTTGGACATTTTTAATGTTAAAATTGTTTTTATCACTTTTTAGTTTAATTGTTAAAATAATTTAATTAGTAGTTAATATATAAAATAAAGAAATTAAGAGAAATAAACCAATTTTGTAACATATAGATATACCACACGACATTACCTTTTAAATTGACTAAATTTGACCAAAATGAAATTATCACTAAGTCACTAAAGTTAAATAGTAATTAGAATTGAATTTTTGTATAAATCGATTTAGTTATAAACAAAATATTATAAACCGATAAAAATATGTAACCGTTATAAAAATGAACTAAATCGTATTATTCGCCTTTGCTAATTGAATTTGTTGATCTTGGACATACGGACTAAAATGAATCATCCACGATACTATTATTTTTAAAAATGAAAATCGCTAAATTTAGTTAATAGACGACTAAAATTAACTAAGTCTCATTTTTAAAATGAATGTCATTATCACTTTTTACAAATTGAACTTAACATTTTTAAAACTAATATTTTAAAATGAAAATCATTATCACTTTATACAAAATGAACTTAACGTTTTTGAAACTAGACTTTTAGATATTTTCAAAAATCACTAAATACAAACCGAACTTAACGTTTTTAAAACTAGACTTTTGAAATATTTTCAAAAATCACTAAGTACAAAACGAACCTAACGACTTTGAAACTAGAATTTTTGTACTTAGCAAATAAAATGAAATTTTAGTTTATACTTAGGAAATATATTAATATATATGAATACGTATAAAAATACGTATAAATATAAAATACGTACAAGTATAGGAATACGTATAAGTATATAAATACGTATAAAATACGGTGAATAGTGAATAGTGAATAGTGAATAGTGAAAAGTGAATAGTGAAATACTGAAAATAATTGAAAATTTTACTAAGTATAGAAAATTTAAAATAAAGAAGTAAATAACCTAAAGTGTTTGAAAAACACATAAATAAAATTGGACATACTAATAAACGTTTCAATTTAGAAACTTGAAAACGTTAATAATTAACAACACTTCAAATAATAAACGAAAGTGTTATGTGATCATATGAAACCTACAAATACTTAAACGTTTGATGCTGAGACTAGGAGAGTCTAGTAACATGTGATATGTAATATCAATTAAATAATGAATATTGAGTAAGTTAAATAAAAGGTCAAGCTTGGGCCTCAGATAAGGGAACGTCAATCGTGAGTGAAGTGGGGTTAAGATAGTCTTGTCGCGGTCGCCATTGCCGGACAAGATAATTGAAAATGCCAAGGCTTTTGTCTCAGGCTTTAGGAAATAGTCGTTTTATCCTGAGTTAAGGTGCTCTATGATTAGCATAGCCCATTCTTAAATTGGATACTAGTGTACATGTACTAGACTAGGGTTTTATTCCCCTATTTCGCTAAAGTTAACAGGCGTAGTCTTGGATTTGGCGATTATAGCGGTGGTCTCCTTGCGGTGTTTCGTTCTTAGTGGGCGCGACACTAGCATTCGTTCTTACCTGCGTAAAGATTACTTGACGAGATTGTATCTGAAGTTCGAATCATTTCGAACACTAGAGGATGAGATGCAAGTATTATAGTATTCGGCGTGGTTTACGAGTCGAGTAAGCCTCTGCACTATGGAAGTGAGATGCAATCGATCAGAGTACAAAGGCCTACTCAGTGGTCAGGCTCGTAAGCAGTATGTGTTGTTTGTTGTTTGAATTAAATGAGAACGAGTGTGTACCATTTTCGAAAATTAAAGACCACAAGTTTCTGAAGTGAATCGGCTCTGCATGATGAGAATGATACAATACGTATGTATGTTTGCGATCTGATATCGCGTTGTAATCCTGTTGAATTATTTGTGACTCTATTGCTATGATATTATATGTTAATTGCTTTCATAACTGAATATCATGCTTATATGATTTATCGCTTTAAACAGCATGCTTATTATGACTTATATGTCTTTATATGCTATTTGTAATAAGCATGTTTATCGTTTTATCATACTATTATAGTTATAAAGCGATAGTAATAAACCAAAGTAATTGAAATCGAGGGTAAGTATGAGCATAGCTAGTCCTTTGTCAGCTCGTGGGCATCCCCAATAGTTTATTGTGCGGGGCGATCGTGGACCAGGAGGCTGGATTTTGGATGGGGCCACGAGACGTTTTACGCATTACTTTTGTTGCTTTTGAGAGATATGTAATATATATAACGCTACTCCTTTTAATCTCCGTATTTAGAGTTGTTCTATTCAACTCTTAAACGATGATGTAATATTTTGGGTTATTTGTATAATTAATACTTATTTGGTTTAAGACTTAATTAATTTCCGCCTTAGTAATTAAAGTCGAGCTAAAAACCAGGTTATTCTGATTGGTATCAAAATTTGTCTTGTGGCCAGTAACATGAATTGCCTAATGCGATTTATGCTTACCTAACGAGAGACACCTGGGCCGGACATTCATATCGTATGTCAGGCAAGACTACTAGGATCAAATAATAAATTAGATTTTTCTTTTATAGATCACTTAAATAATAACTATAATCGCTTTAAAGTGTGAGGATGGGTAGAAATCTTAAGGACCGACCATAGGCTATGGACTTTTAAATAACGAATTACTTCCCTCAAAATAAAATACACTAACTATCGTTTGCTTGCTACTTGCTGATGTGACTAACTAAAACTAATAACTATCCTCGGATATAAAATCTAAGTAATAAATTTAATACTCAAAGATCGAAGCCATTGATCGAATACATGACGACAAGACCTCAAACGCAGCAAATGGACGCATCAAGAACCTTTCTACTGATGAGACGTTCAAGATCTGGAAGATTGCTGTCGCAGAAAGGAATTCTATAACTTCATCTAATTATCCTCTCTAACTAAAATTTTTATTTCGTTCTCTTTAAAAGATTTTCAACCTCTTAAACATTTTTCCTCAAACTCTCTAAATTCCTAAACCTATAATTTCTAATAACTATTTCTCAAATGAACTTTCATTACTCTTCCTTAATCTCGCAAAATGATTTCATTTTTGCTTGTCAATTCCTTAAATTTCTTTTAATTGATTCTCAAAAAACCTTTAAACTTTATTACATTCTAAATCTCTTAAACTAGCAATCTCTTTTAAAATTTACAAATCTTCGTAAATTTATAATTCCTAATTATCTTTAAAAATTTACCTAAATGTTTACCTTTGAAAATATCTTTGAAAACTTATTCAATTAATTCTAAAATTTTATTCCGTGATTTAAATACCTTCGAAATTATTTGGTTTTAAATCGTATATTCTTTACCTTATATACTATCAAAGTTAGTTATTTTCAAAATTTTAAACTTATCAATACCTATTTCTAAATTCTCAACCTTTAAAATGAATCTTTAACTTTTCTCCTGAATTTGATAAATATGTTTAAAAGTTTCTTAAGGGGGTAGGACAAAATATAATGTTTAAAAACATTGATTAAAATTATTCAAAATCTTTATTTCAACCAACTTTAAACTATATATTTAATTTCAAATAAAATTATAATTTGTTTTATTTTAAAACCCTTATAATTTTAATTTAAATTAATTCCGTACCAAAACTTCTAGGCCCCACCTTTTTGAAAATCCCTTTGAAGTCGATTTTGAAAAATAACAATCTAGCAATATTTCTATATTAATTCAAAATATCCCATTTGTAAATATAAAATGATTATATCCTTCAAATCTTCTCACTCTATCTAACATCTTTATAATAATTCAGAAATTCAAACTTTTTGAAAGGTCTTACTCTATCAAAATAAAATGTTATTATCGAAACTTGTAAAATCTTGTTATCTTCTCTAACTGCCTTGTCTAACTGCGAGCAGATATCCATTCTATTCAAGTTTCGGGACGAAACTTTTCTTAAGGGGGTAGGTTTGTAACACCCCGTGTTATTTTAACACAATATGATAAAAGAATTTAATTCCTCAAATTAAATTCATCCTTTTTCCTTATTATAAAAATACGTCTGAATTTTTTTCGCTAAATAATACTAAAATGTCTTAAGTCCAAATTTAAAATTTAGAAGAATAAAGTTTGTTTTATTATCTTTAAAATTGAGAAGAAACACATTTCAAATTTTTATAAAAATGAACCCTTATACTTTTCCCGTCTTTAAAATTCGGATCAACAATTTCAAAGACGCAAATCAAAGTCAAGCCACTTTATATTTTTTCATAAATCACGTACAAAACAATTACACATCAAAAATGTAATTATTTTGATTATTATTAAATAAATAATATTATATTAATATATAATTACTATTCATTTTCTATTAAACTAGCTTATTTCTAAAATGTCGAAATTCTAAGTTATACTTAATCAAAACTGATAAACTTTTTGACGTTTGATTATAATTCTTTAAATCTATAACAATCCACCAAAAAAATAAATATTTCGACCTAGGAAAGTTTTATTCAAAATTTCGAGGATTAAGATCCGATTTTATTTTTAGTACTTTTTGAAAATTATTTTTATTTTTATTTCCGATTTCATTCCAAAACACTATTTTAGGATCGTATCTTTTATTTTGAGACTTTTCGCGATCGCGCAAATCGAAAATTTCGAGAAATGAAAACCGAGCCCGAAAATTTGACTTTTGACTTTTGACTCACCTTAGTCAAAGTATTATCCACTTCCATTTTTCTTACACAAGTCTTACACCTTTATATTTTCATCATCATTTTTATTTTTATTTTGTATTTAATTTAAGGTTTATACTTTTAATAAAAATATAAATACAAATTCAATACTACTACTTTAATACTACAATTTTCATTTAGTCACTTTTAAAAATTTTCTAAAGTAATAAATAAAATATTTTAGTCTTAAAATATTAAAGTAGAGATATTTCAAAAAAACTGTCAAACGCGCACACTTTAACTTTTATCGCTTTTGACACCCGACTTTTTAAAAACTGACGAATTTCGTGAAAAACATTTTTAAACATCAAAAAGACATTTTTAATGCCAAATAGTGTCAAAGACTTTTTAAGCCAATTAGAATTAGGATGTTTCCTATTTTCTTTTAATTAAACTTTATTTAATTAAAAACCTAACTTAATATCTAATTTATTTTGTACAACTTGTTTCATAAGATTCATTAGAGCAAAAATCACTTCTTATTCTTCCATAATGTCGTGTACACTCCCTCCATTTACTCTCTTTTATTTTTCTTTCATTTTCTCCTAAATCACTTAAATAAAAACCTTAATAATATTTCTAATAATTCATTAGTATTCCTTAGTCCTTTAGATGGGTATTTGGAGCTAACTTTCAAACCGGGTTTTCAAGGTTAACATGGGTTTTGGGTGAAGACCAATCCGATCTAAAATTTATTTTAGATCCCGACGTTTAACATCCTAATTAAGGTGACTAGCCTTGTCTTATATTATCCTTTTAGTAAATTAATTTGTTTTGTTATTATAATTTTATGAGTATGAAAATTATGTTAAATATGTTAAACATCACATGAGTGTACTTGTATGTTGATGTGTTGTATAATAAAATGATAATAACTAAGTAGTATGTTAAATAGATTATTGTAGTAATATGTTCATATGTGTAGTTGTATTTATTTTGAGCATTTTAATTATGTTTCACATGATTTTTATGTTTAGTTATGTTTTAGTTAAGTAGTATTATCATATAAAAATTATGTGAAATAATAACAATGAGTTTAAAGTGATTAAAATCGAAAATGAAAATTTATACACATATATAAGTCTACTCGGCATTTCCCATTTTTTTTTACTAAATATTCACTTTTAATTTTTGTAAATAATATGTTAGAATAAGTTAGTTAAAAAGGGTGCTACCATGCAAAAATAATTAAATTAGGAAAATAAATTATAAGTTGTTAAAATTAAAATTAGTGTTCTTGAGCTTATTTATGATCTTCATGAGTGTTCTTGATTTCTTCATGTTGATGTTCATCAATATTGTTCACTTTGATTATGTTTGATATTATGTTTGTTATTAATTTGTGTTTATGTTTAATTATTGTTTTATATAATGTTAGTCATAATATATAAATCAACTTAAAACATTATAAATCATTTAGATTAAAAAGTTAGAAATTTAAAGTGTTGAAAAACACTATTCATAAATATAAATGAAATTGTTAGTAAATTTCATTTTAGTTTAAATCGTTTTAGTATAATTAGAATAATTAAATTATAAAGACTTTAAGCTAAAAACCGTTAAAATCAAAAAAATGAAATTTAGAATACTAGTATACATGCTCACGGCATTTTGGACATTTTTAATGTTAAAATTGTTTTTATCACTTTTTAGTTTAATTGTTAAAATAATTTAATTAGTAGTTAATATATAAAATAAAGAAATTAAGAGAAATAAACCAATTTTGTAACATATAGATATACCACACGACATTACCTTTTAAATTGACTAAATTTGACCAAAATGAAATTATCACTAAGTCACTAAAGTTAAATAGTAATTAGAATTGAATTTTTGTATAAATCGATTTAGTTATAAACAAAATATTATAAACCGATAAAAATATGTAACCGTTATAAAAATGAACTAAATCGTGTGTTACTGCCTTTGCTAATTGGACTGTTGATCTTGGACATACGGACTAAAATGAATCATCCACGATACTATTATTTTTAAAAATGAAAATCGCTAAATTTAGTTAATAGACGACTAAAATTAACTAAGTCTCATTTTTAAAATGAATGTCATTATCACTTTTTACAAATTGAACTTAACATTTTTAAAACTAATATTTTAAAATGAAAATCATTATCACTTTATACAAAATGAACTTAACGTTTTTGAAACTAGACTTTTAGATATTTTCAAAAATCACTAAATACAAACCGAACTTAACGTTTTTAAAACTAGACTTTTGAAATATTTTCAAAAATCACTAAGTACAAAACGAACCTAACGACTTTGAAACTAGAATTTTTGTACTTAGCAAATAAAATGAAATTTTAGTTTATACTTAGGAAATATATTAATATATATGAATACGTATAAAAATACGTATAAATATAAAATACGTACAAGTATAGGAATACGTATAAGTATATAAATACGTATAAAATACGGTGAATAGTGAATAGTGAATAGTGAATAGTGAAAAGTGAATAGTGAAATACTGAAAATAATTGAAAATTTTACTAAGTATAGAAAATTTAAAATAAAGAAGTAAATAACCTAAAGTGTTTGAAAAACACATAAATAAAATTGGACATACTAATAAACGTTTCAATTTAGAAACTTGAAAACGTTAATAATTAACAACCCTTCAAATAATAAGCGAAAGTGTTATGTGATCATATGAAACCTACAAATACTTAAACGTTTGATGCTGAGACTAGGAGAGTCTAGTAACATGTGATATGTAATATCAATTAAATAATGAATATTGAGTAAGTTAAATAAAAGGTCAAGCTTGGGCCTCAGATAAGGGAACGTCAATCGTGAGTGAAGTGGGGTTAAGATAGTCTTGTCGCGGTCGCCATTGCCGGACAAGATAATTGAAAATGCCAAGGCTTTTGTCTCAGGCTTTAGGAAATAGTCGTTTTATCCTGAGTTAAGGTGCTCTATGATTAGCATAGCCCATTCTTAAATTGGATACTAGTGTACATGTACTAGACTAGGGTTTTATTCCCCTATTTCGCTAAAGTTAACAGGCGTAGTCTTGGAATTTGGCGATTATAGCGGTGGTCTCCTTGCGGTGTTTCGTTCTTAGTGGGCGCGACACTAGCATTCGTTCTTACCCTGCGTAAAGATTACTTGACGAGATTGTATCTGAAGTTCGAATCATTTCGAACACTAGAGGATGAGATGCAAGTATTATAGTATTCGGCGTGGTTTACGAGTCGAGTAAGCCTCTGCACTATGGAAGTGAGATGCAATCGATCAGAGTACAAAGGCCTACTCAGTGGTCAGGCTCGTAAGCAGTATGTGTTGTTTGTTGTTTGAATTAAATGAGAACGAGTGTGTACCATTTTCGAAAATTAAAGACCACAAGTTTCTGAAGTGAATCGAGTCTGCATGATGAGAATGATACAATACGTATGTATGTTTGCGATCTGATATCGCGTTGTAATCCTGTTGAATTATTTGTGACTCTATTGCTATGATATTATATGTTAATTGCTTTCATAACTGAATATCATGCTTATATGATTTATCGCTTTAAACAGCATGCTTATTATGACTTATATGTCTTTATATGCTATTTGTAATAAGCATGTTTATCGTTTTATCATACTATTATAGTTATAAAGCGATAGTAATAAACCAAAGTAATTGAAATCGAGGGTAAGTATGAGCATAGCTAGTCACTGTCCGCTCAGCGGGCATCCCCCCAATAGTTTATTGTGCAGGACGATCGTGGACCAGGAGCTGGATTTTGGATGGGGCCACGAGACGTTTTTACGCTTTACTTTTGTTGCTTTTGAGAGATATGTAATATATATAACGCTACTCCTTTTAATCTCCGTATTTAGAGTTGTTCTATTCAACTCTTAAACGATGATGTAATATTTTGGGTTATTTGTATAATTAATAACGCTGGTTTAAGACTTAATTAATTTCCGCCTTAGTAATTAAAGTCGACTAAAAACCAGGTTGTTACAGTTGGTATCAAAGCTGTCTTGTGACCGTAACATGAATTGCCTAATGCGATTTATGCTTACCTAACGAGAGACACCTGGGCCGGACATTCATATCGTATGTCAGGCAAGACTACTAGGATCAAATAATAAATTAGATTTTTCTTTTATAGATCACTTAAATAATAACTATAATCGCTTTAAAGTGTGAGGATGGGTAGAAATCTTAAGGACCGACCATAGGCTATGGACTTTTAAATAACGAATTACTTCCCTCAAAATAAAATACACTAACTATCGTTTGCTTGCTACTTGCTGATGTGACTAACTAAAACTAATAACTATCCTCGGATATAAAATCTAAGTAATAAATTTAATACTCAAAGATCGAAGCCATTGATCGAATACATGACGACAAGACCTCAAACGCAGCAAATGGACGCATCAAGAACCTTTCTACTGATGAGACGTTCAAGATCTGGAAGATTGCTGTCGCAGAAAGGAATTCTATAACTAAAAGTATATATATATATATATATATATACATATATATATCTTGGGGGTTTATTAAAATCGACGACATTTTACTTAGAATCGACGACGCTTTTTGCTGAAATGACCAAATTGCCCTTTTTATTTTTCAGCTCACTCTTTCTCTTCTCTCTCTCTCTTCTCCTAAATGTTCTCTTTTTTTTCCTTTCTCTCTTTTTTTCTCCAAAAAAACTCAAATAAAAAAACAATTTTAAACTTAAAATTTATAGTAAAAACACAATAAACTTAAGGATTAACTCAATGTCGGATGCCGAATCAGTGTTAAGTTAACTAACATTAACAAATTAAATATTTGTAAGTTTACTTAATTGTAGATTTAGGAAAAAAAATTATAAACAATTTACTATCAATTTGAATGAACAATGTATTAGGTTTAATGTGTTTATGTTAAACATGGCCTTTTCAAGAGCTTCACATTGGTAGAAATTTGGACTTTGTAAGATGAATTAACATGTCGAAATAATTTCACACATTGAAGTTAAATGTCAGAGAAAAATTTGGATGTCCAACCATGGATGGACGACGAATTTCATTGTCGTACCATGGATGGACGATGAATGTAATTGTCCTACCATGGAGGGACGAAGATTCTCATTGTCTAGACATGTGTAGGACATTGAATATGAACGTCTGGCATGGGCAATGTCCACAATCTGGACGTTCACCATGGAGGGGGACAAAATCTTTTATTGTCTACCCATGGTTAGCCGAGCAGGATGTTGTCCTCACGTGGAGGGACATTAATTTTTGTTGACCTACCATTGGAGACGACTTTCAATATTTTTATCCTTTCCGTGGTTGGACTCTTTTCGACGTATTCTGTGCGTATTGTGACAACGTTTAATATTTCAATGATCTATTTTTTATTATGCAAAATTCATTTGAAAATTTAGGTGGTGACGGTGTTGATTATAACCCTTTATTCGTAACAAATGAATGTTTTGCGGATAGTAAGTTAGCACATAAATGGGCTAACGAGATTGCATTGGATAATGGATTTGCTTTAGTTAAAGCAAATAATGGGTCTAAAAATCGACGTCAACCCGAGTTATTGGCTTCTTACTTCCGCTGCTCTAGGTAGGGACGAAGCAAGAGCGTATTTGATCCCGACAACCCCAAAAAGAAGCCGAAAACGCAAAATTGTGATTGCCAATTTTGTATTAGAGCCGTTCAAAATTATCATTGTGTTGATAATGAACGAATAATACTTTGGAATATTATGACGGCCGAAAAGTTTGGATTTCACAACCATGATCTAATAAAGTACAAAGACGGTCATTGTCATTACGCGGGCTTGGATGAAGATGAGAAAGCCTTTGTCAAACAAGAGTATTCTTCTTCGATTTTGCCTATAGATATAAAAAGCAGTCTTCACCATAAAGCCCCCGATAAACCTCAATCATCAAGGAGGCAAATCTACAACCACACAAGTAGGCTTCGGAAAGAATTGATGGGCGAAAAAAATCCCGCACAACAAATGTTAGCATTAGCCGTTAATGCTAGATAGTTATACGTGTAAGGTTATGAGGACGGTCGCCAACTCAGTGGATTAGAAGTGTGAAGATGGATGGAATGGAAGCTCCACTAGCTATGTGTAAGAGTAAGGTTATAGTAATACCTCAAGTTTCATAAGAGTCAATAGATGGAATATAAGTGTAGTGATAGTTGTGTTGCAATATCTTCAGATGCGCATTAAAACGGCAGGAGGTGTGCCTTGTTTATTGGACGAGTAAGTTAAGGAGGTGTGACATTATTTACATGCTTAGTACAGAGAAGTATTGTCCTGGGGAACGTAAAGTATAGCCTGATTGGATAGTTGTAAAATATGTGACGTTGGTTGCTATTTTCTTATAAAACGTTAACTCTAGCTGTATGTCGTAGCCTACGACTGTTATGATCGTATTTGTTAGAAGTTTTGGAAGTTTTGGAAATAATGAAACAGTAATAGTAAAGATGTTATAGATGAGAGTTTTATGTCGGAGCATAACCTTTTCTTCTCGCTTGATGTATGTTTGTTAGTTACGCGGACATAACTCTTTTTTTTGGGGGGTAGAAAGCGTGCGTTTTGTTCTATACTGATTGTTTGCAAGTTATGTATGTTGTGTATTGGTATGTCGATAATGTGGAATGCACTACCTTGGTCGTGGTGTCTTTGGGTTGTGTGATAAGTTGATTTAGCACCATCATGTGTTGTGTCGTGTTTGGTAAGAGTGTGAATTTCGGGACGAAATTCTTTTAAGAGGGGACGACTGTAATACCCCGTGTTTCGTAGTCGGTATTTCTGAGTCGTTTATATTATTTTGGAGTGGTAGGATTGTTTGAGCTTTTAGTGAGTTTTTAATTTCAAATTCGGAGATATATCATGTGTATGCTCGTTGGATTCGTAAAAATGGTGAGATTCGGGAAAAGTGATTGTTGAAGCTTGACGAGGTTTGATTGGGGCGTGAGTTTAGTTATTTTCGAGTCTTGGAGTGTTGACTGAGGTTTGACCCTCCTTTTCTTGTGTTAAATGAGCTATTTAAGGGGAATTTCCTCATCAAACCTCCCAAACAACTTATAATTCATCCTACAACTCTCCCTCACTTTATAATTTGCTCTCTTCTCTCTTCTACTCTTTAAAATTGAAGAAAAAACAGCCCACAACCCTAATGAAAACCGTCACTTTTCCCCCACACAAACCCCCTCACTAAATGAACCGTATCTCCCTCGTTTCTCGCCCGAATTCGACGATTATTTTTGCTACGCGTTCCTCTCTTCTTCCTCTATCTTTCTATACTAATTTAATTTGAAGGTGAGTGGTTTTACTAGTTCAAGTTAGTAACTTTAATAGTTAGGGTTTTACTAGTTTTATGTAATTGTGGGTTTATGTTGTTTGTTTGGGTTTTGAGAGTTAAGTAAGGGTGTTTATGGTGTTCTAAACTTTGTAGAGGAAGAGTTTGTTGGGGAGCCTTTGTAGAGTCAAGTCACCTTCACCTTTGTCTTGCTCTTGTGTGGATTCTCTCTCAAGGTAAGGGCTACTCCCTTACTTAGCTAATTTGGGTGTTGATTATGTATGTTAGTATGTTTATGTATGTTGTATATAGTTGTAATGTTTTGATTGTAATGTGTGCTACATTGTAAGTATGTATAATGTGGATGAATGATGAGAACCTACTCTTTGATGTGACTAAGCATGATTATGATATATAAGGTATGAAGAGTATGTTTAAAAGCGAGTTTGAGAATTGTGTGAAATGGTCCGAAAGGTTGAGGCCAAAAGTGCCCGTGTTGTGTGAGGGCCTTGGGGACTTGTGTTGGGCCGTGTATGTTGGTTGACCGTGTGGTTGGGGTGCTCGGGGTCATGACCGAGCACCATGTGAATGTTAAGAAATGTGGTCGTGTTGGTGATGTATTGTAATTTCGGTTGTGAAAGTAAATGTTGGATTGTATGAAGGATATATTACAAATTGTGAACCTGGGAGGAAACGAGTGGTGTATATTGAAAGAGGTTGCGTTTGTGATGTTTGGATTTAGTGAGTATGTATGAGAATTATGAATTGTAACCGACTTAGTATTGTTTTTGTTCAAACGATTGTATGTTGGTTTGTATGAATGCTATCTTATAAGTGTAACCTTGGAAGGTAGGGGGATGATGAACGTATGTGTGTAATCGATGCTTATTTTTAGGTTGGTGGCCTATGGTGTCGTATCTATTTGAAACCGAATGTTGAATGATTGTATTTTATAATATGTATACATATGAATGTTGTTGTATAAGGTTATTCTATAAACTACGTTTTGGGGGATAAAATGATGTTGAGAATGTACGAATGAGGCCATGACTTGTTATTGTTGTTGGTGTATGTTGTTAAAAGCTTGTGTATGAGTGTTGTGTATTCTACCTAGTTACACATATATGCAAATATGCATGTGAATGCGAACCGTTCCCTTGGCATGACGTTCAGTACTCGAAAATATTACGAGGTCTATGTGGCCAGATATGATGAGGTCAGTATGGCCCAATATTACGAGGTCTGTGTGGCCCGATATGATGAGGTATGTGTGGCTCAATATTACGAGGTCTGTGTGGCCCGATATGATGAGGTCTGTGTGGCCCAATATTACGAGGTTTGTGTGGCCCGATATGATGAGGTCTGTGTGGCCCAATGTTATGAGGTCTGTGTGGCCCAATGATCGGAGATGATATGTTGGAGGAGGTATGGAGCGATGATGACATGGTAAGTCCCCTGTGTGGAGTTTACACAGTAGGGTTGTAACACCCCGACTTTTCCTAATATTTATTATTTGTCTCATTTATAATCGTAAATTATTTCTCTTGATTTTCTCATTTCTTTTAGCTCGAGAAAATCATTTTTATTGTCGCGTGGATAAGCTACTCTGTAGTCGGAACTTAAATACGGAGTAATTTAGCTAAAAACGGTGTAACTTCCTCATACGAACTCCGATTCAGGTGATTCAAAAGGCTAAACTGCGTATTTTTTCGACACCGTTGCATCTGCCAAATTTTCAGAAGCTAGTTTGGGCCGGCCCAGCTTGGACCGAGCCAAAACCTCCTTTGCACGGGATAAGTCTAGGGTTTTTCGATGGCTTTATGAGCAAGATAGTTAATTATCTTGTGATCTCCTAATCTAAGCAACCTAATAATCTGATTTCACTCCTTAATCTCTCATTCCTCATTTCCATCCACATTCATTCCTTCTTCCTCTCTCAAAATATCTCTCCATTATCATTCAAACACCATTGATTCTCTTGCAAGCTTTCACCTCATTCATCCTAATCTTTTCCTAGCCATTTCCTTAGTGTATGATCTCCTTTTTATCCCTTTTATTTTCTGGTTTCTTGTTATTTTATGTGTTATGTTGTGTGTATTCATTATTTGCTTGTTTGGCTTGGATTATCAAAAGAGAAGAGGGCTTTGAAGAAGGAAACACCATCCTTGTTGAAGAAGAGGAGGAGTAGCACGTTTTTGAGACTCTACAAAGGTAACTAGGTGTGATCTAGTTATATTTTAGCATGTATGAGGCCTTGCTTGTCATGTCTGTGCTGTTTACATTGTTGTTATAATGTTTGGTTGATGTTTGATCATGATTTCATGTTAGAATCATTGGCCTCATACTAGGGTTGTCATATTAGCATTCATATTATCATCTTTATTTACATAACTATCATAACTTAATGTTAATCATATTGGTAAAGTGATAAAAATTGGTTTAATGTAGTGGTGATGATGATGCCGTGGGGATGGGATGAGGGCCGTGGCCCTTGTCTTGGTCTTCTCTTGTTTTTCTTGTTGTTTTGGCTTAGTTATGATCAATCATGACGTTTGTAATGTTCACCTTATGATAAGTTATGAGTTAAGTTGATTATAAGAGGTTAAACGATGTTTATATGCATGTTTAAGAGAATAAACCATATGAATCGATTATTGGTCACATAAGTATCGATTGTATTGCATGAAAACGGGTTTGGTTGTGCTTGGCCGTGTGTTTGACACATAGGCCGTGTGTTGTGTGCATGAGCCGTGAGGCATGTGTGTGTATGTTGGTTCATTTGTCGCTTGTTTGAGTCTTGGCATGCCCTAAAACGTTAACTATGCTATAATGAATCATGTTATACTTTGGTTGATCACTAAAAGATGATTTATGAGCATGTAAACAAATGTATGACTTGTATAGCATGTTGATCTTATGGTACTCCGTATGTATAGTTGAATATGATGATATTGTGGCTTGTGTGTGTATGAGTATGGATGTGGTGGTTGTATGGTTGTGTTGGAGTGTTGGAGACAGGTTAACAGGTTACAGGTTATGCTTGGGTTAAGTTTGCACATGCGTACTGTTCTGGCACATGTGTGAGGAGATACAACGTCCTATAAAGGACGGATACCGCTCATGGTCCCCTCGGCTATTCTTGTTGCTTAGCTAGAGCTATCATGGGTTCTCAACCAGAAGGGTTAGAGACTATGGTTATGTTTATGTCGTCACCGTTCTTGTTGCTCGGTGGAATTTGGCCAAATTTAGACTTGTGATTATTGAGGAACTTCTTGTTGCTGTTCCGCCATAGGGTTTGGGTGATTCTTGTTGCTTCACCCGGGGTGGTTCTTGTTGCTCCACCCAGTTCTCCGCGCTTACTCTTGCAATTGGTTGGAAGAAGGATCGACTTGAGAGCAGATGGATTGGGACACAACATTGGTTGTGCCGTGTATTGTTGTTTGTGTTGTATGGTTGTTTTATCGTTGCTTGCCTTGTTTATCATGTATTTATACTTTGGTTTAGGCCGTAGGCCAGGCGAGCTTGTTGCATTGTGGTTGTTTGCATTTTGTTATGTTAAAATATGACTGGGGAGCACCTAGTTACTCCCCACTGATTGTGGTTGTTGTTTCTTTTTTATAGGTATGCGCGTGACGGGATTCGAGTGAGGAAACGCGAGGATATGACCATGCTATACCTTAGAAGAGATGTGTTTTGTTGGACTATTTGGATTTGTATTTTGGATTTGTTTTAGACTCTCGTTTGGACTTGGACTTTGTTTTATTTGGTTGTAAGGGGTATTTATTCCCCACTATGCTAGGCCTCAAGGCCTGCACTTTACTTTTCGTTTTACTTTAGTAGTTTGTTGAGTGATAATCCGGGCTACGGTGTTTCCGCCACCGTGATTTCAGTTTTAAATCTTTATCTTTTCTAAAACTCTTTTAAAATCTTATTTTATTTCTTTTGAAAAAACCGGGTTGTTACAGTTGGTATCAGAGCGAATACGCTCCCAACTCTACTAGGTGAGTGAGTAGGATTTGACTTAGAACACCGAGTGGAGTGTGGGGTAGATATAATAGGGGGTTGCGTTGTTTGTCTTTGAGTAGTTGTTTGTAGCGGCATGTTTAGCTATTTGCTGCTGTTAATCATGATATTATGTCTGAGATGGCTAGAAATGGAAATGCCGCACAACAAGACCTTCAACGTATCCGCCGAGTCGAGGATGCAATCTTAGCTTTGACGGAGGCACGTGAGAACAACCAGTCCGTCTTTGACCGCTTTAACCGTCATCATCCACCCACGTATGATGGCAAGGCAGATCCAGTGGTGCTCGAGAGCTGGATTAGGGAGATCGAGAAGCTGTTCGTGGCTACTCACTGCCCCGAGGCACAGAAGGTGGATATCGCCACCTACTATCTGAAGGTGGAGGCCGACAACTGGTGGGCCCTATCTTGAGCTGCTCTTCAGGCTCAGGTTGGGTTCAACTGGGCTATGTTCTGTGAAGCGTTGAAGAAGCGCTTCTATCCTGATGAGCTCCGCTGGGAGAAGGAGCAAGAATTCATTAATCTCGTACAGGGTACCATGTCAGTGCAGGAGTACACTGACAAGTTCACTGCTTTAGCTCGTTTTGCGCCACACATTATTCAGACGAAATTTGCTCGCGTTAAATTCGATATGAGAAGAACTTATCCTTTGGAGTTAGGACTGTGCTAGCTGGAATGCCTTCCACTACATTCCAGCAGGCTTATGATCGAGCTCTGAGTGTGTATGCATCCATCCAGGCTGAAGAGGCTGAAGCTGCTAAGAAGAACAGGTTTGTGAAGAGGCCGTTTGTTCCCCAAACTTCTTTCCAGGTAGTGAAGAAGGGTAGGTTCGAGCCCCGACCGTTTGTGAACTGGAACCAGGCCACTGCTAGGCAAGGTATGTTGTGCTACAAATGCAAGAAAGCTTACCATCCGGGTAAGAACTGTGATGGGACGCCAATTACGTGCTACGTCTGCAAGGAGCAGGGGCATAAATCTAATCAGTGTCCTAAGGCTTCGGGTTCTACTGCTGCTGCTGGGTCTTCATCTGCTGTGGTGCCTGCGAAGACTAACCCGCCTGCTCAGAAGGGGCGAATATTTGTTATGAGTCGGTGAAGGTGAGCGCATCCTGATGTGATCACGGGTACATTCCTTGTTAACTCTATACCTGCTTATATTCTGTTTGACACGGGTGCTTCTATGTCCTTCATATCGTCTTCCTTGATCGCGAAAGCAAAGCTTACTCCATCCTCTACCGTGGACACTCTTATATCTCTTCCCACGGGAGAAACTATCGCTTGTTCGTTACTTTTCAAGGACGTTCCTATTTCCTTTGGGACTTCTATCCTGCTGGCTGATCTGGTTCGTTTTGAGCTTTCGGAGTTCGACATCATCTTGGGTATGGATTGGCTGGCTAAGTACGACGCTCGCTTTGTGTGCCGGGATCAGAAGATTTTATTGAAGGGTCCGTCTGGGTGCAAAATATCCCACACGTGTGTTACTTCGAAGCCGAATGTGAGATGGGTATCCATCCGCTTTGAAGATGAACAACATGAGAAGAAAGGGGCATAAGGTGTATCTGTGCATGGTAAAAGATGTCTCCAAGGAGTTGAAGCTGGAGGACATTCCTATTGTTCGGGAGTCCGCAGATGTCTTTCCTGAGGAGTTGCCTGGGATTCCACCTGAACGTGATGTGGAGTTCGCAATCGAACTAGTACCAGGTACAGGGCCTATCTCTAAGGCTCCGTATCGAATGGCGCCGGCCGAGTTACAAGAGTTAAAGAAGCAGCTTGAGGAGATGATCGAGAAAGGGTTCATTAGACCGAGTGTGTCGCCATGGGGTGCTCCAGTGTTGTTCGTGAAGAAGAAAGATGGGAGCATGAGGTTGTGTATCGACTATCGAGAACTGAACAAGGTAACGATCAAGAACAAGTATCCTTTGCCACGCATCGAGGACTTGTTCGACCAGCTGAAGGGTGCTAGTGTGTTCTCGAAGATAGACATGAGATCGGGTTATCACCAGATTCCAGTTCGTGAACAGGATATTCCCAAGACCGCGTTTCGATCGAGGTATGGGCACTATGAATTCGTGGTGATGCCGTTTGGTTTGACTAATGCTCCTGCGGTGTTTATGGATCAGATGAACAGGACATTTGGCGAGTACTTGGATCAGTGTGTTGTTGTTTTCATTGACGACATCCTGATTTACTCTCGAGATGAAGCTGAGCACGAGAAACATCTGCGTTTAATCTTAAGAGTGTTGCAGAAGCAGAAGTGGTACGCTAAGTTCTCCAAGTGCGAGTCCTGGTTGGGGGAAGTCGCTTTCTTGGGGCATGTGATCTCGGGTGAGGGTGTGAAGGTAGATCCGTCTAAGGTTGAGGCTGTGATGAATTGGGAGAGTCCGAAGAATGTTAATGAAATACGAAGCTTCCTTGGACTTGCTGGCTATTACAGGAGGTTCGTTCAGGACTTCTCAAAGGTAGCTAGACCTTTGACTCAGTTGCTGCGTAAAGAGTCGAAGTATGTATGGAGTGAGGCGTGTGAAGCTGCGTTCCAAGAGTTGACGAAGAGGCTGACGACCGCACCAGTGTTAACATTGCCAGAAGATGGGATCGAGTTTGACGTTCTGATGGCGGCTTAGTGGGTTTGGGTTGTGTGCTAATGCAGAAGGGTAAGGTGATTGCTTACGCATCGAGGCAGTTACGGGTGCACGAGCAGAATTATCCTACGCATGATTTGGAGCTAGCTGCTGTGGTTTTTGCCTTGAAGTTGTGGAGGCATTATCTTTATGGGGCTTCGTGCAAGATCTACACCGATCATAAGAGTTTGAAGGACATCTTCACGCAGAGACTTGAACATGAGGCGAGACGTTGGTTGGGTGATCAAGGATTATAACATCGAGCTCTGATGCCACGAGGGAAGGCGAATATGGTTGCAGATGCGCTGAGTAGAAAAGGGAGACACGGGTTAAATGCTGCATGGGTACTTCCGGACGAGTTATGCCGTGACTTCCAGAAGCTTGAGTTGGAGGTTGCGCATCGTGGAGTTGATTTGGGTGCTATGGTGGCTGAACCTGAGTTGTATCACGAGATTCGGGTAAGGCAACATGAGGATCCTGTTCTGGAGGCTATCCGTGAGGCTAAGACAGGTGGTGGTGCTGAGAATTTTGAGATTGGTGCTGATGGTGGGTTGAAGTTTATGGGTAGATGGTGCGTTCCGAGCTGCGAGGTTCTTAAGGGGAAGATATTGAGGGAAGCTCATAGTTCTCCATACTCTGTACATCCTGGAGGCGATAAGATGTACAAGGATTTGAGGCTGCATTTCTGGTGGCCTAATATGAAGAGGGAAGTGGCTGAGTACGTGTCAAAGTGTCTTGTGTGCTGGAAGGTGAAGTTTGAGCATCAGAGACCTGGTGGTTTGCTGCAACCTTTGGAGGTTCCTATGTGGAAGTGGGATTCCATTTCCATGGATTTTGTGATGGCCTTACCTAGGACACCTACAGGTAAGAATGCAGTGTGGGTTGTCGTGGATCGACTGACGAAGGTAGCGCACTTCATTCCAATGAAGGAGACTTGGAGCATGGAGGAGTTGGCGAATGCTTACCAACGCGAGGTTGTACGACTGCATGGGGTTCCTAAGGATATTGTTTCGGATCGTGATCCCCGATTTTGTTCACAGTTCTAGAAGAAGTTGCAAGAGGCGTTGGGTAGCGAGATGAAGATGAGTACTGCGTTCCATGCTGCCACAGATGGTCAGACTGAGAGAACCATCCAGACCTTAGAGGACATGCTGCGGGCTTGTGCATTAGAGTTCCATGTTGGTTGGGAAAAGAGTTTGCCGTTGGTCGAGTTTTCCTACAACAACAGTTATCAGGCGAGTATCAAGATGGCACCGTTCGAGGCTCTGTATGGAAGGAAGTGTCGAAGTCCTATGTGTTGGGACGATATTTCTGAGGCGGCTGTGGTTGGACCAGAGATGATACAGGAATCGATCGAACAGGTGAGAGTGATTCGAGAGAAGCTGAAGGCCGCGCAAGATCGACAGAAGTCCTACGCTGACCTGAAACGAAGACCGATCGAGTTTGGGGTAGGTGACAAAGTGTTCCTTAAGGTGTCACCAATGAAGGGCGTGAAGCGGTTTGGGTTGAAGGGCAAGTTGAGTCCTAAGTTCGTGGGACCGTACGAGGTGCTTGAGAGGATAGGTGAGGTGGCTTATAGGTTGGCTCTACCACCGAACCTAGAGAGGGTACATGATGTGTTTCATGTGTCCCAGCTGAGGAGGTACCGTAGTGATCCCTCCCATGTGATCGAGGATGTTGGGCTGGAGGTTGAACCGAATCTGACGTATGAGGAGAGACCAGTTCGTATCCTAGACCGGAAGGAGAAGAGGCTCAGAAACAAAGTGGTTCCGCTCGTGAAGGTACTTTGGAGGAGTCAGAAGTACGAGGAAGCTACTTGGGAGACCGAAGCTTCCATGCTCGAGAAGTATCCCTTCCTTTTTGCGACAGGTAATTCTATGTTCTCAAGTTTCGAGGACGAAACTTCTTTTTAGGGGGTTGGATTGTAACACCCCGACTTTTCCTAATATTTATATATATATATATACTTTTAGTTTTGAGATTACAGGACTCTCGCTGCGAGCCTGTCCATTCGCGCCGCGTAACGCCCTTATTTAGGTGGGCTCCGCCCTACCTAAATGGGGGTGTTACAAACAGTGAATGAGCAACTAGTAGGAACAAATAAAGAAAAACAAACGTAAGATCATAAAACGAAAAATAATAGAGGTCCCGTGAATTTCGTGGGCCGCAACACTAGTTTAGCATCAAATCATAATATTCCGTTTTATCGTACATAACTACAACCAAAAAATAATTTCATATCTCACATTACTACCTGAGTTATCATTATATTACTATATCCCATGATAAAATCTAAATATATTTCTCAAAAGAAATGAAATTATATTTTTATAAATTCTACATCAGTAAGTTAAATTGTATATGAAAATAAATATGGACTAACATTTGTATCCAAAATAATGAAATAGATAACAAATTAATCAATATGAAAAATAACTTAATAATATTAATAGGATTTTTCTAACCTACACCCATTGGCCATACGTTAAACATTTCTATTATTGTATTTTTCTCCCATGAATAGGAGTTGGGGAAAAAAAATTAATATATTTTTTTTTTCCAATTACTCGTGAATGGGAGATTAAATTTTTCTTTAAAAATTTTCTCTCTTATCCTATGCCAATTGGGTATAAAATAAAAGCCCGATATTATAATATTTTACTTGAAATTGAAATTGAAATTTTACTAGTGACTAAAAAATTAAATTTTACAAATACTTACTAATATAGTGGACAATTATGGTGATGGGTATCGCGGTGATATAGAACAAATAAGTGGTAGAGAATGACCATTAAATGCGAAAGGGGTTAAAAAGGCACAAAAATGTAGAAGACTCGCATCGAGAATCCTGTAAACTTCATATTATGTGTCAAACAAAATTATTATATGTAGTAAAAGGGTCAAACCTTCTACATATATCACCTATTATGTGTCTAACAAAATTATTATTTTTTTATTTTTTTATTTAAAGACTAGTTCTAACAAAATTATTTAATTATTTTCTTATCTTTTTCGGGGCCTCACAAAAAGAAAGAAAATATTACACAGGGCCTCTAAAATTTCTAAGACGGCCCTTCTCTTACCTCAACAAAAAAGTTAAAAGTATAATTTTCACGCGCGATATAGCTCGCTGATATGAGGGGAAAAAAGTTGGATAAGTTAGTTTTATTTAATGGTATCATGTTTAAGCAAGCAACATACTCCATCCATTCTAAAATAATTGGCTCATTTGTATTTTGGGTGCCTGGGTGGATTATCCTTTGTTAAAACTTATTATAAATAGAGTGGGACAATTAATTTGGAAAAACTTTTGATAAAAAGGGTACAATTATTTTGGGATGGAGGAGGTACAAAATAAGTAACGAAGAGTGTTTTGCTTTAGATAAACAGCAAAAGGTAAATGGCAGCTTCAACACATCGCACCCACATGATCACGTGACTTTTGGATACAAACAACGTCAAGCACATGACTTCTTTATAGCACATAGCATCAACTATGTTGTTTTTTATGTTTCATTAAATGCTTTATTTGAAAAATGCATAGTTAATACTCCGTATTAAATAAATCTAATAATACAATCACAATAAGCTAGCTGTCTAATGATCCACTACAAGCATCCAATTAAAAAGATATACTGAGTATTTGCTTAGCAATTGAAATGAAAACACTTTAAAAGGCATCTTGGTCAAACTAGCGTTACAAAACAGTTGGTTTCGGTTGACATATGGACGTATGGTACTAGGGAAGAATGATATATTTCAATAAGGTAGTGTTGTTTCTATAGATATGGTTAGCATAGTAGTGTGAAAGGCACAATAATTAATCTTGGTATCAATAATGATTTATGTTTAATTCACTTTGGTAATTTGATTAATGCGGAGGTATCATGGTCTACTTGTACGTAGCTTAATTAACAAATTAAACTGATAGATAGAATTGAAGGTGGTCGTCTGATGGTCGACAAATTAAAACGATAAATTAAATAATTTAGAATGAAAACAAAAGTTTACCACCCAAAAAAACCCATCAGAAAAATTATTATTATTTTATCGATTATATGTGTTTAACTGTTCATGTTGTGATCATCAGACACACAACATACAATTTTTTGAAGAATAATTCAAATTATCCTTGAAAATTAGAGCTTTTAAAAAAAAATTGTGTAACTTATATGACACTCTTAATAAAACCAATTTAAACTAAGTAAATATATATATATATATATATATATATATATATATATATATATAGCTTGGGTACCAGTTTTCAAACACAGAGATATTACAGATCGAGAATAACTAAACAACCTTATAATCATGAAATTCCATGACCACTCAAATGCCCTAAAACGCCAAACCTCAGGCTAACACGGGCTTACAGACGGTCCCATGAACTCATGATCTTAGGTCCTTTAATTATTAAGATCAAACTGGTTTTAATCTTCTGGATATGCCAAGCACCATCGCCACTATACTAATAGCAAAGCTATGGCGATTACAGGATCAACTGATTGATTTAGGTTATCATCATCATCTAACGATTTAGCCTATAAGGCTCATCGTTTAATCAAAAATTTAAAAAAATTAAACTTACAAATTCAGAACTAGGGGTTCTGATTCCCTTGATGTGAAGAGAGGAAAAGAGAAACAAACTTCAGAACTAAAGGGTTCTGATTCCTTTTTATTTATGAGAGAGAGTTTTTACAGGAGAGAGAGGGACTTAGAGAGAGAAAGAAGAATGGCCAAATGCCTGCCTTCTCCTTCTGATTACATGCCTTTATATAGGCAAATTTCGTATAAGTGCATAGTATATACGCACTTCTATAAAGTGTACATTGGTACAGTAGATGTCAAATACATTTGAAAATACATTCGTATCCTAGTTTACATTCTATTTTCCTGATTTTTCTTTATTTTCGAGGAATCTCCTCAATGTTTCTTCTATATCAATATCATCTTCTTCATGTTGCGCATCTTGGAATAGCCCTTGACTAGTATTTGAATTCATAGAAACATCACTTGTTGCTGATTTTTTATCATCTTCATCTTTCTTGGTAAATTTTGCCAAATATTGGTCCTCTTCTTTCTTTGCTTTTAAGACCTTTTTCATTGCCGTCATATAGGCTTCTATAATTTCTTGTTCAGATGCATTGGCATCCAATTCATCTCCTCCATCACTCAATTTAGCAAGATATTCTATACGTTCTTGTTGTTGTTGAGCCTTTTTATGCTCCTGTAAATCCTTGTATGACTCAATTGAGGTTTTTAATTGATCTATAGTAGATTGACAATTTAATTGTCCTGTAGTTTCATCTTTTCGTATCATTTTCTCCCAAAATCTTGTGGAAGATCTTTTTATGAGGCAAAAATATCCGCCTGAATGATTTGTGGTTTCAATGGTAAACTTCCAAATCCATGGAATTGAATACTCAATAAAAAATCTCATCTCGTCTGGCAGAGTGTAATCTGTCATTAGATCAGGTTTAACCTGAACCCATTCATCATAATATTGACGAATTTCTCCTGGAAGGATTTCCTTCTTTGTTCCCATAAAATTCCACCAGTTGATAAACCATGATGGAATAAAGGAATCAATAATATTTGAATAAATTTTTATAAACCAGGTATGTGTGAATCCTGGATTTTCATATGTAAAAACATTATCAAAGGCTTGGACATAATCCCAATAATTGTACTTAATGGTATTACCATTTTCATTATTTATGAGAATTTTCTCAGTGAAAGGAGATATTCCCCAATCTTCAATGGGTATAACCCTTTGTATTAATATTTTTGAGAAGTTATAAACTTCTTTCCCTTTTCCTGAGCTAGAAAAATGTGCAAATTCGCACCCATTATTTGCAAGAATCTGTTCATAATAGATTCTTGTTTTATATGTTTCCATAGTATAACCATGGGGACTTAAATATCTGGTGTATAACACCTGTGGTTCTTTTTCCCACTTTTTATCTTTTTCGTTTAGCAAAAGTATAACTTGTGCCTCAGGATTTTGAGTATAATGATATTCTACTCCTGCCTTGGCATATGATGGCGAGGCAGTTGAAGAGCTAGGGGTATTTCCCTGCTTTTGCATAGATTTCCATGCCTTAAATTCTTCCATTTCTTTATCATATTCGGATTTTGATAATCCTGAAATGTCAGAGGCTATAAGCTTCTGTTGTCCATGTTGAGCAATAATGGCTTGATTACCATAATAATTATGTCTTCCACCTCTATTAGAAGTGTTTCCTCTACCTCCTCTATAAGAGGGGTTTCCACGTCCACGGGACGCCATATGTGATACTCTATTATTCCTGTAAGACCAATCATACAAAAGACCAATCATAAATATTCTCTGGTTAAAAAATCTGGAAGATGATTGTCCTCCCCTTTTTTATGTATGATAGTAAAATCAAATGGAGCTAAATGAGCTTGCCATCTTGCAAACATTTGTTTAGAAACATTATGTTTAAAATCTTTGGTAAACATAAATCTAGCTGCGCTACAATCTGTTCTGATAATAAAATGTTGATTATATAAATCATCTTGAAATTTTAACACACATTTAACAATAGCTAATATTTCTTTTGCTATAGTAGCATAATTACTCTGAGCTGAATTCCATTTACCAGAGTGAAATCTTATAAGGTATTCTTGTTTAGTGATTGGATCTATCTGTTTCAAAATTCCTCCATAGCCTTTATCAGAAGCATCAGTTTCAATAATTTTTTCCCATAATGGGTTAGCTAACGATAAGCATGGTAAAGATATTACTTTACCTTTAATTTTCTTTACTGCTGCAGTATGATTATCAGTCCATGGTTTGGGATTCTTTTTTAATCTCTCATATAAGATAGCTGTATCTTGTGCTAAATTTTTATAATATGGAGCAACATAATTCAAACTTCCAAGAAATCTTTGTAAT
Source organism: Dianthus caryophyllus (assembly GCA_023091065.1). Classification (NCBI taxonomy): domain Eukaryota; kingdom Viridiplantae; phylum Streptophyta; class Magnoliopsida; order Caryophyllales; family Caryophyllaceae; genus Dianthus; species Dianthus caryophyllus. Next base: position 4,527,199 of record CM041529.1, on the reverse strand, counting down.
TGAGTTTTATCAGTTATTTCATCAGGGAATTTAGAAGCAAATTCAATACTCCTATTGATTGGAATAATATTTCCTTTTTCAATATTATGTCCTAAAAATCTAATATTGGTTTGGAATAAAATCATTTTGGGTTTAGAAATTACTAAACCATTTGCAATAATGATCTTTTTAAATATGTTGAGATGCTCAAAATGTTGTTGTATAGTTTTAGAGAATACCAATATATCGTCGATATAGACAATGATAAAATTATAATTATTAAATATATCATTCATTATCTTCTGAAATTCAGAAGGGGCATTTTTAAGTCCAAATGGCATTACAAGCCATTCATATTGTCCAAAAGGAACATTAAATGCTGTTTTATAACAATCATCTGGATGAATTTGTATTTGCCAATAACCTGATTTTAAATCAAATTTAGAATATATTATAGCATCATGAAGTCTATCTAATAAATCTTTTTTATTTGGGATAGGATACCTAATCCATTTTAAAACTTTATTAAGTGGTTTATAATTGATTACCAATCTTGGTACTCCTCGTTCTTTTTCTGCATTCTTATTAACATAAAAAGCTGTACATGACCAAGGAGATTTAGAAGGTCTTATTAATTTCTTTTCAATTAATGACTCTATTTCCTTTTTGCATAAAATTAAATATTCAGAATTCATTTGACAAGGTCTTGCCTTAGTTGGAATGTTTTCTTCTTTAAAATTATCTTCATAAGGAAGTGTAACCATATGTTTCTTTCTATTCCAAAAAACATTTGGATGCTCGCCACAAATTTCTGTATGAAATTGATTCATTATTAGATTAATCTTTTCCTTTAATTTAGGATTATTTAATTGTTGGTCAATAGTTAAAATATTAATTTCATGTTTTAGAAAACTTATTTGCTTTTCTTTGAGATTTATATGATCATTTAATACATGGATAGATTGTCTATGGGGTTTAGTCACAAAATCAAATCTAATATTTTGCCCATTATATGTAGCAATTATCTTATTTTTACCTATACTCTTAATAGGATATATTTTACTTAAAAATGGAGTTCCTAGTATAACTGGCATAGACATACTGTCTTTTACTAATAAAAAACTTAATGGAATACATTGATTATGAACACAAACATGTGCTTCTGGTATTTTAAATTGAATGTTAAGTTTGCCTCCTCCTACTGAAGTTAAACCATTTTTAGTTTTTTCAAAATATTGTGTTGGTATAAAACCTTCTTGGATTACATTTAAATCAGCTCCACTATCAATAAGAGCAATAAAAGTTTGAGTAAAATTTTTAATTTTTAAAGTAATTTGAGTGTACCATTTATGGCTTATAACAGATTCCATGGTTTCTAAGAAATCTGTTCCTATAAGTTCATGCTCTGGAGTTGGTACTATAGATTTAGTATTTGTAGAATTTTCTAAATTAGAAATTCTTATATCTTGGGTCTTTGCCTCAAGTTTTAGAGCTTTAATTTCAATCTTAAGAGATTCTATTTCGTCTAATATATCCTTTAAATTTGTTGGTTGAGATGTTATCGATTTCTTTTGGTCAAGCATTCTATAAACTTCACTCATATTATAAGCACTTTTATTAATACTTTTGATATTGGATGATGAAGTTGGAGTTTCTAATAGATCAATTATTTTTGATCTTATTAATGGATCATTTGTAGTTTTTAACATTTCTATTAACTGGGTATGATCAATAGTATGTTTCATCATGTATATTTTATTATCTGTAAATTGAGAAATAAGATTATTTAGGTTATCTTGATTTTTTGTACATTGATCACCTTGCTTACAAGGTTCACATTCAGAATCTTCTGAACTTGAATATATAGATCCAGTGGCTGAGGATAGATATTCATTATCTAATCCATTTAATTCATCATTACTACTGAAATACTCATCGTCTTCTTTTAAGAAAACTTTGTTTAATTTTTTCTTAGTGTCATCATCTATGTCTAAACTTGCAATTTTACTTTTTGTCCAACATTGTTTTGCTGTATGCCCAATTTTATTACATTTAAAACAAACTATGTTTGTGTTTGGTTTATTCTTGTAATTTTGTCGAAAGATCCTTCTATTATCCTTTCTTTCTTGTTTTTGATTTAATTTTCTTTGAGAGTAATGTCTTCTCTTTTTCTTATAAGGATTAAAGAATTTTTCTTTATTTGAAGGTTGGCTATGCCTAGGTTTAGATAATAATGGTTTGTCCATTCCAAACTGTTCACAAAATTCACCTAATTGACGCTTCTCCATAAGATTTTGTCTTTTAATTTGTTGGTTTAATCTTAGCTCATTACATAAACTTAAACCTTCTTGAATACAAGCTCCTATTAGCTTGCCATAAGTATAATTATTATAATCAATTGTGGGATTATTTCCTCTTAAAGTACGTTTGATTCTTTCAGCAAATAAATAAGGAAGACCATCTAAAAATTTAGATTTCCAATGTTCATTATTAGAGTCAGGAAGTTCCAAAACTCTGCTTAAAAAGGTATCTTTATACCACCTAAAATCAGTTAATGTTTTACATCTTAAATTTTGCAATAAAGTTCTTATTGTTTCAGCATTACTAGAAATTTTTCCTGTAAAATGTTCAACAATATTTACACATATGCAATAGACAACATTCTCTGTTTCTTTTACTGTGCCATCTGATTGTAATTCTTTTAATTTTTCGTTAAATATGGCTTCTTTATTTTGTGGACTGAGATAATTATCCCACCAGCCTTTAAGTTGGCCAGTAAAACCAGTAACTATCATTTTTGCTATATTAGCATCAGAATTATGAGCATTTTTACAAATTGTAGAATACATAAGTATTCGATGTATACATTGAAAAATTTGTTTATCAGTATAACCATCTATGTTCCATTCATAAATACTTCTACTATCGTAGCTATTATTAAATTGAAATTCATGTTCTTCATGTAGAACATCTAAAGGTGTAGGCCTAGAATAATAATATAGCCTTTGACTAGGCTTATAGGCCCATCTTTCTTTTCTTCTATTTTTATCCAATTTGTTTATCTCATTTGATATGATACTTTCTTTATCATCTGTATCACTTAATTGATTTATAAAATCTATACAATTATCAGTATTCTTTTCTAGTGTGTTAATTGATAACTTATCAAATTTTCCTATAAGAAACCCATGTAACTTTTCACTTAATTCTACTTGTTTATCAATTTTATCCTCAATTGATTTTGCTTTTGTTTTAAACCCTTTTATTTCAGGTGGTGGTTGAATTATAGCAACAGTTGAGGTGGATGGTTTCTCATTTGTAAAGTTTTGCAAATCATTTGTTAAATCATTATTATTTTTAGCATTTGTATTTTTTATTAAAGTAATTATATTATCCACCTTTTCATGTAAACTTCCTATTTGTTCTCCTATAATTGTAAGAAATAAATTAGAATAATTTTGTTGTTGTATTATGGTATTCAAATGTTCTGCTGTAATAGATTTGTTTGGATCCTCCAAATCCTTTGCAATAGCTATAAAATTTCGATTATCCATTTTGAATGTTCTCAAAGGAGGATAGAGACTATTGATTTCATCACCATTTTTACAAACATATTTTATTTCAATAACATTAATATATTGGTCTACATAAGTGGCACAGAACCACGGAACAAAATACATAATTTTGTTATATAATTGGCAGCAGTTATAAAAATCTTTTTGGATTTGATTCCTTTGTTGTTGATTAAAATTATTCATAAACCAATCCCTAAACATTTTCCATCTAGGTAATTTAAATTCTGTACTAATTTGTTTTCTGGCTTGGGAGCCAGGACTAAAATCTATTTTGTTTATTTTATTCATTAAAAATCGAAACTCATTTCAGACATGGTGTCTGCAGTTTTAGTTCTTACTATATTATCTTTATGAATAGTTAATTCAATTTGAGGGTCTTTAAATTCTTTAAATTCTTCTGGACTGTTAGTCCTTTCATGATTAATTTCTTTAAGATCAGAAACTGAATGCCTAGATGTGCTGGGTGGTAGATCTACATGATGATCTAAAGGAGATATAAAAGATTTTCTTGATCCAAAAGAAGATACTGAAGAATAACTTCTACTTAAAGGTTTAATAAAGCTTATATTTACAGATCCATCTGTTTCTTCTGATACATCCATTAATTCAATATTTGTTTGTATTGGTGGTCTAGGGGTTACAGCCCTTTCTATCTTCCAGTTGTCTGGAAAGTCTATTTCTTCCCATTTAATCTTTTTTCTAGTAGAAATTTCAGACTTATTAAAATTACTTTCTATTATAATAGTTTCATTGGTTTGTTTATCCATGATTTTACAACATGGATTTAAAGTGTATAATGGCTTATAATATATTCTGTAACATATGCATATTACTTCAGATCCTGGAGCATAATTATACCCGTGTGTTTTAACATTTAAAGTTAAAGCATCTAAAATATTTTCATCTGTTAATGATAGAGTTAGATTTGGATAAACATTAAAATACACTGGACCATGGTGAGTAGCAGTTTGATTAATTGAAAGATAAAGGTATCATCATCATCTACTTGTTATTATTCGTATGAATCTTAGTCGTTTAATAAACAGTAAAAAACATGTTAAAAATGCAACCACAGAGGAGGTTGATATCCCTCTAGATCTAGAACAATTGAATAGATGGACAATTCCTAGAGTTAATATTACTACAATTTATAAATTGGGTACTTTTGAAAGAATAGGATTAAAACAAGTAGTTAAAACTACTGAAGAATCAGTTTCGTTAAATAATGAAGAAATGACACTTAAATTATTAATTGAACAAGATTTAAATCCTTATAAGAGAAACCATTATAAATTCATTCATATAGGATTAGTTCAAGTGGCTTTTAAGCCCTTAACTCTTGAAGGATTACCTGAAAGCTTTATTGCATCTCTTAGAGATGGAAGAAATCTAAATTGGAAAAAATCTATTATGGGAATGATTCAATCAAATTATATATATATATATATATATATATATATATATATATATATATATATATATATATATATATATATATATATATATATATATATATATATATATATATAGTTTAAATTGGTTTTATTAAGAGTGTGTAATATATATATATATATATATATATATATATATATATAGGGTTGTGTTCCGGTAAGAACACTACCTTTGGTAAGAACGGTAAGAACAGTTAAGGTACATTATAAATATACGTAAAATACATTCGTTTAGCACATAAAGTACATTTTGTGAGGTACATTATAAATATATATTAGGTACATTTAAAAATTAAGAGTTATATTTGAAAATTTTGGGTACATTTCAAGTTCAAAACTAAAATGTACTTTTAGTATAGTGAAAATGTACCTTAAAATTTGAAAGAAATCTTCAATTTAATGACAATTTACCTTCTAAATTTTAAAATGCGTATCAACTATTATTCATGACTAACCCGCACGTTAAATTTAAAATGTACCTTATGTATATTAATAATGTATTTTGACTGTTCTTACCGTTCTTACCAAAAGGACTGTTCTTACCTGATCTTATTCATATATATATATATATATATATATATATATATATATATATATATATATATATATATATATATATATATATATATATAGTGGTAGGTTATATAGAGTCCACATATTTTTTAGAGTCCTAAAGTCCACTTTTACGATTTGAAATTTTAACCAAAATAATTGAAATTTTAACCCAAAAATTTGAAATTCCAAAAATTCCAGGAATTCCAGAAAAATTTGGAATTCCAAAGTTTTTGGAATTTCAAATTTTTGGAATTTTTGGAATTCCATTTTTTTTGTTAAAATTTCGATTTATTTGGTTAAAATTTCAAATCAAAAACTGGACTCTAGGACTCTAACTCAAGACTAGGTGTTGGGAGAATGTATAAGATCCTATTTCTATATATATATACTCTGATCAATTAAGTTAAAATTTCAGATCGTTCATCGTCATCTCAATTTTATGTGGTGGAAATACTCTGATCAATTAAGTTATTATTGCGTTCTTTTGTGTTGCACACTAGGTGTTTGATGAAATGTCTCAATGAAGTGTTTGTAACTGTTTCAAATAAAAGTATCACTACTTTACACCGAAAGTATCACATTGTTACACTAGAAGTATCACAATGCTGTTGAATTGAATTTATTATGATTTTGATTTTACAATGTTTCATTACTCAACATATGAATTTAAGGTAAGAAGTATCAAATGTTAATATAAAAAGTATCAAAATGTTATATAAGAAGTATTACACAATCAAAGTAGATATTGATTAGTACTAAAAGTATCTATCCTTCATAACTAAAAGTATCACAACAATTTATAAAAAGTATCACAATCTTTTATTAAAAGTATCACAACGTTCAACATCCATAACAAATATTTAAGTCCTACCTCCAGCAAAAAGTATCACTTAAAATAACTAAAGGTATCACTGAGTATAGCTAAAAGTATCAAAAAAAAATCTAGTAACTGTATGACTAAAAGTATCACTGAGTAGAACCAAAAGTTTCAGTGTGGCACCTAAGTAGGCCGCGCGCTTGTTTTTTTGTTTGGCTCAATCTTGGCCCTCCATTACTTTGATCTAATGGCTTAGATTAGGATGTAGGATTTACAAATATATAAGGATGTACCGGATCTTGCCTCTCTATATATATATATATATATATATATATATATATATATATAGAGTTAAGATCTTTTAAGCCCAAGTAATGAGGGAAAGTCATTGAGTCCAGAATCCGCTTTGAGATTTTAACACAAAAATTTGAGATTTTAACACAAAAATTTGGAACTGCAAAATTCCAGAATATTTGAGATTTTAACATTGTTAAAATCTCAAATATTCTGAAATTTTGCAGTTCTAAATTTTTGTGTTAAAATCTCAAATTTTTGTGTTAAAATCTCAAAGCGGATGTCTGGACTCAATGACTTTCCCAAAACATAGGGAAAGTCATTGAGTCCAGAATCGCTTTGAGATTTTAACACAAAAATTTGAAATTTTAACACAAAAATTTGGAGCGCAAAATTCGAATATTTGAGATTTTAACATTGTTAAAATCTCAAATATTCTGGAATTTTGCAGTTCTAAATTTTTGTGTTAATATCTCAAATTTTTGTGTTAAAATCTCAAAGCGGATGTCTGGACTCAATGATTTTCCCAAAACATAGGGCTTGAAAGATCTTATATATATATATATATATATATATATATATATATATATATATATATATATACGATTTAGGATCCGGTGAGACCTCGTGAGACCCCTTCTCAAAAAAGTTTTTATTTCGAAAATTCGGCATAGTTGTATTTATTATCTAATTTATGGTCTAAGGAACATATTTGGGTTCATAACTACCTTATCATGTCACGTTATATCGTCGTTAAATGTATTTTATAACTTTGGTGTACCTATGACATCTATTTGTGTATCTAATCTTTTTTGGTGTATCTACTACGTCATTTAATGTATCTGTAGTATTAATTTTGTGTATCTAGTATATTACTCACCCGAGACATAAATATTTTATTAAAGTTTTTAATATGTAATTTATATTTTTCACCCAACTAATGGTGAAAACTAATTAAAGTAATGGATAGTGACGAGCCTATGCTTTCGGCTTAGTCATACAATGTGATTTTCATGGGGTCTCACGAGGTCTCACCGAGTTAGGGGGTCTCACCGGATCCCACCCCTATATAGAGGTAGGATCCGGTGAGTCCACCTAAATATTTGAGTCCATGAGTCCACACATGAACCGTTAGATCTGAACAAGATGAAAGGTCCAGATTGATCCACGTAGCACTTAACAAAACCCTAACATCTTATTCAGAAATCCTAGAAACGCACATACGCTATTTTTCTCTCTAAAAATGGAATTTCAAAAATCTCTCAAAATCCTCACAAAAACACACAAATTCGTTAAACATCAACCAGATTTCAACATTGAAGTTTAATTCGACCACTACAACGTACTAATCTCGTTGAATTTGGCTCCAAAAACAACAGGTTTACTCTATTCTCAACTTTTTTCACTGATTTAACTTTATGATTGATTGATATGTGGTATTTTGATGTTAATCTCGTTGAATTCATGTTAATTTCGTTCGAAATTATTGATTGTATGTTAAATTAGAACAATGTCATATGATTATATAGAAAAATCAAAAAAAAAAAAAAATTTGTAGATTGATATTTGGTACTTTGATGTTCTTGTTTTAGTGTCGTTAAGATGCTAACAGTAGATGATTTCAAGCGTTTTTTGAGATTATATCAGCAAAAACGAATTCATTATGACTGATTAGTGGTATATTATAAGTGTTCATCATTTTTTATAAGTTTAATTTAGGGCTTCCATATCCTATTCATTTCGAAAATTAGGGTTTAATGTTGTGTAATTTAGTAGAGTTTCATATTCAAAATTAAATTTGTTTGATAATGTAATTTTCAGTTAATGTTTGAATAATGAATTTTCATTCTTTTGTTTATGAAATTATCAATACCTAGTTTTAGCATTGTTTAATTGTGAAATTATCGTTTCATATTATAGAATTAAATTTGCTGACAATGAAATGAGTATTTGATGATAGTTTGTTCAATGTTAATCGACTACTACAACCATATATATATTTGCACTTTGCTGATTGGTATGATTTTGGATTACTATTCAACTATCATACAATATTGCATATTATTTACGAAGTTATGATATTGCGGTAAAAATTTGTGATATTGTTTGTTAACGGTTATGATATTGTTTGTTATTGGTTGTGATATTGTTACAAATTAAACCATTGTAATATTGGCTATTAATGGTCATGATAATTGATCTTTACTGTATTATCGCAGATATAAAGTATCAACAATAATTATGAAGTTGGAAGTTTTCAATGACCCTGAGAAACCACCGGCATAGAGAGCCATCTAGCGACATATGATGCGGCTAAACAATCATCAACTAAGAAGCTAAAGGGGAATTAAAATAAAGTGACACCATTTCAAACGACCAAGTGTAGGGAAAAAATGAAGAGCGAAAGAAGACAATGAGATATAGCGGATTTGGTGATTTGGAGGAGTTGAAGTTAACTAAAATAACCCTTGGAATTATGACTTAGTTTTTAAAAGCGTTTTGTAGATACCAAGATATTATTTTGCATATAATGTGACAACGTTTTAACGAAATCTTATTATGTTCTATTGAAGTAGGATATACATAAAGATATTGTTTTGCATACAATAGGTGATGTATTTGAAATACTTCCAACACTGATATGGTTTAACATGTATATCCTACAGAATGTAATATTGTTTTTTATAGAATGTGATATTGTTAATTAGTCTCGCTACATGGATATTGTCTAGCAAGTGTGATTTTGTGATATTGTTTTTGAAGAGTAACGATATTGTTCCACATTAATTATGATATTGTTTACTATAAAATGATATATTATAAACATATATGACAAATATTAGTAAAAGTACATTCTTAATTATGAGTTTTTAAAAATATTGTAATCAAATCTAGAAAAATAATACAAAAGTGTTGCCATGTGCGATGAAAACCAAGAATAACTAAATTTCAGTATGATAGAACTGTTCCGTTGAAAACTTTCTTAGTACAAATCTACACGTTGTTGCGTAAGCTTCATAGAATTCGATACGAGGAGTCACCCTCGCTCAAAGAAAGGTGATATCCACCATGAACTTCATTGACTTCCAGGCATAGAGGAGTAGAAGACGAAGAATTGCTTTCGTTCGCTGAGATTACGGCCGAGTCAAGCGGTCCTAGAGTACCTAGACTCCTATCAAAGCAATTTGATAAAATTAAAAATCAGCAACATGTGATACTGTTAATTATAAAGTATGATACTGTTAATTATACTGTATGATACTGTCAAATTATGAAGTACGACAACATATTAATTGACATTATTAAGCTAAGAAAATCAAATACAAACTAAAATTACGTCTATGTTATACTCAAAAATAATTTTGCTGCAATCAATTAGAAGGTATGAGACCAAAAGACATTAATGTACATATTCATGGAGAAAGTGTTCAAATACGATTATAACATAGATTAAACGAAAATCTGAATAAAATTTAAACATCAATTGAAAAGGAAAACGGAAAATCTAATAAAATTGAGAAAATGATGTCGAATATCATCAATTCAAATGAATTACATGAAAAACAATCCTAAGAAACATAAATTTAAACAAAAAAATCCAGCCAGTGAAGAGATTAACATCAGTTAAAACAAAAAAAAAACAAAAGATGAGGTAAAACATCAATTAAAAGTGAATATCACGCGAAGTAAGAGTAACACATGAAGAAAAGTGCAAACGATGTTGAAAATAAAAACGCAGAACACTAATGAAGAACATGACTCAAAGTTCATAACTACAATGAAAAAAAATCAACTAAATAGAAAAATCAAAAGAACGAGGTTAAATATCAGCAAATCTGAAAAATACATGAAAACCAATAACGAAAAACATAAATTTAATCAAAAATCGATCAAAACACATGAATTTACAATAGTTTCCAATGATTAAAGAGATTCATAACAACAATAGTAAAATTAAGCATGATACATGAGATATTGTAGATAAGGAAACAAAATTATAAGTGTTTTCAGATAAAATTAATTGACGAATATGAAGGACATGAGAAGTTGAAGTCTACGATCAAAAAAAAAAATAGCAGAAGAGAAGGAGAGAGGAGGGCTAGAGAGAGAAAATAAATGAGGAAAATCAAGAAAGACCTAAATAATTTGGTATATATAGTATAATGTTAAATTACTATAATACCCTTACTTAATTAGTTTAATCTCAGCCATTAGATCTATTTGATCTAAAGGCTCATATTAGTACTCATGGACTCAAAAAGTAGGGAGGCCCTCATGTGATCCTAATTCTATATATATATATATATATATATATATATATATATATATATATATATATATATATATATATATATATATATATAGGGTTAGGATCCCGTGCGCACCACCTTACGGTGCGCACCGTACGCACCACTAGATACACAAATTTGTGTATTGGGTACACAAACCTGTATGTTAGGTACACAACTATATATATTAGATACACAAATTTGGGCATTAGGTACACAGAAAAACAGGTTAAATACACACAAATTACTAATAAATCCAATGTTTTATTTATATTTTTCTCATAGTTATTTACAAAGACGATAAATTGGATACACAAAAATTTAACTTGGATACACAAAAAACGAGTTTAGGTACACAATACGCATACGTCCCCTACTGTTTCTACCATCACTACCACTGCCACCTCACCGCCGCCGTCACCATCGTAATTATTACTCATTATTCTTTTAAAATGAAAATTAAATAGTAGATCTGAAAAAATGAAAATTTTAAAATGAAAAAAAGTAGATCTGAAAAAATAACACAAAATAGGGGAGAAATAGAGAAGGTCGAGGACGACGGTCGTCGAGTTAATTGCTCCGGTGGGTGGTGGTGGTGTTGTACACGGTGGTAGGCAGAGAAAGAAAAAGACGGACATGGGTGGTGGTGATGGCCAACTCCGGTGGAGGGTCGACGGTGGTGCACCAACGACGTGGTTGATGTTGTCGTCTTTACGTTGTATGTTGTTGTTGTTTTCGTTATTGTTGTTGTTATTGAGTTTTAATAGAGGGAGGACGACGGTGACAGAGGGACGATAACGGCGGTGGTGTTTGTGGATGGTAGTGATGGCAGAAGATAGATTGAAGTTGATGTGGTAAGTGGTGATTTGTTTAATTAGGTACGGAGTATAAGGAAGTGGAGGGGATGTGCCTTGTTTTGATTTAAGTGTAGTGGGCTTTTGTGGGTATGAGGGAGTTGGGCTTTTATTTTTTGTTTTGTGGGAGTTAGTTTTGTTTGGTGCATACGGTGCGCACCGTAAGGTTGGTGCGCACGTGATCCGTATTCTATATATATATATATATATATATATATATATATATATATATATATATATATATATATATATATATAGGGTTGAGTTCCCATGAGAACTAGCCCTTAGGTGAGAACTATGAGAACTAATCTCCACCATTCATTGTTTTAATCTAAGGGTTGATATTCATTGGTGAGGGGAGATTTGTTTTTTTTTTTTTTATTTAATCTAATTGTGAGGGGAGATTATTTTTTTCTTTTTTTTTTTTTTTTTTTTTTTAATCTAATGGTGTGGGGAGATTTGTTTTTTGTTTTTTTGTTTTTTTTTTTGTTTAATCTTTTTGTGCTTGATTTATTGTTTTTTTTTATAGGGGAGATTTGTATTTATTTATTTTTTTTGTTCATTTTTTTTCATTATTCAAATTTTTTTTATTTTTTTTTATTTATTTTTTTTTAAAGAAGTTATTTTTTTTAATTTATTAATTTTAATCATTTTTTTGTTTTTCCATTTTTTTTCTTTGTTTTTTTTTTTTATTATTTTTTTTTCAATTGTTTTTATTTTTCATTTTTTTTAATTAAGCCATTTTTTATGATTTTGTGTTTTTTTTTCAATTTGATTTTATGTTTTTTTCATTAAATATAATATCTTATAAAGTCTTTTTAATTATTTTTTTGGGATAATTTAATATATATATATATATATATATATATATATATATATATATATATATATATATATATAAGATCCGGTACATCCTACTATATTTTGTTTTTGGTCAAAATGTAAATTTCATTAATAACCCAAACTCACAATTTACATCATTACAAAATCCCTTTTACATCAATGTAATTCCTCCTAAACTATGGAAGCTATCCATTCTCTGTCACTAATCTTAAGATTATTTACCAAGTATTTAATTCTATTACTTACATCATTCTTCAGCTGTCGAAATTGGATTTCCGGTCGGATAACCAGATTCAACTTGTAACACACATTTCTCGCATGCCAAATCACGTAAATCAGAGCACAGAACACAGCAAAGCCACATTGTCTCTGCAAGCTCGAGTAGCCTCGTCGAAAGATAGTCTGCTGCGAATTACCCAAATCCCCAACATCCATCCCTAGCCATGCCTTAGACATTTGCACAAGCTTGCAACTATAAGGACATTCAAAAAACAGATGCTTACCGGTCTCTGCTGCATCCAGACATAGAACACATCTATCCAGACCATGACATCCAATACTCTTCATTCTCTCAAAAGTGTACAATCGTTCTTTCATACCAAGCCAAGCTATGAACGAATGCTTAGGAACAGTGAACCGCGACCAGATGATTTTCGTCCACCTCAACGTAGTTGTCCCTGCCCCAAGCCAGTCATACCCCGCTTTGATTGTGTATTCTGTTGGGCTACCAATCCATTGATCAGAACAATAACCCAAGGCCAATTTCTCTTTTAGTGCACATACCTTCCGCCAACTCCAGCTAGAATCCAACGGAGGCTGATATTCAGACCAACTTTGCCCTTTCAAATAAACGTGATGAATCCACTTGACCCATAGGTGATCACTCTTCGAGTAAATCCACCAAACAAGCTTACCCACAGCAGCCATATTCCACCTTCTGTTATCGTGGATACCAAGACCCCCTGCTCTCTTTTCTTTACATACACCAGACCAAGATACAGGGCATCCCCTCGTATAATGTTCCTGCCCTTCCCACAAAAAATTCCGACAAATACTATCCACCTTCTTTATAATGGACACAGGGAGAACAAATATCTGAGCCCAATACTTATGAAGAGTACTAAGCACAGACTGGATCAGCACAAGACGACCCATGTAAGACAATTTCCTTGCTCCTAGACCCCTGATTCTAGCCACAATCCGCTCAACCAGACAGTGACATTCCAAAACCGACAATTTTTTTGGTGATATAGGTACCCCAAGGTACCTAAAAGGTAACGTCCCATGAAGTAACCCAAACTGCTGTGTCACGGCCTGTTTTACTGCATCTGTCACCCCATTCATATAACACTCGGACTTTGTAGTATTCATCTCCAAACCTGAGCATCTAGAGAATTCATTGAAGCCCCACATCAACCAGCTAATAGACTGCATCTCCCCCTTGCAAAACATCACTAGGTCATCCGCAAAGCAAAGATGGTTAAGCTTCATAGGCTTACACAAAGCATGAAATCTGAATCCTTCCAAAGAGCCAACTAATCTCATCACCCTGCTAAGATAATCCATACATAAAGTAAATAAAAGAGGAGATAGTGGATCCCCTTGCCTGAGACCTCTTTCCCCCTTAAAAAAACCAAATGTATTTCCATTCAACACCAAAGAGAATGTTGGAGTGGTTACACATTGCATGATCATCCTCACAAAGTGGTCAGGGAATTGATATGCTCTCAAAATTTGCTCCACAAACATCCATTCCACAGAATCATAGGCCTTCTTCAAGTCAACTTTCACTAGAAATCGTGGAGAACACGATTTCCTGTGGTATAATCTTACTAGGTCTTGGCAAATCAAAATATTATCCATTATTGATCTCCCCCGTGTGAATGCACTCTGGTTTTCACACAATAAGTCTGGAAAGATTCCAGCCAATCGTTCACATATCACCTTCGAGATCACCTTGTATATAACATTACAACACGCTATAGGTCGAAAATCCATCACTGAACTGGGCTCATCTTTTTTAGGGATGAGTGTAATATTTGTAGCATTTATCTGTTTCAATAGACACCCATTCTCAAAAAAATCCTTCACAGCCTCTATCACCTCTTCCCCCACAGTATTCCAGCATGATTTGAAGATGGCACTAGTGTACCCATCAGGTCCAGGGGATTTATCCTCTGGGATAGAAAACATTGCCTTCCTCACCTCTTCCCCACTCACAGGCGCAAGCAACACAGCAGCCTAGCTCACTGTCACCACATTTCCTTCTCTAACCACATCCATGTCTATCTCTTGACAAGGCCTAGAAGACCCTAGCAGCCCTCTATAATATTGCAGGAAGGCAGCTTCAATACCTGGAGCTGTTTCACAGATAACCCCCTCCATGTCTCTGATACGTATAACCCTATTATGTAGCCTTCTGTGTCGTATACTACTATGAAAATAGGCTGAGTTTGTATCCCCCTCTTTCAACCATTCCAATTTTGATTTCTGCCTCAGGAAACTATCTCTCCTTTCTTGTAACTCTCTACAAGCCATTCCAGCATGTCTCTCCAGTCTTCTCAACTCCATGTCTAGGGGACTACTATTGAGCTTCATCTGAATATCCAGCAGCCATAATCTTGCAATGTCATAAGCTTGTTCTACCTCTGAAAATTTCCTCCTATTCAATCCTCGCAAAGGACCTTTCAAACACTTTAAACGACAAACCAATCTATACATAGCCACACCAGCTATGTTCCTTTCCCATTCTTGAGCCACCAGAGATTCAAACTCAATATCTACCATCCTACTATATTTTTAAATCCTACATCCTAATTACAACCATTGGATTAAAGAAATTTAGACGCTTGAGATTGAGCCACGTCGCCCTAACAAAAGCACTAAAACTCGCAGCAAATTTTTCATTATCCCCTTCATTAATCTCTCTCTCTCTCTCTCTCTCTCTCTACTTCCTACCAAAAATTAAAACCCTAAATCCCAATCAACAAAATTCATTAATTCTCATCATCCAAATCCGTAATCATTCAATTTTTGCTGAATTAAAATTCAATTTTGTCAATCAATTTAATGTTCTTCGTCATCTCAGATATCAATTTTAAGTTTTTGAAGATAATATGTATAGTAAACTATATTAAGTTTTTCAAAACTATATTAAGTTTTTCAACTTACATGTTTATGATGTTTTCACTATATTATCATTATATTTTGACATTTATTGTGTTGAAATTAGGGTTAAGATTACTTTTAGTCAATTAAGTTGTTATATTTTTTTTTTTTGTGTTGCACACCAAGTGTTTGATAAAATAACTCAATAAAGTGCGATATTTGGTTGTGTATAATTTTAACAGTTATTTTGTGTAATTGTGATACTTTTGGTTATGAAAAATGATACTTTTAATAGAGGGATGTGATACATTCATAAACTGTTATGTTACAAGTAGTTTTGTTTGGTTATTCTTTGTCGAATATTATGATACTTTTAGTAAATGATTGTGATACTTTTAATATAAGGTAGTGATACTTTCATACTTAAACATGAGTGTAATTATGTTTTGTGTGGTAGTGATACTTCAATTTGCATGTTTCTGATGTTTTCGTCATTCATTGTGTTGAAATTAGGGTTAAGAATAGTTTTAGTCAATTATGTTGTTATGTTTTGTGTTTTTGTGTGTTGTCCACCAAGTATTTGATGAAATATCTAAATAAAGTACGATTTTTAGTTGTGTATAACTTTGATAGTTATTTTGTGTAGTGGTGATACTTTTTGTTATAATAAGTGATACTTTTAATTCAGGGTTGTGATACTTTTATAAAATGCTATGAAACATTTAGTTTTGTTTGGTTATTCTTTGTAGAATGTTATGATACTTTTAGTAAATAGTTGTGATACTTTTAATATAAGGTAGTGATACTTTTATACCTAAAAATGAGTGTAATTATGTTTTGTGTGGTGTATATTATAGAAAATATTTTGCGTAGTCTTCCAAAGAAGTAAACAAGTACAAAAAAGTCAAGAGGAAGAGCATAATGGAAGGGTAAAGGTAGTGGTAGAACATAATAGAAATAAGATTGGTGTGACGTTTTTGTAATAGTGTAGATCAATTCATATCATACGATGTACGGAGTTGTAATACTTTTTTTATATAACAATTTGATACCTCATATGTAACATTTTGATACTTCATATATTAACATGAGATACTTGTCACCTCAAATTCATATATTGAGTAATGAAACCTTTTAAAATCAAAATCGTTATGAATTCAACAACATCTTGATACTTTTAGTGTAACATTGTGATAC
Source organism: Dianthus caryophyllus (assembly GCA_023091065.1). Classification (NCBI taxonomy): domain Eukaryota; kingdom Viridiplantae; phylum Streptophyta; class Magnoliopsida; order Caryophyllales; family Caryophyllaceae; genus Dianthus; species Dianthus caryophyllus. Next base: position 4,510,237 of record CM041529.1, on the reverse strand, counting down.
TTCTAGTGTAAATTTGTGATACTTCCGTTTAAAACAATTACAAACGATTCATTGGGCATTTTTTCAAACATCTAGTGTGCAACACACAAGAACACAAAATATAATAACTTAAATGAGCAGAGTAGTTTAATCACACCATATGTTGAACCACATATACATGATGAATTGAACAACAAATTCACAACAACGAGTAATGAAACATTAAAACTTCAAAAATCATGACGAATTCTCAAATATACAAATTAATCAGCTTCCTCAAATTTAAAAAATCACTCAAGTTAACTCTCACACTCAAAAAGGCCAAAACCTGTCTTCGCTACATCTCCGACAACAGTACACCTTTGCTGGGAAATGTCAACCTCCGACAAACTTTTTCGACCATTGGACGAGAAGTCACTTGTCGAGTACGTCAAGTCGACGCCTTCTCTCTCCTCCGTCGTCGGCACGTCCGACAACCTCACCGTCAGTTGTGATACTTTTTGTATAAAGTTGCGATACTTCTTATATATAATTATATGATACTAATTCTATATAGTCGTGATACTTTATGTTGAACATTGTGATACTTTTATTAAAAGATTGTGATACTTTATGTAGATTGTTGTGATACTTTTAATTATGAATGATGATACTTTCAATACTAATCAGTATCTACTGTGATTATGTAATACGTAGTACTTCTTATATAACATTTTGATACTTCATATATTAACATGTGATACTTCTTACCTTAAATTCATATATTGAGTAATGAAACATTGTAAAATCAAAATTGTAATGAATTCAACAGAATCGTGATACTTTTAGTGTAATAATGTGATACTTCCAGTTTAAATTAGTGATACCTCTGTTTAAAACAATTTTAAACCTTCATTGAGACATTTCATCAAACACCTAGTGTGCAACACATGACATCTTCCGCCGGCGCCGACTGATTCGTTTACAGTGGCGATCGAGTTCACCGGCGATTCTTCCAACGGCGGCGGAAGTTATTGAGCGTGGCGGAGACGATGACGATGAGGAGGAGGTGGAGGTTCCGACGAGTGTGAAGCCGAATTAATACAAAATCAAGACGAATTCTCAAATAAACTCTGAATTAATACAAAATCTTTGTTGCGAACATGATTTCAATAACTAAAAATATCAATATCGTGAAGAAAATTATTGAAGAAATTGAATTCGATTTCCGTTGAATTTTGATGTTGAATTGGATTTTGGTAGAGTTAAACGTTGAATTGCTAAATTTGACTATGAAATTGAATTCAATTTCGGCAGAGTTTGACGTTGAAGAAATTGAATTTAATTTTGGTTGTAGAAATTGATTTACTGAAGTTTTGGAAAATAGATAGACAAAGTTAGAGAGAGAAACAAATATAATGTAATGAAGGGGAAAAGTTTTGGGGGAGTGTTTATATACGTAGTAAGTTCTTTTCTAAGAGATAATTGATCTGAGCCATTAGATCTACATGATCCTACGGTTGAGATTTGGATGTAGGATTTAAAAATATAGTTAGGATTTACATGATCCTATTTCTATATATATATATACATATATATATAGGTGTGTGTGTGTGTGTTTATAATGCATATTATTGAAATTTACGTCACTTGTTACTAAAATGAACCTCCTATATTATTGAAATGTACCTCAAGTTATAGTAAAATGAACCTCGTATATTATTGAAATGCAACTCACTTGTTACCAACTGTACCTCAGGTTATAGTAAAATGAACCTCGTATGTTATTGAAATGCACCTCACTTTTTACTAAAATGTAACTCAGGTTATAGTAAAATGAACCTCGTATATTATTGAAATTTCTCAGTCATTATTGAGAAATTTAACTCAATAACCTGTAATTGGTACATGAGTTATATCCTAAACATCCAACATAAATTAAATGAAATGAACCTCGTATTTGAATGGAATGAACCTCGTTTGTAAATGAAATGAACCTCGTATGTAAATATAATGAACCTCGTATGTAAATGTTATGAACCTCGTATGTAATGAAATGAATCTCGTATGTAAATGTAATGAATCTCGTATGTAAATGTAATGAACCTCGTATGTAATTGAAATGAACCTTATTTGTAAGGGTTGTAACTGAAATTAACCTCGTATGTAAATGAAATGAACCTCGTATGTAAAAATGAAAAATGTACTTTGAGAAGCATAGGAATGAACTTATGCTAGGAAAGATAACTCCTTTTTTATTTGATTGAATAATCATGTAGAAAATTAGTCATAGACAAAACAACGTTAGGACCTTGTATTTAAATGGAATGAACCTCATATGTAAATTCAATGAACCTCGTATTTGAATGGAATGAACCTCGTTTGTGAATGAAATGAAAAATTAAATGAACCTCCTATGTAAATGTTAAGAACCTCGTATGTAATGAAATGAATCTCGTATGTAAATGTAATGAATCTCGTATGTAAATGTAATGAACCTCGTATGTAACTGAAATGAACCTCATTTGTTAGTTGTAACTGAAATGGACCTCGTATGTAAATGAACCTCGTATGTAAATGTAATGAACCTCATATGTAAATTCAATGAACCTCGCGCGTATATAAATTGAAATGTATCTCACTTATTCTAAAATAAACTTAAAGTTATATTAAAATGTAACTCGTGTGTCATTAAAATGTACCTCACTTTTACTAAAATGTACGCAATACATACAAGATTATATTACCTGAGGTACATTTTAGCAATGCATTATGTAAATTTTAAATAGAAAGTAATTGACGTATAAAATGTGTACTTGAAATATGAAATTTAAATATAAATGTACCTCAAGTTATAGTATAATGTAACTCGTATGTTACTAAATAATACTTCCCCATTCCATTTGATTCTATACGTTTGACCAAAACACGGTAATTAAGGTAGAAGAAAATCAAGTGGGGTAGATAATGGAATTACTTAAATACCCCTACTTTATTGTTTGCAAGTGGGTTGAGTGGGTATTAGTGAAGGGTATATTGGTCTTTTAGTTTAATAAAGTAGAGACTAAAATAGAAATGTATAGAATTGATTGGAATTTTCGAAAAAAGAATATGTATAGAATCAAATGGAATGGAGGAAGTATACATTTAGTTATAATACAATGTATCTCGTATGTTACTTAAATGTAACTCACTTGTTATTAAATTAAAAATGAAAAACGAATAAAAATGAAAAAAAGTTACAAAAAAAAAAAAAACAAGAAAATAAAATTACGAACATTAAAACAACGAAAAAATTAAAAAAATAAAATAAATTCAAAAAGAAAAAAAATTGAAAAAAGAAAAATAATTGAAAAAACAAAGAAACAAAAAAAATGGAAAAAAAACTAAACTTAATAAATTAAAAATAAAAAAAATAATTTGAAAAATGAAAAAAAAAAAAAAACAAAAGAAAAAATAAAGTAACGAAAAAAAAACAAAAAAACAAATCTCCCTTCACAAAAAAAAAAGAAAAAAAAATCACAAATCTCCCCTAAAAAAAATAAATAAATAAATGACTTTCTCTAATCTCAAATATTCTGAAATTTTGCAGTTCTAAATTTTTGTGTTAAAATCTCAAATTTTTGTGTTAAAATCTCAAAGCGGATTCAGGACTCAATGACTTTCTCTAATAAGTTGGGCTTAAAAGATCTTATATATATATATATAGTGTTAGGATCTTTTAAGCCCAAGTAATGAGGGAAAGCTAAGTCATTTAGTCCAAAATCCGCTTTGAGATTTTAACACAAAAATTTGAGATTTTAACACTAAAATTTGGAACTGCAAAATTCCAGAATATTTGAGAATATCTGAAAACCCAAATGGTTAAAAAGACGACATTTAACACAAAAACGACACGCCCAAAGTTTAAAAAGGTCGAGGGCATAGTCAACATAAAACATCCGTATGAAAACCCAAATGGTTAAAAAGACGACATTCAACACAAAAACGACACGCCCAAAGCTTAAAAAGGTCGAGGGCATAGTCAAAACAAAACATTCGTCTGAAAACCCAAAGGGTTAAAAAGACGACATTCAACACAAAACGACATGCCTAAAGTTTAAAAAGGTCGAGAGCATAGTCGATACAAAATATTCGTCTAAAAACCTAAACGGTTAAAAAGACGACGTCTAACACAAAAATGACACGCCCAAAGCTTAAAGGTCGAGGGCACAGTCAACACAAACGCAAGATCATGATCCGAAGCTTAAAAAAGTCGAGGATATAACTCTCCTTACAAAATAGAAAACGAGGCAAACGTAAACAAAAACGTTCATTTCATTAACGATAGTTAAAAGTAGTTACATTTTGGATTTTCCATCTCTAATGCAAAAGACAAAACTACGACCTCCGACATCTCCTTAGGTCTTAGGAATGACAAAGCAAACCACAATTTCACAAGGGTTTAGAGTTGACGACGAAATACAACAAGGTTCTTTCGACGCCATATCCATCATCCGCACATGTTAATCTCGACATTCCTTCAATTCCATGGATCACGAATCACAGGAGGAGGCAATAACTTTTTGACACCAAAACGCCAGACACCATCCTCTCAGACAACGCATCGCCCGACCGCAAACCCTCGCCACTACGGCAGTTACACCCCTTTTTGCACTAAAAACACCTCCCCTTACTCAAAAGAACGCAGCCGTGTATCACATCACCTCGTTTTACATCCCTGCTTTACGTCTTTGTTTTTCACATTAAAAAAAACCCACCATCCTCAAACACAATTTCGACACTCCGCAAATTACGTTTCTCGCATTTCGCAACTTTTCAAAAAGGACAATTTTTCATAGTACATTTTCGTCGAAACATTTTTACGCAAACTTCATACTTCATTTTTGTCAAAACACGTTTTACGCATGTTTTCACATAAAGCACGATGCATTTTTTTGAAACCACATTTTCATGAATTTCAAACACCTAATCTCAATCGAGATTCACATTTTTACATGACTAGCAACGCATCGCAGGTATTAAGTACAACGACAACCAAGCTCAACCAACGACAACATCCGTTCAACGACGTCCATTCAACGACGGTAACGCACGCCATTCACATTACGACTTTCATTCCACCAAAGTCATACCACAAAAATTCCTACAAAGCCGTACAACAACAACATTCATCCTCATAACCACAAACCATACAACTTCATAGAAAAACATACAAGGCAACCAGAATAAATGTCCATACAACAAAAACTACAGTATACAATAGCACAAAGTCCAAATACATACACACATAAACATGGAACTAAACTGCAACTAAGGCTCGCCGCGGTGGCGTAGCTCCTCTCGAAGCGCGTCAAGCTGCGCCCGGTAGTCAAAACCCTTTTTTTACTCTTCGCGCCCAGGATTGCGCCCTGGTAGTCACCCAACTCCTGCTCGCGCTGGACCTCGACCTCCGCCCTCAGCCTAGCCTCTATTTCGGTCTCCGCTGCACGACAAGCCGCGCCCTCTGCCCTCAACCGGGCGTTCTCCCACTCGCAACACGCCCGGCTGGCCTGTAGCTCCGCAACCTCGCGCTGACTCATGCACAACATAATGGCATGATCGTTCATCACGATCCACCACTTGCTCGCCGTCCGCCACAGCCTCCTATGCACATCAGCCGTCACCTGCAAAACGAAAGATCAGCACGCTGGGAGCTAAAATCAAAAGCAGCTACAGCAAGTTTGACTAACGTTTTACACAAAAACCTAAGTCAAACTGGGGGCTAAAATCAAAAGCAACTACAACAATTTTGATTAACGCTTTACACTAAAACCTAAGTCAAACTGGGGGCTAAATTCAAAAGCAGCTACAACAAGTTTGACTAACGTTTTACACTAAAACCTAAGTCAAACTGGGGTCTAAAATCGAAAGCAGCTACAAAAAGTTTGACTAACGTTTTCACTAAAACCTAAGTCAAACTGGGGGCTAAAATCGAAAGCAGCTACAACAAGTTTGACTAACGTTTTCACTAAAACCTAAGTCAAACTGGGGGCTAAAATCGAAAGCAGCTACAATAACAACAACAAAAACAATAAACCTCTTCTACGAGTCACAAAAAAACACCAAACCTCTTTTACGAGTCAAATAAAACACTAAACCTCTTTTACGAGTCCCAAAAAGCACAAAACCTCTTTTACGAGTCCCACAAAACAAAAAACCTCTTTTACGAGTCCCACAAAACACAAAAACCTCTTTTACGAGTCAAACAAAACACTAAACCTCTTTCACGAGTCACAAAAAACACCTAAACCTCTTTTACGTGTCACACAAAAACACTAAACCTCTTCTACGAGTCAAACAAAAACTCTAAACCTCTTCTACGAGTCACACAAAAATACTAAACCTCTTTTACGAGTCACACAAAACACTAAAACTCTTTTACGAGTCACAAAAAACACCAAACCTCTTTTACGAGTCATACAAAACATTAAACCTCTTTTACGAGTCAAAAAAAACATTAAACCTTTGTCACGAGTCAAGCAACTACCTCAAGCACGCAGAATGCGTTCAAAACGCAAAGTTCGGCTAGACTATAAAACGCCATCAAGACGCAATCAAGAAGCATTCATCCACAGGCTGACATGCCCCTAAATATGCAGGACCGTCATGTTCTTAAACATGTACCCATCGTCCCGCCCCGCATTTCCCGGCACTAAGTCCTCGTCTCTCCCCGAGACACATACTTAGCGCCGCCAGACAGTATCGAGACTGTAGTGGTCCGGATACTATCTTTTTAAGTTTGACTAGCGCTTTAGTCCAAGCTCAGTCAAACTAGGGGCTCTGTAGATACCCGTATCCGTACCCCCCCAAAAACAAGCCCGATGATGAAAAAGGACTTTTATGCATATTTTATAAATAGACGAAACGGTACAAAGTGTCTAAGACATTTTAGTCGTTTTTAACGTATTAATTTAAAATTGCATATTTCGTAAAATGAACATTAATTTTGTCGTTCTATTTCAAGCAGAGAAACACGACACGATTATTTACTCACAAAAACAGCCCACAAAAACAGCCCACAAAAACAACCCACAAAATCAACCCACAAAATCAACCCGCAAACTACAAAAATACGCACCCAAATCGGGTCAACACGCCTCCCGAGTCACATTTTCGTAAAATTAAATTTTACGACATTACAAAATAATACAACACGAAATAATTTTATTTCAAGTCAAAACCGAAAAACATGACAAAAACCGAGACGCGAAACAAAACCAAGCCCAAAACATAAAACATTGGTCCAATGGACCAAAGCTTAAACCCTTATCAAAAGACAGCCCAATCAAATCAGCATGTCACACAAAAGGCGGCCTAGAATTGCGACACACACAAAAACAAATGACCAGTTGACTGGCTGTCTGTTTTGCTCCTGTTTTCACTACTGGCTGTCTGTTTTTACCCTGTTATCACCACTGGCGACTTGTTTACTCTACAAAACACCACTAGCGACTTGTTTTGACTTCCTTCACGAATTCAATCAATTTCTATAAATACCCACTCATCCATACAACAATTAACACAACTCACATATAATCACTACTACGGAGTAATACTTAGCATTTTCTAAAAACCGTCTTTGCGTTTTAAGGTAAACACTTTACTTTCGGACTAGACTTTATAGACTCGGACAAAGGGTTACCTTAACCCAACTCAATATTGGCCTAACGAACCCGTATTCGTAATACGGTTGTAGTAATTCGGATTCCTAATCCGTCTAAACCTCGCCAATATTGCATAAACAAACGACCCACTTTTCACTAAACAAACCGACGTTACATTTTACATTATGCAAATTCTCATTCATGCATTAAATTTGACTAAACACGGATTCGACATAAACTTGTACCGTTTTAACTAGTCTTTTAAACATGCAAAACTGAGGGTTTCTCAAAATACTAGAACTATACAAAAGACGGAAAATAATGTTTTTATAATAATTCAAGTACAATGAATTATTGTTTTTACATATATTTCCTAAAATAAAACGTCTTGACTTTGACAACTCACATTCATTATTTTGCATTTTTATCGAGTCATATTCGCACTTGTACGTAGCGTTTTATTAGCTTAAACATCGAAATTAAGCAATTGTTTTCAAATTAATAGAGACTACTTTACGTAGGCTTTTTTATTTCAGTTTTTCATAAAACACTTTGATAAAGCTTTCAAAAAGTAACCTTGCCCCGAATCCTCTCTGGTTTCCCAATAACCTTAAAAGGATAGGTATCGACGCGCCTTGAATTCTAAGACTCGCGTCTTATAATTCTAGACGCGTTAAAAAGGTTCCAAATTCCTTTAAATATTTGGTGGCGACTCCAATTGCAAAAACGATTTTCAAACGACTAAGCGATGATATCCCCCACAGCAATTCGAGCACTTAGCAACTCGTGCATTTACTTTACGCATTTTCTTGCGTAGCGACCCGCCCCCTAATAGGGCGGGGCCCGCGCGAGGCGTCGAGGAGTGATCCGATTTCCGGTACCTTCAGTAGTTCTTCACAAGTTGGGCTAAATGTAAGGTAGTGTCTGACAAAAAACCTTTTCAAATAACATTTCAGGTTCATATGACAAAACACAATTTCAGATACATTTTTCATTATAAAGCTAGATACATTTGATCTTCGACAACAGTTTCAATTTTTTTTCTTACAGTTTCATTCTTACAGTAATGCAGTTTCAAATTTTACAGTGGGACTCACGGACTCAAGATATTGAGTGGACTCATGTGATCTTATTTATATATAAATAGAAGTAGGATCGTTTAAGTCCACAAATATTTTTGAGTCCGGTAAGTCTCGTATTAGTTGATAGGCTTAGTCGCACTCGCCTAGTCAAAGATAATACCAAACTCAACGCTAGTGTAGCTAGGGTAAGTCGGGATCGTATCCACAGAGAGATGGTCGTTTATGTTGGTTACTTTGAACGATTCTAGTCTCGGTTCGAATGAGGGTTTGGTTACTAAAGCTATAGCGAAAGATAAGGGTATAAACTATAAGGAAAAGGTCTAGGGAGTCGGGTTAGGCAATGGGTAAGTTAAGGCCAAGGATGATGATCGGAATGAGTAGGTATCGCACATGCTAAGGATAACGCTCGGCCTCTCGGTCTTAAGCTCCTCTAGGTCTCGAATGCGGGCTCTCGCAACTTACAAACGAGGGTCCTAATGTTTAGTCTCGCGCCTACCCTAGAACTAGGCTTTCGTTCTTAAGTTCAAGGGTGCTAGATACTCGCTAAAACGTGATCAAGGAATCAACGAGAGCAATCAAGCAAAGACTAAACAAAGCATGACAAAACCTAATTCAACAAGATCATCAAACTCAAGCAAAACCAACACCCATGCTTCACCCTCTCTCCCTAGATAAAGAACTACCCACTCATAGCGAAAACAACAACGAAAACAAAGGAGGAAGGCAAACATGATCAACAACGTAATATATTGAAATGATAACGAAAGGGGAGAAGTTGAATACAATACCAATCAGAAATTGCAAGAGAAAGTAGATGAATTCAAACAACAAAACCGAAATAGATGATCAAACGAACATAAACCGAGTCGGGAATTGAAATTACAAAATTATAAAAGTAGAAAACCTAGGATTTTTAGAGAATGTTGATAGGATTGGTCGCACTCTCCTAATCAAAAATAAATCCAAACTCAACACTAGGGTAGCTAGGGTAAGTCGGGTCGAATCCACAGGGAGATGGTTGCTTATGTTGGTTATTTTTAGTGATTCTAGTCTCGGTTCGAGTGTAGGTTGGTAAACTAAAGCTAGAGCGTAAGGAAAGGGGTTTGAACGATAAGGAAAGAAGTCTAGGAAGTCGGGTTAGGTACGGGGAAGTCAAGGCCAAAGATGGTGAACGGGTTGAGTAGGTAATCGCACTTGCTAAGCATTTAGCTCGTCCTCTCGGTCTTAAGCTACCTCTAGGTCTCAAAAGCGGGCTCTCGCTACTTACAATTGAGGGTCCTAATGATTGTCTCGCGCCTCTCCTCGAACTAGTCTCTCGATCTTAAGTTCAAGGGTGCTAAAGGTTTGCTAAAACGTGATCAAGGATTCAACAAACACATTCAAGCAAAGACAATCAAAGCAAGAGCAAAAACCTAACTCTAATGATCACCAAATACAACCAAAACCAAAACCCATACTTCACCCTTCTCCCTAGATGATAAAACTACTCACTCATGATAATAACGATGATCAAAGCATGGGAGAATAATGAAAACATGATTAAGAACAATATATAATGAAATGAACAACAAAGGAGAGAAGAATTATAATACCAAAATCAGAAAAATCAAGGGAGAAGATGATGAACAATCCAACAAAAACCAAATAGATGATCAACTAGCGCAAACCGAGTCGGGAATCGAAATTACAAGAAGGAAATTTGATCCAAGCCTAAATTTTAGAGAGAAACTAGTTTAAAATGTCTAGAAAACAATGTCAAAAGATGAGACGAAAATATAATGTTTCAAGCCTTCAAATAAACGAAGTATTCAAAGCACACGAAAAGGTTCCCCTGTTTGTAAGTCATCCCGGACGGGATGGTAATGGTCCCGGTCGGGACAAAGGGTATCCCGGACGGGAAGGGCTTGTCCCGTGCACTTCAGTTCAAGGCTCCAAAATCCACTTTCTTGTACTTAGTTTATTTTCTTGTTTTTGCTTCTTCTTGTTGTCCCAAGACTAAGGGATGAGGCTCATGATTAGGGACGAGTCTTGGGATGATTATGGAGGCTCCGTACTCGGTCCCAAGGTCTCGGGACACCTCCAAACGCTAAAACGGGGCTCGTGCGCAAGCGAAACGCAACGAAACCAACTCGGAACTTCACGAAACTTTATGAAACTTCACGAATCCTCTCGAATAGCATCCTACCCTCCAAATATGCGCATTTACCTGCAATATAGACACAAAAACGCAGCAGGGCCAAAACGGAGAGAAATAGGAGCTGAAACGCATGTAAAAGCACAAGAAACGCGAAGAAACGCAAACGACAGGGGCTATAAATATATATAAATATAAGACACATCAAACTCCCCCAAACCGAACCGTTGCTTGTCCTCAAGCAACCAAGCATGACAGAGAATAGAGGACAAAGCGAGCAAAAGAAGAACTTCCCCAACAATCACCTAACCGTAAGCAGCTTAAGCAAATGGCAATCGATCCCGAATCAACATGGGACGTAAGGAAATAACAAGCTAACGGATGAGAATTACAAGACGGCGCAGAATGAATAGCATGGCTTAAATAAAGGCTCTCTAGCAATCAAAACACGGACCTCTCGCGGTTTCCACTCTACTCAAATGATGAACAAGGCGAAGTATATAGTGACACTCACCTACTCAACTAGTGGAAGCACGCCCGCAATCTAATGTGGACCAAATCTCGCATTCCCGTACACAATAATGTCACAAAAACGAAGCAAACATGAGGGCTTACATAGGATATGAGGGTGTAACGGCCATAGAGAGGATAAGGGTAATAAGGTGGAACAAATAGTTATGGAATCGTGGAGCTAAGCCACTAGAAACCACTAATACTACTCAAGTGCTCATCCAACCAAAATGTAACCCAACTCTCATGATAAACGGACCGAAAGCAGCAAATCGGTCTCCTTTACACATCAACGCAACATAGCAACAAATTTCAAATGCTCACTCATCAACAACAACAACAACAACTTATCATTTTTGTGCACACATTTTCTTTCTTTTTGTATTTCTTTGTGTTGTGTTTGTTTTTTCAGATTTTTTTTCTTGAGCAAAGAGCACACTCACATAGTCGGGGAAACAGCAATCCCGCCTCAAATTCACCAAACTCTCAAAGCACACGACGTCAGCAAGTCGTAGCATGATCAAAACCCGAAGACAAGCACAAGAGTAAGCAAAAGCGGTGACTAGCATGGCTAGGGTAGGCTATTTGGCAATGTAGCTAGCAAACTCATGTGTATAAGGGTAAAGGGATCATAAACGAGAGGATAAATATAATGCATGAACATGGTGAATAGAATGAAATCAACTAAAGCCTCATATGCATAAACAAGTGACAAAATCGCGGGGAAAAACGGGATAGGGGCCACACTTATGCGCGTTAATGTTACGTACCCCACGAGGAGAACTACTCTCAAAATAAGTACGGGGACCGGGATAAATGAACCGGCCGCAGGAGGCTAAAAACCTCACAATATAAGTAGCTAAAGTCCGCGAATGATAAAGCCAACAGTAAAAGCACGCCATCATCTGCAAGCACGTCTAAACATCCCCGAAAGCGCTAAACCAACAATATAAAACATGCCAAAGCTAAAACATACAGGGGAAGGGATGTCGGGAAAGAACAAGGTAAAAAGAGCTCGCAAACAACAGAATGGGATACGTATTTTTGTGTTTTTTCTGAAATTTTCTGATTTTTTTGTGATTTTTTGAATTTTTTTGATTTTTTTTTGGATTTTTGAATTTTTTGAAAATGAAAAACGAAAAAGAAAACGCAAAAAGAAAAAGAAAACGCAAAAATAAAGCAAAACGAAAAGCAAAGCGTTCCTCCCCCCAAACCAAACGACACATTGTCCCCAATGTGTCCTACAGCACATCAACCAGGGACCTAAATATAAGGGGAATAAAAACGAGCAAAGAAAGTCTCAAAAGAAAGCAAAGTACATACAATTTATTTACAAGCAAAACATTCCCCCAAACCAGCATCAAACGGGGGGCGCAGCAGGGTACGGGAAGTACCACCAACCGTGAGTCTCGTCATAAACGATCCCGCTACCATCGTCCTCATCGTCGTCATAACCATCGTCATCCACACGTCCAACAAGGCCAGCAACGCCATCAAAGCCTACGCGTCCATCTTCTCGGCCCAAATCAACACTCGCAACAGCATGCTTGTCGTCTTTGATTACAGCTCTACCCGCGTCCGTCCTCCCTAGCTCGCCTGCATAAATATCAAGACAACAAAGCACGGCCTCAAGAGGATCCCTCTCGAGGACTTGAGGTAAGCACTCGTTTACACAATCATCAAGGACATCTACCGCAAAGACAGTCTCCTCCAACATAGGGCGCTTTAAAGCATTAAAAAGGTTGAAAGTAACTTTATCACCTCCTATATCCAACGTTAACTTACCGTTCTTGACATCTATAATAGCACCAGCAGTGTGCAAGAAAGGCCGACCCAATATAATAGGAATTTGGGAGTCCTCGGCTATGTCAAGGACAATGAAGTCAACGGGAATGAAAAACTTACCAACTTTGACAGGAACGTCCTCCAAAACGCCTAGAGGGCGTTTGACAGAACGATCCGCCATCTGAAGAGTGATATTAGTTACTTTCAACTCGCCCATGTTGAGCTTCTCGCTTACCGAGTACGGCATGACACTCACACTTGCACCTAAATCACACAAAGTTTTATCAATGAAAGTAGTACCAATAGTGCAAGGGATCGAGAAGCTACCCGGATCTTTCAATTTAGGAGGAGACTGGTTTTGTAAGAGTGCACTGCATTCAGCAGTAAAAGCAACAGTCTTGACCTCATTGAAAGATCGTTTACGGGTGAGAATGTCTTTGTAACAACCTGGTTTTTAGTCGACTTTAATTACTAAAGCGGAAATTAATTAAGTCTTAAACCAGCGTCATTAAATTTACATAAATCCCAAATATTACAAACATCGTTCAAGAGTTGAATAAAACAACTCTAAGTACGGAATTTAGAAGAGTAGCGTTATACATATTACATATCTCTCAAAAGCAACAAAAGCAAAGCGTAAAAAACGTCTCGTGGCCCCATCCAAAATCCAGCTCCTGGTCCACGATCGTCCTGCACAATAAACTATTGGGGGGATGCCCGCTGAGCGGACAGTGACTAGCTATGCTCATACTTACCCTCGATTTCAATTATTTTGGTTTAATATTATCGCTTTATAAACATAACATTATGATAAAACATAAACATGCTTAATACAATTAGCATGTAAAGACATATATGTCATAATAAGCATGCGGTTTAAAGCGATAAATCATATAAGCATGATATTCAGGTATGAAGGCAAATAGCATATAATAGCATAGCAATAGTATCACAATAATTCAATAGCATTACAAGGCGATATCGGATCGCAATCAAACATACGTATCTTATAATTCTCCTCATGCAGACTCGATTCAATTCAGAAAGTTGTGGTCTTTAATTTTCGAAGATGGTACACACTCGTTCTCAATTAATCATACAACAAATAACACATACTGCTTACGAGCCTGACCACTGAGTAGGCCCTTGTACTCTGATCGATTGCATCTCACTTCCATAGTGCAGAGGCTTACTCGACTCGTAAACCACGCCGAATACTATAATACTTGCATCTCATCCTCTAGTGTTCGAAATGATTCGAACTTCAGATACAATCTCGTCAAGTGATCTTTACATGTGGCAAGAACGAATGCTAGTGTCGCCCACTAAGAACTAAACACCGCAAGGAGATCACCGCTATAATCGCCCAACCCAAGACGGATACCCTGGTAACTTTAGCGAAATAGGGAATAAAACCCTAGTCTAGTACATGTACACTAGTATCCAATTTAAGAATGGGCTATGCTAATCATAGAGCACCTTAACTCGTGATAAAACGACTATTTCCTAAAGCCCGACCCATCAAGAGTTGGCATATTCAATTATCTTGTCCTAAGAATGGCGACCGCGACAAGACTATCTTAAACCCCACTTCACTCACGATAGACGTTCCCTTATCTGAGGCCCAAGCTTGACCTTTTATTTAACTTACTCAATATTCATTATTAATTTGATATTACATATCCATGTTACTAGACTCTCCTAGTCTCAAATACAAACGTTTAAGTATTGTAGGTTTCATATGATCACATAACACGTTCGTTTATTATTTGAAGTGTTGTTAATTATTAACGTTTTCAAGTTTCTAAATTGAAACGTTTATTAGTATGTCCAATTTTATTTATGTGTTTTTCAAACACTTTAGGTCATTTACTTCTTCATTTTAAATTTTCTATACTTAGTAAAATTTTCAATTATTTTCAGTATTTCACTATTCACCGTATTTTACTATTCATCGTATTTACTATTCATTGTATTTACTATTCATCGTATTTACTATTCATTGTATTTACTATTCATCGTATTTACTATTCATCGTATTCTATACGTATTTTTATACGTATTAGTATTTTATATGTATTTTTATACTTATACTTATTATTTTTTTATACTTAAGGTATTTTAGTTATAAAACTAAATCTTTTATTTCCTAAGTATAGATTTCTAGTTTTAAAGTCGTTAGGTTCGTTTTGTACTTAGGCGATTTTTGAAAATATTCTAAAGTCTAGTTTTAAAAATGTTAAGTTCGGTTTGTATTTAGTCGTTTATGAAAATATCCGAAACTCATAGTTTTTAAAAACGTTAAGTTCATTTTGTATTTAGTCATTTATGAAAATATTCTAAAATTCTAGTTTTAAAAACGTTTTTAAAAACTAGTATCCAATTTAAGAATGGGCTATGCTAATCATAGAGCACCTTAACTCAGGATAAAACGACTATTTCCTAAAGCCTGACCCATCAAGAGTTGGCATATTCAATTATCTTGTCCGGCAATGGCGACCGCGACAAGACTATCTTAAACCCCACTTCACTCACGATTGACGTTCCCTTATCTGAGGCCCAAGCTTGACCTTTTATTTAACTTACTCAATATTCATTATTTATTTGATATTACATATCCATGTTACTAGACTCTCCTAGTCTCAGCGTCAAACGTTTAAGTATTGTAGGTTTCATATGATCACATAACACGTTCGTTTATTATTTGAAGTGTTGTTAATTATTAACGTTTTCAAGTTTCTAAATTGAAACGTTTATTAGTATGTCCAATTTTATTTATGTGTTTTTCAAACACTTTAGGTCATTTACTTCTTCATTTTAAATTTTCTATACTTAGTAAAATTTTCAATTATTTTCAGTATTTCACTATTCACCGTATTTTACTATTCATCGTATTTACTATTCATTGTATTTACTATTCATCGTATTTACTATTCATTGTATTTACTATTCATCGTATTTACTATTCATCGTATTCTATACGTATTTTTATACGTATTAGTATTTTATATGTATTTTTATACTTATACTTATTATTTTTTTATACTTAAGGTATTTTAGTTATAAAACTAAATCTTTTATTTCCTAAGTATAGATTTCTAGTTTTAAAGTCGTTAGGTTCGTTTTGTACTTAGGCGATTTTTGAAAATATTCTAAAGTCTAGTTTTAAAAATGTTAAGTTAGGTTTGTATTTAGTCGTTTATGAAAATATCAAAACTCATAGTTTTTAAAAACGTTAAGTTCATTTTGTATTTAGTCATTTATGAAAATATTCTAAAATTCTAGTTTTAAAAACGTTAAGTACATTTTGTATATAGTGATAATGATTTTCATTTTAAAATATTAGTTTTAAAAATGTTAAGTTCAATTTGTAAAAAAGTGATAATGGTATTCTTTTTAAATTGAGACTTAGTTAAATTTAGTCGTCTATTAACTAAATTTAGCGATTTTCATTTTAAAAGATAATAGTATCGTGGATGATTCATTTATAGTCCGTAAGTCCAAGATCAACAGTCCAAATAGCAAAGGCAGTAACACACGATTTAGTTCATTTTTATAACGGTTACATATTTTTATCGGTATATAATATTTTGTTTATAACTAAATCGATTTATACAAAAATTCAATTCTAACTACTATTTAACTTTAGTGACTTAGTGATAATTTCATTTTAGTCAAATTTAGTCAATTAAAAATGCAAAAGCCGTGTACAACATATATAACACAAAAATTGATTTATTTCTTTTAATTTCTTAAATCTAACTTATTAACTAATAATTAAATTATATTAACAATAAACTAAAAAGTGATAAAACAAATTTTAACCCTAAAAATAGTGGAAATGCCGTGAGCAACAATAATAGAGTTCAAATTTTCATTTTTCGATTTTATCGGTTTTTAACTTAAAGTCTTTATATTTTAATTATTCTAATTATACTAAAACGATTTAAACTATAATGAAATTTACTAACAATTTCATTTATATTTATGAATAGTGTTTTTCAACACTTTAATTTTCTAACTTTTAAATCTAAATGATTTATAATGTTTAAGTTGTTTTAATACATAATACTAACAATATATATAAACAATAACTAAACATAAACACAAATTATTAACAAACATAATATAAAACATAATCAAAGTGAAACAAAATGATGAACATCAACATGAATAATCAAGAACACACATGAAGAACTCAAGAACAACTCAAGAACACTAATTTCGATTTTAATAATTTATAATTTGTTTTCCTAATTTAGTTTTTTTTTCATAGGAACAACTATTTTATACTAACTTAATACTACATATAATTTACAAAAATTAAAAGTGAAAATATGTTAAAAAAAATTAATAAATGCCGTGTATATGTAATATATATATATAATTTTCATTTTCGATTTTAATCACTTTAAACTCACTTTTAATATTTCACATAATTTTTATATAACATTACTACTTAAATAAAACATAACTAAACATAAAAATCATATGAACATAGATTAAAAATGCTCAAAAATGAATTAAACGAAACATGTGAATATTTACTACAATAATCTATTTAACATATTATTTAGTTATTATCATTTTATTATACAACACATAAACAAACAAGTGCACTCATGTGATGTTTAACATATTTAACATAATTTTCATACTCATAAAATCATAATAACAAAACAAACTAATTTACTAAAAGAATAATACAAGACATAGTTAGTCACCTTAATCGGTAAGTTTATTGGTTGTCCGGATCAATGATGTTATCTAGGTCTAAGTCTTCACCCAAGTACCCGTCTTCACCTTCAAAAACCCGTAACAAGTAAGCTCCAAAATACCCAAGAATGTCTAGAACACTAGTGTAATATTAGAGTAATATTAGGGTTTTAATTTAATGTGTTTTAGGAAATAAAATGGAAGAAAATAAAAGGGAGAAATGGGAGGAGTATTCACGGCTGTTTTGGCTTCCAAAATGGTTGTGTTTTGCCTTTGTGAATTATGGGAACAAGTGGTGATAATTTAGGTTAAGTAATTTAGGTGTTAAAGTTGATTTTAATTAGAAAACTAATGTTTAATTAAATGATTTAATCCATCATCACCTCCATCATCAACACACTAAGTCCACATTACTATTCATGCATTAAAAATGTCCATTTTGTGTTTTAAAATGTTTTCCTCGAATTTGGTCAGTTTTAAAAGCTCAAGGCGTCAAAAGCGATAAAAGTTAATGTGTGGCGTTTGACGATTTTTCGAAATATTTCTACTTTTAAATTCTAAGACTAAATTATTTATTCTATTATTCAAAAATTTTAAAAAGTATTAAAGAAGTCGAGAAATTTTACAAAACGAAAGTTTTGCAAAAATAGAGATTTTAGAAGTATAAAAGGTTAGGATTTGATTTATAATTTGAAATTAGAAATTGATGGCTAAATATTGAATTAAATTAACACGGGGTGTTACAAACCTCCCCCCTTAGAAAAGTTTCGTCCCGAAACTTGAATGAAGGATAGGATTTTCACCTGAGATAAACAGCTCGGGGTATTTCTCCTTCATGGAGGCCTCGGTCTCCCAAGTTGCTTGTTCGGTCAATTGACCCTTCCATAGCACTTTCACTAAGGGAACCGTCTTCCGCCTCAGCACTTTGGTTTCTCGTGCTAGGATCTTGACAGGCCTTTCTGAGTATAGCAAGTTAGGCTCAACTGCGATCACGTCGGGAGTAATGATATGACTTGGGTCACTCCTGTATCTCCTTAGTTGAGAAACGTGGAACACGTTGTGAACCTTGGATAAATTGGGGGGTAGTGCCAGGCGATAAGCTACTTCACCAATTCTTTCAAGTACTTCGTATGGTCCAACGTACTTAGGACTTAGTTTTCCTTTCAAACCGAAACGTCGGACCCCTTTCATGGGTGATACTTTCAAGAATACGTGATCACCGACCTCGAACTCAATAGGTCGGCGATGCTTATTAGCATACATTCTTTGACGGTCCTGGGCCGCTTGTAGTCGTTCACGAATGATTTTGATGTGCTCAATCTGGTCTTGAATAACCTCCGGTCCAGTACCCACGTTATCACTAGCATCGTCCCAACAGACTGGGCTACGACACTTCCTCCCGTAGAGTGCTTCAAATGGAGCACAACCCAAACTTGCATGGAAGCTATTGTTGTAGGAGAATTCAATCAAGGGTAGACTTTTCTCCCAATTCTCATTGAATTCTAAAGCACACGCCCTGAGCATGTCCTCGACCGTTTGGATAGTTCGCTCAGTTTGACCATCGGTCGCAGGGTGGAAAGCGGTGCTCATCTTCAGTTGGCTTCCCAATGCTGCTTGGAGCTTGTCCCAAAAATGAGAGGTGAACCTCGGATCCCTATCCGAAATAATGTCTAGCGGTACGCCATGTAATCGAATCACCTCTTTCTCATAGGCCTTGGCTAACTCTTCAAGGCTCCAAGTATCTTTGATTGGTAGAAAATGGGCCGATTTTGTTAAACGGTCCACTATCACCCATATTGCATTATTCCCCTTATGAGTCCTGGGTAAACCCGTTATGAAATCCATGGAAATGGAGTCCCACTTTCCCAATGGAATGTCCAAGGGTTGTAGTAGTCCCCCAGGTCGTTGATGCTCGAATTTCACCTTCTGGCAGATTAGACACTTTGCAACGTACTCGGCGATCTCTGCTTTCATTCCTACCCACCAGAACCTCAGCTTTAAATCTTGGTACATCTTATCAGAACCTGGATGTATGGAGTATCGTGTACTATGTGCCTCGTCGAGGATCCTTCTCTTTAAAACTGGTACATCGGGCACACACCACCTTTCTTTGAATCTCAAACTCCCGTCAGGTTTAATCTCAAACCCTACTCGATTTCCTGAAGGAATTTCTCTTCTGATTTTCACGAGTTCTTCATCCTCCCATTGTAGAGCTCTAATCTCGTGATATAACTCCGGCTCTGCGATCATTGCGTTCAAATCAGCATCGTCAGACTGAACCAACTCTAAGTTCATTCTCTTGAAGTCTCTGACAATACCAGCCGGAATTTCCCAAATGTTGCTAAGGGTATGCGTAGTCTTTCTACTCAGAGCGTCAGCAACGACGTTCGCCTTACCCTCATGGTACAGTAGTTCAATCTTATAGTCCTTGATCAGTTCTAACCACCGGCGTTGTCTCATGTTGAGTTCCTTCTGCGTGAAGATATATTTCAGGCTTTTATGGTCCGTGTAGAACTTGATACTCACTCCGTAGAGGTAATGACGCCTTGATTTTGGGGCAAACACCACAGCTGCTAACTCAAGGTCATGAGTTGGGTAGTTTCGTTCATGAACCTTTAACTGCCTTGTCGCATAAGCAATGACCTTCCCATGTTGCATCAAGACGCAACCAGGCCATTCAAAGGAGGCGTCCTTTGTAGACTTCATACTCGTCTCCATCTGTAGGGAGAGCTAAGACAGGCGCTGTGGTAAGCCTTGTCTTGAGTTCTTGGAATGCATTCTCGCACTCGTCGCTCCATATAAACTTAGATTCTTTCTGTAGTAACTTAGTCATCGGTCGTGCTACCTTGGAGAAGTCCGGAACGAACCTCCTGTAGTATCCTGCCAATCCTAGGAAGCTGCGTATCTCAGTTATATTTGTGGGAGCCTTCCATTCTTTTACTGCGTCGATCTTTGCAGGATCTACCATCACTCCGTCCTTTGAGATGACGTGACCTAGGAATGCAACCTTCTCGAGCCAAAACTCGCACTTGGAAAATTTAGCATACCACTTGTATTCCCTTAGTATCCCCAAAATGATACGGAGGTGCTCCTCGTGTTCTGCCCTAGTCTTGGAATAAATCAGGATGTCGTCTATGAAAACCACCACGCAGATGTCCAAATACTCGTGGAAGGTTCTGTTCATTTGATCCATGAACACTGCTGGAGCGTTTGTCAAACCGAACGGCATGACCTTAAACTCGTAATGACCATATCTACTTACGGCGGTCTTACGGATGTCTTGTTCTCTTACCGCAATCGATGATAACGACCTCGGTCGATCTTAGAAAATACTCCCGCGCCCTTCAATTGATCAAAGAGGTCGTCGATTCTGGGTAAAGGGTAGCGGTTCTTAATGGTCACCTTGTTTAACTCCCTGTAGTCGATGCAGAGTCTCATACTGCCATCCTTCTTCTTCACAAAAAGAACCGGTGCTCCCCAGGGTGAGACACTCGGTCTTATGAATCCCTTCTCAATCATTTCCTCTAGTTGTTTCTTCAACTCCTGCAGTTCTACTGGTGCCATCCTGTATGGTGCCTTGGAGATTGGAGCCGTGCCTGGCGCAAGGTCGATAGAGAACTCAACGTCACGCGCAGGTGGCAAGCCTGGTAAATCGTCTGGGAAAACATCAGGGAATTCCCGTACCACGTGAATACCTTCAATGCTCACACTTTCCTTAACTTCATTGACGCTGCATAGGTACACCTGATGTCCCTTTCTTTCTAACCGTTGAAGTTGTAGCACAGAGATGATTTTTGCCCCCTTTATTGGCGTAGTCTTTTGATACGTGACCCTAGTCCCTGTAGGATGCTTCAAGCGAATTTTCCGATCTCGGCACTCGAACAAGGCATGATACTTAGTCAACCAATCGATCCCCAGAATGACGTCGAACTCCGGCATGTCAAAAAGGATAAGGTCGGAAAGGAAGATTGTTTTATGGATTGTGATTGGAGTATCTTTGAAAATTTTGGAGCATTTGAAAATTTTTCCGTTTGGTAAGGAAATATTTGCGTTGATTGATTCAGATTTTGTGAGATTAGCCTTTGAAACAAACTTAGAAGATATAAAGGACAATGATGCCCCAGTGTCAAACAGAACAATCGCATTCTCAGAGTTTATAAGAAAAATACCAGTGATGACGTCAGCTTCAGGTGACTCCTCTGCCTCAGCTTCAGTGAGCACATAAACTCGCCCCTGTACCACCACCGATTGTGGTACCCCTGCAGTAGGTACCGTGTTCAGGTTACCTGGACATACATTTGCCTTATGTCCTACTTTCTTACACGAGAATGTAATGGTGGCGCACTGATTACACTGCTTCCCTTCATGAGGTGCCTTGCCACACAAATGACAATTCCTCTGTAAGGCTCTTGGTTGAGGAGCCCTTCCTGCAACCATGGCTCTTTCATTGTTCCCAGTAGGAACCCTGTTCTGGAACGCAGGCCTCTGAAAATTTGGCCTCTGTTGGTTCGGGCGTTGGTAGTTCGGCTTCTGAATGAAGCTCGACTGTGATACGGAAGGCACAAATACCTTCTTCTTCTTCTTTTCAGCCTTTTCTAACTCCAGAGAAGCCCATAGGCTACATGCGCATTCATACGCTGCAGCAACGGTATTGTAGGTGTTGGTACTCATGTGGGTACGCATAGTGTAGGACATATTGCGCAGATACCTCTGGGTCATGGCCCTTTCGTTGGGAGCGACCGCAGCCCCAAATTTGGCCAGCTGTTGAAATTTTGCGGTGTACTCTTGGAGTGTCATGTCCCCCATCTTAAGAGCTATGAATTCCTCTTCCTTCTGACAACGGAGTTCATACCCAAAGTACTTCCCCTTAATCTTCTCGACGAATTCGTACCATGTAAACGTGGTGTCAGGCTCGTTGGTCCTGACCACGTTCCACCAATCATTCGCCTCGCCTTTCAAGTAGTAGGCGGCGATGTTTACCCTATCCTCAGGAGGTGTCCTGCTCAGGTCCATTAGTTTTTTCATCTCTTCAAGCCAGTTTGTGAGATCGATAGGGTTACTTGAACCCGAGTATTCTTGTGGTCGATGACGTGAAACACGATCAAACGCGCTCGGATGATGTTGGCGGTTTGCGTTGTCCGTGGCTATTTCTGCCAAACGGATCAAAGATTCTTCTGCCAGGAGGTGTCTTTCCTCGTCTGTCATTGGAGGTGCAGCCATTCTGAAAGAATTTGGAAGTGAAGAAGATTATTAGCATCGCAAGGGGTTAGATAGCATGCTTGATATTGATAGAATTTATTTGAAAATAGAAGTGATGACAGTAGTCATGCAAGTAAGCACAGAGGTTAGGTATATTATTCCATTGAAATGCATCTGGTACATTTTCTGCAGCAGACAGAAGAAAGGTTGGAAGTAGAGAGTGTATTTTTGTGGAATTATTTATGAATTCAACAGATGTCTTCGCTCCGTCGCCTGGTACTTCTTTGACGCTTCAATCCTCGGAAGTTGAATTTATTATTTTGATTTTATATCCGAGGATAGTTGTTAGCTTAAATTAGTCACTTCAGCAAGTAGCAAGCATACGATAGTTAGTGTATTTTATTTTGAGGGAAGTAGTTGTTATTTAAAAGTACTAAGCCTATGGTCGGTCCCTATGGTTTCTACCCATCCTCACACTTTAAAGCGATTTCAAATTATTATTTAAGTGCTCTAATAAAATAAAAATCTAATTTATTATTTGATCCTATTAGTCTATGCCTGACATACAATATGAATGTCTGGCCCAGGTGTCTCTCGTTAGGTAAGCATAAATCGCATTAGGCCATTTATGTTACGGTCACGAGTCAGCTTTGATACCAACTGTAACAACCTGGTTTTTAGTCGACTTTAATTACTAAAGCGGAAATTAATTAAGTCTTAAACCAGCGTCATTAAATTTACATAAATCCCAAATATTACAAACATCGTTCAAGAGTTGAATAAAACAACTCTAAGTACGGAATTTAGAAGAGTAGCGTTATACATATTACATATCTCTCAAAAGCAACAAAAGCAAAGCGTAAAAAACGTCTCGTGGCCCCATCCAAAATCCAGCTCCTGGTCCACGATCGTCCTGCACAATAAACTATTGGGGGATGCTCATTGGCGACAGTGACTAGCTATGCTCATACTTACCCTCGATTTCAATTATTTTGGTTTAATATTATCGCTTTATAAACATAACATTATGATAAAACATAAACATGCTTAATACAATTAGCATGTAAAGACATATATGTCATAATAAGCATGCGGTTTAAAGCGATAAATCATATAAGCATGATATTCAGGTATGAAGGCAAATAGCATATAATAGCATAGCAATAGTATCACAATAATTCAATAGCATTACAAGGCGATATCGGATCGCAATCAAACATACGTATCTTATAATTCTCCTCATGCAGACTCGATTCAATTCAGAAAGTTGTGGTCTTTAATTTTCGAAGATGGTACACACTCGTTCTCAATTAATCATACAACAAATAACACATACTGCTTACGAGCCTGACCACTGAGTAGGCCCTTGTACTCTGATCGATTGCATCTCACTTCCATAGTGCAGAGGCTTACTCGACTCGTAAACCACGCCGAATACTATAATACTTGCATCTCATCCTCTAGTGTTCGAAATGATTCGAACTTCAGATACAATCTCGTCAAGTGATCTTTACATGTGGCAAGAACGAATGCTAGTGTCGCGCCCACTAAGAACGAAACACTGCAAGGAGATCACCGCTATAATCGCCCAAATCGGCACGGATACCCTGGTAACTTTAGCGAAATAGGGGAATAAAACCCTAGTCTAGTACATGTACACTAGTATCCAATTTAAGAATGGGCTATGCTAATCATAGAGCACCTTAACTCAGGATAAAACGACTATTTCCTAAAGCCTGACCCATCAAGAGTTGGCATATTCAATTATCTTGTCCGGCAATGGCGACCGCGACAAGACTATCTTAAACCCCACTTCACTCACGATTGACGTTCCCTTATCTGAGGCCCAAGCTTGACCTTTTATTTAACTTACTCAATATTCATTATTTATTTGATATTACATATCCATGTTACTAGACTCTCCTAGTCTCAGCGTCAAACGTTTAAGTATTGTAGGTTTCATATGATCACATAACACGTTCGTTTATTATTTGAAGTGTTGTTAATTATTAACGTTTTCAAGTTTCTAAATTGAAACGTTTATTAGTATGTCCAATTTTATTTATGTGTTTTTCAAACACTTTAGGTCATTTACTTCTTCATTTTAAATTTTCTATACTTAGTAAAATTTTCAATTATTTTCAGTATTTCACTATTCACCGTTTTTTACTATTCATCGTATTTTCTATTCATTGTATTTACTATTCATCGTATTTACTATTCATTGTATTTACTATTCATCGTATTTACTATTCATCGTATTCTATACGTATTTTTATACGTATTAGTATTTTATATGTATTTTTATACTTATACTTATTATTTTTTTATACTTAAGGTATTTTAGTTATAAAACTAAATCTTTTATTTCCTAAGTATAGATTTCTAGTTTTAAAGTCGTTAGGTTCGTTTTGTACTTAGGCGATTTTTGAAAATATTCTAAAGTCTAGTTTTAAAAATGTTAAGTTCGGTTTGTATTTAGTCGTTTATGAAAATATCCGAAACTCATAGTTTTTAAAAACGTTAAGTTCATTTTGTATTTAGTCATTTATGAAAATATTCTAAAATTCTAGTTTTAAAAACGTTAAGTACATTTTGTATATAGTGATAATGATTTTCATTTTAAAATATTAGTTTTAAAAATGTTAAGTTCAATTTGTAAAAAAGTGATAATGGTATTCTTTTTAAATTGAGACTTAGTTAAATTTAGTCGTCTATTAACTAAATTTAGCGATTTTCATTTTAAAAGATAATAGTATCGTGGATGATTCATTTATAGTCCGTAAGTCCAAGATCAACAGTCCAAATAGCAAAGGCAGTAACACACGATTTAGTTCATTTTTATAACGGTTACATATTTTTATCGGTATATAATATTTTGTTTATAACTAAATCGATTTATACAAAAATTCAATTCTAACTACTATTTAACTTTAGTGACTTAGTGATAATTTCATTTTAGTCAAATTTAGTCAATTAAAAATGCAAAAGCCGTGGTACAACATATATAACACAAAAATTGATTTATTTCTTTTAATTTCTTAAATCTAACTTATTAACTAATAATTAAATTATATTAACAATAAACTAAAAGTGATAAAACAAATTTTAACCCTAAAAATAGTGGAAATGCCGTGAGCAACAATAATAGAGTTCAAATTTTCATTTTTCGATTTTATCGGTTTTAACTTAAAGTCTTTATATTTTAATTATTCTAATTATACTAAAGCGATTTAAACTATAATGAAATTTACTAACAATTTCATTTATATTTATGAATAGTGTTTTTCAACACTTTAATTTTCTAACTTTTAAATCTAAATGATTTATAATGTTTAAGTTGTTTTAATACATAATACTAACAATATATATAAACAATAACTAAACATAAACACAAATTATTAACAAACATAATATAAAACATAATCAAAGTGAAACAAAATGATGAACATCAACATGAATAATCAAGAACACACATGAAGAACTCAAGAACAACTCAAGAACACTAATTTCGATTTTAATAATTTATAATTTGTTTTCCTAATTTAGTGATTTTTTCATAGGAACAACTATTTTATACTAACTTAATACTACATATAATTTACAAAAATTAAGAGTGAAAATATGTTAAAAAAATTAATAAATGCCGTGTGTATATGTAATATATATATATAATTTTCATTTTCGATTTTAATCACTTTAAACTCACTTTTAATATTTCACATAATTTTTATATAACATTACTACTTAAATAAAACATAACTAAACATAAAAATCATATGAACATAGATTAAAAATGCTCAAAAATGAATTAAACGAAACATGTGAATATTTACTACAATAATCTATTTAACATATTATTTAGTTATTATCATTTTATTATACAACACATAAACAAACAAGTGCACTCATGTGATGTTTAACATATTTAACATAATTTTCATACTCATAAAATCATAATAACAAAACAAACTAATTTACTAAAAGAATAATACAAGACATAGTTAGTCACCTTAATCGGTAAGTTTATTGGTTGTCCGGATCAATGATGTTATCTAGGTCTAAGTCTTCACCCAAGTACCCGTCTTCACCTTCAAAAACCCGTAACAAGTAAGCTCCAAAATACCCAAGAATGTCTAGAACACTAGTGTAATATTAGAGTAATATTAGGGTTTTAATTTAATGTGTTTTAGGAAATAAAATGGAAGAAAATAAAAGGGAGAAATGGGAGGAGTATTCACGGCTGTTTTGGCTTCCAAAATGGTTGTGTTTTGCCTTTGTGAATTATGGGAACAAGTGGTGATAATTTAGGTTAAGTAATTTAGGTGTTAAAGTTGATTTTAATTAGAAAACTAATGTTTAATTAAATGATTTAATCCATCATCACCTCCATCATCAACACACTAAGTCCACATTACTATTCATGCATTAAAAATGTCCATTTTGTGTTTTAAAATGTTTTCCTCGAATTTGGTCAGTTTTAAAAAGTCGGGCGTCAAAAGCGATAAAAGTTAATGTGTGCGCGTTTGACGATTTTTCGAAATATTTCTACTTTTAAATTCTAAGACTAAATTATTTATTCTATTATTCAAAAATTTTAAAAAGTATTAAAGAAGTCGAGAAATTTTACAAAACGAAAGTTTTGCAAAAATAGAGATTTTAGAAGTATAAAAGGTTAGGATTTGATTTATAATTTGAAATTAGAAATTGATGGCTAAATATTGAATTAAATTAACACGGGGTGTTACAGTCTTTGAGAAATTTAGCGTAAGCAGGAACTTGTGTGACAAGTTCAGTAAAAGGAACCGTTACCTTTAGGTCTTTCACTACCTCCATAAACTTACCAAATTGCGAGTCAAGCTTAGACTTTACCACTCGGCTCGGGAATGGTAATTTGATTTGAATTGGCGGCGCGACAGGCTTGCTCTGCGTTTTCTCCTTCTCCTTGGGCTCATCATTCTCGGCCACCTGCACACCACCACCATTCACGGCCCCTCCACCACCACCTTGGCCCACGGACACTTCTCCATGCCTAGCTCCACTCGCGCTTGCTCCTTGGCTCTTTGTACCTACAACATCATTACTAGGCACACTAAAATCGTTAGCAAAAATAGAAGGGTCTACCTCACTTACCACCTTAGCGGGTGGAGCGTCAAAAGTGGGCATCGGAGGACCGTCATAGCTCGTGCCACTTCTCAAGGAAATAGCATTAACGGTATCATGAGGTTGCGGTTGAGTGCCTTGAGACGGAAGAGAACCCGGCTTCCTTTGAGAACTAGAGGAAGCAAGTTGAGCCATTTGTGTTTCGAGCATTTTAATGGCCGAATCCTTTGCTTGATCGCTCTTTTGAATGTGAGCCATCATTGTCTTTTGAGTCTTGGCCATTTGCATCATCATGGCCCTCATTTCGCTCATCGGGTCGGGGACCGGAGCGGCTTGCACGGGTGGTGGAGCATTTTGTGGTTGAAAATTGGGGCGATTAAAGCCCGGAGGGTTGTAAGGTCTTTGGTTGTTGTATTGTGGGCTGAAATTTTGTGGAGGATTGTATTGTGGTTGTTGTGGTTGAGGATTCAAGACGTTTTGACTCTTGTAGCTCAAGTTCGGATGGTTTTTGTAGCCTTCATTGTAAAAGTTAGAGTAGGGGCTGTTTTGAGCTTGAAAAGCATGCACATGGTGTATATTAGGTTGAGAGTTCATACCTCGGCATTCCATGGATGAGTGTCCGGATGCTCCACATGACCCACAAGTTGGATCACTAGAGGTATGCATAGCCGCTACCATTTGACCACCCGCATTTGAAGAACTACTACCCGCTTGCATGTGACTCATCATCATGGCGGTCATAGCATCCATTTTAGCACTAAGCATGGCTACCATGTCACCATCGGTCTTACCACCGACTCGAGGAACGTTTCTAGAACTCCCATATTGCGCATTGTGGATAGCCATGGCCTCAATCGTATCAATGGCCTCCTCCACATCAATGTTATCGAACCTACCATTCGCCGCCGAATCGAGCACTTGTCGTGACTCATTATAAAGACCGTTATAAAATTGCATAACGATAAACCACTTGTCCATGCCATGATGAGGGCATTGACGTTGTAAGTCTTTATAACGCTCCCACGCATCAAAGAGACTCTCATCTCCTCGTTGCCTAAAGCTTGTGATTTGACTTCGTAGCATGGCGGTCTTCTCCGGTGGGAAATACTTTTGGTAGAATGCTAAGACCAAAGAGTTCCAATCAACAATCGCAAGAGCCACACGATTCAAGGAGTTTAGCCACAGCTTGGCTTTGTCACGGAGGGAAAATGGGAAGAGCATCTCCCGAATTTGATCTTGAGTGACCCCCTTTTGTTTGATCGTAGAGCAATAGTCACAAAAGTTTTGAATGTGCAAGTTAGGGTCCTCACCGGGACTCCCTCCGAATTGACTCCGCTCGATCAAGTTTATGAAGGCGGGTTTCACCTCGAAGTTGTTAGCGGCAATAGTTGGCATAGCATTGCCCCTCGGAACTTGAGCCGCGGTAGGCCTAGAATGATCGGATAGCTTCACCATTGTCTTTGTTTCGGGTGTGGCTTGAGCTTCTTTGTCGGATGAAGTAGAAGAGGAAGTAGCCTCCAAGTCTTTCAATAAGTTCTTGCGCCTCAAAAATGTACGCTCCGGTTCAGGATCAAAGGGAATTGCCAAACCTTTTTGAGACGTACGCGTTTGCCTGGGCATGCACAATCACTAGAGTAGACGTAAGTAACGGCCTCAAGGAATTGAGGTTCCTTGAGACAAAAGAGTAACAAGTGAGAAAAGAACCAAATATCAACAAAAAACAAAGCCGTCTCCCCGGCAACGGCGCCAAAATTTGATAGGATTGGTCGCACTCTCCTAATCAAAAATAAATCCAAACTCAACACTAGGGTAGCTAGGGTAAGTCGGGTCGAATCCACAGGGAGATGGTTGCTTATGTTGGTTATTTTTAGTGATTCTAGTCTCGGTTCGAGTGTAGGTTGGTAAACTAAAGCTAGAGCGTAAGGAAAGGGGTTTGAACGATAAGGAAAGAAGTCTAGGAAGTCGGGTTAGGTACGGGGAAGTCAAGGCCAAAGATGGTGAACGGGTTGAGTAGGTAATCGCACTTGCTAAGGATTTAGCTCGTCCTCTCGGTCTTAAGCTACCTCTAGGTCTCAAAAGCGGGCTCTCGCTACTTACAATTGAGGGTCCTAATGATTGTCTCGCGCCTCTCCTCGAACTAGTCTCTCGATCTTAAGTTCAAGGGTGCTAAAGGTTTGCTAAAACGTGATCAAGGATTCAACAAACACATTCAAGCAAAGACAATCAAAGCAAGAGCAAAAACCTAACTCTAATGATCACCAAATACAACCAAAACCAAAACCCATACTTCACCCTTCTCCCTAGATGAATAAACTACTCACTCATGATAATAACGATGATCAAAGCATGGGAGAATAATGAAAACATGATTAAGAACAATATATAATGAAATGAACAACAAAGGAGAGAAGAATTATAATACCAAAATCAGAAAAATCAAGGGAGAAGATGATGAACAATCCAACAAAAACCAAATAGATGATCCACTAGCGCAAACCGAGTCGGGAATCGAAATTACAAGAAGGAAATTTGATCCAAGCCTAAATTTTAGAGAGAAACTAGTTTAAAATGTCTAGAAAACAATGTCAAAAGATGAGACGAAAATATAATGTTTCAAGCCTTCAAATAAACGAAGTATTCAAAGCACACGAAAAGGTTCCCCTGTTTGTAAGTCATCCCGGACGGGATGGTAATGGTCCCGGTCGGGACAAAGGGTATCCCGGACGGGAAGGGCTTGTCCCGTGCACTTCAGTTCAAGGCTCCAAAATCCACTTTCTTGTACTTAGTTTATTTTCTTGTTTTTGCTTCTTCTTGTTGTCCCAAGACTAAGGGATGAGGCTCATGATTAGGGACGAGTCTTGGGATGATTATGGAGGCTCCATACTCGGTCCCAAGGTCTCGGGACACCTCCAAACGCTAAAACGGGGCTCGTGCGCAAGCGAAACGCAACGAAACCAACTCGGAACTTCACGAAACTTTATGAAACTTCACGAATCCTCTCGAATAGCATCCTACCCTCCAAATATGCGCATTTACCTGCAATATAGACACAAAAACGCAGCAGGGCCAAAACGGAGAGAAATAGGAGCTGAAACGCATGTAAAAGCACAAGAAACGCGAAGAAACGCAAACGACAGGGGCTATAAATATATATAAATATAAGACACATCAAATGTATTTTAAAGTGCTTAGAAAATGCTGTGAAAATATGATAACGAATTATCATCCAATGCTCCTTCAAATAGACGATTTATTTTAAGCACACGAAAAGTCGAACCCGTCCCTGGCATCTGGGACAGGTGTCCCGTCCGGGACCACCACACACGTCCATCCCAAGCCTACGGGATGCTTGTCCCGTGTGGTTCAGTTTTGGTGCTTGTTTTGGCACTTCCTTTCCTTATCTTATTTTCACTTCTTTGTCGTCCCAAGTGAAGGGATCGGATCCCATTCACTAATCAAATATTAGTGTAAATCAAATTACTCTAATTTGATTTAGCAAGATCTATGTAGTTAACAAAAGTATTTTGTTACAAGTTTAGAAATTTATACCTTTCCTTAAAGGATATTAGGGCACAAAACTAGAACTCCTTTCTAGTTTTGTTTCTTGAGCTAGGTATTAGGATGATCCTCCAAAAACCCAAGTTTCCAAAGTAGGAAACCTCCTAAAAGAAGCACCCAAGAAAATACTCCAAAAACACTAAGGATCTTGAGCTAGAAATCACTTAGTATCACTTGATAATATGTAATATTATTACTACTAACACTTAGTAGTATTTTTAGATGATATAAGAACTCATTTCTTATTTTAGAGAGAATTTGTGAGAGAAGAGGTTAGAGGAAAAAAATCCATGCATACTTCTCTTTCCAAGCCTTATATTTTTTATCATATGAAACAAAGCAAGTGTATATGGTACACTTTGAAGGGGGGCCGGCCTTGGAGAAGAGAAAAGAGAGTGAAGAGCTTTTTCTTGTTAAGAGCAATAGTTTGCATGTTCATAATTGTGTTTTTAGCATGCATAAACCAAAGGCTACAAAACAAAGCACATAAGACAAAAGAGAATATATTCTCTCCTTCTCCCTTGCTTTGGACGGTCCTATGGCCCTAATTATGGGTCCAATTTGTTTTCAATATTTGTCCCACAAATACTTTATAATTTATCACTTAATCATCTAATATGATAAAGTACAAATTATCAAATTGAACTCACAACTCTTCTTTAACATATATGTACACTTACACATATTTAAGAATTGTACTTTTACTAATCTCATTAGTAAAATATACACGATTAGTGAATTAACAGTTAATCACTAATTCTCATCTCCTCTAATAATTTTATCGATATAAAATTCAATCATCCGAGTTCACAACTCGATTTCTCTCTAAATTTATTCACTGACTAACCGTTAGTCAATTTATCAAGTTACTAATCTAATCGTATCTCATACAATTAATTAGCTTCATATTTGGAGTATGTTCCTATAGGTGTGACTTAAAGGGATCAATTGATTACCGCCGTTCACGACAATAACGTCAAACTCTAGTCAGCCAACCGTTATTGATTTACGTTAATCAATTGACAATAATACAGGATTATCCCCATGTATTCCTTAATTGAGATTTAATTAAGTAATCGCACTATTGTGGAGGACACTTACTCCAACAATCTCCCACTTGTCCGAGACAAGTTGTGCATTACCAATTCTCATGTCCGTTTCACATCTCCCACTCGATGCAAGGTGTCTTACAGGTCGTACTTGCATCCTGAGATATTCATCGTGAGTGGTTTCCTCGATAAGGAGAGAATGTCTGACCGGGAATCTACCGTAGATTCTTCTGAGCGTGGCCACGCATTTTCAAATGACTACTCCTCGAGTGGCCCAAAGATGTTTTACCTGACGAGGGTGGACATTTCCTTCCACTCGATTGTCTTGTATAATGCAGATCACCATGACCCCAAAGATGCCCTTATAACCCCTTTCACGGCATGGCTTAGGACAAAAATGAAAGTCACTCGAAACCGCACCGACTCCATAATCAGTTCAGTCAAAGAATCGACTAAAGGAATACTATAGAATTCCCACCACGACTGTGTTTCAATCTCATTGAAAAGGAATTCTATAAAGCGTCACGATCCGACAGAGTGTTTTCACAAATCTGTCTATGCAAACGATCACCATCACATATGACCCTATGGTGTTGAACCCACCATCGAGCGACTTGCAATCTAGTCTCTTGAGACGCCACCTCATATGAGAGACTAGGGACCAAATACTTAGTTTATGCCGTTCACTTGAATATGTTCAAAGTTGTCGCACAACTATTCTGGATAAACAGTATGCATTGAATGACTTAAAAGAGTAAATATACTCTAAACAATGAATGTTATATTCATATATGTAATAGGATACTTTATTCAATTACATATCACGAAACTAAAGGAAATCTGGCATACGCCTCAACCCCATAGAGGCGGTGTGAGCGTCATGCTTAGTCCTCAAAAGAGGCTTGGTTAGAGGATCAGCGATCTCATCGACTGTCCCAACCTTAAAAATATCCATTTCCTTCATTTCCACATTATCTCTTATAACATGGCATTTCCTCAAAACGTGTCTAGACTTATTACTAGACTTGGGCTCCTTTGCTCGAAAGATAGCCCTACTATTATCTCAATAAATAGTGATTGGATCTACGGCACTAGGGATTACCCTTAGTCCATCCAAGAAGCCTAATCCATCTGACTTCTTTAGCGACTTAAGTCGCCAAATATTCACTTACATTGTAGAATCCACAGTGACACTTTGCTTGAAACCTTTTCAGCAAACAGCTCCACCATTCAACATAAAGACATAACCGGATTGGGATTTCAGATCATCCCCATCGGTTTGGAAACTTGCATCCGTGTAACCCTTTACACGTAGCTCAAGTTCTCCTCCAAACACTAGAAACGAATCCTTAGTTCTTCTCAAGTACATAAGGATGTTCTTTACAGCTATCCAGTGATTCTCACCGGGATTAGCTTAATACCGGCTCGTCATGCTCAAAGCGAAAGCGACATCGGGACGAGTGCACATCATAGCATACATGATTGATCTCGCAGCGGAAGCATAAGGGATCAATTTTATGCGTTCAATTTCCGCAGGAGTCGTAGGAAATTGAGATTTCTTCAATGTTATTCCTACACTTATCGGAATAAAGCCTCTCTTGGAGTCTTTCATATTGAACCTATCAAGAATCTTATCAATATAAGTTTCTTGACTTAATGCTAGTATCCTTTTAGATCTATCTCTATAGATCCGGATACCCAAGATGCGTTGTGCCTCTCCCAAGTCCTTCATTTGGAAATGGTTTCCCAATTCCACCTTTACCGAATTCAAACTTGGAACATCATTTCCAATTAGTAGTATGTCATCCACATACAAACAAGGAAGGTTACTTTACTCCCACTAAACTTCATGTACAAACAAGGTTCCTCGGCACTCCGAGTGAATCCATTTTGTTTGATAACATGATCGAATCTATGATTCCAACTCCTCGATGCTTGCTTAAGACCATAAATGGATCTCTTAAGCTTGCATACTTTCTTAGGGTTGGATGTATCTACAAAACCTTTAGGTTGTGTCATGTACACTTCCTCTTCTAGAATCTCATTCAAGAAGGCGGTTTTTACATCCATTTGCCATATTTCATATTCATGAAATGCGGCAAGAACCGCTAAGATTATCCTTATGGATCGAAGCATAGCAACCGGTGCAAAGCCCTTTGCCACCAATCTAGCTTTGTAAACATCAATATGTTTATCTATGCCGAGTTTGATTTTGAATATCCATTTACACTGAAAGGGGTCTCACTCCTTCAGGTAAATCAAACAAGTCGCAAACTTGGTTCTCGTACATAGAATCCATTTCGGATTTCATGGCCTCTAGCCATTGGTCGGAGTTGGGGCTACTAATAGCCGCCTTGTAGGTTGAGGGTTCGTTGCTTTCGAATAACAACATATCACCCTCCTCCTCGATGTTCTGAGGTAGCAGTCAGGTTGATGACTAATTATTCACGACCTCCTAGGGATTACAACCGTGTTAGAAGATGAGGGAACCGCTTCCTCATTTTACGCCGGTTTGTGGCTCTTGTACTCCATTAAGTTCAAATATTCTCCCTCACTGTCTTCTAGAAATGTACTCATTTTCTAGAAAGACAGCATCACGAGCCACAAACTCTTTGTTCTCGTGAGGGTTGTAGAAGTAAAATCCACACGTTTCCTTAGGAAAACCTACAAATAGGGAACCTTTCCCGTCCATATCTCATATGGAGCCGCTTTAGTCGGACTTCGATTTAGTGAGAAAACAGCAAACGATAGCGTAAAGCCCCAAATCGATCCAGGAAGCTCACTTTGACTCATCATAGACCGAACCATATCTAGCAAGGTTCGGTTTCTCCTTTCTGCAACACCATTCAACAGTGGTGTGCCCGGAGGAGTCAATTTGTGATACTCTATCACAATTCTTAAGATGTGAATCAAACTCATTACTTAGATATTCGCCACCACGATCCGATCGTAGTGCTTCTATCTTCTTATCCAATTGGTTCTCAACCTCATTTTGAAATTCTTTAAATTTCTCAAAAGCATCACTCTTATACCTTATTAAGTAGACATAACCATATCTACTTAAGTCATCGGTAAAAGTAATGATGTAATGATATCCTCCTTTAGCGGTGATGTTTAATGGATCACACACATCAATATGTATGAGTCCTAAAAACTTCACTTGCTCGTGTCCCTTTACCACTAAAGGGTGCACGAGTCATTTTGCCTTAAAAGGCAAGCCTCGCACGTACCATATGATTCGCAATCAAATGGTTTGAGAACATTGGTCTCAACAAGTCTCTTTGTGCGTCTATCGTTTATGTGACCTAAACGACAATGCCAAAGGTAGGATTTGTTTGATTCATTCGTTTTGAGCTTCTTGTTCTCTATATGATAAACATCATTGACATTATTTAAAACATGAATACCTCCAATCGAAATGGTTTCACCATAAACCATTTCATTAAATGAAAAAGTACGTCGATTGTTCTTAATCATAAAAGCCTTCCGTATCAAACACGGAGACGGAGATAATGTTTTTGGTTAGAGTTGGTACAAAATAACGCTTATTCAAATACAACTCTAAACCACTAGCTAGAGTGAGTACAGAAATTCCCACGGAAATGGCCGCTACTCTAGCTCCATTAACCATGCGGAGATCTACATCACCCTTGGCTAGTGCTCGCATATTTCTCATTCCTTGCAAGTGATTGCAAAGATGAGATCCACATCCGGTATCTCATACCCATGTAGAAATGCAAGCATGATTTATGTCAATCATATAAAGTCTAGAAGGAACAATTTCTTTGGATGTCGCACATCCATCAATCTTTTCCTCCAAGAACTTGGGACAATTGTGCTTCGAACCACCGGGTTTGGGCTTGCTATTCTCAATAGCTTTCCCTTTACCCTTATCTTCCTTCAACCGAGCTTTATAAGCTCCCTTCCCTTTCATGACCCTAATGTTTATGCTTTTCAATCTCATTGAAAGAACATCTTTTCTCTCAATCTCATTCACTTTCATGCTATCTAGGTCGAAGCACATCGTCATCACTCTAGTGAATATCTCATATGCACTTTAGTGAGTAACGAAGCGAAGTTTGAGAGAATGTGACATTAACGTAAATCAATAACACTTTTAACGTCATTGTCAGCCTTTGGGTGCTCATCGTACGCGGCTTGCGCCGCCACGGTGGCCCCAAGTCCGGGTTCGGTGGGAGGTTATTCGGTAAGGTATTTAAGCACATTGTTGGATTGAGCGGCGCCCCTTATAGTCGAATCTCATTCGACAAAGTTGCTTCCGTCATCCTCTAGGATACACTTATCCATCACGGTTCTCAACCATGAATATTTACCCAAAATGGGTGCGGGAGTAGAGGTTGTCATTGCGATTTCAAATATTATTTTACAACAAATATGAGGAAATTAACATTCATTGTACATTAATGACATTTGCTAAAACTCTTTTTAAAAAAACAAATGTCCATTTATATAATGATCTCCCACAAAATTATATAAATGATTCCAAGACTCGTTTTTCATATAAAATTAGACATCTCATGTTTCCTTTTATATAAAAACGATAAGTCAACACTTGACTAATTCTACACTAGAATGCTTGGTTGATGATTTTCAATAAAATGCATCCATTAGCCCCAAATAACTCTTATTTGGTTGAGTCCAAACCAAATTAGCATGGGACTTCCTCCCACTACTTACCCATGGTAACAAGGTTCCACGTCGCGGAGGTCCTCACGAACATGGGGTTCATAGTCGCTACATTTGGAAAGGCTTAATCTCAATTCATTTTGATAAATAATGTGGGTGATCTTGTCAATTTTAGTCATTAAATTCTTTATAAGTGAACTAATTTAAGAATGGCGATCTAAAATGACAATCATAGTGGGATATCGTGGCATGCATGGCGATTTTGGCATGTGTGCGGAAAAAATAAGCAATCAAACAAGCATAAGCATAAACCTAGTATGGCCACCTAAAAGTAATTAAAATACAAGGAGTTACAAATTGGAAACCAACTCCTTTGGTCCCTCTTCATATGGATCTCATCCAAGGCTCCTCCTTGCAAGCTTTAGAACACTTCTAAGGCTCCAAGTCGATCTCCATCACCGGTCTTCGATTTACAAATAGTTACAAGTATGATTTACAAATGAATACATAGCAATCCTATTATACATTTATAAATGAAATAAACTATTAAATTACAAACCGGCGATACGAGATCGCATTTAATTACAAACCCACACGATATTCCCTTTCATTACGGGCAATATCGGTAAAAATATAATAACTATGGCCATACTAGTAAGAATAAACATTCATTCAACAATAAACATTCATCCAAACATGCATAATGTAAAGCTTATAAATAAAAACATGCCAAAATCGCCCTAAACAATAATCGCATTAATTCGTTTCAAACCGATCTCATTTTTAATCGATTAATCTTATATTAATCAATAATGCTTAAAACACCTTTTAAGCTTGAACTAAAACTTCTAAACTGATTTAGAACACCCAAAATTAGTTTTCACTAATTCATGGTGATTTTAGTTCATAAACTTGGTCATTGTGCTAATTACTTTAACTTTAATCATAACACTTTATGAATAAAGCATTAAAATACAAAATAATATAAAATAAAACCATTTTTATTTTGGAAAAATTTTGTACATTCTGGAACACTTCCAAGATGTCAAAAAAGAAAAGCTTGGTCAAAAACTTTTACTTATAATATTTATAACAATAAACATACGATTTCATCAATTTTATCTCATAAAATCAATAAAACGTCCACAACAGTGAGTTAAAATCCCAAATTTATACGTGAGCATCCTCATAATGTATAAAAACAGTGGTATAAAATTTATGTCCAGAAAACAAAAATTACTATATTTTCAACATTAACATTCATTTTATACCGATTTTTATCAAATAAATGAATAAATATTCAAAACTCAAGATCTGACTTTGAAAATTTACATGCAGAAAGTATAAATTACAAGATTCACTGTGTAAAAATTTCGTGACCAGATTCCAACTATAACTATTTATAGTAATTATTTTAGCCAAAAACACAATTTTTTGACTCGGTTTTGTATAAAAATCATTTTAATTAGCAAACAAATTCCAAAAATTACAAAATTTGACCAGTAAGTTAATGAGACCAGAATCTTTGCATGCTATAAAAAACTCGTGTTAAAACCATTTTTAACACTATTTTCGGATTTTATGTCATTTATTCTCAATAAATACATAAAACTCCAAAAATAACAAAATAAATTTGTAACTA
This sequence comes from Dianthus caryophyllus, assembly GCA_023091065.1. Lineage (NCBI taxonomy): Eukaryota > Viridiplantae > Streptophyta > Magnoliopsida > Caryophyllales > Caryophyllaceae > Dianthus > Dianthus caryophyllus. The sequence goes on along the minus strand of CM041529.1, from coordinate 4,471,208 downwards.
CAAGCCATGGCTCTGATACCACTTGAAGGGATCGGATCCCATTCACTAATCAAATATTAGTGTAAATCAAATTACTCTAATTTGATTTAGCAAGATCTATGTAGTTAACAAAAGTATTTTGTTACAAGTTTAGAAATTTATACCTTTCCTTAAAGGATATTAGGGCACAAAACTAGAACTCCTTTCTAGTTTTGTTTCTTGAGCTAGGTATTAGGATGATCCTCCAAAAACCCAAGTTTCCAAAGTAGGAAACCTCCTAAAAGAAGCACCCAAGAAAATACTCCAAAAACACTAAGGATCTTGAGCTAGAAATCACTTAGTATCACTTGATAATATGTAATATTATTACTACTAACACTTAGTAGTATTTTTAGATGATATAAGAACTCATTTCTTATTTTAGAGAGAATTTGTGAGAGAAGAGGTTAGAGGAAAAAAATCCATGCATACTTCTCTTTCCAAGCCTTATATTTTTTATCATATGAAACAAAGCAAGTGTATATGGTACACTTTGAAGGGGGGCCGGCCTTGGAGAAGAGAAAAGAGAGTGAAGAGCTTTTTCTTGTTAAGAGCAATAGTTTGCATGTTCATAATTGTGTTTTTAGCATGCATAAACCAAAGGCTACAAAACAAAGCACATAAGACAAAAGAGAATATATTCTCTCCTTCTCCCTTGCTTTGGACGGTCCTATGGCCCTAATTATGGGTCCAATTTGTTTTCAATATTTGTCCCACAAATACTTTATAATTTATCACTTAATCATCTAATATGATAAAGTACAAATTATCAAATTGAACTCACAACTCTTCTTTAACATATATGTACACTTACACATATTTAAGAATTGTACTTTTACTAATCTCATTAGTAAAATATACACGATTAGTGAATTAACAGTTAATCACTAATTCTCATCTCCTCTAATAATTTTATCGATATAAAATTCAATCATCCGAGTTCACAACTCGATTTCTCTCTAAATTTATTCACTGACTAACCGTTAGTCAATTTATCAAGTTACTAATCTAATCGTATCTCATACAATTAATTAGCTTCATATTTGGAGTATGTTCCTATAGGTGTGACTTAAAGGGATCAATTGATTACCGCCGTTCTCACGACAATAACGTCAAACTCTAGTCAGCCAACCGTTATTGATTTACGTTAATCAATTGACAATAATACAGGATTATCCCCATGTATTCCTTAATTGAGATTTAATTAAGTAATCGCACTATTGTGGAGGACACTTACTCCAACACCAAGGCGTAGGGACAAGGCCTTGGTCATCCCAACGCATAGGGACGAGTTCCAAATTGAGTATAAGAGCTCCAAATTCAGTCCCGAGGTCCCGGAACACCTTCAAACGCTAAAACGAGGCTCGTGCGCAAGCGAAACGCAACGAAACCAACTCGAAACATCACGAAACTTTACGAAACTTCACGAAACCTCCCGAATAGCATCCTAACCTCCAAATATGCGCGTGTACCTGCAAAATGGACACAAAAACGCAGCAGGGCCAAAACGGAGAGAAATAGGAGCCGAAATGCATATAAAAGTACGAGAATCGCAAAGTAAAGCTCGTGAACAAGGGGCTATATATAAGTAAATATATGAGACATCAAACTCCCCCAAACCGAACCGTTGCTTGTCCTCAAGAAACAAAGAATGACAGAAAATAGAGGACAAAGCGAGCAAAAAGAGACTTCCCCAAACAATCGCCAAACCGCAAGCAGCTTAAGCAAATGACAATCAATCCCGAAGCAACATGGGACGTATGGAAATAGCTAGCTAACGGATGAGAGTTACAAGACGGCGCATAATGAATAGCATGGCTTAAACAAAGGCTCTCTAGCAATCAAATCACGGACCTCTCGCGGTTTCCACTCTAGCACAAATGATGAACAAGGTGATATATGTGATGACACTCACCTACTCGACTAGTGGAAGCACGCCCGCAATCGAATGTGGACCAAATCTCGCATTCCCGTACACAAATAATGTCACAAAAACGAAGCAAACATGAGGACTTACATAGGATATGAGGGTGTAAAGGCCATAGAGAGGTAAAGGGTGATAAGGTGGAACAAATGATTATGGAATCGTGGAGCTAAGCCACTAGAAACCACTCGTACTACTCAAGTGCTCATCCATCAAAAACGGAACCCAACTCTCATGAAAAATGGACCGAAAGCAGCATATCGGTCTCCTCTACACATCATCGCAACATAGAAATCGAATACAAGTGCTCACTCATGTAAAAACAACAACAACTCTTTCATTTTTGTGCACACATTTTCTTTCTTGTGATTTTTGTGTGTTGTGTTTGAATTTTTCTAATTTTTTTTTTTCTTCTTGAGCAATGAGCACACTCACATAGTATAGTTGCGGAAAACCTCATCAAAGGTCGGGGAAACAGCAATCCCGACACATAATCACCAACTCTCCAAGCAAACGACATCAGCAAGTCGAAGCAAAATAATGATCAAAACCCAAAGAACGAGCACAAGAGTAAGCAAAAGCGGTCACTAGCTAGGCTAGGGTAGGCTATTTGGCAATGTAGCTAGCAAACTCATGTGGGTAAGGGAAATAGGATCAAAAATGAGAGGAATAAGACAATGCAAGATCAAGGTGAAAAATGTGAAAATCAACTAAAGCCTCATATGCATAAACAAGTGACAGAATCATGGGAACACGGGATAGGGGCCACACTTATGCGTGTTGATATTACGTACCCCACGAGGAGAACTACTCACAATAAAGCACGGGGACCGGGATAGATGAACCGGCCGCAGGAGGCTCAAAACCTCACAATAATAGTAGCTATAGTCCGGAAATGATAAAGCCAACAAAGTAAAAGCACATGCCATCATCAACAAACGTCTAAACATCCCCGTAGTGCTAATCCAACAATTAAAATCATGTCAAAGCTCAAAGCAAACAAGGGAAGGGATGTCAGGAAAGATCAAGATAAAAACAAGCTCGCACAACGATTCGGGATACGTATTTTTGGTATTTTTTTGAGAATTTTCTGAATTTTTTTGTGATTTTTGTGAATTTTTCAGATTTTTTTGGGATTTTGAAATTTTTTGTGAAATGAAGAACGATAAAGAAAACGCAAAATGAAAAGCAAAGCGTTTCTCCCCCCAAACCAAACAACACAATGTCCCCAATGTGTCCTAAAGCACATCAACACGGGGACCATAATATAAGGGAGAAAAACGAGCAAAAGTCTCAAAAGAACAAAGGAAAATAAAGTACATACAATTTATATATACAATGAAACGTCCCCCCAAACCAGCTTCAAACGGGGGGTTAAACAACGGGTACTAGAAGTACCACCATCCATGGGTCTCGTCGTAGACGAACCCACTTCCATCATCCTCTTCGTCGGCATATCCATCATCATCAACAGCTCGGCCATCACCTCCATCTACTCGGCCACCAACACTAGCAACAGCATGCACGTCGTCTTTGATTGCAGCTCCACCCTCATCCATCCTCCCTAGCTCACCTGCATAAACATCATGACAACAAAGCACGGCCTCAAGAGGGTCTCTCTCGAGGACTTGAGGTAAGTACTCATCCACACAATCATCAATAATATCAACAGCAAAAACATGCTCCTCCAACATGGGACGCTTCAAAGCGTTAGACAAGTTAAAAGTAATCGAATCACCTCCAACATCCAACGTCAACTTGCCGTTCTTGACGTCAATGATTGCACCAGCAGTGTGCAAGAAAGGCCGACCCAATATGATAGGAATTTGGGAGTCCTCGGCCATGTCAAGAACGATAAAGTCAACGGGGATGAAAAACTTACCCACTTTGACAGGAACGTCCTCCAAAACACCTAGGGGGCGTTTGACAGAACGGTCCGCCATTTGGAGAGTGATGTTCGTGACTTTCAAAGGCCCCATGTTGAGTTTCTCGCATACGGAGTAAGGTAGAACGCTTACACTTGCACCTAAATCACACAAAGCGTTATGAATCAAAACTGTACCAATAGTGCAAGGTATGGAGAAACTACCCGGGTCCTTCAGTTTAGGAGGAGACTGGTTTTGTAAAAGTGCACTACACTCGGCAGTGAAAGCCACAGTCTCGACCTCACTAAACGATCTTTTACGGGTGAGGATGTCTTTCAAAAATTTTGCGTAAGCAGGGACTTGAGTGACAAGTTCAGTAAAGGGAACAGTTACCTTCAAATCTTTCACAACTTCCATGAACTTACCAAACTGCGTGTCTAGCTTTGATTTTACCACTCGGCTCGGGAATGGTAGTTTGATTTGAATGGGCGGCTCGACAGGCTTGCTCTGCGCTTCCTTGGGCTTCTCCACGTGTGGCCCTCCTTGTGCACCACCACCCACGGCTGCACCCCCTCCATTGGGCCCCACGGCATGCTCCATTTGGGGACCCACGGCCACTCCACCTTCTTGTGCTCCATTGTTCGTTGTTCCTACAAAACCATTACGCGTAGCATGCATATCATTAGGAACAAGAGAAGGGTCTACCTCACTTACCACCGTAGGCATTGGTGGACCGTCATAGCTCGTTCCACTCCTCAAAGAGATGGCATTGATCGACTCATGAGGTTGTGACCCTTGCGAAGGAAGATTACCCGGCTTCCGTTGAGAACTTGAAGAAGCAAGTTGAGCCATTTGCGTTTCGAGCATCTTGATGGTCGCGTCCTTTGTTTGGTCGCTCTTTTGCACTTGAGCCATCATAGTTTCTTGAGTCTTGGCCATTTGCATCATCATGGCCCTCATTTCATTCATCATTTGGTCACCACTCGAAGAAGGAGCGGCTTGCACGGGTGATGGAACATTTTGGGGTTGAAAATTGGGGCAATTGAAGCCCGGAGGGTTATAGGGTCTTGGAGCATTGTATGAGCTGTTTTGTGAGCTGAAATTTTGTTGGGAACTATTGTAAGGGCTGTTTTGTGATTGTTGTTGTGGATTCAAAACGTTTTGGCTTTTGTAGGAAAGGTTCGGATGATTCCTATAGCCTTCATTATAGTAGTTCGAGTATGGATTGTTTTGTTGAGATTGAAAGGCATGGACGGGATACATACCTCGGCATTCATGAGAAGAATGACCGGAAACGCCACAAGAATTGCAAGACACGTCATGAGAAGTGTGCATTGCCGCTACCGTTTGACCGCTAGCGTTTGAGGAACCCGCTTGCATTTGACTCATCATCATAGCGGTCATAGCATCCATCTTGGCATTAAGCATGGCCACCGCGTCGCTGTCGTTCTTACGACCGCTTCGAGGGATGTTCCTAGAGCTCCCGTATTGCGCATTGTGGATAGCCATGGCCTCAATCGTATCCATAGCCTCATCCATGTCTATATTATCAAACTGACCATTCGCCGCCGAGTCAAGCACTTGGCGTGACTCATTATAAAGACCGTTATAAAATTGCATCACGATAAACCACTTGTCCATGCCATGATGATGGCATTGACGTTGCAAGTCTTTATAGCGCTCCCACGCATCAAACAAACTCTCATCTCCTTGTTGTCGGAAGCTCGTGATTTGGCTTCTAAGCATGGCGGTCTTCTCCGGAGGGAAGTACTTTTGGTAAAATGCAAGCACAAGAGAGTTCCAATCCACAATCGCAAGAGCTACACGATTCAAGGAATTAAGCCACAACTTGGCTTTGTCCCGGAGGGAAAATGGGAAGAGCATCTCCCAGATTTGATCTTGCGTCACTCCCGTTTGTTTGATCGTCGAGCAATAGTCACAAAAATTCTGAATGTGAAGGTTAGGGTCCTCACCGGGGCTTCCCCCAAATTGACTACGCTCGATCAAGTTGATGAACGCGGGTTTTACTTCAAAGTTGTTCGCCGCTATGTTGGGCATTGCATTGCCCGTTGGAATTTGAGCCGCAGTTGGCTTCGAGTGATTGGATAGCTTCACCATTTTCTTTATCTCGGGTGTAGCTTGAGCTTCTTTTGAGGTTGAGGTAGAAGGGGAAATAGCTTCCAAGTCCTTAAGCAAGTTTCTGCGCTTTAGAAATGTACGCTCCGGGTCAAACTGAATTGCCAAGCCTTTTTGAGACGTACGCGTGTTCCTGGGCATGCACAACACTCGAGTAGACGTAAAAAGCGGCCTCAAGGAATTGAGGTTCCTTGAGACAAGAGTAACAATAAGACAAGAACCAAATAACAACAAAAACAAAAGCCGTCTCCCCGGCAACGGCGCCAAAATTTGATAGGCTTAGTCGCACTCGCCTAGTCAAAGATAATACCAAACTCAACGCTAGTGTAGCTAGGGTAAGTCGGGATCGTATCCACAGAGAGATGGTCGTTTATGTTGGTTACTTTGAACGATTCTAGTCTCGGTTCGAATGAGGGTTTGGTTACTAAAGCTATAGCGAAAGATAAGGGTATAAACTATAAGGAAAAGGTCTAGGGAGTCGGGTTAGGCAATGGGTAAGTTAAGGCCAAGGATGATGATCGGAATGAGTAGGTATCGCACATGCTAAGGATAATGCTCGGCCTCTCGGTCTTAAGCTCCTCTAGGTCTCGAATGCGGGCTCTCGCAACTTACAAACGAGGGTCCTAATGTTTACTCTCGCGCCTACCCTAGAACTAGGCTTTCATTCTTAAGTTCAAGGGTGCTAGATACTCGCTAAAACGTGATCAAGGAATCAACGAGAGCAATCAAGCAAAGACTAAACAAAGCATGACAAAACCTAACTCAACAAGATCATCAAACTCAAGCAAAACCAACACCCATGCTTCACCTTCTCTCCCTAGATAAAGAACTACCCACTCATAGCGAAAACAACAACGAAAACGAAGGAGGAAGACAAAAACATGATCAACAACGTAATATATTGAAATGATAATGAAAGGGGAGAAGTTGAATACAATACCAATTAGAAATTGCAAGAGAAAGTAGATGAATTCAAACAACAAAACCGAAATAGATGATCAAACGAACATAAACCGAGTCGGGAATTGAAATTACAAAATTATAAAAGTATGAAACCTAGGATTTTTAGAGAATGTATTTTAAAGTGCTTAGAAAATGCTGTGAAAAGATGAGAAAGAATTATCATCCAATGCTCCTTCAAATAGACGATTTATTTTAAGCACACGAAAAGTCGAACCCGTCCCTGGCATCCGGGACAGGTGTCCCGTCCGGGACCACCACACACCTCCATCCCAAGCCTACGGGATGCTTGTCCCGTGTGGTTCAGTTTTGGTGCTTGTTTCGGCACTTCCTTTCCTTAGCTTATTTTCACTTCTTTGTCGTCCCAAGGCGTAGGGACAAGGCCTCGGTCGTCCCAAGGCATAGGGACGAGTTCCAAATTGAGTATAAGAGCTCCAAATTCAGTCCCGAGGTCCCGGAACACCTTCAAACGCTAAAACGAGGCTCGTGCGCAAGCGAAACGCAACGAAACCAACTCGAAACATCACGAAACTTTACGATACTTCCCGAAACCTCCCGAATAGCATCCTAACCTCCAAATATGCGCGTGTACCTGCAAAATGGACACAAAAACGCAGCAGGGCCAAAACGGAGAGAAATAGGAGCCGAAATGCATTTAAAAGTACGAGAATCGCAAAGTAAAGCTCGTGAACAAGGGGCTATATATAAGTAAATATATGAGACATCATTAGTACCATTTTTTGAAACTGCAGTCCCTCCGTCCCGGTCATTTGTTTACACTTTCCATTAATGTTTTTGGTGATCCATGAGTGAAGTGGGCCCAACGTCCTTAACCAATCACATTATTTAATTTTACCTACTTTAAAGCAAGTGAGACCTCATTTGTACTTATATTATTATTTTTCAGTTTTTTCCTTTACCACTCTCCTCACATCGATAATTGTGTATAAACTAAACATAAACAAATCATTGAAACGGATGGAGTAAATGAAACTGTAAATGTAACAAGTACAGTTACATTTACAAATTATTATAGTTTCGAAAAATAGTACTAAGAGTTCCGAGACTTACCGAACTTAAAAATATTTGTGGATTTAGCTGAACTTGACTATATGTGTGTGTCTTATGCTCTCTAAACATACAAGTTACATTTTGTGAATCTGTCAAATTAACTAATTGAATATGTCACTTAAAACTTGACGAATGCATAACCTTTGTAATACGTTCAGTGTTCATTTTATAAATATGTGGTGAAATGGTATAAATATATTTGACTAGCATTTAATGAATTACAAAGTTAATTTACACATTAAATGTATCTTTTTTATTCCATTAAATGTCAATTTTATTTCATAAAATGTTAAAATTATACAAAAATAAAATAAAATTAATTGTATTAAAAAAATTTTCTTAATTTATCAATATTGTAAGAATTTCAAAAAAAAAAAAAAAAAGGAAAAAATAGTCAAACGGTGGATGAAAGGGAGGGCCGAGAGGGTATACACAAGTGGGTACCTCAAGGTGTAGCCAAAAAACCCGATTACTAAAAATCGTAGACGTTTTTACACGAATTGTCGACGTTTTTCATAAAAATTACGGTGACTACCCCTAATCTCTTTTTCTCTCACCTATTTTCTCCTATCAAAAAAACAAAAAGCAAACAAAAGCAAAAAAAAAACAAAAAAAACAAAACCAAACATAATCATGAAAATGAAATCAAACACACCCAAATTAATCAAAATCAAACACAAAATATGAATGAAAATCATACCTCAGACAACATCTATACTCAAACTCAAACCCAAATTTGAATGGACATATTTTAATGATCAAGAATAAAGTAGAAACTAGATCTACAAACTCAAACTTTCTACTACTGTTATTGTACTCCGTCAACCGCCGTAGACCACCGCCCTGTCCTCTGCCCTCTATGGACCGCCGCCCTTGCTCCCTCTACCGTCCAACCACCTTGTCACCACCGTCTTGTAGTGGCCGAATCTGGGTCTTTTTTTGTTTTAATATGTTTGCAATGTCTAAGTAGTAGTTTGTAATGCTAAGTACTAATCTTATTTTTGTTGTTGAATAATATTTTGGACGTCCAGTTTTTTAATACAGCCATGGTAAGAAAAAAAAAAAAAAAATCACCCTCCTATCAAGGAGGGACGTCGAATGTTTTAGCATAGCCACAGTAAGAAAAACAAATTCATCGTCCTACTATAGAGGGACGTCTAGTTTACCGACACAACCACGACATGACAATCATAGTCATTGTCCTGCCATGGAGGGACATCCAGTTATTTGTTACGGCCACGGTAAGACAAACAACTTCATCGTCCTACCATGGAGGGACATTAAGTTATTCGCAATGGCCACGGTAAGACAAACAAATTCATCGTCCTACCATGAAAAGACGTCCAGATGATTGTCCTTATATAAAACGAAAATTATATTTTTCCAAGTCTAAAATAAAGTTCAAATGCTAAAGCTGCATATTACATAGCAATGTCATAGTCATGAAACTACAAAAAGATGATTAAGAACATTATATTTTTCCAAGTCTAAAATAAAGTTAAAATACTAAAGTTACATATTACAAAGCAATGTCATAGTAATGAAACTACATCAAGATGATACATCATTCTACCCACTTTAGGTGTCGTCGGACTCAACGTCAAATACTAACGAACGCTTTCTCATCTTCATCCAACCTCGCATAATGACGATGTCCGTCTTTGTACTTTGTTAGATCATGGTTGTGAAATTCAAATTTTTGGGCTGTCACAATATTCCAAAGTATCAATCTTTCATTATCAACAAAATGGTAATTTTGCACGGCTCTAATACATAATTGGCAATCACACTTTTGCGTTTTCGGCTTCTTTTTTGGGTTGTCGGGATCATATACACCCTTGCTTCGTCCATACCTAGAACATCGGAAGTAAGAAGCCAATAACTCGGGTTGTCGTCGATTTTTAGACCCATTAGTTGCTTTAACTAAAGCAAATCCATTATCCAATTAAATCTCGTTAGCCCATTTAAAAGCTAACTTATATTAGAGAATATTTGGGATATTAGGAAATAATATTAGAGAGATTATTTAGAGAAATATTAGGATAGAATAATTGATGAAAATATTACGTTATGGTAATATTCTTTTAGATATTTTACTAATATTGTTAGGTGACCGTATTATAAATACGGTATCATATTATCATTATTAAACAAGTCATTCAGTTATCTTATATGGTATTAGCCTAAAATTTGATCCTCTCAAAATACCTTCCGCTTTGCTCCAACAACGTGCTAAATCCGCTGGCCGGAGATGGCTAATTGGCTACCACATGCCATCTCCGGCGGGTATTCGTTTCCGTTAATTAGTACTCGTACGTAGTATCTATTATTATTAATTATTAGTATATGTAACACCCCGTGTTATTTTAACACAATATTATAAAAGAATTTAATTCTTTAAATTAAATTCATCCTTTTTCCTTATAATAAAAATGCGTCTGAATTTTTTTCGCCAAATAATACTAAATTTTCTTAAATCCAAATTTAAAAAAAAATTGAAAAATAAATATGTTGTATTATCTTTAGAATTAAAAAAGAAACACAATTCAAAATTTTATAAAAATCAACACAAAACTAATATCGCTTTTCAAATTTAAAAAAGGTTAAGTTATGTTTACTATTCATAAAAATAAAAGTAAAACCTTTTATTCATAAAATTCAATTTCGAACATTTTTCATTTTCGAATAAAAATGAACCCTTATACTTTTCCCGTCTTTGAAATTCGGGTCAACGATTTCAAACACGCAAATCAAGGTTAAGCCATCTTATCCTCTTCCACTTTCTTCTTAATTTTTGAAAAGCAAACTTAACATCAAACTTAGTAATCATTTTGATTATTTTTAATAAATCATTATATATTAATATCTAATTACTATTTCAATTCTATTTAACTAACACTTTTGAATATTATCGAAATTATGAGTCACCCCTAATTTAAATTGATTAAATTTTCGACAGTTGAATATAATTCTTTAAATGTAAAACATTCAACGAAAAAAATAACTATTTCGACTGAGGAAATTTTTATTCGAAGTTTCGAGGATTAAAACTCAATTTTTGTTTTTAGTACCTTTCGAAAATTATTTTTATTTTTATTTTCGATTTTATTTCAAAACACTATTTTAAGATCATATCCATTATTTAGAAACTTTCTGCGATCGCGCAAATCGAAAATTTCGAAAACGAAAATCGGGCCCGAAAAATTTATTTGACCCATGAGATTTTGACACCAAAGTCAAAGTCTATCCTCTTCCATTTTTCCTTACACATGTCTTACACCTTTAATTTTGTCATCATCATTTTATTTTTGTATTAAAAATTTAAAAGTAAATACACAATAATAAGAATACATACAAAATACATATACAAATACAATACTACCATTTCTTTTACACACAACACTTACAAATATTTCATAAAATCCTTTTAAAATTCATTTCTAAAATAAAATGAAATTTAATAGTGTAATCCAATTTCTATAGTAATTTTATATCTTACGATTATTTAAAATCACTTTTAGCGAAATCTTTTGTTTTGAAAATTTTATCGACTTCCTTAACTTTTAAATATTTTCATGAATAGTAAATAAAATATTTTAGTCTTAGAATTCAAAAGTAGAGATATTTCAAAAAATCGTCAAACGCGCACCCTTTAACTTTTACCGTCTTTGCCGCCCGACTTTTTAAACCCGATTTATTTCGTAAAAACATTTTAAAAACATCAAGGGGACATTTACTAACACCAAATAGTGTTTATGATACTAGTAACCTATTTTGATATTTATGTTTCCTAATTACATTATAATTAAACATTATTTTCATTAAAAATCAAACCTTTTCTAATACATTATTTAACCTAATTCATTACAACTTGTCCTCATAATTTTTCTAAGTGCAAAAATCACTTTGTTGCTCTCCTTTGTGCCGTAGCATCTCCTCCATTTCCTCTCTTTTATTTTCTTTCATTTTTTTTTCCTAAAACCATTAAAATAAAACCCTAATATTATTTCTAATAATTCCTAAGTATTCTAGTTAATTAGTGGGTATATTAGGAGCTAACTTCTTGGATTATTTTGAGTGAAGAACATGGGTGTTATGGGTTAAGAATTTTTCCGATCTAAAATTTATTTTAGATCCCCGACGATAACTAATAATCTACCAAATAAGGTGACTAGTTATATCTCATTTTAACCTCTTTTGTAAATTAATTTGATTTTTATTATAATTTTATATGTATGATTTTTATGGTAAAATATGTTAAACATCATTATGTGCACTTGTATGTTTAAGTGGAGTATAAGTAATGATAATAAATAAATAATGTTTAATATAGATGTGTAGTAGTATTATGATAATATGTTTAGTTTAATTAGAAATGAACATTTTAGATTATTGTTCTTATGATTTTTATGTTTATTTATGTTTTAGTTATGTAGTAATCACATATAAAATTATGTTAAATAATAACAATGAGTTTAAAGTGAATAAAAATCGAAAACGAAATTTATGTGTGTGTTATTGTTTCTCACGGTTTTTCCCATATTTTTAAATAAATTTTCACTTTTAATTTTTGTAAATAATCTGTTGTATTAAGTTAGATTAAAATGGATGTTACCATGTTAAAAAAATTAATTTAGAAAAATAAATTATAAGTTGTTAAATATGACTTTGTGTTCTTAACTTTATTATTTGTGTTCTTGATGTTCTTTAGATCTTCATGTGATGTTCATCATTTTTGTAGACTTTGATTTTGTTTTATTTTAAGTTTGTTAGTAATTTTTGTTTTTGTTTAATTATTAGTTTATGTTATGTTAGTAGTATCACTTAAATCAACTTATACTTTTAGAAAAACATTTAGAAAATTTATTTTTATATTTTAGTTCAAATATTAGTCAAGTGAAGTTTTTAGTAAAATTTCATTTTAGTTAAAATCGTTTTAGTATAATTAGAATAATTAAAATATAAAGACTTTAAGCTAAAAACCGATAAAAATCAAAAAGTTAAAATTTGACCACCAGCACCATTAGCCACGGCATTAGGCCTATTTTTAGGGTTAAATTTGTTTTTATCACTTTTTAGTTTATTGTTTAAATAATTTAATTAGTAGTTAATAAGTTAGAATTAAAAAATTAAAAGAAATAAACGAATTTTCATATAATACACATACCACTCGACATTTCCATTTAAAATGGACTTAAATTGATCAAAATGAAAATATCACTAAGTCACTAAAGTTTACTAGTTAATAGAATTGAATTTTTGTATATATCGATTTCGTTATAAAAGAAATATAATAAACCGATAAAAATGAGTAACCGTTATAAAAAAATGAATTAAATCGTGTGCTACTGCCTTTGCAAATTTGGACTGTTGGACTTGAACATACGGACTAAAATGAACAAACCACGATACTATTATTAAATGAATATCGCTAAATTTAGTAGATAGATGACTAAATTTAACTAAGTGTCACTTTAAAATAAATATCATTTATCACTTTTTACAAACTGAACTTAACGACTTTGAAACTAGGATTTTACTTAATGACTAAGTTACGTTTTTAGACATAGAAAATATTTAGATAACTTAGTAACTAAGCTAAATCATGAATAGTGACCGATGAATCGTGACTGAGATGAATAGTGACAAGTGAATAGTGATTGATGAGTAGTAACCTAGATGAATAGTGTCGATGAATAGTAAATCAGAACGAGACTTGTTAAACAAGTAACGTCCCAAATTTCAAGACGGTGATTAGTACCCGGGACAAAACTAGTTGAACAAGTAACGTCCCAAAATGTATTTAAGGGGAATTTGAAGTAACTTGTTGAACAAGTTATCTTTTCAAATCCCGAGACGTGAATAGTGAAAAATTCACGAAACTTGTAAAACAAGTAACGTATCAAAATTCAAAGATATTTCAAATTTCAAAATTTGAAATGTTGAAAATAATTGAAAATTTACTAAGTATAGAAAATTAAAAATGAATAAGTAAATAACTTAAAGTGTTTTGAAAAACACTTAAATAAAATTGGACATATTAATAAACGTATCTATATAGAAACTTAAAAACGTTAATAATAACAATACTTCAAATAATAAACGAACATGTTATGTGATCATATTAAACCTACAATTCAAATTAAACGTTTGACGATATGACAAGGAGAGTCTAGTAACATGTGATATTAAATATCAAAGACGTAATAAATCGAAGTAAGTTAAAGAACACGTCAAACGCTTGAGCCTCCGATATGAAAACGTCAATCGTAAGTGAAATGGGGTTTAGGATAGTCTTGTACGGATACCACTATCTCGGTCACTGAGCGTTGGCCATATCGAATAGTGTGGTTTTCAAGCCGGCAGCTTTATTGCTTAGCATCCTGCCCATGCCGTTACGCCTTAAGTCGTACTGCCTAAGCCGTACAAGATAATGAATACGCCAACTCTTTTGGGTCAGTCTCTAGGAAATAGTCGTTTTATTCAGAGTTAAGGTGCTCTATGAATAGCATAGCCTACTCTTAACGTGAATACTCATATATGCATATTAGACAAGCGTTTAATTCCCCTATTTCGCTAGAGGTATCAGGGCCACCGCAACCTTGTGGATTCGGGTCTGTTATGCGGTTCTGTCTCCTTTCCGTGTTTCGTTCTTAGTGGGCGCGCCACTTGCATTCACTCTTGCCACATGTAAAAATCATTTGACGGGATTGTATCTGAAGTTCGAATCATTTCGAACACTAGAAGATGAGATGCAAGTACTATAGTATTCGGCGTGGTTTACGAGTCGAGTAAGTCGCTGCACTATGGTAGTGAGATGCAAGCGACTAGAGTACAATGGCCTACTCAGTGGTCAGGCTCGTAAGCAGTATGTGTTGTTCGATTAAATGAGAATGAGCGCGTACTATCTTTGAAAACTAAAGACCTCAAATTTCTGAAGTGGATCGAGTCTGGATGATGTGAATGATACGATATGTATGTTTGTCTGCGATCTGGTATCGCTTTGTAATTCTGCTGATTGCTGTGACACTATGGCTATGACATTATCTGTTATTTGCTTTTATAATTGATATCATACTTATATGATTTATCGCTTTAAACTGCATGCTTATTATGACTTATATGTCTTTATATGCTATATGTAATAAGCATGTTTATGTTTTTATCATAATGTTATAATTATAAAGCGATAATAATAATCCAAAGTAATTGAAATCGAGGGTAAGTATGAGCATAGCTAGTCATTGTTCGCTCCGCGGGCACCCCTCATCAGTTTATTGTGCAAGATAATCGTGGACCAGGAGCTGAATTTTGGACGGGGCCACGCGGCGTTTTTATGTTTTATTTTAAGTTGTTTTCGAGAGAGATGTAATATATACTACGATACTCTTTTAAATTTCCGTACTTAGAGTTGTTTTATTCAACTCTTGAACGATGTTGTAACATTTGGGTTTTTATGTATAATTAATGACACTGGTGTAAGACTTAATTAGTTTCCGCCTTACTAATTAAAGTCGACAAAAAACCAGGTTGTTACAGTATAAGCTCTTGTTTTTAATTTGGAAAAATTAATGTAGCCATCCCACCCAAATACAAATTCTTGCACAACATACACCCTCGCTATATGCCTCCATACTTCGGTTGCCGTCATCCACATCAAGTGGGTTTCGGCGATATTATTGCTGATGGTGACTCCGACCTTGCTGCTCCAATTATCATGCTTGCTCTCTCGGTTGCTAAAACAACCCTATCTGTTGTGTTACTTTTACAACAACCACCGTCATCGTATCCCGCTACGATGTCATACCTAAATCATTGCTACGTCCGTCATCGGCTTCTCCACGTCCGTCTCGGGTTCGCCCTAGTTACGACCGCTGCCTAATGGGCCGCTTCGTGTGATCTCTTCAGCCGTTTGCTTTAGTCAATTTTGGACGTGTGCTTTGTATTTTGGTTTAATGTTACTTTTGTTGTTTTGCTTGTATCGATGAGTTTGCTTCGGCCCTCACGATTTTGGTGTCTCACGAGTTTGCTTCGGCCCTTGTGCACCATATTTTTATTTTTCTTTTTCTTTTTATATAGTCGGTGTTTCACGAGTTTTCTACGGCCCTCGTGCACCTTGACGTTAGTTGAGTCAATGTCCCACAAGTTGCTTCGGTTCTTGTGCACTCTATGTCACCATGTGTGGCAATTTTCTCATGGCAAAGATCTCAGACACGACAGGGCAACGTTATCGGTTAAAGCGTCGACAAAGATTAACTCAGTTCTTTGATTTACGTGGCATCATCAATCAACTATATTTTGGTCCAGTCAAAGCGTTCGTAATCTTCCTTTTTGAATGAGGGGGTGTATTAGAGAATATTTGGGATATTAGGAAATAATATTAGAGATATTATTTAGAGAAATATTAGGATAGAATAATTGATGAGAATATTACGTTATGGTAATATTCTTTTAGATATTTTACTAATATTGTTAGGTGACCGTACTATAAATACGGTATCATATTATCATTAAAAAACAAGTCATTCAGTTATCTTATACTTACGATCCGCAAAACATTCATTTGTTACGAATAAAGCAACAACGTCACCACCTAAAATTTCAAATGAATCCTGCAAAATGCAAAATAGATCATTGAAATATTTAACGTTGTCACAATATATAGATACGTCGAGGATGGTCCAACCACGGAAGGGATAAACATATTTAACGTTGACTCCAATGGTAGGTCAACAAAATTCAATGTCCCTCCACGTAAAGACGAAAACTTGTTTGGCTTACCATGGATGGACAATGAAAGGAGAAATAGTGAATTTAGGTGAAGAGAGAGAGAGAGTGAGCAAAAATAATGATAAGAAGTATCGAACCAATGACTTACTCCCTCCCTTTAACTCTATTCAATCCAACCCCTTTTTGATATCGTTCATTCAATTAGATAGTTTTATATATCTCTGTCGATGCAATCAGGAAAATATAGTCATGCAGTTCCTGTTTGATACGTATAAATGATTGCAATAAAAATATCAAATTTTTATACAATAACTTTTCAATAATATCAAATTATATATATTAGCGTTCTAACATTTGTGTTATTAAACGCGAAAAAGCAAATGATTATAATGAAATTGAATGGTGAGAGTAAATCACAAAATACTTTCGTCCTTACCACTAGACCAAGATATTTTCGATTAAGCCGGCCTTATAAATAGAATTTTGCTAATAAATACTCCACAATTCAAGTCCATTTTATGTATATCACTTTTTAACATTAAATGGGCTTATAGAATTTTAGATTTTACATTCAATATATAAGTGAAAGCATAGTCATGTTTGATTTTGTTATATTCGTTCAGTTACATGCAATATTAATATCTAAATTTTCGTAACATATAAGTAAAGTTATTTCTATTATTGTAAAACGGATCTCAACACGTATAATAAAGTATATGCACAAAATGAAATTGAATATACGGAGCATTCTGTTTCATTTTCACCTCCTTTCCTTTTTAAAACGTAGTTGATTATTTTATAGGTTTTTTTACTCCATCCTATATTTTTTCTCCTCTTTTTTCCCATTAATTACGTACCCCTTCACGTATCTTATCATCTTACTTGTTTTCTCTCCTCTCCCTCCTAAAATTGTTCATTGATTTTTACAGTATGATAGATTTTGAAACTTAATTTCAAGTTAATCAATTAAAACAAAATACTAAGAAGTAGTTAATTAGTTTTTATTTATAATTAATATTATTGTTAAAAAAGAATTAGAATTTCGTGGGTATGTGGACTGAAATTAGGATTTAATGGGGAAAAGGTAGATGTCTGACGTTGGGTACGTGTGAGCAATTGGTGAGGGCCGGCCAGGCGGAGGGCGGTTGAACAGGCGGCAAGGGGGGCCAATTGACAGTGGTTGTTGGTGATGATTATTTAGTTTGGATGGATAATTGTTTGATTTTTTTTTTTTCCAAAAAATTAAGTTATTATATTTATTTGGGAAGTTTCCCAAGGTAACCCCTGATGTTTGACACATTTTCAGTGGTACCCAAGTTTTTAAGTTTGTATCCATGGTACCCTCCAACTTTCAATTTAGCACTTTTCGTGACATTTTGGCTAACTACTGTTAAAAACACACTGACATGTCTCTATTAATATAAGGGAGTTTTCCATGGTACCTCTGAAGATTGACAATTTTCCGATGGTACCCAAGTTTTTTATGTTTGTGCCCATGGTACCCCTCAATTTTGAATTTAGCACTTCTGATGACCTTACTCACTTTTGATTTATAATAATGTCGTGAAATGTAAGCATATTAATCAAACTTTTGTTGAGGTGGACATTAAAATTCATTTTACTTCTTCCAAATAATAAAAAAGAATTACGATAAAATAAAATGGAGCACTCGATCTCATCAACTAGGGTGTACAAATTTCTTTATATAGCAGGTGTAACTTTAAAATTTTATTCCGTTCTTTATTTGAAGAGATCTTATAAATTATTTTAAAAAAATTAACTCATGTTCGATGTACTTATAAGTCGTGCATTTGCATGCTTCTAAACTTGACATTATTAATCAGAAGTGAGCAAGGTTACATGAAGTGTTGAACTAGGGAGTACAAAAAATTTCATATAGTGGGCATAACTTAAAATTTTCATTTTTTTTTTCATTTTTTTTTTCATTTTTTTTTTAAATTTGAAGAGATCTTATAAATTCTTTAAAAAAATTAAAAACATATTCAATGTATTATAAAGATTTTACTTATAAAGTAACTTTATTGTACCGCAATTGGTGCATTAGTCTTTGCAGCATTAATGCTTTTTGCTAGGTGGTTTCATTATCACAAAGTTACGCCAAAATTGGCTTGGTTAATAATTAATTCATGCACTTGCACGGTTTTTAAACTAATTTTTGCATGGTTTCGAAATTAGTTATAAAAAAAATAATCACCTCGGCAAAAGTTTGATTAATATGTTTAAACTTGACATTATAAATCAAAAGTGAGTAAGGTCATCAGAAGTGCTAATTCAAAGTTGAAGGGTACCATGGAAACAAACTTATAAAACTTGGGTACCATCGGAAAATTGTCAAACTTTAGGGGTACCATGGAAAATTCCTTTATATTAATATTGACATGTCAATGTGTTTTTAACGGAAGTTAACCAAAAGGTCACGGAAAGTGCTAAATCGAAAGTTGAAGGGTACCATGGACACAAACTTAAAAACTTGGGTACCACCGAAAAAGTGTCAAACTTCAGGGGTACCATATGAGAAATTTCTCTATTTACTTTTCTTTAGTTCTTTCAATTATTTAAATATTAAATTAATTAATTAATGTTTTTATTAGTTGATTTATTTAATTTTGGTTTTTTTTTTAAAAATTATATTTAATTTTTATTTTATAGAGTAATGAAAAAGTTTATATGAATAAGTAAATTGTAGGATATAGTAATAATATGAGACCAAGTAAATTGTAGGATATAGTAATAATATGAGACCAAGCTAAATGGGAATTTTTTTTATTTAATTTTTTTATAATTGTGTGAGATACTTATAAAAAGGATATTATGGGAAAATCCTTATTGGAAAAACATAACCCTTTTAAAAAATACTCCCTAATAATTTTGTGGAGGACGTGTGCAGATGCTGTGAATATCAGACACATAGTATTAATTTTTATGAAAGAATAATTAGAATTATCCTTGAAAAATGGAGGAAAATACGGTGAGCAAAGTGACAGGCAAAATGGGGTGGTAGTTTAGCACAAAGCACAAGAAGCTAGCTAGCTAAATAATAATCCAATGCAAGTGATGTACCAATGCACGTATGCAACTTAAATTTACTTCACTTCTCAACAACTCAAACGCCTCTATATAAAGTGTACACCATACCCTCTAAATTTAGGGCATTCCTCATGTGCATTCTTACCAATTTATATTATTCCTCACTATTTTTTGTTCTCTCAATCTTAGATACTTTTGCTTATTGGTAAGTTCAATACTTTATTGTCTTCATCTTATCAACAATATATTATTTTTCATTTAAGGATATTGAAACATGTGTATGCAATTTTGTGCATCAAGTTGCATTTTGTATTACCTTTAATTATTTTCTTGTTACTTGCTGGGCCATTTGTATAAAAACGATTATACCTTTATATCGATAAATAGTACTCCCTCTGTTTCAATGAGATAACCCCATAGTCCCACTTTTCTCCTCACAAAAAGTGGATTCATGAGGCTATCTCATTGGAACAGAGGGAGTATAAGATAACATAAGCTATTACCTCTGTTTTAGGCATTTGTTTACACTTTTTTCACATCTCTTTCACAAAAAAATTAAACTGTATACAAATAACTGAAACGGAGGGAGTACATAACACTGAGTAATACCTTGTAAATAAAAAGAAAATAAAAGTATTGTGTTTTTTTATCAAAAAATAAATTTAAATAAAAAAAAAGGAAAAAAAAGTATTGAGTTTGTTTACTAAAAAAGTATTATGATGCTATAAATTTTTATGTTTTAGCTATTTACTCGTATTTGGCAGTAAAGGTATACTCGTATTATGAGTAGTCGTATAAGGTACGGAGTATATTTTATTTGAAAATACATATAATTGTCAACTTTTCATCCACCTATTAGCCAAAACACAAATTAGATATGTATCTACCAACAAATTTAACACCAATCAAAGCAATTCGAAAAAAGAAAATGTAGCTATGTACGTAGCTTAACATTACTCTAAGAACACTAGATGAGATTGAATAGAGTGAAGTTATTCCAAAGAAAAAATGTATGAAATTGTAGTCTTTGGTTGTGCAGAGAGAAACAATGGGGTTCAAGACGCGGATGATTTTTCCATGGAGTTTTGTTTCGGTGGTAGTGGTGGTGGCCGCGATGAGTACCATTGGAGTAATGGGTGCAGCACCGAGAAAACACGTGGACGTACCCTTTGGAAGAAACTATGTACCTACTTGGGCATTCGACCACATCAAGTACAACAATGGTGGCTCTGATATTCAACTCATGCTCGATAACTATACCGGTATATATACGCTCCATTATTGTCGCCTGTTTCATTATAATACATTTCTTCGTGAAACAGTATCTTAGTTTTAATCGGAATTTGGAGTATTCGCCTTTGTAATTGTGTTTTTCTAGCTACAGTTGAAGCTCGTGTTGTGGACATCTGATCTCCTTCACCTTTAAAGTAGACTCAAGTTTAATCATACCGCGAAATTATACTTTGATCCTTTTGATTAACTCCCTAACCGTCTTTGCACTATACCATTGAACAACCCGAAAAGGAAACAGAATGAAAAATAATGGATCGAGAGAGTACTTTGCATATTATTTCTACGTTTTTACATTTATTTCGATATTTTTGGGGTGTTTAGGCGGTACTTCTGTTCATCTGATAGATTTACTCGGTATATGACAGGAACGGGATTTCAGTCCAAATCAGCGTATTTGTTCGGACATTTTAGCATGCATATCAAGATGGTAGGAGGGGACTCTGCCGGGACTGTGACTGCTTTCTACGTGAGTCCTTACCACCTTCTTCCTTTTATACTTCTCCATTGAATGACTGTGTATCTTTACTCGGCATATTGTTGATCAAGTACGTTGATTTTCTCATTTGGTGTGTACCTTATAGCTCTCGTCACAAAACTCGGAGCACGATGAGATCGATTTCGAGTTCTTGGGGAATCGGACTGAACAACCCTACATATTACAGACTAATGTATTCACCGGAGGCAAGGGAGACCGAGAACAGAGAATTTATCTTTGGTTCGATCCAACCAAAGAGTATCACACTTACTCTGTACTGTGGAATCTATATCAAATCGTGTGAGTTTATATTCCATGTTTCGGGTTTAATGTCACCTCACCTGAATAAACGACTTACCGAAAAAGGGCTAAAGTGTCGAAGCTCAACATTTTTGGTTCTTGTGTAATCTTGTTCATCTTCTTGTTGTTGTTGTTTTGTATAGATTCTTTGTGGACGAGGTACCAATACGGGTGTTCAAGAATTGCAAGAATTTAGGAGTGAAGTTCCCGTTCAACCAACCGATGAAGCTATACTCGAGTCTATGGAACGCGGATGATTGGGCAACTAGGGGCGGCCTTGAGAAGACCGATTGGTCCAAGGCTCCTTTTATAGCGTCTTATCGGGGGTTCCATATCGATGGTTGTGACGCGACTTTGGAGGCTAAGTATTGTGCTACACAAGGGATCAAATGGTGGGATCAGAAAGAGTATCGAGACCTTGATCAGTTCCAGTATCGACGGCTTAGGTGGGTCCGCACCAAATACACCATCTATAACTATTGCAAGGATAGGAAAAGGTACCCCAAGGTCCCTCCGGAATGCCGTATTGACCGTGATCTCTTTTAAGGGACGTCGCTATTTTATAGGTTCTTATTTAAAACTACTTTATCGTAAAATTGTGTTACGGATTATTTACACGAGTGATTTTTTATATTAGTTACCTGATAAGATAAATTTATAAAAAATGTTGGTGCGCGCGCCTTTCCTATAGTCGCTCCGTTCCGATCATTTGTTTACATTTTTTTTTTAGCACTATTCAACCTAAATGGACAGTTTCAATATAATTTCAAATATATCACATAAAATATAGTCATATAAAGATGTTAGATTGGTTTTACATTAAAAATATCCAATTTTTATAAATATTAATATTATGTAAATTAAGATAATAATTTAACAAAAAGGTGGTTGGCAAACGTGTAAAAGACAGAATATAAATAAGTGATCGGGACGGAGAAGGTAGTGAGGTACGTTATACGAAGTGCCATTTCTATAGGAAGTTGTAAAATATTCTTCTTAACAACTACTTCCTCCATTTTTGTCAATTGTATACATTTGCTTTTTGCACTTACGTCGATGCACGTTTTCTTTTGTTTATATATTTAGTTACATAATTCCGAAAATTATAAAATTTACATATTAATAATGCTCTCGAAAATGCAATTAAAACAAAATCTCACATGACTATTTTTTATTTCATATATTAGACGATATATCAAAGATTCTCCTTACTTGCGAATAGTGTCCAAAAAGCAAATGTATACAATCCAAAAAAATGGAGGAAGTATGTATTTAATTTGTCTTTACATTTCTATGTTAAGAAGATAGACAAATGAACGTTTTAATTTATACTAGTGACACGACCCGTGAAATTCACGACACCGCTTTAATTTTATATTATATTTACGCTCAACAATTGAGTATTGTATCTCTTGATTCATATGATATATCACACTCTGTGATTTAGGCAACCTTTGAACATGTATATAATAACATAAATGTAATGTGATTTATTAATGAACATCATATATAGGAGTTTTTTTACCAAAGCTTAAATCAAGTACGAGAAATAAAAAATACAAGTTGTATCCATTAGAAGTGAGTCACTCGTAAGTGGACCACATATTTCAGTAGAAGTGATAAATTCTTCAATGTTTATGCCACCTCTGAAACAATATACGGAGTAAAACGTATTGCTTAGTTTTTAACTTTCGTATCCATCTTTTAGCGGATAGTATCCTGTCATCTTTTTTTTTTTTTTTTTTCTTTATTGCCGATTTTGTTTTGGCAACTATAAATGTATAGTATTGATTCAAATAATACATGTCAAATAATTCTGGAAATTAAATATTATGCATATGGAACATGTTACAAAAATGACTTGGTACAAATAAACAAATACATATGGATAGTTCAAGCGTATTTACCAACAATAGCGTATTATTATTAAAACCAAATCTGATTATTGTATTCGATATGAGTCGGTATTTATAAGATACAAAGGACTAGGGCATAATAAAGCCCACACAAAACATAAACTATCGGGCCTATTACCCCCCCTCAAGATGAAGCGTACAAATTTTGAACGCCCATCTTGCCCAGTAAACTAACAAACTGAGGAAGGCCGAGGGACTTCGTAAAAACATCCGCAAGTTGATCCGTAGTATGAACGTAGGAGGGGGCAATAAGGCCGTCTGTAATAGCATCACGAACAAAGTGACAGTTGTAGAGTCCAAGTCTCTAACAAGGTGAAGCTATTTTTCTTTTAACTCGAGAAATTAATCTCTAACAAGGTGATTATTTTTCTCGTTACAAGTCTCTCAACAAAATGAAAATACAATTCAATTGTCTAGAGAGACTTATCGTAACTATGCACTTTTAAAGATAAGATTTAAAAACAAAAGTACACGTTTTAAAGTTCTTTCAAAATCAAACAAGTATTTTGCAAATATGAATGAAGAGCACGACTTAGACAACAAAGTCAAAATATTTTGCAAAATTGTGAATTACGAACACTTTGAAAGACTTAGATTATTTTTGATAAAAATGTAAGTGATAAGCTTGGATAATCTTTTATCAAAAATGAAAGGAGAGTACTTATAGTACTCGAGTAAGATGATACTATTTTACAACAATATTATTTTTTATTACTTACTAAACAAGAAGATAATATTATGAAAATAATATTGTTTGTGAAATATTCTAAGCTCCCTAATTAAAAGATTAAGATGAATTGTAAATGTAATTAGGAAGATACTTTTTGGATTGCTTGTTCTCCAAGAATGAACCTAGACACTTAAGTCTAGTTAGGAGATACAAGATAATATCCATAATATTTAGAAGATAATCCTTTGAAAATATATTATAGAAACCGAAATTATGGATAGATATCAAACAAATATTTTCGGCCAAAATTAAAAGAAGTAAGAAGTATATTTTCAAAATAAAGATATTGTAGGATAAGTTTGGAGGAAAGGAATTATCATAAAAGAATATTTTGAGAGATTACAATATATGGGAAATATTTTGCACAACCTTTACAATTAGGTTTTCATATATTTTAACAAGTAAAATATATTCAAATCTAATTCTAAGATGAGTAAAGATATTCACACATATTATAATAAAAAATATGGGAAACGTTTAACATAAGATAATTCTTTAGAAAATATTGAAAACGATATTTAGAATATATTTAGAGAAAACATTTTATAGTACTAATGTTACTACAACATGCAAGCATGTTATTATAACATTACTACTAAGATTTGTAGTGCATAGTTTCGTTAAGTCACTTTACAAATTTAGTCCTAAAGTCTTGACTTGATACGAAGCTCGTCTTTCTCAACTTCATCATCCTCCTTTGTAAAACTGTTATTCCTACACATCATGTACTCAAACAAACAACCAAGTGATATACGATATAGAAATAAATAACTTGACAATATCAAAACTAAACGTGGAGTCAACAAATTCCCCCTTTTTGATGATGTCAAGTCCTCTAAGATTTATTTCTATGGTCGTTCCCCCTTAATCCAATATCGTCTCAAAAGATGATGAATCACAAGTGAAGGATATATTTGACCTATCTCGTTCCAACCAAAAGACCGTTAGTGATACATAGAACAAAACTCTCGAGAGAGAAACGCAACGGAAAGCAACGATAATGAAATAAAGCAAAGATTAAGCAATCAAATCTTAGGTGTTTTTTCCCCCTCTTGACTTCATCGAAAAGGTTAAGGACTAGAATAATACCAAACTGCAAGCACACATACGCAATATATATTAAGCACACACGAGATTTATTATTAATTAAGCACCAACATTATCCATACTTATTCCATAAAAGCAAGCTAAGAAAACGGAAATAGTTTAGGAAGGCTACACACACATAATAGCCGAAGAAAACGAAACAAGCAACATAATAGCAAATTGTTTGATCAAAAGATTATTCCTAGGATAACTAATAATAAGATGGCTGATGGATGGTTAGGTTAAAGTTTAATAACAGCCCAAAAAATAGCCAGCACTCCAAACAAACGTCCGCAAGAACTCAAACATGGTGGTTTAGCTGAAGTAGGTATACGGTGCGATTCACTTGATCCGTTATAGTGCGCAGGCGATCCACGATTTCTGCAAGCCTCTGCGAAGGGGGGTTCACATGGGCTTTGAAAAGATCCACAACCTGCCCCACATTCTTTCCAAGTGTGTCTCTATGAGTGTTGATGCGCTTAATATCTTCCTCAACATTTGTGACACGATCTCGCACTTTACCAAGCTTGTAATCCACACTAAACAGCGAAGTCAAGATATCATCCTTAGTCTTTGCAAGATCAGTGGCAACTCCCACCAGTTTCTCTTCAAGACTTACAGCCTGACCCTGCACTCCCTCTGTTTTCACTTCAGTTTTCGTACTCTCCACGTTCACCTTTACACCTCCATCCTCGACTTTGACAGCAAGAGCATCCAACTTACCCATCATACGAGTTTCTAAAGCCTCAAGACGTGAAATCATCAAGGCTTGCATCTCTCCCATTAACTCCTCTGTTCTCCCGACATCCACTCTCACTCCACCACTGTTCTCACTGGGTTCACCCACTTTCTCTTTTCCAGGCCTCTGCCTCGGTTTATTGGTCACATCTACACCCTCTAAATTCATACGGCGAAGCAACACCGTGTTCATCATATCAGTTGGTGTACGAGTAAGAGCGTTTTTGCCTACCACGCCCTTATTTTTCAACAAGTTAGAGAGCCACATTCCATACGGAATCACAAGAGTAGGGGAAGTACGAGTGGTGGTCAATTTTTCAAGAGCTGCACTAATATGGGAGAAAATAAACAACGGAAGATTCACCTTATCACCGTTTAGAAGGTGATACAGAAGACGATTTTCATGAGCATCCACTCGTTGAGTACCTCCCTTCTTCGGGACGATAGTAGCATGCATAAAGTTCAAAAGAAAACGAGATAAAGAACTTAACTTTGACACCAATACCTCATCAGATAACTTAGCCTCAGGGTCGAGGAAGGTT
This sequence comes from Dianthus caryophyllus, assembly GCA_023091065.1. NCBI lineage: Eukaryota > Viridiplantae > Streptophyta > Magnoliopsida > Caryophyllales > Caryophyllaceae > Dianthus > Dianthus caryophyllus. The sequence continues at coordinate 4,444,376 of CM041529.1, read as the reverse complement.
TTGTACGCCAACTGCTCGTCTTCGTGCATCCCAGCCCACTTAGCTCCCGAAAACACCTCCACTCCTTCACATGGAATACCCCAAGCTTCACCAAATTCCTCCATTGTGATTTTTATGGCCTTGTCCCCAAAGTTTGCGCAGAGCACTCTGTTTTCCACGCGTAGAGTAGCCCAAAACTGAGCCACTTGTACTGGATAAATCACATGGGAACTGTCCAGAAACTCCTTCCAGCCTTGATGTGCAAGAATAGCGCTGAAATCCTTGAGATTATCGAGTTCGTCGTACCACGAGATGGGGTACACTCGACTCGAGTGAAGAGGATATCGAAGCACTAGGCATGCACGGTAAAACTCCTTCAGTTTGAGGCGTGTTTCTTCCACGGCCTCGAGTATCGGCTTGTTCTCAGCAAGAACGAGCTGCTCATGAGATGGAGTCGAGCTTTCTGGGTCAGTCTTGACGCGTTTCCCTGTTCCCTCACCATCAGAGGAGATTGGTGAGGATGAACGTGATGAATCTGATGATGACAAAACCATAGGTGTTGCTCGAGTTCTCACAGTTCGTTTGGGAGGAGTGTTAGTTTTCTTTGGAGCCATTGATTTTGATGGTTTTGGTTTGAATTTGGGGTTGGTGAAGGGAGTAAATAAGAGAAGAAAGAGATTGTGTGTGTGGTAAAAAGAGAGTGAAGTTGACGGGTGAAAGGTGAGGGAGATGGGGGATTAAATAGGGGGTAAGAAAGCAAGGGTTTTGATAGGGTGAAAGAGAGGTGCGTGGAAGCCTAGGGTAATCTAGGTGTTTTGGATTTGGTAAGTGTAATTATTATCAAGGTAAATAATCTTATGATATGGGATAATAATATTTGAGTAAGATATGCAAGATTTTCGGAAAAATTCTTGTGCAAGATAGAAGATTAGTATCTTAGGATAAATATTAGAGAAGGTTTATTTGGATATAGTGTGTATATTTAAGATCCTATAATATTCTATTTTTGTGCAAGGATTATACCATAATATATGTAGAAGTAATCTCATTAAGAAAGCATAAATAATAATAAAAGAATAATTATTTATACAAGATACGAAAAGAAATGGTCCTAATCGTGGAGTAATGAGATTGTAACATATGGTATAGGGATAATCAAGGGAATAAAATAAGAATACTATTGAGCTCACTAAAATAAACTAGAATGCACCCAATTTTAAAAGCATATAGAATTTCACAGTTTAATACGGACACAGTCTCAAAAACCAAAACTAGTCAATCATAAGAAGAAAAATCACGGCCGAAAATCAATCACAAATCAAGCCAATTTCAAGACGTAATTTCTCAAATCGTTCCCTGGCTAAGGGTTTTGTAAAAATATCAGCTTTTTGATCTTCGGTTGGACAAAAGATTAGTTCAATATTACCTTTTTCTACATGATCTCTCAAAAAATGATGACGAATATCGATGTGTTTGGTCCGAGAATGCATGGCCAGGTTCTTAGATATAGCTATGGTACTAACATTATCACAATAAATAGGTACGCTATCGAAAACTACCCCATAATCATGTAATTGTTGTTTAAGCCAAAGTAGTTGAGAACATACCAAAGATGCTGCAATATACTCACTTTCCGTTGTAGATAATGCAACCGTAGCTTGTTTCTTTGAACCCCAGGACACTATACCCGATCCAAGAAATGTAGCCGTCCCCGAAGTGCTTTTTCGGTCTATTGAGCATCCTCCATAATCCGCATCTGAATAACCTTTAAGATCAAAATTGTCATACATAGGATAAAACAAGTATAAATTCATTGTACCAATTAAGTATCTTAAAATACGCTTGACTGCCACAAGATGGGATTCCTTAGGGTTTGCTTGAAACCTAGCACATACGCACACACTTTGCATAATGTCGGGTCGACTTGCCGTGAGATATAAAAGAGAGCCAATCATGCCTCTATACATAGTCTCATCCACGGCCTTACCATGCTCATCTTTGTCCAATTTTGTTGTTGTAGCCATAGGTGTGGAGATAACCTTACCATTCTCCATACCATACTTCTTGAGCAACTCCTTTATGTATTTTTGTTGATGTATCATTATTCCTTCCTTTGTTTGCTTGATTTGTAGACCTAGGAAGAAACTTAATTCTCCCATCATACTCATTTCAAATTCAGATTGCATTAGGTCTGAAAAATAACTACACAAACTTTCGTTAGTAGCACCGAAAATAATATCATCAACATAAACTTGAACAATTAAAATATTCGACCCCTTGGTTTTCAAAAATAAGGTTTTATCGACAGAGCCACGTTTGAAATCATTTTTGAGTAAAAATTGAGATAAACGATCATACCATGCCCTAGGGGCTTGTTTTAAACCATAAAGAGCTTTGTCGAGAAAATAAACATGATTTGGAAATTCATTACTTTGAAAACCGGGGGGTTGCTCAACATACACTTCCTCTTTCAAATAGCCGTTAAGAAAGGCGGTCTTAACATCCATTTGATAGAGTTTAAAACCTTTGTGAGCGGCAAAGGCAATTAGTAATCTAATTGCTTCTAAACGGGCTACCGGTGCGAAGGTTTCGTCGAAATCAATGCCTTCTTGTTGGTTATAGCCTTGCACCACTAGCCTTGCCTTATTCCTCACAATGGCTCCCGAATCGTCAAGTTTGTTTCTAAAAACCCAACGAGTACCAATAACTTTACGATTCGGAGGCCTAGGTACCAAGTGCCAAACTTTGTTTTTCTCAAATTGTCGTAACTCATCTTGCATTGCAACTATCCAATCGGAATCGGTTAGTGCAACTTTGATGTTGTTAGGTTCAATGGTAGAGAGAAACGAGTTTAGCACACAATAGTTATTCATGATGGACTTACGCGTTTGTATACCTTTGTTGTAGTCACTAAGTATCGCATCCGTGGGGTGAGAACTTTGATGTTTCCATTTCTTGAGAGTTGTTGGAACGTTGTTTGGATTTTCACCTGATGTTACCTTAACATTATCCGTAACGTCAGATGTTCCCCCTGAATTCAAGCTGGATGTTTCTGTTGATGTTACCTTAACATCTGTTTCCAAAGATTCTTTCGTGGATTCTTTGGAGTTAGATGATGAAGTGACATTAACATCATCCTTAACTTGAGTATCGTTCAAGTTTGACTTTTGAGCCTTTTCGGCGTCGGTTCCAATAATCGACTCAAAGGAATACTATAGAAATTCCCACCACGACCAGGTTTCAATCGCATTGAAAAGGAATTCTATAAGCGTCACTGCCCGACAGAGTGTTTCACAGTTTGTCTATGCAAACGATCAGTCATCACATATGACCCTATGGTGTTGAACCCACCATCGATCGACTTGCAATCTAGTCTCTCCGAGACGTCACCTCATATGAGAGACCAGGGACCAAATACTTAGTTTATGCCGTTCACTTGAATATGTTCAATGTTGTCACACAACTATTCGGATAAACAGAGTATGCATTCAAAAATGACTTAAAAGAGTAAATATACTCTAAACAATGAATGTTATTTTCATATATGTAATAGGATACGTTATCCATTACATATCTCAGAAACTAAAGGAAATCTGGCATACGCCTCAACCCCATGGAGGCGGTGTGAGCGTCATGCTTAGCCCTCGAAAGAGGCTTGGTTAAAGGAACAGCGATGTTATCGTCTGTCCCAACCTTACAAATATCTATTTCCTTCATTTCCACATTATCTCTAATAATGTGGTATTTCCTCAAAACATGTCTAGACTGGTTACTAGACTTGGGCTCCTTTCCTTGAAAGATAGCCCCACTGTTATCACTATAAACAGTGACTGGATCCACGGCACTAGGGACTACACTTAGTCCATCCAAGAATTGCCGAATCCACACAGCTTCTCAAGTTCTTTGAATATTCACACGTTGTAGAATCATTGTGACACTTTGCTTGAAACTTTTCCAGCAAACAGCACCCCATAAAGACATAGCCGGATTGGGATTTCAGATAATCCCCATCGGTTTGGAAACTTGCATCCGTGTAACCCTTTACACGTAGCTCAAGTTCTCCTCCAAACACTAGAAACGAATCCTTAGTTCTTCTCAAGTACATAACGATGTTCTTTACAGCTATCCAGTGACTCTCACCAGGATTGGCTTGATACCGGCTCGTCATGCTCAAAGCGAAAGCGACATCGGGACGAGTGCACATCATAGCATACATGATTGATCTTACAGCGGAAGCATAAGGGATCAATATCATGCGTTCAATTTCCGCAGGAGTCGTAGGACATTGAGATTTCTTCAATGTTATTCCTACACTCATCGGAAGAAAGCCTCTCTTAGAGTCTTTCATATTGAACCTATCAAGAATCTTATCAATATAAGTTTCTTGACTTAATGCTAGTTTCCTTTTGGATCTATCTTTATAGATCCGGATACCCAAGATGCGTTGTGCCTCTCCCAAGTCCTTCATTTGGAAATGGTTTCCCAATTCCACCTTTACCGAGTTCAGACTTGGAATATCATTTCCAATCAGTAGTATGTTATCCACATACAAAAGAAGAAAGGTTACCTTGCTCCCACTAAACTTCATGTATAAACAAGGTTCCTCGGTACTTCGAGCGATTCCATTTTGTTTTGTAACATGATCGAATCTGTGATTCCAACTCCTTAATGCTTGCTTAAGACCATAAATGGATCTCTTAAGCTTGCATACTTTCTTAGGGTTGAATGTATCTATAAAACCTTCAGGTTGTGTCATGTACACTTCCTCTTCTAGAATCTCATTCAAGAAGGCGGTTTTTACATCCATTTCCCATATTTCATAGTCATGAAATGCGGCAACCGCTAAGATTATCCTTATGGATCGAAGCATAGCAACCGGTGCAAAGGTTTCATCATAATGAATACCTTGGACTTGTGAAAAGCCCTTTGCCACCAATCTAGCTTTGTAAACATCTATATGTTTATCTATGCCGAGTTTGATTTTGAATATCCATTTACACTGAAGGGGTCTCACTCCTTCAGGTAAATCTACCAAGTCCCAAACTTGGTTCACGCACATAGAATCCATTTCGGATTTTATGGCCTCAAGCCACTGGCCGGAGTTGGGACTACTAATAGCCGCCTTGTAGGTTGAGGGTTCGTTGCTTTCGAATAACAACAAATCACCCTCCTCCTCGATGTTACCGAGGTAGCGGTCAGGTTGATTACTAATTCTTCCTGACCTCCTAGGGATTACAACCGTGTCAGAAGACGAAGGAACAATTTCCTCATTTTCTGTGTCGGTTTGTGGCTCTTGAACTTCATCAAGTTCAAATTTTCTCCCACTCTGTCTTATTAGAAATGTACTTATTTTCTAGAAAGACAGCATCACGAGCCACAAACTATTTGTTCTCGTGAGGGTTGTAGAAGTAATAACCACACGTTTCCTTAGGATAACCTACAAATAGGGAACCTTTCCCGTCCATATCTCATATGGAGTCAGATTTCGATTTAGTGAGAATACAGCAGACGATAGTGCAAAGCCCAATAACGATCCAGGAAGCTCACTTTGACTCATCATAGACCGAACCATGTCTCATAAGGTTCGGTTTCTCCTTTCTGCAACACCATTCAACTGTGGTGTGCCCAGAGGAGTCCATTGTGATATTATACCACAATTCTTAAGATGTGAATCAAACTCATTACTTAGATATTCGCCACCACGATCCGATCGTAGTGCTTTTATCCTTTTGATTAATTGTTTCTCAACCTCATTTTGAAATTCTTTAAATTTCTCAAAAGCATCACTTTTATGCCTTATTAAGTAGACATAACCATATCTACTTAAGTCATCGGTAAAAGTAATGAAGTAATGATATCCTCCTTTAGCGGCGATGTTTAATGGACCACACACATCGGTATGTATGAGTCCCAAAACCTCACTTGCTTGTGTCCCTTTACCACTAAAGGGTGCACGAGTCATTTTGCCTAATAGGCAAGCCTCGCACGTACCATATGATTCGCAATCAAATGGTTTGAGAACCTTGGTCTCAACAAGTCTCTTTATGCGTCTATCGTTTATATAACTTAAACGACAATGCCAAAGGTAGGATTTGTTTGATTCATTCGTTTTGAGCTTCTTGTTCTCTATATGATAAACATCATTGACATCATTTAAAACATAAATACCTCCAATTGAAATGGCTTCACTTTAAATGAAAAATACACCGATTGTACTTAATCATGAAACAAAAGCCTTCCGTATCTAAAACGGAGACGGAGATAATGTTTTTGGTTAGAGTTGGTACAAAATAACAGTAATTCAAATACAACTCTAAACCACTAGCTAGAGTGAGTACATAAGTTCCCACGGAAACGGCCGCTACTCTAGCTCCATTTCCCATGTGGAGATCTACATCACCCTTGGCTAGTGCTCGCACGTTTCTCATTCCTTGCAAGTGATTGCAAAGGTGAGATCCACATCCGGTATCTCATACCCATGTAGAAATGCAAGCATGATATATGTCAATCATATAAAGTCTAGAAGGAACAATATCTTTGGATGTCGCACATCCATCATTCTTTTCCTTCAAGGATTTGGGACAATTGCGCTTCCAACGACCGGGTTTGGGCTTGGTATTCTCAATAGCGTTTCCCTTACCCTTATCTTCCTTGAACCGAGCTTTATAAGCTCCCTTCCCTTTCTTAACCCCAAAGTTTATGTTCTTCAATCTCATTGAAAGAACATCTTTTCTCTCAATCCTCATTCACTTTCGTGCTATCTAGGTCGAGGCACATCGTCGTCACTCTAGTGAATATCTCATATGCACTTTAGTGAGTAACAAAACGAAGTTTGAGAGAATGTGACATTGACCAAATCAATATATTTTTAACGTCATTGTCAACCTTTAGGTGCTCATCGTAGGCAGCTTGCGCCGCCGCGGTGGCCCTAAGTCCGGGTTCGGTGGGAGGTGGTTCGGTAAGGTTCTTAAGCACATTGTCGGATTGAGCGGCGCCCCTTATAGTAGAATCGCATTCGACAAAGTTGCTACTGTCATCACGGTTCTCAACCATGAATATTTACCCAAAATGGGTGCGGGAGTTTATGTTGTCATTGCGATTTCAAATAAATTATTCTACAACAAATATGAGGAAATTAACATTCATTGTACATTAATGACATTTGCTAAAACTCTTTTTAAAACAAATGTCCATTTATATAATGATCTCCCACGAAATTATATAAATGATTCCAAGACTCGTTTTCCATATAAAATTAGACATCTCATGTTTCCTTTTATATAAAAACGATAAGTCAACACTTGACTAACTCTACACTAGAATGCTTGGTTGATGATTTTCTATAAAATGCATCGATTAGCCCCAAATAACTCTTATTCGGTTGAGTCCAAACCAAATTAGCACGGGACTTCCTCCCACTACTTACCCATGGTAACAAGGTTCCACGTTGCGGAGGTCCTCACGAACATGGGGTTCATAGTTGCCACATTTGGAAAGGCTTAATCTCAATTCATTTGTTAAAAATGTGGGTGATCTTGTCGATTTTAGTCATAATATTCTTTATAAGTGAACTAATTTTTAAGAATGGCGACCTAAAAACGACAATCGGAGTGGGATATCGAGGCATGCATGGCGATTTTGGCATGTGTGCGGAAAATAAGCAAACAAACAAGCATGATAAAGCAAGCATAAACCTAGTATGCCCACCTAAAAGTAACTAAAAATACAAGGAGTTACAAATTGGAAACCAACTCCTTTGGTCCCTCTTCATATGGACTTCATCCAAACTCCTCCTTGCAAGCTTTAGAACTCTTCTAAGGCTCCAAGTCGATCTCCATCGCCGGTCTTCGGATTACAAATAGTTACAAGAATGATTTACAAATGAATACATAGCAATCCTATTATACATTTGTAAATGAAATAAACTACTAAATTACAAACCGGCGATACGAGATCGCAATTAATTACAAACCACACGATATTCCCTTTCATTACGGGCAATATCGGTAAAATATAACAAACTATGGCCATACTAGTAAGAACAAACATTCTTTCAATAATAAACATTCATCCAAACATGCATAATGTAAAGCTTATAAATAAAAACATGCCAAAATCGCCCTAAACAATAATCGCATTAACTTGTTTAAAACCGATCTCATTTTAATCGATTAATCTCATATTAATCAATAATGCTTAAAACACCTTTTAAGCTTGAACTAAAACTTCTAAACTGATTTAGAACACTCAAAATTAGTTTTCACTAATTCATGGTGATTTTAGTTCATAAACATGGTCATTTGCTAATTAGATGTACTTTAATCATAACCATTTATGAATAAAGCTTTATAAAATCAAAATAAAATAAAATAAAATCATTTTTATTTTGACAAAATTTTGTATATTCTGGAACACTTCCAAAATATCAGAAAAGAAAAGTTTAGTCAGAAAAAATTTAAGAATTATTTTATAATAAATAACGTACGATTTCATCGATTTTATCTCATAAAATCATGAAAACGTCTGAAACAGTGCGGAAAAATCCCAAATTTATACGAGAGCATTCTCATAATGTATAAAAATATTGGTATAAATTTCATGTCCAGAAAACAACGTTTACTATATTTTGGACATTAAAATGCATATTATACCGATTTTACACAAAAATATGAATAAATATACAAAACTCAAGATCTGATTCTGAAAATTTACATGCAGAAAGTATAAATATGAGATATCACTGTGTAAAAATTTTGTGACCAGATTTCAAATATAACTATTTATAGTAATTATTTTAGCCAAAAACACACTTTTTGACTCGGTTTTGTATAAAAATCATTTTAATTAGAAAACAAATTTCAAAAATTACGAAATTTGACCAGAAGCTAAATGAGACCAGAAACTTTGCATGCTATAAAAATCTCGTGTTAAAACCATTTTTAACACTATTTTCGGATTTTATCATATTTATTCTCAATAAATATATAAAACTCCAAAAACAACAAAATAAATTTGTAACCACAAGCCTAAGCTCTGAAACCACTTGTAGGGATCTCATCCCATCACTAATCAAATATTAGTGTAAATCAAATTACTCTAATTTGATTTAGCAATATCTATGTAGTTAACAAATGTATTTTGTTACAAGTTTAGAAATATTATACCTTTCTCAAAGGGAAAAGTTTGGGCACAAAACTAGAACTCCTTTCTAGTTTTGTTTCTTGAGCTTAAGTTTAGGATGATCCTCCAAAACCCGAGTTTCCAAAATAGGAAACCTCCTAAAAGATGCACCCAAGAAGTACTCCAAAACTACTAGTGATTTTGATCTAGAAATCACTAATAGTAGCTTGATAATGTGAGATAATATTATTACTAACTCTTAGTAATATATTGGATAATATAAGAACTAGTTTCTTATGTTTTAGAGAGAGGTTGGAGAGATAGATCGATTATAGAGAAAATGATGCATGCCATTTATAATGATTATGTCCAACATAATCATTGCTTTTTGACCTATCAAAAAGCACCTACACAATGGCCAATTACATTGCACCAATCAAGTGGCCAATGCATGCACTTATTTGTGCCATTTGTCACACTTGTGCATGTGTGACACTTGTCGTGCATGCACGAGTGTGGCATGCATCACGAACCCGTAATCTACTATAGATTACGGTATCAACACAAATTCTCGGATCTAACACAATCTATCCGATTATCATAATCTCATATATGATCCATAACTTCTACGAAGTCAATGCACAATTGTTGACAGACACCTAGTATCCCCAACAATAAGTACATAATTAGTGAATCAACAATTAATCACTAATTCTCATCTCTTCAAATAATTTTATCGATATAAAATTTAATCATCCGAGTTCACAACTCGATTTCTCTCTAAATTAATTCACTGACTAACCGTTAGTCGATTTATCAAGTTACTAATTTAATCGTATCTCATACAATTAATTAGCTTTAATATTTGGAGTACGTTCCTATAGGTGTGACTTAAAGGGATCAATTGATTACCGCCGTTCTCACGACAATAACGTCAAACTCTAGTCAGCCAACCGTTATTGATTTACGTTAATCAATTGACAATAATACAGGATTATCCCCATGTATTCCTTAATTGAGATTTATTAAGTAATCGCACTATTGTGGAGGACAGATACTCCAACATATTTCTCGTCGCCACGAGATGCCGCAGGTCTACACGCTTAATTGTGAGATATTTGATGTTTGGGGAATCGATTTTATGGGCCCATTTCCGAGTTCACATGGGTATGAATACATTCTGCTTGCTGTTGATTACGTGTCTAAGTGGGTCGAGGCAATCCCCACTAAGACCGATGACGCGAAGGTGGTTGCTAAGTTTATCAAAGCGAACATTTTTGCGCGATTTGGAATGCCCAAGGTAATGATTAGCGATCGTGGAACTCATTTCGTGAATAAGACGATTGGTGCTCTCCTCAAGAAGTACCATGTGACTCACAAAGTTTCGACCGCATATCATCCTCAAACCAACGGTCAAGCCGAGGTGTCGAATCGAGAAGTGAAGTCGATTCTTGAGAAGACGGTGAATCCGGACCGCAAGGATTGGAGTGAGCGGCTAGATGATGCATTGTGGGCGTATCGCACGGCCTACAAAACTCCTATAGGTATGTCTCCTTACCGCTTAGTATTCGGAAAATCATGTCATCTTCCGGTCGAGCTAGAGCATAAGGCATATTGGGCGATCAAAAGCTTCAATATGCACTTGGATGAAGCGGGAGTACATAGGAAGTTGCAGTTGCAGGAGCTCGAGGAGCTACGGTTGGAGTCATATGAAAATTCCGCTACTTACAAGGAGAGAACTAAGGCGTGGCACGACAAGATGATCGTGAGAAAGGACTTTAAAGTCGGTCAAAAAGTCCTACTGTATCAATCTCGCTTACGTCTCTTTCCAGGTAAGTTGAAGTCTCGTTGGGTCGGCCCTTATATTATAGTCCATGTATATACTCATGGCGCAGTTGAAATCAAGGAACTTAATACGAATAAGATTTTCAAAGTCAATGGGCAGCGATTAAAGCCCTACTATGAAGGTGCAGATATTGAAACCGTAGAGTCGATGGCACTCTACGATCCGATTTACGAAGACTAAGCTCGTATCCTTTCGTCGAGCGAACGACGTTAAACAAAAGCGCTGTCGGGGAGGCAACCCTTGATTTATCGTTTTATTTCTGCATTTTTATTTAGTTTTTTTTTTATTTCTTAAATGGGTACTCGTAACGTCTTGTTCGTGTTTCAGGAATTTTAGCTCGAGAATCAAGCCCCGAAGACCTTTGTAGCAAAGCAATTCATCTCGGTTCTTACTATCTACATAGGATGCTCTGATGCAAATCTTATTGATGAATTCGTGAATGCTTCCGTTTTGTGTAAAAGAAAAGCTTTTGAGAGGTCTTTGTAAAAAAAAAAAAAAAAAAAAAAAAAAAAAAATTGGCAGAAGACAATCCGCGCACAGGCCGCGGGAGCAGCAGCAGCAGTTTTTTTTTATTTTAATTATATACTCCTCCTTCCTCCTCTTTTCATTCATTGACCTTCAAAAAAAAAAAAAAAAAAGAGAGAACCGAAAGAAGAGGAGAACGAAGGAGAAAAGCAAGCCACCACTACCACCCTCCACCACCACCGGCGCACGACAGCACCACCTTCACCGCCGCAGTCTGCCTTGGCCGTGTCCCTCACCGGAGCTCCGTTTGCCTTGCAAAACCTAATTTCTCAAATTAGGGTTTTGATACTCTCTTTGATTGGATTCGATTTTGGTTGTTTGATGGGTCGATTCTAGAGTTCTCACCCTATTTCAAGTAAGTGTGAATCAAATCCCTTCCTCTACTTACTTGGGTAGTTGATTTTGGTGTTGTTTCGGTGTGATTTTGGTATAACCTAGCCCTTAATTCGTGGTAACCCTCTACTCTTCGAATCCACTCTTTGATTTTGTTCGTTTTGAGTTAGCATTGTGCTTCAAGTGTGTTTAAAGGAGATGGGATTGCTTGTTGTGGTTGCATTTGTGCTTTGACCGCTTCTTGAGTTACTTGGGTGGTTAACTTTTTGAGTTCGTTTTGGTGTACTCCCCTGTCAATCGGTGGTTTGGCTTTGTTCTGATTGATTTTGCTTACATTACTCGAGTTTTGTGGTTGAGCTTGTTGGCTGCGTCGTTTTTGGAACGCTTGTGGTTGATTTGGATTTTGGATTTGTGAGCCTTTGCGTCGATTCTGGTTCGATTTGGTTCGATTTTTGGGCGCCGATTTGTTGATCACGGGTGTTTGAGTGCACTTGTTTTGATTTTTGTGTAGCTATTTGAGTGTTGTCCTGTGACTTTGAGATATTGTGGTTGAAGCCTCTGGGAATTGTGGTTGCGTTGTGCTCGTTGTGTTTTGATTTTGAGTCGGATGGCTAAAACACGAGGTAAACAAGCTGCTCACAAGGATACTACGGCCACGCCTCGGGCCTCGACATCCTCTTCTCGTCCTCCTAAGCGGCCACGTAACGACTTCATGGGTTGCAACTTGAGCTCGGGGGAGCAAGTAATTTGGAAGCGGCTTACCATGCCTAAGCGTGACGTTCTTGTCACGAAGTTCTTTCATCGACCGACCTTGGTAAAGCTTGGATTGTTGGAGGCTGTGGAGGGCCTCCTTACGCGCGCAGTGTAACACCCCGACTTTTTCCCTTTTATTTAAATAATTCATTTCGTTAAATTCGTATTTCATTTCTCTTGATTTTGTTATTTTTGGCTCGAGAAATAAGCGAAACTATAGTCAGAACTTAAAAACGGAGTAATTAACTTAAAAACGGTGTAATTTCCTCATACGAACTCCGATTCAGGTGATTCAAAAGGCTAATCTGCGTATTTTTCCGACGCCGTCGCAACTGCCAAATTTTTAGGAGTCAGTTTGAACCGGTCCACCCTGGGCCGAGCCGAACCCCCAGCTCGGGTTGGGTTTAGGGTTTCTTGTGTATCTTTTTGATCAAGACATTAAATATATCCTATTAACTCGTAGCCTTAGCAACCTTAAGATCTGATTTTTATCTTCCTAATCTCATCCTCATTCATCCCCCATAATTCTCTCACAAAAACTCTCTCAAAACTCATTAAACGCCATTGTTGATCATCTTTTCTTGCATTCCTTTAGCCCTAAAACCTTCCCTAGTCAATTCCCTTGGTATATGATCTCTTTTAGCTCTTTTATTTTTCTGATTTTGTGTTATTTTATGTGTTCTTATGTTGTATGCTTTTGCTTGTGTGATTTGGCTTGGTTATGCAAAGGAGAAGGAGATCTAGAAGAAGAAGATACCATTCTTGTGGAGGAGGAAGAGGATTAGCAAGGATTTGATCTCAACTAAGGTAACTAGGTGTAGCCTTAGTGATATTTTGACTCGTGTGAGACCATATGATTGATTGAGGATGATTTGATTGTTGTTAAGTATGTAAAGCTATGAACTTTGGGTTGATTGTGCTATGAAATCATGTTATTTGGTCTTATTTGTGTTGGTCTCACACTAATATGTCTTATGGAATGATTTGGGGTGATTGTTATATTGAATTTGGGTTATGTTGTTATTGAGTTGATTAAAGATGATGACTTTGGGTATTATGATGGTTATTTTGGATTACTATTGAGTTCTTGTGAGTGTTACTCCGTATTTAACATGTTATTACATTGTTGGTTATAGTTGATGTTGAAATTGGATATAAAAGGGTCAGTTATGTTGTTAATAAGTTTGAGGTGGATGTTGGGATGATTTGAGTCATAGGATACTTGAATTGATGTTGACTATTATTTGTCTCGAGGTTGAATTGAATTGTTTGTATGCTTGAGTTGAGTGTGCGTACGGGTACTGTTCTGGCACGTACGTGAGGAGTTACAACGTCTTTTGTAGGACGGTGCCGCCTGTCGTGGGTTCTCATCCATTTTGTAGTGGCTCTGAGACTATGGCTATCTAAAGTCCTTTTGTAGGGACGCCACTCTTTTGTAGGGGTGGTTACTGTATGTCCACACTCTTTTGTAGGGGTGTGCTTGACCAAGTTTAGACTATTGTTCGAGGCATTTTGTAGTGCCGTCATAGGGTCTGGATCTTTTGTAGGGTCCGGGGTGTTTTGTAGCGCCCAGTACTCCGTGCTTACTCTTGCGATTGATTGATTGTTGATTGTTGTTAATGTTTGTCACTTTGTTGATGGCATTCAGGTTGGTTGTTGACTGTCACTTTATTGATGACAGATTGAGCTTGTATGATTTGTAAGATGGTTAGATGTCATATTTTGGTTATAGGTCACAGGTTGAGTTAGTTGATTATTGAGTTAGCTTGAGGATGATCTATGTTAGCCGTGCATTTGGGGTTGTATTGTTGTTTATGTTGATTATGTTGAAATATGACTGGGGAGCACCTAGTTACTCCCCACTGATTGTGGCTGTTACTTTTTTTTGTGGCAGGTTAGCGTGGGTTCGGGTTTGTCAAGTGAGGATGCCGTGAGGATGACCTATAGCTAGCCTATGATGAGATTTTGGGATTAGACTTGTTTGGATGTTTAGACTTATTATTGTTATCTTACTTTCATTTTGGTTTTGGATTGTAAGGGGTATTTACTCCCCGTTTGTTAGGCCTCAAGGCCTACTCTTTTAGCTTATGTTTGTCTAGTGAGTGACGACTCGGATTACACGGTGTTTCCGCCACCGTGGTCTTCATTTTTTTATTCACTTTCTTTTACAAATCCTTTTTAAAAGCTTATTTTATTTTGTTGAAAAATCCGGGTTGTTACAGTTGGTATCAGAGCGAATACGCTCCCAACTCTCTTAGTCGAGTGAGTAGGATTTGACTTAGAACACCGAGTGAGAGCGTTGGGTAGACACACTAGGGGTTGCGTTGTATGCGTTTGAGTAGTTGCCTGAAGTGACATGTTTAGCAAAATGCCGCTATCACCTATGCTTTTGTGTTGTAGATGACTAGAAACGGAGGAGGAGCTAACAACAACTTGCAACGCATCCGCCGACTCGGGGATGCTTTAGTGATATTGGAGCCTTCATCTACATCATTCTTAACTCATCCTTAGTCGAGAAATCTTAGCTCACTTCCTCTAATTTTGTGAATACTCTTATTACTCTTCCACGGGAGAATACCGTTCCATGATCATTCCTATTCTTGGATGTCCCTACTTCTTTTAGGGAGATCCGTCCTATCTGCCGATCTTGTGAGTACTAGTTGTCCGTGCACTTGTCTTGGGAGTATGTGTGGTTTGGTGGAGTTGACATAGGCTAGGAGAGCTACCATTTCGTTAATGGGGTGAGTGGAGTTGGTCATTCTTAGAATAGCAATCGTAGGAGGTATGCCATTTTCTCATTCTTCTTGGCATCCTTTTGTTCTCAAGTTTCGAGGACGAAACTTCTTTTTAGGTGGTGAGATTGTAACACCCCGACTTTTTCCCTTTTATTTAAATAATTCATTTCGTTAAATTCGTATTTCATTTCTCTTGATTTTGTTATTTTTGGCTCGAGAAATAAGCGAAACTGTAGTCAGAACTTAAAAACGGAGTAATTAACTTAAAAACGGTGTAATTTCCTCATACGAACTCCGATTCAGGTGATTCAAAAGGCTAAACTGCGTATTTTTCCGACGCCGTCGCAACTGCCAAATTTTTAGGAGTCAGTTTGAACCGGTCCACCCTGGGCCGAGCCGAACCCCCAGCTCGGGTTGGGTTTAGGGTTTCTTGTGTAACTTTTTGATCAAGACATTAAATATATCCTATTAACTCGTAGCCCTAGCAACCTTAAGATCTGATTTTTATCTTCCTAATCTCATCCTCATTCATCCCCCATAATTCTCTCACAAAAACTCTCTCAAAACTCATTAAACGCCATTGTTGATCATCTTTTCTTGCATTCCTTTAGCTCTAAAACCTTCCCTAGTCAATTCCCTTGGTATATGATCTCTTTTAGCTCTTTTATTTTTCTGATTTTGTGTTATTTTATGTGTTCTTATGTTGTATGCTTTTGCTTGTGTGATTTGGCTTGGTTATGCAAAGGAGAAGGAGATCTAGAAGAAGAAGATACCATTCTTGTGGAGGAGGAAGAGGATTAGCAAGGATTTGATCTCAACTAAGGTAACTAGGTGTAGCCTTAGTGATATTTTGACTCGTGTGAGACCATATGATTGATTGAGGATGATTTGATTGTTGTTAAGTATGTAAAGCTATGAACTTTGGGTTGATTGTGCTCTGAAATCATGTTATTTGGTCTTATTTGTGTTGGTCTCACACTAATATGTCTTATGGAATGATTTGGGGTGATTGTTATATTGAATTTGGGTTATGTTTATATTGAATTTAGATCTAGTTTTAGTTTTCTTTGTTTCGGAAACTCGGGGGATTGAAGATCGAACTCATTCCTTTTGTAACCGTCGGTATGAGTAACTAATCTCCCTTATCTCGGTTTAAGTAATTGAAACGGTTAGTTTCAATTGTGAGTTTGAAAGTTCTAGTCTTTGTTTTGATTATTGATTATTGCTCGGTTTTGATTTATACTTGCGTGATTGATTTGTGATTGCTAGGTGCGCAACTAGTCGTCTTATTAATCGCGTAATTGTTAGTTTTGTTAGTTGAACGGTTTACGTTGATTAACTTAACGCTAGTAACGACTAGGTTTAATTGTTGAACGGTTTACGTTGATTTTTATTCCTAGGAGCGATTTTCATAACGTCTAAAGTACAACTGGATTGTATGTGCTATTTGTTCCTTATCGATTCTCTTGTTATTAAAGCTGCTGACTGATTAAATCTTGAACGGTTTACGTTAAGGTTGTCTTTTGGTTAGGGTTAGTTAAGAACGGTTTACGTTTTAATTAGCTAAACATAAGGAGAATTAGAATTGTTTGATTCACGATAAGGTAGTCAAGAGTATAAACTAGAACCGGATAACCGTGATCGATTAACTCTAAACCGTGGATTTCATCTTGAACCGAGATCCTTTTTAACATCCTTTATTCCACTCCTTTTACTCTCTGCGTTTGCTTTAATTTGCTAGTTTATTTGCTTTCGTAATTCATCTCCAAACCCCCCCCCCCCCTTTGGTTACTTGTTACTCTGTTACTCTGTTTTGCATTATAACTACGCTTAGCTTGAATTCAGTTAACCTTATTCCCTGTGGTTTGACCCCTTACTTCCGCTTTACTATTTGTTTAGTAGTAGGATTTAAGTGTTATAAATTGTTAATTTGCGGCATACGACTTAGGACCGTCATATCCCAATTTTGCCTAGGCGCCCTTTCGGGTTTTCACCTAGCCGGGATTCACTTTATTCGTATTTTTTTGATTTTTTTTTTTTTTTTTTTTTTTTTTTTTTTCGAAATAAAAGATAGTACAAAATAAAAGTATACACATCACAATGGTTCGCTCCCCCACACTTAATTGACACATTGTCCTCAATGTGGTGAATTGGGACACAAAATAATAGGGGCAAGCGCAGAGAAACGACATCCTTTTCCTCATGATTTTCCATCTAGCAAATTGCATAACTCACAAGCTCTAGCTCTAAAAACCAATTCCTCCAGCTAAGAGATATCGTCAGCAGCAAAGACGATTTACAATTCAAAATCAACGCTAACAAAACCAACACGAGCACATTCCATACTAATAGCCATTCAATCATACGGAGTAAAAGCAACACCGTGTCATTCCATACTAACGAACTCACAGAACCTCAATAATCCCAACACCCTCGTATAAGAACAGACCCGTCACAACGAAGACGGTGTAACAGACCAAAATCAACATCAACAGAACCCAACTTCATGCTATATTCGACTACACAAATTCACCACCACTACTCCTTTCGAAACTTATCAGCGATCGATACACCCACAAATAACCAGCGAGGGTGCCTCAAATCAAAACAAAGTGTATGCACAACCTGATCAAGCCATGACAATGAAATTCGACAGCAATAAGCAACAACCATTAGTGCATTCGCAATCATAGTCGCATATATCCACTCACAGGCGAAATCCACAGCGAACATTTAGGAAACCCGTCTCAGCATCATCAAACATAAAACACAGTGAGTTGGCGACCAAGTTGACAGCAACATAATAATAAAATTCCATGAATAACTCACGAACTCGGCAAAGACGAGGACGGGTTCTGATAGGGTAATGTGGACGGCACGTCACGCACCCGAACATCCTTCAAAAATCACCCACGACAAGAAAAACGTAGCAGCAACGAATATTGACCGCACACACACACCAAAAACGAGTGAAATCAGAATTACCAAGCAATATCGAGGATGTAAACTCGCGTCAAAACTCGTGGACTGCACTTAGAAGTCAGAACCCGACCCGATTACTGCAACTCTATGGATCAATAGCAAAGAAACCGCAGTACCACCGAGTGTAAAACGAAAACGTACCAAACTCAAGTGAAAGTCGACTCACCACGCGAAATGGAGGGGGAAAACGTATTAGTACTCACTTGTAAAGCAATTAGAACTCCAAAATCGACCTTATTGCACCTCAATATCGACTCAAAATTGAATGAGAAAGAAACCCCCAAATTTCTGAAATTAGGTTTTGATGGAGAAGGTGGCCGGAGCTCCGGCGAGTGGGAACGGCGAGTGTGGTGCTCCGGTAGTGTGTGGCGTGAGGTCGCCGGCGTGAGGAGGTCGTCGGCGGAGGAGGGTGGTGGTGCGTGATGTTGCTGGGCTGCTCTCCTCACTTTCACGCTCTTCTTTTTTTTTTTTTTTTTTTTTTTTTTTTTTTTTTTTGAAGGAAAGGCTGAATAAAGGAGAGGGAATGATAAGGCCCGCGCATAGCTCGCCTCTAACCCGCGCATAGCTCGCGTAAAAGTTTGAACCTGTTCTTTCGGACTTTTGAGCCGAATC
Source organism: Dianthus caryophyllus (assembly GCA_023091065.1). Classification (NCBI taxonomy): domain Eukaryota; kingdom Viridiplantae; phylum Streptophyta; class Magnoliopsida; order Caryophyllales; family Caryophyllaceae; genus Dianthus; species Dianthus caryophyllus. The sequence goes on along the minus strand of CM041529.1, from coordinate 4,425,491 downwards.
GAATCAAATCGAATAATCGAATCGAATCGAATCGAATTGAATAAAGCTGAACTGTGTTGAAATTAATAATATAGATGAGATGAGCTGAACTGAACTGAATTGAATAAAGCTGAACTGTGTTGAAATTAATAATATAGATGAGATGAATGAATCGAATCGAATCGAATGGAATCGAACTAAATCGAATCGAATCGAAGTGGAATGAATCGAATCGAAATGGAATGCAAATAAGCTAGAAAGAACAGGTCCTTTCTGTTACCGACTCTTTTTGTTGATTATTTTTTTGTTTCTCGCGAGCCTTCCGCTCTTTCCTCGCCTCCTGCCCGCTGAAAATTCTCTGTCGAGGTTTTTATATTATTTTTTTCACACACTATAAGTACACGGGGCCTGTTCTGAAGGTATGCGCGCGCTGGGCCCGCCACCTGCCCGCGCCTAGCCCGCGTTTTCGGTTCTGGTCTCATCTTGCCCCCTGAAATCTCACACAAATACAAGGGTCTTCAGGTCTTCATTCGTAAGCTCAAATTTCCTGAAACATTTAACAAACCGTCACGAGCACTCATTTAAGAAATAAAAACTAAACTAAAATGCAGAAATAAAACGATAAATCAAGGGTTGCCTCCCCGACAGCGCTTTTGTTTAACGTCGTTCGCTCGACGCCTTTTTTCCTTTTTCAAACTTCTAACTTAAGCCTCCTGTCAAGAGCGGAACAGCTCAAAGCTCGTAGTAACCTGTCAAACATGCTAGCAAACACACCATAAAAGTGATAATAGCAAATAAAAATCAAACTATAGCATGCATGATCAAAGAGAGTATACGCACATGATACATATTTCTCTGGGCTCCTAAAAGTAGGCTTTATGTCACAGAATGGCTCTTTACATGATGAATCATGTGCAGAGGAAATGTGGTGACAAGACAAAGACAGACAAGGAACCTTAGGTATTAAAGCCAACGAATCACCTAAGGGATTTATGATCAATGCATCCGTCGGAAGGAGTACATCAACTAGCTCAATTTCCTCCTTATTTTCCCCTCTCTCTTCAAACTCTTCTCCGTCTCGCTCATTCACTAAAGTAACACTCGGTGAATCCTCTAGAATCACATTATCACTCAAATCGGGAGAGGGAATACAGAAGCTCGACTCACAATCCTCCTCCTCCTCATCATCCCAAAAACCATCGTCGCTATCAACATCACAAGTCATATGAGAATCACTAACCTCAGGTTCAACGGAAGGGGGAGTATCAAATTCGAGCACATGCTCACAGTCAGATTCATCAAAATTAAGCACATGATCATCTCGTGCCTCAAGTCTAGCTATAGCTTCCCCTAATTCTGCAGCCCGACTCTCAAGGTTATCGATACTAGCCTTAGTCTCGAGTTGGATTTGAGCCACAGTAGTTTGAAAGGCCATCTGGGTACTTGCTAGAGCTCTAATCATTTCTTCCGTTGACATAGATGATTCACTAGGTCTCGGTTGAGGTCTCCTTGGAGAAGAATTATGCAACTCCCATTGTTCCGTATCATGAGCCAAATAGAGGAAAAAGTCCCACTTTTCATCATAGTTCATCTCATACATGAATCTCCCTTCAGTAATAGTATAGACATGACCTGCAGTTTCCTCATTCAAACCGTTAAAAATTACATGACACAGTTCCCACGTTTGATAACGATGACGACAACGAATAACGTACTCATGGAGCCTATTAAAGTATTTATAAAATAATTCATGCTCATATTGGGGGAAATGTTTACTAGCCATCTAATCTATATTAAAAGAACTTAAAATCAAAAATAAAAACTAAAAACTAAAAACAAAAGACTATATACAAAACACTAGAAACACGATTAACGCCTATTCCCCGGCAACGGCGCCAAAATTTGACGGTCCAAAGTCGTATGCCGCAAATTAACAATTTATAACACTTAAATCCTAATACTAAACAAATAGTAAAGCGGAAGTAAGGGGTCGAACCACAGGGAATAAGGTTAACTGAATTCAAGCTAAGCGTAGTTATAATGCAAAACAGAGTAACAGAGTAACAAGTAACCAAAAGGGGGGGTTTTGGAGATGAATTACGGAAGCAAATAAACTAGCAAATAAAAGCAAACGCAGAGAGTAAAAAGAAATGAAATAAAGGATATAAAAAGGATCTCGATTCAAGATAAAATCCACGGTCTAGAGTTAATCGATCACGGTCATCCGGTTCTAGTTTATACTCTTGACTACCTTATCGTGAATCATACAATTCTAATCCTCCTTATGTTTAGCTAATTAAAACGTAAACCGTTCTTAACTAACCCTAACCAAAAGACAACCTTAACGTAAACCGTTCAAGATTTAATCAGTTAGCAGCTTTAATAACAAGAGAATCGATAAGGAACAAATAGCACATACAATCCAGTTGTACTTTAGACGTTATGAAAATCGCTCCTAGGAATAAAAATCAACGTAAACCGTTCAACAATTAAACCTAGTCGTTACTAGCGTTAAGTTAATCAACGTAAACCGTTCAGCTAACAAAACTAACAAATACGCAATGAATCAGACGACTAGTTGGCCACCTAGCAATCATAAATAAATCACGCAAGTATAATTCAAAACCGAGCAATAATCAATAATCAAAATAAAGACTAGAACTTTCAAACTCACAATTAAAACCAACCGTTTCAATTACTTAAACCGAGAAAAAGGGAGATTAGTTACTCATACCGACGGTTACAAAAGGAATAGAGAGTTCAATCTCCAATCTCCCGATTTCTAATGAAAAACTAAAACTAGATCTAATTCTAAACTAAGAAAATAAAAAGTGAAGCAGAAGATAATAAAAAATGAAAGTCCAAGATAATGAATGGTTGGTTCCCCCTTATATAAGGAAACCCCCAAGTTAAGTAATAAAAACTTTCCGAAAGCCCAACACATTAAGGCGGGAAAATTAGAGCCCAACGAAACATGAGAAACAGAGTGCTCGCGGGCCGCTCGCGGGTCGGTCGCGGCTCGCTCGCGGATCTGCTCTCTGCCAACTTCCTCCGTCTTATGCTGCTCTTCTTCTTTGTCCGCGAATGGTACGCGAAGCTTGCTCGCGCCTACGTCTTAGCACTAATGTAGTCCTGTCCAAGCTTCTCTTGTATCGCCGCGCGTCTTGTGACCACCGTAGCTAACGTCAAAACACGATAAAACGCCACAATTCCATGATAACATCCAAACCATCCTAGATCAACGAACCTTCATTTAATCACCCGAAAACGCTCTAAATTAGGCCTAAAATTCCATTGCTAACCTATACTAAACACGACTCATCAAAGATTGTTCGAGATTGTTCTAATCTTAAACGGATAGCATTTCAGCTTAAAGGATCTTTTTTCAAAAGAGTTAGTGTTAAGAACTGTTCGAGATTATTCTAATCTTAAATGGATAGCATTTCGACTATAAAAGGATCTTTTTTCAAAAGATAATTTTCTTTTAAAGAAAAAAAAGTTTTAGGATTTTCTAATCCTAACGAGGAGCATTTCAGCTTTAGAAAAGATCTTTTCAAAAGAGCTAATATTGAAAATTATTTAAGATTGTTCTAACCCTAAACGAATAGCATTTCAGCAAGGAAGAGATCTTTTTTGAAAAGAGCTAATATCGAAAATTGTCTAAGATTATTCTAATCCTAAACGAATAGCATTTCAGCTAGGAATAGATCTTTTTTCAAAAGAGCTAATATCGGAAATTTGATTATTCTAATCCTACACGAATAGCATTTCAACTAGAAATGGATCTTTTTTCAAAAGAGCTATAATCGAAAATTATTTAAGATTATTCTGTAGGGATCGGATCCCATTCACTAATCAAGTATTAGTGTAAATCAAATTACTCTAATTTGATTTAGCAAGATCTATGTAGTACAAATTCACTTTGTTTAGAAGATTAGAAATTTATACCTTTCTTCTAAAGGATAATGGGCACAAAATAAGAACTCCATTCTTATTTTGTTTCTTGAGCTAACAACATGGATGATCCTCCAAACCCGAGTTTCCATAATAGGAAACCTCCTCTTAGTTGCACCCAAGAACTTACTCCAAAATACTAAGGATTTTGATCTAGAAATCACTTAGTACACACTTGATAATATGTGAATAATATTATTGCTACACTAGTAATATGTGTGAAAATATGAGAACAAGTTTCTTATAATTTAGAGAGAAAGTTTTAGAGAGAAAAGATGAGAATGCATACTCTCATCTCTTTCTAAGGCCTTGTATCTTATATTAAAAAACAAGCAAAATTTAGTGTGTAAGACACACCAAAAATTTTCAGCCAACATAAGGTGAGGAGAGAGGAGAGTTTATGCATGCTTATTTTCTTGTTAAGACAAATTACATAAATTCTCATGATTGTGTTTTGCATGCTTTGTCTAAAGCAAAAAGAACAAACAAATAAGACAAACCAAATAAGACAAGGGAATCTTTCTCCCTTCTAATTTGGATGGTCCAACATGACCCATATGGGTCTATTTTGTTTTTCAATATTTGTCTCCATTAAATACTTATAATTTATCACTTAATTATCAAATATAATAAAGTGTAAATTAATTAAACTCTTCCTTAATATACATGTACACTTACACATATATTAAAATTGCACTTTTACTAATCTCATTAGTAAAATATACATGATTAGTGAATTAACAGTTAATCACTAATTCCCATCTCCTCAAATAATTTTATCGATATAAAATTCAATCATCCGAGTTCACAACTCGATTTCTCTCTAAATTTATTCACTGACTAACCGTTAGTCGATTTATCAAGTTACTAATCTAATTGTATCTCATACAATTAATTAGCTTTATTATTTGGAGTACGTTCCTATAGGTGTGACTTAAAGGGATCAATTGATTACCGCCGTTCTCACGACAATAACGTCAAACTCTAGTCAGCCAACCGTTATTGATTTACGTTAATCAATTGACAATAATACAGGATTATCCCCATGTATTCCTTAATTGAGATTTATTAAGTAATCGCACTATTGTGGAGGACACTTACTCCAACATATTCTAATCCTAAACGGATAGCCTTTCAGCTAGGAAGATATCTTTTTTCAAAAGAGCTAAAAATCGGAAATAATATAAGATTATTCTAATCCTAAAAGAATGGCATTTCAGCCAAGAAAAGATCTTTTTTCAAAAGAGCAAATATTCAAAAAATATCTAAGATTATTCTAATTTTAGAAGGAAAGCGTTTCAGCTTAAACAAAAATCTTTGTTTTCCGAAAGAGATAGTATGGGAAAATATTTAAGATTATTCTAATCCTAAAAAAGAGAGCGTTTCAGCTAGGAATGAATCTTTTTTCAAAAGAGCTAATATCGGAAATCTTTTAAGATTATTCTGATCCTAAAAGAATAGCATTTCTACTAGGAAAAGGTCTTTTTTCAAAAGAGTTAAAGTCGGAAATAATTTAAGATTATTCTAATCCTAAAAGAAAAGCGTTTCAGCTTGGACAAAAATCTTTGTTTTTTCGGAAAAGAAAGTGTTGGAAAATATTTAAGATTATTCTAATCCTAAAAAGACAGCATTTCAGCTTAAGGAATGATTTTTATTTTTTTTCTTTTTTTGAAGGAAAGCATTTCAGCTCGAATCAAAAATCTTTTTCAAATGAGGTAGTATTGGAAAATATTTAAGATTATTCTAATCCTAAAAAGACAGCATTTCAGCTTAAAGAATGATTTTTTTAGAAGGAAAGCATTTCAGCTTAAATCAAAAATCGTTTCAAAAGAGATATCGAAGATTATTCTAATCCTAAAAAGACAGCATTTCAGCTAAGAAAAGATTTTTGGAGAATATTCGATTGAAAAGATGACAGTTTTGACTTAAAAAGGATTAGAAACATGGCTTTGGAATTCATAGAGCATTTAGTCATACGCAGTTCAAGGATGCAATGCATGAGCTAGACTATTCTAAGTCTCGAAAAGGGTCCATGCCAATGATTCCACGTTGTTAGGGAACTTACACCCCCACCATAAGTCAGGAACGAAATGGTGAGCAGCAGTTGCTAACCTCGGCGGAACCACCTTGGTATTTAAACCAGACACAGTGAACGTCATTTCCCTACTTTGAGATCGACCCAAAGGGAGAAATGGTTCGAATCCTAAACAGTATGATGCATAAATAACATAAAAAAATAGTACTCTAAATAGCCATCGTTTTACTTTTCAAGCTTCACTGTCCCCAGCGGAGTCGCCAAATTGTGGACAAGGGAATTTGATCCGCGCGATGTTTTATTTCAAAAACAATTTCATTTAAAAAGAGAGTCGCCACTAAATTTTTAGGTGGAATTTAGAAACCGATTTTAGAGAAAATGAGTTTGTGTGAGTTTACGTGTTAGGAAGTTTAAAGCAATTTCATTAATTTTAACGCCTAACCCCGCCCGTCGTAAAGACGGTCTCTACTAAGTAAAACCATGGCTATTATGAGTACACATGCGAATATGCAAACAACGTTTTAACCCTAAACAAAATATACCCATTCTAGGTCGTTTAATGCACATATAATTTCGTCGAAGTTGTTTAACAGGGGTTCATTTACTATTCTAGCAAACAAAGAAAAAGGAGCAGAAATACTTACCGACAGCATAAGATAGATTAACAAACGTTAGCGGCAGACGAATAAATAAATAAAAAATAATTAAACATGACTAAAAACATGAACAAACATGATAGACTAAAACAGATAATTAAACGCTACACACGAATATAGAGAAGTGACAGACAAACATACCCAAACATATAAACTAATACGCAACTAAATAATCACGCAGACATACGCAAACTGTAGCAAATAAACACACACGAACGTACAAATTAAAAATCAAATACTACTAGATAAATAGGCAGACATACACAAATTACACGAATACAAACAAAAGTCAACTAACAAATACACCAACAAGCAAGTGCATCGGCAATGAGAAATCAATTAAATGACACGCAACAAGTGATATAAATATACACAAATATGAACAGACTTTATGAAGACCTAAATGTACCACATGAAAACTTTAACCAAATTATCCTACATGGACGTGCAAAGATTCACAGGTTGCAACAAACACAAGCATGAACAAAACGCAGAAGCTAATACACGGACATAACTAATAAACCAGATAAACGTGCAGGCATGCGTAAAATATACAGACATAACCAATAATCAGCTAACAAACATGTACACGAATGCCTAAATGATCAAATGCATACAGTTAGTGAATACACAAACGCAAGTAAATGACAGGGGCACTAAGACGCAACGCGCGAGAGACCAATTTATACCACCCTATGCATGACTTAACTACGCAACTCGAGATTTAATAGACGGAGCAAAAACCAACAGTCAACAGAAACCACGCAATACACGGCCCATGTAAAATCAACGAAGCTAAATACTACACAAACTCTAAACGATGAACTAAAATTACGATAACTAGAATGACATACGAACGTGAATTATCAATTAAAAGGGCATGACAGATCAGCTTTAGATAACAACATAACTAAACATGAACGAGGTCTACTTACATAATAAGCTAGCGAGCAAACCAATCTAACGAGGAATCATATTACGCAGGGATGATCGAACATACATACTAGGTGAACAAAGGGGCACGACATATCTATACACACATCGAAATCATACTAAAAATATCAACTAAAACAGACGATGAAAACGATAACTACGACGATAAACAACAGAGCGACAGAAAGTAATAAAAAGCGACAGAGAGCAATAAAAAAGCGATAAAAACAATAATTTAAACAAAGTAAAGTGAGTATTTTGCACCCTCAACTTACATGTATCGTTGACCAAGTCTTTGAGTCGTAATCGATTGTAAGATTTTATCCCGAGTGGCCGTCGTCGACGAAAACAAAAGTAAATCCGTAACTTTGAGCAAAACTGACAGCGATTTTCAAAAGCTTGTAACTTCTTCGTTTCTCAACGAAATTTCGAACCGAAAGATGTTTTAGAATCGTGGTAAAGTAAACTTTAAGATTGTGTAAAGAAATCAGAGTGACTATGGTGTTTTCAACACAAAAAACGAAGTAGAATAGATGATAGCAGCACGAAAATCAGAAAATGTTACTCTGTTTTTCGTGCGTCTATCTCCTGTTCTTTGGAGGCTTTTTAAAGGATTTTGTGATTTAATTATGTGCGTGTATGCTGTATCTAATTCGTGTCCTTGAATGCTTATGGTGGGTGTGTATATATAGGGTCGAAAGTAGGTTTTTTTGAGAGGGTAAAGAGCAGCTATGCCCCTTTCCTTGAGAGCTGCTATCCACGGTTTTCTTTAGGGTTTTGGAGGGGTTTTCTTGAGGGTTAAGCAAAGTTAAATGGAGCATGTGGATCAGGTATAGGTTTGTGTTTGTGGGCACGAGTTTGATGGCCAGAAAGTCGGGTTTTGGGCTGCGTAAAAACTGAGCACGGGATGGGGTAGTGGGCTGCGGTTGGACGAGCCTTCTGGCTGGGTTTTAGTCTGATTATTCGAGGGAAAGAAAGGGTAATAAGGGTAGGATAGTTAGGATACGGGTTTGGGTCAAATAAGGGCTGATTTTGGGGCCTATGAGGTGCTGCAGATCAGCTCTGTCCTGGGCTACGTTTTGGCTTCTAATTGTGGGTTTAAGTCGTGGTTTTAACTGGGTTTGATCATTGGATCATGAGAAAGAGTGTAGGTAAAAGTGGCCTCGAAGTTCGTGCTGAAACGGGCTCAAAATCGCTCTTAAAATCGAGCTCAAAACGAGCTTTAAACTTGCTGTTAAGAAAACGAATTCATCGAATACGATTCAACAAAAAGTTTTAAAAGCACGAGAAACGACTTTTCAAGTCAAATATCAAATTTATAAAAGCGATTTTTCAAATCGAGTTACTTAAAATGATTTTTCAAATCGAAATATTTTATTTTCAATAAAACACTTAAGGCAAATAAATTTTGACAGAAATAAATTTACCTTTGCAAAACAGTAATTTAAATATCATTTAAATTAAAAAAAGCATTTTGTCGACAGCGTCCGGCCTACATCGTAAAACGAACTCAAATAAATGACACGAAATACATGCTGTCCTATCATCATTGGGTATTTGTCGGGTTTTCTATAAATTTCCATATCGACCGATACGGGTATCTACAGTATGTCATTCCCAATCTAAAGTATGTCATCAACATACAGTATTAGAAAGACAATCTTGCTCCCACTCGACTTGATATATAGACATGGTTCCTCGACCGATCGAGTGAATCCATTCTCTTTTATCACTTGGTCGAAGCGATGTTTCCAACTCCGAGAAGCTTGCTTAAGTCCATAAATGGAACGCTTAAGCTTGCAAACCTTCTTAGGATTTTCAAGATCTGTGAAACCTTCGGGTTGTACCATGTACAACTCCTCCTCCAAATAACCGTTTAAGAAGGCGGTTTTTACGTCCATTTGCCAAATTTCATAATTATGAAAGGCGGCAATCGCTAAGACAATCCGAATGGAACGAAGCATGACTACGGGTGCAAAGATCTCATCATAGTGCAACCCTTGCACTTGAGTGAAACCCTTTGCCACTAGTCGAGCCTTGTATATATCTGGTTGTCCTTCTACAGATCGCTTTATTATATAAAGTCATTTGCACTGAAGAAGCCGAACCTTTTCAGGTAAGTCAACCAGATCCCATACATCGTTCTCATACATAGAATCCATCTCGGATTGCATGGCTTCTTGCCATAGCTTTGAGTCAGAACATGTCATGGCACTTTTATAGGTTACGGGTTCGTTACTCTCAAGGAGTAAAACGTCGTCTCGCCCATTCTCCTCAACCATACCGATGTATCTATCTGGAGGAATGGAGAGTCTACCCGACCTTCTCGATTCCAAGGGAATATTAACCGCAGCAGACGAAGAAGGAACAGTTTCCTCCATTGGTTGCTCGGTTGTTGGTTCAGGAATCTCCGACAGATCGAAGGTTCTATTACTTCTCTTGTCTTCGAGAATCTCTTTCTCTAAGAATTTCGCACTAGCCGCAACAAAAACTCGGTGTTCGGTAGGCGAATAGAAGTAATGACCAAACATTCCTTTTGGATAACCAATAAAGTATGTCTTGACCGATCGCGGGCCGAGCTTATCCTCGTGTCTCCACTTGACATAAGCCTCGCACCCCCAAACCCGAATAAAGGACAAGTTAGGGACCGTTCCCTTCCATAACTCGTATGGAGTCTTGTCAACAGTTTTAGTCGGACTTCGGTTAAGTATAAGAGCAGCTGACAAAAGAGCATAGCCCCATAATGAGTGAGGTACAACCGTGTGACTCATCATGGATCGAACCATATCAAGTAATGTTCGATTTCTTCGTTCGGACACACCATTTAGTTGTGGTGTTCCGGGTGGAGTTAACTGTAGTACTATCCCGCGGTCTTTCAGGTGTTTATCAAACTCAGTTGAAAGATACTCGCCACCACGATCTGAACGTAGTGCTTTTATCTTTCTATCCAGTTGCTTCTCAACCTTATTCTGGAATTCCTTGAACTTGTCGAAGGACTCACTTTTATGCTTCATTAAGTGGACATGACCATATCTACTCAAATCGTCCGTCAAAGTGATAAAATACCTATAGCCATCTCTAGCGTTGATCGACATAGGTCCACACACATCAGTATGTATGAGTCCTAATAGGTCAGCAGCGCGCATTCCAACACCTTTGAAGGAAATTCGAGATATTTTGCCTATGAGACATGATTCACACGTGCCAAAAGTTTCATAGTCAAATGGGGCGATTGTCCCATTATCAATGAGCTTTTTCATGCGTTTCTCATTTACGTGTCCCATACGGCAATGTCATAGATAGGTTTGATCTTTGTCACCAACCTTTGCTTTCTTGTTATTCACATGCATTATATCTCTGGTTTGATCTAAAACATAAATTATGTTCATGGAAACTGCTTTACCATAAATCATATCGTTTAAAGAAAAAATACAACTATTATTCTTTATTAAAAAACGAAAATCCGTCTTTATCAAGTACGGATACAGAAATAATGTTTTTCGATAAACTAGGTACATAGTAACAGTTATTCAGAATTAACTCAAATCCACTCGGGAGTTGGATTACATATGTTCCTACTGAAACGGCAGCAACTCCTGCTTCATTCCCCACTCGCTGGTCCACATCACCTCTTACTAGAGATTTGATGTTTCTTAGACCCTGCAAATGATTACACAGATGAGAACCACAACCAGTATCAAGTACCCAAGTTCCGAAACTTGCATGGTTAATCTCAATCATGTGAATAAAAGAAGACATACCAACAGGAATGACGTGGCCTGCTTTTATGTCCTCAGCATACACGGGACAGTTCCGCCTCCAATGCCCAGACTTGTGGCAATGGTGGCACTCCATGCTTTGCTTCACTTTTGCCTTGCCTTGTGAGCTACCGCTAGACTCACCAGGCCCACTCTTCGCAATCACTGGCTTTTTAAACTTTGGCTTTCCTACAGTTAGGTTAGCTGGAGCCTTACCCTTACCCTTATGCTTGTTGCCTATCATGAGAACATCTTGTTTCATGCTCCCACTCAACTTCAGATCACTCTCCGTCTGCACGAGGAGTGAGTGAAGCTCATGCAGACTTTTCTGCATGTCATTCATGTAATAGTTTGCCCTAAAGAGGGCATACCCATCATGAAGGGAGTAGAGCACTCGATCAATGATGATCTTCTCATCGGTCTTGCAACCAAGCTCCTCCAGTCTCTAGACATTCTCGATCATTTCGAGAAGGTGTGGACCAACCGGTTGGCCCTTCTGGAGTTTCGCTTCAAAGAAGCGAGTGGTATACTCGTAACTCTTGATTCTCGGTGCTTTCGAGAACTCTTTAGTTAGGGTGGTGAAAATCTTGTTTGCACCTTGGGTAATGAACCGTCTTTGCAAATTAGATTCTATTGCATAGATGAGTACGTTCCTTAACGCATCCGCCTCCATCATGAAATCACTATAAGCAACAACTTCATTTGCTCCTGTATTGGGAGCTGGTTCAGTCGGCAGTGGCTCAGCCAAGTACTTGAGCTTACCGTCAGCGATGGCGGCATTCCGTAATGCGGCCTCCCAATCAGAAAAGTTGGACCCATCATTCTTCAGTCGAGTGGACTGATTCATGCTGTCCATAAATATTCTAAGCTATGATTCGCGTTCTAGTGTGACACTTGACATTGGGCCGTCAATACGTCCAGCCATTTGTTATAGTAGTTATATCTGTATATAACGAATTCGAAACTGTGAAAGAAAGAAGAAGAGAGAAGAAAACATCGTTTTATAGGTTTAAGTCGTAAAGTAATAACGTTTTAATGCAATGACTCGTGCACTTATATAATCGACCTCCCTCGATAATTATATAAATGATCCCAAGACTCAATTTCTTTAAATTGATAAGCCAACCTCTTGGCTAATTCTACTGTTAGAATTCTTGGTCGATAGATTTCAGTAAATCCTATCTATTAGTCCATCATAACTACGAGATATTACTCGAACTATAATGTTGAGATAAAATAGGTCAATACGTACTACTTACCCAACGTAGAAGGGGTCATGTGGAGAGTAAGGTCCTACATGCCTACCGACGAAGAAGGGGCTCATAGCAGTTCTTCCTATAAAGACTAATCTCAATTTTAGAATAGAGGAAGGTCCCATCATCTCATTTTAATTCATTTTAAGTGAACAAATATCTAGCATTACGAGAATGATTAATTTGAGGTGATAGCCCTAGAACGAGTGACATCCGTATGTCCATAATATAAAATGCAACTATATCATCCATATTCATGCATATTAGGTGGTTTGGTTTAGTTTAGGCGGAATATGATGCTACTATCTAACGCGTGAATGCAATAAAAACGGTAAAAGAAAACGCAAAAACGAAAAACACCTAGTGCGGCCTATCCCTATGAAAATAAAGACATAATACAAATTGGAATCCATCCATGGACCCTAAAGCTTTGTCTTCATTCTTCATCTTGGGCCTTAAGCGGGAGTTGAGCATCTCCAAAATAATTCTTCATCTTGAATCTTCTCAAAATACATTTTGAATTACAAAATAAACCTATTTACATTCTAATTCAAAATATGCCAAAAATAATAAAATTACAAGATGGGAGATTCGAGATCTCAAAAATACAACCAAAATTATGTTTCCTTCATTACGAAAACACAATTTTCTAAGGCCACACTAGTAAATTACAACCTTTTGTACAAAAAAGCGTAAAATAAACCATTCAAAACATACATTCTAAATAAATAGCATCAACTAAACAAAATAAAACCAATGCATACGAATTGATAAAATCCAACCACCTCTTTATAAAAGATTAAAATTATGCAACAATTCCTTAATTGTTCATAATACCTTTTAATCAAAACATAATCCAAAATTTATATTATCAGTATAACATAAATTAGGTCACAAAATATTTTAAACCTCTTTAAAATATTTGGTATCATATTTATTATGAACTGCTTCACAATAATACAAAATATATTATCTTTATAATATAACAAAAATTGAAAAACATTAATTTCCAAAAATCAATAAAGATTTTCGGCCAAAATTAAAAAAAAACAATCCGATTTTTTTTTTATTAAACACGGCCAAAAACAAAAAAAATAAAATAATTTTCCAAATTAAAAAATTTCGGCCAACATCAAATGATTAGATCGATACTAACTCAATTTTAATCCGTATTAAACATTGATATATAAGAGATTCAAATTAACCTTTTAATTTAAACATCTTTAAACATATAGATCTAATGATTAACAAACTAATATGTTCATTAACATACAAAATTTGGTCCTTCTATGTTTTAATTCAATCGGTATTAAATCAAAACTCATTCAAAATCATATGTAATAGTTTTAACATCTTAAAACATTGATAATTATGAATCAAACGGACCAAAACAAGCCAAAACAAAACAAAAACCTCACGGCACACATAACAAAGTTTCGGCCAAAATTAAAAGTGAGCCGTGACCTTTATCAAATTGATTTAAAATTATACAAAATCGATTTTTATGAAAACCATATAAAAAAAATCATATGCCCTAAGGCTCTTGTAACACCCGGTGTTGTCTGAGGTTATTCGGGCCGGGTACCCCGTTGAAGTGGTCCATGTGATGAGCTCAAGTGACCTAGTGCTTAAAAAGGATTGTAAGTGCTACTCATATCAACAAGATGCATCTTCTTTTCTGGTGGCTCATCTTAAGAACTCTTCAGTTAAGCGTGCTTGCTGGAGAGTAGTCTTAGGATGGGTGACCTCCTGGGAAGTTCTCAGGATGCGCACGAGTGAGGACAAAGTGCGCTGGAAAGGGCCCGTGTTGGTCTGTGGGCTATGTACGCAGCCTGACGAGCTACCGTGAATGACATTTTGGCCTTTAGTTGGGGCCGGGGGGTTACAAATGGTATCAGAGCAACCCGGCGACCGTGTGGTCGAATCCTAGGTACGCACCTAGCCGTGTGGTCGAATCCTAGGTACGCACCTAGCTGGGGGGGATTCTGGAATGCTATATTGTAAGTAGCGACCAGGCGCAACGAGGACGTTGCGTTCTTCAAGTGGGGGTGTGTAACACCCGGTGTTGTCTGAGGTTATTCGGGCCGGGTACCCCGTTGAAGTGGTCCACGTGATGAGCTCAAGTGACCTAGTGCTTAAAAAGGATTGTAAGTGCTACTCATATCAACAAGATGCATCTTCTTTTCTGGTGGCTCATCTTAAGAACTCTTCAGTTAAGCGTGCTTGCTGGAGAGTAGTTTTAGGATGGGTGACCTCTTGGGAAGTTCTCAGGATGCGCACGAATGAGGACAAAGTGCGCTGGAAAGGGCCCGTGTTGGTCTGTGGGCTATGTACGCAGCCTGGCGAGCTACCGTGAATGAAATTTCGGCCTTTAGTTGGGGCCAGGGTGTTACAGCTCTGATACCACATGTAGGATTATATCGGTATATAGTCCTTTAAAATCACAGGATTATAATGAAAACTTTTATATGATTTATAGTCATAAATTGAAATTGCATAAGATAATAAATAGATTAAGAATTAACCTTTTAATCCTTGTGAATTGGCCTAAGAACAATACCAAAAGTATGGTATCTCCTAATTATCTCACCCAAGATGTTTCAAGAAATGCCTTTGAGATTGCTAGAAAAATTAGAGAAAAAAACTGTTTCTTTTCTCTCAAGTTTTATGTTGTTAATGTGATGAGTAAATTAAGGAATGAATGAGCAATTAGAATTGAAATAAAATCCCTCTAATATACTCCTAATGGCCGGCCTTCCTATTGTATTTGGGGAGATATATTTCTCCTCAAATACTTCACTTGTTGACCAAGACACAAAGTGTATCGGGACTGAATGTATCTGGACACTTTTCTCTTGGTCATTTTAGCTTTTAATATAATGCAATATATTACTAGTGTCATCTATATGGACCGACTATAATATATTATAAATATCCTTATATTTATAATTTGCTAATTAATTATAACGGTTTATATTAAATTAGCCTGCATTATACACAACAATTAAATATAACATTTTATATTCAATTTACGAATTACATTTAATTCGTCTCAGCTAATATTATTTAATCTGTATTAAATAGCCGTATCACCATTACATTGACTAACATTTTAGTCAGTAACATCATCACATTGACTAACATTTTAGTCAACAACACTGACTAACCGTTTAGTCATTAAGTAAGGCATCAATATGATCATTTTCTCAAAAAATCACATCTCTCAAACACATCCTTTAGGTGTGACTCTTAGGGACCAGTTGATCACCGCCATCTGTATGACAATAACGTCAAACTTATCTAGCAAGCCAACCGTTATCGATAAACGTTAATCAACTGATTAAATACAAAATGTACCCTGTGTACCTTAAGAGATTTATTTATGTTATTGCACTAACTGTGGAGGACACTTAGCTCCAAGAAACACGTCCTAACTCGTCATTTTTTCAAAGACTAACCTTGATAGTCTTTCTCCTCATCTTTATACCAAGTTGGTTGCAGGCACCGCAGTGAAGAAACTGCAATAGCAACAGCTACGTACTATTATACTTTAATAGTCCAACCTGTGGGAGTGAAGAGAATAATTAGTGTTTACTAATTATGGAATAAGCTAAATATGAAATTGTTACTTAATTGAGTTAGAGTAACAATAGGAGGTAAAATCAATCTAAGGTTTGTAATTGTGTGAATGTTGTTCACTCAATTATTAGCATGTAAGTTACTATAAAATGTTCAACAGTTCTGTAGTTTAGCAATCACAACAAAATAGAGTGTAACAAAGTGAGTTTATTAATCAGAAGTTAATCTTTTCGATTAAACATTTTATTCCTTCATTCAAGTTATTGTTCATGCTATATTATTCTTTGGCAATTTAGTGAGGAAATATATTTCATATTATTCTAACTAGAAGACCATAATTTCCGCTGCGGCTCTAACAATTGGTATCAGAGCCAAATAGAATGGCTTATTCTAGTGGAACCGTTAAGGTTGGTAAATATGAAATTGAAAAATTCAATGGGAAAAACGATTTTTCCTATTGGAGGATGCAGATGAAAAATCTGCTTATTTCACAAAAATTGCACAAGGCTTTAGCGGGGAAAGAACATAAACCTGTGGATATGAGGGATGAGGATTGGGAAGAATTAGATCTCGAAGCAAGAGCAGCCATAATCTTATGTCTTGAGAGGGATGTTGCATTCTTGGTAAATGAAGAATCAACGGCTGCTGGAGTGTGGGAGAAGTTAGAGAAAAATTTCATGGTGAAAACTCTAACTAATCGGATCTATTTAAAATCCAGATTGTATACATGCAAAATGGAGGAAGACACCTCAATCCGGGATTATGTCAATAAGTTTGATAGGATTGTATCAGACTTGAAGGATATAGGAGTGAAGATTGATGACGAAGACCAAGCACTTATGTTGCTGCTTTCATTGACCAAGAAGTATGAAAATCTAGTTCAAACATTGATGCTTGTGGGTGATACTCTAACTATGGATGAAACTAGAACATCACTATTAGCAGATGATCTTCGTAAAGTTGCTACTGGTGGTATGTCTAGTAATGGTGGCGAGAATAACAAACAGGCACAAGGGTTGTTTGTTAATAGAGGAAGGAATAATGAAAGAGCAAATGGTAGGGGTAAAAAGTCCAAATCAAAATCTAGAGCTCTTACGGAAAGAGCATGTTTCAAATGCGGTGAGCTTGGGCACTTCAAGGCAAATTGTCCGAATAAGAGGGTATTATTCAAGAAACAGACCAACAACAAAAACAACAAGGGCAAACACCAAGATTTTCAGGAGGCGGGTTACTTCTCAAGTGGTGAGGATGATTGTTTCTCCGTCTCAGAGCAAGATCATGATATCTCCGGTAAGTGGGTGCTTGATTCAGGGGCATCACATCATATGTGCCCAAATAGAGAGTGGTTTACTACCTATCAAAGCACAGATGGTGGAACAGTTTTAATGGGTAATAATCATGCCTGTAAAATTATGGGGTATGGTACAATACGAATCAAGATGCATGATGAAGCGGTGAGGACTTTGATGAATGTGAGACATGTCCCCAATTTGCGGAAGAACCTTATTTCTCTTGGAGTACTCGAGGAAAATGGTTGCAAAATAATCTTGGAAAATGGAGTTTTAAAAGTTGTTCGTGGTTCATTGGTTGTGATGAAGGGAGTTCGTCAAAGGAATCTTTATCCTCTTATGGGAAAAACTGTCATAGGCGATTTGGCAGTTGGAATTACTAGAAGTAATGATCAAACGGAATGTACGAGGATGTGGCACATGCGTCTTGGGCATATGTCAGAAAAAGGTCTATCACTGCTTGGTAAAGAAGGTTTGCTGAAGAATATGAAAAGGCCATGCATGGAATTCTGTGAACATTGTGTGTATGGCAAAGCACATAGGTTGAGGTTTTGTACAAGTAAACACAAAAGCAGAAGGTTGTTGGACTACGTGCATACAGATGTTTGGGGTCCGGCTAAAGTTACTTCTAAAGGTGGTTCCAGGTACTTTGTTACATTTGTTGATGATCATTCTCGGTATGCTTGGATTTATTTCTTGAAGCACAAGAATGAGGTATTTGATAGATTCAAGTGTTGGAAAGCAATGGTTGAGAACAGAACTGGTAGAAAGTTGAAAACTATTAGGTCCGATAATGGTACAGAATATACGGAGGGTCCTTTCAAGAAGTTTTGTGATCAGGAAGGCATTGTGAGACACTGGACAGTAAAAGGAACACCAAAACAGAACGGAGTCGCGGAAAGGTTGAATCGAACACTTCTTGAGAAAGCGAGGTGTATGCGCTCTAATTCTGGGTTAGTTCGAGAATGGTGGGCAGAGTCGGTTGCTACAGCTTGTTACATAGTAAATCGATCCCCACATTCTAGTTTAGGTGGAGATACGCCATATAAGGTGTGGTCAGGTGAACATGCGGATTATGACAAGCTAAGAGTTTTCGGATGTACAGCTTATTATCACATAAAAGATAACAAACTAGATAATAGAGCTAAGAAGGCAATCTTCTTTGGATATGCTAAAGGAGTCAAAGGTTATCGGCTTTGGAGTGTAGAAGATTCAAAGTTTATGATCAACAGAGATGTTACATTCGACGAAAAATCTATGGTAGCGTTGTCAAAAGCTTCAATACCTAATGGTGGTGATGCGGAGATATTAAATAAGCAGATTATTGACATAGATTATGAAGAACAACCAGATTCTAATCGTGGTCAGGTGGAGAATCATCCTATCGTTGGCGAAGACGAGGAAGAAGATGAAAATGATCATGAGGAGGTTCAACAAGAGAATACACATGTTTTACAGCAACAGCAACAAGAATCTTTGGATGCTACTAGGCCAAAGAGGACATATAAATTTGTCCATAAGCTTGGGTCAGACAAGCCTTTGAGACATTACGGGCAGGTAAACTTGGTGGAATATGCACTATCAGTGGAGGATGATGAGCCGGTCACCTTCAAACAAGCTATCAAAGACAAGGATAGCCCTAGTTGGATGGTTGCTATGGAGGAGGAGATGCAATCTCTTCACAAAAACAAGACATGGGAGGTTGTCCCATTGCCTGCAGGGAAGTCTGCTATTGGTTGTAAGTGGGTATATAAAAGAAAAGAAGATCATACTAAGTCATGCGGTACAAGATATAAGGCTAGACTAGTAGGCAAAGGGTTTGCACAAAAGGAGGGAGTTGATTATAACGAGATATTTTTTTCGGTGGTGAAGCATACTTCTATTCGAGTGTTGTTGAGTTTAGTTGCTCATGGTGATCTTGAACTTGAACAACTTGACGTCAAGACAGCTTTCTTACATGGAGACTTAGATGAGGAAATTTATATGTATCAACCTGAGGGATTCAAGGTTGAGGGAAAACAAAGTCAGGTATGTCGCTTGAGGAAATCATTGTATGGATTAAAACAATCCCCTCGTTAGTGGTACAAGCGGTTTGACTCTTTCATGATAAAGCAAGGATTTTCAAGAAGTTCTTATGATAGTTGTGTTTATATTAAGAAACTTCCTGGAGGTGATTATATTTATTTATTGTTGTATGTGGATGACATGCTTATTGCTTCTAAAAGCAAGGTGGAGATAAATAGGCTAAAGTTTCAACTTGGTAAAGAGTTTGAAACGAAGGATCTGGGCGCTACGAAGAAAATACTGGGTATGGAGATTAAAAGAGAGCGGTCAAACCTTAAATTGTTCTTGAGTCAAAAAGGTTATTTGGAACGGGTTATTGAACGGTTTGGGATGAAAGGCGCTAAGTCGGTGGTTACTCCATTAGCTCCACATTTTAGGCTTTCGGGTAATCAGTCTCCCACTACAGTGGAAGATAAGGCAAACATGGAATATGTACCTTATGCTAGTGCAGTTGGCAGTTTGATGTACGCCATGGTGTGTACACGTCCTGATATTTCACAAGCGGTTAGTGTTGTCAGTAGATTCATGGCGAATCCGGGTGATAAGGCTTAGTCGCGTCACCTAATCAAAAATAGACCGGACAAACACTAACGGGTAGCAAGGGTAAGTCGGGGTCGAATCCACATGGAGATGGTCGCTTATGTTGGTTATTTTGGATGATTCTAATCTCGGTTCGAGTATGGTTGGTTTACTAAAAACTAGAGCGCAAGAGAGGGGTTAAACAAGAAGGAAAAGGTCTAGGGAATCGGGGTTAGCAAGGGTAAAGCAAGGACAAAGGATGGTGACAGGAATGAGTCGGGAGTTGCATGTGCTAAGGAATAGGCTCGGCCTCTCGGTCCTAAGCGTCCTCTAGGTCTCGAATGCGGGCTCTCGCAACTTACAAACGAGGGTCCTAATGGTTAGTGTAACAACCCGGATTTTCCAACAAAACAAAATAAGCTTTTAAAAAGAATTTATAAAAGAAAGTGAATAAAAATGAAAGCCACGGTGGCGGAAAACACCGTGAATCCGAGCTGTCACTCACGTAAACAATCTAATCAAATCAAAATGACAAAGTAGACCTTGAGGCCTAGCAAAAGCGGGGAGTAAATACCCCTTACAACCCCAAAAAAAAAATGCAACATAAATATGAAATGTACGGTAAAGTCTAATCAAGTCTATCAAACAATAATCCCAAATCCACACGAGTAGGCTAGCTAAGGTCCATCCTCACGGCATCCTCACTTATCAGTCCCGAACCCGCGCTAACCTGTCGCAAAACATGCAACAGCCACAGTCAGTGGGGAGTAACTCAGACGTCCTCCCAGCCATATTACATCACAATAAAAGTTAACAAGTAAATAAAACAGCTCATAAAATAATAACATGTGATAATCACAAGCTACATAACAATAGTTAACAATACAACGACAATCTCAATACAACTCAACAAGTACCTTACCTGGCCTACGGCCTATGATCGAAGTATAACCAACAACAATCAACAATAGCAAAGCCTAATGGTCAACATTCAAACTCAAAATGTCATCAACAAAGTGACATACAATAATCAACAATCCACAATCAATCGTAATCAACCGCAAGAGATAGCACGGAGTACTGGGCGCTACAAAACACCCCGGACCCTACAAAAGATCTTGACCCTATGGTGGCACTACAAAATGCCTCGAGTAATAATCTAAACTTGGCCAAGCACACCCCTACAAAAGAGTGTGGACAAACAATAACCACCCCTACAAAAGAGTGGCGCCCCTACAAAAGGACTTTCGATAACCATAGTCTCAGAGCCACTACAAAATGGATGAGAACCCACGACAGGCGGCACCGTCCTACAAAAGACGTTGTAACTCCTCACGTACGTGCCAGAACAGTACCCGTACGCACACTAAACTCAAGCATACAATAAACCAACCAATTCAATGTCAATACAACATCCCTTAGCCCAACAATGATAATACAACACAATCTCAAGCCAATCTCAACATAAAATCATAATCTCAAAACAATAACAATTTATACGGAGTAAATATCAACGTAACTTACTAAATCAAGACTACCTATTAATGGATCACTAGTAATATACGTGTAATTCTAGTAGTAATTAACACCATTATCACTTACGTTATTACGTATATAATCACAATAGCCTTGTACATAATATTAATGTCACGTAGTTAGTATTGTAGTAATGAAGTGTAAAGATCTTGCAGCACTATTAATCAATCAATTGTATTATTAAAATCAAGTTAAAGGATATATCTAACCCACTAACAAAACCTACCACGCAAGTCAGATTAACATACACACAAACTAAATACACCAACACCCCTGTTCATCTATCGTATGCGCACGTACAACCAGAGTAAACCAAACTTGCTTATACATTAAAATCGCCTACAACGTACCATAGCACAACACACACGCAAGATTTTCACGGGCTAAACGTCCTTACACAACACAACAAGCAAACCCTAGAGTAATGTAATATCGAGTAACGTCATCACCGTTACCTTTTCGCGCTTAGTCTTCAATGGAGTCGCCCACCACGTGCGTATCGGCGTCGGTCGTTAGGTTCAATCCTATGATCGATTAGGGAGAAAACGAGTATAAATACGAAGTTACGATATCAACAAATGATCCGAGCGACAGAGGCGGAACGGAGTATAACTTACCTTAATGTGAAGAGGATGAAGAGAGGAAAATTATGACGGAAGAACGGAGTAAAACGGTTAAGAAACGAAGGAGAAAAGGAAGGATTAAAGAGGAGGATATAGAAGGTGTTAATGGCGAGGGCGAAAGACGAAGAAGATGATGCCAGAAGCAAATATACGGAGTTCTAGGTCAATTAAAATAGGTTAACCCTATTTATATACGGAGTATTTATATAATTATAATAAGTGTTTTAATCTTCATAAAAGTTGAGTTGTATAAAGATATTCTATTTAATTATAAATTCTTTTTAAGCAAATTTTAGGGAAAATCAGTTAAAAATATTAAATAGGTTAAAAGTGATATTGTTGTATAAATTATAAATGTATACAAAAATAAAATGGTACTACTATAAATATTAGGTTTAAAATCATTACTTCACTATTTTAAATTATAAAATAACTATATTATTCTATAAGGGTAAACATTAAATAAGAAATTTTATTAACTTTTAGTATAGAAAGTAGTAAATATATTATCTAAAAGATCATAAATATTATTTAAAGATATTAAACATATAAAATATGAATAATAAATATAGTTTTAAATAAATTTGTGAATAAAAATATATTTTAATTTAACCTTAAAAACACGGGGTGTTACAATCTCCCCTACTTCAAAACGTTTCGTCCTCGAAACTTGAAAAGAAATTATAAATAAAAGAAGAGGTAAGGAATTATTAAAAACGAAAAGAGATAAGAATGGTGTTGAGGTTCCAATAAAAAAAAAGAACGAAAGCAAGAACCGAGTTAGCAAGAAATATACCAGTGACAAGTTCAGGATGACGATCAGCTTCAGCTCGACTCATGACGAAGATACGACCCTTCTGAGCAGGAGGGTTAGCCTTCGTAGCAGCAGTAGAAGGAACCACAGCAGAAGTGGAACCCGGCGGATGGCAGTCATCTTAGGACACTCAATTGACTTGTGTCCTAGCTCCTTGCAGATGAAACAAGTGGTAGGGAACCATCGCACATCTTACCCGGATGGTAAGGCTTCCTCGTGATCGACAGACAAAGACGTTCGGCCTACTCGTGAACTGAGGACGATCCTTCAACGGCTGGAATTCAAATCTTCCCCTCTTCTCAGCTTGGAAGGATTGTTGGGGAACAAAGGGCCTCTTCTCAACGCGACTCCTAGCATCGGCCTCCTCAGCTTGGATCGACGCATAAACGCTCAGAGCTCGGTCATAAGCCTGCTGGAAAGTAGTAGAAGGCATTCCAGCTAGTACAGTCCTAACACCAAAGGACAGGTTCTTCTCGTATCGACGAATGCGAGCAGCTTCGTCAGGAATAATGTGTGGCGCAAAACGAGCCAAAGCCGAGAACTTGTCAGTGTACTCCTGCACTGACATGGTACCCTGTACAAGATTAATGAACTCCTGCTCCTTTTCCCAACGGAGCTCATCAGGATAGAACCTCCTCTTCAAAGCTTCACAAAAGACCGCCCAATTAAACCCAGCCTGGGCTTGAAGAGCAGCTCTAGGCAAGGCCCACCAGTTGTCGGCCTCCATCTTCAAGTAGTAGGTGGCAATATCCACCTTCTGTACCTCGGGACAACGGGTAGCCACGAACAGCTTCTCGATCTCCCTAATCCAGCTCTCGAAAGAATCGATCTGCCTTGCCATCGCACGTAGGGGATGATGACGGTCAAAGCGATCAAAGACGTTTGGTTGTTCTCACGCGTGCCTCGTCAAAGCTAGGATTGCATCCTCGATTCGGCGAGCGTTGAAGGTCGTTGTTTGCATTCCGTTCCTGGCCATCTGCAACACAAAAGCATTTTTAATAGCGGCATCTACTACACAAGCCACTTCCAGCAACTACTCAAACACATACAAAAGCAACGAAACCCCCTAAGGTGTCTACCCAACACTCCACTCAACGTTCTAAGTCAACTTCTACTCACTCATCTAGGAGAGTTGGGAGCGTATTCGCCTCGATACCAATCAGAATAACCCGGATTTTCCAACAAAATAAAATAAGCTTTTAAAAAGAATTTATAAAAGAAAGTGAATAAAAATGAAAGCCACGGTGGCGTAAAACACCGTGAATCCGAGCCGCCACTCACGTAAACAATCTAATCAAATCAAAATGACAAAGTAGACCTTGAGGCCTAGCAAAAGCGGGAGTAAATACCCCTTACAACCCCAAAAAAAAAAATGCAACATAAATATGAAATGTACGGTAAAGTCTAATCAAGTCTATCAAACAATAATCCCAAATCCACACGAGTAGGCTAGCTAAGGTCCATCCTCACGGCATCCTCACTTATCGATCCAGAACTGGCTAACTTGTCATGAAAAACATGCAACACGGTCGATGGGGAGTAACTCAGACGTCCTCCCAGCCATATTACATCACAATAAAGTTAACAAGTAAATAAAACAGCTCATAAAATAATAACATGTGATAATCACAAGCTACATAACAATAGTTAACAATACAACGACAATCTCAATACAACTCAACAAGTACCTTACCTGGCCTACGGCCTATGATCGAAGTATAACCAACAACAATCAACAATAGCAAAGCCTAATGGTCAACATTCAAACTCAAAATGTCATCAACAAAGTGACATACAATAATCAACAATCCACAATCAATCGTAATCAACCGCAAGAGATAGCACGGAGTACTGGGCGCTACAAAACACCCCGGACCCTACAAAAGATCCTGACCCTATGGTGGCACTACAAAATGCCTCGAGTAATAGTCTAAACTAGGCTAAGCACACCCCTACAAAAGTGTGGACAAACAATAACCACCCCTACAAAAGAGTGGCGCCCCTACAAAAGGACTTTCGATAACCATAGTCTCAGAGCCACTACAAAATGGATGAGAACCCACGACAGGCGGCACCGTCCTACAAAAGACGTTGTAACTCCTCACGTACGTGCCAGAACAGTACCCGTACGCACACTAAACTCAAGCATACAATAAACCAACCAATTCAATGTCAATACAACATCCCTTAGCCCAACAATGATAATACAACACAATCTCAAGCCAATCTCAACATAAAATCATAATCTCAAAACACTAACAATTTATACGGAGTAAATATCAACGTAACTTACTAAATCAAGACTACCTATTAATGGATCACTAGTAATATACGTGTAATTCTAGTAGTAATTAACACCATTATCACTTACGTTATTACGTATATAATCACAATAGCCTTGTACATAATATTAATGTCACGTAGTTAGTATTGTAGTAATGAAGTGTAAAGATCTTGCAGCACTATTAATCAATCAATTGTATTATTAAAATCAAGTTAAAGGATATATCTAACCCACTAACAAAACCTACCACGCAAGTCAGATTAACATACACACAAACTAAATACACCAACACCCCTGTTCATCTATCGTATGCGCACGTACAACCAGAGTAAACCAAACTTGCTTATACATTAAAATCGCCTACAACGTACCATAGCACAACACACACGCAAGATTTTCACGGGCTAAACGTCCTTACACAACACAACAAGCAAACCCTAGAGTAATGTAATATCGAGTAACGTCATCACCGTTACCTTTTCGCGCTAGTCTTCAATGGAGTCGTCCACCACGTACGTATCAGCGTCGAGTCGTTCGGTTCAATCCTATGATCGATTAGGGAGAAAACGAGTATAAATACGAGTTCACGATATCAACAAATGATCCGAAGCGACAGAGGCGAATCCGAGTATAACTTACCTTAATGTGAAGAGGATGAAGAGAGGAAAATTATGACGGAAGAACGGAGTAAAACGGTTAAGAAACGAAGGAGAAAAGGAAGGATTAAAGAGGAGGATATAGAAGGTGTTAATGGCGAGGGCGAAAGACGAAGAAGATGATGCCAGAAGCAAATATACGGAGTTCTAGGTCAATTAAAATAGGTTAACCCTATTTATATACGGAGTATTTATATAATTATAATAAGTGTTTTAATCTTCATAAAAGTTGAGTTGTATAAAGATATTCTATTTAATTATAAATTCTTTTTAAGCAAATTTTAGGGAAAATCAGTTAAAAATATTAAATAGGTTAAAAGTGATATTGTTGTATAAATTATAAATGTATACAAAAATAAAATGGTACTACTATAAATATTAGGTTTAAAATCATTACTTCACTATTTTAAATTATAAAATAACTATATTATTCTATAAGGGTAAACATTAAATAAGAAATTTTATTAACTTTTAGTATAGAAAGTAGTAAATATATTATCTAAAAGATCATAAATATTATTTAAAGATATTAAACATATAAAATATGAATAATAAATATAGTTTTAAATAAATTTGTGAATAAAAATATATTTTAATTTAACCTTAAAAACACGGGGTGTTACAATCTCCCCTACTTCAAAACGTTTCGTCCTCGAAACTTGAAAAGAAATTATAAATAAAAGAAGAGGTAAGGAATTATTAAAAACGAAAAGAGATAAGAATGGTGTTGAGGTTCCAATAAAAAAAAAGAACGAAAGCAAGAACCGAGTTAGCAAGAAATATACCAGTGACAAGTTCAGGATGACGATCAGCTTCAGCTCGACTCATGACGAAGATACGACCCTTCTGAGCAGGAGGGTTAGCCTTCGTAGCAGCAGTAGAAGGAACCACAGCAGAAGTGGAACCAGCAGCAGTGACAGTCATCTTAGGACACTCAATTGACTTGTGTCCTAGCTCCTTGCAGATGAAACAAGTGGTAGGGGAACCATCGCACATCTTACCCGGATGGTAAGGCTTCCTGCATCGATTGCACAGCACGTTCGGCCTACTTGTGAACTGAGGACGATCCTTCGACGGCTGGAATTCAAATCTTCCCCTCTTCTCAGCATGGAAGGATTGTTGGGGAACAAAGGGCCTCTTCTCAACGCGACTCCTAGCATCGACCTCCTCAGCTTGGATCGACGCATAAACGCTCAGAGCTCGGTCATAAGCCTGCTGGAAAGTGGTAGAAGGCATTCCAGCTAGTACAGTCCTAACACCAAAGGACATGTTCTTCTCGTATCGACGAATGCGAGCAGCTTCGTCAGGAATAATGTGTGGCGCAAAACGAGCCAAAGCCGAGAACTTGTCAGTGTACTCCTGCACTGACATGGTACCCTGTACAAGATTAATGAACTCCTGCTCCTTTTCCCAACGGAGCTCATCAGGATAGAACCTCCTCTTCAAAGCCTCACAAAAGACCGCCCAATTAAACCCAGCCTGGGCTTGAAGATCAGCTCTAGACAAGGCCCACCAGTTGTCGGCCTCCATCTTCAAGTAGTAGGTGGCAATATCCACCTTCTGTACCTCGGGACAACGGGTAGCCACGAACAGCTTCTCGATCTCCCTAATCCAGCTCTCGAGCGCAACTGGATCTGCCTTGCCATCGTACGTAGGGGGATGATGACGGTCAAAACGATCAAAGACGGACTGGTTGTTCTCACGTGCCTCCGTCAAAGCTAGGATTGCATCCTCGATTCGGCGGAAACGTTGAAGGTCGTTGTTTGCATTCCCGTTCCTGGCCATCTGCAACACAAAAGCATTTTTAATAGCGGCATCTACTACACAAGCCACTTCAAGCAACTACTCAAACACATACAAAAGCAACGTAACCCCCTAAGGTGTCTACCCAACACTCCACTCAAGGTTCTAAGTCAACTTCTACTCACTCATCTAGGAGAGTTGGGAGCGTATTCGCTCTGATACCAACTGTAACAACCCGGATTTTCCAACAAAATAAAATAAGCTTTTAAAAAGAATTTATAAAAGAAAGTGAATAAAAATGAAAGCCACGGTGGCAGAAAACACCGTGAATCCGAGCTGTCACTCACGTAAACAATCTAATCAAATCAAAATGACAAAGTAGACCTTGAGGCCTAGCAAAAGCGGGGAGTAAATACCCCTTACAACCCCAAAAAAAAAAATGCAACATAAATATGAAATGTACGGTAAAGTCTAATCAAGTCTATCAAACAATAATCCCAAATCCACACGAGTAGGCTAGCTAAGGTCCATCCTCACGGCATCCTCACTTATCAGTCCCGAACCCGCGCTAACCTGTCGCAAAACATGCAACAGCCACAGTCAGTGGGGAGTAACTCAGACGTCCTCCCAGCCATATTACATCACAATAAAGTTAACAAGTAAATAAAACAGCTCATAAAATAATAACATGTGATAATCACAAGCTACATAACAATAGTTAACAATACAACGACAATCTCAATACAACTCAACAAGTACCTTACCTGGCCTACGGCCTATGATCGAAGTATAACCAACAACAATCAACAATAGCAAAGCCTAATGGTCAACATTCAAACTCAAAATGTCATCAACAAAGTGACATACAATAATCAACAATCCACAATCAATCGTAATCAACCGCAAGAGATAGCACGGAGTACTGGGCGCTACAAAACACCCCGGACCCTACAAAAGATCCTGACCCTATGGTGGCACTACAAAATGCCTCGAGTAATAGTCTAAACTTGGCTAAGCACACCCCTACAAAAGAGTGTGGACAAACAATAACCACCCCTACAAAAGAGTGGCGCCCCTACAAAAGGACTTTCGATAACCATAGTCTCAGAGCCACTACAAAATGGATGAGAACCCACGACAGGCGGCACCGTCCTACAAAAGACGTTGTAACTCCTCACGTACGTGCCAGAACAGTACCCGTACGCACACTAAACTCAAGCATACAATAAACCAACCAATTCAATGTCAATACAACATCCCTTAGCCCAACAATGATAATACAACACAATCTCAAGCCAATCTCAACATAAAATCATAATCTCAAAACACTAACAATTTATACGGAGTAAATATCAACGTAACTTACTAAATCAAGACTACCTATTAATGGATCACTAGTAATATACGTGTAATTCTAGTAGTAATTAACACCATTATCACTTACGTTATTACGTATATAATCACAATAGCCTTGTACATAATATTAATGTCACGTAGTTAGTATTGTAGTAATGAAGTGTAAAGATCTTGCAGCACTATTAATCAATCAATTGTATTATTAAAATCAAGTTAAAGGATATATCTAACCCACTAACAAAACCTACCACGCAAGTCAGATTAACATACACACAAACTAAATACACCAACACCCCTGTTCATCTATCGTATGCGCACGTACAACCAGAGTAAACCAAACTTGCTTATACATTAAAATCGCCTACAACGTACCATAGCACAACACACACGCAAGATTTTCACGGGCTAAACGTCCTTACACAACACAACAAGCAAACCCTAGAGTAATGTAATATCGAGTAACGTCATCACCGTTACCTTTTCGCGCTAGTCTTCAATGGAGTCGTCCACCACGTACGTATCAGCGTCAGGGTCGTTCCGGTTCAATCCTATGATCGATTAGGGAGAAAAACGAGTATAAATACGAGTTACGATATCAACAGCGATCCGAGCGACAGAGGCGGAACGGAGTATAACTTACCTTAATGTGAAGAGGATGAAGAGAGGAAAATTATGACGGAAGAACGGAGTAAAACGGTTAAGAAACGAAGGAGAAAAGGAAGGATTAAAGAGGAGGATATAGAAGGTGTTAATGGCGAGGGCGAAAGACGAAGAAGATGATGCCAGAAGCAAATATACGGAGTTCTAGGTCAATTAAAATAGGTTAACCCTATTTATATACGGAGTATTTATATAATTATAATAAGTGTTTTAATCTTCATAAAAGTTGAGTTGTATAAAGATATTCTATTTAATTATAAATTCTTTTTAAGCAAATTTTAGGGAAAATCAGTTAAAAATATTAAATAGGTTAAAAGTGATATTGTTGTATAAATTATAAATGTATACAAAAATAAAATGGTACTACTATAAATATTAGGTTTAAAATCATTACTTCACTATTTTAAATTATAAAATAACTATATTATTCTATAAGGGTAAACATTAAATAAGAAATTTTATTAACTTTTAGTATAGAAAGTAGTAAATATATTATCTAAAAGATCATAAATATTATTTAAAGATATTAAACATATAAAATATGAAAAATAAATATAGTTTTAAATAAATTTGTGAATAAAAATATATTTTAATTTAACCTTAAAAACACGGGGTGTTACAGTTAGTCTCGTACCCTACCTTAAACTAGGCTTTCGGTCTTAAGTCTAAGGATGGCAAACGCTCGCAACACCTTGGCCAAAGGATCAACGAACACAAACACAACAAGATAACCAGAGACACAAGCGAAACCCTCATCAAAACATCACCAAAATCATCCAAGACTACTCACCCATGATCACCCTTCAACCCTAGATAAGAAACTACTCACACATAGCGAAAACGAAAGCAAAAGCAAGGGAAATAACGAAAGACATGATCAACAACGTGTAGGGATCTCATCCCAATCACTAATCAAATATTAGTGTAAATCAAATTACTCTAATTTGATTTAGCAAGATCTATTGTAGTACAAATTCACTTTGTTACAAGTTTAGAAATATTATACCTTTCTCAAAGGGAAAAATATTGGGCACAAAACTAGAACTCCTTTCTAGTTTTGTTTCTTGAGCTTAAGCTTAGGATGATCCTCCAAAAACCCGAGTTTCCAAAGTAGGAAACCTCCTAAAAGATGCACCCAAGAACACTCCAAAGATACTAAAGATTTTGGACTAGAAATCACTTAGTATCACTTTATAATATGTAATATTATTATTACTAACTCTTAGTAATATGTGGAATAATATTAGAGTTTTGTTTAGAGAGAAAAAGGGAGAAGAAAGAAAAATGCATGAATGAATTTTTCTCTTCTAACACTTGTATTTAACAACAAAAGCGGAGCAAAGATAGTGTAACCAAGACACTACTTGGCCGGCCCCTTTTTGTAGAGTGGAGTGGAAGAGTTTCTTCTCTTGTTAAGATAAATGACATGCATTACAATAATTATGTTTTGTCATGCATTTACAAAAGCAAGAGAACAAAGCAAATAATACAAAAGGAAGCTTCCCTTCCTCTCTTTTGGACGGTCCAACCATCAAGAATGGGTCCAATTTGTTTTTCAATATTTGTCCCACAAATACTTGTAATTTATCACTTAATTATCTAATATAATAAAGTGTAAATTAATTAAACTCTTCCTTAATACATATGTACACTTACACACATATTAAAAATGTACCTTTTACTAATCTCATTAGTAAAATATACATAATTAGTGAATTAACGCTTAATCACTAATTCCCATCTCCTCTAATAATTTTATCGATATAAAATTCAATCACCCGAGTTCACAACTCGATTTCTCTCTAAATTAATACATTGACTAACCGTTAGTCGATTTATCAAGTTACTAATATAATCGTATCTCATACAATATATTAGCTTAAATATTTGGAGTACGTTCCTATAGGTGTGACTTAAAGGGATCAATTGATTCTGTAGTTCTCACGACAATAACGTCAAACTCTAGTCAGCCAACCGTTATTGATTTACGTTAATCAATTGACAATAATACAGGATTATCCCCATGTATTCCTTAATTGAGATTTAATAAGTAATAGCACTATTGTGGAGGACACATACTCCAACAATCTCCCACTTGTCCGAGACAAGTTGTGCATTACCAATTCTCATGTCCGTTTCACATCTCCCACTCGATGCAAGGTGTCTTACAGGTCGTACTTGCATCCTGAGATATATATCGTGAGTGGTTTCCTCGATATGGAGAGTAGTTGTCTGACCGGGGAATCTACCGTAGATTCTTACCGAGCGTGGCCACGCATTTTCAGCGACTACTCCTCGAGTGGCCCAAAGATGTTTTACCCCGACAAGGGTGGACATTTCCCTTCCACTCGATTGTACTGTATAATGCAGATCACCATGACCCCAAAGATGCCCTTATAACCCCCTTTCACGGCATGGTTTAGGACAAAAATGAAAGTCACTCGGAAACTGCACCGACTCAGACAATCAGTTTCCAGTCAAATAATTGACTCAAAGGAATACTATAGAAATTCCCACCACGACCAGGTTTCAATCACATTGAAAAGGAATTTTATAAGCGTCACTGCCCGACAGAGTGTTACACAGTCTGTCTATGCAAACGATCAGTCATCTCATATGACCCTATGGTGTTGAACCCACCATCGATCGACTTGCAATCTAGTCTTCTCCGAGACGTCACCTCATATGAGAGACTAGGGACCAAATACTTAGTTTATGCAGTTCACTTGAATACGTTCAAAGTTGTCACACAAATATTCGGATAAACAAAGTATGCATTCATAATGACTTAAGATAAAAACAATGAATGTTACTTTCATATATGTAATAAGATACATCATTCTATTACATATTACGAAACTAAAGGAAATTTGGCATACGTCGCAACCCCATGGAGGCGGTGTGCGCGTCATGCTTAGCCCTCGAAAGAGGCTTGGTTAAAGGATTAGCGATATTATCGTCTGTCCTAACCTTACAAATATCAATTTCCTTCCTTTCCACATTATCTCTAATAACGTGGTATTTCCTCAAAACATGTCTAGACTTGTTACTAGACTTGGGCTCTTTCGCATGGAAAATAGCCCCACTGTTATCACAATAAACAGTGACAGGATCCACGGCACTAGGGACTACTCTTAGTCCATCCAAGAATTGCCGAATCCACACAGCTTCTTTAGCAGCTTCAGATGCCGCCAAATATTCAGCTTCCGTTTTAGAATCCGCAGTGACACTCTGTTTGAAACTCTTCCAACAAACAGCTCCTCCATTCAACATAAAGACATAGCCGGATTGGGATTTCAGATCATCCCCATCAGTTTCGAAACTTGCATCCGTGTAACCCTTTACACGTAGCTCAAGTTCTCCTCCAAACACAAGAAAAGAATCCTTAGTTCTTCTCAAGTACTTAAGGATGTTCTTTACAGCTATCCAGTGACTCTCACCGGGATTAGCTTGATACCGGCTCGTCATGCTCAAAGCGAAAGCGACATCGGGGCGAGTGCACATCATAGCATACATGATTGATCCTACAGCGGAAGCATAAGGGACCAATTTCATGCGTTCAATTTCTGCAGGAGTCGTAGGACATTGAGATTTATTCAATGATATTCCTACACTCATCGGAAGAAAGCCTCTCTTGGAGTCTTTCATATTGAACCTATCAAGAATCTTATCGATATAAGTTTCTTGACTTAATGCTAGTATCCTTTTGGATCTATCTCTATAGATCCGGATACCCAAGATGCGTTGTGCCTCTCCCAAGTCCTTCATTTGGAAATGGTTTCCCAATTCCACCTTTACCGAATTCAGACTTGCAATATCATTTCCAATCAATAGTATGTCATCCACATACAAAACAAGGAAGGTTGCCTTGCTCCCACTAAACTTCATGTACAAACAAGGTTCCTCGGTACTCCGAGCGAATCCCTTTTGTTTGATAACATGATCGAATCTGTGATTCCAACTCCTTGATGCTTGCTTAAGACCATAAATGGATCTCTTAAGCTTCCATACTTTCTTAGGGTTGGATGTATCTATAAAACCTTCAGGTTGTGTCATATACACTTCCTCTTCTAGAATCCCATTCAAGAAGGCGGTTTTTACATCCATTTGCCATATCTCATAGTCATGAAATGCGGCAACCGTTAAGATTATCCTTATGGATCGAAGCATGGCAACCGGTGCAAAGGTTTCATCATAATGAATACCTTGGACATGTGAAAAGTCCTTTGCCACCAATCTAGCTTTGTAAACATCAATATGTTTATCTATGCCGAGTTTGATTTTGAATATCCATTTACACTGAAGGGGTCTCACTCCTTCAGGTAAATCTACCAAGTCCCAAACTTTGTTCTCGTACATAGAATCCATTTCGGATTTCATGGCCTCTAGCCATTGGTTGGAGTTGGGGCTACTAATAGCCGCCTTGTAGGTTGAGGGTTCGTTGCTTTCGAATAACAACAAATCACCCTCCTCCTCGATGTTACCGAGGTAACGGTCAGGTTGATGACTAATTCTTCCTGACCTCCTAGGGATGATAAGCGTGTCAGAAGACGAGGGAACGGTTTCCTCATTTTCTGTTTCGGTTTGTGGCTCTTGAACTTCATCAAGTTCAAATTTTCTCCCACTCTGTTTTTTAGAAATAAATTCATTTTCTAGAAAAACAGCATCACGGGCCACAAACACTTTGTTCTCGTGAGGGTTGTAGAAGTAATAACCACAGGTTTCCATAGGATAACCTACAAAAAGACATTTGTCAGAACTTGGAGCGAGTTTATCGTCAGTTTTATTCTTGACGAATGCCTCACATCCCCAAATTCTCATGAATGACAAATAGGGAACCGTTCCCGTCCATATCTCATATGGAGTCTTATTAGCCGCTTTAGTCGGACTTCGATTTTGTGAGAAAACAGCAGATAACAGTGCAAAGCCCCAAAATGATCCAGGAAGCTCAGTTTGACTCATCATCGACCGAACCATGTCAAGCAAAGTTCGGTTTCTCTTTTCTGCAACACCATTCAATTGTGGTGTGCCCGGAGGAGTCCATTGTGATATTATACCACAATTCTTAAGATGTGAATCAAACTCATTACCTAGATATTCGCCACCACGATCCGATCGTAGTGCTTTTATCCTTTTGTTTAATTGGTTCTCAACCTCATTTTGAAATTCTTTAAATTTCTCAAAAGCATCACTTTTATGCCTTATTAAGTAGACATAACCATATCTACTTATGTCATCAGTAAAAGTAATGAAGTAATGATATCCTCCTCTAGCGGTGATGTTTAATGGACCACACACATCGGTATGTATGAGTCCTAAAACCTCACTTGCTCGTGTCCCTTTACCGCTAAAGGGTTGACGAGTCATCTTGCCTAAGAGGCAAGATTCGCATGTACCATATGATTCGCAATCAAATGGTTTGAGAACCTTGGTCTCAACAAGTCTCTTTATGCGTCTATCGTTTATGTGACCTAAACGACAATGCCAAAGGTAGGATTTGTTTGATTCATTCGTTTTGAGCCTCTTGTTCTCGACATGATAAACATCATTGACATCATTTAAAACATAAATACCTCCAATTGAAATAGCTTCACCATAAACTATTTCATTAAATGAAAAAGTACAACGGTTGTTCTTAATCACAAAAGAAAAGCCTTCCGCATCTAACACGGAGACGGAGATAATGTTTTTCGTTAGAGTTGGTACAAAATACTTGATTATTTAAATGCAACTCTAAACCACTAGCAAGAGCGAGTACAAAAGTTCCCACGGAAACGGCCGCTACTCTAGCTCCATTGCCCATGCGGAGATCTACATCACCCTTGGCTAGAGCTCGCACGTTTCTCATCCCCTGCAAATGATTACAAAGGTGAGATCCACATCCGGTATCCAATACCCATGTAGAAATGCAAGCATGATTGATGTCAATCATATAGAGATTAGAAGGAAGAATAGCTTTGGATGTCGCACATCCATCTTTCAAGTCCTTCTTATATTTGGGACAATTGCGCTTCCAATGACCCACTTCATTGCAATACTTGCAAGTGTCTTTGAGGGGTCTACCCTTGTTGATCTTGGGCTTAGGCTTATGTGGAACACCTTCCACAATAGCTTTGCCCTTACCATTGCCTTTGTTAGATGGTGCCTTTTTGGCCACCTTCCCCTTCTTCACTCCTAGATTCATGTTCTTCATTTTTATGGAGAGAACATCTTTCCTCTCCACCTCATTTACTTCCATATCCCTCTCGGCTTGAACCAAGAGTGCATGAAGTTCATGGTAACTCTTATCCATGTTGTTCATGTTATAGTTTACTCTAAAATGAGCAAACTTGTTAGGAAGAGAATGAAGAATGCGGTTAATCGCAAGAGCTTTCGGTATAGCACACTCTTGACGCTCAAGAGTGTCTATTTGCTCAATCATTTTGAGCATATGAGGACCAACTTTTTGGGTTCTCTCAAGCTTTGCATCGAAAAACCGTACCGCGGCTTCATAAAGCCTTATTTGCGGTGCTTTGGAGAACATGGTTGTCACTCGAGTGAATATCTCATATGCACTCTTTTGTGTGACAAATCGGAGTTTGGGAGCGGGTGCCATGGACCAAATCAAGACGTTTTTCACGTCATTGTCCACTTTCACATGCTCATCATAGGCGGCTCGTGCCGCCCCGGATCGAGATGTGGGTTCGGCGGGGTGTGGATCGGTAAGGTGCTTGAGCACATTGTCGGATGTAGCGGCGCCCCTCATAGTCGACTCCCATTCGACGAAGTTGCTACCGTCATCCTTGAGGATACACTTATCCATCACGGTTCGCAACCATGAATCTTTGCCCAAAATGGGCGCGGGAGTTGATGATGATGATGCCATTGCGATAAATGATTCTACAATAAATATGAGGAAATATATAAGCTTTCAATTGTTCATTAATAACATTTGCTAAAACGGTTTTTAAAACAAATGTTCATTTATATAACGATCTCCCACGAAATTATATAAATGATTCCAAGACTCGTTTTTCATATAAAATTAGACATCTCATGTTTTCTTTTATATAAAAACGATAAGTCAACACTTGACTAATTCTACACTAGAATGCTTGGTTGATGATTTTCTTTAAAATGCATCCATTAGCCCCAAATAACTCTTATTTGGTTGAGTCCAAACCAAATTAGCATGGGACTTCCTCCCACTACTTACCCATGGTAACGAGGTTCTACGTCGCGGAGGTCCTCACGAACATGGGGTTCATAGTTGCTACATTTGGAAAAGCTTAATCTCAATTCATTTTGATAAATAATGTGGGTGATCTTGTCGATTTTAGTCATAAAATTCTTTATAAGTGAACTATTTTAAGAATGGCGACCTAAAAACGACAATCATAGCGGGATATCGTGGCATGCATGGCGATTTTGGCATGTGTGCGGAAAATAAGCAAACAAACAAGCTTGATAAAGCAAGCATAAACCTAGTATGGCCACCTAAAGGTAATTAAAATTACAAGAAGTTACAAATTGGAAACCAACTCCTTTGGTCCCTCTTCATGTGGACTTCATCCAAGGCCCCTCCTTGCAAGCTTTAGAACTCTTCTAAGGCTCCATGTCGATCTCCATCACCGATCTTCGATTTACAAATAGTTACAAGTATAAATTTACAAATGAATACATAGCAATCCTATTATACATTTATAAATGAAATAAACTATTAAATTACAAACCGGCGATACGAGATCGCATTTAATTACAAACCCACACGATATTCCCTTTCATTACGGGCAATATCGGTAAAAATATAACAAACTATGGCCATACTAGTAAGAACAAACATTCATTCAATAATAAACATTCATCCAAACATGCATAATGTAAAGCTTATAAATAAAAACATGCCAAAATCGCCCTAAACAATAATCGCATTAATTCGTTTAAAACCGATCTCATTTTTAATCGATTAATCTCATATTAATCAATAATGATTAAAACACCTTTTAAGCTTGAACTAAAACTTCTAAACTGATTTAGAACACCCAAAATTAGTTCATACTAACTTATGGTGATTTTAGTTCATAAACTTGGTCATTTACTAATTAGATGTGCTTTAATCATAACCTTTTATGAATAAAGCTTTATAAAATCAAAATAAAATAAAATAAAATCATTTTTATTTTGACAAAATTTGGTATATTCTGGAACACTTCCAAAATATCAGAAAAGAAAAAGTTTGGTCAGAAAAATTTACGAATTATTTTATAACAAATAACATACGATTTCATCGATTTTATCTCATAAAATCAAGAAAACGTCTAAAACAGTGAGGCAAAATCCCAAATTTATACGAGAGCATCCTCATAATGTATAAAAATATTGGTATAAATTTCATGTCCAGAAAACAAAATTTACTATATTTTCGGACATAAAATGCATTATATACCGATTTTAAACAAATAAATGAATAAATAATCAAAACTCAAAATCTGACTTTGAAAATTTACAAGCAGAATTTATAAATATGAACTATCACTGTGTAAATATTTCGTGACCAGATTCCAAATATAACTATTTATAGTAATTATTTTAGCCAAAAACACACTTTTTGACTCGGTTTTGTATAAAAATCATTTTAATTAGCAAACAAATTTCAAAAATTATGAAATTTGACCAGAAGCTAAATGAGACCAGAAACTTTGCATGGAATAAAAATCTCGTGTTAAAACCATTTTTAACACCATTTTCGGATTTTATCATATTTATTCTCAATAAATATATAAAACTTCCAAAAAAATAACAAAATAAATTTGTAACTACAAGCCTTTGCTCTGATACCACTTGTAGGGATCTCATCCCAATCACTAATCAAATATTAGTGTAAATCAAATTACTCTAATTTGATTTAGCAAGATCTATTGTAGTACAAATTCACTTTGTTACAAGTTTAGAAATATTATACCTTTCTCAAAGGGAAAAATATTGGGCACAAAACTAGAACTCCTTTCTAGTTTTGTTTCTTGAGCTTAAGCTTAGGATGATCCTCCAAAAACCCGAGTTTCCAAAGTAGGAAACCTCCTAAAAGATGCACCCAAGAACACTCCAAAGATACTAAAGATTTTGGACTAGAAATCACTTAGTATCACTTTATAATATGTAATATTATTATTACTAACTCTTAGTAATATGTGGAATAATATTAGAGTTTTGTTTAGAGAGAAAAAGGGAGAAGAAAGAAAAATGCATGAATGAATTTTTCTCTTCTAACACTTGTATTTAACAACAAAAGAGGAGCAAAGATAGTGTACCCAAGACACTACTTGGCCGGCCCCTTTTTGTAGAGTGGAGTGGAAGAGTTTCTTCTCTTGTTAAGATAAATGACATGCATTACAATCATTATGTTTTGCCATGCATTTACAAAAGCAAGAGAACAAAACAAATAAGACAAAAGGAAGCTTCCCTTCCTCTCTTTTGGACGGTCCAACCATCAAGAATGGGTCCAATTTGTTTTTCAATATTTGTCCCACAAATACTTGTAATTTATCACTTAATTATCTAATATAATAAAGTGTAAATTAATTAAACTCTTCCTTAATACATATGTACACTTACACACATATTAAAAATGTACCTTTTACTAATCTCTTTAGTAAAATATACATAATTAGTGAATTAACGCTTAATCACTAATTCCCATCAACTCTAATAATTTTATCGATATAAAATTCAATCACCCGAGTTCACAACTCGATTTCTCTCTAAATTAATACACTGACTAACCGTTAGTCGATTTATCAAGTTACTAATATAATCGTATCTCATACAATATATTAGCTTAAATATTTGGAGTACGTTCCTATAGGTGTGACTTAAAGGGATCAATTGATTACCGCCGTTCTCACGACAATAACGTCAAACTCTAGTCAGCCAACCGTTATTGATTTACGTTAATCAATTGACAATAATACAGGATTATCCCCATGTATTCCTTAATTGAGATTTAATAAGTAATCGCACTATTGTGGAGGACACATGTAACACCCCGTGTTAATTTAATTCAATAATTAGCCATCAAATTCTGTTTTCAAAGCTTAAGGGGGCGTTTGGTTCGGTAAGTTGGAATGGAATGGATTGAAATCTCATACCATAATAGAATGGATTCCAAATCTCATACCTACTCAAACTTGTTTGGTTCATATGATTGGAATGGATTTATATTAACATTTTTTTAAATCTTTGTTATTATGTATCATAATTTTTTTTTTCCATAGAAAATAATTATTTTGCAACCAATACAAGATGATAAAATATCATCCAAATTATTTCACAACCAAAATTAATTATTTTAAATTTATTGAAATTTTTTTACATCATTTAAAAAACTCACACATGTTGTAAAAATTAAAAAGAATAAAAGAACTAC
Source organism: Dianthus caryophyllus (assembly GCA_023091065.1). Lineage (NCBI taxonomy): Eukaryota > Viridiplantae > Streptophyta > Magnoliopsida > Caryophyllales > Caryophyllaceae > Dianthus > Dianthus caryophyllus. Next base: position 4,385,398 of record CM041529.1, on the reverse strand, counting down.
TAGATAACTAACGTACTGTATAACATTAATGTAATCAATTGACGAAGGTAAATAAATATTACTCGTATCATTTTCAACAAAAGAGTTATAATTGTATGCCCGTTTGATAGGTTTTTCATGACTTGTGTTACGACTTATTTAAAATTGTACATTTGTGACAACATATAATGAAAAGAATGAAAATATAACAGAATCATCATTCTAGTAAATTTTTATGTAAATATAGATATATTATGTAAATTGTAAAAATAAATAAATAAATAAATAAATAAAATAAAATTTGGAATGGAGTTAGAATCATAGTGTGAGAGGGAAGTATGAGATTGAAGGGGGTTGGGGTGGAGTTAGAATCCATTAGGTATCCAACTCCATTCCAAAAATGGTCCAACCAAACACATAATTTTGTCAACTCCATACCATTCCATTCTCAAATCTTCAACCAAACACCCCATAAATGATTTCCTAATCTTTTAACCTTTCAAAATCACATTTTTTGCAAAACTTTCATTTTGTAAAATTTCTCGACTTCCTTAACACTTTTGAAAATATTTGAATAATGAAATTTATCTTTTAGTCTTAGAATTCAAAAGTAGAAATATTTCAAAAAATCGTCAAACGCGCACACATTAACTTTTATCGCTTTTGACGTCCGACTTTTTAAAACTGACCAATTTCGTCAAAAACATTTTAAAACACAAATTAGACAATTTTAATGCTCAAATAGTAATGTGGACTTACTTGGTTGATGATGGAGTGAATGATGCATTATTTAGTTTAATTAAACATTATTTTTCTAATTAAAAACAAACTTTAACATCTAATCACCTAACCTAATTTACCATAACTTGTTCCCATAATTCACAAGTGTAAAACCAACCTCATTTGGCCTCCAAAACAGCCCAGTACTCCCTCCATTTTCTCTCTATATTTTTCTTTCATTTTTCCTCCTAAAACTCCTAAATTAAAACCCTAAATATTACTCTAATAATTTACTAGTATTCTAAGCTTAATCTTGGGTATTTGGAGCTCACTTTGTTATGGGTTTTTGAAGGTGAAGACGGGTACTTGAGTGAAGACTTAGACCTTGATAACATCGTAGATCCGGACAACCAATAAACTTACCGATTAAGGTGACTAGTTATATCTCATTTTAACCTCTTTTGTAAATTAATTTGTTTTGTTATTATAAGTTTATGAGTATGATTGTTGTGCTAAAATATGTTAAACATGATTTGTGTGTGTTTGTATGTTATGTGTAGTATAATAAAATGATAATAAATAAGTAATAATGATGATAGTTAAGTTGTAGTAAAAATGTTCATATGTTAGTTAATTTAATTTTGAGCATTTTTAATTTTTGTTCATATGATTTTTATGTTTAGTTATGTTTGATTTGAGTAGTAATCATATATAAAAATTATGTGAAATATTAACAATGAGTTTAAAGTGATTAAAATCGAAAATAAAAATTATATGTTCATATGTGTATATCTCGGCATTTCCCTATTTTTTTTTTTATAAATTTTCACTTTTAATTCTTGTAAATTATATGTTGTGTTAAGTTAGTTTAAAATGGATGTATTCATGTTAAAAAGATTAAATTAGGAAAATAAATTATAAGTTGTTAAAATTGAAAATGGTGTTCTTGAGCTTGTTTTTGATGTTCATATGTGTTCTTATGATCTTCATGTGTGTTCTTCATTTTTGGCTCTCTTTGATTTTGTTTTAGGTTATGTTTGTTATTATTTTGTGTTTATGTTTAGCTATTGTGTTTATATATTGTTAGTATTATGTTATAAATCAACTTAAACATTATAAATCATTCAGATTAAAAAGTTAGAAAATTAAAGTGTTGAAAAACACTATTCATAAATATAAATGAAATTTTTAGTAAATTTCATTTTAGTCTAAATCGTTTTAGTATAATTAGAATAATTAAATTATAAAGACTTTAAGCTAAAAACCGTTAAAATCGAAAAATGAAAATTTGGACACTACCATGATAGCTCACGGCATTCATGCTATTTTAGGCTTAAAATTGTTTTTATCACTTTTTAGTTTAATTGTTAAAATAATTTAATTAGTAGTTAATAAGTTAGAATTAAGAAATTAAAAGAAATAATCGATTTTGACATATATTTATATCACACGGCATTTATATGTTAAATGGACTTAATTTGGTCAAAATGAAATTATCACTAAGTCACTATAGTTAAATAGTAATTAGAATTGAAATTTTGTATAAATCGTTTTAGTTATAAATGAAATATAATAAACCGATAAAAATGAGTAACCGTTATAAAAATGAACTAAATCGTGTACTACTGCCTTTGCAATTGGACTGTTGAATTTTGACATACGGACTATTTAAAATGAATTACGTCAAAACCGCTAACAAATGAAACCGTTAAGATTTTTAGTTAAGTATATGACTAAATTTAACCGAGTTTTACATTTTAAATATTTTCACAAATCACTAAATACAAAATGAACTTAACGTTTTTGAAACTAGACTATTTAAAATATTTCCAAAAATCACTAAGTACAAAACGAACTTAACGACTTTGAAACTAGAAATATATACTTAGAAAATAAAAGGGTTTAGTATAAATACTTAAAATATCCTAAAGTATAAATACCTAAAATATCTTAAAGTATAAATACCTAAAATATCTTAAGTATCAAAATACGTATAAAATACGAAGTATAAAAATACGAATACGTATAAAAATACGTATAAAATACGAAGTATAAAAATACGAATACGTATAAAAATACGATGAATAATGACCGATGAATAGTGTCAAGTGAATAGTGTTTTATGAATAGTATTTTATAAATAGTGGAAAATGAATAGTGAAAATTTACGAAACTTGTAAAACAAGTTACGTCTCAAATTCAAAGAGATTTCAAATTCCAAAATATGAAATTTTGTAAGTAAATAAAGAAATTGACTAAGTATAGAAAATTGAAAATGAATAAGTAAATAACTTAAAGTGTTTTGATAAATACTTAAATAAAATTGGACATACTAATCAACGTTTCAATTTAGAAACTTAAAAATGTTAATAATTAACAACATTTCAAATAATAAACGAATATGTTATGTGATCATATGAAACCGAATATAAATACTTAAACGTTTGACGATGAGACTAGGAGAGTCTAGTAACCTGTGATATGTAATATCAAATGAATAATAAATCTTGAGTATGTTTAAATAAAAGGTCAAGCTTGGGCCTCAAATATGAAAACGTCAATCGTGAGTGAAGTGGGGTTAAGATAGTCTTGTAGCGGTCGCCATTGCCGTACAAGATAATGAATATGCCAACTCTTAGTGGGTCAGGCTTTAGGAAATAGTCGTTTTATCCAGAGTTAAGGTGCTCTATGATTAGCATAGCCCATTCTTAAAGTGGATATTAGTGTATGCATACTAGACTAGGGTTTTATTCCCCTATTTCGCTAAAGTTACCAGGGCACCCGTGACCTTGTGGATTCAGGTCGATTATAGCGGTTCTGTCTCCTTGCCGTGTTTCGTTCTTAGTGGGCGCGACACTTGCATTCGTTCTTACCACATGTACAGATCACTTGACGAGATTGTATCTGAAGTTCGAATCATTTCGAACACTAGAAGATGAGATGCAAGTACTATAGTATTAGGCGTGGTTTACGAGTCGAGTAAGCTGCTGCACTATGGTAGTGAGATGCAAGCGACTAGAGTACAATAGCCTACTCAGTGGTCAGGCTCGTAAGCAGTATGTGTTGTCTGTTGTATGATTAATTGAGAATGAGTGCGTATCATCTTTGAAAATTAAAGACCACAAGTTTTCTGAAGTGAATCGAGTCTGCATGAGGAGAATGATACGATATGTATGTTTGATTGCGATCCGATATCGCCTTGTAATACTATTGAATTATTGTGATACTATTGCTATGCTATTATATGTTATTTGCCTTCATAATTGAATATCATGCTTATATGATTTATCTCTTTAAACCGCATGCTTATTATGACTTATATGTCTTTATATGCTATATGTAACAAGCATGTTTATGTTTTTATCATAATGATATGTTTATAAAGCGATAGTAGTAAACGAAAGTAATTGAAATCGAGGGTAAGTATGAGCATAGCTAGTCACTGTCCGCTCAGCGGGCATCCCCCCAATAGTTTATTGTGCAGGAAGATCGTGGACCGAGAGCTGGATTTTGGACGGGGCCACAAGACGATTTTATTGCTTTATATTCAGTGTTTTTGAGAGATTTGTAATATATAACACTTTACTCTTTTAACTTCCGTATTTAGAGTTGTTTAATTCAACTCTTAAACGATGATGTAATATTTTGGGTTATTTGTATAATTAATAACGCTGGTTTAAGACTTAATTAATTTCCGCCTTAGTAATTAAAGTCGACTAAAAACCAGGTTGTTACAGTTGGTATCAAAGCTGACTCGTGACCGTAACATTAATTGCCTAATGCGATTTATGCTTACCTAACGAGAGACACCTGGGCGGTACAAACATATTAATATGTTAACCCGCAAGACTACTAGGATCAAATAATAAATTAGATTTTCCTTTAATTAGATCACTTAAATAATAACTGAAATCGCTTTAAAGTGTGAGAATGGGTAGAAACCTTAAGGACCGACCTAGGCTAAGGACTTTTTAAATAACGAACTACTTCCCTGAAAATAAAATACACTAACTATCGTATGCTTGCTACTTGCTAAAGTGACTGACTAAAACTAACAACTATCCACGGATATAAAATTAAATAATAAATTCAAACTCCCGAGGATTGAAGCATCAAAGGAAGTACCAGACGGCACGGAGTGAAGACATCTAATAATTCATAATCAATTCAATAAAAATACTCTTTCTCTTCCCTAACTCCTTGCTACCTTCCTCAGAACATGTACCGGATGCGGTTCAATGGAAGGAAGTATCTAACTTCTGTGCTTACTTGCATAACTGCCGTTATTGCATTTATTTTCGAATAAATTCTATCAATGATAAGCATGCCTTCTAACCTCTCGCAATGCTAATAAATTCCTTCACGTCTTAATTCTTTCAGAATGGCTGCACCTCAAATGACAAACGCAGAAAGGCAAATCCTGGCTGAAGAATCTTTAATCCGCATAGCGGAAATAGCCACGGACAACGCGAATCGCCAACATCAACCGAGCGCGTTCGACCGATTCTCACGTCATCGCCCACCAGTATACTTGGGGTCAAACAACCCTAACGACCTCACGAATTGGCTGGAGGAGATGAAAAAACTCATGGATCTGAGTAGGACGTGTAACACCCCCGATTTTCGGCCTCCTTTACATACATAAAATCAACGACTCGCAAGGCCAAAAATCGAGAATGCTATTAAGAGTAACTGAGGTATTTAATAATAAAACCAAAATAAAAATTCTTAACAAAGTAAATTATGAAAATTACATAAAAACAAAATCCATTTATTGAGAAATTAAGTCGCAAAAGAATAATTAAAGAGCTTATTCAAATGTATTGAAATCAAAGCGCAACGTCTCTCACGATCCCCATACCCGCGATCACATACTAACCTGCAAGTTATTTAAAAACACAAAAACAAAGTCAACAAAAACGTTGAGTAAGTACGACCCATATCTAGTAAAAACGATTTTGAAAATCATTTAAGAAAGTCCTTTACTTGTAGTTTTCGAAAATATTAATAATGATAAATAATTGAAAAACTTTTGAAGAAGATATAAATAAGTTTCATTCACAAGTACTCGATACAGAAAATATTTTAGTCCCATAAGAATGAGACTCTTCCGATGACCAATAACTCTCTGTTTTTTCCTCACCGACCAACCAAAAGGTTGGCCCTTGATAGTGGGCAATGAGATAAGAGACCCAATAGTACGTCCCGAATACGCGTATCCCCCAATGAGTACTACAAAGGGGAGGATCTAGAGGTGAGGGCTCGATCAACTGACCCTACATTTGAACTTTATGAATCATCACTATCGATAACAACTCTCAGAATAATGCCCATAGAAGGGACGGGATATCATCGGGATAACCAAAATAATTTAAAGTACTTGAGAAGATAATTCAGATGAAAATCAGGATAATAATAAGATGCTGAAATAGAATAATTGGGAAATTCTCAGAATAATTCTTGAACAACAATTTAGAAGCAGTCATAAACACACACTTGAATAAAATTATATAAAAATATGAAAATATTTGAGAAAGACATAATACAAAAATATTTGTAAGCCAATTTAAAATATTATGAGCCTTTAAAACTTGAAAGCGTTTGTTAAATTCCACGGGCCTAGGCCACACCCGAGAGTATGAGAAAGTCCGCTTATAAGGTATAGGAGGTTCCATCCTAAAACCAATTGGCAATAGGAGGAGTAGCCCCTAACCTTATAAACAAGACCAACTCTCATCTCATAACCGATGTGGGATGCAATGTGGGAATTTATATTAGGCTGGATCCATCTCCAACACGCCCCCTCACATGCGAGCCCACTTTCAAACCAGACTGGGGGGCACTTGCCACTCTTCCAGCTGTATACAACGCAAACTGGGGGGCACTTGCCTCTCTTCCAGCTGCACAAAGGCCCAGTTTAACGAGAGTCCCAGGTCACACAACCATGGGCTCTGATACCATGTTAAATTCCACGGGCCTGGGCCACACCCGAGAGTATGAGAGAGTCCGCTTATAAGGTATAGGAGGTTCCATCCTAAAACCAATTGGCAATAGGAGGAGTAGCCCCTAGCCTTATCAACAAGACCAACTCTCATCTCATAACCGATGTGGGACGCAATGTGGGAATTTATATTAGGCTGGATCCATCTCCAACAGTGTTAAATATGGTAAACTTGAATAAAATCATATAGAAAGATAAAACAATTTGAGAAATTCTTTAAAAGGTTAAATTAGAAGTATTAAAATAAAGTACTTAATAAGGAGATAAGCAGTCGTACTTACCTTGAAAGTGCACACAAGTGATCACGTAACAAAGATTTCGGAATGGATCCTCAACAAACGCATAATCTATAATAAATGTATATTACAGTAAATACTTTAGCATTTAATTGACCAATACACTACTTATACCACATATCTCTCATTATAATATATTAAACTATACTTATATTAATTATATTAGTTCATGTTAGGATATAATATTATATTCTACAAATCCATGTGCCAATATAACATGATATAACGCTACGTAGCACCGCCCTAGACATTATGTTGCCGCCAAAACTCGAACCTAGGCCGTTTTAACTCACCCATACGCACAATAACGCGAACCGACGTCGTAATCCGAACCACCCCAGATAACCCAAATTTTATACGTTATACCTGACACCTCTCTACTGGCAAAACAAAAGGTTACACTAGCTAAAACAATTCCGAGACAACCCTACTATTCACGTGGTTTATCAAGTATAAACGGTCCTACGAGTTATGAGGCTTCATTTAATATTGTACGATATAATGAGTATTAAACGGTCGACAAAGACGTGTTAAGGTCAAGGCTACTTACCGATATGGTGAGAATGTACCCAGAGAAGGAGAAAAGCTTCAGTAGGCAAGAATTACGAGTTTTGATGTTGTGAGGCACGGGTATGTAACCATGTATTTATTGGGTGATGTGGTCATGAAGTAATTGAGTTAGTTTAGGAAAGTTGGACGTGGATTAAGGAGGTAACTAGGAGTATATAATCAATCAATATATCTATATAATTGGAGATTTTTTCGAGCGACGTAGTACTCTCCAACTTTTTCAAAACACTAATTTACAAAGAAATTATAAAATCAAAATAATTAAGTGTACAAATATAAAGGGATAAAAGTCACAAATTTTTTTTTTGAGTGAAAATCAAAAAGAAATCATTAATACCTACGGGTAGAATTTTATCCTTTTGAGAGTCCCATCTATTAACAAACTCAACTTCATGATGAGTTAGCAAGTATAAATATATACCGTATAATGTGCGGAGTAATTGGCTTGCAATAACAATTGTCTCTCCTTATTGATATTAATAATTCAATTTTGCATATTTTTGTATGACTTTCAATTTACTTTACATCACGTTTTTATTTGTAGATTTTAATGCACATGTTTTGTTGTTTTTGTAGGGTGAAAAACGTAAAAAAAAATCCATTAATATTCAATGGTTAATAATTATAAAGGTATGCATACTCAAATTATATGTGATCTTATAGTTTGTTCATTTATTATGTTCAATCGTCATTCATTTACCGTTGATTTATGGTGTTAACTAATTATATAGGAACAATTACGGGTTATTAAAGGCATCCATAGATTTATATTATAATCTTCTTATATGTTTGTTTGTTAAATTTATCTACATACATTGATAGGTTGTAAAATGACAAATAATTGATATTATGTTTTTACAACATAATTAATGATTAAAATTTGTAACAAGATTAATATTGCATTTAAGGAGATGAACAAAATAAGATCACTCATAATTATATTTTCACTTATCCATTATACAAAAAAAAATAAATATATTGACCATCTTCTTCGCTTTTGGTTTGGCTCAAAAATTAAGGTGGATGAACAGTGTGAGTTAGATTAAAGTAGAAAGACAATAAAGTACATTGGATGGATGAAATTAGATAAAAATTATCAAAAACAGAAATGAAAATAAGATAGTGAAATTTCTTTTTATAGAAAGTGGGAAGATGATAATGGAATGGAGGGAGTACCATTTACTTAAAAGATTGTACCGTATGCCTCAAAAAAAAAAAAAAAAAAAAAAAAGATTATTAACATCTTGCCTTTACCTTGAAATCATATCTAAATGACGCATTCATTATTTAACAAAAAAGTACTCCGTAATCAACATGATTAAAAAAAACGAGAATCATTATTTTAAGATATAAACTACAAGTATCATGAAAGGTTTTAAATGAAATAAAAATATTAATGCATCAAAAGTTTGCTAATCGATCTCAAATTTTTTTTTACCCAAATAATAATTTTTACTAATTCTAAAAAAAAAAAAAAAAAAAAAAAAAAAAAAGATAATCTTTTAATACCCGTGCATCGCACGGGCTTGAATACTAGTAATAATAATATTTAACCATAAATTAATATTCCTAGAGTGAATTTGACTAGATTTAGGATAAGTGGGATTTATAGTTAGTTTTAATTTGATTACTAGTACAATAAATAATTAATTACATTAGCTATAGCTTAGATTTCCCTAGGTGCCGTAAATTCTAATCATACTATTATTATTAGTTTGATAATTCTAGTTGGATAGGCTTCTAGTATATAAATAATTTCTAAGAAAATAATATAATCTAATTATTGTAAAAAGAAGTAATAAATCCTTATTTGATCGAAGTATCCCACTAAATAGTTATTTAAAAATGACTAATTAATTATATTCTCCTTTTATAAAAATAATATTAAGTTGCCAATGTACTAATATAGTATTAAAATATATTAATATAGATAACTTTCCTCAAAGTAAAATACTACTTCATTTTATTATTTCTATAAAACTAAGTTTTATTAATATAAAAATTATTTAAAGGTCTAAAAACTACCGGGTATTACAGGACGCCTCCAGAAGACAGGGTCAACATCGCCGCCTACTACCTGAAAGGCGAGGCGAATGATTGGTGGAATGTGATCAGGACCAACGAACCTGACACCACGTTCACCTGGTATGAATTTGTTGAGAAGATCAAGGGGCGATACTTCGGGTATGAGCTCCGTTGTCAGAAAGAAGAGGAGTTCATAGGTCTCAAAATGGGAGACATGACACTCCAGGAATACACCGAGAAATTTCAACAGCTGGCCAAATTCGGGGCTGCGATTGCTCCCAACGATAGGGCCATGACACAGAGGTACTTGCGCAATATGTCCTACACTATGCGTACCTATTTGAGTACCAACACCTACACTACTGTTGCTGCGGCGTATGAACGCGCGCGTAGCGTATGGGCTTCTCTAGAGTTGGAAAAGGCCGAAGAAAAGAAAAAGAAGAAGGTATTTGTGCCATCTGTGGCCCAGTCGAGCTTCATTCAGAAGCCGAACTACCAACGCCCTAATCAGCAGAGGCCAAACTTTCAGAGGCCTGCGTTTCAAAATAGATTTCCTGCGGGGAACAATGAAAGAGCCATGGTTGCAGGAAGGGCTCCTCAACCAAGAGCTTTACCGAGGAATTGCCAGATGTGTGGCAAGGCACCTCATGAAGGGAAACAGTGTAACGGTTTACCAATTACCTGTTACCGGTGTAAGAAAATAGGGCACAAGGCAAATGTATGCCCCAACAACCTAAACGCGGCACCTGTTGCGGGAGTACCACAATCTGTAGTGGTACAGGGTCGAGTTTATGTCCTCACGGAGGCTGAGGCAGAGGAGTCACCTGAGGCCGACGTCATCACTGGTATTTTTCTTATAAACTCTGTGAATGCGTTTGTATTGTTTGACACTGGGCATCATTGTCCTTTATATCTTCTAAGTTTGTTTCAAAAGCTAATCTCACAAATTCCGAAACAATCAACGCAAATATTTCTTTACCAAATGGAAAAATTTTCAAATGCTCCAAAATTTTCAAAGAAACTCCAATCACAATTCATAAAACAATCTTCTCTTCCGACCTTATTCTATTCGATATGCCGGAGTTCGATGTCATACTGGGTATCGACTGGTTGACTAAGTACCATGCGATTTTTGAGTGCCGAGATCGAAAGATTCGTTTGAAGCATCCTATGGGGACTAGGGTTACGTATCAGAAGACTTCGCCAATTAAGGGGGCGAAAATCATTTCCGTGCTACAACTTCAACGGTTAGAAAGAAAAGGACATCAAGTGTACCTATGCAGCGTCAACGAAGTAAAGGAAAGCGTGAACATTGAAGATATTCACGTAGTACGGGAGTTCCCTGATGTCTTCCCTGATGAGTTGCCAGGCTTGCCACCTGCACGAGATGTTGAATTCTCTATCGACCTTGCGCCAGGCACGGCACCAATCTCAAAGGCACCTTATAGGATGGCACTAGTAGAACTGCAAGAATTGAAGAAACAACTTGAGGAAATGATTGAAAAGGGTTTCATAAGACCAAGTGTCTCACCTTGGGGAGCATCGGTCCTCTTTGTGAAAAAGAAGGACGGCAGTATGAGACTCTGCATCGACTACAGGGAATTGAACAAGGTAACCATTAAGAACCGCTACCCTTTGCCAAGAATCGACGACCTTTTTGATCAACTGAAAGGAGCGGGAGTGTTTTCTAAGATCGACCTGAGGTCAGGTTACCATCAGATTGCAGTGAGAGAATCAGACATCCAGAAGACTGCTTTTAGAAGCAGATACGGTCACTATGAGTTTAAGGTCATGCCTTTCGGGTTGACAAACGCACCAGCTGTGTTCATGGATCAAATGAACAGAACCTTCCACGAGTATCTGGACATATGTGTGGTTGTGTTCATTGACGACATCCTTATTTATTCCAAGACTGGGCAGAACACGAGGAACATCTCCGTATCATTCTGGGTATACTGAGAGAATTTAAGTGGTATGCTAAACTGTCCAAGTGCGAGTTTTGGCTCGAGAAAGTAGCATTCCTGGGTCACGTCATCTCAAAGGATGGAGTGATGGTAGATCCTGCAAAGATCGACGCGGTGAAAGAATGGAAAGCTTCTACAAACATAACCGAGATACGCAGCATCCTAGGATTGGCTGGTTACTACAGAAGATTCGTTCCCGACTTCTCCAAGATAGCACGACCTATGACCAAGTTACTGCAAAAGGAATCCAAGTTCATATGGGGCGACGAATGCGAGAATGCGTTCCAAGAACTTAAGACAAGGCTTACCACAGCACCAGTCTTAGCTCTTCCTACGGATGGGGACGAGTATGAGGTCTATAGTGACGCCTCACTGAATGGCCTGGGTTGCGTGCTGATGCAACAAGGGAAAGTCATTGCTTACGCGTCAAGGCAGTTAAAGGTTCATGAACGAAACTACCCAACTCATGACCTGGAATTAGCTGCCGTAGTGTTTGCTTTGAAGATCTGGCGTCATTACCTCTACGGAGTGAGAATCAAGTTCTACACAGACCACAAGAGCCTGAAATATATCTTCACACAGAAAGAACTCAACATGAGACAACGCCGGTGGTTAGAACTGATTAAGGACTACAAGATTGAATTACTGTACCACGAGGGTAAGGCGAACGTTGTTGCTAACGCTCTGAGTAGAAAGACTACGCATACCCTTAGCAACATTTGGGAAATTCCGGCTGGTATTGTCAGAGACTTCAAGAGAATGAATTTGGAGTTGGTTCAGTCTGACGATGTTGATTTGAACGCAATGATTGCAGAACCGGAGTTATATCACGAGATTAGAGCTCTACAATGGGAGGATGAAGAACTCGTGAAAATCAGAAGAGAAATTCTTTCAGGAAATCGAGAAGGGTTTGAGATTAAACCTGACGGAAGTTTGAGATTCAAAGAAAGGTGGTGTGTGCCCGACGTACCAGTGTTAAAAAGAAGGATCCTTGACGAGGCACATAGTACACGATACTCCATACATCCAGGGTCCGATAAAATGTACCAAGACTTGAAGCTGAAGTTTTGGTGGGTTCGAATGAAAGCAGAGATTGCTGAATACGTTGCGAAATGCTTAATCTGCCAAAAAGTGAAGTTTAAACATCAACGACCCGGGGGACTACTACAACCTTTGGACATTCCATTGGGAAAATGGGACTCCATCTCCATGGATTTCATAACGGGTTTACCGAGGACTCACAGGGAAAACAATGCGATCTGGGTTATAGTGGACCGCTTAACTAAGTCGGCCCATTTTCTACCAATCAAGGACACTTGGAGCCTTGAAGAGCTAGCTCAGGCTTATGAGAAGGGGGTGATCCGATTACACGGCGTACCGCTGGATATTATATCGGACAGGGATCCGAGATTCACCTCTCATTTCTGGGAGAAACTACAAGCAGCCTTGGGGAGCCAACTGAAGATGAGCACCGCTTTCCACCCTGCGACCGATGGTCAAACTGAGCGAACTATTCAAACGGTTGAAGACATGCTCAGGGCATGTGCTTTAGAATTCAACGAGAATTGGGAGAAAAGTCTACCTTTCATTGAATTCTCCTACAACAATAGCTTTCATGCAAGTTTGGGTTGTGCTCCATTCGAGGCACTCTACGGGAGAAAGTGTCATAGCCCAGTCTGCTGGGACGATGCTAGTGATAAGGTGGGAACTGGACCACAGGTCATTCAAGACCAGATCGAGCACATCAAAATCATTCGTGAACGACTACAAGCGGCCCAGGACCGCCAGAAGATGTATGCTAACAAGCATCGCCGACCTATTGAGTTCGAAGTCGGTGATCATGTTTTCTTGAAAGTATCGCCCATGAAGGGGGTTCGACGTTTCGGTTTGAAAGGAAAGCTAAGTCCCAAATACGTTGGACCGTACGAGGTACTTGAAAGGATTGGTGAGGTAGCCTATCGCCTAGCGCTACCCCCCAATTTATCCAAGGTTCACAACGTCTTTCACGTTTCACAACTAAGGCGATACAGGAGTGACCCAAGTCATATCATTACTCCTGACGTAATCGCAGTTGAGCCTAACCTGCTCTACTCCGAGAGGCTTGTAAAGATCTTGGCACGAGAAACCAAAGTGTTGAGGTGGAAGACGGTTCCCTTAGTAAAGGTGCTATGAAAGGGTCAATTGACTAAACAAGCAACTTGGGAGACCGAAGCCTCTATGAAGGAGAAATACCCCGAGCTGTTTACCTCAGGTGAAAATCCTATTCTTCATTCAAGTTTCGGGACGAAACTTTTCTAAGGAGGGAGGTTTGTAACACCCCGTGTTAATTTAATTCAATAATTAGCCATCAAATTCTATTTTCAAAGCTTAAATCATTTCCTAATCTTTTAACCTTTCAAAATCACATTTTTTGCAAAACTTTCATTTTGTAAAATTTCTCGACATCCTTAACACTTTTGAAAATTTTTGAATAATGAAATTTATCTTTTAGTCTTAGAATTCAAAAGTAGAAATATTTCAAAAAATCGTCAAACGCGCACACATTAACTTTTATCGCTTTTGACGCCCGACTTTTTAAAACTGACCAATTTCGTCAAAAACATTTTAAAACACAAATTAGACAATTTTAATGCTCAAATAGTAATGTGGACTTACTTGGTTGATGATGGAGTGAATGATGCATTATTTAGTTTAATTAAACATTATTTTTCTAATTAAAAACAAACTTTAACATCTAATCACCTAACCTAATTTACCATAACTTGTTTCCATAATTCACAAGTGTAAAACCAACCTCATTTGGCCTCCAAAACAGCCGAGTACTCCCTCCATTTTCTCTCTATATTTTTCTTTCATTTTTCCTCCTAAAACTCCTAAATCAAAACCCTAAATATTACTCTAATAATTTACTAGTATTCTAAGCTTAATCTTGGGTATTTGGAGCTCACTTTGTTACGGGTTTTTGAAGGTGAAGACGGGTACTTGGGTGAAGACTTAGACCTTGATAACATCGTAGATCCGGACAACCAATAAACTTACCGATTAAGGTGACTAGTTATATCTCATTTTAACCTCTTTTGTAAATTAATTTGTTTTGTTATTATAAGTTTATGAGTATGATTGTTGTGCTAAAATATGTTAAACATGATTTGTGTGTGTCTGTATGTTATGTGTAGTATAATAAAATGATAATAAATAAGTAATAATGATGATAGTTAAGTTGTAGTAAAAATGTTCATATGTTAGTTAATTTAATTTTGAGCATTTTTAATTTATGTTCATATGATTTTTATGTTTAGTTATGTTTGATTTGAGTAGTAATCATATATAAAAATTATGTGAAATATTAACAATGAGTTTAAAGTGATTAAAATCGAAAATAAAAATTATATGTTCATATGTGTATATCTCGGCATTTCCCTATTTTTTTTTATAAATTTTCACCTTTAATTCTTGTAAATTATATGTTGTGTTAAGTTAGTTTAAAATGGATGTATTCATGTTAAAAAGATTAAATTAGGAAAATAAATTATAAGTTGTTAAAATTGAAAATGGTGTTCTTGAGCTTGTTTTTGATGTTCATATGTGTTCTTATGATCTTCATGTGTGTTCTTCATTTTTGGCTCTCTTTGATTTTGTTTTAGTTTATGTTTGTTATTATTTTGTGTTTATGTTTAGTTATTGTGTTTATATATTGTTAGTATTATGTTATAAATCAACTTAAACATTATAAATCATTTAGATTAAAAAGTTAGAAAATTAAAGTGTTGAAAAACACTATTCATAAATATAAATGAAATTTTTAGTAAATTTCATTTTAGTCTAAATCGTTTTAGTATAATTAGAATAATTAAATTATAAAGTCTTTAAGCTAAAAACCGTTAAAATCGAAAAATGAAAATTTGGACGCTACCATGATAGCTCACGACATTCATGCTATTTTAGGCTTAAAATTGTTTTTATCACTTTTTAGTTTAATTGTTAAAATAATTTAATTAGTAGTTAATAAGTTAGAATTAAGAAATTAAAAGAAGTAATCGATTTTGACATATATTTATATCACACGGCATTTATATGTTAAATGGACTTAATTTGGTCAAAATGAAATTATCACTAAGTCACTAAAGTTAAATAGTAATTAGAATTGAAATTTTGTATAAATCGTTTTAGTTATAAATGAAATATAATAAACCGATAAAAATGAGTAACCGTTATAAAAATGAACTAAATCGTGTGCTACTGCCTTTGCAATTGGACTGTTGAATTTGGACATACGGACTATTTAAAATGAATTACGTCAACACCGCTAACAAATGAAACCGTTAAGATTTTTAGTTAAGTATATGACTAAATTTAACCGAGTTTTACATTTTAAATATTGTCACAAATCACTAAATACAAAATGAACTTAACGTTTTTGAAACTAGACTATTTAAAATATTTCCAAAAATCACTAAGTACAAAACGAACTTAACGACTTTGAAACTAGAAATATATACTTAGAAAATAAAAGGGTTTAGTATAAATACTTAAAATATCCTAAAGTATAAATACCTAAAATATCTTAAAGTATAAATACCTAAAATATCTTAAGTATCAAAATACGTATAAAATACGAAGTATAAAAATACGAATACGTATAAAAAATACGTATAAAATACGAAGTATAAAAATACGAATACGTATAAAAATACGATGAATAATGACCGATGAACAGTGTCAGGTGAATAGTGTAACAACCTGGTTTTTAGTCGACTTTAATTACTAAGGCGGAAATAAATTAAGTCTTAAACCAACGTCATTAATTATACAATAAAACCCAAAAGTTACAACATCGTTCAAGAGTTGATTAAAACAACTCTAAATACGGTAATTTAAAAGAGTAGCGTTATATATATATTACATCTCTCTCGTAAACAAACTAAGGCAAAGCAAATAAAACGTCTCGTGGCCCGTCCAAAATCCAGCTCTCGGTCCACGATCATCTTGCACAATAAACTGATGGGGGGATGCCCGCTGAGCGGACAGTGACTAGCTATGCTCATATTTACCCTCGATTTCAATTACTTTGGTTTAATATTATCGCTTTATAAACATAACATTATGATAAAAACATAAACATGCTTAATACATATAGCATATAAAGACATATAAGTCATAATAAGCATGCGGTTTAAAGCGATAAATCATATAAGCATGATATTCAGTTATGAAAGCGATTAACATATAATATCATAGCAATAGAATCACAATAATTCAATAGCATTACGAGGCGATATCGGATCGCAAACAAACATACAGATTATATCTTTCACATCATGCAGACTCAATTCAATTCAGAAAGTTGTGGTCTTTAATTTTCTAAGATGGTACACACTCGTTCTCATTTAATCATACAACAGACAACACATACTGCTTACGAGCCTGACCACTGAGTAGGCTATTGTACTCTAGTCGCTTGCATCTCACTACCATAGTGCAGCAGCTTCCTCGACTCGTAAACCACGCCGAATACTATAGTACTTGCATCTCATCTTCTAGTGTTCGAAATGATTCGAACTTCAGATACAATCTCGTCAAGTGATCTGTACATGTGGTAAGAGTGAATGCTAGTGTCGCACCCACTAAGAACGAAACACGGCAAGGAGACAGAACCGCAAAGCGCATAAGCACATAATATCACGGTGGCCCTGATAACTTTAGCGAAATAGGGTAATAAAGCCCTAGTCTAGTATGCATACACTAATATCCACTTTAAGAGTTGGCTATGCTATTCATAGAGCACCTTAACTCTGGATAAAACGACTATTTCCTAAAGCCTGATACAAAAGCATTGGCATATTCATTATCTTGTACGGCCTTGGCTATACGACTTAAGGCGTAACGGCATGGGCAGGATGCTAAGCAATAATGCTGCCGGCTTAAACCACACTAACCAGTATGACCCAAGCCAGAGACCGAGATAGTGTATCCGCACAAGACTATCTTAACCCCACTTCACTCACGATTGACGTTTTCATATCCGAGGCTCAAGCGTTTGACCTTTTATTTAACTTATTCATGATTCATTATTTATTTTGATATTACATATCACATGTTACTAGACTCTCCTAGTCTCAGCGTCAAACGTCTAAGTATTTTATTCGGTTGGATATGATCACATAACACGTTCGTTTATTATTTGAAGTGCTGTTAATTATTAACGTTTTTAAGTTTCTATATCAATACGTTTATTAGTATGTCCAATTTTATTTAAGTGTTTTTCGAACACTTTAAGTTATTTACTTAATAAATTTTAAATTTTCTATACTTAGTAAAATTTTCAATTATTTTCAATATTTCAAAATTTGAGATATGAATTATCGTTAAATTTTAAGACGTGACTTGTTTTACAAGTTTCGTAAATTTTTCACTATTCATCAAAACACTATTCACTTTTCACTATTCATAAATTACCATTCACTTGGCACTATTCATTGGTCACTATTCATCGTATTTTTATAAGTATTCGTATTTTTATACTTCGTATTTTATACGTATTTTTATACTTAAGATATTTTAAGTATTTATACTTTAAGATATTTTAAGTATTTAACTAAACCCTTTTATATGCTAAGTATATATTTCTAGTTTTAAAGTCGTTAAGTTCGTTTTGTACTTAGTGATTTTTGGAATTATTTTAAAAGTCTAGTTTTAAAAATGTTAGGTTCGGTTTGTAAAAGTGATCAATGATATTTATTTTAAAAATCTAGTTTTAAAAACGTTAAGTTCGATTTGTAAAATGTGATAATCATATTCATTTTAAAATGAGACTTAGTTGAATTTAGTCGTCTATTAACTAAATTTAGCGATTTTCATTTTAAAATAATAGTATCGTGGATGATTCATTTTGCTCCGTATGTCCAAGTCCAACAGTCCAAATAGCAAAGGCGGTAGCACACGATTTAGTTCATTTTTATAACGGTTACATATTTTTATCGGTTTATAATATTTCATTTCTAACTAAAACGATTTATACAAAAATTCATTTCTAACAACTATTTAACTTTAGTGACTTAGTGATAATTTCATTTTGATCAAATTTAGTCCATTTAAAAATAGAATGTCGTGTGGTTTAATGTACATGTCAAAATTGATTTATTTCTTTTAATTTCTTAATTCTAACTTATTAACTAATAATTAAATTATTTTAACAATAAACTAAAAAGTGATAAAAACAAAAATTAACCCTAAAATGGCAAGGATGCCGTGAGCTAGTCTAGGAGGGTTCTAAAATTTCATTTTTCGATTTTATCGGTTTTTAGCTTAAAGTCTTTATATTTTAATTATTCTAATTATACTAAAACGATTTAAACTAAAATGAAATTTACTAAAAATTTCATTTACATTTATGAATAGTGTTTTTCAACACTTTAATTTTCTAACTTTTTAATCTAAATGATTTAGCTAGTTTAATTTATATAGTCATTAATATAATTACTTATTAGTTAACGCCAACTGTAGGTACCGGGATCAGACCATGGAACCACTCGACGTCTTGCTAAGGGCGTAAAGTTAAAAAGATTAAATAAGAAAACCTTTAAAACTGTTTTGGAGCCGCCACTAAATTATGAGGGAAATTTAGAACCCGCCTCCGTGTCCTTATGCTCAAAGACACGTCTTAGAGTTCAAGGCACGTCGACACCTATCCGTCTAAGGTTATTGTGAAACCAGATTCGGATTCGGGTGAGGGTACTTTTCTAAAGCATAAATCAAAATAATGTTTTTATGAAAGATCTTTTGGAAAAGCCTATCAAAAGATAGCCTCTACTAGACTTGAGAACAATGCAAAGAATGATACATGAGCCTAAGTAATTCGCTACGTACAAGTGCGATAAGGATGTAAAAATAATGCAAAAGAGATTGTTTAAAACCCTCAGTTAAGCATGCTTAACTTGTTAACGAAAACAGTTCATTTTAATGACGAATTCATTTAAAGTGATTTAGATGTAGATGAGGATTTGCTAAAATGCATACATTAAAATAAAGTTCAATTGTCCATTGATTTATTTTAAAGAGGACAGTTGTTTATGCGACTTTGGAAAGGTGTTACGAATAGGGTGTGTATTCGAGGTGCATGGCCGCCTTATGAAAAGCAGACTTGCGTACCAAAGTCGGGGTGAGCCTAATGTAGACCCTTACTAGTCTAAGAAGTAAAGAAAACCTTAATCCATGGTAGGATTAAGTATTACCTGTCTCGAATTAGGAAACCGGCAGCGCTTCGCTTCAAAGGGAAGAATTCAACACTAGGAAAATGAAGAATTCTAAGTATGTTTATGCGTGAGGCTTTGAGAGTGTTTTGGATGTGAATTGTATTCTGAAATTGTGTGTTGAACGAATGAATGAAGGGTCGTATTTATAGTGTAGAGCTCGGCAAGATTTAGGAAAGCCAGGGGATAAAACCGGACGTAGGAGTCGCAAGGCTCCTTGCGATAGCCTGGGGCAATCGCAAGACACCTTCTTTGCCATTACCTGTCGCAAGGCCTCTTGCGATTGGTAGGGCGGGTATTATCCTTTTATTCCGTATATTTCCAAATTATCTTTTAGGATATACGGTATAATCTTACTTGGACTCTAAGATACGTTGTTGTGGCTGATGCTTAGGGTTTGTTTAGGTTTATCCTGGACCTTGAGAAGCGGGCCAGACATGGGTTTGGGCTCGGTTCTGGGCCCGAGCCCTGAAAATGTAAAAAGGGTGTATTTTATAGTATTTTGTGAAATAGGACATTCCGTAAGGCTATCCTAAAGGTTTGCTAATGCTAAAAGGTAGTTTTAGCAACTGGGCCTAAATTTAGGGATTTAGGTGGATCGATGTGCTATATGTGTTTGAAAAAGGGGTGTGCGCATGCCGATTAGGACTTGAACTCGAGACAAGCTAGACTCTAGACCTAAGGACACTAAGAGTGATGACCCATAAAGAAACCTCATTTGCATTTTAAATCATTTAACTTGAATTCGTCATAATTAGAACCATTTAAGTCAACATAAAAGCATGCAATAAAAGTCCATTGTTACATCACTGGGTTTTTGGCGGGAGGTGCGGATTTGGGTATCTACACATAGATAAACATATAGATGTTTACGAAGCTAGATTGGTGGCAAAGGGCTTTACACAAGTCCAAGGTATTCATTATGATGAAACCTTTGCACCGGTTGCAATGCTTCGATCCATTAGGATAATCTTAGCGGTTGCCGCATTTCATGACTATGAAATATGGCAAATGGATGTAAAAATCGCCTTCTTGAATGGGATTCTAGAAGAGGAAGTGTACATGACACAACCTGAAGGTTTTGTAGATACATCCAACCCTAAGAAAGTATGCAAGCTTAAGAGATTCATTTATGGTCCTAAGCAAGCATCAAGGAGTTGGAATCATAGATTCGATCATGTTATAAAACAAAGTGGTTTCGCTCGAAGTGCCGAGGAACCTTGTTTATACATGAAGTTTAGTGGGAGCAAGGTAACATTTCTTGTTTTGTATGTGGATGACATACTACTAATTGGAAATGATGTTCCAAGTTTAAACTCGGTAAAGGAGAAATTGGGAAACTATTTCCAAATGAAGGACTTGGGAGAGGCACAACGCATCTTGGATATCCGGATCTATAGAGATAGATCCAAGAGGATACTAGCATTGAGTCAAGAAGCTTATATCGATAAGATTCTTGATAGGTTCAATATCAAAGACTCCAAGAGAGGCTTTCTTCCAATGAGTGTAGGAATAACGTTGAGAAAAACTCAATGTCCTAAGACTCCTGAGGAGATTGAACGCATGAAGATGATCCCTTATGCTTTCGCTGTAGGATCAATCATATATGCTATGATGTGCACTCGTCCCGATGTCGCGTTCGCCTTGAGCATGACGAGTCGGTATCAAGCCAACCCCGTTGAGAGTCACTGGATAGCCGTAAAGAACATCCTTAAGTACTTGAGAAGAACTAAGGATTCGTTTCTAGTGTTTGGGGGAGAACTTGAGCTGCGTGTAAAGGGTTACACGGATGCAAGTTTCCAAACCGATGGGGATGATTTGAAATCCCAATCCGGCTATGTCTTTATGTTGAATGAAGGAGCTGTTTGTTGGAAGAGCTTCAAACAGAGTGTCACTGCGGATTCTACAACGGAAGCTGAATATTTGGCAGCATCTGAAGCTGCCAAAGAAGCTGTATGGATTCGGCAATTCTTGGATGGACTAAAAGTAGTCCCTAGTGCCGTAGATCCGATCACTATTTATTGTGATAATAGTGGGGCCATTTTCCAAGCAAAGGAGCCCAAGTCAAGTAACAAGTCTAGACATGTTTTGAGGAAATACCACGTTATTAGAGATAATGTGGAAAGGAAGGAAATAGATCTTTGTAAGGTTGGGACAGACGATAATGTCGCTGATCCTTTAACCAAGCCCCTTTCGTGGGCTTAGCATGACGCGCACACCGCCTCCATGGGATTGCGGCGTATGCCATATTTCCTTTAGTTTCGTGATATGTAATTGAATGATGTATCCTATTACATATATGAAAATAACATTCATTGTCTATTTATCTTAAGTCATTGTTGAATGCATACTTTGTTTATCCGAATAATTGTGTGACAACTTTGAACGTATTCAAGTGAACGGCATAAACTAAGTATTTGGTCCCTAGTCTCTCATAAGAGGTGACGTCTCGAAGAGATTAGATTGCAAGTCGATCGATGGTGGGTTCAACACCATAGAGTCATAGTGATGACTGGTCGTTTGCATAGACAGACTGTGAGACACTCTGTCGGGCAGTGATGCCTATAGAATTCCTTTTCAATGCGATTGATGCTTGGTCGTGGCGGGAATTTCTATAGAATTCCTTTTAGTCGATTCTTTTGACTGCAAATTGATTGTCTGAGTCGGAGCAGTTTCCGAGTGACTTTCATTTTTGTCCTAAGTCATGCCGTGAAAGCGGGTTATAAGGGCATCTTTGGGGTCATGGTGATCTGCATCATACAGTACAATCGAGTGGAAGGGAAATGTCCACCTTCGTCGGGGTAAAACATCTTTGGGCCACTCGAGGAGTAGTCGCTGAAAATGCGTGGCCACGCTTGGTAAGAATCTACGGTAGATTCCCCGGTCAGACAGCTACTCTCCTTATCGAGGAAACCACTCATGATATATTTTGGATGAAAGTACGACCTGTAAGACACCTTGCGTTGAGTGGGAGATGTGAAACGGACATGAACATTGGTAATGCACAACTTGTCTCGGACAAGTGGGAGATTGTTGGAGTAAGTGTCCTCCACAAATAGTGCGATTACTTAATAAATCTCAATTAAGGAATATATGGGGATAATCCTGATTATTGTCAATTGATTAACGTAAATAAATAACGGTTGGATGACTAGAGTTTGACGTTATTGTCGTGAGACGGCGATAATCAATTGATCCCTTTAAGTCACACCTAAAGGCACGTGCTCCAAATAATAAAGCTAATTAATTGTATGAGATGCAATTAAGTTGGTAACTTGATAAATCGACTAACGGTTAGTCAGTGAATTAATTTAGAGAGAAATCGAGTTGAGAACTCAGATGATTGAATTTTATATCGATAAAATTATTAGAAGAGATGAGAATTAGTGATTAACCGTTAATTCACTAATCATGTATTTATTTACTAATGAGATTAGTAAAAGTATAATTTTAATATATGTAAGTGTACGTGTATTTTAGAGGAGATTAATTAATTTATACTTTATCATATTAGATGATTTAAGTGATACATTATTACTATTTGTGAGACAAATATTGAAAAATAAATAAGACCCAAGTTGGGTCCTTTGGACCGTCGAAAAACAAGAGGCGGAAGATTCCTCTTTTTTTTATTTGTTTTGTCATTTTGTGTTTTGTATATGCATGCAAAACAAAATGATTGTCATGCATACAATTGCTCTTATCAAGAGAAGAACTCTTCTCTTCTCTTCTCCCCTAAATGGCCGACCTAATGGAGTGCTTGATACACTTCATTTTGCTTGTTTTTCTTATAAAAAAAATACAAGGCCAATGAGAGAGAATTCATTCATGCATCTTTGACACCCATCTCTCTACTTTTCTCTCTAAAACTTTCTCTAAATAATAAGTAACAAGTACTTATACTTTCATAAATATTACTAGTGTAGTAATAATAATGTTCACATATTATCAAGTATTTATTAGTGATTTCTAGATCAAAATCACTAATAAATTTGGGGTACTTCTTGGGTGCAAAAAGAAGGAGGTTTCCTTAATTGGAAACTAGGGTTTGGACGATCATCCCATATTGATAGCTCAAGAAACAAAAGAAGAAATGAGTTCTTGTTTTGTGCCCATTTTTCCTTTAAAAGAAAGGTATAAATTACTATAACCTTGTTTAACGAAGTATGTTTGTAACTACATAGATCTTGCTCATCAAATTAGAGTTATTTGATTTAACTAATATTGGATTAGTGAGGGTATGAGATCCCTACACAGACACCTGCAAAAATGAAACACGATAACGCAAATTAGGGTGAATTTTTCGCAAAATTTCTACTCTACATAAACGCAAAAATGAAACATACCTCGACAGGCCCATAAGCGAGTCTACCCCACGCAAACTGAACGTAGTCCATATCACGATGCAGGAGACTCTCTGACTCCCCGTCGCGATGCTGCCGTCTCTGCAGCTGACTCAGGACACGCGTCTCAAAGAGCACCCTAGGTGGGTCAGCAGGCACGATGAAGTCCGGATACCTCGTCTGAGTCGCCAAACGCTCGCCTAAGTACCAGACGTACCCATACGGCGTAGCCAAGTATAGCCGAAGGGCGTCACGCTCCCGAAAGCGCGCCCACAGCCCCTCTGGAACGTCCAAGTACTGCTCCCACGAACGCGTACGGAACTATACAAAAGCACATGTGAAAACCTTTTCACAAAATCATTTAAATACACGCTATTTAGAATGGTTCAGTATATACCTGACCGCTTCTCAGCTGGTTCAGCTGTACCCGAACAAAGTCATACGTGCAGTTGTACCCAAGACAACTGCAGGTGCCCCAAGTGAACACCGCCAGGTATCTCTTCTCCACCTCAGCAGCCCTCTCAGGCAGGAAGAAAGGGAAGTGACTGTAGATCCAACACTACACGAATTATATGCAAGTTAATAGACAGAACAAAGCAAGTACAATGCAAATCAACTCAAAGCAAAAGCAACTAACCTCCATCAGCTGGTCAGGAGAGACAAGCGGGATCCTAGACCGGTCCATCGTCTGCGGCCTCACAGTATCCATGCAGAAACGGATGCACAAGCCCAGAGCCGGAGACACCTAATCGTACGTCCCAATAGCACTCCAGTCAAGGAGGTACATCAACACAGATGTAGCAGCGCGCTCCCCCTTCTCGCCGAAGTAGATGGAGCTAACAAACCACTAGAGCCACATACGAGCGTTCTGCTCATGGCTTCAGGCCCTAAAGCCATGCGGGGTCTTCCTCTCGAACTACTCCATGGTATTACTGGTCTTGATCGAATTAGGCGCCTTCCCTTGGTAAGGCACCTCGAGACCATCGCCAATAGCCTCCGGCACCGCCCTGCCATCGATGGACGACGCAACAGCAAAATCCATATCACAGTCACCGAAGGGCAAACCTGTGATAATGGCATACGCAGACAACGTAATGCCTGCCTCGAAACCCGGTAAATGGAACGTCGTCGTAGTGTCCCAATACCGATCGAAAAACGCACGGACTATCCTCAAGTTTGTCGTGGTCGGCATATCCGAAATCTGAAGCCAACGCTCAACTAGCGGGCCCAAAGCACAGAACTGAATCATGGCCTTAGCCTCAGGCTACAAGACGTGCTGATACGCCCAGATGACAGTCGAAACGCCCGAAAAGGTCCTCGTGGACCCAATAGGCAAGCCAGTCATTGCTCGATGCGACAGATGACGCTCCGGATCCGTCAAAAGGTTACTACCATCCCAATTCTTCGCAAAAGGACGGTCGACACACGGACCATGGCTCGCACGGCCTCTGCGGCCACGAGAGCCTGATGCCTATGAAGGCTCGCCCTCTCCACGGCCTAGATCTCTCGCACCTCCTCCTCGTCTGCAGCAGCACGACGGCCACGAGCACCCGCACCACGTGCACGACCCCTACGGGTCGGGAAGTCCGACGTAGCCCCGAACTGCTAGGAGTACTCTCTGTCCTCGAACCAGTACTCTGACGAGCCTGAGCCCTCGTCGTACGAGTCACAGACAAACTCTCCTCTACGACATTTCAACAAGAACACATACATTTACAAGACGCAAAACAAATACACAAAGACAGCAAAACGACAGAACACCCCCTACAGAGCCCTTTTAGGCCTAATTCACAATTTCGCCAAACACCGCTCTACGCACATCAAAATTTCAACTTGATGGTTTCTATACACTATATTAACCTTCAATTGCACCCCCGAATAATTAATTGCATTTTGGACTTACCGATCAAAAACCCCCAATTTTGACCTAAGTTCTTCATTTTAATCGACTTTAAACTTCGATTTGAAGGCCGATTACTAACATTTTTCAAAAATTAAAACTAGATATATGCTATACTAGTTAAGGGGAACCTGTGTGCGAAGTTTAATTGCAATTCCGGGTTCGAAAATCCGGGTCCCATTTTTGGGCCGGGACCATTTCACACGAAATTCAGCAAAAACCGCCCCAAATCTTAAAGATTTCACACAATCATTCAAGCATAGCATAATACAAGGGAATAGCATCGTTCTCTAGCAAGCGAACGGCAAATTTCAAGCAAGATGACGATTTTTCACAAAAAACGTCTTTTCTACATTTCATGCTCGATCTAGCAAATTACAACATCAAAATGCATAAAAACAAGTTAAATGGAGCATTACTTTGGTCCATAACGAAGCAATGCAAGAAAAATGAGCGGAAACGGGGTTGAAATCGCAAGAAACGATGTTTAGTGTGAGAGACGACGAATTAAGCAAATTAGCAACAACACGGCTGACTTCGTGTTTTATAACAGCCACTTTATGTCCAACCTTCGAATCGCAAGGAACCTTGCGATTTGGGCTTTGAATCGTAAGCCCTCTTGCTAATCCACCCTTGGGCATTGTCCCCTATTTCTTGTTTTAGGCCTAATTTGGATTCCTAATCTATTTTTAGCCCAACTTAAGACTTTTACACGTCCCGTCGCTCGGTTAAGGCGACACCTAAAGTCCGCCACGCACGTGTATTAACATTTAATATACGGCACAAGCGCAAGAATACGCAGCACATTCCTTTACAAGTTGCATGCAACCTTTACTTTCACAAAATCTCCCCACGGAGACCAAGACATATACATGTGCACGCCACATTTCACATCCCCAGCGGATCACAACCACACGCATCCCCAGCGGATTGAAGCAATTACACCCATTCCTCAGCAAATCTGCATAAACATCCTAAACGGATTATCTTTGACCTCCCCAGCGGAGTTTGAACACAAAGCATCTACATGAGAACATGCACTCCTTAGCGAGCCTAAGCACTATACATCTATAAACGCAAACTCCTTTGCAATTACACGTAAGCACTGTACATGAGCATATACACTTTCCCTCGGACGATAATTCCCGGCAGGCATACACCTGCACTTTTTACGAGACGAAGCACCTGCGCTCTTTCACGAGACCAAGCACTAGCACGAAGCACTAGCAAGAAGCAAGAAGCAAAAGCACAAGCACTAGCACGAAGCACAAGCACCTGCGCTCCTCGGCGAGATCAAGCAACAGCAATAGCAACAACACGAAATGGCATTCAGCAGGCAGGCATGCCCTTACAGTATGCACGGACCGTCATGTCCTTAAACATGTTTGTCCCGCCCCGGATAAGCCCGGTTTGGAGTCCTCGTCTCACCCAGGGACACATACTCCGCGCCGCTGAGGGTATCGAGACTGTAATGGTTCGGATGCTGTCGTGTAGTTTGACTTGAGCTTTAGTCCAAGCTCGGTCAAACTGGGGGATCTGTGGATACCCACATCCTTACCTCCCACCAAAAACCCAGTGATGTAACAACGGACTTTTACATGCATGCTTTTACGTTAACTTAAACAGTACTAACTATGTCGAATTCAAGTTGAGTCGTTTTAAAATGCTAAATGAGGTCACTAGGTGT
Source organism: Dianthus caryophyllus (assembly GCA_023091065.1). NCBI lineage: Eukaryota > Viridiplantae > Streptophyta > Magnoliopsida > Caryophyllales > Caryophyllaceae > Dianthus > Dianthus caryophyllus. The sequence continues at coordinate 4,357,664 of CM041529.1, read as the reverse complement.
CATCACACCTAATAAATGTCTTTTAGTTCACTTAGAGTCTAGCTTATCTCGAGTCGAGGTCCAAATCGGCATACGCGCACCCCTTTTACAAAAACATAATGTAATTGGCCCTTTTACATTAACAAGGCCCAATTCAATTCTCCTAAATTCCTAAATTTAGGCCCGGTTGCTAAAACCGCCTTTTAGCACCTGTAAATAAAAAATACACTGTAACCGAGCCCAGTGGCACTCTTGGCCCGCTTCCCAAGGCCCTAGAGAACCCAAGCAAACCCTACATCCAGCAAATACACCGTAGCTTAGAGCTCAAGAAAGAATATATTGTATATACCAAAATATAATTTGGAAATATACGGAAAAAGACGACATTGCCCGTCCTCCAAATTGCAAGAAGCCTTGTGATTTGAGGGGGAAATCACAGCAGGCCTTGCGATTTCTTGAGGCATTCGCAAGGCTCCTTGCGATTCCGACTGCCGTTTTAATCCCCTAATTTCCTAAATCTTGACGAGCTCTCTACTATATATACAACCCTCTTTGCACGGTTCAAACTTTAGATTGACACAACTTTTACACAGCATAATTAACAGCAAACTCTCACAAAAGCCTCACACAAACAAACCTCTTGAATTCTTCACTTTCTCGTGTTGAATTCTCCCTCTTTGAAGTGAAGCGCTACCGGTTTTCTAGCTTGAGATAGGTAGGTCTTAATCCTAGCATGGATTAAGGTTTTCTTTACTTCTTTAGACTTACAAGGGTCTACATTAGGCTCACCCGATTTTGGCACGCAAGTCTGCTTTTCATAAGGCGGCCATGCACCTCGAATACTCACCCTATTCGTAACACCTTTCCAAAGTCGCATAAGCAACTGACCCCTTTTAAAATAAACCAAATGGACTTTATTTTAAGTTTATATATCTAGCAAATCCTCATCTTGCGTTTAATCACTTAAAAATGAATTCGACACTAGTATAACCGTTTTCGTTAACAAGTTTAAACATGCTTAACTGAGGGTTTTAAACAATATTTTTTTGCATATGCATTTGCATTCTTTTTACAACTTAAATCGCACTAGTACGTAGCGAATTACTTAAGCTCACATGTCATTCTTTGCATTGTTCTCAAGCTTAGTAGAGGATATTTTTGATAGGCTTTTCCAAAAGGTTTTTCATAAAACATTAACTGAACTAATCTTTAAAAGAGTACCCTCACCCGAATTCGAATCTGGTTTCACAATAGCCTTAGACGGATAGGTGTCGACGTGCCTTGAACTCTAAGACGTGTCTTTGAGCATAGGGACACGAAGGCGGGTTCTAAATTTCCCTCATAATTTAGTGGCGACTCCAAAGCAGTTTTTAAAGGTTTTTCAAACTTAATCTTTTTCAACTTTTTCGCCCCTTTAGCGAAAAAAATTTAGTATTATTTGGACTTAAATTTGGACTTAAGAAATTTGGACTTAAGAAATTTAGTACTCCGTATTATTTAGCGAAAAAAATTCAGACGCATTTTTATTATAAGGAAAAAGGATGAATTTAATTTAAGGAATTAAATTCTTTTATAGTATTGTGTTAAAATAACACGGGTTGTTACAGATTCGGATTCGGGTGAGGGTACTCTTCTAAAGAATAATTCAAATAATGTTTTGTTTCGGGTATAAAGTTAGGAACTAAATACCAAAACTAAATACAAATGATTACAAGTTGGATATCGATTATAGACTAAATAAACTAAGTCCCTGAACGGTCCTTAGCTCACGGTCCTCTTCTCCTTTCCTCTCGTCCTGAAATAAAGCAACAAACCTAGCCCCGGGGCCTTCCGGGTGGTGGCCCTCCGACGCTCAAGTCAGTTACAGAGGCAAATAAATCTAGAGAGAGAAAAGAGGGAGAAAAAACCTTTGTTGTAGTGTTTTTGTATTATATTTGTGTGTCCTTTTTCTAGGGTTTTTCGTTACCTTTTATACTTGTCTTTGGTTTGTCTTCTTCTGCTGCCGCTCCGTACAGTACGGTCCGGGGTGAGGCCACGCCCACCCCGGACCCGGGTGGATTATTAGGTCCCTTGGTACATGAAATGCCCCGGTTCATATTCCTCCCGACCCGGGAGAAAAGGATGGGTCCGGGAGAAGTCACTCCCAACAACTGCCCCCATACAGGGGAAGCCATGGGCTTGGCCTGTATGCTTCGATCTTGTCTGCCTAACTATTTCCTCGTGCGCCCTGGATATGACAACCTCTCTTGCCTTCTTGCTTCCTGCCTCCCTTCTGCTCCAGCTCCCTCCCGCTTGAAAGTAGCGTGTTAGATAAACCTCTCATTTTGGCGCAATTTTTGAATTCCAAATCTCAATGCAGCGACGTTTCGTCTCCCCCGGCTGACACGTGTCATGCGATGGTCAGGGGCGCACTATTCACATCTTCCTCTATAAATACCCCTGGATTTCGATTCATTTTTTCCCTTTTACAAACTCATAAGTACTCCTAATCTTCTCAAAAATTCGTCCGTTTTCATCAAATCTTGCCTAAATTTCGTCGTTGCTTCATCAAATCACCACTTCCATTCTCTTTTTTTCTCGCGCTATTTCAAGAGGTAATCTTCGTGCTTGTCTTTCAACTTTATAAGTTTTAGTCATTTAATTAGAGAACAATGAGTGCCTCTGCGGATTCGTCATCTAGAACCGCCTCGGATTACGATGTAGCCTCAGACTCTGAAGTGGGGCCGGAAATGGAGGACCTGACTGTGGGTCGGGAAGGTGAGACTGACACTGAGGCTGAGGCTGGGCCTTCTCAGTCGCTTCAGCCGACACCGCCTGCGGCGAATCTTAGAGCCGGCAGATTCGGATCCCTATGGACACCAGGATACACCGGGTTGCTGTGGATTTCTGAATGAGAAGAACTGTCCCGGGATTGCGGCTAAACATTACTTTTTGCCCGAGGGTTGGGAATTCGTCGTGCCGGGACAACATCAACATGTGGTTCGACCCCCAGATCTGCACACAGCTGTATACATCAAGAACTTAGAGCACGGGCTCAGGTTCCCGCTTCACCCCTTCATTGAGGAGGTACTCAACCGGGCTAACATTGCCATTTGTCAGATAACGGCCTTCGGCATCAGGGTCATCGTCGCTTTTGCCTGGACCTGTCTGTATTTAGGGCTCCCTCTGACGGTGAACCTGTTCCGTCGCCTTCACCACTTTCAGCCTTGCTCGTCTGATTCGATGAAAGGGTGGTGGTCCCTTCACACCGAGGCTGGCTATCTGACCCACTTCCCTGTCAAAACCTCAATGAAAGGGTGGAACGAGAGGTGGTTCTTTTTGAAGTCCTCTGAGCCCTTCAACCATCCCAGATGCTTCCATAACGACGTGAGAGGTCGTTTGGAGACCCGGGGGGAATGGGTTGCGGGGAAGATCCTTTCCTGGAAGGATGTTCCCCTGACTGATGATGAGTCTGCCGCCGTGAAATACTTCGAGGCGTACAAGAAGGGGAAGCAAATATTTCCCAAGAACTGGCTTCCTCCGGCGGAAACGATCTCTCAGGACAAGTTCCATAGCGTTGTTGGCTTGGTCCCGGCCCTTGAAGCAGGTAAGCGGGGGCCGGGTGGCTGAGTGTCTGGTGTCTATGCATTCTGTTGTGTTTTAATTCGCTACCTTTTGCTCTTTCCGGGCCTGATCATCATTATCTTATCCGTTGCAGGAGACTTGGGCTACTTGACCGAGGAGGATCTTGCTTCTATCGGCCTTGATAAAGACAACAAACCTCTTGACGAGCCCGACGCTGTAGACTTTGAACGCCGCAAGCCCACCCTCAAGGAATTAGTGAAGTCCATGGAGATTCCCAAGAGGCCTAAGGGGAAGAAAAGGCCTGCTTTCAAGCCTCCTCGAGACAGGAAGCCCGAGCAGGCTGTTTCCGTCTCTTCTCCCATTCCAACCCAGGAGGCCCTAGAGGAGGCGGCGAGGCCTTTCCAGCCTCCTAGTCCGCCCCGGGATGCCGGGGCTTCCCAGCAGCCTCCGTCTGCACCTAAGGCTCCTGATATCGAGGTGCAGACGATTGATTCCGAGCCTTCTGATGAGGAGCCGATGCTCCACAAAAGGCAGAAAATGCAGCAGGTTAGTTCCGTTCTCTCATGGGGGAGCCTCTCTGAGGGTCGTCCCCTAGACGTTCCTTCAGATGGGCTCTCTTCAGTGTTTCCCATTAGTGAGCAGGACGTGTTTGACCTGCTGCCATTTTCTGTCCAGGGTTCTTCCTCCCAGGCCCCGGTGGACCGGCTGAAGGTGTCTGTCGCCGTCGCCGGCAGGGGGGCTCAAGACCCTCGGATGGAGGCTGAACCACAGCTGGAGGCTGTACTGGAAACCTCCCCTCTTGCCAGCGTTGGCGAGAAATCCCTAAAGGCTGTCGAGCTGATGGTGAAGGCTGACCGTGCGCTCAAGGGTCTCTCCGGCGCGCTCAAGGACCTCAACCACTTTACGGAGGAGACCGTCCGTGAGTTCGACAGTCTGCGCCGCTCTTCCGGCTCCTCCTCTGCTCAAGGGCTGCAGCGTGACCTGACCCGCCTGAGGAAAGAGAGGGCGGCCCGGGACAAAATTATCTCTGACCTCAAAGCCGAGGTCAAGCACTTTTCTGCCCAACTGCGGGAGAGAGAGGATCAGCTCTCTTCCTTGGACAGGGAGAAAGATGCTTTGTCCCTCCAACTTGCCGAGGCCGCCCAGGCCCGCGACGCTGCTCTGGCCAGGGTGGACGCTGCCGAGACACGGGCGACGGAGGCGGAGATTAAAGCTACCACCTTCGCCATGGACATAGCTGAGCTGAAGGGGGCTCATCAAGAGGAGTTGGAGCGAGTCCGGGCCGACGTCTTCTATAGCGGGGCGGACTTTGGGGCAAACGATACCAAGGAGCTCGTAGCTGTTATCGAGCCTGGCTTCGATTTTGTCCGCCTGGCTGAGCTAGAAGCGGCAAGGGACAAGGCTGGGGAGGAGGGGAACACGGTAAACCCGCAGGCGGGGCCCTCCGAACCCGGAGGTGGAGGTGGCTGCTAGGAATTCGGCCGCCGTCTTAGAATCCTCCCGCCAGATAACCTGGCAGGTTGCCCTTTAGCCTACATTTTGTCCGTTTTTGTTCTTTTAGATTTCCATATGACTTACACCAGTCTGCAGTAGGCGGGCCTTTTGGTGTGGACGGCTGCCGGTTCTGGTAGGTCTTTTAGCTCGTTTTTCCTTTTTCTTTTATTTTGATCAGTCTGTCCCTGGCCCGACCTGTGGGTCTAGGTCCAAAGACCAGATTGTAATGTACTTTCTTTTAATCTACGCGTTCCTTCCTTTGTCAGTACTACCTTGCTCTTTTGTTTTTCCATACTTAGTTTATTTTGTCTTGCGTTTACCCGTACTATGTGTATCGGGACCGGGTGATTTTCCATACTTAGCATATTTTCCTTTCAGCATTCGTGCTACTTTTGTCGTTATTCGCCGGGAACAGATGATATTTTTTTTTTTTTGGTCCTCTACCTTGTTTATACTTAGCCAAATTTCTAGCTTTTTCTGTGTACGTCATTCATACCGGGACCGTGTATTCACTTGTTTATACTTAGCCAAATTTCTAGCTTTTTCTTGCGTACATTTATTCGCATGCCCCAATTGCCGGGTGATTATACTTAGGTTATTCGCGTGTGTCCGCGCTTATCGTCCCGGCGGTTTTGTGCAAAGCCGTTCGTAGGGCGCGATGTTCATCCTACGCAGGCATGGGAGGTCTGCAGCCGCCACCGGCTACAAGGCCGGCATCAGATACTGCGGTGAGGTCTTACCCATGGGTTGCCACGGAGGTCTTACCCATGGGTTGCCTGGAAGGTCTTACCCATGGGTTGCCACGGAGGTCTTACCCATGGGTTGCCTGGAAGGTCTTACCCATGGGTTGCCTCGGAGGTCTTACCCATGGGTTGCCTGGAAGGTCTTACCCATGGGTTGCCTCGGAGGTCTTACCCATGGGTTTCCTGGGAGGTCTTACCCATGGGTTGCCACGGAGGTCTTACCCATGGGTTGCCTGGAAGGTCTTACCCATGGGTTGCCTCGGAGGTCTTACCCATGGGTTGCCTGGGAGGTCTTACCCATGGGTTGCCAAGGAGGTCTTACCCATGGGTTGCCTGGGAGGTCTTACCCATGGGTTGCCACGGAGGTCTTACCCATGGGTTGCCTGGAAGGTCTTACCCATGGGTTGCCTCGGAGGTCTTACCCATGGGTTGCCAGGAAGGTCTTACCCATGGGTTGCCACGGAGGTCTTACCCACGGGTTTCCTGGAAGGTCTTACCCATGGGTTGCCTCGGAGGTCTTACCCATGGGTTGCCTGGAAGGTCTTACCCATGGGTTGCCTCGGAGGTCTTACCCATGGGTTGCCTGGAAGGTCTTACCCGTGGGTTGCCTCGGAGGTCTTACCCATGGGTTGCCTAGGAGGTCTTACCCATGGGTTGCCAAGGAGGTCTTACCCATGGGTTGCCTGGGAGGTCTTACCCATGGGTTGCCACGGAGGTCTTACCCATGGGTTGGCTGGAAGGTCTTACCCATGGGTTGCCTCGGAGGTCTTACCCATGGGTTGCCTGGGAGGTCTTACCCATGGGTTGCCACGGAGGTCTTACCCATGGGTTGCCTGGAAGGTCTTACCCATGGGTTGCCACGGAGGTCTTACCCATGGGTTGCCTGGGAGGTCTTACCCTTCTCCGGTCTTTCATGTCTCTTAGTTGCTCCGGGGTCTGTTCCTGCCCCCAATCTGGTCCAGGCGGGGTGTTCAGACCCCTCTTTCCTGAAAGTGTCAGTAAATTTTCAAAAATTTCATTTTGAATCAGACTATCGTTGATTAGCCAGGGTCGGGGGTAGTCCCCCCTCCTTGCCCCCTGGCCAGCTTTTGTGTGATACAAATCTAAACAAATGCTGGGCAAAAAGCCCTACCAAAAGCTCCTATTAAAACTTACAAAAGCTGGCGGTGTCAACATTCCTGATCACTCGCGTTACAGGTGTCTACACGTTGCCTCGTTAAAACCTTCCTGTGGAAAACCCGATGGGACAAAACCACAAGTAAGGAAAAAGAGTACAACGCTTACACATAATATTTCTTTAATGTATCAGAGTTCCAGTGGGACGGGAGGTCGTGGCCGTTCATATCTCTCAGCATGAAGGTCCCCGGCTGTTTTATCTCAGTGATTTGATAGGGTCCTTCCCAAGTGGCCGACAGCTTTCCGTGAATGTTTCCCTTACCGGTGGCGGATGCTCTTCTTAGCACCAGGTCTCCAAGCTCAAACTCCCTATGCTTCACCCTTCTATTGTACATCCTCCTCATCCGGTTCTGGTAGACCACCAGATTTTCTCTTGCCCGGTCTCGGACCTCGTCTAGCAGGTCCAACGACTCTCTTCTTGCTTGCTCATTGCTGGCGGGGTCGTGTAAGCTCGTTCGGGGGCTGGGCAGGATTGCCTCAATCGGGAGTAACGCTTCGGCCCCGTAGACCATATTGAATGGAGTGTGCCCGGTAGATTCCTTGACTGTGGTTCTGATTGACCATAGCACACTCGGTAGCTCATCGGCCCATGCCCCCTTTAATTCATCCAGTCGTTTCTTCATGCCGCCTAACATTTGCTTGTTGGCGGCCTCGGCTTGTCCGTTGCTCTGTGGATGGCAGACTGAGGAGTATGCGACAATTGTCCCGTTCCGCTTTAGCCAGTCCCGCATGCTATCATTGTCGAATTGTCTCCCATGGTCAAACACCACCACTTTGGGCACCCCAAACCTTGTGATTACATTTCTCCAAATGAACTTTCTCACGGCTTGCTCAGTGATGGTGGGGATGGCCTCAGCTTCAATCCACTTAGTGAAATAATCAATGGCTGCCACCACGTATTTCCTGCCCCCGGTCGCCGTTGCAAAGGGCCCCAGGATGTCCATCCCCCATTGGTCGAAAGGTATCGGGCTCAGGACTGGCCTGAGGTCTCTGGCGGGGAGGTGAATATCCGGGGCGAAAATCTGACACTGCCGGCATCGCTTGCTCAAATCCTTGGCATCTTTTAGCATGGTGGGCCAAAAGTAGCCGGCCCTCAGTGCTTTGTGGGCTAACGTGCGACCGGTCACATGATGACCGCACACCCCCGAGTGTATGTCGTTCAAGATGAACTCAGCGTCCATACCCCCTACACATTTTAGTAGCGGGGCTGAGAATGATCGTCTGTAAAGCTCTCCGTCCACGATGACAAACCAGGGGGCCAGTCTCTTCAGTTTAGCGGCTTCGATCTTATCTTCCGGGATCTCCCCTTCCAGCTTGTATCTCAATATCGGCCTATCCAAATTGGCCTTCAGAGATTGCATTGATTGTTAGTATTCTTTTTGCCGATTTGATGTCGGATGCGGATCGCTTTTGACTTGTTGTCTGTTTGTTGCCTTTGGCTAGCTTGGCCAGCGCGTCCGCTTTGTTGTTCTCGGACCTGGGGATGTGGTGAGCCTCAAAAGACTTCAGCCCGGACGTCAAACTCTTTGCCCTTTGAAGGTACAGGGCCATTCCTTCTTCCCGGGCTTCGTATTCCCCGTTGAGTTGGCTCGCCACCAACTGTGAGTCAGTTCTGAGTTCAATTTCCTCCGCCCCCATTGCCTTTGTCAGTTCCAGTCCCGCCAGGACGGCCTCGTATTCAGATTCATTATTCGTCGCCGGGAAGGCAAACTTCAAAGCATGCTCAAATTCATGCCCCTCGGGACTGATGATGACAACTCCGGCTCCGGAGCCGTGGATGGTGGCTGACCCGTCCGTATATACCCGCCATACTCCTCTCGGTGCAACCTCCCTGGCCGGGTGGGTGCACTCGGCAATGAAGTCCGCCAGGGCCTGGGCTTTGATTGCTGTTCTTCCGGCGTAGGTTATGCCGAAGCCTGACAATTCAATTGCCCACTTGAGGAGTCTGCCAGATTTTTCGAATTTTTCAAGTGCTTTCTCCAGGGGCTGGTCTGTGCGCACCTCCACCGGGTGAGCATCAAAGTATGGTCTTAGTTTCCGGGTCGCTATGACAACAGCGTACGCGGCCTTCTCGAAGATTGGGTAGTTTCTTTCTGACTGACCTAGTGCATGACTGACGAAGTAAATTGGCTGTTGTAGTTTCTCTTCTTCCCGTAGGATCACTGCTGATATTGCGCTCGCGGTCACGGCGATATATAAGATTAAGGTTTCGCCCGTGACCGGTCTTGCCAAAGTAGGCAATGTTGTAAGGTGCTTCTTTAACTGTTCAAAAGCCTCATCCTGCTCCTTTCCCCACACGAACCTCTTGTTTCCCTTCAGAACCTGGAAGAATGGTGTGGATTTGTCAGCGGACCGGGAGATGAACCTGGACAGTGCTGCCATCCTCCCGGTCAGGATTTGAATGTCTTTAATTGTCTTTGGCGCCGGCAGGTCTAATATGGCCTTGACTTTCTCGGGGTTGGCGTCAATCCCTCTCGAGCTGACCAGGTACCCCAAAAACTTCCCTGACCGGACTCCAAAGGTACATTTTTTCGGATTCAGTTTCATTTGGTATTCTCTGAGCGAGCCAAATGTTTCTTTTAAGTCTTCCAGGTGTTGCTCATCGGATTTGCTTTTCACGATTGCATCATCTACATATACCTCCATGTTTCTCCCTTTCTGTTTTGCGAACACGGCATCCACCAGCCGCTGGTACGTGGCCCCGGCGTTTTTGAGTCCAAACGGCATCATCTTGTACATGTAGACCCCGTGCCCTGTGATGAAGGCGCACCAGGGCCTGTCCTCCTCTGACAGATAGACCTGGTGGTACCCTGAGAAGGCATCCAGGAAGCTCAGGGTCGAATGACCACTGGTGGAGTCTACCAGCTGGTCAATCCTTGGCAACGGGTAGCAGTCCTTTGGGCACGCCTTGTTTAGATTTGTAAAATCAACACACATTCTCCACGCCCCGGACGCTTTTTTCACCATTACCACGTTGGCCAACCACTCGGGATAGTCACAGCGTTCAATGAAACCCGCCTCCAGTAACTTGTTTATTTCTTCAAGAATGGCCGCGTCCTTTTCCGCACTCATGGGCCGCAGCCTTTGCTTGATTGGTTTGTAGCTGGGGTTAACGTTCAGCTGGTGCACAATTACCTCCGGGCTTATCCCCGGCATCTCTGCTGCTGAGTAGGCGAACACATCTTTGTTTTCTTCCAAGATGCTAATCAGACTGTCTTGGAAGCCGGGGTCGAGCTCTGCCCCGATGATCACACTCCTTCCTGGTGACAACTCAATTTCTTTTGTCTCGCTCCCTGGCCCCGGAGTCACCTCCAAACTTTTCTTCTCCTTCTGTTCCGGGGATTTCACCTCCGCTACAGTCTTCTGTTTTGCTCCCTGGGCCGATAGGGAATTGCAGGATCTCCCGGCCTTCTGATCACCATAAACCTTCCCCTCGGTCCAATTGTCCGTGACATAAACCATAGCCAGCGCTCGTATTGACACGACAGCATGAATGTGGTCTAAGGTGACCCGGCCGATAAGGGCGTTGTATGCTGACGAGGCGTCCACGACCACGAAGCTTGCGTCCACGCTTCGGGCCATGTCTTCCTCTCCTATCGTGACCGGCAAGGTTATCGTCCCCATTGGCCTGATGCCGGCTCCGTCGAAGCCATACAGCGAGCCTATGTATGGCGTCAGTTGCTCCTTCTTCAAACCCAGCTTCTCGAATACCTCCCGGTACAGGAGGTTGGTGCAGGCTCCGGTATCTATCATGCACCTGTGGACCAAATGGGGTCCGATATCCATGGAGATCACCAACGGGTCGCTGTGCGGATTGGAGACCCGCTGATAGTCCTCCTGGCTGATGGTCAAGTCCGGGATGGGAGGCTTTGGTGCCATCCTTTCGGCCGAATATATGCCCATCCTGGATTGTTCCCGCTTCTCCGCTTTTCTTTTCCTTCCGGACAAGACTGACTCTTCCGTCCCGGCGATCATATGGATTTCGCTTATTCTCTTTTGGTTCTTCTTCGGACCCGTTTGAGCGGGGTCTCCGCTACCCTCACCGCCGTCTCTTTCTCGCTTGTCTTTAACAAAGCGCCGCAAATCGCCTTGTTCTACCAATCGCTCGACCTCCTGCCTCAAAGTGCCAAGGTTTCAGTTGTATGGCGGTCATGCGGTGGTATTCGCAGAAAGCTGATTTATCATTCCCAGGGTGTCTTTGCGGTCTGGGGGCGGTCCATTTGATCTCGTTTTTGGTCATCTCGAAAATTTCCGCCCGGGATCTGATGAGTGGTGTGTAATGAGTCCATTGATGGAACTGTTGACTGTTTCCCTGCTGCTTTCGGCCGTCCCGGTCATCCCAGCGGTCGTTGTAATTAGTATTACCGCTGTGGCGGTTGTAACTGTTGCGAATGTTGTTGTTGTTTTGCCTCCGGGGCGGTCCTTTCCATTCCTGCTGGGCCCCGCCCTGGTCCTCCTTCTTGTCATTTCTCTTACTGAATGTCTTGTGGAACTGCTCCTCCCGCACAAATCCTTCAGCCATCTCCCGGGCCGCCATGAGACTGGTTGGCGGATTTCTGATCAGGAGACTTTTCAGCTCTCCTTCCTTCAACCCGACTGTCAACGCATGTACTCCTATCTTAGGGTCCAAGTCCCTGATTTGCTGTGACTCCCGGTCAAATCTTGTCATGTATTCCTTCAACCCTTCACCTTTTCCTTGTACCACATTCAGGAGCTCCGTAGCCACCTTCTCTCTTCTTTTGTTTCCTGCGTACTGTTGACGGAAGACCCAGCACATGTCCTCATACCCGCAGATAGAGCCAGTTGGAAGGTTGCGGAACCAAGTTTGTGCGAGTCCCGTTAGGGTGGTAGGAAAGACTTTGCACCAAACATAGTCCGTTGGGTCGTACATCATCATGTGGCTCTCGTAGGCCGCCAGATGTTCTTCCGGGTCCGTCTTCCCGTCGTATTGTATCGTTGGAATCTTTATCTTGGGAGGAAGAGGATACTCCAGCACCGAGGGGGCCAAAGGCGATTTCACTGTAACTTTTCCTTGCGTTTTGTTTTCCTTGGGTTTGTTGCGCTTGGGCCTCTCGGTACGTGGGATCCTGGGCTTGGACACCTCCTCCACCGAAGGTGATGACTGGGGCGTTGAGTAGGCACGCTCCGATTCTTTCCATGAACTGTCACTGCTCGATTCTTCATTCTCGTCGTGGAAAAGGTTCCTGGGAGTGACGGATGGAATGGGATCTCTCCTTGGAGGAGATTCTTTCTGGCTTGGCTCGGGCGGCGGGACGCCGGTAGGTGGTGCCTTCCTTAATTTTTCGAGGTAGGCACTCATCATCTTTTTCTCCTCTGGAGTCAAGGGTGTTTGCAGCTCGGCTTCCAGGGGGATGTCGCCCGCCCCTACACCCGGGGAAGATGTTCCCTCGACCGTTTTTCTCGGCTCTTGCTGGGGATCTGACATGGCTTTTTGTAAGATTCTCGTAATGATTTGTCCCCACAGACGGCGCCAATTGTTTCGGGTATAAAGTTAGGAACTAAATACCAAAACTAAATACAAATGATTACAAGTTGGATATCGATTATAGACTAAATAAACTAAGTCCCTGAACGGTCCTTAGCTCACGGTCCTCTTCTCCTTTCCTCTCGTCCTGAAATAAAGCAACAAACCTAGCCCCGGGGCCTTCCGGGTGGTGGCCCTCCGACGCTCAAGTCAGTTACAGAGGCAAATAAATCTAGAGAGAGAAAAGAAGGAGAAAAAACCTTTGTTGTAGTGTTTTTGTATTATATTTGTGTGTCCTTTTTCTAGGGTTTTTCGTTACCTTTTATACTTGTCTTTGGTTTGTCTTCTTCTGCTGCCGCTCCGTACAGTACGGTCCGGGGTGAGGCCACGCCCACCCCGGACCCGGGTGGATTATTAGGTCCCTTGGTACATGAAATGCCCCGGTTCATATTCCTCCCGACCCGGGAGAAAAGGATGGGTCCGGGAGAAGTCACTCCCAACATGTTTTATGATAGATCTTTTGGAAAAGCCTATCAAAGATAGTCTCTACTAAGCTTGAGAACAATGCAAAGAATGACATATGAGCTTAAGTAATTCGCTACGTACAAGTGCGATTTAGGTTGAAAATAGAATGCAAATGCAAGTTCAAAAAGAGATTGATTAAAACCCTCAGTTAAGCATGCTTAAACTTGTTAACGAAAACGGTTATATTAATGTCGAATTCATTGTTAAGTGATTAAACGCAAGATGAGGATTTGCTAGATGTAAACATAAAATAAAGTCCATTTGGTTTATTTTAAAGGGGGTCAGTTGTTTATGCGACTTTGGAAAGGTGTTACGAATAGGGTGTGTATTCGAGGTGCATGGCCGCTTTATTAAAAGCAGACTCGCGTACAAAAGTTGGGGTGAGCCTAATGTAGACCCTTGCAAGTCAAAGAATTAAAGAAAAACCTTAATCCATGTTAGGATTAAGAACTACCTGTCTCGAACTAGGAAACCGGCAGCGCTTCGCTTCAAAGGATGAGAATTCAACACGAGAAAATGAAGAATTCAAAGGATTTGTGTGCGTGAGGCTTGTGTGAGAGAGTTTGCTGTGAATTGCTGGTGTTCAAAGCTGTGTCAATTGTGTTCGAAACGTATGTAGGGGGATTGTATTTATAGTAGAGAGCTCGTCAAGATTTAGGAAACCGTAGAGGATAAAACCGGCCGTAGGAATCACAAGGGCTCTTGCGAATGCCTGAGGTAATCGCAAGGCCTCTTGCGATTGCCTCCCCTAATCGCAAGGCTACTTGCGATTTGGAGGGCGGGCTAAGTCATCTTTTTCCGTATATTTCAAAATTATCTTTTGATATATTCGGGATATTCTTTCTTGAGCTCTAAGCTACGGTGTATTTGCTGGATGTATTGTTTGTTTAGGTTTTCCTGGGCCATGGGAAGCGGGCCAGGAATGCCACTGGGCTCGGTTCTGGGCCCAAAACCCGAAAATGTAAAAAGGGTGTATTTTGTAGTGTTTTGTGAAATAAGATGACCCGAGAGGCCGTATTTGGTGTTTGCTAGTGCTAAAAGGGGGTTTTAGCGACTGAGCCTAAATTTAGGAATTTAGGAGAATCGAATTGGGCCTTTTTAATGTAAAAGGGCCAATTGTATGATGTGTTTGTAAAAGGGGTGCGCGCATGCCGATTAGGACCTAGACTTGAGGCAGACTAGACTCAAAAGACATTTGTTAGGAGTGATGACACCTAGTGACCTCATTTCGCTTTTAAAAACGACTCAACTTGAATTCGACACAGTTAGTACCGTTTAAGTCGACGTAAAAGCATGCATGTAAAATTTTGTGGTTACATCACTGGGTTTTTGATGGGAGGTACGGATGTGGGTATCCACACACTCACATTTTTTTTTTTGTTAGAAAAACATTTCATGGTTGTTTGGTTCATTAGAATCACATTTCATGAATTGCAAATCATTTTATTATTTAGGTTTTCATTTCATTTTATTTTAGTTTTCTCAGAAATGGTTCAAAATCTTGAGATTTAGTGCTATTTGTAATTGGTCGATTTGTGAAGCGTCGCTTATTCGACCAATTTCAGTCTGTCATTGAATCTGTTGCACTTGAGGTTTTCAAGTGGATCATTTTAGGGGCTTTTCAAAATCGCCCTTTTAGTTTCAATTTTGTGTTTCGATGATATACCATTTGATTAGCATTTAATGTCTGCAGTTTGATTAATATGATGAACAACAAAAATAATGTGATCGTTGATTTTTAGTGGGTAGCACTTACCAATTCAATTGATTACTTCAATCATTTCACAAATCACTATAGGACTAATCGTAGAATTGACACCGTCATTGCGGTCACAACTCTATATTACTCTAATGCACACTCAATCAACTTACAACAATGGTCCATGCTTCCCAGTTTCATTCAAATTTCAGTGTGATTACTTATACGTACTCCCTAATTATTGTGGTTTTTCATTGCACTATGTTAATGCTTGATTGAACAAAGTTTTTGTAGGGTGCACATCAACTTCGTTCAATTAAAATAGTTTAGGTTAATGTGTTTATTTGTATACGTTTGAATTTTCGCGTAGTCTTTACTCCCATGTTACAGCCACTGATTGTTGTTGCTTTTGTTAAGTGTTCACTGAGTTGTTGTTGATGTTACTACTGGTATTCTTGTCGTTGTGTTGCTGTTGCTATTACTATTTGTTTTGTTGTCGGTTGTGTTAGAGCCGCAGCGGAAATTATGGTCTTCTAGTTAGAATAATATGAAATATATTTCCTCACTAAATTGCCAAAGAATAATATAGCATGAACAATAACTTGAATTAAGGAATAAAATGTTTAATCGAAAAGATTAACTTCTGATTAATAAACTCACTTTCTTACACTCTATTTTGTTGTGATTGCTAAACTACAAAACTGTTGAACATTTTATAGTAACTTACATGCTAATAATTGAGTGAACAACATTCACACAATTACAAACCTTAGATTGATTTTACCTCCTATTGTTACTCTAACTCACTAAATTGCCAAAGAATAATATAGCATGAACAATAACTTGAATGAAGGAATAAAATGTTTAATCGAAAAGATTAACTTCTGATTAATAAACTCACTTCGTTACACTCTATTTTGTTATGATTGCTAAACTACAAAACTGTTGAACATTTTATAGTAACGTACATGCTAATAATTGAGTGAACAACATTCACACAATTACAAACCTTAGATTGATTTTACCTCCTATTGTTACTCTAACTCAATTAAGTAACAATTTCATATTTAGCTTATTCCATAATTAGTAAACACTAATTATTCTCTTCACTCCCACAATTCTCCACCTCGTTCTTAATTTGAAATCCTCAAATTTTGAACGAACAAATTGCATTATCTTAGTCGTCGGCTGCGCCATAATAATTACCATGGTTGCTATGCCTACGTACCCTGAACCGGGATCAAGCCAGTCGTAGTTCACGTAATCCTTTCACATGACTTAACATGCGAAAATATTTAGCAAGTCCTTGCAATGCTGGAATTTATTACCAGCAACAGTCTTGGTTAACATGTCTGCTGGGTTCTCATCAGTATGTACTTTCGTAAGAGAAATATAACCCTCTTCCACGACATCTCGTACAAAATGATACCTTACATCAATATGCTTGGTACGAGCATGATGAACCTGATTTTTAGCCAAATGAATTGCGCTTTGGCTATCGCACATTAGTTTCACGCACTTTTGATTAACACCCAAATCACCTAGAACACCCATCAGCCACAATGCTTCTTTCGATCCTTCTGCCACTACCATATACTCGGCCTCTGTAGTAGATACTGCCACTGTAGCCTGTAACATAGATCGCCAACTAACTGGAGCGCCATTTATTTTAAACACATAACCAGTAGTAGATCTCCGTCTGTCTAGATCACCAGCATAATCCGAATCAACGAACCCATTTATATGACATGTTCCTCCACCAAAACACAAACCAGTGTTACTGGTACCTTTCAAGTACCTCAAAATCCATTTAAAAGCTTCCCAATGTGCTTTTCCCGGTGATGTGACGTATATTTATGTACTTATAGCCCCCTGTCGTTTGCGTTTCTTTGCGTTTCTCGTGCTTTTATGTGCGTTTCAGCTCCTATTTCTCTCCGTTTTGGCTCTGCTGCGTTTTTGTGTCTATATTGTAGGCAAACGCGCATATTTGGAGTTTAGGATGCTTGTCGAGAGGTTTCGTGAAGTTTCGTAAAGTTTCGTGAAGTTTGGAGGTGATTCGAGTTGGTTTCGTTGCGTTTCGCTTGCGTACGAGCCTCGTTTCACTAAATGAACGTGTCTCGGGACCATGGGACGGGATTTCAAGCTCTCATATTCATCCTAAGACTCGTCCCTACTCCTAGGCCTCGTCCCTTAGCCTTGGGACGAGAAATATTGCAAAAGAAACTAAGTAAGAAAAAGAGCAAAATTGGAGCAAAAAGTGGATGTAGCTTGAACTCTCCGGGATGGCTGTCCCTGAGCTCATCCTGGTCGGGATGGTGTGGTCCCGGACGGGAAACCTGTCCCGTGACCCTGGGACGGGGTCCGACTCCTCGTGTGCTTTGAATACTTCGTCTATTTTAAGGCTTAAAACATTATATTTCGTCCTCAACTTTTTACAGCCTTTTCGAAGCACTTTAAACTTTGTTCTCTAAAAAACCTAGGTTTCAAACTTTTCATCTTGTGTAATTTCAATTCCCGACTCGGTTTATGTTCGTTTGATCATCTATTTCGGTTTTGTTGCTTGAATTCATCCTTTTGCTATTGGATTTTCTGATTGGTATTGTTAATTCCTTCTCTCCTTTGATTGTTAATTCATTATATATCGTTGTTGATCATGTCTTTCGTTATTTCCCTTGCTTTTGCTTTCGTTTTCGCTATGTGTGAGTAGTTTCTTATCTAGGGTTGAAGAGTGATCATGGGTGAGTAGTCTTGGATGATTTTGGTGATGTTTTGATGAGGGTTTCGCTTGTGTCTCTGGTTATCTTGTTGTGTTTGTGTTCGTTGATCCTTTGGCCAAGGTTTAGCAAGCGTTTTCCACCCTTAAACTTAAGACCAAAAGCCTAGTTTGAGGTAGGGTACGAGACCAATCATTAGGACCCTCACTTGTAAGTTGTAGAGGAGACCGAATTGCTGATTTCGGTCCATTTTCATGAGAGTTGGGTTACGTTTTGGTTGGATGAGCACTTGAGTAGTACGAGTGGTTTCTAGTGGCTTAGCTCCACGATTCCATAATCATTTGTTCCACCTTATCACCCTTATCCTCTCTATGGCCTTTACACCCTCATATCCTATGTAAGCCCTCATGTTTGGTTCGTTTTGTGACATTATTTGTGTACTGGAATACGAGATTCGATCCACATTAGATTGCGGGCGTGCTTCCACCAGTCGAGTAGGTGAGTGTCATCACATATATCACCTTGTTCATCATTTGTGTTAGAGTGGAAACCGCGAGAGGTCCGTGATTTGATTGCTAGAGAGCCTTTGTTTGAGCCATGCTATTCATTCTACGCCGTCTCGTAATTCTCATCCGTTAGCTTGCTATTTCCATACGTCCCATGTTGTTTCGGGATCGATTGCCTTTTGCTCATGCTACTTGCGGTTTGGTGATTGTTCGGGGAAGTTTTCTTATGCTCGCTTTGTCCTCTTTTTTCTGTCACGCTTGGTTGCTTGAGGACAAGCAACGGTTCGGTTTGGGGGAGTTTGATGTGACGTATATTTATGTACTTATAGCCCCCTGTCGTTTGCGTTTCTTTGCGTTTCTCGTGCTTTTATGTGCGTTTCAGCTCCTATTTCTCTCCATTTTGGCTCTGCTGCGTTTTTGTGTCTATATTGTAGGCAAACGCGCATATTTGGAGTTTAGGATGCTTGTCGAGAGGTTTCGTGAAGTTTCGTAAAGTTTCGTGAAGTTTGGAGGTGATTCGAGTTGGTTTCGTTGCGTTTCGCTTGCGTACGAGCCTCGTTTCACTAAATGAAGGTGTCTCGGGACCAGGGGAGGGGATTTCATGCTCTCATATTCATCCTAAGACTCGTCCCTACTCCTAGGCCTCGTCCCTTAGCCTTGGGACGAGAAATATTGCAAAAGAAACTAAGTAAGAAAAGGAGCAAAATTGGAGCAAAAAGTGGATGTAGCCTGAACTCTCCGGGATGGCTGTCCCTGAGCTCATCCCGGTCGGGATGGTGTGGTCCCGGACGGGACACCTGTCCCGTGACCTTGGGACGGGGTCCGACTCGTGTGCTTTGAATACTTCGTCTATTTTAAGGCTTAAAACATTATATTTCGTCCTCAACTTTTTACAGCCTTTTCTAAGCACCTTAAACTTTGTTCTCTAAAAAACCTAGGTTTCATACTTTTCATCTTGTGTAATTTCAATTCCCGACTCGGTTTATGTTCGTTTGATCATCTATTTCGGTTTTGTTGCTTGAATTCATCCTTTTGCTATTGGATTTTCTGATTGGTATTGTTAATTCCTTCTCTCCTTTGATTGTTAATTCATTATATATCGTTGTTGATCATGTCTTTCGTTATTTCCCTTGCTTTTGCTTTCGTTTTCGCTATGTGTGAGTAGTTTCTTATCTAGGGTTGAAGGGTGATCATGGGTGAGTAGTCTTGGATGATTTTGGTGATGTTTTGATGAGGGTTTCGCTTGTGTCTCTGGTTATCTTGATGTGTTTGTGTTCGTTGATCCTTTGGCCAAGGTTTTGCGAGCGTTTGCCATCCTTAGACTTAAGACCGAAAGCCAAGTTTAAGGTAGGGTACGAGACTAACCATTAGGACCCTCGTTTGTAAGTTGCGAGAGCCCGCATTCGAGACCTAGAGGACGCTTAGGACCGAGAGGCCGAGCCTATTCCTTAGCACATGCAACTCCCGACTCATTTCTGTCACCATCCTTTGTCCTTGCTTTACCCTTGCTAACCCCGATTCCCTAGACCTTTTCCTTCTTGTTTAACCCCTCTCTTGCGCTCTAGTTTTTAGTAAACCAACCATACTCGAACCGAGATTAGAATCATCCAAAATAACCAACATAAGCGACCATCTCCCTGTGGATTCGACCCTGACTTACCCTTGCTACCCGTTAGTGTTTATCCGGTCTATTTTTGATTAGGTGATGCGACTAAGCCTTATCAAATTTTAGCATCGTTGCCGGGGAGACGGCTTTGTTTTTTGTTGTTATTTGGTTCTTTTCTCATTGTTACTCTTTGTCTCAAGGAACCTCAATTCCTTGAGGCCGTTACTTATAGTTTCCTCGAGTGTTGTGCATGCCCAGGAACACGCGTACGTCTCAAAAAGGCTTGGCCATTCAGTTTGACCTGGAGCCGGAACGTAGTTTCCTAAGGCGTAGGAATTTGCTCAAGGATTTGGAAGCTATTTCTCCTTCTACTTCATCCGCCCAAGAAGTTCACATTGACCCAACACCCGAGCCAAAGAAAATGGTGAAGCTTTCGGATCACTCGAGACCTACCGCCGCTCAAGTTCCAAGGGGCAATGCTATGCCAACCATAGCGGCTAATAACTTTGACGTCAAGCCCGCGTTCATCAACTTGATTGAGCGCAGTCAATTCGGAGGAAGTCCCGGTGAAGACCCTAACTTGCACATCCAAAACTTTTGTGATTATTGCTCCACAATCAAACAAACGGGAGTGACTCAAGATCAAATCCAGGAGATGCTCTTCCCATTTTCCCTCCGAGACAAAGCAAAATTGTGGCTTAACTCATTGAACCGGGTAGCTCTTGCGATCACCGATTGGAACTCTCTTGTGCTCGTGTTCTATCAAAAGTACTTCCCGCCCGAGAAGACCGCCATGTTAAGAAGTCAAATCACGAGCTTCCGCCAAAGGGGAGACGAGTCTCTCTTTGATGCATGGGAAAGATACAAGGACTTACAACGTCAATGCCCTCACCATGGCATGGACAAGTGGTTCATTGTAATGCAATTTTACAACGGTCTCTACAACGAGTCACGCCAAGTGCTTGACTCCGCGGCGAATGGTAGATTCGATAACATTGATGTGGAGGAGGCCATTGATACGATTGAGGCCATGGCAATCCATAATGCGCAGTACGGGAGCTCTAGAAATGTCCCTCGAGTCGGAGGCAAGAACGATGGCGATGCGGTAGCCATGCTTAGCACTAAGTTGGATGCGATGACCGCAATGATGATGAGCGAAATTCGAGCGGGTAGTAGTTCCTCAAACGCTAACGGACAAACGGTAGCGGCAATGCACACTACTCAAGACACGCCTTGCAATTCTTGTGGCGTTTCCGGTCATTCTTCTCATGAATGTCGAGGTATGTATGTAGGGTTCTCATACCCTTCACTAATCAAATATTAGTGTAAATCAAATTACTCTAATTTGATGAGCAAGATCTATGTGGTTACATAGATACTTTGTTATAAGATTATAGAAATTTATACCTTTCTAAAAAGGGAATATGGACACAAAACTAGAACTCATTTCTAGTCTTGTTTCTTGAGCTAGGTGTTTAGGATGATCCTCCAAAACCCGAGTTTCCAAAATAGGAAACCTCCTCT
The DNA here is from genome assembly GCA_023091065.1 of Dianthus caryophyllus. NCBI lineage: Eukaryota > Viridiplantae > Streptophyta > Magnoliopsida > Caryophyllales > Caryophyllaceae > Dianthus > Dianthus caryophyllus. The sequence continues at coordinate 4,336,649 of CM041529.1, read as the reverse complement.
TACTTGCACCCAAAAACAACTCCAAAAACTACTAGTGATTTTGATCTAGAAATCACTAATAGTAGCTTGATAATATGTGAATGTTATTATTACTAACTCTTAGTAATATGTAGAAAATATGAGAATGAGATTCAATATTATTAGAGAGAAAGAGAGGAGAGAAAAGAGGAAACAATGCATGAATCTTATTCTCTCTTTTGCCTTTGTATTTTAAAGGAGAAACAAGCAAATTGAAGTGTACTCAATACACTCATTTTTCAGCCAACATATAGAGGGGAGAGAGGAGAGTTTTTCTTGTTTAGTGCAATGTGTTGCATGCTAATGATGTTGTCTCAAGCATGCAAAAAGCAACTAACAAGAGATAAAACATATAAGACAAGAAAAGGAATCTTCCATCCCTTCTCTTGCACTTGGACGGTCCATAGCACCCTATATGGGTCTTATTTGTTTTCCAATATTTGTCCCACAAATAGTTATAATTTATCACTTAAATCATCTAATATGATAAAGTGTAAATTAATTAATCTCCTCTCAAAATATATGTACACTTACACATATTTAAAATGTACTTTTACTAATCTCATTAGTAAAATATACATGATTAGTGAATTAACATTTAATCACTAATTCCCATCTCCTCAAATAATTTTATCGATATAAAATTAAATCATTCGAGTTCACAACTCGATTTCTCTCTAAATTAATTCACTGACTAACCGTTAGTCGATTTATCAAGTTACTAATTTAATCGTATCTCATACAATTAATTAGCTTCAATATTTGAAGTACGTTCCTATAGGTGTGACTTAAAGGGATCAATTGATTACCGCCGTTCACACGACAATAACGTCAAACTCTAGTCAGCCAACCGTTATTGATTTACGTTAATCAATTGACAATAATACAGGATTATCCCCATGTATTCCTTAATTGAGATTTATTAAGTAATCGCACTATTGTGGAGGACACATACTCCAACAATCTCCCACTTGTCCGAGACAAGTTGTGCATTACCAATTCTCTTGTCCGTTTCACATCTCCCACTCAATGCAAGGTGTCTTACAGGTCGTACTTGCATTCAAAGATATATATCACGAGTGGTTTCCTCGATAAGGAGAGTAGCTGTCTGACCGGGGAATCTACCGTAGATTCTTACCGAGCGTGGCCACGCATTTTCAGCGACTACTCCTCGAGTGGCCCAAAGATGTTTTACCCCGACGAAGGTGGACATTTCCCTTCCACTCGATTGTACTGTATGATGCAGATCACCATGACCCCAAAGATGCCCTTATAACCCGCTTTCACGGCATGGCTTAGGACAAAAATGAAAGTCACTCGGAAACTGCACCGACTCAGACAATTAGTTTCCAGTCAAAGAATCGACTCAAAGGAATACTATAGAAATTCCCACCACGACCAGGTTTCAATCTCATTGAAAAGGAATTCTATAAGCGTCACTGCCCGACAGAGTGTTCCACAGTCTGTCTATGCAAACGATCAGTCATCACTTATGACCCCATGGTGTTGAACCCACCATCGATCGACTTGCAATCTAGTCTCTCCGAGACGTCACCTCTTTTGAGAGACCAGGGACCATATACTTAGTTTATACCGTTCACTTGAATATGTTCAATGTTGTCACACAACTATTCGAATAAACAAAGTATGCATTCAAAATGACTTAAAAGAGTAAATATACTCTAAACAATGAATGTTATAATCATATGTGTAATAGGATACTTTATTCAATTACATATCACGAATCTAAAGGAAATCTAGCATACGCCGCAACCCCATGGAGGCGGTGTGCGCGTCATGCTTAGCCCTCGAAAGGGGCTTGGTTAAAGGATCAGCGACATTGTCGTCTGTCCCAACCTTACAAAGATCTATTTCCTTACTTTCCACATTATCTCTAATAACGTGGTATTTCCTCAAAACATGTCTAGAATTATTACTAGACTTGGGCTCCTGTGCTCGAAAGATGGCCCCACTATTATCACAATAAATAGTGATTGGATTTGCGGCACTAGGGACTACACTTAGTCCATTCAAGAACTGCCGAATCCATACAGCTTCTTTAGCAGCTTCCCAAGCTGCTAAATATTCAGCTTCTGTTGTAGAATCCACAGTGACACTTTGTTTGAAACTTTTCCAACAAACAGCTCCTCTATTTACCAAAAATACATAGCCGGATTGGGATTTAAGATCATCCTCATCGGTTTGGAAACTTGCATCCGTGTAACCCTTTACACGGAGCTCAAGTTATTCTCCAAACACTAGAAACGAATCCTTAGTTCTTCTCAAGTACTTAAGGATGTTCTTTACAGCTATCCAGTGACTCTCACCGGGATTAGCTTGATACCGGCTCGTCATGCTCAAAGCGAAAGCGACATCGGGACGAGTGCACATCATAGCATACATGATTGATCCTACAGCGGAAGCATAAGGGATCAATTTCATGCATTCAATTTCCGCAGGAGTCGTAGGACATTGAGATTTCTTCAATGTTATTCCTACACTCATCGGAAGAAAGCCTCTCTTGTAGTCTTTCATATTGAACCTATCAAGAATCTTATCGATATAAGTTTCTTGACTTAATGCTAGTATCCTTTTGGATCTATCTCTATAGATCCGGATACCCAAGATGCGTTGTGCCTCTCCCAAGTCCTTCATTTGGAAATGGTTTCCCAATTCCACCTTTACCGAATTCAGACTTGGAATATCATTTCCAATCAGTAGTATGTCATCCACATACAAAGCAAGGAATGTACAAACAAGGTTCCTCGGCACTCCGAGCGAATCCATGTTGTTTGATAACATGATCGAATCTATGATTCCAACTCCTCGATGCTTGTTTAAGACCATAAATGGATCTCTTAAGCTTGCATACTTTCTTAGGGTTGGATGTATCTACAAAACCTTCAGGTTGTGTCATAAACACTCCCTCTTCTAGAATCCCATTCAAGAAGGCGGTTTTTACATCCATTTGCCATATTTTGTAGGGATCGGATCCCATTCACTAATCAAATATTAGTGTAAATCAAATTACTCTAATTTGATTTAGCAAGATCTATGTGGTTACATAGATACTTTGTTACAAGTTTAGAAATTTATACCTAATTTCTCTTAAAGGAAATTTGGGCACAAAACTAGAACTCCTTTCTAGTTTTGTTTCTTGAGCTAACAACATGGATGATCCTCCAAACCCGAGTTTCCATAATAGGAAACCTCCTCTTAGTGGCACCCAAGAATTACACCAAAAAATACTAAGGAGTTTGATCTAGAAATCACTTAGTATTGACTTGATAATATGTGAATATTATTACTACTAACTCTTAGTAGTATATAGAAAATATGAGAATGATATTCTAATATTTGGAGAGAAGTTTTTAGAGAGAAAGTGAGGAGAATGCATAAAAATGAATATACATTACTTGGCCTTGTCTCTCTAAAATAGCAAAACAAGCAAAATGATGTGTGTCATACACACCATTTACTCGGTCAAAGTGAGAGTAGAGGAAGAGTGCGTGCTTTCTTTTTCTTGTAAAGAACAAAGACATGCATTGTAATTATGATGTCTCTTGCATGCACAAAGAAAACAATTAGCATAAGACAAAAGGGAATCTCCCTTCCCTTCTCCCATTTAGGACGGTCCAAAGGGGCCTTATGGGTCCATTTTGTTTTCCAATATTTGTCCCACAAATACTTGTAATTTATCACTTAATTATCTAATATAATAAAGTGTAAATTAATTAAACTCTTCCTTAATATACATGTACACATACACATATATTAAAATTGTACTTTTACTAATCTCATTAGTAAAATATACATGATTAGTGAATTAACAGTTAATCACTAATTCCCATCTCCTCTAATAATTTTATCGATATAAAATTAAATCACTCGAGTTCACAACTCGATTTCTCTCTAAATTAATTCACTGACTAACCGTTAGTCAAATTATCAAGTCACTAATCTAATCGTATCTCATACAATTAATTAGCCCATTATTTGGAGTACGTTCCTATAGGTGTGACTTAAAGGGATCAATTGATTACCGCCGTTCTCACGACAATAACGTCAAACTCTAGTCAGCCAACCGTTATTGATTTACGTTAATCAATTGACAATAATACAGGATTATCCCCATGTATTCCTTAATTGAGATTTATTAAGTAATCGCACTATTGTGGAGGACACTTACTCCAACAATCTCCCACTTGTCCGAGACAAGTTGTGCATTACCAATTCTCATGTCCGTTTCACATCTCCCACTCAATGCAAGGTGTCTTACAGGTCGTACTTGCATTCATAAGATATATATCATGAGTGGTTTCCTCGATAAGGAGAGTAGCTGTCTGACCGGGGAATCTACCGTAGATTCTTACCGAGCGTGGCCACGCATATTCAGTGACTTCTCCTCGAGTGGCCCAAAGATGTTTTACCCCGACGAGGGTGGACATTTCCCTTCCACTCGATTGTACTGTATAATGCAGATCACCATGACCCCAAAGATGTCCTTATAACCCCCTTTCACGGCATGGTTTAGGACAAAAATGAAAGTCACTCAGAAACTGCACCGACTCATTAATCGGTTCAGGTCAAAGAATTGACTCAAAGGAATACTATAGAAATTCCCACCACGACCAGGTTTCAATCTCATTGAAAATGAATTCTATAAGCGTCACTGCCCGACAGAGTGCTTCACAGTCTGTCTATGCAAACGATCAGTCATCACATATGACCCTATGGTGTTGAACCCACCATCGATCGACTTGCAATCTAGTCTCTCCGAGACGTCACCTCATATGAGAGACTAGGGACCAAATACTTAGTTTATGCCGTTCACTTGAATATGTTCAAAGTTGTCGCACAACTATTCGGATAAACAGAGTATGCATTCAGAATGACTTAAAAGAGTAAATATACTCTAAACAATGAATGTTATATTCATATATGTAATAGGATACTTTATTCAATTACATATCACGAATCTAAAGGAAATCTAGCATACGCCGCAACCCCATGGAGGTGGTGTGCGCGTCATGCTTAGCCCTCGAAAAGGGGCTTGGTTAAAGGATCAGCGACATTGTCGTCTGTCCCAACCTTACAAAGATCTATTTCCTTACTTTCCACATTATCTCTAATAACGTGGTATTTCCTCAAAACATGTCTAGACTTGTTGCTAGACTTGGGCTCCATCGCTTGGAAAATAGCCCCACTGTTATCACAATAAACAGTGACAGGATCCTCGGCAATTGGGACTACTCTTAGTCCATCCAAGAATTGCCGAATCCACACAGCTTCTTTAGCAGCTTCCGAAGCTGCCAAATATTCAGCTTCTGTTGTAGAATCCGCAGTGACACTTTGCTTGAAACTTTTTTCAGCAAATAGCTTCTCCATTCAACATAAAGACATAGCCGGATTGGGATTTCAGATCATCCCCATCAGTTTGGAAACTTGCATCCGTGTAACCCTTTACACGTAGCTCAAGTTCTCCTCCAAACACTAGAAACGAATCCTTAGTTCTTCTCAAGTACTTAAGGATGTTCTTTATAGCTATCCAGTGACTCTCACCGGGATTAGCTTGATACCGGCTCGTCATGCTCAAGGCGAAAGCGACATCGGGACGAGTGCACATCATAGCATACATGATTGATCTTACAGCGGAAGTATAAAGGATCAATTTCATGCGTTCAATTTCCGCAGGAGTCGTAGGACATTGAGATTTCTTCAATGTTATTCCTACACTCATCGGAAGAAAGCCTCTCTTGGAGTCTTTCATATTGAACATGTCAAGAATCTTATCAATATAAGTTTCTTGACTCAATGCTAGTATCCTTTTAGATCTATCTCTATAGATCCGGATACCCAAGATGCGTTGTGCCTCTCCCAAGTCCTTCATTTGGAAATGGTTTCCCAATTCCACCTTTACCGAATTCAAACTTGGAACATCATTTCCAATTAGTAGTATGTCATCCACATACAAAACAAGGAAGGTTTCCTTGCTCCCACTAAACTTCATGTATAAACAAGGTTCCTCGGCACTTCGAGCGAATCCATGTTGTTTGATAACATGATCGAATCTGTGATTCCAACTCCTCGATGCTTGCTTAAGACCATAAATGGATCTCTTAAGCTTGCATACTTTCTTAGGGTTGGATGTATCTATAAAACCTTCAGGTTGTGTCATATACACTTCCTCTTCTAGAATCCCATTCAAGAAGGCGGTTTTTACATCCATTTGCCATATCTCATAGTCATGAAATGCGGCAACCGCTAAGATTATCCTTATGGATCGAAGCATAGCAACCGGTGCAAAGGTTTCATCATAATGAATACCTTGGACTTGTGAAAAGCCCTTTGCCACCAATCTAGCTTTGTAAGCATCTATATGTTTATCTATGCCGAGTTTGATTTTGAATATCCATTTACACTGAAGGGGCCTCACTCCTTCAGGTAAATCTACCAAGTCCCAAATTTGGTTCTCGTACATAGAATCCATTTCGGATTTCATGGCCTCTAGCCATTGGTCGGAGTTGGGGCTACTAATAGCCGCCTTGTAGGTTGAGGGTTCGTTGCTTTCGAATAGCAACAAATCACCCTCCTCCTCGATGTAAACGAGGTAACGGTCAGGTTGATAACTAATTTTCCTGACCTCCTAGGGATTATAACCGTGTCAGAAGACAAGGGAACGGTTTTCTCATTTTCTGCGTCGGTTTGTGGCTTTTAAACTTCATCAAGTTCAAATTTTCTCCCACTGTAACAACCTGGTTTTTAGTCGACTTTAATTACTAAGGCGGAAATTAATTAAGTCTTAAACCAGCGTCATTAATTATACATAAACCCAAAATATTACAACATCGTTCAAGAGTTGAATAAAACAACTCTAAATACGGAATTTAAAAGAGTATGGTGTTATATATTACATATCTCTCGAAATACAACAAAAGTAAAGTATAAACACGTCTTGTGGCCCCGTCCAAAATCCAGCTCTCAGTCCACGATCTTCCTGCACAATAAACTATTGGGGGGATGCCCGCTAAGCGGACAGTGACTAGCTATGCTCATACTTACCCTCGATTTCAATTACTTTGGTTTACTACTATCGCTTTATAACTATAATAGTATGATAAAACGATAAACATGCATAAAACATATAGCATGTAAAGACATATTAGTCATAATAAACATGCGATTTAAAACGACAAATCATATAGGCATGCTATTCAATTAGGAAGCAGATAATGAGATAATATCATATCATTTGTATCATAGATACAGCGGGATTACAAAGCGATATCGGATCGCAACAAACATACGTATTGTAACATTCTCGTCATGCACTCGATTCAATTGAAAGTTGTGGTCTTTAATTTTCAAGATGGTACACACTCGTTCTCAATTAATCATACAACAAACAACACATACCGCTACGAGCGACCACCGAGTAGGCCCTTGTACTGATCGATTGCATCTCACTTCCATAGTGCAGAGGCTTACTCGACTCGTAAACCACGCCGAATACTATAATACTTGCATCTCATCCTCTAGTGTTCGAAATGATTCGAACTTCAGATACAATCTCGTCAAGTGATCTTTACATGTGGCAAGAACGAATGCTAGTGTCGCGCCCACTAAGAACGAAACACCGCAAGGAGATCACCGCTATAATCGCCCAACTCAAGCACGGATACCCTGGTAACTTTAGCGAAATAGGGGAATAAAACCCTAGTCTAGTACATGTACACTAGTATCCAATTTAAGAATGGGCTATGCTAATCATAGAGCACCTTAACTCAGGATAAAACGACTATTTCCTAAAGCCTGACCCATCAAGAGTTGGCATATTCAATTATCTTGTCCGGCAATGGCGACCGCCACAAGACTATGTTAACCCCACTTCACTCACGATTGACGTTCCCTTATCTGAGGCCCAAGCTTGACCTTTTATTTAAACTTACTTAATATTCATTATTTATTTGATATTACATATCACATGTTACTAGACTCTCCTAGTCTCAGCGTCAAACGTTTAAGTATTTGTAGGTTTCATATGATCACATAACACGTTCGTTTATTATTTAAAGTGTTGTTAATTATTAACGTTTTCAAGTTTCTAAATTGAAACGTTTATTAGTATGTCCAATTTTATTTATGTGTTTTTCAAACACTTTAGGTCATTTACTTCTTCATTTTAAATTTTCTATACTTAGTAAAATTTTCAATTATTTTCAGTATTTCACTATTCACTTTTCACTATTCATCGTATTTTACTATTCATCGTATTTACTATTCATTGTATTTACTATTCATCGTATTTACTATTCATTGTATTTACTATTCATCGTATTTATACGCATTTCTATACTTAGATATTTTAGGTATAAAACTAAATCTTTTATTTCCTAAGTATAGATTTCTAGTTTTAAAGTCGTTAAGTTCGTTTTGTACTTAGGCGATTTTTGAAAATATTTTAAAGTCTAGTTTTAAAAATGTTAAGTTCGGTTTGTAAAAAGTGATAATGATATTCATTTTAAAATTCTAGTTTTAAAAACGTTAAGTTCAATTTGTAAAAAGTGATAATGATATTCATTTTAAAATATTAGTTTTAAAAACGTTAAGTTCGGTTTATAAAAGGTGATCAATGGTATTTATTTTAAAATAAGACTCGGTTAAATTTAGTCGTCTATTTATTTAAGTTAGTGATAGTATCGTGGATGATTCATTTATAGTCCGTATGTTCAAATCCAATAATCCAATAGCAAAGGCAGTAACACACGATTTAGTTCATTTTTATAACGGTTACATAATTTTATCGGTTTATAACATTTCATTTATAACTAAAACGATTTATACAAAAATTCAATTCTAATTACTATTTAACTTTAGTGACTTAGTGATAATTTCATTTTAGTCAAATTTAGTCAATTTAAAATAGAAATGTCGTGTGGTATTAATTATATGTCAAATTGATTTATTTCTTTTAATTTCTTAAATCTAACTTATTAACTAATAATTAAATTATATTAACAATAAACTAAAAGTGATAAAAACAAATTTTAACCCAAAAATAATGAAAATGCCGTGAGCAACATAGGTGATGTTCTAAATTTTCATTTTTCGATTTTATCGGTTTTTAGCTTAAAGTCTTTATATTTTAATTATCCTAATTATACTAAAACGGTTTAAACTAAAATGAAATTTACTAAACTTTTATTTATAATTATGAATAGTGTTTTTCAACACTTTAATTTTCTAACTTTTTAATCTAAATGATTTATAATATTTTAAGTTGTTTTATATCATAATACTAATAATATATAAAACAATAACTAAACATAAACACAAAATAATAACAAACATAAACTAAATCAAAATCAAAATAAGTAAAATGAAGAAAACACATGAACATCAACTTGAAGATTTCAAGAACACATAAACTAGCTCAAGAACACCATTTTTTGATTCTAACAACTTATATTTTATTTTCCTAAATTAATTTTTTTTTTACATGAATACCTCCATTTTAACCTAACTTAAACCAACATATTATTTACAAAAATTAAAAGTGAAAATTTATTAAAAAAAATAGGGAAAACCGTGAGTTGTAGTATATATATAATAATTTTCATTTTCGATTTTTAATCACTTTAAACTCATTGTTAATATTTCACATAATTTTTATATAACATTACTACTTAAATAAAACATAACTAAACATAAAAATCATATGAACATAAATTAAAAATGCTTAAAATTAATTTAGCTAAACATGATATCATTTTACTATAACATTACTAGTAAACTATATATTTAGTTATTATCATTATTTATTCAACACATAAACATACAAGCATATAAACATGATGTTTAACATATTTAACATAAAAATCATACTTATAAAATTAGAATAACAAAACAAATTAATTTACTAAAAAGATAATACAAGACATAGTTAGTCACCTTGATTTGGCAAGTTATTGATTATCGGGATCGACTAAATTATCTAAGTCCAAAGCTTCACCCTCAAACCCGTCTTCACCTTCAAATAAACACCCAAGATAGTAAGCTTCAAAACCCACTAAATAGCTAAGGAAATATTAGAGATTATTAGGATAATATTTAAGGTTTTATTTAGTGTGTTTTAGAGTAAAAATGAAAGAAAAATATAGAGGGAAATAGGTGCAATATTCTCGGCCCAAATGAGAGAAAAGGAAGATGAGTTTTACACTTAGAAATAATGAAAATGATGTTATGAAATTAGGTTAAAAGAATTAGATATTAAAGTTAGTAATTAAAATTTAATTTTAAAAGAAATTAGGAAACACCTAAATTCTAATTGGTTGGAAAAAGTCTCCTACACTATTTGATTAAGAAAATGTTTAATTTGTGTTTTAAAATGTTTTTCACGAATTTGGTCAGTTTTAAAAAGTCGGGCGTCAAAAGCGATAAAAGTTAATGTGTGCGCGTTTGACGATTTTTCGAAATATTTCTACTTTTAAATTCTAAGACTAAATTATTTATTCTATTATTCAAAAATTTTAAAAAGTATTAAAGAAGTCGAGAAATTTTACAAAACGAAAGTTTTGCAAAAATAGAGATTTTAGAAGTATAAAAGGTTAGGATTTGATTTATAATTTGAAATTAGAAATTGATGGCTAAATATTGAATTAAATTAACACGGGGTGTTACAAACCTCCCCCCTTAGAAAAGTTTCGTCCCGAAACTTGAATGAAGGATAGGATTTTCACCTGAGATAAACAGCTCGGGGTATTTCTCCTTCATGGAGGCTTCGGTCTCCCATGTTGCTTGTTCGGTCAATTGACCCTTCCATAGCACCTTCACTAAGGGAACCGTCTTCCGCCTCAGCACTTTGGTTTCTCGTGCTAGAATCTTGACAGGTTTTTCGGAGTATAACAGATTAGGTTCAACTGCGATCACGTCGGGAGTAATGATATGACTTGGGTCACTCCTGTATCTCCTTAGTTGAGAAACGTGGAACACGTTGTGAACCTTGGATAAATTGGGGGGTAGTGCCAGGCGATAAGCTACCTCACCAATTCTTTCAAGTACTTCGTATGGTCCAACGTACTTAGGACTCAGTTTCCCTTTCAATCCGAAACGTCGAACCCCCTTCATGGGTGATACTTTTAAGAACACATGATCGCCGACTTCGAACTCAATAGGTCGGCGATGTTTGTTAGCATACATCTTCTGGCGGTCCTGGGCCGCTTGTAGTCGTTCACGAATGATTTTGATGTGTTCAATCTGGTCTTGAATAACCTCTGGCCCAGTACCCACGTTATCACTAGCATCGTCCCAACAGACTGGGCTGCGACACTTCCTCCCGTAGAGTGCCTCAAATGGGGCACAACCTAAGCTTGCATGAAAGCTATTGTTGTAGGAGAATTCAATCAAAGGTAGACTTTTCTCCCAATTCTCGTTGAATTCTAAAGCACATGCTCTGAGCATGTCCTCGACCGTTTGGATAGTTCGCTCAGTTTGACCATCGGTCGCAGGGTGGAAAGCGGTACTCATCTTCAGTTGGCTTCCCAATGCCGCTTGGAGTTTGTCCCAAAAATGAGAGGTGAATCTCGGATCCCTGTCCGAGATAATGTCTAATGGTACGCCGTGTAATCGGATCACCTCCTTCTCATAAGCCTTAGCTAGCTCCTCTAGGCTCCAAGTGTCCTTGATTGGTAGAAAATGGACCGACTTAGTTAAGCGGTCCACTATAACCCAGATCGCATTATTTCCCCTGTGAGTCCTCGGTAAACCCGTTATGAAATCCATGGAAATGGAGTCCCACTTTCCCAATGGAATGTCCAAGGGTTGTAGTAGTCCCCCAGGTCGTTGATGCTCGAATTTCACCTTCTGGCAGATTAGACACTTTGCAACGTACTCGGCGATCTCTGCTTTCATTCCTACCCACCGTAACCTCGACTTTAAATCTTGGTACATCTTATCGTAACCTGGATGTATGGAGTATCGTGTACTATGTGCCTCGTCGAGGATCCTTCTCTTTAAAACTGGTACATCGGGCACACACCACCTTTCTTTGAATCTCAAACTCCCGTCAGGTTTAATCTCAAACCCTACTCGATTTCCTGAAGGAATTTCTCTTCTGATTTTCACGAGTTCTTCATCCTCCCATTGTAGAGCTCTAATCTCGTGATATAACTCCGGCTCTGCGATCATTGCGTTCAAATCAGCATCGTCAGACTGAACCAACTCTAAGTTCATTCTCTTGAAGTCTCTGACAATACCAGCCGGAATTTCCCAAATGTTGCTAAGGGTATACGTAGTCTTTCTACTCAGGCGCCAAGAACGGCGTTCGCCTTACCCTCATGGTACAGTAGTTCAATCTTATAGTCCTTGATCAGTTCTAACCACCGGCGTTGTCTCATGTTGAGTTCCTTCTGCGTGAAGATATATTTCAGGCTTTTGTGGTCAGTATAGAACTTGATACTCACTCCGTAGAGGTAATGACGCCAGATTTTTAAAGCAAACACCACAGCTGCTAACTCAAGGTCATGAGTTAGGTAGTTTCGTTCATGAACCTTTAACTGCCTTGACGCATAAGCAATGACCTTCCCTTGTTGCATCAGTACGCAACCCAGGCCATTCAGTGAGGCGTCACTGTAGACTTCATACTCGTCCCCATCCGTAGGGAGAGCTAAGACGGGTGCTGTGGTAAGCCTTGTCTTGAGTTCCTGGAACGCATTCTCGCACTCGTCGCTCCATATGAATTTGGATTCTTTTTGTAGCAGCTTTGTCATTGGTCGTGCTACCTTAGAGAAATCCGGAACGAACCTCCTGTAGTATCCTGCCAATCCTAGGAAGCTGCGTATTTCAGTTATATTTGTGGGAGCCTTCCATTCTTTCACTGCGTCGATCTTTGCAGGATCTACCATCACTCCGTCCTTTGAGATGACGTGACCCAAGAATGAAACCTTCTCGAGCCAAAACTCGCACTTGGAAAATTTAGCATACCACTTATATTCCCTTAGTATCCCCAAAATGATACGGAGGTGCTCCTCGTGTTCTGCCCTAGTCTTGGAGTAAATCAGGATGTCGTCTATGAAAACCACCACGCAGATGTCCAAATACTCGTGGAAGGTTCTGTTCATTTGATCCATGAACACTGCTGGAGCGTTTGTCAAACCGAACGGCATGACCTTAAACTCGTAATGACCATATCTACTTCTGAAAGCAGTCTTCTGGATGTCCTGTTCTCTTACCGCAATCTGATGATAACCTGACCTCAGGTCGATCTTAGAAAACACTCCCGCGCCCTTCAATTGATCAAAGAGATCGTCGATTCTGGGTAAAGGGTAGCGGTTCTTAATGGTCACCTTGTTTAATTCCCTGTAGTCGATGCAGAGTCTCATACTGCCGTCCTTCTTTTTCACAAAGAGAACCGGTGCTCCCCAGGGTGAGACACTCGGTCTTATGAATCCCTTCTCAATCATTTCCTCTAGTTGTTTCTTCAACTCCTGCAGTTCTACTGGTGCCATCCTGTATGGTGCCTTGGAGATTGGAGCCGTGCCTGGCGCAAGGTCGATAGAGAACTCAACGTCACGCGCAGGTGGCAAGCCTGGTAAATCGTCTGGGAAAACGCCGGGAATTCCGTACCACGTGAATACCTTCAATGCTCACACTTTCCTTAACTTCATTGACGCCGCATAGGTACACCGATGTCCCTTTCTTTCTAACCGATTGAAGTTGTAGTACAGTAGATGATTTTTGCCCCTTTATTGGCGTAGTCTTTTGATACGTGACCCTAGTCCCCGTAGGATGCTTGGCGAATTTTCCGATCTCGGCACTTTCGAACAAGGCATGATACTTAGTCAACCAATCGATCCCCAGGATGACGTCGAACTCGGCATGTCAAAAAGGATAAGGTCGGAAAGGAAGATTGTTTTATGGATTGTGATTGGAGTATCTCACGAAAATTTTGGAGCATTTGAAAATTTTTCCGTTTGGTAAGGAAATATTTGCGTTGATTGATTGATTTTGTGAGATTAGCCTTTGAAACAAACTTAGAAGATATAAAGGACAATGATGCCCCAAAGGTCAAACGTAACAATCGCATTCTCGAGTTTATAAGAAAAATACGGTGATGACGTCGACCAGGTGACTCCTGCGCCTCGGCCGGTGAGCACATAAACTCGCCCCTGTACCACCACCGATTGTGGTACCCCTGCAGTAGGTACCGTGTTCAGGTTACCTGGACATACATTTGCCTTATGTCCTACTTTCTTACACCTGTAATGTAATTGTGAGGCAGATTACGCTGCTTCCCTTCATGAGGTGCCTTGCCACACAAATGACAATTCCTCTGTAAGGCTCTTGGTTGAGGAGCCCTTCCTGCAACCATGGCTCTTTCATTGTTCCCAGTAGGAACCCTGTTCTGGAACGCAGGCCTCTGAAAATTTGGCCTCTGTTGGTTCGGGCGTTGGTAGTTCGGCTTCTGAATGAAGCTCGACTGTGCCACAGATGGCACAAATACCTTCTTCTTCTTCTTTTCAGCCTCTTCCGATTGTATGGAAGCCCAGACACGGCACGCACATTCATATGCTGCAGCAAAGGTGGTGTAGGTATTGCTGCTCATATGAGTACGCATACTTGCGGACATATTGCGCAGGTACCTCTGTGTCATGGCTCTATCGTTGGGAGCAATCGCAGCTCCAAATTTGGCCAGCTGTTGAAATTTCTCGGTGTATTCCTGGAGTGTCATGTCTTCCATCCTAAGACTTATGAACACCTCTTCCTTCTGACATCGGAGCTCATACCCAAAGTACTTCCCCTTGATCTTCTCGACGAATTCATACCAGGTGAACGTGGTGTCAGGTTCATTAGTCTTGATCACGTTCCACCAGTCATTAGCCTCAGCCTTCAGGTAATAGGCGGCTATGTTGACCCTATCCTCAGGAGGTGTCCTGCTCAAGTCCATTAGCTTTTTCATTTCTTCAAGCCAGTTCGTGAGATCGATAGGGTTATTTGAACCCGAGTATTCTTGTGGTCGATGACGTGAAACACGATCGAACGCGCTTGGATGATGTTGGCGGTTTGCGTTGTCCGTGGCTATTTCTGCCAAGCGGATCAAAGATTCTTCTGCCAGGAGGTGTCTTTCCTCGTCTGTCATAGGAGGTGCAGCCATTCTGAAAGAATTAAGACGTGAAGGAATTTATTAGTATTGCGAGAGATTAGAAGACATGCTTATCATTGATAGCTTTTACTTGAAAGTAAATGCAATAACGGCAGTTATGCAAGTAAGCACAGAAGTTAGGTATTTTATTTCATTGAGATGTAATTTTTGGTTACATCGGTTTTAGGATTTTAAAATGTATCTAGTACATTTTCTTAGGAAGGATATAAAAGTAGGAGAGAGGGAGAATGTATCTTTGTGGAATTGGTTACGAATTTAACAGATGTCTTCACTCCGTGCCGTCTGGTACTCCTTTGACGCTTCAATCCTCGGGAGTTGAATTATTATTTAAATTTTATATCCGAGGATAGTTGTTAGTTTAGTCAGTCACTTCAGCAAGTAGCAAGCATACGATAGTTAGTGTATTTTATTTTGAGGTAAGTAGTTCGTTATTTACAAGTCCTTAGTCTATGGTCAGTCCTTAAGGTTTCTACCCATCCTCACACTTTAAAGCGATTTTAAGTTTATTATTTAAGTGATCTAATAAAGAAAAATCTAATTTATTATTTGATCCTATTAGTCTATGCCTGACATACAATATGAATGTCTGGCCCAGGTGTCTCTCGTTAGGTAAGCATAAATCGCATTAGGCCATTTATGTTACGGTCCACAGTCGACTCGATAATTAATCAGAATAACCTGGTTTTTAGTCGACTTTAATTACTAAGGCGGAAATTAATTAAGTCTTAAACCAGCGTCATTAATTATACATAAACCCAAAATATTACAACATCGTTCAAGAGTTGAATAAAACAACTCTAAATACGGAATTTAAAAGAGTATGGTGTTATATATTACATATCTCTCGAAATACAACAAAAGTAAAGTATAAACACGTCTTGTGGCCCCGTCCAAAATCCAGCTCTCGGTCCACGATCATCCTGCACAATAAACTGATGGGGGGATGCCCGCTGAGCGGACAGTGACTAGCTATGCTCATACTTACCCTCGATTTCAATTACTTTGGTTTATTACTATCGCTTTATAACTATAATAGTATGATAAAACGATAAACATGCTTAAAACATATAGCATGTAAAGACATATTAGTCATAATAAACATGCGATTTAAAACGATAAATCATATAGGCATGCTATTCAATTAGGAAAGCAGATAATAGATAATATCATATCATTTGTATCATAGATACACAGCAGGATTACAAAGCGATATCGGATCGCAACAAACATACGTATTGTAACATTCTCGTCATGCAGACTCGATTCAATTCAGAAAGTTGTGGTCTTTAATTTTCGAAGATGGTACACACTCGTTCTCAATTAATCATACAACAAACAACACATACTGCTTACGAGCCTGACCACTGAGTAGGCCCTTGTACTCTGATCGATTGCATCTCACTTCCATAGTGCAGAGGCTTACTCGACTCGTAAACCACGCCGAATACTATAATACTTGCATCTCATCCTCTAGTGTTCGAAATGATTCGAACTTCAGATACAATCTCGTCAAGTGATCTTTACATGTGGCAAGAACGAATGCTAGTGTCGCGCCCACTAAGAACGAAACACCGCAAGGAGATCACCGCTATAATCGCCCAAATCGGCACGGATACCCTGGTAACTTTAGCGAAATAGGGGAATAAAACCCTAGTCTAGTACATGTACACTAGTATCCAATTTAAGAATGGGCTATGCTAATCATAGAGCACCTTAACTCAGGATAAAACGACTATTTCCTAAAGCCTGACCCATCAAGAGTTGGCATATTCAATTATCTTGTCCGGCAATGGCGACCGCCACAAGACTATGTTAACCCCACTTCACTCACGATTGACGTTCCCTTATCTGAGGCCCAAGCTTGACCTTTTATTTAAACTTACTTAATATTCATTATTTATTTGATATTACATATCACATGTTACTAGACTCTCCTAGTCTCAGCGTCAAACGTTTAAGTATTTGTAGGTTTCATATGATCACATAACACGTTCGTTTATTATTTAAAGTGTTGTTAATTATTAACGTTTTCAAGTTTCTAAATTGAAACGTTTATTAGTATGTCCAATTTTATTTATGTGTTTTTCAAACACTTTAGGTCATTTACTTCTTCATTTTAAATTTTCTATACTTAGTAAAATTTTCAATTATTTTCAGTATTTCACTATTCACTTTTCACTATTCATCGTATTTTACTATTCATCGTATTTACTATTCATTGTATTTACTATTCATCGTATTTACTATTCATTGTATTTACTATTCATCGTATTTATACGCATTTCTATACTTAGATATTTTAGGTATAAAACTAAATCTTTTATTTCCTAAGTATAGATTTCTAGTTTTAAAGTCGTTAAGTTCGTTTTGTACTTAGGCGATTTTTGAAAATATTTTAAAGTCTAGTTTTAAAAATGTTAAGTTCGGTTTGTAAAAAGTGATAATGATATTCATTTTAAAATTCTAGTTTTAAAAACGTTAAGTTCAATTTGTAAAAAGTGATAATGATATTCATTTTAAAATATTAGTTTTAAAAACGTTAAGTTCGGTTTATAAAAGGTGATCAATGGTATTTATTTTAAAATAAGACTCGGTTAAATTTAGTCGTCTATTTATTTAAGTTAGTGATAGTATCGTGGATGATTCATTTATAGTCCGTATGTTCAAATCCAATAATCCAATAGCAAAGGCAGTAACACACGATTTAGTTCATTTTTATAACGGTTACATAATTTTATCGGTTTATAACATTTCATTTATAACTAAAACGATTTATACAAAAATTCAATTCTAATTACTATTTAACTTTAGTGACTTAGTGATAATTTCATTTTAGTCAAATTTAGTCAATTTAAAATAGAAATGTCGTGTGGTATTAATTATATGTCAAATTGATTTATTTCTTTTAATTTCTTAAATCTAACTTATTAACTAATAATTAAATTATATTAACAATAAACTAAAAAGTGATAAAAACAAATTTTAACCCAAAAATAATGAAAATGCCGTGAGCAACATAGGTGATGTTCTAAATTTTCATTTTTCGATTTTATCGGTTTTTAGCTTAAAGTCTTTATATTTTAATTATCCTAATTATACTAAAACGGTTTAAACTAAAATGAAATTTACTAAACTTTTATTTATAATTATGAATAGTGTTTTTCAACACTTTAATTTTCTAACTTTTTAATCTAAATGATTTATAATATTTTAAGTTGTTTTATATCATAATACTAATAATATATAAAACAATAACTAAACATAAACACAAAATAATAACAAACATAAACTAAATCAAAATCAAAATAAGTAAAATGAAGAAAACACATGAACATCAACTTGAAGATTTCAAGAACACATAAACTAGCTCAAGAACACCATTTTTTGATTTTAACAACTTATATTTTATTTTCCTAAATTAATTTTTTTTTTTACATGAATACCTCCATTTTAACCTAACTTAAACCAACATATTATTTACAAAAATTAAAAGTGAAAATTTATTAAAAAAAAATAGGGAAAACCGTGAGTTGTAGTATATATATAATAATTTTCATTTTCGATTTTTAATCACTTTAAACTCATTGTTAATATTTCACATAATTTTTATATAACATTACTACTTAAATAAAACATAACTAAACATAAAAATCATATGAACATAAATTAAAAATGCTTAAAATTAATTTAGCTAAACATGATATCATTTTACTATAACATTACTAGTAAACTATATATTTAGTTATTATCATTATTTATTCAACACATAAACATACAAGCATATAAACATGATGTTTAACATATTTAACATAAAAATCATACTTATAAAATTAGAATAACAAAACAAATTAATTTACTAAAAAGATAATACAAGACATAGTTAGTCACCTTGATTTGGCAAGTTATTGATTATCGGGATCGACTAAATTATCTAAGTCCAAAGCTTCACCCTCAAACCCGTCTTCACCTTCAAATAAACACCCAAGATAGTAAGCTTCAAAACCCACTAAATAGCTAAGGAAATATTAGAGATTATTAGGATAATATTTAAGGTTTTATTTAGTGTGTTTTAGAGTAAAAATGAAAGAAAAATATAGAGGGAAATAGGTGCAATATTCTCGGCCCAAATGAGAGAAAAGGAAGATGAGTTTTACACTTAGAAATAATGAAAATGATGTTATGAAATTAGGTTAAAAGAATTAGATATTAAAGTTAGTAATTAAAATTTAATTTTAAAAGAAATTAGGAAACACCTAAATTCTAATTGGTTGGAAAAAGTCTCCTACACTATTTGATTAAGAAAATGTTTAATTTGTGTTTTAAAATGTTTTTCACGAATTTGGTCAGTTTTAAAAAGTCGGGCGTCAAAAGCGATAAAAGTTAATGTGTGCGCGTTTGACGATTTTTCGAAATATTTCTACTTTTAAATTCTAAGACTAAATTATTTATTCTATTATTCAAAAATTTTAAAAAGTATTAAAGAAGTCGAGAAATTTTACAAAACGAAAGTTTTGCAAAAATAGAGATTTTAGAAGTATAAAAGGTTAGGATTTGATTTATAATTTGAAATTAGAAATTGATGGCTAAATATTGAATTAAATTAACACGGGGTGTTACACCCACTCTGTTTTCTAGAAATATATTTATTTTATAGAAAACAGCATCACGAGCCACAAACTCTTTGATCTCGTGAGGGTTGTGGAAGTAATAACCACACGTTTCCGTAGGTTAACCTACAAATAGGGAACCGTTCCCGTCCATATCTCATATGGAGTCTTATTGGCCGCTTTAGGCGGACTTCGATTTAGTGAGAAAACAGTAGACGATAGCGCAAAGCCCCAAAACGATCCAGGAAGCTCACTTTGACTCATCGTAGACCGAATCATATCTAGCAAGGTTCGGTTTCTCCTTTCTGCAACACCATTCAACTGTGGTGTGCCCGGAGGAATCCATTGTGATACTCTACCACAATTATAAAGATGTGAATCAAACTCATTACTTAGATATTCGCCA
Source organism: Dianthus caryophyllus (assembly GCA_023091065.1). Classification (NCBI taxonomy): domain Eukaryota; kingdom Viridiplantae; phylum Streptophyta; class Magnoliopsida; order Caryophyllales; family Caryophyllaceae; genus Dianthus; species Dianthus caryophyllus. Next base: position 4,316,458 of record CM041529.1, on the reverse strand, counting down.
CCACGATCCGATCGTAGTGCTTTTATCTTCTTATCCAATTGGTTCTCAACCTCATTTTGAAATTCTTTAAATTTCTCAAAAGCATCACTTTTATGCCTTATTAAGTAGACATAACCATATCCACTTAAATCATCGGTAAAAGTAATGAAGTAATGATATCCTCCTCTAGCGGTGATGTTTAATGGACCACACACATCGGTATGTATGAGTCCTAAAACCTCACTTGCTCGTGTCCCTTTACTGCTAAAGGGTGCACGAGTCTTCTTGCCTTATAGGCAAGCCTCGCATGTACCATATGATCCGCAATCAAATGGTTTGAGAACCTTGGTCTCAAGAAGTCTCTTTATGCGTCTATCGTTTATATGACTTAAACGACAATGCCAAAGGTAGGATTTGTTTGATTCATTTGTTTTGAGCCTCTTGTTCTCGATATGATAGACATTATTGACATCATTTAAAACATAAATATCTCCAATTGAAATGGCTTCACCATAAACCGTTTCATTAAATGAAAAAGAACACCGATTATCCTTAATCAAAAAGCCTTCCGTATGAAACACGGAGACGGAGATAATGTTTTTTGTTAGAGTTGGTACAAAATAATAGTTATTCAAATACAACTCTAAACCACTAGCTAGAGTGAGTACAAAAATTCCCACGGAAATGGCCGCTACTCTAGCTCCATTTCCCATGCGGAGATCTACATCACCCTTGGCTAGTGCTCGCACGTTTCTCATCCCCTGCAAGTGATTGCAAAGGTGAGATCCACATCCGGTATCTCATACCCATGTAGAAATGCAAGCATGATTTTATGTCAATCATATAAAGTCTAGAAGGAACAATTTCTTCGGATGTCGCACATCCATCATTCTTTTCCTTCAAGGATTTGGGACAATTTCGCTTCCAACGACCGGGTTTGGGCTTGCTATTCTCAATAGCCTTTCCCTTACCCTTATCTTCCTTGAACCGAGCTTTATAAGCTCCCTTCCCTTTCTTAACCCCAAAGTTTATGTTCTTCAATCTCATTGAAAGAACATCTTTTCTCTCAATCCTCATTCACTTTCGTGCTATCTAGGTCGAAGCACATCGTCGTCACTCTAGTGAATATCTCATATGCACTTTAGTGAGTAACGAAGCGAAGTTTGAGAGAATATGACATTGACCAAATCAATATATTTTCAACGTCATTGTCAACCTTTAGGTGCTCAAGTGGCGACTTCTTGTATGCGGTGGCCCTAAGTCCGGGTTCGGTGGGAGGTGGTTCGGTAAGGTTCTAATATGAACTCCATACTCTTTCATTTCTTTTCTTCTTTAAAACCTTCTTGTATTGCTTTAAATTTATTAAGAGCACATAGATAAATCCTCATCATTTATATTTAGTACTCACTTACTCTTTTAAACTTATAAATGAACATGAACATAAATCGAATTAGTGAAAAGTTTAACACATCACCTAAACTTAAAAATACAACTACACTTTAAATTCATAGTTAGTTAGTTTAGCTTCAATATTAATTACTAACTTTCTTATTTTCATTTTTATGTACTAATCCTAATCAAAGACGAGGAGCAAGGTGGTGGTGTCGATTTGAGCCAGTTTGATCATATCATTGATCCCGACAACTGTTGATCTTTTAGCTCCTAAACCTAACCTAAGGTGCTTCCCGCACACATATGTGATAAGCGCCTCGAATTTGTTTATATGTTATTGTTTTGATGCATGCACGAATTATTTCATCACTTAGTATTTCACATGTTAAATTTAGAAGACAAAAATCGAAAAATAATATTAGTGAAACACACTAACATCACACGGCATACCCCTTTGTTCTTCACTAAATTTTTCGTTTTAATTTTTGTAAATCACATGCTTAAAATACTCTTAATAAGATGAACATGAAAATATAATTAGTTTATGTTTTGGGTATAAAATGAATTTGTGGTGAAATTGAAATGTTTTAAAGTGTTGTTGTGTTCTTGAACTATTGTTATTATTTTTGTGTTTGAAATGATTTATTTTTGTTAGTTAATGTTTTGTTATGTTTTCCACTCATGATTAAATACATAAATGATATAAGATAAATTAGTTGTTGAATTAGAAGTATAAAAATCAAAAAAAAATAAAATTTTGAAATATATATATATATACACGGCCAACATGAATTAAATGGACCAATTTTTTAGTTTTAATTTTTCTAAATAACATATTATGATTAGTTTAGTTAATTTAGACTTGTAGGAAAAATTTGAGAAAATTATATAAACATATAAAAATTTGACTAATTAATAATCATATGCAAAATATTAGAGTTCTTCATATCTTCATGTGTTCTTCATGTTTATGACTAAGATTGATTTATAAATTTTCATAAGTTTTAGTATTTGTTGTTTTTAATTACTAGTTTGAATCACTTTAGCATAAACAAATTATTTAGTATATAAAAACTTTAAGTCAAAAACCGATAAATTAGAAAACGAAAATAAAAATGGACCAAGTGTAGAAGGCCACGGTTTAGGGGTCTATTTTAGACCTAAAATGAATTTGTCACTTTTTATTTTTATCACTTAAGTAAATAAAATAGTTAAAGTAATGATTTATTAATAAAAATAACAAAGGAAATAAATAGCTAATGTAAATAAAGGCACACGGCATTTCTATTTATTTTGGGTCAATTTTGGTCAAAATAAATTTATCACTTAGTCACTAAATTTGAATAGTAATTAGGTTTATATTTGTTTATGTATTAAATCGTTAATAAAAAGAATTGACAAAACCGATAAAAATAAACGTTACATGTATTAAAATGAATGAAATCGAGTGTTACTACCTTTGCTTAAATTGGATATGGACATACGGACTATTTAAAATGAACTACGACAACCTCACTAAAAATGGAAACCGCTAAAAGATTAGTTAAGTATATGACTAAATAAAACCGAGTTTTACTTTTAAAATATTATTCAAAATCACCAAGTACAAAATGAACTTAACAACTTTGACACTAGAATTTTGTACTTAGATTATATCGAGTTTTACTTCCGAGATAAATTTTCCAAATCACTAAATACAAAACGAACCTAACGTCTTTAAAACTAGAATTACATACTTAGAAAATAAAAGTTGGTTTTGTAAAACCTAAAAATATCCTAAGTATAAAGAAATATAATAAAAAATCCTAAGTATAAAGAAATATAATAAAAATACTAAGTATAAAGAGAATATAATAAAAATACTAAGTATAAAGAAATAAAATAAAAATACTAAGTATAAAGAAAGTATAATAATAAATACTAAGTATAGGAATACATATACGTATAAAAATACGTATAAATACGACGTATAAAAATACGTACAAATACGAAATACGAAAATACGAATACGTATAAAAATACGATGAATAGTAAATACGATGAATAGTAAATACGATGAATAGTAAAATAATGAATAGTAAAAATATTTAAAATTTACGAACGGACTCAAAATAAATAATTAAGCTTTTATATGTGTTCTGTTTTACCTGAAGAACTGCTGTTACTAAAATTTCATTATACAAGTTCGACGATATGTTTATGTTACGAGACTGTCTTTATTATTACTTATGAACGAGAGAATGAGAAGTTGAGAAAGCGAGTACTTGAATAAAATACTAGGATTGTTCGCCATGTTGCGACTCTTGAAATTCGAAGTTAACGAGGTAGCTGTATATGGGGACTTGGGCTCCCTATCAGAGTTGCCCAAGGCGAAATAACGATCTTAAGATTTCTACTCGACACGGTATATACAACCTCAGAGATGGGGCATCCTTGATATTTCCGTGGGCCCATATATTAGTAATTGGAAACGCCAGCCCCATCCGGGGGTACCCGTCTCTGGTGATAGTCGAGCTTTTTCGTCGGTGATACCTTTTGAATAGCGAATACGTATGATTCTCGATAGGTAGTGTATGCATACATTAGACAAGGGATTGAATCGTCCTTATTACCTTAGATATCTTTAGCCTGTCAGTCATGTCCAAGTTATGTTGGCCCTGATCGCTATCGCGCGGATTATGTCTGCATGCTTCCGCCTTACTAACGAAGACTCATTTGTTATCACATGTTGAATGCATTTCCTTGTCTTGTTTGTTGGATGATCGTCTGAATGACTTGGTTATGAGTGTTGGAATACGATCTACTGAGTATGATTATTTGTGAGCATGTTACGTTATTTGATTGATTTATGCCTATACTTGGATCATCATGAATTTCTTACGTGATTAAATTGCTACTTGCTCTTTACATTACTTATTTATTATCCTTATTGCATATTGTATTAGAATTGCATGTATCGAAAGAGTGTGCGGGAAAATGATGAGAGTTTAATGCAGGTACCCCGAGACCAACGCTATTGAATACTGGGGAGAGTTTACCTTCTTTATTTTGTACGCTTGAGAGGATGTAATCAAACTTATACTCTGTCATTCTAAACTCGTACTATGTATTTAGAGTTTTATTACGATTAACAGCTGGTTTTGTAATATATAGACTTAATTAATTTTCCGCCATAGTTTAATTAAAGTCACGAAAAACCAGGTTGTTACAATTTAAATTGAATAACAATAAGCAATATGAAAACAAATAATAATATGACATATAATTTCCTAGTTTAATATGATACATCAAATAAATTTTAGGTAAGTCTTTAATTATTATTTCTTTGTTTAATAAGATACATCAAATAAATTTTACGTAAGTATTAATTATTAATATTTTGTACAAACGCCTTTGTCAAAATAATATGAAAGTGACACCATTAGATTCGTATCGAGAAATCCTATGAAATGAGTATAAATATTAAGGTATTTCATCTAATGTAACACCCCGTGTTAATTTAAGCTAATTATAATTAGGAAATAAATAATTAATCATCCTCGCTCATTTATTTCCTAAAACAATACGCTACAAGTTATTATCGCACCTAAACTAAAACCATTTTGATATACTTCGATTTTGAACTTTATTTTTACATATTCAAACTCGATAAATCAAATGATGAATCGACGACAAATTTCTCAACGACAAATTTTGGCACGCAAATCGAGGTCAAATGTTGACCAAATGGCCGAGCCACCTAAGGGTGATTAAGTCACCTAATCCTTTCTTAAATATACTTACTCATAATCCAAATCTAATAAAATTAGTTAAAGCTTAATCATCTTGGTTATTACTAACAAAACATATTATATTATTATCAAATTACTATTTCGTTTTGATTTAACTAACACTTTCACTAAAAATCGAAATAATGAGTTACACAAGGCCTAATCTGATAAAATTTTTGACGTTTGAGTATAATGATTTAAATCGATAACATTCAACGAAAAAAATATATATTTCGATCGAATAAAAATTTTATTCAAACTTGCGAGGAACTAATACCCAATTTTTGTTTTGATTTCGTTTTGAGGTTTATTTTCATTTTTATTTTCGATCTCACCTCGAACCATTATTTTAAGACTATATATTTTATTTCGGGACTTTTCGCGTGCGCGCAAATCGAAAATTTCAAAAACGAAAATCGAACCACTTGGTCCTTGTTTTTGGCCGAGATTTTTGAACCCTTGGTCCTTGCTTATCCTCTTCCATTCTTCTCTACTTTACTACCATGTCAAGTCCTCTTACACATCTACTAATTCATCATCACTTCTTAGCCCATTTTAATTTAAAGTTTATACATTTCAAATACAAATCAAATACACAAGTGCATACAAGTTTACTAGTATACTTATTACTACTACTACTACTACTACTATATTTCATTACACACAAACACAACTAAATACTCTAAGTCTTTTCCTCTCTAAATAAACTCATACTCAAGAACAAGTAAGCACATCTTCATCTTCAACCTCAAGAACACCATTGATCTTCATCTTCTTCCTTACACTTTTCTTTCTAAATCATTTATTTTCTTGTCTTTAATTCACCCAAGCTCTTAAGATGCTTCTCTACCATTTATATTTAATAATCACTACCTCTATAAACTTGTAACTAATTAAGAACATAAATCAAAATCACTTAAAATTTAAACATCACTTAAAACTAAAAACAATACTACACTTAAATTTTGTTAGTATAGTTTAGCTAGCTAAAAGAATTTTACTAACTTGCTTATTTCATTTTTATGTACTAATCCTAACCAAAGACGAGGAGCAAGGTGGAGGCATCGATTTGAGCCAGTTTGACCATGTAGTGGATCCCGACAACTGTTGAGTTTTTCACTAACCGACTTAATTAAGGTGCCCCCGCACACTAGTTTAAACTTTGTAAATCGCATGCTATAATTGTTATGTGTTATATTTGTTGTGTTTATGATCACCTAGCATCACATGTTAAATTAGGAGACAAAAATCGAAAAATAACATTAGTGTAACATATATAAACCACACGGCCATCACCTAATTTTTCACTTAATTTTTCGTTTTAATTTTTGTTAATTGCATGCTTAAAATACTATGAATAAGGTGTACATGAAAATATAATTAGTTTATGTTTAGGACTTAAAATGAAATTGTGGTGAAATTTAAATGTTTTAAAAACATGTGTGTTCTTGAACTATTGATAGGGCTGAGCAAAAATATACGATACGGTTTTAATATACGAATACGATACGGTATACGGTTTTTAAAATACGGAATTTCGTGTGGAAATAGTTTCGTATATACGAAATTCGTATATACGGTTGAAACCGTATCGTATTCGTGTTCGTTTTTTCAAAATTCGTATATACGGTTTCCGACCCGATTTAAAAAAAAAAAAAAAAAAAAAAAAAAAAAAAAAAAAAACGCACGCAGAGTACTTGAGGGTCAAAAAAAAAAAACTTCCCTCTCTCATTCAAAAAAAAAACCCTAAAGTAAACCCTCTTCTCTCCTAAACTTAGGCACCAAAATTAAATCTAGATCTAAAAAAACTCCAATTTTCTTCTTTTTTTTTTTTTTAGATTTACTGATTTTGATTTATATTTATATTTTCTATCAACTCTCCATCTTAGGAATAATAATCAAGCACTTATCAAGGTAAATTTAAAATAGTCAAGATTGCAACTTTCATTGGACCCACTTAGAATTTCAGCAATTCAACATAATCTACGAACAACCCACCTCAGAAAACATTGAAAGATGATGAATTTCGAAGATAAACATGTAAAATAAAAACACAAATTAGAAAGAAAGAAAAAAAAAAACCGAGAAAAACGGCGACGTCACGAGAGAGAAGATCGAGAAGAAGAGATTTGCGAAGGGGAGGAGTGGAGGCGCGTGGGAGAAGAGCGCGTGGGAAGTAGAGGTTGTCGAACAAAGATAATCTGTCGGTTATTCTTTCCTTTGCTTCTTCGCTCACTGTTTTTCTGACCTCCTCCATGTTTTTACGAGTATCGTCTCTCTATTCTTTGTTTCAGGATTCTCTCTCAATATCGACGATATTATAGTTATACAAAAAAAAAAAAATTCGTATTCGTATATACGGAATTCGTGTCACGAAAAATTCGTATATCCGAAATTCGTATATACGGTTTAAACCGTATCGTATTCGTATCGGAAAAATTTAGATTTTAAAACCGTATATACGGAAACCGTATCGTATTCGTATCGTATACCCGGTTTTGCTCAGCCCTAACTATTGATGTTATTCTTGTGTTTGAAATGATTTTACTTTTGTGTGTTAATGTTTGTATATGATTTTCACATATGTTAAACACATAAATGATATTAAGTAAGTTAGTTGTTGAATTAGAAGTATAAAAATCAAAAATAAAATTTTGAACACATATATACATATACACGGCTACTTTGATTTAAATGGACCAAATTTTAGTTTTAATTTTTCTAAATAACATATTATGATTAGTTTAGGTAAATTAGACTTGTAGGAAAAATTTAAGGAAATTATATAAACATATGAAAATTTGACTAATTGATGTTCATATGAAAAATATTAGAGTTCATCACATATTCAAGTTGTTCTTCATATTTATTTCTAGTTTGATTCATAATTTTTATAAAGTTTTACCTAAGTGTTGTTTTAATCCACTAATGAATAAATACAATACTAATTATATAAGTTAAATAAGCTAAATCTTTATAATGAAAAAGTTAGAAATTTAAAGTGAGTAAAAACACTATTCATAAATGAAATAAAATGTTTAGTGAAAATTGTAAACTAGTTAAGTCACTTTAGTATAACTTAAATAATTAGTATATAAAAACTTTAAGTCAAAAACCGATAAAATTAGAAAACAAAAATAAAATGCTTAAGTATAAAGGGGCCACGGTTTTGGGACTAATTTTAGACCTAAAATGATTTTGTCACTTTTTATTTTTTTTATCACTTAGATAAATTAAGTAGTTAAAGTAATGAATTGTTTGCAAGTAGTAGTTGTGCTTTAATTTATTGGATATGGAATATGAGGAACAAAGCTAGACTGCAAATGCGTGTAATTCTTGCAAGGGTGTTGGTATATAGGGTGAAATCGGAAATTTTGATACGGGTCCATGAACTGAGTAAGGAATTAATAATTCATGATAGTGAGTAACTACAATACTTCGGGGGATAAAAGATCCAATGAGAATATGTAAAGTATTGTGTATGTTTGTTTGATATTAATGAAATGTTTACATTTTATCAAAAAAAAAACTTTCATACGTGGAAATAATTGATTTGGTACATATTTGAATAATCGTATATTTGATGATTTGATCGCGTTGCAAATTGTAATCGTACGATATAGATGTTGTTGATTGTTACTTCACTTTTAGTTTTAAGTCATTAGGATTAATCTTTTTCATTGCAATGATGTGAAAATTTTGTTTCATTTTATGCAATTTTTCGAACGACATGACACTTTTTAGATCTATGTATATATCGCCAATAATAACAAAAATATTTACAGTTTAAACTAACATAAATATCTTTGTATATTAAACTAATAAAATTTGGAACTCACATATTCAACCAAAATAAAAACCGTATATATGTACACAAATATACTGAATATCACAATAAGAAGAGAATATCATTTAAAAAAAAAGTTAAATCTAAACCATCATAATTAAAAAAATAAGACATTTGAATTAAAGAAAGGTAACACAAGTATATATTTACGTCTCGACATCTGCGTTGCTGAACGTGAAAAAACAAATAATGTGAATGAATTAGAAGGGACAGAGTATATATTCGTTTTAAACATAAAAAATGAAACATTTTATTGGACACATTTGACAATTTATTTATTTTTCTTATCTTAACTATTCGACATTTTAAACTAAAAATGAATATACGGTCTTGAATAAGAATATGTGATTATTAATATCATATGACGATAGAATTTTACTAGGCCTTGTACAAACATACTTGACACCTTTCCTATTTTCCACCCTACAAAAATTAAAGAACATTTCCACCGGTTTCCTCTTTTTCTCCTTATTTTTGATTTCCTACCAACTTTTTCAAATTTTTTTTTACATTTTCTCCTCCTGAAACCCTTAAGAAAAGGAAAAAAAAAAAAAACTGATAATCTCAATTTTAATTTTTCTGCAACTTTGTACGTTTTTTGTACTTTGTTCTTCATCGGCACACAAATGGTACTCTTCACAAGTGATCACATGTTTTTTAAATACAAAAAATTCCCCCTTTTTCTCCGCCAACTTTTCAACTAAAACCTCATGTTTTTAGCTCAATTCAACACTGACCCACAAAAACCCTTTTCGTTTTTAATCCTAAAAATGATTTCAATTTCACAAATTTCATCATACTTTTTTTCACTTGGGTTTGTTCAAATATAGTCCATTTAAAAAAAAAAGAATAAAGTTTCAATCTTTTTATGTTTTTCTCTGTAATATTTGGGTTAATTCATGGCTTTTATCGATTTTATCACTAAAAGTCCCGAATTTTTACAATCAATAGTGAAAATGGCATGGATTTTGCAAATAATTAATTACTCTAGGCTTTTTTGGCTGTGGTTTGGTGCTTTCTCTTATGAATATCATGAGGGTAAATCCAGGATTTTCTAATAATTAACATTTACCCTTGTTGTTTCGTTAATTTTTATACATACAAATTCTAGATTAAAGCAAAAGTTAGATTTTTTTTTTTTTTTTTTTTTTTTTTTTTTTTTTTTTACTGTTGATTTTTTCTATAATTTTATAAAAGTCATTCATTCATACGATGATGAGAGTTAATTCCAAGATGTGTTACTCTGAAGTGGATCCTTCTGGACGCTATGGACGTGTAAGTTTTTTCATTTTTCATGTGTTACTCTATTTTTGCTGTAATTAACAACACTTACATTGTTTAATTGTGTTTATGGGGTAAATTAGTTAATAGTAATTATTGTATCTTGAATGTATTTATCCTGTTAATGAAGTACTGGTTTTAATTAATTTTGTTGATCATGTTAATTTTGTTAATGTTTCTACTGAATTGTTGACGATGATAATAGAATAATGATTTTGATTTTGTTGATCATGTTAATTTTTGGATTATACATCATGTCATTGTTATTTATTTATTTATTTTATTTATTTAATGTTTTTTTTTTTTTTTTTAATTTTTTTTCTGTTTTCAGTCATGTTTTAGGGTAGTAATTTAGTTGATCATATTTTTTAGGATAATTCATCATGTTCTATTTTGAAGGTCAATTTATTTTTAATGTTTCTGCTATTGGTTGGTTAGTCATGTTAATGGTTGTAATTTAGTTGATGATGATAATATTTGGATTATGATTTTCTTTTGTAATTGCTTGGCCTATATTTCAAGGGTAAGAATGTAAGATCGTTCTACGACGTCTTTTTGATGGTATTGATCGATGGCTTTTATATAAGTTTTGTTGTGTAAATGATAAAATTTCTCAAAAATGATCATTTTATGCAATATTTTGTGTAACGGCGAATTTAACATATGTTTATTTATTATTATCTCTTACAATTTTTTATTTATTTGGTGTAAGACGGGGACTCGCGGAGTACTTATTTCATATTTGATGTGGTCTTGTTCTTATGGTTATAATTTGGCCAATTTTTCGGAATAATATGTTCATGTGGCGTCCGTCAGTTTGTTGGTGCAAAGGAAATGTTCTCTTTATTAGAATAGTCTTTATTTAAAGATTGTGATTGTTTCTTGTCTTTTATTCTTGATATAGACTTGTTGTAATGTTTAACTCGATAATGTATGGGAAATTTACAAATATCTCTGATTGGTTGTTAGGCATTTTGTTTGGATATCAGTAATGTTTGACTTTAAGAATTAAGACGATGACATACTGTGTGTGTGTGTGTGTGTGGTTCCATAGTTCTCACATGTATGACAGGACCGGTGCCACAAGTTGCGTGATGCATTCGGAGTTCTTTGACTTAACCGTCTAGTGATGTATTGGAAGTGCTATTTGCATCAATTTGGTGTCCTGGAAGCTTACGATTGATTTAAGATCAGATCACGTTTAGAATATCAAAATCAATTGAACAGAAGATTATGTTTGGTTTAAGTCTTGAATTTAATTTGAAAACGATATAGCTAAATTTAATTCCGTCTTCAAATTTTTTGACATTATCAGTGCATCTGGTTAACCCCTGCGACCTTCAATGATTGTGAATGATTTGTACTACTTAGAAAAGCATCACTATGAAGGAGATTCGTTGCCTGCTAGGGTTTGATTTGGTTTTTCTCGTGGTACTTTTTTTTTTTTTTTTTCTTAGACCCACAAAACCAAATATCTGCATTTGACGGTGCTAATACATTGAGAATAATGTTTCACTTGGTGATAATTTGCACGATTAATTATTTGCTTTATGAATTTAGGGTTCCAAATGGTAAGTGAAGTTAGATATTCTCTGTTTAGTAGAATTGTTATCGGTTAATCTTAAGGCACTCTCTATTCTAGGCCTTAGTTTGTGTGCCCTTTTGTGGCAGTTTAATGAAATTTTGGGGAAAGGAGCCATGAAGACGGTGTACAAAGCTTTTGACGAAGTACTTGGAATGGAGGTAGCGTGGAGTCAAGTGCTGCTTAACGATTTGCTCCACTGTCCAGATGAGCTGCAGAGGCTTTATTCAGAAGTTCATCTGCTGAAGAACCTAAATCATGAGTCTATCATTCGGTTCTACAACTCTTGGATAGATACCGATCGCAGAACTTTCAACTTCATCACTGAAATGCTAACCTCCGGCACCTTAAGAGAGTATAACACTTCTTGTGATTTACATTATCATTAATGTGTCCAAAAAGATATCTTAAAAGTTTTTTTACGGTCGAGAATTCGCCTGATATAACTCAGGACTTATTACTTTTTTTTGTTATCAAAATCCCTAATTGAGTTGAGGGCGAAACACGCTTGTATTGACTGATGCTTTTGATCATCACTTACCAGATATAGACAGAAATATAAGGAAGTAAATATTCGAGCAATTAAGAATTGGGCGCGCCAAATTCTACGAGGTCTTGCACATCTGCACAGCTTGGATCCGCCCGTGATTCATAGGGACATCAAATGCGACAACATTTTTGTTAACGGTCATTTGGCACAGGTGAAGATCGGTGACTTGGGGCTAGCAGCTGTCCTTCGTGGTTCACAGCATGCCCATAGTATCATAGGTTTGTCCCTTTTCAGTATCTTTTAGCTTCTATCTTTATGGTGGTGATCTTCTGTAAGACTGTTGTAAACGGTACATGAATTACACTTATAATTGGTTTGAGACGTGCAGTGTGTTTCCAAATATGAGTGATTTCTGCATGTAATCATTCTAGCTGACTGATCTGGAAAATAGTTTTATTAAGATGCCTGTTTTGGTAGATTTCTGCACAATTTTTCACAAGTATCAACGGTTTTCGGATTTACAGGAACTCCGGAATTCATGGCACCAGAATTGTACGAAGAAGAATATAATGAGCTCGTCGATGTATATTCATATGGAATGTGTGTGCTAGAGATGCTTACGTCCGAGTACCCTTACAGTGAATGCTCAAACTCAGCTCAAATCTATAAGAAAGTAACAGCGGTGAGTTACTTTCAAGCCTGTTATTAGTTTGTACACATGTTACTCAACTCGAGTACTGGCGTTTAACTCAAATATGTGTATCCAAGTGTTGTAAACATGACTCAATATTTCATAATTCATAGTCAATACTGTAGACAACTGGATCCTGATCGAAAATCAGGTCAACAACTAAACTCATACTGATATTCTTCTAACTACAAGAGTCAAAGTATCATAGATTCCGCTTATTATTTTCAAGTCATTTGACTCCTTGCCACCGCTTGTATATGTTAGGGTAAAAAGCCGGACGCCTTTCACCGCATACAAAATCCCGAAGCCAAAGAGTTTGTTGCAAAGTGCTTGGAGGACGCTTCAACGAGGCCATCGGCCCATGATCTGTTGCTTGACCCCTTCTTAGCCGATGATGATGATAACATGCCAGTTCCCGGGACCCCTCTTCGTATATACTGTCGAAATGCGGGGACTGTGGAGGCGCCTTTTCTTTTTGCTGATAACTATATTAAGAGTACATACATGACAATCACTGGAACAGTTAACCCAGAGGATAATACTCTTTTTCTCAAAGTGCAGATTTCTGACAAGAGCGGTATAGCTTCGCGAACTGCTCTCTACTTCCCATTTTGCTGTCGGATAATCTTTATTTCTGCCTAACACATTTTCCTTGCATGATCTAACTTAACGGCTTCACAACGAAAGTTCAGATTGCCAAGTGTTATTTCTCTTTATATGTGGTGCTGTAGTAAACACTTATATTTTTGAGTACGATAACCAATGTTTTGAACTATCAGTACCTAGGACTCGCTCTTTTTGTGTGAGAATTCTTTACGTACTCTGTATCTTGATTATTTTTGTGAAGTATCTGAAGTTTTCATAAGTATATTATAAGTTGATGAGTAGAAAAGGTCCTTAGATCGATATTTTCAGGGTTTTACACTTTTACCCATTACTATTCGTTACTTCTCCAAAAGAGATAGGTAAACGACACATTTGGAAGACGTTTGTGCATTGAGATGCCTTAAATAAAAGAGATACAGAGTAATATAAAGTTCTAACCTGGAACTCTACTCATATTTGAGATACTAAGGAGTGAAGAGCTAACACATTTGGTAATTATTTTGAACGGTTGTAGAAGTATACCATGATATGAATTACTCTATGGTGTAAACGTTTTTTGCAGCGTACTACTTTGCCTAATCATGTGCCTTGTCCAAATCGTGCAATTCGATGGAATACTATTGTGCATCTGACGGATTTGGTTTATGCTTCTTCATGCAGGAAGTGTCAGACACGTCCACTTTCCGTTTGACATAGTTAAAGACACGGCAATCGACGTTGCAGTAGAGATGGTAAAAGAGTTGGATATTAATGACTGGGAGCCACAAGAGATTGCTGAAATGATCGAGGAGGAACTTTCCTCTTTAGTCCCTCTGTGGAAAGACGTGAATTCCCCCAAAAGCCTTCAGCAGCACAGCTTTAACTATCAGGACGATGATGATGACAACGAAAACCACCCTCCCTATTTATCTTCCCGTTCGCCTTCCCATAACTCTCTCACTGGTTTTGCCGATCCGTGTGAAGAATCTTCATCACATGATCCAAATTCCGTGTACAACTACCATGTTAAAGGTATATCTAAACCTGGTTCACTTTATTGGATTTTGCGTAATCTGACCCTATAAGTCTGCTTTAAGACTCGTATTAGACTTGTATGCTGAAAGTTATTTGCCGAGATTGTTCCGGAGTATAAATTTGGAAGGTAAGTAACTCAGTGTAGTCGTGCGATTTTGGTTGCAGGTAATTTTCCAAACAGTGAGGATTCTTTTTCTGAAACCTCTTGCAGTACAGTGGGTTACTCTGATATCGAGTACTCAACGCAGCAAACTGAACCAAAAACAGGAGTTTGTTCGAGGCTCTGTCCCAAGATAAACCCAACTACCATGTGTAACGACAAACGCATCGGGCTTTCTGGAAAACCCGTGAAGTGTTTGGGCTCGACTAGCCAGAAGAAGTTCAACAAGATCCGTACATTTATGGATATCCGTACGCAGTTGCTTCAACGAGCGCTCATGCAGGCTGTGAGCAAGCGGCGTTCGGCCAAGACCGTTGGTGCTGTGGAAAACATCGGCTTCCATGATCCTAGCTGAGCGACCATGGATCCACAGACGTCCTTCATTTCTTAACCTATACAACATTCATCAGACATTGTACTTTATATCTTGTGTACATACATACTGTATATGACCCCATCAAAGGCCCAGAGCGCTTGACTGTCGACATGGGAGAGGAAGATTGGTAGCCGAGATCATTTTGAATCGGTGGGAGATCCACATAACCTCAGAGTTTTATGGTTCATGCAGTCATGAGGGTATATTTTCGAGTTAACACCGATACGATTCATAGAACTAGTGCAATATAATTTTATAGTCATTTAAATGTTTATATGTATTCTGTTGTGTTTTGTACACATTTTGTTTTCTATTGGTTAACGATGTACTCATTGTCGCTACACTTTGTTTGGTGTCGTGTTACATTCCCGGTATAGTGCAAGTGAGCAATGCAAATCTTCTGCCATGCTATAGGAGTATAGGAAGATCTAATTTTCCTTTTGTCCACGTATGACCGGGTAAGATCAACTGTCTGAGGTTGATCGAGTATAAATAGAGGTCTCAAGGGAAAGTGGTAACCCGTGTTTGAACTCGAGAGAAGCTCTCACGACTTCGTGTACTGGTCGTAATTGTGTCATTGACTCTAATTTGATATTAACTTGATGACAGAAATGGAATGTTGCAATGTTCGTGCAATATTAAGAGCCAACTAAGTTTGTCATGGCCGTAAGTAGGGTGATGACTGGCCTGACATAGCGACGTTGGAAAAAAATAATTTTCAGGTGATATATAAAGTTGATATTTTTCCTCTCTGAGACATTTTCTTTACAATGAAATGTCGATTTACAACTCTCGACGATTTTGGCAAAATGTAGGATACTAATCACCTTTAAACCATACATGATCATTTTACCAAACTCAATATTAGGTAAGAAATAAAGGATATTGTATATTATCAGAATATATCATATAATAGCTGGTCGGTGTCACATAATTAAATTTTTCTGCCCGCTAGCACGGCAGCGGAATTTAATTAATTGGTGTCAAGAGCGTGAGACTCAGATACCATGATAAGATTTAGAGAATCATAATTCATGATATTTACTAGTGTAGTGCCCGTGCACTTGCAAGATGATATGTATTTGTTTGTAATAGATATTATTTTTTTGGGAGTTATTTAATAAACATTTTTAAATTAAATGTAAAATTATTATGTTTTTATGTAAAACCTATTATATGTAATATTTATTTAGAATTCTCAAAATTAATATTTATATTATAAGCTATAATTTCAAACAATAATGATTATTATGTAAGACTAACTTATTAAAACAACGTTGAAATACATAAAGGAAATCGGAATTATGGAGTACTCGCTAAAAGAAATCAAATGTGATGTCAAATGGTATGTTGACATATTTATAATTAGTTGACATATTTATATTTAGTTTAAAATAATAATAATAATAATAATAATAATAATAATAATAATAATAATAATAATAACGATAGCAAAGGGGGTGGGGGCCCAGATTGTATCTCGGCTCCCCACCAATTTTGTGTAAATGATGTAAAAAATTCTTTCATAATAATAATAACGGCTGTGATAATAATAATAATAATAATAATAATAATAATAATAATAATAATAATAATAATAATAATAATAATAATAATAATTTGAAATTATATTTTGAATAGTAATAATATTATTATTTTGAGAATCAAATATTTCTTAAGTAATAGAGTACAAATTTAAATACTCCGTAGTAGATAATCGTGATAATTGATCTTGTATTAAGGCATTCATGTGGTATCAGCTATAGGTGGCAAACGGGTCATTTCGATCGGTTTCGGATCAGTTTGTTTCGGATCGATTTCATTTGGTTTATTTGTGTTTTCGATTTCAATTCAGTTCAATTCGATTTTGTTTCGATTACGAGTCTCTATAGGTTGTAGATAATTTCGATTCAATTCGGGTTCAGATCAGTTGATAATCGAGTCGAGATATGATCAATTCAGATATTATTCGAATCGGGTCACGTTCGGATAATATATGAAAGAGCGAGTTGTATCGTTCTCAATTTTGATTTCATTTTCCACTTGTGTGCTTCTAAATTTTTCGCATATAAAAGTTATGTGAAAAAATAAATATGTTGCAAAACACGGAATAAAAGTTTAAAGGTCTTAGATTTTATATTATTTTACAGTTTCGTGTTTTGATGACTTTATCCGTCTCATACTAAATTATAATATTGTTTTAAAAATGCGACTTTAACTTGGAATACACTTGTTCTATTGTGTCCCACATTGAAAAGATAAGAATGTAAATGTGATGAATTTAGTATAAATAGTTACAATATCCCACATCGAAAGATTACCTAGTTATGAAGTGTTATTATGTTATAAATAGGAGTCATTTTCATTATTTTCAATTATCAAAACAATTAATACTCTTGAGCACTTGGTTAAAGAGTTAAGAAGTTGATTTTGAACTTGTATGACAGTTGTCATATAAAGTAGCCTTTAATATATATTTATATTTATATATATGAGGTAAATAGCCTTTAATATATATTTATATATGAGGTAAATATTTTTTTTGGTTTGGGTCGAATCGATTATTTTTCAGTTCAGTTGTCTTCGGGTTCGAGTGAAATAAATTCAGATTTAAAACAGTTCAAGTTTATTCGACTATGGGTCTTTCCAGTTATGTGTTGAATTTCGTTCAGTTTCAGTTCAGTTCAAGTCATATCAGGTTACAGATTAAGTTCAAGTTAAACTTTTCAGATGTTCGGTTGGATGTCGATTCCAACAATTTCAGTCGGATTATCTGGTTCGGTTTCATTTTGCCAGGTCTAGTATCAGCTATATATATATATATATATATATATATAGAGATAAGATCTTTCAAGCCCTAAGTTTTGGGAAAGTCATTGAGTCCAGACATCCGCTTTGAGATTTTAACACAAAAATTTGAGATTTTAACACAAAAATTTAGAACTGCAAAATTCCAGAATATTTGAGATTTTAACAATGTTAAAATCTCAAATATTCTGGAATTTTGCAGATTCAAATTTTTGTGTTAAAATCTCAAATTTTTGTGTTAAAATCTCAAAGCGGATTCAGGACTCAATGACTTTCTCTAATAAGTTGGGCTTAAAAGATCTTATCTCTATATATATATATATATATATATATATATATATATATATATATAGAGTTAGGATTCGGTACATCCTACATCTTAATCTAAGCCCTTAGATCAAAGGAATGGAGGGTCAAGATTGAGCCAAAAAAAATAAAAGCGCGCGGCCTACTCAGCAGTTGACTGATACTTTTAATTATACTCAGTGATACTTTTAGTTATACAGTTACTATGATTTGTTTTGATACTTTTAGTTCTAAATAGTGATACTTTTAGTTATCGTAAGTGATACTTTTTATAGAATGTCAGACATAAATATTTTGCTATAGATTTACAGCATCGTGATACTTTTAGTGTAACACTGTGAAACTTTTAGTGTAAATTAATGATACTTTTAACATAATATTGTGACATAATATAAAATAAAGTGATACTTCCACATAATGTTGTGTTACTTTTAACATAATATTGTGATACTTCTTATATTAACATTTGATACTTTTTACAATAAATTCATATATATATATATATATATATATATATATATATATATATATATAGAGTCAAGATCCGGTGAGAACTATAGACTCGGTGAGAACTGTGAGAACTAATAAGGACCCTTAGATCTAACATCATCAAACGACTAGAATTAAACAATTGATTAATTCTTTCTAACCCCTTTTACTTGATTTCTTACAAATTTCAACTGTAACCACGTTTCACAACCATTACCACATGAATCATCGCGCAACAATCCATCGTTAACCACCGTCGCAGTCAACCATAACAACCACTTTTACCACCACCGTTAACCACCACATGCTATGCATCAAATCACGCGCCGATCACCGCGTCACACACTCCTTGACCATCCTATCAACAATTGCTATTGCGATCATCGTGCGTCTCTTCGAATTTAATTCACGAAGGTAAGAATTAATTATATACCATCAATAATTATAAAATTAGGGTTTTTAACACAAAATTAATTAACTCTATTGTTTTTTGATTAATTTTATTGCTATTTTAAGGCACAATGGAATCACACTTGGATACAAAATTATGTTAGTAAAATAATGGAATCAATGGAATCACGCATCATTTTACTGTAATTCATAATTAGGTAGATTTCATAGTAATAATATTGAATCTTATGAAAGTTTAAGTCTTTAATGTAGAATTTGGGTCATCGAACATAAGGACAACATGATTTGAGTCATCAAAATCAACAAAGAAGATAACTAATGAAGTAATTTCAAGATCTGATACATTTATTTTCTCAAAAGATCTGATACGTTTTGGCGACGATAAAATTAGCTAAAACCTAAATCAAGTTTTGGTCTTTGTGTAAATTGAACATTGGCGTACCTGGATTTGTTATACATTTATTTTCTCAAAAGATCTGATACATTTATTTGCTGAATCTGCGGAATGATGCGTTTTTTTTTTTTTTTTTTTTTTTTTTTTTTTTTTTTTGTATCTGGATATATTATAAGTGTATCCTAATTACTTATTGATGTATCTAGCAAATAAAATAGTCATTTTCTTATGGTGCACCACATAGTGATGCTTCAATATCAAAATCAATTGATCAGTCATCTTTGGAGATTTTATTGTTTGAAGGTACTCTTTGTTAGCTCTCACTGGAGCTTTTTCATCGACTCTAGTGAGCTGGATCTTCGTTCCCATTCAATCGTGCAAAACAATTCGTATGCCTCGGTTCATCAGAAGAGTTTAATAATTGTGGTGTATGTGATTTATTCCGAAAATTCTTTCAATACTATGTCTTTGGCTCAGTGCTATACGAGTCGTTTGTATACGGGAGCAAGTATAGATATCGATATCAGCGTCTATTTCTCTGACAGCGAAAACTTGAGTTTTTGGAAAAAGTACCTTCGTAGTAGAACCATGGAGGTTCTTTGGTCGCCCCTTGCATGGTTCTGGACTGATCCTGATTCGTCGAGCAGGTAATATTGTACAATAAATCTAATTTGATTGGTCTTTTCTTGGTAAATTATATCTGACTACGCTTGTTTGAACGATTCATGTGTAGGGAGACGAAGATGCTGTAGTTATCGCGAGAACTCTGTTGCTGCGACAATTCAGTCTTGTCGTCTTTGATCAACATTCTGATACTTTCACAGGAACACTTTCTGTCGGATTGTCTGACGTTCTCTTGCTTTTGCAGAACTTGAACGGAAACAGTTCAACAACGACGGTGTTCAAAGGAGTCAATATTAACTCAGAACTCGTTTCGACTGCGCCAAAAATTTGGGAAAACATGAGTTTTTGGAAACAGTACTTTCACAGTATAACTATTGAGTTGCTTTGGCGGCCACCTGTGTGGTTCTGGTCTGATCCTCATTCGACGAGCAGGTAGTATCGTGCAATTATTCTAATTTGAGTGATCTTCGTACGACACTGCTGTTCTAAACGTCTCGGAAAATGATGACTTTTATGTGTAGGGAAGACGAAGAGTTGGATGGTCATCCCTAAATTGCTGCAGTTTTCCAAACACAAATTACGGCTGTTGAGAACTCTGATGCTGCGACAATAAATTGATTGTACCTTGGTAGATTTTGATTATGCCAATCAAAATTGTTGTTGTATTTTGGTAGCATTTGATTGAATCTGAATTCGTCAAAATATTGAAATAGTATTTGTAGATAGCATTAGGGATATTAGTATATCTTGATATGATTTCATTGTATCCGGATAGTACATTATTGTATCTGGATAATTTATTAGTGTATCTGGATAACATTTCATTGTTTCTGGATAATATACTAGTGTATCTCTATATCATTTCATTGTATCTGAATAATATGTTTTTGTATCTTTTTCTTTTGTATAGTATCTTGGTAGCATTTTGATTGCATCTGAGTTTGTAAAAATATTGAAATAAGTATTTCTAGATAGCATTAGGAACATTTGTGTACCTTGATATCATTTCATTGTATCTGGACAATACATTATTGTATCATTCTATTGTATCTAGATAATACATTATTGTATCATTTCATTATATCTGGATAATATATTATTGTATCTGGATAATATATTATTGTATCTAAATAACTCATCGTTGTTTCCGAGTGAAATAATAGTGTGAGTAGTAGAAATAATGTCTATATCCTATATGGTTCTTTAAAAATGAACCAACATTACAAAAAATGTGTTTTTCCCATTATTGATGACTCATTATTACGGAAAGAAGAGCACATTACTACGTGTGCTATTAAAAAATGCCTTCTTGAATCTCATGACAAATCCATTTTTGAAACAAAACCAAAAATAATACGCACAAGATAGCATCACACAACTACACACATGCTAAACATGTGGGGTGACATCTAAGGAAATACCTACAAAGTATAAAAAAAAGTGATATTAGAATATCTTTCAATGAAAGTGAACAAAAAACCAAAAGTAAATATAAAAAATTAACTTTATCAAGCATAGTATTGAAAATATGGAAATATTAGCTTCCTCTTATTTTCATCCCACAATACCAACTTCATTACAATATTTATTCAGGTCCTACAAAGAAGCAATGAGGCCGTTGAGTAAGGTATTCACGACGACAATATTAGGTGTACACGTTGTCAAACATTGATGTACCTAAGTACCATATTGCTGTACCTTTCTACCATATTATTGTACCTAAGTATCATATTATGAAAAATAGTATAAGGTTCGAAAAACTCCAAATTCAGTCAAAATTCCTCCTACATTATAACCAAACCATGTGCTTTGGCAAGAGGTAAAATCTAAATAAGATATTATTCTATCTCAGCAAAATATTACTGTACTTAATATAATGAATTGCATGTCATTTCAAAACATCAGGAATAAAAACAATTTGAGTTCATATGTTAACCTAAATAATGAATTTGACATAATTACTGCAAATTTAAGTAAATTAGAAATATTTGACACAATTTAAACGAATTTGACCTAAATTAGAACAAATTCAACAAAAAATTCACCTAATTACACACAACTTTGAGTAAATTAGAAAAAATATGAGATATTTTGGACAAATT
This sequence comes from Dianthus caryophyllus, assembly GCA_023091065.1. Classification (NCBI taxonomy): domain Eukaryota; kingdom Viridiplantae; phylum Streptophyta; class Magnoliopsida; order Caryophyllales; family Caryophyllaceae; genus Dianthus; species Dianthus caryophyllus. Next base: position 4,294,136 of record CM041529.1, on the reverse strand, counting down.
TGACCTAATTAGAATGAAATTGATATAACTTTCACATTGTTTGAACAAATTCTGGCTATCAAAGCAACGAAAATGGAACAAAAATTAGGAAAGAATGCAATTACATGTGATTTCAAATCATCAGGAATCAAAAATTAGATTCATGTCTTAAATTAATAAAATGAATTTGACCTAATTGAAACAAAATCGACATAAATTTCACCTAATTAGCAAATTAGCAATTATAAAAGTAAGGAAAATGTAAAAAAAAAAAAAAAAAAAAAAAAAAAAAAAACGAAATTACCTTCAAATTGCAATGAAATGAGTGCTTGAAACAAAAGAAAGGGTGTTAATGGCTGAAAATGAACAAGGATGAAAGCAAATCACGAGGAGCACAGTGATAAAAAATGATTGAATGGAAGTTGAGTGTGAACTTTAATGCTTGGAAGTAAAAATAACGAGGTAAAAAGGGAGAGTTTTGTTTAAATCACAGCCCTTTGATTCCTTTTGATCTAACGCTTAATAGTGGTTCTCACGGTTCTCACTGAGTTGATGGTTCTCACATGATCCTAAATCTATCTATATATATATATATATATATATATATATATATATATATATATATATATATATATATATATATATTGAGTAATGAAACATTGTAGAATTAAAATCATAATGAATTCAACAGCATCGTGATACTTCTTGTGTAATAATATGATACTTTCAGTTTATATTAGTGATACTTCTATTTAAAAAAATAATATTACAAGGTCATTGAGACATTTCATCAAACACTTAGTGTGCAACACACAAGAACACAATAATAACTTAATTGAACATAGTAGTTCCACCACATCAAAGTGAGATGACGATGAACGATCACGATCACGATGAACATCAAATTGAACGATGACGATAATGATGACGTTGAACGCAAAAGCTTCAGTTGATAGATCAAAAGTGCAGAAAGCATAAAAGCAAGGACAGGCCAGCCACCGTGTTCACAGTGCATTAGCAAAATATTGTGTGGAGCCAAAGTAAGCCAACTTTCAGTGGAACGTAGGAAGTGATATACTAACTCCATAGAAAGTATTGGGCAGCCCTCGTAGTGTCTAGGATAATCCATAATGGTCATATTGTTGTCATACATTATCTTGGTCATATGAGTCTCAGACTCTGAATCGCGGAAATTAAAGACCAACAAAGAAGCATCAGGAAATTGCTCCCGTAGTTGACTAGCAACACCTTGTATGTAAACTTTATAGTTCTTCTCTTCAAAGGTATCCATGCCAAAACAGCGGTCAAAAACGTATACTCTATCAGATATCTCCAGAAGTCCATCTGGAGGCTTGCGATACAACAATTTGCGAAGAAGAGCCATTACATTTGAATATATTTGATTTGAGTGAATTTCAATCTCAATTAATTAATTAATTAATTTTTCAAATCATCCCAAAAGATAAAGCTTCAGTTGATGATGACGATGAATGATGATGAAAAACATAAGGAAAATTTAACACCAATAATCCATCCTATGCCCGATCTTCCGAAAATAAACCAATCTTTAATTAATCCAATAATAAACCCAAGTATAGGTATATTCTTCCATCAACGAACCCCCACAAAAATTTACCTGTTGGTGACCTGTAAAATCAGGTCACCTTCTTCCTCTTTGAAAACTAAGTTACTGCTACTCGTATTTCATTGTACCCCATTTTTTCCATTAAACCAATCATCATCATCTGTCACTCCATAACTGTCACCTACAATCACCCATCACCGTCACCTACAGCCACCACATACCGTCACCTACAACCACCCTTCTCTTTCCACCAAAGAGACCGCGCGCCGCCTCTATCATGATCCATCGACCACCATGGGCCATGGCGTCATCTCCGTCGACCACCGTGGCTCCTTTTTCTCACCTTCATCCTTCATATTCCGACACCACCACCGAAGTTTCCCATTGCGGCGCCATTGTCTCCCACTCTCATCACCATCACCTGCAACCAAGGGCACCATTAATGGCGACCTCACTTACCTCATCCTCCTCTTTCTAAGATCCGAATAACAACCACAAACAACAACAACAACAACAACAACAACAAACCATTAATCGCAACAAGGTTTGCCACTCATCTCCTTCGCCGAAGGCAACTCCTACTATTGTCGGAGACTCGGAGTCCTATTTCTTTTTCTCGCTTTTTTTAGGACACCTCACTGTCGTCGGTGGATTTTCTGCCAGATTTGGCTTTTTTTTTGGGGTGTGAGGTAGGTGGTGGTGGTGGTGGTGGGTGGGCAGTCTTGCGTGGCGAGGTGGTCAGTGTTGTAGTTGGAGATGGAAGGTTGGGGTGTTCAATGTTAATGGAGGTGGTGTTTGATAAAGAAGATGATAATAATTTTTTTCACCTGTTATACCGGTAGCCGGTAACTTAGTCTACTTAGAGAAAATTATACTTATAGTTGAGTTTATTACGGGATTAATCAAAGTTGGGTTTATTTTCGAAAGACCGGGCATAGGATGGATTATTGGTGTTAAATTTTCCAAAACATAAAATTGAACGATGACGATATGAAAATTCAACATAAATCGATGCATAAATAGATCGAGGAGAATTATATTTTTATTTAGCACAATTAAATGTAGAAATTGGTAGATGAGAATTGAATGACAAAACTCAATTTTGTTTTAATGGAGAAGGTGGGAAGAGAAATAAAAGTAACGTGATGTAGGAGGAAGAGTTTTGCCTGGGCATGATTAATTCCTTAGTTATATTTTAATTAGAGAGAATTAATTTGAGCCATTAGATCATCAAGATCCTAGGGCTGAGATTTGGATGTAGGATGTATAATTGTTGGGAGGATGTATAAGATCCTATTTCTATATATATATATATATATATAGGGTTGAGTTCCGGTGAGAAATACCCCTTAGGTGAGAAATATGAGAAATAATCTCAACCACTGATTCTAATTGATCCAACGCACCAAATTTAGTCTCACATATCAACATAAACAAACACACACACACTGTACGTTCTATTGAAACAACAACAAAAACACATGACACAACACTTCCGGCCTTTTTCTTTTTCAACCAAAATCATATCAAACAACTACAAATTCAAGAAAATCAGATGCAAGCAACTTGAAATTGTTGTAGAATTTGTAGGAGCATTAATCAAAACGAAAAAATATGGTAAATTTCGTCCTTTTTTCTTTAAAATTAGCTGTATTGAAAATTTGAAATGATTGTGTTTTAATTTGATAAAATGGATTGTTGATTTCGATTTATATACAAGTTGCCTATCACTTTCATTGCTTTAATTGTGATATTCTTCAAATTGTTTAAGTTGTAATTGAATCAATTTCTAGGGTTTTTTTTTTTTTTTTACAAAAAGTTGCTCATGACTTCATGTCAAGGAATGCGGATATTAATATGTTTAATTGTACCCATCCATGTCAATTTTGAACTATTATACTGAATTGGTGATGACATTGTCGATTTATATACCGAATTTTTGTGAAAAATTGGTCTTTCACTCAACAAATTAGGAATGAACCTGTAGTTATATTCAAATGAACATGATTATGTTGAAGCTTACCTTGTAATTTGAATAATGTACTTAGATAAGCATATATAGGAATGAACTTATGCTAGAAAAGATGGCTCCTTTTTCATTTGATTGCATAATCATGTCGAAAATTAGCCATTGACTCAAACCATTAGGACCTCGTATTTAAATGAAATGAACCTCGTATATATATGAAATGAACCTCGTTTGTATATGAAATGAACCTCGTATCTAAATGAAATGAACCTCGTATTTAAATGAAATGAACCTGTTGTATAATTAAAATGAACATTTAGAATTACTGAAATATACCTCGTATTATTCATTAATGTTTTGATTTTTATGTCTTGACAGGAAGGAGGTATAACTTCAAGTCAATCAAGCAATGCTAATACTAATAGCATTGTTACGGCACCTAGTTGTTCAACCATTCCAAGCGGTCTTACCTAATTTATGCCACCTAGTTACTGAAATGTACCTTTATAATATAATGTTACTCGAATGTTATCAAAATGTACCCGAGTTAAGAATAAAATTTACCTCGTATATTATTGAAATGTACTTGAATTTATTTTAAAATGTTCCTTATATGTAATTAAAATGTACCTCATTTGTTAGTGAAATGTACGCCAATGTATAATATAATTTACTTCGTATATTATTGAAATTAAAATGTTCCTCCTCGTATGTTAATGAAATCAACCTCGTTTGTAAATGAAATGAACCTCGTATGTAAATGTAGTGAACATCGCATGTAAATGTAATGAACCTCGTATGTTAATGTATGCATCAACTCATTTAATCTGTCATAACTTCAAAATATTTTAAAATATACCTTGTATGTAAAAGAAATGTACCTGTTGTAAAATTGAAATGAACATTCAGAGTTACTGAAATGTACCTCATATTATTTAGTGATATTTTGAACATAATTACAAATGTTTTAAAAACAAGGACTACTAATAAATTAGTCGTTGAACAAAATCAATTCTAAACTCGTTGTATAACAAAAACAATTCTAGCACAAAGTCGCCAATAACAAAATAACAACTCATATGAAACGCGTCAAACTATTACTAATAAAATCTATTAACAATCATGTGTTTTGTAAATGTGTTTTGCAAATACTTGTGCTCATCCAACGACAGCTTGATCTCGATACGTACCACAATAACATAAATCATATACTTGTGCATCGAGGGCCCTAGTTGCATCATTTATCTAACTTCGTCTCTCTAATGCCATAGCCATAGTGACCTAGCCAAAGCTTCGGGAACGTCCAGTTTCATTTTCTGAAACTTCACAAGCGCTTAGAGACTTCCCATGTTCACTGAATAGTTGTTCAAGGTGGATCGTTTACCATGTCCAATGGAAGTTTCCCGACATAGATTTTGAAATAGGGTGTAAACTCTTGAGGAGGCCTCACAAGGCATGACTCCATTAGTATAGCCTTGTTTATATTAATAATTTCTCCATCGATTCCTGTTAAGAATAAGACCAGTTCAACTTTGTGATTCATCACGAAACACATATTTGAAACAACCAATGTAAGCTGAGTGTAGCCCTTAGTTTCCATGTGTATGTTTTTAATTGTAACAAATGAAACATCTAACATGTCGACGCAATCACTTAAGTATAAAAACACATACATAGATGACAGGTATAACACAATTGAGTCACAAAGTATTGGCTCACCAATAAAGACTACACTATACTATCGAAGCTACAAAAAATAAGCTAGAGTACCACATTTTCAGTGAAAGAAACTTCGTGACATAAGCATGAAAGTGCAGGTTTGGAACAATAGTATAACTTCATTTGCAGCATTCAAGAGCTTCTACGCACGGGAGAATACAGACATCATTGCAAAAGTATTCATCACTGGTTGCACACAAGCACCTAAATTTTATCATGTTCACCACTAACAAACTAATTTTGACATACGATGAAATGAAACCAACATCACCTAAAAATAATGACCAATTTACGAAAAAGTTTCATGCTTTTTTGTTTCAAAATGAAGTGTCAAGGTGTTAAGAGTGTCAAGGTGTTAAGCGTGTTGAACATGGGACATGAAATGAAAGTGAAATGCTAAAATAACATACTGTATAAGTAAGCGGTCAAAACAGAATAACTTACATCAGAACCCACAACAAACCTAGAAACAATGAGAGTACAGCACCGAAGGATGGTTGTAAGGCGATAATACCATCTCTATGTAGTGAACCTTGCACCTAGAAAAAGGTATGACGGGTGAAATGAACACGTAGGTAAAAAGAAATGAACACGTAGGGAAGAAGAAATGAACACGTAGGTTAAAAAGAATGAACATAAAACATATTGGAGTATTACAAAAATCACGCACGAAAAATAATGACGGTTGAAAGGAGAGAGAAAGAGAAGGGCGATAATAATGGAAAGAACCCTAAAAGTGTTGAATTTCCTTCTTTGAGCTCTAAAATCACGCACGAAAAATCCCAAAAAAATCAAAAAAATACACAAAACACAAAAACAGCTTCTCCTAAGGGTGGTGGGCCGGTGGTTGGTGGCCCTAGAGGTAGTGTTGCTGGTGGATCGAAGGTTGTCGGAATTAATGATATTGTAGGCATCGCTCCATTTGATTTGGATGGAATTGGGGATGATACTGGATGGAGTACCTCTGGTGTGACGAAAGGTAATGGTCAGCTTGTTGTGATTGAGGAGGAGCCTTCGGCGCTTCTTCGTTTCTCAGAGACTGATGTTCAAGATGAAATTGCGTTTTGGAAGTCTGCTGTTTACTGCTTTATTTTGGGGGCAAATCCTCCATGGGAAGTTATTGAAGGTTTTGTTAAACGAATCTGGGCAAAACACTCGATTGACAAGATCTCGTTCCTTCCTAATGGGGTCTTTTTGGTCCGTTTTGCTTCTTTGGATGATAGGACTACGGTGATACAGCAAGGTCACTTTCTCTTTGACAATAAACCCATGATTGTTAGGCCATGGTCTGAAGGGGTGGATTTGATTAGAGAAGAGGTGAAGGAGGTCCCTGTGTGGGTGCGTTTACACCATTTGCCTCTCAAGTTCTGGGGTAAATGCATCCCTCGCATCGCTGGCCTGTTGGGTACCTATATTCATAGTGATGCTGCTACTCAGAACAAGACCAGGTTAGGTTTTGCCAGACTTTTAATTGAAGTTCCTTTTGGTAAACCTATTCCTGAATATGTCACTTTTTTGGATGAGGATGGTCATCTGGTCAAAGTGTTTGTTGAGTTTGAATGGAAACCAGTGCTCTGTGCTCATTGTAAACGAATTGGCCACTCTGAGAAGACTTGTAGGAAGAAGAAGGGAGGGGACAGGGTGCCTGTTCAGAAGGAGTGGAAGAAGAAGACCTCTGCTCCAGTTGAAGAAGTACCTGCTCCGGCTCCACCTGTTATTCTTTTACCTCAGCCACCACTGGTGAAGGAGAGTGGGGGTTCCTTACCGGTGATCACTCCTATGAATCACGGGGTACAAGGGCACCAAGTGTTGACTCCTGCTCGCAACATCATAAGAATGAGCAGGCAGAATTTGATTGACAAGGGGCAGAGCTCGGCTAAGTTTGGGACTGTGACCTTTTTGGAAGCTTTGAATACTGTGACTCCTAGAGTTGGGGTCGGTACTAGTGGTAGTGTGTTACCTCCCTTGGGGGGTAATGCATAAGTTCGGTTTTTGGAATGTTAGGGGGATGAATAGCCTACCTAAGCAGAAGTCCATTAAGTGGTTTTTGCATCATAATCAGGTAGGGCTATTTGGCCTCCTTGAGACGAAGGTTAAAACCTCGTCTCTAAATAGAGTTTGCAATAGTTTCTGTGGTGACTGGAGTATTACAACTAATAATATGGTTCACAATAGTGGTAGGGTGTGGGTTCTTTGGAAACCTGCCATGTTCCAGATTCGAGTTTGCGAGTATCATATTCAGTTTATTCATCTCCTGGTGAACGATCTTGCTGATGGAAAGGAGTTCTTTCTTACCATGGTGTATGCTTCTAATGATATTGGCGAGAGGAAAGAGTTATGGAGTAGATTATGTGCACTTAGGGCTTCTGTGTCGGGAGCTTGGATGATATGTGGTGACTTCAATGCTGTTCTTGTTCCTGCTGAAAGACTAGGGGGTCATACCTCTGAGGAAGAGATGAGTGATTTTGCTGAATGTGTTATCAATTGTGGAGTGTCTGATTGTGTTGCTAGTGGGTCTTACTATACTTGGACTAACAAACAGGATATAGCCACTAGGATCTATAGCAGACTGGACAGAGTGTTGGTGAATCAAGATTGGATTGCTCATATGGATAATCTGTATGCTCATTTTTACAATGAGGGGCTTTTTGATCACACTCCGTGTATCGTACAACAGGTTGGTGTTGTTGAGAACAGGAGAAGGAGTTTCAAATATTTTAACATGTGGAGTGCTTCTCCTGGTTTTAGGGATTGTGTGAAAGCTGTATGGTCGACAAGGCTTCATGGTACCCCCATGTATCAGTTGGTCAAGAAATTAAAGGAGTTGAAGAGGCCTTTGAAAGAGCTGAATAGAAATGACTTTGATGATGTTGTTAATACATCAGTTAAGGCAAAGATGAACCTTGAGTATCTACAGGATCAGTTGAGGAGTGATCCCTTGAATGAGGTAATTATACAACAGGAAAGGGAAGCTTTGGAGAGTGTTAGGGTTCTGGAAAGGGCAGCTTATGATTTCCAGGTCCAGAAATCTAAGGCTGACTGGGCTGAATTTGGGGATGATAATACGAAGTATTTCCATTCAGTCATTAAATCCAAGCAATGTCAGAATAAGGTCCTGCAAATTCAGAATGCTGCGGGGATTCTTTGTGATACTCCTGAGAGTATACAAGAGGGTTTTCTTCAGTTTTATACTCAGCTTCTTGGGTCCCAAACGAGTACTATAAGTGTGAGTGTGGATGTGGTGAGGAGAGCTCCTGTCTGTACCGAGTCTCATGTTGCTCAGCTAATGGCTCCGGTGACTCCTCTGGAGGTCAAGGAGGCCATGTTCTCGATTCCAAAACATAAAGCTGCTTTGGTCAGATGGCTACTCTAGTGGCTTTTTTAGAGATTCGTGGGATGTGGTTGGGCAGGATGTCTGCTCTGCTGTTATTGATTTCTTCCATTCTGGTCAATTGCTTAAGCAATTGAATCATACTCTCATCACTTTGATTCCTAAGTGTGAGAGGCCGCAAAATGTAACTCAATTTCGACCCATCTCTTGTTGTAATGTGGTGTATAAATGCATCACCAAGATAATGTGTAACAGATTGGCTCCAGTTCTGAAGGATATTATATCCCCTAATCAAGGAGGTTTCATACAAGGAAGGCATATAGTGGAAAATATTCTGATTTGTCAGGATATCGTCAGATTATATAAGCGGAAGACTGTCTCCCCGAGATTTTTACTCAAAGTTGATTTGAAGAAGGCTTATGATTCAGTAAGTTGGAAATTTATTTACCAAATGTTGTCTGCTCTTCGGTTTCCAAGTCAGTATATCAATTTGGTAATGGAATGTGTGAGTACTGCTAGTTACTCTTTGGTGCTAAATGGTTCAAGTTTTGGTTTCTTTAAAGGTCAAAAGGGTTTGAGGCAAGGTGACCCTCTGTCACCGTTGTTGTTTACCATAGCTATGGAATATTTGAGCAGGGTTTTGGCTTATACAACTGATTCAATGGGGTTCAAATTTCACCCTATGTGTGCAAAGATGAAGTTAACTCATTTGATGTTTGCCGATGATCTTCTCTTGTTTAGTAAAGGTGATGTTGGATCAATCATGATACTTCTCAGGTCCTTTGCTACCTTTTCTGCTGCGTCTGGTCTTCAAATGAGTCCTGCCAAGTCTGATGCGTATTTCAATGGAGTTTCACAGGTGATTAAGAACGATATCCTACAGGTTGCTGGTGTTAAAGAAGGGCAGCTTCCTTTCAGATACTTAGGAGTGCCCATCACTGCTGGTAGACTGGAAAAATCTGATTGTAACGTGTTGGTTGAGAAATTGATGGCTAGGATCAGAGGCTATGGGTCTCGACACCTTTCCTATGCTGGAAGACTCACTCTTGTAAGATCTGTACTCACTACTTTATATGGGTACTGGATGACTGTTTTTATTTTACCTAAAGGAGTTCTTGTTAAGGTTAACAGTATCTGTCGAAATTTTCTGTGGGGTGGTTCCATTGATCAGACACGAGTTCCTCCAGTCAGTTGGGAGAAGCTCTGTTCTCCAAAGGAAGAAGGTGGTCTTGGGATTAAGTATAGTATCTGGTGGAATTGGGCTATTATTGGAAATTTGGTGTGGTGGATTTACTCTCACCCTGATAAGCTTTGGGTACAATGGGTTAGTCATGTGTACTTACAAGGGGATTCTTTTGATAACTATACTTTGAAAGGAGATGTAGCTTGGGGTTGGAAAATAGTGTGTCGGGCTAAAGAAAAGCTTGGTGCTGGTTTCCATGATGGCGACTGGACCCTTGATCACAAGGGATATACGGTTAGTTCTGCTTACGATTTGTGTAGGTCTCATTTTCCTACAGTGCTGTGGTGGCGGTTTGTGTGGAATCAATGGGCTATCCCTAAGCATCGATTTATCAATTGGTTGATGTTTAGGGAGGCTTTGAATGTGAAGAGCAAGCTCTTTTCCTGGGGCGTCTGTTCTAATGATTTATGTCCATTATGTGATCTGTGTACTGAGGATCAAGCTCATTTGTTTTGGAATTGTGTGTATACTGCGCAATTAGTGGCTGGGTGGTCTGCGTGGACTGGCTTAATCGTTTTGGCTGACAGGGAGGCGATTTTGGTGTGTGTGTGCAGCAGGGGCAGAAATGTTTACAACGTTGTGTTGCAGTTTTGATTCAGGCCTTGGTGTATTTCACATGGCATGAACGGAATTTGGCGTGGGCAGAAGCTTTTGTGCATCGACCTGAGTTTGTATTGGAGCAGATGAAAAAAGTACTTAGACGACGTTTTTGTATGGTAGATAAGTCGAGTTTACACTTGAGCACCTCTCTTTGGCTTGAGCGTATTGGTTTAATGTAGAGTGGTGTTTATGGTTGTACGCAAAAGTGTATTTGTATGTTTGGTTTTGAAATAAAATTCTTACATTTCACCAAAAAAAAAAAACATAAAACATATTGATAAATTGATAAAAGGGTGGAGATTATAAACCATAAATTTTACAAACGACTTATATTTTGACATCAACCATGAGCACATGACAATAATACTAAGCATTAATCATGTTATTATAGCAAAACTCACATACACAAATCAACAAACACCTTATGTACATTCCAAATAACACCCATAAAAATGAAAAAAAAAAAAAAAAAAAAAAAAAATCAAAAATCAAACAAAGTAAGTTCAAAGTAGACGTGCCTTCTTTGTTTGTGCCTTCAAAAATGAAATCATTAAAATGAATTGAATAGATAAAGACGATGCAACTCACTTTCAATAATTAAGCTTAGAAGATAACTACAACAAGTAAGAGAAAAGAAAATCAAAGTACAAGATTTCATGTGCAAAACATGTAAATGATAATTATCAACCTAAAACAAATTCAAAACATCAATTAATCACGAAGATTAACTATAATCAAACACAAAAAGTTAAAAAAACAAAAAAAAAAAAAACAAAATTTATGTGAACTAAAAAATTAGGGTTTACAAATTCGAAAAATTTGGGAAAAAACTCTACCTTGGTTGATGTTAATGGCGAGAATTGAAACGAAAAGATGGAAGACGAAGAAGTCAAAATCAAATTGAAGAGTTATGTGAAATCAGAGACGGGCCCGGGCCACACCCACAAGTGGTAGAGAGAAAGCCCACCTCATAGGCCCAAGGGGTTCCATCCTAAAACCAATTGGCAATAGGAGGAGTAGCCCTTAGGCTTTATAAGGTGAACATTTCAACTCTCCACAACCGATGTGGGACTTACATGTGGGAATAAGGGATTCTTTCACACTCCCCCCCACACATGTAAGCCCATTAACAAGCCTTATACTGGAGCCCAACAATGGTGAGATTCTTCTCCATGGCATACAAAGCCGAACCGGACGGGTGATTTTAACAAACACGAGATAACGTGTAACCCATTAAATCCGGCGGCATATAATTGGCCCGGTTACATATCAAAGAGACCTAGGATATAACCATGGGCTCTGATACCATGTGAAATCAGAGACGGGCCCGGGCCACACCCACAAGTGGTAGAGAGAAAGCCCACCTCATAGGCCCAAGGGGTTCCATCCTAAAACCAATTGGCAATAGGAGGAGTAGCCCTTAGGCTTTATAAGGTGAACATTTCAACTCTCCACAACCGATGTGGGACTTACATGTGGGAATAAGGGATTCTTTCACAAGTTAGATCGAGCTGAAATTGGAAAATCAGTAGAGAACCTTAGAGAGAAAGTGAGAGATGAGTAAAAACAAATTAGAACAGTGTTTGAGGAAGAGCAGCGAAACAAACAATAAGAGTTGATCTACACCGTTAGATCTTATGAAATGAATGGACTAGATTACTTCTCATATTTCTCATATAAGCCCTACTTCTTATATGAACCTAAATCTATACCCTAAGAGAGTCATAATGTCGGAATCTCAGCCGTTAGATGCAACTAAATCAAAGGCTAAGATTGATTGTGCATTTAATAGTGATTTAACCTTAAAAAAAAAAAAAAAAAAAAAAAAAAAAAAAAAAAAAATGCTACACACTGTTGGAGTTAGTGTCCTCCACAGTTAGTGCAATAACATAGATAAATCTCTAAAAGGTACACAGGGTACATTTTGTATTTAATCAGTTGATTAACGTTTATCGATAACGGCTGGCTTGCTAGATAAGTTTGACGTTATTGTCATACAGATGGCGGTGATCAACTGGTCCCTAAGAGTCACACCTAAAGGATGTGTTTGAGAGATGTGATTATTTGAGAAAATGATCATATTGATGCCCTACTAAAAGACTAAAAGGTTAGTCGGTGTTTTTGACTAAAATGTTAGTCAAGTGTGTGATTATAATATGGCCATTTAATAAGGATTAAATGATTTTAGCTAAGACGAATTAAATGTAATTCGTGAATTGAATATAAAATGTTATATTTAATTATTGAATATAATATAAGCTAATTAATCATAAACTGTTATAATTAATTAGAAAATTATAAATATAAGGATATTAATAATTTAATGATATATTATAGTGGATCATTATTATGTGACACTAGTAATATTATATTATATTAAAAGTTAAAGGAAACCTCCAAGAAAGAGCCTAATTGGTCTTTGACTCCTTGGTCAACAAGGAATTGGTTTTTGGAAAGTGATTTTTGGAAAGTAAAATTACTCCCCAAATACTATAGGAGGGCCGAAAATATTGAGGCTATATTAGGGGCTTTGGCTCAACCTAATTACTTAATTTAATTGATCATAATTCACAACACCAAAATCTCAAGAAAAGAAATAGTTCTTCTCTCTAATTTTTCTAGCAATTAAAAGGGCATATCTTAGATTCATCTTGGGTGTTTCAATTAGGAGATACCATACTTTTGGTATTGATCTTAGGCCTATTTTGCAAGGATTAAAAGGTTAATTCTAAATCTCTTTATTATGTTATGCAATTTCAATTTATGACTTTAAATCTTATAAAGTTTTCATTATAATCCTGTGATTTTAATGGTCTATATACGGATATAAACCTACAAGTGGTATCAGAGCCTAGAGTGCTCATGAAATTTTTATAAGGTTTTCATAAAAAATCGATTTTGTGTAATATTGAATTGATTTAAAGGCCACGGTTTTATTTTTTTTTGTCATGGCCGAATTCTTTTTGTTTTTGGCCGTGTGGTTTTGCTATTGTTTTGGCTTGATTTGGTCTATTTGATTCATAATTATCAATGTTTTAAGATGTTAAAACTATAATATATGAATTTGTATAAGTTTTGATTTATATCCGATTGAAATAAAACATAAAAAGGATCAATTCTTGTATGTTAATGAACATATTGTTTGCTAATCTCTAGATCTATCAGTTTAAGTTGTTTAATTTAATAAGTTAATTTGAACTTCTTAAGCCAATGTGAAATAAGGATTAAAATTGAGCTAGGATCGATCTAATTATTAGCATAAATTGAATTAAAACTGTTTAATTCATTGTTTTTGTTTGTTGGCCGATTTAATTTTTATTTTTGGTAAATTTTTTTAAATTGGCCGTGTATTTCATTAATATAAAAAAAAAAAAAAATTCGGATTTTATTTCTATTGGCCGAAAGTTTTTATTTTTTGGAAAATTGTTGTTTTTCAATTTTGGAAATATTTGTTATAAAGATAATGAATATTATGTTATTATGAAAAGGTTCATAATTTTGATACCAAATATTTTAAAACAGTTTAAAATATTTTGTGACCTAATTTATGTTATACGGATAATATGAATTGTGTTTGGATTATTTTTTGATTATAAGATATTATGAACAATTAAGGAATTGTTGCATAATGATAATCTTTTAAAAGAGGTGGTTTGGATTTAATCAACTAGTTTGCATTGTTTTTATGTTTAGTTGATGCTTTATATTTTGTGAATGAATGTTTGGATGAATGGTTTAATTATACGCATTAATTATGTACAAAAGGTTGTAATTTACTAGTGTGGCCTTAGAAGATTATGTTTTCGTAATGAAAGGAAACATAATTATTGGTTGTAATTTTGAGATCTCGAATCTCCAATCTTGTAATATTTTTAATTTTGGCATATTTTGGATTAGAATGTAAATAGGTTTATTTTTGTAATTAAAATATGTAATTTTGAGAAGATTCAAGATTGAAGATTCAAGATGGATTCCCACTAAAGCCCAAGATGAAGAATGAAGACAAGCTTAGGGTCCATGGATGGATTCCAAATTGTATCTTGTTTTATTTTCATAGGGATAGGCCACACTAGGTGTTTTTTCTTTTTGCGTTTTACTTTACCGTTTTATTGCATTCACGTTAGTTAGTAGCATCATATTCCGCCTAAACTAAACCAAACCACCTAATATGCATGAAAATGGATCATATAGTTGCATCTTTTTCTTAGACATACGGATGTCATTTGTTTAGAGCTATCACCTCAATTTAATCATTCACGATAATGCTAGATATTAGTTCACTTAAAATGAATTAAAATGAGTTGATGGGATCTTCCTCTAAAATGAAAATTGAGATTAGTCTTTATAGGAAAAGCATGCTATGAGCCCCTTCTTCGTCGGTAGGCATGTAGGACCTTACTCTCCACATGACCCCTTCTACGTTGGGTAAGTAGTATGCGTTGACCTATTTTACCTCAACACTATAGTTCGAGTAATATCTCGTAGTTATAGTGGACTAATAGATAGGATTTCTTGAAATCTATCGACCAAGAATTCTAATAGTAGAATTAGCTAAGAAGTTAGCTTATCAATTTAAAGAAATTGAGTCTTGGGATCATTTATATAATTCTCGAGGAGGTCGATTATATGAGTGCATAAGTCATTACTTTAAACCGCTATTGTTTTACGACTTAATCTTTTAAAACCATGATTTCTTATCTTCTCTCTTCTTCTTCTTTCTTTTCACAGTTTCGAATACGTTATATACAGATATAACTGCTAATACAAAATGGCTGGTCGTCTTGAAGGCCCAATGCCAAGTGTCACACTTGAACGTGAATCATGGTCGAGAATTTTTATGGACAAGATGAATCACCTACTCGATCAAGAATGATGGGTCCAATTTTGCTGATTGGGAGGCCGCATTACGGAATGCAGCCATAGCTGACGGCAAGCTCAAGTACTTGACTGAGCCACTGCCGGCCGAACCAGCTCCCGATGCAGGAGCAAATGAAGTCGTAGCTTATAGTGATTTCATGATGGAGGCGGGTGCGTTACGGAATGTACTCATCTATGCAATGGAATCCAATTTGCAAAGACGATTCATTACCCAGTGCAAACAAGATTTTCACCACTTAACCAAATAATTCTCGAAGACACCGAGAATTAAAAGTTACGAGTACACTACTCATTTCTTTGAGGCTAGACTCCAGAAGGGCCAACCGGTTGGTCCACACCTTCTCGACATGATCGAGAATGTTGAAAAACTGGATGAGCTCGGTTGCAAAATCGATGAGAAGATTGTCATTGATCGAGTGCACCACTCTCTTCATGATGGGTATGCCTCTTTAGGGCAAACTATTACATGAATGACATGCGTAAAAGCGCATGATGAGTGCATTCACTCCTCGCATGCATCGGAGAGTGATCCGAAGTTGAGTGGGAGCACGAAACAAGATGTTCTCATGATTGGCAACAAGAAGGGTAAGTGGTAAGGCTCTGGCTAACTTAGCCGTAGGTAAGCCAAAATTCAAAAAGCGGTGGTTGCTAAGAGTGGGCCTGGTGAGTCTAGCGGTAGCTCACAAGGCAAGGCAAAAGCTAAGCGGACCATGGAGTGCCACCATTGCCACAAGCTTGGCCATTGAGGCGAATCGTCCGTGTATCTTTGAGGACATAAAAGCAGCCGCGTCGCTCTGTTGGTATGTCTTCTTTTATTCATATGATTGAGATTAACCATGCAAGTTTGAACTTGGGTACTTGATCTTGGATGTGGTTCTCATCTGCGGCAATCATTTGCAGGCCTAAGAAGCATCGTAACTCGGCAAGAGGTGATGTAGACTGCGGGTGGGAAATGGAGCAAGAGTTGCTGCAGCTTCAAGAGGACATATGTAATCCAACTCCCAAGTGGATTTGAGTTATTTCTAAATAATCACATTATGTACCTAGTTTATCGAAAAACATTATTTCAGTATCCGTTCTTGATAAAGAAGGATTTTCATTTTTAATAAAGAATAATAGTTTGTATTTTCTCTTTAAATGAAATGATTTATGGTAAAGTCAAGTTTCCATGAACTAATTTATGTTTTAGATCAAACCACAGAAATCATGCATGTGAGTAACAAGAAAGCAAAGGTTGGTGACAAAGATCAAACGTATCTATGGCATTGCCGTATGGGACACATAAATGAGAAACGCGTGAAAAAGCTAATTGATAGTGGGACTATTACCCCATTTGACTATGAAACTTTTGGCACGTGTGAATCATGTCTTATAGGCAAAATGTCTCAATTTCCTACAAAGGTGTTGGAATGCGCTGCTGACCTATTAGGACTCATACATACTGATGTGTGTGGACCTATGTCGATCAACGCTAGAGATGGCTATAGGTATTTTATCACTTTCACGGACGATTTAAGTAGATATGGTTATGTCTACTTAATGAAGCATAAAAGTGAGTCCTTCGACAAGTTCAAGGAATTCCAGAATAAGGTTGAGAACCAACTGGATAGAAAGATAAAAGCACTACGTTCGGATCGTGGTGGCGAATATCTTACAACCGAGTTTGATCGACACCGAAAGACCGCGGATAGTACTACAATTAACTCCACGGACCACCACAACTGAATGGTGTGTCCGAACGCAGGAATCGAACATTACTTGATATGGTTCGATCCATGATGAGTCACACAGTAGTACCTGACTCATTATGGGGCTATGCTCTTTTGTCAGCTGCTCTTATACTTAACCGAAGTCCGACTAAAGTCATCGACAAGACTCCATACGAGTTATGGAAGGAACGGTCCCTAACTTGTCATTTATTCGGGTTTGGGGTGCGAGGCTTATGTAAAGTGGAGACACGAGGATAAGCTCGCCCGCGATCGGTCAAGACATACTTTATTGGTTATCCAAAAGGAATGTTTGGTCATTACTTCTATTCGCCAACCGAACAACGCTGCTTTTGTTGCGGCTAGTGCGAAGTTCCTAGAGAAAGAGTTTCTCAAGACAAGAGAGGTAATAGAACCTTCGATCCGTCGGAGATTCTGAACCAACAACCGAACAACCGATGGAGGAAACTGCTCTTCCTCGCTCTGGCTGTGGTTAATGTCCCTTTGGAACCCGGAAGGTCGGGTAGACTCCCATTCCTCCCGGATAGATACATCGGTATGGTTGAGGAGAATGGGAGAGACGACGTTTTACTCCTTGAGAGTAACGAACCCGTAACCTATAAATGTGCCACGACGTGTTCTGACTCAAAGCTTTGGCAAGAAGCCATGCAATCCCAGATGGACTTGGTGTACGAGAACCATGTATGGGATCTGGTTGACTTACCCGATAAGGCTAGGCCTCTTCAAAGGCAAATGGCTTTACAAGATAAAGCGATCTGTAGAAGGACAACCAGGATATATACAAGGCACGACTAGTGGCAAAGGGCTTCACTCAAGTGCAAGGGTTGCACTATGATGAGATCTTTGCACCGTAGTCATGCTCCGTTCCATACGGATTCTCTGAGCGATCGCCGCATTTCATAACTATGAAATTTGGCAAATGGATGTGAAAACCGCCTTCTTAAACGGTTATTTGGAGGAGGAGTTGTACATGGTACAACCCGAAGGTTACATCGATCCTGAAAATCCTAAGAAAGTTTGCAAGCTTAAGCGTTCCATCTATGGACTTAAGCAAGCTTCACGGAGTTGGAATCATCGCCCGACCAAGTGATAAAGGAGAATGGATTCACTCGATCGCCGAGGAACCATGCCTATATATCAAGTCGAGTGGGAGCAAGATTGTCTTCCTAATCTTTGTCGTCGATGACATACTCTTGATTGGGAATGACATACCTCTCTTAATTTCGGTAAAAGTATGGTTAAAGAACCATTTCCAGATGAAAGATCTGGGTGAGGCACAACGTATTTTGGGGCTCCGTATCTATAGAGATAGATCACGACGGATGTTATCCCTCAGTCAGGAGTCTTATATAGATAAGATTCTTGAGAGGTTCAGCATGGCCAACTCCAAGAAGGGGAATCTTCCAATGATCTCAGGGGTGCATTTGAGTAAAGCTCAAGCACCAAAGGCATCGGAAGAGGTCGAGCGCATGAGTCGGATTCCATATGCTTCGGCAATAGGATCGATCATGTATGCCATGATATGCACACGTCCGGACGTGGCATATGCATTGAGTATGACGAGTCGATACCAAGGCAATCCAGGTGAAGCACACTGGATGGCCGTAAAGAACATTCTTAAGTACCTACGGAGGACTAAAGATTGGGTATTGACTTATGGAGGAGACACTGAGCTATGCGCAATCGGTTACGCAGATGCTAGTTTCCAAACGGATCGAGATGACTCAAAGTCTCAATCAGGATTCGTTTTTACTCTAAATGGCGCTGCGGTCAGCTGGAAAAGCTCCAAACAAACAGTTATAGCAGATTCAACGACTGAGTCCGAGTACTATGCTGCTTCTGAAGCTGCGAAGGAAGCTATATGGATGCGTCAGTTCTTACAAGGACTAACTGTAGTTCCAAGTTCGAATGACCCGATCACCATCTATTGCGACAATAGTGGTGCCATCTTCCAGGCAAAGGAGCCGAAGTCCAGCAACAAGTCTCGGCATGTGCAAAGGAAGGCTCACATGATCCGGGATTACGTGGAGCAGAAGGAGATAGTGATTGACAAGATTGCTACGGATGATAACATAGCAGATCCTCTCACTAAGCCGTTGAGGCAAGATAAGCATGAAGGGCACGTTAAATCCATGGGAATTAAACGTGTTCCTGAGTTGTATTAGTTGTTTGTATGGATTTGACACTTGTATTTCCTAAAACTTCTAATAAAATCATCGTTTTGTTTTATATATTGTTTTTCATGAGGATTGTACAGACAATGTTGAACACCTCAAAGTGAACTGAACTACTATATATTGTGTTTTGGTCCGTGATCGCCTACATGAGCTGATAACTCTGGCAATCATTTTGTGACGTCGATTGATGGTGGGTTCAACGAGCCATAAGTCAAACTGTTGACTGATCGATCACAGATGCGGGTTTACTGAAATCGCGCAGGACAATTTTGTGACGACTACATGGAGTCCTAAATGTTTCAGAACATTAGGTGCCGGGTCGTGGATAGGACTTCCATAGTGTTCCTAGAGTCGATTCTTTTGACTATCGACTGTCTCTTGAGATTAAGGCAGATTTTGGGTGACTTTGGTTTCTTTCTCACGGTCGATCGTAACAGGCGGCCAAGCAGATTTTCACTGGGTCATTTCATGCTGCGCTTACATCTGCAGGATTCGAGTTGAGGGAAATATCCAAACTTCTATCAAGTTATAATACTTATTCTCAGGGCCACTCGAGGAGCTGTAACTGAAAATGCATGGCCATGCTCGAATATTGATTCGTTTATCAGTTAAGTTACTCTCTAGTCGGGGAAACCACTCTTGATTCTGATCGCTTGTGAACTACGACCTTTGAAAGTACAGACTTTGCAAATTGGTTTACATTGAGTGGGAGAAATTTATTATGGATATGAGAATCGGTTATCGCACCTACACTTGTACGGACAAGTGGGAGATTGTTGGAGTTAGTGTCCTCCACAGTTAGTGCAATAACATAGATAAATCTCTAAAAGGTACACAGTGGTACATTTTGTATTTAATCGATTGATTAACGTTTATCGATAACTACCGGCTTGCTAGATAAGTTTGACGTTATTGTCATACAGATGGCGGTGATCAACTGGTCCTAAGAGTCACACCTAAAGGATGTGTTTGAGAGATGTGATTATTTGAGAAAATGATCATATTGATGCCCTACTAAAAGACTAAAAGGTTAGTCGGTGTTTTTGACTAAAATGTTAGTCAAGTGTGTGATTATAATATGGCCATTTAATAAGGATTAAATGATTTTAGCTAAGACGAATTAAATGTAATTCGTGAATTGAATATAAAATGTTATATTTAATTATTGAATATAATATAAGCTAATTAATCATAAACTGTTATAATTAATTAGAAAATTATAAATATAAGGATATTAATAATTTAATGATATATTGTAGTGGATCATTATTATGTGACACTAGTAATATTATATTATATTAAAAGTTAAAGGAAACCTCCAAGAAAGAGTCTAATTGGTCTTTGACTCCTTGGTCAACAAGGAATTGGTTTTTGGAAAGTGATTTTTGGAAAGTAAAATTACTCCCCAAATACTATAGGAGGGCCGAAAATATTGAGGCTATATTAGGGGCTTTGGCTCAACCTAATTACTTAATTTAATTGATCATAATTCACAACACCAAAATCTCAAGAAAAGAAATAGTTCTTCTCTCTAATTTTTCTAGCAATTAAAAGGGCATATCTTAGATTCATCTTGGGTGTTTCAATTAGGAGATACCATACTTTTGGTATTGATCTTAGGCCTATTTTGCAAGGATTAAAAGGTTAATTCTAAATCTCTTTATTATGTTATGCAATTTCAATTTATGACTTTAAATCTTATAAAGTTTTCATTATAATCCTGTGATTTTAATGGTCTATATACGGATATAAACCTACACACACTTCCCTAACTGCCCGTGAATTACATTTCTCATTTCCCAATTCATTCTAATTTTTCATTTCCATTATTTTATTCTTTTACCAAATTCACCATACTCACTCTTCCTTTCTTTTTTGTCTTTTCCTCTCCCTCTATGCATACACCACTATAGATAGGTTCAGATCATACTCGCCCTCGAGTAAGTAGTCACCTAATAATACGACTATCACCTTAGACGGGTACCCCCGGGTGGGGCTGGAGTTTCCAATTACCGTAGTATGGGCTCACGGAGATATCAATCATGCCCCATCCCTGAGGTTGTATATCCCGCACCGAAATAATACTTTATATAAAAATATTAGATCGCCTTTAGCAACTCTGGGAGGGAGCCAAAGTCCCCATAGACGGCTACCTCATTAACTTCGAATTCAAGAGTCGCGACATGGCGAACAATCCAAGTATTTTATTCAAGTATTTCATTTTCTCAATTTCTTATTTCCTCGTTTATTCAAAATAGGTGGCAATTCTGTAACTTAAATATATCGTCTAACTTTGTATAATGAAATTTTAGTTCTAGTAGTTCTTCAGGTAAACAAAACACATAGAAAGACTTAATGATTTATTTTGAGTCCGTTCGTAAATTTTGAATATTTTCACTATTCATTAATTTACTATTCATTGTATTTACTATTCATCGTATTTACTATTCATCGTATTTACTATTCATCGTATTTTTATACGTATTCGTATTTTAGTATCTCGTATTTGTACGTATCTTTATACGTATGCGGATTTTTATACTTCGTATTTTATTCGTATTTTATACGTACATGTATTTTTATACTTAGTATATTTTCTATACTTAGTACTTATTATTATATTTTTATACTTAGTATTTTTATAACTTAAGATATTTTATTTAGGTACAAAATCAAGTTTATTTCCTAAGTATAGAATTCTAATTTCAAAGTCGTTAAGTTCGTTTTGTACTTAGTGATTTGAAATAATAATTCAAAAGTAAAACTTCGGTTTATTTAGTCATATACTTAACTAATCTTTTAGCGGTTTCCATTTTTAGCGAGGTTGTCGTAGTTCATTTTAAATAGTCCGTATGTCCACATCCACATTTAAGCATAAGCGTGCACTAAATGATTCATTTTAAATACATGTAACGTCTATTTTTATCGGTTTTGTTGATTCTTTTTATTAACGATTCATTATACCATAAAATATAAAACTAATTACTAATCAATTTTAGTGACTAAGTGACAAATTCATTTTGACCAAAATTGACCCATTTTTAATAGTAAAACCGTGGTACTCAACCTAGGTTACACATTTATTTTCTTTTTGTTTTTTATTAATAAATCATTACTTTAACTAATTAATTTACTTAAGTGGTAAAAATAAAAAGTGACAAAATCAATTTAGGTCTAAAATTAGTCCCAAAACCGTGGCCCCTTTATACTTAACATTTTATTTTCGTTTTCTAATTTTATCGGTTTTTGACTTAAAGTTTTTATAAACTAATTTCTTAAATTATACTAAAGTCCTTTAACTAGTTTACGATTTTCACTAAATATTTTATTTCATTTATGAATAGTGTTTTTACCTACTTTAATTTTCTAATTTTTTTATTTTAAAGATTTACCTTATTTAACTTATATATTTAGTATTGTGTTTATTCACTAATAGATTAAAACAACATTTAAGTTTAACTTTATAAAATTTATGAATCAAACAAGTTACATAAATGAAGAACACATGAATTTTTCAAGAACACTTATGATTTTCTAAAGAACACCATTTTAACTCAAATTTTATATTATCGTTTTATCTTCTCAAATTTTTATAGCAAGTCTAATTTAACTAAACCAATCATAATATGTTATTTAGAAAAATTAAAACTAAAAATTGGTCCTTATAAATCAAAAGAGCCGTGTATATACATATATGTCCATAAATTTTGATTTTTGATTTTTATACTTCTAATTCAACAACTAATTTATCTTATATCATTTATGTATTTAATCATGAGTGGAAAACATAACAAAACATTAACTAGCAAAAATAAATCATTTCAAACACAAAAATAATAATAATAGTTCAAGAACACAACAACACTTTAAAACATTTCAATTTCACAACAAATTCATTTTATACCCAAAACATAAACTAATTATATTTTCATGTTCATCTTATTAAGAGTATTTTAGGCATGCAATTTACAAAAATTAAAACGAAAAATTGAACCAAGAATGAAGGGTTGGCCGTGTGATGTTAGTGTGTTACACTAATATTATTTTTCGATTTTTGTCTCCTAATTTAACATGTGATTACTAGGTGATAAAGATAAAACATACATGCATCAAAAACAATAACATATAATCATATTCGAGGCGCTTATCATATAAGTGTGCGGGAAGCACCTTATGTTAGCTCGGTACGAATTTCCTAGCTCGTCTGGATCCATGACTACGCTAACCCGAGACGACATACTCGTACTCCGTGGTCGTCAATAAACTAATTAAAACAATAATAATAAGAAAGAAGTAGAATGAGAGATTGAATTAACTAAGTAGCTGAAATGAAACGGGCTGTTAAATGAAATCAAAATATAAAGACTCGAGTCGAGACGGAGGTGAGATTAATTAACTTGGCGGAATGATTTAATTAAAGAACGGAATCTCGAAAATAGTCAAATTAAGATGAATCTTTTTAAGATTAGAATACACATGACATGAACTCAACGACTTTGATGATTACAGCGTGAATACGAAACATAGGGGTGAGCTTGGTACATTAGATAAACCGACCTAATGAAATCAGAACACAAAGACGGAGTATAACGAGTTGGCTCACCATGATAGCTGTCAAGTAGTGCTCGGACCCAATGAAAGCACAGGAGAGGCGATTGTCGAGGTGAGCAGAGAGGGAGGACAGTGAGGGTATACCGAGAATCGTTCCGGTGATCGGAGCTCCGGTGACAGCAAAAACAAGGAAGCAAGTGAGTAATAACGAGAGGAGAACACGAAAATTTCGGTGGAAAAGAGATTCAAGGGGAGAACGAGGAAGAGCGAAAAAGAGGGGAGATGAAGCTTACCAGTGATGGTCGTAGTTGCTCCGGCGAGGTCGTCGTTCTCCGGCAACGAAAATAAAACATAGGAAAAAGAGAGGAGGCAGGAGAGCACGGGAAAAACAGGGGAGAGAGAGGAAGCTCGAGGAAAACAGGGGAGCTACGGTGGTGGTGTTGGCCAAGGAAGGAGGCGGCCTGAGGTGGTGAGACGGTGGTCACGGTGGTCGAGGTCGGTGAGCAGAGAACCGAGAGAGAAAGAGAACAGAGGAAGTGCAGGGGAGCACGGAAAGAAGAGGCGACGGTGGTGGCTCCGGTGAGCTGCTCCGGTGGCCGTGGCCATGGTGGCTGTGACAGCCGGCTTCGGTGGCGACTACCGTGCTGCTGTTGTCGTTATTGTTGTTGGTTGTTTGTTTTCGTTGAGTTGTTGATTTTGTTGTTGTTGTTGAGTGTTGTCGTGTGTTGTTATTGTTGCTATGGTCATTGTTGTTTTATTTAATAAGGGAT
Source organism: Dianthus caryophyllus (assembly GCA_023091065.1). Lineage (NCBI taxonomy): Eukaryota > Viridiplantae > Streptophyta > Magnoliopsida > Caryophyllales > Caryophyllaceae > Dianthus > Dianthus caryophyllus. The sequence goes on along the minus strand of CM041529.1, from coordinate 4,269,607 downwards.
AAAGAGGGAGGAAGAATAAGAAGAAGAAGAAGAAGAAGAAGAAAAAAAAAAAAAAAAAAAAAAAAAAAAAGAGGCAGTAAACCAAAAATGAGGGAGTTAGGGTTTTAGTGTTGTGGAAGCATTATACAAATATCAAAAAGAGTGGGTAAGAGTGAGTGTCGACATACTTGGGAGTATTGTTGGGTCAGTTTCATTTGTTTGCTCCGTTTTATTTACTCTTATTTATAAACTTTTATATTTTATAAATTATATTATACTTTAAATTATTTGTTTTAAATTTTAGTTCTACGGTTAGTATTATAAAATTTATATTTTGAAATATAAAATGTATAAAAATTGTCAACTATAAACTTTATTACGGTCTCACAGATTTTCAAAGGGTCTGTTTATTTGCAAGATACATTTCGATAAAATTATATTTTATTCCATTAATAATAATTTTTAAGATGAAATGTAAATATACTAAGTTTAATAAAAGCAACTGAATCGAAGTTTCAGTTTGACAAGTATTTTATAAATAAAAATATAATATAGGTTAATATAAAATCAAGAAAGTTTAATTGGAAAAGTATTGGAGAAAATTTATTTAATCGAAATTTTTCAGCCGCATTTTTAAAGTAATTGAATAAAAGTTAAACTATATAAATTTTAATTTAAGAATTTTGTTAAAATAATTAATTAGTATTAATAAAAACACGGGGTGTTACAATCCTACCCCCTTAAGAAAAGTTTCGTCCCGAAACTTGAATAGGATGGATAACTGCTCGAGGTTAAACAAGGCAGTTAGAGAGAATATTGAGATTTTGGAAATTGAATATAAACATTGCTTTTAATTGAGTAAGATTTTCTCAAAAGGAAATTTTTTTTTTGAAGAAATTTAATAATTTCAAAGTATAAATAATTCTTTTTCGAATTAATATCTAAATGTTGTTGAATTGTCGTTTTTCAAAACCGGCAGAAGGAGGTTTTCAAAAAGGTAGGGCCTAGAAGTTTTGTACGGAATTAAATTAAATTAAATTAATAAGCGTTTTAAGAATAAAACAATTTATATGAATTTGAAAATGAGCATTAACCTTAAAATAAATTGAAATAAGGAATTTTAAGATTTAATTAGGATTTTAAAATAATCGAATTATTGTCCTACCCCCTTAAGAAGTTTTAAGCGTATCTATATAATATTATTATTGTTACTTTTAATGATCACATACATAAGATATATAGCCTTAGGAAAAACGGCATTTAGGGAAATTATGTATAAGTCATCGTGATCATAATAAAAATATGAGCTTTAATGAATTTACGAGAATATAGGTTATCGTTGAATGATTAAGTAAAATTTTAGAGAATTATGGATAACCTTGTTGATATAGCTCAATTTCTTAAAATTACTATTATAATGTTATTAGATGAAATGGAAATGTCATACGTCATATTTCGGTTAAGATTGAAAATTTATATTAATAGATGACGTAAAATAACATTGTTGTATATATTTCTAAAATAGAAGAAATAGTAGAAATAAAACAATTTCGATGATTTTAGAAATAAAGGAATGAAAAGTTTGAACCATGAAGTTTCAAAAGTAATTCAAATTACATTACAAAGATTTTACGGAACAAGCCATAAATTTTCAAAGGTAATTTTATAGAGAACGATGAAACAAATTGTTAGAAGTATATTAAGAGATTGATAAGAATTTTAAAAATAGGAGGTTGAAACAAATATGCTTCAAAAGTATCGAAAATTAAGAAGTAAGGAATTTATGAAGGGAATTGAAAATACGAAATCCAATTTAATGATTAATACAAAGAAACTATAAGTTTTAAAACCGATGAAAATTCACGAGAAGGTAATAACAATATTTTGAAGATAATCAAAAATAAGATTCGAAAGTGGATGAAATAAGAATAAACAATTTAAGATAATAAAATATCAAAGGTATTTCAAATGACGAAATAAAAGTTTTGCGAAGCAAACGAATAATTTTCGAAGGTAGTTAGAAATTTATGATATTAAAAATTTAACATGAGACAGTAAGGCTAAGATTTTTAAAACTGATCAAGTTAAAAATATTTAAATTTAAAGGATGATTTTGATATGGTTGTAGAAATCTTCAACGTCCTGGAAGTTGTCTTAAATAGCATGTTCCTTGATACGTCTCTTTGCATGCGCTTCAGTCTTGTCTTCAAGTCTTATATTTGCGAGAAATGGAAAGAGATAAAAATTCATTTTATGAAGTCATTATAGGAGTATAAGTTAGGAATGTTTTATTTTAGAAGGAGAAAAATAATTTAAATAGAACGATTGAAATTTTCTTTTTGAACGAGTTAGGAAGAGATGAATATGGACGCTTGAGGAAGTTATAGAGGTCTTCAAAACAACGGATTTCTTCAAGGTCCAGCGCGTCACTTCAGATCGTTCGACTCTTGATGCGCCCATTTGCAAGTGCTTGAGTTCTTGACGTCTTGTCTTCGATTTATACGTCTCGATTTTAGGTAACGTTAGTATTAGAGACTTGTTAGTCAAAAAGATTAGTCATAGAGCAAACAGCAAGTAAAAGAATTATAACACGATAAGAATCTATCGCTCATCTAACTAGTCTTTTATTATTAGGTCGATCCTTAAGTTTCTACCCTTTCTCACAATTTAAAGTGATCTAAGTTATTATTTTAGCGATCTAAGATTTCTAATTCATTATTTGATCCTATTAGTCTATGCCTGACATATATATATATATATTAATATGTATGTCTGGCCCAGGTGTCGTCTCGCTATGTGAGATAACTTTAAGTCATTCACGGTCGCAAGACAGCTTTGATACCAACTGTAACAACCTGGTTTTTCGTGACTTAATTAAACTAAGGCGGAATTATTAATTAAGTACATATATTACAAAACCAGCTGTCATCGTCTTACAACTCAGTATACATAATACGAGTTTAGAGCTAAAACAGAGTATTCGATTACAATCTCTCAAAAGGAGTACAAAAGAAGGTAAACCATCCCCAGCATTAAGTAACAATAGTCCTCGGGGTACCTGCGTTTAACAAATTATCATTTTCCCGCAACACTCTTTCGACACATGCAATTCTAAAACATATGCATTATATAAAGGAAATAAATAAATAAAAACAAATAGCAATTAGGCATGCAACACATAAGGAAAGCATGATGATTCAAACATGAGTATAAATCCATTCACGTAACATAACAACACTCATAGATAATCATTCTCAATAAATTGTACTTCAATTCTCAGGAAATCAAGTCATTCAGACAATAATCAATCAAGACAAGGAAATACATTCAAACATACGTTAACTAATGAATGTTCATTAGCGAGGCGGAAGCATGCAGACGTAATTTCGCAATAGCGATCAGGGCCGACAAAGCGGACGTGTCTGACAGGCTAGACGTCCGCGCAGAAGCGATCAGGGCCGACAAAGCGGACGTGTCTGACAGGCTAGAGATACCTAAAGCGATAAGGACAGCCAAATCCCGAGTCTAATGTATGCATACACCACTATAGATAGGTTCAGATCATACTCGCCCTCGAGTAAGTAGTCACCTAATAATACGACTATCACCTTAGACGGGTACCCCCGGGTGGGGCTGGAGTTTCCAATTACCGTAGTATGGGCTCACGGAGATATCAATCATGCCCCATCCCTGAGGTTGTATATCCCGCACCGAAATAATACTTTATATAAAAATATTAGATCGCCTTTAGCAACTCTGGGAGGGAGCCAAAGTCCCCATAGACGGCTACCTCATTAACTTCGAATTCAAGAGTCGCGACATGGCGAACAATCCAAGTATTTTATTCAAGTATTTCATTTTCTCAATTTCTTATTTCCTCGTTTATTCAAAATAGGTGGCAATTCTGTAACTTAAATATATCGTCTAACTTTGTATAATGAAATTTTAGTTCTAGCAGTTCTTCAGGTAAACAAAACACATAGAAAGACTTAATGATTTATTTTAAGTCCGTTCGTAAATTTTAAATATTTTCACTATTCATTAATTTACTATTCATTGTATTTACTATTCATTGTATTTACTATTCATCGTATTTACTATTCATCGTATTTACTATTCATCGTATTTTTATACGTATTCGTATTTTAGTATCTCGTATTTGTACGTATCTTTATACGTATGCGGATTTTTATACTTCGTATTTTATTCGTATTTTATACGTACATGTATTTTTATACTTAGTATATTTTCTATACTTAGTACTTATTATTATATTTTTATACTTAGTATTTTTATAACTTAAGATATTTTATTTAGGTACAAAATCAAGTTTATTTCCTAAGTATAGAATTCTAATTTCAAAGTCGTTAAGTTCGTTTTGTACTTAGTGATTTGAAATAATATTTCAAAAGTAAAACTCGGTTTTATTTAGTCATATACTTAACTAATCTTTTAGCGGTTTCCATTTTTAGCGAGGTTGTCGTAGTTCATTTTAAATAGTCCGTATGTCCACATCCACATTTAAGCATAGGCAGTAGCACTCGAAATGATTCATTTTAAATACATGTAACGTCTATTTTTATCGGTTTTGTTGATTCTTTTTATTAACGATTCATTATACCATAAAATATAAAACTAATTACTAATCAATTTTAGTGACTAAGTGACAAATTCATTTTGACCAAAATTGACCCATTTTTAATAGTAAAACCGTGGTACTCAACCTAGGTTACACATTTATTTTCTTTTTGTTTTTTATTAATAAATCATTACTTTAACTAATTAATTTACTTAAGTGGTAAAAATAAAAAGTGACAAAATCAATTTAGGTCTAAAATTAGTCCCAAAACCGTGGCCCCTTTATACTTAACATTTTATTTTCGTTTTCTAATTTTATCGGTTTTTGACTTAAAGTTTTTATAAACTAATTTCTTAAATTATACTAAAGTCCTTTAACTAGTTTACGATTTTCACTAAATATTTTATTTCATTTATGAATAGTGTTTTTACCTACTTTAATTTTCTAATTTTTCTATTTTAAAGATTTAGCTTATTTAACTTATATATTTAGTATTGTGTTTATTCACTAATAGATTAAAACAACATTTAAGTTTAACTTTATAAAATTTATGAATCAAACAAGTTACATAAATGAAGAACACATGAATTTTTCAAGAACACTTATGATTTTCTAAAGAACACCATTTTAACTCAAATTTTATATTATCGTTTTATCTTCTCAAATTTTTATAGCAAGTCTAATTTAACTAAACCAATCATAATATGTTATTTAGAAAAATTAAAACTAAAAATTGGTCCTTATAAATCAAAAGAGCCGTGTATATACATATATGTCCATAAATTTTGATTTTTGATTTTTATACTTCTAATTCAACAACTAATTTATCTTATATCATTTATGTATTTAATCATGAGTGGAAAACATAACAAAACATTAACTAGCAAAAATAAATCATTTCAAACACAAAAATAATAATAATAGTTCAAGAACACAACAACACTTTAAAACATTTCAATTTCACAACAAATTCATTTTATACCCAAAACATAAACTAATTATATTTTCATGTTCATCTTATTAAGAGTATTTTAGGCATGCAATTTACAAAAATTAAAACGAAAAATTGAACCAAGAATGAAGGGTTGGCCGTGTGATGTTAGTGTGTTACACTAATATTATTTTTCGATTTTTGTCTCCTAATTTAACATGTGATTACTAGGTGATAAAGATAAAACATACATGCATCAAAAACAATAACATATAATCATATTCGAGGCGCTTATCATATAAGTGTGCGGGAAGCACCTTATGTTAGCTCGGTACGAATTTCCTAGCTCGTCTGGATCCATGACTACGCTAACCCGAGACGACATACTCGTACTCCGTGGTCGTCAATAAACTAATTAAAACAATAATAATAAGAAAGAAGTAGAATGAGAGATTGAATTAACTAAGTAGCTGAAATGAAACGGGCTGTTAAATGAAATCAAAATATAAAGACTCGAGTCGAGACGGAGGTGAGATTAATTAACTTGGCGGAATGATTTAATTAAAGAACGGAATCTCGAAAATAGTCAAATTAAGATGAATCTTTTTAAGATTAGAATACACATGACATGAACTCAACGACTTTGATGATTACAAATAAGTGAATACGAAACATAGGGGTGAGCTTGGTACATTAGATAAACCGACCTAATGAAATCAGAACACAAAGACGGAGTATAACGAGTTGGCTCACCATGATAGCTGTCAAGTAGTGCTCGGACCCAATGAAAGCACAGGAGAGGCGATTGTCGAGGTGAGCAGAGAGGGAGGACAGTGAGGGTATACCGAGAATCGTTCCGGTGATCGGAGCTCCGGTGACAGCAAAAACAAGGAAGCAAGTGAGTAATAACGAGAGGAGAACACGAAAATTTCGGTGGAAAAGAGATTCAAGGGGAGAACGAGGAAGAGCGAAAAAGAGGGGAGATGAAGCTTACCAGTGATGGTCGTAGTTGCTCCGGCGAGGTCGTCGTTTCTCCCAAGAACGAAAATAAAACAGAGGAAAAAGAGAGGAGGCAGGAGAGCACGGGAAAAACAGGGGAGAGAGAGGAAGCTCGAGGAAAACAGGGGAGCTACGGTGGTGGTGTTGGCCAAGGAAGGAGGCGGCCTGAGGTGGTGAGACGGTGGTCACGGTGGTCGAGGTCGGTGAGCAGAGAACCGAGAGAGAAAGAGAACAGAGGAAGTGCAGGGGAGCACGGAAAGAAGAGGCGACGGTGGTGGCTCCGGTGTAACACCCCGTGTTTTTATTAATACTAATTAATCATTTTAACAAAATTCTTAAATTAAAATTTATTTAATTTAACTTTTATTCAATTACTTTAAAAACGCGGCTGAAACATTTCGATTAAATAAACTTTCTCCAATACATTTCTAATTAAACTTTCTTGATCGTTTTATATTAACCAATATTATATTTTACTTCTAAAATACTTGTCGAACTAAAACGTTACTTGTGTTACATTTTTAAATTCTATAAATTTGCATTACATTTTAAAAATCATTACTTTCATAAAAATTTACTTTTTGTAGAAATAACTTTTCAAATAAGCAGACCGTTTGAAAATTTGTGAGACCGTAATACAATTTGTAACTGACAACTTTTATACATTTATATTTTCGAACTATAAATTTTATAATATGAATAATGGAATTAAAATTTTAAACAAATAATTTAAAGTATAATATATTTAATAATAATTAAAAGTTTATAAATAAGAGCGAATGAAACAGAGCAAATCGGAAAAACAGACCCAAATTCTCCTTTGTTTATGTCGGTACACTAATACGGAGTAGTTCCTAGGTGTAGATATTTTTTTTATAAAAAAGGTTCCCTGCCTTCTTTTATACTCTTCCTCTTCTTCTTCTTCTTCTTCTTCTTCTTCTTCTTCTTCTCATTCTCTCCCTATTTCTGATTCAATTAAAACAACACACAACACAAACAATAACAACAATAATAATAATAATAATAATAATAATAATAATAATAATAATAATAATAATACGAGTAGCAGCAGCAACAACAACAAACGACGGCAACAACAACAAGCACAACAACAGCGACGACAACAACAACAGCGGCCACCATGGCCATGGTCGCCGGAGCTCCGGCCAACACCACCACCGTCACCCTCTCTCCCTTCTCGGCCCTGCTCTTTTCCCTTCCCTTTTCCCCCCTGTTTTCGGCCACCACCGGAGCCACCGTGTGCCTCACCACCGCCATTAATGGTGAGCTCAGAAGCTCGAGCTCGACCACCGTTCCTGACCACCGTCGCCGCCTCTGTCGGCTGCCACCATGAGCACCACCGTGCTCTGGCGCCTCCCCTGCTCTCTCCTCTGCCCTCTTCTTCTCTGCCACCGTGAACCACGGGGCCCTGCCCACCGTGGCCTGGCCTTGCTCTGCTTCCTGTCGTATTCTTATCGTCGGTAAGTGTTGTCGATTAAATCGTTTTTATTTCATTAGATTATCGACTTTTGATTTGGCCCATTTTAATTGATTTCCTTTGTTTCTCGCCTTGCTCTCGCCGGAGATTCACCGGAGCTTCACCTCCGGCAACCACCACGGTGACTACCACCGTGTTCTGCTCCTCTCTGCTCTCCCTGTTGGCTAACGTAGTATGCCTCCCCTCTGCTCACTCGCCTCTCTGTCTTTCCCCTGCTCCCGGCTCGGTTTCGACTTTGACCACGGAGTCTTCTCAATGGTGAGCTGCGTTTCAGCTCTATTTTAATTAATATGAAGTACTCTCGGTTTCATTTTATTCATCATGTCAATACATCGTGTCTCACGCTCGAAATTTAATTCACTTCTATTAAATTTTGTCCTCGTTCTATTTTGTAAATGATTTGTATTCTCTTTTTGTGGGTGTGCTGTCAACGTCATTATCGCTGTCGCTGTTCTCTTTCGACTTCACTACTATTTGGGTCCAAGAGGAAACGGGTCAGTTTTGGGTCTTGAGTCGACAATATCGTGGATCCAGACGAGCTAAGGAAATTCGTACCGAGCTAACCTAAGGTGCACCCGCACACTATATTTGACTTGCACCATCTAAGTGAATAATTGTTATTTTCTTAATTTATGTATTTAGAATATATAAGTTTTGTGTTCATATGATATATAAATAATTTATGTGATTTTGTGAATTTTGATTGTGTGTTATTTTGTTATAATATAATGTTGAATTGAATTGTGAAATATGATTTTTGTGATAATATGTGTTGGGTGGAAAAATGTGGTGTTAAAGTATGGTTGAATTTATATGAAATGTTATCATGTAAAATTGTATGTTATTTGTAAATTAAAATATATTAAATATAAGTACCACGAGTATAAAATAAGACTAAAATATTATTAACCGACTTAAGTAAATAAACTAAATAAATGTAGAAATATTTATAGTCGTAAAAATATTTATAACTACTAAAAGTTTACTAAGTATAATTATACAAAAAGGTTAAATTTATGTTTTAATATATGGGTTAACTAATGAACTAAATTTTAAACTAGTAATGAACTTAAGATATAAATTTCACTAAAGGAGCTTCACCTAAAGTATTAAATATAAATAAATTAAGGGAAGTTTCGAAAATAAATTGAAGACTAGGCGAAGTCGTATAAAAATAAATTTAGGAACTAACGTCGCAAATATTAATCGCGCTAGAGCTAAAATGTCAAGATTTCAATTATTAAAGATCAACTAAATTGACTAAGTATACAAAGTGAGAGTGAAAATATAAGTAAAATTTTATAAATTAACTAATATATATGATATATAAATTTCACCTCTATGATTATAATTAAAAGTAAAATTCAAAATGTCGAATACTATATATATCCTTATAATTTAAGAATTTCATATCAACATAAAAACTCACGAAATTAATATGAGCCGTGTTATAAAGAATAAAAATTAAACTATAAAGTTTATGGCATTATAAAAAGTTATAAATTTAAATAAGTTAAACTTAAGTGAATATTACTAAAATATAAATATTAATGATCTTGCGATCAAAATATCATTTCACCTTAATCGAATAAGTAAAGAAAAATTATAATACGAAGTCGTATTAGGAAATTAAACCGCCTAGAGGAAATTTAACTAAATGTCAGTTAATTATATTTTATCAAAGATCTAAAACTTGACAAATCTCATCTAAGTAATATTTCTAAAGTTAAAATAAATGTTATGAATATTATGTAACTAAACACCTTCATTATTTATACTAACTATGAAAATATCAAATGATTATTATATTAAATGAAACTTGGAATATTTATATCACTAATTGTAAACATACTTAAGTTGAAATTTAAACGAAACTAAATCTTTTAACTTAATCAATTAAAATACTTACACTTGAATAAAATGAATTAGTCACTTAAAACTATTTAGGTTACTCAAAATAAAGAACCTTAAAGTAAACTAAGTAACGAGAATAAATATTTAAAAGAAAATAATGAATAGTAACCGTGACGAATTGTAAATGATGAATAGTAACTAAAATTTCAAAATGGTTTAACTTACTAAGATAATAAATCTAAATGCAATACAAAAATAAGATAAGAATCAATAAAATAGCAAAGTTTTAACAATTACTTAAAATAAACATAAATAAAATAATAAGTGGACATGTTAAGAAGAATATCAACATATACTTCAAATAAAATACCTTACTTGCTCTGTTTATATGAGATCATGTGGTACGTTATATTTAATTATAAAAGTTTGACGATATATTTAAGTTTCCGAATTGTCACTTGATTTGAATAAACAAGGAAATAAGAATTTGAAGGAATGAACTACTTGAATAAAATACTTGGATTGTTCGCCATGTTGCGACTCTTGAAATTCGAAGTTAACGAGGTAGCTGTCTATGGGGACTTGGGCTCCCTCCCTGAGTTGCCCAAGGCTATTCAACGATCTTAAGATTGCTGTTTGACGTGTGGTATCAACCTCAGGGATGGGGCATACTTGATACTTCCGCGGGCCCATAGAATAGTAATTGGAAACGCCAACCCCATCCGGGGGTACCCGTCTCTGGTGATAGTCGAACTTTTTCGTCGGTGATACCTTTTGAATAGCGAATAAGTATGATCCTCGATAGGTAGTGTATGCATACATTAGACAAGGGATTGAATCATCCTTATTACCTTAGATATCTTTAAGCCTGGTAGTCACGTCCAAGTTATGTTGGCCCTACCGGCTACTGCGCGGATTATGTCTGCATGCTTCCGCCTTACTAACGAAGACTCATTTGTTCATCACATGTTGAATGTATTTTCCTTGTTTGATTGATTTTTGTTTGAATGATTTGGCTTCTTGAGTATTGAAATACGATTTGTTGAGAATGATCTTTTACGAGTATTGTGTGCTTATGATGTGAATTACACTCATGTTTGAACCATTATGATTCCTTTTATGTGATGCATGCCTGCTTGCTATTTGTTCTTTTATCTATTTATTATATATATCGCATACGTTTAGAATTGCATGTATAGAAAGAGTGACGCGGGTAGAACGGGAATAAACAGGTACCCCGAGACTTGAATGACGATCTACAGCAGGGGATTTGAAGACCTTATTTTGTAATTCGTTTTGAGAGATTGTAATCGAATATACTCTGCTTTATCTTTAGACTCATATTATGTATATTGAGTTTGTAAGACGATAACAGCTGGTTTGTAATAATTAGACTTAATTAATTTTCCGCCTTAGTTTAATTAAAGTCACGAAAAACCGGGTTGTTACATCCGGTGAGCTGCTCCGGTGGCCGTGGCCATGGTGGCTGTGACAGCCGGCTTCGGTGGCGACTACCGTGCTGCTGTTGTCGTTATTGTTGTTGGTTGTTTGTTTTCGTTGAGTTGTTGATTTTGTTGTTGTTGTTGAGTGTTGTCGTGTGTTGTTATTGTTGCTATGGTCATTGTTGTTTTATTTAATAAGGGATAAAGAGGGAGGAAGAATAAGAAGAAGTAGAAGAAGAAGAAGAAAAAAAACAAAAAAAAAAAAAAAAAAAAAAGAGGCAGTAAACCAAAAATGAGGGAGTTAGGGTTTTAGTGTTGTGGAAGCATTATACAAATATCAAAAAGAGTGGGTAAGAGTGAGTGTCGACATACTTGGGAGTATTGTTGGGTCAGTTTCATTTGTTTGCTCCGTTTTATTTACTCTTATTTATAAACTTTTATATTTTATAAATTATATTATACTTTAAATTATTTGTAACAACCCGGTTTTTCGTGACTTTAATTAAACTAAGGCGGAAAATTAATTAGGTCTATTTATTACAAAACCAGCTGTCATCGTATTACAACTCGTTATACATAATAAGAGTCATAGATAAAACAGAGTTTATTCGATTACATTCTCTCAAAATATAAGGTAAGGCCTTCAATCCCCTTGTGTAGATCAGCAATCAAGTCTCGGGGTACCTAAGACTGTTCTCAAAAATTAGCTTTTTCAGCCCCGCACATTCTAAACAACATATATATCCATACAACAATGCAGTTCATAAAGCATAACATAAAACAGTTCATTTAACATGGCAATTAAATCATCAGGTCATATCAATTCATATAATATAACCCTTAAATCAACAAATTTTCTCAATTCATAATCATGTAGGCAAATCATTATCATTTCATTTATAATCGGGGTAGTCGACCCTTTTCAATTATTCACCTAGTAACATATACTCGCGAGTCTTGACTACAGAGCGGCTTGTGTACTCTCATGGTAAATCACCCATATGATTCGCCATCAAAGTGCACTAGTTACTCAGACTCGTACATCAGATCAAACACTAAGTAGCATAAGATACAGCTACCTAACATCCAACACAACATGGATAATCTAAGATGGAATCCACTATAAGTCAACAAACCAGTAAGGATGGAAACATGCAGACCTAATAAGCGTCCGCGCAATAGCATGCCGGTCACATCAACGGACTTTAATAGCTAAAGATATCAAGCAGGTAATAAGGAGGATCAGTCCCTTGTCTTTTGTATGCATACACTACCCTATTGGTACGACTATTACACTACGACAGATTCCCCGGATGGGAATGGTCATTTTCCGTTACCTCATATGGGCCCGTGAACGAATCGATACCCAGGTCGAAAATCACGTTAAATAACGACTAGGAGAGCCATTAAATGTACCACTAGCACCTGATAAGCATGATAGTGTCCCCATATGCGGCTACCTTACCAACCCTGACTCTATAGCTTTTAACATCGCAGACACCCGAGTATTTCACGCTTACTTTCTTTATCATTTTCTCATTCTTTTAGTACGCAGGTGATAGTTCATTATAATTGATATCGTCGAACTTGTATAATGAAATTCTAGTTCTTCAGATAAGCCGTAACAAAGTAGAAAACTTAAATAATTTATTTTGAGTCCGTTAGTAAATCTTAAATATTTTTACTATTCATTATTCTACTATTCACGTATTTTACTATTCATCGTATTTTACTATTCATCGTATTTACTATTCACCGTATTTACTATTCATCGTATTTACTATTCATCGTATTTTTATACGTATTTGTATTTTAGTATTTCGTATATGTACGTATTTTTATACGTATGCGTATTTTATACTTTGTATTTTATTCGTATTTTTATTAAGTACAAGTACTATTAGTATTTATTATTTTATTCTTATACTTAGTATATTTACATTTCATACAATTTTCTATACTTAGATATTTACTAAAGGATCAAATTCGCTTTTATTTTCTAAGTATAAAATTCTAGTTTTAAAGTCGTTAAGTTCGTTTTGTATTTAGTGATTTGAAATATTATTTTAGAAACGAAACTCGGTTATATTTAGTCATGAACTTAACTAAAATTTTAACGGTTTCAAACTTTAGTGATATCGTCCAAGTTCATTTTAAATAGTCCGTATATTCAAATCCAAATTTAAGCAAAGGTAGTAACACACGATTTAGTTCCTTTTTATAATGGTTAAACAATCCTTTAACGGTTTAACATATTTCAATTCTAACTAAATCGGTTTATACAAAAATTCATTTCTAACAACTAGTTAACTTTAGTGACTTAGTGATAAATTCATTTTGGTTAAATTTGGTCTATTTTAAATGGTAATGTCGTGTGGTTTAATATATATGCCAAAATTGATTTATTTCTCTTAATTTCTTAATTCAATTTATTAACCACTAATTAAATTATTTTAACAATTAAACTAAAAAGTGATAAAAATAATCTTGACCCACAATTAAAGGGGAATGCCGTAGCTAAGGGTAGTGTTGCTCAAATTTTTATTTTTTTGATTTTTACCGGTTTTTAGCTTAAAGTTTTTATATACTAATTATTTAAAATATACTAAAGTGATTTAACTAACTTTGTAATTTTCACTAAACATTTTATTTCATTTATGAATAGTGATTTTACTCACATTAAATTTCTAACTTTTATCATTTAAAAGGTTTAGTTTATTTAACTTATATATTTAGTATTGTATTTACTCACTAAAGGATTTAAACAACATTTAACTTTAACTTTATAAAATTTGTGAATCAAACTAGTTTAAAAACTAAGAACACTTAAGCTTTTATAATGAACATTTTAAACTCAAATCTTTATATTATTGTTTTATTTTCTCAAATTTTAGTAGTAAGTCTAATTAACCTAGACTAATCATCATATGTGATTTAGAAAAATTAAAACTAAAAATTAGTCCAAAAAGTATAGTAAAACCGTGTACATGTATAGGTGTTCACTAATTTTTATTTTTGATTTTTATACTTCTAATTCAACAACTAATTTCCCTTATATCATTTATGTATTTAACATGGGTGAAAATCATACATAAACATTAACACAAAAGTAAATCATTTCATACAAAATTAACAACAACACTTCAAGAACATATACACACTTTAAAACATTTAAATTTCATACTAATTTCATTTTAAGTCCAACACATAAACTAATTATATTTTCATAACCATCTTATTCATAGTATTTTAAGCATGCAATTAACAAAAATTAAAACGAAAAATTTAGTGAAATTTAGGGAGAATGCCGTGAGGTTCCATATGTGAGCATACAATTTTATTTTTCGATTTTTGTCTCCTAATTTATCATGTGATGCTAGGTGATCATAAACACAAAAAATATAACACATAACATTTATAGCATGCGATTTACAAAATTAAAACCTAGTGTGCGGGGGCACCTTATTTGGTTAGTGAAAGGAATGCTTAGCAATTATCGGGATCGATAATGTTGTCGAATATGCTCAAGTCGACACCTCCACCTTGCTCCTCGTCTTTGGTTAGGATGATACATAAGAATGAAATAAGTAAGTTAGTAATTTATTTAACTAGCTAAACTATACTAATAAAAATTTAAGTGTAGTATTGTTTTGTTTTTAGTTTTAATTGATATACATATTTTTAATGACTTTGATTTATTTACTTAGTTAAAAGATGAGATGATTATTAAGATAATTAGTGGAGGATTAATACAAGTGTGCTAGTGAATTTAAAACAAGAAATGAAAGTTTAAAGGAGAAAAGCTAGAGGAAGAAGATGAAGATCTTCAAAGGAAACCAAGGAGGGAGATGAAGTTTGTCTTACAAAAGGTCTTGAGTTGTGTTTTTATTAGAGAGGAAAATGGAAGGACTTAGAAAGAAAAGTTTGATGTGTTGTGTTTGTGTATGTCGTGTAAGTGTAGTTGTAATACCCACTAATTTTAAGTTCCTTGAATAATATTTTTTCTTTTTAGATGAAGTGAGCCTCAAAAAAAAAAAAAAAATAATACAGAGTAATTTATAACCAATAAAAAAAAATTAACTATATATGTATAGTTTTAAATTATAGGTAATTAGTAGTCTATTTATATATATATAAGTATTTATTTATTTTATAAATTGGGAAGTCAAGAAATTAGTGATATATAATTTACTATTTAATTGTATAACTAGATTCACTTTATTTATGACTTGATCTCAATATATTTTGATACACTATATTATAATTATATTATTTTAATTGTTATAGATAATATTTCTTAAATTGTATTTTATGAATCTAAATTTTATTAGGGAAATAAAAAAATTATTATTTTACCTAAGATAATTTAGAATTGGCTACAGATATTACTATTTGCATATTTAATGGTCAAGTGTCATAAAATCCTTAATAAGAATAATAATTGGTCAACACGGAAGATTTTAATTTGCTAATTAAGTCACAACCTTACAATCTTACCATACAATAGTATAATACTCCTCTACATAAACTATTTTAATCACACCATAACTCTACTTTTAGATGAATTCTAAATTAAAGCACTCAAGTTTAATTTCCTAAACCAATTAAATTTCCCATGCAACTACTATATATTATTCCGTAGGATGTTTTCACTAAACCTAGATTATCATCAAACCTCGGTCCTCTCTCTCGGTCAACTAGCTTGTATGCGGATTTGCGGTCACATAATCCATCAATTGTTTTCCATTCTTCTATGATCCGAATTTGGCCGTGGATTCACTATAAATTTCTCTTTGATTGTCTGACTACTCGTGTGCTGTTTGTAAGGTAAGTACGATTGCTTATCTCCTTATCAAATATTTTTATTTTAAAATTTATATTGTAGTGTTTTAAAGATGGTTTCTCCAATCGTTTTATCTTTTCCATACAATTTTATTAAATTTTACCATATTTATCGTTTTGAAGTGTTAAAGGCTCATATTATTTTAAATTGGCTTACAAATATTTTTGGATTAAGTCTTTCTCAAATCTTTTCATATTTTATATAATTTTGTTCAAGTGTGTGTTTATGACTGCTTCTGAATTGTTGTTCAAGAATTATTCTGAGAATTTCCTAATTATTCTATTTTATCATCTTATTACTATCTCAATTTTCATATGAATTGCATTCTCAAGTACTTTAAATTATTTTGGTTATCCCGATGATATCCCGTCCCTTCTATGGGCATTATTCTGAGAGTTGTTATCGATAGTGATGATTCATTAAAGTTCAAATGCAGGGTCAGTTGATCGAGCCCTCACCTCTAGATCCTCCCCTTTGTAGTACTCATTGGGGGATACGCGTATTCGGGACTATTGGGTCTCTATTCTTATTGCCCACTATCAAGGGCCAACTTTTGGTTGGTCGGTGAGGAAAAAAAAAAACAGAGAGTTATTGGCCATCGGAAGAGTCTCATTCTTATGGGACTAAAATCTTTTCTGTATCGAGTACTTGTGAATGAAACTTATTTATATTTTCTTTGATTGTTTTTCAGTGATTTATCAATATTAATGTTTTTGAAAACTGCAAGTAAAAGACTTTCTAAAATGATTTTCAAAATCGTTTTTACTAGATATGGGTCGTACTTACTCAACGTTTTTGTTGACTTTGTTTTTGTGTTTTAAATAACTTGCAGGTTAGTATGTGATCGCGGGGATGGGTATCGTGAGAGACGCTGCGTTTTAATTTCACTACATTTGAATAAACTCTTTAATTATTCTTTTGCGACTTGATTTCATAATAAATGGATTTTGTTTTTATGTAATTTTTTATAACTTACTTTGTTAAGAATTTTTATTTTGGTTTTATTATTAAATACCTCAGTTACTATTAGTAGCATTCTCGATTTTTGGCCTTGCGAGTTGTGGATTTTAAGTATGTAAACGAGGCTAGAAATCGGGGGTGTTACAGTAGTAGTGTAGTAGTAGTTGTAGTTTTGTTTTTGTAATATCATGCAATGTGTGAATGCATTAGTATATTTATTTTCAATCAATTAAGGCATGTGATGAAGTGATTTTGTAGGCATGCAAAAGTAATAGGGTGGCTTGACTAATGAAGTAGGAGAAAAAGAAAGAAAAACACATGGAGCTAGGAAGTATAACGTGCAAGGAGTAGTAGTACTTGTAGTTGTAATGTTTTGCATTAAGTAGTATGTGTGAAAGCAAGAGTCTAACAAGTTGTATAAAGCATGTCATTAGTCAAGGCTTAGGATGATGAAATGAAAATATAGGGTGGCAAGACATTGACAAGGTAGTAAAATGAGGAAGAAAAAGGAAAGCAACCTTGAGCCTTGCACCATGACTAATCTCGGCTAGCGTGGATCAAGTTGGGTCGATTTTTGTTTTCTTAAATTTTTCGATTTACGCGTACGGGAAAAGTCTCGAGATAAAAATATAGTCTTAACATAATGTTTAGAAGTAAGTTCGAAAATAAAAATGAAAGTACGTTTCAAAACGAAGTCAAAACAAAAATTGGGTACTAGCTCCTCGTAACTTTGAAATAAAATTTAATTTGATCGAAATATATATTTTTTCTTTTCGTTGAATGTTATCGATTTAAATCATTATACTCAAACGTCACAAAGTTTATCAGTTTTGAATAAGTGTGATTTGAAATTTCGAGGTTTAGCGAAAAAGGAACTAGTTAAATAGAATATGACTAGTAATTTGTTTATTAAAATAACATGTTTTCTTTTTAATAAACAAAATGATTAAATAAATGGTTGATGTTAAGAGTTGAATTTGTATAAGTCAAAAAGAAAGAAGATTAGTTGACTTGGTCAACAAATGTGGCTCGGCCACCTTGGGTCAAATTGACCTCGTTTTGCGCGCCGAAATTTGTCGTTGAGAAAATTTGTCGTAGGTGTTTCATTTGATTTATCGAGTTTGAAAATGTAAAAATAAAGTTCAAATTTGAAGTATATCAAAATAGTTTTAATTCAGGTGCGAGAAAAGTTGTAGTGCATTGTGTTAGAAAAATGTTGAGCGAGATTGTTTGATTTAAAGACTCGCGCAATTATAAAAGGCTTAACTTAACATGGAGTGTTACATGTTTAGCGAAAAAAATTCAGTCGCATTTTTATTATAAGGAAAAAGGATGAATTTAATTTAAGGAATTAAATTCTTTCATAATATTTTGTGATAAAAAACACGGGGTGTTACAATCCTACCCCCTTAAGAAAAGTTTCGTCCCCGAAACTTGAAAAGAGTGGATAACTGCTCAAGGTTAAACAAGGCAGTTAAAGAGAATACTGAGATTTTACAAATTGAATAATAACATTTGGTTTTGTTGGAATAAGACCTTTTTGAAAAGTTTGAATTTTTCCAATAAATATAGGAACGTTGTATAGAGTGATAATATTGGAGAGCAAAATCGTGTTTGATTTTATTAATGTGACATTTAAATAAATATAGAAATGTTGCTGGAATGTTATTTTTGAAAATGACTTGAAAGAGGTCCACAAAAAGGTAGGCTTGTAAGTTTTGTACGGATTTAAATGAAATCAAAATAATAAGAGTCTTAGGAACAAAAATAATTTATTTAGTTTTGAGAATACAAGTTAACCATAAAATAGTTTGAAAATAAGAAATTTCAGATTTTAGTAGGACTTTAACATTGTCAAAATATAGTCCTACCCCCTTAAGAAGTTTTAAACGTATATACCTAATATTATTATTGTTACTTTTAATGGCCACTCAATCAAGATATATAGCCTTTAGGAAAAGAACGGCAATTAGGGAAAATGGATAAAAATCGTGGTGGTCATGAGGAGAATATGAGCTTTATTGAAATTAGGGGAAGTATTGGTTATCGTTGAATGGTTAAACGAAATTTTTTTAGAGAATTATGGATAACCTTGTTGACATAGCTCATTTTCTTCAGTTTATTATTATAATGTTATTAGATGAAACGGAAATGTTATAAATCATATTTCGGGTAAGATTGAAAATTTATAATAATGGATGACGTAAAAACATAAAATTTTGTATATATTTCTAAAATAGAGGAAGTAGTAGGAATAAAACAATTTCAGTGATTTTAGAAATGAGGAATAATTTCCGAAGATGTTTTAAATGTAGCATACGGAAGTAAGTTTTCGAAGGTGGTTAGGGCTTAAGATTTACGATTTTAAATATTTAAAATGAGATTGTAAAGCTAATAATTTTGAAACTAACCAAGTTAAAAATATTTAATTTTAAAGGCTAAGGATGTTTCCGTATCGAATAAAGTAAAGGCAGGTAATGAATTAACCAGAAATTTACCCGTGATGACGTCTACGTCAGGGCAATCCTCGGTGTCTTCGTCAACCTCTGTCAAGACGTAAACACGTCCTTGTACCTTAACCGCAGTCGGCGGTCCCGTGTTTATCCTTCCCATTGTTCCCTTTTTCGGGCACACGTTAGCTTTGTGTCCCACTTCCTTGCAGAAGAAGCAAGTGATTGGTGCTCCGTTGCATTGCTTCCCAGGGTGTAGGGCCTTGTGGCAGAAAAGACAATTGTCCGATCGTACAATCGGCGGCGGGGTTCTTCCACCTTTGGTAGTCAGCCTTCCATGACTCGAGTTGTTGTTATTACGGTTATAAACCGGCTTGTTGAAACCCCTGCTCTGAAAGTTTGGCCTCTGGAAGCTCTCCTGTTGAAAGTTCGGTTTCTGGATATAGCTAGCACTTGCCACATGGGGCGTGAACGTCTTCTTCTTCTTTTTCTCTTCAGCTTCCCTCTTCTGGATGGGTGCCCAGATACACGTTGCCTTTTCGTAGGCTTCAGCAAAGTTCCTACAGCCGAACCCGCTCATGTTTATCCTCAGGTCATTAGCCATGCCTCGTATGTAACGAGTTGCGAGTTCCTCCTCGCTAGTCAATATCTTAGGAGCAAACTTGGACAGCTCCTGATATTTTTCTGTGTAAGCTTGTAGGGACATTTCACCCTGGTTTAGATTCCTAAACTCTTCTTCTTTTTCCCACTTCAACTCTTCCCCAAAGTACTTGTTTTCCAACATGGTCTTAAACTCGCTCCAGTTATAGAGTCTTAGGGGAAATTGGGCTTTGATTAGGCGCCACCAACTATTTGCCTCTCCCTTCAGATAGTATGCCACCACGTTCACCATTTCGTTAGGTGGTGTCTTGCTCAGTTCTAGCAATTTTTCCATTTCCTCGATCCACTCTGTCAAGACCGTGGGGTTGACAGAACCGGAATATGTTTGAGGTCGGTGTTTGGAGAATCTTTCAAATGCGGACTGATTGTTCCCGCCACCATGATTTTGGTACATATTCTGAGCAATTTTTGTAATTGCATCTTCGAAACCTTTTCTCCTTGCCTCCTCTTCGGCAAAATGTTGAGCGAAATTAGGGTCAGCCATATTGTTTATGTTGTTTGCATCCATTCTGAAAATATTGGACTGTATGAATTTGTGTAGTTCCTAAAAGAGGCATATTATGGAATACAAGATAAAAATAGGTTACATCGATTTGAGTAGCAAAAGCATCTAACACATTTTCTAGGAAGATAACAGAAAGTAGAAGGTAGGGACAACGACTCCTAATAGTGCCATACAGAATCTCTAACGTTAGGTAGTTAAAATCTAGGAATTTTACAAAATGTTGTCCGAACTAGTAGTTAATAAGGCTAACAGGTCCTAGAGCCCGTTTGAGGACTCCGCATCGCTGAACTCCTGCTCGACATCATCAAAGGTGTGTCCCTCAGTAATGGCACGGCATGCGAGCCTGAGGCCGCATTTGAAGAAATTCCACTCGTGAAACTTTTCCCCTCGAACTGTAGCCATGTGGCGTACCGTAAACCACCAATGGGAAGCTTCGCCTCTGAGGAATCTCTCGGTCAGACGTACCTTCCACTCTTCATGAACTCCTGCCTCAACGAACTTCGCTTCCATCTCATGTATCCAACTTACGCAAGTGTCGCGGTCTCCTGCGAATTTGCGCGGAGGATTCCTTAAGAATTTCCTGTAGGCCGTAACTCTGGCACGGTTACTTCGTCCAAGCCCCGGAGCAAACGAACGCATAGGAATGGCACGGAGAGCGCTTCGCTTCCAGTTGATCGAACGATGATTCCTTCCGTCTCCACATGTTGGTGCATCTCCGGTCGATGACATCTACGAGGGATTTTAAGGAAAGGAGTCAAACAACAACGAAAATATTGTTTGAACGGAAATAAAATGGCTATTAAGAGAATATAAATTTTTGATCGAACAAAGACAGGATCAAAAAGGTTTAAGAATTTTCATTAGTGAAATTGGTTAAGAAATTGGTAGATGTCCTCACTTCGTATAATTTGGTACTCCTTCAGCGTTGTACTTCTCAAGAATTAAGTTTATTATTTCGATTTTATATCCGAGGATAGTTGTTAGTTTGAGTCAGTCACCTCAGCAAGTAGCAAGTATACGATAGTTAGTGTATTTTATTTTAGGGTTGTAGTTCTTTTATAAAAAAAATTTTAGCGTATGGTCGGTACTTAAAGTTTCTACCCATCCTCACACTTTAAAGTGATCTAAGTTATTTATTTTAGCGATCTAAGATTTCTAATTTATTATTTGATCCTATAAGTCTATGCCTGACATATATATTGATATGTATGTCTGGCCCAGGTGTCGTCTCGCTAGATGAGATAACTTTAAGTTATTCACGATCATGAGCGACTACGATACCAGAATAACCCTTAGGTTTTTCGTGACTTTAATTAAACTAAGGCGGAAAATTAATTAAGTCTATTTATTACAAAACCAGCTGTCATCGTATTACAACTCGTTATACATAATAAGAGTCATAGATAAAACAGAGTTTATTCGATTACATTCTCTCAAAATATAAGGTAAGGCCTTCAATCCCCTTGTGTAGATCAGCAATCAAGTCTCGGGGTACCTAAGACTGTTCTCAAAAATTAGCTTTTTCAGCCCCGCACATTCTAAACAACATATATATCCATACAACAATGCAGTTCATAAAGCATAACATAAAACAGTTCATTTAACATGGCAATTAAATCATCAGGTCATATCAATTCATATAATATAACCCTTAAATCAACAAATTTTCTCAATTCATAATCATGTAGGCAAATCATTATCATTTCATTTATAATCGGGGTAGTCGACCCTTTTCAATTATTCACCTAGTAACATATACTCGCGAGTCTTGACTACAGAGCGGCTTGTGTACTCTCATGGTAAATCACCCATATGATTCGCCATCAAAGTGCACTAGTTACTCAGACTCGTACATCAGATCAAACACTAAGTAGCATAAGATACAGCTACCTAACATCCAACACAACATGGATAATCTAAGATGGAATCCACTATAAGTCAACAAACCAGTAAGGATGGAAACATGCAGACCTAATAAGCGTCCGCGCAATAGCATGCCGGTCACATCAACGGACTTTAATAGCTAAAGATATCAAGCAGGTAATAAGGAGGATCAGTCCCTTGTCTTTTGTATGCATACACTACCCTATTGGTACGACTATTACACTACGACAGATTCCCCGGATGGGAATGGTCATTTTCCGTTACCTCATATGGGCCCGTGAACGAATCGATACCCAGGTCGAAAATCACGTTAAATAACGACTAGGAGAGCCATTAAATGTACCACTAGCACCTGATAAGCATGATAGTGTCCCCATATGCGGCTACCTTACCAACCCTGACTCTATAGCTTTTAACATCGCAGACACCCGAGTATTTCACGCTTACTTTCTTTATCATTTTCTCATTCTTTTAGTACGCAGGTGATAGTTCATTATAATTGATATCGTCGAACTTGTATAATGAAATTCTAGTTCTTCAGATAAGCCGTAACAAAGTAGAAAACTTAAATAATTTATTTTGAGTCCGTTAGTAAATCTTAAATATTTTTACTATTCATTATTCTACTATTCACGTATTTTACTATTCATCGTATTTTACTATTCATCGTATTTACTATTCACCGTATTTACTATTCATCGTATTTACTATTCATCGTATTTTTATACGTATTTGTATTTTAGTATTTCGTATATGTACGTATTTTTATACGTATGCGTATTTTATACTTTGTATTTTATTCGTATTTTTATTAAGTACAAGTACTATTAGTATTTATTATTTTATTCTTATACTTAGTATATTTACATTTCATACAATTTTCTATACTTAGATATTTACTAAAGGATCAAATTCGCTTTTATTTTCTAAGTATAAAATTCTAGTTTTAAAGTCGTTAAGTTCGTTTTGTATTTAGTGATTTGAAATATTATTTTAGAAACGAAACTCGGTTATATTTAGTCATGAACTTAACTAAAATTTTAACGGTTTCAAACTTTAGTGATATCGTCCAAGTTCATTTTAAATAGTCCGTATATTCAAATCCAAATTTAAGCAAAGGTAGTAACACACGATTTAGTTCCTTTTTATAATGGTTAAACAATCCTTTAACGGTTTAACATATTTCAATTCTAACTAAATCGGTTTATACAAAAATTCATTTCTAACAACTAGTTAACTTTAGTGACTTAGTGATAAATTCATTTTGGTTAAATTTGGTCTATTTTAAATGGTAATGTCGTGTGGTTTAATATATATGCCAAAATTGATTTATTTCTCTTAATTTCTTAATTCAATTTATTAACCACTAATTAAATTATTTTAACAATTAAACTAAAAAGTGATAAAAATAATCTTGACCCACAATTAAAGGGGAATGCCGTAGCTAAGGGTAGTGTTGCTCAAATTTTTATTTTTTTGATTTTTACCGGTTTTTAGCTTAAAGTTTTTATATACTAATTATTTAAAATATACTAAAGTGATTTAACTAACTTTGTAATTTTCACTAAACATTTTATTTCATTTATGAATAGTGATTTTACTCACTTTAAATTTCTAACTTTTATCATTTAAAAGGTTTAGTTTATTTAACTTATATATTTAGTATTGTATTTACTCACTAAAGGATTTAAACAACATTTAACTTTAACTTTATAAAATTTGTGAATCAAACTAGTTTAAAAACTAAGAACACTTAAGCTTTTATAATGAACATTTTAAACTCAAATCTTTATATTATTGTTTTATTTTCTCAAATTTTAGTAGTAAGTCTAATTAACCTAGACTAATCATCATATGTGATTTAGAAAAATTAAAACTAAAAATTAGTCCAAAAAGTATAGTAAAACCGTGTACATGTATAGGTGTTCACTAATTTTTATTTTTGATTTTTATACTTCTAATTCAACAACTAATTTCCCTTATATCATTTATGTATTTAACATGGGTGAAAATCATACATAAACATTAACACAAAAGTAAATCATTTCATACAAAATTAACAACAACACTTCAAGAACATATACACACTTTAAAACATTTAAATTTCATACTAATTTCATTTTAAGTCCAACACATAAACTAATTATATTTTCATAACCATCTTATTCATAGTATTTTAAGCATGCAATTAACAAAAATTAAAAGCGAAAAATTTAGTGAAATTTAGGGAGAATGCTGTGAGGTTCCATATGTGAGCATACAATTTTATTTTTCGATTTTTGTCTCCTAATTTATCATGTGATGCTAGGTGATCATAAACACAAAAATATAACACATAACATTTATAGCATGATTTACAAAATTAAAACCTAGTGTGCGGGGGCACCTTATTTGGTTAGTGAAAGGAATGCTTAGCAATTATCGGGATCGATAATGTTGTCGAATATGCTCAAGTCGACACCTCCACCTTGCTCCTCGTCTTTGGTTAGGATGGTACATAAGAATGAAATAAGTAAGTTAGTAATTTATTTAACTAGCTAAACTATACTAATAAAAATTTAAGTGTAGTATTGTTTTGTTTTTAGTTTTAATTGATATACATATTTTTAATGACTTTGATTTATTTACTTAGTTAAAAGATGAGATGATTATTAAGATAATTAGTAGAGGATTAATACAAGTGTGCTAGTGAATTTAAAACAAGAAATGAAAGTTTAAAGGAGAAAAGCTAGAGGAAGAAGATGAAGATCTTCAAAGGAAACCAAGGAGGGAGATGAAGTTTGTCTTACAAAAGGTCTTGAGTTGTGTTTTTATTAGAGAGGAAAATGGAAGGACTTAGAAAGAAAAGTTTGATGTGTTGTGTTTGTGTATGTCTGTAGATACCCGTATCCGTACCCCCCAAAAACAAACCCGATGATGAAAAGGACTGTCATACATGCTTTTAAAAAAAAGAGTCGAAACGGTACAAAAGTGTCTAAAACGTATTTGGTCATTTTTAGCGTATTAATTTGGACTTGCATAATCATAAAAATGAATGTCAACTTTAATCATTATGAGCATAACACGAACAAAATATAGGAACGTCTTTTTAAGCCAAGCCACAAAACAAATTTCAACTAGCTACAAAACGGCCCAAACTTACAAAAACGACCCAAAACACAACCCGCAAAACGGGCCAAAGTGCGTCCCGTGTCACATTTTCACAGAACTAGAAATTACAAAACCATAAAATAATATACTTTAATATTATTTTTTTTTCGAGCCAAAACCGAAAAACACGACAAAAACCGAAACACGAAAACCAAGATTCGGACCAAAACAGAACGACCCAAAAATACTTAACCCTTAAGCTAAGAATAAAACATCATCATTACTCAATCAACACCCAAAACCAAAAGGCGGCTGAAAATAGCACACCAAAACAAATTTAAAATCGCCAGTTAACAGGCGATTAAAAACCTAATCGCCTGTTAACAGGCGATTAAAAATTTGTTTTGGCGTGCAGCCTTTTGTGTTTTTCTTACAAAAATCCAACCCAAATGAAATAAAATTCGCCAGTGCACAGGCGATTATTATTTTGTTCACCCATAAACCAGCCAACCTCTATAAATACCAACCCCCTTAATTCATTTCAAATAATCGGTTTTTAACACTTATACACTATTCACAAAAATCCACTCAAAAATACCGTCTTTTCATTTTCGAAAGGTAAACCTTTTACCTACGTTTTGGACGTTTGAGACTCGGACAATGGGGTTACATTAACCCCAAACCCGATATTGGCACTAGCGAAGCCGTATTCGTAATACGGTTGTAGCAATTCGGATTCCTAATCCGTCTAAACCTCGCCAATATCGCATAAATAAACGACTCATTATCACTAAAGCAAACCGACGTCACTTTTATAATTACGCAAGTCCTCATTCATGCATTAAATAACGACTAGAATCACGGATCCAACACTAAATTGTACCGTTTCATAGAGTCTTTTAGCATGTCAAAACTGAGGGGTTTCCATAAATTCTAAATATAAGATCGGAAAATAACGTCTATAGTAATAATTTAGTCAATAAATTATTATTTAACGTACATTTCCTATAGCAAAGTCATTATTTTGACTATTTACATTATTTATGCATTTTAATCGAGTCATGTTTATTCGCACTTGTACGTAGCGTGACTTTTAGCCCAAATATCGAAATTAAACAAATGTTTTCAAATTAGTAGAGACTACTCTTACGTAGGCCTTTGATTACTGTTTTCAAAACTCATTTTGTCAAAACTTTCGAAAAGTAACCTCACTCCGAACCCCTTCTCTGGTTTCAAACCTTAGATTTTTAGGTATCGACGCACCTTGAAATCTGAGACACTCGTGTCTTGTATTTCAAGACGCGTTGAATAGGTTCCAAATTCCTTTAATATTTGGTGGCGACTCCGAAAATACATTTCAAAAAGGACTTTTATACTTTTCTTTTTTTGATCACAAATTCATGCAATGATCTCCCCCATTTTTAGCAAAACTTCGCACTTTTTCCTGCGAGGCGCATTCCGCTTCCCGACGCCCCCGCGCGGGGCGAGGGCGGGCGCGCGCAGGGCGTCGATAGGTTTCTCTCGCTTTCCGGTACCTTCAGCTGGCGACTCCGCTGGGGACGAGCATGATTTTTATTATTTTTGAAAAACTTGTTTTTCTTTTATTTTAAAAACATAAAGAAGTGAAGCTTGAAACTTTGAAAACATTTACGCTTTCGATATTTGGGCAAAAGTACGTTGAGTCGAATCCTCCTGATTCAAACCACACCCTTTGAGGAACGGCCCCCAGTAACTCTCGCTTCATAAGCGAGGTAACTCCGGACACACTGTTCTCTCAACCCTCCACGATTACAAGTACGGCATCCGTACAAACGATCGTAACCAGTCAAACTTCGAATGCTCTAGGGCCCGTCTTGAATTCACACCTAAGACGTGTGTAGTCTTGCGGGTGCCCCTACCCAAACGTATCGAGAATGGCGGAGGGAACCTTACCCTATAAACCAAAAACTGTGTTTATATGTACAAGTGCTGAAGCTATAGTACCCTCACTATAGTAGTCTTTCAAAACTTTATGCATGCAAAAACTTTTCCTAGGCATTATACTTTTAAAATACGTCCATCTTTGAAATTGCTTTTTCAAACTTTTTTCAAAAAAGGTCATACTTTTAAAAACACGCCGTTAGGCTCTTTGACCTATAGTCATTTGAGTTTAATAAATAAAATGCCGCTACATTTAAAACCGACCTAGGATAACCACTATATCCCAGGTCCTTTTCAAAACGTAAATGAATTATGCGACTGACGTATCGTCATAATGCATTTATTGCTAAAAGTCTTTCACAAAGCAAAAACCCGAATATGTCAATTCATTTCGGAGATTTTAAATGAAATTAACTTTTAGAACTTTAGAATTAGCCCTAAGTCGAGTGGCTCTTTAGTCATCCCGACTTGATCTTTTTCTCTCAAAAAAAAAAACAAAACGCGGGATCATTCAGATGCGAACCCGTTGATTTACTCTTTGAATCAAGTGACCTATCGTCATTTTTGATTCAAATCCCTGAGTCACACGTAAAAGGCGAACAATTGATCACCTTTTACCCAAATTTTAACATCCTCAGATCGGCTAGCCTATCGCTACTTCGGTCTGATCCTTTTTTATCATAATCCAATGATAAACCCCCGGCAACATACCGCCAAACTGGGTTAATCGGATTATGATCATACAAATTTTCTTATCTCGAGAATAGGGACGTGTCAACATGCCTCTATCTCAAAAGCTTCCCGTGTCTTTTTAAAAGCTAAAAACACGAGTCAAGTCGAGTCACCCTTTTTACACCTTTGTGTCTTCCTTTGGTCGTGAATGTGATTTTTCATTTGAGTCTTTTTCCTTCTCTTTTAGAATCACTAAAGGTTTGAAAACTTTGTCAGGTCCGCTCATTGAAAAACCCTAAACACCCGGCTCGCGAACACAAGATGAATTTCCGTTTCAACCTCGCAAATGATGAAACTGCCTTTCCACCACCTCCTCCGCTAATGACGATCACCGAGCACGTAAGGCTGCTCGACCACAAGGTAGCCAATCTCACCGCTTTGTTCGAACATCTGGCCGCCATGCAAAAGATCGAAACCGAGAAAAACGCAAGACTATTCGCCGAAGAGTCTGCTCGACACATCAAAAGAATCCGATCCCTGGAAGATGAAATTCACAAATACAAGTTGGCCAAAACTTCGGATCATGGCCGCCAGGCAAATGCTTCTCCCACTGCAACAATGACTGAACCGTTTAACGCTATAAACTCGAGGGCACTAGCAAAGACGACCAAAGATTCCTAACACAGCCCACTCCTGCCTCACCCAGGTCATCATCAGTCGGACCATTTCCGTTGCAACAGCGACGAAGGTTCGATCCCCTCTATATGTCCTACTCAAAGGCATTAGAAAAGCTCGTAAGGAAGAACATTCTCCATCTTCCCAAACCCACCAGTGTACCACCTGAGGATAAAAAGCCATTATCATGGCACGAGGACTCGTACTGCGAGTTCCACAGGGGAAAGGGACATGACGCGAGAATCAAGCTCCGAAGAACGTAATCCAAGACATGATCGACAACGAAACGATCGATAAGCCAAGCATAGCTCC
This sequence comes from Dianthus caryophyllus, assembly GCA_023091065.1. Classification (NCBI taxonomy): domain Eukaryota; kingdom Viridiplantae; phylum Streptophyta; class Magnoliopsida; order Caryophyllales; family Caryophyllaceae; genus Dianthus; species Dianthus caryophyllus. The sequence goes on along the minus strand of CM041529.1, from coordinate 4,240,354 downwards.
TAAATCATCAGGCCAGCATGACACCTCCCTTGCTCGCCCCATTTTCGTAGGAACTCATCCCATCCTCAATCATCCCCTCCTGGCTCCCGCGAGCGATCACGAGGTCAACGTCCTTTTCGACAGCATCAACAACAACGGTAGCAACATCGATCACATTCGCCGAGCTAGGACAAGAACAAAACCAAGGCACGAAGATGAAAGGAAATTCCACCCAGATCCTCATCAACGCCCTCGACAAAGACGACGGCCACAATAAAGCTCCACACCCCCAACGCCCGTGACGCCCTTTTTAGATCTACAAATACCGCCGGATTCCTCCTGAACACACGAGCAAAAGCAAGGACAAAGACATACTCGAAAATATGATTACCCCACCCATAGCGAACGATCCGTCATATAACACAGCATGGCGAGATGCCAAGGAGATCCTCCCAGCACAACTCATTGACCGCATCGTTCGGGATTGGCTACCGGGTGCCATAACTTTCTCCCACGCAGATCTACCGCCCTTTCAAGACCCACACAACCCAGCACTCTACATAACCGTAGAGTGTCGCAATATGGTGCTACCTGTCACCCTCATCGTCAACGGCTCTGCAATCAACATCCCGCCTCTAACAATCGCCTCAAGCTAGGACTGAAGGAAAGTGACGTCGCCCCTTGCTCCAACAGCATAAGAGCGTACGACGGTACATCCCGCAGCATAGAAGGAGTCATATCCTTACTCATCATGGCTGGCTCTGTTAAAACCCAAACTGAATTCCAGCTCATGAATATCCCTCCGGCATATAACATGTTATTAGGAAGAACTTGGATTCACGCTACCGGGGCCATCACATCAACTCTACACCAGAAAGTGAAGCTTCCCTTTTACAACGAAGTCATTACCATAAAAGCCTCAGACTTTCGAGTCGCTCTCCATCAGCTGAAGCTTGAAGAAAATGCCATCCAATCTACCAGTGCCCAGGGAAGTCCCAATTCAAGCACCTGCACCTAGAGTCTAGGGTCCTGCGTCATCATGACGCCAATTTTCTAAAAATCGGCTAGGTTACTCGATCATTTTCCTAATGTAGTAAGTCTTAGTACAGAACTAGAGTCATTAAGGTTGTCCAAAGCTCCCTCGTCTGAGCTATCTTCAAATGTAACCGCTTTTGATAACATTAATAACATGAAAGTTTTTGATTACTCTTTGCCTCTTTCAAACTCTACTCTTTCTAATAATTGCGATAAATTTAAACTAAATAACATTGCATTATATAGATACATTGCAAGTATTGTCTCAAAACCCGAACAGAACCCAATTATTGAAGACACAACAACCACCAACATAGGCACACCCGAAGAACCTCAAGAACTGCAACTGGGGGCTTCCCTAAGCACAGAAGAAAGGGCCACCTATACCAAGCTCCTCGCAGAGTTTAAGGACGTCTTTGCCTGGTCATATAAGGACATGCCCGGCATAGACCGCGAGATAGCTGAACACCGCATCCCGATCAAGCGGGGGTATGGCCGGTCAGCGAAGCTCGACGCATCAAGCCGTAATGGTCTCTCATGGTCAAGGAAGAGATCGAAAAGAAGCATAAGTCGGTTTCATCCAAGTCATCGAATACTCGGATCGGGTCTCCAATATGGTACGATTATGAAGAAAAGCGGCAAAAATACGAGTTTGTGCCGACTTAGGGACTGAACAAAGCACGCCCAAAAGATGATTTCCCACTACCTCACATGGACATCCTAATCGACAACACAAAGCAGACCATGCCTTCCGTCATTCATGGATGGATATGCAGGATACAACCAAATCAAAATGGCGGCAGACGACATGCCAAAAACCACTTTCGTAACCCCTGGGAACATCTCGCTACACGGCCATGCCATTTGGGCTCATAAATGCGGCGCTACCTACCAACGACCGCCACTACCTTGCTCCACGACATGATGCATAAGGAGGTTGAGGTATACGTCGGCGACATGATCGTAAAATCGAAAGAAAGGGATGACCACATCACAAATCTCAGGAAATTCTTTGCCAGGATCGAGGCAAAGACAAAATGCGATTAAACCCACGTAAATGCACCTTTGGAGTCACATCAGGCAAGTTGCTAGGCCACATAGTAAGCCAGCGAGGGATCGAAATAGACCCGACCAAAATCAAAGCAATAATGGGCATGAAAACGCCGAGCAACATCGACGAAATAAGGAGTTTCTTGGGACAAGTCCAATATATCTCCCGGTTCATCAGCAAACTCACCATGATTTGCGAGCCAATCTTCAAGAAATTGAAGAAGGAAGAGCACACGAAATGGGACGACGACTGTCAACAAGCATTTGACAAAGTCAAGAGCCTGCTTACAAATCCACCCGTTCTGGTACCTCCGCAAAAGGATTTGCCACTATCGCTCTACTTAACAACCACGCCCGATGCCATGGGTGCCATGCTCGCCCAAGAAGTCAACAACGGAGAACGGGCCATCTACTACATCAGCAAGAAGTTTCACGATTACGAAACTCGGTATGAACCAGTCGAGAAAAGCTGCCTCTCACTGGTCTGGGCAACCAAAAAGCTCAGACACTACCTACTCACCAGCACTACAAGAGTCTACTCCCTAATGGACCCCCTCAAATACCTATTTGAAAAACCGATCTGAGCGGACGCATGGCCGATGGACTCGCTTCACGAGCACGAACTCAAGTACCTCCCCCTGAAAGTAATCAAAGGAAGAGCGGTTTCGGACTTCCTTGCAGAAAATGCTATCATCGAACAGCCCATGATTGATACGATGTCGTTTCCGGACGATGGGATATTCACCATAGAAAAGGAATACTGGCAATTATACTTCGACGGAGCATCAAATTACCGCGGCTATGGAGTCGAATACTCTAATATCCCCAAACGGCGATCATACTCCACTCTCGATCAAGCTCGACTTGACGTTACAAATAAATAACGCCGCAGAATCTGGTTTGCATTTATGGTCCGCAGCGACCATCACCCTCAAGATAAAGAACCTACGGGTACATGGAGACTCATTCCTCATCATAAATCAAGTGACAGGGGCATGGAAGATCATGAGCGAAACCCTCACCGAATACCAAGCAAAAGTACAGAAACTCCTAACCAACTTCGACTGTGTTGAATTCTACCACCTCCCAAGGGAAGAAAACCAGTTCGCCGATGCACTGTCGAAGCTATCATCCCTCCTCAACATGCCACGGACATGAAATTACTACCCATCATCGCCGAAAGACGTGACGAACCAAAGATACATCCATACCATTGACCTGGACGGCCGAGCGCATGAGCCCTGGTATCAAGCCATAATCAACTACAAAACAGACAACACTTACCCACCCGACACCGATAAACGTGGACAGAGGGCTATCAGACTCCTAGCTTCCCAATTTGTGCTAGAAATAGGACAATTACTCAAGAAAACACCACAAGGGACACTGCTCATATGTGTCGACTACAAGAAGGGGCAGGAAATCGTTACCCAAGTCCACGACGGCGAATGCGGACCCCACATGAATGCTCGAGCACTCTGCAAACAGATTCTACGGCTAGAATGGTATTGGACGACTATGGAAGCAGATTGCATCCAATACGTTAAGCACTGTCATAACTGCCAAATTTTCAGCAATGTACAGCATGTACCACCTTCACCACTATATAGCCTAACCTCACCCTGGCCCTTTTCAACCTGGGGCATCGACGTGATAGGAAAAGTCCACCCCATCGGAGCAGGAGGTCACTGCTTCGTACTAGTGGCCATCGACTACTTTACTAAATGGGTAGAAGCAGCATCCTTTCGGACCCTCGGCTCCAACGAAGTCGCCAAGTTCATCCAGACAAACATCATATGCCGATATGGCATACCCCACGAGTTCATCAGCGATCAAGGCTCGCACTTTCAACGCGAGACGGAAGCTATACTCACAAAATACAACATCCAACATCACAAATCCTCGCCATATCGACCCCAAACCAATGGAGCCGTTGAAGCAGCAAACAAAACGGTCGTCACCATACTTGAAAAAATGATCGACAGTTGCAAAGATTGGCCCAACAAGATACCATATGCACTGGGGATACCGAACTACCATCCGAACCCCTACGGGCATGACCCCTATTTCCTCACCTATGGCATGGAAGCCGGCCCAACCAAAGGGAAATAGAAATACGATCTCTACGCATACTAATGGAAAGTAGCATCCCTGAGCGAATGGGCCCGTGAATCTGCATTTAACAACTCATGCTCCTGGATGAACGCCGATTGCATTCCCCGAGCAAATGACGTATGTACCAAGCGGCTTCAACGAGCATTCAACAAACGAGTCAAGCCACGAAACATTAAAGTAGGGGATCTCGTACTAAAGTCAGTTCGAGCACCACTCCCAGTTGACCCACGAGGAAAGTTTAAACCTAATTGGGCAGGGCCCTACCTCGTCAAAGAGATTTACACGGGCGGAGCAGTCAAACTAACCGATCTCGACGGCCAAGAGTTTAACCTCGCCACAAACCTCGATCAACTCAAGAAATACTATCACGAAAACCCCTTGCAATGTATCTATAAAATACAATTTTATAAAAACACAACTCATGGACCGGCAGGTCCTTAAACATGCTCATGGACCGGCAGGTCCTTAAACATGCTCATGGGCCGGCATGCCCCTAAAACGTGCTCTCTCTCACTCTCTCTACAAAAATCAAACACAATTCATGGACCGGCAGGTCCTTAAACATGCTCATGGGCCGGCATGCCCTTAAACGTGCTCTTTCCCTCCACAAAAATCAAAAACAATTCATGGACCGGCAGGTCCTTAAACATGCTCATGGACCGGCAGGTCCTTAAACATGCTCATGGGCCGGCATGCCCCTAAACATGCATCCAACAAACACAATTCATGGGCCGGCATGCCCCTAAACGTGCACATTCACCACAAAAAAGCAAACACAATCCATGGGCCGGTATGCCCTTAAACATACATTCCCGAACTACGCCGGTTTGATTCCACTTTTCGTGGATACGTAGGCAGCTTTACAAAAAGCGCAACCGATATTCAACACAAAAAATGACACGTCCAAAGCTTAAAAAAGGTCGAGGACATAGTCAACACAAAAACCGTCTCGTAGCCTAATAGGTTAACATAAGGCGATATTCAACACAAAAAATGACACGTCCAAAGCTTAAAAAAGTCGAGGACATAGTCAACACAAAAACCGTCTCGTAGCCTAATAGGTTAACATAAGGCGATATTCAACACAAAAATGACACGTCTAAAAGCTTAAAAGGGCCAAGGACAAAAGTCAACACAAAAATTCGTCTTTTAAACCTAAGAGTGAAAAGGACGACATTCAACACAAAACGACAAACCCAAAGCTTAAAAAGGCCAAGGGAATAGTCAACACAAAAACTTCCTAAAAACAAAAACCACACTTGCATTCTAAACCTTTGAAAAGAGATTAGAGCCAAGGAATTTAACACAAAATAACAAGCAAAATGAGGCAAAGTCGTAAATAAAAAACCTGATTTTTATTAATCTTAAAAAGAACGGTTACATTTTGGATTTTTCAAACGTAGGAGCATGACTACGACCTTAGAAATACGCTAACAAACACTATATATTACAATACGAGTCCCGGCATGTACATCGGGTTTAGGATAGGTAATATATTACATAAATACAACATAATATGAACATAATACTAACAGAACACACATAAGCTAAAACCAGGTTATTCTCCAAAACGGACTTAAGACCTTTCAGCTGAATAGGGGAGCACCAACCCTCAACCCCTGCGACGATCCCCAACATTGCCATAATGACCCGAAGCACCAGGCCCAGGGATATGGCGATGACCAAACACTGTTGTCGAATCGAGATCTGACTCAACCCGGACCCTCGCCGACGTCATTTTCACGTCCAAGACAGACTGGGTCATAGGCAAACGTGGGTTGGAAACCATTAAGCTCCAGAGCGCGAAGACGTGACCTTTTATGGGAACTCTGGGCAACAGTCCACCTGGTATAGGCCTTTGATACCCGAGTCGTCCTAGGAGCACCCGCCACAGACCACCTAGGACGCGTAATCCACCCGCCCGCCCAGGCATCGGCCATATCACGATCCAACATAACCGCGTTCTCGCACCTTAGTATCCCGACCAGGATAAACCAGGCCCACCCTATCTGCTCTCATCACTCGCACAGGATGGATATAAACACCCATGTCAAAACCACAAAGGAGGACTCGGATGGACCATCACCACCAAAGACTGGCCACGTCCCACTATCCCCACCATGGTACCGACCAACGAATGGCCGACGACCTCACAAACTCGGGAAAGTAATCATCAGGACGTTGGTCTGGGTCCAACCACCTCATGTAGCGATTAGTTACACCCCAAGCATAATCTGACCCATCAGGACCGACATCGCCCAGCACACTAAGACGCTCCATCAGCCATACCTGAAGAATAAGGGGACATCCTCGGTACGGACGCTCCCTATTACAAGCACGATCATCCAGGCCCAGGATCGTCTCAGCCAAGATCACGGCAGAAGGATTGCAACCATACTCCATCTGTTGGACGATAGTGATTAAGCGAGGATCACCAAGCGCTCCCTCGTACAAGGAATCTGGGAACATGTAGCGGTGGACTAGACAGAATGCCAACGCTCTTTTCCTAGCACCATAAGAGATCGTCTCATTTCTACGGTTCATGAACCGCTTGCACAGGCGATTAAGGTTGATACGGCTTCCAGCAAATAGGTCCTCCGTCTCTACCCGGGTCATCTGGAGGTAGTTCTGCACGTGCCTCTTATGATCAGGCTCCGGTCTAACACACACGGGCATGTTAGTTCGCAACCAACCACCAATAGCTCCAAACTCCTCGACCAATGGGCAGACTTCCCCGCCAGGAAAGCGGAACACGTGGAAACTCAAGTCCCAATAGTCGAGACACGCATCCAGGAACTCGGGCTCCATTTGGACTTGCCTCAACCAAAGGAATGCCCCAAAACCGCAATCTTTCAAATCCTTCTCCTCGATACCCGACAAGGACGCACACCAACGGCGCAAATTTCCTTCAAAAATCTCCATAACTCGACGAATGTTCCGTAAATATTCTGAATATTTTTGGAAAATCGAGAATAGAAGACGAGAGGATGAGTGAAATGAACTAACTTAGCCCTCCTTTTATAGCCGAGATGTGCAAAACGAAATACAACACAAAAATTTAAACGCTAGTGCACAAGCGATTAAAAGAGATCAAACAAAAACCACAAAACAAAAAAATAATCGCCTGAGAACAGGCGATTAAAATTAAAATCGCCTGTTCACAGGCGATTTTATTTTTATTTCTGACAAAATTATTCGATTTTCTTACAAACTCTTACACACCTACACCCTAAACCCAAACTTTCAACCCCTATTACCCCTTTACCGACCTCTTGGTCTACACTATCGGTCCCGTCGCGTCGTCTCGATTTACGTAATCGGCTCCCGTCTTTCATATTTTTCATTTTCACAAAACACGATAATCACACAAAAATTAAACACAACACAAAATATGATTTTCACGTTCACAATTTTTCGTCTCAAAAACGTCGTTTTAGCTCATATTTTGGCTATGTCAAAAACGTCTTTTTCACAAGTCTAAAATTTTTGCTAAATTAGCAATTTTCAAAATTTTAGTCATTAGCGAGTCAGTCTCAATCGAGACGTATATATATGCTTTTACGACTAACAATGTTTTGCAGGTACGCTCGGCAAGCAAATATGCAAGGATTTTAGACCCGGCTACTACGCAGGAATGCATTTTTGCAGCAAGACAAAATAACCGAATTAGGCCCATAAACACCCACAAGACCAAAAATCAACCAACCATACACAAGTCATAATACATAAACCAATACAAACAAATACTAATATTCGTAATACAAGTCCAAAATACACAAGTCCAAGCCTACGACGACTGGTCACGACGCTGCAAGACAGCACGCAGGGAATCGATCTCAGCACGCGCCCTATCCAGCTCCCCTGCGTACCGACCCTCCAGCTCTGCCCGGACTCTCGCTAACTCCTCGGCATGCGCAGCCTCCAGCTCGGCCCGCGATCTCGCCCCCTCCTCAGCCCTGACCCTGGCTAACTCAAGTCGAGCGTCGGCTGCCTCTCTCTCCGCCCTGCAAGCCTCAACCACCTTCTCATTCACGACCGCCCGCCACCGGTTCGCTGCCCGCCATAGCCGCCTGTGCACGTCCGCCGTCACCTGCAACAAACACGAAACGTCCACTTAGCTTTACAACATGGGGGCTATAATCAGAAGCTATTCCAACAAAGTTTGACTAATGATTTTACACTAAAATCTTACTCAAACTGGGGGCTATAATCAGAAGCTATTCCAACAAAGTTTGACTAATGATTTTACACTAAAAATCTTACTCAAACTGGGGGCTATAATCAGAAGCTATTCCAACAAAGTTTGACTAATGATTTTACACTAAAATCTTACTCAAACTGGGGGCTATCCTACATAATACACATGCTATACAAAAAAAAAGTGAATACCTTTTTCACTTTCGGATCCCAACTCTCTAGTCCCGCGTCAGTGACCACGGACAGACAAGGCTGCAAAGACGATCGAATGGGAGCGACCCTGCGTGAACAACGGCCAGATCCTCGGCGAGCGGAGGAGGCTGGAACTCAAGACCAGGATCACGACGCTACAAAACAAAAATAGGGTAAAATTTTTGCTTCTCAAAACCAAAACCTATACAAGCAAGGATGAACAAACATACCTCGATCACAGCATCAGCAAGAGCATGCTGTGCCCAAGTCACGTAATCCTCGGCCGGCCGCAGCAGGGAATCGGACTGACCCTCATGGTACACGTCACGACGCTCGTTAGCATCAGCGCCTCTACAAACAAAACCGGCGGAGGAGCAGTACGATGAAGCCCCGCGACCCGCCTGCGCAGACAGACGCCACCTGCGCCAAGACGAGCCAGATCGGGTCTCGATATACAGCCGCCGTCCGTCAAGGGGACCAAAGCGAGCTGCAATCGACGGAGGGACGCCAGTAAAATTCCTCCAAGGGTCGCGAACGAACTGCAAAACAAGACCAAATCATAAACTACTAAAAACAAACACAAAACCAAAACCAAGCTACAAAAGACCAGAATACAAAACACAATCACCCTTACCTTATCCATCACCATCCCGTTGAAGAGAACACGAGCCTCGTCATACTTGAGGCCAATGTTCTGCCGTTCCGCTGTCGCGTACGCATGGAAGGCCGGGTACGCTCGTGTAACCTGGAACGTACTCGGAAGCAGAGAAGGGAAGTGAGCATAGCACCAAGCCTGCAAGCAATCAGAGAACATGTCATAAAAGAAAAACAGAAACAAGACAACAGGACGCTACAAAATCAAGCCTTACCTCCATAAGAAGACCAGGGCCCACAAGCGACACATCTGACTTCTCGTCGATCCGGTCAGGACGCACTGCGTCCCTCAAGTATCGGATCAGCAACCCCAGGGCAGGAGTAACCCAGTCAAACTCACCCAGACGTGTCAGGTCCGACAGCGCCATCAGCACAGCCGTCGACGCTCGCTCCCCCTTGTCGCCGAAATGGGTGGCCGTCAAGAACCACCACAGCCACAGTCGGGCCCTCTGCTCAGCGCTCGCTCGAGTAGAACCTTTCTTCTTCCTCTTCCCCTCGAAGAAGTCGGCAAACCATATCGTCCGGGGCTGAAACGTCTTCTCCTCGCCTCTCCCGCACCTAACCCCGTCGCCAATCAACCGCACAACCCGCGGACTATCAATAGGAGGACGCTCACGCCCCCAGTCAAGTACGCGCTCACCATGAGGCAGCCCCGTGACAACTGCCCACGAGGAAGGAGTCACGCCAACCTCGTAACCAGGCATGTGAAAGGTGTTGGTAGTATCCCAAAACCTGTCCAGCAACGCCCGGAGCACGCTGAGACGCGCGTTCACCCGCTTTCCCCGCACCTCTCTCCATTTCTGCACCAGGGGACCCAAAGCCGTCCCAAGCACTATATCCCGCTCCTCCTGTGTGAGCCTCTCCTCAAAAACGTCAATCGCTGTCCGGAATCCGGAGAAGGTCCTCATCCCGCCTAACGGGAAGCCGACCTTCACCCGGATCGACAAGTGCTCCAACGGACTCCAGACCAAACTCACGCCGTCCCAGTCTCTAGCAACCTGGGACCACGGACGCGGCCCCTGGGGGTAAGCTGGTCGTATACCCAGCTCGTCGACCATCCCCATGAACCGACCATGAGCAGCCTCAGTCTCAGCAGCAGCTGCAGCAGCCTTAGCAGCGGCAGCATCTGCAGCCGCGTCTCCCTCAGCCTCGTCCTCAACATCTCCCTCAACTTCGTCCCCAGCCTGCTCCTGAGCATGGCCCTGAACCTGACCCCCGACCATGAAAGGAGCACACGCCGCATTAATGGCAGCCACAGCAGCGTCATGAGCCGCAGCCGCAGCAGCCGCAGCCCCTGCATCAGCAATCTCAACCTCGACAGCAGCCTGCTCCTCGTCAGAAGCCTGCTCCTCGTCACCCTGAGATCCCTCCGACTCAGGAGGATCCTCGTAACGACTCCCCGGCCCTCGAGCACGACCACGCCTCCGCGGGACCTCCACAGGAGCTCCCCCTGCTCCAACCTCCTCAACAACACCGGCGACCTCAGCCTCGTCCCGGTCACCACCCTCCGCAGCATCCCGAGCTCGACGTCGCGGCCTACCACTGCCCTCACCAGAGGCCTCATCCACCTTACGCTTCTCCCGCCTCGGATTCCTCCGAGCCCCATCTCGACTGCCACCACGGCCTCCTCCCGGAGCCACAGGCACCCTCGCAGCAGCACCACGGCCACGCCCCCGCGAAGACCCTGCAGCTACGCCTCGACCTCTCCCACGACCATGCCCAGGAGCCCCAGGCGACTCCACAGCGGCGCCACGTCCGCGCCCCTGCAAAGAGCCTGAAACAACACCCTGAGTCTGACCTCGACCGCCAGCAGGAGACCTCAAGAACTCGCCAGCCCCGCTACCGCTAGCACCACCCGAAGAGCCAGGCTGCTCAATTGCGTCACCCCTGCGTGCGTCTCTAGTTGAAAAATCGGAAGACCCCTCAACGGCCTCACGAACAACTCCGCCAGCAGAAGACCCTGGCTGCTCAATAGCAGCCTCCTCTCGCGCGCCGCTAGCTGAAAGAGCAGGTGACTCAGCAGCAACGTCACGACCCGAGCCACTAGCCGACGGCTCAGGACCACCGAGAACAGTACCGTGTCCTAGGCCACTAGCAGAAGGCCCAGACGACTCAGTACCGCCCCCCGCGCCACTAGCAGAAAAGGCAGGAGACGACCCAGCAGGACCCTGCCACTCGCACCCTGGTGTCGTAGAAGCTCCAGGCGTCGTAGAAGCTCCAGGCGTCTGAGGAAAAGCTCTCAGCAAGTCCGACTGAGACGGACCATCAGAAACCTCCATAGGCGCAGGCATCCCTGAAGTAGGAGTATGCTCGTCCCTCGGAACGGTAAAGTCAACGCCAGCCAAAACCTGGTCCATGGAGCCGAAGTAGAGATCAAGCGCGAGGATCACTGCACAAAATTCAAAGGCATACTCGGACAACTACAACAAAGAGATCGTTCAGAAGCGTACGCGCAAAAGCAGCGAAGCAAGCATTAGGCCCAAAAATGCAAATGAGGCCAAGACAAGGCAAAGGCGACGAAAAGTATAGTTCATAACACACATATGATATATACGTCCTACACAGCTAGTCCAGGAAACAGGAATGCACAAGGATAGCGACAAATCAAAACAAGACATCAAAAAGGAAGCAGGAGGCCTAATTCTTGACAGACAAGGCCAAAGCCAAGCAGAGGCACAGGAATGCACTTTTAAGGACACACGCACGGTATACACGTCCCACACAATGAACACGAGGAGCAAGTCCACGCAAAAGCAGCAGAAAACCAGCAGAAACAGCAGAAAATAGGCTTTTTAACCTAAAAATAGCAGAAAGGACAAAAACGCTACAGAGGCCAGAAACCCATATTTTCTGAAACAGACCCAACCCATAAATCACGATGAGCACGTGCAAAAAATTTCATGCGAAAACGATGTCCCGAACACCTCGACTGAATAGCTTTTGCGAAACACCTCCAAACTACAAAAACGACCTTTTATTGACCATAACTCAACCCAAAAAGCCCCCACTTCCCACAGAACAACCCCTAGCCAACACGGACAACATACCCTCCAATACTTTACATACACTGGCACAGCGAGGAAGAGCGATTTTGGGAAACCTAGCCTAAACTACAAAAACGCTCCAAAACACCTCCAAACCATACATTTCCTACAAAACAAAGCCAAATGTGTACCATACTAGCCATGAAAACACAGTACAGAGAATTCGGGCAAGTTTCGGAACCGAAAAATTTTCGACCAAAATCGGCCCCTATACCAAAACGCACGAAAATGACGGTTTTTCGAGCCGTTTTTTGCACACAAGCCACCCAAACCTCCACACTAGCATACTACAACGTTTCCAAAACAACCAAGCCACTCGGGATCGTCATAGGCGACAAAAACAGAGCAAAGCCCCGACCTTAACCCCCTTGTACAACGGTTTTAACCCAAACGAACCGCTACAAGACATTTCAACAAACCGAACTTACCAACATGATATACTACTAATGGGTAAGCTACACTGAAGTTTTGAGCCATTTTCGAGACGTTTTCAAAAATGACCAAAATGCCCCTACACTACAAAACGCACGAAAATCGAGACCACGAGCCGGGTTTTCACACAACGACAGCAAGACCAGCAAGGCAAGCACTATACTAGCCATGGCGAACGTTTTCAAACCAAGACGAAAGCCAAACTCGAATCAAACCAACGAAAATCGACCAAAACCCTAGAAAACGGTATTTCAAGCTAAAACCGACTCAAACCAAATTCAAAACACGAAAAACCAAGTAAGTCGAGTACGTACCTTGGTCCATGACGAATTGTAGGAGTCGGAAAATCAATTTTTGATCAAGAAAATCGCCAAGACGAGTTTTAGTGGTTTTCGATTTTGTTTTGTTTTGTTTTCGGATGAAATGAGCCAACCCCTGCTTTCCCGTGTTTTAACCAAAAAACACCGAACAAAAACATAATCGCCAGTGCACAGGCGATTAAATTTTAATTCGCACATTAATGCAGCGATTATATTTTTATTTCGTGGGTTTCAGTTTTGTTTTGGGCTGTTTTTCTCGGCCCAATACCCATTTCAACCCATTTCAAATACAATTTCAACCCGTTCACAAAAATACGTCACCTCTTTTCGAGTCGTTCACAAAAATACGTCACCTCTCTTCGAGTCGTTCACAAAAATACGTCACCTCTTTTCGAGTCGTTCACAAAAATACGTCACCTCTTTTCGAGTCGTTCACAAAAATACGTCACCTCTTTTCGAGTCGTTCACAAAAATACGTCACCTCTTTTCGAGTCATTCACAAAAACACGTAACCTCCTCACGAGACGTTCATAAAAACCTAGCCCTTTTTATGAGAAATACAAAAACACGTAACCTCCTCACGAGACGTTCATAAAAACCTAGCCCTTTTTATGAGAAACACAAAAACACGTAGCCTCCTTACGAGACGTTCATAAAAACCTAACCTTTTATGAGAAAAACACGTAACCTCCTCACGAGACGTTAAAATTCAAAAAAAAAAAAACACGTAACCTCCTCACGAGACGTTAAAATTCAAAAAAACGCGTAACCTCCTCACGAGACGTTCATAAAAACCTAGCCCTTTTTATGAGAAATACAAAAACACGTAACCTCCTCACGAGACGTTCATAAAAACCTAGCCCTTTTTATGAGAAACACAAAAACACGTAACCTCCTTACGAGACGTTCATAAAAACCTAACCTTTTATGAGAAAAACACGTAACCTCTTCACGAGACGTTAAAATTCAAAAAAAACACGTAACCTCCTCACGAGACGTTCATAAAAACCTAGCCCTTTTTATGAGAAACACAAAAACACGTAACCTCCTTACGAGACGTTCATAAAAACCTAACCTTTTATGAGAAAAACACGTAACCTCCTCACGAGACGTTAAAATTCAAAAAAACACGTAACCTCCTCACGAGACGTTAAAATTCAAAAAAAAACGCGTAACCTCCTCACGAGACGTTCATAAAAATCTAACCTTTTATGAGAAAAACACGTAGCCTCCTCACGAGACGTTAAAATTCAAAAACACGTAGCCTCCTTACGAGACGTTCACAAAAATCTAAACCATTCCTATAAACCAAACCCCAAAGCACGTGACCTCTCTTACGAGACGTCCAGCAAGGAAAGCAAAGCAAGGAGCGCAAGCCAGAGGCGCAAGCAAAGCAAAGCAAGGAGCGCAAGCCAGAGGCGCAAGCAAAGCAAAACCAGGAGCGCAAGCCAGAGGCGCAAGCAAAGCAAAACCAGGAGCGCAAGCCAGAGGCGCAAGCAAAGCAAAACCAGGAGCGCAAGCCAGAAGCGCAAGCAAAGCAGAGCAAGGAACAACACAAGCAAAGCGCCAGCTGGAAGTACTCAGGCCACGTGCAGGCTGACATGCCCTTAAACATGTAGGACCGTCATGTCCTTAAAAACATGTCGTCCCTCCCCGCATTTCCCGACGCTAAGTCCTCGTCTCTCCCATAAGACACATGCTTAGCGCCGCCAGGTAGTATCGAGACTGTGATGGTCCGGATACTATCTTTAAGTTTGACTAACGCTTTGTCCAAGCTCGATCAAGCGGGGGCTCTGTAGATACCCGTATCCGTACCCCCCAAAAACAAACCCGATGATGAAAAGGACTGTCATACATGCTTTTAAAAAAAAGAGTCGAAACGGTACAAAAGTGTCTAAAACGTATTTGGTCATTTTTAGCGTATTAATTTGGACTTGCATAATCATAAAAATGAATGTCAACTTTAATCATTATGAGCATAACACGAACAAAATATAGGAACGTCTTTTTAAGCCAAGCCACAAAAAAATTTCCCAACTAGCTACAAAACGCCCCAAACTTACAAAATCGACCCAAAACACAACCCGCAAAACGGGCCAAAGTGCGTCCCGTGTCACATTTTCACAGAACTAGAAATTACAAAACCATAAAATAATATACTTTAATATTATTTTATTTTCGAGCCAAAGCGAAAAACGACAAAAGCAAAACACGAAAACCAAGATTCGGACCAAAGCAGAGCGACCCAAAAATACTTAACCCTTAAGCTAAGAATAAAACATCATCATTACTCAATCAACACCCAAAACCAAAAGGCGGCTGAAAATAGCACACCAAAACAAATTTAAAATCGCCAGTTAACAGGCGATTAAAAACCTAATCGCCTGTTAACAGGCGATTAAAAATTTGTTTTGGCGTGCAGCCTTTTGTGTTTTTCTTACAAAAATCCAACCCAAATGAAATAAAATTCGCCAGTGCACAGGCGATTATTATTTTGTTCACCCATAAACCAGCCAACCTCTATAAATACCAACCCCCTTAATTCATTTCAAATAATCGGTTTTTAACACTTATACACTATTCACAAAAATCCACTCAAAAATACCGTCTTTTCATTTTCGAAAGGTAAACCTTTTACCTACGTTTTGGACGTTTGAGACTCGGACAATGGGGTTACATTAACCCCAAACCCGATATTGGCACTAGCGAAGCCGTATTCGTAATACGGTTGTAGCAATTCGGATTCCTAATCCGTCTAAACCTCGCCAATATCGCATAAATAAACGACTCATTATCACTAAAGCAAACCGACGTCACTTTTATAATTACGCAAGTCCTCATTCATGCATTAAATAACGACTAGAATCACGGATCCAACACTAAATTGTACCGTTTCATAGAGTCTTTTAGCATGTCAAAACTGAGGGTTTTCCATAAATTCTAAATATAAGATCGGAAAATAACGTCTATAGTAATAATTTAGTCAATAAATTATTATTTAACGTACATTTCCTATAGCAAAGTCATTATTTTGACTATTTACATTATTTATGCATTTTAATCGAGTCATGTTTATTCGCACTTGTACGTAGCGTGACTTTTAGCCCAAATATCGAAATTAAACAAATGTTTTCAAATTAGTAGAGACTACTCTTACGTAGGCTTTTTGATTACTGTTTTCAAAACTCATTTTGTCAAAACTTTCGAAAAGTAACCTCACTCCGAACCCCTTCTCTGGTTTCAAACCTTAGATTTTTAGGTATCGACGCACCTTGAAATCTGAGACACTCGTGTCTTGTATTTCAAGACGCGTTGAATAGGTTCCAAATTCCTTTAATATTTGGTGGCGACTCCGAAAATACATTTCAAAAAGGACTTTTATACTTTTCTTTTTTGATCACAAATTCATGCAATGATCTCCCCCATTTTTAGCAAAACTTCGCACTTTTTCCTGCGAGGCGCATTCCGCTTCCCGACGCCCCCGCACGGGGCGAGGGCGGGCGCGCGCAGGGCGTCGATAGGTTTCTCTCGCTTTCCGGTACCTTCAATGTCGTGTAAGTGTAGTAGTGTAGTAGTAGTTGTAGTTTTGTTTTTGTAATATCATGCAATGTGTGAATGCATTAGTATATTTATTTTCAATCAATTAAGACATGTGATGAAGTGATTTTGTAGGCATGCAAAAGTAATAGGGTGGCTTGACTAATGAAGTAGGAGAAAAAGAAAGAAAAACACATGGAGCTAGGAAGTATAACGTGCAAGGAGTAGTAGTACTTGTAGTTGTAATGTTTTGCATTAAGTAGTATGTGTGAAAGCAAGAGTCTAACAAGTTGTATAAAGCATGTCATTAGTCAAGGCTTAGGATGATGAAATGAAAATATAGGGTGGCAAGACATTGACAAGGTAGTAAAATGAGGAAGAAAAAGGAAAGCAACCTTGAGCCTTGCACCATGACTAATCTCGGCTAGCGTGGATCAAGTTGGGTCGATTTTTGTTTTCTTAAATTTTTCGATTTACGCGTACGGGAAAAGTCTCGAGATAAAAATATAGTCTTAACATAATGTTTAGAAGTAAGTTCGAAAATAAAAATGAAAGTACGTTTCAAAACGAAGTCAAAACAAAAATTGGGTACTAGCTCCTCGTAACTTTGAAATAAAATTTAATTTGATCGAAATATATATTTTTTCTTTTCGTTGAATGTTATCGATTTAAATCATTATACTCAAACGTCACAAAGTTTATCAGTTTTGAATAAGTGTGATTTGAAATTTCGAGGTTTAGCGAAAAAGGAACTAGTTAAATAGAATATGACTAGTAATTTGTTTATTAAAATAACATGTTTTCTTTTTAATAAACAAAATGATTAAATAAATGGTTGATGTTAAGAGTTGAATTTGTATAAGTCAAAAAGAAAGAAGATTAGTTGACTTGGTCAACAAATGTGGCTCGGCCACCTTGGGTCAAATTGACCTCGTTTTGCGCGCCGAAATTTGTCGTTGAGAAAATTTGTCGTAGGTGTTTCATTTGATTTATCGAGTTTGAAAATGTAAAAATAAAGTTCAAATTTGAAGTATATCAAAATAGTTTTAATTCAGGTGCGAGAAAAGTTGTAGTGCATTGTGTTAGAAAAATGTTGAGCGAGATTGTTTGATTTAAAGACTCGCGCAATTATAAAAGGCTTAACTTAACATGGAGTGTTACATGTTTAGCGAAAAAAATTCAGTCGCATTTTTATTATAAGGAAAAAGGATGAATTTAATTTAAGGAATTAAATTCTTTCATAATATTTTGTGATAAAAAACACGGGGTGTTACATTATTTGTTTTAAATTTTAGTTCTACGGTTAGTATTATAAAATTTATATTTTGAAATATAAAATGTATAAAAATTGTCAACTATAAACTTTATTACGGTCTCACAGATTTTCAAAGGGTCTGTTTATTTGCAAGATACATTTCGATAAAATTATATTTTATTCCATTAATAATAATTTTTAAGATGAAATGTAAATATACTAAGTTTAATAAAAGCAACTGAATCGAAGTTTCAGTTTGACAAGTATTTTATAAATAAAAATATAATATAGGTTAATATAAAATCAAGAAAGTTTAATTGGAAAAGTATTGGAGAAAATTTATTTAATCGAAATTTTTCAGCCGCGTTTTTAAAGTAATTGAATAAAAGTTAAACTATATAAATTTTAATTTAAGAATTTTGTTAAAATAATTAATTAGTATTAATAAAAACACGGGGTGTTACAATCCTACCCCCTTAAGAAAAGTTTCGTCCCGAAACTTGAATAGGATGGATAACTGCTCGAGGTTAAACAAGGCAGTTAGAGAGAATATTGAGATTTTGGAAATTGAATATAAACATTGCTTTTAATTGAGTAAGATTTTCTCAAAAGGAAATTTTTTTTTTGAAGAAATTTAATAATTTCAAAGTATAAATAATTCTTTTTCGAATTAATATCTAAATGTTGTTGAATTGTCGTTTTTCAAAACCGGCAGAAGGAGGTTTTCAAAAAGGTAGGGCCTAGAAGTTTTGTACGGAATTAAATTAAATTAAATTAATAAGCGTTTTAAGAATAAAACAATTTATATGAATTTGAAAATGAGCATTAACCTTAAAATAAATTGAAATAAGGAATTTTAAGATTTAATTAGGATTTTAAAATAATCGAATTATTGTCCTACCCCCTTAAGATGTTTTAAGCGTATCTATATAATATTATTATTGTTACTTTTAATGATCACATACATAAGATATATAGCCTTAGGAAAAACGGCATTTAGGGAAATTATGTATAAGTCATCGTGATCATAATAAAAATATGAGCTTTAATGAATTTACGAGAATATAGGTTATCGTTGAATGATTAAGTAAAATTTTAGAGAATTATGGATAACCTTGTTGATATAGCTCAATTTCTTAAAATTACTATTATAATGTTATTAGATGAAATGGAAATGTCATACGTCATATTTCGGTTAAGATTGAAAATTTATATTAATAGATGACGTAAAATAACATTGTTGTATATATTTCTAAAATAGAAGAAATAGTAGAAATAAAACAATTTCGATGATTTTAGAAATAAAGGAATGAAAAGTTTGAACCATGAAGTTTCAAAAGTAATTCAAATTACATTACAAAGATTTTACGGAACAAGCCATAAATTTTCAAAGGTAATTTTATAGAGAACGTATGAAACAAATTGTTAGAAGTATATTAAGAGATTGATAAGAATTTTAAAAATAGGAGGTTGAAACAAATATGCTTCAAAAGTATCGAAAATTAAGAAGTAAGGAATTTATGAAGGGAATTGAAAATACGAAATCCAATTTAATGATTAATACAAAGAAACTATAAGTTTTAAAACCGATGAAAATTCACGAGAAGGTAATAACAATATTTTGAAGATAATCAAAAATAAGATTCGAAAGTGGATGAAATAAGAATAAACAATTTAAGATAATAAAATATCAAAGGTATTTCAAATGACGAAATAAAAGTTTTGCGAAGCAAACGAATAATTTTCGAAGGTAGTTAAAAATTTATGATATTAAAAATTTAACATGAGACAGTAAGGCTAAGATTTTTAAAACTGATCAAGTTAAAAATATTTAAATTTAAAGGATGATTTTGATATGGTTGTAGAAATCTTCAACGTCCTGGAAGTTGTCTCAAATAGCATGTTCCTTGATACGTCTCTCTGCATGCGCTTCAGTCTTGTCTTCAAGTCTTATATTTGCGAGAAATGGAAAGAGATAAAAATTCATTTTATGAAGTCATTATAGGAGTATAAGTTAGGAATGTTTTATTTTAGAAGGAGAAAAATAATTTAAATAGAACGATTGAAATTTTCTTTTTGAACGAGTTAGGAAGAGATGAATATGGACGCTTGAGGAAGTTATAGAGGTCTTCAAAACAACGGATTTCTTCAAGGTCCAGCGCGTCACTTCAGATCGTTTGACTCTTGATGCGCCCATTTGCAAGTGCTTGAGTTCTTGACGTCTTGTCTTCGATTTATACGTCTCGATTTTAGGTAACGTTAGTATTAGAGACTTGTTAGTCAAAAAGATTAGTCATAGAGCAAACAGCAAGTAAAAGAATTATAACACGATAAGAATCTATCGCTCATCTAACTAGTCTTTTATTATTAGGTCGATCCTTAAGTTTCTACCCTTTCTCACAATTTAAAGTGATCTAAGTTATTATTTTAGCGATCTAAGATTTCTAATTCATTATTTGATCCTATTAGTCTATGCCTGACATATATATATATTAATATGTATGTCTGGCCCAGGTGTCGTCTCGCTATGTGAGATAACTTTAAGTCATTCACGGTCGCAAGACAGCTTTGATACCAACTGTAACAACCTGGTTTTTCGTGACTTAATTAAACTAAGGCGGAATTATTAATTAAGTACATATATTACAAAACCAGCTGTCATCGTCTTACAACTCAGTATACATAATACGAGTTTAGAGCTAAAACAGAGTATTCGATTACAATCTCTCAAAAGGAGTACAAAAGAAGGTAAACCATCCCCAGCATTAAGTAACAATAGTCCTCGGGGTACCTGCGTTTAACAAATTATCATTTTCCCGCAACACTCTTTCGACACATGCAATTCTAAAACATATGCATTATATAAAGGAAATAAATAAATAAAAACAAATAGCAATTAGGCATGCAACACATAAGGAAAGCATGATGATTCAAACATGAGTATAAATCCATTCACGTAACATAACAACACTCATAGATAATCATTCTCAATAAATTGTACTTCAATTCTCAGGAAATCAAGTCATTCAGACAATAATCAATCAAGACAAGGAAATACATTCAAACATACGTTAACTAATGAATGTTCATTAGCGAGGCGGAAGCATGCAGACGTAATTTCGCAATAGCGATCAGGGCCGACAAAGCGGACGTGTCTGACAGGCTAGACGTCCGCGCAGAAGCGATCAGGGCCGACAAAGCGGACGTGTCTGACAGGCTAGAGATACCTAAAGCGATAAGGACAGCCAAATCCCGAGTCTAATGTATGCATACACCACTATAGATAGGTTCAGATCATACTCGCCCTCGAGTAAGTAGTTGACACAGCTAAGTCGTATCGCTGAAATCAAAGATAAACCCTACGGACTACTAACAATAGCTAGCGGTAAGAAGGGGTCGAACCACAGAGAAACGTATACTCACAAGACACTTAGTCGATAGGCTATTCCTAGGTATGATAATGTTTGGTTTGGAAAACTATAAACTACTAGCAAAAATGATAAAGAGAGGTTTAAACTAGGGAGAGAAGACTAGGGTCTCGGGTTCCTTATGTCAATAATCCGGATAATATAAGTTTCACCAAAATAGCAATCAATCGGACTGTGCAAAGCGATTAGGGCAGAACACGTTCTCTCGAATCAATGTTCCCTTAAGTTCAATTTAGCGGGCTCTCGCGACTTACTAATTCAACTTATCAATTACGCGAAGTGGTCTAATACTGATTAGGCTTTCGATCTTAAATCAATATAACCCTAAGTTCAATTAAATTAAGGCGTCCCTAAATTCAATTGATAATTAATCACGCAGGAAGAAATCGCACAAGCACAAACCAATCAATTGCAACAATTTAATCAAAACACCGGATTAAAGGCACAATTCCCCCTCAACCCTAGTTGGGGGATTAGCTACTCATAACTAGGGCAAACGACATAATAATAATTGAATTAAAGAAATAAAGAACAATAAACATGAAATTACCAATTGAAATAATCTTGAAATTAATCCTGAGTACCGACGGTTACAAGGTTGAAGATGAACTTAAAGAGAACTTGAAGTTTTTCTAAGAGAGTAATTCTAAAAAGCAGTAGAAAGCAGAAAATAAAAGATAACTAAACCTAACTCACGAGTTTCTTATTTATACTAATTCCTAAAATATTAAAATAATTAAATTACAAAACAAATCCGTCAAATAAAATCCCAAGGCCGGCCGGCCGGCTGCCGGTCGGAGCCCGAATGCGTAGCCCAAATTTTGGGCTTAAAATCTCGTGAAAAAGTCAACATAAACACTTAAGCCGGCCGACCGGCCGCCGGTCGAGTTTGACCGGCCGGCTCTTTGAGATTGGGCTGGCTTTTCCTTGGGCTTTGACCCTTCTTCCTTTTCTTCCTTATTGGGCTTGACTTCCAAATTTCGCCCAAGTCACTCGTATCACTTCAATTCCCGAGCTCGTCTTCGCCTCGGCTTTCGGGTTTCCGTCATAACTCCAATATTCGGCTCAAATGCACGGAAATGCAACAAATTCCTGCAAACCACGGAAAAACACCAAAAACGCTACTCGAGCGAAATGTGAGAACAAAATGGCCCTAAAGGGCGCATTTTGACAATAAAACGCAGCTCGGGACGGGGGTAAAAACATATAAAAATAACGTATATCAAACTCCCCCAAGCCAGACTCTTGCTCGTCCTCGAGCAAGTGACTCAACTAAAACTAAACACACCATACAAGTATAAACAAAAGATGAGAAACAACGACTCAGAGCCGAGCATGAACTGTCGCTAATCAAGTACAACTTAAACAATCATGAGCAGTCGAAAGTGTTGGGAATAAATTCCCAACTGCAAAAACAAAGTCAATACATACTAATCAAAATGCAAAGAAATGATTTGTGAGCCGGCGACTCTAGGAGACCAATAATGTAGTGTCCTCACGGGTTTCACTCTGCACTCATTTAAGAACAAGGGTGAGTATATGTGAATTATATGTAACAATGCAAAGGTAACTCACTCACCATCTCGACTCGTGAAACACGCCTGCAATCGAATGTGAAAACAATCTCTACAACATAAGTACGTGTCCAACCAAACGAATGACCAGAATACATGCCAAGGACTTACGCGGGAAGGCCAAGGTGAAGGGTGAAAGGTGGTTGCGCCAAGCGCGTTTAGGATAAGTGGAGCTAAATTCGGTAGTTGCATAAGCTACAAAAATTCAACTCGCCACAACATTCAACCCAACTCCGTCGACTTGGAGGCAAAATAAACTCAAGCTCAAGATACAACCTCCGTAAGAAAAGTCGAATAAATCTCGTCAACCAACCGTATTATGTACAACCCCAAACGAAATAACATATTTTTGATTTTTTTTTTTCTTTTTTTTTTTCGATTTTTCTGTTTTTTTTATTTTTTTTTTTTTTATTTAATGCAAACAATAAAAAGGGGTAACGGTGGTTGACGGAAAAATATAAACCTCCAACTTGTAACTCTTTCCTGCAACCTCAAATCAACGCCTCAAGCGTAAACCAACATACCAAAATCAATATGCAACTGTCCCGAATAGGGTAGGTAAACTGAAAAGGTAAGTGGTTAGATAAAATGTAGTATAAAAACAAGCTTTAAGGCTAAGACGGGGTGCAAAAAGTGGCAAACCTATAATCTAAAGGGTAAGAAAAATAGGCCATTTGGCTAATGTGGAGCTCATAAAACAAGTATAAGTGCTGCCTTTCCTCATGTAATGCCGCTAGCCACCAACCCGACACGACTCAGTATTAAGCAGATTGAGTTCACATTTATGCATGTTAATATTACGCCCTGCACGAGGAGAAACTACACACAACCTAACAACAAGGAGACCAGTCGTAGATGTCACTGGCCTTGGAGGCTCTAATCATCTCCATATATGTAGCTCACTAATTACCGGTCGAGTCTATGGTTCAACAAAACAAACTAGCAACTGACTCGTAAGATCAACTCTGTAACGCATGAAGCACATGCTCAATCATGTTAAGTGTAAGAAAAGGACAAACATAGGCAATTAAATCATCGTCGTTTTGCATGTTTCAACATCTAACTGACTCTATTTTTGAAATTTTTGACATTTTTCAATTTTTTGGATTTTTGGGTTTTTAAAAAAAAGAAAGGAAAAACAAAAGCAATAAAGAAAACTAACTAACACACAAAAGCAATCAAAACTAACACACAAAAACAGAAAAAGACAAATAAAGCAACCTAATTCCTCCCCCAAGCCTATACATCACAATGTCCTCAGTGTGATCAGCAGCAAGCAATAATCAACAACCAAAACCATAAAACACCACTGGAGGACCTAAAAATATAATGGGGAAGGAATAAAACGAGAGTAGAGAGCAGAAAACATATCATGCAGGATTCCCCTGCCGCCAGGAGCGCAGGGTTAGTGGCCGCCAAGGCCACTAAGAATCGTCGGGCTCGTACTCATCGATGGCCCTAATATCCTCATCATCGTCGCCAATCGGCATCCCGGAGGCCGCAGCACCTGACCCAGACGCGCCCGCGTCACCAAAACCAGTAAAAGGCTGCTGCGGAGCCGCATATCCATATCCACCCTCCGGCCAAGTGTAAGGGGTGGAGTAATAATCGGACTGAAGATGAAGTCCGCCATGAACGTTCGGGGCTGTATACCCGCCGTCGGGCCAAGTGTAGAAGGACGGGTGTGGTCCCTCTGGTGGAACAGTGCCCTGCCTCGCATAGGCATCATAGCTCGGGAACTGGCTCAACGCCATGTCAGTATAAACCCGGTCGATACGCGCGTGCGTCGCGCGCAAATCATTGCTGTATTGATGACGAAAGTCATCAAAAGTAGACTGGAGCCCGGTCATCCCTAAATCCATACGCCCCATCATCGCAACAACATCGGGATGGAGGTCGTAGTACTGCGGGGTACTCGACGCTGCGGAGACCTGCGGAGGTACCTGTGTAGGCTCCTCAACGCCAGCAGAAGAGGTCTCAGCTGGGTGTCGCTCACGACGTAAGTTAGTTCGGACGGGAACAGTAGGAGCAGGAGCTCCCTGAAGCGGTAAAGTGTACGAGGGTTGATCGGCCACCAGCTGCACCTGAGAGAGAGGCGCAGGAAGCTCGATACTCGGAGCCTTGTTGATCATCCAAACACGCTTACCCACCGAATTATGGGTGAGCCAAAGCAAAGGAGAATGGAAGTAATTTGTATCAAGAAGATAATTTCCCGCAACAGCGTCTTGCGGGCGCTCAACAAAATCAACTGTCCTCATAGCAATTTGGGTGATAAGGCCATCCACATACACCGGTACGTTAGCCGCGTAAGCAACAGACAACCGCTTCAAGTGATGAGCGAGATGGTATGCGATGTTGATATGAAATTTCTCGGGTTGCTGCCGAAGGTACTGTCCCAAAATCTGCATCTCCTCAGTGCGGACATTATGGGGTTCGTTCCTGCTGAAGATCGTCAAACCCATGAACCTCTGCCAAATGCGAATGGCAGGCTGATGAATCTGAACCGAGCTCATATGACGGCCCGGCGTGTGGCGCTGTTCAGAAATAGCACGCCAAAGCTCCGTATAATCAAAAGTGTCAGGAGCTTCAAACGCCCTCCTGTGAGCGAACCCGAATATCTCACCGAGTTCTTTCGTCGTCAATGTGATGTCGTTATTCATAAGGCGAAAGTGCAAAATGGGAAACCCATTAGTGTCTTTCGTAAGCTCCAACGAACTCAAGAACTCCCAAGTAAGGCGAAGGTATGTCATTCGAATTAACCCAAACATAAATTCCATCCCGACGCCCTTAAAAAGTTTCATGGTCACAACGTCTAACCCTAGGGCTCGCAAAGAGTTCCGACAAATAAATCTAGTAGGAATAAGGGATCGATTCTTCAAGGTTGTAAATTTGTCCTTTTGAGTAGTAGATGTAAAAATTACCTCTTTGAAATCGGGATCCGGTGCGATGTCGGGTTGAGCCGCTTGATACCGGGTTTGAGGGCGACCGCGTTTCCGAGCTCCTTGAGATGAATCCGCCATGGAAATGAGTAGGTTGAAGAGGGGTTGAGTTTTAGGGTTTGGGTTAAAAGAGAGAAAAGTATTTCGTGGGGGTAGAGAGGGGTTAGTGAGAGAGAGTGAAAATTAGAATGTGAGGTGAAATGAGGCGGAAATCTAGTATAAATCCGCTGAAATACGCCTTAGCCGGTCCGGACCGGCTGCCGGTCGACCGGCCTTACCAAAAACGTCAGCACACGTCATCATTTTCGTCGAATTTCTATATAAATCTCAGCCGGCCCCGGACCGGCTGCCGGTCGCCCGGCTTAGGGGACCTGTAGCTCTTTTTCCTCTTCTTTTTCTCAAAATTAAAAACCCTGAAAATTTAGCCTACGGCTCCGGGCCAGGACCGGCGTCCGGTCGGCCGGCGCTTGAGCCCCGTTTTCTCTTCTCAAAAATTTCCAAGTATGGAATTATAAACTCAACCTGCACTACTCAAGAAAATTATTAATACCCTCACTCTCGTCTCACCTAAAATGTAATGAAAATGCGAAAAATCAACAGTACAATTAATACAAGAACACGCGGGTTGCCTCCCGGAAGCGCTGGTTTTAAGTCCCGCTCGACTGTGTTACCTCATCAGCAAGAGGAATCAAGTGGTGCGAGGTAGAGTACCTCGACCAAACCAACAGCAGCACCATCGTGTTATAGCTTCAAACGATGTCCATTAGCTTGAAAGCGCTCTCCTGCGTCATTTTCGAGCTCAAAGTAACCGAACTTACTCGTTTGGGTGATAGTGAACGGTCCTGACCATCGGGACTTCAGCTTGCCCGGAAATAAGCGAAGTCGGGAATTATAAAGGAGCACCTTATCACCTACCTTGAATTCACGAGGTAGAATCCGCTGATCGTGCCTCTTCTTCGTGCGCTCCTTATAAACCCGCGAGCTTTCATAAGCACTCATACGAAATTCATCGAGCTCATTCAGCTGCAACAAATGCTTCTCCCCACACAGAGTCGAGTCAAAATTAAGCTCCTTAACTGCCCACCAAGCTTTATATTCCAACTCAACGGGGAGATGACATGCCTTCCCGTACACCAACCTATAAGGTGAAGTTCCAATCGGCGTTTTGAATGCCGTCCTGTAAGCCCATAAGGTGTCATCAAGCTTTGAACTCCAATCTTTGCGTGATTTAGTGACCACCTTCTCAAGAATAGACTTGAGCTCTCTATTTGAAACTTCAACCTGCCCGCTCGTCTGCGGGTGATAAGTAAGAGCAGTACGGTGTTGAACACCATACTTCCGTAAAAGAGTGTCGAGATGCTTCTCGTGGAAATGACTTCCCCCATCGCTTATGATTGCACGAGGGACTCCAAATCGAGGAAAGATCGTCTTGCGAAATAAGTTGATTACCACCTTAGCATCATTAGTAGGAGATGCGACAGCTTCGACCCACTTAGAGACGTAGTCGACAGCAACAAGTATAAAACGGTTCCCATTAGAAGACGGGAACGGGCCTTGGTAATCGATTCCCCATACATCAAACAACTCGACCTCTAATATACCCGTTTGAGGCATTTCATGCCTCCTTGAGATATTCCCGGTCCGTTGGCACGCGTCACAAGATAGAACGAAAGCTGCTGCATCTTTAAACAAAGTAGGCCAATAAAACCCGGACTGCAATATCTTCGCCGCGGTCTTGGTGGGACCATGATGCCCACCGTAAGGAGAGGAATGACATCCCTCTAACACTCCGCGAATCTCCCAATCAGGTACACATTTACGGAATAATCCGTCGCTACACTCACGAAACAAATGCGGATCGTCCCAAAAGAACTTCTTCGCATCATGCCGAAACTTCTTCTTTTGTTGAGAAGTAGCATCCTTAGGAAATGTACCTGCAACCACAAAGTTAGCATAATCGGCGAACCAAGGCTCACCATGTAGAACGGCCATCAATGAGTCATCCGGAAAAGAGTCGTCAATAGGAACAACAACTCCACCCTCATCGAAACGTAGCCGAGATAAATGATCGGCTACCACATTCTCAGCACCCTTCCTGTCGCGAATTTCAAGGTCGAATTCCTGGAGTAGCAGAATCCAGCGAATCAACCTAGGCTTGGCTTCCTTCTTCGCGAGGAGATACTTTAACGCCGCATGGTCCGTATAAACAATCACCTTGGACCCAATTAGATACGATCGAAACTTGTCTAACGCGTAGACAATGGCTAGAAGTTCCTTCTCCGTCGTCGCATAGTTTACTTGCGCTTCATCCAAGGTTTTACTAGCATAGTAGATAGCATGTAAGACCTTGTCGCGCCTCTGTCCCAACACCGCGCCTATCGCATAATCACTAGCATCGCACATAATCTCGAACGGCAAATTCCAATCTGGAGACTGGATAATCGGTGCTGAAATCAAAGCCTGTTGAATCCTGCGAAAAGACTCAACGCACTCATCAGTAAACAAAAAGGGGGCATCCTTCAGGAGGAGCTGGGTAAGTGGTTTAGCAATCTTTGAGAAGTCCTTGATAAAGCGGCGATAAAACCCCGCATGACCAAGGAAGCTTCGGACCCCTTTCACGTTAACGGGAAGAGGTAGTTGCTCAATCACTTGGATTTTAGCTCTGTCAACCTGGATGCCCCTATCAGAAACAACATGACCAAGGACGACACCCTCCTTCACCATAAAATGACATTTTTCCCAATTTAAAACCAAGTCGACTTCTTCACAACGCTTTAGGACTTTAGACAAATTAAGCAAACAAGACTCAAAATCGGTCCCGTACACACTAAAATCATCCATAAAGACTTCCATGATAGACTCGATAAACTCAGAAAAAATGCTAATCATACAACGCTGAAAAGTAGCAGGTGCGTTACATAAACCAAACGGCATTCGACGATAAGCGAAAGTCCCGTAGGGACACGTAAAAGTGGTCTTTTCCTGATCCTCAGGATGAATGGGGATCTGAAAGAAACCTGAATAGCCGTCTAGATGGCAAAAATACCTGTGGCACGCTAACCTTTCCAACATTTGATCGATAAAAGGAAGTGGGTAGTGATCCTTCTTCGTGGCGGCATTCAACCGTCGATAGTCGATGCACATCCGCCAACCAGTTACGACTCTAGTGGGAATCAGCTCATTCTTCTCATTCTTGACCACCGTAGTCCCGCCCTTCTTAGGAACAACCTGGACCGGACTAACCCACCTAGAATCTGAAATCGCGTAGATAATTCCAGCATCAAGGAGTTTCATCACCTCCTTCTTAACAACCTCTTGCATGTTCGGGTTCAACCGGGTTGACCACTGAATCACCGGTTTGTGATCATCCTCGAGGTGAATCCTGTGCATGCGTAAATCGGGACTAATACCCCTCAAATCACTAAGATCAGAGCCCAGAGCCTTCTTGTGGGCTCGCAAACCTTCAAAGAAAGCAATCAGCGGGACTCAGTAAGATCCTGCGGCGATCACCGGATTCATCTCTTCTTCATCCAAGAACGCATACTTCAAATGCGTAGGCAACGGCTTCAATTCGGGCTTTTGGACCTCAGCAGCATAAGAGGTCTCAACTGTCTCAGTGGTGTCGAAGTCTCTCCGTTCATCAGCATATAGGAGAGCTTCAAGCTCAGCAACTTCCGCATTCCACGGACCTGTCTCATCATCTGCACATTCACCACACATTAAAACTTCCAAAGGATCCTTGGACAAGGATCCCTCGGAGACAAAAGATACCGACTCATCAACAACGTCAATAATATCAAGATAGTAGCAAGACTCTTCTAACATCGGGCTCTTAAGGGCTTGGTTAAGGTTAAAAGTGACCTTATCCCCTCCTACCTCTAGAGTCAACCTACCGTTCTTAACATCTATGACCGCCCCGGCTGTGTGTAGGAATGGTCGTCCTAGGATAATAGGTATCTGGGTATCCTCAGCATATCCAAAACAATAAAGTCAACAGGGGAAAAAGAACTTCCCTACCTTCACGGGGACATCCTCAAGCACTCCTAAAGGTCGCTTGACCGAACGATCGGCCATCTGTAAGGTGACACTCGTACACTTCAACCCTCCCATGTTTAGCTTCTCACAAACTGAATAAGGCATAACGCTCACGCTCGCCCCTAAATCACACAAGGCCTTGTCAATAACATGGGTGCCTATGGTGCATGGAATGGAGAAACTACCTGGATCCTTCAACTTAGGGGGTGCACTACTCTGTAAAAGGGCACTACACTCACCTGTAAACGCTATGGTCTCAACCTCGTTAAAAGAACGTTTCTTAGTAAGAATGTCCTTCATAAATTTAGCGTAAGAGGGTACCTGGGTGATAAGCTCAGTAAATGGAACGATTACCTGCAGATTCTTCACGACCTCCATAAACTTACCGAACTGCGTCTCGGCTTTAGCATTTCGTTGACGTCCCGGAAACGGGAGTTGAATCTTTATTGGAGGCGTAAGAGTAGTAGAAACATCCTTGGGAGTATCTTGGACCTTAGCCTGAACATCCTTAGCGTTGTCCTCAACCTTTTTCCCCAAATCTGCATATCCCGTATGGCCAGACGTGCCAGCCGGTTGGTCGACCGGCTGCCGGTCGACCGGCTGGTGCGTCTGATCAGCTCGTTTCTTCAAATTTTCGGCCTCAATCTCATCCGGATGCTTCGGACCTGCATAATGTGTGCCGCTACGTAATGTGATCGCATTTGCGGTGTCATGAAGCGGGTTTCCTTGCGGTGGAAGTGTCCCGTGTTGCCTCGTAGCTTGCGAACTCGCTAATTGCGCAACCTGTGTTTCCAACATCTTAATAGCTGCGTCCTTGGCTTGATCACTTTTCTGCATCTGCGTCATCATCGTTTCCTGAGTCTTGGCCATCTGCATCATCATGGCCTTTAATTCACCCACACCATGATCAGTAACAGGAGTAGGAGCGGATTGAACTGGTGGTTGTTGTTGATAATGTTGTTGTTGGTGGAATTGGGGCCTTTGACTTTGAAAACCCGGCGGTTGGTAGTTCCGTTGTGGCGGAACGTACGTTGGCTGGTGCTGTTGCGGCGGCGGCTGCGGAGTAGGATTGAGAACGTTCTGGTTCCGATAAGAAAGCAGAGACCGATCGTAGCCTGGCTGATTCTGATACGGCAAGTTAGAACGATAAGAAGTAAAAGCATGAACCTGCTCCTGCGAACTCATGCACTCATGTGCGTGATGACCAACAATCCCGCAATTATTGCATCCTGCATCGTGCCCCATAACCGCGTTAACCTGCTGCGCATTTGACGAACCTGCACCACTCAACTTGTCGACCTTCATTGTTAGAACCGAAATTTGGCTCGTTAAAGCATTCAAAGAATCTTTCTCGCGATCACTATGAGCTGCGCGAGAATTTCCCCTAGGTCGATCGTACTGTGAGGTATGGATCGCCATTTTCTCGATCAGTGCCCAAGCCTGGTCATCGTCAACGTTGTCAGCAAACCGCCCGTTTGCAGCTGAATCCAAGATAGCCCGACTTTCCGAATACAACCCGTTGTAAAACGTCATGATCACGAGCCAATCGTTCAACCCGTGGTGAGGGCAATCACGGATGAGTTTCTTATAACGTTCCCAAGCTTCAGAAAGTGATTCGTCGTAAGTTTGCTTAAAGCTTTGGATTTGGCTTCGCATTTGATTCGTCCGTTCTGGAGGATAGTACTTTTTGTAAAATGCAAGAGCCAACCCATCCCAATCTGTAATACCCGCGGCCTCCTTATTTAAATCAGTGATCCACTCACGAGCGCGATCACGTAGTGTGAAAGGAACGACATTTCCTAATCGATTTTGAGTAATCCCGCTCGCTTAATCGTCGAGCGATGTCGGTGAAAACCTGCATATGACGACCAGGATCCTCCGTAGGATTACCGCCAAACTGATTGCGCTCCACCAAAGTAAGGAACGCGGGCTTAATCTCAAAGTTGCCCTGCAAAGTGTCGGGCATCCGGAATCCATTAGGAATGGACTCCGTCTTGGGCAAGGAGTGACTTGAAAGTCTCGGCATAGTCACAAACGCCTCAGAAACAACACTGGAAGTAGAAGGTGGAGTAGTGTCCTCTTCGTAGGACGATGCTTCTGAACTAGATTCCGCTTCAGAAACTTCCACAACCTCTTTTGCGTAGGTTTCAGCAATCTCCTGAAAGAAGTTACGCGTTCGGCGAAAAGTCCGCTCCGGTTCAGGATCGAATTGTAACACCCCGTGTTAATTTAAACTAATTACAATTAGGAAATCAATAATTAATCATCCTCGCTCATTAAATTTCTAATACAATACCCTACAAGTCATTTTCATACCTAAACTAAAACCATTTTGAATTACTTTGAATTTGAACTTTATTCTTTCATATTCAAACTCGATAAATCAAATAGAGACTATACGACAAATTTCCCAACAACAAATTTTGGCACGCAAATCGAGGTAAAATTTAGAAAAGTGGCCGAGCCACATAGGATGATTTAAATCACCTAATTCTTTTTCTAATCTTCTTACTCATAATCCTAATCTCACAAAAATGGTTAAGGCCTAATCAATTTAGATTAGTACTAACAAAACATATTATAATAATATAAGATTACTATTCCTTTTGATTTAACTAACACTTTCACTAAAACTCGATATAATGAGTCACACTTATTCAAGACTGATAAACTTTTTGACGTTTGATCATAATGATTTAATTCGATAACATTCGACGAAAAAAATATATATTTGGACCAAACGAGATTTTTATTAAAAGTTTCGAGGATCCTAAGGCCATTTTTCATTTTTATTACTCTTCTACGTTTTTCTTCATTTTAATTTTTGACCTCACTTCGAACCATCATTTTAAGACTATATATTTTATTTCGAGACTTTTCGCTTGGCACAAGAAATCGAAAATTTCAAAACGAGAATCGGGCCACTTGTAGCTTGCTTTGGTAAATTTTGGACCAAGTCCAAAGCTCATCCTCTTCCATTCTTTGCTCTTACACATGAGCATGCTTTGCCTTATTTTTCTCTTACACACTACCAACACTTACCATCCTACAATATTTCATCATCACAACCTATTTTAATTAAACATTAAACATTATATTACATTACAAAAACAAAACAACAAAACTACTACTACTACTACATACATACGGCACACATACAATACACACACAACCAACACTTCAACTCATTTTCTCTCTAAATAAAATCTTACTCAAGAGCATTAGTAAGCTTGTTCTTCATACAAGCTCAAGAACACATCTATTTTTCATCCTCTTTAATTCTTTTCCTCCTTTAATCTTTCATTTTACTTACTTAAATTAATTAGCACACTTAAATAAGCTCTTCATCATTTATATTTAGTACTCACTTGCTCTATATACATACAATTAAAATATGAACATAAATCGAAATCATTTAAAATGAAAACAACAACTAAACTAAAAACAATACTACACATAAATTTTATTAGTAATGTTTAGCTAGCTTAGTAAAATAAATTACTAACTTTCTTATTTTCATTTTTATGTACTCTCCTAATCAAAGACGAGGAGCAAGGTGGTGAAGACGACTTGAGCTGGGTTTGATCATATTGTCGATCCAGAGCAAGCTGCTAAACAAATTTGCTACTAACCTAATTAAGGTGCCCCCGCACACTAGGTTTTAATTTTGTTAATCGCATGAAATAAATGTTTATGTGTTATATTTATTGTGTTTATGAACACCTAGCATCACATGATAAATTAGGAGACAAAAATCGAAAAATAGAATTTGTTGCTCATTAACCAAAACCCACGGCCACCCTCTATTTTTAGCTTTAATTTTTCGTTTTAATTTTTGTAAATTGCATGCTTAAAATACTAAGGCTAGTATGTACATGAATATATAATTAGTTTTTGTTTAGGACTTAAAATGAATTAGTTATGAATTTAAATGTGTTAAAATGTTTTATTGTGTTCTTGAAGTGATTGTTGTTATTCTTATGTTATAATGATTTTTCTTTTGTGTGTTAATGTTTGTAGTTGTTTTTCATTAATGATTAAATATATATATGATATAGAATAAATTAGTTGTTGAATTAGAAGTATAAAAATCAAAAATCAAAATTTAGGAAAATATATATATATACACGGCATACATGAATATTTTGGACCAATTTTTAGTTTTAATTTTCTATATAACATATTATGATTAGTCTAGTTAAATTAGACTCGTATGAAAAATTTGAGAAAATTATAATAACATATAAAAATTTGAGTTAAAAAGTTCATGTGAAAAATAATTAGGGTTCTTCAAATCTTCATGTGTTCTTCATTTTATAACTTAGTTTGATTTATGATTTTTATAAGTTTTAGTTATTTATTGTTTTTAGGTACTAGTTAAATCGCTTTAGACTAAATTAAATAATTAGTATATAAAAACTTAAGTCAAAAACCGATAAAATTAGAAAACGAAAATAAATCGCTAAGTAGTTAAGTGCCACGGTTTAGGGTCCCTTTTTGACCTAAAATGAATTTGTCACTTTATATTTTTATCACTTAAGTAATTAAAATAGTTAAAGTAATGATTTATTAATAAAAATAACAAAAGGGATAAATAGCTAAATTAAATAAAGGCTCTCGGCATTTTTGTTATTTTTGGGTCAATTTTGGTCAAAATGAATTTATCACTTAATCACTATAATTGA
Source organism: Dianthus caryophyllus (assembly GCA_023091065.1). Classification (NCBI taxonomy): domain Eukaryota; kingdom Viridiplantae; phylum Streptophyta; class Magnoliopsida; order Caryophyllales; family Caryophyllaceae; genus Dianthus; species Dianthus caryophyllus. The sequence goes on along the minus strand of CM041529.1, from coordinate 4,205,883 downwards.
TTAGTAATTAGTTTTATATTTTTGTTGTAAAAAGAATCGTTAATAAAAAGAATCAACGAAACCGATAAAAAAATAAACGTTACATATATTAAAATGAATCACATCGTGTGTTACTACCTATGCTTAATTGTGGATATGGAGATATGGACTATTTAAAATGAACTACGACAACCTCGCTAAAATTTGAAACCGCTTAAATTTTAGCTAAGTATACGACTAAATCTAAACCGAGTTTTACTTTTGAAATATCATTTAAATCACCAGGTATGAAAATGAACTTAACCACTTTGATTTAAATATGTTTCAAAATCACTAAATACAAAATGAACTTAACGAGTTCAATTAAAATATATTTCAAAACCGCTAAATGCAAAATGAACTTAACAACTTTAAAACTAGACTCTTAAAATATTTCCAAAAATCACTAAGTACAAAACGAACTTAACGACTTTAAAACTAGAATTCTACACTTAGAAAATAAATAAGCTTAGTTTAAAGTCTAAATAAAATACTAAGTATAAATAAACGAATAAAATACTAAGTATAAATATACGAATAAAATACTAAGTATAAATAAACGAATAAAATACTAAGTATAAATATACGAATAAAATACTTAGTATAAAATACGAGGAATAGTAAAATACGATGAATAGTGGAATACGATGAATAGTAAATACGATGAATAGTAAATACGATGAATAGTAAATACGTGAATAGTAAAAATATTTAAAATTTACGATTGAACTCCAAATAAATTATTTAAGTTTCTATGTGCTTCCGTTTACCTGAAGAGCTGCTAGAACTAAAATTTTCATTATACAAGTTCGACGTTATTAATTATTATGAACTGTCACTGGAGAAATAAAGGAACGAGAAAATGATAAAGAATGTACTTGTTAAATACTCGATTGTCCTGTCATGTTGCGAATCTATTGTGCCATGGTTGGAAAGGTAGCGCGTATGGGGACTCTTTTCACTCTCAGTCTTGGCGAGGCGTTCTAATGACTCTCATAGTCTTTAGGCAAGCAGGCGTATACAACCCTTGAATGGGCATAATTGTTGCGTTTATGCGGTCCATACGAGGTAATCGGAAAATGACCATCCCAGGGGACCTTGTCGTTAGGTATTAATCGTTTTGGTTAGGAAAAGCATACTCTCTCGAGTAGCGAGGGTGTGTCGTTTCTAAGTGAAAGTGTGTGCACACATAAGATAAGGGATTGAATCGCCCTTCTTACCTAGTGGTATACTAGCATTAAAGTCCGTTGATGTACCCGGCAGCCTTATGAGCGTGCCTTGCTTTTGTAGGGTTTTGCATGCTTCCATCTGTTGGTTGTGGTTCATAGGACAACGTATGATAGATTATCCATGTTGTATTGGATATTAGGTAGTTATCACGTCACGCTACTTAGTGTTTGATCCGATATCACGAGTCACGAGTAACTAGTGCACTTTGATATACTATGAGAGTACACAAGTCGCTCTGTAGTCAAGACTTCATGAGTATATGTTGCTATATGAATAATTGAAAAGGGTCGACTACCCGATTATGAATGAAATGATATTGTTTTATTGAACAGGATTGGTTATAAGTGTTGCATGATATATTGTTGGGTTTATACTCGTGTTTGGATCATCATGATTTTCTTATGTGCTTTGCTTGCCTGTTTTCCATCTGTTTTGTTTAATTATCATGTATGTTGCACATGTCTATAATTGCTGTACTACATGATTTATTGGATGCGTTTACATTGTGTTGGGGGAGAAAACACTAATACGAGATGAACTGCAGGTACCCCGAGGGCTTATATTTATCAAATGCTGGGGATGTTTTACCTTATTTTGCACTCCGTTGTTTTTGGAGAGATTTGTAATAGAATATATACTCTGTTTTATCCTAAAACTCGTACTATGTATTTAGAGTTTTAATACGATAACAGCTGGTTTGTAATATATAGACTTAATTAATTTTCCGCCTTAGTTTAATTAAAGTCACGAAAAACCAGGTTATTCTGATTAATTATCGAGTCGTCTTGCGCCCGTGAATAACTTAAAGTTATCTCATCTAGCGAGACGACACCTGGGCCAGACATTCATATTGTATGTCTAGCATAGACTTATAGGACCAAATAATAAATTAGAAATCTCTAGATCGCTAAAATAACAAATTAGATCATTTTAAAATGTGAGAAAGGGTAGAATCTTAAGGACCGACCTAATAATAATAAACTAGTTAGATGAGCGATAGAATCTGAACTTTATGAATCTTTACTTGCTATTTGCTCTGTGGCTAACTCTAGTTTGACAAAGGCCCTTAGGATGACGTCCTTCAGTTACACCCGTAACAATTTACCACAACGTCCACCGATGATGCTACTAGGAGAGTATATACGTAGCCATTCCATCCACATAGAGCGATATGTGGAAGCCCATGGAATCATGACGGCGGGGATCTACCACACGAGGGCATTGGCATCGGTTTGACCATGATTGAGAGCTTTCATCAAATGCGATGAGTTTTGGGCACCTCTAGGTTTGCGACTTCTCTCCGACATTCTGGTGTACATGGATCGCATGAACCATCCAGATCCACTTCAGAGGGTGGAGGGACCACCTGCGTGGATGGAGTATGAGGAACTACTCGACAGTTTGATGATTCAAGAATATGAGCGCGACTACCCTCCATTTTCACCCAACGCCATTATACCCCCAATCATATGGGAGAGGATCTCACCGGGAGGCTCTTGAGGGTTGCAAATCATATTTAGGGTCATTCGACTCAGCTTGTAAAATATTTGTAACCGTATTTTAACCATCCTAAGAACGATCTTAATATCGTCTTCTTTTCCTACGGCTATGGATGTTATATTCGGATGTGACGTTTGGTGAACTTATGTATTATATTCCTTTGAAATGTAATATTTTACCCGTGTATATGTTTATATACATGGAGACGTTATGTTACTACCTAGCCATGTGTTTTTCTTAGTTCATTATCTTAAAATTTTACATACATGTTGTACTTCCAAATCTCATTTAAATTACCTTATCTAAATTGATTTCAGATGAGACTACCGTGTGGTAAGAAGTACTGCAGTGGACACCAAAAGAGAAAGCCCGCAAGAAAGCCATCGAGGCCTCTGCGCAGCGTCAACAATTGAAGTCTGGAAGAGATCACAGACCAGGAGCAATTCGGAAGTCATTTGGAAGACAAGGGCACTTAAAACTCCGTATATGGAACATCGAATTCCTGATCATCTCCGCCGATCCTCAGAATATACAGATGTTATCGAAGCATTCATGCAGGGAAAACCTGAGACATTTGAGGGAATCAGTGGGACACTATACCCATGGATCAGGAGTATGAACGCGAGGTTCCTGGAACACTCCGTTAGAGAGGAGTGGAAAACCTCCCTAGCAGCTGCGTGCCTTGACGAGGAGGCCAAAGCATGGTGGAGACGACTACGCTCCCCAGCTATACTTGAGGGTGAGTACTACCTAAGCTGGGAGGATTTCAAACTTGGTTTGAGCGACATGACTTATGCTGTTAAGTATAAGCATAGCTTCGCGGAGGAGGAGCATCGCTACTCAAAATTTGCCTAGGATCTAGGGCTAATCTTTTGTCATTCTCGATCCAATTTCATAACTCTTGAGAATGTATCTAAACTTTTATGTTATTTTGCTGAACTTATATCCAAGTTTTCACCTTAGTTCATTTCATAGAGAATGTATTAGGAGACTTGTAACTTTTTGATGTAACCCTTTTACATTATCAATGAAATGTCTTTTACCTTGCATTTTATACTATGTCTATCTTTGATCTACTCAAAATTTATACAGCCTTGTCCTTATGTTATTTTATTTCAGAATGGCTGCAAACGATATTCAAGATGATGACCTCAACCATGCGTTCTTAGAAGAAGAGGCGAGAAGAAGAGGCTTTGAGGATGCAATAATGAAAATTGCTCAGAATACCCACCAATACCATGGGGGCGGTAACAATCAGTCAGCTTTTGAAAGATTCTCCAAACACCGTCCTTTAACATACTCTGGATCCGTCGATCCTGTGGTCCTGACTGAATGGATCGAGGAAATGGAGAAACTGCTGGAGCTCAGCAAGATACCCCCCACAGAAATGGTGAATGTGGTGGCATATTACTTGAAGGGAGAGGCGAACAGTTGGTGGCGCCTAATCAGGTCTAATTTCCCACTCAGAATCTACAACTGGAGCGAGTTCAAAACGCTTTTAGAGAGCAAGTATTTCGGGCAGGAGCTCAAGTGGAACAAAGAAGAAGAATTCAGGAATTTGAAACAGGGTAATATGCAACTGCAGGCATATACCGAAAAGTTCCAGGAGCTGTCAAAATTTGCTCCCAGGATAACGATCGATGAGGAAGAACTCGCCACCCGATATGTTCGGGGAATGACTTCTGATTCTGATTGATCATGGCGGGTTCAATTGCGAAACTTTCTTTGAAGCCTATGAGAAGGCAACAGGTATCTGGGCGTCAATCCAGAAGAACGAAGCAGAGGAGAAAGGGAAAAAGAGAGTTTTTACGCCTTCTGTGGCGAGCGCCAGCTTCATTCAGAAGCCTAACTACCAACGACCTTTTCTACCAAGGCCTAACCCAGCAATCAGGAGTTACCAAAAACCTACAAACTTCGCTCAGAACACCACCCAGAACAAGCCAAGGTTTACCCCCAACCCACCAGGGCCTCCACCAGTATACGAGGCCGATAAGTGTCGTTCCTGCCTACAACGACTACACCCGGGAAAACAATGCAATGGCGCACCAATCACGTGCTTCATATGCAGGGAAGTAGGCCATAAGGCCAACGTCTGCCCTAAAAAGGGAACACTGGGTAGAGTAAACACGGGACCACCGCCCGCCGTAAGAGTTCAGGGGAGGGTATATGTGCTGTCAGAGAATGATGGTGATCTTTGAGAATTTGTCGGGATGTAGACGTCGTCCTTTGGTAAATTTTTGGTTAACTCTGTACCTGCCTTTATTTTGTTCGACACGGGAGCATCCTTATCTTTTATCTCAACAAAATTTCTAGCAAAATCCAAACTTACAAAACCTGAACAAATACGCACTAACATATCGCTACCAAATGGCAAAAATATTTCTTGTTACGCAAAGTATAATAACGCATTACAAATTATGATTCACCACACGAACTTTCTTTCAGGCTGATTCTATTCGACCTTCCCGAATTCGATATAATTTTGGGAATGGATTGGTTAACTTCGTCATCATGCTACGTTCAAGTGCCGAGAAGGAGAATTACATTGAAGGGTCCTAATGGAACGGTGGTGACTTACCAAAATCCGCTTTCAAAGGAAAAAGTGCGATTCGTGTCTGCCATGAAAATTCAGAGCATGGGGAGAAAGGGACATCAAGTATTTCTGTGCAGCATCAACAAAATAGAGGACGAGAAAAAGATTGAGAACATTCACATTGTAAATGAATACCCGGATGTGTTTCCTGATGAACTGCCAGGCCTGCCGCCTGCACGAGACGTAGAGTTCTCAATCGACTTACTGCCAGGCACCGCACCAATCTCAAAGGCACCCTACCGAATGGCACCAGTTGAACTCCAGGAACTTAAGAAACAATTGGAGGAGTTAATAGATCGAGGCTTCATCAGACCGAGTGTCTCGCCTTGGGGCGCTCCTATACTTTTTGTGAAGAAAAAGGACGGGAGTATGCGCCTATGCATCGACTACCGTGAACTCAACAAGGTTACAATCAAAAATCGTTACCCTTTGCCAAGGATAGACGACCTATTCGATCAACTCAAGGGAGCAGGTGTTTTCTCCAAAATTGACTTAAGATCGGGTTATCACCAGATAGGTGTACGAAAGGAGGACATACAGAAGACCGCGTTCCGATCCAGATACGGCCACTATGAGTTTAAAGTGATGCCTTTTGGCCTCACCAACGCACCTGCAGTGTTCATGGATCAGATGAACAGAACCTTCCACGAATATCTGGACGTTTGCGTGGTCGTATTCATAGATGACATCCTAATCTACTCAAAGACTGAGAAAGAACACGAAGAACATCTACGCACTGTATTGGAGATTTTGAGGAAAGATAAATGGTATGCAAAATTCTCTAAGTGCGAATTCTGGTTGAGTGAAGTGGCATTTCTGGGCCACGTGATTTCGAAGGAGGGAGTAATGGTAGACCCAGCAAAGATAGAAGCCGTAAAGGAGTGGGTCGCACCCAAGACCGTCACAGAGGTTCGAAGCTTTCTAGGTTTGGCTGGTTACTACAGACGATTCGTACCCGACTTTTCAAAGGTAGCACGCCCAATGACTAAACTCCTACAGAAGGACTCCAAATTTGTGTGGAACGAAGACTGTGAAAAGGCGTTCCTAGAACTCAAAACAAGACTGACTACCGCGCCGGTCCTAGCCCTACCAACTGATGGGGATGAATACGAGGTGTATAGCGATGCGTCCTTAAATGGACTAGGATGTGTTCTAATGCAGCAGGGCAAGGTGATCGCTTATGCATCTAGACAACTCAAGGTACATGAAAAGAACTATCCGACCCATGACCTTGAACTCGCAGCAGTTGTGTTCGCTTTGAAGATTTGGCGACATTATCTTTACGGAGTCAGCATAAAGTTCTACACTGACCACAAGAGTTTGAAGTACATATTCACGCAGAAAGAGCTGAATATGAGACAAAGGAGGTGGCTAGAACTAATCAAAGACTACAAGATCGAGCTGCTCTATCACGAAGGAAAAGCAAACGTCGTAGCAGACGCTTTAAGTCGTAAAACTCCACGCTCACTGAATAATATCTGGGAGATTCCATCAGACCTCGTTCAAGATTTGAGAAGATTGGACTTGGACTTAGTACAGTCCGATGATGCGGATTTAAATGCAATGGTAGTGGAACCCGAGATACTCCACGACATCCGAGCACTACAATGGGAAGACCCTGAGCTAGTAACGATCCGAAAAAGGATTCCGTCAGAAGGGACTGAAGGATTTAAAATCCACCCTGACGGAAGTCTTCGATTCAAGGAGAGATGGTGTATACCGGACAATGAAGCGCTAAAACGCAGAATTTTAGACGAAGCACACAGCACACGATATTCCGTACATCCAGGGTCAGACAAGATGTACCAAGATTTGAAATTACGATTCTGGTGGATCGGGATGAAAAAAGAGATAGCCGAACACGTAGCTAAATGCTTGATTTGTCAGAAGGTGAAATTCGAACATCAGAGAGGCGGAGGACTCCTACAACCGATTAGAAATACCACGAGGAAATGGGACTCAATCTCAATGGACTTCATTATGGGACTACCGAGGACCTCGAGTGGTAAAGATGCAATCTGGGTCATTGTGGATCGATTAACGAAGTCTGCCCACTTTATCCCGATAAGGGAGACATGGGGACTGGATGATTTAGCAAAGGCCTATGAAAAAGAAGTGATCGATCGCATGGCGTGCCCTCGATATCATTTACGATAGGGGCGCAAGGTTTACTTCCCATTTACGGAAGAAGGCTGCAAAGCCTTAGGTAGCCAGTTGAAAATGAGCACCGCTTTTCACCCGGCTACAGATGGCCAGACTGAACGAACCATTCAAACTTTAGAGGACATGTTGAGAGCTTGCACGATGGAGTTTAGCGCTAACTGGGAAAAAAGTTTACCATTGATCGAGTTCTCCTACAACAACAGTTATCATGCCAGCCTCAAATGTGCCCCTTTTGAAGCTCTATATGGGAGGAAATGTCGAAGTCCAGTGTGTTGGGACGATGCTAGCGACAATGTGGGCACCGGACCCCAGACTATTCAGGACCAAATCGAGCACATTAAGATCATCCGAGAAAGACTACTAGCAGCCGAAGATCGACAAAAGCAGTATGCTGATCAACATCGTAAGCCTATTGAATTCCAGGAAGGTGACAAAGTATTTCTGAAGGTGTCGCCCATGAAAGGGGTGAAACGATTCGGCTTAAAAGGGAAGCTAAGCCCGAAGTATATAGGACCCTATGAGATACTTGAGCGAATCGGGGAGGTGGCGTATCGACTTGCCCTACCGCCTAACCTATCGAGAGTACACAATGTTTTCCACGTATCTCAGCTACGGAGGTATCGATCTGATCCAAGCCACATCGTTTCGCCCGATGTCATCGAGATCGAGCCTAATATGTTGTACTCTGAGAAACCGGTGGAAATGTAACACCCCGTGTTTTTATAGCAAAATATTATGAAAGAATTTAATTCCTTAAATTAAATTCATCCTTTTTCCTTATAATAAAAATGCGACTGAATTTTTTTCGCTAAACATGTAACACTCCATGTTAAGCCTTTATAATTGCGCAAATCATTAATTAAACATCCTCGCTCACTTATTTCCCTAACACATTATACTACAAGTTATTTTGCACCTAAATTAAAACCGTTTTGAATTACTTTGAATTTGAACTTTATTTTTACATTTTCAAACTCGATAAATCAAACAAAGAATCTACGACAATTTTCTCAACGACAAATTTTGGTACGCAAATCGAGGTCAAACGTTGACCAAATGGCCAAGCCACCTAAATGTGATTAAGCCACCTAATCCTTTCTTAAATATACTTAATCATAATCCAAATCTAATTAAAGTAGTTTAAGCTTAATCATTTTGATTATTACTAACAAAACATATAATAATAATATCAAATTACTATTTCATTTTGATTTAACTAACACTTTCACTAAAACTCGATGTATTGAGTCACACTAAGTCAAAACTGATAAACTTTTTGACGTCTGAGCATAATGATTTAATTCGATAACATTCAATGAAAAAAATTATGTATTTCGGTCAAGTAAGATTTTATTTCAAAGTTTCGAGGATTCTAGACCCAATTTTTGTTTTGAATTCTCTTCAACGTTTTTCTTCATTTTTATTTTTGATCTTACTTCGAACCACTATTTTAAAATCATATATTTCATTTCGAGACTTCTCGCGTGCGCGTAAATCGAAAATTTCAAAAACGAGAAAATCGGGCCACTTGATCAAGTGATGGCCGAAAATTTTGACCTACATGGTCTTAGCTTATCTTCTTCCATTTTCTCTTACACAAGAGCATGCTTTGCCTTCTTTTTCTTCCTACTTTCCTCCCTTGTCTAATCCCCCTTATACTCTACAAATTTCCATCATCATTTGCTAGCTTATTTTTATTTAAAGTTTAAACATTATTATTACTACAAATTACAACTTACAACATACTACAATTACTACTACACACAACTACTACTACTACACGTCTAACTTACAACACACAAACACAACAAATACTCTAAGTCTTTTTCTCTCTAATAAACTCATTTCCAAGAGCCAAAGTAAGCATATTCATCTACAACTTCAAGAACACCATAATCCTCATCTTCTTCCTTACACTTTCTTCCTTAAACTTTTTATTTTCTTGTATTTAATTCACTTAAGCTAGTAACATACTTCTCCACCATTTATATTTATCAATCTCTACATGTTTTAAACTTATAAATAACATGAACATAAATCAAAGTCATAAAAAAATTAAACATCTCCTAAACCTAAAAAAAACAATACTACACTTGAAATTTTGTTAGTATAATTTTAGCTAGCTAAATGATTTACTAACTTCCTTACTTTCTCTTTATGTACTAATCATTCCAAAGAAGAGGAGCAAGGTGGAGCCATCGATCTTAACGTTTTCAACAATATAATCGATCCCGACAATTGCTAAGCATTTCTTTAACCAACCTAATTAAGGTGCTCCCGCACACTATAATTGATAAGCACTTACACTTGTTTGATTATGTGTTATGTTTGATGTGTATATCACCTAGGTATTGCATGACTAATTACAAGGCAAAAATCGAAAAATAAAAATTGTGTAGCTATTAAAAACCACACGGCTTTACCCCTTTTATTTGCTAAATTTTTCGTTTTAATTTTTGTAAATTGCATGTTTAAAATACTAAGGCTAATATGTACATGAATATGTAATTAGTTTTTGTTTAGGATTTAAAATGAATTTGTTATGAATTTAAATGTGTTAAAATGTTTTATTGTGTTCTTGAAATGTTGTTGTTGTTCTTGTGTTACAATGATTTTACTTTTGTTAGATTATGTTTAGTTATGTTTTTCACTCATGATTAAATATATAAATGATATAGAATAATTTAGTTATTGAATTAGAAGTATAAAAATCAAAAAAATAAAAATAGTGAACATATATAATATACACGGTTTTCTCATTATTTTTGGACCAATTTTTAGTTTTAATTTTTCTAAATAACATATTATGATTAGTCTAGGTTAATTAGACATACCATAAAAATTTGAGAAAATAAAACGATAATATAAGAATTTGAGTTAAAAATGTTCATATGAAAAATAATTGGATTCATCACATATTCATGGTGTTCTTCACATAAAGGACTAATTTGATTCATAATAAATATAAGTTTTATTTTATTATTGTTTAAAGTCATTATTGAAAAGTTTAAATAATGAATATATAAGTTAAATAGACTAAATCACTAAATTATAAAAGTTGGAAAAATAAAGTGTCACAAAAACACTATTCATAAATGAAATAAAATAATTAGTGAAAATCGTAAACTAGTTAGATCACTTTAGCATAATTTAAATAAATAGTGTATAAAAACCTTAAGTCAAAAACCGATAAAATTAGAAAAGCGAAAATAAATAGCACAAGTATAAGGTGCCACGGTTTTGGTATTAATTTTTGACTTAAAATGAATTTGTCACTTTTTATTTTTATCACTTAAGTAATTTAATTAGTTAAAATAATGAATTGTTAATAAAAACATAAAAAGAAATAAATAGCTAAACTAAATAAAGGGCCACGGTTTCCTATTTAGATTGGGTCAATTTTGGTCAAAATGAGTTTGTCACTTAGTCACTAAAATTGATTTGTAATTAGGATTATATTAGATTATATAATGAATCAATAATAAAAAGAATCAACAAAACCGATTAAAATAAGCGTTACATGTATTAAAAATGAACAATGTCGCGTGTTACTACCTTTGCTTAAACTGGATGTGGTTATACGGACTATTTAAAACGAACTACGACAACCTCGCTAAAATTTGAAACCGCTTAAATTTTAGCTAAGTATACGACTAAATCTAAACCGAGTTTTACTTTTGAAATTTCATTTAAATCACCAAGTATAAAAATGAACTTAACCACTTTGATTTAAATATGTTTCAAAATCACTAAATACAAAATGAACTTAACGAGTTCGATTAAAATATATTTCAAAACCGCTAAATGCAAAATGAACTTAACAACTTCAAAACTAGACTCCTAAAATATTTCCAAAAATCACTAAGTACAAAACGAACTTAACGACTTTAAAACTAGAAATTCTACACTTAGAAAATAATAAGCTTAGTTTAGAATCTAAAATAAAATACTAAGTATAAATATACGTATAAAATACGAGGAATAATAAAATACGATGAATAGTAAATACGATGAATAGTAAATACGATGAATAGTAAATACGTGAATAGTAAAAATATTTAAAATTTACGATTGGACTCCAAATAAATTATTTAAGTTTCTATGTGCTTCCGTTTACCTGAAGAAATGCTTAGACTAAATTTTCATTATACAAGTTTGACGATACTATTATTATGAACTGTCACTGGTGGAATAAAGAAACGAGAAAATAATAAAGAAAGTAAGTGTGAGTACTCGGGTGTCTGTCATGTTGCGAATCTATTGTGCCATGGTTGGAAAGGTAGCCGCATATGGGGACACTGTCACCCTATGTATTGCCAGTGGTAATCTAATGACTCTCTCAGTCTTTATTTAACGTGACTCTCGCCCTATGAATCGAGTTCGTTCACGGGCCCATATGAGGTAATCGGAAAATGACCATTCCCACCCGGGGAATCTGTCGTAGTGTAATAGTCGCGCCAATAGGGCGGTGTATGCATACATTAGACAAGGGATTTGGCTGTCCTTATTACCTACTTGATATCTTTAGCTTGAATGACTTGACCGTTGAATGTTTCCGGCCCTTCAGCTTCTGCGCAGGCCTTGCTTTTGTAGGGTTTTGCATGTTTCCATCCTAACTGGTTGTGGCTCATAGGACAACGTATGATAGATTATCCATGTTGTATTGAGTATTAGGTAGTTATCACGTACGCTACTTAGTGTTTGATCTGATGTACGAGTCTGAGTAACTAGTGCACTTTGATGGCGGATCATATGGGTGATTTACCATGAGAGTACACAAGCCACTCTGTAGTCAAGACTCGCGAGTATATGTTGCTATATGAATAATTGAAAAGGGTCGACTACCCCGAATGTGAATGAAATGATAATGATTTGCCTACATGATTATGAATTGAGAATAATTATCGATGATTGTTTTTATGGTTATATTATTTGACGCATGCTCCTGTTTGAATCACCATGATTCCTCTTATGTGTTGTTTAAACGCTTGCTATTTGTTTTTACTTATTTATATTATGTATTTCACATGTTTTAGAATTACATGTGTCGAAAGAGTGTTGCGGGAAAATGATAATGGTTAAACGCAGGTACCCCGAGACCAACGCTATTGAATGCTGGGGAGAGTTACCTTACTTATTTTGTACGCTTTTGAGAGAATGTAATCGAATAACTCTGCTTTATCTTAAACTCGTATTATGTATACGGAGTTTTATGACGATAACAGCTGGTTTTGTAATATATAGACTTAATTAATTTTCCGCCTTAGTTTAATTAAAGTCACGAAAAACCAGGTTATTCTGGTTGGTATCGAGTCGCTTCTCATGACCGTGAATGACTTAAAGTTATCTCACATAGCGAGACGACACCTGGGCCAGACATACATATTAATATATATGTCAGGCATAGACTTATAGGATCAAATAATGAATTAGAAATCCTAGATCGCTAAAATAATAATCTTAGAACGCTTTAAAAGTAAGAATGGGTAGAAACATTAAGGATTGACCAACCGACTTAGACTTGAGGTCCTCTATGCTTACTTGCCTACTAATTGCTCTATGACTAATCTATTTGACTAACAAATCTCCTATGCTAACGTTACTTCCAAGCGAGACGTATAAATCGAAGTCAAGACGACAAGAATTCAAGCACAACAAATGGATGCAACAAGAATTTTGTGGAACGAGAAGACATTCAAGATTTGAAGAATTCTATTGAATTAAAAATGTTCCTACAACCATTTCAAACCATTCTTGAATTATCACCATCATTTCAACGCTTTTCAACTCTCAGACTTTCTAAATCATGAAATCTCTTGTCATTTAATCTTTCCATGATTTTAGGATCTCCCTTTTATTTTACATTCTAAGATCCCTACTAAAAAAGAGTCAATCTCGTAAAATTTTTAACTTCTTCGAGATTTTGACATTCTAAATCAGTAATACCTTATAAATGATTGCGTGAACTGATTTTCTATTCTCTCGACTTCGTAGAATTCAACCTTACTCTACGATCTCATAAACTTCCTTCTCTTTATTTCAAACCTCCTAACCTTATTCGTACTGTTCATAGTACCGAAGGCTAACCCTTGTCAATTCTCAGACTCAACTCCTTATCCCTGGAATATATTTCTGAACTCATATGATATTTTCTGAGCTTGGTTTCTAACCCTCCGTCATAGTTCATTTCACCTGGAATGAATTAGGAAGCTTTGTAACTTTTTGACCTTTTTCAGAATGGATGCAAACAACTTAAACAACATGGCCGACCCAAACTTCGCCCAACATTTTGCTGAAGAAGAAGCAAGGAGGAAAGGGTTCGAAGATGCAATCACAAAAATTGCACAAAATATGCACCAACATCAGGGTGGCGGTAACGATCAGTCAGCATTTGAAAGATTCTCCAAACACCGTCCTTTAACATACTCTGGGTCCGTCGATCCTGTGGTCCTGACTGAATGGATCGAGGAAATGGAGAAACTGCTGGAGCTCAGCAAGATACCCCCCACAGAGATGGTGAATGTGGTGGCATATTACTTGAAGGGAGAGGCGAACAGTTGGTGGCGCCTAATCAGATCTAATTTCCCACTCAGAATCTATAACTGGAGCGAGTTCAAAACGCTTTTAGAGAACAAGTATTTCGGACAGGAGCTCAGGTGGAACAAAGAAGAAGAATTCAGGAATTTGAAACAGGGTGATATGCAACTGCAGACATACACCGAAAAGTTCCAGGAGCTGTCAAAATTTGCTCCCAAGATAACGATTGATGAGGAAGAACTCGCCAACCGATATGTTCGGGGTATGACTTACCGTTTACAGTTGATCATGAGCGGGTTCAATTGCCGGAACTTTGCTGAAGCCTATGAGAAGGCAACAGGTATCTGGGCGTCAATCCAGAAGAACGAAGCAGAGGAGAAAGGGAAAAAGAGAGTTTTTACGCCTGCTGTGGCAAGCGCTAGCTATATTCAGAAGCCGGACTTCCAACAAAGGAGCTTCCAGAGACCGAATTTTCAAAGAAATTTCAACAAGCGGTTTATAACCGTGACAACAATCCGAGTCGGGAAGGTTGACTTGGCGTTAGAAGGGCTCGCCGGGTGTCCTTACGAACAAATGCCGCATCACAAAGCGATACACCCTGAAAAAGCGGTCACGACGGATCGCGGTCGTCTGTTTCTTTTGCAATGTTGAGGGACACAAATCTACTGTGTGCCCAAGGAAAGCGATGAGAAAGGTAGACACGGGACCGCTACCCGCAGTTAAAGTACAAGGACGTGTTTACATCTTGTCAGAGTTTGACGCAGACATCGAGGGCTGCCACGGCGTGAAGCGACATTACGGGTAAATTCTGGTTAACTCAAAGACCTACCTTTATTTTATTCAACATAATTATGTCCTTGTCCTTCTTCTCACAAAGTAGTTAACAAGATCCATACTGACAAAGACCTGAACAAATATTTACTAAGGTAGATTTTCATAAAACCCCTTTCTATTAAAATTTTTGAATTTTACCCAAAATACGACTTATAACATTTCCGTTCCATCTAATAACATTATAATATTAATTTTTAGGGAAATAAGCTATATCAGCTAGGTTATCCAAAATTCTCTAAAATTTTTATTTAACCATTCAACGATAACCAATACTTCTCCTTAATTTCAATAAAGTTCATATGCTCCTCATGACCACTACGATTTTTATCCATTTTCCCTAATTGCCGTTCTTTTCCTAAAGGCTATGTATCTTGATTTGGTGGTCATTAAAAGTAACAATAATAATATTAGGTATATACGTTTAAAATTTCTTAAGGGGGTAGGACTATAATTTGGCTATATTAAAGTCCTACTAAAATCTGAAATTTCTTATTTTCAAACTATCTTTTTGGTTAACATGTATTCTCAAAAATTTAATAGGTTATTTTTATTCCTAAAACTCTTATTATTTTAATTCCATTTAAGCCCGTACAAAACTTCTAGGCCCTACCTTTTTGTGAGCCTCTTTCGCGTCGTTTTCAAAAATAACATTCTAGTAACATTTCCATATCTATTTAAATATCTCATTAATAAATCAAACGCGATTTTGCCCTCTAATATTTTCACTCTCTCCTGCGTTTCCATATTCACTTGAAAAGTCAAATTTTTCAAAAGGCTTATCCAACAAAACCAAATGTTATTATCCAAATCTGTAGAATCTCGATATTCTCTCTAACTGCCTTGTTTAAACCTCGAGCAGTTATCCACTCTATCTAAGTTTCGGGGACGAAACTTTCTTAAGGGGGTAGGATTGTAACACCCCGTGTTTTTATAGCAAAATATTATGAAAGAATTTAATTCCTTAAATTAAATTCATCCTTTTTCCTTATAATAAAAATCATTGAATTTTTTTCGCTAAACATGTAACACTCCATGTTAAGTTAAGCCTTTATAATTGCGCAAATCATTAATTAAACATCCTCGCTCACTTATTTCCCTAACACATTATACTACAAGTTATTTTGCACCTAAATTAAAACCGTTTTGAATTACTTTGAATTTGAACTTTATTTTTACATTTTCAAACTCGATAAATCAAACAAAGAATCTACGACAATTTTCTCAACGACAAATTTTGGTACGCAAATCGAGGTCAAACGTTGACCAAATGGCCAAGCCACCTAAATGTGATTAAGCCACCTAATCCTTTCTTAAATATACTTAATCATAATCCAAATCTAATTAAAGTAGTTTAAGCTTAATCATTTTGATTATTACTAACAAAACATATAATAATAATATCAAATTACTATTTCATTTTGATTTAACTAACACTTTCACTAAAACTCGATGTATTGAGTCACACTAAGTCAAAACTGATAAACTTTTTGACGTCTGAGCATAATGAGTTAATTGGATAGCATTCTATGAAAAAAATTATGTATTTGGGTCAAGTAAGATTTTATTTCAAAGTTTCGAGGATTCTAGACCCAATTTTTGTTTTGAATTCTCTTCAACGTTTTTCTTCATTTTTATTTTTGATCTTACTTCGAACCACTATTTTAAAATCATATATTTCATTTCGAGACTTCTCAAGGCCAGAATCGAAAATTTCAAAAACGAGAAAATCGGGCCACTTGATCAAGTGATGGCGAAAATTTTGACCTACATGGTCTTAGCTTATCTTCTTCCATTTTCTCTTACACAAGAGCATGCTTTGCCTTCTTTTTCTTCCTACTTTCCTCCCTTGTCTAATCCCCCTTATACTCTACAAATTTCCATCATCATTTGCTAGCTTATTTTTATTTAAAGTTTAAACATTATTATTACTACAAATTACAACTTACAACATACTACAATTACTACTACACACAACTACTACTACTACACGTCTAACTTACAACACACAAACACAACAAATACTCTAAGTCTTTTTCTCTCTAATAAACTCATTTCCAAGAGCCAAAGTAAGCATATTCATCTACAACTTCAAGAACACCATAATCCTCATCTTCTTCCTTACACTTTCTTCCTTAAACTTTTTATTTTCTTGTATTTAATTCACTTAAGCTAGTAACATACTTCTCCACCATTTATATTTATCAATCTCTACATGTTTTAAACTTATAAATAACATGAACATAAATCAAAGTCATAAAAAAATTAAACATCTCCTAAACCTAAAAAAAACAATACTACACTTGAAATTTTGTTAGTATAATTTTAGCTAGCTAAATGATTTACTAACTTCCTTACTTTCTCTTTATGTACTAATCATTCCAAAGAAGAGGAGCAAGGTGGAGCCATCGATCTTAACGTTTTCAACAATATAATCGATCCCGACAATTGCTAAGCATTTCTTTAACCAACCTAATTAAGGTGTTCCCGCACACTATAATTGATAAGCACTTACACTTGTTTGATTATGTGTTATGTTTGATGTGTATATCACCTAGGTATTGCATGACTAATTACAAGGCAAAAATCGAAAAATAAAAATTGTGTAGCTATTAAAAACCACACGGCTTTACCCCTTTTATTTGCTAAATTTTTCGTTTTAATTTTTGTAAATTGCATGTTTAAAATACTAAGGCTAATATGTACATGAATATGTAATTAGTTTTTGTTTAGGATTTAAAATGAATTTGTTATGAATTTAAATGTGTTAAAATGTTTTATTGTGTTCTTGAAATGTTGTTGTTGTTCTTGTGTTACAATGATTTTACTTTTGTTAGATTATGTTTAGTTATGTTTTTCACTCATGATTAAATATATAAATGATATAGAATAATTTAGTTATTGAATTAGAAGTATAAAAATCAAAAAAATAAAAATAGTGAACATATATAATATACACGGTTTTCTCATTATTTTTGGACCAATTTTTAGTTTTAATTTTTCTAAATAACATATTATGATTAGTCTAGGTTAATTAGACATACCATAAAAATTTGAGAAAATAAAACGATAATATAAGAATTTGAGTTAAAAATGTTCATATGAAAAATAATTGGATTCATCACATATTCATGGTGTTCTTCACATAAAGGACTAATTTGATTCATAATAAATATAAGTTTTATTTTATTATTGTTTAAAGTCATTATTGAAAAGTTTAAATAATGAATATATAAGTTAAATAGACTAAATCACTAAATTATAAAAGTTGGAAAAATAAAGTGTCACAAAAACACTATTCATAAATGAAATAAAATAATTAGTGAAAATCGTAAACTAGTTAGATCACTTTAGCATAATTTAAATAAATAGTGTATAAAAACCTTAAGTCAAAAACCGATAAAATTAGAAAACGAAAATAAATAGCACAAGTATAAGGTGCCACGGTTTTGGTATTAATTTTTGACTTAAAATGAATTTGTCACTTTTTATTTTTATCACTTAAGTAATTTAATTAGTTAAAATAATGAATTGTTAATAAAAACATAAAAAGAAATAAATAGCTAAACTAAATAAAGGGCCACGGTTTCCTATTTAGATTGGGTCAATTTTGGTCAAAATGAGTTTGTCACTTAGTCACTAAAATTGATTTGTAATTAGGATTATATTAGATTATATAATGAATCAATAATAAAAAGAATCAACAAAACCGATTAAAATAAACGTTACATGTATTAAAAATGAACAATGTCGCGTGTTACTACCTTTGCTTAAACTGGATGTGGTTATACGGACTATTTAAAACGAACTACGACAACCTCGCTAAAATTTGAAACCGCTTAAATTTTAGCTAAGTATACGACTAAATCTAAACCGAGTTTTACTTTTGAAATTTCATTTAAATCACCAAGTATAAAAATGAACTTAACCACTTTGATTTAAATATGTTTCAAAATCACTAAATACAAAATGAACTTAACGAGTTCGATTAAAATATATTTCAAAACCGCTAAATGCAAAATGAACTTAACAACTTCAAAACTAGACTCCTAAAATATTTCCAAAAATCACTAAGTACAAAACGAACTTAACGACTTTAAAACTAGAAATTCTACACTTAGAAAATAATAAGCTTAGTTTAGAATCTAAAATAAAATACTAAGTATAAATATCATTATAAAATACGAGGAATAATAAAATACGATGAATAGTAAATACGATGAATAGTAAATCGATGAATAGTAAATACGTGAATAGTAAAAATATTTAAAATTTACGATTGGACTCCAAATAAATTATTTAAGTTTCTATGTGCTTAGTTTACGAAGAAATGCTTAGACTAAATTTTCATTATACAAGTTTGACGATACTATTATTATGACATCCTTTGGTGGAATAAAGAAACGAGAAAATAATAAAGAAAGTAAGTGTGAGTACTCGGGTGTCTGTCATGCTGCGTATCTATTGTGCCATGGTTGGAAAGGGAGCCGCATATGGGGACACTTGTCACCCTATGTATTGCCGGTGGTAATCTAATGACTCTCTCAGTCTTTATTTAACGTGACTCTCGCCCTATGAATCGAGTTCGTTCACGGGCCCATATGAGGTAATCGGAAAATGACCATTCCCACCGGGGAATGCTGTCGTAGTGTAATAGTCGCGCCAATAGGGCGGTGTATGCATACATTAGACAAGGGATTTGGCTGTCCTTATTACCTACTTGATATCTTTAGCTTGAATGACTTGTCCGTTGAATGTTTAGGCCTTCACCTTCAAGGCAGCCTTGCTTTTGTAGGGTTTTGCATGTTTCCATCCTAACTGGTTGTGGCTCATAGGACAACGTATGATAGATTATCCATGTTGTATTGAGTATTAGGTAGTTATCACGTACGCTACTTAGTGTTTGATCTGATGTACGAGTCTGAGTAACTAGTGCACTTTGATGGCGGATCATATGGGTGATTTACCATGAGAGTACACAAGCCACTCTGTAGTCAAGACTCGCGAGTATATGTTGCTATATGAATAATTGAAAAGGGTCGACTACCCCGAATGTGAATGAAATGATAATGATTTGCCTACATGATTATGAATTGAGAATAATTATCGATGATTGTTTTTATGGTTATATTATTTGACGCATGCTCCTGTTTGAATCACCATGATTCCTCTTATGTGTTGTTTAAACGCTTGCTATTTGTTTTTACTTATTTATATTATGTATTTCACATGTTTTAGAATTACATGTGTCGAAAGAGTGTTGCGGGAAAATGATAATGGTTAAACGCAGGTACCCCGAGACCAACGCTATTGAATGCTGGGGAGAGTTACCTTACTTATTTTGTACGCTTTTGAGAGAATGTAATCGAATAACTCTGCTTTATCTTAAACTCGTATTATGTATACGGAGTTTTATGACGATAACAGCTGGTTTTGTAATATATAGACTTAATTAATTTTCCGCCTTAGTTTAATTAAAGTCACGAAAAACCAGGTTGTTACAGGAAATCTTGGCACGGGAAACCAAGACCCTGAGACGAAAGGCAATACCCTTAATTAAAGTCCTTTGGAGGGGTCATAACACCGAACAAGCTACTTGGGAAACCGAGGCGTCAATGAAGGAGAAGTACCCAGAACTGTTCAGCGCAGGTAACCTTAATCACCTAGTTAACTTTAAGTTTCGGGGACGAAACTTCTTTAAGGGGGGAGGATTGTAACACCCCGTGTTAATTTAAACTAATTATAATTAGGAAATCAATAATTAATCATCCTCGCTCATTAAATTTCTAATACAATACCCTACAAGTCATTTTCATACCTAAACTAAAACCATTTTGAATTACTTTGAATTTGAACTTTATTCTTTCATATTCAAACTCGATAAATCAAATAGAGACTATACGACAAATTTCCCAACAACAAATTTTGGCACGCAAATCGAGGTAAAATTTAGAAAAGTGGTTTGAGCCACATAGGATGATTTAAATCACCTAATTCTTTTTCTAATCTTCTTACTCATAATCCTAATCTCACAAAAATGGTTAAGGCCTAATCAATTTAGATTAGTACTAACAAAACATATTATAATAATATAAGATTACTATTCCTTTTGATTTAACTAACACTTTCACTAAAACTCGATATAATGAGTCACACTTATTCAAGACTGATAAACTTTTTGACGTTTGATCATAATGATTTAATTCGATAACATTCGACGAAAAAAATATATATTTGGACCAAACGAGATTTTTATTAAAAGTTTCGAGGATCCTAAGGCCATTTTTCATTTTTATTACTCTTCTACGTTTTTCTTCATTTTAATTTTTGACCTCACTTCGAACCATCATTTTAAGACTATATATTTTATTTCGAGACTTTTCGCGTGCGCGCAAATCGAAAATTTCAAAAACGAGAATCGGGCCACTTGTAGCTTGCTTTGGCCGAAATTTTGGACCAAGTCCAAAGCTCATCCTCTTCCATTCTTTGCTCTTACACATGAGCATGCTTTGCCTTATTTTTCTCTTACACACTACCAACACTTACCATCCTACAATATTTCATCATCACAACCTATTTTAATTAAACATTAAACATTATATTACATTACAAAAACAAAACAACAAAACTACTACTACTACTACATACATCCGGCACACATACAATACACACACAACCAACACTTCAACTCATTTTCTCTCTAAATAAAATCTTACTCAAGAGCATTAGTAAGCTTGTTCTTCATACAAGCTCAAGAACACATCTATTTTTCATCCTCTTTAATTCTTTTCCTCCTTTAATCTTTCATTTTACTTACTTAAATTAATTAGCACACTTAAATAAGCTCTTCATCATTTATATTTAGTACTCACTTGCTCTATATACATACAATTAAAATATGAACATAAATCGAAATCATTTAAAATGAAAACAACAACTAAACTAAAAACAATACTACACATAAATTTTATTAGTAATGTTTAGCTAGCTTAGTAAAATAAATTACTAACTTTCTTATTTTCATTTTTATGTACTCTCCTAATCAAAGACGAGGAGCAAGGTGGTGAAGACGACTTGAGCCGGTTTGATCATATTGTCGATCCCGACAACTGCTAAACAAATTTGCTACTAACCTAATTAAGGTGCCCCCGCACACTAGGTTTTAATTTTGTTAATCGCATGAAATAAATGTTTATGTGTTATATTTATTGTGTTTATGAACACCTAGCATCACATGATAAATTAGGAGACAAAAATCGAAAAATAGAATTTGTTGCTCATTAACCAAAACCCACGGCCACCCTCTATTTTTAGCTTTAATTTTTCGTTTTAATTTTTGTAAATTGCATGCTTAAAATACTAAGGCTAGTATGTACATGAATATATAATTAGTTTTTGTTTAGGACTTAAAATGAATTAGTTATGAATTTAAATGTGTTAAAATGTTTTATTGTGTTCTTGAAGTGATTGTTGTTATTCTTATGTTATAATGATTTTTCTTTTGTGTGTTAATGTTTGTAGTTGTTTTTCATTAATGATTAAATATATATATGATATAGAATAAATTAGTTGTTGAATTAGAAGTATAAAAATCAAAAATCAAAATTTAGGAAAATATATATATACACGGCATACATGAATATTTTGGACGAATTTTTAGTTTTAATTGATCTAGATAACAGATTATGATTAGTCTAGTTAAATTAGACTCGTATGAAAAATTTGAGAAAATTATAATAACATATAAAAATTTGAGTTAAAAAGTTCATGTGAAAAATAATTAGGGTTCTTCAAATCTTCATGTGTTCTTCATTTTATAACTTAGTTTGATTTATGATTTTTATAAGTTTTAGTTATTTATTGTTTTTAGGTACTAGTTAAATCGCTTTAGACTAAATTAAATAATTAGTATATAAAAACTTTAAGTCAAAAACCGATAAAATTAGAAAACGAAAATAAATCGCTAAGTAGTTAAGTGCCACGGTTTAGGGTCCCTTTTTGACCTAAAATGAATTTGTCACTTTATATTTTTATCACTTAAGTAATTAAAATAGTTAAAGTAATGATTTATTAATAAAAATAACAAAAGGGATAAATAGCTAAATTAAATAAAGGCTCTCGGCATTTTTGTTATTTTTGGGTCAATTTTGGTCAAAATGAATTTATCACTTAATCACTATAATTGATTAGTAATTAGTTTTATATTTTTGTTGTAAAAAGAATCGTTAATAAAAAGAATCAACGAAACCGATAAAAAAATAAACGTTACATATATTAAAATGAATCACATCGTGTGTTACTACCTATGCTTAATTGTGGATATGGAGATATGGACTATTTAAAATGAACTACGACAACCTCGCTAAAATTTGAAACCGCTTAAATTTTAGCTAAGTATACGACTAAATCTAAACCGAGTTTTACTTTTGAAATATCATTTAAATCACCAAGTATGAAAATGAACTTAACCACTTTGATTTAAATATGTTTCAAAATCACTAAATACAAAATGAACTTAACGAGTTCAATTAAAATATA
Source organism: Dianthus caryophyllus (assembly GCA_023091065.1). Taxonomy (NCBI): domain Eukaryota; kingdom Viridiplantae; phylum Streptophyta; class Magnoliopsida; order Caryophyllales; family Caryophyllaceae; genus Dianthus; species Dianthus caryophyllus. Next base: position 4,182,473 of record CM041529.1, on the reverse strand, counting down.
TTTCAAAACCGCTAAATGCAAAATGAACTTAACAACTTTAAAACTAGACTCTTAAAATATTTCCAAAAATCACTAAGTACAAAACGAACTTAACGACTTTAAAACTAGAATTCTACACTTAGAAAATAAATAAGCTTAGTTTAAAGTCTAAATAAAATACTAAGTATAAATAAACGAATAAAATACTAAGTATAAATATACGAATAAAATACTAAGTATAAATAAACGAATAAAATACTAAGTATAAATATACGAATAAAATACTTAGTATAAAATACGAGGAATAGTAAAATACGATGAATAGTAAAATACGATGAATAGTGGAATACGATGAATAGTAAATACGATGAATAGTAAATACGATGAATAGTAAATACGATGAATAGTAAATACGTGAATAGTAAAAATATTTAAAATTTACGATTGAACTCCAAATAAATTATTTAAGTTTCTATGTGCTTCCGTTTACCTGAAGAGCTGCTAGAACTAAAATTTTCATTATACAAGTTCGACGTTATTAATTATTATGAACTGTCACTGGAGAAATAAAGGAACGAGAAAATGATAAAGAATGTACTTGTTAAATACTCGGGTGTCTGTCATGTTGCGAATCTATTGTGCCATGGTTGGAAAGGTAGCCGCGTATGGGGACTCTTTCACTCTCAGTGCTGACTGAGGCGTTCTAATGACTCTCATAGTCTTTAGGCAAGCAGGCGTATACAACCCTTGAATGGGCATAATTGTTGCGTTTTGCGGTCCATACGAGGTAACGGAAAATGACCATCCCACCCGGGGACCTTGTCATTAGGTATTAATCGTTTTGGTTAGGAAAAGCATACTCTCTCGAGTAGCGAGGGTGTGTCGTTTCTAAGTGAAAGTGTGTGCACACATAAGATAAGGGATTGAATCGTCCTTCTTACCTAGTGGTATACTAGCATTAAAGTCCGTTGATGTACCCGGCAGCTTATGAGCAGGCCTTGCTTTTGTAGGGTTTTGCATGCTTCCATCCTGACTGGTTGTGGTTCATAGGACAACGTATGATAGATTATCCATGTTGTATTGGATATTAGGTAGTTATCACGTACGCTACTTAGTGTTTGATCTGATATATGAGTCTGAGTAACTAGTGCACTTTGATATACTATGAGAGTACACAAGTCGCTCTGTAGTCAAGACTCGCGAGTATATGTTGCTATATGAATAATTGAAAAGGGTCGACTACCCCGATTATGAATGAAAGGATATTGTTTTATTGAACAGGATTGGTTATAAGTGTTGCATGATATATTGTTGTGTTTATACTCGTGTTTGGATCATCATGATTTTCTTATGTGCTTTGCTTGCCTGTTTTCCATCTGTTTTGTTTAATTATCATGTATGTTGCACATGTCTATAATTGCTGTACTACATGATTTATTGGATGCGTTTACATTGTGTTGGGGGAGAAAACACTAATACGAGATGAGCTACTTGTACCCAGGGGCTTATATTTATCAAATGCTGGGGATGTTTTACCTTATTTTGCACTCCGTTGTTTTTGGAGAGATTTGTAATAGAATATATACTCTGTTTTATCCTAAAACTCGTACTATGTATTTAGAGTTTTAATACGATAACAGCTGGTTTGTAATATATAGACTTAATTAATTTTCCGCCTTAGTTTAATTAAAGTCACGAAAAACCAGGTTGTTACATTGAATTTATTTTATTTTTTTAATTTTTTCGTTGTTTTAATGTTCGTAATTTTATTTTCTTGTTTTTTTTTTTTTGTAACTTTTTTTCATTTTTATTCGTTTTTCATTTTTAATTTAATAACAAGTGAGTTACATTTAAGTAACATACGAGATACATTGTATTATAACTAAATGTATACTTCTCCATTCCATTTGATTCTATACATATATATAGGGTTGAGATCCGGTAAGAACAATAACTTTGGTAAGAACGGTAAGAACAGTTACAGTACATTATAAATATACAAGAAATACATTAGATTAACACAAAAAGTACATTTTGTAAGGTACATTATAATTATATGTAAGGTACATTTCCAAATTATGAGTTATATTCGAAATTTTTAGGTAATTTCAAGGTTCAAAAATAAAATGTATGTACAGTTTAATAAAAATGTACCTCAAAAATTTGAAATATATCTTCAATAAAATGATATTGTACATTATAAATGTAAAAGTCGTGTCAAATACTATTTATGACAAACACATATGATAAATTTAAAATGTATCTTATGCATATTTATTATGTATTTTGACTGTTCTTACCGTTCTTACCAAACTGACTGTTCTTACCTGATCTTATATATATATGTATATATATATATATATATATACATACATATATATATATATATATAGAGTAAAGTTATATCAAGACAGCAAATATTGCGAGACACAAACGAGACACAGCATTTTAGCCTTTTTTGTGAAACTTTAACATAGTTTTATGAAACTTCAAAAATTGTGAAACTTAAACAATATTGTGAAACTTTAAGACATTAAAGTTTCACAATTTTTGAAGTTTCATGAAACTATGTTAAAGTTTCACCAAAAAGGCTAAAATGCTGTGTCTCGTTTGTGTCTCGCAATATTTAGGTGTCTCGTTTGAACTTGTTTCTATATATATATATATATATATATATATATATATATATATATATATATATATATATATGTATATATATATATATATTGATTTAGGATGCAGTGCGAACTCCTTATTAGATTCTTAACTGCATTTAACTCCACCTACACCATCAGATTAAGATCTGAGGGTTGAAATTAAAACCCCCAAATTCATTACCCTAACCCCTAACACTTCCCCCAAATAGCAACAGTAACAAATCAAAACGTACAAATCAAACTCGACATTTCGAAACCCTCGTTTCAAAGATTCAAACTGGACATCACAAAAAACGATGAATTCAAGGTAGTGGAGGAGGGTGATGGAGTGGAGAAGTCAGACGCCACAACTAAAAACGATGAATTGATGGTGAAGAACGAACCTGCTATCATGGCCCGATGAATTGGTGGCAGTGAAGAAGGAAGATGGAATAGAAAATTCACATGGCATAGCACAAATTCGCCGTAACTTCTCGAGTATAAGTCGTATTATCTGAGTAATTGAAGGTATGAATCGTTCATTCCAATTTTCGCCTAACCTAACCCTAGATTTTTGGGGCTTTTCTTTTAGGTCGATATCTACAGGTTTATGTGTCGTATTGTTAGTGCTCTAGTAGTAATTGATAAAATAATCGTTGTTTGTAGAATTCGTTTCGTTCTGGAGCAGTTTGGGCATGGTTTCCGACCTTGAGTTCGGGTTGGACGAGTTTCTCTCGACGTAAGGGTCACCCCCTTACTTAGCTCGTGAATTCCTTTGTGTGTGAGTGTGAATTGTCGTTTGTATGTGTTCGTGACTGAATTGTGGGTGAATATGTTTGTTTATGGTTTTCGGGGTGTATGTGGGGGTTATATATGTGTGTAATGGACGTATGCATGAGTGCTCGAGGTGGTAGCTGTGTATTGGAAGTGAGCTGCGAATAAGGGACTGCTGGGGCTGTAACCTCGGCTGTTTAGGGCCGAGCGAGTCTACGATTCACCGTTGTTTAAGCATTGCTGCATAGGCCATGATACTACTGTTATGAGCTGTAGTTTATGTCGAATTTCTGCTGCGTTTTGGAGGGCTCTTACAGCCGTGTTGTTGTGGTTAGTTAAGTGCGCTAGCGTCGTGTTGTTGTCGGTTTTGTGCTGCTGTTCACCTTTCCTTCTGCCCTATTTTTACGTCTGTTTTCTGCCCTACTTTCTGACCTATATCAATGGCAGTGGAGGAAGATGAATCGAGGGTTGTGGAGGAGGATGAGGGAGTAGAGGATAGACCCACTATACAGTCACATTTGGCTTACCATGACGACGATGATTTTGAAAACAACATCGAAGGATCGCCGAAGAGAGTCGCTGAAGATTCCGATGAAAATGATAATGTCGAACAACGACTGATTCATACAGTTTCGACGGTTGATTACTTCGATCTCGAAGCTCTTTAGGTTCTAGAGCTTATCGCGGTGATGAATACAAGGTTTACTTTCTGTTTTTGCTTTTTTAATGTTCGATTTTGAGTAAATTAGTTGGGTACATTGTACATGATAATGGTTTCATTGGTCAGAATTGTCTTCATCGATGATTTCGGTGCCTGAAGTAAGGAAGCAATTTGGTTATGAAGGTTAGGTTGCTGATATATCTGAGAGTAGATACATTGGAAACCATGTTAGATACATTTTATTTCATGTCGGATACATAAACTGATTTATGTATCTAGAGTAACAATTGATTTATATGCACTGTTATTATGTGTACCTTAGCGAGGTAGCGCCAATCACCTATAGATAATGTCCTCATCTTTAGCATCGATCATTTTTCACCTTTGCGGCGACATGAAGTAAGATTCAAATAATTTCAGTTTCACGCTTTTTGAAATTCAAACCTGGTTTTAAGAGTAGAATGCTTCATTTTAAGCCAAAATAGATACTAAATGGCACGAGATACGTACTTGATCTGTGACGCGATACACAAATATGACAATTGTAAGAATATTCGTGTCTGAAGCATTGATTTACGTATCTGGAGCACTAATTTGTGTATCTAATTATTTGGGACCATAATGTTAACTCTAATTGTTGTCTGTTGATTTCTATTCTAAACACATCTATCCCATTTCTAGATACATCAAAGACTTGATTATTTGAGGCATTGGTTTGTGTATCCGAATAACTAATTGATGTCTGGGGCGGCATGCTGTTGTTTGATGTAAGCTGCTGTCTGCTATTGCATTGTGCTGTCCGCTGATATGCTTTGTTGCGTGGTATTGTCTGATACATGCTACTGTCTGCTGCCGCATTATATTGTCCGCTGTTATGCTATGTTGCATGTTGTCATCTACTCCGCCCTACTGTCTGCTGTTGTGCATTGTCATATGTTGCGCTCTACAATCTGCTACTTTTGGTGTTTATTGTTGGTTCAAGGGGGTTCTAATTCAAGTACGATATTAAATGTTGCAGAACAGTTAAAGAATGAAAGTAGTGCTGCTTCTGGTTTATGCCTTGTTTTCAGGTACGTGATATTTGATGCTAAATACTCGAATTTGTATCTTAGATACACTGGAGCCGTGATTTGTGTCACTGTAACATGCCATGTTGTGAACTATTCTCACTTCTCAGTTAGTTTGAGTGCTCATGTTAGGCCGAGCGTTTGGCTCGGTTGTGCCAATTAAGCGTCAGTGTTTGAACTGTTCTACTCTCAGCAGTTTTGTTCAAATATTTACTCTTTATTATTTATTTGATTGTATGAACTCGTATTTTAAAGACCCTTGACCCATAGGTTAGTATCTAATGAAGTTGCTGATCATACCAAACCGCTTCTTATTTTGGTTTGTCATAGCAAGGTACAACGTACATCATATGATCGGTGTCTTATTTTATGAAAGTTTCACGTTATGGCCTGTTATAAAGTCTTATGTTGTGTAGTATCTGAAATTCCAACGTACTTGATATGATCGGTTGGGTGGTGGTGCATATTGGTTATTGACGGAGAGTCATAACGAGTGGATACATGAATAATAACTCTAGATACAGAAGTAGTTAGTCTAGATACACATATATTGTCAGGTGTCATTTACGTACCCCGAGTAGTGTTTTATGCATCTGGAGTATTATTTTGTGTACCTGAGTAGTTTGCACAGGATCCTACGAGTTTTTCATTGTGGTTAAGCGAGTGCATGTGCCTTAATGTAGTTGGTATGTTATCCTTTTTTTTTTTGTGTCAGAAAATTCTAATATTGTATTAGTTTAATTGGTCGGAGGTGTAGCCGTGGTAGATTACATTGTCGGAGATATGACGGAGGTCAGGTGATGGTCAGACTTTAGAAATGTTGAGGTCTGATACATGAAAAATTATTACAGATGCATTTAACTTGAACATAGATACACAAAATGATTTGTGTATCTGAAACTTTAAATTATTTATCTAGAGCATTAATTTGTATACGGTGACCGTACAGGTTCAGACCATTATATTACATGAAACAAGCAGTACACATGGAACAAGCGAACTCATGATTCAATGCGAACTCACGAACTCTCTATTAACCATCAGATCACTATGAGATCAATGGTTAATAATAAACCCCCAAATACTCCATCTCCCTTCTTTCCAATCCCTGACTAAAATTTCAAACCCTAAAATACCCAAACTCCATCTTCCCGCACCAACGACGACAACGCTAATAACGACCACCACCGACGGCAGCTACCCAACTTTCGGCCACCGGCGTTAGGCGTGAGATGTCACCAGCGAGGCTCTCTTTCTCGTACCTCTCATCTATTCTCCCTCTCACCTGAGCAAGAGTGAAGTTGAAGTTGTTAAAGTAAGTTTAACATTAGAAGCTCGATTTTAGACCGTCAATGAAGAGCTTTCAGAAGCTGGTAGCCTCGAAGTATTTTTCCAATAATCTTATCTCATGTACGTAATGTGAATTGAAGAATTAGACTAATGTAGGCTTCAATTTTATTTAGGCATTGCAAGTTAGTCACATGAATACATACCCTTACGTCATTATCTTAATCAAAGTTCGAGAACATATATCCTTCTAGTATCTGTCGTCTTGTTGTTGTTGTTATGCTGCTGTCGATGTGCGCTGCTGTTGTATGTTGTTATTGTCATATTGTTGCTGTTTACGCTACTGTCGATGTGGTTTTCTGCTGCCATATGCTGTTATGATCATGTGAAATATTGTTAGGATAAGAATTTACGTTAACTATGTGACTTAGATAATTATTTTAAAAAAAAAAAAAATATTGAAGTTGGTTAGCTCAAATGGTAGAGCATTGTGCGATGCACAAAGTGTGGGTTCAATTCCCTCACCGACTATAAAAAACTAAATATTGAATGAATATAGTCATTTTTCCAACTTGAAGAAGTGTGGCTCGCAACTGTTACAGCTGAACAGAGGTACAAAGACGCTGAAGGAGCTGAATACGTTGAAGGAGCTAAAGTAGCTGAGAGATGGATGTCTAGGTCTCTCTAAGAGTGTCCCCACAGCAACATATTATGGGCAACTTACCTTGAGATGGTTCCAAAACATAAGAGGAAAAGTATGATCTACGACGCAACCAAAGCATGTGGCCAAGACGCATACGTTTCTGCAGCTGTAACTAGAGGGAAAATTACTGTAACTAGAGGAAAAATTCATGTAACTAGAGGAAAAATTCGTGTAACTAGAGGGGAAATTACTGTAACTAGGGGGGAAATTATTGTAACTATGGGTAAAAATAGTGTAACTAGAGGGACAATTCATGTAACTAGAGGGAAAATTCGTGTAACTAGAGGGGAAATTACTGTAACTATGGGTAAAAATAGTGTACCTAGAAGGAAAATTCATGTAACTAGAGAGAAAATTCATAATAAGTGTAACCACAAAGGGAAAAACTGTAACACCCCGACTTTTCCTAACATTTATTATTTGTCTCATTTGTATTCGTAAATTATTTCTCTCGATTCTCTCATTTCTTTTAGCTCGAGAAAATCAGTTTTCTTGTCGCGTGGATAAGCTACTCTGTCGTCAGAACTTAAATACGAAGTAATTTAGCTAAAAACGGTGTAACTTCCTCATACGAACTCCGATTCAGGTGATTCAAAAGGCTAAACTGCGTATTTTTTCGACGCCACGTAACGCCAAATTTTCAGAAGCTAATTTGGACCGGCCCAACTTGGACCGAACCAAATCCTCCTTTGCACGGATAGGATTTAGGGTTTTGGTTAGATTCTTGAGCAAGGCATTATCATATCTTGTGATCTCCTAATCTAAGCAACCTAATAATCTGATTTTACTCCTTAATCTCTCATTCCTCATTCCCATCCACATTCATTTCTCCTTTCTCTCTCAAAATATCTCTTCATTATCATTCAAACTCCATTGATTCTCTTGCAAGCTTCCATCCTATTCATCCTAAGGCTTTCCTAACCTTTTCCCTTGGTATAGGATCCCTTTTGTCTCTTTTATTTTTCTGTTATTATGTTATTTTATGTGTTGTATTGCTTTGTATTCATTATTTGTGTGTTTGGCTTGGATTATCAAAGGAGAAGAGGGCTTTGAAGAAGGAGATACTATCCTAGTCGAAGAGGAGGAGGAGTAGCACGATTTCGGTTCTCTACAAAGGTAACTAGGTGTGATCTAGTTATGTTTTAGCATGTATGAGGCCTTGTTTGTCATGTTGTTGTTGTTTACATTGTTGTTGTGATGATGGTTGATGTTTTGGTCATGATTTCATGCTAGTTCCATTGGCCTCATACTAGGGTTGTCCTATAATCATGTATTCATGCATAATTCACTTGTGGTATCATTATTCATGCTTGTAGATTGATTAAAAATCGGTTTGGTGGTGTTGTTGTATTGATGCCGTGTTGTGGGTGAAGGGACCGAACCCCCTTGCTCTTGTTTTCCCTCATGTTTCTTCTTGATTTGGCTTAAATACGATTAATCTTGATGCTTACATGATCCACCTAATGATGAGTATGAGTTAAGATGGTTGTGATTAAGTTTAAAAGTATATGTATGCATGTTTTAATGATTTGATCACCTAAATCGATAATTGGTCACATGAGAATTGAGTTTGATGCATGAAACCGTGATTTTGAAGTGTTGGCCGTGTAGTGTGGGTGTTGGCCGTGAGTGGGTGCTCAGGCCGTGTATGGTGTGTGTGGGTGTGGGTTGGTTTGTTGCTTGTTTGAGTCTTGGCATGTCCTAAAATGTTAACTATGCTATAATGAATCATGTTATACTTTGTTTGATCACTAAATTATGAATTATGAGCATGCTAATCAAATGTGAGACTTGTAAAGCATGTTGATCGTATGGTACTCCGTATGTATGGTTGGTTATGATGATATTGTGACTTGTGTGTGTATGAGTATGGTTGTTGTGGATGTTTGGTTGTGTTGGAGTATTAGAGACAGGTTAACAGGTTGTGAGTTTATGCTTGGGTTAAGTTTGCACATGGGTACTGTTCTGGCACATGTGTGAGGAGATACAACGTCCTAGGATGGACGGATACCGCTCATGGTCCCCTCGGCTATTCTTGTTGCTTAGCTAGAGCTATCATGGGTTCTCAACCAGAAGGGTTAGAGACTATGGTTATATTTATGTCGTCACCGTTCTTGTTGCTCGGTGGAATTTGGCCAAATTTAGACTTGTGATTATTGAGGAACTTCTTGTTCTTTGTTCGCCATAGGGTTTGGGTGATTCTTGTTGCTTCACCCGGGGTGATTCTTGTTGCTTCACCCAGTTCTCCGCGCTTACTCTCGCAATTGGTTGGAAGATAGTTCGTTGTGTGGGCTCAGTCGGTTTGGTCACAACATTGGTTGTGCCGTGTGAATGTGCTTGTGTTTATATTGTTGTTTTATTGTTGTACGTTTTGGTTGTACATGTACTTATGCTTTGGTTTAGGCCGTAGGCCAGGTGAGCTTGTTGCATTGTTGTTGTTTGCATTCGTTATGTTAAAATATGACTGGGGAGCACCTAGTTACTCCCCACTGATTGTGGTTGTTGCCTCTCTTTTATAGGTATGCGCGAGACGGAATTGAGTGAGTTGGATGCGAGGATGTGACCGTGTACACCTTAGAAGAGATGTGGCTTGATTAGACCCTTATGGACTTGTATTTTGGTTTGGTTTTAGATGTTCTTTCGGTCTTTGAACTTTTGTTTTGGATTTGGTTGTAAGGGGCATTTACTCCCCACTTCTAGGCCTCAAGGCCTACCTTTTTATCGTTGGTTAGTTGGTTTTGTGAGTAATGATCCGGATTCCACGGTGTTTCCGCCACTGTGGCTCGCTTTTATTTTCTCTTATTTCATAAATCCTTTTTATTTCTTTATTTTATTTTGTTGAAAAATCCGGGTTGTTACAGTTGGTATCAGAGCGAATACGCTCCCAACTCTCTTAGGTGAGCGAGTAGGATTTGACCTAGAACACCGAGTGAGAGTGTTGGGTAGACACATTAGGGGGTCTACGTTATTTGTGCATGTGTATGAGTAGTTGTGTGAATGGTGGTCTTAGGATTTCCACCATTAGATCATATATGTTTGCTTTGGATGCAGGTACAGGAATGATGGAGTCATGCGAGGTCAGGTGTCGACTCGATAAATCTCTACTTTAAAATTTAATTGTCCTGCCTCTAAAATAATCTTTAAAAGCTTTTGATTTGATTCAATCGTCGTTTTTAAATGTATTTCTTTATTTCAAAATGTTTCACTCTGGTAATTGCTTTCTTATGTACTACTTGGTTTCTTTGCTTTCATCATACTCACCATTCTAAACTAAATCCTCTATACTTCTATTTTCTTATCGAATCATGTTAGCCTTCATTTTTAATATCGACAAAAAGGGGGTATTTTACATTCCGTTTTAATACACTTTTATGACCCTTCTTTTTAATATTATTCATTTGAGAGTTCTGTTTTATCAAAAAATTTAGTCTATTTATGCCTTGTCGATCCCTTGTTTTAACTTTTCGATTTATTTGTTTCTTCAACTTTAATCATTTGAGTTTTCTAATTTAAAATCTCTCTCTTTCATTTGACCTTTCGAAATATCTAGAAATTTAACTCTTAAAGTCTTTGATTCGTACTGATTGATCAGCTGGAGCAAGAAACTTGAAGCCGAATTGCGAATGTATGGTCCTACCATCAGAGCACGCAGCGGAAGCTCCTAATCTAAGTCACCTACCGTATTCGTAGGGACGTCTTTCAGCTTGTTAGTTACGCTTGTCCTTAGTTCCTTCTAGTTCTTGATCTTATTATATAGTTGTTTTAAAACTATCAGCTCGTGATTACAGTTTGAGTTTCTTTTTCCCCAATAAAATTTCTTATCATGTTCGTCCTCATCTTTTTCAATAGATCGTGCTGAAATAATTTTTAAACTCTTTTATTTCAAGAATGTTTTCAGTCAGTCTATTAACAAAACCTATTTTCGTATATTTATGCTATAATGGTTTGTTCATCCTTCTTGTACTTTCTCATTTTGTAACTATGTTGAGGAAAAATTTTAACCGGTATTGTTTTACTTTTTCATTCATTTTAAGACGCGTTAATACATTTTGGTGGCTTTTTACTCAATCAAATTTGAAATGATTGACACTTATCTACTGCTTTCACTTTTAATCAAAACCTCTTTGTTATCCTAAACATTCTTTTATTAAATTTTCTAATTTGAGCATTTGGTTTATTTGAATATTATTTATTTTACCTGGTATTTTAGTAACTTCATTTTTCTAAAATCGCTGTCGTTTTGAAACTCAACTTTGAGACTTCTCCTTTCAATCGTATCTTTTAATCATATTCTATATCGGTCAAACTTTTCGGGAATTACCTTTTCTTCTCTCATTCATAGCGAAGCCAATTTGAGTCATTTGTTGGAAACGAGTCTTATGCCTTCATGTGGGAACTCTTAAAGAATATTTCTATCTTCTCTCATCGTTTCATTTTAAAAATTTCTTTTGTCAAATTGGTGGTTGTTGAGCAGTTTCTTGCAAAAGATTTATTTTGTCATATTTCTACTTAATTCGTTTCATTCCTTCTTTTCTTTCTTATTCATCATAACTCATCACTTTTATATCTTGACCCTGTCGATCACCTTTTAGTCTTGTCATTCGGGTCTTCTGTCATTCTATTCCTTAGGTTTCCCTCTAGAGGCTACTTCAGTTCTATTGCCTTTGAACCGACTTTTAAGACGTCGACCTTCTATTATTTTCCATTCCTTTTCGTAGCTATTCACGTTCTCGATTTTGTAAAAGCTCTTGATGTATTAACATCAATCCTGTCCTTGATATTTCTATAATCGTATTCCTTGACATCTAGCCGTAAGGTGCTTCACCCTTATCTAGCTCGAAATCTGATCCTTAGGCTGTCGCTGTTATTGGAGTCATAAATGGTAGAGTTTGGTTAGTTATTAGTTGATGGTATGGATGTTCGGTTAGGTGGCGCACATGGTTGGTCGTGGTGGCCTGAGTGGATTCCTAGTTTTGTGACTTCTAGCTAGAGCTTTGCGAGGTAGCATAATCGTTGCGAGATAATGTTTGTGAGTTATAGCCTTCGTGAGTAAAAGCTTAGTATGCGATGAGTAGAGGTAAAGGAAGTGATGGTATCTATGTAGGTAGTATTTTTGAGGATTCGATTATGATGGTATATGAGGTGTGATAATCCTGAGTTAGTGAGAATTGGGAAGTGATATTGTGATGAGCAACAATCGGCTTTGAGGAAAACTTAAAGGTTATAGTGAGCACGATAAAACTTTGGGGTTTGTACTTTAAAGGTTAATGTAGGAATGCTAAGTGTGCATCTTGTGGTTTTGTGAATGTGTTAAGTATAAGGAAATTCATTAATGGAAGGAAAGCATTCGTGGTTGATAAGACGGAGTTAGTAGTGATTAAGATGTCGATTTTAGGTGTCGTTGAGGCGTTTAGATGAGTGAATTAGGACCATTTTGGTGTAATTTGGAGTTAGGATGATCGAATGACTATTTGTACCTTTTGTATGAATTGATTATTTCCGTAGTCTCTCGGTGATTTTGAAATGTGTGCCAAGCCTAAGACACGGAAGCGAAGCGAAATGAAGAAATTGAAGTGGAAATGAACAAGGAAAGAAGAAGAAGTGAAGAAGGTACAGGCGCCACTGGAGCATATTTGGGCTCCACTGGAGCCTGAGAAGCCCTGAATGTCGTGGCAATGCTCCACTGGAGCACATTTGGGCGCCACTGGCGCACCTCTCCTGCCATCTATGCCGTGCCAATGCTCTACTGGAGCGTGTTGTGCGCCACTGGGGGTTATCTCTCCGGATTTTAGGAAATCTTTTAATTGTTTTATTTTTAATTTACTTTTTAGGAAATACTTAAGGATATTCTTAGGGTTTAATTAGTGGCTTGTACGTTATTTATCAATATCATGATCTCTCTCATTAGTTGGCATTAGTCTTAATTAGTTCTCTTTAATAATTTCTTGGGATTTCTCTCAAGACCATGTGTAACTAAAACTCCATATTCTTGATACGATCGATTGAAGCGTCGGTACTTGATCCGTGAGATTATCAATTTCTCTACTTTTCTTTGAGTATTATTTAATTCCTTGTTCTTATTATTATTAATTTTAATCTTGATTAGGGTGTACAACTAATTAGGGTTATTATTGATTAATTTGCTAGATTTGATTATTGGCTCAGTTTGCTTTATTAATCTTATCGCGGTAGCAATTGTGATTGATTTATTGTACTCCGTTTGTCGTGAATTAATCATAAAAGGAATTGAATTTGTGACTCGAGTATTAACTGCGTTGTTAGTATTAGTCATCTTTATTGATTCTCGTGCTAATTCTTCTGTAGACTTGAACTTAATTCGCGTGATTTGGGTTAGTCTTACAAAGGGTAATTTAGGGCATCCGATTTGACCTATTTACTGACTAAAGAGAGAATTCGGGAGTTAATATTATTGAACGGTATTAGCTTTCACAATAAAGTACTCAAGTAAAGTGGTTTAATTATTTTCTATGATCGGTGATTTTATCGCCTGTGGATATCATTTCGTGTCAAGGCCTTTCTCTTAATTGTTTCAATCCTTAATTTATTATTGTCATTAGCTAGTTTTCTTTAGTCATATTTACTAAACCAAAACCCCCAACACATTACTTGTTACTTAGTTACTCAGTATTATTGCATTCTATACGCTTTACTTTATTACAATTAGCCTATTTCTCTGTGGGATCGACCTTACTTCCATTTTACTACTTGTTTAGTAATTAGGGATTAAGTGATTATAAATTATAATTTGCGGCATACGACTTTAAGCCCGTCAAATTTTGGCGCCGTTGCCGGGGATTTAGGCGTTAATTGTTTTGTATAGTGTAGTGTATATAGTCCATTATTTTATTTTATCTTTAATTTTTAGTTTTGTTTTCCTTTTATATCGACTAGATGGCTTCTAAGTATTTTCCCCAATATGAGCATGAATTATTTTATAAATATTTTAATAGGCTCCATGAATATGTCATTCGTTGTCGTCATCCTTATCAAACTTGGGAGCTTTGTCATGTTATATATAACGGTTTGAATGAGGAAACTGCAGGACATGTTTATAGAATGACTGAAGGGAGGTTCATGTATGAGATGAGCTATGACGAGAAGTGGGACTTTTTCCTTTACTTGGCTCACGACACTGAACAATGGGAGTTGTACAATTCATCTCTTAGGAGACCTCAACCGAGACCGAGTAAAACTGTGAACACTCCACCTAGTTCATCTATGTCTACAGAGGAAATGATTAGAGCCCTTACGATTAATGTGATGCAAATTCAACAAGAAACTAGGACTAGTATCCAAAATCTTGAGAGTCAGGCATCGCAAATAGCGGAAGCTATAGCTAGACTTGAGGCACAGGATGATCATGTTCTTAATTACGATGAATGTGAGTTTGAGTGTGAGCTTGAATTCGATACTCCCTCTCCCGTTGAACCTGAGGTTAGTGATTCCCATAAGGCGTGTGATGTTGATAGCGATGACGGTTTTTGGGATGATGAGGAGGAGGAGGATAGTGACTCGAGCTTTTGTGCTCCCTCTCCCGATCTGAGTGATAATTTGATTCTAGAGGATTCACGGAGTGTGACTATAGAGGATGAGCGAGAGGGAAAAGAGTTTGAGGAGAGTGAGGAAAAGGATGAGAAAGAGGAAATTGAGTTAATCGATGTGTTCGTATCAACGGATACACTAATCCTAAATCCGTTACGGGATTCACCAGAGCTGATACCTAAGGTTCCTTTTCACTCTTTGTCTTGTCACCCCATTTCTTCTACACATGATTCATCTTATAGAGAGTGGTTTAGTGACGTAAACCCTACTTTTAGAAGCCTCGAGAAAGATGTAACTTGTGCTTATCATATGTTTGACCATGCATGCTTGAGTTTGATTTTTATTTGCTATTATCACTTTTACAGTGTGTTTGCTAGCATGTTTGACAGGTTACTACGAGCTTTGAGTTGTTCTGCTCTTGACATGAGGTTTGAGTTAGAGGTTTGAAAAAGGAAAAAGGCGTCGAGCGAACGACATTAAACAAAAGCGCTATCGGGGAGGCAACCCTTGATTTTCTGTTTTCATTTTTGCATTTTAGTTTAGTTTTCGTTTATTAAATGGGTGCTCGTGACGATTTGTTACATGTTTCAGGAAATTCGTGCGTAAGAAGTCAAACCGACATGAAGCCCTTGTTTTTCTTACTTAAACACACCAAAAAAAAAAAAAAAAAAAAAAAAAAAAAAAGAGACAAAAATTCATCGGAACATCCTTGAGCTCCGGTGATGGAGTAGGCGTCATAAGTGGTGGAACTGATGGTGAGATCGTTGTGGACACCTTGTCTATACGATCGAGTTGACTTGGTTTGGAGTAGAGGAGCTCACGCGGCTACACATGAGCTAGGAGTTTGTATGGCTTTTGTCGACACTATATGTGTAGTGCTTTCATGATACTCTCATTCAAGCGTGGGGGAGGAGGTGAGGAGTGTGGTTAGAGTATCCCCATGGTATTATTGAGTGGTTGATGGCTTTGATGAAGTCTTGTGACGCAATTTTTATTGGTGAGGTATGTTCGTCCTCCTCTTTTCTAGTGTCCTTTGCACCAATGAGGACAATGTTTCATTCAAGCGTGGGGAAGAGAATCGTTTGATTGTATTGTATTGTACGAGTGCGCTTTTATTTATGTTCAAAGAAAAAAAAAAAAAAAAAAAAGAAGAAAAACAAAAATACGAATAAAGTGAATCCCGGCTAGGTGAAAACCCGAAAGGGCGCCTAGGCAAAATTGGGATATGTGGCCGAGGGCGGAGTGAAACCCACAAGGGTGGGCACTCCGAGTAAAATGAAGAATCGAGTTGCGTGCCACGAGAGTTAGAGTGAGGAAATGAAAGCTAGAGTGAAACCCGCAAGGGCGGGCACTCTAGGCAAAATGAGAGATTTAGGAAAAAAAATTGTGCTAATACTTCCTATTTTACCGGCGTGGCGACATAAGAAGGGTGACAAAGAAGGACGGAAGGGTAGGTTAGTGGCTATGGTGAGGAGAAATCGCGGTGCACGAAGTAGCAGGCACCTCTCTTGCGATTGGGTTTGGATTTGTTGTACGGAGTAGAGGAGTATAGGAGCTCGCTTGTGTGGGTTGTATGTGTGTGTGACATATGCTTTTTGTCACTGGAGAACGTTAGTAGCACAAGTGAGCGGGTTAGGATGGAGAGATAAGGGGCGTAGCTTGTTTTGTCATCGTATTTACACGTTATGTCGTTGGGTAGATGGATATATATTTCCTAAATTTCGAGAGTTGTTGCGATATTAGGATGTGCGTTGAGCGTGGGTGGCTATCACTAAGCCACTAGAGGGAGATAGAAGAATTATGCGAGGTTTGTTCTGTTTGGTCCACCATACTTTTGAGCTAGTGTTTGTTTCGCCATGTGAAGTGTCCTTTGAGTTTACTCGAGGGCGAGTAAACGTTCAAGTGTGGGGAATTTGATAAGGCGGAGTTGGTAGTGATTAAGATGTCGATTTTAGGTGTCGTTGAGGCGTTTAGATGAGTGAATTAGGACCATTTTGGTGTAATTTGGAGTTAGGATGATCGAATGACTATTTGTACCTTTTGTATGAATTGATTATTTCCGTAGTCTCTCGGTGATTTTGAAATGTGTGCCAAGCCTAAGACACGGGAAACGAGAAGCGAAATGAAGAAATTGAAGTGGAAATGAACAAGGAAAGAAGAAGAAGTGAAGAAGGTACAGGCGCCACTGGAGCATATTTGGGCTCCACCGAGCCTGAGAAGCCTGAATGTCGTGGGCAATGCTCCACCGAGCACATTTAGCGCCACCGGGCGCACCTCTCCCCGCCATCTATGCCGTGCCAATGCTCTACTGGAGCCTGTTGTGCGCCACTGGCGCTTATCTCTCCGGATTTTAGGAAATCTTTTAATTGTTTTATTTTTAATTTACTTTTTAGGAAATACTTAAGGATATTCTTAGGGTTTAATTAGTGGCTTGTACGTTATTTATCAATATCATGATCTCTCTCATTAGTTGGCATTAGTCTTAATTAGTTCTCTTTAATAATTTCTTGGGATTTCTCTCAAGACCATGTGTAACTAAAACTCCATATTCTTGATACGATCGATTGAAGCGTCGGTACTTGATCCGTGAGATTATCAATTTCTCTACTTTTCTTTGAGTATTATTTAATTCCTTGTTCTTATTATTATTAATTTTAATCTTGATTAGGGTGTACAACTAATTAGGGTTATTATTGATTAATTTGCTAGATTTGATTATTGGCTCAGTTTGCTTTATTAATCTTATCGCGGTAGCAATTGTGATTGATTTATTGTACTCCGTTTGTCGTGAATTAATCATAAAAGGAATTGAATTTGTGACTCGAGTATTAACTGCGTTGTTAGTATTAGTCATCTTTATTGATTCTCGTGCTAATTCTTCTGTAGACTTGAACTTAATTCGCGTGATTTGGGTTAGTCTTAGAAAGGGTAATTTAGGGCATCCGATTTGACCTATTTACTGACTAAAGAGAGAATTCGGGAGTTAATATTATTGAACGGTATTAGCTTTCACAATAAAGTACTCAAGTAAAGTGGTTTAATTATTTTCTATGATCGGTGATTTTATCGCCTGTGGATATCATTTCGTGTCAAGGCCTTTCTCTTAATTGTTTCAATCCTTAATTTATTATTGTCATTAGCTAGTTTTCTTTAGTCATATTTACTAAACCAAAACCCCCCCAACCTGTTACTTGTTACTTAGTTACTCCGTATTATTGCATTCTATACGCTTTACTTTATTACAATTAGCCTATTTCTCTGTGGGATCGACCCTTACTTCCATTTTACTACTTGTTTAGTAATTAGGGATTAAGTGATTATAAATTATAATTTGCGGCATACGACTTTAAGCCCGTCAAATTTTGGCGCCGTTGCCGGGGATTTAGGCGTTAATTGTTTTGTATAGTGTAGTGTATATAGTCCATTATTTTATTTTATCTTTAATTTTTAGTTTTGTTTTCCTTTTATATCGACTAGATGGCTTCTAAGTATTTTCCCCAATATGAGCATGAATTATTTTATAAATATTTTAATAGGCTCCATGAATATGTCATTCGTTGTCGTCATCCTTATCAAACTTGGGAGCTTTGTCATGTTATATATAACGGTTTGAATGAGGAAACTGCAGGACATGTTTATAGAATGACTGAAGGGAGGTTCATGTATGAGATGAGCTATGACGAAGTGGGACTTTTTCCTTTACTTGGCTCACGACCTTTGAACGATGGGAGTTGTACAATTCATCTCTTAGGAGACCTCAACCGAGACCGAGTAATACTGTGAACACTCCACCTAGTTCATCTATGTCTACAGAGGAAATGATTAGAGCCCTTACGATTAATGTCATGCAAATCCAACTAGAGACTAGGGCTAGTATCCAAAACCTTGAAAGTCATGCTACGCAAATAGCGGAAGCTTTAGCTAGACTTGAAGCACGGGATGATCATGTTCTTAATTTCGATGAATGTGAGTTTGAGTGTGAGCTTGAATTCGATACTCCCTCTCCCCTTGAACCTGAGGTTAGTGATTCCCATAAGGCGTGTGGTGTTGATAGCGTTGGCGCGTGTTGGGATGATGAGGAGGAGGAGGATAGTGTCTCGAGCTTTTGTGCTCCCTCTCCGATCCGAGTGATAATTTGATTTAGGAGGATTCACCGAGTGTTACTTAGAGGATGAGCGAGAGGGAGAAGAGTTTGAGGAGAGTGAGGAAAAGGATGAGAAAGAGGAAATTGAGTTAATCGATGTGTTCGTATCAGCGGATACACTAATCCTAAATCCGTTCTGGGATTCACGGTAGTGATACCTAAGGTTCCTTTTCACTCTTTGTCTTGTCACCCCATTTCTTCTACACATGATTCATCTTATAGAGAGTGGTTTAGTGACGTAAACCCTACTTTTAGAAGCCTCGAGAAAGATGTAACTTGTGCTTATCATATGTTTGACCATGCATGCTTGAGTTTGATTTTTATTTGCTATTATCACTTTTACAGTGTGTTTGCTAGCATGTTTGACAGGTTACTACGAGCTTTGAGTTGTTCTGCTCTTGACATGAGGTTTGAGTTAGAGGTTTGAAAAAGGAAAAAGGCGTCGAGCGAACGACATTAAACAAAAGCGCTATCGGGGAGGCAACCCTTGATTTTCTGTTTTCATTTTTGCATTTTAGTTTAGTTTTCGTTTATTAAATGGGTGCTCGTGACGATTTGTTACATGTTTCAGGAAATTCGTGCGTAAGAAGTCAAACCGACATGAAGCCCTTGTTTTTCTTACTTAAACACAACAAAAAAAAACAAAAAAAAAAAAAACGAAAAAAAATTTCATCGGAACATCCTTGAGCTCCGGTGATGGAGTAGGCGTCATAAGTGGTGGAACTGATGGTGAGATCGTTGTGGACACCTTGTCTATACGATCGAGTTGACTTGGTTTGGAGTAGAGGAGCTCACGCGGCTACACATGAGCTAGGAGTTTGTATGGCTTTTGTCGACACTATATGTGTAGTGCTTTCATGATACTCTCATTCAAGCGTGGGGGAGGAGGTGAGGAGTGTGGTTAGAGTATCCCCATGGTATTATTGAGTGGTTGATGGCTTTGATGAAGTCTTGTGACGCAATTTTTATTGGTGAGGTATGTTCGTCCTCCCTCTTTTTCTAGTGTCCTTTGCAACATTGAGGACAATGTTTCATTCAAGCGTGGGGGAAGAGAATCGTTTCGATTGTATTGTATTGTACGAGTGCGCTTTTATTTATGTTCAAAGAAAAAAAAAAAAAAAAAAAAAAAAAAAGAAGAAAAAACAAAAATACGAATAAAGTGAATCCCGGCTAGGTGAAAACCCGAAAGGGCGCCTAGGCAAAATTGGGATATGTGGCCGAGGGCGGAGTGAAACCCACAAGGGTGGGCACTCCGAGTAAAATGAAGAATCGAGTTGCGTGCCACGAGAGTTAGAGTGAGGAAATGAAAGCTAGAGTGAAACCCGCAAGGGCGGGCACTCTAGGCAAAATGAGAGATTTAGGAAAAAAAATTGTGCTAATACTTCCTATTTTACCGGCGTGGCGACATAAGAAGGGTGACAAAGAAGGACGGAAGGGTAGGTTAGTGGCTATGGTGAGGAGAAATCGCGGTGCACGAAGTAGCAGGCACCTCTCTTGCGATTGGGTTTGGATTTGTTGTACGGAGTAGAGGAGTATAGGAGCTCGCTTGTGTGGGTTGTATGTGTGTGTGACATATGCTTTTTGTCACTGGAGAACGTTAGTAGCACAAGTGAGCGGGTTAGGATGGAGAGATAAGGGGCGTAGCTTGTTTTGTCATCGTATTTACACGTTATGTCGTTGGGTAGATGGATATATATTTCCTAAATTTCGAGAGTTGTTGCGATATTAGGATGTGCGTTGAGCGTGGGTGGCTATCACTAAGCCACTAGAGGGAGATAGAAGAATTATGCGAGGTTTGTTCTGTTTGGTCCACCATACTTTTGAGCTAGTGTTTGTTTCGCCATGTGAAGTGTCCTTTGAGTTTACTCGAGGACGAGTAAACGTTCAAGTGTGGGGGAATTTGATAAGACGGAGTTAGTAGTGATTAAGATGTCGATTTTAGGTGTCGTTGAGGCGTTTAGATGAGTGAATTAGGACCATTTTGGTGTAATTTGGAGTTAGGATGATCGAATGACTATTTGTACCTTTTGTATGAATTGATTATTTCCGTAGTCTCTCGGTGATTTTGAAATGTGTGCCAAGCCTAAGACACGGGAAACGAGAAGCGAAATGAAGAAATTGAAGTGGAAATGAACAAGGAAAGAAGAAGAAGTGAAGAAGGTACAGGCGCCACTGGAGCATATTTGGGCTCCACTGGAGCCTGAGAAGCCCTGAATGTCGTGGCAATGCTCCACTGGAGCACATTTGGGCGCCACTGGCGCACCTCTCCTGCCATCTATGCCGTGCCAATGCTCTACTGGAGCCTGTTGTGCGCCACTGGCGCTTATCTCTCCGGATTTTAGGAAATCTTTTAATTGTTTTATTTTTAATTTACTTTTTAGGAAATACTTAAGGATATTCTTAGGGTTTAATTAGTGGCTTGTACGTTATTTATCAATATCATGATCTCTCTCATTAGTTGGCATTAGTCTTAATTAGTTCTCTTTAATAATTTCTTGGGATTTCTCTCAAGACCATGTGTAACTAAAACTCCATATTCTTGATACGATCGATTGAAGCGTCGGTACTTGATCCGTGAGATTATCAATTTCTCTACTTTTCTTTGAGTATTATTTAATTCCTTGTTCTTATTATTATTAATTTTAATCTTGATTAGGGTGTACAACTAATTAGGGTTATTATTGATTAATTTGCTAGATTTGATTATTGGCTCAGTTTGCTTTATTAATCTTATCGCGGTAGCAATTGTGATTGATTTATTGTACTCCGTTTGTCGTGAATTAATCATAAAAGGAATTGAATTTGTGACTCGAGTATTAACAACATTGTTAGTATTAGTCATCTTTATTGATTCTCGTGCTAATTCTTCTGTAGACTTGAACTTAATTCGCGTGATTTGGGTTAGTCTTAGAAAGGGTAATTTAGGGCATCCGATTTGACCTATTTACTGACTAAAGAGAGAATTCGGGAGTTAATATTATTGAACGGTATTAGCTTTCACAATAAAGTACTCAAGTAAAGTGGTTTAATTATTTTCTATGATCGGTGATTTTATCGCCTGTGGATATCATTTCGTGTCAAGGCCTTTCTCTTAATTGTTTCAATCCTTAATTTATTATTGTCATTAGCTAGTTTTCTTTAGTCATATTTACTAAACCAAAACCCCCCCAACCTGTTACTTGTTACTTAGTTACTCCGTATTATTGCATTCTATACGCTTTACTTTATTACAATTAGCCTATTTCTCTGTGGGATCGACCCTTACTTCCATTTTACTACTTGTTTAGTAATTAGGGATTAAGTGATTATAAATTATAATTTGCGGCATACGACTTTAAGCCCGTCAGTGGTCAGTAAGGTAGTGACGTTTGAGAATGGTGTGGATAGACTTGTGTGTGGTAATAATGGGTTGAGAGAGTAGTAAGCTTTTCACGATACATTTTGATAGCTACGTGTTAGTATATGTGTGACTTGAGAATGAGATGGTATGGTATGACATATTAATGGTTATTTTGTTGTGGAAAATGTGGAACTATATGGGAAGCGATATAGACTTGAGCTTAGATGACATTAGCATTGATTTGGGGATTAGCTTACGCGTTAGTTTGTCTTGGTAACATAGGTAATGGTGCCTTTTGGGTTGAAACCCGTCTGAGGTTTTGGTTAGACTTGGTGAGGAAGATGCTTGGTTGAACGATATGGTTTTGTGAGGCTAGTGTGCCCAATTAGAGGACTGTCGAGCATAAGATATTAAAGGGTTATATGAGTGAGTTGAGCATCATTCAATTCGGGTGATATGTGATGTCAGGTTATCTTAAGCGTCGTTAAGCGTGTCTATGCCCTAGTTATCGAGGGGAGTAGAGTTAGCGATTCTTGTCTTGAGGACCATAGGAGTAGGTAGTTTTCTTAATCCTTTGGCGGCATTCTTTCGTTCTCAAGTTTCGAGGACGAAACTTCTTTTTAGGTGGTGAGATTGTAACACCCCGACTTTTCCTAACATTTATTATTTGTCTCATTTGTATTCGTAAATTATTTCTCTCGATTCTCTCATTTCTTTTAGCTCGAGAAAATCAGTTCTCTTGTCGCGTGGATAAGCTACTCTGTCGTCAGAACTTAAATACGAAGTAATTTAGCT
Organism: Dianthus caryophyllus; assembly: GCA_023091065.1. Lineage (NCBI taxonomy): Eukaryota > Viridiplantae > Streptophyta > Magnoliopsida > Caryophyllales > Caryophyllaceae > Dianthus > Dianthus caryophyllus. The sequence continues at coordinate 4,159,524 of CM041529.1, read as the reverse complement.
AAAAACGGTGTAACTTCCTCATACGAACTCCGATTCAGGTGATTCAAAAGGCTAAACTGCGTATTTTTTCGACGCCGTTGCAACTGCCAAATTTTCAGAAGCTAATTTGGACCGGCCCAACTTGGACCGAACCAAATCCTCCTTTGCACGGATGGGATTTAGGGTTTTGGTTAGATTCTTGAGCAAGGCATTATCATATCTTGTGATCTCCTAATCTAAGCAACCTAATAATCTGATTTTACTCCTTAATCTCTCATTCCTCATTCCCATCCACATTCATTTCTCCTTTCTCTCTCAAAATATCTCTTCATTATCATTCAAACTCCATTGATTCTCTTGCAAGCTTCCATCCTATTCATCCTAAGGCTTTCCTAACCTTTTCCCTTGGTATAGGATCCCTTTTGTCTCTTTTATTTTTCTGTTATTATGTTATTTTATGTGTTGTATTGCTTTGTATTCATTATTTGTGTGTTTGGCTTGGATTATCAAAGGAGAAGAGGGCTTTGAAGAAGGAGATACTATCCTAGTCGAAGAGGAGGAGGAGTAGCACGATTTCGGTTCTCTACAAAGGTAACTAGGTGTGATCTAGTTATGTTTTAGCATGTATGAGGCCTTGTTTGTCATGTTGTTGTTGTTTACATTGTTGTTGTGATGATGGTTGATGTTTTGGTCATGATTTCATGCTAGTTCCATTGGCCTCATACTAGGGTTGTCCTATAATCATGTATTCATGCATAATTCACTTGTGGTATCATTATTCATGCTTGTAGATTGATTAAAAATCGGTTTGGTGGTGTTGTTGTATTGATGCCGTGTTGTGGGTGAAGGGACCGAACCCCCTTGCTCTTGTTTTCCCTCATGTTTCTTCTTGATTTGGCTTAAATACGATTAATCTTGATGTTTACATGATCCACCTAATGATGAGTATGAGTTAAGATGGTTGTGATTAAGTTTAAAAGTATATGTATGCATGTTTTAATGATTTGATCACCTAAATCGATAATTGGTCACATGAGAATTGAGTTTGATGCATGAAACCGTGATTTTGAAGTGTTGGCCGTGTAGTGTGGGTGTTGGTCGTGAGTGGGTGCTCAGGCCGTGTATGGTGTGTGTGGGTGTGGGTTGGTTTGTTGCTTGTTTGAGTCTTGGCATGTCCTAAAATGTTAACTATGCTATAATGAATCATGTTATACTTTGTTTGATCACTAAATTATGAATTATGAGCATGCTAATCAAATGTGAGACTTGTAAAGCATGTTGATCGTATGGTACTCCGTATGTATGGTTGGTTATGATGATATTGTGACTTGTGTGTGTATGAGTATGGTTGTTGTGGATGTTTGGTTGTGTTGGAGTATTAGAGACAGGTTAACAGGTTGACAGGTTTATGCTTGGGTTAAGTTTGCACATGGGTACTGTTCTGGCACATGTGTGAGGAGATACAACGTCCTAGGATGGACGGATACCGCTCATGGTCCCCTCGGCTATTCTTGTTGCTTAGCTAGAGCTATCATGGGTTCTCAACCAGAAGGGTTAGAGACTATGGTTATATTTATGTCGTCACCGTTCTTGTTGCTCGGTGGAATTTGGCCAAATTTAGACTTGTGATTATTGAGGAACTTCTTGTTGCTGTTCCGCCATAGGGTTTGGGTGATTCTTGTTGCTTCACCCGGGGTGATTCTTGTTGCTTCACCCAGTTTTCCGCGCTTACTCTCGCAATTGGTTGGAAGATAGTTCGTTGTGTGGGCTCAGTCGGTTTGGTCACAACATTGGTTGTGCCGTGTGAATGTGCTTGTGTTTATATTGTTGTTTTATTGTTGTACGTTTTGGTTGTACATGTACTTATGCTTTGGTTTAGGCCGTAGGCCAGGTGAGCTTGTTGCATTGTTGTTGTTTGCATTCGTTATGTTAAAATATGACTGGGGAGCACCTAGTTACTCCCCACTGATTGTGGTTGTTGCCTCTCTTTTATAGGTATGCGCGAGACGGAATTGAGTGAGTTGGATGCGAGGATGTGACCGTGTACACCTTAGAAGAGATGTGGCTTGATTAGACCCTTATGGACTTGTATTTTGGTTTGGTTTTAGATGTTCTTTCGGTCTTTGAACTTTTGTTTTGGATTTGGTTGTAAGGGGCATTTACTCCCCACTTCTAGGCCTCAAGGCCTACCTTTTTATCGTTGGTTAGTTGGTTTTGTGAGTAATGATCCGGATTCCACGGTGTTTCCGCCACTGTGGCTCGCTTTTATTTTCTCTTATTTCATAAATCCTTTTTATTTCTTTATTTTATTTTGTTGAAAAATCCGGGTTATTCTGATTGGTATCGAGGCGAATACGCTCCCAACTCTCTTAGGTGGCGAGTAGGATTTGACCTAGAACACCGAGTGAGAGTGTTGGGTAGACACATTAGGGGGTCTACGTTATTTGTGCATGTGTATGAGTAGTTGTGTGAATGGTGGTCTTAGGATTTCCACCATTAGATCATATATGTTTGCTTTGGATGCAGGTACAGGAATGATGGAGTCATGCGAGGTCAGGTGTCGACTCGATAAATCTCTACTTTAAAATTTAATTGTCCTGCCTCTAAAATAATCTTTAAAAGCTTTTGATTTGATTCAATCGTCGTTTTTAAATGTATTTCTTTATTTCAAAATGTTTCACTCTGGTAATTGCTTTCTTATGTACTACTTGGTTTCTTTGCTTTCATCATACTCACCATTCTAAACTAAATCCTCTATACTTCTATTTTCTTATCGAATCATGTTAGCCTTCATTTTTAATATCGACAAAAAGGGGGTATTTTACATTCCGTTTTAATACACTTTTATGACCCTTCTTTTTAATATTATTCATTTGAGAGTTCTGTTTTATCAAAAATTTAGTCTATTTATGCCTTGTCGATCCCTTGTTTTAACTTTTCGATTTATTTGTTTCTTCAACTTTAATCATTTGAGTTTTCTAATTTAAAATCTCTCTCTTTCATTTGACCTTTCGAAATATCAAGAAATTTAACTCTTAAAGTCTTTGATTAAATCTTGATTGATCAATTTGGAGCAAGAAACTTGAAGCCGAATTGCGAATGTATGGTCCTACCATCAGAGCACGCAGCGGAAGCTCCTAATCTAAGTCACCTACCGTATTCGTAGGGACGTCTTTCAGCTTGTTAGTTACGCTTGTCCTTAGTTCCTTCTAGTTCTTGATCTTATTATATAGTTGTTTTAAAACTATCAGCTCGTGATTACAGTTTGAGTTTCTTTTTCCCCAATAAAATTTCTTATCATGTTCGTCCTCATCTTTTTCAATAGATCGTGCTGAAATAATTTTTAAACTCTTTTATTTCAAGAATGTTTTCAGTCAGTCTATTAACAAAACCTATTTTCGTATATTTATGCTATAATGGTTTGTTCATCCTTCTTGTACTTTCTCATTTTGTAACTATGTTGAGGAAAAATTTTAACCGGTATTGTTTTACTTTTTCATTCATTTTAAGACGCGTTAATACATTTTGGTGGCTTTTTACTCAATCAAATTTGAAATGATTGACACTTATCTACTGCTTTCACTTTTAATCAAAACCTCTTTGTTATCCTAAACATTCTTTTATTAAATTTTCTAATTTGAGCATTTGGTTTATTTGAATATTATTTATTTTACCTGGTATTTTAGTAACTTCATTTTTCTAAAATCGCTGTCGTTTTGAAACTCAACTTTGAGACTTCTCCTTTCAATCGTATCTTTTAATCATATTCTATATCGGTCAAACTTTTCGGGAATTACCTTTTCTTCTCTCATTCATAGCGAAGCCAATTTGAGTCCTTTGTTGGAAACGAGTCTTATGCCTTCATGTGGGAACTCTTAAAGAATATTTCTATCTTCTCTCATCGTTTCATTTTAAAAATTTCTTTTGTCAAATTGGTGGTTGTTGAGCAGTTTCTTGCAAAAGATTTATTTTGTCATATTTCTACTTAATTCGTTTCATTCCTTCTTTTCTTTCTTATTCATCATAACTCATCACTTTTATATCTTGACCCTGTCGATCACCTTTTAGTCTTGTCATTCGGGTCTTCTGTCATTCTATTCCTTAGGTTTCCCTCTAGAGGCTACTTCAGTTCTATTGCCTTTGAACCGACTTTTAAGACGTCGACCTTCTATTATTTTCCATTCCTTTCCGTAGCTATTCACGTTCTCGATTTTGTAAAAGCTCTTGATGTATTAACATCAATCCTGTCCTTGATATTTCTATAATCGTATTCCTTGACATCTAGCCGTAAGGTGCTTCACCCTTATCTAGCTCGAAATCTGATCCTTAGGCTGTCGCTGTTATTGGAGTCATAAATGGTAGAGTTTGGTTAGTTATTAGTTGATGGTATGGATGTTCGGTTAGGTGGCGCACATGGTTGGTCGTGGTGGCCTGAGTGGATTCCTAGTTTTGTGACTTCTAGCTAGAGCTTTGCGAGGTAGCATAATCGTTGCGAGATAATGTTTGTGAGTTATAGCCTTCGTGAGTAAAAGCTTAGTATGCGATGAGTAGAGGTAAAGGAAGTGATGGTATCTATGTAGGTAGTATTTTTGAGGATTCGATTATGATGGTATATGAGGTGTGATAATCCTGAGTTAGTGAGAATTGGGAAGTGATATTGTGATGAGCAACAATCGGCTTTGAGGAAAACTTAAAGGTTATAGTGAGCACGATAAAACTTTGGGGTTTGTACTTTAAAGGTTAATGTAGGAATGCTAAGTGTGCATCTTGTGGTTTTGTGAATGTGTTAAGTATAAGGAAATTCATTAATGGAAGGAAAGCATTCGTGGTCAGTAAGGTAGTGACGTTTGAGAATGGTGTGGATAGACTTGTGTGTGGTAATAATGGGTTGAGAGAGTAGTAAGCTTTTCACGATACATTTTGATAGCTACGTGTTAGTATATGTGTGACTTGAGAATGAGATGGTATGGTATGACATATTAATGGTTATTTTGTTGTGGAAAATGTGGAACTATATGGGAAGCGATATAGACTTGAGCTTAGATGACATTAGCATTGATTTGGGGATTAGCTTACGCGTTAGTTTGTCTTGGTAACATAGGTAATGGTGCCTTTTGGGTTGAAACCCGTCTGAGGTTTTGGTTAGACTTGGTGAGGAAGATGCTTGGTTGAACGATATGGTTTTGTGAGGCTAGTGTGCCCAATTAGAGGACTGTCGAGCATAAGATATTAAAGGGTTATATGAGTGAGTTGAGCATCATTCAATTCGGGTGATATGTGATGTCAGGTTATCTTAAGCGTCGTTAAGCGTGTCTATGCCCTAGTTATCGGGGTGAGTAGAGTTAGCGATTCTTGTCTTGAGGACCATAGGAGTAGGTAGTTTTCTTAATCCTTTGGCGGCATTCTTTCGTTCTCAAGTTTCGAGGACGAAACTTCTTTTTAGGTGGTGAGATTGTAACACCCCGACTTTTCCTAACATTTATTATTTGTCTCATTTGTATTCGTAAATTATTTCTCTCGATTCTCTCATTTCTTTTAGCTCGAGAAAATCAGTTCTCTTGTCGCGTGGATAAGCTACTCGTAAATCGAACTTAAATACGAAGTAATTTAGCTAAAAACGGTGTAACTTCCTCATACGAACTCCGATTCAGGTGATTCAAAAGGCTAAACTGCGTATTTTTTCGACGCCGTTGCATCTGCCAAATTTTCAGAAGCTAATTTGGACCGGCCCAACTTGGACCGAACCAAATCCTCCTTTGCACGGATAGGATTTAGGGTTTTGGTTAGATTCTTGAGCAAGGCATTATCATATCTTGTGATCTCCTAATCTAAGCAACCTAATAATCTGATTTTACTCCTTAATCTCTCATTCCTCATTCCCATCCACATTCATTTCTCCTTTCTCTCTCAAAATATCTCTTCATTATCATTCAAACTTCATTGATTCTCTTGCAAGCTTCCATCCTATTCATCCTAAGGCTTTCCTAACCTTTTCCCTTGGTATAGGATCCCTTTTGTCTCTTTTATTTTTCTGTTATTATGTTATTTTATGTGTTGTATTGCTTTGTATTCATTATTTGTGTGTTTGGCTTGGATTATCAAAGGAGAAGAGGGCTTTGAAGAAGGAGATACTATCCTAGTCGAAGAGGAGGAGGAGTAGCACGATTTCGGTTCTCTACAAAGGTAACTAGGTGTGATCTAGTTATGTTTTAGCATGTATGAGGCCTTGTTTGTCATGTTGTTGTTGTTTACATTGTTGTTGTGATGATGGTTGATGTTTTGGTCATGATTTCATGCTAGTTCCATTGGCCTCATACTAGGGTTGTCCTTTAATCATGTATTCATGCATAATTCACTTGTGGTATCATTATTCATGCTTGTAGATTGATTAAAAATCGGTTTGGTGGTGTTGTTGTATTGATGCCGTGTTGTGGGTGAAGGGACCGAACCCCCTTGCTCTTGTTTTCCCTCATGTTTCTTCTTGATTTGGCTTAAATACGATTAATCTTGATGTTTACATGATCCACCTAATGATGAGTATGAGTTAAGATGGTTGTGATTAAGTTTAAAAGTATATGTATGCATGTTTTAATGATTTGATCACCTAAATCGATAATTGGTCACATGAGAATTGAGTTTGATGCATGAAACCGTGATTTTGAAGTGTTGGCCGTGTAGTGTGGGTGTTGGCCGTGAGTGGGTGCTCAGGCCGTGTATGGTGTGTGTGGGTGTGGGTTGGTTTGTTGCTTGTTTGAGTCTTGGCATGTCCTAAAATGTTAACTATGCTATAATGAATCATGTTATACTTTGTTTGATCACTAAATTATGAATTATGAGCATGCTAATCAAATGTGAGACTTGTAAAGCATGTTGATCGTATGGTACTCCGTATGTATGGTTGGTTATGATGATATTGTGACTTGTGTGTGTATGAGTATGGTTGTTGTGGATGTTTGGTTGTGTTGGAGTATTAGAGACAGGTTAACAGGTTGACAGGTTTATGCTTGGGTTAAGTTTGCACATGGGTACTGTTCTGGCACATGTGTGAGGAGATACAACGTCCTAGGATGGACGGATACCGCTCATGGTCCCCTCGGCTATTCTTGTTGCTTAGCTAGAGCTATCATGGGTTCTCAACCAGAAGGGTTAGAGACTATGGTTATATTTATGTCGTCACCGTTCTTGTTGCTCGGTGGAATTTGGCCAAATTTAGACTTGTGATTATTGAGGAACTTCTTGTTCTTTGTTCCGCCATAGGGTTTGGGTGATTCTTGTTGCTTCACCCGGGGTGATTCTTGTTGCTTCACCCAGTTCTCCGCGCTTACTCTCGCAATTGGTTGGAAGATAGTTCGTTGTGTGGGCTCAGTCGGTTTGGTCACAACATTGGTTGTCTTAGTGTGAATGTGCTTGTGTTTATATTGTTGTTTTATTGTTATGCGTTTTGGTTGTACATGTACTTATGCTTTGGTTTAGGCCGTAGGCAGTGAGCTGTTGCATTGTTGTTGTTTGCATTCGTTATGTTAAAATATGGTAGGGAGCACCTAGTTACTCCCATTTGATTGTGGTTGTTGCCTCTCTTTTATAGGTATGCGCGAGACGGAATTGAGTGAGTTGGATGCGAGGATGTGACCGTGTACACCTTAGAATAGATGTGGCTTGATTAGACCCTTATGGACTTGTATTTTGGTTTGGTTTTAGATGTTCTTTCGGTCTTTGAACTTTTGTTTTGGATTTGGTTGTAAGGGGCATTTACTCCCCACTTCTAGGCCTCAAGGCCTACCTTTTTATCGTTGGTTAGTTGGTTTTGTGAGTAATGATCCGGATTCCACGGTGTTTCCGCCACTGTGGCTCGCTTTTATTTTCTCTTATTTCATAAATCCTTTTTATTTCTTTATTTTATTTTGTTGAAAAATCCGGGTTGTTACAAAAACAATGTAACTATGGGCGAAAACAATTAAGGTAACTAGAAGGGAAAACAATGTACGCCATCATCACCTCACTCATTCTCTTCTCTTCTCTTCTCTTCTCTTCTCTTCTCTTCTCTATTCTTCCTTGGTTATTGTACAATAAAGACACAAATCCTAATATTTATTTCCAGCATATTCCCAAGACCACCAATTTCACTCTGGTCTCTATGATTTGTAACTAGAGGGGAAATTCATGTAACTAGAGGGAAAATAACTATAACTAGAGTGGAAATTCATGTAACTAGAAAATGTGATGCTTATTTCAACATACTAGAAGGGAAAAGTGATGCTTGACTCATAATAAGAGTAACCACAAAGGGGAAACAATTCATAATTACTAGAGGGAAAAAAACTGTAACTAGATGGGAAATTCATGTAACTAGAGGGAAAATAACTGTAACTAGAGGGAAAATCATGTAACTAGAGGGGAAATTACTGTAACTAGAGGGGAAATTCATATAACTAGAGGAGAAATTCATGTAACTAGAGTGGAAATTCATGTAACTAGAACAAAATAAAGTGTAACTAGAAAATGTGATGCTTATTTCAACATACTACAAAATAAGTAGAAAGTGTAACTAGAACAAAATAATTGTAACTAGAGGGGAAATTCATGTAACTAGAGGGGAAATTCATGTAACTAGAGGGGAAATTACTGTAACTAGAGGGGAAATTCATGTAACTAAAAAATGTGATGCTTATTTCAACATACTACAAAATAAGTAGAAAGTGTAACTAGAACAAAATAATTGTAACTAGAGGGGAAATTCATGTAATTAGAGGGGAAATTACTGTAACTAGAGGGAAAATTCATGTAAATAGAGTGGAAATTGAGGGGAAATTCATGTAACTAGAGGGGAAATTACTGTAACTAGAGGGGAAATTCATGTAACTAGAACAAAATAAAGTGTAACTAGAAATTGTGATGCTCATTTCAACATACTACAAGGGAAAAGTGATGCTCATTTCAACATACTACAAGGGAAAAGTGATGCTTCACTCATAATAAGTGTAACCACAAATGAAAAAACAATGTAACTAGGACGATAAAACTTGTAGCTACACTCATAATAAGCGTAACCACAAAGGGGAAACAATTCATAATTACTAGAGGGAAAATAATTATAACTAGAGAGGAAATTCATGTAACTAGAGGGAAAATTCATGTAACTATAGGGAAAATAAATATAAGTAGATGGGAAATTCATGTAACTAGAGGGGAAATTCATGTAACTAGAGTGGAAATTCGTGTAACTAGAACAAAATAAAGTGTAACTAGAAAATGTGATGCTTATTTCAACATACTACAAAATAAGTAGAAAGTGTAACTAGAACAAAATAATTGTAACTAGAGGGGAAATTCATGTAACTAGAGGGGAAATTACTGTAACTAGAGGGGAAATTACTGTAACTAGAGGGGAAATTCATGTAACTAAAAAATGTGATGCTTATTTCAACATACTACAAAATAAGTAGAAAGTGTAACTAGAACAAAATAATTGTAACTAGAGGGGAAATTCATGTAACTAGAGGGGAAATTACTGTAACTAGAGGGGAAATTCATGTAAATAGAGTGGAAATTACTGTAACAAGAGGGGAAATTCATGTAACTAGAGGGGAAATTACAGTAACTAGAGGGGAAATTCATGTAACTAGAGGGGAAATTCATGTAACTAGAACAAAATAAAGTGTAACTAGAAAATGTGATGCTCATTTCAACATACTACAAGGGAAAAGTGATGCTCATTTCAACATACTACAAGGGAAAAGTGATGCTTGACTCATAATAAGTGTAACCACAAATGAAAAAACAATGTAACTAGGACGATAAAACTTGTAGCTACACTCATAATAAGCGTAATCACAAAGGGGAAACAATTCATAATTACTAGAGGGAAAATAACTATAACTAGAGGGGAAATTCATGTAACTAGAGGGAAAATTCATGTAACTAGAGGGAAAATAAATATAACTAGATGGAAAATTCATGTAACTAGAGGGGAAATTCATGTAACTAGAGTGGAAATTCATGTAACTAGAACAAAATAAAGTGTAACTAGAAAATGTGATGCTTATTTCAACATACTACAAAATAAGTAGAAAGTGTAACTAGAACAAAATAATTGTAACTAGAGGGGAAATTCATGTAACTAGAGGGGAAATTACTGTAACTAGAGGGGAAATTACTGTAACTAGAGGGGAAATTCATGTAACTAGAGTGAAAATTCATGTAACTAGAACAAAATAAAGTGTAACTAGAAAATGTGATGCTCATTTCAACATACTACAAGGGAAAAGTGATGCTTGACTCATAATAAGTGTAACCATAAATGAAAAAACACTGTAACTAGGACGATAAAACCTATAGCTACACTTTGGTTTTCGTTAATTCATTTTGGCTTTAGTTACAGTTTTTTTTTACCTAATTAAAAACTTTTGTTGTTCAATTACTTTCTGGTTAGAGTAATTTTGGCTTTAGTTACCTGATTTTCCCCCTAATTACAGTTTTTTTTTACCTAATTCATTTTGGCTTTAGTTAATTCATTTTCTGGTTATAGTAATTTTGGCTTTAGTTACACGATTTATCCACCTGGTTACAGTAATTTTAGCTTTAATTACACGATTTTTCCCTCTAGTTAAAGTTTTTATACCTAATTAATTTTGGCTTTAGTTAACTCATTTTCTGGTTACAGTAATTTTGGCTTTAGTTACACGATTTTTTCCCCTAGTTACAGTTTTTTTTTACCTAATTCATTTTGGCTTTAGTTAACTCATTTTCTGGTTACAGTAATTTTGTCTTTAGTTACACGATTTTTCCCCTGGTTACAGGCTGTAATTTTGCCTTTAGTTACACGATTTTTCCCCTAGTTATAGTAATTTTGACTTTAGTTACATGATTTTTCCCCCTAGTTACAGTTTTTTTTACCTAATTGAATAAGACTTTCTTTTTTGGAGGAACTATTACTATTGGCTGTTTTTCGATCAGTTTATAGCGTGGCAAACACAATGAAATAAGATGGAGCAAAAAGACATTCTTGAGTTGTTGGTGGAATACGAGGGAGCTTAAAAAAATGGTTTATTATTATTTGTCAACTACCACCGCACACCATCATTCATCCCATCATTGCTACCACCTGACCAACATATAAATCCGCCTTAAAAACAAATCCAAACTTCACTTTCATTCATCTCCAATTCACATTCACGTCACACAAAACAACTGAATAAACCCCGACAACGCCACTGGAAATCTTGTATAGAAATTAATGGAAATTGAATAAGACTACACCTTCAAACTTTTATTGTTCAGTTACTTTCTAGTTACAGTAATTTGGTCTTTAGTTACACGATTTTCCCCCCTAGTTACAGTTTTTTTTACCTAATTCATTTTGGCTTTAGTTATAGTAATTTTGTCTTTAATTACACGATTTTCCCCCCTAGTTACAGTTTTTTTAACTAATTCATTTTGGCTTTAGTTAATTCATTATCTGGTGACAGTAATTTTGGCTTTAGTTACACGATTTTTCCTCCTAGTTATAGTTTTTATTTTTTACCTAATTCATTTGTTTTAGTTAATTCATTTTAGTAATTTTCCCTTTAGTAACACGAATTTCCCCTAGTTACAGTAATTTTGCCTTTAGTTACACGATTTTTCCCCATAATTACAGTAATTTTGTCTTTAATTATATGATTTTCCCCCTGGTTATAGTTTTTATACCTAATTAATTTTGGCTTTAGTTAACTCATTTTCTGGTTAAAGTATTTTTGGCTCTAGTTACACGATTTTCCCCCTAGTTACATTTCTTAACTAATTAATTTTGGCTTTAGTTAACTCATTTTCTGGTTACAGTAATTTTGGCTTTAGTTACACGATTTTCCCCTAGTTACAGTAATTTTGGCTTTAGTTACTGAAATTTTCCCGCCAGTTACAATTTTTATACCTAATTCATTTTGGTTTTAGTTAATTCATTTTGGCTTTAGTTACAGTTTTTTTACCTAATTAAAAATTATTGTTCAATTACTTTCTGGTTACAGTAATTTTGGCTTTAGTTACACGATTTCCCCCCTAGTTACAGTTTTTTTTACCTAATTCATTTTGGCTTTATTTAATTCATTTTCTAGTTACAGTAATTTTGCCTTTAGTTACACGATTTTTCCCCCTGGTTACAATAATTTTGGTTTTAGTTAATTCATTTTGCCTTTAGTTACACGATTTTTTACCTAATTCATTTTGGCTTTATTTAATTCATTTTCTAGTTACGAAGCAGATGGGTAGTGAACTATAAAATCAAGTCATTTTCTTCATTGCCCTCTTAATAAGTGTAATTTTATCTCGCTTATGGCCTGCATCAGGTTTTTGTACTTTCGTATCATATTCCCTTGATATTGTCGTAGGCATGATGAGATGTAAACGTGTGTTTCAAATAGGCTATTAGCTCAATGGTAGAGCAATGTGCGTATCGTACAAGGTGTGGGTTCGAATCCCATATAGCCTAAAGTTCAGAGCTTTATTGTTTTAGTTGGATCGTGACTCATAATGTCCAACAAAGACACTTTGGTACTTATCCTCGTACTAAAATACTAAAGTTCTCAATATTTTTAATAGAAAAAAAAAAAAAAAAAAAAAAAAAAAACAATTCCATGTTATACTAGCGTGTACTCTGATCTATTATGTCATACATACACACTAAGTATAAAATGGATATAGTACAATCTTAATTGTTTGAACAGCTTGAGCTTGCCAAGTAGTATACCACAATATCCACAAGCTCCTTTCATATATACAGACAAGTAGACAAACTATACACCTGTAATTCTGTGAATCTTTAATGTTGCGGATAACAGACGGCCCATAGAAATTTCGAGTCAGAAAAGCAACAAGCACAAAATAATACGGAGTACAACAGAGCAGGAAAAAGCTGACGCGACTCAACGACATCTCTGCCTGCATTACATGCCGTCTGACTTTTCCGCTACTCGTGCTGGTACCAAAGCCGCTGTATGTGTTTGGATGCGTATGTAGTAAGGTTGTTTGAGAATTCATGAAAACACGTGTGTAAATCATCTCGCCAAACATTTCTATCATCGGATGAAATGTTGTGGTCCCTGCAGAACCAGACGCAGGCGACGACGGACGGTAGTAGCCCACGGAGTAGTGAGGGCCGTAGTCACCTTGATAGTGCACTTACTGACTGGGATGCTGACTAGGATGTGGATGTGGATGTGGGTGTGGACATGTGGACATGTGGAACCCACAAACGATGCTGACTAGGATGTGGATGCTGACTAGGGTCGTCTAACAACGCTTTCTGCGATTGAAGCCACCGATAAAAGTATTGTGTCCTTTAATATTTCCTAAAAGTATCTGTTCAAGAACAAACACGCATAAGTTTCAGAGAGATCATTGCTATAAAACCGCTTACGTAACAGAAATTGAACCAAAAGCAAACGCCTGACGTACCTCGGACGTTAAAAGCCAAGGAATCGGTCTCATTCCTAGTGAAATGAAAACTGCCATGGTCTATCATACATTCTACACATCAGTTCTTAGCTAGAACCTCTCTTATTCGTGTGCTTAAATATTTGTTTAGCTAGGATCGAGACGGGTTTAGTCAAAAGCATATTAGTAGTCCTCCGACCGAAAGTCACCCTAGTGAGTCGTGGAAGAAAAAATCTTTTGAAACCATGTCCCGTCAGACGTTCATGGATAAAAGGACACAATAAATGAACTTTAAACTTAATGACGAGTCAAATTTAAACAAATTAAAACAGAGGCATACAATGATTAGTAGAACCCTTCGTCCAGCCTTTTCCATCAGCCAAATCATAACTCCTGTAGCGACCACCTGATTTTCACTACAACAAACAACGATGTTTAAGAACCATATAGTTTTACATTGGAATTAAGTACTGTTTGTGGCTAATATCTGCAAGCACCATACACCCAAATTCCTAAATGAAAATAACATCTCATTAGCTAGCATGGTAGAAGCGATACTTAGACAACTACAATTACCTCACAGAATAGTCGACAGACATCCGAATCTGATTACGAATCATTGACCACCTCAAGTGACCATGATTTGAGGTTAAATCATTAAATTAATGAAAAGAAACTAAACCCAAGGAGTTAAAAGGGCTTATAAGATTACAAAATGAGAATTCACTTCGCTAGTTTTGATGTTACATAGATTTACATATTAAAGGTCCACATACACAAATTGGCGTGCTACATACACAAAATGGTACTCCAAACACACTAATCGATTTCTGTATCTGAGGATACGTAACATGTACCTGACATGATTTTTAATGTATTTATTCTTGTATTAGTTCGGTTCATAACTACAGCACCGACAACAGCATTTAATTACGACCCACATATCTACAATCATATCAGAAGATACCAACACAAATCAGAAGCTTATCACAATCAATACACAATCATCAAAGTCTTTAATTAGGTAAAAAAACTGTAACTAAAGCCAAAATGAATTAACTAAAGGCAAAATTAATTAGGTATAAAAATTGTAACTAGGAGGAAAATTCGTGTACCTAAAGCCAAAATTACTGTAACTAGGGGGGAAAATCGCGAAACTAAAGGCAAAATTACTGTAACCAGAAAATGAATTAACTAAAGGCAAAATGAATTATGTAAAGAAAACTGTAACTAGAGGGAAATATCGTGTAACTAAAGCCAAAATTACTGTAACCAGAAAATAAGTTAACTAAAGCCAAAATTAATTAGGTATAAAAACTGTAACTAGGGGGAAAAATCGTATAACTAAAGCCAAACTTATTCTAACCAGGGGGAAAAATCGTGTAAGCTACGCTGACACACTGTGTCATCTTATTTTTTGACACAGCGAATCAGGAGCTGCCACTTGGCGCCACCTGTCATCCCTATTGAATCTTTTTTTCCTTGATTCTCTCTTATTTTTTTCCTTATTTTTAATCCTAATTTTAATTTTACCCCTACTTATTGTATTTTAGTTTAATTTTCGTGTATTTAAGTTTATACGTATTCGTATTTATACGGCGTATTTGTATTTATACGGTTTTGTATTAATTATTTATTCTAATTTGTTTATTTTGTTTGATTTTTAATTATTCATTTTAATTTTTTTATTTTGTATAATTTATTTTATTTCATTTTATTACTTGTTAAATTTAGAGTTTCATTTTAATTTTCAAGTATAAGTGGATTTTAATCTTGTCAAGTTAGGTTAATTTTAAAAATTAAGATAGAGTAATGTGTGTGATATGGTTTGTAATTACATTATCTTGTTGTTTGAAGGTGTTTATAAATATCACAGTTTTTAGTTTCCTAGGCGATGTGGGATGTGTTTTTTTTTATACAAGTTCAATCTATTTCAACTATATTATACTAGTTCAATTATTTTCGACTTACATGTATTTTTATTTAGACGTATATGGGTGATTGACTAAAGTGTATACCCATGTATTTTTATTTAGGCGTATTATCAAAGTTCAATACATGTGTTACCAAAGTTTATAGATCGAAGATCAATACATCATGTAAGTTTCTATTATACAAAGGTAACGAAATTAGTTAATTGACATACAACCCACATCCCATATCGGTCAGTTATAAGGATTACCAATCTTTATATACCTTCTACTCTACCTCCTTAATGTGCTGATATGACTTGGTCCAATGGTACCAACGTCATACAAAAGACTACCCACTATCCTTTACGTCACGAGTAGCGCTATTCGTGGGTAGTCTTTTAGGTTTTAATTTTTTTGCGTTTTAATTTATTTGCGTTTTTTGGCGTTTGAATTTATTTGCGTTTTACTTTATTTGGCCACAAAACTTGAATTACTACCTTGACGTTTAAGGTCATCGACTAACTTGACGTTTAATTAGGTCATTTAAGGTCATCGACTAACTTAAGAAATTATATTTACGGTCATCGACTATATTGACGTTGAATTAAGTCATTCCGATATTGCTTACTTATAGAGTACTTAAGAAATCATACATTACAAATTAAAGAGTACTTTAGAAATTATATTTAAGGTTATCGACTATATTGACGTTGAATGAAGTCATTCCGATATAACTTAGGTATAGAGTAGTTAAGAAATTACATTTAAGGTCATCGACAAACTTGACGTTTAATTAAGTCATTCCGATATAACTTACTTATAGAGTACTTTATTCATTATATTTAAGGTCATCGAATATGTTGACGTTTATGTCATTCTGATATAAGTTAGGTATAGGGTACTTAAGAAATTATATCTAAGTTCATCAATTAAATTTCGTATAATGTATGATTTAGTTCAATTTAACCGTTAAAATGACGGAAATAGGGTAATAAGGTTAAATGAAACGGAATTAGAGCAATTTAGTACTACTTCCCCGTTTAATGTAACGGATTTAGGTCAAATATAAAGGAAATAGGGTTACTCTATTTAAGTCCAATATCCCACATCGGTGAGTTATATAACAAATGTAATGTTTATATATCCTCTACTCTATCAACTTAATGTGCTGATATGACTTGGTCCAATGGTACCAACGTCATACAAAAGACTACCCACTATCCTTTACGTCACGAGTTGCGCTATTCGTGGGTAGTCTTTTAGGTTTTGATTTTTTTTGGCGTTTTACTTTTTTTGGCCACGAAACTTGAATTAGCGTCTTTAACTTGGATGAATGACATCATCCCAAAAATGGTTAATCAAATTGTTAAGGTTGAACAAATACATACAGAGTACTAAATAATTTTACATCGATAAACTTGAAAAAAATAAAACTGACATACAACCCACATCCCACATCGGTCAGTTATAGAGGATTACTAATCTTTATATACCTTCTACTCTACCTCCTTAATGTGCTGATATTAACACAAACGTAATTAACAATATTATATATTATTAATCCAATTTTACAACCATGCATTTTGATTTATATAATCAAACATGCAAATTCAACCGTTTTGCCAAAAAAAGTTACATGCAACCCCAAAATACTAATTAAAACGATCAAACAAACCTAATTGATATATGACAAGAGAAAATTTTTACATACCGACTAATTAAAACGATAAAATGACGACAAATCGAGAAGATAAAACCTAATTTGAGAGGATGTTAAGAGTGTTAACAATCCTTTCATTCTCGATCTCTAGAAGATCCTTAAGTAAACTTGCATCATCACGGCCTCTCCGTAAACTGAAATGATCCTTGTTTAACTGGTCGACGTTGTCCCATTCCAATGATCTTGCGCACTCATCTCTCAACCGTTTGTTTGCCTCCATGATTTCATTCGCGTTACGGATAAGTTCTTCGTATTTGCCTATCCAATAATTATTTTGTTCGAGCAGTTCTCTTAAAACTTTTTTCAAGTTCTCCATTGAGAAACTATTATTTTTATTTTTTTTTAAAATAAAAAAGATGAAGGAGAAGAAATTGTTTGTGAAAAATAAAAAAACAGTAAAAAAAAAAGAAGAAGGAGAAGTTGAATGGGATTGTGAATATGAATGATGAACGTGCATTTAAAGGGAAGGATAGGGTTAGTGGGTTAGTTGTTTTCAATTAATTGTGCATTGTGGATTTTACTAACCCTAGTCCAATCAATATTACGATAGGTATGTAATTCAAACATACGATACGTAAAATTAACTTAGATAGGGTTTTATTTAACTGTGATAGTGTTTTATTTAACTTAGATAGGGTTTTATTTAACTAAAATATGGTAAAATTAAACGGAAATAGGGTAAAAATAAACGGAAAAAGGGATAAATATATTGAAGTATATTGTTTGTAGAAAAAACAATTTATATTGAAAGGGAAGATTTTGTGGAGAAGATTTTAGAAGATTTTTTGGTTGAAGAGCAATTCAAGGTTTTTTTTTTTTTTAATCTCATTATTATATTTTGAAGAAAGATAAATTATTTACTAGTATTTTTGTGATTAAATTTTAAATTGTGTACTAAAATTAAACGGATAAATGGTTAAATTAAACGGAGTCATGTGTTAAATTAAACGGAAATAGGGTTAAACCAACGGATATAGGGTTCAGTTTAACAGATGAATGACATCAAAACTTGTTAACCAATCTGATAAACTTTAAAAGATACATACGAAATGATTTTTTGGTGAAGATCAATTAATATGAGTTTAACCCTAGTCACGTCTGTTTTGACAAGTGCCATTCAAGTTGTGCTATTTTTTGGGTAAATTTAAATTACTATATTGTTTGTTCAACTTTAATTTCATATGATACGTTTTAAAAAATTTACAATGTGTCGCCTAATGTATGTAATTCAAGATTAGAGAAATGTAATTCAAAATTTAACGGAAAATAGTGTAAAATTAAACTTAGGGACATCGATTAAACTTAGATAGGGTTTTATTTAACTAAAATAGTGTAAAATTAAACGGAAATAGGGTAAAATTAAACGGAAAAAGGGTTAAATTAAACGGAAATAGTGTTAAATTAAACGGAAATAGTGTTAAATTAAACGGAAAAAGGGTTAAATTAAACGGAAATAGTTGTAGAGTACTTAAGAAAGAACATTTTAGGTCATTGACTAATTTGAAGTTTAAGTCATTCCGATATAACTTAGGCATAGATTACTAAATTGACGTTTAAGTTCGTATAATGTATGGTTTAGTTCAATTTAACCGTTAAAATTACGGAAATAGGGTAATAAGGTTAAATGTAACGGAAATAGGTTAAATAAGTACTATTTAACCGTTTAAAGTAACGGATTTAGGTCAAACATAACGGAAATAGGGTTACTCTATTTTTTGGTGAGAGTTAAAATCTAAGCCATTGATATAATCTATCTTAATTAAACTAAATCCTAGCCATTGATTTGATTTCATTAATGGTAATCCATGTATGATTTAGTTCAATTTAATCGTTAAAATGTATGATTTAGTTCAATTTAACCGTTAAAATGACGGAAATAGGGTAACAAAGTTAAATGTAACGGAATTAGGGTAATTAAGTAGTACTTAACCGTTTCATTTAACGGATTTAGGTAAAATATAACGGAAATAGGGTTACAATTAAGAAATCTAACCCATTGATTTTAACTCTTTAAATTAAAATAAATCCTAGCCATTGATTTGATTTCATTAATGGTAATCCATGTGACTTACAATTGACCAATAGGATTAAATTTGGAATGTGGGCTTAAAATCATGGGCCAATTCTCCTATAAATAGGAATGAACTCACAAGTAATTCATTCACACAAATTTTTTCTCTGAGAAAATTTTGGGAGTAAATTTGTTAATTGAAACCTTTCAGTCTAAAATTTTTCCTTTCTCCTAATATTTTTTCCTTTTTCGTTTATACTCCGTACTAATTATGTCTAGTACTTCTAACTCTTCTTTGTTTAGGTCTACCCGACGAGTGGTTTGCCATTGTGGAATACCGTGCGGAACAAAGACGTCTTGGACGTTCCAAAACCCGGGAAGACGGTTTGCTGCTTGTGCAAGGTTACTTGATGAATCCGTAGAGACCACTCCGTGTGCTTTTTTTAGATGGTTGGATGAAGATTCAACGGATTGGCAAAGGACCCTTATCAATCAATTGCTCACCGAAAACAGAACCATTAAAGGAGAATTGAGACACAAAGAGAAAGTAATTAAAGAATTGGCAAGGGTGAATTGTAGTACTCGTCCAATTTTAAATCACGAAAATAGTAGAATCATGTACACAAGTTGGACTTTAATTGTAGGGTTTTTTTGTTTTTTTACTAATTGGTATGTTTATTGGTAGTGCAATAGTTGGTGAAGTTTAATTTTAGGGTAAAGCAATTTGTATTGATTTTTTGTTAATGACGGATTGAATAATTCAATTATATAAAAGTTACTATTTTACTGCTTCACATTCTTTGGCATTCAAGTAATATTCAAGTTAGGGTTTCAAAATCAATTTAACAAAAGAAGCAATATTTAAAATATTATTCAAGTTAGGGTTTCAAAATATATTACTTTAATTGTAAATGTTATTATAATAATAAAAAAATAGAAGATTTAAAATAAATTGAAATCGAAAATCTTCAGAATTGTAAAAATTACATTAGACGAATAACAAGTTCAATATATTATTTAATGGAAGTTTAAAAGATACAGTATATTATTGAAATTATTTTATAGGTAGTTTAGGAGTTTAAAAAAATAAAATTAATTTATGATTACTAAAAAATAGGAAGTTTAGGAGTTATGTGCCTAATTTTCGGTAAGTGGATTTAATTATGGGAAGTTTAAAAGATATTCCATAATTTATCATTATTTTTTTTTTTTTTTCCAAAATATTTGTTTCAACCCATCTAAAATTATACTGACTATCAAAAAATTTCGTTTCCTATTGAAAAAAAAAAAAAAAAAAAATTAAAAATTTTATATTTTCCAAATAACAAATTAAGCAAATATGGCAACTTTTGATTTAAATGAATACTTCGACGAGGAAGACGATGCCATTAACGAGATTGTAGGAGAAAATGATTTACCACTTGCAACTTTAAACGAAGTGGAGGTTTTACAAAACAATGAAAACCAGGATTTAGTCCATAACATTGTACAGTTACTTAATGGTGAAAACAACTCTCAACCCCCACAAGAACCAGCCGTCAACATGGAATTCGAATCCGGTGAACAGTTTGCGGCATTGTGTTACATGTACGCTTACAAGACTGGGTTTTCTTTACAAGTTCGTAGTAGTAAAATTCAAGGTGTTTTCAAGGAGAAAGGCGTTACGCGTAACGGAACTGGCGATAAAGAGGTACAATTTCACATGTTGGAAAGGGTAAGACTAATTTGCACAAAAGGAAGAGAGTCAAAGGCATACCCTAACCGAGAACTTTGTAAGGTACGTATTGAAGGCAATATTCCCGACGGTAGGGACAAATTTGTTATAACTAGATGTGATTTGGAACATAATCACGAAGTTGATCCCTCCAATAGTCGTCTCATGTCTCATTTTAGGCATGTGGGTGAATATTTCAAAAAGAGATTGATGTTGAATGATAGAGCAGGGATACCTATTAGTAGGAATTTCAACTCAATAGTTATGGAAGTTGGAGGGTATGAAAATCTGCCGTTTAATAACCGAGACGCGAGAAACGTTATAAACAAGGAAAGACGTAGAACCCGTCTTGGAGGTAACGCGCAGGAGTTGTTGAACTACTTTGGCAAATGTAAACGTGACAACCCGGATTTCTATTTTGCGGTTGAGAAGGACGAGAAGGGTAGTTTATTGAATGTGTTTTGGTCGGATGCAAGGTCACGCGCTATGTACAAAGCTTTTGGTGATCCCGTGTCGTTTGATTCGACATTCTTAAGCAATAGGTATCGTTTGCCGTTTTGTCCATTCGTCGGGGTAAACCACCACGGGAGCACGGTTCTATTTGCCGCGGCCTTAGTATCGTACGAGGACGCCGAGTCGTTTGCGTGGGTTTTCGAAAAATGGATTGAATGTATGGGTAGGCAGCCCACGGTCTTGCTCACCGATCAAGACAAAGCGATGGACGCAGCAATTAGGAAGGTCTTTCCGGACACAAAACACAAGTTGTGTCTTTGGCATATTCTCCAAAATGCCGACAAAAACCTTAGGTCTCACCCTCACTTCACCAGCTTAAATTGGGACTTGCGGGCCCTTGTTTATGAGAGTTTTACGGAGCAGGAATTTATCGATTCTTGGGCCGAAATGGTGGTGAAGTACAACTTGCAACAGAATACGTGGGTCAAAGATTCGTACGCTATAAGGAGAAAATGGGTGCCCGTTTATTGGAGGGACACATTTTGTGCGGGAATGTCGTCAACTCAACGTAGCGAGCAAACTAACCGATTTCTGAAAGGGTTCGTAAGCATAGAGACCGGACTGCGACAGTTCATAGACCAATATGAGTTTGCCCTGAAGAAAAAAAGTTGAGGAGGAGAAGACTTTAAACTTCATCGACAAGGAACGGCCGCTAAAATGGGATGCTAGATGGTTGGTCGAGGACGTCTTTCATAAGGTGTACACAAACAGGAAATTTCAAGAGGTTAAAGACGAGGTCTACGCTTGCATTGGCACGCATATAGAGGCACAACCGAATAGTCAAGGCTTCATAAAGAGATACAAAGCGACTTCTCTGGCCGACTGTCCGTTTTGGAAGAAAGAACGGAGGTCTTTCAACGTATCAATTGACACGCTCACCGGTGATTACAAATGTCAGTGTAAGTTGTTTGAGTTTAGGGGAATATTGTGTAGGCATATCGTAAACTGTTTAACTGTTCTAAATATAACTTCAATACCCGACAAGTATATTGTCGAACGATGGCGGAAAGACGTAGTTCGAGGCTACGAAAACATTCGTGTTGGGTATTACGATCCGCAGGAATCCGAACGTGCTCTAATATGGCTCGATGTGAAGCAAACAACCGACTATGCAGGTCAGCTTGCGATGCATAACGGGGAAGCCTACCCATTATTCAAGGAAAAAATGAAAGACGTTATCGCCGTTCTAGAAGCGAATGCGGGTATAGAGACCAACGACGCAAATAGGCCGGGTCAGGTGCCTCTGAAGGTATGGGGAAAGAGGAGGGTACAACGGCAGGAACCAAATACCCGTGCAACTCAACAACAACCTCAAATCGGGGACCCTCCAAATAAGCATGGACCCGGTAAAAGGCGCATTCCAAAACAGGCTAAGAGACGAAGGACGGATTCGCAAAACCCAACTCCAACCCCAACCCCAACAATGCCGCCGGTTGACGACGCGTCTTCACAAATGAGTGGATTTAGTTCGTCGGGACTACGGGATTCACAATTCCAATTCATGTCGGGTTCACAACTCACACCTTCACAATTGAACTCTCAATTTAGCCGTTATTTGTAATCAAATGTTGTAATCGACTTTGCGTTTGATAATTAGTAGTAATCGATTTTGCTTTGCTTAATCATACCTAATTTTCAACTTCTCTTACTTAATATTTGTTACTATAAAACGCGTCTACGTATATGAGGAATTACCAACTTGATTGTTATTACTTAGTCATAATAAGAATGTATACACAACAAAGTAAATTAGTTAATGTTTACAACGGTTTGTATCCGTTAACTAGTATCCCACATCGACCAAGCAAAGCCAATTGTTGATGTTTATATACTTGTATATGAGCAAACACATTGAATAATCTACTAACTTGCTCTTATCTCATTTAACTTAGTATCTTTACTTCAACAAAAAACGGAGTACTATTTTTACTTCTACAAAACACCAATATCCCACATCGACCAAGCAAACAAAATTGTTGATGTTTATATACTTCGGAATAAAGGCACTTGTTGGATAAGTTTCTAAGAATGCATTACCACCTACAACTTAACTCCTTTACTACTCTAATTTTGAACTTCTCTTACTTAATTCCTTTACTTCACAAAAAAAAAAAAAAAAAAAAAAAAAAAAAAAAAAAAAAAAAATTCTTAAAATCTGCTGCATCCCACATCGACCAAGCAAGTAAAGTTGTAGATGTTTATATATTTCCAAATGAATAGGTCTATTGAATAAGTTTATGATAATGCATAACCACTTCTAATATCACACAATTTATTTTTAAAATCACTACTAAGTACAAAATTTAAAAAAAATATATATCTTAAACTAATGTATAAAATAAAATAAAAAAAATTTCACTTACTAATAAAATAAATTCCAAAAAAACGAAATTCATTAAGAAAATATAAACAAAGTCTAAATTGTGAAAATGTAAATTATGTATAAATACGGAGCGTATAAAATACGTATAAAAATACAAATACACAGTATAAAATTAAAAGAAATACAGAAAAGTTAAATTACAATTTATTAAATTAGATAAAAAGAAATTACAATTAAGACAACAAGATTCCTAATTACAATTAAAATAGATTCTCTAAGCTTGCCACATGGCGCAACCTGATTGGCTGTGTCAAAAATGGGTTTGACACACTGTGTCAACCTATCATCTTCCCAAAATTACTGTAACCAAGCAAAATAATCAATGAATTAATCATAAATAACACAAACAACAAGGAGAGATTAAATAACGTATTAAAAGAGAGAAAGTTGGCTCACAATGCAATAGATGATGATTTCAATCAATATAAACTAATAATAAATTGCAACCCATAATTTGCTACACACAATTAATGTATCTAAAACCTCGAAGGTGATATTAATTTCATTGGTACACTTGCAAACTATAGCAGAATGGAAAGCCTACAGTTGGAAGCTAACAAGTTAACTGGAACTTTACCTAAGTCTGTAGCAAATCTCTCCAAAACACTAAACTTGTTCGATATAAAACAAAATCAAATAAGTGGAGAGATTCCAAAGAATAATTGGCAATTTCACAATCCTTGCTCTCCTATATATGAGTCTCAACCAAGCTGACGGGGAATATCACGGCGATATTAGAAATCTCCATAAAGTTGAGCAAATTGATTTTAGCTCAAACAAATTAATTGGTAGAATTCCAAATTTCTTCTGAAATTTATAGCAGTTGACTCACTTCATTTAGAAAACAACAACCACAAGTTGCTATACTAGTGATGAAAAATACAACTATACTAGTGATTCGGATACACAAAAGTGAACTCCAGGATCGTTAAATTGTAATCGGATACATTTTTTCTCTCAAATGTTTGATGTAACTAACTTTATTAATGATGTATCTACATATAAAATTGATGGAACTAAATTGTTACCAAAACTCGTCAACACTTTGAATTTCACACCAGAATACACATGAACTTTAATTTCACACCAATAACCATAACATATTTAACACAACAACACTTAGTCCCAAAATTAGTTGGTTTGGTGGCGTGAATCGGTAAATGCGGAATAGTCCACGACTAACAATCAAACTATAATCGCAACAAAGAAATTTAGGCGAAAATTGCTTCTCTTTCCACAGCACACAATCAAAAATCAGAATTTCAACTACAACATTTTGTGGCAAGTTGAACGATTCAAAAAATCAAATAAAAAATTAACCCAATTAAACCACATAAACATATAAATTGAAGATCAGTGATGACAATGTGGGGCATCAAAAACACATATTATGAAAAAAGTCGAACATTTTAACATGTCTTCTCATACAACAACTACACAATTAAAAAAAAATCATGTCTTTTTTTTATCAGCACACACAATCATGATAAAACCCAGTTAAAAACAATTTGTGGGTATTTAAAAAGCAAGAAAATACAACCAAATTAAGGCGAAAAACACATACTCTACAATTTGAAGATGAAAATTAAAAACCCAGTTAAAGCAAATTAGTGGGTAATTGAAAAAATGAAAAAAGAAATTCAAAATTCAAAACGAAAGAGAAATAGAGATGAGGGGTTTACAGGTGGTGGTTGAGGGTGATGTGATCTGACGCGGTGGCCACGGTCGTCTGAACTCCGGTGGTTTCAGGTGGCCCTGGTGGTGGTGGTGGTGGTGATGAATATGTGGGTGGGGTCGGGGTTTGGGGTACTAATTTGAAGCGTTTGGGGTTGTGATTTAGGGTTTGGGGTAATTTGAAGAGGAAGTGTTGATTATAAGTGAGGTAGGTAGTTCGTACGGTTCGTAGTGAATAGGAGTTCGTACCAGATCCCACCTCAGTTCAATTAAGTTGACAAATATTGGTAAGCTGGCTACGGTGGTGAAACTGTTATTAATGTTTTGTGAAACTGTTGTTCTTTGTAAATGAAACTGTAAATTTAATACCAGATGAATAAAGAGAGAAATACAGTTTCATTTACAAAGAACAACAGTTTCACAAAATATTAATAACAGTTTCACCACCGTAATTGCGTAATATTTGTCTACTTATTTGATCTTGTTTCTATATATATATATATATATATATATATATATATATATATATATATATATATATATATAGAGAGAGAAGAGTTCTATCAAGTCAATAGGTAAGGGAGAGTCATAAAGTCGCATTTAGGGCCCTTGGATTAACACTTGATGAAGGGCTGAGATTGATCCAAGTAAGTTAAATGATTAAAAAAAAAAAAAAATTTAAGGCCAATCATAAATTTGGGTGGTATAACGAGGTGCAGGTTTGTGAGTTTCAAAGAAGCTTTTTCCATATTCATTCTAATTCATTTTTTTAATCACCTTCTTCCCTATTCCACAACTATTCGGATACTTTTTGTCTAATTACAAAATTTTCATCTCTTTTCCCTCTTCCTCTTCATTCCATTTCTTCCATTTTTTTTTTCATCTGCAACTTCCATAATCCTTATTTTATTAAGAAAATCTTCGACGGTGCTACTTAAATTACAAAAATAAAGTCTGAACTTGTTTAAAAGATGAAAAACTTGCAGATCTTAATTTTTTGTGATGGTAAGTTGTATATTAATGGCAGATTGTTGTTTATTTAAATTTTTGTATATATTTTATTAATAATATAGTGTTGAAGATGAAGATGGATGTTATATATTTCTAAAAATTTAATCTTTTGGTGGTTTTCAATCAATTATCTGAAAAATAAATGAATTTAACAGTTTTTAGATAGAAATCTGTAATTTTTATAATTGTAATAGTTGAAACTGATTTTTTTAGTGTTTATAAAATTAACAGTTTTTTTTATCAAATTTTTTATGTTTATAATTTGGTTTTTTCAGGTTTCGAGTAATTTTTAAGATAATTAAATTTTAGAAACTCTCTTCAAGTCTGTCAGAGTACCACAAGTCGTTCGTTATGTCTAATATCATTGTTGCAGTTTTCTTTTTCGTGGTTAAAATACTTTTCCTCGTGTTTAAAATCCTTTTTTGTGTAATTTGTTTTTTGTTCATTAAAATCCATTTTTTCTCAATTAAAATCTTCTTTTTTATTTTTGATATATGTGGGTAGTTAAATTTAATTTTTAGAACATTGAAATTCTTTTTTCTTTGTTAGAATGATGTGATTTGTGGGTAGTTGAAATCAATATTTTAGAATATTGAAATTCGTTTTTTCTCTTTTAGAGTCTTCTTTTTTACGTATGTTATTTGTGGATTGTTAAAATCAATTTTTAGAATATTAAAATTCGTTATTTCTCCCTCAGAATCTTCTTTTTTTGTTGATGTTATTTGTGGGTTCTTAAAAATAATTTTTAGAACATTAAAATTTGTCTTTTTTCTCCGTTAGAATCTTCTTTTTTACTTATGATACTTGTGGCCTTGTGGGTTGTTAAAATGAAACTGTAAAATGCAGATGGAAGGCAACTGTAAAATGCAGATGAAAGGCAGGTGGAGATGATGAAACTGTCGACATAAACATATGAAACAATTGCTTTTCTCTAAAGCGGAGATTTGAAGTTTGTTGAATAGATATGTGAAAACTTTAGGAAGTTTAGAGAGGAGCACAAGTCTTGTAATATTATTTAAGCATTTTGTAACAATAATGTAACACCCCGTGTTAATTTAACATAAATAAATTACTTTAACTAAATTATTAAATTAAATTTTATATAATTTAACTTTTATTCCTTTGTTTGAAAAGGCGACTGAAAAATTTCGTTCGAATAAACATTCTCATGATATTTCTAATTAAACTTTCTTAATTTTATATTAACTTGTATTATACTTTATTTCTAAAATACCTGACGAACTAAAACTTTATTTTTGTTACTACTATTAGATTTTTATAAAATTGAATTATATTTTAAAAATCATAACTTTCATATATTTAGTTTTTATAGAAATAATCTTTCAAATGAGCAAACCGTTTGAAAATCTGTGAGACCGTAATAGAATTTGTAACTAATATTTTTATACACCCTTTAATTTTAAAATATAAATTTAACGATAGAAAATAAAAAAATAGAACTACAACGAAATATATTATACATAATATATTTTATAAAATATAAAGATTTATAAATAAGAGCGAATGAAACAGAGCAAATCGGAAAAACAGACCCAAATGCTAATTTGCTTATGTCGGTATTCACCTCCCCCATATCCCCCTATTTACTTTTCTGATATTTTTTTTGAGCTTCCTTTACACACAACTCAAACCCTATACTCCCTCATTTTATTTTACTTTTACTGACCTTCTTCTTCCTCAATTTCTTTTGTTTTAAATACTCCATTAAAAGCCAAAACACTTCAACAACAAACACTCAACAACAATAAACTAATAATAATAATAATAATAATGATAATAATACAAGCAACTCATACAAAGCAACACACGACAGCAACATTCAACAACAATGACAAACTCAACGGCAACCGCCATTAATGGTGGACTCAACCATCGTTTCTCGACCACCGTTCGCCACCACCGGGTCACCACCGTGCTCTGCCTTGTCATCCTCCTCTTCTCTCTTTGAACCACCGAGCCACACCGGAGTCAAGACTCGAGCTCAGTCATCGTGTACCCTCGCCGGAGCTGAAGTCGACCACACTAGCAGCCACCATGGCCGTGCCCAGCTGCCACGCAGGCCACCACCACCATGGTCGCCCTGTTCAGCCACCACCGAGGACCTCCTTCTTTTCTCGGCCTTCCCCTGCTCTGCCACCTTCACGGCACCGTCCAGCCACCATGTCACCACCATCATAGCCGCCCCTCTCTACCACCTTGCCACCACCGGAGCCACCGAAAACCGACAGCAGCCACCTCGGCCTGGCTCTGTGCCCTTCTTTCGAGCTCTCTGCTCTCTAGCTCCCTCGCCTCTCTCTCTCCCTTCTTTCTCGGACCACCACCTGCTCAGACCACCACCACGGCTGTCCACCGTACACCACCGTGGTCCTGGCCACCGTGGCCTCGCTATGCTCTACTTGCCGTCGTATTTTTATCGTCGGTAAGTGTCGTCGATTAAATCGTTTTATCCATTGAATTATCGACATTTGATTTCGCCGACTTTAATTCATTGTTGCTCTCTTCCCTGCGTGTTTTGGTTAATTTGCCGAGGAAGGAATCGACTCGAGCTTGACGCCCTGCTCTGCCCCTCGGCCCTGCCGCCTCCTTCTCTGATCAGCCCGACCTCAACGAGGAAGCGGGACTACGACGAGGTCTATTTCTAGCTTTCCTCTTATTCTTCTTCTCCTAGTGATTTAAGCGTTTTAATCGTCAACTGAATCATTGTTGTCATTTTATTTACTCCGACATTTAAATCATTCCGACTCATATTCTTTCTTCCTTCTTTGTTTGGGTTAACAATTCACTACTACGACGAGGCTGCCAAAGTCGCAGCCTAGACGAGATGCTGCTGATCTTGGGTTTACAATGAAATGGGTTGGATTATTTTTATTTTATTTGGAGGCCCTCTGTTCGTGAGCCAAATTTAGGTGACTCGATTTCTTCCTCAAAATCTCTAACATTAACGTTTTGGTTTTATTTTAATTAATCTGTTATTAAAAGTGAGCTAGTATGCATTAGACACGTATGAGTAAGTTTAGATTTAATTTGATAACTTTGTATGATTCGCTATAGTATGAAATTGGGTGTTAATTTTAGTTATAATATAATGTTGAATTGAATTGTGAAATATGATATTTATATGATTTTGTGAAATTATATTTTGGGTGAAAATGTGTTGTGAATTATTGTTGAATTATATGTAATATTATCATGTTAAAATTATTTGTTATGTGTAAATTAAAATATATAAAGTTTATGTATCACAAGTATAAAATAAGACTAAAAATATTATTAACAGACTTAAGTAAATAAACTTAATAAATATAAAACCATTCATAGTCGTAAAAATATTTGTCGTCACTAAAAAGTTAAATCGAAATATAACTAAAAATGAAGAATTAAGTTAAAAGAGTATTAAGTGAAATTAGTATTTAAATAAGTTTAAAGGTAAAAACATAAGTTAATTGCTACTCGTATAAAAATTTCTAATATAAATAGTTTTATAAAATGTCATATATCACATTTAATATAAAGATTACCTTGTTAAAATTATAAAGTTTACAATGAACTTAAAATATACTAAATAAATATTTGGTTAAAATAATAAAAAGAAATTGGGTACTTTGAAACTTAAAATGAATCTAAGTAAAACTATTATTGAATAAAGTTAATAATTAGTATCACAAATAAGAATTTACTAAAAGGGTGAATTATTAAGATCATATAAAGATCGACTAAAATTTTACTAAGTAAAGTTAATAAAAATTATGAATGATATATATTTATATATATAAATACAAAACCTAACTAAAATTTAAACTATAAAGTTTATGACATTATAAAAAGTAATAAATAATTAAATTAATTACACTTAAGTGAATATTACTAAAATATAAATATTAATAATCTCAAGATCAAGTTACCTAATCCCCTCATACGACTACGTGAAAGCTATATAAATAAAATCGTATTAAGAAATTAAACCACCTAAAAGAAATTTAACTAAATGTCAGCTAATTATATTTTAGTCAAAAATACTAAAATCTGTCAAATATCATTTAAGTAATATTTCTAACATTAAAATAAATGTTATGAATATTACGTAACTAGACACCTTCATTATTTATATTAACTATGAAAATATTAAATAAATATTATATTACATGAAACTTGGAATATTTATATCACTAATTGTAAACACACTTAAGTTGAAATTTAAACGAAACTAAATCTTTTAACTTAATCAATTAAAATACTTACACTTGAATAAAATGAATTAGTCACTTAAAACTATTTAGGTTACTCAAAATAAAGAACTTTAAAGTAAACTAAGTAACGAGAATAAATATTTAAAAGAAATGATGAATAATAACTAAAATTTCAAAATGGTTTAACTACTAAGATAATAAATCTAAATGCAATACAAAAATAAGATAAGAATCAATAAAATAGCAAAGTTTTAACAATTACTTAAAATAAACATAAATAAAATAATAAGTGGACATGTTAAGAAGAATATCAACATATACTTCAAATAAAATACCTTACTTGCTCTGTTTATATGAGATCATGTGGTACGTTATATTTAATTATCAAAGTTTGACGATATATTTAAGTTTTCGAATTGTCACTTGATTTGAATAAACAAGGAAATAAGAATTGGAAAGAATTGAACTACCTGAATAAAATACTAGGATTGTTCGCCATGTCATGACTCTTGAAATTGAAGTTAACGAGGTAGTGTATATGGGGACTTGGGCTCCTCAGGAGTTGCCCAAGGCGATTAACAATCTTAAGATTTCTTTTAGTGAGTATCAACCTCGGGGATGGGGCATACTTGATATTACCGAGTGGGCCCATATAGCGATGGTGGAAACGCCAACCCCATCCAAAGTGCAGTCTCTGGTGATAGTCGAACTTTTTCGTCGGTGATACCTTTTGAATAGCGAATAAGTATGATCCTCGATAGGTAGTGTATGCATACATTAGACAAGGGATTGAATCGTCCTTATTACCTTAGATATCTTTAAGCCTGGCAGTCATGTCCAAGTGATGTTGGCCCTGCCGGCTACTGCGCGGATTATGTCTGCATGCTTCCGCCTTACTAACGAAGATTCATTTGTTATCACATGTTGAATGCATTTCCTTGCTTGTTTGATTGATTATTGTCTGAATGACTTGATTTCCCGAGTATTGAAGTACGACTTATTGAGAATGATTATCATTGAGTGTTGTACGTCATGTGATTGGATTTATACTCGTGTTTGAATCATCATGTATCCTTATATGTTTTGCTTGCCTACCTGCAATGTGATTTATTTATTTATTTTATATATTGCATATGTTTTAGAATTGCATGATTGTTCACGACTATGTGTTTAT
This sequence comes from Dianthus caryophyllus, assembly GCA_023091065.1. Taxonomy (NCBI): domain Eukaryota; kingdom Viridiplantae; phylum Streptophyta; class Magnoliopsida; order Caryophyllales; family Caryophyllaceae; genus Dianthus; species Dianthus caryophyllus. The sequence continues at coordinate 4,127,817 of CM041529.1, read as the reverse complement.
TGAACTGATTACGACTTATGCATATATCTTGATTGCTATGATTTAAGTTTTTATATGTATTACGATGTTATATGAATTGAGATGATGATTAAGTTTATATATTGTGTTCTATAAATTGAAATGTCGTAAGTTTTGTTTATCATGTTGTATGAGATTTAAATATCTATATGTGAGAACTGATATTATATGCTAATTGTCCAATTTTATCGAAATATCACGTTCTTTGGAGTTATCTGGCGTTTAGTCTCACAAGTTACTTTTGATCATAGGTTAAATAAACCAAAGCGTGGTTTAGAGGTTGTTGGTTAGAAACACTACTTCCCGCCTCTGAGCGGGAGATCCTCCTATTTTGTGTTTTTGTCTCCGTTGCAGGCAATTCTCGAGACTCAGGATTATCGGGACGATTGGGATGTTTCATTTGTTTTCTTTGAGAGATTGTAACATATATTTGTATCCTATGCCATTTGAATGTAATTTAATTAACATCCGGCATGTATTAGACTTAATTAATTTTCCGCCTTAGTTTAATTAAGTCACGAAAAACCGGGTTGTTACAAATAAGTTTAGATAAATCATTTGTATTTTGTACTTGTACGAGTTTGATATAACATTGTTAATGATATTCTTTTTTCCATGAAATCTCAGATAAAACACTTAAATTTCAAATTTTACTGATACCAGTTTGAGCTTTATAGTAACCCAATAAAATATCAAACTCATGTAGGTAGTAAGTTGTTGCAGTTTTCTGTTTCGTCCTTAAAATCTCTTTTAGTACATTAAAAATCGTTTTTTTCTTTGTTAAAAATCTTCTTTTTTTTTAATTTGTGTTATATGTGGGTCGTTAACATCACTTATTTGAACATTGAAATTCATTTTTTGTCCGTTAGAATCTTCTTTTTATTTATGATATGTTTCATTATTTGTGAGTAGTTAAAATCAATTATTTGAACATTAGAATTCGTTTTTTGTCCATTAAAATCTTATTTTTTATTTACGATATGCTTTGAGAATACATATGATTTTCTCAAACAATAGTAGTCCAACAAAATTAGTACAAGAGTACGTTTTGATATTGAAATACAAATGTAAGTATTAAATTAACAAAGTAGAAGCGCCGCTACAAATTGACCAACGAAATAACGTTGATGATTTTTGAGTTAAGTTTCTCTTTAGCAATATTCGTCGGAATCTTCAACTAGGGGTACCATTGTTTGATTGAGATTGATTAAAACCCGCGATCGAGTCCGACATATAACAATATACCCAAAATCTTTGGGTTTCTCAACGCCGTCGACATCGACGTTACTCGAATACATCTGTGAATACAAAAACAATTTGAGTGAGAAAATAAATGAACAGCAAAACAGGGAAAAAAAAAACAACCAAATATACACAAAAAAACCACGTAAATGAACAAAAATAAGACAAAATTGATTTTAACTACTACAAATAACATTAATAAAAAAGAAGATTCTAACGGAGAAAAAACGAATTTTAATGTTCTGTAAATTGATTTTAACTACCCACAAATAACATAAATAAAAAAGAAGATTCTAACGGAAAAAAAATGAATTTCAATGTTTAAAAAATTGATTTTAACTGCCTATTCTCAATTGAAATCTTCTTCGACTCTCAACTGATGTTTGAAATCTTGGCCAAGATGGTTTGAATTCTTCTTCGATTGTTTCACCTAAAATTCCTTCATTCATCCCCAAATAATTTCTACCATCAACGGCACCTTACATATACACAACAAACAAACAAAAAATCACCATCAAGGAAACATTATTCAATAAAAAACAGAATTGTAAGCCCTAAAACAGGGTTGCAAGGCCAAAACCACAACAAAAATATATTAAAAAAAAACAAGCAAACAACAAAATACAATATCAGTTGTTTAGATTCAAGAATTATAATATTGAATAAATCAAGAATTATAATATTGAATAATTATATTTATGATTAAAAGGTAATTATATAATATTGAATAATTACATTTATGATTAAAAAGTAAGGAACTAAATTAACCAAAAATCAAAGTTTGAAAATTGAAAAAACGATTAAACTGGTGTAAACTGAAAACAAATACAAAAAACCATAAACACTGATAAAAAAATACCTCTACGGGATAATTGTGACGAAGAACGAAGAAGAAATAGGGAAAATCACAAAGTGAAGTATACAAAAATTTGCCAAGAATGATGTTGAAAATGTTAAAAACGAACGAATGGAGGAAAAAACGACTGAAATTTAAAGAACAATAATGGAGAATTTGGGAGAGAGTATAACACCCCGTGTTTTTATTAATACTAATTAATTATTTTAACAAAATTCTTAAATTAAAATTTATATAGTTTAACTTTTATTCAATTACTTTAAAAACGCGGCTGAAAAATTTCGATTAAATAAATTTTCTCCAATACTTTTCCAATTAAACTTTCTTGATTTTATATTAACCTATATTATATTTTTATTTATAAAATACTTGTCAAACTGAAACTTCGATTCAGTTGCTTTTATTAAACTTAGTATATTTACATTTCATCTTAAAAATTATTATTAATGGAATAAAATATAATTTTATCGAAATGTATCTTGCAAATAAACAGACCCTTTGAAAATCTGTGAGACCGTAATAAAGTTTATAGTTGACAATTTTTATATATTTTATATTTCAAAATATAAATTTTATAATACTAACCGTAGAACTAAAATTTAAAACAAATAATTTAAAGTATAATATAATTTATAAAATATAAAAGTTTATAAATAAGAGTAAATAAAACGGAGCAAACAAATGGCCCGACTCCAACAATACTCCCAAGTATGTCGACACTCACTCTTACCCACTCTTTTTGATATTTGTATAATGCTTCCACAACACTAAAACCCTAACTCCCTCATTTTTGGTTTACTGCCCTTTTTTTTTTTTTTTTTTTTTTTTTTTTTTTTTTTTTTTTTGCTGCTTCCCTCTTTATCCCTTATTAAATAAAACAACAATGACCATAGCAACAATAACAACACACGACAACACTCAACAACAACAACAAAATCAACAACTCAACGAAAACAAACAACCAACAACAATGACCATAGCTCCCCTGTTTTCCTCGAGCTTCCTCTCTCTCCCCTGTTTTTCCCGTGCTCTCCTGCCTCCTCTCTTTTTCCTCTGTTTTATTTTCGTTGCCGGAGAACGACGACCTCGCCGGAGCAACTACGACCATCACTGGTAAGCTTCATCTCCCCTCTTTTTCGCTCTTCCTCGTTCTCCCCTTGAATCTCTTTTCCACCGAAATTTTCGTGTTCTCCTCTCGTTATTACTCACTTGCTTCCTTGTTTTTGCTGTCACCGGAGCTCCGATCACCGGAACGATTCTCGGTATACCCTCACTGTCCTCCCTCTCTGCTCACCTCGACAATCGCCTCTCCTGTGCTTTCATTGGGTCCGAGCACTACTTGACAGCTATCATGGTGAGCCAACTCGTTATACTCCGTCTTTGTGTTCTGATTTCATTAGGTCGGTTTATCTAATGTACCAAGCTCACCTCTATGTTTCCTATTCACATTTGTAATCATCAAAGTCGTTGAGTTCATGTCATGTGTATTCTAATCTTAAAAAGATTCATCTTAATTTGACTATTTTCGAGATTAGTTCTTGAATTAAATCATTCCGCCAAGTTAATTAATCTCACCTCCGTCTCGACTCGAGTCTTTATATTTTGATTTCATTTAACAGCCCGTTTCATTTCAGCTACTTAGTTAATTCAATCTCTCATTCTACTTCTTTCTTATTATTATTGTTTTAATTAGTTTATTGACGACCACAGAATGCAGTATGTCGTCTCGGGTTAGCGTAGTCATGGATCCAGACGAGCTAGGAAATTCGTACCGAGCTAACATAAGGTGCTTCCCGCACACTTATATGATAAGCGCCTCGAATATGATTATATGTTATTGTTTTTGATGCATGTATGTTTTATCTTTATCACCTAGTAATCACATGTTAAATTAGGAGACAAAAATCGAAAAATAATATTAGTGTAACACACTAACATCACACGGCCAACCCTTCATTCTTGGTTCAATTTTTCGTTTTAATTTTTGTAAATTGCATGCCTAAAATACTCTTAATAAGATGAACATGAAAATATAATTAGTTTATGTTTTGGGTATAAAATGAATTTGTTGTGAAATTGAAATGTTTTAAAGTGTTGTTGTGTTCTTGAACTATTATTATTATTTTTGTGTTTGAAATGATTTATTTTTGCTAGTTAATGTTTTGTTATGTTTTCCACTCATGATTAAATACATAAATGATATAAGATAAATTAGTTGTTGAATTAGAAGTATAAAAGTCAAAAATCAAAATTTATGGACATATATGTATATACACGGCTCTTTTGATTTATAAGGACCAATTTTTAGTTTTAATTTTTCTAAATAACATATTATGATTGGTTTAGTTAAATTAGACTTGCTATAAAAATTTGAGAAGATAAAACGATAATATAAAATTTGAGTTAAAATGGTGTTCTTTAGAAAATCATAAGTGTTCTTGAAAAATTCATGTGTTCTTCATTTATGTAACTTGTTTGATTCATAAATTTTATAAAGTTAAACTTAAATGTTGTTTTAATCTATTAGTGAATAAACACAATACTAAATATATAAGTTAAATAAGCTAAATCTTCAAAATAGAAAAATTAGAAAATTAAAGTAGGTAAAAACACTATTCATAAATGAAATAAAATATTTAGTGAAAATCGTAAACTAGTTAAAGGACTTTAGTATAATTTAAGAAATTAGTTTATAAAAACTTTAAGTCAAAAACCGATAAAATTAGAAAACGAAAATAAAATGTTAAGTATAAAGGGGCCACGGTTTTGGGACTAATTTTAGACCTAAATTGATTTTGTCACTTTTTATTTTTACCACTTAAGTAAATTAATTAGTTAAAGTAATGATTTATTAATAAAAAACAAAAAGAAAATAAATGTGTAACCTAGGTTGAGTACCACGGTTTTACTATTAAAAATGGGTCAATTTTGGTCAAAATGAATTTGTCACTTAGTCACTAAAATTGATTAGTAATTAGTTTTATATTTTATGGTATAATGAATCGTTAATAAAAAGAATCAACAAAACCGATAAAAATAGACGTTACATGTATTTAAAATGAATCATTTCGAGTGCTACTGCCTATGCTTAAATGTGGATGTGGACATACGGACTATTTAAAATGAACTACGACAACCTCGCTAAAAATGGAAACCGCTAAAAGATTAGTTAAGTATATGACTAAATAAAACCGAGTTTTACTTTTGAAATATTATTTCAAATCACTAAGTACAAAACGAACTTAACGACTTTGAAATTAGAATTCTATACTTAGGAAATAAACTTGATTTTGTACCTAAATAAAATATCTTAAGTTATAAAAATACTAAGTATAAAAATATAATAATAAGTACTAAGTATAGAAAATATACTAAGTATAAAAATACATGTACGTATAAAATACGAATAAAATACGAAGTATAAAAATCCGCATACGTATAAAGATACGTACAAATACGAGATACTAAAATACGAATACGTATAAAAATATGATGAATAGTAAATACGATGAATAGTAAATACGATGAATAGTAAATACAATGAATAGTAAATTAATGAATAGTGAAAATATTTAAAATTTACGAACGGACTCAAAATAAATCATTAAGTCTTTCTATGTGTTTTGTTTACCTGAAGAACTGCTAGAACTAAAATTTCATTATACAAAGTTAGACGATATATTTAAGTTATGAGTGCCACCTATTTTGAATAAACGAGGAAATAAGAAATTGAGAAAATGAAATACTTGAATAAAATACTTGGATTGTTCGCCATGTCGCGACTCTTGAATTCGAAGTTAATGAGGTAGCCGTCTATGGGGACTTTGGCTCCCTCCCAGAGTTGCTAAAGGCGATCTAATATTTTTATATAAAGTATTATTTCGGTGCGGGATATACAACCTCAGGGATGGGGCATGATTGATATCTCCGTGAGCCCATACTACGGTAATTGGAAACTCCAGCCCCACCCGGGGGTACCCGTCTAAGGTGATAGTCGTATTATTAGGTGACTACTGATATACGTTATTTTTATATGTTTTTACCCCCGTCCCGAGCTGCGTTTTATTGTCAAAATGCGCCCTTTAGGGCCATTTTGTTCTCACATTTCGCTCGAGTAGCGTTTTTGGTGTTTTTCCGTGGTTTGCAGGAATTTGTTGCATTTCCGTGCATTTGAGCCGAATATTGGAGTTATGACGGAAACCCGAAAGCCGAGGAGAAGACGAGCTCGGGAATTGAAGTGATACGAGTGACTTGGGCGAAATTTGGAAGTCAAGCCCAATAAGGAAGAAAAGGAAGAAGGGTCAAAGCCCAAGGAAAAGCCAGCCCAATCTCAAAGAGCTAGGTCAAACTCGGCCGTCGGTCAGCCGACTTAAGTGTTTATGTTGACTTTTTCACGAGATTTTAAGCCCAAAATTTGGGCTACGATTGAACTCGACTCCGTGGCCGTACGGCTACCTTGGGATTTTATTTGACGGATTTGTTTTGTAATTTAATTATTTTAATATTTTAGGAATTAGTATAAATAAGAAACTCGTGAGTTAGGTTTAGTTATCTTTTATTTTCTGCTTTCTACTGCTTTTTAAAATTACTCTCTTAGAAAAACTTCAAGTTCTCTTTAAGTTCATCTTCAACCTTGTAACCGTCGGTACTCAGGATTAATTTCAAGATTATTTCAATTGGTAATTTCATGTTTATTGTTCTTTATTTCTTTAATTCAATTATTATTATGTCGTTTGCCCTAGTTATGAGTAGCTAATCCCCCAACTAGGGTTGAGGGGGAATTGTACCTTTAATCCGGTGTTTTGATTAAATTGTTGCAATTGATTGGTTTGTGCTTGTGCGATTTCTTCCTGCGTGATTAATTATCAATTGAATTTAGGGACGCCTTAATTTAATTGAACTTAGGGTTATATTGATTTAAGATCGAAAGCCTAATCAGTATTAGACCACTTCGCGTAATTGATAAGTTGAATTAGTAAGTCGCGAGAGCCCGCTAAATTGAACTTAAGGGAACATTGATTCGAGAGAACGTGTTCTGCCCTAATCGCTTTGCACAGTCCGATTGATTGCTATTTTGGTGAAACTTATATTATCCGGATTATTGACATAAGGAACCCGAGACCCTAGTCTTCTCTCCCTAGTTTAAACCTCTCTTTATCATTTTTGCTAGTAGTTTATAGTTTTCCAAACCAAACATTATCATACCTAGGAATAGCCTATCGACTAAGTGTCTTGTGAGTATACGTTTCTCTGTGGTTCGACCCCTTCTTACCGCTAGCTATTGTTAGTAGTCCGTAGGGTTTATCTTTGATTTCAGCGATACGACTTAGCTGTGTCAAATTTTGGCGCCGTTGCCGGGGAGACGGTTTTATTTCGCATTTACTTAGTAGGTTATTTCTCTTGTCTCAGGGAACTCCAGTTCCTTGAGACCGTTTCTCACTTCTCCTTGTAGTTTTTGTTTATGCGCAGGTCACCTTCAGGTTTAGTTCCATTCTGTAACAACCTGGTTTTTCGTGACTTTAATTAAACTAAGGCGGAAAATTAATTAAGTCTATATATTACAAACCAGCTGTTATCGTATTAAAACTCTAAATACATAGTACGAGTTTTAGGATAAAACAGAGTATATATTCTATTACAAATCTCTCCAAAAACAACGGAGTGCAAAATAAGGTAAAACATCTGACAGATTTGATAAATATAAGCCCTCGGGTACTGCAGTTCATCTCGTATTAGTGTTTTCTCCCCCAACACAATGTAAACGCATCCAATAAATCATGTAGTACAGCAATTATAGACATGTGCAACATACATGATAATTAAACAAAACAGATGGAAAACAGGCAAGCAAAGCACATAAGAAAATCATGATGATCCAAACACGAGTATAAACCCAACAATATATCATGCAACACTTATAACCAATCCTGTTCAATAAAACAATATCATTTCATTCATAATCGGGGTAGTCGACCCTTTTCAATTATTCATATAGCAACATATACTCGCGAGTCTTGACTACAGAGCGACTTGTGTACTCTCATAGTATATCAAAGTGCACTAGTTACTCGGACTCGTATATCGGATCAAACACTAAGTAGCGTTCGTGATAACTACCTAATATCCAATACAGCATGGATAATCTAACATACGTTGTCCTATGAACCACAACCAGTCAGGATGGAAGCAAGCAAAACCCTACAAAAGCAAGGCACGCTCATAAGTCAGGGTACATCAACGGACTTTAATGCTAGTATACCACTAGGTAAGAAGGGCGATTCAATCCCTTATCTTATGTGTGCACACACTTTCACTTAGAAGCGACCACAGTCCTCGCTACTCGAGAGAGTATGCTTTTCCTAACCAAAGCGATTAATACCTAACGACAAGGTCCGGGTGGGATGGTCATTTCAGATTACCTCGTATGGACCGCAAAACGCAACAATTATGCCCATTCAAGGGTTGTATCGCTGCTTGCCTAAAGACTATGAGAGTCATTAGAACGCCTCGATCGACCAGAGTGAAAAAGAGTCCCCATACGCGGCTACCTTTCCAACCATGGCACAATAGATTCGCAACATGACAGACACCCGAGTATTTAACAAGTACATTCTTTATCATTTTCTCGTTCCTTTATTTCTCCAGTGACAGTTCATAATAATTAATAACGTCGAACTTGTATAATGAAAATTTTAGTTCTAGCAGCTCTTCAGGTAAACGGAAGCACATAAAAACTTAAATAATTTATTTGGAGTTCAATCGTAAATTTTAAATATTTTTACTATTCACGTATTTACTATTCATCGTATTTACTATTCATCGTATTTACTATTCATCGTATTTACTATTCATCGTATTCCACTATTCATCGTATTTTACTATTCATCGTATTTTACTATTCCTCGTATTTTATACTAAGTATTTTATTCGTATATTTATACTTAGTATTTTATTCGTTTATTTATACTTAGTATTTTATTCGTATATTTATACTTAGTATTTTATTCGTTTATTTATACTTAGTATTTTATTTAGACTTTAAACTAAGCTTATTTATTTTCTAAGTGTAGAATTCTAGTTTTAAAGTCGTTAAGTTCGTTTTGTACTTAGTGATTTTTGGAAATATTTTAAGAGTCTAGTTTTAAAGTTGTTAAGTTCATTTTGCATTTAGCGGTTTTGAAATATATTTTAATTGAACTCGTTAAGTTCATTTTGTATTTAGTGATTTTGAAACATATTTAAATCAAAGTGGTTAAGTTCATTTTCATACTTGGTGATTTAAATGATATTTCAAAAGTAAAACTCGGTTTAGATTTAGTCGTATACTTAGCTAAAATTTAAGCGGTTTCAAATTTTAGCGAGGTTGTCGTAGTTCATTTTAAATAGTCCATATCTCCATATCCACAATTAAGCATAGGTAGTAACACACGATGTGATTCATTTTAATATATGTAACGTTTACTTTTATCGGTTTCGTTGATTCTTTTTATTAACGATTCTTTTTACAACAAAAATATAAAACTAATTACTAATCAATTATAGTGATTAAGTGATAAATTCATTTTGACCAAAATTGACCCAAAAATAACAAAAATGCCGAGAGCCTTTATTTAATTTAGCTATTTATCCCTTTTGTTATTTTTATTAATAAATCATTACTTTAACTATTTTAATTACTTAAGTGATAAAAATATAAAGTGACAAATTCATTTTAGGTCAAAAGGGAACCTAAACCGTGGCACTTAACTACTTAGCGATTTATTTTCGTTTTCTAATTTTATCGGTTTTTGACTTAAAGTTTTTATATACTAATTATTTAATTTAGTCTAAAGCGATTTAACTAGTACCTAAAAACAATAAATAACTAAAACTTATAAAAATCATAAATCAAACTAAGTTATAAAATGAAGAACACATGAAGATTTGAAGAACTCCTAATTATTTTTCACATGAACTTTTTAACTCAAATTTTTATATGTTATTATAATTTTCTCAAATTTTTCATACGAGTCTAATTTAACTAGACTAATCATAATATGTTATTTAGAAAAATTAAAACTAAAAATTGGTCCAAAATATTCATGTATGTGTATATATATATATTTTCCTAAATTTTGATTTTTGATTTTTATACTTCTAATTCAACAACTAATTTATTCTATATCATATATATATTTAATCATTAATGAAAAACAACTACAAACATTAACACACAAAAGAAAAATCATTATAACATAAGAATAACAACAATCACTTCAAGAACACAATAAAACATTTTAACACATTTAAATTCATAACTAATTCATTTTAAGTCCTAAACAAAAACTAATTATATATTCATGTACATACTAGCCTTAGTATTTTAAGCATGCAATTTACAAAAATTAAAACGAAAAATTAAAGCTAAAAATAGAGGGTGGTAGTGGGTTTTGGTTAATGAGCAACAAATTCTATTTTTAGATTTTTGTCTCCTAATTTATCATGTGATGCTAGGTGTTCATAAACACAATAAATATAACACATAAACATTTATTTCATGCGATTAACAAAATTAAAACCTAGTGTGGGGGCACCTTAATTAGGTTAGTAGCAAATTTGTTTATGATTGGCGGGATCGACAATATGATCAAACCGGCTCAAGTCGTCTTCACCACCTTGCTCCTCGTCTTTGATTAGGAGAGTACATAAAAATGAAAATAAGAAAGTTAGTAATTTATTTTACTAAGCTAGCTAAACATTACTAATAAAATTTATGTGTAGTATTGTTTTTAGTTTAGTTGTTGTTTTCATTTTAAATGATTTCGATTTATGTTCATATTTTAATTGTATGTATATAGAGCAAGTGAGTACTAAATATAAATGATGAAGAGCTTATTTAAGTGTGCTAATTAATTTAAGTAAGTAAAATGAAAGATTAAAGGAGGAAAAGAATTAAAGAGGATGAAAAATAGATGTGTTCTTGAGCTTGTATGAAGAACAAGCTTACTAATGCTCTTGAGTAAGATTTTATTTAGAGAGAAAATGAGTTGAAGTGTTGGTTGTGTGTGTATTGTATGTGTGTAGTATGTATGTAGTAGTAGTAGTAGTTTTGTTGTTTTGTTTTGTAATGTAATTTAAGGTTTAATGTTTAATTAAAGTAGGTTGTGATGATGAATAATTGTAGGATGGTAAGTGTGGGTAGTATGTAAGAGAAAAATAATGCAAAGCATGCTCATGTGTAAGAGCAAAGAATGGAAGAGGATGAGCGTTGGACTTGGTGAAAATTTCGCCAAAGCAAGCTACAAGTGGCCCGATTCGTTTTTGAAATTTTCGATTTGCACGCTTGAAAAGTCTCGAAATAAAATATATAGTCTTAAAATGATGGTTCAAGTGAGGTCAAAAATTAAAATGAAGAAAAAGCATTAGAAAGAGTAATAAAAATGAAAAATGGCCTTAGGATCCTCGAAGCGTTTAATAAAAATCTCGTTTGGTCCAAATATATATTTTTAAATCGAATGTTATCGAATTAAATCATTATGATCAAACGTCAAAAAGTTTATCGATCTTGAATAAGTGTGACTCATTATATCGAGTTTTAGTGAAAGTGTTAGTTAAATCAAAAGGAATAGTAATCTTATATTATTATAATATGTTTTGTTAGTACTAATCTAAATTGATTAGGCCTTAACCATTTTTGTGAGATTAGGATTATGAGTAAGAAGATTAGAAAAAGAATTAGGTGATTTAAATCATCCTATGTGGCTCGGCCACTTTTCTAAATTTTACCTCGATTTGCGTGCCAAAATTTGTTGTTGGGAAATTTGTCGTATAGTCTCTATTTGATTTATCGAGTTTGAATATGAAAGAATAAAGTTCAAATTCAAAGTAATTCAAAATGGTTTTAGTTTAGGTATGAAAATGACTTGTAGGGTATTGTATTAGAAATTTAATGAGCGAGGATGATTAATTATTGATTTCCTAATTATAATTAGTTTAAATTAACACGGGGTGTTACAATCCTCCCCCCTTAAAGAAGTTCGTCCCCGAAACTTAAAGTTAACTAGGTGATTAAGGTTACCTGCGCTGAACAGTTCTGGGTACTTCTCCTTCATTGACGCCTCGGTTTCCCAAGTAGCTTGTTCGGTGTTATGACCCCTCCAAAGGACTTTAATTAAGGGTATTGCCTTTCGTCTCAGGGTCTTGGTTTCCCGTGCCAAGATTTCCACCGGTTTCTCAGAGTACAACATATTAGGCTCGATCTCGATGACATCGGGCGAAACGATGTGGCTTGGATCAGATCGATACCTCCGTAGCTGAGATACGTGGAAAACATTGTGTACTCTCGATAGGTTAGGCGGTAGGGCAAGTCGATACGCCACCTCCCCGATTCGCTCAAGTATCTCATAGGGTCCTATATACTTCGGGCTTAGCTTCCCTTTTAAGCCGAATCGTTTCACCCCTTTCATGGGCGACACCTTCAGAAATACTTTGTCACCTTCCTGGAATTCAATAGGCTTACGATGTTGATCAGCATACTGCTTTTGTCGATCTTGGGCTGCTAGTAGTCTTTCTCGGATGATCTTAATGTGCTCGATTTGGTCCTGAATAGTCTGGGGTCCGGTGCCCACATTGTCGCTAGCATCGTCCCAACACACTGGACTTCGACATTTCCTCCCATATAGAGCTGCAAAGGGGGGACATTTGGGTGGCATGATAATCGTTGTTGTAGGAGAACTTCGATCAATGGTAAACTTTTTCCCGATTAGCGCTAAACTCCATCGTGCAAGCTCTCAACATGTCCTCTAAAGTTTGAATGGTTCGTTCAGTCTGGCCATCTGTAGCCGGGTGAAAAGCGGTGCTCATTTTCAACTGGCTACCTAAGGCTTCTTGCAGCTTCTTCCAGAAATGGGAAGTAAACCTTGCGTCCCTATCAGAAATGATATCGAGGGGCACGCCATGCAGTCTGATCACTTCTTTTTCATAGGCCTTTGCTAAATCATCCAGTCCCCATGTCTCCCTTATCGGGATAAAGTGGGCAGACTTCGTTAATCGATCCACAATGACCCAGATTGCATCTTTACCACTCGAGGTCCTCGGTAGTCCCATAATGAAGTCCATTGAGATTGAGTCCCATTTCCCTCGTGGTATTTCTAACGGTTGTAGGAGTCCTCCCGGTCTCTGATGTTCGAATTTCACCTTCTGACAAATCAAGCATTTAGCTACGTGTTCGGCTATCTCTTTTTTCATCCCGATCCACCAGAATCGTAATTTCAAATCTTGGTACATCTTGTCTGACCCTGGATGTACGGAATATCGTGTGCTGTGTGCTTCGTCTAAAATTCTGCGTTTTAGCGCTTCATTGTCCGGTATACACCATCTCTCCTTGAATCGAAGACTTCCGTCAGGGTGGATTTTAAATCCTTCAGTCCCTTCTGACGGAATCCTTTTTCGGATCGTTACTAGCTCAGGGTCTTCCCATTGTAGTGCTCGGATGTCGTGGAGTATCTCGGGTTCCACTACCATTGCATTTAAATCCGCATCATCGGACTGTACTAAGTCCAAGTCCAATCTTCTCAAATCTTGAACGAGGTCTGATGGAATCTCCCAGATATTATTCAGTGAGCGTGGAGTTTTACGACTTAAAGCGTCTGCTACGACGTTTGCTTTTCCTTCGTGATAGAGCAGCTCGATCTTGTAGTCTTTGATTAGTTCTAGCCACCTCCTTTGTCTCATATTCAGCTCTTTCTGCGTGAATATGTACTTCAAACTCTTGTGGTCAGTGTAGAACTTTATGCTGACTCCGTAAAGATAATGTCGCCAAATCTTCAAAGCGAACACAACTGCTGCGAGTTCAAGGTCATGGGTCGGATAGTTCTTTTCATGTACCTTGAGTTGTCTAGATGCATAAGCGATCACCTTGCCCTGCTGCATTAGAACACATCCTAGTCCATTTAAGGACGCATCGCTATACACCTCGTATTCATCCCCATCAGTTGGTAGGGCTAGGACCGGCGCGGTAGTCAGTCTTGTTTTGAGTTCTAGGAACGCCTTTTCACAGTCTTCGTTCCACACAAATTTGGAGTCCTTCTGTAGGAGTTTAGTCATTGGGCGTGCTACCTCTGAAAAGTCAGTGCAGATAATCGTGCAGTAGTAACCACCAAACCTAGAAAGCTTGAACCTGCTGTGGCGGTCTTGGGTGCGACCCACTCCTTTACGGCTTATCTTTCTTTGGGTCTACCATTACTCCCTCCTTCGAAATCACGTGGCCCAGAAATGCCACTTCACTCAACCAGAATTCGCACTTAGAGAATTTTGCATACCATTTATCTTTCCTCAAAATCTCCAATACAGTGCGTAGATGTTCTTCGTGTTCTTTCTCAGTCTTTGAGTAGATTAGGATGTCATCTATGAATACGACCACGCAAACGTCCAGATATTCGTGGAAGGTTCTGTTCATCTGATCCATGAACACTGCAGGTGCGTTGGTGAGGCCAAAAGGCATCACTTTAAACTCATAGTGGCCGTATCTGGATCGGAACGCGGTCTTCTGTATGTCCTCCTTTCGTACACCTATCTGGTGATAACCCGATCTTAAGTCAATTTTGGAGAAAACACCTGCTCCCTTGAGTTGATCGAATAGGTCGTCTATCCTTGGCAAAGGGTAACGATTTTTGATTGTAACCTTGTTGAGTTCACGGTAGTCGATGCATAGGCGCATACTCAGTCCTTGTTCTTCACAAAAAGTATAGGAGCGCCCCAAGGCGAGACACTCGGTCTGATGAAGCCTCGATCTATTAACTCCTCCAATTGTTTCTTAAGTTCCTGGAGTTCAACTGGTGCCATTCGGTAGGGTGCCTTTGAGATTGGTGCGGTGCCTGGCAGTAAGTCGATTGAGAACTCTACGTCTCGTGCAAAGCGCAGCCTGGCGATTCATCGTGAAACACATCCGGGTATTCATATACAATGTGAATGTTCTCAATCTTTTTCTCGTCCTCTATTTTGTTGTTGCTCCACAGAGATACTTGATGTCCCTTTCTCCCCATGCTCTCTATTTTCATGGCAGACACGTATGGCACTTTTTCCTTTGAAAGCGGATTTTGGTAAGTCACCACCGTTCCATTAGGACCCTTCAATGTAATTCTCCGGTCTCGGCACTTGAACGTAGCATGATGACGAGTTAACCAATCCATTCCCAAAATTATATCGAATTCAGGAAGGTCGAATAGAATCAGGTCGGAAAGAAAATTCGTGTGGTGAACCATATTTTGTTCGTTATAATACATTGCAGAACATGATATTTTTTTGCCGTTTGGTAGCGATATGTTGGTGCGTAATTGTTCAGGTTTTGTAAGTTTGGATTTTGCTAGAAATTTTGTTGAGATAAAAGATAAAGATGCTCCCGTATCGAACAAAATAAAGGCGGTCTGAGTTAACCAAAAATTTACGGTGACGACGTCTACATCTGACAGTCCTCGGCATCACCATCATTCTCACGACAAAGCATATACCTCCCTGAACTCTTACGGCGGGCGGTGGTCCCGTGTTTACTCTACCCGGTGTTCCCTTTTTAGGGCAGACGTTGGCCTTATGGCCTACTTCCCTGCATATGAAGCACGTGATTGGTGCGCCATTGCATTGTTTTCCCGGGTGTAGTCGTTGTAGGCAGGAACGACACTTATCGGCCTCGTATACTGGTGGAGGCCCTGGTGGGTTGGGGTAAACCTTGGCTTGTTACGGGTGGTGTTACGAGCGAAGTTTGTAGGTTTTGGTAACTCCACGATTCTTTGGGTTAGGCCTTGGTAGAAAAGGTCGTTGGTAGTTAGGCTTACGAATGGTGGCGCCGCCACGAAGGCGTAAAAACTCTCTTTTTCCACTTTCTCCTCTGCCGTTCTTACGGATTGACGCCTTGAGATACATTGCCTTCTCATAGGCTTGACAAAGTTCGGCAATTGAACCCGCTCATGATCAATCAGAAAGCGTAAGTCATTCCCAGAACATATCGGGTGGCGAAGTTCTTCCTCATCGATCGTTATCACGGGAGCAAATTTTGTGACTCCTGGAACTTTTCGGTATATGCTGCGATTGCATATTACCTGTTTCAAATTCTGAATTCTTCTTCTTTGTTCCACTTGAGCTCTGCCAGAAATACTTGCTCTCTAAAAGCGTTTTGAACTCGCTCGGTTGTAGATTCCGAGTGGGAAATTAGAGCACGATTAGGCGCCACCAACTGCTCGCCTCTCCCTTCAAGTAATATGCCACCACATTCACCATTTACGTGGGGGTATCTTCTTTGAGCTCAGCTGATTTCTCCATTTCCTCGATCCATTCGGGCCAGACCACGGGATCGGCGGATCCAGTATGTTAAGGGCGGTGTTTGGAGAATCTTTCAAAGTCGGTGATTATTCACGCCCCATGGTATTGGTGGGTATTACGAGCAATTTTCATTATTGCATCCTCAAAGCCTCTTCTTCTCGCCTCTTCTTCTAAGAGCATGGTTGAGGTCATCATCTTGAATATCGTTTGCGACCATTACGAAATAAAATAACATAAGGACAAAATTTGTATAAATTTTGAGTAGATCAAAGATAGACATAGTATAAAATGCAAGGTAAAAGACATTTCATTGATAATGTAAAGGGTTACATCAAAAAGTTACAAGTCTCCTAATACATTCTCTATGAAATGAACTAAGGTGAAAACTTGGATATAAGTTCAGCAAAATAACATAAAAGTTTAGATACATTCTCAAGAGTTATGAAATTGGATCGAGAATGACAAAAGATTAGCCCTAGATCCTAGGCAAATTTTGAGTAGCGATGCTCCTCCTCCGCGAAGCTATGCTTATACTTAACAGCATAAGTCATGTCGCTCAAACCAAGTTTGAAATCCTCCCAGCTTAGGTAGTACTCACCCTCAAGTATAGCTGGGGAGCGTAGTCGTCTCCACCATGCTTTGGCCTCCTCGTCAAGGCACGCAGCTGCTAGGGAGGTTTTCCACTCCTCTCTAACGGAGTGTTCCAGGAACCTCGCGTTCATACTCCTGATCCATGGGTATAGTGTCCCACTGATTCCCTCAAATGTCTCAGGTTTTCCCTGCATGAATGCTTCGATAACATCTGTATATTCTGAGGATCGGCGGAGATGATCAGGAATTCGATGTTCCATATACGGAGTTTTAAGTGCCCTTGTCTTCCAGTCGACTTCCGAATTGCTCCGGTCCTGTGATCTCTTCCAGGACTTCAATTGTTGACGTCGTGCGTAGGCCTCGATGGCTTTCTTGCGGGCTTTCTCTTTTGGTGTCCACTCAGAGTACTTCTTACCACACGGTAGTCTCATCTGAAATCAATTTAGATAAGGTAATTTAAATGAGATTTGGAAGTACAACATGTATGTAAAATTTTAAGATAATGAACTAAGAAAAACACATGGCTAGGTAGTAACATAACGTCTCCATGTATATAAACATATACACGGGTAAAATATTACATTTCAAAGGAATATAATACATAAGTTCACCAAACGTCACATCCGAATATAACATCCATAGCCGTAGGAAAAGAAGACGATATTAAGATCGTTCTTAGGATGGTTAAAATACGGTTACAAATATTTTACAAACTGGAGTCGAATGACCCTAAATATGATTCTGACCCTCAAGAGCCTCCCAGGAGGTGAGATCCTCTCCCATATGATTGGGGGTATAATGGCGTTGGGTGAAAATGGAGGGTAGTCGCTCATATTCTTGAATCATCAAGCTGTCGAGTAGTTCCTCATACTCCATCCACGCGGTGGTCCCTCCACCCTACGAAGTGGATCCGGATGGTTCATGCGATCCATGTACAGCTCGTAATCGGAGAGAAGTCGCAAACCTAGAGGTGCCCAAAACTCATCGTACGGATGAAAGCTCTCAATCATGGTCAAACTGATGCCAATGCCCCTCGTGTGGTAGATCCTGCCCGTCATGATTCCATGGGCTTCCACATATCGCTCTATGTGGATGGAATGGCTACGTATATACTCTCCTAGTAGCATCATCGGTGGACGTTGTGGTAAATTGTTACGGGTGTAACTGAAGGACGTCATCCTAAGGGCCTTTGTCAAACTAGAGTTAGCCACAGAGCAAATAGCAAGTAAAGATTCATAAAGTTCAGATTCTATCGCTCATCTAACTAGTTTATTATTATTAGGTCGGTCCTTAAGATTCTACCCTTTCTCACATTTTAAAATGATCTAATTTGTTATTTTAGCGATCTAGAGATTTCTAATTTATTATTTGGTCCTATAAGTCTATGCTAGACATACAATATGAATGTCTGGCCCAGGTGTCGTCTCGCTAGATGAGATAACTTTAAGTTATTCACGGTCGCAAGACAGCTCTGATACCAACTGTAACAACCTGGTTTTTCGTGACTTTAATTAAACTAAGGCGGAAAATTAATTAAGTCTATATATTACAAACCAGCTGTTATCGTATTAAAACTCTAAATACATAGTACGAGTTTTAGGATAAAACAGAGTATATATTCTATTACAAATCTCTCCAAAAACAACGGAGTGCAAAATAAGGTAAAACATCCCCAGCATTTGATAAATATAAGCCCTCGGGGTACCTGCAGTTCATCTCGTATTAGTGTTTTCTCCCCCAACACAATGTAAACGCATCCAATAAATCATGTAGTACAGCAATTATAGACATGTGCAACATACATGATAATTAAACAAAACAGATGGAAAACAGGCAAGCAAAGCACATAAGAAAATCATGATGATCCAAACACGAGTATAAACCCAACAATATATCATGCAACACTTATAACCAATCCTGTTCAATAAAACAATATCATTTCATTCATAATCGGGGTAGTCGACCCTTTTCAATTATTCATATAGCAACATATACTCGCGAGTCTTGACTACAGAGCGACTTGTGTACTCTCATAGTATATCAAAGTGCACTAGTTACTCGGACTTCGTATATCGGATCAAACACTAAGTAGCGTACGTGATAACTACCTAATATCCAATACAACATGGATAATCTATCATACGTTGTCCTATGAACCACAACCAGTCAGGATGGAAGCATGCAAAACCCTACAAAAGCAAGGCCTGCTCATAAGCTGCCGGGTACATCAACGGACTTTAATGCTAGTATACCACTAGGTAAGAAGGACGATTCAATCCCTTATCTTATGTGTGCACACACTTTCACTTAGAAACGACACAGTCCTCGCTACTCGAGAGAGTATGCTTTTCCTAACCAAAACGATTAATACCTAACGACAAGGTCCCCGGGTGGGATGGTCATTTTCCGTTACCTCGTATGGACCGCAAAACGCAACAATTATGCCCATTCAAGGGTTGTATACGCCTGCTTGCCTAAAGACTATGAGAGTCATTAGAACGCCTCGATCAAGATCGAGAGTGAAAGAGTCCCCATCTGTGACTACCTTTCCAACCATGGCACAATAGATTCGCAACATGACAGACACCCGAGTATTTAACAAGTACATTCTTTATCATTTTCTCGTTCCTTTATTTCTCCAGTGACAGTTCATAATAATTAATAACGTCGAACTTGTATAATGAAAATTTTAGTTCTAGCAGCTCTTCAGGTAAACGGAAGCACATAGAAACTTAAATAATTTATTTGGAGTTCAATCGTAAATTTTAAATATTTTTACTATTCACGTATTTACTATTCATCGTATTTACTATTCATCGTATTTACTATTCATCGTATTCCACTATTCATCGTATTTTACTATTCATCGTATTTTACTATTCCTCGTATTTTATACTAAGTATTTTATTCGTATATTTATACTTAGTATTTTATTCGTTTATTTATACTTAGTATTTTATTCGTATATTTATACTTAGTATTTTATTCGTTTATTTATACTTAGTATTTTATTTAGACTTTAAACTAAGCTTATTTATTTTCTAAGTGTAGAATTCTAGTTTTAAAGTCGTTAAGTTCGTTTTGTACTTAGTGATTTTTGGAAATATTTTAAGAGTCTAGTTTTAAAGTTGTTAAGTTCATTTTGCATTTAGCGGTTTTGAAATATATTTTAATTGAACTCGTTAAGTTCATTTTGTATTTAGTGATTTTGAAACATATTTAAATCAAAGTGGTTAAGTTCATTTTCATACTTGGTGATTTAAATGATATTTCAAAAGTAAAACTTCAGTTTAGATTTAGTCGTATACTTAGCTAAAATTTAAGCGGTTTCAAATTTTAGCGAGGTTGTCGTAGTTCATTTTAAATAGTCCATATCTCCATATCCACAATTAAGCATAGGTAGTAACACACGATGTGATTCATTTTAATATATGTAACGTTTATTTTTTTATCGGTTTCGTTGATTCTTTTTATTAACGATTCTTTTTACCACAAAAATATAAAACTAATTACTAATCAATTATAGTGATTAAGTGATAAATTCATTTTGACCAAAATTGACCCAAAAATAACAAAAATGCCGAGAGCCTTTATTTAATTTAGCTATTTATCCCTTTTGTTATTTTTATTAATAAATCATTACTTTAACTATTTTAATTACTTAAGTGATAAAAATATAAAGTGACAAATTCATTTTAGGTCAAAAAGGGACCCTAAACCGTGGCACTTAACTACTTAGCGATTTATTTTCGTTTTCTAATTTTATCGGTTTTTGACTTAAAGTTTTTATATACTAATTATTTAATTTAGTCTAAAGCGATTTAACTAGTACCTAAAAACAATAAATAACTAAAACTTATAAAAATCATAAATCAAACTAAGTTATAAAATGAAGAACACATGAAGATTTGAAGAACCCTAATTATTTTTCACATGAACTTTTTAACTCAAATTTTTATATGTTATTATAATTTTCTCAAATTTTTCATACGAGTCTAATTTAACTAGACTAATCATAATATGTTATTTAGAAAAATTAAAACTAAAAATTGGTCCAAAATATTCATGTATGCCGTGTATATATATATATTTTCCTAAATTTTGATTTTTGATTTTTATACTTCTAATTCAACAACTAATTTATTCTATATCATATATATATTTAATCATTAATGAAAAACAACTACAAACATTAACACACAAAAGAAAAATCATTATAACATAAGAATAACAACAATCACTTCAAGAACACAATAAAACATTTTAACACATTTAAATTCATAACTAATTCATTTTAAGTCCTAAACAAAAACTAATTATATATTCATGTACATACTAGCCTTAGTATTTTAAGCATGCAATTTACAAAAATTAAAACGAAAAATTAAAGCTAAAAATAGAGGGTGGCCGTGGGTTTTGGTTAATGAGCAACAAATTCTATTTTTCGATTTTTGTCTCCTAATTTATCATGTGATGCTAGGTGTTCATAAACACAATAAATATAACACATAAACATTTATTTCATGCGATTAACAAAATTAAAACCTAGTGTGCGGGGGCACCTTAATTAGGTTAGTAGCAAATTTGTTTAGCAGTTGTCGGGATCGACAATATGATCAAACCGGCTCAAGTCGTCTTCACCACCTTGCTCCTCGTCTTTGATTAGGAGAGTACATAAAAATGAAAATAAGAAAGTTAGTAATTTATTTTACTAAGCTAGCTAAACATTACTAATAAAATTTATGTGTAGTATTGTTTTTAGTTTAGTTGTTGTTTTCATTTTAAATGATTTCGATTTATGTTCATATTTTAATTGTATGTATATAGAGCAAGTGAGTACTAAATATAAATGATGAAGAGCTTATTTAAGTGTGCTAATTAATTTAAGTAAGTAAAATGAAAGATTAAAGGAGGAAAAGAATTAAAGAGGATGAAAAATAGATGTGTTCTTGAGCTTGTATGAAGAACAAGCTTACTAATGCTCTTGAGTAAGATTTTATTTAGAGAGAAAATGAGTTGAAGTGTTGGTTGTGTGTGTATTGTATGTGTCTTGTATGAATGTAGTAGTAGTAGTAGTTTTGTTGTTTTGTTTTTGTAATGTAATATAATGTTTAATGTTTAATTAAAATAGGTTGTGATGATGAAATATTGTAGGATGGTAAGTGTTGGTAGTGTGTAAGAGAAAAATAAGGCAAAGCATGCTCATGTGTAAGAGCAAAGAATGGAAGAGGATGAGCTTTGGACTTGGTCGAAAATTTCGGCCAAAGCAAGCTACAAGTGGCCCGATTCGTTTTGAAATTTTCGATTTCTTACACGCGAAAAGTCTCGAAATAAAATATATAGTCTTAAAATGATGGTTCGAAGTGAGGTCAAAAATTAAAATGAAGAAAAACGTAGAAGAGTAATAAAAATGAAAATGGCCTTAGGATCCTCGAAACTTTTAATAAAAATCTCGTTTGGTCCAAATATATATTTTTTTCGTCGAATGTTATCGAATTAAATCATTATGATCAAACGTCAAAAAGTTTATCAGTCTTGAATAAGTGTGACTCATTATATCGAGTTTTAGTGAAAGTGTTAGTTAAATCAAAAGGAATAGTAATCTTATATTATTATAATATGTTTTGTTAGTACTAATCTAAATTGATTAGGCCTTAACCATTTTTGTGAGATTAGGATTATGAGTAAGAAGATTAGAAAAAGAATTAGGTGATTTAAATCATCCTATGTGGCTCGGCCACTTTTCTAAATTTTACCTCGATTTGCGTGCCAAAATTTGTTGTTGGGAAATTTGTCGTATAGTCTCTATTTGATTTATCGAGTTTGAATATGAAAGAATAAAGTTCAAATTCAAAGTAATTCAAAATGGTTTTAGTTTAGGTATGAAAATGACTTGTAGGGTATTGTATTAGAAATTTAATGAGCGAGGATGATTAATTATTGATTTCCTAATTATAATTAGTTTAAATTAACACGGGGTGTTACATTCAAAAAGAAAAAAAATTGAAAAAAGAAAAATAATTGAAAAAACAAAGAAACAAAAAAAATAGAAAAAAAACTAAACTTAATAAATTAAAAATAAAAAAAATAATTTGAAAAATGAAAAAAAAAAAAACAAAAGAAAAAATAAAGTAACGAAAAAAAAAACAAAAAAACAAATCTCCCTTCACAAAAAAAAAGAAAAAAAAAATCACAAATCTCCCCTAAAAAAAAAAAATAAATAAATAAATAAAGATTATGATTTGTTCTCATAGTTCTCATATAAGGGGTTGTTCTCATATGAACCTATATGTATATATATATATATATATATATATATAGAGTAGAGTTATATCAAGGCAATGAAATATTGCGAGAGATTAAAGCGAGACATAAGATTTTAGCCTTTTGTGAAACTTTAACATAGTTTTATGAAACTTCAAAAATTGTGAAACTTTAACAAAATTGTGAAACTTTAAGACATTAAAGTTTCACAATTTTGAAGTTTCATGAAACTATGTTAAAGTTTCACCAAAAAGGCTAAAATCTTGTCTCGCTTCATGTCTCATAATATTTAAAGGTGTCTCGTTTAACTTGTTTATATATATATATATATATATATATATAGATTTAGGTTCATATGAAAATAAAACTAGGTGAGAAATATGAGAAATAATCATAACCATTGATTGTTTTAATCTAAGGGTTGATATACATTGTTTTTTTTTCTTCTTTTTTTTTTTTTTTTTTGTGATGGGAGATTTATTTTTGTGATGGGAGGTTTGTTTTTTTTTTTTTTTTTTTTTTTTTTTATGGGAGTTTTGTTTTTTTTTTTTTTCTTTTTTTTTTTTTTTTTTTGTGATGGGAGATTTGTTTTTTTTATTTTATTTATTTATTTATTTTTTTTTTTTGAGGAGATATTTTTTTTTCTCCTTTTTTTTGTGATGGGAGATTTGTTTTTTTTTTTTTTTTTTGTGAGGAAAGCTTTTTTTTTTTTTTTTTTGAGGGGTGATTTGTTTTTTTTTTTTTTTTTTTTTTTTTCTTTTTTATTTTTCAAATTATTTTTTTTTAATTTCATTTTTTTGTTTTTCTATTTTTTTTTGTTTTTTTTTAAATTTTTTTTCTTTTTGATTTTTTTTAATACGAGGTTCATTACATTTAAAAACGAGGTTCATTACATTTACATACGAGGTTCATTTCATTTACATACGAGGTTCATTTCAGTAACAAATGAAGTTCATTTCAGTTACATACGAGGTTCATTTCGGTAACAAATGAGGTTCATTTCAGTTACATACGAGGTTCATTACATTTACAAATGAGGTTCATTACATTTACATACGAGATTCATTTCATTTACATACGAGATTCATTTCATTCAAATACGAGGTTCATTTCATTTACAAACGAGGTTCATTATATTTACATACGAGATTCATTTCATTTACATACGAGGTTCATTTCAGTTACATACGAGGTTCATTTCAGTAACAAATGACGTTCATTTCAGTTACATACGAGATTCATTACATTTACAAACGTGGTTCATTACATTTACATACGAGATTTATTTCATTTACATACGAGATTCATTTCATTCAAATACGAGGTTCATTTCATTTACAAACGAGGTTCATTACGTTTACATACGAGATTCATTTCATTTACATACGAGGTTCATTTCATTTACATACGAGGTTCATTTCAGTAACAAATGAGGTTCATTTCATTTACATACGAGGTTCATTTCAGATAAATACGAGGTTCAATGCAGTAACAAATGAGGTTCATTTTAGTTACATACGAGGTTCATTACATTTACAAACGAGGTTCATTACATTTACATTGGAGATTCATTTCATTTACATACGAGATTCATTTCATTCAAATACGAGATTCATTTCATTTACAAACGAGGTTCATTACATTTACATACGAGATTCATTTCATTTACATACGAGGTTCATTTCATTTACATACAAGGTTCATTTCAGTAACATATGAGGTTCATTACATTTACAAACGAGGTTCATTACATTTACATACGAGATTCATTTCATTTACATACGAGATTCATTTCATTCAAATACGAGGTTCATTTCA
The DNA here is from genome assembly GCA_023091065.1 of Dianthus caryophyllus. Taxonomy (NCBI): domain Eukaryota; kingdom Viridiplantae; phylum Streptophyta; class Magnoliopsida; order Caryophyllales; family Caryophyllaceae; genus Dianthus; species Dianthus caryophyllus. Next base: position 4,102,736 of record CM041529.1, on the reverse strand, counting down.
TTTACATACGAGATTCATTTCATTCAAATACGAGGTTCATTTCATTTACATACGAGATTCATTTCATTTACATACGAGATTCATTTCATTCAAATACGAGTTCATTTCATTTACATACGAGGTTCATTATATTTACATACGAGATTCATTTCATTCAAATACGAGGTTCATTTCATTTACATACGAGGTTCATTATATTTACATACGAGATTCATTTCATTTACATACGAGATTCATTTCAGTTACATACGAGGTTCATTTCAGTAACAAATGAGGTTCATTTCAGTTACATACGAGGTTTATTACATTTACAAACGAGGTTCATTACATTTACATACGAGGTTCATTTCATTTACATACGAGATTCATTTCATTCAAATACGAGGTTCATTTCATTTACATACGAGGGTCATTTCAAAACAAAGAAAGAAAAAAATAATTGAAAAAAAAAATTGAAAAAAAAAATTTGAAAAAAAAAATAAAAAAAAATAAATTGAAAAAAAAATTTGAAAAAAAAAAATTAAAAAAAAAAAATTGAAAAAAATAAATTGAAAAAAAAAATTGAAAAAAAAAAAATGAAAGAAAAAATATGAAAGGAAAAAAAACAAAAAAAAAATCCCTCCTCAAAAAAAAAAAAACAAAAAAAAAAAATAATCCACCCTCTTAAAAAAAAAAAAATTAAATAAATCTCTCCTCACATTAAAAAAAAAAAAAAAAAAATATTAATCTCTCCTCACCAAAAAACTATAAATCTCAACCCTTAGATTAAAATAATGAATGGTTATGATTATTTCTCATATTTCTCATATAAGTATTTCTCATGAACTCAACCCTATATATATATATATATATATATATATATATATATATATATATATATATATATATATATATATATATATATATAGGATCTTATACATCCTCCCAACAATTATACATCTCTACATCCAAATCTCAAATTTCTAGGATCTTGATGATCCAATGGCTCAGATTTATAGTTTTGGTGAGGGAGATTTATTTATTTTTATTTATTATTATTATTTTTTTAATGTGAGGGGAGATTTATTTATTTAATTTTTTTTTTTATGAGGGTGAATTTATTTTTTTTGTTTTTTTTCCCCTTTATGAGGGGGGATTTATTTTTTTTATTTGTTTTTATCTTTATGAGGGGGGATTTATTTTTTTTTATTTTTTTTTTTCTTTATGAGGGGGGATTTATTTTTTTTTTTTTTTGTTTCATATTTTTTTATTTTATTTTTCTTTTTTTTTTATTTTTTTTATTTTTTTTATTTTTTTTATTATTTTTTTTTTTTCATTCAATTCTCATCTACCAATTTCTACATTTAATTGTGCTAAATAAAAATATAATTCTCCTCGATCAATTTATGCATCGATTTATGTTGAATTTTCATATCGTCATCGTTCAATTTTATGTTTTTCATCATCATTCATCTTCATCATCAACTGAAGCTTTTGCGTTCAACGTCATCATTATCGTCATCGTTCAATTTGATGTTCATCGTGATCGTGATCGTTCATCGTCATCTCACTTTGATGTGGTGGAACTACTATGTTCAATTAAGTTATTATTGTGTTCTTGTGTGTTGTACACTAAGTGTTTGATGAAATGTCTCAATGAGTTGCTTGTAATATTATTTTTTTAAATAGAAGTATCACTAATTTAAACTGAAAGTATCATATTATTACACAAGAAGTATCACGATGCTGTTGAATTCATTATGATTTAAATTCTACAATGTTTCATTACTCAATATATATATATGAATTTATTGTAAGAAGTGTCAAATGTTAATATAAGAAGTATCACAATATTATGTTAAAAGTAACATAACATTATGTGGAAGTATCACTTTATTTTATATTATGTCACAATATTATGTTAAAAGTATCACTAATTTACACTAAAAGTTTCACAGTGTTACACTAAAAGTATCACGATGCTGTAAATCTATAGCAAAATATTTATGTCTTACATCCTACAAAAAGTATCACTTACGATAACTGAAAGTATCACTATTTAGAACTAAAAGAATCAAAACAAATCATAGTAACTTTATAACTAATAGTTAGGCCGCGCGCTTTTTTTTTTTTTTTTTTTTTTTGGCTCAATCTTGGCCCTCCATTCCTTTGATCTAAGGGCTTAGATTAGGATGTAGGATGTACAAAGATGTTAGGATGTACCGGATCCTAACTCTCTATATATATATATATAGAATTAGGTTCTTTAGAGTCCACATATTTTTTAGAGTCCTAGAGTCCACTTTTTGATTTGAGATTTTAACCAAATAAATCGAAATTCTAACAAAAAAAATGGAATTCCAAAAATTCCGAAAATTTGAAATTCCAAAAACATTGGAATTCCAAATTTTTCTGGAATTCCTGGAATTTTTGGAATTTCAAATTTTTGGGTTAAAATTTCAATTATTTTGGTTAAAATTTCAAATCGTAAAAGTGGACTCTAGGACTCTAAAGAATCCTACCTCATTTGAAACTTTCTAAAAAATAAACACCAAATCTCTCTCTAAAATAATCTCAAAATCTCCCAAAAAAAAATAATCCCAAAATCTCCCTCCAAAATATTCGACTAAATCTGACGCTATAATAGTTCGACAGAAATTGAATAAAATCATCCAAAATCATTCAAAATCATCGACTGAAATTTTAAAATTCGTTTGCAATTACCAGAAATCATCCTGAAGTACTACGAATTCATCACTAAAAACTTCGAGTTAATGGAAAATCATCATCTCAACTTCGTTACCAGATGCTCAACATCAAATTTCTTTGAAATTGATCCGAATTCATCAAAATCGTCTCTAACACCAGGTAAATTTTGTTTTGTTTTTTGATTCTCGTTTTCTGCATATTACTCTGTTTCTGCATGTTGAAGGTACCGGGAAGAAACCTATCGACGCCCTGCGCGCGCCCGTCCTCGCCCCGTGCGGGGGCGTCGGGAAGCGGAATGTGCCTCGCAGGAAAAAGTGCGAAGTTTTGTAAAAATGGGGGAGATCATTGCATGAGTTTGTGACCAAAAAAGAAAAGTAGAAAATCCTTTTTGAAAATGTATTTTCGGAGTCGCCACCAAATATTAAAGGAATTTGGAACCTATTCAACGCGTCTTGAAATACAAGACACGAGTGTCTCAGATTTCAAGGTGCGTCGATACCTATCAATCTGAGGTTTGAAACCAGAGAAGGGGTTCGGAGTGAGGTTACTTTTCGAAAGTTTTGACAAAATGAGTTTTGAAAACAGTAATAAAAAAGCCTACATAAGAGTAGTCTCTACTAATTTGAAAACACTTGCTTAATTTCGATATTTGGGCTAAAAGTCACGCTACGTACAAGTGCGAATAAACATGACTCGATTAAAATGCATAAATAATGTAAATTGTCAAAATAATGACACATTGCTATAGGAAATGTACGTTAAATAATAATTTATTGACTAAATTATTACTATAGACGTTATTTTCCGACCTCGTATTAGAATTTGTGAAAAACCCTCAGTTTTGACATGCTAAAAGACTCTATGAAACGGTACAATTTAGTGTTGGATCCGTGATTCTAGTCGTTATTTAATGCATGAATGAGGACTTGCATAATTATAAAAGTGACGTCGGTTTGCTTTAGTGATAATGAGTCGTTTATTTATGCGATATTGGCGGGGTTTAGACGGATTATGAACTGACTGCTACAACCGTATTTAATACGGCCGCTAGTGCCAATATCGGGTTTGGGGTTAATGTAACCCCATTGTCCGAGTCTCAAACGTCTAGCCCGTAGGTAAAATGTTTACCTTTCGAAAATGTAAAGACGGTATTTTTGAGTGGATTTTGTGAATAGTGTATAAGTGCTAAAAACCGGGTATTGAAAATGAATGAAGTGGGTTGGTATTTATAGAGTTTTGGTGGTTTCTGTGGGATAACAAAACTTAATCGCCTGTATACAGGCGTTTAAGTTAGCTTGAGTTGGATATTTTTAAAGAAAAATCAAAAAGGCGGCTGTTACAAAACAAAATTATAATCGCCTGTTAACAGGCGATTACAAATTTAATCGCCTGTCCACAGGCGATTTGTATTTTGTTTTGGTGGGCTGTTTTATGCCGCCATTTGGTTTTGGATTTTGATTAAGTAATGATTATGTTTTGTTGTTTACTTATGGGCTAAGTCTTTGCTCAGTTTTGGTCCGAATTTCGGTTTTCGTGTTTCGGTTTTTGTCGTGTTTTTGGTTTTGGCTCAAATAAAATAATATTAAGGTATATTATTTTATGGTTTTGTAAAGTTTAATTTTGTGAAAATGTGACACGGGACGCACTTTGGCCCGTTTTATGTGTTGTGTTGGTGTGCGTTTTTGGGTCGCTTGTGTAAGGTTGGGCCGGTTTGTAGCTAGTTGAAATTTGTTTTTGTGGCTTGGCTTAATAAGACGTTCCTATATTGTGCTCGTGTTACGCCATGATGACTAAAAATTGACATTCATTTTCATGATTATGCAAATCCAAATTAATACGCTAAAAATGACTAATACGTTTTAGACACTTTTGTACTGCTTTCGACTCTTTTAAAAGCATGCATGAAAGTCCTTTTCATCATCGGGTTTGTTTTTGGGGGAATGCGGATACGGGTATCTACAGAGCCCCCAGTTTGACTGAGCTTGGACAAAGCGTTAATCAAACTTAAAGATAGTATCCGGACCATTATAGTCTCGATACTACCTGGCGGCGCTAAGCATGTGTCTTATGGGAGAGACGAGGACTTAGCGTCGGGAAATGCGGGGAGGGACGACATGTTTTTAAGGACATGACGGTCCTACATGTTTAAGGGCATGTCAGCCTGCATGTGGCCTGAGTATTCCCAGCTGGCGCCTTGCTTGTGTTTCCGTTTGTGCTCCTTGCTTTGCTTGCGCTCCTTTGCTTTGCTTGCGCTTCTGGCTTGCGCTCCTTTGCTTTGCTTGCGCTTCTGGCTTGCGCTCCTTTGCTTTGCTTGCGCTTCTGGCTTGCGCTCCTTGCTTTGCTTGCGCTTCTGGCTTGCGCTCCTTTGCTTTGCTTGCTGGACGTCTCGTAGAAGAGGTTACGCGTTTTTTGGGGTTTGGTTTATAAGAGTGGTTTAGATTTTTGTGAACGTCTCGTAAGGAGGCTACGTGTTTTTCTCATAAAAGGTTAGGTTTTTATGAACGTCTCGTGAGGAGGTTACGTGTTTTTGTGGTTCTCATAAAAAGGGCTAGGTTTTTATGAACGTCTCGTGAGGAGGCTACGTGTTTTTTGTGGTTCTCATAAAAAGGGCTAGGTTTTTATGAACGTCTCGTGAGGAGGCTACGTGTTTTTGTATTTTTAACGTCTCGCAAGGAGGCTACGTGTTTTTCTCATAAAAAGTTAGGTTTTTATGAACGTCTCCTGAGGAGGCTACGTGTTTTTCTCATAAAAAGTTAGGTTTTTATGAACGTCTCGTGAGGAGGCTACGTGTTTTTCTCATAAAAGGTTAGGTTTTTATGAACGTCTCGTGAGGAGGCTACGTGTTTTTCTCATAAAAGGTTAGGTTTTTATGAACGTCTCGTGAGGAGGCTACGTGTTTTTCTCATAAAAGGTTAGGTTTTGATGAACGTCTCATGAGGAGGTTACGTGTTTTTGTATTTCTCATAAAAAGGGTTAGGTTTTTATGAACGTCTCGTGAGGAGGTTACGTGTTTTTGGTTCTCATAAAAAGGGCTAGGTTTTTATGAACGTCTCGTGAGGAGGCTACGTGTTTTTTGTGGTTCTCATAAAAAGGGCTAGGTTTTTATGAACGTCTTGTGAGGAGGTTACGTGTTTTTGGATTTTAACGTCTCGTGAGGAGGCTTACGTGTTTTTGTTTTTGGGTTGAAATTGTGTTTGGAATGGGTTGAAAGCGTATTGGGCCGAGGGAAAACAGCCCAAAACAAAAACTGAAACCCAGAAACAAAAACATAATCGCCAGTGTACTGGCGATTAGGTTTTTGTTTTGGTGTTTTTGGTTAAAACACGGGAGAGAGAGGGAGGTTGATTCATTTTACCCGAAAAAATAAAAACTAAATCGAAAACCTCTAAAACTCGTCTTGGCGATTTTCTTGATCAAAAATCAATTTTTCGACTCCTACAATTCATCATGGACCAAGGTACGTATCCAACTCGCTTGGCTTTTCGGGTTTTGAAGTTTGTTTGAGTCGGTTTTAACTCGAAATACCGTTTTCTAGGGTTTGGGTCGAAAATGTCGGTTTGATTCTAGTTTAGCTCTCGTCCTTGCTTGAAAACGTTAGCCATGGTTGGTATTGTGCTTGCATTGCTTGTCTTGCTGTCGTTGTGTGAAAACCCGGCTTGTGGTCTCGATTTTCGTACGCTTTGACTCGGAGGGCATTTTGGTCATTTTTGAAAACGTCTCGAAAATGGCTCAAAACTCCAGTGTAGCTTACCCATTAGTAGTATAACGTGTTGGTGAGTTTGGTTTGTTGAAATTCATGCGAAAAACGGTTCGTTTGGGGTGAAACCGTATGAAAGGGGGTTAAGTCGGGGCTTGTGCTCTGTTTTTGTATCGTAAGGCGATCCCGAGTGGCTTGGTTATTTTGAAAGTGTTGTAGTATGCCTGTGTGGAGGTTTGGGTGGCTTGTGTGCGAAGAACGGCTCGAAAAAACGTCATTTTCGTGCGTTTTGGTATAGGGGCCGATTTTGGTCGAAATTTTTTCGGTTCCGAAACTTGCCCGAATTCTCTGTATTGTGTTTTCATGGCTAGTATGGTACACTTTTGGTCTTGTTTTGCAGGAAATGCGTTGTTTAGAGGTGTTTTGGAGCGTTTTTTTGTAATTTAGGCTAGGTTTCCAAAAGTCGCTTTTTCTCGCTTTTCGTGCCCCGTTAATGGAATGTATGGTAATGTATGTTGTCTGTGTTGGCTAGGGGGTTGTTTTGTGAGAAGTGGAGGCTTTTTGGGTTGAGTTATGGTCAGGAAAAGGCCGTTCTTGTAGTTTGGAGGTGTTTTGTAAAAGCTATTCAGTCGAGGTGTTCGGGACATCGTTTTCGCATGAAATTTTTTGCATGAGCTTATTGTGATTTATGGGTTGGGTTTGTGTCAGCAAATATGGGTTTCTGGCTTTCTGTAGCGTTTTTCCCTCTTCTGCTATTTTTGGTTTAAAAAGGCCTGCTTTCTGCTGTTTTGGCCAATTCTCTGCTGCTTTTGTGCGTGCTTGCTCTTAACTTGACTGAGTAGGACGTATATATCGTATACGTCTCATGGATTTTGGCCTCCTGTGCTTCTGCTCCGTTTTGGCCTTATCTGTCAAAAATGGGCCTATGGCTTGCTTTTTGCTGCTTTGTCTTGATCTTTCTAGAATGATTTGCTGTTGCCGTTTTCTGAGTATGCCTTTGAATCTTGTGCAGGTGATCCTAGGCCTTCAGTACCTACTTCCAGTGACATGGATCGGGTTTTGGCCGGCGTTGACTTTACTGTTCCGGGGGGCGAGCACACTCCTACTTCGGGGATGCCTGCGCCCTTGGAGGTTTCCGACGGTCCGTCTCAGTCGGACCTGCTGAGAGCTTTTCCTCCGACGCCAGGGGTTTCTACGACGCCAGCGTGTGAGTTCCAGTGGTGCCATTGCGGAGTCTCGGCCTTTTCGCTAGTGGTGCTAGTCTTTGTTGGTGCGTCGCTGGGCTTTCGCTAGTGGCCTGGGGCGTGGTCTCTGGTGGTCCCGAGCCGCCCGATTAGTGGTGTGGGTCGTGGCGTTCTTTGCCGAAGTCGCCGCTTTTTAATGTGGTGCGTGAGAGGCCGCCGTTGGCGGACGCGGTCTTACGGTGATGCTAGCGGTAGTGGAGCCGCCTTGGTCGTTGAGGTCTCTGTTGGTGGTCGAGGTCGGGCTCGGGTGTCGTCCCGCAGTCTTTGCGGCGTGGGCGTGACGGCGCCGTGGAGACGCCCGAGGCTCCCGGGAGGCCGTGGCGGAGGTCGGGCGTAGCCGCAGGTCTCTGCAGGGCGTGGCCGTGGCAGCCGGGAGGACGCCTGTGGCTCCGGGAGGGGGCCGAGGCAGAGGTCGTGGTGCTGCTGCAGGGGCTTCGCAGGACGGCTACCGCTACAGCCAGGCGCCGCGGCTCTGGAGGGGGCCAGGTTAGAGCGTGGTCGCGGTCGGAGGAACCCGAGGCCAAGAAGCGCAAGGTGGATGTGGCTTCTGGTGAGGGCAGCAGCAGGCCGAGGCGTCGAGCTCGTGTTGCTGCCGAGGGTGGTGACCGGGACGAGGCTGAGGTCGCCGGTGTTTTTGAGGAGGTTGGAGTAGGGGGAGACCCTGTGGAGGTCACGCGGAGGCGTGGTCGTGCTCGGGGTCCGGGGAGCCGTTACGAGGACACTTCCGAGTCGGAGGAGTCTTCGAGTGACGAGGAGGGGGCTCCTGACGAGACTGTGGGCCGAGGTGGCCGCCGAGGTTGAGATCGCTGAGCCGCTGGCCGCCGCCGCCAGCCGCCGACGCCGCTTTGCTCGATTCTTCTTTATTCTTCGCCGCGGGCCTTTGTGGCCAGGGTCGGGTCGTTCAGGCCATGCTCGGGAAGCGAGTTCAGGATGAGGCCGAGGTGAGGCCGAGGTGAGGTGAGGCCGAGGCGAGGCTCAGGATGCAGCGCGGCAAGTCTTGAGGCCGCGACCGAGGTTTTCATGGGGATGGTTGACGAGTTGGGCGCGAGGCCTGACTATCCTCACGGCCCGCGCCAGGGTCACAGTGGCCTTGATCGGGATGGCGTGACTCTTGTTTGGAGTCCCTTGGAGCATTTGTCGATCCGAGTGAAGGTCGGCTTCCCGTTAGGCTCGATGAGGACCTTCTCTGGGTTCCGGACAGTGTTTGACGTTTTTGAGGGTAGGCTTACCCAGGAGGAGCGGGACATAGTGCTTGGGACAGCTTTCGGTCCCTTGGTGCAGAAGTGAAGGGAGGTGCGGGGCAAGCGGGTGAACTCGCGCCTCACTGTACTTAGGGCGTTGTTGGATAGGTTTTGGGATACGACCAACACCTTCCACATGCCTGGTTACGAGGTTGGCGTGACTCTTTCTTCGTGGGCAGCTGTTACGGGGCTGCCTCATGGCGAGGGTGTACTTGACTGGGGGCGTGAGCGACCTCCTATTGATAGCCCACGAGTCGTGCGCCTGATTGGCGACGGGGTTAAGTGCGGGAAGGACGAGGAGCACACGTTTCAGCCTCGTACGATATGGTTTGCTGACTTCTTCGAGGGGAGGAGGAAGAAGAAAGGGTCTACTCGAGCGAAAGGCCGAGCAGGGGTCTTACTGCGTGGTTGTGGTGGTTCCCGACGCCACCCACTTTGGCGACAAGCGGGGAGCGAAAGGCCGACGGTGTGTTGATGGCGTCCAAACATGTCACGCCTAGGTGACTTTGACCGGGTGACTCGCCTGGTCCGCTGATCCGTTACGAGGGACGCAGCGGCGCTCGACGGATTGACGAGGATTCGGATGTGTCGCCAGGGCCCCGGTCTTGATGGAGGTAAGGTTCGATTTTGTAGTTTTTGTTCGCTTTTCTTACATGCGTGTGTTTTGTTTGCTTGCGTGCTTGGTGCTATGCTCACTTCCCTCTCGCTCCGGGACACGCCCAGGTGTGGCCACATACCCGCTTTCCATGCGATGCGACAATGGATCGGAAGGTATTGGCTGAACTATGACGGCTCGTGCACGCCTAAGCGGGATGACGATGGATAAGGTAAGCGGTGATCGTGTTTTGTATTTTGGTCTTTTGTAGCTTGTTTTGGGTTTGTTTTTGTGGTTTATAATTTGGTTTTGTTTTGTAGTTTGTTCGCGACCCTTGAGGAATTTTACCGGCGTTCCTCGACGATTGCAGCCGCTTTGGTCCCCTCGACGGCGGTGTACATTGAGACCCAGACGGATCGTCCGGTTCTTGGGTGGCGTCTGTCTGCCGCAGACGTCGCGGCGGCTTCATCGCACTGCTCCTCCGCCCTCGGTTTTGTTCGTGGAGACGCACGATGCTGGCGTGCGTCGTGTCGTATACCACGAGGGTGAGTCCGACTCCTTGCGGCGGGATGAGGATTACGTGACTTGGGCACAAAGATGCCCTGGCGATGCCGTGTGATCGAGGTGTGCTTGTTTATCCCTTTTGCTTGTATGTGTTTTGGTTTTAGGAAGCAAAAATTTATCCTATTTTTGTTTTGTAGCGACGTGACCCTGACCTTGAGTTCCAGCCTCCTCCGTTCGTTGAGGACCTGCTGGTTGTTCACGAGGGCTGCTCTCATTCGATCGTGCTGCAGCCTTCCCTGTCTGTGGTCACTGATGCGGGTCTTGACAGGTGGGATCCGCGCGTGAGAAAGGTATTCACTTTCTTCTTTGTACAGCATGAGTGTTATGTAGTATATAGCCCCAGTTTGAATTAGATTTTATTTTAAAATCATTATTCAAACTTCTGTCAAGGTGTTTTGATTATAGCCCCGGTTTGAGTAAGATTTTAGTGTAAAATCATTAGTTAAACTCGTCAAAGCGAGGTTTTTGATTATAGCCCTGGTTTGAGTAAGATTTTAGTGTAAAATCATTAGTCAAACTCGTCAAGCAGTTTTTGATTATAGCCCCGTAAAGCTAAATTGATTTCGCATTGTCAGGCAGATACCGAGGTCCACAGGAGGTGTGGCGCGCCAACCGATGGCGCGGTTGTGAACGAGAAGGTTGTTGACGCCGCAGGCGCGCGAAGAGACGGCCGAGGCGCGACTTTCGAGTTAGCCAGGTCGTATCGAGGAGGGCGAGATCGCGTCGAAATGAGGCCGCGATGCCGAGGAGCGAGTAGGTCCCAAGTGAGCCGAGGGTCGATATGCAGGGAGCCGGATAGGGCACGCCGAGATTGATTCCTGCGTCTTTGTCTTGGCCGTCGTGACCACCGTAGTAGGCTTGGACTTGTATATTTGGACTTGTATTATGAGTATTAGTATTTGTTGGTAACGGTTTATGTATCAGGATTTGTTATGGTTGGTTGGTTTTTTGGACTTGTAGGTGTTTATGGGTATAATTTGGTTATTTTGTCTTGTTGCGAAAAATGCATTCCTGCGTCGTAGCCGGGTCTGAAATCCTTGCGTATTTGCTTGCCGAGCGTACCTGCAAAACATTGTTAGTCGTGAAAGCATATATATACGTCTCGATTGAGACTGACTCGCTAATGACTGAATTAAATGCGAAATGAAGAGTTTTTGGAAAATGCTGGTTTAGAAAATATTCTAGACTCGTGGAAAAGACGTTTTTGACATAGCAAAAATTTGAGCTAAAACGACGTTTTGAGACGAAAATTGTGAATGCGAAAATCATATTTTGTGTTGGGTTAAATTTTTGTGTGATTATTGTGTTTTGTGAAAATGAAAAATACGAAAGACGGGAGTCAATTACGCAAATGGAGACGACGCTGACGGGATCGTAAACGCCGACAGGAGGTCGGTAAAAATAGTGTAGGGTAATAAGTTAAAAATTTTTGGGTGTAGGTGTGTAAGAAGTGTAAGAAATCGAATAATTTTGTCGAAAAGAAAGAAAATCGCTCGTAAACGGCGATTATTTTTAATCGCTCGCTTACAGCGATTAGAATTTTGTTTTGTGGTTTTTGTTTGATTTATTTTAATCGCTTGTTCACCAAACGTTTAAGTTTTTGTGTTGTATTTCGCCTTGCAAATTTCGGCTATAAAAGGAGGGCTAAGTTAGTTCATTTCACTCATCCTCTCGTCTTCTATTCTCGATTTTCCAAAAATATTCGTAATATTTACTAACATTTGTCGAGTTATGGAGAGTTTTGAAGGAAACTTGCGTCGTTGGTGTGCGCCCCATTCTGGTGTCGAGAAGAAGCTCTTGAAAGATTGCGGAGTTGGCGATTTCGTGGGCTAAGGCAGGTTCGAATGGAGTACGAGTTCCTGGACGCTTGTCTTGAGTATTGGGATCCAAGCCTTCACGTGTTCCGCTTTCCTTGCGGAGAGGTTTGTCCCTTAGTCGAGGAGTTTGGGGCCATTGGCGGGTGGACGCGATTGGCCCGCTGTATGTGTCGTGCAGAACTTGGCTACAAGGGGCAGGTTCAGAATTATCTCCAGATGACCCGTGATGAGGTGGAAGAGTTATTTGTTGGGAACCGTATCAACCTCTATCGCTAGTGTCAATGGTTTAGGAATAATGCAAACGGGCATATCTCTGCTGTGGCTAGGAGAAGGGCTTTGGCTTTTTGCTTGGTTCATTGCTATATGTTCCCGGACTCTGTGTCCGAGGGGTTGTTGGGAGATCCGCGTTTAATTGCTGTTGTGGAGCAGATGGAAATAGGTTGCAATCCTTCTGCTTTAATTCTGGCTGAGACGATCCTTGGATTGGACGACCGGGCATGTAATAGGGAACATGCGTACCGAGGGTGTCCATTGATCCTCCAGGTGTGGCTGATTGAGCGTCTAAGTGTGTTGAACGACCTTGGCTTTGATGGCGAATATGTCGCAGGAGGCGTTACCAATCGTTACATGCGATGGTCGGATCCAGACGAGCGCCCTAATGACTATTTCCCCGAGTTTGTGAGGTCATGCGCCATCCGTTGGTCGGTATCCTGGTGGGGAGTGGTCAGTGTGACGGCGAGCGCAGTAGGTGATGGCCCCTCTGGGGTCCTATTGTGTGGGTTCGAGATGGGGGTTTACATCCATCCCCTGCGGGTGACGCGACAGATAGGGTATGCACAGTTCATTCCTGGCCAGGACACGAAGGTACAGGACATGGTTGTGTTAAATAACCAGGTGACCGACGAGTGGGTCGGTGGTTGGATCATGCGTCCTAAGTGGCTTGTGGCTGGTACTCCTGGGACGATCCGGGTGTCGAGGGCTTACTCCAAATGGACCGTTCTTTGAAAGTCTTTGTGGAGAGGCTCGTCTCCGTGCCATAGAGCTTAACGAGCCTCCGCCGACGCCCGCCACGACCCGATCCGCTTTGGACGCAATAGTGGTAGGGTGGCGCCGAGCTCGGTGCCTCTTTCGGTTGAATCGTGTTCGGTCGTCGCCGTATTCCAGGGCCAGGTGCTCCGGATTGTCATGGTACTGTTGGGGGTCGTAGTAGGGGTTGAGGGTCAGTGCTCCCTATTCACCGGAAGGTTTTGAGTCTGCTTCGGAGAATAGCCTGGTTTTAGTTTATGTGTAATCTGTTAGTATTATGTTCATATTATGTTGTATTATGTAATATATTACCTATCCTAAACCCGATGTACATGCCGGGACTCGTATTGTAATATATAGTGTTTGTTAGTGTATTTCTAAGGTCGTAGTTATGCTCCTATGTTTGAAAAATCCAAAATGTAACCGTTCTTTTTAAGATTAATAAAAATCAGGTTTTATTTATTTACGACTACCTCATTTTGCTTGTTATTTTGTGTGAAATTCCTTGGCTCTAATCTTTTTTCAAAGGTTTAGAATGCAAGCATGGTTTTTGTTGTTTTTAGGAAATTTTTTTTGTTGACTATTCCCTCGACTTTTTTAAGCTTTGGTGTTGTCCGTTTGTGTTGAATGTCGTTCTTTTTACCCTTAGGTTAAAAAACGAATTTTTGTGTTGACTATGTCCTTGGCCTTTTTAAGCTTTAGACGCGTCATTTTTGTGTTGAATATCGCCTTATGTTAACCCATTAGGTTATGAGACGGTTTTTGTGTTGACTATATCCTCAGCCTTTTTAAGCTTTGGAGGCGTCATTTTTGTGTTGAATATCGGTTGTGCTTTTTACAAAGCTGCCTACGTATCCACGAAAAGTGGAATCAAACCGGCGTAGTTCGAGAATGTATGTTTAAGGGCATACCGGCCCATGAGTTGTGTTTGCTTTTTTGTGGTGAATGTGCACGTTTAAGGGCATGCCGGCCCATGAGCATGTTTAAGGACATGCCGGTCCATGAATTGTGTTTGGTGGATGCATGTTTAGGGGCATGCCGGCCCATGAATTGTGTTTGCTTATGGAATGTGCACGTTTAAGGGCATGCCGGCCCATGAGCATGTTTAAGGACCTGCCGGTCCATGAATTGCTTTTGATTTTTGTGGAGAGGAAGAGCAGGTTTAGGGGCATGCCGGCCCATGAACATGTTTAAGGACATGTCGGTCCATGAATTGCTTTTGATTTTTGTGGAGAGAAAGAGCAGGTTTAGGGGCATGCCGGCCCATGAACATGTTTAAGGACATGTCGGTCCATGAATTGTTTTTACAAAATTGTATTTTACAGATACATTGCAAGGGGTTTTTAGGGGTAGTATTTCTTGAGTTGATCGAGGTTTGTGGCGAGGTTGAACTCTTGGCCGTCGAGGTCGGTTAGTTTGATCGCCCGCCCGTGAAGATTTCCTTGACGAGGTAGGGTCCAGCCCAGTTAGGCTTGAATTTTCCTCGTGGGTCGACTGGAAGTGGTGCCCGGACTGATTTTAGTACGAGATCACCTACTTTTATGTGTCGTGGCTTAACTCGTTTGTTGAATGCTCGTTGTAGTCGGGCTTGGTACATTAAATGCGGTGCTCGGGGAATGCAACGGCTGCTCATCCAGGAGCATGAGTTGTTCGCACTGCTCACGGGCCCATTCTCGCTCGGGATGCTACTTTCCATTAGTATGCGTAGAGATTGTATTTCTATTTCCACTGGTTGGACGGCTTCCATGCCGTAGGTGAGAAAATAGGGGGTCATGCCCGTAGGGGTTCGGATGGTAGTACGGTATCCCCAGAGTGCATATGGTATTTTGTTAGGCCAATCTTTGCAGCTGTCAATCATTTTTTCGAGTATGGTGACGACTGTTTTGTTTGCTGCTTCAACGGCTCCATTGGTTTGGGGTCGATAGGGTGAGGATTTGTGATGCTGGATGTTGTATTTTGTGAGTATGGCTTCGGTCTCGCGTTGAAAGTGCGAACCTTGATCGCTGATGAACTCGTGGGGTATGCCATATCGGCATATGATGTTCGTCTGGATGAACTTGGCGACTTCCTTGGAGCCAAGGGTCCGAAAGACGCCGCTTACCCATTTAGTGAAGTAGTCGATGGCCACCAAAGACGTAAACAGTGACCTCCTGCTCCGATGGGGTGGACTTTTCCTATCACGTCGATGCCCCAGGTTGAAAAGGGCCAGGGTGAGGTTAGGCTGTATAGTGGTGAAGGTGGTACATGTTGGACATTGCTGAAAATTTGGCAGCTGTGGCAGTGCTTGACGTATTGGATACAGTCTGCTTCCATGGTCGTCCAATACCATCCTAGCCGTAGAATCTGTTTGCAGAGTGCTCGAGCGTTCATGTGGGGTCCGCATTCGCCATCGTGGACTTGCGTGATGATTTCCTGCCCCTTCTTGTAGTCGACACATATGAGCAGTGTCCCTTGTGGCGTTTTCTTGAGCAATTGTCCCATTTCTAGCACAAATTGGGAGGCTAGGAGTCTGATGGCTCTTTGTCCACGTTTATCGGTGTCGGGTGGGTAAGTGTTGTCTGTTTTGTAGTTGATTATGGCTTGGTACCAAGGCTCTGTTTGCTCGGCTTCGTCTAGGTCAAGGGTGTGGATGTAGGCTGGTTCGTCACGTCTTTCAACGATGATGGGTAGTAATTTCATGTTTGGTGGCATGTTGAGGAGGGATGAGAGTTTTGACAAAGCGTCGGCAAACTGGTTTTCTTCCCTAGGGAGGTGGTAAAATTCGACGCAGTCGAAGTTGGTTAGGAGTTTTTGTACTTTTGTTTGGTATTTGGTGAGGGTTTCGCTCATGATCCTCCATGCTCCGGTCACTTGATTTATGATGAGGAATGAGTCTCCATGCACTCGTAGGTTCCTTATCTTGAGGGCAATGGCTGCTTGTAGGCCGTAAATGCAGGCTTCGTATTCTGCGGCGTTGTTCGTGACACTGAAGTCGAGCTTGATTGAGAGTGGAGTATGATCGCCGTTTGGGGATATTAGGAGTATTCCGACTCCATAGCCGCGTAGTTTGACGCCCGTCAAAGTATAATTGCAAGATTCCTTTTCTATGGCAAAGATCCCTTCGCCAGGTAGAGACGTTGTGTCGATCATGGGATGTTCGACGATGGCGTTTCTGCGCAAGGAAGTCGACCGCTTCTTCCCTTGATTACTTTCGTGGGGAGGTACTTGAGTTCATACTCGGCGAAGCGAGTCCACCTGCCATGCGTCCGCTCAGATCGGGTTTTTCAAATAGGTATTTGAGGGTCCATTAGGGAGTAGACTCTTGTAGTCTTTGGTGAGTAGGTAGTGTCCGAGCTTTTGGTTGCCCGGACTAGCGAGGCGACTTTCTCGATCGTTCATACCGAAGTTCGTAATCGTGAAACTTCTTGCTGATGTAGTAGACGGCCCGTTCTTCGTTGTTGACTTCTTGGGCGAGCATGGCACCCATGGCGTTTGGCGTAGTCGTCAAGGATAGCGGCGATGGCAAGTCCTTTGTGGGGGTACTAGAACGGGTGGATTTGTTGGTGAGCTCTTGTCTTTGTCGACCGCGTGTTGGCAGACAGCGTCCCACTTCGTGTGCTGTTCCTTCTACAATTTTTGGAAGATTGCCTCGCAAATCTTGGTAAGCTTGCTGATGAACCGGGAGATATATTGGACTTGTCCCAAGAAACTCCTTATTTCGCCGATGTTGCTCGGCGTCTTCATGCTCATTATTGCTTTGATTTTGGTTGGGTGTACTTGATCCCTCGGCTTTACTATGTGGCCCAAAGAACTTGCACGATGTGACCCCAAAGGTGCATTTCTGTGGGTTTAATCGCATCTTATACTGCCTGATTCGGGTGAAGAATTTCCGAAGGTTTGTGATGTGGTCATCCCTTTCTTTTGACTTTACGATCATGTCGCCGACGATACCTCAACCTCCTTATGCATCATGTCGTGGAGCAAGGTGGTGGCGATGCGTTGGTAGGTGGCGCCGGCATTTATGAGCCCAAATGGCATGGCGTGTAGCGATATGTTCCCAGGGGTTCTGAAAGTGGTTTTTGGCATGTCGTCTGGCCGCCATTTTGATTTGGTTGTATCCTGCGTATCCATCCATGAATAGCGAAGGCGTGGTCTGTGTGTTGTCGATTAGGATGTCCATGTGGGGTAGTGGAAATCATCTTTGGGCGAGCTTTGTTCAGTCCCTAAGTCGGCACATACTCGTATTTTGCCGCTTTTCTTCATAACCGGCACCATATTGAGACCCACCGAGTATTCGATGACTTGGATGAACCCGACTTGTAGGCGCACCGATCTCTTCCTTGACCATGAGAGACCATTCTGGCTTGATGCGTCGGAGTTTCTGCTTGACCGGTCTGCTACCTTGCTTGATCGGGATGCGATGTTCAGCTATCTCACGGTCGATGCCGGGCATGTCCTTATATGACCAGGCAAAGACGTCCTTAAACTCTGCGAGGAGCTTGGTATATGTGGCCCTTTCTTCTGTGCTTAGGGAAGCCCCCAGCTGCAGTTCTTGAGGCTCTTCGGGCGTGCCTATGTTGATGGTTGTTGTGTCTTCGATAATGGGGTCCTGTTCGGGTTTTGAGACAATACTTGCAATGTATCTATATAATGCAATGTGATTTAGTTTAAATTTATCGCAATTATTAGAAAAAGTAGGATTTAAATGAGGCAGAGAGTAACCAAAAACTTTCATGTTATTAATGTTATCAAAAGCGGTTACATTTGAAGATAGCTCAGACGAGGGAGCTTTGGACAACCTTAATGACTCTAGTTCTTCGGCTAAATTAACTATGTCAGGGAAATAGCCCGGGGGCTTAGTTGGGGTAAGAGACTTGAAATGACGACGGGGGAGTTTAAACTTTAAGACGGTCTTGGGGATGTTGTCTTCATCTTCGTCGGAGTCGGAATCTTCGAAGGCGTAACCTTGGCCCGTGGTGTTCTTGAAAGCGCGGCCTCGATCGTCGGTCCATTCGAGGGTTTTGACCATCCGTCGTGTTTTTTCTTCGTGAGGGATGATCAGGTTGGTAGGGTTGAAGTTGTTGTTGCGCACGATGTCGGAAATGAGCTCAATCCCGGCAATGGTGTACGTGGTTGTGTTCTTAGGAATCTTGCTAGTGCCCCCTTTGACGAAGTAGTGGCTGGGGAGGATGTGGTATGGTTGTATGTGGAAGTCATGATATTTTTTGCGATCATTGTATGCTTCCCAACCTTGAGAGACTTCGTACGACCATGGCACGTAAGATAGGCCCATGGTAGGCCATTTGTTATCGTCGTCCTTGGCGTAGAGCGTAGCGATTTCTTCTTCTGAGTCGAGTGCTGATCTTGAAGGCGTAGTCGAAACCACACATGTCATCGGCTGGATCGGCGTTTATCTCTGCAGTATTATCATTGGTCCTTTCTTTGCCGAGGGTAGCCCTAAGTTTGGCGTCGATGGTGACGATTTATTTCGCCATCAAGAGGTATCGACCTTTGATGTAGGGTTGAGGTGACGGCCTTGGTAGCGTGGATCCAAGGTCTACCTAGTAGCATGTTATAAGTTGGGTGTATGTCGATGATTTGAATTCGGTTTCTCATGACGGGTCTGTCATGATGGGGAAGGAGATGGTTCCCTTTATACTGCGCCGTGTTCCATCGTAGGCCCTGACGCCGTCCGTACACGGGATAAAGTCGTTTTCCTTAATTCCCAATTTCCTAGCTGTCTCAAGGGGCAAAACATTGACTGGAGATCCATTATCGATGAGGACGACCGGCAACGTCATGCCGTGGCATTCCACGTTGATGTAGAGAGGTAGATTGTGCGTGCCACCGAACGGAGGGAGGTCCTTATCCGAAAAGGTGACGGCGTTGGCTTGCCATTCGCGCGTAATGTTACTGATAAGTTTCTCTGGAGACATTTCTGATGTCATTGGGGTGACCTGTAATGCTTGGTAGAGGGCTTCACGGTGTCCCATTAAGTCCCTTAAGAGCTGCCAGATTGAAATATCCGTTTTCGTCTTGTTGAGCTGCTTATGGAGCGTATCTCCGATTTCAGGTGTGGGTAGAGGTGTTTGGGTAGCACTTGGTGATGCTACCTTGTTAACTGGCAAGATAGGTACAGGATTAGTGTCAGGTAATGACACTTTGCTGGCTGGCGGCGTAGGAGCGATGCTTGTAGGTGAGGTTGCGGAGGTGGGCGAAGTAGGCGGTGTATCCTCGTCTATGATTATTCCCTTGTTCTTCTCTTGAGCAGTCAACTTTGGTGGGTGGCTTTGAGGTTCGAGTAACTTTAGAGAAGCTTGGTACGGACGTCCAGAACGTGTTAAGTAGGCTACTTCGTCATCACTGTCCGATAGCCTAAAAGGGTACTTGTGACATAGCTCTCCGTACTTGCCTGGCGGACGACGGGGTTGAGTCTCTTCTTTGTAGGGCTCATCTTGGAGATATATGCGGGTGTCATCATTGTCGGCTTCATCATCAGAAGTATTCAAGATGCCGTTGATTTCGTGATCATCTGAGATTATCATTTTAGAGCAGTCGATGATAGGGTGTGCTTCTGTAAATATAGCATGGTTATGCAGAGGGTTCAGTTGGTTCGAAGGCTTAGGACTTGGGTTGGGCTTCACAATAGTATTGTCGTCGATTAAGTCTTGAACTATGTTCTTTAGGCGAAAACATTGCTCGGTGTCGTGCCCTTTTCCTCTGTGAAACTCGCAGTATGCGTTCTGATCCCACGACTTTGGCTTCTTGTCCGGGGAAGGCTCGCTAGTAGGTCCTATGAGTTGAAGTACATTGCGGCTCACAAGCTTCTGTAGCGCCTTTGAGTAAGTCATGTATATTGGGTCAAAATTTCGTTGTGCTTTCATCGAACTGGGACCAGGAGGTGAGTATGATGCTTTTGGCGGAGGCATGGCAGGCCTTGGCGGTGTTGTAAAAACCGGTGGTGCCTCTAACGCGTCCAGTGCGTTGATGGCATGGATGGGCTCGACTTTGGCAGTGGTTCGAGATGAGCTTCCTTGATACCCGCGGCCCGTGCTCTTATTCCTGTTTTCTTTGCGGAGGTCGTCCTCGATGAGCTCGCCGACGCTGAGGGTGGAGAGGTTGTCAAAATTTCCGTACCGTAGGTGTTGTTGGTAGGCGGGGGTGAGGTTGTTGATGAACTTAGTGATTAAGTCGGTGTCCCTTGGACGGTTAGGTATTTGGGCACACAGTTTCTTCCAGCGCGTCAGGTACTCGGTAAACCCCTCATTGTCCCTTCCGAGTCGGGACCTCCAAGTGCGTAGCGAGACTTGGATGTCATTGTTGTCCCGACATCGTAGATCGAACGCAACCGATTATGTCCTCGAAACTACCCGCTTTATGTGGTTCTAGAGCGTAGAACCATGCCCTGGGTTCTTGGCGTCCAATGAGTGAGGGAATAAGGTAGCCCATGCAGGGGGTTCGACACCCCTGATGGCCATTTTAGCTTTGAAAGCCTTGAGGTGAACGAGCGGGCTTCCGTGACCTTTGAAGACGGGAAGATCGCCCAGTGCTAACTTGTCTGGTAGCATGGATCTGACGTTCTTTGGGATGTGCTCGCTTTTCTTGGTGTATGGAGTAACCCCTTGAGTTTGTGAGACGCTCTTCCATGGTTCGAATCCTTTATGCGTTAGTTCGATTCCTCGGCCAGCGCACGGCGTTTTCTCGCTCAAACTTTTGCATGATAGCCATTTGCTCGATCGTCGTAGTGAGGCTAGCTATCCTGTCATTGAGCTGTCGGACTTGTTCGTGATTACCTCCGAGGGTGGTGGTGGTCCTCCCAAACCTTCGTCGTGTTGAAAGGCTATGACAGGTTTTGGTTTTGATCTGTTGTAGGAGCGCTTCTTTGGAGGCGGAGGTGGGTTTAAGTGACGGTTCTTAGTTCGTCGCGTATCCAGGGTTTTTCAATGAGCGGACCTGACAAAGTTTTCAAATCTTTAGTGATTCTAAAATAGAAGGAAAAGACTCGAATGAAAAATCACATTCACGACCAAAGGAAGACACAAAAGCGTAAAAAGTGGGTGACTTGACTTGACTCGTGTTTTTAGCTTTTAAAAGGACACGGGAAGCTTTTGAGATAGAGGCGCGTTAACACGTCCCTGTTCTCGAGGTAGGAAAAATTTGCATGATCATAATCTGATTAACCCAGTTTGGCGGTATGTTGCCGGGGGTTTATCATTGGATTATGATAAAAAGGATCAAACCGAAATAGCGATAGGCTAGTCGATCCGAGGATGTTAAAATTGGGTAAAAAGCGATCAATTGTTCGCCTTTTACGTGTGACTCAGGGATTTAAACCAAAAATGACAATTAGTCACTTGATTCAAAGAGTAAATCAACGGGTTCGCATCTGAATGAGCCCGCGTTTTTTGTTTTTGAGAGAAAAAAAGATTAAATCGGGATGACTAAAGAGTCACTCGACTTAGAGCTAATTCTAATGTTCTAAAAGTTAATTTCATTTAAAATCTCCGAAATGAATTGACATATTCGGGTTTTTGCTTTGTGAAAGACCTTTTAGCAATAAATGTATTACGACGATACGTCAGTCGCATAATTCATTTACGTTTTGAAAAAGACCTGGGATATAGTGGTTATCCTAGGTCGGTTTTAAATGTAGCGGCATTTTATTTATTAAACTCAAATGACTATAGGTCAAAGAGCCTAACGGCGTGTTTTTAAAAGTATGACCCTTTTTTGAAAAAAGTTTGAAAAAGCAATTTCAAAGATGGACGTATTTTAAAAGTATAATGCCTAGGAAAAGTTTTCACATGCAGAAAGTTTTTGAAAGACTACTATAGTGAGGGTACTATAGCTTCACACTTGTACATATAAACACAGGTTTTTGGTTTATAGGGTAAGGTTCCCTCCTGGTCATTCAGTGACGTTTAGGTAGGGGCACCCGCAAGACTACACACGTCTTAGGTGTGAATTCAAGACGGGCCCTAGAGCGCTCGAGTTTGACTGTTCACGATCGTTTGTACGGATGCCGTACTTGTAATCGTGGAGGGTGAGAGAACAGGTGTCCGAGTTACCTCGCTTATGGCGAGAGTTACCGGGGCCGTTCCTCAAAGGGTGTGGTTTGAATCAGGAGGATTCGACTCAACGTATTTTTGCCCAAATATCGAAAGCGTAAATGTTTTCAAAGTTTCAAGTTTCACTTCTTTATGATTTTAAAATAAAAGAAAAACTAGTTTTTCAAAAATAATAAAAATCATGCTCGTCCCCAGCGGAGTCGCCAGCTGAAGGTACCGGGAAGAAACCTATCGACGCCTACTGCGCGCAGTCCTCACTGCGGGCGTCGGGAAGCGGAATGCGCCTCGCAGGAAAAAGTGCGAAGTTTTGTAAAAATGGGGGAGATCATTGCATGAGTTTGTGACCAAAAAAGAAAAGTAGAAAATCCTTTTTGAAAATGTATTTTCGGAGTCGCCACCAAATATTAAAGGAATTTGGAACCTATTCAACGCGTCTTGAAATACAAGACACGAGTGTCTCAGATTTCAAGGTGCGTCGGTACCTATGCAACTGTGGTTTGTAAACAGAGAAGGGGTTCGGAGTCAGGTTACTTTTCAAAGTTTTGACAAAATGAGTTTTGAAAACAAGAATCAAAAAGCCTACATAAGAATAGTCTCTACTAATTTGAAAACACTTGCTTAATTTCGATATTTGGGCTAAAAGTCACGCCACGCATAAGTGCGAATAATAAACATGACTCGATTAAAATGCATAAATAATGTAAATTGTCAAAATAATGACACATTGCTATAGGAAATGTACGTTAAATAATAATTTATTGACTAAGTTATTACTATAGACGATATTTTCCGACTTCGTATTAGAATTTGTGAAAAACCCTCGCTTTGACATGCTAAAAGACTCTATGAAACGGTACAATTTAGTGTTGGATCCGTGATTCTAGTCGTTATTTAATGCATGAATGAGGACTTGCATAATTATAAAAGTGACGTCCGTTTGCTTTAGTGGTAATGAGTCGTTTATTTATGCGATATTGGCGGGTGTTAGACGGATTATGAATCCGACCGCTACAACAGTATTTAATACGGCTCGCTAGTGCCAATATCGGGTTTGGGGTTAATGTAACCCCATTGTCCGAGTCTCAAACGCGTCTAGCCCAGAGGGTAAAATGTTTACCTTTCGAAAATGTAAAGACGGTATTTTTGAGTGGATTTTGTGAATAGTGTATAAGTGCTAAAAACCGGGTATTGAAAATGAATGAAGTGGGTTGGTATTTATAGAGTTTTGGTGGTTTCTGTGGGATAACAAAACTTAATCGCCTGTATACAGGCGTTTAAGTTAGCTTGAGTTGGATATTTTTAAAGAAAAATCAAAAAGCGAATTTGTTACAAAACAAAATTATAATCGCCTGTCAACAGGCGATTACAAATTTAATCGCCTGCCCACAGGCGATTTGTATTTTGTTTTGGTGGGCTGTTTTATGCCGCCATTTGGTTTTGGATTTTGATTAAGTAATGATTATGTTTTGTTGTTTACTTATGGGCTAAGTCTTTGCTCAGTTTTGGTCCGAATTTCGGTTTTCGTGTTTCGGTTTTTGTCGTGTTTTTCGGTTTTGGCTCGAAATAAAATAATATTAAGGTATATTATTTTATGGTTTTGTAAAGTTTAATTTTGTGAAAATGTGACACGGGACGCACTTTGGCCCGTTTTATGTGTTGTGTTGGTGTGCGTTTTTGGGTCGTTTTTGTAAGTTTGGGCCGTTTTGTAGCTAGTCAATTTGTTTTGTGGCTTGGCTTAATAAGACGTTCCTATATTGTGCTCGTGTTACGCTCATGATGACTAAAAATTGACATTCATTTTCATGATTATGCAAATCCAAATTAATACGCTAAAAATGACTAATACGTTTTAGACACTTTTGTACCGTTTCGACTCTTTTAAAAGCATGCATGAAAGTCCTTTTCATCATCGGGTTTGTTTTTGGGGGGTACGGATACGGGTATCTACACATGTTAATGAATTCATCAGTTGTAACAATGAAAATCAGTTGTGATAATGAATTCATTAAAATCAGTTGTAACAATGAAAATCAGTTGTAACAATGAAAATCAGTTGTGATAATGAATTCAAGGATCAAATTATTCTGTTTCTGCATGTTAATCAGTTGTAATAATGAATTCGTTAAAATCATCTCTAATGTTGTAATAATGAATCAGTTGATTATTATTGATGAATTTTGTATTGGTATATAGATTTGTTACCTATGGAGGAAGAACGACAACAAGAACAACAATATCAAGAGGAATTGATGGAAGCATCAGGTAAATCGAAATTTCAATTGATAATGATTTTTTTTTATTAAAATCTGTTAGAGTAACAATGAAATTATATTAAAGTTACACAAGTAACATGTTAGAGTAACAATTATTTTTCATATGCATTACGTGAATTAATTTCGATATAAAATGAAGTCTGAATTATTATTATTTCTATTATAGTAAAATCTGTTACATTATTATAGCTTTGGAGTAACATTTAATTCTGATAATAATAAGTGTTGGTATGTCACAGATTCTCTGACAGACTTGGATATCAGGGCTAATGTAAACGAGGTGACAAACCAAAACGGCGTACCAGTAACCCCTACTGTCCCAACAGACGCTTATGAGAGCATGACAACGCCAGTTTTGCCTCAGTACACACCAAATGGGAGTGAAGAATGGATAAGAAAGATTGAAAAGAAAATTACTCCTACAGTTGGGAAAAAGTTTTAAACAGTTGAGGAGGCTGTCGACTTTTGTAAGACATATGCATTGGCATGTGGATTTGAATATAGGCTTGGAACACAAAGGATGTTTAAAGATAATACCATAAGAAGAAAGGATCTTCTCTGCCATCGACAAGGATTTAACGAGTCGAAGAGAAACTGTCTGAGTGTTTCTTCAGAAACACAGGAGAGTTCTGAAATAACAGCTCCAAAAAAAGGAAAAAACACAAAAAAGAGAGAAAACACTAAAATCACTAGAGTTGGATGCAAAGCAATGATTCGGATTAAGTTTCTTGACAAAATGTATGTGATTGAAAGATTCAAGGAGGCACACAATCACAAACTCTGCTCTGCAAAGCATCAACTGTTTTCAAAGCAGGCTGCAAACTTAACGCTGTATCATAAACAGATGATACTGAACAACTCGAAGGTCAATATTGGGCCGACCAAAACATTCAGAATTTGCAAAGAGTTTGCAAATGGATACGAAAATGTGGGAGCTTCTCTTCTTCATTTCAAGAATTTTCAGAGGGATGTAAAGTGTTTCATAGGAGAAAAGGACGCTGAAATGTTTGTGAATAATCTTCACAAACTTAGTGAAACGAGAAAGGGCTTCTACTTTGCGTATGATGTTGATGCTGGCCAGAATTTATGTCGTGTCTTTTGGGCTGATGCAGTAGCTAGGAGAAATTACTCCGTTTTTGGAGATGCTGTTACATTTGATCCCACTTATGGTACGAACAAGTATATGATGGTATTTACTCCTTTCACTGGCATCGATAACCACAAAAAATCTGTTACTTTTGCTGGTGCTTTGCTGTCTAATGAGGATGAAGCCTCATTTACATGGGCCTTCACTAAATTTCTGGATGCCATGGGAAACAAAGAGCCGAAAATATTATTAACAGACCAAGACCCAGCAATAAAGAATGCTGTCCCAGCTGTTTTTAAAACAGCAAGACACAGATTTTGCATGTGGCACATAATGGAAAAAGTCGTTGATAAAGTGGGGAGTGCTATCTGCAAGGATACCGAGTTTCTCACGAAGTTTGGTGGAGTTGTGTGGAACAACGACTTAGAACCATCAGATTTTGAGAGTCAATGGACTGAGATAATGAAGGAGTTTGATTTGGAAGAGCATAGGTGGTTGTCGTATATGTTCCACATCAGACGAAATTGGATTCCTGCGTACCACAGAGACTTGGAGATGGGATGTATCCTTCGAACTACGCAGAGGTCCGAAAGTGCAAATAGTTTCTTCAAGAAGTTTGAGAATCAATTTGGAACTTTGGTTGAATTTTGGATGAGGTACCAAAGTGCAATGGATCAGCAAAGGCACACTCAAAAGCTACTTGATATTCAAAATGACAGCTCATTACCTCAGACAATCACCCCGCTGAAACTAGAACTTCATGCTTCGAAGGTATACACTCACAAAGTGTTTTCTGAATTTCAAGAGGAAATAAAGTACTCGATGTGTAGTTGTTGTGTTGTTGGTACACAAAGACGAGTGTATGTGAAACTACCTTGGTTGAAGATACGTTGAGAGAGAAGACGTATGAAGTTCAGTATAGCGGAGTGAACGTTGAAGTAAAGTGCTCCTGCAAGTTGTTTGAGAGGAAAGGGCTTCTGTGTAGGCACGTAATTTGGGTGCTGTCGGGAAAGCGAGTGGAACAGATACCTGAACGGTACATGATGCTGAGATGGTCCAAAGACACACTTAAGAGAGGTGCCTATGATGTTGAGGGCAACCTTGTTGATGATTGCGACGTGATTGACGTTACGAAGGTAGAGATATCCAAAGTTTGGTCTGAGTTCTATGGCATTATTGGTGTCCTATCTTCAAAGAATGAGTGTCAAATAAGAGAATTTGCTGAAATGCTGAAACAATTCAGAATCAAAATGGATCCTCAACGGAAAACACTGTCAAAGGAGAAGGAATTGGAGATGTTGCTTGGCTGTAAGGATCCTGAACAAGTTAATATATTGCCACCGAATCACTCGAAAAACAAAGGAAGTGGTAAAAGGCTGATTAGCAACAAAAAGCAATCAATTGCCAAAGCGAATAAACCGAAAAGGCTTTGCAACAATTGCAAACAAATGGCTAATCATGATAAGAGAAACTGCCCTTTTCCTTTTGTTGAAAAGATGCCAGAAAATCAAAATGCAACTGAAGAAGAAGAAGCAGCAGATGGAGAAGAAGAAGAA
Organism: Dianthus caryophyllus; assembly: GCA_023091065.1. NCBI lineage: Eukaryota > Viridiplantae > Streptophyta > Magnoliopsida > Caryophyllales > Caryophyllaceae > Dianthus > Dianthus caryophyllus. Next base: position 4,075,901 of record CM041529.1, on the reverse strand, counting down.
GAAGATGAAAACGATGAGTAAATGTAAGTATATCTTATAGTAACATCCTTTACACATTACAGTAACAATAACACTAAATGTACATTGCTGTAACAACTGTTACACATTACAGTAACAATAGCTCTATTTTACATATTAATAGAGTGACATTATTAATATATATTTAATTTTATTGTATTTTTTTTTTTTTTGCAGGGATTGCGGAAAAGATCAAAAAGAACATTCAAGAAATAAAGTATAGGAAAAATAGACTTATAGTATTTGAATTTTTATTATAGTTGAACTTTTATAATTTTTTTTTAGAGTAACATCAATATAGTATTAAAGTTACATGGTTACCGTGTTAAAGTAAATTCAGTATAGATTATAGTATTTGATTTTATTTTTTTTATAATTGAATTTTTATTGTTTTTGTTTAAGTAACATCAAATACCTTATTAATTTCTCTATCATGCTTGTAATTTTCAATTTATATTATTGGTATAGGCATATAGTAATTCAATTTTTATTATAGATGATAGTTGGTAGTTTTCAATCCTATAATTTGAATTAATTGACTAAATTACTTGAATAATAAAGTAACAAAAATGATTGGGAGCTAAGTAAGAGAAAAATAAATCAACACTATTGAAGTAACATTACTGTTAAAGTAACAATGAAACTACATTAGAGTAACAGGGGGAATGTATTGAAGTAACATAAAATAACAGATGTTAAAGTAACAATCACTAGAACCAGAAAATAACATTTACAAATAGAGTTCTACAAAATCAGAATCATTTATAAACAAAATAAGCCATTTCAATCAAGACTAGCTAGCTCCACACAAAATAACATTTACAAACAGAGTTGTACAAAAATCAGAATCATTTATAAACAACAATCTGTTTCTTGGCCATTTCAGCTTTACGTCTACCTCTTCCTGATCTTGCGATTTGCTTCACCCTTTTGTGGTACTGTATGCTCTTTGGAACGTCGCTGTTAGAAAAGACCAAAAAACAAGATTGAAATTAGACTTTTTTAGAGAAAGGAAAAATTTTAAAAAACAAATAAACAAAACACAAATACACTTACTCCTTAGGAGGATCAGTTTTTTTTTTTGGTACACATACTCCTTAGGAGGATCAGTTAAGAAAGTCTTAAGCCAATCCAAAGACTCGTCAATTACCAAAAAGGTAGAGTCCTCATCATCGTCAACATCGGAAGGTATCTTTGAATCAAGATTAGGTTTTGGCCTCTTTGAACGTTGCTTAGTTGCTTTCCCATCTACAACGGCTTTCCTTTTATTTACCGGAGCCGGAGCCGGTTTGCCTTTGATTCGTGACTGATATAATGAAGGACTCCATATTATACGCTTTTCCTTGTTAAATGTTTGAACTTTCTTAAGAACTTCACTTCTTTCATCGTTGTAGTCACATAATATCAACGAAGCAGCAATTTCAGCAGCATAACTCCGTCTGCATGGCTTCTTCTTCAACTCAGATTCAAATTGCTTCCCTTCGTAACAGGCCATGTGCATTAATAGAAATATTCCAGATTCCAGTTTCAAATCTCCTTGTTTCTGCCAAGGAAATCTGATGTGCTGAACGTCAAATTGAATACAATCTTCATCTCTTTTAATGCCCAGCACGTCGAAAAAGTCAGTAAGAAGACCAACCTAAAACAAAATAAGTAAAACAGCAAAATGTATTACAGTAACATCAAAAACACACTAAAGTAACAATAAAAATAAACTAGAGTAACATTAATAATATACAAAAATAAAATGCATTAGATTGTACTGCTAAACAAAGACTAGAACATACCACCATCTTGGACCATATGTACACTTCACTACTGTCCCAAGTACGATAGACGTCATTGTCGAGAACATGAACAACCCCCTCTTTGAATAAAACACATACACAAAAATAGTGATCATCAACGAGTAAGGGGATGAAAATTATGTCCGCCATTAGATTGCATTTATGAAGATTTGTATTAAGGAAAGACTTCCAAATTTCAAACAATTTCCCATACATATCGTCTGATTGACTTCCCGCGATTGTTTCATAGATACGATAAAGAGCATCCTATCATAAAACAAGAGCATATAAGTGAAAACGAAATAATTTATTGTAACAAAAAACTTTCAAAGAAAACAAAGAATTAAAAAACACACACGCACAAAGATAAGAATTATTACCATGTGACGAATTCCAAAATACATTTTGGAAGGAGATAATGGTTCTCTTAATTCAAGCTCATTGAGCAACACTGACCAACATTCTACAACCCTTGTGCTCAAACTCTTATCCAGTTGCATCGTAAGAAAATCATCCCTTGTTAAGAAGGGAAAATCACCAAATGAACACAATATCTCCCTGCAAAGGGGAAATTCAATAAACAGACACATACAACGTGTTATCCAAAATATAAAAAATAAAGTAAAAAAAAAAAACTGAAATAATAGAACATACACTAAAGTACAAAATAAATGAGAAAACTTACTGATTTTGAAATTTATGATCATTTAAAAACACGTAGTCAAGGACTTCCTTCTTCAACTTCAGCATGTTAGAAAATAGCGATTTAGGTAACTTCATATATGCTGAAATAAGTAGGATGTCATTGTCTGGCACCCCACAGTCCAAACTACAACCCAGTCCATCTCCTGTCTTCCTCTTCCTGCTACCCAAAACAGTAGTAGGAGATGACGTGACTTCAGTCAAGTTCGATTTTGATTGGGCTGTGGTGTTGAAAATTCTTCATTCACAGCGACATTCACCGGGTCATTCACAGGGGCATTCTCTGTGACAACACTCAGCATTCCTTCATTCACAGCGACATTTTCCGTCACATCAGGCTGAATTTGGTCATCTCCTGCTGCCTTTCTTCGTTCTTCTTCTGCTGCCGTTCTTCGTTTTTCTTCAGCTGCCTTTCTTCGTTTTTCTTCAAGTTGAGGCAACAGTGACATCTTGATGTTTGTGAACTGATTCACTTTCTCAAGAACATCTGACCTCAAAATTTTGATGTCGCTAAGAATAAGAGTGGAAGCAATTTCCACTCTATATAAGTTCCTCATGACGACATCATTCAGCCCGCAACAAAAAACGTCCCCCTGGTAGAAAGTCATGTGAAACATTGCGAACAAACCGCAGTTGTTGTTTACAGTCTTATCCAATTGCCAACTGAACGGTATGTTGACAAACTCAAAACGACGACAATCCTTAGCTTTTGCGATACGCTTTTTCTTTAGGTACGTGCACATCAATTGAGCCTAGACAACAACCAAAAATAAAAATATTAATTTATGAAATGAAAATAAAAATTAAAGAATAATAGGAGGGAAAAAAAATTGCAGCGAGGCACACTTACAGATCGTTTTGCATATGATTCTAAAACAGAACCTTTCCATCCTTCACCATAATCCTGATTGTCTAAATACTCAAACCTCTTCTTCAAAAAGTTAATACAAACACAAGAATAATGACGACCAGAATGAATGGGAATAAATACCTACAAAAAAAAAAAGCAGAAATTTTAAAGACAAGCAGAATGAAACTTATTAAGTTTAATTCAATTAATTTTAAAAAGATAGATGATATTACCAAATCTGAATCCAAATTGCACGTGTCAGGTTGAATCTCCATCCAATTGTCCCATGCCTGTTCAATTTCTTTTGTGAGATTATTTTTGTCCGTCCGTTTACTCGCAAATAAAAAATTCCTAAGAGCATCCTGCAAAAAAAAAAAAAAAAAAAATTAAAATAAAAAAACAATCATAAAAAAGCAAAACAGTAGAGTAAGAACTAAAAAAAGTACGTGATAGATGACATACACAGTGAGTTAACCCGATGAATAGCCGTGAAACCTTATTTGACGATCTGGTCTGATAATTAAGAGCATTTAGAAGAATACACCAGCATTCAATAACTGGTGAAGTAATCTCTTTACCCGGCATCAGCGTAATAATGTCGTCTCGGCTTATGAGATTGTAAGGTCCATAACCAAAAACGTCTTCACTGAAAGAGACAATAAAATTCACATCAGATGTCAAATAAAATAGAGTAACAGACATATCATATTAGAGTAACAACAAATACAAGTTAAAGTAACAGGAGCAAAAGTAACAGACATATCAAACTAGAGTAACAAGGTATACAGGTTAAAGTAACAGGAAATAAAAAATACAAGTTAATCATATTAATGTAAGTTTTTTTTTTTTAAATTTTAAAAAGGAAAGAAATCTAACCCTTGACTAAAGTCATTATCATCGACAAAGCAATAGTCAATGACATCCTTTCGAAGCTTCAAGACACATGAGAACAAACTATTGTTCTCTATTAAGTGTGCTGAGACAACATTACAGCTGCCGTCAGGTTCACCACAGTTAATGCTACAGCCAAACTCTTCAGGTACTATTTTCATTATGCTCTCCTCTATGTTTGAATGCAACAAATACGGGTGATAGGGACCAACTCCGACACCACCATTATGAGGAGCAGCATCATCAACACCAACAAAATCTTCACCAGCATCAAAAGAATTTAATTCAGCAGCAGCACCATCATCACCAGCACCATCATCACCAGCACGAAAAGAATTTAATTCACGCAGAACACTCCCAACGACTAAATCAACACGATCAGCACCATCATCACCACCATCATTAGCACCATCATCACCACCATCATTAGCACCATCATCACCACCATCATTAGCAGGACCATCATCCCCTAAGTTGACATCACCATCATGACCACCATCATTTTTCGCAGCACCATCATTAGAACCGAATCCAGCACGACTGGCTTCTTTGAGGTTCTCGCAAAACTGATCAAATGACGGAATACTATCAGCAGCCGCTTTCATAGGGCCAAGGTGCCGATATATCTCATCTACATATAAGTGCAGAAGAGGGTCCGCGAAATTTTTTTGGGTGGGAGTAAGTGTTGGAGATGAAGAAGGGGACGACTCCCGAACTTGAAAGTCATTCCACTTGCCCTTGATCAAGTTAATGATGGCAGTGGATTTCTGATGGAACTCTACAGAAACCCCTTTCAACATCATTAATAGTTCTCCAAGATCCTAAAAATGGATTAAAGATGAAATATGTTAAAGTAACACTGAATATAAACTAAAGTAACACAGAATATAAACTGAAGTAACACAGAATATGTATTCAAGTAATAGTTCTCCAAGATCCTAAAAATGAATTAAAGATGAAATATGTTAAAGTAACACTGAATATAAACTAAAGTAACACAGAATATATATTCAAGTAAAAGACTATATATTAAAGTAACAACTGAAGTAACACTGAATATAAACCAAAGTAACACAGAATATAAACTAAAGTAACACAAAATATGTATTCAAGTAAAAGACTATATATTAAAGTAACACAAGATATTACACTGAAGTAACACAGAATATAAACTAAAGTAACACTGAATACATAATAAAGTAACACAGAATATGTAAACTTAAAACACAACTTACACAAGCAGCAGCCATATCTGGTACTTCAGCTTGATGTCTGACTAGAGAAGCTTCAGGGACACTGCCACTACGAGGGTAATGATTTTTACTAAGAGGTGCATTACCCAAAGACCCCGTCTTCAACTCATCATTAATCCGTTTTTTGAAGCTCTCATCCGACCAATGTTGAATGAGAGGGAGTTCAGTAGGCATCGACACCCCTCTAAAATCAAAACGATGAAAGTACGCCACCATCAAGAAGACAAGACAGCCACGTAGAACGGATCGTTCACCCGACTTACAAGTTTGAAATGCAGACACAAGATCGTCAAGCACGTGTGTACACCAATCTAACTGACTAACAGCAGACAAATCGTCCACTGATTTCAACAGCCTCAAATCAAGACTATGATTTGCTGTTGGAGCCAGAAAACAAGACATAGAGTACAACACGAACAAGCGCTTGAAATGATCATCCGCATGCTTATGCCTAGACAAAATATCATGTATTTCGGACAGAGAAATAACACCAGTACCACTGATCCCAAACTTCTTACGCCAAACAGCTTTTATGTCCTCCTGGGAAGACATTTTACTACGACCAGTGGCGACTAAATCAATCTTTCGAGGACCCCTCGGTAGTAAAAAAACATCATGCACATCATCACTAGAGAGTAGGAATTCTTTAGTTGCAGAAGCATGAAATAGATGGCTTGAATCAGAAAAGGCATCCACAAACCATTCCACTATTGATTGCGGCACTACAGTAATTTTCAAATCCAATAAACCTCCAAAACCGATGTCCTTAATAGCTTGCTTTTGTGCGGATGACAACTTCTCAATAAGCTTAACCAAATTGTTTGGCCAACATTTCGTCACGTAAGGAGTGCTCCTGCAGAAAAATAAAAAACAGAAAGCAAAACATGAACAACAGAAATTGAAATACAGAACACGAAAATTCTGGAAATAAAATAAAAAATACATATTAAAAAGCAAAAAAAGAAGACATAAAGGACAACAGACTATATACTGAATTCCAATAAAAAAAATATAACTCACTTTTGACCCGCTTTGCCTTTATTAGTACACACCAAATCCACTTTTTTCCCTTGTACCTTTGGGACAACAAGCGTGTTCGTCTCCTTCACTGAAATATGAGGAGTTGGTGAAGAAGACTCTTCAGCACCAGTAATACATCTTGTCTCATCCATGATATGCTGTAGAAAACAAAAAAAAAAAAAAATCACATCAAATATACAACAACAAACAAACTACCCTCAAGTAAAAGACTAAAATAAATTAAAGTAACAAACTATATAAACTAAAGTAACACAATATATAAATTAAAGTAACAAAAAATAAAGACTTAAAACATTAGATTAATAGAATAAATATTTTACATCAAAAAGTTTTACACAAAAGTGTATTACATACACTAACATTTTACATATTCGAACCTAATTACTACACTAATCCAGTACATACACTAATATTTGACATATTCGAACCTAATTACTACAAAGTCAAATGCTATTACATAATTTCCATTTTTAAGGATTACAAAATATGGAAATACAATGATCTAACAGATATTCAAACCTAATTAATTACTTAGTCAATTATTATTACATCATTTCCCTTTTTTAGTAAAAACATTCCGATATCAACTCCTGGAGCAAATTCCTCAGAACTGCAGTTGGTCAGAGAAGTGTCTTCAGCTTCTTCTATGATCAAATGTTCAACATGATCTTCTTTTAACCACTGAAAAAAATGTATATGTTCTTGTGCGACTCTATTAAATGTCTTGTAACACACACAACGTGTACATATTACAATGTTATTTCTGCTCACAATTTCTAGCCCTAGGTCAAATGTTCTTGTTAAGCTATTTTCATATTCTATTCCAATACGAGGATCATATTTATTAGCCAATAAAAACATCGATGCCCAACACCTACAAACTTCAGCCACACAAGCTTTGTCAAATCGATCCTCAAGTTTGTTGAAGATGAGTTCCATGTAATCAAGCTTACTAAACACATCAATAAGACCTTGGACTCGTTGCCTTCCGTACTTTCTGATCTTAACACTATTCTCCTCACCAAATATAGACCTCATGCTTTCCTTTCTCTTATTATTGTAATCGTTGACAAAAGCAGCTTTGTCTTGTTCAACAACATTTACACCCCAACCCTTGCACTTAAAAATCATTTTATGGTCAAAAGAAACCCTAGTTATTTGGCAAAAAATAAAAGTCAATATTGTTGCATAACTAATTCATCATAAACCTAATTCAATGTTGCATAACTAAACACACGATGAAGGAACACAATATAGTAACAGAATAGATACATTACAGTAACAAGAAATATAAACTAAAGTAACAAAATATATACTAATTATCATGATTACTTCAAAAACATCAATTAATCTTACAATTTGTTCTCATTACTTTCAATTTCATCTACTAAACACTATTAACAATAAATTTCTTTCAAATTTGTGCAAAATCACCCTAATTACTCCGTAATAAACCTAATTACTTCAAATTCATCTTAATTACTTCAAATTTAAAAACTATACATCAACGACAGCAAGTATATGTCAAGTTAGAGCAAAATTGATTAAACATGCAGGAAAAATTTACAACAGAAAAAATATAAAACCCTAATTTCAACATGCACGAAAAAATGCAGATCCAAATTTGTGCAAAATCACCCTAATTACTCCGTAATAAACCTAATTACTTCAAATTCATCTTAATTACTTCAAATTTAAAAACTATACATCAACAACAGCAAGTATATGTCAAGTTAGAGCAAAATTGGTTAAACATGCACGGAAAAATAAGAAAACCTAACGCAGATCCAAAAATACGAAATAATAAGAAAATCTAAAGCAAAAATACGAAAATGCAGTAGAAAAAACAAAAAAAATAGTCGAATTAAAGTAGAAATTATGTTACCTTAGAAGTAGAAATTATCTTAAAATTCGAAAATAACCGAAATATAAAACGAACTGAAGAAAAAGGACGAGCAAAAGATGATCGAAGAAGAAGGAACTGAAGAAATGACGAAGGAACACAATAAACGAAGAAGACGCTGAAAAAATTTCGCCGGAGAAGAAGAAGAAGAAGATGAATCGCCTCTGGTGAGAAAGGTGTGGTTGAAAATGAACGACGTTTTTAGAGAGAGAAAGTTGTGGTCGATAATGATATGTTTTTTAATTTTTTGACGCCTTATATGAGGGTGTGGACAAGGGAATTTGATCCACGCGATGTTTTATTTCAAAAACATTTTTAAATGAAAAGAGAGTCGCCACTAAATTTTATATGGAATTTAGAAAACCAATTTTAGAGAAAATGAGTTCGTGTGAGTTTACGTGTTAGGAAGTTTAAAAGAATTTCATTAATTTAACACCTAACCCCGCCCGTCGCAGTGACGGTCTCTACTAAGTAAAACCATGGCTATTATGAGTACACATGCGGATATGCAAACAGCGTTTTAACCCTAAACAAAAATATATCCATTCTAGGTCGTTTTAATGCACACACAACTTCGTCGAAGTTATTCAACATGGGTTCATTTACTATTCTAGCAAACAAAGAGAGGAAGCAGAAATACTTACCGACAGCATAAGATAGATTAACAAACGTTAGCGGCAGATAAATAAAAACAATTAACTCAACTGAATTACACACGAGTGACTAGCATGAATAATCAAACACTGCTCACGAATAAAAAAGTAACAAACATACGCACAAACGCAAGCAAACACTCAAGGGCCTACAATAATCAACTGCAACAAATAAGCACACAAGTACAGGCGTATGACATGGCTAATTATATGAACGAGAATAAGCAACTAACATGAACAAGCATTCCATACGAATATAAAGAAGTGACAAGCAGACATGCACGAACTAAAAGTCAAAGGCAAATACATAAGCACATAAACACACATAGGTAGCATGGATGCTGCTTAGTGGACAAACTAAAAGTTCCAATAATTAAACAAAAAGAGGCAACATACAAACACAAATAAACGTGCAGCCTAGCAATATATACAACTAACAAACCCACGCTAACATACGTGAATGACATTGATACAACCGAGAGCCAACCAATAAACACGCAAACAGGTGCATAATAAACGAAGCAGGTAATACAAGTGCACACATATACGAACAAACACACAAGGGCTTAAAAGATCAAAAGCGACTAAAACACAAACAAGTACCAACGCATAACATGACTACTCAAACTCGACACATGAAATTTCAAGCTATACAAATTCATACTCCAACGAATTACACGACTAAGATTGACCAGATAGAGCAGGAAAAGCAGCAAACAGAAACGAGGTGAATTGCATGATTAACGTGGTGAGTTACGAAACCAAAATTAATCGACAAAGCAAAATCATGAAAAATAATCTAGCCTACGCACATGAGTTACAAAGCTGGAAGAACGCGATAAACCAAATTTCTGACGATCAAACATGAACGAGACTCAATCATATATAGGCTAACAAGCAAATCCTGAATCAAAATAATGACAGCAAGTCGCACTACGCAAGTCATATTACACAAGAGAACTACACATGCATCCTAAATGAACAAAGGGGCACGAAACATTCTCACACACAAGTCACAATCATGCTACAAGTATAAGTCTAAAACATACGATAAAAAGCAATAACTACGATGATAAGCAACAGAGCGACAGAGAGTAATAAAGAACGACAGAGAGCGATAAAAAACGATAAAAACAATAATTTAAACAAAGTAAAGTGAGTATTTTGCACCCTCAACTTACATGTATCGTTGACCAAATATCCGAGTCGTAATCGATTGTAAGATTTTATCCCGAGGGGCCGTCGTCGACGAAAACAATTGTAAAAACCGTAGCTCCAAACCAAAACTGACAGCAATTTTCAAAAGCTTGTAACTTCTTCGTTTCTCAACGAAATTTCGAACCGAAAGATGTTTTGGAATCGTGGTAAAGTGAAATTTAAGACCTTGTAAAGAAATCAGAGAGGTTATGGTGTTTTCAACACGAAAAATGAGGTAGAAGAAGTGATAGCTGAACCAAAATCAGAAAAATCGTGCTCTGTTTTTGGAGCAGCTATTACGACTTCTTTGAGGGCTTTTTTGTGACTTTGTATTGTGTGTATATGCTGTATATTCGTGTCCCATGAAGGCTTGTGGATGGTATGTATATATAGGGTCAAAAAGTAGGGTTTTTCAAGGGAAAAGAGCAACTTGTCTCCTCTCTTCGAGAGCTGCTGTTGGAGGCTCGTTTTAGGGCTTTTAGGGTGTTTTCTTGAGTGTCAAGGCAAGGGCATATGGGTAGGATAGTTAGGATACGGGTACGGGTCATGGGTAGGTGAATAGGAGCCGGTTTCTGGTCTGATTATGGGCTGTAAAAACAGAGCACATGAATGGGATTTTGGGCTGCTTTTGGACGAGTTACTTGGCTTGGTTTTGGTCTGGGTATTCGAGGGGAAGGATGGGTAGAAAGGGCTTTGAAATTCGTGTTGAAACGGGCTCAAAATCGCTCTTGAAATTGGGCTTAAAACGAGCTTTAAAACTTGCTGTTAAGAAAATGAATTCGTCGAATACGATTTAATAAACTGTTTTAAAGGCATGAGAAACGACTTTTCAAGTCAAATATCAAATTTATAAAAGCGATTTTTCAAATCGAGTTACTTAAGATGATTTTTCAAATCGAAATATTTTATTTTCAATAAAACAAACTTGGGACAAAAATTTGACAGAGCAAATCAATTCAAATATCATTTAAATTAAAAAAACTATGTCGACAGCGTCCGGCATACATCGTAAAACGAACTCAAATAAATGACACGAAATACATGTTGTCCTATCATCATTGGGCATTTGTCGGGTTTTCTATAAATTTCCATATCGACAGATACGGGTATCTACAGAGCCCCCACTTTGACTAAGGCTTGGATAGGCGAAAGTCAAAGTAGACACTCAAGTCAATCGATGATCACGACTTGAGAGCCTTACGGGTCGTTTATGGTCCCTTAGACCTGTGTATAAAAGCTCACCAGCCATAAGAAGAAATCATACCTAACTCACGGTTCTAGATGCCTCCTCTTTCATTAAAGTGTGGGTTGAGCCTTATCCTTAGGCGCCTACGTATCCGTTGTGACAGAATCAAACCCATATCGTAGTTCGAGCTCGCTGGCCTGTAGCTTTCTGCTGCTTCGGCCCAAAACAAATGATATTTGTTTACTCGATTGAGTAAAGCCTATATCTGCGTTCTTTTGGAAGTGTCACTTCTTTTAGCTTCTGCTAGTACTTCTTCATTTCGAGGATGTCATCCTGTCGTCGGGGTCTAAGGTTGATGACTTTAGAGCCCCCGGTTGGAGCGTCCCTGCTCAATCTTAAAAACAAAACATAGCATACGACTCACATAGTGAAATCTGCGACTTTTACTCGAAAATGGGTCGTCGACCTACTTTTTAAACAAAAAGGATGGATCATCGATCCAAACTGAGAATTTTAATTCGAAAATGGGTCTTCGACCTGCCTTTTAAACAAAAGGGATGAATTATCGATCCGAACTGAGAATACTAATTTGGAAATGGGCCTTCGACCTGCTTTTTAAACAAAAGGGATGGATCATCGATCCGGACTGCGAACTTTAATTTTAAGTATTGCTTGAAAATGGATATTGCGCTGGAAATGAGTCATCGACCCGAGCTAAAACCAACATTTGCGTCCTCGATTCGCATTTCAAAATTTTTGTGTCCTCGACCTATTCAAAATTTTGTGACCTCGACCTATATTTTTAGATTAAAGAGTGGTGGGTCTTCGACCGGAAACTGTAAACATCTTTTGAAAATGGGTCGTCGACCCGAAACCGGAAACAGCTTTTGAAAATGGGTCTTCAACCCGCATCTTGAAAAGTGGATGAGTCGTCGACTCGAACTATAAACATCTATTGAAAATGGGTCTTCAACCCGCATCTTGAAAAGTGGATGAGTCATCGACTCGAACCATAAACATCTTTTGAAAATGGGTCTTCAACCCGCATCTTGAAAAGTAGATGGGTCATCGACCCGAACTATGTTAATCATTTGAAAATTGGGGCCATTAACCCGCATTTTGAGGAAAAGGCGAATGGGTCATCGACCCGAACTATAATTGTCATTGAAAATTGGGGCCATCGACCTCTATTTTGAAGGAAAAGGTGGATGGGTCATCGGCCCGAGCGCAAGACATCATCTGAAAATAGGTCATCGACCCCTATTTTGGAAAATGGATAGGTCATTGACTCGCATAGCAAATTTCATTTGAAAATCGAAAGAGGTCATCGAATAATTGAGCCATTAACCGAATTTAAAAACATCGTTTTTTTAAAGTTAGATTATGGGTCCCACCTAGACTACAAAATGTACTTGAAAATTGACACGGGGTATTGGTTAGCATCCATCAAATCGAATTGGGTTCTAGATCCGCATTGCAAACATCATTTTGAAAATTAAGAAGAGTCATCGACTCTGAATCTAAACATCATTTAGAAACTGAAATGGGCCATCGGCCCGCAAGCATCATTTTGAAAATTGAAGTGGGTCATCAACCCGCATTTGAAATTTGACCTCGGATCATCGACCCAAACTTTGCAATAAGGTTCTTGAAATGTTTGAGATTGAAGCATGGCCAAGTTAGCACGAAATGCGACACGAATGTGACATGAATGCGACAAGAACGTGACACGAGCAATTGACATTTGAACGTTCGACCATGACCGACTCGACCTAAGACAACGTTTCAAAGACGAGTAGACTAGTAACTGTGCAGGGTCCTTTAGGATGATTGACGCGTGGTTTGAAATGGATGTGGGTTAATAGCATCATGTTCTCTCCCTAAGCAAATTCTTTGTCGAGATGCGAACTAACTGTCAAAGTAAGCCTCTTTGCCAATTCCCCATTAAGAAAAAGATCATTCCAAGACTGGACAATTACTTATCTGAATATTGATTCTCATCTCCATCTAAATTGAGCACTAAGACAGACTCAACAGAAGTTGCTTCATTTGGACTTTGTAAAGACCCGTAAAAAATTGACCAGATGACAAATTAGATGATGGGTGGTGGTGGATTGTATCCCATATTCTAAAGGATTGCCTACATATTCGCGTGGAGCGAAATCAAATCCGATGTAGTTCGATCAAGGTGCATAAACATGGCATTTTTTTTCGTGTGCAACACTCGAAGGTTTCACCTAAGGTATCATGTTGTATCTTGTTCTAGCTTGTGAAGTACTGGCGGATCCCTTGTGGACCCTAAACGCTTGGGTGCAACTACATAAGCCAATGATTCTCGGAACTCAAGACTATGTCCCCATTACCGTTTTGAGAACGACTTCAAAAAAAGAACTGATGGTACTTTCTGACCATTTTGGCTTCGCCTTTAATTTTGACTTTGATCTTCGATCTCCGACGTGTTGCCACTCAATTTTTGTATTTTTGTATTTTTGTTTGCGTTTTTTGAGAATAGGCCTCACCCTTTGGGGCTTGGGCTTGTTCCAACTTTCCTAGATCTTGTGGTGGGCGGTCGCATGTGGTCATATGTATATCACGCCGGACTCCTCTGACAAGTTCGTTTGCTTATTAGGCACGCGATCGAGTACACGGAGGGCGATCCATGAATATTCGTACCTTTGGTCGCGATCAAATTCATGACCACTGTGGAGCTCCAAATTAATGGATCCTTCTCCAAAGGCAGAGGAGTAGTATACCACAAGTTGACTACCGGACCTTAGGTTTTTAGTTGTCGGAAACCCTTTGGTCTTTGTTTTTGTCTTGAGTTTGGTGTTGCACTTTAGAATTGAATACGTATTTCTACCCCAGGGACACCCTTCGAGTGTGTTGTGCATTTTTATCAGTTGGATTATGGAAGCAAATTAGAGACAAGATCAATTTCATTGATTTTGAGAAGGGGTTGGAAATAATTGTGGAAAAAACGAATCTTAGACTCAACTCAGACATAAGACTTGAATACGAATTCTGACTTATAATCACCAACCTCGGCTTTGAACTTTTCTCCTTTCAGGAGTTGACTCAGATGCTTGGTTTGAAAGTTACCCCACTTTTGCAACTTGACTTTGACTTAAGGAGAAGAATATGCGACTCAGGTTCAGAAATCGACACGGTTTCGACACTATTTGTAACAACTCGGGATGCAAATGGACTGGACCAGGTTAATCATGAAAAGACTCAGAACTTAACGACATGGTCTACGACCTAACTATGCAAATGCATGCGACATATGGACTTGAAGACAGACTAACAGTATGAGACTTAGACCCAACTAGACATGGACTCGGTGCATTTCATGCTTACTCGCGACTTGAAAAAGAAACTTGTTTTTTTGAAGTTGAGGTTTGAAATGGGCAGCACTTCGACTACAAAAAAGGCTTATTTGGTTCGAAATTTCAGTTTAACTTGGGCTAAATTTTACCTTTGAAAAAACTTCGCTTTGGTTGGAAAAAATTCTATTCTCAAATGGGTAGCATTTCAAAAGCGTTCGAGATTATTCTAATCCTAAACGTATAGCATTTCAGCTTAAAAACTATTCTTTTTTCAAAAGACGTAGTGTTGAGAATTGTTCGAGATTATTCAAATCCTAAACGGGTAGCATTTCAGCTTAAAAAGGATCTTTTTTCAAAAGACTGAGTGTCGAAGACTCTTCGAGATTATTCTAATCTTAAATGGATAGCATTTTGGTTTATAAGAGGATCTTTTTTCAAAAGATAATTTTTTTTTAAAAGAAAAAGAATGTTCTAGGATTTTCTAATCCTAACGAGGAGCATTTCAGCTAACAAAAGGATCTTTTTTCTAAAGACTTACCGTCGGAGACTGTTCGAGATTATTCTAATCTTAAACGGATAGCATTTCTGCTATAAATGGATCTGTTTTCAAAAGAGTTAGTGTTAAGAACTGTTCGAGATTATTCTAATCTTAAATGGATAACATTTCGACTTATAAAAGGATCTTTTTTCAAAAGAATTAGTGTTAAGAATTGTTCGAGATTATTCTAATCTTAAATGGATAACATTTCGACTTATAAAAGGATCTTTTTTCAAAAGATAATTTTCTTTTAAAGAAAAAAAGTTTTAGGATTTTCTAATCCTAACGAGGAGCGTTTCAGCTTTGAAAAGATCTTTTTCAAAAGAGCTAATATCGAAAATTGTTTAAGATTATTCTAACCCTAAACGAATAGCATTTCAGCTTAGAAAAGATCTTTTTTCAAAAGAGGCAATGTCAAAAATTGTTTAAGATTATTCTAACCCTAAACGAATAGCATTTCAGCTTGGAAAAGATCTTTTTTCAAAAGAGCTAATATCGAAAATTATTTAAGATTATTCTAACCCTAAACGAATAGCATTTCAGCTTAGAAAAGATCTTTTTTCAAAAGAGCTAATATAGAAAATTGTTTAAGATTATTCTAACCCTAAACGAAAAGCATTTCAGCTTGGAAAAGATCTTTTTTCAAAAGAGCTAATATCGGAAATTATTTAAAATTATTCTAATCCTAAATGAATAGCGTTTCAGCTAGGAATGGATCTTTTTTCAAAACAGCCTGAATCAAAAATTATTTAAGATTATTCTAATCCTAAAAAGGATGGCATTTCAGCCAAGAAATGGATCTTTTTTCAAAAGAGCTAAAATCGAAAATTATTTAAGATTATTCTAATCCTAAACGAATAGCCTTTCAGCTAGGAAGAGATCTTTTTTCAAAAGAGCTAGAACCGAAAATTATTTAAGATTATTCTAATCCTAATCGAATAACTTTTAGCTTGGAAGAGATCTTTTTTCAAAAGAGCTAACATTGGAAAAAAAATGTTTAAGATTATTCTAACCCTAAACGAATAACTTTTTAGCTTGGAGGGGATTTATTTTTCAAAAGAGCCAAAAATCAGAAAATATCTAAGATTATTCTAATTTTAGAAGGAAAGCGTTTCAGCTTAAAAAAAAAAAATTTATATTTCGAAAGAGATGGTATTGGAAAATATTTAAGATTATTCTAATCCTAAAAAGGAGAGCGTTTCAGCTATGAATGAATCTTTTTTTCAAAAGAGCTAATATCGGAAATCTGTTAAGATTATTCTGATCCTAAAAGAATAACATTTCTGCTAGGAAAAGATCTTTTTTCAAAAGAGCTAAAAATCGGAAATAATTTAAGATTATTCTAATCCTAAAAGGAAAGCGTTTCAGCTTGGACAAAAATCTTTGTTTTTCGGAAAAGAAAGTGTTGGAAAATATTTAAGATTATTCTAATCCTAAAAAGACAGCATTTCAGCTTAAAGAATGATTTTTTTTTTTTTTTAAAGGAAAGCATTTCAGCTCGAATCAAAAATCTTTTTCAAATGAGGTAGGGTTGGAAAATATTTAAGATTATTCTAATCCTAAAAAGACAGCATTTCAGCTTAAAGAATGATTTTTTCAGAAGGAAAGCATTTCAGCTTAAGTCAAAAATCGTTTCAAAAGAGATATTTAAGATTATTCTAATCCTAAAAAGACAGCATTTCAGCTAAGATTTTTGGAAAATATTCAATTGAATAGATGACAGTTTTGATAAAAAAAAAGGATTGAAAACATGGCTTTAGAATTCACAGAGCAATTAGTCATACGCAGTTCAAGGATGCAATGCATGAGCTAGACTATTCTAAGTCTCAAAAAAAGGGTCCATGCCAATGATTCCACGTTGTTAGGGAACTCACAATCCTCCATAAGTCAGGGACGAAATGGGGAGACGGCGGTTATTAACCTCGGCGGAAACACCTTGGTATTTAAACCAGACACAGTGAACGTCATTTCCCTACTTTGAGATCGACCCAAAGGGAGAAATGGTTCGAATCCTAACAGTATGATGCATAAATAACATAAAAAAGAAAGGGTACTCTAAATAGCCATCATTTTACTTTTCAAGTTTCACTGTCCCCAGCGGAGTCGCCAAATTGTGGACAAGGGAATTTGATCCACGCGATGTTTTATTTCAAAAACATTTTTAAATGAAAAGAGAGTCGCCACTAAATTTTATATGGAATTTAGAAAACCAATTTTAGAGAAAATGAGTTCGTGTGAGTTTACGTGTTAGGAAGTTTAAAAGAATTTCATTAATTTAACACCTAACCCCGCCCGTCGCAGTGACGGTCTCTACTAAGTAAAACCATGGCTATTATGAGTACACATGCGGATATGCAAACAGCGTTTTAACCCTAAACAAAAATATATCCATTCTAGGTCGTTTTAATGCACACACAACTTCGTCGAAGTTATTCAACATGGGTTCATTTACTATTCTAGCAAACAAAGAGAGGAAGCAGAAATACTTACCGACAGTATAAGATAGATTAACAAACGTTAGCGGCAGATAAATAAAAACAATTAACTCAACTGAATTACACACGAGTGACTAGCATGAATAATCAAACACTGCTCACGAATAAAAAAGTAACAAACATACGCACAAACGCAAGCAAACACTCAAGGGCCTACAATAATCAACAGCAACAAATAAGCACACAAGTACAGGCGTATGACATGGCTAATTATATGAACGAGAATAAGCAACTAACATGAACAAGCATTCCATACGAATATAAAGAAGTGACAAGCAGACATGCACGAACTAAAAGTCAAAGGCAAATACATAAGCACATAAACACACATAGGTAGCATGGATGCTGCTTAGTGGACAAACTAAAAGTTCCAATAATTAAACAAAAAGAGGCAACATACACACACAAATAAACGTGCAGCCTAGCAATATATACAACTAACAAACCCACGCTAACATACGTGAATGACATTGATACAACCGAGAGCCAACCAATAAACACGCAAACAGGTGCATAATAAACGAAGCAGGTAATACAAGTGCACACATATACGAACAAACACACAAGGGCTTAAAAGATCAAAAGCGACTAAAACACAAACAAGTACCAACGCATAACATGACTACTCAAACTCGACACATGAAATTTCAAGCTATACAAATTCATACTCCAACGAATTACACGACTAAGATTGACCAGATAGAGCAGGAAAAGCAGCAAACAGAAACGAGGTGAATTGCATGATTAACGTGGTGAGTTACGAAACCAAAATTAATCGACAAAGCAAAATCATGAAAAATAATCTAGCCTACGCACATGAGTTACAAAGCTGGAAGAACGCGATAAACCAAATTTCTGACGATCAAACATGAACGAGACTCAATCATATGTAGGCTAACAAGCAAATCCTGAATCAAAATAATGACAGCAAGTCGCACTACGCAAGTCATATTACACAAGAGAACTACACATGCATCCTAAATGAACAAAGGGGCACGAAACATTCTCACACACAAGTCACAATCATGCTACAAGTATAAGTCTAAAACAAACGATAAAAAGCAATAACTACGATGATAAGCAACAGAGCGACAGAGAGTAATAAAAAACGACAGAGAGCGATAAAAAACGATAAAAACAATAATTTAAACAAAGTAAAGTGAGTATTTTGCACCCTCAACTTACATGTATCGTTGACCAAATATCCGAGTCGTAATCGATTGTAAGATTTTATCCCGAGGGGCCGTCGTCGACGAAAACAATTGTAAAAACCGTAGCTCCAAACCAAAACTGACAGCAATTTTCAAAAGCTTGTAACTTCTTCGTTTCTCAACGAAATTTCGAACCGAAAGATGTTTTGGAATCGTGGTAAAGTGAAATTTAAGACCTTGTAAAGAAATCAGAGTGGTTATGGTGTTTTCAACACGAAAAACGAGGTAGAAGAAGTGATAGCTGAACCAAAATCAGAAAAATCGTGCTCTGTTTTTGGAGCAGCTATTACGACTTCTTTGAGGGCTTTTTGGTGTTTTGTAACTTCTTCGTTTCTCAACGAAATTTCGAACCGAAAGATGTTTTGGAATCGTGGTAAAGTGAAATTTAAGACCTTGTAAAGAAATCAGAGTGGTTATGGTGTTTTCAACACGAAAAACGAGGTAGAAGAAGTGATAGCTGAACCAAAATCAGAAAAATCGTGCTCTGTTTTTGGAGCAGCTATTACGACTTCTTTGAGGGCTTTTTGGTGTTTTGTAACTTCTTCGTTTCTCAACGAAATTTCGAACCGAAAGATGTTTTGGAATCGTGGTAAAGTGAAATTTAAGACCTTGTAAAGAAATCAGAGAGGTTATGGTGTTTTCAACACGAAAAACGAGGTAGAAGAAGTGATAGCTGAACCAAAATCAGAAAAATCGTGCTCTGTTTTTGGAGCAGCTATTACGACTTCTTTGAGGGCTTTTTTGTGACTTTGTATTGTGTGTATATGCTGTATATTCGTGTCCCATGAAGGCTTGTGGATGGTATGTATATATAGGGTCGAGAAGTAGGGTTTTTCAAGGGAAAAGAGCAGCTTGTCTCCTCTCTTCGAGAGCTGCTGTTGGAGGCTCGTTTTAGGGCTTTTAGGGTGTTTTCTTGAGTGTCAAGGCAAGGGTATATGGGTAGGATAGTTAGGATACGGGTACGGGTCATGGGTAGGTGAATAGGAGCCGGTTTCTGGTCTGATTATGGGCTGTAAAAACAGAGCACGTGAATGGGATTTTGGGCTGCTTTTGGACGAGTTACTTGGCTTGGTTTTGGTCTGGGTATTCGAGGGGAAGGATGGGTAGAAAGGGCTTTGAAATTCGTGTTGAAACGGGCTCAAAATCGCTCTTGAAATTGGGCTTAAAACGAGCTTTAAAACTTGCTGTTAAGAAAATGAATTCGTCGAATACGATTTAATAAACTGTTTTAAAGGCATGAGAAACGACTTTTCAAGTCAAATATCAAACTTATAAAAGCGATTTTTCAAATCGAGTTACTTAAGATGATTTTTCAAATCGAAATATTTTATTTTCAATAAAACCTACTTGGGACAAAAATTTGACAGAGCAAATCAATTCAAATATCATTTAAATTAAAAAAACTATGTCGACAGCGTCCGGCTTACATCGTAAAACGAACTCAAATAAATGACACGAAATACATGTTGTCCTATCATCATTGGGCATTTGTCGGGTTATCTATAAATTTCCATATCGACAGATACGGGTATCTACAGAGGGTAAGGATAGGGGCAACGTGGCACAATCTCAACGCTCCAAATTAATTTGATCCGACGGCTATTATGAGGATGCAGGACTCACCAAATTTGAGTGGATTCATAGGATCCTATTTCTATATATATATATATATATATATATATATATATATATATGTATATATATATATATAGAGTTAGGATCCGGTACATCCTAACATCTTTGTACATCCTACATCCTAATCTAAGCCCTTAGATCAAAGGAATGGAGGGCCAAGATTGAGCCAAAAAAAAAAAAAAAAAAAAAAAAGCGCGCGGCCTAACTATTAGTTATAAAGTTACTATGATTTGTTTTGATACTTTTAGTTCTAAATAGTGATACTTTCAGTTATCGTAAGTGATACTTTTTGTAGGATGTAAGACATAAATATTTTGCTATAGATTTACAGCATCGTGATACTTTTAGTGTAACACTGTGAAACTTTTAGTGTAAATTAGTGATACTTTTAACATAATATTGTGACATAATATAAAATAAAGTGATACTTCCCCATAATGTTTTGTTACTTTTAACATAATATTGTGATACTTCTTATATTAACATTTGATACTTCTTACAATAAATTCATATATATATATTGAGTAATGAAACATTGTAGAATTAAAATCATAATGAATTCAACAGCATCGTGATACTTCTTGTGTAATAATATGATACTTTCAGTTTAAATTAGTGATACTTCTATTTAAAAAAATAATATTACAAGCAACTCATTGAGACATTTCATCAAACACTTAGTGTACAACACACAAGAACACAATAATAACTTAATTAAACATAGTAGTTCCACCACATCAAAGTGAGATGACGATGAACGATTACGATCACGATGAACATCAAATTGAACGATGACGGTAATGATGACTTTGAACGCAAAAGCTTCAGTTGATGATGAAGATGAATGATGATGACAAACATAAAATTGAACGATGACGATATGAAAATTCAACATAAATCGATGCATAAATTGATGGAGGAGAATTATATTTTTATTTAGCACAATTAAATGTAGAAATTGGTAGATGAGAATTGAATGACAAAAAAAAAAAAAGAATTGAAAAAAAAAAAGAAAAAAAATAAAAAAATAAATCCCCCCTCATAAAGAAAAAAAAAATAAAAAATAAAAAATCCCCCCTCATAAAGATAAAAACAAATAAAAAAAAAATAAATCCCCCCTCATAAAGGGGAAAAAAAACAAAAAAAAATAAATTCACCCTCATAAAAAAAAAAAAAATTAAATAAATAAATCTCCCCTCACATTAAAAAAAATAAATAAATAAATAAATAAAAAATAAATAAATCTCCCCTCACCAAAAAAAACTATAAATCTGAGCCATTGGATCATCAAGATCCTAGGGCTGAGATTTGGATGTAGGATGTATAATTGTTGGGAGGATGTATAAGATCCCATTTCTATATATATATATATATATATATATATATATATATATATATATATATATATATATATATATATATAAACAAGTTCAAACGAGACACCTAAATATTAGACAAGGCTTGAGACACAACATTTTAGCCTTTTTGGTGAATCTTTAACATAGTTTCATGAAACTTCAAAAATTGTGAAACTTTAATGTCTTAAAGTTTCACAATTTTGTTAAAGTTTCACAATTTTTAAAGTTTCATAAAACTATGTTAAAGTTTCACAAAAAAGGCAAAAATGCTGTGTCTCGTTTGTGTCTCGCAATATTTGCTGTCTTGATATAACTTTACTCTATATATATATATATATATATATATATATATCTATATATATATATATATATATATATATAGAATCAGGTTCAAACGAGACACCCTACTTAGAGCGAGGCAGCGAGGCAGCATCTACACCCTTGCTTTAATATTGATCAACGGCTGACATTATTTGGGCAAAATCAAAGAAAAAAAAAATAATAATAATAAATAAAAAAAAAACGGCTGAAATATAGTTCTCATTCTTTGATTGATACACTTACCAAAATTACACTCTAAAATATTATCTCCCTTTCATATTCATAATTCAAAATAAACTCCCTCAAATATACGTTCTCTTTCTTCTTCCTTTCTTGTTCTTCTTCCTTTCGTTTGTTTTTCTTCCATCGACACTCAACTCCAATTTTTTTTTTTCTACCATTCCAAGTGTATCCTCCTTGTTTGCCCCGATTTACAAGTATTTATTTCCGTATTCTCCACTTATTTTGAGGTATTTTTTTTTTTTTTTTTTTTTTTTTTTTTTTTTTGTTTCTTCCGTATTGCATGTGCTTGATCTGCGATTCATTGTAGATAGTCGATGTTGCCGTGTTATTTTCATTGTTGGTTGCAATATCCCTCTCCAATTATTTCAATATTTTTTTTTTAAATTAATTATCCTGATTGTTTAATTTCATTATTAATTTATGTAGAAGTTATCTTAAGTTGAAGGTATTCATCTTAAATTTTGTTGTGCTTTCTGTATTGTTTTGATTTAGAGATGAGTAATGAAGATAACAAGAAGAAGAGTTCTGCTTCTACTCTTGTTGTTAGGTGTCGTACCAAGAAGTTATTTGACATGATTGAACTTGGTGATGCTCAAATAGCATTTGTCAAGAGTTTAGGGTTTGGTGGTATTTTGGAGTTGAAGTTTGCACAATATCCATCTGAATATGTACACCACTTTGTCGAGTCTTTCAATGATGGTAGTTATCTTTTAGATCGGCCAATCAAAGGACTTCCTTGTGAGCAAGTATGGCGTTCATGATGTATTTGCTCGCCAATGGGCCCTCATCCAGTTCTGTGTTGGCCCTTTGCTCGAATGAAAGAGGCTAGGACCGACGCTTGGCAGTATCAAAGATGGTTTCCGTAAGTTGTTTGGCGTTAATGGCAAGGATACTATCCCTTTATGTCGTCTGGAGTCAGAAATAGTGGCGACTATTGATGGCGGGGATAAATTTAAGCAACTATTTGTCGCTTTTACATTGTCATATTTTTTGTGCCCGAGCCTCTAATGGGGCGTCGGTTTGAAATTTACGCTTAGTGGAGGATGTCAATCGTATCGCCCAACTTGGTGGTGTTCTTTCATTTTGGATGATATTGTAGGCCATTTGGGAAGAAATCGAGACTCAATCGAATTCTTTAACCAGGTTGTTGGCCTTTGCTAATGATAATATACTTCCACCGGTTCGATTTCGTGGTAAGTCGGCTCAGCGACATTCCATTGGTGAAGCATTGGAATAATGAGAGTATGCTTGATAGGCTAAAGGAGAGCTTCTTGGGGGTAAGTTAGGCGTCAATTACGTGACTCATTAGTTATCCTCATTTGTCGTGATCCAAATTATCATATTCCACACCTTGACCGTGGTAACCCCCAAGAGAACGACCAGTGCTGAAAAACCCATTGATAGCGTTAATCTTTGGTAATACTAAAATTCCTCGTGACGACCGCAATGCTAGTACATTTTCCGATAAGTTCATTCAAATCCCACTACCACCGGGGTTGATGATGATCATCGATTGACTTGAAAGTCGTTGGCGTGAGTACCTTCTTTTTGTTTTCTTCGTTTTTACGCCATTAATAAAACTATTACGTAAAGATTTGTCAACTGTAATATAATTTTGTAGAACTTTATGAATCTTTGTTGTGTATATTTCTTACAATACGATGATACGTTTTAAATCGGGTGATACTTTGAACTTGTTTCATGAGTGCTAAAACTACCATACGACTTTTTGTTTTTTCGACAAAAATCAGTGAAGAACTTCAACCCCTTTAGGTGAAATCAGAACCCAGTTTAACCAAACTTTAATGTATGGCGAAGTAATGAAACTCTTTTTCTTCGTTTTCTGTCATCGATTAATTATTTCGTGTTTAATAATCAATTATTAATTACTTATTCATTAATTTCATACGGTGATTGCACAAGTTGTACCTTGGATGCAACGTAATGCTCTTGTATTCCACGATTGGTATTGCAACGCTCAAACCGGATTAAGAGTATGACTAGCCTCGCTTCCCTCCCATCCGACTTTGCACCTTCTCAATCAACCCAGGCTTTTTGAGAACCACGAAGTTCACAGACACGTTGGCGAGGTTGTAGACATTACGATGCGGTTGAAGTCAACAAATGGTAGGGCACCTAAATTGCAGGACTATAGCACTACGCAAGTGCAACCGCCCTTGACGACCTACGCGAGGTTGACTTGGGGAATGATGAAGGTGAATTTTCTTTTAAATCCCCTCCACATACGTCTCCAGTTAACCCCGGGGTCGTGAACACATCGTCACATACAATCACCCCAGAAGATATTTCTATGTTATCCGACCTGTACACCACTCCCGAGATCAACGACGCTTTAAAAAAGTATCACCAATCTCAGCCTTCTCATGGCTCACCTAATGTAGAAGTCGGTGCGACGGAGTTCCATCAGAACTCATTCGGAGTTTCGAGCAATGAATTCACTGGTAAATTTTTTAAGCAAGGAATCGTCGTCACACGAGTTGCAAAAGATTCTGTGCCACTGAAGAGGCCATCGGAGGGAAATGTTTCTCAGGAGAAAAGGGAAGCGGTCACGGACACGGAAAAGCGTAGTTGAGCAGTCCGAAGTTCAAACACCTATCGTGGAACAAAGCGCAGTTCCTAACTCTGGAGATAGGACCGTTACTGTGTTGAAGTGTCGTTCCCGAGGTAAGGGGGACGGCCTGGGGTGCACACTCGACTGTGGACCAGCGGGAGGTCAGGAACGAACACTTGTAGTGTCCGCTTATCTACGTCCATATCAAAGCCTCATCCACAGTATGAAAGAACTTCAAAAACATGCGGATGACTACTGCTTCCTAGACGACCACAACCTGGACCCCGAGTAAGTTGCCTTAATTATTTAAACGTTTCTTTATGCGTGAGTTCCTTTTTAGCTTCCCCCGTAATATACATTTAATTCATTCACTTTGTTAATGGTACACAGCGAAGTAGTCGCCGAATTACGGTGGTCAGATCCTTACTAGGAAGGATATCCAATCGTTGACTGACCGTAACTTGACCACAAATGTGTTAGAATGTTGGTCGATTCTTCTCAATAAAATTGCTTCTCAGGAGTCCGAGGGCCCAACTGTAGCATTCTTCGGTCAGGGTCATATGGTAATTACTTATATATTGCGATTACGCCCTTATTTATTATAATCTCTAATCTCATCACAGGTTCTATAATTAATCCACACCAATATCAACGATTTAAACCCCTTGTTTCAGGATAACCTCCATACCATACTCCATGGTAGAGTTGGCGATACACAAGAGAGCGATTTACATGACCAGTGGTTTGAGAATTGGGACAAATTCGTGAAACTATGTGGTAGTTTTAATATGGACGCTGACCTTGTATTTGTCCCGCTTCATATTGAAGGTCACTATTCTGTGGTGGTTGTTAATTTTCTGAAGAAGACAGTCGATATCATCGACAATCAGAAACCTTACGAGACCGAAGAGGATTCCGGCATTAATTTCTACTCAACCTACGTCACTGTTAGTTTACATACATGTCCCCTCCTATTCACGCTAACTAAATTTTACATACTCGTAATTTCATATAGTTGTTTCTTCATTTGCAAAGATGGCGGCACACCATTTTTACTGGAGAAAAAGGGTCTCTCAAAAGGCGGTGAGATCACCGACTTTCCTGTCGAATATGTTTTACTAAAGTGGCAGGAGAAAGAGGATAACGATCATGAGTCAGGTTTGTTCACAATGATGCACATGGCTCTCTATGAAGGCGCTCCTTTTGATCACGACAACCTTAAATCGAAGAGACTAAGAAATTACCTAGTCGTTCAACTTGCAGCAGCCTTACTCTTAGCCGACTGTAACTTGTTACGTGATGGGTTCATTAGTAAGCTCAACAACTTTCAGAATGACAAACAACAGTTATGGAAGACACTCAAAGGCAACCGACAACTCGAAGAGTTTCGGGTCAAGCTTGTTTGAAAGGGTTTTATTTCTAATATATTACCTTCCGTATTGCTATGTAAAAACAATTTAAATGTTATTGCTGCACTTTATTTTGTTGGCCTTTAGAGGCAGTACATCATTATGAACATCATGAAATGTTGATGATTTATCTTTTAAGTTCTCACTAATCTGAAATGTAGAATTTTTAACCCCCATCATTGAAGCTTTGTCACAGTTTGACGAAACTTCAGAAACTATGAAACTTTAACAAAACTGGGCAACTTTATCACATTGGTGTTTCAAAGATTAAAGTTTATTGAAAATGTGTTAGAGTTTTAAATGAAAATGTTAAAGTTCTTTGCACCGACTTCCTCAACTACATCTATAGACAACTTTAAAAATGTTTTAAAGTTTGAAGTTTTATTTAACTATAACGAAACAATAACCATTTTTGGTACAACTTTAACGCAGATCAATAAAACATCAACTGTGACATTATGCTTAACCAATTTCAAAAACTACTTATTAATTTTAACAAATAACAATCATCCAATAAAAGGAAATTCCAACAACAATTCAACATAAAGAACAATTAACTAATTTTGAGACAAATCAATGTCTTCAGCTTCTTCTAGTTGCACTCTGACTCTTTCGGCAAAGCGTTAGGGCAATTCCTTTTATCATGGTGCGCCATTTGTTTACAATTTTGCACATGCGTTTGGGTTTTTATTTGCTTCAACCGCTTTACTCTTTGTCGACAACAACCTCTTCCCACTCCCTTATTTTGGGTGCTTAGGGGCATTATGGAGACCTCCGAACTTGCCTTGCATCCTAGCAATTTCTCAAACTCTTCTTCCTTACTAACGTGAACCTTTGTTTGGTTTTCTTCTCTAAAACCACGTATCATTTTAGAAAGCTCCTCAACGTAGCGCACATCAACATTCTGAAGGAATCCAACTGCCTCATGTATTTCCGCCCAGAGTTTCGTCAACGCTAGTTGTTTGGGATCTATAGTGGCTGTGCCCAAAACCTCTAACCCCTCAAATATGTCACTGTTCATAGAGGAAGCCTCCTTAGTCCACCGTCTTGCTACACAAGAACTAGGAATAGATTTCAACCCATGGCTCGTAAAAATCCAAAGAATATGTCTCGCACACCATTCCTCTTCGATCAAAAAGTCTGCAGTGCAACTAGCCAGTTAAACCATCTGTCCAAAAATATAGAAAATAGGTTACATTAATTATCAGTACTTTAACTGAAATTCTTACAACTTTAACAAAATAATATAAAACTACAACAACGTGCTCCATTTTAACACATTTCAAACATTAGTGACCAAGTACCAAGAGTCGAACTTACAGATAACACTATAACCAAATATCTTAAAACTACAAGTATACGTCTGCAACTTTATCAACAGACGGCGGAAATACAACACAAATATTGAATGGAATACGCAACAACCCAAGACATACAATACCTGGATTGTAATGCACCACAAACGCTTTCCCCCTGTTTGAATCCATGACGGTTGTAATCTCCTCCTGTTTTCCTTCCGTATACCCTCTACAATAACAAGAGTTCATGGATTTTTCCAACTCCTCTTGGAACTCTTCAAACATCTTAAGAGTGTATATCTTAGCACCGTCTTCCTCAATTTTTAAAGTTGTAATTAGCTTGGGGGAGGAATACCTGCCATCGTTATCCAACTTCTTTTGAGTATGTCGTTGTTGATCCATAGCACTTTCAAAACGCATCCAAAACTCAACTAAGGTTCCCGACTTGTGCTCAAACCGTTTGAAGAAGCTGTTCTCACTTTCCGACCTTTGTGTTGTCCTCATAATCGACCCCATTCTTAAATCATGACAGTGTGCCATCACCCATTGCCTTCTAATCAGAAAACACTCCTCAAACCAATCTCCCTTCCCAACACCATGTGTAACAACCTGGTTTTTCGTGACTTTAATTAAACTAAGGCGGAAAATTAATTAAGTCTATATATTACAAACCAGCTGTTATCGTATTAAAACTCTAAATACATAGTACGAGTTTTAGGATAAAACAGAGTATATATTCTATTACAAATCTCTCCAAAAACAACGGAGTGCAAAATAAGGTAAAACATCCCCAGCATTTGATAAATATAAGCCCTCGGGGTACCTGCAGTTCATCTCGTATTAGTGTTTTCTCCCCCAACACAATGTAAACGCATCCAATAAATCATGTAGTACAGCAATTATAGACATGTGCAACATACATGATAATTAAACAAAACAGATGGAAAACAGGCAAGCAAAGCACATAAGAAAATCATGATGATCCAAACACGAGTATAAACCCAACAATATATCATGCAACACTTATAACCAATCCTGTTCAATAAAACAATATCATTTCATTCATAATCGGGGTAGTCGACCCTTTTCAATTATTCATATAGCAACATATACTCGCGAGTCTTGACTACAGAGCGACTTGTGTACTCTCATAGTATATCAAAGTGCACTAGTTACTCAGACTCGTATATCAGATCAAACACTAAGTAGCGTACGTGATAACTACCTAATATCCAATACAACATGGATAATCTATCATACGTTGTCCTATGAACCACAACCAGTCAGGATGGAAGCATGCAAAACCCTACAAAAGCAAGGCCTGCTCATAAGCTGCCGGGTACATCAACGGACTTTAATGCTAGTATACCACTAGGTAAGAAGGACGATTCAATCCCTTATCTTATGTGTGCACACACTTTCACTTAGAAACGACACAGTCCTCGCTACTCGAGAGAGTATGCTTTTCCTAACCAAAACGATTAATACCTAACGACAAGGTCCCCGGGTGGGATGGTCATTTTCCGTTACCTCGTATGGACCGCAAAACGCAACAATTATGCCCATTCAAGGGTTGTATCGCTGCTTGCCTAAAGACTATGAGAGTCATTAGACGCCTCGATCCAAGATCGAGAGTGAAAGAGTCCCCATACGCGCTACCTTTCCAACCATGGCACAATAGATTCGCAACATGACAGACACCGAGTATTTAACAAGTACATTCTTTATCATTTTCTCGTTCCTTTATTTCTCCAAAGGAGTTCATAATAATTAATAACGTCGAACTTGTATAATGAAAATTTTAGTTCTATGACTCTTCGTAAACTAAGCACATAGAAACTTAAATAATTTATTTGGAGTTCAATCGTAAATTTTAAATATTTTTACTATTCAATGATTTACTATTCATCGTATTTACTATTCATCGTATTTACTATTCATCGTATTTACTATTCATCGTATTCCACTATTCATCGTATTTTACTATTCATCGTATTTTACTATTCCTCGTATTTTATACTAAGTATTTTATTCAGTATATTTATACTTAGTATTTTATTAGTTTATTTATACTTAGTATTTTATTAGTATATTTATACTTAGTATTTTATTAGTTTATTTATACTTAGTATTTTATTTAGACTTTAAACTAAGCTTATTTATTTTCTAAGTGTAGAATTCTAGTTTTAAAGTCGTTAAGTTCGCTTTTGTACTTAGTGATTTTTGGAAATATTTTAAGAGTCTAGTTTTAAAGTTGTTAAGTTCATTTTGCATTTAGCGGTTTTGAAATATATTTTAATTGAACTCGTTAAGTTCATTTTGTATTTAGTGATTTTGAAACATATTTAAATCAAAGTGGTTAAGTTCATTTTCATACTTGGTGATTTAAATGATATTTCATAAGTAAAACTTGCTTTAGATTTAGTCGTATACTTAGCTAAAATTTAAGCGGTTTCAAATTTTAGCGAGGTTGTCGTAGTTCATTTTAAATAGTCCATATCTCCATATCCACAATTAAGCATAGGTAGTAACACACGATGTGATTCATTTTAATATATGTAACGTATATTTTTTTATCGGTTTCGTTGATTCTTTTTATTAACGATTCTTTTTACAACAAAAATATAAAACTAATTACTAATCAATTATAGTGATTAAGTGATAAATTCATTTTGACCAAAATTGACCCAAAAATAACAAAAATGCCGAGAGCCTTTATTTAATTTAGCTATTTATCCCTTTTGTTATTTTTATTAATAAATCATTACTTTAACTATTTTAATTACTTAAGTGATAAAAATATAAAGTGACAAATTCATTTTAGGTCAAAAAGGGACCCTAAACCGTGGCACTTAACTACTTAGCGATTTATTTTCGTTTTCTAATTTTATCGGTTTTTGACTTAAAGTTTTTATATACTAATTATTTAATTTAGTCTAAAGCGATTTAACTAGTACCTAAAAACAATAAATAACTAAAACTTATAAAAATCATAAATCAAACTAAGTTATAAAATGAAGAACACATGAAGATTTGAAGAACCCTAATTATTTTTCACATGAACTTTTTAACTCAAATTTTTATATGTTATTATAATTTTCTCAAATTTTTCATACGAGTCTAATTTAACTAGACTAATCATAATATGTTATTTAGAAAAATTAAAACTAAAAATTGGTCCAAAATATTCATGTATGCAGTGTATATATATATATTTTCCTAAATTTTGATTTTTGATTTTTATACTTCTAATTCAACAACTAATTTATTCTATATCATATATATATTTAATCATTAATGAAAAACAACTACAAACATTAACACACAAAAGAAAAATCATTATAACATAAGAATAACAACAATCACTTCAAGAACACAATAAAACATTTTAACACATTTAAATTCATAACTAATTCATTTTAAGTCCTAAACAAAAACTAATTATATATTCATGTACATACTAGCCTTAGTATTTTAAGCATGCAATTTACAAAAATTAAAGCGAAAAATTAAAGCTAAAAATAGAGGGTGGTCGTGGTTTTTGGTAAATGAGCAACACATTCTATTTTTCGATTTTTGTCTCCTAATTTATCATGTGATGCTAGGTGTTCATAAACACAATAAATATAACACATAAACATTTATTTCATGCGATTAACAAAATTAAAACCTAGGGTGGGGGGGCACCTTAATTAGGTTAGAAGCAAATTTGTTTAGCAGCTTGCCTGGATCGACAATATGATCAAGCAGAAGCTCAAGTCGTCTTCACCACCTTGCTCCTCGTCTTTGATTAGGAGAGTACATAAAAATGAAAATAAGAAAGTTAGTAATTTATTTTACTAAGCTAGCTAAACATTACTAATAAAATTTATGTGTAGTATTGTTTTTAGTTTAGTTGTTGTTTTCATTTTAAATGATTTCGATTTATGTTCATATTTTAATTGTATGTATATAGAGCAAGTGAGTACTAAATATAAATGATGAAGAGCTTATTTAAGTGTGCTAATTAATTTAAGTAAGTAAAATGAAAGATTAAAGGAGGAAAAGAATTAAAGAGGATGAAAAATAGATGTGTTCTTGAGCTTGTATGAAGAACAAGCTTACTAATGCTCTTGAGTAAGATTTTATTTAGAGAGAAAATGAGTTGAAGTGTTGGTTGTGTGTGTATTGTATGTGTGCCGTATGTATGTAGTAGTAGTAGTAGTTTTGTTGTTTTGTTTTTGTAATGTAATATAATGTTTAATGTTTAATTAAAATAGGTTGTGATGATGAAATATTGTAGGATGGTAAGTGTTGGTAGTGTGTAAGAGAAAAATAAGGCAAAGCATGCTCATGTGTAAGAGCAAAGAATGGAAGAGGATGAGCTTTGGACTTGGTCCAAAATTTCGGCCAAAGCAAGCTACAAGTGGCCCGATTCTCGTTTTTGAAATTTTCGATTTGCGCGCACGCGAAAAGTCTCGAAATAAAATATATAGTCTTAAAATGATGGTTCGAAGTGAGGTCAAAAATTAAAATGAAGAAAAACGTAGAAGAGTAATAAAAATGAAAAATGGCCTTAGGATCCTCGAAACTTTTAATAAAAATCTCGTTTGGTCCAAATATATATTTTTTTCGTCGAATGTTATCGAATTAAATCATTATGATCAAACGTCAAAAAGTTTATCAGTCTTGAATAAGTGTGACTCATTATATCGAGTTTTAGTGAAAGTGTTAGTTAAATCAAAAGGAATAGTAATCTTATATTATTATAATATGTTTTGTTAGTACTAATCTAAATTGATTAGGCCTTAACCATTTTGTGAGATTAGGATTATGAGTAAGAAGATTAGAAAAAGAATTAGGTGATTTAAATCATCCTATGTGGCTCAAACCACTTTTCTAAATTTTACCTCGATTTGCGTGCCAAAATTTGTTGTTGGGAAATTTGTCGTATAGTCTCTATTTGATTTATCGAGTTTGAATATGAAAGAATAAAGTTCAAATTCAAAGTAATTCAAAATGGATTTAGTTTAGGTATGAAAATGACATGCGGTATTGTATTAGAAATTTAATGGCGAGGATGATTAATTATTGATTTCCTAATTATAATTAGTTTAAATTAACACTGGTGTTACAATCCTCCCTTAAAGAAGTTTAGTCCCTAAACTTAAAGTTAACTAGGTGATTAAGGTTACTGCATTTGAAACGATTAGGGTACTTCTCCTTCATTGACGCCTCGGTTTCCCAAGTAGCTTGTTCGGTGTTATGACCCCTCCAAAGGACTTTAATTAAGGGTATTGCCTTTCGTCTCAGGGTCTTGGTTGCCCGTGCCAAGATTTCCACGGTTTCTCGTGAGTACAACATATTAGGCTCGATCTCGATGACATCGGGTAAACGATGTGGCTTGGATCGGATCGATACCTCGTAGTGAGATACGTGGAAAACATTGTGTACTCTCGATAGGTTAAGCGGTAGGGCAAGTCGACACGCCACCTCCCGATTCGCTCAAGTATCTCATAGGGTCCTATATACCGGGCTTAGCTTCCCTTTTAAGCCGAATCGTTTCACCCCTTTCATGGGCGACACCTTCAGAAATACTTTGTCACCTTCCTGGAATTCAATAGGCTTACGATGTTGATCAGCATACTGCTTTTGTCGATCTTGGGCTGCTAGTAGTCTTTCTCGGATGATCTTAATGTGCTCGATTTGGTCCTGAATAGTCTGGGGTCCGGTGCCCACATTGTCGCTAGCATCGTCCCAACACACTGGACTTCGACATTTCCTCCCATATAGAGCTTCAAAAGGGGCACATTTGAGGCTGGCATGATAACTGTTGTTGTAGGAGAACTCGATCAATGGTAAACTTTTTTCCCAGTTAGCGCTAAACTCCATCGTGCAAGCTCTCAACATGTCCTCTAAAGTTTGAATGGTTCGTTCAGTCTGGCCATCTGTAGCCGGGTGAAAAGCGGTGCTCATTTTCAACTGGCTACCTAAGGCTTCTTGCAGCTTCTTCCAGAAATGGGAAGTAAACCTTGCGTCCCTATCAGAAATGATATCGAGGGGCACGCCATGCAGTCTGATCACTTCTTTTTCATAGGCCTTTGCTAAATCATCCAGTCCCCATGTCTCCCTTATCGGGATAAAGTGGGCAGACTTCGTTAATCGATCCACAATGACCCAGATTGCATCTTTACCACTCGAGGTCCTCGGTAGTCCCATAATGAAGTCCATTGAGATTGAGTCCCATTTCCCTCGTGGTATTTCTAACGGTTGTAGGAGTCCTCCCGGTCTCTGATGTTCGAATTTCACCTTCTGACAAATCAAGCATTTAGCTACGTGTTCGGCTATCTCTTTTTTCATCCCGATCCACCAGAATCGTAATTTCAAATCTTGGTACATCTTGTCTGACCCTGGATGTACGGAATATCGTGTGCTGTGTGCTTCGTCTAAAATTCTGCGTTTTAGCGCTTCATTGTCCGGTATACACCATCTCTCCTTGAATCGAAGACTTCCGTCAGGGTGGATTTTAAATCCTTCAGTCCCTTCTGACGGAATCCTTTTTCGGATCGTTACTAGCTCAGGGTCTTCCCATTGTAGTGCTCGGATGTCGTGGAGTATCTCGGGTTCCACTACCATTGCATTTAAATCCGCATCATCGGACTGTACTAAGTCCAAGTCCAATCTTCTCAAATCTTGAACGAGGTCTGATGGAATCTCCCAGATATTATTCAGTGAGCGTGGAGTTTTACGACTTAAAGCGTCTGCTACGACGTTTGCTTTTCCTTCGTGATAGAGCAGCTCGATCTTGTAGTCTTTGATTAGTTCTAGCCACCTCCTTTGTCTCATATTCAGCTCTTTCTGCGTGAATATGTACTTCAAACTCTTGTGGTCAGTGTAGAACTTTATGCTGACTCCGTAAAGATAATGTCGCCAAATCTTCAAAGCGAACACAACTGCTGCGAGTTCAAGGTCATGGGTCGGATAGTTCTTTTCATGTACCTTGAGTTGTCTAGATGCATAAGCGATCACCTTGCCCTGCTGCATTAGAACACATCCTAGTCCATTTAAGGACGCATCGCTATACACCTTGTATTCATCCCCATCAGTTGGTAGGGCTAGGACCGGCGCGGTAGTCAGTCTTGTTTTGAGTTCTAGGAACGCCTTTTCACAGTCTTCGTTCCACACAAATTTGGAGTCCTTCTGTAGGAGTTTAGTCATTGGGCGTGCTACCTTTGAAAAGTCAATGCGATAAATGCGTAGTAACCAGCCAAACCTAGAAAGCTTCGAACCTCTGTGACGGTCTTGGGTGCGACCCACTCCTTTACGGCTTCTATCTTTGCTGGGTCTACCATTACTCCCTCCTTCGAAATCACGTGGCCCAGAAATGCCACTTCACTCAACCAGAATTCGCACTTAGAGAATTTTGCATACCATTTATCTTTCCTCAAAATCTCCAATACAGTGCGTAGATGTTCTTCGTGTTCTTTCTCAGTCTTTGAGTAGATTAGGATGTCATCTATGAATACGACCACGCAAACGTCCAGATATTCGTGGAAGGTTCTGTTCATCTGATCCATGAACACTGCAGGTGCGTTGGTGAGGCCAAAAGGCATCACTTTAAACTCATAGTGGCCGTATCACGGATCTAACGCGGTCTTCTGTATGTCCTCCTTTCGTACACCTATCTGGTGATAACCCGATCTTAAGTCAATTTTGGAGAAAACACCTGCTCCCTTGAGTTGATCGAATAGGTCGTCTATCCTTGGCAAAGGGTAACGATTTTTGATTGTAACCTTGTTGAGTTCACGGTAGTCGATGCATAGGCGCATACTCCCGTCCTTTTTCTTCACAAAAAGTATAGGAGCGCCCCAAGGCGAGGCACTCGGCCCGATGAAGCCTCGATCTATTAACTCCTCCAATTGTTTCTTAAGTTCACGGAGTTCAACCGTGCCATTCGGTAGGGTGCCTTTGAGATTGGTGCGGTGCCTGGCAGTAAGTCGATTGAGAACTCTACGTCTCGTGCAGGCGGCAGGCCTGGCAGTTCATCAGGAAACACATCCGGGTATTCATTTACAATGTGAATGTTCTCAATCTTTTTCTCGTCCTCTATTTTGTTGATGCTGCACAGAAATACTTGATGTCCCTTTCTCCCCATGCTCTGAATTTTCATGGCAGACACGAATCGCACTTTTTCCTTTGAAAGCGGATTTTGGTAAGTCACCACCGTTCCATTAGGACCCTTCAATGTAATTCTCCGGTCTCGGCACTTGAACGTAGCATGATGACGAGTTAACCAATCCATTCCCAAAATTATATCGAATTCAGGAAGGTCGAATAGAATCAGGTCGGAAAGAAAGTTCGTGTGGTGAATCATAATTTGTACGTTATTATACTTTGCAGAACAAGATATATTTTTGCCATTTGGTAGCGATATGTTAGTGCGTATTTGTTCAGGTTTTGTAAGTTTGGATTTTGCTAGAAATTTTGTTGAGATAAAAGATAAGGATGCTCCCGTATCGAACAAAATAAAGGCAGGTACAGAGTTAACCAAAAATTTACCAGTGACGACGTCTACATCCTGACAGTCCTCAGCATCACCATCATTCTCTGACAGCACATATACCCTCCCCTGAACTCTTACGGCGGGCGGTGGTCCCGTGTTTACTCTACCCAGTGTTCCCTTTTTAGGGCAGACGTTGGCCTTATGGCCTACTTCCCTGCATATGAAGCACGTGATTGGTGCGCCATTGCATTGTTTTCCCGGGTGTAGTCGTTGTAGGCAGGAACGACACTTATCGGCCTCGTATACTGGTGGAGGCCCTGGTGGGTTGGGGGTAAACCTTGGCTTGTTCTGGGTGGTGTTCTGAGCGAAGTTTGTAGGTTTTTGGTAACTCGATTCTTTGGGTTAGGCCTTGGTAGAAAAGGTCGTTGGTAGTTAGGCCACGAATGAAGTGGCGCTTCCGCCAGAGAAGGCGTAAAAACTCTCTTTTTCCTTTCTCCTCTCGCCGTTCTTACGGATTGGCGCTTGAGATACTGTTGCCTTCTCATAGGCTTCAAAGAAAGTTTCGGCAATTGAACCCGCTCATGATCAATCAGAATCAGAAGTCATTCCCCGAACATATCGGGTGGCGAGTTCTTCCTCATCGATCGTTATCCTGGGAGCAAATTTTGACAGCTCCTGGAACTTTTCAGATATGCTGCGGTTGCATATTACCCTGTTTCAAATTCTGAATTCTTCTTCTTTGTTCCACTTGAGCTCCTGCCCAAATACTTGCTCTCTAAAAGCGTTTTGAACTCGCTCGGTTGTAGATTCCGAGTGGGAAATTAGAGCACGATTAGGCGCCACCAACTGCTCGCCTCTCCCTTCAAGTAATATGCCACCACATTCACCATTTACGTGGGGGTATCTTCTTTGAGCTCGGCCATTTCTCCATTTCCTCGATCCATTGATCCAGGGACCACAGGATCGAGCGGATCCAGTATGTTAAAGGGCGGTGTTTGGAGAATCTTTCAAAAGTCGATCGATTATTACCGCCCCATGGTATTGGTGGGTATTACGAGCAATTTTCATTATTGCATCCTCAAAGCCTCTTCTTCTCGCCTCTTCTTCTAAGAGCATGGTTGAGGTCATCATCTTGAATATCGTTTGCTGACCATTCCAAATAAAATAACATAAGGACAAGGCTGTATAAATTTTGAGTAGATCAAAGATAGACATAGTATAAAATGCAAGGTAAAAGACATTTCATTGATAATGTAAAAGGGTTACATCAAAAAGTTACAAGTCTCCTAATACATTCTCTATGAAATGAACTAAGGTGAAAACTTGGATATAAGTTCAGCAAAATAACATAAAAGTTTAGATACATTCTCAAGAGTTATGAAATTGGATCGAGAATGACAAAAGATTAGCCCTAGATCCTAGGCAAATTTTGAGTAGCGATGCTCCTCCTCCGCGAAGCTATGCTTATACTTAACAGCATAAGTCATGTCGCTCAAACCAAGTTTGAAATCCTCCCAGCTTAGGTAGTACTCACCCTCAAGTATAGCTGGGGAGCGTAGTCGTCTCCACCATGCTTTGGCCTCCTCGTCAAGGCACGCAGCTGCTAGGGAGGTTTTCCACTCCCCTCTAACGGAGTGTTCCAGGAACCTCGCGTTCATACTCCTGATCCATGGGTATAGTGTCCCACTGATTCCCTCAAATGTCTCAGGTTTTCCCTGCATGAATGCTTCGATAACATCTGTATATTCTGAGGATCGGCGGAGATGATCAGGAATTCGATGTTCCATATACGGAGTTTTAAGTGCCCTTGTCTTCCAGTCGACTTCCGAATTGCTCCGGTCCTGTGATCTCTTCCAGGACTTCAATTGTTGACGTCGCGCGTAGGCCTCGATGGCTTTCTTGCGGGCTTTCTCTTTTGGTGTCCACTCAGAGTACTTCTTACCACACGGTAGTCTCATCTGAAATCAATTTAGATAAGGTAATTTAAATGAGATTTGGAAGTACAACATGTATGTAAAATTTTAAGATAATGAACTAAGAAAAACACATGGCTAGGTAGTAACATAACGTCTCCATGTATATAAACATATACACGGGTAAAATATTACATTTCAAAGGAATATAATACATAAGTTCACCAAACGTCACATCCGAATATAACATCCATAGCCGTAGGAAAAGAAGACGATATTAAGATCGTTCTTAGGATGGTTAAAATACGGTTACAAATATTTTACAAACTGGAGTCGAATGACCCTAAATATGATTTGCAACCCTCAAGAGCCTCCCAGAGGTGAGATCCCTCTCCCATATGATTGGGGGTATAATGGCGTTGGGTGAAAATGGAGGGTAGTCGCGCTCATATTCTTGAATCATCAAACTGTCGAGTAGTTCCTCATACTCCATCCACGCAGGTGGTCCCTCCACCCTCTGAAGTGGATCTGGATGGTTCATGCGATCCATGTACAGCTCGTAATCGGAGAGAAGTCGCAAACCTAGAGGTGCCCAAAACTCATCGTACGGATGAAAGCTCTCAATCATGGTCAAACTGATGCCAATGCCCCTCGTGTGGTAGATCCTGCCCGTCATGATTCCATGGGCTTCCACATATCGCTCTATGTGGATGGAATGGCTACGTATATACTCTCCTAGTAGCATCATCGGTGGACGTTGTGGTAAATTGTTACGGGTGTAACTGAAGGACGTCATCCTAAGGGCCTTTGTCAAACTAGAGTTAGCCACAGAGCAAATAGCAAGTAAAGATTCATAAAGTTCAGATTCTATCGCTCATCTAACTAGTTTATTATTATTAGGTCGGTCCTTAAGATTCTACCCTTTCTCACATTTTAAAATGATCTAATTTGTTATTTTAGCGATCTAGAGATTTCTAATTTATTATTTGGTCCTATAAGTCTATGCTAGACATACAATATGAATGTCTGGCCAGTGTGTCGTCTCGCTAGATGAGATAACTTTAAGTTATTCACGGTCGCAAGACAGCTCTGATACCAACTGTAACAACCTGGTTTTTCGTGACTTTAATTAAACTAAGGCGGAAAATTAATTAAGTCTATATATTACAAACCAGCTGTTATCGTATTAAAACTCTAAATACATAGTACGAGTTTTAGGATAAAACAGGGTATATATTCTATCACAAATCTCTCCTAAAACAACTGAGTGCAAAATAAGGTAAAACATCCCCAAAGATTTGATAAATATAAGCCCTGGGGTACTGCAAGTTCACCTCGTATTAGTGTTTTCCCCCCCCACCCAATGTAAACGCATCCAATAAATCATGTAGTTCAGCAATTATATACATGTGCAACATACATGATAATTAAACAAAGCAGATGGAAAACAGGCAAGCGAAGCCCATAAGAAAATCATGATGATCCAAACACGAGTATAAACCCAACAATATATCATGCAACACTTATAACCAATCTGCTCAATAAAACAATATCATTTCATTCATAATCGGGTAGTCGACCCTTTTCAATTATTCATATAGCAACATATACTCGCGAGTCTTGACTACGAGCGACTTGTGTACTCTCATAGTATATCAAAGTGCACTAGTTACTCGGACTCGTATATCGGATCAAACACTAAGTAGCGTGCGTGATAACTACCTAATATCCAATACAACATGGATAATCTATCATACGTTGTCCTATGAACCACAACGGTCGAGGATGGAAGCATGCAAAACCCTACAAAAGCAAGGCCCGCTCATAGGCTCAGGGTACATCAACGGACTTTAATGCTAGTATACCACTAGGTAAGAAGGGCGATTCAATCCCTTATCTTATGTGTGCACACACTTTCACTTAGAAACGACACAGTCCTCGCTACTCGAGAGAGTATGCTTTTCCTAACCAAAGCGATTAATACCTAACGACAAGGTCCGGGTGGGATGGTCATTTTCAGATTACCTCGTATGGACCGCAAAACGCAACAATTATGCCCATTCAAGGGTTGTATCGCCGCTTGCCTAAAGACTATGAGAGTCATTAGAACGCCTCGATCGACGAGAGTGAAAGAGTCCCCATACGCGCTACCTTTCCAACCATGGCACAATAGATTCGCAACATGACAGCGGACACGAGTATTTAACAAGTACATTCTTTATCATTTTCTCGTTCCTTTATTTCTCCAAAGGATGATCATAATAATTAATAACGTCGAACTTGTATAATGAAAATTTTAGTTCTAGCGACTCTTCGTAAACTAAGCACATAGAAACTTAAATAATTTATTTGGAGTTCAATCGTAAATTTTAAATATTTTTACTATTCACGTATTTACTATTCATCGTATTTACTATTCATCGTATTTACTATTCATCGTATTTACTATTCATCGTATTCCACTATTCATCGTATTTTACTATTCATCGTATTTTACTATTCCTCGTATTTTATACTAAGTATTTTATTCGTATATTTATACTTAGTATTTTATTCGTTTATTTATACTTAGTATTTTATTCGTATATTTATACTTAGTATTTTATTCGTTTATTTATACTTAGTATTTTATTTAGACTTTAAACTAAGCTTATTTATTTTCTAAGTGTAGAATTCTAGTTTTAAAGTCGTTAAGTTCGTTTTGTACTTAGTGATTTTTGGAAATATTTTAAGAGTCTAGTTTTAAAGTTGTTAAGTTCATTTTGCATTTAGCGGTTTTGAAATATATTTTAATTGAACTCGTTAAGTTCATTTTGTATTTAGTGATTTTGAAACATATTTAAATCAAAGTGGTTAAGTTCATTTTCATACTTGGTGATTTAAATGATATTTCAAAAGTAAAACTTCGGTTTAGATTTAGTCGTATACTTAGCTAAAATTTAAGCGGTTTCAAATTTTAGCGAGGTTGTCGTAGTTCATTTTAAATAGTCCATATCTCCATATCCACAATTAAGCATAGGTAGTAACACACGATGTGATTCATTTTAATATATGTAACGTTTATTTTTTTATCGGTTTCGTTGATTCTTTTTATTAACGATTCTTTTTACAACAAAAATATAAAACTAATTACTAATCAATTATAGTGATTAAGTGATAAATTCATTTTGACCAAAATTGACCCAAAAATAACAAAAATGCCGAGAGCCTTTATTTAATTTAGCTATTTATCCCTTTTGTTATTTTTATTAATAAATCATTACTTTAACTATTTTAATTACTTAAGTGATAAAAATATAAAGTGACAAATTCATTTTAGGTCAAAAGGGACCCTAAACCGTGGCACTTAACTACTTAGCGATTTATTTTCGTTTTCTAATTTTATCGGTTTTTGACTTAAAGTTTTTATATACTAATTATTTAATTTAGTCTAAAGCGATTTAACTAGTACCTAAAAACAATAAATAACTAAAACTTATAAAAATCATAAATCAAACTAAGTTATAAAATGAAGAACACATGAAGATTTGAAGAACCCTAATTATTTTTCACATGAACTTTTTAACTCAAATTTTTATATGTTATTATAATTTTCTCAAATTTTTCATACGAGTCTAATTTAACTAGACTAATCATAATATGTTATTTAGAAAAATTAAAACTAAAAATTGGTCCAAAATATTCATGTATGCCGTGTATATATATATATTTTCCTAAATTTTGATTTTTGATTTTTATACTTCTAATTCAACAACTAATTTATTCTATATCATATATATATTTAATCATTAATGAAAAACAACTACAAACATTAACACACAAAAGAAAAATCATTATAACATAAGAATAACAACAATCACTTCAAGAACACAATAAAACATTTTAACACATTTAAATTCATAACTAATTCATTTTAAGTCCTAAACAAAAACTAATTATATATTCATGTACATACTAGCCTTAGTAT
Source organism: Dianthus caryophyllus (assembly GCA_023091065.1). Lineage (NCBI taxonomy): Eukaryota > Viridiplantae > Streptophyta > Magnoliopsida > Caryophyllales > Caryophyllaceae > Dianthus > Dianthus caryophyllus. The sequence continues at coordinate 4,033,652 of CM041529.1, read as the reverse complement.
TTTAAGCATGCAATTTACAAAAATTAAAACGAAAAATTAAAGCTAAAAATAGAGGGTGGCCGTGGGTTTTGGTTAATGAGCAACAAATTCTATTTTTCGATTTTTGTCTCCTAATTTATCATGTGATGCTAGGTGTTCATAAACACAATAAATATAACACATAAACATTTATTTCATGCGATTAACAAAATTAAAACCTAGTGCTGGAGCACCTTAATTAGGTTAGTAGCAAATTTGTTTAGCAGTTGTCGGGATCGACAATATGATCAAACCGGCTCAAGTCGTCTCCACCACCTTGCTCCTCGTCTTTGATTAGGAGAGTACATAAAAATGAAAATAAGAAAGTTAGTAATTTATTTTACTAAGCTAGCTAAACATTACTAATAAAATTTATGTGTAGTATTGTTTTTAGTTTAGTTGTTGTTTTCATTTTAAATGATTTCGATTTATGTTCATATTTTAATTGTATGTATATAGAGCAAGTGAGTACTAAATATAAATGATGAAGAGCTTATTTAAGTGTGCTAATTAATTTAAGTAAGTAAAATGAAAGATTAAAGGAGGAAAAGAATTAAAGAGGATGAAAAATAGATGTGTTCTTGAGCTTGTATGAAGAACAAGCTTACTAATGCTCTTGAGTAAGATTTTATTTAGAGAGAAAATGAGTTGAAGTGTTGGTTGTGTGTGTATTGTATGTGTGCCGTATGTATGTAGTAGTAGTAGTAGTTTTGTTGTTTTGTTTTTGTAATGTAATATAATGTTTAATGTTTAATTAAAATAGGTTGTGATGATGAAATATTGTAGGATGGTAAGTGTTGGTAGTGTGTAAGAGAAAAATAAGGCAAAGCATGCTCATGTGTAAGAGCAAAGAATGGAAGAGGATGAGCTTTGGACTTGGTCCAAAATTTCGGCCAAAGCAAGCTACAAGTGGCCCGATTCTCGTTTTGAAATTTTCGATTTCTTGCCTTGAAAAGTCTCGAAATAAAATATATAGTCTTAAAATGATGGTTCGAAGTGAGGTCAAAAATTAAAATGAAGAAAAACGTAGAAGAGTAATAAAAATGAAAAATGGCCTTAGGATCCTCGAAACTTTTAATAAAAATCTCGTTTGGTCCAAATATATATTTCTTTAAATCGAATGTTATCGAATTAAATCATTATGATCAAACGTCAAAAAGTTTATCAGTCTTGAATAAGTGTGACTCATTATATCGAGTTTTAGTGAAAGTGTTAGTTAAATCAAAAGGAATAGTAATCTTATATTATTATAATATGTTTTGTTAGTACTAATCTAAATTGATTAGGCCTTAACCATTTTTGTGAGATTAGGATTATGAGTAAGAAGATTAGAAAAAGAATTAGGTGATTTAAATCATCCTATGTGGCTCAAACCACTTTTCTAAATTTTACCTCGATTTGCGTGCCAAAATTTGTTGTTGGGAAATTTGTCGTATAGTCTCTATTTGATTTATCGAGTTTGAATATGAAAGAATAAAGTTCAAATTCAAAGTAATTCAAAATGGTTTTAGTTTAGGTATGAAAATGACTTGTAGGGTATTGTATTAGAAATTTAATGAGAGAGGATGATTAATTATTGATTTCCTAATTATAATTAGTTTAAATTAACACGGGGTGTTACACCATGTTCGTCCATGATTTCCCCCCAACGCCTGTCAAACTCCTCTGCCTCAATTTCAACATCCCAAATTATCGAATTCAACTTCTTCAAAAAATCTTGGTAGTCACTGCTTGTCGTCCCGTATTTCACTGGGACCTTATTCATTATGTGCCACATACAAAATCTATGTCTACTATATCGAAAAATTTGACTAACAGATTTAATAATACCCGGATCTTGGTCAGTTATAATATATTCCGGCTCCCTTCCTCCCATCGCTAACAGAAAACGACTAAACACCCAGTTAAATGATTCATAATCTTCCTTAGCAATAAGAGCACCACAAAAAGTAACAGACCTCTTATGGTTATCAACCCCAGTGAACGGAGTGAACACCAAAGAGTATTTATTAGTAGAGTACGTAGGGTCGAACGACACCGCATCGCCAAACAAAGAATAGTTCTTTCTAGCTACACCATACGCCCAAATAACTCGGCTCAGCGACCATCCTCATCCACTTCATAATCAAAGAAGAAACCCACTTTTGTTTCTACCAAACTCTTGAAACGGTCAATGAATATTTGTGCATCTTTATCACGTATATAACATTTAATGTCTCTATGGAAATTTTTGAAGTTGTTCAAGCTTGCGCCAATGTTCCGGAAGCCATTGACTTGTTCCTTCAACATCTTATGCGTTTCGTTGCGCCAATATTCAACTAAAAAATTAAAAAACAACATATTAACAACATTCGACTAAATTTTATAGTTGTAACACTTTAACTGCAAACCAACAAACTACAACGTCCTAACATAAAACTTTAATTTTTTGCATTCGCGCTTAATAACCGTCAATCAGACAAAACTATAAGCCATTAAACAAAAACTACAATCAGAATCTAAGAAACTACAAGCATAATAAAATTGACTACTCACTACACGACATGCGAGGTAAAGTTTAAGAAAACCCAATATAGAACTACAACCACGAAACAAAACTACAAACTTCTAATTATCACATCAAAACTTTAACCAATTTTACGCTCTCTTCAACAACCAAAAAACTTTAACCAAGTTTACGCTTACTTGAACCACCAAAAACAAAACTACAAACCGGACTACCAATAAACTGAAATTACCCTTGAGTTAGATACGATTAACATCTTACGGTAGCGGATAGATCACCATTCATTTTCGTGAATTCCAGATTCTCAATTGAGACGAGTTCATGATTATGGTCATCTACAAACTCGGTAACAACAAACACCCCCTTAGTTGATAACACGCTTATCCTTGCTTTGCAATCAGCGACTTGAAATGTTGTCCTCCTATCAACGTAGTCCTCACGAAACATGACCCACGGATTTGAGACTCCTCGATTTAAATTTACCTTTCTGTTACAAACAATCATCCGCAATTTTAACACCCCACCACGCCAACGCCTTGTCGTTGATCTACGGACCCCAAAACCATCTTGAATACCGTATTTACGGTAAAATTCCTGACCTCTTCCATGTTATAAAAACTTTACCAACGTAAGGAGTAAAATCTTAAATCACCACCTTGCCGGAGTTGACGTCCGACAATACTTCACCACTTTCAACTTCAACCACTAAATTACAAACAACAAACTATAAGGAAAACACATGCCTAATTATTGCTATATACATACAACACACCCCCAAAAAAAAAAAAAAAAAAAAAAATATTAAACGAACCTTCATCCATCTGAACAATCTGGTCTTCTTCCATATTATAGTTCTTCTTATTTCCGTTAAAAATAATTATGATGTTGAAGATGAATAATATTTTGTTAATAATAATTGGGATGTTCAAGATGAATAATATTTCCGTTAAAAATAATTGGGATGTTGAAGAAAGCATAATATTTTGTTAAGGAGGGAAGGGAATGCTGATGAATGATTATGATGAATGTGGACAATCAAAGAGCACTAATTACATGCAAAAAAAACGGAAACATTCCCTCAATATCTAATTACTCCGTATTTTTGATATTTTTTTTAATTTAATTATTGATTAATTTACAATTACCCCTAATTACTACATCTCAAATCTGCACCATTGATTTCCTCCTCATCCAACGGTATAGATTAAGCCTCGCGGTCTCGCTCATATTTGCTGCCTCGTTATAACTTCACTCTATATATATATATATATATATATATATATAGAGATAAGTTATATCAAGTCAGTGGCCAAGGGAAAGTCATCAAGTCAGAATCCAGTTTTTCGATTTTAGCCAAAAAAAATTGGATTTTAACCAAAAAATTTTGCATTTCAAAAAAATTGGATTTCAACAAAAAATTTGCATTTTAACCCGTTTGTTAAAATGCAAAATTTTGTTAAAATCCAATTTTTTTGAAATGAAAAAATTTTTGGTTAAAATCCAATTTTTTTGGTTAAAATCCAAAAACTGGAATCCTGACTTGATGACTCAAAATATTTACCTGACTTGCTTGAACCTCATTCTATATGAGATAAGTTATATCAAGTCAGTGGCCAAGAGATATATATATATATATATATATATAGATTTAGGATCCGGTGAGACCCTTCAACTCGGTGAGACCTCGTGAGACCCCTTCTTAAAAAAGTTTTTATTTCGAAAATTCGGCATAGTTGTCTTTATTATCTAATTTATGGTCTAAGGGACATATTTGGGGTTCATAACTACCTTATCATGTCACGTTATATCGTCGTTAAATGTATTTTATAACTTTGGTGTACCTACGACATCTATTTGTGTATCTAATCTTTTTTGGTGTATCTACTACGTCATTTAATGTATCTACAGTATCAATTTTGTGTATCTAGTATATTATTCACCCGAGACATAAATATTTTAATATAATTTTTAATATGTAATTTATATTTTTAACCCAACTAATGGTGAAAACAAATTAAATTAATGGATAGTGACGAGCCTATGCTTTCGGTTTAATCATACTATGTGATTTTCATGGGGTCTCACGAGGTCTCACCGAGTTAGGGGGTCTCACCGGATCCCACCCCTATATATATATATATATATATATATATATATATATATATATATATATATATATATATATATATTTTTGAAATATTATATATCTTTGGGATTATATTTTAAATAGTAATAATAGTAATAATATATATTTATATTTTGGGATAATATATTTTGGGATTATAATAATGATAGGCTCAGTCGCGTCACCTAATCAAAAGTAAATCCGAACAAACTCTAACGGGTAGCAAGGGTAAGTCGGGTATCGTATCCGCAGGGAGATGGTCGTAATGTTGGTTATTTTGAACGATTCTAGTCTCGGTTCGAGTAGTTGTGGGTACTAAAGCTATAGCGAAAGATAAGGGTATAAACTATAAGGAAAAGGTCTAGGGAGTCGGGTTAGGCAATGGGTATGTCAAGGCCAAGGGTGATGATCGGAATGAGTCGGTATCGCACATGCTAAGGATAAAGCTCGGCCTCTCGGTCTTAAGCTCCTCTAGGTCTCGAATGCGGGCTCTCGCAACTTGCAAACGAGGGTCCTAATGTTTAGTCTCGCGCCTCTCCTAGAACTAGGCTTTCGGTCTTAAGTTCAAGGGTGCTAGATACTTGCTAAAACGTGATCAAGGAATCAACGAGGGCAATCAAGCAAGACATAAACAAAGCAACACAAAACCTAACTCAAGATGATCATCAAACTCAAGCAAAACCAACACCCATGCTTCACCCTCTCTCCCTAGATGATGAACTACTCACACATAGCGAATATGACAACAAAAGCAAGGGAAATAACGAAAGACATGATCAACAATGATATATAATGAATTGACAATAAAAAGGGAGAAGAAATTATCAATACCAATCAGAAAATTCAGAGGAGAACAAGAAGAATCCAAACAACAAAACCAAATAGACGATCTAAACAACGTACTCGAGTCGGGAATTGAAAATACAAGAAGGAAAATTTATCAACCCCTAAATTTTTGTGAGGAAGTACTTTAAAGTGTTAGGAAAATGCTGTAAAAATTTCGTGCGAAAATATTATGTTTTGAGCCTTCAAATAGACGATCTAATTTAAGCACGCGAAGAGTCAGAGCTGTCCCTGGGGTCCGGGAAGGCCACCCCGGCCGGGGCACTACCCACCCCGCCCGGGACACACTTGTCCCGTAGTGTTCAGTTTTGATCCTCATTTTGCCACTTCTTTGCCTTAGTTTTTTTTTGCTTCATTCTCGTCCCAAGGCTAAGGGACGAGGCCAAGGTCGTCCCAAGAGGTAGGGACAAGGTCAACATTGATCACATGAACTTCAAATCCCGTCCCAAGGTCCCGGGACACCTTCATTCGTTGAAACGAGGCTCGTGCGCAACCAAAATGCAACGAAACCAACTCGAATCACCTCGAAACTTCACGAAACTTATTGAAACTTCACGAAACCTCCCGAATAGCATCCTAAACTCCAAATAGCTGCTCTTACCTACAAAATAGACACAAAAACGCAGCAGAGCCAAAACGGAGAGAAATAGGAAGCGAAACGCATGTAAGCATACAGAAACGCATAAAGTAAAGCTCGTGAACAAGGGGCTATAAGTACGTAAATATATGACACATCAAACTCCCCCAAACCGAACCGTTGCTTGTCCTCAAGCAACCAAGCATGACAGAAAAATAGAGGACAAAGCGAGCAAAAGGAAACTCCCCAACAATCACCAAACTGCAAGCAGCTTAAGCAAATGGCAATCAATCTCGAAGCAACATGGGACGTATGGAAATAGCAAGCTAACGGATGAGAATTACAAGACGGCGCAGAATGAAATAGCATGGCTTAAACAAAGGCTCTCTAGCAATCAAATCACGGACTTCTCGCGGTTTCCACTCTAGCACAAATGATGAACAAGGTGATATATGTGATGACACTCACCTACTCGACTTGTGGAAGCACGCCCCCAATCTAATGTGGACCAAATCTCGCATTCCCGTACACAAATAATGTCACAAAAAACGAAGCAAACATGAGGGCTTACATAGGAAATGAGGGTGTAAAGGCCAAAGAGAGGTAAGGGTGATAAGGTGGAACAAATAGTTATGGAATCGTGGAGCTAAGCCACTAGAAACCACCAATACTACTCAAGTGCTCATCCAACCAAAACGAAACCCAACTCTCATGGAAAACGGACCGAAAACAGCATATCGGTCTCCTTTACACATCCACGCAACATAGCAACAAATTTCAAGTGCTCATCATGTAACAACAACAACTTCTTCATTTTGTGCACACAATTTTCTTTCTTTGATTTATTTTTGTGTTGTGTTTGAATTTTTCTGATTTTTGTTTCTTTTTTCTTGAGCAAAGAGCACACTCACATAGTATAGTTGCGGAAAACCTCATCAAAGGTCGGGGAAACAGCAATCCCGACTCATATTCACCAATACTCTCAAGCAAACGACGTCAACAAGTCGTAGCCATGATCACAACCCAACGAACGAGCACAAGAGTAAGCAAAAGCGGTTACTAGCTAGGCTAGGGTAGACTATATGGCAATGTAGCGAGCAAACTCATGTGGGTAAAGGGATTAGGATCATATATGAGAGGATAAAAGCAAAGTAAGACCAGGTGAATCATGTGAAAATCAACTAAAGCCTCATATGTAGAGCTGTCAAAATCTGACCCGACCCGGTAAACCGCCCGAAACCGACCTGAAAATAACCCGAAATAAACCTGCTTTTTTTTACCCGAAGCCAAAAACGACCCGAACCCGAAACGACCCGAAAAAATGGGTCATAACCCGACCCGTAGCGGGTTAACCCGTTAAGTTAAGAAATTTACGTTCCAAGATAGAAAATGTCAATATCAAATTTTTTTTCACATGAAATTTTTTATTTTAAATTAATTTTAAACATTTCACACTGACCAACTATTCATAATTTACAATTTTCACTTAAATATAATATTTAGGATTAATTGCCAAGAATAATCCGAACTGGTACTCTTATTCCATAAATAATCCGAACTCAAATTAATCGACGAATAATCTCAACTATTGAAGTAACATTCCAATAATGAACTTTGGCCAATTTTAACATGCTTTAATCAATAAAAAAAATAAGTGAAAACCATTTGAATTGTTACTTAAAATAAGAGTGAGGCAAAGTTAGAGTCGATTTCACCATTTTTTTACGTGTTAGAGTCGATTGAAATTGGCCAAAGTTCATTATTGGAATGTTACTTCAATAGTTGGGATTATTCGTGGATTAATTCGAGTTCGGATTATTTATGCAATAAGAGGACTAGTTCGGATTATTCTTGGCAATTAATCCTAATATTTATTATTTAATAATTGTATAAACAATCATACTCCGTTGTAATGATGTTTGTTAGTTGCATTGGACATTGCGAATTATGATTTGAGACATCTTAAATCACTATTTACGAAATTTTGAAACAAAATTACATGTGGAGAATAAGTGAAAAAATGTGGAAAAAAATATGATACTATAAGTCGGTAATTCGGGGTAACATTTTAGAATTTGAAGACACAACTTGGACTCTACAAGTACGGATCAAAATCTTCATTGTTATATTTTACTGTTTACTTTATGATTTAAAGTGTTTAATATCCACATCAGCTTATAATTAATACTCCGTATGTTATACGTAAATATTGACTTAATAATTACACGTCTATATATACTTATTTTGAAATATTATCATTTTTTAACTTATAATTCAATTGTTTTATTTTTTTCTATTGTATCATCAATTAAAGTATTTTTACTTATTGAAAACTAAACCGTTATACAAAAAACGAAAAATAAAAATATCGATAAAGGGGCATTAATTAACCCGTATTTTGACCCTAACCCGACCTGCAACCCGTATACACCCTACCCGTATATTACCCGAACCCAAAATACACCCGACCCATATGTTACCCGGTTTATGGTTATCCGAACCCGAAACCCGCCCGACCGACCTGTTTGACAGGTCTACTCATATGCATAAACAAGTGACAAAATCATGGGAAACACGGGATAGGGGCCACACTTATGCGTGTTGATATTACGTACCCCACGAGGAGAACTACTCACAATCAAAGCACGGGGACCGGGATAGATGAACCGGCCTCTGGAGGCTAAAAGCCTCACAATAAAAGTAGCTATAGTCCATGAATGATAAAGCCAAACACTAAAAGCACATGCCATCATCTACAAGCGTCTCAATATCCCCGTAGCGCTAATCCATCAATATAAATCATGCCAAAGCTCAAAGCAAACAAGGGAAGGGATGTCGGGAAAGAAACAAGGTAAAAACAGCTCGCAAACAACGATCGGGATACGTATTTTTGGTATTTTTGTGAAATTTTCTGATTTTTAGTGATTTTTGTGAATTTTTCAGATTTTTTGGATTTTTTGAAGTTTTTTGAAAAAGCGAAAAATGAAAAAGAAAACGCAAAAATAAAACAGCAAAGCGTTTCTCCCCCCAAACCAGACGAACATTGTCCCCAATGTGTCCTAAAGCACATCAACACGGGGACCATAATATAAGGGAGAAAAAACGATAAAGAGTCTCAAGAAAAATAAAGTACATACATGCTATTTATAAAATGAAACGCCCCCCCAAACCAGCTTAAAACGAGGGGCTCAGCAGAGGCACTAGAAGTACCACCATCCGTGGGTCTCGTCGTAGACGAACCCGGTTCCATCATCGTCTTCATCTTCAAGTCCATCATCATCATTCATTTGGCCATCACCGTCATCATACACGCGGCCATTCTTGGCCTCACCAACTCGGCCAGCAATACACGCAGCAGCACTTCTGTTGTCTTTGATCTTAGCTCTACCCGCATCCATCCTCCCTAGCTCACCTGCGACAACATCATGACAGCACAGCACGGCCTCAAGAGGGTCCCTCTCGAGGACTTGAGGTAAGTTCTCTGCAACACACTCATCAATAATATCATCAATAATATCAATGGAAAAGACCGACTCCTCTAACATGGGACGCTTCAAAGCGTTTGACAAGTTAAAAGCGATTTTATCACCTCCAACATCCAATGTCAACTTCCCGTTCTTGACGTCGATTACTGTACCAGCAGTGTGCAAGAAAGGCCGACCCAAAATGATAGGAATTTGGGAGTCCTCGGCCATGTCAAGAACGACAAAGCCGACAGGGATGAAAAATTTACCGACCTTGACAGGAACGTCCTCCAAAACACCTAGAGGGCGTTTGACAGAACGATCCGCCATTTGGAGAGTGATGTTCATTACTTTCAAGGGTCCCATGTTTAGCTTCTCGCACACCGAGTACGGCATGACGCTCACACTTGCACCTAGATCACAAAAAGCGTTATCAATAAACGTAGTACCAATGGTGCAAGGGATAGAGAAGCTACCCGGATCTTTCAATTTAGGAGGAGACCTATTTTGTAAAAGTGCACTACATTCCGCAGTGAAAGCCACGGTCTCGACCTCATTGAAAGATCTTTTACGGGTGAGAATGTCTTTTAGAAACTTAGCATAAGCGGGAACTTGCGTGACAAGCTCGGTGAAGGGAACCGTTACCTTGAGATCCTTAACAACCTCCATAAACTTACCAAACTGTGAGTCAAGTTTAGACTTTACCACTCGACTCGGGAATGGCAACTTGATTTGAATCGGAGGCTCGACAGGCTTGGTTTGAGCTTGCTCTTTTTCCTTGGCCTTGTTCTCCACGGCTCCTCCACCTAGCTGAGCTCCCACGGCCACATCACCACCCTCACCACTCACGGCCACATCTCCTTGGGGGCCCACGGCTGCTCCTCCTTGTGTGGGCCCTATGGCTTGGCTTCCCTTTCCGGCTCCATTCGTACCTGCTCCTGCAAAACCATTACTAGAAGCACTAAAATCGTTAGAAAAAGGGGAAGGGTCTACCTCACTTACCACCTTAGCGGGTGGAGCATCGTAAGTAGGCATAGGAGGACCATCGTACCTCGTTCCGCTCCTCAAAGAGATGGCATTGACGGTATCATGAGGTTGTGACCTTTGCGATGGAAGAGTACCCGCCTTCCTTTGAGAACTAGATGAAGCAAGTTGAGCCACTTGCGTTTCAAGCATTTTAATGGCCGAGTCCTTCGCTTGGTCACTCTTTTGGATGTGTGCCATCATAGTCTCTTGCGTCTTAGCCATTTGCATCATCATGGCACGCATTTCACTCATCGGATCGGAGACCGGAGCGGCTTGCACGGGTGGTGGAGCATTTGGTTGTTGAAAATTGGGGCGATTGAAGCCCGGGGGGTTGTAGGGTCATGGAGGATTGTAGCTGAAATTTTGTGGGCTGTTTTGGTATTGTGGTTGTTGTGGTGAAGGATTCAAGACGTTTTGACTTTTGTAGCTCAAATTTGGATGATTCTTGTAGCCCTCATTGTAGTAGTTAGAGTAGGGGGTGTTTTGGTGAGATTGAAAAGCTAGGACGGGTGCATACATACCTCGGCATTCATTTGAAGTGTGACCGGAAACGCCACATGTATTGCAAGGCACGTCGTGAGAAGTGTGCATAGCCGCCACCGTGTGTCCACTTGCATTTGAGGAACTACTACCTGCTCAGATTTCGTTCATCATCATTGCGGTCATAGCGTCAATCTTAGCCGAAAGCATGGCTACCGCATCGCCATCACTCTTACCCCCGCTTCGAGGGACATTTCTAGAGCTCCCGTATTGCGCATTATGGATGGCCATAACTTCTATCGTGTCAATGGCCTCCTCTTCATCAATATTGTCAAACCTACCATTCGCTGCCGAGTCAAGCACTTGGCGTGACTCATTGTAAAGACCATTGTAGAATTGCATTACAATGAACCACTTGTCCATGCCATGGTGAGGGCATTGACGTTGTAAGTCCTTGTATCGTTCCCATGCATCAAAGAGAGACTCGTCCCCTCTTTGCCTAAAGCTTGTAATTTGGCTCCTAAGCATTGCGGTCTTCTCGGGAGGAAAGTACTTTTGATAGAAAGCCAACACGAGGGAGTTCCAATCGGTGATCGCAAGAGCCACCCGATTCAATGAGTTCAACCATAGCTTTGCTTTGTCCCTTAGTGAGAACGGGAAAAGCATCTCACGTATTTGATGTTGGGTCACTCCGGTTTGTTTTATTGTGGAGCAATAATCACAAAAATTTTGGATGTGGAGATTTGGGTCCTCACCGGGGCTCCCTCCAAATTAAGTGCGCTCAATAAGGTTAATAAAAGCGGGTTTAACCTCAAAATTGTTGGCCGCTATGGTTGGCATAGCATTGCCCGTTGGAACTTGAGCGGCGGTAGGCCTCGAATGATCGGATAGCTTCACCATTGGTTTAGGTTCGGGTGTAACGTGAGCTGAAATAGAAGGGGAAGTAACAGCTTCCAAGTCCTTAAGCAAGTTCTTGCGCCGTAGGAAAGTACGCTCCGGCTCCGGGTCAAACTGAATTGCCAAGCCTTTTTGAGACGTACGTGATAACCTGGGCATACACAACACTCGAGGAAGCTATAAGTAACGGCCTCAAGGAATTGAGGTTCCTTGAGACTAGAGTAACAATGAGAAAAGAACCAAATAAACAACAAAAACAAAAGCCGTCTCCCCGGCAACGGCGCCAAAATTTGATAGGCTCAGTCGCGTCACCTAATCAAAAGTAAATCCGAACAAACTCTAACGGGTAGCAAGGGCAAGTCGGGTATCGTATCCGCAGGGAGATGGTCGTAATGTTGGTTATTTTGAACGATTCTAGTCTCGGTTCGAGTAGTTGTGGGTACTAAAGCTATAGCGAAAGATAAGGGTATAAACTATAAGGAAAAGGTCTAGGGAGTCGGGTTAGGCAATGGGTAAGTCAAGGCCAAGGGTGATGATCGGAATGAGTCGGTATCGCACATGCTAAGGATAAAGCTCGGCCTCTCGGTCTTAAGCTCCTCTAGGTCTCGAATGCGGGCTCTCGCAACTTGCAAACAAGGGTCCTAATGTTTAGTCTCGCGCCTCTCCTAGAACTAGGCTTTCGGTCTTAAGTTCAAGGGTGCTAGATACTCGCTAAAACGTGATCAAGGAATCAACGAGAGTAATCAAGCAAGACATAAACAAAGCAACACAAAACCTAACTCAAGATGATCATCAAACTCAAGCAAAACCAACACCCATGCTTCACCCTCTCTCCCTAGATGATGAACTACTCACACATAGCGAATATGACAACAAAAGCAAGGGAAATAACGAAAGACATGATCAACAATGATATATAGTGAATTGACAATAAAAAGGGAGAAGAAATTATCATACCAATCAGAAAATTCAGAGGAGAACAAGAAGAATCCAAGCAACAAAACCAAATAGACGATCTAAACAACGTACTCTGGTCGGGAATTGAAAATACAAGAAGGAAAATTTATCAACCCCTAAATTTTTGTGAGGAAGTACTTTAAAGTGTTAAGAAAATGCTGTAAAAATTTTGTGCGCAAATATTATGTTTTGAGCCTTCAAATAGACGATCTAATTTAAGCACGCGAAGAGTCAGAGCTGTCCCTGGGGTCCAGGAAGGCCACTCCGGCCGGGGCACTACCCACCCCACCCGGGACACACTTGTCCCGTAGTGTTCAGTTTTGATCCTCATTTTGCCACTTCTTTGCCTTAGTTTTTCTTTGCTTCATTCTCGTCTCAAGGCTAAGGGACGAGGCCAAGGTCGTCCCAAGGGGTAGGGACAAGGTCAACATTGATCACATGAACTTCAAATCCCGTCCCAAGGTCCCGGGACACCTTCATTCGTTGAAACGAGGCTCGTGCGCAACCGAAACGCAACGAAACCAACTCGAATCACCTCGAAACTTCACGAAACTTATTGAAACTTCACGAAACCTCCCAAATAGCATCCTAAACTCCAAATAGCTGCTCTTACCTACAAAATAGACACAAAAACGCAGCAGAGCCAAAACGGAGAGAAATAGGAAGCGAAAGCGCTTTGTATACGGGAAAGCATAAAGTAAAGCTCGTGAACAAGGGGCTATAAGTACGTAAATATATGACACATCAAATAATAATCTTTTTTATATATTTTCAGATGATAATCTCTTTTAATTTATGTCATGTTTATGGTAATTTGATTAGTAATAATAAGCATCAAAATTATGTTGTGTAGTTGGTAATGCTATATGTTTGATAGTAGAAGACCTTGAGGTCATGAGTTTGAGTCTTGGTAGGTATATTTAAAGTGTTTTTTTAAAACTCGATGGGAGTGTGTTGGGGGAAAAATGAGGCAAACACCATGCTTTCTTCTTCACTCTAATCAACACGTTTTCGTTTAGTAAGAGCCAATTTTTGAGGATGAAATAAAAGGATATATAAAAGAAAAGAAAAAAAAGCGAACCACGGTAGCGGAAACACCGTGGAATCCGGATCGTTACTAACTAAAACAACGGTTTAGGCTTCAAAGTCTAAACAAGCGGGAATAAATACCCTTACAAAGGCTAACAACAAAGCAGCTCTAAACTAATGGAAAAGGCTAAACGGGTAATCAACTATAATAAAAGAGCTATTCTCGCGGAAGTCCTCACTCTTCAACCCGTCCCCGCGCAAACCTACCGTAAAGAATGCAATAGCCACAGTCAGTGGGGAGTAACTAGGTGCTCCCCAGTCATATTTCAACATAATCAATATAAACAACAATACAACATACAACTCAACTGGCCTATGGTCTATAATCAAAGTGTAAATCGATCAACAACATACGACCTCGAGTCAACCATAATTAACTAACTCATTTTATTATTAAAGCTCCAAATGTCAACTCAATCAATCAATCAATCAATCAACAAGCGCAAGAGTAAGCACGGAGAACTGGGTGAAACAACAAGAATTACCCCGGAACGATAAAAGTCCCAACCATATGGCGGAACGACAAAAATTCCCAACCATATGGCGGAACGACAAAAGTTCCTCAACTGTCTAAATTTGGCCAAACCCACCGCGATAAAAACGATGTCACCGCGACAAAAACGGTGTCGACATAAATAACCATAGTCTCTAACTGCGACAAAAACGGTTGAGAACCCAGAGGGCGGCATCCGTCCTACAAAAGACGTCATATCTCCTCACGCACGGGCCCAACAGTGCGTACGCACACTTAACTCAAGCAATCAAACAAGTCAATTCAAACTTGAACTGACTCACAATCAACATCAATTTAATTATCCTTTACTCAACCTTGTCTCTACAATTCATTTTATAACCAATCTCAACTCAAGTTATAGTGAACGTTGCAATAACGGTTAGATACGGAGTAATTGACAATACAACCCAAAATAACCAACTTAGAGCCTTCAAACTAACCCAAGATTACACCTTTAAGCATCATAACAAACATCCTTTATTCCACAACATCATATCCAACATCTTTACATTCATTCTCAACCTCATCTTAGTTAACGGCGTAGTTATTAAGCTTAATACGGTGTAATTAGTGTTTTAACTTAATAATAACTAGAATAAACCATTATATCATCCCAAGGTTATTACCTTTAGATGACTTAACAACAATGTAATCAATATCAAAACATCCCCAAACAACCTAGTACATGCTACTAGACTCAATAGTGTGAGACCAACTCAAAAAGACCAAAGATCGCAACTTTACGTCACAACATTCCAAAGGCCATAACTTTTCATCCACAACAACAATCAAATCATCCTCAATCAATCCTATGGCCTCACACAAGTTAAAATATGGCTAGGGCTACACCCAGTTACCTTTTAAGCATAACCATAAGCATAGCCTTCTTCCTCTTCAACGAATATAGTGCTTCCATCCTGGAGTTCACCTTCTCCTTTGATTAAGCACACAAAAGATACACAAAAATATAAGAAGTAAACCCTAATAATAAATACTAATAAAAACCCTAATTAATAAACTAATATTAATAAAGAAACTAGAATTACCCGAGGAAAGGCAAAATAAATTAGGTTAAGAAATAATTAGGGCAAAAAGCGTGAATCTTGGAACAATTTTAATGAAGGACTGATGGAGTAGTCATGGGAGATTATGAGAGGATTTATGAGTGAGAAGCGAGAGTTTAGGAGAAATTAGGGTGAAAGAGTTATATCATAATAAGGAAATTAGGTTAGAATTTAGAATTAATATAAGCGAAAACCAATGTCCAAAAACAATACGGAGTACAAAAACAATACGGAGTACAAAACAACCCAACAAGCTACAAAACGGCTCAAACTTACAAAAACGACCCAAAACGCACACTAACACAACATGCAAAACGGGCCAAAGTGCGTCCCGTGTCACATTTTCACAAAATTAGACTCTACAATACCGTAAAATAATATACTTCAATATTATTTTATTTCGAGCCAAAACCGAAAAACACGACAAAAACCGAAACACGAAAATCGAAATTTGGACCAAAACTAATTTGGCCCAAATTACCTTAACCTACACGCATAATACATCACTAAACACACTCATTACCCCTACAATTGCATCACCATGACCAAAGGCGGTTAGTAGCCCACCAAAACAAAATAAAAATCGCCTGTTAACAGGTTTGTTTTTGTTTCTAACCCGCAGCCTTTTTGTTTTTCTTACAAATTCCAGCCCAAACAAAATAAAAATCGCCTGTACACAGGCGATTTATATTTTGTTCACACATAAACGAGCCATTTCCTATAAATACCACCCCTTACACACCTCAAAAAACAGAAGTCAACAACAGCACACAACACACAATTCAACCTCAAAAACACACTTACAAAATTCACTCAAAAATACCGTCTTTGCATTTTCGAAAGGTAAACATTTTACCTACGTTTTGGACGTTTGAGACTCGGACAAAAGGGTTACATTAACCCCAACCCGATATTGGCAGTAGCGAACCCGTATTCGTAATACGGTTGTACCAATTCGGATTCAGAATCCGTCTATACCTCGCCAATATCGCATAAATAACGACTCAATATCACTAAAGCAAATCGACGACACTTTTTACATTACGCAAATTTTCATTCATGCATTAAATTACGACTAAATTCGACATTAAATTGCATCGTTTCAACTAGTCTTTTAAACATGCAAAACTGAGGGTTTTCACAAATTTTTAGAGTCAAATATGAGGTCGGAAAATAACGTTTATTATAATAATAATTCAGTCAATGAATTATTATTTAATGTACATTTCCTATAGCAAAATGTCATAGCTTTGACGATTTATATTATTTACGCATTTTTACCGAGTCATACATATTCGCACTTGTACGTAGCGTAACTTTTAGCCCTAATATTGAAATTAAGCAAATGCTTTCAAACTAGTAAAGACTACTTTTACGTAGGCTTTTTTATTTCAGTTTTCAAAAATACATTTTGTCAAGACTTTCGAAAAGTAACCTCACTCCGAATCCTCTCTCTGGTTTCACAATAACCTCAGGCGGATAGGTATCGACGCACCTTGAAATCTGAGACACTCGTGTCTTATATTTTAAGACGCGTTGAATAGGTTCCAAATTCCTTTAATATTTGGTGGCGACTCCGAAAATACATTTCAAAAAGGATTTTCTACATCTCTTTTGGTCACAAATTCATGCAATGATCTCCCCCATTATGCACTATCGCACCCATCCATTCGGGCGCACTTTCTTTTTCCCGCGAGGCGCATTCCGCTCCTGGCGCCCCCACGCGGGGCGAGGGCGGGCGCGCGCGGGGCGTCGATAGGTAGCACGAGCGATTTCCCCGGTACCTTCAGAGAGATTGATGAGGGTAAAGTCGCGTCTCCTCAATCAAAATAACCTAAGGTCAACTAACTGGGTAGTTAGTGGCAGTAGGGTCGAGATCCACAGAGAGAAGGAGAAGTCTAAGGAAAGCTTAGTAGTCTAGGTCAGTCTCACAGGGTGTGAAAGAGGGTGTTTTTAAAGGTCTAAACTAAGAACGAAGAGCAAAAAGATATAAAAGATATAAGAGAGGGAGATTAGGGCATTGGGTTCATGTGACATCGATTCAGAACTCAACTCGGAAGGAAATTCAATCAATTGAAAGCATGCAAATGATTAGGTTTTGGGAAAACGCTCTCTCGAGTCAAATTCAACCTTAAGCAAATTTAGCGGGCTCTCGCTACGTACTAAATTCGACTTATCAATTACGCGTGAGTCTAGTTTCAATTAGGCTTTCGATCTTAAACTGAAACAACCTAAATTCAATTCAATAAAGGCGTCCCTAAATTCAATTGATAATTAAAACGCGCAGGAAGAAATCAATTGCATAAATTTAATCAATATAAACGATTAAAACATGTTCTGAATCAATATCACAATCACCCTAAACCCTAATTGAGAATTAGCTAGACATGGATGAAATTAAAGCAAAACAATAATAAGATGATGACATGATGAATGAAATAGCAATGAATTAAACCTGTGATTAATCTTGAATCGGAATGTAAAGATCGAGTCTTGCAAAAGTATTAAAGCTAAACTAAGGTTTTTGAGAGTTTGAAAGGAGAGAAAAGCTATTCTAAATCTCAAGCTGAAATTATAATGTAAAAGCATAAGTGATAAACCCTAATTCGAACTCTATTTATAGGCCAACGAAAATACGTGAAACAGGGCATGCGAACCGAGCGGTTCAGGAGCAAACCGATCGGTTCAGGGGGTCAAACCGATCGGTTCAACCCCAAACCGATCGGTTCTAAGGTTTACAGTAAACATCCAGCAATTTTCGTCTTGATTCATGTATCCAGAACCTATAGGTTTGCTCTAAACCTATAGGTTCTAAGGATTTCCAGCAACTTTGGCCTAATTCACTCATCTTGAACCTATAGGTTTGCTCTGAACCTATAGGTTTGACGTCCCATATTATCGTACTGACTTCAAATCAACTCTCGAGCTTCGTCTTGACGTCACGATACACGTAAATGCTCCATTTGACTCAGGTTTTAGCTCAGGACCGCCAAAACCTGCAAAATACGCACGAGGAACGACAGTATCGCAATATAAAGCAAATAGCTACTAAAACAATAAAGTAATTGAGCAAATGCGAGCTAAATGCAACTATATCGGGGGCATAAAAGCTATATAAAAGACATGTATCAGAGATGTATGAATGTGTGATGTATTAAGGAATAAATCCTTGCATAGTGCCCAGACTTAGCCTTCGAAAGCTATAGAAAGTAAAAGAATGCTTTTGTGAAGAGATGCATGTATTCTTGTCGAGTTTCACCAGAATAAAGGTTGCTAATGAATGAATGTATGTCTAGAGAACTCGGGGAAGGCTCGTATTTATAAGAATTTTGGCAAACTAAGTGTCCTTAAACGCAAGGACTGTTGCAGCTAGGTTTGGGGGCCGCCAGAGCTCTTGCGGCTAGGTTTGAGAGTCGTATAATCAGTTTTGCCTGGATTACAAATCTTTCCAAGTTTTATTTTGGTAAGATACGACATAATCTTTTGCTTAACCCCCAAGATAAAAGTAAAACCTTTTATTCATAAAATTCAATTTCGAACATTTTTGATTTTAAAAATAAAAATGGACCCTTATACTTTTCTCGGCTTTGAAATTCAAATCAACGACAAAAGTTTCCGATCAAAAAGTGATGATTAATTCATCTTATCCTCTTCCATTATTTTTTTAAAGTAAACTTAACATCAAAGATTTTTTATTTAATTAAATTATAATCATTTTGATGATTTTATTAAATCATTTATCTTAATATCAAAATCACTATTTCATTTCTATTAAACTAACTTTTTTTCTAAATTGTCGAAATTTGAAGTCACACCTAATTTAAATTGATTAACTTTTTGACGGCTAATTATAATTATTTAAATCTATGACATTCAACAAAAAAAAATAAGTATTTCGACCTAGGAAGTTTTTATTCAAAATTTCGAGGATTAAAACTCTATTTTTGTTTTTAGTACATTTCGAAAATTATTTTTATTTCCGATTTTATTTCAAAACACTATTTTAAGATCATTTCTTTTATTTTGAAACATTTTGCGATCGCGCAAATCGAAAATTTCAAAAAAGAAAATCGAGCCCGAAAAATTTACTTGAACCATTTGACTTAAATTTTTCCAAGTCTATCCTCTTCCATTTTTCTTACACATTTACTTACACCTTTATATTTATCATCATCACTTTTATTTTCTTTGTATTTAAATTTAAAGTTTAACCTCTTTAATAAAAATACGTACAAATACGATACTACTACGTTAATACTACCATTTTCATTGCCGTCACTTTTAAATATTTTCTCGAGTAGTAAATAAAATATTTTAGTCTTAGAATTCAAAAGTAGAGATATTTCGAAAAATCGTCAAACGCGCACACATTAACTTTTATCGCTTTTGACGCCCGACTTTTTAAACCCGATTTATTTCGTAAAAATATTTTTAAAACATCGAGGGGACAAAATCTTGGCTCAAATAGTAATGTGCACTCTAGTGTACAAATTGATTTTTATGTCTCCTTATTTCATTTTAATTAAACTTTAAATTAAATAAAAACTTTACTTAACCTAATTGTTTTTACAACTTGTCCTGACAATTTATGAAGAGCAAAAATCAACTTGTCTTTCATCCTAAATGTCGTGTACATCAACCCATTTTCTCTCTTTATTTCTCTTTCTTTTTTCATCCAAAAACCTTTAAAATAAAACCTTAATATTATTCTAATAAATACTAAGTAATTCTAGTTATATTAGTGGGTATTAGGAGCTAATTTCTTGGGTATTTTGGGTGAAGAAATTTCTGATCTAAAATTTTTTTTAGATCCCCGACGATTAACATCCAAATTAAGGTGACTAGTTATATCTCATTTTAACCTCTTTGTAAATTAATTTGATTTTTATTATAAGTTTTATGAGTATGATTTTTATGTTAAAATATGTTAAACATCGTTGATATGTGTTTGTATGTTAATAAGTAATGATAATAAAAACAAATCAGTTTTGTCTTTGTATGATCGGTGTTGGTTGAGCAAATTGTACTGAGTGTGATGTCCACTCTAATTGTTAAGTTGTAATCGGGTTTCTTATTATTAATATACTTACATTTTCCCAAAAAAAAAAAATAAATAAATAAATAAATAAATAATGTGTAATATAGATGTTTTATAGTAATATGATAATATGTTTAGTTTAATTTGTTTTGAGTATTTTTAATTATTGTTAATATGATTTTTATGTTTATTTATGTTTTAGTTATGTAGTAATCAAATATAAAAATTATGTTAAATATTAACAATGAGTTTAAAGTGAATAAAATCAAAAACAAAATATATGTGTGTGTTATTGTTTCTCACGGCATTTCCCTTGTTTTTTATTAATTTTTCACTTTTAATTTTTGTAAATAATATGTTGTATTAAGTTGTATTAAAATGGATGTTATCATATGAAAAAAATTAAATTAGGAAAATAAATAATAAGTTGTTAAAAATGAAGATGGTGTTCTTGAGTTTATATTTGGTGTTCTTAAATGTTCATATGATCTTCATGTGTGTTCTTCATTTTTACTCATTTTGATTTTGTTTTATTTTATGTTTGTTTATAATTTGTGTTTATGTTTAGATATTGTTTTATATTATGTTAGTACTATTACATAAATCAACTTAAACATTTGGAAAAAACGTTTAGAAAATTTCACTTTATATTTTAGCTCAAATTTTAAACTAATGAAATTTTTAGTAAACTTTCATTTTAGTTTAAATCGTTTTAGGATAATTAGAATAATTAAAATATAAAGACCTTAAGCTAAAAACCGATAAAATCGAAAAACGAAATTTAGAACACCCCATGTGTTTAGTCACGGCATTCCCATTATTTTTGGGTCAAAATTTGCTTTTGTCACTTTTTAGTTTATTTGTTAAAATAATTTAATTAGTAGTTAATAAGTTGAATTAGGAATTTTAAAAGAAATAAATGAATTTTGCTATATATGTTAATCACACGACATTCACACATAAATGGACTTAAATTTGATCAAAATGAAAATATCACTAAATCAATAAAGTTTAATAGTTAGTAGAATTGAATTTTTGTATAAATCGGTTTCGTTATAAAAGAAATATATTAAACCGATAAAAAAATATTTAACCGTTATAAAAATGAACTAAATCGTGTGCTACTGCCTTTGCAATTTGGACTGCTGGACTTGGACATACGGACTAAATGAATCATCCACGATACTACTATTTTAAAAATGAAAATCGCTAAATTTAGTAAATAGACGACTAAATTCAACTAAGTCTCAGTTTTAAAATAAATATGATTATCACTTTTTACAAACCGAACTTAACGTTTTTAAAACTAGATTTTTAAACTTAGTAACTAAGTTACGCTTTTTGACTTAGAAAGTATTTAGATATTTTCAAGCAATCATGAATAGTGACCGATATGAATAGTGACCGATGAATAGTGACTGAGATGAATAGTAACAAGTGAATAGTGATTGATGAATAGTGACCTAGATGAATAGTGTCGATGAATAATAAATCGGGACGAAACTTGTTAAGCAAGTAACGTCCCAAATTTGAAGACGGTGAATAGTACCCAGGACGAAACTTGTTGAACAAGTAATGTCCCAAAACCTATTTTAATGGAATTTGAGGTAACTTGTTGAACAAGTTATCTTTTCAAATCCCGAGACGTGTATAGTGAATAATTTACGAAACTTGTAAAAAAAGTTACGTCTCAAAATTCAAAGATATTTCAAATTTCAAAATTTGAAATATTGGAAATAATTGAAAATTTTACTAAGTATAGAAAAATTGAAAATGAATAAGTAAATGACTTAAATGTTTTGAAAAACACTTAAATAAAATTGGACATACTAATAAGCGTATTAACATAGAAATCTAAAAATGTTAATAATTAACAACACTTCAAATAATAAACGAATATGTTATGTGATCATATGAAACCGAAAATAAAATACTTAAACGTTTGACGATGAAGATAGGAGAGTCTAGTAACATGTGATATGTATTATCAAATAAATAATAAATCTTGAGTAAGTTAAGTAAAAGGTCAAACGCTTGAGCCTCGGATATGAAAATGTCCTTGCCGTGTTTCGTTCTTAGTGGGCGCGACACTTACATTCTGTGGATACCCATATCCGTACCCTTCCAAACAAAACCGTGTGATGTAACACGGACTTTTATTACGCATGTTTTAACGTTGACTTTAATGGTTCTAAATATGTCGAATTCATTTTGAGTCGTTTTGAAATGTTAAAATGATTTAGGTCGCTTCACATCACACTTAAATAAATGCTCATTTTGTCCATTTAGGGTCTAGCTTGGTCCACGTCCTGCTTCATTTGGCATGAGCTTCGCATTTGCATTACAATTAGCCCTTTTACATTAACAAGGTCTAGTTCAGCATTCCTAAATTCCTAAATTTAGGCCCGGTGGCTAAATCCCCTCCTTAGCCTCCTCTCACACAACATATAGCCTCACGTCTTACCTTATTTCACAAAACTCTACAAAATACACCTTTTTCACATTTTCGGGTCTCGGACCCAAAACCGAGCCCAAACCCGTCTTTGGCCCTCACTCCAAAGCCCTCAACCCTCACAAAATATCTCAGAAATATCTCAGCTGTTTTCTTGACGAGCAAGTTCGAGATTATATTGTATCTTTCCAAGATATAATCAAACCGAAACTTGGAAAGCAGGCCTGAAACCACACCCTCAAACCGCATAGTCTTATGCGGTTTGGTGGGTGAACCGCATAAGCCTATGCGGTTTACCATGGCAACTGCATAAGCCTATGCGGTTTTCCTGCCTGGTTTTATCCCCGGTTTTCCTAATTTCTCCGAGGTTTTTAGTATATATACACCCCTATACCCGACCTCATAACACAGAATTTCCACACAGAATTCACAATCATAATTCACCAGCAACTCTCTCAAAGCCTCAAGCACTCAAACCCTTGAGTTCAACACACCATCCTGTGTTGAATTCATCTTCCTTTTTAGTTCAAGAAGCGAAGCTCTGCTGGATCTGAAGCGTCAGGACAAGGTAGGTACCGATCCACTTGGATCAAAACTTTTTCTTATTTTCTATGGACTAACAAAGGGAACTACACTCTAGCGCCCGCCCGGCTTTGGCACCGAGCGCGCTTGCATTCCAAGTGTTCTGCTTATTACTTTGGGTACACTCCATATCCGATGACACGCCAAAATCGCATAAGTAACCGACCTTTTTAAATAAACCAATGGATAATTGAACTTTATTTTAATTGTATGAATCTTGCACATTCTTATTTTGCATTAAAATCAATTTAAACAATGAATTCGACCTTTAACTGAACCGTTTTCGTTAACAAGTTAAACATGCTAAACTGAGGGTTTAAAACTATCTTTTTGCATCTGCATTCTTTTTACAATCTTTTTCGCACTTGTACGTAGCGATAACATTAGCTCAAATATCATCTTACTTGGATTGTTCTAGGTCAGTAGAGGCTAATTTTACATAGGCTTTTCTAAAAGGTTTTCATAAATCATTAATTGAATTAGTCTTTAGTTAAGTACCCTCACCCCGAATCCAATCTGGTTTCACAACCTTAGATCTAGGGGTGTCGGCGTGCTCCGAAATCTAAGACATGTTTTTAGCTTAAGACATGATAGCAGGTTCCTAATTTTCGCGATAATTAGGTGGCGACTCCAAACAGTTTTCAAAGGTTTTTCTAACTAAATCTTTTTAACCTTAATCGCCCTTATGCAAGACGCCGAGTTGGGTCCCTCGTCGATCCCGGGTTCCACAGTTTGGCGACTCCGCTGGGGAAATCTTATTTTTAAAAACTTAAATCTAGCTTTTTCTTTTTAAAAATAAAGAGGTGAAACTTGAAAGCCTTGAACAATCCATGTTTACATATTTGAGCTATGCACATTCGTTTAGAGTTCATTCCTTTTGGAATCTAGACACCCTTTGCACCCTCGAGAGGTGGTTCCAACATGTAGGCTTGTCCACTCGATAAAGCACGTGCAGGACTAACTTTCCTCTCGCCCCTTCACGGCTTGCCATAAAAGACTATCTTGACCGCCCCAGTGCTCCCTTTAGAAAACCTATCGCTCCGGCGTAAGGAAATAAAGGGGTTAAGTATATGCCAAAGCATACTCGAGGTAGTTGGAGGTGTACCCGACTTGACCCTAACCCTTTGAGTCGAGTCATACGTACAAGTTCGAGGCTATGCACTCCATGGTGTTTTTCAAACGAGCATTTTCATTCATATCTTTGAAAAGCTCGCTTAAACTTTTCAAATATAAACGAACCTAACATCTAACAAGACTAACACTTTTCAAACAAAACTATCGCCAATTTTTGAAACAAGTTTTCTCAAAAATTTCCTTTTTCACTAACAAGCAAAAATCCGAGCAACGATTAAAACCCAAGCTCGTGGATTTCAATCCTCTAGGTCACACGGCCTAGCTCCACATTTAACATCCTCGACTCGACTTGTTAACCACTCTCGAGTCGAATCCACTCTCTTTTACACATCCGATCTCGAGCTCACCTCGGCAAATTACCGATATCTGCTCGACGGGTGCAAAGCAAAATCTTTTAACATCGAGACGAGATGTGCGCACACATCCTCGCCTCAAAAGCTTCCCTTAGCTAAAACCTTTTCGAAAATCTCCTCTTTTCAAAGCATAAAAGGTCTTTCTAGACAAAGGAATGAGCTAAAATGAACGCTTAAAATGAACATGAGTCTAGTGGGTCGAGTCGTGTCACTAATATACGAAGTGAAATGCAGGTCCCAGCTGGATACTCGTTGTGTTAAGAATCGCATAGTAATCCCATACAAAAAACGAACCTACACCCGCAAAATGGCCGGCAATGACGAAGTTAACGCAATCCGTGACCAAGTCACAAAGCTGACCGCTGACCTTGAACGCCTCTTGACCCACCATACGACTGAAGTGGAACGTATGGAACAAAAGATCAAGGAAGAGGCGGATAGGCACGCTAAGAAACTCCAAGCCATGGAGGAAAGGCTCTATGTCTCGAGCACTTACTCTATCCACAAGGAGAATGAAATGGTGCCCGCTAGCATCAAGGATCAGTTTCCTAGCAAGCTCGCCCTTAGTGATCTCTCAATCTTCCAAGGACATGAGAGCCCGATCATTCACATCCGAGCTTTCAAGTCCCAAATGGCCATCAAGGGGGTCGACTCCAAGCATTGGTTGACTCCCTTCCCGCACTCTCTAGCAGTAGTGCCGAAGACATGGTTCTACTCACTAGACCCACAGCGGATCCCTACTTTTGAAGAACTCACAGTTGAGTTCGATCGACAGTACCGAGGCAACGAAGACACCCAAGTCTCGATCCGCACTCTAGAAGTCCTCTCTCAAAAGGACAACGAAGGCTTCACCGACTGCCTCACTCGTTGGAAGAAGCTAAGCGCTCAAATCCCTAACCGTCCCCGCGAGGACGAGCTCGTACCGAAGTTCATAAACAACCTGCGACCCGTGTACCAGTTTTACATGAGGTTCAGCAACATTCAGAACTTCAAGGAACTAACCAAGGTCGGCACACAAATTGAAGACGATCTTAGGACCGGCACGATGGCCAAGTACACCGGTCATGCTTACCAAGGGAGTTCCTCTAAGTCTTCCCGCGCGGTCAAGAGCGAAGAAAACCGTACTGTAGGCAATCTTGATGATGACAGCCTCGACGCCTTCGCAACCACCTTCTCGCCGCCTCCTAAGGCCAAGAGAAACTTCGACCCTCTTTTCATGCCTTACTCCAAGCCATTTCAAAGGTTAGTCGAAAAGAAGTACCTGCAACCGATCGGGCCTACTAGCGAGCCGCCCGAAGACAAGAAGCCTAAATCTTGGAACCCCAATGCCTTCTGTGCATACCACCGAGGCAAGGGGCATGACATCGAGAATTGCTTTAGGCTCAAAAACGCTATCCAAGATCTCATTGATCAAGGAAAGCTCAATAAACCATCTCAGCCCAGCAAACCATCAAATAGCGATAACCCACTAGGCAACCACGCCATCTTCGTCGGGTCGGTCCCTATATTAGACTGCTCTTACCTAATCACTCCCTCTGATGACCAAATCAATGCGGTTTGGTCTAATGATGACGACGATGATTATTGGCTACCCACCGACGAAGTGATAAATCACATCAATCGACTCACCAAAGACATTGACGACCTGAAGGCCGCACGTCAAGTCGAAGTCGAACGTTTGGAGCGACGCGCTAAGAACAAGGCTGACAACCCAGCCTCGCTCGATATCCTCGAGGCCTTCCGTCAAAAAGACGATGAGGGCTTCATCGAATACCTCGCCCAGTGGAGGAAACTACTTGCTCGAATACCGAATCACCCGCATGAGGACGAGCTTATACGCACATTCCTCTACAGTTTACGACCCGCCTGGCGATATTACTTCCACTTTTGCAATGTGCGGAATTTCGAACATCTTGCTGAAATCGGCACTCGAATCGAAAAAGACCTTACATCTAGCAACAATAATCAAGCTCATACTCGTACAACCAGAAACCGAAGGAGCCACACCGCGAATGGCTTTACAAGGATTTTTTACAAACTCTACATGCCTTACGCTAAAGCAGTGCATAAATTAATCGAAAAAGACTACATAGAGCCACTATTAATGAGCCGCCCATGAGCAAAAAGTCAAGATCGTGGGACCCTAGCTCCTTCTGTGCATACCATCGAGGCATAGGGCACAGCACTGAAAGCTGCCTCAAGCTTAAACACGCCATCCAAGATCTCATCGATCAAGGAAGAATTAAGAAGCCCAGGGCAAAATATGTACTCTCCAAAAACAATCCCTCTATGAGGCATACTGCTTTCGCCAAATCAAGGGACGATCAAAACAACGACTCCTCATTCAACGAAAAGCAGAAGGGATGGATTTGGCCTCAACAAGACCAACGCAAGGACACACTTTACCCCATCGTTTCGTCGCCACCCAATAAGGATCACTCGCGGTATAATCAAACAACCATCGCACAATCACCCCCTCAAAGCAGCTCAACGTCCGACAAGGAAGACGACACCAAGTCAATGCATCTTCATGCACCTCTGAAGTGGAGAACAAAAAGGATGTTCGCCAGAGTCAAAGCATGGGCAAACGCGAAGAAGAGATTCTATTGACTTCTAATGCTCTTAGTATCGGGTCACCTGTCGACCCACCTAGCTTAGATCCTAGCTTTAGCTTAGATTTTCTTTTTACGGAGGCTAGCTCCAAGCAATTTTCTAATTGGTCGAATAATTCCTCTCAAATTAATGAAATGAATAAATTTGCTTACGTCTTGTCTCAAGCTAAAACAAACAGCAAAGAACAAACATTCAACAATCAACAAACAATAAACAAAGCACAAAATGCAAAAGACACTAATTCATGCGATAAAAATGAACAAGCTAATGAATCTTTAAACAAATACATTGCAAACATTGTCTCTCCAAAAACCCAGCACCCTATCATCGAGGAAACCATAACCATAAACGTGGGAACCCCCAAAGAGCCCAGGGAATTACAACTAGGTGCCTCACTAGACGAAGACGAGCGTGCCCAATTCACACAACTTCTAACCGAATTCAAGGACGTATTTGCATGGCCATACAAGGATATGCCCGGAATCGAACGAAGCATCGCCGAACACCGCATCCCCATTAAACCCGGTTACAAACCAATCAAACAAAAACTAAGGAGACTACGTCCCGAATGGTCCCTTATGGTAAAAGAGGAAATCGAGAAACAACTACAAGCCGGTTTCATCCAAGTCATCGAGTATCCTGAATGGGTCTCAAACATGGTCCCAGTCTTGAAAAAGAATGACAAAATTCGAGTATGCGTTGACTTTCGCGACTTGAACAAAGCCAGTCCCAAAGATGATTTTCCTTTACCCCATGTAGACGTCCTGGTCGACAATACCGCCGACCACGCCCTCCTATCCTTCATGGACGGCTACGCAGGCTATAACCAAATCAAAATGGCTTGCGAGGACATGGCAAAAACGGCCTTCATTACACCGTGGGGCACATACTGCTACACGTTCATGCCTTTCGGCCTAATCAATGCTGGTGCCACATACCAACGCACCGCTACAACCCTCTTACATGACATGATGCACAAAGAAGTCGAAGTCTACGTCGACGACATGATCGTGAAGTCAAGGGAGAGAAGTGGTCATATCACTAACCTCCGCAAGTTCTTCACTCGCCTACGACAATACAAAATGCGCTTGAATCCCCAAAAATGCACTTTTGGAGTCAAATCCGGCGAACTACTAGGACACGTAGTTAGCCAAAGAGGCATCGAGGTCGACCCCTCAAAAGTCAAAGCAATCCTTGAAATGCAACCCCCGAAGAACCTCGACGAAATTCGAAGTTTCTTGGGCCAAATCCAATACATTTCACGCTTTATTAGCAAGCTCACCATGATATATGAACCAGTTTTCAAAAAGTTAAAGAAAACCGACCACGTTGAATGGGATGAAGAATGTCAAAAAGCATTTGACAAGGTTAAGGAATTGCTAACCAATCCACCAGTTCTATGACCACCCCAACGGGATTTACCACTATCCTTATACCTAACAACAACCCCTACCGTCATGGGCGCCATGCTCGCTCAGGAAGTCAACGGCGAAGAACACGCAATCTACAACATAAGCAGGAAGTTTCTCGATTACGAAACTCGATATTCACCTGTCGAGAAGAGTTGCCTAGCCTTAGTATGGTCATCCAAAAAACTCCGTCACTATATGCTAGCGCACCAAACGAAGGTCTATTCCAAAATGGACCCCGTAAAATACCTCTTCGAGAAACCTGTGCTTAACGGACGAATGGCCAGATGGACGCTACTGCTAGCCGAATTCGACCTTAAGTACGTACCCCTCAAAGCAATCAAAGGACGAGCAGTCTCCGATTTCTTTGCCGAAAATGCAATCGTCGAAGAGCCAATCATTGACACGACATCCTTTCCAGACGATGGGATTTACAACATCGACCAAGAGCAATGGGAGTTATACTTCGATGGCTCATCCAACTATCGAGGATGTCGAGTAGGAATACTTCTCATATCCCCAAACGGCAAACACACACCCTTATCCATCAAGCTAGATTTCGACGTAACAAACAACGCCGCGGAATACGAAGCCTGCTTGCACGGTCTCCAAGCAGCGCTTGTACTCAACACCCGCAACCTAAGAGTCTATGGAGACTCCTTCCTCATAATCAACCAAGTATCCGGAGCATGGAAGATACTTAATGAAAATCTAGCATTATACCAAAACAAAATACAAGAGCTCATAAGCGAATTCTATCACGTAGAATTCATACACCTCCAGCGCGAAGAAAACCAATTCGTCGATGCATTATCCAAACTCGCATCGCTAATCAACATACCCCCGGGAATGGCAGGACTACCCGTTGTCGTGGAACGACAGAATGAGCCCACCTACATCTGTGACATCGAGACTGAGGAAGAGCAAATCGACCCTTGGTACCAAGCAATCATTAACTACAAAACAAATGGCAAATACCCACCAAACATCGACAAACGAGGCAAACGAGCCCTGCGCCTATTATCGTCACAATTCGTGATGGAAATGGGCAAACTACTCAAGAAGACGCCTCAAGGTACATTACTCTTGTGCGTTGATCACAAAAAGGGACAAGAAATCATGTCCCAAGTACACGATGGCGAGTGCGGACCGCATATGAACGCACGAGCCATGTGCAAGCAAATCATAAGGCTAGGATGGTACTAGACCACCATGGAAGCCGACTGTGAAAAATACGTCAAACATTGCCACAATTGCCAAATCTTCGCAAACGTGCAACACATACCACCTTCACCACTATATAGCTTAACATCGCCATGGCCATTCTCCACGTGGGGAATTGACGTCATTGGCAAACTATAACCCGTGGGAGCAGGAGGACACTGTTTCATCCTCGTGTCCATCGACTATTTCACCAAATGGGTCGAAGCCGCATCATATCGTAAGCTGGGCACAAAAGAAGTCGCAAAATTCATACAAAACAACATCATTTGTCGCTACGGCATACCCCACGAATTCATTAGTGATCAAGGCAAACACTTCCAAGGAGAAGTCGAACCACTTCTTCTCAAATACAAGATACAACGACATAAATCATCACCCTACCGACCACAAACCAACAGCGCGGTCGAGGCAGCAAACATAACCGTCGTATCAATCCTCAAAAAGATGATCGACACCTGCCACGACTGGCCCAACCAAATCCCATTTGCATTATGGGGATATCGCACCACTATCCGCACACCCACGGGCATGACACCCTATTTCCTAACATACGGAATGGAAGTCGTCCAGCCTGTAGAAATCGAGATGCAATCCCTTCGAATTCTCATGGAAGCAGACATTCCTGAAGCCGAATGGGCACTCGAACGCTATGAACAACTCATCCTTCTAGACGAGAGACGTTTGCATTCGTTAAGTACAGTCCGAATTTACCAATCGCGCCTACAATGCGCCTACAACAAAAGGGTCAAACCACGAAATATCAAAGTGGGTGACCTCGTACTCAAATCCATCCGAGCACCACTACCGGTCGACCCAAGAGGAAAATTTAAACCCAATTGGGCCGGACCATACTTGGTTAAGGACATCCTTCCTGGAGGAGCCGCGAAATTAACCGACCTTGACGGTCAAGACTTCCGACTACCAACAAATCTTGATCAACTCAAGAAATACTACCCCAAAGCTTGAGCAAATTTGCAATGTACTTCACAAAAGACAAAACTCACTCTCGCACGGGTGAACTACGCTCGGTTTGATTCCACGCACCGTGGTTACGTAGGCAGCTTTGCAAAGAGCTCAACCGAATCACACGAACTACGCCAGTTTGATTCCGTGAAACATGGATACGTAGGCAGCTTGTCAAAAGCACAACCGAACTTCTCTGCACGCACGCCCAAAGCTTAAAAAGGTCGAGGGCAATGCACTCACAAAATGACACGCTCGCAGCTAAAAAAGGTCAAGAGCACAGTCAACACAAAACATATCAAAAGCTTAAAAAGGTCGAGGATTTAAAGATAAAATACGAGTGTTCGAAGCTTAAAAAGGTCGAGAACATTTCAAAACAAAACAAAGAAAGCAACGAGACAAGACAAAAGCAAATTAATTCTATTTTTTTTACTTTAATTTAGAATTTTTCACAATTTAGAAAAGAGATAGGAACAAACCTCCTTAACCCTTTATTTGAATTTAAATACATTTTTAATTGAATAAAGAAAACTTTCTTAAAAAAACAAGCAAGCCACTAAGCCTTCTTTTGTCGTTTCGGAATAGTCTCTTCGTCTTCAAGAGGCCGATCCGCCACAATCTCTGAGCTAATCACGGGAGTAGCCCTCTCAAAACCTGGGGGCTCGATTGGATCCTCGTCCTGCTCGACTGGGGGCTCCTCGGCCCTTGGCCGCAAACGATCTCTAACGGTCACTCTCAGCCCAAGTCTCTCCCGCACCGGCCTCGAAGTAGATGTATCCGAACTCGAAGCACAAAGATCACCATAGTCCCTCCTTCCGCGCACCGCCTCATGCGCCAAAGAGGGTCTTGGCCCATTCCTTTCCCTCCTCCTCTGATTCTCCCGCTCTCGAGAATCCTTGGAACGATACCACCGCGTATAAAAATCCGTGGCACGAGTAGACTCTATATGCGATGGAACCGCCCAAGTGACACGATCCGACCATCCCCGGATCCAAGCATCGACCGTCTGGTTGTTTAGCACAACAACCCCTCCAACCTGCGTATCCTGCTTGGGGATAGTCTGAGCAAGCCCGATTTACCTCTTCAAGCGAAGAGGATAAATCCACACACCTCGTTCAAAGCCGCACAACATCAACCCATGAGCCGCATTCGCCACGGACGACGCCGTGATCGCCATAATATGCCACCATGGAATATACCAACGGATAGTGCTTTCCTTCACATACCCCCGTAAGTAGTTGAGTGAACGCTCCCGAGGAACAGCCCAATCCGTCTTCCGTGACGTCGTCGCCGCCGCCTTAAAAACACCATCAAGAGGAAGAGCGGCATAAACACTTAGCCTCTCCATAAGCCACACATGGAGAATCCTAGCACAACCACGGTACGAGCTCAAACGATTAGCACAACGGTCGTCTAAACCCAGTATGGTCTCAGCTAGGATCAAAACAGAAGGATCGTGCCCTCATTCCATTTCTTCGACAACACGAGCATACCTCGCGTTACCGAACACGCCATCCGGCATCGACCCCGCAAAAGCATGACGATGAATCAATCAAAAAGCAAGGGCCCTTCGCCTAGAACGGTCCGAAATGCTGGTGTCAACTTTATTCATGTACCGTTGGCACAAGAGAAGCATGTTCACCTTACCTCCCTCAAACAAACCCGCCGCATGAGCATTTGTCTTCTCAAGGAGGTTTCGCAACATCCCGTTAAAGCAAAGCTCGTGCCTCACAACTACAGGAGTAGTCCGTTTCGACCATCCTCCAATGGCCGCGAACTCATCCATCAAAGGGCACACCTCTTCCCCAGAAAGCCTAAACACATGCAAACTTGGCCGGACTCAGTGAGGAAGTCCACCTCTTCAAAAGAGCATCAAAATGCTCCACCATTTTCTTGACCTTAACACTAACTCCTATGAATATACCTAATATATTTATAAGGGCAAAAGTGAAAAGAAGAGAAGTGATTGTGAATGAAGATTATGGCACGCACCCCCCTCCTTATATAGGAAAAGATAATCGAAATATGGAAACACAGCGCTGTCAGCCAGGCTAGAAAACCGCAGAGCCTTATGCGGTTTACACCCCAAATCGCATAGGCCTATGCGGTTTAGACCCCAAACCGCCTAAGGCTATGCGGTTTCTGGGGCAGGCTTTTCTCACAGCTTTCCTAATTTCGTATTTCCTAAACGCGACATTCCATATCATATTACGACGTTGCTTTTGTTGTTCCCCATGCAGCAACATTATAGTTCGTTTTTAGCAAACACGATTCATACCACGAGTCGATTCATAACATTTCAACATTCACGCAAGCTCATTTCAACATTTAAAATGAACTTTTGACAAACAAAACATTTTCACAAACTATTTCAAACACTAACATCCCAATCGGGAATCATTTCGTTTTCAAAACCTAGCATACTAACGCTACAGGTACACCATACGAAATGTTGACGACGATACTCATCAAAATCACGACGAATCTGAGCCGTCTCAGCCCGACTCTAACACAACTGCGCCGCCTGCTCAGCCCAAGCCATCCTCCACCTATTAGCTGTTCGCCACAGCTTCTTATGCACATCCTTCGCAACCTGCAATACATAAAACCGCATCACATTTCTCTCTATTTTGCTTTAATTTCACTCAAATTAAGCCAGACTTAGGGGGAAACCTCAAAACAAGACGCAACATTCTCCTTTTTGCCTTAATTTCACTCAAATTAAGCCAAACTTAGGGGGAAATTTCAAAACAAGACGCAGCACTCTCCATTTTGCCTTAATTTCACTCAAATTAAGACAAACTCGAGGGAGTAACACAAAAATACGCATCTCACTAGTTTGATCATCGCTATAACCCATACCTCGATCAAACTGGGGGCTCACACATATACAAAAACAAGAACACATACCTTTTTCACCTTGCCGGTCCAGCTATCCATGCCCGCGCCAGTGATCACCGGCAAGTACGACGGCACCGCAAAGTACGACGGACACCTGAGTCATCCCACTCAACTGTAGTAGGAAAGTCACCAGGCTGCTCCGCCATCTCAGGATCAAACTTCTACAAAACAAATACAATACGCACACGTCAGGGAAATTTTTCGCAAAAATTACCCTACGCACCCCGAAGAC
Organism: Dianthus caryophyllus; assembly: GCA_023091065.1. Lineage (NCBI taxonomy): Eukaryota > Viridiplantae > Streptophyta > Magnoliopsida > Caryophyllales > Caryophyllaceae > Dianthus > Dianthus caryophyllus. Next base: position 3,999,191 of record CM041529.1, on the reverse strand, counting down.
AGAAACAAACATACCTCAACCGGTCCACAAGCGAGCCGAGACCAAGCAAACTGGCCGTAGTCTTCCGCGGGACAAAGAAGACTCCCCGACTCTCCCTCTCCATACAGCGTCACGCACTGCTGCGCAGAAACCCCTCGCTCATAAAGAACTCTCGGCGGGTCCCTAGGCACTACCGGAGCCGTCCATACTGCCTGGTAGACCAGACGCTCTCCAAGATACCAAACCGGCCCATACGGCGTCGCCAAGTACAGACGCTAAGTATCACGTACCGCGAACCGCGCCCCGATGCCCTCGGGAATACCTGTATACTGACCCCACAGGAATGGCACGAACTGCAAACAAGAACAAACATTCATTCACACAATCATTTTAAGTACACTCTATTTAAAATGGTTCAAGTACAAACCTGATTGAACTCCATGACGTTCAAGCGCACCCGAACCTCATCGTACGACCAATCAAAGGCCGTACGGTTGCAGGTGCCCCAAGTACGCACCGCCGGGTACGCTCTCTCAATCCTCCCAGCATGCTCAGGCAGCAGGAAGGGGAAATGACTGAAGATCCATGACTACACACACAAAAACTGTGAGAATATATCTGTATACATGCCCTTTAAGATCACAGGATTATAATAAAACTTATTCTATATGATTAATAGTCATAAAAGAAATTGCATAAATAAACATAAGATTAAGAAAACAACCTTTAGTCCTTGCTTAATGGCCTAAGATTGAATATCAAGAAGCTTGATATCTCCTAAAAGTTGCACCCAAGATTGCTTAAGATATGCCCTTAGTTCTTGCTAGAAAACCTTTGAGAGAAGAAAACTGATTTTCTAAAATTTTGTGTGTGAATTATAATGAATGAATTAATTGAATTAGGTTGAGCCAAAGCTCCCCTAATATAGTCAGAATTTTCGGCCAACACCACCTCTTTTAGAGAGTAATTTTGCTTTCCAAAAATTACTTTCCTAAAACCAATTCCTTGTTGACCAAGGAGTCAAAGAGCAATAAGGCTCTTTCCTAGAGGTTTCCTTTAGCTTTATAATATAATATAATATTACTAGTGTCATAAATATGATCCACTATAATATATCATTAAATTATTAATATCCTTATATTTATAATTTTCAAATTAATTATAACAGTTTATGATTAATTAGCTTATATTATACTCAATAATTAAATATAACATTTTATATTCAATTTACGAATTACATTTAATTCATCTTAGCTAATATCATTTAATCCTTATTAAATGGCCTTATTATTAACACACACTTGACTAACATCTTAGTCAAAAACTCCGACTAACCTTTTAGTCTTTTAGTAAGGCATCAATATGATTAATTTCTCAAATAATCACATTTCTTAAACACATCCTTTAGGTGTGACTTTTTAGGGACCAGTTGATCACCGCCATCTGTATGACAATAACGTCAAACTTATCTAGCAAGCCAACCGTTATTGATAAACGTTAATCAACTGATTGCATACAAAATGTAACCTGTGTACCTTGAGAGGTTTATTTATGTTATTGCACTAACTGTGGAGGACACTAACTCCAACAATCTCCCGCACTAACTGTGGAGGACACTAACTCCAACAATCTCCCACTTGTCCGTACAAGTGTAGGTGCGATAACCGATTCTCATATCCATAATAAATTTCTCCCACTCATTGTAAACCAATTTGCAAAGTCCGTACTTTCAAAGGTCGTAGTTCACAAGTGATCAGAATCAATAGTGGTTTCCCCGACTAGAGAGTAACTTAACTGATAAACGAATCAATATTCGAGCATGGCCATGCATTTCCAGTTACAGCTCCTCGAGTGGCCCTGAGAAAAAGTATTATAACTCGATAGAAGTTGGATATTTTCCTCAACTCGAATCATGCAGATGTAAGCGCAGCATGAAATGACCCAGTGAAAATCTACTTAGCCTCGATTCACGGTCGTAGTGAGAAAGAAACCAAAGTCACCCAAAATCTGCCTTAATCTCAAGAGACAGTCGATAGTCAAAAGAATCGACTCTAGGAACACTATGGATGTCCTATCCACGACCAGGCACCTAATGTTCTGAAACATTTAGGACTCCATGTTGTCGTCACAAAAATGTCCTGCGCGATTTCAGTAAACCCGCATCTCTGATCGATCAGTCAACAGTTTGACTTATGGCTCGTTGAACCCACCATCAATCGACGTCACAAAATAATCGCCAGAGTTATCAGCTCATGTAGGCGATCACGGACCAAAACACAATATAAAGTAATTCAGTTCACTTTGAGGTGTTCAACGTTGTCTGCACAACCCTCATGAAAAACAATATATAAAACAAAACGATGATGTTATAAATAGTATATGAAAAAGATACATTTATCCAATCCATGTCAAGTACTATTATAACCAGGAACACGTTCAATTCTCAAGAAGATAACGTGCCCTTCAAGCTTATCATATACCGACGTACAAATCTAGACTAGTTGCTGGACTTTAGGCTCTTCAGCCTGGAAGATGGCACCGCTATTAATATAATAGATGGTGATAGTGTCATTCGAACTAGGAACTACAGTTAGTCCTTGTAAGAACTGACGCATCCATACAGCTTCCCCTGCAACTAAATAGCATAGTACTCGGACACAGTCGTAGAATCTACTATGACACTATATTTTGGGCATGCGGTGACCGCAGTGCCATAAAGAGTACAGACGAATCCGAGCTGAGATATCGAGTCATCTCGATTCGTGTGGAAGTTAGCGTCTGCGCAACTGATTGCGCATAGCCTTATAGCACCTACATAAGTCAATACCCATTACAGATGCCACGTCTGCACGTGAGCATATTATAGCATACATGATCGATCCTACTGCCGAAGCATAAGGAACACGACTTGGTCATACTGAATCTCTCAAGAATCTTATCTATATAAGACTCCTGACTGAGGGATAACATCCGTCGTGATCTATCTCTATAGATACGGAGCCCCAAAATCCGTTGTGCCTCACCCAAATCTTTCATCTGAAAATGGTTCTGTAACCAAACTTTTACCGAAGTTAAGAAGGGTATATCATTCCCAATCAAAAGTATGTCATCGACATACCGTATTAGGATGACAATCTTGCTCCCACTCGACTTGATATATAGACATGGTTCCTCGACCGATCGAGTGAATCCATTCTCCTTTATCACTTGGTCGAAGCGATGATTCCAACTCCGTGAAGCTTGCTTAAGTCCATAGATGGAACGCTTAAGCTTGCAAACCTTCTTAGGATTTTCAGGATCTGTGTAACCTCCAAATAACCGTTTAAGAAGGCGGTTTTCACATCCATTTGCCAAATTTCATAGTCATGAAACGCGGCAATCGCTAAGACAATTCGAATGGAACGAAGTATGACTACGGGTGCAAAGATCTCATCATAGTGCAACCCTTGCACTTGAGTGAAACCCTTCGCTACTAGCCGTGCCTTGTATATATCTGGTTGTCCTTCTACAGATCGCTTTATCTTGTAAAGCCATTTGCACTGAAGAGGCCTAGCCTTATCAGGTAAGTCAACCAGATCCCATACATCGTTCTCGTACATAGAGTCCATCTCGGATTGCATGGCTTCTTGCCATAGCTTTGAGTCGGAACATGTCATGGCACCTTTATAGGTTACGGGTTCGTTACTCTCAAGGAGTAAAACGTCGTCTCTCCCATTCTCCTCAACCATACCGATGTATCTATCTGGAGGAATGGAGAGTCTACCCGACCTTCGGGGTTCCAAGGGAATATTAACCGCAGCAGACGAAGAAGGAACAGTTTCCTCCATTGGTTGCTCGGTTGTTGGTTCAGGAATCTCCGACAGATCGAAGGTTCTATTACTTCTCTTGTCTTCGAGAAACTCTTTCTCTAAGAACTTCGCACTAGCCGCAACAAAAACTCGGTGTTCGGTAGGTGAATAGAAGTAATGACCAAACATTCCTTTTGGATAACCAATAAAGTATGTCTTGACCGATCGCGGGCCGAGCTTATCCTCATGTCTCCACTTGACATAAGCCTCGCACCCCCAAACCCGAATAAAGGACAAGTTAGGGACCGTTCCCTTCCATAACTCGTATGGAGTCTTGTCTACAGCTTTAGACGGACTTCGGTTAAGTATAAGAGCAGCTGACAAAAGAGCATAGCCCCATAAGGAGTCAGGTACAACCGTGTGACTCATCATGGATCGAACCATATCAAGTAATGTTCGATTCCTGCGTTCGGACACACCATTCAGTTGTGGTGTTCCGGGTGGAGTTAACTGTAATACTATCCCGCGGTCTTTCAGGTGTTGATCAAACTCAGTTGAAAGATATTCGCCACCACGATCTGAACGTAGTGCTTTTATCTTTCTATCCAGTTGGTTCTCAACCTTATTCTGGAATTCCTTGAACTTGTCAAAGGACTCACTTTTATGCTTCATTAAGTAGGCATGACCATATCTACTCAAATCGTCCGTGAAAGTGATAAAATACCTATAACCATCTCTAGCGTTGATTGACATAGGTCCGCACACATCAGTATGTACGAGTCCTAATAGGTTAGCAGCGCGCATTCCAACACCTTTGAAGGAAATTCGAGCCATTTTGCCTATAAGACATGATTCACACGTGCCAAAAGTTTCATAGTCAAGTAGGGCTATTGTCCCACTATCAATGAGCTTTTTCACGCGTTTCTCATTTATGTGTCCCATACGGCAATGCCATAGATAGGTTTGATCTTTGTCACCAACCTTTGCTTTCTTGTTACTCACATGCATGATTTCTGTGGTTTGATCTAAAACATAAATTCCGTTTATGGAAACAGCTTTACCATAAATCATTTCATTTAAAGAGAAAATACAGCTATTATTCTTTATTAAAAATGAAAATCCTTCTTTATCAAGAACGGATACAGAAATAATGTTTTTCGATAAACTAGGTACATAGTAACAGTTATTCAGAAATAACTCAAATTCACTTGGGAGTTGGATTACATATGTCCCTACTGAAACGGCAGCAACCCTTGCTCCATTTCCCACTCGCAGGTCCACATCACCTCTTGCTAGAGTTTTGATGTTTCTTAGGCCCTGCAAATGATTACACAGATGAGAACCACAACCATTATCAAGTACCCAAGTTCCGAAACTTGCATGGTTAATCTCAATCATATGAATAAAAGAAGACATACCAACAAGAACGACGCGGCCTGCTTTAATGTCCTCATCATACACGGGACAGTTCCGCCTCTTATTTCAAATTTTGAAATTTGAAATATCTTTGAATTTTGAGACGTAACTTGTTTTATAAGTTTCGTAAATTATTCACTATACATGTCTCGGGATTTGAAAAGATAACTTGTTCAACAAGTTACCTCAAATTCCATTAAAATAGGTTTTGGGACATTTCTTGTTCAACAAGTTTCGTCCAGGGTACTATTCACCGTCTTCAAATTTGGGACGTTACTTGCTTAACAAGTTTCATCCCGATTTATTATTCATCGACACTATTATCTAGGTCACTATTCATCAATCACTATTCACTTGTCACTATTCATCTCAGTCACTATTCATCGGTCACTATTCATATCGGTCACTATTCATGATTGCTTTAAATATCTAAATACTTTCTAAGTCAATAAGCGTAACTTAGTTACTAATTTTAAAAATCTAGTTTTAAAAACGTTAAGTTCGGTTTGTAAAAAGTGATAATGATATTTATTTTAAAACTGAGACTTAGTTGAATTTAGTCGTCTATTTACTAAATTTAGCGATTTTCATTTTTAAAATAGTAGTATCGTGGATGATTCATTTAGTCCGTATGTCCAAGTCCAACAGTCCAAATTGCAAAGGCAGTAGCACACGATTTAGTTCATTTTTATAACGGTTAATCGTTTTTTTATCGATTTAATATATTTCTTTTATAACGAAACCGATTTATACAAAAATTCAATTCTACTAACTATTAAACTTTAGTGATTTAGTGATATTTTCATTTTGATCAAATTTAAGTCCATTTATGTGTGAATGTCGTGTGATTAACATATATATCAAAATTCATTTATTTCTTTTAAAATTCCTAATTCAACTTATTAACTACTAATTAAATTATTTTAAAAAATAAACTAAAAAGTGATAAAAGCAAATTTTGACCCAAAAATAATGGGAATGCTGTGACTAAACACATGGGGTGTTCTAAATTTCATTTTTCGGTTTTATCGGTTTTAGCTTAAAGTCTTTATATTTTAATTATTCTAATTATCCTAAAACGATTTAAACTAAAATGAAAGTTTACTAAAAAAAGTTATTAGTCTAAAATTTGAGCTAAAATATAAAGTGAAATTTTCTAAATGTTTTTCTAAATGTTTAAGTTGATTTATGTAATAGTACTAACATAATATAAAAAAATAACTAAACATAAACACAAATTATAAAAAACATAAAATAAAACAAAATCAAAATGAGTAAAAATGAAGAACACACATGAAGATCATATGAACATTTAAGAACACCAAATATAAACTCAACAACACCATCTTCATTCTTAACAACTTATAATTTATTTTCCTAATTTAATTTTTTTCACATGATAACATCCATTTTAATACAACTTAATACAACTTATTATCTACAAAAATTAAAAGTGAAAATTTAATAAAAAAAACAAGGGAAATGCCTTGAGAAACAATAACACACACATATATTTTGTTTTTGATTTTATTCACTTTAAACTCATTGATAATATTTAACATAATTTTTATATTTGATTACTACATAACTAAAACTTAAATAAACATAAAAATCATATTAACAATAATTAAAAATGCTCAAAACAAATTAAACTAAACATATTATCATATTAATACAAAACATCTATATTACACATTATTTATTTATTATCATTACTTATACTCCACTTAACATACATACACATATCAATGATATTTAACATATTTTAACATAAAAATCATACTCATAAAACTTATAATAAAAATCAAATTAATTTACAAAGAGGTTAAAATGAGATATAACTAGTCACCTTAATTTGGATGTTAATAGTCGGGGATCTAAAATAAATTTTAGATCGGAAATTTCTTCACCCAAAATACCCAAGAAGTTCGCTCCTAATACCCACTAATATAACTAGAATTACTTAGGATTTATTAGAATAATATTAAGGTTTTATTTTAAAGGGTTTTGGAAGAAAAAAGAAAGAGAAATAAAGAGAGAAAATGGGGGTGATGTACACGTCATTTACGATGAAAGACAAGTTGATTTTTGCTCTTCATAAATTGTGAGGACAAGTTGTAAAAACAATTAGGTTAAGTAAAGTTTTTATTTAATTTAAAGTTTAATTAAAATGAAATAAGGAGACATAAAAATCAATTTGTACACTAGAGTGCACATTACTATTTGAGCAAAGCTTTTGTCCCCTTGATGTTTTAAAAATGTTTTTACGAAATAATTCGGGTTTAAAAAGTCGGGCGTCAAAAGCGATAAAAGTTAATGTGTGCGCGTTTGACGATTTTTCGAAATATCTCTACTTTTGAATTCTAAGACTAAAATATTTTATTTACTACTCGGGAAAATATTTAAAAGTGACGGCAATGAAAATGGTAGTATTAATGTAGTAGTATCGTATTTGTACGTATTTTTATTAAAGAGGTTAAGCTTTAAATTTAAATACAAAGAAAATAAAAGTGATGATGATAAATATAAAGGTGTAAGTAAATGTGTAAGAAAAATGGAAGAGGATACACTTGGAAAAGTCTAAGTCAAATGGTTCAAGTAAATTTTTCGGGCTCGATTTTCATTTTTGAAATTTTCGATTTGCGCGATCGCAAAAGGTTTCAAAATAAAAGATATGATCTTAAAATAGTGTTTTGAAATAAAATCGGAAATAAAAATAAAAATAATTTTCGAAAGGTACTAAAAACAAAAATTGAGTTTTAATCCTCGAAATTTTGAATAAAAACTTCCTAGGTCGAAATACTTATTTTTTTCGTTGAATGTCATAGATTTAAAGAATTAGGTGTGACTTCAAATTTCGACAATCTAGAAAAAAGTTAGTTTAATAGAAATGAAATAGTGATTTTGATATTAAGATAAATGATTTAATAAAATCATCAAAATGATTATAATTGAATTAAATAAAAAAATCTTTGATGTTAAGTTTACTTTAAAAAAATAATGGAAGAAGATAAGATGAGTCATCACTTTTTGATCGGAAAATTTTGTCGTTGATTTGAATTTCAAAGCCGAGAAAAATATAAGGGTCCATTTTTATTTTTCAAATCAAAAATGTCCGAAATTGAATTTTATGAATAAAAGGTTTTACTTTTGTTTTTATGAATAGTAAACATAACTTAACCTTTTTGAAATTTGAAAGGCGATATTAATTTTTTATTGATTTTTATAAAATTTTGAATTGTGTTTCTTTTTGAATTCTAAAGATAATACAAAATATTTTATTTTTCAAAATTTTTAAATTTGGCCTTAGGAAATTTAGCATTATGTGGCGAAAAAAATTCAGACGTATTTTTATTATAAGGAAAAAGGATGAATTTAATTTAAGGAATTAAATTCTTTTATCAAATTGTGTTATAATAACACAGGGTGTTACAAACCTACCCCCTAAAGAAAAGTTTCGTCCCGAAACTTGAATAGAGTGGATAACTACTCGCAGTTTGGCATGGCAGTTAGAGAGAATGACAAGATTATACAAGTTTCGATAATGACATTTTATTTTTGTAGAATAAGACTTTTCTAAATGTTTGAATTTTTTTGCATTATTATAAAGATATTAGAAAGAGTGGAAAGATTTGAAGGATATAAACGTTTTATATTTACAAATGGAATATTTTGAATGAATATAGAAATATTGCTAGATTATCATTTTTGAAATCGACTTCAAAGAGACTTTCAAAAAGGTGGGGCCTAGAAGTTTTGTACGGAATTAATTTAAATAAAAATTATAAGGGTTTTAAAATAAAACAAATTTTAATTTTATTTGAAATTAAATATATAGTTTAAAGTTAGCTGAAATAATGATTTCAAATAATTTTAACCAATGATTTTAAACCATAATATTTTGTCCTACCCCCTTAAGAAAATTTTAGACATATTTACCAAGTTCAAGAGAAAAGAAAAAAAAATCATTTTAAAGGTTGAGAATTTGAAAAAGGTATGGATAAGTTCAAATATTTGAAAATAATCAAATTCAATAGTATACAAGGTAAAGAATATACGATTTGAAAAAAAAATAATTTCGAAGATATCTGAAATTGCGAAATAAAGTTTTAAGAAATAATTGTGTAAGTATCAAATATGTTTTAAACGGGAAACATGAAAGTTAATTTTAGAAGATAATTAGGAATTATAAAATTTTCGAAGATCTTTAAATTTTGAAAGAGATAATAAGTTTAGGAGAAACAAAAGTTATAAGATTCAAAGGTTTTCAGATTAAATTAAAAGGAGTTTACGAAATTGAAAAGTAAAAGTGAAATCATTTTGCGAGATTAAAGAATAGGAATGAAAATCAATTTTACGAAGTCGATTATAAGGAAATTATAGACTTAGAAAGTTAGAAGTTAGAAGGAAAAGGTTTAAGAGGTTGAAATTTTTAAAAGAGACGAAATAAAAATTTTAGTTAAAGAGGATAATTAGATGAAGTTGTAGAAATCTCCTTCGCGACAGAAATCTTTTTTTGCTAAAATGTAAGCTTGTCATATATATCGTAATCATTACATTATCAATTCTTTACATCACTCTATTCCACCACTCCCTATCAAAAATAGACCAATCACTCGATTTCTCTACATTAACATGATTCTTGAGAGTCGATACAATACGACGTACTACAAAAAACGGCCTCTCCACCATAAGTTCAATCCACGCTTTATTGCGTTGCTCCCAAATAGAATAATACGCAGCCATAATTGCTAAGTTAACTAACCTTCGCTTCAACCTAGGCCATCTTCTCGACATCCTCATATCCCATAGATTATCACCCTCGTTATATGAAAATCCAAGCCATTCAGCTAGCAGATTCCAGATGCGGATTGAAAACACACACAACTGAAACAATGCCTCTTGTCTTCAACTTGACAGCCACATAAACAGCAGAAAGGGTCTGCTACCACGCCATATTTGAACAAAGCACTCTTAATTCGCAGCCCATCTAGTTGAACCCGCCATAGCAACAACATATATTTAGGGATGCCCTTGCTATTCCACACCTTCTTGTACCAAAGGACCGTGTCCCCAACAGGTGACAGCTGTAACACCCCGTGTTATTATAGCATAAAATTATAAAAGAAATTAATTCCTTTAATTAAATTCATCCTTTTTCCTTTTAATAAAAATGCGTCTGAATTTTTTTCGCCAAAGTATACTAAATTTTCCTAAGTCCAAATATAAAATTTTTGAAAAATAAAGTTTGTTGCATTATATTCACAATTCAAAAAGAAACACATTTCAAAATTTTATAAAAGTCAACACAAAACTTATATCGTCTTTCAAATTTTGAAATGGTCAAAGCATGTTTACTATTCACAAAAATAAAAGTAAAACCTTTTGTTCATAAAATTCAATTTCGAGCACTTTTGATTTTTATTTATAAATTTTATTATATTAATATCAAATTACTATTTCTGTAACACCCCGTGTTTTCGTAACACAATTTTATAAAAGAATTTAATTCCTTAGATTAAATTCATCCTTTTCCATTATAATAAAAATGCGACTGAATTTTTTTCGCCAAATAATACAAAATTTTCCTAAGTACAAATTTAAAATTTTGAAAAATAAAGTTTGTTGTATTATCTTTAGAATTTAAAAAGAAACACATTTCAAAATTTTATAAAAGTCAACACAAAACGTATATCGTCTTTCAAATTTCAAAATGGTCAAGCCTAGTTAACTATTCATAAAGATAAAAGTAAAACCTTTTGTTCATAAAATCCAATTTCGAACACCTTTCGTTTTTAAAATAAAAGTGGACACTTATATTTTTCTCGGCTTTGAAATTCAAGTCAACGATTTCAAACACGCAAATCAAAAAGTCAAACCACTTTATTTTCTTCAAAAGTCACGTACAAACACTTAACATCAAAAAAAATTTGTAATCATTTTGATTTTTATTTAATAAATAATTATATATTAATATCTAATTACTATTCATATTCTATTAAACTAACATTTTCACAAAACATCGAAAATTTAAGTTATACCTATTCTAAACTTATAAAATTTTTGACGTTTGATTATAATGATTTAATTCGATAACATTCAACGAAAAAAATAAGTGTTTCGATCAAATAAGATTTTATTTCAAAGTTACGAGGAACTAATACCCAATTTTTATTTTGATCACCCTTCAACGTTTTTCTTCATTTTTATTTTCGATCTTACTTCGAACCCTTATTTTAAGATCATATCTTTTATTTCGAGACTTTTCGCGTGCACGTAAATCGAAAATTGCAAAAACGTAAAAATCGGGTCTTGGTCTTGTATGTTGGCCGAGATACTTGACCATCTTGGTCCAAGTTATCTTCTTCCATTTTGATTTCTCTTACACACCTATCCTATGTCATCATTGTGATTTATTTACACTCAACATTACTTAACAAACTAACTTTCTTTACTTATAATGTATGTAACCCGTATGAATTTTTATGGCCTAACTTCCGAGGTCCGAAAAGTGGTCATACGGACTCGGAATTTAACGAAACAAAAGCCTAAACCACCTAATTTTTCGAGACGGATTTAATGGTACAGTTTTCATAACTATTAGACAGACCGAACTAAAGTCATTTTTCTGTTTTCTTTCAAAGGTCAAGATTTATTCCTCGAAACCTCCTATTCTATTTTCGCCGTCTCAGCTCTTAAAATTTTATCGACGTTCCTTAACTTTTAAATATTTTCTTCAATAGTAAATAAAATATTTTAGCCTTAAAATTTTAAAGTAGAGATATTTCGAAAAATCGTCGAACGCGCACACTTTAACTTTTACCGTATTTCTTACCCGAATTATTTCGTAACACGTTTTTCGAAAACGAAACATTTTAAATATCAAGGGGACCATCTCTTAACCAAATAGTAATGGAGACTTTCTTGGCAAAAGAATGATGATTGCTTTTAATTTCCATTTTAATTTAACTTTAATTAATTAATAAAGCTTTACTTAACATTAAAGTTATACAACTTGTATACAACTTGTACAAAAGCCAAAATCACTTCTCATTTGCATACAAAATGTCGTAGGTTTCCTCCTCCATTTCTCTCTTTGTTTGCTTTCATTTTTCTTACTAAAACTCATAAAATAAAACCCTTAATATTATTTCTAATAATTATTAAGTGTACTAGTTAATTAGTGGGTATGTTTTAGAGCTAACCTTACTTGGATTTTTGGGTAAAGATCATGGGTGTTCTTGGGTGAAGACAATCCGATCTAAAATTTATTTTAGATCCTCGACGATAACCATCTATTTTAAAGGTGCCCCCGCACACTAGGTTTTAATTTTGTAAATCGCATGCTTAAGTGTTATGTGTTATATGTGTTGTGTTTATGATCACCTAGCATCACATGTTAAATTAGGAGACAAAAATCGAAAAATAAAATATGTGTAACCTTATAATATCACACGGCATTCACCATTTACTTCACTTAATTTTTCGTTTTAATTTTTGTAAATTGCATGCTTAAAATACTATGAATAAAATGGATATGAAAATATAATTAGTTTATGTTTAGGACTTAAAATGAATTTGTTATGAAATTTAAAGGTTTTAATGTGTTTATGTGTGTTCTTGAACTTTTGTTGTTATTCATGTGTTTAAATGATTTTTAGTTATGTGTGTTAATATTTGTATATGATTTTCACCTATGTTAAATATATAAATGATATAAAGTAGATTAGTTATTGAATCAGAAGTATATAAATTAAAAATAAAACTTTGAACATATACTTACACATACACGCCAACTTAAATAATTTGGACCAATTTTTAATTTTAATTTTTCTAAATAACATATTATTATTAGTTTAGTTAAAATGGACTTGTATGAAAAATTTGGGAAAATTACATAAACATATAAAAATTTGAGCTAAAATTGTTCATATGAAAAATAATTAAAGTTCTTCATAACTCCATGTGTTCTTCACTTAGATGACTAAGTTGATCCAAAATATTTATAAGTTTTGTTATATTGTTGTTTAAATACATTAGTGATTAATTGAGATAATGAATATATAAGTTAAATAGACTAAATCCTTAAATTATAAAAGTTAGAAAAATAAAGTGTCACAAAATCACTATTCATAAATGAAATAAAATATTTAGTGAAATTTGTTAACAAGTTAAATCACTTTAGTATAATTTAAATAATTAGTATATAAAAACTTTAAGTCAAAAACCGATAAATTAGAAAATGAAAATGAATTGTACAAGTACAACATGTGCCACGGTTTAGGGTCCAATTTTGGACTTAAAATGTTTTTGTCACTTTTTATTTTTATCACTTAAGTAATTAAATTGGTTAAAGTAGTGAATTATAAATAAAGAACAAAAAAAGAAATAAATAGCTAAACTAAAATGGAGCCACGGTTTTACCTAAATAAGTGGGTCAAATTTTGGTCAAAATGAATTTATCACTTAATCACTATAATTGATTAGTAATTAGCTTTATGTTTTTATTGTAAAAAGAATCGTTAATAAAAAGAATCAACGAAACCGATAAAAATAAACGTTACATATATTAAAATAAATCACATCGTGTGTTACTACCTATGCTTAATTGTGGATATGGAGATGTGGACTATTTAAAATGAACTACGACAACCTCGCTAAAATTTGAAACCGCTTAAATTTTAGCTAAGTATACGACTAAATCTAAACCGAGTTTTACTTTTGAAATAGCATTTAAATCACCAAGTATGAAAATGAACTTAACCACTTTGATTTAAATATGTTTCAAAATCACTAAATACAAAATGAACTTAACGAGTTCGATTAAAATATATTTCAAAACCGCTAAATGCAAAATGAACTTAACAACTTTAAAACTAGACTCCTAAAATATTTCAAAAAATCACTAAGTACAAAACGAACTTAACGACTTTAAAACTAGAATTCTACGCTTAGAAGAAAATAAGCTTAGTTAAGTAACTAAATAAAATACTAAGTATAAATAAACGAATAAAATACTAAGTATAAATATACGAATAAAATACTAAGTATAAATATACGAATAAAATACTAAGTATAAAATACGATGAATAGTAAAATACGATGAATAGTGAAATACGATGAATAGTGAAATACGATGAATAGTAAATACGATGAATAGTAAATACGATGAATAGTAAATACGTGAATAGTAAAATACGTGAATAGTAAAAATATTTAAAATTTACGATTGGACTCCAAATAAATTATTTAAGTTTCTATGTGCTTCCGTTTACCTGGAGAACTGCTAGAACTAAATTTTCGTTATACAAGTTCGACGTTATTGGTTATTATGAACTGTCACTGGAGAAATAAAGGAACGAGAAAATAATAAAGAAAGTACTTGTTAAATACTCAGATTATGTCATGTTGCGAATCTATTGTGCCATGGTTGGAAAGGTAGCCGCGTATGGGGACTCTTTCACTCTCAGTGCTGACTGAGGCGTTCTAATGACTCTCATAGTCTTTAGGCAAGCAGGCGTATACAACCCTTGAATGGGCATAATTGTTGCGTTTTGCGGTCCATACGAGGTAACGGAAAATGACCATCCCACCCGGGGACCTTGTCGTTAGGTATTAATCGTTTTGGTTAGGAAAAGCATACTCTCTCGAGTAGCGAGGACTGTGTCGTTTCTAAGTGAAAGTGTGTGCACACATAAGATAAGGGATTGAATCGTCCTTCTTACCTAGTGGTATACTAGCATTAAAGTCCGTTGATGTACCCGGCAGCTTATGAGCAGGCCTTGCTTTTGTAGGGTTTTGCATGCTTCCATCCTGTCTGGTTGTGGTTCATAGGACAACGTATGATAGATTATCCATGTTGTATTGGATATTAGGTAGTTATCACGTACGCTACTTAGTGTTTGATCTGATATACGAGTCTGAGTAACTAGTGCACTTTGATATACTATGAGAGTACACAAGTCGCTCTGTAGTCAAGACTCGCGAGTATATGTTGCTATATGAATAATTGAAAAGGGTCGACTACCCCGATTATGAATGAAATGATATTGTTTTATTGAACAGGATTGGTTATAAGTGTTGCATGATATATTGTTTGGTTTATACTCATGTTTGGATCATCATGATTTTCTTATGTGCCTTGCTTGCCTGTTTGCCATCTGTTTTATTTAATTATCATGTATGTTGCACATGTCTATAATTGCTGTACTACATGATTTATTGGATGCGTTTACATTGTGTTGGGGGAGAAAACACTAATACGAGATGAACTGCAGGTACCCCGAGGGCTTATATTTATCAAATGCTGGGGATGGTTTACCTTATTTTGTACTCCGTTGTTTTTGGAGAGATTTGTAATAGAATATATACTCTGTTTTATCCTAAAACTCGTACTATGTATTTAGAGTTTTAATACGATAACAGCTGGTTTGTAATATATAAACTTAATTAATTTTCCGCCTTAGTTTAATTAAAGTCACGAAAAACCAGGTTGTTACAGTTGGTATCAGAGCTGTCTTGCGACCGTGAATGACTTAAAGTTATCTCACATAGCGAGACGACACCTGGGCCAGACATTCATATCGTATGTCAGGCATAGACTTATAGGATCAAATAATGAATTAGAAATCTTAGATCGCTAAAATAATAATCTTAGACCGCTTAAACAAGTGAGAATGGGTAGAAACATTAAGGATTGACCGACTGACCTAGACTTGAGGGTCTCGACTATTATTCTATCTTGTTAGTTTTTCTTTTATTTTTAAGCTTGCCTGCTAAGTGCTCTATGACTGATTTTTTTGGCTAACAAGTCTATTATACTAACGTTACCAAAAATCGAGACGTATGAAGTGAAGACAAGACCACAAGAAGTCAAGCACATGGAAATGGACGCATCAAGAGTCGAACGATCTGAATCGACGCTCTAGACCTCGAAGAATACTACTGCTTTGGGGATCGCTATAACTCTCTCGAACATCCATTTCTAAAATCTTCCTAACTTGTTCAAAAAGAAAATTTTCATCGATCTATTTAAATTATTTTTTCTCCTTCTAAAATAAAACATTTCTAACTTATACACCTATAACGACTTCGTAAAATGAATTTTTATCTCTTTCCATTTCTCGCAAATATAAGACTTGAAGTTAAAACTGAAGCGCATGCAGAGAGACGTATCAAGGAACATGCTATTTGAGACAACTTCCAGGACGTTGAAGATTTCTACAACCATATCAAAATCATCCTTTAAACTTAAATATTTTTAACTTGATCAGTTTTAAAAAGAAAAAAAAAAAAAAAAAAAAAATCTTAGCCTTACTGTCTCATGTTAAATTTCTAACTACCTTCGAAAATCTACCTTCGTATTTCGTCTTAAAAACATCTTCGAAAGTTACTTATTTGCTTCGTAAAGGTTTTGTTTCGCCGTTTGAAATATCTTTGATATTAAATTTTCTTAAATTGTTGATTCTTAATTCCTCCACTTTCGAACCTTACTTTTGTTATTTTCAAAAAAAAATTTATTGTTACCTTCTCGTGAATTTTCATAGGTTTTATAAACTTATAGTTCTCTACATATTATACACTAAAATTGATTTTCTTATTTTAACTTCTCTTCATAAAATCCTTGTTTCTTAAATTTAGATACTTATAAAACTTCTTTGTTTCGAGCTCCCTTCTTTTATATTTTAAATGCCTTTTTGAACTTGTCCTATCAATTATAATTGTCTCGCGTCAAAATATACTTACGTATATCATATTTTCGTTTTATATAACCCCTTATTATAAATTTCGAATCATATCCTAAATATGATCTATAACATTTCCGTTTCACCTAATAACATTATAATAGTAATTTTTGAGAAAATGAGCTATATCAACAAGGTTATCCATAGTTCTCTAAAATTTTACTTAATCATTCAACGATAACCTGAATTTCCTTAATTTCATTAGGGCTCATATTTTCCTTATGATCACTACGATTTTTACATATTTTCCCTAAATGCCATTTTTTCTAAGGCTATATATCTTATGCATGTGATCCATAAAAATAACAATAATAATATTAAGTATATACGTTTAAAACTTCTTAAGGGGGTAGGACAATAATTTAATTAAATTAAAATCCTAATTAAATATTAAGATTCCTTATTTCAATTTATTTTAAGGTTAACATTTATTTTCAAATTTGAATAAATTGTTTTAATTCTTAAAATGCTTATTATTTCTATTTAATTTAATTCCGTACAAAACTTCTAGGCCCTACTCTTTTGAAAACCCCTTTCTCGCTGATTTTGAAAATGACAATGCAGCAACATTTAGATATTAATTCGAAAAAGAATTACTTATATTTTAAAATTATTAAATTCACCAATCTTTCCTTGTTAGAAAATTCATACCCAATCAAGAGCAATGTTAATATCCTAATTCCAAAAATCTCGATGTTTTCACTAACTGTATAGTTCTATCTTGACAGTTATCCATCCTATTCAAGTTTCGGGGACGAAACTTTTCTTAAGGGGGTAGGATTGTAACACCAGTGTTTTCAGAATAACACAATTTTATAAAAGAATTTAATTCTTTAGATTAAATTCATCCTTTTCCATTATAATAAAAATGCGACTGAATTTTTTTCGCCAAATAATACAAAATTTTCCTAAGTACAAATTTAAAATTTTGAAAAATAAAGTTTGTTGTATTATCTTTAGAATTTAAAAAGAAACACATTTCAAAATTTTATAAAAGTCAACACAAAGCATTATATCGTCTTTCAAATTTCAAAATGGTCAAGCCTAGTTAACTATTCATAAAGATAAAAGTAAAACCTTTTGTTCATAAAATCCAATTTGAACACCTTTCGTTTTTAAAATAAAAGTGGACACTTATATTTTTCTCGGCTTTGAAATTCAAGTCAACGATTTCAAACACGCAAATCAAAAAGTCAAACCACTTTATTTTCTTCAAAAGTCACGTACAAACACTTAACATCAAAAAAAATTTGTAATCATTTTGATTTTTATTTAATAAATAATTATATATTAATATCTAATTACTATTCATATTCTATTAAACTAACATTTTCACAAAACATCGAAAATTTAAGTTATACCTATTCTAAACTTATAAAATTTTTGACGTTTGATTATAATGATTTAATTCGATAACATTCAACGAAAAAAATAAGTGTTTCGATCAAATAAGATTTTATTTCAAAGTTACGAGGAACTAATACCCAATTTTTATTTTGATCACCCTTCAACGTTTTTCATCATTTTTATTTTCGATCTTACTTCGAACGCTTATTTTAAGATCATATCTTTTATTTCGAGACTTTTCGCGTGCACGTAAATCGAAAATTGCAAAAACGTAAAAATCGGGTCTTGGTCTTGTATGTTGGCCGAGATACTTGACCATCTTGGTCCAAGTTATCTTCTTCCATTTTGATTTCTCTTACACACCTATCCTATGTCATCATTGTGATTTATTTACACTCAACATTACTTAACAAACTAACTTTCTTTACTTATAATGTATGTAACCCGTATGAATTTTTATGGCCTAACTTCCGAGGTCCGAAAAGTGGTCATACGGATTCGGAATTTAACGAAACAAAAGCCTAAACCACCTAATTTTTCGAGACGGATTTAATGGTACAGTTTTCATAACTATTAGACAGACCGAACTAAAGTCATTTTTCTGTTTTCTTTCAAAGGTCAAGATTTATTCCTCGAAACCTCCTATTCTATTTTCGCCGTCTCAGCTCTTAAAATTTTATCGACGTTCCTTAACTTTTAAATATTTTCTTCAATAGTAAATAAAATATTTTAGCCTTAAAATTTTAAAGTAGAGATATTTCGAAAAATCGTCGACGCGCACACTTTAACTTTTACCGTATTTCTTACCCGAATTATTTCGTAACACGTTTTTCGAAAACGAAACATTTTAAATATCAAGGGGACCATCTCTTAACCAAATAGTAATGGAGACTTTCTTGGCAAAAGAATGATGATTGCTTTTAATTTCCATTTTAATTTAACTTTAATTAATTAATAAAGCTTTACTTAACATTAAAGTTATACAACTTGTATACAACTTGTACAAAAGCCAAAATCACTTCTCATTTGCATACAAAATGTCGTAGGTTTCCTCCTCCATTTCTCTCTTTGTTTGCTTTCATTTTTCTTACTAAAACTCATAAAATAAAACCCTTAATATTATTTCTAGTAATTATTAAGTGTACTAGTTAATTAGTGGGTATGTTTTAGAGCTAACCTTACTTGGATTTTTGGGTAAAGATCATGGGTGTTCTTGGGTGAAGACAATCCGATCTAAAATTTATTTTAGATCCTCGACGATAACCATCTATTTTAAAGGTGCCCCCGCACACTAGGTTTTAATTTTGTAAATCGCATGCTTAAGTGTTATGTGTTATATGTGTTGTGTTTATGATCACCTAGCATCACATGTTAAATTAGGAGACAAAAATCGAAAAATAAAATATGTGTAACCTTATAATATCACACGGCATTCACCATTTACTTCACTTAATTTTTCGTTTTAATTTTTGTAAATTGCATGCTTAAAATACTATGAATAAAATGGATATGAAAATATAATTAGTTTATGTTTAGGACTTAAAATGAATTTGTTATGAAATTTAAAGGTTTTAATGTGTTTATGTGTGTTCTTGAACTTTTGTTGTTATTCATGTGTTTAAATGATTTTTAGTTATGTGTGTTAATATTTGTATATGATTTTCACCTATGTTAAATATATAAATGATATAAAGTAGATTAGTTATTGAATCAGAAGTATATAAATTAAAAATAAAACTTTGAACATATACTTACACATACACGGCCAACTTAAATAATTTGGACCAATTTTTAATTTTAATTTTTCTAAATAACATATTATTATTAGTTTAGTTAAAATGGACTTGTATGAAAAATTTGGGAAAATTACATAAACATATAAAAATTTGAGCTAAAATTGTTCATATGAAAAATAATTAAAGTTCTTCATAACTCCATGTGTTCTTCACTTAGATGACTAAGTTGATCCAAAATATTTATAAGTTTTGTTATATTGTTGTTTAAATACATTAGTGATTAATTGAGATAATGAATATATAAGTTAAATAGACTAAATCCTTAAATTATAAAAGTTAGAAAAATAAAGTGTCACAAAATCACTATTCATAAATGAAATAAAATATTTAGTGAAATTTGTTAACAAGTTAAATCACTTTAGTATAATTTAAATAATTAGTATATAAAAACTTTAAGTCAAAAACCGATAAATTAGAAAATGAAAATGAATTGTACAAGTACAACATGTGCCACGGTTTAGGGTCCAATTTTGGACTTAAAATGTTTTTTGTCACTTTTTATTTTTATCACTTAAGTAATTAAATTGGTTAAAGTAGTGAATTATAAATAAAGAACAAAAAAAGAAATAAATAGCTAAACTAAAATGGAGCCACGGTTTTACCTAAATAAGTGGGTCAAATTTTGGTCAAAATGAATTTATCATTTAATCACTATAATTGATTAGTAATTAGCTTTATGTTTTTATTGTAAAAAGAATCGTTAATAAAAAGAATCAACGAAACCGATAAAAATAAACGTTACATATATTAAAATAAATCACATCGTGTTACTACCTATGCTTAATTGTGGATATGGAGATGTGGACTATTTAAAATGAACTACGACAACCTCGCTAAAATTTGAAACCGCTTAAATTTTAGCTAAGTATACGACTAAATCTAAACCGAGTTTTACTTTTGAAATAGCATTTAAATCACCAAGTATGAAAATGAACTTAACCACTTTGATTTAAATATGTTTCAAAATCACTAAATACAAAATGAACTTAACGAGTTCGATTAAAATATATTTCAAAACCACTAAATGCAAAATGAACTTAACAACTTTAAAACTAGACTCCTAAAATATTTCAAAAAATCACTAAGTACAAAACGAACTTAACGACTTTAAAACTAGAATTCTACGCTTAGAAGAAAATAAGCTTAGTTAAGTAACTAAATAAAATACTAAGTATAAATAAACGAATAAAATACTAAGTATAAATATACGAATAAAATACTAAGTATAAATATACGAATAAAATACTAAGTATAAAATACGATGAATAGTAAAATACGATGAATAGTGAAATACGATGAATAGTGAAATACGATGAATAGTAAATACGATGAATAGTAAATACGATGAATAGTAAATACGTGAATAGTAAAATACGTGAATAGTAAAAATATTTAAAATTTACGATTGGACTCCAAATAAATTATTTAAGTTTCTATGTGCTTCCGTTTACCTGGAGAACTGCTAGAACTAAATTTTCGTTATACAAGTTCGACGTTATTGGTTATTATGAACTGTCACTGGAGAAATAAAGGAACGAGAAAATAATAAAGAAAGTACTTGTTAAATACTCGGGTGTCTGTCATGTTGCGAATCTATTGTGCCATGGTTGGAAAGGTAGCCGCGTATGGGGACTCTTTCACTCTCAGTGCTGACTGAGGCGTTCTAATGACTCTCATAGTCTTTAGGCAAGCAGGCGTATACAACCCTTGAATGGGCATAATTGTTGCGTTTTGCGGTCCATACGAGGTAACGGAAAATGACCATCCCACCCGGGGACCTTGTCGTTAGGTATTAATCGTTTTGGTTAGGAAAAGCATACTCTCTCGAGTAGCGAGGGCTGTGTCGTTTCTAAGTGAAAGTGTGTGCACACATAAGATAAGGGATTGAATCGTCCTTCTTACCTAGTGGTATACTAGCATTAAAGTCCGTTGATGTACCCGGCAGCTTATGAGCAGGCCTTGCTTTTGTAGGGTTTTGCATGCTTCCATCCTGACTGGTTGTGGTTCATAGGACAACGTATGATAGATTATCCATGTTGTATTGGATATTAGGTAGTTATCACGTACGCTACTTAGTGTTTGATCTGATATACGAGTCTGAGTAACTAGTGCACTTTGATATACTATGAGAGTACACAAGTCGCTCTGTAGTCAAGACTCGCGAGTATATGTTGCTATATGAATAATTGAAAAGGGTCGACTACCCCGATTATGAATGAAATGATATTGTTTTATTGAACAGGATTGGTTATAAGTGTTGCATGATATATTGTTTGGTTTATACTCATGTTTGGATCATCATGATTTTCTTATGTGCCTTGCTTGCCTGTTTGCCATCTGTTTTATTTAATTATCATGTATGTTGCACATGTCTATAATTGCTGTACTACATGATTTATTGGATGCGTTTACATTGTGTTGGGGGAGAAAACACTATCTGAGAAGAACTGCAGGTACCCCGAGGGCTTATATTTATCAAATGCTGGGGATGGTTTACCTTATTTTGTACTCCGTTGTTTTTGGAGAGATTTGTAATAGAATATATACTCTGTTTTATCCTAAAACTCGTACTATGTATTTAGAGTTTTAATACGATAACAGCTGGTTTGTAATATATAAACTTAATTAATTTTCCGCCTTAGTTTAATTAAAGTCACGAAAACCCAGGATGCTACAGTTGGGATCAATTTGTCTTGCGTAGTGAATGACTTAAAGTTATCTCACATAAGCGAGAGCGACACTGGGCCAGACATTCATATCGTATGTCAGGCATAGACTTATAGGATCAAATAATGAATTAGAAATCTTAGATCGCTAAAATAATAATCTTAGACCGCTTAAACAAGTGAGAATGGGTAGAAACATTAAGGATTGACCGACTGACCTAGACTTGAGGGTCTCGACTATTATTCTATCTTGTTAGTTTTTCTTTTATTTTTAAGCTTGCCTGCTAAGTGCTCTATGACTGATTTTTTTGGCTAACAAGTCTATTATACTAACGTTACCAAAAATCGAGACGTATGAAGTGAAGACAAGACCACAAGAAGTCAAGCACATGGAAATGGACGCATCAAGAGTCGAACGATCTGAATCGACGCTCTAGACCTCGAAGAATACTACTGCTTTGGGGATCGCTATAACTCTCTCGAACATCCATTTCTAAAATCTTCCTAACTTGTTCAAAAAGAAAATTTTCATCGATCTATTTAAATTATTTTTTCTCCTTCTAAAATAAAACATTTCTAACTTATACACCTATAACGACTTCGTAAAATGAATTTTTATCTCTTTCCATTTCTCGCAAATATAAGACTTGAAGTTAAAACTGAAGCGCATGCAGAGAGACGTATCAAGGAACATGCTATTTGAGACAACTTCCAGGACGTTGAAGATTTCTACAACCATATCAAAATCATCCTTTAAATTTAAATATTTTTAACTTGATCAGTTTTAAAAAGAAAAAAAAAAAAAAAAAAAAATCTTAGCCTTACTGTCTCATGTTAAATTTCTAACTACCTTCGAAAATCTACCTTCGTATTTCGTCTTAAAAACATCTTCGAAAGTTACTTATTTGCTTCGTAAAGGTTTTGTTTCGCCGTTTGAAATATCTTTGATATTAAATTTTCTTAAATTGTTGATTCTTAATTCCTCCACTTTGAACCTTACTTTTGTTATTTTCAAAAAAAAATTTATTGTTACCTTCTCGTGAATTTTCATAGGTTTTATAAACTTATAGTTCTCTACATATTATACACTAAAATTGATTTTCTTATTTTAACTTCTCTTCATAAAATCCTTGTTTCTTAAATTTAGATACTTATAAAACTTCTTTGTTTCGAGCTCCCTTCTTTTATATTTTAAATGCCTTTTTGAACTTGTCCTATCAATTATAATTGTCTCGCGTCAAAATATACTTACGTATATCATATTTTCGTTTTATATAACCCCTTATTATAAATTTCGAATCATATCCTAAATATGATCTATAACATTTCCGTTTCACCTAATAACATTATAATAGTAATTTTTGAGAAAATGAGCTATATCAACAAGGTTATCCATAGTTCTCTAAAATTTTACTTAATCATTCAACGATAACCTGAATTTCCTTAATTTCATTAGGGCTCATATTTTCCTTATGATCACTACGATTTTTACATATTTTCCCTAAATGCCATTTTTTCTAAGGCTATATATCTTATGCATGTGATCCATAAAAATAACAATAATAATATTAAGTATATACGTTTAAAACTTCTTAAGGGGGTAGGACAATAATTTAATTAAATTAAAATCCTAATTAAATATTAAGATTCCTTATTTCAATTTATTTTAAGGTTAACATTTATTTTCAAATTTGAATAAATTGTTTTAATTCTTAAAATGCTTATTATTTCTATTTAATTTAATTCCGTACAAAACTTCTAGGCCCTACTCTTTTGAAAACCCCTTTCTCGCTGATTTTGAAAATGACAATGCAGCAACATTTAGATATTAATTCGAAAAAGAATTACTTATATTTTAAAATTATTAAATTCACCAATCTTTCCTTGTTAGAAAATTCATACCCAATCAAGAGCAATGTTAATATCCTAATTCCAAAAATCTCGATGTTTTCACTAACTGTATAGTTCTATCTTGACAGTTATCCATCCTATTCAAGTTTCGGGGACGAAACTTTTCTTAAGGGGGTAGGATTGTAACACCCCGTGTTTTCGTAACACAATTTTATAAAAGAATTTAATTCTTTAGATTAAATTCATCCTTTTCCATTATAATAAAAATGCGACTGAATTTTTTTCGCCAAATAATACAAAATTTTCCTAAGTACAAATTTAAAATTTTGAAAAATAAAGTTTGTTGTATTATCTTTAGAATTTAAAAAGAAACACATTTCAAAATTTTATAAAAGTCAACACAAAACGTATATCGTCTTTCAAATTTCAAAATGGTCAAGCCTAGTTAACTATTCATAAAGATAAAAGTAAAACCTTTTGTTCATAAAATCCAATTTCGAACACCTTTCGTTTTTAAAATAAAAGTGGACACTTATATTTTTCTCGGCTTTGAAATTCAAGTCAACGATTTCAAACACGCAAATCAAAAAGTCAAACCACTTTATTTTCTTCAAAAGTCACGTACAAACACTTAACATCAAAAAAATTTGTAATCATTTTGATTTTTATTTAATAAATAATTATATATTAATATCTAATTACTATTCATATTCTATTAAACTAACATTTTCACAAAACATCGAAAATTTAAGTTATACCTATTCTAAACTTATAAAATTTTTGACGTTTGATTATAATGATTTAATTCGATAACATTCAACGAAAAAAATAAGTGTTTCGATCAAATAAGATTTTATTTCAAAGTTACGAGGAACTAATACCCAATTTTTATTTTGATCACCCTTCAACGTTTTTCATCATTTTTATTTTCGATCTTACTTCGAACGCTTATTTTAAGATCATATCTTTTATTTCGAGACTTTTCGCGTGCACGTAAATCGAAAATTGCAAAAACGTAAAAATCGGGTCTTGGTCTTGTATGTTGGCCGAGATACTTGACCATCTTGGTCCAAGTTATCTTCTTCCATTTTGATTTCTCTTACACACCTATCCTATGTCATCATTGTGATTTATTTACACTCAACATTACTTAACAAACTAACTTTCTTTACTTATAATGTATGTAACCCGTATGAATTTTTATGGCCTAACTTCCGAGGTCCGAAAAGTGGTCATACGGACTGAATTTAACGAAACAAAAGCCTAAACCACCTAATTTTTCGAGACGGATTTAATGGTACAGTTTTCATAACTATTAGACAGACCGAACTAAAGTCATTTTTCTGTTTTCTTTCAAAGGTCAAGATTTATTCCTCGAAACCTCCTATTCTATTTTCAATAGTCTCACTCTTAAAATTTTATCGACGTTCCTTAACTTTTAAATATTTTCTTCAATAGTAAATAAAATATTTTAGCCTTAAAATTTTAAAGTAGAGATATTTCGAAAAATCGTCGAACGCGCACACTTTAACTTTTACCGTATTTCTTACCCGAATTATTTCGTAACACGTTTTTCGAAAACGAAACATTTTAAATATCAAGGGGACCATCTCTTAACCAAATAGTAATGGAGACTTTCTTGGCAAAAGAATGATGATTGCTTTTAATTTCCATTTTAATTTAACTTTAATTAATTAATAAAGCTTTACTTAACATTAAAGTTATACAACTTGTATACAACTTGTACAAAAGCCAAAATCACTTCTCATTTGCATACAAAATGTCGTAGGTTTCCTCCTCCATTTCTCTCTTTGTTTGCTTTCATTTTTCTTACTAAAACTCATAAAATAAAACCCTTAATATTATTTCTAGTAATTATTAAGTGTACTAGTTAATTAGTGGGTATGTTTTAGAGCTAACCTTACTTGGATTTTTGGGTAAAGATCATGGGTGTTCTTGGGTGAAGACAATCCGATCTAAAATTTATTTTAGATCCTCGACGATAACCATCTATTTTAAAGGTGCCCCCGCACACTAGGTTTTAATTTTGTAAATCGCATGCTTAAGTGTTATGTGTTATATGTGTTGTGTTTATGATCACCTAGCATCACATGTTAAATTAGGAGACAAAAATCGAAAAATAAAATATGTGTAACCTTATAATATCACACGGCATTCACCATTTACTTCACTTAATTTTTCGTTTTAATTTTTGTAAATTGCATGCTTAAAATACTATGAATAAAATGGATATGAAAATATAATTAGTTTATGTTTAGGACTTAAAATGAATTTGTTATGAAATTTAAAGGTTTTAATGTGTTTATGTGTGTTCTTGAACTTTTGTTGTTATTCATGTGTTTAAATGATTTTTAGTTATGTGTGTTAATATTTGTATATGATTTTCACCTATGTTAAATATATAAATGATATAAAGTAGATTAGTTATTGAATCAGAAGTATATAAATTAAAAATAAAACTTTGAACATATACTTACACATACACGGCCAATTTAAATAATTTGGACCAATTTTTAATTTTAATTTTTCTAAATAACATATTATTATTAGTTTAGTTAAAATGGACTTGTATGAAAAATTTGGGAAAATTACATAAACATATAAAAATTTGAGCTAAAATTGTTCATATGAAAAATAATTAAAGTTCTTCATAACTCCATGTGTTCTTCACTTAGATGACTAAGTTGATCCAAAATATTTATAAGTTTTGTTATATTGTTGTTTAAATACATTAGTGATTAATTGAGATAATGAATATATAAGTTAAATAGACTAAATCCTTAAATTATAAAAGTTAGAAAAATAAAGTGTCACAAAATCACTATTCATAAATGAAATAAAATATTTAGTGAAATTTGTTAACAAGTTAAATCACTTTAGTATAATTTAAATAATTAGTATATAAAAACTTTAAGTCGAAAGGCGATAAATTAGAAAATGAAAATGAATTGTACAAGTACAACATGTGCCACGGTTTAGGGTCCAATTTTGGACTTAAAATGTTTTTTGTCACTTTTTATTTTTATCACTTAAGTAATTAAATTGGTTAAAGTAGTGAATTATAAATAAAGAACAAAAAAAGAAATAAATAGCTAAACTAAAATGGAGCCACGGTTTTACCTAAATAAGTGGGTCAAATTTTGGTCAAAATGAATTTATCATTTAATCACTATAATTGATTAGTAATTAGCTTTATGTTTTTATTGTAAAAAGAATCGTTAATAAAAAGAATCAACGAAACCGATAAAAATAAACGTTACATATATTAAAATAAATCACATCGTGTGTTACTACCTATGCTTAATTGTGGATATGGAGATGTGGACTATTTAAAATGAACTACGACAACCTCGCTAAAATTTGAAACCGCTTAAATTTTAGCTAAGTATACGACTAAATCTAAACCGAGTTTTACTTTTGAAATAGCATTTAAATCACCAAGTATGAAAATGAACTTAACCACTTTGATTTAAATATGTTTCAAAATCACTAAATACAAAATGAACTTAACGAGTTCGATTAAAATATATTTCAAAACCACTAAATGCAAAATGAACTTAACAACTTTAAAACTAGACTCCTAAAATATTTCAAAAAATCACTAAGTACAAAACGAACTTAACGACTTTAAAACTAGAATTCTACGCTTAGAAGAAAATAAGCTTAGTTAAGTAACTAAATAAAATACTAAGTATAAATAAACGAATAAAATACTAAGTATAAATATACGAATAAAATACTAAGTATAAATATACGAATAAAATACTAAGTATAAAATACGATGAATAGTAAAATACGATGAATAGTGAAATACGATGAATAGTGAAATACGATGAATAGTAAATACGATGAATAGTAAATACGTGAATAGTAAAATACGTGAATAGTAAAAATATTTAAAATTTACGATTGGACTCCAAATAAATTATTTAAGTTTCTATGTGCTTCCGTTTACCTGGAGAACTGCTAGAACTAAATTTTCGTTATACAAGTTCGACGTTATTGGTTATTATGAACTGTCACTGGAGAAATAAAGGAACGAGAAAATAATAAAGAAAGTACTTGTTAAATACTCGGGTGTCTGTCATGTTGCGAATCTATTGTGCCATGGTTGGAAAGGTAGCCGCGTATGGGGACTCTTTCACTCTCAGTGCTGACTGAGGCGTCCTAATGACTCTCATAGTCTTTAGGCAAGCAGGCGTATACAACCCTTGAATGGGCATAATTGTTGCGTTTTGCGGTCCATACGAGGTAACGGAAAATGACCATCCCACCCGGGGACCTTGTCGTTAGGTATTAATCGTTTTGGTTAGGAAAAGCATACTCTCTCGAGTAGCGAGGACTGTGTCGTTTCTAAGTGAAAGTGTGTGCACACATAAGATAAGGGATTGAATCGTCCTTCTTACCTAGTGGTATACTAGCATTAAAGTCCGTTGATGTACCCTGACTTATGAAGCGGGCCTTGCTTTTGTAGGGTTTTGCATGCTCCCAGCCAGACTGGTTGTGGTTCATAGGACAACGTAGGATAGATTATCCATGTTGTATTGGATATTAGGTAGTTATCACGTACGCTACTTAGTGTTTGATCGATATACAGTCCGAGTAACTAGTGCACTTTGATATACTATGAGAGTACACAAGTCGCTCTGTAGTCAAGACTCATGAGTATATGTTGCTATATGAATAATTGAAAAGGGTCGACTACCAGATTATGAATGAAATGATATTGTTTTATTGAACAGGATTGGTTATAAGTGTTGCATGATATATTGTTTGGTTTATACTCATGTTTGGATCATCATGATTTTCTTATGTGCCTTGCTTGCCTGTTTGCCATCTGTTTTATTTAATTATCATGTATGTTGCACATGTCTATAATTGCTGTACTACATGATTTATTGGATGCGTTTACATTGTGTTGGGGGAGAAAACACTAATACGAGATGAACTGCAGGTACCCCGAGGGCTTATATTTATCAAATGCTGGGGATGGTTTACCTTATTTTGTACTCCGTTGTTTTTGGAGAGATTTGTAATAGAATATATACTCTGTTTTATCCTAAAACTCGTACTATGTATTTAGAGTTTTAATACGATAACAGCTGGTTTGTAATATATAAACTTAATTAATTTTCCGCCTTAGTTTAATTAAAGTCACGAAAAACCAGGTTGTTACAATTTCATTTTGATTTAACTAACACTTTCACTAAAACTCGATATACTGAGTTACACTAAGCCTAAACTGATAAACTTTTTGACGTTTGAGTATAATGATTTAATTCGATAACATTATTAAAAATTTTGATAATGTATATATTTTGATCAAACGAAATTTCGAGGATCCTAGACCAAATATATATATTTTGATCAAACTTTACAAAAAAAAATATATATTTTGATCAAACGAAATCTTTATTAAAAATTTCGAGGATCCTAGACCAAATTTTTGTTTTGATCACCCTTCAACGTTTTTCTTCATTTTTATTTTTGATCTTACTTCAAAACATTATTCTAAGACTATAAATTTATTTCGGGACTTTTCGCGTGCACGTAAATCGAAAATTTCAAAAACGAAAAACGAGCCCACTTGAGCTCACCTTGGCCGACCTCTTTGGTCCTTGGTCAAGGATGATCCTCTTCCATTTTGTCTCTACTTTTCTACCATGTCTAATCTTCCTTACACTCCTATATTTTGCATCATCATTCTAGCCTATTTTAATTTAATGTTTTATGTAAACTAATTACATTATACTTTACTAGTATACATTTTTAATACTACACAATTCATTACATACAAAACTCAACTAAATCTCTAACTCTTTTCTCTCTAATAAACTCAAACCCAAGAACACTTGTAAGCATAAACTCATCCTCAACATCAACCTTCTTGATGATCTTCATCTTCTTCCTCTTTATTTTTCCTCTTAAACTTTTATTTTCTTGTTTTAAATTCACTAGAACACTTATGTTAGTTCTCCACTAATTATTGTAGTAATCACCTCCTCTTATAACTTATAAATAAATATGAACATAAATCGAAATCATAAAAATTTAAACATCACCTAAGCCTAAAACAATACTACACATAAAAAATTGTTAGTATAGTTTAGCTAGTTTAAAATAAATTACTAACTTGCTTATTTCATTTTTATGTACAAACCCTAACCAAAGACGAGGAGCAAGGTGGAGGCGTAGACTTGAGCCAGTTTGATCATATCATTGATCCCGACAACTGCTAGGATCATTTTTCATTAACCTAATTAAGGTGCTTCCCGCACACTTATGTGATAAGCACCTCGAAATTGATTATATGTTATTGTTTTGAATGCATGTATGATTTATTTTATCACCTAGTATTTCACATGTTAAATTAGGAGACAAAAATCGAAAAATAATATTAGAGTAACATCACCATATCACACGGCCTACCCCTTGATTTTTGTCTAATTTTTCGTTTTAAATTTTTGTAAATTGCATGCTTAAAATACTTGTAATAAAATGAACATGAAAATATAATTAGTTTATGTTTAGGACTTAAAATGAATTTGTTATGAATTTTAAGTGTTTTGATATGTTTATGTGTGTTCTTGAATTTTTGTGTTAATCTTATGTTTAAATGATGTTTATTTATTTGTGTTAATGTTTTGTTATGTTTTCCACTCATGATTAAATACATAAATGATATAAGATAAATTAGTTGTTGAATTAGAAGTATAGAAATCAAAAATCAAAATTTGTGAACATATATATATATACACGGCTATTATCAATTTAATGGACCAATTTTTAGTTTTAATTTTTCTAAATAACATATTATGATTAGTTTAGTTAAATTAGACTTGTATGGAAAATTTGAGAAAATTATATAAATATATAAATATTTGACTAAGTTGAGTTCATATGAAAAATACTAAAGTTCATCATACATTCATGTGTTCTTCTTTTAGGTGACTAGTTTGATCCAAAATAATTATAAGTTTTATTTTATTTGTTGTTTAAATCCACTAGTAAACAAATAAGATACTCATTATATAAGTTAAATAAGCTAAATCTCAATAATGAAAAAGATAGAAATTTAAAGTGAGTAAAAACACTATTCATAAATGAGATAAAATATTTAGTGAAAATCGTAAACTAGTTAAATCACCTTAGTATAATTTAAATAATTGGTATATAAAAACTTTAATGTCAAAACCGATAAATTAGAAAACGAAAATAAAATACTACAAGTGTATAAGGTGCCACGGTTTTGGGGACTAAATTGGACTTAGAATAAATTTTGTCATTTTTATTTTTATCACTTAAGTAATTTAAATAGTTAAGGTAATGAATTATTAATAAAAACAAAAAAAGAAACAAATAGCTAAATATAATAGAGAGCCACGGTTTTCACATTAAAATTGGACCAATTTTGATCAAAAATTAATTTGTCACTTAGTCACTAAAATTGATTAGTAATTAGGATTATATTAGATTGTATAATAAATCGTTAATAAAAAGAATCAACGAAACCGATTAAAATAAACGTTACACGTATTAAAATGAACCATCTCGAGTGTTACTACCCTTGCTTAAATTTGGATTTGGACATACGGACTATTTAAAATGAACTACGACAACCTCACTAAAATTTGAAACCGTTAAAATTTTAGTTAAGTATATGACTAAATATAACCGAGTCTCGCTTTTAAAATATTTCAAATCACTAAATGCAAAACGAACTTAACAACTTTAAAAACTAGATTTTTGTACTTAGTATATAAAAGTGGTTTTGTAAAATATCCTAAGTATAGGAGTACGTATAAAAATACGTATAAATACGATGTAACAACCTGGTTTTTCGTGACTTTAATTAAACTAAGGCGGAAAATTAATTAAGTCTATATATTACAAAACCAGCTGTTAATCGTAATAAAACTCTAAATACATAGTACGAGTTTAGAATAACAGAGTATAAATTCGATTACATCCTCTCAAGCGTACAAAATAAAGAAGGTAAATTCTCCCCAGTATTCAATAGCGTTAGTCTCGGGGTACCTGCATTAAACTCTCATCATTTTCCCGCACACTCTTTCGACACATGCAATTCTAAAGCAATATGTATTATAAATAATGAAAAATAAATGAGTAAAAACAATTAGCAAATAAACAGGTAAAAACACATAAAGAGGTCAAATGATCCAGACATGAGTATAAATCCAATCACAATTCATACAACACTCTCAAATAATCATTCTCAACAAGTCGTAATCCAACACTCATAAAATCCAACATCGTATAATAATCAATCAAACAAGGCAAGGAAATACATTCAACATGTGATAACAAATGAATCTTCGTTAGTAAGGCGGAAGCATGCAGACATAATCCGCGCGATAGCCATCAGGGCCAACATAACTTGGACGTGACTGACAAGCTAAAGATATCTAAGGTAGTAAGGACGGCCATATCCCTTGTCTAATGTATGCATACACCACTATAGATAGGATCGTAGCATACTCGCTATTCAAATATGTATTCACCTAATAATTCGACTACCACCAGAGACGGGTACCCCAGGTTGAAATTTGGATTTTCCAATTACCGTAGTATGGGCTCACGGAGATATCAATGATGCCCCATCCCTGAGGTTGTATATCCCGCACCGAAATAATACTTTTAGAAAAATATTAGATCGCCTTTAGCAACACAGGGAGGGAGCTAAAGTCCCCATAGACGGCTACCTCGTTAACTTCGAATTTCAAGAGTCGCAACATGGCGAACAATCCAAGTATTTTATTCAGGTAGTTCAATTCTCTTTCTCAATTTCTTATTCCCCATTTAATCGTAACAAGAATTATTTCTAAAGCATAAATGTATCGCCAAACTTTATATAATGAAATTTTCTAGTAATAGCAGTTCGTCAGGTAAAACAGAATACATAGAAAAGCTTAAATATTTATTTTGAGTCCGTTCGTAAATTTTAAATATTTTTCACTATTCATTATTTTACTATTCACCGTATTTACTATTCATCGTATTTACTATTCATCGTATATTATACGTATTCGTATTTTAGTATTCCGTATTTGTACGTATTTTTATACGTATGCGTATTTTTATACTTTGTACTTTATTCGTATTATATACGTGTATGTATCTTATACTTTAACATATATATTTTTATACTTAATATTCTTATGTTTTTGATATTTGATTTAGGTACAAATCAAGTTTTATTTCCTAAGTACAAAAATCTAGTGTTAAAGTCGTTAAGTTCGTTTTGTACATAGTGGTTTTAAATAACATTTCAAAAGTAAAACTCGATTTTATTTAGTCGTCTACTTAACTAATATTTTAACGGTTCCCATTTTTAGCGAGGGTGTCGTAGTTCATTTTAAATAGTCCATATGTCCATCTCCAAATTTAAGCATAGGTAATATGTAACACCCCGTGTTAATTTAAGCTAATAATAATTAGGAAATCAATAATTAATCATCCTCGCTCGCTGAATTTCCTAAAACAATACACTACAATCATTTTTGCACCTAAACTAAAACCATTTTGAATTACCTTGAATTTGAACTTTATATTTACATTTTCAAACTCGATAAATCAAATGGAGAATCCTCGACAATTTTCTCAACGGCAAATTTTGGCACGCAAATCGAGGTCAAACATTGACTAAAGGGCCAAGTCACTTAAAGGTGATTTAGTCACCTAATCCTTTCTTAAATACAATTACTCATAATCCAAACCTAATTAAAGTAGCTTAAGCTTAATCATATTGATTATTACTAACACAACATATAATAATAATATCAAATTACTATTCCACTTTGATTTAACTAACACTTTCACTAAAACTCGATATATTGAGTTACACTAAGCCTAAACTGATAAACTTTTTGACGTTTGAGGATAATGATTTAATCCGATAACATTCAACGAAAAAAATATATATTTCGATCGAATAAAATTTTATTGCAAAGTTGCGAGAAAAACTAGTACCCAATTTTTGTTTGAATTCGTTTTGAGGTTTATTTTCATTTTTATTTTCGAGCTCACTTCTAAACATTATTTCAAGACTATATATTTCATTTCGAGACTTTTCACGTACGCGCAAATCGAAAATTTCAAAAACGAAAAATCGGGCCAAGTGACCCATGCTTGGCCGAGATTTTGGAGCTTACAAGCTCAACATTGTCTTCCTTTTTCTTTTGCTTTTCCTACACACTTGTTCTCTTGTCTCAAGCATGCCTTACTCCTTCTTACAAGCATGCTTCCACTCTTACACAACATGCTTCCTTTTCCTTACACACTCTACTTTACCAAGCATGCAACTTACATTACATTTCTAAAACAAAACACAACCACTACTACTACTACTACTCCACACGACATACATGCAACAACAACAACAAACTTTCTTTTTTTTCTCTAAGTCTTTCATTTTCTCTCTAAATAAACACATATTCAAGAAGCTTACAAGCTCCTTTAACTTCAACCTTGAGTAAACCTTAACAATCTTCATCTTCTTCCTCTAACTTTTCTTCTTTAAAACTTCTATTTTCATGTTTATAATTCACCTAAACTATTAGCATACTTCTCCACATTTATGTTCTTTAATCACAACTTCTCCTAAACTTAAAAAATGAGCATGAAACATAAAATCGAATTAATGAAAACCTAAAACTACATATACACTTTAAACTCTTAGTTAACTAGTTTAGCCTTAATAAGATTTTCTAACTTGTTTAATTCTTTTTATGTACTAATCTACCAAAGAAGAGGAGCAAGGAGGGAGCATCGACTTGAGCCAATTCGACCATATTATCGATCCCGATAATTGCTAGGATTTCATTCCACTAACCTAATCAAGGTGCTTCCCGCACACTTATGTGATAAGCGCCTCGAATTTGATTTTATGTTATTTTTCCTAAGTGATGTTTTGATTTGTTTGTATGATTTTATGTCACCCAAGTATCACATGTTCAATTAGAAGACAAAAATCGAAAAATAAAATATATTGTCCACATACATGTACACGGCATTCACCCCTATTTTTCACTAAATTTTTCGTTTTAATTTTTGTAAATTGCATGCTTAAAATACTAAGGATGAAATGAACATGAAAATATAATTAGTTTATGTTTAGGACTTAAAATGAATTTGTTATGAATTTAAACATTTTTAAGTACTTATGTGTGTTCTTGAAATTTTGATGTTATGCTTGTGCTTTAAATGAATTTACTTATGTATGATAATGTTTACTTATGTTTTTCACATATGTTAAATGTATAAATGATATAAAGTAATTTAGTATTTGAATTAGAAGTATAAAAATCAAAAATCAAAAATCATATACATACATACATACCCACGGCATTTTTGCCTTATTTGGACCAACTTTTAGTTTTAATTTTTCTAAATAACATATTATGGTTAGTCTAGTTAAAATAGACTTGTAGGAAAAATTTGAGGAAATTATATAAACATATGAAAATTTGACTAATTAATAATCATATGAAAAATATTAGTGTTCTCCATATCTTCATATGTCCTTCATTTTATGACTAAAATTGATTTATAAATTTTTATAAGTTTTAGCATTTAATGTTTTTATTTACTAGTTTGAATCACTTTAGCATAAAATAGTTTATTAGTATATAAAAACTTTAAGTCAAAAACCGATAAAATCGAAAAATGAAAATTTTGAACACCACCTTCATTCTCCACGGCATCCTTGCCAATTTTGGGGTTAAATTTATTTTTATCACTTTTTAGTTTATTGTTAAAATAATTTAATTAGTAATTAACAAGTTGGAATTAAGAAATTAAAAGAAACAAATCAATTTTGATATAATATACATACACACGGCATTCCTAATTTAAATGGGCTAAATTTGATCAAAATGAATTTATCACTTAGTTACTAAATTTGATTTACAATTAGGATTATATTAGATTGCATAATGAACCGTTAATAAAAAGAATCAACTAAACCGATAAAAATAAACGTTACCCGTATTAAAATGAATCTTGTCGAGTGCTACTACCTATGCTTAAATTTGGATGTGGACATACGGACTATTTAAAATGAACTACGACAACCTCGCTAAAAATGGAAACCGCTAAAAGATTAGTTAAGTATATGACTAAATAAAACCAAGTTTTAAATTTTAAAAAGTTATTTAAAATCACTAAGTACAAATGAACTTAACAACTTTGACCCTAGAATTTTGTACTTAGATTATATTAAGTTTTACTTCCGAAATCATTTCTCAAATCACTAAATATAAAACGAACCTAACGACTTTAAAACTAGAATTTTACACTTAGTAAATAAAAAGCTTAGTTTTATTTTCTAAAAATATCCTTAGTATAACAAAAATGTATAAGAGTATAAAGATACCAAGTATAAGTAAAGTCAAATAATAAATACTAAAGTATAAAGAAAATAAAATAAAAATACTAAGTATAAAGAAAATAAAATAATAAATACTAAGTATAAGAATACATATACGTATAAAATACGAATAAAATACGAAGTATAAAAATACGTACAAATACGGAATACGAAAATACGAATACGTATAAATACGAGGAATAGTAAATACGAGGAATAGTAAATACGATGAATAGTAAATACGATGAATAGTAAATACGATGAATAGTAAAATAATGAATAGTGAAAAATATTTAAAAGTTACGAACGGACTCAAAATAAATAATTAAGTTTTTCTATATGTTCTGTTTTACCTGAAGAACTGTTGTTACTAAAATTTCATTATACAAGTTTGACGTTATATTTATGATACAAGTTTGTCATTATGGTTATTTATGAGCAAGAAAATGAGAAGTTGAGAAAGCGAGTACTTGAATAAAATACTAGGATTGTTCGCCATGTTGCGACTCTTGAAATTCGATGTTAACGAGGTAGCTGTCTATGGGGACTTGGGCTTCCTCCCAGAGTAGCCCAAGGCGTTATAAGGGTCTTGAGACTTTATTGATGCAGGGTATCCACCTCGGGGATGGGGCATCTTGGATATCATAGTGAGCCCATAGTCTGATGGTGGAAACGCTTGACCCTTTAGAGTGCCAGTCTCTGGTGATAGTCGAACATTTTCTTGGTGAATACCTTTTGATTAGCGAATAAGTATGACCCTCGATAGGTGGTGTATGCATACATTAGACAAGGGATTAGGCCGTCCTTATTACCTTAGATATCTTTAGCATATTCAGTTACGTCCGATTTCGTTCGGCCCTGACTGCTACTACGCGGATTATGTCTGCATGCTTCCGCCTTACTAACGAAGACTCAATTGTTATCATATGCTGAATGCATTTCCTTGTTGTTTGATGACTATCTAAATGATTTGGTTGAGTATTGGAATGTGATTTGTTGAGTATGTTTATCTGTGAGCGTGGTATGTTATTTGGTTGGTTTATACTCGTATTAAATCATCATGATCCTCTTGGGTGTTTTTGCTTGCATACTTGCTATTTGTTTCCCTTGTTTATTTATTATTCATATCGCATATTGCTTTAGAATTGCATGTGTCGAAAGAGTGTGCGGGAAAATGATGAGAGTTAAATGCAGGTACCCCGAGTCTTGACCGTTGATCTATCAGGGGATTTGAAGGCCTTATTTTGTAATCTATTTTGAGAGAACTTGTAATCTAAATACTCTGTCTTATCTATAAACTCGTATTATGTATACTGAGTTTGTTAAACGATAACAGCTGGTTTTGTAATATATAGACTTAATTAATTTTCCGCCTTAGTTTAATTAAAGTCACGAAAAACCAGGTTGTTACATAATAACACTCGACATTATTTATTTTAATACGTGTAACGTTTATTTTTATCGGTTTAGCTAATTCTTTTTATTAACAATTCATTATACAATCTAATATAATCCTAATTACAAATCAAAATTTAGTGACTAAGTGATAAATTCATTTTGACCAAAATTGACCCAAATTAAAGTGGAATGCCGTGATGCCTTTATTATTTTAGTTATTTATTCCTTTTTCTATTTTTATTAATAAATCATTACTTAAATTAATTTAATTATTTAAGTGATAAAAATAAAAAGTGGTAAATTCATTTTAGGTCCAAAAAGACCCCTAATGCCGTGGCCTTTTATACTTTAGCAATTTATTTTCGTTTTCTAATTTTTATCGGTTTTCGACTTAAAGTTTTTATATACTAATTATTTAAATTATACTAAAGTGTTTTTAACTAGTTTAATATTTTCACTAGCATTTTATTTTATTTATGAATAGTGTTATTTGCTCACTTTAAATTTCCAACTTTTATATTTTGGTGATTTAGTCTATTTAACTTATATGACTATTATTGAAATTTGTCACTAATGATTTTTAACTAAAAATAAAATAAACTTTTAATTATTTTGAATCAAACTAGTCTTTGAAATGAAGAACACTTTGAATATATATGTGAAGAACTTTTATATTTTTCATATGAACCCTAATTAGTCCAATTCTTATATGTTTATATAATTTTCTCAAATTTTTCTTACAAGTCCATTTTAACTAAACTAACCATAATATGTTATTTAGAAAAATTAAAACTAAAAATTGGTCCATAAAATATTGAAAATGCCGAGTGTAGTATATGTTTGTTTAAAATTTTATTTTTGATTTTTGTACTTCTAATTCAACAACTAATTTACTTTATATCATTTATATTTTTTATTATGAGTGAAAAACATATACAAATATTAACAAGTAAAAGTAAAATCATTGAACACACACAATAACAACAATACACTCAAGAACACATATACATTAAAAACAATCAAATTTCATAACAATTTCATTTTAAGTCCTAAACATAAACTAATTATATTTTCATAATCATCTCATTCATAGTATTTTAAGCATGCAATTAACAAAAATTAAAACGAAAAATTTAGTGAAAAATAAAGGGAATGCCGTGTGATGTTAGTGTGTTGTACTTTCGTTATTTTTCGATTTTTGTCTCCTAATTTAACATGTGAAATACTAGGTGGTATAAAACATCATACACACAAATCAAAAACAATAAAATCAAGTACGAGGCGCTTATCACATAAGTGTGCGGGAAGCACCTTAGGTTAGGTTAATGAAACGCTCCTAGCAATTGTCGGGGTCGACAATGTGATCGAATTGGCTCAAATCGATGTTCCCACCTTGCTCCTCTTCTTTGGTAGATTAATACATAAAAATATAAATCAACAAGTTAGTAATTTTTATTAATACTAAACTAGTTAACAAAAGTTTAAAGTGTAAATGTAGTTTTAGGTTTAGGTAGTGTTTTATATTTTTTATTAATTCGATTTTGTGTTCATGCTCATTTATAAGATTAAAAAGGGAATGAGTACCAAATATAAATGGTGAGGAATTAATTAAAATGTTCTAGTGAATTTAAAACAATAAAAAGAAAGTTTAAGGGAAGAAAATGAGGAGGAAGGAGATGGAGTTCATGTGTTCATGAGGATGAACAAGCTTACTATGTTTCTTGAGGATGAGTTTTGATTTAGAGAGGAAAAAGAGTTTAAGTGTTGGTTGTGTGTTTGTTTTTGGTTTGCACGTATGGTAGTGTAGTAGTAGTAGTGTTTGTGTTTTATTTTAGTTGTAAGCTTATGTAGTGAGTTTTAGGTAATGTATTATGTGAATGCATTAGGGTTTTAGCTTTGTGTAAAGTATTGAGTTAGTCAAGCATAGGTAGATGACATAAATTAGGGTGGCTAAAGACATTGACAAGTTACTAAAGTGAAGACAAAATGGAAAGGCTACACATGAGCATGTGAGGTGTTTGTGTATGTGTGTAGTATGTAAACCGTAGGAGTAGTAGTTGTAGTTGTAGTTTGTGCTTTGTGTTGTACGTTGGTTTGTAGTAGTAGTAATATAGTTGTAGTATTTTATTTTAGTAGTAAGTTAAGTAAGTATTGTGTGAATGCATGCTCATCAAGTTGTGATAAAGCAAGTCTTTAGTCAAGCATTAGCATGAGGATGAAACTATAGGGTGGCAAGGACTTGACAAGGTAGAAAAATAAGGAAGAAAATGGAAAGCAATTCTTGAGCCTTGCACCAATGAAGTAGCTCGGCTAAGATGGATCAAGTGGTTCCGATTTTTGTTTCTCAAATTTTTCGATTTACGCGTACGCGAAAAGTCCCAAAATAAAATATATA
Organism: Dianthus caryophyllus; assembly: GCA_023091065.1. Lineage (NCBI taxonomy): Eukaryota > Viridiplantae > Streptophyta > Magnoliopsida > Caryophyllales > Caryophyllaceae > Dianthus > Dianthus caryophyllus. The sequence goes on along the minus strand of CM041529.1, from coordinate 3,958,402 downwards.
GTCTTAGAATAATGTTTAGAAGAAAGATCGAAAATAAAAATGAAATTAAAACTCAAAACGAAATCAAAATAAAAATTGGGTACTAGCTCCTCGTAATTTTGAAATAAAACTTTACTTGGTCGAAATATATATTTTTTTTTTAGTTGGGTGTTATCGATTTAAATCATTATACTCAAACGTCAAAAGTTTGTCAGTTTTGACTTAGCGTGATTCATTATTTCGAGTTTTAGTGAAAGTGTCAGTTAAATCAAAAAGGAATAGTAATTTGATAATATTATAATATGTTTTGTTAGAAATAATCAAAATGATTAAGTCTTAACTAATCTTTGTTTAGATTTAGGTTAAGAGTAAGTAGATTTGAAAAGGTTAGGTGATCAAATCACTTTTAAGTGACTCGGCAATTTGGGTCAACATTGACCTCGATTTGCGTGTCGGAATTTGTCGTTGAGAAATTTGTCGAGGACTCATCATTTGATTTATCGAGTTTGAATATGAAAGAATGAAGTTCAAATTCAAAGTAATTCAAAATGGTTTTAGTTTAGGTGCTAGGAAGTGTAATGTGTTGTTTTAAGAAAATAGTTGCGCTAGATTGTCTAATTATTGATTTCCTAATTATGATTAGCTTAAATTAACACGGGGTGTTACATACGAAGTATAAGAATATGAATACGTATAAAAATACGAATAAAATACGGAGTATAAAAATACCCATACTAATAAAAATACGTATAAAATACGATGAATAGTAAATACGATGAATAGTGAATACGATGAATAGTAAATACAGTGAATAGTAAAATAATGAATAGTGAAAATATTAAAAATTTACGAACGGACCCAAAATAAATCATTAAGTCTTTCTGTGTGTTTTGTTTACCTGAAGAACTGCTAGAACTAAAATTTCATTATACGAAGTTAGACGATATATTTAAGTTACAGAATTGTCACCTATTTGGAATGAACGAGGAAATAAGAAATTGAGAAAATGAGCTACTTGAATAAAATACTTGGATTGTTCGCCATGTTGCGACTCTTGAAATTCGATGTTAATGAGGTAGCTGTCTATGGGGACTTGGGCTCCCTCCCAGAGTTGCCCAAGGCTTATAACGATCTTAAGATTGCTATTCGGCACGGTATATACAACCTCAGGGATGGGGCAACATTGATATTTCCGTGGGCCCATAGATAGTAATTGGAAACTCCACCAACCTGGGTACCTGCCGTCTAAGGTGATAGTCGTATTTTTCGTCGGTGATACCTTTTGAATAGCGAATACGTATGATCCTCGATTGGATGGTGTATGCATACATTAGACAAGGATTTAGCTGTCCTTATTACCTTAGGTATCCTTAGCCTGTCAGCCATGTCCAAGTTATGTTGGCCCTGTCGGCTATTGCGCAGACGTCTAGTATGTCAGCCATGTCCAAGTTATGTTGGCCCTGTCTACTATAGCGCGATTTACGTCTGCATGCTTCCGCCTTAATAACGAAGACTCATTTGTTATCACATGTTGAATGCATTTCCTTGTTGTTTGATGATTATCTGAATGACCTGGCTGAGTATTAGAATGCGATTTATTGAGTATGATTATTTGTGAGTGTGGTGTGTTATTTGATTGTGTTATACTCAGGTTGAATCATCATAAATTCCTTACGTGTTTTACTTGCTACTTGCTCTTCATTTTTGTTTATTTATTATTTATACCGCATATTGCTTTAGAATTGCATGTGTCGAAAGAGTGTGCGGGAAAATGATGAGAGTTTAATGCAGGTACCCCGAGTCTTGACCGTTGATCTATCAGGGGATTGAAGGCCTTATTTTGTAATCTATTCTGAGAGAACTTGTAATCTAAATACTCTGCTTTATCTCTAAACTCGTATTATGTATACTGAGTTTGTAAGACGATAACAGCTGGTTTTGTAATATATAGACTTAATTAATTTTCCGCCTTAGTTTAATTAAAGTCACGAAAAACCAGGTTGTTACAGTTGGTATCAGAGCTGTCTTGCGACCGTGAATGACTTAAAGTTATCTCACATAGCGAGGCGACACCTGGGCCAGACATACATATTAATATATATGTCAGGCATAGACTTATAGGATCAAATAATGAATTAGGAATCTTAGATCGCTAAAATAAATAACTTAGATCACTTTAAAGTGTGAGGATGGGTAGAAACTTTAAGTACCGACCATACGCTAAAATCTTCTTAAATAAACGAGCTACTACCCTAAAATAAAATACGCTAACCATCGTATGCTTGCTACTTGCTGATGTGACTGACTAAAACTAACAACTAGCCTAGAATATAAAATCGAATTAATAAACTTAACTCTCGAAAAGTGAAACACTGAAGGAGTACCAGGCTATACGAAGTAGGGACATCTACTAAATCCTTAACCAAATTCACTAATAAAATCCTTAAACCCTTGTTAATCCTGTTTTCGTTCAATCAAAAATTTATGTTCTCTTAATAGCCATTTTATTTCCGTTCAAACAATGTTTTTGTTGTTGTTTGACTCCTTTCCTTAAAATCCCTTGTAGATGTCATCAACCGGCGATTCACCAGCATGTGGAGACGGAAGGAATCATCGTTCGATCAACTGGAAGCTGAGTGCTCTCCGTGCCATTCCTGTGCGTTCTACTACTCCCGGGCTTGGGCGAGGTACCCCTGTCAGAGTTGCGGCCTACAGGAGATTCTATGAAAACCCTCCGCCAAATTCACAGAGACCGCGACACTTGCGTGGTGGATACATGAGCTAGAGGCGAAGTTCGTTGAAGCAGGAGTTCACGAAGAGTGGAAGGTGCGCCTAGCCGAGAAGTTTCTTAGGGGCGAAGCTTGCCTTTGGTGGTTTACTGTACATCACCTTGCTACAGTTCGAGGAGGAAAGTTTCACGAGTGGAACTTCTTCAAATGCTCTCTCAGACTTGCATGCCGTGCCATTGCTCAGGGACACACCTTTTATGATGAGCAGGAGGTCAGCGATGCGGGGTCTTCAAACGGGCTCTAGATCCTTTTAGCCCTATTAACTACTAGTACGGATAACATTTTGTAAAATCTCTAGATTTTAACTACCTAACCTCAGTGATTTTGTATGACACTATTAGGAATCGTTATCCCTACCTTCTACTTTCAGTTATCTTCCTAGGAAATGTATTAGATGCTTTTGCTACTCAAAATCTATGTAAACAACTCCTATCTTGTATTCTATGTTATGCCTCTTTTAGAACTACTCAAATTCACACAGTTTAATATTTTCAGAATGGCTGCAAACGGTATTCCTGACAATGACCTCGACCCTCAATTCTTAGAAGAAGAGGCACGGAGGAAAGGTTTTGAAGATGCAATCACCAAGATTGCTCAAGGCATGTACCAACACCAGGGTGGCGGAAACAACCAGTCCGCATTTGAGAGGTTCTCAAAACACAGACCTCAACCATACTCAGGCTCCGTCAACCCTACCGTTCTAACGGAATGGATCGAAGAAATGGAGAAGCTGTTAGAGCTCAGTAAGACACCGCCTACAGAGAAGGTGAATGTGGTAGCTTACTATCTGAAGGGAGAAGCCAACAGCTGGTGGCGCTTGATCAGGTCCACCTTTCCCCTGAGGATATACAATTGGAGCGAGTTCAAACTGCTACTGGAGAACAAGTACTTCGGGGAAGAGCTAAGATGGGAGATGGAAGAGAAATTCCGAAACTTGAACCAAGGTGATATGTCTCTGCAGGCATACAAGAAAAGTATCGAGGAGCTATCTAAGTTTGCTCCTAGAATATTAACTAACGAGGAGGAACTTCAACTCGATATGTAAGGAGCATGACTAATGATCTGAGGATAAACATGAGCGGGATCATCTGTAAGAACTTTGCTGAGGCCTACGAAAAGGCAACAAGTTTCTGGGCATCAATCCAGAAGGGTGAAGCTGAGGAGAAGAAGAAGAAGAAAAGCGTTTGCGCCTCCTGTGGCGAATGCCAGCTTCATACACAAGCCACTCTTTGGTCTCACGGGTTATCAGAATCAAGATAATCGCAATAGGAACCATAACAGGCCCCATTATCCTAACCATAACCCCACCCCAAACGTGGCAAGGAACAACCAACAACTTCTCGCGAATCCGCCTTTCCAAACAAACCAGTGTCGTTTACAAGCGGTAGAATCACCGGGGAAGCGTTGTGACGGAAAACGATGGTGTGTTTCTTACGTAATGAAGTAGGACACAAGTCTAACGAATGCCCAAAGAAGGGTATTGTTGCTAAGGCAAATGCAGGCCATTGCCTGATAAAGGTTGAGGGCGTGTGTATGTCCTGACCGAGTATGAAGAGGGTGCTGACGATATTATCGATGTCGACGTCATCACCGGTAAATTTCTAATTAACCTCGTACCAACACTTATTCTATTCGATTAGGGAGTTTAATTATCTTTTAGTTCCTCCCAAAATTTATCAAACAATCCATCACACAAATTTCCTTTACGACCTCCTATATTTAAAATTCTTATCAATCTCTTAAATATATCCCTCTAAAAATTGTTTTCATACGTTTTCTATAAAAATACCCTTGAAAATTTTTGCTTGTTCCGTCAAATCTTTGTAACGTAATTTGAAACACTTTTGAAACTTCATGGTTCAAATTTTTCATTCCTCTATTTCTAAAATCTTTGAAATTGTTTCATTTCTACTATTTCCTCTATTTTAAGAAATATACATACAAAAATTTTAGATTTTTACGTCATCCATTATTATAAATTTTCTATCTTAACCAAAATATGATGTGTAACATCTCCGTTCATCTATTAACATTATAATAACAATTTTAAAGAAACGAGCTATATCAACAAGGTTATCCATAATTCTCTAAACATTTTGTCTAATCATCCAACGATAACCTATATTTCATTAATTTCATTAAAGCTTATATCTTCTTTATGATCACTACGACTTTTACATATTTTCCCTAAATACCATTTCTCGAAGGCTATATATCTTATTTAAGTGGTCATTAAAAGTAACAATAATAATATTATTATGTACATAAGTTTGAAACTTTTTAAGGGGGTAGGATAATATTTTGATTATACCCCAACCTTAATTAAATTTTAAAACTTTTCATTTCAGCCTATTTTAAAGTTAATTTTTATTCTGAAATTTAAATAAACGGTTTTATCCTTAAAACGCTTATTATTTTAATTTCATTTAATTCCGTACAAAACTTCTAGACCCTACCTTTTTATAATCTCTTTCGCGTCATTTTCAAGAATAACATTCTAGTAACATTTCTACATTTAATTAAATATCTCATTAATAAAACAAACACGATTTTGTTCTCCAATATGTTTCCCTCTATCCGACGTTTCGATATTAATTTGAAAACTCAACTTTTTCAAAAAGTCTTAATTCCTACAAAATCAAATGTTATTATCCAAATTTGTAAAATCCCAATATTCTCTCTAACTGCCTTGTTTAACCTCGAGCAGTTATCCACTCTATCCAAGTTTCGGGGACGAAACTTTTCTTAAGGGGGTAGGATTGTAACACCCCGTGTTATTATAGCATAAAATTATAAAAGAAATTAATTCCTTTAATTAAATTCATCCTTTTTCCTTTTAATAAAAATGCGTCTGAATTTTTTTCGCCAAAGTATACTAAATTTTCCCAAGTCCAAATATAAAATTTTTGAAAAATAAAGTTTGTTGCATTATATTCAGAATTCAAAAAGAAACACATTTCAAAATTTTATAAAAGTCAACACAAAACTTATATCGTCTTTCAAATTTTGAAATGGTCAAAGCATGTTTACTATTCACAAAAATAAAAGTAAAACCTTTTGTTCATAAAATTCATTTTCGAGCACTTTTGATTTTTATTTATAAATTTTATTATATTAATATCAAATTACTATTTCATTCTGATTTAACTAACACTTTCACTAAAACTCGATATATTGAGTTACACTAAGCCTAAACTGATAAACTTTTTGACGTTTGAGTATAATGATTTAATTCGATAACATTCAACAAAAAAAATATATATTTTGATCAAACGAAATTTTTATTAAAAATTTCGAGGATCCTAGACCAAATTTTTGTTTTGGTCACCCTTCAACGTTTTTCTTCATTTTTATTTTTGATCTTACTTCAAAACATTATTCTAAGACTATAAATTTATTTCGGGACTTTTCGCGTGCACGTAAATCGAAAATTTCAAAAACGAAAAACGAGCCCACTTGAGCTCACCTTGGCCGACCTCTTTGGTCCTTGGTCAAGGATGATCCTCTTCCATTTTGTCTCTACTTTTCTACCATGTCTAATCTTCCTTACACTCCTATATTTTGCATCATCATTCTAGCCTATTTTAATTTAATGTTTTATGTAAACTAATTACATTATACTTTACTAGTATACATTTTTAATACTACACAATTCATTACACACAAAAATCAACTAAATCTCTAACTCTTTTCTCTCTAATAAACTCAAACCCAAGAACACTTGTAAGCATAAACTCATCCTCAACATCAACCTTCTTGATGATCTTCATCTTCTTCCTCTTTATTTTTCCTCTTAAACTTTTATTTTCTTGTTTTAAATTCACTAGAACACTTATGTTAGTTCTCCACTAATTATTGTAGTAATCACCTCCTCTTATAACTTATAAATAAATATGAACATAAATCGAAATCATAAAAATTTAAACATCACCTAAGCCTAAAACAATACTACACATAAAAAATTGTTAGTATAGTTTAGCTAGTTTAAAATAAATTACTAACTTGCTTATTTCAGTTTTATGTACAAACCCTAACCAAAGACGAGGAGCAAGGTGGAGGCGTAGACTTGAGCCAGTTTGATCATATTATTGATCCCGACAACTGCTAGGATCATTTTTCATTAACCTAATTAAGGTGCTTCCCGCACACTTATGTGATAAGCGCCTCGAAATTGATTATATGTTATTGTTTTGAATGCATGTATGATTTATTTTATCACCTAGTATTTCACATGTTAAATTAGGAGACAAAAATCGAAAAATAATATTAGAGTAACATCACCATATCACACGGCCTACCCCTTGATTTTTGTCTAATTTTTCGTTTTAATTTTTGTAAATTGCATGCTTAAAATACTTGTAATAAAATGAACATGAAACTATAATTAGTTTATGTTTAGGACTTAAAATGAATTTGTTATGAATTTTAAGTGTTTTGATATGTTTATGTGTGTTCTTGAATTTTTGTGTTAATCTTATGTTTAAATGATGTTTATTTATTTGTGTTAATGTTTTGTTATGTTTTCCACTCATGATTAAATACATAAATGATATAAGATAAATTAGTTGTTGAATTAGAAGTATAGAAATCAAAAATCAAAATTTATGAACATATATATATATACACGGCTATTATCAATTTAATGGACCAATTTTTAGTTTTAATTTTTCTAAATAACATATTATGATTAGTTTAGTTAAATTAGACTTGTATGGAAAATTTGAGAAAATTATATAAATATATAAAAATTTGACTAAGTTGAGTTCATATGAAAAATACTAAAGTTCATCATACATTCATGTGTTCTTCTTTTAGGTGACTAGTTTGATCCAAAATAATTATAAGTTTTATTTTATTTGTTGTTTAAATCCACTAGTAAACAAATAAGATACTCATTATATAAGTTAAATAAGCTAAATCTCAATAATGAAAAAGATAGAAATTTAAAGTGAGTAAAAACACTATTCATAAATGAGATAAAATATTTAGTGAAAATCGTAAACTAGTTAAATCACCTTAGTATAATTTAAATAATTGGTATATAAAAACTTTAATGTCAAAACCGATAAATTAGAAAACGAAAATAAAATACTACAAGTGTATAAGGTGCCACGGTTTTGGGGACTAAATTGGACTTAGAATAAATTTTGTCATTTTTATTTTTATCACTTAAGTAATTTAAATAGTTAAGGTAATGAATTATTAATAAAAACAAAAAAAGAAACAAATAGCTAAATATAATAGAGAGCCACGGTTTTCACATTAAAATTGGACCAATTTTGATCAAAAATTAATTTGTCACTTAGTCACTAAAATTGATTAGTAATTAGGATTATATTAGATTGTATAATGAATCGTTAATAAAAAAGAATCAACGAAACCGATTAAAATAAACGTTACACGTATTAAAATGAACCATCTCGAGTGTTACTACCCTTGCTTAAATTTGGATTTGGACATACGGACTATTTAAAATGAACTACGACAACCTCACTAAAATTTGAAACCGTTAAAATTTTAGTTAAGTATATGACTAAATATAACCGAGTCTCGCTTTTAAAATATTTCAAATCACTAAATGCAAAACGAACTTAACAACTTTAAAAACTAGATTTTTGTACTTAGTATATAAAAGTGGTTTTGTAAAATATCCTAAGTATAGGAGTACGTATAAAAATACGTATAAATACGAAGTATAAGAATATGAATACGTATAAAAATACGAATAAAATACGGAGTATAAAAATACCCATACAAATAAAAATACGTATAAAATACGATGAATAGTAAATACGATGAATAGTAAATATGATGAATAGTGAATACGATGAATAGTAAATACATTGAATAGTGAAAATATTTAAAATTTACGAACGGACCCAAAATAAATCATTAAGTCTTTCTGTGTGTTTTGTTTACCTAAAGAACTGCTAGAACTAAAATTTCATTATACGAAGTTAGACGATATATTTAAGTTACAGAATTGTCACCTATTTGGAATGAACGAGGAAATAAGAAATTGAGAAAATGAGCTACTTGAATAAAATACTTGGATTGTTCGCCATGTTGCGACTCTTGAAATTCGATGTTAATGAGGTAGCTGTCTATGGGGACTTGGGCTCCCTCCCAGAGTTGCCCAAGGCTTATAACGATCTTAAGATTGCTATTCGGCACGGTATATACAACCTCAGGGATGGGGCAACATTGATATTTTCGTGGGCCCATAGATAGTAATTGGAAACTCCGACCTCGGCCAAGGGGTACCGTCTAAGGTGATAGTCGTATTTTAAATCGGTATACCTTTTGAATAGCGAATCACGTATGATCCTCGATTGGATGGTGTATGCATACATTAGACAAGGATTTAGTCGTCCTTATTACCTTAGGTATCCTTAGCTGTCGACCATGTCCAAGTTATGTTGGCCCGCTCGGCTATTGCTGACGTCTAGTATGTCAGCCATGTCCAAGTTATGTTGGCCCTGTCTACTATAGCGCGATTTACGTCTGCATGCTTCCGCCTTACTAACGAAGACTCATTTGTTATCACATGTTGAATGCATTTCCTTGTTGTTTGATGATTATCTGAATGACCTGGCTGAGTATTGGAATGCGATTTATTGAGTATGATTATTTGTGAGTGTGGTGTGTTATTTGATTGTGTTATACTCAGGTTGAATCATCATAAATTCCTTACGTGTTTTACTTGCTACTTGCTCTTCATTTTTGTTTATTTATTATTTATACCGCATATTGCTTTAGAATTGCATGTGTCGAAAGAGTGTGCGGGAAAATGATGAGAGTTTAATGCAGGTACCCCGAGTCTTGACCGTTGATCTATCAGGGGATTGAAGGCCTTATTTTGTAATCTATTCTGAGAGAACTTGTAATCTAAATACTCTGCTTTATCTCTAAACTCGTATTATGTATACTGAGTTTGTAAGACGATAACAGCTGGTTTTGTAATATATAGACTTAATTAATTTTCCGCCTTAGTTTAATTAAAGTCACGAAAAACCAGGTTGTTACAACAGCCATTTATAACCTCTCCTGACCGTGTACTCAATCTGACCAGCAGCCCAAACTTCAGTTGCAAATCCAGGCTTCAATACGTCTCTTACTTTCAACACCTTCTTCCAATACCAACAATCATCAGCTTTACTCACACATTCCAGCACATCCTCCCCTTTCATATAAACATGGTCGACCCATTTAATCCAAAGACTATCCGCTTTGCTAACCAACCACCAAACAAGTTTACCCACAGCCGCATTATTCCACCTTATCTCGTCTTTAAGCCCTAATCCATCTTCCTTCTTAGGCTTGCAAACTTTCTCCCATGCTATAGTAGGAACTCGTCTCTGTTCATGCTCTCCATCCCACAACTAATTTCTACAAATAGCAGAGATTCTATGCAACACACTTGTAGGAAGAATGAATATAGAAGCCCAATAGTTAAATAAGGTACTAAAAACGGATTGTACCAGAACTAATCTGCCTGCGTAAGACAGAGTTCTTGCTCCAATGCTCCTGACTTTGCTGACCACCTTCTCAATAAGTACATGGCAATCCTTCCTCTTCAATCGTCCAGCTGTAATGGGTACCCCTAGATATTTGAACGGCATCTGACCCTCCACAAAACCAGAAATAGAAAGAATCTCTTGTTTCAAACCCGCTTTAACACCATTAAAGTACACATTTGATTTAGAAGCATTCATCTTCAATCCTGAAGCAGCTGAAAAAGAAGCAAAGGCTCTCAACAGTACCAAAATAGAAGCAGCATCTCCCTTAATGAACATCAATAAGTCATCCGCGAAAAGTAGATGAGTAAGACCCATCTCTTTACAGAGTGGATGGAATCTGAAAACCAGTTTGTCAGTAGCACATTTGATAACCCTACTCAAGTACTCCATACAAAGAGTGAATAGTAGAGGAGACAAGGGATCCCCTTGTCTCAGCCCCCTTGCACCCTTGAAAAAGCCAAAACTCGAGCCATTTATAACCAATGAGTATGACACAGAGGTAACACAAAACATGATCAACTTCTTGAAAGTCTCTGGGAAGTTAAAAGCTTCAAGCACTTGTTCGACAAAACTCCAAGAGATAGAATCATATGCCTTCATCAGGTCCATCTTGAACATACATCTAGGGGAGACAGACTTCCTACTGTACAGTTTCACCAAATCATGACAGATCAACACATTTTCAATAATACTCCTTCCCCTAACAAAACCAGCCTGATTCCGACTAATTAAAGTAGGGAGAATTAAACCCAATCTGTTGCAAACCAACTTGGATAAGCATTTATAGATCACATTGCAACAAGCAATGGGTCTAAATTGAGACATATTCAATGGGGTAGTGCATTTTGGAATTAAGGTAATCATTGTCGCACTAATCTATTTCACACAATGACCATTATTGTATGCATCCATAATAGCATCACTCACCTTGTTTCCTATAACACTCCAAGCATCCTTATAGAAGCCACTTGTATACCCATCTGGCCCTGGTGATTTGTCCTCTGGGATTGAATACATCACATCCTTTATTTCTTCTCTGGTTACTGGCTCCATAAGAATACTCTGCTGTTCATCCTCACAAACCACACCCCTTCTTGTAATCTGAAAGTTGACTGCCTCAGTAGGGATAGCAGTCCCTAGCAAACCCTTATAGTAGTTCAAAAAAGCATCCTGTATCTCCAAAGGTTCAGTGCAAAGAATTCCATCCATGGTGTGAATTGAGGTAATCTAATTTTTCATAGCCCTAGTCTTCATGACTCCATGAAAAAACCTAGTATTCCTATCACCATCCCTTACCCAATCCGCCTTTGCTTGTTGCTTCAGAAAGCTCTCATATCCCCTCTGCAACTCGACATATTCTTTGGCTGCCTCTTTTTCCTTCTCTGACAAAGAAATATCCCCAGGATTCGTAGCAATCTGCTGCTGAAGATAGGTCAGATTTTTCAAAGCTATATTAGCAGCATTACCTATATCAGCAAAGCAGTTTTTATTGAAAGTCTTCAAGGCCTGTTTCAAGACCTTCAGCTTCTTCACACAAGTATGCATCTTTGTCCCCTCCTTCCAAGTAGGCCACCATTCAGTCATTAACTGTAAAAAACCTTCAGTCTTCCCCCACATATTGAAATACTTGAAGTGTTTCTTCCTCTCCATAACTTGACCACTCTTCTTGATTATACAAGGAGTATGATCAAAGATACCCTCCGGAAGGAAATTAGCTATCATATCAGTCCTCATCTCCATCCATGCTTGATTTACCAGGACCCTATCCAATCTACTATATACCCGAGTTTGAGTGTCTTGCTTGTTGTTCCAGGTGAAAAAGGATCCCACAGCAACACTATCACTTACTCCACAATGCTCCACACACTGTTGAAAGTCGTCAATTTCCTGATCAGTTGATGTTCCACCCAATCTCTCTGAGTGCGCAAGCACTGTGTTAAAATCCCCACAGATAACCCAAGGGCCAGTCATAGAAACAGCTAATGCAGACAATTGTGCCCACAAACTTCTTCTCTCAGTAACACTATTGAAAGCATAAATCATGCTTAGAGCAAAGGTACTATGCATCATTTTATCACACACCTTCATATGGATACACTGTGCAGAAAACTCACAGAAATCCACTTCAAACAGAGACGGATTCCACACTATCCAAATCCTCCCTCCTTTATAACATGAACTATTTGTAGCTACGCACCAATCTCTATTCACAAGGTTCCCAATATTCACTTTGGACAAGGATTGTATCCTTGTCTCCAGGAGCCCAAACAAACCCAAGTTATGTTGATGTAAAAACCATTTGATAGTCTTTTGTTTGCTTGGTTTGTTTAGGCCCCTTACATTCCAGAATCCAAAGCAACTCATCCTCCCCCCTCAAGGAGAGAAACACTACCCTTAGCACCCACACCCACACCCACCTTAGGAGTGACGGTGTTGAGCACCTCTAAGAAGGATTGCTAACCAAATTTAGTTTTACTATATCCTCCGTCAGTTGTCTCTTGTCTGCTCATACGAATCACTGGTCTCGCAGGAGTTCTCTCATTCAAACCAGTGTTATCTGATACAATCACAGCCGGTGTAACTGTACCAGTGTGAACTTTAGAAACAGGAGATACCGCCATCACAGTATCTATCTCCTTCTGTGGCCCAGGAATTACCACTCTAGGCTTCCAGATCTTTGCTGGTGCAACCTTAGTCGCATGTCTACAGTCCACATCCTTGTGTCCCATGCCTTTACACACTCCACATATTACTGGCTTCCATTCAAACTCAACTTTTACCTCCACCGTTTGATCATACTCATCCAGGAAGTGAATCCTCTCCTTCAATTCTTTCCCAAATTCAACCTCCACTAGCACTCTTGCATAACCAATTCTGGTCTTCCCCTCTGTAGCCGCATCACACTTCACAAAATCACCAATAATACCAGCAATTTTTGGTATCCCTTTCCCCCAAAACTTCAGGGGTAGACAATGAAGCCTGACCCACACTGGGACTGACTTCACTTCATGCTTAATTAATTCCATCTCCGGGTCCCAATTTTTGATTATCAGTGGTTTATTATCAAATAAAAAATGCCCCTGCTTCAGCACAGCGTCTTTACTCTCCGACGTTTGAAATCGCACCAGAAAAACACCATTAGGAAGGAAAGCAAGTTTGTCTACCTGATGTTTGGCCCAAACCATTCTGATGAAACCTTCTAGAAACTCCCAATGAGGGTTAGCTCCCAGAACAAAGCACACCACAGAGTTCAGCCAATATTCCAATTCTTCTGCTACTTCCTCTTTCGAAAATCTCACCAATTCCTCAGAAGGTTCCTCCGGTATTGTCACCAGATCGCCCCCCATTGACATCTCCGTCACCGAATGCACCTCATCATTGATCAATTCCTCCAAATTCAAGGCAGGAATTCCCACCACTTCATGAACATTCTTCTCTTTCCTATTATCTCCAGTTCTAGGGCCAGGATTGACAGCAAAATCAGCGAAATCAAGGTCTTTCTTCTCCAACAAACTAAATTTATTTTGAATTAACACATGTTTTTGGGGGGAATTACGCTTTGAGAAAGACGAAGAACTCCCAGATTTTCCAATCGCCATTTTTTCGTGTTTTTTAGGGTTTTTTTTTTTTTTTTTAAACAAACAGTACAAATTATCACTGAGTAGTATAATTATCGCGACAGAAATCTTCGAGATGTTGAACGTCTCATCAGTTGTAAGGTCCTTGATGCGTCCATTTGTTGCGTTTGAGGTCTTGTCGTCATGTATTGGATTAAGGGCTTCGATCTTCGAGAATTAAATTTATTACTTAGATTTTATATCCGAGGATAGTTGTTAGTTTTAGTCAGTCACATTAGCAAGTAGCAAGCATACGATAGTTAGTGTATTTTATTTTGTGGGTATTAGTTCGTTATTTAAAAGTCCTTAGCCTATGGTCGGTCCTTAAGGTTTCTACCCATCCTCACACTTTAAAGCGATTTAAAGTTATTATTTAAGTGATCTAATTAAAGAAAAATCTAATTTATTATTTGATCCTAGTCGTCTTGCGGGTTAACATATTAATATGTTTGTACCGCCCAGGTGTCTCTCGTTAGGTAAGCATAAATCGCATTAGGCCATTTATGTTACGGTCACGAGTCAGCTTTGATACCAACTGTAACAACCTGGTTTTTAGTCGACTTTAATTACTAAGGCGAAAATTAATTAAGTCTTAAACCAGCGTCATTAATTATATAAATAACCCAAAATGTTACATCATCGTTCCAGAGTTGAATAAAACTACTCTAAATACGGAAATTTAAAAGAGTAGCGTTACATATATTACATCTCTCTCGAAAAACAACTACGATAAAGCATAAAATATAAGCTGGTCCCGTCCCAAAATCCAAGCACCCGGTCCACGCTTTTCCTGCACAATAAACTGATGGGGGGTGCTCGCTGAGCGGACAGTGACTAGCTATGCTCATACTTACCCTCGATTTCAATTACTTTGGTTTATTATTATCGCTTTATAATTATAACATTATGATAAAAACATAAACATGCTTATTACATATAGCATGTAAAGACATATAAGTCATAATAAGCATGTGGTTTAAAGCGATAAATCATAAGAGCATCATATTCAGTTATGAAAACAAATAACAGATAATATCATAGCGGTAGTATCACAGAATTTCAATAGCATTACGAGGCGATATCGGATCGCAAACAAACATACAGAATATATTATTCACATCATGCAGACTCGATTCACTTCAAAAATTTGTGGTCTTTAGTTTTCAAAGATGGTACACACTCATTCTCATTTAATCAGACAACACATACTGCTTACGAGCCTGACCACTGAGTAGGCTATTGTACTCTAGTCGCTTGCATCTCACTACCATAGTGCAGCAACTTACTCGACTCGTAAACCACGTCGAATACTATAGTACTTGCATCTCATCTTCTAGTGTTCGAAATGATTCGAACTTCAGATACAATCTCGTCAAGTGATCTGTACATGTGGTAAGAGTGAATGTGTGGAACCCGGGATCGACGAGGGACCCAACTCGGCGTCTTGCATAAGGGCGATTAAGGTTAAGAAGATTTATTTAGAAAAACCTTTGAAAACTGTTTGGAGTCGCCACCTAATTATCGCGGAAATTAGGAACCTGCTATCATGTCTTAAGCTAAAAACATATCTTAGATTTCGGAGCACGCCGACACCCATAGATCTAAGGTTGTGAAACCAGATTGGATTAGGGGTGAGGGTACTTAACTAAAGACTAATTCAATTAATGATTTATGAAAACCTTTTAGAAAAGCCTATGTAAAAATAGCCTCTACTGACCTAGAACAATCCAAGTAAGATGATATTTGAGCTAATGTTATTGCTACGTACAAGTACGAAAAAGATTGTAAAAAGAATGCAGATGCAAATGCAAAAAGATAGTTTAAAACCCTCAGTTTAGCATGTTTAACTTGTTAACGAAAACGGTTCAGTTAAAGGTCGAATTCATTGTTTAAGATGATTTTAACGCAAAATAAGAAGGTGCAAGATGCATACAATTAAAATAAAGTTCAATTGTCCATTGGTTTATTTTAAAAGGTCGGTTGCTTATGCGACTTTGGCGTGTCATCGGATATGGAGTGTACCCGAAGTAGTAAGCAGAACACTTGGAATGGAAGCGCGCTCGGTGCCAAAGCCGGGGGGCGCTAGAGTGTAGTCCCCTTTATTAGTCCATAGACAAATAAGAAAAAGTTTTGATCCAAGTGGATCGGTACCTACCTTGTCCTGACGCTTCAGATCCGGCAGAGCTTCGCTTCTTGAACTAAAAAGGAGGATGAATTTAACACAGGATGGTGTGTTGAACTCAAGGGTTTGAGTGCTTGAGGCTTTGAGAGAGTTGCTGGTGAATTATGATTGTGAATTCTGTGTTGAAATTCTGTGTTATGAGGTCGGGTATAGGGGTGTATATATACTAAAAACCTCGGAGAAATTAGGAAAACCGGGGATAAAACCAGGTAGGGAAACCGCATAGGCTTATGCGGTTGCCATGGTAAACCGCATAGGCTTATGCGGTTCACCCACCAAACCGCATAAGACTATGCGGTTTGAGGGTGTGGTTTCAGGCCTGCTTTCCAAGTTTCGGTTTGATTATATCTTGGAAAGATACAATATAATCTCGAACTTGCTCGTCAAGAAAACAGCTGAAATATTTCTGAGATATTTTGTGAGGGTTGAGGGCTTTGGAGTGAGGGCCAAAGACGGGTTTGGGCTCGGTTTTGGGCCCGAGACCCGAAAATGTAAAAAATGTGTATTTTGTAGAGTTTTGTAAAATAAGGTAAGACGTGAGGCTATATGTTGTGTAAGAGGAGGCTAAGGAGGGGATTTAGCCACCGGGCCTAAATTTAGGAATTTAGGAATGCTGAACTAGACCTTGTTAATGTAAAAGGGTTAATTGTAATGCAAATGCGAATCTCATGCCAAATGAAGCAGGACTTGGACCAAGCTAGACCCTAAATGGACAAAATGAGCATTTATTTAAGTATGATGTGAAGCGACATAAATCATTTTAACATTTCAAAACGACTCAAAATGAATTCGACATATTTAGAACTGTTAAAGTCAACGTTAAGGCATGCGTAATAAAAGTCCGTGTTACATCACAGGGTTTTGTTTGGGAGGGTACGGATATGGGTATCCACAGAGCCCCCAGTTTGACTGAGCTCGGACTAGAGCGTTAGTCAAACTCCACGACCATATCCGGACCATTACAGTCTCGATACGGTAAGCGGAACGAAATATGTGTCCATGGGTGAGACGAGGACTTCGAACCGGGCTATGCCGGCCTGCTGAATGCCTTCGTTGTGCTTGTTGTCGTGCAATGCCGTCATAGATGTGTAGTGCCGCTGCTTGCTTAGTACTGTTGTTTGTTGAGGAGCGTGGTTGGATAGTCTTGTATGTATATGTAAGGTGAATGACCTTGTTGAGGAGCGTATATGCTTAGGAGTAGCCTTGTGGGAGTGTATTTTCGAGTATCGGTCTCGCATAGGAGCGCGTGCGTAATAACGTTGTAGGGGTTGCAATGCTTGTGTTAGGATGTGTTTCTTAAGGTGCTTGTGTTATAACTCGCCGAGGAGCGTTCATGTAGAGTAAAGTGTTCGTATTTGGGCATGCATTGCGGAGTAATCGTACTTGAACTCGCCGAGGAGTGTATGTAGTTTGCTGTTGCATATGGTTGCTGCTTGTTTGGGTAAAAATAATGTAAATGCTCGTGAAGAGCGCTTGCGCTTCTGCTTCTGTACCGTACATTAAGTGCTTAATATACGCGTATGGCGGACCGTAGGTGATGCCTTAACCCAAGCACAGGATGTACTTGGAGTTGCTTTGGGACTAGGATGAGTTAGGAATTCAAAAGTAGGTCCAAAACGAGAAAAATAGAGAAAAAGCCAGGGGTGCAAACCGCACAAGCCTATGCGGTTCGCAGGGTGAACCACATAAGGCTATGCGGTTTGACCTGCTGGCTGGGAATGCTGTATAAAGCACGAGAGCCATGGCTTTGCTCCTCATACTTCATTTTCGGTTTCTCTTGCTTAAAAACACTAAAATTCGATTTCTCAACCGATTTTTCTCGTTTTTCTTGCGTTGCCTTGCTATGGAAACAGGTAATGCTCCATTTTAACTTGCTTTTACGTTATTTGTTGTTGTAATTAGCTAGTTTTAGCTAGAAATGTTGAAAAGACGGGTTTTGGATGAAAACCCGATTCTTGCTCGAAATTTGCCGTTTGAATGCATGTATGTGTGAAATTATTGTGATTTAGACCGTCTTTGTGTGAAAAACGTCCAAATTAGGTTTCCGACCCGAAAACGAACCCGGATTTTCCGACCCGGAATTTCAATTAAACTTCGGTGTAGGATGCCCATAGTGTGTATAGCATGCTTACAGCTTCAATTTTGCGAAAATGTCGAGCTAAGGTTTTCAATTCGACGACTTTGCTTAATTGAATAAGGTGCGTTCTTCATAAGTTGGGGGTTTTTGATCGGGGTGACCAAAATGCAATTAAATGCTAGGGGGTGCAATTGAAGGTTAATGTAGTGCATAGAAGCCATCAAATTGGGGTTTTGATGTTTAGAGAACTGTTTTCGGCTTAATTGTGAATTAGGCCTAGAAATGCTCTGTCGTGTATATTTGTGCATATGTACGTGCATGTTTTGTATGTATTATGTGTATTGTGGTTATGCATGTTTGTCGTGCTTGTTGCAGGAGAGGGTTCTGCGCGCGTTACGAGATCGAAGTCGTCTCGTAGATTTACAAGTTCCAGAACTGAAGGAGCCCCCAGTTCTAGTCGTATGAGGCATTCGCGTAGTGAAAGGGATGCTGATCCTCGTGACTTGCCTACGAGGCGTGGTACTCCGCGGGGTAGAGGTCGTGGGAGGCGTGACCCTACGCCTGACCCTATTGAGGAGGATGATCCTGCTGCGGAGGATGAGCTTGCTCTTGAGCTGGTGGCCGAGCTAGAGGCCGAGATGGGCGAGGAGGAGGAGGAGCCTGAGGAGGCTGAGGTCGTGCCTAGAGCGAGTAGTTCTAGGCCTCGTGGGTCACGAGTGGATAGGTCGTTTTTCAAGGGTTGGGACGGCCATGACCTTCTGTTCGCTCCGGAGAGACATATTTTATATCGGGCGAAGATGGGTCTGCCGAAGGGTTCGATGTGGACCTTCTCGGGCATTTCGTCCGTTGTGTGCGCTTTTGAGGAGAAGCTTTCGCAGGGAGCAAAGGCTTGGGTGCTTAGTTGTGCTTTTGGTCCCTTGATTGAGCACTGGAGGGAGATTACGTGGAGGAAGCTGACGGCGAACCTGATGTTGATCAGGGCCTTCCTTGACCGGTACTGGGACACTACCACGACATTTCACATGCCCGACTTTGAGGCTGGTATTACTTTGTCTGGGTATGCGGTCATGACGGGGTTGCCGTTTGGTGATCATGATATATGCTTTGGGTTTACGCCATCCATCGTGGACGATGCTGTGACTGCCGCGATTGGCGGTGGTCTTGAGGTGGAGTACCAGGGTAGGCCGCCTTACGTCATTAAGACGAGCTATATCCTGGAGTATTTTGAGGGGAAAACGGAGCGGGGCCCCTCGGATTGGAGCGACGAGCAGAATGCTCGTATGTGGTTGTGGTGGTTCGTTAGCGCCGTGTACTTTGGCGATATGGGTGAGCGGGCGGCGACGTCTGTCCTTATGCAACTCGTAGATTGGGGTGCAATTGGGATGTTTGACTGGGTGACGCCGTCTCTGGGCTTGTGCATTCGCTTTTGCATGGATGCAGTGAGACCGCGGGTCATGGAGCGAGGGTCGAGACTGTCCTTAGTCTCGCCTGGGTTCGTGATGGAGGTATGCGTTTATTTTGTTTTTGTCTTGTTTATATCGCTTATTTGGTTTTGTTGTTTTTGTAACTTGTTTTTGTTGGAGTTAGTGTCCTCCACAGTTAGTGCAATAACATAAATAAACCTCTCAAGGTACACAGGGTACATTTTGTATGCAATCAGTTGATTAACGTTTATCAATAACGGTTGGCTTGCTAGATAAGTTTGACGTTATTGTCATACAGATGGCGGTGATCAACTGGTCCCTAAAAAGTCACACCTAAAGGATGTGTTTAAGAAATATGATTATTTGAGAAATTAATCATATTGATGCCTTACTAAAAGACTAAAAGGTTAGTCGGAGTTTTTGACTAAGATGTTAGTCAAGTGTGTGTTAATAAGACGGCCATTTAATAAGGATTAAATGATATTAGCTAAGATGAATTAAATGTAATTCGTAAATTGAATATAAAATGTTATATTTAATTATTGAGTATAATATAAGCTAATTAATCATAAACTGTTATAATTAATTAGAAAATTATAAATATAAGGATATTAATAATTTAATGATATATTATAGTGGATCATATTTATGACACTAGTAATATTATATTATATTATAAAGCTAAAGGAAACCTCTAGGAAAGAGCCTTATTGCTCTTTGACTCCTTGGTCAACAAGGAATTGGTTTTAGGAAAGTAATTTTTGGAAAGCAAAATTACTCTCCAAAAGAGGTGGTGTTGGCCGAAAATTTTGACTATATTAGGGGAGCTTTGGCTCAACCTAAATCAATTAATTCATTCATTATAATTCCCACACAAAATTTTAGAAAATCAGTTTTCTTCTCTCAAAAGTTTTCTAGCAAGAACTAAGGGCATATCTTAAGCAATCTTGGGTGCAACTTTTAGGAGATATCAAGCTTCTTGATATTCAATCTTACGCCATTAAGCAAGGACTAAAGGTTGTTTTCTTAATCTTATGTTTATTTATGCAATTTCTTTTATGACTATTAATCATATAGAATAAATTTCATTATAATCCTGTGATCTTAAAGGGCATGTATACAGATATATTCTCACAAGTGGTATCAGAGCCTTAGGGCTATGAAATTGTTTATATGATTTTCATAAAAATTGAATTTGTATAAGTTTAAAACAAATTGAAAAAATCGGTTTTAGTATAAAAAAATTTTCGGCCAGTTTTATGTTTTTTGTGCCGTGTGTTTTTGTATTCTTCTTGGTCCAATTTGATTCATATATTGTTAATTTAAGAGGTTAAGATGATAATATATGAACTTGTTTATGTTTTGATTCAATATTGATTGAGTTAGGACTTAGATGGATCTTTAAGATGGATGTTTATGAACATTAATTATTGTTTTATATTATTGGTATAAATTGATTGAGATATTCATGTTAATAGGTTAATTTGAATGATCTTAGTATTACATCAATGTTTAATCAAGATTAGATGTTGTTTTGTTTTATATCAATCGAGATAATATGAGCATGTTCAAGTTAAATCAGTTTAATTTGAGATTAGCTTTAAAAACAAAATTTAAAATAAATAAAAATTTAATTTCGGTTTTTGGAAAATTTTTAAAAACCGTGTGTTTTTTATTTTTATTTGTTTCGGTTTGTTTTTATTTTGTTTAAACCGATTTGTATTATGCATTATAAAGATAATGTATGATTAAGGCTTGTGAAGAGGTTCACATAAGATTGATACCCTATTATTTTAAAAAGGTTTAAAATAATGTTGGATTTAATTCATGTTATACTTGATAATATGTATTAAGATGGATTATGATTGATTAAGATTGTTGTGTGCAATTGAGTAATTGTCACATAATCTTGTTAAAAGGTGGTTTGGATTAATAATAATTAATCTAGTTTAGTTGATGCTTTTATCTTGGTTGAATGTTGTTTGAATGGTATAATTTTTCGCATTATTTTGTACAAAAGGTTGTAATTTACTAGTGTGGCCTTAGAAGATTATGTTTTCGTAATGAAAGGAAACATGATCGTTGGTTGTATTATTGAGATCTCGTATCTCCCCTCTTGTAATAATATTTTTAAAGTTATTTTGAAATTAGAATGTAAATAGGTTTGCATTTGTAATTTTAATTGTAATTTGAGAAGACTCAAGATTCAAGATGGAGATCGGATGGCTCACTCCTACTATATGGATCAAACCAAGATGGAACATCAAGACAAGCTTCTAGGGTCCAAGGATGGATTCCAACTTGTATTTTTGTTTATTTTGGTAGGATAGGCCACACTAGGTGTTTTTATTTTTGCGTTCTTTTTCCATTCTCGTTGCGATGTTTGCTTGTTTAGATAGTTGCATCATATTCCGCCTAAACTAAACCAAACCACCTAATATTGCATGAAAATTGACTCATATAGTTTGCATTTTCATCCTAGACATACTGATGTCACATGTTTTAAGCCATCACCTTAGTTTATATCATTCTCGTTTTGCTAGACTTTTTTTCACTTAAAATGAATTAAATAAGATGATGGGATCTTCCTCTAAATTTAAAATTGAGATTAGTCTTTATAGGAAAAGCTACTATGAGCCCCTTCTTCGTCGGTAGGCATGTAGAACCTTACTCTCCACATGACCCCTTCTACGTTGGGTAAGTAGTATGTGTTGACCTATTTTACCTCAACATTATAGTTCGAGTAATATCTCGTGATTATAGTGGACTAAAAGATAAAATTTGCAGAAATTTATCGACCGAGAATTCTAAAGGTAGAATTAGCCAAGAGGTTGGCTTATCAATTTACGGAAATTGAGTCTTGGGATCATTTATATAATTCTTGAGGGAGGTCAATTGTATAAATGCATAAGTCATCGCATTAATCTGTTTTGCATTTAGACTTAAATTTAATTAAAACGATGTTTTCTTATCTTTTCTCTTCTTCTTCTTTCTTTTCACAGTTTCGAATACGTTATATCTGAGATATAATCGCTAAAACAAAATGGTCGGGTCGTATTGAAGGCCCAATGCCAAGTGTCACACTTGAACGTGAATCATGGCTAAGAATATTTATGGATGACATGAATCACCCACTCATCAAGAATGATGGGTCCAACTTTACTAATTGGGAGGCCGCATTACGAAATGCTGCCATAGCTGACGGCAAGCTCAAGTACTTGACTGAGCCACTGCCTGCTGAACCAGCTCCCGAGGCAGGAGCAAATGAAGTCGTTGCTTATAGTGATTTCATGATGGAGGCGGGTGCGTTAAGGAACGTGCTCATCTATGCAATGGAATCCAATTTGCAAAGACGATTCATTACCCAAGGTGCAAACAAGATTTTCACCACCCTAACTAAGGAGTTCTCGAAAGCACCGAGAATCAAGAGTTACGAGTATACCACTCGTTTCTTTGAAGCTAGACTCCAGAAGGGCCAACCGGTTGGTCCACACCTTCTCGACATGATCGAGAACGTTGAGAAACTGGAGGAGCTTGGTTGTAAGATCGATGAGAAGATCATCATTGATCGAGTGCTCCACTCTCTTCATGATGGGTATGCCCTCAGGGCAAACTATTACATGAATGACATGCAGAAAAGTCTGCATGAGCTTCACTTACTCCTCGTGCAGACGGAGAGTGATCTGAAATTGAGTGGGAGTATGAAACAAGATGTTCTCATGATAGGCAACAAGCACAAGGGTAAGGGTAAGGCTCCAGCTAACCTAACAGTAGGAAAGCCAAAGTTTATTGGAAATAATTGAAAATTTTACTAAGTATAGAAAAATTGAAAATGAATAAGTAAATGACTTAAATGTTTTGAAAAACACTTAAATATAATTAGACATACTAATAAGCGTATTAACATAGAAATCTAAAAACGTTAATAATTAACAACACTTCAAATAATAAACGAATATGTTATGTGATCATATGAAACCGAAAATAAAATACTTAAACGTTTGACGATGAAACTAGGAGAATCTAGTAACATGTGATATGTATTATCAAATAAATAATAAATCTTGAGTAAGTTAAATAAAAGGTCAAACGCTTGAGCCTCGGATATGAAAACGTCAATCGTGAGTGAAGTGGGGGATAAGATAGTCTTGTGCGGATACCACTATCTCGGTCCCTGAGCATTGGCCATATCGAATAGTGTGGTTTTAGCCGGCAGCTTTATTGCTTAGCATGCTGCCCAAGCCGTTACGCCTTAAGTCGTATAGCCTAAGCCGTACAAGATAAAGAATACACCAACTCTTTTGGGTCAGTCTCTAGGTAGTAGTCGTTTTATTCAGAGTTAAGGTGCTCTAGAATAGCATAGCTTACTCTTATCAAGAATAATCATATATGCATATTAGACTAAGGATTAATTCCCTTATTTCGCTAGAGGTACCAGGGCACCCGCGACCTTGTGGATTCAGGTCGGTTATGCGGTTCTGTCTCCTTGCTGTGTTTCGTTCTTAGTGGGCGCGACACTTGCATTCACTCTAACCACATGTACAGATCACTTGACGAGATTGTATCTGAAGTTCGAATCATTTCGAACACTAGAAGATGAGATGCAAGTACTATAGTATTCGGCGTGGTTTACGAGTCGAGTAAGTTGCTGCACTATGGTAGTGAGATGCAAGCGACTAGAGTACAATAGCCTACTCAATGGTCAGGCTCGTAAGCAGTATGTGTTGTCTAATTAAATGAGAATGAGTGTGTACCATCTTTGAAAACTAAAGACCACAAATTTCTGAAGTGAATCGAGTCTGCATGATGTGAATGAAATAATCTGTATGTTTGTTTGCAATCCGATATCGCCTCGTAATGCTATTGAAATTCTGTGATACTACTGCTATGATATTATCTGTTATTTGTTTTCATAGCTGAATATCATGCTTTTATTATTTATCACTTTAAACCGCATGCTTATTATGACTTATATGTCTTTATATGATGTATGTAATAAGCATGTTTATGTTTTTATCATAATGTTATAATTATAAAGCGATAATAATAAACCAAAGTAATTGAAATTGAGGGTAAGTATGAGCATAGCTAGTCACTGTCCGCTCAGCGGGCACCCCCCATCAGTTTATTGTGCAGGAAAAGCGTGGACCGGATGCTTGGATTTTGGGACGGGACCAGCTTATATTTTATGCTTTATCGTAGTTGTTTTTCGAGAGAGATGTAATATATATAACGCTACTCTTTTAAATTTCCGTACTTAGAGTTGTTTTATTCAACTCTGGAACGATGATGTAACATTTTGGGTTATTTGTATAATTAATGACGCTGGTTTAAGACTTAATTAATTTCCGCCTTAGTAATTAAAGTCGACTAAAAACCAGGTTGTTACACGACATAACACTTACTATAGTCTCTAACCGTAACCGGTTGAGAACCCAACAGGGCGGCATCCGTCCCAAAGGACATTATAACTCCTCACGCACGAGCCATAACCGTACCCATATGCACACTAGTCTCAAGCTTACAATAGTCAATTCAATAACCTGAATTAACTCAATACAATATCATCCATCATCCAACAACAACAACAACAACATACCAAACAATCATTATAACCAACTCAATACAAAAGACTAACAACGGTGTATTAACAACTACAAACGGAGTATTAACTACAAAAGCGAATAAATGATCATAGTTAGATTAATTACCAACCCAAGTTACTAACTTTAATCATCACAACATCATACCCATCAATGATCACATGATCACAAAGCCTAAACATGCTTCTAGACTCACAAAGTATGAAGTCGACACCAATTTAGTCATATTCGAAACAATTCATAGCCACTTGTTTTGGTAAAAACTTCACAAGATAGAAAAATGGAAAAAAGTGGATCAACTAGTACTATTTGCGGAACAGAACAGAATTGATCAGAACTGAGCTATATGGGACAGAACTAAGGACACAGAGATTTGATGACGCAGAAGCCCCGAGAAGAAGATGGGGAAAACTGCGGGCTACCAAGCCAGGAGTACTTTTTATTAATACCAGAGTTGGGGTTACAGAATACAATTGTGAAAGTGACCACTTCTGTAGTTACTCGTACAGAACTGACTGTAAATTACCGTAGTATGTTGTAGTGTATTTTCTAGTGCTTAAGTATGCTAATGAGAGTAAAAAAGATCAATGAAAATGTACAAATGAGCCTCTATATATAGGCAAATCAAGCTGAAGATCACTTCCTATTTCCTACGGCACGTTCTCCATGATTCCCATTATCTTCGGCGGGTAAATAACTTCCATGTCTTCCACTTCTGCTCAGCTGACCATAGCTCCATTATCCCACAACTTTTGTAAGTCATAGTTGACCCTTGCGACCATAATCGCCATGCCTCTTCTGACCTACTCTGGGTTATAACTGCTGTTGCTCATTTATTCTGCTCTGTACCATATTTATGTCGTCTGTCCAGAACTGCCAGTTCTGGGTGGTGTAAAATCTGGTCATAACAAATGCCCCTTGTTTTCTCAAGTGCGGCTCAAAGAATCGTGAGGAAACAACCTTGTACAAACACTTCTATACAGAACAGACTAGAGCAGATACAACGGCTATTAAATTACGAACAAAAATCATATACTTGGCGGACTTACGCACAACATTCAAAGGGATAACGTAAAAATCGAAGTTAGGTGAGAATTAAAACCTGATTTGACTTCTGCATCAGAGCAACGGATTTTTCTGGGGTTGTTTTGAATTTTACCAACCAGAAAATCCTAATCCCATTCAAACTCTTTTACCTCGATTATAAATAGGAACCTCGGTAATTTCGAGAACTTACCTTGCCAACTTTTTGATTTTACCATCCACTGCTCATCATCTTCCTCTTTTGCTTATTTTGATCATCAAATCAAATCAAAAATCAAATCTAAAACATGGTGAAAAAGTGATAGATCTTGAGATCCTTGAGATTAATGAGATCATGTCCGGTGGTTACAAGTTCGTCAAAGGTGATTCCTTTGATGACGAAACCAAGAACACACTCTCCCACCAATCACAAAACATCTCAAAGATCACCATATTGTACTGATTCTTTGAGATATTCGCTCCTTGTGACGACTATGTCACGGCCTCCTGGACTTCCCCAGGATGGATCTGCATTCATGAGTTCCCTTTAGGGCCGGGTCCGAGAATACCTTGTAATTCTTGGATCACGGGTGCTTTCATCGATGAAGCTTGCCCCTTGTCAAATTATGCCAAGCATGTGGAAGGTCATATGCTTGATCGACAAACTCGTGACAAAGTACAGATCGCAAATCGACGGCAAGATCTCAAAACGTCTATTCTGTAAGGGCCCATGGCCGAGGGAGGTTTATCTTGAATCGAAGCGGTCGAGTAACTGATTGAGCTCCACGATCTTGGGGATGATAAAGACTGGAAGACAGGTTTCCTTTTTACGAAAAGCGAGACTCTTGGGAACAGCGGTTGCCTGGATTACCCTATTGGTGAGAGAGGTTAGTCACTTCGACTCAGATCCGTTGTTTTCTAGCTTTTCTATTCTATGTAGGTCAGAAGGTTCCTTATGTTCTGTGTTTCCAGTGATTCTTGGCACTGTGCCAAGTGAGGATTCTAAAGCTAGGATGGCCGCGTTCATGGCTTTGCCTCTCAAGGAGAGGACCTGGTCCGAGGATGATAACAAAACAACGCTTTCCCACGCTCGTAGAGGCCAAAGAAAGAAGGGGTGAAGGTGCATGTGCCTATGGTTTCGCTATCAAGGGTAAGTCTCTTTGTTTGGTCAAGTCTGACTAAGTCTGGTCTGAACACAAAATTCGATATTTGTGTGGTTTGTGCTAGGTGAAACTTCTAGGCCATACACCAGGAGGTAGACTCAACCCTACTCTTCTTCAGGAGAAGATGGATGCTATTCTGGTGGGAATCTAGATATAAAACCTCAGTTCATTCCTACCGGTGTTCCTACTCCGTGATTCAGTATACCAAGATCAAGGGAGGACTCAGGTTGAACCGAAAAAGCACACCGCATAAGAAAACAAAGAAAAGGAAAGCGGATGAAATTGAAGGTTTGTCATTGCCAGGACATTTACATCCAAAGACGCCATCAACAAAGCGTGGAGAAAATTATCCAACAAGCGGACAAAGGTTCGACCCAGTTTTGATCGGGATCGATACTACAGAATCGGGCGTTGAGCCACTCACTCTGCTCTCCGGTAATAACCTGAATTACTTCTAGTACAAATGCTCATGATAATTTTACCACTATTGTACCTTACACCATAAAATTCGCAGACTCTTGATTGTATATCAAGCTTGGGGCACATTTTATCCACTACGGGGATCGTACTTACGCGGCTGGAGGACAGGCTTGCTCTAAAAGAGCAGGCCTGCACAGACTTGGAGAAAGCTCGGACGGCATGAAGGAGGTGGTGAAAAAGCCAAAACCATCAGCCGCTAAGTTCGAGGAAGATCTGGCCTCATCGAGGTCGAGAACGAGTCTCGGCGGCGTGTTCGGGAGCTTGAGGGCCAACTCCAGAATCGAGACTGATCTGGCGCTGTTTTACACAGCCCAGACCAGAATTCAGATGATGCGTGCTCCGTGAGTCCGAGCGTGAGGAGTGGGATGTTGATGCTTCTTTGTGGCGAAATTCAAACAGCTCTTCCCAGGCGTACCAGTTCGGGGAGAGGAAGCTTGGTGCATCGATCGGGAAGAGAGCTCTGCGGTGGTGATGGTGGTCTTGGCGAAGATGCCTGTGCCGATGACAATCCTTCAAGAAGAAGAAGAATGAAAACAATTACTCTTGTGAACGTTTTGTGTAAATTCAAACAATTTGCTATTCGTGGTCTGGCCTGGACTTGTATGTCCAGGTCTGTAAATATTCTGTGAACTGCATTTGCTCTTGTGAAACTTTTGCTTAGTCTGCAGAGCAAAACATTTTTCAAGTCCGCTCTGCCGATTCGGATGCTTAGTATTTAGTCACCTTGGTGATCCAAGGACTTAACTACTATCGTATCTGTTGCTTCTATTGCTTCTATTGTTACGTGAATGTACTAACCTCGCAGTGTACACCCTGGACTTACGTATGCATGATCATGGCTCACCTTAAGGGATATTATAGGACTCTCTTAATCTACGGCCAAGCCCTGGTCCGTCAATCCGAGGACGCATCCTCACAGCAGATCGGGCCGCTCTGCAGATCGGCCGTGACTTGTGGACTGGAGGAAGATCTCCACCGCAGATCGCCGCCAAGGCCGAGGACTAAGCTCAAGTCCGGAAGACAAGTTCCAAGAGGCGGGGACCAGGTCCGAACTGGAGGTTGAACTCCTGAGTAGAATCTGGAGGATGAACTCCTAAACAAATCTGGAGGATAAACTTCTTTATTTGTATTATGTAGCGTCTTATATTTACTTTGTTTTTATTTGTGATAGAAAATATTTACTTTTGAACCAAAGATGTAATCTGCAAAACTTGGAAATAAAGTTAAACTACACCATTGAAGTTCAATGGTTTTATTGAATGAAGATTGCAATATTTACTTAAAAACAATTAAAGAGTGCAGAACTGAAATTACAGAATTGAAAGTACAGAATTGAAAATACCGTATTAACAAAGATAGAGTTTGAGGTTGGTTGCATTCCATGCTCGGGAATCAACTCTCCCTCCAGAGTTACCGATCTATAGGCTCCTTGGCCTACAATCAATCAATCAAGTATGGTCCTTCCTGCATCGGGCTAGCTTCCTGCAGACTTTTCTTTTGTATTCTCGAATACTTTCCTCAGGACTAAATCTCCTTCTCTCAAGACTCGCCTTGACATGCTTGTTGAAAGTCCTGGCCACATTCTGGCCGTAAGTCGCTAACCTTATCTGGCCGCATCCCTTAGTTCCTCTGCAAAATCAAGACTGGAGGACAACACTGGGTTAGTTTCTAAACTGCTCGAGACCATACCTTCTTTGTTGGAGCAGACACTTCTTTGGAATCACCGCTTCACAACCATACACCAAAGAGAATGGAGTCCGTCTGTGGAATTCTTTGGTGTAGTTCTCACGACCACGTAACTAAGGGTAGCTCTTCCGCCCATCTCCTCGCCTTCTCTTGACTTTTTCTTGAGGTTTTGATGATAATCTTGTTGCTAGATTCTGCTGACCATTACATTGGGGATATCTCGGTGCGTATAAGCGGTTCAATATTCCAGGTGTACAGAATTCCCTGGTCTTGTTCCCTCTAAGTGTACCATTGTCACACACAATCGGCTTGGAATTCCAAATCTGCAAATGATGTTCCTCTTGATAAATGAGATGACTTCCTTTTCGTTACACTTCAATGCCTCACCTCAATCCACTTCGAGAAGTAATCTGTCATTGCCAACATAAACACTTTACGTCCCGGAGCCATTGGAAGCTTTCCAACTATGTCCATGCCCCATTTCATGAAGGGCCACGGTGCGTAAATAGGTGCGAGAACCTCGGTGGTGGTGGATCATTGGAGAATGCTTTTGACATGCTTCACATTTGCTTGCGTACTCGAGCCTCCTTTCTCATAGTTGGCGAAGTAACCAAATCGAGAGCTCTGTGGCCAAACTTCTTCCAAAGACTGTGGTTGCCACAATCTCCTTCGTGTAACTCTTCCGTAGAGCAGCTTCACCGGTAGGTTCGAGCGTATGAGATATGGACTCGACATAGATTTCTCCAAATTCTTGACACCAAGACCAATACGAGACCATCAAACACGCAATTAACGCTTCATATTCCGCCTCATTGTTGGTTGTACGAAATTCTGGCCCGGCTGACTGGGCTAGTATGTCCCCTTGTGGCGATTTCAGGACAATGCCCAGACCAGAACCTCGACATTAGTTGCTCCATCAAGATATCAAAGACCCAGGTTTCTCCTTTTACGCCTGTGTGAGTTTCAACACTTCCATAGCACCACTTTCTTCCAGGGTCGGTGAAATCGACCACAAAATACGCCAAGGCTTGCGACTTTATTGTCGCTCGGGTTCATAATCGATGTCGTGCGTCTTGGTGCGCACAGACCACTTAGCCATTCTCCCGCAGATTCAGGCTTTCTCAAGACCGACTTAAGCTGGAAGGTTAGTTCTAACACGATATGATGACTCTCAAAATAAGGTCGAAGCTTAGTAGTTGACATAATTAAAGCAAGAACATACCTCTCGAGAAGAGAATACCTAGTTTCAAAGATCTAGCAAGCTTTTACTCACGTAATATATTGACGCCGCAGACCATCTTCTTCCCTGACCAGAACTGCACTTACAGAATGCTCCGTGGTGATAGGTGCATGCACTTAGGGCTCTCCCTCTTCTGGTCTGGATAGTAGTGGCGGAGTTGACAGGTAACTCTTGAGATCCTGGAATGCTTCCTCGTGCTTCTCACTCCACCGGAATTCTTTGTTCTTCTTCAAAGATATCGTAGAAGGGCTTGCACCTTCTCGAGGACCTAGAAATGAACCTGCTCAGAGCTGCAACTCTCCTGTCAACTTACGGATGTCTTTCACAGATCCGGGGGCTCCAGATCTAGGATTGCCTTTATCTGCTCGACTTGCTTCAATTCCTCTTCTGGTCACCAAGTAGCCTAGGAACTTCCTCAGAAGACACTCCAAAGTTGCACTTTGTCGGATTCACTTCATATTGAACTTGTCCGCACTGCAAACGCTTGCTCTAGGTGCTTCACATGATCTTTGGCATCTTTAGACTTTACCACCATATCATCGATATAAACCTCCATTGTGTCCCCAATTAGATCCTTGAACATCATGTTGACTAGCCTTTGGTAGGTGGCTCCAAAGATTTCGAGTCCAAAGGGCATGGCGGTGTAGCAATAGATTCCACGATCCGTCATGAAGGAGGTTCCTTCCTGGTCCGGAGGATACATCTTGATCTGGTTAAAACCACTTGAGGCGTCCATGAAGGTCGAACTTCATGGCGGCGATCTTGTCCACCATGGCATCAATGTGAGGAAGAGGGAAAGGATCCTTGGGACATGCCTTGTTCAATCTGTGTAGTCTACACGGACTCTCCACTTTCCATTCTTCTTACGCACAACAACAACATTAGCCAACCGGTCAGGATACATTACCTCTCTTACCATGTTCATGTCAGCAGCCTTACGGACTTCCTCATTGATTATAACATTTCTTTACGCGCAAACTTCCTGCGTTTCGATGCAATCGTGCATCGAGGATCAACGTTGAGCTTGTGCGTGATAACGCCAGATCGATTCGATCATGTCAAAGTGGCTCCATGCAAAACTTGATTTCTTAGACTTCAGAAACCGATCGGATCGATTCGAGCATCGGATGGTACATCAACGCCCACTAACACTTTCTTTTCTGGGCAGGTCTGGTCTACACTGATCTGGTCCATCTCCAATCTCGACTTTTACGGTTCCACTACCGACTTGACTGGTTTCGTAATTGCTATGCGAGCGACTTGTTGGTATTTGGGGGCTTCAAGGTCGCTCAGTAGCACTCTGTGCGATCCGCCTTTCTCCCTTGATCACCGTAACTCCCCATTGAGTTGGGACCTTCACACATTGATGGTAAGTAGACGCCTGACCTTAAGATTGTGGATCCAAGGCACCTTTAACAAAACATTATACGAGGTCATAGAATCAATAACATTAAACTTCTCAAAGAAGAAACTCCTGGGCATAGGTTGGAAGTGAGATCTCTCCCAAGGTGTGCTTGGTCTCGCCATCAATCCTACCGTAACATTAGAGTTCTTGGTCACTTGTCCTGGCCTATACCCATCTCCTTCAATGCGTCCAAAGATGATCGGGTTCACGTAATCGCCCCCATCAATCGAACTTCGACGCATAAGGGTGCTTCCAATGCGCAACTTGATCACTAGGTGTCATGATGCGTAATCGGGATGCCTTCACAATCTTCATGATCAAAAGTGACAACTTCCCAATTCTTCTCTACCCTGGTTGAGGTCTGCATCTTTTCTTGCTTTGCTATCCTCTTGGCTGCGAGAATAAGTCAAGCCACGGATATCAGAACCACCATTAATAAATTTTACCTCGTGTGTGTAGGGTGGAGGATTTGGCGGCTTTTCGACTCTTGTCCCCTGGAGTCCTGGGATCTGGCGCTTTCAGTTCTGGGCTGGTTCCTCTGGACTGGCCTGATGATATCCTTCAGACGTCCAGTTCTGAGCTGGTAGGATATCTCCTTCTTGAAGGCATAGCAGTCTTACGTCTTTGTGGCCAATGTCTCCATGGTACTCACAATACTTGTTTGGATTGCTGTTTGGATTTGGATTGTCATTCCTCTTGGGCCATCTTGCTGGCATTCCCAAAGCTCTCCAACTTTGCTATCAATCGTGGAACCTCAACGCCAAGATCGCCGATATCGAGGGAGTCATCAGTAATTGACTGTCTCGTAATCGACCGCATGTACTTGTGTTGGGTGGCTCTTTGTATGGTGCAGGCACGCTCTGGATGCGTCCACTATCGGACTTCTGTTCACCTTCTCGTACCCGGAACTATCACGCCCTCTTTGAAAGCATCTTCTTCAAGTCTAATCTGGGCCAAGGTCTTTGCACGCACATCTTCAAAAGTAACACAAGGATACTTGGTTAGTTCACGATAAAGCTCGAGAATTGACCACCAAACCTTGCCTATAAGCCTGGATAGCGATTGCAACGTCACAGTTGGGGATAGAGATCTTCTCCTTGTTGAATCTTTGGAGATAGTCTCGTAGAGACTCATCTTTCTTCTGCATACAATCACATGCATCACTTGTTCGCTTCTCTAATTTCCTGCCGCTAGCAACCGGGCAACAAAGACATTCACAAGATTAGCAAACGATTTAATAGTACCATTAGGAATATTGACAAACCATTGCAGAGTCGGGTCCAGCCAGAGTAGAACCAAAGCCCTTGCACATGCAAAGCTTCTCGTATTCTTTTGGGCTGGGACCGTGTACATCCTTTGTTTGTCTTGGGCAACGTGGTCTGTGGATCTCTGTGCCATCATACGCTTTCATCCCTGGAACACCGAACTTCTTTGGGATATCTGCATAGTTATGGCCTCATTGAATGGTGAATCTGCATAACACTCTTGGGAAGCCTCCTCAATTGGTCTTTGGAACTCCTGGGATCTTTGCAACCTTGTCATGTAACTTCTGGAGTTCTTGCATCATCATGAGGGTAAAGTTGAACTTCTTCTTGCCCTTCCTCTTGTCAGCGTTCTCGGATGATTCTTCCTCTTCTTCACCACCCAGGAGTTGGTCCTCGAGATCCTCATCTTCGTCCAGTTAGAGAAGTCTATTCTCTTGATTATAGAACTCAAGGATGCCAGGTCCGATCTTTGATGTATCGCCCTTAGCGAGAATCCAACTTAGTCTTGAGCAGACTCTGTTTCCTTGATCTTGCATTCTCTTCTGAGATTTGTTGAATCTTAGATTGTGCATCTTGTAACTCCTTGGACAATTCCTCCAAAGTTCTATCAGCCATTTTGAGTATAGAAAGGGTGATTTTTGTGAGATTTTTGTGAGAAAAGTTACGCAAATTAATAAACTAGTTGTCCCACGGTGGGCGCCAATTTGTTTTGGTAAAAACTTCACAAGATAGAAAAATGGAAAAAAGTGGATCAACTAGTACTATTTGCGGAACAGAACAGAATTGATCAGAACTGAGCTATATGGGACAGAACTAAGGACACACAGATTTGATGGCTGAAGCCCGAGAAGAAGATGGGGAAAACTGCGGGCTACCAAGCCAGGAGTACTTTTTATTAATACCAGAGTTGGGGTTACAGAATACAATTGTGAAAGTGACCACTTCTGTAGTTACTCGTACAGAACTGACTGTAAATTACCGTAGTATGTTGTAGTGTATTTTCTAGTGCTTAAGTATGCTAATGAGAGTAAAAAAGATCAATGAAAATGTACAAATGAGCCTCTATATATAGGCAAATCAAGCTGAAGATCACTTCCTATTTCCTAGGGCACGTTCTCCATGATTCCCATTATCTTCGGCGGTTAAATAACTTCCATGACTTCCACTTCTGCTCAGCTGACCATAGCTCCATTATCCCACAACTTTTGTAACCGTCATAGTTGACCCTTGCTGACCATAACTGCCATGCCTCTTCTGACCTACTCTGGGTTATAACTGCTGTTGCTCATTTATTCTGCTCTGTACCATATTTATGTCGTCTGTCCAGAACTGCCAGTTCTGGGTGGTGTAAAATCTGGTCATAACACCACTCATACCCAAGCTTGCATTTTTATAACAAAACAATCAACAACAACATTCCTAGACCTTAACTAGGGCCTCATACATGCCAAAATATCACTAGGGCTACACTTAGTTACCTTATATGAAGCAAAACAACGTGCTATTCCTCGTCTTCGCCAACGTACACCGTGTCCTCTTCGTTGAGGGTTTCTTCACCTTGATTTAGAGCACAAACAACACATAAAATATGAGCATAAAAAAATAAACACATAAAGCAATGCAAAAACTATGAAAACTTAACCTAGGATGATGAGAGATTGAAAGAATACCAAAGGAGATTGACTAGGAAGGAATTAGGGCTTGGAAGAAAGAGAATTGAATGAATTTTAATGAAGTTTTTGAGAGAAAATCAATGGAGTTTGAGGAGAGAGAAGAGAGGATTAGGGTTTAAAATGATGAATAATGTAATTAGGGCTAAAAAAGAATTAAAAAGCATAAAAATAGAGTTAGAAACAATCACGGGTAATAATAATAATAATACTAAAAGACTTGAAAAATACTAATACGGAAAAAAAGAGGGCGATTTTAGGGCGATTTCTAGGGTTCATGCATCATGGCTCGTAACTCCAAAAATCTCAAAAATCGACAGAAATCTCGACCAAAACAACGCCTTTCCTTTGCGAATGCTTCGGATTTGCGTTTGGATGTCTCTCCGATGGTCAAGAGTGGGCAGTTGAAGCCTTCGTCAAGCAAAGCTAAGAAGGGGAGTATCAATGATGTGGTTGGGGTGGCGCCACTGGATTTGGATGATTTGGTGAGTGAAGTGTCAATTGATTCTGCTGTGGACTCTCCTGAGGAAGGTTGGACTGCTGTTGGCAAGAAGGTTGCTACTCCTTCAGCTCCACCCTTGCAATTAACGGAGGAAGATGTGCAAGGTGAGATTGATTTCTGGGAGTCTGCGGTAATTTGTTATGTCTTGGGTGGAAATCCACCATGGGAATTACTTTCTGGTTTCGTTAAACGCATTTGGGGGCAATATGAATACTCTAAAGTCTCTTTTCTTCCTAATGGGGTTTTTCTTGTTCGTTTTCCGTCGATTGCTGTAAGGGACACAGTAGTCTCACTGGGTTTTCCTCTCTTTGATAAGAAGCCGGTGATTGTCAAGCCATGGACCCCTACTACTCCTCTCACCAAAGAGGCTGTTATGGAGGTTCCTATTTGGGTTCGACTTTGTGGCTTGGGTTTGAAATTCTGGGGGGAAAAATCATTGGGGAAAATTGCGACCTTGCTTGGCAAGTTCGTGAAGGCTGATTTGGCCACAATTGAGAAAACCAGGTTGGGGTATGCTAGATTGTTGATTGTGGTTAAGGTGGGTCAGCTATTTCCTTCTTCTATTTCCTTCTTGGATGAAAAGGGGAAAATGGAGACAGTAATGGTAGAATATGACTGGAAACCTGATATTTGTTCAGGTTGCAAGGCTGTTGGTCACGTTGTTAATGATTGTAGGAAGGGAGGTGATAAGCCTCAATCTAAGCGTGTATGGCAGCCTAAGGTGCCACAGGTGGCCATGAAACCGGTGGTTCCTGTGATGAAGCCTGTTGAGAAGGTTGTGGTTGTGGCTATGGGGGAGAATGCTGTGTCAAAGGGTAAGTCTGTGGTTGCTTCTCCAGGAGTGTGTGGTGGTACTGAGTTACCTATCAGTCCCATTATGCAACTCACAAGGCAGGAATTTGTTCCACCGACTTCTCCTAATTTTGCTCAATTGTTTGCTCAGAATGATAAGGTGTTTGGTGCTGGGGCGTCCTCGTCTATAAGCATTGGTGCCCATGGATAATATTGGATGTTGGAATGTTAGGGGTCTGAATAAAGCTTTAAAGCATGCTGATATTAGGTCGTTTTTACATAAGAATAAGATAGGTGTCTGTGGTTTGGTTGAGACAAAGGTCAAGGAACAGGATTTTGGTGTTATTTTGAATAAAATTGGGAAACAATGGAAGGGTATTAATAACAATGCCTATCATGATGGTGGTAGAATTTGGTTTATATGGGTTCCTCAAGTGTTCCAAGTGCAAGTTCATTTTATTTCTTCTCAAGTGATTACTTGTTTGGTGCAGGAAGTGAGTACTGGGGATCAGTTTCTTCTTAGTGTGGTGTATGGTTTTAATTCTATGGACGATCGGAAGATGTTGTGGTCTGATATGAGGGCTGTGAAGGATAGTTGGAGTGGTGTTTGGATGATTTGCGGGGATTTTAATGCCCTCTTGCATTTGAATGAAAGATTGGGCAGTAGAGTTACTTTGAATGAGGTGAAGGATTTTCGTGACTGTGTCGCTTATTGTTCTGTTGCTGATATCCCTTCAAAGGGTGCCTTTTATACATGGAATAACAAGCAATTGGGGGCTGATAGAGTCTATTCACGTTTGGATAGATGTCTAATATCTGATGATTGGATGAGTAAGTATCCTGGTGCGTTTGCCTATTTTCTTAATGAAGGAGTTTTTGATCACTCTCCTATGGTTTGTTATAGGCGGCAACAAGCTCATGTGTGCAACGTGCCTTTCAAATATTATAATATGTGGGGGGCTGATCCTTCTTTTCTTAGTCTGGTTAATACAGGCTGGGATATTTCTGATCAGGGCACGAAAATGTATCTTCTTGTGAAAAAGCTGAAACATCTTAAGGGGGTGCTGAAATCATTAAATAGAACCAAGTATGCTGATATAGAGAAGGCTTGTGATG
The DNA here is from genome assembly GCA_023091065.1 of Dianthus caryophyllus. Taxonomy (NCBI): domain Eukaryota; kingdom Viridiplantae; phylum Streptophyta; class Magnoliopsida; order Caryophyllales; family Caryophyllaceae; genus Dianthus; species Dianthus caryophyllus. The sequence goes on along the minus strand of CM041529.1, from coordinate 3,920,869 downwards.
TGGCTGAACTGTCTTTGCTGGACATTCAAGGTCTGTTGCAATCTGATCCTCGTAATTGCACTCTGTTGGAGGCTGAAAAGGAAGCTTTGGGTCAACTGTGCTTGCTCAAGCAAGCTCGCTGGAGATATCTTGTTCAGAAGTCAAAAGTGGATTGGCTTAAGGAAGGTGATGAGAATTCTTCTTTCTTTCATAGGAATATTAAAGAAAAGCAGATTCGAAACAAAGTGCTTCAAATTGCGAATATGAATGGTGTTAACTGTGATGAGCCTTCTGCTATTGAAGATGCCTTTGTGGAGTATTATAAATTTTTGTTGGGCAGTAGCAATGTTGTTCAAGATGTTCATGTTCCAACTGTACAGGCTGGGCGTTGTCTCACCCCTGATCACATTCGGCTATTGTTGAGGCCCGTTTCTACAGAGTAAATTAAGGAGTGTTTATTTGCTATCCCCCCAAATAAGGCGCCGGGCCCTGATGGTTATAATTCCCAATTTTTCAAAGATGCCTGGAGTGTTGTGGGAGTAGATGTTTGTGCTGCTATTCAGGATTTCTTTCGCACTGGACAACTGTTGAAGCAAGTTAATGCCACCAATATTTGCTTGATTCCCAAAGTTAAACGACCTGTTACTGTGATGGATTTTCGACCTATTGCATGCTGCAACACTATCTATAAGTGTATTGCTAAGTTGTTATGCTCAAGATTAGGGGATGTGTTACCTGATATTATTAGTAAAAATCAGGGAGGTTTCATTCGAGAGAGACACATTGCTGAAAATATTCTGATTTGTCAGGATTTAGTGAGAATGTACTCAAGAAAGGTTACTTCCCCTAGATGTCTTATCAAGATGGATTTACGGAAGGCGTATGACTCTGTTGAATGGTCTTTTCTCTTTCAAATGATGGCTGCCTTGGGTTTTCCTCAACAATTCATGGTATGGATACGAGCCTGTGTTACAAGCCCGTCCTATACTTTGTCAGTTAATGGCAGCTCTTTCGGTTTTTTTCAAGGTAAGCGGGGTTTGAGACAAGGGGATCCATTGTCTCCTCTTTTGTTCACAATTTGTATGGAGTATTTGTCTAGGATACTTGGGGTTGTTGGTGAGCTTCAAGAATTCAAGTTCCACCCTTTATGCAAGCCATTGAAGTTGAACCATTTGTTATTTGCGGATGATCTTCTCCTTTTCTGTAAAGGAGAAGTGAGGTCCATTATGCTGTTGTTACGTTCTTTTGCTTCGTTCTCTGCAGCTTCTGGCCTGACTATGAACAAGGAAAAGACTGATATTTATTTTAATGGTATGGCTGCTGTGGATATGGAGGATATCTTGCTGATTTCTAGGTTCAGACGAGGTCAGTTTCCATTTAGATATCTTGGTATACCTATTGCCGCAAAGAAATTGACCATGAAAGACGGTATGAAGCTCATAGATAAAATTACAGCGAGGATAAGGAGCTGGGGAGCAGGGCATCTGTCGTATTCTGGTAGACTAATCCTTACACAATCTGTTCTTACTTCCTTGCATACTTATTGGATGAATGTTTTTCTAATTCCTAATGGTATTATCAACAAGATTGATAGTATCTGTAGGAATTATCTTTGGAATGGTACTGATAATTTTCAGCATGCTCCTAATGTCAAATGGGAGGACTGTTGCTTCTCAAAAGCGGAAGGAGGACTGGGTATTCGTTACTCAAAAGCGTGGAACAAGGCTCTACTAGGCAAATACATTTGGTGGATTGAAAAAAAGCAGGACCATTTATGGGTAAAGTGGGTTAACCACGTGTATTTGAAAGGTACGGCCTGGACTGATTACTCTCCACCTGTAGATTGTGCTTGGTCGTGGAAAAAGATAGTTCATTGTATGGATGTGTTCAAATCCAATCAGTCGCCTGTTTTCCAGGATGCTTATGCTGTTAATGACGCTTATATTTGGCTGCGAGGAGTGAAGGAGAAAGTGTCATGGAGGTTTGTATGTTGGAACTCCATGAATGTACCTCGATGTGCTTTCATTTATTGGGAATACAGGCTTGGGCGGCTTATGACGTTTGACAGATTATGTAGGATGGGGTATAGTGGTGATGGAAGGTGTTTATTGTGTTGTAATGCCCAAGAAACGAGTATGCACCTGTTTCATGGATGCGCTTTTGCTCATCGGTGTTGGCTTGAATTATGTCTCATGCTCAAGGTTAGTTTTATGTCAAGTGATGTTGAAGGATGGATTCATAGAGGAGCAGGACGCTCAAAGTTAATTCGAAATGTGATCTCTGCTTGTGTTGTTGGGCTTGTCTATGCTATTTGGACTACGAGAAACAAGGCGCGTTTCGAGTTTGTGGTTCCAGTTCCCAAATGGATAGTGACACGGATTGTGGATGATGTTCTTTTGAGATTCAAGTCTCGTAACAAATCAATTTTGTCTAGTCGTGATAGTCTGTGGATACAAAGTCTCATGACTTGATATAGTATGTATACGAGTAATCGATTGTAACAGGGTTTTTGTTATTAATATACTTACATTTTCCCAAAAAAAAAAAACAATCACGGGTCAAAGAGTAACCACGCGTGAAAAATAGGGCTACCCGTGCCATGAGTGCGCCCCGTCCGCCCCCTGAGTACGCCCCGTTCGCGCCCAGAATGCACCCCGTCCGCGCCCTGAGTGCGCCCTATCCGCGCCTTGACCGTGCCTTTGGTCTGTTTCCTCGGATGATCCTCTTTTCTTCCCCTGCTCACGCCTAGCTCGCCAACCACCTCTAGCCAGCTCCAAGACCTCCTAAACACACCCAAACTCACCCCTATACTCACACACTACAACAAGCACCTCGATCACGCTCGCGACACCTACGCTAAGGAACCGACTTTCTCGAGCTAAAAATGCGAAAATCACTTAGAATCACATATGAATTTTAACGAGACAAATTATTTAAATACGAAATGAGTCAGGGTGTTACAAGAACCGTGTTCTATCCCATATTGACGGCACGACTGGCCCTTCAGAAACTGATCCCGAGAATGGCGTGAGACCGATGCGTACATTCAGTAGTGGATTTATGGCGCAATGAGTGATGATATTCTCCCTCCCGTTCTTCAAAGAAAATCGGTCGCGAATTAAGCATGGAAGTGGGTTGAGTCAACTTTTTCTCAATAATAAGGGTGCGCGCAATGCGCCACTTGAACATAAATTTACGACATTGATGCTTGACAATATATCGTCCAGTGACACGAACTATCAACGCCTCCGGGACCACTCTCGTCAAATGTCGGACGTTGTATATCACCGTTGATGATGAGCGACTGGTTAGGCAGTTAGTTCTTCGCCTTCCCGCGGATTTTGACACAGTTGTAGCATATATCACACAAATAATGTCGTCTTTCGAGTCTGCTCGACCTTGAACGCAATCAATTTCGCGCAAGACACGAACCACCTTCGGCCGTTGCCGTGGCAGGCCGAGCCGCCTCATTGGCGACAACTCGCACCCACGCCTCACAAAGAAATTTCTCACAGCTCTTATACCATGTAAATTGATTAATCCCCTAATTCGGGTTATGTGTTATTTTATTGTATCTACTTAATTGCAACAGATGGGTTTCCATATACAATGCTTTCCTAAATACATTAAAAAAATATTACATATTTTTTTACTAATACATTTTGCCACACATAGCAATGCAACCTCCTAATAGACACTTATACCCATACCCCATTGTTTATACTATCTTCCACTAAGAATCCAAAATGTAACCATGAGTATTAAATAAAATGGATAATAATATTGTCAATTAGTCATTCTAAAATAGAGAGACAAACAAATGAAGGATATATTCTACGGATTAAAATTGAATAGATAAGCAAATAATTGGAAGCAAATAATTGGAACGGATGAAGTATAACAAGACAAACAATCTAATATATATATATAAAGCAGAAACCATGGGCTCTATGGTCGACATTTGTCACAATATAATTGGTCTAAAAAATTAATATTAGTATTATTTATAATTCTACTATTGCTAGGATTTTAGATGAAAAAATATTTACATATGTAACTTAAAATATAAAACTAAATCTTTACTATATTAGAACTTTCCAAAAAGAAAAAATTAATTGAAGATGTTTTTAATTGAGAAGAAAAACAATAATTTAAAAATAAAATATTATATGACACATAATTTTCTTATTTAATTTTTAGGTAAGTCTACATCCCTTTTTGTATATATATACATCAAAAACTTTAGCTAGATCTTCTTAGGTACGTACTATGTTAAATAGTTTTACTATATTATGTTTTAATTATGATTAAAATTTGTGTTAAATTTATTTTTTTACGGTGTATTTGATAAGAGTGTTTAAAATTAGAATATTGTTATTTCTTAATTATTATGTTTGATACTTAAACATAGCTTGATTAAATTATTGCTGATCTTTTTTTATTTGTATGTTGTAGATTTATATTTTACGTTTAAGATTTGAAATTTTTTATTGAACAAACTTGATTATAAACCAATAGCAAAACTAATGAATTGGTAACATGAAAGGTAAGAATATGTAACATGAAAGATAAAAGTGATGTACAGTATCTATGATTATTTTATTTTTAAATCAAGTAATTAGATATGGATGTATAATAATATTTGTAATCCTTAATTCATAATCTTTTAGTTAATTTAATAGTATTAAGTTTTGATTTGATTGTTCATCTCAATTTTGTATGAGAATATCTGCTAATTAAGAATTAAAAAAAAAATGTTTAGTATAATGATAGGGTAAAGTTTGATTTAATGACAAAATTTCAATTTCTTTATTACCTCATTTTAACGTAACAAAAAGACAATATATATAATTCAAAAAAAATGAAGATGGTGTAGTATAATTAACATATGTAATCTAAAATATAGGGTTTTTCCCAACTGTATCCCTGTACTATTGGGTTTTCCCAACTGTACCCCTGCGTATATCGTTTTCCCAATTGTACTCCTGAGTTTCTTAATTACTCCCAACCATAACTAATTATGCTAAAGCCGTCAATTATCACCGTTAAATTCCAATTAGAATGCGTTTTTGCCTACGTGGAGCGCCTAATTTGCTACGTGGAAGGATTAGTTGTAAATTAGAAGTTTGAGTCAATTTATTAACCATCATTTCTTTCTTTTGATTCAATTTTTTTTAAAACCCTTTAAAACACTTTCACCCTCCTTCCTCTGTTCTCTTCATCTCCTCCCTTTTGCTATTGAACTTTTGCAGTTCATCGTCGTTGCAACATCTTCATCGTTGAACTTTTGCAGTCCTTCCTTCCTCTGTTCAATTTCAGGTATGATTTCAGGTATGATTTTGGGTAAATTAAAGAAACTCAGGGGTACAGTTGGGAGTAATTAAGAAACTCAGGGGTACAGTTGGGAAAACGATATACGCAGGGGTACAGTTGGGAAAACCCAATAGTACAGGGGTACAGTTGGGAAAAACCCTAAAATATAATACTAAATCTACAATTGGAATCCTTAAAATTGTAGGATATCAAAATTGAAGAATATATATTTTGCCTTAAATATATTGGATTAAATATACAAGTTAAGGGAGAAAAATATAAGTAAGTTATATTTAAAAGAAAAAAAACAGCAAAAGAAATATGGTAATTCGTAGAATTTGAAATAGTAATATAATTGTTGATTTAATAAATAAGTTAAGGGGAAAAAAATAGTATTAGGTAAGTATTATAAAATACACTCCGTAATTAGAAAATAAACGAAATACAAATATAATAAATAATAGATTGTAGAAAATTATCATATTAAATAGGTAAAAGCCAAAAAGAACATGGCCTTAGTGTTTATATTTTAGAAATTTTGTCATATTAAATATCATATAAAATTATATCATAATTAGTAAATATATAAATTAGAAAAAATATATAAAAATTACATTTTATACTTATTTTTAAATCTTAATAATAATGATAGATGGCCCGGACGGGGACGGGCACGCCAACTAGTGAATTACAATTTTACAAACAAGTGTGCCAAAAATATTTTGCTTGATTTTATATGGAGCACTATATTACAAAGCAATTAGTCTCCTATAAAACGGGTCAACTCGTTTTAAGTTAAGACGGGTCAAATATGACCCGCTCTGGCGGTTTTTTTTTTTTTTAATTTTTTTTAAGACCCTTTTTTTTTTCTTTTATTTTTTTTTTTTTTAAAAAAAAAAAAAAAAAAAAACTTAACCCAAATAACGAATAAAACACAAATTTTAAATGGTAACAATGTTGATAAAAATGGTAACATACTATATTATATTAGTGAGATATTCTCAAAAAATTAAAACATAATTAACCTATTTTGGTAACATATTATACATTTATGGTAACATATTAAACAAATGTTATGACAATTTTTTATTTTCTATGTTTTATAATATGTTACAAATATAATATAATATGTTACCATTTTTCATTACTTTGTTACCATTTTCAATAACCCTATAAATACGAACCTATTTTGGTAACATATTATACAATTATGGTAACTTATTAAACAAATCTTATGACAATTTTTTATTTTATATGTTTTTTAATATGTTACAAATATAATATAATATGTTAACATTTTACATTACTTTGTTATCATTTTCAATAACCCTATAAACACGATTTTCGACAAAAGTTTTTTAAAAATAAATTTTGGGTCCTGAAAAAAATTTATATATAAAAAAAAGGGATATTTCCCACTGCATTCTAACTTTAGATTACACATGCACTACATGTGAAGTTTGTTCACATGGTACCCCTAAACTTTGTGAATATGTGCCCAATATGCCCATTTTGTGACGGAAAACTTGACGACGTTAAGTTTATGGAAGAAGACGCCAATTATGAGTTTAGGGTATATTTAGACCCACATTATTCCTCAATTAAATGCTATTATTTGTACTCTAATCAACAAAATTCACACTAATTAATCAACTCATAATAGCATTTAATTGAGGAATAATGTGGGTTTAAATTGTACCCTAAACTCATAATTGATGTCTTTTTCCTTAAACTTAACGTCGTCAAGTTTTCCGTCACAAACAAAGATATTGGGCACATATTCACAAAGTTTAGTGCACTGCTGAACAAACTTCACACACGTGCACTACGCCAGACCGCCAAAGCTCAGGCATCTACGAAATATCCCAAAAAGGTTGACAATTCTTCTAAGCCTTAAAATGAGTTTAGTTGTCATTAATTTGTGATTAGACAAAAAACAATTGATGACAAAAATATTGCTCCATATGTTTTTGGGGTCCATATCATTTTCAATCAATCATGTTCGGCCATGCATAAATTTGATGCTCATCAATTCTATTACGGACAATTGTACTTTTCCGTTGGATCTCTTATTTTGGTCCGCTGGTCCCTCCGTCGTAAATACATCCAACAATATGAATATATAATCTGCATTGATTTGATAATTGATATGTGAGGTTTATCATCATTTATTTATTGATTTTCAATATAACAGAGGGAGTGTGTTTCAGTTTATGGATTTATATATTTTCTTTTTAAAAGACAAGACTAATTAATTAATAAATAGACAAACACTACGTATAAAAGTTCAAAATAATCGAAAACAAATATGAAACAAAAAGCACAAATTTTTCCTGTACCTAAAACTAAAAATCTCAAACCATGATAAGTCTCTTTGGCATATTCACGTATTGCGAACACGATGTAGCTTTTGGGGGATTCATCATTCAATTGAAAATATAAGAAATTTTATGTTCAAAAATGAATCAAGTACTGTAGACTAATAGTTTGAATTCATTGAAGATACACGTAACGAAGTATCAACAAATCACTTTTATCCTTGCATTCATTCCAAACCAAACATAAGAAAATACAAAGGATTGAAAACTCCGAAAACGGAGACGAAAAGAACTCCGATAACGGAGGCTAAAAACCAAATCTCACCAAAAGGAAGACTTTTATTCATACTATGAAAGAGATTCCTGAAATTAACTAGTTTTGGGGGCTACCATCGATTAAATGTCGATGATGGCCCCAAAATTGATTTTTAAAGATTAAGGTTTTTTAGAGAGAAAAGTGGAATGTTAGAGCAAACTAAAAGGGTTTTTCTATTTTGTTCTCTTTTTGAGGATTTATGTATTGGTACGAGTTAGGGCTTGCTCTCTTCGTCTGAAGTTTTCTGAACCATTCTTAAGTTTTCTGAAGTTTTCTGAAGTTATCTGAACTTTTCTGAAGTAATCTGAAGTTTTCTGAAGTTGTCTGAAGTTATTTGAAGTTTTCTGAAGTTATTTGAAGTTTTCTGAAGTTTTTTGAAATAATATGAAATTATAATTATTATTATTATTATTATTATTATAATTGTTACTATTATTATTATTATTATAATAATAATAATAATAATAATAATAATAATAATAATAATAATAATAATAATAATAATAATAATAATAATAATAATAATAATAAACACTTGTAAACCACCACCACCACCTACCTGCCGCCATCATCACCACCGTACAAACCATTCACCACCTACCACCATCCACCAAATAATAATAATAATAATAATAATAATAATAATAATAATAATAATAATAATAATAATAATAATAATAATAATAATAATGAGAGAGGGAGGCGATCAGGGGAGGCGTTTGCCCTAGCCATCCTGTCGTCTTCTCCAGCTGTTTCTCCGGCCAGCTACCACCATACACCACCAATCCAACACCACCGGGTACCACCTACAATAATATTATATCTAATAATTATAATAATACAAATAATACTTATAATATTTTGAGGGAGAGAAGGAGACGTTCATCATCACCACCATCATCAACGTCGGATCATCATCACCATCATCTTCATCTTCACCAGGGATCACCACCTTCATCGGCGTCGGATTCGTCTTCATCATCCTCATCGGCAACATTAGGGCTGCTTTGCTGATCGGCCCATTTTATCATCATCAGGGCTGCTTTGCTGATCTTTGATCAGCCGCTTTGATCGTCGATCGGGTCGCGCGCCTTTCCTGTTGTTCTTCGATCGTTCTTGCTGGTTCTCCTCCTCGATCATCCACTTTGACCGACCCTACGGCTTGCCCTGGTTTTGCTCTGTTTTCCGGGCCGGTTTGCGGTGTCATTTTTGAGAGTCGGGTGATCTGGGTCGTCTGGGCTCTGCTTCCAGTCAGTTCGGAGCGAAAAGCGGTGAGGGTGGGTCGTTTTTTGGGCAGCCTAGCGCCCCTCTGTTTTGGTTTTGATTGTCATTTGTACTTCTCTGTTTATTTTTGGATGTTTTAAGTGTTCTCGGTCGGGTTTGTTTTGTTTTTGTTGGTTGTTCTTTTTTTTTTTTTTTTTCTTCTGCTGTGTCATGTCCGAGTTGGTTCGTTTTCATTGTCCCTTCTTCGGTATACATGAATGCCACGATGGTGGCGGGCGTGGGCTTGTTAGGGCTTCATGGCAGCGACATTTTAAGGAGAGGCATTGTACTCCTACAGCTTTAGACCTTACTCGTCATACTCTTGCTCATAGTTTGACGGTTTACACCGCTACCGAGGTTGTTTTGCGGCAGATGGGTCTGTGGTTGTGTGGGGTGTGTTTTAAAACGCGTACCTTCCGCTCTAGATGTCGGCACGGTAGTGATGATGTCGTGGCGCCACCGGACTCTGGGGATGGTCTTGTTTCCTCTGTTATTCACGGTATCCAGAGACCTGCAGCTCTATCTCCGTCGGTTTCTACGTCTGGCGATGAGGTTGAGCAGTTCCAGTGGTCTATATCGTCACTTGATCGTTTGCTGTCGTTGGGGCTGCGCACTGTGAAGTCCATTCCTCCCAAGTGTCGTCTTGGGTTTGCTCGGGCTCTGAAAGGGGCTCTGGATGAGGTGGTTGGGTCTCCTGGTGACCTCAGCTGTTGGATTCGTTTGGTTGCGTTACCTCTCTGTCTCCTTCAGACCTTTGCTCCGCGGAGTAATCTTGAGTGTCGTGCAGCTGTTCGGCGACAACGGCAGGAGGAGAGTATTTCCAGGGCTATCTTAGCCTGGGGAGCGCCGGGGGGTAGTTTGCAGCTTTTGCAGGACCGTTTGAGCAGCGTGGCTCCTTCTTTTGAGGAGGAGGGTCTTGGCTCGGGTGACCTTAGCCTCCGTCAGTGTCGGCGGAAGGTTTGCGATGGGCACTACACTGCTGCTGTTCGGGTGCTTTCGTCCTCTGGGGTTGCTCCGTACTCTGCTGACACTCTTGCGGCCTTGCGGGGGAAGCATCCTGTTGCCCCGTCTCCTTCTTTGCCGTCTTTGCCCGGGGATCATCCTTCACTCATTGCCTCTTCGGCGGTTGTTTTGGATATGATTCGGAGTTTTCCGCGTGGCACGTCTTGTGGGAGGGATGGGCTTCAAGGCCAAAGACCTTGTGGATTGTTTGAGTGGGGTCAGAGTAGTTTACGATGAGTTAATCACCTCTTTGACTAGGGTGGTTAACCTTTTCCTGGAGGGGCGTTGTCCGCAGTCCCTTGGTGAGTACATTGCTAGCGCCCCCCTCACCCCTCTTGTTAAGCCCGGAGGGGGTATTCGGCCGATAAATTGTGGCACCGCTTGAGACGTTTGGTCTCTAAAGTTGGTGCTTGTTTGGTTGGACCTTCTTTGTCTGATTATTTTGCGGGTCTTCAGTTTGGCGTTGGTGTGTCCGGTGGAGGAGAGGCTATCTTGCATGCCTTGAACCGGCTCGTTGAGGCTCGTGGTGGTGAGCGGGCCGACTATGTTGCTCGTTGACTTCCGCACGCGCTTAACCTAGTTGATCGTGACGACCATGTTGCTCGAGGTTCGCCGCCGCTGTTCTCGCCCTTTTCCTTGGGTGGAGTTTTGTTACTCGAGCCCCGCCCGTCTTTTTTATGGGGCGCATAGCTTGTTTTCGTGTCAGGGTGTTCAGCAGGGTGACCCCCTTGGTCCTTTGCTGTTTGCCTTGGTTTTACATCCGCTGGTGCGCAGGATTCGGGACTCGTATGATCTCTGCTTGCATGCGTGGTACTTGGATGATGGCACTATAGTGGGGGACACTTTGGTAGTAGGGGAGGTCCTCGACTTGATCATGGCAGAGGGCCCGGGTTTTGGCCTCCATCTTAATGTCGATAAGACGGAGGTATTTTGGCCTATAGAGGATCCCCGGAGTCGGCTACCTGGTGTCTTTCCTTCTTCTATTGCTCGGCCTGTGCGCGGTGTCTCTGTTTTAGGTGGCCCGGTTAGCGCTTGCCCTTCTTTTTGCAGTGAGCATGTGGCGAAGAGAGTGACTAAGACCATCGCCCTTATGGATTTGGTTGCGAGGATCGAGGACCCACAGTGTGAGCTGCTCCTGCTTCGTGCTTGTACTGGTGTTTCGAAGCTTTATTTTACCCTCCGCACTTGTTCTCCGCGTGTCTTCGGGGAGGCCCACCTTGTGTTTGATGCAGCGCTCCGTTCTAGCTTGGAACGTATTGTCGCAGCTGGCGGCCCTGGGTTTGGGGACTGGCAGTGGCGCCTGTAGGTTTATATCCGTATATAGACCATTAAATTCACAGGATTATAATGAAAAACTTTATAAGATTTAAAGTCATAAAATAAATTTGCATAACAAAGTATAAAGAATCAAGAATTAACCTTTTAATCCTTGTAAATTTGGCCTAAGAACAATACCAATAATATGGTATCTCCTAATTGTAACACCCAAGATATGTGTGAGATATGCCTTTTGATTTGCTAGAAACTAAAGAAGAAAAACTGATTTTTCTCTCAAAGGTTTTGTGTTTTAGTAATAGTGAATGAATTGATTCAATTAGAGTAGGATTAGGAGAGAATTAGCAAACTAAATATACTACTCCTAACCTATTATGGCCGGCCTCTTTGGAGTCTTTGGGGAGATCCAATTCTCCTCAAATACTTCACTTGTTGATCAAGATACAAAGTGTATCGGTCGAATGAATCTGGACACTTTTCTCTTGGTCAAATTAGCTTATAATATAATGCAATTTATTAATAGTGTCATCTGTATGGACCGACTATAATATATTATAAATATCCTTATATTTATAATTTACTAATTAATTATAACGGTTTATATTTAATTAGCTTGCATTATAAACAATAATTAAATATAACATATTATATTCAATTCACGAATTACTTTTAACTCGTCTCAGCTAATATTATTTAATCAAGATTAAATTGCCGTATTAACATTACACTCGACTAACATTTTAGTCAAGAATATCATTACACTTGACTAACATTTTAGTCACATTTGACTAACCTTTTAGTCAACAACACTGACTAACCGTTTAGTCATTAAGTAAGGCATCAATATGATCATTTTCTCAAATAATCATATTTCTCAAACACATCCTTTAGGTGTGACTCTTAGGGACCAGTTGATCACCGCCATCTGTATGACAATAACGTCAAACTTATCTAGCAAGCCAACCGTTATTGATAAACGTTAATCAACTGATTAAATACAAAATGTACCCTGTGGACCTTTAGAGATTTATTTATGTTATTGCACTCACTGTGCAGGACCCTAACCCCAACAATCTCCCACTTGTCCGTATAAGTGTAGGTGCGATAACCGATTCTCATATCCATAATAAATTTCTCCCACTCAATGTAAACCAATTTGCAAAGTCCGTACTTTCAAAGGTCGTAGTTCACAAGCGATCAGAATCAAGAGTGGTTTCCCCGACTAGAGAGTAACTTAACTGATAAACGAATCAATATTCGAGCATGGCCATGCATTTTCAGTTACAGCTCCTCGAGTGGCCCTGAGAATAAATATTATAACTCGATAGAAGATTGGATATTTCCCTCAACTCGAATCCTGCAGATGTAAGCGCAGCATGAAATGACCCAGTGAAAATCTGCTTGGCCTCCTGTTACGGTCGACCGTGAGAAAGAAACCAAAGTCACCCAAAATCTGCCTTAATCTCAAGAGACAGTCGATAGTCAAAAGAATCGACTCTAGGAACACTATGGATGTCCTATCCACGACCAGGCACCTAATGTTCTGAAACATTTAGGACTCCATGTAGTCGTCACAAAAATGTCCTGCGCGATTTCAGTAAACCCGCATCTGTGATCGATCAGTCAACAGTTTGACTTATGACTCGTTGAACCCACCATCAATCGACGTCACAAAATAATCACCAGAGTTATCAGCTCGTGTAGGCGATCACGGACCAAAACAAAATATATAGCAATTCAGTTCACTTTGAGGTGTTCAACGTTGTCTGCACAACCCTCATGAAAAACAATATATATAACAAAACGATGATTTTATTAGAAGTTTTAGGAAATACAAGTGTCAAATCCATACAAACAATTAATACAACTCAGGAACACGCTTAATTCCCATGGATTTAACGTGCCCTTCATGCTTATCTTGTCTCAACGGCTTAGTGAGAGGATCTGCTATGTTATCATCCGTAGCAATCTTGTCAATCACTATCTCCTTCTGCTCCACGTAATCCCGGATCATGTGAGCCTTCCTTTGCACGTGCCGAGACTTGTTGCTGGACTTTGGCTCCTTCGCTTGAAAGATGGCACCACTATTATCGCAATAGATGGGGATCGGGTCATTCGAACTAGGAACTACAGTTAGTCCTTGTAAGAACTGACGCATCCATATAGCTTCCTTCGCAGCCTCTGAAGCAGCATAGTACTCGGACTCAGTCGTTGAATCTGCTATAACAGTTTGTTTGGAGCTTTTCCAGCTGACCGCAGCGCCATTTAGAGTAAAAACGAATCCAGATTGAGATTTCGAGTCATCTCGATCCGTTTGGAAACTAGCGTCTGCGTAACCGGTTGCGCATAGCTCAGTGTCTCCTCCATAAGTTAATACCCAATCTTTAGTCCTCCGTAGGTACTTAAGAACATTCTTTACGGCCATCCAGTGTGCTTCACCTGGATTGCCTTGGTATCGACTCGTCATACTCAATGCATATGCCACGTCCGGACGTGTGCATATCATGGCATACATGATCGATCCTATTGCCGAAGCATATGGAATCCGACTCATGCGCTCGACCTCTTCCGATGTCTTTGGTGCTTGAGCTTTACTCAAGTGCACCCCTGAGATCATTGGAAGGTTCCCTTCTTGGAGTTGGTCATCTTTGAACCTCTCAAGAATCTTATCTATATAAGACTCTGATCGAGGGATAACATCCGTCGTGGATCTATCTCTATAGATACGGAGCCCCAAAATACGCTGTGGCCTCACCCGGATCTTTCATCCGAAATGGTTCTTTAACCATACTTTTACCGGTTAAGAGAGGTATGTCATTCCCAATCAAGAGTATGTCATCGACGCATGAGATTAGGAAGACAATCTTGCTCCCACTCGACTTGATATATAGGCATGGTTCCTCGACTGATCGAGTGAATCCATTCTCCTTTATCACTTGGTCGAAGCGATGATTCCATCTCCGTGAAGCTTGCTTAAGTCCATAGATGGAACGCTTAAGCTTGCAAACCTTCTAAGGATCTTTAGGATCGATATAACCTTTGGGTTGTACCATGTACAACTCCTCCTCCAAATAACCGTTTAAGAAGGCGGTTTTCACATCCATTTGTCAAATTTCATAGTCATGAAATGCGGCGATCGCTAAGAGAATCCGAATGGAACGAAGCATGACTACGGGTGCAAAAATCTCATCATAGTGCAACCCTTGCACTTGAGTGAAACCCTTTGCCACTAGTCGTGCCTTGTATATATCTGGTTGTCCTTCTACAGATCGCTTTATCTTGTAAAGCCATTTGCACTGAAGAGGCCTAGCCTTATCAGGTAAGTCAACCAGATCTCATACATCGTTCTCGTACATCGAGTCCATCTCGGATTGCATGGCTTCTTGCCAAAGCTTTGAGTCAGAACACGTCATGGCACCTTTATAGGTTACGGGTTCGTTACTCTCAAGGAGTAAAACGTCGTCTCTCCCATTCTCCTCGACTATACCGATATATCGATCTGGAGGAATGGAGAGTCTACCCGACCTCCTGGGCTCCAAGGGAATATTAACCGCAGCAGACGAAGAAGGAACAGTTTCCTCCATAGGTTGCTCGGTTGTTGGTTCAGGAATCTCCGATAGATCGAAGGTTCTATTACCTCTCTTGTCTTCGAGAAACTCTTTCTCTAAGAACGTCGCACTAGCCGCAACAAAAACGCGTTGTTCGGTTGGCGAATAGAAGTAATGACCAAACATTCCTTTGGGATAACCAATAAAGTATGTCCTGACCGATCGCGGGCCGAGCTTATCCTCGTGTCTCCACTTGACATAAACCTCGCACCCCCAAACCCGAATAAAGGACAAGTTAGGGACCGTTCCCTTCCATAACTCGTATGGAGTCTTGTCTACAGCTTTAGACGGACTTCGGTGAAGTATAAGAGCAGCTGACAAAAGAGCATAGCCCCACAATGAGTTAGGTACTACCGTGTGACTCATCATGGATCGAACCATATCAAGTAATGTTCGATTCCTGCGTTCGGACACACCATTCAGTTGTGGTGTTCCAGGTGGAGTTAACTGTAATACTATTCCGCGGTCTTTCAGGTGTCGATCAAACTCAGTTGAAAGATATTCGCCACCACGATCTGAACGTAGTGCTTTTATCTTTCTATCCAGTTGGTTCTCAACCTTATTCTGGAATTCCTTGAACTTGTCAAAGGACTCACTTTTATGCTTCATTAAGTAGACATGTCCATATCTACTCAAATCGTCCGTGAAAGTGATGAAATACCTATAGCCGTCTCTAGCGTTGATTGACATAGGTCCGCACACATCAGTATGTATGAGTCCTAATAGGTCAGCAGCGCGCATTCCAACACCTTTGAAGGAAATTCGAGACATTTTGCCTATAAGACATGATTCGCACGCGTGCCAAAAGTTTCATAGTCAAATGGGGCTATTGTCCCATTATCAATGAGCTTTTTCACGCCGCTTTCTCATTTATGTGTCCCATTCGAATGCCATAAATACGCTTGATCTTTGTCACCAACATTTGCTTTCTTGTTACTCACATGCATGATTTACGTGGTTTGATCTAAAACATAAATCTGCTCATGGAAACAAATTTTACAATAAATCATATCGCTCAATGAGAAAATACACTATTATTCTTAATTGAAAATGAAAATCCTTCTTTATCAAGAACGGATACGTAAATAATGTTTTTAGATAAACTAGGTACATAGTAATGCTTATTCGTAAATAACTCAAATCCACTTGGGAGTTGGATTACATATGTCCCTACCGAAACGGCAAAGAACTCTTGCTCCATTCCCCACTCGCAGTCTACATCACCTCTTGTGAGTTACGATGCTTTCTAGGCCCTCGCAAATGATTGCACAGATGAGAACCACATCCAAAGATCAAGTACCCAAGTTCAAACTTGCATGGTTAATCTCAATCATATGAATAAAAGAAGACATACCAACAGAGCGACGCTGCCCGATTTTATGTCCTCAAAGATACACGGACGATTACGCCCAATGCCCGGACTTGTGGCAATGGTGGCACTCCATGCTCTGCTTTGCTTTTGCCTTGCCTTGTGAGCTACCGCTAGACTCACCAGGCCCACTCTTAGCAACCATCGGCTTCTTAAATTTCGGCTTACCTACAGCTAGGTTAGCCGGAGCCTTACCCTTACCCTTCTTGTTCCCAATCATGAGAACATCTTGCTTCGTGCTCCCACTCAACTTCAGATCACTCTCCGCCTGCATTTGGTGAGTGAATGCAGTTCATGCAGACTTTTCTGCATGTCATTCATGTAGTAGTTTGCCCTAAAGAGGGCATACCCATCATGAAGAGAGTGAAGCACTCGATCAATGATGATCTTCTCATCGATCGTGCAACCAAGCTCCTCCAATTTCTCAACGTTCTCGATCATGGCGAGAAGGTGTGGACCAACCGGTTGGCCCTTTTGGAGTCTAGCTTCAAAGAAACGAGTAGTATACTCGTAACTCTTAATTCTCGGAGCTTTCGAGAATTCCATAGTAAGGGTGGTGAAAATCTTGTTTGCACCTTGGGTAATGAAACGTCTTTGCAAATTGGGTTCCATTGCATAGATGAGTACGTTCTGTAACGCACCCGCTTCCATCATGAAATCGTTATAAGCAAAAGTTTCACTTTCTTCAGATCGGAGTCGGTAGAGCGCGGTGGCTCGCCAAGTACTTGAGCTTACCGTCAATGATGGCAAAGATTCCGTAACGCGACCTCCCAATCGTAAAAATTGGACCCATCACTTTTCAAATGAGTTGGTGATTCATGGTGCCCATGAAAATTCTAAGCCATGATTCGCGCATTAGTGTGGCACTTGGCATTGGTTCGTCTGCACGGACACCATTTGTTATAGTAGTTATATCTCAGTATATAACGATTCAAACTGTGAAAAGAAAGAAGAAGAAGAGAATAGATAAGAAATCATGGTTTTCAAAGTTTAAGTCATAAAGCAATAACGATTTAATGCAATGACTCGTGCACTCATGTAATCGACCTCCTCCAGAATTTCATAAGCGATCCCAAGACTCAATTTCTTTAAATTGATAAGCCAACCTCTTGGCTAATTCTACTGTTAGAATTCTTGGTCGATAGATTTCAGTAAATCCTATCTATTAGTCCACCATACTTTCGAGATATTACTCGAACCATAATGTTGAAATAAACTAAGTCGACAGCCACTACTTACCCAACGTAGAAGGGGTCATATTATGCCTACCGACGAAGAAGGGATTCATAGTGGTTCGACTTATAAAGACTAATTCTCAATTTCAGTTTTAGAGGAAGATCCCATCAACTCATTTTAATTCATTTTAAGTGAACTAATATCTAGCATTATCGTGAATGATTAAATTGAGGTGATAGCTCTAAACAAATGACATCCGTATGTCTATGATCTAGGATGCAACTATATGATCCATTTTCATGCATATTAGGTGGTTTGGTTTAATTTAGGCGGAATATGATGCTACTATCTAACGTGAAAGCAATGAAAACGGTAAAGAAAAACGCAGAAAAGAAAAAACACCTAGTGTGGCCTAACCCTATGAAAATAAAGACATATACAAATTTGGAATCCATCCATGGACCCTAAAGCTGTCTTCATTCTTCATCTTGGGCTTTAAGTGGGAGTCCATCTTGAATCTTCAACTTGAATCTTCTCAAAATTACAATTTTGAATTACAAAAATAAACCTATTTACATTCTAATTCAAAATATGCCAAAATTAAAATATTACAAAATTGGAGATTCGAGATCTCAAAAAATACAACCAAAATTGTGTTTCCTTCATTACGAAAACACAATTTTCTAAGGCCACACTAGTAAATTACAACCGATTGTACATATTTAATGCGTAAAAATAAACCATTCAAACCATTCAAACACAAAATAGAGCATCAACTAAACAAAATAAAAACAATGCATACGAATTGATTTTAATCCAAACCACCTCTTTTAAATGATTATATTATGCAACAATTCCTTAATTGTTCATAATATCTTAATCAAAAAAAATAATCCAAATCAATTTATATTATCGGTATAACATAAATTCGATCTCAAGATATTTTAAACTGCTTTAAAATATTAGGTATCATATTAATTATGAACTTCTTCATGATAAAATTATATTCATTATCTTTATAACAAATATTACCAAAAATTGTAAAAACAATAAATTTCCAAAACATAAAGAACTTTCGGCCAAATTGAATTTAAAACCCGAAATAATTTTTTTTTTTTTTTTTTTTTTTTATTAATTAAATTAAATAGTTTTCGGCAATAATAAATAACAAAAATTAAAAATTACCAAAAACTAATATAATTCGGCCAAAACATTAAATAATTGAATTAAACTGTTTTAATTCGATTATGCTAATAATTAGATCGATCCTTATTCAATTTTAATCCGTATTAAAGATTGACTTAAGAAATTCAATTTAACTTTTTAAATTAAACATCTTAAATTATAGATCTAATGATTAACAACCTTATATGTTCAATAACATACAAAAATTTGATCCTTTTATGTTTTAATTCAATCGGTATTAAATCAAAACTTATACAAATTCATATGTAATCGTTTTAACATCTTAAAAACATTAACAATTATGAATCAAACGGACCAAATCAAGCCAAAAAGTTGCAAAAACCACACGGCCAAAATATGAAATTAAATCGGCCAGATTGAAATTTTGTTTAAAATTATGCAAAATCGATTTTTATGAAAACCTTATAAAAATTTCATGTGCCCTAAGGCTCTGATACCACTTGAAGGTTTATATCCGTATATAGACCATTAAATTCACAGGATTATAATGAAAAACTTTATAAGATTTAAAGTCATAAAATAAATTTGCATAACAAAGTATAAAGAATCAAGAATTAACCTTTTAATCCTTGTAAATTTGGCCTAAGAACAATACCAATAATATGGTATCTCCTAATTGTAACACCCAAGATATGTGTGAGATATGCCTTTTGATTTGCTAGAAACTAAAGAAGAAAAACTGATTTTTCTCTCAAAGGTTTTGTGTTTTAGTAATAGTGAATGAATTGATTCAATTAGAGTAGGATTAGGAGAGAATTAGCAAACTAAATATACTACTCCTAACCTATTATGGCCGGCCTCTTTGGAGTCTTTGGGGAGATCCAATTCTCCTCAAATACTTCACTTGTTGATCAAGATACAAAGTGTATCGGGTCAGAATGAATCTGGACACTTTTCTCTTGGTCAAATTAGCTTATAATATAATGCAATTTATTAATAGTGTCATCTGTATGAACCGACTATAATATATTATAAATATCCTTATATTTATAATTTACTAATTAATTATAACGGTTTATATTTAATTAGCTTGCATTATAAACAATAATTAAATATAACATATTATATTCAATTCACGAATTACTTTTAACTCGTCTCAGCTAATATTATTTAATCAGTATTAAATTGCCGTACCAACATTACACTGACTAACATTTTAGTCAGTAACATCATTACACTTGACTAACATTTTAGTCACATTTGACTAACCTTTTAGTCAACAACACTGACTAACCGTTTAGTCATTAAGTAAGGCATCAATATGATCATTTTCTCAAATAATCATATTTCTCAAACACATCCTTTAGGTGTGACTCTTAGGGACCAGTTGATCACCGCCATCTGTATGACAATAACGTCAAACTTATCTAGCAAGCCAACCGTTATTGATAAACGTTAATCAACTGATTAAATACAAAATGTACCCTGTGTACCTTTAGAGATTTATTTATGTTATTGCACTCACTGTGGAGGACACTAACCCCAACAGCGCCTTGCCACGCTCCCTTTTCGCCTTGGTGGGCTGGGGGTCTACGCAGCGGGGGACGTTATGCATTATGCTTTCCTGGCTTCCCGGTTGCAGTCCGCAGGATTGCAGGCTACGCTTTTACGGTCTTCAGGAGTCGGGACTTCTGGCCCTGCTTTTGACGTCGCGTTACAGGGGTTTACCGAGGCTACGGGTTTTGCTTTCCCACGTGACCCAAGTGAAGTCGCTGCCACTAAACATATGAAGAAATTGGCAGATATATATTTTACGAAGGTTGCTGTTTCTGCAGAATCTGTTTACTCGTTCTCCTCGCGACAGATCGCCTTATGGAGGTCTCAGCAGGGTACCCATTCTTCGGACTGGTTGCGCGCGGTGCCTATTTCCGGGCTCGGTCAGACTATGAATGGGAGGACTTACCGTAGTGTGCTTGGTTATCGGCTTGGTGTTCCGTTATTCGCGGCGTCTAGGCCCTGTTCTGCCTGTTCTCGGGTGTACGCGGGTGACGTTTACGGAGATCATGCTGTCTCGTGTACTGGTACTGTCGGGGTTAAGCATCGGCATAACCTTGTCCGGGATACCCATCGGACATGCTATGGTGGCACCTCAGCGAGGAAGGAGGTTGACATTGGTCTGGTTGATGATCACGGCGGATCTCTTCGTCCTGCGGATTTGCTGCTATACTCTTGGGATAGGGGGCGGGATGTTTGTGTGGACCTGACGGGATCGTCGCCTTTGACTTCAGGTGGGTTGGCCAGAGTTCGTCTTGGGTCGGGTTGTCGTGATCTTGCTCGGCCTTGAAGTGTGCTAAGTACGGGGATTTGTGTGCGACAGCTGGATATGGATTCCTACCGTTCTCTTTCTCTACGTTGGGGAGTTGGACTCGGAGGCTATAGCCTTGCTTAAGCGGATTCGTAACTTCTGCCTCCCATGACGCAGGGCTCGGATGTCCGCTACATTTTTGTTCGACTTAGCTTTGCTGTAGCGAAGGGGGTGGGGGCCCAGATTGTACCTCGGCTCCCCACAAATTTCTTGTAAATTGTGTTTAAATATCAATAAAAATTGCCTTTATAATAAAATAAAACTAAATAATAATAATAATAATAATAATAATAATAATAATAATAATTATTATTATTATTATTATTATTATTATTATTATTATTATTATTATTATTATTATTATTATTATTATTATTATAATAATAATAATAATTATTATTATTATTATTATTATTATTATTATTATTATTATTATTATTATTATTATTATTATTATTATAATAATAATAATAATAATAATAATAATAATTATTATTATTATTATTATTATTATTATTATTATTATTATTATTATTATTATTATTATTATTATTATTATTATTATTATTATTATTATTATTATTATTATTATTATTATTATTATTATTAAATCTGAAGTTTTCTGAAGTTATCTGAAGTTTTCTTAAGTTATCTGAAATTTTCTTAAGTTATCTGAAGTTATCTAAAGTTTTCTGAACCAGAAAAAAACTTAAGATGAGGAGAACAGGCCCTTAGTTGATCTAAAAATTAACACTACGCATAATATAAATATTTAATTTACCTGAATGATTATTACCCAAAATTCACTTGATTTTACAAATAAGTTTGGTTAGGGATGTAAGAATTGATTCCATAGGAATATTAAGCATGAATTTCAGTATAATTAAATTCCTACATTTTGCAAACAAAAGTATCAACAAATAAACTCTTTGTTTTACAATTTATGGATTTTAAAATTTTAGCATTTTTCAAGGGGCAATTAAACAACACGTTATATTGTCTTTTTGAAGGGAAAAAAAAATCTGTATTCGTGATTTCAAAGACTAATTAATGTGTCATTGCATATTGTATTTGAAATATAAAAAAAAATTAATATGTGTGGATTTTTTTTTCAACTAGGTAATTATTATCTCATATTTCAATGAAATAGTACTTGTATATATTAAGGTTTATTTGTTAACCAACATCAAATATACTAGGTAGTTTCATTTATTGTGTCAGGAAATTATTAATTAATATTTTCGAAAGATAAATAAGATAACATTTTGTTTTATCATTAATTTAGTTTATGTGTTGATAATCATGCCAATATTAATGAATAAAGAGTGTAGATATATAAGGTTTGTGTAAGCGATCTCACAAATGATATTGTAAAGACTTTTCAATGAGGGGCTTGTTATACAATAATGTGTAACAAGGTTTCTTGGTTAAAACTGATGTATATTGTGGCACTCGCTAGAACCACATTTCATTGTGTTTATACTAGTGTTATGCCCGTGCAAATTGCACGGGTATGTTCTTTATGAAGTTTAAGTATAAATGAGCTTTAAACAAAGTTTATAAATAAAGTCTTTTGAAATAACCAGTATGAATTATTGTCATTCAAAACTCAAAACCACCTGAAAAAAAGAAATTCTATGACAAATAATATTTTTATACCCGTACAAATAACAATTTTATACTAATGCAAACTATCATTATTATATGACAAATTACAATTTTATGCCCGTGCAAATTGCAAAAAGAAAGTTAAAATCAATTTGACCTTTTAAATTTTAAATCGATTTGTACCGGCTCAAATGAGATCGAGAATTTTATGCCCGTGCAAATTACAAAAAGAAAGTTAAAATCAATTTGACCTTTTAAATTTTAAATCGATTTGTACCGGCTCAAATGAGATCGAGAATTTTATGCCCGTGCAAATTACAAATATTATAAACAACGGGAGCTTATATATAAATATATAAAATTTCAAGTGAATTTCAGTCATGGGGTCCTTATCACTCCAACCTAAACCCATCTTTAAACGTCTTCTATCACTAGTAAACACAACTCTTGAATGTGTTAGAACAGAAAAAAAATCGGCAGCAATTCCCTTCAGTTCTCCAAATACATTATATAAACGATATGAAACAAATCGTGTATATATGTATTCAGAGAACATTAAAGGAAAATGACACCGAATTTCTTCCGTTCTAACACAAACAAAAATTGTATTTACCACCTAAGTGATAGAAAACGTTTAAAGACAGTCCCAAAATGGGGACTATTCAAAGGTTATTCCTAATGAATAACTTTTGAACGGGTACTAAGTCATGAATGATTTAAAAAATTTAACAATTAACATTACCATTATGTATGATACTACCAACAAACAACACTTAATACTTACGAAATATCAAATACAACAAATATCATCAAATACTCCAAATTAGACTACTAATAATACAAATACTCCATTTTATATTAGTACTAATTTCTACTATATTAGTTATACTATAATTCCACTATTATGTATTACTAGTAATTAATACTTCATATTCAACTACTATTTCTAATAATCCATATTATACTACTACTAATTACAACTATTATTAACTAAGTACTATAAGATTAGTACTATTTAGCACTACAATACTAGTATTATTACTACTTAGTACTATAATACCACCATCAACAACCACCACAATCACAACAACCACTTAGTACTACTTAGTATTATTACTACTTAGCACTACAATCACAACAACCACTTATTACTACTTACTACTTAGTATTATTACTACTTAGCACTACAATACTAGTATTATTACTACTTACTACTTAGTATTATGGCAGCAAAATAGCCCTTAAACCGTCCCAAAAGGCTGCTGTAAAACAGCCCCTAAAACGACCCAAAAACTGCTGTAAAACAGCCCTTAAACCGACCCAAAACGCTGCTGTAAAACAGCCCTTAAAACGACCTAAAAGACTGCTGTAAAACACCCCTTAAACGACCCAAAAATCGCTGTAAAACAGCCCTTAAACCGTACCAAAAAGGCTGCTGTAAAACAGGCCTTAAAAGACCCAAAAACTGCTGTAAAACAGCCCTTAAACGAGTAGAAACAGCAGCAGCTCACGGCCCTTCTTGAACCCAAAATCTACGGTCAAAAGAGCCCCAAAGACGACCTTAAATCTGATAAAAACACAGCAGCGAAAAGACAGCCCCTAAGGTCGTCAAACATCCACAAGAGGACACACTATCACTCTCTCATTCACACCCACAAACACACACCCAAATCGCAATAACAACCGTGGTTACAAACACACATTTACAAAATACAAATCATACAATTTACACACATTCACACAACTAGAGTAAGTAAGGGATTAGCCCTTACTAATACATACACATACACACAATTACAACCCCCATTTACACTCATCACAAGCCTCTATTCATCAATATTCAAAGCTGTTAAACTCACCATTCAACACACAAACACAACATCGTAACAAAATCATTCTAAGTAGTAGTACTAATACTAAGCAGTAATAATACTAAGTAGTAATAATACTAAGTAGTAACAACAACAACAACTAACAACTACTAACAAGAACAACAACTACTACTAACAACTAATAACAAGTTAAGAACAACAACAACTACTACTAACAACTACTAACAAGAACAACAACAACAACAACAACAACAACAACAACAACAACTACAACTAACAATTAACAACAAACAACAATAACAACAACAAAATAAAAAATTAAATCAAAACCCTAAAAAATGAAGTTAATACCAATCGACCATCAAATCTCACACATAGCTTCTATCCTAGGTCATAATTGTACTCTAACAATGTCTAATTAACATATAACTTCAATATTAATTGAAAAAAACCAAATTAATTAAAAAAATCAGGGTATTTACCTTGATTTGGAGGTTGTTGGTGGTGGAGCTAGTGGTGGCCGGAGGTAGGGGCGGCGGCGGCGGCAGGGGAAGGTGGCGGCGGCACCGGCGGTAGTGGTTGGCGGTAGTGGTGGCGGTAGTGGTTGGCGGTAGTAATATCGCCTTCCTTTCTCTTTCTTTTTTTTTTTTTGTTTTGTTTTTGATGCACAATAACCTGCTGCTGCGGAAACTCGATTTTTGTTAAAAACATTTTGCGACGGAAATTCCGTCGCAAGATTGTTAATTCCGTCGCCAAAAAGGCCTCCTGCGACGGACTTTCCGTCGCTAAAGGTAATAACTCCGTCACTATTTTAATTTTATAATCCGTCAACTTTATAAATTTTTTCGTCGCTGAAAATGAAATTGTGTGACGGGGTTTACCTTTTTTGCGACGGCTTATCCGTCGCCAAATATTTTGCAAAATATTTTTTTCGTTTGGCGGGTTCTAACTTTTTTGGCGCTTATCTTCGCGACGGTTACCAAACTTTGTGCGACGGAAAGTCCGTCGCAAACCTTTTTTTGATTTGGCGGGTTCTCAATTTCTTTGGCGCCTCAACCAGTGACGGATTTTTGATTTTTAGCGACGGAATATCCGTCGCAATAATATTTATTGCGACGGCACTTTGTCCGTCGCAAATTCCGTCGCTGTAGAACTATTTTTTTGTAGTGTAGGATGGACGGATACCGCCCATGATCCCCTCGACTATTCTTGTTGCTTAGTTAGAGCGACTATGGGTTCTCAACCAGAAGGGTTAGAGACTATGGTTATTTATGTCGTCACTGTTCTTGTTGCTCGGTGGAATTTGACCAAATTTAGACTTGTGATTATTGAGGAACTTCTTGTTGCTGTTCCGTCATAGGGTTTGGGTGATTCTTGTTGCTTCACCCGGGGTGATTCTTGTTGCTTCACCCAACTCTCCGCGCTTACTCTCGCAGTTGGTTGGAAGAAAGATTGTCTTGAGAGCTCAGTTGGTCTGGACACAACTTTGGTTGTGCCGTGTTGTTTTGTTGTTTATGTATTGTTGTTCCTTTGCTGTATGTTAGTTGTTTATGTTGTTGTACTTTGATAATAGGCCGTAGGCCAGGTGAGCTTGTTTGCATTATTGTTTACGTTTGTTATGTTAAAATATGACTGGGGAGCACCTAGTTACTCCCCACTGATTGTGGTTGTTGCTTCTTTTTTTATAGGTACGCGCGGGACGGTATTATGTGTGAGGACGTTGTAAGGATGTGACCATAGCTTGCCTTTGTTGGGTCGTCTATCTAGTCATTTGGGAGTTGTTTAGACTGGATTAGTCCATTTATGTTTTCATTTCATTGTACTTTGGTTTTGAATTTGAAAGGGGTATTTACTCCCCACTTCTAGGCCTCAAGGCCTACCTTTTTATCGTTGTTTAGTTGGGTTAGTGAGTAATGATCCGGATTCCACGGTGTTTCCGCCACCGTGGCTCGCTTTTATTATCTTTTATTTTATAAATACTTTTTATTTCTTTATTTTATTTTGTTGGAAAATCCGGATTGTTACAGTTGGTATCAGAGCGAATACGCTCCCAACTCTCTTAGGTGAGTGAGTAGGATTTGACCTAGAACACCGAGTGAGAGTGTTGGGTAGATACATTAGGGAGTCTGCGTTATTTGTGCATGTGTATGGGTAGTTGTATGAATGGTGGACTTAGGATCCCCACCATTAGATCACACGTTTTCTTTGGATACAGGTACAAGAGTAATGGTGACATGGGAGATCGTGTACCGCCTCGATAATTCTTTAAAGATTCCTTGTTTATCTCCAAAATATATGGTTAAGGCTTTTTATTCGATTTAATCATTCTCTTTAAACCTATTTCTTTACTACTGCTTGTTTCACTCCGATAACTACATTCCTAGTTATTATTTGATCTCCTCAAAACTCATCTTTAATATTAAATACCCTATACTTCTATTTTCTTATTGGATGATAATACTCCTATTTTCCTTTCAAATGTATTTTTGCATTTCCCTTTATTAATAATGACGCTTGCTTTTAAAAATATTTGTTTGACCGAATTTAATCATTTGAGTATTCTAATTTAAAATCTTCCTCTTTCATTTGACCTTTCGAAATATCTAGAAATTAAACTCTTAAAGTCTTTGATTCGTACTGATTAATCAACTGGAGCAAGAAACTTGAAGCCGAGTTGCGAATGTATGGTCCTACCATCGGAGCACGCAGCGGAAGCTCCTAATCTAAGTCACCTACCGAATTCGTAGGGACGTCATTCAGCTGGTTAGCTACACTTGTCCTTAGTATATCCTTCTAGTTCTTGATCTTATTATACAGTTGTTTTAAAACTATCAACTCGCGATTACAGCTTGAGCTTCTTTTTCCCAAATAAAATTTCTTATTATGTTCACCCTCATCTTTTTCAATAGATCGTGCTGAAATAATTTCTAAACTCTTTTATTTCAAGAATGTTTTCAGTCAGTTCTATTAGCAAAACCTATTTTTGTATATTTGTGCTATAATGGTTTGTTTATCCTTCTTGTACTTTCTTATTTTGTAACTACGTTGAGGAAAATTTTAATCAGTTTTGTTTTACTTTTCCATTCATGTTTAAACGCGTCAATACATTTTGGTGGCTTTTTACTCAATCAAATTTGAAATGACTGACACTTATCTATTGCATCCACTTTTGTTCAAAACCTCTTTGTTATCCTAAACCTTCTTTTATTATGTTTTCTAATTTGAGCATTTAGTTTATTTAATTATTATTTATTCTACTTGGTATTTTATTAGCTTCCTTTTTCTAAAATCGCTGTCATTTTGAAACTCAACTTTAAGACTTCTCCTTTCAATCGTATCTTCTGATCATATTCTGTATCTGTCAAACTTTTCGGGAATTACCTTTTCGTCTCTCCTTCATAACGAAACCAATTTGAGTTCTTTGTTGGAAACGAGTCTTATGCCTTCATTTGTGAACTCTTAAAGAATAATTCTAATTTCCTTCATCGTTTCATATTAAAAATTTCTTAGGTTTTTCCCAACTGCACTTCGCATTATTGGGTTTTCCTAACTGTACTTCACAGTATATCGCTTTCCCAATCAGATTCCCGAGTTTCTTAATTACTCCCAACCATAACTAATTATGCTTAAGCCGTCAATTATCACCGTTAAATGCCAATTAGGATGCGTAATTTGCCTATGTGGAGCGCCTTGCCTACGTGGAAGGATTAGTTGTAAATTAGAAGTTGAGTCAATTTATTAACCGTCATTTCTTTCTTTTGATTCAATTTTTTTTAAAACCCTTTGAAACCCTTTCACCTTCCTTCCTCTGTTCTCTTCATCTCCTTCCTTTTGTTATTGAACTTTTGCAGTTCATCGTCGTTACAACATCTTCATCGTTGAACTTTTGCAGTTTTTCCTTCCTCTGTTCAATTTCAGGTATGATTTCAGGTATGATTTTGGGTAAATTAAAGAAACTCAGGGGTACAGTTGGGAGTAATTAAAGAACTCAGGGGTACAGTTGGGAATACGATATACGCAGGGCTACAGTTGGGAAAACCCAATAGTACAGGGGTACAACTGGGAAAAACCCAAATTTCTTTTGTCAAATTGGTGGTTGTTGAGCAGTTTTTTGCAAAAGATTTATTATGTCATATTTTCACTTAATTCGTTTCATTCCTTATTTTCTTTCTTATTCATCATAACTCATCACTTTTATACCATGACCCTATCTATCACCTTTTAGTCTTGTCATTCGGGTCTTATGTTATTTTATTCCTTAGGTTTCCCTCTAGTGGCTACTTCAGTTCTATTGCCTTTGAGCCGACTTTTAAGACGTCGATCTTCTATTATTCTTCATTCCTCTCCATAGCTAATCACGTTCTCAATTTTGTAAAAGCTCTTGATGTATTAACATCAATCTTGTCCTTGATAAATTTCTCTAATCATATTCCTTGGCATCTAGCTGTAAAGTGTTGCACCCTTATCTAGCTCGAGATCTGATCCCTAGGCTGTCGCTGTTATTTGAGTCATAGATGATAGAGTTTGGTTAATAAGTAGTTGATAGTATGGGTGGTTTACTAGCTAATGCACATGGTTGGTCGTTGTAACTTTTGAGGATTCTTAGTTTTGCGATTCTTAGCTAGTATAACCCGAGACCGTTTTATAATTATGAGTTAATGCATATGTGATTCTTAGTCTTTGAGATTAATGATTTAATTTATGGTGAGTGAACGTTAGGGAGATTATAGTATCTGCGTAGGGAGTCTTTTCAGGACTTAGTTATGTTGCTAGATGGGTTGTGACAATCAAGAGTTGGTGAGAATTGGGAAGTGACGTTGTGGTGAGCAACAATCGGCTTTGAGGAAAACTTGAAGGTTATAGTGAGTACGATAAAACTTTGGGGTTTGTACTTTAAAGGATAATGTAAGAATGCTAAGTGTGCATCTTGTGGTTTTGTGTATGTGTTGAGTGTAGGGAAAATCATTTATGGAAGGAAAGAATTCGAGGTCAGTAAGGTAGAGACGTTCGAGAAAGGTGTGGTTAGACTTGTGTATGGTAATAATGGGTGGAGAGAGTGGTAAGCTTTCAATGATACATTTTGATGGCTACGTGTCAGTATACGTGTGACTTGAGAATGAGATGGTATGGTATGACATATTTATGGTTATTTCGTTGTGGAAAATGTGGAACTATATGGGAAGCGATATTGACATGAGCTTAGATCACGTTATGAATAAGGTTATGAGATTTGTCATTTGCATTGATTTGGGGATTAGCTTACGCGTTAGTTGTCTTGGTAACATGGGTAATGGTGCCTTTTGGGTTAAAACTCGTCCGAGGTTATGGTTAGACTTGGTGAGTAAGATGCTTGGTTGAACGATATGGTCTTGTGAGGCTAGTACGCCTAATTTGGGGATTGTCGAGAATAAGATGCACCAATAATATTAAAGGGTTATATGAATGAGTTGAGCACCATTCGGGTGATATGTGATGTCGGGTTATCTTAAGCGTCGTTAAGCGTGTCTATGCCCTTGTTATCGAGGTGAGTAGAGTTAGCGATTCTTGTCTTGAGGACCATAGAAGTAGGTAGTTTTCTTAATCCTTTGGGGGATTCTTTCGTTCTCAAGTTTCGAGAACGAAACTTCTTTTTAGGTGGTGAGATTGTAACACCCCCACTATTTCCTAATATTAATTATTCGTCTCAATAATATTTGTAATTCATTTCTCTTGATTTTCTCATTTTTAGCTCGAGAAAATCAGTTCACTTGTCGCATGGATTAAGCTACACTGTAATCAAAACTTAAAAACGGTGTAATTAACTTAAAAACGGTGTAATTTCCCCATACGGACTCCGATTCAGGTGATTCAAAAGGCTAAAATGCGAATTTTTCCGACGCCGTCGCAACTGCCAAACTTTCAGGAGTCAGTTTGAACCGCTCCACCCTGGAGCCGAACCCTCAACTCGGGTTGAGTTTTAAGGCTTTCTTGGGTTTGCTTCTTGCTCAAGACATTATAATATTTCATTCCCTCTTTACCCTAGCTCCCAAATCAGTTTTGCATCTTCCTAATCTCATCCCTAATCTCATCCTCATTCTTACCTCATAATTCTCCCACAAAA
This sequence comes from Dianthus caryophyllus, assembly GCA_023091065.1. Taxonomy (NCBI): domain Eukaryota; kingdom Viridiplantae; phylum Streptophyta; class Magnoliopsida; order Caryophyllales; family Caryophyllaceae; genus Dianthus; species Dianthus caryophyllus. The sequence goes on along the minus strand of CM041529.1, from coordinate 3,890,199 downwards.
ACTCTCTCAAAACTCATCAAACTCCATTGTTGATCATCTTTTCTTTCTTCTCTTTAGCCCTAAACCTTTCCTAGTCAATTTCCTCGGTATAAGATCTCTTTTAGCTCATTTATTTTTTTGTTTTTGTATTATTTTATGTGTGTTTGTGTCGTGTATTCATTGCTTGTTTGATTTGGCTTGGTTATGCAAAGGAGAAGGAGATCTAGAAGAAGGTGATACCATTTTTGTGGAGGAGGAAGAGGATTAGCAAGGATTTGATCTCAACTAAGGTAACTAGGTGTTATCTAGTTGTATTTTAGAATGTATGAGGCCTAATTGTTATGGATCTTGTTGTCTACATTGTTGGTTCATTGTGTGTTTGCAAATCTTGTTGTTTGATTGTTGTTTTCATCATGTTATCATGCTAGATCTAGGGCCTCATACTAGGGTTGTCATACTATCATATTATAATGCATATTTCACATAGTTTATTGCTAATCATGCTTGTAAATCCTTGGAAATCGATTTGGTGTTGGTTGTTGTTGATGCCGTGTGTGTTGTGATGAGGGCCGTAGCCTTTGTCTCTTGTTTCCTCTTGTTTTCTTCTTGTTTTGGCTTAATTATAATAGATCTTGATGTTTGAATGGATCACCTAAAGTTAAATTATGGATTATGATGATTTGATTAAGTCTAGAAGTGTTTGAATGCGTGTTTAATTGAGTTAATCTCATGAATTGTTAATGGATCGCATAAGAATCGATTGTGTTGCATGAAAATGGGTGTTGTGTGTGGTGGCCGTGTGTGGTGCACATAGGTCGTGAGGTTTGTGTGTGTGAGTCGGTTTGTTTGTCACTTGTTTGAGTCTAAGCATGTCTTAGGATGCTATCTATGCTATAATGAATCGAGTTACATTTTGTTTGATCAGTAAATGAAGGATTATGAGCATGTCAAATGAATGTATGACTTGTAATGTATGTTACTCATATTGTACTCCGTATGTATGGTTGGTTATGATTGTAATGAGGCTTGTGTATGTATGAGTATGGTTGTTGTGGTTGTATGGTTGTGCTGGAAGTGTTGGAGACAGGTTAACAGGTTAACGGGTTGTGCTTGAGTTAAGTTTGCACATGGGTACTATTCTGGCACATGTGTGAGTAGATACAACGTCCTAGGATGGACGGATACCGCCCATGATCCCCTCGACTATTCTTGTTGCTTAGTTAGAGCGACTATGGGTTCTCAACCAGAAGGGTTAGAGACTATGGTTATTTATGTCGTCACCGTTCTTGTTGCTCGGTGGAATTTGGCCAAATTTAGACTTGTGATTATTGAGGAACTTCTTGTTGCTGTTCCGCCATAGGGTTTGGGTGATTCTTGTTGCTTCACCCAGTTCTCCGCGCTTACTCTCGCAGTTGGTTGGAAGAAAGATCGTCTTGAGAGCTCAGTTGGTCTGGACACAACTTTGGTTGTGCCGTGTTGTTTGTTGTTTATGTATTGTTGTTCCTTTGCTGTATGTTAGTTGTTTATGTTGTTGTACTTTGATAATAGGCCGTCGGCTAGGTGAGCTTGTTTGCATTGTTGTTTACGTTTGTTATGTTAAAATATGACTGGGGAGCACCTAGTTACTCCCCACTGATTGTGGTTGTTGCTTCTTTTTTAATAGGTACGCGCGCGACGGTCTTATGTGTGAGGACGTTGTGAGGATGTGACCGTAGCTTGCCTTTGTTGGGTCGTCTAGCTAGTCATTTGGGAGTTGTTTAGACTGGATTAGTCCATTTATGTTTTCATTTCATTGTACTTTGGTTTTGAATTTGAAAGGGGTATTTACTCCCCACTTCTAGGCCTCAAGGCCTACCTTTTTATCGTTGTTTAGTTGGGTTAGTGAGTAATGATCCGGATTCCACGGTGTTTCCGCCACCGTGGCTCGCTTTTATTATCTTTTATTTTATAAATACTTTTTATTTCTTTATTTTATTTTGTTGGAAAATCCGGGTTGTTACACATTTAGAAGCAAGTTTCCTATAACAATAAAGTAAACTTTTAGAGAAAAAAAAGTATTTTATAAGATTGTTATTAATAAACCTTTTTTTTTTTTTTGGAAATTTGTGTTTGCTAGAGTTAAGCACAAGTTTTTAAAAAATGAACTGTATTTAGAAGAGTTAATTTGAACTTATCGAAGTTCAACTAATAAGAAACAAGTTAAAATTAAGCCAAAAAGAATATGAGAAAATAAGATGATTGTGTAGTACTCCTTTCGTTCCACTTCTTTAGTCTCATTTTGTTTGAGCACAGTATTTAAGAAGTACTATTAAACAGATAAAGGTACATAATGTGAGGTTATTTAATTCAAAAAGGTGAAAAATAATCATCTATTGGATTAATTGTCAAACACTACCTTTAAAAACTAAGTTTTTTGTCAAATACCACCTATAAAAAAAAAAAAAGTAGTCAATTAGCACTTTTAAAAAAAAAAAAATTGTCAACTACCACATTTTGGTCTGAGTTGACCAAATTCGGACGTTGACTTATCGGAATTAACGTTTTTTTCTTCATTTTCATCTTCTTACTTTCCACAAATTCGAATTTTCATCCTTTTATTATAACCCAAAATACACCACGTCAAACCAAAAATTTAACCCCAAAAACCTAAAAATTCGTCTTTCCAACTTAAAGAAACGTGTTCCGGTGACCAAAAATGTCGGAATTTAGTTGACTTAACTCACAGTCAGGCCAAAACGTTGTGTTTGACAAAAAATATTTTTTAAAGGTGGTAATTGACAACTTTTTTTTTAAGGTGGTGTTAGACAAAATGTGTTTTTTAAATGTGATATTTGACAATTAACCCTTAAATATTTAGTATGAACTTATCAGAATAATAAATTTAACTTTTCATGATATAAAAGAAAATGAGACTTATAAAATGGAACATACCCCCCCCCCCCCCCCCCCCCAAAAAAAAAAAGGTGAAACTAACAAAAATGGAACGGAAAGCTTAATTAAGATGCACAATAATTAACCTAAAAAATTATGCGAAATAAGAAATACTCGGTATTAATTGACGTGATTGAAAAATAATTAACCAAAGAAAAAAGATGCACAATAAAAAAATATTAATTGATGTGATAGAACAAACACAAATTCTCATTTAAGACCACTTTAAACCCGTTTTAAGCTTAAGACGGTTAGGTCAACCCGTTTCTCATTTTTTTATTTTTTTATTTTTAATTTTTTTCAAGACCCAAAATTTATTTTTAAAGCCTTTTGTCGAAAATCGTGTTTATAGGGTTATTGAAAATGGTAACAAAGTAATGTAAAATGGTAACATATTATTTAATATGTTACCATAATTGTATGATATGTTACCAAAATAGGTTCGTATTTATAGAGTTATTGAAAATGGTAACAAAGTAATGTAAAATGGTAACATATTATATTATATTTGTAACATATTATAAAATATAAAAAATAAAAAACTGTCATAACATTTGTTTAATATGTTACCCTAATTGTATAATATGTTATCAAAATAGGTTAATTATGTTTTAATTTTTTGAGAATATGTCACCAATATAATATGGTATGTTACCATTTTTATCAATATTGTTACCATTTAAAATTTTCGTTTTTTCGTTATTTGAGTTATGTTTTTTTTTTTAAAAAGGGTCATAAAAAAACTTAAAAAAAAAAAAAAAAGCTAAAACGAATCATATTTGACTCGTCTTAACTTAAAACGGGCTGACCCGTTTTATAGGAGACTAATTGACAAACAAATAAGAGGAATCTATCTCTATCTCTATACGGAGTATATATTAAAAAGAAAATGATTCCACCATGAAAATCAGGTGAAGAAACGACAAGCCGCTCGTGGGAGACTGTCATAGATATTGTGGTCGGGTGAATCTTCTTGGTAAGTTTTTTTGTCGTTAGCCTAAAATGCATATCAGGATTGCAACTTTGTTCTCTCGTCCATTTTTCTCCACGTAATTTACAACTATGCGTTTGGGGATCTGGTCATTTCCACCGTTACATAGATGGGGCATTAAATTGAACATGTTTTAATTTTATAGACATGAAATTTACAATCGATACATGGTGGGGATTACGATCAATATCTTATTAGGATTTGTTCTTTGTATGTTAAAATGTTTAAAATTAAGAAAAATTTAACGTGAATAATCCATCATATGAATGTTCTTCTAATAATAAATCATCCTTACTTAATTCTATAATAAACTCAACTACTCCCTCCGTCTCGATGATTTGTTTACGTTTACTTTATACACATTTATCGATGTGAGGAGAGAGGTAGAGAAAAAATTAATAAAATAGTAATATAAGTACAAAGAAGGTCCCGCTTGCTTAAAATTATGAAATGTAATTGGTTAAAGGAGTGAGGGTCCACCTCCCACATGGGTCACCCATGACCATATATGGAAAGTGTAAACAAATGACCCGTAACCCCCTAAATGGAAAGTGTAAACAAATGACCGGGACGGAGGGAGTATAATTTATGTTCTCTTTAAATAGACCAAGTGCCCTAGAACCTACTCAACAAGTCAAAAGTTTGTTTGTTTGTTTCTTTTTTTTTTTTTTTTTTTTTTTTTTTTTTTAAATTGATTTTTTTAATATCTAAAACCTAAAATCACCATCCACCTTCCACTTTTTCCACCCCTTTCACCACCAATATGGGAGTACTCCCTCTACAAATCACACCACCACCGCCAACTTACACCGCTGACGACAACAACCTGGCTCATCCTCCTCACCACCCACCACCAGCGACCCTTCTTGTCATGATTCTCTCTCATCGATCGCCTTCACCATCCTCTTCCGCCACAACACACGCCATGCCTCCTTCGAAGTCCCACAATTCTACACCGGAGAAAGAGTGGTTGTCGAGGAGAAATGAGGGATCTTGATGGGAGGGCGCCGATGGTGAGCTCCAGTGTGTAGGACGACGGAGGCGAGACCTCCGGTGAGATCGCCGGTAAGCACGACTACTTTGGGTGAAGTTGACGCTTTATCAGACATCTTGTCCTCATTGAGTATGATAATGGTGTTATTGGTATTATTTCAATGAGGATAGATAATTGGTTTTATATAATGTTATTGTTGTGGGAGGAGATTTTGAATGGAGAAAATAATGTAGAAGGGATGTTGAAGAAGAAGGAAGGAGGTAAATTAGGAAGATAATGGTGTTTTGTGGAATAAGAAAGATGGTGTCCTATTTTAACAGGTTACCAGCAGGTACCTTTTTTGTTGGGTGCATTTAGGGGGAAATAATGACAATAGATGAGTTTATTGTGGGATTAAAGAAATGATGGTTTATTATTGGAAGATCACTCAAAGGATGGATTATTCACGTTAAATTTTCCTAAAATTTATGTTAGAAGTAGTTGTGGTAGGTAATGTTTGAGCGATATTTACACATTAGGTAGGGCCGCCGATCAGGGTGTTCAACCCATGCAAATGAACAGGGCGCCTAAATTTTGGGGGCCCAATTTAACTGAGTTCGGTCCAATAGTTTGGATGTTCATTTACAGTCATGAGGTCATGGGTTTGATTTGCATGCATTGCATTTGGGAGCATTTTTATTTTTATTTTTATTTTTTATTTTTTTTTCTTATTTTTTCTATTTTTTTTTTCACACATGTAATTATAGTAGCAAAATGCTTTAAGAGGGATTTTTATATAAATACAATTGCACCACTTGTAATTCATTGTGTATAATTTAAGAGAATTTATTTATTAACTTTACTCTTTTTAAAAAAGTTTGTAGACACAAATTTGTATTAATGACTAAACGAAATACAAATGAATGTAACAAATGTAATTTATATTTAATTATAGAAGATAGCGTGTACAATCTCTAATACAACCCTCTAATTGTAATCGCAGAAAGTTACTATATATTTGTTGCAGACTAGCAGAAGTATCTGCGTAGCTTCAACAGTTGCGAGTAGCTGTCACTGGTATGTATCGTCGTAGCTAGTGTGTACGGCGGCAATGAGGATGTATGGTCGTAGCTAATGTGTGTGTTTGTCACCTTTTGAGGTTGAGGACACATATTGTAATGTAGATGGTGGGGCCACCCTCTTTACCAGTACTGATACGGGATTGTAACAGAAGTTCGAATCATTTCGAACACTAGAAGATGAGATGCAAGTACTATAGTATTCGGCGTGGTTTACGTGTCGAGTAAGTCGATGCACTATGGTAGTGAGATGCAAGCGACTAGAGTACAATGGCCTACTCAGTGGTCAGGCTCGTAAGCAGTATGTGTTGTTTGATTAAATGAGAATGAGTGCGTACCATCTTTGAAAACTAAAGACCACAAAATTCTGAAGTGAATCGAGTCTGCATGATGTGAATGATACAATATGTATGTTTGTTTGCGATCTGATATCGCTTCGTAATTCTGCTGATTGCTGTGACACAATTGCTATGACATTATCTGTTATTTGCATTTATAACTGATATCATGCCATATATGATTTATCGCTTTCAATCGCATGCTTATTATGACTTATATGTCTTTATATGCTATATGTAATAAGCATGTTTATGTTTTTATCATAATGTTATAATTATAAACCGATAGTAATAAACCAAAGTAATTGAAATCGAGGGTAAGTATGAGCATAGCTAGTCACTGTCCGCTCAGCGGGCACCCCCCCCCCCCCCAAAATCAGTTTATTGTGCAGGGTATTCGTGGACCGGGAGCTGGTTTTTGGACAGGATCACGCAGCGTTTTTATGCTTTACTTTCAGTTGTTTTTCGAGAGATTGTAATATATAACACTATACTCTTTTAATTTCCGTACTTAGAGTTGTTTTATACAACTCTTGAACGATGATGTAACATTTGAGTTTTTATGTATAATTAATGACGCTGATTTAAGACTTAATTAATTTCCGCCTTAGTAATTAAAGTCGACTAAAAACCAGGTTGTTACAGTTGGTATCAGAGCTGACTCGTGACCGTAACATAAATTGCCTAATGTGATTTATGCTTACCTAATGAGAGACACTTGAGCGGTACAAACATATTAATATGTTAACCCACGAGGCTATTAGGATCAAATAATAAATTAGATTTTCTTTTATTAGATCACTTAAATAATAACTTTAAATCGCTTTAAAGTGTGAGGATGGGTAGAAACCTTAAGGACCGACCCTAGGCTAAGGACTTTTAAATAACGAACTACTACCCTCAAAATAAAATACACTAACTATCGTATGCTTGCTACTTGCTGATGTGACTAACTAAAACTAATAACTATCCTCGGATATAAAATCTAAGTAATAAATTTAATTCTCAAAGATCGAAGCCTTTAATCAAATACATGACGACAAGATCTCAAGCGCAACGAATGGACACATCAAGAACCTTACTACTGATGAGACATTCAAGATCTCGAAGACTTCTATCGCAGAAATGATTTCTACAACTCCATCTAATTATCCTCTTTAACTAAAATTTTTTATTTCGTTCTCTTTTAAAAATTTTAACCTCTTTATCCTTTTCTTCTAACTCTCTAATTTCCTAAATCTAAAATTCCTAATAACTACTTTTCAAATGAACTTTCATTCCTCTTCCTTAATTTCGCAAAATGATTTGATTTTTGCTTTTCAATTTCATAAACTCCTTATAATTTATTCTCAAAAACTTTCAAACTTTATTACATTTCAATCTCCTAAACTTACTATCTCTTTCAAAATTTAAAGATCTTCGAAAATTTTATAATTCCTCATTATCTTCTAAAATTAATTCTTATTTTCACCTTGTAACAACAAATTTTGTAAAAACAATTAAATGTAATACAAAATAAGCGTGACAAATAATATTTTATTAATTTCAAAAGATTGTGTGTACAAATCTCTAGAACACCTCTGATTCTAATTTATCGTACAAGGTATGAATGTCTTTGCAAAGAGAACAATGAATGATGCGGTAAATCGAATCTGCAGAGGATGGATACACTCTACAAACCCGAGTTCTTGTATTTCTCGAGAGGGTCGCGTGGACTTGGATCTCCCTTGAACTTGAGTTTGATTTACTTGTCAACGGCACCAATTTGATGTGCTTATGTTGATTTTGTCTTCACTTGAATTTGAGTCTTGAATTTAATGTGTTGACACTAGAAGAACTTTGTGTGTAAATCCTCTCTAGTAAATGTGGATGTGTGTTTTTTATCTAAATGAATTTCTCCTCACTTGAATTTGAATTCTTCTGGAGTTTTTAGAGTGAATTCTCTCATGTGCTTTTTCTGAATGAAAATTTTTTTTCCCCTTTGAAATGAAGCCAAAGCTCTTTATTTATAGAGAATGCCTCCTCTCTTTGTGAGTTAGGCCTATTTCATATTGCAGCCCGCTTCTTGAAGCTTGGTCCTTCTTTTATCTTCTTGGACTTTACCTCGACTACGGAAATTATTTTATTCTCCGCGCACAACCGGCCCATTTAATTAAATGTGGCTCGAATTGTCTTCCGACTGGATTTATGACCCGACACTCATTTGCCGTACCGAATCGACCCATTTTATTTATTTATTTATTTCGGGAGCAGAAAATGTTAAATTGAGCTGAAATCCTGTATTAACTCAAATTAACTGATTTAATTTATTTATTCGACACTTATAATTTTTTAGTGTCTACAAATTGCACCCTCGAGACTTTGTCGCGTACACATTTTGAGTGTCTTGCGTGACAAGGTCTCGATCCATTTCACTCGACTCAAAATTAGCGCTCCATGTGTAGCGTAATTGCTTTATTCTTGAGAAGAGGCTCGTCTTACTTCGTCTGACCAAACAATCAATCACTTCGGTTAGTTTAGATTGGGCTTATTGCAAAAGTCTTCCACAACAAGCTCATGTAGAAATGAAAGCCCAAGACTAGTGCTCCCCTTTTGATTTTCCTTCCATCACCAAAGAATTACTGAGTATGTAATAAGCTGCCAAAAACTGTAGTTGTTTACTTCGGCTTCTTGGGGACTTTACGATGTAAAGCAACAATAGGATCGCCTTACAATTGTAGTGACGAGATAATACTCTACTTGGATAATACTTGAGTCACGGCTTTCCTTAGAGAATATTCCGACCCTTATGAGCCTTGGGTTACACGAAATTTCTCGCAGGATAAAACAAGTACGACCCTTTGCTTCTTAGGCTTAGAAACAAAGAAATATTTCGAGTCTTTGTGTTGGTTTGTTGTAGTGAAATGTGCAAGGAAAAGTATGTGAATTACGTTATGAATTTCCTTCAACGCCACCCTCCCTTATATAGGAAATGAGGGGACGCGATGCTATGCCAAAAGTCACGACTCTTGAATCAAGAGATACGTCTCATTGGATCAAAGGACACATCCCTTGAACCAATACACCCTTTCTACGAAAAGATACGACTTTAATGAAAGGATGCAACACTTTATTTTTTGGCACAAATCATCATTCAACGTAATCAAATATTATATTATTGAAAACGTTCCGTAACATACAATCATTTCTATATGAGCGTGCACTCCGCACTCCCGACCCATATTATAATGTCGTAGTTACTACATTTCGCACAAATCCCGACTACACTTAAACGAACGGCAATCTACACTTAAATTACCAACATTCCTCCCCCATTTAAGTGTAATCCTTGACTTGTAATAAAACACAACAAACAGAACCAAACTTGCGCATAAATGAAAATGTCACGAAGATTGAATTTCCACATTAGTATTACATACATTCGCATTCGAGCGTCGGGGTGTCTCTAAGGATTGAACCCTATCAACTCATATTGAATACATAACGATATAATACACACAAGTCTAAGACGTACTCAAAATTTATTAACCGACACTTATTACAGGCCTAGTGTCCCAATCCATTCATGAACGCATACGAGACCAAGCCAAAGTCCCTCAAGCGACTTAACTTGGCTCACATAGGTGGACTCTTTTCAATCTTGCTCCTGCATAAGCAATTTTCCAAAAGGTCCATTAAGCAGAAAATCTTCAACCTAACAAACATGCAGGTCTAAGCACATACCTTCGGGATAATATATAAAATGTGCTTCAATCTCCGAGAATAGGCTTTCCACATTGAATTCTGCCTCTAACGTTGTATTAGAGGGGAATTGGGTGTCCTACGATCGGAAATTTATACCCGGCTTTAAGCCCATCCCGATAACTGACTTTTCAACCAAGTCCCTAGACAATCCTTTTGTCAAGTGATCGGCTAGATTATGCTGAGATCTCACAAAATCAACCGATATCACCCCGTGAGTGATCAGTTCACGGACCGCGCTATGCCTGACGCCCAAATGCCGCGACTTACCATTATAAACCTGGCTATATGCTTTAGCCAAAGTAGCGGCATCACACAATGAATAGCCATTGGTGATATTGGTTTTGGCCATAATGGAATTTCATATACCAAATTCCTTAACCATTCTGCCTCTTTTCCGGCTGATGCCAAGGCAATAAACTCCGACTTCATAGTCGAACTTGTAATACAAGTTTGCTTCTTAGAGGCCCAAGAAATGGCGCCTCCCCCAAGCAAGAATACCCAACCACTCGTTGAAGTATGATCTTCAATGTTGGATATCCAACTTGCATCCGAGTATCCCTCTAAAACCGAAGGATATCCACTATAGAACAATCCGTAGTCCATAGTCCCTTTTAAGTATTTCAATACATGATTAACCACAGCCCAATGATTAGTGCTAGGATTACTCGTGTATCTACTAAGCTTGCCCACCGCGTAAGCGATATCCAAATTTTGTACTCGTCATATGCATATAAGACTACCAATAACTTGCGAGTACTTTAACTGTGAAACTGGTTCCCCCATATTAGGCATAAGTTTCACATTTGGATCCATAGGGGTTCTTACCGAAGAAAAATCAATCGCCTTGAACCTTTTCAACACTTTCTCAATATAATGAGATTGAGTTAAAGAGATTCCATTTTTCTCCCTTTTAATACGTATGCCAAGAATGACATCCGCCTCCCCCATGTCCTTCATATTGAAGCTTGATGATAAAAATAATTTTGCAAGATCAACTTGATTTTGGTCAGTACCAAATATCAACATATCATCAACATATAGACAGATGATGACTCCTTTACCGGAATCATCAAACTTACTATATACACACTTATCCGACTGGTTAAGCACATATCCGTTTGACAAAACAATTTCATCAAACTTATTATGCCATTGTTTAGGAGCTTGTTTTAGCCCATACAACGACTTCACCAACTTGCACACTTTGTGCTCGTTGCCTTGCATGACGAACCCTTCGGATTGTTTCATGTAAATCTCTTCTTCTAGATCACCGTTCAAGAAAGCCGTCTTGACATCCATCAGATGGATCATTAAATTTTGAATTGCTGCCAAGGCAATCAACAATCTAATAGTGGTGATTCTAGCAACCGGAGCATATGTATTGAAATAATCAATACCCTCCTTCTGTCTAAAGCCTTGGATAACCAATCGAGCCTTAAACTTATCGATAGAGCCATCGACTTTCATCTTCTTCTTGAAGATCCATTTAAAGCCTAGAGGTTTACAACCACGTGGGAGATCTGTTAGAATCCACGTGTTGTTACTCATGATGGAATCCATCTCATCGTTAACCGCTTCCTTCCAAAAAGAAGCATCTTGAGACTTCATAGCCTCATCAAACGTCTTAGGATCATCATCCACAAGAAAGTAGTAAGAGTATTGACATCTTACTTCATTTCTCGAACCTTCAACTAAGTAGGTTTGGAAATCAGGACCAAAGGACTTTTCTATTCGAGTCCTTTTGCTTCTACGAAGCTCTTGTGATGCTTGTTGAGAAGATTTATTTATCTCAACATTTACCCTAGTGTTGTTAGACACTAAGTCTTTCGGTCTAGGCATAGATGTAAAACGATTTTCATAAAAAATGGCATCCCTTGACTCTATTACAGTATTCACCGCAACAAAATCATTTGGTTCAATCACGTAGAACTATATGCCAAAGAGTGTTCCGCATATCCGATAAATATGCAATTAACACCTTTTTCACCCAAAGTTTTCCTTTTGGGTATAGGTAGTCTAACAACAGCCCTGCATCCCCAAATTCGAATATGCTTCAAATTTGGTTTACGTTTATGCCAAAGTTCAAATGGGGTTGTCACATTCCTTTTATTAGGAATCCTATTTAATAAATAGCAAGCGGTTAATGCCGCTTCACCCCAAAATCCATCACTTAAACCGGAGTAAGACAACATGGAATTAACCATCTCCTTTAGTGTCCTATTCTTCCTTTCTGCAACCCCATTAAGTTGAGGTGTATACGGAGGAGTTACCTCATGGATGATACCACAAGACTCAAAGTACGAGACATCGTAATATTCACCGCCTCTATCGGTGTGTAATTTCTTTATCATACACGATGTTTGTAACTCGACTTCATTCTTATACACTTTGAATTTCTCCAAAGCCTCGCCTTTAGCATGCAACAAATACACATAACAGAATCTAGTGCAATCATCGATAAAAGTTATCAAATACTTCTTATGACCTAAAGACGGCGTAGAATGAAAATCACAAAGATCACTATACACGACTTCTAACATGCCAGTCTTACGCTCATTGCTTTTAAACGGTTTTCTAGCGATCTTATTTAACATGCAAGAATTACATTTATCCATGTTAACATCAAACGAAGGAATCAACTCATGTTTAGACATAAGAATCATACGTTTTAAATGCACATGTCCTAACCTAGCATGCCATAACTTAGCATCATTAGAAGAATCTAAACTAGAAGGAACGATATCACATGCAAAAACGTTAAACATAGCATAATGATCATTATTAATATTTAACATAAACATACCATTACACAAATATCCGAAACCTATAAACATACCATGTTTACTAAGTACATATTTACAAGATTCATAAACTTGTTTATATCCACAACTAGATAAAATACTACCAGAAACTAAGTTTTTCCTAATCCCGGGAACATGTAATACATCATGTAAATCAATAGATTTCCCGGAACTAAAAACTAATGTTACTAATCCACGGCCAAGAATTGGTGCAGTCGACTCGTTTCCCATATGGAGAATTGATCCATCCGTTTTCGGTTCATATGTCTTGAACCAACGAAGATCCTTGCAAACATGCTTTGTAGCACCCGAGTCAATCCACCATGCCTTATCATCATCCTGCACATAAAATGCCTCAGATATTTGTGACACAAAATTCTTTACTGAATTTAAATCACAATCGAAAATCTGACCTTGATTAGGCGGTGGCATTTGGTCCTTAGACCTCTGCCCAGAATGATTAGTCTTCATTCCTTTCTTGGTTTTCCCAACCCGACAATCACGCTTGTAATGTCCGGGTTTTCCACAAATCCAACATGATCCTTTTGGTTTCTTGTTGGGACCGTTATTAGTATCATTAAACCGGCGTCTTTTGCCCATGTTTCTTTTAGAACATTCACCTTCCTCCATCATATTGATAGATGATGATCCCTTAGTTTCATTACCTTTGGGCTTATTGCCTTCTTGATCCCGTAGGGATTCTTCGATGCGCAAATGCCCACCTTCTTGTAGGTTTATATCCGTATATAGACCATTAAATTCACAGGATTATAATGAAAAACTTTATAAGATTTAAAGTCATAAAATAAATTTGCATAACAAAGTATAAAGAATCAAGAATTAACCTTTTAATCCTTGTAAATTTGGCCTAAGAACAATACCAATAATATGGTATCTCCTAATTGTAACACCCAAGATATGTGTGAGATATGCCTTTTTGATTGCTAGAAAAATTAGAGAATTTTAGAGGAAAAAAAAACTTGTTTTCTCTCTAGGTCTTTTGTGTTGTCAAAATAGTGAATGAATTGATAAGCAATTAGAGTAGAATTAGGAAGTAAATATACTACTAAAACTTCTCCTAATGGCCGGCCACTTCTATAGGTATTTGGGGAGATTTTATTCTCCTCAAATACATTATCTTTTTGACCAAGTAATCCATAATGTATTTGGACACTTTTGTATTTGGTCATTTTAGCTTTTAATATAATGCAATTTATTACTAGTGTCATCTGTATGGACCGACTATAATATATTATAAATATCCTTATATTTATAATTTATTAATTAATTATAACGGTTTATATTTAATTAGCTTGCATTATACACAACAATTAAATATAACATTTTATATTCAATTCACGAATTACATTTAATTCGTTTTAGCTAATATTATTTAATCAGTATTAAATTGTCGTGCCAACATTACACTGACCAACATTTTAGTCAGTAACATCATCTCACTTGACTAACATTTTAGTCACATTTGACTAACCTTTTAGTCAACAACACTAACTAACTGTTTAGTCATTAAGTTAGGCATCAATATGATCATTTTCTCAAATAATCATATCTCTCAAACACATCCTTTAGGTGTGACTCTTAGGGACCAGTTGATCACCGCCATCTGTATGACAATAACGTCAAACTTATCTAGCAAGCCAACCGTTATTGATAAACGTTAATCAACTGAATAAATACAAAATGTACCTTGTGTACCTTTAGAGATTTAATTATGTTATTGCACTCCACGTGGAGGACACTAACCCCAACAATCTCCCACTTGTCCGCACAAGTGAAGGTGCGATAACCGATTCTCATATCCATAATAAATTTCTCCCACTCAATGTAAACCAATTTGCAAAGTGCATCTTTGTCAAAGGTCGTAGTTCACAAGCGATCGAGAATCAAGAGTGGTTTCACTAGAGAGTAACTTAACCGATAAACGAATCAATATTCGAGCATGGCCATGCATTTTCGATTCTGACTCCTCAGTGGCCACGAGAATAAATATTATAACTCGATAGAAGTTTGGATATTTCCCTCAACTCGAATCTGCAGATGTAAACGCAGCATGAAATGACCAGTGAAAATCTGCTTGGCCTCCTCGTTACGGCCGACCGTGAGAAAGAAACCAAAGTCACCCAAAATCTGCCTTAATCTCAAGAGACAGTCGATAGTCAAAAGAATCGACTCTAGGAACACTATGGATGTCCTATCCACGACCCGGCACCTAATGTTCTGAAACATTTAGGACTCCATGTTGTCGTCACAAAAAAAATTGTCCTGCGCAATTTCAGTAAACCCGCATCTGTGATCGATCAGTCAACAGTTTGACTTATGGCTCGTTGAACCCACCATCAATCGACGTCACAAAATAATCGCCTGAGTTATCAGCTCGTGTAGGCGGTCACGGACCAAAACACAATATATAGTAGTTCAGTTCACTTTGAGGTGTTCAACGTTGTCTGCACAACCCTCATGAAAAACAATATATACAACAAAACGATGATTTTATTAGAGGTTTTAGGAAATACAAGTGTCAAATCCATACAAACAACTAATACAACTCAGGAACACGCTTAATTCCCATGGATTTAACGTGCCCTTCATGCTTGTCTTGTCTCAACGGCTTAGTGAGAGGATCTGCTATGTTATTATCCGTAGCAATCTTGTCAATCACTATCTCCTTTTGCTCCACGTAATCCCGGATCATGTGAGCCTTCCCTTGCACGTGCCGAGACTTGTTGCTGGATTTAGGCTCCTTCGCTTGGAAGATGGCACCACTATTGTCACAATAGATGGTGATCGGGTCATTCGAACTGGGAACTATAGTTAGTCCTTGTAAGAACTGACGCATCCATATAGCTTCCTTCGCAGCCTCTAAAGAAGCATAGTACTCGGACTCAGTCGTTGAATCTGCTATAACAGTTTGTTTGGAGCTTTTCCAGCTGACCGCAACGCCATTAAGAGTAAAAACGAATCCAGATTGAGACTTCGAGTCATCTCGATCCGTTTGGAAACTAGCGTCTGCGTAACCGGTTGCGCATAGCTCAGTGTCTCCACCATAAGTCAATACCCAATCTTTAGTCCTCCGTAGGTACTTAAGAATGTTCTTTACGGCCATCCAGTGTGCTTCACCTGGATTGCCTTGGTATCGGCTTGTCATACTCAATGCATATGCCACGTCCGGACGTGTGCATATCATGGCATACATGATCGATCCTATTGCCGAGGCATATGGAATCCGACTCATGCGCTCGACCTCTTCCGATGTCTTTGGTGCTTGAGCTTTACTCAAGTGCACCCCTGAGATCATTGGAAGTTTCCCCTTCTTGGAGTTGGTCATGCTGAACCTCTCAAGAATCTTATCTATATAAGACTCCTGACTGAGGGATAACATCCGTCGTGATCTATCTCTATAGATACGGAGCCCCAAAATACGCTGTGCCTCACCCAGATCTTTCATCCGGAAATGGTTCTTTAACCATACTTTTACCGAAGTTAAGAGAGGTATGTCATTCCCAATCAAGAGTATGTCATCGACGTACAGTATTAGGAAGACAATCTTGCTCCCACTCGACTTGATATATAGGCATGGTTCCTCGACCGATCGAGTGAATCCATTCTCATTTATCACTTGGTCGAAGCGATGATTCCAACTCCGTGAAGCTTGCTTAAGTCCATAGATGGAACGCTTAAGCTTGCAAACCTTCCTAGGATCTTTAGGATCGATGTAACCTTCGGGTTGTACCATGTACAACTCCTCCTCCAAATAACCGTTTAAGAAGGCGGTTTTCACATCCATTTGCCAAATTTCATAGTCATGAAATGCGGCGATCGCTAAGAGAATCCGAATGGAACGAAGCATGACTACGGGTGCAAAGATCTCATCATAGTGCAACCCTTGCACTTGAGTGAAACCCTTTGCAACTAGTCGTGCCTTGTATATGTCTGGTTGTCCTTCTACAGATCGCTTTATCTTGTAAAGCCATTTGCCTTTGAAGAGGCCTAGCCTTATCGGGTAAGTCAACGGATCCCATACATGGTTCTCGTACATCGAGTCCATCTCGGATTGCATGGCTTCATGCCAAAGCTTTGAGTCGGAACATGTCATGGCACCTTTATAGGTTACGGGTTCGTTACTCTCAAGGAGTAAAATGTCGTCTCTCCCATTCTCCTCGACTATACCGATATATCGATCTGGAGGAATGGAGAGTCTACCCGACCTCCTGGGTTCCAAAGGGACATTAACCGGCCAGGCGTAGAAGGAACAGCTTCCTCCATTGGTTGCTCGGTTGTTGGTTCAGGAATCTCCGACAGATCGAAGGTTCTATTACCTCTCTTGTCTTCGAGAAACTCTTTCTCTAAGAACTTCGCACTAGCCGCAACAAAAACGCGTTGTTCGGTTGGCGAATAGAAGTAATGACCAAACATTCCTTTTGGATAACCAATAAAGTATGTCTTGACCGATCGCGGGCCGAGCTTATCCTCGTGTCTCTACTTGACATAAGCCTCGCACCCCCAAACCCGAATAAAGGACAAGTTAGGGACCGTTCCTTCCATAACTCGTATGGAGTCTTGTCTACTGACTTTAGGCGGACTTCGGTTAAGTATAAGAGCAGCTGACAAAAGAGCATAGCCCCACAATGAGTCAGGTACTACCGTGTGACTCATCATGGATCGAACCATATCAAGTAATGTTCGATTCCTGCGTTCGGACACACCATTCGGTTGTGGTGTTAGGGTGGAGTTAAATTGTAATACTATCCCGCGGTCTTTCGGTCTTGATCAAACTTCGGTGGAAAGATATTCCCCTCCACGATCTGAACGTAGTGCTTTTATCTTTCTATCCAGTTGGTTCTCAACCTTATTCTGGAATTCCTTGAACTTGTCAAAGGACTCACTTTTATGCTTCATTAAGTAGACATGTCCATATCTACTCAAATCGTCCGTGAAAGTGATAAAATACCTATAGCCGTCTCTAGCGTTGATTGACATAGGTCCGCACACATCAGTATGTATGAGTCCTAATAGGTCAGCTGCGCGCATTCCAACACCTTTGAAGGAATTCGAGACATTTTGCCTATAAGACATGATTCGCACGTGCCAAAAGTTTCATAGTCAAATGGGCGATAGTCCCATTATCAATGAGCTTTTTCACGGCGTTTCTCATTTATGTGTCCCATTCGGCAATGCCATAAATACGTTTGATCTTTGTCACCAACCTTTGCTTTCTTGTTACTCACATGCATGATTTACGTGGTTTGATCTAAAACATAAATTAGTTCATGGAAACGACTTTACCATAAATCATATCGTACAATGAGAACATCCAACTTTTATTCTTAATTGAAAATGAAAATCCTTCTTTATCAAGAACGGATACAGAAATAATGTTTTTAGATAAACTAGGTACATAGTAACAGTTATTCAGAAATAACTCAAATCCACTTGGGAGTTGGATTACATATGTCCCTACTGAAACGGCAGCAACTCTTGCTCCATTCCCCACTCGCAGGTCTACATCACCTCTTGACAGAGGTCCGATGCTTCTTAGGCCACGCAAATGATTGCCAGATGAGAACCACATCGATTATCAAGTACCCAAGTTAGAAACTTGCATGGTTAATCTCAATCATATGAATAAAAGAAGACATACCAACAGGAGCGACGCGGCCTGATTTTATGTCCTCAGCATACACGGGACAGTTACGCCTCCAATGCCCAGACTTGTGGCAATGGTGGCACTCCATGCTCTGCTTTGCTTTTGCCTTACCTTGTGAGCTACCGCTAGACTCACCAGGCCCACTCTTAGCAACCACTGGCTTCTTGAATTTTGGCTTACCTACAGTTAGGTTAGCCGGAGCCTTACCCCTACCCTTCTGCTTGTTGCCTATCATGAGAACATCTTGTTTCATGCTCCCACTCAACTTCAGATCACTCTCCGTCTGTACGAGGAGTGAGTGAAGCTCATGCAGACTTTTCTGCATGTCATTCATGTAATAGTTTGCCCTAAAGAGGGCATACCCATCATGAAGAGAGTGGAGCACTCGATCAATGACGATCTTCTCATCGATTTTGCAACCAAGCTCATCCAGTTTCTCAACATTCTCGATCATGTCGAGAAGGTGTGGACCAACCGGTTGGCCCTTCTGGAGTCTAGCCTCAAAGAAACGAGTAGTATACTCGTAACTCTTAATTCTCGGAGCTTTCGAGAATTCCTTAGTAAGGGTGGTGAAAATCTTGTTTGCACCTTGGGTAATGAAACGTCTTTGCAAATTGGGTTCCATTGCATTGATGAGTACGTTCTGTAACGCACCCGCTTCCATCATGAAATCGTTATAAGCAAAAGTTTAAACCTTACGCATCGGGAGTGGTAGAGCGTGGTGGCTCGATCAAGTACTTGAGCTACTGTCAATGATGGCAAAGATTCCCGATGCAGAAGAAGCTGAAACTTTTAATGGTACCACTTATATAATCGACCTCCCTCGAGAATTATATAAATGATTCCAAGACTCAATTTCTTTAAATTGATAAGCCAACCTCTTGGCTAATTCTACTGTTAGAATTCTTGGTCGATAGATTTCAGTAAATCCTATCTATTAGTCCACCATAACTACGAGATATTACTCGAACTATAGTGTTGAGGTAAAATAGGTCAACGCATACTACTTACCCAACGTAGAAGGGGTCATGTGGAGAGTAAGGTCCTACATGCCTACCGACGAAGAAGGGGCTCATAGTATGCTTTTCCTATAAAGACTAATCTCAATTTTAGTTTTAGAGGAAGGTCCCATCAACTCATTTTAATTCATTTTAAGAGAACAAATATCTAGCATTTACGTGAATGATTAATTTGAGGTGATAGCCCTAAACGAATGACATCCGTATGTCCATGATAAAAATGCAACTAAATGATCCATTTTCATGCATATTAGGTGGTTTGGTTTAGTTTAGGCGGAATATGATGCTACTAACTAACGTGAATGCAATGAAAACGGTAAAAGAAAAAACGCAAAAACAAAAACACCTAGTGTGGCCTATCCCTATGAAAATAAAGACATATACAAATTGAAATCCATCCATGGACCCTAAAGCTGTCTTCATTCTTCATCTTGGGCTTTAAGTGGAAGTCCATCTTGAATCTTCATCTTGAATCTTCTCAAATTACATTTTTGAATTACACAAAAAAAAACCTATTTACATTCTAATTCAAAATATGCCAAAATTAAAATATTACAAGATGGGAGATTCGAGATCTCAAAAATACAACCAAAATTGTGTTTCCTTCATTACGAAAACACAATCTTCTAAGGCCACACTAGTAAATTACAACCGTTTGTACAAAAATTAATGCGTAAAATAAACCATTCATCCAAACATTCATTCACAAAATATATAAATAGCATCAACTAAACATAATAAAATCAATGCATACAAATTGATTAAATCCAAACCACCCTTTTAAATGATTATCATTATGCAACAATTCCTTAATTGTTCATAATATCTAAATCAAAACAATAATCCAAAACAATTCATATTATTCGTATAACATAAATTAGGTCACAAAATATTTTAAACTGTTTTAAAATATTTGGTACCAAAAATTACGAACCTTTTCATAATAATATTCATTATCTTTATAACAAATATTACCAAAAACGTTAATTTCCAAAAACAATAGATATATTTCGACCAAATCAAAGGAAAAACGTTTTTTTTTATTTTATTTTATTTTTTTTTTTTATTTTATCTCGGCTAAATTTAAAAAAAAAAAACGAAAATATAAATTTTTTTTTTTTATTTGAAACTTTCGGCCAAAATAAAAATTCATTACCAAAAATTAAAAAAAAAAAAATAATTCGGCCTACAACAAAAATGAATTAAACTGTTTTAACTCAGTTATGCTAATAATTAGATCGACACTAACTCAATTTTAATCCGTATTAAACATTGATTTAAGAGATTCAATTTAACTTTTTAAATTAAACAACTTAAAACTGATAGATCTAATGATTAGCAAACAATATGTTCATCAACATACAAAAATTTGGTCCTTTTATGTTTTAATTCAATCGGTATTGAAACAAAACTTATACAAACTCATATGAAATAGTTTTAACATCTTAAAACATTGATAATTATGAATCAAATGGACCAAATACATGTCAAAATCATGCACAAAACTCACGGCCAATCTAAAAATCAATTCGGCCATCAATAATAATTGTTTAAAAATTTATACAAAATCGATTTTATGAAAACCTTATAAAACTTTCATGTGCCCTAAGGCTTTGATACCACTTGTAGGTTTATATCCGTATATAGACCTTAAAATCCACAGGATTATAATGAAAAACTTTATAAGATTTATGGTCATAAATTGAAATTGCATAACATAATAAAAGAATAAGAATTAACCTTTTAATCCTTAAGAATTGGCCTAAGATCAATACCAAAAGTATGGTATCTCCTAATTATCTCACCCAAGATGTTTTGAGAAATACCTTAGAATTGCTAGAGAATTTTTTGAGGAGAAAACTTATTTTCTCTCTAGGTTTTGTGTTCTGAAATTAGTGAATGAATTAGGTAGCTAAATTAGGAATCAATTAGAGAGTTATATCGAAATAAAAACTCCTCCAATATCCTCTTATAGGCCGGCCCCCTTTTGTAGTATTTGGGGAGATTTAGTTCTCCTCAAATACATCACTTGTTGACCAAGAAAACGTATCTAGACAAGGATGTATCTAGACACTTTTTTTTTTGGTCATTTTAGCTTATAATATAATGCAATATACTACTAGTGTCATCTGTATGGACCGACTATAATATATTATAAATATCCTTATATTTATAATTTAATAATTAATTATAACGGTTTATATTTAATTAGCTTGCATTATACACAACAATTAAATATAACATTTTATATTCAATTCACGAATTACATTTAATTCGCCTCAGCTAAAATTATTTAATCTGTATTAAATAGCCGTACCACCATTATACTGACTAACATTTTAGTCAGTAACATTATCACATTTGACTAACCTTTTAGTCAACAACACTGACTAACCGTTTTAGTCATTAAGTAAGGCATCGATATGATCATTTTCTCAAATAATCACATCTCTCAAACACATCATTTAGGTGTGACTCTTAGGGACCAGTTGATCACCGCCATCTGTATGACAATAACGTCAAACTTATCTAGCAAGCCAACCGTTATCGATAAACGTTAATCAACTGATTAAATACAAAATGTACCCTGTGTGCCTTAAGAGATTTATTTATGTTATTGCACTAACTGTGGAGGACACTAGCTCCAACAGTTGTACCAAAGACAACTCTTCTTTCTTGTGCTTCAGCATATGCTTGAAGTCCTTCCACGATGATGGAAGTTTGTCTATTATACTAGACACCGAAATGGCTTCATCCATTTCCATCTTATGTTGTGTAAATTGGCCCAAAATTGTAGTGAAGAGATAATAGTCTACTTGGATAATACTTGAGTCACGGATACCACTTTCCTTAGAGAATATTCCGACCCTTATGAGCCTTGGGTTACACGAAATTTCTCGCAGGATAAAACAAGTACGACCCTTTGCTTCTTAGGCTTAGAAACAAAGAAATATTTCGAGTCTTTGTGTTGGTTTGTTGTAGTGAAATGTGCAAGGAAAAGTATGTGAATTACGTTATGAATTTCCTTCAACACCACCCTCCCTTATATAGGAAATGAGGGGACGCGATGCTATGCCAAAAGTCACGACTCTTGAATCAAGAGATACATCTCATTGGATCAAAGGACACATCCCTTGAACCAATACATCCTTTCTACGAAAAGATACGACTTTAATGAAAGGATGCAACACTTTATTTTTTGGCACAAATCATCATTCAACGTAATCAAATATTATATTATTGAAAACGTTCCGTAACATACAATCATTTCTATATGAGCGTGCACTCCGCACTCCCGACCCATATTATAATGTCGTAGTTACTACATTTCGCACAAATCCCGACTACACTTAAACGAACGGCAATTTACACTTAAATTACCAACAAAAACTTCCCAAAAACATTAAATTGAATATCTTGGGGCAGAGTTCTTCCCTAGTTCAACCTTTTTTTACGAGAAATTTTGATCTCATATCTTCATTTATTTAGGCAATTAATATCAACCTTGTCAATATTATCCTTTGAGTTTTATACTCTCCATATTTAATTTCCCAAAAATATGAAATACTCCGGGTATATATAAGGGATGCCTTGGTACAACATTCAATAAGAGAATCATGTGCTTGTTCCGCCGATAAACAGCGGCAGCCCGACGACAATCCTTCGAAGTTGCTCAATGACGTTCCGAAGCTGCTCAAACCTCAAGGTGGAGCCACGTCCATGGCGGGACTTTTTTTTTTTTTACTCCTCGTAACCAACTCGAAGACTACCCAAATCGAGATGCCCATTACTCTGCCCCCAATTTCAGAGTATCGGAGACAGCAAACTTACGACAACATCGACAGCCTGACGACCACACTTCGAAGCCATTCAACGTAGGATCACGTGCACGGCAGGAATCTTTCGCTTGCATTGGTGAATTTTGTGACCACTCCGAAGCAACTCAAGCATCAAGTAGTACTTGAAAAGCCAACTTCTTTGTGTCTTATACTCTGTGTTGTACGTGCTGTGTAAGTGTTTGTGCAGCGTCGATTTTTTGTTCGTGAAGTTAGCCGTGGTTTAGTCGGCAAGCTGGTCAGTTTTATCCTCACCGAGAAGGTTGCCCATGACGTCTACTGTTCCATCCTTATAGACCTGGCCCGCGGTCGATACTTGACGAAGTAATCAACATCAGGAGCGACCATCATCAGGAGTGCAAAGAAGGAAGAAGGTTTTATAGAGGCTGGCCCGAGGCTTTTTACTGGTGCGCGTAGTTCAACTGTTCAAGACTTCCTGGAATTCACGCCATTTCTACATGTGCTCCGGTGACGCTCGATGAAGAGGCGGATGATAGGCTTAGTCGCGTCACCTAATCAAAAATAATTCCAAACTCAACACTAGCGGGTAGCAAGGGTAAGTCGGGTATCGTATCCATAGGGAGAAGGTTGCAATGTTGGTTATTTTGAACGATTCTAGTCTCGGTTCGAATGGTTGAAGTTACTAAAGCTATAGCGAAAGAATAAGGGGTTTAAACAATTAGGAAAAGGTCTAGGGAATCGGGTTAGGCACGGGGTAAGCTAGGTCAAGGGATGGTGATCGAAATGAGTAGGGAATCGCTCTCGCTAAGGGTAAAGCTAGGCCTCTCGGTCTTAAGCTTCCTTTAGGTCTCAAGTGCGGGCTCTCGCAACTTACAGGTGAGGGTCCTAATGATTGGTCTCGTACCCTACCTTAAACTAGGCTTTCGTTCTTAAGTTTAAGGGTGAAAAACGCTTGCTAAACCTTGTCCAGAGGATCAACAAACACAATCAAACACAAGACAATCAAAACGAGCGCGAAAACCTAACTCAAAAGATCATCAAAAACAACCCGAGCAAGCCCCCATGATTCACCCTTCTCCCTAGATAGTAAACTACTCACACATAGCGAATTTAACAATGAAAACGAAAGAGAAAGATGAAAACATGATCAATGACAATATATAATGAAATGACAAACAAAAAGGGAGAAGAAATTGATAATACCAATCAGAAATTCGCTGAACCAAAGGATGAATTCAACAACAAAAACCAAATAGACGCTTACACTAGAGCAATCCGAGTCGGGAATTCAAAGTACAAGATGAAAAATTATTTAAACCCTAAGTTTTTTATAGGAAGTACTTCAAAGTGTCCTAAGAATGCTCAGAAAAAATTAGACGAAAATAAGATGTTTTGATCCTTCAAATTGACGATGTATTTAAAGCACACGAGGAGTCGGACCCCGTCCCTGGGCTCCGGGACAGTGGTCCCATCCGGGACACCAAGGTGCTGCCTCCCAAGTGCACGGGATGGTCATCTCGTTGGATTCAGATTTTTTGTTGTTTTTGCCACTTTCTTTCCTTAGCTTATTTTCACTTTTTGTCGTCCCAAGGCTAAGGGACGAGGCTCACGAGTAGGGATGAGTCTTAGGATGATAATGCAAGCTTCAAATCCCGTCCCAAGGTCCCGGGACACCTTCATTGGTTGAAACGAGGCTCGTACGCAAGCGAAACGCAACGAAACCAACTCGAATCACCTCCAAACTTCACGAAACTTTACGAAACTTCACGAAACCTCCCGAATAGCATCCTAAACTCCAAATAGCTGCTTATACCTGCAAAATGGACACAAAAACGCAGCAGGGCCAAAACGGAGAGAAATAGGAAGCGAAACGCATGTAAACGCACGGGAAACACAAAGTAAAGCTCGTGAACAAGGGGCTATATATAGGTAAATATATGACACATCAAACTCCCCCAAACCGAACCGTTGCTTGTCCTCAAGCAACCGAACATGACAGAAAATAGAGGACAAAGCGAGCAAAGAAGAACTTCCCGACAATCACCATACCGCAAGTACCATGAGCAAATGGCAATCAATCAAGAAGCAACACGGGACGTATGGAAATAGCTAGCTAACGGATGAGAATTACAAGACGGCGCAGAATGAAATAGCATGGCTTAAACAAAGGCTCTCTAGCAATCAAATCACGGACCTCTCGCGGTTTCCACTCTAGCACAAATGATGAACAAGGTGATATATGTGATGAC
Source organism: Dianthus caryophyllus (assembly GCA_023091065.1). Taxonomy (NCBI): domain Eukaryota; kingdom Viridiplantae; phylum Streptophyta; class Magnoliopsida; order Caryophyllales; family Caryophyllaceae; genus Dianthus; species Dianthus caryophyllus. The sequence continues at coordinate 3,864,633 of CM041529.1, read as the reverse complement.
ACTCACCTACTCGACTAGTAGAAGCACGCCCGCAATCTAATGTGGACCAAATCTCGCATTCCCGTACACAATTAATGTCACAAAAACGAAGCAAACATGAGGGCTTACATAGGAAATGAGGGTGTAAAGGCCAAAGAGAGGATAAGGGTGATAAGGTGGAACAAATGATTATGGATTCGTGGAGCTAAGCCACTAGAAACCACTCGTACTACTCAAGTGCTCGTCCAACCAACAAAGAGCCCAACCCTCATGGAAAACGGACCGAAAACAGCATATCGGTCTCCTTTACACATCCACGCAACATGACAACAAATTTCAAATGCTCACTCATGCAACAACAACAACAACTCTTACTTTTGTGCACACATTTTTCTTTCTTTTGTATTTTGTGTGTTGTGTTTTTTTTTTTTCAGATTTGTGTGTTTATTTTTCTCGAGCAATGAGCACACTCACAAGTATAGTTGCGGAAAACCTCATCAAAGGTCGGGGAAATAGCAATCCCGACTCAAATTCACCAACACTCTCAAAGCAAACGACGTCAGCAAGTCGTAGCAACGATCACAACCCAACGAACGAGCACAAGAGTAAACAAAGCGGTAACTAGCTAGGCTAAGGTAGGCTATTTGGCAATGTAGCTAGCAAACTCATGTGTATAAGGGGTATAAGGATCAAATATGAGAGGAATAAAAGCGATATAAGAACATGGTGAATAAAAAGCAATCAACTAAAGCCTCATATGCATAAACAAGTGACAAAATCGTGGGAAACACGGGATAGGGGCAACACTTATGCGTGTTGATATTACGTACCCCACGAGGAGAACTACTCACAACAAAGCACGGGGACCGGGATTGATGAACCGGCCTCTGGAGGCTCAAAACCTCAATAAAAGTAGCTATAGTCAGTGAATGATAAAGCCAACAAAGTAAAAGCACATGCCAACATCCGCAAACGCGTCTAAACATCCCTGTAGCGCTAATCCATCAATATAAATCATGCCAAAGCTAAAAGCAAACAAGGGAAGGGATGTCGGGAAAGATCAAGGTATAAACAAGCTCGCAAACAACGCTCGGGATACGTATTTTTGGTATTTTTGAGAATTTTTCTGATTTTTTTGTGATTTTTTGTGAATGTTTCAGATTTTTTGGATTTTTAGATTTTTTGGAAAAACGAAAAAAGAAAACGCAAAAATAAAACAGCAAAGCGTTTCTCCCCCCAAACCAGACGACACATTGTCCCCAATGTGTCCTAAAGCACATCAACACGGGGACATTAAAATAAGGGAGATAAAACGAGTAAAAAGTCTCAAAAGAAAACAAAGTACATACATGCTATATACAAAGCAAAACGTCCCCCCAAACCGGCTTAAAACGGGGGGCTCAGCAGAGGGTACTAGAAGTACCACCATCCATGGGTCTCGTCGTAGACGAACCTGGTTCCGTCATCCTCATACTCGCCATCATCGTCACATCCATCTCCATCATCAACAGCTCGGCCAACATTAGCATCATCACCATCATTCACATCACCCATTCGGCCTACACAAGCAACGCCACGCACGTCGTCTTTGATCACATCCTTCCCCGCGTCCTTCCTCCCTAAGGTACCTACAATCACATCACAACAGAGCACGGCCTCAAGAGGGTCCCTCTCGAGGACTTGAGGTAAGTACTCGTCCACACAATCATCAATGACATCGACCGCAAAGACATGCTCCTCCAACATAGGGCGTTTTAAAGCATTAGAAAGTTTGAAAGTAACTTTATCACCTCCTATATCCAACGTCAATTTCCCGTTCTTGACGTCTATGATTGCACCAGCAGTGTGCAAGAAAGGCCGACCCAATATGATAGGAATTTGGGAGTCCTCGGCCATGTCAAGAACGATGAAATCGACGGGAATGAAAAACTTACCCACTTTGACAGGAACGTCCTCCAAAACGCCTAGAGGGCGTTTGACAGAACGATCCGCCATCTGGAGCGTGATATTAGTAACTTTTAACGGCCCCATGTTGAGTTTCTCGCGTACGGAGTAAGGCAGAACGCTTACACTTGCACCTAAATCACATAAAGCGTTAGGAATCGAAACAGTACCAATCGTGCAAGGTATGGAGAAACTACCCGGATCCTTTAGCTTAGGAGGAGACTAGTTTTGTAAAAGTGCACTGCATTCCGCAGTAAAAGCCACAGTCTCGACCTCGCTAAACGACCTCTTTCGAGTGAGTATGTCTTTGAGAAATTTAGCGTAAGCAGGAACTTGAGTGACAAGTTCAGTAAAAGGAACCGTTACCTTCAAGTCCTTGACTACCTCCATGAACTTACCAAATTGACTATCGAGCTTTGATTTTACCACTCGACTTGGGAATGGTAGTTTGATTTGAATTGGCGGCTCGACAGGCTTGTCTTTAGCTTGCTGCGTCTCCTTGGTCTTGTTCACACCTCCCACGGCCTTCCCTCCTTGTCCTTGTGCACTCACGGCTGCACCACCACCATCCTCACTCACGGCCAGCCTCCTTGGGGGCCCACGGCTGCCCCTCCTCCATGCTCAGCTCCATTTCCCTTTGTACCTGCACCATTATCACTAGGAGCACTAAAATCGTTAGGAAAAAGGGAACGGTCTACCTTACTTACCACCTTCGCGGGTGGAGCATCGTAAGTAGGCATGGGTGGACCATCATAGCTCGTGCCACTTCGCAAGGAGATGGCATTGACGGTATCATGAGGTTGTGACCCTTGCGAAGGAAGATTACCCGGCTTCCGTTGAGAATTTGAGGAAGCAAGTTGAGCCATTTGCGTTTCGAGCATTTTGATGGCCGCGTCCTTCGCTTGATCGCTCTTTTGCATTTGAGCCATCATAGTTTCTTGATTTTTAGCCATTTGCATCATCATGGCTTGCATTGCACTCATTGGATCGGGGACCGAAGCGGCTTGCACGGGTGGTGGGACATTTTGAGCTTGAAAAATAGGACGATTGAAGGCCGGAGGGTTGTAGGGTCGTTGGGGATTAAATTGGCTGAAATTTTGGGGTGCATTATTGTAAGGGCTGTTTTGTTGTTGTTGTGGTGGAGGATTCAAAACATTTTGGCTCTTGTAGCTCAAGTTCGGGTGGTTTTTGTAACTCTCGTTATAGTAGTTGGAGTAAGGATTGTTTTGTGAATGTGTTTGAGATTGATAAGCATAGACGGGTGCATACATACCTCGGCATTCGGCTGAAGTGTGACCGAAAACGCCGCATGACCCGCAAGTTGGATCATTAGAAGTATGCATAGCCGCTACCGTTTGACCACTAGCGTTTAAGGAACCCGCTTGCATTTGACTCATCATCATCGCGGTCATAGCATCCATCTTAGCCGAAAGCATAGCCACCACATCACCATCATTCTTACCTCCGCTTCTAGGAACGTTCCTCGAGCTACCATATTGAGCATTGTGAATGGCCATGGCCTCGATCGTGTCAATGGCCTCCTCCACATCAATGTTATCGAACCTCCCATTAGCGGCGGAGTCAAGCACTTGGCGAGACTCATTGTACAACCCATTATAGAATTGCATGACGATAAACCATTTGTCCATGCCATGGTGAGGGCATTGACGTTGGAGCTCCTTATACCGTTCCCATGCATCAAAGAGAGACTCATCTCCCCTTTGCCGGAAGCTAGTGATTTGACTCCGTAGCATAGCGGTCTTCTCGGGCGGAAAGTACTTTTGGTAGAATGCCAACACAAGAGAGTTCCAATCGGTGATCGCAAGAGCAACACGATTTAAAGAATTCAACCACAACTTTGCCTTGTCTCGGAGGGAAAATGGGAAGAGCATCTCCCGAATTTGATCTTGAGTCACACCCGTTTGCTTTATCGTAGAGCAATAATCACAAAAGTTTTGGATGTGTAGGTTAGGGTCCTCACCGGGACTCCCTCCAAATTGAGTGTGTTCTATAAGGTTGATGAAAGCGGGCTTAACCTCAAAATTGTTGGCCGCTATGGTTGGCATAGCACTGCCCGTAGGAACTTGAGCCGCGGTCGGCCTCGAGTGATCGGAAAGCTTAACCATCTTCTTTATCTCGGGCACGGGTTCAATGTGGGATGAAGTAGAAGGGGAGACAGTAGCTTCCAAGTCCTTAAGCAAGTTCTTGCGCCTTAGAAATATACGCTCCGGCTCCGGGTCAAATGGAATTGCCAAGCCTTTTTGAGACGTACGTGATAACCTGGGCATGCACAACACTCGAGGAAGCTATAAGTAACGGCCTCAAGGAATTGAGGTTCCTTGAGACAAGAGTAACAAATGAGAAAAGAACCAAATAAACAACAGAAAACAAAGCCGTCTCCCCGGCAACGGCGCCAAAATTTGATAGGCTTAGTCGCGTCACCTAATCAAAAATAATTCCAAACTCAACACTAGCGGGTAGCAAGGGTAAGTCGGGTATCGTATCCACAGGGAGAAGGTTGCAATGTTGGTTATTTTGAACGATTCTAGTCTCGGTTCGAATGGTTGAAGTTACTAAAGCTATAGCGAAAGAATAAGGGGTTTAAACGATTAGGAAAAGGTCTAGGGAATCGGGTTAGGCATGGGGTAAGCTAGGTCAAGGGATGGTGATCGAAATGAGTAGGGAATCGCTCTCGCTAAGGGTAAAGCTAGGCCTCTCGGTCTTAAGCTTCCTTTAGGTCTCAAGTGCGGGCTCTCGCAACTTACAGGTGAGGGTCCTAATGATTGGTCTCGTACCCTACCTTAAACTAGGCTTTCGTTCTTAAGTTTAAGGGTGGAAAACGCTTGCTAAACGTTGGCCAGAGGATCAACAAACACAATCAAACACAAGACAATCAAAACGAGCGCGAAAACCTAACTCAAAAGATCATCAAAAACAACCCGAGCAAGCCCCCATGATTCACCCTTCTCCCTAGATAGTAAACTACTCACACATAGCGAATTTAACAATGAAAACGAAAGAGAAAGATGAAAACATGATCAATGACAATATATAATGAAATGACAAACAAAAAGGGAGAAGAAATTGATAATACCAATCAGAAATTCGCTGAACCAAAGGATGAATTCAACAACAAAAACCAAATAGACGCTTACACTAGAGCAATCCGAGTCGGGAATTCAAAGTACAAGATGAAAAACTATTTAAACTACCCTAAGTTTTTTATAGGAAGTACTTCAAAGTGTCCTAAGAATGCTCAGAAAAAATTAGACGAAAATAAGATGTTTTGATCCTTCAAATTGACGATGTATTTAAAGCACACGAGGAGTCAGACCCTGTACCTGGGCTCCGGGACAGTGGTCCCGTCCGGGACACCAAGGTGCTGCCTCCCAAGTGCACGGGATGGTCATCCCGTTGGATTCAGATTTTTTGTTGTTTTTGCCACTTTCTTTCCTTAGCTTATTTTTCACTTTTTGTCGTCCCAAGGCTAAGGGACGAGGCTCACGAGTAGGGACGAGTCTTAGAATGATAATGCAAGCTTCAAATCCCGTCCCAAGGTCCCGGGACACCTTCATTGGTTGAAACGAGGCTCGTACGCAAGCGAAACGCAACGAAACCAACTCGAATCACCTCCAAACTTCACGAAACTTTACGAAACTTCACGAAACCTCCCGAATAGCATCCTAAACTCCAAATAGCTGCTTATACCTGCAAAATGGACACAAAAACGCAGCAGGGCCAAAACGGAGAGAAATAGGAAGCGAAACGCATGTAAACGCACGGGAAACGCAAAGGAAAGCTCGTGAACAAGGGGCTATATATAGGTAAATATATGACACATCTGCAGATGACAGAAGAAAAATCAACTCATCCAAGGCTTTATTCCTGACGTGTTGGTTCAAGATCATGGCCGAATGAGCATTGTTATTGAATCTACTCTTGACGATTTCCACGAGTGTACCTGCTACGCTGCTCCTTGTTCGATCCTCGCGGACTTGGTACGTTGAGTATTGTGACCACGACCGTTAGAAGCAAGGCAAGGCAAGGCTGGCTCGGGCATGCTCATGGCTTCGTTATCGTCTTGGCAGGTCAAAGTTGTTGCTGAGTCGAATCTTGAACCTGTGATGTTCTGTCTTCTGCAACTGTCGTGCGCGTAGCTGCTCATCGTCTGATCGAAATTGCAATTGGGTTTGCGTTGCTACCCTTCACCATGGTGGTCATTACTGGAACGCGACAACGACACCCCTTCCTTCATGAGACAATCAGTTCATCCTGTTGATTACGCTGCCATGATGTCTGCAACTTCCTCCTGATGGAAATGACCCAGCTGAGACTCTGGTGATAGTAGTTGATGGAGCGGATGTCACGAGAGGGACAATTTCAGCTTTTCAGGGGTGTTCGAGCAAAACCACGCTATTTCACCGAGGGTGTTGCATTAGGATCGATAAGCTTTGAAGATACTTGGACATTGACTCGACCGTGACAATTGTACATCTGTTGCACCGTGGTCCACTCCTATCGTTGGTGGAAGAGATGGTTCACAAAGGACAATCACTGATTTTAATTACGATGATGCCACGCTGCATTCGAAAACTTGAAGCGAGTTGTCCTTTCTTCTCCTTTTTGGTGGCTTTTTTGTGACATGTCCAATTCTGTAGACCAAGCAAGGCTCTCAGATTGTATGCAGATGATTTCTTAGCAAATTTGGGACCTTTGGGTCAAAGAGTTTTGCTCATGTTCTGGCCCTTTCCGCATTCGCTTCGACTACGAGGGATTTATCTCAACATCAAACTTCGCTACAGACTGGACTTGTCGCTTTCAATTATGAACATTGTAATTTTTTGAGAGACATAAACACAATTTTGTCATCTTTTCGATAATAATAATGAATAAAATAAAGAATTTTTTTATCCATTACTTTATTCTTGAGAATGTTGATTTTTTTTACACATTTAGCCATTCACAGTTGTAGCACTTGCGGGCCAGGAGCAAGAACATTTTTTGATGTGGCTGCATCCAAGCTATATATTTTTGCTTAGACTGCCCACGTACTCGCTGATTGACAGGTGTGACAATTTTGCAAGTTCAAGCTGACGTAGTTCGGTGAAAACAAAGGGATTTTTTTTGGGTGTGGCTGCACTCGAGCGATGTGTTTACTGAAGTTGCCTACGTACTCGCAAGCACTTTGTACATTGCAAGATCAAGCCAACGTAGTTCAGGTTTTTTTTTTTTGTTTTGTTTTGTTTATTTGCAGTTTAAACTCTTGCTTAGGAGAGTCCTTTTTTTTTTTGGGGTGATAGCAGTTTAAACTCTTGCTTAGGAGAGTCCTTTTTGCAGTTTTAACTCTTGCTTGGGAGCGTGTTCTGCAGTTTTAGCTTTGCTTAGGAGCGTGGCTTGCAGTTTTGACTTTTGCATGGGAGCTAAGCTTGCGCTTGTTGATGCCCCCACAATATGACTATTTTCCTGGATGCGACTGCACTTGAGAAATGTGTATACTCAAGCTGCCTACGTACTTGCTAGGTGACATGGATGACAACTTCACAAGATCAAGTCGACGTAGTCCGTAAATTTCATTATTTTTTTACTTGGATGACATTTTTTTTCTTTGTGCAGTTTTAGCTCTTGCTTAGGAGTCTTGACTAGCAGTTTTGGCTCTTGCTGAGGAGCCTTCTTCGAGTTTCATGTTGTGGCCTTTCGACCATTAGCTATGTCTGTTGAGATTGTGTTGACAGTGACATGGTCAAAGTAACCGTCCGGAAAGTATTCTTTCAGTGTAACGAGAGTTGGAGGTTCTTGTTCAAGCAAATCGATGGGCATGCCATGTGTTTGCACCACCCTCTTCGATTTCTCCTTGGATTTACAGCATGACGAGCCTTCCTTCTTCTTTTGCTTGTTTTGATTTGCATGAGGTTGTGAGCATGACTTTGTTTGCTTCTTTGATCCCCTACGCGTTACCAAGGTCCATCCTTCGTCGTCACTTACTTCGTTGATGTCCTTGAGAGGCAAGCAATCACCTTGTGGCGTGGGCCGTGCATGTGGTAATAGTCGTCTGACCAATATTGACGAGGGCACGAGGCTACCAAACTGTAGCAAGCGCGCATCCCACTCGTGTTGTTCCACGGAACTCACTTCTATTGTCTTCTTCTCGTCTTCTTGGTCTTGTTTTTCGACCATCATGCTGGTGTAATTTGTTGCCACTACCTCGTCGGAGTCCAAGATGATTTTACCATCTCGTGAGAGTTGCATGATTTTCTCTTTGAATGTGATGCATTTCTCGAGAGGATGGCTAACTATTCGGTGATAGCGGCAAAAATTTGGATCATTCGTCCTATTTGCTTGATTAGGACGCTTTGATTCAGGCAATTGAATGATCCCCTTTTCTAAGAGGTCATCCAGCATGTTTGACAAATCAGAGTTTGGAAATGGATACTCCTTGGCCTGTAACTCTTCTAGTGCAAGTCTGTTTTGATTGAAGTTCTTTGTACGCCCGTCTTTCTCCTTGTTGTATTTTGGTTTTGCAGAAATTTTTATTGGCGTTTCATTTGGAGCGATGAGCATAGCTTCCTCAAGCTTATCCTTTGAGAATTTATCCCGCGTCTTGAAGGATGATGTGCGACTCTTGCTGCGCCCTTTAATCGTAACCTCCATGTCGTGGGCGCGTGTTGCTAACTCTTGGAAACTCCGTGGTTTGATGCCATTTAGAATGTATAGGAGATCCCAATTCATTCCATTGATGCACATTTCAACTGCAGAAGTTTCGCTCAAACGATCCTTGCATTCAAGACATAGGGCGCGCCATCGGTTGATGTAGTCAATTACAGGTTCGTCCTCCCATTGAGTTGTGTTCGTTAGCTCACTCATACTGACAACGCGTCGGGTGCTGTAGAACCTATCAAGGAATTCATTCTCCATGTGACTCCAGTTGTCTATAGACTCGGAGTCTAGATCAGTGTACCAGTCAAAAGCGACCCCTTTTAGGGAACGCACAAACTGCTTTACCATCAAGTCGCCATCAGTTCCGGCGTTGTTGCATGTTTCGACGAAGTGGGCGATGTGCTGTTTTGGGTTGCCTTTTCCATCAAACTGTTGCAATTTTGGAGGTTGATATCCAACGGGCATGCGCAGACTATCAATCCTCTTGGTGTATGGTTTTATGTACCGTAAGTTGCTGGAGTGGCTCTCGCCAAGTTGGTTCTTGATCGCATTGACAATCAAACTTTGTAGTTGTTCCTCGGTAAAGGAACCGACCTTTTCCTTTGGAGGCTCTTCTTCCTTCTCCTCCTCTTCTTCTTCTTCTTCTTCTTCTTCTTCTTCTTCGCTCTCGCTTTCGTTGGACGGAGTCTCGTTGCCCTTCTTGCGCAAATCTGCCACCTCCTTGCTAAGTTCCTCAATCTTTTTGTTCTTTTCTTCGTTGTCCTTCATGACCTTTTCCAAGCGTTCCATCAGGTCCGACAATTGTTCTTCAGCGGTCTTGGGGTTGATCGTCATGACGGAGGCAGAAGCGGGGCCTGAGCATTCAATGACTCGTCGCGGCGACGTCTTCCTTGATTCGCGAGGGGAAGTATTGCGCGTTGGCGACACCCTTGTTTCCTTCTGCGGTGGTGATGAGGCCTTGATCAATGCGGTTGCAGCAGCAGCAATGGAGGCAGCGGAGATCTTGCGCGGCCTTGTGGGGACGCGAGCGGCACGTAAGCTAGCAGCAGCTTCTTCAACAACAGCTTTCTTCGCCATCCTTCTGGTGCGCACTCCCGCCGATTGCGCGACAGTGGTAGCGGCCTTTGGGGATCCGATGAGGGCATCAACATAGGTCTTTTCAGCAGTAACAACGACGTTCTTCTGGGCAGACATCTTCTCAAAATTGATGACTTGGAAAATAGGACAAAAAGAGATGAGAGGTAGAGAGTTTCACGTCGGGTTCACCAAAAATTTGTAACAGCAAATTTTGTAAAAACAATTAAATGTAATACAAAATAAGCGTGACAAATAATATTTTATTAATTTCAAAAGATTGTGTGTACAAACCTCTAGAACTCCTCTGATTCTAATTTGTCGTACAAGGTATGAATGTCTTTGCAAAGAGAACAATGAATGATGCGGTAAATCGAATCTGCAGAGGATGGATACACTCTTCAAACCCGAGTTCTTGTCTTCCTCGAGAAGGTCGCGTGGACTTGGATCTCCCTTGAACTTGAGTTTGATTTACTTGTCAACGGCACCAATTTGATGTGCTTATGTTGATTTTGTCTTCACTAGAATTTGAGTCCTGAATTTAATGTGTTGACACTAGAAGAACTTTGTGTGTAAATCCTCTCTAGTAAATGTGGATGTGAGTTTTTTATCTGAATGAATTTCTCCTCACTTGAATTTGAATTCTTCTGAAGTTTTTAGAGTGAATTCTCTCAAGTGCTTTTTCTGAATGAAAATTTTTTTTCCCCTTTGAAATGAAGCCAAAGCTCTTTATTTATAGAGAATGCCTCCTCTCTTTGTGAGTTGGGCCTATTCATATTGCAGCCCGCTTCTTGAAGCTTGGTCCTTCTTTTATCTTCTTGGACTTTACCTCGACTACGGAGATTATTTTATTCTCCGCGCACAACCGGCCCATTTAATTAAATGTGGCTCGAATTGTCTTCCGACTGGATTTATGACCCGACACTCATTTGCCGTACCGAATCGACCCATTTTATTTATTTATTTATTTCGGGAGCAGAAAATGTTAAATTGAGCTGAAATCTTGTATTAACTCAAATTAACTGATTTAATTTATTTATTCGACACTTATAATTTTTTAGTATCTACACACCTTTAAAATATCTCTAAAAACTTATTCAATTAATTCTAAAATCTTACTTCGTGATTTTCAATACCTTTGAAATTACTATGTTTTAAATCGTATATTTTTTTACCTCATTTACAATCGAATTTGATTATTTTCAAATTTTTGAACTTATCAATACTTTTTCCAAATTCTCAACCTTTAAAATGAATTTTTATCTTTTCTACTTAAACTTAGTAAATATGTCAAAAAATTTCTTAAGGGGGTAGGAAAAAACAAAACATGATGGTTTAAAATCATTGATTAAAATTATTCAAAATCATTGTTTCAACCAACTTTAAACTATATATTTAATTTCAAATAAAATTTTAATTTGTTTTATTTTAAAACCCTTATATTTTAAATTTAAATTAATTACGTACGAAACTTCTAGTCGTGCTGAGTAGCAATGTACAACCTCTGTCTGTCACGGAGAGCAAAGCAAGTCGCAATCGACGCAGGGATATTCTCGTAATGTGCCCAAGGGTTACGAACAAACTACAGAAGCAAAAAATAAGTCAAGATCCGCAAACACAATCAAAGCACAAACACAAGGCATAAAAGGAATACAGACTCCTTTTACCTTATCAATGGTCATCCCGTTGAACACTACCCAAGCCGCGTCATAAGTCAAGCGAATACCCATCCGATCTGCCATCGCATAGGCATGGAAAGCAGGGTACTTCGCCGTCACGACAAAGTTATCTGGAAGCAGCGACGGGAAGTGAGCATAGCACCAAGACTATGAGGAAATAGAATACACGTAACCAAGGGAAAGCAAAACAAAAATAACAGAAACAAAGCAACAAAACATCACAAAAAAAAAAGCAGTCATACTTCCATCAACAGACCAGGGCCAACAAGAGACGGTCGCGACGCATTATCGATCTGATCAGGACGAACTTCATCCCTACAAAACCGAATCAAAAGGCCCAAGGCAGGAGTGACCCAGTCAAAATCACCCAACCTCGACAGGTTCCTCAGCGTCATCAACACAGCAGTCGAAGCCCTCTAGCCTTTGTCCCCGAAGTGAGTGGCCGACAGAAACCACCATAGCACAATCGGGCATTCTGCTCGTGGCTCACATCACTCACCTGCTTCTTCCCACCGCCTTTGAAGTAATCATCAAACCATGACGTCCGAGGCAGAAAAGTGTTCTGCTCACCCCTCGCACACCTAATACCGCCCCCAATCAAACGAACAACCGCTGCGCTAGAGATAGCGGGACGCGCCCTGTCCCAATCAATCGCCTCTTCCCCATGAGGCAGCCCTAAAACAATCGCGAGCGACGAAAAAGTAATGCCGACCTCATATCCAGGCATGTGGAACGTGTTAGTGGTGTCCCAGAACCGATCTAGTAACGCCTGTATCACAGTAAGGTGCGCATTCACGCTCTTCCCACGCACCTCCTTCCACTTTGACACCAGTGGACCAAAAGCAGTACCAAGGATTATACTACGCGACTCGATAGACGATTTCCGATCAAATGCATCCATTACAGTACGAAAACCGGAGAAGGTCCTCATAATGCCTAAACCGAAACTCACCTTCACCCGAGTCGACAAGTGCTCCAGTGGGTTCCAGACTAAGCTCACACCATCCCAATCCTTGGCGACATTTGCCCACAATCGCGGTCTCTAGGGATACGACGGCCTCAAGCCTAACTCCTCGACCACCCCCATGAACCTATCCCACGCAGCAGCCGTCCCTGCACCAGCAGCTGCAGCTGCATCTCCGGCTCTTATTGCAGCCTCATCGCCAGCCTCGTCCACCACCTGCTCCTCTTCACCCTGCTCCTCCTCGGACTCAGGGTCGCTCTCGAAAGCATCCTCAAGCCGACGAGGAGGACCACGTCTCGGCCTCTCAAGAGCAGGATCGCCTTCCGCCTCAACCTCGTCAGGGCCTACCCCACCTGAACCACCAGCACCACTGCCCTCACCTCGCTCGCAGCTACCACCAGTCTCGGCAGTACGACGACCGCGCGTCCGAACGCCACCCTCAGAACTACGAGTAACATCACCCACCTTACGCTTCCTACTAGGCATGTCGTTCCAACGACCACCCCCGCGACCTCCACCTCGACCTCTCCCGGCAGACGCCAGTGACTCTACAACAACGCCACGTCCGCGTCCAGCAACTCGCGAAGGCACGGACCCGACTCCACGCCCGCCAACAGAAGGCCTGGGCGACTCAGCAGCAACCCCACGTCCACCAACTAAGACGCAGTAACTCCACAAAGAGCTCCACAAAGAACCCTGGCCGCCTCGCAAAGATGCCCTACCCCGCCAACAGAAGGCCATATCGGCTCTACAGTGGTACTACGGTCACTGACAGAGGGCCTAGGAGACTCCGGGACAGCTCTCTGTACCTCACTCCCTGGCGTCAAAGTAGGAGGAGTCTTAAACAAATCGGACTGAGACGGACCCTTAGAGACCTCTAAATGCGGACGCAACTCTGACATCGGAGTACGCTCCTCCCTTGTAGCGCTGAAATCAATACTATGGTTAATATTCTCCATAGTACTAGTCGTAGGTATCACGATCTCAGGATCACCTGCCTGAATTCAAGAAATACTTTTAGGCAACGACAGTAGTGCAATATGACAAAATGGTATCCAGTCAAAGCAAATTCACGACCAACAGAAAAATACACATGCACAAAAACAGCAAAAAAAAAGAGCAAGTTTTAGGCCTATTTTTGATAGATAAGGCTAAAACAAAGCAGAAGCGCAGAAATGCATATTTTATGACACGTATACAATATATACGTCATACACATCTGGCCCAAAGAACAAGGATGCACAAAAGCAAAAGAAAAAGTAAGCGACACGGCGAAAAGCAAGCCTTTGGCCTATTTTTGACAGATAAGGCCAAAACAAAGCAGAAGCGCAAAAATGCGTATTTTATGACACGTATAGAATATATACGTCATACACGACCAATACAAAGAGCGAGAAGGTACAAAAAACAACAAAAGACCAAGTGAAACGACAGAAGACACGCTTTAGGCCTATTTTTGACAGATAAGGCCAAAACAACGCAGAGACACAGAAATGCATATTTTATGATACGTATACGATATATAAGTCATAATAAGCACCCTCAAAAAGTTTCGTGCAAAAATCATGTCCCGAACACCTTGACTGAATAGCTTTTACAAAACACAACTACAAAAATGACCTTTTCTTGGCCTTTCCTTGGCCAAAGAAGCCCTAAATTCCCATGAAACAACACCCTAATCAACCCAAGCAACATATGACAATATATTCAAGACTCGAGGCACGAAAAACAAGAAAAACGGTTTCAAGAAGCTTAGCCCAACTACACAAAAATACTCCAAAACGCCTCCAAATGACGCATTATCAACAAAATTAAGCAAGCCATACACCATACAAGTCATAACAACCCAAGACGGAAGTTTTCGACAAGTTTCGGAACCGAAATTTTCGACCCAAAATCGACCTACATATGAAAACGTACGTTCTTCCTCTAAAGTCCCTTTTTTCGCGCCTATTTAACGAAACAAATTTACCCATGCATTAGACTACTAATGGGTAACCTACATTGAAATTTTGAACGTGTTTCGAGACGAAAAACGAATAATGACCAAAATGCCCATGCTCTGTCACACGAAAAACAGCCCCAAAAGCTCGGGTTTTTCGCAAGCAATCACCAACAATAGCAAGACAAGCCTCATAGCACTCTCAAGCAACGATAATGGCAAAATTCAAATCAAACATAGCGGTTCAACATAAACCCTATAAAACGAATTTTGGGTTAAAACCGACTCAAACCGACTCCAAAACACGAAAAAGCAACTTGATTGAGTACATACCTTGATCCATTGCAAATCGTAGGAAGCAGAATGATGAAATTTGGTTGAAAAATCGCCGAGAACAAGTGTTTTAATTGAAGTATGTTTGTTGTTTTGTTTTCGGATGAATGAACAAACCCCTCCGTCTTCCCGTGTTTTTGAAACAAAAACCCATAACACACACTAAATCGCCAGTATACTGGCGATTTTTACAAAAATCGCCAGTAAACCGGCGATTTTTACAAAAATCGCCAGTAAACCGGCGATTTTTAGCTTGGTCACAGTGTTCTGCATTAGTCTGGGCTGATTTCTGTGGCCCATTACGCTACTAATCCACTCTTTTACACTCTTTTACGAGTTAAACACAAGAACACATACACTCTTTACGAGTCAAAAGTCAAAATACGTACAAGTCAAGTAGTATACACTCTTTACGAGTCAAAAAACAAAACTACGTATACTCCTCACGAGTCAAATACGTATATCTTTCAAACACACACACTCTTTACGAGTCAAAAATCAAAAATACGTACACTCCTCACGAGTCAAATACGTATATCTTTCAATCACATACACTCTTTACGAGTCAAAAATCAAATACGTATATCTTTCAAACACATACACTCTTTATGAGTCGAAAATCAAATACGTATACTCCTCACGAGTCAAATACGTATATCTTTCAAACACATACACTCTTTACGAGTCAAAAATCAAATACGTATACTCCGCACGAGTCAAATACGTATATCTTTCAAACACATACACTCTTTACGAGTCAAAAATCAAATACGTATATTCCTCACGAGTCAAATACGTATATCTTTCAAACACATACACTCTTTACGAGTCAAAAAGCAAAAAAATACGTATATTCCTCACGAGTCAAATACGTATACTTTTCAAATACATACACTCTCTACGAGTCAAAAAGCAAAAAAATACGTATATTCCTCACGAGTCAAATACGTATACTTTTCAAATACGTACACTCTTTACCATTCAAAAACAAAATACGCACTTTCTATCCAAGTCAAAACGCAGAAATGCGAATTCCTTCCGCGAATCAAGAATGCAGACACCCACGCTCTCTGCGAAAGAGAAAATCAAAATCACAAGTGCAGAAGCAAGCACACAGCAAACCCTCAAGACGCAGGAGATGACTAAGTTACAAAACGCCATCAAACGACATTCAAACAACAGCAGGCTGACATGCCTTTAAACATGCAGGACCGTCATGTCCTTAAACATGCCGTCCCGCCCCGCATTCCCGACACTAAGTCCTCGTCTCTTCCCGAGACACATACTTAGCGTCGCCAGGTAGTATCGAGACTGTAATGGTCCGGATACTATCTTTTAAGTTTGACTAGCGCTTTAGTCCAAGCTCAGCCAAACTGGGGGCTCTGTAGATACCCGTATCAGTACCCCCCAAAAACAAACCCGATGACGAAAAAGACTTTTCATGCATGTTTTAAAAATAAGACGAAACGGTACAAAAGTGTCTAAAACATTTTAGTCATTTTTAACGTATTAATTTGAATTTGCATACTTCGTAATAATGAATATTAATTTAGTCATTTTTAATCGTAAGTCGACACAATACGCACAAGCACGACACAAATCGCCTCACAAAATGGCCCAAGAACACAAAAACGACCCAAACACACAAAAACGGCCTAAAACACGCAAAAAGGCCCAAGCACCCGAAACGGACCAAAGCGCGTCCCGGGACACATCTTTACAAAACAAAACTTTACAACGTCGTAAAATAATATATTACAATATTATTTTATTTCGAGCCAAAATCGAAAAACACGACAAAAACCGAAACACGAAACACGAAAACGGAGCCGAGAAATCAACTTGAGTCAAGTTGATCCCCGGCCTTCAAAGTCAGTAACAACAAAACATAATCATAGCAAACCTATGGAAACATGTCATACTACATACGGCGCTAAAAAATCATCAATTGAAAAACGACAAAAAAATCGCGTGTACACAGGCGATTTTCCTGCCCCTGTATTGCACACTGGCGATTTGCTGGTTCACTGGCGATTTTTTGAGCAACCATGCATAAAACACGAAGTAATTGCTATAAATAGCAGCCCTTATTCGACTCAAAACACAACAATTCACCAATTCATAACACATTTCTCATCTTTAGTCAACATAATCATAAATCATATACACATACACTTATATTATACTTATAAAATCTCCACTCTAAAAACCGTCTTTGCATTTCAAGGTAAAAACTTTACCTTCGGATTGGACGTTTGAGACTTGGACAAAAGGGTTACCTTAGCCCACCTCGATATTTGCTTTAACGAACCCGTATTCGTAATACGGTTGTAGTAATTCGAATTGAAAGATTCGTCTAAACCTCGCCAATATCGCATAAATAAACGACTCAAAATCACTAAATTAAACACCACTTTTACATTATGCAAATTCTCGATTCATGCATTAAATTACGACTAAAACACGGATTCGACATTTAACTATATCGTTTCAATTAGTCTTTTTATTTTTAAACATGCAAAACCGAAGGTTTTACAAAATCTTAGAATTGAACACAAGTCGGAGAATAACGCTTATTTAGTAATTCAAATACAATGAATTATTAATCTTACGTATATTTCCTATAGCAAATCGTCATAGCTTTGACGACTTACATTCGTTTTACATACTTGTCAAGTCACATATTTGCATTTGTACGTAGCGTCCTATTAGCCCAAATATCGAAATTAAAGCATTTGTTTTCAAATTAGTAAAGACTACTTTTACGTAGGCTTTTTTATTACTGTTTTAATAATACATTTTGTCAAAACTTTCTAAATATAATCTCACTCCGAATCCTCTCTGGTTTCACAATAACCTCAGAAGGATAGGTATCGACGCACCTTGAAATCTAAGACCCTCGCGTCTTATGATTTTAAGACGCGCTGAAGAGGTTCCAAATTCCTTTAATATTTGGTGGCGACTCCGAAAATACATTTCAAAAGGATTTTTATATTTCTTTTGTCACGATTTCATGCAATGACATTCCCCATAGCAAAAGAGTCTCGAGCAAGCATTCAGCTCTACGAGCGCGCATGCAGTTTTCCTGCGCCGTGCATTCCGCCCCATGACTTATTACGAGGGCGGGCGCGAGCGGGGCGTCGAGAAGAGGTGGCACGATCCCTGGTACCTTCAAGCCTTTAAATAGCTTAAGATGCATAGAGTAACTTGGTGAACTAAATATTCCTAAACACTAAATCACATACTAACTACATTCTATTTTTTAGGAATTTATAGCTATGAACTAATAATTATAAAACAACCATTTGACTACTATTTTAAAATATATTTTGGATCATAATAGTCCATCACACCCCCTTGATTCAAAATATATCGGATCTTTGTTCGACTTTCTGCCTTGTCGAACTATGCTAGTCATTTCGTCCTTTGCAATTTCTTGCTTTCAAAGTTGATGAGCAATCTACCTTCAAACGGTATGCAATCCTTCTCGCACCCACACATGTTAGGCTCCACAACCAACTTTTAATACAGTCTCCTTCTGAGACTAAGACTGAGTCTCCTTGCTTGGACTCCAAAAAACCGTAAAATGCTCGATCAAATTTGTGAAGCCCTTATCTTCACTTTGTGACACAGTTCTCGGCACTCCCTTTGTGACCCACTTCTCCTCACTTTCTTGTTGGTGTGCATTACCACCAACTCTTATTTGGAGCACGTCTCTCCAAAAACAGATTATCGATGGAGCCCTTCTCTCCACCTCTTCATTTACGGTGCACTTCTCACCGATTTGTGAAGCACTTCTCTTCCCCAAACCATTTTTTGAATCTCTTCTCTTCACCAAAAACTATAGTAGAGCTTTCATTTTTGTCTACCAAACATGATAGAGAACCTCCTCTCTATCTCGCATCAAAACTTTTCTCACCAATTTTTTTTTTTTTTTTTTTTCTTTTAACGCCCCATTTGCGAATCGAACCTGGCTACTTAAGCGGAGGTGACGATTGAGTCATCCTTCTCGACTTAAGATAGCTATTATACCATGTAGAATTTTTAAGGGGAAAATATAATAGGGGAGAAAAAGGAGAAGTTATTATGAACTTGCTCAAATGACTAGTATAACAACGAAGCCTTTAAATTGCTTGAGATGCATAGAGTAACATAGTGAACTAAATATTCCTAAACACTAAATGACATACTAACTACATTCTATTTATTTGGAATTTATAACTATTAACTAATAATTATGAAACGACCATTTGACTACTATTTTAAAATATATTTAATTGGATCATAAAAATCTAACACACTAATCTCATTAGTCAATTAGTACACAATTAGTGAATTAACAATTAATCACTAATTCCCATCTCTTCAAACAATTTTATCGACATAAAATTTAATCATCCGAGTTCCCAACTCGATTTCTCTCTAAATTAATTCACTAACTAACTATTAGTCGATTTATCAAGTTACTAATCTAATTGTATCTCATACGATTAATTAGATTATTTATTTGGAGTATGTTTCTTTAGGTGTGACTCAAAGGGATCAATTGATTACCGTCGTCACACGACAATAACGTCAAACTCTAGTCAGCCAATCGTTATTGATTTATGTTAATTAATTGACAATAATTCAGGATTATCCCCATGAATTCTTTAATCGAGATTTATTATGTAATTGCACTATTTGTAGAGGACAATTACTCCAACAACATGAGCCATCTCCTTCCTCTAGTTGGGCATGGAGGCTAGTGTGTAGGGTGAGGGATGTTTTCAGAGCAGGCTACACAGAGAAAGGATACTCTTGGCTTTGTGGGTCTCAGTCTGCTAGCTGTTCACTGGGCTTATGGTGTATGGTGCAGGTTTAATGTGCCTAAATGGTCATTCATAGCTTGATTGGCTCATTTGAACAGGTTACTTACATTGGATAGGTTGGCTAAGCTTAGGATCATTACTGATGGTGTCTGTTTTCTTTGTGACTTGGGTCAGGAATCTATTTCCCATCTATTTTTTGATTGTTTGTACAGCAACATTTGCTTAACAAGGTTGGAGGCCTGGTTGGGATTCTCAATCAATGATAGGTTTTGGTAGAGGTTGTGCAAGAGGAGGGGACTGTCTAAGCTGCAGAAAGGTGTAGGGATGGCTGCTGTGAATGACTTTGTACATGGGCTGTGGTTCATACGTAGCAGGTGTAGCTGGAAGGTGTTCTTCCTTTTCTAGGGATACTTGTTGGCCAAGTGAAGACTAGTTTATTGTTGAGATTGGATGCCTTAAACCTGGGATGTCCGATTAGGAAAGATCAATGTTGGTTAATAAGTTTGAGATGTAAGAATGTTTATTATAATCTCTCCTTTGTGAGTACTTGCTGTAAGTGTAAAATTGACATGTTTTTGTAGTTAATATATACTTACCTTTTACCCAATAGAAGGAAAAAAAAAAAAAAAAAAAAAAGTTCAGACTGAAAATTTAATGGGATCACACTATTCAATCAAAATTTAGTTTGACATTATTTTGATCGATTATAATCCTTAACTTTTAAGTTTTCTGTGTTTACATTGATGCGGTCTAAAACTAATTTACATAGGTTCGGTACAGTCTTCGAATAGATGCTCCTACACGACCCTAATGGAAACAACAATATACACTAGACAACATAAACATCAAAACAAGTAGCTTTAGGATTACGTGGTGCCTAATTAATTACGGTTTAGACAGTCCTCTTCGCACACGTTCACACAAAATAAATACCAACAAACAAATAACCTAACAAAATTTCCTTGTCGCATTTGAGGCTATCAATTGTTTATGTACTCTACCTTGAGCTTTGTCCCCTAGAAAAACGTCGGCGTAACATATTAAATTACAAAAAAATGGGCTATATAATCGTAAGTCATTTATATACTCCCTACATCCCAAAATAATTGTCTCATTTTACCTAAATTTTGGATTTAAGGAATTTAAAAAAATATCACTCTCCTCTCTTAATCTTGACAATATTTTCTTATAATTTCAATTTTACCCTTAAACTAATATAGGTAAGAGAACCTAGCAACACACATTCACATAAAGGACTTATTCTTTCCAAATTTTATTTTCAAGACATTTCGATTCACCACTTCGATTCGATTCGATTCGATTCCTAACTCCATTCGATTCGATTCGATTCCACCAATTCGATTCGATTCAAAGACAAAGACAATTATGTTAGTTAATTGAACTTCATTCGGCCTGGGATTCGATTGGGCCAGCCATTCATTCGATCTGGGCCATTCATTTCGATTAGTTCGATTCACTGAGTCAATCTGATTCGATTCGATTCGATTTAAAAAGTCCGAAAGAACAGGTCCTAAGTATGACATTAGATAAGGGTAATTTAGTAATTGTTTCAAAAGAGACAATTATTTTGGGATTTTTCAAAAACCAAAAGGAGACAATTATTTTGAAATGGAGGGAGTAGTAAATATAAAAGCAGAATGCAGTAGACTAGTATTGTATTGTATTGAATGTTTTTGTACATCTTTGCACAGACTTTACATTGATATATATAGTTGGAATGGATGCCTATTATACAACCTAGGATAAAGTTGCAATATTACATATTTACGGAATAAATTTTGGTTGATTGATATGGTCAATCAAATCCTTCTTAATAGCTGCTAATTGAGATAATTAGATGATATAGTTTCCTTGTTTGGTGGGAGATTTGGTTTTGGGATATCCTTATCTTTTGATTCCTTAACTTTCCCCCGCAAGATGGACTGTCTGCTGACAAGGCCAATCTTGGACGTAAGAGCTTCAAACCGAGGACGCGGCAGAGGTTTCGTCAGCGCATCAGCTAGTTGATCATCACCGCTAATGTGTGTTACTCGTAGTGTACCTGCTTGCACCTGCTCACGGACAAAATGGAATGCTAGAGCTACGTGTTTCATTCGAGAGTGGAAGACGGGGTTAGCTGAGTAGTGGGTGGCACTTAAGTTATCACAATAGATTGTGGGTGGGGAGGTCGAACCAAGGCCAAGCTCGAGTAGGAGGGACTTGACCCAGAGCACTTCGGACGTAGTGTCTGCTACAGCACGGAATTCGGCCTCAGTAGAGGATCGAGCTATTGTCTGTTGCTTTTTGGAAGACCAGGCGATTGGATTTTTTCCAAGGTAGACTAGGTAGCCGGACGTGGATAGATAATTGTCGGTGTCTCCGGCCCAGTCTGCGTCACTGAAGGCATGTAGCTGAAGGGGTGTGTGGCGATGCAGTTGCAGACCAAGGTGCATTGTGCTGCGTAAGTAGCGTAGCAGCTTTCGTAGAGCTGTCCAATGAGTAGACTGTGGGCGTTGCATGAACTGTGCTAATTTGTTAATAGCAAACGATAGATCAGGTCGAGTGAGTGATAGGTACTGTAGACTTCCAACAGTTGAGCGATAGTTGGTAACGTCACAGGGAGCCGTGTCGGTGTTGAGAGTGAGGGGAGGATAGAAGAGCATTGGGGTTGGTGAGGGTTTGCAGTCAAGTAAGTCATGTTTCTGTAAAATGTCGTAAATGTATTTTGTTTGTGAGAGGAGTAGGCCATTCTGATTAGGAGTGACCTCGACCCCTAAAAAGTAGGAAAGGGAGCCTAAGTCTTTCAGAGAGAAACGGTTCGAGAATTGTGAGATAAAGGTTTCGAGAAAGCTCGTCGAGGGACCGGTGATGATAATATCGTCTACATAGACAAGTGCATAAAGGGTGGTTCTGTTTTTCTTGTAGATGAAGAGTGATGGGTCAGCGAGGGATACAGTAAACCCAAAATGAAGCAGATGCGATTTTAATTCGGTGTACCACGCTCGAGGAGCTTGTTTTAGGCCGTAGATAGCCTTTTTGAGGCGGCATACGTGTGTAGGAGTGTCAGAATGTATGAAACCCGGGGGTTGGGTCATGTAAACCGTGTCGTGGAGCGTGCCTTGGAGAAAGGCATTGTTTATGTCAAGCTGACGAAGTGACCAGCCTTGGGTGAGAGCAAGGGTGAGAATGAGACGAATAGTGACGGGTTTAACAACTGGACTGAATGTGTCAGTATAGTTGATTCCTTGCTTTTGGTGAAACCCTTTTGCGACCAAGCGAGCTTTATATTTTTGAATTGTATTGTCGGGGTTATATTTGACGCGATATACCCACTTACAGCCAACCACGTGTTGAGCTTCATGTGCAGGCACGAGGGTCCATGTGTCGTTTCGTGTTAAGGCATCGTATTCCTCGATCATGGCGGCACGCCAGTGAGGGGATGTGAGTGCTTGTTTGGTAGTGGTAGGAGTCGAGTGCGAGGAGTCAACAGTGGCTAATTGAGCGTATTTGGGATTTGGTTTGCGAATGTTGTTGGATAAACGCGTGACAGGTCGTGTTGAAGAGGGCTGCTGTGTGCTGGCACATGGTGGGTTGGATGGTGGTGCGAGAGGCTGGGAAGAAGGGGATGAAGTGTCAGGTGAAGGCGAGGGAGAGGTGGTAGTTGGCAGGGGAGACGTAGCAGGGGGTCGAGAAGGGGAGACAGAAGTCAGAGGAGAGGTAATGGTGGTGGTATTTGGTGCAGGAGACTGATTCAGGGGGCTGAGTGCAGTGGTGGTGCTGTTGACAGGGAGAAAAGTAACAGGTGGTTCACACCAGGTGTGTACGGGTGGTTCAGGTGTGGTTCGAGCATGAGCAGCAAGGTGTGGGTAGGGGAAGGTGCTTTCAACAAATGTGACATGTCGAGAGGTATAAACCCGGTTCGTGGTGGGGTCAAGACATTGATACGCGCTCTGGGTAGTGGAGTATCCGAGAAAGACGCAAGCAACTGATTTCGGGTCGAGTTTGTTAGTTGAATAGGGTCGGAGCCAAGGGTAGCAAAGGCAACCAAAGGCTCGGAGTTTGGCATAAGACGGATGTTTGTCAAGATTTGCGAGATTTGCGAGATTTGCGAGTTCAATAGTGCAAGTTTTAATACTATGCATGTAACTGGTAATCGATTGAGTTGGCTGCTTAGTAATAGATTCGAGACGTTTTTTGATAGACTGGATGTGTGTACGAGAGGGATTAGCAAAAAGATTAGAGAGAGCGGTCCACATCTCGTGGGAGAACTTGCAAGGAGTTATTTGAGAGGTGATTTCCTCGGTAAGTGTCCCAGCAATAGCGCTGCGAATAAGACTATCCTGTCGAAGCCAAGGATCATAAGCGGGATTGGGAACCGACTTATCGTTTTCAGTGATGGTGGCCGAAGGACAGGGTTTAGACCCATCCACGTAGCCAAAGAGAGCCATACCTTCAAGGAATGCTTGAACTTGGTAGGACCATTGAGTATAGTTCGTCGGGGTCAGAGATTTGCATTGCGCGAGATTGACATAGATGATTGGACCATTGGGGTCAGCCGAGTTAGGCAAAAGCAGCGCGTGGGAGGACATCGTCGAGAAACAGAGGTGTTACAGCGGAGGACCGTTGGCGATCGATACCATATAAAAGCAGAATGCAGTAGAGTAGTATTGTATTGTATTGAATGTTTTTGTACATCTTTGCACAGACTTTACATTGATATATATAATTGGAATGGATGCCTATTATACAACCTAGGATAAAGTTGCAATATTACATATTTACGGAATAAATTTTGGTTGATTGATATGGTCAATCAAATCCTTCTTAATAGCTGCTAATTGAGATAATTAGATGATATAGTTTCCTTGTTTGGTGGGAGATTTGGTTTTGGGATATCCTTATCTTTTGATTCCTTAACAGTAAATTGGTGAGATTTCAAAAATGGATAACCAATTTAGCAGAAAATAGTGTAATAATGTTTCTATTACTAATTAGATTTTCAAACTAATTTTCTACTTTACACATACTTTTAAATTGAACTCTAAACTGATTAGTGAAATACAGAGTAATGCGTTGGTGGAAGTCAGGTATGGTTATTATATGTTCAAGTTTATCCCTTTATGGTAATGATCATTTGATTTCACTAATTATTTTTAGATTGTTCTGTTAGAACATACCTAATATTTTGGGCATTCTGCGAAAAAACATCTAAAGTTTTTTTTTTTTTTTTTTGTTTTCTTGGTACAAACCCACTTCATTTGTTAAAAAACACCAAATTAAAAATTATGTAAATAAAGGTTAATTTTTCGTCTTGACTAACGGAAAACATGGCATCTACACTCCATTATTAAAATTGCCTTCTCCAAACCGATTAATTTTTACTCGACCGAAGAGGTTTCCTTCCATAAAACTAACGGAATACATGACACACCCTCTGACCCTCACATATTCCATTAGTCAAGACAAAAATTTACCTTTTTTAATGAAATTTCATTTTAGTGTTTTTATAACAAATAAAGTTAAACATTAGTAAGTTTGTGAAAAAAAAGTAAATTAGGTGTTTCTTTGCAAGAAGAATAGAAGATAGGTGTAGAGGTGGGAAAAATTCAGGCCGTGCCGGGTTTCGGGCCGGCCCGTCGTGCCCAACCAAAAAATTGGCCAGCCCAAAGCACAGATTTTGTGCCTTTGGGCCGTGCTCGGACCAGGCCCAATTTATTTTTTTGAAGCCGAAGCCCGGGCCAAGCACGGTTATATTCGGGCCGTGCTTGTGCCGGGCTCGGGCTGTGTTCGGACCGATTTCGTGCCTAATTCGGGCCGGAATCGGGCCGTGCACAATTTATTTTCAGATTTGATTTTTATATTTTTGTTAACTATTATTTGGGTATTTTCGGAGTTCTTGTTGTAATTATAAGTTAGGTTTTTTTTTTTTAATTATAAGTTAGTTTTTATTATTATAAGTTAGTTTGTGAATTTTTATATATTATTATGTAGTTGAATTGTTTTCCTTATGCTTAAATTATTTACTATAAACTCATAAAAAGAATAAGCAACGACGAAAGAGTAATAAATGATAAAAATTATAGATTAAGAAATTATGAATTGATAAAGAACTAAAAATTCTATTAAAATTATTGAAAATGCAAATACACTAAATTTTTGTCGTCGTTATTGTACAAATGTATTAATATTAAATTACAAATTCATTAAGCGTTGGATTCGGTACTTGTTTCCTCGTCGCTATTCTCGTCTTCTTCGTTCTCTAACCCTTGCGTTCTTTCTTCGGCATCCATCCAATCTTTGTAGCACACACACATTTCAAGTGTATCTGATCTCAAACTAGTTCTTTGTTCGTCCAACACCCGTTTAGATGCACTAAATGCCCTTTCAGATGCAACCGACGATACTTGAATGCTTAAAAAGTCTTGCACCATTGCAGACATCACCGGAAGTTGTCTACGTTGTCCTTTCCACAAAAGCAAAAGATCCAACACGTTTGCCTCCTCATCTGTAAAAGAACGAAGCTAATCGTAGTTAATATACATATGATACTCCACCAAGTCGGATGTAGTACTAGTAGATTGTGCTACATCCGGCCGTAACTGCCTAACTAGGCCCTTAAGTTTGTTAAGGGTGGCTCCTGCAAAAGCTCTACTACCACCAACACTACTGGAACTTGCACGAAAAGGTTGACGAGTTGAGGTACCAATACGAGACTCATAGTGGTTATATACATTAAAAAGAAGCTTGTCTAATTTCATCTCTATACGAATCCCGATCAAAATATATGTTCATTAATTGTTTATAAATAGTAACTAACGATATAGCTCCGTCAAATTTCCACCTAGGGTCTAAAGTAAGAGCAAAAACATAAACATAAGGAATGTTCGTCCAATATTTGAGAAACTTTTCCTCCATTTTGGGAGGAAACCCAAGGTAAGACTCTTGACCACGATATTGTTTAAAAAGTTCGGCAATGGAAATAATGTTGCCAAGAAAATAAGGGGCGGTGGTTTTATATACATGTGAAAAAAATTTAGTGGCATCCATAAAAGCACACAAAAAATCAACATACATCTCCATATTGTTCCAATGGTGATCAAGTAATGGACTATCAGGAAAAACACCATTCCAAAATGCAGTAAGAGGTTGTTTATACTCAATACAAGCAGATAACATAATATACATAGAATTCCACCTAATGTTGTTTTCCATTGGAAATTTTCTATACTTAACACCTACAGATTTACAATAATTTCGCCACTCTTGACGTCTCGACTTGCTCGAATTCAAGTGAAGAAAACATGTTTTAAAATTGAATGATATTGCTTAAGACCTTCAAGACCGTCTCTAACACATAAGTTTAAAACGTGACAAGCACATCTCACATGCAACAAATCACCATTCAATAATACAGATTCTAAGCTATTTTTCAACATATTAGCCACAGCGGTCATACTCGTTGCATTATCAAAAGTGACGGTTAATATTTTAGATCTAATATTATATTCACAAATGTTGTTCATAATAATGTTATGCATGTTAATAGCGTTATGCGGAAATTCTAATTTAGAAAAAGAAATATTTCGCTTTTGTAAATTCCACTCACGATCTACCTAATGAGCGGTAATACATATATATGAGTAATCACAACCAGAATCCCATGCATCAGCAGTTAAGTTAAATTTACATGTTAAGTTTTCAAAATCGGCAATTAATTTTTGTTTTAATGTACAATATTGTTGCATTGCATTACTTCTAACTGTTCTTCTACCCGTAGGTTTATGCTCTGGTTGGTTCTTTTTAATATATCTGTTAAATGCATTACGTACCGCAAGTAAAAATGGTTCTTCTGTTTGGATGATCATTTTAGACAATTATGCGCCACATTCATTATAATCATATATATATTGTTCAGGGGCATTGGGTCGAGCCAAAAAGTCATCCATTGTTCTTTGCCCAGGTTGAGGAATTGCTGTACATTTATTACGTATGTGTCTAATTAGGTGACAAGTGCCATTTTTCGACTTAGCTGTGTATATTGTGTGACAATATCTACACTTAGCTCTTTGTTTGTCCGTAGTTAAGAAATAATGTGGCCATGCAGTACTAGAGTTTTTTCTACTTATTACTTTTAACATATCACTTTCGGTCATCCAAACATTGGTAATGTTGGGGGCTAAGAGTACTGCCGGATCAGTCTCTGTGTTAGTAGTATGGGTTGAGGATTCGGGTTGGGTCGAGGATTCAGGTTGGGTCGAGGTCTCGGGTTGTGAGTAAGTGGAAGACCCTTCTTGTGACCGTTGTGAATATTGACTTGGATTCGAAAATGGGAACATTGGTTGAGGTCTGATAGCATGTGGTCTAATTGGTTGGTCGAATTGTGGATAAGGACTTATAAATTGACTCATGTCGGGCACATTTTCAAAAATTGTCGGCAATGTGTGAGGTGAAAATAGATTTGTAGGATTAACACCGAAAGGAGTCGGATTTTGATTTGACCATTGAATATTTTGTAACTCTGAAGGAGTAAAACCCGCCCATTGGTTCATGTTAAATGTTTGAGTTTGTGGTGTTACGGGGGTGGGTGATTCCGGTTGGGTCGAAGTCGTACCACGTGCTCTCTTAGAATTATAAGTTTGTTGAGAATTAGGATCCATAGTGATTAGTGATTTAGTGATTACTAATTAGTGAATACGCAAGTAGATATTTAAACCAATCAAGCAAATAAATAATTTAACTAATATAACAATTAAATAATTAAAGTAATTATACAAATAAATAAATACGGAGTATAAAGTTAGAAATTGCAAACAAAGCTATAGGAGTATTGGATGACGGATTGTAAAATTCGAAGAGAAGGCGTAAACTCCAGCAATTTTATTAACCCGATTATATAAACCCGATTATTATAAGTAACACAATTTTTTTTATATTGCTAAAATAATCTAGTATTAATAATTTTATATAATATTTTTAAGCTATATTTTTTTGTAAGATTAAGTTGAAAATTGAAGATGAGAAGAAGAGTTGGATTGAGTTGTGGAAAATGAATTGAAAATATGGGTATTTATAGAAAATAAATTAGAGTTAAAAAAAAAAATAATAAAAAAAAAAAATAATAATAAAAAAAAAATAAAAAAATCTGTAAGAACTAAGAAGAAGCCGTTGCAAATTTGGAATGTAATGGTAAAAAACGGGCAGAAAGCGTGCCAATCCGGGCCGTACCCAAATCGAGCCGAATCCGGGCCAAAAACCCGGGGTTCGTGCTGGGCCGGGCCAAATTCCATTTTTTTGGGAAACAAAGCACGAACACAAGCCCGGCGAGTCGTGCTCGTGCCTGCACTAAAACCAAATCGGGCCGGGCCGTGCACCGGTTTGCCAGCTTTAGATAGGTGTGTTTTACTCTAATTTTTACTTTGAAATACGGAGAAGCATATTATACGATGATGTGTATATGTGTAATTAATTGGATTGATGCATGAACCTCATTTACGACCTATTAACAAATTCTTCTTTACAATATATAGGATGTCACTTATATATGGCAACTGAGTTATGTTGTAACAAACTCAATAATTTTATAAAGGCATTCTATGGTGGTAATATGAATTAAAGTGATAATCATAAATGGCCAGGGTCATGGACACGACAAGAAAAATGTCCACTTTATTAACCGTAGGAAGTTTCATCTCAAATCGATAGGCAATGGGTAGAGAGTCGTTAAATTTATAAGTTATACATTTTCATATGTTTCACCGTTGGGAGACCCTTACATGTGGAGCTCCTTCACACGCGGCCTGAGCCACGCCCACAACAATGAGAATGTCGATTCACCGACCGTTAGAGGTTCTATCCCAAAATCAATTGATAATGGGTCGAGTGAATTCTTTACTTCATAAACTAGAAATTCTCATATGTTTTACCGATGTGGGACCTTACAAGTAGAGCTTCACAATTAAACACATAAAACAAGTTCTAACATTTATCTATTTATTTACACAAAAAAATACTAAAGAGAAATTTTAAAATCGAAACACAAAGATATTTCTAATGTTATTACGGTGGTAGAAAATTCATCATCTCTTGGTTAATTAAACTTCATTTAGCTAATAATAATAATTTATATTTTACCAAATAAATGTAAAATGTGTGAAATACTTTGTATACTTGATTAGTATAATACTAGTCTCTCCTTTTAATTTATAAAAGATATTTCTAATACATGTTTTAAAGGAGCATGATATTAAGAATCTAAAAATACAAATTGTTCTCAAATATTTTACGAATATAACTAAAATAATTAATTATCTGATATGCTTAATCGCTCTCACCTAATCAAAAGTAAACCTGACAAACCTATGGGTAGTTAGGGTAAGTCGGGGTCGAGTACACAAGGAGATGGTTGTATTTGTAGGTTACCTATGGAGTGATTCTAGTCTCGGTCGGTTCGATTGTTGGATGATTGCTATAGCTAAGCGCAGGTAAAGGTTTAACTTATATGAGAAAGGTCTAGGAAGTTGGGTTAGGCACGGGATAAGCTAGATCTAGGGATGATGATCGGATTGAGTAGGGAAACACACTTGCTAAAGATGTAGCTTGTCCTCTCGGTCTTAAGCTTCCTCTAGGTCTCGTTAACGGGCTCTCGCAACTTACTAACAAGGGTCCTAATGATTGTCTCGCGCCTCTCCTCGAACTAGGCTTTCGATCTTAGGTTCAAGGGTGCTAAAAGCTTGCTAAAACTTGGCCAAAGGTTTAACAAATACAATCAAACAAGACAATCAAAACAAATGCAAGACCCTAACTCAAAACGATCATCAAAATAATTAACCCAAAAGATCACTCATGCTTCACCCTTCTCCCTAGATTAAAGGACTGCTCAAACATGATCAATAACATAACTAAAGCAAGAGAATAAGTGAAACCCATGATCTTCAAACAATGTAAATTGAAATTGAAATGAAAAGGATGAGAAAATCAATACCAACAAAAGGGGAAATGGATGATAACTTGAGTAAAGATGACAAAGATGAATTCAAAGAACAATTCTCGAGTCAGGAATGAAAATAATACAATCAAATTCAAAGAGCCAAAATCCAAGAACTATCAAACTAAGTTTTTCTAGAGGTGTTTTACGTGTATGAAAAAGCCTTGGTTGAAATATGCCCAAACCCCCAAACAAATACTCGATCAAATGAAGCATACGAAGAGTCTAAAGCCGTCCCAAGGGGTAGGGACAAGTGTCCCAGTCGGGACCACATCCCAAGTGGTCGGGATGACCATCCTGAGAGCTCCAGCCGCTTCCTCTTGCATTGTTCTTGCTTCCAACTTCTTGTATGTCGTCCCTATGGCTTGGGACAAGGCATGGCTCGTCCCTATCGCTTGGGACGAGGTCTAAAATGAGGATATAGGTTTCTTATGTATCCCAAGTAGTAGGGACGGAGAGTGTTTCGTTCCAACACGTAGGGACGGAACCAAAAACGAGGAAATGAGCTTCATACTTCGTCCTAGAGGCTAGGGACGACTCCAAAACACTTTGAAATGACTCGTGCTCATCCTTGATAATGTAAACTCGACTCTAATCGTCACGTAGCGTCCCAGGAATCCTTCAAACATCCATATATAGCTCGTACTCAACCGAAACCATGAGAAATCAACACGAAATGCCACATAGTGAACTCGGGACTTCAAAGTATCGTCCCGACTAGCATCCATCCTCCTCAAATAAGCGTGTACCTACAAAATAGAACCAAAACACAAACCAGAGACACGCGGAGGGAAAATGATAGAATAAAGCATGAAAAAGCGCTAGAAACGGCATAAATCGCTAGTGACTCGAGGACTAAAAGTACATATAAATACGACACATCATTATCTTACTTTATGTTTTTTTTTTTTTAAAAAAAAATTTTCCATATTGTATGAACCATATTGTACCATATTATTTCGAATCCTAAACATGTAACACATTGATAAATCCCTTTTCTATCTTATGGACCAAAACCAATCATATTGTATGATTGCTCCACAACCAGCAATCTCCTTTCCATGAAAAATCTGTATAAAAATCTTGTCGTAAACAACATGAAAATCACAAAAATTTAATCTTTGACATTCTAATTCGTCCGTTCCAGTCATTTGTTTACACTTTTCATTTTTGGGGTATACGAGTCATTTGTTTACACTTTTCATTAATGTTTTTGGTGACCCATGTGAAGAGTGAACCCAACTTCTTTAACCAATTACATTGGTTAATTTTATCTACTTTATACTAAGTGGGACCTCATTTGTACTTCTATTATTATTTTAATTGTTTTTTTTTCACTATCTCTCTCCTCATATCGATAAATGTGTATAAAGTAAACGTAAACAAATCACCGAAACGGAGGGAGTAGCTTCAAAAGCGAGAAAAAAAATATACAGACATAATTACTCCCTCCGTCTTCTTTTCTTTTTCACAATTTTTAAGGAAAAAACAATTGGGTAGAATGAAAAAAAGTTTAATA
The DNA here is from genome assembly GCA_023091065.1 of Dianthus caryophyllus. Classification (NCBI taxonomy): domain Eukaryota; kingdom Viridiplantae; phylum Streptophyta; class Magnoliopsida; order Caryophyllales; family Caryophyllaceae; genus Dianthus; species Dianthus caryophyllus. The sequence goes on along the minus strand of CM041529.1, from coordinate 3,832,750 downwards.
TTTTAATAATAAAAATTAATTGTGTGTGGGAAAAATTACTATATGTAAAATAAAAAAGTTATTAAAAAAAATGGAGTTAATAATTGGAAATTTTTTTTTGTAAAGAATAGAGAAGTTTGTATGAAAAAGCAAAGGGAGTATTTCTTACCAACATTTCATTCATATATATATAAATACACTTTCATCACTAGCTATTATGTATGTACACTTGCTTTAATTTCTAACAATATGATTAAACACTAATAATCAATTATAGAAAATCTTATTCAAAGACAATTTTACACTTATAATTAATCTATTGAAGTTATTGTAGAACGCACGTATCCATAATCTAAGCTGGCATAATATGCTTTTTGTTTTGTTGACTCGTACATGTACGTAAAACCATCTTATACGAATTTTACTGCCCAAATTATTATATTATATTACTGTTGTTGGTGTCTAAAATCAAACCAAATTTGCTTGAACACCTGAATAATAACTTCATGGTACTCATCTGAATTAAGTGAAAGATAACAAGCAAGTAAATTCTCTAAATCTTTTGAAGCCCTTAGATTATTTTGAACTATCATCTCAACCATTGATTCTTTGAAGTCTTTATGAGGATCAAAAGATGATTTCACCACTGCAAAACTCTCTGAAATGCTTCTTCTCTTCTTAGAGCTAGTGCTCCTCCTACCACCATTTTTGTTCCCATTTTGCCCCTGTTTTCTCCCTATGATTCTTGGTGAATTGACCTTTACCCTTACCCCTCCTATGGAGTTACTCGTCAATTTCCTTGATTGTGGGCTATTCTTCGGTTTCATGTTTCCTTTTTCAATGTAATTTTTCGGTGTTTGGACTTTCCGTCTAGTGATGATCGGCGCAAGCCGAGGAGTGAAATGCTCAGCCTTATTATTAGTATCATCGTTATGGTCGAGCATGCTCTGCTTATTATCAGCATAGAGTGCTTTAAATTTAAGCAGAGCATCCTCGACTAGGAAACCAACGTTGTCAACTGTACTGCTCACAACGTTGGTTTCCTTGCTCACAAGAGGGGGCGAGGCTGGAGACCGGGACTTAGACCCCGAAGATTGAGAAGTGAAAGTAGATTGACAACTACACGATGAGGTAGTGCTACTCCTCCTAGAAGATAATCTCCTAGATTTTGAATTTGAGTTTGACTTTCTAGGAGAAGGTTTAGCAAGATCAATTGTGAGCTCTCTAGTAATATGGTATGACTTCCTTGATTGACATTGCGGTTCGGGTATCCTACTCGTCTCCTCAACCGACAATGGCGGAGGAGACGGTGGTGGTGGTGGCGGCGGCGGTGGCGAAAGATGGTGCTTATTGAGCATATAAGAAGGGACACATTGGCTTCTTTTATTTGTTTTTTTAGTCTCTTTACGCTTGAAAAACCAATTATTTGGTATCATATCGCTTAGCTTAAACCTATCGTAGCCCATAATTTTGAGTGCTCTTTTTTTTCCTTTTTTTTTTTTTTTTTTTTTTTTTTTTTCCTTTGTTGAGATTTGTGTGTAGTAGAGAGGTAGTTGTGTGGTAGTAAGAAAAAGGGTAAGTAGAAGGTTGAGTTTTGAAATTAAATAGAGGGGAAAGGAGGCGAGTATATATTGAAATAAAGTGGCCCAATCAAATAAGCCTTAGACAAAAGAGTGAGGGAGAAGATGAGGTGGGTGCGTAATTATCGTCCACAATATTGTTTAATGTTGTTGAATTGACTTCTTTTAATTGATTAGGTCGAGTAAGTTCAATATTATAAGTTCATAATAGTAAGTTGTGTAATTTAACTCTTTTATGCTTAGGTCGAGTAAAATTGATTATAAGTTCAATATTAATGAAAATTAATCTTGGATGGATATGGAAGGGTCTAGTTATGTTGTCATTGAGTTTGTCAAGCTTTCAGTCAACTTAATTCATAATGTTTACTTTCGTATTTTGGTATAGAAAAAAGTTGAACTAAATAATTTGAGTACGATTCAAATTGCAACCACGATTTGATCCTGCAATGTTTATTGTTGTTATATATATATATATAATAAATAAGTACAAAGTATGTAAATATATTTGGTGGATTGAAAAGAAACAGGATCATTTGTGGGTTAAATGGATCAATCACGTTTATATGAAAGGTGTCTCCTGGGCTGATTATAGCCCTCCTTTGGATTGTGCTTGGTCTTGGAGGAAAATAGCTCACTGTATGACGACTTTCAGAGCAGGTATGTCGTCTCCAGTCTTTGCTGATACGTATTCTGTTATGGAAGCTTATCATTGGCTAAGAGAAGAAAAGCAAGTGGTTCCGTGGAGGTATGTCTGCTGGAACTCTCTGAATATACCTCGATGCTCCTTTATTTTCTGGGAGTATAAACTTGGGAGACTATTTACTCTTGATAGAATGAAGAGGATGGGATATAGTGGTGCTGATAATTGTTTGATGTGTAATGTTGATTCGGAAACACACCAGCACTTGTTCCACGACTGCTGCTTTGCACAGCTGTGCTGGAAGGAGCTACAAACGCTGCTGTCGGTTCGTTTCTGGCCTGATCGTATTGAGCAATGGTGTCGCAGGGGTACTACGCTTTCTAAGCTTGTAAGGAATGTTGTGGCGGCTTGTGTAGTTGCTGTTATCTATAGCATTTGGAGTATGAGGAACAAAGCTCGGATTGAGCACGTAGTGTTTCATCCGAAGTGGGTGGTTGAGCATGCGGTAGAGGATGTTCTTGTGAGATTTAGAGCGCGAAACAAATCTTTCTTATCTTTATATGATCGTACTTGGTTGAGTAAATTGTAATCGGTGTGATGCACACTCTGTCATCAAATGCTGTAATCGGGTTTTTATTATTAATATACTTACATTTTCCCCAAAAAAGTACAAAGTATGTCGTGTGCAGCTCATAAAATTGAATTGAATATTATTTTTATCGGGGTTGATATTTCATGAAATAACTTTTATGTACTCGTACAATTTAAAGAGCAATGTGTCACTATCATGTGGATTGTTCTGACAAAATTAATCTTTTTTTTTTCTTTTTTTTTTTGCGGTAGACAAAATTAATCTAATATCAAATTACGTATGGTAAATAAATACAACTAATCTACCATACGATCATATTCGTCATGTCAATTCATGATTTGCATCTACTTTCTTTAATTTGGTCAATCATTAAATTAAATACCTAATTACGATTATAATTCATTTGTATCTGTTTTTTTGAATGTTTAAAAAGAAATTTTACCCACCTGGTAAAGGTAACTGTGAAGATTGAGTTATGAAAATTAATTGAGTGGTTGGGACTTGGGAGGGAGTAATGGCAAATTATCAAGACAAATGAAATATACGGAGTATTATACTCCGTATATTGTCTAGTCCTCCATTATTTGTTCACCAACCTAACATTATACAAATGTGAATTAACAAAATAATGTCGGGAATCAAATGTGGTAAATTAGGCGAACAAGATGATTAAATATTGTAGTCAAACAAGAATGTGCACGCTTGGAAAAGAACTTGTCTACTACTGCATTTGCATTGCCCACATGGCTGTCTTGCGGCAGTAAATAGAGAATCTGTATTTATTACTCCATCATCTCAAAATAAGTGTTCCATTTAGTTGACTTGACTACGTCGTTTAGTTTTGATGATGACATTAATTTTTATTTACTATGCTATAATCCGTATGTTAGTGTTTATGATACTTCGTAGGTTGTGAAACACTCGACTAAAGAATCAAGTTATTGTCATGGGAAACGCGAATCTACTCAAGGTTATACAATTCTTCATGAAGAATTAGTACGGACTACTTAATGTATAAGTATGATCCTTATAATGACAAGGGTAATGGTAAAAACAACAAGAGAAACACTAGGTTCTTTCCAAGGTTGCAGACTTGCAGTGTCAGGCTGGAAACGCACGTTTCCCTAGTCTAGACACTGGAACCATGGATTATACTCTGCGTTTCCAGGAACTTTGCGAGAAATGCAGAGAATAACTTTCAAGGCATTTTTCGAAAAACTGAAGTTGGTTAAGATATTTTCAAAAATCTTCTATACAATATTTTATCTTGCTTTGAAATATCTTATACGGAGTAACTCTTTTGAAATGATTTTGTGTTGTTTGGAAGAAAAGAATCATCTAAAAGATATAAGCATTAAATCTTTTTAGGAAACAAAACCTTATCACTTTATACTTCCTATTTTTATTTACTTTGGTTTTGGAAAAGATTTTATTTTGATCTGATTCTTTCACTACTAAATTCAATTTTTGAAGAAATCATTATCACCTTTTTCGAGCATTGAATTTTAAGTAAGAAATTTTGCAAAACTGTTTTAAGCTTTATTGTCTTTATTTTTGCAAAACTTTTGAAAGGCTTTTCAAATCACTCTTTTGTTGTTTGATCGTTACTCAAGTCACTTGTGCTAGCACCGTCTCGTATCCGTTCTCTTGTGGACATTTGTTGAGACTAAACTAGCTTTCTTTTGTAATTGAGAGAAAGAGTGCAACTTGAGAAAGTTGTAGAGTGATTAGTATATTGTAATCCGGAGTAGGTAGTAATATATTAATAAGAGAATAGTGGATGTAACAACCCGGATTTTCCAACAAAATAAAAATAAAGAAATAAAGGATTTATAAAAGAAAATAAAATAAAAACGAGCCACGGTGGCGGAAACACTGTGGAATCCGGATCATTACTCACTAAACCAACTAAACAACGATAAAAAGTTAGGCCTTGAGACCTAGAAGTGGGGAGTAAATACCCCTTACAAAGCCAGCTCCAAAATGAAAGTAAGATAACAATAATAAATCTAAACATCCCAACAAGTCTAATCCAGAATCACTTCAAGGCTAGCTATAGGTCATCCTCACGGCATCCTCACTTGACAAACCCGATCCCGCGCTAACCTGCCACAAAGAATGTAACAGCCACAATCAGTGGGGAGTAACCAGGTGCTCCCCAGTCATATTTCAACGTAACCAAAATAGACAACAATACAACAAACAACCCAAAGGTATAGTAACCATAATGCAACCTCAAGCCAACTCATTAGCTACCAAACTCAACCAACTGTCACTCAACAACCTGTAAACATATATAACCAATACAACTCGACAATAACTAGTCCATTGACATAGAAGCTCAAACTGTCAACAACAAGATGACAGACAACAATCAACAACCTGCAAGAGTAATCACAGAGCACTGTGTTGGAGTTAGTGTCCTCCACAGTTAGTGCAATAACATAAATAAATCTCTAAAGGTTGTAGATACCCGTATCCGTACCCCCCCAAAAACAAACCCGATGACGAAAAGGACTTTCATGCATGCTTTTAAATAAGTCGAAACGGTACAAAAGTGTCTAAAACGGATTTAGTCATTTTTAGCGTATTAATTTGAATTTGCATAGTCATAAAAATGAATGTCATTATTAGTCATTATAAGCATAACACGGGCACAATGCAGGAACGTCTTACCAAAACGACCCACAAAAATAGCCCAACTAGCTACAAAACAGCCCAAATACACAAAAACGACCCAAAACGCACCCTAACGCAACACGCAAAACGGGCCAAAGTGCGTCTCGTGCCACATTCTCACAAAATTAGACCCTACAAAACCGTAAGATAATATACTTCAATATTATTTTATTTCAAGTCAAAACCGAAAAACACGACAAAAACCGAAACACGAAAACCAAAATTCGGACCAAAACAAAACGACCCAAAAATACTTAACCCATAAGTTAATTACATCACAAAACACCATCATTACTCTAAAAAAACGTCACATAAGCCAAAGGCGGCATAACAGCCCACCAAAACAAAAGTTAATCGCCTGTAAACAGGCGATTAAAAACTTAAGCGCCTGTTTACAGGCGATTATGTTTTCCTCCTGCAGCCCTGGTTCTTTTATTCCATTTGGCGGCTGCATTGAAACTTAATCACAGGCTCACTAGCGATTAAGTTTTGTCCATGCACAAAAACGAGCCATTTCCTATAAATACCAACCCTTATTTTCATTCCAAAACACCTCTTTTTCAAAACACACTTCATAATACTTACAAAATCCACTCAAAATACCGTCTTTGCATTTTCGAAAGGTAAACATTTTACCTACGTTTTGGACGTTTGAGACTCGGACAAAGGGGTTACATTAACCCCAATCCGATATTGGTACTAGCGAAGCCGTATTCGTAATACGGTTGTAGCAATTCGGATTCATAATCCGTCTAAACCTCGCCAATATCGCATAAATAACGACTCAATATCACTAAAACAAACCGACGTTACTTTTATAATTATGCAAGTCCTCATTCATGCATTAAATTACGACTAGAATCACTGCCCGACGCTTAAATCAGACTGCTTCACTTAGTCTTTTAGCATGCCAAACTGAGGATTTTTCACAAAATCTTAAGAGTCAAAATACGAGGTCGGAAAATAACGTTTATGGTAATAATTTAGTCAATAAATTATTATTTAAACGTACATTTCCTATAGCAAAAGTCATTATTTTGACGATTTACATTACTTATGCATTTTTAATCGAGTCATACTTATTCGCACTTGTACGTAGCGTGACTTTTAGCCCAAATATCGAAATTACGCAAATGTTTTCAAATTAGTAGAGACTACTTTTATGTAGGCTTTTTGATTTCAGTTTTCAAAAATACATTTTGTCAAGACTTTCGAAAAGTAACCTCACTCCAAATCCCTTCTCTGGTTTCAAACCTCAGATAGATAGGTATCGACGCACCTTGAAATCTGAGACACTCGTGTCTTGTATTTCAAGACGCGTTGAATAGGTTCAAAATTCCTTTAATATTTGGTGGCGACTCCGAAAATACATTTTCAAAAAGGATTTTCTACTTTTCTTTTTGGTCACAAATTCATGCAATGATCTCCCCCATTTTTACAAACTTCGCACTTTTTCCTCGCTGAGGCACATTCTCGCATCTCGCTCAAGACGGGCGAGGTCGGCGCGCAGTATGCCGATAGGTTTTCATCCCTTCCCTGCACCTCTTCACCGCGATTCTACTGGGACGAGCATGATTTTTATTATTTTTGAAAAACTAGTTTTTCTTTTATTTTAAAAACATAAAGAAGTGAAGCTTGAAACTTTGAAAACATTTACGCTTTCGATATTTGGGCAAAAATACGTTGAGTCGAATCCTCCTGATTCATAACCACACCCTTCGAGGGACGGCCCCTAGTAACGCTCGCTTCATAAGTGAGGTACCTCTGGACACGTCGAACTCTCACCCGTCCACGATTACAAGTACGACATACGTACAAACGATCGTAACCAGTCAAACTCGAACGCTCTAGGGCCCCTATTGAACTCACGCCTAAGACGTGTGCAATATTGCGGATAACCCTACCTAAACGTTGCGGGAATGGTCGGAGGGAACCTTACCCTATAAACCAAAAACCTGTGTTTATATGTACAAGTGTGAAGCTATAGTATCCTCACTATAGTCGTCTTTCAAAATAATTGCATGCAAAAACTTTTCCTAGGCATTATACATTTAAAATACGTCCATTCTGAAAATACTTTTTTTCAAAATTTTTTCAAAAAGGTCATACTTTTAAAACACGCCGTCAGGCTCTTTGACCTATAGTCATTTGAGTTTGATAAATAATATGCCATTGCATTTAAAACCGATCCGAGATAATCACTATATCCCAGATCTTTTTCAAAACGTAAATGAATTATGCGACTGACGTATCGTCATAATACATTTATTGCGAAACATTTCACAGAGCAAAAACCCGAAAATGTCAATTCATTTCGGATATTTTAAAACGAAATTAACCTTTTGTACTTTAGAATTAGCTCTAAGTCGAGTGACTCATTAGTCATCCCGATTTTAAATTGAACTTTTCTCTCAAAAACAAAAACGCGGGCTCGTTCAGATGCGAACCCGTTGATTTAAATTTTGAATCAAGTTACTTATCGTCATTTTGATTTGATTTCCTGAGTCACACGTAAAAGTGTAGATACCCGTATCCGTACCCCCCAAAAACAAACCCGATGATGAAAAGGACTTTCATGCATGCTTTTAAAAGAGTCGAAACGGTACAAAAGTGTCTAAAACGTATTAGTCATTTTTAGCGTATTAATTTGGATTTGCATAATCATGAAAATGAATGTCAATTTTTAGTCATCATGAGCGTAACACGAGCACAATATAGGAACGTCTTATTAAGCCAAGCCACAAAAACAAATTTCAACTAGCTACAAAACGGCCCGAACTTACAAAAACGACCCAAAAACGCACACCAACACAACACATAAAACGGGCCAAAGTGCGTCCCGTGTCACATTTTCACAAAATTAAACTTTACAAAACCATAAAATAATATACCTTAATATTATTTTATTTCGAGCCAAAACCGAAAAACACGACAAAAACCGAAACACGAAAACCGAAATTCGGACCAAAACTGAACAAAGACTTAACACCTAAGTAAACAACAAAACATAATCATTACCTAATCAAACATCCAAAACCAAATGGCGGCATAAGCATTACCAAAACAAAAATAAAATCGCCATTGATGTGCGATTAAAAATACAATCGCTGTCAACAAAGGCGATTTACTTTTGTTTTATACCGGTACTTTTTGATTTTTCTTTAAAAATATCCAACTCAAGTAAACTTAAACGCCTGTATACAGGCGATTAAGTTTTGTTATCCCACAGAAACCACCAAAACTCTATAAATACCAACCCACTTCATTCATTTTCAATACCCGGTTTTTAGCACTTATACACTATTCACAAAATCCACTCAAAAATACAAATCTTTACATTTTCGAAAGGTAAACATTTTACCTACGGGCTAGACGTTTGAGACTCGGACAATGGGGTTACATTAACCCCAAACCCGATATTGGCACTAGCGAAGCCGTATTCGTAATACGGTTGTAGCAATTCGGATTCATAATCCGTCTAAACCCCGCCAATATCGCATAAATAAACGACTCATTATCACTAAAGCAAACCGACGTCACTTTTATAATTATGCAAGTCCTCATTCATGCATTAAATAACGACTAGAATCACGGATCCAACACTAAATTGTACCGTTTCATAGAGTCTTTTAGCATGTCAAAACTGAGGGTTTTTCACAAATTCTAATACGAGGTCGGAAAATAACGTCTATAGTAATAATTTAGTCAATAAATTATTATTTAACGTACATTTCCTATAGCAATATGTCATTATTTTGACAATTTACATTATTTATGCATTTTAATCGAGTCATGTTTATTCGCACTTGTACGTAGCGTGACTTTTAGCCCAAATATCGAAATTAAGCAAGTGTTTTCAAATTAGTAGAGACTACTCTTACGTAGGCTTTTTGATTACTGTTTTCAAAACTCATTTTGTCAAAACTTTCAAAAAGTAACCTCACTCCGAACCCCTTCTCTGGTTTCAAACCTCAGATTGATAGGTATCGACGCACCTTGAAATCTGAGACACTCGTGTCTTGTATTTCAAGACGCGTTGAATAGGTTCCAAATTCCTTTAATATTTGGTGGCGACTCCGAAAATACACTTTCAAAAAGGATTTTCTACTTTTCTTTTTGGTCACAAATTCATGCAATGATCTCCCCCATTTTTCTCAAAACTTCGCACTTTTTCCTGCGAGGCGATTCCGCTTCTACCAAGACGGCGAGGGCGGCGCAAGGCAGGCGTCGATAGGGACCAGCGATTTTTCATTTTCCCGGTACCTTCAGCTGGCGACTCCGCTGGGGACGAGCATGATTTTTATTATTTTTGAAAAACTAGTTTTTCTTTTATTTTAAAATCATAAAGAAGTGAAGCTTGAAACTTTGAAAACATTTACGCTTTCGATATTTGGGCAAAATACGTTGAGTCGAATCCTCCTGATTCAAACCACACCCTTTGAGGTACGGCCTCAAGAACTCGCTCCATAAGCGAGGTAACTCCGGACACCCTGTTCTCTCACCCCTCCACGATTACAAGTACGGCATCCGTACAAACGATCGTAACCAGTCAAACTCGAACGCTCTAGGGCCCGTCTTGAATTCACACCTAAGACGTGTGTAGTCTTGCGGGTGCCCCTACCTAAACGTCACGGGAATGACCGGAGGGAACCTTACCCTATAAACCAAAAACCTGTGTTTATATGTACAAGTGTGAAGCTATAGTACCCTCACTATAGTAGTCTTTCAAAAACATTCTGCATGTAAAAACTTTTCCTAGGCATTATACTTTTAAAATACGTCCATCTTTGAAATCGCTTTTTCAAACTTTTTTCAAAAAAGGGTCATACTTTTAAAAACACGCCGTTAGGCTCTTTGACCTATAGTCATTTGAGTTTAATAAATAAATGCCACTACATTTAAAACCGACCTAGGATAACCACTATATCCCAGGTCTTTTTCAAAACGTAAATGAATTATGCGACTGACGTATCGTCATAATACATTTATTGCTAAAAGTCTTTCACAAAGCAAAAACCCGAATATGTCAATTCATTTCGGAGATTTTAAATGAAATTAACTTTTAGAATATTAGAATTAGCTCTAAATCGAGTGACTCTTTAGTCATCCCGATTTTAATCCTTTTCTCTCAAAAACGAAAAACGCGGGCTCATTCAGATGCGGACCCGTTGATTTACTCTTTGAATCAAGTGACTTATCGTCATTTTTGATTTAAAACCCTGAGTCACACGTAAAAGGCGAACAATTGATCGCTTTTTACCCAATTTTAACATCCTCAGGTCGGTTAGCCTATCGCTACTTCGGTCTGATCCTTTTTTATCATAATCCAATGATAAACCCCCGGCAACATACCGCCAAACTGGGTTAATCGGAGTATGGTCATACAAATTTTCTTACCTCGAGAATAGGGACGTGTTAACACGCCTCTATCTCAAAAAGCTTCCCGTGTCCTTTTAAAAGCTAAAAACACGAGTCAAGTCACCCACTTTTTACGCTTTCGTGTCTTCCTTTGGTCGTGAATGTGATTTTTTATTCGAGTCTTTTCCTTCTTTTTTAGAATCACTAAAGATTTGAAAACTTTGTCAGGTCCGCACATTGAAAAACCCTGGATACGCGACGAACTAAGAACCGTCACTTAAACCCACCTCCGCCTCCAAAGAAGCGCTCCTACAACAGATCAAAACCAAAACCTGTCATGGCCTTTCAACACGACGAAGGTTTCGGAGGACCACCACCACCCCGGAGGTAATCAGAACAAGTCCGACAGCTCAATGATAGGATAGCTAGCCTCACTACGACGATCGAGCAAATGGCTATCATGCAAAAGTTTGAAGCAGAGAAAAACGCCGTACGCCTGGCCGAGGAATCCGAACGGAACGCAAAAAGGATTCGAACCATGGAAGAGCGTCTCACAAACTCAAGGGGTTACTCCATACACCAAGAAAACGAGCACATCCCAAAGAACGTCAGATCCATGCTACCAGAAAAGTTAGCACTTAGCGATCTTCCCGTCTTCAAAGGTCACGAAAGCCCGCTCGTTCACGTCAAGGCTTTCAAAGCTAAAATGGCCATCATGGGTGTCGAACCCCCTGCATGGGCTACCTTATTCCCTCACTCACTGGACGCCAAGAACCAGGGCATGGTTCTACGCTCTAGAACCACATAAACCGGGTAGTTTCGAGGACATAACGCCATGCTCGATCTACGATGTCGGGACAACAATGACATCCAAGTCTCGCTACGCACCTTGGAGGTCCCGACTCGCAGGGACAATGAGGGGTTTACCGAGTACCGACGCTACTGGAAGAAACCGTGTGCCCAAATACCTAACCGCCCAAGGGACACCGACTTAATCACTAAGTTCATCAACAACCTCACCCTCAAGATACCAACAACACCTACAGACGGAAATTTTGACAACTTCTCAACCTCGGCCGCTTGCCGGCGAGCTCATCGAGGACGACCTCCGCAAAGAAAACAGAATAAGAGCACGCCGCGGTATCAAGGAAGCTCATCTCGAACCACCGCCAAAGTCGAGCCCATCCATGCCATCAACGACCGACGCGTTAGAGGCACCACCTGCTTACAACACCGCCAAGGCACGCCATGCCTCCGCCAAAGCATCATACTCACCTCCTGGTCCCGATTCGATGAAAGCACGACGAAATTTTGACCCAATATACATGACTTACTCAAAGGCGCTACGAAGCTTGTGGAGCCGCAATGTACTTCAACTCATAGGACCTACTAGCGAGCCTCCCTGACAAGAAGCCAAAGTCGTGGGATGAACGCATACCGCGAGTTCCACAGGAAAGGGGCATGACACCGAGCAATGCTTCATCAAGAACATAGTTCAGGACTTGATCGACGACAATACCATCGTAAAGCCCACCGAGTCCTAAACCTTCAAACCAAATTTAACCTCTCAGATACCCATGCTACTTTTGCAAGTACACACCCCATCATCGATCGCTCTAAACTAATCATCTCAAATGATCACGAAATCAACGGCATCTGAATACTTCGAGGATGAAGCCGACAATGATGACATCCGCATGTGTCTCCAAGATGAACCCTACGACGAAGAGGCTCAACCCCGCCGCCCGCCAGGCAAGTACGAGAGTTACGCCACAAGTACCCATTCAGGCTATCGACGGTGATGACGAAGTAGCCTACCTAATACGTTCGACGCCCGCGTGCAAGCTTCTCTAAAGTTACTTGAACCTCAAAGCCACCCGCCAAGGTTGACTGCTCAAGAGAAGAACAAGGGGATAGTCATAAACGAGGATACGCCGCCTACTTCGCCTACCACTACAACCTCACCAACAAGCACTGCTCCTACGCCGCCAGCCAGTAAAGTGTCATCACCTAACACTAATCCTGCGCCAGCTCCACCAGTTGATAAGATAGCATCATCAAGCATTACCCCGACACCCTTGCCTACGCCTGAGATCGGAGACACGCTCCACAAGCAGCTCAACAAGACGAAGGCGGACATTTCAATCTGGCAGCTCTTAAGGGACTCAATGGGACATCGTGAAGCCCTCTACCAAGCATTACAGGTCACCCCAATGACGTCGGAAATGTCTCCAGAGAAGCTTATCAGTAACATCACACGTGAATGGCAGGCTAACGCCGTCACCTTCTCCGATAAAGATCTCCCTCCGTTCGGCGGCACGCATAACCTACCTCTCTACATCAACGTGGAATGCCACGGCATGACATTACCAGTCGTCCTCATCGACAACGGATCCGCAGACAATGTCTTGCCCTCGAGACACCAGAAACCGGGAATTAAGGAAAATGACTTTATCCCGTATGACGGACGGTCGTGGCCTACGATGGAACACGCCGCAAAGATAAAGGGAACCATCTCCTTCCCCATTATGACAGACCGCCATGAGAGAAACCGAATTTCAAATCATTGACATACCCCCTACCTACAACATGCTACTAGGTAGACCTTGGATCCACGCTACCAAGGCCGCCACCTCAACCCTCGCATCAAAAGGTCGATACCTCACGGATGACGAGATCGCCGCCATCGACGCCTCGAACTTTCGAGCTACCCTCAAGCAGCAAAAGACTAATGATAGTACTGCGGAGATAAACGCCGATCCAGCCGACGACATGTGTGGTTTCGGCTTCGACTTCAACATCCAGATCTCGACTCGTAGAGAAGAGATCGCTACACTCTACGCCAAGGACGACGATAACAAGTGGCCCACTATGGGTCTATCCTACGTACCATGGTCGTACGAAGTCTCTCAAGGTTGGGAAGCATACAATGATCGCAAGAAATATCATGACTTCCACATACAACCATACCACATCCTCCCCAGCCACTATTTCGTCAGAGAGGGCACTAACAAGATTCCTAAGGACACCCCCACGTACACCATTGCCGGGATTGAGCTCATTTCCGACATCGTGCGCAACAACAACTTCAACCCTACCAACCTGATCATCCCTTACGAAGAAAAAGCACACGACGGATGGTCAAAAACCCTCGAATGGACCGACGAGCAAGGCCGCACTTTCAAGATAACTACGGGTCAGGGCTACGCCTTCGAAGACTCCGATTCCGACGAAGACGAAGACAACACCCCAAACCAAAAGACTGTCTTAAAATTTAAACTCCCTCGTCGTCATCTCAAGTCTCTTACCCCAACTAAGCCCCCGGGCTACTTCCCTGACATAGTCAATTTAGCTGCAGAACTAGAGTCATTAAGGTTGTCCAAAGCTCCCTCGTCTGAGCTATCTTCAAATGTAACCGCTTTTGATAACATTAATAACATGAAAGTTTTTTACTCTTTGCCTCATTTATACTCTACTTTTCCTAATAAACGCGATAAATTTAAACTAAATAACATTGCATTATATAGATACATTGCAAGTATTGTCTCAAAACCCGAACAGGACCCCATTATTGAAGACACAACAACCATCAACATAGGGACACCCGAAGAGGCTCAAGAACTACAACTAGGGGCTTCCCTGAGCACAGACGAAAGGGCCACATATACTAAGCTTCTCACAGAATTCAGGGACGTCTTCGCATGGTCATACAGAGACATGCCCGGCATCGACCGTGAGATAGCTGAACATCGCATCCCGATCAAGCAAGGTAGCAGACGGCCAAGGTAAACTCCGACGATCGCCGGAATGGTCTCTCATGGTCAAGGAAGAGATCGAAAAGCAGCTACAAGCTGGGTTCATCCAAGTCATCGAATACTCAGACTGGGTCTCCAATATGGTGCCGGTTATGAAGAAAAACGGCAAAATACGAGTATGTGCCGACTTCCGGGACCTGAACAAAGCCTGCCCAAAAGATGATTTCCCACTACCCCACATGGACATCCTAATCGACAACACAGCAGACCACGCCTTACTGTCATTCATGGATGGATACGCGGGATACAACCAAATCAAAATGGCAGCAGACGACATGCCAAAAACCACCTTCGTAACCCCCTGGGGAACATACTGCTACACAGTTGTTATGACCAGATTTTACACAGCCCAGAATTGGCAGTTCTGGATAGATGTCAAGAATACGGTACAGAGCAGGAAAGAAGAACAATAGCAGTTATAACCCAGAAGAGGTCAGAACAGGCATGGCAGTTATGGTCAGCCGAGGTCAACTATGACGGTTACAAAGATCATGGGATAATGGAAGATATTTCAGCTGAGCAGAAGTGGAGTCAATGGAGGTTATTTAACCGCCATGGATAATGGAGATCATGGGAACGTGCCCTAGAAAATAGGAACCGATTTTGCAGCTAGTTTTGCCTATATATAGAGGCTCATTTGTACATTTTCATTCATCTTTTTACTCTCATTAGCATACTTAAGCACTAGAAAATATACTACAAAATACTACGGTAAACTACAGTCAGTTCTGTACGAATTGCTACAGAAGTGGTCTCTTTCACGGTTGTACTCTGTAACCTCAACTCTGATAATAATAAAAGTACTCCTGGCTTGGTAGCCCGCAGTTTTCCCCATCTTCTTCTCGGGGCTTCTGCGTCATCAAATCCCTGTGTTCCTAGTTCTGTCCCATATAGCTCAGTTCTGATCAGTTCTGTTCTGTTTCGCAAATAGTACTAGTTGATCCACTTTTTTCCATTTTCTCCCTTGTTAAGTTTTTACCAAAACAAATTGGCGCCCACCGTGGGGCAACTAGTTTATTAATTTGCGTAACTTTTCTCACAAAATCTCACAAAAATCACCCTTTTCCATATTCAAATGGTGATAGAACTTTGGAGGAATTGTCCAAGGAGTTACAAGATGCGCAATCTAAGATTCAACAAATCTTAAGAGAATGCAATTGAAGGAAGCAGTGCTCTCAAGACTAAGTTGGATTACGCTAAGGCGATACATCAAAGATCGGACACAGGGCATCTTTGAGTTCTATAATCAAGAGAATAGACTTCTCTAACTGGATGAAGATGAGGATCTCGAAGACCAACTCCTGGGTGGTGAAGATGAGGAAGAGTCATCCGAGAATGCCGACAAGAGGAAGGGCAAGAAGAAGTTCAACTTCACCCTCATGATGATGCAAGAACTCCGTGGTTACATGACAAGGTTGCAAAGATTCCAGGAGTTCAGACCAATTGAGGAAGCTTCCCAAGAATGTTATGCAGATTCGCCATTCAATGAGGCCATAACTATGCGGGATATCCCAAAGAAGTTCTGTTCCAGGGGATGAAAGCGTATGATGGCACAGAGATCCACAGGACCATGTTGCCCAAAGACAAGCAAAGGATGTACACGGTCCCAGTCCCAAAGGAGTACAGAGAAGCTTTGCATGTGCAAGGGCTTTGTTTGCTAGCGGAGGAAGTTAGAGAAGCAACAAGTGATCTGCATGCAATTGTACAGAAGAAAGATGAGTCTCTACGAGATTATCTCCAGAGATTCAACAAGGAGAAGATCTCTATCCCCAACCGTGACGTTGCAAATCGCTATCCAGGCTTACAGGCAAGGTTTGGTGGTCAATTCCGAGCTTTATCGTGAACTAACCAAGTATCCTTGTGTTACTTTTGAAGATGTGCAGGCAAAGACCTTGGCCCAGATTAGACTTGAAGAAGATGCTTTCAGTAGGCAGGATAGTTCTGGGTACGAGAAGGTGAACAGGAAATCTGATAGTGGACGCACCCAGAGCAGGCCAGCACCATACAGCAGGCCACCCAGAACGCAAGTGCATGCTGTCAGTTCTGAGACAGTCAATTCTGATGACTCCCTCGATATCAGCAGTCTTGGTGTTGAGGTTCCACAGTTGATAGCAAAGTTGGAGAGCTTTGGGAATGCTGCAAGATGGCCCAAGAGGAATGATAATCCAAATCCAAACAGGAATCCAAACAAGTACTGTGAGTACCATGGAGACATCGGCCACAGCACAGAAGACTGCTATGCCTTCAAGAAGGAGATATCTTACCAGCTCAGAACTGGACGTCTGAAGGACATCATCAGGCCAGTCCAGAGGAACCAGGCCAGAAGCGAAGGCGCCAAGTCTCAGGATTCCAGGGACAAGAGTCAGAAAAGCCGCCAAATCCTCCGCCCTACACACATGAGGTAAAATTTATTAATGGTGGTTCTGATATCTGTGGACTAACTTATTCTGCAGCCAAGAGGATAGCAAAGCAAGAGAAGATGCAGCCTCCAACCAGAGTAGAGAAGAATTGGGAAGTTGTCACTTTTGATCATGAAGATTGTGAAGGCATCCCAGTACTGCATCATGACAGCCTAGTGATCAAGTTGCAGATTGGAAGCACCCTTGTACGTCGAGTTCTGATTGATGGGGGCAGTTCTGTGAACCTGATCATGCTGGACGCATTGAAGGAGATGGGTATAGGCCAGGACAAGCTGACCAAGAACTCCAATGTTCTGGTAGGATTCAGTGGCGAGACCAAGCACACCTTGGGAGAGATCTCACTTCCAACCTATGCCCAGGGAGTTTCTTTTTTGAGAAGTTTAATGTTATTGATTCTATGACCTCGTATAATGTTTTGTTAGGCAGGCCTTGGATCCACAATCTCAAGGCTGTGGCGTCTACTTACCATCAATGTGTGAAGGTCCCAACTCAATGGGGAGTTCTGGTGATAAAGGGAGAAAGGCAGACTGCGCAGGAATGCTACAGAGCAGCCTTGAAGCCTCCTGCCACCAACAAAACTCTCGCATAGCAATTACAGAAACCAGTCAAGTCAGTAGTGGAACCAGAAAAGTCAGGATTGGAGATGGACCAGATCAGTGTAGACCAGACCTGCCCAGAAAAGAAAGTGTTAGTAGGCAGTGATGTACCATCCAGTATCAGATCTGATCTGATCAGTTTCCTGAAGTCTAAGAAATCAAGTTTTGCATGGAGCCACTTTGACATGACTGGAATCAGTCCTGACGTTATCACGCACAAGCTCAACGTTGATCCTCAGTACAGACCAGTGCATCAGAAACGCAGGAAGTTTGCGCCAGAAAGAAATGTTATAATCAATGAGGAAGTCCAGAAGCTGCTAGACATGAACATGGTAAGAGAGGTAATGTATCCTGACTGGTTGGCTAATGTTGTTGTTGTGCAGAAGAAGAATGGAAAGTGGAGAGTCTGTGTAGACTACACAGATCTGAACAAGGCATGTCCCAAGGATCCTTTCCCTCTTCCTCACATTGATGCCATGGTGGACAAGACTGCTGGCCATGAAGTTCTGACCTTCATGGACGCCTCAAGTGGTTTTAACCAGATCAAGATGTATCCTCCAGACCAGGAAGGAACCTCCTTCATGACAGATCGTGGAATCTATTGCTACACCGCCATGCCCTTTGGACTCAGAAATGCTGGAGCCACCTACCAAAGGCTAGTCAACATGATGTTCAAGGATCTAATTGGGGACACAATGGAGGTTTATATCGATGATATGGTGGTAAAGTCTAAAGATGCCAAAGATCATGTGAAGCACCTAGAGCAAGCGTTTGCAATTCTGGACAAGTTCAATATGAAGCTGAATCCGACAAAGTGCAACTTTGGGGTGTCTTCTGGGAAATTTCTAGGTTACTTGGTCACCAGAAGAGGAATTGAGGCAAGTCCAGAACAGATAAAGGCGATCCTAGATCTGGAGCCCCCCAGATCTGTGAAAGACATCCAGAAGTTGACAGGAAGAGTAGCAGCTCTGAACAGATTCATTTCTAGATCCTCAGAAAGGTGCAAACCTTTCTACGATATGCTGAAGAAGAATAAAGAGTTCCAATGGAGTGAGAAGCACGAGGAAGCATTCCAGGATCTGAAGAGTTACCTGTCAACTACACCGTTGCTGTCCAGACCAGAAGAGAAAGAACCGTTAAATCTGTACCTGTCAGTCACGGAGCATTCAGTAAGTGCAGTTCTGGTCAGGGAAGAAGATGGTTTGCAGTATCCAATATACTACGTGAGTAAAAGCTTGCTAGATGCTGAAACTAGGTATTCTCTTCTGGAGAAGTATGTTCTTGCTTTAATTATGTCAACTACTAAGCTTAGACCTTATTTTGAGAGTCATCATATCTGTGTTAGAACTAACCTTCCAGTTAAGTCAGTCTTGAGAAAGCCTGAACTGTCTGGGAGAATGGCTAAGTGGTCTGTGCAGCTCAGTACGTACGACATCAGTTATGAACCCAGAACAGCAATAAAGTCACAAGCCTTGGCAGATTTTGTGGCTGATTTCAGTCCAGCCCTGGAAGAAAGTGGTGCTATGGAAGTATTGGAACTCACACAGGGCAGAAAAGGAGAAACCTGGGTGCTGTATACTGATGGAGCAGCTAATGTCAGAGGTTCTGGTCTGGGCATTGTCCTGAAATCGCCACAAGGGGACATACTAGCCCAGGCTGTCAGTTGTGAATTTCGTACAACCAACAATGAGGCGGAATATGAAGCGTTAATTGCAGGTTTGATGGTCTGTATTGGTCTTGGTGTCAAGAATTTGGAGGTAAAAAGCGACTCTTTACTTATTGTTAATCAGATTAATGGTTCTTTTGCGGCCAAAGATTCTAAGATGTTGCTCTACCTTGAGAAGGTTAGAACCCTGGTTTCGAAGTTTGACCAGTTTAGGATTGACCAGATCCCCAGAGACCAGAACTCACAGTTAGACTCTCTAGCTAGTCTTGGCTCTAGTTTCAAACCTGCAAACCTGGACAGGATTCCCATAGTACACCTCCTTAGTCCTTCTATAGAGAAGTCTGATCCTGTTCTGAACCTGTCTACCCCCACTCCTGTCTCTTGGACTGCACCTTTTTATTCTTTTCTTAGAGATGGTGTTTTACCCCCAGACAGACTTGAGGCCAGAGCTTTTCGGCTTAAAGCCTCGAGGTATGTCTTGATTGATGATGTTCTGTTCAAGAAATCTATGTCAGGTCCATATCTGCGCTGCCTGGAACCGCCTGAAGCCAGAACTGTTCTGGAAGAGTTACATGAAGGAGATTGTGGCAACCATAGTGCTGGGAGAAGTCTGGCCAGCAGAGCTCTGAGATTTGGTTACTTCTGGCCAACTATGAGAAAGGAAGCTGTGGAGTACGCAAGCAAATGTGAAGCATGTCAGAAGCACTCTCCAATGATCCACCAGCCAGCTGAGGTTCTGCATCCCATTTCTGCACCGTGGCCTTTCATGAAGTGGGGCATGGACATAGTTGGAAAGCTTCCAATGGCTCCAGGACAGAAGGTCTTTATGTTGGCAATGACAGACTACTTTTCGAAGTGGATTGAAGCAGAGGCATTCAGAAGTGTAACAGAAAAGGAAGTCATCTCATTTATCAAGAGGAACATCATTTGCAGATTTGGAATTCCAAGCCAGATTGTGTGTGACAATGGTACACAGTTCGTAGGGAACAAGACTAGGGAGTTCTGTGCAACCTGGAATATTGAACTGCTTACTTCTGCACCAAGATATCCCCAGTGTAATGGTCAGGCAGAATCTAGCAACAAGATTATCATCAAAACCTTGAAGAAGAAGCTGAAGAAACGACGAGGGAGATGGGCAGAAGAGCTACCTTTAGTTCTGTGGGCTGACAGAACTACACCAAAGAATTCCACAGGACAGACTCCATTCTCTTTGGTGTATGGTTGTGAAGCGGTGATTCCAGCAGAAGTGTCTGTCCCAACAGCAAGGTATGGTCTGAACAGTTTAGAAGCTAACCCAGAGTTGTTATCTTCCAGTCTTGATTTTGCAGAAGAGCTTAGAGATGCAGCCAGGATAAGGTTAGCAGCTTACCAGCAGAATGTGGCCAGGACTTTCAACAAGCATGTCAAGGCCAGAGTTTTCAGAGAAGGAGATTTAGTTCTGAGGAAAGTATTTGAAAACACGAAGGAAAAGTCTGCAGGAAAGCTAGCCCCAGTCTGGGAAGGACCATACTTGATTGATTCAGTTGTAGGCCAAGGAGCCTATAGACTGGTAACTCTGGAGGGAGAGTTGATTCCCAGAGCATGGAATGCAACCAACCTCAAACTCTATCTTTGTTAATACGGTATTTTCAATTCTGTACTTTCAATTCTGTAATTTCAGTTCTGCACTCTTTAATTGTTTTTCGTAAATATTGCAATCTTCATTCAATAAAAACCATTGAACTCCAATGGTGTAGTTTAACTTTATTTCTAAGTTTTGCAGATTACACCTTTGGTTCAGAAGTAAATATTTTCTATCTATCACAAGTAAAATCAAAGTAAAAATAATACGCTACATATTACAAATATAGGAGTTTATCCTCCAATTCTACTCAGGAGTGAAACCTCCAGTTCTGGGCCTAGTCCCCAGTCTCTAAGGAACTTGTCTTCCAGATCTGAGCTTAGTCCTCAGTCTTGAGCAGCCAGTCCTGCAGTGGAGATCTTCCTCCAGTCCACAGCGCAGCCAGTCCTGCAGAGCAGCCAGTCCTGCTGTGAGGATGCGTCCTCGGATTGACGGACCAGGGCTTGACCGCCGTTAAGAGAGTCCTATAATATCCCTTAAGGTGAGCCATGATCATGCATATGTAAGTCTGGGGTGTACACCTGCGAGGTTAGTACATTCACAGAACAATAGCAGCAATAGAAGCAACAGAACGATAGTAGTCAAGTCCTTGGACCACCAAGGCTGACTAAATACTAAGCAACCGAGTCCGTCAGAGCAGACTAGAAAATGTCATGCTCTGCAGACCAAACAAAAGTTTCACAGTAGCAACAGACAGAAGTTCACAGAATAATTACAGACCAGGACATACAAGTCCAGGCCAGACCACAGATAGCAAATTGTTTGAATTTACACAAAATGTTCACAAGAGTAATTGTTTTTTCATTCTTCTTCTTCTTCAGAAGGATTGTCATCAGCTTGGGCATCTTCGCCAGCACCACCATCACCAGACGCAGAGGGTTCTTCCTGATCAGTGCCAGCAGTCTCCTCTCCTGAACCGCACACCTGGGAAGAGTCGTCTAAATTTCTCCACAAAGACATCAATATCCCACTCCTCACGCTCGGACTCAGAGGCACGCATCATTTGAATTCTGGTCTGGGCTGTGTAAAACAGCGCTAGATCAGTCTCCTGGTTCTGGAGTTGGCCCTCAAGCTCCTGAACACGCGCCTGGAGATTCTCATTCTCTGACCTCAACGAGGCCAGACTCTCCTCAGACTTGGCAGCAGCCTTGGCTTTTTCAGCCGCCGCCTTCATACCGTCCAGAGCTTTCTCAAGTCTGTACAGGCTTGCTCTTTCAGAGCAACCTGGTCCTCCAGCGCGATCATGCGATCCCAGAAGTGGAAATTATGTGCCCCAAACTCGAGATACAGTCAAGAGTCTGCAAATGTAATGGTGTAAGGTGCAATAGTGGTAGAATTATCATGAGAATTTGTACTAGAAGTATATCAGTTATTACCTGCAGAGCAGAGTGAGTGGCTCTAAACGCCAGTTCTGTGGTGCCAACCCTGATCAGTTCTGGGTTGACCCTCTTAGTCGCTTGTTGGATTATTTTTCTACGCCTGTTGATGGCGTGTCGGGATGAAATGTCCTGGTAATGACAACCCTTCAACCTCCTCAACTTTTCTCTTCTTTGATTTTTTGTCCGGTGTGTGCTTTATCAGCTTGAGCCTTTTCCTTGCTAGGCTCCTCAACCTTCAACTCCTTAGATCCTCGGAGTAGGAATACCAGGAACAAACAATGGTTTCACATCCGGACCCCACCAAGATTATAGCATTCATCTTCTCCTCGAGAAGGGTAGGATTGAGTCTGCCCCTAGTGAACGGCCTAGAAGATTCACCTAGCATAGAACCACATGCATCTTAGAACTACAGATCCAAATCATACTAGACCGGACCTAATCAAAAGAGCGGTTGAGAAACTTACCCTTGATAGCGTAAACCATAGGCACGTGAACCTTTACAGCCCTGCTTGGTGGCCTACAGAAAGTAGGAAAACACGCCTTGTTATCCCCCTCGGACCAAGTCCTCTCTAGAAGGGGCAAAGCCATAAAAGCAAAGCAATCCTGGCCTTAGACTCCTCGCGTGCTCGGGAGCCAGGAATCCGCTAGAGAGATAAACATAGAAAACCATCAGCCCAGTGCAGAATAGGAAGACTAGAAAACAACAAAGTTGAAAGCAGTGGCTTACCCCTCTCAGCAATAGGGTAATCCAAACAACCGTCATTCTGAAGAGTGTCACTCTTCAGAAACAGGAAACCAGTCTTCCAGTCTTTGTCATCCCCAATGTCTGGGTGCTCTACTAAGTTGTTCTGGCCCTTTCTGATCCGGAAGATAAATCTCCCACGACCTTGGGCCCTCACAGAATAAACGTTTTTCAGATCCTGCACTGTCAGCAGCAGCCTGTGCTTTGTGCAGAGTTTGTCGACTAAACAGATAATCTTCCACATGCTTGGCATTATTTGACAAGGGGCAAGCTTCATCGAAGAGAGTACCCCACTCATCCAGGAGTTGCAGGGGATCCTCAGACCAGCCCTGAAAGGGAACTCATAGATGCAGACCCATCCTGGACAGGTCCAAGAAGCTGTGACATAGTCATCACAGGGAACGAAGATAACAGCCGATGAAGGCACAATTTCATGATCTTTCAAATGTTTGATTATTGATTGAGAAAGAGTATTCTTGGTTTCATCATCAAAGGAATCACCTTTGATGAACTTACAATCGCCAAACATGATCTCAGTGATCTCAGGTTTCTCAAGATCTATCACTTGTTCAGCCATGATTTTCAGATGATTTTGATTTGATTTGATGATTGAAATAACAAAAGAGGAAGATGATGAACAGTAGAAGGTAAAAACGAAAAGTTTGGCAAGGTAAGTTCTCGAGAAATTACTGGAGGCCCCTATTTGTATGCAAAGGTAAAAGAGTTTAAGTGGGTCTAGGATTTTACCGTTGGTAAAATTCGAAAACAGCCCAGAGTTAGCCGTTGCTACTGTTCAGCCGTCAAATCAGGTTTAAATTCTCACCTTATCTCTTTGAATGTTATGCATAAGTCTGGCCAGATGCTTGATTTTTGTTCAAATTCTATAGCCGTTACCTCTGCTCTAGTCTGTTCTGTATAGATACGTTTGTACAGGATTGTTTCCTCAAGCTTGCTGAACACTGCACTTGAGAAAACAAGGGGCATTTGTTATGACCAGATTTTACACAGCCCAGAATTGGCAGTTCTGGATAGATGTCAAGAATACGGTACAGAGCAGGAAAGAAGAACAATAGCAGTTATAACCCAGAAGAGGTCAGAACAGGCATGGCAGTTATGGTCAGCCGAGGTCAACTATGACGGTTACAAAGATCATGGGATAATGGAAGATATTTCAGCTGAGCAGAAGTGGAGTCAATGGAGGTTATTTAACCGCCATGGATAATGGAGATCATGGGAACGTGCCCTAGAAAATAGGAACCGATTTTGCAGCTAGTTTTGCCTATATATAGAGGCTCATTTGTACATTTTCATTCATCTTTTTACTCTCATTAGCATACTTAAGCACTAGAAAATATACTACAAAATACTACGGTAAACTACAGTCAGTTCTGTACGAATTGCTACAGAAGTGGTCTCTTTCACGGTTGTACTCTGTAACCTCAACTCTGATAATAATAAAAGTACTCCTGGCTTGGTAGCCCGCAGTTTTCCCCATCTTCTTCTCGGGGCTTCTGCGTCATCAAATCCCTGTGTTCCTAGTTCTGTCCCATATAGCTCAGTTCTGATCAGTTCTGTTCTGTTTCGCAAATAGTACTAGTTGATCCACTTTTTTCCATTTTCTCCCTTGTTAAGTTTTTACCAAAACAACAGTCATGCCATTTGGGCTCATAAATGCCGGCGCTACTTACCAACGCACTGCTACCACCTTACTCCACGACATGATGCATAAGGAGGTCGAGGTATACGTTGACGACATGATTGTAAAGTCAGAAGGAAGGGACGACCACGTCACCAACCTCCGCAAGTTCTTCACCAGAATCAGGCAGTACAAAATGCGATTAAACCCACAGAAATGCACCTTTGGAGTCACATCAGGCAAACTGCTAGGCCACATAGTAAGCCAGCGAGGGATCGAAGTAGACCCGACCAAAATCAGAGCAATAATGAGCATGAAGACGCCGAGCAACATCGACGAAATAAGGAGTTTCTTGGGACAAGTCCAATATATCTCCCGATTCATCAGCAAGCTTACCATGATTTGCGAGCCAATCTTCAAAAAATTGAAGAAGGAAGAGCATACGAAGTGGGACGATGACTGCCAACAAGCGTTCGACAAAGTCAAGAGCTTACTTACAAATCCACCCGTTCTGGTACCCCCACAAAAGGACTTGCCACTGTCACTATACTTAACGACTACGCCAAACGCCATGGGTGCCATGCTCGCCCAAGAAGTCGACAACGAAGAACGGGCCATCTACTACATCAGCAAGAAATTTCACGATTACGAAACTCGGTATGAACGGTCGAGAAAGTCGCCTCGCTAGTCCTGGGCAACCAAAAGCTCAGACACTACCTACTCACCAAAGACTACAAGAGTCTACTCCTAATGGACCCCTCAAATACCTATTTGAAAAACCACCTGAGCGGACGCATGGCCAGGTGGACTCGCTTCGCCGAGTATGAACTCAAGTACCTCCTCCGAAAGTAATCAAGGGAAGAGCGCTCGACTTCCTTGCAGAAAACGCCATCGTCGAACATCCCATGATCGACACAACGTCTCTACCTGACGAAGGGATCTTTGCCATAGAAAAGGAATACTGGCAATTATACTTCGACGGAGCGTCAAACTACCGCGGCTACGGAGTCGGAATACTCCTAATATCCCCAAACGGCGATCATACTCCACTCTCAATCAAGCTCGACTTCAGTGTCACGAACAACGCCGCGGAGTACGAGGCCTGCATTTATGGCCTGCAGGCAGCCATCACTCTCAAGATAAAGAACCTACGGGTACATGGAGATTCATTCCTCATCATAAATCAAGTGACAGGGGCATGGAAGATCATGAGCGAAACCCTCACCAAATACCAAACAAAAGTACAAAAACTCCTAACCAACTTCGACAACATCGAATTTTACCACCTCCCTAGGGAAGAAAACCAGTTTGCCGACGCTCTGTCAAAACTCTCATCCCTCCTCAACATGCCGCCAGACATGAAGTTGCTACCCATCATCGTCGAAAGACGTGACGAACCAGCATACATCCATACCATTGACCTGGATGAAGCCAAGCAGACAGAGCCTTGGTATCAAGCCATAATCAACTACAAGACAGACGACACTTACACACCCGACACCGATAAACGCGGACAGAGGGCTATCAGGCTCCTAGCTTCCCAATTTGTGCTAGAGATGGGACAATTACTCAAGAAGACACCACAAGGGACACTGCTCATATGTGTCGACTACAAGAAGGGGCAGGAAATCATCACGCAAGTCCACGACGGCGAATGCGGACCCCACATGAACGCTCGAGCACTCTGCAAACAGATTCTACGGCTAGGATGGTATTGGACGACCATGGAAACAGACTGTATCCAATACGTCAAGCACTGCCACAACTGCCAAATTTTCAGCAACGTCCAACATATACCACCTTCACCACTATACAAATTTAACCTCACCCTCGCCCTTTTCAACCTGGGCATCGACGTGATAGGAAAAGTCCACCCCATCGGAGCAGGAGGTCAACGCCCGTCTTTGGTGGCCATCGACTACTTCACTAAATGGGTAGAAGCAGCCTCTTTTCGAACCCTCGGCTCCAAAGAAGTCGCCAAGTTCATACAGACGAACATCATATGCCGATATGGCATACCCCACGAGTTCATCAGCGATCAAGGTTCGCACTTTCAACGCGAGACCGAAGCCATACTCACAAAATACAACATCCAGCATCACAAATCCTCACCCTATCGACCCCAAACCAATGGAGCCGTTGAAGCAGCAAACAAAACAGTCATCACCATACTCGAGAAAATGATCGACAGCTGCAAAGATTGGCCTAACAAAATACCATATGCACTCTGGGGATACCGTACTACCATCCGAACCCCTACAGGCATGACCCCCTATTTCCTCACCTACGGCATGGAAGCCGTCCAACCAGTGGAAATAGAAATACAATCTCTACGCATACTAATGGAAAGTAGCATCCCGGAAGCAGAATGGGCCCGTGAGCATTAACAACTCACGCTCCTAGATGAACGCCGTGCATTCCACGAGCACCGCATTTAATGTACCAAGCCCGACTACAACGAGCATTCAACAAACGAGTTAAGCCACGACACATAAAAGTAGGTGATCTCGTACTAAAATCAGTCCGGGCACCACTTCCAGTCGACCCACGAGGAAAATTCAAGCCTAACTGGGCTGGACCCTACCTCGTCAAGGAAATCTTCACGCGAGGCGGGCGATCAAACTAACCGACCTCGACGGCCAAGAGTTCAACCTCGCCACAAACCTCGATCAACTCAAGAAATACTACCCCTAAAAACCCCTTGCAATGTATCTGTAAAATACAATTTTATAAAAGCAATTCATGGACCGGCAGGTCCTTAAACATGCTCATGGGCCGGCATGCCCCTAAACCTGCTCTTCCTCTCCACAAAAATCAAAAGCAATTCATGGACCGGCAGGTCCTTAAACATGCTCATGGACCGGCAGGTCCTTAAACATGCTCATGGGCCGGCATGCCCTTAAACGTGCACATTCCATAAGCAAACACAATTCATGGGCCGGCATGCCCCTAAACATGCATCCACCAAACACAATTCATGGACCGGCAGGTCCTTAAACATGCTCATGGGCCGGCATGCCCCTAAACGTGCACATTCACCACAAAAAAGCAAACACAACTCATGGGCCGGTATGCCCTTAAACATACATTCTCGAACTACGCCGGTTTGATTCCACTCTTCGTGGATACGTAGGCAGCTTTGTAAAAAGCGCAACCGATATTCAACACAAAAATGACACGTCCAAAGCTTAAAAAGGCCAAGGACATAGTCAACACAAAAATTCGTCTTTTAGACCTGAAGGGTTAAAAGGACGATATTCAACACAAAAATGACACGTCCAAAGCTTAAAAAGGCCAAGGACATAGTCAACACAAAAAAATTCGTCTTTTAGACCTGAAGGGTTAAAAGGACAATATTCAACACAAAAATGACGCCTCCAAAGCTTAAAAAGGCTGAGGATATAGTCAACACAAAAACCGTCTCATAACCTAATGGGTTAACATAAGGCGATATTCAACACAAAAATGACGCGTCTAAGGCTTAAAAAGGCCAAGGACATAGTCAACACAAAAATTCGTTTTTTAACCTAAGGGTGAAAAGGACGACATTCAACACAAAACGACAAACCCAAAGCTTAAAAAAGTCGAGGGAATAGTCAACAAAAAAAATTTCCTAAAAACAACAAAAACCATGCTTGCATTCTAAACCTTTGAAAAAAGATTAGAGCCAAGGAATTTCACACAAAATAACAAGCAAAATGAGGCAGAGTCGTAAATAAAAACACGATTTTAATTATTCTTAAAAAGAACGGTTACATTTTGGATTTTTCAAACATAGGAGCATAACTACGACCTTAGAAATACACTAACAAACACTATATATTACAATACGAGTCCCGGCATGTACATCGGGTTTAGGATAGGTAATATATTACATAATACGACATAATATGAACATAATACTAACAAAGCACACATAAACTAAAACCAGGTTACTCTCCGAAGCCGACTCGAGACCTCTCCAGCTGGATAAAGGGAGCACCAACCCTCAACCCCAATGGCGATCCCCAACATTGCCATAACAACCTTGGTCACCTGTCCCTGGAATATGCCGACGGCCGGACACACTTTCATCCACGAGAGTAGCTCGGACTCGAACCCTCGCCATCACCACCAATACGCCCAAGGCTCACGGTCATAAGCAGACATCTGAGAAAGCCCGTTGAGCTCTAGGGCTCGAAGGCGTGACCTCTTGTGGGGGCTCTGCGCAACAGTCCACCTAGCGTAGGCTCGTGATACCTGAGTTGTCCTAGGAGTACCCGCCACAGGCCACCTAGGGCGCGTAATCCATCCGCTCGCCCAGGCATCGACTATGCCACTAGTCAACATAAGCATGCCCTGCACCTTGGTGTCATGACCAGGAGTGAACTGTGCCCACCCTATCTGCCTCCTCACTCGCACGGGATGGATATAAACACCCATGTCAAATCCGCAGAGAGGACTCCAGACGAACCATCGCCAGCCCTCGCCTGCCGTCACATCACCTATGCCCCACCCCGGTACCAACCTCCGGATGGTCGATGCCCCCACAAGTCCAGGGAAGTAAGCGTCAGGGCGATGATGTGGATCCAGCCACCTAATATAACGACTAGTCACTTCCCCAAACAGGATGTGACGGCAATATCACCCAGCACGCCACCGCTCCATCAACCGCACTGAAGGATTAAGGGACACCCTCGGTGCGGGCTCGCCCTATTGCAGGCACGATCATCCAGACCCAGGATCGTCTCAGCTAGGATCACGGCGGAAGGGTTACAGCCCTGCTCCATCTCTTGGACGACAGTGATTAGGCGAGGATCACCAAGCGCTCCCTCATACGAAGAATTAGGAAACATGTAACGGTGGACTAAGCAGAACGCCAACGCCCTTTTTCTGGCACCAAAGGAGATCGTCTCATTTTCGCGGTTCATAAACCGCTTGCACAAGCGATAGAGGCTGATACGACTCCCAACAAATAACTCCTCTGTCTCCACACGAGTCATCTGGAGGTAGTTCTGCACGTGCCTCTTATATCCAGGCCCCGATCTAACGCACACGGGAATGTTAGTTCGCAACCAACCACCAATGGCTCCAAATTCCTCGACCAATGGACAGACCTCCCCACTAGGAAAACGGAAAACGTGGAAACTCAAGTCCCAATAGTCGAGACACGCATCCAGGAACTCGGGCTCCATTCGAAGCCGCCCTAGACCCAGGAGGACCCCAAAACCGCAATCTTTCAAGTCTTCCTCTTCCAGCCCCGACAAGGACGCACACCAACGACGCAAGTTTCCTTCAAAACTCTCCATAACTCGACAAAAGTTCCGTAAATATTCTGAATATTTTTGGAAAATCGAGAATAGAAGACGAGAGGATGAGTGAAATGAACTAACTTAGCCCTCCTTTTATAGCCGAGATTTGCAAGACGAAATACAACACAAAAACTTAAACGCTAGTGAACAAGCGATTAAAATAAATCAAACAAAAACCACAAAACAAAATTCTAATCGCCAGAACAAAGGCGACAAAATGAAATCGCTCGCTTACTGTGCGATTTTCTTTTTTTCTTTTCTGACAAAATTATTCGATTTCTTACACTTCTTACACACCTACACCCAAAAATTTTTTAACTTATTACCCCTACACTATTTTTACCGACCTCCTAATCTGACGTTTACGATCCCGTCGCGTCGTCTCGATTTGCGTAATTAACTCCCGTCTTTCGTATTTTTCATTTTCACAAAACACAATAATCACACAAAAATTTAACCCAACACAAAATATGATTTTCGCATTCACAATTTTCGTCTCAAAACGTCATTTTAGCTCGCATTTTTACTATGTCAAAAACGTCTTTTTACGAGTCTAAAATATGTCCTAGCCAGCATTTTTCAAAAACTCTTCATTTTGCATTTAATTTAGTCATTAGCGAGTCAGTCTCAATCGAGACGTATATATATGCTTTTACGACTAACAATGTTTTGCAGGTACGCTCGGCAAGCAAATACGCAAGGATTTCAAACCCGGCTACGACACAGGAATGCATTTTTCGCAACAAGACAAAATAACCAAATAAAAACCATAAACACCCACAAAACCAAAAAAAATCAACCATACACAAATCCAAAAACCAACCACACAAAACAAATGCTAATATTCATAATACAAGCCCGAAATATACAAGTCCAAGCCTACTACGACTGGTCACGACGCTGCAAGACAGCACGCAGGGAATCAATCTCAGCACGTGCCCTATCCAGATCCTCAGCCTCTGCCTCATCCTCAGCCTCATCCTGAACCTGGCCCTGAACCTGACCCTCGGCCTCGAAACCAAGAAGAAGTAGTACCAGCGGCGAAGAAGCAGCGGCGATGAGTCGCGATAGCGGCCGAAGCGTAGCGGCGGCGCAGCCTCAACAATCTCAACCTCGACAGCAGCCTCCGTCACAGTCTCGTCAGGAGCCTGCTCCTCGTCACTCGAAGACTCCTCTGACTCGGAGGGATCCTCGTAACGACTCCCCGGACCCAGAGGACGACCACGCCTCCGCGTGACCTCCACAGGGTCTCCCCCTGCTCCAACCTCCTCAAAAACACCGGCAACCCCAGCCTCGTCCTGGTCACCACCCACGGCAGCAACACGAGCTCGACGTCGTGGCCTACTGCTACCCTCATCACTACTAGAAGCCTCGCCAACCTTGCGCTTCGGCCTCGGATTCCTCCGAGGCTGACCAATACCTCGACCGCGACCCCCTCCAGGAGCCGCAGGCACCCCTGAAGCAACGCCGTGGCCACGTCCCCGCGAAGACCTCGCAGTAACACCACGACCTCTGCCTTGGCCCCCTCCCAGAGCCACAGGCGTCCCCGCTGTAACAACCCGGATTTTCCAACAAAATAAAATGAAGAAAAAATAAAAGGGATTTATAAAAGAAAAGAAAATGAAAACGAGCCACGGTGGCGGAAAAACCGTGGAATCCGGATCATTACTCACTAAACAGCTAAACGAACGATAAAAAGCTAGGCCTAGAGGCCTAGAAGTGGGGAGTAAGTACCCCTTACACATTCAAACTCCAAAATGAAAGTAAAATAACATTAATAAATCTAAACATCCTCGCAAGCCCAATTCCAAAATCACTCCAAGGTCAGCTATAGGTCATCCTCACGGCGTCCTCATTTGACAAACCCGATCCCGCGCATACCTATAAAAGAGAGGCAACAACCACAATCAGTGGGGAGTAACTAGGTGCTCCCCAGTCATATTTTAACATAACAAAACGTAAACAACAATGCAACAAGCTCACCTGGCCTACGGCCTAATAACAAGTAGAACAACATTTACAACCAACAAACAACCAAAGACAACAATACATAACAACGAACAACACGGCACAACCAAAGTTGTGTCCAAACCAACTGAGCTCTCAAGACGATCTTTCTTCCAACCAATTGCGAGAGTAAGCGCGGAGAACTGGGTGAAGCAACAAGAATCACCCCGGGTGAAGCAACAAGAATCACCCAAACCCTATGGCGGAACAGCAACAAGAAGTTCCTCAATCACAAGTCTAAATTTGCCCAAATTCCACCGAGCAACAAGAACGGTGACGACATAAATGACCATAGTCTCTAACCTTTCTGGTTGAGAACCCATATGCGCTATAACTAAGCAACAACAATAGTCGAGGGGATCATGGGCGGTATCCGTCCATCCTAGGACGTTGTATCTCCTCACACATGTGCCAGAACAGTACCCATGTGCAAACTTATCTCAAGCACAACCAGTTAACCTGTTAACCTGTCTCCAACACTTCCAACACAACCATACAACCACAACAACCATACTTATACATACACAAGCCTCATTACAATCATAACCAACCATACATAAGGAGTACAATATGAGTAACATACATTACCAGTCATACATTCAATTGACATGCTCATAATCCTTCATTTAGTGATGAACAAAGTATAACTCGATTCATTATAGCATAGCTAACATCCTAAGACATGCTTAGACTCCAACAAGTGACAAACAAACCGACTCACACACACAAACCTCACGGCCTATGTGCACCACACACGGCCACCACACACAACACCCATTTTCTTGCAACACAATCGATTCTTATGCGATCCATTAACAATTCATGTGATTAACTCAATTAAACACGCATTCAAACACTTCTAGACTTAATCAAATCATCATAATTCATAATTTAACTTTAGGTGATTCATTCAAACATCAAGATCTATTAAAATTAAGCCAAAACAAGAAGAAAACGAGAGGAAACAAGAGACAAGGGCTACGGCCCTCATCACAACACACACGGCATCAACAACAACCATCGCCAAATCGATTTCCAAGGATTTACAAACATGATTAGCAATAAACTATGTGAAATATGCATTATAATATGATAGTACGACAACCCTAGTATGAGGCCCTAGATCTAGTATGACAACATGATGAAAACAGCATTCAAACAACAAGATTTGCAAACACACAATGAACCATCAACGTAGACAACAAGATCCATAACAATTAGGCCTCATACATGCTAAAATACAACTAGATCACACCTAGTTACCTTAGTTGAGATCAAATCCTTGCTAATTCTCTTCCTCCTCCACAAGAATGGTATCTCCTTCTTCTAGATCTCCTTCTCCTTTGCATAACAAAGCCAAATCAAGCAAGCAAAAGCATACAACATAAGAACACATAGAATAATACAAAAATCAGAAAATAAAAGAGATAAAAAGGGACCTTATACCAAGGGAATTGACAAGGGAAGGATTAGGGCTCAAAAGATGAAGGAAAGGATGATCAACAATGGTGTTTGGATGAGATTTAGAGAGAGTTTTGAGAGAGAATTATGAGGTGAGATGAGGAATGAGATTAGGGAGATGAAAATCTGATCTTAAGGTTGCTAGGTCTAGGAGTGAACAAGATATTTAATGACTTGAGCAAAAAGCAACCACATGAAACCCTAAAACCCAACCCGAGTTGAGGGATCGGCTCGGCCCAGGGTGGAGCGGTTCGTTCTGACTCCTGAAAGTTTGGCAGTTGCGACGGCGTCGAAAAAATACACAGTTTAGCCTTTTGAATCACCTGAATCGGAGTCCGTATGAGGAAATTACACCGTTTTTATGTTAATTACACCGTTTTTAAGTTCTGACTACAGTGTAGCTTAATCCACGCGACAAGTGAACTGATTTTCTCGAGCTAAAAAATGAGAAAATCAAGAGAAATGAATTACGAATATTATTGAGACGAACAATTAATATTAGGAAAAGTCGGGGTGTTACAATCTCACCACCTAAAAAGAAGTTTCGTCCTCGAAACTTGAGAACGAAAGAATACCCCCGAAGGTTTAAGAAAACTACCTACTCTTATGGTCCTCAAGACAAGAATCGCTAACTCTACTCACCTTGATCACAGGGGCATAGACACGCTTAACGACGCTTATATTAGCTCAATATCACCAACTGCTCGGATGTGGATCGATAGTTTATGTAAACTTGTATACCATAGATACATCGTATGCTTGACCAACCCAAATTGACTATTATTAGCTTCGTATGTCCATATCAACTCAACATAGTATCTTAATCCAAAATCTTAACACACTTCAAACGCATTTTAAAACCGTGGACATCCTAACTAACGTGACCAATACAATTGCCGCACAAACTAATCCTCAAATCAATGCCAAAGACAAACCTCATACCCTCAATCATAACGTGATCCAAGCTCAAGTCTATATCGCTTCTCACATCTATCCACACTCTCCACAATGAAATAACCATAATTATGTCATACCATATCGTCTCAACCCCAAATCAAAAATATATTATCCAGTAACTATCAAAATGTGTCGTCAAAAGCCTACTACTCTCTCAACCCATTGTTACCATTCACAAGTCTATCCATACCTTCCTCGAACGTCACTACCTTACTGACCTCGATTTCTTTCCTTCCATTAACGAATTTCCTTATACTTAGCACATACACAAAACCACAAGATGCACACTTGTCATTCCTACATTATCCTTTAAAGTACAAACCCCAAAGTTTTATCGTGCTCACTATAACCTTGAAGTTTTCCTCAAAGCCGATTGTTGCTCACCACAATATCACTTCCCAATCCTCACTAACTCATGATGGTCACAACCCATCTAGCAACATAACTACGTCCTAAAAAAATAATCCCTACGCAGATACTATAATCTCCCTAACGTTCGCTCACCATAAATTAAATCAATAATCTCAAAGACTAAGAATCACATGTGCATTAACTCATAATTATAAAGCGGTCTCGGGTTGCACTAGCTAAGAATCGCAAAACTAAGAATCCTCAAAAGTTACAACGACCAACCATGTGCATTAGCTAGTAAACCACTCATACTATCAAATACTTATTAACCAAACTCTATCATCTATGACTCAAATAACAGCGACAGCCTAAGGATCAGATTTCGAGCTAGATAAGGGTGAAGCACCTTACGGCTAGATGCCAAGGAATACGATTAGAGAAATTTATCAAGGACAAGATTGATGTTAATATATATCAAGAGCTTTTACAAAATCGAGAATGTGAATATCTACGGGAAGGAGTGGAAAATAATAGAAGATCGGCGTCTTAAAAGTCGGCGCAAAGGCAATAGAACCGAAGTAGCCACTAGAGGGAAACCTAAGGAATGGAATGACATAAGACCCGAATGACAAGACTAAAAGGTGATCGACAGGGTCATGATATAAAAGGGATGAGTTATGATGAATAAGAAAGAAAAGAAGGAATGAAACGAATTAAGTAAAAATATGACATAATAAATCTTTTGCAAGAAACTGCTCAACAACCACCAATTAGACAAAATAAATTTTTAAAATGAACGATGAGAGAAGATAGAAATATTCTTTAAGAGTTACCACATGAAGGCATAAGACTCGTTTCCATCAAAGAACTCAAATTGGTTTCGCTACGAATGAGAGACGAAAAGGTAATTCCCGAAAAGTTTGACAGATATAGAATATGATCAGAAGATATGATTGAAATGAGAAGTCTTAAAGTTGAGTTTCAAAATGACAGTGATTTTAGAAAAAATGAAGCTACTAACATACTAAGTAGAATAGCTAATATTTAAATACACTAAATGCTCAAATTAGAAAACTTAAAAAAAGAAGGTTTAGGATAACAAAGAGGTTTTGATCAAAAGTGGATGCAATAGATAAGGGTCAGTCATATCAAATTTGATTGAGTAAAAGCCATCAAAAGGTATTGACGCGTTTAAAAATGAATGGAAAAGTAAAACAATACTGATGAAAAGTTTTCCTCAACATGGTTACAAAATAAGAAATTACAAGAAGGATACATAAACCATTATAGCACAAATATACAAAAATAGGTTTTGTTAATAGAATTGACTGAAAACATTCTTGAAATAAAAGAGTTTAGAAATTATTTCAGCACGATCTATTGAAAGAGATGAGGATGAACATAATACGAAATTTTATTGGGGAAAAAGAAACTCAAACTGTAATCACGAGCTGATAGTTTTAAAACAACGGTATAATAAGATCAAGAACTAGAAGGATATACCAAGACAAGTGTAGCTAACAAGCTGAAAGACGTCCCTACGAATACGGTAGGTGACTTAGATTAAGAGCTTCTGCTGCGTGCTCTGAAGGTAGAACCATACATTCGCAACTCGGCTTCAAGTTTCTTGCTCCAGCTGATCAATCAGTACGAATCAAAGACTTTAAGAGTTAAATTTCTAGATATTTCGAAAGGTCTTAAATTTGAATAATCAAAGGATTAAGGTTGAAGAAACGAATAAATCGAAAAGTTAAGACAAGAGATCGTCAAGGCATAAATAGACTAAAATTTTCGATAAAACTGAACTCTCAAATAACATTAAAAGTAAGGGTCATAAAAGTGTATTAAAACGGAATGTAGAATACTCCCTTTTTGTCGATATTTAAAATGAAGGCTAACATGATTTGGTAAGAAAATAGAAGTATAAAGGATTTAGTTTAGAATGGTGAGTATGATGAAAGGAAAGAAACCAAGTAGTACCTAAGAAAGCAATTATCAGAGTGAAACATTTTGAAATAAAGAAATAAATTTAAAAACGACGATTAAATCAAATCAAAAGCTTTTAAAGACTATTTTAGAGGCAGGACTAGTAAATTTTTAATGTAGAGATTTATCGAGTCGACACCCGACCTCGCATGACTCCATCATTCCTGTACCTGCATCCAAAGCAAACATATGATCTAATGGTGGAAATCCTAAGACCACCATTCACACAACTACTCATACACATGCACAAATAACGTAGACCCCCTAATGTGTCTACCTAACACTCTCACTCGGTGTTCTAGGTCAAATCCTACTCACTCACCTAAGAGAGTTGGGAGCGTATTCGCTCTGATACCAACTGTAACAACCCGGATTTTCCAACAAAATAAAATGAAGAAAAAATAAAAGGGATTTATAAAAGAAAAGAAAATGAAAACGAGCCACGGTATGGAAATCCGTGGAACCCGGATCATTACTCACTAAACAGCTAAACGAACGATAAAAAGCTAGGCCTAGAGGCCTAGAAGTGGGGAGTAAGTACCCCTTACACATTCAAACTCCAAAATGAAAGTAAAATAACATTAATAAATCTAAACATCCTCGCAAGCCCAATTCCAAAATCACTCCAAGGTCAGCTATAGGTCATCCTCACGGCGTCCTCATTTGGCAAACCCGATCCCACAGATACCTATAAAAGAGAGGCAACAACCACAATCAGTGGGGAGTAACTAGGTGCTCCCCAGTCATATTTTAACATAACAAAACGTAAACAACAATGCAACAAGCTCACCTGGCCTACGGCCTAATAACAAGTAGAACAACATTTACAACCAACAAACAACCAAAGACAACAATACATAACAACGAACAACACTAAGACAACCAAAGTTGTGTCCAAACCAATCGAGCTCTCAAGACGATCTTTCTTCCAACCAATTGCGAGAGTAAGCGCGGAGACGGGTGAAGCAACAAGAATCACCGGATGAAGCAACAAGAATCACCCAAACCCTATGGCGAACAAAGAACAAGAAGTTCCTCAATCACAAGTCTAAATTTGCCCAAATTCCACCGAGCAACAAGAGCGGTGGCGACATAAATGACCATAGTCTCTAACCTTTACGGTTGAGAACCTATGGGCGCTCTAACTAAGCAACAAGAATAGTCGAGGGATCATGGGCGGTATCCGTCCATCCTAGGACGTTGTATCTCCTCACACATGTGCGAGCAGTACCCATGTGCAAACTTAACTCAAGCACAACCGCTAACCTTGTTAACTTTGTCTCCAACACTTCCAACACAACCATACAACCACAACAACCATACTTATACATACACAAGCCTCATTACAATCATAACCAACCATACATACGAGTACAATATGAGTAACATACATTACCAGTCATACATTCAATTGACATGCTCATAATCCTTCATTTAGTGATGAACAAAGTATAACTCGATTCATTATAGCATAGCTAACATCCTAAGACATGCTTAGACTCCAACAAGTGACAAACAAACCGACTCACACACACAAACCTCACGGCCTATGTGCACCACACACGGCCACCACACACAACACCCATTTTCTTGCAACACAATCGATTCTTATGCGATCCATTAACAATTCATGTGATTAACTCAATTAAACACGCATTCAAGCACTTCTAGACTTAATCAAATCATCATAATTCATAATTTAACTTTAGGTGATTCATTCAAACATCAAGATCTATTATAATTAAGCCAAAACAAGAAGAAAACGAGAGGAAACAAGAGACAAGGGCTACGGCCCTCATCACAACACACACGGCATCAACAACAACCAACGCCAAATCGATTTCCAAGGATTTACAAACATGAATAGCAATAAACTATGTGAAATATGCATTTTAATATGATAGTACGACAACCCTAGTATGAGGCCCTAGATCTAGTATGACAACATGATGAAAACAACATTCAAACAACAAGATTTGCAAACACACAATGAACCATCAACGTAGACAACAAGATCCATAACAATTAGGCCTCATACATGCTAAAATACAACTAGATCACACCTAGTTACCTTAGTTGAGATCAAATCCTTGCTAATTCTCTTCCTCCTCCACAAGAATGGTATCTCCTTCTTCTAGATCTCCTTCTCCTTTGCATAACAAAGCCAAATCAAGCAAGCAAAAGCATACAACATAAGAACACATAGAATAATACAAAAATCAGAAAATAAAAGAGATAAAAAGGGACCTTATACCAAGGGAATTGACAAGGGAAGGATTAGGGCTCAAAAGATGAAGGAAAGGATGATCAACAATGGTGTTTGGATGAGATTTAGAGAGAGTTTTGAGAGAGAATTATGAGGTGAGATGAGGAATGAGATTAGGGAGATGAAAATCTGATCTTAAGGTTGCTAGGGCTAGGAGTGAACAAGATATTTAATGACTTGAGCAAAAAGCAACCACATGAAACCCTAAAACCCAACCCGAGTTGAGGGATCGGCTCGGCCCAGGGTGGAGCGGTTCGTTCTGACTCCTGAAAGTTTGGCAGTTGCGACAGCGTCGAAAAAATACGCAGTTTAGCCTTTTGAATCACCTGAATCGGAGTCCGTATGAGGAAAGTACACCGTTTATAAGTTAATTACACCGTTTTTAAGTTCTGACTACAGTGTAGCTTAATCCACGCGACAAGTGAACTGATTTTCTCGAGCTAAAAATGAGAAAATCAAGAGAAATGAATTACGAATATTATTGAGACGAACAATTAATATTAGGAAAAGTCGGGGTGTTACAATCTCACCACCTAAAAAGAAGTTTCGTCCTCGAAACTTGAGAACGAAAGAATACCCCCGAAGGTTTAAGAAAACTACCTACTCTTATGGTCCTCAAGACAAGAATCGCTAACTCTACTCACCTTGATCACAGGGGCATAGACACGCTTAACGACGCTTATATTAGCTCAATATCACCAACTGCTCGGATGTGGATCGATAGTTTATGTAAACTTGTATACCATAGATACATCGTATGCTTGACCAACCCAAATTGACTATTATTAGCTTCGTATGTCCATATCAACTCAACATAGTATCTTAATCCAAAATCTTAACACACTTCAAACGCATTTTAAAACCGTGGACATCCTAACTAACGTGACCAATACAATTGCCGCACAAACTAATCCTCAAATCAATGCCAAAGACAAACCTCATACCCTCAATCATAACGTGATCCAAGCTCAAGTCTATATCGCTTCTCACATCTATCCACACTCTCCACAATGAAATAACCATAATTATGTCATACCATATCGTCTCAACCCCAAATCAAAAATATATTATCCAGTAACTATCAAAATGTGTCGTCAAACGCCTACAACTCTCTCAACCCATTGTTACCATTCACAAGTCTATCCATACCTTCCTCGAACGTCACTACCTTACTGACCTCGATTTCTTTCCTTCCATTAACGAATTTCCTTATACTTAGCACATACACAAAACCACAAGATGCACACTTGTCATTCCTACATTATCCTTTAAAGTACAAACCCCAAAGTTTTATCGTGCTCACTATAACCTTGAAGTTTTCCTCAAAGCCGATTGTTGCTCACCACAATATCACTTCCCAATCCTCACTAACTCATGATGGTCACAACCCATCTAGCAACATAACTACGTCCTAAAAAAATAATCCCTACGCAGATACTATAATCTCCCTAACGTTCGCTCACCATAAATTAAATCAATAATCTCAAAGACTAAGAATCACATGTGCATTAACTCATAATTATAAAGCGGTCTCGGGTTGCACTAGCTAAGAATCGCAAAACTAAGAATCCTCAAAAGTTACAACGACCAACCATGTGCATTAGCTAGTAAACCACTCATACTATCAAATACTTATTAACCAAACTCTATCATCTATGACTCAAATAACAGCGACAGCCTAAGGATCAGATTTCGAGCTAGATAAGGGTGAAGCACCTTACGGCTAGATGCCAAGGAATACGATTAGAGAAATTTATCAAGGACAAGATTGATGTTAATATATATCAAGAGCTTTTACAAAATCGAGAATGTGAATATCTACGGGAAGGAGTGGAAAATAATAGAAGATCGGCGTCTTAAAAGTCGGCGCAAAGGCAATAGAACCGAAGTAGCCACTAGAGGGAAACCTAAGGAATGGAATGACATAAGACCCGAATGACAAGACTAAAAGGTGATCGACAGGGTCATGATATAAAAGTGATGAGTTATGATGAATAAGAAAGAAAAGAAGGAATGAAACGAATTAAGTAAAAATATGACATAATAAATCTTTTGCAAGAAACTGCTCAACAACCACCAATTAGACAAAATAAATTTTTAAAATGAACGATGAGAGAAGATAGAAATATTCTTTAAGAGTTACCACATGAAGGCATAAGACTCGTTTCCATCAAAGAACTCAAATTGCTTTCACTCTGAATGAGAGACGAAAAGGTAATTCCCGAAAAGTTTGACAGATATAGAATATGATCAGAAGATATGATTGAAATGAGAAGTCTTAAAGTTGAGTTTCAAAATGACAGTGATTTTAGAAAAAATGAAGCTACTAACATACTAAGTAGAATAGCTAATATTTAAATACACTAAATGCTCAAATTAGAAAACTTAAAAAAAGAAGGTTTAGGATAACAAAGAGGTTTTGATCAAAAGTGGATGCAATAGATAAGGGTCAGTCATATCAAATTTGATTGAGTAAAAGCCATCAAAAGGTATTGACGCGTTTAAAAATGAATGGAAAAGTAAAACAATACTGATGAAAAGTTTTCCTCAACATGGTTACAAAATAAGAAATTACAAGAAGGATACATAAACCATTATAGCACAAATATACAAAAATAGGTTTTGTTAATAGAATTGACTGAAAACATTCTTGAAATAAAAGAGTTTAGAAATTATTTCAGCACGATCTATTGAAAGAGATGAGGATGAACATAATACGAAATTTTATTGGGGAAAAAGAAACTCAAACTGTAATCACGAGCTGATAGTTTTAAAACAACGGTATAATAAGATCAAGAACTAGAAGGATATACCAAGACAAGTGTAGCTAACAAGCTGAAAGACGTCCCTACGAATACGGTAGGTGACTTAGATTAAGAGCTTCTGCTGCGTGCTCTGAAGGTAGAACCATACATTCGCAACTCGGCTTCAAGTTTCTTGCTCCAGCTGATCAATCAGTACGAATCAAAGACTTTAAGAGTTAAATTTCTAGATATTTCGAAAGGTCTTAAATTTGAATAATCAAAGGATTAAGGTTGAAGAAACGAATAAATCGAAAAGTTAAGACAAGAGATCGTCAAGGCATAAATAGACTAAAATTTTCGATAAAACTGAACTCTCAAATAACATTAAAAGTAAGGGTCATAAAAGTGTATTAAAACGGAATGTAGAATACTCCCTTTTTGTCGATATTTAAAATGAAGGCTAACATGATTTGGTAAGAAAATAGAAGTATAAAGGATTTAGTTTAGAATGGTGAGTATGATGAAAGGAAAGAAACCAAGTAGTACCTAAGAAAGCAATTATCAGAGTGAAACATTTTGAAATAAAGAAATAAATTTAAAAACGACGATTAAATCAAATCAAAAGCTTTTAAAGACTATTTTAGAGGCAGGACTAGTAAATTTTTAATGTAGAGATTTATCGAGTCGACACCCGACCTCGCATGACTCCATCATTCCTGTACCTGCATCCAAAGCAAACATATGATCTAATGGTGGAAATCCTAAGACCACCATTCACACAACTACTCATACACATGCACAAATAACGTAGACCCCCTAATGTGTCTACCTAACACTCTCACTCGGTGTTCTAGGTCAAATCCTACTCACTCACCTAAGAGAGTTGGGAGCGTATTCGCTCTGATACCAACTGTAACAACCCGGATTTTCCAACAAAATAAAATGAAGAAAAAATAAAAGGGATTTATAAAAGAAAAGAAAATGAAAACGAGCCACGGTGGCGGAAAAACCGTGGAATCC
Organism: Dianthus caryophyllus; assembly: GCA_023091065.1. NCBI lineage: Eukaryota > Viridiplantae > Streptophyta > Magnoliopsida > Caryophyllales > Caryophyllaceae > Dianthus > Dianthus caryophyllus. The sequence continues at coordinate 3,789,964 of CM041529.1, read as the reverse complement.
GGATCATTACTCACTAAACAGCTAAACGAACGATAAAAAGCTAGGCCTAGAGGCCTAGAAGTGGGGAGTAAGTACCCCTTACACATTCAAACTCCAAAATGAAAGTAAAATAACATTAATAAATCTAAACATCCTCGCAAGCCCAATTCCAAAATCACTCCAAGGTCAGCTATAGGTCATCCTCACGGCGTCCTCATTTGACAAACCCGATCCCGCGCATACCTATAAAAGAGAGGCAACAACCACAATCAGTGGGGAGTAACTAGGTGCTCCCCAGTCATATTTTAACATAACAAAACGTAAACAACAATGCAACAAGCTCACCTGGCCTACGGCCTAATAACAAGTAGAACAACATTTACAACCAACAAACAACCAAAGACAACAATACATAACAACGAACAACACGGCACAACCAAAGTTGTGTCCAAACCAACTGAGCTCTCAAGACGATCTTTCTTCCAACCAATTGCGAGAGTAAGCGCGGAGAACTGGGTGAAGCAACAAGAATCACCCCGGATGAAGCAACAAGAATCACCCAAACCCTATGGCGGAACAGCAACAAGAAGTTCCTCAATCACAAGTCTAAATTTGCCCAAATTCCACCGAGCAACAAGAACGGTGACGACATAAATGACCATAGTCTCTAACCTTTCTGGTTGAGAACCTATGGGCGCTCTAACTAAGCAACAAGAATAGTCGAGGGGATCATGGGCGGTATCCGTCCATCCTAGGACGTTGTATCTCCTCACACATGTGCCAGAACAGTACCCATGTGCAAACTTAACTCAAGCACAACCAGTTAACCTGTTAACCTGTCTCCAACACTTCCAACACAACCATACAACCACAACAACCATACTTATACATACACAAGCCTCATTACAATCATAACCAACCATACATACGGAGTACAATATGAGTAACATACATTACCAGTCATACATTCAATTGACATGCTCATAATCCTTCATTTAGTGATGAACAAAGTATAACTCGATTCATTATAGCATAGCTAACATCCTAAGACATGCTTAGACTCCAACAAGTGACAAACAAACCGACTCACACACACAAACCTCACGGCCTATGTGCACCACACACGGCCACCACACACAACACCCATTTTCTTGCAACACAATCGATTCTTATGCGATCCATTAACAATTCATGTGATTAACTCAATTAAACACGCATTCAAGCACTTCTAGACTTAATCAAATCATCATAATTCATAATTTAACTTTAGGTGATTCATTCAAACATCAAGATCTATTATAATTAAGCCAAAACAAGAAGAAAACGAGAGGAAACAAGAGACAAGGGCTACGGCCCTCATCACAACACACACGGCATCAACAACAACCAACGCCAAATCGATTTCCAAGGATTTACAAACATGAATAGCAATAAACTATGTGAAATATGCATTTTAATATGATAGTACGACAACCCTAGTATGAGGCCCTAGATCTAGTATGACAACATGATGAAAACAACATTCAAACAACAAGATTTGCAAACACACAATGAACCATCAACGTAGACAACAAGATCCATAACAATTAGGCCTCATACATGCTAAAATACAACTAGATCACACCTAGTTACCTTAGTTGAGATCAAATCCTTGCTAATTCTCTTCCTCCTCCACAAGAATGGTATCTCCTTCTTCTAGATCTCCTTCTCCTTTGCATAACAAAGCCAAATCAAGCAAGCAAAAGCATACAACATAAGAACACATAGAATAATACAAAAATCAGAAAATAAAAGAGATAAAAGGGGACCTTATACCAAGGGAATTGACAAGGGAAGGATTAGGGCTCAAAAGATGAAGGAAAGGATGATCAACAATGGTGTTTGGATGAGATTTAGAGAGAGTTTTGAGAGAGAATTATGAGGTGAGATGAGGAATGAGATTAGGGAGATGAAAATCTGATCTTAAGGTTGCTAGGGCAAGGAGTGAACAAGATATTTAATGACTTGAGCAAAAGCAACCACATGAAACCCTAAAACCCAACCCGAGTTGAGGGATCGGCTCGGCCCAGGGTGGAGCGGTTCGTTCTGACTCCTGAAAGTTTGGCAGTTGCGACGGCGTCGAAAAAATACGCAGTTTAGCCTTTTGAATCACCTGAATCGGAGTCCGTATGAGGAAATTACACCGTTTTTATGTTAATTACACCGTTTTTAAGTTCTGACTACAGTGTAGCTTAATCCACGCGACAAGTGAACTGATTTTCTCGAGCTAAAAATGAGAAAATCAAGAGAAATGAATTACGAATATTATTGAGACGAACAATTAATATTAGGAAAAGTCGGGGTGTTACAATCTCACCACCTAAAAAGAAGTTTCGTCCTCGAAACTTGAGAACGAAAGAATACCCCCGAAGGTTTAAGAAAACTACCTACTCTTATGGTCCTCAAGACAAGAATCGCTAACTCTACTCACCTTGATCACAGGGGCATAGACACGCTTAACGACGCTTATATTAGCTCAATATCACCAACTGCTCGGATGTGGATCGATAGTTTATGTAAACTTGTATACCATAGATACATCGTATGCTTGACCAACCCAAATTGACTATTATTAGCTTCGTATGTCCATATCAACTCAACATAGTATCTTAATCCAAAATCTTAACACACTTCAAACGCATTTTAAAACCGTGGACATCCTAACTAACGTGACCAATACAATTGCCGCACAAACTAATCCTCAAATCAATGCCAAAGACAAACCTCATACCCTCAATCATAACGTGATCCAAGCTCAAGTCTATATCGCTTCTCACATCTATCCACACTCTCCACAATGAAATAACCATAATTATGTCATACCATATCGTCTCAACCCCAAATCAAAAATATATTATCCAGTAACTATCAAAATGTGTCGTCAAAAGCCTACTACTCTCTCAACCCATTGTTACCATTCACAAGTCTATCCATACCTTCCTCGAACGTCACTACCTTACTGACCTCGATTTCTTTCCTTCCATTAACGAATTTCCTTATACTTAGCACATACACAAAACCACAAGATGCACACTTGTCATTCCTACATTATCCTTTAAAGTACAAACCCCAAAGTTTTATCGTGCTTACTATAACCTTGAAGTTTTCCTCAAAGCCGATTGTTGCTCACCACAATATCACTTCCCAATCCTCACTAACTCATGATTGTCACAACCCATCTAGCAACATAACTACGTCCTAAAAAAATAATCCCTACGCAGATACTATAATCTCCCTAACGTTCGCTCACCATAAATTAAATCAATAATCTCAAAGACTAAGAATCACATGTGCATTAACTCATAATTATAAAGCGGTCTCGGGTTGCACTAGCTAAGAATCGCAAAACTAAGAATCCTCAAAAGTTACAACGACCAACCATGTGCATTAGCTAGTAAACCACTCATACTATCAAATACTTATTAACCAAACTCTATCATCTATGACTCAAATAACAGCGACAGCCTAAGGATCAGATTTCGAGCTAGATAAGGGTGAAGCACCTTACGGCTAGATGCCAAGGAATACGATTATAGAAATTTATCAAGGACAAGATTGATGTTAATATATATCAAGAGCTTTTACAAAATCGAGAATGTGAATATCTACGGGAAGGAGTGGAAAATAATAGAAGATCGGCGTCTTAAAAGTCGGCGCAAAGGCAATAGAACCGAAGTAGCCACTAAAGGGAAACCTAAGGAATGGAATGACATAAGACCCGAATGACAAGACTAAAAGGTGATCGACAGGGTCATGATATAAAAGTGATGAGTTATGATGAATAAGAAAGAAAAGAAGGAATGAAACGAATTAAGTAAAAATATGACATAATAAATCTTTTGCAAGAAACTGCTCAACAACCACCAATTAGACAAAATAAATTTTTAAAATGAACGATGAGAGAAGATAGAAATATTCTTTAAGAGTTACCACATGAAGGCATAAGACTCGTTTCCATCAAAGAACTCAAATTGGTTTCGCTACGAATGAGAGACGAAAAGGTAATTCCCGAAAAGTTTGACAGATATAGAATATGATCAGAAGATATGATTGAAATGAGAAGTCTTAAAGTTGAGTTTCAAAATGACAGTGATTTTAGAAAAAATGAAGCTACTAACATAAAAAGTAGAATAGCTAATATTTAAATACACTAAATGCTCAAATTAGAAAACTTAAAAAAAGAAGGTTTAGGATAACAAAGAGGTTTTGATCAAAAGTGGATGCAATAGATAAGGGTCAGTCATATCAAATTTGATTGAGTAAAAGCCATCAAAATGTATTGACGCGTTTAAAAATGAATGGAAAAGTAAAACAATACTGATGAAAAGTTTTCCTCAACATGGTTACAAAATAAGAAATTACAAGAAGGATACATAAACCATTATAGCACAAATATACAAAAATAGGTTTTGTTAATAGAATTGACTGAAAACATTCTTGAAATAAAAGAGTTTAGAAATTATTTCAGCACGATCTATTGAAAGAGATGAGGATGAACATAATACGAAATTTTATTGGGGAAAAAGAAACTCAAACTGTAATCACGAGCTGATAGTTTTAAAACAACGGTATAATAAAATCAAGAACTAGAAGGATATACCAAGACAAGTGTAGCTAACAAGCTGAAAGACGTCCCTACGAATACGGTAGGTGACTTAGATTAAGAGCTTCTGCTGCGTGCTCTGAAGGTAGAACCATACATTCGCAACACGGCTTCAAGTTTCTTGCTCCAGCTGATCAATCAGTACGAATCAAAGACTTTAAGAGTTAAATTTCTAGATATTTCGAAAGGTCTTAAATTTGAATAATCAAAGGATTAAGGTTGAAGAAACGAATAAATCGAAAAGTTAAGACAAGAGATCGTCAAGGCATAAATAGACTAAAATTTTCGATAAAACTGAACTCTCAAATAACATTAAAAGTAAGGGTCATAAAAGTGTATTAAAACGGAATGTAGAATACTCCCTTTTTGTCGATATTTAAAATGAAGGCTAACATGATTTGGTAAGAAAATAGAAGTATAAAGGATTTAGTTTAGAATGGTGAGTATGATGAAAGGAAAGAAACCAAGTAGTACCTAAGAAAGCAATTATCAGAGTGAAACATTTTGAAATAAAGAAATAAATTTAAAAACGACGATTAAATCAAATCAAAAGCTTTTAAAGACTATTTTAGAGGCAGGACTAGTAAATTTTTAATGTAGAGATTTATCGAGTCGACACCTGACCTCGCATGACTCCATCATTCCTGTACCTGCATCCAAAGCAAACATATGATCTGATGGTGGAAATCCTAAGACCACCATTCACACAACTACTCATACACATGCACAAATAACGTAGACCCCCTAATGTGTCTACCCAACACTCTCACTCGGTGTTCTAGGTCAAATCCTACTCACTCACCTAAGAGAGTTGGGAGCGTATTCGCTCTGATACCAACTGTAACAACCCGGATTTTCCAACAAAATAAAATGAAGAAATAAAAGGGATTTATAAAAGAAAAGAAAATGAAAACGAGCCACGGTGGCGGAAACACCGTGGAATCCGGATCATTACTCACTAAACAGCTAAACGAACGATAAAAAGCTAGGCCTAGAGGCCTAGAAGTGGGGAGTAAGTACCCCTTACACATTCAAACTCCAAAATGAAAGTAAAATAACATTAATAAATCTAAACATCCTCGCAAGCCCAATTCCAAAATCACTCCAAGGTCAGCTATAGGTCATCCTCACGGCGTCCTCATTTGACAAACCCGATCCCGCGCATACCTATAAAAGAGAGGCAACAACCACAATCAGTGGGGAGTAACTAGTGTTGGGGTTAGTGTCCTCCACAGTTAGTGCAATAACATAAATAAATCTCTAAAGGTACACAGGGTACTTTTTGTATTTAATTAGTTGATTAACGTTTATCGATAACGGTTGGCTTGCTAGATAAGTTTGACGTTATTGTCATACAGATGGCGGTGATCAACTGGTCCCTAAGAGTCACACCTAAAGGATGTGTTTGAGAGATGTGATTATTTGAGAAATTAATCATATTGATGCCTTACTAAAAGACTAAAAGGTTAGTCGGAGTTTTTGACTAAAATGTTAGTCAAGTGTGTGATATTGATACGGCCATTTAATAAGGATTAAATGATATTAGCTAAAACGAATTAAATGTAATTCGTAAATTGAATATAAAATGTTATATTTAATTATTGAATATAATATAAGCTAATTAATCATAAACTGTTATAATTAATTAGTAAATTATAAATATAAGGATATTAATAATTTAATTATATATTATAGTAGATCATATTTATATGACACTAGTAATATTATATTATATTAAAAGCTAAAGGAAACCTCCAAGAAAGAGCCTAATTGGTCTTTGACTCCTTGGTCAACAAGGGATTGGTTTTGGAAAGTGATTTTTGGAAAGAAAAATTACTCCCCATAATTAATTGAGAGGGCCGAAATAATGAGTATATTAAGGGGAGTTTTTGCTCAACTTAATTGACTTATTGATTGATTAATTTTGATCATAATTCACACAACACAAAATCTCAAAGAAAAGAAAATCAGTTTTCTCTCTTAATTTTCTAGCAATACAAGGGCATATCAAGAACACATCTTGGGTGAGATAATTAGGAGATACCATACTTTTGGTATTGATCTTAGGCCAAATTCTTAAGGATTAAAAGGTTAATTCTAAATCTCTTTATTATGTTATGCAATTTCAATTTATGACTTTAAATCTTATAAAGTTTTTCATTATAATCCTGTGGAATAAAAGGTCTATATACGGATATAAACCTACAAGTGGTATCAGAGACTAGAGTGCTCATGAAATTTTTATAAGGTTTTCATAAAAAATCGATTTTGTGTAATATTGAATTGATTTAAAGGCCACGGTTTTATTTTTTTTTTTGTCATGGCCGAATTCTTTTTGTTTTTGGCCGTGTGGTTTTGCTATTGTTTTGGCTTGATTTGGTCTATTTGATTCATAATTATCAATGTTTTAAGATGTTAAAACTATAATATATGAATTTGTATAAGTTTTGATTTAATACCGATTGAATTAAAACATAAAAAGGATCAATTCTTGTATGTTAATGAACATATTGTTTGCTAATCTCTAGATCTATCAGTTTTAAGTTGTTTAATTTAATAAGTTAAATTGAATTTCTTAAGTCAATGTTTAATAAGGATTAAAATTGAGTTAGGATCGATCTAATTATTAGCATAAATTGAATTAAAACTGTTTAATTCATTGTTTTTGTTTGTTGGCCGATTTAATTTTTATTTTTTTAGTAATTTTTTTTTTAAATTGGCCGTGTATTTCACAATATAAAAAAAAAAAAAAAATATTTCGGATTTTATTTCTATTGGCCGAAAGTTTTTTATTTTTTTGGAAAATTGTTGTTTTTCAATTTTTGGAAATATTTGTTATAAAGATAATGAATATTATGTTATTATGAAAAGGTTCATAATTTTTGATACCAAATATTTTAAAACAGTTTAAAATATTTTGTGACCTAATTTATGTTATACGGATAATATGAACTGTATTTGGATTATTTTTTTTTGATTATAAGATATTATGAACAATTAAGGAATTGTTGCATAATGATAATCTTTTAAAAGAGGTGGTTTGGATTTAATCAACTAGTTTGCATTGTTTTTTATGTTTAGTTGATGCTTTATATTTTGTGAATGAATGTTTGGATGAATGGTTTAATTATACGCATTAATTATGTACAAAAGGTTGTAATTTACTAGTGTGGCCTTAGAAGATTATGTTTTCGTAATGAAAGGAAACATAATTATTGGTTGTAATTTTGAGATCTCGAATCTCCAATCTTGTAATATTTTTAATTTTGGCATATTTTGGATTAGAATGTAAATAGGTTTATTTTTGTAATTAAAATATGTAATTTTGAGAAGATTCAAGATTGAAGATTCAAGATGGATTCCCACTAAAGCCCAAGATGAAGAATGAAGACAAGCTTAGGGTCCATGGATGGATTCCAAATTGTATCTTGTTTTATTTTCATAGGGATAGGCCACACTAGGTGCTTTTCTTTTTTGCGTTCTACTTTACCGTTTTATTGCATTCACGTTAGTTAGTAGCATCATATTCCGCCTAAACTAAACCAAACCACCTAATATGCATGAAAATGGATCATATAGTTGCATCTTTTTCATAGACATACGGATGTCATTTGTTTAGAGCTATCACCTCAATTTAATCATTCACGATAATGCTAGATATTAGTTCACTTAAAATGAATTAAAATGAGTTGATGGGATCTTCCTCTAAAATGAAAATTGAGATTAGTCTTTATAGGAAAAGCATGCTATGAGCCCCTTCTTCGTCGGTAGGCATGTAGGACCTTACTCTCCACATGACCCCTTCTACGTTGGGTAAGTAGTATGCGTTGACCTATTTTACCTCAACACTATAGTTCGAGTAATATCTCGTAGTTATAGTGGACTAATAGATAGGATTTACTGAAATCTATCGACCAAGAATTCTAATAGTAGAATTAGCTAAGAAGTTAGCTCATCAATTTAAAGAAATTGAGTCTTGGGATCATTTATATAATTCTCGAGGGAGGTCGATTATATGAGTGCATAAGTCATTGCTTTAAACCGTTATTACTTTACGACTTAAACCTATAAAACGATGTTCTCTTCTCTTCTTCTTCTTTCTTTTCACAGTATCGAATTCGTTATATACAAATATAACTACTATAACAAATGGCTGTACGTATTGACGAACCAATGCCAAGTGTCACACTAACACGCGAATCATGGCTTAGAATTTTTATGGACAGCATGAATCAGTCTACTCGACTGAAGAGTGATGGGTCCAATTTTCTGATTGGGAGGCCGCATTACGGAATGCCGCCATCGCTGATGGTAAGCTCAAGTACTTGACTGAGCCACTGCCGACAAAACCAGCTCCCGATGCAGGAGCAGATGAACTCTATCTTTACAATGATTTCATGATGGAGGCGGGTGCGATACAGAACGTACTCATCTATGCAATGGAATCCAATTTGCAAAGACAGTTCATAACCCAAGGTGCAAACAAGATTTTCACCACCCTTACAAAGGAATTCTCGAACGCTCCGAGAATCTAGAGTTACGAGTATACCACTCGTTTCTTTGAGGCTAGACTCCAGAAGGGCCAACCGGTTGGTCCACACCTTCTCGACATGATCGAGAACGTTGAGAAATTGGAGAAGCTTGGTTGCAAGATCAATGAAAAGATCATCATCTCCACTCTCTTCATGATGGGTATGCCCTCTTTAGGGCAAACTATTACATGAACGACATGCAGAAAAGTCTGCATGAACTGCATTCACTCCTCGTACAGACGGAGAGTGATCTGAAGTTGAGTGGGAGCATGAAACAAGATGTTTTCATGATAGGCAACAAGCATAAAGGGTAAGGGTAAGGCTCCGGCTAACCTAACTGTAGGTAAGCCAAAGTTTAAGAAGCCAGTGGTCGCTAAGAGTGGGCCTGGTGAGTCTAGCGGTAGCTCACAAGGCAAGGCAAAAGCGAAGCAAAGCATGGAGTGCCACCATTACCACAAGTCTGGGCATTGGAGGCAGAACTATCCCGTGTATGCTGAGGACATAAAAGCAGGCCACGTCATTCCTGTTGGTATGTCTTCTTTTATTCACATGATTGAGATTAACCATGCAAGTTTCGGAACTTGGGTACTTGGTACTGGTTGTGGTTCTCATCTGTGCAAGTGGGGAATGGAGCAAGAGTTGCTGCCGTTTCAGTGGGAACATATGTAATCCAAACTCCCGAGCGGATTTGAGTTATTTCTGAATAACTGTTACTATGTACCTAGTTTATCTAAAACATTATTTCTGTATCCGTACTTGATAAAGACGGATTTTCGTTTTAAAGAATAATAGATGTATTTTCTCTTTAAACGATGTGATTTATGGTAAAGCAGTTTCCATGAACGGAATATATGTTTTAGATCAAACCACAGAAATAATGCATGTGAATAACAAGAAAGTAAAGGTTGGTGACAAAGATCAAACCTATCTATGGCAAAATGTCTCGAATTTCCTTCAATGGTGTTGGAATGCGCGCTGCTGACCTATTAGGACTCATACATACTGATGTGTGTGGACCTATGTCGATCAACGCTAGAGATGGCTATAGGTATTTTATCACTTTCATGGACGATTTGAGTAGATATGGATATGTCTACTTAATGAAGCATAAAAGTGAGTCCTTTGACAAGTTCAAGGAGTTCCAGAATAAGGTTGAGAACCAACTGGATAGAAAGCTAAAAGCACTACGTTCAGATCGTGGTGGCGAATATCTTTCAACTGAGTTTGATCGACACCTGAAAGATCGCGGGATAGTACTACAGTTAACTCCACCCGGAACACCACAACTGAATGGTATGTCCGAACGCAGGAATCGAACATTACTTGATATGGTTCGATCCATGATGAGTCACTGATTGTACGACTCATTGTGGGGCTATGCTCTTTTGTCACCGCTCTTATACTTAACCGAAGTCCGACTAAAGCTGTTGACAAGACTCCATACGAGTTATGGAAGGGAACAGTCCCTAACTTGTCCTTTATTCGGGTTTGGGGTGCGAGGCTTATGTCAAGTAGTTGACACGTGGATAAGCTCAGCCCGCGATCGGTCAAGACATACTTTATTGGTTATCCAAAAGGAATGTTTGGTCATTACTTATATTCGCCTACCGAACACCGAGTTTTTGTTACGGCTAGTGCGACGTTCTTCGAGAAAGAGTTTCTCCAAGACAAGAGAGGTAATAGAACCTTCGATCTGTCGGAGATTCCTGAACCAACAACCGAGCAACCAATGGAGGAAAATGTTCCTTCTACGTCTGCTGCGGTTGATGTCCCTTTGGAACCCAGAAGGTCGGGTAGACCCTCCATTCCTCCAGATCGATATATCGGTATAGTCGAGGAGAATGGGAGAGACGACGTTTTACTCCTTGAGAGCAACAAACCCGTAACCTATAAAGGTGCCATGACGTGTCCTGACTCAAAGCTTTGGCAAGAAGCCATGCAATCCGAGATGGACTCAATGTACGAGAACTATGTATGGAATCTGGTTGACTTACCTGATAAGGCTAGGCCTCTTCAGTGCAAATGGCTTTACAAGATAAAGCGATCTGTAGAAGGACAACCAGATAAATACAAGGCATGACTAGTGGCAAAGGGTTTCACTCAAGTGCAACGGTTGCACGATGATGAGATCTTTGCACCCGTAGTCATGCTTCGTTCCATTCGGATACTCTTAGCGATTGCCGCATTTCATGACTATGAAATTTGGCAAATGGATGTGAAAACCACCTTCTTAAACGGTTATTTGGAGGAGGAGTTGTACATGGTACAACCCGAAGGTTACACTGATCCTAAAAATCCTAAGAAAGTTTGCAAGCTTAAGCGTTCGATCTATGGACTTAAGCAAGCTTCATGGAGTTGGAATCATCGCTTCGACCAAGTGATAAAGGAGAATGGATTCACTCGATCGGTCGAGGAACCATGTCTATATATCAAGTCGAGTGGGAGCAAGATTGTCTTCCTAATACTGTACGTCGATGACATACTCTTGATTGGGAATGACATACCTCTCTTAACTTCGGTAAAAGTTTGGTTACAGAACCAATTCGGATGAAAGATCTGGGTGAGGCACAACGTATTTTGGAGATCCGTATCTATAGAGATAGATCACGACGGATGTTATCCCTCAGTCAGGAGTCTTGTATGGATAAGATTCTTGAGAGATTCAGTATGACCAAGTCGTGTTCCTTATGCTTCGGCAGTAGGATCGATCATGTATGCCATAATGTGCTCACGTGCAGACGTGGCATTTGAAATGGGTATTGACTTATGGAGGTGCTATAAGGCTATGCGCAATCAGTTGCACAGACGCTAAACTTCCACACGAATCGAAATGACTCGATATCTCAGCTCGGATTCGTCTTTACTCTTTATGGCGATGCGGTCAGCTGCAAAGTTCCAAATATAGTGTCATAGTAGATTCTACGACTGTGTCCGAGTACTATGCTATTTAGTTGCAAGGGAAGCTGTATGGATGCGTCAGTTCTTACAAGGACTAACTGTAGTTCTTAGTTCGAATGACACTATTACCATCTATTATGATAATAGAGGTGCCATCTTCCAGGCTGCAAAGCCTAAAGTCTAGCAACTAGTCCAGATATGTACGTCGGTATATGATAAGCTTGAAGGGCACGTTATCTTCATGAGAAATAAACGTGCTCCTGGTTATAATAGTACTTGACGTGGATTGGATAAATGTATCTTTTTCATATACTATTTATAACATCATCGTTTTGTTTTATATATTTTGTTTTTCCATGTGGATTGTACGGACAACTTTGAACACCACAAAGTGAACTGGAAAACATTATATTTGTGTTGGTCCGTAATCACCTACGTGAGCTGATAACTCTGGCGATTATTTTGTGACGTCGATTGATGGTGGGTTCAACGAGCCATAAGTCAAACTGTTGACTGATCGATCACAGATGCGGGTTTCCTGAAATTGCGCAGGACAATTTTTGTGACGACTACATGGAGTCCTAAATGTTTCAGAACATTAGGTGCCTGGTCGTGGATAGGACATCCATAGTGTTCCTAGAGTCGATTCTTTTGACTATCGACTGTCTCTTGAGATTAAGGCAGATTTTGGGTGACTTTGGTTTCTTTCTCACGGTCGATCGTAACAGGCGGCCAAGCAGGTTTTCACTGGGTCATTTCATGCTGCGCTTACATCTGCAGGATTCGAGTTGAGGAAAATATCCAAACTTCTATCGAGTTATAATATTTATTCTCAGGGCCACTCGAGGAGCTGTAACTGAAAATGCATGGCCATGCTCGAATATTGATTCGTTTATCAGTTAAGTTACTCTCTAGTCGGGGAAACCACTCATGATACTGATCGCTTGTGAACTACGACCTTTGAAAGTACAGACTTTGCAAATTGGTTTACATTGAGTGGGAGAAATTTATTATGGATATGAGAATCGGTTATCGCACCTACACTTGTACGGACAAGTGGGAGATTGTTGGGGTTAGTGTCCTCCACAGTTAGTGCAATAACATAAATAAATCTCTAAAGGTACACAGGGTACTTTTTGTATTTAATTAGTTGATTAACGTTTATCGATAACGGTTGGCTTGCTAGATAAGTTTGACGTTATTGTCATACAGATGGCGGTGATCAACTGGTCCCTAAGAGTCACACCTAAAGGATGTGTTTGAGAGATGTGATTATTTGAGAAATTAATCATATTGATGCCTTACTAAAAGACTAAAAGGTTAGTCGGAGTTTTTGACTAAAATGTTAGTCAAGTGTGTGATATTGATACGGCCATTTAATAAGGATTAAATGATATTAGCTAAAACGAATTAAATGTAATTCGTAAATTGAATATAAAATGTTATATTTAATTATTGAATATAATATAAGCTAATTAATCATAAACTGTTATAATTAATTAGTAAATTATAAATATAAGGATATTAATAATTTAATGATATATTATAGTAGATCATATTTATATGACACTAGTAATATTATATTATATTAAAAGCTAAAGGAAACCTCCAAGAAAGGGCCTAATTGGTCTTTGACTCCTTGGTCAACAAGGGATTGGTTTTGGAAAGTGATTTTTGGAAAGAAAAATTACTCCCCATAATTAATTGAGAGGGCCGAAATAATGAGTATATTAAGGGGAGTTTTTGCTCAACTTAATTGACTTATTGATTGATTAATTTTGATCATAATTCACACAACACAAAATCTCAAGGAAAAGAAAATCAGTTTTCTCTCTTAATTTTCTAGCAATACAAGGGCATATCAAGAACACATCTTGGGTGAGATAATTAGGAGATACCATACTTTTGGTATTGATCTTAGGCCAAATTCTTAAGGATTAAAAGGTTAATTCTAAATCTCTTTATTATGTTATGCAATTTCAATTTATGACTTTAAATCTTATAAAGTTTTTCATTATAATCCTGTGGAATAAAAGGTCTATATACGGATATAAACCTACAACTAGGTGCTCCCCAGTCATATTTTAACATAACAAAACGTAAACAACAATGCAACAAGCTCACCTGGCCTACGGCCTAATAACAAGTAGAACAACATTTACAACCAACAAACAACCAAAGACAACAATACATAACAACGAACAACATGGCACAACCAAAGTTGTGTCCAAACCAACTGAGCTCTCAAGACGATCTTTCTTCCAACCAATTGCGAAAGTAAGCGCGGAGAACTGGGTGAAGCAACAAGAATCACCCCGGATGAAGCAACAAGAATCACCCAAACCCTATGGCGGAACAGCAACAAGAAGTTCCTCAATCACAAGTCTAAATTTGCCCAAATTCCACCGAGCAACAAGAACGGTGACGACATAAATGACCATAGTCTCTAACCTTTCTGGTTGAGAACCCATAGGCGCTCTAACTAAGCAACAAGAATAGTCGAGGGGATCATGGGCGGTATCCGTCAATCCTAGGACGTTGTATCTCCTCACACATGTGCCAGAACAGTACCCATGTGCAAACTTAACTCAAGCACAACCAGTTAACCTGTTAACCTGTCTCCAACACTTCCAACACAACCATACAATCACAACAACCATACTTATACATACACAAGCCTCATTACAATCATAACCAACCATACATACGGAGTACAATATGAGTAACATACATTACCAGTCATACATTCAATTGACATGCTCATAATCCTTCATTTAGTGATGAACAAAGTATAACTCGATTCATTATAGCATAGCTAACATCCTAAGACATGCTTAGACTCCAACAAGTGACAAACAAACCGACTCACACACACAAACCTCACGGCCTATGTGCACCACACACGGCCACCACACACAACACCCATTTTCTTGCAACACAATCGATTCTTATGCGATCCATTAACAATTCATGTGATTAACTCAATTAAACACGCATTCAAGCACTTCTAGACTTAATCAAATCATCATAATTCATAATTTAACTTTAGGTGATTCATTCAAACATCAAGATCTATTATAATTAAGCCAAAACAAGAAGAAAGCGAGAGGAAACAAGAGACAAGTGGCTACGGCCCTCATCACAACACACACGGCATCAACAACAACCAACGCCAAATCGATTTCCAAGGATTTACAAACATGAATAGCAATAAACTATGTGAAATATGCATTTTAATATGATAGTCACGACAACCCTAGTATGAGGCCCTAGATCTAGTATGACAACATGATGAAAACAACATTCAAACAACAAGATTTGCAAACACACAATGAACCATCTACGTGACAACAAGATCCATAACAATTAGGCCTCATACATGCTAAAATACAACTAGATCACACCTAGTTACCTTAGTTGAGATCAAATCCTTGCTAATTCTCTTCCTCCTCCACAAGAATGGTATCTCCTTCTTCTAGATCTCCTTCTCCTTTGCATAACAAAGCCAAATCAAGCAAGCAAAAGCATACAACATAAGAACACATAGAATAATACAAAAATCAGAAAATAAAAGAGATAAAAAGGGACCTTATACCAAGGGAATTGACAAGGGAAGGATTAGGGCTCAAAAGATGAAGGAAAGGATGATCAACAATGGTGTTTGGATGAGATTTAGAGAGAGTTTTGAGAGAGAATTATGAGGTGAGATGAGGAATGAGATTAGGGAGATGAAAATCTGATCTTAAGGTTGCTAGGTCTAGGAGTGAACAAGATATTTAATGACTTGAGCAAAAAGCAACCACATGAAACCCTAAAACCCAACCCGAGTTGAGGGATCGGCTCGGCCCAGGGTGGAGCGGTTCGTTCTGACTCCTGAAAGTTTGGCGGTTGCGACGGCGTCGAAAAAATACGCAGTTTAGCCTTTTGAATCACCTGAATCGGAGTCCGTATGAGGAAATTACACCGTTTTTATGTTAATTACACCGTTTTTAAGTTCTGACTACAGTGTAGCTTAATCCACGCGACAAGTGAACTGATTTTCTCGAGCTAAAAAATGAGAAAATCAAGAGAAATGAATTACGAATATTATTGAGACGAACAATTAATATTAGGAAAAGTCGGGGTGTTACACCCGCAGCAGCGCCACGACCACGCCCCTGCAAAGATCCTGCAGCTACACCTCGGCCTCTACCACGGCCTCCCCCAGGAGTCCCAGACGTCTCCACAGCAGCGCCACGTCCGCGCCCCTGCAAAGACTCTGAGACGACACCCTGAGCCTGACCTCGGCCACCAGCAGGAGACCTCGACGACTCAGCAGCAGCCCCACTACCACTAGCACCACCAGACGACTCACTGACACCACCTCCGCCAGCAGTGGCAAAGACGGTGTCACTCTCTCGCAGGACCTGACTGGGGACAAGAGACTCTACTCTCTCGATTCTGGCACGACTAGCACCAGCAGAAGGCTCGGACGACGCACTAACAGCGCCGGCACCACTAGCAGAAAAGGCAGGAGACTCCACAGCAGCGCCCTGAAACTCACTCCCTGGTGTCGGGGGAGCCCCTGGCGTCTGAGGAGGAAAAGCCCTCAACAGGTCCGACTGAGACGGACCGTCAGAAACCTCCAAAGGCGCAGGCATACCCGAAGTAGGAGTACGCTCGTCCCTCGGAACGGTAAAGTCAACACCGGCCAAGACCCGGTCTATAGAACTGGAAGTAGGTGCAGAAGGCGCAGGATCACCTGCACAAAATTCAAAGGCATACTCAGACAACAAAGAATAAAGAAATTACTCAGAAAGCGAAGCACGTAAGAAGCGGAAAGCAAGCATTAGGCCCAAATACTTGACAGATAAGGCCAAAATCAAGCAGAAGCACAGAAGAGCATATTTTATGACACGAATACAGTATACACGTCATACAAAGCCAAGTCAAGAGCAAGCACGCGCAAAAGCAGCAGAGAATTAGCCAAAACAGCAGAAAGCAGGCCTTTTTAACTTAAAAATAGCAAAAAATGGGAAAACGCTACAGAAAGCCAGAAACCCGTATTTTCTGAGATAGACCCGACCCATAAATCACAATAAATACGTGCAAAAAATTTCATGCGAAAAGGATGTCCCGAACACCTCGACTGAATAGCTTTTACAAAACACCTCCAAACTACAAAAACGGCCTTTTCTTGACCATAACAAAACCAAAAAGCCCCCACTTCCCACAAAACAACCCCCTAGCCAACACATACGACATACATTACGATATACTCAACCATGGAGGCGCGAAAAGCGAGGAAAAACGGTTTTTACGAACCTAACCTAAACTACAAAAAACGCTCCAAAAACACCTCCAAACAACACATGCCCTACAAAACAAGGCCAAATATGTACCATGCTAGCCATAACAATGCAATACAGAGAATTCGGGCAAGTTGCGGAACCGAAAATTTCGACCACAATTTCAGCCCCTATACCAAATCACACGAAAATCACGGTTTTTCAAGCCGTTTTTCGCACACAAGCCACCCAAACCTCTACCCAAGCATACTACAACACTTCCAAAACAACCAAGCCAATCGGGATCGTTTTAGCAAACAAAAAAACAGAGCAAAACCCCGACTTTACCCCCCTTTACACGATTTTCACCCAAACAAACCGCTTTTCGCGCCCATTTCAACATAACGAACTCACCAACGCATTATACTACTAACGGGTAAGCTACACTGAAGTTTTGAGCCAATTCCGAGACATTTTCGAAAATGACCAAAATACCCCTCACACACAAAACGCACGAAAATCGAGACGACAGGTCGGGTTTTCACAAACGATCAACAATGGCAGCAACACAGGCCTCATATGACTTCCAAGCATCAAGTTCAAGCAAAGACGAGGGCTAAATTCGAATCAAATCGATAAACTCCGACCTAAACCCTAGATCACGTTTTTTCAACTAGAACCGACTCAAACAAGTTTCAAAACACGAAAAACCGAGTAAGTTGAGTACGTACCTTGGTCCATAACGAGTTGTAGGAGTCGGAACGGAAGGATTTGGTCTAGAAAATCGCTGGATTGAATTTTGGGGGTTTTCGATTTTGTTTTTGTTTTGAAAATGAAATAACCCTACTCTCTCTCTCTTTCCCGTGTTTTAACGAAAAAACACCAATCAAAAACCTAATCGCCTGTACACAGGCGATTAAATTTTAATTCGCATGTTTACAGGCGATTATATTTTTATTACATGGGTTTCAGTTTGTTTTGGGCTGGTTTTCCTCGGCCCAACACACTTTCAACCCATTTCAAACACATTTTCAACCCAAACCAAAAACACGTAGCCTCCTCACGAGACGTTCATAAAAACCTAGCCCTTTTATGAGATACACAAAAACACGTAGCCTCCTCACGAGACGTTTATAAAAACCTAGCCCTTTTTATGAGAAACACAAAAACACGTAGCCTCCTCACGAGACGTTCATAAAAACCTAGCCCTTTTTATGAGAAACACAAAAACACGCAGCCTCCTCACGAGACGTTCATAAAAACCTAGCCCTTTTTATGAGAAACACAAAAACACGTAGCCTCCTCACGAGACGTTCATAAAAACCTAGCCCTTTTTATGAGGAACACAAAAACACGTAGCCTCCTCACGAGACGTTCATAAAAACCTAGCCCTTTTTATGAGAAACACAAAAACACGTAGCCTCCTCACGAGACGTTCATAAAAACCTAGCCCTTTTTATGAGAAACACAAAAACACG
Organism: Dianthus caryophyllus; assembly: GCA_023091065.1. NCBI lineage: Eukaryota > Viridiplantae > Streptophyta > Magnoliopsida > Caryophyllales > Caryophyllaceae > Dianthus > Dianthus caryophyllus. Next base: position 3,771,168 of record CM041529.1, on the reverse strand, counting down.
TAGCCTCCTCACGAGACGTTCATAAAAACCTAGCCCTTTTTATGAGAAACACAAAAACGCGTAGCCTCCTCACGAGACGTTCATAAAAACCTAGCCCTTTTTATGAGAAACACAAAAACACGTAGCCTCCTCACGAGACATTCATAAAAACCTAACCGTTTTTATGAGAAACACAAAAACGCGTAGCCTCCTCACGAGACGTTCATAAAAACCTAGCCCTTTTTATGAGAAACACAAAAACACGTAGCCTCCTCACGAGACGTTCATAAAAACCTAACCCTTTTTATGAGAAACACAAAAACGCGTAGCCTCCTCACGAGACGTTCATAAAAACCTAGCCCTTTTTATGAGAAACACAAAAACACGTAACCTCCTTATGAGACGTTCACAAAAACCAAAAGCGCGTAACCTCCTTATGAGACGTTCACAAGAACCAAAAACGCGTAACCTCCTTATGAGACGTTCACAAAAACCTAACCCTCCACAAAAACACCAACCACTCTTGTAAACCAAACCCAAAAAACGCGTAACCTCTTCTACGAGACGTCAAGCAAGAATCAAGGCACCAGCAGGAAGCACTCAGGCCACACGCAGGCTGACACGCCCTTAAACATGTAGGACCGTCATGTCCTTAAAAACATGTCGTCCCTCCCCGCATTTCCCGGCACTAAGTCCTCGTCTCTCCCCTGAGACACATGCTTAGCGCCGCCAGGTAGTATCGAGACTGTACTGTTCCGGATACTATCTTCTAAGTTTGACTAACGCTTTGTCCAAGCTCAGTCAAACTGGGCTCAGAGATACCGTATCCGCATTCCCCCAAAAGCAAACCCGATGACGAAAAGGACTTTCATGCATGCTTTTAAATAAGTCGAAACGGTACAAAAGTGTCTAAAACGGATTTAGTCATTTTTAGCGTATTAATTTGAATTTGCATAGTCTTAAAAATGAATGTCATTATTAGTCATTATAAGCATAACACGGGCACAATGCAGGAACGTCTTACCAAAACGACCCACAAAAATAGCCCAACTAGCTACAAAACAGCCCAAATACACAAAAACGACCGAAAACGAAACTAACGCAACACGCAAAACGGGCCAAAGTGCGTCCCGTGCCACATTCTCACAACATTAGACCCTACAAAACCGTAAAATAATATACTTCAATATTATTTTATTTCAAGTCAAAACCGAAAAACACGACAAAAACCGAAACACAAAAAACGAAATTCGGACCAAAACAAAACGACCCAAAAATACTTAACCCATAAGTTAATTACATCACAAAACACCATCATTACTCTAAAAAACGTCACATAAGCCAAAGGCGGCATAACAGCCCTCCAAAACAAAAGTTAATCGCTCAGAACAGCGACAAACTTAAGCGCCTGTTTACAGGCGATTATGTTTTCCTCCTGCAGCCCTGGTTCTTTTATTCCATTTGGCGGCTGCATTGAAACTTAATCACAGGCTCACTAGCGATTAAGTTTTGTCCATGCACAAAAACGAGCCATTTCCTATAAATACCAATCCTTATTTTCATTCCAAAACACCTCTTTTTCAAAACACACTTCATAATACTTACAAAATCCACTCAAAATACCGTCTTTGCATATTCGAAAGGTAAACATTTTACCTACGTTTTGGATGTTTGAGACTCGGACAAAGGGGTTACATTAACCCCAACCCGATATTGGCACTAGCGAAGCCGTATTCGTAATACGGTTGTAGCAATTCGGATTCATAATCCGTCTAAACCTCGCCAATATCGCATAAATAACGACTCAATATCACTAAAACAAACCGACGTCACTTTTATAATTATGCAAGTCCTCATTCATGCATTAAATTACGACTAGAATCACGGTTCCGACGCTAAATTGTACCATTTCACTTAGTCTTTTAGCATGCCAAACTGAGGGTTTTCCACAAAATCTTAAGAGTCAAAATACGAGGTCGGAAAATAACGTTTATGGTAATAATTTAGTCAATAAATTATTATTTAAACGTACATTTCCTATAGCAAAAGTCATTATTTTGACGATTTACATTACTTATGCATTTTTAATCGAGTCATACTTATTCGCACTTGTACGTAGCGTGACTTTTAGCCCAAATATCGAAATTAAGCAAATGTTTTCAAATTAGTAGAGACTACTTTTATGTAGGCTTTTTTATTTCAGTTTTCAAAAATACATTTTGTCAAGACTTTCGAAAAGTAACCTCACTCCGAATCCCTTCTCTGGTTTCAAACCTCAGATAGATAGGTATCGACGCACCTTGAAATCTGAGACACTCGTGTCTTGTATTTCAAGATGCGTTGAATAGGTTCCAAATTCCTTTAATATTTGGTGGCGACTCCGAAAATTCATTTTCAAAAAGGATTTTCTACTTTTCTTTTTGGTCACAAATTCATGCAATGATCTCCCCCATTTTTACAAACTTCGCACTTTTTCCTGCGAGGCGCATTCCGCACCCGGCGCCCCCGCACGGGGCGAGGTCGGGCGCGCGCAGGGCGTCGATAGGTTTTCATCCCTTCCCGGTACCTTCAAAGGTACACAGGGTACATTTCGTATTTAATCAGTTGATTAACGTTTATCGATAACGGTTGGCTTGCTAGATAAGTTTGACGTTATTGTCATACAGATGGCGGTGATCAACTGGTCCCTAAGAGTCACACCTAAAGGATGTGTTTGAGAGATGTGATTATTTGAGAAAATGATCATATCGATGCCTTACCTAATGACTAAACTGTTAGTCAGTGTTGTTGACTAAAATGTTAGTCAGTGTGATGATGTTACTGACTAAAATGTTAGTCAGTATAATGGTGATACGGCTATTTAATACAGATTAAATAATTTTAGCTGAGGCGAATTAAATGTAATTCGTAAATTGAATATAAAATGTTATATTTAATTGTTGTGTATAATGCAAGCTAATTTAATATAAACCATTATAATTAATTAGCAAATTATAAATATAATGATATTTATAATATATTATAGTCGGTCCATACAGATGACACTAGTAATATATTGCATTATATTAGAAGCTAAAATGATTAAGAGAAAAGTGTCCAGATACATTCTGTCCCGATACACTCTTTTCTTGATCAATAAGTTATTGATTTTGAGGAGAATTATATCTCCCCAAAACCCTAATAGAGGCCGGCCACTTGGAGTAGTTGGGAGTATATTTACTTCCCTTATTCTACTCTAATTCCTAATCAATTCACTCATCACTTTTACAACACAAAATCCTTAAGAAAGAAAATCAGTTTTCTCTCTAATTTTTCTAGCAATTCAAGGGCATATCTTAGGCACATCTTGGGTGAGATAATTAGGAGATACCATAATTTTGGTATTGTTCTTAGGCCAATTCAAAGGATTAAAAGGTTAATTCTTGAATCGTTATGTTATATTTTGCAATTTTATTTTATGACTTTAAATCTTATAAAAGTTTTCATTATAATCTTGTGATTTTAAAGGTCTATATACCGATATAAACCTACAAGTGGTATCAGAGCCTTAGGGCACATGAAATTTTTATATGGTTTTCATAAAATCGATTTTGTATGATTTTAAAACTTTTTGAAAGGCCACGGTTTTGTTCTTTCAATTGGCCGAATTGTTTCTTCAGTTGGCCGGGTGTTTTTGTTATGATTATGGTCTATTTGATTCATAATTATCAATGTTTTAAGATGTTAAAACAATTACATATGATTTTGAATGAGTTTTGATTTAATACCGATTGAATTAAAACATAAAAGGATCAATTCTTGCATGTTAATGAACATATTGTTTTGTTAATCATTAGATCTATCAATTCATGATGTTTAAATTAAAAGGTTAATTTGAATATCATAAATCAATGTTTAATACGGATTAAAATTGAGTTAGAATCGATCTAATTATTAGCATAATCGAATTAAAACTGTTTAATTCATTGTTTTGATGTTGGCCGAAATTTTTATTTTGGTAAATTTTACTTATTTTATTTTATTGGCCGTGTATATTTTAATTAAAAAAAAAATTATCACGGTTTAACTTTAAAAAAAAATAAAAATAAAAATAAAAAATTCGTATTTATAATTGATTTTGCCGAAAATATATTTTGTTATTTTTGGAAAATTCAAATTTTGTTATATTATAAAGATAATATATTTTATGCTATTATGAAACAGTTCATAATATATGTGATACCTAATATTTTAAAGAAGTTTAGAATATTTTATGATCTAATTTATGTTATTTTGATAATATAAATTATTTCTTTTGGATTATTGTTTTGATTATAAGATATTATGAACAATTAAGGAATTGTTGCATAATGATAATCTTTTAAAAGAGGTGGTTTGGATTTAATCAATTTGTATGCATTGGTTTTGTTTAGTTGATGCTTTATTTTTGTGAATGTATGTTTGAATGAATGGTTTATTTTACGCATTAATTTTGTACAAACGGTAGTAATTTACTAGTGTGGCTTTAGAGGATTTTGTTTTCGTAATGAAGGAAACATAATTTTGGTTGTATTTTTTTGAGATCTTGAATCTCCCATCTTGTAATATTTTATTTTTGGCATATTTTGAATTAGAATGTAAATAGGTTTATTTTGTAATTCAAAATGTAATTTTGAGAAGATTCAAGATTGAAGATTCAAGATGGATTCCCACTATAAAGCCCAAGATGAAGAATGAAGACAGCTTTAGGGTCCATGGATGGATTCCTGTAACAACCCGGATATAATAATACGAGGATAATAGGTAAATATTGTCTTTTTATATTTAAAATACCAAGGTGGCGGAAACACCATGGTTAAAATATCTGGAATGTCACCAAAATAAAAGAAAATTCCAAGTTAACGCATTACAACACTCTCGGAAAGTAACCCGAGTACAAAATAAAGAGAGAATGATTATTTAATAACTAGATTCATTTATTGTATTCTCTCTCTGACACCGCCCCATCAACATTGCAAAATGAGCATCCATCTTCAACCTGAGAGGAGGGTCGACAATTCAGTCGGGAGTAACTAGGAGTCCTCCCAGTCATGATTTATGAAAATAAAAGTAAATATAGTAAATAATAAAATAACAACATATAAATCTAATAAACCCAATTATCACACATTAGCAAGTATTGAAATGTAGGTGACAGAAATATGGAATACCTTCGAATTCTAAAATGAAGTTGATTTTACCATATGTCGTTAGGTTAATCAGAATCAACAACTTGTATAGATATTGACGAGTCACAATTTAACAATAATCATCCATAAATATATGAACAATAGGAGATAAGAACGAGCACCGTCTAGGGCGAATAACCTCGACACCTAGATGTGAAGCCAATAACCTGACAACACGATGACCATAAAAACTGGACACATAACCGTGATCCAGAAAGACGTCTAAGACTGGCCAGACTCTCGAGTGACATAAAATTGGACACATAACCGTGATCCAAAATGTCTAGTTAAGGCGTAAAAAGTGCAGACCCTTAACCCTCGAACGACATAATAAATAAGCGGTCGCCCATGGCAGGCCAATAACCTGATCACTGCCAGGGCACTAAGTAGTCCAATAACCTGAACTACTCAGCTTGGTATTGCTCTTCTCAAGTGGACCAATAACCTGAATCCACCTAATATCTTATACTCTAGCCGAGCCATATACAATGAATAAATCTCAGTATAATAAATATATAACACCATGAATAACCTCATGTTAACATGCCAAAACACTCATAACCGAGTGATAATAGTTAATCCAAATTATATGAAATCAAATGTTCATTTCGAGCTAGAATATAAGATCAATACTCATAACAACATTAAAAGTAAAAAGGAACTTGTATAATTTTTTATCAAGGCTATAGTAATATTAAGCGGGATTATACTTATAATCAACATACATTCCAAATTAAAACAAAGTTACAACAAGTTTGTAGAGTTATAGTCAAGTAACATAAACAATATAGTTCTTTTCGAATTAATAATTATATCAAAATAACACATGTCGACTTCTGGTGGCTTTAAACACATAATAAAACATCTTTTTATAGTTTATTTAACTCTTAGAATATCATTCTTCAAATAGGTTCGATATTGATTAGAAAAATAATTACTAACTATCAACATAAGTAATTAGTACAAATAAGCTACATGCAAGATCTTATTTCTGGACAGTCTGTACGCTTTTGTTAATATCTGTAAATCTACTCATCAAAACAGAATGAACCCAACTCTATTAGAAAGCCAACATTTTTATCTTCGATTTGATATGTCGTGGTAAAATTAGTTCAGAACGAGCTAAAAGTTACAAGGTTTTAAAGTTGAGGAAAATTTCAAGAGTTTTCCAGCACTAGTTTAACCAATATATTGTGACTTTAAATATCCATAACTCGATTTATATACACTCAAAAATTTTAATCTTTATATTTTTAGAAACCTCAGGACGTTGTTTATAAGATCCAAGTGGTATTTCATCAAAATCTTATTTCTTTAAATCGTCGTTTAGTTTTTAAGATCGTTGCTCCAAAACGACATGCATGCTGTAAATCTGACCTGTCAGAACTAAAACGATCATATCTCACAAACTACAACTTCAAATGATACGAAACTAACTGTAATGGATAGCCAACTCATTTATAAGTAAATTTGGTGGGTCATTCACTAATTAACTCCAAACTATCAGAAAGTTATGAGGTTAACAAGTTGAGTTAAATTTCTGCAACATGCATGAATGCAGTAAATCTGACAAGTCAGTACTAAAATGACTATATCTCACTAACAACAACTCCAAATCACACAAAACCAACTGGAGTGGATAGCCAACTCATTTATCTTTAATTGGATATATCATGCATGAATTAATTCCAAACGACCAGAAAGTTATGGGGTTTACAAGTTGAGTTAATTTTCTGGAACATGCAAAAAGTGGTCTAATATACATAGCTACGAATTTCTTCACTTTTAATCAACACATAACCATCAATAATAAACTAAAATAACATCATATAATGGTACATCAGATTTATATATAATCATATTATTATTTAAAATATTACTTTTAAAATGCATAAATCACAAATAAGAGAATCCTAGTTACCTTTTCTAGCAAAGGTTGATGGTAAAAACCTTAGTTTAAACTTGATTCACTCCAATGAGATCTTCACCTTGATCCTCTTTAGTAGATAAATAAATATTAGAAAGAAAACATGATAAATAAGTTAGTTCTAGTAACTAATTTAGGTAGAAAAATAAAATAGAAAGTTAGATACACTTACTAGTTACCATACATTTAGATGAATTAGGATGAATAGTATGGAAGAAAAATAGAGTTTATTTCTTTGGTGTAGTATTTAGAAAGATTGATTAGGAAAATGTGGTAGTGTAGATGAGTAGTAGTACGTAGTAATACGTAGTACATAGTAGTAGTGGTAGTATTTGTAATTAGGTGTAGGAAAGTGTAGTACAAGTTTATGAGAAGGTAGTACAAGTATGTGAAAAGAAGAGTATCTATCATCTACTAGTTTTAGATTGTAGGCTTTGCATGTGATGTGACAATCGGTAGACATTGATGTGACAAGACACATGATGTGACAAATGCATGTGGATAGAACTTCTGCATGCATGAGAATAAAGGGGTATATAATTGTAAGATCAAAAAAAGAAATAAGTGGAGGCCGGCCAAAATTGGACCCCACACTGAATTTTGGTTTGTCAAATAATTTTAAAAATTATTCCATTAGATTCCTCTCGAAAAATCGAGTGGTTTAGCCTTTTGTTTCGCCTAATTCCGAGTTCGTATGACCATTTTATGACCTCTTAAAGTTTGACGTTAGTTTTTACGCGGGAATGACGTTGGGACTTATTTGTTCCCGTGTATAACGTCGTCCCTTGCAATATTTAATATAATTGCATGTTTCCTTATTATTTATCCTAGTTAGATGTTAGTATACTACTATTATAAATTTTATTTTTATAATATGGGTTATTTGAGTTGGATGTATTTGATCGAGAATTTTAATTAAAACGCGTTGAGGCTTAAGCTTGTACTTTAGTATTAACCCTTTAATTAGCTCGGTTAATAATGCAATTTAAGACGGGGTGTTACAGTCCTCCCCCCTTAAGAAAAGTTTCATCCTCGAAACTGGATAAGAAAAAGGCGGAGTGATGAGAAGAATGACTACCATTTTCGAATAGATGAGGATACTTCGTTCGCATGGACGCTTCCGTCTCCCACGTCGCTTCTTCAAACTTTTGACTACGCCACAAAACCTTTACTAGTAGGACAACCTTATTCCTTAATGTCTTATCCTTCTTATCAAGGACATGCACGAACGGGTTGCTCCTCGTAGGTTAGGTTTTGTTCAACCTCAACCACGTCTGCCGGAATTATGTGGGACGGATCACTTCGATACCTTATCTACTGTGAGACATGAAATACGTCATGAACCTTTGACAAATTCGGCGGCAGGGCTAACTTATAAGCCACTGCACCTACTCGCTCAAGTATCTCGTAAGGGCCCACAAACTTAGGGCTTAACTTGCCCTTGACACCAAATCGTTTCACCCCCTTCATGGGTGACACTTTTAAGAATACCTTATCTCCCACCTCAAACTCGATTGGCCTACGGCGTAAGTCAGCATAAGACTTTTGTCGGTCTTGGGCCGCTTTCATCTTTTCACGGATGATCTTAACCTGTTCTATGGAGTCTTGAATCATATTGGGTCCAAGAATAGCTGCCTCGCTAATGTCATCCCAACACATAGGACTGCGACATTTTCTCCCATACAAGGCTTCGAATGGGGCCATTTTTATGCTAGCATGAAAGCTATTGTTATATGAGAATTCAACTAATGGGAGACTCTTCTCCCAGTTAGTATGAAACTCTAATACACATGCTCGTAGCATATCCTCTAATGTTTGAATGGTGCGTTCAGTTTGCCCATCTGTAGCTGCATGAAATGCAGTACTCATATTCAACTTACTGCCCAAAGCCTGTTGTAACTTCTTCCAAAAATTTGAGCAGAAACGGGGGTCACGGTTAGAAACTATGTCTTTAGGTACTCCGTGATATCGTATGATTTCTCTTTGATAGGCCATAGCCATTTCTTCCAAACTCCAAGTTTCCTTCATCGGGATAAAATGAGCAACTTTAGTCAATCTATCTACAACGACCCAAATAGCGTTCTTTCCTGTAGATGTCCTCGGTAACCCCATAATGAAATCCATGGAAACAGAATCCCACTTCCATACCGGGATCTCTAGAGGTTGTAAAAGACCACCTGGCCTACGGTACTCAAACTTCACTTTTTGGCAAGTGAGACATTTGACCACATACTCCGCAATCTCCCTCTTCATATTTGGCCACCAAAAGCACTGTTTAAGGTCATTGTACATCTTCTCCCCACCCGGATGAACAGAGTACGGGGTGCTATGGGCCTCTTTCAAAATCTCTTCCTTAAGCACTGTACAACTAGGGACGCACCATCTATTTTGAAACCTCAAACTGCCATCTGTCGATATCGTAAAGTCCTTAGATTCACCCACTTTAGCACGCAGTGCTTCAAGAATTGGGTCCTCTCGTTGTTTAATCCGGATTTCGTGATAGATGTCGGGTTCTGCGCTCATGGCACACAAATTAATGCCACCCGGGTGTGTTACTTCTAAATTTAGCTTCTGAAACTCTTGACATAAATCATTAGGCAGCACAAACGTAGTATTTAATGTGTGTTTAGACTTCCTACTTAAGGCATCCGCTACCACGTTAGCCTTGCCCTCATGGTAGTGAAGCTCAAGATCATAGTCCTTCATTAATTCCAACCACCTTCGTTGTCTTAGGTTCAACTCCTTCTGAGTGAATATGTATTTTAAGCTCTTGTGATCTGTGAAAAAGTTACACGACACTCCATAAAGGTAATGCCTCCAGATTTTAAGTGCAAATACAACTGCCGCCAGCTCAAGGTCATGTGTCGGGTAGTTCCTTTCATTTTCCTTTAGTTGCCTAGATGCATAAGCTATTACCTTGCCTTTTTGCATTAACACACAACCTAAGCCATTTCTTGAGGCATCACTATAAACATCAAAGCCAACACCTTCCTCAGGAAGTGTCAAAATTGGAGCAGTTGTTAAATGCCGCTTTAATTCTTGGAAGGCTTCTTCACAAGTGTTGGACCATAAAAACTTTGACTCCTTCTTCAACAATAGGGTTATGGGTCTTGCTATTTTGGAAAAGTTTTCGACAAATCTACGGTAGTATCCAGCTAATCCTAAAAAGCTTCTGATTTCACTCACATTCTTTGGGCTTTCCCAATCCATTATGGCTCGCACCTTAGACGGGTCTACTTTAATCCCTTCACCGGATATAATGTGGCCTAGAAACGCTACTTCCTTAAGCCAAAATTCACACCTTGAGAATTTTGCAAACCATTTTTGTTTCCTTAGGATCTCTAATACTAACCTTAGATGTTGTTCATGCTCTTCCTCATCCTTTGAATATACGAGGATGTCGTCGATCAATACTACAACACATTTATCCAAGTATTCATGGAAGGTTCTATTCATTTGATCCATGAAAACTGCTGGGGCGTTGGTCAAGCCAAAGGGCATCACTGTGAATTCGTAATGCCCATACCTTGACCGGAAAGCGGTCTTTGGTATATCCTCTTTTCTTACAGGGATTTGATGGTATCCGGACCTAAGGTCGATCTTTGAAAAGGTATTTGCTCCTTTGAGCTGGTCAAATAAATCATCGATTCGAGGCAAAGGATACCTATTCTTAATTGTTACCTTGTTCAGCTCTCTATAATCGATACATCATCTCATACTCCCATCCTTCTTTTTCACGAAAAACACCGGCGCACCCCTTGGAGACACGCCCGGTCGTATGAATCCCTTCTCGATCATTTCACCTAGTTGTTTCTTGAGTTCTTGCATGTCAGCCGGGGCCATACGATATGGAGCCTTAGAGATAGGGCTAGTACTAGGGAGTAGATCAATGCTAAATTCTATGTCACGCTCCTTAGGAACACCAGGGAGCTCCTCCGGGAAAACATCGGCAAACTCCCGAACAATTGGAATATCCTCAAGTTTAGATTCAATCGTGACATCCATGATAGAATAGAGGTAAACTTGGTAACCCTTCTTACCCATTTTCACCATCTTCATTGCAGAAACCCATTTAATCCCAGGTTTATTTGTAGAGCCCTTATAAGTGATCCTCGAGCCACTTGGACTCCTTAATGAAATTTTCATATCTCTACATATGAGCCTAGCATCATATCTCGCCAACCAATCCATGCCAAGAATGACATCGAATTTCGATAGCTTGAAGGAAATGAGATTAGATGGAAAAACGGTTCCCGTGATAGAAATGGGGACCTCTTGGAAAATTGTTGAGCAAGGGACACTTTGTCCATTAGGTAAGGATATAAGAGTACTAATTGGGGTGCTAGGGATGTGTAGATACCCGTATCTGTCGATATGGAAATTTATAGAAAACCCGACAAATACCCTATGATGATAGGACAACGTGTTTTCGTATCATTTATTTGAATTCGTATTTCGATGTAAGCAGGGCGCTGTCGACACAATGTTTGCTAATTCAAAGGATATTTTGATTTAATAAGCTCTGTCAAATTCTATTTTAGTCGCAAGTATTATTTTATTGAAAATAAAAAAAGTTTCGATTTGAAAAATCATTTTAAGTAATTTGATTTGAAAAATCATTTTCACAAATTTCTTTTGACTTGAAAAGTCGTTTCTCATGCTTTTTAAAACAGTTTATTAAAAACGTATTCGACGAATTCGTTTTCTTAACAGCAAGTTTTATAACTCGTTTTAAGCTCGATTTTAAGAATGATTTTGAGCCCGTTTCAACACGAATTTCAAGGCCTTTTCTCCCACCTCATTCCCCACATACCAAAGCTCGTATCCAGGCCAAAACCCAGCCAAGAGCCACGACCAAAACAGGCCAGAAAACACACTCAAAAACTCGTTTTACAGCAGCCCTAAAACCCCTTTTTTCGTGCCCTGTTTTCACAGCCCAAAAACGACCCAAAACCCGACCTTTAACTACCTGCCCATGACCCATACTCATCTCCTAACTATCCTACCCGTTTACCTTGCCTTAACCCTCAAGAAAACCCTCTCCAAAACCCTAAGTCGAGCTTGAAACAGCAGCTCTCAAAGAGGGAGGGAAAGCTGCTCTTTTCCCTCTAAAAACCCTACTTATCAACACTATATATACATACCATCCCCAGCCTTCATTACATACGCAATACACAGCTCTGATACATAATACAAAGCCCTAAAAAAGCCAAAAAGGAAGTCGAGATAGCGGTCAGAAAACAGAGCACCATACTCAGTTTTTTGTTCTGCTATCACCTCTTCTGTCCAGGTTTTCGTGTTTTGAACCTCATAATCTTTCTGATTTCTTTACAAAATCTTAAATTTCACTTTACCACGATTCTAAAACATCTTTCGGTTCGAAATTTCGTTGAGAAACGAAGGAGATACAAGCTTTTGAAAATCATCACGCTTTGGTAATGGCACGGCTTTATTATTGGTTTTCGTCGACGACGGCCCCTCGGGATAAAATCTTACAATCGATTACGACTCGGATATTTGGTCAACGATACATGTAAGTTGAGGGTGCAAAATACTCTTTTTATTCTTGTTAAATTATCGTTTTTTATTGTTTTTATAGCCCTCTGTCGCTTTTTTATTACTCTCTGTCGCTCTTTTTGTTTATCATCGTATTTGTTGTTTTGCTTGACGTTCATCTTAGGCTTATATTCTTAGCATGATTGTGACGCCGTATGTGAATGTTTTCGTGCCCCCATGTTCACCTAGTATACGTGTTCGCTTTCCTTGTATAGTGTGACTTGCGTAGAATGACTTGCTCTCGCTTAGTTCGATTTGGATTTGCCCGTTAGTTTTTGTGTAATATGTCAACACTCATGTTTAGTTAATTATCTGAAAATTGGTCTTCCATGTATGATTTAGTTTCTCAACTCATGTTCGTATGCTAGGTTATCTTTTCATGATTATACTGCCGCTTAGTATTGCTTTCGTAATTTAGCTCGTTGAACCTGTGAGAGTTATATCGTGCATGATCCCGCCACGCCGCTGTCATATTGTTCATTAAATCGTAATATGTGTAGTTAAATCACGTGAAGGATTGTGTGACTTGGTCTCTCGTAAGGCCGTGGTTTTGGTATCTACGTTATTTGTCGGTCTAGTTGTGCATATTAGTCGCGCTTTGTTTATTTAGTCATTCGTTCGTGTAATTAGTAGAACTTTTGGTTTGATTATTAGTAGCATCTCGTTATTTGCGTATATTTGCCCGTGATTATGAATTTGTACATGTTTGTTCATCATTCCCTTATTTTCGTAGGTTGCCTTTTAGTGCCCATATTACTTGCCTATTTGTTTGTACGTGGGATTTGTTTGTTTGAACACCTGTTCTTTCTAGTCAATCATTAGTTGCATTGATTTAGTTATCAATTTGTACATTTGCTTATGTTTATTTGTTATAATTTGCGTGTGTCTCATGTCTACTCAATTGTACTTGATTTTCTTAGCTTATACGTTAGGTTGTGTTCGTCTGCTATTTTGTTGTACTCAGATACGTAGTCCGCTATGTTAGTCGCTTGCATTTGTTCACGTATTATTCATGTTTGATTATTCTTTATTTGCCGCTAACGCTTGTTCGTCTATCTTATGTCGCTTGGTGAGTATTTCTACTCCTTTTCTTTGTTCGCTAGAATATTAAATGAATCCTCGCTAAACAACTTCGATTTAAATTATGTGCGCATTAAATGACGTAGAATGGATATATATTTGTTTAGGATTAAAACGCTGTTTGCATATCCGCATGTGTACTCGTAATAGCCATGATTTTATTTAGTAGAGACCGTTACTGTAACGGGCGGGGTTAGGCGTTAAAATTAATGAAATTCTTTTAAACTTCCTAACACGTAAACTCACACGAACTCATTTTCTCTAAAATTGGTTTCTAAATTCCACCTAAAAATTTAGTGGCGACTCTTTTCAAATTGAACATGTTTTTGAAATAAAACATCGCGTGGATCAAAATCCCTTGTCCACAATTTGGCGACTCCGCTGGGGACAGTGAAACTTGAAAAGTAAAATGATGGCTATTTAGAGTACCCTTTCTTTTTTTTACGTTGTTTATGCATCATACTGTTAGGATTCGAACCATTTCTCCCTTTGGGTCGACCCCAAAGTAGGGAAATGACGTTCACTGTGTCTGGTTTAAATACCAAGGTGGTTCCGCCGAGGTTAGCAACCGCACTCTCGCCATATAGTTACAAACTTATGGTGGTTGCGTAGGTTACCTAACAACGTGGGATCATTGGCATAGACCCTTTTCGAGACTTAGAATAGTCTAGGTCATGCATTGCATCCTTGAACTGCGTATGACTAAATGCTCTGTGACTTCTGAAGCCATGTTTTCAATCCTTTTTAGTCAAAATTGTCATCTTTTCAATCAAATATTTTCCAAAAGTTTCTTTCTTAGCAGAAATGTTGTCTTTAGGATTAGAATAATTCTGAATATCCCTTTTGAAATGATTTTTTTGACTAAAAATCCTCTTTTTTTAGCTGAAATGCTGTCTCTTTAAGGTTAGAATAATCTTAAACTTTGTTTTCGACTTTAGTTCTTTTGAAAAAAGACCTCTTCCAAGCTAAAAGTATATTCATTTAGGATTAGAACAATCTTAAAATAATTTCCGATTTGAAAAAAAATCCATTCCTAGCTGAAATGCTGTTCGTTTAGGATTAGAATAATTTTAAAATAATTTTCGATTTGAAAAATCTCCTCCAAGCTATCAGTTTAGGATTAGAATAATCTTAAATTACTTCCGATCTTAGCTCTTTTAAAAAGACCTCCGTCCTAGCTGAAATGCTATCCGTTTTTCTAAAAAAACTCATAAAGTTTTTTTAATCAAATGCCATCTACCTTTAGTCGTCCTCGATTTCAAATTCCGAGTCACATTCCGAGTCTAACCCAAGTCTAGAGTAGGAAGTTCGAGTCAACCCACTTTAAAGTCCGTGTTTAGGCTAGACGAGTAGGAATGAGTCGAGCTAGCTCTTTTTTGTTGAGTTTAATTACAAGGGTGGGTCTCGTTTAGGTGTTTCACGTGTGTGTCAGTCGAGTCATGAGTGTGAAAAGGGTTTATAAGTCGATGACTGAATGATGTTCGGGGTTTTATTGTAGAAAGGCCGGTCGAAACAAGAAACATGACTACCGCAGAACAGTTAAGCAAACTCAATGACACTCTAGCTGCAATGATGAGTCGTTTGGAGTCCGTAGAAAAAAAGCTGACGGTGGAAAACCCACCTCCTCCGCCACCAACTGAACTTGAGAAGCGCTTCAAATTAATAGAGGAGCAACTCAAATTGTCTCATGGGGAAAGCATTCACTTCGAGAATGCTCGTGGCTACACGCCTGTCCAAGATAAGCTACCGACCAACTTTGTGCTTACTGACATCCCTAAGTTTAAGGGAACTGAAGACCCATTGCAACATATCCGATCTTACAAAGAATACCTCGCTTTGAAAGGAGTACCGGCTGAAATGTTATCCCACGTCTTTGCTCAATCTTTGGGGGAACATCCAAGGAAATGGTTTTATGGTCTCGAACTCAAGAATTTCCCGACTTTTGAGGATATCACTGTGGAATTTTGTAAGCATTTTGCTGATAATGCTGAAATTCAAACCACTATGCGAACATTAGAAGTAATGACGCAAAAAGAGAAAGAGGGATTTACAGAATTCCTTAATAGATGGCGCGCAGAAAGCGTGAAATTGCCAAAAAGGCCCGAAGAGGTTGAAATGGTAGATAAGTTCGTTAAGAATCTTCGCCTGCTCACCGAGATGCTATCAAATACCAAAATTTCACTGCTCAAAGACCTTAGCCGAGTAGGGAGGAAAATAGAGGACGATGTCCGAGCTATAGAGGCCGAAAAACCTAAGGGGTATCAAGGGCCCTCTTCCTCTAAGTCAAGGGTATCTAATTCAACTAATCAAGTGCAAGCAATCAGTTTGGGGGCCCTCGAGAGCAACAACGCCGAGCACCAAGAGCATTCATCGACCTCGGGTGCACATATACCGCTTCTTCAAAGGCTCTCGCCCAAGGAAAATTGAGCCCAATTGGTCCAACTCCGACCCACCTGTCGACCGACAAGGTAAATGGTACAAGCCCAACGCTGCATCGTATGCTCCATCGTGAGAGGACACGACATCAAAATTGCTTTCGCCTCAAGCACGAGATCCAAGACATGATCGAAAATGGATCTTTGCCAATCCCTACGGTTAAGCCAAACAATGTGACTAATCCTTTTGGCAACCACTCCAACGCAGTGTTCATTGGGGACAATGGTGATATGTCTCACTTGATCCAACCCGTTGTTTATCTCACCGGGTTTTTCGTGGGAAAAGTTTATATAGATTGTGCTGATCTTTTTCCCAAGGCAAGAAATGACGTTCGCATTGGGGATTTTAACATTGATTGTACACCGTACCTTGCTCAAGGTGGAAATGAAATTAATGGGGTATGGGCTGATGATGAAGATGATATTTATCTCACCGAAGGTGCAGTCATCCCACGCACTCAAGCGGAGATTATGCAGTTGCGAAAGGATGTCCTCGAGTCTGATCACCTAACTCGATCCGGACGTCCTTATCGAGTAGAAAAGTCAAAGAGCACTTCCATTTTTGGGGACACCCAAAACACAACGCAAGCAAATGCGCCTACGGTTACAAAGGTACTCGAGGAAGTGTCGACCGTAAAGGATCCCCTTATCAAACAACTACAGAAAACTAAGGCGGATGTCTCTATATGGGAGCTTATTCTAAGCTCGTTCGAACATCGTCAAGCTCTACTACAATCCTTGATGAATATGACGGTGTCTCCTACCACCACGCCTAACGATATGATCTCGTTGGTTTCATCAAATCAACCACGGCTTACAAATGTCGTGACCTTCTCGGATGAGGACTTGCCTTCTTTCGGACCTCAACATGGTTTAGCCATGTACATCACGGTAGAATGCCGTCACAAGAGGCTTCCAATGACATTAGTGGATGATGGGTCCGCTGTTAATGTGCTTCCTTTGAAAACCGCGTATATTCTGGGCTTAGAAAAGAATGATCTTATTCCAACTACGCAAACGGTCCGAGCTTTCGATGGTACAATACGTCGCGTAGCTGGGCTCGTCACTTTGAGCATAAATACTGGTGCAGTAGAAAAGACGGTCAATTTCCAGGTTATAGACCTTGTTTCGTCTTTTAATATGTTGCTTGGAAGACCTTGGATCCATGCCGCAAGAGCTGTGTCTTCAACCCTTCATCGAAAGATTAAAATTCCATTCAATGGAGGAGTGGTAACCATTAACGCTACTCCAATGGTCGTAACGGGTGGAGATGTGACTTTCGAGGTACAAAATGATATCACCATTGAGTCAGGTGGCTTTGAGGTCGTCAATGCAATCGAATCCCAAGTCAATGAGCCGAACATGGAGTTATACACCGGAAGCCGTGCATGTGAAACAATACTAAGGACCGGAAAATACTTTGGCTTGTCTTTATATCCTAGGAAGGGGAATACCTTCACTCCACCTCCAACGATCCCAAAAGGAATCACGTTCGGCCTTGGGTACAACCCAACAAAGGATGAAGATTGTCTAAGCAAGGGTAAGGGTCAAGATGCGAAGCTGAAACCGTACCCACTGACGCTTAATGGGCAATTCGTGAGAGCCGGAGAAGACACACCATGTTTGGACTTTCCCGAGCCCATCTATGATCGTAAAGCATGCCGTTGGGTCCCGGGAATTGAAATATTCCACGACTGTTACTATATCCCGGATGACATCATGGCAACAATTACGACAAGCAAGGAGTGCAGCCCAGTCGAAGACGGGAAAGCAATGGGCCTTCTCTTTGGGGAAGAGAGGAAAATAGAAGCGTCAAGCGAAGCTTTGGTGAGTATGATCCTCAAGAGTGACCGATTCGATCCATCCACCCTCATTACAGATGTTAACCCGCAAGGGACTACGTCCGGATGGAGAAAGACCATCAAATGGACCGACAACAAAGGACTGCTGTTCAAGATGACCGTAGGAGAAGGAGAAATGTCCGAGCCAGAAGAAAATTCTGAGTCTGATTCTGAGTCTGAACCTGATGATGATAAGAGTCTTAGTGTTAAGTCTAAGGAGCTAGGTGTCGAAGATACCCCCTCCCCAGTCTTTCCTTTTCATGTACCTTCTTCTAGTTCCGGTATTCCAAGGCCTGTCTTGGATACCACATCTATCCAGCCACTGACCCCTGATCAGTTGGCCCAAATGTTAGCACAATTCGCACAATTTCAAATTAATAATAAAATGAACCAATTTGCTTACGACTTGTCTCTTTTACATTGCAATTCAATTTTTGAAAATGTTTATTTTAATAATGACATTGAGAATGAGGACCAAGAGGAACAGGTAGAAATTGAGGAGATAGAACCACCTCCTCAGTTGTTAAAAGGGATACAGGAATATGATGAGAAAAACTCGGTAGTCGAAGATACCGAAACAATTAATGTGGGAACCACTCTCGAGCCACAAGAGCTGAAAATAGGGACAACTCTCGACCCTGCCGAAAAACAAGGGTTTATCAATCTGCTGAACGAGTTCAAAGACGTATTTGCATGGTCTTACAAAGACATGCCGGGTATTGACAGGGAAATCGCAGAACACAGAATCCCGATCAAACCAGGTTTCAAACCAGTAAAGCAAAAACTCCGCCGAATGCGACCAGAATGGTCCCTAAAAGTCAAGGAAGAAATTGACAAGCAATTCAAAGCCGGGTTTATCAAAGTTTCAGAATACTCAGATTGGGTAGCTAATGTGGTACCCGTACCAAAGAAAGATGGGAAGGTGCGTGTCTGCGTTGATTTTCGTGATTTAAATAGAGCAAGTCCGAAGGACGATTTTCCATTACCTCACATCGATATCTTGGTTGACAACACCGCCAACCACGCATTATTGTCCTTCATGGACGGTTACGCGGGTTACAATCAGATAAAAATGGCCGAGGAAGACATGCACAAAACCGCGTTCACAACGCAGTGGGGAACTTATTGTTACACAGTGATGCCGTTTGGATTGATTAATGCTGGGGCCACATATCAACGAACCGCAACGACATTGCTACATGATATGATGCATAGAGAGGTAGAGGTTTATGTCGACGACATGATTGTGAAATCCAAGGAGCGCAGGGGTCATTTAAGTGCATTAAAGAAATTCCTCGAGAGATTAAGAAAATACAACATGAGGCTAAATCCGCAGAAATGTGCATTCGGAGTCACTTCGGGTAAGCTACTCGGCCACATCGTTAGTCATCGTGGCATTGAAGTCGATCCCTCAAAGATCAAAGCCATATTGGAAATGCCTCACCCGAAGACCGAGAAAGAAATTCGAGGTTTTTTGGGTCGAGTACAATATATTAGCCGTTTCGTCGCTAAGTTAACCATGATCTGCGAACCCATATTTAAAAAACTCAAAGTTGGAGAACACGTTACATGGGACCATCAATGTCAAGCTGCATTCGACAAAATAAAAGAGGTGTTGTCTTCCCCACCTGTTTTAAGCCCACCAGTGGCTGGCCTGCCATTATCATTGTACCTAACAGTGACGAATACCGCGATGGGCGCAATGTTAGCTCAAACTGTCGACAAAGAAGAAAAGGCGATTTACTATATTAGTAAGAAATTCTTGGAGTATGAGATAAAGTACACAGTGCTAGAGAGGACGTGCCTCGCCCTAGTTTGGGCCACAAAGAAGTTAAGACACTACATGCTTAGCTACAGGGTAAGCATCTACTCCAAAATGGACCCGATCAAGTACTTGTTTGAAAAACCGGTGCTAAATGGCAGAATGTCAAGATGGACTCTCATGCTAGCAGAATTTGATCTTAAGTATAAGCCGCTGAAGGTAATAAAAGGAAGAGCTGTCGCTGATTTCCTTGCCGATAATCCAATCGACGAAACTGAAATCACGGATACATGGTCATTTCCAGATGAAAATGTCGCGAACGTCGAAGACGATACGTGGGATTTGTACTTTGATGGAGCATCGAATTACATGGGTTACGGGATTGGCATCCTCCTTATTTCACCAAAAGGAGAACATATACCCGTATCCATTAAATTGGACTTCGCTGTCACTAACAACGCAGCAGAGTACGAAGCATGCCTGTTGGGTCTGCACAGCGCTGTCAATTTAGGCGTGAAAAGGCTACTCGTGCACGGGGATTCATCCTTGGTAATAAATCAAGTGAGTGGAGCATGGAAAATTAAGAGTAGCAGCTTGGCACCTTACCAAACCAAGATAGAAGAGCTTGAAAAGTTGTTCGACGAAATAAGATACGTCCACCTCCCGAGGGAGGAAAACCAATTCGCTGACGCCCTGTCAAAATTAGCAGCCCTGATTAACATCCCCGATAGCATGGATAGTATGCCTTTATGTGTTCAACGCAGATCATCACCCGCATATATTAATGTGATTGACAATGCGGAGGAAAACGAGACAGAACCCTGGTACGCATCAATCTTAAAGTACAAAAACGCAGGAGAATACCCCACAGACCTAGACACCCGTGGGAAGCGGGCATTACGGCTGCTGTCAGCCCAATTTGTTACAACTGATGACGGTCAACTATACAAAAAGACGGCACAAGGAGTGCTTCTGCGGTGTGTTGACAAAGCTACGGCAGAAAAAGTCATGGAAGAAGTCCATGACGGAGAATGTGGGCCACACATGAATGCTCACATGCTAGTCCGAAAGATCATGAGGCTTGGTTACTATTGGACAACAATGGAGATGGATTGTCGAAGATATGTCCGCCACTGTCACAACTGTCAAATATTCGCAAACGTCCAACATGTTCCACCCTCTATGCTGTACACAATGACATCGCCCTGGCCTTTCTCAACGTGGGGCATCGATATTATTGGAAAGGTTAACCCCTCAGGAACCGGAGGGCACTGTTTCATTTTGGTAGCAATCGACTACTTCACGAAGTGGGTAGAAGCCAAGTCTTATAAAGTGCTAAAGGCGAAGCAAGTAGCAAAATTCATTCAAAATGACATTATCTGTCGATACGGAGTGCCTCATGAAATGATCAGTGACCATGGCACCCATTTCCAAGCCGAGACAGCTCAGCTACTCGACAAATATAAGATAAAGCTTCACAAATCGTCACCCTACCGTCCTCAGACAAATGGCGCAGTAGAGGCGGCTAATAAGACAGTTACAGTCATTCTTAAGAAAATGACAGACAACTACCGTGAATGGCCCGATAAGATACCCTTCGCGCTATGGGGGTACAGAACGTCGATCAGAACTGCGACCGGAGCAACACCTTATTACTTAACTTACGGGATGGAGGCAGTCCAACCCGTTGAATTAGAAATACCGTCTCTGCGAATCCTGCTAGAAAGCAAAGTCCCAGAAGCGGACTGGGTCCAGGCTAGGTATGACTCACTTGTGATGCTCGACGAACGACGTTTGAATGCACTATACAATGTGCAGCTCTATCAGAAAAGGATAGAGCGCTCTTTTAATAAAAAGGTGAAGCCTCGAGGAATTTTGGAGGGTGATCTCGTGTTAAAATCGGTACGCGCACTACTACCGGTAGACCCGAGAGGAAAATTTAAGCCAAATTGGGCGGGTCCTTACTTGGTAAAGAAAATCTTGACAGGAGGTGCAGTTAGAATAACTGATCTAGATGGCAATGATTTTTCGAATCCAACGAACTTGGATCAACTGAAGCGATACTATCCTTAGTCCTCATTCTCGAATGTTATGAAATAATATTTGAATTGCGATATATTAGAATGGGTTTAAAGCTTGGCATTCGCCACCACATGAAATGTTTAACATACGAACTACGGATTCGATTTGATTCTGTGTAAAAAGCAGATACGTAGGCAACTCTTTACCAGAGTACAATCGAAATAATGTTAACTTGATGAATGTGGAAACGGGAATTTTTCTAATAAATAATAACTTTTTATTTCTTTTATTCATCGCGGGCGAAGCCCATCACACAACTAGAAAAGGAAAGCAGACAAAATAATAATTCTAACTAATACGCAGTCGTAAATAATAATAGTCAATCCTAGTAAGTAATAATAATAATAATAATTCTAACTCATGTGTAGTTGTAAATAATCATAACAATAATAATAATTCCTAGTACTAACTAATACCCTAGTATTTTATTAGTAATATTTCTAGTAGTAATAAGCAACATCATCACGCAGGCCACGAAATAAAACGGCCTACCCAGTCCCTCGTACCTGCTCCTTAGACTACCACGAGACTAACGGCGACAAGACGACGCCTTACCCATAATCATTCTGGCCCGTTTCTTAGGAGGCACTTGACTTTCCTCTCGCGGCCCCAAACGGTCCTTCACATTCAGGCGTGGACCCAATCGCTCGACAACATTTGGACGCACTTCTTCACTAGTGTCTAACCTCTGCCAAACGTTTGAACGCCTCGCACTAGTTCCTTGCGTCGCCTCGGGCCTGTTCAGCTTTGTGTAGTACTTCCGATTCCTTAATGCTTCTCCACGCGCCTTCCAATCTGCTGCGTCGTCTTCAATTAATGTTCGTCGCACCTCGACAGAAGCTTCCTTAGTCCATTTCAGATACGACGGGGATACCCATGTTGACGCACACGGCTCGAGGAGATGCCAAATAGTCCTACAATTCCATGTATGAAGCCAAGATAGACATACAGCTCGAGTAATGTCAAATTCAGGACCTTGGCTCGCCTCAATCCTAGGCACGGTTTGTTGGAGACCAAACTGACGCCGCACACGATACGAATATATAAAGGGGCGTTCTAAGCCCAAAAGCATTACGTATCTCGAACAATCACCATCCGGTAGCCCTGTAAACGAGGATAAGTGTAACCACGGCAAAAACCAACGGATGTGAGATCCGGCTCCTGTAGTCAGCATGTCACGCCAGTAACTAGCTCCTTTCCCCAAAATAAACCGAGGTACGCGATTAGAGAGGCTTCTCACTCGATAGGCACATGGGTCCTTCGGTCGCTCTAGTAGTCCGAGCCTCTCCATGAGCCACACCTGAGGCGAAGAAGAAGTTAGGGGGGACAACACGAAAAAAAAAAAAACATGAAAGACCAATGTTTTCCTGCTGTGCAACAATTTGCTGTGCGACCGACAAACATGAAACAAAAACGTGAAAAACATGAAACACAAAAAAAAAAGAGGACTGAGAAACCCAAGAATTTGCAATCCAATCCACCTCAGAAAATGTCGAAGAGAAAGACAAGAGAGCCCAAGGAGGAAACTGTGACTCTAGGACCTGCTGCGCGTGAAGGCGAGCATGTCTTTGGTGTAGCTCACATTTTTGCCTCATTCAATGACACATTCATTCACGTGACTGATTTGTCTGGCAGAGAAACAAGGCTAATAATACGTGACTGATTTACGGGTATCCTCGATGCGTCCAATTTTCATTCCCGAACGAGCAAGGGCTCGTAGAGCTGACTGAGCCCCAGGACCAGGAGTCTTGGTCTTGTTCTCACCAGTAGCACGAGCTCAAAGAAAAATAAAAATACCCGGTTTGAGCACAATTTGCTGTGCAAACCCAACGCAACAATGTTTTCTGCCCTGTAAGTTTAGACGTAGTAATTTATCTCGAGGCGTGGTTACCTTTTCTTTGGGTTTTACGTTGAATCCATCCCATAGTGTAATTTCGCGTGAAAAGGCAGCAATTTAGACGCACAAAAGTAAAAAAGCACAGTAGTAGGGCAAAAAAAGCTCACAGGCTTGAGATTAAACGAACCAAACAAACGCCGGCAACAAGTGAATGTTACAGCAAACTAGGGACAAATCAGTTCACCTGAAACGAAATAAAAAAAAAGGGGCTCACCTGTAAGATACGAGTTGAACCCATGAGAGGACCGTCTGGGTTGGCTTTAAAAGCATCCAAACCGCGGATGGTCTCAGCTAGAATGATTGAAGCCGGATTACGGTTCTGTTCCATTTGCTCTACAATACGGATGAATTTCGCTTGGCCATGGCAGGAGGGAATCTCCAAATATCCTTCGAGGCAATAAAGATGTAGCACGATGAGACCAAAAGCTCGCCGACGATATACGGAAGCTCTAGAGGTGGCGTGTGTGCTTCGGAAAAGATGAGCCAGACCACACAAGTCCACCTTTTCTCCTTCAACTATATTGTGAGCCTCCTCAAAGGATAAACCCAGAAAGTCACGATATTTTTCAACCCATCCCGGACTAAAATCTGGAACGACAGGCTGCTGCGTCAGCTTCCATCCACCAAGTGCACTAAATTCCTCAGGCCAGGGACATATTTCTCCTTCAAGAAACGCAAACACGTGGTGAATAGGGTCCCATAACCTCACGCATTCGGTCAGTAAGCCTCTTTGGGGGATGATTTTCACGTACGGCAGCACTTGCTGAAAACCCGCGTCAATAAGGGCTTCAGTCTCTCGGCCCTTGAAGTCCTTTGCCCAAGCCTTCACGGATCCTATTAGCACGTTCATGACTTCGCAACGGTATCGCAAATAGGTGACAAACAGGCCGCGTATTATGTGGGACATTATGGAGACCCATAAATCCTTTATATAGGGAGTAACAAGGCAATGGTATGGAAAATTTGCCAAGCCGGGATTAAGGAAACTACAATTGCTCAAGATATTTGCTAAGTGGGCTTATGGAAACTTGAATTTTCTCAAGGAAAATTTGCTAAGTTATACTATGGAAAGAGTACAACGAAGTTTGGATTTCCCCTTTGCACACTTATGGCTCGTATTTCTTTTTTTTATTGTGGGTATGGGGTTGATTACCCACGTTTGATTTAAGTAAAATGTTTGATTTCTACACAAAATCTTGCTGCAGACGTTCGATTTAAATAAAATGTTTGATTTCTACACAAAATCTTGTTGCAGACGTTTGATTTAAGTAAAATGTTTGATTTCTACACAAAATCTTGCTGCAGCCTTTTTTTTTTTTATTTGAGTCTTTTGTTCTTTTTTTTTTTTATTATTCGACACATGTCTAAATAATACGCGTGACACTGTTGGAGCTGGTGTCCTCCACAGTTAGTGTGATTAATTTATTAAATCTCTTACAGGATCACAAAGGATACTTGTATTTAAAATCAGCTGATTAACGTATATCGGTAACGGTTGGCTTGCTAGAAAGTTTGACGTTACTGTCATATAGATGGCGGTGATCAGCTGGTCCTTATCGGTCACACCTATAGGACGATTTTATGAAATGTAATGTGATTACATTGATGCCTTAATTATATCTAAGCAGTTAGAAATTTGGAAATATATTTGAATAATTATTTAATGTGATTAAATAGATTATTGTTATATTAGTGGGTGAGCTGAATTAAGTGTTAATTCAGCTAGATAAGCTGAATTAAATGTTAATTCACTTGTGTATAATAGTTATGAGCTACATTTATATTATAAATATATTTGATATTTATAGTAAAAATGATGCTATAAGTTATGTTATTTAATCTATTGTGTTATACAATAATCAATTAATTAAATACGTATTGTACATATAATTCTAAATGTAATGTACATTAAGAAAATAAAAACAAAATACACACACACACACTTTGCAAGTGTGTCGTGTATCATGTGTGTATGTATGATGTTTTTAATTTGTTTATTATGTTATGATGGGTGGTTATTAGTTGGTTAATATCTTCTCACCACTACTTAATTAACTTCCCATGCACTAACTTATAAACCTACCCACTAAACTACATTATAAACCATCTAATTTACTCATAAGATGGGTTAATGTTTTTTGGTGTATTGGTGTGTGTGTTTGTCGAGTAAGAGGAGAGAAATTGAGAGAATTTGTTCTCATATTATTCACTCATTTTATTTCCATATTTACTTCATATATTATTCGTAATATATACCTTGTTTTCTAGCATAAACTCAAGGCATTTCATATATCGTTTTGGGTGCAACCGTTAAGAGATATTCTACTTTGAATATTGGTTTGTAAAACGTAATTCGGGTACGTTTTAGGAGGTTCTTAGGCCTTTCTTTGAAGATTAAGAAAGGTTATTTCTATATTCTTGTAATTCATATTACTATCGTTTTGTATAATCTTGGGCATGTTAATACGATTAACATTTTAGTAGTAATATCATGTTATATATTTCTACAAGTGGTATCAGAGCTAGGGGCTCAAAATGATTTTAATATGGATTAAAATTGAAAGTATAAAATTGTTTATATTTTATTTCAATTCGGCATTTTCATTTTTTATTTTCGAAAATTTTTTTTTGTTTAATTTAATTGTTTTAAATTGTTAGGATGATTAAATTAAATTGATATGCAAATTTGTTATATGTAAATATTTTGATAAGATCATTATTTAAAAAGTATAACACTTAATTTTGGTTTAAATGTGATTAAAATCAAAATAATATAATTATGTGATAATTATAAAGTTTATTATATGATAATAAAGTATGTGACATAATTTGTGATATTATGAATGTCAATTTTTTTTGCATATATTAAAAGTTTCGAAATTTTATATGTATATATATACATGTCGATTTTTGTTGTTAAATATGATTTAATAAAAATAATTGTTTATATATATATGTGTAAAATTTTATTTTGGCCGAAACAAAATAAAAAAAAATTGTTTTTGTTATTTTATTTGTATTGGCCGAAATATTTTATTTTGAATTAATATGATTGATTCATTTTGTTTTTTAATTTGAAAGTCAAATTAATATTGTTTTGAAATGCCTTATTGAATTGTCATAAAAATGTTTATGATATATGATGCCATTTATTTTAAAATAGTTTAAAATAAATATTGAATTGATTCATTATATATGATATGTTGAATTAATTTTTGTTTATCAATTTATGTATGACATGATTGATTTTTATGTTAGTAGGTGAATTTTTATGAAATTTTCACTTAAACTTTTTTATATGGTGGTTTGTGTTTTTTCATGCATATGGATGTATGAAATTTTTGTTTTAGTAGATGAATGCGTTTATATTTGATTGCGTTTTATATCTAGTGTGGCCTAAGTTTTGTTTTTAATTGCATTTTCGTAATGATGAAAATGTGATTTTGGGATTTTTCACGTCTCCAACTTGTAATCTTCTTTTATCCTAGATTATATGTAAATAGGTTTTTCATGTAATAGTTAGTGGTAAAAGAAGAGGAGATTGAAGTTTTGCCAGTCCTTTTGGTGATCCAAGACGGAGTTTTTGGAGCCTTGCTTATGGAGATAGGGTCCTATCGAAGGATTCCAATTTGTATTTTTTAGGGTCCAATTTGATTGGATTCCGCCTTGTATTGTTTTGTTAGGCCACACTAGGTTTTATGTGCTTGTTTTATTTATGCTTTTCATCTTTTTCCGCCTAAAACAAACCACCTAAATCGATGAATATTGATTCATTCCCACGTGCTAGTTTAGATAGCTTAAACATATGATGTTTTAAAAAGTCATCGTTCACTTAAACTCACCTAAATTGTTCACTTAAATGAGTTTTTAATGGATGATGAGATCTCGCTCTTTTAAAATTGAGACATAGTCTTTCTAAATCGAATCATTATGAATCCCTTGTTCGTCGGTGGGCATATAGGACCTGTTGTTAAATCCATGTGTACCCCTTCTACCTTGGGTAAGTAGTTGATGTCGATGTTAGTTGAACTCAACATTTGGTTTTCACTAATATGTGAGAATTGAATGGACTATTAATAAATTTGAGAAATTTATGAACCAAGAGTTTTTAAAAGGTTAAAAATTAGTCAAATGGTTGACTTATCGATTTATTGAAATTTGAGTCTTGGAATCATTTATATAATTCTTGAGTGGGATCAATTATATGAATGCTCTTAGTTTATTTACATGTTTTAAATAGACGCTTTATTTTGATGATTGCTTATGTTTGTTTTATCTTCTTATATTGTAGATATATTTGTTGCTATTTCTGCTGTTTTATGGCTGATAATACTGCTACCCCCGGCCCTAGTGCCGTCTTGACTAGGGAGTCATGGTTACGTTCCTTTATGGACCATGTCTCCTACAACCAAAACTACCGTCTCAAGTCAGATGGTAGTAACTTCACCGAATGGGAGGCAGCATTAAAGAATGCTGCTATCGCAGACGGAAAGCTGAAGTATCTCATGGAGCCAATTCCGGCTGAACCTACTGCTCGATCTGGAGCTCAACGAACTGCATACGATGAGTTTGTTAAGGAAGCGGGTGCGATTAAGAACGTACTCATATATGCAATGGATTCCCATTTGCAACGTCGCTTCATTTCCCAAGGTGCAAATCGTATTTTCACCACGCTGACTAATGAATTCTCGCAAGCTCCGAGAATTGTTAGGTATGATGCAGCTGTACGCTTTTTTGAGGCTAAGCTGCAAAGGGGCCAACCTGATAGCGCTCACATGCTTAATATGATTGAGAATGTGGAGAAGTTAGAGGCTCTTGGCTGCAAGCTTGAGGACTCGATCATTGTTGATCGTATCCTACACTCACTTCATGATGGATTCACTCAGTTTAGGGTGAATTACAACATGAATGACATGAAGAAAAGTCTTCACGAACTTCATTCTCTGCTCGTGCAAGCTGAGAAAGATCTTAATTTGAGTGGGAGTCACAAGAAAGATGTTCTTGTGATACAGGCTAAGGGAAAGGGAAAGGCACCTGCTGCCTCGAATGCTAAGCGACCTCAGTTCAAGAAGAAAGGTCAGCCTAAACCCAAGAGTGGTCCTGGGGAGTCAAGTCACTCAAAAGGCAAGAAGAGCAAAGAAAAGGAGGGAAAATGTCACCATTGCCAACAGTCTGGGCATTGGCGAAGGAATTGTCCTAAGTACCTCGAGGACATAAAAGCTGGACGTGCGACAGCTCAAGGTATGTCATCTAATATTCACATGATAGAAATTAATCATGCGAGTTCCTCTGTTTGGGTATTTGATCTTTGGATGTGGTTCTCACATTTGTAATCACTTGCAGGGCCTCCGGGACGTAAGACGTCTGGCTAAAGGCGATGTTGATTTACGTGTTGGGAATGGAGCAAAGGTTGCTGCTGTTTCTGTAGGAACTTACATCTTGTTATTACCTAGTGGTTTGGAACTTTGTTTGAATGATTGTTTTTATGTTCCCAGTTTGTCAAAGAACATTATTTCCGTTAACATGTTGGATGTTTCTGGTTTTTCATTTATTATTAAGAACAATTGTTGTACTTTTTCTTTAAATGATGTTATTTATGGTCAAGCGTTTTCCATGAATGGCATTTATGTTCTAGATCAAACGCAAGAAATATTTCATGTGAATCATAAAAAGGCAAAATTAGGTGATAAAGATCAAACGTATTTATGGCATTGTCGAATGGGACACATAAATGAAAAACGAGTAAAGAAACTCATTAAGAATGGGATTATTTCACCTTTTGGCTATGAATCATTTGGTACTTGTGAATCATGTCTCATTGGAAAGATGACTCGTATATCTTTTAAAGGTATTGGAATGCGAGCCAGTGACCTACTAGGACTAATACATACCGATGTATGTGGACCAATGTCTGTCACAGCACGAGATGGCTATAGATATTTCATCACTTTTACTGATGATTTAAGTAGATATGGTTATGTCTATTTAATGAAACATAAAAGTGAATCTTTTGAGAAATTCAAGGAATTTCAAAATAAGGTTGAGAACCAATTAGATAGGAAAATAAAAGCATTACGATCAGATCGTGGTGGTGAATATTTATCTAATGAATTTGATCAACACCTAAAGGATTGTGGTATTGTATCACAATTAACTCCACCTGGAACACCACAATTGAATGGTGTGTCCGAACGGAGAAATCGAACCTTGTTAGACATGGTTCGCTCCATGATGAGTCACACGGTATTACCAGATTCATTGTGGGGGTTTGCTCTAAATTCTGCTGCACTCATTCTAAACCGAAGTCCGACTAAAGCGGCAGACAAAACACCATATGAGATGTGGAAAGGAAAAGTTCCTGATTTGTCCTTTATTCGGGTTTGGGGATGTGAGGCTTACGTTAAGTGGAGACCTGACGATAAGCTAGGCCCACGATCGGTCAAAACATACTTTGTGGGATATCCAAAAGGAATGTTTGGTCATTACTTTTATTCACCTACTGAACAACGAGTTTTTGTTGCAGCTAGTGCTAAATTCTTAGAGAAAGAGTTTATCACGAATAACCAAAGTAATAGGGTTTTTGAGTTGTCGAAATCTTAGAACCGTATTAATCGCACATGTGATGGAGGAAGATATTCCTTCAACCTCCACTGCGATAACTATTCTGCGAACCTAGGAGGTCAAGTCGAGTCTCTTATCCTCCTGGATCGATACATTGGTATCGTTGAAGAAGGAAATGGAGATGATTTATTACTTCTTGAAAGTAATGAACCGACTACCTACAAAGGTGCAATGATTAGTTACGACTCGAAGCTATGGCTTGAAGCCATGCACTCCGAGATAGACTCCATGTCACGAGAATGAAGTATGGGATCTGGTTGATTTGCACGAAAAGGTGAGACCTCTTGATGCAAATGGATTTATAAGATAAAGCGTTCACTAGGTGGACAACCGGATATCTATAAAGCACGACTTGTTGCAAAGGTTTCACCCAAGTGCAAGGTTTACACTACGATGATATCTTTGCACTGTCGTGATGCTTCGATCTATCCGGATTATCTTAGCGATTCTTTGCATTTCATGATTATGAAATATGGCAAATGGATGTGAAGACCGCTTCTTAAATGGTTATTTAGACGAGGAATTGTACATGGTACAACCCAAGGCTTCACGGATCCAAAATATCCTAAGAAAGTATGCAAACTTAAGCGTTCCATTTATGGACTTAAGCAAGCATCGCGGGGCTGGGATCATTGATATGACCAAGTGATTAAACAATATGGTTTTAAACGATCAGACGAGGAACCATGTTTATATGTCAAATCAAGTGGGAGCTATATTGCTTTCCTAGTTTTGCATGTAGATGACATCTTTGTTAATAGGAAATCACATTCCTATGCTTTCTTCTGTAAAAGAATGGTTAAAGAATCATTTTCAGATGAAAGACTTAGGTGAGGCACAGAGAATACTCGGTATTCAAATCTATAGAGATAGATCCAAGAGAATGTTGGCGTTAAGTCAAGAATCTTATATAGATAAAATTCTTGAGAGGTTCAGTATGACGAACTCAAAAAGGGGTAATCTTCCGATGGTTCATGGGGTGCATTTAAGTAAGACTCAATCACCTAAATCACCAGAAGAAATAGAGCGCATGAATCGGATTCCGTACGCTTCGGCCGTAGGATCGATTATGTATGCTATGATGTGAACACGACCAGACGTGGCATTCGCACTTAGTATGACGAGTCGTTACCAAAAGGATCCAGGTGAAAGTCACTGGATTGCTGTTAAGAACATCCTAAAGTACTTGAGAAGGACTAAGGATTGGATGTTAGTATATGGTGGAGACGAAGAGTTATGTGCAAAAGGTTTCACAGATGCTAGTTTCCAAACGGATAGAGATGATTCCAAATCTCAATCCGGATTCGTTTTTACACTTAATGGTGCGGCAGTGAGTTGGAAAAGTTCCAAGCAATCAGTCACAGCAGATTCCACTACAGAATCTGAGTATATTGCAGCTTCCGAGGCCGCTAAAGAGGCAATATGGATGCGTCAGTTCTTACAAGGACTAATGGTAGTTCCTAGTGTGAATGACCCGATCACTGTTTATTGTGATAACAGTGGTGCCATATTCCAAGCTAAAGAGCCTAAATCTAGCAATAAGTCTAGACATGTGTTGCGGAAGGCTCATATGATACGAGATTACGTGGAACAAAAGGAGATAGATATTTGCAAGGTTGTCACGGATGACAACATAGCGGACCCTCTCACGAAGCCATTGTCGTACAATAAACATGTTGAACATGTTGTATCAATGGGACTGAAGAGTGTTCCTGATTTTCATTAGTTTGTTTTTTAGATATTGTATACATTAAAACTACTACTTTGTAATCATCAAATTATTATTTTATATATGGTATTTCATGTGGATTGTGTGACAATTTTGAACGCCACTGAGTGAACTGATTTACTTTATATATGTTTTGTCCATAATCACCAAAGTGAGCTGATAACTCTAGGTGATTACATTGTGGGTTGATTGATGGTAGGTTCAATAACCATAAGGACATGTGATGTCTGATCAAACACATATGCGAGGTATAGAGGATACTGCGTAGGACATAGTGACCACTTAAATGAAGTCCTAAATGTATAGACATTTTGCCTGGTCGTGGATAGGACGTTCATAGTGTTCCTAGAGTCGATTCTTTTGACTGTCGACTGTTTTTTGAGATAAGGGCAGTTTTGGGTGACTTTGGTTTCTTTCTCAAGGTCGCACCGTAAAAGGAGGCCGAGTAGATTTTTTCTGGGTCATTTCATACTATGCTTTAATCTGCAAGATTCGAGTCAAGGAAAATATCCAATCTTATCATTTTATTAATCTCAGGGCCACTCGAGGAGTAGTAACTGAAATGCATGGCCATGCTCGAATGTTGTGGATACATTCGTATATCAGTTCGTTGCTCTCTAGTCGAGGAAACCACTCTTGATACGATCACTTGTTAGATACGACCTTGCGGAAGTACGACTTTGCAAATTGTCTACCATTGAGTGGGAGATTTTATATGGATATGAGAATCGTTAATCACACACAAACACTTGTAAGGACAAGTGGGAGATTGTTGGAGCTGGTGTCCTCCACAGTTAGTGTGATTAATTTATTAAATCTCTTACAGGATCACAAAGGATACTTGTATTTAAAATCGGTGATTAACGTATATCCAGAACGGTTGGCTTGCTAGAAAGTTTGACGTTACTGTCATATAGATGGCGGTGATCAGCTGGTCCTTATCGGTCACACCTATAGGACGATTTTATGAAATGTAATGTGATTACATTGATGCCTTAATTATATCTAAGCAGTTAGAAATTTGGAAATATATTTGAATAATTATTTAATGTGATTAAATAGATTATTGTTATATTAGTGGGTGAGCTGAATTAAGTGTTAATTCAGCTAGATAAGCTCAATTAAATGTTAATTCACTTGTGTATAATAGTTATGAGCTACATTTATATTATAAATATATTTGATATTTATAGTAAAAATGATGCTATAAGTTATGTTATTTAATCTATTGTGTTATACAATAATCAATTAATTAAATACGTATTGTACATATAATTCTAAATGTAATGTACATTAAGAAAATAAAAACAAAATACACACACACACACTTTGCAAGTGTGTCGTGTATCATGTGTGTATGTATGATGTTTTTAATTTGTTTATTATGTTATGATGGGTGGTTATTAGTTGGTTAATATCTTCTCACCACTACTTAATTAACTTCCCATGCACTAACTTATAAACCTACCCACTAAACTACATTATAAACCATCTAATTTACTCATAAGATGGGTTAATGTTTTTTGGTGTATTGGTGTGTGTGTTTGTCGAGTAAGAGGAGAGAAATTGAGAGAATTTGTTCTCATATTATTCACTCATTTTATTTCCATATTTACTTCATATATTATTCGTAATATATACCTTGTTTTCTAGCATAAACTCAAGGCATTTCATATATCGTTTTGGGTGCAACCGTTAAGAGATATTCTACTTTGAATATTGGTTTGTAAAACGTAATTCGGGTACGTTTTAGGAGGTTCTTAGGCCTTTCTTTGAAGATTAAGAAAGGTTATTTCTATATTCTTGTAATTCATATTACTATCGTTTTGTATAATCTTGGGCATGTTAATACGATTAACATTTTAGTAGTAATATCATGTTATATATTTCTACAGACACGTGTCTGGGTGATACACATCCTAACAGGGGCCATACAAGAGCAACACGTGGGTCTAATTACGGGGCAAACGTGTGTCCGTAAGTACGGGTCGATGACCTGTCATTTCCAAAAACGAGTCAAATACCCATAACTTTTGAACCAAAATATAAGTCGCGGACAAAAAGCTCGAATTTCTGTGGGTTATTTCCAAGCCGAGGTCACAGAAGTTTTGAAATACGAATCGAGGATGCAAATGTTGATTTTAGCTCGGGTCGATGATCCATTTCCGAAATACAATTTTTCTAGTTCGGATCGATGATCCATCGTTTTGATAAAAAAAAAGCAGGGCGAGGACCCACTTTCAAATTAGTATTCTCAGTTCGGATCGATGATCCATCCCCTTTAAAAGCAGGTCGATGACCCATTTCAAAATTAAATTTGATTTCACTATGTGAGTTGTGTGCAATGATTTGTTAGTCGTATACTATGTTTCGCGTAAGTTTGAACAGGAACGCTCAAACAGAGGGCTCTAAAAAAAAAATTCCACCTTAGACCCCGACAGCAGGATGACATCCTCAAGATGAAGAAATATTAGCAGAAGCTAAACGAAGTGACACTTCCGAAAAGAATATAGATATAGGCTTTACTCAATCGAGTAAACAAATATCATGTGTGTATGGGCCGAAGCAGCAGAAAGCTACAGGCCAGCGAGCTCGAACTACGATACGGGTTTGATTCTGTCACAACGGATACGTAGGCGCCTAAGGATAAGGCTCAACCCACACCCTGATGAAAATAAAAGCATCCATAATCGAGTTTCAGGTATGATTTCTTCTTATGGCTGGTGAGCTTATATACACAGGTCTAAGGGACCATAAACGACCCGTGAGGCTCTCAAGTTGTGATCTACGATCGACTCGAGGGTCTACTTTGACTTTCGCCTGTCCAAGCCTTAGTCAAAGTGGGGGCTCTGTAGATACCCGTATCTGTCGATATGGAAATTTATAGAAAACCCGACAAATACCCTATGATGATAGGACAACGTGTTTTCGTATCATTTATTTGAATTCGTATTTCGATGTAAGCAGGGCGCTGTCGACACAATGTTTGCTAATTCAAAGGATATTTTGATTTAATAAGCTCTGTCAAATTCTATTTTGGTCGCAAGTATTATTTTATTGAAAATAAAAAAAGTTTCGATTTGAAAAATCATTTTAAGTAATTTGATTTGAAAAATCATTTTCACAAATTTCTTTTGACTTGAAAAGTCGTTTCTCATGCTTTTTAAAACAGTTTATTAAAAACGTATTCGACGAATTCGTTTTCTTAACAGCAAGTTTTATAACTCGTTTTAAGCTCGATTTTAAGAATGATTTTGAGCCCGTTTCAACACGAATTTCAAGGCCTTTTCTCCCACCTCATTCCCCACATACCAAAGCTCGTATCCAGGCCAAAACCCAGCCAAGAGCCACGACCAAAACAGGCCAGAAAACACACTCAAAAACTCGTTTTACAGCAGCCCTAAAACCCCTTTTTTCGTGCCCTGTTTTCACAGCCCAAAAACGACCCAAAACCCGACCTTTAACTACCTGCCCATGACCCATACTCATCTCCTAACTATCCTACCCGTTTACCTTGCCTTAACCCTCAAGAAAACCCTCTCCAAAACCCTAAGTCGAGCTTGAAACAGCAGCTCTCAAAGAGGGAGGGAAAGCTGCTCTTTTCCCTCTAAAAACCCTACTTATCAACACTATATATACATACCATCCCCAGCCTTCATTACATACGCAATACACAGCTCTGATACATAATACAAAGCCCTAAAAAAGCCAAAAAGGAAGTCGAGATAGCGGTCAGAAAACAGAGCACCATACTCAGTTTTTTGTTCTGCTATCACCTCTTCTGTCCAGGTTTTCGTGTTTTGAACCTCATAATCTTTCTGATTTCTTTACAAAATCTTAAATTTCACTTTACCACGATTCTAAAACATCTTTCGGTTCGAAATTTCGTTGAGAAACGAAGGAGATACAAGCTTTTGAAAATCACTGTCAGTTTTGGTACGAAGTACGGATTTATTATTGGTTTTCGTCGACGACGGCCCCTCGGGATAAAATCTTACAATCGATTACGACTCGGATATTTGGTCAACGATACATGTAAGTTGAGGGTGCAAAATACTCTTTTTATTCTTGTTAAATTATCGTTTTTTATTGTTTTTATAGCCCTCTGTCGCTTTTTTATTACTCTCTGTCGCTCTTTTTGTTTATCATCGTATTTGTTGTTTTGCTTGTCGTTCATCTTAGGCTTATATTCTTAGCATGATTGTGACGCGTATGTGAATGTTTTCGTGCCCCCATGTTCACCTAGTATACGTGTTCAGTTTCCTTGTATAGTGTGACTTGCGTAGAATGACTTGCTCTCGTTTAGTTCGATTTGGATTTGCCCGTTAGTTTTTGTGTAATATGTCAACACTCATGTTTAGTTAATTATCTGAAAATTGGTCTTCCATGTATGATTTCAGTTTCTCAACTCATGTTCGTATGCTAGGTTATCTTTTCATGATTATACTCTGTCGCTTAGTATTGCTTTCGTAATTTAGCTCGTTGAACCTGTGAGAGTTATACTGTGCATGATCCCGCCATTCTTCTTTGTCATATTGTTCATTAAATCGTAATATGTGTAGTTAAATCACGTGAAGGATTGTGTGACTTGGTCTCTCGTGCGTCGTGGTTTTGGTATCTACGTTATTTGCTGGTCTAGTTGTGCATATTAGTCGCGCTTGTTTATTTAGTCATTCGTTCGTGTAATTAGTAGAACTTTTGGTTTGATTATTAGTAGCATCTCGTTATTTGCGTATATTTGCCCGTGATTATGAATTTGTACATGTTTGTTCATCATTCCCTTATTTTCGTAGGTTGCCTTTTAGTGCCCATATTACTTGCCTATTTGTTTGTACGTGGGATTTGTTTGTTTGAACACCTGTTCTTTCTAGTCAATCATTAGTTGCATTGATTTAGTTATCAATTTGTACATTTGCTTATGTTTATTTGTTATAATTTGCGTGTGTCTCATGTCTACTCAATTGTACTTGATTTTCTTAGCTTATACGTTAGGTTGTGTTCGTCTGCTATTTTGTTGTACTCGTATACAGAGTCTGGCTATGTTAGTCGTTTGCATTTGTTCACGTATTATTCATGTTTGATTATTCTTTATTTGCCGCTAACGTTTGTTCGTCTATCTTATGCTGTCGGTGAGTATTTCTACTCCTTTTCTTTGTTCGCTAGAATATTAAATGAATCCCTGCTAAACAACTTCGACGAAATTATGTGCGCATTAAATGACGTAGAATGGATATATATTTGTTTAGGATTAAAACGCTGTTTGCATATCCGCATGTGTACTCGTAATAGCCATGATTTTATTTAGTAGAGACCGTTACTGTAACGGGCGGGGTTAGGCGTTAAAATTAATGAAATTCTTTTAAACTTCCTAACACGTAAACTCACACGAACTCATTTTCTCTAAAATTGGTTTCTAAATTCCACCTAAAAATTTAGTGGCGACTCTTTTCAAATTGAACATGTTTTTGAAATAAAACATCGCGTGGATCAAAATCCCTTGTCCACAGGATGAGTTGGGCCTTACTAGCGAGAGTGTCACTTATAAAAGAAAAAGATGCACCAGATTCAAATAAAATAAAGGAAGGAATGGAGTTAAGAAGGAAAGTACCAGTTATCACATCAGGGTGAGCCTCAACCTCCTGGCGGTTCGTCACGAAAATACGACCTTGGTTGGAAGCCTGAGGAACTTTAACCTTGTTACCATCACTTTGAGGAGTTGTCACTGGTTTCTGCATGCAGCGATTGGCCACATGCCCAGTATTTCCACAGTTGTAGCACACCAAATCAGTACCGTCACAGTTCTTTCCTGGATGGTAGCTTTTCTTACAGCGATAGCAGGTTCGGTCACCTTGAGGAGCAGGGCTAGGGCGGGTCATAACTTGACGATTGTCAAACCTTGGCCTTTTAGATGGGCCTTGGGTGGAGGACGACGGAACATAGGTTTTCCTTGCAGCACTAAACTTAGCTGCTTCAACCTCTTCTTTTTTTACCGACTCATGCACATTCAGAGCACGGTCATAAGCTTGTTGAAATGTGGTCGAAGGAAACCCAGCCATCACGGTTCTAACTCTAGGAGCTAGGTTCATTTCAAACCTTCGAATCTTATCGGGCTCGGTTGGAATCAAATTTCTAGCAAACCGAGCAAGTTCAATGAACTTATCAGTGTACTGTTGCACAGTCATATTACCTTGCTCCAAGGCTAGAAACTCCTGTTGTTTCTTCCACTTAAGCGATTCAGGGTAAAATCGGGACTGCAGGCTAGCCTTGAAAATAGCCCAACCGAAATCGGGTTGTGCCATAAGATTGTTCTTCATCAGTTCCCACCACCTATCGGCTTCTTAACGTAGGAAGAAACTCGCAATGTCAACTTTCTGATCCTCTGGCACAGCCGTGACTATAAAGAGTTTTTCGATCACACGTATCCAACTCTCCAGGACAACAGGGTCAGATACCCCATTAAATTGAGGGGGACGGTTTCGATTGAAACGCTCAAAAGCGTTACCTTCCTCACGAGCGCGATTGAGTTGATGGTTTGCATTTTGCGCAAGGGTTAGCATTGCTTCCTCCAACCTACGGATACGATCAACCTCATCCTCTCCGTTGGTGTGTCTTGTTCCAACCATCTGCATACAAAGAAGTTATGTAAAATAGTGGTAAAGCCTAAGTTACCACTAACAAGCAACTACTCATTCCACAAGTAATTAGCCTTTTTGCAAGGCTCAACAAGTCCTTAATTTGTTTCTACCCCCTCTCAATTTAGTCGTAGCAATATTTTTATAAGTTTTAAATCAACTACCGAGAGTGTTGGGAGCGTCCTTGGCTCTGATACCAACTGTAACAACCCGGATACAATAATACGAGGATAATAGGTAAATATTGTCTTTTTATATTTAAAATACCAAGGTGGCGGAAACACCATGGTTAAAATATCTGGAATGTCACCAAAATAAAAGAAAATTCCAAGTTAACGCATTACAACACTCTCGGAAAGTAACCCGAGTACAAAATAAAGAGAGAATGATTATTTAATAACTAGATTCATTTATTGTATTCTCTCTCTGACACCGCCCCATCAACATTGCAAAATGAGCATCCATCTTCAACCTGAGAGGAGGGTCGACAATTCAGTCGGTAGTAACTAGGAGTCCTCCCAGTCATGATTTATGAAAATAAAAGTAAATGTAGTAAATAATAAAATAACAACATATAAATCCAAAATACCCAATTATCACACATTAGCAAGTATTGAAATGTAGGTAACAGAAATATGGAATACCTTCGAATTCTAAAATGAAGTTGATTTTACCATATGTCGTTAGGTTAATCAGAATCAACAACTTGTATAGATATTGACGAGTCACAATTTAACAATAATCATCCATAAATATATGAACAACAGGAGATAAGAACGAGCACCGTCTAGGGCGAATAACCTCGGCACCTAGATGTGAAGCCAATAACCTGACAACACGATGACCATAAAAACTGGACACATAACCGTGATCCAGAAAGACGTCTAAGACTGGCCAGACTCTCGAGTGACATAAAATTGGACACATAACCGTGATCCAAAATGTCTAGTTAAGGCGTAAAAAGTGCAGACCCTTAACCCTCGAACGACATAATAAATAAGCGGTCGCCCATGGCAGGCCAATAACCTGATCACTGCCAAGGCACTAAGTAGTCCAATAACCTGAACTACTCAGCTTGGTATTGTTCTTCTCAAGTGGACCAATAACCTGAATCCACCTAATATCTTATACTCTAGCCGAGCCATATACAATGAATAAATCTCAGTATAATAAATATATAACACCATGAATAACCTCATGTTAACATGCCAAAACACTCATAACCGAGTGATAATAGTTAATCCAAATTATATGAAATCAAATGTTCATTTCGAGCTAGAATATAAGATCAATACTCATAACAACATTAAAAGTAAAAAGGAACTTGTATAATTTTTATCAAGGCTATAGTAATATTAAGCGGGATTATACTTATAATCAACATACATTCTAAATTAATACAAAGTTACAACAAGTTTATAACAAGTAGAGTTATAGTCAAGTAACATAAACAACATAGTTCTTTTCGAATTAATAATTATATCAAAATAACACATGTCGACTTCTGGTGGCTTTAAACACATAATAAAACATCTTTTTATAGTTTATTTAACTCTTAGAATATCATTCTTCAAATAGGTTCGATATTGATTAGAAAAATAATTACTAACTATCAACATAAGTAATTAGTACAAATAAGCTACATGCAAGATCTTATTTCTGGACAGTCTGTACGCTTTTGTTAATATCTGTAAATCTACTCATCAAAACAGAATGAACCCAACTCTATTAGAAAGCCAACATTTTTATCTTCGATTTGATATGTCGTGGTAAAATTAGTTCAAAACGAGCTAAAAGTTACAAGGTTTTAAATTTGGGGAAAATTTCAAGAGTTTTCCAGCACTAGTTTAACCAATATATTGTGACTTTAAATATCCATAACTCAAGTTATATACACTCAAAAATTTTAATCTTTATATTTTTAGAAACCTCAGGACGTTATTTATAAGATCCAAGTGGTATTTCATTAAAATCTTATTTCTTTAAATCGTCGTTTAGTTTTTAAAATCGTTGCTCCAAAACAACATGCATGCTGTAAATCTGACCTGTCAGAACTAAAACGATCATATCTCACAAACTACAACTTCAAATGATACGAAACTAACTGTAATGGATAGCCAACTCGATTATCTTTAATTTGGTGGGTCATTCACTAATTAACTCCAAACTATCAGAAAGTTATGAGGTTAACAAGTTGAGTTAAATTTCTGCAACATGCATGAATGCAGTAAATCTGACAAGTCGGTACTAAAATGAGTATATCTCACTAACAACAACTTCCAATCACACAAAACCAACTGGAGTGGATAGCCAACACATTTATCTTTAATTTGATATATCATGCATGAATTAATTCCAAACGACCAGAAAGTTATGGGGTTTACAAGTTGAGTTAATTTTCTGGAACATGCAAAAAGTGGTCTAATATACATAGCTACGAATTTCTTCACTTTTAATCAACACATAACCATCAATAATAAACTAAAATAACATCATATAATGGTACATCGGATTTATATATAATCATATTATTAGTTAAAATATTACTTTTAAAATGCATAAATCACAAATAAGAGAATCCTAGTTACCTTTTCTAGCAAAGGTTGATGGCAAAAACTTTAGTTAAACTTGATTCACTTCAATGAGATCTTCACCTTGATCCTCTTTAGTAGATAAATAAATATTAGAAAGAAAATAAATATGATAAATAAGTTAGTTCTAGTAACTAATCTAGGTAGAAAAATAAAATAGAAAGTTAGATACACTTACTAGTTACCATACATTTAGATGAATTAGGATGAATAGTATGGAAGAAAAATAGAGTTTATTTCTTTGGTGTAGTATTTGGAAAGATTGATTAGGAAAATGTGGTAGTGTAGATGAGTAGTAGTATGTAGTAATACGTAGTACGTAGCAGTAGTGGTAGTATTTGTAATTAGGTGTAGGAAAGAGTAGTTCAAGTTT
This sequence comes from Dianthus caryophyllus, assembly GCA_023091065.1. NCBI lineage: Eukaryota > Viridiplantae > Streptophyta > Magnoliopsida > Caryophyllales > Caryophyllaceae > Dianthus > Dianthus caryophyllus. The sequence continues at coordinate 3,729,456 of CM041529.1, read as the reverse complement.
ACGAGAAGGTAGTACAAGTATGTGAAAAGAAGAGTATCTATCATCTACTAGTTTTAGATTGTAGGCTTTGCATGTGATGTGACAATAGGTAGACATTGATGTGATAAGAAACATGATGTGACAAATGCATGTGGATGGAACTTGTGCATGCATGAGAATAAAGGGGAATATAATTGTAAGATCAAAAAAAGAAATAAGTGGTGGCCGGCCAAAATTGGACCCCACACTGAATTTTGGTTTGTCAAATAATTTTAAAAATTATTCCATTAGATTCCTCTCGAAAAATCGAGTGGTTTAGCCTTTTGTTTTCTAATTAGAGTTCGTATGACCATTTTATGACCTCTTAAAGTTTGACGTTAGTTTTTAAGCGGGAATGACGTTGGGACTTATTTGTTCCCGTGTATAACGTCGTCCCTTGCAATATTTAATATAAATTGCATGTTTCTTTATTATTTATCCTAGTTAGATGTTAGTATACTACTATTATAAATTTTATTTTTATAATATGGGTTATTTGAGTTGGATGTATTTGATCGAGAATTTTAATTAAAACGCGTTGAGGCTTAAGCTTGTACTTTAGTATTAACCCTTTAATTAGCTCGGTTAATAATGCAATTTAAGACGGGGTGTTACATTCCAATTTGTATTTGTCTTTATTTTCATAGCGATAGGCCACACTAGGTGTTTTTCGTTTTGCGTTTTCTCTTTACCGTTTTCATTGCATTCACGTTAGATATAGCATCATATTCCGCCTAAACTAAACCAAACCACCTAATATGCTTGAATATGGATCATATAGTTACATTTATATCATGGACATACGGATGTCACTCGTTTTAGGGCTATCACCTCAAATTAATCATTCACGTAAATGGTAGATATTTGTTCACTTAAAATGAATTAAAATGAGATGATGGGACCTTCCTCTATTTAAAATTGAGATTAGTCTTTATAGGAAGAGCTGCTATGAGCCCCTTCTTCGTCGGTAGGCATGTAGGACCTTACTCTCCACATGACCCCTTCTACGTTGGGTAAGTAGTATGTGTTGACCTATTTTACCTCAACATTATAGTTCGAGTAATATCTCGTAGTTATAATGGACTAATAGATAGGATTTACTGAAATCTATCGACCAAGAATTCTAACAGTAGAATTAGCCAAGAGGTTGGCTTATCAATTTAAAGAAATTGAGTCTTGGGATCGCTTATATAATTCTCGAGGGAGGTCGATTATATGAGTACACGAGTCATTGCATTAAAACGTTATTGCTTTTTGACTTAAACTTTTAAAACAATGATTTCTTATCTTCTCTCTTCTTCTTCTTTCTTTTCACAGTTTCGAATTCGTTATATACAGATATAACTAATATAATAAATGGCTGCACGTACTTACAAACCAATGCCAAGTGCCACACTAACATGCGAATCATGGCTTAGAATTTTCATGGGCACCATGAATCAGTCAACTCGACTGAAGAGTGATGGGTCCAATTTTTCAGATTGGGAGGCCGCATTACGGAAGGCCGCCATCGCCGATAAAGAAGCTCAAGTACTTGATCGAGCCATCGCCGACTAAACCCGACTCCGATGCAGGAGCAGATGAAGCCTATGTTTATACTGATTTCATGATGGAGGCGGGTGCGATACAGAACGTACTCATCTATTCAATGGAATCAAATTTGCAAAGGCGGTTCATAACCCAAGGTGCAAACAAGATTATCACCACTCTAACTAAGGAGTTCTCGAAAGCACCGAGAATCAAGAGTTATGAGTATACCACTCGCTTCTTTGAAGCGAGACTCCAGAAGGGCCAACCGGTTGGTCCACACCTTCTCGACATGATCGAGAATGTCGAGAAACTGGAGGAGCTTGGTTGCAAGATCGATGAGAAGATCATCATTGATCGAGTGCTCCACTCTCTTCATGATGGGTATGCCCTCTTCAGGGCAAACTATTACATGAATGACATGCAGAAAAGTCTGCGTGAGCTTCACTCACTCCTCGTACAGACGGAGAGTGATCTGAAGTTGAGTGGGAGCATGAAACAAGATGTTCTCATGACAGGCAACAAGCATAAGGGTAAGGGTAAGGCTCCGGCTAACCTAACTGTAGGTAAGCCAAAGTTTAAGAAGCCAGTGGTTGCAAAGAGTGGGCCTGGTGAGGCTAGCGGTAGCTCACAAGGCAAGGCAAAAGCAAAGCCGAGCATGGAGTGCCACCATTGCCACAAGTCTGGGCATTGGAGGCGTAACTGTCCTGTGTATGCTGAGGACATTAAGGCAGGCCGCGTCGTTCCTGTTGGTATGTCTTCTTTTATTCATATGATTGAGATTAACCATGCAAGTTTCGGAACTTGGGTACTTGATACTGGTTGTGGTTCTCATCTGTGCAATCATTTGCAGGGCCTAAGAAGCATCAAAACTCTGGCAAGAGGTGATGTAGACCTGCGAGTGAGGAATGGAGCAAGAGTTGCTGCCCTTTCAGTAGGAACATATGTAATCCAACTCCCGAGCGGATTTGAGTTATTTCTGAATAACTGTTACTATGTACCTAGTTTATCTAAAAACATTATTTCTGTATCCGTTCTTGATAAAGAAGGATTTTCATTTTTAATAAAGAATAATAGCTGTATTTTCTCTTTGAATGAAATGATTTATGGTAAAGCTGTTTCCATGAACGGAATTTATGTTTTAGATCAAACCACAGAAATCATGCATGTGAGTACAAGAAAGCAAAGGTTGGTGGCAAAGATCAAACATATCTATGGCATTGTCGTATGGGACACATAAATGAGAAACGCGTAAAAAAGCTCCTTGATAATGGGACAATCGCCCCATTTGACTATGAAACTTTTGGCACATGTGAATCATGTCTTATAGGCAAAATGTCTCGAATTTCCTTCAAAGGTGTTGGAATGCGCGCTGCTGACCTATTACGACTCATACATACTGATGTGTGCGGCCCTATGTCAATCAACGCTAGAGATGGCTATAGGTATTTTATCACTTTCACGAACGATTTGAGTAGATATGGATACGTCTACTTAATGAAGCATAAAAGTGAGTCAACACCTGAAAGACCGCGGGATAGTACTTCTGTAACACCCCGGCCCCAACCAAAGGCCGAAATGTCATTCACGGTAGCTCGCCAGGCTGCGTACATCGCCCACAGACCAACACGGGCCCTTTCCAGCGCACTTTGTTCTCACTCGTGCGCATCCTGAAAACTTCCCAGGAGGTCACCCATCCTAAGACTACTCTCCAGCAAGCACGCTTAACTGAAGAGTTCTTAAGATGAGCCACTAGAAAAGAAGATGCATCTTGTTGATATGAGTAGCACTTACAATCCTTTTAAGCACTAGGTCACTTGAGCTCATCACATGGACCACTTCAACGGGGAACCCGGCCCGAATAACCTCGGACAACACCGGGTGTTACACACCCCCACTTGAAGAACGCAACGTCCTCGTTGCGCCTGGTAGCTACTTACAATATAGCATTCCAGAATCCTCCCCAGCTAGGTGCGTACCTGGCCAACAAGACACAGGATTCGACCACACGGTCGCCGGGTTGCTCTGATACCATTTGTAACACCCCGGCCCCAACCAAAGGCCGCAATGTCATTCACGGTAGCTCGCCAGGCTGCGTACATCGCCCACAGACCAACACGGGCCTTTTCCAGCGCACTTTGTCCTCACTCGTGCGCATCCTGAAAACTTCCCAGGAGGTCACCCATCCTAAGACTACTCTCCAGCAAGCACGCTTAATTGAAGAGTTCTTAAGATGAGCCACCAGAAAAGAAGATGCATCTTGTTGATATGAGTAGCACTTACAATCCTTTTAAGCACTAGGTCAGTTGAGCTCATCACATGGACCACTTCAATGGGGAACCCGGCCCGAATAACCTCGGACAACACCGGGTGTTACAACTTCAGTTAACTCCACCCGGAACACCACAACTAAATGGTGTGTCCGAACGCAGGAATCGAACATTACTTGATATGGTTCGATCCATGATGAGTCACACGGTTGTACCTGACTCATTATGGGGCTATGCTCTTTTGTCAGCTGCTCTTATACTTAACCGAAGTCCGACTAAAGCTGTTGACAAGACTCCATACGAGTTATGGAAGGGAACGGTCCCTAACTTGTCCTTTATTCGGGTTTGGGGGTGCGAGGCTTATGTCAAGTGGAGACACGAGGATAAGCTCGGCCCGCGATCGGTCAGGACATACTTTATTGGTTATCCAATAGGAATGTTTGGTAATTACTTCAATTCGCCTACCGAACACCGAGTTTTTGTTGCGGTTAGTGCTAAGTTCTTAGAGAAAGAGTTTCTCGAAGACAAGAGAAGTAATAGAACCTTCGATCTGTCGGAGATTCCTGAACCAACAACCGAGCAACCAATGGAGGAAACTGTTCCTTCTTCGTCTACTGCGGTCAATATTCCCCTGGAACCCAGAAGGTCGGGTAGACTCTCCATTCCTCCAGATAGATACATCGGTATGGTTGAGGAGAATGGGAGAGACGACGTTTTACTCCTTGAGAGTAACGAACCCGTAACCTATAAAGGTGCCATGACGTGTTCTGACTCAAAGCTATGGCAAGAAGCCACGCAATCCGAGACGGACTCTATGTAAGAGAACGATGTATGGGATCTGGTTGACTTACCTGATAAGGCTCGGCCTCTTCAGTGCAAATGGCTTTACAAGATAAAGCGATCTGTAGAAGGACAACCAGACATATTGTGGAACCCGGGATCGGACGGGACCCAACTCGGCGTCTTGCTTAAGGGCGGATTAAGTTAAAACGACTAATTTAGAAAAACCTTTAAAACTGTTTTGGAGTCGCCACCTAATTATCGCGGAAATTAGGAACCTGCTATCATGTCCTAAGCCTAAAGACATGTCCTAGATTTTGGAGCACGCCGACACCCCTAGATCTAAGGCTTGTGAAACCAGAATGGATTCGGGGTGAGGGTACTTTAGAAAAAGAGTTAATTCAATTAATGATTTATGAAAACCTTTTAGAAAAGCCTATGTAAAAATAGCCTCTACTGACCTAGAACAATCCATGTAAGATGATAATTGAGCTAATGTTATCGCTACGTACAAGTGCGAAAAAGTTTGTAAAAGAATGCAGATGCAGATGCAAAAAGATTGATTAAAACCCTCAGTTTAGCATGTTTAACTTGTTAACAGCAGTTCGATTAAAGGTCGAATTCATTGTTTAAGTTGATTTTAATGCAGAATAAGAAGGTGCAAGATGCATGCAAATAAAATAAAGTTCAGTTGTCCATTGGTTTATTTTATAAGGGTCGGTTCCTTATGCGACTTTGGCGTTGTGGATACCCATATCCGTACCCTCCCAAACAAAACCCTGTGATGTATCACGGACTTTTATTACGCATGCTTTAACGTTGACTTAAACGGTTCTAACTAATGTCGAATTCATTTTGAGTCGTTTGAAATGTTAAAATGAGTAAGGTCGCATCACATCGCATTTAAATAACGTTCATTTTGTCCATTTGGAGTCTAACTAGGTCCTTGTCCTGCTTCATTTGGCATGAGCTTCGCATTTGCACTACAATTAGTCCTTTTACATTAACAAGGTCTAATTCAGCATTCCTAAAATCCTAAATTTAGGCCCGGTAGCTAAAACCGCTATTTAGCCCCCTCTTACACAAAATACAACTTCACGTCTTACCTTATTTCACAAAAACTATGCAAATACACCCTTTTCATTTTTTCTCGGTCTGTTCAAACCGAAGCCTAAACCCACCTTTGGCCCGCACTCCAAAGCCCTAAGCATCACAAAATATCTCACAAATATCCCAAAGACTTTTCTTGAGCTTCACGTTCGAGATTATCTCATAATCTTTCAAAGATTCAATGCAACCGAAACTTGGAAAGTAGACCTAAAACCAGCCCCCCAAACCGCATAACCTTATGCGGTTTGAGGGGAGAACCGCATAAGCTTATGCGGTTTCCCCAGGCAACCGCATAAGGCTATGCGGTTCCTAGGCTTGTTTTTATCTCCGATTTCCTAATTTCTCCGAGGTTTTTAGTATATATACAGCCCTATACCTCGACATTCGAACACACTTTCAGATCACAATTCACGACCAGAATACATCTCTTACACCACAAATTCTCTCATCTTACACTTTCACATCCACAAAAGCCTCAAGCACTCAAATCCTTGAGTTCGACACACCATCCCGTGTTGAATTCATCCTCCTTTTAAGTTCAAGAAGCGAAGCCCTGCCCAGATCTGAAGCGTCAGGACAAGGTAGGTACCGATCCACTTGGATCAAAGCTTTTTCTTATTTTCTATGGACTAACAAAGGGGTCTACACTTTAGCGCCGGCTTTGGCACCCAGCGCGCTTGCACTCCAAGTGTTCTATTTACTTCGGGTACACTCCATATCCGATGACACGCCAAAGTCGCATAAGCAACCGACCTTGTAAAATAAACCAATGGACAATTGAACTTTATTTTATTTGCATGCATCTTGCACCTTCTTATTTTGCATTTAAAATCAACTTAAACAATGAATTCGACCTTTAATCGAACTGCTCGTTAACAAGTTAAACATGCTAAACTGAGGGTTTTAATCAATCTTTTTGCATCTGCATCTGCATTCTTTTACAAACTTATCGCACTTGTACGTAGCGATAACATTAGCTCAAATATCATCTTACAAGGATTGTTCTAGGTCAGTAGAGGCTATTTTTACATAGGCTTTTCTAAAAGGTTTTCATAAATCATTATTTGAATTAACTCTTTTTCTAAAGTACCTCACTAGAATCCAATCTGGTTTCACAAGCCTTAGATCTAGGGGTGTCGGCGTGCTCCAAAATCTAGGACATGTTTTTAGCTTAGAACATGGTAGCAGGTTCCTAATTTCCGCGATAATTAGGTGGCGACTCCATAACAGTTCTTAAAGGTTTTTCCAACTTAATCTTTTTTAACTTTAAAATCCGCCCTTAAGCAAGACGCCGAGTTGGGTCCGATCCCGGGTTCCACAGTTTGGCGACTCCGCTGGGGAAATCTTATTTTTAAAACTAAAAACTAGCTTTTTCTTTTTAAAAATAAAGAGGTGAAACTTGAAAGCCTTGAACAATCCTTGTAAACATATTTGAGCCATGCACATTCGTTTAGAGTCCATTCCTTTTGGAATCTAGGCACCCTTTGCACCCTCGAGAGGTGGTTCCCACATGCAGGCTTGTCCACTCGATAAAGCACATGCCGGACTAGCTTTCCTCTCGCCCCTCCACGGCTTGGCCGTCAGAACGGCTATCTCGACCGCCCCAGTGCTCCCTTCAGAAAACCTATCGCCCCAGCGTAAGGAAATGAAGGGGTTAAGTATCTGCCAAAGCGTACTCGAGGTAGTTGGAGGTGTACCCGACTGACTCATTTTTCACCCTTTTTGAGTCATACGTACAAGTTCGAGGCTATGCACTCCATGGTCTTTTTCAAAACGAGCATTTGCATTCATATCTTCAAAAACTCGCTTAAAACGTTTCAAAGATAAATGAACCTAACATCTAACAAACTAACACTTTTCAAACAAAACTATCGCGAATTTTTGAAATAAACTTTTTCAAAACTTCCTTTTTCATTAACAAGCAAAAACCCGAGCAAGGAATAAAACCCGAACTCGCGGATTTCAATCTTCTAGGTCATACGGCCTAGTCTCTACATTTAACATCCTCGACTCGACTTGCTAATCGCTCTCGAGCCGAATCCTCTTCTTTTACACATCCGTCTCGAGCTCACCTCGGCAAGTCGCCGATATCAGTTCGACGGATGCAAAGCAAAATCTTTTAACATCGAGACGAGATGTGCGCACGCATCCTCGCCTCAAAAGCTTCCCTTAGCAAAACCTTTTCGAAAACCTCCTTTTTCAAGCTTAAAAGGTCTTTCAAAACAACGAAATGAGCTAAAATGAATGCCTAAAATGAATGTGAGTCTAGTGGGTCGAGTCGCGTCGCTAATATACAAAGTGAAATGCAGGCCTCAGCTGGATACTCGTCGCACCAAGAACCGCCTAGTAATCCCATACAAGAAACGAACCTACACCCGCAAAATGGCCGGCAATGACGAAGTTACCGCACTCCGTGACCAAGTCACAAAGCTGACCGCTGACCTTGAAAGGCTTCTGGCCACCCACACCACCGAGGTGGAACGAATGGAAACCAAGATCAAGGAAGAGGCCGATAGGCACGCCAAGAAACTCCAAGCCATGGAAGAAAGGCTCTACGTCTCGAGCACCTACTCTATCCACAAGGAGAATGAGAACGTGCCTACTAGCATCAAGGATGAACTCCCTAACAAACTCGCCCTTAGTGACCTTCCTGTCTTCCAAGGACATGAGAGCCCGATCATTCACATCCGAGCTTTCAAATCCCAAATGGCCATCAAGGGGGTCGACGCTAAACATTGGCTAACTCTCTTCCCGCACTCTCTAGCAGCAGTGCCCAAGACATGGTTCTACTCACTCGATCCACAACGGGTCCCCACTTTTGAAGAACTCACAGTCGAGTTCGATCGACAGTATCGAGACAATGAAGACACTCAAGTCTCAATTCGCACCTTAGAGGTCCTATCTCAAAAGGACAATGAAGGCTTTACCGACTATCTTACTCGTTGGAAGAAGCTGAGCGCACAAATCCCCAACCGTCCTCGCGAGGACGAGCTCGTACCGAAGTTCATAAATAACCTGCGACCCGTATATCAATTTTACATGAGGTACAACAACATTCAGAACTTCAAAGAACTAACTAAGGTCGGTACTCAAATCGAAGATGACCTTAGGACTGGCACCATGGCTAAGTACACCGGCCATGCTTATCAAGGGAGCTCCTCTAAGTCCTCCCGCGCAGTCAAGAACGACGAAAATCGTACCGTCGGTAACCTTGATGATGACACCCTCGACGCCTTCGCAACTACCTTCTCGCCGCCTCCTAAGGCCAAGAGAAACTGCGACCCTCTCTTTATGTCCTACTCCAAGGCATTTCAAAGGTTGGTCGAGAAAAACTACCTACAACCGATCGGGCCTACTAGCGAGCCGCCCGAAGACAAGAAGCCTAAATCTTGGAACCCCAATGCCTTCTATGCATACCACCGAGGCAAGGGGCATGACACCGAGAACTGTTTTAGGCTCAAGAACGCTATCCAAGATCTAATTGATCAAGGAAAGCTCAGCAAGCCATCTCAACCCGCCAAGCCTTCAAACAACGAAAACCCGCTTGGAAACCATGCAATCTTCGTGGGATCAATCCCTATTCTAGACTGTTCCTACCTAATCACACCCTCCGACGACCAAGTTAATGCGGTCTACTGGTCTGATGACGAAGACGACGAATACTGGCTACCTACCGACGAAGTGATAAGTCACATCAATCAACTTGCAAAAGACATCGATCACCTAAAAAATCTGCATCGCTTCGCGGTCGAACGTTTGGAACGTCGTGTCCAAAAAGAACTTAGCAACCCAGTCTCGCTCGACACCCTCGAAGCTTTTCGTCAGAAAGACAATGAAGGTTTCGTCAAACATCTTATACAGTGGAGGAAATTACTTTCCCGAGTACCGAATCACCCACACGAAGATGAACTCATGTCCACTTTCCTCTTCAGCCTACGACCCGCCTGGCGATACTACTTTCACTTCTGCCACGCTCAGAACTTCGAGCATCTTATTGAAATTGGCACTCGCATCGAAAAGGATCTCACATCTAGCTATGAGGATCCCACCTACCGAAGTACCCTTCGAGGACACACTCTTAAAGGGGGAAGAACACACAACTCGCATGGCTCCGCAAGGAACTTTGACAAACTCTACATGCCCTACGCTGTGGCATTACAAAAACTAATCGAAAAGGACTACCTCACACCCATCGGACCTATTAACGAGCCACCCATGAATAAGAAATCAAAGTCATGGGATCCCAACGCCTTCTGTGCATACCACCGGGGCATGGGACATAGCACTCAGAGTTGTCTCAAACTCAAACACGCCATCCAAGATCTTATCGATCAAGGGAAAATCAAGAAACCTCGGAGGAAAACCACACCTTCCTCCAGCAACGAAGCAATTTACATCACAACTCAAGCAACTCCAGCAACTCAAGCAACTCAAGCAGCTCAAGCAGCTCAAGCACCTCCAACGACACAGAAGACGATGAAGAAGAAGAAGAAATTCTTTTAGATTCTAATGCTCTTAGTGTCGGGTCACCTGTCGACCCATCTATCCTAGATTCTAGCTTTAGTTTAGATTTTCTATTTACGGAGGCTAGCTCCAAGCAATTTTCTGAATTGTCGAATAATTCTTCTCAAAATAATGAAATGAATAAATTTGCTTACGCCTTGTCTCAAGTTAAAACAAACAACAAAATACAAACAAATAACAATCAACAAGCAACAAACAACACACAAAATACAAAAGACACTAACTCATGCGAAAGTGAATCATTAAACAAATACATTGCAAACCTTGTACACCCAAAAACACAAGACCCTATCATCGAGGAAACCATAACCATAAACGTGGGAACCCCCGAAAAACCAAGGGAACTACAACTAGGAGCCTCACTAGACGAACACGAACGCACCCAATTTACACAACTCCTAAGCGAATTCAAAGACGTATTCGCTTGGTCATACAAAGACATGCCCGGCATCGAACGAAGCATCGCCGAGCACCGCATCCCCATCAAACCCGGTTATAAACCCGTCAAGCAAAAGCTAAGAAGACTACGTCCCGAATGGTCCCTTATGGTCAAGGAAGAAATCGAAAAACAACTACAAGCCGGTTTCATCCAAGTCATCGAGTATCCCGAATGGGTCTCAAACATGGTCCCAGTCCTGAAAAAGAATGGCAAAATTCGAGTATGCGTTGACTTTCGCGACTTGAACAAAGCTAGTCCCAAAGATGACTTTCCATTACCCCATGTGGACGTCCAAGTCGACAACACCGCCGACCACGCCCTCCTATCCTTCATGGACGGCTACGCAGGCTACAATCAAATCAAAATGTCATTGGAAGACATGGCAAAAACGGCCTTCATTACACCGTGGGGGACATACTGCTACACAGTTATGCCCTTCGGCCTAATCAATGCTGGCGCTACATACCAACGCACCGCTACAACCCTTTTACACGACATGATGCACAAAGAAGTCGAAGTTTACGTCGACGATATGATCGTAAAGTCGAAGGAGAGGAGTGGTCACATCACTAACCTCCGCAAGTTCTTCACTCGCCTACGACAATACAAAATGCGCCTCAACCCCCAAAAATGTACTTTTGGAGTCAAATCCGGTAAACTACTAGGACACGTAGTAAGCCAAAGAGGCATCGAGGTCGACCCCTCGAAAGTCAAAGCAATCCTAGAAATGCGACCCCCGGAGAACCTCGACGAGATTCGAAGTTTCTTGGACCAAATCCAATACATCTCGCGCTTCATTAGCAAACTCACCATGATATGTGAACCAGTTTTCAAGAAACTCAAGAAAACCGACCACGTTGAATGGGACGAAGAATGTCAAAAAGCATTTGACAAGGTCAAGGAATTGCTAACTAACCCACCAGTTCTACGACCACCCCAAGCGGATTTACCGCTATCCTTATACCTTACAACCACACCTACCGCCATGGGCGCCATGCTCGCTCAAGAAATAAACGGCGAAGAACACGCAATCTACTACATAAGCAAGAAATTTCTCGATTACGAAACTCGATATTCACCCGTCGAGAAGAGTTGTCTAGCCTTAGTGTGGTCATCCAAGAAACTCCGTCACTATATGCTAGCACACCAGACGAAGGTCTATTCCAAAATGGACCCCATAAAGTACCTCTTCGAGAAACCTGTGCCTAACGGACGAATGGCCAGATGGACATTGCTCCTAGCCGAATTCGATCTTAAGTACGTACCCCTCAAAGCAATCAAGGGACGAGCAGTCTCCGATTTCCTAGCCGAAAATGCAATCAACGAAGAACCAATCATCGACACAACATCCCTTCCAGACGATGGGATCTACAACATCAACCAAGAACAACGGGAGTTATACTTCGATGGCTCCTCCAACTATCGAGGATGTGGAGTAGGAATACTTCTCATATCCCCGAATGGCGAACACACACCTCTATCGATCAAACTGGACTTTGACGTTACAAACAACGCTGCAGAATACGAAGCATGCTTGCACGGTCTCCAAGCAGCGCTTGTACTCAACGCCCGCAATATAAGAGTCTATGGGGACTCTTCCCTCATAATCAACCAAGTATCCGGAGCATGGAAAATACTTAACGAAAACCTAGCGTTATACCAAAACAAAATACAAGAGCTCATAAACGAATTCTATCACGTAGAATTCATACACCTCCCACGCGAAGAAAACCAATTCGCCGACGCGTTATCCAAACTCGCGTCACTAATCAACATACCCCCGGGGATGGAAACGCTCCCCATTGTCGTAGAACGACGAAACGAACCCGCATACATCTGTGACATCGAAACCGAGGAAGAGCAAACCAACCCTTGGTACCAAGCAATCATCAACTACAAAACAAACGGTGAATACCCACCAAACATTGACAAACGAGCCAAACGCGCCCTACGCCTATTATCATCACAATTCGTGATGGAAATGGGCAAACTACTCAAAAAGACACCCCAAGGCACACTACTCTTATGTGTCGATCACAAAAAGGGACACGATATTATGTCCCAAGTACACGATGGCAAGTGCGGACCACACATGAACGCACGAGCCATGTGCAAACAAATCATAAGGCTAGGATGGTACTGGACAACCATGGAAGCCGACTGCGCAAAATATGTCAAACATTGCCATAATTGCCAAATCTTTGCAAACGTACAACACATCCCTCCTTCACCACTATACAGTTTAACCTCGCCATGGCCTTTCTCCACATGGGGGATTGACGTCATTGGCAAAGTACAACCCGTGGGAGCAGGAGGACACTGCTTCATCCTCGTGGCCATCGACTATTTCACCAAATGGGTCGAAGCTGCATCATACCGTACGCTAGGCACGAAAGAAGTTGCGAAATTCATACAAAACAACATCATTTGTCGCTATGGCATACCACACGAATTCATCAGCGACCAAGGCACGCACTTCCAAGGAGAGGTGGAACCACTCCTCCTCAAATACAAAATACAACGACACAAATCATCACCCTACCGACCACAAACTAACGGCGCGGTCGAGGCAGCAAACAAAACCGTCGTATCAATCCTCAAAAAGATGATCGACACCTGCCACGACTGGCCCAACAAAATCCCATTTGCATTATGGGGATACCGCACAACCATCCGCACACCCACAGGCATGACACCCTATTTCCTAACCTACGGGATGGAAGCCGTTCAACCTGTAGAAATCGAGATGCAATCCCTTCGAATTCTCATGGAAGCAGACATTCCTGGCCGAGATGGAGCGCGAGCGATACGAACAACTCATCCTCTTAGGCGAAAAGCGGTTACATTCACTAAATGCGGTCAGAATGTATCAATCTCGCCTACGGCGCCTACAACAAGCGGGTCAAGCCACGAAACATCAAAGTGGGTGACCTAGTACTCAAATCGGTCAGAGCACCATTACGGTCGACCCAAGAGGAAAATTCAAACCCAATTGGGCCGGACCGTACTTGGTCAAGGACATCCTTCCCGGAGGAGCCGTGAAACTAACTGACCTTGACGGTCAAGACTTCCGATTACCAACAAATCTTGATCAACTCAAGAAATACTACCCCTAAAACACAAACGTTTCTGCAAAATTTCAAAACAAAACTCACTCTCGCATGGGTGAACTACGCTCGGTTTGATTCCACGCACTGTGGATACGTAGGCAGCTTTGCAAAGAGCTCAACCGAATCACACGAACTACGCCGGTTTGATTCTGTATTCAAAGCGAATCGTGGCGACTTGTCAAAAGTACAACCGAACTTTTTCTAGCACGCATGCCCAAAGCTTAAAAAGGTCAAGGGCATTGCACTCACAAAAAGACACGCTCAAAGCTTAAAAAGGTCAAGAGCACAGTCAACACAAATCAAACGCAAATCCAAGTCCAAAGCTTAAAAAGGTCGAGGATTTAAAAACGGAACAAGTCAAACAGACGGATCCGAAGCTTAAAAAGGTCGAGGATTTAATGCGAATGTTCGAAGCTTAAAAAGGTCGAGAACATTTAAAAACAAACAAAAAAAGACAATGAGACAAGGCAAAAGCAAATTAATTCTATTTTATTACTTTATTTAGAATTTTTCACAATTTAGAAAGGAACTAGGAACAAGCCTCCCAAGCCCTTTATTTGAATCTAAAACATATATTTAAATAAAGGAATCTTTCTAAACTAAGCAAAACAAACTACTCAAGTCCTTTTCTGACGCTTTGGGTTAACCTCTTCATCTTCAAGAGGCCGATCCGCTACCACTTTCGACCTGAGGACGAGAGTAGATCTCTCAAAACCTGGGGGCTCGATCGGATCCTCATCCTGCTCAACTGGGGGCTCCTCGATCCTTGACCCTAGACGATCCTTAACGGTCACCTTCGGTCCAAGCCTTTCCCGCGCCGGTCTCGAAGTAGAAACACCTGCGCCAACAGCACAAAGATCACCATAGTCCCTCCTTTCGCGCACCGCCTCATACGCCAAGGAGGGCCTTGGCCCATTCTTTTCCCTCCTCCTTTGATTCTCACGTTCCTTAGGATCATTGGAACGATACCACCGTGTATAGAAGTCCGTAACACGGCTAGACTCTATATGCTCTGGCACAGCCCAAGTAACACGGTCCGACCATCCTCGGATCCAAGCATCGATCATTTGGTTGTTTAGGACAACAACCCCTCCAACCTGAGTATCCTGCTCGGGTATGGTTTGAGCAAGCCCGATTTGCCTCTTGGCGAAGAGGATGAATCCACACTCCTCGTTCAAACCCGCACAACATCAACCCACGAGGCGCATTTGCAATAGGCGAGCGCGATAGGCCGTAGTAATACCCCACCAAGACACGTACCAACGAATGGTGCTCTCCTTCACAAACCACCGGTAGTAGTTTAACGAACGCTCCCGAGGATCAGCCCATTCCATCTTCCGCGACGTCGTCCCCGCCGCCTTGAAGACACTTCCAAGGGGAAGAGCTTTATACACACTTAGCCTCTCCATGAGCCAAACGTTGAGAATCCTAGCGCAACCCTGGTACAAGCTCAGACGATTAGCATAACGGTCGTCTAAGCCCAGTATGGTCTCCGCTAGGATCAACGCAGAAGGATCATGTCCCCTCTCCATCTCTTCGACAACACGAGCATACCTCGCGTTCCCGAACACTCCATCTGGCATGGACCCCGCAAAGGCATAACGATGAACCAAACAAAAAGCAAGGGCCCTCCGCCTAGAACGGTCCGAAATACTAGTATCAGCCTTATTCATATATCGTCGACACAAGAGAAGCATGTTTACCTTGCCTCCCTCAAACAAATCTGCAGCATGAGCGTTCGTCATCCCAAGGAAGTTTCGCAACATCCCGTTGTAACAAAGCTCACTCCTCACGACCACAGGAGTAGTCCGTTTCGACCATCCAGCAATGGCCGAGAACTCCTCCATCAAAGGGCACACCTCTCCCCCGGGAAACCTAAACACATGCAAGCTAGGATCCCAATAATCTAAGCACGAATCAAGGAAGTCTAGATCGACTTTCATCTGACGGAAGCCAATAAATACACCCGCACCGTCATCATACACCGCCTTCTTCATTGCCGAACTCAAGGAAGAAGTCCACCTCTTCAAAAGAGCATCAAAATGCTCCTCCATTTTCTTGGACACAAAAAAAAAACTTTTATAAATATACCTAATATATTTGTGAAAGCCAAATTCTAAAGCAAAAGAAAAGAGAAGAGGAGTAGTTGTGAATGAATATCATGGCACGCACCCCCTCTCCTTATATAGGAAAACAGTGTCCGAAATATGGAAATACAGCACTACGTCCAAGCCAACAAACCGCATGACTCTATGCGGTTTGCTATCCAAACCGCATAAGCTTATGCGGTTTAGCCCACGAACCGCATAAGCCTATGCGGTTTCAGGGGCTGGTTTTTCTCAAAATTTTCCTAATTTCGTCTTTCCTAAAACACTACAACCTACTTTGGGCTACGACATTCTTTCGTTGTTCCCCATACATCAACATCACGCTTCACTTTAGCAATTCCGATTCTTACCACGAGTCAACGCATAACATTTTTCGACATTCATGCAAGCTCATTTCGCATTTAAAATGAACTTTTTTTGCAAAACATTTTCACAATCTAAAATGCACATCAACGCATCCCACTCGGGAATCATATCATTTTTTTTCAAAACAAGCCTACCAAACAGGTTTATCGACGACAATCAAATTCAAGCTACGAAGTTCAAGCTACAACAACAAAGTTCAAAGTTCAAGCTACAACGACATGTACATAAAGGTTCATACAATCTTTAAATACACAAATTCACTCGGGGTGACGGCGCCGATACTCGTCAAACTCACGCCGAATCTGAGCCGTCTCAGCTCGGCTCTGACATAACTGAGCTGTCTGCTCAGCCCAAGCCATCCTCCACCTGTTGGCTATACGCCATAACTTCTTATGCGCCTCCTTAGCCACCTGTGAAACACAACACAAGCACAGTTCACATTTTTCTCCATTTTGCCTTAATTTCACTCAAATTAAGTCAAACTTAGGGGGGAGATTTCAAAACAAACGCAGCCAACCCCACTTTACCTTAATTTCACCCAAATTAAACCAAACTGGAGGGGGTAACACAACAAACGACTCTCACAAGTTTGATCATCGATATACTTCATACCTCGATCAAACTGGGGGCTTACACACATACATACAACCACACAAGTACATACCTTCTTCACCTTGCTCGTCCAGCTGTCCATGCCCGCGTCAGTAGTCACCGGCAAGTACGTCGGCAGAACAAAGGTACGACGGACGCCTGAGTCATCATACTCGATAGTAGTAGGGAAGTCATCGGTGCCCGCCATCTCGGGATCAAACTCTGCAAAACAAATACAAACGCACACGTCGTGGAAATTTTTCGCAAAAATTACCTTACGCACCCCCCAAACACCGAAGCACACATACCTCAATCGGCCCACAAGCAAGCCGAGGCGAGCAAAATGGGCATAGTCTTCCCGGGCGAGAGGAGGCTCACCGACTCTCTCCATACAACGCCACACGATCCTGGCGAGAAACCCCTCGCTCAAGCGGGACCCTAGGCGGATCGCCAGGCACCACCGGGTGGCCACCTGCTGAAAGACCAAACGCTCTCCAAGGTACCAAACCGATCCATACGGCGTCGCTATGTATAGCGCTGGTCTCTCGTGACCGCAAACCTAGCCCCAATGCCCTCGGGAATACCTGCATCGCCCCACTGAACGGCACGAACTACAAAGCAAGCAGAACACGCTCACAAATCTGGATACAAAATACAATCATTTTAAGTACACTCTATTTAAAATGGTTCAAGCACAAACCTCATCAAACTGCATCCGGTTCAGACGATCCCTAACATCATCATACGACCAGTTGAACGCCGCACGGTTACACGTACCCCAATGCGTCTGCGGGTACTCCCTCACGATCCTCACAGCATGCGGGGGGAGCAGAAAAGGGAAGTGGCTAAGAATCCACGACTGCACATACAAAAACAAGAAACAAGAACACGTTACAAAGACAACAAAAACAAATGAACAGTGCACCTGATACAAAACAAAATCAACACATACCTCCATCAAGAAGCCAGGCGCGACCAAGGACAGTCGCGAACCTCCATCCATGACCCGCGGTCTCACGGCATCCATGCAGAAGCGAATGCACAAGCCCAGAGACGGCGTCACCCAGTCAAACGTCCCAATCGCATCCCAATCCAGGTGATGCATGGGGCCGACGTCGATGCCCGCCACCCTTGTCGCCAGAAGTACGGCGCCACAAACCACTGACCACATACGAGCATTACGCCGTCACTCCTTCAGGGGCCATACTCGGTCTTCCCCTCAAAATACTCCAAGATGTAGCTCGTCTTGAAAGTATAAGGAGGCGCACCCTCACAAATCACCTCCAAACCACCGCCAACCGCATTAGTCACAACCTCGTCCACAACGGACGGCGCAAAGTCAAAATCCATGTCGCGGTCCCCAAACGGTAACCCCGTCATGACAGCATACCCAGACAAGGTAATGCCGGCCTCAAAGCCGGGCATATGGAACGTCGTCGTGGTGTCCCAATACCTATCCAAGAAGGCCCTGATCAACATCAGGTTCGCCCTCTGCTCCTTCCTCGCAATCTCCCTCCAATGGCCAACCAACGGGCCAAAAGCACTACGCAACACCCAAGCTTGCGCCCTCGGCGGAAGCTTCTCCTCAAAAGCACACATCGCGGACGAGGCGGCGAAAGTTCTCATTGGGCCCTTATCCCAACCCATCGTCGCTCGATAGGAAACATGTCTCTCCGGAGCAAGCAGAAGGTTGTGGCCATCCCAACCCTTCGCGAAAGCCCTGTTCACACGTGATTTCCGCGGCCTAGAGCTACTTGCCCTAGGCGCAACCTCCTCGACCTCCTCAGCCTGCTCCTCAGCAACATCCATCTCAGCCTCCAGCTCGTCTACAAACGCCTGAGCAAACGCGTCCGCCTCCTCCTCAGGATCACGCGCAGGAACATTTCTCCCACGGCCTCTACCTCGTGACTGACCACGTCTCGTGGGCAAGTCACGAGGGTCGGCTTCCCTCTCGCTACGTGTACGCCTCAAGCTACTCGAGCTAGAGGCTCCCTCAGTCCTCGAGCTAGCACTCTTACGAGATCTCGACCTCGTAACACGACTAGAACCTTCCCCTGCAACCAAACACAACCGACACAAACAGCTATAACATATACACAAATACACACAAATAGTACATACACATAATACATATACATCCCTTACACACATTGCACTATACGCCCTACAGAGCATTTTTAGGCCTAATTCACAATTAAGCCGAAAAACCGTTCTCTACATTTCAAAATTACAACTTTATGGTTTCTATGCGCCATAATAGTCTCCAACAACAACCCATTACAAGCAATTGCATTTTGGTCACCCCGATCAAAGACCCCTAATTCGCCTTAATTACTCCGTATAACTACGACTTAAGACGGCGATTTGGAAGCCTTAACTCGACTTTTTCGCAAAACTAACGTTATAGGCATGCTATACTCGCTATGGGCATCCTACACCGAAGTTTAATTGAAATTCCGGGTCGGAAAATCCGGGTTCGTTTTCGGGCCCGAAACCTAATTTGGACGTTTTTCACACAAAGACGGTCTAAATCACAATCAATTCACACATACACGTTCACATGACATAATGCAACACAATGACGTCAATTTCAAGCATTCAAACGGCAAATTTCAAGCAAAACTCGGGTTTTCATTCGAAACCCGTCTTTTCAACATTTCAAGGCAAAACTAGCTAATTACAACGACAAATAACGTAAAAGCAAGTTAAAATGGAGCAATACCTCGTTCCATAGCAAAGCAACGCAAGAAAAATGAGCAAAAACGGTTGAGAAATCGAAAAATGGTGTTTTTAGAGTATGAAAACCGAAAATGGTGAATGAGGCATGCTCACGGTTCTCACGAGCCTTTATAGCCCCCTACTGCCACTAAGGCAAACCGCATAACCTTATGCGGTTTGGCCAGTGAACCGCATAAGGCTATGCGGTTTGGTCCTGTGGCTTTTTCTCGTGTTTTTCTCGTTTTACGCCTACTTTTCGATTCCTAATTCATTTTAGCCCCAATACAACTCCAAGTACGTCCCATGCTTGGGTCAAGGTATCACCTACAGCCCGCCATACGCGTATATTAAGCATTTAATGTACGGTACAGAAGCAGAAGCACGAACGCTCTTCACGAGCATCACATCATTTTCTCCTCCACGGGAGGCAATCATACGCAACCACAACTACATAGACACTCCTCGGCGAGCCCAAGCACATGCACTCTACAATATACACCTAACTCCAAGCATTCCACTCTACATAGACGCTCCTCGGCGAGTTCAAGCACAAGCATTACACGGACGCTCTTTCACGAGACCTACACCTACACCTACATCTACATAAGCACCCCTACTCAATTATACACCTCACGCATGCCCAAACATCTTACAAAGTACACATGCAATACGAAGACATTACAAGCACCAGCACCAAGCATCCGATGATACCAAGCATATACAAAGGCACCAACAACGACAGTACAACAAGCACGACGAAGACATCCGGCAGGCCGGCAGGCCCTTATAGCATGCACGGACCGCCAAGTCCTTAAAATGCGCACGCCCCTCCCCGTTTAGCCCGGTTCGAAGTCCTAGTCTCACCCATGGACACATGCTTCGTTCCGCTGATCATATCGAGACTGTAACGGTCCGGATATAGTCGAAGGAGTTTGACTAGCGCTCTAGTCAGAGCTCAGTCAAACTGGGGGCTCTGTGGATACCCATATCCGTACCCTCCCAAACAAAACCCTTTGATGTATCACGGACTTTTATTACACATGCTTTAACGTTGACTTAAACGGTTCTAACTAATGTCGAATTCATTTTGAGTCGTTTGAAATGTTAAAATGAGTAAGGTCGCATCACATCGCATTTAAATAACGTTCATTTTGTCCATTTGGAGTTTAACTAGGTCCTTGTCCTGCTTCATTTGGCATGAGCTTCGCATTTGCACTACAATTAGTCCTTTTACATTAACAAGGTCTAATTCAGCATTCCTAAAATCCTAAATTTAGGCCCGGTAGCTAAAACCGCTATTTAGCCCCCTCTTACACAAAATACAACTTCACGTCTTACCTTATTTCACAAAAACTATGCAAATACACCCTTTTCATTTTTCCGGGTCTCGGGCCCGAAACCGAGCCCAAACCCAGCCTTTGGCCCGCACTCCAAAGCCCTAAGCATCACAAAATATCTCACAAATATCCCAGCACTTTTCTTGAGCTTCACGTTCGAGATTATCTCATGATCTTTCAAAGATTCAATGCAACCGAAACTTGGAAAGTAGACCTAAAACCAGCCCCCCAAACCGCATAACCTTATGCGGTTTGAGGGGAGAACCGCATAAGCTTATGCGGTTTCCCCAGGCAACCGCATAAGGCTATGCGGTTCCTAGGCTTGTTTTTATCCCCGATTTCCTAATTTCTCCGAGGTTTTTAGTATATATACAGCCCTATACCTCGACATTCGAACACACTTTCAGATCACAATTCACAACCAGAATACATCTCTTACACCACAAATTCTCTCATCTTACACTTTCACATCCACAAAAGCCTCAAGCACTCAAATCCTTGAGTTCAACACACCATCCCGTGTTGAATTCATCCTCCTTTTAAGTTCAAGAAGCGAAGCTCTGCCCAGATCTGAAGCGTCAGGACAAGGTAGGTACCGATCCACTTGGATCAAAGCTTTTTCTTATTTTCTATGGACTAACAAAGGGGTCTACACTTTAGCGCCCCCCCCCGGCTTTGGCACCCAGCGCGCTTGCACTCCAAGTGTTCTATTTACTTCGGTTACACTCCATATCCGATGACACGCCAAAGTCGCATAAGCAACCGACCTTATAAAATAAACCAATGGACAATTGAACTTTATTTTATTTGCATGCATCTTGCACCTTCTTATTTTGCATTTAAAATCAACTTAAACAATGAATTCGACCTTTAACTGAACCGTTCTCGTTAACAAGTTAAACATGCTAAACTGAGGGTTTTAATCAATCTTTTTGCATCTGCATCTGCATTCTTTTACAAACTTATCGCACTTGTACGTAGCGATAACATTAGCTCAAATATCATCTTACAAGGATTGTTCTAGGTCAGTAGAGGCTATTTTTACATAGGCTTTTCTAAAAGGTTTTCATAAATCATTATTTGAATTAACTCTTTTTCTAAAGTACCCTCACCCCGAATCCAATCTGGTTTCACAAGCCTTAGATCTAGGGGTGTCGGCGTGCTCCAAAATCTAGGACATGTTTTTAGCTTAGAACATGGTAGCAGGTTCCTAATTTCCGCGATAATTAGGTGGCGACTCCATAACAGTTCTTAAAGGTTTTTCCAACTTAATCTTTTTTAACTTTAAAATCCGCCCTTAAGCAAGACGCCGAGTTGGGTCCGATCCCGGGTTCCACAGGCGTGTTATCGGATATGGAGTGTACCCGAAGCAAATAGAATACTTGGAGTGCAAGCTACTGGGTGCCAAAGCGAGCGCTAGAGTGTAGTCCCCTTTGTTAGTCCATAGAAAATAAGAAAAAGCTTTGATCCAAGTGGATCGGTACCTACCTTGTCCTGACGCTTCAGATCTGGGCAGAGCTTCGGTTCTTGAACTTAAAAGGAGGATGAATTCAACACGGGATGGTGTGTTGAACTCAAGGATTTGAGTGCTTGAGGCTTTGAGAGAGTTTTGTAGTGTGTTTGCTGTGAAAGCTGGGTGTAAAATTGTGTTTTTCGAGGTCAGGTATAGGGGTGTATATATACTAAAAACCTCGGAGAAATTAGGAAATCCGGGGATAAAAATAAGCCAGGAAACCGCATAGGCTTATGCGGTTGCCCAGGCAAACCGCATAAGCTTATGCGGTTGCCACCCCAAACCGCATAAGACTATGCGGTTTGAAGGTGTGTTTTTTGCGTAGTTTCCTAGTTCCGGTTTGATTATATCTCGAAAAGATTTAGTATAATCCTTACTTGCACGTCAAGGAAAAGGCTAGGATATTTCTGAGATATTTTGATGTTTAGGGCTTTGGAGTGCGGGCCAATGGCTGGGTTTGGGCTCGGTTTCGGGCCCGAGACCCGAAAAAATGAAAAGGGTGTATTTGCATGGATTTTGTGAAATAAGGTAAGACGTGAGGCTATATTTTGTGTAAGAGGAGGCTAAAGGGAAGATCTAGCCACCGGGCCTAAATTTAGGGATTTAGGAATGCTGAATTAGACCTTGTTAATGTAAAAGGGCTAATTGTAGTGCAAATGCGAAGCTCATTCCAAATGAAGCAGGACTAGGACCTAGCTAGACTCCAAATGGACAAAATGAACATTTATTTAAAGCGGCGTAAAGCGACCTTAGTCATTTCAAACGACTCAAAATGAATTCGACATTAGTTAGAACCGTTTAAGTCAACGTTAAAGCATGCGTAATAAAAGTCCGTGTTACATCACAGGGTTTTGTTTGGGAGGGTACGGATATGGGTATCCACAGAGCCCCCAGTTTGACTGAGCTCTGACTAGAACGCTAGTCAAACTCCACGACCATATCCGGACCATTACAGTCTCGTCTGATCGTGAGCGAAGCATGTGTCCATGGGTGAAACGAGGACTTGAACCGGTGAGCAGGGGAGGCGTGCGCATTTTAAGGACTTGGCGGTCCGTGCATGCTATAAGGGCCTGCCGGCCTGCTGAATGTCTTCGTCGTGCTTGTTGTACTGTCGTGTAATGCCGTTGTATATGCCTTTGGTTGTAATGTCTTCGTATTGCATGTGTTGAAATGTGAAAGGGGCTAAAGTGCAGGGGTGCATGTGCTTGCAAGATGTTTGGGTATGCGTGAGGTGTACAATTGAGTAGGGGTGTTCATGTAGGTGTTAGTGTAGGTCTCGTGAAAGAGCGTCCGTGTAATGCTTGAACTCGCCGAGGAGTGTCTATGTAGAGTGAAATGCTTGGAGTTAGGTGTATAGAGTGCTTGTGCTTGGGCTCGCCGAGGAGTGTCTATGTAGTCGTAATTGCATATGATTGCCTTCTGTTGAGGAGAAAATGATGTAATGCTCGTGAGGAGCGTTCGTGCTTCTGCTTCTGTACCGTGTGTTAAATGCTTAATATACGCGTATGGCGGACTGTAGGTGACGCCTTGACCCAAGCACGGGACGTACTTGGAATTGCATTTGAGCCAAGATGAGTTAGGAATTCAAAAGTAGGCGTAAAACGAGGAAAAACCGAGAAAAACCACAGGCAAAAACCGCAAAGCCTTATGCGGTTCATGGCGCAAACCGCATAAGGTTATGTGGTTTGCCTTAGTGGCTGTAGGGGGCTATATAACACGAGTGAGGCCGTGACTTTGCTCATTATACGCATTTCGGTTTCTTGCTCAAAAAAACACCATTTTTCGATTTCTCAACCGTTTTTGCTCATTTTTCTTGCGTTTTCTTGCTATGGCATCAGGTAATGCTCCATTTTGACTTGCTTTTACGTTATTTGTCGTTGTAATTAGCTAGTTTTGCCTTGAAATGTTGAAAAGACAGGTTTTGCATGAAAACCCGAGTTTTGCTTGAAATTTGCCGTTTGAATGCTTGAAATTGTCGTCATTGTGTTGCATTATTCCATGTGAACGTGTATGTGTGAATTAATTGTGATTTAGACCGTCTTTGTGTGAAAAACGTCCAAATTAGGTTTCGCCAAACGAACCTGCATTTTCCGACCCGGAATTTCAATTAAACTTCGGTGTAGGATGCCCATAGTGTGTATAGCATGCCTATAGCGTTAGTTTTGCGAAAATGTCGAGCTAAGGCCTTCAAATCGCCGTCTTAAGTCGTAGTTATACGGAGTAATTAAGGCAAATTTGGGGTTTTTGATCGGGATGACCAAAATGCAATTGCTTGTAATGGTTTGTTGTTGGGGACTATTATGGCGCGCAGAAACCATAAAGTTGTAATTTTGAGGTGTAGAGAACGGTTTTCGGCTTAATCGTGAATTAGGCCTAAAAATGCTCTGTAGGGCGTATAGTGCAACGTGTAGGGGGATGTATATGTATTATGTGCGTATTATTTGTGTGTATTTGTGTATGTGTATGCCAAGTTCGCATGCTTGCATGTGTTATAGTTGTATGTGTTGGTTGTGTTTGGTTGCAGGAGAAGGTTCTGGTCGTATTACGAGATCGAAATCTCGTAGGAGTGCTAGTTCGAGGACTGAGGGAGCCTCTAGCTCGAGTGGTTTGAGGCGTACGCGTAGTGAGAGGGATGTTGACCCTCGGGACCTGCCCACGAGGCGTGGTCGATCCACGAGGTAGGTGGTCGTGGTCGCGGGCGTGACCACGGGCACGATCCTGAGGATGAGCTTGCTCAAGAGCTGGTGGATGAGCTGGAAGCTGAGATGGACGTTGCTGAGGAGGCCGAGGAGGCTGTGCCTAGGGCGAGTAGCTCTAGGCCGCGAAAATCACGTGCGAACAGGGCGTTCGCCAAGGGCTGGGATGGCCATGACCTTCTACTTGCTCCAGAGAGACACGTCTCCTATCGGGCTACGATGGGTTGGCGGAAAGGTCCGATGAGGACTTTCTCGGGCGTCTCGTCCGTGATGTATGCTTTTGAGAAGAAGCTTCCGGAGGGTGCGCAAGCTTGGGTGCTGCGCAGTGCTTTTGGTCCTCTAGTTGAGCACTGGAGGGCGATTGCGAGGTCGAAGTTGACGGCGAACCTGATGCTGATCAGGGCCTTCCTTGACAGGTATTGGGATACGACGACGACGTTTCACATGCCCGGCTTCGAGGCCGGCATTACCTTGTCAGGGTACGCGGTCATGACGGGGCTTCCGTTCGGGGACCGCGATATGAGCTTTGAGTTTGCGCCGTCCATTGAGGACGAGGTGGTGACTGCCGCGATTGGCGGTGGTTTGGAGGTGGATTACGAGGGTAACCTACCTTATGTGATCAAGACTAGCTTCATCCTGGAGTATTTTGAGGAAACCGGCGAGGTCCTCTCGAGTGGGTGACGAGCGTAACGCTCGTTTGTGGTTGTGGTGGTTTGATAGCACCGTGTACTTGGGCGATAAGGGTGAGAGGGCGGCGACGTCGGTCTGATGCATCTCGTAGATTGGCGCGATCGGGACACTAGACCGTGTCGCCATCCTTGGGTTTGTGTATTCGATTCTGCATGGACGCGGTGAGGCCGCGGTCATGGATCGGTGGTCGAGACCGTCCTTAGTCTCGCTTGGGTTTGTGATGGAGGTATGTATTGATTTTGTTTCGCTTTTAGATGCATTGTTATTCGTCTTTGTTGTCTTGTAATGTGTTTTTGCACGCGTGCGATCGTGGATCTTGATCCACTTCCTTTTCTGCGCCTCCGCATCTTTGTGGACGATCTGAAGGTGTATCCGGCGGTGCGATTGGGAACACGTCTGGCCGTCTGACTTTGGTCGGTCGTATGACGAGGTTCGGGACCGTCTGAACCGGATGCGGTTTGATCAGGTTTGTGCTTGAACCATTTTAAATAGAGTGTACTTAAAATGATTGTATTTATGAGTGTTTGTTTTTATTTTTGTTTGTAGTTCGTGCCGTTCCCGTGGGGCCAGTATGCGGGGATTCCGGAAGGCATCGGGGCGCGGTTCGCATTGCGAGAGACCCAGCGTCTGTACTTGGCGACGCCGTATGGGCCGGTTTGGTACCTTGGAGAGCGTTTGGTCTTTCAGGCAGGGTGGCCAGCTCCGGTGGTGCCTAAGGACCCGCCGAGAGTCCTTTTCGAGCGAGGGGTTTCGGCTCAGGATCGGATGGCGTTGTACGGGGAAGGAGAGTCGGTGAGTCTACTCTGTCCTGGGGAAGACTATGGCCAGTTTGCTCAGTCTCGGCTTGCTTGTGGGCCGATTGAGGTATGCTTGCTTGCTTCTTTGAGGGTGCGTAAGGTAATTTTTTTCACAAAAACAAAAGTGCAAAATGTCCTGACGTGTGCTGACGTGTGTTTTTGTAGTTGTTTGATCCTGAGATGGCGGAGCAGCCTGGCGACTTTCCTACCACCGTTGAGTAGGTGTCCGTCGTACCTTCACTTTGCCGACGTACTTGCCGGTGACTACCGACGCGGGCATGGACAGCTGGACGGGCAGGGTCAAGAAGGTATGTATCTTTGTCTTTGTATATGTGAGTGAGCCCCCAGTTTGATCGAGGTATGAGTTATAGCGATGATCAAACTTGTGAGAGTCATGTTTTTGTGTTACCCCCTCGAGTTTGGCTTAATTTGAGTGAAATTAAGGCAAAGTGGGGTTGACTGCTTTTGTTTTGAAATGTCCCCCCGAAGTTTGACTTAATTTGAGTGAAATTAAGGCAAAATGGAGTGAATGTGCTTTGTTTTTGAAATTTCCCCCTAAGTTTGGCTTAATTTGAGTGAAATTAAGGCAAAATGGGGTTGACTGCTTTTGTTTTGAAATTTCCCCCCGAAGTTTGACTTAATTTGAGTGAAATTAAGGCAAAATGGAGAAAAATTTGAAGTGTTTTTTTTGTGTTATGTATCGCAGGTGGCGAAGGAGGCTCATAAGAAGTTATGGCGGATGGCCAACAGGTGGAGGATGGCTTGGGCTGAGCAGGCTGCCCAGTTGTGTCAGAGCCGGGCTGAGACGGCTCAGATTCGGCGCGAGTTTGACGAGTATCGTCGTCGTCATCCGGAGTGAATTTGTGTAACATAGATTGTATGAACCTTTGTGTACATGTTGTAGCTTGAACTTGAACTGTGATTGTTGTTGTGAACCTGTTTGGTAAGCTTGTTTGAAAAGTGAAATGATTCCCGAGTCGGATGCATTGATGTTGATTTTAGATTGTGAAAATGCGTTTGCAAAAAGTTCATTTTAAATGCGAAATGAGCTTGCATGAGTGTCAAAAATGTTATGTTTTGACTCGTGGTAGGAATCGTGGATGCTGAAGCGAAATGTAATGTTGCTGCGTGGGGAACAACAAAAGAATGTCGTAGCCTAATGTAGATTGTAGTGTTTAGGAAAAACGAAATTAGGAAAGTTGCGAGGAAACCCGCCCCTTGAACCGCATAGCCTTATGCGGTTTAGGGGTCAAACCGCATAGGCTTATGCGGTTTGTGGTGCAAACCGCATAAGGCTATGCGGTTTGGCGGCGTGGTGATCTTATTTGTGTTTCCATATTCCGTATTATGTTTTGTATATAAGGATGGGGGCTGCGTGTTATAATCTTCATTCACAAACACTTCTTTTCTTTTCTTTTAGTACAAGTTTTTGCTCTCATAAATATATTAGGTATATTTATAAAAGTTTGTTTTTTTTGTATTCAAGAAAAATGGTTAAGCATTTTGATGCTCTTTTGAAGAGGTGGACTTCCTCACTAAGTCCGGCAATGAAGAGGGTGGTGTATGATGATGGTGCGGGTGTTTTTATTGGCTTTCGTCAAATGAAAGTCGATCTTGACTTCCTTGATGCGTGCTTAGATTATTGGGATCCTGGCTTGCATGTGTTTAGGTTTCCCGGGGGAGAGGTGTGTCCTTTAATGGAGGAGTTTGCGGCCATTGCGGGGTGGTCGAAACGGACTACTCCTGTGGTTGTAAGGAGTGAGCTTTGCTATAACGGGATGTTGCAAAACTTCCTTGGGATGACAAATGCTCAGGCTGCAGGTTTGTTTGAGGGAGGTAAGGTGAACATGCTTCTTTTGTGTCAACGTTACATGAATAAGGTGGACACCAGTATTTCGGACCGTTCTAGGCGGAGGGCCCTTGCTTTTTGTTTGGTTCATCGTTATGCTTTTGCGGGGTCCATGCCAGATGGGGTGTTCGGGAGCGCGAGGTATGCTCGCGTTGTCGAAGAGATGGAGAGGGGATATGATCCTTCTGCTTTGATTCTAGCGGAGACCATACTGGGCTTAGACGACCGGATTACGCTGTCGCTAATCGTCGAGCTCGCAGGGGTTGCGCTAGGATTCTCAACATTTGGCTCATGGAGAGGCTAAGTGTGTATAAAGCCCTTCCCCTTGGTGGTGTCTTTATATCGCGGCGACGGCGTCGCGAAAGATGGAGTGGGCCGACCTTCGGGAGCGTTCGCTAAACTACTACCGGGGGTTTGTGAAGGAGAGCACCATTCGTTGGTACGTGTCATGGTGGCATATTACGGCGATTACGGCGCCGTCTGTTGCGAATGCGGCTCGTGGGTTGATGTTGTGCGGGTTTGAACGAGGGGTGTGGATTCATCCTCTTCGCTTGAAGAGGCAAATCGGGCTTGCTCAGACCATACCCGAGCAGGATACTCAGGTTGGAGGGGTTGTTGTCCTAAACAACCAGATGATTGATGCTTGGATCCGAGGATGGTCGGACCGTATTACTTGGGCTGTTCCGGAGCATATAGAGTCTACTCGTGTTACGGACTTCTACACGCGATGGTATCGTTCCAATGATCCTCAGGAACGGGAGAATCAGAGGAGGAGAGAGAAGAGTGGGCCAAGGCCCTCCTTGGCGTATGAGGTGGTGCGCGAAAGGAGAGACTATGGTGATCTTTGCGCTGTTAATGTGGATGTGTCTACTTCGAGGCCTGCGCGGGAAAGGCTTGGAGCAAGGGTGACCGTTAGGGATCGCCTAGGGTCAAGGATCGAGGAGCCCCCAGTCGAGCAGGACGAGGATCCGATCGAGCCCCCAGGATCTGAGAGGACTGTTCCCGTGATCAGTTCGAAGATTGTGGCGGATCGGCCTCTTGAAGATGAAGAGGCTAATCCGAAGCGACAGAAGATGGCTTAGTTTGTTTTGCTTTGTTTAAAGAGATTTTCTTTACTCAAATAGATGTTCTAGATTCGAATAAAGGGTTAAGGAGGCTTGTTCCTAACTCATTTCTAAATTGCGAAAAATTCTAAATAAAGTAATAAAATAGAATTAATTTACTTTTGCCTTGTCTCGTTGCTTTCTTTTGCTTTGAAATGTTCTCGACCTTTTTAAGCTTTGAACATTCGTATTCTGTCTTAAAATCCTCGACCTTTTTAAGCTTTGGATTTGTTTGTTTGATTCGTTTGTTCTTAAGCCCTCGACCTTTTTAAGCTTCGAACTTGGATTCTTTTGTTTTATTTTGTGTTGACTGTGCTCTCGACCTGTTTAAGCTTTGAGCGAGTCTTTTTGTGAGTGCATCGCCCTTGACCTTTTTAAGCTTTAGGCTTGCGTGCTAGGAAGTTCGGTTGTGCTTTTGACAAGCTGCCTACGTATCCGCGTTTCACGGAATCAAACCGGCGTAGTTCGTGTGATTCGGTTGAGCTCTTTGCAAAGCTGCCTACGTATCCACAGTGCGTGGAATCAAACCGAGCGTAGTTCACCCATGCAAGAGTGAGTTTTTTTTTTTTTGAAATACATTGCAAATTTGTTTGTGTTTTAGGGGTAGTATTTCTTGAGTTGATCAAGATTTGTTGGCAATCGGAAGTCCTGGCCGTCAAGGTCAGTTAACTTCACGGCTCCTCCAGGGAGGATTTCCTTGACCAAGTACGGTCCGGCCCAATTGGGTTTGAATTTTCCTCTTGCGTCGACTGGTAATGGTGCTCGGACTGATTTGAGTACTAGGTCACCCACTTTGGTATTTCGTGGCTTGACCCGTTTGTTGTAGGCGCGTTGTAAGCGAGATTGGTACATTCGGACTGTACTTAGTGAATGTAACCGTCTTTCGTCTAAAAGGATGAGTTGCTCGTATCGTTCGCGTGCGTCTATTCTGGCTTCAAGAATGTCCGCTTCCATAAGAATTTGGCGATTGCATTTCGATTTCTACGGGTTGGACGGCTTCCATCCCGTAGGTTAAGAAGTAGGGTGTCATGCCTGTGGGTGTGCGGATAGTGGTGCGATATCCCCATAATGCAAATGGGATTTTGTTGGGCCAGTCGTGGCAGGTGCCGATCATCTTTTTGAGGATTGAAACGACGGTCTTGTTTGCTGCCTCGACCGCGCGGTTAGTTTGTGGTCGATAGGGTGACGATTTATGTCGTTGTATCTTGTATTTGAGAAGAAGTGGTTCGACTTCTCCTTGGAAGTGTGTGCCTTGGTCGCTGATAAACTCGTGGGGTATGCCGTAGCGACAAATGATGTTGTTTTGTATGAATTTCGCAACTTCTTTTGTGCCTAGCGTGCGGTATGATGCGGCTTCGACCCATTTGGTGAAATAGTCGATGGCCACGAGGATGAAGCAGTGTCCTCCTGCTCCTACGGGTTGAACTTTGCCGATGACGTCAATTCCCCAGGTTGAGAAAGGCCATGGCGAGGTTAAACTGTATAGTGGTGAAGGGGGTATGTGTTGTACGTTTGCAAAAATTTGGCAATTATGGCAATGTTTGACATATTTTGCGCAATCGGCTTCCATGGTGGTCCAGTACCATCCTAGCCTTATGATTTGTTTGCACATGGCTCGTGCGTTCATGTGTGGTCCGCACTCGCCGTCGTGTACTTGGGACATGATTTCGTGTCCCTTTTTGTGGTCGACGCACAAGAGTGGTGTGCCTTGAGGTGTCTTTTTGAGTAGTTTGCCCATTACCATTACGAATTGTGATGATAATAGGCGTAGGGCTCGCTTGGCTCGTTTGTCGATGTTTGGTGGGTATTCACCGTTTGTTTTGTAGTTGATGATTGCTTGGTACCAAGGGTCGGTTTGTTCTTCCTCGGTTTCAATGTCACAGATGTAGGCGGGTTCGTTCCGTCGTTCCACGACGATGGGTAGCGTTTCCATCCCCGGGGGTATGTTGATTAGTGACGCGAGCTTGGATAACGCGTCGGCGAATTGATTTTCTTCGCGAGGGAGGTGTATGAATTCCACGTGATAGAATTCGTTTATAAGCTCTTGTATTTTGTTTTGGTATAGTGCTAGGTTTTCATTAAGTATCTTCCATGCTCCGGATACTTGGTTGATTATGAGGGAGGAGTCCCCATAGACTCTTATGTTGTGGGCGTTGAGTACAAGCGCTGCTTGGAGACCGTGCAAGCATGCTTCGTATTCTGCGGCGTTGTTTGTTACGTCAAAATCCAGTTTGATGGATAAAGGGGTGTGTTCGCCATTCGGGGATATGAGAAGTATTCCTACTCCACATCCTCGATAGTTGGAGGAGCCGTCGAAGTATAACTCCCATTGTTCTTGGTTGATATTGTAAATCCCATCGTCTAGAAGGGATGTCGTGTCGATGATTGGCTCTTCGTTGATTGCATTTTCGGCTAGGAAATCGGACACTGCTCGTCCCTTGATTGCTTTGAGGGGTACGTACTTAAGATCGAATTCGGCTAGGAGCAATGTCCATCTGGCCATTCGTCCGTTAATACTGTGTTTCTCGAAAAGGTACTTTACGGGGTCCATTTTTGAGTAGACCTTCGTTTGGTGTGCTAGCATGTAGTGACGGAGTTTTTTGGATGACCAGACCAATGCTAGACAGCTCTTCTCGACGGGTGAATATCGAGTTTCGTAATCGAGAAATTTCTTGCTTATGTAGTAGATTGCATGCTCTTCGCCGTTTATCTCTTGAGCGAGCATGGCGCCCTTGGCGGTAGGGGTTGTTGTGAGGTACAAGGACAGTGGCACATCCTTTTGGGGCGGTCGTAGAACTGGCGGGTTGGTTAGTAATTCTTTGACCTTGTCAAATGCCTTTTGACATTCTTCGTCCCATTCAACGTGGTCGGTTTTCTTGAGTTTCTTGAAAACTGGTTCACATATCATGGTGAGTTTGCTAATGAAGCGCGAGATGTATTGGATTTGGCCCAAGAAACTTCGAATTTCGTCGAGGTTCTCCAGGGGTTGCATTTCTAGAATTGCTTTGACTTTCGCGGGGTCGACCTCGATGCCTCTTTGGCTCACTACGTCTCCTAGTAGTTTACCGGATTTGACTCCAAAAGTACATTTTTGGGGGTTGAGGCGCATTTTGTATTGTCGTAGGCGAGTGAAGAACTTGCGGAGGTTAGTGATGTGACCACTCCTCTCTTTTGACTTCACGATCATATCGTCGACGTAGACTTCGACTTCTTTGTGCATCATGTCGTGTAAAAGGGTTGTAGCGGTGCGTTGGTATGTAGCGCCGGCATTGATTAGGCCGAAGGGCATGACTGTGTAGCAGTATGTGCCCCACGGTGTAATGAAGGCTGTTTTTGCCATGTCTTCGCAGGACATTTTGATTTGATTATAGCCTGCGTAGCCGTCCATGAAGGATAGGAGGGCGTGATCGGCGGTGTTGTCGACTAGGACATCCACATGGGGTAATGGAAAGTCATCTTTGGGACTAGCTTTGTTCAAGTCGCGAAAGTCAACGCATACTCGAATCTTGCCATTCTTTTTCAAGACTTGGACCATGTTTGAGACCCATTCAGGATACTCGATGACTTGGATGAAACCGGCTTGCAGTTGTTTTTCGATTTCTTCCTTAACCATAAGGGACCATTCGGGGCGTAGTCTCCTTAGCTTTTGCTTGATAGGTTTGTAACCGGGTTTAATGGGGATGCGGTGCTCGGCTATGCTTCGTTCGATTCCGGGCATATCTTTGTACGACCAAGCGAATACGTCCTTGAATTCGCTCAGGAGTTGTGTGAATTGGACGCGCTCGTGTTCGTCTAGTGAGGCACCTAGTTGTAGTTCTCTTGGCTCTTCGGGAGTTCCCACGTTTATGGTTATGGTTTCCTCGATGATTGGGTCTTGTGTTTTTGGGTAAACAATGTTTGCAATGTATTTGTTTAATGATTCATTTGTTTGTTCATTTTCTTCGCATGAGTTAGTGTCTTTTGTATTTTGCGTTTTGTTTGTTGCTTGTTGATTGTTGTTTGTTTGTATTTTGTTGTTTGTTTTAGCTTGAGACAAGACGTAAGCAAATTTATTCATTTCATTATTTTGAAGAGAATTATTCGACAAATTGGAAAATTGCTTGGAGCTAGCCTCCGTAAAAAGGAAATCTAAACTAAAGCTAGAGTCTAGGATAGGTGGGTCGATAGATGACCCGACACTAAGAGCATTAGAAGCTAAAAGAATCTCTTCTTCTTCTTCGTCGTCTTCTGTGCCGTTGGAGCTGCTTGAGTTGCTTGAGTTGGAATCACTCTCGCCCTCGTCTTTGAGATTAGTGACATGATCGAAGAGTGGTCCTTCACCGGTGATAAGCTGGAAGTGGTGACCTTGTGCATCGGTCCATTTCAGCGTCTTATACCACCCGTTGAGGGTTTTGTCTGTGGCGTCGGCTATGAGTAAGTTAGGATCGAAGCGACGGTCTTGCATGATCGTGGAGACAATCTCTTCGTTTTTTGTGCTCGGTGAGGCCTTGAGTGTATTGGGCTCGGCCTCACTAGAGAAACAAGCGTCGGATGAATGGATGATGTTTCGAAGGGAGGTATTCCCGTCGACCGTTCCTCCGGGGGTGAAGTATACGTTCAGGTCGAGGATATAAGGTCGCAGGGTGACCTTGTGAGTTGATCTTCGCTTTTGGATTTCCTTAGCCATCTTCTCCTGGTCATCGTTCTTGGGTTTATAGCCTAGACCCATGGTGAGCCAAAGGCTGTTGTTGTTTTTTGTTTTGAATGGTTTGTAGGTCTTGATTGGTGTAAGTGTGATGGCGCCGACCTCAAAGTTGAAACCACATAAGTCTTCTGCGGGTTCAGCTACGATTTCCGCGGAATTGGGCTCTTTTGGTGTATCGAAAAGAGCTCGGAAGTTTGAGGCATTCAAGGTTATGATCTCCTCGTTAAGAGGGATCTTAACCTTTTGATGTAGGGTAGAAGTTACGGCCTTAGTGGAGTGGATCCACGGGCGTCCCAGGAGTTTGTTATAGGAAGGGGTCATGTCGATGACTTGAAACTCGACCTTCCTTTCTATGGGACCACTGCGTATGTGAAGAGAAATGGTTCCTTTCACGTGACGTCGAGTTCCGTCGAAAGCTTTGACTCCGTCCATGCTCGGGGTGAAGTCTTTATCGGATAGGCCGAGGCGATATGCGGTGGCCAATGGTAGAACATTGACTGCAGATCCGTTGTCAACGAGGGACACGGGCAAAGTTTTCTTCATACACTCTACGCTAATGTATAGAGCGAGGTTGTGGTTCGGTCCGAATGCGGTGAGATCATCATTTGAGAAGGTGATAGCTCCTGGTAACCAATCCCTCGTGACATGGCTGACCATTTGATCCGGAGAGATCTCAGCATCTGTGCATGCTATTTGTAGAGCGCGAATGAATGTATTCCTATGTTCCGCTGAGTCTCGTAGAAGGGCCCAGATGGAGACGTCGGCTTTTGTGCGAGCGAGTTGCTTCTGAAGCACCTCACTCGTATTTGGTGGTGGAATTATTGTAGAGGTGGAAGGTGTACTTGTAGAGGGAATATCTTCTTGGGCTACGGCCTTGCCTTTCTACCGCAGCTTGCTTTTCCGGCATGCTCATCTCAGAAAGATATTCTGATAAGGACGACCAGAGCGTGTGAGGTGTGAAACTTCGTCTTGGTTTTCCTTTTCGAGCTGCTCGCCCTTTTCTTTTTGATCTTTGTTTTCGGGCTGTTTGCCTTTCTTTTTCTTCCCATTCTTGTTCTTTTTGATTTTATTCGAGGAAAAAGTGGTTGAGAGTTGAGCTACCGTTCTGTTAGTGGGCGGCCACTCTTCGTCTTCATCGTCACTGAACCAGACCCCATTGATTTGGTCATTGGTGGGCGTAGCCAAGTAGGAGCAATCTATGACGGGTGCTGATCTGAGAAAGATTGCAGGGTTGTCATGAATCGGGGGGTTGTTTTGGGCTCTGATGCCGATTTCAAAGAGTTCTTTGAAATTCTCAGCATCGCCGTAATCAAAGTGTCTTTGCCACTCGGGTAGTAGGCTGCCGAGGAATGTGTACACGAGTTCGTCTTCATGTGGAGGGTTTGGAACTTGGGCAAGTAATTTTCTCCATCGGGTGAGGTATTGGGTAAAGTCCTCTCCGTCTCTTTGGTGTTGGGTGATGAGAGTATGGAGAAAGAAATGCTTGTCGGCCTTGTTCTTGGAGCGTTGTTCTAAGCGCGCAGCTTCAAGTTGATGCAAGGCCTTCAAGTTGTCAATGTCCTTGGTGAGTTGATTAACACGGTCACGGAGAGTTCTCAATCTATTGAGGTTAGCCACTTTTGAGGTGCGTTTGAAACGAGGAGTGATGATGCGATTCATGGTGAGTATTCAGCTGAGGCCTGCATTTCACTTCGTATATTAGGGACACGACTCGACCCACTAGACTCACATTCATTTTTAGGCATTCATTTTAGCTCATTTCTTTGTTTAGAAAGACCTTTTATGTTTTGAAAAGAGGAGATTTTCGAAAAGGTTTTAGCTAAAGGAAGCTTTTGAGACGAGGATGTGTGCGCACATCTCGCCTCGATGTTAAAATGCTTTGCTTTGCATCCGTCGAACTGATATCGGTGATTCGCCGAGGTGAGCTCGAGTTCGGATGTGTAAAAGAGAAAGGATTCGACTCGAGAGTGGTTAACAAGTCGAGTCGAGGATGTTAAAAGCGGAGTCTAGGCCACATGACCTAGAGGATTGAATTCCACGAGCTCGGGTTCTAATCCTTGCTCGGGTTTTTGCCTGTTAGTGAAAAAGGAGAATTTTGAGAAAGCTTGTTTCAAAAATTCGCGATAGTTTTGTTTGAAAAGGTGTTAGTTTGTTAGATGTTAGGTTCATTTATCTTTGAAACGTTTAAGCGAGTTTTCGAAGATATGAATGCAAATGCTTATTTGAAAAAGCCCATGGAGTGCATAGCCTCGAACTTGTACGCATGACTCAAAAAGGGTGAAAACGAGTCAGTCGGGTACACCTCCAACTACCTCGAGTACGCTTTGGCAGATACTTAACCCCTTTATTTCCTTACGCCGGGGCGATAGGTTTTCTAAAGGGAGCACTGGGGCAGTCGAGAGAGCCGTTTACGGCAAGCCGTGGAGGGGCGAGAGGAAAGCTAGTCCGGCATGTGCTTTATCGAGTGGACAAGCCTGCATGTAGGAACCACCTCTCGAGGGTGCAAAGGGTGCCTAGATTCCAAAAGGAATGGACTCTAAACGAATGTGCATAGCTCAATTATGTATACTTGGATTGTTCAAGGCTTTCAAGTTTCACCTCTTTATTTTTAAAAAGAAAAAGCTAGTTTTAAGTTTTAAAAATAAAATTTCCCCAGTAGAGTTGATGAGTCGGTTTTAGTAGGTATTTATTAGGAGAATTTAAGTGAATAATATCGGGTTTTGGAGCGATTTTGAGTACTTTAATGATGAAATGTCGATTTCCATCCGAGTCGTTTATTTTCGGTTTTTGTTGCAAGTAATGTTAGGCTCAATTATGAAGTCTTCAACAAAGGTTCAAGGCCCAAGAATGAGACATAAAAGAAGCCCAAGAATGAAGTCAAAGAAAGTCAAGCCAAAAAAATGAAGGAAAAAACGCAGCAACTTACAGCAGCCACAGGCGTGACCCGCGCCCACCAGGCGTGACCCACGCCCACCTGGCGCGACCCGCGCCCACCAGCTCTGTTTTTCACGCGTAGCCGCCTTTGCTTATTTCGAAATAGATTTTGTTCTATCATATATAAGGCTTATCTAGGGTTTTAGAGAAACATTATCACATATCATAAAACATCTTTAGACCTCTTTTTATCATTTTTCATCATCTACAAACTTTAGAACTTTAGAATTTTTAGATCTAAGATTGGGTTTTTCATGATAATGGAAGGCTAATCTTCTCCTAAACTTGGTGTAATTCTTCAAGCTTTTAACTTTCCATTGTAAGACAATTCTCTACTATTTTAATCCTTGTTTAATATGAATCTCTTTGACTTTATTGATGTATTTGCATGAATTTCTCTCTTAGTTTGATCACCTTTGTTTGAATTTATGCAAATTAATGTCTTTCTTTATCAATAGTGGATATTATTATTGATGTTGATTTTTGAGACAAACTTTCTCCACATTGAAATGGATGTTATGGAAATGTTGAGAAAGTGGGAGATTCATATGTGATTAAGTGCTAAATGCTTGTTTTAGTGCTAATTATCTTTGCCTCTTTCCCAAGTTTTGATCTTTAATGTGTTTCTTTGGATTAAAGTTGTGTGCTTTGCATGATTTGTCCATTGATTATGGTAGTTTATGCATGGATGTTATCATAAATTGCTAATTATTTGGGAAAGTTCTAATATTTGATTAGTTTTGGTTGAGTAAACAAGGTTATTATTTGTGAGAATTGTTGAACTTTGGTTGGTTGAAAGTGAGATTAATTATGCCAAGTTGCTCTCTTTAATTGTTGAATCATCTTTTATTTGCTTTTACTTGTTGAATTTGTCTAAATTTTCCTCTTGATTAGTGTTAGTCTTTGCTTGATATCAAAACCTTTAAAAACCCCCTTTTTGTTTGCTTTAGTTGTGACATTAGAAATTCGCATAGCTTAATTAATAAGTCCTTCCTTTGGGTTCGACCCTATTCTTACCACTCGACTACGTGTTTTGTGTGTACCGATTAGGTTTATAAATTGTTAATTTGGCCGCTTTTATTAACGACATAAAAGTGCCCGCCAAATTTTGGCGCCGTTGCCGGGGAAGGCATTAGGCTTTCTTAGTTTCATTTTTGTTTGTTAGTTTGTTAGTTTGTTAGTTTGTTAGTTTCCTTAGTTAGTTTTTCTTTTACATAGTTTTGTAGTATTTATTGCTATCATTCACTAACATAGTATTTATTACCATTTTCATTACTAGTTTGTTAGTATTTATTACTCTTGGTAACCCAAACTTGAGTCTCACTCAAGTGTTGGGTAGTATTTTACTTGTTTAGTGTTGTTTCTATTTTGTAGGTTGTTTCATTGTGCATGTACCCAACTAGGTCATCTCGACCCCCCCTTGCGCCTATTGATTTAGAGATCGAAAAGACGCTACGAGATCTTCGTCGAGTCATTGGTGAACCTTCTACGCCCGAAGATATTGTCTTCGAGTTGGATCGCGAAGGAGACATCGTAGACGACATCGAAGGTTTTCATAACATATTTGCCGTACCCGAAGAGCCTCAACCCTTAAACATGGCGGGACCACCCGAGCGTACCCTTAAGCAACTTACCGCTCCCGATCTCACTCAACAACCCTTGTGTATCACCTTCCCTCCTATGGAAGATGGGCACAATTATGCTTTGAAGTCGGGGATAATTCATCACTTGCCAAACTTCTATGGGCGAGCCGGAGACGACCCAAACCGTCATTTGGCCGAGTTCCATGTCGTATGCTCATCCATGCAACCCGAGGGCATAACCGAAGAACAACTCAAGCTCCGCGCATTCCCCTTCACCCTTAAGGATGCCGCGAGAGATTGGTTGTATTTCTTGCCTCCGAACTCTATCACGACTTGGCAAATGATGAAGCAAGCGTTTCTCACAAAGTACTTTCCCGCTTCGCAAAGCTCTCTCCTCAAGAAGCAAATTTCGAATATTGAGCAAACCGAGGGAGAAACCATGTATGAGTATTGGGAGAGATTCAAGAGGATTTGTGCGAGTTGTCCTTACCATGGGTATAAACAATCGGATCTAATCTTCTACTTTTACAATGGGTTGCTTCCCGAAGAAGCACGCATGGTGAATGCCGCTAGTGGGGGCACGATCGACAACAAAACCCCAACCCAAGCGCACCAAATCATCGACGAACTCGCGGCGAGCTCTCGACACTTTAGGACGAAGCCTAGGGGTGTGCACATGGTCAAGGAACAATCTTCAACTCAAGACTCGAAGCTTTTGAACGAGGTGAGTTCTTTAACCGCCATGGTTAAGGAGCTAATGCAAGAGAAGACGGGAAATCGAGCTCAAGTGTGTGGGATATGTGAATCTCAAACCCACACTACTACTATGTGCCCTCAAATGGTGGAAAGTGAGTTAGAGGAGGTGAATGCGGTTGGTGCATTTGGTAATCGGCCTCCTCGCTCAAATTATGACCCTAATTCTAATACTTTCAATCCCGGGTGGAAGGATCATCCTAACTTTAGGTGGTCCAACCAAGAAAAGCCTCAAGAACCAAAGTGGAATCAAGGCCAAGGAGGAAACTACTCTCAAAATCCTCAATACTCACAAAACAACCGATTTTCCAACCCAAAACCTCAATCTCAATTCAACCCATCAAGTTCTTTTCAACCCAAACAAGCACCATCTTACAATCCTCAACTACAAAACCATCCTTCTAACTCTTCTAGCTCGACCCAAAGCATGTCAACCGAGGACTTAGTTCGATCTTTGGCGGTTTCCGTGAGTGGTTTGAATTCAAGTGTTACTACGATGCAAGGGAGTTTGAACACTTTGCAAACCACCATGCTTCAAGGTTACCATGAGAACAAAGCAAGTATCTCCAACTTGGAACGTCAAATGGGTCAAATTGCTAGTGCCGTCTCTCAAGGGAATTCTCAAGTGCCCGGAAAGTTACCTTCGCAAGCTATGCCACCTACCAAGGAGAATGCAAGTGCGGTGTCATTGAGAAACGGGAGAGAGTTGGTTGAGCTCCCTAAAGCCAAGGCAAAGCAAAAGAATTCTCCACCATTGGTCATTGAAGATGTAGAGGATGAGATCGAGCTTGTGGTTGAAGAAGGAGAATCGTCATTGCCACCAAAGCATGTGGACGACATGGGTTCGCCAGGTGTTATCAAGGATGATCCACCTACACCTTTCCCTCACGCACTCAAGGATACGAGGACGATTGACAAGACTTCTAACATTTACGAAACCTTTCGTAAATGTGAGGTAAACATTCCCCTCCTTGACTTGCTTAATAGTGTCCCTAAGTATGCTAAGTTTCTTAAAGAGTTGTGCACCATAAGGAGAAACAATAAGACTAAGAGTGCAAAGAAAGTCAAGGTAAGTGAACATGTTTCGGCTATGTTTAAAAAGAATTTGCCAAAGAAATGTGGAGATCCGGGCATGTTCACCATACCTTGTAAGATTGGTGACATGAGTTTCACTAGAGCTATGCTTGATCTTGGTGCGTCTATTAATGTGATGCCTTTGTCTTTGTATGAGTCTCTCCACTTGAGCCCTTTAATTCCCACCGAAGTTGTCATTCAACTTGCGGACCGATCTAGTGTCCGACCTAGAGGCCTAGTGGAGGATGTCTTAGTTAAGGTAGATGAGTTAGTGTTTCCCGCCGATTTCTATGTCCTAGACATGGAAGTCGACCAATGTGCCACTCCTTTGCTTCTTGGGAGACCTTTTATGAAGACGTCTAAAACAAAAATTGATGTGTCAAATGGATGTCTTACTATGGAGTTTGAGGGTAAATTGTTAAAATACAACATTTATGAGGCTATGAGATATCCCACCGAAACCCACTCCCTTTGTTTTCTTGATATTATTGAGCCTCTTGTGCAAAGTGTGTTTAATTGGTGTGGAAATGATGTCTTAAATGTTGCTATAACTAATGGTATGCTTGGAGAAGATTTGGGTTTTGCTTTGTCATGTGATTTGCAGGAAGTTCTTGAAGATTTAGAGGCGTTGCCGATCTTTGAAAATCGTTCATCGAAGCGAATTGGAGATGAAAAAACAGAGTGGGTGCAAGCCACGCCCAAGAGCTTGACTCACGCCCAAAACAAAAAAATTTTCAGCCCTGAAAATGCTCCCAGGCGTGACCTGCGCCCTCAAGGCGTGACCAGCGCCCAACCCCAGCAAATTTTCTGCCAACAATTTCAGAGCAGGCGTGACCCGCGCCTGTCAGGCGTGACCCGCGCCCATGTGAGCGTGAGCAGCGCCCAAGAGCGTGACACGAGCCTTGTTTCACCTACGCCTTCCTACTCCTTCCCGAAGCCTCTTGACTTGGAATTTCCTAAAGAGAAGCTTCTTCCCTCCATTGTTAAAGCTCCTAAAGTGGATTTGAAGCCTCTTCCCGACCACCTCAAGTATGCTTTTCTTGGGAACGAGGAGACGTTACCGGTAATTATCTCGAACAAGCTTACAACGGAGCAAGAGAATGCTTTAGTGAATGTTCTAAAAGAGCATAAGGAGGCGATAGGATGGACTATAGCCGACATCAAAGGCCTTAGTCCAAGCTTGTGCATGCATCGTATATTGTTAGAAGAAGGTGCCAAGCCCGTACGACAACCTCAAAGAAGGCTAAACCCACCCATGATGGAAGTTGTGAAGAACGAGATTCTCAAGCTTCTTCAAGTCGGAATGATCTATCCAATCTCGGATAGTACTTGGGTGAGCCCTACTCAAGTCGTGCCTAAGAAATCGGGTGTGACCGTGGTCGAAAATCAACAAGGCGAGTTGGTTCCTACGAGAGTTCAAAACGGATGGCGAGTATGTATCGATTACCGAAGGTTAAATGTCGTAACTCGCAAGGATCACTTTCCGCTACCGTTCATTGACCAAATGCTCGAGCGACTCTCTGGTAAGCCTTATTACTCATTCCTTGATGGTTATTCCGGTTATTTTCAAGTTGCTATTTCACCCGAAGACCAATCTAAGACCACTTTTACATGCCCCTTTGGTACATTTGCATATCGTCGAATGCCTTTTGGCTTATGCAATGCTCCGGCAACTTTCCAACGATGTATGGTTAGTATTTTTTCGGAATACGTTGAGAAATTCATTGAAGTGTTCATGGACGATTTCACGGTCCATGGCGATTCGTTTGAAAGTTGTCTAAGCAATCTAGCTCTTGTACTAAAGAGATGTGTCGACACTAACCTTGTTTTGAATTCCGAAAAATGTTACTTCATGGTAGAACAAGGTATAGTGTTGGGTCATGTGGTCTCTAGACGTGGTCTAGAGGTCGATAAGGCAAAGATTGACACGATTCAATCTTTGCCTTATCCTACTAATGTGCGTGGTGTGCGTTCTTTCTTAGGTCATGCGGGATTTTATCGAAGATTTATCAAGGATTTCTCCAAGATCGCCTCTCCAATGTGCAAGCTTTTGCAAAAAAAGTGTGAATTTGTCTTCGACGAAGCGTGCAAGGAAGCGTTTGATGAGTTGAAGGAGAGATTGGTGACGGCACCCATTATTCGAGCTCCAAAATGGGACCTTCCATTTGAAATAATGTGTGATGCGAGCGATTATGCCTTGGGTGCAATCCTTGGGCAAAGAGATGGGAAAGCGCCTTACGTCATCCAATACGCTTCAATTATGTTGAACGAAGCTCAAAAGAACTACACAACCACCGAGAAGGAGTTCTTAGCCGTCGTTTTTGCCCTTGAGAAGTTTAGGTCCTACTTGCTTGGAACCAAAGTGATCGTGTATACGGATCACGCGGCAATTCGTTACTTAGTCTCGAAGAAAGAATCCAAGCCAAGGCTAATTCGATGGGTACTCCTCTTAAGCGAATTCGACATCGAGATCAAGGACAAGCGAGGCGCATCCAACGTGGTAGCGGACCATTTGAGTAGGATAGTGCGAGAGGGTGACATGAGTGATGATCATGAACTTATAAGGGGTTCTTTTCCCGATGAAAGTCTTCTCTCGGTGAAGTCTTTTGAACCTTGGTATGCTAACATCGTCAATTATTTGGTTCTACATAAATTTCCACCCGGGTTTTCCTCCGCTCAAAAAGACAAGTTAAGAAGCGATTCTAAGTACTACTTGTGGGATGAACCCTACCTTTGGAAGTTTTGTCCGGACCAAATTGTGAGAAGATGTGTACCCGATGATGAAATAGCCTCAATCCTTCGCTTTTGCCATGAATACGCGTGTGGTGGTCATTTTGGAGGTAAAAGAACGGCGAGGAAGGTGCTTGAGAGCGGTTTCTATTGGCCAAGTTTATTTCGAGACGCCCACGGGTTTGTTCAATCATGTGATAGATGTCAAAGAGTCGGGAATGTGACGAGGAGAGGTGAGATGCCCCAACAACCCATGATTTATTGTGAGATATTCGATGTTTGGGGCATAGATTTCATGGGCCCATTTCCTAACTCTAACGGTTTCATCTACATTCTTCTCGCGGTCGACTACGTGTCAAAGTGGGTCGAAGCCAAACCCACTAGGACCGATGATGCCAAGGTGGTGAGTGAGTTCATTAAGTCCAACATATTTTCAAGATTTGGATTTCCCAAGGCACTAATTAGCGATCGAGGGACGCATTTTTGTAACAAGGCGATTGGAGTTTTGCTCAAGAAATATGGAGTAATTCATAAGGTTTCCACGGCATATCATCCACAAACCAATGGACAAGCGGAGGTTTCTAACCGAGAGATAAAATCAATTCTTGAGAAGACGGTCAACCCGGATCGCAAGGATTGGAGCAATAGACTTGACGATGCTCTTTGGGCCTACCGAACGGCCTATAAAACACCCATTGGTATGTCCCCTTATCGCTTGATTTTTGGAAAACCATGTCATTTACCCGTGGAGATTGAACACAAGGCCTATTGGGCCATCAAATCTTTCAATTTGAACATCGATGAAGCGGGTTTGCATCGAAAACTTCAACTCCAAGAGCTTGACGAAATTCGAAATGAGGCTTATGAGAATGCTTCGATTTACAAGTCAAAGACTCAAGCTTGGCATGACAATATGATCTCTCGAAGGACATTCAAAGTGGGTCAAAAAGTGTTGGTCTACCAAAACCGAATTCGACTTTTTCCGGGAAAATTGAGGTCGAAATGGTTTGGTCCATTTGAGGTTGTCAAGGTCTACTCACATGGAGCTTTGGATGTCAAGAGTTCGGAAACCGGAAAGGTTCTCAAAGTTAATGGTCATCGAGTTAAGGAGTATCGTGAAGGATTCAAAGCGGAAGGGGTCGAGTCAATTGATCTAGCCGATCCAATTTATGAAGATTAACCACAATCCCGCCTTGTCGAGCCATCGACGTTAAATAAACGGCAACACTTTGTAAATATTTCTTATCCTCTTGCATTTTAATTATTCTCATTGCATTCTAGTTAATTTTATTGCATTTTTAGTTAACTTGGTGCATTCTAGCAATTTATTTCATATATTAGCTTAGAATAATTTTAATTAGGTCACATAATTAGTTAGTATAGGTTTTAGTTCATTTTATTTCATAGCATCATAGTTTACAAAGAATTTGATTAGTTCGCATAATTAGTTAAGTAAGTTTCGATTTAAGAGCATTTCAATTTCTCACATTTTAGTTTCGAAATAGTTCCGTTTAATTTA
Organism: Dianthus caryophyllus; assembly: GCA_023091065.1. Lineage (NCBI taxonomy): Eukaryota > Viridiplantae > Streptophyta > Magnoliopsida > Caryophyllales > Caryophyllaceae > Dianthus > Dianthus caryophyllus. The sequence continues at coordinate 3,684,633 of CM041529.1, read as the reverse complement.
GATTTTAGCGTGTCTCATTTTATTGCATAATTAGTTAGTTTAGTAATTTAAAATATCCGTAGAGTCGTATTTTTGCGTTTTTGGTTTGTTTTTATGTGTGTAGGTTTTAAACCGGCCCCGTCTTTGAAGAAATTAGGAGTGAAAAGAAAAAAAAAAAAAAAAAAAAAAAAAAAAAAAAACGATAAAAAGCAGCAGCAGCAGGTCTACCAGGCGTGGGCAGCGCCCAAAACAAAAGACAAGCAACAGCAGCTTGCTGCTCGAAAAAAAAGGAGTCAAGCGTGACCCGCGCTTCAAGGGCGTGACCCACGCTCAAAACAATCTGCCAATCTTTTTGTTTACTGCCAATGACCCAAAAACACATACACTTAGAAAAATTTCAGCAATTTTCCTTCTTCTTCCTCACTTAAAAATACCTTAAACTCCATTAATCATCCTTTTAAGCTCAAAATTCTTCCCTCATTGTTCTTACAAGCTCATTTCCACATTATAATACCAATTTACTCTTCTTTAAACAACAAATTCACCAAAAACTCACTCAAAATCACTCACAAAAATCCTAACCCTAGAAAATCCGAATTTCATTTTCAAGTTTCAAGGATCAATTTTTGGGTTTGCAAGCTTCATTTGGGTGCTACTTCTTCAATTTTATGATCCAAACCAACTTGTCAAGGATCTAAGGGAGGTATAATTATCAAACCTTTTCTTTGAATTTTTGGTCACCCTAATTTCGAATTTAATTAAATAAGTTTGGGTCTAATTTGATTAGTATACATTCTTGAGACTTGTTATTGTGTTGTTGTTGAATTTTGGTGGAGAATGGTTGCAAAAATGTTGGTGTTTGGTTGAACTTGTGTTGTGCACACCAAGTGTTCGATAAAAGGTCTCAAAGAAATTTCAAGCCCTTTTGTGTGTTCTTTGATTACAATGGGAGGGGATAAAGCCTCTAGCTCGGGAACCAAGAGAAAGGCGAGTGATAAGGGTGGCAATTCAAAGGGAAAACCTAAGCCTTATGATGGACGAACCAACTTGTCACAGGAATTAGAAGCCCGATTTGACCTTCTTGATAACCATGGCACCGGCTTACTTGTGACTCGTTTTTTCGACAAAAAGACCCTCCAAACACTAGGGTTATACACTTTAACCGAACAATTGTTACAAAAAGTCGGCCTTGAGGGTTTCTTGACCACAAATGCGAAGACATATCGTGGCCACACACTTGAATTCCTCACCACCGTGTCACAACCAAAGAGTAGAATCATTGGCCACGATGAAGCCGGGGAAGATGTGTATTCGGAGCCCGAAATTAGGTTCCGATTGGGCAAACGCTACAAGACCATGCCGTATTCCGAATTGAGGCAAGTCTTTGGCATTACCAAGGCACCCGATGGTCTTTATGAGCCCTTTGATTCGACTAGAGCCTCCTTGTTTTGGAACCAAATCACCATGAAGTCGGAGAAGGACAAGAACGATAAAAACACCTCCATTCCTCACCCCGTTCTCCGCCTTATCCACCGTTTTCTCAACATGGCCTTCCTCGGACTTGGGGGGCCAACAAACGTGAACTTGTCAGGGGTAGGTTTGTTGTGGACTATGCTTCCGGAGGGTAAGGGTATCCCGGATTGGGTTGACATTTTTGTCAAAGCTTGTCTTGACAAAAATACGAAGAAGAGTCCAGGGAAAATACCTCTCGGTGGTATGATTACTTTGATTTGCAAGCATTTGGGCCTTGACCTAACCCTTGACACCGAGCTTCCAAACAACCATCTCTATGACATAAAAGGTCTTATTGAACTCAAAATGCTAGAGCCTCTTGGTGAAAAGAAGAATCTTTATAGATGGTGTGTTGGTTCTAATAGCCTAGCTTACTTGAGGCTTCCTCGTCCATCGGGTTATTCATTTACTTTGGGTGAGAAAGCTTCTCACTTTTACGTTCCGCCGGACCCGGGACACCTCCTAGGCTTCGGCCCATCTCCTACACCGAGGTTGGAAGAAAGTTCTCGCGCACATCAAGCCACCGAGGACGTACACATGGAGGACGTGAGACCTCCGACATCCTCCCGCCCACCTCCATCCTCTCCCCCGCATTCATCTCCTAGTGTGCCCCTTGATTCTACTACTTGGCACGCATTTATGGGGAGCATGAACGCCTTCATGGGCCAAGTGAATACTTGGCATAACCAACACGAGGAGGACATGGAGGAGGCGAGAGCTTATGACACTATGAATTATGAACTCTTACGCTCATTCGACAACCTCAACATGCAACAAAATCCTCTCCAAACACAACTCATGGAATTCAAGCCCGACGAGAACATTTTCGACAACGCCGCGAGAGACGACGACGACTACATGATGACCAAGGCCCGGGCGATGCCTCGGGCTCACATTCTTGATGCCATGGTACAAGTACCCTCCTCCACAATGAGGACATTGTGAAAATTAAGTGTGGGGGAGGGACTAGTCGATATTTTGTATTTAGTATGTATTTTTCTATCGTATTCCATAATTATTATTTCAAAAAAAAAAAAAAAAAAAAAAAAAAAAAAAAACAGAAAAAACAGAAATAAAAAAAAAAAAAAAAAAAAAAAAAAAAAAAAAAGAAACCCCGATAAGTTGAAAACCCGAAAGGGCGGCTTATGCAAAATTTGGGGGGCCTCGCTTTTGGGAGCCTTAGTATGCAACCATTAGCAAGAAAATTGAGGTCAAAAGAGCCTAAAAATGGCCATATTTACCCCCTAAGTATGGGGCTAATACTAATATCCCGTACTATGGGCTAAAGTTTGTGATATGTTGTGTCTCGTTATGGCGTTGGCGATATAAGACGAGGAGTAAGAAGGGAGGAAGGGTAGGAAGCACTTGATAAGGCCATTGGAGCATAGAAGGGTGTGAATACATACATTATGGCGCTTATCAAGTGAGGTGTTATAAGGAGTGGGAATTTGAGGTGTGCTTTGGATGATGGTGAGGCATATCTCCTCTACGACATGGTGTTGGAAGTGAATTTGGAGAATGCTTTGTCGAGGGAGTTTGGAGTGAGGGCTTGGAGTTGGTGGAACATCATGTGAGGATTTGAGGGAGTAATTAGAAGGGTGAAGAGAGGTTAGGAACGCCTTAGACGAGGGAGTCATAAGGAGGAAGATGTGTGAGGGAAGAGATCGTTACTTTGATGGATTTTATTTGAAGGATCAAGCTAGCTCCACGCTCTTCTATGGACCTTGCGGAGATTGATTGTTTTAAGTCTCGGAGTTCACTCGGGACGAGTAAAGGTTCAAGTGTGGGGGAGTTTGATGAGTCGGTTTTAGTAGGTATTTATTAGGAGAATTTAAGTGAATAATATCGGGTTTTGGAGCGATTTTGAGTACTTTAATGATGAAATGTCGATTTCCATCCGAGTCGTTTATTTTCGGTTTTTGTTGCAAGTAATGTTAGGCTCAATTATGAAGTCTTCAACAAAGGTTCAAGGCCCAAGAATGAGACATAAAAGAAGCCCAAGAATGAAGTCAAAGAAAGTCAAGCCAAAAAAATGAAGGAAAAAACGCAGCAACTTACAGCAGCCACAGGCGTGACCCGCGCCCACCAGGCGTGACCCACGCCCACCTGGCGCGACCCGCGCCCACCAGCTCTGTTTTTCACGCGTAGCCGCCTTTGCTTATTTCGAAATAGATTTTGTTCTATCATATATAAGGCTTATCTAGGGTTTTAGAGAAACATTATCACATATCATAAAACATCTTTAGACCTCTTTTTATCATTTTTCATCATCTACAAACTTTAGAACTTTAGAATTTTTAGATCTAAGATTGGGTTTTTCATGATAATGGAAGGCTAATCTTCTCCTAAACTTGGTGTAATTCTTCAAGCTTTTAACTTTCCATTGTAAGACAATTCTCTACTATTTTAATCCTTGTTTAATATGAATCTCTTTGACTTTATTGATGTATTTGCATGAATTTCTCTCTTAGTTTGATCACCTTTGTTTGAATTTATGCAAATTAATGTCTTTCTTTATCAATAGTGGATATTATTATTGATGTTGATTTTTGAGACAAACTTTCTCCACATTGAAATGGATGTTATGGAAATGTTGAGAAAGTGGGAGATTCATATGTGATTAAGTGCTAAATGCTTGTTTTAGTGCTAATTATCTTTGCCTCTTTCCCAAGTTTTGATCTTTAATGTGTTTCTTTGGATTAAAGTTGTGTGCTTTGCATGATTTGTCCATTGATTATGGTAGTTTATGCATGGATGTTATCATAAATTGCTAATTATTTGGGAAAGTTCTAATATTTGATTAGTTTTGGTTGAGTAAACAAGGTTATTATTTGTGAGAATTGTTGAACTTTGGTTGGTTGAAAGTGAGATTAATTATGCCAAGTTGCTCTCTTTAATTGTTGAATCATCTTTTATTTGCTTTTACTTGTTGAATTTGTCTAAATTTTCCTCTTGATTAGTGTTAGTCTTTGCTTGATATCAAAACCTTTAAAAACCCCCTTTTTGTTTGCTTTAGTTGTGACATTAGAAATTCGCATAGCTTAATTAATAAGTCCTTCCTTTGGGTTCGACCCTATTCTTACCACTCGACTACGTGTTTTGTGTGTACCGATTAGGTTTATAAATTGTTAATTTGGCCGCTTTTATTAACGACATAAAAGTGCTCGCCAAGAGTCGCCAAACTGTGGAACCCGGGATCGGACGGGACCCAACTCGGCGTCTTGCTTAAGGGCGGATTAAGTTAAAAAAACTAATTTAGAAAAACCTTTAAAACTGTTTTGGAGTCGCCACCTAATTATCGCGGAAATTAGGAACCTGCTATCATGTCCTAAGCCTAAAGACATGTCCTAGATTTTGGAGCACGCCGACACCCCTAGATCTAAGGCTTGTGAAACCAGAATGGATTCGGGTTGAGGGTACTTTAGAAAAAGAGTTAATTCAATTAATGATTTATTAAAACCTTTTAGAAAAGCCTATGTAACCAAATTTCATCGACCTAGAACAATCCATGTAAGATGATAATTGAGCTAATGTTATCGCTACGTACAAGTGCGAAAAAGTTTGTAAAAGAATGCAGATGCAAAAAGATTGATTAAATCCCTCAGTTTAGCATGTTTAACTTGTTAACGAAAACAGTTCAGTTAAAGGTCGAATTCATTGTTTAAGTTGATTTTAATGCAGAATAAGAAGGTGCAAGATGCATGCAAATAAAATAAAGTTCAATTGTCCATTGGTTTATTTTATAAGGGTCGGTTGCTTATGCGACTTTGGCGTGTTATCGGATATGGAGTGTACCCGAAGCAAATAGAACACTTGGAGTGCAAGCGCCACGTGCCTAAGCCGGGCGCTAGAGTGTAGTCCCCTTTGTTAGTCCATAGAAAATAAGAAAAAAGTTTTGATCCAAGTGGATCGGTACCTACCTTGTCCTGACGCTTCAGATCTGGGCAGAGCTTCGCTTCTTGAAATTAAAAGGATGATGAATTCAACACGGGATGGTGTGTTGAACTCAAGGATTTGAGTGCTTGAGGCTTTGAGAGAGTTTTGTAGTGTGTTTGCTGTGAAAGCTGGGTGTAAAATTGTGTTTTTCGAGGTCAGGTATAGGGGTGTATATATACTAAAAACCTCGGAGAAATTAGGAAATCCGGGGATAAAAACAAGCCAGGAAACCGCATAGGCTTATGCGGTTGCCCAGGCGAACCGCATAAGCTCATGCGGTTGCCACCCCAAACCGCATAAGACTATGCGGTTTGAAGGTGTGTTTTTTGCGTAGTTTCCTAGTTCCGGTTTGATTATATCTCGAAAAGATTAAGTATAATCCTTACTTGCACGTCAAGGAAAAGGCTAGGATATTTCTGAGATATTTTGATGTTTAGGGTTTTGGAGTGCGGGCCAAAGGCTGGGTTTGGGCTCAGTTTCGGGCCCGAGACCCGGAAAATGAAAAGGGTGTATTTGCATGGATTTTGTGAAATAAGGTAAGACGTGAGGCTATATTTTGTGTAAGAGGAGGCTAAAGGGAAGATCTAGCCACCGGGCCTAAATTTAGGGATTTAGGAATGCTGAATTAGACCTTGTTAATGTAAATGGGCTAATTGTAGTGCAAATGTGAAGCTCATGCCAAATGAAGCAGGACAAGGACCTAGCTAGACTCCAAATGGACAAAATGAACGTTTATTTAAAGCGACGTAAAGCGACCTTAGTCATTTCAAACGACTCAAAATGAATTCGACATTAGTTAGAACCGTTTAAGTCAACGTTAAAGCATGCGTAATAAAAGTCCGTGTTACATCACAGGGTTTTGTTTGGGAGGGTACGAATATGGGTATCCACACATATACAAGGCACGACTAGTGGCAAAGGGTTTCACTCAAGTGCAAGGGTTGCACTATGATGAGATCTTTGCACCCGTAGTCATGCTTCGTTCTATTCGGATTCTCTTAGCGATTGCCGCATTTCATGACTATGAAATTTGGCAAATGGATGTGAAAACCGCCTTCTTAAACGGTTATTTGGAGGAGGAGTTGTACATGGTACAACCCGAAGGTTACACAGATCCTGAAAATCCTAAGAAGGTTTGCAAGCTTAAGCGTTCCATCTATGGACTTAAGCAAGCTTCACGGAGTTGGAATCATCGCTTCGACCAAGTGATAAAGGAGAATGGATTCGCTCGATCGGTCGAGGAACCATGTCTATATATCAAGTCGAGTGGGAGCAAGATTGTCTTCCTAATACTGTACGTCGATGACATACTCTTGATTGGGAATGACATACCTCTCTTAACTTCGGTAAAAGTATGGTTAAAGAACCATTTTCAGATGAAAGATATGGGTGAGGCACAGCGAATTTTGGGGCTCCGTATCTATAGAGATAGATCACGACGGATGTTATACCTCAGTCAGGAGTCTTATATAGATAAGATTCTTGAGAGGTTCAGCATGACCAACTCCAAGAAGGGGAACCTTCCAATGGTCTCTGGGGTGCAATTGAGTAAAACTCAAGCACCAAAGACATCGGAAGAGGTCGAGCGCATGAGTCGGATTCCATATGCTTCAGCTATAGGATCGATCATGTATGCCATGATATGCACACGTCCGGACGTGGCATATGCATTGAGTATGACGAGCCGATACCAAGGCAATCCAGGTGAAGCACACTGGATGGCCGTAAAGAACATTCTTAAGTACCTACGGAGGACTAAGGATTGGGTATTGACTTATGGAGGAGATACTGAGGTATGCGCAATCGGTTACGCAGATGCTAGTTTCCAGACGGATCGAGATGACTCGAAGTCTCAATCTGGATTCGTTTTTACTCTAAATGGCGCTGCGGTCAGCTAGAAAAGCTCCAAACAAACAGTTATAGCATATTCCACGACTGAGTCCGAGTACTATGCTGCTTCAGAGGCTGCGAAGGAAGCTATATGGATGCGTTAGTTCTTACAAGGACTAACTGTAGTTCCTAGTTCGAATGACCCGATCACCATCTATTGCGACAATAGTGGTGCCATCTTCCAGGCAAACGAGCCAAAGTCCAGCAACAAGTCTTGGCACGTGCAAAGGAAGGCTCACATGATCCGAGATTACGTGGAGCTGAAGGAGATAGTGATTGACAAGATTGCTACGGATGATAACGTGGCTGATCCTCTCACTAAGCCGTTGAGACATGATAAGCATGAAAGGCACGTTATTTCCATGGGAATTAAGCGTGTTCCTGAGTTGTATTAGTTGTTTGTATGGATTTGACACTTGTTTTTCCTAAAACTTCTAATAAAATCATCGTTTTGTTATATATATTGTTTTTCATGAGGGTTGTGCAGACAATGTTGAACACCTCAAAGTGAACTGAATTGCTTTATATTTTGTTTTGGTCCGTGATCGCCTACATGAGCTGATAACTCTGGCAATCATTTTGTGACGTCGATTGATGGTGGGTTCAACAAGCCATAAGTCAAACTGTTGACTGATCGATCACAGATGCGGGTTTACTGAAATCGCGCAGGACATTTTTGTGACGACTACATGGAGTCCTAAATGTTTCAGAACATTAGGTGCCTGGTCGTGGATAGGACATCCATAGTGTTCCTAGAGTCGATTCTTTTGACTATCAACTGTCTCTTGAGATTAAGGCAGATTTTGGGTGACTTTGGTTTCTTTCTCATGGTCGACCGTAACAGGAGGCCACGTAGATTTTCACTGGGTCATTTCATGCTGCGCTTACATCTGCAGGATTCGAGTTGAGGGATATATCCAACTTCTATCGAGTTATAATTCTTTTCTCAGGGCCACTCGAGGAGCTGTAACTGAAAATGCATGGCCATGCTCGAATATTGATTCGTTTATCAGTTAAGTTACTCTCTAGTCGGGGAAACCACTCTTGATTCTAAACACTTGTGAACTACGACCTTTGAAAGTACGGACTTTGCAAACTAGTTTACATTGAGTAGGAGAAATTTATTATGGATATGAGAATCGGTTATCGCACCTACACTTGTACGGACAAGTGAGAGATTGTTGGAGTTTGTGTCCTCCACAGTTAGTGCAATAACATAAATAAATCTCTAAAGGTACACCGGGTACATTTCGTATTTAATCAGTTGATTAATGTTTATCGATAACGGTTGACTTGCTAGATAAGTTTGACGTTATTGTCATACAGATGGCGGTGATCAACTGGTCCCTAAGAGTCACACCTAAAGGATGTGTTTGAGAGATGTGATTATTTGAGAAAATGATCATATCGATGCCTTACCTAATGACTAAACTGTTAGTCAGTGTTGTTGACTAAAATGTTAGTCAGTGTGATGATGTTACTGACTAAAATGTTAGTCAGTATAATGGTGATACGGCTATTTAATACAGATTAAATAATTTTAGCTGAGGCGAATTAAATGTAATTTGTAAATTGAATATAAAATGTTATATTTAATTGTTGTGTATAATGCAAGCTAATTTAATATAAACCGTTATAATTAATTAGCAAATTATAAATATAATGATATTTTTAATATATTATAGTCGGTCCATACAGATGACACTAGTAATATATTGCATTATATTAGAAGCTAAAATGATTAAGAGAAAAGTGTCCAGATACATTCTGTCCCGATACACTCTTTTCTTGATCAATAAGTTATTGATTTTGAGGAGAATTATATCTCCCCAAAACCCTAATAGAGGCCGGCCACTTGGAGTAGTTGGGAGTATATTTACTTCCCTTATTCTACTCTAATTCCTAATCAATTCACTCATCTCTTTTACAACACAAAATCCTTAAGAAAGAAAATCAGTTTTCTCTCTAATTTTTCTAGCAATTCAAGGGCATATCTTAGGCACATCTTGGGTGAGATAATTAGGAGATACCGTAATTTTGGTATTGTTCTTAGGCCAATTCAAAGGATTAAAAGGTTAATTCTTGAATCTTTATGTTATATTTTGCAATTTTAATTTATGACTTTAAATCTTATAAAAGTTTTCATTATAATCCTGTGATTTTAAAGGTCTATATACCGATATAAACCTACACACTGGGTGAAGCAACAAGAAGTTCCTCAAACTCATTAGTCTAAATTTGGCCAAATTCCACCGAGCAACAAGAACGGTGACGACATATATCAAACCATAGTCTCTAACCATAACAGGTTGAGATCCCATAATAGCTCTAACTAAGCAACAAGAATAGTCGAGGGGACTATGGGCGGTATCCGTCCAAACTAGGACGTCGTAGCTCCTCACATACGTGCCAGAACAGTACACGCATGCAAACTTAACTCAAGCATTTGCACAATCTCAATCAATACATCATAACCCCATCTCCAATACCAACAATACAACAATTACGACCATTAAAGCAACCAAGCAATCCCAATTCATAACATATCTCAACAAAACATAATTATAACAAAGGTAAACCTACTTAACAATATACCAACTCATAATCCATATCATATCAATCATCCTTTACTCGCCACACCAATATATTATCCACCTTAAACTCATTACAACGTAATTATCCAATTTATACTCATCCTCAACATGACCTATGATCAACCATCCAATAACAAGCTTAATACGGAGTAATAACCATAAGAACTCAAGAGTAGCCATAATAAACCATTATAATTCCCAAAGTGATCATCTTTAATCAACTTAACAAAAATATAACCCAAATTCAAAATAACAATCATCCCAATTCATTCCATTAGATATAATTTCATAGCACAACCAACCCAAAGATCATAGCTTTACATACATAACAGCAACCAATTCATCCTCAATCAATCATATGGTCTCACATAAGTCAAAATATCACTAAGGCTACACCTAGTTACCTTTTCCAAACAAGCCAAAGTAAAGCACAGTTTTCAACACTTCTGTCCAGACGCGATTACAGACGATCCAGAGCTCCACATCAAATTATGAACGGTGAAAAGGTAGCCCCAAGAGTCAGGAACATGCTGTCAAAATTTCGGCAAAATCGGACGGTCGGATCTCCGGCGATCTTCCGTTTAGTGAACCTGGGTCAGAGAAATCCGAACTTGGGGTTTTCTCTCCAATTCTCTCCTATTGATTAGCGCATACATAAATCATACAATACATAAGAACAACACAATAAATACATATAATAATAGAATTTACAGAAAATTATACGAAGAGTAAAGGATTACCAAAGGATTAAGCAAGGAAGAGATTAGAATCAATTAGGGTTAGATTAGGAGATGAATTGAATGAATTTTATGAGATGTTTTGATGAGAACTAATGAGAGAATGAAGAGAGAGAAGAGAGGCTAGGATTGAATGAGAAACATCAAAAATAATAAAAGAAGAATTAGGGTTTAAAAAGCCTTATAAGTATAAAGAGTTTCGTGTATAAAACAAACACGAAAACTGATGCGGAAAACCGACCAGAACCGGTCGGTTCGGGCCTGAACCGGTCGGTTCAACTTGTAAATTTGGCAGTTGCGACGGCGTCGAAAAAATACGCAGTTTAGCCTTTTGAATCGCCTGAATCGGAGTCCGTATGAGGAAATGACATCGTTTTTAAGTTCTAACTACGGTTTCGCAAGTGAACCAACTTCCTCGAGCCAAAAATGAGAAAATCAAGAGAAATAAAATAGGAATATTATTGAGACGAATAATTAATATTTGGAAAAGTCGGGGTGTTACAATCTCACCACCTAAAAAGAAGTTTCGTCCTTGAAACTTGAGAACGAAAGAATACCCCCAAATGGTTAAGAATACTACCTACTCTTATGGTCCTCAAGACTAGAATCGCTAACTCTACTCACCTTGATCACAAGGGCATAGACACGCTTAACGACGCTTAAGATAACCCGACATCACATATCACTCGAATGATGCTCAACTTATTCATATAAGCTTTTAATACTCTTGGTGCATCTTATGCTCGGCAATCCCCAAATCAATGCTAATGACAAACCTCATATCCTTAATCATAACGTGATCTAAGCTCAAGTCTATATCGCTTCCCGTATAGTTCCACATTTTCCACAACGAAATAACCATAAATATGTCATGCCATACCATCTCATTCTCAAGTCACATGTATATTGTCACGCACGTAGCTATCGAAATATATCGTTAAAAGCATACTACTCTCTCAACCCATTGTTACCATACACAAGTCTATCCACACCTTCCTCGAACGTTACTACCTTACTGACCTCGAATTCTCTCCTCCCATTAATGATTTTCCTTATGCTTAACACATACACAAAACCACAAGATGCACACTTGTCATTCCTACATTATCCTTTAAAGTAGAAACCCCAAAGTTTTATCGTGCTCACTATAACCTTTAGGTTTTCCTCAAAGCCGATTATTGCTCACCACAATATCACTTCCCAATTCTCACTAACTCATGATTGTCACAGCCCATCTAACAACATAACTAAGTCCTAAAAATACTCCCTACGCAGATACTATAATCTCCCTAACGTTCACTCACCATAAATTAAATCATTAATCTCAAAGACTAAGAATCACATGTGCATTAACTCATAATTATAAAGCGGTCTCGGGTTGTACTAGCTAAGAATCGCAAAACTAAGAATCCCCAAAAGTTACAGAGACCAACCATGTGCATTAGCTAGTAAACCACTCAAACTATCAACTATTTATTAACCAAACTCTATCATCTATGACTCAAATAACAGCGACAGCCTAAGGATCAGATCTCGAGCTAGATAAGGGTGAAGCACCTTACGGCTGGATGCCAAGGAATACGATTATAGAAATTTATCAAGGACAAGATTGGTGTTAATACATCAAGAGCTTTTACAAAATCGAGAACGTGAATAGCTACGGAAAGGAATGAAAAATAATAGAAGATCGACGTCTTAAAAGTCAGCGCAGAGGCAATAGAACTGAAGTAGCCACTAGAGGGAAACCTAAGGAATAGAATAACATAAGACCCGAATAACAAGACTAAAAGGTGATCGATAGGGTCATGATATAAAAGTGATGAGTTATGATGAATAAGAAAGAAAAGAAGGAATGAAACGAATTAAGTAAAAGTATGACATAATAAATCTTTTGCAAGAAACTGCTCAACAACCACCAATTTGACAAAAGAAGTTTTAAATATGAAATGATGAGAGAAAATAGAAATATTCCTTAAGAGTTCACAAATGAAGGCATAAGACTCGTTTCCAACAAAGAACTTAAATTTGTTTCGTTATGAAGGAGGGACGAAAAGGTAATTCCCGAAAAGTTTGACAGATATAGAATATGATCAGATGATACGATTGAAAGGCAAAATCTTAAAGTTGAGTTTTAAAATGACTGCGATTTTAGAAAAAATGAAGCTACTAAAATACCAAGTAGAATAAATAATATTTAAATAAACTAAACGCTCAAATTAGAAAACTTAATAAAAGAAGGTTTAGGATGACAAAGAGGTTTTGATCAAAAGTGGATGCAGTAGATAAGTGTCAGTTATTTCAGATTTGATTGAGTAAAAGCCATCAAAATGTATTGACGCGTTTAAAAATGAATGGAAAAGTAAAACAATACTGATTAAAATTTTTCCTCAACATAGTTACAAAATAAGAAAGTACAAGAAGGATAAACAAACCATTATAGCACAAATATACAAAAATAGGTTTTGTTAATAAAACTGACTAAAAACATTTTTGAAATAAAAGAGTTTAGAAATTATTTCAGCACGATATATTGAAAAAGATGAGGATGAACATAATAAGAAATTTTATTGGGGAAAAAGAAGCTCAAGTTGTAATTCGGCTAATGGTTTTAAAACAGCTGTATGGTGAGATCCAAGAACTAGCAGGATATACTAAGAATAAGTGTAGCTAGCAAGCTGAAAGAGGTCCCTACGAATACGGTAGGTGACATAGGTTAAGAACTTCCGCTGCGTGCTCTGATGGTAGGATCATGAAATTCGCAATCCGGCTTCAGGATTCTTGTTCCAGCTGAACGATCGGAGAGACTCAAAGACTTTCAAAGTTAAATCTCTAGGCTTTTCAAAAGATTTGAGGAAAAAGGAAGGTTTGACATGCGGATAATCAAATGATTATAGTCGAAGAAACGAATAAATCGAAAAGTTAAGACAAGAGATCGTCAAGGCATAAATAGGCTAAAATTTTCGATAAAACTGAACTCTCAAATGAATAACATTAAAAAGCAAGGGTCATTAAAGTGTATTAAAACGGAACGTAAAATACTCCCTTTTGTTGATATTAAAAATAAAGGCTAACATGATTTGATAAGAAAATAGAAGTATAAAGGATTTTTTTTTAGAATGGTGAGTATGATGAAAGCAAAGAAACCAAGTAGTACATAAGAAAGCAATTACCAGAGTGAAACATTTTGAAGTAAAGAAATACATTTAAAAACGACGATTAAATCAAATCAAAAGCTTTTAAAGACTATTTTAGAGGAAGGACTAGTAAATTTTTAATGTAGAGATTTATCGAGTCGACACCCGACCTCGCACGACTCCATCATCCTTGTACCTGCATCCAAAGTAAACATATGATCTATGGTGGGAATCCTAAGACCACAATTCACACAACTACTCATACATATGCACAAATAACGTAGACCCCCTAATGTGTCTATCCCAACACTCTCACTCGGTGTTCTAAGTCAAATCCTACTCACTCACCTAAGAGAGTTGGGAGCGTATTCGCTCTGATACCAACTGTAACAACCCGGATTTTCCAACAAAATAAAAATAAAGAAATAAAGGATTTATAAAAGAAAATAAAATAAAAACGAGCCACGGTGGCGGAAACACCGTGGAATCCGGATCATTACTCACTAAACCAACTAAACAACGATAAAAAGTTAGGCCTTGAGACCTAGAACTGGGGAGTAAATACCCCTTACAAAGCCAGTTCCAAAATGAAAGTAAGATAACAATAATAAATCTAAACATCCTAACAAGTCTAATCCAGAATCACTTCAAGGCTAGCTATAGGTCATCCTCACGGCATCCTCACTTGACAAACCCGATCCCGCGCTAACCTGCCACAAAGATTGTAACAGCCACAATCAGTGGGGAGTAACCAGGTGCTCCCTAGTCATATTTCAACGTAACCAAAATAGACAACAATACAACAAACAACCCAAAGGTATAGTAACCATAATGCAACCTCAAGCCAACTCATTAGCTACCAAACTCAACCAATCATTACCAACAACCTCAGAAACATATATAACCAATACAACTCGACAATAACTAGTCCACTGACATACAAGCTCAAACTGTCAACAACAAGATGACAAATAACAATCAACAACCTGCAAGAGTAAGCACAGAGCACTGGGTGAAGCAACAAGAATCACCCCGGATGAAGCAACAAGAATCATCCAAACCCTATGGCGGAACAGCAACAAGAAGTTCCTCAAACTCATTAGTCTAAATTTGGCCAAATTCCACCGAGCAACAAGAACGGTGACGACATATATCAAACCATAGTCTCTAACCATAACAGGTTGAGAACCCATAATAGCTCTAACTAAGCAACAAGAATAGTCGAGGGGACTATGGGCGGTATCCGTCCAAACTAGGACGTCGTAGCTCCTCACATACGTGCCATAACAGTACACGCATGCAAACTTAACTCAAGCATTAGCACAATCTCAATCAATACATCATAACCCCATCTCCAATACCAACAATTACAACCATTAAAGCAACCAAGCAATCCCAATTCATAACATATCTCAACAAAACATAATTATAACAAAGGTAAACCTGCTTAACAATATACCAACTCATAATCCATATCATATCAATCATCCTTTACTCGCCACACCAATATATTATCCATCTTAAACTCATTACAACGTAATTATCCAATTTATACTCATCCTCAACATGACCTATGATCAACCATGCAATAACAAGCTTAATACGGAGTAATAACCATAAGAACTCAAGAGTAGCCATAATAAACCATTATAATTCCCAAAGTGATCATCTTTAATCAACTTAACAAAAATATAACCCAAATTCAATACAACAATCATCCCAATTCATTCCATTAAATATAATAGTGTGAGACCATCACAATTAAGACCAAAGATCATAATTTCATAGCACAATCAACCCAAAGATCATAGCTTTACATACATAACAACAACCAATTCATCCTCAATCAATCATATGGTCTCACACAAGTCAAAATATCACTAAGGCTACACCTAGTTACCTTTTCCAAACAAGCCAAAGTAAAGCACAGTTTTCAACTCTTCTGTCCAGACGCGATTACAGACGATCCAGAGCTCCAAATGAAATTCTGAACGGGGAAAAGGTAGCCCCAAGAGTCAGGAACATGCTGTCAAAATTTTGACAAAATCGGACGGTCGGGTCTCCGGTGATCTTCCGTTTAGTGAACCTGGGTCAGAGAAATCCGAACTTGGGGTTTTCTCTCCAATTCTCTCCTATTGATTAGGGCATACATAAATCATACAATACATAAGAACAACACAATAAACACATATAATAATAAAATTTACAGAAAACTATACCAAGAGTAGAGGATTACCAAAGGATTAAGCAAGGAAGAGATTAGAATCAATTAGGGTTGGATTAGGAGATGAATTGAATGAATTTTATGAGATGTTTTGATGAGAACTAATGAGAGAATGAAGAGAGGGAAGAGAGGCTAGGATTGAATGAGAAACATCAGAAATAATAAAAGAAGAATTAGGGTTTAAAAAGCCTTATAAGTATAAAGAGTTTTGCGTTTAAAACAAACACGAAAACTGATGCGGAAAACAGACCAGAACCGGTCGGTTCGGGCCTGAACCGGTCGGTTCAACTTGTAAATTTGGCAGTTGCGACGGCGTCAAAAAAATACGCAGTTTAGCCTTTTGAATCGCCTGAATCGGAGTCCGTATGAGGAAATGACATCGTTTTTAAGTTCTGACTATGGTTTCGCAAGTGAACCAACTTCCTCGAGCCAAAAATGAGAAAATCAAGAGAAATAAAATACGAATATTATTGAGACGAATAATTAATATTAGGAAACGTCGGGGTGTTACAGTGGACATAGGTCTCAGAGTGCGAGACTAACCACTTCAAAATCCGCTGCGTACTTACTTTCTGTTTTACGTTTCCAAGCATTTTCATTTGCGTTTTCCAATTTGTTTACTGCGTTTCCATACAACTGCTCAGTGTGTCCAGTTAAACTTACAGTAGTTACTTTGCATTTCCAGCAGACTTAAATCAAACAAAATTAATTCTAAGTCTTAGAAACATGATAAATTCTTTTATCTTGAAAATTTGAAAAAGTTTTCATGTACACAATCCTCCTCCCTTCTCTTTTGGGTACTTCTTTGTTAATTTCGAATTCGTAGACTCTTCAATTGGTATCAAAGCCTCGTGCTCTTGATTGCCACACCGCAAAAGAGGCTGATCCTTTTTATCTTTTCGTTTTTAATTATTTTATCTATGGATTCCAGACATCTAAAATGTCCCATCTTTGATGGTTCTGACTACGGATCTTGGAAACAATTGATTTCCCAATATATCCAAGGATATGATTGGGATTGTTGGTAAATTATTCTTGCCAGACCTTACGTTATAGCCTCTACTTATATAGAGGGAAACACGGTCGCAAAGAATCCGTTAAATTACACGGAGGATGAAGGTAAAAAAAAGTTGAAAAGAATGCGAAAGCCTTATCATTCCTTCAAAACTGCATTTCACCTAATGAGTTCCACCGTTTTTCTGCTTGTGTCAATGCCAAATAACTTTGGGATGCCCTCAAACTTGCCTATGAGGGTAACTCTCAAGTTAAGAATCAAAGTGTTGGGGTTAGTGTCCTCCACAGTTAGTGCAATAACATATATAAACCTCTATAGGTTCACAGGGTACATTTTGTATTGCAATCAGTTGATTAACGTTTACCAATAACGGTTGGCTTGCTAGATAAGTTTGACGTTATTGTCATACAGATGGCGGTGATCAACTGGTCCCTAAAAAGTCACACCTAAAGGATGTGTTTAAGAAATGTGATTATTTGAGAAAATAATCATATTGATGCCTTACTAAAAGACTAAAAGGTTAGTCGGTGTTTTTGACTAAAATGTTGGTCAAGTGTGATAATGATACGGCCGTTTAATAAGGATTAAATGATATTAGCTAAGACGAATTAAATGTAATTCGTAAATTGAATATAAAATGTTATATTTAATTATTGAATATAATATAAGCTAATTAATCATAAACTGTAATAATTAATTAGAAAATTATAAATATATGGATATTAATAATTTAATGATATATTATAGTGGATCATATTTATGACACTAGTAATATTATATTATATTATAAAGCTAAAGGAAACCTCCAAGAAAGAGTCTCTTTGATCTTTGACTCCTTGGTCAACAAGGAATTACTCCCTAAAACCTATAGGAGGGCCGAAATTTTTGTGTATATTAGGAGAGTTTTGGCTCATCCTAATTAACTAATTCATTCATAATTATTCACACACACAAATTTAGAAAATCAGTTTTCTTCTCTCTAAAGTTTTCTAGCAAGAACTAAGGGCATATCTTGAGCAATCTTGGGTGCAACTTTTAGGAGATATCAAGCTTCTTGATATTCGATCTTAGGCCATTAAGCAAGGACTAAAGGTTGTTTTTCTTAATCTTATGTTTATTTATGCAATTTCTTTTATGGATATTAATCATATAGAATGAGTTTCATTATAATCCTGGATGATTAAAGGGCATGTATACAGATATATTCACACAAGTGGTATCAGAGCCTTAGGGCTATGAAATTATTTATATGATTTTCATAAAAATTGAATTTGTATAAGTTTAAAACAAGTTATTAAAATCGGTTTTCATTAAAAATATTTCGGCCAGTTTTGTTCTTCTTTGTGCCGTGTGGTTTTTTTGTTTTTCTTGGTCCAATTTGATTCATATATTTTTAATTTAAAAGGTTAAGATGATAATATATGAACTTGTTTATGTTTTGATTCAATATTGATTGAGTTAGGACTTAGATGGATCATTAAGATGAATGTTAATGAACATTAAATTGCTTTATATTATTGGTATAAATTGATTGAGATATTCATGTTAAAAGGTTAATTTGAATGATCTTAGTATTACATCCATGTTTAATCGAGATTAGATGTTGTTTTGTTTTATACCAATCGAGATAATATAAGCATGATCGAATTAAATCTGTTTAATTTGAGTTGTATTTAAAACAAAATTTACAAAATTTTTCTCTCGTTTTTTGTTCAAACCGTGAGGTTTTAATTTGTTTCGGTTTTGTTTTATTTTGTTTAAACCGGTTTTGTATTATGCATTATAATGATAATGTATGATTAAGGCTTGTGAAAAGGTTCACATTCGATTGATACTCTATTATTTTAAAAAGGTTTAAAATAATGTTGGATTTAATTTATGTTATACTTGATAATATGAATTAATCTGTATTATGATTGATTAAAATTGTTGTGTGCAATTGAGGAATTGTCACATAATTTTGATCTTGTTAAGAGGTGGTTTGGATTTTAATCAATTGTTTGCATTGGTTTTTATATTGTTTAGTTGATGCTATATATATGTTTCTGAATGAATGTTTTGAATGGTTTAATTTTACGCATTAATTATGTACAAAAGGTTGTAATTTACTAGTGTGGCCTTAGAAGATTATGTTTTCGGAATGAAAGGAAACATAATCGTTGGTTGTATTTTTGAGATCTCGAATCTCCCATCCTGTAATTTTATTATTTTTGGCATATTTTGAATTAGAATGTAAATAGGTTTATTTTGTAATTCAATATGTATTTTGAGAAATTTCAAGATGAAGATTCAAGATGAAGATCAAAAGGTCCAACTCCCACTTAAAGCCCAAGATGAAGAATGAAGACAAGCTTTAGGGTCCATGGATGGATTCCAAATTGTATCATGTTTTTATTTTCATAGGGATAGGCCACACTAGGTGTTTTTCGTTTTTGCGTTTCCTTTTACCGTTTTTATTGCTTTCACGCGTTAGATAGTAGCATCATATTCCGCCTAAACTAAACCAAACCACCTAATATGCATGAATATGGATCATATAGTTGCATTTTATATCATGGACATACGGATGTCACTCGTTTTAAAGCCATCACCTTAGTTTATATCATTCTCGTTTTGCTAGACTTTTGTTCACTTAAAATGAATTAAATAAGATGTTGGGATCTTCCTCTAAATTTAAAAATTGAGATTATTCTTTATAGGAAAAGCTACAATGAGCCCCTTCTTCGTCGGTAGGCATGTAGGACCTTACTCTCCACATGACCCCTTCTACGTTGGGTAAGTAGTATGTGTTGACCTATTTTACCTCAACATTATAGTTCGAGTAATATCTCGTGATTATAGTGGACTAAAAGATAGAATTTACAGAAATTTATCGACCGAGAATTCTGAAGGTAGAATTAGCCAAGAGGTTGGCTTATCAATTTACGGAAATTGAGTCTTGGGATCATTTATATATTATTCTTGTGGGAGGTCAATTGTATAAATGCATAAGTCATGGCATTAATTTGTTTTGCATTTAGACTTAAATTTAAAACGATGAATCCTTATCATATTTATTTTCTTATCACAGTTTCGAATTCATTATATACAGATATAACTACTATAACAAATGGCTGGACGTATTGACGGCCCAATGCCAAGTGTCACACTTGAACGCGAATCATGGCTAAGAATATTTATGGACAGCATGAATCAGTCCACTCGACTGAAGAATGATGGGTCCAACTTTGCTGATTGGGAAGCCGCATTACGGAATGCCGCCATAGCTGACGGCAAGCTCAAGTATTTGACTGAGCCACTGCCGGCTGAACCAGCTCCCGATGCAGGAGCAAATGAAGTTGTTGCTTATAGTGATTTCATGATGGAGGCGGGTGCGTTAAGGAACGTACTCATCTATGCAATGGAATCCAATTTGCAAAGACGATTCATTACCCAAGGTGCAAACAAGATTTTCACCACCCTAACTAAAGAGTTCTCGAAAACACCGAGAATCAAGAGTTACGAGTATACCACTCGCTTTTTTGAAGCGAAACTCCAGAAGGGCCAACCGGTTGGTCCACACCTTCTCGACATGATCGAGAATGTTAAGAAACTGGAGGAGCTTGGTTGCTAGATCGATGAGAAGATCATCATTGATCGAGTGCTCCACTCTCTTCATGATGGGTATGCCCTCTTTAGGGCAAACTATTACATGAATGACATCTTTGAAAAGTTCCAGATGAGCTCCACTCACCTCGCATGCACGAGAGTGATCTGAAGTAGAGTGGGAGCATGAAACAAGATGTTCTCATGATAGGCAACAAGCACAAGGGTAAGGGTAAGGCTCCGGCTAACCTAACAGTAGGAAAGCCAATGTTTAAAAAGCCGGTGGTTGCGAAGAGTGGGCCTGGTGAGTCTAGCGGTAGCTCACAAGGCAAGGCAAAAGCGAAGCAAAGCATGGAGTGCCACCATTGCCACAAGTCTGGGCATTGGAGGCGGAACTGTCCCGTGTATGCTGAGGACATCAAAGCAGGCCGCGTCACTCCTCTAGGTATGTCTTCTTTTATTCATATGATTGAGATTAACCATGCAAGTTTCGGAACTTGGATACTTGATACTGGTTGTGGTTCTCATCTGTGTAATCATTTGCAGGGCTTAAGAAACATCAAAACTCTGGCAAGAGGTGATGTAGACCTGCGAGTGGGGAATGGAGCAAGAGTTGCTGCCGTTTCAGTAGGAACATATGTAATCCAACTCCCGAGCGGATTTGAGTTATTTCTGAATAACTGTTACTATGTACCTAGTTTATCCAAAAACATTATTTCTGTATCCGTACTTGATAAAGACGGATTTTCGTTTTTAATAAAGAATAATAGCTGTATTTTTCTCTTTAAACGATATGATTTATGGTAAAGCAGTTTCCATGAACGGAATTTATGTTTTAGATCAAACCACAGATATTATGCATGTGAGTAACAAGAAAGCAAAGGTTGGTGACAAAGATCAAACCTATCTATGGCATTGCCGAATGGGACACATAAATGAGAAACGCGTGAAAATGCTCATTGATAGTGGGACAATTGCCCCATTTAACTATGAAACTTTTGGCACATGTGAATCATGTCTCATAGGCAAAATGTCTCGAATTTCCTTCAAAGGTGTTGGAATGCGCGCTGCTGACCTATTAGGACTCATACATACTGATGTGTGTGGACCTATGTCAATCAACGCTAGAGATGGCTATAGGTATTTTATCACTTTCACGGACGATTTGAGTAGATATGGACATGTCTACTTAATGAAGCATAAAAGTGAGTCCTTTGACAAGTTCAAGGAATTCCAGAATAAGGTTGAGAACCAACTGGATATAAAGATAAAAGCACTACGTTCAGATCGTGGTGGCGAATATCTTTCAACTGAGTTTGATCGACACCTGAAAGACCGCGGGATAGGTCTACAATTAACTCCACCCGGAACACCACAACTGAATGGTGTGTCCAAACGCAGGAATCGAACATTACTCGTTATGGTTCGATCCATGATGAGTCACACGGTTGTACCTGACTCCTTATGGGGCTATGCTCTTTTGTCAGCTGCTCTTATACTTAACCGAAGTCCGTCTAAAGCTGTTGACAAGACTCCATACGAGTTATGAAAGGGAACGGTCCATAACTTGTCCTTTATACGGGTTTGGGGGTGCGAGGCTTATGTCAAGTGGAGACACGAGGATAAGCTCGGCCCGCGATCGGTCAAGACATACTTTATTGGTTATCCAAAAGGAATATTTGGTCATTACTTCTATTCGCCTACCGAACACCGAGTTTTTGTTGCGGCTAGTGCGAAGTTCTTAGAGAAAGAGTTTCTCGAAGACAAGAGAAGAAATAGAACCTTCGATCTGTCGGAGATTCCTGAACCAACAACCGAGCAACCAATGAAGGAAACTGTTCCTTCTTCGTCTGCTGCGGTTAATATTCCCTTGGAACCCAGGAGGTCGGGTAGACTCTCCATTCCTCTAGACAGATACATCGGTATGGTCGAGGAGAATGGGAGAGACGACGTTTTACTCCTTGAGAGTAACGAACCCGTAACCTATAAAGGTCCCATGACATGTTCTGACTCAAAGCTATGGCAAGAAGCCATGCAATCCGAGATGGACTCTATGTATGAGAACAATGTATGGGATCTGCTTGACTTACCTGATAAGGCTCGGCCGCTTCAGTGCAAATGGCTTTACAAGATAAAGTGATCTGTAGAAGGACAACCAGATATATACAAGGCACGACTAGTGGCAAAGGGTTTCACTCAAGTGCAAGGGTTGCACTATGATGAGATCTTTGCACCCGTAGTCATGCTTCGTTCCATTCGGATTGTCTTAGCGATTGCCGCCTTTCATGACTATGAAATTTGGCAGACGGAAGTGAAAACTGTAACAACCTGGTTTTTAGTCGACTTTAATTACTAAGGCGGAAGTTAATTAAGTCTTAAACCAGCGTCATTAATTATACAAATAACCCAAAATTTACCTCAACGTTCAAGAGTTGAATAAAACAACACTAAATACGGTAATTTAAAAGAGTAGCGTCGTATATATTACATCTCTCTCGGAAACAAACTAAAGTAAAGCGATAAATATAAGCTTGTCCCGTCCCAAAATCCAAGCATCCGGTCCACGCTTTTCCTGCACAATAAACTATTGGGGGGATGCCCGCTGAGCGGATAGTGACTAGCTATGCTCATACTTACCCTCGATTTCAATTACTTTGGTTTAATATTATCGCTTTATAAACATAACATTATGATAAAAACATAAACATGCTTATTACATATAGCATATAAAGACGTATACGTCATAATAAGCATGCGGTTTAAAGCGATAAATCATATAAGCATGATATTCAGTTATGAAAGCAATTAACATATAATATCATAGCAATAGTATCATAATAATTCAACAGGATTACAAGCGATATCAGATCACAAACAAACATACGTATTGTAACATTCACATCACGCAGACTCGATTCATTTCATTTCAGAAAGTTGTGGTCTTTAGTTTTCGAAGATGGTACACACTCATTCTCATTTAACCATACAACAAACAACACATACTGCTTACAAGCCTGACCACTGAGTAGGCTATTGTACTCTAGTCGCTTGCATCTCACTACCATAGTGCAGCAACTTACTCGACTCGTAAACCACGCCGAATACTATAGTACTTGCATCTCATCTTCTAGTGTTCGAAATGATTCGAACTTCAGATACAATCTCGTCAAGTAATCTTTACGCAGGGTAAGAATGAATGCTAGTATCGCGCTCACTAAGAACGAAACACGGCAAGGAGACAGAACCGCTATAATCGACCTGAATCCACAAGGTCACTGGTGCCCTGGTAACTTTAGCGAAATAGGGGAATAAAACCCTAGTCTAGTATGCATACACTAATATCCACTTTAAAAGTAGGCTATGCTAGTCATAGAGCACCTTAACTCTGGATAAAACGACTATTTCCTAAAGCCTGACCCACTAAGAGTTGGCATATTCATTATCTTGTACGGCTTTGGCTATACGACTTAAGGCGTAACGGCATGGGCAGCATGCTAAGCAATAAAGCTGCCGGCTTAAACCACACTATTCGATATGGCCAACACCAGAGGACCGAGATAGTTGTATCCGCACAAGACTATCTTAACCCCACTTCACTTACGATTGACGTTTTTATATCATAGGCTCAAGCGTTTGACCTTTTATTTAACTTACTCAATGTTTATTATTTATTTGATATTACATATCACATGTTACTAGACTCTCCTAGTCTCATCGTCAAACGTTTAAGTATTTTATTCGGTTGGATATGATTACATAACACGTTCGTTTAATATTTGAAGTGTTGTTAATTATTAACGTTTTTAAGTTTCTATATTGAAACGTTTATTAGTATGTCCAATTTTATTTAAGTGTTTCTTTTCAAAACACTTTAAGTTATTTACTTATTCATTTTAAATTTTTCTATACTTAGTAAAATTTTCAATTATTTTCAATATTTCAAATTTTGAGTTTTGAAATATCTTTGAATTTTGAGACGTAACTTGTTTTACAAGTTTCGTAAATTTTTCACTATTCACTTTTCACTATTCACTATTCACTATTCATCGCATTTTATACGTATTCGTATTTTTATACTTCGTATTCTATACGTATTTTTATACGTATTCGTATTTTTATACTTCGTATTTAATACGTATTTTTATACTTATACGTATTCTTATACTTGTACGTATTTTTATATTTATACGTATTTTATAAGTATTTTTTAAGTATTCTTATACATTGATATTTTTCCTAAGTATAAACTTCCCCAACTGTGATGTTGCAACCGCTATCCAGGCTTATAGGCAAGGTTTGGTGGTCATTTCTGAGCTTTATCGTGAACTAACCAAGTATCCTTGTGTTACTTTTGAAGATGTGCAGGCAAAGACCTTGGCCCAGATTAGACTTGAAGAGGATGCTTTTAGTCGGCAGGACAGTTCTGGGTATGAGAAGGTGAACAGGAAGTCTGATAGTGGACGCACCCAGAGCAGGCCAGCACCATACAGCAGGCCACCCAGAACACAAGTACATGCCGCCGCTCCGAGACAGTCAACTCGATGACTCCCTTGATATCGCTAGCCTCGGTGTGGAGGTTCCACAGTTGATAGCAAAGTTGGAGAGCTTTGGGAATGGTGCAAGATGGCCCAAGAGGAATGATAATCCAAATCCAAACAGAAATCCAAACAAGTATTGTGAGTACCATGGAGACATTGGTCACAGCACAGAAGACTGCTATGCCTTCAAGAAGGAGATATCGTACCAGCTCAGAACTGGGCGTCTGAAGGACATCATCAGACCAGTCCAGAGGAATCCGGCCAGAACTGAAAGCGCCAGGTCCCAGGACTCCAGGGGACAAGAGTCAGAAAAGCCGCCAAATCCTCCACCCTACACACACGAGGTAAAATTTATTAATGGTGGTTCTGATATCTGTGGTTTGACCTATTATGCAGCCAAGAGGATAGCAAAGCAAGAGAAGATGCAGCCTCCAACCAGAGTAGAGAAGAATTGGGAAGTTGTCACTTTTGATCATGAAGATTGTGAAGGCATCCCAGTACTGCATCATGACAGCCTAGTGATCAAGTTGCAGATTGGAAGCACCCTAGTACGTCGAGTTCTGATTGATGGGGGCAGTTCTGTGAAGCTGATCATGATGGATGCGTTAAAGGAGATGGGTATAGGCCAGGACCTGACCAAGAACTCCAACGTTCTGGTAGGATTCAGTGGCGAGACCAAGCACACCTTGGGGGAGATCTCACTTCCCACCTATGCCCAGGGAGTATCTTCTTTTGAGAAGTTTAATGTTATTGATTCTATGACTTCGTATAATGTTTTGTTAGGCAGGCCTTGGATCCACAATCTTAAGGCTGTGGCGTCTACTTACCATCAATGTGTGAAGGTCCCAACTCAATGGGGAGTTCTGGTGATAAAGGGAGAAAGGCAGACTGCTCAGGAGTGCTACAGAGCAGCCTTGAAACCCCCAGTCACCAACAAATCGCTCGCATAGCAATTACAGAAACCAGTCAAGTCAGTAGTGGAGCCAGAGAAGTCAGGATTGGAGATGGACCAGATCAGTGTAGACCAGACCTGCCCAGAAAAGAAAGTGTTAGTAGGCAGTAATGTACTATCCAAAGATCGTGTCCGATCCGATCAATTTCCTGAAGTCTAAGAAATCAAGTTTTGCAAGGA
Organism: Dianthus caryophyllus; assembly: GCA_023091065.1. NCBI lineage: Eukaryota > Viridiplantae > Streptophyta > Magnoliopsida > Caryophyllales > Caryophyllaceae > Dianthus > Dianthus caryophyllus. The sequence continues at coordinate 3,658,357 of CM041529.1, read as the reverse complement.
GCCACTTTGACATGATCGAATCACCCCGACGTGATCACGCACAAGCTCAACATTGATCCCGGTACGCACTGGCACCGTAAACGCAGGAAGTTTACGCTAGAGAGAAATGTTATCATCAATGAAGAAGTCCAGAAGTTGCTGGACATGAATATGGTAAGAGAGGTAATGTATCCTGACTGGTTAGCTAATGTGGTTGTAGTGCAGAAGAAGAATGGAAAGTGGAGAGTCTGTGTTGACTACACAGATCTAAACAAAGCATGTCCCAAGGATCCTTTCCCTCTTCCTCACATTGATGCCATGGTGGACAAGACTGCTGGCCATGAAGTTCTGACGTTCATGGATGCCTCGTGTGGTTTTAATCAGATCAAGATGTACCCTCCAGACCAGGAGGGAACATCCTTCATGACAGACCGTGGTATCTATTGCTACACCGCCATGCCCTTTGGACTCAGAAATGCTGGTGCCACCTACCAAATGCTAGTCAACATGATGTTCAAAGATCTAATTGGGGACACAATGGAGGTTTATATCGATGATATGGTGGTAAAGTCTAAAGATGCCAAAGATCATGTGAAGCACCTAGAGCAAGCGTTTGCAATTCTGGACAAGTTCAATATGAAGCTGAATCCCACAAAGTGCAACTTTGGAGTATCTTCTGGTAAGTTCTTGGGTTACTTGGTCACCAGAAGAGGAATTGAAGCAAGTCCAGAACAGATAAAGGCAATCCTGGATCTGGAGCCCCCCCAGATCTGTGAAAGACATCCAGAAGTTGACAGGGAGAGTAGCAGCTCTGAACAGATTCATTTCTAGATCCTCAGAAAGGTGCAAACCCTTCTACGATATGCTCAAGAAGAACAAAGAATTCCAATGGAGTGAAAAGCACGAGGAGGCATTCCAGGATCTGAAGAGTTACCTGTCAACCCCACCGCTGCTGTCCAGACCAGAAGAGGGAGAACCGTTAAGTCTGTACTGGCTACCACGAGCATTCAAGAAGTGCGCTCGGGTCGTGGAAGAAGATGGTTTGCAGATCCAATATACTACGTGAGTAAGAGCTTGCTAGATGTCAAAACCAGGTATTCTCTTCTCGGAAAGGTATGTTCTCGCTTTAATTATGTCAACTACTAAGCTTAGACCTTATTTTGAGAGTCATCATATACGTGTTAGAACTAACCTTCCAGCTTAAGTCGCCTTGAGAAAGCCCGAATCGCCTGGGAGAATGGCTAAGTGGTGTGCGGCACCAAGACATACGACATCGCTTATGAGCCCGCATCAAATGATAAAATCACAAGCCTTGGCGATTTTGTGGTCGATTTGATCGACCCTGGAAGAAAGTGGTGCTATGGAAGTGTTGAAGCTCACACAGGCGTAAAAGGAGAAACCTGGTCCTGTACATCGATGGAGCAACTAATGTCGAGGTTCTGGTCTGGGCATTGTCTGAAATCGCCACAAGGGGACATACTAGCCCAGTCGCTGGCCAGAATTTCGTACCACCAACAATGAGGCGTAGTACGAGGCATTAATCGCAGTTTGATGGTCTCAGATTGGTCTTGGTGTCAAGAACTGGAGGTAAAAAGCGACTCTCTACTTATTGTTAATCGATTAATGGTTCTTTTGCGCCAAAGATTCTAAGATGTTGCTCTACCTTGAGAAGGTTAGAACCTTGGTTTTGAAGTTTGACCAGCTTTAGGATTGACCAGATCCCCAGAGACCAGAACTCACAGTGCACTCTCTAGCTAGTCTTGGCTCTAGTTTCAAACCTCGCAGACTGGACAGGATTCCCATAAGACACCTCCTCGGACCTTCTATAGAGAAGTCCGATCCTGCTCAACCTCGTCTACCCCCACTCTTAGCTCTTGGATCGCACCTTTCTATGCTTTTCTTAGAGATGGTGTTTTACCCTGCATGCACTTGAGGCTAGAGCTTTTCGGCTAAAGCCTCGAGGTATGTCTTGATTAATGGTGTTACTGTTCAAGAAGTCTATGTCAGTCCATATTTGCGTTATGCGGAACTGAAGCAGGCTTTAACTGCTCGGAAGAGTTACATGAAGGAGATTGTGGCAACCACGGTCTTTGGAAGAAGTCCGCCAAAGAAAGCTCTCAGATTTGGTTACTTCTGGCCAACTATGAGAAAGGAGGCTGTGGAGTACGCAAGCAAATGTGAAGCATGTCAAAAGCATTCTCCAATGATTCACCAACCAGCTGAAATCCTACACCCTATTTCTGCACCATGGCCTTTCATGAAGTGGGGCATGGACATAGTTGGAAAGCTTCCGATGGCTCCAGGACAGAAGGTGTTTATGTTGGCAATGACAGACTACTTTTCGAAGTGGATTGAGGCTGAAGCATTCAGAAGTGTGACTGAGAAGGAGGTCATCTCATTCATCAAGAGGAACATCATTTGCAGATTTGGAATTCCAAGCCAGATTGTATGTGACAATGGTACACAGTTCGTAGGGAACAAGACTAGAGAATTCTGTGCAACTTGGGGTATTGAACTGCCTACTTCTGCACCAAGATATCCTCAGTGTAATGGTCAGGCAGAATCTAGCAACAAGATTGTCATAAAGGTCCTAAAGAAGAAGCTGAAAAAGAGGCGAGGGAGATGGGCAGAAGAGCTACCATTAGTTCTGTGGGTCGTGAACTACACCAAAGACTTCTACAGATTGCACTCAGTTCTCTTTGGTGTATGGTTGTGAAGCGGTGATTCCAGCAGAAGTGTCTGCTCCAACAAAGAAGGTATGTTACGAGCAGTTTAGAAGCTAACCTGCATTGTTATCTTCAAGTCTTGATTTTGCAGAGGAACTAAGAGATGCACCAGGATAAGGTTAGCGACTTACGGCCAGAATGTGGCCAGGACTTTCAACAAGCATGTCAAGGCCAGAGTTTTCAGAGAAGGAGATTTAGTTCTGAGGAAAGTATTTGAAAACACAAAGGAAAAGTCTGCAGGAAAGCTAGCCCCAGTCTGGGAAGGACCATATTTGATTGATTCTGTTGTAGGCCAAGGAGCCTACAGATTGATAACTCTGGAGGGGGAGTTGATTCCTAGAGCATGGAATGCAACCAACCTCAAACTTTATCTTTGTTAATACGGTATTTTCAATTCTGAACTTTCCATTCTGTAATTTCAATTCTGCACTCCTTAATTGTTTTTTGTAAATATTTCTTTTCCATTCAATAAAAACCATTGAACTCCAATGGTGTAGTTTAACTTTACTTCTAGTTTTGCAGATTACATCTTTGGTTCAAAAGTAAATATTTTCTATCACAAATAAAAACAAAGTAAATATAGTACGCTACATATTACAAATAAAGGAGTTTATCCTCCAAACTTGTTAAGGAGTCTATCCTCCAGTCCTACTCAGGGAGTTCAACCTCCAGTTCTGGGCCTAGTCCCCAGACCTTAGGAACTTGTCTCCCAGACTTGAGCTTAGTCCTCAGCCTTATGCAGCCAGTCCTGCAGTGGAGATCTTCCTCTAGTCCACAGGCCTGGGCCTCAAGCAGAGCGATCTCTTTGTAGAGGATGCGTCCTCGGATTGACGGACCAGGGCTTAGCTGCCGTTAAGAGATGTCCTATAATATCCCTTAAGGTAAGCCATGATCATGCGTACATAAGTCTGGGGTGTACACCTGCGAGGTTAGTACATTCACAGAACAATAGAAGCAATAGAAGCAACAGAAACGATAGTAGTTAAGTCCTTGGACCACCAAGGCTGACTAAATACTAAGCTACCGAATCTGTCAGAGCAGACTAGAAAAATGTCTTGCTCTGCAGACTAAGCAAAAGTTCCACAAGAGCAAATGCATGTAAGTTCACAGAATATTTACAGACCTGGACACACAGGTCCAGGCCAGACCACAGATAGCAAATTGTTTGAATTTACACAAAACGTTCACAAGAGTAATTGTTTTTCATTCTTCTTCTTCTTCAGAAGGATTGTCATCAGCCTGGGCATCTTCGCTAGCACCACCGTCACCAGCCGCAGAGCTCTCTTCCTGATCAGTGCACCGCTTTCCTCTCCTGAACCGGTACGCTGGGAAGAGCTGTTTAAATTTCTCCACATCAAAGATCAATATCCCACTCTTCACGCTCGGACTCAGAGGCACGCATCATCTCAATTCTGGTCTGGCTGTGTAAACATCGCCGATCAGTCTCTTGGTTACGAGTGTCCCTCAAGCTCTTGAACACGCGCGCTGGAGGCTCGTTTCGACCTCAATGAGGCTGGGCTCAGAACTTAGCGGCAAAGAAGCAGCCTTTGGCTTTTTCAGCCGCCTTCATACCGCCCGAGCTTTCTCCAAGTCAAGATGCAGGCTTGCTCTTTCAGAGCAACCTGGTCCTCCAAAGGCGCCACGCGATCCCCGAAGTGGAAATTATGTGCCCCAAACTTCGAGATACAGTCAAGAGTCTGCAAATATAATGGTGTAAGGTACATTAGTGGTGGAATTATCATGAGAATTTGTACTAGAAGTATATCAGGTTATTACCTGCAGAGCAGAGCGAGTGGCTGTAAACGCCAGCCTGCGTGGTGCCAACCCTGATCAGGTCTGGGTTGACCCTCTTAGCCGCTTGTTGGATTATTTTTTCTACGCCCGCTGATCTGTCGGGATGTAAATGTCCCCGATAGTGACAACCCTTCAACCTCCTCAACCTTTCTCTTCTTTGATTTTTTGTCCGTGTGTCCTTCACTGCTTCACTGAGCCTTTCCTCGCTAGGCTCCTCAATCTTCAACTCCTTAAATCCTGGAGTAGGAATAGCAACACCGGTAGGAATGAATTGGGGTTTTACATCTGGACCCCCAGCCAGAATAGCATCCATTTTCTCTTGAAGGAGGGCAGGATTCAGCCTACCCCTAGTAATTGGCCTAGAAGATTCACCTAGCATAAAACCACATACATCTTAGAACTACAGATCCAAATCATACTAGACCAGACCTAATCAAAAGAATAGTTGAGAAACTTACCCTTGATGGCAGAAACCATAGGCACATGAACCTTTACAGCCTTACTTGGTGGCCTGCAGAAAGTAGGGAAAACCGTCTTGTTATCCCCCTCAGACCAAGTCCTCTCCAGAAGGGGCAAAGCCATAAAAGCAGCAATCCTGGCCTTGGACTCCTCGCTGTGCTCAGGGAGCCAGGAATCCGCTTGAAATATAGACATAGAAAATCATCAGCCCAGCACAGAATAGAGAAACTAGAAACAACAAAGTTGAAACAGAAGTGGCTTACCCCTCTCAGCAATAGGGTAATCCAAACAACCGTCATTCTGAAGAGTGTCACTCTTCAGAAACAGGAAACCAGTCTTCCAGTCTTTGTCATCCCCAATGTCTGGGTGCTCTACTAAGTTGTTACGCCCTTCGATCCTAAGAAAAATCTCCCACGACCTTGGGCCCTCACGTATCAAACGCTTTTTCAGATCCCGTGACCGCCGCCAGCCTGTGCTTCGTGCAGAGTTTGTTGACCAAACAGATAATTTTCCACATGCTTGGCATTATTTGACAAGGGGCAAGCTTCATCGAAGAGAGTACCCCACTCATCCAGGAGTTGTAGGGGATCCTCAGACCAGCCCTGAAAGGGAACTCATAGATGCAGACCCATCCTGGACAGGTCCAAGAAGCCGTGACATAGTCATCACAGGGAACGAAGATAACAGCCGATGAAGGCACGATCTCATGATCTTTCAAATGTTTGATGATTGATTGAGAAAGAGTGTTCTTGGTTTCGTCATCAAAGGAATCACCTTTGATGAACTTACAATCGCCAAACATGATCTCAGTGATCTCAGGTTTCTCAAGATCTATCACTTGTTCAGCCATGATTTTCAGATGATTTTGATTTGATTTGACGATTGAAATAACAAAAGAGGAAGATGATGAACAGTAGAAGGTAAAAACGAAAGTTCGCAAGGTGAGTTCTCGAGAAATTACTGGAGGCTCCTATTTATATTCAAGGGTAAAAGAGTTCAAGTGGGATTAGGATTTTACCATTGGTAAAATTCGAAACAGCCCAGACTTAGCCGTTGCTACTGTTCAGGAGTCAAATCAGGTTTAAATGCTCACCTACTTCTAATTTAAACGTTATCCCTTTGAATGTGGTACACAAGTTTGGCCAAATGCGTAGTTGATTCGAATTTTATAGCTGTTGTCTCCATTCTAGTCTGTTCTGTATAGAAGTGTTTGTACAGGATTGTTTCCTCAAGTTTGCTGAACACTGCACTTGAGAAAACAAGGGGCATTTGTTACGACCAGATTTTTCACTACCCAGAACTGGCAGTTCTGGATAGACGTCAAGAATATGGTACAGAGCAGGATAGAAGAACAAATGGCAGTTATAGCCCAGAACGGGTCAGAAGAGGCATGGCAGTTATGGTCAGAGGAGGTCAACTATAGCGGTTACAAAGATCATGGGATAATGGAACTAATCAGCTGAGCAGAAGTGGAGTCAATGGAAGTTATTCAACCGCCAAAGATGATGGAAGTCATGGAAACGTGCCCTAGAAAATAGGAACTAATTCTCAGCTAGCCTTGCCTATATATAGAGGCTCATTTGTACATTTTCATTCATCTTTTTACTCTCACTAGCATACTTAAGCACTAGAGAAATACACAACAATAGACTACGGTAAACAACAGTCAGTTCTGTACGAATTGCTACAGAAGTGATCATTTCACAGTTGTATTCTGTAACCTCAACTCTGATATTAATAAAAGTACTCCTGGCTTGGTAGCCCGCAGTTTTCCCCATCTTCTTCTCGGGGCTTCTGCGTCATCAAATCCCTGTTTCCTTAGTTCTGTCCCATATAGCTCAGTTCTGTTCTGTTCCGCAAATAGTACTAGTTGATCCACTTTTTTCCATTTTCTCTCTTGTGAAGTTTTTACCAAAACAATAGCCATGGCCTCTATCGTATCGAAGGCCTCCTCAACATCTATATTATCAAACCTCCCACTCGCGGCCGAGTCAAGCACTTGGCGAGACTCATTATACAATCCATTGTAGAATTGCATGACGAAAAACCATTTGTCGAGACCGTGATGAGGACATTGGCATTGGAGCTCCTTGTACCTTTCCCAAGCATCGAACAAGGACTCTTCACCTCGTTGGCGGAAGCTCGTTAATTGACTTCTAAGCATAGTCGTCTTCTCCGGTGGGAAGTATTTTTGGTAAAAGGCTAATGCAAGAGTACTCCAATCGGTCACCCCGTGAGCTACTCGATTCAACGAGTTCAACCATAGCTTTGCTTTATCCCTACGTGAGAAAGGGAAAAGCATTTCTCGGATTTGGTCTTGTGTGACTCCGGCTTACTTTATGGTGGAGCAATAGTCGCAAAAATTTTGCACATGGAGGTTAGGATCCTCCACGGGGCTTCCCCCAAACTGACTACACTCGATGGGGCTAATAAAGGCCGGCTTTATCTCGAAATTGTTGGCCGCAATAGCCGGCATAGCATTGCCGGTTGGAATTTGAGCCGCGGTTGGCTTTGAGTGGTCGGAGAGCTTCACCTTGATTCTTGGCGGTTCAGGTTCTACGTGAGCTTCCTCGGTGGAATGAGCTTCAAATTGCTTAAGTAGACTCTTGCGCGCTAGGAAAGTACGTTCCGGTTCAGGATAAAACTCTATGTCCTTATTAGCTTGAGACGTACGCGTTTTCCTGACCATACACAACACTAGAGCAACTTTGAGAAGCGGCCTCAAGGAATTGAGGTTCCTTGAGACAAAAAACTAGAGACTAGAAACAAGCAACGAAACAAAAACAAAAGCCGTCTCCCCGACAACGGCGCCAAAATTTGATAGGCTAAGTCGCACTCACCTAATCGAAAATAGTCCTGACAAACCTAAGGATAGTTAGGGTAAGTCGGGGTGAAGTCCACAAGGAGATGGTTGCAATTGTAGGTTACTTATGAGGTGTTTCAAGTCTCGGTCGGTTCGAATGTTGATTGGTCTACTAAAGCTAGAGCAAGGAAAGGGTTTAACTTATGGGAAAGAAGTCTAGGAAGTCGAGTTAGGCATGGGGAAAGCTAGGTCAAGGGATGATGATCGGAATGAGTAGAAAATCGCTCTCGCTAAGGATAAAGCTCGGCCTCTCGGTCTTAAGCTTCCTCTAGGTCTCAAATGCGGGCTCTCGCAACTTACAAGTGAGGGTCCTAATGATTGTCTCGTGCCTCTCCTAGAACGAGGCTTTCGTTCTTAAGTTCAAGGACGGTTGAAACTCGCCAAAACTAGATCAAGGAATCAACAAGCACAATCAAAACGAGCGCAAAAACCTAACTCAAATAGATCATCAAAAACGCCCTAACTGAAAACCCATGATTCACCCTTGTCCCTAGATAATGAAACTACTCACGCGTAATGGAACCGATAACAAAAGCAAGGGAAAAAAATGAAAACATGATTAAGAACAACAAGAAATGAAATCGTAATTAAAAGGAAGAAGAAATACAATACCAAAATCAGAAAAACCAAGGGAGAAATGGATGAATTCAAGCAAAAAAATCCAAATAGATGATCAAACAAGTGTAATCCGAGTCGGGAATTGAAAGTGCAAATTCAAAATTATTCAAACCCTAAGTTTTGGAGAGAATGAAATTTAAAGTGTTTCTAAAATGCTGTAAAAAGATGGTGTCCAATGAATAAGCGAAACCCCTTTAAAATAGACGATCAAATTAAGCACACGAGGATTCGGGACCCGTCCCTGGGCTCCGCGACACCCATCCCGTCCGGGTTAGGGCCATCCCGACCAGGGCCAACATCAGGGACAGCTGTCCCGTTGGTTTCAGCAAGTTTCTTGATTTTGGCACTTCGTTTACTTTGCTTTTCTTCAATTGTTTGTCAGCCCAAGGCATAGGGATGAGGCCTAGGTCATCCCAAGGGGTAGGGACGAGATCAAAATTGAGTATATGAGTTTCACACTCTGTCCCAAGGTCCCGGGACACCTTTAAACATTGAAACGTGGCTCGCACGCAACCGAAACGGCACGAAACCAACTCGAAACATCACGAAACTTAACGAAACTTCACAAAACCTTCTGAACCGCATCTTATCCTCCAAATAAGTGCGTTTCCCTACAAAATAGACATAAAAATGCAGCAGGGCCTATACGGAGAGAAATAGGAGGCGAAATGCATATAAAAGTACGGGAAACGCAAAGAATCGCTCGTGAACAATGGGGCTATAAGTATATAAATATATGACACATCAGCGTGCTTAGTCAAATGCCGTTATCACCTATGCTTTTGTGTTGTAGATGACCAGAAACAGAGGAGGAGCCAACAACGACTTGCAATGCATCCGCCGACTCAAGGATGCTAAAGTGATACTGGTGCCTCTATTGCATTCAGTTCCCCTTTATTGATCGAGGACAATCAACTTACTCCTTCTATTTCCAAAGACATTCTTATTTCTCTTTCCACGAGAAAACAGTTCCACGTTCACTCCTATTCGAGGATGTCCCTACTCCATTTGGGGAATCTGTCTTAGCTACCTACTGTGTGTGTTTTAGTTTGACCGATTTGGGTAACATCTTGGGGTATGCGAGGATTGGTGGAGTCGACAATGGTTAGGAGAGCTATCCTTTCGTTATTCGGGTAAGTAGAATTAGTCGTCCTTAGAATAGAAAGCGTAAGGGGGTAGACATTTCTCACTTGTTTTGGGTATCCTTTTGTACTCAAGTTTCGAGGACGAAACTTCTTTTTAGGTGGTGAGATTGTAACACCTTGACTTTTTCCCTTAATTAAATAATTGATTTCGTTTAAGTTCATATTTTATTTCTAGCGATTTTCTCATTTTTGGCTCGAGAAAGCCATTTCCTAAGATTGCGTGTAGTGTTTTCGAGTCGAGGTTGCATGGTTCGAGGTGGTTTTCTGGTGTGTAGTTGAGTGTGGGGTGAGTTAGTAGGTGTATGGGTGGTTAAGGAGGAGTTTAGCGGAATAAAAGTATGAAAAATTAAGTTCGGAGGAAGAATTAACAGTCGAAAGTTTCTGATCTCGGAGTGAGACACAGAACCGACTGCTCAAGGCTGTCGACTGCTTGAGGTGGGAACCTACGGGTTTAGTCACTAAACCGCCTTGCTCGGCCCGCTTTTGTCGCCAGCCTTTTTGTTTGCTCGTGATTCTTTTTATATTAAATGCTTACTATATAATAGCCTTCCTAACCCTAACTCACATTCAAAACATCAGAAAAATCTCCTCATATTATAATCCTCTCTTCTCTCTCATCAAGACTCCATTAAAAACCTCATTAAATTCATCCTTAATCTCTCTCAAGTTCTCACCTTTTGCCCTAATTCCTATCCATTTATTATTCCTTCGGTAATCCTTTCATCCTCTATAGTTTAAGGTTTAGTTTTCCTAGTTTTTATTTCATTTTATGTGTTTTTGATTGTATGGTGATGATTTTATGTGTTCTATGTGTTCTATGTGATGTTTGATCGAAGGAGAAGGAGACTTGACCGAGGAAGACACCATCTTGATTAAGGAGGAAGAAGTTTGATCATCTTTGGAGCAATAACAAGGTAACTTGGTGTAGCTCTGGTGGTATTTTGACTTGTATGAGTCCCTAGGCGTTGTTTAGGATGTTTGGAATGGTTGTATATTGATAAAGTTGCATGCTTTGGTTTGTTTGGTTGTGCCCTATTCATTATACTTGAATTGGTGAGTCAGCCTCATACTTTTGTGGGTCTAGAAGCATGTCTAGGCTTGTGTGATTACTTAGTATTGATAGGCCTGTTGTTATGACGAATAAAGTTGCTAACTTGTAATGTTGAATGGCTTGGTTATGAGTTTAGTTCATCACCTTGACTATTACTCCGTATATAAACATGTTTAGGACGTTGAGTTATGATTTTATGAATATGCTATTGAATTGAGGATCGTTTGTCATGATTGGTTAGTGTTGGAGTATTGGGAATGCATGTATTGACCTTGGCTTGGATTGTTTTGATTGAGCTTGAGTTGAGTGTGCGGACGTGCACTGTTGGGCACGTGCGTGAGGAGATACAACGTCCATTGTGGGACGGATACCGCCCTTAGGGGTTCCCATCTGCTTTTGTCACAGTTAGGGACTATGGTTTGATTATATGTCAACACCGTTTTTGTCGCGGTGACACCGTCTTTGTTCGCGGTGGGTTTGGCCAAATTTAGACAGTTTGAGGAGTTTTTGTCATTCCGCGATAGGGTTGGGACTGTTTTCGTTCCGGGTTGATTCTTGTTGTTTCACCGAGTCCTCCGTGCTTACTCTTGAATTTGATTGATTGATGATTGAGACGATTTATGATGGCTTGACTTGAGAATGTTGTATTGATGCTCGAGTTAATGTTTGGGTATGCATTTGAGGTTACATTTGTTGTTGTACTCTTATTATTGGTCGTAGGCCAGGTAAGGTAATTGGGAGTTGTTAATTGAGTCTATGATGTTGAAATATGACTGGGGAGCACCTAGTTACTCCCCACTGATTGTGCCTGTTACTTTCTGTGGATACCCACATCCGTACCTCCCGCCAAAAACCCAGTGATGTAACAATGGACTTTTATCGCACGCTTTTATGTTGACTTAAATGGTTCTAACTATGACGAATTCAAGTTAAATGTTTTGAAATGCAAATGAGGTTTCTTTATGGGTCATCACTCATAGTGTCCTTAGGTCTAGAGTCTAGTTTGTCTTAGGTTCAGGTCCTAATCGGCATGTGCACACCCCTTCCTAAAACACACAGTCTAATTGATCCTCTTACATTAACAAGGTTCAATTCGATTCTCCTAAATCCCTAAATTTAGGACCAGTCGCTAAAACCACCTTTTAGGACTAACAAATACCTAGGATAGCCTTACGGAATATCCTATTTCACAAAACATTACAAAATACACCCTTTTTACATTTTCAGGGCTCGGGCCCAGAACCGAGCCCAAACCCGTTCCTGGCCCGCCTCCTAAGGACCAGGATAACCTAATCAAAACCCTACAACCAGCCACCACAACGTATCTTAGAGCTCAAGCAAGATTATACCGTATATCCTAAAATATAATTTGGAAATATACGGAATAAAAGGATAATGCCCGCCCTACCAATCGCAAGAGGCCTTGCGATTAGGGCAGGCAGCCGCAAGGAATCTTGCGATTGCCCCAAGCATTCGCAAGGAGCCTTGTGATTCCTATGTCCGGTTTTATCCCCTGGCTTTCCTAATTCTGGACGAGCTCTACACTATAAATACAGCCCTCCACATATGTTTCAACACACAATTTGACATCCAATTCACAGCATAATTTCACAACTCAAAGCCTCACGCATAAACACCTTAGAATTCTTCATTTTCCTGGTGTTGAATTCTCCCTCTTTGAAGCGAAGCGCTGCCGGTTTCCTGACTTGAGACAGGTAGGTCTTAATCCTAACATGGATTAAGGTTTTCTTTACTTCTTTGACTAGCAAGGGCCTACATTAGGCTCACCCCGACTTTGGTACACGAGTCTGCTTTTCATAAGGCGGCCATGCACCTCGAATACACACCCTATTCGCAACACCTTTCCAAAGTCGCATAAACAACTGACCTCTTTAAAATAAATCAATGGACAACTGAACATTTATTTTATTGTATGCATTTTAGCAAATCCTCATCTTGCATCTAAATCACTTAAAATGAATTCGTCATTAAACTGAACTGTTTTCGTTAACAAGTTAAGCATACTTAACTGAGGGTTTTAAACAATCTCTTTTGCATTATTTTTACAACTTATATCGCACTTGTACGTAGCGAATTACTTAGACTCATGTATGATTATTTGCATTGTTCTCAAGTCTAGTAGAGGCTATCTTTTGATAGGCTTTTCCAAAAGATCTTTCATAAAAACATTATTTTGAATTATACTTTAGAAGAGTACCCTCACCCGAATCCGAATCTGTTTTCACAATAGCCTTAGATGGATGGGTGTCGACGTGCCTTGAACTCTAAGACGTGTCTTTGAGCCTGAGGACACGGAGACGGGTTCTAAATTTCCCTCATAATTTAGTGGCAGCTCCAAAACAGTTTTTAAAGGTTTTTTGTACTTAATCTTTTTAACTTTTACGCCCTTAGCAAGACGTCGAGTGGTTCCATGTTAATCCCGGTACCTACAGTTGGCGACTCCGCTGGGGACAGGTTTTATTTTTGAAAACTAAAACTAGCTTTTTTCTTTTTAAAAATAAAAATGAGACTTGAACGACTTGAGAACAATCAACGTACATGAACTAAGCATATCCGTTAGAGTCGAATCTAGTCGGATTCACACACGAACACCCCGAGAGGCGGTTCCAAACGCAGGCATTGTCCATTCGACAAGGCACGTACTGGACTAACCTTCCTCTTTCCCCTCCACGGCTTGCAGTAGCAAACTGATTTGACCGCCCCAGGGCTTCCTTCTTATCCTACACGTTATACTTTGTGGGCGAAGGGCTAAAAGCACCTGCCAAAGCGTACTCAAATCAGTTGGAGGCGTACAAGACTTGACCAAACAACCAAGAGTCATACGTACGAGTGCGAGGCTATACAATATAGTCTTTTTCAAAATTCATTTGCATATTTTCGAAAAGTCGCTTCAAACTTTCAAAAATAATCAACCTAACAAACTAACAAGCTAACACTTTTCAAACAAAATAATCACGAGTTTTTGAAATAAACTTTTTTTTCCAAATCTTCCTTTTACAAAACCAGCAAAACCCGAGTCGAGGCTTTTTAACCCCGACTCGTGGATTTCATTCCTTGAGTCTCGCGGCTCAAATCCTTTTTAACATCCTCGACTCGCCTAAACCCGAGTCGATTCCTTTTTATGCATCCATCTTTAGCCCATGACAACATACCGTCGCTCGGGCTAAATGGATGCAAAACAAAACCTTTTAACATCGAGCCGAGCCGCGCGCACGCATTCTCGTCTCAAAAACACTCCTAGCTTACTTTCGAAAACTTCCTTCTTTTTCAAAGCTTAAAAGAGTCTTTTTCAAACGAAATGAGCTAAAAACGAACATGTAAATGAATGCGTCGGTCGGGTCTGTCATGTAGCTGATGCACTCCATGCAAATGTAGGGAATTTCAACTGGATACTCGCCGCACCAAAAACCACGCCTCGAAGATGTCCAAACTAAACAAACTAGAAACACTCCGTAGCCGGATCAACCAACTCACCAAGGACATTGACGACATGAAGGCCTTGCATTAAGCTGAAGTCGAGCGTCTAGAAGAACACACCAAGAACAAGACCGACAAGCATGTCTCCCTCTACACTCTCGCAACCCAACGTCAAAAAGACAATGAAGACTTTATTTATTACCTAACTCGATGGAGGAAGCTGCTCTCACAGATTCCTAACCATCCACACGAAGATGAACTCATGTTCACATTTATCAACAGTCTGCGACCTTCGTGCCAATCTTATTTCAAGGACACCGACATCCGAAGCCTCGAACAAATCGCTAAGATCGGCACTGAAATTGAGGAAGACCTCACATTCTGCGCCATGTCCGACTATGACGACCACGACTACCTAAGCAACCCGTCGAATTATGCCCGTACGATCAAGAGCTACTCTGACCCTCCCGCTTTTGTCAAGACAACCCCCCTTAAGACTAGGACGAGCTTTGACCCTCTGTGCATGTCTTACACCGAAGCATTCTAGAAATTAGTTGAAAGGAAGTGCCTACAACCGGTCGGGCCTACTAGCGAACCGCCCAGTCACAAGAAGTCAAGATCTTGGAATCCCAATGCCTTCTGCGCGTATCATCGAGGTAAAAGGCATGACACCGAACATTGTATTAAGCTAGAACATGCCATCCAGGATCTTTTTGATCAAGGGAGGCTCGAGATACCCCACACGGGCGGATGGCTGTCCAACAAAGATGACCCAGCAAACCATACGGCTACCGTGGGATCGTCTCTCATTATGGATCACTCAAATCCCCCCAACTCAAGAGACGATCAAACCAGTAACTTCTCATTCAGCGACGAGGAAAAGAGAATGGCTTTGGCCCGAACAGGCCCGAGACAATGAAACAATCTACCTCACCGTCCCTCAACCACCCAATGGGGACAGTCCTCAGCACAATCATGTGGATGCCCTGGAACCACCTCACTTAGCCCACAACCCGATGATCAACGCAATAAATGGAGGCGATCCCCTACACTTGCCTACACCTCCAAAACAAAGATGTAGGAGGACTACAGCCAGACCAGAATCAAGGGAGAACCCGAAGAGAAGGAAATTCTTTTAGGATCTAATCCTTTAGGTGTCGGGTCATCTGTCGACCCACCTTCTAGTTTTAGCTTAGACTTTTTATTTTCGGAGGCTAGCGCCAGCTCTTCCCCTAATTTGTCAAACAATTCTTCTTCAATGAATAATACAGATAAGTTTGCTTATGTCTCGTCTCAAGCTAAAAACAAACAAATAAACAACGAACAACAAACAAACAATAAACAAACAATTTTAAACAAAACAAACTCGTGCGATAAAATTGAACCAACGAATGAACAATCGCTAATCAAATACATTGCAAACATCGTAAGCAACCCAACACAGAACCCGATCATCGAGGACACCGTAACCATTAACGTAGGAACCCCCGAAGAACCAAGGGAACTGCAACTAGGCGCTTCACTGAGTGAGGACGAGCGCACTAACTTTACCCAACTCTTAACCGAGTTCAAGGACGTCTTTGCATGGTCATATAAGGACATGCCCGGCATCGACAGAAGCATAGCCGAACACCACATCCCCATCAAACCCAGTTTCAAACCTATCAAACAAAAAGTAAGGAGACTACGACCCGAATGGTCCCTTATGGTCAAGAAAGAAATCGAGAAGCAATTACAAGCCGGCTTCATTCAAGTCATCGAGTACTCGGATTGGGTCTCAAACATGGTCCCAGTTCTAAAGAAAAACGGCAAGATACGAGTACGTGTCGACTTCCGCGATCTAAACAGGGCAAGGCCAAAGGACGACTTTCCATTACCACACGTAGACGTTCTAGTCGACAACACCGCCGATCATGCCCTTCTATCCTTCACGGACGGGTATGCAGGATACAATCAAATCAAAATGGCCCGTGAGGACATGGCCAGGACAACATTCATTACACCATGGGGGACATACTGTTACACCGTTATGCCCTTTGGTCTAATCAACGCAGGAGCGACCTACCAACGCACCGCAACCACACTTCTACATGACATGATGCACAAGGAGGTCGAAGTATACGTGGACGACATGATCGTAAAATCCAAGGAAGGAGGTGACCACATCGCCAACCTTCGCAAGTTCTTCACACGACTCTCAATACAAGATGCGTCTCAATCCCCAAAAATGTACATTTGGAGTGAAGTCCGGCAAGCTACTAGGACACGTAGTGAGCCAAAGAGGCATCGAGGTCGACCCCTCGAAAATAAAAGCAATTATGGCAATGCAACCACCCAAGACCCAACACAAAATCTGAAGCTTCCTGGGTCAAATCCAATACATCTCCCGCTTCATAAGCAAACTAACCATGATATGTGAACCAATCTTCAAGAAACTGAAGAAGACTGATCATGTAGAATGGGATGAAGCATGTCAACAAGCATTCGACAAGGTTAAAGAGTTGTTATCCAACCCCAGTCCTAAGACCACCACAGAAGTACCTACCCTTGTCACTTTACCTCATAACAACATCAACTGCAATGGGCGCCATGCTCGTTGAGGAAGTCAACGGCGAAGAACATCCAATTTATTACATCAGCAAGAAGTTTCTCGACTATGAAACTTGATACGCACCCGTCGAGAAAAGTTGCTTAGCATTTGTGTGGGCATCCAAAAAGCTCTGTCACTATATGCTAGCGCACCAAACGAAGGTCTATTAAAAAATGGACCCCGTCAAGTACCTCTTCCAGACACCCGTGCCAAATGGGCGCATGGCACGATGGACCCTACTTTTAGCCGAGTTTAACATTGTCTACGTTCCCCTCAAAGCCATCAAAGGACGAGCGGTCTCAGACTTTCTCGCCGATCACGCAGTCGACGAAGAACCCATCATCGACACTACATCATTTCCCGACGAAGGAATATACAACATAAACGAAGAACAATGGGAAATGTACTTCGACGGTTCATCAAATTACCAAGGTTGTGGAATAGGAATACTACTTATTTCCCCGAATGGTGAACATACACCCCTTTCCATCAAATTAGACTTTGATGTGACGAACAACGCCGCAGAATATGGGGCCTGCCTGCATGGACTACAGGCCGCACTCATACTAAACGCAAGGAATCTACGAGTATATGAAGATTCCTCGCTAATCATCAACCAAGTATCTGGAGCATGGAAGATACTAAACGAAAAACTTGAACTTTACCAAAGCAAAATCCAAGAACTTGTCGGCAAATTTTACCGCGTAGAGTTCTTGCATCTGCCTCGCGAAGAAAACCATTTCGCCGATGCCTTATCAAAACTGGCGTCACTACTAAACATCCCCCCGAGAATGCAGACTATTCCCATTGTCGTGGAACGAAGCAGCGAACCCGCATACATATGTGACATCGAAGCCGAGGAAGAACAAACCGAACCTTGGTATCAAGCAATAATCAACTTCCAACGAGACGGAGAATACCCGCCAAACAATGATAAACGCGGCAGAAGAGCTCTCCGACTTCTAGCACCACAATTCGTGCTGGAAGTGGACAAACTACTCAAGAAAACGCCCCAGGGGACGCTACTTTTGTGCGTCGACCATAACAAAGGACGAGAGATTATATCTCAAGTCCATGACGGCGAGTGCGGACCACACATGAACGCTCGAGCCCTATGTAAACAAATCCTTAGGCTAGGACGGTATTGGACCACCATGGATGCCGACTGCGCAAAATATGTCAAACATTGCCACAATTGCCAAATTTTCGCAAATGTACAACATGTACCCCCTTCACCCTTATACAGCCTCACATCGCCATGGCCATTCTCGACATGGGGAATCGACGTCATAGGCAAAGTACACCCGGTTGGAGCAGGAGGACACTGCTTCATCCTCGTGGCCATCGACTATTTCACAAAATGGGTCGAAGCCGTGTCATACCGTAACCTTGACACCAAGGAGGTCGCCCATTTCATACAAAATAATATCATATGCAGATACGGTATACCCCACGAGCTGATAAGCGACCAAGTCTCACACTTCCGAGGAGAAGTCGAACCCATTCTCTCTAAGTACAACATCCAAAGACACATATCATCACCATACCGACCCCAAACCAACGGAGCGGTAGAAGCTGCAAACAAAACTGTAGTGACCATCCTCAAGAAATGATCGACACATGCCACGACTGGCCACACAAGATTCCTTTTGCCTTATGGGGATATCAAACCACAATACGCACACCCATAGGGATGACACCCTACTTCCTAACCAACGGCATGGAAGCTGTACAACCTGTAAAAATCGAAATGCAATCACTTCGAATTCTAATGGAAGCGGACATACTAGAAGCAGAATGGGCACGCGAACGATACGAACATCTCATCCTCCTGGACGAAAGGCGCTTACACTCACTAAGCACCGTTCACATGTACCAATCAAGACTACAACGCGCGTACAACAAACAAGTCAAACCACGCAACATCAACGTGGGTGACCTGGTCCTTAAACGGTAAGGGCACCGCTACCGGTCGACCCAAGAGGGAAATTCAAACCTAATTTGGCCGGACCATACTTGGTTAAAGAAATCCTTCCCGGAGGTGCTGCAAGGCTAACCGATCTCGACGGTGAAGAATTCAACTTGCCCACAAATCTCGATCAGCTTAAGAAATACTACCCTTAGGCTCTACACAACTTTGCAATGTATTCAACAACAAACACAACACAACGCACGGACGAACTACGCTGGTTTGATTCCACGAAAATGGATACGTAGGCAGTTTCGCATGAAACCCAACCAAAATCACGAACTACGCCGGTTTGATTCTATGAAAAACATAGATACGTAGGCAGCTTTTCAAAGCGCAACCGAACTTCTTTGCACGCACGCCCAAAGCTTAAAAAGGACGAGGGCGATGCACTCACAAAAAGACACGCTCAAAGCTTTAAAAGGTCGAGAGCACTGTCAACACAAAAACAAATATCCAAAGCTTAAAAAGGTCGGGGACTTAAAACAAAAACACACATCCAAAGCTTAAAATGGTCGAGGATAAACACGAAACAATAAGACGAGACAATAGGCAAACACTTTCTTTATTAATCATGAATTTTGAAAATGTTTACATTTTAGTTTGAGAGTTTAAAACTAGCTTTCAAACTCCCTACTATTCATTGAACAATTAAATAAACAAAAACTTTCTTTGAATAATACTTTTAAAGTCTAAAGTCTAAGTGTCCTTCCTACGACGCTTCGGATGCTCCTCTTCATCCTCATCCTTTGCAGCATCCGCACGAACAACAATCGAAGCAATCACCGGATTCAGAACACTCCTCTCGAATCTCGGGGGCTCGACAGGGTCCTCTCCAGCGGCATCATCTACCTTCTCGCCCAGACGATCCTTCACAGTCACTTTAGGTCCGAGTCTTTCTCCAAGTGGCTTGGATGAAGACGCTCCCAAGTCGCTGTAGTCTCGTCTCCCTCGCACCGCTGCATGTGCCAACGACGGTCTTGGACCCGTCTGTTCGCGCCTTCGCATGTTTTCCCTATCCCGAGGATCTAGAGAAATACACCACCTCCGATAGAAGTCCGAGACACGAGTAGTCTCGGAACCAGTTGGTTCAAAGTCACTAGATCAGACCATCCTCGCACCCAAGCATCAATCATCCGGTTGTTCAGAACAACCGACTCGCATGTCCGAGTGTCCTGCGCTGGAATAACCTGAGGTAAACCAATCTGCCTTCTCAACCGATAAGGCTGGATCCATACGCCTCGCTCGAACCCACACAACATTATCCCATTAGCCGCATCCGCAACCGATGGTGCCGTGATGTGTCGAATGGACCACCACGACACGACCCACCTGATCGTCCTCTCCCGGACAAACCCTTAGAAGTAGTTCACTGACCGCTCACGAGGCATGGCCCAATGAAGACCACGAGTCGTCACCCCAGCCGGAACGTACATCTCACCCCCCGGTGGAGCCAACACACGAAGACGCTTCATCAGCCAAATCTGCAGGGTCCTAGCACATCAACGATACGAGCTTAGATGATTCGCATGACGGTCGTCTAAGCCTAAAATGGTCTCAGCAAGGATCAAAGCTAAAGGATCATGACCCAGCTACATCTCCTTCATGACCCGTGCATACCTTGCATGTCCATGCACACCGTCTTCCATCGATCCAGCAAAGCAGTACCGATGCAGCAAGCAAAACCCTAGGGCCCTCCGCCTAGAACGAGCAGAAATGCTCACGTCACCCAAGTTCACGTCACGCTCGCACAACCGTCGCATGTTCACTACACCCCCCCTCGAACAAACCTTCAGCTTGAGTATTGGTCATCAAGAGATACTGTCACAATCTCCCGTTATAGCCAAACTCACTCCTAACCGCTACTGGGGTAGTACGATTAGACCATCCTGCAATAGCCGAAAACTCCTCTAGCAACGGACATATCTCACCTCCCGAGAACCTAAAAACATGCATCCTAGGATCCCAATAATCAATACAAGCGTCGAGGAAGTCCACCTCGACGCGCATCTGCGTAAAGCCTATAAAGACACCCGCACCAGTCGAAGACAACGCCTTCTTCTCCGAGTCACTAAGGGAAGACGTCCACGCTTCAAAAGACCATCAAAATGGTCCATCCTTCAAAAATACCAAAAAAATATTCTTAAAAATACTAAGCTATTTAATAGAATACAAAAACAAGCAAAGAAAAGAGTTGAGATTGAATGAGGATTATAACTCGTACCTCCCCTCTTAATATAGGAACACAAAATCTCGAATTAGGAAAATTCGACGATAAAACCGGCAGTCGAAGCCGCAAGAAGGCTTGCGATTGGAGGTGCCAATCGCAAGACCCCTTGCGATTACCAGTCCCATTCGCAACAGCTATTGCGATTCCTTGGGGCGGCTTTATCCCAAAGTTTCCATGTTTTCGACTTTCCAAATCCTAGCATGCATGCAATTACGACGTACATCCTAATTGGGCTCCCTAATTCGGGCCTAATTAACAACAATTAAACATGGATCCATCACGAATCATGATTGGTCCGATCATAATGCATTTCATTTTGTAATTCGTTTTAAGCTCATTTCGAATTTTACACATCTAAAATGAACATTTTTAAACGCGTTTTCAACAAAGCATTTTCAAAGCAGAGTCTCCCACTCGGGAATCATTTTCAAATTTTTTCTATCTACTAACTAAACAGGTGCCAGTAGAAAGTGAAAGTACGAATACAACAGAAGACGACTACACGTTCAAGCTACAAAATATGAAGCAACTAAGGACGACGACGACGAAGCTCCTCAATCTCTCTCTGAAGCCGAGCCACCTCCGCCCGACTTTGACATAGCTGAGCCGCCTGCTCTGCCCAGGCCATCCTCCAACGATGGGCTTGTAGTTTTATATCCGTATATAGACCATTAAATTCACAGGATTATAATGAAAACTTTTATAAGATTAATGGTCATAAAACAAAATTGCATAACGTAATAAAGAGATTAAGAATCAACCTTTAATCCTTGCAAAAAGGCCTAAGAATAATACCAAAATTATGGTATCTCCTAATACTCTCACCCAAGATGTATTTGTGATATGCCCTTTAGTTGCTAGAATAATTAGAGAGAAAACAGTTTTTCTTTTCTTGAGATTTTGTGTTGTGTATGAATGAATGAATTAGCAAGAGAATTAGAGTAGAAATAGAAAGCAAATATACTCCTAATTACACTCCTAATGGCCGGCCAAAACAAGGGTATTTGGGGAGATTAAAAACTCCTCAAATATCTATCTTATTGACCAAGAAATTTTATCTAGACTAAAATAAATCTAGACCCTTCTGTTTTGGTCAACTTAGCATATAATATAATGCAATTCATTAATAGTGTCATCTGTATGGACCGACTATAATATGTTATAAATATCCTTATATTTATAATTTACTAATTAATTATAACGGTTTATATTTAATTAGCTTGCATTATACATGACAATTAAATATAACATTTTATATTCAATTCACGAATTACATTTAACTCGTCTCAGCTAATATTATTTAATCTGTATTAAATAGTAGCATTATCATTTTACTGACTAACATTTTAGTCAGTAATATCATCACACTTGACTAACATTTTAGTCACATTTGACTAACCTTTTAGTCAACATCACTAACTAACTGTTTAGTCATTAAGTAAGGCATCAATATGATCATTTTCTCAAAAAATCATATTTCTCAAACACATCCTTTAGGTGTGACTCTTAGGGACCAGTTGATCACCGCCATCTGTATGACAATAACGTCAAACTTATCTAGCAAGCCAACCGTTATTGGTAAACGTTAATCAACTGATTAAATAAAAAATGTACCCTGTGTACCTTTAGAGATTTATTTATGTTATTGCACTCACTGTGGAGGACACTAACCCCAACAATCTCCCACTTGTCCGTACAAGTGTAGGTGCGATAACCGATTCTCATATCCATAATAAATTTCTCTCACTCAATGTAAACCAATTTGCAAAGTCTGTACTTTCAAAGGTCGTAGTTCACAAGTGATCAGTATCATGAGTGGTTTCCCCGACTAGAGAGTAACTTAACTGATAAACGAATCAATATTCGAGCATGGCCATGCATTTTCAGTTACAGCTCCTCGAGTGGCCCTGAGAATAAATATTATAACTCGATAGAAGTTTGGATATTTCCCTCAACTCGAATCCTGCAGATGTAAGCGCAGCATGAAATGACCCAGTGAAAATCTGCTTGGCCTCCTGTTACGGTCGACCGTGAGAAAGAAACCAAAGTCACCCAAAATCTGCCTTAATCTCAAGAGACAGTCGATAGTCAAAAGAATCGACTCTAGGAACACTATGGATGTCCTATCCACGACCAGGCACCTAATGTTCTGAAACATTTAGGACTCCATGTAGTCGTCACAAAAATGTCCAGACGATTTGAAACCCGCATCTGCGTGACCGATCAGCCAACAGTTTGACTTATGGCTCGTTGAACCCACCATCAATCGACGTCACAAAATGATTGCCAGAGTTATCAGCTCGTGTAGGCGATCACGGACCAAAACAAAATATAAAGCAATTCAGTTCACTTTGAGGTGTTCAACGTTGAGTGCACAACCCTCATGAAAAACAATATATATAACAAAACGATGATTTTATTAGAAGTTTTAGGAAATACAAGTGTCAAATCCATACAAACAACTAATACAACTCAGGAACACGCTTAATTCCCATGGATTTAACGTGCCCTTCATGCTTATCTTGTCTCAACGGCTTAGTGAGAGGATCTGCTATGTTATCATCCGTAGCAATCTTGTCAATCACTATCTCCTTACGCTCCACGTAATCCGGATCATGTGAGCCTTCCTTTGCACGTGCCGAGACTTGTTGCTGGACTTAGGCTCCTTTGTTTGGAAGATGGCACCACTATTGTCACAATAGATGGTGTTGGGGTCATTCGAACTAGGAACTACTGTTATTCCTTGTAAGAACTGACGCATCCATATAGCTTCCTTCGCGACCTCAAGCAAAGATAGTACTCGGACTCGATCGTTGAATCTGCTATAACAGCTTTGTTTGGAGCTTTTCCGGTGATCATGGCGCCATTAAGAGTAAAACGAATCCAGTTGAGATTTCGAGTCATCTCGATCCGTTTGGAAACTAGCGTCACAGAATCGGCCGCAAGATAGCTCGTTGTCTCCACCATAAGTCAATACCCAATCTTTAGTCCTCCGTAGGTACTTAAGAATGTTCTTTACGGCCATCCAAAGGTGTGCTTCACCTGGATTGCCTTGGTATCGGCTCGTCATACTAATGCATATGCCACGTCGGGACGTGTGCATATCATGGCATACATGATCGATCCTATAGCCGACGCATATGGAATCCGACTCATGCGCCGACCTCTTCCGATGTCTTTGGTGCTTGAGCTTTACTCAAGTGCACCCACGAGATCATTGGAAGGTTCCCTTCGAGTTGGTCATCTTTGAACCTCTCAAGGATCTTATCTATATAAGACTCCTGACTGAGGGATAACATCCGTCGTGATCTATCTCTATAGATACGGAGCCCCAAAATACGTTGTGCCTCACCCAGATCTTTCATCTGGAAATGGTTCTTTAACCATACTTTTACCGAAGTTAAGAGAGGTATGTCATTCCCAATCAAGAGTATGTCATCGACGAACAGTATTAGGAAGACAATCTTGCTCCCACTCGACTTGATATATAGGCATGGTTCCTCGACCGATCGAGTGAATCCATTTTCCTTTATCACTTGGTCGAAGCGATGATTCCAACTCCGTGAAGCTTGCTTAAGTCCATAGATGGAACGCTTAAGCTTGCAAACCTTCTTAGGATCTTTAGGATCGATATAACCTTCGGGTTGTACCATGTACAACTCCTCCTCCAAATAACCGTTTAAGAAGGCGGTTTTCACATCCATTTGCCAAATTTCATAGTCATGAAATGCGGCGATCGCTAAGAGAATCTGAATGGAACGAAGCATGACTACGGGTGCAAAAATCTCATCATAGTGCAACCCTTGCACTTGAGTGCAACCCTTTACCACTAGTCGTGCCTTGTATATATCTGGTTGTCCTTCTACAGATCGCTTTATCTTGTAAAGCCATTTGCACTGAAGAGGCCTAGCCTTATCAGGTAAGTCAACCAGATCCCATACATCGTTCTCGTACATCGAGTCCATCTCGGATTGCATGGCTTCTTGCCATAGCTTTGAGTCAGAACACGTCATGGCACCTTTATAGGTTGCGGGTTCGTTACTCTCAAGGAGTAAAACGTCGTCTCTCCCATTCTCCTCGACTATACCGATATATCGATCTGGAGGAATGGAGAGTCTACCCGACCTCCTGGGTTCCAAGGGAATATTAACCGCAGCAGATGAAGAAGGAACAGTTTCCTCCATAGGTTGCTCGGTTGTTGGTTCAGGAATCTCCGACAGATCGAAGGTTCTATTACCTCTCTTGTCTTCGAGAAACTCTTTCTCTAAGAACGTCGCACTAGCCGCAACAAAAACACGGTGTTCGGTAGGCGAATAGAAGTAATGACCAAACATTCCTTTGGGATAACCAATAAAGTATGTCTTGACCGATCGCGGGCCGAGCTTATCCTCGTGTCTCCACTTGACATAAGCCTCGCACCCCCAAACCCGAATAAAGGACAAGTTAGGGACCGTTCCCTTCCATAACTCGTATGGAGTCTTGTCTACAGCTTTAGACGGACTTCGGTTAAGTATAAGAGCAGCTGACAAAAGAGCATAGCCCCACAATGAGTCAGGTACTACCGTGTGACTCATCATGGATCGAACCATATCAAGTAATGTTCGATTCCTGCGTTCGGACACACCATTCAGTTGTGGTGTTCCAGGTGGAGTTAACTATAATACTATCCCGCGGTCTTTCAGGTGTCGATCAAACTCAGTTGAAAGATATTCGCCACCATGATCTGAACGTAGTGCTTTTATCTTTCTATCCAGTTGGTTCTCAACCTTATTCTGGAATTCCTTGAACTTGTCAAAGGACTCACTTTTATGCTTCATTAAGTAGACATGTCCATATCTACTCAAATCGTCCGTGAAAGTGATGAAATACCTATAGCCATCTCTAGCGTTGATTGACATAGGTCCGCACACATCAGTATGTATGAGTCCTAATAGGTCAGCAGCGCGCATTCCAACACCTTTGAAGGAAATTCGAGACATTTTGCCTATGAGACATGATTCACACGTGCCAAAAGTTTCATAGTCAAATGGGGCAATTGTCCCATTATCAATGAGCTTTTTCACGCGTTTCTCATTTATGTGTCCCATACGGCAATGCCATAAATACGTTTGATCTTTGTCACCAACCTTTGCTTTCTTGTTACTCACATGCATGATTTCTGTGGTTTGATCTAAAACATAAATTCCGTTCATGGAAACAAATTTTACCATAAATCATATCGCTCAATGAGAAAATACACTATTATTCTTAATTGAAAATGAAAATCCTTCTTTATCAAGAACGGATCTGAAATAATGTTTTTAGATAAACTAGGTACATAGTAAATGCTTATTCGAAATAACTCAAATCCACTTGGGAGTTGGATTACATATGTCCCATCAAACGGCAAAGAACTCTTGCTCCATTCCCCACTCGCAGTCTACATCACCTCTTGCCGGAGTTCCGATGCTTCTTAGGCCCTCGCAAATGATTGCCTGATGAGAACCACATCCAAAGATCAAGTACCCAAGTTCAAACTTGCATGGTTAATCTCAATCATATGAATAAAAGAAGACATACCAACAGAGCGACGCGCCTCGCTTTTATGTCCTCAAGATACACGGACGATTCGCCTCCAATGCCCAGGCTTGTGGCAATGGTGGCACTCCATGCTTTGCTTAGCTTTTGCCTTGCCTTGTGAGCTACCGCTAGACTCACCAGGCCCACTCTTAGCAACCACCGGCCTCTTGAATTTTGGCTTACCTACTGACTAGGTTAGCGGAGCCTTACTCCTTACCCTTCTTGTTCCCAATCATGAGAACATCTTGCTTCGTGCTCCCACTCAACTTGAGATCACTCCGCCTGCATGCGAGGAGTGAATGCGATTCATGCACTTTACGCATGTCATTCATGTAATAGTTTGCCCTAAAGAGAGCATACCCATCATGAAGAGAGTGAAGCACTCGATCAATGATGATCTTCTCATCGATCGTGCAACCAAGCTCCTCCAATTTCTCAACGTTCTCGATCATGGCGAGAAGGTGTGGACCAACCGGTTGGCCCTTTTGGAGTCTAGCTTCAAAGAAACGACTAGTATACTCAGAACTCTTAATTCTCTGAGCTTTGAGAATTCCTTAGTAAGCGGTGGTGAAAATCTTGTTTGCACCCTGGGTAATGAATCGTCTTTGCAAATTGGATTCCATTGCATAGATGAGCACGTTCCGTAACGCACCCGCCTCCATCATGAAATCATTATAAGCTACGACTTCATCTCCTCCTGCATCGGGAGCTGGTTCGGCCGGCATTGGCTCAGTCAAGTACTTGAGCTTGCCGTCAGCTATGGCGGCATTCCGTAATGCGGCCTCCCAATCAGCAAAATTGGACCCATCATTCTTCAGTCGAGTGGACTGATTCATGCTGTCCATAAAAATTCTCAGCCATGATTCACGTTCAAGTGTGACACTCGGCATTGGTCCTTCAATACGAACAGCCATTTGTTATAGTAGTTATATCTGTATATAACGTATTCGAAACTGTGAAAAGAAAGAAGAAGAAGAGAATAGATAAGAAATCATGGTTTTAAGAATTTAAGTCAAAAACAATAACATTTTAATGTAATGACTCGTGCACTCATATAATCGACCTCCCTCGAGAATTATATAAGCGATCCCAAGACTCAATTTCTTTAAATTGATAAGCCAACCTCTTGGCTAATTCTACTGTTAGAATTCTTGGTTGATAGATTTCAGTAAATCCTATCTATTAGCCCATCATAACTTCGAGATATTACTCGAACTATAACGTTGAGATAAACTAAGTCGACAACCACTACTTACCCAACGTAGAAGGGGTCATATTATGCCTACCGACGAAGAAGGGATTCATAGTGGTTCGACTTATAAAGACTAATTCTCAATTTCAGTTTTAGAGGAAGATCCCATCAACTCATTTTAATTCATTTTAAGTGAACTAATATCTAGCATTATCGTGAATGATTAAATTGAGGTGATAGCTCTAAACAAATGACATCCGTATGTCTATGATCTAGGATGCAACTATATGATCCATTTTCATGCATATTAGGTGGTTTGGTTTAGGTTAGGCGGAATATGATGCTACTCTCTAACGTGAATGCAATAAAAACGGTAAAGAAAAACGCAAAAATGAAAAACACCTAGTGTGGCCTATCCCTATGAAAATAAAGACAATACAAAGTGGAATCCATCCATGGACCCTAAGCAAGTCTTCATCCTTCATCTTGGGCTTTAAGTGGGAGTCCATCTTGAATCTTCATCTTGAAATCTTCTTAAAATTACAATTTTGAATTACAAAAATAAACCTATTTACATTCTAATTCAAAATATGCCAAAATTAAAAATATTACAAAATTGGAGATTCGAGATCTCAAAAATACAACCAAAATTGTGTTTCCTTCATTACGAAAACACAATTTTCTAAGGCCACACTAGTAAATTACAACCGTTTGTACATAATTAATGCGTAAAATAAAACCATTCATTCAAACATTCATTCACAAACATAAATAAATAGCATCAACTAAACATAATAGAATTAATGCAAACAAATTGATTAAATCCAAACCACCTCTTTTAAAATGATTATCATTATGCAACAATTCCTTAATTGTTCATAATATCTTAATCAAAATAATAATCCAAATCAATTTATATTATCATTATAACATAAATTAGATCTCATAGAATATTTTAAACCCTTTTTAAAATATTAGGTATCATATTTATTATGAACTGCTTCATAATAACACAAAATATATTATCTTTATAATATAACATAAAACATAGATTTCCAAAAATTAAAAAAAATTTCGGCTAAAACATGGAAAAACCGAATTAAAATAATTTTTTTTTTTTTTTTTATTAATTAATGGAAACTTAAGGCCAACATAAAAAAAAAAAATTACCAAAACTTAAAATAATTTAATACGGCCAACATTAAGATAAATGAATTAAACTATTTTAATTCAATCATGCTTATAATTAGATCGATCCTAATCAATTTTAATCCGTATTAAACATTGACTTAAGAGATTCAATTTAACCTTTTAAATTAAACAACTTAAAACTGATAGATCTAATGATTAGCACACAATATGTTCATTAACATACAAGATTTGATCCTTTTATGTTTTAATTCAATCAGTATTAAATCAAAACTTATACAAAATCATATTTTATAGTTTTAACATCTTAAAACATTGATAAATATGAATCAAATAGACCAAAAACAAGCCAAAAGAATACACAAATCTTACGGCCAACTTGAAAAGCAACCGGCAAATTACAACTTGAAAAGCAACCGGCAAATTACAACTTGATTAAATCATGCATAATTAATTCATTCGGCCCAAAAAGGTCTAACTTGATAAAATCATACGGCCCATTTTAACTTAAGCAAAAACAATCCAATAACCATGCAATTCAATTTTAATGCAAATTGCTCAAGACATACGGCCATGATCAAATTGACCTTAAAACAATAAACCATACGGCCTAACATTATTAACAAACATACATTACCATACGGCCAAATTGAAACTCGGTTTAATGTTATACAAAATTTTGATTTTTATGAAAACCTTATAAAAATTTCATGTGCCCTAAGGCTCTGATACCACTTGTAGGTTTATATCCGTATATAGACCATTAAATTCACAGGATTATAATGAAAACTTTTATAAGATTAATGGTCATAAAACAAAATTGCATAACGTAATAAAGAGATTAAGAATCAACCTCTAATCCTTGCAAAAAGGCCTAAGAATAATACCAAAATTATGGTATCTCCTAATACTCTCACCCAAGATGTATTTGTGATATGCCCTTTAGTTGCTAGAATAATTAGAGAGAAAACAGTTTTTCTTTTCTTGAGATTTTGTGTTGTGTATGAATGAATGAATTAGCAAGAGAATTAGAGTAGAAATAGAAAGCAAATATACTCCTAATTACACTCCTAATGGCCGGCCAAAACAAGGGTATTTGGGGAGATTAAAAACTCCTCAAATATCTATCTTATTGACCAAGAAATTTTATCTAGACTAAAATAAATCTAGACCCTTCTGTTTTGGTCAACTTAGCTTATAATATAATGCAATTCATTAATAGTGTCATCTGTATGGACCGACTATAATATGTTATAAATATCCTTATATTTATAATTTACTAATTAATTATAACGGTTTATATTTAATTAGCTTGCATTATACATGACAATTAAATATAACATTTTATATTCAATTCACGAATTACATTTAACTCGTCTCAGCTAAT
This sequence comes from Dianthus caryophyllus, assembly GCA_023091065.1. Classification (NCBI taxonomy): domain Eukaryota; kingdom Viridiplantae; phylum Streptophyta; class Magnoliopsida; order Caryophyllales; family Caryophyllaceae; genus Dianthus; species Dianthus caryophyllus. The sequence goes on along the minus strand of CM041529.1, from coordinate 3,628,208 downwards.
ATTATTTAATCTGTATTAAATAGCCGTACCATCATTTTACTGACTAACATTTTAGTCAGTAATATCATCACACTTGACTAACATTTTAGTCACATTTGACTAACCTTTTAGTCAACAACACTAACTAACTGTTTAGTCATTAAGTAAGGCATCAATATGATCATTTTCTCAAAAAATCATATTTCTCAAACACATCCTTTAGGTGTGACTCTTAGGGACCAGTTGATCACCGCCATCTGTATGACAATAACGTCAAACTTATCTAGCAAGCCAACCGTTATTGGTAAACGTTAATCAACTGATTAAATACAAAATGTACCCTGTGTACCTTTAGAGATTTATTTATGTTATTGCACTCACTGTGGAGGACACTAACCCCAACAGGGCTGTCCGCCACAACTTCTTGTGGACATCCCTCGCAACCTACACAAGACATTTTTCAAAAAATCTTTACTCCATTTTGCCTTAAATATACACTGATTTAAGTCAAACTACGGGGGTAAACCCAAAACACGAACATTTTACTCCATTTTGCCTTAAATATGCGCTAATTTAAGTCAAACTACGGGGGTAATTTCAAACCTTTCCCAACACAAAAGCCTTTCTGCTCCATTTTGCCTTAATTTAATACCTGTTAAGACAAACTACGGGGGCTAAACCTCAAACTCGCACCTTTGAGCCCAATATCTTCATTTCAACTACAGTTTGCCCTTCGTTAACCACTAACTCGGTCAAACTGGGGGCTTACATAGGTATACAGATGAAAAATAAAACACAAAAACATACCTTTTTCACCTTGTCTCCCCAACTATCCATGCCAGCATCCGTGATCATCGGCAGATACTCAGGCACGTGGAAGGTCTCCCGTGTCCCGGCGATATCCCACTCCACCGTAGTAGGAAAATCTGGGGGCTGAAACGCCAAGTCAGCGTTAGGAACCTACAAGACGAAACACAACAAGTAAGGACAAACTAGGAAAATTTATTCAGAAATTTTTACTCTACACAAACGAACAAGACATACCTCAATAGGCCCACCAGCAAGCCTACCCCACGCAAACTTCGCATAATCCAGCTGACAGAGGAGGAGATTCTCCGACTCCCCCTCGAGATGCATCTGCCTCTGCTGCCGAGTCAAGACCCGTGTCTCGAAAAGAACCTTAGGTGGATCAAGAGGCACGACGAAATCCGGACACCTCGTCTGAATCGCCAGACGCTCACCTAAGTACCAAACGTACCCATACGGCGTAGCTAAGTACAACCGCTGGGAGTCACGCTCCCGGAAGCGCACCCACAGCCCCTCAGGAACGCCCGTGTACTGCTCCCACGGACGCGGGCGAAACTACAACAAAAAGACACGTATCAAACATATTTCACGCAAAATCATCTAGATACATGCTATTTAGAAGGTTTCAATACATACCTGACCACTCCTCAACTGGTTCAGCTGATCTCGGACAAAGTCGTACGACCAGTCAAACCCGATACGACTACAAGTACCCCAAGTCCACACCGCCGGATACTTCTTCTCCATAGCAACAGCCGGCTCGGGGAGGAAGAAGAGGAAGGGGCTGTAGATCCAACACTACATAAGAAACATAGACAAGTTAGAACGAATACAACACATTTCAAGACAAAACTATTGAAGACAAGAACGACGTACCTCCATCAACAAACCAGGGAATACTAGGGGAATCCTAGACGCCTCATCCATCTTCCGTGGCCTCACAGCATCCATGCAGAAACGAATGCACAAACCCAAGGCCGGGGACACCCAGTCGTACGCCCCGATCGCACTTCAGTCCAGAAGATACATAAGCACTGAAGTAGCAACCCGCTCTCCCTTCTCACCGAAGTAAGCAGAGCTAACAAAGCACCAGAGCCACATACGAGCATTCTGCTCGTCGCTCCAAGCCCCAGGACCATGCTGAGTCTTCCCCTCGAAGTACTCCATGATGTAACTCGTCTTAACGGAATTAGGCGCCTTTCCCTGACAAGGCACCTCCAAACCAGCACCAACAGCCGCAAGCACAGCGCTGTCGTCAATAGGCGGCGCCAAACTGAAGTCCATATCACGGTCGCCAAAGGGCAGACCCGTGATGATAGCATACGCAGACAAGGTAATGCCTGCCTCGAACCCCGGCAAATGGAACGTCGTGGTCGTATCCCAATACCGGTCAAGGAACGCTCGAACGATCCTTAAGTTCGCCGTGGTCCGCGAATCTATAATCCGGACCCAACGCTCAACTAACGGGCCCAAAGCACACCTATCTATCTTCTCCCTCGTCACGGGAGACAGAACCTCTCTATATGCCCAATTGATGGACGAAATGCCAGAAAACGTCCTCATATATCCTACTTCAAGCCCAGTAAGGGCCCGGTGCGACAAGTGACGCTCACGGTCCGCCAACAGGGTGTGACCATCCCAATTCTTCGCGAAGGGACGGTCAACACGCGGACCATGACTCGCACGACCCCTACCACGACCACGAGACCCTGAAGCCTGTGAAGACTCGCCCTCCTCCATGGCCTCTACCTCTCGCTCCTCCTCGCCAATCGCACCACCATGACGGCCACGAGCGCCCATACCCCGCCCACGACCCCTCCGGGTCGGAAAGTCAACGGATCCAGGAGAAGGATCCCTCGCGCTGAAATCACGACGTAAACTCGTACCACCAGGAGTGGTAGGCTCCTCAGCCCTAGAGCCAGTACTCCGACGAGACTGAGCCCTCGTCGTAGGAGGTCCAGACCAATCCTCATCTGCGACATTTCAAGAACATAAACATTTACAAGATGCAAGACGAAGACACACAAGTAACAACAATCCAACAAGAACACCCTTCACAGGGCCCTTTCAGACTTAATTCACAATTTCACTGAAAGCCGCTCTATACACATCAAAATTTCAACTTTGATGGTTTCTATACACTACATTGACCTTCAATTACACCCCAAAACAATTAATTGCATTTTGGACTTGCCGATCAAAAACCCCTAATTTTGACCTAAGTTCTCCGTTTTAATCGACTTTAAACCTCAATTTGAAGGCCGATTACTACCATTTTTCAAAAACTAACACCATAAACATATTATACTAGTCAAGGGCAACCTATGGCGAAGTTTAATTGCAATTCCGAGACCGAAAATCCGGGTCCGATTTTTGGGTCGGGACTATTTCATACGAAAATGGTCCAAAAACGTCTCAAACGTTACACACTTCACGCAAGCATTCAAGAATAGCATAATACAAGGGAATGGCATCGTTCTCTAGTGATCAAACGACAAATTTCAAGCAAAAAGACGATTTTTCACCAAAAACGTCTTTTCTACATTTCAAGAGCGATCTAACCATTTACAACATCAAAATGCATAAAAACAAGTTAAATGGAGTATTACCTTGATCCATTTTGAAGCAAAGCAAGAAAAACGCGCGAAAACGGCTTTGAAATCGCAAGGAAACGATTTTAGAGAGAAAAAACGTAAAATGGGAAATGATGTATGATACACAGCAAAACCGTGTTTTATAATGACGAAAAAACCCAAAACCCTAATTGCAAGGACGCTTGCGATTTGGGGATTGAGTCGCAAGGACGCTTGCGATTCCAGCCTTGGGCATTTTCGTGTTTTTCCCGTTTTTAGGCCTAATCTGGGTTTCTAGTTCACTTTTAACCCGTTTTAGTACTTTTTCACGTCGCGTCGCTCGGTTAAGGCGTCACCTAAAGTCCGCCACACACACTCTTTAAACGAGTTTAAGCATAACCACAACCTTTGCGTTTACACATGAGCACTAAGCATGAACACTTTTCCTCGGACGATGATTCCCGGCGGACCTCAGCACTCTTTACGAGACCAAGCACCAGCATAAGCGCTAGCACGAAGCACAAGCATCTGCGCTCTTTTACGAGACCAAGCATCTGCGCTCTTTTACGAGACCAAGCATCCGCGCTCTTTCACGAGACCAAGCAACAGCAATAGCACGCAAAGGCATTTGGCAGGCAGGCATGCCCTTACAAGTATGCAAGGACCGTCATGTCCCTAAACATGTTTGTCCCTCCCCGGATAAGCCCGGTTCGGAGTCCCCGTCTCACCCATGGACACATACTCCGCGCCGCTGATAACATCGAGACTGTGATGGTCCGGATGTTATCGTGTAGTTTGACTTTCGCTTTAGTCCTAAGCTCGGTCAAACTGGGGGCTCTGTGGATACCCACATCCGTACCTCCCGCCAAAAACCCAGTGATGTAACAATGGACTTTTATCGCATGCTTTTATGTTGACTTAAATGGTTCTAACTATGACGAATTCAAGTTAAATGTTTTGAAATGCAAATGAGGTTTCTTTATGGGTCATCACTCTTAGTGTCCTTAGGTCCAGAGTCAAGTTTGTCTCAGGTTCAGGTCCTAATCGGCATGCGCACACCCCTTCCTATGACACACAGTCTAATTGATCCTTTTACATTAACAAGGTTCAATTCGATTCTCCTAAATCCCTAAATTTAGGACCAGTCGCTAAAACCACCTTTTAGGACTGGCAAACACCTAGGATAGCCTTACGGAATGTCCTATTTCACAAAACACTACAAAATACACCCTTTTTACATTTTCAGGGCTCGGGTCCAGAACCGAGCCCAAACCCGTTCCTGGCCCGCCTCCTAAGGACTAGGATAACCTAATCAAAACCCTACAACCAGCCACCACAACGTATCTTAGAGCTCAAGCAAGATTATACCGTATATCCTAAAATATAATTTGGAAATATACAGAATAAAAGGGTAATGCCCGCCCTACCAATCGCACGAGGCCTTGCGATTAGGGCAGGCAGCCGCAAGGAATCTTGCGATTGCCCCAAGCATTCGCAAGGAGCCTTGCGATTCCTAAGTCCGGTTTTATCCCCTGGCTTTCCTAATTCTTGACGAGTTCTACACTATAAATACAGCCCTCCACATACGTTTCAACACACAATTTGACATCCAATTCACAGCATAATTTCACAACTCAAAGCCTCACGCATAAACACCTTAGAATTCTTCATTTTCCTAGTGTTGAATTCTCCCTCTTTGAAGCGAAGCGCTGCCGGTTTCCTGACTTGAGACAGGTAGGTCTTAATCCTAACATGGATTAAGGTTTTCTTTACTTCTTTGACTAGCAAGGGCCTACATTAGGCTCACCCCGACTTTGGTACACGAGTCTGGTTTTCATATGGCGGCCATGCACCTCGAATACACACCATATTCGTAACACCTTTCCAAAGTCGCATAAACAACTGACCTCTTTCAAATAAATCAATGGACAATTGAACATTTATTTTATTGTATGCATTTTAGCAAATCCTCATCTTGCATCTAAATCACTTAAAATGAATTCGTCATTAAACTGAACTGTTTTCGTTAACAAGTTAAGCATGCTTAACTGAGGGTTTTAAACAATCTCTTTTGCATTATTTTTACAACTTATATCGCACTTGTACGTAACGAATTACTTAGACTCATGTATGATTATTTGCATTGTTCTCAAGTCTAGTAGAGGCTATCTTTTGATAGGCTTTTCCAAAAGATCTTTCATAAAAACATTATTTTGAATTATACTTTAGAAGAGTACCCTCACCCGAATCCGAATCTGGTTTCACAATAGCCTTAGATAGATGGGTGTCGACGTGCCTTGAACTCTAAGACGTGTCTTTGAGCATGAGGACACGGAGGCGGGTTCTAAATTTCCCTCATAATTTACTGGCGGATCCAAAACAGTTTTTAAAGGTTTTTTGTACTTAATCTTTTTAACTTTTACGCCCTTAGCAAGATGTCGAGTGGTTCCATGTTAATCCCGGTACCTACACTTTTTTTGTGGCAGGTATGCCAGGGGATGGGATTATGTGAGGAACTTGTGAGATGGACGCCCCGTAGCTAGCTTTGACTCGTCTTGGATTAGACTTTGGATTAGACTTATACTTGTTTATCGTTCATACTTATGTTGGTTTTGGATTTGGATGTAAGGGGTATTTATTCCCCATTTGTTAAGCTCAACGCCTACTATCTTTTGTTATTTGTTGGAATAGGGAGTAATGACTCGGATTCACGGTGTTTCCGCCACCGTGGCTTTCATTCTATTCTTTTTTTCTTATTTAAATCCTTTTTAAAACGTATTTTATTTTATTTGAAAAATCCGGGTAGTTACAGAAACAAGTAACATGCTTTCATTACTTTTCCCACAATCATATCTGCAGCCAAGCCCATCTGATTTTGAATCGTTTAAGCTGCCCAAGACTGTTGTAGGGCTTACGCATGTGGATTTTTTTCCATTCTGAGAAGTTGGGGTTTTCATACTATTGCTATGTTGTTTTCCCGTCGTTTGCATTTGTTTTTTTCTCAGAGAATAACGCAACATTTTCCAACAGCTCGGATCTGCACTCATTGTAGTCACTCAACACAAGTGTAGCTGCTATCTCTCCTCTATACAGTAAACTCTTACTCTGATCATGAAGTTCAGAATCAAACAGTTTCCCTTCGTAAAACATCATATGGAACATCATAAATACACCAGAATCCAAGTTTGAATCAGTTGAGGTCCACTTGAAGGTTTGAATCCTCATTGGTTTTGATACAAGCAACATTTTCCCAGCTTCAATTTGTTTTCCTATCAAAAAATTCCCAAATTTTTCAACCTACAAGTCATACAAGTAATTGTATCAACAACTAAATTTGAAAAAAAAAAAAATATCACACCCATAAAAAAAAAAAACAGTACAAGTTTCACATTAGTACCACATCCTAACACATGAAGTATCACTAAAAAGTACTAAAAGTATCACAATCTAATACATGAAAAAAAATGACTCAAAGATTCTAGAAAACATCACAGAAGTCCGTGTTCTCAAAATCGACGTAAGTTCTGTATTTTGTAGTGTGATGAGTTTAAATGTTTACAGTGATCTTAGCAAGGCAGGCATAGTCCGTGTTCTCAAAATGGACATAAGTTCTGTATTTTGTAGTGTGATGAGTTTAAATGTAATACTTACAATGATCTTAGCAAGGCAGGCATAGTCCGTGTTCTCAAAATGGACGTAAGTTCTGTTGTCGAGGTAATCGATCGTGTTGTCAATGAAGTTGATGCACACAGAAAAGTAGTGCACATCAAGAAATAATGGCAAAAACACCTAATGAAATGAATTTGTTACAATACATCATTGCAAAAATAATATTTTCAAAATGATGGTGTTTTTCATTGTTTCAAAGTTTACGTATCTTACCAAGTCTGGCATTGCATCAACTTCATCGTTATCCATGTCGAACCATTCATCAATTTTCTTATCACAAATATTTAACCAGTCATTATCCCATGAACTCTCAACTTCCTTTGTTAGATCTTTTAGCTTCTCTTCATCTTCTGTCAACATGTACCTCTCCAAAGGATTCTATTTTAACATAAAGAGTATCAGTATAAACTACAACAAGTATCACATTTTAACACATGAAGTATCAACGAAAAAAATATGACATGTTAAACTATAAAATATCATTTGATACTACTAGAAGTATCAAAAGAATACAGTAAAGGTATCACATCAAGTATGTTTACAAAAATTAATTGCTTGCAATAAAGCATCTTACATTTATCAAAATTATATACCGAATGGTTTAAACTGAAAAAAAGTCGTCTGGGTCTTGGTGCCTTTTTTTTTTCAATGAAGTCATCTTGTTCAACAATATGGACCAACACTCTATAACCGACGAGTCAATCTTAACATTTGGCAATAATGTTTCCATTTCTTCGGCTCCTAAAAAGTGCATCAAACCATATGACGCAAGTCTTTCTCTGCAATTTTAAAAAAGGTTAAATAAACTGCAGTTTGAAATGTAACAGTAAACATATGAAGAATTGTAGATATTTTTGGAATACTTACGGTTTCAAAAGTGTGGTCTGGTCCTTAAAAAACAATAATCCATTACTTCCTTACGATGTTTTAAAACTGGATCAAATATTTTCTTGTTAGATTTCAATAGCTCAAAAATACTTGGCATTCCGACATTAGGTTCTCCACAGTCTATGGTGCATCCAATGTTCTCAACTATTAAATGCACACCAGTAGGAATAGTTTCAAAGTGCAACAAATAGTTACTTAGCATTCTTGGCACAACTACTGCCACTGCTTCATCTTGATTTAAAGAAGCAAATATTGTTGTTATAATCTTGTCGAGGTTCACATCCTCTTCCTCTTTATCTGAACCAACATTCATGGGCTCACTATATTCTATGTTCTGTTCACACTCTGTTTCGGTTGTTCCGCTATACTTTTTACTCAGAGTCGTGTATTGTGCGTCCAACATTTCAGAAAGAATGTCAAAGCTAGGTATCCCTTGAGCAAAGTCTTTAGTTGCCTTTGCCCTTTCGACCAAACCATCAATATAACTATGGAATAATCCATCTTTAAATATTGGTTGAGTTGGTGAAAGTCTAGGTGATAGTGCAGACATTTCTTTTGATGTTTTCTGCTGTTCATGAGCACGATCAGCCTTCAATTGTTCCATCTTCAACTTGAATTGTTCCATATTCTCCGCATATCTTGCGTAGAATATCTCAGAATCATTCTTCATTCTCAACACAATTTCATGAGCATCCTATTAAAGAAAAATAAGTACCATCCTATTAAATATCTCAGATTAATATTATTAACCAAGTTATATATTAAGTATCAGAAAAACAACAAAAAGTATCAATTCAACACAGAAGAAGTATCGTAAATATACGTATAAAGTTTCAGATTAATATCAAGTATCAAAATGGTTTACATGTAATAAATATATCAAAACAATAAACAAGAAGTATCAGAGCTATGAATTAGAAGTTTCAAAAATATTATTCTACTTACATCAACTGGTTGTGCCTTAATTTCTTGTTTAGATAATGTTCTAGGAGGTAGCATTATCAACATGTACCTTCTGGAATTTGTGGTTGTGGTTGTGGCTGTGGTTGTTGTTTTTGTGGTTGTGGTTGTGGTTATTGTTTTTGTTTTTGTGGTTGAGGGTCTGATTGTTGTGGTTCAGATTGTGGTGGTTGTTCAAGTAGCAGGTATTGTTGTGCTTCCGCATTATAATTGATACAAATAGGGTATGAAATCTTACTCACAGGACCATTACCCAATGATCCAGACTTCAACTCATCAGTCACCCTTTCTTTAAAAGTCTCAGCATCCCAATATTGAAGAAGAGGGATATGGTGTGGTGACACAATCCCTCTAAAATCAATACGATAAAAGTAGCTTAATATTAGGACCAGCATGCAGCCAGAAATCACTGTTTTCTTGCTTTTTTTCAAATTTCTCTAGACTCCTGATCAACTTCTGGAGGACATACGAATACCAGTCCTGGTTCTGTATGGTCTCAACGTTTTCAACAGCCCTCAGAAGCTTCATATCCAATGTGTAGTTTGATGTTGGTGCCAAAAAAGATGACATAGAAACAAGAACGAACAGTCTTTTGAACTCTTCCCTCGACTCCCCCCACTCCTTACATTTCTTCAGTCGGTCAAAAACATGTTGCATTCTGATGGGTTCACCATCGTTTGCGAACTCAAACATACTTCGCCATTGTAAACGCAACGCTTCATTTTCTTCTTCTCCAATATGATCCACTGTTTTTGTTTCAACAGGTTGACCAACTCTCGATAATCCAAAAATGTCATGAACGTCATCATTTGTGAGGATGAACTCAAGCTTTTTAGCCACACACATACGACTTGAAGGGTTAAATGTAACAACCTGGTTTTTAGTCGACTTTAATTACTAAGGAGGAAATTAATTAAGTCTTAAACCAGTGTCATTAATTATACATAAAAAACCAAACGTTATAACATCGTTCCAGAGTTGAATAAAACAACTCTAAATACGAAATTTTAAAAGAGTAACGTTGTACATATTACATATCTCTCAAAAACAACTAAAAGTAAGCAATAAAAGCATCTCGTGGCCCCGTCCAAAATCCAGCTTCCGGTCCACGAACGTCCTGCACAATAAACTGATGGGGGGTGCCCGCTGAGCGGACAGTGACTAGCTATGCTCATACTTACCCTCGAATTCAATTACTTTGGTTTATTACTATCGCTTTATAACTATAACATTATGATAAAAACATAAACATGCTTATTACAAATAGCATATAAAGACAAATCAGTCATAATAAGCATGCGGTTTAAAGCGATAAATCATACAAGCATGATATTCAGTTATGAAGGCAAATAACACATAGTATCATAACAATAGTATCACAATAATTCAACAAGATTACAACGCGATATCAGATCGCAAATAGACGTACATATAGTATCATTCTCAACATGGCAATTTCAAACTCAAGGACAACGTCATTCAGGCAATAACCAATCAAAACAAGGAAATACATTCATCATACGTTAACTAATGATTCTTCGTTAGTAAGGCGGAAGCATGCAGACGTAAATCGCGCTATAGTAGACAGGGCCAACAAAGTGGACAAGGCTGACATACTAGACGTCCGCGCAATAGCGATCAGGGCCGAACAAAGCGGACGTGTCTGACAGGCTAAGGATATCTAAGGTAATAAGGACAGCCAAATCCTTTGTCTAATTGAAGGTACCGGGAAAGTGACAGAGACCTATCAACGCCCTGCGCGCGCCCGTTCTCGCCCCGTGCGGGGGCGCCGGGAAGCGGAATGCGCCTCGCAGGAAAAAGTGCGAAGTTTTGAGAAAATGGGGGAGATCATTGCATGAATTTGTGATCAAAAAAGAAAAATAGAAAAAATCCTTTTTGAAAATGTATTTTCGGAGTCGCCACCAAATATTAAAGGAATTTGGAACCTATTCAACGCGTCTTGAAATACAAGACACGAGTGTCTCAGATTTCAAGATGCGTCGATATCTATCAATCTGAGGTTTGAAACCAGAGAAGGATTCGGAGTGAGGTTACTTTTCAAAAGTTTTGACAAAAATGTGTTTTGAAAACTGAAATCAAAAAGCCTACGTAAAAGTAGTCTCTACTAATTTGAAAACATTTAGTTAATTTCGATATTTGGGCTAAAATGACGCTACGTACAAGTGCGAATATATATGACTCGATTAAAATGCATAAATAATGTAAATAGTCAAAATAATGACTTTTCTATGGGAAATGTACGTTTAAATAATAATTTATTGATTAAATTATTACCATAAACGTTATTTTCCGACCTCATATTTGACTTTTTAAGAATTTGTGAAAACCCTCAGTTTTGACATGCTAAAAAGACTCTATGAAACGGTACAATTTAGTGTTGGATCCGTGATTCTAGTCGTTATTTAATGCATGAATGAGGACATGCATAATTATAAAAGTGACGTCGGTTTGCTTTAGTGATAATGAGTCGTTTATTTATGCGATATTGGCGGGGTTTAGACGGATTATGAATCCGAATTACTACAACCGTATTACGAATACGGCTTCGCTAATGCCAATATCGGGTTGGGGTTAATGTAACCCCTTTGTCCGAGTCTCAAAACGTCCCAGAGCGTAGGTAAAATGTTTACCTTTCGAAAGTGAAAAGACGGTATTTTTGAGTGGATTTTGTGAGTGTGTTAATGTGTTTTGTAAAACCGATATATTGAAATGAATGAAGTGGGTTGGTATTTATAGAGGTTGGCTGGTTTTTTGTGGGTGCACAAAACTAAATCGCCTGTGTACAGGCGTTTTTAATTTTGTTTGGGTTGGATTTTTTTTAAGAAAAATCAAAAAGGCGGCTGTTACAAAACAAAAACATAATCGCCTGTTGACAGGCGTTTAACTTTTTAATCGCCTGTCAACTGGCGATTGTGTTTTTGTTTTGGTGGGCTGTTTTATGCCGCCATTTGGTTTTGGTTGTGTGATTAGGTGATGATTATGTTTTATTTGGATATTTTGGGCCAAATTGGTTTTTGGCTCAATTTTGGTTTTCGTGTTTCGGTTTTTGTCGTGTTTTTCGGTTTTGGCTCGAAATAAAATAATATTGAAGTATATTATTTTACGGTTTTGTAGAGTCTAGTTTTGTGAAAATGTGGCACGGGACGCACTTTGGCCCGTTTTGAGTGTTGTGTTAGTGTGCGTTTTGGGTCGTTTTTGTAAGTTTGGGCCGTTTTGTAGCTAGTTGGGCTGTTTTTGTGGCTTTGCTTAAAAAGACGTTCCTGTTTCGTGCTCGTGTTGTGCTTGTAATGACTAAGAGTGACATTCATTTTTATGATTATGCAAGTCCAAATTAATACGCTAAAAATGACTAAATACGTTTTAGACACTTTTGTACCGTTTCGACTCTTTTAAAAGCATGTATGAAAGTCCTTTTCATCATCGGGTTTTTTTTTGGGGGGTACGGATACAGGTATCTACAGAGCCCCCAGTTTGACTGAGCTTGGACAAAGCGTTAGTCAAACTTAAAGATAGTATCCGGACCATTATAGTCTCGATACTACCTGGCGGCGCTAAGCATGTGTCTTATGGGAGAGACGAGGACTTAGCGTCGGGAATTGCGGGGAGGGACGACATGTTTTTAAGGACATGACGGTCCTACATGTTTAAGGGCATGTCGGCCTGTATGTGGCCTGAGTACTCCCAGCTGGCGTCTTGTTTGTGTCTTCGCTTGGGCTTCGCCAGGCTTCGCCAGCGCTCGGGTGTGCTTTGCTTGCGCTTCTGGCTTGCGCTCCTCGCTGTGCTTTGCTTGCGCTTCTGGCTTGCGCTCCTGGTTGTGCTTTGCTTGCGCTTCTGGCTTGCGCTGGTACGGACGTCTCGTAAAAGAGGTTACGTGTTTTTGTGTTTATAAAAAGGGCTAGGTTTTTATGAACGTCTCGTGAGGAGGCTACGTGCTTTTGTATTTCTCATAAAAAGGGTTAGGTTTTTATGTACGTCTCGTGAGGAGGCTACGTGTTTTTCTCATGAAAAGTTAGGTTTTTATGGACGTCTCGTGAGGAGGCTACGTGGTTTTCTCATAAAAAGTTGGGTTTTTATGAACGTCTCGTGAGGAGGCTACGCGCTTTTCTCATAAAAAGTTAGGTTTTTATGGACGTCTCGTGAGGAGGCTACGCGCTTTTCTCATAAAAAGTTAGGTTTTTATTGACGTCTCGTGAGGAGGCTACGTGTTTTTCTCATAAAAAGTTAGGTTTTTATGAACGTCTCGTGAGGAGGCTACGTGCTTTTGGTTTTGAAATTGTGTTTGAAGCAAGGTTAAATGTGTATTGGGCCGAGGAAATGGCCCAAAACAAAACTGAAACCCATGTGATAAAAATGTAATCGCCTGTAAACAGGCGAATTAAAATTTAATCGCCTGTTTACTGGCGATTAGGTTTTTGTTTGGTGTTTTTTGGTTAAAACACGGGAGAGAGAGAGTTGGCTCATTTTCATCCGTAAAAAAACAAAAACAAAATCGAAAACCTTTAAAACTCGTCTTGGCGATTTTCTTGATCAAAAATCGATTTTCCGACTCCTACAATTCATCATGGACCAAGGTACGTACTCAACTCACTTGGTTTTTCGTGTTTTGAGTTTGGTTTGAGTCGGTTTTAGCTTGAAATACCGTTTTCTAGGGTTTAGGTCGAAAATGTCGGTCTGATTCGATTTTAGCCCTCGTCCTAGCTTGAAAACGCTCGCTATGGTTGGTATTGTGCTTGCCTCGCTTGTCTTGCTGTCGTTATGTGAAAACCCGGCTTGTGGTCTCGATTTTCGTGCGTTTTGTAGTGTAGGGGCATTTTGGTCATTTTTGAAAACGTCTCGAAAATGGCTCAAAACTTCAGTGTAGCTTACCCATTAGTAGTATAACGCGTTGGTGAGTTCGGTTTGTTGAAATGGTGGCGAAAAACGGTTCGTTTGGGTAAAAAACCGTGTAGGAGGGGGTAAAGTCGGGGCTTGTGCTCTGTTTTTGTAGCGTAAGGCGATCCCGAATGGCTTGGTTTTTTTGAAAATGTTGTAGCATGCCTGTGTGGAGGTTTGGGTGACTTGTGTGCGAAAAACGGCCTGAAAAACCGTGATTTTCGAATGCTTTGGTATAAGGGCCGAAATCTTGGTCGAAATTTTTCGGTTCCGAAACTTGCCCGAACTCTCTTGTATTGTGTTGTCATGGCTAGTATGGTATATATTTGGTCTTGTTTTGTGGAGAATGCATGGTTTTGAGGTGTTTTGAAGCTTAGGTTAAGTTTACAAAGACCGTTTTTTCCTCGTTTTTCGCGCCTCAAGGGCTGAGTATGTCGTATGTGTTGACTAGGGGGTTGTTTTGTGGGAAGTTGGGGCTTTTTGGTTGAGTTATGGTCAAGAAAAGGCCGTTTTTGTATTTTGTAAGTGTTTTGTAAAACCTATTCAGTCGAGGCGTTTGGGACATCGCTTTCGTATAAAATTTTTTGCACGTGTTTATTGTGATTTATGGGTTGGGTCTGTCTCAGAAAATGTGGGTTTCTGGCTTTCTGTAGCGTTTTTCCCTTTTCTGCTATTTTTGGGTTAAAAAGGCCTGCTTTCTCCCTTTTGGCTAGTTCTCTGCTGCTTTTGTGCGTGCTTGCTCTTGACTTGACTGAGTAGGACGTATATATCGTATACGTCTCATGGAATTTGATTTTCTGTGCTTCTGCTCCGTTTTGGCCTTATCGGTGGATAATGCAGGCCTTAATGCTCGGTTTCCGTTGTTTTTGCTTGCTTCTGCTTTCTTGAGTGATTTGTTGTTGTCGTCGTCTGAGTATGCTTTTTGAATCTTGTGTAGGTGATCCTAAGCCTTCAGTACCTACTTCCAGTGACATGGATCGAGTCTTGGCTGGTGTTGACTTTACTGTTCTGAGGGACGAGCATACTCCTACTTCGGGTATGCCTGCGCCCTTGGAGGTTTCCGATGGTCCGTCTCAGTCGGACTTGCTGAGAGCTTTTCCTCAGACGCCTGGAGCTTCTACGACGCCAGGGAGTGAGTTTCAGGGCGCAGTTGTGGAGTCTCCTGCCTTTTCTGCTAGTGGTCTTTGGTCTTTGTCGGTCGTCGTCTGGGCCCTCTGCGAGTGGCTTTGGACATGGTCTTTGTTCTGGTGGTCCCGAGCCGCCGGTTAGTGTCGCGGTCGTGGCGTTCGCCGAAGTCACCCGCTTTCGGTAATGTAGTGCGGCGAGAGGCCGCCGTTAACGCGGTCTTCTGGTGATACCAGCGGTAGTGGAGCTGCTGCTGGGTCGTCGAGGTCTCCTGTTGGTGGCCGAGGTCAGGCTCAGGGTGTCCTCTCAGAGTCTTTGCAGGGGCGCGGACGTGGCGCTGCTGTGGAGACGTCTGAGGCTCCTGGGGGAGGCCGTGGTGGAGGTCGAGGTGTAGCTGCAGGGTCTTTGCAGGGACGTGGTCGTAGCGGTGCTGGAGGGACGCCTGTGGCTTCGGGAGGGGGCCGAGGCAGAGGTCGTGGCGTTGTTGCAGGGGCTTCGCAGGGACGTGGCCACGGCGTTGCTTCAGGGGTGCCTGCGGCTCCTGGAGGGGGCCAGGTTAGAGGCCGTGGTCGCGGTCGGAGGAACCCGAGGAAGAAGCGCAAGGTGGATGAGGCTTCTGGTGAGGGCAGCAGTAGGCCACGACGTCGAGCTCGTGCTGCTGCCGAGGGTGGTGACCGGGACCAGCCGAGGTCACGGTGTTTTTGAGGAGGGTGGAGCAGGGGGAGACCCTGTGGAGGTCACGCGGAGGCGTGGTCGTGCTCGGGGTCCGGGGAGCCGTTACGAGGATCCTTCTGAGTTGGAGGAGTCTTCGAGTGACGAGGAGGAGGTTTCGACGAGATCGGCGCAGAGGCCGCCGCCGAGGCCGAGATTGCCGAGGTCGCCGCCGCGGGCCGCCGCCGCCAGCCGCCGACGCCGCCAGCCGCCGCTGGCCGCCGCGGGCCGCCAGGTCGGGTCAGGTTCAGGGCCAGGCTCGGGAGCAGGCGGAGGGTGATGCTGAGGCTGAGGGCCATGCGGAGGCTGAGGCAGAGGCTGAGGGTCATGCCCAGGACGCAGGTACGGCAGCTCTTGAGGCTGCGACGGAGGTTTTCATGGGGATGGTTGACGAGCTGGGCGAGAGGCCTAATTATCCCCATGGTCCGCGCTTGTGGTCGCAGGTGGCCATTGACTGGGATGGCGTGACTCTGGTTTGGAGTCGCTTGGAGCACTTGTCGATTCGAGTGAAGGTCGGTTTCCCGTTAGGCTCGATGAGGACCTTCTCTGGGTTTCGGACGGTGTTTGACGTGTTTGACGGGAGGCTCACGCAGGAGGAGCGGGACATAGTGCTCGGGACAGCCTTTGGTCCCCTGGTGCAGAAGTGGAGAGAGGTGCGGGGTAAGCGGGTGAACTCGCGCCTTACTGTGCTTCGGGCGTTGCTGGATAGGTTTTGGTATACGACCAACACCTTCCACATGCCTGGTTACGAGGTTGGCGTGACTCTTTCTTCGTGGGCAGTTGTCACGGGGCTGCCTCATGGTGAGGGCGTGCTTGACTGGGGACGTGAGCGCCCTCCTATTGATAGTCCACGCGTCGTGCGGTTGATTGGTGACGGGGTTCGGTGTGGGGTAGGTGAGGAGCACACGTTTCAGCCCCGGACTATTTGGTTTGCTGACTTCTTCGAGGGGAAGAATAAGAAGAAGGGGTCTACTCGAGCGAGCGCTGAGCAGAGGGCCTGGCAGTGGTTGTGGTGGTTCCTGACGGCCACCCACTTTGGCGACAAGGGGGAGCGAGCGTCGGCCGAGTGGCCGATGGCTCTGTCAGACATGTCACGCCTTGGTGACTTCGACTGGGTTACTCCTGCTCTGGGTCTGTTGATCCGGTATCTGAGGGACGCGGTGCGCCCTGACCGGATTGACGAGGATCTGAATGTGTCTCGTGGGCCCTGGTCTTCGATGGAGGTAAGTTTTGATTTTGCAGAGTCTGTTATCTTGTCTTTGCTTTCCTTTGTAACGTTGTATTGCGATTGCTTGCAGCCTTGGTGCTACGCCACTTCCCTCTCTCGCTCCGGACACGCTCAAGGTTGAGGCGCAGATCCGCTTTCCATGCCTACGCCGACAATGATCGGAAAGGTATTGGCCTAAACTATGATGCGGCTCGGGTGCGCTTCAACGGGATGACCGTGGATAAGGTAAGGGTATTTGTGTTTTGTACTTTGGTCTTTTGTAGCATGTTTTTGGGTTTGTGTTTGTTTTTGTGGTTTACAATTTGGTTTTGTTTTGTAGTTCGTTCGCGACCCTTGGAGGAAGTTTACCGGCGTTCCTCCGACGATTGGAGCTCGCTTTGGTCCCCTTGACGGACGGCGGCTGTATATCGAGACCCAGTATGGCTCGTACTGGTACTTGGGTGAGCGTCTGTCTGCGCAGACGGGTCGTGGCGGCTTCATCGTGCCTGCTCCTCCGCCCTCGGTTTTGTTTGTGGAGACGCCTGACGCTAACGAGCGTCGTGACGTGTACCATGAGGGTGAGTCCGACTCCCTGCTGCGGCCGGCTGAGGATTACGTGACTTGGGCACAGCATGCCCTTGCTGACGCTGTGATCGAGGTATGTTTTGTTGTTGTTTTTCTTTTTTGCGTTTTTGGTTTTTAAAAGCAAAAATTTACCCTGTTTTTGTTTTGTAGCGACGTGATCCTGATCTTGAGTGTCTGCCACCTCCGTTCGTCGAGGATCATTGGTCGTGCACGCAGGTCGCCAAAGATTCGATTGTGTTGCCTGCGTCTATGTCCGTGGTGACCGATGCGGGCCTGGAGAGGTGGGATCCGCGCGTGAGAAAGGTATTCACTTTCTTCTTCGTACAGCATGAGTATTATGTAGTATAGCCCCCAGTTTGAGTAAGATTTTAGTGTAAAATCATTAGTCAAACTCTTGTGGAAGCAGTTTCTGATTGTAGCCCCCAGTTTGAGTAAGGTTTTATTGTAAAATCATTAGTCAAACTCGGGTGGAAGCAGTTTTTGATTGTAGCCCCCAAGTTGGAAAGCTAAATGTATTTCTCGTGTCGTGGCAGGTGACGGCTGAGGTGCACAGGAGGCTGTGGCGGGCGGCGAACCGGTGGAGGGCGGTCGTGAACGAGAAGGTGGTGGATGCTTGCAGGGCTCAGAGGGAGGCGGCCGACGCTCGACTTGAGTTAGCGAGGGTCAGGGCTGAGGAGGGTGCGAGATCGCGGGCCGAGCTGGAGGCTGCGCATACCGAGGAGCTGGCGAGAGTCCGGGCAGAGCTAGAGGGTCGGCACGCAGAGGAGCTGGATAGGGCGCGTGCTGAGATAGACTCATGCGTCTTGCCTTACGTGTGACCATTCGCAGTAGGCTTGGACTTGTGTGTATATTGGACTTGTATTATGAATATTAGTATATTTTTTGTAATGGTTTATGTATTGGGACTTTGTGTAGGGTTGATTTTCTGGTTTTGTGGGTGTTTATGGGTTTAATTCGGTTATTTTGTCTTGTTGCGAAAAATGCATCCCTGTGTCGTAGTCGGGTCTGAAATCCTCGCGTATTTGCTTGCCGAGCCGCATTCGCAAAACATTGTTAGTCGTAAAAGCATATATACATGTCTCGATTGAGACTGACTCGCTAATGACCAAACTAAAGGCAAAAGTGGAGTTTTGAAAAATGCTGTTTAGAAAAATATTTTAGACTCGTAAAAAGACGTTTTTGACATTATAAAAATGTGAGCTAAAACGACGTTTTGAGACGAAAATTGTGAATGCGAAAATCGTATTTTGTGTGGGGTTTAATTTTTGTGTGATTATCGTGTTTTGTGAAAAATGAAAAATACGAGAGACGGGAGTCGATTACGCAAATCGAGACGACGCATCGGGGTCGTAAACGTCGGCTAGGAGGTCGGTAAAAATAGTGTAGGGGTAATAAGTTAAAAAATTTTAGGGTATAAGTGTGTAAGAAGTGTAAGAAATCGAATAATTTTGTCAGAAAAGAAAAAGAAAATCGCCTGTAAACAGGCGATTTTACTTTTAATCGCCTGTTTACAGGCGATTACAATTTTGTTTTTTGGTTTTTGTTTGATTTATTTTAATCGCTTGTTCTCTAGCGTTTAAGTTTTTGTGTTGTATTTCGTTGTGCAAATCTCGGCTATAAAAGGAGGGCTAGGTTAACTCATTTCACTCATCCTTTCATTTCCCATTCTCGGTTTTCCAAAAATATTCAGAATATTTATGGAACATTTGTCGAATTATGGAGAATTTTGAAGGGAACTTGCGCCGTTGGTGTGCGTCCTTGTCGGGTATCGAGAAGAAGCTTTTGAAAGATTGCGGAGTTGGCGTATTTCGTGGGCTAAGGCAGGTTCGAATGGAGTACGAGTTCCTGGACGCTTGTCTTGAGTATTGGGATCCAAGCCTTCACGTGTTCCGCTTTCCTTGCGGAGAGGTTTGCCCTCTAGTTGAGGAGTTTGGAGCCATTGGTGGGTGGGTGCGCATTAGTTTGCCGGTATGCGTCAGGCAGGAGTTTGGCTATAAGCGGCAAGTTCAGAACTACCACTAGATGACCCGGGACGAGGTGGAAGAGCTATTTGTTGGGAGCCGTGTCAACCTTCATCGCTTGTGTCAATGGTTTAGGAATGACGAGAATGGGCATATCTCTGCTGTGGCCAGGAGGAGGGCTTTGGCCTTTTGCCTGGTACACTGCTACATGTTCCCGGACTCTATATCCGAGGGGTTGTTGGGGGACGCGCGTTTAATTGCCGTGGTGGAGCAGATGGAAATAGGTTGCAATCCCTCTGCTTTAATTCTGGCGGAGACGATCCTTGGATTGGATGACCGGGCATTCAATAGGGAGAATGCGTACCGAGGATGTCCCTTGATCCTCCATTTGTGCCTGATGGAGCGTCTAAATGTGTTGAACGACTTCGGCTTCGATGTTGAGTATGTCGCAGGAGGCATTACCAGTCGTTACATGCGGTGGTCGGGTCCGCATTTAACGCCCCACCGACTATTTCCCTGAGTTTGTGAGGTCATGTGCTATCCGTTGGTCGGTTCCGTGGTGGGGGATAGTTGACGTGATGGCTAGCGCAGTAGGCGATGGTCCCTCCGGAGTTCTCTTATGTGGGTTTGAGATGGGCGTTTACATCCACCCTCTGCGAGTTAGGTGACAAATAGGGTATGCACAGTTCATCCCTGGCCAGGACACGAAGGTACAGGACATGGTTGTGTTGAATAACCAGGTGACTGATGAGTGGGCTGGTGGTTGGATCATGCGCCCTAAGTGGCTTGTGGCTGGTACTGCTGGGACGATCCGGGTATCGAGAGCCTATGTTAAATGGACCGTTGCTGAAAGTGTTCATGATAGGGCTCGTCTTCGTGCCTTAGAGCTTAACGAGCCTCCGCGGACGTCTGCCTACGACCCGATCCGCTTTGGACGTAACAGAGGTGGGGGTGATGCTTCGAGCTCGGCGCCTCTTTCAGCGGCGGAGTGTGTGTTTGGTCGTCGTCGCATACCAGGGCCGGGTGCTCCAGGTCGTCATGGTAATGTTGGGGATCGCCGTAGGGGTTGAGGGTCGGTGCTTACCCGCTCAGTCGAAAGGTTCGGTGGTTTAAGGGAATCCAGTGGGGTTTTGTTGTTGGTTTGTTAGTATTATGTTCGTATTATTTCGTAGTATGAATTATATTATCTATCCTAAACCCGATGTACATGCCGGGACTTGTATTGTAATATATTGTAGTGTTGTTAGTGTAGTTTATGCTCCTACGTCTGAAAAATCTAAAATGTAACCGTTCTTTTTAAGATTAATAAAAATCAGGTTTTTATTCACGACTTTGCCTCATTTTGCTTGTCATTCTGTGTGAAATTCCTTGGCTCTAATCTCTTTTCAAAGGTTTAGAATGCAAGCATGGTTTTTAGGAAATTTTTGTATTGACTATTCCCTCGACTTTTTTAAGCTTTGGGTTTGTCGTTTTGTGTTGAATGTTGTTCTTTTCACCTTCAGGCTTTAAAAGACGAATTTTTGTGTTGACTATGTCCTTGACCTTTTTTAAGCTTTGGACGTGTCATTTTATGTTGAATATTGTCTTTTTACCCTTAGGTTTAAAAGACGAATTTCTGTGTTGACTATGTCCTTGACCTTTTTTAAGCTTTGGACGTGTCATTTTTTTGTGTTGAATATCGTCCTTTTAACCCTTTAGGTTTAAAAGGCGAATTCTGTGTTGACTATGTCCTTGACTTTTTTAAGCTTTGGACGTGTCATTTTGTGTTGAATATCGGTTGCGCTTTTTGCAAAGCTGCCTACGTATCCACGAAAAATGGAATCGAACCGGCGTAGTTCGGAAGTGTACGTTTAGGGGCATACCGGCCCATGAGTTGTGTTTGTTTTTTTTGTGGTGAATGTGCACGTTTAGGGGCATGCCGGCCCATGAATTGTGTTTGATGGATGCATGTTTAGGGGCATGTCGGCCCATGAATTGTGTTTGATTTTTGTAGAGAGAGTGCACGTTTAGGGGCATGCCGGCCCATGAACATGTTTAAGGACATGTCGGTCCATGAACATGTTTAAGGACATGTCGGTCCATGAATTGGTTTTGATTTTTGTGGAGAGAAAGAGCATGTTTAGGGGCATGCCGGCCCATGAACATGTTTAAGGACATGTCGGTCCATGAATTGATTTTTAGAAAATTTCGCATTTTATAGATACATTGCAAGGCATTTTTAAGGGTAGTACTTTTTGAGTTGGTCGAGGTTCGTTGCTAGGTTAAACTCTTGACCGTCCAAGTCGGTTAGTTTTACTGCTCCGCCTGTGAAGATTTCCTTGACGAGGTAGGGTCCAGCCCAGTTAGGCTTGAATTTTCCTCGTGGGTCGACTGGAAGTGGTGCTCGGACTGACTTTAGTACGAGATCACCTACTTTTATGTTTCGTGGCTTAACTCGTTTGTTGAATGCTCGTTGTAGTCGGGCTTGGTACATTCGTACGGTACTCAGGGAATGTAGTCGGCGTTCATCCAGGAGCATGAGTTGTTCGTACCGTTCACGGGCCCATTCTGCTTCCGGGATGCTACTTTTCATTAGTATGCGTAGAGACTGTATTTCTATTTCCACTGGTTGGACGGCTTCCATGCCATAGGTGAGGAAATAGGGGGTCATGCCTGTGGGCGTGCGAATGGTAGTGCGGTATCCCCATAATGCATATGGTATCTTGTTCGGCCAATCTTTGCAACTATCGATCATTTTCTCGAGTATGGTGACGACCGTCTTGTTTGCTGCTTCAACGGCTCCATTGGTTTGGGGTCGATAGGGCGAGGATTTGTGATGTTGGATGTAGTATTTTGTGAGTATGGCTTCCGTCTCGCGCTGAAAGTGCGAGCCTTGATCGCTGATGAACTCATGGGGTATGCCATATCGGCATATAATGTTTGTCTGTATGAATTTGGCGACTTCTTTGGAGCCGACGGTTCGAAAAGATGCTGCTTCTACCCATTTAGTAAAGTAGTCGATGGCCACCAGCACGAAGCAGTGACCTCCTGCTCCGATGGGGTGGACTTTCCCTATTACGTCGATGCCCCAGGTTGAAAAGGGCCAGGGTGAGGTTAGGCTATATAGTGGTGAAGGTGGTACATGTTGGACGTTGCCGAAAATTTGGCAATTGTGGCAGTGCTTGACGTATTGGATGCAGTCTGCTTCCATGGTCATCCAATACCATCCTAGTCGTAGAATCTGTTTGCAGAGTGCTCGAGCGTTCATGTGGGGTCCGCATTCGCCATCATGGACTTGCGTGATGATTTCCTGCCCCTTCTTGTAGTCGACACATATGAGCAGCGTCCCTTGTGGTGTTTTCTTGAGTAATTGTCCCATCTCTAGCACAAATTGGGAAGCTAGGAGTCTGATAGCTCTCTGTCCACGTTTATCGGTGTCGGGTGGGTAAGTGTTGTCTGTTTTGTAGTTGATTATGGCTTGATACCAAGGCTCTGTCTGCTCGGCCTCGTCCAGGTCAATGGTATGGATGTATGCTGGTTCGTCACGTGTTTCGACGATGATGGGTAGTAACTTCATGTCTGGTGGCATGTTGAGGAGGGATGAGAGTTTTGACAGTGCGTCGGCAAACTGGTTTTCTTCCCTTGGGAGGTGGTAGAATTCGATGCTGTCGAAGTTGGTCAGGAGTTTTTGTACTTTTGTTTGGTATTTGGTGAGGGTTTCGCTCATGATTTTCCATGCCCCGGTCACTTGATTTATGATGAGGAATGAATCTCCATGCACCCGTAGGTTCTTTATTTTGAGGGCGATGGCGGCTTGCAGGCCGTAAATGCAGGCTTCGTATTCTGCGGCGTCGTTTGTGACGCTAAAATCGAGCTTGATCGAGAGCGGAGTATGGTCACCACTTGGGGATATTAAGAGTATTCCTACTCCGTAGCCGCGGTAATTTGATGCTCCGTCAAAGTATAATTGCCAGTATTCCTTTTCTATGGCAAAGATTCCATCGTCAGGGAATGACATTGTGTCGATCATGGGTTGTTCGATGATAGCGTTTTCTGCAAGGAAGTCGGAAACTGCCCTTCCCTTGATCACTTTCAGAGGGAGGTATTTGAGTTCATACTCGGCGAGGAGTAGAGTCCATCTGGCCATACGCCCATTTAGGACTGGTTTTTCAAATAGGTACTTGAGGGGGTCCATCAGGGAGTAGACTCTTGTTGTGCTAGTGAGTAGGTAGTGCCTGAGCTTTTTGGTGGCCCAGACTAGCGAGGCGACTTTTCTCGACTGGTTCATACCGAGTTTCGTAATCGTGAAACTTTTTGCTGATGTAGTAGATGGCCCGTTCTTCGTTGTTGACTTCCTGGGCGAGCATGGCACCCATAGCGTTTGGCGTGGTCGTTAAGTATAGCGATAGGGGCAAGTCCTTTTGTGGGGGTACCAGAACGGGTGGATTTGTGAGCAGGCTCTTGACCTTGTCGAATGCTTGTTGACAATCGTCGTCCCATTTCGTATGCTCTTCTTTCTTCAATTTTTTGAAGATTGGCTGACAAATCATGGTGAGTTTGCTGATAAATCGGGAGATATATTGGACTTGTCCCAAAAAGCTTCTAATTTCGTCGATGTTGCTTGGCGGTTTCATACCCATTATTGCCTTGATTTTGGTTGGATCTATTTCGATCCCGCGCTGGCTTACTATGTGACCCAGCAACTTGCCTGATGTGACCCCAAAGGTGCATTTCTGTGGGTTTAGTCGCATCTTATACTGCCTAATTCGGGTGAAGAACTTCCGAAGGTTTGTGACGTGGTTGTCCCTTTCCTTTGACTTCACGATCATGTCGTCGACGTATACTGATAAGGCTTAGTCGCACTCGCCTAGTCAAAGATCATCCAAACTCACTCTACTAGGTAGCAAGGGTAAGTCGGGTCGAATCCACAGAGAGACGGTCGTAATGTTGGTTATTCTTAGCGATTCTAGTCTCGGTTCGAGTATGGTTGGTTAACTAAAGCTAGAGCGAAGGAATAAAGGATTAAACGATTAGGGAAAAGTCTAGGGAATCGGGGTTAGCAAGGGCAAAGCTAGGATGAACGATGGTGACAGAAATGAGTCGGGAATCGCATGTGCTAAGGAATAGGCTCGACCTCTCGGTTCTAAGCGTCCTCTAGGTCTCAAATGCGGGCTCTCGCAACTTACAAGTGGGGGTCCTAATGGTTAGTCTCATGCCCTACCTTAAACTAGGCTTTCGTTCTTAAGTTTAAGGGTAGCAAAGGCTCACTAATCCTTGGCCAAAGGATCAACAAACGCAAACAAAACGAGAAAACCAGAGACACACACAAAACCCTCATCAAATCATCACCAAGTTCATCCAAGACTACTCACCCATGATCACCCTTCATCCCTAGATAGAGGACTACTCACACATGACGTAAACAACAACAAAAGCAATAACAATGGATGAAAACATGATCAACGAAGATATATATTGAGATGATAAACAAAGGAGAGAAGTATAAAACAAAACACAATCAGAAATTGCAAGAGAAAGAGAAGAACAAAGTCAACAATACCGAAATAGGACGATCAAACAAGCAATCTGAGTCGAGAATTCAAAGTACAAGAAGAAAAATTAATCTAACCCTAAATTTTTGATAGAAAGTAGTTTAAAGTGTTAGGAAGATCCCCTCAAAATTTCGTGCGAAAATAATATGTTTTGCCCCCTCAAATAGACGAAACATTTCAAGGTAACGAAGCGTCTCAGCTGTCCCTAGGTGGTCCCGGACGGGACAGGGGCCATCC
Source organism: Dianthus caryophyllus (assembly GCA_023091065.1). Lineage (NCBI taxonomy): Eukaryota > Viridiplantae > Streptophyta > Magnoliopsida > Caryophyllales > Caryophyllaceae > Dianthus > Dianthus caryophyllus. The sequence continues at coordinate 3,603,082 of CM041529.1, read as the reverse complement.
CGGACGGGACAAGGGCACCCAGGACGGGACAAGGTCATCCCGGAGCCTTCAGTTCAAGTCCTCTTTTGTGCTTCTTTTGTACTTAGTTTTTTTCCTTGTTTTTGCTTCTTTTGGCTTGCAGCAAAGCCAACTTCCTTTCTTCTTGTTGTCCCAAGGCTAATGTACTTTGCTCATGAGTAGGGACGAGTCTTAGGATGATAATGTGAACTTCAAACTCGGTCCCAAGGTCCCGGGACACCTTCAAACGCTAAAACGGGGCTCGTGCGCAAGCGAAACGCAACGAAACCAACTCGGAACTTCACGAAACTTCACGAATCCTCTCGAATAGCATCCTACCCTCAAAATATGCGCATTTACCTGCAATATAGACACAAAAACGCAACAGAGCCAAAACGGAGAGAAATAGGAGCTGAAACGCATGTAAAAGCACAAGAAACGCGAAGAAACGCAAACGACAGGGGCTATAAAAATATATAAATATAAGACACATCAAACTCCCCCAAACCGAACCGTTGCTTGTCCTCAAGCAAGCAAGCATGACAGAAAATAGAGGACAAAGCGAGCATAAGAGAACTTCCCCAACAATCACCAAACCGCAAGTAGCATGAGCAAATGGCAATCAATCCCGAATCAACATGGGACGTATGGAAATAACTAGCTAACGGATGAGAATTACAAGACGGCGCAGAATGAATAGCATGGCTTAGACTTAGGCTCTCTAGCAACCAAATCACGGACCTCTCGCGGTTTCCACTCTACTCAAATGATGAACAAGGCAAAGTATATAGTGACACTCACCTACTCGACTTGTGGAAGCACGCCCGCAATCGAATGTGGACCAAATCTCGCATTCCCGTACACAATAATGTCACAAAAACAAAGCAAACATGAGGGCTTACATAGGATAATGAGGGTGTAAAGGCCATAGAGAGGATAAGGGTAAAAAGGTGGATCAAATGATTATGGAAACGTGGAGCTAAGCCACTAGAAACCACTAGTACTACTCAAGTGCTCGTCCAACCAAAACAGAACCCAAACTCTCAAGAAAATGGACCGAAAGCAGCATATCGGTCGCCTTACACATCAACGCAACATGACAACAAATTTCAAGTGCTCGCTCATGTAAAACAACAACAACTTTCTCATTTTTGTGCACACATTTTTCTTTTTTTTTCTTTTGTATTGTGTTTGTATTTTTCAGATTTTTGTATTCTTTCTTTGTTGAGCAAAAAGAGCACACCAACATAAGTTGCGGAAAACCTCATCAAAGGTCGGGGAAACAGCAATCCCGACTCATAATCACCAACACTCTCAAAGCATACGACATCAGCAAGTCGTAGCATGATCACAACCCAGGGACAAGCACAAGAGTAAGCAAAAGCGGTAACTAGCTAGGCTAGGGTAGGCTATTTGGCAATGTAGCTAGCAAACTCATGTGGGTAAGGGTAATAGGATCAAAAATGAGACGATAAAAATCAATATAAGAACAAGGTGAATCATGTGAAATCAACTAAAGCCTCATATGCAATAAACAAGTGACAAAATCGTGGGAAACACGGGATAGGGGCCACACTTATGCGCGTTAATATTACGTACCCCACGAGGAGAACTACTCACAATATAAGCACGGGGACCGGGATAGATGAACCGGCCTCTGGAGGCTAAAAACCTCACGATATAGTAGCTAAGGTCCATGAAATGATAAAGCCAAACGAGTCAAGCACGCCATCATCTGCAAGCACGTCTAAACATCCCCGTAGCGCTAAACCAACAATGTAAATCATGCCAAAGCCAAAGCATACAAGGGAAGGGATGTCGGGAAAGAATAAGGTAAAAACAAGCTCGCAAACAACGCTCGGGATACGTATTTTTGGTATTTTTGAGAATTTTCTGATTTTTTGGGATTTTTGAAATTTTCAGATTTTTTTGAATTTTGTGTTTTTTTGGAAAAAGAAAAACGAAAAGAAAAAACGAAAAGAAAAATGCAAAAAGAAAAGCAGAGCGAAAAGCAAAGCGTTCCTCCCCCCAAACCAAACAACACATTGTCCCCAATGTGTCCTACAGCACATCAACCAGGGACCGTAAAAATAAGGGAGAAAAACGAGCAAAAGTCTCAAAAGAACAAAGTACATACAATGATATTTACAAAATGAAGTGCCTCCCCCAAACCAGCTTTAAACGGGGGGCTTAGCAGGGTACGGGAAGTACCACCAACCGTGGGTCTCGTCATAAACGATCCCGGTTCCATCGTCCTCCTCATCATCGTCACAACCATCGTCATCAACAGCTCGGCCATCCTCATTAGCAACTCCAATTGCGTGGCTTGCAGCAAAGCCAACTCCGTCTGCGCTCAATGCGTCCTGCAGTGCATCTTTACCCGCGTCCGTCCGCCCTAATGTACCTGCAACATCATCACAATAGAGCACGGCCTCAAGAGGGTCCCTCTCGAGGACCTGAGGTAAGTACTCGTCTATACAATCATCAAGAACATCAACCGCAAAGACATGCTCCTCCAACATTGGGCGTTTTAAAGCATTTGAAAGATTAAAAGTAACTTTATCACCTCCGATATCCAACGTCAATTTCCCGTTCTTGACGTCTATAATAGCACCAGCAGTGTGCAAGAAAGGCCGACCCAATATAATAGGAATTTGGGAGTCCTCGGCCATGTCAAGAACAATGAAATCGACGGGAATGAAAAACTTACCAACCTTGACGGGAACGTCCTCCAAAACACCGAGTGGGCGTTTGACAGAACGATCCGCCATTTGGAGCGTGATATTAGTTACTTTCAACTCACCCATGTTGAGCTTCTCGCACACCGAGTAAGGCATGACACTCACACTTGCACCTAAATCACACAAGGCTTTATCAATGAAAGTAGTACCAATAGTGCAAGGGATCGAGAAGCTACCCGGATCTTTCAATTTAGGAGGAGACTGGTTTTGTAAAAGTGCGCTGCATTCAGCAGTAAAAGCAACAGTCTCGACCTCATTGAAAGATCGTTTACGAGTGAGTATGTCTTTGAGGAATTTAGCATATGCGGGGACTTGAGTAACGAGTTCGGTAAAGGGTACAGTTACCTTTAGGTCCTTGACGACCTCCATGAACTTACCGAATTGTGAGTCGAGTTTAGATTTTACCACTCGGCTCGGGAATGGCAATTTGATTTGAATCGGCGGCTCGACCGGCTTAGCTGTCGCTTCCTCTTTCTCGGGCTCCGTTGGTTGCACTCCCACGTGCACACCACCACCACTCACGGCCTCCTTGGGCTCGGCCCCACCTGTAGACCCTGCACTAACACCATTCTCAACATTCAAATCGTTAGCGGAAACATTAGGACTTACCTTGCTTACCTTTACGGGAGGTACATCAACATTAGGCATAGGTGGCCCATCATAGCTTGTTCCGCTTCTTAGGGAGATGGCGTTGGCAGTCTCGTGAGGTTGCTTGGGCTGAGACGGAAGCGCTCCGGGTGCCCTCGTGTTGCTAGAAGACGCAAGTTGAGCCACTTGCGTTTCGAGCATCTTTATGGCCGAATCCTTAGCTTGATCGCTCTTTTGAATGTGAGCCATCATTGTCTCTTGCGTTTTAGCCATTTGCATCATCATGGCTCGCATCTCACTCATAGGATCGGAAACCGGAGCGGCTTGCACTTGCGGTGGGGCATTTTGTGGTTGAAAATGGGGGCGATTGAAGCCCGGGGGGTTGTAAGGTCGTGGAGGATTATTATAGGTGAAATTTTGTTGTTGATTGTTGTATGGTTGTTGTGGGCTGAAATTTTGTTGAAGGGGAGGTGGATTCAAGACGTTTTGGCTCTTGTAAGACAAGTTCGGATGGTTCTTGTAGCCTTCATTATAATAGTTCGAGTAGGGGCTGTTTTGAGTATGTAAAGCATGCACATGATGAGATTGTATGTTCATACCTCGGCATTCCATTGATGAGTGTCCGGATGCTCCACATGAGCCACAAGTCGGATCACTAGAGATATGCATAGCCGCAACCGTTTGACCACCCGCGTTTGAAGAACTACTACCCACTTGCATTTGACTCATCATCATGGCAGTCATCGCATCCAACTTAGCCGAGAGCATAGCCACCGCATCATCGTTCTTGCCTCCGATCCTAGGTACATTCCTAGAGCTCCCGTATTGCGCATTGTGAATCGCCATTGCTTCGATCGTATCAATAGCCTCCTCCACATCGATATTGTCAAAGCGTCCATTTGCCGCGGAGTCAAGCACTTGGCGCGACTCGTTGTAAAGACCGTTATAAAACTGCATGACAATAAACCATTTATCCATACCGTGGTGAGGGCATTGACGTTGGAGGTCCTTGTACCGCTCCCATGCATCAAAGAGAGACTCGTCTCCCCTTTGACGGAAGCTAGTGATTTGGCTCCTTAACATGGCGGTCTTCTCGGGTGGGAAGTACTTTTGATAGAACGCGAGCACAAGAGAGTTCCAATCGGTGATAGCAAGTGCAACTCGATTCAATGAGTTAAGCCACAGCTTGGCTTTGTCTCGGAGGGAGAATGGGAAGAGCATCTCCCGAATTTGATCTTGAGTGACCCCCGTTTGCTTTATCGTAGAGCAATAGTCACAAAAGTTTTGAATGTGCAAGTTAGGGTCCTCACCAGGACTCCCTCCAAATTGAGTGCGCTCGATCAAATTGATAAAAGCCGGCTTTACTTCAAAGTTGTTTGCCGCTATGGTTGGCATAGCATTGCCCGTTGGAACTTGAGCCGCGGTTGGCCTCGAATGATCCGATAGCTTAACCATTATCTTAGGAGGTGGAGGCTCGAGTGTAGCTTCCTTATCGGATAAAGTAGGAGAGGAAGTAGCTTCCAAGTCTTTAAGCAAGTTCTTACGCCTATGCAATGTACGCTCCGGCTCCGGATCAAACTGCAATGCCAAGCCTTTTTGAGACGTACGAGTGTTCCTGGGCATACACAAGCACTAGAGTAGACGTAAGTAACGGCCTCAAGGAATTGAGGTTCCTTGAGACAAAAGAGTAACAAAAGAGAAAAGAACCAAATAAACAACGAAAAACAAAGCCGTCCCCCGGCAACGGCGCCAAAATTTGATAAGGCTTAGTCGCACTCGCCTAGTCAAAGATAATCCAAACTCACTCTACTAGGTAGCAAGGGTAAGTCGGGTCGAATCCACAGAGAGACGGTCGTAATGTTGGTTATTCTTAGCGATTCTAGTCTCGGTTCGAGTATGGTTGGTTAACTAAAGCTAGAGCGAAGGAATAAAGGATTAAACGATTAGGGAAAAATCTAGGGAATCGGGGTTAGCAAGGGCAAAGCTAGGATGAACGATGGTGACAGAAATGAGTCGGGAATCGCATGTGCTAAGGAATAGGCTCGACCTCTCGGTTCTAAGCGTCCTCTAGGTCTCAAATGCGGGCTCTCGCAACTTACAAGTGGGGGTCCTAATGGTTAGTCTCATGCCCTACCTTAAACTAGGCTTTCGTTCTTAAGTTTAAGGGTAGCAAAGGCTCACTAATCCTTGGCCAAAGGATCAACAAACGCAAACAAAACGAGAAAACCAGAGACACACACAAAACCCTCATCAAATCATCACCAAGTTCATCCAAGACTACTCACCCATGATCACCCTTCATCCCTAGATAGAGGACTACTCACACATGACGTAAACAACAACAAAAGCAATAACAATGGATGAAAACATGATCAACGAAGATATATATTGAGATGATAAACAAAGGAGAAGTATAAAACAAAACACAATCAGAAATTGCAAGAGAAAGAGAAGAACAAAGTCAACAATACCGAAATAGGACGATCAAACAAGCAATCTGAGTCGAGAATTCAAAGTACAAGAAGAAAAATTAATCTAACCCTAAATTTTTGATAGAAAGTAGTTTAAAGTGTTAGGAAGATCCTGTCAAAATTTCGTGCGAAAATAATATATTTTGCCCCCTCAAATAGACGAAACATTTCAAGCTAACGAAGCGTCTCAGCTGTCCCTAGGTGGTCCCGGACGGGACAGGGGCCATCCCGGACGGGACAAGTGCACCCCGGACGGGACAAGGTCATCCCGGAGCCTTCAGTTCAAGTCCTCTTTTGTGCTTCTTTTGTACTTAGTTTTTTTCTTGTTTTTGCTTCTTTTGGCTTGCAGCAAAGCCAGCTTCCTTTCTTCTTGTTGTCCCAAGGCTAATGTACTTTGCTCATGAGTAGGGACGAGTCTTAGGATGATCATGTGAGCTCCATACTCGGTCCCTAGGTCCCGGGACACCTTCAAAGGCCAAAACGGGGCTCGTGCATGGCCAGCATAACGAAACCAACTCGGAACTTCACGAAACTTCACGAATCCTCTCGAATAGCATCCTACCCTCAAAATATGCGCATTTACCTGCAATATAGACACAAAAACGCAACAGAGCCAAAACGGAGAGAAATAGGAGCTGAAACGCATGTAAAAGCACAAGAAACGCGAAGAAACGCAAACGACAGGGGCTATAAAAATATATAAATATAAGACACATCATATACCTCAACCTCCTTATGCATCATGTCGTGGAGCAAGGTGGTGGCGGTACGTTGGTAGGTAGCGCCGGCATTTATGAGCCCAAATGGCATGACTGTGTAGCAATATGTTCCCCAGGGGGTTACGAAAGTGGTTTTTGGCATGTCATCTGCTGCCATTTTGATTTGGTTGTATCCTGCATATCCATCCATGAATGATAGTAAGGCGTGGTCTGCTGTGTTGTCGATTAGGATGTCCATGTGAGGTAGTGGGAAATCGTCTTTTGGGCAGGCTTTGTTTAGGTCCCGAAAGTCGGCACATACTCGTATTTTGCCGTTCTTCTTCATGACTGGAACCATGTTGGAGACCCAATCAGAGTATTCAATGACTCGGATGAATCCAGCTTGTAGTTGCTTTTCGATCTCTTCTTTGACCATGAGAGACCATTCTGGCTTAATGCGTCGGAGCTTCTGTTTGACGGGTCTGGAACCTTGCTTGATCGGGATGCGGTGTTCAGCTATCTCGCGGTCTATGCCGGGCATGTCCTTATATGACCAGGCAAAGACGTCCTTAAACTCTGCGAGGAGCTTGGTATATGTGGCCCTTTCTTCTGTGCTTAGGGAAGCCCCCAGTTGCAGTTCTTGAGGCTCTTCGGGCGTGCCTATGTCGATGGTTGTTGTGTCTTCAATGATGGGGTCCTGTTCGGGTTTTGAGACAATGCTTGCAATGTATCTATATAATGCAATGTTTTTTAGTTTAAATTTATCGTGATCATTGGAATACGTAGATTTTAAATGAGGCAAAGAGTAATCAAAAACTTTCATGTTATTAATGTTATCAAAAGCGGTTACATTTGAAGATAGCTCAGACGAGGGAGCTTTGGATAACCTTAATGACTCTAGTTCTTTAGCTAAATTGATTATATCCGGGAGATATCCCGGGGGTTTAGTTGGGGCATAAGACTTAAAATGACGACGGGGAAGTTTAAATTCTACGACGGTCTTTTTGTTGAGGGCGTTGTCTTCATCTTCGTCGGAGTTAGAATCTTCGAAGGTGTAGCCTTGGCCGGTAGTGATCTTGAAAGTGCGGCCTTGTTCGTCGGTCCATTCAAGGGTTTTTGACCATCCATCGTGTGTTTTTTCTTCGTAAGGAACGATTAGGTCAGTGGGGTTGAAGTTGGGGTTGCGTATAATGTCGGAGACAAGTTCAATTCCGGCGATGGTGTATGTGGATACGTTCTTGGGGATTCTGCTAGTGCCCTCCTTGACGAAGTAGTTGCTGGGGAAGATGTGGTATGGCTGCATGTGGAAATCATGACGCTTTTTGCGATCGTTGTACGATTCCCAACCGTGGTAGACTTCGTGTGCCCATGGCACATAAGATAGACCCATAGTAGGCCATTTATTGTCGTTGTCCCTGGCGTAGAGCGAAGCGATTTCCTCTTCGCGAGTCATGGTGCAGATACTGAAGTCGAAGTCGAAACCACACATGTCATCGGCTGGATCGGCGTTTATTTCTGCAGTACTATTGCTTCCTTTGTGTTGTTTAAGCGTAGCACGAAAGTTTGAAGCGTCGATGGTGACAATCTCGTCACCTAAAGGCATCCTGACCTTTTGATGTAGGGTTGAGGTGATGGCCTTGGTAGTGTGGATCCATGGCCTCCCTAACAGCATGTTGTAGGTTGGGGGTATGTCAATGATTTGAAATTCGGTTTCTCTCATGACTGGCCCTGTCATAATGGGAAAGGAGACGGTTCCCTTTATGCGGCGACGTGTTCCATCGTAAGCCCTGACACCGTCGGTACACGGAATGAAATCGTTCTCTTCAATCCTTAGTTTTTTGGCTGTTTCCAGGGGTAAGACGTTGACTGCGGATCCATTGTTGATGAGGACGACTGGTAATGTCATGCCATGGCATTCCACGTTGATGTAGAAAGGTAGATTGTGCGTGCCGCCGAAAGGAGGGAGGTCTTTATCCGAAAAGGTGACGGCATTAGCCTGCACTCGCGTGTTATGTTACTGATAAGTTTTTCTGGAGACATTTCCGATGTCATTGGGGTGACCTGTAGTGCTTGGTAAAGGGCTTCACGATGTCCCATTGAGTCCCTTAAGAGCTGCCAGATTGAAATGTCCGCTTTTGTTTTGTTGAGCTGTTTGTGGAGCGTGTCTCCGATCTCAGGTGTGGGTAAGGGTGAAGGGGTGACGCTTGGTGATGCTATTTTATTAGCTGGTGGAGTAGGCGCAGGATTAGCGTTAGGTAATGATACTTTGCTGGATGGCGACGTGGGTGTAGGAGCAATGCTTGCAGGTGAACTAGTAAAGTTTGCAGGAGCGGCGCTTGGAAGTGAGGCCACAGAGGTAGGCGAAGTAGGTGGCGTATCCTCGTCTATGATTATTCCCTTGTTCTTCTCTTGAGCAGTCAACCTTGGCAGGGGGTTCTGGGGCTCAAGTAACTTTAGAGAAGCTTGGTATGGACGTCCAGAACGTGTTAGGTAGGCTACTTCGTCATCACTGTCTGATAGCCTAAATGGGTACTTGTGACGTAGCTCTCCGTACTTGCCTGGCGGGCGACGGGGTTGAGCCTCCTCCTCGTAGGGCTCATCTTGGAGACATATGCGGATGTCATCATTGTCGGCTTCATCTTCAGAAGTATTCCAAATGCCGTTGACTTCGTAATCATCTGAGACTATCATTTTAGAGCAGTCGATGATGGGGTGTGCCCCTGTAAATATAGCATGGTTATGCAAAGGATTGAGCTGGTTCGAAGGTTTAGGGCTCGGGCTGGACTTCACAATAGTGTTATCGTCGATCAGATCTTGGACTATGTTTTTCAGGCGGAAACATTGCTCGGTATCATGCCCCTTTCCTCTGTGAAATTCGCAGTATGCATTCTGATCCCATGACTTTGGTTTCTTGTCTGGGGGAGGCTCGCTAGTAGGTCCTATGAGTTGAAGTACATTGCGGCTCACAAGCTTCTGTAGTGCCTTTGAGTAGGTCATGTATATGGGGTCAAAGCTTCGTCGGGCTTTTAGTGGGCTGGGACCCGTAGGTGAGTATGATGCTTTTGGCGGAGGTGCGGCAGGCCTTGGTGGTGTCGTAAAAACCGGTGGTGCCTCTAACGCGTCCAGTGCGTTGATGGCATGGATGGGCTCGACTTTGGCAGTGGCTCGAGACGAGCTTCCTTGATATCCTCGACCTGTACTTTTATTCCTATTTCCTTTACGGAGGTCGTCCTCGATGAGCTCGCCGACGACGCTGAGGGTTGAGAAGTTGTCAAAATTCCCGTACCGTAGGTGTTGTTGGTATGCGGGGGTGAGGTTGTTGATGAACTTAGTGATTAGATCAGTGTCCCTTGGACGGTTAGGTATTTGAGCACACAGTTTCTTCCAGCGCGTCAGGTACTCGGTAAACCCTTCATTGTCCCTCTGAGTCAAGACCTCCAAGGTACGTAGCGAGACTTGGATATCATTGTTGTCCCGATACTGTAGATCAAACGCGACCGTTATGTCCTCGAAACTACCCGTCTTGTGTGCCTCTAAAGCATAGAACCATGCCCTGGGCTGTGCGTCTAATGAGTGTGGAAATAGGGTAGCCCACGCAGGGGGCTCAACACCCATGATGGCCATTTTAGCTTTGAAAGCCTTGACGTGAACGAGCGGGCTTTCGTGACCTTTGAAGATGGGAAGATCACTGAGTGCTAGCTTGTCTGGTAGCATGGACCTGACGTTCTTTGGGATGTGCTCGTTCTCTTGGTGTATGGAGTAACCTCTTGAGTTCGTGAGACGTTCTTCCATGGTTCGAATCCTTTTTGCATTCCGTTCGGATTCCTCGGCTAGGCGTACGGCGTTTTTCTCTGCTTCAAACTTTTGCATGATAGCCATTTGCTCGATCGTCATAGTGAGGCTAGCTATCCTATCATTGAGCTGTCGGACTTGCTCTGATTACCTCGGGGTGGTCCTCAAAACCTTCATCTTGTTGAAAGGCCATTACAGGTTTTGGTTTTGATTTGTTGTAGGCGCGCTTCTTTGGAGGCGGAGGTGGGTTTAAGTGACGGTTCTTGGTTCGTCGTGTATCCAGGTTTTGTTCAATGGGAGGTTTGTTGTGTATCCAGGGTTTTTCAATGAGTGGACCTGACAAAGTTTTCAAACCTTTAGTGACTCTAAAAAGGAAGAAAAGACTCAACGAAAAATCGCATTCAAAGAAGTAAAAAAGTGGGTGCATGACTCGACTCGTGTTTTTAGCTTAAAAAGACACAAGAAGCTTTTGAGGTAGGGGCATGTTGACACGTCCCTAATCTCGAGGTAGGAAAATTTTTATGATCATAATCCGATTAACCCAGTTTAGCGGTTGTGGAACCCGGGAACCGCGTTCGGGGGACCCAACTCGGCGTCTTGCTTAAGGGCGGATTTTAAAGTTAAAAAAGATTAAGTTGGAAAAACCTTTAAGAACTGTTATGGAGTCGCCACCTATTTATCGCGGAAAATAGGAACCTGCTACCATGTTCTAAGTTAAAAACATGTCTTAGATTTTGGAGCACGCCGACACCCCTAGATCTAAGGCTTGTGAAACCAGATTGGATTCGGGGTGAGGGTACTTTAGAAAAAGAGTTAATTCAAATAATGATTTATGAAAACCTTTTAGAAAAGCCTATGTAAAAATAGCCTCTACTGACCTAGAACAATCCTTGTAAGATGATATTTGAACTAATGTTATCGCTACGTACAAGTGCGATAAGGTTTGTAAAAGAATGCAGATGCAGATGCAAAAAGATTGATTAAAACCCTCAGTTTAGCATGTTTAACTTGTTAACGAATACGGTTCAGTTAAAGGTCGAATTCATTGTTTAAGTTGATTTAAATGCAAAATAAGATGGTGCAAGATGCATGCAAATAAAATAAAGTTCAATTGTCCATTGGTTTATTTTATAAGGTCGGTTGCTTATGCGACTTTGGCGTGTCATCGGATATGGAGTGTACCCGAAGTAAATAGAACACTTGGATTGCAAGCGCGCTGGGTGCCAATGTAACACCCCGTGTTAATTTAATTCAATAGTTAACCATCAATTTCTAATTTCAAACCTTAAATCAATTCTTAATCATTTAATCTTTCAAAATCACACTTTTTGCAAAACTTTCGTTTTGTAAAATTTCTCGACTTCTTTAATACTTTTTAATATTTTTGAATAATGAAATAAATATTTTAATCTTAGAATTCAAAAGTAGAAATATTTCAAAAAATAGTCAAACGCGCACACCTTGACTTTTATCGCTTTTGACGCCCGACTTTTTAAAACTGATAAATTTCGTGGAAAACTTTAATTTGATCAAATATCTTAAGAACCTTCCTAAATTGCTACTAGTATGTCAAGTGGATTATTATGTCATAAATCCATTATAATTAAACATTATTTTCTAAATAAAACAAAACAAAACCTAAAGTCTTTAACCTAAAAACATACTAGTGTTCCCTTTATTTTCTAAGTGAAAAACACATCATTTTTTCTCTCCATTTTGCCGTGCCCCTTTGCCCCATTTCTCCCTTTGATTTTCTTTCATTTTTACTCTAAAACATCCTAAATAAAACCCTAAATATTACTCTAATACTTACTAGTATTATTTAGCTAATTAGAGGGTATTCAAGCTTACTATCTCGGGTTTATTTTTGAAGGTGAAGACGAGGACTTGGGTGAAGATATAAACCTAGATAATATAATAGACCCGGATAACCTCTAGCTTGCCAATCCGAGGTGACTAGTTATATCTCATTTTAACCTCTTTGTAAATTAATTTGTTTTGTTATTATAATTTTATGATTATGATTTTTATGTTAAATATGTTAAACATCAGTTATATGAACTTGTATGTTTATGTGTTGAATAATAAATGATAATAACTAAATATATAGTTTACTAGTAATGATATAGTAAAATGGTAGTATGTTTAGCTAAATTAATTTTGAGCATTTTTAATTATGATTCATATGATTTTTATGTTTAGTTATGTTTTAATTAAGTAGTAGTCATATATAAAAATTATGTGAAATATTAACAATGAGTTTAAAGTGATTAAAATCGAAAATAGAAATTATATGTTCATATATATTATACTCGGCATTTCCCATTTTTTTTAATATATTTTTACTTTTAATTTTTGTAAATTATATGTAGTGTTAAGTTAGTATGAAATAGATGTTCCTATGAAAAAAAAAACTAAATTAGGAAAACAAATTATAAATTATTAAAATTGAAATTAGTGTTCTTGAGCTTTAATATGATCTTCATGTGTGTTCTTGATTTATTCATGTTGATGTTCATCATTCTTGCTCATTTTGATCTTATTTTATTTTATGTTTGTTAATAATTTATGTTTATGTTCAGTTATTGTTTTATATATCACTTAGTATTATACTATAAATCAACTAAAACATTATAAATCATTTAGATTAAAAAGTTAGAAAATTAAAGTGTTGAAAAACACTATTCATAAATATAAATGAAATTGTTAGTAAATTCCATTTTAGTTTAAATCGTTTTAGTATAATTAGGATAATTAAAATATAAAGACTTTAAGTTAAAAACCGATAAAATCGAAAAATGAAAACTTGAACATCACTTGGGCTTGCTCACGGCATTTCTAGTATTTTAGGGTCAAATTTTACTTTTATCACTTTTTAGTTTATTGTTAAGTTATTTTAATTATTAATTAATAAGTTAAAATTAAGAAATTAAAAGAAATAAATCAATTTTTGTATTATATATGTTGTACACGGCATCCTTCATTTTGATTGACTAAATTTGACCAAAATGAAATTATCACTAAGTTACTAAAGTTAAATAGTAATTAGAATTGAATTTTTGTATAAATCGTTTTGATTATAAATGAATTATGTTAAACCGATAAAAAAATGAGTAACCGTATAAAAATGAATTAAATCGTGTGCTACTACCTTTGCTATTGGATTGTTGAACTTGGACATACGGACTATAAATGAATCATCCACGATACTATTATCTTTTAAAATGAAAATCGCTAAATTTAGTTAATAGACGACTAAATTTAACTAAGTCTCAATTTAAAATGAATACCATTATCACTTTTTACAAATTGAACTTAACATTTTCAAAACTAATATTTTTAAAATGAAAATCATTATCACTTTTTACAAATTGAACTTAACATTTTTAAAACTAGTATTTTAAAATGAATATCATTATCACTTTTTACAAACCGAACTTAACGTTTTTAAAACTAGACTTTTAGAATATTTTTGTGGACAAGGGATTTTGATCCACGCGATGTTTTATTTCAAAAACACATTCATTTGAAAAGAGTCGCCACTAAATTTTTAGGTGGAATTTAGAAACCAATTTTAGAGAAAATGAGTTCGTGTGAGTTTACGTGTTAGGAAGTTTAAAAGAATTTCATTAATTTAACGCCTAACCCCGCTCACATAAAGAATCTGCTCTCTACTAAGTAAAATCATGGCTATTACGAGTACACATGCGGATATGCAAACAGCGTTTTAATCCTAAACAAAATACATCCATTCTAGGTCGTTCTAATGCACACATAATTTCGTCGAAGTTGTTTAACAGGGGTTCATTTACTATTCTAGTAAACAAAGAAAAGAAGCAGAAATACTTACCGACAGCATAAGATAGATTAGCAAACGTTAGCGGCAGATAATAAAGTAAACACACGGCTAAAATACATGGACAAGTATGAAGGACTAGCATAGATAATGAAGCACTGCACATAACATGAAGAAATAACGAAATATATATAAATATAAACAGACACACGACCTAAATAACTAAAATACACCTAACGGACATGTAGGCATACGTAGGTGGTAACAAACAAACATAAGCAATGATACGGACTACTAAACAATTAAGTATCACTAATGGTCATCTAATAATCACACAATCATGAACTTTAATGATTAAATCTAACTAATCATGGAGTCGACAAACATGGAGGCTACTAATGCACACAACTAACTTATTAATGGACACATCTAACTTTAATGGAGGCTATTAATTAATGAACACAACTAAATGAGCAAGTAACATGGACACTTAAACGTAACGCATAAGAGACCCAATTATACAAACTTAAACGACTCGAAATTTAAGAGATGGAACAGGTTCAGCGAACAACTAAACACGTAGTACATGACTTTACATGATCGACGCAACTAAGCATTACACAAGCACTAAACAATAGAACAAAACCACGATAACATAAGTCGACATACAGACGTGGATTACTCATTAAAGGGGCATAACATATCAGTTTCAGACAATAACATATCCAAACATGAACGATATCTACTTACACAAATAAGCTAGCGAGCCAACTAATCTAACGAGGAATTCTAAATCATGCTTCGCGAAGAAATCAAAGAAAGCATACTGAACAAGCAAAGACACACGACATGCTCATATACATACCAAGACCAGGCTAAAGAACATAATTCGAAGATAAACGACGAAAAAGATAATGATTACAAAGATAAACAACAGAGCGACAGAAAGCGATAAAAAGCGACAGAGAGCGATAAAAAGCGATAAAGAACAATAATTTAAACAAAGTGAAGTGAGTATTTTGCACCCTCAACTTACATGTATCGTTGACCAAATATCCGAGTCGTAATCGATTGTAAGATTTTATCCCAAGGGGCCGTCGTCGACGAAAATCAATTGTAAAACCGTAACTTTGTGTAAATCTGACAGCAATTTTCAAAAGCTTGTAACTTCTTCGTTTCTCAACGAAATTTCGAACCGAAAGATGTTTTGGAATCGTGGTAAAGTGAACTTTGAGATTATGTAAAGAAATCAGAGTGAATATGGTGTTTTCAACACGAAAAATAGGGGATAAGAAGGGTACAGCAACACGAAAACAGAAAATTCTGCTCTGTTTTGGGGCCGTTATCTCGACTCTCTTTTTGGCTTTTCTAGGGCTTTCTTGTGACTTAATGTGGTGTGTGTATGCTGTATATTTCGTGTGTAATGAAGGCTTGAGGATTGTGTGTATATATAGGGTGAAAATAGGGTTTTTTCTAAGGCAAAGAGCAGCTCCTCTCTTCTCTTCTGAGAGCTGCGGTTTCTAGCTCGTCCTAGGGTTTTTTGAGTGGTGTTTCTTGTGGGTTAAGCAAGGCTAGATGGGTCATGAAGGTCAGGTAACGGGTTTTGTTCGTGGGCAGGAGTTTGGACATCAAAAAGGCGGGTTTTGGGCTGCTCAAAAGCTGAGCGCGTGGTGGGAGTTGGGCTGAAGTATGTCGAGCTCTTTTGGTCTAATCATTCAAGGAAAGAAAGGGTAGCAAGGGTAGGATAACTAGGATACGGGTATGGGTCATGGTTAGGTGAATAGGAGTCGGATTTTGGGTTTAAAGTGGGCTGAATTTGGCTGTCAAAACAGAGCACAGGGAGGGGGTTGGGCTGCTCTATTTCGAGTTCTTTAGGCTGTTTTCTGGCCTGTTTTGGTCGTGGCTCTTGGCTGGGCTTAAGCTTTAGTATGTGGGGAAGAGTGTGGGTAAAAGAAGCCTCGAGATTCGTGTTGAAACGGGCTCAAAATCGTTCTTAAAATCGAGCTTAAAACGAGTTATAAAACTTGCTGTTAAGAAAACGAATTCGTCGAATACGATTTAATAAACTGTTTTAAAAGCATGAGAAACGACTTTTCAAGTCAAATATGAGAATTTGTAAAAGCGACTTTTCAAATCGAAATACTTAAAATGATTTTTCAAATCAAAATATTTTATTTTCAATAAAACAAACTTTTTGACAGAATACACTTACCCTGTCAACACACTAATTTAAATATCATTTAAATTAATAAATCATTTTGTCGACGGCGCCCGGCTTACATCGTAAAACGAACTCAAAAATGACACGAAGTACACATTGTCCTATCATCATTGGGTGTTTGTCGGGTTTTCTATAAATTTCCATATCGACAGATACGGGTATCAACAGAGCCCCCACTTTGACTAAGGCTTGGACAGGCGAAAGTCAAAGTAGACTCTCGAGTCGATCGTAGATCACAACTTGAGAGCCTCACGGGTCGTTTATGGTCCCTTAGACCTGTGTTTATAAGCTCACCAGCCATAAGAAGAAATCATACCTGCAACATGATTCTGGATGCCTTCATTTTCATCGAAATATGGGTTGAGCCTTATCCTTAGGCGCCTACGTATCCGTTGTGACAGAATCAAACCCGTATCGTAGTTCGAGCTCGCTGGCTTGTAGCTTTCTGCTGCTTCGGCCCAAAACAAATGATATTTGTTTACTCGATTGAGTAAAGCGTATATCTGCATTCTTTTTGGAAGTGTCACTTCTTTTAGCTTCTGCTAGTACTTCTTTATTTCGAGGATGTCTTTCTGTCGTCGGGGTCTAAGGTTGATGACTTTAGAGCCCCCGGTTGGAGCGTTCCTGCTCAATCTTAACAACAAATCATAGCACACGACTCACATAGTGAAATCTGCGACTTTTGAAACAAAAAGGATGGATCATTGATCCGAACTGCGAATTTTATTCGAAAATGGGTCATCGACCTACTTTTTAAACAAAAGGGATGGATCATCGATCCGAACTGAGGATTTTAATTTGAAAATGGGTCTTCGACCTGCTTTTAAAAAAAAACAATGGATCATCGATCTGAACTGAGATTACTAATGGGTCATCGACCTGCTTTTTAAACAAAAGGGATGGATCATCGATCCGAACTGAGAATTTTAATTTTGAAAATGGGTCATCGGCCTGCTTTTTAAACAAAAGGGATGGATCATCGATCCGAACTACGAACTTTGCTTGAAAATGGATATTGCGCTGGAAATGAGTCATCGACCCGAGCTAAAACCAACATTTGCGTCCTCGATTCGCATTTCAAAATTTTTGTGTCCTCGACCTATTCAAAATTTTGTGTCGTCGACCTATATTTTTAGATCAAAGAGTGGTGGGTCTTCGACCGGAAACTGAAAACATCTTTTGAGAGTGGGTCGAAATAGGAAGTAAATAAACATCTTTTGAAAAATAGGTCGTCGACCCGCATCTTGAAAAGTGGATGAGTCATCGACTCGAACTATAAACATCTTTTGAAAATGGGTCTTCAACCCGCATCTTGAAAAGTGGATGAG
Organism: Dianthus caryophyllus; assembly: GCA_023091065.1. Lineage (NCBI taxonomy): Eukaryota > Viridiplantae > Streptophyta > Magnoliopsida > Caryophyllales > Caryophyllaceae > Dianthus > Dianthus caryophyllus. Next base: position 3,585,450 of record CM041529.1, on the reverse strand, counting down.
TCGTCGACTTGAACTATTAACATCTTTTGAAAATGAGTCTTCAACCCGCATTTTGAAAGGTGGATGAGTCGTCAACTCGAAACCGTAAACATATTTTGAAAATGAGTCTTCAACCCGCATTTTGAAAAGTGGATGAGTCATCGACTCGAACTATAAACATCTTTTGAAAATGGGTCTTCAACCCGCATTTTTATTTAAGTGGATGGGTCATCAACCCGAACTATGTGAATCATTTGAAAATTGGGGCCATCGACCCGTATTTTGAGGAAAGGGCGGATAGGTCATCGACCCGAACTATAATTGTCATTGAAAATTGGGGCCATCGACCTCGATTTTGAAGGAAAAGATGGATGGGTCATCGACCCGAGCGGAACACAGCTTTTGGAAATGGGTCATTGACCCATATAGCAAATTTCATTTGAAAATCGAAAGAGGCCATCGACATGAACTTTGGATTAGAAAACACGTCATCGACTCGATTTAGAGCACTTCGAATAATTGAGCCATTAACCTAGTTTAAAAACTTCATTTTTAAAAGTTGGACTGCGGGTCCCACCTAGACTACAAAATTTACTTGAAAATTGACACGGGGTATTGGTTATCATGCATGAAATCGAATTGGGTCCTCGACCCGCCTTGTAAACATCATTTTAAAAATCAAGAAGAGTCATCGACTCTAAATGTAGACATCATTTAGAAATTGAAATGGGCCATCGGCCCGCAAGCATCATTTTGAAAATTGAAGTGGGTCATCTGCCCACATTTGAAATTTGACCTCGGATCATCGACCCAGATTTTGCAAAAAGGTTCTTGAAATGCTAGATATTTTAAAATCGACGCAAGGCTAAGTGAGCATGAAATGCGACACGAATGTGACATGAGCAACTGACATTTGAACGTTCGACCATGACCGACTCGACCTAAGACAACATTTCAATGACGGGTAGACTAGTAACTGTGCAAGGTCTTTTAGGATGATTGACACGTGGTCTAAAATAGACGTGGGTTAATAGTATCATGTTCTTCCCCCTAAGCAAATTCTTTGTCGAGAAGCGAACTAACTGTCAAAGTAAACATCTTTGCCAATTCCCATTAAGAAAAAGATCATTCCAAGACTGGACAATTACTTATCAGAATATTGATTCTCATCTCAATCTAAATTAAGCACTAAGACAGACTCAAAAGTTGCTTCATTTGGACTTTGTAAAGACCCGTAAAAAATTGACGAGATGACAAATTAGATGATGGGTGGTGGTGGTGGATTGTATCCTATATTCTAAAGGATTGCCTACATATTCGCGTGGAGCGAAATCAAATCCGATGTAGTTCGATCGAGGTGCATAAACATGGCATTTTTTTGTGTGTAGCACTCGAAGGTTTCACCTAAGGTATCGTGTTGTATCCCATTCTAGCCTGTGAAGTACTGGCGGATCCCTTGTTGACCCTAAACGCTTGGGTGCAACTACATAAGCAAATGATTCTCGGAATTCTAGACTATGCCTTCATTGCCGTTTTGAGAACGACTTAAAAATGTTTGATGGTACTTTCTGACCGTTTTGGCTTCGCCTTTAATTTTGACTTTGATCTTCGATCTCCGATGTGTTGCCACTCAATTTTTTGTATTTCTGTATTCTTGTTTGCGTTTTCGAGAATATGCCGCGCCCTTTGTGGCTTGGGCTTGTTCCAACTTCGTGGTCGTATGTATATCACGCCAGACTCCTCTGACAAGTTCGTTTGCTTATTAGGCACGCGATCGAGTACACGGAGGGCGATCCATGAATATTCGTACCTTTGGTCGCGACCAAATTCATGACTACTATGGAGCTCCAAATTAATGGATCCTCCTCCAAAGGCAGAGGAGTAGTATACCACAAGTTGACTACCGGGCCTTAGGTTTTTAGTTGTCGGAAACCCTTTTGTCTTTGCTTTTGTCTTGAGTTGGCGTTGCACTTTAGAATTGAATACGTATTTCTACCCCAGGGACACCCTTCGAGTGTGTTGTGCATTTTCATCAGCTGGATTATGGAAACAAATTAGAGACAAGATCAATTTCATTGATTTTGAGAAGGAGTTAGAAATAAATGTGGAAAAACGAGTCTTAGACTCAACTCAGACATAAGGCTTGAATACGAGTTCTGACTTAGAATCACCAACCCCGGCTTTGAACTTTTATCCTTTCAGGAGTTGATACAGATGCTTGGTTTGAAAGTTACCCCACTTTTGCAACTTGATTTTGACTTAAGGAGACGAATATGCGACTCAGGTTCAGAAATCGACACGGTTTCGACACTATTTGTAACAACTCGGGATGCAAATGGACTGGACCGGATTAATCATGAAAAGACTCGAAGCTTAACGACATGGTCTACGACCTAACTATACAAATGCATGCGACATATGGACTTAAAGACAGACTCACAGTACGGGACTTAGACCCAATTAGACATGGACTTGAAGTAATTAGCTCGTGCGTGGACCAAACAGTTTCTAAGGTTTATACAAAACTTCCAAATAGCTTAGCTGAGACGTTGTTGTGCCCTGACTCAAAACTAGAAAATGACATGCATGACTTGGGCCCAAGAGTAGGCCTGGGTGACCCAACTAGGTAAATCCTCTAAGACTTTTGGATGGACTAGGCTTACTATACACGGCTTAGGTTCCAACTAGACTCGACTCGGTGCATTTCATGCTTACTCGCGACTTGAAAAAGAAGCCTATTTTTGAAGTTGAGGTTTGAAATGGGCAGCACTTCGACTACCAGAAAGCTTACTTGGTTCGAAAATTCTAGTCCAACTAGGGCTAGATTTTTACCTTTGGAAAACTTCGTTTTGGTTGGAAAAAATCTATTCCCAAATGGGTAGCATTTCAAAAGCGTTCGAGATTATTCTAATCCTAAACGTATAGCATTTCAGCTTAAAAACTATTCTTTTTTCAAAAGACGTAGTGTAAAAAAATCGTTCGGGATTAATCTAATCCTAAACGGGTAGCATTTCAGCTTGAGAGGATTTTTTTTTTTTTAAAAAAAGAGTTAGTGTTGGGAACTGTTCGAGATCATTCTAATCTTAAACGGGTGGCATTTCAACTTTAAAAGGATCTTTTTCCAAAAGACTTGGTGTTGAGAATTGTTCGAGATTCTTCAAATCCTAAACGGGTAGCATTTCAGCTTAAAAACTATTCTTTTTTCAAAAGAGGCAATATCGAAAATTGTTTAAGATTATTCTAACCCTAAACGAATAACATTTCAACTTAGGAAGAGATCTTTTTTCAAAAGAACTAGAATCGGAAATTATTTATGATTATTCTAATCTTAAACGAAATAGCATTTCAGCTAGGAAGAGATCTTTTTTCAAAAGAGCTAAAATCGAAAATTGTTTAAGATTATTCTAAATCCTAAACGAAATAGCATTTCAGCTAGGAATGGATTTTTTTTTCAAAAGAGTTTGAATCGAAAATTATTTAGGATTATTATAATCCTAAAAGGGATGGCATTTCAGCCAAGAAATGGATCTTTTTTCAAAAGAGCTAATATCAAAAATTATTTAAGATTATTCTAAACTTAAACGAATAGCATTTCAGCTAGGAAGAAATCTTTTTTCAAAAGAGTTAATATCAGAAATTATTTAAGATTATTCTAATCCTAAACGAATAACTTTTAGCTTGGAGGAGATCTTTTTTCAAAAGAGCTAACATTGGAAAAAAAAAATGTTTAAGATTATACTAACCCTAAACGAATAACTTTTTAGCCTGGAGGAGATCTTTTTTCAAAAGAGCTAACATTCAGAAAATTATTTAAGATTAATCTAATCCTAAGAGGATGGCATTTCAGCCAAGAAAAGATCTTTTTTCAAAAGAGCTAAAATTCAGAAAATATCTAAAATTATTCTAATTTTAGAAGGAAAGCATTTCAGCTTAAAAAAAAACTTTGTTTTTCGAAGGAGATAGTGTGGGAAAATATTTAAGATTATTCTAATCCTAAAAAAGAGAGCGTTTCAGCTAGGAATGAATCTTTTTTCAAAAGAGCTAATATCGGAAATCTTTTCAGATTATTCTGATCCTAAAAGAATAGCATTTCTGCTAGGAAAAGATCTTTTTTCAAAAGAGCTAAAAGTCGGAAATAATTTAAGATTATTCTAATCCTAAAAGGAAAGCGTTTCAGCTTGGACAAAAATATTTGTTTTTTCGGAAAAGAAAGTGTTGGAAAATATTTAAGATTATTCTAATCCTAAAAAGACAGCATTTCAGCTTAAAGAAAGATTTTTTTAGAAGGAAAGCATTTCAGCTTAAGTCAAAAATCGTTTCAAGGAGATATTTAAGATTATTCTAATCCTAAAAAGACAGCATTTCAGCTAAAAAAAGATTTTTGGAAAATATTCGATTGAAAAGATGACAGTTTTGACTAAAAAGGATTGAAAACATGGCTTCAGAATTCACAGAGCATTTAGTCATACGCAGTTCAAGGATGCAATGCATGAGCTAGACTATTCTAAGTCTCGAAAAGGGTCCATGCCAATGATCCCACGTTGTTAGGGAACTCACGCATCCGCCATAAGTCAGGGACGAAATGGGGAGATGGGGGTTGCTAACCTCGGTGGGACCACCTTGATATTTAAATCAGACACAGTGAACGTCATTTCCCTACTTTGAGGTCGACCCAAAGGGAGAAATGGTTCGAGTCCTAACAGTATGATGCATAAATAACATAAAAAAGAAAGGGTACTCTAAATAGCCATCATTTTACTTTTCAAGTTTCACTGTCCCCAGCGGAGTCGCCAAATTGTGGACAAGGGATTTTGATCCACGCGATGTTTTATTTCAAAAACACATTCATTTGAAAAGAGTCGCCACTAAATTTTTAGGTGGAATTTAGAAACCAATTTTAGAGAAAATGAGTTCGTGTGAGTTTACGTGTTAGGAAGTTTAAAAGAATTTCATTAATTTAACGCCTAACCCCACTCAAGCATAAAGAATCTGCCTCTACTAAGTAAAATCATGGCTATTACGAGTACACATGCGGATATGCAAACAGCGTTTTAATCCTAAACAAAATACATCCATTCTAGGTCGTTCTAATGCACACATAATTTCGTCGAAGTTGTTTAACAGGGGTTCATTTACTATTCTAGTAAACAAAGAAAAGAAGCAGAAATACTTACCGACAGCATAAGATAGATTAGCAAACGTTAGCGGCAGATAATAAAGTAAACACACGGCTAAAATACATGGACAAGTATGAAGGACTAGCATAGATAATGAAGCACTGCACATAACATGAAGAAATAACGAAATATATATAAATATAAACAGACACACGACCTAAATAACTAAAATACACCTAACGGACATGTAGGCATACGTAGGTGGTAACAAACAAACATAAGCAATGATACGGACTACTAAACAATTAAGTATCACTAATGGTCATCTAATAATCACACAATCATGAACTTTAATGATTAAATCTAACTAATCATGGAGTCGACAAACATGGAGGCTACTAATGCACACAACTAACTTATTAATGGACACATCTAACTTTAATGGAGGCTATTAATTAATGAACACAACTAAATGAGCAAGTAACATGGACACTTAAACGTAACGCATAAGAGACCCAATTATACAAACTTAAACGACTCGAAATTTAAGAGATGGAACAGGTTCAGCGAACAACGGAAACACGTAGTACATGACTTTACATGATCGACGCAACTAAGCATTACACAAGCACTAAACAATAGAACAAAACCACGATAACATAAGTCGACATACAGACGTGGATTACTCATTAAAGGGGCATAACATATCAGTTTCAGACAATAACATATCCAAACATGAACGATATCTACTTACACAAATAAGCTAGCGAGCCAACTAATCTAACGAGGAATTCTAAATCATGCTTCGCGAAGAAATCAAAGAAAGCATACTGAACAAGCAAAGACACACGACATGCTCATATACATACCAAGACCAGGCTAAAGAACATAATTCGAAGATAAACGACGAAAAAGATAATGATTACAAAGATAAACAACAGAGCGACAGAAAGCGATAAAAAGCGACAGAGAGCGATAAAAAGCGATAAAGAACAATAATTTAAACAAAGTGAAGTGAGTATTTTGCACCCTCAACTTACATGTATCGTTGACCAAATATCCGAGTCGTAATCGATTGTAAGATTTTATCCCAAGGGGCCGTCGTCGACGAAAATCAATTGTAAAACCGTAACTTTGTGTAAATCTGACAGCAATTTTCAAAAGCTTGTAACTTCTTCGTTTCTCAACGAAATTTCGAACCGAAAGATGTTTTGGAATCGTGGTAAAGTGAACTTTGAGATTATGTAAAGAAATCAGAGTGAATATGGTGTTTTCAACACGAAAAATAGGGGATAAGAAGGGTACAGCAACACGAAAACAGAAAATTCTGCTCTGTTTTGGGGCCGTTATCTCGACTCTCTTTTTGGCTTTTCTAGGGCTTTCTTGTGACTTAATGTGGTGTGTGTATGCTGTATATTTCGTGTGTAATGAAGGCTTGAGGATTGTGTGTATATATAGGGTGAAAATAGGGTTTTTTCTAAGGCAAAGAGCAGCTCCTCTCTTCTCTTCTGAGAGCTGCGGTTTCTAGCTCGTCCTAGGGTTTTTTGAGTGGTGTTTCTTGTGGGTTAAGCAAGGCTAGATGGGTCATGAAGGTCAGGTAACGGGTTTTGTTCGTGGGCAGGAGTTTGGACATCAAAAAGGCGGGTTTTGGGCTGCTCAAAAGCTGAGCGCGTGGTGGGAGTTGGGCTGAAGTATGTCGAGCTCTTTTGGTCTAATCATTCGAAGGAAAGAAAGGGTAGCAAGGGTAGGATAACTAGGATACGGGTATGGGTCATGGTTAGGTGAATAGGAGTCGGATTTTGGGTTTAAAGTGGGCTGAATTTGGCTGTCAAAACAGAGCACAGGGAGGGGGTTGGGCTGCTCTATTTCGAGTTCTTTAGGCTGTTTTCTGGCCTGTTTTGGTCGTGGCTCTTGGCTGGGCTTAAGCTTTAGTATGTGGGGAAGAGTGTGGGTAAAAGAAGCCTCGAGATTCGTGTTGAAACGGGCTCAAAATCGTTCTTAAAATCGAGCTTAAAACGAGTTATAAAACTTGCTGTTAAGAAAACGAATTCGTCGAATACGATTTAATAAACTGTTTTAAAAGCATGAGAAACGACTTTTCAAGTCAAATATGAGAATTTGTAAAAGCGACTTTTCAAATCGAAATACTTAAAATGATTTTTCAAATCAAAATATTTTATTTTCAATAAAACAAACTTTTTGACAGAATACACTTACCCTGTCAACACACTAATTTAAATATCATTTAAATTAATAAATCATTTTGTCGACGGCGCCCGGCTTACATCGTAAAACGAACTCAAAAATGACACGAATTACACATTGTCCTATCATCATTGGGTGTTTGTCGGGTTTTCTATAAATTTCCATATCGACAGATACGGGTATCAACAATTTTCAAAACTCACTAAGTACAAAACGAACTTAACGACTTTGAAACTAGAAATTTATACTTAGAAAATAAAAAGGGTTTAGTTTATTTTCTAAAATATCTTAAGTATAAATACCTAAAATGTCTTAAGTATAAAAATACGTATAAATATAGAAATACGTACAAGTATAAGAATACGTATAAGTATAAAAATACGTATAGAATACGAAGTATAAAAATACGAATACGTATAAAAATACGTATAAAATTCGGTGAATAGTGAATAGTGAATAGTGAATAGTGAAAAGTGAATAGTGAAATACTGAAAATAATTGAAAATTTTACTAAGTATAGAAAAATTTAAAATAAATAAGTAAATGACTTAAAGTGCTTTGAAAAACACTTAAATAAAATTTGGACATACTAATAAACGATTCAATCTAAAATCTTGAAAACGTTAATAATTAACAACACTTCAAATAATAAACGAATGTGTTATGTGATCATATGAAACCTACCATTCAAATAAAACGTTTGACGCTGAGACTAGGAGAGTCTAGTAACATGTGATATGGAATATCAAATAAATAATGAATAATGAGTAAGCTAAATAAAAGGTCAAACGCTTGAGCCTCCAATATGAAAACGTCAATCGTAAGTGAAGTGGGGTTAAGATAGTCTTTGTGCGGATACCACTATCTCGGTCTCTAGCTTGGGTCATATCGAATAGTGTGGTTTAAGCCGGCAGCCTTATTGCTTAGTGCATCCTGCCCATGCCGTTACGCCTTAAGTCGTATAGCCAAGGCCATACAAGATAATGAAAAATTCAACTCTTAGTGGGTCAGGCTTTAGGAAATAGTCGTTTTATCCTGAGTTAAGGTGCTCTATGAATAGCATAGCCCACTCTTAAATTGAATATTAGTGTATGCATACTAGACTAGGGTTTTATTCCCCTATTTCGCTAAAGTTACCAGGGCCACCGTGACATTATGTGCTTATGCGCTTTGCGGTTCTGTCTCCTTGCCGTGTTTCGTTCTTAGTGGGCGCGACACTAGCATTCGCTCTTACCCTGCGTAAAGATTACTTGACGGGATTGTATCTGAAGTTCGAATCATTTCGAACACTAGAAGATGAGATGCAAGTACTATAGTATTCGGCGTGGTTTACGAGACGAGTAAGCCTCTGCACTATGGAAGTGAGATGCAATCGATCAGAGTACAAAGGCCTACTCAGTGGTCAGGCTCGTAAGCAGTATGTGTTGTCTGTTGTTTGATTAAATGAGAATGAGTGTGTACCATCTTCGAAAACTAAAGACCACAACTTTCTGAATTGAATCAGATGCATGAGTAGAATGATACGATATGTATGTTTGATTGCGATCCGATATCGCCTTGTAATGCCATTGAATTATTGTGATACTATTGCTATGCTATTATGTGTTATTTGCTTTCATAATTGAATATCATGCTTATATGATTTATCGCTTTAAACCGCATGCTTATTATGACTTATATGTCTTTATATGCTATATGTATTAAGCATGTTTATATTTTTATCATAATGTTATGTTTATAAAGCGGTAATATAAAACCAAAGTAATTGAAATCGAGGGTAAGTATGAGCATAGCTAGTCCTTTGTCGCTTCGTGAGCATCCCCAATAGTTTATTGTGCAGACGATCGTGGACGGGAGGTGGATTTTGGATGGGGCCACGAGACGTTTTTGCGCTTTACTTTTGTTGCTTTTGAGAGATATGTAATATATACAACACTTTACTCTTTTAACTTCCGTATTTAGAGTTGTTCCATTCAACTCTTAAACGATGATGTAATATTTGGGTTATTTGTATAATTAATAACGCTGGTTTAAGACTTAATTAATTTCCGCCTTAGTAATTAAAGTCGACTAAAAACCAGGTTATTCTGATTGGTATCAAAGTGACTCGTGGCCAGTAACATGAATTGCCTAATGCATTTATGCTTACCTAACGAGACACACTGGCGGGTTAACATATTAACATGCTAAACCGCAAGACTACTAGGATCAAATAATAAACTAGATTTTTCTTTTATTAGATCACTTAAATAATAACTTGAAATCGCTTTAAAGTGTGAGGATGGGTAGAAACCTTAAGGACTGACCATAGGCTAAGGACTTTTAAATAACAAACTACTTCCCTCAAAATAAAATACACTAACTATCGTATGCTTGCTATTTGCTGAAGTGACTGACTAAAACTAACAACTATCCTCGGATATAAAATTTGAATAATAATTCAACTTCCGAGGATTGAAGCGTCAAAGGAGTACCAGACGGCACGGAGTGAAGACATCTATTAAATTCACAAACAATTCCACAAAAATACACTCTTTACTTCCAACCTTTCCTCTGTCTGCTTCAGAAAATGTACCAGATGCATTTCAATGGAATAATATACTTAACCTCTGTGCTTACATGCATGACTGCTGTGATCACTTTTACTTCAAATAAATTCTATCAATGTCAGGCATGTTATCTAACACCTTGCGATGCTAATAAATCTCTTCGCTTTCTTAACTCTTGCAGAATGGCTGCTCCACAAATGACTAACGAAGAACGAACAATTCTAGCCGAGGAATCTTTAATCCGTATAGCAGAAATAGCCACGGACAACGCAAACCGCCAACATCATCCAAGCGCGTTTGATCGCATTTCCCGTCATCGTCCACCAACATACTCGGGTTCTAATGACCCTATCGACCTCACAAATTGGTTGGAGGAAATGAAGAAACTCATGGATCTGGCTAGAACGCCTCCAGAGGATAGAGTCAACATTGCCGCCTATTACCTAAAGGAAGAGGCAAATGACTGGTGGAGCGTGGTCAGGACCAATGAACCTGACACTACGTTCACCTGGTACGATTTTATTGAGAAGATTAAGGGGAAATATTTCGGGTATGAACTCCGATGCCAGAAAGAGGAGCAGTTCATAAGTCTCAAGATGGGAGACATGACACTCCAAGAGTACACAAAGGAATTTCAAAAGCTGGCCAAATTCGGGGCTACGGTTGCTCCCAACGAGAGGGCAATGACTCAGAGGTATCTGCGCAATATGTCTAACTGTATGCGTACCTACATGAGCACTGGCACCTACACTACTGTAGCTGCAGCGTATGAACGTGCGTGCAGTGTGTGGGCATCCTTAGAGTTGGAAAAGGCTGAGGAGAAACAAAAGAAGAAGGTGTTCATGCCATCTGTGGCACAGTCGAGCTTCATTCAGAAGCCAAACTACCAACGCCCTAATCAGCAGAGGCCAAACTTCCAGAGGCCTGCATTCCAAAACAGGGTTCCTGCTGGGAACAATGAGAGAGCCATGGTTGCAGGAAGGGCTCCTCAACCTAGAGCATGTCCGGGAAATTGCCGTATGTGTCCCAAGGCACCACATGAGGGTAGCGCAACCACGGCCACCGACACCGCTACAAATGCAAGAAGGTTGGGCACAAGGCAAACGTATGCCCTAATAACCTGAACACGGCGCCGATTGCGGGTGTACCACAATCTGTTGTGGTACAAGGTCGAGTTTATGTTCTCACAGAAGCTGAGGCAGAGGAATCACCTGAGTAGGCGTCATTACTGGTATATTTCTTGTAAACTCTGTGAACGCTATGGTTTTGTTTGACACTGGGGCATCATTGTCCTTTATATCTTCTAAATTTGTCTCTAAAGCTAATCTCACAAAATTTGAATCAATCAATGCAAACATTTCTCTACCTAATGGTAAAATTCTCAAATGTTCCAAAATATTCAAAGAAACTCCAATCACCATTCACAAAACAATTTTTCCTTCCGACCTCATTCTTTTCGACATGCCGGAGTTCGACGTCATACTTGGTATTGATTGGTTGGCTAAACACCATGCGATATTCGAGTGCCGAGATCGGAAGATTCGCTTGAAGCATCCTACGGGGACTAGAGTCACGTATCAGAACACTTCGCCAATTAAGGGGGCGAAAATCATATCTATGCTGCAACTACGACGGTTAGAAAGAAAAGGGCATCAAGTGTACCTATGCAGTATCAGCGAAGTGAAGGAGAGCGTGAACATTGAAGATATTCACGTAGTACGGGAATTCCCTGACGTTTTCCCTGACGAATTGCCAGGCTTGCCACCTGCACGTGATGTCGAGTTTTCTATTGACCTTACGTCAGGCACGGCCCCAATCTCAAAGGCACCCTATAGAATGGCACCGATAGAACTGCAGGAATTGAAGAAACAACTAGAGGAAATGATTGAAAAGGGTTTCATACGACCAAGTGTCTCGCCTTGGGGAGCACCTGTTCTCTTCGTGAAAAAGAAGGACGGCAGTATGAGAATCTGCATCGACTACAGGGAGTTAAACAAGGTGACCATTAAGAACCGCTACCCTTTGCCCAGAATCGACGATCTCTTTGATCAATTGAAGGGCGCGGGAGTGTTTTCTAAGATCGATCTAAGGTCAGGTTACCATCAGATTGCGGTAAGAGAACAGGACATCCAGAAGACTGCTTTCAGAAGCAGATATGGTCACTACGAGTTTAAGGTCATGCCGTTCGGTTTAACAAACGCACCAGCAGTGTTCATGGATCAAATTAACAGAACCTTCCACGAGTACCTAGACATATGCGTGGTGGTTTTCATTGACGATATCCTGATTTATTCCAAGACTGGGGCAGAACACGAGGAGCATCTCCGTATCATCTTGGGGATACTAAGGGAATATAAGTGGTATGCTAAATTTTCTAAGTGCGAATTTTGGCTCGAGAAGGTAGCATTCCTGGGTCACGTCATCTCGAAGGACGGAGTGATGGTAGATCCTGCAAAGATCGACGCAGTGAAAGAATGGAAGGCTCCCACAAATATAACTGAAATACGCAGCTTCCTAGGGTTGGCAGGATACTACAGGAGGTTCGTTCCAGATTTCTCTAAGGTAGCACGACCAATGACAAAGCTGCTACAAAAAGAATCCAAATTCATATGGAGCGACGAGTGCGAGAATGCGTTCCAGGAACTCAAGACAAGGCTTACCACAGCGCCCGTCTTAGCTCTCCCTACAGATGGAGACGAGTATGAAGTCTCTGATGGCGCCTCCGAATGGCCTGGGTTGTGTACTGATGCAACAAGGGAAGGTCATTGCTTATGCGTCATGGCAGTTAAAGGTTCATGAACGAAACTACCCAACTCATGACCTTGAATTAGCAGCTGTGGTGTTTGCTTTAAAAATCTGGCGTCACTACCTCTACGGAGTGAGTATCAAGTTCTACACTGACCACAAAAGCCTGAAATATATCTTCACGCAGAAGGAACTCAACATGAGACAACGCCGGTGGTTGGAACTGATCAAGGACTATAAGATCGAACTATTGTACCATGAGGGTAAGGCGAACGTCGTTGCTGACGCTCTGAGTAGAAAGACTACGCATACCCTTAGCAACATTTGGGAAATTCCGGCTGGTATTGTCAGAGACTTCAAGAGAATGAACTTAGAGTTGGTTCAGTCTGACGATACTGATTTGAACGCAATGATCGCAGCGCCGGAGTTATATCACGAGATTAGAGCTCTACAATGGGAGGATGAAGAACTCGTGAAAATCAGAAGGGAAATTCCTTCAGGAAACCGAGTAGGGTTTGAGATTAAACCTGACGGGAGTTTGAGATTCAAAGAAAGGTGGTGTGTGCCTGATGTACCAGTTTTAAAGAGAAGGGTCCTCGACGAGGCACATAGTACACGATACTCCATACATCCAGGGTCTGATAAAATGTACCAAGACTTAAAGCTGAAGTTCTGGTGCGTTCGAATGAAAGCAGAGATTGCCGAATACGTTGCGAAATGCTTAATCTGCCAAAAGGTGAAGATTGAACATCAACGACCCGAGGGACTACTACAACCCTTGGACATTCCATTGGGAAAATGGGACTCCATTTCCATGGATTTTATAACAGGTTTACCAAGGACTCATAGAGGAAATAATGCAATTTGGGTAATAGTGGATCGCCTGACCAAATCGGCCCACTTTCTACCGATCAAAGATACTTGGAGCCTTGAGGAGCTAGCTAAGGCTTATGAGAAAGAGGTGATTCGACTACATGGTGTACCACTAGACATTATCTCGGACAGGGATCCGAGATTCACCTCTCATTTTTGGGACAAGCTCCAAGCATCATTGGGAAGTCAACTGAAGATGAGCACCGCTTTCCACCCTGCGACCGATGGTCAAACTGAGCGAACTATCCAAACGGTCGAGGACATGCTCAGGGCATGTGCTTTAGAATTCAACGAGAATTGGGAGAAAAGTCTACCTTTGATTGAATTCTCCTACAACAATAGCTTCCATGCAAGCTTAGGTTGTGCCCCATTCGAGGCACTCTACGGGAGGAAGTGTCGTAGCCCAGTCTGTTGGGACGATGCTAGTGATAACGTGGGTACAGGACCAGAGGTTATTCAAGACCAGATTGAACACATCAAAATCATTCGTGAACGGCTACAAGCGGCCCAAGACCGTCAGAAGATGTATGCCAACAAACATCGCCGACCTATTGAGTTCGAAGTCGGCGATCATGTGTTCTTGAAAGTATCACCCATGAAGGGGGTCCGACGTTTCGGTTTGAAAGGGAAATTGAGTCCTAAATACGTGGGACCATATGAGATAACCGACAGAATTGGTGAGGTGGCCTATCGCCTAGCATTACCACCCAATTTGTCGAAGGTTCACAACGTCTTTCACGTTTCTCAACTAAGGAGGTACAGAAGTGACCCAAGTCATATCATTACGCCTGATGTGATCGCTGTTGAGCCTAACCTGCTATACTCCGAGAGACCAGTCAAGATTATAGCACGAGAAACCAAGAGGTTGAGGCGGAAGACGGTTCCCTTAGTGAAGGTGCTATGGAAGGGTCAACTGACTGAACAAGCAACTTGGGAGACCGAGGCCTCTATGAAGGAAAAATATCCCGAGCTGTTTATCTCAGGTGAAAATCCTATCCTTCATTCAAGTTTCGGGACGAAACTTTTCTAAGGGGGGAGGTTTGTAACACCCCGTGTTAATTTAATTCAATAGTTAACCATCAATTTCTAATTTCAAACCTTAAATCAATTCTTAATCATTTAATCTTTCAAAATCACACTTTTTGCAAAACTTTCGTTTTTTAAAATTTCTCGACTTCTTTAATACTTTTTAATATTTTTGAATAATGAAATAAATATTTTAATCTTAGAATTCAAAAGTAGAAATATTTCAAAAAATAGTCAAACGCGCACACCTTGACTTTTATCGCTTTTGACGCCCGACTTTTTAAAACTGATAAATTTCGTGGAAAACTTTAATTTGATCAAATATCTTAAGAACCTTCCTAAATTGCTACTAGTATGTCAAGTGGATTATTATGTCATAAATCCATTATAATTAAACATTATTTTCTAAATAAAACAAAACAAAACCTAAAGTCTTTAACCTAAAAACATACTAGTGTTCCCTTTATTTTCTAAGTGAAAAACACATCATTTTTTCTCTCCATTTTGCCGTGCCCCTTTGCCCCATTTCTCCCTTTGATTTTCTTTCATTTTTACTCTAAAACATCCTAAATAAAACCCTAAATATTACTCTAATACTTACTAGTATTATTTAGCTAATTAGAGGGTATTCAAGCTTACTATCTCGGGTTTATTTTTGAAGGTGAAGACGAGGACTTGGGTGAAGATATAAACCTAGATAATATAATAGACCCGGATAACCTCTAGCTTGCCAATCCGAGGTGACTAGTTATATCTCATTGTAACCTCTTTGTAAATTAATTTGTTTTGTTATTATAATTTTATGATTATGATTTTTATGTTAAATATGTTAAACATCACTTATATGAACTTGTATGTTTATGTGTTGAATAATAAATGATAATAACTAAATATATAGTTTACTAGTAATGATATAGTAAAATGGTAGTATGTTTAGCTAAATTAATTTTGAGCATTTTTAATTATGATTCATATGATTTTTATGTTTAGTTATGTTTTAATTAAGTAGTAGTCATATATAAAAATTATGTGAAATATTAACAATGAGTTTAAAGTGATTAAAATCAAAAATAGAAATTATATGTTCATATATATTATACTCGGCATTTCCCATTTTTTTTAATATATTTTCACTTTTAATTTTTGTAAATTATATGTAGTGTTAAGTTA
Source organism: Dianthus caryophyllus (assembly GCA_023091065.1). Classification (NCBI taxonomy): domain Eukaryota; kingdom Viridiplantae; phylum Streptophyta; class Magnoliopsida; order Caryophyllales; family Caryophyllaceae; genus Dianthus; species Dianthus caryophyllus. The sequence goes on along the minus strand of CM041529.1, from coordinate 3,569,786 downwards.
GTATGAAATAGATGTTCCTATGAAAAAAAAAAACTAAATTAGGAAAACAAATTATAAATTATTAAAATTGAAATTAGTGTCCTTGAGCTTTAATATGATCTTCATGTGTGTTCTTGATTTATTCATGTTGATGTTCATCATTCATGCTCATTTTGATCTTATTTTATTTTATGTTTGTTAATAATTTATGTTTATGTTTAGTTATTGTTTTATATATCACTTAGTATTATACTATAAATCAACTAAAACATTATAAATCATTTAGATTAAAAAGTTAGAAAATTAAAGTGTTGAAAAACACTATTCATAAATATAAATGAAATTGTTAGTAAATTCCATTTTAGTTTAAATCGTTTTAGTATAATTAGGATAATTAAAATATAAAGACTTTAAGTAAAAAACCGATAAAATCGAAAAATGAAAACTTGAACATCACTTGGGCTTGCTCACGGCATTTCTAGTATTTTAGGGTCAAATTTTACTTTTATCACTTTTTAGTTTATTGTTAAGTTATTTTAATTATTAATTAATAAGTTAAAATTAAGAAATTAAAAGAAATAAATCAATTTTTGTATTATATATGTTGTACACGGCATCCTTCATTTTTATTGACTAAATTTGACCAAAATGAAATTATCACTAAGTCACTAAAGTTAAATAGTAATTAGAATTGAATTTTTGTATAAATCGTTTTGATTATAAATGAATTATGTTAAACCGATAAAAAATGAGTAACCGTATAAAAATGAATTAAATCGTGTGCTACTACCTTTGCTATTGGATTGTTGAACTTGGACATACGGACTATAAATGAATCATCCACGATACTATTATCTTTTAAAATGAAAATCGCTAAATTTAGTTAATAGACGACTAAATTTAACTAAGTCTCAATTTAAAATGAATACCATTATCACTTTTTACAAATTGAACTTAACATTTTTAAAACTAATATTTTTAAAATGAAAATCATTATCACTTTTTACAAATTGAACTTAACATTTTTAAAACTAGTATTTTAAAATGAATATCATTATCACTTTTTACAAACCGAACTTAACGTTTTTAAAACTAGACTTTTAGAATATTTTCAAAACTCACTAAGTACAAAACGAACTTAACGACTTTGAAACTAGAAATTTATACTTAGAAAATAAAAAGGGTTTAGTTTATTTTCTAAAATATCTTAAGTATAAATACCTAAAATGTCTTAAGTATAAAAATACGTATAATTATAGAAATACGTACAAGTATAAGAACACGTATAAGTATAAAAATACGTATAGAATACGAAGTATAAAAATACGAATACGTATAAAAATACGTATAAAATACAGTGAATAGTGAATAGTGAATAGTGAAAAGTGAATAGTGAAATACTGAAAATAATTGAAAATTTTACTAAGTATAGAAAAATTTAAAATAAATAAGTAAATGACTTAAAGTGCTTTGAAAAACACTTAAATAAACTTTGGACATACTAATAAACGATTCAATCTAAAATCTTGAAAACGTTAATAATTAACAACACTTCAAATAATAAACGAATGTGTTATGTGATCATATGAAACCTACCATTCAAATAAAATGTTTGACGCTGAGACTAGGAGAGTCTAGTAACATGTGATATGGAATATCAAATAAATAATGAATAATGAGTAAGCTAAATAAAAGGTCAAACGCTTGAGCCTCCAATATGAAAACGTCAATCGTAAGTGAAGTGGGGTTAAGATAGTCTTGTGCGGATACCACTATCTCGGTCTCTGGCTTGGGTCATATCGAATAGTGTGGTTTAAGCCGGCAGCCTTATTGCTTAGTGCATCCTGCCCATGCCGTTACGCCTTAAGTCGTATAGCCAAGGCCGTACAAGATAATGAAAAATTCAACTCTTAGTGGGTCAGGCTTTAGGAAATAGTCGTTTTATCCTGAGTTAAGGTGCTCTATGAATAGCATAGCCCACTCTTAAATTGGATATTAGTGTATGCATACTAGACTAGGGTATTATTACCCTATTTCGCTAAAGTTACCAGGGCCACCGTGACATTATGTGCTTATGCGCTTTGCGGTTCTGTCTCCTTGCCGTGTTTCGTTCTTAGTGGGCGCGACACTAGCATTCGCTCTTACTCTGCGTAAAGATTACTTGACGGGATTGTATCTGAAGTTCGAATCATTTCGAACACTAGAAGATGAGATGCAAGTACTATAGTATTCGGCGTGGTTTACGAGACGAGTAAGCCTCTGCACTATGGAAGTGAGATGCAATCTCATCAGAGTACAAAGGCCTACTCAGTGGTCAGGCTCGTAAGCAGTATGTGTTGTCTGTTGTTTGATTAAATGAGAATGAGTGTGTACCATCTTCGAAAACTAAAGACCACAACTTTCTGAATTGAATCGAGTCTGCATGAGTAGAATGATACGATATGTATGTTTGATTGCGATCCGATATCGCCTTGTAATGCCATTGAATTATTGTGATACTATTGCTATGCTATTATGTGTTATTTGCTTTCATAATTGAATATCATGCTTATATGATTTATCGCTTTAAACCGCATGCTTATTATGACTTATATGTCTTTATATGCTATATGTATTAAGCATGTTTATATTTTTATCATAATGTTATGTTTATAAAGCGGTAATATAAAACCAAAGTAATTGAAATCGAGGGTAAGTATGAGCATAGCTAGTCACTGTCCGCTCAGCGGGCATCCCCCCAATAGTTTATTGTGCAGGACGATCGTGGACCAGGAGCTGGATTTTGGATGGGGCCACGAGACGTTTTTGCGCTTTACTTTTGTTGCTTTTGAGAGATATGTAATATATACAACACTTTACTCTTTTAACTTCCGTATTTAGAGTTGTTCCATTCAACTCTTAAACGATGATGTAATATTTGGGTTATTTGTATAATTAATAACGCTGGTTTAAGACTTAATTAATTTCCGCCTTAGTAATTAAAGTCGACTAAAAACCAGGTTGTTACAGTTGGTATCAAAGCTGACTCGTGACCATAACATGAATTGCCTAATGCGATTTATGCTTACCTAACGAGAGACACCTGGGCGGGTTAACATATTAACATGCTAAACCGCAAGACTACTAAGATCAAATAATAAACTAGATTTTTCTTTTATTAGATCACTTAAATAATAACTTGAAATCGCTTTAAAGTGTGAGGATGGGTAGAAACCTTAAGGACTGACCATAGGCTAAGGACTTTTAAATAACAAACTACTTCCCTCAAAATAAAATACACTAACTATCGTATGCTTGCTATTTGCTGAAGTGACTGACTAAAACTAACAACTATCCTCGGATATAAAATTTGAATAATAATTCAACTTCCGAGGATTGAAGCGTCAAAGGAGTACCAGACGGCACGGAGTGAAGACATCTGTTAAATTCACAAACAATTCCACAAAAATACACTCTTTACTTCCAACCTTTCCTCTGTCTGCTTCAGAAAATGTACCAGATGCATTTCAATGGAATAATATACTTAACCTCTGTGCTTACATGCATGACTGCTGTGATCACTTTTACTTCAAATAAATTCTACCAATGTCAGGCATGTTATCTAACACCTTGCGATGCTAATAAATCTCTTCGCTTTCTTAACTCTTGCAGAATGGCTGCTCCACAAATGACTAACGAAGAACGAACAATTCTAGCCGAGGAATCTTTAATCCGTATAGCAGAAATAGCCACGGACAACGCAAACCGCCAACATCATCCAAGCGCTAAAGTGTAGACCCCTTTGTTAGTCCATAGAAAATAAGAAAAAGCTTTGATCCAAGTGGATCGGTACCTACCTTGTCCTGACGCTTCAGATCTGGGCAGAGCTTCGCTTCTTGAACTTGAAAGGAGGATGAATTCAACACGGGATGGTGTGTTGAACTCAAGGATTTGAGTGCTTGAGGCTTTTGTGAATTGTGTGTGAAATTGTGATCTGAAAGTATGATTTGAGGTCGAGGTATAGGGCTGTATATATACTAAAAATCTCGGAGAAATTAGGAAATCGGGGATAAAAACAGGCCTAGGAACCGCATAGCCTTATGCGGTTGCCTGGGAAAACCGCATAGGCTTATGCGGTTGCCTACCCAAACCGCATAAGCTTATGCGGTTCGAGTCGAGGGTTTTTGTGTAGTTTCTAGTTTGGTTGAATTGTATCTTTGAAAGATTTCGAGATAATCTCAAGCGTGAAGCTCAAGAAAAACCCTAGGATATTTACGAGATATTTTGTGATGCTTAGGGCTTTGGAGTGCGGGCCAAAGGCTGGGTTTAGGCTTCAGTTTGGCCGAGACAGAAAAATGAAAAGGGTGTATTTGCATAGTTTTTGTGAAATAAGGTAAGACGTGAAGCCGTATTTTGTGTAAGAGGGGGCTAAATAGCGGTTTTAGCTACCGGGCCTAAATTTAGGAATTTAGGAATGCTGAATTAGACCTTGTTAATGTAAAAGGACTAATTGTAGTTGCAAATGCGAAGCTCATGCCAAATGAAGCGGGACTAGGACCTAGCTAGACTCCAAATAGACAAAATGAACGTTTATTTAAAGCGATGTAAAGCGACCTAAATCATTTTAACATTTCAAACGACTCAAAATGAATTCGACATTAGTTAGAACCGTTTAAGTCAACGTTAAAGCATGCGTAATAAAAGTCCGTGATACATCACAGGGTTTTGTTTGGGAGGGTACGGATATGGGTATCCACAGAGCCCCCAGTTTGACTGAGCTCGGACTAGAGGGCTAGTCAAACTCCACGACCATATCCGGACCATTACAGTCTCGATATAGTCAGCGGAACGAAGCATGTGTCCATGGGTGAGACGAGGACTTCGAACCGGGCTAAACGGGGAGGGGCGTGCGCATTTTAAGGACTTGGCGGTCCGTGCATGCTATAAGGGCCTGCCGGCCTGCTAGATGTCTTCGTCGTGCTTGTTGTACTGTCGTTGATGGTGCCTTTGTATGCCTGGTGCTGGTGCTTGTAATGTCTTCGTATTGCATGTGTACTTTGTAAGATGTTTGGGTATGCGTGAGGTGTATAATTGAGTAGGGGTGCTTGTGTAGGTGTAGGTGTAGGTCTCGTGAAAGAGCATCCGTGTAATGCTTGAACTCGCCGAGGAGTGTCTATGTAGAGTGAAATGCTTGGAGTTAGGTGTATATTGCAGAGTGCTTGTGCTTGGGCTCGCCGAGGAGTGTCTATGTAGTTGTGGTTGCATATGATTGCCTTCTGTTGAGGAGACAAATGATGTAATGCTCGCAAAGAGCGTTCGTGCTTCTGCTTCTGTATCGTACATTAAATGCTTAATATACGCGTATGGCGGACTGTAGGTGACGCCTTGATCCAAGCATGGGACGTACTTGGAGTTGCATTAGAGCTAGGATGGATTAGGAATCAAAAAGTAGGCGTAAAACGAGAAAAACCGAGAAAAGCCAAGGGCTGTAACCGCATAGCCTTATGCGGTTCATGGGGCAAACCGCATAAGGTTATGCGGTTCGCCTTAGTGGCAGTAGGGGCTGTATAAAGCACGAATTCAACCGTGAGCATGCCTCATTACATCATTTCGGTTTCTTCATTCTAAAAACGTCATTTTTCGATTTCTCAACCGATTTTGCTCATTTTTCTTGCGTTGCCTTGCTATGGAACGAGGTAATGCTCCATTTTAGCTTGCTTTTACGTTATTTGTTGTTGTAATTAGCTAGTTTTGCCTTGAAATGTTGAAAAGACGGGTTTTGGATGAAAACCCGAGTTTTGCTTGAAATTTGCCGTTTGAATGCTTGAAATTGTCGTCATTGTGCTGCATTATGCCATGCGAACGTGTATGTGTGAATTGATTGTGATTTGGACCGTCTTTGTGTGAAAAACGTCCAAATTAGGTTTCGGGCCCGAAAACGAACCCGGATTTTCCGACCCGGAATTTCAATTAAACTTCGGTATAGGATGCCCATAGCGAGTATAGCATGCCTATAGCGTTAGTTTTGCGAAAATGTCGAGTTAAGGCCTTCAAATCGCCGTCTTAAGTCGTAATTATACGGAGTAATTGAGGCGAATTAGGGGTTTTTGATCGGAGTGACCAAAATGCAATTGCTTGTAATGGGTTATTGTTGGGGGCTATTATGGCGCGTAGAAACCATAAAGTTGTGATTTTGAAGTGTAGAGAACGGTTTTCGGCTTAATTGTGAATTAGGCCTAAAAATGCTCTGTGAAGTGTATGGTGTAATGTGCTTAAAGGATGTACATGTATTATGTGTGTATTATTTGTGTGTATTTGTGTATGTGTATGCCAAGTTGTATGCTTGCATGTATTATAGCTGTATGTATTGGTTGTGTTTGGTTGCAGGGGAAGATTCTAGTCGTGTTACGAGGTCGAAATCCCGTAGGAGTGCTAGCTCGAGGACCGAGGGAGCCTCTAGTTCGAGTGGTTTGAGGCGTACACGTAGCGAGAGGGAAGCCGACCCACGTGATTTGTCCACGAGACGTGGGCAGTCACGAGGTAGGGGTCGTGGGAGGCATGTCCCTGGGCCTGATCCTGAGGAGGAGGAGGCGGATGCGTTTGCTCAGGAGTTTGTGGACGAGCTGGAGGCTGAGATGGATGTTGCTGAGGAGGCTGTGGAGGTTGCGCCTAGGGAGAGTAGCTCTAGGCCGCGAAAATCACGTGCGAACAGGGCGTTCGCCAAGGGCTGGGATGGCCATAACCTTCTACTTGCTCCGGAGAGACACGTTTCCTATCGAGCGACGATGGGTTGGCAGAAAGGTTCGATGAGGACTTTCTCGGGTGTGTCGTCCGTAATGTGTGTTTTTGAGGAGAAGATTGCGCCGGGAGCGCAGGCCTGGGTGCTGCGTAGTGCTTTTGGCCCGTTGGTCGGCCATTGGAGGGAGATTGCAAGGAAGAAGCAGACGGCGAACCTGATGTTGATCAGGGCCTTCTTAGACAGGTATTGGGACACCACGACGACGTTCCATATGCCCGGCTTTGAGGCCGGTATTACCTTGTCTGAGTATGCGGTCATAACGGGCTGCCGTTCGGGGACCGTGACATGAGCTTCGAGTTTGCGCCGTCCGTTGTGGACGAGGTTGTGACCGATGCGATCGGCGGTGGTTTGGAGGTGATTTATGAGGGTGCTCCACCTTATACTTTCAAGACGAGCTATATCTTGGAGTACTTTGAGGGGAAGACCGAGTATGGCCCCTCGGAGTGGAGTGACGAGCAGAATGCTCGTATGTCGCCGTGTACTTCGGCGATAAAGGCAAGCGGGCGTCGACATCGGTCCTTATGCATCTCCTAGAGTGGAATGCAATTGGGACGTTCGACTGGGTGACGCCGTCTCTGGGTTTGTGCATTCGTTTCTGTATGGATGCCGTGAGACCGCGGGTCATGGATCGAGGGTCGAGACTGTCCTTAGTCTCGCCTGGGTTCTTGATGGAGGTACGTGTTAATTATGTTTTTTGTTTCGGGTGCATTGTTGTTTGTTTTCGTTGTCTTTGTCTTTGTCGTCTTTGCCTTTGTAATGTGTTTGTAACGTGTTTTTGTTTCTTGTGTGTGCAGTCATGGATTCTTAGCCATTTTCCTTTTCTGCTCCCCCCGCATGCTCTGACGATCGTGAAGGAGTACCCGGTGGTACGTACTTGGGGCACGCGTCTGGCCGTCTTTGCGTTTAGCGGTCGTATGACGAGGTTCGGGTGCTCGAACGGATGCGGTTTGATCAGGTTGTGCTTGAACCATTTTAAATAGAGTGTACTTAAAATGATTGTATTGTATTTGTATTTATGAGTATTTGTCTTGTCTTTGTTTGTAGTTCGTGCCGTTCAGTGGGGCGATGCAGGATATTCACGAGGGCATTGGCGCTAGGTTTGCGATCACGAGAGACCAGCGCTTTGTGCTGGCGACGCCATATGGGCGGTTTGGTACCTTGGAGAGCGTTTGGTCTTTCAGGCGGGGTGGCGGCTCGGTGGTGCTAAGGATCCGTAGGGTCTGTTTGAGCGAGGGTTTTCGCTCGGGATCGGGTGGCGCCAGACGGGAAGGAGAGTCGGTGAGTCTTCTACGTCTGGGGAAGACTACAGCCACTTTGCGGAGTCTCGGCTTGCTTGTGGGCCGATTGAGGTATGTTTGCTGCTGTTGAGGGTGCGTAAGGTAATTTTTGCGAAAAATTTCCCTGACATGTGCGTTTTGAAATTGTTTTGTAGGAATTTGATCCGGAGATGGCGGAGCAGCCTGGTGACTTCCCTACCACCGTTGAGTACGACGAGTCGGGTGTGCGTCGTACCTTCACTCTGCCGACGTACTTGCCGGTGACCACTGACGCGGGCATGGACAGCTGGACGGGCAGGGTGAAGAAGGTATGTATTTGTATATGTGAGTGAGCCCCCAGTTTGATCGAGGTGTGAAACATGGCGAAGATCAAACTAGTGAGATGCGTGTTTTTGAGTTACCCCCTCGAGTTTGGCTTAATTTGAGTGAAATTAAGGCAAAATGGAGATATTGATTAATTTGAAATTTCCCCCCTAAGTTTGACTTGATTTGAGTGAAATTAAGGCAAAATGGAGAGAAATGTGAAATGTTTTTGTGTTGTGTATCACAGGTGGCTAAGGAGGCGCATAAGAAGCTATGGCGCATAGCCAACAGGTGGAGGATGGCTTGGGCGAAGCGGTAGCTCGGTTGTGTCGAGCCGGAAATTTGAGACGGCTCAGATTCGGCGTGAGTTTGACGAGTATCGTCGTCGTCACCCCGAGTGAACTTGTGTGATAAAGATTGTATGAACCTTTATGTAGATGTCGTTGTAGCTTGAACTTTGAACTTGTTGTAGCTTGAACTTGATTGTCGTTGATAAACCTGTTTGGTAGGCTTGTTTGAAAAATGATATGGTTTCCGAGTGGGATGCATTTGATGTTTGACTTTAGATTGTTGAAATGTTTTTGTGAAAAGTTCATTTTAAATGTTGAAATGAGCTTGTATGAATGTCGAAAATGTTTGTGTTTCGACTCGTGGTATGAATCGTATATGCTAGAGTGAAGTGTGATGCTGGTGTATGGGGAACCACAAAAGGATGTCGTAGCTCAAAGTAGGTCGTAGTGTTTTAGGAAAGACAAAATTAGGAAAAGTTTGAGAAAAACCGGTCCCTGAAACCGCATAGCCTTATTCGGTTCGTCGGGTAAATCGCATAGGCTTATGCAGTTTGGGTTGCAAACCGCATGGAGCCATGCGGTTTTCTGGTCTGTCTGGTAGCGCTGTATTTCCATATTTCGGACATTGTTTTCCTATATAAGGAGAGGGGGTGCGTGCCATAATCTTCACTCACAAACACTTCTCTTCTTTGCTTTTGCTTTAGATTTTTGCTCTCATAAATATATTAGGTATATTTATAAAAGTTTTTTGTATTCAAGAAAATGGAGGAGCATTTTGATGCTCTTTTGAAGAGGTGGACTTCTTCTTTAAGTTCGGCAATGAAGAGGGCGGTGTATGATGATGGTGCGGGTGTTTTTATTGGCTTTCGTCAAATGAAAGTCGATCTTGACTTCCTTGACGCGTGCTTAGATTATTGGGATCCTAGTGTGCATGTTTTTAGGTTTCCCGGGGGAGAGGTGTGTCCTTTGATGGAGGAGTTCTCGGCCATTGCGGGGTGGTCGAAACGGACTACTCCTGTGGTTGTAAGGAGTGAGCTTTGCTATAACGGGATGTTGCGAAACTTCCTTGGGATGACGAATGCTCATGCTGCAGGTTTGTTTGAGGGAGGCAAGGTAAACATGCTTCTTTTGTGTCTGCGATACATGAATAAAGCTGATACTAGTATTTCGGACCGTTCTAGGCGGAGGGCCCTTGCTTTTTGTTTGGTTCATCGGTATGCTTTTGCGGGGTCCATGCCAGATGGAGTGTTCGGAAACGCGAGGTATGCTCGTGTTGTCGAAGAGATGGAGAGGGGATATGATCCTTCTGCGTTGATCTTAGCGGAGACCATACTGGGTTTAGGCGGCCAGTTGTGCGATAAATCGTCGAGCTCGTACAGGGGTTGCGCTAGGATTCGCAACGGTTGGCTCATGGAGAGGCTTAGTGTGTATAAGGCTCTTCCCCTTGGGAGTGATTTCAAGGCTGCGGCCACGACGTCGCGAAAGATGGAGTGGTCGACCTCCAGGCGTTCGCTAAACTACTACCGGTGGTTCGTCAAAGAGAGCTTCATTCGTTAGTGCGTGTCATGGTGGGGTATTACGGCGATTCTGGTAGCAAATGCATTGCGGCGCTTCGTGGGTTGATGTTGTGTGGGTTTGAGCGAAGAGTGTGGATTCATCCTCTTCGCGAAAAGGCGGTCGGGCTTGCTCGGACCATACCCGGCGGGATACTCGAGGTTGGAGGGTTGTTGTCTTGAACAACCAAATGATTGATGCTTGGATCCGAGGATGGTCGGACCAGTGTTACTTGAACATTCCGGAGCATATAGAGTCTAGTCGCGTTACCGACTTCTATACACGGTGGTATCGTTCCAGTGATCCTCAAGAACGGGAGAATCAAAGGAGGAGGGAAAAGAATGGGCCAAGGCCCTCCTTGGCGTATGAGGTGGTGCGCGAAAGGAGGGACTATGGTGATCTTTTTGCGGCTAGTGCAGATGCTTCTTCTTCGAGACCTGCGCGGGAGAGGCTTGGGCCAGAAGGTGGCCGTTAGGGATCGTCTAGGGGTCAAGGATCGAGGAGCCCCGGTCAGCGGGACGAGGATCCGATCGAGCCCCCAGGTTTTGAGAGATCTGTCCCTGTGCTGAGTTCGAAGATTGTGGCGGAGCGGCCCCTTGAAGATGAAGAGGCTAATCCGAAGCGTCAGAAGATGACTTGAGTAGTTTGCTTTGTTTTGTTTAGAAAATTTCCTTCATTTAAATACATGTTTTTAGATTCAAATAAAGGGCTAAGGAGGCTTGTTCCTAGCTCATTTCTAAATTGCGAAAAATTCTAAATAAAGTAATAAAATAGAATTAATTTGCTTTTGTCTTGTCTCGTTGCTTTCTTTTGTTCGTTTTTAAATGTTCTCGACCTTTTTAAGCTTCGAACATTCATACTTTGTCTTAAAATCCTCGACCTTTTTAAGCTTTGGATTTGCTTGCTTGATTTGTTTTGTTCTTAAGTCCTCGACCTTTTTAAGCTTTGGACTTGGATCTTTGTTTTGTTTTGTGTTGACTGTGCTCTTGACCTTTTTAAGCTTTGAGCGTGTCTTTTTGTGAGTGCAACGCCCTTGACCTTTTTAAGCTTTGGGCATGCGTGCTAAAAAGTTCGGTTGCGCTTTTGATAAGTTGCCTACGTATCTGCTTTCTAAATACAGAATCAAACCGGCGTAGTTCGTGTGATTCGGTTGAGCCTTTTGCAAAGCTGCCTACGTATCCACAGTGCGTGGAATCAAACCGAGCGTAGTTCACCCATGCGAGAGTGAGTTTTGTTTTGAAATGCATTGCAAAAGTGTTTGTGTTTTAAGGGTAGTATTTCTTGAGTTGATCAAGATTCGTTGGTAAGCGGAAGTCCTGACCGTCAAGGTCAGTTAGTTTCACGGCTCCTCCGGGAAGGATTTCTTTGACCAAGTACGGTCCGGCCCAATTGGGTTTGAATTTTCCTCTTGGGTCGACGGGTAATGGTGCTCGGACTGATTTGAGTACTAGGTCACCCACTTTGATGTTTCGTGGCTTGACCCGTTTGTTGTAGGCGCGATGTAGGCGAGATTGATACATTCGGACTGTACTTAGTGAATGTAACCGTCTTTCGTCTAAGAGGATGAGTTGTTCGTATCGTTCGCGTGCCCATTCGGCTTCAGGAATGTCTGCTTCCATGAGAATTCGAAGGGATTGCATTTCGATTTCTACAGGTTGGACGGCTTCCATCCCGTAGGTTAGGAAATAAGGTGTCATGCCTGTGGGTGTGCGGATTGTGGTGCGGTATCCCCATAATGCAAATGGGATTTTGTTGGGCCAGTCGTGGCAGGTGTCGATCATCTTTTTGAGGATTGATACGACGGTTTTGTTTGCTGCCTCGACCGCGCCGTTAGTTTGTGGTCGATAGGGTGATGACTTGTGTCGTTGTATCTTGTATTTGAGGAGGAGTGGTTCCACCTCTCCTTGGAAGTGCGTGCCTTGGTCACTGTGGAACCCGGGAACCGCGTTCGAGGGACCCAACTCGGCGTCTTGCTTAAGGGCGGATTTTAAAGTTAAAAAAGATTAAGTTGGAAAAACCTTTAAGAACTGTTATGGAGTCGCCACCTATTTATCGCGGAAAATAGGAACCTGCTACCATGTTCTAAGTTAAAAACATGTCCTAGATTTTGGAGCACGCCGACACCCCTAGATCTAAGGCTTGTGAAACCAGATTGGATTCGGGGTGAGGGTACTTTAGAAAAAGAGTTAATTCAAATAATGAATTATGAAAACCTTTTAGAAAAGCCTATGTAAAAATAGCCTCTACTGACCTAGAACAATCCATGTAAGATGATATTTGAGCTAATGTTATCGCTACGTACAAGTGCGATAAGTTTGTAAAAGAATGCAGATGCAGATGCAAAAAGATTGATTAAAACCCTCAGTTTAGCATGTTTAACTTGTTAACGAATACGGTTCAGTTAAAGGTCGAATTCATTGTTTAAGTTGATTTTAATGCAAAATAAGAAGGGTGCAAGATGCATGCAAATAAAATAAAGTTCAATTGTCCATTGGTTTATTTTATAAGGTCGGTTGCTTATGCGACTTTGGCGTGTCATCGGATATGGAGTGTGCAAGTAAATAGAACACTTGGATTGCAAGCGTATTTGGGTGCCAAAGCGAGAGGCGCTAAAGTGTAGACCCCTTTGTTAGTCCATAGAAAATAAGAAAAAGCTTTGATCCAAGTGGATCGGTACCTACCTTGTCCTGGCGCTTGGATCTGGCGAGCTTCGCTTCTTGAACTTAAAAGGAGGGTGAATTCAACACGGGATGGTGTGTTGAACTCAAGGATTTGAGTGCTTGAGGCTTTTGTGAAAGAGGATTTGTGTGTTGTGAATTGTGTGTGAAATTGTGATCTGAAAGTATGATTTGAGGTCGAGGTATAGTTTGTATATATACTAAAAACCTCGGAGAAATTAGGAAATCGGGGATAAAAGCAGGCCTAGGAACCGCATAGCCTTATGCGGTTGCTGGGAAACCGCATAGGCTTATGCGGTTGCCTACTAAACCGCATAAGCTTATGCGGTTCGAGTCGGAGTTTTTGTGTAGTTTCCTAGTTTACTGAATTGTATCTTTGAAAGATTTGAGATAATCTCGAGCGTGAAGCTCAAGAAAACCTCTAGGATATTTCGAGATATTTTGTGATGCTTAGGGCTTTGGAGTGCGGGCCAAAGGCTGGGTTTAGGCTTCGGTTTGGTCAGAGACCCTAAAAAATGAAAAGGGTGTATTTGCATAGTTTTTGTGAAATAAGGTAAGACGTGAAGCCGTACTTTGTGTAAGAGGGGGCTAAATAGCGGTTTTAGCTACCGGGCCTAAATTTAGGAATTTAGGAATGCTGAATTAGACCTTGTTAATGTAAAAGGGCTAATTGTTGTGCAAATGCGAAGCTCATGCCAAATGAAGCGGGACAAGGACCTAGCTAGACTCCAAATGGACAAAATGAACGTTTATTTAAAGCGATGTAAAGCGACCTAAGACATTTTAACATTTCAAACGACTCAAAAATGAATTCGACATTAGTTAGAACCGTTTAAGTCAACGTTAAAGCATGCGTAATAAAAGTCCGTGATACATCACAGGGTTTTGTTTGGGAGGGTACGGATATGGGTATCCACAGAGCCCCCAGTTTGACTGAGCTCGGACTAGAGCGCTAGTCAAACTCCACGACCATATCCGGACCATTACAGTCTCGTCTGATCGTGAACGAAGCATGTGTCCATGGGTGAGACGAGGACTTGAACCGGGCTAAGCGGGGAGGCGTGCGCATTTAAGGACTTGGCGGTCGTGCATGCTATAAGAACTGGCTTTCTTTGAATGTCTTCGTCGTGCTTGTTGTACTGTCGTGTGTTGGTGTCTTTGTATATGCTTGGTATCGTCGGATGCCTGGTGCTGCTGCTTGTAACGTCTTCGTATTGCATGTGTTGAAAGGGGCTAAAGTGCAGGGGTGCATGTGCTTGTAAGATGTTTGGGTATGCGTGAGGTGTATAACTGAGTTGGGGTGTTCATGTAGGTGTAGGTGCAGGTGTAGGTCTCGTGAAAGAACGTCCGTGTAATGCTTGAACTCGCCGAGGAGCGTCTATGTAGAGTGAAATGCTTGGAGTTAGGTGTATGTTGCAGAGTGCTTGTGCTTGGGCTCGCCGAGGAGTGTCTATGTAGTTGTGGTTGCATGTGATTGCCTTCCGTTGAGGAGAAAATGATGTAATGCTCATAAAGAGCGTTCGTGCTTCTGCTTCTGTACCGTATATTAAATGCTTAATATACACGTATGGCGGACCGTAGGTGATGCCTTGATCCAAGCACGGGACGTACTTGGAGTTGCACTAGAGCTAGGATGAATTAGGAATCGAAAAGTAGGCGTAAAACGAGAAAAACCGGGAAAAACCAGGGGCGGGAACCGCATAGCCTTATGCGGTTCATCGGGCAAACCGCATAAGGTTATGCGGTTTCCCCTGTTGGCTGTTGGGGGTTATAAAGGCACGAGAGCACCGTGAGTGAGGCTCATAACTCTTTTACGGTTTCTTACACATAAAAACGTTATTTTTCGATTTCTCAACCGTTTTTGCTCGTTTTTCTTGCGTTGCCTTGCTATGGAACGAGGTAATGCTCCATTTTAACTTGCTTTTACGTTATTTGTTGTTGTAATTAGCTAGTTTTGCTTTGAAATGTTGAAAAGACGGGTTTTGGATGAAAACCCGAGTTTTGCTTGAAATTTGCCGTTTGAATGCTTGAAATTGACGTCATTGTGTTGCATTATGCCATGTGAACGTGTATGTGTGAATTGATTGTGATTTGGACCGTCTTTTTGTGAAAAACGTCCAAATTAGGTTTCGGGCCCGAAAACGAACCCGGATTTTCCGACCCGGAATTTCAATTAAACTTCGGTGTAGGATGCCCATAGCGAGTATAGCATGCCTATAGCGTTAGTTTTGCGAAAAAGTCGAGTTAGGGCTTTCAAATCGCCGTCTTAAGTCGTAGTTTTACGGAGTAATTAAGGCGAATTGGGGGTTTTTGATCGGAGTGACCAAAATGCAATTGCTTGTGATGGGTTGTTGTTGGGGACTATTATGGCGCGTAGAAACCATAAAGTTGCAATTTTGAAGTGTAGAGAACGGTTTTCGGCTTAATTATGAATTAGGCCTAAAAATGCTCCGTAGGGCGTATGGTGTAATGTGTTTAAAGGATGTATATGTATTATGTGTGTATTATTTGTGTATTTGTGTATGTGTATGCCAAGTTGTATGCTTGCATGTATTATAGCTGTATTTATTGGTCGTGTTTGGTTGCAGGGGAAGATTCTAGTCGTGTTACGAGGTCGAAATCCCGCAGGAGTGCTAGCTCGAGGACCGAGGGAGCCTCTAGCTCGAGTGGTTTGAGGCGTGCGTGGCGAGAGGAAGCCGACCCTGCGTGATTTGTCCACGAGGCGTGGCGATCACGCAGGTAGGGTCGTGGGAGGCATGTCCCTGCGCCTGATCTTGGGGAGGAGGAGGCGGACGCGTTTGCTCAGGAGTTTATGGACGAGCTGGAGGCTGAGATGGATGTTGCTGAGGAGGCTGTGGAGGTTGCGCCTAGGGCGAGTAGCTCTAGGCCGCGAAAATCACGTGCGAACAGGGCGTTCGCTAAGGGCTGGGATGGCCATAACCTTCTACTTGCTCCGGAGAGACACGTTTCCTATCGAGCGACGATGGGTTGGCAGAAAGGTTCGATGAGGACTTTCTCGGGCGTGTCGTCCGTAATGTGTGTTTTTGAGGAGAAGCTTGCGCCTGGAGCGCAGGCTTGGGTGCTGCGTAGTGCTTTTGGCCCGTTGGTCGGCCATTGGAGGGAGATTGCAAGGAAGAAGCAGACGGCGAACCTAATGCTGATCAGGGCCTTCTTAGACAGGTACTGGGACACCACGACGACGTTCCATATGCCCGGCTTTGAAGCCGACATTACTCTGTCTGAGTATGCAGTCATGCGAGTGGATTCGGGGACCGTGACATGAGCTTTGAGTTTGCGCCATCCGTTGTGGACGAGGTTGTGACCGATGCGATCGGCGGTGGTTTGGAGGTGATTTGTGAGGGTGCTCCACCTTATACTTTCAAGACGAGCTATATCTTGGAGTACTTTGAGGGGAAGACCGAGTATGGCCCCTCGGAGTGGAGTGACGAGCAGAATGCTCGCATGTGGCTGTGGTGGTTTGTCAGCGCCGTGTACTTCGGCGATAAAGGCGAGCGGGCGTCGACATCGGTCCTTATGCATCTCCTGGATTGGAATGCAATTGGGACGTTCGATTGGGTGACGCCGTCTTTGGGATTGTGCATTCGTTTCTGCATGGATGCCGTGAGACCGCGGGTCATGGATCGAGGGTCGAGACTGTCCTTAGTCTCGCCTGGATTCTTGATGGAGGTACGTGTTAATTCTGTTTTTGCTTCGGGTGCCTTGCTGTTTGTTTTTGTTGTCTTTGTCTTTGTCGTCTTTGCCTTTGTGTCTTTGTAACGTGTTTTTGTTTCTTGAGTGTGCAGTCATGGATTCTTAGCCATTTTCCTTTTCTGCTCCCCCCGCACGCTCTGACGATCGTGAAGGAGTATCCGTGATGCGTGCCAGGGCTCGTCTGGCCGTCTTTGCGTTTAACTGGGCGTATGACGAGGTTCGGGTGCTTCTGAACCAGATGCAGTTTGATCAGGTTTGTGCTTGAACCATTTTAAATAGAGTGTACTTAAAATGATTGTATTGGATTTGTATTTATGAGTATTTGTCTTGTCTTTGTTTGTAGTTAAATGCCCGTTCAGTGGGGCGATGCAGGGAATATTCCCGAGGGCATTGGCGCTAGGTTTGCGGTCTGCGAGAGACCAGCGCTTTGTACTGGCGACGCCATATGGGCGGTTTGGTATCTTGGGAGCGCTTGGCACCAGCGGGGTGGCCAACTCGGTGGTGCTGAGGATCCGCCAGGGTCCTATTTGAGCGAGGAGTTTCATTCGGGATCGGGTGGCGTTATGCGGGGAAGGAGAGTCGGTGAGCCTTCTGCGTCTGGGAAGACTCTGACCACTTTGCGGAGTCTCGGCTTGCTTGTGGGCCGATTGAGGTATGCTTGCTTCTCTTGAGGGTGCGTAAGGTAATTTTGCGAAAATTTCCCTGACGTGTGCGTTTTGTATTTGTTTTGTAGGAATTTGATCCGGAGATGGCGGAGCAGCCTGGTGACTTCCCTACCACCGTTGAGTACGATGAGTCGGGTGTGCGTCGTACTTTCACTTTGCCGACGTACTTGCCGGTGACCACTGACGCGGGCATGGACAGCTGGACGGGCAGGGTGAAGAAGGTATGTGTCTTTGTATATGTGAGTGAGCCCCCAGTTTGATCGAGGTGTGAAACATGGCGAAGATCAAACTAGTGAGATGCGTGTTTCTGTGTTACCCCCTCGAGTTTGGCTTAATTTGAGTGAAATTAAGGCAAAATGGAGATGAGCGCTGCTAATTTGAAATTTCCCCCCTAAGTTTGACTTGATTTGAGTGAAATTAAGGCAAAATGGAGAGAAATGTGAAATGTTTTTGTGTTGTGTATCACAGGTGGCTAAGGAGGCGCATAAGAAGCTATGGCGCATAGCCAACAGGTGGAGGATGGCTTGGGCAGAGCAGGCCGCCAGGTGTGTCGAGGCCGGTGAGGCAGCTCAGTTAGCGTGAGTTTGACGAGTATCGTCGTCGTCATCCCGAGTGAATTTGTGTGATAAAGATTGTATGAACCTTTATGTACATGTCGTTGTAGCTTGAACTTTGAACTTGTTGTGGCTTGGACTTGATTGTCGTCGATAAACCTGTTTGGTAGGCTTGTTTGAAAAATGATATGATTCCCGAGTGGGATGCATTGATGTTGATTTTAGATTGTTGAAATGGTTTTGTGAAAAGTTCATTTTAAATGCGAAATGAGCTTGCATGAATGTCGAAAATGTTATGTTTTGACTCGTGGTATGAATCGTATATGCTAAAGTGAAATGTGATGTTGGTGTATGGGGAACAACAAGAGGATGTCGTAGGTTGTAGTGTTTTAGGAATGACGAAATTAGGAAAAGTTGAGAAAAACCGGCCCCTGAAACCGCATAGCCTTATGCGGTTCGTCCGGTAAACCGCATAGGCTTATGCGGTTTGGGTTGCAAACCGCATAGAGCCATGCGGTTTGCTGGTCTGTCTGGTAGCGCTGTATTTCTATATTTCGGGCATTGTTTTCCTATATAAGGAGAGGGGATGCGTGCCATAATCTTCATTCACAAACACTTCTCTTCTTTTCTTTTGCTTTAGATTTTTGCTCTCATAAATATATTTATAAAAGTTTTTGTATTCAAGAAAATGGTGGAGCATTTTGATGCTCTTTTGAAGAGGTGGACTTCTTCTTTAAGTTCGGCAATGAAGAGGGCGGTGTATGATGATGGTGCGGGTGTTTTTATTGGCTTTCGTCAAATGAAAGTCGATCTTGACTTCCTTGATGCGTGCTTAGATTATTGGGATCCTAGTGTGCATGTGTTTAGGTTTCCCGGGGGAGAGGTGTGTCCCTTTGATGGAGGAGTTCTTGGCCATTGCGGGGTGGTCGAAACGGACTACTCCTGTGGTTGTGAGGAGTGAGCTTTGCTATAACGGGATGTTGCGAAACTTCCTTGGGATGACGAATGCTCATGCTGCAGGTTTGTTTGAGGGAGGCAAGGTAAACATGCTTCTCTTGTGTCAACGATATATGAATAAGGCTGGTACTAGTATTTCGGACCGTTCTAGGCGGAGGGCCCTTGCTTTTTGTTTGGTTCATCGGTATGCTTTTGCGGGGTCCATGCCAGATGGAGTGTTCGGAAACGCGAGGTATGCTCGTGTTGTCGAAGAGATGGAAAGGGGATATGATCCTTCTGCGTTGATCTTAGCGGAGACCATACTGGGTTTAGACGACCGTTGTGCTAATCGTCTAAGCTCGTACAGGGGTTGCGCTAGGATTCTCAACGTTTGGCTCATGGAGAGGCTTAGTGTGTATAAAGTTCTCCCCCTTGGAAGTGTTTTCAAGGCTGCGGCCACGACGTCGCGAAAGATGGAGTGGGCTGACCTTCGGGAGCGTTCGCTAAACTACTACCGGTGGTTCGTCAAAGAGAGCTCCATTCGTTGGTACGTGTCATGGTGGGGTATTACGGCGATTACGGCGCCGTCTGTTGCGAATGCTTCTCGTGGGTTGATGTTGTGTGGGTTTGAACGAGGAGTGTGGATTCATCCTCTTCGCTTGAAGAGGCAGATCGGGCTTGCTCAGACCATACCCGAGCAGGATACTCAGGTTGGAGGGGTTGTTGTGCTAAACGACCAAATGATTGATGCTTGGATCCGAGGATGGTCGGACCGTGTTACTTGGGCTGTTCCGGAGCATATAGAATCTAGCCGTGTTACGGACTTCTATACACGGTGGTATCGTTCCAATGATCCTCAGGAACGGGAGAATCAAAGGAGGAGGGAGAAGAATGGGCCAAGGCCCTCCTTGGCGTATGAGGTGGTGCGCGAAAGGAGGGACTATGGTGATCTTTGTGCGGCTAGTGCAGATGCTTCTTCTTCGAGACCGGCGCGAGAGAGGCTTGGACCGAAGGTGACCGTTGGGGATCGTCTAGGGTCAAGGATCGAGGAGCCCCCAGTCGAGCAGGATGAGGATTCGATCGAGCCCCCAGGTTTTGAGAGATCTGTCCCTGTGCTGAGTTCGAAGATTGTGGCGGAGCGGCCCCTTGAAGATGAAGAGGCTAAACCGAAGCGTCAAAAGATGACTTGAGTAGTTTGCTTTGTTTTGTTTTGAAGGTTTCCTTCATTTAAATACATGTTTTTAGATTCAAATAAAGGGCTAAGGAGGCTTGTTCCTAGCTCATTTCTAAGTTGCGAAAAATTCTAAATAAAGTAATAAAATAGAATTAATTTGCTTTTGCCTTGTCTCGTTGCTTTCTTTTGTTTGTTTTTAAATGTTCTCGACCTTTTTAAGCTTCGAACATTCGTACTTTGTCTTAAAATCCTCGACCTTTTTAAGCTTTGGATTTGCCTGTTTGATTTGTTTTGTTCTTAAGTCCTCGACCTTTTTAAGCTTTGGACTTGGATCTTTGTTTTGTTTTGTGTTGACTGTGCTCTTGACCTTTTTAAGCTTTGAGCGTGTCTTTTTGTGAGTGCAACGCCCTTGACCTTTTTAAGCTTTGGGCATGCGTGCTAAAAAAGTTCGGTTGTGCTTTTGATAAGCTGCCTACGTATCTGCTCTTTTTTTTTCTTTTAGATACAGAATCAAACCGGCGTAGTTCGTGTGATTCGGTTGAGCCTTTTGCAAAGCTGCCTACGTATCCACAGTGCGTGGAATCAAACCGAGCGTAGTTCACCCATGCGAGAGTGAGTTTTGTTTTGAAATGCATTGCAAAAGTGTTTGTGTTTAAGGGTAGTATTTCTTGAGTTGATCAAGATTCGTTGGTAAGCGGAAGTCCTGACCGTCAAGGTCAGTTAGTTTCATGGCTCCTCCGGGAAGGATTTCCTTGACCAAGTACGGTCCGGCCCAATTAGGTTTGAATTTTCCTCTTGGGTCGACTGGTAATGGTGCTCGGACTGATTTGAGTACCAGGTCACCCACTTTGATGTTTCGTGGCTTGACCCGTTTGTTGTAGGCGCGTTGTAGGCGAGATTGATACATTCGGACTGTACTTAGTGAATGTAACCGTCTTTCGTCTAAGAGGGTGAGTTGTTCATATCGTTTGCGTGCCCATTCGGCTTCAGGAATGTCTGCTTCCATGAGAATTCGAAGGGATTGCATCTCGATTTCTACAGGTTGGACGGCTTCCATCCCGTAGGTTAGGAAATAGGGTGTCATGCATGTGGGTGTGCGGATGGTTGTGCGGTATCCCCATAATGCAAATGGGATTTTGTTGGGCCAGTCGTGGCAGGTGTCGATCATCTTTTTGAGGATTGATACGACGGTTTTGTTTGCTGCCTCGACCGCGCCGTTAGTTTGTGGTCGGTAGGGTGATGATTTGTGTCGTTGTATTTTGTATTTGAGGAGGAGTGGTTCCACCTCTCCTTGGAAGTGTGTGCCTTGGTCACTTATGAATTCGTGGGGTATGCCGTAGCGACAAATGATGTTGTTTTGTATGAATTTCGCAACTTCTTTTGTGCCTAGCGTACGGTATGATGCGGCTTCGACCCATTTGGTGAAATAGTCGATGGCCACGAGGATGAAGCAGTGTCCTCCTGCTCCCACGGGTTGTACTTTGCCAATGACGTCAATCCCCCATGTGGAGAAAGGCCATGGCGAGGTTAAACTGTATAGTGGTGAAGGAGGGATGTGTTGTACGTTTGCAAAGATTTGGCAATTATGGCAATGTTTGACATATTTTCTTGTTTGTCGGCTTCCATGGTTGTCCAGTACCATCCTAGCCTTATGATTTGTTTGCACATGGCTCGTGCGTTCATGTGTGGTCCGCACTCGCCATCGTGTACTTGGGACATGATATCGTGTCCCTTCTTGTGATCGACACACAAGAGTAGTGTGCCTTGGGGTGTCTTTTTGAGTAGTTTGCCCATTTCCATCACGAATTGTGATGATAACAGGCGTAGGGCGCGTTTGGCTCGTTTGTCAATGTTTGGTGGGTATTCACCGTTTGTTTTGTAATTGATGATTGCTTGGTACCAAGGGTCTGTTTGTTCTTCCTCGGTTTCAATGTCACAGATGTAGGCGGGTTCATTCCGTCGTTCCACGACAATGGGGAGCGTTTCCATTCCCGGGGGTATGTTGATTAGTGACGCGAGTTTGGATAACGCGTCGGCGAATTGGTTTTCTTCGCGTGGGAGGTGTATGAATTCTACGTGATAGAATTCGTTTATGAGCTCTTGTATTTTGCTTTGGTATAGTGCTAGGTTTTCATTAAGTATCTTCCATGCTCCGGATACTTGGTTGATTATGAGGGAGGAGTCCCCATAGACTCTTATATTGCGGGCGTTGAGTACAAGCGCTGCTTGGAGGCCGTGCAAGCATGCTTCGTATTCTGCGGCGTTGTTTGTTACGTCGAAATCTAGCTTGATTGATAAGGGTGTGTGTTCGCCATTTGGGGATATGAGAAGTATTCCTACTCCACATCCTCGATAGTTGGAGGAGCCATCGAAGTATAACTCCCATTGTTCTTGGTTGATGTTGTAGATCCCATAAATGCGGAAGGGATGTTGTGTCGATGATTGGTTCTTCGTTGATTGCGTTTGGCCAGGAAATCGGAGACCGCTCGTCCCTTGATTGCTTTGAGAGTGCGTACTTAAGATCGGTCGGCTAGGAGCAATGTCCATCGGCCATTCGTCCGTTAAGCTGTGTTTCGAAAAGGTACTTTACGGGTCCATTTTGGAATAGACCTTCGCCTGGTGTGCTAGCATATAGTGACAGAGTTTCTTGGATGACCACACTAAAGCTAGACGACTCTTCTCGACGGTGAATATCGAGTTTAGAATCGAGAAATTTCTTCGATGTAATAGATTGCATGTTCTTCGCCGTTTATTTCTTGAGCGAGCATGGCGCCCATGGCGGTAGATGTTGTTGTAAGGTATAAGGATAGCGGTAGATCCGCTTGGGGTGGTCGTAGAACTGGTGGGTTAGTTAGCAATTCCTTAACCTTGTCAAATGCTTTTTGACATTCTTCGTCCCATTCAACGTGGTCGGTTTTCTTGAGTTTCTTGAAAACTGGTTCACATATCATGGTGAGTTTCTTTGATGAAGCGCGAGATGTATTGGATTTGGCCCAAGAAACTTCGAATTTCGTCGAGGTTCTCCGGGGGTCGCATTTCAAGGATTGCTTTGACTTTCGAGGGGTCGACCTCGATGCCTCTTTGGCTCACTACGTGTCCTAGTAGTTTACCGGATTTAACTCCAAAAGTACATTTTTGGGGGTTGAGGCGCATTTTGTATTGTCGTAGGCGAGTGAAGAATTTGCGGAGGTTAGTGATGTGACCACTTCTCTCCTTTGACTTCACGATCATATTGTCGACGTAAACTTCGACTTCTTTGTGCATCATGTCGTGTAAGAGGGTTGTAGCGGTGCGTTGGTATGTTGCGCCTGCATTAATAAGGCCGAAGGGCATGACTGTGTAGCAGTATGTCCCCCACGGTGTAATGAAGGTCGTCTTTGCCATGTCTTCGAGTGACATTTTGATTTGATTGTAGCCTGCGTAGCCGTCCATGAAGGATAGGAGGGCGTGATCGGCGGTGTTGTCGACTAGGACGTCCACATGGGGTAATGGAAAGTCATCTTTGGGACTAGCTTTGTTCAAGTCGCGAAAGTCGACGCATACTCGAATTTTGCCATTCTTTTTCAGGACTGGGACCATGTTTGAGACCCATTCAGGATACTCGATGACTTGGATGAAACCGGCTTGTAGTTGTTTTTCGATTTCTTCCTTGACCATAAGTGACCATTCGGGACGTAGTCTTCTTAGCTTTTGTTTGATGGGTTTATGCTTGGGTTTGATGGGGATGCGGTGCTCGGCGATACTTCGTTCGATTCCGGGCATGTCTTTGTATGACCAAGCGAATACGTCCTTGAATTCGCTTAGGAGTTGTGTGAAAAGGGTGCGTTCGTGTTCGTCTAGTGAGGCACCTAGTTGTAGTTCCCTTGGTTCTTCGGGGGTTCCCACGTTTATGGTTATGGTTTCCTCGATGATAGGGTCTTGTGTTTTTGGGTGCACAATGTTTGCAATGTATTTGTTTAATGATTGATTTGTTTGTTCATTTTCGCATGAGTTAGTGTCTTTTGTATTTTGTGTTTTGTTTGTTGCTTGTTGATTTTTGTTTGTTTGTATTTTGTTATTTGTTTTAGCTTGAGACAAGGCGTAAGCAAATTTATTCAATTCGTTATTTTGAAGAGAATCATTCGACAAATCAGAAAATTGCTTGGAGCTAGCCTCCGTAAATAGAAAATCTAAACTAAAGCTAGAGTCTAGGATAGATGGGTCGACAGATGACCCGACACTAAGAGCATTAGAATCTAAAAGAATTTCTTCTTCTTCTTCATCGTCTTCTGTGCCGCTGGAGCTGCTTGAGCTGCCTGAGTTGCTTGAGTTGCTTGAGGTGCTTGAGTTGTGATGTAAATTGCGTCGTCGCTGGAGGAAGGTGCGGTTTTCCTCCGAGGTTTCTTGATCCTTCCTTGATCGATAAGATCTTGGATGGCGTGTTTGAGTTTGAGACAACTCTCAGTGCTATGCCCCATGCCCCGGTGGTATGCACAGAAGGCATTGGGGTCCCATGATTTTGATTTCTTTCTCATGGGCGGCTCGTTAATAGGTCCGATGGGTGTAAGGTAGTCCTTTTCGATTAGTTTTTGTAATGCCACAGCGTAGGGCATATAGAGTTTGTCAAAGTTCCTTGCGGAGCCATGCGAGTTGTGTATTTTTCGCCCTTTAAGAGTGCGTTCTTGAAGGGTGTTTCGGTAGGCGGGATCCTCGTAGCTAGACGTGAGATCCTTTTCGATGCGAGTGCCAATTTCGATGAGATGTTCGAAGTTCTGAGCGTGGCAAAAGTGAAAGTAGTATCGCCAGGCAGGTCGTAAGCTGAAGAGGAAAGTGGATATGAGTTCATCTTCGTGTGGGTGATCGGGCACTCGGGAAAGTAATTTCCTCCATTGTGTAAGATGTTTGACGAAGCCTTCGTTGTCTTTCTGACGAAGAGCTTCGAGGGTGTCGAGCGAGACTGGGTTGCTAAGTTCTTTTTGGACGCGACGTTCCAAACGTTCGACTGCGGTGCGATGTAGAGCTTTTAGGTGATCGATGTCTTTTGCAAGTTGATTGATGTGACTTATCACCGTCGATGGGTAGCTTGATTCGTCGTCTTCGTCATCGGACGATGAAGCGCATTAACTTGGTCGTCGGAGGGTGTGATTAGGTAGGAACAGTCTAGTATAGGGATTGACCCCACGAAAATTGCATGGTTTCCAAGCGGGTTTTCGTTGTTTGAAGGCTTGGTGGGTTGAGATGGTTTCTTTGAGCTTTCCTTGATCGATCGGATCTTGGATAGCGTTCTTGAGCCTAAAGCAGTTCGGTGTCATGCCCCTTGCCTCGGTGGTATGCACAGAAGGCATTGGGGTTCCAAGATTTAGGCTTCTTGTCTTCGGGCGGCTCGCTAGTAGGCCCGATCGGTTGTAGGTAGTTCTTCTCGACCAACCTTTGGAATGCCTTGGAGTAAGACATAAAGAGAGGGTCGAAGGTTCTCTTGGCCTTAGGAGGCGAGAAGGTAGTTGCGAAGACGTCGAGGGTGTCATCATCAAGGTTACCGACGGTACGATTTTCGTCGTTCTTGACCGCGCGGGAGGATTTAGAGGAGCTCCCCTGATAGGCGTGGCCGGTGTATTTTGCCATGGTGCCGGTCCTAAGGTCATCTTCGATTTGAGTGCCGACCTTAGTTAGTTCTTTGAAGTTACGAATGTTCTTTGTACCTCATGTAAAATTGATACGGGTCGCAGGTTATTTATGAACTTGATGACGAGCTCGTCCTCGCGGGGACGGTTGGGGATTTGTGCGCTCAGCTTCTTCCAACGAGTAAGATAGTCGGTAAAGCCTTCATTGTCCTTTTGAGATAGGACTTCTAAGGTGCGAATTGAGACTTGAGTGTCTTCATTGTCTCGATACTGTCGGTCGAACTCGACTGTGAGTTCTTCAAAGGTGGGGACCCGTTGTGGGTCGAGTGAGTAGAACCATGTCTTGGGCACTGCTGCTAGAGAGTGCGGGAAGAGAGTTAGCCAATGCTTAGCGTCGACCCCTTTGATGGCCATTTGGGACTTGAAAGCTCGGATGTGGATGATCGGGCTCTCATGTCCTTGAAAGACAGGAAGGTCACTAAGGGCGAGCTTGTTAGGGAGCTCGTCCTTGATGCTAGTAGGCACGTTTTCATTCTCCTTGTGGATGGAGTAGGTGCTCGAGACGTAGAGCCTTTCCTCCATGGCTTGGAGTTTCTTGGCGTGCCTATCGGCCTCTTCCTTGATCTTGGTTTCCATGCGTTCCACTTCGGTGGTGTGGGTGGCCAGAAGTCTCTCAAGGTCAGCGGTCAGCTTTGTGACTTGGTCACGGAGCGATAACCGTCATTCTTGCCGGCCATTTTACGGGTGTAGGTTCGTTTCTTGTATGGGATTACTAGGCGGTTCTTAGTACGACGAGTATCCAGATGAGGCCTGCATTTCACTTTGCATATTAGCGACACGACTCGACCCACTAGACTCACATTCATTCTAGGCGTTCATTTTAGCTCATTTCGTTGTTTTGAAAGACCTTTTAAGCTTAAAAAGGAGATTTTCGAAAAGGTTTTGCTAAGGGAAGCTTTTGAGGCGAGGATGCGTGCGCACATCTCGTCTCGATGTTAAAAGATTTTGTTTTGCATCCGTCGAACTGATATCGGTGATTTGCCGAGGTGAGCTCGAGTCGGATGTGTAAAAAGAGAAGGATTCGGCTCGCGCAAGTCGAGTCGAGGATGTTAAAACAGAGTCTAGGCCGTGTGCCCTAGAGGATCGAAATCCACGAGCTCGGGTTTTATTCCTTACTCGGGTTTTTGCTTGTTAGTGAAAGAGGAAATTTTGAAAAAGTTTATTTCAAAAATTCGCGAGAGTTTTGTTTGAAAAGTGTTAGTTTGTTAGATGTTAGGTTCATTTATCTTTGAAACGTTTCAAGCGAGTTTTCGAAGATATGAATGCAAATGCTTGTTTTGAAAAAAGACCATGGAGTGCATAGCCTCGAACTTGTACGTATGACTCAAAAGGGGTGAAAAATGAGTCAGTCGGGTACACCTCCAACTACCTCGAGTACGCTTTGGCAGATACTTAACCCCTTCATTTCCTTACGCCGGGGCGATAGGTTTTCTGAAGGGAGCACTGGGGCGGTCGAGATAGCCGTTTACGGCAAGCCGTGGAGGGGCGAGAGGAAAGCTAGTCCGGCATGTGCTTTATCGAGTGGACAAGCCTGCATGTGGGAACCACCTCTCGAGGGTGCAAAGGGTGCCTAGATTCCAAAAGGAATGAACTCTAAACGAATGTGCATAGCTCAAATATGTATACTAGGATTGTTCAAGGCTTTCAAGTTTCACCTCTTTATTTTTAAAAAGAAAAAGCTAGTTTTAAGTTTTAAAAATAAGATTTCCCCAGCGGAGTCGCCAAACTGTGGAACCCGGGAACCGCGTCGAGGGACCCAACTCGGCGTCTTGCTTAAGGGCGGATTTTAAAGTTAAAAAAGATTAAGTTGGAAAAACCTTTAAGAACTGTTATGGAGTCGCCACCTATTTATCGCGGAAAATAGGAACCTGCTACCATGTTCTAAGTTAAAAACATGTCCTAGATTTTGGAGCACGCCGACACCCCTAGATCTAAGGCTTGTGAAACCAGTTGGATTAGGTGAGGGGACTTTAGAAAAAGAGTTAATTCAAATAATGATTTATGAAAACCTTTTAGAAAAGCCTATGTAAAAATAGCCTCTACTGACCTAGAACAATCCATGTAAGATGATATTTGAGCTAATGTTATCGCTACGTACAAGTGCGATAAGTTTGTAAAAGAATGCAGATGCAGATGCAAAAGATTGATTAAAACCCTCGCTTTAGCATGTTTAACTTGTTAACGAATACAGTTCGATTAAAGGTCGAATTCATTGTTTAAGTTGATTTTAATGCAAAATTAGAAGGGTGCAAGATGCATACAAATAAAATAAAGTTCAATTGTCCATTGGTTTATTTTATAAGGTCGGTTGCTTATGCGACTTTGGCGTGTCATCGGATATGGAGTGTACCCGAAGTAAATAGAACACTTGGAGTGCAAGCGTACTGGGTGCCAAAGCCGGCGCTAAAGTGTAGACCCCTTTGTTAGTCCATAGAAAATAAGAAAAGCTTTGATCCAAGTGGATCGGTACCTACCTTGTCCTGGCGCCAGATCTGGGCGAGCTAGCTTCTTGAACTAAAAAGGAGGGTGAATTCAACACGGGATGGTGTGTTGAACTCAAGGATTTGAGTGCTTGAGGCTTTTGTGAAAGAGGATTTGTGTGTTGTGAATTGTGTGTGAAATTGTGATCTGAAAGTATGATTTGAGGTCGAGGTATAGGGCTGTATATATACTAAAAACCTCGGAGAAATTAGGAAATCGGGGATAAAAACATGCCTAGGAACCGCATAGCCTTATGCGGTTGCCTGGGGAAACCGCATAGGCTTATGCGGTTGCCTACCCAAACCGCATAAGCTTATGCGGTTCGAGGGTCGGGTTTTTGTGTAGTTTCCTAGTTTCGGCTGAATTGTATCTTTGAAAGATTTCGAGATAATCTCGAACGTGAAGCTCAAGAAAACCTCTAGGATATTTCTGAGATATTTTGTGATGCTTAGGGCTTTGGAGTGCAGGCCAAAGGCTGGGTTTGGGCTCGGATTGAGCAGAGACGAGAAAAATGAAAAGGGTGTATTTGCATAGTTTTTGTGAAATAAGGTAAGACGTGAAGCCGTATTTTGCGTAAGAGGGGGCTAAATAGCGGTTTTAGCTACCGGGCCTAAATTTAGGAATTTAGGAATGCTGAATTAGACCTTGTTAATGTAAAAGGGCTAATTGTTGTGCAAATGCGAAGCTCATGCCAAATGAAGCGGGACAAGGACCTAGCTAGACTCCAAATGGACAAAATGAACGTTTATTTAAAGCGATGTAAAGCGACCTAAGACATTTTAACATTTCAAACGACTGAAAAATGAATTCGACATTAGTTAGAACCGTTTAAGTCAACGTTAAAGCATGCGTAATAAAAGTCCGTGATACATCACAGGGTTTTGTTTGGGAGGGTACGGATATGGGTATCCACAGTCACTTATGAATTCGTGGGGTATGCCGTAGCGACAAATGATGTTGTTTTGTATGAATTTCGCAACTTCTTTTGTGCCTAGCGTACGGTATGATGCGGCTTCGACCCATTTGGTGAAATAGTCGATGGCCACGAGGATGAAGCAGTGTCCTCCTGCTCCCACGGGTTGTACTTTGCCGATGACGTCAATCCCCCATGTGGAGAAAGGCCATGGCGAGGTTAAACTGTATAGTGGTGAAGGAGGGATGTGTTGTACGTTCGCAAAGATTTGGCAATTATGGCAATGTTTGACATATTTTGCGCAGTCGGCTTCCATGGTTGTCCAGTACCATCCTAGCCTTATGATTTGTTTGCACATGGCTCGTGCGTTCATGTGTGGTCCGCACTCGCCATCGTGTACTTGGGACATAATCTCGTGTCCCTTTTTGTGATCGACACACAGGAGTAGTGTGCCTTGGGGTGTCTTTTTGAGTAGTTTGCCCATTTCCATCACGAATTGTGATGATAACAGGCGTAGGGCGCGCTTGGCTCGTTTGTCAATGTTTGGTGGGTATTCACCGTTTGTTTTGTAGTTGATGATTGCTTGGTACCAAGGGTCGGTTTGTTCTTCCTCGGTTTCAATGTTACAGATATAGGCGGGTTCATTCCGTCGTTCCACGACAATGGGGAGCGTTTCCATTCCCGGGGGTATGTTGATTAGTGACGCGAGTTTGGATAACGCGTCGGCGAATTGGTTTTCTTCGCGTGGGAGGTGTATGAATTCTACGTGATAGAATTCGTTTATGAGCTCTTGTATTTTGCTTTGGTATAGTGCTAGGTTTTCGTTAAGTATCTTCCATGCTCCGGATACTTGGTTGATTATGAGGGAGGAGTCCCCATAGACTCTTATGTTGCGGGTGTTGAGTACAAGCGCTGCTTGGAGACCGTGCAAGCATGCTTCGTATTCTGCGGCGTTCTTTGTAACATCAAAATCTAGCTTGATTGATAAGAGTGTGTGTTCGCCATTCGGGGATATTAGAAGTATTTCTACTCCACATCCTCGATAGTTGGAGGAGCCATCGAAGTATAACTCCCATTGTTCTTGGTTGATGTTGTAGATCCCATCGTCTGGAAGGGATGTTGTGTCGATGATTGGTTCTTCGTTGATTGCATTTTCGGCTAGGAAATCGGAGACTGCTCGTCCCTTGATTGCTTTGAGGGGTACGTACTTAAGATCGAATTCGGCTAGGAGCAATGTCCATCTGGCCATTCGTCCGTTAAGCACAGGTTTCTCGAAAAGGTACTTTACGGGGTCCATTTCGGAATAGACCTTAAATGCGGTGTGCTAGCATATAGTGACGGAGTTTCTTGGATGACCACACTAAAGCTAGACAGCTCTTCTCGACGGGTGAATATCGAGTTTCGTAATCGAGAAATTTCTTGCTGATGTAATAGATTGCATGTTCTTCGCCGTTTATTTCTTGAGCGAGCATGGCGCCCATGGCGGTAGATGTGCTTGTAAGGTATAAGGATAGCGGTAGATCCGCTTGGGGTGGTCGTAGAACTGGTGGGTTAGTTAGCAATTCCTTAACCTTGTCAAATGCTTTTTGACATTCTTCGTCCCATTCAACGTGGTCGGTTTTCTTGAGTTTCTTGAAAACTGGTTCGCATATCATGGTGAGTTTGCTGATGAAGCGCGAGATGTATTGGATTTGGCCCAAGAAACTTCGAATTTCGTCGAGGTTCTCCTGGGGTCGCATTTCAAGGATTGCTTTGACTTTCGAGGGGTCGACCTCGAGGCCTCTTTGGCTCACTACATGTCCTAGTAGTTTACCGGATTTAACTCCAAAAGTACATTTTTGGGGGTTGAGGCGCATTTTGTATTGTCGTAGGCGAACGAAGAACTTGCGGAGGTTAGTGATGTGATCACTCCTCTCCTTTGACTTCACGATCATATCGTCGACGTAAACTTCGACTTCTTTGTGCATCATGTCGTGTAAAAGGGTTGTAGCGGTGCGTTGGTATGTTGCGCCTGCATTGATTAGGCCGAAGGGCATGACTGTGTAGCAGTATGTCCCCCACGGTGTAATGAAGGCCGTCTTTGCCATGTCTTCGAGTGACATTTTGATTTGATTGTAGCCTGCGTAGCCGTCCATGAAGGATAGGAGGGCGTGGTCGGCGGTGTTGTCGACTAGGACGTCCACATGGGGTAACGGAAAGTCATCTTTGGGACTAGCTTTGTTCAAGTCGCGAAAGTCGACGCATACTCGAATTTTGCCATTCTTTTTCAGGACTGGGACCATGTTTGAGACCCATTCAGGATACTCGATGACTTGGATGAAACCGCCAGAAGTTGTTTTTCGATTTCTTCCTTGACCATAAGTGACCATTCGGGACGTAGTCTTCTTAGCTTTTGTTTGATGGGTTTGTAACCAGGTTTAATGGGGATGCGATGCTCGGCGATGCTTCGTTCGATTCCGGGCATGTCTTTGTATGACCAAGCGAATCCGTCCTTGAATTCGCTCAGGAGTTGTGTGAAAAGGGTGCGTTCGTGTTCGTCTAGTGAGGCACCTAGTTGTAGTTCCCTTGGTTCTTCGGGGGTTCCCACGTTTATGGTTATGGTTTCCTCGATGATAGGGTCTTGTGTTTTTGGGTGTACAATGTTTGCAATGTATTCGTTTAATGATTGATTTGTTTGTTCATTTTCGCATGAGTTAGTGTCTTTTGTATTTTGTGTGTTGTTTGTTGCTTGTTGATTTTTGTTTGTTTGTATTTTGTTATTTGTTTTAGCTTGAGACAAGGCGTAAGCAAATTTATTCATTTCATTATTTTGAAGAGAATCATTCGACAAATCAGAAAATTGCTTGGAGCTAGCCTCCGTAAATAGAAAATCTAAACTAAAGCTAGAGTCTATGATAGATGGGTCGACAGATGACCCGACACTAAGAGCATTAGAATCTAAAAGAATTTCTTCTTCTTCATCGTCTTCTGTGCCGCTGGAGCTGCTTGAGCTGCTTGAGTTGCTTGAGTTGCTTGAGGTTGAATCACTCTCGTCCTTACCTTTGAGGTTAGTGACATGGTCGAAGAGTGGTCCTTCACCGGTGATAAGCTGGAAGTGGTGGCCTTGTGCATCGGTCCATTTCAGCGTCTTATACCATCCGTTGAGAGTTTTGTCTGTGGCGTCGGCTATAAGTAAGTTAGGATCGAAGTGACGGTCTCGCATGATCGTGGAGACAATTTCTTCGTTTTTGGTGCTCGGTGAGGCCTTGAGTGTATTGGGCTCGGCCTCACTAGAGAAACAAGCTTCGGATGAATGGATGATGCCTCGAAGGGAGGTGTTCCCGTCGACCATTCCTCCGGGAGTGAAGTATGCGTTCAGGTCGAGGATGTAAGGTCGGAGGGTGACCTTGTGAGTTGACTTTCGCCTTTGAATTTCCTTAACCATCTTCTCGTGGTCGCCGTTCTTGGGTTTGTAGCCTAGACCCATGGTGAGCCAAAGGCTGTTGTTGTTTTTTGTTTTGAAAGGTTTGTAGGTTTTGATTGGTGTACGTGTGATAGCGCCGACTTCGAAGTCGAAACCACATAAGTCTTCTGCGGGTTCAGCCACAATTTCGGCAGAATTAGGCTCTTTTGGTGTATCGAAAAGGGCTCGGAAGTTTGAGGCCTTCAAGGTTATAATATCCTCGTTAAGAGGGATCTTAACCTTTTGGTGTAGAGTAGAAGTTACGGCTTCGGTGGAGTGAATCCACGGGCGCCCTAGGAGTATGTTATAGGAAGGGGTCATGTCGATGACTTGAAACTCGACTTTCCTTTCTATGGGACCACTGCGTACGTGAAGAGAAATGGTTCCTTTCACGTGATGTCGGGTTCCGTCGAAGGCTTTAACTCCGTCCATGCTCGGGGTGAAGTCTTTATCGGATAGGCCGAGGCGATGTGCGGTGGCCAATGGTAGAACATTGACTGCAGATCCGTTGTCAACAAGGGACACGGGCAAAGTTTTCTTCATACACTCTACGCTAATGTATAGAGCGAGGTTGTGGTTTGGTCCGAATGCGGGGAGATCATCATTTGAGAAGGTGATAGCCCCTGGTAACCAATCTCTTGTGACATGGCTAACCATTTGATCTGGAGAGATCTCAGCGTCTGCGCATGCAATTTGTAGAGCACGAATGAATGCATTCCTATGTTCCGCCGAGTCTCGTAAAAGGGACCCAGATGGAAACATCGGCTTTTGTGCGAGCGAGTTGCTTCTGAAGCGCCTCACTCGTGTTTGGTGGTGGAATTATTGTAGAGGTAGAGGGTGTACTTGTAGAGGGGTTATCTTCTTGGGCTACGGCCTTGCCTTTCTACCGCATGATTGCTTTTCTGGCATGTTCATCTGTGAAGATGTTCTGATAAGGACGACCAGAGCGTGTGAGGTGTGAAACCTCGTCTTGGTTTTCCTTCTCGGGCTGCTCGCCCTTTTCTTTTTGATCTTTGTTTTCGGGCTGTTTGCCCTTCTTTTCCTTTCGCTTCTTGTTCTTTTTGTTTTTATTCGAGGAGGGAGTAGTTGAGAGTTGGGCTACCGTTTTGTTAGTGGGTGGCCACTCTTCGTCTTCGTCATCACTAAACCAGACCCCGTTGATTTGATTGCTGGTGGGCGTGACCAAGTAGGAGCAATCTATGACGGGTGCTGATCCGAGGAAGATTGCAGGGTTGTCATAAATTGTGGGGTTGCTTTGGGCTCCGAGGCCGATTTCAATGAGTTCTTCGAAATTCTCGGCATCGCCGTAATCAAAGTGTCTTCGCCACTCGGGTCGTAAGCTACCGAGAAACGTGTACATGAGTTCGTCTTCGTGTGGAGGGTTTAGAACTCGGGCAAGTAGTCCTCTCCAACGGACGAGATATTGGGTGAAATCTTCCTCGTCTCTTTGGAGTTGGGTGATGAGAGTATGAAGGGAGACATGCTTGTTGGCCTTGGAGCGTTGTTCTAAGCGCGCAACTTCAAGTTGATGCAAGGCCTTCAAGTTGTCAATGTCTTTGGTGAGCTGATTAACGCGGACACGGAGAGTTCTCAGTCTATTGAGGTTAGCCGTCTTTGAGGAGCGTTTGAAGGAAGGGGTGATGATGCGATTCATTGTGAGTATTCAGCTGAGGCCTGCATTTCACTTTGCATATTAGCGACATGACTCGACCCACTAGACTCACATTCATCCTAGGCATTCATTTTAGCTCATTTCATTGTTTTGAAAGACCTTTTAAGCTTGAAAAAGGAGACTTTCGAAAAGGTTTTGCTAAGGGAAGCTTTTGAGGCGAGGATGCGTGCGCACATCTCGTCTCGATGTTAAAAGATTTTGTTTTGCATCCGTCGAACTGATATCGGTGATTTGCCGAGGTGAGCTCGAGTCGGATGTGTAAAAAGAGAAGGATTCGGCTCGCGCAAGTCGAGTCGAGGATGTTAAAACAGAGTCTAGGCCGTGTGACCTAGAGGATCGAAATCCACGAGCTCGGGTTTTAGTCCTTGCTCGAGTTTTTGCTTGTTAGTGAAAAAGGAAATTTTGAAAAGGTTTATTTCAAAAATTCGCGAAAGTTTTGTTTGAAAGGTGTTAGTTTGTTAGGTTCATTTATCTTTGAAAAGTTTTAAGCGAGTTTTCGAAGATATGAATGCAAATGCTCATTTTGAAAAAGACCATGGAGTGCATAGCCTCGAACTTGTACGTATGACTCAAAAGGGGTGAAAAATGAGTCAGTCGGGTACACCTCCAACTACCTCGAGTACGCTTTGGCAGATACTTAACCCCTTCATTTCCTTACGCCGGGGCGATAGGTTTTCTGAAGGGAGCACTGGGGCGGTCGAGATAGCCGTTTACGGCAAGCCGTGGAGGGGCGAGAGGAAAGCTAGTCCGGCATGTGCTTTATCGAGTGGACAAGCCTGCATGTGGGAACCACCTCTCGAGGGTGCAAAGGGTGCCTAGATTCCAAAAGGAATGGACTCTAAACGAATGTGCATAGCTCAAATATGTATACTTGGATTGTTCAAGGCTTTCAAGTTTCACCTCTTTATTTTTAAAAAGAAAAAGCTAGTTTTAAGTTTTTTAAAAATAAGATCTCCCCAGCGGAGTCGCCAAACTGTGGAACCCGGGAACCGCGTTCGGGGGACCCAACTTGGCGTCTTGCTTAAGGGCGGATTTTAAAGTTAAAAAAGATTAAGTTGGAAAAACCTTTAAGAACTGTTATGGAGTCGCCACCTATTTATCGCGGAAAATAGGAACCTGCTACCATGTTCTAAGTTAAAAACATGTCTTAGATTTTGGAGCACGCCGACACCCCTAGATCTAAGGCTTGTGAAACCAGATTGGATTCGGGGTGAGGGTACTTTAGAAAAAGAGTTAATTCAAATAATGATTTTTGAAAACCTTTTAGAAAAGCCTATGTAAAAATAGCCTCTACTGACCTAGAACAATCCTTTTAAGATGATATTTGAACTAATGTTATCGCTACGTACAAGTGCGATAAGGTTTGTAAAAGAATGCAGATGCAGATGCAAAAAGATTGATTAAAACCCTTAGTTTAGCATGTTTAACTTGTTAACGAATACGGTTCAGTTAAAGGTCGAATTCATTGTTTAAGTTGATTTAAATGCAAAATAAGAAGGTGCAAGATGCATGCAAATAAAATAAAGTTCAATTGTCCATTGGTTTATTTTATAAGGTCGGTTGCTTATGCGACTTTGGCGTGTCATCGGATATGGAGTGTACCCGAAGTAAATAGAACACTTGGATTGCAAGCGCGCTGGGTGCCAAAGCCGGGGGGGCGCTAAAGTGTAGACCCCTTTGTTAGTCCATAGAAAATAAGAAAAAGCTTTGATCCAAGTGGATCGGTACCTACCTTGTCCTGACGCTTCAGATCTGGGCAGAGCTTCGCTTCTTGAACTTGAAAGGAGGATGAATTCAACACGGGATGGTGTGTTGAACTCAAGGATTTGAGTGCTTGAGGCTTTTGTGAAAGAGGATTTGTGTGTTGTGAATTGTGTGTGAAATTTTGATCTGAAAGTATGATTTGAGGTCGAGGTATAGGGCTGTATATATACTAAAAACCTCGGAGAAATTAGGAAATCGGGGATAAAAACAGGCCTAGGAACCGCATAGCCTTATGCGGTTGCCTGGGAAAACCGCATAGGCTTATGCGGTTGCCTACCCAAACCGCATAAGCTTATGCGGTTCGAGGGTCGGGTTTTTGTGTAGTTTCCTAGTTTCGGTTGAATTGTATCTTTGAAAGATTTCGAGATAATCTCAAACGTGAAGCTCAAGAAAAACCCCTAGGATATTTCTGAGATATTTTGTGATGCTTAGGGCTTTGGAGTGCGGGCCAAAGGCTGGGTTTGGGCTCGGTTTCGGGCCCGAGACCCGAAAAAATGAAAAGGGTGTATTTGCATAGTTTTTGTGAAATAAGGTAAGACGTGAAGCCGTATTTTGTGTAAGAGGGGGCTAAATAGCGGTTTTAGCTATCGGGCCTAAATTTAGGAATTTAGGAATGCTGAATTAGACCTTGTTAATGTAAAAGGACTAATTGTAGTTGCAAATGCGAAGCTCATGCCAAATGAAGCGGGACTAGGACCTAGCTAGACTCCAAATAGACAAAATGAACGTTTATTTAAAGCGATGTAAAGCGACCTAAATCATTTTAACATTTCAAACGACTCAAAATGAATTCGACATTAGTTAGAACCGTTTAAGTCAACGTTAAAGCATGCGTAATAAAAGTCCGTGATACATCACAGGGTTTTGTTTGGGAGGGTACGGATATGGGTATCCACAGCGGTATGTTGCTAGGGGTTTATCGTTACGATAAAAAGGATCAAACCGAAGTAGCGATAGGCTAGTTGATCTGAGGATGTTAAAATTGGGTAAAAGGCGATCACTTGTTCGCCTTTTACGTGTGACTCAGGGATTTAAATCAAAATGACGATAGGTCACTTGATTCAGAATTTAAATCAACGGGTTCGCATCTAAACGAGCCCGCGTTTTTGGTTTTTTTTTTTTTTTGAGGAAAAAGAGTAAATTGGGATGACTATGAAGTCACTCGACTTAGAGCTAATTCTAACGTACTAAAGGTTAATTTCATTTAAAATCTCCGAAATGCATTGACATTTACGGGTTTTTGCTCTATGAAATTTTTTGCAATAAATGTATTATGACGATACGTCAGTCGCATAATTCATTTACGTTTTGAAAAAGATCGGGGATCCAGTGATTATCCTGGATCGGTTTTAAATGCACTGGCATTTTATTTATCAAACTCAAATGACTATGGGTCAAAGAGCCTAACGGCGTGTTTTTTAAAAGTATGACCTTTTTGAAAAAGTTTAAAAGTGAATTTTCAAAAATGGACGTATTTTAAATGTAAAATGCCTAGGAAAAGTTTTTGCATGCAAAGGTTTTGAAAGACGACTATAGTGAGGGTACTATAGCTTCACACTTGTACATATAAACACAGGTTTTTGGCTTATAGGGTAAGGTTCCCTCCGGCCATTCCCTTAACGTTTCGGTAGGGGCACCCGCAAGACTACACACGTCTTAGGTGTGCATTCAAGACGGGCCCTAGAGCGTTCGAGTTTGACTGGTTACGATCGTTTGCACGGATGCCGTACTTGTAATCGTGGAGGGGTGAGAGAACAGTGTGTCCGGAGTTACCTCGCTTATGAAGCGAGTTCTTGGGGCCGTTTCTCAAAGGGTGTGGTTTGAATCAGGAGGATTCGACTCAACGTACTTTTGCCCAAATATCGAAAGCGTAAATGTTTTCAAAGTTTCAAGCTTCACTTCTTTATGATTTTAAAATAAAAGAAAAACTAGTTTTTCAAAAATAATAAAAATCATGCTCGTCCCCAGTGGAGTCGCCAGCTGAAGGTACCGGGAAAGTGACAGAGACCTATCGACGCCCTGCGCGCGCAGTCTCTCGCCGTCTGCGGGGAAGCGGAATGCGCCTCGCAGGAAAAAGTGCGAAGTTTTGAGAAAATGGGGGAGATCATTGCATGAATTTGTGATCAAAAAAGAAAAATAGAAAAAATCCTTTTTGAAAATGTATTTTCGGAGTCGCCACCAAATATTAAAGGAATTTGGAACCTATTCAACGCGTCTTGAAATACAAGACACGAGTGTCTCAGATTTCAAGATGCGTCGATATCTATCAATCGAGGTTCAAAACCAGAGAAGGGATTCGGAGTGAGGTTACTTTTCAAAAGTTTTGACAAAAATGTGTTTTGAAAACTGAAATCAAAAAGCCTACGTAAAAGTAGTCTCTACTAATTTGAAAACATTTAGTTAATTTCGATATTTGGGCTAAAATGACGCTACGTACAAGTGCGAATATATATGACTCGATTAAAATGCATAAATAATGTAAATAGTCAAAATAATGACTTTTCTATGGGAAATGTACGTTTAAATAATAATTTATTGATTAAATTATTACCATAAACGTTATTTTCCGACCTCATATTTGACTTTTTAAGAATTTGTGAAAACCCTCAGTTTTGACATGCTAAAAAGACTCTATGAAACGGTACAATTTAGTGTTGGATCCGTGATTCTAGTCGTTATTTAATGCATGAATGAGGACTTGCATAATTATAAAAGTGACGTCGGTTTGCTTTAGTGATAATGAGTCGTTTATTTATGCGATATTGGCGGGGTTTAGACGGATTATGAATCAATTACTACAACCAGACATTTAATACGGCTTCGCTAATGCCAATATTTGGTTGGGGTTAATGTAACCCCTTTGTCCGAGTCTCAAAACGTCCCAGAGCGTAGGTAAAATGTTTACCTTTCGAAAGTGAAAAGACGGTATTTTTGAGTGGATTTTGTGAGTGTGTTAATGTGTTTTGTAAAACCGATATATTGAAATGAATGAAGTGGGTTGGTATTTATAGAGGTTGGCTGGTTTTTTGTGGGTGCACAAAACTAAATCGCTTTGGTCAAAGCGTTTTTAATTTTGTTTGGGTTGGATTTTTTAAGAAAATCGAAAAGGCCGTTACAAAACAAAAACATAATCGCTGTTGACAAAGTTTAACTTTTAATCGTCGTCAACCTGGCGATTGTGTTTTTGTTTTGGTGGGCTGTTTTATGCCGCCATTTGGTTTTGGTTGTGTGATTAGGTGATGATTATGTTTTATTTGGATATTTTGGGCCAAATTGATTTTTGGCTCAATTTTGGTTTTCGTGTTTCGGTTTTTGTCGTGTTTTTCGGTTTTGGCTCGAAATAAAATAATATTAAAGTATATTATTTTACGTTTTGTAGAGTCTAGTTTTGTGAAAATGTGGCACGGGACGCACTTTGGCCCGTTTTGAGTGTTGTGTTAGTGTGCGTTTTGGGTCGTTTTTGTAAGTTTGGGCCGTTTTGTAGCTAGTTGGGCTGTTTTTGTGGCTTGGCTTAAAAAGACATTCCTGTTTCGTGCTCGTGTTGTGCTTGTAATGACTAAGAGTGACATTCATTTTTATGATTATACAAGTCCAAATTAATACGCTAAAAATGACTAAATACGTTTTAGACACTTTTGTACCGTTTCGACTCTTTTAAAAGCATGTATGAAAGTCCTTTTCATCATCGGGTTTGTTTTTGGGGGGTACGGATACGGGTATCTACACTAATGTATGCATACACCACTATATATAGGATCGTAGCATACTCGCCCTTCGAGTAAGTAGTCACCTAATAATTCGACTACCACCAAAGACGGGTACCCCCGGGTGGGGTGGTTTTTCCAATTACCGTAGTATGGGCTCACGGAGATATCAAGTATGCCCCATCCCTGAGGTTGTATATCCCGCACCGAAATAATAATTTTAAAAATTATTAGATCGCCTTTAGCAACTCTGGGAGGGAGCTAAAGTCCCCATAGACAGCTACCTCATTAACTTCGAATTCAAGAGTCGCGACATGGCGAACAATCCATGTATTATATCACGTAGTTCGTTTTCTCAATTTCTTATTTCCTCGTTTATTCAAATCAAGTGACAATTCTGAAACTTAAATAATATCATCGAACTTTATATAATGAAATATTAGTTCTAGCAGTTCTTCAGGTAAGCAGAACACATAGAAAAACTTAAATATTTATTTTGAGTCCGTTCGTAAATTTTAAATATTTTCACTATTCATTATTTTACTATTCATTATTTTACTATTCATCATTTTACTACTCATCGCATTTACTATTCATCGTATTTACTATTCATCGTATTTTTATACGTATTCGTATTTGTACGTATTTTTATACGTATGCGTATTTTTATACTTCGTATTTATACGTATTTTTATACGTATGCGTATTCTTATACTTCGTATTTATACGTATTTTTATACTTAAGATATTTTAGGTATAAAACTAAACCATTTTTATTTACTAAGTATAACTTTCTAGTTTCGAAGTCGTTAAGTTCGTTTTGTATTTAGTGAAAATGATATTTATTTTAAAACTGAAACTTAGTTAAATTTAGTCGTCTATTTACTAAATTTAGCGATTTTCATTTTTAATAATAATAGCGTCGTGGATGGTTCATTTTAGTCCGTATGTCCAAGTCCAACAATCTAATATTTGCAAAGGCGGTAGCACGCGATTTAATTCATTTTCATAACGGTTACTCATTTTTATCGGTTTATTATATTTCATTTATAACTAAAACGATTTATACAAAATTTTAATTCTATTAACTAGTAAACTTTAGTGACTTAGTGATAATTTCATTTTGGTCAAATTTAGTCCATTTAATGTGTAAATGTCGTGTGATGTGATATATGTTATAATTCTTTTTATTTCTTTTAATTTCTTAATTCAATCTATTAACTAGTAATTAAATTATTTTAACAATTAAACTAAAAAGTGATAAAAATAATTTTTAACCCTAATAATAGCAAAATGCCGTGGCTAAGGTAGGTAGTGTTCTAAATTTTATTTTCTTGATTTTTATCGGTTTTTAGCTTAAAGTCTTTATATTTTAATTATTCTAATTATACTAAAACGATTTAAACTAAAATGAAATTTACTAAAAATTTCATTTACATTTATGAATAGTGTTTTTCAACACTTTAAATTTCTAACTTTTTATTCTTAAAGGTTTATAATGTTTAAGTTGATTTATAACATAATACTAACAATATATTAAAACAATAACTAAACATAAACACAAATTATTAACAAACATAAAATAAAACAAAATCAAAGTGAGCAATAATGATGAACACACATCAAGATAATAAGAACACACATGAACATCAAGAACACCATTTTTAAAGTTAAGAACACATTTTGCAATTTAAACATTTAATAACTTATTTTCCTAAATTAATTTTTATAACATGATAACATCCATTTTAACTTAACTTAACATAACATATTATTTACAAAACTTAAAAGTGAAAATTTAACTAAAAATAAGGGGAAAACCGTGAGCTTATACATACACACATAAATTTTCATTTTCGTTTTTTAATCACTTTAAACTCATTATTAATATTTCACATAATTTTTATATATAATTACTACTTAACTAAAACATAAATAAACATATAAATCATATGAACACTAATTAAAAATGCTCAAAATTAATTT
The DNA here is from genome assembly GCA_023091065.1 of Dianthus caryophyllus. NCBI lineage: Eukaryota > Viridiplantae > Streptophyta > Magnoliopsida > Caryophyllales > Caryophyllaceae > Dianthus > Dianthus caryophyllus. The sequence goes on along the minus strand of CM041529.1, from coordinate 3,528,265 downwards.
AGCAAAACATATGAACATATTACTACAATAATCTATTTAAAACATTATTTAGTTATTATCATTATTATACAACACATAAACACCCATATGCATACAAGTGATGTTTGATATATTTTAACATAATTTTCATACTTATAAAATTATACTAACGAAATAAATTAATTTACAAAGAGGCTAATATGAGATATAACTAGTCACCTTATTTGGATGTTAATCGTCGAGGATCTAAAATAAATTTTAGATCGGATTTGTCTTCACCCAAGATCACCCATGCTCTCCACCCAAAAATCCAAGTAAAGTTGGCCCCAAAACTTACCCACTAACTACTAGAATTACTTAAGAATTATTAGAATATTATTAAGGATTTTATTTAAGTTGTTTTTGATAAGAAAATGAAAGAAAATGAAAGAAACTAAATGGGAGAGAAAGAGTAGTAAAGCTACGGTCAAGAGGAGCAAAGAAGAAGTGATGTTGCTCATCTAAAGTTGTAACACAAGTTGTATACATTAGGTGTTAAGTAAAATGCTTTTATTAAATAAAGTTTAATGGTAATGAAATTAAAATCATCATCACATTTGTAGTCAAAGTCTATCTTACTATTTGGCTAAGAGTTTGTTCCCTTGATATTTTAAAATGTTTCGTTTTTCGAAAAACGTGTTACGAAATAATTCGGGTAAGAAAGACGGTAAAAGTTAAAGTGTGCGCGTTTGACGATTTTTCGAAATATCTCTACTTTAAAATTTTAAGACTAAAATATTTTATTTACTATGGAAGAAAGTATTTAAAAGTTAAGGAACGTCGATAAAATTTTAAAAGCTGAGACGGCGAAAATAGAAGAATAGAAAGGTTCGAGGAATGAAATTTGACCTTTGAAAGAAAACAGAAAAATGGATTTAGTTCGGTCTGTCTGATAGTTATGAAAACTGTACCATTAAATCTGACTCGAATAATTAGGAGGTTTAGGCTTTTGTTTCGTTAAATTCGGAGTCCGTATGACCACTTTTCGGACCTCGAAAGTTAGCCCCTAAATACTTATACGGGTTACATTAAAACTAAAGGAAATTAGTTTGTTAAATAATGTTAAATGTAAATAACAAAATGATGACTTAAAATAGGTGTGTAAGTAATGTAGGTGCATGCATGTGTAATAAAAATGGAAGAGGATAACTTGGACTAAATGGTTCAAGTTAGTCGGCTAGAATAAAGAAAATCGGGCTCGATTTTCGTTTTTGAAATTTTCGATTTGCGCGCACGCGAAAAGTCCCGAAATAAAATATATGAGCCTAAAATAGTGTTTCGAAATAAGATCGAAAATAAAAATGAAAATAAACTTCGAAAGGATACTAAAACAAAAATTGGGTTTAAAATCCTCGAAACTTTGAATAAAAATTTATTTGGTCGAAATACTTATTTTTTTCGTTGAATGTTAAAGATTTAAATAATTATAATCGAACGTCAAAAAATTTATCAATTTAAATTAGGTATAACTCAGAATTTCGAGATTAAGTGAAAAAGTTAGTTAAATAGAATTTGAATAGTAATTAGATATTAATATATAATTATTTATTAAATAATAATCAAAATGATTACATTTTTTTTTGATGTTAAGTGTTGTGTACGTGAATTTGGAAGAGGATAAAGTGGCTTGACTTTGATTTGCGTGTTTGAAATCGTTGACTGGAATTTCAAAGACGGGAAAGATATACGGGTCTATTTTTATTCAAAAATCAAAAATGTACGAAAATAAATTCTATGAATAAAAGGTTTTACTTTTATTCTTATGAATAGTAAACATGACTTAGCTATTTTTGAAATTTGAAAGGCGATATAAATTTTGTGTTGACTTTTATAAAATTTTGAATTGTGTTTCTTTTTGAATTCTGAATATAATACAACATACTTTATTTTTCAAAATTTTTATATTTGGACTTAGGAAATTTAGTATTATTTGGCGAAAAAAAACATTCAGACGCATTTTTATTATAAGGAAAAAGGATGAATTTAATTTAAGGAATTAAATTCTTTTATAATATTGTGTTACGAAAACACGGGGTGTTACATTAAAAGCATCAATAATCCATGCAATAATTGTGGTAGGTATTATTTTTATCTTCAAATGCAACAACTAACCCTCCAAAACCAATTTGTCTGATAGCGTTCTTCTGGTGAACATTAAGTGTGTCGATGATATCACCTAGTTGCGATGGCCGACTTTTAGAAACAAATTGATTGTCATAATGCACTTGCATGTCAGTATTCTTCTTGACATTTTTCGGTTGTTTCACTACAATCTCTTTATTTGTAACTTTCTGTTTTTTCCTGTCTGCTCAGATGAATCTTTGCTTGCTCTTTTCTTAAGATTTTCCTTGGGTTTCGGTGCCATACTTTAAAAGTTCTGTGATAAGAAAAAAAAAATATCACATACAATTACAAAAAACATCAAATCAATAAATTAAAAGTATCACATATTAATATATAAAGTACCACTTCATACACATATAACAATCAGAGATTAGTGTATAACAAATACCACTTACAATTACTAGAAGTATGAAAAGAATGCAAAATTAGTATCAGCCATACTACTTCTAAATACCAAATATCAATTATCACAATTTCTTAATTATAATCACAGATTAGTGCATAAAAGTTCTGTGATAATAACAAAAATATCACATACAATTACAAAAAACATCAAATCAATACATAAAAAGTATCACATATTAATATATAAAGTACCACTTTAGCCACGTATAAGAATCAGATATTAGCGTATAACAAATACAAACACAAACACAATTTTCCCTTATAATAATCAAGTAATGACCTAATTTTCACAAAAATCATAGACTTATATCCTAATTTCGCTTAAAATCAACTAATGACCTAATTTTCGCTTAAATTCATCAGTCATCAACTAATGACCTAATTTTCGCTTAAATTCAAATACAAACACAATTACAAAGCTAGAAAACATCAGTAAATGTTGAAAAAAAAAAAGCTTGAAATCACCAAACAACACGAAGATTGAACGAAGATTGAATGAACGAAGATTGAACTTGTAAATGCTTGAAAAAACGCTTGAATGCTTGATTTTTGATGAATGTACCAGTAAATGCTTGAAAAAACGCTTGAAAATGCTTGAAATTTCGCTGATTTTGATGAATGTAGCAGTAATTTAGGGTTTGAAATGAGAGAGAAAGAGTGGAAGAATGGAGACTGAGTGAAAATAAAAAAATGAAACTGATTTTGGCGGATACTGGAG